>CP125974.1:444583659-454583659 GCA_030063025.1 Avena longiglumis | reverse complement strand
TTATTTGCGTACTCCTATTACTCATCCAGCAATTGTTGCTGAAGATTATGAAATTAAGCCCCACTATTTAATTTTGGTTCAACAGAATAAATTTGGAGGCTCTGTTGTAGAAGATGCATGTATGCACTTAAATACTTTCACTAAAATATGTGATATGATGCGCATTAAAGATGTTGACCCCGACGCGGTCAAGTTGCGCTTATTTCCTTCTCTCTTAGAGAAAGAGCAAAAGAATGGTTGCTATCTTTGCCTAGAAATACTATTGCATGATGGGTGGAATTTAATTCTTTATTCATGACTAAATTCATTTCACATGCAAAGATTATGCAACTCAGATCTAATATTACTGGTTTTAGACAGGAAGAGCGTGAGCCACTAGCGCTTGCATGGGAGAGAATGAAATAATGCATGATAAACTATCCTAGCCATGGGATGGAATATTGGTTAATTCTCCATTTATTTTATAATGCTCTTAATCATGTGTCTAAGTCTATGATAGATAGTGCAGCCGGAGGAACATTTATGTGTAAGAAAATTACCGAAGCAAAGAAGCTGCTAGACAATATGCAAGACAACCATGCCCAATGGCATGTGGAAAGATCAAACACAAAGAAGGTGAACTCCGTCACACCTCAAGAAAATGAAGAACTCAATGCTAAGTTGGATGAGCTCATATTAGCCGTTAAAGGTAAGGAAACCCCGGTAAGAGCTACTCCCGAACTAACTATTGAAGAAATAGAATTCATAGCTTGTAATGATTATAACCCTGCTTGGAAAAAGAATTATAATCCAAACTTTTAGAAACATTATTCTAGTCCTGCAGGTAACTCTAATAATAATATGACATCAAGTAATAGTAGTCTCCAAGAAACTCTTAAATCTTATATGGATTCACAAAATAAGCAAAACAATATTCTAGTCAAAATTACGGAGAATCATGATTCTATGCTTGGTAAATTATCTAACCAAGCTGTTAGTTTGAGAAATGATTAGCAGGCCCTCCAAGAAAGAACAAGGATTGTTGAGGCACAACTAGGTAAGATAACCGAGAGTCAAACTCTCATTCTAGCTAAATTTGCAGATAAAGCTAAGCCTAATCCAGTTGAAGACCTCAAGATGATAAGGATCCAAAGGGAGGAGCCTGAAGAACTTTATTATAGCAATGCTCCTTCGACGAACTACATAGTTGAAGATCTTGTAAAAAGGATTAATGTCAAGATTCCGATAAGTGAAGGAAATGAGGAAGCCATGTATCAACACTTTGTTAATCAGGTAGCAATAAAGGTACGTGAGCTTGAGGAACAATATAAAAAAATGCTGAAAATTGCCTATTAAGCTAGATGATATATTTGAGCCCAATATTAAGATTAAAATTGGGACTAATGAAATAGTTGCATTCTGTGATCTAGGTGCAAGTGTTTCAACAATTCTAAAGAATCTTTTTTAACAAGTTAAATCTTGGCTCTTTTGAAATCATCGAACTAAAATTACATATAGCAGATTCTACTTATAAACAAGTAGTAGGCATTAAAGATAATACCTTAGTGTACATTAAAGGTTGTCCTTCTCTTATTGATTTTGTTATTGTTGACATGCCTGAAGATGCTACTGCCCCTATTATATTAGGCCGTCCTTTCTTAAGAACTATTAAGACTTTGATCAATTTGCATGAAGGGAACGTGAAGCTCCAATTGCCTTCGCGGGATCCTTTTTTATTCATTTCCCCAGGAAAAAGAAAGCCAAGCAAGATAATAAGGAGGCCATCACTTTGAAGGCCAACTACTTTGGAGTGGGTGTTCCACTCATATGGCCTAAGTGAGCAACATCAAGGTCAAGCTATTGACCATAAAAGAGCACTGCATGGGAGGCAACCCATGTAAAATAAAGGTTTGAGTAAAGTTTTAAAGTTTTAGTTTAAGTTTTATATAGAATAAAGTGAGCAAGAAAACTCCAGTGAGAAGGAGAGATTCAGCGGTACTAAAAATTCATGTTTTATACATGCCAAAGTTGGTCGACAATTTATTCTGTCATTTTTCTATAAAAACAAGGTATTTCGCTAATTTTCAGTCTAAAAAGTAATTCTTTGGAGAAATAGAATTTTTTTGATGTGTACAGAAACTTTAACGACCAACTATACGGCGGGAATAAAAATTCCCACCGTATAGCTCCGGCCGTATAGTTATTTGAGGCATCGACAATTTTTCATCTCAGGATAGAGAAGGTTTGACGACCAACTATACGGTGGGAAAAAAGTTCCAGTCGTATAGTTCCGGCCGTATAGTTATAGCCGCCAAGAAAGAAACCCTAAAATTTTGCCGTCAGACCAACTATACGGCGGTAAAAAGTGTTCCGGCCGTATAGTTGTGACCGTATAGTTGCGTCAGACCATTTAAATACACGGGGAGGTACCCAAAACATCAAAACATTAATCCTTTTTCTCTGTTTTACCTCCAAACTCTCTCAAAACCTCAAGGGATCTTCACCCCTACTCGATTTCGTTCGATTTCCTCGCACACAAGTGATCCGTGGTATGTTTCTTCTTCGATCCTCCAATTACTTTTCACGAATTCATCTTTGATCTATTATCATTATCAATCTAGGGTGAGACTTATTTTGAACTAGTTGCCATGATTATCTTTCCTAGATTATTATGTTGAGGAGATTCTTTAGTATGCTATGATGAGGATTATGCTATGACTATTACTATTGGATCAAAGAAAATTATAAATGTCTTTCTTATTTTTTAGAATATGAACACGAGGAGCCATACATGTTCTCTTGCCGCAGCTAGTTCTTCTCGGGCTGCAGCTTAGGAATGCATGGGGATTCGATTCAAGAACGAGTCTCACCGTGAACGTTTCGACATGATCAAAAACTGAGAAGTCAAGGAAACCAAGTGGGCTTGCCCCATCACATTGAACCAACTCGGTATTTCGGATGACTTTAATTTACTTTGCAATAGAGTTGGCCTGCAAAACTTTGTATTTCATGATGCACCAACCTATTGCTGGTTAACCATTAAATTCCTTAGTTCTTTGAAAAGAAACGTTAAATCATGGCATGGGGAGGATAGAATTGCTTTCCGACTCATGAACAATAATTATTCTTTATCACTTGATGAATGTTGCAATTGTTTTGGTTTAGTCAACAATGATCGTAATGCTCTACGCGCATCTTTTACCGACATAGAACCATCCCCTAAACTCTTCTATAATAGAATGAGCTTTACTTCTAGAGTCAACAAAGGGAAAAATATTCAACATCTTGTTATTCGCTTTTTGTTCTATGTTATTGCTAACACCTTGTAGGAGTGTAATGAGTTTACAAGACTCGGTGAGGAGGACATATTAGTCCTTGCAAAAGCTGATTTCAACTATGACAACTTGTCACTTCACTTGGGCGCAATTCTTGTGCTCTACTTGGAGTACCAATCCAACCAAAGCCAAGGACCAATAACTTGTGGAGGCGTCATCACCGTGCTCGCCAATGTCCTAGGCATCGACCTAGGTGATTTACAACCGGTACTAGGTGAGCGACGTGTTGGTTTCTCTACTTTGAGAGCTTGTGGAATGCTCACTAGGAGAGGTGGTGTTTATTATATGCATATTGCTAGAGTTGTGCGTCCCTATCCCGCTCATTTGCCTAATGGTCTTTTATCTATCGAGGAAGGACGCGTGCTTTATGGCTTGCAGGTTGAGGAACACCAACCCGAGGAATATATTATAGAAGAGGATGAGGACCAAGAGGAGGAGCAAGAAGTCCCTCATCAGGATGAGTATCCACCAAACCTGTTTGTTACATATCAAGATTTCCAAGAACTTGGAGGAACTATGGAGGGAATGCATAATCATGCCTTGAACCTCCGAGAAACAACACGTAACTTATCAAATCAATTTGCGGACTGGAGTTACAACTTTTTCCCCCACCACAGTGATTTGAAGGGCTTGCAAAAGCCTAAGCTTGGGGAGGTTTTCTATCTATTTTTATTTGGCTTTCATTTACTTTATTTTATTTTCGAGGTAATGCTTTTATTTGAGTTTATAAGCACGAGTGTTGGTTTCCCCAACACTTTATCTTAGTTATTTTATTTTTTTTAAGATTTTCAAGCCGAGCTTTGCAGCCAATTTTCTAATTCCCCTTCTCAAAAATCACAAAAATATTTCTCTGTTTATCTTTATTTTCCCTCTCTCTTTTTATTTTCCCCTCGAAGTTCTTGTTAATTTGCAGGAGAGTGATTGACTTCGAGTTTTCAAGAAACAAATAAAAAGGGAAGAGATAAGAGGAACTAAAAATGAGAGTTATGCCTTATGACTCCCCACTTTTGAAGTTTGAGAAACCCATGCTAGTTTGCAGTAATGTTAAGATGTTATATCGGTGGAGTGAGTCTCTATATTGTAGTAAAATTTTGTTTGCATGGGTATTTAATTGGGTACGTTTTGTTCTAGCTCTTGTAGTTAACCTTCCTAAAATTTGCTAAACAAATTTAAATAAGAAAAAGTCTCACAAATTGAATACTTGGGTGTTATAGTGTTTAGTATTGAAAGCTTATTCCTAGAGACACTCAACACCACAGAAAATAATGATTGACTTGATAGCTCTCTTTGAAAAGATTTGTTCAATTGAATTAATGTTTAGCGGTTTTTGTGAGCATGCCAAAGTTTTACTTGTAAATCATAAGAATGTTATAGCTTTATGTGTGTCAAACTTCATGGATTCCAACAACTCCGCTAGCCTACGAATGATCTTCATGAAGGAAACTCCTAGATTTCGGCTATGAGTTGATTAAAGATACGTAGCAGCAATGCTATAATGGGTAAGATTCTTGGCACTCCCGGGTAGCTGTAACAAGAAGGAATCACTCCTCTGGCTGATATGAGTAATCATTATGCAAAAGGAACAAAAACCTTAGTGATGCCACGATTGTCCATCACAATCCGATAAACTAATGAATTTTTTTGGCATGCTCTCAATTTCTTAAGAACTGAAATTCTTGAAAGACAATGAATAGAAAAGTAGTGCTTGAAAAGTCTTAATTTATTGATGTAGGATAATTGAGATACTCTAGTGTATATGATTTTCATGACAAACTCTCACACTCTTAATTCTACATGATTACAATTTATTGTTCAAAGGCAAGCTTATGAGTTGATTACATGACATGGAATAAAGTTTACTCTTTTGAATCATCCATGCTTACAATAATTTTGCTACGCTATAAGGATTCATGAAAACCATATGATATGCTTGTCATTACTCTATCTATGCTGAAGTTTTTTCAGATTAATAAAGTGGATAAAACATGCGACTACTAATCACGAGTAAGATCATCATCTCGTTATTTCAATTTAAATGTTGAGTTCCCTTTTGATTATGGTTTTATTGCTCGAGGACAATCAAGTTTAAGATTGGGGAGGTTGATGGTTGTGAAATATAGCCATCCACGTCCGCATTTAAACTAGATATTATTCATATATTTGATGAAATATCTCTCTAAAACCTGCCACTAATGCCTAATGATCAAAGGGGCATGCAATCCTTTCTTGCTATTTTCCATGCGCAGATAATGACGTATGATGATGGGAATCACTACGTAAATGCCAAAGATACGATATTTCCAACACGTCAAAGAAACCAGGAGCTGTGAAGTCAATACTGAAGCTTTAATGACCAACTATACGGCGGGAATTTTATTCTGGCCATATAGTTCTGACCGTATAGTTGGCATCGACTTGATTAGGTTAAACAAAACAACTTTCGTGAACGGACCCCTATATAAAGAGGCTTCGGGAGATAGGAAATAGAACCTCTCTTTCGAACACAACTTTCCCTACCACCAGAAGCCGCCACACCGGAGGAATTGATCTAGATCTAAACCTCTAAACCCTTCTCCACCACCATAGCCATCTTCCACTACTTGCAATAGTAGATCTCTTCTCCAACTTGTAGGGGTTCGTAGAATGGAAAACAAAAAATTTCTACCGCATGAACACACAATCAAGATCTAATCTATGATCAAGCCAAGATCTATCTACTAGATTGTATCAACGAGTCGATAGAATACTAACCCTCGAAGATCCAAAGCGGTTAACGAGAGCATATTCTCGTGGGTGATGTAGTCGAACACTTCCGATCTCAAGATCGTGTAGACGATCC
Source organism: Avena longiglumis (assembly GCA_030063025.1). Lineage (NCBI taxonomy): Eukaryota > Viridiplantae > Streptophyta > Magnoliopsida > Poales > Poaceae > Avena > Avena longiglumis. The sequence goes on along the minus strand of CP125974.1, from coordinate 454,577,506 downwards.
TTCCAAGTGCTGCGTTAGAGGCCTTCATGATCGGTCACACGTTGGTACTCGATGAAGACCTTCCTCTCCTTGTTCCAGCAGGCGGAGGTTGTAGCACTCTCCTCGTGATTAAGCGACCGGGCGTGGTACCGGAAGTAGAGGGTAGATCTCGCAGGGCTTCGCCTTAAGCCGGAGCGAGTATGGTGGACTATGAGAGAGGCCTTGGCGATCTAGGGTTTAGAGGAACCAAGGAGAGAGGGCTAGGCCGGCAGCTAGGGAAAGGGGAGGGCCCCAACTCGGCGGCTAGGCAAACCCTAGGGGCGGCGGCGACTTGGTGGAGGCCGGCGGTTAGGGCTAGGGGTTTAGAGGAGAGAGGTGTAGGGAAGAGGGGCACCCCTGCCCCTCCTTTTATAGGTGGGAGGGAGGCGCGGTTGGGAGGAGGGAGTCCTCCTCCAACTCCTCCTCCTTGGCCGGCGGGTGGAGGGAGTAGGACTTCCTCCCTAAGTAGGTTTCCTACTCTCCCTCCACCAAGCAAACTTGCCATTTGACTTTTCAAATTGGCGTTTGACTTTTCAAACTAGGATTTGATTTATCCCTTTATTTTGCTCAGAGATGACACCTAGTACATGATGCAACCATTCCAACTTGTTATGACACATTCATGTACCCTTCCCTTCCGGAGTGCCGGACCTTCCGTAACCTTCTAGAACATTCCCGATGAAAACACCGGAACCATTCTACAACCCCGAAACAGGACTTTCCTTATATGAATCTTATTCTCCGGACCATTCCGGATCTCCTCGTGATATCCCGGATCCCATCCGAGACTTTGAACAACATTCGGTCTCTTACTCATCATTCCATAACTATTCAACAACATTGAATCCTTAAGTGTGTCTCCCTACGGTTCGTGAATTATGCGGACATGACCGAGACACTTCTCCGATCAATAACCAATAGAGGAATCTAGAAATTCATATGGCTCCCACATATTTCTACGATTAATTTGTGATCGAATGAACCACTTACATACGATACCAATTTCCCTTTGTCTCACGATAGTTTACTTATCCGAGGTTTTGATCGTCGGTATCTCTGCATACCTAGTTCAACCTCGTTACCGATAAGTACTCTTTTCTCGTTCCCGTGGTATGTAATCCCTTGTGAGCCAGTCACATGCTTGCAAGCTAATTGGATGACATTCCACCGAGAGGGCCCAGAGTATATCTATCCGTCATATGGATGGACAAATCCCACTCTTGATCCATGAGCCTCAACCCATACTTTCCGAACACTCAATGCCACCTTTATAGCCACCCAGTTAAGGTGTGGTGTTTGATGTCATCAAAGCATCCTTCCGGAGATGGTGATTAATATGATCTCATGGTCGAAGGAACTAGGTTACTATGTATCAGAAAGCTTATACAAATGAACTATATTAAATGACTTGATCTTTATGCTACGCTTAACTATAGGAGTATGTCCATCACATCATTCTCCTAATGATATGACCCTATTGTTAATAACATCTCTATGTTCATGATCAGGAAACCATGATCATATATTAACCAACAAGCTAGTTTAACAAGAGGCTTTACTAGGGACTCTTTTATGTTTACAAATCACACAAGTATTAATGTTTCCTGTTAATACAATTATAGCATGGTATGTAAACATTTATCATAAGTATGAAGATATGATTGTAGGGTTCGCAGCATAGAAAACAAAATTTTTCCTACGATGTGAACTATATACCAAGATCTATCTACTAGATACAAACAACGGGCGGATGTATATCCGTAGAGAACATACCCTTGAAGACCGACAAAGCTTAACGAGTTCAACTCGTGGTTTATGTAGACGATATCTTGTCGATCTCAAGATCGAGAGGAAGTCCTAGCGCCACAAATCAGCATCCGTTGCACACGTTGCTCGAGACACCGAGCAACCTCCGCCTCCTCGCTCCAGTGATGCAGTGGAAGCACAACTCTTTCTTGCCGAATAGCCACAGGAACATGTATCTCGCTAGTCCGAGACCATGGGGATAAATTCTAGAGGAGAGAGATCCTTCACGAGGAGGTGTGAGAGACAAGTGAGGAGGGGCTCCTTTTATAGGAGGAGGGGCACCCAAAGGGGTGGCCGGTCATGGGGCTGCCCCTCCCTCCTTCATTCATGTGGGTGGACACTCCACTCACAAAATGCCCTTTAAAATCCCTCCACTCAAAAGTCCACTCAAATTCCCATTAAATTTCCACCAAATTTAATGCAAACTCTCATTAAATAAAACTCTTTTATTTTATTCAGAATTTTGTCAATTACTTTAATGACAAACATTCACAAATAACCCCTTGCTAGAATTCTATTTCACATGCATAACCACTTTATGCAATTTCACCAAAACTGTTTGGTATCTAGTGAAATAAATTCCTGTGCTTGTTCATTCTTTCGGCATGAAACATTTGCTCCAATTGGATGTTGGTGTCTCTTAAGTGTGTCACCCTACGGTTCGTGAATAATGCGGACATGATCGAGACCCCTCTCGGATCAATAATCAGAAGCGGGATGTGGAGACCCATACTGACTCCCACACATTCAACGATGACTTTCTTATGATCGTCGGAACCTTTTACGCTAGTATCTTAATCCCTTTGTTTCACGATATATTACATGTCCGAGATTCGATCATCGGTATCTCCATACCTAGTTTGATCTCGTTCGACATGCACTCTTTTCGTTCTGTGATATAACATTCTAGTGATCAAATCACTTGCTTGCAAGCTAATCAATGTGATATCACCGAGAGGGCCCAGAGTATATCTATCCGTCATCGGGATGAAAAATTCCTCTCGATCCATGAGCCTCAACATAACACTTTATTAGTTCGAATCCATCTTTATAATCACCATTACGGTGTGACGTTTGATGTTATCAAGAAACTCTTCGGTGTTAGTGATTGACATGATCTCATGGTCTAAGGATTAGGATCACTTCGTAAGTTGTTATAGCAATATAAACTCAATGACTTTGATCGTAATGCTATACTTGGATGAATGTTCATCACACCATTACACTAATGTTGTGACCCGTTATTAACAACATCCAATGTCCATGATCAGGAAACCTTGATCATCTTGTTAATCAACGAGCTAGTTTATGAGAGAGGCATAACTAGGAACTTTCTGTTTGTTTATTAAACACACATGTATTAACGTTTCCGTATTAATACAATTATAGCATGCAAAATAAACATCTATCATATACTTGGAATACACATAATAAACACTTTATTATTGCCTCTCAGGGCATATTCCCTTCAGTCTCCCACTTGCACTAGAGACAATAATCTAGTTACATAGTGATAAATCTAACACCCATTGAGTTCTGGTGTTAATCATGTTTTGCTCTAGGGAGAGGTTTAGTCAACGGATCTGCTACATTGAGATCCGTATGTACTTTACAAATCTTTATATCTCCATCCTTGACATGCTCGCGGATGGAGTGAAACCAGCGCTTAATATGCTTGGAATGCTTGTGAGACCTTGGCTCTTTGGCATTGGCAATGGCACCATTGTTGTCACAATAGATCACCATTGGGTCCAACGCGTTTGCCACTACTCCTAGTTCGGATATTAACTCCTTCATCCAAACTGCTTCCTGAGCCGCTTCCGAAGCAGCAACATATTCGTCCTCCGTTGTTGATCCCGCTACCACAGGTTGTTTGGAGCTCCTCCAACTAACCGCTCCGCCATTCATGAGAAATACGTATCCGGATTGAGACTTAGAGTCATCCGGATCGGTGTCAAAGCTAGCGTCGACATAACACTTAGCGACGAGCTCTTCTTCACCTCCGTATACAAGAAACATATTGTCACATCCCAAGATTTTCCAAATCTTGTAATGTGAAAATAAATGAATACAATAAAACTTTGTTTGATTTTCAGGGCCAGAAGAAACTTTTTGAATTTAATTGGAACTTCAAACCAATTGGAATCAAATAAAGTACTAAAGGGATTTAAAAAGATAAACTTTTATTAAAGGAAAATAAAAATATTTAAAATTACTATTTTGGATCTTTAAATAAAAAGATTTTGTTTTCAAAAGAAAAGGATAGATTTATAAATAAAGATTATTTTATAAAGCCAAATTAAACCTTGGCCAAGCTTTTGGAAATAAAAATAATTCTATTTGATAAAAAAATAGTAAGGTTTATTCAAAATAAATTAATAAGGATTTAATATCCAATTTTATTTAAGTAAAGGCTTTTCCCATTTTAATTAAACACTAAAACTTATTTATTTATTTTAAATAAGTTTTCTAAGTATTTTATATTCTTAAATAAAACCTACTGAAGTGTTTTGATTTTATTTTAGATTTCAAAATAAATATTCTAATAAAACAAATCGTATTTGAAGTAAATGAATAAGGCCCATTTAATTTAATTGTTAATGGACCCTATAACAAAAATGTTATTTTATTTTAAACAAGCTTTCTAAATATTCCTTATTTTCAAATACAACCTACTGATTTGGTTTTGAAAATAATTGGTTTTCAAATGGAGATTTTATTAATAAAACCAAACCCTATTTGATTAATAAATCATGAACCATGTTATTTAATTAATAATGGACCCTGCAAATAAAATTATTATCTTGACTTTGGACTTTGGATCAGGTTACTAAACAGAACTAAATTCATAGTTACAAAATTGGGTGAAGATTTGAATTGTTTTGATTGCTTGGGAATTGTTTGAAATTCAAAACAGATTATGGAAATAAAAAAAGAATCAAAAACAGAAAAAAATAGAGTTGGACCAGCCCAGTTGACAAGAGCCCATTAAGCCCATTGACCTTCACTCCCGAAGAAAAGCGTTTGCACCTCGTGTCGACCAGCAGAGACCCGATGGACCTCACTCTCATTTCTTTTCCTACTGACCGGTGGACCCCACCTCTACTGCTCATCGTCCACACCCGCGCGACCCTTTCTTCCTCCCTCGACGCCGTTACCTGCTGTGATTCCACGGATTCAATTCGTCTTAATGCCGCGTCTTTACCTCGCCTTAACCACGCAGTCTTAAACGCCCATGCCTCCTCTATATTTCCCCTCTGACACCTCGCGCTCGCACGCCTTAGACCTCCCCAATTTCCTTTCCGAGCATCCTCTGTTCCGACGAAGTCCGGTCTTGGGTCCGGCGACTCGACACCACCCCGAGCCTCCCTGAGCATGCTGGCAGCTTCCCCACTCCCAGACGCATCTCCCAGCACCCTCCTCTCAACCGCGGGCGCCCCAGAGCTTCGGCTATGGCAAGCATCTGAACGCCGCCGCGACTAGTTCTTCTCCGACGGCGCCTCCCAGGTAAACCAGGTCGCCCCTCTTCTTCTCGTTCACGCACACAGCACCTCTGTGACCTCCTGCGTCTAACCCTACCCTCGGTTGTTCTTCTCGTGACCTGTAGCAACGTCCCCGACCACGTCCAGAGCCGTCTGTCGCTGTAGCAAGCTCCGGTGAGGAATTTCCGCAAACCTCGTGCGCCCCTTGCCACGTCGAGCACACGACGAGCACCACCTCGTCCTCACGAACTCGGTGAGCACTTCCTTTTCCCCTCTCTCTTCCTATTTCACCAGCGCCACCGCCGTCTGCCCGTCGCCGCCGCGCATCGCCTTGATAAATGACCATTTGTTTAGGTCGTTAGATCTAGAATGGGCGAAGGTGATTAGAACACTTAGCGCGAAGGTATGCTTCAGACCATGCGATCGATCTGATCCAACGCCCTACAGCCGTGATCCGCAGCGAACCGGTATCGTCTAATTAAAACACGCCGCGTGTCACCTATTCTGTTTAAAAACAGATTTGAAAACAGAATTATTTGCAAACTTCAAACCCTTATAACTTTGGATCCACACGTCCAAAAATTACAAATTTTATGTCGTTGGATTCAGGAGAGCAAGACCTAGCCATCCATGCCCTTAGTTTAGTAAATAGTATCTATTAAACTGCTTGTTTTTGCAGAATCAATTGTGTGCTTATTTAGGTTAGAAAAATTGTTTAAAAATGATTTTAAGGTTGAAACCTTTGCAAAATGGATTGTTGTGACCTTACTGACCCTAGGAACCAACCCATGGTTTTGAAAATGAAATTGGAAAAATTTAAAAAGGATTAATTGAATTAGTCTATTTCTAGCTAAGTAAAAGATAATGGTTTTATTATGAAAAAGGATTTTGGAAAAAAAAACTTTGGGAAAATATTTTGATTCAAAGATACTGACCCAAAACACCAAGTATTGAGAGTTAGAAACTTTTGGTGAGAAACTTAAAGATTTTTTATTTGATAAAACCATTTTCCACCACATAAAATGTTGAATGGATTTTTGAAATAGTTTTAGGGCAAACCCTCTAACTAATGACTTTGCCATTTTGGTAAATGACCAAATTGGATCTTACAAAGTTTAGAAATCCAATAGAGACCCTCTTTACAAAATAAAACTATCTTGTGCATGCTCCCATGCATGAATTAGTTTCCATTGTCTTGTGTGTGTGAATTTGTTTGAGTGATTATTGGTTTGGAATGTTAGTTGATTTTGTGTTTGCTTGATTGACTTGTAGTGAAGTTAGAGAAGTGAGAGACTAGCAAGATCAAGGAGTGAACCACCATTCCCTACCAAAAAGGCAAGTTACACTATCATAAAAAAGTCCTACTATTTTTATTATACATTAGTGGATTTTGAAAACATGCATGAAAATGATTTATACTTATGCTATGCTAAATCCTAATAGGATGCCCTTACATTCCTTAGAGAAAATATTGTAGTTGTACATGCTTAGCCATGCTTTATTGTGAAAAGAGATACATGTTGAGATTTTACAAAGTTGAGAAAAGGACTTGTGTTTTATATAATAAAACAAGGACTCAATGAACCACCTAGGTGGAGGATACTTAAAGTTTTGGAGAAGGTGGCAACAAAAGGAGCCATGTCTATGGTAATCACTTTGTGTTGTGCTCCAAAGAAAACCCACCTAGGAAACTTAGAGATTGAACATGCTTCTCCAATTGTGGCTTTCGTGTGCAACCCCATGCTATTATGGCTCTGGCTTAGTCAACTACATTAGGAAGACCCATACATTGTCTTTAGTTACTGGGACATGGGGATGGAATGCTTCATGGGGCTGAAGACAAGCTAGCAATGATGTATGGGAGGACCTTTTGGAAAGACTTCGTCACACTCTCGGTCGCCAAGATCTCCATCTTGGTGAGCACTAATCCAGAGGGCCCTGGTGGCAACAAGATGGGATTGTGACATGTGGGTAAAGTGTACTCCTTCTGCAGAAGATAATAAAATCTAAGTACTTAGCCGTGTCCCCGGTTATGGACAATACTGAGCAACTAAAGTTTGAACTATGGGAGATCTCGACATTCCAACTTCTAAAATAAAATAAAACTTGATGCCCTTGTGTGTCTACCAAGGAATTCGAAGAGATTTTGTTAATCTTGTTGCACTTGGGGTTACCAAGGTGCTCAAGAGATTTTTATGAAAACTTGATGCACTTGGGGTTACCAAGAAGCTCAAGAGATTTTGAGAAGGACTTGAACACTTGAGTGTCTACCAAGCAGTTCAAGGGATTCTTGGAAAAGAGATTTGACAAAGGACCAAAATCATTTTGAAAAGATAGGATAAAAGTATAGCTTTATGCAAATAAGCCTAAAACTCTACTTAGCCAAATATGCATGTATTGATAGGATCCACTTATCTTATATATAAAAGTGAAACTTGCCAATACAATTCAAAATGCATTGACCCTTGTGGCTATAACTTGTAATGTTGCAGGTTTGATTGATTTTTGTGAAGATTGTTTGATTAGGATTACAAAGTCTACAACCAGCATTTGCCTGTGGCACTTTGAAGATGAAGGACCTCATGTTTATAATTATTCCGCTGCAATGTAATGTAATAGCCAAATGAGCTATGTTTTGATGTAATAAAATTATGTTATTCCTGGTTATAAAGTTGTATTATGACCTTTGTTTCTTGATATTACATCTATACTGTGGATGCTAGCTATTTATCCAGGGACTAGCATTGTAAACACAGGAGGCTCTATCTTATTAAAGATTGGGACCTCTACACATATCCTTAGTTCTTCGTAAGTACTTAAGGATATTCTTGACCGCTATCCAGTGTTCCGAACCTGGATCCGATTGGTACCTACTAGTCAAACTAATAGCATGTGCCACATCCGGTCTTGTACATAGCATGGCGTACATTATAGAGCCTATGGCTGAAGCATAGGGGACTTTGTCCATTATCTCTCTTTCGTCCGCCGAAGCCGGACTTTGAGTCTTACTCAATGTCTTGCCTTGCAACATAGGTAATAACCCCTTCTTACTTCCGTCCATTTTAAACTTCTTTAAAATCTTATCAAGGTATGTACTTTGCGATAGCCCTATTAGGCGCCTAGATCTATCTCTATAGATCTTTATGCCTAATATGTATGACGCTTCACCTAGGTCCTTCATTGAAAATTTGCTGTTTAGATAACTTTTAACACTATTTAAAAGATCTATATCATTTCCGATCAATAATATGTCATCCACATATAATATCAGAAATACCACATTGCTCCCACTCACTTTCTTGTAAATACAAGCTTCTCCATGAACACACTGAAATTAAAAGCAGGTGGTGCCATCAACAACAGAATTTGTAAAGTTTAGACTAAGTGTATGATAGATTGAGTTCAACTAATCTATATTACGAATGAACTCCCACTCAAAAATGACATCCCTCGTGCCTTTTTGGTGATTACATGAACCAAATCCACTACACCAAGTCCGATCATCACGTGAGTCGGTATAGCTTCAAAGGCGAGCATCAAATGGGCATCATATCAACTATATGACTCATTCTTAACCTTACGGTCCGTGTTCCGAGGCCATGTCTGTACATGCTAGGCTCGCCAAGTTAGAACCTTAGTATTCGCGTGTGTAACTATTTTACACCCGAAATATGGTCGTAGATCCAAGAACACCCGATCATCACGTGATGTCTTGGAGCGACGAAAACATAATCGGTGCATACTAAAGGAAGAACACATTCTTATCTTGATATTTAAATGAGGGATCATCTTATTATGCTAACAAAGCGCTAAACAAGCAATATAAGATGCTATCAAAACATCATATGTTTATTAGTGAAATGATATGGTTCCCGCAGATGATCTCTATCATGTGCATCGTGGTATGATCACTATCATACATATATGTGTAAATCCAAGGTCTATGGATTTTACACGCTATGTGTGTTGTAAGAGTATCATCTCATACTTCTACTTACAACACTACCATATCATAACACTAGCCCAGCAACAATCTAAACTAGACGCCTCTAATTTATCCACTGGAAGTTTTACGTGGCTTAGGGATTTCGAGATAGAACCGCTCTTACCTACGAACATGAACCACAACGAGGATAATCAAATTGTTGACAACTCGCTTGCAAAATAGATATTGACTATAGTAGGAGAGACAGACACCCGCTAGCCACTTATGCAAACTAGTTGCATGTCAAGCGTGGAACAGGTCTCATGTGTGAGGACATGTAAAGTTTGTCCGGGCCGCTTCATACCACTATGCCACCAATATCCAAAATTACAACAAAGGAGCAACAACATGATCATCATCGCCCACATACTCATATGTGTACTACCCGTGTATAGTATCTACGCATATATCCGGCTCTAATACCACTATAGGGTTCGCAACATAGAAAACAAAAATTTTCCTACGATGTGAACTATATACCAAGATCTATCTACTAGATACAAACAACGGGCGGATGTATATCCGTAGATAACATACCCTTGAAGACCGACAAAGCTTAACGAGTTCAACTCGTGGTTGATGTAGACGATCTCTTGTCGATCTCAAGATCGAGAGGAATTCCTAGCCGCCAAATCAGCAAGCATCCGTGCTCGCACACGCTCGAGGCACCGAGCAACCTCCGCCTCCTCGCTCCAGCATAAGCACAACTCTTTCTTGCCAAATAGCCACCGGGAACATGTATCTCGCTAGTCCGAGACCATGGGGGATAAATTCTAGAGGGGGAGAGAGATCCTTCACGAGGAGGTGTGAGAGACAAGTGAGGAGGGGGGCTCCTTTTATAGGAGGAGGGGGGCACCCAAGGGGTGGCACGGCCATGGGGCTGCCCTCCCTCCTTCATTCATGTGGGTGGACACTCCACTCACAAAATGCCCTTTAAAATCCCTCCACTCAAAAGTCCACTCAAATTCCCATTAAATTTCCACCAAATTTAATGCAAACTCTCATTAAATAAAACTCTTTTATTTTATTCAGAATTTTTTCAATTACTTTAATGACAAACATTCACAATAACCCTTGCTAGAATTCTATTTCACATGCATAACCACTTTATGCAATTTCACCGAAAACCTGTTTGGTATCTAGTGAAATAAATTCTCGCTTGTTCATTCTTTCGGCATGAAACATTTGCTCCAATTGGATGTCGGTGTCTCTTAAGTGTGTCACCCTACGGTTCGTGAATAATGCGGACATGATCGAGACCCCTCTCGGATCAATAATCGAAGCGGATCTGAGACCCATACCGACTCCCACACATTCAACGATGACTTTCTTGTGATCGTCGGAACCTTTACGCTAGTATCTTAATCCCTTTGTTTCACGATATATTACATGTCCGAGATTCGATCATCGGTATCTCCATACCTAGTTTGATCTTGTTACCGACATGCACTCTTTTCTCGTGATATAACATTCTAGTGATCAAATCACTTGCTTGCAAGCTAATCAATGTGATATCACCGAGAGGGCCCAGTATATCTATCCGTCATCGGGATGAACAAATTCCACTCTCGATCCATGAGCCTCAACATAACACTTTATTAGTTCGAATCCATCTTTATAATCACCCCATTACGTGTGACGCGTTTGATGTTATCAAGAAACTCTTCTGGTGTTAGTGATTGACATGATCTCATGGTCTAAGGATTAGGATCACTTCGTAAGTTGTTATAGCAATATAAACTCAATGACTTTGATCGTAATGCTATACTTCGGATGAATGTTCATCACACCATTACACTAATGTTGTGATCCCGTTATTAACAACATCCAATGTCCATGATCAGGAAACCTTGATCATCTTGTTAATCAACGAGCTAGTTTATGAGAGAGGCATAACTAGGAACTTTCTGTTTTTTTATTAAACACACATGTATTAACGTTTCCGTATTAATAAAATTATAGCATGCAAAATAAACATCTATCATATACTTGGAATACACATAATAAACACTTTATTATTGCCTCTCAGGGCATATTCCCTTCAATGATAATAACCTACTTTATTATTGCCTCTTGGGCATATCTCCAACAGTCTCCCACTTGCACTAGAGTCAATAATCTAGTTTCAAACATTTGTGTATTCAACACCTATGGCTTTCCGGTGTTGTAAGTACACGATTTCTAGTGGTCAACTGATCTCTGGATCTGACACTTCGAGGTCCGTGTGTAATTGCATGTCTTTGCGTCTCTACGCATCAATCATTCTCTAATGAGATGGCTTTGTATAAATTTGGTCCTTTGGTGAGACCTTTAGTTCTTTGGGATTAAAACATGTTGATAATATTGTCGTACAATATATCTTCATAGTATTATCCCGTTGTGAACTACACCTAGTTTGATAACAAACTACTTGACACAAATGCCCTCTTTAGCTGATATAATAGCAGTCATATACTCAGCCTTTTGTTGTAGTATCTGTCACAATGTCTTAACTTTTGAACTCATCCAAATCCATTATGGAACTTACTTTCCATTATATTGTGCCACCCTTAGTTCAGATTGAGATAAACTTAATTTGTACTTTGTGACAAAACTAGTATCAATGTAGTACTTTTACAATGAACTAACCATATATTTGCCACTTTTACAAAATAATATACTCTTAGTTCTTCCAAAATATCATAAGAATATCCTTACTATCGTCCAATGATCATCTTATAAATCATTCTGGTATATGCTCATAACATTTAGAGCATAGGACATATCTGGATTTGTACATATCACAGTATGATTGATATAAATACTCTTTGTGATTTCATACATCAAGTATCAATCTATACTTGAATCTTTGTTTCACTTACCAAGTGTCAATACACTTGAATATAACATCAATATTGAACTCATTCAATCCTTTCTGTGTGACAAGAACCTTTCTTGTAGTTTGTATATTGAACTCATTCAATACATCATCTATGTACTTTCGGCACAACCATATTAGCGTCTATTGATGCCAAATATTTGGGTTTTGCCTAAGTATTTCATCGGGATGAAATTCTTAATATGTGTTAATAAAAGATACATAATTTCCAATCAACAATATGTCTTCCACATAATGTATTAGAAACATTTCTTAGCGCTCCCACTTAATTTCTTGCAAATGCAAGCATCTTCATCATCTCCGACGAATTTAAACTCCTTTAACAGTTTCATCATGGTGAAGATTCCAACTCCGCGATGCTTACTTCAACCATTGAAGTTTGCATATGCTTTTATCATCCTTTGAATTAACAAAACCCTATGGACCGCGTTATGCACATGTCCTAGGTAACAATTCTATTAGAAGAACTTGTTTTGTATATTCAATTACCACATAACAAAATTATATGTAGTGGTTGCTACATTAATCCGTCTAGACTAAATATCGCTATGAAGGATCAAATCTTGTCATAGTCAACCTTTGAACATTGTTGTGAACTCTTTCCCAACATGTCGAGTATTTCATAGATGTGCAACATCCATGTCTATTTCTTTATAGATCCAAACACAACTGTAAGGTCTTTCACCTTTCTCGAGGGTCCTTCAAGTTCAAAACTTGATTTCTCGTGTATGGAACTATCACGGATTTTATGGCTTCAAGCCATTTTATGGAGTCAGGTCCCATCATCGCTTCTTTTCATGTAGTACATTCATTATTCTCAAATAATGATTCAACCCTCAAATCTTGGTATTTGATTGTTTACTCGACCTACTTGGTTCAATAGAAACTTTGACCTTCGTAACCACAACCTTTGAGGCACGTGAGCCATGAGCATTATTGCTGCCTCTGGAACACTTTTCGGCGCTGCGCAACTTTGCACATATAGCTGAAGTTCTTTTAACCTTATCAAAGTTCTATTGTCCTCCCACTTATCTTTTCACGAAAAATTCCTTCTCAAAGAAACTTGACGTTCTAAGTGACAAACATTTTTTTCTCCGATGTTATGGAGGATTACTTAACAGTTATTCGAAATAACATACAAAGACAGGTTCATCCGACTTTGGTTGCAAACATCTTTCTTATGCATAGCATACCAATGTTTAAGAAAGGACAACTTGGGTTTCATACCAAATCATAACGGATTATGATGGAGCTCTTTTCAGTGGAAAAACGGTAGTCTCTAAAGCTTTTACTCTTTAAAATATAATGGCAGTTTTATGAATTAAACCTTCGATCTTACCATGTCAAACAAGGTTTAATTACATATCTCGAACGCTCCATACTCTTATGGTCTTTCGGGACATGCAAATCCACGGAATGATTCCTTAAATCTTAGGTATTATGCTAAACTTGTAACTCAAATATCTTCCTTTATGATCTTATCATAAACTATTTATATTCTTGTTACAATGATTTTGCACTTCATCATGAAAGTCTTTGAACTTTTCAAATTTTTCATACTTCATCCTTATTAAGTAAATATTCATATATTCACTCAAATTTTTGGAGAAAGCATATGAAGTTGAAATCCATCGCTCTTGACTACACATAATGGACTTCGTACAACAATATGTACAAGTTCCAATAAGCTAGTCATTCATTCCCTTTTGGCCTATGAACGAAGTTTTAATTATCTCTAGGAAAGTTTCACAAGCATCATTTGATCAAAAATAAAAAGACTCCAAAATTCCATCCACATGGATTTTCTCCATGTTTTCTTTCCAATATAATTTAAACAGCGATGTCACTTCCTAAGTGATCTTTCAATTAATTTGTCTTTCGACATTTTTAGCACTAGTTTTATGGATGTGATTTCTCCAATGAGATTTGTGAATCATCCATCTTTTATGGATTACGACAATTATTTGAACAACCCTTTGTTCTCATAATACCTGATAAAACAAATCTTGAAGGCAAGCTTTGATGTTTAACAAGCAGCACAATAACCCTTTATTTGTTCTCGATGAACATCATCACGTATTCTTTTGCTAGTTACTTAGGCCATTGTAGTTCATGAATTGTGTTGTTTCGTATGACGATTCACACCAACAAATTCAGTATCAAATACTTAAGAACCACATTGTTTAATAAGCAAAGAATATAGCCATAACATGTATATCATCTATATACTTAAACTGAACAATTCTAGTCTTTTCTTTTCTGCCATATATTTATGAGATTCTCTTTCAGTATTTCCTTTTCTGTTTGAAAGAACCTATCAATATCAATAGTGGAGTCATATATGACACATAGTCCAAAGCGTGTATAATTAAATACCAATGTCTTTGGACTTTCACTTTGAAGTAGATCACCATCATCAAATGTTTGGTGTGCTTTCAAATTCCATTCTTTAGTAATCTCTTGGTGTAGTAAATATTTTACCTACATCAAATATCCACCCTTATCATGGAATTATTCATGATCAAGCTACTTTTAGCTTATATAGATGAATCGCAAGTATAATGTTGCTCTCCAAAACCTTTTGGTGGATTAGGACAACTAGTGTCTCCAACCCTTTGCAAATTCTCATCAAATATGAGAACATGACTTTTGCCATATTATACTCTATCATGTTGCAACCAAAACTTTGTTTCAGATAACACAATATCTTCCACACATCATGGTTTCTGAAATAACTCTTTCAGATCCTAGATAACCTTGATATTAAGACAATTCTTTGAATATCAAGAATCATGGAGACAAACATGATACTCATACACTAACTCTTGGAATTTTCACTCTCAATTTAATACCAATTATTAAACTTCATGGAGTAACCGGAACTTACTGAAAGTTTGCAATAGGACTTTTAAACTTTAGATTAACACTTCAAAACAATACGATACCAGTTCGTAAAGTAACTAACCATAATTCTATAGTTCTATCATCTCAATTATAACTAAGCGCAAGGTGGTAAACGGATGCTAATGACTACAACAATTATGCAAATTGACTTTGATTTAATTTATGATAAATAGTGTTCAACTTTTAATCATATTGCCATTGAACTCCCACTCAAAACAATATCCCTCACATTTTTTTGGTGATCACACGAACCAAATCCACCACATCAAAACCGATCATCATGAGAGTTGATGTAGCTTCAATGGCGAACAATCAACATGTTCATCATATCTACTATATGACTCATGCTTTACCTTTCGGTGATCCGTGTTCCGAAACCATGTCTATACATGCTAGGCTCGTCGAGATCTAACCTTAGCTTCCGCATGAGCAAATCTGGCTTGCTCACGTTGTATACACTCGCAGAATCTAACACACCCGATCATCACGTGGTGCTTCGAAACAACGAGCTTTGGCAACGGTGCTTACTAAGGATGAACACTTTAAAACTTGAAATTGTGTGCTTAAGGGATCATCTTATAATGCTACCGTCGTGAACTAAGCAATACAAGATGCATAAAAGGATTAACATCACATGCAATTCATAATATGTGATATTATATGGCCTTTCTTCTTGTGCTTCCGATCTCCATCTTCAAGCACGAACATGATCTCCATCATCACATGCATTGCATCAAGGTCAATGAAGCCGCTCCATGGTTGTCGTCCACCAGCTTCAACTATTACAACTACTTTGAATAGACACGCAGGTCTTAACAGAATTTAAAGACAACCATATGGCTCCTGCCGGTTGCCAACTTACAATAAAGAACATTGCATACATCAAATATAATCACAATCATGGCCATATCACATCACAACACACCCCTGCAAAAGAAAGTTAGACGCCTCTAATTTTCTTTGCATATTTTACGTGGTTTGGGGCTTTCAATAAGTGTCGCTCTAACTTACGAACAATAACCACAACATTGATACTAGTATTGTCAATCACCCGTTGTAAATTGAATCTTAACTATGTTGGGAGAAACAGGCACCCGCAAAGCCACTTATGCAATACAAGTTGCATGTCAAGCGTGGAGCAAGTCTCATGAACGATGTCATGTAAGGTTAGCCCGAGCCGCTTCATCCCACCATCCCGCAAGATGCAAAGTACACAAGAAGCAATCGACAACAAAAGCATCAACGCCCATAATGACCATTGTGTTCTACTCGTGCAACAGATCTACATATAGACACGGCTCTGATACCACTTTAGGGTTTCGTAGCATGGAAAACAA
The DNA here is from genome assembly GCA_030063025.1 of Avena longiglumis. Lineage (NCBI taxonomy): Eukaryota > Viridiplantae > Streptophyta > Magnoliopsida > Poales > Poaceae > Avena > Avena longiglumis. Next base: position 454,561,096 of record CP125974.1, on the reverse strand, counting down.
AAAAATTCTACCGCATGAACACACAATCAAGATCTAATCTATGATCAAGCCAAGATCTATATACTAGATTGTAGCAACGAGTCGATATAATACTAACCCTCTAAGATCCAAAGCGGTTAACGAGAGCAGATTCTCGTGGGTGATGTAGTCGAACACTTCCGATCTCAAGATCGTGTAGACGATCCTTCCGGCGCTGCGTTCCGGCAGTGCTTCCGCAGTCGCTCACATGTCGGTACTCGATGAAGACCTTCCTCTCCCTTGTTCCAGCAGGCAGCGGAGGTTGTAGCAATCTCCTCGTGATTCCGGTAGCATGACGGCGTGGTACCGGAAGTAGAGGGGAGATCTCGCAGGGCTTCGCCTTAAGCCGGAGCGAGTATGGTGGACTATGAGAGAGGCCTTGGCGATATAGGGTTTAGAGGCACCAAGGATAGAGGGCTAGGCCGGCGGCTAGGGCAAGGGGAGGGCCCCAACTCGGCGGCTAGGCAAACCCTAGGGGCGGCGGCGACTTGGTGGAGGCCGGCGGTTAGGGCTAGGGTTTTAGAGGAGAGAGGTGTAGGGAAGAGGGGCACCCCTGCCCCTCCTTTTATAGGTGGGAGGGAGGCCCGGTTGGGAGGAGGGAGTCCTCCTCCAACTCCTCCTCCTTGGCCGGCGGGTGGAGGGAGTAGGACTTCCTCCCTAAGTAGGTTTCCTACTCTCCCTCCACCAAGAAAACTTGCCATTTGACTTTTCAAATTGGCGTTTGACTTTTCATATCCCTTTATTTTGCTCAGCGATGACACCTAGTACATGATGCAACCATTCCAACTTGTTATGACACATTCATGTACCCTTCCCTTCCGGAACCTTCTAGAACATTCCCGATGAAAACACCGGAACCATTCTCCAACCCCGAAACAGGACTTTCCTTATACGAATCTTATTCTCTGGACCATTCCGGATCTCCTCGTGATATCCCAGATCCCATCCGAGACTCCGAACAACATTTGATATCTTACTCCATTCCATAACTACTCAACAACATCGAATCCTTAAGTGTGTCTCCCTACGGTTCGTGAATTATGCGGACATGACCGAGACACTTCTCCGATCAATAACCAATAGAGGAATCTGGAAATTCATATGGCTCCCACATATTTCTACGATTACTTTGCGATCAAATGAACCACTAACATACGATACCAATTTCCCTTTGTCTCACGATAGTTTACTTATCCGACGTTTTGATCGTCGGTATCTCTGCATACCTAGTTCAACCTCGTTACCGATAAGTACTCTTTTCTCGTTCCCGTGGTATGTGATCCCTTGTGAGCCAGTCACATGCTTGCAAGCTAATTGGATGACATTCCAACGAGAGGGCCTAGAGTATATCTATCCGTCATATGGATGGACAAATCCCACTCTTGATCCATGAGCCTCAACCCATACTTTCCGAACACTCAATGCCACCTTTATAGCCACCCAGTTACAGTGTGGTGTTTTATGTCATCAAAGCATCCTTTTGGAGATGGTGATTAACATGATCTCATGGTCGAAGGAATTAGGTTACTATGTATCAGAAATCTTATAGCAAATGAACTATATTAAATGACTTGATCTTTATGCTACGCTTAACTATAGGAGTATGTCCATCACATCATTCTCCTAATGATATGACCCTGTTGTGAATAACATATCTATGTTCATGATCAGGAAACCATGATCATATATTAACCAACAAGCTAGTTTAACAAGAGGCTTTACTAGGGACTCTTTTATGTTTACAAATCACACAAGTATTAATGTTTCCTGTTAATACAATTATAGCATGGTATGTAAACATTTATCATAAGTATGAAGATATGATAATAACCTACTTTATTATTGCCTCTTGGGCATATCTCCAACACAACTAGCAACATTGTAAGACTATTTGCTATCAACCTTATGATCTCTATTATAATGTTTATGATTGTTGATTTCATCTCTATGTGTGAGTAATTCTCCTTGAGCTAAGGGTGTAAGACCCCACCTTTATAAGGTAAGGGTTCCTGTGATTTCAATGCTAGTCCCTGGATCAAATGCTAGCATCCATAGTTTAAGATGGAGTACACAGATACAAAGGTCTTTATTACATCATCATTCCAGAGATAAACATAGTATTTTACAACTCCATAGCCAAAGTCTAGTACAAGAGTTCACAACTTAATTAAAATAAAGTAAAGTCTTCATCTTCATGTGCCACAGGCAAGCATGTTGAGTGTAGACTCATAACCCTAATCCTCATCAGAGTAACCTTTAACATCATAAGTTATATCCACAGTGGGTCAATACATTTGGAATTGTATTGGCAAGTGATACCATAGTAGAATAGTAGTATCTAACTTCTATATGAATTTGGCTAAGTGTAGCTTAGGCTTGCTTTACTCAAAATAGGGTTTTCCTATCAGTTGAAAACACTAAGTTTTTGTTTGTCAAAAACTCCCAAGGAACCACGAATGGACATTGGGGAACCTTTACCCTTGTTCAACCACAAGTTTTTAACTTAGAAATTGGGATGAGGAGATCCTTGATAGCTTCAATGTCTTGATGCTCAAATTTCCATTGCCGGGGACACGATTAAGTACTTAGTTTTTTCCCTTCTCGAGAGCTGGTGCACTTTCCCCACAAGACTCGACATGCATCGAAACGAGATCTTTCAGAAGCCTTCCCTTAGACCAAATGGACGCGTTCCATCTTATCACCCTACCACCATCTGTCCATCTGACTAAGTTATTGCAACCTATATGATCAAGGCAGAGCCCATATGCCATGTGGCTGCACTAGAAGCTTCTAAACACTAAGTATCTCAAATCCCTTTGTTCTTGGATGGATTTCCACAAGTGAGATACACCAGGAAGGCCATAGAAATGGGACCTGAGTAACCACTCAACACAAACCATTCTTTCCATTCCACCCAGGTGATTCATTCACTTAGTTGTTTTATTAAGAAAAAACATAAGTCAAAGACTTAGCAAAATTTCCATAGCATGTAATAATCCACCCTTGTTTGCTACTAGCTAGGCTAAGCATGATATCAACAAGTATTTTAACTTAGATAAATTCTACCAAGACTACAACTACTAGGATTTCCCAAGGTATAGCATATATACTTAGTAAAAATTCTATGCAAGGCCTATTAAAAATAACACTAGTGCATAGTCAAAAATCATAGGACAAATACATGAAGCACCACTTGCCTTGGTAGTTGGGGGAGTAGCAACAATCCTCACAATCACAATCACCACTAGCACCAAAATCTACATATAAAATAATAGCCCCAAATTCACATTCCAATATTCAAGAAAAAATATTATGAATGCATGCAAATGCAATGTTATGACTTCTATAAACTAATCAGGACAAGTCAAACAGTACTGAACACAAAACCAATTATTTATAGTCTAAATAAACTTATATTTGCTTTAAGTCATTTTCTAAATAATTTATATAGTCAAAATAAGCCTATATTTGATTCTGTAAATAAAACCAATTTTACAGAAGAAAAATAAAAATCCAAGACACAGTAGTGTAGGATTTATTTTTCTGAATCCAATGATATATTATTTGCATTTTTTGGATAAACAGAACAAAAGATATAAATTTTACAAGTTTAAATCTCTAATAGATATAAAATCAGGTTTTAAAACAAAATCCCAGACACGTGGTTGTGTCTGATTGGTCGATACCGCTTCGCGCGGATCGGACAACATGGAGCGTTGGATCTAAGTCAGATCTAGTGGCTCAGATCTAACGATACCGTTTCGCGCTAGGATCTAATCTCAGCCCTAGGATTCAGATCTGACGGCGCTAGCACAAGCAACCAAAGACTGGCGGCGCTGGCGACGGTTGCGCGGCGGCGATCTACTAGTGACGTTCCGGTGGCTACAGAGGGGGCTGGGGGTTGCGGTGATCCTTACCAAACTCGGGAGATCACAAGGAATCTCAACGTGTCGCTGGCGTGGGCAGGGGCATGCTATGGTGGCCGAGAGAGATCGTCGGAAACCCTGCTGGCGTCGGGCACGGCTTGACAGAGATGACGACGGCGTTCTAGGCCTCCCTAGGACAAACAAACAGTATCAGCGCGTGCACAAGGATGAGGCGGACATCATCGTTTGATCTAGAGGTTGGGGGTGGTCGCACCTTACCAGAATTTCTTTCCGGAGACGAGCGTGGCGTCGGGTGCTCGCGGTGGTGGATGAATCCGATGACCTAGATCACGAGCAGACGAACCAAGCATATGAGAAGAAGCGCACAAGCAAGGGTATCACTATATCATGAACGAGAAGGGGCGGGGTGGACGGAGCTCACCGTAATGTCTCGTTGGAGACGATCGGGCAGCAGCGTTGCAAGTCGAAATACTGGCAGCCTGGTAGCGGAAAGAGGGTGGCGAGGGAGGGGAAATGCTCGCGGTGTGGAGGGGCTTAAGTAGCCAGCGGGGGCGAGGAGATCACGCATGGAATCAATGCCAATTTATGCCCGAAATCAACGCGGCGTCACTGCGGGGAAGAAACAGCGGAGCGGGTCGTCGCGCTGAGATTTGGGGATGACGAGCTGATGTGGAAGTGGGCCGTGTTTGTCAGCGAGTGGGTGTGACGCGGGTGCGGTGAGAAACAGAGGGAAGGGGGAAAACATCCGGGTGGCGTGATGGGCTGGGTCTGGCACTGGGCCGAAATGGTAGCGCCGGCCTTTTTCTTTTTCCTTTCTCTTTTTCTTTTTCTATTTTGATTTTTAGGAAACAATTTCAAACCAAATTCAAATGAGTTTGATTTCAAATCACCTCTAGATTTTTGTAGTATGATCCAAGTATTCAAACCCGTGTCAAACACACTTGTTTACTCAATTACACTTAGGTCCTTTGAAAATAAAATAAAACCAAGCCTCATATATTATATAAATCATGGGCATAAAATTGGTTTTGGTTTGAGTTTCGATTTGAAAATTTTTGTGCAAGCTAAGAATGCTATGAATGCATGAATGAAATGCAAGCTTTAGTAATTCATAAATTTTGGGATGTTACAAAGGGCTTCGGCCTATACATGTAGCTTTTTGTGCATGTTATTTATCATAGATGGGATCATTTATTAGTTTGTATGACATCATAATTGTAGTACCCTCTATTGCCTCAATCTAAGGACTTGTCAGGTACCCAAGACCCCAAGGATTGATCTAGGTAATGGGAGTGCAAGTAATGACTGATCTGCAGGATTGGAACCCTAGTGACAGAAAGGGTAGTACGACTGTATGTGAGGAATTTACATGGGATTAACGGTGACATCACGATGCATATCATTAGTTATATTTATTATATGGATGAGACTAGTAGGTCATTTCTATAAGCGGTTGTGGAGGCGATAACAATTATGGATGCACTGCTCACATATAATTATCTTGCTCTAACAATTACATGTATACTTTATTATTATCTATTATTCCCATCAGATGTTTTGCACAGCTAATGGTGAAAACCGAAGACCCTAGGCCCTCTCTCTCCATCGTCAACAACAACAAAAATATCACAAACTCTTGGTCCGGTTTGATCTTGCAATACCACCCCGGTAAATCAAATGTTATAGCAGATGCTTTAAGCCGTAAGGTTTATGTGAATGGCCGTACTAAAGGAGAATTTCCTGATGATCTGCGTGCCCAATTCAAATATCTTAGATTGGAAATAGTACCTGAAGGACATCTCATGTCACTGGATGTTCAACCCACATTTTTGGACAAGATCGAAGAAGCCCAAAAGTTGGACAAGGAAAATGAAGAGATTAAAGGAAAAATTAGCAAAGGGAAAGCTAAAGGATTCCATGAAGACAAACATGGTACTTTATGGTATGTAAAACGTATCTGCATTCTGCAAGATCCGGATCTTCGGAAACTGATTCTGCAAGAAGCACACAACTCACCATATTCCATTCATCTAGGTAACACCAAAATGTACATGGATGTGAAGGAAAGATTTTGGTGGAACAACCTCAAGAAATATATTGCGGAACATATTGCCTTGTGTGATGTGTGTAGTCGAGTGGCGGAACATCAGAAATAAGCAGGGTTATTACAACCACTACCTATTTCTGATTGGAAGTGGGACAAGATTTGTATGGATTTTATCACCAGACTGCCAAGGACTAGATCTGGATATGATTCCATTTGGGTTGTGGTAGATCGCCTAACTAAAGTGGATCATTTCATTCCCGTGAATACAACCTATACAAGTGCTAAGTTAGCCAAGATCTACATGAACAGGATTGTGTGTCTGCATGGAGTACCCAAGAGTATTGTGTCTGACAGAGGAACTCAATTCACCTTGCATTTTTGGCGAAAATTACATGAGTCATGAGGAACAAGGTTAGAGTTCAGCCCAACTTTTCACCCCCAGACTGATGGACATACAGAAAGGACCAATCAGATTTTGGAGGATATTTTGAGGGCATGTGCCCTAGACTATGGCGCTAGTTGGTATGAAAGTATGCCTTACACAGAATTCTCTTACAATAACAGCTATCAAGCCAGTATTGAGATGGCACCGATTGAATTTCTCTTTGGAAGAAAGTGTACTACACCATTGCTACGGAGTGGTGTTGGAGAAAGGAATTTGTTTGGACCAGAACTGATCAAGGAAGATGAAGAGAAAGTCAAATTGGTAAAGGAGTTGAAGATAGAAGAGCTACGCAGCGGAAGAGCTGAGAGATCAAAAGAAGTCACCTATGAGGTAGGTGATAGAGCTTATCTTAGAGTCTCAGCACTTCGTGGTGTGAAGAGATTTGGATTCAAAGGAAAATTGGCACCAAGGTATGTTGGACCATTCAAGATCTTGATCCGAAAAGGAGAAGTAGCTTATGAGATTGAATTGCCCAAGTCTCTGTCTGCTATTCATAATGTGTTTCATGTGAGTTAGTTGAAGAAATGCCATCCGGAGATGGAAGAAACTTCTTTGAAGGATACTATACCCTTGGAAGAGGTTCAGTTGGAGAGTGATCTCACCTATGAGGAGAAACCTATCAAGATTCTTGATACTGCAGAAAGAGTTACTCAAACCAAGACTATCAAATTCTGCAAAGTTCAGCAGAACAACCATTCCGAAGAAGAAGCAACTTGGGAAAGAGAAGATGACCTTCGGAAATATCACCCTCACCTACTTGCTAGCCAATCCGAACCTCGAGGGCGTGATTCATCTTAAGGGTGTTAGATTTGTAACATCCCAAAAATCATGATTTGCAAAAGCATGCATTGCACTCATATTGTCAAAGCATTTAGAGCTAGCACAAAAAATTTCAAAGTTTGAATTCAAACAAAACCATTTCTAATGCCCATTTTATCAATCATATGAGGCATGGTTTTGTTCTATTTTTCAAAGGGCCAAAGTGATTCTAAGTGAATTTATGTGTTTAACACAATCTTGAACACTAGATTGGTCTCACAAATTTTTGGTGGACATTTGAATTTATTTGGAGTTGATTTGAGCTTTCAAACATTGTTTAGAAAATCAAATCAGAAAAAGAAAAAGAACAAAAAAATAGGAGCAAACCAGCCAAATGGCTCAGCCCACCCCATTAACTCGTGGCCCAAAAAAGCCTCCCGTACTGCACTCTCGCCGATTCTTTTTTCCACCGCACGCCCCACACCCCCCCTCACTGACATGCTGGCCCCACAGCCACGTCACCTCTTCTTCCTCAATCAACGCCCGCAGACTCCCCGTCATCGCCCGTTACTAGCCGATTGATTCTCGAATCAATTCGCGTTAACCTCGCAGTAATCCCGCGCCCGAACCCCCTCTACTTAACCCCCTCCTCCTTCCTCTCCTTTACCCTCACTCACCACCCTTTGAGCGCTGCTAGGCTGTCCACACGCAAGCTCGCACCGCCACTGTCTCGAATATATCCGGCGAGCAAATTCGGTAAAACCTAGCCCCCTTCTATCTGGTTGACACTCGTGCACTCGTCGTGTCCGTGCGCGTCTAACGCCACCTCTTGCATGTCTTCACGTGCCTTGTAGCGTCGCCAACGACAACTCCCGAACGTGCCCGACGCCAACGCCAACTCCAATGAGGAATCGTCGCCATGTCCGTGCACCCTAGCCCCGTCCGCGAGCATGTTGAGATTCACCGCATCTCCACGACCTCGGTAAGCCCCAGTACCCCCTCCCTTACCCTCTAGCCTGGCCGGAACACCATCGTCTATCGCGCCACCGCCATGGTGGCCATTTGCGCCACCCGCGTTTTGTCAAAGCAGTAGGATCTGTCACGCCGCCACTGTGGTGGCCATTTGCGCCGCCCAAGATTAGACTAGACGCGAAAGGGTACGCTTAGATCTGAGCCATAGGATTTAGACGCTGCCGCGTGGCTCGGTTTTTGATTTAAAAACCAGATTTTTATCTATTAGAGATTCGAACTTGTAAAATTCATAACTTGAGTTCTATTTATCCAAAAACTACAAATAAGATATCATTGGATTCGTAAAAATGAGCCCTACACTATAGTGGGCTTGAAATTGTATTTTGCTTCTGTAAATTTTGGTTTATTTGCAGAATCATCTATAGTCTTATTTTGGCTATAAAAATTATTTGGAAAATGTTTTTAAAGCAAATTTAAGTTTATTTAGACTATAAATAGATTTTTTTTGTGTTCAGTACTGTTTGAATTGAATAGTTTAGTGTAGAAATTCATTTCATTGCATTTGCATGCATTCATATATTTTTGCTTGATTATTTGAATGTAAATTTGGTGCTATCATTTTATGTGTAGATTTTGGTGCTAGTGGTGATTGCGATTGTGAAGATTTTTGCTACTCCCCCAACTACCAAGGCAAGTGGTGTTTCATGTATATTTGTCCTATTATTTTGACTATGCACTAGTGATATTTTGGATAGGGCTTGCATGGAATTTTTGCTAAGTATGAACTATGCTATGCCTTGGGAAATCCTAGTAGTTGTAGTCTTGGTAGAATTTTCTATAAGTTAAGATGCTTGATATGTTATCATGCTTAGACTAGATATTAGCAAACAAGGGTGGATTATATACATGCTATGGAAATTTGCTAAGTCTTTGACTTATGTTTTTGCTTAATAAAATAACTAAGTGAATGAATCACCTGCGTGGAATGGTATGATTGGGTTATGTTGAGTGGTTACACAAGGCCCATGTCTATGGTCTACCTTGTGTATCACACTTGTGGAAAGCCACCCAGTAACAAAGATATTTGAGATACTTAGTGTTTAGAGGCTTCTAGTGCAGCCACATGGCATATGGGCTCTGCCTTAATCATATAGGTTGCAAAAACTTAGCCAGATGGACAGATGGTGGTAGGGATAATAGGATGGAACGCGTCCATTTGGTCTAAGGGAAGGCTTCTGAAAGATCTCGTCTCGATGCATGTTGAGTCTTGTGGGGAAAGTGCACCACCTCTCGAGAGAGTAAAACCTAAGTACTTAGTCGTGTCCCCGACAACAGACAATTTGACCATCAAGACATTGAAGCTATCAAGGATCTCCTCATCCCGTTTTCTAAGTTAAAACTTGTGGTTGAACAAGGGTAATTGTTCACCAATGTCTATTGGTGGTTCCTTGGGATCTTTTGTCAAACAAAAACTTAGTGTTTTCAACTGATAGGAAAAACCTATTTTGAGCAAAGCAAGCCTAAGCTACACTTAGCAAAATTCATATAGATGTTATATAGTACTATTCTACTATGATATCACTTGCTAATACAATTCCAAATGTATTTACCCACTGTGGCTGTAACTTATGATGGTGCAGGTTATTCTGATGAGGATTAGGGTTATGAGTCTACACTCAACATTCTTGCCTGTGGCACATGAAGATGAAGACTTTACTTTATTTACTTATGTTATGAACTCTTGTACTAGCCTTTGGCTATGGAGTTGTAAAAGACTATGTTTATCTCTGGAATGACGATGTAATAAAGACCTTTGTATCTTTGTACTTCATCTTAAACTGTGGATGCTAGCATTGGATCCAGGGACTAGCATTGAAATCACAGTGACCTTTACCTTATAAAGGTGGGGTCTTACAAATTTGAAAGTGTTCAAGAGTTGTGTCAATTATAAACACTCTTTTACATTAAGATTTGTATAATATTTTCAATTTGAAAGTGTTCAAGAGTTGTGTCAATTATAAACACTCTTTTACATTAGGAGTTGCATTTTTTTAATTTCAAAGTGTTCAAGAGTTTTTTCAATTATAAACACTCTTTTATATTAAGAGTTGTATAATTTTTTAATTTGAAAGTGTTTAAGAGTTGTGTCAATTATAAACACTCTTTTACATTAAGAGTTGTATAATTTTTTAATTTGAAAGTGTTTAAGAGTTGTGTCAATTATAAACACTCTTTTATATTAAGAGTTGTATAATTTTTCTAATTTGAAAGTGTCCAAGAGTTGTGTCAATTATAAACACTCTTTTACATTAAGAGTTGTATAATTTTTTTAATTTGAAAGTGTTCAAGAGTTGTTCATTTTATTATTTCTTACACATCCATCTCCCTAAATCTCAAAGTTTGAATTTCACCTCATAGATTCACTTGATTGCATCCGAGACATGTGGCATCCCGCAAAACCACTACTAGAAAATCGCGTTGAATTTGTGCATTGCATCGTCATCGTCGCATGTTGTTTGTCAAAAACTATTTTTGCAAACCCCGATTTGTTTTCCAAACGCCCCCTCTTTTATTAAAACGCCAAACCCCGGATCTCCGGACTATTTTGTTTTGTTGCTATCGGGTTTCAAACGGCCCAATTCAATTAAATAAAATATTTAATTTTTTTGCGGGGACAGTCGAACGGGCCGTTCCGACCCGAACGACCACCCCCTGGAAATATAAAACGGTCCACCCACCTGCCCCATCTAAATCCTAAACCCACCAACTAGTCTACCCACACCCCTTGGCCACATCACCCCAACCAATCGGTGTTCGCCACGTCATCTTGCCCAACCCCCCAACCAACCAGAAGCAGCCACCTCATCTCACCCCTCTCTCCCCTCTCTCCCCTCTCTCTCCCAGGCAGCCCCACGCCACCACGCGCTGGACACGCGCCCACCACGCGGTGGACACGCGCCCACCACGCGCTGGACACGCGCCACCTAGCTAGCCCCTACCCACCGCGGTCACCCCTCTATGACTCCCGGGCCCCACCCCGCGTCCCCACCGCGTGGACCCTGCCCCGTCCCCACTCGCAGCCCCTCTTCCCGATTCCACTCGTCTTCCTCCTTGCCCCACCCACGCTCCCTGCGCCCCAACCTCCCTTCACGGCCTCGCACCCGCCGCCCCAGCTGGCCGCGCGCCACCTCCTCCTCCCTGCGCCTCGGCGACCCGCCCCGTCACCCCTCGCCCGCCCGTTCCCTCCTCTCTGCGAGCGCTCACACACAGTCCGCCTGTGCCCGTCGCACCGCCTCCTCCTGACGCCTGCCTTCTTCCCCGCCTCGCCTTGAGACCTGCCGCCTCCGGCGCCCTGCAGCCTCACCGGCGTGGCCGCCAAGGGCCCCCTCCCGTCGCCACCGCCAGGCCTCCGGCTACCCTCCCGTCACCGCCCATGAGCTCGTCGTCTCCGGCCGCCCGCTCGCTGCCCCAAGCCGGTCGCCTCCCAGAGCTCCGCCCGCTCGAGTCCGGCCGCCGCCGTCCCCGACGCACCCTCCCCGCGTCCTCGCCTCAACCGGGCGCCCTCCCTCGCCAAGCCAGTCCACGCGCCCCTCTTCGTGCTCGCTCGAGAGGACCCACGAGTCCGCGGCCGCCCCAAGCCCTGCGAGCGAGCCTGCGAGCCTGCAGAACCGTGACCGCCTCGGGCCTCCTCCGCGCCTCTGCGGCCCACCTACGCCGGCGGCCAGCAGCTGCCCGTCACGCCCGGCCCGGCCGTCCGGGCCCGGCCCGCGTCCTCGTCGCTCCGACCCGCGCTCACCACCTGCAGCGGCTGCCGCGACCCCGTCCCGAGCTGCTCGTGGGCCCGCTGCCGCACTCAGGACCCCGCCAAGCTCGCCTCGATGAGCCGCATGAACCGCAGGAGCCAATACCACACCCGAACCCGGCGCCGCTCCAAGATCCCCTTCACGGGGTTGATGACCCGAAGGCCGGCAAGATCGCCACGGATGCGACAAGTTCTCCATCACGGAGCATCAAGACCGCCACATGAGACCGACCCTCGGGCCGCCGAGTTCACCGAGACCCTAGACGCAAGATCCCCTTCATGGGACGACAAGTGCTCCTTTCCGGACCCGAAGACCAACGGTTAAGTTCACCACCGACAAAAGACGGACTACGAGATCTACTTCGCGAGCACATGCGACAAGAACTACCCCCGATCCGAATACCCGCATCCCGGAATCCGAGACCGACACCGACAACTAAAACCGTGGAACCGACGAGATCGACCTCACCGACGCCATGATCTCCCTCACGGAATCCGAAGCGCGGACCCGCCAAGACCTCGAAACGGCAAGATCGACCCCGTGGGACCCGACAAGACCTTCGCGACAATAAGAACGACACCGAACCAAGCCCGGTTTCCCGGAACTCCAAGATCCTCCTCCGATATCCGAGAACGAACCGTCGAACCCTGGACCCTGGACCCTGTCGAACCCCGAACCCCGGAACCCCAAGTCCGTCGAGAACCCTCAATGTGTGACCCTTTTCCCTCGTTACCCTATTTTCATAAATGATATCAACTGTTGCATATTTGATGGTCAACTCGCATGCATATCATGTGGTTTGGGGGCCTTATGCCGATTCACCTAATAATTAAATATGGGGCCCATATGCGGGCAAATCTAGCCTTATGTTGGCCTCATTTAAACTTGTGTAGCGAACCGGTATCTTATCTTGCCTTGTTATAACAACATCTAATATGCGGGGGTTTAAACAACTTGAACCATATATTAATTGTCGGGACCCCGGTTCCGCTTAATATGACCTAATTGCATCTTTTCTTGCCATGTCACCCATCATACATGCATCATGCCGATCTTCTGTCGTTTTATTAAATAGCGCATCCGGTGTTTCTTCTAGTGTTTTGCTTCTTCGCGGATTGGACCGTTGAGTTGATGTGAGCTTCGCCCCGATCTTCGGATGAACCTTTCGACAATGTTTTCAGGCGAGCATCTCCCCCCTTTCTACCTATCTTACTTTTATAGTCTTTATTCCCTCCTGTTGATCTTTTGCTATCTGTGTTGCGATGCTTTAGTTTCCATAACCGTGATATATCCCCTGCAGCCTTATATTGCCTTGGACACACCCTATTACCTGTTGTTTGGTAGATAGTTGGACTTGCGCGTCGTAGTTGCTTGCTCAAGTGTTGATGTGTGTCGTCATATGCCACGATTCTTGATGTATTGCCGCATGTTGATGTTGGAGATGATTCTAGTTTTACTTATCGTCACTTTAATTTCTGTTTAACAACTAAAATTGAATAAGCGAGAGGCATCGGTGGGTGATAGAAAATATTTGGTTTCGACGCCCACTTGTGTCCCGTAAGACCCCGAGTACTTGATACTGTTCCTTGATTTTGCGCTATCCACATCCGGAGGTATATGGGACCCCCGAGCGAGCTTGATTCATTCTTATTTCATGGGGCCACAAACTAGTTTGAGGTTTTATTTACGATCCTGTACTTATGCCATGTTTACCGCTTTATTTACGATTGTGCGAGGAGCACACTGTACTGTTTAGGAAGGCGGAGTGATTACGCGGTATCGACAAGCCCAGCCACACTTTCGGGTTCCCAGTCGCTTACAGCCATTGGCGCTAACCTTGAGGCCGTCTCGGAGCTTGTCTACTCCGTTGCGGGTTCTACTCAAAGGGGTGGCCCCCTGAAATATTTCTGAATCCTGTGATTGTTCAGTCGTGAAAGCCTCGTTGGGTTTTGATTTGGTTTTTCCGAGGTTGATCGAGCGTGTGTTGCTATTGGTGCACCCCGGCCGGGTAAAACTTTCTGAAAGCCGTGTCCGCGGATATGGACGACTTGGAGCACAGTATCTTGATCATAGACAAGCATAACTAAAGTTTACTGCTATTAATTTGACTTATAATGACTAGTAATCAGCTGCACCATAACGGAATGTCTAATTAATACTGCCCACCATTTCTTGTTTGGTTGTCGCTTGCGACAAATGTATCTGACTAGTAAGTATTGCAACTTCTAGCGACATGGCTGAGTAAAAGTACCAACAAGCTGCTGGGTTTTGGGTTTATCTCATGCTACCTGTACCTGATTAGTAAGAGTTACAACTATAACGGAATGGTTAACTAAAAGTGCCCACTGCTTACCTTATCAGGACGATTATTTAAACCTGACTAGTAAAGTGCCGCAACCATAACTGAACAAGTAAAACTGCCAACTGCGTGAGTTCCTCGGTTGACTTCCTCGTTTGGTCTCGAGGGGGAACACCAGGATGGGTTTGTTTGGTGTTAGCTTCAGGTTGGATCCGGATAGGTCATTCTCATCCCTCTCTGATATCCGCCAGTTGTATCGAATCTCTATAGGTTGTTTAGTGCATGCTGCCGCTGCCGCTTCAGTCTACCATACCTATGTAGGCGAGGACCGCCGAATTCTAGCCTCGCCGTGTACTGGCCTCAGTACTGACGCTCCTTCTTTGTTTTCTGCTTTGCCCTTTGTCGGCACCCCTTTTGTTTAAGCAGGTTTTGGGATCGACGTCGTTAGCAGGGTTACCCTTCCGGCTTGGCCTGGGCAGGGTTATGGACGCCATTGGTTATTCTTCAGGGCTCTTAGCCCCATTTGCTTCTTGTCCGTAGTCGGACGCTCTACCGTTTTCAAGGTGATTTGGATCTTGTATATTATATCTGTATTCTTGACTCCTTGAGTCGCTGTTATATATATATCTGTTCTGTGGGTCCCATCGAGGACTGTTGTGTAATGTTATTACTTCGTTTTCCACCCGCACGAAAGTGCTTGGTGGGCACCTTTGAATCGTTTCTATGCGGGTTTGGCGAATTTTGCTCAAACTTGCATAGGTCCGATTCTGAGGGTGTTACAGAGTGGTATCAGAGCTCAGCAGTTACGATACCCCACAAGTCCAGCCTGTAGGATAACCTAGCTAACGGTCGAAATAGAGTGTCGAAACTATTTTGCAAAATCGGTTGGATAGTTCTGATTAGGTCTGATTTTGCTCCTTACCCCTCTGCTGTTCCCCTCTTACCCCTACGTGTTTTGAATCCACTCTCTCCTCTTTCTTCGAGTCCAGGAATTCTCGTGGTTGGGTTCCGTCGTACCTTTAGGGTTTCGCTTCCTCCTTTGTTAACAGTGTTGCTACATCTGGTCTTCATGCTATCCAAGGGATCCTCCGTCTGGTGGATTTCTCTTGATCCTTCTCGTGCCTTCCGGTGTTTTCCGACGCGACGACATCATCCATGCGGATCCATGCAGTGCGCATCACTCCGTTGTTCGAACCTCGCTTCGAGATCTTGATCGACTCCGAGAGTTGGTTGCATAATCCGCCTATTCGTGTGCAGAGTAATGGTTTGGGTGCGGGATGGAGTAGCTACCATACCACTACTCTTATCATTCGCTCTTGGACATCGAATCCGTGGATCCAGCGATTTTACTCCGTTCACGGAAGTTAGGGGTGGCTTTATTTGTTGATACCTCTACCTTCGACCTTTAGTTACCGGAGAGTTCTCTCGACGATCAGGAACAACGACCCTTGTTGGTGGTGTCGCCAATTTCAAGATGGAGGAGGAACCCTCGTTAGTGGTGTCGCGAGGATCTACACAAAGCGTGAAGACGGAGAACGCCGACCTTCCTTCCGGTACCATGAGGCGGATCTCGAGGGCGAGATCCCTTGTTAGTGGTGTCGAATTGTGGCATCCCGCAAAACCACTACTAGAAAATCGCGTTGAATTTGTGCATTGCATCGTCATCGTCGCATGTTGTTTGTCAAAAACTATTTTTGCAAACCCCGATTTGTTTTCCAAACGCCCCCTCTTTTATTAAAACGCCAAACCCCGGATCTCCGGACTATTTTGTTTTGTTGCTATCGGGTTTCAAACGGCCCAATTCAATTAAATAAAATATTTAATTATTTTTGCGGGGATCGAGCGGGCGTTCCGGCCGACGACCACCCACGGAAATATAAAACGGTCCACCCACCTGCCCCATCTAAATCCTAAACCCACCAACTAGTCTACCCACACCCCTTGGCCACATCACCCCAACCAATCGGTGTTCGCCACGTCATCTTGCCCAACCCCCCAACCAACCAGAAGCAGCCACCTCATCTCACCCCTCTCTCCCCTCTCTCCCCTCTCTCTCCCAGGCAGCCCCACGCCACCACGCGCTGGACACGCGCCCACCACGCGGTGGACACGCGCCCACCACGCGCTGGACACGCGCCACCTAGCTAGCCCCTACCCACCGCGGTCACCCCTCTATGACTCCCGGGCCCCACCCCGCGTCCCCACCGCGTGGACCCTGCCCCGTCCCCACTCGCAGCCCCCTCTTCCCAGTTCCCCACTCGTCTTCCTCCTTGCCCCACCCGACCACGCTCCCTGCGCGCCCCAACCTCCCTTCGCCGGCGCTCGCACCCCCGCGCCGCCCCGCCGCCTCCTCCCTCGCTGCGCCTCGGCGACCCGCCCAGCCGTCACCCCTCGCCTCCGCCCGTTCCTCCTCTCTGCATGAGCCGCTGCGAGTCCCGCCACAAGCGCTGCGCCGGCGGCGTCGGCCGCCCGAGTCGCCCTCCTCCTCGCGCGCCTTCCCCGGCCCGCCTCGCCGCAGACCTGCCCGCCTCGGCGCCTGCGCAGCCCTCCGCCGGCGTGGCCGCCGCTGCAGGCCCCCCCGTCGCCACCGCCAGCCCTCCGGCTACCCTCCCGTCCGCCTTGTTTCGTTGCCCGCCCGCCCGGCTCGCTGCCCCAAGCCCGCCACCGCCGGTCGCCTCCCAGAGCTCCGCCCGCTCGAGTCCGGCCGCCGCCGTCCCCGACGCACCCTCCCCGCGTCCTCGCCTCAACCGCCGCCCGGAGCGCCCTCCCTCGCCAAGCCACAGTCCACCGCGCCCCCTCTTCGTGCTCGCTCGAGGAGGACCCCGCCGGAGTCCGCGACGGCCGCCCCCGAGCCCCTGCGAGCCAGAGCCCTGCGAGCCCTGCAGAACCGTGACCGCCTCGGGCCTCCCTCCCAGCGCCTCTGCGGCCCACCTCGCCGCCCGGCAGCATAACCGTCACCGCCCGCTGCCGGCGCCGTCGGGCCCGGCCAGCGTCCTCGTCGCTCGACCGCTCACCACTGCGGCTGCCGCGACCCGTCCCGAGCTGCTCGTGGGCGCTGCCGCACTCGGGACCCGCCAAGCTCGCCTCGATGAGCCGCATGAACGCAGGAGCCAATACCACACCGAACCGGCGCTCAAGATCCCCTTCACGGGGTTGATGACCAAGGCCGGCAAGATCGCCACGGATCGACAAGTTCTCCATCACGAGCATCAAGACCGCCACATGAGACCGACCCTCGGGCGCCGAGTTCACCGAGACCCTAGACGCAAGATCCCCTTCATGGGACGACAAGTGCTCCTTTCCGGACCAAGACCAGCGGTTAAGTTCACCACCGACAAAAGGCGGACTACGAGATCTACTTGCGAGCACATGCGACAAGAACTACCCCCGATCCGAATACCCGCATCCCGGAATCCGAGACCGACACCGACAACTAAAACCGTGGAACCGACGAGATCGACCTCACCGACGCCATGATCTCCCTCACGGAATCCGAGCGCGGACCGCCAAGACCTCGGCGGCAAGATCGACCCGTGGACCCGACAAGACCTTGCGACAATAAGAACGACCGAACCAAGCCGGTTTCCGGAACTCCAAGATCCTCCTCCGATATCCGAACGAACCGTGAACCACGGACCTGGACCTGTCGAACCCCGAACCCCGGAACCCCAAGTCCGTCGAGAACCCTCAATGTGTGACCCTTTTCCCTCGTTACCCTATTTTCATAAATGATATCAACTGTTGCATATTTGATGGTCAACTCGCATGCATATCATGTGGTTTGGGGGCCTTATGCCGATTCACCTAATAATTAAATATGGGGCCCATATGCGGGCAAATCTAGCCTTATGTTGGCCTCATTTAAACTTGTGTAGCGAACCGGTATCTTATCTTGCCTTGTTATAACAACATCTAATATGCGGGGGTTTAAACAACTTGAACCATATATTAATTGTCGGGACCCCGGTTCCGCTTAATATGACCTAATTGCATCGCACCTTTGCCATGTCACCCATCATACATGCATCATGCCGATCTTCTGTCATTTTATTAAATAGCGCATCCGGTGTTTCTTCTAGTGTTTTGCTTCTTCGCGGATTGGACCGTTGAGTTGATGTGAGCTTCGCCCCGATCTTCGGATGAACCTTTCGACAATGTTTTCAGGCGAGCATCTCCCCCCTTTCTACCTATCTTACTTTTATAGTCTTTATTCCCTCCTGTTGATCTTTTGCTATCTGTGTTGCGATGCTTTAGTTTCCGTAACCGTGATATATCCCCTGCAGCCTTATATTGCCTTGGACACACCCTATTACCTGTTGTTTGGTAGATAGTTGGACTTGCGCGTCGTAGTTGCTTGCTCAAGTGTTGATGTGTGTCGTCATATGCCACAGTTGCTGATGTATTGCCGCATGTTGATGTTGGAGATGATTCTAGTTTTACTTATCGTCACTTCAATTTCTGTTTAACAACTAAAATTGAATAAGCAGAGGCATCGGTGGGTGATAGAAAATATTTGGTTTCGAGCCACTTGTGTCCCGTAAGACCCCGAGTACTTGATACTGTTCCTTGATTTTGCGCTATCCACATCCGGGAGGTATATGGGACCCCTGAGCGAGCTTGATTCATTCTTATTTCATGGGGCCACAAACTAGTTTGAGGTTTTATTTACGATCCTACTTATGCCATGTTTTATTGCTTTATTTACGATTGTGCGAGGAGCACTGCATCGCTTAGGAAGGCGGAGTGATTACGCGGTATCGACAAGCCCAGCCACACTTTCGGTTCCCGCGCTACAGACCATTGGCGCTAACCTTGAGGCCGTCTCGAGCTTGTCTACTCCGCTATGGTTCTACTCAAAGGTGGCCCCAAATATTTCTGAATCCGTGATTGTTCGTGAAAGCCTCGTTGGGTTTTGATTTGGTTTTTCCGAGGTTGATCGGCGTGTGTTGCTATTGGTGCACCCGGCCGGTAAAACTTTCGAAAGCCGTGTCCGCGGATATGGACGACTTGGAGCACAGTATCTTGATCATAGACAAGCATAACTAAAGTTTACTGCTATTAATTTGACTTATAATGACTAGTAATCAGCTGCACCATAACGGAATGTCTAATTAATACTGCCCACCATTTCTTGTTTGGTTGTCGCTTGCGACAAATGTATCTGACTAGTAAGTATTGCAACTACAACGACATGGCTGAGTAAAAGTACCAACAACTGCTGGGTTTTGGGTTTATCTCATGCTACCTGTACCTGATTAGTAAGAGTTACAACTATAACGGAATGGTTAACTAAAAGTGCCCACTGCTTACCTTATCAGGACGATTATTTAAACCTGACTAGTAAAGTGCCGCAACCATAACTGAACAAGTAAAACTGCCAACTGCGTGAGTTCCTCGGTTGACTTCCTCGTTTGGTCTCGAGGGGGAACACCAGGATGGGTTTGTTTGGTGTTAGCTTCAGGTTGGATCCGGATAGGTCATTCTCATCCCTCTCTGATATCCGCCAGTTGTATCGAATCTCTATAGGTTGTTTAGTGCATCTTTGCCGCTTGATCTACCATACCTATGTAGGCGAGGACCGCGAATTCTAGCCTCGCTGCAATCGCCTCGATCGACGCTCCTTCTTTGTTTTACGCTTTGCCCTTTGTCGGCACCCTTTGTTTAAGCAGGTTTTGGGATCGACGTCGTTAGCGGGTTACCCTTCCGCTTGGCACGGCAGGTTATGGACGCCATTGGTTATTCTTCGGGCTCTTAGCCCCATTTGCTTCTTGTCCGTAGTCGGACGCTCTACCGCTTTCAAGGTGATTTGGATCTTGTATATTATATCGTATTCTTGACTCCTTGAGTCATATATATATCTGCTCATGGGTCCCATCGAGGACTGTTGTGTAATGTTATTACTTCGTTTTCCACCCGCACGAAAGTGCTTGGTGGGCACCTTTGAATCGTTTCTATGCGGGTTTGGCGAATTTTGCTCAAACTTGCATAGGTCCGATTCTGAGGGTGTTACAAGACATTAACTCGATAAACCAATTAAATCATCGGAATGGCTCGCCGGCCGCATTCTCCACAGCAAGCGCCCCCTTCTAATTGGAACATTTTGGTACGAGATCTAACCTTATCTATGCACGGTTTCCATTGTCATCCTTCATACAGGTCAATGGTACGGCACCATACTACGGCCAGGACAAATGGGAGGCCGAAGAGAAGCTCGACAAAGGGCCGCCATCACCAGAGAACGGTCGTTGTAGCCAGAGAAGAAGAAGAAGAAAGGGGAGGCAATGGCACGGGCGCAGGCGCGGGGCTAGCTCACGTGGATAAGCTATGGGTTCGACGCTCACGTGGATAATATGTGGGCCCCATGTTGATCTGGATAAGTGGAGAGATGTGTCCACTATGCAAACCAACTTAACACGACCCCACTTTTCAGCATGTAACGACAAGAGTCCACTACGGGACCCGACAGACCGTGGCCCCACTTTTTAGCACATAACGGCGAGGGTCCACTATGGGACCCGACTGGATACGGCCCCACTTGTCAGCATGTAATGGCAAGGCTAACAGACAGCGAGTTTCAGGTCGTGTGAGAGTTCTATAGTAGAAGATGGGCAAAAGTGAGGAAAAGTTAAGCGGCTAGGGAAAAGTGAGTACAACTAATGAACCAAGGGCAAGGAAATAGAAATCCCAAATAATTTTAGCTACTGTTATTTACCAATTAGTTTAAGATTTTAACTAAATATAAAATTTTGAAAAGCAAATGAGAAGGATTAGGAATGGAGAAGTTGGGGTCGACCTTGAGCATGTGTTGTTCATGCCAATGGAACCATTTCAAAGCCTATATCATTAAAACTTTCCCATATAAAAACAAAATAAAAAGAGCATCTCTTTTGTAGTATATTAGCTTCTTGAATAAAATGGTTTCCCAGTAACTACTAAAGTTTGCATTATGGTAGAAACTATTATATCATTTATTTGGAGAACAAACCATTTTGTAGGCATTGAAGTAACATGAAGATGAAAATATTTCTTTGTTTGAGATGAGTGACATGATATGATGATAAATAAGTACAGGACAAGAACTAGGAATACCACAAGCTTGGGGATGCCCACACATCCCCCCTTATTTCAAGTATTTCAATAATATCATTCGAAACTCATGTTTTAGTTTTACCTTCATGTTTTTGTTTGTAAACCATGTTTGAATTACCTTTTTTTGGATATTATTTTGCATATTATTTATGAAAACAAAATACCAAAAATATTTTTTTTATTTGGTTCTTTTTGCTTCTTCTTGCCTCTTGTTTTTAAAACTTAAAAACATTTTATGGTTGCTCATTTGGTTCTTATTTGCTTCTTGTTTTTCCTTAAAACAAAAACAACAAAAAGATTTTATTTTTTTATTTGGTTCTTGTTTTTATAAAACCCAAACAACAAAAATATTTTATGCTTTATCATTTTTGTTTGCTTCTTGCTTTTCATCTTTCAGAAAACAAAAGTAACAAAAAGATTTTTCTTGTTTGTTTGCTTCTCTTGAGTCTTTTTGCTTCTTTTAAATTTTTGGTTTTTGGACATTTGTTCTCTATTAAAATAAAGGTTTTATATTTTTTTAAAATATTTATAAAAATAAAGTACCAAGTTTTACCTATTTTGGATGTTAAAAGTTGAAACATATATTTGGAGTTGAAAATTTCTACACGTTGTTATTTACCAAATGATTTTTATGATTTTTCTGTAACTCCTATTGAGCTAAATTTTCTACTGAAGTTACAACTTTTCATCCTCTATATGCACAAAATTAGGCTATCATACTTGACATGTTTAAGTGGGTGAAATAAATATGTTCTGCAGTTTTTGTTTTTCTAGACATAATCTGTCTTTTGTTGTAATAGTGGCATTTTGAGTTTTGATTTGAATCTTTTTAAGTCTTTTGATATTTATGGATATTGGACACTTAAGTAACTCTCTGGAAATTTAAAACCAAAATTTGTTTGGGGCTCTTATCACAACTAGCACTATATCTTTGTACCACTAATGTCACCACATAGAAAAGAAATGGGATAAAATTTCGTGTTGAAGTTTTTTGATAGGGAATGGAGGAACACCACAATAAGATTTTTCCAATAATGGTGAAGACCATACGCTTGGGGATGTCCAAGGCACCCCACTTGACCTATCAAATTCTTGGTTTGGAAACCTCTAAACTTTGTTTTTGAGCAACATAGAATGATCATAGAAACTTGGAGCATCTTTGTCTAATTTTATGTCTAGTTTTGCATGTTTCCTTGAGAATAAATGAAACCACCATGATAGATGTTTTGCATTGTTAGGAAATATCTACTTAAAAAATCTATCCCATGATTAAATTCCTTGATGAGAATGAGTTGTGTGCTATCAAACTAAAAAGGGAATACAAGCAAAAGGCTAAAATTCAAAGTCATGCTTAGTGTTGCTAGCTCAAATACTTCAACGAATGATAATTTGATAGTGACTTATTTAGTGATAACTTTTACTCATATAGATTTATGTCTAATACTAAGGAGCATTGTGTGATGCTAAATGTTGGGCACTATGGATCCAATGGCATACTTGTAGATCTTTTTGCTAGCCCAAAAATTCCTATACAAGCAAAGCTTGTTTATCCAAATACCCTTAAAACCAATTCCTATAGCGTACACCATACATACCTATATATAATCAATGCTATTCCAAGTATATTTGTCATGTGCCTTGTTTTATTTATCTTCCAAACAATATTTCTCTTATGGTTATGGTTGTCATATATAAGTTGGTTGTGGGGTGACCACGAACTTGAAGGCACAACCATCAAAAAGGTGGTAATGATTTATGAAACATAAAACGTTTTTATAAGATAAAAGGTGGAAGGAATGATAACAAGGGGACATGAGATACTCTTGTTCTACTTAGTAATCAATGAGTAAACTAAGGGTCATGGGTATTTTAATACATATGCTCTAGGGAAAAGTGTTGGAGAGGTAGGAACCCGAGGATTCGGCTAGCCATGGAAAGTGAAAAGCTAAGGTTGTTTTAGAGCATATGACATGATTGAAACACCCATGAATAAGGTTTATATTGGTTACTAGGAGGTCAAGACCGTTAATTGATGCCATATAAAATATGGTGAAAGTGTTCGACAAAAGTTGAACTTCATGTCTATCTTGTTATAATTATTCTCTTCTTTAAACTGGAAAGATGCTAATGATAGGGGTAAATAGAACCAAACACTAATGATGAACTATTGTTCAATCATAAACTTAATAAAATAGAGTTTGTAAGCTAAATAGGCCTTTGCACATGTTTAATACATGCTTACTTTCGGTACGAGATATAAAAATATCTTAAGGGAAGACATAAAACTAAGAAGTGAGTCTTCTAGGTCAAGGGCACGAAACTAAAAAATAGCCCAAAGTAGAAAGGCATAAAAAACCATGCCAATAATATGAAAGAGTCTTCCAACAATTCTATAGGTTCATCTAAGTATGCTTGAAGGTTTTTTACCTCTCATTTATTTGAACACAAGTCTACTTATTATTGAGCATGTTTGTACAGTGCGAAAGATATTACTTTATAGCTCACTTTCTTGTTGTTATTCCTTAAAGATCGAACCTAGTGAAATTTGTGTGGCAATGAAAAAGAAGCAAAGAAACAAACTCCAACGTCCATGTTAAATTTATCACCTTTATGTTCGAGGACGAGCATAGGTTAAGCTTGGGGATGCTTGATGCATGTAAAATGCATACATGAAGTTTGTAGTTTATTGTGATAAAATATTTATTATTTTGAAACTTTATTATATTTATTGGGAATAACCTACTAATAGTTTCAAAAGTGCACAGGTTCTTAATTTACCCTTTGTTGTGTAGGAAAAAGATGAATATGGAAGAAAATCACTTAATATGGCAATATTTGGAGTTTCCAAAATATTTTCTCCTGAACACTTTTTAATGATTTACTAGGAACAAATTGAATATGACATCAAATGAAAAGGTAATCAGCATGAAAGTGGTAGATAATTTCAATCCATACGATTTAGACATAAAATTCTCCTCAATCGGAGTCCGGATGCATTTTCCATGGCCCGATTACTGAAGGGTACAGAAAACAGTTTTGCGATTCCAAAATTTGGTGATGTGGTTGACCCAAATTCTTTCCATATGTGATCAATTCGGCCAAAAATGAATTTGGAAACTTGTGGGCCTTTATGGGATTCACCATGAAGGTTTTAGAGGTTCACAAGAGTCCTTGGATTCAAGGATTTTGATGAGATGGGGTGAAGTCTCCACCACTATATATTGAGGGGAAACCCTATTTTTGGAGGCATCCACCCATGGCTGCGAATTTGCCTCCCCCTTGGATGTCATCTCCAAGGGGGAAGGATCATCTACAACACCAAGAAGATCCAATAAAGAAAAAGTACAAGGGGGCGGTGCTCCCCTAGGGCCGGTCATCATTGGGGAGCCCTGCACTACCGCCGCCGGCGTGCTGCCCTTCACCGCCACCTTCTTCGGCCGGGTCGCCGCCTCTCCTCCTTGGGAGGCACTTCTCCATCATCATATACATCACCTCCTCATCATCCCTACTGTGATACCTTGGCAAAACATGATGTGTGATGCAATCTATTATTTTCCCAAGATCTATTGTATCTATGTGTAAGTTTGATTAGTGATTGTTCATGGCAGCTGTGAAATACTTTGTTGATTGGTTGCATACAAGTTTGTTATCTTCTATGATGGTCTTATGTAATGATATCTGAGTGTATATATATGTTGGGGGATGCACCAGGTTATCACCGTTACATGTTGTTAGGAGGAGGAACGGAGGGAGTTGAACAGAAACCGTGTTCCAAGTCTTATAGGCATGCTATATTAATTCATGGTTAATTAACGGGGAATATATTGGGTACCTTAGAACTTAAAGCGGTGGTTGGACATATTTGTCTTAATGAATCCCTGTTATCACATTAACTTGGCATAGGGACCAATCACTAGGGTGTATGGTAGTTCATTTACTTCATTACTCCATGATTTAGGGCTCCACCTGGAAAACAATAGACTTTATCTATACAAGTTAGATGTGATGGTTAGGAGTGTCACCTTCTAGACACATGTCCTTAATTAATCCTATTGTTGTTATAGATTATAGTGCCTAGGGATTTTAGTCATCAAGTTCTTTATGCTTTATTGTGCTTAGTACTGATGCATCTAGATATAATATGTGCTTCACTAATTGTGACAACCAAACGAATAAAATAACAATTTGCCTAAACATTTACTCCCTTGAGAAAACTTGCCATCACTCCACTTCACTAGTTCCTATTTTAATTTCATTAGTTCACTTGCAATATTTACTTTGAGCACTTTACAGTCCTATAATTAATAGTAAAAAACCCACACATACACACTCTAGATGCTAGCTTTGCATAAAAGGCCATATAAATCGGTTATAGGGATTTAGAGAATAGATAGTTTACCTTCAGCTTCTTGTGGGTTCGACACTCAAATACTTATCAAATTGTACTACGTTGATCCCCTACACTTGGGGTTTATCACTTGGCAGGGCAGAAAAACCTTGTTTTCAATGTTTTTAATGTTTCGGGAACTATACGAAGTCAAATGGATCTGAACTTTTGGGAATACCAATATTTATCCGCCAGAAGCATCTAGAGCACAAGAATCCCACCAGGAGGGCCAGGAGGCCCAAACGAGCCTGTGTGGCGTGCCCAGCCGAGGTGGGAACGCCACCCACCCTCGTTTCCTCCTCGGTCGTCCGATCGCCTTGATTCTTTCGCCCACAGAGTTCTATTGACCAAAAAACCCTTATATAAGGATCCCCTGGATAGTTCTCAAGACAGAGCACACCAGAAATGAAAACACCACCAAACAGAGTCAGATCCAGCGAAGATTGGAGGCGGAAACTCCGCTGGAGCCACCTCCAAGGAGATCTCCACCCTCTCCAACATCTCCGCCATCATCACCATGATGAAGAGGAAGTAGTCCACCTTCGGGCTATGGGTTTGTGGCAGTAGCTTGATCTATTTCTCTCGTTTTCTTCATAGATCTAGTACCATATGAGATGCCCTACATGATTATGGTCATATTTGTAATTCCTATGTGGTGGATCTTTGTTCTATGATTTGATATTTGAGATAGACTCTATTTTGTGTAAGATGTATTGATAGATGCATATCATGCACCCCGTTCTTAATTTCTTGTTTTTATCCAACTTGTATGCAAGAACTTATATGGGGAGAAGTGTGTATTAGATGGAGTAGCATGGTGGTAGAGATTGAATTGTGACAAACAATATTCAAGATCTACTTTGGTTTTTACCTTTCTTTTCCTACCTCACTAGGGATAAAGTGAAATCATGTGTTATAGTTATCATGTGACAGTGTGATAATCTTGTTAGATCAAGGTAGCATATTTATATTTAAAAAATCATGTTATATTACTTAAAGATAAACTCTGATTTGTTTTTAATTCAAGATTGCATGGAATTTCCCTTTCTTGAGGAGTATAAGAGAGATCTATTTCATCTCTATGTTAGAACGTGATGCCCATATTGATTTCTTTATCAAACACATATAGAAGTTCATGAATATTTATCATTGATGAATTGTTTTGTACTCACTACAACTTAACAAGAGAGTAGACAAGTGAACCCATGAACCCCGGTCCGATCTTTATCATAATAAACACATTTCTATTGCATCTACTATCCTTTATATTTTCTACAATTTATTATTTATAAAATACAAAAATTCTTTCCCTACTTGCAATCATCCACAAAAATCCAAAAACAACTCTACTATCTTCCATATCATCTAGTTTGCATTACTTTACTTTATTTTCTTTATTTATTTTAGTTTATATTATATTTTATTTCATACAACTAATACGAAACCTTGTGCTTGACAACCACTTGGTGGAGTTGGGCACACAAGACAAATCATTTTACTTTACAGGTTGCTTGAAGAGGAGAAGACAAATACCCTTCCATAACCAATTACCCGAGAGTTCGATATAAACCCACGAGTCACCCTTGTGGGTAAAAGAAGCTTGCTACAACACTTTGCACTTGGATTCCCAGTGAAAAGTGGCCACAATTGTTGCCATCAAGACTATTTTCTGGCGCCGTTGTCGGGGAGTTGGCGAAGGTACACCACAACTGCATCCTCATTAAGTTTGAAGAACAAGGTATTTCTCACGGCAACTGCCAAGACTATTTTCTAGCGCCGTCATCTTCATCAAATTGTGCAATAACCCAAGCTTAGGGAGGCTGCACCACTATGATCTTTTTCTTCTCCTTTTAGTTTTTTAAAGTATTTTATTTTGTCTTGATTTTAGTCTTCATAAGATTTCCTTAAACATAAAAGCACATATTAATAGAAAAAGGATCTTATTGTCCTTTTAGTGTCAATAACTTCCCAAAAGAAGGTGAAATACCCTTTGAACCATTTGAAATAGAACCCGCGGCTACTAAAACCATTTATGAAAACCATTTTTATGGGAAGCCTAATAAAAACCCTATGCAGCATTTCAGTATTTTTAATGAAAGATAAAAAGATCTAAACATGAGTAATAAAAACAATAGTATGATTAAAGTTAAAATTTTTCCATATTCACTTGCTGGTAAGTCTTTAGATTGGATATTAAAATGGCCACCCGGAAATTTTAGCTCTTGGTTTAATGTTAAAGTTGCTTTTGTTGAATGGTTTGGAACCCCTGAAGTAATAGGACATCTTAGGGAAATGCTTATCATGTTCAAACAAAATAAAGATGAACCCCTTATAAGAGCTTGGGAAAGATTTAGAGAACTAGCTTTTGGAACAGAACATGGTTTTAGAGATTGGATGTTAATGCGTATCTTCTATAGAGGGCTAACTAAAAGTTCAATGGCCTATTTAGATAAATAAAGTGTAGGTTCTTTCATAAATATAACAGCCAACAAAACTTATATATTGTTAGATGGCCTACTCTTAGAAGTAAAAGTAAAATAAATCCTTGAAAAAGCTAAAGTACCAGAAGATGTATTTGATGATAGATATGAAATCTTCAATTTATATAACACAGATAACAGGTAGAAGACGTTGAAATGTTAAGTGAAACAAAATAACCTCTACTTGATCTTGATAAATGTAGCTTGCATGAACTCATTAACTTATTGTAAAAGTTTGCCCAAAATCCATCTTTTAATGGTCATCAAGCATGATTTGGTTCCTACCTATAGCAAATTATGTTATAAAAGAAAAGACCGAAAGATATAATAATGAAGCTATGATACCACCTAAGGTTGGGGATGTACGTATCCCCAAGATATTAATCACTATTGTAAAAGAGACACATCATTCTATTTTACATTTAGGATCTAGTGTCTCGGTTTTATCTAAAGATCTACACAATTTACTTGATTTGAAACCTATGGAAAAATGCTCTATAGATCTTTTACTTGCTGTTGATTCTACTAAACATGCTTTAGGAAAAGTTTAAGATATCATGGTTGAATTACATATGACATTTGTACCTATTGATTTTATTGTCATGGACATGGGGAGCAATACCTCAAGTTCTATAATACTTGGTAGACCTTTTTTGAGAACCACAGGTGCAGTCATTAATACACAAGAAGGAAATGTGAAGTTTCTATTTACTCATAAGAAGTGTATGGAACACTTTCCAAGAAAGTAGGAGGTAGAAAATAAGCACAAGCTACCACATGAATTCTATATCACTTAAACCAAGTAAGTAAGGCCTAGCTATATGGCTATAAAGAAAGCGCTTTGTGGGAGGCAACCCGGTTATTTTCATGGATTTTTGTTTTGAACTCTTGTTGTATAAATAGAGTATTGTTTTGGTTTTATTTATGTATTTTTTCATAAATTACCAAGTGGAACCCATTTTGGATCTTTTAAAAGTTGTTAAATATATGGAGTAGCAAATTTCTATAGAATAGTTTTTAGTGCAAAAAAAATTCTAATTTTTTCCATAACTTCGATTATGTTGAAGTTTATACAGAATTTACAAATTTTTATCCTTTGTATGCACCAAAATTTTCTAAAATTCCTAACATTTCTAAGTGGGAAAACAAAATTCATTTTGCTGCTGCTGAAAATCTCAACAAATTCTGCCATGTTTTTTTCTTAACCATTCCCAAGTGTCCTAAAATGATTATTATCAGTCATATTATTTGCTAGGGATATTAATAAACATTATATGCTTGCTGGAACATTTAGAAAGAATTTTTTCTTCGATATATATGCATAAACTATTATGATTTTGTGCCACTAATGTCACCAATCAGAAAAGAGATGGGAGAAAAAGTTTTGTGTTGAAGTTTTTTGACAGGGAATAGAGGAACATCATACCAAGAGAAATCCAAGGATGGTGAAAACCATAAGGTTGGGTATTCCCAAGGAACACCACTGGACCTATTAAACTCTTCGTTTGTAAACCTCTAAACTTTGTTTTTCGAGCAAGATAAAACTATCGTAGAAACTTGGAGCGTCTATTTTGTTTGTTTTACTTTTGTTTGCATTAAAAGGACCACCACCACCATTATTATGAATGTTTATGATAAATATACTGAAAATAAACTTTGACATGATGATATTAAAAATTAATAATAATGCCTTGAAATAAAAGAAAAAGGGGCGATAAAAGCAAAAAGTTGGAATTCATGTTGTGTCTAGTTCTTAAGCTCAAGTACTTTATATGAAGTATGATTTGTTTTGTGCCTATTAATTTGTATCCTTTGCTTGTGTATATTTATGTTCAACATTAAGGAGCAAGGTGAGAAAATAAATGTTGGCATTATGAACTAGATGGCACACTCTTTAGATCTCTTTTTGCTAAGCCTTCACAATACAAGCTAAGACTTTTTCCAAACCCTATAAAATAGACTAGGAATATCCACCTATTTATGGCAAAAGCTACTTTCAAGTATAGTATGTATGTTAATACTCCAAACATTCTTAAAAACACATTTTCATGTATTTTAAAGCTCATAAGAAAGTAAGGTTTAGGGTGATACCACTATGGATTTTTTTGTGCTTTACATCTTATTAGTTGTTGGCTAAACCATGTTGTTGATACGTTGGAAATGTATCTATAATTTTTTATGGTACATGCTTGTTTAGCATCTACTTTGCTTTACTTGTCCACACTTTGAGGTGCTCTTTACATGTTTTCTGGCACTAACCTATTAACAAGTTGCAATAGTGCCAGATGCCTGTTTTCTGTTGTTTTTGGTTTCATAAAAGTTAGTAAAGAAATATTCTAGGAATTGGAAGGGCCAAAGGACAAAGTCAATTACTTTCCGTGGGGAACAAGAATTCCATAGGAGAGCCGGGGGCGAGCCAGAGGGGCCAGACCCACCCCAGGCGCGGGTGGGGCCCACCCCACGCCTGGCTAGGGTTTGGTCGCCCTGGCGGCCACCTCGGTCTCCCCCTTCTCCAATAATAAGCCCCCTATGCCAAAACCCTAAGTACGCGATCAGAAATCCATGAAACCGTATGTAGCCGCCGCCACCATCGTCCCTAGATCGGGGGTATCTGAAGTTCTTCCTGGCACCCTACTGGAGGGGAGATCATCCCGGAGGCCTTCTCTCCAGTATGATGCATGAGTAGTTCCACCTTCGACTATGGGTCCATGTAGTAGCTAGATGGTTGTATATCCTCCTTTGTGCTTTCATGTATAGATCTTGTGATCTCCGTTCATGATCAAGATCTAATCTATTTGTAATCATGCATGTTGTGTTTGTGGGTATCCGACGGATATTGAGATTATTATGTTGGTTTGATTAATGGTTTTGTCTTTATGATTCTATCATGTCTGTGTTGTTTGTGATCTTGCATGCTCTCCGTTGTTAGTAGCTATCTTGGACAAGTAGTTGCTAGTGACTCCAAGAGGGGGTATTTATGCTCGATAGTGGGTTCATGCCTCTAGTTTCCAAGGGAAGTGACAATAATCTCTTCGGTTGTAGATGTGTTGTTTCTACTAGGGAGAAACAACGGTCTCTTGTTCATGGAACATGTGGACTTTTTACCTTACACACTTTGCTTAAAGCAGTTGTCTGTTGCTTGCAACTTAATACTGGAGGGGGTTCGGATGATAACCTGAAGGTGGACTTCTAGTCATAGATGCAGTTGGATGGCGGTCTATGTATCTTGTTGTATTGCCCAATCAACCTCATAGGATCTTTCTGACTAGTAATTGCATTGTTATGCCTTGCTCAGTTCCTGTCAATTTCCCTTCTATAATTTGTTTACCCTTCATGCCATGTTGTTTATCTAAGGAGAGCACCTCTAGTGAACTATGGACCCCGGTCCAATCTTTACCATTGATACATCTTCCACTGTTACTTCTTTACTTGCTGCAAACCACCATTACCTTCCACACCATACGTTTAATCCTTTGTTACAGCAAACCGGTGAGCTTGACAACCTCACTGATTCATTGAGACAAAGTCGTGAGTTTGTGTTGTGCAGGTCTCCGTGTTGCTTGCAACACCTGTGTGACGTTTCCTTTCTCCTTCTGGTTCGATAACCTCAGTCTCAACTGAGGGAAAAACTTGATTCTTGCTCTTCACACCCTGCGCTTGGGGTTACCAACAAAGTGCCACGTCGAGCACCATCAAGTCTTTCTGGCGCTGTTGCCGGGGAGGCTAAGGACGTATTCACAAGGGGAGTCCTCCACTTCCTTTCTCTTTACTTTGTTTTTAGTTTGCTTAGTTTATTTTGCTTGGTTTTGTTTGCCTCTTTTTAAAAACTCCAAAAAATATAGTTTAGTTTGGTTTGCTTTCTTTATTCAAAAACACAAAAAAATTAGTTCCCACTTTGGTTGCTGGTCTGTTATTGCCTTGCTTGGTCATGCTTTCTATCAATGGATGGTTTCTTTGAAACTAGTTCTTATTGGCAAGGTGGGTTCACGGAAGAACAAAAGTATTATTATAAGGAACACCGTTTGTCACAAAAAGGGAAACACTTATGGGAACAAATTGATAAGTTGAATACTATTGCTAGAGACATGTGCTCTACTTATAATGTTACTTATTGCTTTGATAAAGCTTGTTGCTGCAGGAGGTATAAACTCCTAACCTTTCAATGTGAGTATAATGATAATGTTACCATATCTTATTATGTTAAAGGAAATTATGATTTTGATGATGTGGAACAAATTGAAGAATTTATTGCCTTCAAGGGTGCATTTGAACTTGCCAGTTTTCTTGAAAATACTGATGATGCACCTTATGAATATGAGGTTTATGAGATACTTAAATTCTGCTTTGATAATTAGAAGGAAGCAAATGGCTATATTCTTGAGTATTTTAATAGATGCTTTCCACAAATGGAAGAGACTAATGCCTTGCAGGAGCCTATGGAAGAAGAATTTGCTGATACTGAAAGCTCATTAGATGAAAAAGAGGAGGAGAGTGATGGTAAAGAGGAGGAAGAATGGATCTACCCATGTGTACCTTCTAATGAGAGTAACTCTTTACCTCTTACATTATTTTATTGTCCCCCATGCTTACCAAATGAGGATGAATGTTATGTTCCTGTGGATCCTTTTGAAATATCTACTTTGGGTAAAGCCTGTGAAGGTTTTAATCCCACTATTTTCGAGCTTGATAGAAATTATGTGTTTGTAGATCATGAAAAGCATGCTTTATGTGATAGCTATATTGTTGAGTTTATTCATGATGCTACTGAAAATTATTATGAGAGAGGAAAATATGGTTGTAGAACTTTTCATGGTACTGCAACATCTCTCTATGTGATGAAAGTTTTGAAGTTGCTCTTGTTTTATCTTCCTATGCTTGTCACTTTGTTCTTTGTGAATTTATTTGCATACAATATTCCTATGCATAGGAAGAGGGTTAGATTTAAATGTGTTTTGCATTCTCTTCTTGATGCTCTCTTTTACTTCAACTCATAGTTCTTATGTGAGCATCTTCTCAAACTTTCCGAGCCTAACTTAAAGGCGTTAAAGAAAAGTACTTGTTGGGAGATAACCCAAGAGTTTACTTGAGTCTTGGAAGTTATTACTTCAGTAATGACCTCTCCTTATCATTTTTGTTTGCTTTTTGTGCCAAGAATAACCTCTAATGAGAGGGAAGTAAGATTTGGGGAGTTGTTGTCCCGAAACAGATTTTTGTCATCCACCAAAACAATTCGTGAGGAGGCTCTGTAACTAAGATTGAGCTCAAAATTTACGAATAAATCCCCCAGTATGTTAGATAACTTTAGTTATTTCAACACTTTTTGATTTTAGGAACAGAAGATGTTCGAAAAAATCGGTTTCTACCTGCTGTTCTGTTTTGACAGATTTCTGCCATTATTTGCATTTGCTTCTTATTGATTCCTTTTTGAGTTCTCTTCAGGTAAATTGAGCTTTTTGAAGGAGTTACTACAGTATCTTGTGTTTTTAGTGAAAATCCTTGCTGTTCCAAAGTTTTGCCAGTGGTCTAATATCTTTTGAATAAACTAATGTTGCTAATGAAGATTGTGTGAAGTTTTGTATGAAGGAAAAATTTCAGGTGTAAAGAAAGAATGATGCAATGAGATCAAGAATGGACAAAATCTCAAGCTTGGGGATGTCACCATGGTGTCACCCCAAGAAATATCCAAGAGGTACAAGCGTAAAAGCTTGGAGATGCCCAAGGCATCCCCTTCTTCATCAATAAAAAGCTCAGGTCTGTCTAGACACTTCGTTTTTATTGTTTCATGCACAGTTGTGTTGTTCTTGGAGCGTCTTAGTTTTCGTTTTCTTTGCTTAGATTATTTAGTTTTCTTTAGTAGTTTGGACCCCCGTTCTCGCTGTGTTGTTTGCAAATAAGTTTGCTTAGTGTTTGGAAAGGAGTAGTAAGTTCTTGCTTGAAGTGCAAAAGGAGCTTGCATTGACTGTGACTTAGACTTTAGCATGACATGCTGGGTGCTGTTTTGGCATTATGCTTAGTGATTATTGCTGTAGCATGTCTTGTTACAAACAATTGGGATTGCTTAGTGTGCCTTGAATAAATTATGCGTTGTTTTAGCATGCAAAAGCATAGTATTGTGGTATTCTCCTTTGATGTTTTGCTTGGGTTGACTTGGCACATACTCACACCATGTTATGACTCTCACAAGTCACCATTAGCCTATATGATCATTTAGTCCTTGACTTGTAGTACCACTCTTTGCTTTGATTAGTATTCTTTGTTGAACTGCATGATTATGGCCATTATTGCTCTCTTAGTTGGTTGCTCCCAGTCTTTTGCTAGCCTCCACTTGTATGAGTAAGTTCTACTCATGCCTCCAACTCCCAAGAAACCAAGTTATTCCAAAGTGTCCACTATAAACTCCTATGCATGGTTAGTTACACCATTCCAAGTATATTCCTGTTTTCAACTATCTTCCAATTAAAAACTATTTTGTTATGTGAAAACTTAGTGATTAAAGCCCTCAAGAACTTGATGGCACATTTATTCTTTGCCCCTAATAAACTTGAACCATTGTGACAACTTTGTTGTATATGCTTGCACTTATAAGTTGGAATTAGCAGAACCGTGTTGTCACGGGGAACTTTTTCAACATTGCAATTGTACCTTGTTGTACTCACTTGATATCATGTTCTTTTGTTTATGGATGTCACCGGTGTGAAATAAAGAGGGGACTTGTAAGTCCATGGAGTTTGTATCATGTGTTAGAGAAACACCTGTGTCGCTAGCCTAATCCATGCCTAATCATGGTGGAAACTTGCAGCATCACCATAATGAGCTATCTATGAAGCATCCTCAATAAAAAGCTATGAATATGGTAAATAAAAAGATTGCTGAGATGCTCATTGTCTGCTTGCCTTGTCATTTTGGTTATGGGAAAGCTCCTGTACCATGTGCAAGGGGTACCCCGTTGGTGGTTCTCAATGATATGCAAATACTTACAGTGACAAGAACTTACCTGGACCCAAAGTTGAGTATGCATGAGGTGTGGCCCTCGTATTCAAGGGACTTGAGATTGCCAACTTATACTTCGTCAAGCATATACTCCATATTTGCCACTTTAACCTTAACCACTTCAAGGTGCTTATGATAATGGCAGTGAGGGCTAAAATCTAACAAGTACCATAATTTTTGGAAGCTCTTTTTGAAACTTGTAATCCCTGCTTCCTTTACAAAAAGGCCTTTCTTCCACCACTAATGAGTCTCCACCTTCTACCTTTAGGCACCATTAAGAGATCATAGTTGTCATTCTGTGTGCAGTGTTCCAAAACTTATTAATTAATGCATATTGTGTTATTACTTGCTCTTGTGCTATTTGTTTCTAGTCACCCTTGTGAACTTTGCAGGTGTCATATTCATCTATTTGCTACTCTATTAGGGACAAGTTGATTGCCACTATGCTATGTTTTCTACATGTGAAACAAACAAACGTTTTTCAATGCATGTTATTCATGATCTTTGTTTGTAGCTTGCCATGTTGCATGCATAGTTACTATGTCGTATTGTTAGAACTCCATCTTTCATGCACATGTTTAGAGTTCTTTGATCCCATCTTTCAATGCTTGCAAATGGTTGGATCTTTATTGTGAGGGTGCATGTCACCACAAAAATTATTTTGTTTATCACTTACCTACTCGAGACGAGCATGAGTTAAGCTTGGGGATGTTGATACGTTGTAAACGTATCTATAATTTTTGATGATCCATGCTTGTTTAGTATCTACTTTGCTTTACTTGTCCACACTTTGAGGTGCTCTTTACATGTTTTCTGGTACTAACCTACTAACAAGTTGTAATAGTGCCAGATGCTTGTTTCTGCTGTTTTTGGTTTCGGAAAAGTTAGTAAAGAAATATTCTCGGAATTGGACGGGACAAATGACAAAGTCAATTACTTTCCGTGGGTAACAAGAAGTCCAGAGGAGAGCCGAGGAGGCGAGCCAGAGGGGCCATACCCACCCCAGGCGCGGGTGGGCCCCACCCGCGCCTGTCTAGGGTTTGGTCGCCCTGGCGGCCACCTCGGTCTCCCCCTTCGCCTATAAGAAGCCCCCGATGCCGAAACCCTGAGCACCCGATCAGAAATCCACGAAACCGTTTGTAGCTGCCGCCACCATCGTCCCTAGATCGGGGGGATCTGAAGTTCTTCCCGGCACCCTTCCGAAGGGGAGATCATCCCGGAGGCCTTCTCTCCGGTATGATGCGTGAGTAGTTCCACCTTGGACTATGGGTCCATGTATTAGCTAGATGGTTGTATCTCCTCCTTTGTGCTTTCATGTATAGATCTTGTGAGCTCCGTTCATGATCAAGATCTAATCTATTTGTAATCATGCATGTTGTGTTTGCGGGGATCCGATGGATATTGAGATTATTATGTTGGTTTGATCAATGGTTTTGTCTTTATGATTCTATCATGTCTGTGTTGTTTGTGATCTTGCAATCTCTCCGTTGTTAGTATCTATCTTGGTCAAGTAGTTGCTAGTGACTCCAAGAGGGGGTATTTATGCTCGATAGTGGGTTCATGCCTCTAGTTTCCAAGGGAAGTGACAATAATCTCTTCGGTTGTCGATGTGCTGTTGCTACTAGGGATAAAACAACGGTCTCTTATTCATGGAACATGTGGACTTTTTACCTTACACACTTTGCTTGAAGCAGTTATCTGTTGCTTGCAACTTAATACTGGAGGGGGTTCGGATGATAACCTGAAGGTGGACTTCTAGTCATAGATGCAGTTGGATGACGGTCTATGTATCTTGTTGTATTGCCCAATCAACCTCATAGGATATTTCTGACTAGTAATTGAATTGTTATGCCTTGCTCAGTTCCTGTCAATTGCCCTGCTGTAATTTGTTTACCCTTCATGCCATGTTGTTTATCTAAGGAGAGCACCTCTAGTGAACTATGGACCTTGGTCCAATCTTTACCATTGATACATCTTCCACTGTTACTTGTTTATTTGCTGCAATCCACCATTACCTGCCACACCATACGTTTAATCCTTTGTTACAGCAAACCGGTGAGCTTGACAACCTCACTGATTCGTTGGAACAAAGTCTTGAGTTTGTGTTGTGCAGGTCTCCGTGTTACTTGCAACACCTGTGTGACGTTTCCTTCCTCCTTCTGGTTCAATAACCTCGGTCTCAACTGAGGTAAAACTTGCTGCTTGCTCTTCACACCCTGCGCTTGGGGTTACCAATGAAATGCCACGTCGAGCACCATCAGTTGTCATGGCACAAGCTTTCAATGTTGAATGTTGATAATTAATCATGTTTAAGTTCTGCCTATGGATTGCATCGATGTGAAATAAAGTGTGCATAGTGGAGTAGGCATGTTGAGAGAAAATGCTCCTGAACCGCTAATCAAATCCATGCGTCGTGCAGCAACTCATGGTGGAAACTTACAACATGATGATCCTTGTTGATATAATTCATATGTCTGTTTTTCTTGTTCTTCTGGAGTAGAGATACTGCCCCCTCCCACCTTGAACATAATAACTCTTATGCTAAATAAATACAAAAAGTGGGCATATAGCTACACAGGGAGCAGGAGGTACTTAAGTGATGAGGTTTCAATGACCAACATATGCATGCAATGACAGGCTTGAGTTGAGTAGCATGAGGAGTGCAAGGTCATAGGTATGGTGCATGAAACAATCAACTTGTAAGATGTTTAACACATAAACCATATGAAGCTTTGAAATAAAATATACTTGGAACCCCATCCTTATTACTATTGTTGACATGAATTACATAGCTCAAAACTTTATTTTTTTACATTCTTTATGAACGATTAACATATGTATTCAATGCTTACTTTCAGTACGAGATACAAAACATCTCAAGGGAAGACATAAAACTAAGAAGTAAGTCTTCCAGTCAAGGGCATTAAACTAAGAAGTAGACCAACAATAAAGGCATAAAACACAAATGCCAATCATGAAAAGTGTCTCTTATTCTATAGGTTCATCAAAGTGTGCTTGAAGGTTTGTTTTGTTCATCATTTTTTTTATTAAACCATTACTTATTGTTTAATATGTTTATAGATGTGTAAAAGATACAACTTGATATTTCACTTGCATATTATGTTTCATTGAAAGGAATTGAGCCTATGAAATTTACATAATAATGAAGGAAGCAAAGGTAACAAAATCCAAAGTCCATGTTTAGTTTTTATCACCTTCATGCTCGAGGACGAGCATAGGTTAAGCTTGGGGATGTTGATGCATGTAAAATGCATACATGAACTTTGTAATTTGTTAAAAAAATTCCCACATATTTGCATCATATATAATATTATACCCATGTTTTATATTGATTTTTGGGGATTTACCAATGATCCCTTTTATTTTGGCTATAACCCGACAGGGCAGAAAAACCATGTGTTCAGTGTTTTTGATGCTTAAGGACCTATACGAAGTCAAATGGACATGAACTTTTGGGAATGCCAATATTTATCCACGAGAAGCATCTGGAGCACAAGAATCCCACCAGGAGGGCTAGGAGGCCCAAACGAGCTTGTGTGGCGCGCCTAGCCCAGGTGGGCGTGCCAGCCACCCTCGTTTCCTCCTCAGTTGTCCGATCGCCTTGATTCTTTTGCCCACGAAGTTCCTTTGACCTAAAAACCCCTATATAAGGATCCCCTGGGGAGTCCTTGAGACAGAGCACACCAGAAACAAAAACACCACAAAATAGAGTCAGATCCAGCGAAGATTGGAGGGGGAAACTCTGTCGGTGCCACCTCAGGGGAAATCTCCACCCTCTCCAACATTTCCAGCATCATCACCATGATGAAGAGGAAGTATTACACCTCTAGGCTATGGGTTTGTGGCAGTAGCTTGATCTAGTTCTCTCTTGTTCTTCATAGGTCTAGTACCATATGAGGTACCCTACATGATTATGGTCATATTTGTAATATCTGTGTGGTGGATCTTTGTTCTGTGATTTGATATTTGAGATTGGAATCTATTTTGTAATGCATATCATACACCCCGTTCTTAATTGCTTGTTCTAATCCAACATGTATGCAAGAACTTGTATGGGGAGAAGTGTGTATTAGATGGAGTAGCATGGTGGTAGAGATTGAATTGTGACAAACAATATTCAAGATCTACTTTGGTTTTTACCTTTGTTTTCCTGACTCGCTAGGGATAAAGTGAAATCATGTGATATCATGTGATAATCTTGTTAGATCAATGTAGCATATTTGGATTTCAAACATCATGATATATTACTTAAAGCTAAACTCAGATTTGTTCTTAATTCAAGATTGCATGGAGTTTCCCTTTCTTGAGGAGTATAAGAGAGATGTATTTCATCTCTATGTTAGAACGTGATGCCCATATTGATTTCTTTATCAAACACAAATACAAGTTCCATGAATATTTATCATTGATGAATTGTTTTGTGATCAGTACAACTTAAAAATAGAGTAGACAAGTGAACCCATGAACCCTGGTCCGATTTTTATCATAAGAAACACCTTTCCATTGCATCTACTATATTTTATATTTTCTGCAATTTATTATTTCGAAAATACAAAAATACTTTCCCTACTTGCAATCATCCATAAAAACCCCAAAACAACTCTACTATCTTCCATATCGTCTAGTTTGTATTACTTTACTTTATTTGCTTTATTTATTTCATTTTATATTTTATTTTATTTCATATTACTAATACTAAACCTTGTGCTTGGCAACCACTTGGTGGAGTTGAGGACACACGACAAATTATTTTACTTTACAGGTTGCTTGAAGAGGAGAAGACAAATATCCTTCCATAAACAATTCCCCGAGAGTTCGATATAAACCCTCAAGTCATCCTTGTGGGGAAAATAAGCTTGCTACAACACTCTGCACTTGGAGTCCCAATGAAAAGTGGCCACGATTGTTGCCAACAATTGCAAAGGATGAATTTGAAGATAAGTATGTGGGGCTTCCGATACCAGAAGGCGGAATGAAAAATGCCAATTTCAATCGACAAAAGACAGAGCTTTCAAACACATGAACGACTAGGCAGAAAAGTATATGTCGTCGGGAGCAAAGGAAGCGCTTGTAAAATCCGTGATCCAAGTGATACCTTCCTATGCAATG
The DNA here is from genome assembly GCA_030063025.1 of Avena longiglumis. Classification (NCBI taxonomy): domain Eukaryota; kingdom Viridiplantae; phylum Streptophyta; class Magnoliopsida; order Poales; family Poaceae; genus Avena; species Avena longiglumis. The sequence continues at coordinate 454,520,790 of CP125974.1, read as the reverse complement.
AGTTTCTTTAAATTCTCGGTTGGACTATGTGATGAGATGGAGAAAATCATCCGCAATTTTTGGTGGGGAGATGAACAAGACTGTCGCAAGATCCACTGGAGAGCATGGGATAAAATCACAGTTCCTAAACATTTTGGAGGAATGGGTTTTAAAAACCTTGGACTTTTTAACCAAGACCTCTTAGATAGACAGGCATGGAGACTTCTGGGTTTTCCAAATAGCCTTTGTGATCGTATCCTAAAGGCAAAATACTACCCCAGGGAGAACTAACATACACCTCTTTTCCTCAAAGCTCCTCTCCAAGGTGGCAATGGATTTGTCATGGTTTAGAGATGTTAAAGAAAGGGGTTATCTAGAGAGTGCGGAATGGCCAAAAATCCAAATTTGGCGGGAAAATTGGATCCCAAGAGGGAACCTGAAAGCCAACACTAAGGCCGATGGTGGCTGCTACAGGAGGGTGTTTGACTTAATTGACACAAGCATAAAAAGTGGAAAGAGGAACTAATTAGATCCATGTTTCCTCACTACGATGCTGAAGAAATGTAACATCCCAGCATTAGAGCTTAGAAATAAGCTGAACATAGATGTGTGCATTGCATTCATGCATAGAAAATCCGAATAATTTTCGCGCTTTTGAACAAAACTTGTCAAAGTGATTGAAGCTTCTCTTAACTTGATGGAATTGAAGTAGATCATCAAGTTGACTATGATAAGTTTCAATATGACCTTTGCTAAAACCTTATTTTGGGTAAAGGAGATTTGATCTAAGGATAGATCAAATGTAATAAAATAAAACCACCACATATTACTTAATGTTTGATGTTAATCATTAAGTAGTCATATCCCAGTATTCATTGCACAACCCATGAATACCAAGTTGTAAATATAACTTAAGTAATAAGAATGTAACAGCTAAATCTTGATCTATCTTAATCTCATCTGCTTATACCATGAGTATCATGGTAATATATAACCTTAACTCTTTAATGATATTGAGTAGGGAAGAAACCAAGTCAAGATCATTCACCGTATATCTTTCTTTCCATATCAATCCTTATGGAATCCTATCCTTATATTTGTTGTTCATCAATGTTGAGTAATCAACTATTGATTCACCAATTCTTAACCTATCAATTCTTAACCTATTAACTCTTGTCCTTATCATAGCATTCACTTCATACCTTTATATAAGAAGTAAGAAGAGGTAAATAGTAATGCTAGTTTTAGATATCATCTATAGGATGGGAGTGATTGGAGGAAATCAAATCAACATGGTAGCAAAGAAGATTACAAGGATGAATTATGAAGATAAGTTACCAGGAGTAATCCTATTGAATAAAGTAGGAATAGTAAATGAATAATCTCTCTTAGTCAGATAGATACACTAAGAAGATAATTATAATAAAACTGTAGTGTTGTATTGATGAAGGCCTTGATTATTCAACTGGAAACCCAAGCCATAAATGATCAAAGGATTCTAATGATCATGCTTTTGTCACCAAGATTGAATTCTTATATCATGTATAAGTGACATTGGTGGATAGAACATGATTGAACCCTAATATAGATATGTTATTCTAGATTAGCCATGACAAGTCATCATGATATGATGTAAAGCTTGTATATAAGATACTGGAGTTAAGTAGATATAAGACAGTATAATTAAGCTGAAGCTAGAGTAGCATGGAGTTATTGAAGTAGTATTATTCCTCTTAAAGGATAGTAAACTTTTGAGGAGAGTAGTTGATATATACATCTACTAGAGAAATATTAATGGTGGATGATTAAGGAAGAGTATGAGTGGAGTTAGAAGTAACTACTTGTTGGATTGGAGGTTATCAGCAGTATAGTAGTGGATATAACCAAGTATGAATATGAGAAGATTATGAAAAGCTTTAGTGTCAAGATCATTGGATTTATAAATGGATTTAGAAGAATAAAAGGTGGATAAGAATATTATTGTGAAGCAAAGCTCATCATGTTAACACATGATGATAGTTATGAAGAAGAAGTATATCTAGGAAAGGAATTACTTAATTAGAAGTCTAGAATTATTGAAGTATGGAAGATAGGAATTCTAGATAAAACACTAAACCCTAAATCTGTAACCAAACAAAATCCATTTCATCTGATTGATCAATCATCTTGTTTCCACAATGGTTTATAGGAATATTTCCTATAGCAAATCACTTAAGCACATCTTTGTTATTCCTAATTATCATAATTAAAGGTGCTTAGGAGTTATCTTTATCAAATACTTTTCATAAGACATACCAGATAATAACTTTCTATTTTAAATGGTGATATCATTAAAGATCACAAACATAAAGACAATATGTTTAGCCATTAATCCATATTTACATCAACAAAAGAAAATAAGTATATTAAGAAACCTAAACCCTAGGGTAATCATTTACAATTCAAAACCTAACTACTATGATAGTTATAATAAAATATATATACCTTATTATTCCCTAGATCTATGGGAGTAATATCAACCAAATGATTTCCTTTGTATATCATGCACCAAATAATGATATATGATCATTATATTAAAATTTCCATCCAAACGATGAGCTAACTAGAATTAAGTTTTATAAACAAATAAGGAAATATCATATAATAAAGCCATGGTTTATTATAGAAAGAAAATCAATAACAAAGACTTCTACAAAATATTAAAAGTATTCATATAAAGAAAATAAAGTAATATAACAATATATATAATAAAGATTCACAAAATGATACTTAATACGTTCCAATATTGCTACAATTATTTAGCAAATAAATTCTGTAAAGAAAGATTCCAAAACAAATGAAAAATACAAAAATTAAAGATGAAACAGGAAATAAAAAAGGAAAACAGTAAGAAAAAAACTGCAACCAGACCGCAGCCCATTTCCCACTCTACCTATCCACCGCCATGACCTCCTTCCTCTTCCGCCTTTACATTCACGCCGCCCACCGCCCACGTACCTTTTCACTCTTTTCCTCCTTTCTTCTTCCTCTCGCCAGAATGCAGCACCGGTGAAGCAGCTGCCTGGCAAATCGACTGCCGTCCGCTGTCGTCGTGATACTCGCTGACGCCAAGATCCGCGCCGCCGCTGATCGTTGCCTATAAGAAGATCGCCGTCGCGCCGGAGAGCCTTATCTCCTTCTCTTTCCCATTTTCCTCCTCTGTTCCGAACCCTAGCTACAAAGGCCAATGAATCGTCGATGTTCCTGACCTCGTCTCGTCCTGCCATGATGCCTGGAATTAGCCCCGCATCATGCTCAACGTTCTCGTCGAGTCTCGCAAGTCGGGGCGTTGTCGTTTGCGTGGAATCGAGGTCGGACTCTCGCCGGCCACCGCAGCCATCGCCGGAAATACACCATTTCCGGTCCTCCCCTCGCCTCCTCTACCTATCCATCTTCATCAGGGTGAGATCCTGGATCTTCTAGTAACCTCCAATCATTCTATCTCGCCATAAATCATCATGGCACCGCGCACCACCGTCGGCCACCGCAGTAGAGGGTCATCGAAGTAGCTCCGGTGACCAAAATTGGGTTGCACCGCCACTATTAGACTCCCTGTATGTCGCTCTTTCGAACGCAACCATCCTCACGTGCCCGCGCTCTCCCAGTCGATGGAGTGGTCACCGATCTGGGAGGGTTTCCGGCGGGATGACGTCAGGATGATCTCATCCTTGACCAAGTCCACGGTTGACTGGTCCACTGCCCGCGTGGCATCTGATGTGGTCCTGACCCCACGAGTCAGTGACCAGGGTAGAGTTAGACTGGGTGTAAAAAATAAAATGGTTATATAGAAAATAATTTATAAAATGATTAAATCCTAGAAGTTCAATAACTTTAGTTTTGTAATTAAGAAAAATATGTTTTATATATGAAAAATTTCAGAAAAATAAAATATATAACATTAAACTATTATCAAACATTTTTATGCAAATAATTTAAATAAATATTATGTAATAAAGGTTTTATAAATTTTAATACTTAGATAATTCATATTTTAATATTGGTAAATATTAAAAATATAAATAAAATACCAAAAATCTTAAAAATAAAAATAAAAACAATACTTTAAAACTATAATCATACATTATTAATTACAATTAATTAAATATTTATTGTGTATTAAGTATTTAAAAAGTAATAAAACTTATAAAAACCATATCTTATTATTTATTAATCACAAAAATAAATGTAATATACCAAAATAATAACAAACATAATACCCACATATTAAAAATATAATATTCCATTTTTGAGGTAAATAAAAATTTAAAACACTTTAACAACTTGAATTTAAACCTAACTCCTTAGTTAATAATTCATATAAGGGTAAATAAAAATTGCTAATATTTAATAAATTAGCCAATTGAGTCTAATCAATAGTATTAGTCCTAAATATTAATATTTTGAAGTCAAAATGGTTTAACACATTTTAAATACAATTTTGTAGAATTATCATTCAACCTTAAGTGTATATTATTTTCCAGATGGAGTTATCAAATATTAAATTCTCAAGATTATTATTTTGACTTGATAAAATCTATTGCCATTGTTTTAATCACAAATGTATAAACATATCAAAACTCTATAGTAAATTCATAAGTAATTAAGTGATATTATTCCTTAGATACAAATGTTAACCACACCTTTATAAAGAGATAAAAGTTTCTATTCCATTATAAAATCAAGAAACCACTACACCAAATAAAAGTATAACCTTTCTTAAGTAACTTTAAGGAAACATTATAAAGTGAACAAGGTACAAATAACATAAGCAATATACTGTAACATCCCTAAAATCATGTTTTCAAAGATTTCATATCATGCATGCATGCATATCATTTAGGGATCAAAACTCAAACTTATTTGAAATAAAACAGAATTTGAGAGCTATGATTTTATGTGATCAACATTAAATCAAATACTACTCTCCAATGAGGGATTAATTGTTCAGAACCAAACCTTGTTGCTCTCAGATTGTTTTGCTTGATTGCTAGTGTTTAAACCAAAATTTACAAAACAAATATGGATTTAAAACCAATTTCAAAAATTGATCAAATCAAGTGCTATGTCACTGTTTATTTTGTTTGATCAATAGGACCAAGCTAATACAGAGATACCACATGATTTTATGCCCAGAAATATGAGTGTTACACTCTACAAAAATCCAGAAAAAGTTTGAATTCAAATGGTTTTGAAATCATTTGAAAATGTTTCCTGGAAATTCAAATAGAAAAAGAAAAGGAGTAAAGAAAAGGGAAAAGGCCGGCGCCATACTTCTGGCCCAATAGCGAAACCAGCCCAGCAACCAGCCCACCCGGGATTTCCCTCTCTCCCTGTTTTTCTCACCGCACCTGCACTACCTAAGCAGTCGTTGACGGGTGGACCCTCTCCACGTCGACTCCTTCTTCCCCAAACCCCGTGCCCAGATGCCGTTGCCGCCCGTTTCTTCCCCACCTCTGCCGTGATTTTAATCCTCTTAATAGGCGATGAATGCGTGCGTGATCTCCGCCCCTGCTCCGGCTATAAGATCCTCTCCACACTCCGCTCCATTCCCCTCACTCACCAACCGCAGAGCGCCGCTAGGCTGTCCACAATCGAACTCGCGCCGCCGCAGTACTGAACATCTCCGGCAGCAAATTCCAGACGCGGTCCCCGTTCATTTCTGCAAACGACCGAGCCGCCACTCAACTCCGGCGATCAATTAAAGAAGGTCGAGAGAATTGGCAACAACTCCGTCTGCAAGGACCCGCCGCCGTGCACGACTCCGACGAGCTCCAGCGACCACCTCTGCGCGCCCCTTCACCATCGAAGCTCACCTTAAGCATCAGCAGCACACGGCGAGCATAGTAAGCCCCTTCTCCCTCTCCAGCGCGACCTAGAACATCGGCAACGACTCTGACAGAGCCGTCGCCGCTCGTCCGTGGTCGATAGATCTGTGGCCGTAGGATCTAAATCTAGTGGGTGAGATTAGAAGCTAGGCGAAGAGGTACGGGCAGATCTGAGCCGCACGATTTAGTTAGATCTAACGGTGCGCAAGCACGATCCGGTGCGAAGCGGTACCAGCCAATAAGAAAGCGTCGCGTGGCATGTTCTTCGTTTTAAAATTCTGATTTAAATCTATTAGATGTTTAAACTTGTTGAATTCATAACTTTTGATTTCCACGTCCAAATTTGACAAATTTTATATCAATGGAATCAGGAGAGAAAGCCCTTTCCATATATGCAATGTGTTTAATGTTTTGTTTCTGTTAAAATGGTTATTTTTACAGAAACATGTGTAGGCCTATTTTGTGTATAACAATTATTTGGGAAATGTTTTAATGTTAAAATAAAGGTTGTTTGGCAAGTTTTGAACTTGTTATGAATCAGTACTGTGCACTTGTCTTGTTGAGTATAGAAAATCATCACATATCTTATTGCATGCATCCATATATTTTTGCTTGTATTTATTTTGTATGTGATTTGGTGCTATCATTTTATGTGTAGATTTTGGTGCAAATATTGATTGTGATTGTGAGGATTGTAGCTACTCTCCAAACTACCAAGGCAAGTGGTGCTTCATGATTTTATTCCTAAGTTTTTCAACTTTGCATTAGAAATATTTTGCTAGTCTTGCATGGTTATTTTGATCTATATGCTATGCTTGGGAAATCCTAGTAGTTGTAGAATTGCTAGAAATTTCTAAGTTAAGATGTTTATCTATGCCATGCTTAGCATAGCTAGTAGCAACCAAGGGTGGTTAAATATTCATGCTATGATAAAATATTTCTAAGTCTTTGGACTATGTTTTTGCTTAATAAAACAACTAAGTGAATGAAACACCTGGGTGGAATGGAAGGAATGGTTTATGTTGAGTGGTTACACAAGGCCCATTTCTATGGTTTACCTTGTGTATCTCACTTGTGGAAAGCCACCCAGGAACAAAGGGATTTGAGAGGCCAAATGTTAAGAAGCTTCTAGTGCAACCACTTGGCAATATGGGCTCTGCATGGATCACATAGGTTGCAATAACTTAGACATTTGGACAGTTGGTGGTAGTGGGATGATAGGTGGGAACGCGTCCACTTGGTGTAAGGGAAGGCTTCTGAAAGGTCCTGTCTTGGTGAAAATCAAGTCTTGTGGGGAAAGTGCACAACTTCTACAGAAGGAAGAATCTAAGTACTTAGCCATTGTCCCTGGTATTGGACAACTTGAGCATCAAGACATGGAAGCTATCAAGAATCTCCTCATCCCAATTTCTAAGTAAAAACCTGTGGTTGAACAAGGGTGAAGGACCCCAATGTCTATTGGTGGTTCCTTGGGAGAGTTTTTGACAAAGAAAAACTTAGTATTTTCAACTAGTAGTCAAAACCTATTTTGAGCAAAGCAAGCCTAAGCTACACTTAGCCAAAATGCATATAGTGTTTAGCCCACCAATATTCTACTAAGGTATCACTTGCCAATACTTTTCCAATGTATTGACCCACTGTGGATGTAACTTGTGATGTTGCAGGATATTCTGATGATGATTAGGAGTCATGAGTCTACACTCAACATGCTTGCCTGTGGCACATGAAGATGAAGACTTATTTATCTTATTATATATTTGAACTCTTGTATTAGGCCTGTGGCCATGGAGTTGTAAAGACTATGTTTGTCTCTGGAATGATATGTAATAATGACCTTTGTTTCTGTGTACTTCATCTTAAACTGTGGATGCTAGCATTGATCTAGGGACTAGCATTGCAATCACAGGGATCCTTTCCTTTACAAAGGAGGGATTTTACATATGGTATCAGAGCACTGTGTTGCTTGTAGGATTATGACCCTAGGATTGGAAACCACTAAGGAAAAAAATTCAACAACTTCCACACTTGTCTTTTCTTCTCGTAAACTTTTATAATCTTCTTTCTCATCTCTATTTGTAGATGAACTCCATCAACAAAGCCGTGAGGAAGGGACCACTCATGACTATGACATTGGAATGTGAGACAGAGTTCCCCAAGGCTCTCAAGGACCTCATGGTTGCCATGGGAATACATGGTGCAGCTTTGTACAAAGGTTTTCCTGTGATGGATGAAGGAGTTGAGTGCTAGTGGGTGCAACTTCACTTGTATAAAAACAAGGAAGACAACCACAAGGACTCGGGATTCTGCATCGTCACCAACTCAGTGATGCACACCACATTCTTTGATTCAGCAAGGGATGCAGCTTGGAAGGCCATCAAAGAACTTGGTGATAGAATCAAGTGCAGAATGCTTAACACCCAGAATGACCTTAGGGAAGAAAAGAAGCATACCCAAGAGCTAGAGGCTACCAACCAAAGCTTAAGGAAGGACATCATAGACTTAGCAATGGAGTCTTGTGATCCAGACAAACAGATTGCCTCTAGGGATGCCCTGTTAGCCAACTTGGCAAGTGAGATGGGATTGTAAACGTACTCCGTTAGTTGGACCACCACACTTATCATTTTATTTTCCAAAAATGTTGTCTAAAATAAGTTGAACCTTGGATGGTTGTGATGGATTTTATGTATGCTATGACGTGTGTGTTTGTCAATGTTATTCCTGTGATGCTTTGTCTTGTAAATTATTCATTGTGTTGACTCTAACTTTTTCTATCTTATAAATAGATGCCTAGTGTTACCATCAGCACGGCTGAAGAGTTCAAGGGAACTCGCTTTGGCCCTCGTATTATTGAGCTCACTAGTTTGCTCAATCTCCCTCTTCCTACCATCATGGTGCTTCCCCTCACCAAGTTTGAGAGGAAAGACCTTTGGGGCTTCAAGGTTAATCAGCCCGGACACCAGACTGAGCCTACCACGGAGGCAATCATCTTCAAGCTCATGCACGATGAGAAGGAGAGAGGCCTAGAGGTAGTCATACAGGACTTGATTGGACGTCTGTTAGGGAGACACTCTCGACAGGTTAGAGGTACTCACTTCCACACCATCGGTAGACGTGATGAGGATGGTGAGGCCATTAACTTCGAGGATACTTCGAGGGAGACAGCAGAGCCGATTCGTCTATACCTCCAGGACTTAGAGGTTCTTCTTAGGAACGTAGACACTGATAGGACCAACGTCATGCTCAGCAATGACGAACTCCAGGTGCAGCTTTGTGAGAAGGACAAACTCTTCGCGGATCAAGATGAGATAGTCAAGGAGATGGAGGACAAGTTTGAGAGTCAGGACAGAAAGTTCAAGAGCCAAGAGAAGCGAGTCCAAGATAGGAACAAGAGGATTCGAGACATGACTACAGAACTAGAGGCCAAGGACTTCGAGCTCGAGCATCAGCAGACTGTGATTGAGAGGCTTCGTTCACAGAAGAGGGCTCTCAAAGCCAAAGTAGAGACCTTGACCACCAATGTCGAGGAATACAAGACCGCTATGGAGAATGCAGGTCTTACATTTGTTGATGAGGAGGTGGATGCCGAGGAGTAGTGATGACTACTCATTTACCTTTATTTATCATGTCTTTGATTATTGAGTCGTAATGACCATCCAACATGTGGATGGCTTGCTATTGGTGTGTTTACTTTTCAGAACTTGTTGTCTATGTTGTTGAACTTTTATTACTTTGATGCATGATTGTGATTTGTTATGTGATGTATTGTGCATGTTAGCATCTATGGGTATCTCATTCTTATCTCTATTGAACAAACCACAGATGCCTCCCCGACGTGCCAATCCCAACCCCAACAACAACATCACCCCTGAGATGCAGCAAATGATGACAGCTCAGACTCAGCTGATGCAAATGATGACTACGTTCATCCAGAATCAGAACAACAACAACAACAACAACAACAACAACAACAACAACAACAACAACAACAACAACAACAACAACAACAACAACAACAACAACAACAACAACAATAACAACAACAACAATCAGAACAACCCACCGGGTTTTGACATGCTTACCAGGTTCTTGAGACTGAGGCCAGCAAAGTTCTTAGGAACTACTGATCCTATGGTGGCCAATGATTGCTACGCTCTATGAACAAGGAATTGGTAACTGTTGGTTGTACTGATGAAGATAAAGTCAGATTTGCAACTCACTTATTGGAAGGACTAGCAGCCACTTGGTGGGATAACTTCCAGATCACCACTCCCATTGAGGATGTGACATGGGCTATCTTTGAAGATGGTTTCCATACTGCTCACATCTCATCTGGAGTGATGAGTTTGAAGAATAAAGAGTTCCATAACTTGAAGCAATGCCACCGCAGTGTGGCTGAATATATTGAGGAGTTTAACAATCTGGCGCGATACGCACCACATGAAGTTGAAACTGATGCTAAGAGGAAGGAAAAGTTCCTTGAAGGGTTGAATGATAAACTGAACCTGCAGTTAGCTATGGCCTATGTTCCCACATACCAGTCTCTTTGTGACAAGGCTGCTATTTTGGAGAGCAAGATGAAACAAGTTGAAAGCAGGAAGAGAAAGCACTCTGACAAGCACAGCTCAGGATCGTCTCACAAGCGTTCCCATTATGATGACAGTGGGAGTTTTGGATCCCACAAGCATGGGAAGTTCAACAAGCACCACAACCACAACCTTTATCATGACAACAAGCACCACCGTAGTCATGACAACGATAAGTACAAGAATCATAAGGGTGGATATAAGAGCCACCACAATGGAAGTGGAAGTGACAGTGGAAGCCAGCCTGTCAAGAAGGATCTTAGTCAGGTTGAATGTTTCAAGTGCAAGAAGATGTGGCATTATGCAAATGAATGCCCAGAAAAGAAAGTTGAAGGACCCAACAAGCCCAACCCTTTTCAAAAGGGACAAGTGAACCACATCAATGTGGAGGAAATCTATGAGGAACCTGATGTCATCTTTGGTAAGTTCAAACTCAATTCTGTTATAGCATTTGTTCTCTTTGATACTGGTGCATCTCATTCATTCATATCAAGAGCATTTGTTGAAAGAAATGAACTACCGGTAGAAACTATTGGGTGTCATATAAAAGTAGTTCTCCTGGCGGAGAAATGATAGTGAACTCAGGATGTCATGATCTAGTCATAAAGTTTGGGAAGTATAAGTTTCCCGTTAATCTGATAATCCTAAATTCCCAAGGATTGGATGTCATTTTGGGAATGGACTAGATGACTAAGCACAAGGGAGTGCTAGATTGTGCCAACCATACTGTCTCACTCACAACTCCAGAAAACAAAAGGATTAGATTCAAGACCAACTTTGAATCAAAAAGGAGTAAGTTAAATTCTCTTAAGGGGGTTAGCATGGACAGTGTGCCTATTGTGTGTGAATATCCGGATGTGTTTCCGGAAGAATTGTCGGGAATGCCACCAGATAGAGATGTGGAGTTCCTCATTGATTTGCTACCAGGATCTGGACCAATAGCAAAGAGACCGTACAAGATGTCGATGGATGAGTTGAAAGAACTCAAGAAACAACTTGGTGAACAGTTGCAGAAAGGTTTTATACACCCGAGTTCCTCATCTTGGGGAGCACCAGTTTTGTTTGTGGAAAATAAAGATAGAACTCAAAGGTTATGCATAGATTACCGTTCACTCAATGAGGTGACTATCAAGAACAAATACCATTTGCCAAGAATCAATGACTTGTTTGATCAGTTGGAAGGAGCTTGTGTGTTCTCAAAGATTGATCTCCGGTCAGGTTATTTTCAGTTAAAGATAAGGGAACAAGACATACCTAAGACAGCTTTCACCACAAGGTATGGATTGTATGAGTATACTGTGATTCCATTTGGTTTGACCAATGCACCAGCATACTTCATGAATATGATGAACAAAGTGTTCATGGAGTTCCTTGACAAGTTTGTTGTCGTATTCATCGATGACATTCTAATCTACTCCAAGAGCAAGGAAGAGCATGAAGGACATTTACATTTGATACTTGAGAAACTTAGAGAGCATAAGTTGTATGCCAAATTCAACAAGTGTGAATTTTGGTTAAATGAAGTTGGATTTCTTGGACACGTTGTGTCAGGAGATGGTGTAGCAGTTGATCCTGCTAAAGTTTCAGCTGTAACTGAATGGGAATCTCCCAAGTCAGTGAAAGAGGTTCGTAGTTTCCTTGGCTTGGCAGGATACTATATTGAGAACTTTTCCAAGGTAGCTAAACCTATGACAGAATTGCTAAAGAAAGACAAGAAATTTGCTTGGTCTGAAAGTTGTGAACTCAGCTTTCAAGAATTGAAGAAGAGACTAGTGACAGCACCAGTCTTATGTTTGCCAGATTTGGAGAAGGATTTCCAAGTGTATTGTGATGCATCTCATCATGGATTAGGTGCAGTACTTATGCAAGAAGGAAAAGTTGTGGCTTATGCCTCGAGACAACTCAAAACTCATGAGGTAAACTATCCTACTCATGATTTAGAGTTAGCCTCTGTTGTCCATGCACTCAAAACATGGAGACATTATCTTTTGGGAAAGCGATGTGAAGTGTTCACAGATCACAAGAGTTTGAAATATATCTTCACCCAGAAGCAAATTAACATGAGACAAATAAGATGGCTAGAACTCATCAAGGACTATGACTTGAGTTTGCAATACCACCCCGGTAAAGCAAATGTTGTGGCGGAAGCTCTAAGCCGTAAGGTTTTTGTGAATGGTCTTACTAAGGGAGAATTACCAGATGATCTGTGTGCCCAATTTAGAGATCTCAGATTGGAGATTGTGCCTGAGGGACATCTCATGTCTTTGGATGTTCAACCCACCTTGTTGGACAAGATCAAAGAAGCCCAAAAGGCAGATAAGGAAATTGAAGAGATTAAGGAAAAGATTGGCAAAGGAAAATCCAAAGGATTCCATGAAGACGAACAAGGTACTTTATGGCATGGAAAACGTATATGTGTTCCACAGGATCCGGAGCTTCAGAAACTGATTTTACAAGAAGCACACAACTCACCGTATTCCATTCATCCGGGTAACACCAAAATGTACATGGATATGAAGGAAAGATTTTGGTGGAATAATCTCAAGAAGGACATCGCCAAACATATTGCTTTGTGTGATGTATGTAGTAGAGTGAAAGCGGAACATCAGAAACCAGCAGGATTGTTACAACCACTACCTATTCCTGATTGGAAGTGGGACAAGATTGGCATGGATTTCATCACCGGATTGCCGAGGACCAGGTCAGGATATTATTCTATTTGGGTAGTAGTGGATCGCCTAACTAAAGTGGCTCATTTCATACCCGTGAAGACAACTTATACAAGTGCTAAGTTAGCCAAGATCTATATGAGTAGAATTGTATGCCTGCATGGGGTACCCAAGAGTATTGTGTCTGATAGGGGAACCCAATTCACTTCTCATTTTTGGAGGCAACTACATGAGTCATTGGGAACGAGGTTGGAATTCAGCACTGCATTTCATCCTCAAACTGATGGACAGACAGAAAGGACTAATCAGATTCTTGAAGATATGTTGAGAGCATGTGCTCTAGACTATGGAGCCAGTTGGGATGAGAGTCTGCCTTACGCAGAGTTCTCTTACAATAACAGCTATCAAGCCAGTATTGAGATGGCACCATTTGAGTTTCTCTATGGGAGAAAGTGTACCACCCCATTGCTATGGAATGGTGTGGGAGAAAGAAGTTTGTTCGGACCAGACCTCATCAAGGAGGCTGAAGAGAAAGTCAAGCTGGTTAAGGACAGGTTGAAGATAGCACAGTCCCGACAAAAGAGCTACGCAGATCCTAAGCATAGAGAAGTCACCTATGAAGTAGGTGATAGAGCTTATCTTAGAGTGTCACCACTTCGTGGAGTGAAAAGGTTTGGAGTCAAAGGAAATTTGGCCCCAAGATATGTTGGACCATTCAAGATTCTGAGTCGTAAAGGGGAAGTAGCCTATGAGATTGAATTGCCAGAGTCTTTGTCAGCTATTCATAATGTGTTTCATGTGAGTCAGCTTAAGAAATGTCATCCAGAAATGGAAGAGACTTCTTTGAAGGATACTATATCTTTGGAAGAGGTCCAATTGGAAAGTGATCTCACTTATGAGGAGAAACCTATCAAGATTCTTGAGACTGCAGAAAGAGTTACTCGGACTAAGACTATCAAATTCTGCAAAGTTCAATGGAATCATCATTCCGAAGAAGAAGCAACATGGGAAAGAGAAGATGATCTTCAGAAAGACCACCCTCACCTATTTGCTAGCCAACCCGAATCTCGAGGGCGAGATTCACCTTAAGGGGGTTAGATTTGTAACATCCCTAAAATCATGTTTTCAAAGATTTCATATCATGCATGCATGCATGCATATCATTTAGGGATCAAAACTCAAACTCATTTGAAAGAAAACATAATTTGAGAGCTATGATTTTATGTGATCAACATTAAATCAAATACTACTCTCCAATGAGGGATTAATTGTTCAGAACCAAACCTTGTTGCTCTCAGATTGTTTTGCTTGATTGCTAGTGTTTAAACGAAAATTTACAAAACAAATATGGATTTAAAACCAATTTCAAAACTTGATCAAATCAAGTGCTATGTCACTGTTTATTTTTTTTGATCAATAGGACCAAGCTAATACAGAGAGACCACATGATTTTATGCCCAGAAATATGAGTGTTACACTCTACAAAAATCTAGAAAAAGTTTGAATTCAAATGGTTTTGAAATCATTTGAAAATGTTTCCTGGAAATTCAAATAGAAAAAGAAAAGGAGTAAAGAAAAGGAAAAAGGCCGGCGCCAGACTTCTGGCCCAACAGCGAAACCAGCCCAGCAACCAGCCCACCCGGGATTTCCCTCTCTCCCTGTTTTTCTCACCGCACCCGCACTACCTAAGCAGTCGCTGACGGGTGGACCCTCTCCACGTCGACTCCTTCTTCCCCAAACCCCGCGCGCAGACGCCGTCGCCGCCCGTTTCTTTCCCGCCTCTGCCGCGATTTTAATCCTCTTAATAGGCGATGAATGCGTGTGTGATCTCCGCCCCTGCTCTGGCTATAAGATCCTCTCCCCACTCCGCTCCATTCCCCTCACTCACCAACCGCAGAGTGCCGCTAGGCTGTCCACAATCGAACTCGCGCCGCTGCAGTACTGAACATCTCTGGCAGCAAATTCCGGACGCCGTCCCCGTTCATTTCTGCAAACGACCGAGCCGCCACTCAAATCCGGCGATCGATTACGAAAGGTCCAGAGCGTCGGCAACAACTCCGTCTGCAAGGACCCGACGCCGTGCACGACTCCGACGAGCTCCAGCGACCACCTCTGCGCGCCCCTTCGCCATCGAAGCCCACCTTGAGCATCAGCAGCACACGGCGAGCACAGTAAGCCCCTTCTCCCTCTCCCGCGCGACCAAGAACGTCGGCAACGACTCTGACAGAGCCGTCGCCGCCAGTCGCCGACGCTAGCGCCGCTCGTCCGTTGTCGATAGATCTGTGGCCGTAGGATCTAAATCCAGTGGGTGAGATTAGAAGCTAGGCGAAGAGGTACGGGCAGATCTGAGCCGCGCGATTTAGTTAGATCTGATGGTGCGCCAGCACGATCCGGTGCGAAGAGGTACCAGCCAGTAAGAAAGCTCCGCGTGGCATGTTCTTCGTTTTAAAATTCTGATTTAAATCTATTAGATGTTTAAACTTGTTTAATTCATAACTTTTGATTTCCATGTCCAAATTTGACAAATTTTATATCAATGGAATCAGGAGAGAAAGCCCTTTCCATATATGCAATGTGTTTAATGTTTTGTTTCTGTTAAAATGTTTATTTTTACAGAAAAATGTGTAGGCCTATTTTGTGTATAAAAATTATTTGGGAAATGTTTTAATGTTAAAATAAAGGTTGTTTGGCAATTTTTGAACTTGTTATGAATCAGTACTGTGCACTTTTCTTGTTGAGTATAGAAAATCATCACATATCTTATTGCATGCATCCATAAATTTTTGCTTGTATTTATTTTGTATGTGATTTGGTGCTATCATTTTATGTGTAGATTTTGGTGCAAATAGTGATTGTGATTGTGAGGATTGTAGCTACTCTCCAAACTACCAAGGCAAGTGGTGCTTCATGATTTTATTCCTAAGTTTTTCAACTTTACATTAGAAATATTTTGCTAGTCTTGCATGGTTATTTTGATCTATATGCTATGCTTGGGAAATCCTAGTAGTTGTAGAATTGCTAGAAATTTCTAAGTTAAGATGCTTATCTATGCCATGCTTAGCCTAGCTAGTAGCAACCAAGGGTGGTTAAATATTCATGCTATGATAAAATATTTCTAAGTCTTTGTACTATGTTTTTGCTTAATAAAACAACTAAGTGAATGAAAGACCTGGGTGGAATGGAAGGAATGGTTTATGTTGAGTGGTTACACAAGGCCCATTTCTATGGTTTACCTTGTGTATCTCACTTGTGGAAAGCCACCCAAGAACAAAGGGATTTGAGAGGCCAAAGGTTAAGAAGCTTCTAGTGTAGCCACTTGGCAATATGGGCTCTGCCTGGATCACATAGGTTGCAATAACTTAGCCATTTGGACAGTTGGTGGTAGTGGTATGATAGGTGGGAACGCGTCCATTTGGTCTAAGGGAAGGCTTCTGAAAGGTCCTGTCTTGGTGAAAATCAAGTCTTGTGGGGAAAGTGCACAACCTCTATAGAAGGAAGAATCTAAGTACTTAGCCTTTGTCCCTGGTATTGGACAACTTGAGCATCAAGACATGGAAGCTATCAAGAATCTCCTCATCCCAATTTCTAAGTAAAAACTTGTGGTTGAACAAGGGTGGAGGACCCCAATGTCTATTGGTGGTTCCTTGGGAGAGTTTTTGACAAAGAAAAACTTAGTGTTTTCAACTAATAGTCAAAACCTATTTTGAGCAAAGAAAGCCTAAGCTACACTTAGCCAAAATGCATATAGTGTTTAGCCCACCAATATTCTACTAAGGTATCACTTGCTAATACTTTTCCAATGTATTGACCCACTGTGGCTGTAACTTGTGATGTTGCAGGATATTCTGATGATGATTAGGAGTCATGAGTCTACACTCAACATGCTTGCCTGTGGCACATGAAGATGAAGACGTATTTATCTTATTATATATTTGAACTCTTGTATTAGGCCTATGGCCATGGAGTTGTAAAGACTATGTTTGTCTCTGGAATGATATGTAATAATGACCTTTGTTTCGGTGTACTTCATCTTAAACTGTGGATGCTAGCATTGATCCAGGGACTAGCATTGCAATCACAGGGATCCTTTCCTTTACAAAGGAGGGATCTTACATATACCTTAAGTCCATCTATGTCTTTAAAGTTAACTTTAGTCTACAATACTTTAAATACTATGCTAAAGACTTTGTTATGTGTTTTATAGTTAACTTTGGTCTGTTATAATTAAGACCTAAAGCATCTCAAGTCCAAACTATTCAAGCAGGCACAAACAACATCAATCACATTTGATTAACCACAAAGATTGCTTAGACCTTAGAAAATAAATCTTTTCTTCAAAAGTTATTCGTTTTGCCACTTCAGTCAACATATGACAATTAATCATAATCACATTACTTTATACTTTACTTGTATACTTAGGATTGATAACACTTAAGTTCTTTATAAGTGGCATTACTTGTAGAGTAAAAGTTTGAAGATAAACAATTATAGTATAAGCAATCTTAAGTAGCATTTCACATTTGTGTGTATCTCATTGTTTTATGATATTATAATTACATGTTGTTTCACACACAATCACAAGCCTTAATAAGAAGCACAAATATGAAACTTATCTAAAAGGACAACACATTCTAACAGTAACCATTCCAGTATCCAAACCCTAGATCAACGTTATCCCCGGGATTCGAGTTTATCAACTTGCATTACATTACTTATGCATAAAAGCATCTTGCTTCTATAAACATTAGTCCTTACCGGACCAATGATGCTGATTTCAGATATTGGATCTTTTATATTGTCTCGAAGACCGTGAGTGCATAATCTTGCAATCACAAAATGCAAGTTCACACTTTCTCATGTCCCTTGATTATTTTCTGTAAAGTATTTTACAAATCCAGTGTTGTCATCACCTGTATTTGAAAAAGGTCAGAAAACACTATTTTCATAATAATACGATTATAGGTTATTTACCCTGAGGTAACAATCTACTATGAAAGTTCCGGTGGTAAAGGAACCTATTATCTAGGACTTAACAACCAATGTCGCCAGTGATTCTTGCGCAGTATATTACGCGTTAACCATGAGATTTGGAATGGGACGGAGAAGTCAGCTGGACCGGCTCCCTTTCGCATGCATTGGACACTGTTCTGGGCATTTGTGAGTTGCAGATCGTGGGTATAGCCGTTTTATACGGGGAAAGGTCTACCGTGGATCTGGTCTTACAAAAAGACAGATTACTAGTGTTAATGGTTATTGTGTGTATCCAACTAAGGTATAGCCATTTTATACGGGGAAAGGTCTACCTTGAGTTTGGGCATACAACAATTACGGTGTATGTGGGGTCGAGGAGAAGGACAATGATTGGCTTGGATCTTAGTATGGGCCTCATACCAAGGAAGTATGAACGGGTTCACAGCCCGGATGTACAACAAAGCTAAGATCTCTCATGGGTAAAGTAACGCACCTCTGCAGAGTGTAAGAACTGTAACTTGTTACTCCCTGCTCCGGGAAGGAGCTGCGAACGCTGCGGGAAAGGAACTCCATGAAAGTTCTGATAAACCCGTGAAGGCTGACGGACATAGCTTTTCAGAATAAAAGCAACCTTTGAAGAAATATTTACAAAAACCTGCATTGCCTATGACCTATGGTCTGTGGCTGTAGATATAGTGCATCAAACACTCTTTTCTACTGAACTTGCTGAGTACGCTCGTACTCAACGTATCTTCTTAACCCTTGCTAGATTCTAAAGCCAATACAGACAATGTCTACCTCAAGTTATGCTCCATGAATCATCATCAAAAGCTAAAGATCTTCAATGAAGTCAACAAAGTCAACATACACATCAACTCAAGTGACGCTGAAGTTACTGATAAGATAGGAATATAATCTCTAGCCATAGAACCTATTTCTATAGTGTATTGCAATAGCAGCAATACCAAACCAATAGTTCAGATACGAGTCTTATTAGTATGATAGTTTTTGAGTTGTTTATTTCTAATTCTTCTTTGTAAGAAGTTTCTTTCTCTCTCTTTAACCTAGAGTATTCTCTGGATCTTGTGTAAAGAGTTGAATTGTAACCTATAGTCATGTCTTGGACCTGCTGTGTTTCTGTTGTACCACTCTGAGGGATGTAATACTAGTGAACGGTGTTTTATTGGTGTTATGTCAACGACTATAGTGTACTACATCATGCAGTGGTATGCTGGGTCACCGCAAGAAATTCTTCGTATCTAACTCCCATAAAATGGCAATGAATTTGTTTCCTGGCACTATGAAAAACTAGGGTCTTCAGTGCTCGCAGTGCATACAGGGTGGCTCTGCTGCAAAACAGTGCAAACTTCTGTTCTGGACAACAAAGTAAGAAGCTTGATGGTGATCGATCAACCTGGGATGTGATCAGGAAGACGAATGTTCTGCATAAAGTTAGGATCTCCACTTGGAGATTAGCTACATAAGCCCTAGCTGTCGAAATCAGGTTCTCTAGGAACATGACACTTGAATCCGACATGTTCTATCTGCGGGAGGGAACCAGAAGATGGATATCACGCAACCATGCGTTGCACTAAATCTGTAGCACTCCGACATAATATAAGGAAAATCTGGGTACTATCGGATGAAAGGATTCTACAGAAATTTGGTGATGAGTGGACACTAAATATTCTGAATATTGTTGATACCAATATGAGAGAAAGACTAATGATGCTTTGGTGGCGGGCCTGGCACCTCAGAAACAACATCATCTTTGGAAACGAGAAAACTAGTATTGATCAATCATCTCAGTTTCTGAATAACTACTTAAGTACTCTAATAAACATAAAAGACGGGAACCTAGTCACTGGTGCCAAAGGGAAAAGAGCAATCTTTGATCTAAAGGAAATTCAAAACAGCAATCATACTCTTCATAAGTTACCGCAATGGAAACCTCCTGACATTGACTGGCTCTGCTTAAATGTTGATGCTAGCTACATCCTTAACACTAGTACTGCTTCCTGGGGTGCACTTATTTGTGACCACAAAGGACAGATCCAGTGTTCTGCTTGGAGATTAATCCCAAACTGCGATAGTGCAGAAACTACGGAGAAAATTGCTTGCTTGGAGGGTATAAAACATTCTACCTGTTGGTTGTCAATGACATAACCATTGAAAATGACTATGCCATATTAATCAAGAAGATTATCGCGGATGACAAAGATCGTTCACATACGTCAAGTGTGGTAACTGATATCCAGCGCCTAGTAGCTCTTTTTCTAAGCTTTCGATTCTGCAAAATCTTAAGAGAAGACAACAGACCAGCTCACGAATTAGCAAAATTTAGTCGGGTCGAGTATAATGCTGGTGTTTTACAAGGCTCTACTCCTCCCTGCGTGTTGGAGCTAGCTCTGTTGGATTGTAATCATAACAATGTCTATTTAATTTATAGTTCACCAATTTTTTTAAAAAATGTTGCGACGCGGTTTCTCCCTATAGGAGATCGAACGGGTGGATTGTCATGCATTGCTATGCCCCATGACATCCCACTATTTTACATGTTGAATACCTTGTTGATAATAGTCACGGTGTCTTAGACTTAATTTTTTTAGAAACACAATATAAACACAAACGCTCACAATGCGTACATATACTTACTCCTATGAACACACGCACGCACACCCTAACCCTATGAGCACCTCCAAGAGAATGGGCCGTCGGGTCTTAATATTGACGAAGTCATAGACGCCTCGCTATTGAGGAGAACGTCGCCTCCCATCGAAAAAATATTCCGCTTTTATAAGACATCAAAGCGTTAAACCTGGGGGTTAAACTTTTGTGTGCTGGGGATACCACTGCCCTCCTAACCATCCAACCATGAGTTGGTTTTCCTTAATCTTATTTTCTATTAGAATAGAAGTATTGAAAAAATAATAGAACTTGACGTAGAGAACATTTTTAAGTCATCAAAAGCCAAATCTTGACACCTAGGTAGACATGTGGAGTAATTGGAGGAGGAATTGAATGTGAGATTTCAGATTTGACAGTATGTCACCATCTCCAGGATTAACCCCGCTCTGTTGCCTACGGCCATGATGACCGCATAACATAAATCTGTTGCGGGTCAGATCCAATGCACCTGCAAAACAGAAAAGTAGAGTACTCCACACGCACAACTAATAAATAAGTACCCCAAAATTGTCTTCTGTCAAGGTGCGTTTGACAACCTATCACTCCTTAATTCCGTGCTAAAAGAAAGGTCAAACGTATGGAATTGTGAAGGGGCGTAACTCCCACCAGCAATACATATACGCCCATATGGCGCGTGACTTGAAGAGCTTCCAAAAGCCGACGATCCTCTTGATTTTGCCAGTTTTACAATCCAACTTTTCGTTTCGATTTTGTGGCGCTTGCAGGTGGGCCATTCTGTTCGAGCAGTTAAGTCTGCGAATCTTCAGTTCACTAATCCTCATCAAGACCTTTTTGCAACGTGAAATGCCCATCAAATTCTGCCATTTTTTCATTCATTCATTCATTGACGGGCCATTGAGGATTGCTGCGTATTTAAGTGTTGTGCTTGAGCAACTTTCTCACCGCCTCCCTCCCACTTGTTTCTTCCTCTTCGATTCGATCGTCTGGCTATTCCTCCTTGGCGCTGGCGGAGCGGGGGTGGAGGCATGCTTGTCACCTACTACTCCTTTTAAGTTTCCCCACTGTATCCACCTCTCACACTTCTTCTACCTCCTTCTTTCCCATCAAATTATTGTTAGTTATATCCTTCGGTCGATCAACCGAAAGCCATCGTCGAGCAACAAAGAAGCTAAGCGATCAGCTGCTCACGGTTGCAAGCATTGCGGCATCTGATCGATCTCTGTTGCTCCATTGTCTTTGCTTGGTTGGTGTTAGATGGACAGGCACACCTGCAAGCTCTGCTTCCGGCGGTTCCAGAACGGCCGCGCGCTCG
Source organism: Avena longiglumis (assembly GCA_030063025.1). NCBI lineage: Eukaryota > Viridiplantae > Streptophyta > Magnoliopsida > Poales > Poaceae > Avena > Avena longiglumis. The sequence continues at coordinate 454,498,763 of CP125974.1, read as the reverse complement.
GCGGCCACATGCGCTCCCATGTCATGGCGGCAGCCGCCGCCGCCGCTGCTGCTGCGTACTCGCCACCCCAGCAGCAGCAGCAGTCGCCACCAGTCTCCTTCGCGTCCACCTCGTCGACGGACATGGACGGTAAGCTGGCGCAGCCGATCCGGCTGTCGTGCGTCTTGCGCGAGGATCCCAAGGGAAGCTGCAAGGTAGGCGCGCCTGAATTCTCCGGTGCCGTGGTGGCCGCGGCGGCCGGCGAGTCGTCGGTCGTGCAGGACGGCGAGAGCGACACCGAGTCCCCGCGAGGCGGCGCGGGGTTCGCCGTGAGCCGCCGGCGCTCGAAGCGGGCGCGCCGGCGGGCGCCGGATCCCGGGCCGGCGAGCAGCGTCTCCGACGCGACGCGGGAGGAGGACGTGGCCATGTCTCTCGTGATGCTGTCCCGGGACTCGTGGACGCGGTCCAGATCCGAGCCGGACGCCGAGCAAAACAACAGCAGGGTCAACAACTTCTTCGACGAGGACGAGGACGAGTACGACGTGGCCGGCTACGGCAAAGCGACGACTGCCGCGCGCCCACGCGGCAGGCACCAGTGCGGCGCGTGCAAGAAGGTGTTCCGGTCGTACCAGGCTCTGGGTGGCCACCGCGCCAGCGTCAAGAAAGGCAAGGGCGGCTGCGTGCCGCCGGCGGCGGCGGTGTCGGGCAAGCCCTGCGTCGCCGACGCCCCGGTCATCATCCACGAGTGCCCGTTCTGCTTCCGCGTGTTCGGGTCCGGCCAGGCCCTGGGCGGCCACAAGCGCTCGCACATGCCGTTCGTCGCACCGTCGCCTTCTCCGGCGGCGAAATGCGGCGACAGCTTCGGGGGGCCGTTCGATCTCAACGTGCCGGTCGCGTTCGACGACGACTTCGAGCTCTCCGCCGTGTACGACGCCGAGTTCGGCAGCAGCACCAGACGGTGAGATCGGCTGGTCTGGTCTGACCGTTCCATCGTACAGCCCAGCTTGTGCATGCAAGGAAGGATCCGATCGTGGTCAAGGGCTCTGCGTGACTGCAAGAACCAGGTGGAGAACAGTCGAGCAAATAAAAAGTCTCTTCGTTTTTCTTCTTGCTTAATATTCCAGTTACAATATATTGTTGTGATTGGTAGTAGCAGTAGGACCGAGTTAGCTGAACAACCGAGTTCATTTTTGTTCTCCTGTATCTATATGGTTCAGATCATATTTTCTACTACTACATTCACTCGGTCCTTAACACGCGAAACTGCCAAATGGCTCCTAGGATTGCCATTGAACACTTCTTTTCTTAAACGGGTCGCCATTGCTCTCGGGAACTGCCATTGAACACTTGTTTTTTCTGAAACGGATCGCCATTGAACACATGAAGAGTTTCTTCTCACAATGCCCTTTCGCCTAATGCCAACGCATCGACGGTTCAGGTCAGCGGCCATGGATCGTGTGGAGTGCACTACACTCAGTAGCTTTTTCAGCTCAGCAACATTAGGCTCCACCGTGACAGTGTGTGTGTGTGTGTGTGTGTGTGTGTGGGTTCAGCTTTAGGTGAGCTGATGATAGGTACGCTGTTGCTTTGCATCTCGGAGGCAACTGCTTCTGTTGGCTTCCCTGCCCTGCTCTCACTGGTACTACTTGTCCGTGTCCTCTAGTACTACAGCACTGGTATTTATTCGCCTACTCCTGTATCGACCCCCTACACGGCACGGGCTCGGCGGTGGCGTGAGGCTGCACGTGGGACCAAAGAAGCTGGGGCTTGTAGGTGCTCGCCCCTCCGTGGACTCGGTTTGTACGGCCGGCGCTAACTGCTCGTCTTCGCTTCTTGTGCTGGTCTCTGTGGATTCTCTGTCTTCCCACAATTTGGAGCCTAGCGGGGCTCGGCTATGCTCGATTCCTCTCAGCTTCCTCCTGGCCTCTCCTGCCCATTTGACCTTCCCAAATTAGGTACTGTACTAGGTAAATCCCAATTAACAGTCGTACCTTGTACTAGTGTTCTCGAGAGTTACAGTGGGTTCTGGGTGGATTTCACGGGCCCGTACGTACAGTACAGCGTGGCATGTTGTCCGCACCGGTCAATGCATCGACCAGTTGCCCCGTATCTAACGCACAACCCCTTGGCCGGATTTGTGGTGGTGGTCTCGCCCTTACAGGCTAAAGCCATTTCGAACTATAGTTTATGTGAGATAGATCATGAGATCCGCGTGGCATGCCTTGCATCTCGATCTTAGTGGTGTGAGAGACCGATCGATCAGCGCAACGAAGCAGAGGCGAATCATAGAGGGCGCAGTTTAGATGGAAATAACCTAATAAAAAAACAAATTCACGAAATAAACTCCGGCGAAAAGAAATTTACAGGACTGGCGCCGCACCCTAAAGAGAAGCGTCATGAAGCGTGGCGCCACGCGCCTGCTAGCATGGCTCGCCTGTGGCCTTGTGGGCCCCGGTCCCGTTAGTGCGGTGCCACACCGTGTGGCGCCGCACTATGTAGTGCAACACCAGCGCGTGTGGCGCCGCACTTTAGGTCTTGTACCAGCGCGCGAGCCAGCCCTCTCCCGACCCTCATTCCTCTCCCAGCGCCGTCGAACAGAGAAGGAGCATGGCGGCTAGGGTTCGGCGCTCCACCTAATGCACCTCACAAAATCGACCAGATTCTAGTGATTTCTTCCAAGAATCGTGCTCCCAATCCCCTCCCCAAGGTATTCTCTCTAATCCTCTCAATTCCATCCACAAATTTCTCCCTTTTTGTCCCTTATTTGCATTTTTTGGTGAAACCCTAGATTGTATGGTGAAACCCTAGATTGTATGAATCATTGCCATGTTTACTTGATCTTTAGGTTTAGGAATGCTTGTAAGATGGATAGTGAAACCCTATTTTTTATGGGATAGTGAAACCCCAGGTTCTATGTGAGAAATTGTATGGTTAATTCTAGGTGTGTTGATTTTTGTTCATGTAGGATGAAATTTTTGTTCATGTTAGAACTATAGTTAGAACTATTACCAATATATATTACCAACTCTAGATGCTAGAACTATAGGTAGAGTAGGATGAAATGCTAGAGTAAGATGCTAGAACTATTTTTGTTCATGTTACAATTATAGGTAGAGTAGGGTAGGATTTTTGTCATGTTACAATTATAGCTAGAGTAAGATGGAGTATATGTTACAACTATAGTTAGAATAAGATGGACATTTTGTAATTGTTCTTATTCTCTCTATTATTTTGAATATGTAGGATGTCTCTAAACCCCTCTCTAAACAATGCTCACTATGATGTTCAACACCGTGCCTACAAGTTTTCGGAGAAGAGACATGTACTAAAAACTTCCATGCAAGTCGAACAAGATGCCATGTTTGTTGAGATGGAAATCTAACCTTTGCCATTGTATGTTTGCAGGAGCTTTAGGTACCATGAGGTCTCGTCCGGCAAGATGCGTTATGACGAGCGGTACACTACGTACATCTAGCAGTTAGGACTCCTCCCCTTTATCCACATGGTCACTCGGTCCACACCGGCCTTCAACCCCGTTGTGATCACCGCGCTTGTGGACTGGTGGAGGCCGGAGACGCACACTTTTCACCTTAGGACCGGGGAGACTACGGTCACTTTGCAGGACATGAGCATGATCCTGGCACTCCCAATCGAGGGAAACCTTGTGTGCATAAGCTCGGATTCAGATGGGTGGCGTGAGCAGATGGTCGACCTTATAGGGAAGGATCCACCCGAGGCTGTAAACGCGAAGGGGGAAGACTGAGGGTCGCTGTCGGGGCTACTTTTAGTTGGATCATCCAGAATTTCAAGATCTGCCTCGAGGATGCCGATAAGGAGACGATCAAGACATACACTCGTGTGTATGTGTGGTACATCATCATGAGGACTCTCTTTCCTTACAGTAGTGGGGATCATGCTCAGTGGCATTGCCTCAAGTTGCTCGTTTCTTTTGACTCTAACCTCAGTTGGGGTTCGGCGGCGTTGGCCTGGTTGTATCGTCAGGTAATCAGTTCTTTACAAATATTGTTGTATATTTCTGCATTACCTCAAAAAATATTGTTCTTACCAAATGGTTGTTCACTTCATCTGCTGCTGGATGATGCTTGTCTTTGGAGCGCCACCGATGCAAGCATTGGTGGTTGTTTGCTCCTTCTTTCGGTGTGGAGCTGGGAACGCTTCCCCGTTGGACGGCCGAGATTGTTGAAATTCAATCCTTATATTGATGACGACAAGGACCTCCTTCTCCCCACGTGGGCTTACAAGTGGGATGTGGTCTTCGAACCGCCAGGCGGCCTAGTGGCGGCGTACAAGAGGTAGACCAACGAGTTTGACACGATCACCATGGATCAAGTAATTTACTCGGGTGCGGTCAATTATATGTCTTGAACTTGTAATATTTGAACTTTACGTGAGTGTGGTAATGCTGCAGGTGATGTGGGAGCCATACAGTCGAGGGGAGCGCTTTGGTGTTCCAGAGGACTATCGCTTTAACCCTATTTGCTTCAAAGAATCCCGTCTATGGCTAATGTGTTGCCCCATGGTGTGCATGTGGTGTTGGAATTATGCCCTAGAGGCAATAATAAAGATGTTATTATTATAATTCTTGTTCATGATAAAGTTTATATTCCATGCTAGAATTGTATTAAGCGGAAACTTTAATACTTGTGTGGTTTATGAACAACACCGTGTCCCTAATATGCCTCTATGGACTAGCTCATTGATTAATGATGGTTAAGGTTTCCTAACCATATACATGAGTTGTCGATTAATAATGAGATCATATCATTGGGAGAATGATATGATGGATGCACAAACTAAGCGAGCAATTAGATCGTCATCGTGTTCATCTTTGCAAAGCTTTTCTTATTTCAAATATTGTATTCCTTAGACCATGAGATAATACAACTCCCTGGTATCGGAAGAAAGCTTTGAGGTCATAAAACGTCATCCTATGAGAGGGTGATCATAAAGGTGTCTCTCAGGTGATCGGAAAGTACATTGGGTTGTATGTATCGAGATGGGATTTGTCCCTCCCAAGTCGGAGATATACTTCGCCAACTCGGTAATCGATATCAACACCGCAAGCATGTGGTTAAGGAGTTAATCACAAAGTGATATCGGATTACGGAGCAGTAAAGTACTTGCGTGAACGAGATTGAACTAGGTATGGCATGCAACGATCAAATCTCGGGCAAGTAAAATATCGCGAGAAGAAGGGAATATATATATATGGGATTGATTGAATCCTGTCATCTTGGTTCATCCGATATGATCATCGATGAATGTGTGGGAGTCAATATGGGTTTCCAGACCCCGCTGTTGAATATTGATAGAAGATCATGTCTGCATGTTCTCGAACCCGAAGGGTCACACACTTAACATGTCTCGACGCTAGGATAGATTGGATAATTGGTTTATGAGTTTTTGTTCGGAGTCTCGAATGAGATCCAGGACGTCACGAGAGGTTCTGGAATGGTCTGGAGAATATGATTCATATAAGGCAATGCAGTTTTTGGAGTTCGGAATTGTTTCGGGTTAATCGGTATTGTACCGGAAGCTTCTAGAACCTTCTGGAGGGGGACCAACGTGGACCCACCTGCCGGGAGGATGCATGGGCCTATGAGGAAGTGCCCTGGCCGCTTTGGTCCAGGGGCACAAGGCCCCGTAGGGCCCAGCCGGCCAACCTAGGGCAAAACCCTAGGGGAGCTTCTAGAAGGGGGGGAACTTGCCCCCCACTCCTCCCTCCTTGGCCTCCGGCCCTAGGGTTTGGGGGAGGGGCAAGGGCTGGCCGCCCACCCCTCTATATAAAGAGGGATGGGGGCGCACCCCCTCCCACACCTCCTCCTCAAGCCCTAGCCGTCCTGCTGTCCTCCTCTCTCTCTCCCTCCCGACTGCGTGTAGGCGAAGCCCTGCTGCAGAAACTCTCCACCACTTGCACCGCGCCGTCGCGTTGTAGATCCAATCCGTCTCTCCACCATACTTGCTGGATCGAGGAAGGAGGAGACGTCGAGGTGCCACACGTGTGCATCTCTCGGAGGCATCGCCTCTTGCGGTGTTAGATCGGATCAGATCGCGAGGAGGAGAAGCGAGTACGACTACATCACCCACGTTCCGTCGAACGTTCCGCTGTGCGAATCTTCAAGGGTATGAAGATCTCATCTATTCACCCTCGTTGTTTGCATCTCCTAGATTAGATCTTGGCTTTCCCGTTCGCATCCGTAGAATTTTTTTGATTTACTATGCTACGAAACCCTTCAGTGGTATCAGAGCTAGATCTATGCGTAGATGTGTTTCACGAGTAGAGCGCAACATGGTTGTTGCGGGCGTTGATGTTTTCTGTTGCAAGCCTCTTGTTTGTGTTCTTCTTATGACGCGGGATAGTGAGATTGAAGAGGTCCATGCCAACTTTACGCGACGTCGTTCGCGAGACCGGCTCCGCACTTGACGTGTGGCTTGTTCCACACATGCGGCTGTTGGATGCCAGTTTCTCTCACTATAGTTGTCATGGGATTTACACCAGAGTTTGGCAACCATAATATCACCGTTGTGGATTTCCGTAGGTAAGAATCGTTCTTAGCTTCCTACTCCCATAAGCCACGTAAAACATGCAACAACAAAGTAGAGGCGTCTAACTTGTTTTTGCAGGGAGTGTTTTCTGTGATATGGTATGGCCCAAGATGTGATGTGTATGTTGTATGCGATGATCATGTTTTGTAATGTTTCACGACTTGCATGTCGATGAGTACACAACCGGAGAATATATGGTTGTCTTTATAATTGTGTATGACCTGTGTGTCAACTTCTTATATGCCATGTAATAGCTTTACTTTACCGCTAAGTAGTTAGCAATAGTTGTAGTTGCTATTCGTGGTGGAGGCAATCATGGTGGAGTGATGGAGATCATGCCGGAACGCACAAGATGGAGATCATTGCGCGAAGATTGGCTATACCATGTCACATAAAGTTATATGCATGTGATGTTTATCCTTTTATGTATCTTATTATGATTAGATCATGACGGTAGCATTATAAGATGATTCCTCACTTAAGATCAAGATAAAACTGTGTTCTCCCCATGTATGCACCGTTGCGAAAGTTCGTCGTGTCCAAGCATCACGTGATGATCGGGTGCTATAGACTGTACGTTCACATACAACGGGTGCAAGCCAGTTTTGCACACGCGGAAATACTTGGGTTTGACTTGACGAGACTAGCATGTACAGACATGGCCTCGGAACACAAGAACCGAAAGGTTAAGCATGAGTAATATGAATGATATGATCGACACTTCGTTGTCCACCATTGAAACCACATCTCTTCTCGTGAAGATCGGATTAGGTGTGGTGAATTTGGACCATGTTCACTAAACAACTTGAGGGATGTTGGATTTAGTGGGAGTTCATCTAGTAATTTGATTAAAGTTGAACTAGTTATCATGAACATAGTCTAATTTGTACTTGCAAACATTGTAGATCAAATGGCTAAGTCCAACTTCAACTTCAACGTTTTCTTTGAAAGAAAAGCTTAGAAACAATGGGTCTAACTTCACCAACTGGTTCCGAATCAACTGAGAATCATTCTCTCTGGCGGTCAAAAGGACTATGTCCTTGAGAATGCGCTAGGTGACGCCCTTTGAGATGCGCCGGTGATGAGAAAGCATCATCGATCCATAAAGATGATTATGGTGTGATTAAGAGCACCATGTTGTTTGCTACGGAATCGGACCTTCAAAATCGTTTTGAAGACTATCCCGGGACCTTTGAGATTCTTGAGGAGCTGAAAACTATGTTTCAGACTTAGGCCCGTTCTGAGAGATATGAGATCTCTGAGAAATTCTTTAACTGCAAGATGGAGGAAGGGAGTTCTGTTAGTGAGCACGCCATAAAGATGTCGGGCTACACTCAACGCCTTGAGCAACTGGACTGCAAAATTCCAGAGGAGATCAAGATTGACAGGGTTCTGCAATCACTCCCTTCCAGCTACAAAAGTTTTGTAGTGACTCATAATAAGATTGGTTCCACTGATACGATCACCGAGCTCTTCGCAAAGCTAAAGGCTACGGAGGTGGACATCAAAAAGGATAATCATGTGTTGATGGTCAACAAGCCCCTCACCTTCAAGAAAGGTAAGGGTGCAAAGAAGCCCTTCGAGAAAGGCGGCGGAAAGCGCGTTGCCCCTGCTGAGAAGAAGCTCAAGTATGGACCCAAGACGGACACTGAGTGCTTCTATTGCAAGGACAAGGGTCCTTTGGAAGCGAATCGTCCAAGTACTTAGCGGACAAGAAGGCTGGCACCATCAAATGTATATTTGATATACATGTTATTGATGTTTTCCTTACTAGCCCTCGTTGTAGTGCCTGGGTATTTGATACTGGTTCAGTTGCTAATATTTGTAACTCAAAACAGGAGCTACGGAATAGACGGCGGCTTGCGAGGAATGAGGTGACGATGCGCGTTGGCAACGGATCAAGAGTTGATGTCATGGCCGTCGGCACGCTCTCCTTAGTTTTACCTGTTGGAGATATGCCCAAGAGGCAATAATAAAGTGGTTATTATCATATCTTCATACTTATGATAAAAGTTTACATACCATGCTATAATTGTATTAACATGAAACATTAATACTTGTGTGATTTGTAAACATAAAATTGTCCCTAGTAAAGCCTCTTGTTAAACTAGCTTGTTGGTTAATATATGATCATGGTTTCCTGATCATGAACATAGAGATGTTATTAACAACAGGGTCATATCATTAGGAGAATGATGTGATGGACATACTCCTATAGATAAGCGTAGCATAAAGATCAAGTCATTTAATATAGTTCAATTGCTATAAGCTTTCTGATACATAGTAACCTAATTCCTTCGACCATGAGATCATGTTAATCACCATCACCAGAAGGATGCTTTGATGACATCAAACACCACACCATAACTGGGTGGCTATAAAGGTGGCATTGAGTGTTCGGAAAGTATGGGTTGAGGCACATGGATCAAGAGTGGATTTGTCCATCCATATGACGGATAGATATACTCTGGGCCCTCTCGGTGGAATGTCATCCAATTAGCTTGGAAGCATGTTACTGGCTCACAAGGGATCACATATCACGGGAACGAGAAAAGAGTACTTATCGGTAACGAGGTTGAACTAGGTATGCAGAGATACCGACGATCAAAACCTCGGATAAGTAAACTATCGTGAGACAAAGGGAAATTGGTATCGTATGTAAGTGGTTCATTCGATCACAAAGTAATCGTAGAAATATGTGGGAGCCATATGAATTTCCAGATTCCTCTATTGGTTATTGATCGGAGAAGTGTCTCGGTCATGTCCGCATAATTCACGAACCGTATGGAGACACACTTAAGGATTCGATGTTGTTGAGTAGTTATGGAATGATGAGTAAGAGACCGAATGTTGTTCGGAGTCTCGGATGGGATCCGGGATATCACGAGGAGATCCAGAATGGTCCGGAGAATAAGATTCATATAAGGAAAGTCACCTTGGGTTGGAGAATGGTTCCGGTGTTTTCATCGGGAATGTTCTAGAAGGTTCCGGAATGTCCGGCACTCCGGAGGGGAAGGGTACATGAATGTGTCATAACAAGTTGGAATGATTGCATCATGTACTAGGTGTCATCGCTGAACAAAATAAAGGGTTTAATCAAATCCTAGTTTGAAAAGTCAAACGCTAATTTGAAAAGTCAAACGGCTATTTTGTGAAGTGGAGGGAGAGAAGGAAACCTGGGAAGAGAAGGTTTCCCTTCTCTCCTCCAAACCGCCGGCCAACAAGGGATTTGGGGGAGGACTCGGATAGCCCTAGCCGCCCCTCCCACCTATAAAAGAAAGGGAGGGGGCGCCCCTCTCCCTACACCTTGTCCCTTAGCCGGCGCCCCTCTAAACCCTAGCCCCCCCTTCTAGATGCGGCTGCCCTAGAGCTCCTCTAAACCGCCGTCTAGCTAATCCCTAGCTGTTGGTTGCTATAAACCCCTTGGTGCCTCTAAACCATAGACCACCAAGGCCTCTCTCATAGTCCACCATACTCGCTCCGTCTTAAGGCGAAGCCCTGCGAGATCTCCCCTCTACTTCCGATACCACGCCGTCGTGCTGCCGGAATCGCGAGGAGAGTGCTACAACCTCCGCATTTCTTTGGAACAAGGAGAGGAAGGTATTCATCAGTAACGATGTGACCGATTGCGAAGCGCCTTGAACGCATAGCGGAAGGATCGTCTACGCGATCTTGAGATCGGCAAGAGTACGACTACATCACCCACGAGAATCTGCTCTCGTTAACCGCTTTGGAATCTTCGAGGGTGAGTTCCTCTATCAACTCGTTGCTACAATCTAGTAGATAGATCTTGGCTTGTTTGTTTTCATGCGGTAGAAATTTTTTGTTTTCCATGCTACGAACCCCTACAGTGGTATCAGAGCCGTGTCTATATGTAGATCTGTTGCACGAGTATAACACAATGGTCATTGTGGGCGTTGATGCTTTTGTTATCAATTGCTTATTGTGTACTTTGCATCTTGCGGGATGGTGGGATGAAGCGGCCCGGGCTAACCTTACATGACATAGTTCATGAGACTTGCTCCACGCTTGACATGCAACTTGTATTGCATAAGTGGCTTTGCGGGTGCCTGGTTCTCCCAACATAGTTAAGATTCAACTTACAACGGGTGATTGACAATACTAGTATCAATGTTGTGGTTCTTGTTCGTAAGTTAGTACGACACTTATTGAAAGCCCCAAACCACGTAAAACATGCAAAGAAAATTAGAGGCGTCTAACTTTGTTTTGCAGGGGTGTGCTGTGATGTGATATGGCCATGATTGTGATTATATTTGATGTATGCAATGTTCCTTATTGTAAGTTGGCAACCGGCAGGAGCCATATGGTTATCTTTAAATTCTGTTAAGACCCGCGTGTCTATTCAAAGTATTTGTAATAGTTGAAGCTGGTGGACGATAACCATGGAGCGGCGTCATTGACCTTGATGCAATGCCGGTGATGATGGAGATCATGTTCGTGCTTGAAGATGGAGATCGAAAGCACAAAGAAGAAAGGCCATATCATATGACATATTATGAATTGCATGTGATGTTAATCCTTTTATGCATCTTGTATTTCTTAGTTCATGACGGTATCATTATAAGATGATCCCTCAAGCACACAATTTCAAGTTTTAAAGTGTTCATCCTTAGTAAGCACCGTTGCTAAAGCTCGTTGTTTCGAAGAACCACGTGATGATCGGGTGTGTTAGATTCTGCGAGTGTATACAACGTGAGCAAGCCAGATTTGCTCATGCAGGAGCTAAGGTTGATCTTGACGAGCCTAGCATGTACAGACATGGTCTCGGAACACGGATCACCGAAAGGTAAAGCATGAGTCATATAGTAGATATGATGAACATGTTGATTGTTCGCCATTGAAGCTACATCAACTCTTGTGATGATCAGTTTTGATGTGGTGGATTTGGTTCGTGTGATCACTAAAACAATGTGAGGGTATTGTTTTGAGTGGGAGTTCAATGGCAATATGATTAAAATTTGAACATTATTTATCATAAATTAAATCAAAGTGAATTTGCATAATTGTTGTAGTCATTGGCATCCGTTTATCACCTTGCGCTTAGTTATAATTGAGATGATAGAACTATAGAATTTTGGTTAGTTACTTTACGAACTGGTATCGTATTGTTTTGAAGTGTTAATATAAAGTTTAAAAGTCCTATTGCAAACTTTCAGTAAGTTCTGGTTACTCCATGAAGTTTAATAATTGGTATTAAATCAAGAGTGACAATTCCAAGTGTTAGTGTATGAGTATCATGTTTGTCTCCATGATTCTTGATATTCAAAGAATTGTCTTAATATTAAGGTTATCTAGGATCTGAAAGAGTTGTTTCAGAAACCATGATGTGTGGAAGATATTGTGATATCTGAAACAAAGTTTTGGTTGCAACATGATAGAGTATAATATGGCAAAAGTCATGTTCTCATATTTGATGAGAATTTGCAAAGGGTTGGAGACACTAGTTGTCCTAATCCACCAAAAGGTTTTGGAGAGCAACATTATACTCGTGATTCATCTTTATAAGCTAAAAGTAGCTTGATCATGAATAATTCCATGATAAGGGTGAATATTTGATGTAGGTAAAATGTTTACTACACCAAGAGATTACTAAAGAAAGGAATTTGAAAGAACACCAAACATTTGATGATGGTGATCTACTTCAAAGTGCAAGTCCAAAGACATTGGTATTTAACTATACATGCTTTGGACTATGTGTCATGTATGTGGATCCACTATTGATATTGATAGATTATTTCAAACAGAAAAGGAAATATTGAAAGAGAATCTCATAAATATATGGCAGAAAAGAAAAGACTAGAATTTTTCAGCTTAAGTATATAGATGATATACATGTTATGGCTATATTCTTTGCTTATTAAACAATGTGGTTCTTAAGTATTTGATACTGAATTTGTTGGTGTGAATCGTCATACGAAACAACACAATTCATGAACTACAATGGCCGAAGTAACTAGCAAAAGAATATGTGATGATGTTCATCAAGAAGAAATAAAGGGTTATTGTGCTGCTTGTTAAACATCAAAGCTTGCCTTCAAGATTTGTTTTATCAGTTATTATGAGAAAAAAAGGGTTGTTAAAATAATTGCCGTAATCCATAAAAGATGGAAGATTCACAAATATCGTTGGAAAAATCACATCCATAAAACTAGTGGTAAAAATGTCGAAAGACAAATTGATTGAAAGATCACTTAGGAAGTGACATCGCCGTTTGAATTATATTGGAAAGAAAACATGAAGAAACTCCATGTGGATGGGACTTTGGAGTCTTTTGATTTTTGATCAAATGACGCTTGTGAAACTTTCCTAGAGATAATTAAAACTTCGTTCATAGGCCAAAAAAGGGAACGAATGACTAGCTTATTGTTGTACGAAGTCCATTATATGTAGTCAAGAGCGATGGATTTCAACTTCATATGCTTTCTCCGAAAATTTGAGTGAATATATGAATATTTACTTAATAAGGATGAAGTATGAAACATTTGAAAAGTTCAAAGACTTTCAAGATGAAGTGCAAAATCATTGTAACAAGAATATAAATAGTTTATGATAAGATCATAAAGGAAGATATTTGAGTTACAAGTTTAGCATGATACCTAAGATTTAAGGAATTGTTATGTGGATTTGCATTTCCCGAAACACCATAAGAGTTTGGAGCGTTCGAGATATGTAATTAAACCTTGTTTGACATGGTAAGATCAAAGGTGTAATTCATAAAACTGCCATTATATTTTAAAGATTAAAAGCTTGAGAGACTACCGTTTTTCCACTGAAAAGAGCTTCATCATAATCCGTTGAAATGACACCATATAAAGTTATGGTTTGGGATAAAACCCAAGTAGTCCTTTCTTAAACATTGGTATTCTATGCATAAGAAAGATGTTTGCAACCGAAGTCGGATGAACCTGTCTTTGTATGTTATTTCGAATAACTGTTCCTCCACAACATCGGAGACAAAAGTGTTTGTCGCTTAGAACGTCAAGTTTCTTTGAGAAGGAATTTTCCGTGAAAAATTAAGTGGGAGGACAATAGAACTTTGATGAGGTTAAAAGAACCTTAGCTATATGTGCAAGGTTGCGCAGCGCCGAAAAGTGTTCCGGAGGCAGCAACAATGCTCATGGCTCACGTGCCTCAAAGGTTGCGGTCATAGAGGTCTAAGTTCCTATTGAAAAAAGTAGGTCGGGTAAACAATCAAATACCAAGATTTGAGAGTTAAATCATTATTTGACAATAATGATCTGGCTACATGCAAAGAAGCGATGATGAGACCTGACTCCGTCAAATGGCTTGAAGCCATAAAACCCGTGATAGTTCCATACACGAGAAATCAAGTTTTGAACTTGAAGGACCCTCGAGAAAGGTGTAAGACCTTACAGATGTGTTTGGATCTATAAAGAAATAGACATGGATGTTTCACATCTATGAAATAGTCGACATGTTGGGAAAGAGTTCACAACAATGTTCAAAGGTTGACTATGATAAGATTTTATCTTTCATAGCGATATTTTGTCACATCCCAAGATTTTCCAAATCTTGTAATGTGAAAATAAATGAATAAAATAAAACTTTGTTTGATTTTCAGAGCCAGAAGAAAACTTTTTGAATTCAATTGGAACTTCAAACCCATTTGAAATAAATAAAATCCCAAAGGGATTTAAAAAGATAAACATTTTATTAAAGGAAAAATAAAAACATTTGAAAATACTATTTTGAAACAATTAAATGAAAAGATTGTTTTCAAATGGAATAGAAGTTTATAAATAAAGAATATTTTATAAGCCAAATTAAACCTTAGCCAAACTTTGGGAATTAAAACATTTTATTTCTTATTAAAGAAATTAGCAAAGGTTTATTTAAACAAAATAATAAGGAATTAATATCCAAACTTTATTTAAATAAAAGGTTTCACCTATTTAAATGAAACATCAAAACTTATTAAATTATTTAAATAAGTTTTCCAAATATCTGATATTCACAAATAAAACCTACTAAAATGTTTTGCTTTATTTTAGATTTCAAAATAAATATCTCAATAAAACAAATCCTATTTGATTTAACAATGAAAGTCTATTATATTAAATTAATAATGGACCCTAAAATTAAATGTTATTTTATTTTAAACAAGTTTCCAAGTACTCTTTATTTCCAAATAAAACTTACTGATTTGGTTTTGAAAATATTTGGATTTAAAATGGAGATTTTACTAAATAAACCAAACCCTATTTTATTAATAAACCATGGTCCATTTTGTTTAATAAATGGAAACCTAAAAAGATTTAAAATATTATTTTATTTTGGAAGTTGGTTTATGCTACTAAAACAGAACCAAAACTCATTACAGGTTTGAATTGTTTGAATGGTTTGCATTAATGGTTGAATCAATTGTTTGAAATTTCAAAACAGAAATCAGAAATAGAAAAAGAAAAAGATACAGAATAAAAAAATGGATTTGGACCTAGCCCAGCCGACCAAGCCCAGGAAGCCCACCAACCAGCCTAGCTCCTCATTCCGCAGGAAAACGTTTCACACCTCGCATCCGACCCACACAGAGACTGACCAGTGGACCTCCCCCTCGTTTCTTTTCCCACTGACAGGTAGACCCCACCGCTCCTGTTCTTCTCTCACACCCGCGCGACCCCTTCTTCCTCCCTCGTCGCCGTTTTCTGCTGTGATTCCGCGGACTTAATTCGTCATAATGCCGCCACCATTACTCGCTTTGACTGTGCTCGATAAAATGCCAGCTCCTTTCCTTCCGTTCCCCTCAGACGCCAACCTCTCTTCGCCACCAGGCCGCCCCAATTTCTCCTCGAACTCCACTGTCTCCGACGACCTTCCTCAACAATTCCGGCCACACACTGCCTCCCCTTGCCCCATTGACCAAGCGCACACACTCCCCATTCCACGGCGCTCTGCCCTCCGTTCACCTGCAGGCGCCAAGCGTCGGTTTAGACAAGCTCGACAAAGACCGCCGTCTGCTTCTACTCGACGACGACTTGTGTGAACCATCCCGACCCTCTCGTTCATGCACACAGCATCGCCTTGCTCTTGCGCACCTGACCATGCTCCTGTCTTGCCTCCGCGTGATCTACAGCGTCGCCTTCGATCGCGGACAGAGCCACCCGACGCCGACGAAGTCTCCGGCGAGCAATCGCCACCGCCTCGGCGCCTCGCCGTCGACCACGTTGAGCTTCCCCTCCCCGCGATCACGGTGAGCCTTCTCCTTCTCTTCCTTGCGTCCAGTACCACCGGCGACCACCTCGCCTAAGCGCTGTCGCCAGAGCGCCGCCGCCAGCGCCGCCGATTAATAGTCAGAGTAGTTAGGACCGTTAGATTTGGATCTGACGTTTAGGAAAGAAAGTGAGCGAAGGGGTATCGAGCAACCAGTGCCGTGCGATCCCACTTAGATCCAACGATCCAGAGAGATCAATCCGACCGAACCGGTATTGTCCAGTAAGAACCTGACGCGTGGCACTAGATCTGTTTAAAAGAAATCTGAAAACAGATTTATTTGCAAACTTCAAACCCTTGTAACTTTCAAACCACACGTCCAAAAATTACAAATTTTATATCAATGGATTCAGGAGAGCCAGCCCTAGCCAACTGTGGAATTAGTTTAGCAAATAGTATATGTTTGTTTGCTTATTTTTGCAGATTCATTTGTATGCTTATTTAGAGTAGGAAAATGTTTAAAAATGATTTTAGGGTTAAAACTTCTGCAAAATGGTTTGTTGTGACCTTACTGACCCTAGGAACCAACCCATGGTTTTGAAAATGAAATTGGAAAAATTTAGAATGGATTAATTGAATTAGTCTATTTCTAGCTAAGTAAAGATAATGGTTTTATTATGAAAAAAAAGATTTTGGAATAAAACTTTGGGAAAATATTTTAATTCAAAGCTACTGACCCAAAACACCAAGACTTGAGAGTTAGAAACTTTTGGTAAGAAACTTAAGGATTTTTTTAAACCATTTTCCACCACATAAATTGTTGAAAGGATTTTAAAATAGTTTTTGAGCAAAACCCTCTAACTAATGACTTTGCCATTTTGGTAAATGACCAATTTGGACCATACAAAGTTTATAAACCTAGTAGAGACCATTCTTGCAATAGAACCATCATTTGCATACCTATGCATGACTTAGAATCTATTGCTTTGTGTGTGTGAAATGTTGTTTGAATATTGGTTTGGAATGCTACTTGATACTATGCTTGTTTGATTGACTTGTAGTAAATTTAGCAAAGTGAGAGACTAGCAAGGTCAAGGAGTGAACCACCATTCCCTACCAAAAAAGGCAAGTTACACTATCATTCAAATGCCCTACTATTTTCATTATACTTAGTGGATTATGAAAACATGCATGAAAAGACATCTTTATACTTATGCTATGCTAAATCCTAATAGGATTCCCTACACACTCCTTAGTGAAAATATTGTAAGTTGTACATGCTTAGCCATGCTTCATTTTGAAAAGAGATACATGTTGGGATTTACAAAGGTTGAGAAAAGGACTTATGTTTTACTTAATAAAACAAGGACTCAATGAACCACCTAGGTGGTGGGTACTTAAGTTTTGGAGAAGGTGACAACAAAAGGGACCATGTCTATGGGAATCACTTTGTGTTGTGCTCCAAAAGAAAACCACCTAGGAAACTTAGAGATTGAACATGCTTCTCCAATTGTGGCTTTCGTGTGCAACCACATGCTATTATGGCTCTGGCTTAGTCAACTACATTTGGAAGACCCATACATTGTCTTTAGTTACCGGACATGGGGATCTGGAATGCTTCATGGGAGCTGAAGACAAGCTAGCAATGATGTATGGGAGGACCTTTTGGAAAGACTTCGTCACACTCTCAGTCTGCCGGTACTCCATCTTGGTGAGTACTAATCCAGTAGGCCACTGGTGGCAACAAGATGGGATTGTGTCATGTGGGTAAAGTGTACTCCTTCTGCAGAAGTTAATAAAATCTAAGTACTTAGCCGTGTCCCCGGTTATGGACAAAACTGAGCAACTAAAGTTTGAACTATGGGAGATCTCGACATTCCAACTTCTAATATAAAAACTTGATGCACTTGGGGGTACCAAGGAATTCAAAGAGAATTTGTTAAAGCTTGTTGCACTTGGGGTTACCAAGTGGCTCAAGAGATTTTGACAAGGACTTGAACACTTGAGTTTCTACCAAGGAGTTTCAAGGGATTCTTGGAAAAGAGATTTGACAAAGGACTAAAACCATTTTTTTGAAAAGATAGGATAAAATATTGCTTTATGCAAATAAACCTTAAACTCTACTTAGCCAAATATGCATATAATGATAGGATCCACTCTTATTATACATGAAAGTGAAGCTTGCCAATACAATTCAAAATGTATTGACCCATGTGTCTGTAACTTGTAATGTTGCAGGTTGATTGTTTTTAAATGAAGATTGTTTGATTGACTAGGACTACAAAGTCTACAACCAACATCTGCCTGTGGCACTTTGAAGATGAAGGACCCATGACTATAGTTATTCCGCTGCAATGTAATGTAATAGCAAAATGAGCTATGTTTGATGTAATAAACTTATGTTATTCCTGGTTATAAATTTATATTATGACCTTTGTATCTTGATATTTGTGGCATCCCGCAAAACCACTACTAGAAAATCGCGTTGAATTTGTGCACTGCATCGTCATCATCATGCATTGTTTGCATAAAACTATGTTTGCAAAGCCTGGTTTGTTTTCTAAACGCCCCATCTTAATTCAAATGCAAAGCCCGGTCTCCGGATTATTTTTGTTTGATTGCTATCGGTCTGCAAAAGTTGCATTTAAATTAAATAAAAGAATTATATTATTTTTAGTGGGGCAATGAACCGAGTAGACCCGAACGCCCACCCCTGTTTTTAAAACGGTCCACCTAACCCACCCTGTAAATCCCTTTTTATACCCAACCTATTCTACCCACACCCCCGCCACCTCACCCCACCCAATCATCTCTCGCCACCTCACCTCACCTCTCTCCTCCCTCCTCCCTTCGCCGACACCTAGCCCGACCCACCGCCTCTCTCCTCACGCTCAGCTCACCCCCTGGACCCCACGGACCCGTCCCACCCCCCCCCCCCACCCCCACCCCTCCTTCCTCACCCTCAGTCACCCACCACCTCCTCTACCCTTTTCTCTCTCTCCCTTCCACCGTGGGCCTGCCCTGCCCACCACCACCTCTCTCCTCCCCAGACCTTCTGTCCACCCCGCAGCCACTTGCCCTCTCCTCTCACGCCTCCGCTCCTCTCCTCCACCAGCCGCCTCCTACCTTTGCCTCGCCTTTTCCACCTCTGCTCGGCCGCTCAACCTCCCTCGCTCTATGCTCATGCCCACCGCTCCCATCACCCGGAGCCGCCCAACCTTCCCGCAAGACGCCTCCCGCTGCTCCATCCTTCCTCGTCGACCGCCGTCATTGCCGCCGCTCGCCGTCGTCACCTCTCCTTGGCCCACGCCCTTCCCGGCGCCACCCGCCTCCTCAGCGCAGCGCCCCGGCCTGCGCCACCCGAGCCGTGGGCCCGCCGCCGCTTCCCTCTCGGCCCTCCGGCCCGTCGACCTCACCGGCGTCCGCGTGCTCGCCTCTCCATCCCCTGTAGCAGCCCGCCTCCAGCACGCCATCGGCCTCCTCCACCGCCCTGCAACGCCACAGCCGCCGCCGGCGGTAGCGCAGCAGGACTGGCAGCGGGAGGCACGAGTGGTGCTTGCTCGCCTAGGCATCGCTGCCGGCGACAAATTGCTTGCCGCTGCCACTGCCGAGGCACGCTGCTGGCCTGCTGCCTCCCCAACTTGGACCTGCCAGCCCAACTCGAGAAGCTTGCCGAGGTCTCGTTAAGGCCTGGTATCAACAAGTTCTTCTTTGGCAACAAGCTCGCCACACGATACCCGACAGCGGCATGCCACGAACTCCTTCATGGATTCGAAGACCCACTTGGTTTTCTTCTCCCTCTCGGGACCGAAGACACTAAGACCCCGAAGCCCTCTCCGGAAACCCAATCCCGCCGGATGTCAAGATCTTCACTCGAATCCGAAAGCCGCCGAGTCCTTCCCGGATGCGAGAAGCCGAACCCAAACCCAAACGTCACTAGAAGGGCCATCGACAAGATCTTGCACGCGAACACCGAACATCGACGACATGGAACAACAGGGCCTCCTCTCGGAATGCCAGGCTCTTCTTCAAGGACGCCAAGTACTCCTATCTCCAAGACCAACCCCGGCGTCGGAGTCGAGAGCCCCGACAAGAACCCCATCACGGAACATCTAGCACTCCGACAGGGACCCTGGAGACCCGGCGTCGAGTCCCAAGTTCGTCCCCGATAATCAAGGTGGAACCCCAAGACCCCGAAGCCCCGATCCGAAGGCCGATCCGAAGCGCCAAGGCCTCCGCCATGGAATCAACAAGATCATCACGAAACGCCGTGTACTTCTTTCAGGACGCCATGATCGTCGACATGACCCGAAGACCGCGAATGCGACAAGAACGGCACCGACGCAGAACGCCAAGTACTTCTTCCCGGAACGCAAGATCGACCGCTGTTATCCGAGAACTTTTCCGTCGAACCCTGGACCCTGAGACCGACCCTGAACCCCGGAACCCCAAGATCTGCCGAACCCTAATGTGTGAACCCTTTCCGCCAACCCTATTTCATAAATGAAATATAACATTGTTGCATATTAATTTGTCATCTCGCATGCATATCTGTGGTTTGGGGGCCTTATGCCGAATCACCTAATAATTAAATATGAGGCCCATATGCGGGCAAATCTAGCCTTATATTGGCCTCATTTAAACATGTGTAGCGAACCGGTTCCATCTGTTGTTTTGCTAAACAACATTTAATTTGCGGGGTTCTAAATAACTTGAACCACCTAACAAATTGTCGGGACCCCGGTTCCACTTATTAGTGACCTAATTGCATCGCACCTTTGCCATGTCATACATCATGCATGCATCATGCCGATCTTCTGCCGTTGTATTAAATAGTGCATCCGGTGTCCCTTCTAGTGATTTGCTTCTTCGCGGATAAGGCCGTTGAGTTGATGTGAGCTTCGCCCCGATCTTCGGTTGAACCCTTCGACAATGTTTTCAGGCGAGCATCTCCCCCTTTCTACCTATCTTACTTTTATAGTCTTTATTCCCTCCTGTTGATCTATTGCTATCTGTCTTGCGATGCTTAGTTCCGTACCTGTGATATACCGTGCAGCCCTATATTGCCTTGGACACATCCTTTTACCTGTTGCTTGGTAGATAGTTGGACTTGCGCGTCGTGGTTGCTTGCTCAAGTGCTGATGTGTGTCGTCATATGCCATAGTTGTTGATGTATTGCCGCCTGGTGTTGATGTTGGAAGTGATTCTAGTTTTACTTATCGTCACTTTAATTTCTGTTTAACAACTAAAATTGAAATAAGCAGAGGCATCGGTGGGTGATAGAAAATATTTGGTTTCCGAACGCCCACTTGTGTCCCGTAAGACCCCGAGTACTTGATACCTGTTCCTTGATTTATCGCGCTATCCACATCCGGGAGGTATATGGGACCCCGAGCGAGCTTGATTCATTCTTATTTCTTGGGGCCACAAACTAGTTTGAGGTTTTATTTACGATCCTGTACTTATGCCATGCTACTTCGTATTTAAATTGTGCGACAGATAGCACTTTGATCGCTTTAGGAAGGCGGAGTGATTACGCAGTATCGACACCCCGAGTTTTCGGGTTCCCGATCGCTTTGACCATTGGCGCTAACCTTGAGGCCGTCGAAGCTAGCTTACTTCGCTATGGAATCTACTCAAAGGGTGGCCCTGAAATATTTCGAATCTGTGATTGTTCAATGTGAAAGCCTCGTTGGGTTTTGATTTGGTTTTTCGAGGTTGATCGGCGTGTTGCTATTGGTGCACCGCCGGGTAAAACTTTCGAAAGCCGTGTCCGCGGATATGGACGACTTGGAGCCTGATATCTCGATCATAGACAAGCATAACTAAAGTTTATCGCTATAAATTTGACTTATAATGACTAGTAATCAGCTTCACTATAATGGAATGGCTAATTAATACGCCCACAATTGCTTGTTTGGTTGTCGCCATACAATTGTATCGACTAGTAAGTATCGCAACTACAACGGAATGGCTGAATAAAAGTACCAACAAGCTGCGGGTTTAAGGGTTATCTCATGCTAATTGTATCTGACTAGTAAGTGTTGCCACTATCACGGAATGGTTAACTAAAAGTGCCCACTGCTTACTTTATCAGGACGATTATTTAAACCTGACTAGTAATTGCTGCAACAATAACTGAATAAGTAAAACTGCCAACTGTGTGAGTTCCTCGGTTGACTTCCTCGTTTGGTCTCGAGGGGGAAACACCAGGATGGGTTTGTTTGGTGTTCGCTTTAGGTTGGATCCGAATAGGTCTTTCTTACCCCTCTCTGATTGACGCCAGTTGTATCGAGTCTCTATAGGTTGTTTAGTGCATGTCTTGCCGCTCGATCCACCATACCTATGTGGCGAGGACCGAATTCTAGCCTCGCGTGTCTTGGCCTCGATCGACGCCTCCTCTTTTCCTTTGCCCTTTGTCGGCACCCTTTTGTTTAAGCAGGTTTTGAGATCGACGCCGAAGGTGGTTACCCTTACGGATTGGCACAGGGGGTTATGGGCGCCATTGGTTATTCTTGAGGCTCTTAGCCCCATTTGCATCTTGTCCGTAGTGGACGCTCTATCGCTTTTCAAGGTGATTTGGATCTTTGTATATTATATCGTATTCTTGACTCTTTGAGTCATATATATATCTGTTCTGTGGGTCCCATCGAGGACTGTTGTGTAATGTTATTACTTCGTTTTCCACCCGCACGAAAGTGCCTGGTGGGCACCTTTGAATCGTTTCTATGCGGGTTTGGCGAATTTTGGTCAAACTTGCATAGGTCCGATTCGGAGGGTGTTACAATATTACATCTTAACTGTGGATGCTAGCTAATGATCCAGGGACTAGCATTGTAAAACACAGGAGGAATCTACCTTATTAGGTTGGGACCTCTACATATTTAGTCTAAACGGATTAATGTAGCAACCACTACATATAATTTTGTTATATGGTAGTTGAATAAACAAAACAAGTTCTTCTAATAGAATTGTTACCTAGGACGTGTGCTTAACACGGTCCATAGGGTTTTGTTAATTCAAAGGATGCTAAAAGAATATGCAAACTTCAATGGTTGAAGTAAGCATTGCGGAGTTGGAATCTTCACTATGATGAAATTGTTAAAGGAGTTTAAATTCGTCGGAGACAATGAAGATGCTTGCATTTGCAAGAAATTAAGTGGGAGCGCTAAGACATGTTTCTAATACATTATGTGGAAGACATATTGTTGATTGGAAATGATGTATTTTTTAACACAGGATAAGAATTTCATCTCGATGAAAGACTTAGGCAAAACCCAAATATTTGGCATCAATATCTATATAGATAGATTGAGACGCTAATATGGTTGTGCCAAAAGTACATAGATGATATATTGAATGAGTTCAATATAAAAACTACAAGAAAGGTTCTTGTCGCACAAAAAGGATTGAATGAGTTCAATATTGATGATATATTCAAGTGTATTGACACTTGGTAAGTGAAACAAAGATTCAAATATAGATTGATACTTGATGTATGAAATCACAAAAGTATTTATATCAATCATGTTGTGATATGTACAAATCCAGATATGTCCTATGCTCTAAATGTTATGAGCATATACCATAATGATTCATAAGATGATTATTGGACGATAGTAAAGATATTCTTATAATCTTGTAAAAGAACTAAGAATATATTATTTTGTCGAAGTGACAAATAGATGGTTAGTTCATTGTAAATGAATTACATTGATAATAGTTTTGTCACAAAGTACAAATTAAGTTTATCTCAATCTAAACTAAGGGTGGCACAATGTGATGGAAAGTAAGTTCCATAATGGATTTGGATGAGTTCCAAAGTTGAGACATTGTGACAGATACTACAACAAAAGGCTAATTATATGACTGCTATTATAGCAGCGAAAGAAGGCATTTGTGTCAAGTAGTTTGTTATCAAACTAGGTGTAGTTCACAGCGGTATGAAGATATATTGTACGACAATATTATCAACATGTTTTAACCCCAAAGAACTAAAGGTCTCACCAAAGAACCAAATTTATACAAAGCCATCTCATTAGAGAATGAGTGTGTAAGAGGTCTCAACCTAATAAGGTAGATTCCTCCTGTGTTTACAATGCTAGTCCCTGGATCAATAGCTAGCATCCACAGTATAGATGTAATATCAAGAAACAATGGTCATAATATAACTTTATAACCAGGAGTAACATAATTTTATTACATCATACATAGCTCATTTGGCTATTACATTACATTGCAGCGGAATAACTATAAGTATGGGTCCTTCATCTTCAAAGTGCCACGAGTGTATGTTGGTTGTAGACTTTGTAATCCTAATCAATCAATCTTCACTAAAATCAATCAAACCTGCAACATACAAGTTACAGCCACAAGGGTCAATACATTTGAATTGTATTGGCAAGTGATACTATGGTAGTATAGTGGAGCCTATCATCTATATGCATTTGGCTAAGTGGAGTTGAGTCTTGCATTGCTCAAAATAGATTTTACCCTTAACATTTGAAAATACTAAGTTTGTGCTTTGATAAAATCATTTTTCTCAATCAAAGATTGAAGATCCTTTACAAGGCATCTCTCAATCAAAGATTGAAGGTTTCAAATAACCCTTGTTCAAATCCACAAGTTTTAACTTAGAAATTTGAATGATGAGATTCTTGATTGCTTCCATGTCTTGATGCTCAAATTGTCCTTTACCAGGGACATGGCTAAGTACTTAGATTTTACACTCTGCAGAGGTGGTGCACTTTCCCCACAAGACTTGGTTTCCCAAGACAAGATCTTTCAGAAGCCTTCCCTTAGACCAAAATGGACGCGTTCCAACCTATCAAACACTACCACCCTCTGTCCATATGGCTAAGTTCTTGCAACCTATATGATCATGGCAGAGCCCATATTGCCAAGTGGTTGCACTTGAAGCTTCTCAACATTTGACATCTCAAATCCCTTTGTTCCCGGGTGGCATGCCACAAGTGAGATACACAAGCGAAGTCCATAGCCTTGTGTAACCACTCAACATAAACCAATCCTTCCATTCCACCCAGGGGATTCATTGACTTAGTGGTTTTATTAAACAAAAACATAAGTCCTCAGACTTAGAGATTTTTCCATAGTGTGAATATATTTTCCACCCATGTTTTCTATTAGCTAGGCTAAGCTTGATAGTAATAGGAATCTTAACTTAGGAAAATCCTACCAAGGATTCATCTACTAGGTTTTCTTATAGCAAGGTCTATACTTAGCAAAATCCATGCAAGTTTTACTTAGAGAAAAATCACTAATGCATAGTGAAAGTAATGGGACAAAAGTATGAAGCATCAATTGCCTTTTTGGTAGGGAATGGTGGTTCACTCCTTGATCTTGTTAGTCTCACACTTTGCTAAATTCACTACAAGTCAATCAAGCAAACACAAAATCAACTAACATTCCAAACTAATAAATCAATCAAATAATTCAACACACACAAAACAATGGGATCTAAGTCATGCATGTAAGCATGCAAAGGATGGTTCCATTTGTAAGGATGGTCTCCACTAGGCTGCTAAACTTTGTAAGGTCCAAATTGGTCATTTAACAAAATGGCAAAGTCATTTGTAAATGGGTTTTATCCATAAACCATTTTCAAAACCTTTCATCATTTTATGTGGTGAAAAACATTTTTCTCAATGCTACAACCTTAAGTGATTTCACTTAATAAGTTATTGTTTCTCAAAACTTGGTATTTATGGTCAGTAGGTTTGGTCCGAAACATTTTTCTCCAAGTTCTTTACTCAAAATCATTTCCATAAACAAATCAATAGTTTTATTTAGCTAGAAAAGGACTAAATCAATTAATCCATTCTAATCTTTTCCAAATCCATTTTCAGAACCATGGGTTGGCTCCTAGGGTCAGTAAGGTCACATCAAACCATTTTGCAAAAGTTTTAACCCCAAAATCAATTTTAAACAATTTTTCTACTCTAAATAAGCTCACAAAAGAATCTGCAAAAACAAGCAAACTAACAGATACTATTTGCTAAACTAAGGGCATGGCTGGCTAGGTCTTGCTCTCCTGAATCCAACGACATAAAATTTGTAATTTTTGGACGTGTGGATCCAAAGATATAAGGGTTTGAAAATCCTATCTAAATCAGATTTCCAATCTGTTTTTAAATCAAAACATGGCCACGCGTCGCTTTTATAACTGTGCGATACCGGTTCGGCCAGATCACGCGGGGTAGTCCTTGGATCTAATTAGATCGTGCGGCACAGAACGCGTACCTCTTCGCGGCTAAATGATCTAATCCTGCTTGTTCAAACTAGATAAATGCGGTACTAGTTATTTGGACCAAAAGTGAGGCGCCGACGGCAGCTAAGCAGACGGCCAGGCGAGGTGCTCGCGGTGGTTCTAGGAAGCAAAGATCAAGGTGGGAATGCTCACCGTGATTGCGAGGACGAGGTGATGCTCGGGGCATGGTCTTTTGGTCGAGGGGCGTCCTGGAACAGCAGGGATTGCTCACCGGAGTTGAAGACAATGTCGGGCGGCTCTGTCCGTGGTCGAAGTTGACGTTGCAGATCATGCGGAGGCAAATAGAGGGCATAGTTAGGTACGCAAGAACAAGGCGAAGACGTTTGCGTGATCGAGAAGACGCGGGGCGATCGACCGGGGAGGTCGTCGGAGAGGTTGCAGACGCGGCGGCGTTCGGAAGTTTGACGTAGCCGACGCTCTGGGGCGCCCACGGTCGAATGGGTGGTACGGGGAGGAAGGTGCGGGAGTGGGAGTCGCTGGCGTGCTTAGTGAGGCAAGGCGTGGGCTGGAATTTGACGAAGAAGGTCGTCGGAGCAGTGATGGTGCAGGGCGAAATAATCGCAGCCTGGGGTCAGAGAGAGGGAGAAACTTGAGGGAAAAGGAGGAGGAGGCGCTTAATAGCGTCTGATCCTGGCGAGGTTAAGGCGCGGTGTTATGGCGAATTGAACGCGCGGATTGAAGGCAACAACGACAGCGAAGTTTGGGGGAAGGAGGTCGCGCGGGTGAGAAGAAGAACAGGAGGAGTGGGGTCCGCTGTCAGTGGGAAAAAGAGTGGGGAGAGGTCCACTGGTCATT
This sequence comes from Avena longiglumis, assembly GCA_030063025.1. Lineage (NCBI taxonomy): Eukaryota > Viridiplantae > Streptophyta > Magnoliopsida > Poales > Poaceae > Avena > Avena longiglumis. The sequence goes on along the minus strand of CP125974.1, from coordinate 454,471,945 downwards.
GGTTCTGTGGGTCAGAATCTGGGTGCGAAACATTTTCTTTCGGGTGAGGGGGAACTGGGTTGCTGGGCCTAGTGGGCTTGGCCAGTTGGGTCACGCCCATTTCATATTTTTTCTGTCTGTTTGATTTATTTTTTTCCATTTTCTATTTACTGATTTGAAATTCAAACAAATGATTCATTCAACCAAATCAACTCAAACAAACACCACACTTCACAATTTTGAACTTGGTTCTGTTTATCAGCATAAACCTAAATTCCAAAATAAAATAATATATTTTTTTATTCATTTTAGGATCCATTCATTAATTAAATAAAATGGACCTTTATTTATTATGGTTTGATTTATTTAATAAAATCTTCATTTGAAATCCAAATACTTTCAAAACTCAATCAGTAGGTTTTATTTGAAAATATAAGATACTTGAATTACTTGTTTAAAATAAATTAACATTTTATTTTAGGGTCCAATAATAATTAAATGAATAGACCTTATTTATTTAATTCAAATAGGATTTGTTTTATTTAAATACTCCTTTTGGAATTTTAATTATTTTTCAAAACCAAAACAGTAGATTTTATTTAGGAATATAAAGAATACTTGGAAAACCTGTTTAAAACAAAATAACCTTTTATTTTAGAGTCCATTTTTAATTAAATATAATAGACTTTCATTATTAAATCAAATAGGATTTGTTTTATTGAGATATTTATTTTGAAATCTAAAATAAAGCCAAAACACTTTAGTAGGTTTTATTAGAGAATATAAAATACTTGGGAAAACCTATTTAAAATATATAATTAAGTTTTAGTGTTTATTTATGGGAAAAGCCTTTACTTAAACAAAATTTGGATATTAAATCCTTATTATTTTATTTTAAATAAACCTTTGCCATTTTTATTCAAAACAAAAAAATGTTTTAATTCAAAAGTTTGGCCAAGGTTTAATTGGGCTTATAAAATAATCTTTATTTCTGAATCCACTTTTTCTTTTGAAAACCAAATCTTTTATTAAAAGATCCAAAATAGTATTTCCAAAATATTTTAATTTCCTTTATTTAACATGTTTATATTTTTAAACCCCTTTAGGATTTTATTTAATTCAAATGGGTTTGAAGTTCTAATTGAATTCAAATAGTTTCTCCTGGCCTTGAAAATCAAACAAAGTTTTATTTTATTAATTTTATTTTCACATTACAAGATTTGGAAAATCTTGGGATGTGACAGGCTACCACCCTTAAAATAAATCTCGTCCCGATATTTGGGAAGGCTGGGGTTACAAGCAGGTTCAAAACAACTAGGGTACTACCACCCTTAAAATTTTTCAAACAAAAAATTACATATTTTCCTTCTTGGGATTCCTGGAAAAACTTTCTCTAAGCAAACAGTGGCATTTGTGTCCTTAGTTTCCATGCTTGACTCATGGGCCAAGGTTGAGTTTCTCCATGGGCTTGTTCAACTTGTTCTTCATCTTTTCTGGACAATTGTTTGCATAGTGTCCTAGTTCCTTGCATTTGAAACACATCACTTGGCTGATATCTTTCTTTTCCTTTGGTATCATTGCCTCTTGTTTGTTTCCTTGGTTCTTCTTATTTTCTGGGCAATCACTGGCATAGTGTCCCTTCTCTTTGCAATTGTAACATTGCAACTGGCTTATGTCCTTCTTCTTCTTTTTGGGTCTCTCCAAAGCTAGGAGTTCTTCTAGTTCATGTTCTTCATAGGTGGGAGATCTTTCTCTCTTCTTGGGGCATTGATCTTCATGCTCCTTGAATGCAAGATCTTTGTCTCCACAAGTATTGCTAGCTTGGGTTCCTTCTAGAATAGCATCTTGGTCATCCTTGTTGTCATTAGCTCTTTGGGAAAAGTTTTTTTTCTCATGATGATCATTTGAGTAACCAATCCTTGCAACAATTGGGATTGAAGTTTCAAAATCCTTTGTATGGCTGGGTCTAGTCCATTGTTGTTGGCTAAAAGCTGAGTTGTCTCTTGGCTCAAATGGTTTTGGGTTGCTATAATGTCTCTCATGTTGTCCTTTTGGTTGTTGCTGTTTTCATCCACCTTGATGTTGGAGTCTCTTGGAGTAGTCATCTGTTTGGGTTGAATTGGGATTAGAATAGGCAAAATATTTCTAAGGAGTCAATTCTAATCACACACATCACAATTCACACAAGTAATGTGCATGCAATCACAAACCAAACAATTTCACTCAGTCAACAAAGTTCAAGCACATTTTTTAGGCAACAAAATATTTTTGTCACACCACATAAGTTGGTGTGTTTGACTTAACTAAATTATGGTGGTCCATCTATATGGTTCACTTGTGATCTTTCCATCCTTCTTGGTTGATTCTTCTTTCTAAATGAGATCTTGGTTTCTTTTAGGAAAACTCTTGGTCACAAAACCCCAAATGATGTAAGCTCCTTCTAACTTTTGCATTCCCTCAGTCTCTAAATCTTGAGTAAGATTTCCTTGTCTCACTTGTAGTCCTTAGTGTCATCCAAGTTGGAGGTCCTTGGTGAATATGCTGAAGATGTTGAAGTCATTAGAGTTGAAGATGTTGAAGTCATTAGAATTGAAGTAGTCCTTTGCACATGGTGTAGTCTTTGGCCATGGGGTTGGTTTTTCCATCAAGTTGAAATAGAAGAGAAGTAGAGTTGAAACCAAAATGGTTGAGGAAAGAGTTTACAAGTGTTTCTGTAAATAAGTTTTTGGAACAAGTACAACTCCTATTTTCTAAGGGTTTTTTTCCAATCCTAGGTTTACAAATCCTACAGGCAACACAATGCTCTGATACCATCTGTAAGAGGTCTCAACCTAATAAGGTAGATTCCTCCTGTGTTTACAATGCTAGTCCCTGGATCAATAGCTAGCATCCACAGTATAGATGTAATATCAAGAAACAATGGTCATAATATAACTTTATAACCAGGAATAACATAATTTTATTACATCATACATAGCTCATTTGGCTATTACATTACATTGCAGCGGAATAACTATAAGTATGGGTCCTTCATCTTCAAAGTGCCACAGGCAGATGTTGGTTATAGACTTTGTAATCCTAATCAATCAATCTTCACTAAAATCAATCAAACCTGCAACATACAAGTTATAGCCACAAGGGTCAATACATTTGAATTGTATTGGCAAGTGATACTATGGTAGTATAGTGGAGTCTATCATCTATATGCATTTGGCTAAGTGGAGTTGAGGCTTGCATTGCTCAAAATAGATTTTACCCTTAACATTTGAAAATACTAAGTTTGTGCTTTGATAAAATCATTTTTCTCAATCAAAGATTGAAGATCCTTTACAAGGCATATCTCAATCAAAGATTGAAGGTTTCAAACAACCCTTGTTCAAATCCACAAGTTTTAACTTAGAAATTTGAATGATGAGATTCTTGATTGCTTCCATGTCTTGATGCTCAAATTGTCCTTTACCAGGGACATGGCTAAGTACTTAGATTTTACACTCTGCAGAGGTGGTGCACTTTCCCCACAAGACTTGGTTTCCCAAGACAAGATCTTTCAGAAGCCTTCCCTTAGACCAAAATGGACGTGTTCCAACCTATCAAACACTACCACCCTCTGTCCATATGGCAAGTTCTTGCAACCTATATGATCATGGCAGAGCCCATATTGCCAAGTGGTTGCACTTGAAGCTTCTCAACATTTGACATCTCAAATCCCTTTGTTCCCGGGTGGCATGCCACAAGTGAGATACACAAGCCAAGTCCATGGCCTTGTGTAACCACTCAACATAAACCAATCCTTCCATTCCACCCAGGGGATTCATTGACTTAGTGGTTTTATTAAACAAAAACATAAGTCCTCAGACTTAGAGATTTTTCCATAGTGTGAATATATTTTCCACCCATGTTTTCTATTAGCTAGGCTAAGCTTGATAGTAATAGGAATCTTAACTTAGGAAAATCCTACCAAGGATTCATCTACTAGGTTTTCTTATAGCAAGGTCTATACTTAGCAAAATCCATGCAAGTTTTACTTAGAGAAAAATCACTAATGCATAGTGAAAGTAATGGGACAAAAGTATGAAGCATCACTTGCCTTTTTGGTAGGGAATGGTGGTTCACTCCTTGATCTTTCTAGTCTCACACTTTGCTAAATTCACTACAAGTCAATCAAGCAAACACAAAATCAACTAACATTCCAAACCAATAAATCAATCAAATAATTCAACACACACAAAACAATGGGATCTAAGTCATGCATGTAAGCATGCAAAGGATGGTTCCATTTGTAAGGATGGTCTCCACTAGGCTTCTAAACTTTGTAAGGTCCAAATTGGTCATTTACCAAAATGGCAAAGTCATTTGTAAATGGGTTTTATCCATAAACCATTGTCAAAACCTTTCATCATTTTATGTGGTGAAAAACATTTTTCTCAATGCTAGAACCTTAAGTGATTTCACTTAATAAGTTGTTGTTTCTCAAAACTTGGTATTTATGGTCATTAGGTTTGGTCCAAAACATTTTTCTCCAAGTTCTTTACTCAAAATCATTTCCATAAACAAATCAATAGTTTTATTTAGCTAGAAATGGACTAAATCAATTAATCCATTCTAATCTTTTCCAAATCCATTTTCAGAACCATGGGTTGGATCCTAGGGTCAGTAAGGTCACATCAAACCATTTTGCAAAAGTTTTAACCCCAAAATCAATTTTAAACATTTTTTATACTCTAAACAAGTTCACAAAAGAATATGCAAAAACAAGCAAACTAACAGATACTATTTGCTAAACTAAGGGCATGGCTGGCTAGGTCTTGCTCTCCTGAATCCAACGACATAAAATTTGTAATTTTTGGACGTGTGGATCCAAAGATATAAGGGTTTGAAAATCCTATCTAAATCAGATTTCCAATCTGTTTTTAAATCAAAACATGGCCACGCGTCGCTTTCTAACTGGGCGATACCGGTTCGGCCGGATCACGCGCGGTAGCCCTTGGATCTAATTAGATCGCATGTAACGCTGCGTACCTCTTCGGCTAAATGATCTAATCCTGCTCAAACTAGATCGCACGGTACTAGTTATTTGGACCAAAAGTGGCGGCGACGGCGGCGGCGCACGGCCAGGCGAGGTGCTCGCGGTGGTTCTAGGAAGCAAAGATCGAGGTGGGAATGCTCACCGTGATCGCGAGGACGAGGTGATGCTCGGGGCATGGTCTTTTGGTCGAGGGGCGTCCTGGAACAACAGGGATTGCTCACCGGAGTTGAAGACAACGTCGGCGGCTCTGTCCGTGGTCGGGTTGATGTTGCGAGATCATGCGGAGGAAACAGAGCGTAGTTAGTACGCAAGAACAAGGTGAAGACGTTTGCGTGATCGAGAAGACGGGCGGTCGGTGCTACGGGGAGGTCGTCGGAGAGGTTGCAGACGCGGCGGCGTTCGGAAGTTTGACGTAGCCGACGCTCCGGGGCGCCCGCGGTCGAATGGGTGGTACGGGGAGGAAGGTCTGGGAGTGGGGAGTCTGCTAGCGTGCTTAGTGAGGTAAGGGGCGGCGAAGCTTGGCTGGAATTTGACGAAGAAGGTCGTCGGAGCAGTGATGGTGCAGGGCGAAATAATCGCAGCCTGGGGGCAGAGAGAGGGAGAAGCTTGAGGGAAAAGGAGGAGGAGGCGCTGGCGCTTAATAGCGTGCAGTCACGGCGAGGTTAAGGCGCGGTGTTATGGCGAATTGAACGCGTGGATTGAAGGCAGCAACGGCAGCGAAGTTTGGGGGAAGGAGGTCGCGCGGGTGAGAAGAAGAACAGGAGGAGTGGGGTCTGCTGTCAGTGGAAAAAAGAGTGGGGAGAGGTCCACTGGTCATTGGTTCTGTGGGTCAGAATCTGGGTGCGAAACATTTTCTTTCGGGTGAGGGCGGGTTCTGGGGCCTAGTGGGCTTGGCCAGTTGGGTCAGTCCATTTCATATTTTTACATCTGCATTTGATTTATTTTTTCCATTTTCTATTTACTGATTTGAAATTCAAACAAATGATTCATTCAACCAAATCAACTCAAACAAACACCACACTTCACAATTTTGAACTTGGTTCTGTTTATCAGCATAAACCTAAATTCCAAAATAAAATAATATATTTTTTTATTCATTTTAGGATCCACTCATTAATTAAATAAAATGGACCTTTATTTATTATGGTTTGATTTATTTAATAAAATCTTCATTTGAAATCCAAATACTTTCAAAACTCAATCAGTAGGTTTTATTTGAAAATATAAGATACTTGAATTACTTGTTTAAAATAAATTAACATTTTATTTTAGGGTCCAATAATAATTAAATGAATAGACCTTATTTATTTAATTCAAATAGGACTTGTTTTATTTAAATAATCCTTTTGGAATTTTAATTATTTTTCAAAACCAAAACAATAGGTTTTATTTAGGAATATAAATAATACTTGGAAAACCTGTTTAAAACAAAATAACCTTTTATTTTAGAGTCCATTTCTAATTAAATATAATAGACTTTCATTATTAAATCAAATAGGATTTGTTTTATTTAGATATTTATTTTGAAATCTAAAATAAAGCCAAAACACTTTAGTAGGTTTTATTAGAGAATATAAAATACTTGGGAAAAGCTATTTAAAATATATAATTAAGTTTTAGTGTTTACTTAAAATGGGAAAAGCCTTTACTTAAACAAAATTTGGATATTAAATCCTTATTATTTTATTTTAAATAAACCTTTGCCATTTTTATTCAAAACAAAAAAAAATGTTTTAATTCAAAATTTTGGCCAAGATTTAATTGGGCTTATAAAATAATCTTTATTTCTGAATCCACTTTTTCTTTTGAAAACCAAATCTTTTATTGAAAGATCCAAAATAGTATTTCCAAAATATTTTAATTTCCTTTATTTAACATGTTTATCTTTTTAAACCCCTTTAGGATTTTATTTAATTCGAATGGGTTTGAAGTTCCAATTGAATTCAAATAGTTTCTTCTGGCCTTGAAAATCAAACAAAGTTTTATTTTATTAATTTTATTTTCACATTACAAGATTTGGAAAATCTTGGGATGTGACAGAGTGATGCGTAGAGACGCAAAGACATGCAATTACACACGGACATGGAAGTGTCAGATCCGGAGATCAGTTGACCACTAGCAATTGTGTACATACGACACCAGAAAGCCATAGGTGTTGAATACACAAAGATTTGAAACTAGATTATTGACTCTAGTGCAAGTGGGAGACTGTTGGAGATATGCCCAAGAGGCAATAATAAAGTGGTTATTATCATATCTTCATACTTATGATAAAAGTTTACATACCATGCTATAATTGTATTAACAGGAAACATTAATACTTGTGTGATTTGTAAACATAAAAGAGTCCCTAGTAAAGCCTCTTGTTAAACTAGCTTTTTGGTTAATATATGATCATGGTTTCCTGATCATGAACATAGATATGTTATTAACAACAGGGTCATATCATTAGGAGAATGATGTGATGGACATACTCCTATAGATAAGCGTAGCATAAAGATCAAGTCATTTAATATAGTTCAATTGCTATAAGCTTTCTGATACATAGTAACCTAATTCCTTCGACCATGAGATCATGTTAATCACCATCACCAGAAGGATGCTTTGATGACATCAAACACCACAAGAATCGGGTGGCTATAAAGGTGGCATTGAGTGTTCGGAAAGTATGGGTTGAGGCACATGGATCAAGAGTGGGATTTGTCCATCCATATGACAGATAGATATACTCTGGGCCCTCTCGGTGGAATGTCATCCAATTAGCTTGCAAGCATGTGACTGGCTCACAAGGGATCACATATCACGGGAACGAGAAAAGAGTACTTATCGGTAACGAGGTTGAACTAGGTATACAGAGATACCGACGATCAAAACCTCGGATAAGTAAACTATCGTGAGACAAAGGGAAATTGGTATCGTATGTAAGTGGTTCATTCGATTGCAAAGTAATCGTAGAAATATGTGGGAGCCATATGAATTTCTAGATTCCTCTATTGTTTATTGATCGGAGAAATGTCTCGGTCATGTCCGCATAATTCACGAACCGTAGGGAGACACACTTAAGGATTCGATGTTGTTGAGTAGTTATGGAATGATGAGTAAGAGACCGAATGTTGTTCGGAGTCTCGGATGGGATCCGGGATATCACGAGGAGATCCGGAATGGTCCGGAGAATAAGATTCATATAAGGAAAGTCCTGTTTCGGGGTTGGAGAATGGTTCCGGTGTTTTCATCGGGAATGTTCTAGAAGGTTCCAGAATGTCCGGCACTCCAGAGATGAAGGGTACATGAATTTGTCATTACAAGTTGGAATGGTTGCATCATGTAGTAGGTGTCATCGCTGAACAAAATAAAGGGTTTAATCAAATCCTAGTTTGAAAAGTCAAACGCCAATTTGAAAAGTCAAACGACTATTTTGTGAAGTGCAGGGAGAGAAGGAAACCTGGGAAGAGAAGGTTTCCCTTCTCTCCTCCAAACCGCCGGCCAGCAAGGGAGTTGGGGGAGGACTCGGCTAGCCCTAGCCGCCCCTCCCACCTATAAAAGAAAGGGAGGGGCGCCTCTCCTACACCTTGTCCCTTAGCCGGCCTCTAAACCCTAGGCACCGCCCCCTTCTAGATGCTGCCCTAGAGCTCCTCTAAACATTGTCTAGCTAATCCCTAGCTGTTGGTTGCTCTAAACCCCTTGGTTCCTCTAAACCATAGACCACCAAGGCCTCTCTCATAGTCCACCATACTCGCTCGGCAAGGCGAAGCCTGCGAGATCTCCCTCTACTTAGGTACCACCGTCGTGCTTCCTAATCGCGAGAGAGTGCTACAACCTCCGCTGCTTTGGAACAAGGGAGAGGAAGGTCTTCATCAAGTACCGAACGATGTGACCATGGAAGCGCTTTAACGCAGCGCCGGAAGGATCGTCTACGCGATCTTGAGATCGGCAAGAGTACGACTACATCACCCACGAGAATCTTCTCTCGTTAACCGCTTTGGAATCTTCGAGGGTGAGTTCCTCTATCAACTCGTTGCTACAATCTAGTAGATAGATCTTGGCTTGTTTGTTTTCATGCGGTAGAAATTTTTTGTTTTCCATGCTACGAACCCCTACATTACCTTCAGGATTAATTTTAAACCTTAATAAATGTTATTATGTGCCTGCGTTGAGCATGAACATCATATATGGATCGTGTTTATTGCGAGACGGTTATTCATTTAAATAAGAGAATAATGGTTGTTCTATTTACATGAGTAACATCTTTTATGGTCATGCACCTGCTATGAATGGTTTATTTCTTCTGAATCTCGAAAGGGATGAAACACACATCCATAACATTGAGGCTAAGAGATGCAAGGTAGATAGTGATAATACTACTTATTTGTGGCACTGTCGTCTAGGTCATATTGGTGTAAAACGCATGAAGAAACTCCGTTCTGATGGACTTTTGGAGTCTCTTGATTTTGAATCATTTGACACATGCGAACCATGCCTTATGGGCAAGATGATCAAAACCCCGTTCTACGGAATAATGGAGCGAACAACGGACTTGTTGGAAATCATACATACCGATGTATGCGGATCGATGAGTGTTTCAACGCGCGGTGGATATCGTTATTTTCTCACTTTTACCGATGACTTAAGTAGATATGGGTATATCTATTTAATGAAACATAAATCTGAAACATTTGAAAAGTTCAAGGAATTTTAGAATGAAGTGGAGAACCATCGTAATAGAAAGATTAAGTTTCTACGATCCGATCGTGGAGGTGAATATTTGAGTTATGATTTTCTCACGCATCTTAAAGCAAGCGGAATCGTTTCGCAACTCACGCCACCCGGAACACCACAGTGCAATGGTGTGTCTGAAAGCCGGAATCGAACTCTATTAGATATGGTCCGATCAATGATGTCTCTTACTGATTTGCCGTTATCATTTTGGGGTTATGCATTAGAAACCGCTGCATTCACTTTAAATAGGGCACCATCTAAATCCGTTGAGACGACACCGTATGAACTGTGGTTTGGTGCTAAACCTAAGTTGTCGTTTCTTAAAGTTTGGGGATGCGAAGCTTACATCAAGAAGTTGATGCCGGACAAGCTTGAACCCAAAGCGGAGAAATGCGTCTTCATAGGATACCCTAAGGAAACTATTGGGTATACCTTCTATCACAGAACCGAAGGCAAGGTGTTTGTCGCAAAGAACGGTTCCTTTCTTGAGAAGGAGTTTCTATCAAAAGAAGTGAGTGGGAGGAAAGTAGAGCTAGATGAGGTTGTTGAACCTTCTCTTGAGTTGGAGAGTAGCGCAACACCTGAATTTGTTCCAGTGCCGCCTGCACCAACAATAGAGGAAGCTAATGACAAGGATCATGAAGCTTCGGACGATGCTGCTATTGAACGTCGCAGGTCGACAAGGTCGCGTGCCCCTCCTGAGTGGTACGGCAACCCCGTCTTAACTGTCTTGTTAGTAGACGACAGTGAACCTACAAACTATGAGGAAGCGATGATGAGCCCAGACTCTGAGAAATGGCTAGAAGCCATGAAATCCAAATTGGGATCCATGAGCGAAAACCAAGTATGGACTTTGGTGGACCCTCCTAGCGATCGAAAGGCCGTTGAGTGCAAATGGATCTTCAAGAGGAAAACGGACGCGGATGGTAATGTTACCGTCTATAAAGCACGACTTGTCGCGAAAGGTTTTCGACAAGTTCAAGGTGTTGACTACGATGAGACTTTCTCTCTCGTAGCGATGTTTAAGTCCATTCAGATTTTATTAGCAATTGCTGTGTTTCATGATTATGAAATATGGCAGATGGATGTTAAGACTGTGTTCCTCAATGGTAACATTGATGAAGAGTTGTATATGATGCAACCCGAAGGTTTTGTCGATCCTAAGGATGCTGATAAAGTGTGCAAACTTCAGCATTCCATTTATGGACTAAAGCAGGCATCTCGGAGTTGGAACCTTCGTTTTGATCAAGTGATCAAGAGCTTTGGATTTGTTCCAAATTGCTACGAGGCTTGTATCTACAAGAAAGTGAGTGAGAGCTCAGTGACATTTCTGGTACTATTTGTGGATGACATATTGATTATTGGAAATGACATTAACTTGCTTAACGATGTGAAGAGTTATTTGAACAAGTGTTTTTTCAATGAAAGATCTCGGTGAAGATGCTTATATATTGGGCATAAAAATCTATAGAGATAGAAAAAGACGCCTGATAGCTTTAAGCCAGAGTACATACCTAGACAAAGTCCTGAAAAGGTTCAGAATGGAAAAGGCAAAGAAAGGTTCAGTGCCTATGTTGTCAGGTAAGATATTGAGCAAGGCTCAGTGTCCAGCTACGGTAAATGATAGAGAAGCTATGAGCAAAGTGCCTTATGCCTCGGCCATAGGTTCTATCATGTATGCCATGCTGTGTACTAGACCAGATGTGTCCAATGCTCTTAGTTTGACGAGCAGGTACCAAAGTGATCCAGGAGTAGAACACCGGACAGCCGTGAAGAACATCCTAAAGTACCTAAATAGGACTAAAGAAATGTTCTTAGTCTATGGAGGTGATGAACAGCTCGTCGTAAAGGGTTACGTCGACACTAGTTTCGACATCGACAAGGATGATTCTAACTCAGACAGGATATGTTTATATTTTGAATGGAGGAGCTGCAAGCAAAGCGTGATCGCGGGATCTATAGTAGAAGCGGAATACATGGCTGCTGCAGAAGCGTCAAGTGAAGGAGTTTGGATCAGGAACTTCATCACTGAGCTTGGTGTGGTTCCAAGTGCATTGGACCCACTGGAGATATTGTGTGACAACACTGGCGCCATAGTACTCGCTAAGGAACCAAGATATCATCCAAAGACCAAGCATATCAACCGCAAGTTTCATATAATCCGAGATTATATAGCAGATGGAGATCTGAAGATTAGCAAAGTACATACATATCTGAATGTTGCAGATCCATTGACTAAACCTCTTCCACGCGCAAAACATGATCAGCACCTTAGTGCCATGGGTGTGAGATTGTTGCCAAATGTAAACTAGGTTATTGACTCTAGTGCAAGTGGGAGACTGTTGGAATTATGCCCTAGAGGCAATAATAAAGATGTTATTATTATAATTCTTGTTCATGATAAAGTTTATATTCCATGCTATTATTGTATTAAGCGGAAACTTTAATACTTGTGTGGTTTATGAACAACACCGTGTCCCTAGTATGCCTCTATGGACTAGCTCATTAATTAATGATGGATAAGGTTTCCTAACCATAGACATGAGTTGTCGATTAATAATGAGATCATATCATTGGGAGAATGATATGATGGACATACCCAAACTAAGCGGAGCAATTATATCGTGTCATCGTGTTCATATTTGCGAAGCTTTTCTTATGTCAAATATTGTATTCCTTAGACCATGAGATAATACAACTCCCTGGTATCGGAAGAAAGCTTTGAGGTCATCAAACGTCATCCTATGAGAGGGTGATCATAAAGGTGTCTCTCAGGTGATCGGAAAGTACCTGTTGGGTTGTATGTATTGAGATGGGATTTGTCCCTCCCAAGTCGGAGAGATATACTTCGGGCCCACTCGGTAATCGATATCAACACCGCTTGCAAGCATGTGGTTAAGGAGTTAATCACAAAGTGATATCGGATTAGAACGAGTAAAGTACTTGCCGTGAACGAGATTGAACTAGGTATGACGGTACCGACGATCAAATCTCGCAAGTAAAATATCGCGAGACGAAGGGAATATATATATGGGATTGGTTGAATCTGGCATCGTGGTTCATCCGATATGATCATCGATGAATGTGTGGAGTCAATATGGGTTTCAGGACCCATTGTTGATTATTGATAGAAGATCATGTCTGCATGTTCTCGAACCCGAAGGGTCACACACTTAACGTGTCTTGACGCTAGGATAGATTGGATAATTGGTTTATGAGTTTTGTTTGGAGTCTCAGATGAGATCCAGGACGTCACGAGAGGTTCCGGAATGGTCCGGAGAATAAGATTCATATAAGGCAATGCAGTTTTTGGAGTTCGGAATTGTTTCGGGTTAATCGGTATTATACCGGAAGCTTCTAGAACCTTCCGGTGGTCACTGCCGGGAGGGGGCATGTGCCTATGAGGGAGTGCCCTGGCTGCTTTGGGCCAGGGGCACAAGGCCCCATAGGGCCCAGCCGGCCAACCTAGGGCAAAACCCTAGGGGAGCTTCTAGAAGGTGGGGGGGGGAACTTGCCCCTACTCCTCCCTCCTTGGCCGCCGGCCCTATGGTTTGGGGGAGGGGAAAGGGCTGGCCGCCCACCCCTCTATATAAAGAGGGCTGGGGGCGCACCCCCTCCCACACCTCCTCCTAAAGCCCTAGCCGCCCTGTTGTCCTCCTCTCTCTCTCCCTCCCGACTGCGTGTAGGCGAAGCCCTGCTGCAGAAACTCTCCACCACTTGCACCGCGCCGTCATGTTGTAGATCCAGTCCGTCTATCCACCATACTTGCTGGACCGAGGAAGGAGGAGACGTCGAGGTGCCGCACGTGTGCATCTCTCGGAGGCATCCCCACTTGCGGTGTTAGATCAGATCGGATCGCGAGGAGGAGAAGCTAGTACGACTACATCACCCACGTTCCGTCGAACGTTCCGCTGTGCGAATCTTCAAGGGTATGAAGATCTCATCTATTCCCCCTTGTTGTTTGCATCTCCTAGATTAGATCTTGGCTTTCCCGTTTGCATCCGTAATTTATTTTTGATTTACTATGCTACGAAACCCTTCATGTGGGCTGTTGAGTATCACCAGCCACATCGTGTCATGACCCAGTTTGGGTTATTTCAGATTGTCCCGCTAAGTGGAAGGACACGAACATAGGGCTCCATGGGTAAGCTATTAACTTCCTTAACATGTGATGCATTTATCCTTCGCCAAATAACGCTCTTGGACTTGTTGTTTTGTGCAACTTGGACAGGAAGAAGCAGAGGAAGGAGAAGGATTGGGAAAAGCTTCACATGAAGCATGTTGAGAAATTCGAGAGGTGTGTGATCGAGGCTAGGAAAGCAAAAGGAACACAGGAAAGGCCCTTCAGTCAGGATGCTTTTAACGACTACATCACATGGTTCATTGACAACGCGCGGGTGGAGATATACCCACGAGCATTTCGGGATTCGATCTTGGAGGAGCCATTGTTGTTCGATGAGCTTGCAACCAACAATACAACATCATGGTCGAGAAGGCGACAAGCCGAGTTTTCTCCTTTGGTCAACTTCGTGGTAAAGTGTGCCGAATGTTTGTTTTCCGTCTTAGCCCTTTTCACACCTTGCATGGGTAACTTACTAGTTTCCTATCTATGATAGCGCGCAGAGGTAAGAAAGTCCGTCGATGCGTGCGAAGATGCTTTGGAGACATACCCTCGCGGAGAGAAGGGAGAGGGTCTTTGTCAACACCCGGATTTTTCAATCCTAGATGCCTCTTATGCCATACATCGCAATCCCAGGATTACCATTTTTGCGAGACATAACAGAATTGGATTCCATAGTACATCATCCATTACAAACGATACATAAGTTCTTACACAAATAGGGATCTCATGATCCAGTTCTTAATACAACATCGAGCGAGAATACGTAATAATATGGTGGCGTGGCGAAGCTCCATCTTCGGGGTCACAGGCAATGCTGACGATGGGAGATGATCCTAGTTGTCGTAACCTTCCTGGGGTCCATCCTCCAGGTACTCCTCTTCATAGTATGGCCATGGGAATAGCCAGGGACAAAGCCATGAGTACTCTTTAAGTACTCGCAAACTAATACTAACAGGTGAAGGGGTTTTTGGATAATAGGACACTAGGCTCTTAGGGTTGTTTTGCAAAAGCCAGATTTATCTCTACCAGGTTCCAATGCTAGTCACCATTTTATAACTCCTAAGTGGGAACTTGTATTTCATATCACAACTCTGTTGTGGTCAAGTCAAAGTCTCAATTCATTTCACAAGTCATTTTAAAAAGTCTGATGGGGGAACAGTATGGCCACTCCAACTGTCCATAAACGCGGACGCGGCTATTCGAATAGTTTGACACTCTGCAGAGATTGTACACTTTCACCACAACATTCGATACATCCGTCAGGAACAAATCCTGAATTCACCATACTCAGTATGCGGATAATCAATCCTAACCTTTCAATTACACTCCCTAGTATAAGAACCTCTCCTGTGAGTTTGTCCTCCCAACCATGACCAACTTTCATCTTGGGTACTGCACAGGTGGACAATCTTCACAAGGTAGCCTCAGCTCAGACCTTGGCCGTGAGGTAACTAATACTAAGGGATATAAGTTTCCAGTCAAGCCCTACCCAATATTCGGGTATTGTGGTTGTACGATAAAATTGGAATGGTATCGCATCTAGACAACCATCAGTTTTATAAAGGGCTAAGGCTCATGCCTCAACATTTTCATCACCAAAATCATCAATTGTTTGGAAACACATGTCCAAAACATTTCAATAGAATGATCCATCATTCCAAGGTTTTCATAACCATTTTTCCACCAAGTATTCCCATCTAAAGTTGATCAAGTTTAATGCTTAGCACTAGCATCTATAAGTGGGGGTAGGCACTAATGAGGGGTGGTAAATAGTGGAGTTTCAACTAAGTACAACCTTATATCTTAGGATGATATCAAGGTTTTCTAGCTTAGGACAAATTTTATGCTCTTTATGTAACCATCACATCTTTCTAGTATCTACCAATATCTTAAGTAAACTCTAAGTAAGCTTTGATAAAGAAATAAAGTAAGAAGCTTGCAAGTAAAACTAGGATTGGTTTATCAAATGGGTATGATCACATATGCTTATGGCATATAGTAGGCCGGGTAACAGGTAAGGGTTTATTGCATCAGTAGGGTATCTTGCAAGTGGTAGCTTGCACATTCACTAGTAGTATTAGGCTTGCATCAGTGTCAATATAAGCTTGCCTTGTGTAGAGTAGTGGTTGAAGTTCTCCTCGGCCTCTTCTTCATAGAATCCTCCTTCCTCCTCGTATCCTTGGTCGGTACTATCGTCTATGAATAAATACGAGGTACGCAATCACCAAACAATACTTAACTACTTGCAATCATCACACACAAGGGTCCTATAGATGATCTAGCATCATCTCTAACATTACAAGGTTAAGGCTTGATTTAATTCCTTTTATTTTTAGAAAAGTAGTTTCTACTCATTGAAAAACTACTTAAGATTTAATATTCTCCAAACCAAACATGGGATCATGTTGACACATGTCATCACCACATATTGTAGTCCATGGGAATGTGATTTAAAGTGGTGTCACAATTTAATAAGGTTTTACCCTTTTATTTTAATTAATTAGGCTAGTAATGCCTATGGGGCAATCTTTTATTACTTGAACATTATTTCTGCAAGTAAACCTATATATTTTTATATATTCTGAAAGGTATGGTTAAATGTGATTTTTGAGAGTTGGAATAAACTCAAAAGCTATTATGGTTTCAATTAAAAAAATGTTTGAATGCAGAAAAGCTTCTGCCTTGTTATTTTTACCATGGGTGATCTATAGATCCAAATGACTTGAATCCAACAGGCTTGGATTCAGCATTCACAGACCTTTCCAACAAAATTGGTTTCATTCAATTTGGTGCACTAAATCGAATGGTTTGATTTTTTAAGTTGGGTACAGAAGTGTGTTTGAATTGAAATGGAAAAAGTTTAATTTGAATAACTGGGCTGCGCGGGAAAAGTAAACGGACCGGCCTGCTAAGCGCAGTGCTCCCGCGGACTGCTTAAGTGGGTGTCCCTACTCGTCAGTGACACGGGGCTGGGCGAAGCTATGGGGCAACGTGGATCATTCGATCTAGTTCTAATCCAACGGCTGAGAGTCATCGTCGACGCGAGACAACGTCGGCGAGAACGAAACCTAGCGCGGCTAGTGAGGGGTGCTGGGGGCTCACCGGAGTACGGGCGAGGGTTGGTGAGGCGGGCGAACGATGAAGTCGACGACGGCGAACTCAGGGGTGGTCACGGCAGCTCCTGGGGTGGACGAAATCGATGGCTCCCTTCTTCTCCAGAGGCGGCGGGCTCCGGTGAAATTCTGGCGGGGTGGTGCTCGCCTTGCTCTAAGAACGGTGTGGCACGATCAGTGAGGAGAGGGGAGTGAGATGGTGTGAAGAAATCGAGCGGGGGTGGCCTCTATTTATAGTAGAGCGAGGGGACCGTCGGGGCGCACGATGAGCTCGTCGGGGTCGATGTTACAGGCGGCTAATGGCATGGGCAAGGGTAGGGGACGGTGCAGTGTCTCCTGGCGATGCTCAACGGCATGGGTTTGTGGCATGGGGCGGTGCGGCTTGGTCTAGAACGGGTGATGCTCTGCGCGGCAGAGGCGGCGTCTTCGACGGCGTGCGGTGGCTGGGCGGCACGGGGCAGCAAACGGGGATGTCTGGCGGTCTCCTGGGTCGGTGGCGATCGTGTGTGCACGCGGTGAGGGCGGCGCGCGGTCTGTGGGCACTGGTCGAGGGTGGTGCTCTGGCGCACGCTCGGCATGGTTGCTGGCGAGGTTGGCATGGTTCGTGCATGTGGTCCAGGGCTTGGCAACGCTCACGGCTGGGATAGTGAGTGGCGGTGGACGGTGGGCTGCCTCCCAGACATGCTGGCTAGGCTTGCTGCTGCTCCTAGCTTGCTGTCGACTATGGGGTGGCAATGGTGTGCTCGGCTGTTCACCATTGATGGCAATGGCAAGCTTACAGTGATGTTAAGGGTTAGTTTAGGTTGTTAGATGATCTACTAAGGCTAGTGGTGCCCAGAGAGGGAACAAGTTAGGCCTCAATCACTGCTCACTATAGTGTTTGATGTTTGTTTGATTTATGTCTGCAACCTGTTTGATGAAATGGCCGCATGAAATCAAGTTTTGAATTTTGAAAATATTTTTGGTGGGTTTGCTAGATTGGTGCTGGTGAGTCTGCATATGCTTGGGTTTTGAAAGTTGAGCTTGTTTGAGTGGTTTTTGAAAAAGTGGGATCTTCCCATATGATAAAGATTCAATTTTGAATTGTCATTTAAACTATGCATTTGAAAGTTTCTGGATGATCACAAAGTGTGCCTTGATACCTTGTTATGAGTACATTCAAGGGGTGCAAATATCCAGAAAAGTTTTTGTTAGGTTCTGAAAGTTTGAGAGAGCCAAAGTAGGCATGAGAGTTAAATTGGTCAAAGTGACCATTCATTTAATATATGTGTTTTGATTTACTTGTCTTTAGTAAAATTGTGGGAAATGTTTTAGATGATGTTTATTTCACCTAAGAAACATTTTAAAATAAATGAAACAAACAAACAAGGTGGTTTTAAAAGAATTCAAAATCCATGCATACACATATGCATGCATTCATAATTTTATTTAGAAAAGTTTTTGTTAACCCTAAATTTGATGATTAGAATTTGATGATCCAAGATTAGTATTTTTGGGATGTTAAAAACCTTCCCCCCTTAAACAAAATCTCGTCCCGATATTTGAAAAAGGACGAAAAGATTACCTAGGATTTGAAGAGATCGGGAAACTCCGTCCTGATGTGATCTTCGCTCTCCCAGGTAGCTTCCTCTTCTGTGTGGCTGCTCCACTGAATCTTGAGAAACTTGATGCTTCGGGTTCGGGTAGTTCGAAAGGATTCTTCCAAAATACGGATGGGTACTTCGGGACAGGTCAGGTCTTCGTTGATCTCTATGGTCCGATGCTCGATATTCTTGAATACTTCGGTCTTCTCGGGGACTTCGAGACACTTGCGAAGTAACGAGATATGGAACACATTGTGCACGGCTGACATATCTTCGGGTAGTTCCAATTGATACGATACTTCTCCTTGACGGTTCAGAATCTTGAAAGGTCCGATATATCTGGGGGTAACTTTCCTTTGAGTTGGAAACGCTGCATTCCCTTCAATGGCGACACTTTCAGATAAACAAAATCTCCTATGTTGAAGGCGAGGTCTCTACGTCTCTTGTCGGCGTAACTCTTCTGTCGGGATTGGGCGGTCTTGAGGTGCTCACGAATCTTGTGAACCTTCTCTTCTGCTTCTCGTAGGATGTCGGGTCCGAAAATATGACTCTCTCCTACTTACGACCAGTTCAAAGGGGTGCGACACTTTCTTCCGTACATGAATTCAAATGGGGCCATTTGCAGACTGGCTTGATAACTATTGTTGTAAGAGAATTCTGCGAACGGCAGACAGTCTTCCCACTTGGATACATATTCTAAAATGCATGCTCTCAGCCTATCTTCGAGTATTTGATTTACTCGCTCCGTTTGTCCATCGGTCTGAGGGTGATACGCGGTACTGAAATCTAGGCGGGTTCCTAAACCTTCTTGAACTTTCTTCCAGAATCTCGAGGTAAACTGAGTTCCTCGATCCGATACTATGTTCTTGGGGACTCCATGCAAACTGACGATTCTAGCGATGTACAACTACGCTAGATTCGAACTCTGATAGGTGGTCTTGACGGGCAAGAAATGGGCTACTTTGGACAATCTGTCCACTATGACCCAGATAGAGTCATTTCCCCTAATAGAAGTAGGTAGTCCAGTGATAAAGTCCATTCCTACAGAATCCCATTTCCATTCCGGAATCTGCAAAGGTTGCAACAATCCAGCAGGTCTTTGATGTCCTGCCTTGACTCGCTGACATATATCACACTTGGCGATATAGCTTCCTATTTATCTCTTCATCTTATGCCACCACAATTGCTCTTTCAAATCTTGATACATCTTAGTTCCTCCGGGATGGATAGAATAAAGAGTATCATGAGCCTCCTTCAAAATAACTTCTTTCAACTCAGAATCTGCTGGTACACAAAGGCGTCCTTTGTACCACAACACTCCTTCTTCGTCCTCGGTGAATCCGGGTACTTTGCCCGTACCGATACGACGCTTGATTCCTTCGATACTAGCATTTTCCTTTTGTGCCTCCTTAATCTGACTGATCAAAGTGGGCTGGAGTTCTATGCTAGCCAAAAATCCTTCACTTACTAATTCCATTCGAAAATCTTCCATCTCCTTGTGCAAACTTGGTTGCTCCTTCAAAATCATGGAGTTCAAGCGACACGGCAATCTGCTAAGGGCATAGGCTACCACGTTGGCTTTACCAGGGTGATAGTGAATGTCCAGGTCATAATCCTTGATTAGCTCAATCCATCTTCTCTGCCTCATATTCAGCTCCTTCTGAGTGAATATATACTTTAGGCTCTTGTGATCCGAATAAATCTCACAACGATTTCCCATCAGGTAATGTCTCCATGTCTTTAGGGCTAGAACTACGGATGCGAGTTCGAGGTCATGGGTTGGGTAATTTTGCTCATGTTGCTTCAATTGTCGAGATAGATAAGATATAACTTTGCCTTCTTGCATTAGCACACATCCAAGACCAATCTTGGATGCATCACAATACACATCAAAGGGCTTCGTGATATCCGGCATGATCAAGATTGGGGCTGAAATCAATCTCCTTGTGAGTTCTTGAAAACTTGCTTCACACTTGTCTGTCCATTCAAACTTCTTATCCTTCTTCAGCAATTGGGTCATGGGTCTGGCGATACTCGAGAATCCTTCTACGAATTTGCGGTAATATCCCGCCAATCCGAGAAAAGCACGAACTTGGGTTTGAGTGGCTGGGGATTGCCAATCTTCTACATCTTTCACTTTGGCAGGGTCAACGGCAATTCCTCCGGCTGATACAATGTGACCGAGGAATCCTACCTCCTGTAACCAGAATTCACATTTTCTAAACTTGGCATACAACTGATGCTCTCTAAGGGTTCCAAGAATGGTCCTTAGGTGTAGCTCATGTTCTTCTTCTGATTTGGAATAAATCAGAATGTCATCGATGAAAACAACGACAAACTTATCTAGGAAGTCCATAAAAATCTTATTCATAAGGTTCATGAAATAAGCGGGGGCATTGGTTAATCCGAAAGACATGGCGGTATACTCATACAATCCATATCTGGTGGTAAAGGCAGTCTTTGGAATATCCTATGCACGAATTTTGAGTTGATGATAGCCAGTTCTAAGATCAATCTTAGAAAACACTTTGGCACCGGTCAACTGATTAAACAAATCTTCTATCTTGGGCAAGGGGTACTTGTTCTTGATGGTGACATCATTCAACTTCTGATAATCCGTACACAAACGGTTACCTCCATCCTTCTTGTCCACAAACAAGACAGGTGATCTCCATGGGGACGCACTTGGTTGAATCAATCCGATTTACAAAATGGAATCCAGTTGCTTCTTCAGTTCTATGAGCTCTGACGGGTTCATACTATAGGGTCTCTGGGCTATGGGTCCGGTTCCGGGGATTAGTTCAATGATAAACTCGATATCCCGATCTGGGGGCATACCGGGCAAAACATCTAGAAATACATGAGGGGGTATTCACAAACTATCCGGAATTGTTCCATGGTAGGTTGGGCTATACTCTTGTTGCATTTAAATTGACGAGGTAAGGTTTCAGATATATGCTCGACTGATATTCCGGTGGTACTGGTCATGGTGATGGATTTCTTGGCACAGTCAATCAATCCTTTATGTTTGGACATCCAATCCATTCCTAGTACTACTTCCAAACCTTTAGTTCCGAGTACTATCAGATTATCATAAAAATCTATGCCATGGATTCGGATAGGGACGGCTTTGAAAATTTGCCTAGCCTTGGTGGTTGATCCGGGAATTTGCACAATCATCACATGCTTCAATTTGGTTGGTTGAATTTTACTAGTGCATGCAAATTCTTCGGTGACAAATGAATGCGATGCACCAGAATCAAACAACACTCTTGCAAGTACTGAATTAACAGAAAACATACCCAGCACGACGTCTGGCGCTTCCCGAGCTTCTTCAGCATGCATGTGAAAAAGACGGCCATTGCGGTTGAGTGAATTCCCTGGGGCAAATCTTCTCCGGGCTGAACACGACACTGCTGTTGAGCTGGGGCATTGGCATTGGGTCTGTAGCATTCTTCTTGTTGGGGCATTCGTTGGAATAGTGGCCTTTATTTCCACAGTCATAACAAGTCATTTGCGACTTGTCCTTGGCCGCTACAGGCACAACATTGCTTCCAGTCCTCGGGGCAGTGTTGGTGTTGGCGGTAGCATTGTTGGTGTTGAACTTGGATGGGGCACGGGTGAAATTGCTAGAGTTGACGGGGTTGTTGTGATTTCCTCCGGGTCTAGGGTTTCCACGATTGGGATAGGTTGGACGGTTCATCGGGGGTCTGTTGGTTCTTGGGGCAAATCCTGGAGATGGGTTGGGGCGATACTTTTGGGTCTGATGGGTTCCTGGCTGATGCATCATACGACGCTTGCGGTTCTCATTGTCTTGGTTGATCTTTCCTTCCATCTGGATGGTAGAGTCGACAAGGGCTTCAATATCTGCAAAGGGGATATTGACTAACACCGTCTGCATCTCGTCATGCAGACCATTCAGGAATCTTTCTTTCTTCTTGGCTTCGGTGTCTATCTCGTCCGGGGCATACCTAGCTAATGACAAAAATTTGTCATGGTATTCCACTACAGTCATCCTTCCTTGCTTCAGCTCTCTGAAGTCGTCTCTCATTCTCTTGATCAAACCTGGTGGCACATGGGTTCTGCTAAACTTGACCTTGAATTCCTCCCAGGTCATTATCCGCCTCGGTCATTCTTGAACACTGTTCCACCATGCCCTGGCATCTCCGGCTAGATAATGGGTGGCGAACAGGACTTTCTCGTTGGCTTCCACTCCGGCGACTTCTAGGTTATTTTTCATTGTTTGCAGCC
Organism: Avena longiglumis; assembly: GCA_030063025.1. Taxonomy (NCBI): domain Eukaryota; kingdom Viridiplantae; phylum Streptophyta; class Magnoliopsida; order Poales; family Poaceae; genus Avena; species Avena longiglumis. Next base: position 454,449,154 of record CP125974.1, on the reverse strand, counting down.
AATCATCGGCGTCTAGGGGTTCTTCTGACTTAGTGAAAACTGGTGGGTTGGTGTTCTGGAAATTCTTGAGCTTAGATCCATGGTTGTCCTGATTTCCGTGGCCTTGATTGTTGTGGGCTAGCTGGTCTATCTGTTGCAGAGTGGCTAGGTTGGCTTGACGTTTCGCTCTTTCAGCTTCGCGGTCAGAAGTCAACATTTGCAGAATCTGCAACATCGGGTCTGGGGCTAAACCACTTCCTCCACGTGGCATCTGAAGATTTAGATCGATAATGAGAAAAGAGGAAAATTTCTAAGGTTTTGGGTCTTTGAAAAGTTTTTAAAGTTTGACTCAGGTTTTTCTAGCAACTTTCTTTTTCATTCATTCATAGCACACAGTACAACACACACCACAACAAAGAAAAACAGATGGTTTTAAGAACCATTCTGAGAACTACGATACAGTGGGACCGAATACTACTCACTATGCTAGTGCTCAAGTGCTACTACTCCTCGGAGTCTATGGCTTCATCATCTTCATCATCATCGATGAAGGCAAAATCATCCTCATCGGTGAAGAAGTCCATAGCCTGATCCTCCAGAAAATCATCGTCATCGCTGAGATAGGAGTAAGGGTCTCCACGAAGATCCTCTCCGGCATTCTCCCTTTCCTCCAACTGCATGTCTCTCTCGTGGATGGTGTCCTCCAACGATGAGATGCGGTGACGAAGACGGGCAATAATGCGCTCCTTCTTGTCGAGATGACGGAGGCGAGACTTGCGATCCCTTGCTAGCATGGCGATGGTCTGGTCCTTTGTCTTGATGATGGCAGACTTGTGGTTGCAGTAGTCACGGCAGTTGTCCAACTCCTGCTGACGATCATACATCATGAAGCTAAGGTGGTCCAATTGGGTCTTCAGCTCGGGGTGGTATGGGGCTTCCAGTGGTTGTCCATTTGCATCACTCCTTGGGCAAAACTCAAAGCGAGTACCCTTGATCTGATTGATGCTCTGCCCACACAGACGGGAAAGAGCTTCCTGCATTGCTCTGGCAAGTCCATCGAGCCAGTTGTTTTTCGCTCAAGGTAAACTGAATTCCCTCCGCAGTGGGAGGTTCAATCTTTCCTCGGAGACTTGCAACAATTAGCCACTGCAGGTCTTCTCCCCCTTGATCATTGAGCTGAGCTCAAGAACTCAAAAGTGCGACGCTCCAGAAGTTCCTAAAGCTGGTCCAGATCCCTCTCAAAGATAAGGTCTCCTCCATTCCCAAGTTGGTAAAACTTGCTGTACTTCACGTCCATCTATAAAAATAGAGGATGAGTAGATTAGCAGGGTTATCAAGTGTGTCAAATTTTATGTATTTTGCAAGAGTTTTTGAGGAACATGAATTTTTAGGAAAGAATTAAAGAGATAAGAATGAGAATAAGTTTTTGTAAATATTTGTTTTTCTTTGGTTTTGAAACTAAGTTTTTGGGTTCCAACGTCCAGTCTAACTAGGGTCTCCTATGGTCAGGATGGATATGATACCAACTTGTCAACACCCGGATTTTTCAATCCTAGATGCATGTTATGCCATACATCGCAATCCCAGGATTACCATTTTTGCGAGACATAACAAAATTGGATACCATAGTACATCATCCATTACAAACGATACATAAGTTCTTACACAAATAGGGATCTCATGATCCATTATAACGCTCTTGGACTTGTTGTTTTGTGCAACTTGGACAGGAAGAAGCAGAGGAAGGAGAAGGATTGGGAAAAGCTTCACATGAAGCATGTTGAGAAATTCAAGAGGTGTGTGATCGAGGCTAGGAAAGCAAAAGGAACACAGGAAAGGCCCTTCAGTCAGGATGCTTTTAACGACTACATCACATGGTTCATTGACAACGCGCGGGTGGAGATATACCCACGAGCATTTCGGGATTCGATCTTGGAGGAGCCATTGTTGTTCGATGAGCTTGCAACCGAACAATACAACATCATGGTCAGAGAAGGGCGACAAGCCGAGTTTTCTCCTTTGGTCAACTTCGTGGTAAAGTGTGTCGAATGTTTGTTTTCCGTCTTAGCCCTTTTCACACCTTGCATGGGTAACTTACTAGTTTCCTATCTATGATAGCGCGCAGAGGTAAGAAAGTCCGTCGATGCGTGCGAAGATGCTTTGGAGACATACCCTCGCGGAGAGAAGGGAGAGGGTCTTTGTCAACACCCGGATTTTTCAATCCTAGATGCCTCTTATGCCATACATCGCAATCCCAGGATTACCATTTTTGCGAGACATAACAGAATTGGATTCCATAGTACATCATCCATTACAAACGATACATAAGTTCTTACACAAATAGGGATCTCATGATCCAGTTCTTAATACAACATCAGGCAGCAGAATACGTAATAATAACGGTAGCGTAGGCGAAGCTCCATCTTCGGGGTCACAGGCAATGCTGACGATGGGAGATGATCCTAGTTGTCGTAACCTTCCTGGGGTCCATCCTCCAGGTACTCCTCTTCATAGTATGGCCATGGGAATAGCCAGGGACAAAGCCATGAGTACTCTTTAAGTACTCGCAAACTAATACTAACAGGTGAAGGGGTTTTTGGATAATAGGACACTAGGCTCTTAGGGTTGTTTTGCAAAAGCCAGATTTATCTCTACCAGGTTCCAATGCTAGTCACCATTTTATAACTCCTAAGTGGGAACTTGTATTTCATATCACAACTCTGTTGTGGTCAAGTCAAAGTCTCAATTCATTTCACAAGTCATTTTAAAAAGTCTGATGGGGGAACAGTATGGCCACTCCAACTGTCCATAACCGCAGACGCGGCTATTTGAATAGTTTGACACTCTGCAGAGATTGTACACTTTCACCACAACATTCGATACATCCGTCAGGAACAAATCCTAAATTCACCATACTCAGTATGCGGATAATCAATCCTAACCTTTCAATTACACTCCCTAGTATAAGCACCTCTCCTGTGAGTTTGGCCTCCCAACCATGACCAACTGTCATCTTGGGTATGCCGCAGTGGACAATCTTCACAAGGTAGCCTCAGCTCAGACCTTGGCCGTGAGGTAACTAATACTAAGGGATATAAGTTTCCAGTCAAGCCCTACCCAATATTCGGGTATTGTGGTTGTACGATAAAATTGGAATGGTATCGCATCCAGACATCCATCAGTTTTATAAAGGGCTAAGGCTCATGCATCAACATTTTCATCACCAAAATCATCAATTGTTTGGAAACACATGTCCAAAACATTTCAATAGAATGATCCATCATTCCAAGGTTTTCATAACCATTTTTTTCCACCAAGTATTCCCATCTAAAGTTGATCAAGTTTTATGCTTAGCACTAGCATCTATAAGTGGGGGTAGGCACTAATGAGGGGTGGTAAATAGTGGAGTTTCAACTAAGTACAACCTTATATCTTAGGATGATATCAAGGTTTTCTAGCTTAGGCCAAATTTTATGCTCTTTATGTAACCTTCACATCTTTCTAGTATCTACCAATATCTTAAGTAAACTCTAGGTAAGCTTTGATAAAGAAATAAAGTAAGAAGCTTGCAAGTAAAACTAGGGTTGGTTTATCAAATGGGTATGATCACATATGCTTATGGCATATAGTAGGCCGGGTAACAGGTAAGGGTTTGTTGCATCAGTAGGGTATCTTCAAGTGGTAGCTTGCACATTCACTAGTAGTATTAGGCTTGCATCAGTGTCAATATAAGCTTGTCTTGTGCAGAGCAGTGTTTGAAGTTCTCCTCGGCCTCTTCTTCGTAGAATCCTCCTCCCTCCTCGTATCCTTGGTCGATACTATCGTCTATGAATAAATACGAGGTACACAATCACCAAACAATACTTAAGTACTTGCAATCATCACACACAAGGGTCCTATAGATGATCTAGAATCATCTCTAACATTACAAGGTTAAGGCTTGATTTAGTTCCTTTTATTTTTAGAAAAGTAGTTTCTACTCATTGAAAAACTACTTAAGATTTAATATTCTCCAAACCAAACATGGGATCATGTTGACACATGTCATCACCACATATTGTAGTCCATGGGAATGTGATTTAAAGTGGTGTCACAATTTAATAAGGTTTTACCCTTTTATTTTAATTAATTAAAGTGGCTAGTAATGCCTATGGGGCATTCTTTTATTACTTGAACATTATTTCTGCAAGTAAACCTATATATTTTTATATATTCTGAAAGGTATGGTTAAATGTGATTTTTTAGAGTTGGAATCAACTCAAAAGCTATTTTGTTTTAAATTTGAAAAATGTTTGAATACAGAAAAGCTTCTTCCTTGTTATTTTTACCATGGGTGATCTATAGATCCAAATGACTTGAATCCAACGGGCTTGGATTCAGCATTCACAGACCTTTCCAACAAAATTGGTTTCATTCAATTTGGTGCACTGAATCGATCTGGGTTGATTTTTGAAGTTGGGTACAGAAGTGTGTTTGAATTGAAATGGAAAAAGTTTAATTTGAATAACTGGGCTGCGTGGGAAAAGTAACGGGCCTGTTGCTAAAGGTTCCCTGCTGGCTACTTAAGTGGGTGTCCCCACTCGTCAGTGACACGGGGCTGGGCGAAGCGGTATGGGGCAACGTGGATCGTTCGATCTAGTTCTAATCCAACGGCTGAGAGTCATCATTGACGCGAGACAACGCCGACGAGAACGAAACCTAGCATGGCCAGTGAGGGGTGTTGGGGGCTCACCAGGGTACGGGCGAGGGTCGGCGAGGCGGGCGAATGACGAAGTCGACGACGGCGAACTCAGGGGTGGTCGCGGCAGCTCCTAGGGTGGACGAAATCGATGGCTCCCTTCTTCTCCAGAGGCGGCGGGCTCCGGTGAAATTCCGGCAGGGTGGTGCTCGCCTTGCTCTGAGAACGGTGTGGCACGATTAGTGAGGAGAGGGGAGTGAGATGGTGTGAATAAATCGAGCGGGGGTGGCCTCTATTTATAGTCGAGCGAGGGGACCGTTGGGGCACACAGTGAGCTCGTCGGGGGCGATGTTACAGGCGGCTAATGGCATGGGCAAGGGTAGGGGACGGTGCGGTGTCTCCTGGCGATGCTCAACGGAATGGGTTTGAGGCATGGGGCGGTGCGGCTTGGTCTGGAACGGGTGATGCTCTGCGCGGCAGAGGCGGCGTCTTCGACGGCGGGCAGTGGCTGTGCGGCACGGGGCGGCAAACGGGGATGTATGGCGGTCTCCTGGGTCGGTGGCGATCGTGTGCACGCGTGAGGCGGGCGCGGTCCGTGGCACTGGTCGAGGGTGGTGCTCTGGCGCACGCTCGGCATGGTTGCTGGCGAGGTTGGCATGGTTCGTGCATGTGGTCCAGGGCTTGGCAACTCTCGCGGCTGGGATAGTGAGTGGCGGTGGACGGTGGGATTCCTCCCAGACATGCTGGCTAGGCTGGCTGCTGCTCCTACCTTGCTGTCGAATATGGGTGGCAATGGTGTGCTCGGCTGTTCACCATTGATGGCAATGTCAAGCTTACAGTGATGCTAAGGGTTAGTTTAGGTTGTTAGATGATCTACTAAGGCTAGTGGTGCCCAGAGTGGGAACAAGTTAGGCCTCAGTCACTGCTCACTATAGTGTTTGATGTTTGTTTGATTTGTGTCTGCAACCTGTTTGATGAAATGGCCGCATGAAATCAAGTTTTGAATTTTGAAAAGATTTTTGGTGGGTTTGCTAGATTGGTGCTGGTGAGTCTGCAGATACTTGGGTTTTGAAAGTTGAGCTTGTTTGAGTGGTTTTTGAAAAAGTGGGATCTTCCCATATGATAAAGATTCAATTTTGAATTGTCATTTAAACTATGCATTTGAAAGTTTCTGGATGATCACAAATTGGGCCTTGATACCTTGTTATGAGTACATTCAAGGGGTGCAAAGATCCAGAAAATTTTATGTTAGGTTCTGAAAGTTTGAGACAGCCAAAGTAGGCATGAGAGTTAAATTGGTCAAAGTGACCATTCGTTTAATATATGTGTTTTGATTTACTTGTCTTTAGGAAAATTGTGGGAAATGTTTTAGATGATGTTTATTTCACCTAAGAAAAATTTTACAAGCAATGAAACAAACAAACAAGGTGGTTTTAAAAGAATTCAAAATCCATGCATACACATATGCATGCATTCATAATTTTATTTAGAAAAGTTTTTGTTAACCCTAAATTTGATGATTAGAATTTGATGATCCAAGCTTAGTATTTTTGGGATGTTACAGTATGTTTCGTGAATTTGTTAAGAAGCGGGACCGACGGTTAAGGCGGCTGTCGAACTTGCTAGGTTGTCGTGACCCCGGGGTGGCAACACCGTCCGCGTCACGGTCCAACACGCCCCAAGGTGACAATTCTGCCGATCATCACTCCACATCCGAGGACGAGTGGAACACACCTGAGGTAGTACAACCATTGCATCCCCCACCGTCCCTTGCATTACTATATGTCCTTACCAATCTTCTTTTGTTGACAGCCCCAAGGTGAGGAAAGCGTCTCCAAGGAGATGACATTGCTCAACTACACTCGATATAAGGTCCACGAGTGGTCCGACTACATGTTCAAGCCAAGGCAACCCAACAAGCCTTACACACCTGACCCTTCCGTGGCCAAGGTAAAGAAGTCCAAGCAAATATACCGTTTAAAGGTGGATGATGAAGAGGAATCGAGGAGGAGGAAGATTCCCGCGAGAAGGGGCCGAGGAAAGAAGACCACTCGTGGGAAGTAGAGTATATGTGGTCACAGGAACATGGTAGATGTGAACTTTGGTGTCTTTTGAACTTAGTACTTGTAATGGTGTCGTTTGAACTTTGGTGTCACAGCAACTTGGTACTTTGTGATGTTGTCGAACCATGTGATGTTGTCTTTTGAACTTGGTAGATATCGAACCATATGATATTGTCGAACCATGTTGTGATGTTGCCCATGTTAGATGTGATGTTCCAGCCCATGTTGTATTGTAGAACCAATTAGGTGTGATGTTCCAGCCCATGTATGTGATGTTTTTGAACCAATTTTAATTCTGGAAGGAAGGTGATGTGCCACGAGCAACGATGTCGCACAATAGCTACTCGCTGGGCTGCAGGATACAGGCATGTGTGGCGCCATGATGCAAGGCATTGCACGGTGCAGCGCCACTGTGCCAGACGTTGCACAGTGCGGCGCCGTGAGTCGTGGCGCCGCACATGGGCTTGATATGTCGGAAACGTATCTATAATTTTTTATGCTCCATGCTTGTTTACTATCTACTTTGCTTTATCCACACTTTGAGGTGTTTTTATATGTTTTCTGGTACTAATCTATTAACAAGTTGCCACAGTGCGAGTTGCCTGTTTTCTTCTGTTTTTGGTTCCAGAAAGGCAGAAATTGAATATTCTCGGAATTGGAAGGGACAAAAGCCTAAGTTAATATTTTACCGTGGATAACACGAAGCCGGAGTATGAGACAGAGGATACCCACCAGGGGGCCACACCCCCTGGCCGCGTGATGACCCACAAGTGTAGGGGATCGCAATAGTCTTCGCATGTAGTATTACCCAATTTATTGATTCGACACAAGGGCAGCAAAAGAATACTTGCAAGCCTTAACAACTGAGTTGTCAGTTCAGCTGCACCTGGAAATAGTTCTTGCTCATAGAAGTTTATCAGTAGCAACAGTGAAACAGGAGCAATAGTAACAGTAACGGTAATAGTGGGATTCGAGTGCGGTAGGCATAAGGATGGATGGACGGGCGTTGCATGGACGAGTCTAAACATGTAACTTCAAGATCTAGGGCATTGCAGATAAATAATAACAAGCATCCAAGTACTAAACAATCCTAGGAATGCGCTCCATATATAGTCATACGTGCTCGTAATGAGAACTTGCACAACATCTTCTGTCCAGCCAGATCGTGGCAGCGGGGCCTCTAGGGAACTTCTGGCAATTAGGTGTTCCTTTTAATAGGGCACCGGAGCAAAGCATTAACACTCTGTGAACACATGTGATCCTCACACCACAACCATCCCCTCCGGTTGTCCCAATTATTGTCACTTTGGAGCCTTTGTATCCGGACAATAATATGTGTACACAACTTGCAGATAAGATCACAAATAATACTATCGTAATGATTCAATAATAAGTTCAGATCTGAGATCATGGCACTCGGGCCCTAGTGACAAGCATTAAGCACAACAAGTTGCAACAAAGTCAAATAGCACTAATAGAGATACTAGGCACTATGCCCTAACAGATCTTATTCAATTACATGATAGAACTCATCGAATCCCTACCATCCCCAAGCCTACAGCGGGGGATTACTCACTCATGGATGAGGGAAACATCGGTGGTTGCTGGAGATGCGTTGGTGATGATAATGGCGATGATCTTCTCCAAATTCCCTATCCGGCAGGGTGCCAGAACGGAGTTTCTAGATTCGAATCTTGGTTTCTGGTGGCGGCAGCGGAGCAGAACTCTTTATAGAAAACTATCGACCCCCCCCCCCCCGGTTTTTAGGTCGAAAGGCGACTTATAGGCGCAGAGGGAGGACGAGGGGGTGGCTACACCCCACTAGGCGTGGCCAAAGGTGGGCCCACGCGTAGCAAGGGTAAGGGCCCCCAGGCCCCTACTCCGTCTCATCTTCTGGCTCTGTGGGTCTTTTGGTGAAATATAATTTTTGGCATATTTTCCGGGATTTTTCCTGATAGTTGATTTTCTTCACATAAACAAGACACCAAGGTAATTCTGCTGAAAACAACATCAGTCCGTGTTAGTTGTATCCAAATCACACAAGTTTAGAGGATAAATAATAGCAAAAGTGTTCGAGAAAGTAGATACATTTTGGACGTATCAACTCCCCCAAGCTTAGCTTATTGCTTGTCCTCAAGCAATTCCGTTGAAAACTGAGTGTGATAAAAGAACTTTCACGAACACATTTGCTTCATATGATGTATATATTCTCAGCATAGGAGTAGATGCTTAAACCATTCATAATAAGAAGTATGCAACCAAGTCTACTCAATAATCATTGCAAGCTATGAAGAGAAACCAACTGAATAATAATAAGTAACATGGAACATAAACATAAGCAACATTGCAATGCTCATAGTAAGGTATGATAGAGTGGTATCTTGCTTGCCTTTGTTTGTAGAGCACAATTTAAATGCCAAAGCACCTCTGAAGTTCAAGTGAAGACTAGAGGTAAAAATATCAGAGACACAAGCATCAAAGTAATGGCATAATTAACCAAGTTTTGGAATAAACACAAGAATGACACCTATGCTCTCAAGAAGGTGCTCATAGAATACACGGTGACTCAAAAAGGTTGTGAAAACGGTTTTGGAAAGTTTGAAAGGCTTCCTAATGCTGAAAGGAAGGTACTCATTAGCTTTGAGCTCTCATTTCCCCTATCATAGGCATCTTCATGTGGTTAAGGTGAAAGTGAGGTCCACTCTAAATCATATGCTTGACAGACCATAGACTAAAAATCCAATGTCCCTTGAGTATGAGGGCCGCTCCGCATGATATTTAACTTTGGTTACCTGTAAGTTCTTGTCAATGTAAATACACGCATATCATAGAGAACCGCCAACGGGTACCCCTTGCACATGATACAGGAGCTATCCCGTGATCAAAATGACAAGGCAAGCAGACAATGAGCATCTCAACTATCTTTTTATTTACTATGTGCATATCTTTTTATTGGGGATGCTTCATAGAATGCTCATTATGGTGATGTTGCAAGTTTACACCATGATTAGGCATGGCTTAGGCTAGCGGCCCAGGCGTTTCTCTAACACAATGTATAGACTCCATGAACTCACAAGCTCCCCTTTTATTTCACATCGTCGACATCCGTAAACAAAAGAGCAAAGTATCAACTGGATAGGATATCCAAAAAGTGTTGAAAGCGTTCCCTGTGACAGCACGGTTCTGCTGACTCCTAGCATATAATTTGCAAGCATACAACTTTCATGGACAAGTCACAATGGTTCAGGATTATTAAGTGCAAGGAATAAAGTGTGCCATCAAGTTCGTGAGAGCTTTACTAACTAATTTTCTCAAAACAAACAAACATTTTATTTGGAAGAAAACAAGTCATATTGAATATGCACTGAAATAGCAAACGATGCTAATAGGTAGGTATGGTGGACACAGCTGGCAATATTGGTTTTGGGGAGTTGGAAACACAGGTAGAGCTCATGCTCAGTGCAAGTGAAGGCTAGAAAAAGAGAGGGAGCGACAAACGAAAGAGCAATAATTGTCATAATCATGCTTGCAACAAAACAGGAATAATTATGGCATGAAAGTGATACGAGGACTCTGAGTCAAAATAAATCATCGAGTCTTACTGACTATTGTTTAGTCATATGCATGCGTGAGCATGTGCCAAGTCGATTCACATGAAATTTCTAGAGGAGGATTCCACAATATCATACCAAAATATGAATAAAACAATGCAAGCAAACATTCATATGACATGCTACAAACTATTAGCAAGCTGGAGCTAATCATAGACAAGCAAAAACTACTAAGCATCCATCAGTAACACACTCCTTACCATAACAGACTAAGCATGCTCATAATGATGAGTATATGTACAAAAATGAAACAAATAGAGTTTGTTACCAGCCTCTTACCACTCCTCAAGTTGTCTTAATCTTCATTATTGCCCTTCACTTTTGTGACTTGAATCATAACATGAAACCCAAAATCCACTAAGGATGGCTGAACCCTGCAAAGAACTCACAAAAACAAAGAAGAACAACAAATATTTTGGTGTTTTCGATTTTTTAAAGAAGCCAACAAAGAAAAAACAAGCAAAGCAAAAAACAAACCAAGCAAAGCAAAATCTTTTTTGATTTTTCTTTTAAGGCAAACAAAAGCAAAGAAACAAACCAAGAGAAACAACGAAAATATTTTTGGTATGTTTGTGTTTTTGAAAAAGAAGCAACAAGAACCAAAAAGAAAGCGAAACAATGGATATACAAAGACCGACCGAACATGATATATAGATGAGTGTGATGTCCTCCCCCCAAGCTTAGGATTTTGGCCTAAGTGGGGCTCAATAGCGCGGGTAGTAACTGTAGCGGTTCGTAGCATGGAAAACAAAAAATTTATATCGCATGCACACAGACAAGCCAAGATATATCTACTAGATTGTAGCAACGAGTCGATTAGAGTACTCACCCTCGAAGATTCCAAAGCGGTTAACGAGAGGAGATTCTCGTGGATGATGTAGTCATACACTTGCCGATCTCAAGATCGCGTAGACGATCCTTCCGGCGCCGCATTTCAGTAGCGCTTCCATAGTCGGTCACATGTTCGGTACTCGATGAATACCTTCCTCTCCCTTGTTCCAGCAAGCAGCGGAGGTTGTAGTTCTCCCCTCGCGATTCCAACAGCGCGACGGTGTGGTGTCGGAAGTAGAGGGAAAATCCTGCAGGGCTTCGCCTAAGCCGGAGCAGGTTATGGTGGATCTAGGGTTTTCGGTGATCTAGATTTAGAGGCCCGGAGAGGAGGAGGTGGAGTCGGTGGAGGCTAGGGCGGCATGACGATCCGCGATGGCGCTGGGCGGCGCGGGCGTGGCTTAGTGGGGAGGGCTGGTTGTGATCTCTTGGGGAAGCCCCTCCCCTCTATTTATGAGAGGGAGGGCAGCTTGGAAGAGGGGAGTTTGAATCCCTCCCCAAATCCTATCCAAGTTGGAGGGAAGAAGGACTCTTTCCTTCTTCCACTAGGAAACCATTGTTCCAGTTTGACTTTTAAAACCTGTCTTTTGACTTGCAATTTGGAGCTTAATTCCTCTCTTGCAAATGACCAACCAAGTGACCTAGGACATGATCCAATCATTCCACTTAACCATGACACATTCATGAACCATTTCCCTTCCGGTCCGGTGAACCTTCTAGACCCTTCTAGAACCTGTCCGATGAAAACATCGAAATCATTTCCGAACTCCGGAATTGGACTTTCCTTATATAAATCTTATTCTCAGGACCATTCCAGATATCCTCGTGATATCCCGGATGCCATCCGAGACTCTGAACAACATTCGGTCTCCTTACTTACATTCCATATCTACTAAACAACATTGAATCCTTAAGTGTGTCTCCCTACGGTTCATGAATTATGTGGACATGACCGAGACACTTCTCCGATCAATAACCAATAGAGGAATCTGGAAATTCATATGGCTCTCACATATTTCTATGATTAATTTGCAATCGAATGAACCACTTACATACGATACCAATTTCCCTTTGTCTCGCGATAGTTTACTTATCCGAGGTTTGATCGTCGGTATCTCTGCATACCTAGTTCAACCTCGTTACCGATAAGTACTCTTTTCTTGTTCCCGTGATATGTGATCCCTTGTGATCCAGTCACTTGCTTGCACGCTAATTGGATGACATTCCACCAAGAGGGCCCAGAGTATATCTATTCGTCATATGGATGGACAAATCCCAGTCTTGATGCATGTGCCTCAACACATACTTTTCGAACACTCAATGCCACCTTTATAGTCACCCAGCTATAGTGTGGTGTTTGATGTCATCAAAGCATCCTTCCGGTGATGGTGATTACCATGATATTATGGTCGAAGGAATTAGGTTACTATGTATCAAAAAGCTTATAGCAAACGAACTATTGAAATGACTTGATCTTTATGCTACTCTTATCTATAGGAGTATGTCCGTCACACCATTCTCCTAATGATATGATCTTGTTGTTAATAACATCTCAATGTTCATGATCGGGAAACCACGATCATCTATTAACCAACAAGCTAGTATTACAAAGAGGCTTTCCTAGGGACTCTAATTTAGTTTACAAATCACACAAGTATTAATGTTTCCAGTTAATACCATTATAGAATGAATGTAAACATTTATCATAAACACAAAGATATAATAATAACCACTTTTATTATTGCCTCTAGGGCATATCTCCAACAGTCTCCCACTTGCACTAGAGTCAACTAATCTAGAATACATGGTAATATACCGAACACCCATGGTGGTTTGGTGCTGGTCATGTTTTGCCCTCCGGAGAGGTTTAGTCAATGGATTCGCCACATTTAGACATGTGTGTACTTTGCAAATCTTTATGTCACCATCTTGGACATGCTCTCGAATAGCATGAAAATGCAGCTTGATATGCTTCAGCTTCTTGTGTGACCTTGGTTCTTGCACATTGGCTATGACGCCCATGTTATCACGATAGATAGACATTGGGTCCATCGCACTGGGAACCACACCAAGCTCTGTAATGAACTCCTTCATCCATATTGCGTCTTGTGAAGCCTCCGAAGCAGCTATGTATTCCGATTCAGTTGAAGATCTCGCCATAATGCTTTGATTTGCACTCCTCCAACTAACTGCTTCACCATTCAAAGTAAATACATATCCAGATTGAGATTTAGAATCATCCGGATCGGTGTTCCAACTAGTATCGATGTAACCATTAATAACGAGAAGTTCATCACCTCCATAATAGAGAACCATATCCTTAGTTCTTCTCAAGTACTTAAGGATGTTTTTGACCGTTGTCCAATGATCCACTCCTGGATCACTTTGATATCTGCTAGTCAAACTAACAGCATATGCAATGTCGGGTCTAGTACATAGCATGGCATACATGATAGATGCTATGGCTGAGGCATAGGGAGTCTTACTCATCCTTTCTCTATCTTCTGCCGTAGCGGGACTTTGAGTTTTACTCAAGGTCGTATTGGGCAACATTGGCAAGAACCCTTTATTGCTATCTTCCATTCCAAACCTCTTTAGAACTTTGTCCAAATATGTACTCTGTGACAATGATATTAGGCGCCTTGATATTGTTGGAATTATGCCCTAGAGGCAATAATAAAGATGTTATTATTATAATTCTTGTTCATGATAAAGTTTATATTCCATGCTAGAATTGTATTAAGCGGAAACTTTAATACTTGTGTGGTTTGTGAACAACACTGTGTCCCTAGTACACCTCTAAGGACTAGCTCATTGATTAATGATGGTTAAGGTTTCCTAACCATGGACATGAGTTGTCGATTAATAATGAGATCATATCATTGGGAGAATGATATGGTGGACAGACCCAAACTAAGCGAAGCAATTAGATCGTGTCATCGTGTTCGTCTTTGGGAAGCTTTTTCTTATGTCAAATATTGTATTCCTTAGACCATGAGATAATACAACTATCTGGTATCGGAAGAAAGCTTTGAGGTCATCAAACGTCATCCTATGAGAGGGTGATCATAAAGGTGTCTCTCAGGTGATCGGAAAGTATCTGTTGGGTTGTATGTATCGAGATGGGATTTGTCCCTCCAAAGTCGGAGAGATATACTTCGGGCCCACTCGATAATCGATATCAACACCGCTTGCAAGCATGTGTTTAAGGAGTTAATCACAAAGTGATATCGGATTACGGAACGAGTAAAGTACTTGCTGTGAACGAGATTGAACTATGTATGACGGTACCGACGATCGAATCTCGGGCAAGTAAAATATTGCGAGACGAAGGGAATATATATGGGATTGATTGAATCCTGACATCGTGGTTCATCCGATATGATCATCGATGAATGTGTGGGAGTCAATATGGGTTTCCAGACCCCGCTGTTGATTATTGATATAAGATCATGTCTGCATATTCTCGAACCCGCAGGGTCACACACTTAACGTGTCTCGACGCTAGGATAGATTGGATAATTGGTTTATGAGTTTTTTTTCGGAGTCTCGGATGGGATCCGGGACATCACGAGAGGTTCCGGAGTGGTCCGGAGAATAAGATTCATATAAGGCGCAGTTTTTTGGAGTTCGGAATTGTTCCGGGTTAATCGGTATTGTACCGGAAGCTTCTAGAACCTTCCGGAAGGGGACCAACGTGGCCCCACCTTCCGGGAGGGGGCATGGTCCTATGAGGGAGTGCCCTGGCCGCATTGGGACAGGGGAACAAGGCCCCATAGGGCCCAGCCGTCCAAGGGGGTTTTAAACTCGAGATAGACCTTCTAGAAGGGGGGTTTCCTTGCCCCCCACTCCTTATCCTTTGGGGCCGCCGGTTTGGGTTTGGGGGAGGGTCTAGGGCTGCGCCCCCCCTCTATATAAAGAGGGGTGGGGGCGCACCAACCACCCACACCTTCCCCTCCAACCCTAGCCGCCTCGCCTCCTCTCTCCTCCCGATCGCCAGGCGAAGCCTGCAGAAATTCTCCACCAATTGCACCGCGTCGTCGCATTGTAGATCCAACCCATCTCTCCACCATACTTGCTGGACCAAGGAAGGAGGAGACGTCAAGGTTCTGCATGTGTGCATCTCACGGAGGCACCGCCACTTGTGGTGCTAGATCGGATCGGATCGCGAGGAGGAGAAGCGAGTACGACTACATCACCCACGTTCTGTCGAACGTTCCGCTGTGCGAATCTTAAAGGGTATGAAGATCTAATCTAATCTCTCTCGTTGTTTGCATCTCCTAGATTAGATCTTGGCTTTCCCTCTGTTCGCTCCGTAGAAAATTTTGATTTACTATGCCGCGAAACCCTTCAGTGGTATCAGAGCTAGATCTATGCGTAGATGTGTTTCACGAGTAGAACGCAACATGGTTGTTGCGGGCGTTGATGTTTTCTGTTGCAAGCCTCTTGTTTGTGTTCTTCTTATGACGCGGGATAGTGAGATTGAAGCGGTCCAGGCCAACCTTACACGACGTCGTTCGCGAGATCGGCTCCACACTTGACGTGTGGCTTGTTCCACACATGCGGCTGGTGGATGTCAGTTTCTCTCACTATAGTTGTCATGGGATTAACACCGGAGTTTGGCAACCATAACATCACCGTTGTGGATTTCCGTAGGTAAGAATCATTCTTAGCATCTACTCCCATAAGCCACGTAAAACATGCAACAACAAAGTAGAGGCGTCTAACTTGTTTTTGCAGGGAGTGTTTTCTGTGATATGGTATGGCCCAAGATGTGATGTGTATAATGTATGCGATGATCATGTTTTGTAACGTTTCACGACTTGCATGTCGATGAGTACACAACCGGCAGGAGCCATATGGTTGTCTTTATAATTGTGTATGACCTGTGTGTCAACTTCTTATACGCCATGTAATAGTTTCACTTTATCGCTAAGTAGTTAGCAATAGTTGTAGTTGCTATTCGTGGTGGAGGCAATCATGGTGGAGTGATGGAGATCATGCCGGAACACACAAGATGGAGATCATTGCGCGAAGATTGGCTATACCATGTCACATAAAGTTATATGCATGTGATGTTTATCCTTTTATGTATCTTATTATGCTTAGATCGCGACGGTATCATTATAAGATGATTCCTCACTTAAAGATCAAGATAAAAACTGTGTTCTCCCCAAGTATGCACCGTTGCGAAAGTTCGTCGTGTCCAAGCATCACGTGATGATCGGGTGCTATAGACTCTACGCTCACATACAACGGGTGCAAGCCAGTTTTTGCACACGCGGAAATACTTGGGTTTGACTTGACGAGCCTAGCATGTACATACATGGCCTCGGAACACATGAACCGAAAGGTTAAGCATGAGTCATATGAATGATATGATCGACACTTCGTTGTCCACCATTGAAACCACATCTCTTCTCGTGATGATCGGATTAGGTGTGGTGAATTTGGATCATGTTCACTAAACAATTTGAGGGATGTTGAATTTAGTGGGAGTTCATCTGGTAATTTGATTAAGTTGAACTAGTTATCATGAACATAGTCTAATTTGTACTTGCAAATACTGTAGATCACATGGCTAAGTCCAACTTCAACTTCAACGTTTTTTCTGAGAAGGAAAAGCTTAAAAACAATGGGTCTAACTTCACCAATTGGTTCCGCAATCTAAGAATCATTCTCTCTGGCGGTCAAAAGGACTATGTCCTTGGGAAAGCGTTAGGTGACCCCCCTTCTGCAACTGCTGATGAGAAAACTGTCTATCAGTCGTGCAAAGATGATTATGGTGTGATTAAGAGCACCATGTTGTTTGCTATCGAACCGGAACTTCAAAATCGTTTTGAAGACTATCCCGGGCCCTTTGAGATTCTCGAAGAGCTGAAAACCATGTTTCAGACTCAGGTCCGTTTTGAGAGATATGAGATCTCTGAGAAGTTCTTTAACTGCAAATGGAGGAAGGGAGTTCCGTTAGTGAGCACGCCATTAAGATGACGGGCTACACTCAATGCCTTGAGCAACTGGAATGCACGATTCCAGAGGAGCTCAAGATTGACAGGGTTCTGCAATCACTCCCTCCCAGCTACAAAAGTTTTGTAGTGACTCATAATCAGATTGGTTCCACTGATACGATCACCGAGCTCTTCGCAAAGCTGAAGGCCGCGGAAGTGGACATCAAAAAGGATAATCATGTGTTGATGGTCAACAAGCCCACCTTCAAGAAAGGTAAGGGTGAAAGAAGCCCTTCAAGAAGGGCGGCGGCAAGCGCACTGCCCCTGCTGAGAAAAAGCTCAAGTCTGGTCCTAAGCCGGACACTGAGTGCTTCTATTGCAAGGACAAGGGTCACTAGAAGCGCAACTATCCGAAGTACTTAGCGGGCAAGAAGGCTGGCACCATCAAAGGTATATTTGATATACATGTTATTGATGTTTTCCTTACTAGCCCTCTTTGTAGTGCCTGTGTATTTGATACCGGTTCAGTTGCTAATATTTGTAACTCGAAACAGGAGCTACGGAATAGACGGCGGCTTGCAAGGGATGAGGTGACGATGCTCGTTGGCAACGGATCAAGAGTTGATGTGATGGACGTCGGCACGCTCTCCTTAGTTTTACCTTCGGGATTAGTTTTAAACCTTAATAAGTGTTATTATGTGCTTGCGTTGAGCATGAACATTATTTCTGGATCTTGTTTATTGCAAGACGGTTATTCATTTAAATCGGAGAATAATGGTTGTTCTATTTATATGAGTAACATCTTTTATGGTCATGCACCTATTGTGAATGGTTTATTTCTTCTAAATCTCGAAAGGGATGAAACACACATCCATAACATTGAGGCTAAGAGATGCAAAGTAGATAGTGATAATACTAATTATTTTTGGCACTGTCGTCTAGGTCATATTGGTGTAAAATGCATGAAGAAACTCCATTCTGATGGACTTTTGGAGTCTCTTGATTTTGAATCATTTGACACATGCGAACCATGCCTCATGGGCAAGATGATCAAAACCCCGTTCTCCGGCATGATGGAGCGAGCAACGGACTTATTGGAAATCATACATACCGATGTATGCAGACCGATGAGTGTTTCGACGCGCGGTGGATATCGCTATTTTCTCACTTTTACCGATGACTTAAGTAGATATGGGTATATCTATTTAATGAAACATAAATCTGAAACGTTTGAAAAGTTCAAAGAATTTCAGAGTGAAGTGGAGAACCATCGTAACAGAAAGATTAAGTTTCTACGATCTGATCGTGGAGATGAATATTTGAGTTATGATTTTCTCACGCATCTTAAAGCAAGTGGAATCGTTTCACAACTCACGCCACCCGGAACACCACAGCGCAATGGTGTGTCTGAACGCCGGAACCGAACCCTATTAGATATGGTCCGATCGATGATGTCTCTTACTGATTTGCCATTATCATTTTGGGGTTATGAATTAGAAACCGCTGCATTCACTTTAAATAGGGCTCCATCTAAATCTGTTGAGACGACACCGTATGAACTGTGGTTTGGTGCTAAACCTAAGTTGTCGTTTCTTAAAGTTTGGGGATGCGAAGCTTACGTCAAGACGTTGATGCCGGACAAGCTCGAACCCAAAGCGAAGAAATGCGTCTTCATAGGATACCCTAAGGAAACTATTGGGTATACCTTCTATCACAGAACAGAAGGCAAAGTGTTTGTCGCAAAGAACGGTTCCTTTCTTGAGAAGGAGTTTCTCTCGAAAGAAGTGAGTGGGAGGAAAGTAGAGCTAGACGAGGTTATTGAACCTTCTCTTGAGTTGGATAGTAGCGCAGCACCTGAAATTGTTCCAGTGCCGCCTGCACCAACGATAGAGGAAGCTAATGACAAGGATCATGAAGCTTCGGACGATGCTGCTATTGAACGTCGCAGGTCGACAAGGTCGCGTGCCCCTCCTGAGTGGTACGGCAACCCTGTCTTGACTGTCTTGCTAGTAGAAGACAGTGAACCTCCGAACTATGAGGAAGCGATGATGAGACCAGACTCTGAGAAATGGCTAGAAGCCATGAAATCCGAATTGGGATCCATGAGCGAAAACCAAGTATGGACTTTGGTGGACCCTCCTAGCGACCGAAAGGCCGTTGAGTGCAAGTGGATCTTCAAGAAGAAAACGGACGCGGATGGTAATGTTACTGTCTATAAAGCACGACTTGTCGCGAAAGGTTTTCGACAAGTTCAAGGTGTTGACTACGATGAGACTTTCTCTCCCGTAGAGATGTTTAAGTCCATTCGGATTTTATTAGCAATTGCTGCGTTTCATGATTATGAAATATGGCAGATGGATGTCAAGACTGCGTTCCTCAATGGTAACATTGATGAAGAGTTGTATATGATGCAACCCGAAGGTTTTGTCGATCCTAAGGATGCTGATAAAGTATGCAAACTTCAGCTCTATTTATGGATGAAGCAAGCATCTCGGAGTTGGAACCTTCTTTGATCAAGTGATCAAGAGCTTTGGATTTGTTCCAAATTGCTACGAATCTTGTATCTACAAGAAAGTGAGTGGGAGCTCGGTGACGTTTCTGGTACTATATGTGGATGACATATTGATTATTGGAAATGACATCAACATGCTTAACGATGTGAAGAGTTATTTGAACAAGTGTTTTTCAATGAAAGACCTAGGTGAAGCTGCTTATATATTGGGCATCAAAATCTATAGAGATAGACAAAGACGCCTAATAGCTTTAAGCCAGAGTACATACCTAGACAAAGTTCTGAAAAGGTTCAGAATGGATAAGGCAAAGAAAGGTTCAGTGCCCATGTTGTCAGGTAAGATATTGAGCAAGGCTCAGTGTCCAGCTACGGTAAATGATAGGGAAGCTATGCGCAAAGTGCCTTATGCCTCGGCCATAGGTTCCATCATGTATGCCATGCTATGTACTAGACCGGATGTGTACAATGCTCTTAGTTTGACTAGCAGATATCAAAGTGATCCAGGAGTGGAACACTGGATAGCCGTGAAGAACATCCTAAAGTAACTAAATAGGACTAAAGAAATGTTCTTAGTCTATGGGGGTGATGAACAACTTGTCGTAAAAGGTTACGTCGACGCTAGTTTTGACACCGACAAGGATGATTCTAAATCTCAGACAGGATACGTGTATATTTTGAATGGAGGAGCTGTGAGCTGGAGAAGTTGCAAGCAAAGTGTGATCGCGGGATCTACAGTAGAAGCGGAATACATGGCTGCTGCAGAAGCGTCAAGTGAAGGAGTTTGGATCAGGAACTTCATCACTGAGCTTGGTGTGGTTCCAAGTGCATTGGACCCACTGGAGATATTGTGTGACAACACTGGTGCCATAGCACTCGCTAAGGAACCAAGATATCATCCAAAGACCAAGCATATCAACCGCAAGTTTCATATAATCCGAGATTATATAGCAGATGGAGATCTGAAGATTAGCAAAGTACATACCGATCTGAATGTCGCAGATCCATTGACTAAACCTCTTCCACGTGTAAAACATGATCATCACCTCAGTGCCATGGGTGTGAGATTGTTGCCAGATGTAAACTAGTTTATTGACTCTAGTGCAAGTGGGAGACTGTTGGAATTATGCCCTAGAGGCAATAATAAAGATGTTATTATTATAATTCTTGTTCATGATAAAGTTTATATTCCATGCTAGAATTGTATTAAGCGGAAACTTTAATACTTGTGTGGTTTGTGAACAACACCGTGTCCCTAGTATGCCTCTAAGGACTAGCTCATTGATTAATGATGGTTAAGGTTTCCTAACCATGGACATGAGTTGTCGATTAATAATGAGATCATATCATTGGGAGAATGATATGGTGGATATACCCAAACTAAGCGAAGCAATTAGATCGTGTCATCGTGTTCGTATTTGCGAAGCTTTTTCTTATGTCAAATATTGTATTCCTTAGACCATGAGATAATACAACTCCCTGGTATCGGAAGAAAGCTTTGAGGTCATCAAACGTCATCCTATGAGAGGGTGATCATAAAGGTGTCTCTCAGGTGATCGGAAAGTATCTGTTGGGTTGTATGTATCGAGATGGGATTTGTCCCTCCCAAGTCGAGAGATATACTTGGGCCCACTCGTGTCGATATCAACACCGCTTGCAAGCATGTGGTTAAGGAGTTAATCACAAAGTGATATCGGATTACGGAACGAGTAAAGTACTTGCTGTGAACGAGATTGAACTAGGTATGACGGTACCGACGATCGAATCTCGGGCAAGTAAAATATCGCGAGACGAAGGTAATATATATATGGGATTGATTGAATCCTGGCATCGTGGTTCATCCGATATGATCATCGATGAATGTGTGGGAGTCAATATGGGTTTCCAGACCCCGCTGTTGATTATTGATATAAGATCATGTCTGCATATTCTCGAACCCTAGGTCACACTTAACGTGTCTCGACGCTAGGATAGATTGGATAATTGGTTTATGAGTTTTTGTTCGGAGTCTCGGATGGGATCCGGGATATCACGAGAGGTTCCGGAGTGGTCCGGAGAATAAGGTTCATATAAGGCAGTGCAGTTTTTGGAGTTCGGAATTGTTCCGGGTTAATCGGTATTGTACCGGAAGCTTCTAGAACCTTCCGGAAGGGGACCAACGTGGCCCCACCTTCCGGGAGGGGGCATGGGCCTATGAGGGAGTGCCCTGGCCACATTGGTCCAGGGGCACAATGCCCCATAGGGCCCAGCCGTCCAAGGGGGTATTAAACTCGAGATAGACCTTCTAGAAGGGGGGGGGTTTCCTTGCCCCCCACTCCTTATCCTTTGGGGCCGCCGGTTTGGGCTTGGGGGAGGGGCTAGGGATGCTCCCCCCCCTCTATATAAATAGGGGTGGGGGCGCACCAACCACCCACACCTTCCCCTCCAACCCTAGCCGCCTGTGCCTCTCTCCTCCCTCCATCGCTTGTAGGCGAAGCCCTGCTGCAGAAATTCTCCACCAATTGCACCGCACCGTCGCGTTGTAGATCCAACCCATATCTCCACCATACTTGCTGGAACAAGGAAGGAGGAGACATCGAGGTGCTGCACGTGTGCATCTCACGGAGGCACCGCCACTTGTGGTGCTAGATCGGATCGGATCGCGAGGAGGAGAAGCGAGTACGACTACATCACCCACGTTCCGTCGAACGTTCCGCTGTGCGAATCTTCAAGGGTATGAAGATCTAATCCAATCTCTCTCGTTGTTTGCATCTCCTAGATTAGATCTTGGCTTCCCCTCTGTTCGCATCCGTAGAAAATTTTGATTTACTATACCGCGAAACCCTTCAGATATATCTCTATAAATATTTATGCCTAATATGTAAGTTGCTTCGCCAAGATCTTTCATTGAAAAACTATTATTCAAATAATCCTTGACACTATTAAGAAGGTCTACACCATTCTCAATCAACAATATGTCATCCACATATAGTACTAGGAATTCTACAGATCTCCCACTCACTCTCTTGTAAATACAAGCTTCTCCATAAGTTCGTATAAATCCAAAACTTTTGATTACCTCATCAAAATGTTGATTCCAACTTCGGGATGCTTGCTTCAATCCATAAATGTACCGTTGAAGTTTGCATACATTATTAGCATCTTTAGGATCGACAAAACCTTTGGGTTGTACCATATACAACTCTTCATCAATGTATCCATTGAGGAACGCCATTTTGACATCCATCTGCCATATCTCATAATCATAATATGCAGCGATTGCTAACAATGTGGCACCCAGATTTATGGTCCGAGAATACCCGTTATGCATACAATTCACGTTCCCATGATCAGTGAGCTGTGAGAATAACCGACTAGTATCATTACAACATCCATATAGTAACGATTACAAAACTTACATAAGAGCCATTATGGCGATTACAACACAAGTAGCGGAAGTCTTCAACGCAGAGCCCGTGCCTGAACCTACATGAAACTTACTGGGAAGACGGCCTAGCTCGCATAGACGTCAACACCTTCGTTCCTTCTTAACGTCTGCAATCTGGCCAAGTAAATAGACAGGGACAATGCCGGTGAGTACTTTGAATGTACTCGCAAACCACCGAGACAAGGTAACAAGAATATGCATATTTGGTTGTGACGAGATAGCTCTACACTATAGTTGTTTTTGAAATACCTAACATTAGCATCTCTATATCTTTGTTGAAAAAGAGTTTTTAGAAAATATGCCTCCTTTTAGAAAATCTGGACATATCCACATCCTTGTTAAAAACCTTTTTAAAACAGTTTTGTTGTAAAACCCTTTTTAAATATCTTCGACCATCTCTGGTCAAAACCAATATCATTCTTATCTTTCTTCGTGACCAAGTCACATCCTTTATTTCATCACAACATAACCGAATCGAAGGGTCCTCCTAGCACTTGCCATTCCAACCGTCCTTGTCTATGGACACGGCTATTCGAATAGATTAGACTCTGCAGTGTTTGCGCACTTTACCCACAAGAATCAATACATCCGACAGGATTTAACCACGGCCCACTACACACTGTAGACGGGGGGTTCGGATAATCAAACCTAGCTTCTCATTTTTCCATCCCTATCAAAGGCGGCTTTTCCTTTTGGGTTTGTTCTCCCCGTCATGAGTATGCGGCACTATGACCTTAGTCCTCCCTGCAGCACTTCCGTATACCCAAACCCTCGGCTTGGCAATATACAATTGTTGACTCCACTTCCTTCCCTACGCCTAAAACATACCGTCCGCGGGAGACCCAATTGTTGCACCGACACTTCCGGCGTAGCGGGCGATGGAGGCCTCATATCCGAAGACCTGAGGTAGAGTCCACTCGGGCTTCCAGGGATTGCTCCCATTAAGCAAGTACAAGTAGCCCCGGCTAAGGATTACAACTACGAGCTAATCCCCAGTGCCTGGGGGTAATGTGGTTGCACGGATAAATTGTACCGAACATTGGCTTAGAACATCCCTTCTCTTTCTCTTACTTAACTTTCCTTTACTTACCTTTCTCTTCATCCACCTCGTATCTTCTTTAGTAAAACTTCCACTTGGAAATGATGCCTCTTTCCAAGGGTTTTATTTTGAAAACTTTGTAGTAGGGAAAAACCCAAAATAGTTTTATCATTGTAAAATCCGTAGGTTCCAAGAGGGAAGATGCTAATAATCTTTGCCTCAGTCTAAAGGGGTAAACATAGGTGCAAAAGGGTAGGTTTCCTAATGGACACTCATCCATAACTTGGAGGAGCCAAGTTACTCACGCACTTTTATTTGAAACAAACCATGCCTATGCTCATGCAATTTATAAACGAGATATAAAACAGTTGATAAACAGAAGAAGGTTAATATAGGAGTTCAGGAATGGTGGCTTGCCTATGACCAGCGAGGTGTCCCTTGACTTCTTTATAATGCCAGAAAACCAATACAATAATAATAAGAGAAACCTGATGCGTCCTTCTTCTCGGCGCCACACACTCGCAACTATCGCCGTTATCGAGCATACATGCAAACAAACAACACACTAATCAATACAAGGCATACAAGCATAAAATAATACAACAAACAAATATTAATTCATGGTAACACTAGTGGGATGTTGGAGGTTTGAGAATGATTGGGTTGGGAGAGGATTAGGGAAAAAGCTCCCTTTTGGATTTGTAGTCTAGGAACTACTTAAGAGGGAGTTTTTGCTCAAGGACTTGATTTGCATGATACCATTGTATAAAAATGATACCATCAGATATCTATTGATGATATGAAGCCAACAAAAGGGGTTTCACTATTTTATCAATTTCCTAGAATTTACAAAAGATTTTATATTGGATTAAACTATAGTTTTAGGAAATAATTCACCAGAATGTCTCTAGAGTTCCAAAAATTATTTCCTTGGATTAGAAGTTAGTATTTGGTGGACTGAATCAAGAGGAGTTGGAATCTCCTCAAAACAATTACTAGAATGCTATTGAGAAATTCCCAAAGGCAGTAATGGACAAGATTTGTCATTTTCACCAGATTTATTTTACAGAAGATTTTTAGTTTATTCCATGGACACATGTTAGGTAATGATAATAACTTTCTTTAGAAATTGGAATCAATCAATTTGGAGTTGCGGAGCTATTGCAATGTTTTTATTAGCGATTAAACCATGCATAGAATAGTTTAATTCACCAGAATTTAACAGAGACTCATAAAAAATACAAGCAATTGGGTTTTGGAAGATATGGTTATGGGTGTCATTTGAGAGTTGTAATTAGGTCAGAACCTTACTTGGTTTGAGCTAGGGAAAATTCTAAAGGCGGGAAAGGCTTTATTTTGTTATTTTTCTCACTACAAACTAGGAAGCAAGCTAGGGTGGGGCCAGTGGGACATGAATTCTATGGTCAGTACATTTCATCACCAATTGGATTTGGGTCATTTGGATTTGTAAAATTTCCTGGATAATTTGTTTAGTGTTCTGGATAGATCTTAGTGCAGGATTTATCCTATTTATTTTTATCATCTATTTAGGGCAAAACTTGGCCTGCATGGTAGGTAGGACATCCAGGCACTTGGAAAATTTTAGATCTCGAAACTTTGAACCATTTTACCCTTTTGTTTGGATTTAAAGTAACTAGGTATTTTTCTGGATCTTTACCAGCAGAAAAAGAAAAGAGGAGAGGGAGTTCGCGGGCCGGATCTGGGGAGTGGGAGGGCCCGTGAGGCCGAGTCGTCCCAGACGCAGTGCCCGCACGCGCGGGAGGGAGCAGGGGGGCATCGGGGCATGGCCCATCAGTCGGGTGAAAAGGCATGTATGCCCCATGTGTGGTTTTGGTAATTAATGACAATCTCTATGGACTAATGTGTAAATTGAGTTTCACTTGTAGGTTTGTCCATTGGCATCGCTTGGGCCATGTGTTGGTCTCAAGGTTGGAAGATGAAGAAATGTCCAAGGGCTTTGTGCCCATTGAAATCATGAAGAAAGAAGGAGCTTGAAGGTCGATCAAGGCATGTGCAAAGAATTGCATCAAGATGGATCAACCTCAAGTAGGGATGAAGAAGGGCGAGCTCAAGATGCGCCATCTCTAGAAGATCTCATGCTTGAAGCTTGCCATCCTCGTGTTCATGGAGTGATGAAGACAAAAAGTTCAAGAAGAGGTTTCCCCATGGGGTATGGGGGAACATTTTGCAAGTCTTCATCAAGCAAGAGCGAGAAAGAGCAAACAAGAAAGGTGTTCCCACTATAGAAGAACAAGACGGTCTACATCAAGTTCAAGTGGGACGCTCAAGGCAAAGGTATGCTTATAGGGCTTCTCTTTTGCCGGTCTCGTGTTGTTAGTTGGGAGACCGGGTTTAGGATAGATAGCCGGCCTATAAAGAGGGGCTCTCAAGCGGGTGTCTCGTTTGCATCAAGAGGGACAAGATATTCATCGTTATCTTTCCAACAAAATTGGTTTCATCCTGTTTGGAGTTCGTATGCAAAAGTTATTGCGTTTCTGGTTTTTTGGTTTCTGGAATTTCCCTGACCGGAAGTTCCGGCTTCCCACCGGAAGTTCCGCTAGGGCATATTTGCTGCCGAAAGTTCCGGTGGAAGTTCCGGGTCTTCTTCGCTACGCCAAGAACCTTCTGTTTGAGAGCGTTCTATTTGCTAACTTTGTCGGAACTTGCATCGGAAGTTCACCGGAACTTCCGGTATGTTTTGACCGGAACTTCCCGTTGCGCTCGAGCGGGCGCCAGGGTCCGATGACCGTTGGAGCGGTTGGGGACTTCGCCAGAGCCGGAAGTTCCGGCCATGATTCGTTTTTTCAGTTTCTCGCTCCACAGTTTTCGACCGTTGGCTGGGTGCCACCGGAACTTCCGGCCTCCCACCGGAAGTTCCGGCCAGGTGTCATGAATGCCCATAACGGGCAGATCTGGGAGCCCTTTAAAAGGGGCTCCTCTTCCCCTTCATGGGGACTAGATTTTCTTCTTGGTTCTTGGCTTTCTCTCTCTCCTCCATTGTCAACCTTGAAGAAGCTTTCCCTCTCCCTTTCCCCTCCTATGATTCTTGCATCTTTTTGAGGGATTTGAGAGAGGAGATCTAGACCTACAATCCCCCCAAGTCAAATCCCTTCTTTGTGAAGGAATCATTGGGATCTAGATCTTGGAGAGTTTTGTGTTCTCCTCTTGTGTTCTCCCTCCCTTATTCCCCCAATAGCTTTTGTAGCTTTGTTGGAATTTGGGAGAGAAGGACTTGCCCTTGCATTTGGTGCATAGGTTTGAGTTCTACTCTTGTGTTCTTCCTCCCTTATTCCCCCAATAGCTTTTGTAGCTTTGTTGGAATTTGGGGGAGAAGGACTTGCCCTTGCATTTGGTGCATAGGTTTGAGTTCTCCTCGGAGATTCGGCGAGTTCAAGCTTGTGAGCTTGTTTCTCTTGGGTTCCTTGGAACCCTAGGCAGTTGTGGTTGGATTGTTGACCTTTTGTGGTCTTGTTGACCTTTTGTGGTCTTGTAGCCTTTTGTGGCGTTGTTGGCCTTTTGTGGCATTGTTGGCCTTTTGTGGATTTGTTGTTGGGAGCCTCCAATTGAGTTGTGGAGTTAGCCCCAATCTTATGCGGTTCGGTGACCGCCCTCAAGCGTCCCATAGTGGAGCAAGTGCCCGCCTTTTGTGGTGCGCACTTGGGAGAATAGGGTGAGCCTTTTGTGGCGTCGGTGAGTTGCGTGCTTCCGCATCCGGGGTGAGGCCTTGTGTGGCGTTGGGTGAGAATCGAGCCATCACACCTCGAGGTGAGCCATTTGTGGCGTTCGGAGAGCATTGCGCCATCGCACCTCTCCAATGGAGACGTAGCTTCTTTGGAAGTGAACTTCGGGAAACAAATCTTCGTCTCCGCGTCCATCGGTTATCTCTCAACCGAACCCTTTACTTATGCACTTTACATTGTGATAGCCATCGTACTTGAAGTATTTATACCTTGTTATCACCTTGTTGCTTGTATTGCTTAGCATAGGTTGTTGGTGCACCTAGGTGTGGCATCCCGCAAAACCACTACTAGAAAATCGCATTGTTTTTGTGCATTACATCGTCATCATCATGCGTTGTTTGTCTGCATTATTTTGAAAAAGCCTAGTTTTGATTTATACAAATACCCCTCTTATTTTCAAACAAAAAACCCCGATCGCATCGGAGATTTTATTTGTCTAAAAACTGTTTGCAAAATGGCCTAGTTTTAAAATAGGCAAGACCAAACAAACACACATCTTAAAACAGCCCCCACCTAAATCCTAGTCCCACCAAATTCTATCCTACCCACCAACCGTAGACCGCCACCTCACCCTCTCACCAAATCTCTACCCACCTGCCACCTCATCGATCCATACCTTTTTCCCTCTCCCTTTTCTCACCCAGCTCTCCCTCACCCCTCTCTCTAGCACCCGGGCCCCACCCCACACCGACCCACTAGCCTCACCTGCCTCTCTCCCTAGCCACCCAGCCGACCCCATGCCAGGCCCCACCCCGTCCCTGCGTCTGACCCCACCCGGTCCCACCGGTCCCTCCCGCTCCTCTCTCCCCTCTCCATCCTCTCCCTCTCCGCTCACGCGTCCTCTCCCGCTCCCTCTCTCACCGCAGCCTCCTCTCCTCCTCCACCGCCTCCTCCCTTCCTCCGACGTCCCTCAACCTCGGCCTCGCTCGGCCCCTTCCGCCACCGCTGCCTCCCTTCCTCCGCCGGGCGCCTCAGCCGCCGTCGCGCTCGCTCCTCCTGCGCCGCCGCTCGTCCCCGCCCCACGTGCGCCTCCGCCACGGCCCGATCTCGGCCGCCACCTCGAGCTCCCGCCTCGCGCCCCTCGCCGCCTCCGCCGGCGCCTGCGCCACCCCATGAGCCCCGTCGAGCCGCCGCCGTCTACCCCGGCCTCTCCGGCGTCCCTCTGCGCCTCGCCGCCGACCGCGGCCACTCCGCCCCTCTGCGTCCTCCGCCGCCCCTGGAAGCCTCGAGCTCGCCGTCGCGCCCTGCTCGCGCCGCAGACCTCCGCCTCTGCAGTGTGCGCTGCCTCATGTGGCTCCACGTGCGTGTAGGCCTGTTAGTACAAGCATTTCTTTTTGCTGCTAGTACTACCATATCTACAAGCATACGATGGATGTACCATGTTGGTTTTGATCTGACGAGTATGGCGACAGTGAAGACATGGTGCCGGGAAGCGTTCTCTGGTGATGCTATCCTCGGCAACCGGTCTACTTTAGATACCGTTTGGAGGGCAAGCTCAGCGAGGACCATGGGCATCAAGTTCTCCTACCCAAGTTCGATGCACCGTCCCGACACCGGAACCAAGATCTGCTTCATAGATGCGGATCCGATGCCCGTTCACGGAGTTTGAAGACCGATACCGCCGACCCGAGGCGCCAGGACCTCCTTCCCAGACGCCATGACCATGATCACGGACCCCGATGGCCGAACCCGACACGCCAAGTTCACCAAGCACCGTTCCCGGAGTCCGGTTGTCGAGCCGAACCCATGGAACCCCGAACCTCCCCAAGATCTACGCTACGGAACGACAAGATCGCCTCACGGACGCCATGACCTCTTTCCAGGATCCGATGGCCGAGACCCTGAAGACCGATCTAGAGCGCCAAGGCCTTCGCATGGAGTCGGCAAGATCATCCGGTAACACCAAGAACAGCTGCGCGGCCCCGACAAGTTCGACACCGTCCATGGTGAGACCGATGCGCCCTGATGCCACGCCAAGTTCATCTACCCGAACGCCAAGAACTACTTCCGACCGTCGAAGACCGATCTCGTCGAACCCCAGATCCGAACCCTGTCGAACCCCGCATCCCAGAACTCCAAGATCGTCGAACCCTGATGTGTGAACCCCTTCCCGAAACCCTATTTTATAATATAATAACAACTTGTTGCATATTAATTGCCATACTTGCATGCATATTTGTGTGGTTTGGGGGCCTTATGCCGATTCACCTCTAATTAAATATGGGGCCCGTATGCGGGCAAATCTAGTCTCATATCGGCCTCATTTAAATTGATGTAGCGAACCGGTGCTATCTCTTGCCATGTTAATACAACATTTAAATTGCGGGTTAGCTCAACAACATGAACCACCTAAATATTGTCGGGACCCCGGTTCCGCTTAATATGACCTAATTGCATTGCACCCTTGCCTTGTCATACATCATACATGCATCATGCCCGATCTTCTGCCGTTGTGATAAATAGTGCATCCGGTGTTTCTTCTAGTGTTTTGCTTCTTCGCGGATAAGACCGTTGAGTTGATGCGAGTGTCGACCCGATCTTCGGATGAACCTTCGGCAATGTTTTCAGGCGAGCATCTCCCCCTTTCTACCTATCTTACTTTTATAGTATTTATTCCCTCCTGTTGATCTATTGCTATCTGTGTCGCGTTGCTCTAGTTTTCGTACCCGTAATATCCCTTGCAGCCTTATATTGCCTTGGACACATCCTATTACCTGTTGTTTGGTAGATAGATGGACTTGCGCGTCGTAGTCGCTTGCTCAAGTGTTGTTGCGTGTCGCCATGTACCAAAGTTGTTGGTGTATTGCCGCATGTTTGATGTTGGAGATGATCATGGTTTTACTTATCGTTCACTTTAATTCATGTTTAACAACTAAAATTGAAGTAAGCAGAGGCATCGGTGGGTGATAGATAATATTTGGTTTCCGAACGCCCACTTGTGTCCCGTAGGACCCCGAGTACTTGATACTTGTTCCTTGTTTTATCGCGCTATCCACATCCGGGAGGATTATGGGACCCCCCTGAGCCAGAGCATGATTCATTCTTATTTCTTGGGGCCACAAACTAGTTTGAGGTTTTATTTACTATCCTGTACTTATGCCATGCTACTCAGATTTACGTTTGTGCGAGGAGCACCTTTGTCTTGTTAGGATCGTGGCACGATTCATGGTGTCGACAAGCCCAGCCACACTTCGGGTTCCCGTCGTTCACAAGTCCCCACAACCTTAAGTCCGTCTCGGAGCCGGCCGGCTTCGTTGCGGGTCTACTTTAAGGGGTGGCCCCTGAAATATTTCTGAATCCTGTGATTGCTTTGTCGTGAAGGCCTCGTTGGGTTTTGATTTGGTTTTTCCGAGGTTGATCGAGTGTGTGTTGCTATTTGTGCACCCCGGCCGGGTTAAAACTTTCTGAAAGCCGTGTCCGCGGTTATGGACGACTTGGAGCACAGTATCTCGACCATAGACAAGCATAACTAAAGTAGTATTATAAATTTGACTTTATAATGACTAGTAATCATCTTCACTAGAATGGAATGGCTAAATAATACTGCCCACAATTGTTTGTTTGGAGTGTCGCTTGCGACCATTGTACCTGACTAGTAAGTATGGCAACTACAACGGAATGGCTAAATAAAAGTACCAACAACTGCTGGGTTTTGGGTTATCTCATGCTAATTGTATCTGACTAGTAAGTGTGGCAACTATCACGGAATGGTTAAATAAAAGTGCCCACTGCTTATTTTACCAGGATGAATATCTATACCTGACTAGTAATTGTTACAATGATAACTAAATAAATAAAACTGCCAACCGTGTGAGTTCCTCGGTTGACTTCCTTGTTGGTGTCGAGGGGGAAACACCAGGATGGGTTTGTTTGATGATAGAATCAGGATGGTTCCGAATAGGTCTTTCTTATCCCTCTCTGATAGTCGACCGTTGTATCGAGTCTCTGTAGGTTGTTTAGTGCATGCTGCCGCTGCCGCTCAGTCCACCATACCTATGTAGGCGAGGACCGCCGAATTCTAGCCTCGCCGTGTACTGGCCTCGATCTTGGCCTCCTCTTTTCCTTTGCCCTTTGTCGGCACCCCTTTTGTTTAAGCAGGTTTTTGAGATCGACGTCGTTAGCAGGGTTACCCTTCCGCTTGGCACAGGCGGTTATGGACGCCATTGGATATTCTTCAGGGCTCTTAGCCCCATTTGCATCTTGTCCGTAGTCGGACGCTCTATCGTTTTCAAGGTGATTTGGATCTTTGTATATTATATTTGTATTCTTGACTCATGGAATCGTGTTGTATATCTATCTGTTCTATGGGTCCCATCGAGGACTGTTGTGTAATGTTATTACTTCGTTTTCCACCCGCACGAAAGTGCCTGGTGGGCACCTTTGAATCGTTTCTATGCGGGTTTGGCGGGTTTCGCTAAAACTTGCATAGGGCCGATTCTGAGGGTGTTACAGAGTGGTATCAGAGCTTAGCAGTTGCGATACCCCACAAGTCCAGCCTGTAGGATAACCTAGCTAACGGCCGAAGTAGAGTGTCAAAACTATTTTTGAAAATCGGTTGGATAGTTCTGATTAGGTCTGATTTTACTCCTTACCCCTCTGCCATTCTCCTCTTACCTCTACGTGTTTTGAATCCGCTCTCGTCTCTTTCTTCGAGTCCAGGAATTCTCGTGTTTGGTTTCCGTCGTACCCTCAGGGTTTCGCTTCCTTCTTTGGTAACGGTGATGCTACATCCGGTGTTCATGCTGCCTGAGGAATCCGTCTACGGTGTTACCATTCTTTGTTCCTTGTTTGTGCCTTCCGGTGTTTTCCGATGCGACGACATCATCTACGCCAGATCCGATGCAGAGTCTGCATCACTCCTTTGTTCTGCACCTCGATTGCTGAGATCTTTAGTCTAATTCCGAGAGTGGGTTGCATAATCCGCCTATTCGGGTGCAGAGTAATGGTTTGGGTGCGCGATGGACTGATCACCATCCGACTACTCTTATCATTCGCTCTGGTACATCGAATCAGTGGATCCAGCGATTTTACTCCGTCCACGGAAGCTAGAGGTGGCTTTATTTGTTGAAACCTCTACCTTCGACCTTTTGTTCCCGGAGTGTTCTCTCGACGATCACGGACAACGACCTCTTGTTAGTGGTGTCACGAGGATCTACACGAAGCGAGAATATTCAGATCGCCGACCTTCCTTCTGGTACCATGAGGTGGATCTCGAGGGCGAGATCCATTGTTAGTGGTGTCGAATTGTGGCATCCCGCAAAACCACTACTAGAAAATCGCGTTGTTTTTGTGCATTACATCGTCATCATCATGCGTTGTTTGTCTGCATTATTTTGAAAAAGCCTAGTTTTGATTTATACAAATACCCCTCTTATTTTCAAACAAAAAACCCCGATCGCATCGGAGATTTTATTTGTCTAAAAACTGTTTGCAAAATGGCCTAGTTTTAAAATAGGCAAGACCAAACAAACACACATCTTAAAACAGCCCCCACCTAAATCCTAGTCCCACCAAATTCTATCCTACCCACCAACCGTAGACCGCCACCTCACCCTCTCACCCAATCTCTACCCACCTGCCACCTCATCGATCCATACCTTTTTCCCTCTCCCTTTTCTCACCCAGCTCTCCCTCACCCCTCTCTCTAGCACCCGGGCCCCACCCCACACCGACCCACTAGCCTCACCTGCCTCTCTCCCTAGCCACCCAGCCGACCCCACGCCAGGCCCCACCCCGTCCCCGCGTCTGACCCCACCCGTTCCCACCGGTCCCTCCCGCTCCTCTCTCCCCTCTCCATCCTCTCCCTCTCCGGCGTCCTCTCCCGCCTCTCTCTCACTGCCAGCAGCCTCCTCTCCTCCACCGCCTCCTCCCTTCGCCGGCGTCCTCCAACCTCGGCCTCGCCCGCTCGGCCCTTCCGCCACTGCTGCCTCCTCCCGCCCTCGCTGGCCCGAGCTCCTCCCCTCGGCGCCGCCCGCTCGTCCCGCTGGCCCGAACGTGCGCCTCCGCGCCCAGCTCGGCGCGCCACCTCGGAGCTCCCGCCTCCAGCGCCCCTCGCCGCCTCCGCCCGGCCGCGCCTGCGCCACCCCATGAGCCCGTCCGAGCCGCCGTCGTCTACCCAGCGTCCTCTGCTCGCCGCGCAGCCGCTCCCCTCTGCGTCCTCCGCCGCCCCTGGAAGCCTCGAGCTCGCCGTCGCGCCCTGCTCGCGCCGCAGACCTCCGCCTCTGCAGTGTGCGCTGCCTCATGTGGCTCCACGTGCGTGTAGGCCTGTTAGTACAAGCATTTCTTTTTGCTGCTAGTACTACCATATCTACAAGCATACGATGGATGTACCATGTTGGTTTTGATCTGACGAGTATGGCGACAGTGAAGACATGGTGCCGGGAAGCGTTCTCTGGTGATGCTATCCTCGGCAACCGGTCTACTTTAGATACCGTTTGGAGGGCAAGCTCAGCGAGGACCATGGGCATCAAGTTCTCCTACCCAAGTTCGATGAACCGTCCCGACACCGGAACCAAGATCTGCTTCATAGATGCGGATCCGATGCCCGTTCACGGAGTTCGAAGATCGATACCGCCGACCCGAGGCGACAGGACCTCCTTCCCGGACGCCATGACCATCGATCACGGACCCCGAAGGCCGAACCCGACACGCCAAGTTCACCAAGCACCGTTCCCGGAGTCTGGTTTTCGAGCCGAACCCATGGAACCCCGAACCTCCCCAAGATCTATGCTACGGAACGACAAGATCGCCTCACGGACGCCATGACCTCTTTCCAGGATCCGATGGCCGAGACCCTGAAGACCGATCTAGAGCGCCAAGGCCTTCGCATGGAGTCGGCAAGATCATCCGGTAACACCAAGAACAGCTGCGCGGCCCCGACAAGTTCGACACCGTCCAGGGTGAGACCGATGCTCCCCGACGCCACGCCAAGTTCATCTACCCGAACGCCAAGAACTACTTCCGACCGTCGAAGACCGATCCCGTTGAACCCCAGATCCGAACCACCGCCGAACCCGCATCCCGAACTCCAAGATCGTGAACCCGATGTGTGAACCCTTCCAAACCCTATTTTATAATATAATAACAACTTGTTGCATATTAATTGCCATACTTGCATGCATATTTGTGTGGTTTGGGGGCCTTATGCCGATTCACCTCTAATTAAATATGGGGCCCGTATGCGGGCAAATCTAGTCTCATATCGGCCTCATTTAAATTGATGTAGCGAACCGGTGCTATCTCTTGCCATGTTAATACAACATTTAAATTGCGGGTTAGCTCAACAACATGAACCACCTAAATATTGTCGGGACCCCGGTTCCGCTTAATATGACCTAATTGCATTGCACCCTTGCCTTGTCATACATCATACATGCATCATGCTCGATCTTCTGCCGTTGTGATAAATAGTGCATCCGGTGTTTCTTCTAGTGTTTTGCTTCTTCGCGGATAAGACCGTTGAGTTGATGCGAGTGTCGACCCGATCTTCGGATGAACCTTCGGCAATGTTTTCAGGCGAGCATCTCCCCCTTTCTACCTATCTTACTTTTATAGTATTTATTCCCTCCTGTTGATCTATTGCTATCTGTGTCGCGTTGCTCTAGTTTTCATACCCGTAATATCCCTTGCAGCCTTATATTGCCTTGGACACATCCTATTACCTGTTGTTTGGTAGATAGATGGACTTGCGCGTCGTAGTCGCTTGCTCAAGTGCTGTTGCGTGTCGCCATGTACCAAAGTTGTTGGTGTATTGCCGCATGTTTGATGTTGGAGATGATCATGGTTTTACTTATCGTTCACTTTAATTCCTGTTTAACAACTAAAATTGAAGTAAGCAGAGGCATCGGTGGGTGATAGATAATATTTGGTTTCCGAACGCCCACTTGTGTCCCGTAGGACCCCGAGTACTTGATACATGTTCCTTGTTTTATCGCGCTATCCACATCCGGGAGGATTATGGGACCCCCCTGAGCCAGAGCATGATTCATTCTTATTTCTTGGGGCCACAAACTAGTTTGAGGTTTTATTTACTATCCTGTACTTATGCCATGCTACTACTGTATTTACGTTTGTGCGAGGAGCACACTGTACTGTTTAGGATCGTGGCACGATTCCGCGGTGTCGACAAGCCCAGCCACACTTTCGGGTTCCCAGTCGTTCACAGCCGTCCCCACAACCTTAAGTCCGTCTCGGAGCCGGCCGGCTTGCTATGGTCTACTTTAAGGGGTGGCCCCCTGAAATATTTCTGAATCCTGTGATTGCTTTGTCGTGAAGGCCTCGTTGGGTTTTGATTTGGTTTTTCCGAGGTTGATCGAGTGTGTGTTGCTATTTGTGCACCCCGGCCGGGTTAAAACTTTCTGAAAGCCGTGTCATGTTATGGACGACTTGGAGCACAGTATCTCGACCATAGACAAGCATAACTAAAGTAGTATTATAAATTTGACTTTATAATGACTAGTAATCAGCTTCACTATAATGGAATGGCTAAATAATACTGCCCACAATTGTTTGTTTGGAGTGTACTTGCGCTATGTACCATTGTACTGACTAGTAAGTATGGCAACTACAACGGAATGGCTAAATAAAAGTACCAACAAGCTGCTGGGTTTTGGGTTATCTCATGCTAATTGTATGTCGACTAGTAAGTGTGGCAACTATCACGGAATGGTTAAATAAAAGTGCCTTGCTTATTTTACCGGGATGAATATCTATACCGACTAGTAATTGTTACAATGATAAGAATAAATAAAACTGCCAACCGTGTGAGTTCCTCGGTTGACTTCCTTGTTGGTGTCGAGGGGGAAACACCAGGATGGGTTTGTTTGATGATAGAATCAGGATGGTTCCGAATAGGCCTTTCTTATCCCTCTCTGATAGTCGACCGTTGTATCGAGTCTCAGAGGGTTGTTTAGTGCATCGCTGCCGCTCGATCCACCATACCTATGTAGGCGAGGACCGAATTCTAGCCTCGCGTGTCGGCCTCAAGATTAACGCTCCTCTTTTTCCTTTGCCCTTTGTCGGCACCCCTTTTGTTTAAGCAGGTTTTTGAGATCGACGTCGTTAGCAGGGTTACCCTTCCGGCTTGGCCTGGGCAGGGTTATGGACGCCATTGGATATTCTTCAGGGCTCTTAGCCCCATTTGCATCTTGTCCATAGTCGGACGCTCTATCGTTTTCAAGGTGATTTGGATCTTTGTATATTATATTTGTATTCTTGACTCATGGAATCGTGTTGTATATCTATCTGTTCTGTGGGTCCCATCGAGGACTGTTGTGTAATGTTATTACTTCGTTTTCCACCCGCACGAAAGTGCCTGGTGGGCACCTTTGAATCGTTTCTATGCGGGTTTGGCGGGTTTCGCTAAAACTTGCATAGGGCCGATTCTGAGGGTGTTACACTAGGTGAACTTAGTGGCTAGGTTTTGTGCTCAATAAATTAAATGTTAGTTTTATTCCGCATTTACTTGAGCCTAAACCGTAATAATTTTAAAAGCCTATTCACCCCCCTCTAGGCGACTTCCTTTGTACTTTCATCGGGGCGCGTCACCGAAGCGGTAAGGAGAGCTGGCGGCCGTTGGATCTGGAAGGGGATCGACGGTGGCTGGACGTCTCCTTCCTCTGATGATGCCCAGCAAGATGTAACCCTAGCAGAGAGGGAAAACGGCGGAGGGAAGGCTTACCGACGGTCGGGGAGGAGGCAGGGAGGGGTCAGGAAGACGCGGCAGTCGGCGACGACCTCAGGGATGGGCAGAAGTGCTAGCTTCTCTAAGGGAGTGAGCCTCGCGCGTCTGCCTAAGAGGAGCTCGTCGGTGGCTCGCCGGGTCACCTCCAGAGACTATCCTGCACGTGAATGAGGGCATGGTTAGATGCAGAGGAGGGAGGGGGCTCCGAAAATGTAGCATGCAGAGGGAGGGGAGCTCGGGGGAGAGGGCCTTGCTAGATTGTTGGAAGAGGGCCGAAGCTTCTCTCTCCTTCACTCTCGAGCAGAACAGAGCAGGGGAGAGGGAGGTGGTGTTCTGGGGGGTGAGTGGGTGCAAATGGGGGAGGGGAGGAGAGGTGCCAGGGTTCCTGGACTTATAAACCCGAGAGGAGAGGTCCATGGTGGACCTTGCTCATGGTGGCCAAGGATAGGGGAAAACCAGGGGAGGGTAGTTGTTGTGGGCGTGAGAGAGGGTCTGGGTGGTTTATGGTTTGATTTGTGGCAGGGAGGGAGAGGGTAGCTGCTGCACAAGCTTTGTTGGTGGGATTGGACATGACCTATGTCTCTCTTATAAACAAACGCAAAGGACAAGAGGGGTGGTGGGAGCAAGCTATAGTGCTGGTCAACCAGAGGGGTGTGTGCTGCTAAGGTGGAGTGTTTGACAAGGTTTAGTGGTGTCTGGAGTTGGTTTGAATCAAGATTGGACTAGTTTGCCAAAATTGATCAAATGGAGGCTTGTGAATAAAGCTGAAAATTTGTATTGGACCTAGTATGGAAATGGTAGATATAGGAGGTCAAATAATCTCTCCAAGATTTAAATGGGATTTTTCTGAAGATTATAATCCCATTTAAATGCACTTCTTCAAAAAGTGCTGAGGTAGATTATGGAAGCAAAAATGATATTTTGACATTGGGCAAGCTTGTTTTTTGATGTGATATGGTCCTAAATACCATATCACACATTTGGAGAATTTTATTGGGATTTATTGAGGTGGAAAAGTATTTTAGGGAATTATTTCTTATTTCTGCCATATAAGAAAAAGGGCAAAAAGAAATAATAAAGAATCTCAAAAGAAATTATTTTTGAGTTGAAAAGATGGGATTTGATAGATAGGCATCAAATTTGCCTTGAGTTGGCAAGGTGCTTTGGAGAAAAACAAACTTGCCTTTATAGACAAGGATTTTGAGAAATTGGTAGATAAATGAAATTAAATAGTTTAATAATCCAAATAATTGGGAGAATTATTTGGGGGATTCTTATATCCAAGGTAGATGATGAAAACTTGATGTAGCCATCAAGGTCAACCTTGGTTTTGAAGAAAAGTGGTGAAAAGGGTGGAAACTAGATTCTTGGAGGATCTAGGGTTTGGTTATTCTGATGCCACCTAAACAGGGT
This sequence comes from Avena longiglumis, assembly GCA_030063025.1. NCBI lineage: Eukaryota > Viridiplantae > Streptophyta > Magnoliopsida > Poales > Poaceae > Avena > Avena longiglumis. The sequence goes on along the minus strand of CP125974.1, from coordinate 454,410,216 downwards.
TGGATTAGTGAGCTCGGAGCTCACCTTGGTACAAGGGGTATATGGATGGATATACCATGTCATGTATATGATCATGGGATTTGGGCTTGGTTGCATTTGAGGTGGTCTAGAAGAGATGGCAAACTTTGTTGAAAATAAGGCTGCCATAGCAACTACATCAGGTAGTCTCCTAAACCATGTGGGTTTAGGAAGCACAAGGCTTAAATGGAATCAAGTGAAGTGGGAGTTGATATGCTATGATTAGTAGGTCATAACCAAGCAAATATTTGGTCAAGGGGAGGTAGCATATAGATGTGAGCTTCTGCCAAAGTAGGCAAGATGATAAGGTTTGCAGAAAAGATTATTATCTTGACTACAAAACCATCATGGATGAGTGAGAATTAAATTGGATTAGCCAGGGAAAGAGTGGGATTTGGTAGTACTAATGATGTACTACCAGATGGTTCAAGTACATTCTCAAGAATGCACATAGGTTGGAAAAGGTAGGGCTCCAAAGATTGAATCTAGATAAGAAATCCAGACTTAGCCATTTTGGCAGACTTAGGGCTTTTAGACTAGAGTGCAAGTGTAGAAGCTTTGGAGAGGATGCTAGGTTCCAATATCATGATCAAGGAGATGATGTTGAGGTACTAATTAAGTAGGTAGGATTCATGCTTATATTGGGTATCTACTGAGTTGGAAACCATCCAGAGATTATCCTGGGATAGAGATAAGCATGAGATGGGATGATCACCTTAGTGGCTCAGGATAGATTCAGATTTGGATGCTTGCTATGAGACTGATGATCTCAAGCAAGGGTTTGGGTCCTAAGGGATGAGATACTAGATTAGATCACTCTAGTTCCTAAGCAAACAACGCAAACAACAGATCAAGGCAAATCATCAGACAGCAGATCAAGGCAATTCATCAACCAGTGGATCAAGGCAATTCATCTTATTACTTATCTAACTACTACTAGGGTTACCTTCAAGCCTAGATTGAGGTAAGGATGGGTATGTGGAAAGGGGTTTTGTTTTTGAAGTAGATAAGTACCATCTTGGTATCTCTACCAAGATGGAGATGAAAAGGTTTTGATAAAGGTTTTTGGAAAACCTAGAGATAAGGGCAGTTGGAGGTTTTGTCTTGAAAACATAAGGAGATTATATATATGTCTCCATGGTTTTGGCAATAGAGACTAGCAAAATATTTTGTTGTGTCAAAGTCATCTTGGCTCAGGATTTTGAAATGCCGGCTCATTTGAGAATATGAAGGATGAGCCAAGACATTTCTTTTGTAAAATAGCTTTTTGTAAACTAGGGTTGGGATGAGGGGTATACAACTAATACACCAACAGTTGCTTGAGCGCAAGCAAACAGGTAAGCACACATGCAAGAAAAAGTTTTTGTTCCCCCTGATTTTTGCCTTTTTGGAATTTAATGAGGGTTGCTGAAATTGGGATGTTACAAACAAAATATTTACAGACTTTAGCTTCGCTACCAGTGAGAAAGTCTCATCGTAGTAAACTCCTTGAAATTGTTGAAACCCTTTTGTGACAAGTCGAGCTTTATAGACAGTAACATTACCATCAGCATCTGTTTTCTTTTTGAAAATCCATTTGTTCTCGACAGCCTTCCAGCCATCCGGTAAGTCCAGCAAAGTCCATACTTGGTTTTCATAAATGGATCCAATTTCAGATTTCATGGCTTCTTGCCATTTATTGGAATATGGGCTCATCATCGCTTCCTCATATGTCACAGGGTCATCGGTGTTGTCCACCAACATGACACTCATAACAGGATTATACCAATCAGGAGTGGTACGAGTTCTCGTTGACCTGCGAGGTTTCGTAGTAACTTCAACCGAAGTTTTATGATTAACATCATTAGCTTCCTCTCTTATTGGTGTAGGCGCCATAGGAGCTACTTCCGGTGATGCGCTACTCTCAAGTCCGAGAGAAGGTTCAACAACCTCGTCAAGTTCTACTTTCCTTCCATTCACTTCTTTCGAGAGAGACTCCTTCTCTAGAAAGGATCCATTCTTGGCAACGAAGATTTTTCCCTCGGATCTATGATAGAAGGTATACCCAATAGTTTCCTTCGGGTATCCTATGAAGATGCATTTTTCCGCTTTGGGTTCAAGCTTGTTGGGCTGTAACTTCTTTACATAAGCTTCGCAACCCCAAACTTTAAGGAACGTCAATTTAGGTTTATTCCCAAACCACAATTCATACGGTGTCGTTTCAACCGATTTAGATGGTGCCCTATTTAAAGTGAATGCGGTTGTTTCTAATGCATAACCCCAAAACGATAGCGGTAAATCTATAAGTGACATCATAGAATGAACCATATATAAGAGAGTTCGATTACGACGTTCGGACACACCATTACATTGTGGTGTTCCCGGCGGTGTCAATCGTGAAAGTATTCCGCATTTCTTCAAATGCTCGCCAAACTCGTAACTTAGATATTCACCTCCACGATCAGATCGTAGAAACTTAATCTTCTTGTTACGTTGATTCTCTACTTCACTTTGAAATTCCTTAAACTTCTCGAAAGTTTCGGACTTATGTTTCATGAAATAGATATACCCATATCTACTCAAGTCATCCGTGAAAGTAAGAACATAACAATAACCACCGCACAATGCTATACTCATTGGGCCACACACATCGGTATGTATGATTTTCAATAAGTCCGTAGCTCGCTACATCATACCAGAAAATGGAGTCTTAGTCATTTTACCCATCAGACATGTTTCGCATCTTTCAAGTGATTTGAAATCAAGTGATTCAAGAAGTCCATCGGAATGGAGTTTCTTGATACGCTTCACTCCAATGTGACAAAGACGACAGTGCCACATATAGGTCGAGTTATCGCTCAATTTCAAACGTTTAGCTTCAATGTTATTAATATGTGTTTTACTACAATCGAGATTCAACAAGAATAGACCATCTATCAAAGGTGCATGTGCATAAAACATATTACTCATATAAATCTAACAACCATTATTCTCAGACTTAAACAAGTAACCGTCTCGCAAAAAACATGATCCATATATAATGTTCATGCTCAACGCAGGCACCAAATAACAATTATTTAAGTATAAAACTAATCCCGATGGTAGATGAAGAGGTAGTGTGCCGATCGCGATCACATCAACCTTTGATCCATTTCCAACGTGCATCGTCACCTTGTTCTTCGCTAGTTTCCGTCTATTCTGCAGCACCTGTTTCGAGTTAAAAATATGAGCAACCGAACCAGTATCAAATACCCAGGCACTATTACGACTACTAGTGAGATACACATCAATAACATGTATATCGGATATAACTTTCTTCTTGATGTTGACGTTCTTCAAATCCACCAAGTACTTAGGGCAATTCTGCTTCCAGTGACCTTCTCCCTTGCAGTAAAAGCACTCAGTATTAGGCTTAGGCCCAGCCTTGGTCTTCTTCGTCGGCGCGGTAACTTTCTTACCACCCTTCTTGAAGTTTCCCTTTTTCTTAGACTTGCCTTGCTTCTTGAATTTGGTGATCTTATTTACCATCAACACTTGGTGCTCTTTCTTGATCTCCACTTCCACAGACTTTAACATGGAGAAGAGTTCAGGCAACGAGTTGTCCATGTTTTTCATATCTTAGTTCATCACAAAGTTCTTGTAACTTGGTGATAGTGATTGGAGGACACGGTGAATCCCCAAAGCATTAGGAATCACTATACCCAAGCTTTGAAGCTTGCTTGCGTGCCCAGACATCTTAAGCACGTGCTCACTAACTGAGCTGCCCTCTTCCATCTTGCAATTAAAGAACTTTTCAGAAGCCTCATAACTTTCAACTGCCGCGTGAGCCTCAAAAATCATTTTGACTTCACGGACAATATCATGTGGGTCATGGTTCTCAAACTTTTTCTAAAGCTCTGATTCCAAAACATTCAAGATAGCACACTGAACTGTGTAGTATTGATTCTTCCGAGTGAGGAAAACATTCTTTACCTCATCGGTAGCATCAGCTGGAGGTGGATCACCCAGCGGTGCATCCAGCACATAGCTCAAATTACTAGCATTGAGGACAATTGAAAGGATACGGATGTCGCCTAGAGGGGGGGTGAATAGGCGATTAAAACGTTTCCTAGAGTGGCTCAACAAAGGCGGAATAAAACTAGTGTTTACTTTGTAAAGCACAACCTAGAAACAACTAAGGTTTACCTATGTGCACCAACAACTTATGCTAAGCAATACAAGCAACAAAGTGATAGCAAGATATATATTACTTCAAGCACGAAGGCTATCACAATGTAAAGTGCATAAGTAAAGAGCTCGGGTATAGAGATAACCGAGGCACGCGGGGAAACCGATATTTTACCGAGTTCCTCCCAACATGGAGTACGTCTCGTTTGGAGAGGGGGTGGTATCAAACCACCAACGCCACAAAAGGCCTCCCTTATTCTCCGGTGAATCTCACCCCAATGGGATCGATCCACGCTTCACAACTCCACAACTTAATTGGAGGCTCCCAACAAACGCCACAAAAGGCCTCAACAAATGCCACCAAGGCTACAATGCCACCAAGGCCACAAAACCGTCTAGGGTTCCAAGAACCCAAGAGGGACAAGCTCCAATGAGCAATTCAAACCAAATACTCCGAGGAGAACCCAAACCGATGCAACAAATGCAAATGGCAAGAACACCACAAAGATGCTCAAATCCCTAACTATCAAGTTCCAACAAAGCTACCAAAGCTATTGGGGGAACAAGAGAGGAGAAATCAAAGAGAGACACAAAATCCCCCAAAATCTAGATCCCCAAAGATACACTCACAAAGAGATGTTTTGGTTTGGTCAAAACGTGGATCTAGATCTCCTCCAACATGAAGGGTTTCGCGGCATAGTAAATCAAAATTTTCTACGGATGCGAACAGAGGGAAAGCCAAGATCTAATCTAGGAGATGCAATCAACGAGAGAGATTGGATTAGATCTTCATACCCTTGAAGATTCAAGACAGTGAACGTTCGTCGGAACGTGGGTGATGTAGTCGTACTCGCTTCTCCTCCTCGCGATCCGATCCGATCTAGCACCACAAGTGGCGGTGCCTCCGTAAGATGCACACGTGCAGCACCTCGACGTCTCCTCCTTCCTCGGACCAGCGAGTATGGTGGAGAGATAGATTGGATCTACAACACGACGGCATGGTGTATATGGTGGAGAATTTCTGCTGCAGGGCTTCGCCTACAAACAGTCGGGAGGGGGAGAGGAAGGTAGCAAGGCAGCTAGGGCTTGGAGGAAGGTGTGTGTGGGGAGGGGGCGCACCACCCTTCTATATATAGAGGGGGGCGGCCAGCCCTTGCCCCTCCTCCAAGCCTATCTCTAGTTTAAACAATTTAAACTCTCCCTTATCTAGAAATCCTATCTCTAGTTTAAACGATTTAAACTCTCCCTTATCTAGAAATCCTATCTCTAGTTTAAACGAGTTTAAACTTATCTAGGATCGGCTGGGCCCTATGGGGCCTTGTGCCCCTATTTAATGCGCCAGACACTCCCTCATAGGCCCATGCCCCTCCCGAAGGTGGGGCCACGTTGGTCCCCTTAGGAAGGTTCTAGAAGCTTCGGTACAATACCGATTAACGGAACAATTCGAACTCCAAAACTGCCTTTGCCTTATATGAATCTTATTCTCCGGACCATTAGGAACCTCTCGTGATATCCCGGATCCCATCCGATACTCGAACAAAAATTCATAAACCAATTATCCAATCTATCCTAGCGAGAATCGTTAAGTGTGTGACCCTACGGGTTCGAGAATATGCGACATGATCTTCTATCAATAATCAACAGCGGGTCTGTGCACCCATATTGACTCCCACACATTCATCGATGATCATATCGGATGAACCACGATGCCAGGATTCAATCAATCCCATATATATATTCCCTTCGTCTCGCGATATTTTACTTGCCCGAGATTCGATCGTCGGTACCGTCATACCTAGTTCAATCTCGTTCACAGCAAGTACTTTACTCGTTCCGTAATCCGATATCACTTTGTGATTAACTCCTTACCCACATGCTTGCAAGCGGTGTTGATATCGATTACCGAGTGGGCCCGAAGTATATCTCTCGACTTGGGAGGGACAAATTCCATCTTGATACATACAACCCAACAGATACTTTCCGATCACCTGAGAGACACCTTTATGATCACCCTCTCATAGGATGACGTTTGATGACCTCAAAGCTTTCTTCGGTGAGGGAGTTGCATTATCTCATGGTCTAAGGAATACAATATTTGACATAGGAAAAGCTTCACAAAGATGAACACGATGAACGATCTAATTGCTTCGCTTAGTTTGGGTGCATCCATCATATCATTCTCCCAATGATATGATCTCATTATCAATTGACAACTCATGTCTATGGTTAGGAAACCTTAACCATCATTGATCAATGAGCTAGTCCTTAGAGGCGCACCGGGGACACGGTGTTGTTCACAAACCACACAAGTATTAATGTTTCCGCTTAATACAATTCTAGCATGGAATATAAACTTTATCATGAACAAGAATTATAATAATAACATCTTTATTATTGCCTCTAGGGCATAATTCCAACAGTCTCCCACTTGCACTAGAGTCAATAATCTAGTTTACATCGGCAACAATCTCACACCCATGGCAATCGAGGTGTTGATCATGTTTACGTGGAAGAGGTTTATTCAATGGATGCGACATTCGGGATCCGTATGTACTTTGCTAATCTTGATCTCCATCGCTATATAATCTCGGACTATATGAAACTTTCGGTTGATATGCTTGGTCTTTGGATGATATCTTGGTTCCTTAGCGAGTGCTATGGCGCCCGGTGTTGTCACACAATATCTCCGATGGGTCCAATGCACTTGGAACCACGACAAGCTCGATGATGAAGTTTCGATCCAAACTCCTTCACTTGACGCTTCTGCGGCAGCCATGTATTCGCTTCTACTATAGATCCCGCGATCACGCTTTGCTTGCGACTTCTCGACTCCACTCCTCCATTCAAAATATACACGTATCACGTATGAGATTTAGAATCATCCTTGTCGGTGTCGAAACTAGCGTCGACGTAACCTTTACGACAAGCTGTTCATCACCCCATAGACTAAGAACATTTCTTTAGTTCTATTTAGGTACTTTAGGATGTTCTTCACGGCTTTCGATGTTCCACTCTGGATCACTTTGATATCTGCTTCGTCAAAATAAGAGCATTGGACACATCCGGTCTAGTACACACATGGCATACATGATGGAACCTATGGCCGAGGCATAAGGCACTTTGCTCATAGCTTCCCTATCATTTACCGTAATGGACCTCGAGCCTTGCTCAATATCTTACGACAACATAGGCCTTTGAACCTTTCTTTGCCTTATCCATTCGAACCTTTTGAACTTTGTCTAGGTATGTACTCTGGCTTAAAGCTATCAGGCGTCTTTGTCTATCTCTATAGATTTTGATGCCCAATATATAAGCAGCTTCACCTAGGTCTTTCATTGAAAAACACTTGTTCAAATAACTCTTCACATCGTTAAGCATGTTGATGTCATTTCCAATAATCAATATGTCATCCACATATAGTACCAGAAAGGTCACCGAGCTCCCACTCACTTTCTTGTAGATAAAAGCTTCGTAGCTATTTGGAACAAATCCAAAGCTCTTGATCACTTGATCAAAACGAAGGTTCCAACTCCGAGATGCTTGCTTCAGTCCATAAATGGAACGCTGAAGTTTGCATACTTTACTAGCATCCTTAGGATCGACAAAACCTTCGGGTTGCATCATATACAACTCTTCATCAATGTTCCCATTGAGGAAAGAAGTCTTGACATCCATCTGCCATATTTCATAATCATGAAACGCAGCAATTGCTAATAAAATCCAAATGGACTTAAACATCGCTACGGGAGAGAAAGTCTCATCGTAGTCAACACCTTGAACTTGTCGAAAACCTTTTGCGACAAGCCGTGCTTTATAGACGGTAACATTACCATTCCGCGTCCGTTTTCTTCTTGAATATCCATTTGCACTCAACGGCCTTTCGGTCGCTAGGAGGATCCACCAAAGTCCATACTTGGTTTTCGCTCATGGATCCCAATTCGGATTTCATGGCTTCCAGCCATTTCTCGAGTCCGGGCTCATCATCGCTTCCTCATAGTTCGTAGGTTCACCGTCTTCTACCAACAAGACGGTCAAAGACAGGGTGCCGTACCACTCGGGGAGGCACGCGACCTTGTCGACTGCGACATTCAAGATGGCACATCGTCCGAAGCTTCATGATCCTTGTCATTAGCTTCCTCTATTGTTGGTGCAGGCGGCACTGGAACAATTTCAGGTGCTGCGCTACTCTCCAATTCAAGAGAAGGTTCAATAACCTCGTCTAGCTCTACTTTCCTCCCACTCACTTCTTTCGAGAGAAACCCTTCTCAAGAAAGGAACCGTTCTTCGACAAACACTTTGCCTTGGTTCTGTGATAGAAGGTATACCCAATAGTTTCCTTAGGGTATCCTATGAAGACGCATTTCTCCGCTTTGGGTTCGAGCTTGTCCGGCATCAACTTCTTGACATAAGCTTCGCATCCCCAAACTTTAAGAAACGACAACTTAGGTTTAGCACCAAACCACAGTTCATATGGTGTCGTCTCAACGGATTTAGATGGAGCCCTATTTAAAGTGAATGCGGAGGTTTCTAATGCATAACCCCAAAATGATAACGGCAAATCAGTAAGAGACATCATTGATCGGACCATATCTAATAGGGTTTGATTCCGGCGTTCAGACACACCATTGCTGTGGTGTTCCGGGTGGCGTGAGTTGTGAAACGATTCCACTTGCTTTAAGATGCGTGAGAAAATCATAACTCAAATATTCACCTCCACGATCGGATCGTAGAAACTTAATCTTTATGTTACGATGGTTCTCCACTTCATTCTGAAATTCTTTGAACTTTTCAAACGTTTCAGATTTATGTTTCATTAAATAGATATACCCATATCTACTTAAGTCATCGGTAAAAGTGAGAAAATAGCGATATCCACCGCGCGTCGAAACACTCATCGGTCCGCATACATCGGTATGTATGATTTCCAACAAGTCCGTTGCTCGCTCCATCATACCGGAGAATGGGGTTTTGATCATCTTGCCCATGAGGCATGGTTCGCATGTGTCAAATGATTCAAAATCAAGAGACTCCAAAAGTCCATCGAATGGAGTTTCTTCATGCTTTACACCAATATGACCTAGAGACGATTGCCACAAATAAGTAGTATTATCACTATCTACTTTGCATCTCTTAGCCTCAATGTTATGGATGTGTGTTTCATCCCTTTCGAGATTTAGAAAAAATAAACCATTCACAATAGGTGCATGACCATAAAAGATGTTACTCATATAAATAGAACAACCATTATTCTCCGATTTAAATGAATAATCGTCTTGCAATAAACACGATCCAGAAATAATGTTCATGCTCAACGCAGGCACATAATAACATTTATTAAGGTTTAAAACTAATCCCGAAGGTAAAACTAAGGAGAGCGTGCCGACGGCCATCACATCAACTCTTGATCCATTGCCAACGCGCATCGTCACCCCATCCCTAGCAAGCCGCCGTATATTCCGTAGCACCTGTTTCGAGTTACAAATATTAGCAACTGAACCGGTATCAAATACCCAGGCACTACAACGAGGGCTAGTAAGGAAAACATCAATAACATGTATATCAAATATACCTTTGATGGTGCCAGCCTTCATGTCCGCTAAGTACTTCGGATAGTTGCGCTTCCAGTGACCCTTGTCCTTGCAATAGAAGCACTCGATTCGGCTTAGGACGGACTTGAGCTTCTTCTCGGCGAGGCAACGCTTACCGCCGCCTTTCTTGAAGGGCTTCCTTGCACCCTTACCTTTCTTAAAGGTGGGGGATTGTTGACCATCAACACATGATTATTCTTTTGATGTTCACCTCGCTACTTTCATCTTAGCAAAGAGCTCGGTGATCATATCGGTGGAACCAATCGATTGTGATCAACTACAAAACTTTTGTAGCTAGGAGTGTCAATCTTGAGCTCCTCCGGAATCATGCATCCGATTGCTCAAGGCGTTGAGTGTAGCCCGACATCTTAATGGCGTGCTCACTAACGGAACTCCCTTCCTCCATCTTGTAGTTAAAGAATTTCTTAGAGATCTCATATCTCTCAGAACGGGCTTGAGTCTGAAACATGTTTTTCAGCTCCTCGACAATCTCAAAGGGCCCGGCGAACTCCTCAAAACGATTTTGAAGATCCGATTCCATAGGATACAACATGACGATCCTAATCCAATCATAATCATCCTTGCGCGACTGATAAACAGCTTTTTCATCAGTCGGCGCATCTACAGCAGGGGGGTTACCTAACGCTTTCTCAAGGACATAGTCCTTTTGTCCGCCAGACAGAATGATTCTTAGATTGCGGAACCAATTGGTGAAGTTAGACCCATTATTTCTAAGCTTTTCCTTCTCAGCAAAAACGTTGAAGTTGAAGTTGGACTTGGCCATTGGATCTACAGTATTTGCAAGTACAATTTAGACTATGTTCATGATAAATAGTTCAACTTAATCAAATTACTAGATGAACTCCCACTAAATTCAACATCCCTCAAGTTGTTTAGTGAACACGATCCAAATTCACCACACCTAATCCGATCATCACGAGAAGAGATGTGGTTTCAATGGTGGACAACAAAGTGTCGATCATATCACTCATATGACTCATGCTTAACCTTTCGGTTCTTGTGTTCCGAGGCCATGCATACATGCTAGGCTCGTCAAGCTAGACCAAGTATTTCGCGTGTGCAAAACTGGCTTGCACCCGTTGTATGTGAGCGTAGAGTCTATAGCACCCGATCATCACGTGATGCTTGGACAAGACGAACTTTCATAGCGGTGCATACTTGGGGAGAACACAGTTTTATCTTGATCTTTAAGTGAGGAATCATCTTATAATGCTACCGTCGCGATCTAAGCATAATAAGATACATAAAGGATAAACATCACATGCATATAACTTTATGTGACATGGTATAGCCAATCCTCGCGCAATGATCTCCATCTTGTGCGTTCCGGCATGATCTCCATCACTCCACCATGATTGCCTCCACCACGAATAGCAACTACAACTATTGCTAACTACTTAGCGATAAAGTAAAGCTATTACATGGCGTATAAGAAGTTGACTACATGGTCATACACAATTATAAAGACAACCATATGGCTCCTGCCGGTTGTGTACTCATCGACATGCAAGTCGTGAAACATTACAAAACATGATCATCGCATACAATATACACATCACATCTTGGGCCATACCACATCACAGAAAACACTCCCTGCAAGAGCAAGTTAGACGCCTCTACTTTGTTGTTCCATGTTTTACGTGGCTTATGGGAGTAGATGCTAAGAACGATTCTTACCTACGGAAAGCCACAACGGTGATATTATGGTTGCCAAACTCCGGTGTTAATCCCATGACAACTATAGTGAGAGAAACTGACATCCACCAGCCGCATGTGTGGTACAAGCCACACGTCAAGTGCGAGCGGTCTCATGACGGCGTCGCGTAAGGTTGGCCTGGACCGCTTCAATCTCACTATCCCGCGTCATAAGAAGAACACAAACAAGAGGCTTGCAACAGAAAACATCAACGCCCGCAACAACCATGTTGCGTTCTACTCGTGAAACACATCTACGCATAGATCTAGCTCTGATACCACTGAAGGGTTTCGCGGCATAGTAAATCAAAATTTTCTACGGATGCGAACAGAGGGAAAGCCAAGATCTAATCTAGGAGATGCAATCAACGAGAGAGATTGGATTAGAACTTCATACCTTTGAAGATTCGAACAGCGGAACGTTCGTCGGAACATGGGTGATGTAGTCGTATTCGCTTCTCCTCCTCGCGATCCGATCCGATCTAGCACCACAAGTGGCGGTGCCTCCGTAAGATGCACACGTGCAGCACCTCGACGTCTCCTCCTTCCTCGGACCAGCGAGTATGGTGGAGAGATAGATTGCATCTACAACACGACGGCATGGTGTATATGGTGGAGAATTTCTGCTGCAGGGCTTCGCCTACAAACAGTCGGGAGGGGGAGAGGAAGGTAGCAAGGCAGCTAGGGCTTGGAGGAAGGTGTGTGTGGGGAGGGGGCGCACCACCCTTCTATATATAGAGGCGGCCAGCCTGCCCTCCTCCAAGCCTATCTCTAGTTTAAACAATTTAAACTCTCCCTTATCTAGAAATCTTATCTCTAGTTTAAACGATTTAAACTCTCCCTTATCTAGAAATCCTATCTCTAGTTTAAACGAGTTTAAACTTATCTAGGATCGGCTGGGCCCTATGGGGCCTTGTGCCCCTGGCCCAATGCGGCCAGGACACTCCCTCATAGGCCCATGCCCCCTCCCGGAAGGTGGGGCCACGTTGGTCCCCTTCCGGAAGGTTCTAGAAGCTTCCTACAATACCGATTAACGAACAATTCGAACTCCAAAAACTGCCTTATATGAATCTTATTCTCGGACCATTCCGGAACCTCTCGTGATATCCGGATCCCATCCGAGACTCGAACAAAATTCATAAACCAATTATCCAATCTATCCTAGCGTCGAGATCGTTAAGTGTGTGACCTGCGGGTTCGAGAATATGCGACATGATCTTCTATCAATAATCAACGTGAAGTGCAGGCACCCATATTGACTCCCACACATTCATCGATGATCATATCGGATGAACCACGATGCCAGGATTCAATCAATCTCATATATATATTCCCTTCGTCTCGCGATATTTTACTTGCCCGAGATTCGATCGTCGGTACCGTCATACCTAGTTCAATCTCGTTCACAGCAAGTACTTTACTCGTTCCGTAATCCGATATCACTTTGTGATTAACTCCTTAACCACATGCTTGCAAGCGGTGTTGATATCGATTATCGAGTGGGCCCGAAGTATATCTCTCGACTTGGAAGGGACAAATTCCATCTTGATACATACAACCCAACAGATACTTTCCGATCACCTGAGAGACACCTTTATGATCACCCTCTCATAGGATGACGTTTGATGACCTCAAAGCTTTCTTCCGGTACCAGGGAGTTGCATTATCTCATGGTCTAAGGAATACAATATTTGACATAGGAAAAGCTTCACAAAGATGAACACGATGAAACGATCTAATTGCTTCGCTTAGTTTGGGTCTGTCCATCATATCATTCTCCCAATGATATGATCTCATTATCAATTGACAACTCATGTCTATGGTTAGGAAACCTTACCATCATTGATCAATGAGCTAGTCCTTAGAGGTGTACCAGGGACACGGTGTTGTTCACAAACCACACAAGTATTAATGTTTCCGCTTAATAAAATTCTAGCATGGAATATAAACTTTATCATGAACAAGAATTATAATAATAACATCTTTATTATTGCCTCTAGGGCATAATTCCAACACAACAACCCCTCAAAGATATGCAAGAATCAATGAAAGGGTGTGTAGAAATCAAGCTTAAGGAGTAGAGCAAATGGGGGCAAAGCTTGGGCGAGAAAAGGATGAAGAAGTAACCCTAAATGAAAATGGGGCAAAGCTATTTAAAGACACGGCCAAAATCTGGCCGTTGGGTTGATTTTTCTGGACGGTCCAGTAGTACCGGACCCAACCCAGAAAAACAGCAACAGCGCGAGTTGGGGAAAGAGAGAGAAGCAAGAAGACAAAGAAGTGATACATGCGCACAGATGCAGCGCTACACAAGGGCAGCAGCAAACAGCAGCAGAGCAGCTAGGTGGTAGCTGGCGGCGGCAGCTCATGCAAAGAATAAGTGCGGCAGCGCGGCAAAGAAAAGAAGCGGCGAGCAAGCAGAAGAAGGCGCTTACAAGAAGAGCAAGAACGGCGGCGGGCCCAGCCAGCGGCGTGGGCAGGGCGGGTAAGCGGAAGGAGCTGCGCGCGCGGGCGGCGTGAGTCAACGCGGCAGTAGACGCGAATCTGGATCTAAACTGGACAAAAAATCTGGGAAAAAGTTTCTGGGCCGACCGGTACTACCGGCCCACCGGGCGGTACTACTGGGCCGGCCGGTAGTACCGGATTTAGGTACCTAGCGAGCAGAAGAAATCGGGCGTTTTAGGCCGGTAGTACCGAAAGGCGGTACTACCGCTGCCTGTAAAACAAATATTCAGCAAATATTCAAACTTTTGACTGGAAGCTCCGATTGACCCGATTCAAATTGCGTTGGATAGAGGGCGACAAGGGCTTCCCAATAAAAAGTGAAAATATTGATTATCACCAAGTGAAAAAGTATCAAGTAGAATAATGTGATATACCTCACTTGGTGAGAAACCGAAAAGCCGCATAAATCAAAATCGCAACAAGATACAAATGGAGATCCGATTTAGATGAACAAGAGCTTGTTATGGAGATTAACACAAGCTCTATATCATCACATGGATAAGACCAAATAATAACCAAATATGATTATGCAAGTATGCAAAGGTTTGAGATCTCTTCGAACGATGTGACCGAATTACTCATATGAGAGCCTCTCTTGATAGTACGGTTATCTATCCTAAACCCGGTCTCACACACACACAACGTGAGACCGGAAAAAGGAAAAACCTATAAATATTATACCTTTGCCTTGAGCATTCCACTTGAGCTCGATGTAGACGATCTTGCCCTTCTCAAGATGGAACGCCTTCCTTAATTTCTCATCATCGACCTCGCATATTGAGCTTGCCCAACAAATCTTCTTTGCATTTCTTTGACCTTGAAGCCAACACATGCTCCAAGCGATGCCAATGGACAAATCCTACAAGTATAACGTAATACACACATTAGTCCATAAGGATTGTCATTAATTACCAAAACCACACATGGGGGCCCAACATGTTCTTTCAACAATCCTCAAGTTGTGGAGCCAATCCGCGAAGTTGCTTCAATTGTTTTTCAACTTTCTTTCTCTAGGAACGCATTAAAATTGATGGTACGGGCCGCCATTGATCTACAACATATTTGTAATAGTTTAGACTAAGTTTATGACAAATTGAGTTCTAATTAATAGTTAAATTAATATAGGTGAACTCCCACTCAAAATGTCATATCCCAAATTTTAGGTTTGGTCTTGCATATCATTCATAGCATTGCATCATATCTTTCCATGCAAAACCATCGAGTAGAAAGGTTCGGCGAAACGCCTATTGCAAAACCCTATTTTGTTTCGATCCAAGTTTCCTGCGGGAGACTTCAGAGGGACTTGCAACAACCACCCCTGTAGGTCCGAGTTTTCGCACAAACTTCGACTGAAGGTTGTTCCCCTCGACGATACGAACCCGTAGGCGTGAAAATCGCTCAAATCGGAGTTCGTATGCAAAAGACTCGGACGTTTTAGTAAACCGCTGGAAAACGGTCAAAAAATCCGGACAGATTTCCGAGTTGTAGTCCAACTGCGGACCGATTCGGTCTAGGATTTTTTTCTTTTTCTTTTCTCACGCGGGGACTACTAAAAGGAGGGCCCCACCCCTGCCTTGGTTCCCGTGCCCACCAACTCCACACGCGCACGCCTCCCTGGAAGCCGCCGCCTCCTGGCGCACGTCGCCGCCGCCGGCCACTCCTCCGCCGCCGGCCATCGTCGCGTCTGTTGCCGGGTTTGCCTCGATCTCCTCTTTCCGTTCCCGTGCTCCGCGTCTCCATCCGCCGCCGCCATTTGCGCCCTGCAGATCGCCGCGTACGCGCGCGCGTTTATTGTTCCGGAAGCCGTAGTTGACCGTGTGTGTACGTGCAGGTAGAACCACGACGCCGGAACCGACCATCGCCGCCGTCCGGAGCTCGCCGGAGTTCGTTTTGCAGTCCGATTTCGGTAAGACAGCAGCCACCGTCAGATCTCAGATTAGCGGCTTAGATCGTTCGTTGACTGGTCAGCATCCCAGGCGTTGACTAGTCAGACGCCCAGTCAGCGCCCAGTCATCAGGCGAGTTGACCAGTCAAACAGACACAGTTGACTGGGTCAATCTCGTTAATCCTATTAGTTGGCAGATTTCGGTAGAATCTTGTAAATTGCGTAGAAATTAAACCGCTTGGCCAAAAATTGCAAATAAAATATGCACGAGTTCAGTGAGTCGTGTAGAATCTCTCTGTAGCTTTGGTTCAGACTTTTACCGTCAGGTTTAGTACAGTTTAATCAAACTAGTTAGTGGCCTTTTCGGAGTAATAAAATCGTAGTAAAAGTTTCGTAGCTCCAAAAATCGCGTGTGATATGTCCCTGAACTCGTATGAACGAGGGGAATCTCATCGTGAAATAAAAAGATAGGCTTACAGTAAAAACTTCTGAAGTATTTGTCTAATGGATTTCTGCAGTGTTTTAATTACTCGGGATGTTTTATAACTCCTTTTTGAGTAATTCCAATTGGTACTGTTTCTTATGAGCAATGCCTATGCGGTAGAATTTTTCCAAGATTTTACAACCTGTTTACTACCGGTAGTGAATTATTTAAGTTCTAGCTCTAGTAGTGATCACTACTTTTGGTTAATAGTTTCCCTTGCGCCAAATCTATTTTCCATGCATGTATTCGGTAGTAATATGTATTAGTATTATGTGGTGCAGCTGTAGCACCAATTCACTTGCCGTTCTTGCATTCATGCATCATCTTTGTTGCATATGTTTGTGAATTGTTTGTTTATGAATGCAATTGTGTCGTGTAGATTGTGTGGAGTGCAACCCTTGCTTGTGTGTGGATTGTTCCTCCGACCGCTACAATCAAGGCAAGTAGAAGCTACTTTGTTCATGATATCGTCCTACTATTTTCAATGCATTGTCGTGTATTTTGTAGATGCATGTGTAGGATGATACTATCGCTATGCTCTGTCCTATTATGTGGTAGGGCTTTCCTTGTAGATGAACCACCGTTGTAGATGTGCTTAGCCATGATATGTTGAACGAGGGCTGGGTTACATCATTGATACTTGTTTCCTCAAAGTATTGGTTTGTGAAAACTAAAACAACTTAATCAATGAACCCCCTGGGTGTGATGGTATTGATAAATTTTGGTGGTTTCATTGCGAAAAGGCACCCAGGTATCAAGAGAAATTGATTGGCTTCTTTATTGTATAGCTTACGTGTATAACAATGTGCCAATAATGAAATGGGCGGTTGGTTGGACTTAGTAGGTTGTGGTAACTCGAACCCGCGTATCTAGAGATGTAGAATTTTGGTAGGTTGGACCAGTGCGCGTCGAGATTGAGGAGCTACTTTCCGAACAGTCTCTTCTTGGTCTTCTCCCTATCGTCACCCAAAATGAGAGTGATGGTACGAGCTGGGCTGGCCAAGTCGCATGGGTAAAGTGTACTAGCCTCTGCAGAGTGTATAATCTAATCGATTAGTCGTGTCCCCGGTTATGGACATCTGAGTTGCTAGATATTGATTCCATGACATGTTTCTCGCTCATTCTAATTTCATAATTGTTTTAATATTGTTGGGATAACTTAATTGGGATCTTTTCAAAGAAAATTCAAAACTGTTTATGAAAGTAGGACAAAGTTATTTGCAAATGCAAGCCAGACACAGCTCCACTTGCCAAATATGCATGTAGTTGTTAGTACTATTGTCTCCTTTACTAGCTCTACTTGCCATACATTCCATGTATTGACCCTTCGGGCTGTTATGCTTATCTTGCAGGTTATTCCGATTCTGATTGATCGTTATAGGCCACGGTACTCCACTCGGCACTTGTTCACTTGTGGGCAATTTGAAGATTGGAGGATTTACTCGCTTTTGTTGCTACCTGAACAATTTGAGCTAGCTCTATGCTAAGCTTTTATATTGTAATAATGGTACTCTGGATCTTTGTAGATCATGATACACGGTTATTTGCTATGATTATCTATCTTACTCTATTGTGGGCCAATGAACCGATCTAGGGATTGGCATGTCACATAGAGGCCACGGTCTTATCAGAACCGGGGTGTCACAGGATGGTATCAGAGCCCGTGTGTCGACTGTGGGATCGTGACCTAGGATTGGATTAGGAAGCCATAGAATTATTAAAGCCTATATTAACACTGTCTTTCCTCTTATGCCTTTCACCCTCGTAAATTCTTACCATATGTTATTCTCACACTTTCCTCTTTTACTTGATAGATGGGAGACGTCAGGACTAAGTATGTCACCATGGAGTCACCAAGGCCCTTTGCAAGGCAGTTAGCTCAGCTTTCTCAGTCATTGGGATTGCCACTGCCTATGTTTAAGGGAAGAAGGCTGTACACCTATGGATATGGAGAGGATGCATGGGAGATCACTACCTTCATATTCAGAGATGCCGCCTTGCCAAACCCCGCACACTTGGTCTACACCAAGATATACTGCAACTGGGGACTTGGAATCAACTTGGATGTACATGAAGCCTGTCGCCAAAGGCCACTATGTCCGACACCTAATGCTGCAGATTCACCCTACCGTGATTATGGAAGGCGTGATGAAGATGGGAACATTGTGGTTACCCAGGACAGAACAACATGCCGCCCCGTCGGAGGCACATAGAGGACATGGAAAGGGAGAATGGAGCTCTAGCAGAGAAGGTGAGGATGTTGAAGGAGATAGCAGACTTTACTAGCAATGGAATGGTGGTCCAATGACAGGAGATAGACATTTTGCATGAAGCTGTGGGAGTTCTGGAGACTGCCCTGATAGCCAGAGATGAGACCATAGCCCATCTTCATGGCACTGTGCAAGAGAATGCCCAGAACATACAGCAATTGCAAGGGACCGTCCAGGAAAGGGACCAAACCATTGAAGCTATGACAACCCAGATTGCCGCTCTCCAAGCACAGCTAAATCCACCCTCTGATGATGACAATGGAGATGATGGCAACAATGGGGATGATGATGACAGTGGAGACGATGATGATGATGAGGACGAGGATGATGATGATGGAGACGATGATGGTGGAGGAGATGAAGCTGTTGTTGTTGCAGCTGAGGATGAAGAAGAAGAGGAGGATCCAGAAGAGGTGGAGTTTGAAGTCTCAAGTGATGGTTCAGGAGAGGTGTACACTCCACCGCCATGGTTGTACCGCGAGCCAAAGCGCCAACGCATGACCGCAAGGACCTACCTCAATCTCTTCAAGAAGTAGATAGAAATCCACCAATTAGTCCATGTTAGGAGAACTCGTTAAGATTAGTCTCGATCGTTGTGAAGCTTAGTTCGTGTTAGTTTAAAAGTGTTTAGTTTCTTATTTGTGTACTCCAATATCCCAGGATTTATTTGTGTGAATTTTTATGAAAAATTTATGGCAATTTGGTTATCATCTGTGTGTTTTTCGCTGCAGTTTTTCTGCTGATACAGCAGTACTGCGCGATTTTTCATATTTTTCTGGTAACTCGGAAAAATCTTAAAAAAATTGGGCTGATGCGAAACTCTCTGTGCCATATGCACAAAAATTGGCTAATTTTTATGACGAGTTTAAGTCAGGCGGAAAAATTCGTGAACGCTGCTGGACTATTCTGGCAGAATTGTTGTTTTGTTGATTAGTTGATCTATTGTTTAGTTAGCCATTGCCAACTCTTGCAAAACTATTTCAGTAGTTATATACTGCTAGGATAACACCTGGTATGTTGCTGGACCGCTTGTTTGTTGATGAGTTGCTTGCTTGTGATTGTCTGCCATTGCTTGATGTTGTTTGATCATATGCATGGGTAGAATCCTATTATCGTAGTTGATTCTTTCTAAACTTACCTATGCTGAACCGCAGATGCCTCCCCGTCGTCAACCCACTGAGATGGAGCAGCTCATGACAGCTCAGGCACAGCTGACCCAAGTGATGACTCAGTTCATGGCGAATCAGAACAACAACAATGGAAACAATCAGCCTCAGGGAGATGCTCTCACCAGATTTCTGAGGTTAAGGCCAGCTAAGTTTTCTACTGCAACGGAACCAATGGTTGCTCTTGACTGGTTGCGTTCAGTCAACAAGGATCTAGTAACTGTCGGATGCACTGATGTTGAGAAGGTAAGGTTTGCCGCTCACCTACTGGAGGGACCAGCCGCCTCTTGGTGGGACACATTTCAGATCACCCACCCGCTGGATACCGTGACTTGGGCAATGTTTGAGGAAGGTTTTAGGACCAACCACGTGTCTTCAGGAGTTCTGAGCCTGAAGAGGAAGGAGTTCCGCAACTTGCGCCAAACCAATCGCACCGTGGCCGAGTACATTGAGGAGTTCAACAACTTGTCCCGTTATGCACCTGAGGATGTTGACACTGATGCCAAAAGGAGGGAGAGATTCCTGGATGGCCTCAGTGATGATCTTTCAGTACAGCTACTTGTGGTTTACTGCCCCACTTTCCAGGAGCTCATGGACAAGGCCAGGATCTTGGAGGGGAAGCACAAGCAAGTGGAGAACCGCAAGAGAAAGAACACCAATCATCACTATGGTTCACACCACAAGTCTCGCACTTCATAGGATGGATACTCCAAGCATGGAGGAAGTGACCATGGGAGCCATGACCGCCGCGATGGACATCGCCATGACAACCATAGGAGCAGCCACCACCACCACAAGGGAGGACACTCTCACCACTCTGGAGGACACGGTGGACATGACCGCAACCGTGATCGTAACTTCGTGAAGAAGGATCTGAGTGAGGTGACGTGCTTCAAGTGCAAGCAGAAGGGGCACTATGCTGACAACTGTCCGGAGAAGAAAGGACTCAAGCCAACCAACGACGAGAAGGCCACAGTGAACCACATGAATGTGGAGGAGATTCCAGATGAGCCTGACCTTGTGATTGGTAAGTTCCCAATCAACACTTACCCTGCACTTATACTTTTCGATACTGGGGCATCGCATTCATTCATATCAAGGGCATTTGTGGATAAGTATAAGTTACCTATTGAGTCTATGAAAAGGTCTATTAGAGTGAGTTCACCTGGAGGAGATATGATAGTTAGTGCGGGATGCCGCGACTTGACTGTGAGGATTGGAACACACAACTTTATTGCACATCTAGTAGTGTTGGATTCACAGGTATTAGATGTCATTCTGGGTATGGATTGGATGTCTATGCATGGGGGACACATAGATTGTGCACAGCGAGCTGTTTCGCTTAAAACCCTGGATGGTAAGAGGATTAGATTCAAGTCGGCTGCACGACCGAGAAAGTGTAAGTTGAATTCTCTTAAGGGGGTTAGCATGGATACTGTGCCAGTGATTAGGGATTACCCCGACGTGTTTCCGGAAGAGCTGCCAGGTATGCCACCTGACAGAGATGTAGAGTTTCTTATCGACCTGCTATCGGGAACAGGACCAATAGCAAAGAAACCATATAAGATGGATGTCGATGAGCTGAAGGAATTGAAGAAACAGTTGAAGGAGCAGCTGGAAAAGGGATTCATTAAGCCCATTGCGTCGTCATGGGGAGCACCAGTTCTGTTTGTGGAGAAGAAAGACAGCACCAAGAGATTAGTGGTGGACTACCGTTCGCTGAATGAAGTAACCATCAAGAACAAGTACTCTCTGCCAAACATAAATGATTTGTTTGATCAACTGGAAGGAGCAAAGGTGTTCAGCAAGATTGATCTGCGATCTGGCTACTTTCAATTGAAGATTCGGGAGGAGGATGTACCGAAAACCGCCTTCACCACTAGGTATGGTTTATATGAGTATACAGTTATGTCTTTTGGACTAACGAATGCCCCGGCATACTTCATGACCATGATGAACAAGGTATTTATGGAGTACTTGGACAAGTTCGTGGTGGTGTTCATTGATGACATACTGATATATTCCAAGGATGATGCTGAGCATGAGAAGCATCTGATGATTATGGAGAAGTGAGGAACACAAGTTGTATGCCAAATTCAGAAGTGTGAATTCGCTTAACATTGTTGATTTCTTGGACACGAGTGTCGGAGAAGGAATTGCTGTTGATCCAAACAAAGTGACTGCAGAATAGAGTGGAAGCGCCCAAGAATGCGGAGAGATTCAAGCTTTTGGGACTTTTGGATATTACCGGAGGTTCATAGAAAACTTTTCTAAGATTGCTAAACCGATGACTGAACTTCTGAAGAAGGAGAGGAAGTTCGAATGGTCAGACGTATGTGAAGCCAGCTTTTAGGAACTGAAGCGTCGACTAGTGACCGCGCCTGTTCTATGTTTACCAGATCTTCAGAAGGATTTCCAAGTGTACTGTGATGCTTCACGACAGTGGACTTGGGAGGTGTCGATGCAAGATGGGAGAGTAGTGTCATATGCCTCATGACAACTCAAGCACCATGAGCGGAATTACCCCACACACGACTTGGAGTTAGCGTCGGTGGTTCATGCGCCAAGGTATGGAGGCATTACTTAATGGGAAAACAACGTGATGTGTACACCACCACAAGAGCCTCAAGTACATATTTACACGTATGAACGAACATGAGACAAAGGAGATGGTTGGAACTTATCAAGGATTATGATATGAATCTACAATACCACCCAGGAAAGGCCAATGTAGTAGCTGATGCTCTGAGCCGGAAGGTTTATGCCAATGGATTGACAATTGGTGAATTGCCTGAGGATTTGTGCAAGCAATTCAAGGACCTTAGACTGGAGGTAGTATCTGAAGGATACTTGGCTACAATGGAAGTCCAACCAATGCTTCAGGACAGAATCAAGAAGGCTCAAGTGGGAGACAAAGAGATAGATGAAGTTAAGGAAAAGATGAAGGAAGGTCGAGCAAGGGAATTCCGCGAGGATGAGCAAGGTACCTTGTGGTATGGAGATCGTTTGTGTGTGCCCAACGATCCGGAGTTAAGGAAGTTGATTATGCAGGAAGCTCATGACTCGCCGTATTCCATACATCCGGGCAATACGAAGATGTATATGGACCTAAAGGATGATTCGGTGGAACAACATGAAGGGAGACATCGCAGAGCATATCGCCCTATGTGATGTATGTAGCCGAGTGAAGGCGAACACTTAAACCAGCAGGATCTACAGCCTTTACCCGTGCCGGATTGGAAATGGGATAGAGTGGGAATGGACTTTATCACAGACTACCTGTGACCAGGTCAGATATGACTCTATTTGGGTAGTGGTCACCATTTGACCAAGGTAGCCCACTTTATACCGTGAAGACGACCTATACGAGTGCAAAGTTGGCCAAGATTTACATGGACAAGATTGTGTGCCTACATGGAGTTCCCAAGAGTATCAGATGTCGATAGAGGCACCCAATTTACCTCACACTTCTCGCGCCAAATGCACGAGTCACTTGGTACTATATTGGAGTTTAGCGTTTCACCCATGCATCGATGGATGACGAGAGGGTGAATCAGATTTTGGAGGACATGCTGAGAGCTTGCGCTTTGGCTCATGGATCTAGTTGGGATGAGAATTTGCCGTATGCGGAGTTTTCCTACAACAACAGCTACCAAACCAGCATCAAGACGTCACCGTTCGATGTGCTGTATGGAAAGCGATGCCGTACTCCATTGCTGTGGGATGGAGTAGGAGAACGTCAGCTGTTTGGACCTGATTTGATCAAGGACGCTGAGGAGAAGGTCGCCTTGATTAGAGATAGGCTGAAGGTAGCACAATCAAGGCAGAAGAGCTACGCTGACGCCAAGCACAAGGAAGTGGTGTATGAGATAGGCGATAGAGCATACCTCAGAGTGTCGCCGCTTCGTGGAATCAAGAGATTTGGAATCAAGGGTAAACTGGCACCTCGATTCATTGGACCATATCGGGTCTTAGCACGCAAAGGAGAAGTTGCTTATCAGTTGGAGTTGCCAGAAGCTCTGTCTGCTGTTCACAACGTGTTCCACGTGTCCCAGCTGAAGAAGTGTCATCCGGAGATGGTGGATACACCATTGAGAGACACTGTACCGCTAGAGGAGGTTCAGCTTGAGAATGACTTGACCTATGAGGAAAAGCCGGTCAAGATTCTGGAGACAGCGGAAAGGACTACCCATACCAAGACAATCAAGTTTTGCAAAGTACAGTGGATCCACCACACCGAAGAGGAAGCCACTTGGGAGCGTGAGGATGACATCCGAGAGGACTACCCACACCTATTTGCTAGCCGCGCCGAATCTCGAGGACGAGATTCCTCTTAAGGGGGTTAGTCTTGTCACATCCCAAATTTTAGGTTTGGTCTTGCATATCATTCATAGCATTGCATCATATCTTTCCATGCAAAACCATCGAGTAGAAAGGTTCGGTGAAATGCCTATTGCAAAACCCTATTTTGTTTCGATCCAAGTTTCCTGCGGGAGACTTCAGAGGGACTTGCAACAACCACCCCTGTAGGTCCGAGTTTTCGCACAAACTTCGACTGAAGGTTATTCCCCTCGACGATACGAACCCGTAGGCGCGAAAATCGCTCAAATCAGAGTTCGTATGCAAAAGACTCGGACGTTTTAGTAAACCGCCGGAAAACGGTCCGAAAATCCGGACCGATTTCCAAGTTGTAGTCCAACTGCGGACCGATTCGGTCCAGGATTTTTTTCTTTTTCTTTTCTCACGCGAGGACTACTAAAAGGAGGGCCCCACCCCTGCCTTGGTTCCCGTGCCCACCAACTCCACACGCGCACGCCTCCCTGGAAGCCGCCGCCGCCTCCTGGCGCACGTCGCCGCCGCCGCCGCTTCTCCTCGCCGCCGCCGGCCATCGCCGCGTCTGTTGCCGGGTTCGCCTCGATCTCCTCTTTCCGTTCCCGTGCTCCTCGTCTCCATCCGCCGCCGCCATTTGCGCCCTGTAGATCGCCGCGTACGCGCGCGCGTTTATTGTTCCGGAAGCCGTAGTTGACCGTGTGTGTACGTGCAGGTAGAACCACGACGCCGGAACCGACCGTCGCCGCCGTCCGGAGCTCGCCGGAGTTCGTTTCGCAGTCCGATTTCGGTAAGACAGCAGCCACCGTCAGATCTCAGATCAGCGGCTTAGATCGTTCGTTGACTGGTCAGCATCCCAGGCATTGACTAGTCAGACGCCCAGTCAGCGCCCAGTCATCAGGCGAGTTGACCAGTCAAACAGACACAGTTGACTGGGTCAATCTCGTTAATCCTATTAGTTGGCAGATTTCGGTAGAATCTTGTAAATTGCGTAAAAATTAAACCGCTTGGCCAAAAATTGCAAATAAAATATGCACGAGTTCAATGAATCGTGTAAAATCTCGCTGTAGCTTTGGTTCAGACTTTTACCGTCAGGTTTAGTACAGCTTAATAAAACTAGTTAGTGGCCTTTTCGGAGTAATAAAATCGTAGTAAAAGTTTCGTAGCTCCAAAAATCGCGTGTGATATGTCCCTGAACTCGTATGAACGAGGGGAATCTTATAGTGAAATAAAAAGATAGGCTTATAGTAAAAACTTCTGCAGTATTTGTCTAATGGCTTTCTGCAGTGTTTTAATTACTCGGGATGTTTTATAACTCCTTTTTGAGTAATTCCAATTGGTACTGTTTCTTATCAGCGATGCCTATGCGGTAGAATTTTTCCAAGATTTTACAACCTGTTTACTACCGGTAGTGAATTATTTAAGTTCTAGCTCTAGTAGTGATCACTACTTTTGGTTAATAGTTTCCCTTGCGCCAAATCTATTTTCCATGCATGTATTCGGTAGTAATATGTATTAGTATTATGTGGTGCAGTTGTAGCACCAATTCACTTGCCGTTCTTGCATTCATGCATCATCTTTGTTGCATATGTTTGTGAATTGTTTGTTTATGAATGCAATTGTGTCGTGTAGATTGTGTGGAGTGCAACCCTTGCTCGTGTGTGGATTGTTCCTCCGACCGCTACAACCAAGGCAAGTAGAAGCTACTTTGTTCATGATATCGTCCTACTATTTTCAATGCATTGTCGTGTATTTTGTAGATGCATGTGTAGGATGATACTATCGCTATGCTATGTCCTATTATGTGGTAGGGCTTTCCTTGTAGATGAACC
Organism: Avena longiglumis; assembly: GCA_030063025.1. Classification (NCBI taxonomy): domain Eukaryota; kingdom Viridiplantae; phylum Streptophyta; class Magnoliopsida; order Poales; family Poaceae; genus Avena; species Avena longiglumis. The sequence continues at coordinate 454,384,277 of CP125974.1, read as the reverse complement.
ACCGTTGTAGATGTGCTTAGCCATGCTATGTTGAACGAGGGCTGGGTTACATCATTGATACTTGTTTCCTCAAAGTATTGGTTTGTGAAAACTAAAACAACTTAATCAATGAACCCCCTTGGTGTGATGGTATTGATAAATTTTGGTGGTTTCGTTGCGGAAAGGCACCCAGGTATCAAGAGAAATTGATTGGCTTCTTTATTGTGTAGCTTACGTGTACAACCATGTGCCAATAATGAAATGGGCGGTTGGTTGGACTTAGTAGGTTGTGGTAACTCGAACCCGCGTATCCAGAGATGTAGAATTTTGGTAGGTTGGACCGGTGCGCGTCGGGATTGAGGAGCTACTTCCCGAACAGTCTCTTCTTGGTCTTCTCCCTATCGTCACCCAAAATGAGAGTGATGGTACGAGCTGGGCTGGCCAAGTCGCATGGGTAAAGTGTACTAGCCTCTGCAGAGTGTATAATCTAATCGATTAGCCGTGTCCCCGGTTATGGACATCTGAGTTGCTAGATATTGATTCCATGACATGTTTCTCGCTCATTCTAATTTCATAATTGTTTTAATATTGTTGGTATAACTTAATTGGGATCTTTTCAAAGAAAATTCAAAAATGTTTATGAAAGTAGGACAAAGTTATTTGCAAATGCAAGCCAGACACAGCTCCACTTGCCAAATATGCATGTAGTTGTTAGTACTATTGTCTCCTTTACTAGCTCTACTTGCCATACATTCCATGTATTGACCCTTCGGGGCTGTTGCGTTTTATGCTGCAGGTTATTCCGATTCTGATTGATCGTTATAGGTCACGGTACTCCACTCGGCACTTGTTCACTTGTGGGCAATTTGAAGATTGGAGGATTTACTCGCTTTTGTTGCTACCTGAACAATTTGAGCTAGCTCTATGCTAAGCTTTTATATTGTAATAATGGTACTCTGGATCTTTGTAGATCATGATACACGGTTATTTGCTATGATTATCTATATTACTCTATTGTGGGCCAATGAACCGATCCAGGGATTGGCATGTCACATAGAGGCCACGGTCTTATCAGAACCGGGGTGTCACACAAAATAATATCCCACACATTGTTTTAGTGATCACACGAACCAAATCCACCACATCAAAACCGATCATCACGAGAGTTGATGTAGCTTCAATGGCGAACAATGAACATATTCATCATATCTACTATATGACTCATGCTTTACCTTTCGATGATCCGTGTTCCGAGACCATGTCTGTACATGCTAGAATTGTCAATATCAAACCTTAGCTTCCGCATGAGCAAATCTGGATTGCTCCCGTTGTATACACTCGCAGAATCTAACACACTCGATCATCACGTGGTGCTTTGAAACAACGATCTTTAGCAACGGTGCCTACTAAGGATGAACACTTTATAACTTGATATTTTGTGAGAGGGATCACCTTATAATGCTACCGTCGCAAACTAAGCAATACAATATGCATAAAAGGATTAACATCACATGCAATTCATAATATGTGATATGATATGGCCTTTCTTCTTGTGCTTCCGATCTCCATCTTCAAGCACGAACATGATCTCCATCATCACCGGCATTGCGTCAAGGTCAATGGCGCTGCTCCATGGTTGTCATCCACCAGCATCAACTATTACAACTACTTTGAATAATAGACACGCGGGGCTTAATGAAATTAAAAGACAACCATATGGCTCCTGCCGGTTGCCGACTTACAATAAGGAACATTGCATACATCATATATAATTACAATCATGGCCATATCACATCATAGCACACCCCCGAAAAACAAAGTTAGACGCCTCTAATTTTATTTGCATATTTTACGTGGTTTGGGGCTTTCAATAAGTGTCATTCTAACTTACGAACAAGAACCACAACGTTGATGCTTGAACTATTAAGTGCCTGTTGTAAATTTAATATATACTATGATGGGAGAGACAGGCACTCGCAAAGACACTTATGCAATACAAGTTGCATGTCAAGCGTGGAGCAAGTCTCATGAACGATGTCATGTAAGGTTAGCCTGGGCCGCTTCATCCCATCGTACTGCAAGATGCAAAGTACACAAAAAGAAATTGATAATAAAAGCACCATCGCCCACAATGACCATTGTGTTCTACTCATGCAACAGATCTACATATAGACATGGCTCTGATACCACTGTAGGGGTTCGTAGCATGGAAAACAAAAAAATTCTACCGCATGCACAAAAACAAGCCAAGATCTATCTAATAGATTGTAGCAACGATTCGATTAGAGTACTCACCCTCGAAGATTCCAAAGCGGTTAACGAGAGCAGATTCTGGTGGATGATGTAGTCGTACACTTGTTGATCTTAAGATCACGTAGACGATCCTTCCGGCGTTGCGTTCCGGCAGCGCTTCCAAAGTCGGTCACACGTTTGGTACCGATTGAAGACCGTCCTCTCCCTTGTTCCAGCAGGCAGCGGAGGTTGTAGTTCTCCCCTCGCGATTCCGGCAACATGACGGTGTGGTGTCGAAAGTAGAGGGAAAATCCTGCAGGGCTTCGCCTAAGCCGGAGCAGGTTATGGTGGATCTAGGGTTTTCAGAGATCTAGATTTAGAGGGCCGGCAAGGAGGAGGTGGAGTCGGCGGCGGCTAGGGCGGTGGCGGCACGAGGCGGCGGTGGCGGAAAGCGGCAGTGGCGGCGTCGGCGGCGCGGGGGGAGAGACGGCACAGCTTGGTGGGGAGGGCTGGTTGTGATCTCTTGGGGCAGCCCCTCCCCTCTATTTATGAGAGGGAGGACAGCTTGGGAGAGGGGAGTTTGAATCCTTCCCTAAATCCATATCCAAGTTGGAGGGAAAGGACTCTTTCCTTCTTCCACTAGGAAACCATTGTTCCAGTTTGAATTTTCAAACTTGTCTTTTGACTTGCAATTTGGAGCTTAATTTCTCTCTTGCAAATGCCCAACCAAGTGACCTAGGACATGATACAATCATTCCACTTAACCATGAAACATTCATGAACCATTCACCTTCCAGTCCGGTGAACCTTCTAGACCCTTCTAGAACCTCTCCAATGAAAACATCGAAAACATTCCCGAACTCCAGAATTGGACTTTCCTTATATGAATCTTCTTCTCTGGACCATTCTGGATCTCCTCGTGATATCCTGGATCCCATCTGAGACTCCGAACAACATTCTCTCTCCCTACTTACATTCCATGTCTACTAAACAACATCGAATCCTTAAGTGTGTCTCCCTAAGGTTCGTGAATTATACGGACATGACCGAGACTCTTCTCCGATCAATAACCAATAGAGGAATTTGGAAATTCATATGGATCCCACATATTTCTACGATTAATTTGTGATTGAATGAACCACTTACATAAGATACCAATTTCCCTTTGTCTCGCGATAGTTTACTTATCCTAGGTTTGATCGTCGGTATCTCTGCATACATAGTTCAACCTCATTACCGATAAGTACTATTTTATCGTTCCCATGATATGTGATCCCTTGTGATCCAGTCACATGCTTGCAAGCTAATTGGATGACATTCCACCGAGAGGGCCCAGAGTATATCTATATATCATATGGATGGACAAATCCCACTCTTGATCCATGTGCCTCAACACATACTTTCCGAACACTCAATGCCACCTTTATAGCCACCCAGTTACAGTGTGGTTTTTGATGTCATCAAAGCATCCTTTCGGTGATGGTGATTATCATGATCTCATGGTCGAAGGAATTAGGTTACTATGTATCAAAAAGCTTATAGCAAACGAACTATTGAGATGACTTGATCTTTATGCTACGCTTATCTATAGGAGTATGTCCATCACACTATTCTCCTAATGATATTATCTTGTTGTTAATAACATCTCAATGTTCATGATCGGGAAACCAAGATCATCTATTAACCAATAAGCTAGTATTACAAAGAGGCTTTACTAGGGACTCTAATTTAGTTTACAAATCACACAAGTATTAATGTTTCTAGTTAATACCATTATAGCATGAATGTAAACATTTATCATAAACACAAAGATATAATAATAACCACTTTTATTATTGCCTCTAGGGCATATCTCCAACAGTAACTCTATGTTGGTTGGTCATCATAGGAATGATCATAGTCAGGCGCTTGCGTTGAAGAAGAAGACGTGCCCCAATCAAATGAGGGTTGCTGGTATGAAAACTCTCCCAAGTTGGAGGGCTGAACCAAATTGTTTTCGGCATCCTCTTCAACATTCTCCTCTTTCTAGGAGAGCTCCTCAACATATGTGTCAACCTCCTCCTCCGTAAGCGACCATCCTTGCATGTTATCAAAGTTAAACAAAGCAGGTGCAGGCAAATAAACTATTTTCTCAGTCCTACTCTTTCTTCGACCTTGCTGGGCAAAAGATAATTCATACGGTAAACTTCTCACATTGGCCCCCAGGGACACAAAACCATGGATTCAAGATCCAGCCTTTCTATGGGTAACTGATAATCTGAATAGTGAGGCTCTAAACCATGGAAAGTTAGCAACCTAGAAGCAATGAGACCTCCACAAATTCCACCCTTCTCGCGGTTGGTGGTGAGACAGTGAGCTATCAAAGCATCCAGGCTATAAGATCTATTCCTATTCAGAGCAGCCACGATAAAATCTAGATCCAAAGAAGACAACTTTCTAGCAATCTTTCTAGCAAGAACACACTTGGTAATAAAATAGGCAAAGTATCTAATAGCCAGGAACTGAATGTTCCAAATTTTACCACTTTCCTTTGAGAAGTCGAAACCTTGGCAAATATCAGCATATAGATCAATAAGTGACTGGGCCTTTCCTTGATCTTCTCACAAGATCCCCACTGAGGTACTCTAATTGTTGCATAGAAATCAGAAAAAGGCAGGTCGATAGGTATATTATATATTTTGTAATGGACCATGGGATTAGATGTAGACCAAGTGAACTGGAAGTCCTGCACAAAAGCCATGGTTAGCTTAACAAATTGAAATGGTTCACATTCAACAAAGTGTTCCAATCCTACATTGGCAATCAAGGTTTGGACATCCTGGGAGATTCCCGCGGTTCTCATAAATTCATGGCATGGATATATGGAAGTAAAAAATGCCTCCTCACGATGAACCTTCATTGGCTCAGACACCATCAAGTCATATTGATTCAGTGGATAGGTACTCATCTTCCTTGCTGAAATTTTTAGACAAATATCAAACAAAGTGATTTCCAAGTTGATAAACGATGAGCAACTACTATAGGAACTTGCTAGAGGACTACACATGCATAAAAATAAAGTTTCTAGGAATAGAAAAATCATGCAAGCTCAAACAACCTGTCACCTATAGCAGCAAAATACTCAAGATACAATCTACCAATCACAAATCTAATTGGACAAGTGGAGGAGGCACATACCAAGGAGCAATCCCTCCAAAAATCAGCAGCAAAGATGGGCTGAGCAAGGAGATCGAAAATCGCGAGCAATACTAGCAAGAACTCGATCTTGAGCAAGTTTTTTGGTGTTTTTCGGGAGAGAGAAATAAGATGGTTGTGAAGGGGTACCTTGAAGGGGACCAGGTGGGCCAGACACCCCTAGGCGCCACCCACAGGTAGGTCGCGCCTACCATGGGTGTGGTGGCCTGGGGTGGCCCCCTAGGTCACTTCAGGTGTCCCTCTGTCCCTTTTTTCGAGGAAAATTTTATTTTGAATTTTCTGGGATTTTTCAGGAAACTTTATTTTTGGCCAATTTTCAAGGTATGAAAATTGATTTTCTCGCAGAAACAGTTTTTTCAGAAGAAGCAAAAGCCAAAATACAGAAGCTCTAAAGCAAAAAAAACTAGCAAAACCAAAGCTAGCAAAAGAAAGGCAAAGACTAGGAAGGAGAAAAATAAAAGAAAGCAAGTACAACCACAGTGAAAACATTATTCTATTCATAAAAAATCCTTTTGTTAACAAGGTTGATCAAGTCTTGTTACCAAAACAATCTTATATGAAACAAAACTTTGCATTCCATCAGGTGATTATGTTACCTCATACTTGATATCAATGGTCCATAATAGTTTCAAAATTTTCTTGTGGAATGGGACAATATATTTCTCCAACCTTGATGCTCTCAATATTTTCAATGGAATTCAGGCAACAGATCTTAACAACCTTCCTGGGGAAATAAATAGTATGCTATTTGTCATCGATATTGAATGTTACTTTTCCTTGATTACAATTAATGACAGCACCTACAGTATTAAGAAAAGGTCTCCCAAGAATAATAGACATATTATCATCTTCAGGCATTTCAAGCACAACGAAATCAGTCAAAACCAAGCAATTATGAGCCACTTGAATAGGAACATCCTCACATATACCAGCATGAATAGTAGTTGACTTGTCAGTCATTTGCAAAGATATATCAGTTGGTATCAACTTTTCTAGCTGGAGTCTCTTGTAGAGAGAAAAAAAGGTATAACACTAACTCCACCTCCCAAATCACATAAAGCAGTTCTAACATAGTTATTCTTAATAGAGCAAGGAATAGTTGGTATACATGGATCGCCAAGTTTCTTTGGAACCTTACCGTTGAAGGAATAATTAGCAAGCAAAGTAGAAATCTCCTCATTAGGAATCTTCCTTTTATTAGAGACAATATCCTTCATATACTTTGAATAAGGAGGCAATTTAATAGCATCAGTCAAAGGAATTTGCAAAAATAAAGGTTTCATCCACTCACAAAACTTGTTATAGTGTTCTTCCTCCTTTGACTTGTGTTTCTTACCTAGAAAAGGCATAGGTTTCTGCACCCAAGGTTCTCTCTCTTTACCATGTTTATTAGCAATAACATCTTCCTTGGTGTACCTAGTGTTCTTAGTGTGCTTCTCAGGATCTTCCTCAACTTCCTCCTTATCAGGAGCATCATTTTTATCATTACCACTCTTAGTTTCAGCATCAGAGATAGATATACTATTAGGATCTATAGCAGGTTCAAGTGATTCCTCAACTATCTTATGGTTCTTTTTCTTTCTCTTATGAGGACTACCACTATCAAATTCTTGAGAGCCCTGCTCAATACTTTTAGGGTGTCCTTAAGGATATAAAGGATGTTGAGTAGATATACCACTCCTAGTTCTAATTCCATAAGCATGTTTATTTCCCGAGGCATTAACTAGCATATCTTTTTGTACCTTAGCAAGTTGATCAAGTTGGGTCTGAACCATTTGAAAGTGTTTACAAAGCATTTTAATATCATTAGAAGTTCTTTCCACAATATCTTTCAACTCATGGATAGCTCTAGAGTTTTCCAATAAATGATTCTGAACTTTTTTATTAAAATTACCTTGTTTAACAATAAATGTGTCAAGTTCCTCTAAGCATTGATCAGGAGGCTTACCATAAGGAATATCACCTTCATTAAAGTGGAGAGAGTGTACCTCAGTAGTAGCTGAGTGGGGAATTGGCTTACATAATTCTACTAAAGGAGCTAAATTCTTCACATCTTCAGCACTAATACCTTTCTCCTTTAGAAACTTCTTAGCTTCCTTCATCACTTCATCATTTAATGCAATAATTCCCCTCTTCTTTGGTGTTGGTGTTGGAACTGGTTTAGGCACAATTGGTTTAGTAGTAATAGGCTCAGGTGTATTTAGCTCAGCTGAAGTCCAATCATCATAATTTTTCCTTATCTTAGCCATTAATTCTTCAACATCTGTAGGAGTTATTTTCCTAAAAACACAATCAGTAAAGCGATCTAGGTATATCCTAAAATCATCAGTTAGTCAATTATAATAAATATCAAGAAGCTCATTCTTATGCAATGGACATCCAGGATGTGCATGAATCAAGGAACAAAACCTTGTCCATGACTCAGGCAATTTCTCTTCTTCTCCCTATTTAAAATCAAAAAGTCTCTGCAAAGCAGCATGTCTAGCACTAGGAGGAAAATATTTCTGGAAGAAAGAAGCAATCAAGCAAACAGGGCTATCAATGGAACCAAGAGGTAATCTATTAAACCAAGCCCTAGCTTCTCCTTTTAGTGAAAAAGGGAAGATCTTAGTAACAAAGTACTTGCGCATCTTAAAATCATCAGAGAACAAAGCACTCATAGTAGAAAGCTCATTCATATGAGCCACAACAATCTCATTTTCATTCCCATAAAAAGGTTCTTTCTCAACAATGTCTAAATAATAAATCAAGAGAGAAATCATAATATTTATCTTTAATATCTATGGGAGAGGTGGCAAACTTAGGATCAGAGGACAATTTAGGCATAATGGTACGGCTAGCAAGGAGACTCTTAATAGCACTAGTACCATGTGTGTTTTGGCACTCTTCAACAAATTCATCAGTGAACTCAATGTAACCATCATTAATATCATAACTCTCACTAGACTCAGGTGAACTAACAGGTGTAATAGTGTCTTCACTAGGAGTTTTGGTATTTCCTAGACTAGCCATAGCAGCATCTAGGAAAGGACCTAATGAACCACTAGCATCAAGCACAATAGAAGTAACATCATGATCATCAAAAGTAGTTTCAGATTAAGCAGTATTAGTAGTGTGTGTAGCATGAGTATGTGGTGGTGGTGTGACAAGCTTACTTATAACAGACGGTGAATCAAGAGCAACAGAGGTGTTTAGGACTGTACCTCTTCTTGTAGTGGATGGTAAAATAGGGAACTTTTCATCATGAGACTTACCCATGATGAATGGAGTAGCAGTGAACAATAATAGATCCAAGTGAACTTACAAATAAAACTATGCTCCCCGGCAATGGTGCCAGAAAATAGTCTTAATGACCCACAAGTGTAGGGGATCGCAACAGTCTTCGCGGGTAGTATTACCCAATTTATTGATTCGACACAAGGGGAGCCAAAGAACACTTGCAAGCCTTAACAACTGAGTTGTCAGTTTAGCTGCACCTAGAAATAGTTCTTGCTCACAGAAGTTTATCAGTAGCAATAGTTTGTAGTAGCAACAGTGAAACATGAGCAATAGTAATAGTAACGGTAACAGTGGTATTCGAGTGCGGTAGGCATAGGGATGGATGGACGGGTGTTGCATGGACAAGTCTAAACATGTAACTTCAAGATATAGGGTATTGCAGATAAATAATAACAAGCATCCAAGTACTAAACAATCCTAGGCATGTGCTCCATATATATTCATACGTGCTTGCAATGAGAACTTTCACAATATCTTCCGTCCAGCCAGCCCGTGGCAGCGGGGCCTCTAGGGATCTACTGGAAATTAAGGTGCTCCTTTTAATAGAGCACCAGAGCAAAGCATTAACACTCTATGAACACATGTGATCCTCACACCACAGCCATCCCCTCCGGTTGTCCCAATTATTGTCACTTTGGGGCCTTTGGATCCGGACAATGATATGTGTACAGAACTTGCAGATAAGATAAAAACAATACTATCATAATGATTCAATAATAAGTTCAGATCTAAGATCATGGCACTTGTGCCTTAGTGACAAGCATTAAGCACAAAAAGTTGCAACAAAATCAAATAGCACTAATAGAGATACTAGGCACTATGCCCTAACAGATCTTATTCGATTACATGATAGAACTCATCCAATCCCTACCATCCCCAAGCCTACAGCGAAGGATTACTCACTCATGGATGAGGGAAACATCGGTGGTTGATGGAGATGCCTTGGTGATGACGATGGCGATGATCCTCTCCAAATTCCTCGTCCCGGTAGGGTGCCAGAACGAAGTTTCTAGATCCGAATCTTAGTTTCTTGTGGCGGCGGCGGAGCGGAACTTTTTCTGGAAAACTATCGACCCCCCTCAGTTTTTAGGTCGAAAGGAAACTTATAGGCGCAGAGGGAGCGCGAGGGGGTGCCTGGGGTGGCTGCACCCCCCTAGGGGCGGCCATAGGTGGGCCCGCGCCTGGCAGGGGTGTGGGCCCCCCAGGCCCCTTCTCCATCTTGTCTTCTGGTGAAATATAATTTTTGGCATATTTTCGGGGATTTTTCCTGATAGTTGATTTTCTGCACAAAAACAAGACACCAAGGTAATTCTGCTGAAACAACGTCAGTCTGTGCTAGTTGTATCCAAATCACACAAGTTTAGAGGAGAAACAATAGCAAAAGAGTTCGAGAAAGTAGATATGTTTTAGACGTATCACCGCGTGGGTGGGCCCACCCCGCGCCTGGGAGGGTGCAGCCAGCCTGGTAGCCCCCTGCCTCACCTCTTCGCCTATAAGAAGCCCCCGATGCAGAAACCCTAGGCACCCGATAAAAAATACCACGAAACCGTCTGTAGCCACCGCCACCATCATCCCTAGATCGGGGGATCTGAAGCTCTTCCCGGCACCCTGTCGGAGGGGGGATCATCTCGGAGGCTTTCTTCTTCATCATGTCAGCCTCCGGTATGAAGCGTGAGTAGTTCCACCTTGGACTACGGGTCCATGTAGTAGGTACATGGTTGTATCTCCTCCTTTGTGCTTTCATGTATAGATCTTGTGAGCTTCGTTCATGATCAAGATCTAATCTATTTGTAATCATGCATGTTGTATTTGCGGGGATCCGATGGATATTGAGATTACTATATCAGATTGATTTATGCTTTTGTCTTATTGATTCTATCATGTCTGTGTTGTTCGTGATCTTGCATGCTCTCCGTTGTTAGTAGCTATCTTGGCCAAGTAGTTGCTAGTGACTCCAAGAGGCGGTATTTATGCTCGATGGTAAGGATGGAAATTTTATCCATGGATTCGGGTATCCACGGATATCCGACCCGGTGGGCAAGGGTATGGAGGCCTAATTATATCCACGGATTTCATGGGGCGGATATCCACCATTAATGGGGCGGACATGGGTAGTGTTTTTGCTCCATGGATATCCAGCGGATACCCGCCTGACACGTGGGACCCACATGTCAGTGAGATTTTTTTTACATATGCAATATTTACTCAATAGAAGGCCCCAACTTCCAAGCCACGTGCCCAATATTTTCTTTGTATTGTTATATCTATTGAATATATGAGATGTTGTATTGAAAACTTGTAATAAAAATCATTCTCTAAGACTGTTATGAGACATCTATGTACTTTGTGATGTTATCATGTGATATTTGACACATTTTAAGTACTATATGGTTAAAATATTGTTGCTTTGATATTCCTATGTATTATTATACATATAATATTTGCTGAAATGTTGCTAAAATGCTGTCAAAAATTGCTATTATATCGTACTTATGCTAAATGTTGTTATGATTATTGTATAGTGCGGAAACCAATGGATATCCATGGATATTCGTCGGGTTTGGATATGGAGCGACATCTATGCCCATGGATATCTTCGTGGGCGGGCTAGAGTGAGGTTCATGGATCTGGATTTGGATTTGGTTTTGGTATATCTGTCCAAACCCGCTCCATTGCCATCCCTACTCGATGGTGGGTTCATGCCTCTAGTTTCCAAGGGAAGTGACAGAAATCTCTTCGGTTGTAGATGTGCTATTGATACTAGGGAGAAAACAACTATCTCTTGTTCATGGAACAAGTGGATTGTTTACCTTACACACTTTGCTTAAAGCAGTTGTCTGTTGCTTGCAACTTAATACTGGAGGGGGTTCAGATGATAACCCAAAGGTGGGCTTCCAGTCATAGATGTAGTTGGATTTCGGTCTATGTATCTTGTTGTATTGCCCAAACGAATCTCATAGGATCTTTTGTCTAGTATTGCATTGTTATTCCTTGCTCAGTCCTATCAATTTCCCTGTTGTAATTTGTTTACCCTGCATGCCATGTTTGTTTATCTAAGGAGAACACCTCTAGTGAACTATGGACCCCGGTCCAATCTTTATCATTGATACATCTTCCATTGTTACTGTTTACTTGTTGCAAACCATCATCACCTTCCACACCATACAGTTAATCCTTTGTTACAGCAACCGGTGAGATTGACAACCTCTCTGTTAGTTGGGGCAAAGTCTTGAGTTTGTGTTTTGCATGTTTCCACATTGCTTGCAACACCTTTGAGGTGTTTCCTTCCTCCCACTGGTTCGATAACCTCAATTTCTTACTGGGGGGAAACTTGTTGTTGTGCTGCTTCATACCTTGCTCTTGGGGTTTCCCAATAGGGCGTTCAACACGCATCAAGACTTTCTGGCGCCGTTGTCGGGGAGGCTAAGGACGTCTTCACAAGGGGAGTCCTCCTCAACCTTTCTCTTCACTTTGTTTTTAGTTTGCTTAGTTTCTTTTGCTTGGTTTTGTTTGCCTCCTTTTATCAAAAACTCCAAAAAAAATAGTTTATTTTGGTTTGCTTTCTCTTATCAAGAACACAAAAAATTAGTTCCTGCCCTAGTTGCTACCATGTCTAGTTTTGGTCCAATCTCTATGACACCTATGTAAGAAATCTTCACTTTTAAGCAAAAAAGTGAAGAGAGTTTCAAAGAAGCTTGGTCTAGAATCTCTGCTTTACAAAGGGAAACCGAGCCTAAGATGAGTCTTAGCTTGGTTATTAATAGTTTCTACCGTGGTATTGCTCTTTGATATAGATATGCTTTGGATGTTGTGGCTGAGAAAGATGTTTTGCTATGTACTGAGGATGAAGCTTTTGATGTCATAAAGAAATTGATTATAATTTATAATACGCCTGGCAAGTCTGATTCCTCTTTCATAGATATTTTTGCTAGGTTGAACACTCTTGAGTCCAGTACTGCTGCTTTGAACAGCTGCTATCACACACTTAGGGAGTACCATAATTATGTTCCAATGAATTATGAGCCTTCAAAGTTGTTTCCCACAATCAAAGTCACTATAAATAGTGCAACTTTTGATGATCGTATTGATATCATGTCTGAATTTTGCCTTATGCCTAAAGATATTTATGATTCTTTGAGTCTTTGGGGACTTTCTAAAGGAGGAGAAGAAATATATCTTACCAATAATGCCACTTTATTACCCATTGGAATAGCTGAAGGTGCGTTTACAAAAATCTCAGGGAAAATGGTGTCTACTGATTATCTTGTTATTGAATGTGTAGGCAAAGGACAAATTACACTTGGAAGATCCCTACTGAAACACCTTGGAGCTATAATAGATGTGGGAAAAGGCATTATGCATTTTGATCCTCAAGTAAGCAATCATATTTTCCCTAAAGAAAAGAAGAAAGGTAAGAAAGGTAGGAGCAAGAGGGGTAATGCTTCTTCATTTGAAAATACTTGATTTCTTGCTTCTTGTGCCTAACTTAAAGGCGTTAAAGAAAAGTACTTGTTGGGAGATAACCCAAGAGTTTCCTTGAGTCTTGGAAGTTATTAATTCAGTAATTACCTCTCATTATCCTTTTTGTTTGCTTTTTGTGCCAAGAATGACCTCTAATGAGAGGGAAGTAAGATTTGGGGAGTTGCTGTCCTGAAACAGATTTCTGTCCACCATAAAAATTCGCGAGGAGTCTCTGTAAGTCGGATTGAGCTTAAAATTTACGAATAAATCCCCCAGTATGTTATCTAACTTTACTTAGTTCAAAACTTTTTTATTTGACCAACATAAGATTTTCGAAAAAATCGGTTTCTACCTGCTGGTCTGTTTTGACAGATTTCTGCCATTATTTGCATTTGCTTCTTATTGATTCCTTTTTTAGTTCTCTTTTGGGGAATTGAGCTTTTTGAAGGAGTTGCTACAGTAGCTTGTGTTTTTAGTGAAAAGTCTTACTGTTCCTAAGCTAAACCCAAAGGTCTATTATCTTTTGAATACACTAATGTTGCTAATGAAGATTGTGTGAATTTTTGTATGAAGGAAAAATTTCAGGTGTAGAGAGAGAATAATGTAATAAGATGAAGAATGGAAAAATGCTCAAGCTTGGGGATGCCACCCTGGTGTCACCCCAAGAAATATCCAAGAGGTACAAGCGTCAAAGATTGGGGATGCCCAAGGCATCCCCTTCTTCATCAATAAAAAGCTCAGGTCTTTCTAGACACTTCATTTTTATTGTTTCATGCACTGTTGTGTTGTTCTTGGAGCGTCTTAGTTTTCGTTTGGTTTGCTTAGTTGTTTAGTTTGCTTGAATAAAGTAGTTTGGACCCCTGTTCTCGTTGTGTTGTTTCAAATAAGTCGATTGGTATTGGAAAGGAGTAGAAAGTTCTTGCTTGAAAGTGCAAGAGGAGCTTGCATTGACTGTGACTTAGACTTTAGCATGACATGCTAGGTGTTGTTTTGACCTTATGCTTAGTGATTATTGTTGTAGCATGTCTTGTTCCAAACAATTGGTATTGCTTAGTGTTCCTTGAAAGAATCATGCGTTGTTTTAGCATACAAAAGCATAGTATTGTGGTATTATCCTTTGATGCTTTGTTTGGGTTGACTTGGCACATGCTCACACCATGTTATGACTATGAACAAGTCACCATATCCTCTATGATCATTTAGTCCTTGACTTGTAGTACCACTTTATGCTTTGGTTAGTAATGTTTTGTCGCTCTGCATGATTATGGTCATTATTGCTCTCTTAGTTGGTTGCTCTCAGTCTTTTGCTAGCCTCCACTTGTATGAGTAAGCTCTACTCATGCTTCCAACTACCAAAAAACCAAGTTATTCCAAAGTGTCCACTATAAATTCCTATGCATGGTGTGTTACACCATTCCAAGTATATTCTTGTTTTCAGCTATCTTCCAATTTAAAAAGTATTTTGTTATGTGAAAACTTAGTGATTAAAGCCCTCACGAACTTGATGGCACACTTTATATTCCTTGCCCCTAATAAAATTGAACCATTTTGTCATCTATGTTGTATATGCTTGCACTTATACGTTGGAATTAGCAGAACCATGCTGTTATGGGGAACGTTTTCAACATTGCACTTGTACTTTGTACACAGTTGATATCATGCTCTTTTGTCTATGGATGTCGTCGATGTGAAATGAAAGGGGAGCTTGTAAGTCCATGGATTTATGTATGTGTGTTAGAGAAACGCCGGGGCCGCTAGCCTAAGCCATGCCTAATCATGGTGGAAACTTGCAGCATCACCATAGTGACATCTATGAAGCATTCTTCTTATAAAAAAATAGACACATTGAGAAAAGAGGAAAGAGAGAAAAAGGCACCATATTCCCATGGTAAATAAGAATATTTTTGAGATGCTCATTGTCTGCTTGCCTTGTCATTTCGAATATGGGATAGCTCATGTATCATGTGCAAGGGGTACCCCGTTGGTGGTTCTCTATGATACACATGTACTTACTATGACAAGAACTTACAGGTGACTAAAGTTGAGTAGCATGAGGAGCGACCCTCGTATTTAAGGGACATGATATTGCCAACTTATACTTTGTCAAGCATATACTCCATAGTTTGTTCACTTTAACCTTAATCACTTCAAGATGCTTATGATAGGGGCAATGAGGGCTGAAAGCTAACAAGTACCATAATTTTTTGGAAGCTCTTTTTGAAACTTGAAATCCCTGCTTCCCTTTATGAAGGGCCTTTCTTCCACTATTATATTGAGTCTCCACCTTCTACCTTTAGGCACCATTAAGAGAGCAAAGTTGCCATTCTATGTGCAGTGTGCCAAAACTTATTGATTGATGCATATTGCTGATATTACTTGTTCTTGTGCTACTTGTATCTAGTCACTCTTATGAACTTTGAAGGTGTCCTATGCATATATTTGGTACTCTATGAGGGACAAGCTGAGTGCCAATATGCCATGTTTTCTGTATGTGAAACAACAAACGTTTTTTAATGCATGTTATTCATGATCTTTGTTTGTAGCCTTTCATGTTGCATGCATAGTTACTTTGTACTATTGTTAGAACTCCATATTTCATGCACATGTTTAGAGTTCTTTGATCCCAGCTTTCAATGCTTGCAATTGGTTTGATCTTGGTTTTGATGGTGCATGTCACCTCAAAAATTATTCTTTTATCACTTACCTACTCGGGGATGAGCAGGAGTTAAGCTTGGGGATGCTTGATACGTCGGAAACATATGTATAATTTTTGATGCTCCATGCTTGTTTACTATCTACTTTGTTTTGCTTTGTCCACACTTTGAGGTGTTTTTATATGTTTTCTGGTACTAACCTATTAACAAGTTGCCATAGTGTCAGTTTCCTGTTTTCTTCTGTTTTTGGTTCCAGAAAGGCAGAAAATCAATATTCTCGGAATTGGATGGGACAAAATCCAAAGTCAATATTTTACCGTGGGGAATACGAAGCCGGAGTACGAGACGGAGGAGACCCGCTAGGGGGCCACACCCCTGGCCGCGCGGGTGGGCCCACCCCGCGCCTGGGGGGTGTAGCCGCCTTGGTGCCCCCCTGCCTTGCCTCTTCTCCTATAAGAAGCCCCCGATGCAGAAACCCTAGGCACTTGATCAAAAATACTATGAAACCGTCTGTAGCCGCCGCCACCATCGTCCCTAGATCGAGGGGGATCTGAAGCTCTTCTCGGCACCCTGCCAGAGGGGAGATCATCCCGGAGGCTTTCTTCTTTATCATGCCAGCCTCCGGTATGAAGAGTGAGTAGTTCCACCTTGGACTACGGGTCCATGTAGTAGCTACATGGTTGTATATCCCCCTTTGTACTTTCATGTATAGATCTTGTGATATTCGTTCATGATCAAGATCTAATCTATTTGTAATCATGCATGTTGTGTTTGCGGGGATCCAATGGATATTGAGATTACTATGTCAGATTGATTAATGGTTTTGTCTTATTGATTCTATCATGTTTGTGTTGTTTGTGATCTTGCATGCTCTCCGTTGTTAGTAGCTATCTTGGCCAAGTAGTTGCTAGTGACTCCAAGAGGGGGTATTTATGCTCGATAGTGGGTTCATGCCTCTAGTTTCCAAGGGAAGTGACAGAAATATCTTTGGTTGTAGATGTGTTGTTGCTACTAGGGAGAAAACAACGGTCTCTTGTTCATGAAACAAGTGGATTGTTTACCTTACACACTTTGCTTAAAGCAGTTGTCTGTTGCTTGCAACTTAATACTAGAGGGGGTTCGAATGATAACCCAAAGGTGGACTTTTAGTCATAGATGCGGTTGGATGGCGGTCTATGTATCTTGTTGTATTGCCCAATCGAATCTCATAGGATCTTTTTGTCTAGTATTGCATTGTTATGCCTTGCTTAGTCCTTTCAATTGTCCTGCTGTAATTTGTTTACCCTGCATGCCATGTTTGTTTATCTAAGGAGAACACCTCTAGTAAACTATGGACTCTAGTCCAATCTTTAACATTGATACATCTTCCACTGTTACTGTTTACTTGCTGCAAACCATCATCACCTTCCACACCATACAGTTAATCCTTTGTTACAGCAACCGATGAGATTGAAAACCTCACTATTAGTTGGGGCAAAGTCTTGAGTTTATGTTGTGCAGGTTTCCACGTTGCTTGCAACACCTTTGAGGCGTTTCCTTCCTCCTACTGGTTCGATAACCTCGGTTTCTTACTAAGGGAAAACTTGATGCTGTGCTGCTTCATACCTTGCTCTTGGGGTTTCCCAATGGGGCGTTCAACACGCATCAGGGCTCCAAAACACATAGAAGCTTCTGTATGTTTCCAGAGCCCATGTGCGGCGCCACGACTCACGTCGCCACACTGTGCAACGTCTGGCACGATGGTGTCGCACTGTGTAACGCCACGACGCATGGCGCCGCACATGGGCTCCAAAAAACACAAAAGCTTCTATATGTTTCTAGAGCCCATGTGCGGCGCCACGACTCACGGTGTTGCACTGTGCAACGTCTGGCACGGTGGCGTCGCACTGTGCAACGCCACGATGACTGGCGCCGCACATGGGTTCTAAGATCGATAGAAGCTTCTGTTGATTTCTGAGCCCATGTGTGGCGCCATGTTAGGCGGCTTTGCATGGTGCAACGCCACGCCTTGTGGCGCCGCACTCTTGGGATATTGTTACAGCCAGCCTTAAGGGGTTGTTTCGAGGGCAAATCGCAAACACAAGCAAAATGTTTTGGGGGTGGGGGGGGAATGTTTCTAGAGAAAATCTTGACATATACAAAATAACACAAGGTTCGTGAAATGTTTCGAACGCAAGCACCTAATACATGGTTTTTTTCCCTTAAGGGGCTTAAATACTCAAAGTCTAGAGCACAAGGCTCCTCCATGGCTCCCCGTTACATACTCAAAGTCTAGAACATAGGCCCTTTGCCCTTATTCTTATTATTTTCGTTGTCCTCCATGGAGCGCCACGCCGTTCGATGTAGCCTTTCCCTCTCCACAGCACGAGCCTCCTTCTTGAGGCACTCCTCTTCCTCTTCTTTCTTGCGGCACGTTACTTGCACTTCTTCGCCATCTCCTCGTCACGCAGCCCTTCGTGGTAGCGCCTTATTATTATGGCATGATCGATCTCTTGGATAGCTTTCGTGGATTGAGGTTGCTCGAGATCTATCCAAGTGTAGTAGCTGCATACCGATGGGGGAGACTACAAGAAAATAGTGCATGTTAGTACTATGATATGGAATATTTGGGACACATGAAAAACCAAAAAGCTTTGTGCATACGGTGGAGTCTTGTACGGGTTGAGGCTACGCACGGGAGAGCGAGAGTAGTTGGCACACATGAAGAACTTCTTTCCCCAATTACCAGAATAGTAGTCTTGGGACTGCTTAACAATGCAATCGGTTTCGCACCAACAGTTGGTTTTCGTAACTTGGTAAATTAGCTCGTCATTGTCATATTCCGTGACAATTTGGGAATACGCTTTCCTTGACTGAAATTGCATCCAATCGTCAACCTTAGGTGGGTACTTGTATTTGTAGTTGTTCTTGTTGTCCCCCGCAATATGTCGGTCCGTTTCATGTGAGTATTTCAGAAAATACTCATTCGTCATGTCGAATGTATATCGGACTATTGCCGTGACGGGCAATGCACGGACACCTTTGAGCAACTTGTTAAATGTCTCTCCCATGTTGCTTGTCATTTGGTCGTACCTACGGCCACCGTCATCAAAAGCTCGTGCCCACTTTCCCATATGTTCAATGTTCCTATTGAGAAACTCTTGACCGCCCGCATTGAGTTATTTGTTGGATAGCAATTTGTTGTACTAAGTTAGAGAAACGACGTCCCGTGAAAGCGAGGCAACAATCTTATAGATCATCGGACAAATCCTTGCTCTTGCATGCCCTATAGAAGTTTGCACAAAAGTGTCTCATGCACCAATGATGGTGCAATGGAGCATGGCCGGGAATATCAACCATCACCACATTAAGAATTCCTTGATGATGGCCAGGGTTGACACATATTTCCCTTTGAGGGGTTAATATCTTGGTTCTCAAAATATGGAAGAACCTCTCCCAATTATCATTGCTTTTCGCCTCCACCAAAGCAAACGCCAAAGGAATCAACCGGTTTTTGGCATCATTGGCTATTGCAATCAAGATAGTGCCCTTTAATTGTCCGGTCATAAAGGTGCCATCAGCGAAGATGACCGTCCTGCAATGTTCAAAAGCCCGGACACATTGCCCGAAACCGCAAAATGCACGGCCAAAAACTCGAACGGTTCTTTCGTTTACAATCCTTGTCTTGTTCCCATAAGGTTCAACCACATGAATCATGCCCGGGTTAGCATTGGCCATCGCTCCCAACAACCTTGGGATTCGGTTATAAGATTCCTCCCAATCACCGTACAACATCTTGAATGCGGCTTGCTTGGCCTTCCATGCCTTCCCGTACTTCACCTCGTAGTGAAAGAGGGCTTTCACAAGCTCCATGACCATCTTGATGATCATTATTGGAAATGACGTGATGTCATTGGATAGCCTATAAGCGAGGAAATCGGAGGTGAGTTGCCGGTGCTCATGCTTCACATCCTTGCCATCCACCATCGGGCCTCAGCACATGTGAGTTGATACACAACTAGATATGTTCCATTTGGGACCTCCCTTGAATGGTCTTGCACGCACAATCCAAGGACATCCTTTCTCCTCGCACTTCATCGTGTAACGCTTCTTGATGTCCGAGTGCATGACCATGTAAGGACGATGATGCTTCACCGAGAAGTCCTTTATCCATTGCTTAAATTCCAACAAGGTCTTGAACCTTGATCCTTTGCAAAAAGCCACTATTCACGTGATTGCCATCCCGGTAAGAACTTGTCCTTGGTTCAAGCACTATGCCCTTTCCACCATCAACTGTGGCTTCATCCACGAGACTAAGATCACGAAACAAAGGCATCCGATGATCCCGGCCCAATACGGCATCGTGGATTTCGGCCTCTCTAGCCGTGAATCCCTCCTCGTCAACTTCTTCTTCGGGACCATCATCATCCGAGTCCGATGCATATACTCGAGAATATGGGAGGTCACAGTCCATGTCATCTTGCGTGATATATTTGTCCAAATCTCCAACATTGTTGTCGTGGAGTTCAACATCATCATCTTAACCCCCACAATCATCATTGTCCTCTTCCAACACTTCGTCTTGGTTTCTTGAAATCGGGCTCAATGGTTGGTTCAAGGGAGGTTCACGGCTTGGGGAGGCAAGACTCATAGTACGCAATGGGGAGGCAAGACGGTTCAAGTCCAAAGACAATGAACTATCAACTTTCTTGGTGGCAAATAGCTCAAGAACCTTGTCTAGTGATTCGGCCACCACCTTCTTGTATGCAAGCCAACGGGCCTTGGAGAAGATATGCATGGTCTTCCAACGGACATGCATTCCCAAGCAAACATTATGTCTTCCCTCCAACTCAACAACATCATTTGGGTCCATCCATTTCAATTCAATCCTCAATTGCTCCAAGACCTCGGCATAGGTTGGAGTACGCTCAAACACCAAATCGAGCTCGTCCGGGTCCGGTTCTATGTTGCCTCTCAAAAAAGCATCCTTGTCTACATGGTGAACATGAACAATTCTTGTCATGCCTAATATACTCACAAGAACAATACCATGGTCAACATACTCAATACATACAAATGCTACCATCAACAAAATGCCCAACCAATATGCCAATGCAACAACATTCTACCATGCATCTTACAAAACAACCTAGGGTTTGCAAGATATGAACCAAAACAAGAAATTAATGGGTGAAATCAAAGAAGAAGGGGAAGAATACCTCAAGGCACTTGGGGGGATCGAAATCCACGGAGAGAGGCTTCCGATTTGAGCACTAGGAGGGAGGAGGTTGAGGGAGGACCGGAGCCGCCGCCGCTGTTGTGCTTCTATGTGGGAGAGGAATGAGGCTGGGTCGAGGGGAGGGCTGGCTCGCGCGCTGGTACAAGACCTAAAGTGTGGCGCCACACGCGCTGGCGTTGCACTACACAGTGCGGCGCCATAGGGTGTGGTGCCACACTAACGGAACCGGGGCCCACGAGGCCACGGGCGAGCCACACTGGCAGGCGTGCGGCGCCATGCCTCATGGCGCTGCTCTTTAGGGTGCGGCGCCAGCTCGTATGGCGTTGCAAGGGTTAGTCCAGGAAATTTCTTTTCGGCGGAGTTCATTTCGTGAATTTATCTTTTTATAGGTTATTTCTGTCCAAACTGCCATCATAGAGTGGAATCCTTCCTGCCGCGTAGTAGTATACCGAATGTGAGAATTGTGTGTGGTCAAATATTGAGTGATGATGAAATTTAGGCATGTCAATAGGGTCAATTATCAATTGGAGATCCATTGTAACTGATTAGTACCACATCTTTTTTTAGGTCGATTAGTACCACATCTTGATGTGTAATGTATTCTAGCGGATCGGCGGTATTAGAGTGCGCATTTTTTATGCCTACTGTCCGTGCGACAGTCGGTTGATCTAACATCTCGCTCAACACCCGAGGTGGATCGCCTAGCTTGATCTGTCATGGGCACAAGGAAAGCGATACCTTTGCAGCTTGCTTTGAACATGCATGTTTCGGTGGTGATGTCCATGGCAGGATCGTGCATATGAGCAATTGTCTCACTGTGTGTTTGCAATGGATGAGAGGTCGAGAAGACGATGCTCGATGGCACGTTACTTTTGCATGCCCTTGTCCACGTCATAATCGTGTGCATAGAAACTATGAGCCTAGCAACGCATTGCAATTAGTGATATCCACAAATGAGGGAGACAACACATAATGATCTTGTTTTGGTGGTGCTTTTCGAGCATCGAGTCTCGATCTTTGTGGTGAAACCTTAGGTTTTATCTTTATTATTGTCCGTCGTAATGCTAGACTTCTAGCCATTTTCCTTGTTGGCGACATTGTCTGAAATTGCATGGTCTTTCTCTAGAGTGAGATCCATCATTTGACTTTGGTGGTTAGATTAAGTAATAACGTCGTTTGAGTATTGTTCTCTTCCTTGAGGTGTTGGCCGCACTCCAGGTTTCACAAACGGCGATTGTTGTTTTTACGACGTAGTGAATTACCGATCGCTTTGGTGGGGCATGTTCCTTTCTCTCTATTTTTCCTTTGACTTAGTTTTTTGGTTGTGTCGCGAGTAATTATGTTTTCAGAGTAATTGGCATTATCTTAATATTAATCGTATTTCTTCATAAATGACATTGTTAGGTGCGAGAAAAGACCGGGCTTTGATTATTCTTGTTAAGAAAAGAAAGGGATTAGTACGTACTAGCATATATGCAGCGGTTGTGAAGGCTGATCAGTGGAATACGTCGGACAACACACGCACGTACGCGTACTACTTAACCAACTTCATAAAAGGGGTGGCTACCTAGCTAGCTACCCTGCCGGCTTGAGATGCATAGTGTTGGTTTCATGTCCATGTCCCAAACCAAACGAGGAAAACATCATCTCCAGAAATATAGTTATGACAGCTACTGTGACAGTCAGTGCACGCATCATCATCCTGATAGCTCCTTTCCTGGGCTGTGCCAACTGCCAAGTAGGTCACTGGTTTCCGATCGAAGCTTGGCTTTTCTTCGAAAGAGACTTATTTTTGTTGGCAAAAAGGATACTCAATTATTTATTTATTTGGAACTCAGGCATTCTCGTAAGAGTACTTACTAGGGAAAAGGAAAGAAACGGAGCGCAGGGAGACTTGCGTGTAATCTCCTAAGGAGTAATCAAAGCGAAGTTCAGTGCTTGAACAGTGACGGAGTACAAACTGATGAGAATATCGTGATTATATGTTCAAAAGAAAAAAGAATATCGTGATTAAGGATGAGAGGAGGAGCACGCTGGACTAGAGGTGGAGCCCTTCCAAAGTAACAAACGGAGATCTGGATCTGACACTGCACGAAGCTAGCATAGCTTCTGCGTGCATGCGCTTACTGTGAGTCTGTGAATAGTTTGGTGGAAGCTAACTGTATACAGCTACAAGCCTGCTTGAAGTGTGCGATACACAGTTGCTTCAGTTTCCTGCCAGATCGATGAGTTTTTTCGATGGGTTTAGGCAACCATTACGCTAATTTTTTTTAAATAATACATTTTTTTTATTGAATTGCACAAATAATAAACAAAACGGACAAATTGCAAATTTATTGGTCGGTCGACGCATTTACAGACTGCTTTCGTCTGCTCAACGATTTAAACATCGATTCGCCGGGCCAACGACGACGCGGTTCGTTCGCTCAACGGACGACACACCCCTCCTTTACCAAACAGCTGACAGCAGGTGTGTCGTCCGTTGAACGGACGCTGTGTCGTCTGCTGAACGGATTTAAGATGTTCGTCATTGAACGGCCGACCGACCAACAGATTTGCAATTTGTCCGTTTTATGTATTATTTGTAAAATTCAATAAAAAAATGTATTATTTAAAAAAAATTAGCCAACCATTACAACAAAATCAAAGACTCGATGCCTAAGAGGAGGGAAGCTCAATTCTCAAATCAAGCTGCCATCCAAGTTGGGAAAAAAATAATCCTTACCGTACCTTCCAATCGTATATAACTCTCCATAAACAGGTCACGAAACTCCACACGTTATAGAGGTGCCTATAAACGGAAATAGCAGTCCACGGTAGATAACCTGCAAGTTAGAAGACAATTATTATCAAAGATCTTATCATTTGTACACAACCATAGTGACCAAATAATGGCAAGCGCCCCCACCCTAAACAGAATCTTGTACTTATCATTTATCCCATGTAATCAGTTATCAATAATATTAGGAACCAAACTTGGGGAAGATAAACCAGATGTACTTGGATGATTGACCATATAGACTTACAAATTTATATTGGAAGAATAGGTGCTTAATCGTCTCATCCCGATGACAGAAAATACACTGTTTACTTTCATGCAAATTCCTCTTAACAAGATTATCTTTAGTAAGAATTACACCGCGACAAAGATACTATGCTAAAAAATTGTTTCCAAAGGTATCTTCATCTTCCAAATTTTCTTATTATCATCACCGACTGGAATATCCGGTTGTATCAAAGCTCTATATATGGAGTCTACCGTGAATTTACCGTTCTCAAGTAATCTCCACTGAAAATCATCTGAACCAGCCAAAAGCTAAACCGAGGATAACCATAGTAGAAGGTTATTCCAAGAGTCCAATCAGGGTCCGATGAGGTCTCTTCTGAAAGACACATTCGGAGGATTGGTTTACATTAATTTGGATTTTCCCTTTTATGTCTAACAATAGTGTAACGAGCTGGATATTACTCTTGCAAGGTAGCGTGGCCTAACCACTTATCCTCCCAAAAGCGTATATGAGATCCGTCCTTGATATTAGAAGCACCAAAACGGAAAAATGTTTTTTCATTGTCATTAGACCCGCTCAAAAGTGATAATCGTCAGGTTTCCATAACACTTGTGACATCACTTTTGAACCAACATACTTTTTAAACAGAATGGTTTTCCAAACGCCTTCTTATGAGAACATCTTAAAAGGCCATTTACCCAGAAGCATGGTATTTTTTATTTATAAATCATGTATGCCAAGACCATCCTGTTCCTTTGGTCTACAAACAACGTTGCATTTCGCTAGTTGATATTTCTTTTTTTCACTATCCACTTACCAAAAGAATCTTGAGCGGAAATAATCCAATCTATTCAAGACTCTTTTTGGTAACTAGAACAAGGATATCATATATAGTACCATATTGGTAAGCACGGAATTAATGAGTACCAGTCTTCCTCCACGGGATAGAAATTTACCTTTCCAACTGCTAAGACGTTTTTGTAATATTTCCTCAACGAGTTTCCATTCAGCAATCATAAGACGCTGATTATGTGGGTCACGTTTTGAGCATCGCCAAACAATACAAATCACTCATAGAAATTTATCTTCCATTCGGAAAGTTGTTCAAATACGGATAATATTTAGTTTCAAATTCTTTGCCTTCTCCAAATCATGTTTCATAAATAAAATTATAGCATCAGCATATTGAAGAATAGAAAGCCCACCATTGATAAGATGAGGCACTAATCCTTCAATTTGGCCATCAGCCTTTGCCCTTTCGATTAGTATTGCCAACATATCCGCCACTATATTAAATAGTATCGGCAATAGCGGATCTCCTCGTCGCAACCCTTTTCTTTGGGTAAATACTATACAACGGAGGCCGATGTGAGTCATTTTGTCGGACCACTCTAGAGACGTTGATTGCTTCCTCAATCCCACGCTTGTTGTTTCTTCCTTCGAATCAGTTTTCTTATTCAATTAATACACACGGTGCCATAAAGCCTCCACTAATTGAGAGATACCGGAAACACATCCCCTAATCAAGCGACCAGCTGCAGGATGCACCCCACCGATCCCCTCCTCTTCCTCACACCACATCTCGCCTTGCTCTGCTTCTTTCGCCGTCCGCCTGTCCTCGTGCACATTATTCCTCTCCGCTTTGCCATGGATATCCCACAGCACCGCTACCATATGGTGTAGGTCCTCGTGTGCCAGCAGAATTGACCGGGAGGGGAGCGGTGGGTGTCGATAGAAGGTGGTGGTGTTCCGGCGGCTGCTTCCGAATCAGTGGGTCATTGACCGATTCCGCTAGAATGTTGCTCAGGCTCTAAATCACGACGTTGGGCTCATTCCCGTGGCGGCGTGGCTGTTCCAGTCTTAGACTATCCAGGAGCATCTCTGAGGGTAGCGACATAGGAAGCGAGTAGGAACTAGGAAGCATGTACTAGCAGGATCAATCAAAGGAAAACATGACTAGCAACTCAAGAGTATATGTATGGAAGCAAATTCCCTGTTTGCTAGGAGCATTTTATTATTTATTTTGAAGCCTATCCATATTTTTTTTAATTTTACTATTGACAGAAATAAATATTTATTTTATTGGAAGCATTTCTCTAGTCAACGGAAACAACATGTATTTTTGTTGAAGCATTTCTTTAGTTGATGGACATGAAAATTTAGTTCTTTCAAAGCATTTATCTAGTTGACGGAGATGAATTTTACGAATTAGACAGAAAATTATATTAAATTGAAGCAAATCATTCACAGCGAAAGCAATTTTTTTGGTGGAGGAAACATAATCTTTCTGCATTGAAAAGTATTTTTACATTAGAAAAGAATTTCTTTCATAAAGAAGCAAATTCATTTACATCTGAAGCAAATCTAAACTACACCTGAAGCAAACGAGATGTCTAAATCGTAATTAGTATCCTTGAAATTCAGAATAATTAGTTTCTCAAAATTAGGAGCAATATGCTCCTTCACACCAGAAAAATGATGCTTCCAGTCAAACGCCCTGAAAACTAATGCTTCGATGCATGAGAGAGATGATTCCTGCAAATGATGCTTCCAAGTATTTTGGAAAATACATCTTCAAAAGTCGTTATTTACTGGCGAGAAATAAATTACCAAAAAATAAAGACGCTGAATTGTGAGATTTAGTGTGATACACGGAAGTGGTTACAACAGTGAAGCATCACGGAAACTAGTCAACAACCATGTTGCACTTGTTTCTGTTGCCCCAATCGGACGCACTATATGATTCACATCCTACGACAATGTCCTAGTCCGATGGTTTGCTAGTATCGGCATCCGATTCCTAGTGGTGCCCCTTGCTTTGTCTAGAAGTAGTTATCAATGTCATCATTGGCATTAATGGCCACACTACCTCTAGACACAAAATTTTAAACAAGAGCACACCACTCCTCCGAAAAACCTTTCATACGGAGTGTCTGTTGAAGAAAAGACTAATTTACTTTGTTGTAAACCTTCTAAAAATCTATTTTTAACATAACTCCATTCATCTATTTTGAATAAAGTCCATGAAACATTTCATGCAGAATTACTACGCCATCCAAGATGTTTCGTCCTTGCATGAATGTCATTTGAGATGGGCGAACAACATGATCAACTACAAAGTTTAGCCTAATCATGGCAACTTTTGTGAATATTTTAAAACTAAAATTAAGAAGACAGATAGGAAGATATTATTATATTTGTCCTGCATCATTGACCTTAGATAGTAAAATAATATTGCCAAAGTTAAATCAAAATAAATCAAGTTGACCAACATGAAGAGCCCACAACTCCAGAATGTCAAATTTAATTGCTTCCAAGAAATTTTGATAGAATTATACAGGGAAGCCATTCGAACCTAGTGCTTTGTTATGTTTCATTTGGAAAATAGCTTGCATAATCTCCTCCTCTGGATAGGGAGCATTTATAAAGTTTTTTCCTCATCAAAAACCCGGGGAATATCCGTTTTTTGGTTGTCATCCATAGAGAAAGAATTCTGAGGAGGAGGTCTAAACAAACCATTATAAAAATTAGTAATATAAG
Source organism: Avena longiglumis (assembly GCA_030063025.1). Taxonomy (NCBI): domain Eukaryota; kingdom Viridiplantae; phylum Streptophyta; class Magnoliopsida; order Poales; family Poaceae; genus Avena; species Avena longiglumis. The sequence goes on along the minus strand of CP125974.1, from coordinate 454,356,711 downwards.
ACTTAAGATTTTCCTAGACCTCAATCGTACCCTCATCCTACACTAGGGAATGAATAAGTTTCTTCTTGTGTTTGCCATTGGACACACCATGGAAGTACCTTGTATTCGTATTTCCTTCGAGGATGATTTTTGGCTTAGATCGTTGATACCATTTGAATTTCTCCTCTCGCAACAGTCATGCTATTTTTGTATTTGATTGGCTTTTGAGCTCAATTTTTTATGCAGATAAAGGCCCAACTTCTACAAGAGCCTCTAAATATTAATAATAGTTGTAAGACGCGATTTTTTTTAGAATTCCAGCAGTATGTCTCACTCAACCATATATGAACTTGCGCAGAGCACACAATTTGTTATTTCATCGTTGTATAGGTGTCTGACCATGAACCAGTCTATCCCAAATATCCTTCACAATATCATGAAACCCATCCCAAAGCAACCAACCGAGTTCAAATTTAAACACATGTTTTTGCTTTGGAGTAGGTGTCCCGCCAAACAAAAGAATAGGTACATGATCTGAAAGAGCCTCGATACGTCTTAGAGAACGAACGGTTACCATAGGAAACTTGTTTTCCCCGTTGGTATCCATAATTAGTCTATCCAGTTTCTCATAAATTGGCTCTGAAAGACTATTAGCCCAAGTAAACTGCCTACCAAGCATCATAACCTCCCGTAAATTCAAACTGTCAAGGCCAACATTGAAAAGGAAACGCCAATGCTTGTAGAAGCGTCCAGACTTTTTTCGCGAGGGAATTTTAGCAAATTAAAATCTCCACCTATAAGAATAGGACACAGATTATGTCACGCCCCGAAAATTCGGGATCGTGACTACAAATTCCACGAATTGGCCGAAGGCAAAATTTCGCGAAATTCCGAGTGATTACAAAACACGGCCATCGCATACAAACTCATAGGAAATATATTACAAGGGTAGATAATATCACATAAATATTTTTCTTACAATCCAATATTAAACGAGATTCTCTTTGTCTTAGAATTATTAAACTATGACTAAACCATACAAACTTTATTGAGTTTAAACAAATGGCTACATTTCTAGGATCATCCCTTGAGCATAGAAATGACCTAGAACTCGAAATCTTCTCCGCGAAGGAAGACATCAGGATCAACCTCCGCGATATCTTCGAGTGTTTCTGAAAAAAAAATTATATAACAAGGGTGAGTACTAAAGTACTCAGCAAGTCACAAGATGGTTTCCAATTTAAATTTTTATTCAAGATTAATTATCTAGGAAAATCCCATAAGGTTTCCTTGTGGTCAAACCCATAGTGGTGTCATTTTGACCACTTTGCCAAATGGAGGGGAGAACATCGTCCACCCGTGGAATACTTAACTCCACCAAGTGATCATGCTTGGTATCATTCATTTTCTTCAGTATATATATATATATATATTTTTTTTTCATTCTTTATCATGGATTTTAGATATGTAAGTGTGTGCCTCCAATGGTTCTGTGCTAAGCCACAGTGGCCCAAACCAATAGGGTTTGTGATATTTCTATCTTTAGCATTGGAACCTTTAATCGAAAGATAAGTTTTCATCTACTCTATCTTTTGAAAATTCTACCCGGGAAGGTCTCATCACTCGAATCCCACCGGGAGTATGTCAGGGCCACGGATATCGATAACATACTATAGCATCCTGACTCCGAGTGTCTCCCTGTTGATCACCCATACCAGGGTCCATCTACCTTGTAGAAATTCCATTGGAATAGAGTAGGGGGTTCTTACAATTTATGTGGTGTGTTTTATTGTTTTGTGTCAGGGATGTACGATAGGTTTACCCATCAACCAGCCCACATACTAGGGCACATAATCCAAAGTCAAGGCTCTCATCCAGGTGACGAGTCCTTTTTATACCAAGATTTTCAAGGTAAATATGACCTCCAAGCAATCATATAAACAATCATGCATCATCCATCAAGCAAGTCCAGGGTTTTCACTAGGGTTGGTCTCAAGGCATAACATTGAAGTTTAATGGTTCAGGGGTCCTACAATTGCACATGGATTCAAGTTATACAATTTCTTATCACCAAAAACTTTGTTGGTGAAGAAAGTGACTTGCCTAAAGAGAGGTCTTCTGGGAATTCCTTGACTCCAAGGTGGTGCACACCTATTCCAAAATCTTCCGAGGCTTCACCAATGGGTCCTAAAATATTCAGAAACATTTTCCCAAGGTCATTACCTATATTTGTGAACTAGGGTTGAAATATAGATAAAAGGGGCCTTTATTTTGTTCTATGTACATAAAGGTTTTGAGTTTTAAAAGCCTAACAAAATAATTTTTAAAGGCATTTGGAAAAATTGTTTGCATACAAAGTTTTATGAGGATTATTATAGCCCTTTATATTTTAAATCTTTTATCTAAAGAAGTTTTGTAAAGGAACTTGTTTTAAAATCATTTCTAAATTGAAAACAGAAAAGGAAATAGAAAAAGAAAAAGAGCTCAAACTTTTTTTTCTGCTTGGGCTGGGAAGGGAGTAGCCAGCCCAACACTAGGCCTAGCCGTGGCTTGGCAGTGGCGCGAAGCGTTGCCAGAAAAAAAGAGGGGGAGAGACAGAGGAAGGGGAGAAGAGGATGCTCACCGGCGGCGGTCAGCGGCGCTGTAGGTGAGCCTGGCGGCGGTGGTTGAAATTGAAGGAACAGAGATGATTAGGAGCGAGAGAGAGATCGATTCCCATAGAGAAATCAAAAAATGGAGAATATTGGGAGGCTTTATAGGAGAGGGCAGATCCCATGGCGGCAACACGTGTTGGCGGTGGAAAAATTGACGGTGGCGACAAGCTTATCCGGCCTCGCCGGGGTTTTCTGGAAGTGCAGAGATGCGAGCGACGTGTAGGGTGTGCACCTGGGGTGCGGCGAGGTGGCAAGCCTATCCTGGCGTTTCACCCTCGAGACCAAACGAGGAAGTCAGCCGAGGAACTCACACAGTTGGCAGTTTTACTTATTCAGTTATAGTTGCGGCACTTTACTAGTCAGGTTTAGATAATCATCCTGATAAAATAAGCAGTGGGCACTTTTAGTTAACCATTCCGTTATAGTTGGAACACTTACTAATCAGATACAGATAGCATGAGATAAACCCTAAACCCAACAGTTGTTGGTACTTTTATTCAGCCATTCCGTTGTAGTTGCAGTACTTACTAGTCAGGTACAATGGTCGCAAGCGACACTCCAAACAAGCAATTGTGGGCAGTATTAATTAGCCATTCCATTATAGTGAAGCTAATTACTAGTCATTATAAAGTCAAATTTATAGCATTAAACTTTAGTTATGCTTGTCTATGGTCGAGATACTGTGCTCCAAGTCGTCCATATCCGCGGACACGGCTTTCAGAAAGTTTTACCCGGCCGGGGTGCACCAATAGCAACACACGCTCGATCAACCTCGGAAAAACCAAATCAAAACCCAACGAGACTTTCACGACTGAACAATCACAGGATTCAGAAATATTTCAGGGGGCCACCCCTTGGAGTACACCAGAACGGTAAGCAAGCTCCGAGATGGACTCAAGGTTTGGGTAGATGGTCAGGAACGATCGGGAACCCAAAATCGGGCTTGTCGACACAGCGGAATCGTGTCCCGATCCTAAACAGACAAAGTGCTATCTGTCGCACAATTTAAATAAAGCAGTAAAGCATGGCATAAGTACAGGATCGTAAATAAATCCTCAAACTAGTTTGTGGCCCCAAGAAATAAGACGGAATCAAGCTCTGGCTCAGGGGGGGTCCCATATACCTCCCGGATGTGGATAGCGCGATAAATCAAGGAACAGGTATCAAGTACTCGGGGTCCTACGGGACACAAGTGGGCGTTCGGAAACCAAATATTATCTATCACCCACCGATGCCTCTGCTTACTTCAATTTTAGTTGTTAAACAGGAATTAAAGTGAACGATAAGTAAAACTATGATCATCTCCAACATTGGACATGCGGCAATACACCAACAATTGTGGCATTGACGACACGCAACAACACTTGAGCAAGCGACTAAGACGCGCAGGTCCAACTATCTACCAAACAACAGGTAATAGGGTGTGTCCAAGGCAATATAGGGCTGCAAGGGATATCACGGGTACGGAAACTAAAGCATCGCAACACAGATAGCAATAGATCAACAGGAGGGAATAAATGTTATAAAAGTAAGATAGGTAGAAAGGGGGAGATGCTCGCCTGAAAACATTGCCGAAGGTTCATCCGAAGATCGGGGCGAAGCTCACATCAACTCAACGGACCAATCCGCGAAGAAGCAAAACACTAGAAGAAGCACCGGATGCAATATTTAATACTACGGCAAAAGATCGGCATGATGCATGTATGATGTATGACATGGCAAAGGTGCGATGCAATTAGGTCATATTAAGCGGAACCGGGGCCCCGACATTTAATTAGATGGTTCAAGTAGTATAGCTACCCCGCAATTTAAATGTTGTATTAACATGGCCAAGATATAGTACCGGTTCGCTACATCAATTTAAATGAGGCCATTATGAGACTAGATTTGCCCGCATATGGGCCCCATATTTAATTAAGAGGTGAATCGGCATAAGGCCCCCAAACCACAGACAAGGATGCATGCAAGACAGTTATTATGCGACAAGTTGTATTATATTATAAAATAGGGTTTCGGGAAGGGGTTCACATCGGGTTCGCAGATCTTGGGTTTTCGGTTCGGGTCCGGTCTCGGTTCAGGGTTCGGTAACGGTCTCCAAGGAACGTTCTCGGGCCACGGAGGTAGATCTTGTCGCATCCGGGAAGCCGGACTTAGTTTGATGTCGGGGGCGCATCGGATTCTCCCGGTCGCTGTCGTTCTTGTCGTCGGGCAGATCTTGCCGGGTCCCACGGGGTCGATCTTGCCGTTGCGAGGGTCTTGTCGGTCCGCGCCATCGCGTCGGTCTCGCATCCGGGTGAAGTGCTTGTCGTTCCGCGGGCGGCGTCTCATTGGGTTCCATGTCGACGGTCTTGTCGTCTCACGGCGGAGATCTTGGGGTCCGGAGATCTTCGGGCCTCGGCCGTCGGTTTCGATCATACGGGTTCAGCTTCCCGCGGCCTAGAGTAGCGCCATAGGTGGGTGAACTTGACGGTTCAAGATGGTCTTAACGCCGATGAAGATCTTGACAGGGTAACGATGTCAAGTGTCGCCCACCCTCAACATCGTTCTCTCCACAGATACAGAGCTGGGGTGGTACTTCCTGTAGCAAAGCGACCACCAGGTTCATGCGGAGGCGTCGGCCAGCAGGGAGCACACAGCGCAGCGAGCATCGACGAGGCGGGGCCGACGGACCAAGCGCTCGCGGGAGGCTCGCACGTCGAGGCAACGGGGGAGGCGGAGGGCGTCTCGCGGACGGAAGGCGCCTGCCGAAGAGAGGAGGCTTCCGCGGGGAGGCACACGCGGCCGGAGGCGCTGGAGGCCGAGGAGGGGGAACGGCGGCGTGGCGGACGCGCGGGGCGTGCTCGCAGGCCGGAGGGGTCATGCGCGACTGGAGCCGAAGCACGCCGGCGGGCGAGGTGTCCTTGGCGGGCGGGCAGCGAGGCGGGAGAGCTCAGGGAGGAGCCTGCCAAGGCTACCGGACGGAGCGAGGCGGACGGCGAGGGCTCGGGCGACGCTGGAACCGGGCGAGGAGGGGGTCTCGGCTGGAAGCGGCCGGGACGACGGAGGTGAGGCGGACGGTGACGAAGCGAGGCGGCGAGGTCGGGACGCCTGGCGAGCAATGAGGCGGCAGCGTGATGCGAGGAAGGCGAGGTCGGCCGGGCCACGGAGGAGGGTGAGGCCGGTGAGCGACGGCGAGGGGAGGCGAGCCTGACAGAGGAGGAGGAGGAAGAAGGACGGGTCGGGTCATGAGGAGCGGGAGGCGCGGGCCACGCAAGAGAGGCGGGGCACCGCGTGGAGGCGCATGAGGAGGCAGCGGGATTGCTTCGCGAGGACGGAGGCGGGTTGAGGACGAGGGGAGCGGGTCGCGTGCGCGAGGAGGACGGGGCGCCGGGGGAGGTTGCTATCGTGGTGGGGCCAGGCTGGGGTTAGAGATAGGCGGGGTCGGCGGGTTGGTTGACTGGGTGAGGCCCAGGGCGTGGGGCGGGGAGAGGGGCGGCAGGTGGTGTGTGTGTGTGAGTGCGGTGTGTGGGTGGGTGGGTGGGTGGGGGAGGGGGAGTGGTGGCTCGGTGGGTGTGTGGTGTGTGTGTGTGTGAGGGTGGGGGGGGGGGGTGTGTGTGGTGGTTGGAGGGAGAGAGAGATGGGGTGAGGTGGCAGCACAAGGTTGGCTGGGGGAAGAGAAAAAGGGAGGTGGCAAGTTGCTATTGGGTGGGGTGATGTGGAGGGGGGGTGTGGGTAGATAGGTTGGGTAGGAATAGGATTTAGAGGTGGACCGTTTGTATTTTCTAGGGTGGTCGTTCGGGTCATTCGGCCCGTTCGACTGCCCCACTAAAATAATATAATAATTTTATTTAATGCTAAATGCACCGTTTGCATACCAATATCAGCCAAAACAAAATAATCCGGAGACCCGGGTTTGGCGTTTGAATAAAAGACGGGCGTTTAGAAAACATGAACCGGTTTTCTGCAAATTAGTTTTATGCGAACAGATGCAAGACGATGACGATGCTCAAATGCAATGTGGCATGATGACATGAGCATGTTGTCATGATGATGCAATGCAAAAAAACAACGCGATTTTCTAGTAGTGGTTTTGCGGGATGCCACAATTCGACACCACTAACAATGGATCTCGCCCTCAAGATCCGCCTCATGGTACCGGAAAGAAGGTCGGCGGTCTGCGTCTTCTCACTTCGGGTAGATCCTCGCGACACCACTAACAAGAGGTCGTTGTCCGTGATCGTCGAGAGAACACTCCGGGAACAAAAGGTCGAAGGTAGAGGTATCAACAAATAAAGCCACCCCTAACTTCGATGAAAAGAGGGAACCGATGCATTCTCATCCACTTCAATGTACAAAAGCGAATAGAAGGGGTAGTCGGCATGGGGGCCAATCCATCACGCACCCAAACTATTACTCCGCACAATCAGTGGAAAAGCGTGCAACCATTCTCGGAAACAGACTGAAGATCTCGACAAGCGAGGTTCGGAAACAAAGGAGTGATGCAGACTCTGCATCGGAGCTGGCGTAGATGATGTCGTCGCGTCGAAAAACACCGGAAGGCACAAACAAGGAACAAAGAATGGTAACACCGTAGACGGATTCATCAGGCAGCTTGAACACCGGATGGTAGAGCACCGTTATCAAAGAGGAAGCGAAACCCTGAAGGTACGACGGAAAACCTAACCACGAGAAATCCTGGACTCGAAGAGAGAGAAGAGAGTGGATTCAAAACACATCGAGATAAGAGGAGAATAGCAGAGGGGTAAGAAGTAAAACCAGACCTAGTCAGAACTATCCAACCGATTTTACAAAAATATTTTTGACACTCTACTTCGGCCGTTAGCTAGGTTATCCTACAGGCTGGACTTGTGGGGTATCGCAACCGAGCTCGATACCACTCAGAACACCTCGATCGGACCTATGCAAGTTTTAGCGAACCGCCAAACCCGCATAGAAACGATTCAAAGGTGCTCACCAGCACTTTCGCATGGGTGGAAAACGAAGTAATAACATTACACAACAGTCCTCGATGGGACCCATGCAGAGATATATAACAATGACTCCATGAGTCAAGAATTCAGATATAATATACAAAGATCTAAAACACCTTGAAAACGATAGAGTCCCCACTACGGACAAGATGCAAATGGGGCTAAGAGCCACAAGAATAACCATGGCGCCCATAACCCCGCCCAAAGCCGGAAGGGTAACCCGCTAACGACGCCGATCGCAAAACCTGCTTAAACAAAAGGGTGCCGACAAAGGGCAAAGGAAAAGAGGAGCGTCAAGATCGAGGCCAGTACACGGCGAGGCTAGAATTCGGCGGTCCTCTCCTACATATGTATGGTGGACTGAAGCGGCAGCGGCAGCATGCACTAAACAACCTATAGAGACTCGATACAACTGGCGGCAATCAGAGGGGGTAAGAAAGACCTATCCGGAACCAACCTGATACTACCATCAAACAAACCCATCCTGGCGTTTCCCCCTCGAGACCAAACGAGGAAGTCAGCCGAGGAACTCACACAGTTGGCAGTTTTACTTATTCAGTTATAGTTGCAGCACTTTACTAGTCAGGTTTATATAATCATCCTGATAAAATAAGCAGTGGGCACTTTAAGTTAACCATTCCGTTATAGTTGGAACACTTACTAATCAGATACAGATAGCATGAGATAAACCCTAAACCCAGCAGTTGTTGGTACTTTTATTCAGCCATTCCGTTGTAGTTGCAATACTTACTAGTCAGGTACAATGGTCGCAAGCGACACTCCAAACAAGCAATTGTGGGCAGTATTAATTAGCCATTCCATTATAGTGAAGCTGATTACTAGTCATTATAAAGTCAAATTTATAGCAATAAACTTTAGTTATGCTTGTCTATGGTCGAGATACTGTGCTCCAAGTCGTCCATATCCGCGGACACGCTTCGAGAAAGTTTTACCCGGCCGGGGTGCACCAATAGCAACACACGCTCGATCAACCTCGGAAAAACCAAATCAAAACCCAACGAGGCTTTCACGACTGAACAATCACAGGATTCAGAAATATTTCAGGGGGCCACCCCTTGGAGTACACCCGCAACGAAGTAAGCAAGCTCCGAGACGGACTCAAGGTTTGGGTAGACGGCTGTGAACGACTGGGAACCCAAAACTGGGCTTGTCGACACCACGGAATCGTGTCCCGATCCTAAACAGTACAGGTGCTATCTGTCGCACAATTTAAATAAAGCAGTAGCATGGCATAAGTACAGGATCGTAAATAAAACCTCAAACTAGTTTGTGGCCCCAAGAAATAAGATGAATCAAGCTCGCTCGGGGGTCCCATATACCTCCCGGATGTGGATAGCGCGATAAATCAAGGAACAGGTATCAAGTACTCGGGGTCCTACGGGACACAAGTGGGCGTTCGGAAACCAAATATTATCTATCACCCACCGATGCCTCTGCTTACTTCAATTTTAGTTGTTAAACAGGAATTAAAGTGAACGATAAGTAAAACTATGATCATCTCCAACATTGGACATGAGGCAATACACCAACAACTGTGGCATTGACGACACGCAACAACACTTGAGCAAGCGACTAAGACGCGCAGGTCCAACTATCTACCAAACAACAGGTAATAGGGTGTGTCCAAGGCAATATAGGGCTGCAAGGGATATCACGGGTACGGAAACTAGAGCATCGCAACACAGATAGCAATAGATCAACAGGAGGGAATAAATGTTATAAAAGTAAGATAGTTAGAAAGGGGGAGATGCTCGCCTGAAAACATTGCCGAAGGTTCATCCGAAGATCGGGGCGAAGCTCACATCAACTCAACGGCCCAATCCGCGAAGAAGCAAAACACTAGAAGAAGCACCGGATGCAATATTTAATACTACGGCAAAAGATCGGCATGATGCATGTATGATGTATGACATGGCAAAGGTGCGATGCAATTAGGTCATATTAAGCGGAACCAGGGCCCCGATATTTAATTAGATGGTTCAAGTAGTATAGCTACCCCGCAATTTAAATGTTGTATTAACATGGCCAAGATATAGTACCGGTTCGCTACATCAATTTAAATGAGGCCATTATGAGACTAGATTTGCCCGCATATGGGCCCCATATTTAATTAAGAGGTGAATCGGCATAAGGCCCCCAAACCACAGACAAGGATGCATGCATGACAGTTATTATGCGACAAGTTGTATTATATTATAAAATAGGGTTTCGGGAAGGGGTTCACACATCGGGGTTCGGCAGATCTTGGGTTTTCCGGGGTTCGGGGTCCGGTCTCGGGGTTCAGGGTTCGACGGAACGGTCTCGGAGGGAACGTTCTCGGGCCACGGAGGTAGATCTTGTCGCATCCGGGAAGCCGGACTTAGTTTGGTGTCGGGGGCGCATCGGATTCTCCCAGTCGCTGTCGTTCTTGTCGTCGGGCAGATCTTGCCGGGTCCCACGGGGTCGATCTTGCCGTTGCGAGGGTCTTGTCGGGTCCGCGCCATCGCGTCGGTCTCGGCATCCGGGGTGAAGTGCTTGTCGTTCCGTGGCGAAGTGCTCGGCGTCATTGGGTTCCATGTCGACGGTCTTGTCGTCTCACGGCGGAGATCTTGGGGTCCGGAGATCTTCGGGCCTCGGCCGTCGGTTTCGATCATACGGGTTCGGCTTCCCGCGGCCTAGAGTAGCGCCATAGGTGGGTGAACTTGACGGTTCAAGATGGTCTTAACGCTGATGAAGATCTTGACAGGGTAACGATGTCAAGTGTCGCCCACCCTCAACATCGTTCTCTCCACAGATACAGAGCTGGGGTGGTACTTCCTGTAGCAAAGCGACCACCAGGTTCATGCGGAGGCGTCGGCCAGCAGGGAGCACACAGCGCAGCGAGCATCGACGAGGCGGGGCCGACGGAACAAGTGCTCGCGGGAGGCTCGCACGTCGAGGCAACGGGGGAGGCGGAGGGCGTCTCGCGGACGGAAGGCGCCTGCCGAAGAGAGGAGGCTTCTGCGGGGAGGCAGACGCGGCCGGAGGCGCTGGAGGCCGAGGAGGGGGAACGGCGGCGTGGCGGACGCGCTCGGGCGTGTCGCAGCTTTGGAGGGCCGCGCGACCGGAGCCGAAAGCACGGCGCCAGCAGGTAGGTGTCCTTGGCGCGCAGCGAGGCGGGAGAGCTCGGGACGGCGGAGCTCGGCGGGCGGCTGGACGGCCAGGAGGACGCTGGCAGAGGAGGACGGGCGGCGGGAAGGGAGTTTCTGGCGGCGCTGACTGGAGCGAGGCGGACGGGGGCGGCTCGGCGAGTGGCGGAACCGCGAGAGGGGGTCTCGGGCTCAGGCGGCCGGGGACGACGGAGGTGAGGCGGGACGGTGACGAAGCGAGGCGGCGGAGGTCGGGGACGCCCGGGGCGAGTAGCGGAGGCGGCGCGTGATGCGAGGGGAGGTGCGGCGAGGTCGCTGGGGGGCCGACGGAGGGAGGGGTGAGGCCGGTGAGCGACGGCGAGGTGAGCGGGAAGGCGAGCCGGCGCTGAGAGAGGGAGGGAGGAGGAAGAAGGACGGTCGGCATGAGGAGCGGGCGAGGGCGCGCAAGGACGCGAAGAGCGGGGCCACCGGGCGAGGAGAGGAGGCAGGGATTGCCATGAGGACGGAGGCGGGTCGAGGACGAGGGAGCGGTCGCGTCTTGAGGAGAGGCGCCTGGGGAGGTTGCTATCGTGGTGGGGCCAGGCTGGGGTTAGAGATAGGTGGGGTCGGCGGGTTGGTTGACTGGGTGAGGCCCAGGGCGTGGGGCCCGGCGGCAGGGAGAGGGGCGCCGCGCGTGGGTGTGCTTGTGAGTGCGGTGTGGCCGGCTGGGTGAGTGGGTCCAGGGAGGGAGTGGACTGGCTCGGTGGGTGTGAGTGTGTGTGGCTGTGAGGGGTGGGGGCAGGGGTGTGTGTGGTGGTTGGAGGGAGAGAGAGATGGGGTGAGGTGGCAGCACAAGGTTGGCTGAGGGAAGAGAAAAAGGGAGGTGGCAAGTTGCTATTGGGTGGGGTGATGTGGAGGGGGGGTGTGGGTAGATAGGTTGGGTAGGAATAGATTTTAGAGGTGGACCGTTTGTATTTTCTAGGGTGGTCGTTCGGGTCATTCGGCCCGTTCGACTGCCCCACTAAAATAATATAATAATTTTATTTAATGCTAAATGCACCGTTTGCAGACCAATATCAGCCAAAACAAAATAATCCGGAGACCCGGGTTTGGCGTTTGAATAAAAGACGGGCGTTTAGAAAACATGAACCGCTTTTTCTGCAAATTAGTTTTATGCGAACAGATGCAAGACGATGACGATGCTCAAATGCAATGTGGCATGATGACATGAGCATGCGGTCATGATGATGCAATGCACAAAAACAACGCGATTTTCTAGTAGTGGTTTTGCGGGATGCCACAGGACTTGATGTAATACTAAAATCTTGGTTAAATACAATTCTGCAAGCTTATTCTTTCCATAAGTTGGCTTTATGGGTATAAAGTGGGCTACCTTAGTCAATCTATCAACAATGACCAATATAGCATCATAACCATTTCTGGTTTTTGGTAGAACGGTAATAAAATCCATACCGATCTCTTCCCAGTTCCAATTCGGAATGGGTAGAGGATAAAGTAGTCCAACCTACTTTTGGTGGCTTGCTTTAACTCGTTGGCATATGTCACAAAGTGCAACAAACTCACCAATTTCCTGTTTCATTTTTCTCCACCAATACCTCTTCTTCAAGTCTTGGTACATTTTCGTACCTCCAGGGTGTATGGAGAATTGTGAAGCATGTGCTTCCTGCAAGATTAAGTCCCTTAGCTCCCAAATATCATGAAACCCATCCCGTAGACGGGGCGACGCGCGGCGTGGTGGCTTGTGTCAGGTACAACGATGGTGGGACCAGGGGCGGCAACGGCGCTGGCCGATGAAGGGGAGATCGACGGCAGGGGCTAGGGTTTGCCCCTGTTCGTCCTGTTCCATTTTTTTCATTTTTCTCTCTTTGTTTTGTTTGATTCTGGTTTGATTGAATTTCACTTGCAACCTTGTTTTCAAACTTGTTTTATTGCAGCAAATATTAGGGTTGTTACAACCTACCCCCCTTAAAAAGAATCTCGGCCTCGAGATTCACTCCTCCTCTAGAAACAAATGTGGATACTTTTGTCGGATTTCTAATTATTTTTTCCATGTAGCTTCTGCCTCTATGTGATTACTCCATTGTACCTTACAAAACTTGATGTTTCTTGGCCTCAATTATCGTTCCTTGATTTCAAGGATATTAACTGGTTCTTCTATGTAATTCATATCTTCCTGGGGTTCAATCTCATCCAAAGACACTTTCTTTTCGGGTGGTTCTATACATTTCCTGAGTTGTGATATGTGAATCACATTATGTATCCTTTTCAACTTTGGACTTAACTCCAGTTGCTAGGAAACTTCCCCTACTTGTCTTGTAATTTTGAACGGTCCCACAAATCTGGGTGCCAACTTACCTTTTGTATGAAACCGCTGGATTGACTTGAAAGGAGTGACCTTTAAATATACATAAACCCTTCTTGGAATCCAAGATCAAGTCGGTGTTTATCGACATATTGCTTATATCTAGTATGTGCTGCTTGCAGCTTTTCTCTAGTAATCCTCACCTGAGCCTCTGCATCCTGAACTATCTGTGGTCCAAGAAGTTGTTTTTCCCCTACTTCAGTCCAATTTAATGGTGTCCTACATCTTCTCCCATACAAAGCTTCAAATGGCGATCTCCCAATACTAGCTTGATAGTTGTTATTATAGGAAAAATCCGCATATGGTAAACATGTGTTCCATGCTGCTCCATAAACTAGCGCACATGATCGCAGTATGTATTCTAGGATTCGGTTTACCCTCTCAGTTTGTTCACTAGTTTGTGGGTGGTATGTTGTACTAAAGTCCAAATATGTCCCCATGGCTCCATGTAGTTTCTTCCAAAAGTGAGAAGTGAATTGCGGTCCTCTATCGGAGCAAATCTTTTTAGGGACTTGATGTAATACTAAAATCTTGGTTAAATACAATTCTGCAAGCTTATTCTTTCCATAAGTTGGCTTTATGGGTATAAAGTGGGCTACCTTAGTCAATCTATCAACAATGACCAATATAGCATCATAACCATTTCTGGTTTTTGGTAGAACGGTAATAAAATCCATACCGATCTCTTCCCAGTTCCAATTCGGAATGGGTAGAGGATAAAGTAGTCCAACCTACTTTTGGTGGCTTGCTTTAACTCGTTGGCATATGTCACAAAGTGCAACAAGCTCACCAATTTCCCGTTTCATTTTTCTCCACCAATACCTTTTCTTCAAGTCTTGGTACATTTTCGTACCTCCAGCGTGTATGGATAATTGTGAAGCATGTGCTTCCTGCAAGATTAAGTCCCTTAGCTCCCAGTCTATCCCAAATATCCTTCACAATATCATGAAACCCATCCCAAAGCAACCAACCGAGTTCAAATTTAAACACATGTTTTTTCTTTGGAGTAGGTGTCCCGACAGATAAAAGAATAGGTACATGATCTGAAAGAGCCTCGATACATCTTAGAGAACGAACGGTTACCATAGGAAACTTGTTTTCCCCGTTGGTATCCATAATTAGTCTATCCAGTTTCTCATAAGTTGGCTCTGGAAGACTATTAGCCTAAGTAAACTGCCTACCAAGCATCATAACCTCCCGTAAATTCAAACTATCAAGGCCAACATTGAAAAGGAAACGCCAATGCTTGTAAAAACGTCCAGACTTTTTTCGCGAGGGAATTTTAGCAAATTAAAATCTCCACCTATAAGAATAGGACACAGATTATGTCACGCCCCGAAAATTCGGGATCGTGACTAGAAATTCCACGAATTGGCCGAAGGCAAAATTTCGCGAAATTCCGAGTGATTACAAAACACGGCCATCGAATACAAACTCATAGGAAATATATTACAAGGGTAGATAATATCACATAAATATTTTTCTTACAATCCAACATTAAACGAGATTCTCTTTGTCTTAGAATTATTAAACCATGACTAAACCATACAAACTTCATTGATTTTACACAAATGGCTACATTTCTAGGATCATCCCTTGAGCGTAGGAATGGCCTAGAACTCGAAATCTTCTTCGCGAAGGAAGACATCAGGATCAACCTCCGCGATATCTTCGAGTGTTTCTGAAAAATGTTTATATAACAAGGGTGAGTACTAAAGTACTCAGCAAGTCACAAGATGGTTTCCAATTTAAAGTTTTATTCAAGATTAATTATCCAGGAAAATTGTAACACCCCCGGCCACTCCGGACCGACGGCTGTCACTTCTGGCAGCTCAATAGGATCTCTAGACTAGCCCCACAGACCAACACTAATCTTTTCTGCGCACTTTGTCCTCACTCATGCGCACCCGGTTACCCACTTCCAGGTCGGTCACCCATCCTAGAATTGCTCTAGGACAAGCACGCTTAACCTTAGAATTCTTTTCGAATGAGCTTCCGAAAAAGAAGTTACAACTTGTTGGTATGGGTTTTCCTATCAATCCTATTGAGCCATGCACCAGGGTCTCACATACACCCACCCTTAGAAGATTGACGTCCTCGTCGATCAACCACAAGCCAGGAACGTCCCCTCTTGGCACACGCTCAGGCGCCCGGTGCACATGTGCCATGCCGTGTCCACTCCGGGCCACACGCGTCATGCGCCACATGTCCGCCACTGACCCGCACACGCCCATTTAACCGCGAGGGTCGGCTCTGATACCACCTTGTAACACCCCCGGCCACTCCGGACCGACGACTGTCACTTCTGGCTGCTCAATAGGACCTCTATACTAGCCCCACAGACCAACACTAATCTTTTCTGCGCACTTTGTCCTCACTCATGCGCACCCGGTTACCCGCTTCCCGGTCGGTCACCCATCCTAGAATTGCTCTAGTCCAAGCACGCTTAACCTTAGAGTTCTTTTCGAATGAGCTTCCGAAAAAGAAGTTGCAACTTGTTGGTATGGGTTTTCCTATCAATCCTATTGAGCCATGCACCAGGGTCTCACAAAAATCCCATAAGGTTTCCTTGTGGTCAAACCCATAGTGGTGTCATTTTCACCACTTTGCCAAATGGAGGGGAGAACATCGCCCACCCGTGGCATACTTAACTCCACCAAGTGATCATGCTTGGTATCATTCATTTTCTTCAGTATATATATATATTTATTTATTTATTTATTTCATTCTTTATCATGGATTTTAGATATGTAAGTGTGTGCCTCTAATGGTTATGTGCTAAGCCATAGTGGCCCAAACCACTAGGGTTTGCGATATTGCTATCTTTAGCATCGGAACCTTTAATCGAAAGCTAAGTTTTTATCTACTCTATCTTTTGAAAATTCTATCGGGAAAGGTCTCATCACTCGAATCCCACCGGGAGTATGTCAGGGCCACGAAAATCGATAACATACTATAGCATCCCGACTCCGAGTGTCTCCCCGTTGATCACCCATACCAGGGTCCATCTACCTTGTAGAAATTCCATTGGAATAGAGTAGGGGGTTCTTACAATTTATGTGGTGTGTTTTATTGTTTTGTGTCAGGGATGTACGATAGGTTTACCCATCAACCAACCCACATACTAGGGCACATAATCCAAAGTCAAGGCTCTCATCCAGGTGACGAGTCCTTTTTATACCAAGATTTTGAAGGTAAATATGACCTCCAAGCAATCATATAAACAATCATGCATCATCCATAAAGCAAGTCCAGGGTTTTCACTAGGGTTGGTCTCAAGGCATAACATCAAAGATTAATGGTTCAGGGGTCCTACAATTGCACATGGCTTCAAGTTATACAATTGCTTATCACCAAAAACTTTGTTGGTGAAGAAAGTGACTTGCCTAAAGAGAGGTCTTCTGGGAATTCCTCGACTCCAAGGTGGTGCACACCTATTCCAAAATCTTCCGAGGCTTCACCAATGGGTCCTAAAATATTCAGAAACATTTTCCCAAGGTCATTACCTATATTTGTGAACTAGGGTTGAAATGTATATAAGAGGGGCCTCTATTTTGTTATATGTACATAAAGGTTTTGAGTTTTAAAAGCCTAACAAAATTATTTTTAAAGGCATTTGGAAAAATTGTTTGCATACAAAGGTTTATGAGGATTATTATAGCCCTTTATATTTTAAATCTTTAAGCCAAAGAAGTTTTGTAAAGGAACTTGTTTTAAAATCATTTCTAAATTGAAAACAGAAAATGAAATAGAAAAAAAAAGAGCTCAAACTTTTTTTCTCTGCTTGGGCTGGGAAGGGAGTAGCCAGCCCAACACTAGGCCTAGCCGTGGCTTGGCAAGCGCGTTGCTGAAAAAAAGAGGGGAGAGAGGAAGGAGAAGAGGATGCTCACCGGCGGCGGTCATGGGCCAGAGTGAGCTGGCGTGTGGTTGAAATTGAAGGCACAGAGATGATTGGGAGCGAGAGAGAGATCGATTCCCATAGAGAAATCGAAAAATGGAGAAGATTGGGAGGCTTTATAGGAGAGGGCAGAGCCCATGGCGGCAACACGTGTTGGCGGTAGAAAAATCGACGGTGGCGGCAAGCTTATCCGGCCTCGCCGGAGTTTTCTGGAAGTGCAGAGATGCGAGCGACATGTAGGGTGTGCGCCTGGGGTGCGGCGAGGTGGCAAGCGGCAAGGAGAAGGGTGGTGGCGGTAGCATGGCTCTGCTATACGGCAGCGGCAGGGAAGAATGGCGACGGCGGGCGCGGCCGTAGACGGGGCGACGCGCGGCGTGGTGGCTTGCGTCAGGTACAACGATGGTGAGACCAGGGGCGGCAACGGCGCTGGCCGATGAAGGGGAGATCGACGGCAGGGGCTAGGGTTTGCCCATGTTCGTCATGTTCTTCATTTTTTTCGTTTTTTCTCTCTTTGTTTTGTTTGATTCTGGTTTGATTGAATTTCACTTTCAACATTGTTTTCAAACTTGTTTTATTGCAGCAAAAATTCGGGTTGTTACAGATTATCTTTCGCTAGATTCATCAATTCAAAAAAGATAGATTTATGAACATCCTCATCAGCGCCACCGGTTAGAACGTCATGGTTACATTGCACGTCGCTATGGGTAGGGCGTGGTGGTTTCGTATAGGGCTGAAAGTTGCTACAAGTCGTGACGCAATGCAGACCTTGGCGTCCCGTGTGTGTCGGCGCGATGCAAAATGGCTTAGATTGTGTAACTTTTACAAATCCGATTCATTTTGTGTTGAAGATCCAGAAGAGGTTTAAGTTCCACCCATTTACGCTGGGTGCACAAAGAACTCGTGATAGATGGATGTCTCGAAATATTAAGGCTGTTTCTAATTAATTTAGGTACACGAGTTTCTAGCTAGGATGTTTTAGCTGGCTGTGAGAGAGCCCTCGTCTCCATCGAGATCGATCTTCTCCCAGGAAATTGGGAAGGTCCCATGCATGAGCATATCCATCCAAAGCAACCTAACGGCAGGTGCTGCCTCGTGGACCCTGCCAAATAATAAAAGCTCAAGTCACTCTGCACTTCTGCAGATTGCAGCACCGATCGTACCAAACCACTTCAAGCCAAATTGCCTGGCGTGGTCATGATTCAGAAATATTCTACTCCGTCTAGGAGGGTAAAAAACTATACTACTCTGCTGCTGCGAGGTGGATTAATCAGCCGAGAAATCAGACACTACCTAGATGCAGATCGCGAGTGCAGTTGGGTGGATCCAAGTGGTGGAGGGTAACCACACGTCGTTAAAGAATGGTGCTAATCCAACCTAACTTTTCGCTAACTAGTGTTATCATGGGAGGTGGTGTGAGCTGCAGGGCAGCGGGTAGGCTCTGCAGTCTGCAGGGCGTATCGTTCGTCGTCGTTGGGATGGATCTGCACTGCATGCGCGCACGCAAGTTAGTTAGCTGTCGGCCGAGAGCGAGGTGAAAGACGATCAAGGGAGGGCCGAGCGAACTCGACCGACGATCGAGTGCAGCGTGCAGCGTGCAGGATGGCCTCCTCCTCCTCAGCCTGGCAACTTTATTCGCTCCGGCGTCTTATTGCGTACTCAACCGCATCATCCGTCATCAGTGCAGAGATCATCTTAATTATAGCGCTCCTCCTCCTACCAACTCCCAAACCAAACTGTCATGGCAAACAAAGTCGCTCCGAGAAACAAAAGTGCACAGTGCATCCTGCTTTCAGCACGCCACGGCACGAATTATAGCTGCATAATTAATCAAGCCTCCTCAGGCGTCATGTGCTGATGTGTAGACTGTTCAGATGGGAAAAGGTTTGCAGGTCGCTCCCAGACTGAAGCGATCTTTCTTTCACGAGGGGGAGAATGGATTTAGTGGATCCAGTACTAGTAGTAGAAAAACCCATTGATTTCGAAGAGGCGTATATATACGAACATGTCGAAGCAAGGTCAAACAGTAACCGGCAGGTGTTGCCTGGCAGGCAGAGGCGTGCACACAAACTCTCCTGCTGTTAGGAAATGCGAGCCGGCCGAAATGTTCGATACAAAAAAAAATGGTGAAACTTAATAAAGATACTACGTACAAAAGCGGATGACGAGATCCCGCGGGATCATACTTAAGCCACGAACCATCACTGGACCAACAACAACAATCACTGGACCAAGCTGTTGAGAACGCATGTCGACTTTACGTGCATCGGTCGGGGAAGGAAGCTATACCGAGTACTTGACGTCTGACTGACGATGTGGCTCTCGCTGCACTACGTTTACCTTTTCTTCTGAAGCAGAGACCAAAGAAGCAATTGACCATTCTGCCGCTACACCGAAGCAAATATGTAGGAGTACCCGGCTAGAGTTGACAAGGCAAATGTCCAAGTCAATGCCCAACTATAATATGCTGAGTAAACTGAAACAATTGAGCTCCATCTGAGCATCGAATCTTTTGTTTTGTGTTTCTAAATGTACTAGTAGTAGGAGCTAGAAAATAATGAGCACATTCTGATAAACCAGTCATCAAATAAAAAGAGTAGAAGAAGGTAAAGGATATTTTTATGCCATACGGATGACAACATAGTCTATGGATCAGAAATTTAGTGCCCTAGTCGTTTTTCAGTAGTGATGGTGGAGAATGTTCTACGCCTGGTGGATGGTGGCATAGTTTATCGAGTATCTTGAAATAAGATTTCGTCTCGCTATATTAATATGGCAAATACACGATACAACAACGAGAGCTTTGCTGGGGCAAACAACACAAGCAATCCCAAGAGAAATAACAAAAGGAAATAATGCCGACAGCGCCAGGTCGCCAAAACCATGATGCCCCGCAACCGCTGCACCCTCCGGAGTAGTCCCATCACGCTCCTATGTCTGAATCGCCAAGTAACAAGCAACACCTTTAAGAAGGACCGCGACGATGACGACGCTGCTGCCCGGACAGGTCCTAGGATTTCTCCCGGTACACGAGGGGTGAGGAAGGGGTACATCCGACGCCCTTCAGAAGGAATGGCGATGCCCGCAGGCGACACCATGTCAATGCCAGGCGAGCCGACAAGGATTTCTCCCGAACCCCAAAAACCACTGCCCGACCAATCCGAAACACTCCGCCAAGCTTGCCGCCCACCAACATGCGCCAACACGGTCTTGTCGGCATTATCGTCGCCTCACCATGACAAACGTTGTGAAGTCAGTCGGATCGAGAAGAAACAGTCATAGACTCGGGGGGAGGGGGAGGGGTAGTATCGCAGCACTCGGGAGGGAACACATCTTGGAGTCAGAATAAAGTTCTCTCCGCCCTATCCTTACTCCGTTGCTACGTCTAATGCTGACGGAGGGCGCGTGGAGTCAGAATGTGTTCTATTAGCTTCGACATTACAGATGAATCAAATTATTTGGATAAAAACATAAGATAATCCTAAATGATTTTGGGTAGAAATATTTGCTTGTATTAGAGCACCCATTGTCGAAAAAATGTGTTACAATTAGGCTGAGTAGTTGATGTTTTTGTTATGAAGTCTCAAGGGTTAATTTTCTTACTCCAACCCCAATAGATGTGGTTGTGCAGTTTATTATTCTAGAATACTATACACGTATAAGCACATGGCATTACCATGTTTCTTTTTAACTCTTGAGACGCATGCGAACCCAAAAATAGATCTTCGAGAACTTCTGCACAATTAAAAATAATAATACAACAGCCAAATCTTGGATTCGGGTCAACAATGGTGTCCTTGTTCTCTTCTTTGGGAGCATCATTCTCGGAGTTAGCTCTGGTCGGCGAAGACTAGTCCTTGGAGGCTTATCCACGCCAATCCTTGGTCAATGCCTAAGATGCTTGGTGTTGCGACCTTGTTTGGCAACGATGATGGTGGAGACCGTGGTCCGTCTGGTGGGTTTGTGTCATGATCCGACCTCACTCTCTATTGTCTTTTTTTTAGACACAGTATGATGCAGCCCGACCTACGGTCGTTACCACATCATGGTCTCCAACTTACGCCAAGTCGCCATGGACTCCAAAGGTGAATCTGTTCCTCTATGCGAGCCCACTTCCTACCCTATTGAATGGTATGCTACTTCATACTCCGTCACATATGCATGATAGGTTCACACCGACAAGTACAGAGGCAAGGGAGGAAGCCCGGAACATCAAGCCCGACAAGACGGAGGCTTGGAAGAGGAGGCGGAAGAAGCCACGGCTAAACCACCGGAGTCTCCGGCCTACAACGGAGTCTCCGGTCCTGCTACCGAGTCTCCGGGTCCTCAAGACCGGAGTCTCGGACCGACCTCGGATCGACCCAAAGATCCGACCCGGACACCAAGACGCCACTCCGGAGACGACACCGGAGTCTCCGGCCTAGACCGGAGTCTCCGGACCCCACACCGGAGTCTCCGGACTACACGATGGGCCTGCGCGCCGTCAGCTGGGCCTTCGGCCCATGTACCCCTCTAGCTCGTCCAAACCCTAGTTTTATCCCCAAACTACCCCTGTTTATGTGGCTGGCCTATAAATAGAGCCCCACCCCTTCATGTATCCCTTAGGCATAGATGATAGACTAAAGACAACCCCTTGTGTGGAATCTCTAGTTTTGCCTCATCTCCTTTGCCAAGGGGACCGACTATCGTCACCAACCTCGATTGGACTTCGCATCATGCATCCATCGTTGAACAAGGCCTTGGAGTTCATTGTCTCGTCTCCAAGTTGTCAAGACCCTCCCCAAGGTGTTCTTCCCTCTCCGATGTGGATTTGAGGGAGCACGTTGACCGATCTTTTCTTGCGAGGGTTCTATCAGACCGGTGGCCGCCGTCCGGGAGCAATCGGCCTTGTATCGTGTGAGTTTTGCGTGTGTTCATCGTGTTCTTCGCGAGGTGTGTATTCGCTTCCGCTACCTTCTCCCTTTCCCCTCGCTTTCCCATCGATTTGACCACGAGATCCGTGAAGATCGGGCCACCCAAGAGGTTAACCCCTCCATCATCTGGTATCAGCAGCTTTTGGTTACCACGGATTTCTCATCGATTTGGTCTTTTCCCCATAAATTCGAAAATTCCACCAAAAACAGCCCCAATTCGTGTTTTGGATCGATCTGTGATTTGAGTGAGTTTTGGTAGGTTTTGATCCGTGGATTACTTGCTAAACTAGTTGATCTACCTTCCCATGCGTTCCCATGGCCTAATTCCTTGATTTCCCCCATCAATCTGAGGTTTTGGTTCGAGTTTTTTCGCCCAAAATGCGTCCCGTTCGAGTTCTGGACGCTCTGGAATCTCCCGGACCGGAGTCTCCGGCCCAGACCGGAGTCTCCAGACTTTTCGAGCTCCAGACCGGAGTCTCCGAACCTCCAGACCGGAGTCTCCGCCCCTCCCTGCAACAGAAAAACCGCAGCACGGTTTTGAGCATAACTTTTGCATTTCAACTCGGATTTTGGTGTTCTTTAGCTCGTTTCGAAGAGGAGAAGGAGCTCTACATCATCATCCACGGTGTTCATGCTGTCTACTTCATCCAAATTCCGTGAGCAAGGCGGAATCCAACAATAAAGAGTGAAGATCGTCGACGAAAGGTATAACATTCCCCGACTTTTTCCCACTTGCATTCCTTTGTGAACCCCACTATCTTTGCGAGCAACAAACACATATTAAGACTAGTTCCTCTTATGATTGCTTGGGCTATGCACATTTGATACCTTTAGAATTCCGAGCAAACGTGTGAGCGCTATCTCATATAGTTATCGTGTATAGTTGTTGGCATAAGGAAGAGGCAAGTGAAAAAGAAAAAGAGAAAAGAAAAGAAAAAATAGAAAAAATAGAAAAAAGGAAAAAGAAAAGAGAAACAAACAAACAAGTGCCTCATAGAATAGGAAGCGCAAGCTCGATGAACATCATATAGGTGGTACTTATTGTGCATATCTTGTAGCCCACCAATTAATTGCAATCGAACTAGCGTCTCTCCTTGTACTTGTGTGACACGAGCTTATAGTCTTCGCTAGGTAATAATTTGGTTCTTAGCTCACTTTCTCCGTCGCACAGGTCCCATTTATCCCACAGTGTGTGTTTCCTTGTACATATTTCCTATCTTATGGATTGACTTGTTTTTCTTTGTGATCATTGTGGTTCTTTACTTGCCATTACAACATCTTGATTTCGGATTGTTTCTTGACATGCCACTTTTCATACCTATCCACCATAGGCCTTGTGTGTGTGTGTTTTTGGTTAGTAGTTGGTTTTGGTGTTCCGCGTGAACTTCACTTTGCTTGGTTTATTGCTCTCAAGTGTGGCCACTTGCACGATACGATCTTCCAAGGTAAATTAAGGTTCGACGTTGTATCCCTAACACCCTCTACCACTTCCATATACAACACTTGGTCTTGTGAAGCATGTCTAGGGACTCCGGGACCGAGGATGATTTCTATGAAGAATCCACGATGAGCCACCATGCCTATGTCTCCACAAGCATGGATAACATGATGGAGCACTACACCAACAATGGCTCCACATGCTTGGGTGACATGGAGTGCTACAACAACAACGACTCCCCAAGCATGGGCGACTTCAAGAACGACAACGACAAGCTCCTCAAGTCGCACCGACCAAGACGGAGCCTCCAACTCGAGTGCGCCAAGGTCCATCATTAAATGGACAAGTTCCAAAGCGACCTCCATAACTTCAAGAAGGACATGGACAACGACTTCGACAAAAACATGAGGATGGTCGCCAAGACTAATGATGCTTTGCGCTCATTAGAAAAACTTACAAGGAAGAGTGCCAAGGTCAAGGGCCATCGTCGTGGGCGTCATATGGATGACCAAGTGCGCCACCTACATCAACCATCGGCAATGCACGCCAATGACCTCCGTCGACACCATCACAAGGCACCTTCAACTTCTAGTGCCACCACCAAAATGGCACCAAGAGAAAGCCTTCGTCCACGCCATCAAGCTTCAACGACTACGCTTGCATTTGAAGACCTCATGAACGAGGAAAATGAATACCTCTACTTCGCCAAGTTGGATAGCATGAGCCTACCTCCAACACTACTACAAGATGGCCACAAGACGGTCGAGCATGGGATTTTCCCTTCGACCATGGAGGAGAGTGATGATTCCCATCTTATGGCATCCAACCTTGAAGGCGACAAGTTCAAGAATGGTGAGCATGGGATTTTCCCTTCACCAAAGGAGGCGCTTGAAGTTGAGGAAACCGAGCCTATCCCCATATGCTTGAGTGATGATGTGGTACCAATCCCATGTGAGTATGAGAGCCACTTAACCCACTTGAGTGAGAACAAGAGTGAGATGAGTGACTCCACCTTATGTGAGATTGAGTGCTTCCACTTGGAGGGCATGAGCGATACTCCTAGTGAGTTGAGAGTGGTAGTTGATAGGTCAAGTGAGACCGTTTCATTTTCTAACAACTTACCCTCTACCTCTAGTGTGTTCTCTTGTGTTGTGATAGGTTCCATGGAGGAAGACGCGCCAAGCCATGGAGCACTGATGCCTCAATTGGAGAAGATGTACATGGTGCACGAAGATGATGCTACTCCATGGCTACATAAAGAAGACGAAGTCGTCCACAAGGAGACCACTACGTCCACAACACCCACTTCATATGAGAGGTATGAACAAGGTAACAATAAGGGTGTTGATGATGCCATGATCCCACTAGTGGACATGATGAATTGTGAGGATATGCATGCTATGGATGATACTTGTGACATTACATATGCTTCATCCACATTCCCATGTGATGCTTTGCCTTTGCATAATATTGATCATGTGGAATTGTTTAATTGTGATATCATTGCCACAAACATGCCATGCTATGCATCTTGTGTGTATCCTCCAATTGCTTCGGACTTGTCTTGTCATGCTAGTCATTCAATTTCTCCCGTTGCTTGCGATAAGATGAATGCTTGCTATTTCACTTGTTTTGCTTGCAACAATATTGATCTTATGCGTTATAATGAGATGGCCCCATAGCTTTCTCAATTTTTGGAGATTTTGATGATTGCCATGATAAGCATGTTCCCCACTTGCATACTCACCATGCATCTCTTTCATACTTGATTAACATTAATGGTGATGTGCACAAGAAGAGATACGTCATGATGGATGATGTGTATCTCTACCATGCACACACGTTCTTACTTTTACATATGATGTGTGTAGGTACCCACACTATCATGTCAACCTCGGTTGAGCACGAGTTGACAAAAAGAGCTCTTGAGAGCATCCCACAAGTGAGTTCAAGATCGAACCCAACTCTGATACCTTTTGCATGCTTTGCATCTTTCATGTTGGAAAATTGCTCTTTCCTATGGTTTGATTGCAAGCATGTTGATGGTATTATCTCACCTTATGACATTCATGTTTCTTCGCTTTTGGATAATGATGCTTTGTGTGTTGCAACAAAAATGTTGAACATTTTCTCTTTCCGATGTTTTGTGTGCAACCACAATTCCATTAAGAGCATGTATTGTCATGAGATCTTCCAAGAATCTCGTCTTGTTGTTGCAATAAACATAAGGACCACTTGCTCTTTCATTTGGTTTGTTTGCAAACATGCCGTTTTTGCTTCCACTTGGGATACCCATACTCCCATGAAATTTGCTTTTGATGATTTGTGGGTGACATCCAACATGTTGAACAATTTCTCTTTCCAATGGTTAGTTTGCACACATAATGATGTTTCTTTGGATATGCTTGCTCGTGTGTTTTTGCCAAATTCTCCTATTCTTGCATCAAAGATGTTGATATATTTAGTCAATTGCTTTGCATGCCACCCTACTATGTTATATGGAGTTTTCGAGTTCCCACATTTGGATGATGTTCAAACGATTTCCATGCACATTGACCTTGCATATGCATTCCATTTGCTATACATGTATTGTGCTAATAGTGTTGTGAACAAGAATGGACATGCCACATTTGACATGCTCCTCTATCACACACGGAAATATTTTGCTTGGTCTTTATTGTGTGTAGGTACAAATGCATACACGTCAACCTCTACCAACCACATGTTGACAAGAATAACCGAAGAGAGTTACCTATGTCTACCCTTCATCGAGCTATCTCTACAAGATAAGGTGACTTCCTTCTACTTGAGGACTCATACAATAATCTTCATGAATTGGCTACGCTTTGAGTGTTGCTTCTCTTTTGTTGTGAGCTTTGTAGGCTTCAAGGAAGGTGAAGGAACATTGAAGTGTTGTCAAGTCAATCTTCCCGAGGACGACTATATGGTGAACCCCAGGATCAAGGATGTCCTTTGACCTCTTCTACTTCGTGATGAACATGGAGAGTCAAGGACGAATCTTTTTGAAGGGGGGGAGATGATACAGCCCTGTCAACACCCGGATTTTTAATCCCAGATGCCAGTTATGCCATACATCGCAATCCCAGGATTACCATTTTTGCGAGACATAACAGAATTGGATACCATAGTACATCATCCATTACAAACGATACATAGGTTCTTACACAAAATGGGATCTCATGATCCAGTTCTTAATACAACATCAAAGCAGCGGAATACGTAATAATAACGGTAGCGTAGGCGAAGCTCCATCTTCGGGGTCACAGGCAATGCTGACGATGGGATATGATACTAGTTGTCGTAACCTTCCTGGGGTCCATCCTCAAGGTACTCCTCTTCATAGTCTGGCCATGGAAATAGCCAGGGACAAAGCCATGAGTACTCTTTAAGTACTCGCAAACTAATACTAACAGGTAAAGGGGTTTTTGGATAATAGGACACTAGGCTCTAGGGTTGTTTTTCAAAAGCCAGATTTATCTCTACTAAGTTTAGAAGCAACGAATGCTCGTCACAATTTTATAACTCCTAAGTGGGAATTTGTATTTCATATCACAACTCTGCTGTGGTCAAGTCAAACTTTCCAATCATTTCACAAGTCATTTTGAAAAGTCTGACGGGGGAACAGTATGGACACTCCAACTGTCCATAACCGCGGACGCGGCTATTCGAATAGTTTGACACTCTGTAGAGATTGTACACTTCCACCACAACATTCGATACATCCGTCAGGAACAAATCCTGAATTCACCATACTCAGTATGCGAATAATCAATCCTAACCTTTCAATTACACTCCCTAGTATAAGCACCTCTCCTGTGAGTTTGGCCTCCCAACCATGACCATCTGTCATCTTGGGTACTGCACATGTGGACAATCTTCACAAGGTACCCTCAGCTCAGACCTTGGCCGTGAGGGAACTAATACTAAGGTATATAAGTTTCCAGTCAAGCCCTACCCAATCTTCGGGTATTGTGGTTGTACGATAAAATTGGAATGGTATCACATCTAGACAACCATCAGTTTTATAAAGGGCTAAGGCTCATGCCTCAATATTTTCATCACCAAAATCATCAGGTGTTCGGAAACACATGTCCAAAACATTTCAATAGAATGATCCATCATTCCAAGTTTTCATAACCATTTTCCCACCAAGTATTCCCATCTAAAGTTGATCAAATTTTATGCTTAGCACTAGCATCTACAGGTGGGGGTAAGCAATAATGAGGGGTGGTAAACTAGTGGAGTTCTAGCTAAGTTTAATCTCATGCCTTAAGATGACATCAAGATTATCTAGCTTAGGCCAAATTTTATGCTCTTTATGCAACCTTCAAATATTCTTCTAGTATCTACCATTTATTTTAGTAAACTCTAAGTAAGAGTTTTGATAAAGAAATAAAGTAATAGACTTGCAAATAAAACTAGGATGGTTTATCAAGTGGTATAAGCTTGCTAAGTTAATAGCTTGCACAGGTCAATTGATATAGTAAGGCTTGCTAAAGTAGAGTATCTTGCAAGTTTTAGCTTGCATAGGCATAGTATCAGTTTGCCTTGTGCAGATCAGTGGTTGAAGTTCTCCTCGGCTTATTCTTCGTAGAATCCTCCTTCCTCCTCGTATCCTTGGTCGGTACTATCGTCTATGAATAAATACGAGGTAAACAATCACCAAAAAATACTTAACTACTTGCAATCATCACACACAAGGGTCCTATAGATGACCTAACATCATCACTAACATTACAAGATTAAAGCTTGGTTTAATTCCTTTTATTTTTAGAAAAGTAATTTCTACTCATTGAAAAACTACTTAAGATTTAATATTCTCCAAACCAAATATGGGATCATGTTGACACATGTCATCACCACATATTGTAGTCCATGGGAATGTGATTTAAAGTGGTGTCACAATTTAATAAGGTTTTACCCTTTTATTTTAATTAATTAAAGTGGATAGAAATGCCTATGTAGCATTCTTTTATTACTTGAACATTATTTCTGAAGGTAAACCTATATATTTTTATATATTCTGAAAGGTATGGTTAAATGTGATTTTTGAGAGTTGGAATCAACTCAAAAGCTATTATGGTTTAAATTTGAAAAATGTTTGAATGAAGAAAAGCTTCTGTTATTTTTACCATGGGTGATCTATAGATCCAAATGACTTGAATCCAACGGGCTTGGATTCAGCATTCTCAGAACTTTCTAACAAAATTGGTTTCATTTAATTTGGTGCACTGAATCGATCTGGGTTGATTTTTGAAGTGGGGTACAGAAGTGAGTTTGAAATAAAATGGAAAAGGTTTAATTCAAATCACTGGGCTGCGCGGAAAAAGTTAACGGGCCGGCCTACTAAGCGCAGTGCTCCCGCGGGCTGCTTAAGTGGGTGTCCCCACTCGTCGAGACAGGGGAGGCGGGCTGCAGGCGATGTGGATCGTTCGATCTAGTTCTAATCCAACGGCCGAGAGTCATCGTCGACGTTGAGCAACGCCGGCGAGAAAGAAACCTAGCATGGCCAGTGAGGGGTGATGGGGGCTCACCGGGGTGCAGGCGAGGGTCAGCGAGGCGGGCAAACGACTAAGTCGACGACGACGAACTCAGGGGTGGTCGCGGCAGCTCCTGGGGTGGACGAAATCGATGGCGCCCTTCTTCTCCAGAGGCGGCGGGCTCCGGTGAAATTCCGGCGAGGTGGTGCTTGCCTTGCTCTAGGAACGGTGTGGCACGATCAGTGAGGAGAGGGGAGTGAGATGGTGTGAAGAAATCGACTGGGGGTGGCCTCTATTTATAGTCGAGCGAGGGGACCGACGGGGCGCACGGTGAGCTCGTTGGGGGCGATGTTATAGACGGCTATTGGCATGGCGAAGGTAGGGGTGGTGCGGTGTTCCCTGGCGATGCTCAACGACATGGTTTTGAGGAGTGGGGCGGTGCGTCTTGGTCTGGAACATGCAACGCTCTGCGCGGCAGAGGCGGCGTCTTCGACGGCGAGCGGTGGCTATGCGTCACGGGGCGGCGAACGAGGATGTCTGGCGGTCTCCTGGGTCGGTGGTGATCGTGTGTGCGAGGCGGTCTTGTGATGCGTGGGCGGATCGAGGGTGGCGCTCTGGCGCACGCTCGGCATGGTTGCTGGCGAGGTTGGCATGGTTCGTGCGTGTGGTACAGGGCTTGGTCACGCTCGCAGCTGGGACAGGGAGTGGCGGTGGACGGTAGGCATGCTGGCTAGGCTTGCTTCTCTTCCTAGCTTGCTGTCGACATGGGGGTGACATGGGTGTGCTCAGCTGTTCACCATTGATGGCAATGCCAAGCTTATAGTGATTCTAAGGGTTAGTTTAGGTTGTTAGATGATCTACTAAGGCTAGTGGTGCCCAGAGAGGGAACAAGTTAGGCTTCAATCACTACACACTATAGTGTTTAGGATTTTGATGATTTGTGTCTGCAACCTGTTTGATGAAATGGCCGCATGAAATCAAGTTTTGAATTTTGAAAAGATTTTTGGTGGGTTTGCTAGATTGGTGCTGGTGAGTCTGCAGATGCTTGGGTTTTGAAAGTTGAGCTTGTTTGAGTGGTTTTTGAAAAAGTGGGATCTTCCCATATGATAAAGATTCAATTTTGAATTGTCATTTAAACTATGCATTTGAAAGTTTCTGGATGATCACAAAGTGGGCCTTGATACTTTGTTATGATTACATTCAAGGGGTGCAAAGATCCAGAAAAGTTTCCATTAGGTTCTGAAAGTTTGAGACAGCCAAAGTAGGCATGGGAGTTAAATTGGTCAAAATGACCATTCCTTTATTTTATTGGTTTTGATTTATTTGTCTTTAGGAAAAGTTTGGGAAATGTTTTAGATGATGTTTATTTCACCTAAGAAACATTTTACAAGCAAAGAAACACACAAACAAGGTGGTTCAAAAGAATTTCAAATTCAATGCATACAAATATGCATGCCTTCATAATTTTAATTAGAAAAGTTTTTGTTAACCCTAAATTTGATGATTAGAGTTTGATGATTCTAGTTTAATATTTTTGGGATGTTACAAGCCCGACCTACGGTCGTTACCACATCATGGTCTCCAACTTACTCCAAGTCGTCATGGACTCCAAAGGTGAATCCGTTCCTCTATGCGAGCCCACTTCCTACCCTATTGAATGGTATGCTACTTCATACTCCGTCACATATGCATGATAGGTTCACACCGACAAATACGGAGGCAAGGGAGGAAGCCCGGAACATCAAGCCCGACAAGACGGAGGCTTGGAAGAGGAGGCGGAAGAAGCCACGGCTGAACCACCGGAGTCTCCGGCCTACACCGGAGTCTCCGGTCCTGCGCACCGGAGTCTCCGGACCGACCCCAGCATCCGACCCGGGGACAATTAGTACGCCACTCCGGAGACGACACCGGAGTCTCCGGACCCCACACCGGAGTCTCTGGCCTACACGATGGGCCTGCGCGCCGTCAGATGGGCCTTTGGCCCATGTACCCCTCTAGCTTGTCCAAACCCTAGTTTTATCCCCAAACTACCCCTGTTTACGTGGCTGGCCTATAAATAGAGCCCCACCCCTTCATGTATCCCTTAGGCATAGATGATAGACTAAAGACAACAACCTTTTGTGGAATCTCTAGTTTTGCCTCATCCCCTTTACCAAGGGGACCGACTATCGTCACCAACCTCGATTGGACTTTGCAACACGCATCCATCGTTGAACAAGGCCTTGGAGTTCATTGTCTCGTCTCCAAGTTGTCAAGACCCTCCCCAAGGTGTTCTTCCCTCTCCGATGTGGATTTGAGGGAGCACGTTGACCGATCTTTCCTTGCGAGGATTCTATCGGACCGGTGGCCGCCGTTCGGGAGCAATCGGCCTTGTATCGTGTGAGTTTTGCGTGTGTTCATCGTGTTCTTCGCGAGGTGTGTGTTCGCTTCCGCTACCTTCTCCCTTTCCCCTCGCTTTCCCATCGATTTGACCACGAGATCCGTGAAGATCGGGCCACCCATGAGGTTAACCCCTCCACCACAGTACAAACACAGACGCTCGCAATACGTACATAAACTCACCACACACGCATACCCTACCCCTATGAGCACCTCCGAGAGACTGAGCCGGCGGGTCTTGAAATTGACGAAGTCATCACAGACGCCTTGCTATCGACGGAAACGTCGCCTCCCACTGAAAGAATATTCCGCCTTTATGACACCAACGCGTCAAACCTGGTATTTTAACTCTGGTGAACTAGGGGTACTACTGCCCTCCTAACCATCCAACCACGGGTTGGTTCTCCACTATCTATGGTCTTTTGAACTTTTCTATGGATAGCTTTTGATGTGTAGAAATGAAGTTGCATTTAGTGTTTTGTGTATATTTGTTTTCTAGGATAATAGTGTTGTGTGTATGTAATGTTATTATAGACCCATCAGTGATCTTTCTAAATCGAATGGACATGACCAGTGTTATATGTCGCCTTTAGCAACCTAGAGTGATGCGTCGCATACCCCCTTAGCGGACTTGGGCTAGGCCCATGAACCATTGCGGGTGCGTTGTTGCCGCGGCCTAGTAAAGTATTCGCCTTTTTTTGTTTCACATGGTTTATGTGTTTTTTGTCTTAATTTTATTTTAAACTGGAATAGTTTACATTATTTTTTAATACAAATTGAACTTTGTAAGAAATCAAGAAGATTTTTCAAATTCTGATCAAAATTTCCAAACCATGAACAATTTTTCAAAAATCATGAACGGTTTTTTTTAAAAGAACAATTATTGAAATCTTGTATGAAATTTTCTAAAAAAAAATCATGAATCAAATTTAAGAAATTATAAATAAAAAATTCATGAAAAAACACTACTTCCTAAGATCCATATTAATTAACTTTGATTTGTCAAAATTTAGATGAACCTATATTCTAAATAGCGCTAGATTCATTTAAATCTAGACAAATTTGAGTCAATTTATATGGCCAGAGAGAATAGAAGAAACGAACCGAAAAAACATGGAGGAAAACAAACTAAAAAACACAGCAGAACGAGGGCCGCCGGAGCAAAGCGAGCCAATGGGTTTACCTGCACAACCCA
Source organism: Avena longiglumis (assembly GCA_030063025.1). NCBI lineage: Eukaryota > Viridiplantae > Streptophyta > Magnoliopsida > Poales > Poaceae > Avena > Avena longiglumis. The sequence goes on along the minus strand of CP125974.1, from coordinate 454,324,297 downwards.
TAGAAAGCATAGCCCGTGCAATCGTACAGCCCAATGTTAAGGGCCCAGGCTTAGTTCCTTATCCAAAAAGGTAAAAAGAAAATAATGCGAATCCGAGACTCAGTTCCCCATCCGCGGCTCCGCCATGGCGCCGGTGTCGCTCGCGCGAATTCTTCCCCTTCACTCGCCAGGCCGCTGGAGAGCCGATTCTACCAGGGCATTGCCTCCTTCCATCACCTGCAGTGCAGAATCTGGAGGCGAGCTTCCTGCCCGGCTTCAGCCGAACGCGCGGCGGCCGCTCTGGCACGGAGGCGGGTTCAGCCTCGGCGTTGACCTGGGCGCCGCCCGCACGGGGCTCGCCGTCGGCCGAGGCATCACCCAATCCCGCCCCCTCACCGTACGCTCCTTCGCACTCTGTAGTGATCTGTTAATCGTTTGCCGTGTTGAGTGACTTGTGATTTGAAGATTGGTTGGTGGATTCCGCCAGGTTCTGAAGCTGCGGGGGCAGAAGCTGGAGCTGATGCTGCTCGATGTAGCTCAGCAGCAGGTTGAGAATCACCTCATATATTTCTTATTGGTTGTCTCATCTGTGCCCTGAGTCTCTCTGACATTTGAAATGTGTGAATTTACTGTTCTTCTCTATTTCGCAGGAGGCGGGCGAGCTGATCATCGGGCTGCCTGTCTCGGCAGATGGGAGAGAGACGCCACAGTCCAACAAGGTGCGGAGCGTCGTCGGAAGGCTCGCCGTCCAAGCGGCCGACAGGTGCGTGCGCTTCTTAGTTCCAAGCACACAATGGGCAGCGCACTAGTAATGAGGATGGGAAGCAGTGTTCTTCAGGCTGGTACACATGGGGTTCAGTGTTGTTTATTCGAACAGTGCAGGGGCTTGAGGGTTTATCTGCAGGATGAACATGGGACGTCAATAGAGGCACTTGACTACATGATCTCAAGGTAGTATGTTCTACTCTCTCCTGGCAAGTTTATTTCTTCATGTGTCGTAGTTGCGGCTGGTCTTGTTAGATATTTCTACTACGTATTTACTTTTGAATTGGACCACTCCAGACTCTCCGGTGTCCACTGAACATAAGTCCATTACCATATGTATCAAATTATTCTGACGGATTCATCAAATTATTATGGCTGCCAAATTCATGGAAGCCACACACTGTTGACTATTTCCATTGAGCTTTAGTATTTCCAAAACCAAAAAAAAAAAGTTCAATTGGGAAATTCTCGAATCTGAAGCTCATATTTTTCAGGGGTGTTAAAAGGTCTGCCCGTGACATCAAATCTGACGCATATGCTGCTGTGGTATACATCAGTCTCGCATATTTACATGTTTTGGTACCAGCTTTCATACTGGAGCTGCACTAATTTAATTTGGTTGCAGATGATTTTGGAGAGATATTTTTCGTCATCGGGTCAAGGTGCTCAGATTGTTCTTCCTAGACAGCAGGAATTACAGGACAAATTAATACTAAAATCAGGGAAAGATGCTGAACTTTAGGAAGGCATGTCTACTTTTTTTCCAACTTAGAACACATTACCTTCTAGTAGTAGAATCTAGAGTGAACCATTTTATTTTGTGGCGTTAAATCCTGAATATATAATGTGATCAGATAACTTCAATTGATTATACCATCTCATCGTCAGCTCTTGTATGGATTGTAGCTACACATCATTTTCCAGATATCCGTGTAACTGATTCATACCCCCTCAAGTCCTTCTAGTTTTGTCCTTAGTCAAAATTTTAAAATTTCACCAACTTTTTATGGACAGTAGTATCATTAGTACAAAAATAACATATTTCAAAATGTTGAAAAATTTCAAAAAAAAAATGTTCATGTGTAGCTTCATGTTTTAGGTTCACACGAAGTCATTCCACGAAAAACCCATATGTTTTGTGGGCTGTGCAAAAAGGACAAAAAATTGTCTTGTGTAGCACGTTACTTTAGCACCATTTTTTTTCTTTTTGCACAAGTCACCCAAAATGTTCATTTTTCGCGAAACGACTTTGTGCGCACCTAAAATTTGAAGTTCTACATGCACATATTTTTTTATTTTTATTTTGGCATTTCAAATTTTGAAAAAAATCAAATTCAAATAAAGGGTGCAGAGGAGCTCGGGAGCCAAATAGCCGCGTCCCATTAGATCCATCTTGAAATGTACTTCTAGTATATTATATAAGTTGATGTTACATATCTTGCTAATCTTTTCTGCAAAGTTGGTCAAATTAAAAAATGTTTGACTTAATACAAAAGCTAGAAGTACACTTGTTCAGAGACAGAAGGATAAGCTCTGTATATTAACGCTGTAATGTGCTGCTGCACTGTTATCCACTTGAAATTAGATACTAGTACCAAGGGCCCACAAGCTTCTCATTTTCGTTAAAAATGATCTACTAATAAGCTTTCAATCGGACAGACATGTATAGTTCTAACCGAGACAGAAAATGGATTTTGTTCAAATAGAATTTTAACCACCAGAGCTAGCAAGCAATGAAGATGCCTATTTTCAGTTCACTAAAACTGATCTATCTTTTCTGTATCTGCATCAATAATGGTTGCTGCAGGCAATGTTTATACATTCTTCTGATACAAACTACATTACCTGAGACAAAAATATCAATGAATCATGAATCAGCCGATCTGGATCAGCTATCCATATGAATGATGATGATGCATCTCAAACCTATACAAAAGAATCAGTACAGCTTGCTGAATTCAGTCTCCTGTGCTTGTTCACCAAGCCGGGGGAAGAATGGATCCCTCTCAAGAATTGTCTGCAATGAGTCCATCACCCTCACCAAGGATGCCCACAAGAACGGTGCAGAGCAAAATGCGTAGGCAACGACTACCAGAATCCTCTGGATACCATCATGGTACCATGGGAATGCCATAACAAAGAGCATCCCAACCATCCCAAGCCAGGCAGTCAGCACTGCAAGCGGCGGCAGCAGGAATGCATTGATCACAGCCGATGAGAAGGCGAGGACACCAAGCAGGTACAAGGACCAGCCCATGAATGGATGAACCGTGCATGGGATTACGAAGAATGGGATGGTATATGCTGCCACCATGGCCACAAAGGCAACCAGCTTGATTAGCCCCTGTACCTGGACACTTTGTTTCTCGGGTCGCCGTTAATAGCACAGTTTTGTCATCTGTGGCCTTGCTAATCTGGTGATAGTTATGATTGCTATGTACATCAGCACTTCAATGAGGACCGCCGGAATTTCAGCAGCATAACTATGAAACATGGACAGGGGAAAGTAATGTTAGCAGGCAGAAATTAAACTTACAAAGATATGACATATAGTTTCTTTTCTTGTACTCACCCAAGATCATTCCACCGTTGCTTGTGCCAGGAAAGGCCCAATGGCAAGATTGGCCAGGACCACCAGTACCAAGGTTTAAACCAAGGGGCACTGGGGAATGTGATCATGCTGTTTGGCCTGCATGGAACATGCCAGTGAAGCTTGAGATCTGCAATATTTTGGTAAATGGATGTAAAAATCTTTGGAAGCACAACCCACATATGATTGGAGCTGAATAGCAGCAATGCTCACAATAGTATGATGCGTCCATCTGATAGCCGAGAGGAAGGCGATATGTCCCGTTGAGCTTGGTGCAGTTCTCAGGAGGGTGGAATAGTGGTTTGTCAAGCAAGTCTGGGGAGCAGCCGACGAGAAAGCCTTGGTCTGCACCATCGGAGTTGCCGCGGCTGATTTCCAGGTCGTGAAGCATGCCTTGAATACATCCATAGAAGGCTGTAAATTGGAGAAAAGACACCAACATCAGATACTTCTTTGGGACTTTTTATCTGAGTAGAGGATATTTTCAAGTGCATTGACAATGCAATAATGTTGCATATTGCATAACTTCCAATTTGAACTTAGTCCTCACTGGAAGGGTTGGTGAGTGCGTGGAATGCACATGCATGAAACTTGGGTTCGATCCCCGGGCCAGGCATTATCTGGTGCTTGCACCGTTTCAGAAAAAACTTCCATTCGGAACCATGTAGACGAGTATCCAAGAAAAACCTCTGGCTACGTGCTGGTGGTGGTTTAGTGGAGCAATCATGCCAACCATGCATATTGGCAGAAGACATGCAACATGCCATTTTTTGTAAGAGCCAATGCAAATATAGGACGACATTGAAACAGCTAGCGATATGGCTCTGTTTTGGAAATGCTCTATCAGCGTACTAGGAATAGGAATATCATGCTATTGAACACAAATCGTTGCACATTCAACTCGACAGGCCCATACCATTTGAAGGAAAATGAAGCAGAATTTGACGTTTTGTACAGGTATTTGTACTGGGACATACCTGGAGCACGAAAAGACTTGTGTGGAAGTAACATGGATTGATGAAAACAGCACAGAACTGGCCACACTGAAAGATCTCATCGGTGTTCTGGAGGAAGATGTTGTCGGAGTCAATCATGACGACACGCTCATAGTCGACCAGGCTCCATGCATAGAACTTGTTAAGTGTCAGCTTGAACCTCCTGTTCATCCATCCAAGGTTGCCCTCATAGGGATTCTTCAGGTTCTCCACGACCACCACCGTCATGCCATCATCCTCCCCAATGTTGCCGTTCACCACCGTCATACCATGTCAATTTCAATTCATACTTAGCACGAAATATATATCTTTGTTTGCATAGCACATTTTTTTCTTTTCTGGAACGAATTAGCCAGGATTGGGGCCTGGAAGCCATAGCTTAAACCAATTGTTGGGGATTTTGAGCATCTCCATTTATTTTGGCATTTGACCAAAGGAAGAAAGGTTGACCACTCTAACTGGAACCAATCGGTTACTAGTAGGAAGTACTTCTAACCAAAGGCACCAAAAAAATACTAGTCAAAGCTCATACTCTCTCCATATGGGTTTATTGGCCTAATACGGAGGCTAAGAAATACGTTTGACTGCTGCAAATTTGACCAATAAAATATGAATCATATGTCGTAAAAATTATATCATTGGAAAGTGTTTTTAAATATCAATCGAATGGTTTTTTATAATATATAACGCATGTTTTATTGATAAATTTTATGGTCAAACTTTTTTTAAACTCCTTATTAGCCCAATAAACCCTTATGGAGGTACTATCTCTGTTTGGGATTATAAGGGCCGAGAGCTTTTTTATTTTGTTGAAAATTATAAGGGCTATTTTATTTATTAGTCTTTCTTCTCTAATACATGTTTTCATTTTCCTCTCACTTGTATCATGCATGTAAAACTATTGGTACATGCATAGATTAGACTAGTCACAATGGAGAGTATGGTAGTATCATGTATATGATACCATCTCCAGAATGCATAATAGTATAATGTAGCAGTATTATAGTCTTAGTGTATTTATTGTTTTGTAAAATCTTAATGTAAATTTGTGTACAAGATTTATTTGAGATTATTTTTTCTAGTTCCACGTGCTATGATACTACTACCTCTATCCCAGTTTATAAGACTTACACGTATACCTAGGTCGTCCGCATGAGTTATATAATATGAGTTATATAATATAAAAATTATATCATTAGAAAATATAACATTTGAAGTTTCTAATAGTATAGTTTTTATCTTATATACCTCATGCTAAGTTGGTTAATTTATCGACTTAGAAATACGCGTAGGTCTTATAAACCGAGACGGGGGAGTAACACAATCTCTTTTATCATTAATTGCAGCGACACATAACCATTCTGTATACATGTAATGCATGATACCACCTATGATACCTTTATTGGGGCTAGTCTTAATGAAGAGAGCTACTCCCTTTGTCCGGATTTATTAGGCTAACACGTAGTCCAAAAAATATGTTTAACTATAAATTTAAGCAACGAAATATAAATCATATGTCACAAAAATTATATCATTGGATTGATATTTAAAAGCTCTTTCTAATGATATAATTTTTGTGACATATGATTCATATTTCGTTGGTCAAACTTGTAAACAAACATATTTCTTGGACTGCATGGGAGTATGAAGTGTCTTGGTATTAGCAACTTGGCCCTTAGGACTAATAATACTAAACAGAGATAGTAGTAGCATGTACGCCCATAAAGGTAAATTAAATAAAAATAACCCAAAGTCGTAACAATTTCAAAGATTAACCCTATTTGGAAAGAAATTCAAACTGGATAACCCTTTTCTGCTACTCCCGTGTGACGCCACAAGCACTTATGCAGCGCCATCTAGGACGACGCCGCACGCCTGCCACGCTGTCTGGCTGGGGCCCGGCGCCGCACACCTGCCATGCTGCCTCGCATCTGCAGCACCGTCAAGCCCGGCGTGGCATGCACGTTTGCTGCGCCTCTCGGGCTGGCGCGACATGCCTTGCCACGCTAGTTCCGCGGGCTCGACAGCTTGAGTGCGGTGCCAGTCGGGGAGGCGCCGCACCCACCTATGCCGCGCCATGGTGGTTGGCGCCGCACACCTGAAGCCCTCAAGGTCGTGCTGGGTCGGACCAGCCCGACCCTCTTCTCCCTTTTCCTCTCCCCTCACCACTTAGCACTCAAGAACGAATGGCGGCGGCTAGGGATCATTCTTCCCCAATCTCCACTCAAAACCCCAAGATTTGAAGAAAAACTTAGGGGATTTCTTCCCCAATCACCTCACCAAGGTATTCTCCTTTTCTTCCCTCAATTCATCCGAAAATTTCAAGTTATTTGTCCCTAGATTGAGAAATTCCTCCAAATGCTAGGCCAACAATTGGATATGTAAATTTGTATGGAGCAATGAGATGTTTGGTTGATATATAGAGTTAGGATTGGTATATTAAACCTTCATGTGTATAGATAAGATTGTTAGGGTCAGGGTTAGGGTTAGAGTTAGGGTTAGGGTATGGTTGTATGAGCATGTTGTTAGTGTAAATTTTGGCATAGATACTTATTGAATTTATCTACCATTATGTTCTTATATTTATTTTAGGGATGGCTAGAATTGTCCATGTTCATCATATGGACATGAAGGGTTTCGCAGCATAGTAAATCAAAAAAAATTCCTACGGATGCGAACAAGAAAGCCAAGATCTAATCTAGGAGATGTAATCAACAAGAGAGATTGATGAGATCTTCATACCCTTGAAGAAATCGCACAGCGGAAACATTCAACATAACGTGGTTGACGTAGTCGTACTCGCCGTCTCCTCCTCGCGATCCGATTCGATCCTACGCCGCAAGTGGCGGCGCCTCCGAGAGATGCACACGTACGATGCAGCGACGTCTCCTACTTTCCTTGGCCCAGCAAGTATGGTGGAGAGATAGATTGGATCTGCAGCACGACGACGTGGTGCTTATGGTGGAGAGTTTCTGCGGCAGGGCTTCGCCTACGTGCAGTCGCGAGAGAGGTGGAGGGGCAGCAGTTGGATGGCGGCTAGGGTTGGAGTGGGGGGAGGCTGCGCCCCTGCCCTCCTTATATAGGGGTCTGGCCGGCCCCTTGACCCCTCCTCCAAGCCCTAGGGCGGCGGCCCAAGGGGTGGAGTGGGGGGCAAGTCACCCCCCCTCTTCTGGAAGGTTCCCTTAGGGTTTCCCCTAAGGGCTGGCCGACTGGGCCTTAGGGGCCTTGTTCCCCTGGCCCAAAGTGGCCAGGGCACTTCCCCTTAGGCCCACGCAGGCCTCCGACAAGTGGGCCTACGTTGGTCCCGCTCCGGAACCTTCTAGAACCTTCCGGTACAATACCGATAAACTCCAAAACGATTCCGAAATCCAAAAACTGCTTTCCTTTATATGAATCTTATTCTCTGGACCATTCCGGAACCTCTCGTGATGTCCTGGGTCTCATCTGAGAATCCGAACAAAAAACTCATAAACCAATTATCCATTCTATCCTAGCGTCGATGCACGTTAAGTGTGTGACCCTACGGGTTCGAGAATATGCGCATACGATCTTCTATCAATAATCAACACCGGGATCTGGAAACCCATATTGACTCCCACATATTCATCGATGATCATATCGGATGAACCACGATGCCAGGATTCAATTAATCCCATATATGTATTCCCTTCGTCATGCGATATTTTACTTGCCCGAAATTCGATCGTTGGTATCGGCATACCTAGTTCAATCTCGTTCACAGCAAGTACTTTACTCGTTCCGTAATCCGATATCACTTTGTGATTAACTCCTTAACCACGTGCTTGCAAGCGGTGTTGATATCGATTACCGAGTGGGCCCGAAGTATATCTCTCCGACTCGGGAGGGACAAATTCCATCTCAATACATACAACCCAACAAGTACTTTCCGATCACCTGAGAGACACCTTTATGATCACCCTCACATAGGATGACGTTTGATGACCTCAAAGCTTTCTTCCGATACCAGGGAGTTGTATTATCTCATGGTCTAAGGAATACAATACTTGACATAGGAAAAAGCTTCGCAAATATGAACACGATGACACGATCTAATTGCTCTGCTTAATTTGGGTTTGTCCATCATATCATTCTCTTAATGACATGATCTCATTATTAATCGACAACTCATGTCTATGGTTAGGAAACCTTAACCATCATTGATCAATGAGCTAGTCCATAGAGGCGTACTAGGGACACGGTGTTGTTCACAAACCACAAAAGTATTAAAGTTTCCGCTTAATACAATTCTAGCATGGAATATAAACATTATCATGAACAAGAATTATAATAATAACATCTTTATTATTGCCTCTAGGGCATAATTCCAACAGTCTCCCACTTGCACTAGAGTGAATAATCTAGTTTACATTTGGCAACAATCTCACACCCATGGCACTGAGGTGCTGATCATGTTTTGCACGCGGAAGAGGTTTAGTCAACGAATCTGCGACATTCAGATCTGTACGCACTTTGCTAATCTTCAGATCTCCATCTGCTTTATAATCTCGGATTATATGAAACTTGCGGTTGATATGCTTGGTCTTTGGATGATATCTTGGTTCCTTAGCGAGTGCTATGGCGCCAGTGTTGTCACACAATATCTCCAGTGGGTCCAATGCACTTGGAACCACGCCAAGCTCGATGATGAAGTTTCGATCCAAACTCCTTCACTTGACGCTTCTGCAGCAGCCATGTATTACGCTTCTCGTAGATCCCGCGATCACGCTTTGCTTGCAGCTTCTCCACTCACAGCTCCTCCATTCAAAATATACACGTATCTGTCGAGATTTAGAATCATCCTTGTCAAAACTAGCGTCGACGTAACCTTTACGACGAGCTGTTCATCACCCCATAGACTAAGAACATTTCTTTAGTCCTATTTAGGTACTTTAGGATGTTCTTCACGGCTGTCCAAAGGTTCCACTCTGGATCACTTTGATATCTCGTCAAACTAAGAGCATTGGACACATCCGTCTATTACACAACATGGCATACATGATAGAACCTATGGCCGAGGCATAAGGCACTTTTCTCATAGCTTCCTATCATTTACCGTAGCTGGACACCGAGCCTTGTCGAATATCTTACGACAACATAGGCCTTTGAACCTTTCTTTGCCTTATCCATTCTGAACCTTTTCAGAACTTTGTCTAGGTATGTACTCTGGCTTAAAGCTATCAGGCGTCTTTGTCTATCTCTATAGATTTTTATGCCCAATATATAAGCAGCTTCACCTAGGTCTTTCATTGAAAAACACTTGTTCAAATAACTCTTCACATCGTTAAGCATGCCAATGTCATTTCCAATAATCAATATGTCATCCACTCACTTTCTTGTAGATACAAGCTTTGTAGCAATTTGGAACAAATCCAAAACTCTATCACTTGATCAAAACGAAGGTTCCAACTCCGAGATGCTTGCTTCAGTCCATAAATGGAACGATGAAGTTTGCACACCTTATTAGCATCCTTAGGATCGACAAAACCTTCGGGCTGCATCATATACAACTCTTTATCAATGTTGCCATTGAGGAACGCAGTCTTGACATCCATCTGCCATATTTCATAATCATAAAATGCAGCAATTGCTAATAAAATCCGAATAGACTTAAACATCGCTACGGGAGAGAAAGTCTCATCGTAGTCAAAACCTTGAACTTGCCGAAACCCTTTTGCGACAAGCCGAGCTTTATAGACCGTAACATTACCATCCGTGTCCGTTTTCTTCTTGAAAATCCATTTGCACTCAACGACCTTACGGTCGCTAGGAGGGTCCACCAAATTCCATACATGGTTTTCGCTCATGGATCCCAATTCGGATTTCATTGCCTCTAGCCATTTTCAGAGTCTAGGCTCATCATTGCTTCCTTATAGTTCGCAGGTTCACTGTTGTCTAACAACAAGACGGTTAAGACAGGGTTGCCGTACCATTCAGGAGTGGCACGTGACCTTGTCGACCTGCGAAGTTCAGTAGTAGCATCGTTTGAAGTTTCATGATCCTCGTCATCAGCTTCCTCTCTTGTTGGTGCAGACGACACTGGAACAATTTCAGGTGCTGCGCTACTCTCCAACTCGAGAGAAGGTTCAATAACCTCGTCTAGCTCTATCTTTCTCCCACTCACTTCTTTCGAGAGAAACTCCTTCTCAAGAAAGGATTCGTTCTTTGCAACAAACACTTTGCCTTCGGATCTGTGGTAGAAGGTATACCCAATCGTTTCCTTAGGGTATCCTATAAAGACGCATTTCTCCGCTTTAGGTTCGAGCTTGTCCGGCATCAACTTCTTGACGTAAGCTTCGCATCCCTAAACTTTAAGAAACGACAACTTAGGTTTAGCACCAAACCATAGTTTATACGGTATTGTCTCAACGCATTTATATGGTGCCCTATTTAAAGTGAATGCATCGGTTTCTAATGCATAACCCCAAAATGTTAACGGAAAATCTGTAAGAGACACCATTGATCGCACCATATCTAATAGAGTTCGATTCCGGCGTTCAGACACACCATTGTGCTGTGGTGTTCCGGGTGGCGTGAGTTGCGAAACGATTCCGCTTGCTTTAAGATGCATGAGAAAATCATAACTCAAATATTCACCTCCACGATTGGATCATAGAAATTTAATTTTCCTGTTACGATGGTTTTCCACTTCGTTCTGAAATTCTTTGAACTTTTCAAACGTTTCAGATTTATGTTTCATTAAATAGATATACCCATATCTACTTAAGTCATCAATAAAAGTGAGAAAATAGCGATATTCACCGCGCGTCGAAACACTCATTGGTCTGCATACATCGGTATGTATGATTTCCAATAAGTCCGTTGCTCGCTCCATTATTCTAGAGAACGGGGTTTTGATCATCTTGCCCATGAGGTATGGCTCGCACGTGTCAAATGATTCAAAATCAAGAGACTCCAAAAGTCCATCAGAATGGAGTTTCTTCATGCGTTTTACACTAATATGACCTAAACGGCAGTGCCACAAATAAGTTGGATTATCACTCTCTACTTTGCATCTCTTAGCCTCAATGTTATGGATGTGCGTTTCATTGCTTTCACGATTCAGAAGAAATAAACCATTCACAACAGGTGCATGACCATAAAAGATGTTATCTATACTATTAAAAGCAAAGTGGTGGTGTCACACGGTGTCACACTTCAGTAATATTACTGAGAAAATGCCACCGCAACTAAAAAAATTAGATCTCCTTATTTCTAGCTCATATATACTTGACCCTGTAACAAATTGGCTAACAAACAAATCGGACTTGCACGTTCCCATCGATCTGATTCAACAAACTAGGCTGCCGTGCTCTGTACAATTTCGTTTGTCAAGGGCGGAACGGGACGGAGCGAACGAAATTGACTGCTTTTTTCGTCGGCCGTGTTCAACGTGATTTTGTACATGGCATATAAAAATCAGGTGACATTTTGGTTTGTAAATATTATTTCTCAAGCAAATGATATCAGGCGGCCGAGTACCTGGTGCTAATCTCCTTGATTTAGCTAGCTCTAGCTGCATGCGGAAAGTTTGAACGTGTACGCAAGTGTGTGCGTACGAGTCTATGTACGCATCCTGGACGGCTAGATGGCGATCCGATCGTCTAGGCCAAGGCGTCCGCGCCCCAGCGACGGCTCGCGTGGATCACGTCTGTGACCCCGCGGCAAACTCGTGATGATCGGCACCGAGCTAACTGATTGATAGGGTTCCGGACAGATAAGATAAGATAAGCACGTCTGTGCCGAGCGAAAATAAAAGGAGCAAATAGCATAACAACTTGAGGGCATGAAGGAGGCAGCGCTGAAACTCACACGCGCGCCCAGCGGAGGCTACTCGGCCACCGCCACCCATACCTGAAGTCGCTGATCCGCGACGCAGGTCACTCCGAGACTCGAAGATGGAGATCGGCAGCACAGGCCGGCCAAAGACGCCGGCGGACATGGCGCGCGGCAGCGCCGCTGACCCCACGGAACTCAAACGCAGCAGCCGGCCACAACGCTCTTCTATTATCTAACGCTAACATGGATGCATCAATCAGCTACATGTACGTGCTTGGTGCATGTTGGATTCATTCATTCCATGGACCATGAATAATGTGCTCGCAAGCGTTCATGCATGCTGTCTCTAAGCACGTATGTGAAGACGATGGCCTTGCCGCGGCCACGCTGGCTGGCTGACGCACCGCGCCGGGAGCTAGACGGGCGTCATCGCCGCCACAATCCGGATTCTTCTCTTCATTCCCACCGGTAACCCCGGCGCCGATGGCAGCGACACCCCCGCGCTCGTGTTCATCATCGATCGATGTGCTGGCATGCATGCGTCTATGTGGCTCCTAAGCACGAGAAGAGGGCGCCGACGGCTCGTCCGGCCCTCGTTGAGCCCGTTTGACGATGGCTCCACTGGTGCGACTCGTCTTCATCGTCACCATCAGTATGGCACCCACACCGAGGGTGACGACGCACCATGTCCAGGAGCCAAGTGGATGTCATCGTCGGTACAATCAGGATGCCCCTCCTAATGCTCGTACATGATGCCACGCCGTCGACACTGATGCTGCTTTGAACCGAGGGCCCGTGTTCAGTTCCGTCTCAGGAGGAGAAGGAACCGGTGCATGCATGGCCCATGGAACTCCAATCCCTCCGGTAAAGGCATATAAATATTGATTAATTAATTTACCATATTCGAGTGCATTCTGTTGTATATCAGGTACATGCAAGCTCGTGTACAAGTCTGACTATACGAGGTCTCTCCATACTGGCCTCCGGAGATTGCCTCGTTAGGGACGCCTCGGAGTCGGCTCCGCCACGGTCGCTTCTGGAATCTCGGCACCTACACGTCTGCGTATCAGTCACCTTCAATGGAGCTGCCGCCGGAGACTGCATCATCACATCTAACAAGATAGCGCGCCACCACGCCACTCATCAGCAGGAGCGGATGCCAACTACATCGACACACCGACGTCCGTCTTCATCGACTGCTCTGCTCTCACATTTTACATCTCTTTTGCGATATGTTTGAATGTAGTATGTGTTCTTATATGTAAGGTATATTTGCTGACTGAATGCAAACTTTAGAAATCTTAATCAGTGTACACAGCCAAAACATATATTTATGGATGGGTCATTTGCTTCAGTTTGATGGGTTACAGTGAGGTTTACCTATATTAGTATAGGTCTTCAAAAGTACTCGTAAATGTCACTTTATATGTGAATAAACCTTATGCACTTATACATGTTATACTTATTAAACAAGAAGAAGCACAGTGGTTTATTGTTGAAAATTGATTTTACCTTACATGAAGGTGATTGTAGAATGAAATCTAGGTGCCTTTTTGGAGAACTGATTGTACGATATAATATGGCTGGTAATATCATTGTTCTCAGGAATGAAAACTTCAGTCCATCAAAGTCTTCAATTTAACGATTATGTGGTGATTAGGAACTGAGAGATGATGGTCGTGCTTCTTTCAAAAATGAGACTAAGTTGTGATAATTATTGCTAGCCGACATGTTGTTAACATTTATTTCTTCTATTATAATTGAAACCATGGTTTTTAAGCCGTCCGCTTTGGGACGACTAGGCGAAGCTTAGGCGTCAAGGCGTCCACCCTCCGCTTTGCAAAAACGACCGCTTTAGGTGCCTAGGCGTCCAAAGCGTTCGTATAGACGTCGCATAGGCGTCAAAGCGCCCACAGGTCACCTTAAGACGTCTTAACGCCTTAAAAACCATGATTAAAACCTAGGTTGCCGCCAGACGTGATGCCATGAAACTCCAACATCGGACGTGAGCTCAATTGCCTCCATCCTCCTATGTCGTGCACGGATATGGCACTCATCCATCCCTTTGATTGGAAAGATGACAATATGGGTGGCCGTGGGAATGAGAGTGCACAGGTAATTAGAAGGAGTGACTTACGCTCGACAGCCAGCGATAGCAAATGATTGAGGCAAATATCTTGTACATATGAAGTTTTAAGGACGATGTTCACATCTCTCATGTGATGCGAGTTCAGTTGAATATGATGTTCATATGTGTTTGTTTATAGCCAGTGAGACTATTTTTTTTGGTTGGACCGTAGCTATCACTGTAACTACATTTTTTTGTATGGATGTTCCCTACAAAATTATATGACCACCAAAACCAACAGTTAGAAGGAGACTTTCAAGTCCCGATTTTCATTCTTGACTAGACAATTTCACTACATGCTTCCCTCTCTTTTTTGAAAGTTTATTGTGTGAATTAAATGTTTGCTGGTGTATCTGATCTTTCCAAGATTTAGTGTATTGTAAGGGTAGTTAGAGCATCTCTAGCAGACACAAAAAATGCCGGACCCAGAAAATTCCGGTTGTTTTTCGGGCGGGGTCACGGAATCTAGCCCGAACAGACGCCGTAAAGATGACAATATGGGTGGCCGTGGGAATGAGAGTGCACATGTAATTAGAAGGAGTGACTTACGCTCGACAGCCAGCTATAGCAAATGATTGAGGCAAATATCTTGTACATATGAAGTTTTAAGGACGATGTTCACATCTCTCATGTGATGCGAGTTCAGTTGAATATGATGTTCATATGTGTTTGTTTATAGCCAGTGAGACTATTTTTTTTTGGTTGGACCGTAGCTATCACTGTAACTACATTTTTTTGTATGGATGTTCCCTACAAAATTATATGACCACCAAAACCAACAGTTAGAAGGAGACTTTCAAGTCCCGATTTTCATTCTTGACTAGACAATTTCACTACATGCTTCCCTCTCTTTTTTGAAAGTTTATTGTGTGAATTAAATGTTTGCTGGTGTATCTGATCTTTCCAAGATTTAGTGTATTGTAAGGGTAGTTAGAGCATCTCTAGCAGACACAAAAAATGCCGGACCCAGAAAATTCCGGTTGTTTTTCGGGCGGGGTCACGGAATCTAGCCCGAACAGACGCCGTAAACATGGCCCGACCTAGGATTTTTTTCGGGCGCTAGGAATCGACCCCCTCGACCCATAAATCCCCGGTTCCGAGCTCGTTTCCCAGGTCACGATCCATTTCTCCATCACCGGCCCCCTCCACGCCTCCGCCGTGCACAACCGCCCAAATCGCCGAGCATCGGCGAGCAATTTCTCGCCGGCCGTAGTAGATCCGGCCGATCCAGTATGCGATGGATCGTCGGGGAGCTTCCACGCCGCGCTTCCGTCCCCTGACGCCCACAGAGGAGGAGGAGCTTCGCCGGTGCATGCGCTCGGACGGGGCGCGCAAGCGCGCCGCCCTCCACTACAAGAAGTGGGGCTCGCCGATGCCGGCCGCGCTCCTCCGCCGCAAGACGGAGGAGTTCGACACCCGCATCCACGCCCGCCGGGGGAGGAGGGGGAGGGGAGCTCCTCGCGCGCTGAGGACTCCACCGCCGCCGGTGAAGAAGGAGGAGGAGATCCCGGAGGGCCGCGTCATCACGGAGGCCAACTACGCCCTCAACGACGCCTCCTTAGACCGCTCGGTCGAGGTCATCTAGCAGCGGAGCATCGCCGAGGCGGAGGCCCATCGAGCTCAGCGTGACGAGCTCATCGACGACATCTTCCTCGAGCAGGGTCTCGCCGTCGACCGCGATTCCCGCGGGAAGCAGGTGGAGGTCATCGACCTCGTCTCTGACATCAGCTCCGGGTTGTCGGACTTTGACTTCTCCGACGAGGAGTGAAGCCCGCCGCCGGAAGCATCGCCACCGCTCCCTGGGCTCCGGTGAGCCCGATTTTGTCCATGCTAGGATTTAGTGGCGGAGACGGCAGATTCCACCATAGTATTTAGGTTTAATTCACGTTTTGTACATATGTTCGCGTCAGTACTATGTATGAACTATGCTCGCGTTTTGAAATCTCTAGCGAATATTTAAAAATCTTGTGTTTACGGTTCGAAATTCTGGTTTCTATTCTAGCAATCGTGTTCTTTGAGTAAAAACTAGCTCAAGCGCAGTTGGGAACGCGTTTTTCGGTCCCGGTGTCTGCTAGAGATGCTCTTATACATGACTAAATAATTCATCTGTATTTCATAGGTGACATTCATTCATGGAAATGTAAGTGATTTTTAGTAGGAAATGTGATCAGTTTGTCTTGTAATGTCTATATATCAGTTGGCTATGTGGATAAATTGTTGTGTATTTTATGATCTTTGCTCAATATGGCAAAGAAGTTACTTCACTAGGAAATACAATCTGTATTCTGAAGGATAAAGAGTACAATTTGAGGTTTGTGTAACTGAAACCTCATTGCTCTTGTCGATGGTCTTGTCGTTGAATTCTTAAAATTAAAAGTTGACTTTGTTCGTGTATGGTTCACATCACAAGGAATATTGACATGTCTTATATATATGCATTTGCAATGGGTAAAAAACTTAACGGTCCGTAGCAACGCACGGGTATTCAATTAGTTCATATAAATAGAACAACCATTATTCTCTGATTTAAATGAATAACTATCTTGCAATAAACACGATCCAGATATAATGTTCATGCTCAACGCAGGCACATAATAACACTTATTAAGGTTTAAAACTAATCCCGAAGGTAAAACTAAGGAGAGCGTGCCGACGGCCATCACATCAACTTTTGATCCATTGCCAACGCGCATCGTCACCTCATCCCTTGCTAGCCGCCGTCTATTCCGTAGCTCCTGTTTCGAGTTACAAATATTAGCAACTGAACCAGTATCATATACCCAGGCACTACAACGAGCGCTAGTAAGGTAAACATCAATAACATGTATATCAAATATACCTTTAATGGTGCTAGTCTTCTTGTCCGCTAATTACTTCGGACAGTTGCGCTTCCAGTGACCCTTGTTCTTGCAATAGAAGCACTCAGTGTCCGCCTTAGGTCCAGACTTGAGCTTTTTCTCAGCAGGGGCAACGCGCTTGCCGCTGCCTTTCTTGAAGGATTTCTTTGCACCCTTAGCTTTCTTAAAGCTAGTGGTCTTGTTGACCATCAACACATGATTATCTTTCTTGATATCCACCTCCACAGCTTTCAGCTTAGCGAAGAGCTCAATGATCGTATTAGTGGAACCAATTTGATTGTGAGTAACTACAAAACCTTTGTAGCTAGAAGGGAGTGATTGCAGAACTCTGTCAATCTTGAGCTCTTCTGGAATCTTGCAGTCCAGTTGCTCAAGACGTTGAGTGTAGCCCGACATCTTAATGGCATGCTCACTAACGGAACTCCCTTCCTCCATCTTGCAGTTAAAGAACTTCTCAGAGATCTCATATCTCTCAGAACGGGTCTGAGTCTGAAACATGATTTTCAGTTCCTCAAGTATCTCAAAGGGCCCATCGAACTCCTCAAAACGATTTTGAAGTTCCGGTTCCATAGCAAACAACATGGTACTCTTAATCGCTCCATAATCATCTTTGCGTGACTGATAAACAGCTTTTTCATCAGCCGGCGCATCAGTAGCAGGGGCGTCACCTAGCGCTTTCTCAATTACATAGGCTTTTTGTCCGCCAGCGAGAATGATTCTCATTGCGGAACCAGTTGGTGAAGTTAGACCCATTGTTCTTAAGCTTTTCTTTCTCAGCAAAAACGTTGAAGTTGAAGTTGGACTTAGCCATTTGATCTACAAAATTTGCAAATACAATTTAGACTATGTTCATGATAACTAGTTCAACTTAATCAAATTACTAGATGAACTCCCACTAAATTCAACATTCCTCAAGTTGTTTAGTGAAAACGATTCAAATTCACCACACCTAATCCGATCTTCACGAGAAGAGATGTGGTTTCAATGGTGGAAAACAAAGTGTTGATCATATCATTCATATGACTCATGTTTAACCTTTCGGTTCGTGTGTTCCAAGGCCATGTCTGTACATGATAGGCTCGTCAAGTCAAACCCAAGTATTTCCGCGTGTGCAAAACTGGCTTGCACCCGTTGTATGTGAACGTAGAGTTTATAGCACCCGATCATCACGAGGTGCTTGAACACGACGAACTTTCGCAACGGTGCATACATGGGGAGAACAAAATTTTATCTTGATCTTTAAGTGAGGAATCATCTTATAATGCTACCACCGCGATCTAAGCATAATAAGATACATAAAAGGATAAACATCACATGCATATAATTTTATGTGACATGGTATAGCCAATCTCCGTGCAATGATCTCCATATTGTGCGCGCCAGCATGATATCCATCACTCCACCATGATTGCCTCCACCACGAATAGCAACTACAACTATTGCTAACTACTTAGCGATAAAGTAAAGCTATTACATGGCGTATAAGAAGTTGACACGCATGTCATATACAATTATAAAGACAACCATACGGTTCCTGCCGGTTGTGAACTCATTGACATGCAAGTCGTGAAATATTACAAAACGTGATCATTGCATACATCTCAATTCATACACATCATGTCTTGGGCCATACCATATCACTAAACACTCCCTGCAAAAACAAGTTAGACGCCTCTAGTTTGTTGTTGCATGTTTTACGTGGCTTATGGGAGTAACAAGCTAAGAACGATTCTTACCTACGGAAAGCCACAACGGTGATATTATGGTTGCTAACATCCGTTGTAAATCCCATGACTACTATAGTGAGAAAAACTGGCATCCACCAGCCGCATGTGTGGAACAAGCCACACGTCAAGTGCGGAGCCGATCTCGTGAACGAGGTCGCGTAAATTTGGCCTGGACCGCTTCGATCTCACTATGCCGCGCCATAAGAAATAGACAACAAGAGGTTTGCAACAGAAAACATCAACGCCCGCAACAAGCATGTTGCGTTCTAATCGTGAAACACATCTACGCATAGATCTAGCTCTGATACCACTGAAGGGTTTCGCAGCATAGTAAATCAAAAAAAATTCCTACGGATGCGAACAAGAAAGCCAAGATCTAATCTAGGAGATGTAATCAACAAGAGAGATTGATGATATCTTCATACCCTTGAAGAAATCGCACAGCGGAAACATTCAACAGAACATGGTTGACGTAGTCGTACTCGCCGTCTCCTCCTCGCGATCCGATCCGATCCTACGCCGCAAGTGGCGGCGCCTCCGAGAGATGCACACGTACGGTGCAGCGACGTCTCCTCCTTTCCTTGGTCCAGCAAGTATGGTGGAGAGATAGATTGGATCTGCAGCACGACGGCATGGTGCTTATGGTGGAGAGTTTCTGCGGCAGGGCTTCGCCTATGTGCAGTCGTGAGAGAGAGAGGTGGAGGGGCAGCAGTTGGATGGCGGCTAGGTTTGGAGTGGGGGGAGGATGCTCCCCTGCCCTCCTTATATAGGGGCTGGCCGGCACCTTGACCCCTCCTCCAAGCCCTAGGGCGGCGGCCCAAGGGGTGGAGTGGGGGGCAAGTCATCCCCCCCTCTTTTGGAAGGTTCCCTTAGGGTTTCCCCTAAGGGCTGGCCGACTGGGCCTTAGGGGCCTTGTTCCCCTGGCCCAAAGTGGCCAGGGCACTTCCCCTTAGGCCCACGCACGCCTCTGACAAGTGGGCCCATGTTGGTCCCACTCTGGAACCTTCTAGAACATTCTAGTACAATACCGATAAACTCCGAAACGATTCCGGAATTCAAAAACTGCTTTCCTTTATATGAATCTTATTCTCCGGACCATTCCGGAACCTCTCGTGATGCCCTGGGTCTCATCCGAGACTCTGAACAAAAAACTCATAAACCAATTATCTATTCTATCCTAGCGTCGATGCACGTTAAGTGTGTGACCCTACGGGTTCGAGAATATGCAGACATGATCTTCTATCAATAATCAACACCGGGATCTGGAAACCCATATTGACTCCCACATATTCATCGATGATCATATCGGATGAACCACGATGCCAGGATTCAATTAATCCCATATATGTATTCCCTTCGTCATGCGATATTTTACTTGCCCGAGATTCGATCGTTGGTATCGGCATACCTAGTTCAATCTCGTTCACAGCAAGTACTTTACTCGTGTAACTACCTCGGTGAATTACGCTCCTAGATACAAGCCTGGATGAGTGGTAGTGGTTGAAATAGTACGGTGGGGCCCCAAAAGCCACTCACTGGTAGTCCTTTCAGACGTCCCAACCACTACCCTCTCAACGGGACTGTCAGACGGCGTGTAATCGGCGGCGAAGGGATCAACTCGTACACGTACACAAGTGGGTATGTACGCAAGCCACCATACAAGAGTACATCGAGCCATACCATCTAGAAAGAAAGGAAATATAGCAACGCCATACGGCAAGATTCAAATGACCTAGATAGATCTATATTTTAGGATACTTCCTCATACAACACACATCGTAGTATCATGCGAAGGCAAACAAAATCCAGTACGGATAAGAAGCAAATCGGCATAAGATGCCATAGAAATAAGCACATCCCAACTACAGGTCTCATGGATCCCGTTCCTAATCTCTACACCGAGCGATCGTTGCCCATATCTTGACGCTTCTTCCACCCAAGATCCGGCCGTGAGGGTACTGTTCATCTGAATCAAGAATTTATCGTGTGAGACCCTAAGGGTACTCAACAAGACTTAATGCCTCTAAAGGGGACACAACACGGGTGACGAATTGCAAAAGATAAACCCTAGCAGTTCTACAGATAACGCTAACCATCCGCCTAACCAATGATAGGCGGATGTCCGTGAATTAAGAACAACAGTTATAATGGTAATCTCATCCGATCCATCCTCCTCCTCGCTACCAACAAGGAAGCGGACGAACAACCCCCCATCCGTTGGCAATTTTATTAACCATTCCATGAGTATTGCACTATTTACTAGTCAAGTTACTTAGTCAAATTAAAGCGGTACTTTAGTTATGCTTGTCTATGAACAAGAAACTGTGCTCCAAGTCGTCCATACCCGCGGACACGGCTTTCAGAAAGTTTTACCCGGCCGGGGTGCACCAATAGCAACACACGCTCGATCAACCTCGGAAAAACCAAATCAAAACCCAACGAGGCTTTCACGACTGAACAATCACAGGATTAAGAAATATTTCAGGGGGCCACCCCTTGAAGTACACCCGCAACGGAGTAAGCAAGATCCGAGACGGACTCAAGGTTTGCGTCAATGGTCAGAACGATGCCAGATCCCAATCGGGATCGATACCGCGAAAACATTCCGCTGACCTAAACAGTACAGTGTGCTCCTCGCACAATTTAAATACACAAAGTAGCATGGCATAAGTACAGGATAGTAAATAAAACCTCAAACTAGTTTGTGGCCCCAAGAAATAAGACGGAATCAAGCTCTGGCTCAGGGGGGTCCCATATACCTCCCAGATGTGGATAGCGTGATAAATCAAGGAACATGAATCAAGTACTCGGGGTCTTACGGGACACAAGTGAGCAGGAAAAACCAAATAGCAGATGTTGCTCACCGGTGCCACTTTCTTTAGTTATCCCTCTCGCTAGTTAAGTTGTTTAGGTACCTCATTATACAACAGACTCTCACATACCCTACACATGCTGTTCTACGACTCGCATGGCCCAAACAACTCCTATAGTAATGGCTCATGGGGTGGAGGAACAAGCTTGGTGGGGTTTAAAAATAAAGGCTATGCATACTTGGGATTCATTTTAATGCAATCGCGACTCAATGATGCAAGAATAAGATAGAGGCAATAGGTCTTGTATGTATGCAAGCATGTGGAAGTGCTTGCTGTTAACTCAGTTGAGGGACGGATCTGGTAGTGCTCCGGTTCTCTTGATATAACCCCGCTCGGTGTCATCCGAGAAAAACCAAACAAACAAGGCCAACATGAATATAGAGCACAAGCATATGAATAAGATCGTCAAGCAAACAATCATGCCATGATGAATGATGCACAATTTACATGGCAAGAAGGTAGCATGGCATGGTGAGGTGTGGAAAACAAGTAGCAACATTTTAGTGGTGTTTTGGTTCACATTTTGTTGTCATAACATTGCTGTACCCTATATTTTTATATGATGCATGCTGCAATTGAAGTCATGGATATCATAAACAGAAAGGTCTCGTCGAGCTGATCATTTTAGACATATCATTTGCTAAATTTGGAATTATAAAACAAAAGTTATTGATTATTTAAATTCTAGTGGCAATTAGTGTAATTCAAGTAAACTTGGAATTTTAAATGTTCAAATAATATTTTGAATGGCATATTTGAATTCTTCACATTTTTCTGATTCAAAAACATATATTAATTGTATTATTTGGAATTATGAATTTAATTTTATTTTTAGTCAAAATTAGTCAAATTAGGTCAAAGTCAAAGGTCCATTAATTAAATTAATTTTTTGAAAATATTTGAATAAAGATTTGAATTAACATTCAAAATCAGAACATTTTTCATATAAGGTTTGAATTTAAATTCTGAACCAGGAATAAGTTATGAATTGATTTAAATTTGAACAGATTTGAAAATGGATTTGAATTCTGAAACCAGAAACATTTTATTACTCAGGCTAAACTAGCTCTAGACACCGACAGGTGGGACCTGGGGTGCTGACTGGGCTGCCACATGGAACCAAGGGGTTTGTACCGCGGGTGGGGAAAAGAGATTCCTCAGGGGTTTTTGCAGAAAACGGCTAGAGGCTGGTGGTGGGGTCTGGGGCCGCGGGTTGATATCCAGGAGCTCTAGGGGCCTAAGCGGAAAAATGTCTGGAGCTGTTTTAACTGACGAACTAACGACGAACTCGAAGAACTGCTAGCTGCGCGATCTTTGGGCGACGATGGCGAGCAAACGAAGGCCGATCTCTCGATGCCGCAAAGATGAAAGCTGTAGAGGGATGTACCGGCTACACGTTTTGTTAAGGGTCCATCGACGGATCTAGGCTACATCGGGCGGGGCACGTTAGCGAACAGAGGGGAAAAACGCTGCTGCTACTGCACGACGCCGCTGCGTTCAAGACAAAGCGGTGGCGCTGAGCGTGAGCGCCAGGGCCGAGGCGCAACGGCTCGGGAAGGGTGCTCACCGGGAGGTGTTGGAGACGGTGGTGCGGTCAAGAGCCTAGACGACGGGCGAGGAGGTGATCAGCGGCGGCGCGGCTGGCGCTCTGGACGCTTGATCGGTTTGGCGGCAGCGGTTAAATGGCGGCCCCGGGCTCCTCCTGCTGCAGTCCCGACGAGGCGCCAGCGGTACCCCTCCTCCTCCTCGGAGCTTCCTTCGCTGGCTTCGACGGATTGGGGACAGAGAGCGAAGGGGAAGGAAGAGGGTGGCGGCGCGGGTGCAGAGAGGGGAGGCTAGGGTTGAGGGGGAGGGGCTGCGCGGTTTGGCTAAGAAGAGGCAGGGCTCACGTGCCGTGCGTGCTGCTGACGCGGACGACGGCGAGGGACGGCCACCTGCTCCCGCCGTTTGCTTTCCGTCGCGCGCAGGGAGAGAAGGGGGTGGCTGCAGGAAGACGGTGAACAGGAGGGGAAACGGAGGGGTACTGGGCCAGGCGAGTTGGGCCGGTGAAGCTACTCGATGGTTTGCTCTTTGAGCTGCTAATGCTGTGTTTTTCCCTCTCTTTTATTTTCCTTTCTCTTTTATTTTTGTTTGATTTGTTTGTGTTAGTTCTATTCCAAATACAAACCAGCTACTGATTTCAAATTCTTTTGAACTTGGTCACCAGGAGGTTTGAAAAGAGGGAGGCCTGACTAAGAGGAGAGAAAGAGGGGGGGCAACTTGGGTTGAGATAAGAAGGGGTGTGGTGTAGGTCTTAGCTAGGATGGGTATGGCATGGGGTAGGTTTAGGGTTTTAGCTAAGAGGGGGGGGGTACTTTAGTTGATCATGCATGCTTGGACAAGATCACACCAAAACAAAACAAGGAAAAGGAAGAGATGTGGTGATGGGGTTATCCTTATGCTTGCACATGATCACATGTGTATGCATGGAGATGGGGACAGAGGTTAGCTAAGGGAGATAGAGATAGATGATATGGAGAAGAAAAACTACAAGCCAACACAAGATTTAAACCAAGGGGAGGTGACATGCAAACAAAGCTAAAACATTCCCAAAGCCAAGAGAAAGGTGGCACTTGCATGGCCCATGCAACAATATTTGCCGTATGGTTATATTGTGAAAACAACATTATTTCATGTGGCTTTAATCCTTGCATTCCCAAAAGGTGGGCAAAGGCCAAGCAAAAGATGATGGGTGGAATCCAACCAACAACATGAGCTAGAGATAACTCAAACAAAATGCCAAGCCCATGTTAATTGGATGGTGGAATATAAGGTGGTGAAAGAAAAAGGTGGTGGAGTCAATAAGAGAGATGCCCTCAACTCAACTTGGGCATTTAACAATATATCAAGAGCCAAATACAATATCAAGAGGCAAATACAATTAATCATGCACATGAGATAAGAACCAAACAAGAAAAGGGTTTTATATGATGCTCAAATGCAAGGTGGTATGATGGTATGAACATGATATGATGATGATGCAACAATTATATGTTGGAAGTGGCCCTTTTTATTATTATAACATGTAGCATTACAGGTGTTAGACAACTGGGATGCTACAACTCTCCCCCACTAAACAGGAATCTCGCCCCGAGATTCTAGGAAGAAGAAGAAGATACAAAAAGAGAAGGATGGTTGGCACGGAGTTCATCTTCACGCTCCCATGTGGCTTCATCAATGTAATGGTGTGACCACTGCACCTTGCAGAACTTGATGGACTTGTTGCGAGTCCTTCGTTCTGTGGTCTCAAGGATTTTGGTGGGGTGTTCTTGATAAGACAGATCTTCTTGGAGGTCGATTAGCTCGTGATCCACGGTCTTGCCGGGGTCTTTGAAGCACTTCTTGAGTGAGAGATGTGGAAAACATCATGGACTTTGAGTTTTTCCTAAGCTCAAAGTGCATAAGCAACTTCTCCTCTTCTACCACGTATCTTGAAAGGACCGATGTATCTAGGAGCCAACTTTCCTTTGATACCAAGCGGTGTGTTCCCCTCATGGGAGTGACACGAAGGTAGACGAGATCACCAGGGCATACACCATATCTGTGCTTCTGTCATAGTTGCTCTTCCGACGACTCGAGCAATCTTGAGTTCTCGAATGATATGCACCTTCTCCTCTGCTTGAGTTACAATGTCGGGCCAAACCAGATTCTTTCTCCTGCACGACCAACCAATTGGAGTTCTGCACTTGCGACCATAGAGAGCCTCGAATGGTGCCATCTTGACTCTTCCGAAGTCGTTGTTGTAGGAGAATTCAGCATAAGGAAGGCATTCCTCCCACTTCATGCCAAACGAGATGACGCAAGCCAAGCATATCCTCCAGAATCGATTGATTCTTTCCACTTGTCCTTGAGACCGAGGGTGGTAAGCAGTTTGAAGTTCAACTTTGTTACCAAAGCTTTTGGAAACTCTCCGTAACTTTGAGGTGAAGATGCTCCCACAGTCGAACCGATTTCAAGTGGAACCCCATACGGAGAGACAATTCTGTTGATATAGAGCTCACCTGAATTCCAGAAATTGTTTCTTTGATCGGGAAGAAATGAGCCACTTTAGAAAGCACGTCGATGACAACAAAATTGCATTGTTGCCCTCTGCGACCTTGGAAAGCCGGTGATGAAGTCCATCTCTACTTTCTCCCATTTCCATTAGAGGTTTCAATGGTCAGAAGACCAAATGGTTTCGATGGACAGCCTTGACTCTGCAGACATCACATTCGAGACATACTTGGCACAATACCGTTTCAACCTGGCCACCAAGATTGTGTTTTCAAGTCCATGTACATCTTTGTGCTGCCAGGATGGATAGAAAGAACCGAATCATGTGACTCCTTGAGAACTTGGTCTCTCGGTAGTTTGGAACAAACATCCGGTGTTCAAAGAAGAGCGTGCCTTGATCATCAACATGGAAGGACTCATACGGAAGGTCAAGCTTAGAGATGAGCTTTTTGGTGCGGATCACCGTCGACGAGCGAATGTGTTCTTCCAAGAGAGGAGTAGCCGAAGGTTCAGGAGATGCCCTTGTTCCACAATTTCAGAGTTGAGTCGACGGAATTCCTCGCACAAGAGAGGTTCGTTCTTCTACCATGAGGTTGTTGACATAAGCTTTACGGCTAAGCGCATCTGCCATGACATTTGCTTTGCCTGGAGTGTAGTTGATGGTCACATCAAAGTCATTGATTGCTTCGATCCATCTCCTCTGCCGAAGGTTGAGATCCGGTTGAGTGAAGATATACTTCAAACTCTTGTGGTCCGAGAAGATCTCACAACGGTTACCAAGCAAGTAGTGCCTCCATAGCTTCAAAGCAAAGACAACTGCTGCTAGCTCGAGGTCATGTGTGGGATAGTTGATTTCATGCGTCTTCAACTAACGAGAAGCATAAGCAACCACCTGCTTCTCTTGCATAAGGACCGCACCCAATCCTTGCAAAGAGGCGTCACAGAATATCTGGAAAGGCTTAGATGTATCCGGAGGAACCAAGACTGGTGTGGAAGTGAGCTTCTCTTTGAGTGTCTCAAAACTTTCTTGACATGCAGGAGTCCACAGTTACTTCTTGCCTTTCTTGAGGAGATCGGTAAGAGGCTTTGCTATCTTCGAGAAGTTCTGAACAAAGCGACGGCAATAGCTAGCCAAGCCGAGAAAACTCCGCACTTCCTTGACATTAGCAGGAGGAAGCCATTCAACTATTGTCTTCACGGTTTCCGGGTTGACTGCAATGCCCTTGGCAGATATAACATGACCCAAGTATGTTACTTCAGGCAGCCAAAACTCACACTTAGAGAACTTTGCATACAAGCGGTTCTCACGAAGCTTGTTCAGGACACACCGCAGGTGTTCTTCATGCTCCTCCTTAGACTTGGAATAGACCAGAATGTCATCCAGATAAACCACAACAAATTTATCCAGGTATTCCATGAAAACTGAGTTCATCAGCCTCGAGAAGGTAGCAGGTGCGTTGGTGAGGCCGAAAGACATGACCGTGTACTCATACAGGCCATAGCGGGTGGTGAAAGCTGTCTTGGGCACATCTTCTTTGCGAATTTTGATTTGGTGATAACCACTTCTCAAGTCCATCTTAGAGAACACCACAGCTCCTGCTAGCTGATCAAATAGATCATTTATCCGAGGAAGAGGATATTTGTTCTTGATGGTTTTAGCATTGAGAGCCCGGTAGTCAACAGATAGCCTATCGGTTCTGTCACGCTTCTTCACAAAGATTGTTGGGCTACCCCAAGAAGAAGTGCTGTGTTGAATGAAACCCAACTTCTCTTGTTCATCAAGTTGTCGTTTGAGTTCAGCCAACTCAGAAGGACCCATTTTATATGGCCTCTTGGAGATAGGAGCCGTTCCAGGTTCAAGCTCAATCACGAATTCAACCTCGCGATCCGGAGGCATACAGCAACTCTTCGGGAAAGACATCTGGGAACTCACGGACCACTGGTACCTCTGAATAGCTTCCATAGCATCATCATTGAGCCGCCAAGGAATAGAGCTGACAGGAGTCGACTTGGAGAAAAGACTATATGGCCTTCGTGAATCTTGAGACACAGCGTTCAGCACAATCAATCACAGCTGCATTTGCTGTTAACCAATCCATGCCCAAGATGACATCAATGTCAGAGTTGCCCAGAACAATCAAAGAAGCCAAGAATGAAGAACCACCAATCTCAATTAGATTGCCATGACTGATCTTAGATGCTATCATATTTGCTCCAGGAGAAAGAACCATTAACTGCTTAAGGATAGGGTCCATTGCTAACTCATTTCCATTTGCAAATTTGTGAGACACAAAAGAATGCGATGCACCAGAATCAAAGAGAACGTGCAGGACGAGTTAATCGAAAGCATACCCATTACAACCTGTGCATGCTCGGCTTTAGCGGCGTTGATGCGATTAATAACATGAGACCGGGCTTAGTGTTGATGTTGAGAGCCCGAGGCGGTGGTGCACGAACCGAAGGAGAGCTTGTTGCAGATCTTGGCGGGGTGGAGGGAGAGCTTTGTTCTTCATTGACAGTTCCAGCTTTTGATGTCCGTGGTCTCCACACGAAGCAAGCACCAATGGGACGTGGAGCGAGTAGCCAGGACTCCGCCAGCGCCCCGTAGTTGTTGTTGTAGCCCCTGGGAGCCGCAGTGGTGAAGTTTGATGGCCTTGGCGCGTAACTTGCAGGTCTTGGTGGAGCCGGGAGCGACGGTGGGGTGTTAGGAACCCAGACACGCCGCTTAGAAGGAGCTGCCATAACTGCAGAGCTTGATGTATCCCTGTTGTGTTTCTTGGACTCCTCAAACATTTGCCTGCTTTCCTCCTCTTGCAGTGCTGTGTGCTGTAGTTCCAGGAATGTTGCCGGTCTTGCATGTGTGATTGCATACTTGATCGACGCATTGAGCCCTTGCCTGAATCTTTTCTGCTTCTTCTTGTCATCAGATACCTCATCACCACCATAGCGAGATAGATTCATGAAGTTCCTGATGTAGGTGTTGACGTTATCATTTCCCTGCTTCAGGTTGAGGAAAGCCTCCTTCATCCTTTCCATCACAATCTCTGAGAGAAACTTCCCTTTGAACGCCTCAAAGGAACCTCTCCCAAGTAGGTGGAACCAAAGGCAGCTTGCCTTCAAGTAGTTCTCCCACCAAAGAGCGCATCTCCCTTGAGAAGGTGGGTAGCACTTGACCCACTCCACGCGGAACATCAGCCTCGAGCAACCTTGAGATCTCACAGCCAATCATCATCCGCAGAGGTCGGTCAGAAACATCAAACTGACGAGGGTTGAACTTGAGGAAGCTCTTGATGTCACCACGCTTGGGAGGTGGAGGAAGTGGAGCGAACTCATTCCTTCTGACGCTCTCCTCAAAGCGCTGCTGGTTCTCTTGCATTGCCGCCAAAGCATTAGCAATGTTTGACAGCGCTGAGCCCAGTTCCGGAGGTATGTCCTCCTCAGTCCGGCGTGGGGGAGCCATCCTGTCATTGATATAAAACTCAAGTCAGTACTATAATGGAGAATGATAATAATCCAAAATAGTACCAAGATGGAATTAACCAAGATTAAAGGATACAATTTACTGAGATGATATTAAAATATCAACAAAGTTCATAGCACCTAAAGATATTAAGCATATCGCACACGACTGAAAAGGAGTGTGGTACACAAATATATCAAAGAAAAATTTTCCACAAATTTCGGCAATACAATACCAATAGATGCGCAAAATTACTTGACGAATCAAGATTAGTGACTCTACCGATTCAATATACAAAAGCGAATGATAAAAGTAGTGGTATGGTCGCGACTCCATCCCGCACTCAAATCATTACTCCGCACATGAACAAGTGGAACACATATCCTAACCCCTTCTTCTCACGACGAAACCTAAAGATTGGTAACTACGGAAACGAACACCCCAAACAAGATAGCGTCGGATACAAGAGGAAGATAGATTGCGTCGGTTTGCAAAAGCCTGTCGGTATGGAATGTACCAACAGTTGATAACCAAAGGCAGATAAGATACAACTTGGATGCAACAGATAGACAAGGGATTACACACACACACATACACACAACCTATGGTACTACGGAAACCCCGAACACGTGAATCCTAGTTTGAATTTTAAGAAGAGAATTGAAAACGTTGCACTTCCTTACCAGAAAAGGGTGGGTGGGAGGGTAAGAAGAAAAATGGAAGCAGTCCTACTCTCGCGTTTTGTTTTTCCCTAATATACATAACTACTCAAAATATTTGCTAGACAACGACTGCTTTTGAAACCACGAAGGTCGGGATGGCTCGATACCAATTGTAACTACCTCGGTGAATTACGCCCTAGATACAAGCTGGATGAGTGGTAGTGGTTGAAATAGTACGGGGCCCCAAAAGCCACTCACCTGGTAGTCCTTTCAGACGTCCCAACCACTACCCTCTCAACGGACTCAGACGGGCGGCGAATCGCAGCGAAGGTATCAACTACACACAAGTGGGTATGTACGCAAGCCACCATACAAGAGTACATCGAGCCATACCATCTAGAAAGAAAGGAAATATAGCAACGCCAAGATTCAAATGACCTAGATAGATCTATATTTTAGGATACTTCCTCATACAACACACATCGAGTATCATGCAAGCGGCAAACAAAATCCGAGTACGGATAAGAAGAAAATCGGCATAAGATGCCATAGAAATAAGCACATCCCAACTACAGGTCTCATGGATCCCGTTCCGGAATCTCTACACCGAACGATCGTTGCCCACATCTTGGCTTCTTCCACCCAAAGATCCGTCCCCGTGAGGGTACCTGTTCATCTGAATCAAGAATTTATCGTGTGAGACCCTAAGGGTACTCAGCAAGACTTAATGCCTCTAAAGGGGACACAACCTGGGGTGACGCAATTGCAGCGAAAGATAAACCCTAGCAGTTCTACAGATAAACGCTAACCATCCGCCTAACCAATGATAGACGGATGTCTGTGAATTAAGAACAACAGTTATAATGGTAATCTCATCCGATCCATCCTCCTCCCTGCTTACCAACAAGGAAGCGGACGAACAACCCCCCATCCGTTGGTAATTTTATTAACCATTCCATGAGTATTGCACTATTTACTAGTCAAGTTACTTAGTCAAATTAAAGCGGTACTTTAGTTATGCTTGTCTATGAACAAGAAACTGTGCTCCAAGTCGTCCATATCCGCGGACACGGCTTTCAGAAAGTTTTACCCGGCCGGGGTGCACCAATAGCAACACACGCTCGATCAACCTCGGAAAAACCAAATCAAAACCCAACGAGGCTTTCACGACTGAACAATCACAGGATTCAGAAATATTTCAGGGGGCCACCCCTTGAAGTACACCCGCAACGGAGTAAGCAAGCTCCGAGACGGACTCAAGGTTTGCGTCAATGGTCAGAACGACAGATCCCAATCGGGATCGATACCGCAAAACATTCCGCTGACCTAACAAGACAAAGTGTGCTCCTCGCACAATTTAAATACAGAAAGTAGCATGGCATAAGTACAGGATAGTAAATAAAACCTCAAACTAGTTTGTGGCCCCAAGAAATAAGACGGAATCAAGCTCTGGCTCAGGGGGGTCCCATATACCTCCCGGATGTGGATAGCGCGATAAATCAAGGAACAGGAATCAAGTACTCGGGGTCTTACGGGACACAAGTGAGCAGGAAAAACCAAATAGCAGATGTTGCTCACCGGTGCCACTTTCTTTAGTTATCCCACTACTGCTCAGATTAAGTTGTTTAGGTACCTCATTATACAACAGACTCTCACATACCCTACACATGTTGTTCTACGACTCGCATGGCCCAAACAACTCCTATAGTAATGGCTCATGGGGTGGAGGAACAAGCTTGGTGGGGTTTAAAAATAAAGGCTATGCATACTTGGGATTCATTTTAATGCAATCGCGACTCAATGATGCAAGAATAAGATAGAGGCAATAGGTACTGTATGTATGCAAGCATGTGGAAGTGCTTGCCTGTTAACTCAGTTGAAGCGAGGGACGGATCTGGGTAGTGCTCCCGGTTCTCTTGATATAACCCCTGCTCAGTGTCTATCCGAGAAAAACCAAACAAACAAGGCCAACATGAATATAGAGCACAAGCATATGAATAAGATGCGTCAAGCAAACAATCATGCCATGATGAATGATGCACAATTTACATGGCAAGAAGGTAGCATGGCATGGTGAGGTGTGGAAAACAAGTAGCAACATTTTAGTGGTGTTTTGGTTCACATTTTGTTGTCATAACATTGCTGTACCCTATATTTTTATATGATGCATGCTGCAATTGAAGTCATGGATATCATAAACAGAAAGGTCTCGTTGAGCTGATCATTTTAGACATATCATTTGCTAAATTTGGAATTATAAAACAAAAGTTATTGATTATTTAAATTCTAGTGGCAATTAGTGTAATTCAAGTAAACTTGGAATTTTAAATGTTCAAATAATATTTTGAATGGCATATTTGAATTCTTCACATTTTTCTGATTCAAAAACATATATTAATTGTATTATTTGGAATTATGAATTTAATTTTATTTTTAGTCAAAATTAGTCAAATTAGGTCAAAGTCAAAGGTCCATTAATTAAATTAATTTTTTGAAAATATTTGAATAAAGATTTGAATTAACATTCAAAATCAGAACATTTTTCATATAAGGTTTGAATTTAAATTCTGAACCAGGAATAAGTTATGAATTGATTTAAATTTGAACAGATTTGAAAATGGATTTGAATTTCAAACCGTAAACATTTTATTACTCAAAGCTAAACTAGCTCTAGACACCGATGTGGGACACGGAGTCTTGACTGGCTGCCACATGGAACCAAGGGGTACGCGGGTGGGGAAAAGAGATTCCTCAGGGGTTTTTGCAGAAAACGGCTAGAGGCTGGTGGTGGGGTCTGGGGCCGCGGGTTGATATCCAGGAGCTCTAGGGGCCTAAGCGGAAAAATGTCTGGAGCTGTTTTAATCGATTTAACCGACGACGAACTCAAGAACTGCTAGCTGCGCGATCTTTGGGCGACGATGGCGAGCAAACGAAGGCCGATCTCTCGATGCCGCAAAGATGAAAGCTGTAGAGGGATGTACCGGCTACACGTTTTGTTAAGGGTCCATCGACGGATCTAGGCTACATCGGGCGGGGCACGTTAGCGAACAGAGGGAAAACGCTGCGTTATCTGACGACGCCGCTGCGTTCAGACAAAGCGGTGGCGCGGCGAGCGTGAGCGCCAGAGCGGCCGAGGCGGCACAACGGCCTGGGAAGGGTGCTCACCGGGGGAGGGTGTTGGAGACGGTGGTGCGGTGCCGAAGAGCGCCTAGACGACGGCGAGGGGAGGGTGATCAGCGGCGAGCGCGAGAGACGGCGCGGCGCTCTCGGACGCGATCGGTTTGGCGACGCGGGCAGTTCGTGGCGGCCCCGGGCTCCTCCTGCTGCAGTACCCATGAGGCGTCAGCGGCACCCCTTCTCCTCCTCGGAGCTTCCTTCACTGGGCTTCGACGGATTGGGGACAGAGAGCGAAGGGGAAGGGAAGAGGGTGGCGGCGCGGGGTGCAGAGAGGAGAGGCTAGGGTTGAGGGGGAGGGGCTGCGCGGTTTGGCTAAGAAGAGGCAGGGGCTCACGTGCCGTGCGTGCTGCTGACGCGGACGACGGGGAGCGACGGCCACCTGCTCCCACCGTTTGCTTTCCGTCGCGCGCAGGGAGAGAGGGGGTGGCTGCAGGAAGACGGTGAACAGGAGGGGAAACGGAGGGGTATTGGGCCAGGCGAGCTGGGCCGGGGAAGCCCGCCTGATGGTTTGCTACTGGGCTGCAGCGGTCTGTTGGGCTGCCAGGTTTTTCCCTCTCTTTTATTTTCCTTTCTCTTTTATTTTTGTTTGATTTGTTTGTGTTAGTTCTATTCCAAATACAAACCAGCTACTGATTTCAAATTCTTTTGAACTTGGTCACCAGGAGGTTTGAAAAGAGGGAGGCCTGACTAAGAGGAGAGAAAGAGGGGGGGCAACTTGGGTTGAGATAAGAAGGGGTGTGGTGTAGGTCTTAGCTAGGATGGGTATGGCATGGGGTAGGTTTAGGGTTTTAGCTAAGAGGGGGGGGGTACTTTAGTTGATCATGCATGCTTGGACAAGATCACACCAAAACAAAACAAGGAAAAGGAAGAGATGTGGTGATGGGGTTATCCTTATGCTTGCACATGATCACATGTGTATGCATGGAGATGGGGACAGAGGTTAGCTAAGGGAGATAGAGATAGATGATATGGAGAAGAAAAACTACAAGCCAACACAAGATTTAAACCAAGGGGAGGTGACATGCAAACAAAGCTAAAACATTCCCAAAGCCAAGAGAAAGGTGGCACTTGCATGGCCCATGCAACAATATTTGCCGTATGGTTATATTGTGAAAACAACATTATTTCATGTGGCTTTAATCCTTGCATTCCCAAAAGGTGGGCAAAGGCCAAGCAAAAGATGATGGGTGGAATCCAACCAACAACATGAGCTAGAGATAACTCAAACAAAATGCCAAGCCCATGTTAATTGGATGGTGGAATATAAGGTGGTGAAAGAAAAAGGTGGTGGAGTCAATAAGAGAGATGCCTTCAACTCAACTTGGGCATTTAACAATATATCAAGAGCCAAATACAATATCAAGAGGCAAATACAATTAATCATGCACATGAGATAAGAACCAAACAAGAAAAGGGTTTTATATGATGCTCAAATGCAAGGTGGTATGATGGTATGAGCATGATATGATGATGATGCAACAATTATATGTTGGAAGTGGCCCTTTTTATTATTATAACATGTAGCATTACAGGTGTTAGACAACTGGGATGCTACAACTCGTTCCGTAATCCGATATCACTTTGTGATTAACTCCTTAACCACATGCTTGCAAGCGGTGTTGATATCGATTACCGAGTGGGCCAGAAGTATATCTCTCCGACTCGGGAGGGAAAAATTCCATCTCGATACATACAACCCAACAAGTACTTTCCAATCACCTGAGAGACACCTTTATGATCACCCTCACATAGGATGACGTTTGATGACCTCAAAGCTTTCTTTCGATCCCAGGGAGTTGTATTATCTCATGGTCTAAGGAATACAATACTTGACATAGGAAAAATCTTCGCAAAGATGAACACGATGACACGATCTAATTGCTCTGCTTAATTTGGGTATGTCCATCATATCATTCTCCTAATGACATGATCTCATTATTAATCGACAACTCATGTCTATGGTTAGGAAACCTTAACCATCATTAATCAATGGGCTAGTCCATAGAGGCGTACTAGGGACACGGTGTTTCTCATAAACCACACAAGTATCAAAATTTCCGCTTAATACAATTCTAGCATGGAATATAAACTTTACCATGAACAAGAATTATAATAATATCTTTATTATTGCCTCTAGGGCATAATTCCAACAGGACAAGGAAGCTTTCTTGAGAGGCAATATTGAGCCGGACCCGGATGAGATTGACTTGGTGTTTGATCGTAGTCCAAACTATGCGGAGGTGTTGCAACAAGTTCGGGTAGATTTGAATTGGATGGATCCTAGTGATGTTGTTGAGTTGGAGGGTAGGCACAATGTGGGATTTAGGATGCACAATTGTTGGAAGACAATGTGTATCAGCTCGGAGCAACGTTGGTTTGCATACAAGGAAGTGGTGGCCGAATCACAAGACAAAGCTCTTAAGTTATTTGCCACGAAAAAGGTTGATGGTAATATGCAAAGGAGTATCATACCGGTTGCCTCCCCATATGAAGCTCGTAGTCCTCCACCCATGAAGCAAGAGGAATTGACTGAGCCTCCTTTGACATAGCAAGATGAATTGAGGACATCTCTTAGACCCATTTCAATGAACCAAGATGAAGCATTGGAAGAGGAGAATGATGAGTATGGGGATAGTGAGAGGGAGGTTGAGCTCTGTGACAACACTATTGGAAATTTGGACTTATATCATACATAAGAGAACATGGATCATGACATCCCGTATTCTCGAATGTATGCATCAGACTCGGATGAGGATGGTCCCGATGAAGAAGTTGATGAGGAGGGGTTCACTAAGGATGAGGCCGAAGTGCATGAGAAGGTATTGGGCAGGGATCATCGGGTACCCTTGTTTCATGATCTTAGTCTAGCGGATGAAGCCACAATTGATGGCGGCAAGGGTGTAGTGATTGGACCAAGTCCAACTTCCTATCGGGATGTTAGTCACGAGAATAATGGGATTTCAAAAGGACAGAGGTTTGACACATTGTTGGAACTTAAGCAATAGATCAAGGACTTCTCTATTAGGTATCATCGTACTTTCACGGTGGTTCACTCGGACGTGAAGAAGCGTTACACGGTTAAATGCGAGGATGATGGTTGTCCTTGGATTTTGCGGGCAAGACCATGCAAGGGGGGGATTGGCGCATTTCAAGCTGTGTGTCAACACACATGTGCCATGGAAAAAGGGTGGATGGCAAAGATGTGAAGAACGAGCACCGACAACTGACCTCTGAGTTCCTCGCCTTTAGGCTTTCAAACCAAATTTCTTCACTTCCGACAATGACCATCAAGATGGTCATGGAGTTCATGGAAGCAAATCTTTCACTATGAGGTGAAGTATGGGAAGGCATGGAAGACGAAGCAAGCCGCATTCAGGATGTTTTACGGTGGTTGGGAAGAATCATACAGCCTAATCCCTAGGTTGTTCTTAGCGATGGCCGATGCTAACCCGAGCATGGTTCATGTGGTTGAGCCATATGGCACCGAAACGATGGTTCGTAATGAAATAAATGTTCGAATATTTGGGCGTGCTTTTTGGGAATTTGAGCAATGTGTGAGGGGCTTCGAACATTGTAGGCCGGTAATCTCCGTGGATGTCAGCTTCTTGACCGGGCAGTTCCGTGGCACTCTCTTGATTGCAATAGCAAACGATGCAAATTACCGGTTGCTTCCCTTGGATTTTTCTTTGGTAGAGGCGGAGATCAATGTTAATTGGGAGTGGTTCTTCCGTCTTTTGAGAACGAAGGTATTACCTCTTGATAGGGAAATATGTGTCATCTCGGATCGCCATCAAGGAATTCTCAACGTGGTGACGATTGACATTCCCGGGCATCCTCCTTTACACCACCAATGGTGCATGAGACATTTTTGTTCCAACTTCTATAGGGCATGTAAGAGCAAGGAGTTGGCTGATGATCTTCAAGATTGTTGTCTTGCTTTCACGGACCGACGTTTCACAAATCTATATCTCAGATTGCGGAACAACAAAAAACTCGATTCCAAGGGTCAAGAGTTTATCAATAAGCACATTCAAATCCAAGACAAGTGGGCACGGGCTTATGATGAGGATGGCCGGAGGTATGGTCAAATTACAAGCAACATGGCAGAGGCCTTCAACAAGGTTCTTAAGGGTGTCCGTGCATTGCCCGTCACTGCAATAGTTCGATACACATTCGACAAGTTGAATGGGTATTTTCTGAACTACTCACTTGAAACCGATAAGAAAATTGCGGGACAAAACAAGGAGTACAAGTACGAGTTCCCACCCAGGGTTGACGATTGGAGGACATTTCAGTCAAGGAAAGCAGACTCCCAAGTTGCCATGGTTTTTGATAACGACAAGCTTATTTACCAGGTGGTCGAGCCTAGAGGAACCACTTCGGATGGTGTCCAACATGGAGGCTGAACCTTTTAGGTCTCTCTAAGGGATTGTTATTGCACATGCGGAAGGCCGTTGTTGCTTCATATAGCTTGTTCTCACTTGCTATGTGCGTCTCGAAAACTCCATGTGGATTATAATCATGAGCGCACCGTTAGAGAGTCCGAGTTCTCTATCATGAAGACAAAAGATACATGGGATCCTAGATTTCATCCATACCTTGACCAATCACAATGGCCGGAGTACCATGGACTCCAACTATGGCCTCATCCGGAATGGAAGGTCGTTAAACATGGTAGACGAAAGTCAAAGCGTTTTAGAAGTGACATGGACGGATGGGGACGTGTCGGTGCACGGGAATCGGGAAACGACCAATTTCAAGAACCTCATGAGAGATCTCGTTGTGGGAAGTGTAGTGGTGAAGGACACAATGCACGGAGTTATGGAACACAAGGGAAGAGGGCAAAAGGAAATGAAGTGAGCACAAGTGGTCCAAGCCAACAAATTCCTAGCCAATCTAGAAGTAGCCAACAAAGTGGTCCAATCCAACAAATTCCTAGCCAACCTAGAAGTAGCCAACAAAGTGGTCCAAGCCAACAAATTCCTAGCCAACCTAGAAGTAGCCAACAAAGAGGTCCAAGCCAACAAATTCCTAGCCAACCTAGAAATAGCCAACAAAGAGGTCCAAGCCAACAAATTCCTAGCCAACCAAGAAGTAGCCAACAAGTGCCTAGGCAACAAAGAGGGAGGCAACTTGGGATTACAAGAGGTCGTTCACAACAAGTTCGTAGGCACCAAGTTCCTAGGCAACAAGCTCCTAATCGGACAAGAATGTTTACATACCTAAATGGACCATTCCCGTATGTATATTCTTATATAACGACATGTTTAATACATATCTTGTTCAAAATGTTCACCTTCATGCTTACTTTACTAACTGATGTCTACGCACTTCTATTCTTATAGACAGTTGTTGGGCCTCCAAGTGCAGAGGTTTGTAGAACATCAGCAAGTTTCCCTTAAGTGGATTGCCGAAGGTTTATCGAACTCAGGGAGGAAGTGGTTAAAGGTATTCCCTCTCAAGAAACCCTACAATCAAGATACAATAAGTCTCTTGTATCCCCAACACACCCAATATAGGTGCACTAGTTCGGCGAGGAGATAGTGAAATACAAGTGGTAACGGTGCCAAAAAATAGCTGATGGCGTGGAGGACTAAAGCAAGCAAATATGCAACAGATCTAGTAGCAAACGGTGTTTTAATACTTAGAAACAAGGCCTAGGGATCATACTTTCACTAGTGAACACTCTCTCATATGGATATCCTCTCTTCATGATACTACTCTTAACTACTCTCCGGTTGGACACTCTAATCATCGGTAGGGCTATAACAACACTCCTCAAAATCCGCCTTCCCCAATCTAGATAACCCCACACTGTCACCTTGAGCGCTAGATGGTTCCAACAAACACC
Source organism: Avena longiglumis (assembly GCA_030063025.1). NCBI lineage: Eukaryota > Viridiplantae > Streptophyta > Magnoliopsida > Poales > Poaceae > Avena > Avena longiglumis. Next base: position 454,285,403 of record CP125974.1, on the reverse strand, counting down.
ACAATTTCATAGAGACATCCAACTCCAAATATAACTCATAAAAAATATTCAATCTAGCCAAAGTGCCACACACAGTATGCACGCTGTCACTTTCACACGCATGGGGAAAAGCATAGATCTATTAAAGCACAAAGAGTATTTATGTAGACTCAAACCTAAGTGTCACCATGGCGTGCATGCTGTCACTTTCACACACATGTAGACTCAAACCTACAGAGGTTTTCATGGATTTCTTCTGGATGTCCTAGGGTTTTTGGGTCGGAGGCTTCTTATAGACGCATGAATCAAGGTCGGTGGGGGTACAGGGGGCCCAAACCCCATGTGGGCGCCTCCAGGGCTTGCCCGCGCCTAGGGGTGTGTCCACCCTATGTCCCCCCTCCGGATCTGCTTCGTAGTTCCGTGTTGCTCCGGAAAAAATAATGACTTTGGCTTTTGTCCCGTCCAATTCCGAGAATATTGATTTTCTGCATTTTTGGAACCAAAAATAGAAGAAAACATGCAACTGGCACTATCGCAACTTGTTAATACGTTAGTTCCATAAAAGATATAAAAACACCTCAAAGTGTAGACAAAGCAAAGCAAATTAGATATTAAACCAGCATGGAACATCAAACATTATAAATACGTTTCCGACGTATCACTAACTTATACCTTTCATTCTTATAATAGGTATGGCGACTCAACCCAACAAGTACAATGATGGGGAAGGTGTGAACTACTCGAAGTACTGGGAGTACGCTATGGAGGTGGTGAGGAAGAGGAAGGAAGCTGAGGAAGAGAGGAAGAGGAAGGAAGCTGAGGAAGAGAAGAAGAGGAAGGAATTTGATTCGATAGTTCAACTTGCTCGTGACTTGGCTAAAAATAAGGATGAATAGGACGAGGTGAAGAGGAAGAAGAAGAGGAGGAGAGGAAGAGGAAAAAAGAGAAGGAAGAGGAAGAAAGTAAGAGGCAAAAGGAGAAGGACTAGGCCACCTTGCGCCGACCAAGAGGAAAGGCCACGGAAGGCGTTTCGTACTTCTGAGGACCATGGAAAGGAGGTTCCTATTTGTTCATGCGAAACCGATTGCATTGTTAAGCAGTCCCAAGACTACCATTCCGATAGTTGGGGAAAGAAGTTCTTCATGTGTGCCAACTACAATCGCTCTCCCGTGCTGTCAACACCCGGATTTTTAATCCCAGATGCCTGTCATGCCATACATCGCAATACCAGGATTACCATTTTTGCGAGACATAACAGATTGGTACCATAGTTCATCATCCATTACACACCATCATAAAGGTCTTACAAATAAAGGATCTCATGATCCAGTCTTAGTACAATCAAAACAGCAGAATAATATAATAACGGTAGCATGGGCGAAGCTCCACCTTCATGGTCACAGGCAATACTGACGATGGGAGATGATCCGAGTTGTCGTAACCTTCTTGCGGTCCATCCTCCTGATAGTCCTCTTCATAGTCTGGCCACGGGAATAGCCAGGGACAAAGCCATGAGTACTCTTTAAATACTCGCAAACTATCACTAATAGGTAAATTGGTTTCAAGTAGGAATCCCAAGCTCTAGGTTGTTCTTGTGTTCCGAGGCCATGTCTGTACATGCTAGGCTCGTCAAGCTAGACCCAAGTATTTCTGCGTGTGCAAAACTGGCTTGCACCCGTTGTATGTGAGCGTAGAGTCTATAGCACCCGATCATCACGTGATGCTTGGACACGACGAACTTCCGCAACGGTGCATACTTGGGGAGAACACAGTTTTTTTTATCTTGATCTTTAAGTGAGGAATCATCTTATAATGCTACCGTCGCGATCTAAGCATAATAAGATACATAAAAGTATAAACATCACATGCATATAACTTTATGTGACATGGTATAGCCAATCTTCGCGCAATGATCTCCATCTTGTGCTTCTCGCATGATCTCCATCACTCCACCATGATTTCCTCCACCACGAATAGCAACTACAACTATTGCTAACTACTTAGCGATAAAGTGAAACTATTACATGGCGCATAAGAAGTTGACACACAGGTCATACACAATTATAAAGACAACCATATATTCTCCGGTTGTGTACTCATCGACATGCAAGTCGTGAAACATTACAAAACATGATCATCGCATACAATATACACATCACATATTGGGCAATAACATATAACAGAAAAAACTCAATGAAAAAACAAATTCGACGAATCTAATTTGTTGTTGCATGTGTTAGTGGCTTATGGGAGTAGATGCTAAGAACGATTCTTACCTACGGAAAGCCACAACGGTGATATTATGGTTGCCAAACTCCGGTGTTAATCCCATGACAACTATATTGAGAGAAACTGGCATCCACCAGCCGCATGTGTGGAACAAGCCACACGTCAAGTGCGGAGCCGGTCTCGCGAACGACGTCGCGTAAGGTTGGCCTGGACCGCTTCAATCTCACTATCCCGCGTCATAAGAAGAACACAAACAAGAGGCTTGCAACAGAAAACATCAACGCCCGCAACCACCATGTTGCGTTCTACTCGTGAAACACATCTACGCATAGATCTAGCTCTGATACCACTGAAGGGTTTCGCGGCATAGTAAATCAAAATTTTCTACGGATGCGAACTGAGGGAAAGCTAAGATCTAATCTAGGAGATGCAATCAACGAGAGAGATTGGATTAGATCTTCATACCCTTGAAGATTCGCACAGCGGAACATTCGTCGGAACGTGGGTGATGTAGTCGTACTCGCTTCTCCTCCTCGCGATCCGATCCAATCTAGCACCACAAGTGGTGGTGCCTCCGTGAGATGCACACGTGCAGCACCTCGACGTCTCCTCCTTCCTCGGACCAGCAAGTATGGTGGAGAGATGGATTGGATCTACAACACGACGGCGTGGTGTATATGGTGGAGAATTTCTGCAGCAGGGCTTCGCCTACAAGCAGTCGGGAGGGAGAGAGGAAGGGCAGCATGGCGGCTAGGGTTGGAGGGGAAGGTGTAGGGGGTTGGGTGCACCCCCACCCCTCTTTATATAGATGGGGCGCAGCCCTAGCCCCTCCCCCAAGCCCAAAGTATAAGGAGTGGGGGGCATGGACTCTCCCCTCTTCTAGAAACCCTATCTCTAGTTTAAACGATTTAAACTCTCTAGGATCGGCTGGGCCCTATGGGGCCTTGTGCCCCTGGCCCAAAGCGGCCAGGACACTCCCTCATAGGCCCATGCCCCCTCCCGGAAGGTGGGGCCACGTTGGTCCCCTTCCGGAAGGTTCTAGAAGCTTCCGGTACAATACCGATTAATCCGAAACAATTCCGAACTCCAAAAACTGCATTGCCTTATATGAATCTTATTCTCCGGACCATTCCGGAACCTCTCGTGATGTCCCGTAACCCATCCGAGACTCCGAACAAAAATTCATAAACCAATTATCCAATCTATCCTAGCGTCGAGATACGTTAAGTGTGTGACCCTGCGGGTTCGAGAATATGCAGACATGATCTTCTATCAATAATCAACAGGGTCTGGCACCCATATTGACTCCACACATTCATCGATGATCATATCGGATGAACCATGATGCCAGGATTCAAACAATCCCATATATATATTCCCTTCGTCTCGATATTTTACTTGCCCGAGATTCAATCGTTGCATCGTCATACCTAGTTCAATCTCGTTCACGTTAGTACTTTACTCGTTCGTAATCCGATATCACTTTGTGATTAACTCCTTAACCACATGCTTGCAAGCGGTGTTGATATCGACACCGAGTGGGCCCAAGTATATCTCTCCGACTTGGGAGGGACAAATCCCATCTCGATACATACAACCCAAGATACTTTCCGATCACCGAGAGACACCTTTATGATCACCCTCTCATAGGATGACGTTTGATGACCTCAAAGCTTTCTTCGGTACTGTGGAGTTGCATTATCTCATGGTCTAAGGAATACAATATTTGACATAGGAAAAGCTTCGCAAAGACGAACACGATGACACGATCTAATTGCTCTGCTTTGTTTGGGTCTATCCATCATATCATTCTCCCAATGATATGATCTCATTATCAATTGACAACTTATGTCTATGGTTAGGAAACCTTAACCATCATTGATCAATGAGCTAGTCCATAGAGGCGTACTAGGGACACGGTGTTGTTCACAAACCACACAAGTATTAAAGTTTCCGCTTAATAAAATTCTAGCATGGAATATAAACTTTATCATGAACAAGAATTATAATAATAACATCTTTATTATTGCCTCTAGGGCATAATTCCAACACTCCTCTGCTTCTTCCTTATAGTAGTCTTCTTCCTCTTCATATCCTTGCTTAGTACTAGCGTCTATAAATAAATACGAAGTACACAATTACCAAACAATTATTAACTACTCTATTTAGCACACAAGGGCTCACACTAGATGATCTAGCATCATCACAATCATCACAAGGATTAAGGCAATAGTTTTATTTATTTCATTTTAGAAAAGTAATTTCTAATCATTGAAAAACTACTTAAGATTTAATATTCTCCAATTAAAACATGTTATCATGTTGACACATGTCATCACCACATATTTTAATACTTGGGAATGTGATTTAAAGTGGTGTCACAATTTAATAATGTTTAACCTTTCCAGATATTTTTGTTTATCTAAAAATAATTACAAAATCTTTTACTAAAATTAAAATAAACAATATTTCTAAATAAAATAGTTTTGATCAGGGGAGGCAGCCCGGCCCAAAAGCCAGGCCACCTACCACCCCGATCAGCCCAACCCAATCCCACCTCAAACCCTAGACCACACCTCTCACCTCAAACCCTATCCTCCACCCCTACGCCCTCCTCTCATCCGCCGCCACCCACTCTCTGTGCGCTCAGCCTCGCGCCCGCAATCCACTCCCTCTCTCACCCGATCGACACGACAAGTACCGCTAGACCCACCCTCCTGCCGATCGAACATGCATTCGCACCCACACCTGACCCAAACACCAAACACGCAGCCGCACCCACCAATCCTTTGACTTGACACGTCCCTGGAAACCGCCCGCACCCCCACCCAGCGTACACGCTCGAGGCCGCCCACCCCGCGTCGGGATACCCCTCTTGCCTCGCTCCTCTCCTCAAATCCCTGGCAGCGCCGCCACTGTTGCCCCGTCTACCGCCGCCCTTCCTCACCTCGCTGGCGTCGCCCAGGTCACTGTCCCCGCGTGGCTCCGCCCCTGCGCCGACCTCCCCGCCAGGCACTCGACTGCTGCAAAGCTCCCCTCCGCCGTCTACCTCGCTTGCCTTGCGGCCCCCTCACCGTCGTCCTGCGCTTCGCCTCGGCCGCCTCCTCCCTGTTGTCGCCGGCCACGCGACGCACGCTCATCCCCGATGTGCCTCCTCCAGCCTGGTACTCTGCGACGCGGTCTCCGTCTTCCCCGGCCTCTCATCGCCCTCTCGCGAGCTCCGGACCTGATATCCGTCGTCCGCGCCGTTGAAGCCCGGGCTGCACCCTAGTACCGCCCCTTTGCGAGCTTTCCTCTGTTCCCTGGTGCGCTCGCAAGGCGCATGCCTTTGCAGTTTATCTGTGTTGCCTCTGCAGCAGTAACCAGCGACCTCACATCTGGTGCTTTGACTTGTTTGTATCTGAAATCCTCCATGTCGTTTTACAATAGACCAAGACCCGGGAGATCTTTGTTGTTGTTGCCGTGCCCGTGTACTCATGGGCCGATGCAAGTTTCCCCAAGGCCGTCTTCATCTTACACCGCAAGATCTTGGAACCGACGTATCGGTGTCGTACCCGAAGACCATACCAAAACCCGATGAACCATCGACGCCGAGCCCTCGTCACGACAAGACCTTCCGCATGGAAACCGAAGGCAATGACGCCGGATCCTCAAGTTCTCCTTCACGGACGCCAAGACCGCAATGCTCTTCCACCCGGATCTGAAGACCGATCCCGGCGATCCCGAACCCGAACCCTCGGCAAACCCCAAGATCTTCGGACCAATGTGTGACGCCCTTTCCAAGCCCCGTATTTTTATAATATATGATATATACTTGTTGCATTAAATCATTCATGTCGCGTACATATTTGTGTGGTTTGGAGGCCTTATGCCAATTCACCTCATAATTAAATATGGAGACCGTATGCGGGCGAATATAGTCTAATATTGGATCCATTTAAATTTGTGTAGCGAACCGATGATATATATTTTGCCCTGATAAGTCAACATTTAAATTGTGGGGTACCTAAACAACATGAACGTTCTATTTAATCGTCGGGACCCCGGTTCTGCTTAATATTGACTAATTGCATCGCATCTTTGTCATGTCATACATCATACATGCATCATGTCCGATTTTCTGTCGTAGTATTAAATATTGCATCCGGTGTTTCTGCTAGTGCTTTGCTTCTTCACGGATTAGGCCGATGAGTTGATGTGAGTGTCGACCCGATCTTCGGATGAACCTTCAGCAATGTTTTCAGGCGAGCATTCTCCCCCATTCTACCTATTTTACTTTTATAGTCTTTATTTCCTCCTGTTGATCTATTGCTATCTGTGTTGTGATGATCTAGTTTTCGAACTCATGACATACCTTGATGCCTTATATTGCCTTGGACACATCCTATTACTTGTTGTTTGGTAGATAGTTGGACTTGCGTGTCGTAGACGCTTGCTCAAGCGTTGTTGCGTGTCGTCAAGTACCACAGTTGTTGGAAGACCGCCATATGCTTTATGTTGGAGATGATCATGGCTTTAATTATCATTTAATAACTAAAATTGAAGTAGGTAAATAATGCAGAGGCACCGGTGGGCAATAGATGTTATTTGGTTTTTAACCGTCCACTTGTGTCCCGTAGGACCCCGAGTACTTGATACCTGTTCTTTGAATATTCGCACTATCCGCATGTGGGACCATGAATCCCCCTAGCCAGAGCTTGAGTCATATTTATTTCTTGGGGCCACATAGTAGTTTGGGGATTTATTACTATAATGTACTTATGCCATGCTTTACTGCTTTATTTACGATTGCGCGTGGAGCGCCTGTACTATTTAGGAATTGTGATACGTTTATGCGGTATCGACAAGACCATTCAAACTTTCGGGTTCCCAGTCGTTTACAGCCGTCGACACAAACCTCTGGGTCCGTCTCGGAGCCGGCCAACTTCGTCGCGGGTAGCTTGGTGGGGTGGCCCCCTGAAATTTATATGAATCTTGCAATTGCTCTGTCGTGATGCCTCGTTGGGTTTTCATTTGGTTTTTCTCGAGGTTGATCGTGCGTGTGTTGCTATTTGTGCCCCCCTACAGGGTAAAACTTTCTGAAAGCCGTGTCCACGGTTATGGACGACTTGGAGCACAGTATCTCGATCATAGACAACTATAGCTAAAGTAGTGCTATAAATTTGACTTTATAATGACTAGTAATCAGCTTCACTATAATGGAATGGCTAAATAAAAGTGCCAACAATTGTTGGTTTGGGTTGTCACCTGTTACCATTGTATCTGCCTAGTAAGTATTGCAACTACAACAGAATGGCTAAATAAAAGTACCAACAACTGCTGGGTTTTGGGATGCCTCATGTTATATGTATCTGACTAGTAAGTACTACAACTACAACGGAATGGTTAACTAAAACTGCCCACCGCTTATTATATCAGGATGACTCATGCTATCTATATCTGACTAGTAATTGCCGCAACTATAACGGAATGAATAAAACTGCCAACTGTGTGAGTTCCTCGGTTGACTTCCTCGTTTGGTCTCGAGGGGGAAATACCAGGATGGGTATGCTTGGTGATAGTTTCAGGTTGGATCCGAATAGGTCTTTCTTATCCCTATCTGATAGCCGCCATTTGTATTGAGTCTCCATAGGTTGTTTAGTGCATGCTGCGCTGCCGCTTCAGTCCACCATACCTATGTAGGCGAGGACCGCCATATTATAGTCTCGCCGTGTACTGGCCTCAGTACTGACCGCTCTCTTTTTCCTCTGCCCTTTGTCGGCATTCCTTTTGTTAAGCAGGTTTTGAGATCGACGTCGTTAGAAGGGTTACCCTTTCGGCTTGTCCTGGGCAGGGTTATGGACGCCATTGGTCATTATTCAAGGCTCTTAGCCCCATTTGCATCTTGTCCGTAGTCGGACGTTGTATCATTTTCAAGGTGATTTGGATCTTTGTATGGTATATCTGTATTCTTGAGTCTTTGAGTCATGACGTTTATATAAGTTTTGTGGGTTTCATCGTGGACTATTGTGTAATGATATTACTTCGTTTTCCACCCGCACGCAAGTTCCTGGTGGGCACCTTTGAATCGTTTCTACGCGGGTTTGGCGGGAATCGCTAAGACTTGCATAGGGCCGATTCTGAGGGTGTTACAGGGTGCGAAGGGGTACGGGGAGATTACGACCATAGGATTAGATGCAAGATCAACGACTGAGGGTCGTCGTCGACGCCGAGCTATTCCAACGAGGAACTAAGCCTAACGCGGCCAGTGGGGGTCTGGGGCGGCTCATCGGGGCTCAGGCGATGGTCGGCGATGGGGGCAAATGACGAAGTCAATGACGGTGGTTCTCCTGGTACTGGCGGATCCTCTTGGGGTGGCCGCAATCAACGATGCCCTTATCCTCCAGCAGCAACATGCTTCGACGATACTGCGCTCGCCTTGCTCCAGGAAAAAGTGGGGACGATCAGTGAGAGGTGGGGAGTGGAATGGTGTGAAGAAATCGAGCGGGGGAGTCCTCTATTTATACTATGACGAGGGAGGCAGCACGGAATGGGCAGAGGTCGTCGGAGGCGACGGTACGGGCGGCTATCGGTGTGGCTGGTGCTAGGGGAGGGTGTGCGGTCTCCTGGCGGTCGTTTCTAGCTTAAAGGTGAGGCGTGGGGCGGTGCGGTTCGGTCAGGAACGTGCGCTGCTCTGAGCGGTACCGACGGCGAACTCCGCGGCGTGCAACGACTACGGGTCACGGTCGATGAAACGAGTATGTCTAGTGGTCCCCTGGGACAGTGGCGATCGTGTAGACGGGCGACGAAGGCTCGAGGTAGTCGGGTTGAGTGGGAACGGCGCATGCACTGCGGTGCGCTTCGGCATGGTTGACAGCAGCGTGGGCACGGCGTTTCCGGTGGTTCCCTTCTCTGTCTTCGAGCTGGGGCTGGTCTAGAAGGGGCAGTGAGACACATGCGGCATGGTAGACAAGGTTGGCGAGGCTGGCTATGCTTCTAGCTTGCTGTCGATGGTGGGGGTGGAAAGTGTGCTCGGCATGGTGGCCATTAATGGCATGGTCGAGTTCATAGTGAGCTAGAGCTGCTTAGGCAAGTTTAATGACCTACTTGGAGTGTAGTGAGATCTAGAGAGGGAACAAGTTTGGCACAAACACTGCTCACAATAGTGTTTGTTGTTTAATTTGATTTGTGCTCAGAAGGTGTTTGATGAAATGGCCGAAAAAATTTCATATTTTAATTTTTGGATAAAACTTGGTGAATGCAATGGTCACATACTAGGTAGTCTCTGGTTGATTGGATTTTCCAAGGTGCACTGGTTTGGTTGGGTTTTGAGAAATGGTGATCTTCCCATATGAACTAGATTAAATTTTCAAATGTCATTTGAATAAGGTTGCCAAATGTTCCCGTGGGTTTGCAAGGTGGGATTGGGTTCACTTTCACTTGGTCTAGCAAGGGGTGAAAAGAAATTGATTTGTTTCTGCTTGAAATCTTGGACTAGAAACACTCAAAGTGGTCTAGTGAGCAAGATTGGCAAAAATGACCATTTGCTTATTTTGTTTGTTTTTGAATTTCTAATGATTTGATTCTTCTTGGAAATGATTTAGATGATGTTTTCATCTTTAAACCATTCCTTTCTATTCACAACAATCACACACGTCCATTCAAGCATTCATGCATTCATCACATACACACATGCATTCATAAAGATTTTAATTCACAAAAGTTTTTGTTAACCCTAAATTTGGGTGATTGGAATTGATAACCTTGATTAATTTTTTGGGATGTTACAAACCTTCCCTCCTTAAACAAAATCTCGTCCCGAGATTTGAGAAAAAAAGAAAACTAGGATTTAAAGAGATCTGGAAACTCAATCCTAATGTAATCTTCTTGCTCCTAGGTAGCTTCTTCTTTGGTGTGGTTACTCCACTAGATCTTGAGAAACTTGATACTCCGGGTCTTGGTGGTTCTGAAATCTTCCTCCAAAATACGGATGGGTACTTCAGGATATGTCAGGTCATCGTTGATCTCTATGGTTCGGTGATCAATATTCTTGAAAACTTCGGTCTTCTCCGGGACTTACTAGGCATTTGCGAAGTAACGATATATGAAACACATTATGCACGGCTGACATCTCCTCTGGCAGTTCCATTTGATATGATACTTCTCCTCGACGATTCAGAATCTTGAAGGGTCTGATATATCTGGGGGTAACTTTCCTTTGAGCTAGAAACATTGTATTCCTTTCAAGGGTGATACTTTGAGATACACAAAATCTCCAATATTGAAGGATAGGTCTCGACATCTCTTGTCGGCACAACTCTTCTGTCTGGATTGGGCGGTCTTGAGGTGCTCACAGATCTTGTGAACTTTCTCTTCTGCTTCTCGTAGGAAGTCTAGTCCGAAAATCTGACTCTCTCCTACTTCCGACCAATTCAAAGGGGTACGACACTTCCTTCCATACATGAATTCAAATGGGTGATACGTCGGAAACGTATCTATAATTTTTGATGCTCCATGCTTGTTTTGTATCTACTTTGCTTTGCTTTGTCTATACTTTGAGGTGTTTTTATATCTTTTCTGGAACTAACCTATAAACAAGTTGCCACAGTGCCAGTTGCCTGTTTTCTTCTGTTTTTGGTTCCAGAAAGGCAGAAAATCAATATTCTCGGAATTGGACGGGACGAAATCCAAAGTTATTATATTTCCCGGAGCAACACGGAACCACGAAGCAGAGCCGAAGGGGGGCCACAGGGTGGCCACACTCCCCTAGGCGCGGGCAAGCTCTAGAGGTGCCTGGAGGGGGTGTGGGCCCCCTGGACCCCCACCGACCTTGATTCCTGCGCCTATAAGAAGCCTCCGACCCAAAAACCCTAGAGAATCCAGAAGAAATCAACGAAAACCTCCGTAGCACCGCCGCCACCGAAAGGGAGATTCGGGAGACAGAAAGTCTTTGTTCCGGCACCCTGTCGGGACGGGGAAGTTCCCCCGGAGCTATCTCCATCGATCCCCATCGCCATCTTCATCACCGTTGCTGATTCCCATGATGAGGAGGGAGTAGTTCTTCCTCGAGGCTAAGGGCTCTACCGGTAGCTATGTGTTCATCTCTCTCTCTATGCATGGTCATATTGTGATCATGAGCTTTGTAATCAAGTAGATCTACCTTGCTACTCAAGTTCTTTAATAGATCTCTGCTCTCCCCATGTTTGTGAAAGTGACAGCGTGCACGCCATGGTGGCACTTAAGTTTGAGTCTACATAAATACTCTTTGTGCTTTAATAGATCTATGCTTTTCCCCACGTGTGTGAAAGTGACAGCGTGCATACCGTGTGTGGCACTTTGGCTAGATTGAATATTTGTTATGAGTTATATTTGGAGTTGGATATCTCTATGAAATTGTGGTGTTTGTTGGAACCATGTAGTGCTCAAGGTGACAGTGTGGGGTTATATAGATTGGGGAAGTCCCTAATGTGGATTAGAGTGTCCAACCGGAGAGTAGTTAAGAGTAGTATCATGAAGAGAGGATATTTATATGAGAGAGTGTTCACTAGTGAAAGTATGATCCCTAGGCCTTGTTTCTAAACATTGAAACACCGTTTGCATCTAGATCTGTTGCATGTTTGCTTGCTTCCACCTTTGTTCCATTTGCCGGGGAGGTTTTGGGATTTTACCTTTTCCTCCATGCCATCAGCTCTTTTCTGGCACCGTTACCACTTGTATTTCACTATCTCTTCGCCGAACTAGTGCACCTATACACTTGACAAGTGTATTGGGTGTGTTGGGGACACAAGAGACTTCTTGTATCTTGATTGCAGGGTTGCTTGAGAGGGAATACCTTTGACCACTTCCTCCCTGATTTCGATAAACCTTGGGTGATCCACTTAAGGGAAACTTGCTGCTGTTCTACAAATCTCTGCACTTGGAGTCCCAACAACTGTCTATAAGAATAGAAGTGCGTAGACATCAAGCTCTTTTTGGCACCGTTTCCGGGGAGGTAAGGTAAAAGGTACTCACATCCTCCGGTGTAAGTGCTCAAAGTTATTTCCTTTAGATTGTGCAATTTTGTCTTTTTGTTTATTGTTTTCACTAGTTAGTCTTAATGGAAAACAACAACAAAATTAGAGAGCTCTATAGCATTTATCTTGAGTTAGGACATGAAGTGTTTGATGAGAAAATCAAAAAACCTATGGATATTTATTTGCATGCTAATAGGAATGTTATTAGTATGAATTCTTTGGGCACCATTGTTGCTAATGCTATGGAAATGTCTAAGCTTGGGGAAGCTAGTTTTTATGAAAATGATCTTTTCAGTTCCCCAGCTTTGGAAGATAGCTATTCTATTCCTTATGATGATACCAAACCTACAATATATGATGATTACAATGATGAATATGATATTTTTAGTCCACCTAATATTGAGGAGAAAGTTAATTGTGATTACAATCTTCCTCCTATATTTGATGATTATGGTGATGAGAATAATGATGATAGCTATTTTGTTGAATTTGCTCCCACTATAATTAATAAGAATGGCTATTCTTATGTGGAGAGTAATAATCATTTTATGCATGTGGCTCATGATAAGAATGTTTAATGTGATAGTTATATTGTTAATTTTGTTCATGTTGCTACTGAAAGTTATTATGAGAGAGGAAAACATGGTTTTATGTATCTCAACAATATTAAGTTTCCCCTCTTTATGTTGAAAGTCTTGAAGTTGCACTTGTTCTGCTTTCATATGCTTGTTGCTTTGTGATTTAATGACTTGTTTCTTTACAAGATTCCTATACATAGAAATTGGGTTAGACTTAAATGTGTTTTGAATTTGCTTCTTGATGCTCCTTTTTACTTCAATTCATATTTCTTATGTGAGCATCTTTTCAAGCTATCAAGCCTAACTTAAAGGCATTAAATAAAAGTACTTGTTGGGAGATAAACCTAAGAGTTTTCTTGAGTCTTGAAAGTTATTACTTCTGTAATGACCTCTTCTTATCCTTTTTGTTTTCTTTTTGTGCCAAGAATGACCTCTAATGAGAGAGAAGTAAGATTTGGGGAGTTGTTGTCCCGAAACAGATTCCTGTCCTCCACCATAAAAATCCGTGAGGAGTCTCTGTAAGTCGGATTAGGCTGAAAATTTACGAATAAATCCCTCACTATGTTAGATAACTTTAGTTATTTCAACACTTTTTGATTTGAGCAACAGAAGGTCTTTGAAAAAATCGGTTTCTACCTGCTAGTCTGTTTTGACAGATTTCTGCCATTATTTGCATTTGCTTCTTATTGATTCTTTTTTGAGTTCTCTTTTGGGGAATTGAGCTTTTTTAAGGAGTTTCTACAGTAGCTTGTGTTTTTAGTGAAAAGTCTTGCTGTTCCAAAGCTTTTCCTAAGGTCTAATATCTTTTGAATACACTAATGTTGCTAATGAAGATTGTGTGAAGTTTTGTATGAAGGAAAATTTGCAGGTGTAGAGAAAGAATGATGTAATGAGATGAATAATGGACAAAATCTCAAGCTTGGGGATGCCACCCCGTGTCACCCCAATAAATATTCCAGAGGTACAAGCGTCAAAGCTTGGGGATGCCCAAGGCATCTCCTTCTTCATCAATAAAAATCTCAGGTCTTTCTAGGCACTTCGTTTTTATTATTTCATGCATTGTTGTGTTGTTCTTGGAGCGTCTTAGTTTTTGTTTTTGGTTTTCGTTTGCTTAGTTTGCTTGAGTAAAGTTGGTTGATCACAACACGCCTTTTTTTGGAGAGAGACACACTCTGTTTTCATTGCCTAGAAAACTCTAGTTTTCACTCTTATTGTTCTGTGAGTGTTCTCTTTTGCTAGCACTGTGGTTAGCCTTAGTTTTCTTGAGATTTTAGCTTAGAACTTTTTAGTTCTTATTTCTGGATTTGTGAGAAGCTCACTGATCTTTATTGATTATTATCTTTGTGAGTTGTTTCAAATAAGCGTTTGGTGTTGGAAAAGAGTAGTAAGTTCTTGCTTGTAAGTGCAAGAGGAGCTTGCATTGACTGTGACTTAGACTTTAGCATGACATTATAGGTGTTGCTTTGACCTTATGCTTAGTGATTATTGTTGTAGCATGTCTTGTTCCAAACAATTAGGATTTCTTAGTGTGCATTGAAGAAATTATGTGTTGTTTTAGCATGCAAAAGCATAGTATTGTGGTATTCTCCTTTGATGATTTGCTTGGGTTGACTTGGCACATGCTCACAACATGTTATGACTCTCCAAGTCACCATTAGCCTCTATGATCATTTAGTCCTTGACTTGTAGTACCACTCTTTGCTTTGATTAGTAATGCTTTTTTTGCACTGCATGATTTTGGCCATTATTGTTCTCTTATTTGGTTGCTCCCAGTCTTTTGCTAGCCTCCACTTGTATGAGTAAGTTCTACTCATGCCTCCAACTCCCAAGAAACCAAGTTATTCCAAAGTATCCACTATAAATTCCTATGCATGGTGTGTTACACCATTCCAAGTATATTGTTGTTTTCAGATATCTTCCAATTAAAAACTATTTTGTTATGTGAAAACTTAGTGATTAAAGCCTTCACAAACTTGATGGCACACTTTATATTCTTTGCCCCTAATAAACTTGAACCATTGTGTCTTCTATGATGTATATGCTTGCACTTATACGTTGGAATTAGAAGAACCATGCTATCATGGGGAGCGTTTTTAACATTGCACTTGTACTTTGTACTCAGTTGATATCATGCTCTTTTGTCTATGGATGTCACCGGTGTGAAATAAAGAGGGAACTTGTAAGTCCATGGAGTTTGTATTCTGTGTTAGAGAAACGCCTAGGCCGCTAGCCTAAGCCATGCCTAATCATGGTGGAAACTTGCAGCATCACCATAGTGACATCTATGAAGCATTCTTCTTATAAAAAAAGAGACACGTTGAGAAAAGAGGAAAGAGAGAAAAAGAACCATATTCCCATGGTAAATAAGAAGATTGCTGAGATGCTCATTGTCTACTTGCCTTGTCATTTTGGTTATGGGAAAGCTCATGTACCATGTGCAAGGGGTACCCCGTTGGCGGTTCTCTATGATATGCAAATACTTACAATGACAAGAACTTGCAGGTGACTAAAGTTGAGTAGCATGAGGTGTGGCCCTCGTATTCAAGGGACTTGAGATTACCAACTTATACTTCGTCAAGCATATACTCCATATTTGTTCACTTTAACCTTAATCACTTCAAGATGCTTATGATAGGGGCAATAAGGGCTGAAACCTAACAAGTACCATAATTTTTGGAAGCTCTTTTTGAAACTTGAAATCCTTGCTTCCTTTACAAAAAAAGGCTTTTATTCCACCATTATTTGAGTCTCCACCTTCTTCTTTTAGGCACCATTAAGAGAGCATAGTTTCCATTCTGCATACAGTGTCCCAAAACTTATTAATTGATGCATATTATGTTATTACTTGTTCTTGTGCTACTTGTTTCTAGTCACCCTTGTGAACTTTGAAGGTGTCCTATGCATCTATTTGATACTCCATGAGGGACAAGATGAATGCCACTATGCCATGTTTTCTGTATGTGAAACAAACAAACGTTTTTCAATGCATGTTATTCATGATCTTTGTTTGTAGCCTTTCATGTTGCATGCATAGTTACTTTGTCTTACTGTTAGAACTCCATCTTTTATGCACATGTTTAGAGTTCTTTGATCCCAGCTTTCAATGCTTGCAATATTATCTTGGTTTTGATGGTGCATGTCACCTAAAAAATTATTCTTTTTATCACTTAACTACTCGAGGACGAGCAGGAGTTAAGCTTGGGGATGCTTGATACGTCGGAAACGTATCTATAATTTTTGATGCTCCATGCTTGTTTTGTATCTACTTTGTTTTGCTTTGTCTATACTTTGAGGTGTTTTTAAATCTTTTCTAGAACTAACCTATTAACAAGTTGCCACGGTGCCAGTTGCCTGTTTTCTTCTGTTTTTTGGTTCCAGAAAGGCAGAAAATCAATATTCTCAGAATTGGACGGGACAAAAGCCAAAGTTATTATTTTCCCGAAGCAACATGGAACCACGAAGAAGAGCCGGAGGGGGGCCACAGGGTGGCCGCACCCCCTAGGCGCGGGCAAGCCCTGGAGGCGCCTAGAGGGGGTGTGGGCCCCCTAGACCCCCACCGACCTTGATGCCTGCGCCTATAAGAAACCTCCGACCCAAAAACCCTAGGGCATCCAGGAGAAATCCACGAAAACCTCTGTAGCGCCGCCGCCACCGAAGGGGAGATTCAGGGGACAGAAAGTCTCTGTTCTGGCACCCTGCCAGGACGGGGAAGTGCCCCCGGAGCCATCTCCATCGATCTCCATCGCTATCTTCATCACCGTTGCTGATTCCCATGATAAGGAGGGAGTAGTTATTCCTCGAGGCTTAGGGCTCTACCGGTAGCTATGTGTTCATCTCTCTCTATGCATGGTCATATTGTGATCATGAGCTTTGTAATCAAGTAGATCTACCTTGCTACTCAAGTGCTTTAATAGATCTCTGCTCTCCCCATGTGTGTGAAAGTTACAGCGTGCATGCCATGGTGACACTTAGGTTTGAGTGTAATAAATACTCTTTGTGCTTTAATAGATCTATGCTTTTCCCCACGTGTGTGAAAGTGACAGCGTGCATACCGTGTGTGGCACTTTGGCTAGATTGAATATTTGTTATGAGTTATATTTGGAGTTGGATGTCTCTATGAAATTGTGGTGTTTGTTGGAACCATCTAGAGCTCAAGGTGACAGTGTGGGGTTATCTATATTGGGGAAGACCCTACTGTGGATTAGAGTGTCCAACCGGAGAGTAGTTAAGAGTAGTATCATGAAGAGAGGATATTTATATGAGAGAGTGTTCACTAGTGAAAGTATGATCACTAGGCCTTGTTTCTAAACATTGAAACACCGTTTGCATCTAGATCTGTTGCATGTTTGCTTGCTTCCACCTTTGTTCCGTTTGCCGGGGAGGTTTTGGGCTTTTACCTTTTCCTCCATGCCATCAGCTCTTTTTTGGCACCGTTACCACTTGTATTTCACTATCTCTTCGCCGAACTAGTGCACCTATACACTTGACAAATGTATTAGGTGTGTTGGGGACACAAGAGACTTCTTGTATCTTGATTGCAGGGTTGCTTGAGAGGGAATACCTTTGACCACTTCCTCCCTGAGTTCGATAAACCTTGGGTGATCCACTTAAGGGAAACTTGCTGCTATTCTACAAACCTCTGCACTTGGAGGCCCAACAACTGTCTACAAGAATAGAAGTGCGTAGACATCAATGGGGCCATTTGCAAACTGACTTGATAACTGTTGTTGTATGAAAATTCTGCGAAAGGCGGACAGTCTTCCCATTTAGATCCATATTCTAACACACAGGCTCGCAACATATCTTCAATTATTTGATTTACTCGCTCTGTTTGTCCATCAGTTTGAGGGTGATAAGCTGTGCTGATATCTAGTCTTGTTCCTAGTCCTTCTTGGACTTTCTTCCAAAATCTCGAGGTAAACTGGGTTCCTCGATCCGACACGATGTTCTTGGGGACTCCATGCAAACTGACGATTCTAGCAATGCACAACTCTGCTAGCTTCGAACTCTGATAGGTGGTCTTGACAGGTAAGAAATTGGCGAATTTGGAAAGTTTATCTACTATGACCCAAATAGAGTCATTTCCCCTACTAGATGTAGGCAAACCGGTGATAAAATCCATTCCAACTGAATCCCATTTCCATTCCGGAATCTGCAATGGTTGCAATAGTCCTGTGGGTCTCTTATGTCCCGCCTTGACTCTCTAACAAGTATCACATTGGCTATGTAGCTTCCGATTTCTCTATTCATCTTATGCCACCAAAATTGCTCCTTCAAATCCTGATACATCTTCGTTCCTCCGAGGTGGATAGAATAAACAGTATCATGGGCTTCTTTCAAAATAGATTGCTTCAAGTCTGAATCTTCTAGCACACAGATACGTCCTTTGTACCACAAAACTCCTTCTTCATCTTCGGTGAATCCGGGTACCTTTACTGTACCGATACGACGTTTGATTCCGTCGATACTAGCATTTCTTTTTTGCGCCTCCTTGATCTTACTGATCAAAGTGGGTTGAAGTTCTATGCTGGCCAAAAATCCTTTGCTTACTAGCTCCATTCTGAAATCTTCCAAATCCTTGTGCAAACTTGGTTACTCCTTCAAAATCATATAGTTCAAGCGACACGACAATCTGCTAAGGGCATCTACTACCACATTGGCTTTACCGGGGTGATAGTGGATGTACAGATCATAGTCCTTGATTAGCTATATCCATCTCATTTGCCTCATATTTAGCTCCCTCTGAGTGAAAATATACTTTAGGATCTTGTGATCCGAATAAATCTCACAGCGGTTTCCCATGAGGTAATGTCACCATGTCTTCAAGGCTAAAACTACTGCTGCTGTTCCAGGTCATGGGTAGGATAATTCTGCTCATGCTACTTCAGTTGTCGGGATAGATATGATATGACTTTGCCTTCTTTCATAAGCACACATCCGAGACCGATCTTGGATGCATCACAAAACACATCAAATGGCTTCATGATATCCGACATAATCAAGATTGGGGCTGAGATCAATCTCTTCTTGAGCTCTTGGAAACTTGTTTCACATTTGTCCGTCCATTCAAACTTCTTATCTTTCTTCAACAATTGGGTCATGGGTCTTGCGATGCTCGAGAATCCTTCTACGAACTTGCGGTAATATCCCGCTAATCCTATAAATGCACGAACTTGGGTTTGAGTGGTTCGGGCTTGCCATTCTTCAACATCCTTAACCTTGGCGGGGTCAACAGCAATTCCTCCGTCCGACACTATATGTCCGAGGAATGCTACTTCCTGTAACCAGAACTCACATTTGCTAAACTTGGCATACAACTGATGCTCCCTAAGGGTTCCAAGGATGGTCCTTAGGTGTAGCTCATGTTCTTCTTTTGATTTGGAATAGATCAAAATGTCATCGATGAAAACAACGACAAACTTATCCAGGAAGTCCATAAAAATCTTATTCACGAGGTTCATAAAATAAGCGGGGGCATTGGTTAATCCAAAGGACATGACAGTGTACTCATACAATCTATATCTGGTGGTAAAGTTAGTCTTTGGAATATCCTCATCCTGAATCTTGAGTTGATGATAACCAGTTCTAAGATCAATCTTAGAAAACACTTTGTCACCGGTCAACTGGTCAAACAGATCTTCTATCTTTGATAGTGGGTACTTTTTCTTGATGGTGACATCATTCAGCTTCCTATAATCCGTACACAAACGGTTACCTCCATCTTTCTTGTCCACAAACAAGACAGGTGATCTCCATGGCGACGCACTTGGTTGAATTAGGCCTATCTCCAGCATAGCATCCAGTTGCTTATTTAGATCCTCTAATTCATATGGGTTCATACTATAGGGTCTCTGAGCTATGGGTCTGGTTCTAGGGATTAGTTCAATGATAAACTCGATATCCCTATCTAGGGGCATACCGTGCAAAACATCTAGTAATACGTCGGGGTATTCACAAACTACTCTGACTTGGTCAATGGTTGGTTGGGCTAGACTCTTGTTGCACTTGAATTGACGGGGCAAGGTTTCAGATACATGCTCTACTGATATTCCGGCTGTACTGGTCATGGTTATGGCTTTCTTGGCACAGTCTATTAATCCTTTATGTTTCGACATCCAATCCATTCCTAGTACTACTTCCAAACCTTTAGTTCCAAGTACTATTAGATTAGCATAAAAATATATGCCATGGATTCGGATAGATACGACCTTGCAAATTTGTCTAGCTTTGGTGGTTGAACCAGGTATTGGAACTATCATAACATGCTTCAATTTTTTGGTTGAATCTTACTAGTGCATGCAAATTCTTTTGTAACAAACGAGTGTGATGCTCCAGAGTCAAACAACACTCTTGCAAGTACTGAGTTAACAGAAAACATACCCAACATGACATCTGGCGCTTCCTGGGCTTCTTCGGCATTCATGAGAAACAGGCGGCCGTTGCGGTTGAGCGAATTCACTGGGGAAAATCTTCTTCCAGGCTGAACACGACGCTGCTGCAGAGTTTGGGCATTCACACTGGGGGCTGCTGCAAGCTTCTTGGGGAACTCATTGGAGTAGTGACCGTTGGTTCCGCATTCATAACAAGTCACCTGAGACTTGTCCTTTCCCGCAATAGGCACAACATTGCTTCCAGTCCTTGGGGTAGTATTGGTGTTGTTGGTGACATTGTTGTTGTTGAACTTGGGCGGTGCACGGTTGAAATTGTTGGAGTTTCCAGGGTTGTTGTTGTTGTTTTGGTTTCCTCCGGGCCTTGGGTTTCCTCCTCCACGGTTGGGATAGGTTGGACGGTTCATCGGGGGTCTATTGTTTCTTGGGGCAAATAATGTAGACGGGTTGGGGCGATACTTTGGGGTATGGTGGGTTCCTGGTTGATACATCATTCTACGCTTGCGATTCTCATTGGCTTGGTTGATCTTTCCTTCCATCTAAATGGAGGAATCCACTAGGGCTTCAATGTCAGCAAATGGAATATTGACTAACACCGTCTGCATCTCATCATGCAGACCATTCAGGAATCTCTCCTTCTTCTTAGCTTCAGTGTCAATCTCATCTGGTGCATACCTAGCTAGTGACAGAAATTTGTGATGGTATTCAACTACTGTCATCCTCCCTTGCTTCAATTCTTTGAATTCATCTCTCATCCTCTTGATTAAACCTGGTGGCACATGGGTTCTGCTGAACTTGAGTTTGAATTCATACCAAGTCATCTTTTGTCCTCCATTCATGGTGCGAACGCTGTTCCACCAAGCTCTTGCATCTCCTGTCAGATAGTGGGTGGCAAACAGTACTTTCTCATTGGCCTCCACTCCTGCGACTTCTAAGTTGTTCTCCATGGTCTGTAGCCAATCATCGGCATCTAAGGACTCTTCAGACTTAGTAAAGATGGGTGGATTGGTGTTCTGAAAGTTCTTGAGCTTGGATCCATGGTTGTCCTGGTTTCCACGGCCTTGATTGTTGTTAGACATATGAGCTATATGTTGAAGGGTGGCTAGGTTGTCTTGACGTTCGGCTCTTTCAGATTCACGATCGGAAACCAATATTTGCAAGATTTGCAGCATTGGGTCCGGGGATGAGCTGCTTCCTCCGCGAGGCATCTGAAGATTGAGATAGATCATGAGACAAGAGAGAAATTTCTAAGGTTCAGGGGTTTGTTTTTTAAAAATTTTTGAAGTTTGACTCAGATTTTTCTAGCAACATGCTTTTCATTCATTCTTAACACACAATACAAACAACAAGGAAACATATGGTTTTAAGAACCATTCTGTGAAACTACGATACAATGGGACCAGATACAACTTCACTAACACTAGTGCTAAAGTTCCACTACTCCTCGGAATCCATGTCTTCCTCCTCATCATCATCAATTAAGGCGAAGTCATCCTCATTGGTGAAGAAGTCCATGGCTTGATCATCCAGGAAGTCATCATCATCACTGAGGTAGGAGTAGGGGTCTCCACGGATATCTTCCCCTGCATTCTCCCTCTCCTCAAGCTCCAAGTCCCTCTCGTGGATGGTCTCCTCCAAGTATGTCACCTTGTGACGAATGCGAGCAAGATCCTTCTTGTCAAGCTGACGGCAACGAGACTGGCGATCCTGCACAAGCATGTCAATGGTCTGGTCCTTCTTGACTGCGATGGTTTAGTTGTGGTTGGCGTAGGAGCAGGCATTGTCCAACTCCTTATGTCGGTCATACATCATGAAGCTGAGATGGTCCACTTGATGCTTCAGCTCCGGGTGACGTGGCACCTCCAGTGGCTGTCCCATAGCATCACGCCTTGGGTAATACTCAAAGTGGGTGCCCTTGATCTGATTGATACTTTTCCCACACAGATGGGCAAGAGCTTCCCGCATGGCCCTGGCAAGTCCATCTAGCCAGTTATTCTCCCTTAAGGTGAACTTGATTCCCTCTGTGGTGGGGCTTCAATCTTACCTTTGAGACTTGCAACAATTAGCCATTGCAATTCTCCTCCTTCCTGATCGTTGAGCTGGGCTCCAAAGAACTCAGGATGCAGGCGCTCTAGAAGTTCTGAGAGTTGGTCCAAATCACGCTCAAATATGAGATCTCCTCCGTTGCCCAACTAATAGAACGTGATATACTTCACGTCCATCTATAAGAATGTAAGATGAGTAAGTTAGTAGAGTGATCAAGTGTGTCAAATTTTATGTAAGTTTGCAAGAATTTTTGAGGTACATGAATTTTCATGAAAGATTCTAAGTGATAAGAATGAGAATAGGTTTTCGTAAATACTCACTTCTTTTGTTTTGAAACTAAGTTTTTGATTCAAATGTCCATTCTAACTAGGGTCTCCTATGGTCAGGATGGCTCTGATACCAACTTGTCAACACCCGGATTTTTAATCCCAGATGCCTGCCATGCCATACATCGCAATCCCAAGATTATCATTTTTGCGAGACATAACAGATTGGTATCGTAGTTCATCATCCATTACACAACATCATAAAGGTCTTACAAATAAATGATCTCATGATCCAGTCTTAGTACAATCAAAAGAGCGGAATAATATAATAACGGTAGCGTGGGCGAAGCTCCATCTTCATGGTCACAGGCAATGCTGACGATGGGAGATGATCCTAGTTGTCGTAACCTTCCTGCGGTCCATCCTCCTGATAGTCCTCTTCATAGCATGGCCACGGGAATAGCCAGGGACAAAGCCATGAGTACTCTTTAAGTACTCGCAAACTATCACTAACAGGTAAATTGGTTTCAAGTAGGAATCCTAAGCTCTAGGTTATTCTGCCAAAAAGCCAGTTTACCTTAACTGAGTTCAGAAGCAAAGAAAACCAGTTTAATATTTTATAACACCTAAGTGGGAACTTAGTTTTCATGTTCATAACCCTGTTGTGGTCAAGTCAAAGTCATGATTCATTTAACAATTCATTTTGAAAACATCTGACAATGGAACAGTATGGCCACTCCAACTGTCCATAACCGCGGACGCGTCTATTCGAATAGTTTTACACTCTGTAGAGGTGGTACACTTTCACCACAATATTCTATACATCCGTTAGGAACAATCCTGAATTCACCATACTCAGTATGCGGATAAACAATCCTAACCTTTCCATTACACTAC
This sequence comes from Avena longiglumis, assembly GCA_030063025.1. Lineage (NCBI taxonomy): Eukaryota > Viridiplantae > Streptophyta > Magnoliopsida > Poales > Poaceae > Avena > Avena longiglumis. Next base: position 454,262,028 of record CP125974.1, on the reverse strand, counting down.
CTAGTATAGGCACCTCTCCTATGAGTTTGGCCTCCCAACCATGACCATCTGTCATCTTGGGAACTGCACAGGTGGTCAATCATCACGAGGTAGCCTTATCTCAAACCCCGGCCGCAAGGGAACCCATACTAAGGTATATAAAGTTCCAGTCAAGCCCTACCAAATTTCGGGTATTGTGGTTGTACGATAAAATTGGAAAGGTATCGCATCCAGACAACCATCAGTTTTATAAAAGGCTAAGGCTCATGCCTCAACATTTTCATCATAAAAAATCATCTGGTGCTCATAGCACATGTCAAAACATCACATTACAATGACTCATCATTCTAAGGTTTTCATAATCCTTTTCACCAAGTATTCCCATCTAAAGTGATCAAGTTTTAAGCTTAGCACTAGCCACTAAAGTTGAGGGTAAACACTAATGAGGGGTGATAATCAAGTGTGACTTATCTAAGTTCAATCTCATGCCTCAGGATGACATCAAGTTCTATCTAACTTATGACAAGTTTTATGCTCTTTATGCTACCTTTAATATCTTTCCAAAATCTACAAGTCACTAAGTAAACACAAATAGAAAGATTTGATAAAGAAATAAAATAACCAAGCTTGCAAGTAGAACTGGGATTTGGTATGATAAGGTGGTATAATCACATATGCCTAAGGCATCTTTTTGGCATAGTTATCTTGCAAGTGTTAGCTTGCAAAGTTAACTTGTATTGTGAAGCTTGCCTTGTGAAGTGCAGTGGTTGAAGTTCTCCTCTGCTTCTTCCTCGTAGTAGTCTCCTTCCTCTTCGTATCCTTGCTCGGTACTAGCGTATATAAATAAATACGAAGTACACAATCACCAAACAATTCTTAACTACTCCATTTAGAACACACAGGCTCACACTAGATGATCTATCATCATCACAATCATCACAAGGATTAAGACAATAGTTTTATTTATTTCATTTTAAAAAGTAATTTCTACTCATTGAAAAACTACTTAAGATTTAATATTCTCCAATTAAAACATGGTATCATTTTGACACATGTCATCACCACATATTTTAATACTTAGGAATGTGATTTAAAGTGGTTTCACAATTTAATAATGTTTAACCTTATTATTTTGATTAATTAAAGTGTTATAAATGCCCATGGGACATTCTTTTATTACTTGTTCATTATTACTGGAAGTAAACCTAGATATTTTTATATATTCAGAAAGGTCTTATCAAATGTGATTTTTGAGAGTTGGAGTCAACTCAAAAGCATTTATGGTTGAATTTTGAAAAATGTTTGAATGCAGAAAAGTCTTTACCTTGTTATTGTTTACTATAGGTGATCTATAATTCCAAATGGTTTGAATCCAACGGACATGTATTAATAATTTCAATACCTTTCTAGCAAAATTTGTTTCATGCAATTTGGTTCAGTAAAACTCTCTAAATTGAATTTTGAATCTATTGCCAAAACAAGGTTTGAAACTAAATAGATAAATCTAAATTCAAACTAACTGGGTCGCGTGGGAGAGCTAACTGGGCCAGTGGGCAGTTATGTGGTTGTCCCCATATGTCAGTGGGACAGGGGGTGTGAAGGGGTACAAGGCAATTACGACCGTAGGATTAGATGCAAGATCAACGGCTCAGGGTCGTCATCGACGACGAGCTATTCCGGCGAGGAACAAACCCTAACGCAGCAAGTGGGGGTCTGGGGCGGCTCACCAGGGCTCAGGCGATGGTCAGCGATGGGGGCGAATGACGAAGTCGACAACGGCGGTTCTCGTGGTACTAGCGGATCCTCCTCGGGTGGCCGCAATCAACGAAACCTTTCTCCTCCAGCAACGGCAGGCTCCGGCGATGCTGCACTCGCCTTTCTCTGGGAAGAAGTGGGGACGATCAGTGAGAGGTGGGGAGTGGAATGGTGTGAAGAAATCAAGCGGGGGAGTCCTCTATTTATACTGCAACGAGGGAGGCAACACGACATGGGCAGAGGTCGTCGGAGGCGACGGTACGGGTGGCTTTCGGCGTGGCTAGTGCTAGGGGACGGTGTGCGGTCTCCTGGCGGTCGTTGCTAGCTTAAAGGCGAGGCATGGGGCAGTGCGGTTCGGTCGGGAATGTGCGCTGCTCTGAGCGGTACCAACGGTGAACTCCGCGGCGTGCGGCGACTACGGGGCACAGTCGATGAAACGAGCATGTCTAGTGGTCTCCTGGGACAGTTGCGATTGTGTAGACGGGCGGCGAAGGCTCAAGGTGGTCGGATTGAGTGGGAACAGTGCGTGCACTGCGGTGCGCCTCGGCATGGTCGATAGCGGCGCGGGCATGACATTTCCGGCGGTTCCCTTCTCTGTCTTCGGGCTAGGGCTGGTCTAGAGGGGGCAGTGAGGCACGGGCGGCATGGTAGACAAGGTTGGCGAGGCTGGCTATGCTTCTAGCTTGCTGTCGATTGTGGGGGTGGCAAGTGTGCTCGGCATGGTGGCCATTGATGGCATGGTCGAGTTCACAGTGAGCTAGAGCTACTTAGGCAAGTTTAATGACCTACTTGGAGTGTAGTGAGATCTAGAGAGGGAACAAGTTTGGCACAAACACTGCTCACAATAGTAGTTGTTGTTTAATTTGATTTCTGCTCAGAAGGTGTTTGATGAAATGGTCGAAAGAATTTCATATTTGAATTTTTGGATGAAACTTGGTGGATGCAATGGTCATATACTAGGTAGTCTCTGGTTGATTGGATTTTCCAAGGTTCACTGGTTTGGTTGGGTTTTGAGAAATCGTGATCTTCCCATTTGAACTAGATTCAATTTTCAAATGTCATTTGAATAAGGTTACCAGATGTTTCTGTGGGTTTGCAAGGTGGGCTTGGGTTCACTTTCACTTGGTCTAGCAAGGGGTGAAAAGAAATGGATTTGTTTCTGCTTGAAATCTTGTACTAGAAACACTCAAAGTGGTCTAGTGAGCAAGATTGGCAAAAATGACCATTTGCTTATTTTGTTTGTTTTTGAATTTCTAATGATTTGATTCTGCTTGGAAATGATTTAGATGATGTTGTTTTCATCTTTAAACCATTCCTTGATATTCACAATAATCACACAAGTCCATTCAAGCATTCATGCATTCATCACATTGATGACCCACAAGTGTAGGGGATCGCAACAGTCTTCGCGGGTAGTATTACCCAATTTATTGATTCGACACAAGGGGATCCAAAGAATACTTCCAAGCCTTTGGATCCTCACACATGTGATCCAAAGAATACTTCCAAGCCTTTGGATCCTCACCCAATTTATTGATTCGACACAAGAGCAAAGCATTAACACTCTATGAACACATGTGATCCTCACACCACATCCATCCCCTCCGGTTGTCCCAATTATTGTCACTTTGGGGCCTTTGGATCCAGACAATGATATGCATACACAACTTGCAGATAAGATCACAAACAATACTATCATAATAATTCAATAATAAGTTCAGATCTGAGATCATGGCACTCGGGCCCTAGTGACAAGCATTAAGCACAACAAGTTGCAACAAAGTCAAATAGCACTAATAGAGATACTAGGCACTATGCCCTAACAGATCTTATTCGATTACATGATAGAACTCATCCAATCCCTATCATCCCCAAGCCTATAGCGGGGGATTACTCACTCATGGATGAGGGAAACATCGGTGGTTGATGGAGATGCGTTGGTGATGATGATGGTGATGATCCTCTCCAAATTCCCCGTCCCGGCAGGGTGCCAGAACAGAGTTTCTAGATCCAAATCTTGGTTTCTAGTGGCGGCGGCGGAGCGTAACTCTTTCTGGAAAACTATCGACCCCCTCCCCCGGGTTTTAGGTCGAAAGGCATCTTATAGGCACAGAGGGAGTCCGAGGGGGTGCCTGGGGTGGCTGCACCCCCTCCAGGCATGGGGTTAGGTGGGCCCGCGCCTGGGGTGGGTGTGGGCCCCCGAGGCCTCCTCTCCGTCTCTTCTTCTGGATCTGTCGATCTTCTGGTGAAATATAATTTTTGGCATATTTTCCGGGATTTTTCCTGATAGTTGATTTTGTACACAAAAACAAGACACCAAGATAATTCGGCTGAAAACAGCGTAAGTCTATGTTAGTTGTATCCAAATCGCACAAGTTTAGAGAAGAAACAATAGCAAAGTGTTCGAGAAAGTAGATACGTTTTGAACGTATCACACATACACACATACATTCATAAAGATTTTAATTCACAAAAGTTTTTATTAACCCTAAATTTGGGTGATTGGAATTGATAACCTTGATTAATATTTTTGGGATGTTACACGTGCGAAGCCGCAACCCATACGAGACTCCACCGGTATGCACAAAGCTTTTTAGTTCTTCATGTGTCCCAACTATTCCATATCATAGTACTAACATGCACTATTTTCTTGTAGTCTCCCCCTCCGGTATGCAGGTACTACACTTGGATAGATCTCGAGCAACCTGAAGCCAACAAGAGTATCCAAGAGATCAATCGTGCCATAATAAGAAGGCGCTACCACAAAGGGTTGCGTAACGAGAGATGGCGAATAAGCGCAAGCAACGTGATGACGAGCTCCGCAAGAAAGAGGGAAAGGATGCGTCGAACGGTGTGGCGTTCCATGGAGGAAGAGGAAGAGAAGCACCTCGCTAAGGAGGATCGTGATGCGGAGAGTGAAAGGATGCGTCGAACGGCGTGGCATTCCATGGAGGAAGAGGAAGAGAGGAAGAAGAAGGGAAAATGGCCTCTGCTCTAGACTTTAGTATGTAACCGGGAGCCATGGAGGGGGCTCGCGTACTAGCGAGTGCCCTATTTCGTGATGTCGAAGACTTGTTATCATTATTTGTGTGTGAACTTAGTGTGATATGCGAACTATGTCTGATGGGTGAACTTAGTGTGATGTTCGAACTATGTGTGATGGGTGAACTAAGGTTATCAGAAACTTACTCGTTTATCATGTGTGATGTGTGATGAGTGAACTAAGGTTATCAGAGATTTACTCATTTATCATGTGTGATGTGTGAACTAATGTATATGTGATGGTTGATACAAATCAAGATTATCAAAAATTTCTTGCCAAGGCCTGGTAAGCGTGGGGAGCCAGCACCCACGGCGTTGCACGTACTGCTGCAGCGCCACATGAATCATGGCGCGGCAGAGATATCTCCTATCAATTCGAGAAGGAGCCCTGGGAAGCGTGCGGCGCCAGCACCCACAGCGTTGCACGTACTGTTGTAGCACCACGCGAATCCTGGCGCGGCAGAGATATCTCCTGTAAATTCGAGAAGGAACCCTGGGAAGCGTGCAACGCCACGCAGGCTGGCGTGGCAAGGTTCGACATGCGGCGCCAGCATCCACGGCGTTGCACGTACTGCTGTAGCGCCACGCGAATCCTGGCGCGGCAGAGATATCTCCTGTCAATTCGAGAAGGAGCCCTAGGAAGCGTGTGGCGCCACGCGGGCTGGCGCGGCAAGGCTAGCCGTGCGGCACCAGCACCCACGGCGCTGCACGTATTGCTATAGCACCACGCTTATCCTGGTACGACAGAGATATCTTCTGTCAATTTGAGAAGGAGCCCTGGGAAGCGTGCGGCGCCATGCGGGCTGGCGCGGCAGGCCTGGAGGGTGCGGCGCTAGGCGTAGCAGGCCTGGTAGGGTGCGGCGCCAGGGTTGGTGGCGCGGCAGGCCTGGGAGGGTGCAGCGCCTGGCGCGTCAGGCCTGGAGGGTGCGTTGCCAGGCACGGCAGGCCTGGGAGTGTGCGGCGCCGCCAGCCCTTGTGCCGCATGTACTGATGATGTGCCTCCGTCCATGGCGCCGCAGGCCTGGAGGGCACTTCTTAGTGGTCTGAATGCATATCAACCCAAAGCCAAATTATTAGAACAAGCTCCAACCAAATTACATTGTCATACAAGCCAAAATACAAGCTCAAACATTGTCATACATTGTCATAGAATATTAGTCTGAATGCATATCTTAGAACATTGTCATAAAAGACAAAATACATAAGAGGTCAAACAAGCTCCAAATCAACATAGTCTCAAACAACCTCGAACTACTACTTTCTAGCATGGTGAAAACGGCAACAAAAGCAACTACTTTCTAACACGCTTGCTCTTGCCTCCTCTCCTCGGAGCAATCTTCTTCTGGCGCGACTCGTCCTCGGGATTGGACTCTACAATAGGATGATTTCTTGGCCTTAGCTTGATTGTGAACCGTACCTTTTGTTGATACTTCTCCAATAACATGTCGTCCGACACGGCCTCGTCTTTGTCTTCGACCTTTACAATAAGAGCAATGATCTCATTAGAGTGATACGTGGTAATTCAAGAAAGATGTCATCGCCACAAGTTTATCTCTTACCGTGGAAGATTACTCATCGTCGGGGCTGCTTTCCTCTCGTGAAGTGTACTTTGCCGGTTGCTTGGACGACGTCGCAACAACCTCGGGATCCCGACAACCAAGAAAGTTCGCGAAGCGTCGTAGCGTTTGTGCCTACTTCCTAACAAAATCCCTTAACTTACTATTGCCCTCCTCGTCCCTCGGGAACTCCAAAGCTCCCTCCAACTCATCCGCTTGCTTCTGGACCTCTGTGCGCTGCATTGCAAGCAAATTAATGACACATATTACACAATTTGGCATATCACAAATCCAACAAAGATAGTAACATGAACATGAACTATAGACTTACCACAAAGTTCATCACGGAATCAAATGAGGTTTGCCGCCCTTCTCTAACATCTTGCTTGTACTCAAGGTTCCTCAGCTCGTCCCACCGAGGCAGCGACTCTTCCAATATATCTTCCGGATATGCATCCGGTAGGAGCTTCACACGAATGTTCTCTAGAAACCAATGGAGGTACTCACTGAAAGCGTCCTCACAATGGGGTTTTGCGACCATTCTTTTTGATTTCTTAGCTTCTATCACACATAAAAGAAATCTAGCCACGTGTTTCTGGTGAATCTTGCCCTAGTCGGTCTTCTTGCTCTTAAGCCTGTCCAACCTGTATGTGAACAAAGCACAACTTTTTTTAGCACACACAACTATCATATATTGTCTTCAAAAACATGTATAGAACCAATTCTTACCGATGAAGAGCTTCGTTGGTGTCCTGCCAATCCGGAGGGGTAGCCTGATAGATACCAAACAATCTCATAACCCGATGCGGCATATAATGCTCAACAACCCACATGCAAATCATGGGGCACTCCATATACCATAGATTGCATTCCGCGTTAAGACGGAACTCCTCGCAACCAAAATTGTCCCTAGGACCATATACCTCCCATACAACCTTAATCACAAACAACATAGTTCAATGAGAAGAGCACTTGAAAGGAATGCTAAACGGTGTATGGTCGGAAATTCTTACTTGCTCCGGTAGAAGGTTGTCAAACTCATTGGTGTATCTCACGTACACATTTTGTAGGTCGGTTGGAGGCTTTGAGACCACGTCCCAATTGTAAGCCCATGTGGGCCACTTCAACTTTCCCCGCCATCGCTATAGGGTTTGGAAGGCATATGTTTTGGCCTACCAACTGGAAAGCGTTCCCACAACCACACCGAGAGGAATAGAAATGGACCACCGATATAAGCCTCAGCCCCAGTCCTTCGACAAGCCTCGTCCAGCTACACAAGAAAGCAAACAAATTTTATCATTCATAAGTTGGAAGAGCATATGTAAAGAGGGAAACAATAGAAACACCCCATTACCTGCCGGTACAAGAAGGCCAATGCCGCCAAACCCCAGCTCCATTTTTTATCCATCACAGTTAAGGCCTTCAGCCAGTGCCAGTGAGCCATGTTGCCCTTATCATAAACAAATATAGTCTTCGTGATGACATACCACACATACACACAGACATATATAATAATCTCATCCTCATTAGCATTCTCAGGACATGTACTAAAGTTTTGTGCTATCCACTTGAAAGTAGCCCCAGCCGTGACTCTTAATTTCTCCTCCTTTGAGTTTATAGTGTCACCAGGACACTTACCACCGGTAAGGGCACACATCCGCTCACAACAGTTGTCGGAGGCTGTGTTAGTGCACAGAGTATCCCCCTGGATAGGGAGTGCAAGGATCATGGACATGTCCTGCAGAGTAACGGTCATCTCACCGGTACGGAGGTGAAAACTATGCGTCTCCGGCCTCCACCAGTCGACGAGCGCGGTGATGGCAGCAGGGTTCATGTGCGGTGAACCACGATTGACCATATGGATGAATGGGAGCAATCCTAGCGCTTTGATGTGCACCCTGTACCGATCAGCATACCGCATCATCTCTTGGAAATGCCCGTGATACCTCATTCGTAGGGGAACAAGAGGCCGCACACATAGAAGCTCGATTATAACATGTCCATCCAACTTGAGAAACATATAATGATTTGGAAGGTTTATTTTTCTTACCTTGATCCCCTCAGAAATAATGTAGCCACAATGAACCTTATCATACGACGGCTCAAGAAGCGACATGCATTCTACGAACCCGGGTTGTGCATGGGATGGTGTACGGGTTTCTTCCGATTCCGATTCCGACATCCTAGTTAATTAAAAAAAGTAGAACTATATATGTGAGCATCTATGAGAGAAAAATATATAAATAATTCTTTCTATATGAGCATCTCTATGTGACCAAGGTTCCAATAGTTATAAAAAAATTACAACTAACAAGTACATGGAGAATTCATAGTATGAAAGTTTCCTAGTATGAAACTAACAAGTATTAATGCCATGTACGGCATATTGAGTGCTTGGCAACTACAATTTCAAAATAACAAAGATTTCTATGCCGAAGTACCAAAGTAGATTTTGCGAATCTAATTTTTCTACTTCTTATGATATTCTGACTTGTGTAAATCAGTGCCGAAGTGTGAAACAACCCACACCATATGTGCAAAATCACAGCTAAACTATGAAACTGACATGCAATGTGGGGCGGAATAAAAAATGGTAGTTTGTGTCTACTTACACGTTACCTCAAACACATGGTGAGCATCTCCAAGAGGTAAAATGTGGGAAAGACTGGAACTGAATTCCAGCTGGAACTCTTCTGTTATGCTGGAAGGACACGTCTTGGATGGATTCTGTCCTCGAAGAAATCATCGACGACGAATTCAAAGTAGCTGCGGCTTGCATGGTTGGCATTACCGTGGTAGCCGACCATACTCCCCCCGGACCAATTTTGCAATCTAGAAAGCGCAGGTAGAGGACATGTGTACTGCATGCTCATAGGGCGGATGCCGGCGGTGTTGGCTCGGACGGAGAAAACAATCAATAATCAAAGAAAATCAGTACTCTGATCCACCCCGCTTCCCATCACCACCGCCGTAGCGATTCCTCGCCAGTGGCACCTCCCCACCTCCAGGAGCCACTCGAATCCCAGCGCATCGCGCGGCCGTGCCGGACGCCTCGGTGCTCGCCATCCTACTCTCCGGCCACACACGCAAGCTCCGCCATGACCGCGCCCGTCCGCGTTGACCCCTTCCCGCTCGACCACGTCATCCCCCTCCTGCTCGACCGCGTGGGACTCTTTCTCTGGCGCATCGACCAAGCCGTCCGCCTCCTTCCGACGTCACCGTGTGGTCCGGCGAGGCCGTCCACCTGCAGGAGGCGCTGCGCCGCTGCTTCACCGAAGAAGTCCTCGCCGTCCACCTCGGACACCACCTCCTTCCTTTCCTCGACGCCGCCGCGTGGTCCGGCGAGGCCGGCGAACCGTGGGAGGCATTGCGATGGAGTGAGGAGGGTGGGAGGTGAGCGCGGCAAAGCGAGGTGATGAAATTTTTGGAACCCTAGATGTGGTCTTTGGGGGAAGAGAGAGTACCACGGGCACGCGTGTTTTACCCCGACGCAGAAGACCGCGGACCGGGGCCACATGCAGCGGCACAACCCGGCGAGAAGGCGCGGCAAGTGAGCTGAAAACGCTTGCTTTTTCTCACGCTTAAGTTATAGAATAGTATGAAGGATTACTATATCAACAAACTCTAGTATTAACGTTTATTACAACAGCAAATATAACTACTACTAACAATAATTTTCAATCTAGACCAAAAACATACTTTCCCACATTATTATCCACAACAATTACTACTAACAATTTTTACCACTTACTACTAACAATTACCAATTACTACTAAGCAAGAATATTCCCACATTATTATCTACAACAAACATACTATAAATTTATATTCCTACATATTTTCCAACCTCAATCATACTAAAAGCTCATCCTATACCTAAACATACTACCATCTTATCTATTCTCCCTCTAAGTAATCAACAAATCAACTATATATCTTCATTTTTTTATAAACTAGGGTTTCCCTAAACCATCAACATTAGTGCAAAATAGAGAGATTTCTTGGACAAATTTAAGAGGAATACCTGGGGATGTGGTGAAGAACAAGATCCACGGAGGGTTTCTTCAGATCTGAGCAATTGGGGGAGGGATTAGAGGAGGGGGACATGAACCCTAGCCACCGCCGCCGACATGTCTCTGTTTGTGAGTGCATAGAGGAAAGGAAGGAAAGGAAGAAGAGGGTCGGGCTGGGCCGACCCAGCGCGAGCTTAAGACCTCCAGGTGTGCGGCGCTGCAGAAGTGGGTGCGGCGCCACGTGGGGTGGTGCCACACTTACGAGGCTGGGGCCCGTGGAGCCAGTGTGGCAAGGCGTGCCGCGCCAGCCCGAGAGGCGCAGCAAACGTGCATGACGCGTCGAGCTTGACGGCGCTGCATATGCGAGCCAGCGTGGCAGGTGTGCGGTGCCGGGCCCCAGCCAGACAGCGTGGCAGGCGTGCGGCGCCATCCTAGATGGCGCTGCATACGGGAGTAGCAGAAAAGGGTTATTCAGTTTGAATTTATTTCCAAATAAGGTTAATCTTTGAAATTGTTACGACTTTGGGTTATTTTTATTTAATTTGTCGCCCATAAACAGTACATTCTCCGAGAGTGACATAGAGTATTCCCCTGTCTCGTAGATATGTGACGTTTTTGAACTAAGATATATGTTTGGTATGTTTGGTCACGAGAATCCAAATACTAGTATTTAAAATGACACGAGCATCCAAAGTTATATAATACTATGAACTATTCCCTCAGACTCATATTAGTTGACTTGGATTTTTCAAAATTTGGATGAACCTATATACAAAATAAGGTCGAAGTTGGGACGGTGACTGCCCTCATGTCGTCCACACCGGGCGGCTCGAGGGGAACCCAGCACCCCGCCGCCGGCCCCCTCCCACTTCCCCTTCTCCGCTGCTGCCACTGGCCTCGCCGCGGTGGCGGCGGCTCCTGACCCCGAAGGTGGATGGGAGCGAGCTCGCGGTGGACGCGCTGCCAGATCGGTGTCGCGCGAGTGGCGTCACGTGCGGGCAGTCCTCGACACGGGAAGGACGTCTTTTGGCGGCGAGGGGGCTTCGTCAGCTCGTGCTGGAAGCTCCCGACAGCGTGGGAAGGGCGACGGCCCTCGGTGTTGCTGCTAGAGTTATGTGCGTCCAGGGCCCGATCTAGGCTCAGATGGGCCTGGCGGGCCGCTCCTCTCCCGTGCTGCTGCTGCTCTGTCCAGCAGCGGTTGCCGGCTTTCGGAAGCCGAGGTGGCGGCCCCGTGATGCGGCGGTGTGCGCTCTGCTCCTCTCCCTGCGTGGGCGGCGAGGGGCAACACTCGTGGAGGTGGTGGAGGTGAGGGGGGGTCCTACCTGCTTGCTGGCATGCGGGTGACAGGGCGGCGGCCCTGGGTTGTGGTGGTCTTCCTCCACTCCGGCGTGGCACGGGTGGCCGTGGCGCCATGGAGGGTTGGGCCAACACTGTGTGGCTGTTTTTTTTGCGGCCATATCGCGTGGAGCTGAGCGTGGATGCCGGAGCGGCGGCTCCGGGAGCTTGTTGATGGTGAGGCTTCTCCTCGGCCGTGTGGGCGGCGGGGTTGCCTCTGTTGGCGTGGGCGTCTTCTCACTTGCCAGTGGTCGTGCTTGTCTGGCGGCATGTGTTGTCTTCGTGATGGCCCATGGAGGTGGGGTCTCCAGACGAAAGTCCAGCTCGACTATGTCGGTGCCGACAACAACGACGCTTAAAGGCGTCGTCTTCCCTCTTGGGGGCGTTGTTGTAGAGTCCTACACCCATCCATCCTTCACTCCGGGGCAAAATCCCAAATCTGGCTTGCCGGATTGGTTGACGACGGCGTCTTTGGATGTTGTGACCTCTTTGGAGGCGTCAATTTTCGGAGGGTTGGACGCCACTCTCGGCTAGTGCCACTGGTTGAGTCGACATCCTCAGGTCCTGTCAGCGCGCGAGTGCCGCTGGTTTGTTCACTACGGCCTGCCTCTCGCCATAAAGCTTGAAAGGCCTAGCTGTTTCCTTCGGCTCTGACTTCCTTTCCAGGGACGTGGACCAGGTATTCGGAGTGCAAACCGTTGCCGTCGTGCCGGTGTCGTCGTCGGCGCTCCAGACCTAGTTGAGCGAGGTAGCGCGGCCATGTGTGAGGTTTTTGCCCGTTTTTCCTAAAAAACTGTGTCGTGTTGGTTTTTCTTGTCTGATTTTCCTTATAAAGTGGACACGTGTGCGTTTGTATCGGTTTTCGGCCAGTTTCCCTTTAAGTGTTCTCTTCTACTAATAGAAAATGCAGAGCTCCTGCGGGTTGCATAAAAAAAACTAAATAATGTATAGATTTATCCAAATCTATGTCAACTAATATGGGTTAGATAGAGTAGAAATATGTTGAAAGTAATTTTTTGTGAATTGGAGGGCGTAACATCATACACCGTAATGTGACAGGCAACATCATTTATTTATGCAGATTAATTTCATATCTGCCCAGTGCATAAATCTTCCGGTAAAAAAACACCGTGGATACTGAATAAAAAACAGACTGTACTAGCTGACAAGAAGCTTCCTAAAATTCTACTGCTGCAGGTGCTATGGTGGGCCCGGACTTGCCGGCAAAACCTCGTCCTCGCCTTTCTGATAGTGGAATTCGATCTCTTGCTGGCTATTGCTTGGGGAGGGGGGAGCAGAATCGAGAGTGAACCATTTTTATTTTGTGGAGTTAAATCATGAATATATAATTTGATCAACTAACTTCAATTGATTGTAGCTATACATCATTTTCCAGATATCTGTGTAACTGATTCATACCCCCTCAAGTCCTTCTAGTTTTGTCCTTAGCCAATTTTTTACACTTTGACTAACTTTTTAGGGAAAAGCAGTACTAGCATTTATGATATTAATTTAGTACCACTAGATCCATATTGAAACCGTAGTTCTATATTATATACAAGTTGAATGTCGCATATCTTGCTAATATTTTCTGCAAAGTTGGTTAAATCTAAAAATGTTTGACTTAATACAAAAGGTAGAAGTACACTTGTTCAGAGATGGAGGGAGAAGCTATGAAGATTAACGCTGTAATGTGCTCCTGCACTGTTATCCACTTGAAATTAGATACTCAATACCAGGGGTCCACGAGCCTCTCATTTTCATTAAAAAGATCTAATAAGCTTTCAGTCGGATGGATTATACGTATAGTTCTAACCGAGACAGAAAATGGATTTGTTCAAATAGAATGTTAACCACCAGAGCTAGCAAGACTGACAAAGGCAATTTACATCAGTCCTTTCACCGCGACAAGCAATGAAGATGCCTATTTTCAGTTCACTGCAATTGATCTATGTTTTCTGTATCTGCATCAATAATGGTTGCTGCAGGCAATGTTTATACATTCTTCTGATACAAACTACATTACCTGAGACAAAAATATCAGAATGAATCATGAATCAGCCAATCTGGATCAGCTATCCATATGAATGATGATGATGATCCTTATCCAAAAAATGAATGATGATGATGCATCTCAAACCTATACAAAAGAATCAGTACAGCTTGCTGAATTCAGTCTCCTGTGCTTGTTCACCAAGCCGGGGGAAGAATGGATCCCTCTCAAGCATTGTCTGCAATGAGTCCATCACCCTCACCAGGGATGACCACAAGAACGGTGCAGAGCAAAATGCGTAGGCAACGACTACCAGAATCCTCTGGATACCATCATGGTACCATGGGAATGCCATAACAAAGAGCATCCCAACCATCCCAATCCAGGCAGTCAGCACTGCAAGCGGCGGCAGCAGGAATGCATTGATCACAGCCGATGAGAAGGCGAGGACACCAAACAGGTACAAGGACCAGCCCATGAGTGGATGAACCGTGCATGGGATTACAAAGAATGGGATGGTATATGCTGCCACCATGGCCACAAAGGCAACCAGCTTGATTAGCCCCTGTACCAGGAAACTTTGTTTCTCGGGTCGCCGGTAATAGCACAGTTTTGTCATCTGTGGCCTTGCTAATCTGGTGATAGTTATGATTGCTATGTACATCAGCACTTCAATGAGGACCGCCGGAATTTCAGCAGCATAACTATGAAACATGGACAGGGGAAAGTAATGTCAGCAGGCAGAAATTAAACTTACAAAGATATGAGATATAATTTCTTTTCTTGTACTCACCCAAGATCATTCCACCGTTGCTTGTGCCAGGAAAGGCCCAATGGCAAGATTGGCCAGGACCACCAGTACCAAGGTTTAAACCAAGGGGCACTGGGGAATGTGATCACGCTGTTTGGCCCGCATGGAACATGCCAGTGAAGCTTGAGATCTGCAATATTTTGGTAAATGGATGTAAAAATCTTTGGAAGCACAAACTACATATGATTGGAGCTGAATAGCAGCAATGCTCACAATAGTATGATGCGTCCATCTGATAGCCGAGAGGAAGGCGATATGTCCCGTTGAGCTTGGTGCCGTTCTCAGGAGGGTGGAATAGTGGTTTGTCAAGCAAGTCTGGGAAGCAGCCGACGAGAAAGCCTTGGTCTGCACCATCGGAGTTGTCGCGGCCGATTTCCAGGTCGTGAAGCATGCCTTTGAATACATCCATAGAAGGCTGTAAATTGGAGAAAAGACACCAACATCAGATACTTCTTTGGAACTTTTTATCTGAGTAGAGGATATTTTCAAGTGCATTGACAATGCAATAATGTTGCATATTGCATAACTTTCAATTGGAACTTAGTCACTGGAAGGGTTGGTGAGTGCGTGGAATGCACTGAAACTTGGGTTCCATCCCCGGGCCAGGCATTATCTGGCGCTTGCACCATTTCAGCAAAAACTTCCATTTGGAACTATGTATACGAGTATGCAAGAAAAACCTGTGTCTACGTGCTGGTGGTGATTTAGTGGAGCAATCATGCCAACCATGCATATTGGCAGAAGACATGCAATGTGTCATTTTTTGTAAGAGTCAATGCAAATATAAGCCAACATCTAAACAGCTACAGTAGTGATATGGCTCAGTTTTGGAAATGCACTATCAGCATACCAAGAATATCATATTCGACACAAATCGTCATACATTCAACTCAACAGGCCAATACCATTTAAAGCAAAATAACAGAGAATTTGACTTTTTGTACAGGTAGTTGTACTGGGACATACCTGGAGCACGAAAAGACCTGTGTGGAAGTAACATGGATTGATGAAAACAGCACAGAACTGGCCACACTGAAAGAGCTCATCGGTGTTCTGGAGGAAGATGTTGTCGGAGTCGATCATGACGACACGCTCATAGTCGACAAGGCTCCATGCATAGAGCTTATTAAGTGTCAGCTTGAACCTCCTGTTCATCCCTCCAAGGTTACCCTCATAGGGATTCTTCAGGTTCTCCACGACCACCACCCGCATGCCATCCTCCTCCCTAATGTTGCCGTTCACCACAGTCATAACATGCCAATTTCAATTCATACTTAGCACGAAATATATAGCTTTGTTTGCATTGAACATTTTTTCTTTTATGGAACAAATTAGCCAGGATTGAGGCCTGGAAGCCATAGTTTGAACCAATCATTGGGGATTTTGACCATCTCCATTTATATTTTGGCATTTGACCAAAGGAAGAAAAGTTGACCACTCTAACCGGACCCAATCAGTTACTAGTCTCCTAGGAAGTATACTCTAACCAAGGGCACCAAAAAAAATACTAGTCAAAGGTCATAGCATGTACTCCCATAAACAGCAGAGTGACATAGAGTATTCCGCTGACTCGCAAATATCTGACGTTTTGAACTAAGACGTATGTTTGGTCACGAGAATCCAAATATTATTTAAAATGACACGATCAGCCAAAGTTGTAAAATATGAACTAAAATACTCCAGTGCCTAAATCTTCTGGTGAAAACACCATGGATACTACTGAATAAAAAACATACTAGCTGACAAGAAGCTTCCTAAAATCCTACTACTGCAGGTGGAAAGGTGGGCCCGGACTCGCCGGCAAAACCTCGTCCTCGCCCTTGACAAGGAAAGAAACGCTTCCTTTAATTTGATACTATAATTAATTGCGACGCGTTAAACATTTCCTGATATAGCACTAGTAATTCCATTTACTCGTGCGTTGAAACGAAATCGAAAGCAGCGGAGAGTCCAAGGGAGGGAGACGCTTGCTTGCGTGCGTGGACTCACATTGCGCGGACCCAGTCGCGGGGCACGTCGGAGGAGGCGATGACGACGCGGTCGGCGTCGGCGCCGACCGTGGCGAGGGAGCGCATCATGACGCGCACGGCCACGTAGAACTCGTAGTCCCGCGGCGTCCCCATGTACATCATCGCGGCGTACGCGTGCCGGTGGTGGCGGCGCCCTGCTTGCCCCTCGCTCGGCTGCACGGCCAGCGCCCTTTGCCGTTGGTCCTGCGCCGCCGCCGTCGCCGACGCGAGGACCAGGCACAGAATCGCTACCGCCGCCGCGAGTCGCCGCTCCGCAGCCGGCGGCCACCCCATCCTCGACGCGCGCGCGTGAACTCCCCCGATCAGCAGGCCAGCCGCGCGCCGCCCGCGGTAATCCGGCCGCTCGGCGTGGGACGGATACTCCTGCTCCCGGTGAGATACCACTTGTACGCACGTGTGTGGAGGGGCGGCGATTGGGAGGGTGGCGCTCGCCTCGGGAGTTCCCTCTCGTGTTGATCCTTCTGGCTGGCAAAAGCAAAGGAGGGGAGAAGAGACAGGGAGAGCACAGGAGCGGAAACGGGCCGGTACTCGTTTACTTATGAGTTCGGGGGAAGAGACCGGCCCGGTCGCAACGCTCGCCTCGCCCTCGTGCCGAGACGCCGTCCTAGGCTCCTACCATAGTTACTGTGGTGTACTAGAAGACTAGGCGCACCTGAACGCCCGTCACTGGCAGGTGGGGACAGAGCCCGGCCTGAAGGAACGTTCTTGTAGGGGTACGGGCGCGAGCGCGTGCGTCCCGTGCCGGGGTAAAGCGGAAGGTCACGCGATGCGGGCACCTCTGCTGTCGCTTCCTTTTCCTAGCTTAGCTGCGACCTGTCGCTGTAGAAACGTGAAGGAAACGTTTTTGGGTACCGCGAAGTAAGGAAAAACCGGGAAGTAAAGACGCGGTTATTTTGGCAAGGGGAGACGCGGGCGGTTGGTAGGGGGTGGTGTGCGGGGGAGATAGACGACTCGGATGGACCCGTTCTACTACGGCTGGACGGAATTGATTGCAGCAGCAGACGTGCTGAAACTCCCACGCCACCACCCAAAACCTGTCTAAAATGGGGATGGACAATGTGAGGGCGGCACGAGAGGGCCAAACCCTAGGGGTCGAAGGGCGCCCCCTTTCCTCCGCCTTCACTAGAGGACGTGGGCTCAATTCTTTTTTTTTTCTTCGAGAAGCCGCTCTACCTCAGTTTTTTTAAAAAGTCGGTCTAAAAAATTTGCGAGGCTTTCAAAATAGTTAAGTCTAAAATTTGGAAAGCTCGCAAATTTTTTAAACCGGTTTCCTAGAAAGTTAGGATAGGACAACTTCTAGGAGAAGTCATCAAAATAATTGGGCTGTGGTCGGGCGAAGCTCGTGCTGCCGACGACGGACGCTGTTATGAAGGCTAACGACCTGGGCGGCGACAGTGGTCTAGGACAGTGTGGCGGCGGGTGGCACAAAGGGAGGGTGCTTGGTGGCATCTAGGTGCCTGTGGTCGTGCATGTAAGTTGGGCATGATTTGGTCTGAATCGAGTATGTGCGGGCCATGGCTTTGTGGCGCGGTGGTGATACGGTGATCCAGCTTTTTTTTTAGTCAAACGCGGGGATGAAGCTGATGACTAGGTTTTCTGTATTAACAGGATTATCACAATACTTATAGCGTAGCAAACATTTATTAAAAGATCGTCCTTGAAAGTTTTTTAGAATGAAAATTCAAATATCAAAATAGCATATTTTATAAGCTACTAGCGGAATGCCCGTGCGTTGCTACGGGATAATAAAATATCTCTTCAATTTTTTTCTTTAAATTAATTTAAAACTTTAATATATATATATATATATATATATATAAACGCGGCCTCACGCACCGGTGCATGCTAACGGTTAAGAAAATTCCAGTTTGAAGCAATTGTTATGGTATGTCTCGGACATAACGCTGACCATTACCATATTTTTAGTAAAGCATGGTTATGTATTTTGAATCTGCGTCGCCCTGAGACACGCTGTGCGGAACTGCAGACCACAAGGAAGGAATTTTGTGTTTTTCATAGTCAATCTTCTCACTTGGTTAGGAGAGTAGATGTACAATTCAGCCACTCAGGTTTAAGTCCTCGCGGATGTAAATTTGGATCCTTATTATTTTCCAAAAGAAAAATCGGTGTAGGGATTTCCTCTACCGGCTACGGCATTCCTTTTAAAAAAATCTTCTCAGATTAGGAAAAAATCAACAAGGCTACCTGAAGGTTCGTCATGGTCACATAGCGCTGCAACGATACCTTGTACTGGCGAAGAACCTTCTCGTGACACTATTCAATTGGAGCATTGTTCTATAAATCACCCAATATCAGCATTTATTAGCTGTAACAACGATACTAAACAGTACATACCACATTGGCATTATGAGCAATTCCAAGTAATTACTTGTTTTAAATGTAAAGAGCAATGAGCTATGCGGTACAATGCATAACTATCTTTTTTTTGTTTTCCTAAAGTCAGTATATTTGGTATCTGCACTTGTTCTCTCGCTTATCAAGTAGAACAGTCCGTAGCAGTAGAGCACGCAGTGCTCTCAGCGAGTAGCCATGTTCAGCTGTTCTCATCTAAATTCAGATAAACATGGGTGCATCTCGCGTGGCTTGTCTCTGACACTCCCCTCCTTATCGGCCCTTTCTACATGCGGTGAGCAACCGCAACGAATAGGCGCCGGTGTCCACTGCAGCGTCCACGACCGGCTATGGCCGCCGCCTTTTTCCCTCCCCCACCTCTCGCTCTGTGCACGTGGTGCTAGCCAATCTACCTTCTTACTTGTGGCCACGTCGACGCCGTCTTTCTTGAGATGGGCACCAAGGCCATACCGTTGCTGCCGCTCGACGACCTCAAGTGGACGGACCTTCAGCTCTCAGATCCTAGCGGCCACACGTTGGCGAAGGACTATTACTCTTCGCGCCGCCAGTGGCCGCCACTTTCGCCACCTCCTCCCCGGCGAGTGAAGAACTCTGACGCACCATGGACATGACCTTGTGGTCGCTCCGGCGGCGACGTACAGGAGCAGACGGCCATCTAGTCTTGTTATTGTTCGGCCTACGGGGTTGAAGGCCAGCGCTCGCTGCGGGGAACGAGCAGCGTTCGCAAGATCTGATATTGCAGGGGATTCGTGGTCCTGGGAGACGCGTGCGGGGGATGGCGAGCCCATCTTAACCAATCCCTCCATCGTCGTGTCAGGGGAGGGGAGGAACGAGCCATGGATGTGGGTGCTGGAGGCCGCGCGCACGGACCCTCCTCCTCACGAGATTGGCAGAGTCTCCTCTGCTTTCTCCGTTTTGGGGAGTAGCCGGTGGGAGCATTGGGGATGTAGCCGGCGAGGTAGAGGGGAGCGGAGCAGAGGCAGGAAGGTTGGGGGAGTTATGCCCTCTAGAGGTGGCTTGGACTTTTGGCAGCAGCGGCGACAGCGGTGATGTGGGCAGTGATTCCGGCGTAGGTTGGAGAGGCGTGCCCCACGGCAGCGCACGGGGCGGCTACAATTGACGGACGGAGAAGTTTCCTCGTCGGAGTTTGGGGAAAAAAAGGGACGAACCCTTTTACACTTCAGGATGGCAGGGGCGGGTAATTTCTAACAGAGGTTGAAAACGTATTTTTGGATGAACGGAAACGTATTTGACTAACCTACCTCTAGAGAAATTAGTAGATACTAGCATAATACCCGTGCGTTGCTACGGGCTATGAAACGATGATATTATATTATTGTTTATCATATGAGATCAAACTATCCATCACAAGAATTGAGAGCACCTCGATCCATCCCTCTTCACCTTAGCGTTTCATGTTATTCTTGGACGACACCAGAGAACCACAACTGCTAGACACCTACGTTACTTTGTTAATTAAGCTGCTCCGGAAGCCATTGTGATGAGCACAATCTATACAAAGCATCTGTCCAATTTATACAACAATCAGTGTAAAGTAAGAGAGAATGTTGCAGAAACTGAAGGGGAAAAACAGAGTCCAGCACCTCGCACATGATTTACAGTTATACCACAACATGGCAGCAGCAAAGCAAACCAATCTCTCTGATTACTCGCGATGTACGTACAATTCCCGAGCTCGCGCAATCGGCAGGACCAGACACAAAAGTATGTGACAGCTAGCTAAGGACGACGACTCGCGATCGGTCCTGGCATGGCGCCCGCGAGGTGGCGGCTGACTGGGGCTCAGGCAACGATGGCGCCGCCTCCTCCTGCACGAGTGGCAGGGTGGGCTGCCATGCCCTCGACATCGACGGTAGAGGCATCGCACCGCTGCCTAGCAGCAGGTCTCCCCTCCCAGGCGACTTGGTCTTCCTCGTCCTCTTCCTAGTCCTCTTATCGGCTGCGCTCCTCTGCGACGACGACTGCTCGGCAGCGGCGATCCCGCGCTCCACCATGATCTTGAATCTGGCACTCCGCCCACCTTTCCCTGTTCACGTAGTAGTCCTTCGCGCAACACCTCTCCGGCGCCGCCCCCGCCGTCGTCGGCTTCTGGTCCTCCGACGAAGACGGCCTCGACATCTCTGTCGAGGAGGTCTCTTCCTCTTCTCCTTCTTATCCGTCGTCATCGACGGCATGGGGGAAGGGGACGGGGCGAACATCGAGGGGGATGTTGCGCTGGAGCTTGCGCACGGTAGTCTCCGGAAGCAGGAAAAACTTCTGACCCGGGAAGAGCGGCTCCAGCGGCCGCAGCGTGGCGAGGTGCGGGCTGCGAAAGACGTCCGTGTGCGCGAGGCAGAGGCCCGACGGGTGGCGCCAGATGACCGTGCATGCGAGGACGACCCCCCGTGTACACCTCCACGAAGCCGCTCCACAGCACCAGCCGCACCATGGGCGACGACGAGGACGCCGACGCCGCCGCGGACATCGACCACGACACCGACGCCAGCTCCAGCCCGAGCCAGCCCGACCCGGCTCGAAAACGTATTGCCAGCCCGACCTGGCTTGGCAGGTTTTCTATGATATCATGTAGTATGTCTTTTCTCCATATTTAACTGATTTCCATTTTTATTGCCAACAAAGGATATAGTATGCGAAGAAAAACAAAAATCACATCCTCCACCACAGTCGACTGTTTGATGCATATACGTGTAGGCGTTTTCAAATGTCAGATGCAGCTAGTGTTGTTGGTCCCAAAAATTCACTCTGCTACTTGATAGTATAATAATTTTGAATGACAACTTGGAAAACCGGCATAGATTGTTCTGTTGTACTTTTGTATCCAAAAGAAAAATCTATAAGACACAATCTGTAATGCATTTATTTTGTAGCTGAAGTTTAAAATAGGATTGACTATGTTAAAAAAATACTCAGCTGACAATTATTCATGCCGTACAAGCAAACTTCATTTAACTTGCCTATCACCATTTTAGTACAACAACACATAACTTACACGATCTGATAATTGTAATGCGTGATCATAAGAGCTATATATTACAACAACCCAGAAATAGCTTCTACTTGTACATCAGATCAAACAACACAATCCCACCGGTGGATGTGCGAGCTTCTCTCCGTTCATGGACGGCAATCACTACACAAACCTCCACGACAAGTAGGGCGTGGATGGATACATCCTCTTACTTCAAGTAGAATGATCTGATATATTATTATTTATGTCTACCTTCTCAGGTACTACTCGACATGCACGTACGTCACGAGATGTGGCTGGGTGGCTCCTTCCGTCCAACAAAGGAACATACATGCTATCACCAATTCACCATGCAGCTGGCAGAGGAAGCAAAGAGCCTGAACATCGTCCTCTTCACTTTCCTCGCGCGCGGCCACATCCCCACCTTCCTCCGCCTCGCAGGGGCTCCGCGCCTCCAGCCACACATCACTGTCACCGTCGTGTCCGCGCCTCCTCGCTTCCCTCTCCCTCTCCCTCCGGCCACGTGCCTCGCATTCTCCTCCACGCACGTGGTAGTATAGAGCGGCGGGCAGTCCGCGGCTGACCTCACCGGCACGTCCATCTCTTGTTGGAACCGAAACCACACCATCATCTTGCCTGTGTCGGAGCGGAGGTAGTCCGTAGTCGTAGTGGTGCCAGAAGTTCCGTGCACGACCAGGAACGGAGCAAGATCTCGTGCATCACTTGGTCGATCGGTAGGAACATGCATGCCGCCTGCCGGAACATAGAGGGACAACCAGCAGCTGTCGTGGTCGACCGTGACGAGCGAAGCAGAGGGCGGCGGCCAGAGCCGGCGGTGGACTTGCTGGGGTTGAGGTTTTAGCAAGGTGTGGCGATCGAGGTGGGAGTACACCGACGCTGGTTCGTGGCCTTGGTGGTGGAGCAGAACTTGGCCACCGGTAGGAGGAGCAGAAGGCAGCGGAGGAGGGAGCTCGTGAAGGCCCTGACGATGGTGTCCTTGCGAGTGAGGGCGAGGCGGAGGCGGTCACAGGGGAGAGAGCTATGAGGGACTCGTGGTGAGGATGATCAGATCGAACATGGTTCGAAGAGGAGCGGCGAACGGGGCCGGGGCTTGGGATCGGAGCGTGCCTCCTGCATACGGGTGAGGGTATCCAAAAGAAAAATCTATAAGACACAATCTGTAATGCATTTATTTTGTAGCTGAAGTTTAAAATAGGATTGACTATGTTAACAAAATACTCGGCTGACAATTATTCATGCCGTACAAGCAAACTTCATTTAACTTGCCTATCACCATTTTAGTACAACAACACATAACTTACACGATCTGATAATTGTAATGCGTGATCATAAGAGCTATATATTACAACAACCCAGAAATAGCTTCTACTTCTACATCAGATCAAACAACACAATCCCACCGGTGGATGTGCGAGCTTCTCTCCGTTCATGGACGGCAATCACTACACAAACCTCCACGACAAGTAGGGCGTGGATGGATACATCCTCTTACTTCAAGTAGAATGATCTGATATATTATTATTTATGTCTATCTTCTTAGATACTACTCGACATGCACGTACGTCACGAGATGTGGCTGGGTGGCTCCTTCCGTCCAACAGAGGAACATACATGCTATCACCAATTCACCATGCAGCTGGGAGAGGAAGCAAAGAGCCTGAACATCGTCCTCTTCACTTTCCTCGCGCGCGGCCACATCCCCACCTTCCTCCGCCTCGCAGGGGCTCCGCGCCCACCACACATCATCACACACCGTCATGTCCGCGCCTCGCTTCCTCTCCTCTCCTCCCACGTGCCTCGCATTCTCCTCCACGCACGTGGTAGTATAGAGCGGCGGGCAGTCCGCGGCTGACCTCACCGGCACGTCCATCTCTTGTCGGAACCGAAACCACACCATCATCTTGCCTGCGTCGGAGCGGAGGTAGTCCGTAGTCGTAGTGGTGCCAGAAGTGCCGTGCACGACCAGGAACGGAGCAAGATCTCGTGCAGCACTTGGTCGATCGGTAGGAACATGCATGCCGCCTGCCGGAACATAGAGGGACAACCAGCAGCTGTCGTGGTCGACCGTGACGAGCGAAGCAGAGGGCGGCGGCCAGAGCCGGCGGTGGACTTGCTGGGGTTGAGGTTTTAGCAAGGTGTGGCGATCGAGGTGGGAGGACACCGACGCTGGTTCGTGGCCTTGGTGGTGGAGCAGAACTTGGCCACCGGTAGGAGGAGCAGAAGGCAGCGGAGGAGGGAGCTCGTGAAGGCCCTGACGATGGTGTCCTTGCGAGTGAGGGCGAGGCGGAGGCGGTCACAGGGGAGAGATCTATGAGGGACTCGTGGTGAGGACGATCAGATCGAACATGGTTCGAAGAGGAGCGGCGAACGGGGCCGGGGCTTGGGATCGGAGCGTGCCTCCTGCATACGGGTGAGGGTAGGTTAATTGTGGTGGGAGGAAGGCACAACGCCGCCGTCGGGTGGGGCGGTTGTCATCGATTGCGTGTGGTGGTGTGTTACGTGCGCGTTCGTGGGACAAAGAGATTAACTTGCAGGAGATCGAGTTGGCCACGACCAGGGAATAACCGATCGAGTCAGCCAGATGGACGAAAACGAAAACCACCTTAAGACGAAAAAACTGGTTGAAAACGTATTTTCGGTGGACGGAAACGTATTGACTAACCTACCTCAAGGAAAATTAGTAGATAGATAGATAGATAGATAGATAGATAGACTACTATAGAAGACTAGGGTAACTGAAATAAAGAGGGGTTTAAAGTAATAAAACACCATTTACCAGGATAATCATCAATAGTAGCACCAAGCGTGTCTAAAGTGATAAAATACAAAAAGGTCTTTGATCCACCTAGCGCAACTACTTGCACTAGCGCAAATCGAAGCTGCGCCGACATTCTCGTCTCTCTATCATCGAAATCATACAAATTTTGTCTTATTTTAATATTATTTTAAAAAAATCCTTGTGACTAAAAATATATTTCCATTTTAAGAGAGCCTTTTTTATATTATATAAGTTCTGCTAGAGTTCTACCGTGCATGACGACGCTATGCAGAAATGCATGTACATAGTTTGCACCCCAAGCAAACTCTTACCCAGAGCTCGGAACCGTAGCGACTTGTCCGTGCAAAAAACGTATGTGGGCGATCAACGAGCTAACGGTCGCGACTCACGTACGTGTCGACATACCCGTGGACCATGTGAATGACCAGCCGTGCAATCCATCTGCCATATGGAGCCGTCGCTGTCGAGAGTAGGATGCCACGACACGGCCGACGAGCGAAAAATTCTGAAACGAAACACAGACTCCATCCATCCCTGATCTGTCGCGAGCTAGCTATTAGCTTCGCAAGAAATAGCGGAACACCTGACCCCGTGCTTCAGGTGTAGAACCATCGAATGATCCGCACGGTGACAGGTGTATGGTGTACCCACACATGGCTATTCATCTGTCTCGCGAGAGACGGTGCTAGTGAGAGTAGTAGGCACGCGTCGAATGATTCCGACTAATCAAATGCAACGCCGGGCCGGGACGAGATGACTCGCGTGATATCCCGTCTTTGCTATTATGAAACCGAAAACATAAGAATAGTCAGATTGACCTATAACTTTCGGTTTAAAGAAGACAAAGAGGCATCGGCCGATCCCGAGTGTCTTTATATTTTCAGTTTAGAAGAAGGGGACACCGAAATAAAGTCTAGTGGATCTGAGAGGTCGTCGAATAGAAAGCCGGGCTCCCTCGCGTCGTCTCCTCTAGGGCGACGCACGGGGGGGGGCTAGCGCCTAGCCGCTGCAGGCCCTCGTCGCCCCTAGAGGTGGACGCCAGAAACCGCGCGCGTCATCAATGAAGGGGGCAGTGGGGAGTTTTTCTCGCGGAAGGTGTGCGGCTGGTGGCCTGGAGGGGGTTGCGCCCTGGCGGTGAATGGAGCACGGAGGAGCTTGTCAGGGCACGGCCGAGAGGCGTTGGAGAGGAGGTCCCCAACGGGGATGCAACAGAGGATGGGCACGAGGAGAGGCACCGACGCGGGACGGCCACGGGAGAGGGGTCTGCGAGTAGAGGGAGGCGTGACATCGATTTGGCAAGTGTGGCTAGACGCAGCGGCGGCGGGAATGGAAGCGGGATGACATGGATGGGGGTCAATATGGGTCTTGCGGGCTAGATCTAGGCCAGTGAGGGCCTGACCTAGGCCTTGCAGGGGCATGGCCGCCATGTCCTGGCTCTGGCCAGGAGGCTGCTACGCACCATCCCTGGCAGTGTGGCCGGGGGCCAGATCCAGGCCAGGCGGGCCTAGATCTGGAGGTTGCCTGTGGGTTTCGACGTGGAAGCAGTCTGGAGGTGCCGTGACTGCCTGCTCGTCGACCGTGTGCTGCTAGGTGCTGGTTCACATGGACCCCCTCCCCCCTCATTCATACCATTCCCGGTTCAGTGATTGTTACAGCCCCGCATGTGCGAGATCATGGTTTTTCTCAGACCGATGGCGGTCCGGTTGGTCCGGGTGAGCACGGAGGCGACGACATAGCTGTTTGGCGGCGGGGATCTGCGGTGGTGGCAGTTCTACTGGTGGACTGAGGAGTAGGGACTAGCACTAGGGTTGGCATCGACGGTGGCACCCTTGCTGAAGTGTGACGACGGGGCTTCACAAGTCCATTTGGGCTCGGCCGGTCCAGGAGGGCCTGGTTTGTGTATGTTACTGCATCCGGTCGGCTATCGCCCTCCGGCGGTGGAGGTAGTTCCCTCCCGCGTGTTACTGTATCGTCGACCCCTGCCGAAGTTTCCACTTTTCGATCATACCGACCTCACAACGTGGGTCACGGTGAGACGACGTGGTGGCGTGTGCATGTGGGCGGCAAGCTGGATGGATTCATACGAACCGTCCGGGAGTGTGGTTTTTTGGGGGATTAGGAGAAATCTTTGTCTTCCAGACACCGACATGGTGACGCTGCGAGTGTCACCGCCCTTCATGAAGGGCGTCGGGAGTATCTGTTACCCAGCTCCCATAGCGTATCAGGGGAAACCCTAGGACCTGTCCGGGCAGCAACGTTGTTGTCGTCGCTTTCCTTCTTAGAGGTGATGTTTGGTACGCGACGCTTCAGAGTGCTAGACGTGTGACAGTACATTTTCGTAGGACGCAACAATTACGAGTTATCTCCGTTTTCCATTGAACCGCCGGCTTCGGCTTTGTTTTATTTTGCTTTATTTTTGTTTTTTGGCTGGTTGTTGTGTCGTTTGGCCCATCGGTAGTCTCACTCTTGTATCAGTTGGTTGCTACATTGATATAGCTGTACGCAAGTCTGTTTTGAAAAAATAAAAGTTTAGTTTGAGGCACCATAAGGTAACGGTCGATCCTAAGTGTTCTTATATTTTCACTTTATAAGAGAGGTGGACACATGTCTAACCATTCTTTGCACGTGTGGGCGAGCTGTTTTGGTGGTTCCACCGAATCAGTTGGCCAATCATCTGTCAACATGCCCCGTACGTAGCCCCAAGGTACATAGATTACTGAACGTTTTGCCATTCTTCTATTCAACTTCATGGGTAAGTAACTTCTTTGGCTGGATGAGTACCAAGCTCGGGCCACGCAGCGAACGGAACTTGACCAACGCGCACTACGAGGAACACCACAGGTTGCTGCTGAGTGCCGATCTTTGACGAGAGACTACTTTTCTTCTATTCCGACGAGTCAGAGGCAGAGCAGACCCAGCACTGCATGCGGATGCAGAGGAGAAGGTCCGGATCTCCACATCCGGGAAAGGTGAGTACGACTGATGTTTCACCAACTAAGACCATTTCGCTACTCGATCCAAAGCCCGATCGATCGGTCTTCGTAACCCTCAGTCGTCCCATCCTACACTTTAGCACTATCCGGTGGGTTCCTCGAAAATCAAACTCACGTACATGTGGGCGTTCCGGGCTTATTCCGGACGCCCAATCTAGCCTGGAGATTCGTACTAGCTATTTGACAGCTCCTAGAAAACACCCGGGTTTACGTCTAATTTTTATGGAAAACGCTGAGCGTTTCCCGGGGATCAAAACCGCCGATCCTCTGGTCCTCGTCCGTCCGATGAAGTACGTAGTAACCGTCGGATCTGCACACCTAGAGGCGTCCATCCTGTTTTTGCTTCCATCAAATCGCATTGCAGCAAAAATCGGTAGAACATATATACTCACATAGGAAACACGGGCGTGGTGGGGATCGGGGAAAAGCGGTCTCGGCGCAGACGATCAGCGCCGGCGCCGGCGTAGTAGCCACCTGCAACCGCTGCCCCCCGGCGATGGCGCACCTACTACGCTCGGTACTTTACCCCGCCGGTGGTAATATTCCTCAGCAGCACGGGACGGGTCACATTGCTTCGAGCTCGAGCTTGAATCCAGCTCCGCGGCGGCGACAAACCTCCGATTCGGCGAGCGGTGGCGTCGGAGATGGGTTGCAGCAAGGGAATCAGCCGCGTTACAACAATCCTCGCATTTTTTTCGATCAGAACCCCGAGTTTGAGGAGGCACTACAATCTGTGAGTTTGATTTCTATGATGTAATTTATGTGGTAGCACAATCCTTGCGTTTATGCTGCCCCGAAGAAGTTGCTGCTGCAAGAATGTCTATAATTATTATGTTGATAAACATTTTTGGGGAAAATTTGTTGCATGGTTCATGATTGTTCCATGATTTTTTCATAAATTAGGTACTGTAAAATTATTTTGATCAAATATGTGCATCAAATCTTAGCAGTATAATGCATCAGAGACATTTAAAGTTTTGCTACAAATATTTTCAAATTTGAAAGAAATCCACTGGTTTGATTTTGATGAATATGCTTCCATGCTAAATTAGTTGTTTCTTTGTAGAGTTAACTGAAGCAATTTTTTCTAAATTGTAGGGGTTTCTTGCTGACAACATTCTTAGAGGATTTGATCTTAATAGCGAGCCTGATGGAGAAGCTTATGCTGCACCCGAATTTGCTCACAATACTGCACAAGAATATGGTGCTGCTAATGATGCACCAAATTTTGTTCCTGGACCGGGGAGT
This sequence comes from Avena longiglumis, assembly GCA_030063025.1. Lineage (NCBI taxonomy): Eukaryota > Viridiplantae > Streptophyta > Magnoliopsida > Poales > Poaceae > Avena > Avena longiglumis. Next base: position 454,233,111 of record CP125974.1, on the reverse strand, counting down.
GGCACAAGTGGAATTGCTCCAAATATTGTTGAAGAACATGGAGAAGAAATCTTGTCGCAGCCTTTGGTACCATATGTTGGGATGATATTCGAGGACCTCGAAGTAGCTAAGCAAGTTTACAATGAATATGCATTCAAGCTAGGATTTGGTATACGCATAGGGAACACCAAGTATAGCCAGGCACAAGGTGCAGCAAAAGATACCATCCTCAGCAGGGTTTTTGAGTGTGTCCATACTGGTAAACCAACTGATGAAGCAAAAGGATTTGGCAGCAATAAAATTGGGCCTGCAGCAAAATGGCTGGATGGTACAGTTGAAATGAGCAGTTATATAGTGGGTAGAAATCAAAGAACAGGCATGTTGGTGTGCATATGGATATGAAGGACACGCGACAACACAACAAAGTGCTGCATCATGATTGCAAAGCACACATGATAGTTGGGAAACGAGAAGGTTCTTGGACTGTGACAGTTTTCACACCAGAACATACACATCCCATGGTGTCACAAATAGGCCGGAGAAGGTACTATCGCTCACATAGGAAGGTGCCAGAAGAAGATTTCCAATTCCTCCAAACTTTGCACAATCAAAACATTCCAACTGCAAAAATCATGGGTGCTCTAGGGGATGTGCATGGTGGTGACCCAAGGTGCCTCGGTTATGTAAAGAGAGAGATATCCAACATAAGGAAAATGTTGCGAGAGGAAGTGACACTATGATATATGAGCTTGACAATTGAGTACTTTGAAAAAAGACAAGCTGAAAGCCCAAATTTCTTCTATGCAACGCAGCTAGATGCAAACAACGCTGTCAGGGCACTATTCTGGGTAGATGGTAGGACAAGATCGTTGTATCGCAAGTACAAATACTGCGTGTTCTTTGACACCACATTTTGTACAAACAGATACAATATGCCTTTTGCTCCAATTGTTGGGATAAATAATCACACACATACAATTATACTGGGTTGTGCCTTGCTGCCGAATGAAAAGATTGAGACATTCAATTGGGTATTCCAGCGCTGGAAGATGGCGATGGGCCTGATCATATAATGACAGATCAAGACCAATCAGTGGCCTCTTCCATATCAGAGGTGTTCCCTGGCATGGTTCACAGATGTTGCTTCTACCATGTGCTAAATCTGGCAAGAAGAAAACTAGGTCCTAAATTGGTAGATGGGAATCCGTTTGCTGATGCTTTCTACTCATGCATATATGACACAAACTGTTGGAATTATGCCCTAGAGGCAATAATAAAGATGTTATTATTATAATTCTTGTTCATGATAATGTTTATATTCCATGCTAGAATTGTATTAAGCGGAAACTTTAATACTTGTGTGGTTTGTGAACAACACCGTGTCCCTAGTACGCCTCTATGGACTAGCTCATTGATTAATGATGGTTAAGGTTTCCTAACCATGGACATGAGTTGTCGATTAATAATGAGATCATATCATTGGGAGAATGATATGATGGACAGACCCAAACTAAGCGAAGCAATTAGATCGTGTCATCGTGTTCGTCTTTGCGAAGCTTTTTCTTATGTCAAATATTGTATTCCTTAGACCATGAGATAATACAACTCCCTGGTATCGGAAGAAAGCTTTGAGGTCATCAAACGTCATCCTATGAGAGGGTGATCATAAAGGTGTCTCTCGTGATCGGAAAGTACTGTTGGGTTGTATGTATCGAGATGGGATTTGTCCCTCCCAAGTCGGAGAGATATATTTGGGCCCACTCGTGTCGATATCAACACCGCTTGCAAGCATGTGGTTAAGGAGTTAATCACAAAGTGATATCGGATTACGGAACGAGTAAAGTACTTTTTGTGAATGAGATTGAACTAGGTATGGTATGCAAGCGATCAAATCTCGGGCAAGTAAAATATCGTGAGACGAAGGGAATATATATATGGGATTGATTGAATCCTGGCATCGTAGTTCATTCGATATGATCATCGATGAATGTGTGGGAGTCAATATGGGTTTCCAGACCCCGCTATTGATTATTGATAGAAGATCATGTCTGCATATTCTCGAACCCGCAGTGTCACACACTTAACGTGTCTCGACGCTAGGATAGATTAGATAATTGGTTTATGAGTTTTTGTTCGGAGTCTCGGATAGGATTCGGGACATCACGAGAGGTTCCGGAGTGGTCTGTAGAATAAGATTCATATAAGGCAGTGCAGTTTTTGGAGTTCGGAATTGTTCCGGGTTAATCGGTATTGTACCGGAAGCTTCTAGAACCTTCCGGAAGGGTACCAATGTGGCCCCACCTTCCGGGAGGGGGCATGGGCCTATGAGGGAGTGCCCTGGCCGCATTGGGCCAGGGGCACAAGGCCCCATAGGGCCCAGCCGGCCAAGAGGGTTTAAACTCTAGATAGAGCTTCTAGAAGGGGGGGGGGGTTTCCTTGCCCCCCACTCCTCCTCCTTGGCTGCCGGCCTTGGCTTGGGGGAGGAGGCTAGGGTTGCAGCCCCACCCCTCTATATAAAGAGGGCTGGGGGCGCACCACCCCCCACACTTTCCCCTCCAACCCTAGCTGGCCTGCTGCCCTCCTCTCTCTCCCTCCCGACTGCTTGTAGGCGAAGCCCTGCTGCAGAAATTCTCCACCATATACACCACGACGTCGTGTTGTAGATCCAATCCGTATCTCCACCGTACTTGCTGGTCCGAGGAAGGAGGAGACGTCGAGGTGCTGCACGTGTGCATCTCACGGAGGTACTGCCACTTGTGGTGCTAGATCGGATCGGATCGTGAGGAGGAGAAGCGAGTACGACTACATCACCCACATTCCGACGAACGTTACGCTGTGCGAATGTTCAAGGGTATGAAGATCTAATCCAATCTCTCTCGTTGTTTGCATCTCCTAGATTAGATCTTGGCTTTCCCTTTGTTCGCATCCGTAGAAAATTTTGATTTACTATGCCGCGAAACCCTTTCAGTATCGAGCTAGATCTATGCGTAGATGTGTTTCACGAGTAGAACGCAACATGGTTGTTGCGGGCGTTGATGTTTTCTGTTGCAAGCCTCTTGTTTGTGTTCTTCTTATGACGCGGGATAGTGAGATTGAAGCGGTCCAGGCCAACCTTACGCGACGTCGTTCGCGAGACCGGCTCCGCACTTGACGTGTGGCTTGTTCCACACATGCGGCTGGTGGATGTCAGTTTCTCTCACTATAGTTGTCATGGGATTAAGACCGGAGTTTCGCAACCATAATATCACCGTTGTGGCTTTCCGTAGGTAAGAATCATTCTTAGCATCTACTCCCATAAGCCACATAAAACATGCAACAACAAAGTAGAGGCGTCTAACTTATTTTTGCAGGGAGTGTTTTCTGTGATATGGTATGGCCCAAGATGTGATGTGTATAATGTATGCGATGATCATGTTTTGTAATGTTTCATGACTTGCATGTCGATGAGTACACAACCGGCAGGATCCATATGGTTGTCTTTATAATTGTGTATGACCTGTGTGTCAACTTCTTATGCGCCATGTAATAGTTTCACTTTATCGCTAAGTAGTTAGCAATAGTTGTAGTTGCTATTCGTGGTGGAGGCAATCATGGTGGAGTGATGGAGATCATGCAGGAACGCACAAGATGGAGATCATTGCGCGAAGATTGGCTATACCATGTCACATAAAGTTATATGCATGTGATGTTTATCCTTTTATGTATCTTATTATGCTTAGATCGCGATGGTAGCATTATAAGATGATTCCTCACTTAAATATCAAGATAAAAACTGTGTTCTCCCCAAGTATGCACCGTTGCGAAAGTTCGTCATGTCCAAGCATCACGTGATGATCGGGTGCTATAGACTCTACGCTCACATACAACGGGTGCAAGCCAGTTTTGCACACGCGGAAATACTTGGGTCTAACTTGACGAGCCTAGCATGTACAGACATGGCCTCGGAACACAAGAACCGAAAGGTTAAGCATGAGTCATATGAATGATATGATCGATACTTCGTTGTCCACCATTGAAACCACATCTCTTCTCGTGAAATCGGATTAGGTGTGGTGAATTTGGATCGTGTTCACTAAACAACTTGAGGGATGTTGAATTTAGTGGGAGTTCATCTAGTAATTTGATTAAGTTGAACTATTTATCATGAACATAGTCCAAATTGTACTTGCAAATACTGTAGATCACATGGCCAAGTCCAACTTCAACTTCAACCTTTTTGCTGAGATAGAAAAGCTTAGAAACAATGGGTCTAACTTCACCAAATGGTTCCGCATTCTGAGAATCATTCTCGCTGGTGGACAAAAGGACTATGTCCTTGAGAAAGCGCTAGGTGACGCCCCTGCTATCGATGCGCCGACTGATGAAAAAGTTGTTTATTAGTCGCGCAAGGATGATTATGATTTGATTAAGATCGCCATGTTGTTTGCTATGGAATCGGATCTTCAAAATCGTTTTGAGGAGTTCGCCGGGCCCTTTGAGGTTCTCGAGGAGCTGAAAACCATGTTTCAGACTCAGGCCCGTTTTGAGAGATATGAGATCTCTAAGAAATTCTTTAACTGCAATATGGAGGAAGGGAGTTCTGTCAGTGAGCACGACATTAAGATGTCGGGCTACACTCAACGCCTTGAGCAACTGGACTGCAAGATTCCAGAAGAGCTCAAGATTGACAGAGTTATGCAATCACTCCCTCCTAGCTACAAAAGTTTTGTATTTGCTCACAATCAAATTGGTTCCACTGATATGATCACTGAGCTCTTCGCTTGTCACATCCCAAGATTTTCCAAATCTTGTAATGTGAAAATAAATTAATAAAATAAAACTTTGTTTGATTTTCAGAGCCAGAAGAAACTTTTTGAATTCAATTGGAATTTCAAACCCATTTGAATTAAATAAAATCCAAAATGCATCCATAAAGATAAACATTTAATAAAGGAAATTAAAATGTTTTGGAATTATTATTATTGGATCTTTCAATAAAAGATTGGTTTTCAAAAGAAAAGGTGGATTTATAAATAAAGATTATTTAATAAAGCCAATTAAAACCTTGGCCAAGCTTTTGAATTAAAACATTTTATTTTAAATAAAATAGCAAAGGTTTAATTAAAAATAATAAAGGATTGCTTAAATAAAATAACAAGGAATTAATATCCAACTTTATTTAATAAAGGTTTTACCAATTTTCATTAAAACATCAAAACTTATTAAATTATTTTAAATAGGTTTTCCAAGTATTTTATATTCCCAAATAAAACCTACTAAAGTGTTTTGGCTTTATTTTAGGTTCCAAAATAAATATCTCAATAAAACAAATCCTATTGGATTTAATAAGGACAGCCTATTATGTCAATTAATAATGGACACTAAAATAAAAGGTTATTTTGTTTTAAAACAAATTACCAAATATTATATGATTCACAAATAAAACCTACTAATTTGATTTTGAAGATATTTAGGTTCAAATAAAGATTTTATTAATAAAATCAAACTCTAATTGATTTAATAACTAAGGCCCATTTTATTTTATTATTAATGGACTCTAAAGTAAAAGGATTATATTATTTTAAACAAGTTTTCCAAATAACCTTTGTTTCCAAAGGAAACCTACTGATTTGGTTTTTGAAAATATTTGGATTTCAAATGAGGATTTTATTAATTAAACCAAACCCTATTTTATTAATAAACCATAGTCCATTTTATTTAATTAATAAATGGAACCTAAAAAGATTTAAAATAATATTTTATTTTAGAATGTGAATTATGATGTTAAGCAGAACCAAATTCATATTTGAAAAGCTTAATGATTGTTTGAATCTTTTGAATGTGTTTGGTTGTTTGAATTTCAAACAGAAAAAGAATTAGAAAAGAATAAAACAAATAGACAAAAAAATAGAGGAAACAGACCAGCCCAACAAGGCCTAGCCCAACAGTCCCACAGCCCAGATTCCCCTCACCCCGAAGAAAACGATTCGCACCAAATAACTAACCCACACCGAGACTGACTGGTGGACCCCGCCCCTTCCTCCTTTCTTTCACTGCCAGCGGACCCCACCCCAACTGTTCTTCGTTCTCACCCTCTGACCGTTTCTTCCTGTTCGCCATTGAATCCTCCACTTAAATTCACCTTTATGCATGAGTTAAACTGCAGTGATCACGCACATTTAATCGCCACCCTCCTCTCCGCTTCTCCGCCTCCTTCCCGAGCACGCCCCAGCCGCAGAATTTGCCAACCACTCTCCCTGTCTCCGACGAGGTCCGTTGACGATTCCATCCAAACCGGACCACCCCATGCCACACTGAGCACACGAACAAGTTCCCACTCCTGACGCCTCCTCTACGCCTCCGCTCAACCGCGACGCCCAGAAGCCGTCTTGACAAAAATTCCGAGTGCCTTTGTCTCGCCTCCGACAAGCTCCTCCGGTAACTCCAGACCACCCCGACCCCTCTCGTTCACGCACACGCCTTCTTCGTGTCCTTGCGCTCCTGACCGTGTGTCTCGTTTGTCTCCGGGTGATTCCTAGCGTCGTCCTCGACCTCGACCGCGCGCGTCCGTCGCCAGTACCAACTCCGGCGAGCAATCGCAGCTGCTCCCTAGCGCCCCTCGACGGACAAGTGCCACGTTGAGCATCAGCGAGCGTCAGCGAATCCGGTGAGCAGCTCCACACCCTCCTTTGCTTCCTATACTGGCCGCCGCATCGTCGCTCGCCAGCAATGGCCGCCGCTTCGCCTATGGTCGAGCACCCCACAGCCGTTAGATCTAGATCGGACGCACTGGACAGAATCACTTAACGCGAAGAGGTATGTCCTCTGGACCGCACGATTAGACTTAATCCAACGCACCAGAGCGTGATCCGCAGAACCGTACCGCCCAATAAAATCTCGACGTGTCACCGTCTGCTTAAAATGTAAATTGAAATCAGATTGAAATGCCATTTTGAAAACCTTATAACTTTTGATCCACACGTCCAAATTTGGCAAATTTTATATCAATGAAATCAGGAGAACAAGCCCTAGCCAACCATGGCCTTAGTTTGACAAATAGTATCTGTTAGCTTGTTTGAATTTGCAGAAACATTTGTGTGCTTGTTTAGATTAGAAAAATTGTTTAAAAATGATTTTTGTATTAAAACCTTTGCAAAATGGTTTGTTGTGATATTACTGACCCTAGGAACCAACCCTTGGTGTTAGAAATGATTTTTGTAAAATTTAGGTTAGATTACTTGACTAAGTCATTTTCTAGCCAAATAAAAGGAATAGTTTTTATTATAAAAATGTTTATGGAAAAGAAACTTTGATAAAATAGTTTGGACCAAACCTACTGACCCAAAAACACCAAGTTTTGCAATAGCAACTCATTTGGTGAACAACTTAAGAATTTTGCCTTAATAAAAACATTTTTTTTCACCACATGAAATGATAAATGGATTTAAAAATAGTTTTTGGACAAAACCCTCTTACTAATGACTTTGCCACTTCGGTAAATGACCAAATTGGATCTTACAAAGTTTAGAAACCCATAGAGACCCCCTTTGCAAAATAAAACTATTTTGTGCATGCTCCCATGCATGACTTAGATTCCATTACTTTGTATGTGTGAATAATTGTTTGTTTGACTTTGGTTGGAATGTGAATTGAATTTGTGTTTGCTTGTTTGACTTGTAGTGAAGTGTGAGACTAACAAGATCAAGGAGTGAACTACCATTTCCTTCCAAAAAGGCAAGTGATGCTTCATACTTTTTGTCCCATTACTTTCTCTATGCATTAGTGATTTTGCTAAGTAAAACTTGCATGGATTTTGCTAAGTATAGACCTTGCTATAGGAAATCCTAGTAGATGAATCCTTAGTAGGATTTTCCTAAGTTAGAGATTCCTACTACTACCAAGCTTAGCCTAGCTAATAGAAAACATGGGTGGAATATATATTCACACTATGGAAAAATATTCTAAGTCTGAGGACTTAGGTTTTGTTTAATAAAACAACTAAGTTAATGAACCTCCTGGGTGGAATGGAAGGATTGGGATATGTTGAGTGGTTACACAAGGCCATGGACTTGGGTTGTGTATCTCACTTGTGGTATGCCACCGAGGCACAAAGAGATTTGAGATGTCAAATGTTGAGAAGCTTCAAGTGCAACCACTTGGCAATATGGGCTCTGCCATGATCATATAGGTTGCAAGAACTTAGCCATATGGATAGTGGGTGGTAGTGTTTGATAGGTTGGAGCGCGTCCATTTTGGTCTAAGGGAAAGCTTCTGAAAGATTTTGTCTTGGGAAACCAAGTCTTGTGGGTAAAGTGCACCACCTCTGCAGAGTGTAAAATCTAAGTACTTAGCCATGTCCCTGGTAAAGGACAATTTGAGCATCAAGACATGGAAGCAATCAAGAATCTCATCATTCAAATTTCTAAATTAAAATCTTGTGCTTTGAACAAGGGTTGTTTGAATTCTTCAATCATTGATGGAGAGATGGCTTGGTACAAGGATCTTGAAATCTTTGATTGAGAAAAATGATTTTGTCAAGCAAAAACCTAGTATTTTCAAAATGATAAGAAAAATCTATTTTGAGCAATGCAAGCCTCAACTCCACATAGCCAAATGCATATAGATGATAGACTCCACTATACTACCATAGTATCACTTGCCAATACAATTCAAATGTATTGACCCTTTGTGGCTGTAACTTGTATGTTGCAGGTTTGATTGATTTTAGTGAAGAATGATTGTTTAGGATTACAAAGTCTACAACCAACATCTGCCTGTGGCACTTTGAAGATGAAGGACCCCATGCTTATAGTTATTCCGCTGCAATGTAATGTAATAGCCGTATGAGCTATGTATGATGTAATAAAATTATGTTATTCCTGGTTATAAAGTTATACTATGACCTTTGTTTCTTGATATTACATCTTAACTGTGGATGCTAGCTATTGATCCAGGGACTAGCATTGTAAAACACAGGAGGGATCAATCTTATTAAAGGTTGGGACCCCTACATCGCTAAACTGAAAGTTGCGGAGGTGGATACTAAGAAATATAATCATGTGTTGATGGTCAACAAGCCCCGCACCTTTAAGAAAGGTAAGGGTGCAAAGAATCCCTTCAAGAAAGGCGGCAAGCGCTGTTCTGGGAGGAAGCTGTGTCTGGTCCTAAGTCGGACCTTCGAGTGCTTCTATTGCAAGGACAAGGGTCCTCGAAGCGCAATCGTCAAGTACTTAGCGGACAAGAAGGCTGACACCATCAAAGGTATATATGATATAGATGTTATTGATGTTTTCCTTACTAGCCCTCGTTGTAGTGCCTGGGTATTTGATACCGGTTCAGTTGCTAATATTTGTAACTCGAAACAGGAGCTACGGAATAGACGACGGCTTGCGAGGGATGAGGTGACGATGCGCGTTGGCAACGGATCAAGAGTTGATGTGATGGCCGTCAGCACGCTCTCCTTAGTTTTACATTCGGGATTAGTTTTAAACCTTAATAAATGTTATTATGTGCCTGCGTTAAGCATGAACATTATTTCTGGATCTTGTTTATTGCTGTAGGGGTTCGTAGCATGGAAAACAAAAAATTTCTATCGCATAAAAACAAACAAACCAAGATCTATCTACTAGATTGTAGCAACGAGTCGATGGAATAACTTACCCTCGAAGATTCCAAAGCGGTTAACGAGAGCAGATTCTCGTGGGTGATGTAGTCGTACTTTTCCCGATCTCAAGATCGCGTAGACGATCCTTTCGGCGTTCCAAGGCGCTTCAGATCGGTCACATCGCTCGGTACTCGACGAAGACCTTCCTCTCCTTGTTCCAAGAAAATGGAGGTTGTAGCACTCTCTCGCGATTCAAAGACAACGGCGTGGTACCGGAAGTAGAGGGGAGATCCCGCAGGGCTTCGCCTTAAGCCGGAGCGAGTATGGTGGAGTATGAGAGAGAGCTATTAGTGGTCTAGGGATTATACACACCAATTAGAAGGCTCTAAACCGCAGGCTAGAGCAATTAGAAGCTCTAAACCAAAACGGCTCTAAACCGGAGATTAGAGGATAGGAACTTGTGTGTCTAGAGGAGGAGGCCCTGCCCCTCCTTTTATAGGTGGGAGGCGGCCAAGGGAGGAGTCCCTACCCAAGTCGGCCTTGGTTGGCGCGCGGCTTGGAGGACTCCTCCCAAGTCGGTTCCAACCACCTCTTGCTTGTTTCCCACAGTTTCTGTTTCCCAGTTCTGCTTTCCACAGTTTCTGCTTTTAGCTGCTTGACTTTCAAACCGGTTTGACTTTCAGTTTTGGAACAGCAAGAACACTTAGTACATGATGCAATCATTCAATATGTAATGACACATTCATGTACCCTTCCCCGAGTGCGGACATTCCGAACCTTCTAGAACATTCCCGATGAAAACACTAATCATTCCCGAACTCAAACGGGACTTTCCTTATATGAATCTTATTCTCCGGACCATTCCGGATCACCTCGTGATATCCCGGATCCCATCCGAGACTCCGAACAACATTCGGTCTCTTTCTCATAATACCATAACTACTCAAACAACGTCGAATCCTTAAGTGTGTCTCCCTACGGTTCGTGAATTATGCGGACATGATCGAGACACTTCTCCGAATAATAACCAATAGAGGAATCTGGAAATTCATATGGCTCCCACATATTTCTACGATTACTTTGTGATCGAATGAACCACTTACATACGATACCAATTTCCCTTTGTCTCACGATAGTTTACTTATCCGAGGTTTTGATCGTCGGTATCTCTACATACCTAGTTCAACCTCGTTAGTGATAAGTACTCTTTTGTTGTTCCCGTGATATGTGATCCCTTGTGAGCCAGTCACATGCTTGCAAGCTAATTGGATGACATTCCACCGAGAGGGCCCAGAGTATATCTATCCGTCATATGGATGGACAAATCCCACTCTTGATCCATGTGTTTCAACCAATACTTTCCGAACACTCAATGCCACCTTTATAACCACCCAGTTACGGTGTGGTGTCTGATGTCATCAAAGCATCCATCTAGTAAAGGTGATATGCATGATCTCATGGTCGAAGGAATTAGGTTACTATGTATCAGAAAGCATATAGCAATTGAACTATTGAAATGACTTGATCTTTATGCTACGCTTATCTATAGGAGTATGTCCATCACATCATTCTCCTAATGATATGATCCTATTGTTAATAACATCTCTATGTTCATGATCAGGAAACCATGGTCATATATTAACCAACAAGCTAGTTTAACAAGAGGCTTTACTAGGGACTCTTATTTTAGTTTACAAATCACACAAGTATTAATGTTTCCGGTTAATACAATTATAGCATGGTATGTAAACATTTATCATAAGTGTGAAGATATGATAATAACCACTTTATTATTGCCTCTTGGGCATATCTCCAACAGTCTCCCACTTGCACTAGAGTCAATAATCTAGTTTCAAACCTTTGTGTATTCAACACCTATGGCTTTCCGGTGTTGTATGTACACGATTGCTAGTGGTCAACTGATCTCCGGATCTGACACTTCCAGGTCCGTGTGTAATTTCATGTCTTTGCGTCTCTACGCATCACTCATTCTCTAATGAGATGGCTTCGTACAATTTGGTCCTTTGGTGTGACCTTTAGTTCTTTGGGGTTAAAAATTTGTTGATAATATTGTCGTACAATATATCTTCATAGTATTATCCCACTGTGAACTACACCTAGTTTGATAACAAACTACTTGACACAAATGCCCTCTTTTGCTGCTAAAATAGCAGTCATATACTTAGCCTTTTGTTGTAGTATCTGTCACAATGTCTTAACTTTTGGAACTCATCCAAATCCATTATGGAACTCACTTTCCATTATATTGTGCCACCCTTAGTTTACATTGAGATAAACTTAATTTGTATTTTGTGACAAAGCTAGTATCAATGTAGTACTTTTACAATGAACTAACCATCTATTTGTCACTTCTACAAATATTATACTCTTAGTTCTTCCAAAAGATCATAAGAATATCCTTACTATTGTCCAATGATCATCTTACGAATCATTCTGGTATATGCTCACAACATTTAGAGCATAGGACATATCTGGATTTGTACATATCACAGTATGATTGATATAAATACTCTTTGTGATTTCATACATCAAGTATCAATCTATACTTGATTATTTGTTTAACTTACCAAATGTCAATACACTTGAATATATCATCAATATTGAACTCATTCAATCCTTTCTGTGCGACAAGAACCTTTCTTGTAGTTTCTATATTGAACTCATTCAATATCTTATCTATGTACTTCTGGCACAACCATATTGGCGTCTATTGATGCCAATTATTTGGGTTTTGCCTAAGTCTTTCATCGAGATGAAATTCTTAATATGTGTTAATAAAAGATACATTATTTCCAATCAACAATATGTCTTCCACATAATGTATTAGAAAGATGTCTTAGCGCTCCCACTTAATTTCTTGCAAATGCAAGCATCTTCATTGTCTCTAATGAACTTTTAAACTCCTTTAACAGTTTCATCATAGTGAAGATTCCAACTCCGCGATGCTCACTTCAACCATTGAAGTTTGCATGTGCTTTTAGCATCCCTTGAATTAACAAAATCCTATGGACCATGTTATTCACATGTCCTAGGTAACAATTCTATTAGAAGAACTTGTTTTGTTTATTCAACTATCATATAACAAAATTATATGTAGTGGTTGCTACATTAATCCGTCTAGACTAAATATCACTATGAAAGATCAAATCTTGTCATAGTCAACCTTTGAACATTGTTGTGAACTCTTTCCCAACATGTCGACTATTTCATAGATGTGAAACATCCATGTTTATTTCTTTATAGATCCAGACACAACTGTAAGGTCTTACACCTTTCTCGAGGGTCTTTCAAGTTCAAAACTTGATTTCTCATGAATGGAACTATCACGGATTTTATGGCTTCAAGCCATTTGACGGAGTCAGGTCCCATCATCGCTTCTTTGCATGTAGTCGGTTCATTATTCTCAAATAATGATTCAACCCTCAAATCTTGGTATTTGATTGTTCATCCGACCTACTTGTTTCAATAGGAACTTGGATCTCCATGACCACAACCTTTGAGGTACGTGAGCCATGAGCTTTGTTGCTTCCTCCTAACACTTTTCAAGCGCAACTCTGCACATACACTCTGACTAAGGTTCTTTTAACCTTATCAAAGTTCTATTGTCCTCCCACTTAACTTTTCACGAAAAATTCCTTCTCAAAGAAACTTGACGTTTTAAGTGACAAACACTTTTGTCTCTGATGTTATGGAGGATTACTTAACAGTTATTCGAAATAACATACAAAGACAGGTTCATCCGACTTTGGTTGCAAACATCTTTCTTATTCATAGCATACCAATGTTTAAGAAAGGACAACTTGGGTTTTATCCCAAACCATAACTTTATATGGTGTCATTTCAACGGATTATGATGGAGCTATTTTCAGTGGAAAAACGGTAATCTCTAAAGCTTTTAATCTTTAAAATATAATGGCAGTTTTATGAATTATACCTTTGATCTTACCATGTCAAACAAGGTTTAATTACATATCTCGAACGTTCCATACTCTTATGGTGTTTCGGGAAAATGCAAATCCACGGAACGATTCCTTAAATCTTAGGTATTATGCTAAACTCTGTAACTCAAATATCTTCCTTTATGATCTTATCATAAACTATTTATATTCTTGTTACAATGATTTTGCACTTCGTCTTGAAAATCTTTGAACTTTTCAAATATTTCACACTTCATCCTTATTAAGTAAATATTCATATATTCACTCAAAATTTCGGAGAAAGCAAATGAAGTTGAAATCCATCGCTCTTGACTACACATAACAGACTTTATACAACAATATGTACAAATTCCAATAAGCTAGTCTTTTGTTCCCTTTTTGCCTATGAACGAAGTTTTAATTATCTCTAGGAAAGTTTCACAAGCGTCATTTGATCAAAATCAAATAGACTCCAAAATTCCATCCATATGGAGTTTCTTCATGTTTTCTTTCCAATATAATTTAAACGGCGATGTCACTTCCTAAGTGATCTTTCAATCAATTTGTCTTTCGACATTTTTAGCACTAGTTTTATGGATGTGATTTCTCCAACGATATTTGTGAATCATCCATCTTTTATGGATTACGACAATTATTTGAACAACCCTTTTGTTCTCATAATACCCGATAAAACAAATCTTGAAGGCAAGCTTTGATGTTTTAACGAGCAACACAATAACCCTTTATTTGTTCTCGATGAACATCATCACATATTCTTTTTCTAGTTACTTAGGCCATTGTAGTTCATGAATTCTGTTGTTTCGTATGACGATTCACACCAACAAATTCAGTATCAAATACTTAAGAATCACATTGTTTAATAAGCAAAGAATATAGCCATAACATGTATATCATCCATATACTTAAACTGAACAATTCTAGTCTTTTCTTTTCTGCCATATATTTATGAGATTCTCTTTCAGTATTTCCTTTTCTGTTTGAAAGAATCTATCAACATCAATAGTGGAGTCATACATATGACACATAGTCCAAAGCGTGTATAGTTAAATACCAATGTCTTTGGACTTGCACTTTGAAGTAGATCACCATCATCAAATGTTTGGTGTTCTTTCAAATTCCTTTCTTTAGTAATCTCTTGGTGTAGTAAACATTTCACCTACATAAAAAATTCACCCTCATCATGGATTTATCCATGATCAAGCTACTTTTAGCTTGCAACGGTGAATCACAAGTATAATGTTGCTCTCCAAAACCTTTTGGAGGATTAGGACAACTAGTGTCTCCAACCTTTTGCAAATTCTCATAAAATATGAGAACATGTCTTTTGCCATATTATACTCTATCATGTTGAAACCAATACTTTGTTTCAGATATCACAATATCTTCCACACATCATGGTTTCTGAAACAACTCTTTCAGATCCTAGATAACCTTGATATTAAGACAATTCTTTGAATATCAAGAATCATGGAGACAAACATGATACTCATATACTAACACTTGGAATTGTCACTCTTGTTTTAATACCAATTATTAAACTTCATGGAGTAACCGGAACTTACTGAAAGTTTGCAATAGGACTTTTAAACTTTAGATTAACACTTCAAAACAATACGATACCAGTTCGTAAAGTAACTAACCATAATTCTATAGTTCTATTATCTCAATTATAACTAAGCGCAAGGTGGTAAACGGATGCCAATGACTACAACAACTATGCAAATTCACTTTGATTTAGTTTATGATAAATTGAGTTCTAATTAATAATTAAATTAAACTAGGTGAACTCCCACTCAAAGCAACATCCCTCACATTGTTTTAGTGATCACATGAACCAAATCCACCACATCAAAACCGATCATCACGAGAGTTGATGCAACTTCAATGGCGAACAATCAACATGTTCATCATATCTACTATATGACTCATGCTTTAACTTTCGGTGATCCGTGTTCCGAGACCATGTCTGTACATGCTAGGCTCGTCAAGATCAACCTTAGCTTCTGCATGAGAAAATCTGGCTTGCTCACGTTGTATACACTCGCAGAATCTAACACACCCGATCATCGCGTGGTGCTTCGAAACAACGAGCTTTAGCAACAGTGCTAACTAAGGGTGAACACTTTATGACTTGAAATTGATGTGCATGAGGGATCATCTTATAATGCTACCGTCGTCTACTAAGCAATACAAGATGCATAAAGGATTAACATCACATGCAATTCAATAATATGTGATATGATATGGCCTTTCTTCTTTGTGCTTCCGATCTCCATCTTCAAGCACGAACATGATCTCCATCATCACCGGCATTGCATCAAGGTCAATGACGCTGCTCCATGGTTGTCGTCCACCGGCTTCAACTATTACAACTACTTTGAATAGACACGCGGGTCTTAACATAAATTAAAGACAACCATATGGCTCCTGCCGGTTGCCGACTTACAATAAGGAACATTGCATACATCATATATAATCACAATCATGGCCATATCACATCACAGCACACCCCTGCAAAACAAAGTTAGACGCCTCTAATTTTCTTTGCATGTTTTACGTGGTTTGGGGCTTTCAATAAGTGTCGTTCTAACTTACGAACAAGAACCACAACATTGATACTAGTATTGTTAATCACCCGTTGTAAATTGGATCTTAACTATGCTAGGAGAAACAGGCACCCGCAAAGCCACTTATGCAATACAAGTTGCATGTCAAGCGTGGAGCAAGTCTCATGAACGATGTCATGTAAGGTTAGCCCGGGCCGCTTCATCCCAACATACCGCAAGATGCAAAGTACACAAGCAATCGACAATAAAAGCATCAATGCCCACAATGACCATTGTGTTCTACTCGTCTGCAGATCTACATATAGACACGGCTCGATACCCTTTGAGGGGTTCATAGCATGGAAAACAAAAATTTTCTATCACATACAAACAAACAAGCCAAGATTTATCTACTAGATTGTAGCAACGAGTCGATGGAATAACTTACCCTCGAAGATTCCAAAGCGGTTAACGAGCAGATTCTCGTGGGTGATGTAGTACTCTTTCCGATCTCAAGATCGCAGGCGATCCTTCCAAGCTGCGTTCGGCGGCGCGCTTCATGATCGGTCACGTTCGGTAGACCTTCCTCTCCCTTGTTCCAGGAAGCGGAGGTTGTAGCACTCTCCTCGCGATTCCAAGACAACTGGCGTGGTACCTAAGTAGAGGGAGATCATGAGGCTTCATGCCGGAGGCGAGTATGGTGGAGTATGAGAGAGAGCTATTAGTGGTCTAGGGATTAGACACACCAATTAGAAGGCTCTAAACCGCAGGCTAGAGCAATTAGAAGCTCTAAACCAAAACGGCTCTAAACAGGAGATTAGAGGATAGGAACTTGTGTGTCTAGAGGAGGAGGCCCCTCCTTTTATAGGTGGAGGGCGGCCAAGGGAGGAGAGTCCCTCCCAAAGTCGGCCTTGGTTGGGCGCGGATTGGAGGACTCCTCCCCAAGTCGGTTCAACCACCTCTTGCTTGTTTCCCACAGTTTCTGTTTTCCACAGTTTCTGTTTTTAGCGTTTGACTTTCAAACCGCGGTTTGACTTTTCAGTTTTGGAACAGCAAGAACACTTAGTACATGATGCAATCATTCAATATGTAATGACACATTCATGTACCCTTCCCCGGAGTGACGGACATTGAACCTTCTAGAACATTCGATGAAAACACGGAATCATTCCCGAACTCAAAGCAGGACTTTCCTTATATGAATCTTATTCTCCGGACCATTCCGGATCACCTCGTGATATCCCGGATCCCATCCGAGACTCCGAACAACATTCGATCTCTTTCTCATAATACCATAACTACTCAAACAACGTCGAATCCTTAAGTGTGTCTCCCTACGGTTCGTGAATTATGCGGACATGATCGAGACACTTCTCCGAACAATAACCAATAGAGGAATCTGGAAATTCATATGGCTCCCACATATTTCTACGATTACTTTGTGATCGAATGAACCACTTACATACGATACCAATTTCCCTTTGTCTCACGATAGTTTACTTATCCGAGGTTTTAATCGTCGGTATCTCTACATACCTAGTTCAACCTCGTTACTGATAAGTACTCTTTTCTCGTTCCCGTGATATGTGATCCCTTGTGAGCCAGTCACATGCTTGCAAGCTAATTGGATGACATTCCACCGAGAGGGCCCAGAGTATATCTATCCGTCATATGGATGGACAAATCCCACTCTTGATCCATGTGTTTCAACCAATACTTTCCGAACACTCAATGCCACCTTTATAACCACCCAGTTACGGTGTGGTGTTTGATGTCATCAAAGCATCCATCTGGTAAAGGTGATATGCATGATCTCATGGTCGAAGGAATTAGGTTACTATGTATCAGAAAGCATATAGCAATTGAACTATTGAAATGACTTGATCTTTATGCTACGCTTATCTATAGGAGTATGTACATCACATCATTCTCCTAATGATATGATCCTGTTGTTAATAACATCTCTATGTTCATGATCAGGAAACCATGATCATATATTAACCAACAAGCTAGTTTAACAAGAGGCTTTACTAGGGACTCTTATTTTAGTTTACAAATCACACAAGTATTAATGTTTCCGGTTAATATAATTATAGTATGGTATGTAAACATTTATCATAAGTGTGAAGATATGATAATAACCACTTTATTATTGCCTCTTGGGCATATCTCCAATAATTGCAAGACGGTTATTCATTTAAATCGGAGAATAATGGTTGTTCTATTTATATGAGTAACATCTTTTATGGTCATGCACCTATTGTGAATGGTTTATTTCTTCTAAATCTCGAAAAGGATGAAACACACATCCATAACATTGAGGCTAAGAGATGCAAAGTAGATAGTGATAATACTACTTATTTGTGGCAATCGTCTAGGTCATATCATATTGGTGTAAAACGCATGAAGAAACTCCATTCTGATGGACTTTTGGAGTCTCTTGATTTTGAATCATTTGACACATGCGAACCATGCCTCATGGGCAAGATGATCAAAACTCGTTCTCCGGTATGATGGAGCGAGCAACGGACTTGTTGGAAATCATACATACCGATGTAGGCGGACCGATGAGTGTTTCGACGCGCGGTGGATATCGCTATTTTCTCACTTTTACCGATGACTTAAGTAGATATGGGTATATCTATTTAATGAAACATAAATCTGAAACGTTTGAAAAGTTCAAAGAATTTCAGAGTGAAGTGGAGAACCATCGTAACAGAAAGATTAAGTTTCTACGATCCGATCGTGGAGGTGAATATTTGAGTTATGATTTTGTCACGCATCTTAAAGAGAGCGGAATCGTTTCGCAACTCACGCCACCCGGAACACCATAGTGCAATGGTGTGTCTGAACGCCGGAACCGAACCCTATTAGATATGGTCCGATCTATGATGTCTCTTACTGATTTGCCGTTATCATTTTGGGGTTATGCATTAGAAACCGCTGCATTCACTTTGAATAGGGCACCATCTAAATTCGTTGAGACGACACCGTATGAACTATGGTTTGGTGCTAAACCTAAGTTGTCGTTTCTTAAAGTTTGGGGATGCGAAGCTTACGTCAAGAAGTTGATGCCGGACAAGCTCGAACCCAAAGCGGAGAAATGCGTCTTCATAGGATACCCTAAGGAAACTATTGGGTATACCTTCTATCACATAAAGAAGGCAAAGTGTTTGTCAGAAGAACGGTTCCTTTCTTGAGAAGGAGTTTCTCTCGAAAGAAGTGAGTGGGAGGAAAGTAGAGCTAGACGAGGTTATTGAACCTTCTCTTGAGTTGGAGAGTAGCGCAGACCTGAAATTGTTCGATGCTGCACCAATGATAGAGGAAGCTAATGACAAGGATCACGAAGCTTGGACGATCTGCTCTTGAATATCGCAGGTCGACAAGGTCGCGTGCCCCTCCTGAGTGGTACGGCAACCCTGTCTTGACTGTCTTGTTAGTAGAAGACAGTGAACCTACGAACTATGAGGAAGCGATGATGAGCCCAGATTCTGAGAAATGGCTAGAAGCCATGAAATCCGAATTGGGATCCATGAGCGAAAACCAAGTATGGACTTTGGTGGACCCTCCTAGCGACCGAGAGGCCGTTGAGTGCAAATGGATCTTCAAGAAGAAAACGGACGCGGATGTTAATGTTACCGTCTATAAAGCACGGCTTGTTGCGAAAGGTTTTCGACAAGTTCAAGGTGTTGACTACGATGAGACTTTCTCTCCCGTAGCGATGTTTAAGTCCATTCGGATTTTATTAGCTATTGCTACGTTTCATGATTATGAAATATGGCAGATGGATGTCAAGACTGCTTTCCTCAATGGAAACATTGACGAAGAGTTGTATATGATGCAACCCGAAGGTTTTGTCGATCCTAAGGATGCTGATAAAGTATGCAAACTTCAGCGTTCCATTTATGGACTGAAGCAAGCATCTCGGAGTTAGAACCTTCATTTTGATCAAGTGATCAAGAGCTTTGGATTTGTTCCAAATTGCTACGAAGCTTGCATCTACAAGAAAGTGAGTGGGAGCTCGGTGACGTTTCTGGTACTATATGTGGATGACATATTGATTATCGGAAATGACATCAACATGCTTAACGATGTGAAGAGTTATTTGAACAAGTGTTTTTCAATGAAAGACCTAGGTGAAGCTGCTTATATATTGGGCATCAAAATCTATAGAGATAGACAAAGACACTGATAGCTTTAAGCGGAGTACATACCTAGACAAAGTTCGAAAAGGTTCGAATGGATAAGGCAAAGAAAGGTTCGGTGCCTATGTTGTCGGGTAAGATATTGAGCAAGGCTCGGTGTCCATTCTGATGTAATGATAGGGAAGCTATGAGCAAAGTGCCTTATGCCTCGGCCATAGGTTCTATCATGTATGCCATGCTGTGTACTAGACCGGATGTGTCCAATGCTCTTAGTTTGACGAGGAGATATCAGAGTGATCCAGGAGTGGAACACTGGACAGCCGTGAAGAACATCCTAAAATACCTAAATAGGACTAAAGAAATGTTCTTAGTCTATGGCGGTGATGAACAACTTGTCGTAAAAGGTTACGTCGACGCTAGTTTCGACACCGACAAGGATAATTCTAAATCTCAGACATGATACGTGTATATTTTGAATGGAGGAGCTGTGAGCTGGAGAAGCTGCAAGCAAAGCGTGATCGCGGGATCTACAGTAGAATCGGAATACATGGCTGCTGCAGAAGCGTCAAGTGAAGGAGTTTGGATCAGGAACTTCATCACTGAGCTTGGCGTGGTTCCAAGTGCATTGGACCCACTGGAGATATTGTGTGACAACACTGGCGCCATAGCACTCGCTAAGGAACCAAGATATCATCCAAATACCAAGCATATCAACCGCAAGTTTGATATAATCCGAGATTATATAGCAGATGGAGATCGAAGATTAGCAAAGTACATCTGATCTGAATGTCGCAGATCCATTGACTAAACCTCTTCCACGTGTAAAACATGATCAGCACCTCAGTGCCATGGGTGTGAGATTGTTGCCAGATGTAAACTAGATTATTGACTCTAGTGCAAGTGGGAGACTGTTGGAATTATGCCCTAGAGGCAATAATAAAGATGTTATTATTATAATTCTTCTTCATGATAATGTTTATATTCCATGCTAGAATTGTATTAAGCGGAAACTTTAATACTTGTGTGGTTTGTGAACAACACCGTGTCCCTAGTACACCTCTATGGACTAGCTCATTGATTAATGATGGTTAAGGTTTCCTAACCATGGACATGAGTTGTCGATTAATAATGAGATCATATCATTGGGAGAATGATATGATGGACATATCCAAACTAAGTGAAGCAATTAGATCGTGTCATCGTGTTCGTCTTTGCGAAGCTTTTTCTTATGTCAAATATTGTATTCCTTAGACCATGAGATAATACAACTCCCTGGTATCGGAAGAAAGCTTTGAGGTCATCAAACGTCATCCTATGAGAGGGTGATCATAAAGGTGTCTCTCAGGTGATCGGAAAGTACCTGTTGGGTTGTATGTATCGAGATGGGATTTGTTCCTCCCAAGTCGAAGAGATATACTTCGGGCCCACTCGGTAATAGATATCAACACCGCTTGCAAGCATGTGGTTAAGGAGTTAATCACAAAGTGATATCGAATTACGGAACGAGTAAAGTACTTGCTGTGAACGAGATTGAACTAGGTATGAAGGTACCGACGATCAAATCTCGGGCAAGTAAAATATCGCGAGACGAAGGGAATATATATATGGGATTGATTGAATCCCGGCATCTTGGTTCATCCGATATGATCATCGATGAATGTGTGGGAGTCAATATGGGTTTCCAGACCCCACTGTTGATTATTGATAGAAGATCATGTCTGCATATTCTCGAACCCGCAGGGTCACACACTTAACGTGTCTCGACGCTAGGATAGATTGGATAATTGGTTTATGAGTTTTTGTTCGGAGTCTCGGATGGGATCCGGGACATCACGAGAGGTTCTAGAGTGGTCCGGAGAATAATATTCATATAAGGCAGTGCAGTTTTTGGAGTTCGGAATTGTTCCGGGTTAATCGGTATGTCTGGAAGCTTCTAGAACCTTCGGAAGGGGACCAACATGGCCCCACCTTCCGGGAGGGAATGGGCCTATGAGGGAGTGCCTGGCCACATTGGGCAGGGCAGGCACAAGGCCCCATAGGGCCCATGGCCAAGAGGGTTTAAACTCTAGATAGAGCTTCTAGAAGGGGTTCCTTGCCACTCCTCCTCCTTGGACGCCTTGGCTTGGGGGGGCTAGGTTGCCGCCCACCCTCTATATAAAGAGGGCTGCGCACCACCCCACACTTCCCTCCAACCCTAGCCGCCTGCCCTCCTCTCCCTCCCGACGCTTGTAGGCGAAGCCTCAGAAATTCTCCACCATATACACCACGCCGTCGTGTTGTAGATCCAATCCGTATCTCCACCATACTTGCTGGTCCGAGGAAGGAGGAGACGTCGAGGTGCTGCACGTGTGCATCTCATGGAGGCACCGCCACTTGTGGTGCTAGATCGGATCGGATCGCGAGGAGGAGAAGCGAGTACGACTACATCACCCACGTTAAATGAACGCGTTCATTGTCTGAATCTTCAATGGTATGAAGATCTAATCCAATCTCTCTCGTTGTTTGCATCTCCTAGATTAGATCTTGGCTTTCCCTCTGTTCGTATCCGTAGAAAGTTTTGATTTACTATGCCGCGAAACCCTTCACAAACACAGTTGAAGAGTTTGAGTTTTGCTGGCAACACATGCTGCAAGTGCACGAAATGTCCGAGAACAAACATTTGAAAAACATGTGGAAAAGCAGAAAAACATGGGCACCTGTGTACTTCAGGAGCAACTCCTTCCCATTTACTAGCACTACAGGAAGTTCAGAAGGCCTGAACTCATACTTCAAGACACTCGTTCGACCAAGTGACTCCATATACAACTTTGTGCAGCAATACGAATTGTGCCAAAACCTCATGCTAGACCGTGAGGACAATGTTGGATTCATAATGGAGACAATGGTTCCAGGGCTTTGGAGCAGGTGAGACCAAAACTAGTTTCTACATTTCCAGCAACAGATTAGTATTGTAGCATGTAATGATACTAATTGTAGCAGTACCTAATAATATTTGTCACAAAAACTTATTGCAGTTGGAGCATAGAAAAACAAGCTGTCAAATTCTACACTAGGGAGGTATTTGACAGGTTCCAGAAGATACTCGCAGCATCCACAAAATTTTGTCCAGTCCAGACAGCACAAGGAGAAGGCCTGTATTTTGATCTTGAGCCGAACCCTGGGATAGACCTCAAGACATATAGGGTCCAAATTGTGGTTGAGAACGGATTGTACACATGCGGTTGCAATGCATTTGAAATGTGCGGATTGCTATGTCAACATGTCATCAGGGTTATGGTGCATATGAATATTCAGGAAATTCCAGAAAGATACATGCTACACCGTTGGTCTGCTGCAGCAACTACGCCTACTCCAGACCCAGGGACACATGGTACAAGGTTTTGGTGTCTCGGGTACCAACACGTTTAAGTACAATTCATTGTGCAGAAAAATGAATGATCTGGCCTCAGATGCATGCATTGCAGATGACACGTATGCACTGGTTTCTGGAATGATTGATGAAGCAAAAAAAATTGTTGCGACAATGAGAAGAGCTCGAGGTAATGTTGTAGGGGTTCGTAGCATGGAAAACAAAAAATTTCTACCGCATGCACACAAACAAGCCAAGATCTATCTACTAGATTGTAGCAACGAGTCAATTAGAGTACTCACTCTCGAAGATTCCAAAGCGGTTAACAAGAGCAGATTCTCGTGGGTGATGTAGTCGTACACTTGCCGATCTCAAAATCGCGTAGACGATCCTTTTGGCACTGCGTTCCGGCAGCGCTTCCGCAGTCGGTCACACGTTTGGTACTCGATGAAGAACTTCCTCTCCCTTGTTCCAGCAGGCAGCGGAGGTTGTAGTTCTCCCCTCGTGATTCCGACAGCATGACGACGTGGTGTCGGAAGTAGAGGGAAAATCTTGCAGGTCTTCGCCTAAGCCGGAGCAGGTTATGGTGGATCTAGGGTTTCCGGCGATCTAGGTTTAAAGGGCCGAAGAGAAAGAGGTGGAGTCGGCGGCGGCTAGGACGACATCGACGATCCGGCGGCGTGGCAGCAGCTGGAGTGGGGTAGGCGTGGTGGCTTGGTGGGAGGGGCTGGTTGTGTGGTCTTGGGGCACCCCCTCCCCTCTATTTATGAGAGGGAGGGTAGCTTGGGAGAGGGGAGTTTGAATCCTTCCCCAACTCCCTCTCCTAGTTGGCTTGTGGTGGAGGGAAAGAAGGATTCTTTCCTTCCTCCACTAGGAAACATTGTCCCAGTTTGACTTTTCAAACTTGCCTTTTGACTTTCAATTTGGTGCTTTATTTCTTTCTTGCAAATGCCCAACCAAGTGACCTAGAACATGATCCAATCATTCCACTTATCCATGACACATTCATGTACCCTTCCCCTTCCGGTCCTTCTAGACCCTTCTAGAACCTCTCCGATGAAATCATCGGAATCATTCCTGAACTCTGGAATTGGACTTTCCTTATATGAATCTTATTCTCCAGACCATTCCGGGTCTCCTCGTGATATCCCGGATCCCATCCGAGACTCCGAACAACATTCAGTCTCCCTACTTACATTCCGTATCTACTAAACAACATCGAATCCTTAAGTGTGTCTCCCTATGGTTCGTGAATTACGCGGACATGATCGAGACACTTCTCCGATCAATAACCAATAGAGGAATCTGGAAATTCATATGGATCCCACATATTTCTACGATTACTTTGCGATCGAATGAACCACTTATATACGATACCAATTTCCCTTTGTCTCACAATAGTTTACTTATCTGAGGTTTGATCGTCGTTATATCTTCATACCTAGTTCAACCTTGTTACGGATAAGTACTCTTTTATCGTTCCCGATATGTGATCCCTTGTGAGCTAGTCACATTCTTGCAAGCTAATTGGATGACATTCCACCGAGAGGGCCTAGAGTATATCTATCCGTTATATGGATGGATAAATCCCACTCTTGATCCATGTGCCTCAACACATACTTTCCGAACACTCAATGCCACTTTTATAGCCACCCTGTTACGGTGTGGTGTTTGATGTCATCAAAGCATCCTTTCGGTGATGGTGATTAGTATGATCTCATGGTCAAAAGAATTAGGTTACTATGTATTAGAAAACTTATAGAAAACAAACTATTGAAATGACTTTATATTTATGCTACGCTTATCTATAGGAGTATGTCCATCACACCATTATCCTAATGATATGATCTTGTTGTTAATAACATCTCAATGTTCATGATCGGGAAATGTAACATCCCAGCATTTAGGACTAAACAAAGGGTAGATTTAGGATTTTGTGCATCTGCATGCATGCATCTAAAAATTCGGGTAAATTTTCCACCAAATAAAAAGACTTGAGTGATCAGAATTCTCACTCCGATGAATTAGGTTTAGTGTTATTAGAAAGGGAGTGAGATGAATTTTGACATGACCTCTATTGTTTTCTAGAGTCATGAGGGGAGAAATTTGACTTATAACAAATTATTCACAATAATACAAATGCAAGTATTATAAATAAAAGTATAAAGATCCTTAAAATCCAACATTACAATGTTCCTTCAAAATAAAAGAATAAAGAAAAGATTATAATAAAATAATTAAATGAATAAAGAAAATGGAAAATGAATTACAATAATGGAACAAATAGAAGAGTTCCTTATTAAAAGAATAAATGTATATTACATTATCCTTTTATAATAAAGGAATAAAAAGAAATGATTACAACAAGGATATAACAGAATTATTTATAATAAAAGAATACATGAAGTATTACATTATTCTTTTACAATAAAATAATAAAGATAAAGTACAATACATTAAATAAAAAAGTAGAAGTCATACAGATTGATGGAAATCAAAGAAATACAAATATGAAGAAATCTTTGTTCAATAAAACAAAGATTTAATCAATACAAGAAAATTCAAAGTCATTACATAGATGAATAACTACAAATAAAGAAAAGGAAAAGTTTTAATAAAATATAGAAGTGTTACATTGTGGTTACAATAAAAAAAGAAGAAGAAGATTACAATAGTTAAAAACCTAAGTTAGAATTCCTATCTACTTGACCTCCTGTATTCTTTCTTGATACCTGTAAACACATACTAAAATTCAAAAAGAGAGGGGTTAGTGTTAATTAGTTTGCTTTCAGTAATGCAATGTGATGCATTGCTTGTCACATCATTGAGCATATTGAAAATGAGGGGGCAAGTTTCACCAAAGGAGCATCTGATCTCATCAGTATCTTATTTTCCTCAGTACAACCTCACAAGCAGAGGGGCAAGTTTCACCAATTTAGTAAAAAGTAAAAGCCAAACAGTATACCCAGCAAAATATACAGTTTTTACTTGATTTGATCCATTTGAGTGAGGCAAACACACAGGTAGCTCACACACAGTTGCATGTGGATGTGTTGTTAACACAGGAGGCACTATGGGAAAGAGATAAGTACACAGCCGTAGCAGAGGGAGTGCTATGCTAAACCTTCTTCACCATAGCAAGAAACAACCAATACAACCAACACAGATCAACCATCCAGGCCATTTCTACACTTCCAAAGCTTATAGTTTAGCACCAACATTCCATAGTGCACTACCACCACAACACCAGTGCCCTGGTTGCTTGAGGAAGCCATCCAAGAGCACCAGGAGGAGGTCAGGAGCATAAGGAGTAGGCCAAAAGCACAAGAAGCCAGCCAATCAAACAAGGAGGAGCTTATCCAGTAGCATCCAGGAACAATATCCACCAGGAACAAGAAGTCACAATACTGATTCAACAACAACAAAAGGTTGCTCTATTATAAATCATGCATAATGTTTGTTCCTACCAGTTTCCAAGCATGGTTTAGTTTTAAATGATCATCTCCTCAGATTTATACTCAAGTGGAGTATAAAATCATCATAGGAGTAAGCACAGTGCCACATCCACATATATACTTCTATTATCCACTTGGCCTCAGCCTTTGCATCCTTGGCAATTTCCCATGATTTAATTTTTCCAACCAAGCTTTATAGAAATATGTAGAAGGATATATTTTTTTGTGCATCCTCTAGGGAGGTACCACAATAGCATAGCCTAGATACAGTAGCCACAAAGTTTGTACACAGAGACTAGCCAAATCAGTTGCAAGGCAACAATTATATATGATCATGTACAACACAAGTAAAGCTTCAACCTTTTGCATCATGAGCTAAATCTTTATTTTTTTCAACATCAACTACATCATTGTAGTGATTCCCAACAGCAAATCATGCTACCTGGGCTACCACTATGCACACTCCAAGATTGGAGGCACCACAGCAGCAGCCCAGGGCAGCAGAAGCCACAGAGGATAGTTTCCACATTAGCTAGTCATCAAGATTGTTCAAACAAGAGATTTTTATCATTTCCCTAGTAAGAAAGTCTAGGAATCAATTATTTGCAAGTATCATCACTCAATTTATATTCCAATCTATCACTTAAAGAATACTTATCATGACCAACCACAATCTTGTCTTGTCAATCCAGCTAACAACAAATCATGCACACAAGCTCTACCACTGTGCACCTTCCAAAATGGAGACACCACAATGGCAGTCTTATGCACAGAAGCCATTAGGGAATATCATCACATTAAGCAACCACTCAATAATTCCATCTAAAACAGATTTATATAATTTTCCTTGTAAGAGAATCAAGGAATCAAATATATACACCATTTTACTATCAACAAGGACATGGAGTCAGATCCTTTTTCCCAAGTTCCAAACTAGAGCAAAGTCAGGTCAAATAATCTAACTAGGAACCAGTAGTTTAACTAAAACAAACCATGGGCATGGCACATGTCCAGGAGATCACCACACCACAACCAACATCACAGTTCTAGGAAAATACTGCAATCTACTTATACATAGTACCCCAACCAGGAGCATAATAGCTCAAGCTGAATATACAATCCAAGGGGCTAATTCCACAATAGCACGAGCTCAAAAAAAACTCCAGGCCACCGAGCAGAGTCATCGGCTCGAAGGCCGGTCACAATAAAACTCACCGGGGGTGCCAAGCACCTGGAGCGGAGGCGTGACGAAGCCTGGACGCAGCGCATCAGCGAGGTTGCGGTGACGTCCATCGTCCCATTGGCAGGCGACACTAGCGAACATCACATAGCGAAACCATAGAAATCAAACCAGAGCAGCGAGTCGTAGACACTGGGGGTTGCAATAGACTTGCCATCCTGCCAGCATCAAGAAATTGGTCAAGTCTAGAAGGAGGAAGTAGAAGCACCAAAAGAACTAGGAGAGGCCGGGAACAGCAGGCTCGAGCAGAAGCTCGAAGGGGCCGACAAGGTAGAGCGGTCCTAGTAGAGGAACTCATAGCCGTCAGGGAAGAACAGTCGGGGGGTGTTGGTACCGCGCCGGCCGACCCAAATCGCGCATCTAGGGTTTCACAAAGGCATGCGCAGGGGGAGATAGAGCAACCTCAAGGCACAAAGAAATGGAAGGGGAAGACCGAGGGGAGGTCGGATGGTGAGCGGCGGAGCTGGATATGGCGGCGAGGGCCATGGGGAGCAGGCGGCGGTGCCGGCGGCGGTGGGGTCGAATGAAAGAAGATGGGGAGTGTCTCTGTATGCGTGTGAGTGAGGGGGTGAAGGGGCCAGGGTCGGGTTGACCCCGAGCGAGGCCTGGCTAGGCCGGGCCGGGCCGGGCCGTTCTTGTTACCAACCAAACAAACAAAAAAAGGGGGCATAAGAAAAAGCTAGAATAAAGTAATGACCAAAACACCCCTGAACACTATTTTATATCTAGAAAAAATGTATAAAAAAATCCTAAAAATATATTTAATACATCTAAATGCTTATCAAAATAATCTCCACCTAAGAAAAATATAATCATATTTATTTAAGTTTAATAAAATATAGATAAACATTAACACCCTTAAATAACTAAATGAAATTTAATAAATTTAGAAAAAATCCTAAAAATAAATAAAAATCATTTTCATGCATAAAAATAAATCTCTTATCTAATAAAAATACTAATTTAAAATTTTACAAATAAAACTTAAAACAAATATTTTTTTTCGATAAAGGGCGCCTTTATTACTTAGCAGTAGCTTACAGCCGGCCTCTGCATAAAAATGCACACAACCGACACCAATCCACATAGTCCAAACATAAAATGAAAATATAGGTGAATTACATATCAAACTGAGAAATTGTAATAGCGCCTAGGGTGCATGGGGTAGGTCTATCCGAAGATTATGCTGCCATCCATGTCTAGTAAAAAAGTCCCGTGCCGTATCCTCCAGCCGCGTACACACCTCCAGGAAGAGATTGCGATAATCCGCACGATGCAAAGTTGACCAAGCCCGAAGGGTATGAGTACACCTGTAGAGAATCTGCAGAATAGAGCAGTTTATATCATTAAAAACCTTATTATTTCTAGCCATAGCGACCATATAATGGCTATCTCTCCGACCCTAAGTAGATTTTTGTACTTGTTATCAATACCATGTAACCAATTCCCAAAAATGTTGGCAATACTACGTGGTGGATATAATCCAGAAGCTGCTTGGGTGATTGACCATATAGACCAGGCAAAACTATATTGGAAAAATAGGTGTTTGATTGTCTCATCATGGTGACGGAACACACACCAAGGAATTTCATGCCAATTCCGCTTAATAAGGTTGTGTTTTGTAAGGATAATCCCACGACGAAGATACCAAACAAATTTTTTATTTTTAAGGGGTATCTTCATCTTCCAGATCATCCTATTATCTACCGCTAGAATAGTCGGCTGGATTAAAGCATTATACAAAGAGCTAACAGAAAAGGACCCGTTCTTAGTTAGATTCCATCGGAATTCATCTTGCTCGTCCGACAGTTGTACATGTGCTAGACGATGTAGCAACATGATCCAAGAGTCAAGTCTAGAACCAATTAGATCCCTTCTAAACGTTATATTTGGCGGGAATGATTCAAACACTGTGGCAACCGTTTCCTCCTTATAACGAACAATAGAATATAACGAAGGATATTGTTCTCGAAGGGAAGCATTATCTAGCCATTTATCCTCTTATCTGCGTCCCATTATTAATAGAGAAAGTTCTGAAGCGTAAAAAATGTTTTTTTGACGCCATCAGACCAGCACAAAAGTGAGAATCACCAGGTTTTCAAACCATTTGGGACAATGCCTTTGAACCAACATACTTTCTTTTAATAATAGTTTTCCAAATCCCTTCCTCATTTAATAACTTGTAGAGCCATTTACTAAGGAGGGTTGTATCCTTAACCTGTAGATAAAACAAATATTTAAAGACATTCGATAATTGGGAAATTTTATAAAAAATATCTAAGATAAATAAAATTCAATTTTGAGATTTTAAGTAAGAATACTTATTAGGATAATACTAAATATATTATTCCAAAAACATTTTAAAATTATTAGATCATATATCTTCAATTATTAAAATGAGATAGTTGTTTTATTTAATATTTAACATTATTTCCTAAGTAAGAAATAATCATGTTCAAAACAAAAACTTTTAACTCTAAAATAGTCTAACCTATAATTATAATTTAGGATACTATCCAAAGTTAAATAATCAATTTTATAATATTCTTTTAAAATATTTAATCAACTATAAGTCCATGATTTACAAAGTTAGTCTTGCAAATCATTAACTTAAATTAGAAGTAAGTGATCTCAATTCATATATAATCATATTAACAAACTTAGTATTCACTAATTATATTATAAAATAAATTCACCTATTTTCTTTATATAGCAAAATCTTATAGTATAATTTATGAATATTAAATATACTATCTTTAAGTCTTTAAGACTAATTTTCATTATGCTTAGGAAAAAACCTAATTGTGGTTAATACCATAAATATCTAAAGTCCAATTATGTCTTTATAGTTAAATTTGGTCTAATATATCATAAGCTAGGTATATGATGTCTCAATATCATTTAAACCTCATCAGAAACCATAACTTTAATTTTATTAATCTCTAGAGTTGAATAACTTAACATAAAGAATATTTTCTTCAAATGTTATTCTTTTTGCCATTTCAAAACAAACACTATACCATTTCTTCTAAGTCACAACAACTTAAAACATAAACCTTGTAATAATTACATAATATCATTGAACCTTAGAATGGTATTGTAATTGTACCTTACTTTTCATATTTTATATGTTTATCATAGAGTCCTAGCAACTATACCTTTTTATGAAGTAAACTTAAAATAAAGCAAATCTTAAGCAAATCATCTAAATATATATCATTTGTAATAATTAAAGAATTACTGAGGACTTTGCATTATGCATCTCATTACTTATGCATAACATCATATTGCTTCTTTAAGCATTGTCCTTACAGGTCAATGATGGTATTCCTATAGAACCCGAGGTCGAGGGTCAAGTCAAGACATTCGACTACAATACTCTACTATATCAAGGCAAGTTCACACTTGCTCATGTCCTTTGATTATTTTCTGTAAAGTATTTTACAAATCCAGTGTTGTCATCACCTGCATTTGAAAAAGGTCAGAAAACACTATTTTCATAATAATATGATTATAGGTTATTTACCATGAGGTAATAACCTAGTATGAAAGTACCGGTGGTAAAGGAACATATTATCTAGGACTTAACAACCAATGTCACCAGTGATTCTTGCGCCGTATATTACGCGTTAACCATAAGATTTGGAATGGGACGGAGAAGTCAGCTGGATCGGCTCCCTTTCGCATGCATTGGACACTGTTCTGGGAATTTGTAAGTTGCAGATCATGGGTATAGCCGTTTTATATGGGAAAAGGTCAACCGTGGATCTAGGCTTACAAAAGACAACTTTCTAGTGTTAATGGTTGTTGTGTGTATCCAACTAAGGTATAGGCGTTTTATACAGGGAAAAGTCTACCTTGAGTTTGGGCATCTAACAATTGTGGTGTACGCGGGGTCGCGGAGAAGGACAGTGATTGGCTTGGATGTTAGTCCGGGCCTCATACCAAGAAAGTGTGAACGGGAATGCGCACCCGGATGTGCAACAAAGCTAATATCTCTCATGGGTA
Organism: Avena longiglumis; assembly: GCA_030063025.1. Lineage (NCBI taxonomy): Eukaryota > Viridiplantae > Streptophyta > Magnoliopsida > Poales > Poaceae > Avena > Avena longiglumis. Next base: position 454,200,847 of record CP125974.1, on the reverse strand, counting down.
AAGTAATGCACCTCTGCAGAGTGTAAGAACTGTAACTTGTTACTCTCTGTTCCGGGAAGGAGCTATGAACGCGGCGGTAAAGGAACTCCATGAAAGTTCTGGTAAACCCGTGAAGGCTGACGGACATAGCTTTCCAGAATAAAAGCATCCTTTGAAGAAATGTTTACAAAAACTTGCATTGCCTACGACCTATGGTCTGTGGCTATAGATATAGTGCATCAAACACTCTTTTTTAGTGAACTTGCTGAGTACGCTCGTACTCAACGTATCTTCTTAACCCTTGCTAGATTCTGAAGACATTAACGGTCAGGAAGAGGAAATACTATATCCAATTGAAGACCGAGAAGAATTCCGCTATGAGGAACCAGAAGTATCCGGAAGCATCGAAGGGAACAATTACGAAAACATCTATGGAATGGAGACCGACGTATCTGAAGTATAGATGTAGTATATATAGTGATCTAGTCTAGTTTCATAGATCTCTATCTTCTATCTATATTAAATCTCGTATAAACCTTAGTTTCTTCTTACTTCTGTTCTCTGAGTTATTATAGTAGCCCTGAGTCATCGGGATGCCTCTATGGACCTAGGAGGATCTCAAAGTCGTCATGTGAATTTCTGATTGTAATAATGACAATGTATGTTGTGGACCCGCTTTGTTTCTGTTGTACCACTTTGAGGATGTAATATTTGCAGAATGGTACTCCGTGATTGTTATGTACACGACTATAGTATACTACAACATGCAGTGGTATGCTGGGTCACCACAGGAAACCACGATCATCTATCAAACAACAAGCTAGTATAACAAAGAGGCTTTACCAGGGACTCTAATTTAGTTTACAAATCACACAAGTATTAATGTTTCCGGTTAATACTATTATAGCATGAATGTAAACTTTTATCATAAACACAAATATATAATAATAACCACTTTTATTATTGCCTTTAGGGCATATCTCCAACAATTTCCCACTTGCACTAGAGTCAACTAATCTAGATTACATGGTAATATACCGAACACCCATGGCGGTCTGGTGCTAGTCATGTTTTGCCCTCGGGAGAGGTTTAGTCAACGTATCCGCCACATTCAGATCCGTGTGTACTTTGCAAATCTTTATGTCACCATCTTGGACATGGTCTCGAATAGCGTGAAAACGCAACTTGATATGCTTCAGTTTCTTGTGTGACCTTGGTTCTTGCGCATTGGCTATGACGCCCATGTTATCACAATAGATCGACATTGGGTCCAGTGCACTAGGAACCACACCAAGCTCTGTAATGAACTCCTTCATCCATATCGCCTCTTGTGAAGCCTCCGAAGCAGCTTTGTATTCCGATTCAGTTGAAGATCTCGCCATAATGCTTTGCTTTGCACTCCTCCAGCTAACTGCTGCACCATTCAAAGTAAATACGTATCCAGATTGAGATTTATAATCATCTGGATCGGTGTTCCAACTAGCATCGGTGTAACCATTAACAACGATCTGTTCATCACCTCCATAAGAAATAACCATATCCTTAGTTCTTCTCAAGTACTTAAGGATGTTTTTAACCGCTGCCCAATGATCCACTCCTGGATCACTTTGATATCTGCTAGTCAAACTAACAACATATGCAATGTCGGGTCTAGTACATAGCATGGCATACATGATAGATCCTATGGCTGAGGCATAGGGAGTCGTACTCATCCTTTCTCTATCTTCTGCCGTAGCAGGACTTTGAGTTTTACTCAAGGTCGTATTGGGCAACATGGGCAAGAACCATTTCTTGCTATCTTCCATTCCAAACCTCTTTAGAACTTTGTCCAAATATGTACTTTGTGACAATGATATTAGGCGTCTTGATCTATCTCTATAAATCTTTATGCCTAATATGTAAGCTGCTTTGCCAAGATCTTTCATTGAAAAACTATTATTCAAATAATCCTTGACTCTATTAAGAAGGTCTACATCATTCCCAATCAACAATATGTCATCCACATATGTACTAGGAATGCTACAGAGCTCCCACTCACTTTCTTGTAAATACAAGATTCTCCATAAGTTTGTATAAATCCAAAACTTTTGATTACCTTATCAAAACGTTGATTCCAACATCGTGATTCTTGCTTCAATCCATAAATGGACCGTTGAAGTTTGCATACCTTGTTAGCAACTTTAGGATCGACAAAACCTTTGTGTTGTACCATATACAACTATTCATCAATGTCTCCATTGAGGAATGCCGTTTTGACATCCATCTGACATATCTCATAATCATAATATGCAGCGATTGCTAATAAAATCCTCATAGACTTTAGCTTCGCTACCGGTGAGAAAGTCTCATCGTAGTCAATCCCTTGAATTTGTCGAAACCATTTTGCGACAAGTCGAGCTTTATAGACAGTAACATTACCATCAGCATCTGTTTTCTTCTTGAAAATCCATTTGTTCTCGACAGCCTTCCGGCCATCCGGTAAGTCCACCAAAGTCCATACTTGGTTTTTGTACATGGATCCAATCTTAGATTTCATGGCTTCTTGCCATTTATTGGAATCTGGGCTCATCATCGCTTCCTCATATGTCGCAGGATCGTCGGTGTTGTCCACCAACATGACACTCATAACGGGATCATACCAATTAGGAGTGGTACGAGTTCTCGTTGACCTGCGAGGTTTTGTAGTAACTTCAACCAAAGTTTCATGATCAACATCATTAGCTTCCTCTCTTATTGGTGTAGGCACCATAGGAACTACTTACGGTGCTGCGCTACTCTCAAATCCGAGAGAAGGTTCGACAACCTCGTCGAGTTCTACTTTCCTTCTAGTCACTTCTTTCGAGAGAAACTCCTTCTCTAGAAAGGATCCATTCTTAGCAACAAATATTTTGCCCTTGGATCTATGATAGAAGGTATACCCAATAGTTTCCTTTGGGTATCCTATGAATACGCATTTTTCCGCTTTGGGTTCAAGCTTGTCGGGTTGTAACTTCTTTGCATAAGCTTCGCAACCCCAAACTTTAAGGAACGACAATTTAGGTTTCTTCCCAAACCACAATTCATACGGTGTCGTTTCAACAGATTTAGATGGTACCCTATTTAAAGTGAATGCGGCTGTTTCTAATGCATAACCCCAAAACGATAGCGGTAAATCTGTAAGTGACATCATAGAACTAACCATATCTAAGAGAGTTTGATTAGGACGTTCAGACACACCATTACGTTGTGGTGTTCCCGGCGGTGTCAATTGTGAAAGTATTCCGCATTTCTTCAAATGCTCGCCAAACTTGCAACTTAGATATTCACCTCTACGATCAGATCGTAGAAACTTAATCTTCTTGTTTCGTTGATTCTCTACTTCACTTTGAAATTCCTTAAACTTCTCAAAAGTTTCGGACTTATGTTTCATGAAATAGATATACCCATATCTACTCAAGTCATCCGTGAAAGTAAGAACATAACGATAACCACCACGCGATGCTACACTCATTGGACCACACACATCGGTATGTATGATTTCCAATAAGTCCATAGCTCGCTCCATCATACCAGAAAATGGAGTCTTAGTCATTTTACCCATCAGACATGCTTCACATCTTTCAAGTGATTCGAAATCAAGTGATTCAAGAAGTCCATCGGAACGGAGTTTCTTCATACGCTTCACTCCAATGTGACCAAGACGATAGTGCCATATATAGGTCGAGTTATCATTCAATTTCAAATGTTTAGCTTCAATGTTATTAATATGCGTATTACTACAATCGAGATTCAATAAGAATAGACCAGCTATCAAAGGTGCATGTGCATAAAACATACTACTCATATAAATCGAACAACCATTATTCTCGGACTTAAACAAGCAACCGTCTCGCAATAAGCATGATCCGGATATAGTGTTCATGCTCTACACAGGCACCAAATAACAATTATTTAAGTATAAAACTAATCCCGATGGTAGATGAAGAGGTAGCATGCCGACCGCGATCACATCAACCTTTGATCGATTTCCAATGCGCACCGTCACCTTGTTCTTCACTAGTTTTCGTCTATTCTGCAGCACCTGTTTCGAGTTACAAATATGAGCAACCGAACCAGTATCAAATACCCATGCACTACAACGACTACTAGTGAGATACACATCAATAACATGTATATCGGATATACCTTTCTTCTTGATGTTGCCGTTCTTCAAATCCGCCAAGTACTTAGGGCAATTCCGCTTCCAGTGACCTTCTCCCTTGTAGTAAAAGCACTCAGTATCAGGCTTAGGCCCAACCTTGGTCTTCTTTGTCGGGCGACAACTTTCTTACCACCCTTCTTGAAGTTTCCCTTTTTCTTAGACTTGCCTTGCTTCTTGAATTTGGTGGTCTTATTGACCATCAACACTTGGTGCTCTTTCTTGATCTCCACTTCCGCAGACTTTAACATGGAGAAGAGTTCGGGTAATGACTTGTCCATGTTTTGCATATTGTAGTTCATCACAAAGTTCTTGTAACTTGGTGGTAGTGATTGGAGGACACGGTGAATCCCCAAAGCGTTAGGAATCACTACACCCAAGCTTTGAAGCTTTCTTGTGTGCCCAGCCATCTTAAGCACGTGCTCACTGACGGAGCTGCCCTCTTCCATCTTGCAGTTAAAGAAATTTTCAGAAGCCTTGTAGCTCTCAACTGCTGCGTGAGCCTCAAATATCATTTTGAGTTTACGGACAATATCATGTGGGTCATGGTTCTCAAACCTTTTCTGAAGCTCTAATTCCAAACCATACAAGATAGCATACGAACTGCGGAGTACTGATTTTTCCGAGTGAGGAAAACATTCTTCACCTCATCGGTAGCATCAGCTGCAGGTGGGTCACCCAGCGGTGCATCCAGCACATAGGTCAAATTACCAGCATTGAGGACAATCCTCAAGTTGCAGAGCTAATCTGCGAAGTTGCTTCCATTGTTTTTCAACTTTTCTTTCTCTCGGAATGCATTAAAATTTATGGTAGGGGCCTCCATTGATCTACAACATATTTGCAATAGTTTAGACGAATTTTATGACAAATTGAGTTCTAATTAATAGTTAAATTAATCTAGGTGAACTCCCACTCAAAACAATACCCTCACATTGTTTTAGTGATCACACAAACCAAATCCACCACATCAAAACCGATCATCACGAGAGATGATGTAGCCTCAATGGCGAACAATCAACATGTTCATCATATCTACTATATGACTCATGCTTTACCTTTCGGTGATCCGTGTCCCGATACCATGTCTGTACATGCTAGGCTCGTCAAGATCAAACCTTAGCTTCTGCATGAGCAAATCTGGCTTGCTCCCATTGTATACACTCGCAGAATCTAACACACCTGATCATCACGTGGTGCTTCAAAACAACGAACTTTAGCAACGGTGCCTACTAAGGATGAACACTTTATAACTTGATATTTTGTGAGAGGGATCATCTTATAATGCTACCGTCGCGAACTAAGCAATACAAGATGCATAAAAGGATTAACATCACATGCAATTTATAATATGTGATATGATATGGCCTTTCTTCTTGTGCTTCTGATCTCCATCTTCAAGCATGAACATGATCTCCATCATCACTGGCATGGCGTCAAGGTCAATGTCGCCGTTCCATGGTTGTCGTCCACCAGCATCAACTATTACAACTACTTTGAATAATAGACACGCAGGTCTTAACGAAATTAAAAAACAACCATATGGCTCCTGCCGGTTGCTGACTTACAATAAGGAACATTGCATACATCATATATAATCACAATCATGGCCATATCACATCACACCCCTGCAAAACAAAGTTAGATTCCTCTAATTTTCTTTGCATATTTTACGTGGTTTGGGGCTTTCAATAAGTATCGCTCTAACTTACGAACAAGAACCATAATGTTGATGCTTGAACTATCAAGTGCCCGTTGTAAATTAAATCTATACTATGATGGGGGAGACAGACACCCGCAAAGCCACTTATGCAATACAAGTTGCATGTTAAGCGTGGAGCAAGTCTCATGAACGATGTCATGTAAGGTTAGCCCGGGCCGCTTTATCCCATCATACCGCAAGATGCAAAGTACACAAAAGGAAATTGGTAATAAAAGCACCACCACCCACAATGACCATGGTGTTCTACTCGTGCAACATATCTACATATAAACACGGCTCTGATACCACTATAGGGGTTCGTAGCATGGAAAACAAAAAAATTCTACCGCATGCACACAAACAAGCCAAGATCTATCTACTAGATTTTTGCAACGAGTCGATTAGAGTACTCACCCTCGAAGATTCCAAATCGGTTAACGAGAGCAGATTATCGTGGGTGATGTAATCGTACACTTGCCGATCTCAAGATCACGTAGACGATCTTTCCGACGCTGCGTTCTGGCATCGCTTCCGCAGTCGGTCACATGTTCGGTACTCAGTGAAGACCTTCCTCTCCCTTGTTCCAGCAGGCAGCGGAGGTTGTAGTTCTCCCCTCGCGATTCCGGCAGCACGGCGACATGGTGTCAGAAGTAGAGGGAAAATCCTGCAGGGCTTCGCCTAAGCCGGAGCAGGTTATGGTGGATCTAGGGTTTCCGGTGATCTAGGTTTAGAGGGCCGGAGAGAAGGAGGTGGAGTCGGCGGCGGATAGGGCGGCAGCGACGATCCGGCGGCGGTGACAAGCGGCGGCGGCGGCGCTGCACGCGGGGGGGAGGGGGGCGTGGCTTCGTGGGAGGGGCTGGTTGTGTGGTCTTGGGGCACCCCCTCCCCTCTATTTATGAGAGGGAGGGCAGCTTGGGAGAGGGGGGTTTGAATCTTTCCCCAACTCCCTCTCCTAGTTGGCTTGTGGTGGAGGGAAAGAAGGATTCTTTCCTTCCTCCACTAGGAAACATTCTCCTAGTTTGACTTTTCAAACTTGCCTTTTGACTTTCAATTTGGAGCTTTATTTATTTCTTGCAAATGCCCAACCAAGTGACCTAGTACATGATCCAGTCATTCCACTTATCCATGACACATTCATGTACCCTTCCCCTTCCGGTCCGGTGAACCTTCTAGACCCTTCTAGAACCTCTATGATGAAATCATCAGAATCATTCCCGAACTCTGGAATTGGACTTTTCTTATATGAATCTTCTTATCTGGACCATTCCAGATCTCCTCGTGATATCCCGGATCCCATCTAAGACTCCGAACAACATTCGGTCTCCCTACTTACATTCCATATCTACTAAACAACATCGAATCCTTAAGTGTGTCTCCCTACGGTTCGTGAATTACGCGGACATGACCGAGACACTTCTCCGATCAATAACCAATAGAGGAATCTGGAAATTCATATGGCTCCCACATATTTCTAAGATTACTTTGAGATCGAATGAACCACTTACATACGATACCAATTTCCCTTTGTCTCATGATAGTTTACTTATCCGAGGTTTGATCGTCCATATCTCTTCATACCTAGTTCAACCTTGTTACCGATAAGTACTCTTTTCTCGTTCCCGTGATATATGATCCCTTGTGAGCCAGTCACATGCTTGCAAGCTAATTGGATGACATTCCACCGAGAGGGCCCAGAGTATATCTATCCGTTATATGGATGGACAAATCCCACTCTTGATCCATGTGCCTCAACACATACTTTCCGAACACTCAATGCCACTTTTATAGCCACCCAGTTACGGTGTGGTGTTTGATGTCATCAAAGCATCCTTCTGGTGATGGTGATTAGCATGATCTCATGGTCGAAGGAATTAGGTTACTATGTATGAGAAAGCTTATAGCAAACGAACTATTGAAATGACTTGATCTTTATGCTACGCTTATCTATAGGAGTATGTCCATCACACCATTCTCCTAATGATATGATCTTGTTGTTAATAACATCTCAATGTTCATGATCGGGAAACCACGATCATCTATCAACCAACAAGCTAGAATAACAAAGAGGCTTTACTAGGGACTCTAATTTAGTTTACGAATCACACAAGTATTAATGTTTCCGGTTAATACTATTATAGCATGAATGTAAACATTTATCATAAACTCAAAGATATAATAATAACCTCTTCTATTATTGCCTCTAGGGCATATCTCCAACAAATGTGCAGCAAGGAGAAGAAGGTAATGATCTATATGAACTCGTAGATGATAGCAGACAACAACAACATACTGAAACACCGCAGCAAAATCATCCTGAAGCACAAGAAGTACCGTCCAGTAGCATGTTGAAAAATCCAGCTAGAGTAAAACCAGAAGGACGTCCATCAGAGAAGGAAAAAAGAAGGAAAACATTGATTGAGCTGCGAGAATAAGCGAATAAGAATAGGCAAAAGAAAGCTGCTGAGCAAAAAAACAAAAAAAGAAGGAGTTCCCAAGGCAAAAAGAAAAGCAAGAGTAAAGAAATGCCCGTATTGCAACGAGGAGGGTCACACAGTACAAGAGTGGAAGTACATGCAAGTAGAAATGCAAATGAAGCATGCGAATGTGGATGCGAACGTGGATTTGACGTTATATATGCTACAATTCTATTATACTGTGATGTATAAACCTGATATGTTTTGCTACAATTCATTATACTTTGACGTTATATATGCTACAATTCTATTATACTGTGATGTATAAACCTGATATGTTTTGCTATAATTCATTATACTTTGACGTTATATGTGCTACAATTCTATTATACTGTGATGTATAAACCTGATATGATAATGAAGCATAATAGTTTGATATGCACATTGTTAATACTAATCATTCCGCTTTTTTGATTTAGAAGTAGCAACATATTTGAAAGATAGTAGCATCATATTGTGTATTCTTGATTTAGAAAATTGAGATTTAATCTGAAATGTATATGCATGGTGCAAAACTCTGAATGGTATTGCAGCAAAAAGTCTGTGTTTTTGTTCCAACATTATGGAACTGAATGCAACATTATTATATAAAAGGAATGAAAAATGCAGAAAACAATAAGTGGTAGCATACTGTTTGAAACATGTTAGCATAGACTGGTACATAATGTAGCAAAATTTACAAAAAATGCAGCAATTTTTTTCTTCAGTTTCCCAAGAGATGATTGTTGTAAGATGTAAATACAACATAACTCTGCTCCAACAAAATTCTAATCATCAAAATTTAAAACCTCAATAGATTAGGATGTATTAACTGCATATATTTGGATGTATTGGAGCACAAAAAAATTATAAACTGGACATCAAAATGCATGCTGCAAACAGTAAGCATTTCCCTATTAACCAAAAACAGGTTGTAGCAAAACTGCTGAATATTTGTAGCAAAATCTGCTGAATATTTGTAGCACAAAAATATATCAGATGTAGCAAAAATTTGAAATTGACACTAAAAAAGGAAGTGTGAAGAAACACGAAGTTTTCATGCATATGTAGCAAAGTCATACATCCACATAATCCGTACTTGTTTCCCACTGGTTTACAAGAAATTCCACCATTACATTGCAACTACAAAAGATAATACTTGGAAAAACTCCTTGGATATGACTATTCAGCACCACAAAACATGCTGCCAACTACAACCAACATATCAGTTCATCTACGAAAGCCTAGATGCTACATGGACCACTAGCTCCCAATCAACTCCTTAGACATGAGCTTCTCGACATCATCATCGTGGTTTTCCCTGCCTTCGATGAGGTCTGATGTGACAACCTTGGGGAAGTCCACAATAGTTGTGGCATCGAACTCCGGCATGACCTTGCCGTTGTATTTCTCCATGTAGAGAATACAGTAAAACCTGCAGTCATACCTGTAGCAAAAATAACAGTAGGTAAAACTCCTGATGTTGTAGCAGAAAACACTAGTAAAAACTTGCTACAAAGATAATAAAACAAAAAATATCTTATAGTGTAGCAAAAAATTACAATGTTTCCTGCTGGGAGTGGCTGGGAGTAACATGATTGAATGTAGAAAATTCTATATCGCACACTTTTGACTCTTTCGCATTCCGGATGAAGTTGGTGAACTACGGAAAGCATAATTTGAATAGTTATAGTGAGGTCAAAAAGGACAGAAAAATAAGCACAAGAATAAGGTTGGATTTAGTATATACATACCAGATTATTTGCATACTTTGCTAACATGCTAACACCACCAGCCGGGGTTAGTGAATCAAAAATATGGAACTGTTTGTGCAGCAAATTTGCTGCACAAACAATCCAATGCTGCCGCTCTACAATTGGAAAGTAAATCTACAAGGGAAAAGTAATAGCAATGAAAATGACATGGAACATAAGAGACAACATGGTAGCAGAATGTATAAAAAAAATAAGGCAATGTAAACTCACAAAATCATCCTTTAGTATCTTGTACTTGCTGCAAGCTTCTTTGAAATCTTTCATGATGCCCTAGGGATTGAATTTGGAAGGATCTGCTACAAGATTGTCCTGAAGACATTTTTCTGTTAGCAAACTACTTGTATGTTGACATGTAATATCCCAAAAATAATGAGCAAGCTTATCAAATTCCAATCACCAAAATTAGGGTTAATAAAAACTTTTGTTAATTAAAATCATTATGAATGCATGTGTGTATGTGATGAATGTATGAATGCATGAATTGACTTGTGTGATTGATGTGAATATCAAGGAATGGTTTAAATATGAAAACAACATCATCTAAATCAAATCCAAGCAAAAAAAATCAAGAGAAATTCAAAAACAAACAAAATAAGCAAATGGTCATTTTTGCCAATATTGCTCACTAGACCACTTTGAGTGTTTCTAGTCCAAGATTTCAAACATAAACAATTCCATTTATTTACACCCCTTTCTAGACCAAGTGAAAGAGAACCCAAGCCCACCTTTCAAACTCACAGAAACATTTGGCATCTTGATTCAAATGACAATTCAAAATTGAATCTATAACACATGGGAAGATCACCAATTCTCAAAAACCAACCAAACCAATGCACCTCGACAAAACCAACTAACCAGAGTCTACCTAGTATGTGACTAGTACACCCACGAAGTTTGAATAAAAAATTCAAATTCAAATATCTTTCGGCCATTTCATCAAACACCTTGCAAACATAAATCAAACAAAACACAAAACACTATGGTGAGCAGTGTTTGGTCCTAACTTGTTCCCTCTCTAGCTCATAGCACACTCTTAGTTGATCATCTAGCTCATTTAACAAGTTTTAGCTCACTGTAAACTGGTCAAGGTCATCAATGGTGAGCATGCCCGAGGTCAACTTGCCATCCCATTGTCAACAACAAGCTAGGAGAAGCTCTAGCCTTGCCAACCTTGTCTGGGACACTGACCATCGTCCATCACCATCCCCTGTCCAACGCCAATGCACTACCAGCCCCTGGAGCACTCAACCCGAGCGTGCCCAGCTTCTCTGCAAGCATACCGAGAGCGCGCCAGAGCGCCACACTCGACACGCGAGAAAAGACCGCACGCCGCCCTTGCCGCTTGCGTGCATGATCACCACCGCCCCAGGAACCTCCAGGACATGCCCGTTCGTCGTCGCGCGACCATGACAACTCGTGCGCCATGAATTTTCCTGTTATACCCGCCCAGAGCATCGCAACGTTCCGACCACATTGCACCGCCCCACGCCTCGCGACCATGTCGTTGAGCTTCGCCAGGGAACACAACACTGCCCCTACCATCGCCCATGCCATTAGCTCGCTGTGCATACGACCCCGACGAGCTCAGCCCGCGCCCTTCGGTCCCCTCGCTGCACTATAAATAGAGGCCACCCCCGTTCAATTTCTTCACACCAACACACTCCCCTCTCTCTCAGAACCACCCAACCTCATTCTCGGAGCAAGGCGAGCAGCAGGTCGCCAGAATTTCGCCAGATTTTGCCGGGGAGGAGGAGAAGAGGAGTTGTCTATTGGAGCCGCCCCATGAGGAGCCACCGGTACCAGGAGGTTCGCCGTTGTCGACTTCGTCGTTCGCCCCCATCGCTGACCCTCGCCTGAGCCCTGGTGAGCCTCACACGACCCCACTGGCTGCGCTACGGTTCTGTCTCGCTGGCGTTGCCCGACGGAGACGACAAGCCATAGCCGTTCGATTAGATGTTGATCGTATGGTCTAGATTGCCCATACCCCTTCGCACCCCCTGTATCACTGATGGTCTGGGGCATTCACTTAAACCCACCCACATGCGTGATGTGCACCGTGGGCCGGCCCAGTTAACATCCCGCGCAACCCAGTTAGTTTGAATTTAGATTTTCCAATTTAGTTCAAACTTAGTGTTAGACCCCTCCTTTATAAAGGAAAGGATCCCTGTGATTGCAATGCTAGTCCCTGGATCAATGCTAGCATCCACAGTTTAAGATGAAGTACACAGATACAAAGGTCGTTTATTACATTCATTCCAGAGATAAAACATAGTCTTTTACAACTCATGGCCATAGGCCTAATACAAGAGTTTAAGGAATAAGCAAATAAACACAAGTCTTCATCTTCATGTGCCACAGGCAAGCATGTTGAGTGTAGACTCATGACTCCTATTCATCATCGGAGTAACCTGCAACATCACAAGTTACAGCCACAGAGGGTCAATACTTTGGAATAGTATTGGCAAGTGATACCTTAGTATATTTTAAGTGGACTATATTACTATATGCATTTTGGCTAAGTGTAGCTTGGCTTGCTTTGCTTGAAAATAGGTTTTTCCTATTAGTTGAAATCACTAAATTTTCTTTGTAAAAAATTCTCCCAAGAAACCACCAATAGACATTGGGGTCCTTCACCCTTGTTCTCCCACAATTTTTACTTAGAAGTTGGAGTGATGAGATTCTTGTAGCTTCCATGTCTTGATGCTCTAATTGTCCATTGCCTTGGACTAGGCTAAGTACTTAGGTTTTTCCATCTGCAGAGGTTGTGCACTTTCCCCACCAGACTTGGTTTCCCAAGATAGGACCTTTCATAAGCCTTTCCTTAGTCAAATGGACGCGTTCCAACCTATCATCCCATCTACCACCAACTGTCCAAATGACTAAGTTCTAGCAACCTATATGATCAAGGCAGAGCCCATATTGCCAAGTGGTTGCACTGTAAGCTTTCTCAACACTTGGCCTCCAAATCCCTTTGTGCCTGGGTGGCTTACCACAAGTGAGATACACAACCCAAGTCCATGGCCTTGTGTAACCACTCAACATAACCCAATCATCCATTCCACCCAGGAGGTTCATTTGACTTTGTTGTTTTATTAGAAAAGCATAAGTCTCTTGACTTAGAAATATTTTCATCATGATAAGTATAGTTGTTTACCACCCTTTTTTGCTAAGTAGCTAGGCTAAGCATGTTGTGGTAACTTAACTTAGGAAAATTCCCTAGCAATTCTACTATTCTACTCTACTTAGGATTTCCCAACTTAGCACTAGACAAAATAGCATGCAATACTTAGAAAAATATCTAATGCTAGTACAAAACATAGGATAGAAATATTCATGAAAATATCACTTGCCTTGGTAGTGGGGAGAGTAGCACTCTTCACAATCACAATCACTAGCAAAATCTACAAAAAATTATAGCATTCAATTACACACAATATATTCAATCAAAAATAATATGAATGCATGCATGCAAGAATTTTACTAAGTGGTGATTTTGGAAATTCTACCAAGCATGTGCATGATACTGAAAGATAACAAGACACAAAGTTTGCCAAAACAAACTTTTTTTTAACATTAAAACCAATTACCAAAACAAATCTATACTCAAAATAGCTTTAAATATGATTCCACAAATAAAGTCATTTTAACTGTTACTATTTGTTAAACAAATTGGATATTCAGAAAGGTCTTGTTTCACTGAATCCAACGGTATAAAGTTTGTAAAATTCTAACGTGGCATTCAAAAGTTATAGCTGTTTAAAGTTTGGATCAAAATCTGATTTAAATTTCTGTTTTTGAATTCATCCTAGCCACGCGTCGCAACCTTACTGGTGCGTACCGCTTCGCGCGGATCGGCAGTCGCAGGCCGTAGGATCTAACTTAGATCTAACGACCCAGACGCGCGCGTACCTCTTCGGCCTAGATCTATCCTAGCCCTACGATGCAGATCCAACGGACCAAACCATCAAGCCACGAACGGGCGGCGCTGGCGGCGTTGACTGGCGGCGGCGCGTCAGACTACGGTGGCGCCGGCGTTCTAGATCGTCCGCAAGGGAAAGAAGGTGCTTACCAGGTTCGCCGGAGGCTGCTGAAGCTCGACGTGGTACTGTCTTGCGGAGGGGCGCTCGAAGATGGGCTCTAGATCTCGTCGGAGTTGCGTCTGGCGTCGGGTGGATGTTGTCGGAGTCGTTGCCGAGGTTCTGCGTCGCCCTAACACGAACCAGCGGGTTTAGGAGATGCGCAGGACAATTGCGAACACGCTCGGGTGAATAAGAAAGCAAGGGGCGCACGGGACTTACTGAGATTGGTCGCCGGAGTTGGGGTGGTCGTCGGGTGCTTACGGCGTCAAGCGAACACGGCGACCTGGGGCAGTACAGGATGCTCTGTTGTGGTTAGGAGGTGCGCAAGAGGATTACGAAGTGTCTCGAACAATCCAGAGGGGAAGGGGTGCACGGGGCTCACCTGAATCGATCGCCGGAGTTGGCTCGGTCTGCGGCGGTCTCGAGCGAGTCGTGGGCAGCCTGGTGGCGTGAGTGTGGAATTGACTGGGGGAAAATGATCGTGGGGAGGTGGGTATCTTATAGCCGGTGCCTCGACAGGAAACACCCGTGTTTTAATGCCCAATTAAGCCGCGCCATTACCGGCAGTGACTGCAGCGGCGACGTGGTCGCGGGCGTGGTTTGGGGAAGACGATGACAGCGTGGACAGGGCCCGCTCGTCAGCGATGTGTGCGAAATGAGGGTGGGGTCCGTCTGTCAGCGGCTGAACGCGTGCGCTTGCGCGTGAGAGAAGAAAAAGAAATCCCCGGGTGGGCTAGTTGGGCTCGATCCTCTGCTGGGCCAGATATCTGGCGCTCGGCCCTTTTCCTTTGTTTAGTTCTTTTTCTTTTCTAATTCGATTTTCTGATTAGGTTTTCAAATAGTTTCAAAATCAATTTGAATTCAAATCTTTCTGAGGTTTTGCAGGGGTGAATTGGTCTCAGAAATAAGTCAAAGCTCATGGGGTTGCCTTGCAAAGGCTTGATCAGACTTGGATTTCAAACAACCAGAGACTTTGCGCTATTTTGCAAATGTTTGAAAATAGAGGTTTTGAAATTATTTCTAATTTGAAAATTTGGGTTAAACTTTTACACCTAATCTTTCCAATAGTGGGGCAAGCAAACAAGTTCCTTAACATTTAAGTTTCAAAAGGTGATGGCCTAATGAGTGAAATTTACTCACATGAAATCATAGCACAAGCTTCTGTTTTTGAGAAGAACCCTAAATGATGATGAATGCTTAGATGATATGAATGAGTTTTGGAATATGAATTTAGGGATGTTACAAATCTAACCCCCTTAAGATGAATCTCGTCCTCGAGATTCGGATTGGCTAGCAAATAGGTGAGGGTGGTCTTTCCGTAGATCATCTCTCTTTCCCATGTTGCTTCCTCTTCGGAATGATGGTTCCATTGTACTTTGCAAAACTTGATAGTTTTTGTCCTTGTGACTCTTTCTACGGTCTCAAGAATCTTGACAGGCTTTTCCTCATAGGTGAGATCACTTTCTAGTTGGACTTCTTACAAAGGTATGGTATCCTTCAGAGACGATTCTTCCATCTCTGGGTGACATTTCTTAAGCTGACTCACATGAAACACATTATGGACAGCTGACAGAGATTCAGGCAATTCAACTTCATATGCAACTTCTCCCTTGCGACTTAGAATCTTGAATGGCCCAACATATCTTGGTGCCAACTTTCCTTTGACTCCAAATCTTTTCACTCCACGGAGTGGTGATACCCTGAGATAAGATCTATCCCCAACTTCGTAGGTGACTTCTCTATGCTTAGAATCTGCGTAGCTTTTCTGTCGGGACTGTGCTACCTTCAACCTGTCCTTAACCAATTTGACCTTCTCTTCGGCGTCTTTGATAAGATCAGGTCCAAATAAACTTCTCTCTCCCACACCATTCCATAGTAATGGGGTGGTACATTTCCTTCCGTAGAGTAACTCAAATGGTGCCATTCCAATACTAGCTTGATGACTATTGTTGTAAGAGAACTCTGCGTAAGGCAAGCTTTCATCCCAACTTGCTCCATAATCTAAAGCACAGGCTCTCAACATGTCTTCAAGAATTTGGTTAGTCCTTTCTGTTTGTCCATCATTTTGAGGATGAAAGGCAGTACTGAATTCCAACCTCGTTCCCAAAGATTCATGAAGCTGTCTCCAAAAGTGAGAAGTGAACTGAGTTCCTCTATCCGACACAATACTTTTAGGCACACCGTGAAGGCATACAATTCTGCTCATGTAGATTTTAGCTAACTTGGCACTTGTATAAGTTGTCTTTACGGGTATAAAATGAGCCACTTTAGTCAGGCGATCCACTACTACCCATATAGAATCATACCCTGACCGGGTCCTTGGTAATCCAGTAATGAAATCCATACCAATATTTTCCCACTTCCATTCAGGAATAGGCAGTGGTTGAAGCAAACCTGCCGGTTTCTGATGCTCTGCTTTCACCCTACTACACACATCACACAAAGCAATGTGTTCGGCGATATCTCTTTTGAGATTATTCCACCAAAATCTTTCCTTCATGTCCATGTACATCTTGGTGTTTCCCGGGTGAATAGAATACGGAGAGTTGTGGGCTTCTTGTAAAATCAGTTTCCGCAACTCCGGGTCTTGTGGAACGCATATACGTTTCCCGTGCCATAAGGTACCTTGTTCATCTATATGAAAACTCTTAGCTTTCCCTAGACTTATATTTTCCCTAATCTTTTCAATTTCTTTGTCAGTTTTCTGAGCTTCTTGGATCTTGTTCAATAAGGTGGGTTGAACATCCAAGGACATGAGATGTCCTTCAGGCACAATCTCCAATCTGAGTTCTTTGAATTGCTTACACAAGTCATCTGGCAATTCTCCTTTGGTAAGGCCATTCACAAAAGTCTTACGACTTAGAGCATCTGCTACTACATTTGCCTTACCGGGGTGGTACTGCAAACTTAAATCGTAATCCTTGATAAGTTCTAGCCATCTCCTTTGCCTCATGTTGATTTCCTTCTGGGTGAAGATATACTTCAAACTCTTATGATCGGTGAACACTTCACATCGCTTTCCCAAAAGGTAATGTCTCCATGTTTTGAGTGCATGGACGACAGAGGCTAACTCCAAATCATGAGTAGGATAGTTTACTTCATGAGTTTTGAGTTGTCTCGAAACATAGGCTACGAATTTACCATCTTGCATAAGTACGGCACCCAAACCTTGATGAGACGCATCACAATATACTTGGAAATCCTTTTCCAAATCTGGCAGACATAGAACTGGTGCTGTCACAAGTCTCTTCTTAAACTTTTGGAAGCTGACTTCGCAACCTTCAGTCCAAGAAAAATTCTTGTCCTTCTTTAGCAATTCTTTCATTGGCTTAGCAACCTTCGAGAAATTTTCAATGAACCTTCTGTAGTAACCTGCTAAGCCGAGGAAACTACAAACTTCTTTCACATTCTTGGGTGATTCCCATTCTGTCACAGCTGAAACCTTAGCAGGATCAACTGCCACACCATCCTTTGTCATAACATGACCAAGAAAACCAACTTCCTTTAACCAGAACTCACATTTGCTGAATTTGGCATAGAGTTTATGCTCTCTTAACTTTTCAAGTATCAAGCGTAAGTGTCTTTCATGTTCTTCCTTACTCTTGGAGTAGACTAAGATATCATCGATGAAAACGACCACAAAATTGTCAAGGAATTCCATGAATACCTTGTTCATCATATTCATGAAGTATGCTGGAGCATTGGTTAAACCAAAAGGCATCACAGTGTACTCATACAATCCATATCTTGTGGTGAATGCGGTCTTAGGTATGTCTTGCTCTCTTATCTTGAGTTGAAAATAACCTGACTGGAGATC
This sequence comes from Avena longiglumis, assembly GCA_030063025.1. Classification (NCBI taxonomy): domain Eukaryota; kingdom Viridiplantae; phylum Streptophyta; class Magnoliopsida; order Poales; family Poaceae; genus Avena; species Avena longiglumis. Next base: position 454,182,868 of record CP125974.1, on the reverse strand, counting down.
AATCTTCGAGAACACACATTCTCCTTCTAGTTGATCAAACAAATCGTTGATTCTTGGCAAAGGATATTTGTTCTTGATGGTTACCTCGTTGAGAGAACGATACTCAATACATAATCTTTGTGTTCTATCCTTCTTCTCCACAAACAATACTGGGGCTCCCCAAGATGAAGAACTTGGTTGAATAAACCCTTTCTGCAACTGTTCTCCTAGCTGCTTCTTGAGTTCTTTCAGTTCATCAACTGACATTTTGTACGGTCTCTTAGCTATTGGTCCAGAACCGGGTACCAAATCTATCAGAAACTCCACCTCTCTATCTGGTGGCATTCCTGGTAATTCTTTCGGAAATACATCCGGATACTCACACACAATTGGCACACTGTCCATGCTAACCCCTTTAAGGGAATTTAGCTTACTTCCTTTGGATTCGAAGTTAGATCTGAATTTTATTCTTTTTCCTTCTGGGGTTGTGAGTGTAACTGTACGATTGGCACAATCTAATACTCCCTCATACTTAGCCATCCAATCCATTCCCAAAATCACATCCAGTCCTTGGGAATTCAGAATTATTAGGTTCACTGGAAACTTATATTTCCCAAACTCTATGACTAAGTCATGACATCCTGAGTTTACTATCATTTCTCCACCCGGAGAACTTACTCTTATAGGACACCCAATGGTTTCTACCGGTAGTTCATTTCTTTCAACGAATGCTTTTGATATGAATGAATGAGATGCACCGGTATCAAAGAGTACAAATGCTGAAACTGAATTGAGTCTGAGCTTAACAGCAGCGCATCGGGCTCCTCATAGACCTCCTCCACATTGATGTGGTTAACCTGTCCTTTACGGAAAGGATTTGGCTTATTAGGTCCTTCCACTTTCTTCTCGGGGCACTCATTAGCATAATGCCCTGACTTCTTGCATTTGAAGCACTCAACTTGGTGATGTCCTTTTAACATCTTGACTTCCACTTCCACTACCACTTCCACTGTGGTGGCTCCTATGTCCACTCTTGTGGTTCTTATACTTGTCATTGTCATGACTGCGATGTTGCTTGTTGTCATGACGGTTGTGGTTGTGGTGCTTGTTGAATTTCCCATGCTTATGGGATCTGAGCTACTTGTCATCATAGTGAGATCGTTTGTGAGGCGATCCAGCTGTGCTTGTCGAGTGTTTTCTTTCTACTCTCGACTTGTTTCAATTTACTCTCCAAAATAGCAGCCTTGTCACACAAAGGCGATAAGTTGGAACATATGCCCTGAACAAGCTGTAGGTTCAGCTCATCATTCAAACCCTCCAGAAATTTTTCCTTTCTTTTTGCATCTGTGTCAACCTCATCCGGTGCATAGCGCGCCAGATTGTTGAAATCTTCTATGTACTCAACCACGCTGCGGTGGCGCTGCTTCAGGTTGTGAAACTCCTTCTTTTTCAAACTCATCATTCCTGATGAGATATGAGCAGTGCGAAAACCATCTTCGAAGATATCCCAAGTCACCTCATCAATAGGAGTGGTGATTTGGAAGTTGTCCCACCATGTGGCGGCTGGTCCTTCCAACAGATGTGCCGCGAACCTGACTTTTTCAGCATCCATGCAACCCACGGTCACTAAGTCCTTGTTCACAGAACTTAGCCAGTCATTGGCTACCACGGGATCAGTTGTTCCCAAAAACTTAGCTGGCCTCAGACGCAGAAATCTGGTGAGCATATCAAAACCCGGAGGGTTTTTGTTGTTGTTGTTGTTGTTGTTGTTATTCTGGTTTTGGATGAATGTTGTCATCATTTGCATAAGCTGTGTTTGCGCATTGATCATTTGTTGCATTTCCGGGGTGATGTTGTTGGGGTTGGGGTTTGCGCGACGGGGAGGCATCTGTGGTTTGTTCAAATAGATAAGAATGAGATACCCATAGATGTTTTATGCACAATACATCATAAGCAAACACATAACAAGCAACATAAGAATAAAAGTTCAACAACCACATAATAAGATCATGAAGTAAAACACACAAGTGGCAAGCCATCCACATGTCGGATGGTCCAATAATAAGTTCACAATAACAAGTATGAATATGAAAGATAAACGAGTAGTCAAGTCTACTCATCCGCATCAATCTCCTCCTCGACAAAGGTAAGACCTGCGTTCTCCATAGCGGTCTTGTTCTCCTCAATCGTAGTGGTCAAGGAATCGACCTTGGCCTTGAGAGCCCTCTTCTGGGAGCGAAGCCTCTCAATAACCATCTGCTGCTGCTCAAGCTCGAAATCCTTGGACTTCAGTTCCTCGGTCATGTCCCAGATTTTCTTGTTCCTATCCTGGACGCGTTTCTCCTGACTCTTGAATTTGCGGTCCTGGGCCTCGAACTTTGTCTCCATTTCCTTGATCATCTCATCCTGTTGTGCGAAAAGCTTGTCCTTCTCGCGTAGCTGTACCTGAAGCTTGTCATTGCCAAGCATGACGTTAAATCTGTCTGTCCATGTGCCTGAGGAGAGTCTCTAAGTCCTGGAGATAGAGACGTATCGGCTCTGCCGTGTCCCTCGAGTCGTCCTCAAAGTCGATGGACTCTCCATCAACATCACGCCTTCCGAAGACGTGGAAGTGAGTGCCCCTAACCTGTCGGGAGTGTCGGCCTAACAGACGTCCTATCAGGTCCTGCATAACTACCTCCATGCCTCTCTCCCTGTCGTCGTGCATCAGCTTGAAGACGATAGCCTCTGTAGTAGGCTCAGTCTGGCGTCCTGGCTGGTTCACCTTGAAGCCCCAGAGGTCCTTCCTCTCGAACTTGGTGAGTGGGTACACCGTGATGGTGGGAAGAGGGAGATCGAGCAAAGTGGTAAGCTCAACGATACGGGGACCAAAACGAGTAACCTGGAACTCCTCAACAGTGCTGATGGCAATATGCATCTATTTATAAAATTGAAAAGTTAGAACAACACCATTTAAGATAAATACAAAACAACCATCTCATACATAACCATGGAACACAAACATCACACAAGTCACGCATACACATATCCATTACATCATTCAAGGTCCACACTTATTTAGGGTATCATTTTGGAAAATAAGGTGATAAATGGTGGTCTACTAACAAAGTGTGCTCATAGGCCTATCTCACTGGATCTGGTGGCTATCACAATGTTCCTAGAGGCAATCCACCTATCTTTCTCACATGATTCCATCACTAAGTCTATTATATCTCCCCTTAACTCTTGGTTGGTGGCTTCCAACTCTTGGGTAAGTTCCTTCTCTTTCTCTAAGTCCCTTTGGAGGTTGAGCATTCTGCACTTGACTCTAGCACTTAGTTCTTTGATAGTCCTCCAAGCTGCATCTCTGGCTGACTCAAAGAATGTGGTGTGCATTACAGTGTTGGTGTGCATGCAGAATCCCCTTTCTTTGTGGTTGTCCTCCTTGTTTTTGTACAAGTGAAGTTGCACCCACCAATACTCCACTCCTTCATCCATCACTGGAAAGCCCTTGTACACAGCTGCACCATGTGCTTCCATTGCCACCATGAGGTCCTTGAGAATATTGGGAAACTCAGTTTCACACTCCAAGGTCATGGTCATGAGTGGTCCCTTCTTCACGGCTTCGTTGATGGAGTTCATCTACAAATGGAGTTGAGAATGAAAAGATTAGAAAAGTTTTACGAGAAGAATAGACAAGTGTAGAAGTAGTTGAAAAATTTCCGTAGTGGTTTTCAATTCCTAGGGTCATAATCCTACAGGCAACACAGTGCTCTGATACCATCTGTTAGACCCCGCCTTTATAAAGGAAAGGATCCCTGTGATTGCAATGCTAGTCCCTGGATCAATGCTAGCATCCACAGTTTAAGATGAAGTACACAGATACAAAGGTCGTTTATTACATTCATTCCAGAGATAAAACATAGTCTTTTACAACTCATGGCCATAGGCCTAATACAAGAGTTTAAGGAATAAGCAAATAAACACAAGTCTTCATCTTCATGTGCCACAGGCAAGCATGTTGAGTGTAGACTCATGACTCCTATTCATCATCGGAGTAACCTGCAACATCACAAGTTCTGACCACAGAGGGTCAATACTTTGGAATAGTATTGGCAAGTGATACCTTAGTATATTTTAAGTGGACTATATTACTATATGCATTTTGGCTAAGTGTAGCTTGGCTTGCTTTGCTTGAAAATAGGTTTTTCCTATTAGTTGAAATCACTAAATTTTTCTTTGTCAAAAATTCTCCCAAGAAACCACCAATAGACATTGGGGTCCTTCACCCTTGTTCTCCCACCATTTTTACTTAGAAGTTGGAGTGATGAGATTCTTGTAGCTTCCATGTCTTGATGCTCTAATTGTCCATTGCCTTGGACTAGGCTAAGTACTTAGGTTTTTCCATCTGCAGAGGTTGTGCACTTTCCCCACCAGACTTGGTTTCCCAAGACAGGACCTTTCAGAAGCATTTCCTTAGTCAAATGGACGCGTTCCAACCTATCATCCCATGTACCACCAACTGTCCAAATGACTAAGTTCTAGCAACCTATATGATCAAGGCAGAGCCCATATTGCCAAGTGGTTGCACTGTAAGCTTTCTCAACACTTGGCCTCCAAATCCCTTTGTGCCTGGGTGGCTTACCACAAGTGAGATACACAACCCAAGTCCATGGCCTTGTGTAACCACTCAACATAACCCAATCATCCATTCCACCCACGAGGTTCATTTGACTTAGTTGTTTTATTAGAAAAGCATAAGTCTCTTGACTTAGAAATATTTTCATCATGATAAGTATAGTTGTTTACCACCCTTTTTTGCTAAGTAGCTAGGCTAAGCATGTTGTGGTAACTTAACTTAGGAAAATTCCCTAGCAATTCTACTATTCTACTCTACTTAGGATTTCCCAACTTAGCACTAGACAAAATAGCATGCAATACTTAGAAAAATATCTAATGCTAGTACAAAACATAGGATAGAAATATTCATGAAAATATCACTTGCCTTGGTAGTGGGGAGAGTAGCACTCTTCACAATCACAATCACTAGCAAAATCTACAAAAAATTATAGCATTCAATTACACACAATATATTCAATCAAAAATAATATGAATGCATGCATGCAAGAATTTTACTAAGTGGTGATTTTGGAAATTCTACCAAGCATGTGCATGATACTAAAACATAACAGGACACAAAGTTTGCCAAAACAAACTTTTTTTTAACATTAAAACCAATTACCAAAAAAATCTATACTCAAAATAGCTTTAAATATGATTCCACAAATAAAGTCATTTTAACTGTTACTATTTGTTAAACAAATTGGATATTCAGAAAGGTCTTGTTTCACTGAATCCAACGGTATAAAGTTTGTAAAATTCTAACGTGGCATTCAAAAGGTATAGCTGTTTAAAGTTTGGATCAAAATCTGATTTAAATTTCTGTTTTTGAATTCATCCTAGCCACGCGTCGCAACCTTACTGGTGTGCGCTTGCAGCGGATCGATAGTCGCAGGCCGTAGGATCTAACTTAGATCTAACGACCCAGACGCGCGCGTACCTCTTCGGCCTAGATCTATCCTAGCCCTACGATGCAGATCCAACGGACCAAACCATTAAGCCACGAACGGGCGGCGCTGGCGGCGTTGACTGGCGGCGGCGCGTCAGACTACGGTGGCGCCGGCGTTCTAGATTGTCCGCAAGGGAAAGAAGGGGCTTACCAGGTTCGCCGGAGGCTGCTGAAGCTCGACGTGGTACTGGCTTGCGGAGGGGCGCTCGGAGATGGGCTCTAGATTTCGTCGGAGTTGCGTCTGGCGTCGGGTGGATGTTGTCGGAGTCGTTGCCGAGGTTCTGCGTCGCCCTAACACGAACCAGCGGGTTTAGGAGATGCGCAGGACAATTGCGAACACGCTCGGGTGAATAAGAAAGCAAGGGGCGCACGGGACTTACTGAGATTGGTCGCCGGAGTTGGGGTGGTCGTCGGGTGCTTACGGCGTCAAGCGAACACGGCGACCAAGGGCAGTACAGGATGCTCTGTTGTGGTTAGGAGGTGCGCAAGAGGATTACGAAGTGTCTCGAACAATCCATAGGGGAAGGGGCGCACGGGGCTCACCTGAATCGATCGGCGGAGTTGGCTCTGTCTGCGGCGGTCTCGAGCGAGTCGTGGGCAGCCTGGTGGCGTGAGTGTGGAATTGACTGGGGGAAAATGATCGTGTGGAGGTGGGGATCTTATAGCCGGTGCCTCGACAGGAAACGCCCGTGTTTTAATGCCCAATTAAGCCGCGCCATTACCGGCAGTGACTGCAGCGGCGACGTGGTCGCGGGCGTGGTTTGGGGAAGACAATGACAGCGTGGACAGGGCCCGCTCATCAGCCATGTGTGCGAAATGAGGGTGGGGTCCGTCTGTCAGCGGCTGAACGCGTGCACTTGCGCGTGAGAGAAGAAAAAGAAATCCCCGGGTGGGCTAATTGGGCTCGATCCTCTGCTGGGCCAGATATCTGGCGCTCGGCCCTTTTACTTTGTTTAGTTCTTTTTCTTTTCTAATTCGATTTTCTGATTAGGTTTTCAAATAGTTTCAAAATCAATTTGAATTCAAATCTTTCTGAGGTTTTGCAGGGGTGAATTGGTCTCAGAAATAAGTCAAAGCTCATGGGGTTGCCTTGCAAAGGCTTGATCAGACTTGGATTTCAAACAACCAGAGACTTTGAACTATTTTGCAAATGTTTGAAAATAGAGGTTTTGAAATTATTTCTAATTTGAAAATTTTGGTTAAACTTTTACACCTAATCCTTCCAATAGTGGGGCAAGCAAACAAGTTCCTTAACATTTAAGTTTCAAAAGGTGATGGCCTAATGAGTGAAATTTACTCACATGAAATCATATCACAAGCTTCTGTTTTTGAGAAGAACCCTAAATGATGATGAATGCTTAGATGATATGAATGAGTTTTGGAATATGAATTTAGGGATGTTACACTTAGTTATGTACCTAGATTCAAAAATCAACCCAGGTCTATTCACTAAACCAAATTGCATGAAACCAATTTTGTTAGAAAGGTACTGGAATTCTCAATCCAAGACCGTTGGATTCAAATCAATTAGATTTGTAGATCACCTATAGTAAAAATAACAAGGCAGAAGCTTTTCTGCATTCAAACATTTTTCAAAATTCAACCACAAAAGCTTTTGAGTTGATTCCAACTCTCAAAAATCAAATTTCACAATACCTTTCTGAATATATAAAAGTATCTAGGTTTACTTGCATAAATAATGGTCAAGCAATAAAAGAATGCCCCATAGGCATTTCTAGTCACTTTAATTAATTAAAATAAAAAGGTTAAATATTATTAAATTGTGACACCACTTTAAATCACATTACCAAGTAATGAAATATGTGTTGATGACATGTGTCAACATGATCCCATGTTTTAGTTGGAGAATATTAAATCTTAAGTAGTTTTTCAATGATTAGAAATTACTTTACTAAAACAAAATGAGTAAAACCTTGCCTTAATGTTGGTAATGTGGTGATCATGCTAGATCATCTAGTGAAAACTTTGGTGTGATAAATAGAAGTAGTTAAGTATTGTTTGGTGATTGTGTACCTCGTATTTATTTATAGACGCTAGTACCGACCAAGGATACGAGGAGGAAGGAGAATACTATGAGGAAGAAGCTGAGGAGAACTTCAACCACTCCACTGCACAAGGCAAGCTATCCTAGCAAGCTTATACTTGCAATTATGAAAGCCTCACTATTCAAGTTAACTTAGAAAGCTAAGCTAAAACCATGCAAGTGTTACTTGCAAGCTTACACCACTTTATACGCAATCCTAGTTTTATTTGCAAGCTTAGTTATTTTTTTCTTTATCAAAGCTCCTTAGTTTGGTTTACTTAGTGACTTCTGGATTCTAGAAAGATGTTTAAAGGTAGCATAAGGAGCATAAAACTTGACCTAAGTTAGATAAATCTTGATGTCATCCTGAGGCATGAGATTGAACTTAGATCATTCACACTTGTTTACCCCCACTTGTAGATGCTAGTGCTAAGCATAAAACTTGATCACTTTAGATGGGAATACTTGGTGAAAATGGTTATGAAAACCTTAGAATGATGAGTCATTCTAATGAAATGTTTTGACATCTTGAACACCGGATGATTTTAATGATGAAAATGTTAAGGCATGAGCCTTAGCCCTTTATAAAACTGATGGTTGTATGGATGCGATACCATTCCAATTTTACCGTACAACCACAATACCCGAAATTTGGGTAGGGCTTGACTGGAAATTTATATACCTTAGTATGGGTTCCCTTGCGGCCAAGGTTTAAGATGAGGCTACCTTGTGAAGATTGTCCACCTATGCAGTTCCCAATATGATAGTTGGTCATGGTTGGGAGGCCAAACTCATAGGAGAGGTGCCTATACTAGGGCGTGTAATTGAAAGGTTAGGATTGATTATCCGTATAATGAGTATGGTGAATTCAGGATTGTTCCTGATGGATGTATCGAATGTTGTGGTGAAAGTGTACCACCTCTGCAGAGTGTCAAACTATTCGAATAGCCGCGTACGCGGTTATGGACAGTTGGAATGGCCATACTATTCCGTCGTCAGATGTTTGCAAAATGACTTATGAAATGAATCATGACTTTGACTTGACCACAACAGGGTTGTATTATAAAAATTCAAGTTCCCACTTAGGTGTTATAAAAATTTTCAACTAGCTTTGTTTGCTTCTGAACTCAGTAGAGATAAATCTAGCTTTTGCAAAACAACCTAGAGCCTAGTACTTCCTACTTAAAACCACTTCACTTGTTAGTATTAGTTTGCGACTACTTAAAGAATACTCATGGCTTTGTCCCTGGATATTCCCGTGGCCAGACTATGAAGAGGACTATCAAGAGGATGGACCGCAGGAAGGTTACGACAACTAGGATCATTTCCCATCGTCAGCATTGCCTGTGACCATGAAGATGGAGCTTCGCCCACGCTACCGTTATTATTACGTTATTTCGCTGCTATGATTGTATTAAGAATGGATCATGAGATCCTTTTTTTTTCTTGTAAGACCTTATGTATGGTTTGTAATGGATGATGTACTGTGATATCCTATCTGTTATGTCTCACAAAAATGGTAATCCTGGGATTGCGATGTATGGCATAACAGGCATCTGGGATTAAAAATCCGGGTGTTGACAAGTTAGTATCAGAGCCATCCTGACCATAGGATACCCTAGTTTAGAATGGACGTTTGAATCAAAAACTTAGTTTCAAAACCAAGGAAGTGAGTATTATGAAAACTTATTCTTATTCTTATCACTCAGAATCTTTTATGAAAATTCAGGTTCCTCAAAAATTCTTGCAAACTTACATAAAATTTGACACACTTGATCACTCTACTAACTTACTCATCCTATATTCTTATAGATGGACGTGAAGTATAGCAAGTTCTATCAGTTGGGGAATGGGGGAGATCTCATCTTTGAGCGTGACTTGGACCAGCTTTCAGAACTTCTGGAGCGCCCGCACCCCGAGTTCTTCGGAGCTCATCTCAACGATCAGGAAGGAGAGGAATTGCAATGGCTGATTGTTGCAAGTCTCCGAGGAAATATTGAAGCCCCCACCTCAGAGGGAATTCAGTTCACCATTAGAGAGAACAACTGGCTAGACGAACTTGCCAGGTTCATGCAGGAAGCTCTTGCCCGTCTGTGTGTGCAAAGCATCAATCAGATCAAGGGTACCCGCTTTGAGTTTTATCCCAGGCGTGATGTTATGGGACAGCCACTAGAGGCACCATATCACCCTAAGCTGAAGAATCAAGTGGACCACCTCAGCTTCATGATGTATGACCGGCAGAAGGAATTAGACAATGCCTGCTCCTACGCCAACCATAACTACGCCATCGCAGCCAAGAAGGACCAAACCATTGCCATGCTGGTAAAGGATCGCCAGTCTCGTCGCCGTTAGCTTCACAAGAAGGAGCGCATCATTGATCGTCTTCACCACAGGATCACAAACTTGGAGGAGACCATCCACGAGAGAGATGTGCAGCTTGAGGAGAGGGAGAATGCAGGGGAAGACCTTCGTGGAGACCCCTACTCTATCTCAGTGACGATGATGACTTTCTGGAGGATCAAGCCATGGACTTCTTCACCGATGAGGATGACTTCGCCTTCATTGATGATGATGATGCAAATGATGAGGACACCAATTCCGAGGAGTAGTAGCACTTGAGCACTAGCGTTAGTGAGTTGTATCCGGTCCCACTGTATCATAGTTTCACATAATGGTTCTTAAAACCATCTGTTTTTCCTTGTTGTGGTGTGTGTTGTATTGTGTGCTAAGAATGAATGAAAAGCAAGTTGCTAGAAAAATCTGAGTCAAACTTCAAAAACTTTTCAAAAACAAAATAAAACCCTAAACCTTAGAAATTTCCCTATTTTCTCATGATCTATCTCAATCTTCAGATGCCTCGCGGAGGAAGCGGCTCATCCCCAGACCCGATGTTGCAAATCTTGCAAATGTTGGTTTCTGACCGTGAAGCTGAAAGAGCCGAACGTCAAGCCAACTTAGCCACCCTCCAACACATGGCTCAGATGGCCAACAACAACCAAGGCCATGGAAACTAGGACAATGTGGCATCCCGCAAAACCACTACTAGAAAATCGCGTTGAATTTGTGCATTGCATCGTCATCATCATGCATTGTTTGCATAAAACTATGTTTGCAAAGCCCGTGTTGTTTTCTAAACGCCCCTCTTTATTCAAACATCAAAACCGGGTCCCCGGAATATTTTGTTTTGGCCGCTATCGGTTTGCATACGGCCCGTTTAAAACAAATAAAAAGTTTAATTGTTTTAGCGGGGGCAGTCGAACGGGCCGAATCGACCCGAACGACCACCCCCATTTTTCAAATCGGTCCACCCCAAACCAGCCCTCTAAATCCTATATCTACCAAACTACCTACCCAGCCCAACCCTCCACCTCACCCCACCCAATGGCAACCTGCCACCTCACCCTCTCCCCTCCCCCTAGCCTACCAGGAGCTGCCACTTGGCCACCCCCTCCTCCACCCCCTCTTCTCTCCTCTCTCTCCCCAACCCAACACACCCACTCAGCACACCTGCCGCACCCCTCACTGGTCCCACCCAGCCGCCCTGCATGCTGGCCCACCCCGTCCCCGACGCATGCTCGTCTCCTTCTCCCTCCTTCTCCTCGGTGAGCTTCTCACTTGCCCTTGGTCGCCCCAGTCCTTCCCCCTCTCCGGAGCCTCGCCCGCGCCTCTCGCCCGCCGCCGCGTCCTCCCAGCACCCTCGCCGTCTTCCCTCTCCCGCTTCTTGTAGCCCTTGGCGACCTCCAGCGCCCTCCTCCAAGCTCCGCCTCGCCCGCGCCACCGTGCCGCCCGCCTCGGCCGTCCTCGAGCCCGCCTCGGCCTCTTCCTCAGCGCCACCCGGCGCTGTCGCCTCTCCCAGGCCCCACCGCCCGCGCCCAGCTCTCCGCCTCTCCGCCTTCGCGCCTCCTCCGCCTCGGCCGCGTCGCGTCCTCTGCCTCGCCAGGCTCCTCCTCCCGCTGCCTGCCGCCCGGCTTCGCTCCCCTCGCATGGCGCCGCCTGCTCTCCTCCGCCGCCTGCTTGCGACCGCCCCTCGTCAGCAGCGTCCTCCTCGCCTCGCTCGCGGCCAGCGCTCGGTCGTCGCCGCCTGGCCATCCTCCAAGCCCCTTGGCCCCAGCCCGAGCCGCCCCTGCTCTGGCCCGGTCCCGCAGCCCTCCATCTGGCCGACCCCGCCGCGCCCTGCAGCGAGGTGCTGGCTCGCGTGCCTGCGTGCTGCCGCCCGCTGTCGTCCCGATCCGAGCCCGGCCGCCCGTCTCCGTCGCCAAGGCTGCACCTCTGCCGTCTGCCTCGCGTCTTCTTCAAGTGTGGTGCTGTTTGACAAGAGTTGACCGGAGCGACAAGCGAGGGCGAATGGAAGAAACCCCACCAAGAGCGAGGGTACCCGAGGACGCAAAGCCGAAAGGCCAAGATCTGCTTCATGGGGCCGAAGACCGTGAACGCCAAGTCCCTGGGTTCAAGGCAACAAGACCCCGATGCCGACGACTTCGCCCACAAGTTCTTCACTACGGACGCCGGGACCCCCGAACCCGAAGGCCGATCCCGCCGTACGCCAAGGTCTTCAATCGGTCCGAGAACTCCACCTGAGCCAAGATCGCCTCAAGGTTCCGTAGGACCCGTATCGAGCCGAGTTCGCCAACGACATCGAAGACGGGCGCTAAGACCGTGCGGATCCGGTCCGAACCCGACATCAAGGCCACAAGCCGCGAGCGCCGAGTACTTCATCCCGGACACCGAGGCCCCGGTGCGACAAGTGCTTCATCCCGAACAACAAGATCGACCCCAGTTATCCGAGAACGATCCCGTCGAACCCCGAACCCCAGATCCGGACCCTGAGACCGAACCCCGGAATCCCCAGGTTCGTCGAACCCTAACAAGACCGTCGAGAACCCTCTAAAGTGTGCACCTCTTCCCGAAACCCTATTTTATAATATAATACAACTTGTTGCATATTGAATTGTCATACTCGCATGCATATTTGTGTGGTTTGGGGGCCTTATGCCGATTCACCTAATAATTAAATATGGGTCCCATATGAGGGCAAATCTAGCCTTATATTGGCCTCATTTAAATTGATGTAGCGAACCGGTACTATATCTTGGCCATGTTAATACAACATTTAAATTGCGGGGCAGTTAAACAACTTGAACCATCTAAATAATTGTCGGGGCCCCGGTTCCGCTTAATATGACCTAATTGCATCGCACCTTTGCCATGTCATCCATAATACATGCATCATGCCGATCTTCTGCCGTTGTATTAAATATTGCATCCGGTGTTTATTCTAGTGTTTTGCTTCTTCGCGGATATGGCCGTTGAGTTGACGCGAGTGTCGACCCGATCTTCGGTTGAACCTTCGGCAATGTTTTCAGGCGAGCATATCCCCCTTTCTACCTATCTTACTTTTATAGTATTTATTCCCTCATGTTGATCTATTGCTATTTGTGTTGCGATGCTTTAGTTTTCGTACCTGTGATATCCCTTGCAGCCTTATATTGCCATGGACACATCCTATTACCTGTTGTTTGGTAGATAGTTGGACTTGCGCGTCGTAGTCGCTGGCTCGAGTGCTGTTGCGTGTCGTCAAGTGCCACAGTTGTTGATGTATTGCCGCATGTTGATGTTGGAGATGCTCATAGTTTTACTTATCGTTCACTTTAATTCCTGTTTAACAACTAAAATTAAAGTAGGCAGAGGCATCGGTGGGTGATAGATAATATTTGGTTTCCGAACGCCCACTTGTGTCCCGTAGGACCCCGAGTACTTGATACCTGTTCCTTGATTTATCACGCTATCCACATCCGGGAGGTATATGGGACCCCCACGAGCTTGATTGATCTTATTTCTTGGGGCCACAAACTAGTTTGAGGTTTTATTTACGATCTGTACTTATGCCATGCTACTTATGTATTTACGATTGTGCGAGGAGCACCTTTGTCTTGTTTAGGATCGTGGCACGATTCCATGTGTCGACAAGCCCAGCCACACTTTCGGGTTCCCGATCGTTCACAGCCGTCCCCAACCTTAAGTCCTTCTGAGCCCGGCTTCGATGGTTCTACTTTAAGGTGGCCCCTGAAATATTTGAATCTGTGATTGTTCGATCGTGAAAGCCTCGTTGGGTTTTGAGTTGGTTTTCGAGGTTGATCGAGCGTGTGTTGCTATTGGTGCACCGCGGGTAAAACTTTCTGAAAGCCGTGTCGCGGATATGGACGACTTGGAGCACGATCTCGATCATAGACAAGCATAACTAAAGTTTATTGCTATAAATTTGACTTTATAATGACTAGTAATCAGCTTCACTACAACGGAATGGCTAAATAATACCCCACAATTGCTTGTTTGGTTTGTCGCTTGCGACAATTGTATCGACTAGTAAGTGTTGCAACTTCTAGGAATGGCTGAATAAAAGTACCAACAAGCTTTGGGTTTTGGGTTATCTCATGCTATCATGTCGATTAGTAAGTGATGCAACTATAACGGAATGGTTAACTAAAAGTGCTCACGCTTACTTTATCGGGATGATTATCTAAACACGACTAGTAATTCTGCAACAATAATGAATAAATAAAGCGCCAGCTGTGAGTTCCTCGGTTGACTTCCTCGTTTGGTCTCGAGGGGAAGCGCCAGATGGGTTTGTTTGGTGTTAGTATCGAGTTGGTTCGAATAGGTCCTTCTTACCCCTCTCGATTGCCGCCATTGTATCGAGTCTCTATAGGTTGTTTAGTGCATCTCGCTGCCGCTCGATCCACCACACCTATGTGGCGAGGACCGCGAATTCTAGCCTCGCCGTGTCTTGGCCTCGATCTTGACGCTCCTCTTTTCCTTTGCCATTTGTCGGCACCCTTTTGTTTAAGCAGGTTTGAGATCGGCGTCGTTAGCGGGGTTACCCTTCCGGCTTGGCACAGGCAGGTTATGGACGCCATTGGTTATTCTTCAGGGCTCTTAGCCCCATTTGCATCTTGTCCGTAGCTGGACGCTCTATCGTTTTCAAGGTGAATTGGATCTTTGTATATTATACCTGTATTCTTGACTCTTTTGGTCGCTGTTATATATATCTGTTCTGTGGGTCCCATCGAGGACTGTTGTGTAATGTTATTACTTCGTTTTCCACCCGCACGAAAGTGCCTGGTGGGCACCTTTGAATCGTTTCTATGCGGGTTTGGCGAATTTTGCTCAAACTTGCATAGGTCCGATTCTGAGGGTGTTACAGACAACCATGGATCCAAGATCAAGAACTTTTAGAACACCAATCCACCTATCTTCACTAAGTCGGAAGATCCCTTAGTTGCAGATGATTGGCTACAGACCATGGAGAATAACTTAGAAGTTGCAGGAGTGGAAGCCAACGAGAAAGTACTGTTTGCCACCCACTATCTGGCATGCAAGATCTTGGTGGAACAGCGTTCGTTCCATGAATGGAGGACAAATGATGACTTGGCATGAATTCAAGATCAAGTTTAGCAGAACCCATGTGCCACTGGTTTTTATCAAGAGGATGAGAGATGAATTCAGAGAACTGAGGCAAGGGAGGATGACAGTAGTTGAGTACCGTGACAAATTTTTGTCATTGGCTAGGTATGCACCGGATGAGATTGACACTGAAGCCAAGAAGAAGGAGAGATTCCTGAATGGTATGCATGATGAGATGCAGACAGTTTTAGTCAACATTCCTTTTGCTAATATTGAAGCCCTAGTGGATTCCGCCATTCAGATGGAAGGCAAGATCAACCAAGCCAATGAGAACCGCAAGCGTAGAATGATGCATCAACCAGGAACCCACCATACCCCAAAGTATCGCCCCAACCCATCTCTAGGATTTGCCCCAAGAACCAATAGATCCCGATGAACCGTCCGACCTATCCCAACCGTGGAAACCCAAGGCCCAGAGGAAACCACAACAACAACCCCGACAACCCCAGCAATTTCAATAGTGCACCACCCAAGTTCAACAACAACAATGTCGCCACGAACACCAACACTGCCCGAGAACTGGAAGCAATGTTGTGCTTTTTGCAGCAAAGGACAAGTCCAGGTGACTTGTTATGAATGTGGAACCAAGGGTCATTATTCAAATGAGTGCCCCAAAAGAATTGCCGCATCCCCCAATGCAAATGCCCTAGCTCAGCAGCAGCGTCGTGTTCAACCTGGAAGAATATTTGCCCAGGGAATTTGCTCAAGCGCAACGGCTGTCTGTTTCTCATGCATGCTGAAGAAGCCCAAGAAGCTCTAGATGTCGTGCTGGGAATGTTTCTATTAACTCAGTACTTGCAAGAATGTTGTTGATTCTGGAGCATCACACTCGTTTGTTACCGAAGAATTTTCATGCACTAGGAAGATTCAACCAACAAAATTGAAGCATGTTATGATAGTTCAAATACCCGGTTCAACCACCAAAGCCAGCCAAATTTGCAAGGTTGTACCTATCTGAATCCATGGCATATATTTTTATGCTAATCTAATAGTACTCGGAACTAAAGGTTTGGAAGTAGTACTAGGAATGGATAAGATGTTGAAACATAAAGGATTAATCGACTGTGCCAAGAAAGCCATAATCATGACCCGATGTAGGAATATCGATGAAACGTGTCGAAACCTTGCCCCGTCAATTCAAGTGCAACAAGAGTCTAGCCCAACCAACCATTGACCAAGTCAGAGCAGTCTGTGAATACCCCGATGTATTTATTTCCAGATGTTTTGCCCGGTATGCCCCCAGATCGGGATATAGAGTTTATCATTGAACTAATCCCTGGAACCAGACCCATAACCCAGAGACCGTATAGTATGAACCCGTCTGAATTAGTGGAGCTGAAGAAGCAACTGGATGCTATGATGGAGATAGGAATGATTCAACCAAGTGTGTCGCCATGAAGACAACTGTCTTGTTTGTGGACAACAAAGATGGAGGTAACCGTTTGTGTACGGATTATCGGAAGTTAAATGATGTCACCATCAAGAACAAGTACCCACTGCCGAAGATAGAAGAACTGTTTGACCAGTTGACTAGTGCCAAAGTGTTTTCTAAGATTGATCTTAGAACTGGTTATCATCAACTCAAGATTGGCGCAGAGGATATCCCCAAGACCGCTTTTTACCACCAGATATGGACTGTATGAGTATACTGTCATGTCTTTTGGATTAACCAATGCCCCCTCTTATTTCTTGAACCTCATGAATAAGATTTTTATGGACTTCCAGGATAAGTTTGTTGTTATTTTCATCGATTACATTTTGATCTATTCCAAATCAGAAGAAGAACAACTACACCTGAGGGCCATCCTTGGAACCCTTAGGGAGCATAAGTTGTATGCCAAGTTTAGCAAATGTGAATTCTTGTTACAGGAAGTAGTATTCCTCGGACATATCTTATCAGCCGAAGAAATTGCCATTGACCCCGCAAAGGTGAAAGATGTTGAAGATTGGCAAGCCCCAACCACTCAAACCCAAGTTCGTGCATTTCTCGGATTAGCGGGATACTACCGCAAGTTCATAGAAGGATTCTCGAGCATCACAAGACCCATGACCCAATT
Source organism: Avena longiglumis (assembly GCA_030063025.1). Lineage (NCBI taxonomy): Eukaryota > Viridiplantae > Streptophyta > Magnoliopsida > Poales > Poaceae > Avena > Avena longiglumis. The sequence continues at coordinate 454,165,779 of CP125974.1, read as the reverse complement.
GTTGAAGAAAGATAAGAAGTTTGAATGGACAGACAAATGTGAAGCGAGTTTTCAAGAACTCAAGAAGAGATTGATATCAGCCCCAATCTTGGTCATGACGGATGTCACGAAGCCTTTTGATGTGTATTGTGACGCATCCAAGATCGGTCTCGGATGTGTGTTGATGCAGGAAGGCAAAGTTATATCTTATCTATCCCGACAACTGAAGCAGCATGAAGAAAATTATCCTACCCATGACCTTGAACTAGCAGCTGTATTTCTAGCCTTGAAGACATGGAGCCATTATCTTATGGGAAACTGTTGTGAGATTTATTCGGATCACAAGAGCCTGAAATATATTTTCACTCAGAAGGAGTTGAATATGAGGCAGATAAGATGGATAGAGCTAATCAAGGACCATGATCTGTGAAGGGAATATGCCCGAGAGGCAATAATAAAGTGGTTATTATCGTATTCCTTATTTATGATAAATGTTTATTTTGCATGCTATAATTGTATTAATACGGAAACGTTAATACATGTGTGTTTAATAAACAAAAAGAAAGTTCCTAGTTATGCCTCTCTTATAAACTAGCTCGTTGATTAACAAGATGATCAAGGTTTCCTGATCATGGACATTGGATGTTGTTAATAACGGGGTCACAACATTAGTGTAATGGTGTGATGAACATTCATCCGAAGTATAGCATTACGATCAAAGTCATTGAGTTTATATTGCTATAACATCTTACGAAGTGATCCTAATCCTTAGACCATGAGATCATGTCAATCACTAACAGGAAGAGTTTCTTGATAACATCAAGCGTCACACCGTAACAGGTGATTATAAAGATGGGTTGAACTAATAAAGTGTTATGTTGAGGCCCATGGATCAAGAGTGGAATTTGTTCATCCCGATGGCGGATAGATATACTCTGGGCCCTCGGTGATATCACATTGATTAGCTTGCAAGCAAGTGATTTGATCACTAGAATGTTATATCAGGAGCGAGAAAAGAGTGCATGTCGATGCGAGATCAAACTAGGTATGGAGATACCGATGATCGAATCTCGAACATGTAATATATCGCGAAACAAAAGGATTAAGATACTAGCGTAAGGTTCCGGCGATCACAAGAAAGTCATCGTTGAATGTGTGGGAGTCGTATGGGTCTCGGATCCGCTTCGATTATTGATCCGAGAGGGTCTCGATCATGTCCGCATTATTCGCGAACCGTAGGGTGACACACTTAAGAGACACCGACATCCATTTGGAGCAAAAGTTTCATGCCGAAAAAAAGGAAAGAGGAATTTATTTCACTAGACACAAAGCTGTTTGGTTGAAATTCTGAAACTGGTTACGCATGTGAAATGGAATACTAGCGGGTTTTATGTGAATGTTTGTTAATTAAAGTAATTAACAAAATTCTGAATAAATAAATAAAAGAGTTTTATTTAAATGAGAGCTTGCATTAAATTTGGTGGAAATTTAATGCATGTGAGTGGATTTATGAGTGGAGGCTTTTAATGGGAGTGGAGGCTTTTCATTTTGAGTGGGAGCTCCACCCACATGAATGTGGAAGAGGTGGGGCAGCCCCATGGCTGGGCGCATGGCCCCTTGGGTGCCCCTCTCCCTATAAAGGCCCCCCTCCTCCTCTCACATCACACCTCCTCGTGAAGGATCTCTCCCCTCTAGATTTTATCCCCATGGTCTCGGACTAGCGAGATACATGTTCCCGGTGGATTTTCGGCAAGAAAGAGTTGTGCTTCATTGCATCGCTGGGCGAGGAGGCGGAGGTTGCTCGGTGCCTCGAGCGTGTGTGCGAGCACGGATGCTTTGCTTTTCTTGGCGCTAGGACTTCCTCTCGATCTTGAGATCGGCAAGAGATCGTCTACATCAACCACGAGTTTGGACTCGTTAAGCTTTGTCGGTCTTCAAGGGTATGTTCTCTACGGATATACATCCGCCCGTTGTTTGTATCTAGTATAAATAGATCTTGGTTTATAGTTCACATCGTAGGAAATTTTTTGTTTTCTATGCTGCGAACCCTTCAGTGGTATCAGAGCCGGATCTATGCGTAGATACTTTGCACGGGTAGTACACATATGAGTATGTGGGCGATGATGATCATTTTATTGCTTCTTAGTTGTACTTTGGATATTGGTGGCATAGTGGGATGAAGCGGCCCGGACAAACTTTACATGTCCTCGCACATGAGACTGTTCACGCTTGACATGCAACTAGTTTTGCATAAGTGGCTAGCGGTGTCTGTCTCTCCTACTATAGTCAATATCTAATTTGCAACGAGTTGTCAACAATTTGGTTATCCTCGTTGTGGTTCATGTTCGTAGGTAAACGGTTCTATCTCGAAAGCCCTAAGCCACGTAAAATTTGCAATGGATAAATTAGGCGTCTAGTTTAGATTGTTCTTTGGGCTAGTGATATGATATGGTGATGTTGTAAGTAGAAGTATGAGATGATACTCTTACACACATAACGTGTAATATCCATAGACCTTGGACTTACACATAAAGGTATGATAGTGATCATACCACGGTGCACATGATAGAGATCATCTGCGGGAACCATAACATTTCACTAATAAACATGTGATGTTTGATAGCATCTTATATTGCTTGTTTGGCGTTTTATTAGCATAATAAGATGATCCCTCATTTAGATATCAAGATAAAAATGTGTTCTTCCTTAAGTATGCACCGACAATGTTTCGTCGCTTCAAGACATCACGTGATGATCGGGTGTACTTGAATCACGAGCACTCTCGGGTGTAAGAGCGATTACACGCGAATACTAAGGTTCTTACTTGGCGAGCCTAGCATGTCTGGACATGGCCTCGGAACACGGACCGAAAGGTTAAGCATGAGTCATATAGTAGATATGATGCCCATTTGATGCTCGCCTTTGAAGCTACACCGACTCACGTGATGATCGGACTTGGTGTAGTGGATTTGGTTCATGTAATCACCAAAAAGGCACGAGGGATGTCGTTTTTGAGTGGGAGTTCATTTCTAATTTGGATTAGTAGAACTCAATTTATCATAAATTAAATCAAAGTGAATTTGCATAATTTGTTGTAGTCATTGGCATTCGTTCACCACCATATGCATAGTTGTAATTGAGATAATAGAACTATAGAATTACGGATATATACTTTCTGAACTGGTATCGTATTGTGTTGAGTGTCAATCTAAAGTTTAAAGTCCTATTGCAAACTTTCAGCAAAATTCTATTTACTCAAGTGAAATTTAATAATTGGTATTAAATCGAGAGTAACAATTCCAATGTTAGTATCTTAAGTATCATGTTTGCCTCCATGATTCTTGATTTAAACATCAAGTTTATCTAGGAGCTGAAGAATTGTTTGAAACCATCATGTGTGGCGAGATATAACGATACGAAACAATGTTTTGGTTGCAATATGATAGAGTATATATATATTTTCATATTGGATGAGAATTTACAAAGGTTGGAGATGCTAGACATCCTAATCATCCAAAAGGGTTTTGGAAAGTAATGTTATACTCACGATTCGCCTTTATAAGCTAAAGTAGCTTGATCATGAAAGTCGTCATGATAAGGGTGAATAGAATATGTATGTAAAATGTTTACTACACTAAAAGATTACTAAAGAATGGATTTTGAAAGAATACCGATCATTTGATGATGGTGATCTACTTCAAAGTGCAAGTCCAAAGGTATTATTATTTGAATATACACGCTTTGGACTAGGTGTCATGTATATGGCGCCACTTTTGATGTTGATAAATTCTTTTAAAAGGAAAAGGAAATCTGAAGAGAATCTATAAAATATATTTGGCAGAAAAGAAAAGATTGGAAATATCCAATTTAGGTATATATATGATATACATGTTATGGTTGTATTCTTTGCTTGTTAAACAATGTGGTTCTTGGGTATTGGATACCGAATTGGTTGGTATGAAATGTCATACGGAACAACGCAATTCATGAACCACAATTGGCCTAAGTAACTAGCAAGAGAAAATGTGATGATGTTCATCGAAAACAAACAAACCGTTGTTTGTATTTCTCGTTGACATCAAAGCTTGACTTCAAGATTTGTTTTAATAATTGTTATTTGAATCAGGTATTATAAGAACAAAGGTTGTTCAAATAATTACCGTATTCCATATAAGATGGATGATTTACAAATCTAGTTGAAGAAAGACTTCAAGATTTGTTTTAATAATTGTTATTTGAATCAGGTATTATAAGAACAAAGGTTGTTCAAATAATTATTATTCCATATAATATGGATGATTTACAAATCTAGTTGAAGAAATCACATCCATAAATCCTAATGCTAAAATGTTGCAAGACAAATGATTGAAAGATCACTTATGAAGTGACATATTGTTTAAATTATATTGGAAAGAAAACATGAAGAATCTCCATATTCATGGATTTTTGGAGTCTTTGATTTGATCAAGTGACGCTTGTGAGACTTTCCTCGGGATAATTAAAACTTCGTTCAAAGGCCAAAGAAGACGAACGACTAAAATATTGGAATTTATACATATCGATGTATGTATTCCATTATGTGTAGTAAATGGCGATGGTTTCAACTTCATATGCTTTCTCCGAAATTTGAGTGAATGTTCACTTAATGAGAAAGAAGTATGAAATATTTGAAAATGTTTCAAAGACTTTCAAGATGAAGTGGAAAATCATTGTAACAAGAAAATAAATAAATTATGATTTGATCATAAAGGGATTTATTTGAGTTACAAGTGTAACAAGAAAATAAATGAATTATGATTTTATCATAAAGGATTTATTTGAGTTGCAAGTTTAGCAAAACACCTAGATTTACATCTCCCAAAACACCATAGGAGTATGGAGTGTTTGATATTTGTAATGAAACCTTGTTTGACATGGTTGGATCAAAGGTGTTATTTATAAAACTGCCATTATGTTTTAAAAGATTAAAGCTTTAGAGACTACCGCTTTTACCTTTGAAAAGAGCTCCATCTTGATCCGTTGAAATGACACCATATGAGTTATGGTTTGGGTAAAACCCAAGTTGTCCTTTCTTAAATTTTGGTATGCTAAACATAAGTAAGATGTTTACAACCAAAGTCGGATGAGCATGTCTTTGTAGGTTATTTGAATAACAATTGGTTATTCCTCCATAACACCGAGGACAAAAGGGTTTGTCGCTTGAAATGTAAAGTTTCTTGAAGAAGGAATTTTTCATAAATGTTAAGTGGGAGGACAATAGAACTTTGATAAGGTTAACGAACCTTAGCTAAATGTCTTTGAGTTGCCTTAGGAAATCGATTCTGGAGGCTGCCATAATGCTCATAGCTTATGTGCCTCAAAGGTTGTGGTCACAGAGATCTAAGTTCCTATTGAACCAAGTTGGTCGGATAAACAATCAAATACTAAGATTTGAGAGTAAATCATCATTGTTTGACAATGATTAACCGACTATATGCAAAGCGATGATGGGCCACGACTCTGTCAAATGGCTTGAAGCCATAAAATCCGTGATAGTTCCATACACGAGAAATCAAGTTTTGAACTTGGAAGACCCTCAGGAAAGGTGTAAAAACCTATAGGTCGTATTTGGCTCTATAAAGAAACAGACAAGGATGTTTCACATCTATGAAATAGTCGACATGTCATAAATTATTTTATGACAATGTTCAAGGAGTTGACTATGATAAGATTTGATCTTTCATAGCGATATTTAGTCTGAACGGATTAAAGTAGCAACCACTACATATAATTTGGTATATGGTAGATGAATAAACAAAACAAAGTTCTTCTAATAGAATGGTTACCTAGGACGTGTACATGACACGGTCCAAAGGGTTTTGTTAAATTCAAAGGATGTTAAAAGGGCATGCAAACTTCAATGGTTGAAGTAAGCATCATGAGTTGGAATCTTCACCATGATGAAAAGGAGTTTTCATCGAGGAGGCGATGAAGATGCTTGCATTTGCAAGAAATTAAGTGGGGCGCTAAGACATATTTCTAATACATTATGTGGAGGACATCTTGTTGATTAGAAATGATGTATCTTTTATTGACAAAGGTTAAGAATTTCATTTTGATGAAAGACTTAGGCAAAACCGAATATTTTGCGTGAATGTCTATAGTGGATAGACTATGACGCCAATATGGTTATGCCAAACATACATATATGAGATATTGAAGGAGTTCAATATAGAAACGACAAGAAACAGTTCTTGTTGCATGGAAAGGAATTGAATCAAGATTCAAGTGTATCGACACTTGATAAGTGAAACAAAATTCAAGTGCTTTGACACTTGATGAGTGCAATCACGAGAATGTTTTGATCAATCATACCATGATATGTACACATCCAGATATGTCCTATGCTCTAAGTGTTATGAGCATATACCAGAATGAATCATAAAATGATCATTGGACGATAGTGAGGATATTCTTATGATCTTTTGGAAGAACTAAGAATATATTTGTGTAGAGGTGACAAACAATTACAAATAGTTCATTGTAAAACGTTACATTGATACTAGTTTTGTCACAAGATACAAATTAAGTTTATCTCAATTTAAACTATGGGTGGCACAATGTAATGGAAAGGAGATTCCATGATGGATTTGGAAGAGTTCCAAAGTTAAGACATTGTGACGAATACTACAACAAAAGGCTAAGTATATGACTGCTATAGTAGCAGCAAAGGAGGGAATTTGTGTCAAGTAGTTTGTTATCAAACTAAGGTGTGGTTATAGCGGGCTAACACTAAAGATATATTGTATGACAATAGTATCGATGTGTTTTAACCCCAAGGAACTAAAGGTCTCACCGAAAGACCAAATTTATACAATGCCATCTCATTGGAGAATGAGTGATGCGTGAAGACGCAAAGACATGCAAATACACACGGACCTGAAGCGTCAGCTCCGTAGATTATGTTAACCACTTGCAATTGTGTATTTGGAACACCAGAAAGCCATAGGTGTTCAATACACAAAGTTTTCAAACTAGATTATTGTCTCTAGTGCAAGTGGGAGACTGAAGGGAATATGCCCGAGAGGCAATAATAAAGTGGTTATTATCGTATTCCTTATTTATGATAAATGTTTATTTTGCATGCTATAATTGTATTAATACGGAAACGTTAATACATGTGTGTTTAATAAACAAAAGAAAGTTCCTAGTTATGCCTCTCTTATAAACTAGCTCGTTGATTAACAAGATGATCAAGGTTTCCTGATCATGGACATTGGATGTTGTTAATAACGGGGTCACAACATTAGTGTAATGGTGTGATGAACATTCATCCGAAGTATAGCATTACGATCAAAGTCATTGAGTTTATATTGCTATAACATCTTACGAAGTGATCCTAATCCTTAGACCATGAGATCATGTCAATCACTAACACCGGAAGAGTTTCTTGATAACATCAAACGTCACACCGTAACAGGGTGATTATAAAGATGGGTTCAGAACTAATAAAGTGTTATGTTGAGGCCCATGGATCAAGAGTGGAATTTGTTCATCCCGATGACGGATAGATATACTCTGGGCCCTCTCGGTGATATCACATTGATTAGCTTGCAAGCAAGTGATTTGATCACTAGAATGTTATATCACGGAGCGAGAAAGAGTGCATGTCGATGCGAGATCAAACTAGGTATGGAGATACCGATGATCGAATCTCGGACATGTAATATATCGCGAAACAAAAGGATTAAGATACTAGCGTAATAGGTTCCGACGATCACAAGAAAGTCATCGTTGAATGTGGGAGTCGATATGGGTCTCGGATCCCGCTTCGATTATTGATCCGAGAGGGTCTCGATCATGTCCGCATTATTCATGAACCGTAGGGTGACACACTTAAGAGACACCGACATCCATTTGGAGCAAAAGTTTCATGCCGAAAAAAAGGAAAGCGCAGGAATTTATTTCACTAGACACCAAAGCTATTTGGTTGAAATTGCTGGCCCGGTTACGCATGTGAAATGGAATACTAGCAGGGGTTTTATGTGAATGTTTGTTAATTAAAGTAATTAACAAAATTCTGAATAAATAAATAAAAGAGTTTTATTTAAATGAGAGCTTGCATTAAATTTGGTGGAAATTTAATGCATGTGAGTGGATTTATGAGTGGAGGCTTTTTAATGGGAGTGGAGGCTTTTCATTTTGAGTGGGAGCTCCACCCACATGAATGTGGAAGAGGTGGGGCAGCCCCATGGCTGGGCGCATGGCCCCTTGGTGCCCCCTCTCCCTATAAAAGGCCCCCTCTCCTCCTCTCACATCACACCTCCTCGTGAAGGATCTCTCTCCCTCTAGATTTTATCCCCATGGTCTCGGACTAGCGAGATACATGTTCCCGTGGCTTTTCGAAGAAAGAGTTGTGCTTCACTGCATCGCTGGAGCGAGGAGGCGGAGGTTGCTCGGTGCCTCGAGCGTGTGTGCGAGCACGGATGCTTGCTTTGCGGCGCTAGGACTTCCTCTCGATCTTGAGATCGGCAAGAGATCGTCTACATCAACCACGAGTTTGGACTCGTTAAGCTTTGTCGGTCTTCAAGGGTATGTTCTCTACGGATATACATCCGCCCGTTGTTTGTATCTAGTATAAATAGATCTTGGTTTATAGTTCACATCGTAGGAAATTTTTTGTTTTCTATGCTGCGAACCCTTCAATCTGGACATTCACTATCACCCCGATCAAGCCAATGTAGTAGCAGATGCCCTTAGTAGATTGCCGTGTCGCTTGAACTCAATGATTCTGAAGGAGCAACCAAGTTTGCACAAGGAGATGTAAGATTTTAGAATGGAATTAGTAAGTGAAGGATTTTTGGAGAGCATAGAACTTCAACCCACTTTGATCAGTCAGATCAAGGAGGCACAGAAAGGAAAATCTAGTATCGACGGAATCGAACGCCGTATTGGTACAGGCAAAGTACCCAGATTCACTGAAGATGAAGAAGGAGTTTTGTGGTACAAAGGACGTATCTGTGTACCCGCAGATTCCGAGTTGAAACAAGCTATTTTGAAAGAGGACCATGATACTCTTTATTCTATCCACCCCGGAGGAATGAAGATTTATCAAGATTTGAAGGAGCAATTTTGGTGGCATAAGATGAAGAGAGAAATCGGAAGCTACATAGCCAAGTGTGACATTTGTCAGAGAGTCAAGGTGGGACATCAGAGACCTGCAAGACTGTTGCAACCATTGCAGATTCCGGAATGGAAGTGGGATTCTGTTGGAATGGACTTTATCACCGGATTACCTACATCTAGTAGGCGAAATGACTCTATTTGGGTCATAGTTGATAGATTGTCCAAAGTCGCTCATTTCTTACCTTTCAAGACCACTTACCAGAGTTCGAAGCTACCAGAGTTGTATATTGCTAGAATCGTTAGTTTGCATGGAGTCCCCAAGAACATCGCGTCGGATCGAGGAACTCAGTTTACCTCGAGATTTTGGAAGAAAGTCCCAGAAGGATTAGGAACCAGACTAGATTTCAGCACAGCTTATCACCCTCAGACTGATGGACAAACAGAGTGAGTAAATCAAATACTGGAAGATATGTTGAGAGCCTGTGTGCTAGAGTATGGATCTAAATGGGAAGACTGTCTACCTTTCGCAGAATTTTCTTACAACAACAGTTATCAAGCCAGTTTGCAAATGGCCCCATTTGAATTCATGTACGGAAGGAAGTGTTGTACCCCTTTGAATTGGTCGGAAGTAGGAGAGAGTCAGATTTTCGGACCCAACATCCTACGAGAAGAAGAAGAGAAAGTTCACAAGATCCGTGAGCACCTCAAGACCACCCAATCTAGACACAAGAGTTATGCCGACAAAACACGTTGAGACCTCGCCTTAAATATCGGAGATTTTGTGTATCTCAAAGTGTCGCCTTTGAAAGGAATGCAACATTTCCAGCTCAAAGGAAAGTTATCCCCCAGATATATTGAACCTTTCAAGATTCTGAATCACCGAGGAGAAGTATCATATCAACTGGAACTGCCAGAAGAGATGTCCGCAGTGCATAATGTGTTCCATATCTCGTTACTTCGCAAATGCCTAGAAGTCCCGGAGAAGACTGAAGTTTTCAAGAATATTGTTCACCAAACCATAGAGATCAACGATGACCTGACGTATCCCGAAGTACCCATCCATATTTTGGAGGAAGCTTTTAGGACCACTAGGACCCGAAGCATCAAGTTTCTCAAGATCTAGTGGAGTAACCACACTGAAGAAGAAGCTACATGGGAGATGGAAGATTACATCAAGACAGAGTTTCCCGATCTCTTTAAATCCTAGTATTATTTTTCTCAAATCCCGGGACGAGATTTTGTTTAAGGAGGGAAGGTTTGTAACATCCCAAAAATATTGAGAAAGGTTATCAAATTCCAATCACCAAAATTAGGGTTAATAAAAACTTTTGTTAATTAAAATCATTATGAATACATGTGTGTATGTGATGAATGTATGAATGCATGAATTGACTTGTGTGATTGATGTGAATAGCAAGGAATGGTTTAAATATGAAAACAACATCATCTAAATCAAATCCAAGCAGAAACAAATCAAGAGAAATTCAAAAACAAACAAAATAAGCAAATGGTCATTTTTGCCAATCTTGTTCACTTGACCAATTTGAGTGTTTCTAGTCCAAGATTTCAAACAGAAACAATTCCATTTATTTTCACCCCTTTCTAGACCAAGTGAAATAGAACCCAATCCCACCTTTCAAACTCACAGAAACATTTGGCAACTTGATTCAAATGATAATTCAAAATTGAATCTATAACACATGAGAAGATCACCAATTCTCAAAAACCAACCAAACCAATGCACCTCGACAAAACCAACTAACCAGAGACTACCTAGTATGTGACTAGTACACCCACGAAGTTTGAACCAAAATTTCAAATTCAAATCTCTTTCAGCCATTTCATCAAACACCATGCAAACACAAATCAAACAAAACACAAAAGACTATAGTGAGCAGTGTTTGGGCCTAACTTGTTCCCTCTCTAGCTCACAACACACTTTTAGTAGATCATCTAGCTCATTTAACAAGGTTTAGCTCACTGTAAACTGGGCAAGGTCATCAGTGGTGAGCATGCCCGAGGTCAACTTGCCACCCCATTGTCGACAGAAAGCTAGGAGAAGCTCTAGCCTCGCCAACATTGTCTGGGACACTAACCACCGTCCATCGCCACCCCCTGTCCAACGGCAACACAATACCAGCCCCTGGACCACTCAGCCCGAGCGTGCCCAGCTTCTCTGCAAGCATGCCGAGAGCGTGCCAGAGTGCCGCACTCGACACGCCAGCACAGACCGTGCGCCGCCCTCGCCGCTTGCATGCATGATCGCCACTGCCCCAGTAACCGCCAGGACATGCCCGTTCGTCGTCGCGCGATCAGGACAGCCCGTGCGCCATGAATTTTCCTGTCAGACCCGCCTAGAGCATTGCAACGTTCTGACCGCATTGCACCGCCCCACGCCTTGCGACCATGTCGTTGAGCTTCGCCAGGGAACACAACACCACCCCCTACCGTCGCCCATGCCATTAGCTCGCTGTGCATACGACCCCGACGAGCTCAGCCCGCGCCCTTCGGTCCCCTCGCTGCACTATAAATAGAGGCCACCCCCGTTAGATTTCTTCACACCAACACAATCCCCCACCCCACCTCATTCCAGGAGCAAGGCGAGCAGCAGGTTGCCGAAATTTTGCCAAAGTCTGTCGTGGAGGAGGAGAAGAGGAGCTGTCAATTGGAGTCGCCCCAGGAGGAGCCACCGGTACCAGGAGGTTCGCCGTCGTCGACTTCGTTGTTCAGCCACATCACCGACCCTCGCCTAAGCCCCGGTGAGCCTGACACGACCCCCACTGGCCGCGCTAGGGTTCTGTCTCGCTGGCGTTGACCGACGGAGATGACAAGCCACAACCGGTCGATTAGATGTTGATCGTATGGTCTAGATTGCCCCATACCCCTTCGCACCCCTGTCTCACTGACTGGTGGGGGAAATTGACTTAAACCCACCCCCACGCGCGCTGTGCGTCATGGGCCGGCCCAGTTAACATCCCGCACAACCTAGTTAGTTTGAATTTAGATTTTCTAATTTAGTTCAAACTTAGTTATGTACCTAGATTCAAAAATCAACCCAGGTCAATTCACAAAACCAGATTGCATGAAACCAATTTTGTTAGAAAGGTAATGGAATTCTTAATCCAAGCCCGTTGGATTCAAATCAATTAGATTTGTAGATCACCTATAGTAAAAATAACAAGGCAGAAGCTTTTCTGTATTCAAACATTTTTCAAAATTCAACCACAAAAGCTTTTGAGTTGATTCCAACTCTCAAAAATCACATTTGACAAGACCTTTATGAGTATATAAAAATATCTTGGTTTACTTGCAGAAATAATGGTCAAGCAATAAAAGAATGCCCCATAGGCATTTCTAGTCACTTTAATTAATTAAAATAAAAGGGAAAATTTGCTAGAGGACACCGTTATTTTCCGGCGTTTGCTAAAACACACTGTTGGAATGTGGCTTTGCCCAGTACCATTATTATTTCGTGACAATTTGCTAGAACACACTATACTGCCCAAAACGGAAAGTTTGACGTTTTAGATTACCTTTTTTACCTTGTTACAAATATGTCTAGAATTTTAATTAAAATACAAGATGTTTCAGATAGAAAAAACTATCCAGCTTTTTCCCAATTCCCTCGTTGATTTTTTTCTTAACCACGATGCTGCATGCTGCAATGGATGGCGACTTGGCCTGGATGTTCCAACTTGATGTGAACTTACGTATAGTTTCTAATTCATGTTCGGTATATGCATATGCTAGATTTGGTGAATTTGAATTAGAGAAAAAAGTGTTCAAACCGGACATATGATGGTCATCCCAATAAAATTAGTCAAACTTTCCATTTGCGGCATGCAGTGTGTCCTGGCAAATGTGCCACGAAATTATAATGGTACTCAGCAAAGACACATTCCAGCGGTGTGTTTTGGCAAACGCCAAAAAATAACGGTGTCCTCTAGCAAATTTTCCCAAAATAAAAAGGTTAAATCTTATTAAATTGTGACACCACTTTAAATCACATTCCCAAGTACTGAAATATGTGGTGATGACATGTGTCAACATGATCCCATGTTTTAGTTGGAGAATATTAAATCTTAAGTAGTTTTTCAATGAGTAGAAATTACTTTTCCAAAACAAAATAAGTAAAACCTTGCCTTAATGTTTGTAATGTTGTGATGATGCTAGATCATCTAGTGAAAACTTTGGTGTGATAAATAGAAGTATTTAAGTATTCTTTGGTGATTGTGTACCTCATATTTATTTATACACGCTAGTACTGACCAAGGATACGAGGAGGAAGGATAATACTACGAGGAATAAGCCGAGGAGAATTTCAACCACTGCACTGCACAAGGCAAGCTATCCTAGCAAGCTAATACTTGCAATTATGCAAGCCTCACTATACAAGTTAACTTAGCAAGCTACTATCTTAGCAAGCTAAGCTAAAACCATGCAAGTGTTACTTGCAAGCTTACACCACTTGATAGCCAATCCTAGTTTTATTAGAAAGCTTAGTTATTTTATTTCTTTATCAAAGCTCCTTAGTTTGATTTACTTAGTGACTTGTAGATTCTAGAAAGATGTTTAAAGGTATCATCACTACTAGAAAAACGCCTATTCGTGGCGCACATGAAAAGTCCTTCTGTGGCGCACTAGCAGTGCGCCACGGCTCAAGGCCACTGCTATTCAGCCGTGGCGCACTGCATGGTGCGCCACGGTTATATCGAGATAGGCGTGGCGCACTACCAGGTGCGCCACGGGTAGGGGTATGTAACATCCCAAAAATCATAATTTTAAACTCATTCATACCACTTGCATCATTCATGCATTTAGGGTTTTTCTCAAAAATCATTTAGAAGTGGGATATGAGTTATGAATTCATGTGGGCATATTGTCCCAATTTAACATCATCCTGTTAATAATTGAATGTTTAAATACTTCAATGCTTGCCTTCATTGATGAAAAGAATAGGAGAAATTTTAAACCCCAAAGATTTCCAATTTAGGAATAAATTCTAAAACCCATTTCAAATGTTTGCAAACAGGAACAACTCCTATTTGTTATTAAAACCAAGCTGGACCAAGCTTTGCAATATAACCACCTAGTTTTGTGACTGTTATGAATCTACAAAACCCTACAAAAATTCCCAAGTCAATCTGTTTTCAAAAGGATATGAATTCATATCAAAATCAATTCAGAAAATAGGAAACAGAAAAAGAAAAAGGCAAAGAAATGGAAAAGGCCATGCGGCCAGGATCTGGCCCAGCAACCAATCCAGCCCAGCAAGCCCACCCGGGCATTTCTTTTCCTCCTCTCACGCGCGGACGCACACACTGAGCCGCTGACAGACGGACCCCACATTCACTTAGCACGTTACGCTGACGAGCGGGCCCTATCTGCGCTGGCATCGTCTTCCCCAAACTTCCGCCCGCGACCACGTCGCAGGAGCAGTGATGGCCGGTGATGGAGCGGCTTAATTGGGCCATTAAACGCAGGCGTTTCTTGTCGACTCTCAGGCTATAAGATCCCCATCACCCCACGGTCATTTTCCCCCAGTCAATCGCACACTCACGCCCCAGGCCCCCAAACCTCCGCGAGTCGCCACGACAGCCCTCCGCGATCAATTCCGGTGAGCTTCGAGTTCCCCTCTGGCTCCCATTCACCCTATCTTATTCAGTGAACTCCTACGCATCTTCTGACACTCGCCGTTTGTCTTCGCATGACCCCTAGCGTTGGCAACGTCGACGACTGGCCGCCACCATCTTCTTCACGAACTCCGGCGACCCCTCTCCGTAAGTAACCACCACCCCTTGCCCGCTGGTTGACACGCATAGCATCCTCGCCATCGTGCGCATCTGACAGTGTCCTTATTTTGGCCTAGCGCGACGAGGAACCACGCCAACAACGACGACTGACCGTAGCTGACATTTCGCGAACTCCGGCGAGCAATTCCAGTAAGTTTCGAGCGCCCCCTGCCTTCTTATTCACCCGAGCGTGTTCGTAGTTGTCCTGCGCATCCTCTAAACCCATTGATTCGTGCTCAGGCGACGCAGAACATCGGCAGCAACTCCGACAACCCTCGCCGACGCTGCATTTAAACTCCGACGAGGTCGGGAGCCCATCTCCGGCGCCTTCGCGAACGAGTACCACGTCGAGTTCCAGCACGCCTTCGCGGATCTGGTAAGCACATCCTTGCATCCTGGAATAGTCTAGAACGCCGGCACCGCCGTAGACAGACACGCCGCCGCCAGCCAACGCCGCCAGCGCCGCCAGAGCATGGTCGCTTGCTCGCGCGCCGTTGGATCTTGATCCGAGCGCTAGGATAGACTCACTTAATCCGGCGATACGCGATCTGCGCGATTTATCTGTTTAAAATCCTGCGGCTGCGAGCGTGATCCAACCGCGGCGATACGCCAATCACAGCTGACGCTGCGGCGAGTTTATATTAAAAACAGAATTCGAATCTGAATTAGATTCAAACTTCAAATGCTTGTATCTTTCAAACGACACGTTGGATTTTTGCAAACTTTATATCGTTGAGTTCAGCAAGACAAGGCCTATCAGAATATACCTTTGGTTTAGCATATAGTAACAGTTAAAAATGTTTTATTTGTGGAACAAGTTTAGGGCTATTTTAGATATAAAAATGTCTTTATAAAATTTTGTTATGGACAAATAGGTTTATTGGTCAAACTTGTGACCTGTTATACTTCAGTGGTCATGAACACACACTTGGTAGAATTTTTCAAAATTTAACACATGGTAGATTTTTGCATGCATGCATTCATATAATTTTGATTATGTTTAAATGTGTGTAATTGTGTGATTGATTTCTTGTGTAGATTTTGATTTTGATTGTGATTGTGAAGAGTGCTACTCCCCACACTACCAAGGCAAGTGATATTTTCATGAATATTCCTATCCTAAGTTTTGTACTAGCATTAGATATTTTAGCTAAATTATTGCATGATATTTTGCCTAGTGCTAAGATGGGAAATCCTAAGTAGAGTGAAATAGTAGAATTGCTAGGGAAAAACTTTCCTAAGTTAAGTTATCATATTCTGCTTAGCCTAGCTATTTAGCAAACAAGGGTGGTGAACATCTATATGGTTTATGATAAAAATATTCTAAGTCAAGAGACTTATATTTTCTTAATAAAACAACTAAGTCAAATAAAACTCCTGGGTGGAATGGATTGATTGGGTTATGTTGAGTGGTTACACAAGGCCATGGACTTGGGTTGTGTATCTCACTTGTGGTAGGCCACCCAGGCACAAAGGGATTTGGAGGCCAAATGTTGAGAAAGCTTACAGTGCAACCACTTGGCAATATGGGCTCTGCCATGATCATATAGGTTGCCAGAACTTAGTCAATTTGGACAGATGGTGGTAGTTGGGTTGATAGGTTGGAGCGCGTCCATTTTGACTAAGGAAAAGCTTCAAAAGGTCTGTCTTGGGAAACCAAGTCTGGTGGGGAAAGTGCACAACCTCTGCAGATGGAAAACCTAAGTACTTAGCCTTGTCCAAGGTAATGGACACTTGAGCATCAAGACATGGAAGCCACAAGAATCTCATCACTCCAACTTCTAAATTAAAAACTTGTGGGTGAACAAGGGTGAAGGACCTCAATATCTATTGATGGTTTCCTTGGGAATGTTTTGACAAAGAAAACTTAGAATTTCAACTAATAAGTAAAACTTAATTTTAAGCAAAGCAAGCCAAGCTACACTAGCCAGATGCATATAGAATTATAGACCACTAAAAATATACTAAGGTATCACTTGCCAATACTATTCCAAAGTATTGACCCTCTGTGGCTGTAACTTGTGATGTTGCAGGTTACTCCGATGATGAGTAGGAGTCATGAGTCTACACTCAACATGCTTGCCTGTGGCACATGAAGATGAAGACTTGTGTTTATTTACTTATTCCTAAAAACTCTTGTATTAGGCCTATGGCCCTGAGTTGTAAAAGACTATGTTTATCTCTGGAATGAATGTAATAAACGACCTTTGTATCTGTGTACTTCATCTTAAACTGTGGATGCTAGCATTGATCCAGGGACTAGCATTGCAATCACAGGGATCCTATCCTTTATGAAGGAGGGGTCTAACAGATGGTATCAGAGCACTGTGTTGCCTGTAGGAT
The DNA here is from genome assembly GCA_030063025.1 of Avena longiglumis. NCBI lineage: Eukaryota > Viridiplantae > Streptophyta > Magnoliopsida > Poales > Poaceae > Avena > Avena longiglumis. The sequence continues at coordinate 454,148,560 of CP125974.1, read as the reverse complement.
TATGACCCTAGGAATTGGAAAACCACTAAGGAAAAAGTTTTTCAACTACTTCTACACTTGTCTATTCTTCTCAGAAACTTTTCTAATCTCTTTCAATTTCCTTGTAGATGAACTCCATCAACGAAGCCGTGAAGAAGGGACCACTCATGACCATGACCTTGGATTGTGAAACCGAGTTTCCCAATATTCTCAAGGACCTCATGGAGACAATGGATGCACATGGTGAAGCCGTGTACAAGGGCTTTCGGTGATGGATGAAGGGGTGGAGTATTGGTGGGTGCAACTACACTTGTACAAAAACAAGGAGACAACCACAAAGAAAGGGATTCTGCATGTACACCAACACTACCATGCACACCACATTCTTTGAGTCACCAGGATGCAGCTTGGAGGACTATCAAGGAACTAAGTGCTAGAGTCAAGTGCAGAATGCTCAACCTCCAAAAGGACTTAGAGAAAGAGAAGGAACTTACTCAAGAATTGGAAGACAACAACCAAGAAATAAGGGGAGATGTTCTAGACTTAGTGATAGAGTCAAGGGAACAAGATTGGTGGATTGCCTCTAGGAACATTGTGTTCAATAATAGGTCCCGTGAGATTGGACTGTAATGACATTTCGTTAGTTGGACCACCACTTATCACCTTATTTTCAAAAGATATTTTAAATAAGTATGGACCTTGAATGATGTAATGAATTCATGTATGCATGGCTTGTGTGACAATTATGTTTTCATGGATATGTATGAATGTTGTCTTGATTTATCTTGAATTGCATTGTTCTAACTTTTTAAATCTTATAAATAGATGCCTGTTGCCATCAGCACCGTCGAGGAGTTTCGAGTTACTCGTTTTGGTCCCCGTATCGTTGAGCTTACCACTCTGCTTGACCTCCCTCTTCCCACCATTACGGTGTACCCACTCACCAAGTTCGAGAGGAAGGACCTCTGGGGCTTCAAGGTGACCCAGCCAGACGCCGATCGAGCCCACTCTGAGGCCATCGCCTTCAAGTTGATGCACGACAGTGGAGAGAGGCATGGAGGTAGTCATGCAGACTGATAGGACGATCTAGGCCGTCACCCGCAGAAAGTTAGGGGTACTCACTTTCACGTCTTCGGTAGACGTGATGATGACGGAGAGTCCATCGACTTCGAGGACGACTCGAGGAGCACCGCGGAGCCGATACGTCTTTATCTTCAGGACTTGGAGACTCTTCTCAGACACGTAGATACGGACAGGACGAACGTCATGCTTGGTAATGACGAGCTTCAGGTGCAGCTTCGCGAGAAGGACAAGCTTTTTGCGCAGCAGGATGAGATGATCAAAGAGATGGAGACAAAATTTGAGACCCAGGACCGCAGATTCAAGAGTCAAGAGAAACGCGTCCAGGATAGGAACAAGAGAATCCGGGACATGACAGAGGAGCTGAAGTCTAAGGACTTCGAGCTTGAGCAGCAGATGGTTATTGAGAGGCTTCGCTCCCAGAAGAGGGCTCTCAAGGCCAAGATCGATTCCTTGACCACTACGATTGAGGAGAACAAGACCGCGATGGAGAACGCAGGTCTTACCTTCGTCGAGGAGGAGATTGACGTTGATGAGTAGACATGATCACTCGTTTATCTTGTTATTCATACTTGTTTTGTGAACTTGTTTTGGACCATCCGACATGTGGATGGCTTGCCGCTTGTGTGTATCACTTCATGAACTTGTTATGTGGTTGTGAACTTTATTTTCTTGTGTTGCTTAATATGTGTTTGTTTAAGTTGTATTGTGCATAAAACATCTATGGGTATCTCATTCTTATCTATGTGAATAAACCACAGATGCCTCCCCGTCGCGCAAACCCCAACCCCAACAACATCACCCCAGAAATGCAACAAATGATGAATGCGCAAACACAGCTTATGCAAATGATGACGACGTTCATCCAAAACCAGAATAACAACAACAACAACAACAATGACCCCAACAACAACAACAACAACAACAACAACCCTCCGGGTTTCGATATGCTCACCAGATTCCTGCGTCTGAGGCCAGCAAAGTTTTCGGGAACAACTGATCCCATGGCAGCCAATGACTGGCTGCGTTCTGTGAACAAAGACTTGGTGATGAGGTCGCACCGATGCTGAAAAAGTCGATTCGCAAGACATCCGTTGGAAGGACCAGCCGCCACATGGTGGGATAACTTCCAAATCACCACTCCCATTGATGAAGTGACATGGGACATATTTGAGGATGGGTTTCGCTCATATCTCGTCAGGGATAATGAGTGCGAAAAGAAGGAGTTTCACAACTTGAAGCAGCGCCATCGCAAGGTGGCGAATACGAGAAGAATTCAACAATCTGCCGCTATGCACGGATGAGGTTGATATCGATGCCAAGAGAAAGGAAAAGTTCTTGGAAGGCTTGAATGATGAGTTGAACCTCAGCTTATCGGTAGCATATGTTCCAACTTATCGCCTTTGTGTGACAAGGCTGCTATTTTGGAGAGTAAAATGAAACAAGTCGAGAGTAGGAAGAGGAAACACTCCGACAACAGCTCGGGATCGTCTCACAAACGATCTCATTATGATGACAGTGGCAGCTCCGGATCCCATAAACATGGGAAGTTCAACAAGCACCACAACCACAACCGTCATGACAACAAACATCGTAGTCATGACAATGATAAGTACAAGAACCACAAGGGTGGACATAAGAGCCACCACAGTGGAAATGGTAGTGGAGGTGGAGGTCAATATGTCAAAAAGGACCTCAGTCAGGTTGAGTGCTACAAATGCAAGAAGCTGGGGCATTATGCTAATGAGTGCCCCGAAAAGAAAGTTGAAGGACCTAACAAGCCAAATCCATTTCAGAAAGGACAGGTTAACCACATCAATGTGGAGGAGGTCTATGAGGAGCCTGATGCCGTTGCTGGTAAGTTCAGACTCAATTCAATTTCAGCATTTGTACTCTTTGATACTGGTGCATCTCATTCATTCATATCAAAGGAATTTGTGGATAGAAATGGGTTTGCATCAGAAAACATTGGGTGTCCAATAAAGGTTAGTTCTCCAGGGGGAGACATGGTAGCAAGCCTTGGATGCCGAGATCTTATCATAGAGTTTGGTAAACATAAGTTCCCAGTAAGCCTGATAATCCTGAATTCCCAAGGGTTGGATGTAATATTGGGAATGGATTGGATGGCTAAGTATGAAGGAGTATTAGATTGTGCCAATCGTACAGTTACACTCACAACCCCCGAAGGAAAAAGAATAAAGTTTAAGTCAAACTTTGAATTCAAAGGAAGTAAGCTAAATTCTCTTAAGGGGGTTAGCATGGACAATGTGCCAATTGTGTGTGAGTATCCGGATGTATTCCCTGAGGAATTACCAGGAATGCCACCAGATAGAGATGTGGAGTTTCTAATAGATTTGGTACCAGGTTCTGGACCAATAGCCAAGAGACCATATAAAATGTCAGTGGATGAACTGAAAGAACTCAAGAAACAACTAGGAGAACAATTGTAAAGGGTTTATACAACCAAGTTCTTCATCATGGGGAGCCCCGGTTTTGTTTGTGGAGAAGAAGGATAGAACACAAAGATTATGTATTGATTATCGTTCTCTCAACGAGGTTACCATCAAGAACAAATATCCTTTGCCAAGAATCAACGACTTGTTTGATCAGTTAGAAGGAGCATGTGTATTCTCAAAGATTGATCTTAGGTCAGGCTATTTTCAACTTAAGATAAGAGAGCAAGACATACCTAAGACAACATTCACCACAAGGTATGGATTGTATGAGTACACTGTGATGCCTTTTGGTTTAACCAACGCTCCAGCATATTTCATGAATATGATGAACAAAGTGTTCATGGAATTTCTTGACAAGTTCGTTGTCGTTTTTATCGACGATATCCTAGTCTACTCCAAGAGCAAGGAAGAACATGAAAGACACTTGCGCTTAATACTTGAAAAATTGAGAGAACATAAACTTTATGCCAAATTCAGCAAGTGTGAGTTCTGGTTAGAGAAAGTTGGATTCCTTGGTCATGTTATGACAAAGGATGGGGTGGCATTGATCCGCTAAAGTTTCAAAGAAGGATGATTGGGAATCACCCAAAACGTGAAAGAAGTTCGTAGTTTCCTTGGCTTAGCAGGTTACTACGAAGGTTTATTGAAAATTTCTCAAAAGTTGCTAAACCTATGACAGAATTGTTAAAGAAGGACAAAAAGTTTGCACGGTCTCAAGGTTGTGAAGTCGGCCAGGAATTAAAGAAGAGACTAGTAACAAGACCAGCCAGGTTCACTGATTTGGAAAAAGATTTCCAAGTGTATTGTGATGCTTCTCATCAAGGCTTAGGTGCCGACTTATGCAAGATGGTAGAGTCGTAGCTTATGCTTGAGACAACTCAAAACTCATGAAGTAAACTACCCTACTCATGATTTGGAGTTGGCCTCATCGTTCATGCACTCAAAACATGGAGGCATTACCGTTAGGTAAACGTGTGAAGTATTCACCGATCATAAGAGTTTGAAATATATCTTCACCCAGAAGGAGATCAACATGAGACAAAGAAGATGGCTAGAACTTATTAAGGATTACGACTTAAGTTTACAATACCATCCAGGTAAAGCAAATGTGGTAGCCGATGCTCTAAGTCGTAAGACATTTATAAATGGTCTTAAAAGGAATTGCCGTAAGACTTGTGTAGGCAATTCAAAGAACTCAGATTGGAGATTGTACCAGAAGGACATCTCATGTCCTTGGATGTTCAACCCACTCTTTTGGACAAGATCCGAGAAGTTCAAAAGACTGATGAGGAAATTGAAAAGATTAAAGTAAACATTGGTCTAGGGAAAGCCAAGAGTTTTCATATTGACGAACAGGGTACTTTATGGCACGGGAAACGTATATGTGTTCCACAAGACCCAGAGTTGCGAAAACTAATCTTACAAGAAAGTCACAACTCTCCATATTCTATTCACCCGGGAAACACCAAGATGTACATGGATATGAAAGAGAGATTTTGGTGGAACAATCTCAAAAGGGACATCGCCGAACATATCGCTTTGTGTGATGTATGTAGCAGAGTCAAAGCGGAGCACCAGAAACCAGCAGGTCTGCTTCAACCATTGCCTATTCCTGAATGGAAGTGGGAAAATATTGGTATGGATTTCATTACCGGATTACCAAGGACTAGATCGGGGTATGATTCCATATGGGTTGTAGTGGATCGTCTAACCAAAGTGGCTCATTTTATACCAGTGAAAACAACTTATACCAGTGCCAAACTAGCAAAAATTTACATGAGCAGGATTGTATGCCTTCATGGTGTGCCAAAGAGTATTGTGTCTGATAGAGGAACTCAATTCACATCTCACTTTTGGAGACAACTTCATGAATCCTTAGGAACGAGGTTGGAATTCAGTACTGCCTTTCATCCTCAAACAGATGGTCAAACAGAGAGAACCAATCAAATTCTAGAAGACATGTTGAGGGCATGCGCTTTGGATTATGGAGCAAGTTGGGATGAAAGTTTACCCTACGCAGAGTTTTCTTACAATAACAGCCATCAATCAAGTATTGGAATGGCACCGTTTGAGTTACTCTACGGAAGGAAGTGTACCACCCCATTGTTGTGGAATGGTGTGGGAGAAAGAAGTTTATTCGGACCTGATCTTATCAAGGACGCCGAAGTGAAAGTTAAATTGGTTAGGGACAGGTTGAAGATAGCACAATCCCGACAGAAAAGCTACGCGGATTCTAAGCGTAGAGAAGTCACCTACGAAGTTGGAGATAGAGCCTATCTCAGGGTATCACCACTCCGTGGAGTGAAAAGATTTGGAGTCAAAGGAAAGTTGGCACCAAGATACGTTGGGCCATTCAAGATTCTAAGTCGCAAGGGAGAAGTTGCATATGAAGTGGAATTACCAGAATCTCTATCAGCAGTCCACAACGTATTTCATGTGAGTCAACTTAAGAAATGTCACCCAGAAATGGAAGAGTCTTCTTTGAAGGATACCATACCTTTGGAGGAAGTTCAGCTAGAAAGTGATCTCACTTATGAGGAAAAACCTGTCAAAATTCTAGAGATAGCAGAAAGAGTCACCAGGACCAAGACTATCAAATTTTGTAAAGTGCAATGGAACCATCATTCCGAAGAGGAAGCAACATGGGAAAGAGAAGATGATCTACGGAAAGACCACCCTCACCTATTTGCTAGCCAAACCGAATCTCGAGGGCGAGATTCACCTTAAGGGGGTTAGATTTGTAACATCCCAAAAATCATAATTTTAAACTCATTCATACCACTTGCATCATTCATGCATTTAGGGTTTTTCTCAAAAATCATTTAGAAGTGGGATATGAGTTATGAATTCATGTGGGCATATTGTCCCAATTTAACATCATCCTGTTAATAATTGAATGTTTAAATACTTCAATGCTTGCCTTCATTGATGAAAAGAATAGGAAAAATTTTAAACCCCAAAGATTTCCAATTTAGGAATAAATTCTAAAACCCATTTCAAATGTTTGCAAACAGGAACAACTCCTATTTGTTATTAAAACCAAGCTGGACCAAGCTTTGCAATATAACCACCTAGTTTTGTGACTGTTATGAATCTACAAAACCCTACAAAATTCCCAAGTCAATCTGTTTTCAAAAGGATATGAATTCATATCAAAATCAATTCAGAAAATAGGAAGCAGAAAAGAAAAAGGCAAAGAAATGGAAAAGGCCATGCGCCGTGATCGCCCAAAGAACCAATCCAGCCCAAAGAAGCCCACCCGGCATTTCTTTTCCTCCTCTCACGCTGACGCACATCGAGCCACCGGACAGACGGACCCCACATTCACTTAGCATGTTACGCTGACGAGCGGGCCCTATCTGCGCTGGCATCGTCTTCCCCAAACTTCCGCCCGCGACCACGTCGCAGGAGCAGTGATGGCCGGTGATGGAGCGGCTTAATTGGGCCATTAAACGCAGGCGTTTCTTGTCGACTCTCAGGCTATAAGATCCCCATCACCCCACGGTCATTTTCCCCCAGTCAATCGCACACTCACGCCCCCAGGCTGCCCCCAAACCTCCGCGAGTCGCCGCTGACAGAGCCCTCTCCGCGATCAATTCCGTGAGCTTCGAGTTCCTCCGCTCCCATTCACCCTATCTTATTCAGTGAACTCACGCATCTTCCGACACTCGCCGCTTGTCTTCGCATGACCCCTAGCGTTGTAACGCCGACGATCGGCCGCCACCATCTTCTTCACGAACTCCGCGACCCTCTCCGTAAGTAACCACCACCCTTGCCCGCTGGTTGACACGCATAGCATCCTCGCCATCGCGCATCCGATGATGTCCTTATTTTGGCCTAGCGACGAGGAACCACGCCAACAACGACGATCGACCGTAGGCGACATTTCGCGAACTCCGCGAGCAATTCCAGAAGTTTCGAGCGCCGCCTTCTTATTCACCCGGCGTGTTCGTAGTTGTCCCGCGCATCCTCTAAACCCATTGATTCGTGCTCAGCGACGCAGAACATCGGCAGCAACTCCGACAACCTCGCCGACGCTGACGAAACTCCGACGAGGTCGAGCCCATCTCCGAGCGCCTTCGCGAACAGTACCACGCCGAGTTCCAGACGCCTTCGCGGATCTGGTAAGCACATCCTTGCATCTGGAATGGTCTAGAACGCCGCACCGCCAGAGATGACGCCGCCGCCAGCCAACGCCGCCAGCCGCCAGAGCATGGTCGCTTTCGCGCGCTTGGGATCTTGATCCGAGCGCTAGGATAGACTCACTTATCCCGGCGATACGCGATCTGGTGCGACGATCTGTTTAAAATCCTGCGGTGCGGGCGTGATCCAACCGAAGCGATGCGCCAATCACAGCCTGACGCGTGGCGAGTTTATATTAAAAGAATTGAATCAATTAGATTCAAACTTCAAATGCTTGTATCTTTCAAACGACACGTTGGATTTTTGCAAACTTTATATCGTTGAGTTCAAGACAAGGCCTATCAGAATATACCTTTGGTTTAGCATATAGTAACAGTTAAAAATGTTTTATTTGTGGAACAAGTTTAGGGCTATTTTAGATATAAAAATGTCTTTATAAAATTTTGTTATGGACAAATAGGTTTATTGGTCAAACTTGTGACCTGTTATACTTCAGTGGTCATGAACACACACTTGGTAGAATTTTTCAAAATTTAACACATGGTAGATTTTTGCATGCATGCATTCATATAATTTTGATTATGTTTAAATGTGTGTAATTGTGTGATTGATTTCTTGTGTAGATTTTGATTTTGATTGTGATTGTGAAGAGTGCTACTCCCCACACTACCAAGGCAAGTGATATTTTCATGAATATTCCTATCCTAAGTTTTGTACTAGCATTAGATATTTTAGCTAAATTATTGCATGATATTTTGCCTAGTGCTAAGATGGGAAATCCTAAGTAGAGTGAAATAGTAGAATTGCTAGGAAAACTTTCCTAAGTTAAGTTATCATATTCTTAGCCTAGCTATTTAGCAAACAAGGGTGGTGAACATCTATATGGTTTATGATAAAATATTCTAAGTCAAGAGACTTATATTTTCTTAATAAAACAACTAAGTCAAATAAAACTCCTGGGTGGAATGGATTGATTGGGTTATGTTGAGTGGTTACACAAGGCCATGGACTTGGGTTGTGTATCTCACTTGTGGTAGGCCACCCAGGCACAAAGGGATTTGGAGGCCAAATGTTGAGAAAGCTTACAGTGCAACCACTTGGCAATATGGGCTCTGCCATGATCATATAGGTTGCCAGAACTTAGTCAATTTGGACAGATGGTGGTAGTTGGGTTGATAGGTTGGAGCGCGTCCATTTTGACTAAGGAAAAGCTTCTGAAAGGTCCTGTCTTGGGAAACCAAGTCTGGTGGGGAAAGTGCACAACCTCTGCAGATGGAAAACCTAAGTACTTAGCCTTGTCCAAGGTAATGGACACTTGAGCATCAAGACATGGAAGCCACAAGAATCTCATCACTCCAACTTCTAAATTAAAAACTTGTGGGTGAACAAGGGTGAAGGACCTCAATATCTATTGATGGTTTCCTTGGGAATGTTTTGACAAAGAAAACTTAGAATTTCAACTAATAAGTAAAACTTAATTTTAAGCAAAGCAAGCCAAGCTACACTAGCCAGATGCATATAGAATTATAGACCACTAAAAATATACTAAGGTATCACTTGCCAATACTATTCCAAAGTATTGACCCCCTGTGGCTGTACCTTGCGATGTTGCAGGTTACTCCGATGATGAGTAGGAGTCATGAGTCTACACTCAACATGCTTGCCTGTGGCACATGAAGATGAAGACTTGTGTTTATTTACTTATTCCTAAAAACTCTTGTATTAGGCCTATGGCCCTGAGTTGTAAAAGACTATGTTTATCTCTGGAATGAATGTAATAAACGACCTTTGTATCTGTGTACTTCATCTTAAACTGTGGATGCTAGCATTGATCCAGGGACTAGCATTGCAATCACAGGGATCCTATCCTTTATAAAGGAGGGGTCTAACAGGGTACATGTGCGCCACGGATGTTTTTTTCAAAAATCAAAAAAAAATGCAAAAAACACCCTCGTTTTGAATTGCAAAAGCAATCGGGTCCGCATCGCCGCCGTCGTGTCGCCTCGCCGGCAGGGAGGTGGCCGTGTCCATGACCTACCACCGCAGGGAGGTGCGGGAGGCCGTGGACTTGCTACTCCTCGCCGGCATCGAGGAAGAGAGGCAGTGAGGTGTGGCTGGAGAAGGGAGGAGGTTGCCGCAAGGAGAAGGAGGTCTTCGACGGTCGTCGGAGCTCGTCGTCGCTCTTCATGACTGCAAGGAGGAGGCGAGGAGGAGGCCGCAAGGAAGGAGGAGGCGAGGAGGAGGCCGCAAGGAAGGAGGTCGTCGCCGTCATGACTGCAAGGAGGAGGAGAAGGTCGCCGCCGCCATCGCCATCGTCACTGCCACGGCAAGGGAAGGAGGAGAAGTAAAGGAGGAGGAGGAGGAGGAGGAGGAGAAGGGAGAAGGAAAAGGAGGAGGAGAAGAGAGAAGGAAAAGGAGGAGGGAGGAGAATGAAAAAGAGAAGAGGGAGGGAATAGGGGTAGGTGGGCGGGGTGGTGATTCAAATTTGAATCCCGCCCAAGATTATCCGTGGCGCACTAGGTGGTGGTGCGCCACGTCTGTAAGTTGCCTCAAATTTTTTTTCTGCAGCAAAAATCTTGTTTTTGCCATAACTTTTACTCTTTTCGAATTTTGAGATTCTAAAAATCGCTAAACAACCTAAAGGAGTTGCAAGCGGATCTGGAATCTCGTTACGTCATTTTGGTATATTATACGTTTTTTCGACATCGTATGCAAAAGTTACTACTTTTTTCCGTGGCATGACTTTTTTGCAAATAAAGTCGAAACTCATTTTGTTAATTTTACTAGAAGCTATACCACATTACCTACCTAAATATGAAAGTATTTAATTTTTGAAGTGTTTATCATTTTCGTTTATTTTTGCAAACCCTAAAAGGCGATCCACGGGGTGGAGTTGGTGCATGCCACTTAGGCGTAGGGCACTAGGGCAGAGTGCCCTACGGATAAGTTTATACATCTGTGGCGCACTATGCTATGTGCGCCACAGATGTTTGTGGTCGTTTCATAGCAGAGGGGGCGTGCGCTTAGGCGTAGCGCACCCCCCATGTGCGCCACAGATGACACTAACAACCGTGGCGCACATGACTATAGTGCGCTACAGATGTTTGGCGAGCGTCCAATAGGGCCCTGGACCACACACATCTGTGGCGCACTATAGTCATGTGCGCCACGGATGTGCTGATTACCTATAGCTATTTTCCTAGTAGTGCATAAAGAGCATAAAACTTGACTTAAGTTAGATAAATCTTGATGTCATCCTGAGGCATGAGATTGAACTTAGATCATTCATACTTGTTTACCACCCCTCATTAATGTTTACCCCCACTTGTAGATGCTAGTGCTAAGCATAAAACTTGATCACTTTAGATGGGAATACTTGGTGAAAATGATTATGAAAACCTTAGAATGATGAGTCATTCTAATGAAATGTTTTGACATGTGTTCTTGAACACTAGATGATTTTGATGATGAAAATATTAAGGCATGAGCCTTAGCCCTTTATAAAACTGATGGTTGTATGGATGCGATACCATTCCAATTTTACCGTACAACCATAATACCCGAAATTTGGGTAGGGATTGACTGGAAGTTTATATACCTTAGTATGAGTTCCCTTGCGGCCAAGGTTTGAGCTGAGGCTACCTTGTGAAGATTGTCCACATATGCAGTTCCCAAGATGACAGTTGGTCATGGTTGGGAGGCCAAACTCATAGGAGAGGTGCCTATACTAGGGCGTGTAATTGAAAGGTTAGGATTGATTATCCGCATAATGAGTATGGTGAATTCAGGATTGTTCCTGATGGATGTATCGAATGTTGTGGTGAAAGTGTACCACCTCTGCAGAGTGTCAAACTATTCGAATAGCCGCGTACGCGGTTATGGACAGTTGGAGTGTCCATACTATTCCGTCGTCAGATGTTTTCAAAATGACTTATGAAATGAATCATGACTTTGACTTGACCACAACAGGGTTGTATTATAAAAATTCAAGTTCCCACTTAGGTGTTATAAAAATTTTCAACTAGCTTTGTTTGCTTCTGAACTCAGTAGAGATAAATCTGGCTTTTGCAAAACAACCTAGAGCCTAGTACTTCCTACTTAAAACCACTTCACTTGTTAGTATTAGTTTGTGAGTACTTAAAAAGTACTCATGGCTTTGTCCCTGGCTATTCCCGTGGCCAGACTATTAAGAGGACTATCAGGAAGATGTACCATAGGAAGGTTACGACAACTAGGATCATCTCCCATCATCAGCATTGCCTGTGACCATGAAGATGGCGCTTCGCCCATGCTACCATTATTATTATTATTATTTTATTCCACTGCTATGATTGTATTAAGACTGGATCATGAGATCCTTTATTTGTTGTAAGACCTTATGTATGGTTTGTAATGGATGATGTACTGTGATATCCAATCTGTTATGTCTCGCAAAAATGGTAATCCTGGGATTGCGATGTATGGCATAACAGGCATCTGGGATTAAAAATGCGGGTGTTGACATGACACACTAGAGAGCATAGAAAAAGACGAAAACTGTGATAATTATGGCATTGTGTTACTAACCGTGTCATATGCAGAGAAACATAACTTCTTGTTCAAGCGTGGGTTTTTGTCAGCAGAAGCTTTTGCAACATGGTTAATTTCTCAACCCGGACATTCATCACTTCACTGCTGAGATATTGGCGTGGCCGAAGAGATTCTTGGAAGCCCTTATATGAGCTATAGAAGCGACCAAATTTCACAAATGGTTTTCTGCAAACACAGGGATAAGCAAACATCCTTTTAGAATGCATAATTCTATTGTCTTTTGGTATGGAGCACATTTTATAACATGATTGCAACAACTAGAAATGCATGTATGTTTTAGGGGGTAATGTAGCAATATGATGGGAGTAATGGAATATCGAAACAAAATTAGCAAAAGGAGATACTCACGGTGCAGATTTCTTAGCCCTCTTAAATCTATGACCATGCATGACGAACTTGTCGTAAATATGCATAACTTCTTGAGAGACCTTGATCTTTTTCATTTTTGGAGGAGACAACACTTCTATGGCTACCCTCTTGTATCTATTCTTCTTTTCGAGCGTTCCAATACCAACACTACCTTGAGATGTGGCTTCAACATTTGTTACAACATCTGCAACTGAAAGTAGCAATCATAAACAAAAGTAGAAAATAAGATGAAAGTATTGCAGCAAAATGCAAAAAATACAAATCTGTATTTTCCTTACCTATGCTAGTAGGAGGTTCAGGAGTGGCTGCCTTGATCAGTTCATCTCCATTTTCCTTACCTGAGCTACTAGGATGCTCAAGAGTGGCTGCCTTTATCACAACATCTGCAGCATCAATAGTGATTGTACAATAAAATATAAGCATATGTAGCAAAAATCTTCATAGCATTGTAGCAAAAAATTATTTAAAAAAGGTAGTTTTCTGACCTGAGCCAGTAGGAGGTTCAGGAGTGGCTGCCTTGATCAGTTCATCATGTGATCTTTCCTTCTCTGTATCCATAGGCAACAACATAACCTTGTTTGGGACATCTTTTTCATTACCATTGCTGGCGCCTACAGGAAAAACACATGTAAGAATCAGAAAAAATTGCTACATGTAAGAAAACAAAAAAAAGGAAAATATACATAAAAGCGTAACAACATACATGCATCAACTGGCAAATCGTCTTCTTGAGAAAAAATATCAAATGATGGAGGATCAGGCGCTGCATTCCATGCTTCTATTGATATGCCTAAAGGAGGGCTGTTACGGTATGGCGACCTGACCGGACTATTAACAGCAGGTGGGTCATCGCCAACACGTCCAGTGGACAGAGGGTCCATAAGAACAACTGTTTGTGGCACTTCTAGGGCGCTTTTCCTTTCTAGATCGATCACCCTGAATTTTGTAGCAAGATTCTCTTCATCGGTAGACTCATCCTTGCTATCCTCTTCATCTTCATCTTGTGTTTCCTCAGATTTCTCTCCCTCTTTTGCTGCGTTGTGCTCCTCGGATCCAACATCAGCAGTTGTGTCGTGCTCCGGGATGGCATCTGTTGGGAACACAACACTTGGACATTCTTCTTATTTTAGTGTCGCATCAACATCATTTAGTAGGGCAGACATCCGGTCAGAATACATCTTTTTGAAGCCAATGGCAATATTCTTGGTTGTAACATCAATATCATTAGCCAGAATAGCATTGTGCTTCTCATGCAAATGTTTGAAGCGTGCTGGAATCTGCAGCAAAAACACAGGAAACATGTGTTACGAAAAAAAGGATGCATAAAACATAATAGAAAAGGTCACAAAAATGTTTGAAGTAATGTAGAAAAACTATATAACAGAATGGAGCAAGGTTGCTGAATACAAAAATGCAAAATCCACATAAAAAAGCTAGCAAGGAAACATTCCTTGAAGCAAAACTAGTGTAGCAAATTATAGTACATGTTGAAGCAAGTAATGTCAACTAAATGTAGCAACACTGTAGACAAGAATGCAACATTTACATGAAAATAATAAAAATGTAAAGTATGATAATAAAAACTAAGTTACATATGGTAGCACAGTGTAGTACATATTGTAGCAGAAAGCTAATAAGAATTGTAGAAAAAAACTAGACAGTAAGCAGCATTGACATGTTAAAAGAAGAAATACAGCTGAAAAAGGGTAGCAAACAACAATACACATAATAGCAGAAGTATATTATAGATTACATCAAAATGTATAAAGGAATTGAACCAGAAAAAATCTACCTCCAGTTCCTGGCTACCAGCGAACACAATCCATTCGTACAAAGATGCAGATGCATTAACCTCAGGTTCTTCAACTGATTGCTTCATGTTTGCATAAGGTGTTTGCTGAAAGTTGAGAAACTACAAAACATTGGAAACACCATAAAGACAAGAAACATAATTTTTCATAAAATGTGAATGAACAAATATGGTCATAAGGTGGCTTACCAGACGCCTCCCAAAAATAGTCGTGTTCTTAAGGATCTTATTTTCAAGGTCATATTTCACTGCAAATTGGAAGTCCCTATTGCTGACATGACAATCTCTTGGCAGCGAGTAGTTTATGGAGTATTTATTTGGTGGAAAATCTAGATGGTTAATGTAGACAATCTGTTGAAAAGGACAATGACACAACAACACATGGTGAAAAGACAAAAATATACAAGGCACATAAAATAGAAAAATGAACTACAAAACCAATCAGTGCAAAAATAAGGAGGAAACAAAGAGATATACTTACAGCAAGAAAGCAAATGGCCCCGAAATCCAGTAAAGCTTGGTGGTAGGCTCACCAACCAATGCTTCATCTTTTCCCTTGTCAATCGCAACATTAGGTTCAACAACCACCGGATTGCCCTTGTTCTTCTTAACCACTGGCACCTCCTCTCTCTTTTGAATCTTAGCCACCTCTTGCATAGCCAAATCCAAGATGAACTCATTCCATGCAAACTGGTCAGTTTAACTAGGTTCAGCCATGCTCGCTACATAATCCATGCTTAAATGGTTATTGCTGCTAGGATCGACAACTGTTGCCATACACAGAAGGTCCCATGACCTAATTATAGTTTCCTCATCTGTATCTAAGCAGGATTTAAGGACCTTGACTGCAGTTAGGATGTCTGGCCTGTTCTTGTCTCCCCTATATACATCATGCAGCGGGGACTGATCCGTCCTTTTTAGCAGCACAACCGGTTTGGTTCCGGAGCGTATACCAAACACTTTGGTAACCATATCTGCAGTGAAAACAATCCTATTCTTTCCAACCTTGAACTCACGCAGACCAGGGGTAATATGCTCCACAACATAGTCAACAAGCTCACTCGGAACATTGAAAGGTGACACAATCAAAAGCTCTTGGAATGCACTTTTTCCCTTAATTAGTGCCATCTTCTTTGGAGATAGACTATTCGCAATGGAGCACAAACGCTTAGCAGCAAAACGATTCTTCGAACTGTTGGAATTATGCCCTAGAGGCAATAATAAAGATGTTATTATTATAATTCTTGTTCATGATAAAGTTTATATTCCATGCTAGAATTGTATTAAGCGGAAACATTAATACTTGTGTGGTTTGTGAACAACACCGTGTCCTGATGCGCCTCTAAGGACTAGCTCATTGATCAATGATGGTTAAGGTTTCCTAACCATAGACATGAGTTGTCAATTGATAATGAGATCATATCATTGGGAGAATGATATGATGGACAGACCCAAACTAAGCGAAGCAATTAGATTGTTTCATCGTGTTCATCTTTGCGAAGCTTTTCCTATGTCAAATATTGTATTCCTTAGACCATGAGATAATACAACTCCACGTACGGAAGAAAACTTTGAGGTCATCAAACGTCATCCTATGAGAGGATGATCATAAAGGTGTCTCTCGGTGATCGGAAAGTATCTGTTGGGTTGTATGTATCGAGATGGAATTTGTCCCTCCCAAGTCGGAGATATACTTGGGCCCACTCGTGTCGATATCAACACCGCTTGCAAGCATGTGGTTAAGGAGTTAATCACAAAGTGATATCGGATTACTGGAGCAGTAAAGTACTTGCGTGAACGAGATTGAACTAGGTATGACGGCAAGACGATCGAATCTCGGGCAAGTAAAATATCGCGAGACGAAGGGAATATATATATGGGATTGATTGAATCCTGGCATCGTGGTTCATCCGATATGATCATCGATGAATGTGTGAGTCAATATGGGTGCCTGCACTGCTGTTGATTATTGATAGAAGATCATGTGCGCATATTCTCGAACCCGCAGGTCACACACTTAACGTATCTCGACGCTAGGATAGATTGGATAATTGGTTTATGAATTTTGTTGAGTCTCGCATGGGATCTGGGACATCACGAGAGGTTCGGAATGGTCCGGAGAATAAGATTCATATAAGCGATGCAGTTTTGGAGTTCGGAATTGTTGGGTTAATCGGTATTGTCTAAGCTTCTAGAACCTTCCGGAAGGGACCAACGTGGCCCCACCTTCCGGGAGGGGAATCGCCTATGAGGGAGTGTCCTGGCCGCATTGGGCCAGGGCACAAGGCCCCATAGGGCCCAGCCGATCCTAGAGAGTTTAAATCGTTTAAACTAGAGATAGGGTTTCTAGAGGGAGAGTCCATGCCCCCACTACTTATCCTTTGGGCTTGGGGAGGGGCTAGGCTGCGCCTCTATATAAAGAGGGTGGGGCACCAACCCCCACACACCTCTCCTCCAAACCCTAGCCGCCTTGCTAGCTTTCCTCTCTCCCTCCCGATTGTTTGTAGGCGAAGCCTGCTGAGAAATTCTCCACCATATACACCACGCCGTGTTGTAGATCCAATCTATCTCTCCACCATACTTGCTGGTCCGAGGAAGGAGGATACGTCGAGTCTTTGCGTGTGCATCTCACGGAGGCACCTCCACTTGTGGTGCTAGATCGGATCGGATCGCGAGGATGAGAAGCGAGTACGACTACATCACCCACGTTAAACGAGCGTTCCGTGCAAATCTTCAAGGGTATGAATATCTAATCCAATCTCTCGTTGATTGCATCTCCTAGATTAGATCTTGGCTTTCCCTCATCGCATCCGTAGAAACTTTTGATTTACTATGCCGCCAAACCCTTCGGTGGTATCGAGCTAGATCTATGCGTAGATGTGTTTCACGAGTAGAACGCAACATGGTTATTACGGCGTTGATGTTTTCTGTTGCAAGCCTCTTGTTTGTGTTATTCTTATGACACGGGATAGTGAGATTGAAGCGGTCCAGGCCAACCTTACGCGTCGTCGTTCGCGAGACCGGCTCCGCACTTGACGTGTGGCTTGTTCCACACATGCGGCTGGTGGATGTCAGTTTCTCTCACTATAGTTGTCATGGGATTAACACCGGAGTTTGGCAACCATAATATCACCGTTGTGGCTTTCCGTAGGTAAGAATCGTTCTTAGCATCTACTCCCATAAGCCACGTAAAACATGCAACAACAAAGTAGAGGCGTCTAACTTGTTTTTGCAGGGAGTGTTTTCTGTGATATGGAATGGCCCAAGATGTGATGTGTATATTGTATGCGATGATCATGTTTTGTAATGTTTCACGACTTGCATGTCGATGAGTACACAACCGGCAGGAGCCATATGGCTGTCTTTATAATTGTGTATGACCTGCGAGTCAACTTCTTATAGGCCATGTAATAGCTTTACTTTATCGCTAAGTAGTTAGCAATATTTGTAGTTGCTATTCGTTGTGGAGGCAATCATGGTGGAGTGATGGAGATCATGCCGGAACGCACAAGATGGAGATCATTGCGCGAGGATTGGCTATACCATGTCATATAAAGTTATATGCATGTGATGTTTATCCCTTTATGTATCTTATTATGCTTAGATCGCGATGGTAGCATTATAAGATGATTCCTCACTTAAAGATCAAGATAAAAACTGTGTTCTCCCCAAGTATGCACCGTTGCGAAAGTTCGTCGTGTCCAAGCATCACGTGATGATCGGGTGCTATAGACTCTACGCTCACATACAAGGTGCAAGCCAGTTTGCACTGTGAAATACTTGGTCTAGCTTGACGAGCCTAGCATGTACAGACATGGCCTCGGAACACAAGAACCGAAAGGTTAAGCATGAGTCATATGAGTGATATGATCGACACTTTGTTGTCCACCATTGAAACCACATCTCTTCTCGTGATGATCGGATTAGGTGTGGTGAATTTGGATCGTGTTCACTAAACAACTTGAGGGATGTTGAATTTAGTGGGAGTTCATCTAGTGATTTGATTAAATTGAACTATTTATCATGAACATAGTCTAAATTGTACTTGCAAATACTGTAGATCACATGGCCAAGTCCAACTTCAACTTCAACGTTTTTTCTGAGAAGGAAAAGATTAGAAACAATGGGTCTAACTTCACCAATTGGTTCCGCAATCTAAGAATCATTATGTCTGGCGGACAAAAGGACTATGTCCTTGGGAATGCGTTAGGTGACCCCCTTTAAGCTGGCCGGTGATGAGAAAGTCATCTATC
Source organism: Avena longiglumis (assembly GCA_030063025.1). NCBI lineage: Eukaryota > Viridiplantae > Streptophyta > Magnoliopsida > Poales > Poaceae > Avena > Avena longiglumis. The sequence continues at coordinate 454,129,880 of CP125974.1, read as the reverse complement.
GATCAAGCGCAAAGATGATAATGGTGTGATTAAGAGCACCATGTTGTTTGCTATGGAACCGGAGCTTCAAAATCGTTTTGAAGAGTATCCCGGGCCCTTCGAGATTCTCGAGGAGCTGAAAACCATGTTTCAGACTCAGGCCCGTTCTGAGAGATATGAGATCTCCGAGAAGTTCTTTAACTGCAAGATGGAGGAAGGGAGTTCCGTTAGTGAGCACGCCATAAAGATGTCGGGCTACACTCAACGTCTTGAGCAACTGGAATGCACGATTCCAGAGGAGCTCAAGATTGACAGGTTGCTGCAATCACTCCTCCCGGCTACAAAAGTTTTGTAGCGACTCATAATCGATTGGTTCCATCGATCGATCACCGAGCTCTTCGCAAAGTCAAGGCTGCGAGGTGGACATCAAGAAGGATAATCATGTGTTGATGGTCAACAAGCCCTCCTTTAAGAAAGGTAAGGAGCAAAGAAACCCTTCAAGAAGGCGGCGGCAGCGCAATGCCCCTGCCGAGAAGAAGCTCAAGTCGGTCCTAAGCCCGACATCGAGTGCTTCTATTGCAAGGACAAGGGTCCTTTGGGCAACTGTCCAAGTACTTAGCGGACAAGAAGGCTGGCACCATCAAAGGTATATTTGATATACATGTTATTGATGTTTTCCTTACTAGCCCTCGTTGTAGTGCTCGGTATTTGATACAGTTCGGTTGCTAATATTTGTAACTTGAAGCAGAGCTACGGAATGAGCGGCTTGCGAGGGATGAGGTGACGATGCGCGTTGGCAACGGATCAAGAGTTGATGTGATGGTCGTCGGCACGCTCTCCTTAGTTTTACCTTGAGGATTAGTTTTAAACCTTAATAAGTGTTATTATGTGCCTGCGTTGAGCATGAACATTATTTCTGGATCGTGTTTATTGCAAGACGGTTATTCATTTAAATCGGAGAATAATGGTTGTTCTATTTATATGAGTAACATCTTTTATGGTCATGCACCTCTTGTGAATGGTTTATTTCTTCTAAATCTCGAAAGGGATGAAACACACATCCATAACATTGAGGCTAAGAGATGCAAAGTAGATAGTGATAATACTACTTATTTGTGGCACCATCGTCTAGGTCATATTGGTGTAAAGCGCATGAAGAAACTCCATTCTGATGGACTTTTGGAGTCTCTTGATTTTGAATCATTTGACACATGCGAACCATGCCTCATGGGCAAGATGATCAAAACCCCGTTCTCCGGTATGATGGAGCGAGCAACGGACTTGTTGGAAATCATACATACCGATGTATGCGGACCGATGAGTGTTTCGACGCGCGGTGGATATCGCTATTTCCTCACTTTTACCGATGACTTAAGTAGATATGGGCATATCTATTTAATGAAACATAAATCTGAAACATTTGAAAAGTTCAAGGAATTTCAGAATGAAGTGGAGAACCATCGTAATTGAAAGATTAAGTTTCTACGATCCGATCGTGGAGGTGAATATTTGAGTTATGATTTTCTCACGCATCTTAAAGCAAGTGGAATCGTTTCACAACTCCATACCGGAACACCACAGCGCAATGGTGTGTCGAACGCAGGAATCGAACCCTATTAGATATGGTCCGATCAATGATGTCTCTTCTTGATTTGTCGTTATCATTTTGGGTTATGCATTAGAAACCTGCATTCACTTTAAATAGGGCTCCATCTAAATCCGTTGAGATGACACCGTATGAGCGTGGTTTGGTGCTAAACCTAAGTTGTCGTTTCTTAAAGTTTGGGGATGCGAAGCTTCGTCAAGAAGTTGATGCGGACAAGCTCGAACCCAAAGCGAGAAATGCGTCTTCATAGGATACCCTAAGGAAACTATTGGGTATACCTTCTATCACGAACCGAAGGCAAAGTGTTTGTCATAAAGAACGGTTCCTTTCTTGAGAAGGAGTTTCTCTCGAAAGAAGTGAGTGGGAGGAAAGTAGAGCTAGACGAGGTTATTGAACCTTCTCTTGAATTGGAGAGTAGCGCAGACCTGAAATTGTTCCAAAGCGCTTTGCACCAACAATAGAGGAAGCTAATGACAAGGATCATGAAGCTTGGACGATCTCGCATCTTGAACGTCGCAGTCGACAAGGTCGCGTGCCCCTCCTAAGTGAATGCGGCAACCTGCTCGACTTGTCTTGTTGGTAGAAGACGGTGAACCTCGAACTATGAGGAAGCGATGATGAGCCGGACTCGAGAAATGGCTGGAAGCCATGAAATCCGAATTGGGATCCATGAGCGAAAACCAAGTATGGACTTTGGTGGACCCTCCTAGCGACCGAAAGGCCGTTGAGTGCAAATGGATATTCAAGAAGAAAACAGACACGGATGGTAATGTTACCGTCTATAAAGCACGGCTTGTCGCAAAAGGTTTTCGACAAGTTCAAGGTGTTGACTACGATGAGACTTTCTCTCCCGTAGCGATGTTTAAGTCCATTCAGATTTTATTAGCAATTGCCGCGTTTCATGATTATGAAATATGGCAGATGGATGTCAAGACTGCTTTCCTCAATGGGAACATTGATGAAGAGTTGTATATGATGCAACCCGAAGGTTTTGTCGATCCTAAGGATGCTAGTAAAGTATGCAAACTTCAGCGTTCCATTTATGGACTGAAGCAAGCATCTCGGAGTTGGAACCTTCGTTTTGATCAAGTGAACAAGAGTTTTGGATTTGTTCCAAATTGCTACCAAGCTTGTATCTACAAGAAAGTGAGTGGGAGCTCGGTGACGTTTACATGCGTATGTGGATGACATATTGATTATCGGAAATGACATCAACATGCTTAACGATGTGAAGAGTTATTTGAACAAGTGTTTTTCAATGAAAGACCTAGGTGAAGCTGCTTATATATTGGGCATCAAAATCTATAGAGATAGACAAAGACGCCTGATAGCTTTAAGCCAGAGTACATACCTAGACAAAGTTACGAAAAGGTTCGAGAATGGATAAGGCAAAGAAAGGTTCGGTGCCTATGTTGTCGGTAAGATATTGAGCAAGGCTCGGTGTCCACTGGTAAATGATAGGGAAGCTATGAGCAAAGTGCCTTATGCCTCGGCCATAGGTTCCATCATGCATGTCATCTTGTGTACTAGACGGATGTGTCCAATGCTCTTAGTTTGACGAGATATCAAAGTGATCCGAGATTGGAACATCTGGACAGCCGTGAAGAACATCCTAAAGTACTTAAATAGAACTAAAGAAATGTTCTTAGTCTATGGGGTGATGAACAGCTTGTCGAAAAGGTTACGTCGATGCTAGTTTCGACACCGACAAGGATGATTCCAAATCTCGAACGGGATACGTTTATATTTTGAATGGAGGAGTGTGAGTGGAGAAGCTGCAAGCAAAGCGTGATCGCGGGATCTACAAAGGAAGCGGAATACATGGCTGCCGCAGCGTCAAGTAAAGGAGTTTGGATCGAAACTTCATCATCGAGCTTGGCGTGGTTCCAAGTGCATTGGACCCATTGGAGATATTGTGTGACAACATGGCGCCATAGCACTCGCTAAGGAACCAAGATATCATCTAAAGACCAAGCATATCAACGCAAGTTTCATATAATCGAGATTATATAGCAGATGGAGATCTGAAGATTAGCAAAGTACATACGGATGAATGTCGCAGATCCATTGACTAAACCTCTTCCACGTGTAAAACATGATCAACACCTCAGTGCCATGGGTGTGAGATTGTTGCCAGATGTAAACTAGATTATTGACTCTAGTGCAAGTGGGACTGTTGGAATTATGCCCTAGAGGCAATAATAAAGATGTTATTATTATAATTCTTGTTCATGATAAAGTTTATATTCCATGCTAGAATTGTATTAAGCGGAAACATTAATACTTGTGTGGTTTGTGAACAACACCGTGTCCCGGTATGCGCCTCTAAGGACTAGCTCATTGATCAATGATGGTTAAGGTTTCCTAACCATAGACATGAGTTGTCAATTGATAATGAGATCATATCATTGGGAGAATGGTATGATGGATGGACCCAAACTAAGCGAAGCAATTAGATCGTTCATCGTGTTCATCTTTGCGAAGCTTTTCCTATGTCAAATATTGTATTCCTTAGACCATGAGATAATACAACTCCTGGTACCGGGAAGAAAGCTTTGAGGTCATCAAACGTCATCCTATGAGAGGGTGATCATAAAGGTGTCTCTCGGTGATCGGAAAGTATCTGTTGGGTTGTATGTATCGAGATGGAATTTGTCCCTCCCAAGTCGGAGAGATATACTTGGGCCCACTCGTGTCGATATCAACACCGCTTGCAAGCATGTGGTTAAGGAGTTAATCACAAAGTGATATCGGATTCTGAGCAGTAAAGTACTTGCTGTGAACGAGATTGAACTAGGTATGGCATCGATGATCGAATCTCGGGCAAGTAAAATATCGCGAGACGAAGGGAATATATATATGGGATTGATTGAATCCTGGCATCGTGGTTCATCCGATATGATCATAGATGAATGTGTGGGAGTCAATATGGGTGCCCAGACCCCGCTGTTGATTATTGATAGAAGATCATGTCTGCATATTCTCGAACCCGCAGGTCACACACTTAACGTATCTCGGCTAGGATAGATTGGATAATTGGTTTATGAATTTTTGTTCGGAGTCTCGGATGGGATCCGGGACATCACGAAGATTCCGGAATGGTCCGAGAATAAGATTCATATAAGGCAGTTTTGGAGTTGAATTGTTCGGGTTAATCGATGTTATTAGGAAGCTTCTAGAACCTTCCGGAAGGGGACCAACGTGGCCCCACCTTCCGGGAGGGGGCATGGGCCTATGAGGGAGTGTCCTGGCCGCATTGGGCCAGGGTCACAAGGCCCCATAGGGTCCAGCCGATCCTAGAGAGTTTAAATCGTTTAAACTAGAGATAGGGTTTCTAGAAGAGGGGAGAGTCCATGCCCCCCACTCCTTATCCTTTGGGCTAGGGGGAGGGGCTAGGGCTGCGCCCCCTCTATATAAAGAGGGGTGGGGGCGCACCAACCCCCCACACACCTCTCCTCCAAACCCTAGCCGCCTTGCTAGCTTTCCTCTCTCCCTCCCGACTGTTTGTAGGCGAAGCCCTGCTGCAGAAATTCTCCACCATATACACCACGCCGTCGTGTTGTAGATCCAATATATCTCTCCACCATACTTGCTGGTCCGAGGAAGGAGGAGACGGCGAGGTGCTGCACGTGTGCATCTCACGGAGGCACCGCCACTTGTGGTGCTAGATCGGATCGGATCGCGAGGAGGAGAAGCGAGTACGACTACATCACCCACGTTCCGACAAACGTTCCGCTGAATCTTCAAGGGTATAAAGATCTAATCCAATCTCTCTCGTTGATTGCATCTCCTAGATTAGATCTTGGCTTTCCCTCTGTTCGCATCCGTAGAAAATTTTGATTTACTATGCCGCGAAACCCTTCACGAACACCACTTGACATCATTTGGCCCCTGCTAAAAAATCAGGAACAAAAACACACACCTAATCAATGAACAAAAATCAGGGGGGAAATGAACATTGTACTGCAACAATGAAGCAAGAAAACTACTACCAAAATGAAGCAACACAAATAGTTTGCTACAATGAAGAAAACAACAAGTAACCTAGTTATAAACAGTGAACATATAGCTGACAAAAATGATTGCTACTATGTCAAACAATAACATTATTCTATCATACTATACAATGAAGCAAAAACTCATATAGAAGATAGCAAAAAATTAACATAGTAGGCAGCAGAAAAAAATGGTAGGCTAGCAAAATGATCGCTGCTAGTTGAAAAACAACAGGATTATATCATCATATATAATAGAAGCAAAATCACACATAATAGAGAGCAAAACATTAACATGGTAGGCAACAAAAAAAAGTTCGGACATGAACTCACTTCCATATCTACACCCGACAGAAGCTTTTTATCCATGGCATATGAATGCAGCACTATCCTCCTCAATTCCTACACAGTGGGTGAACAAGTAGAGCAAAATGTCACAGAAAGGGAAGGGGATGAACAAAATCAGAACGCAAAATTGGAGCCCTGGGGGAAATTAACTCACTGAACGGGAATGTCCTCCTAAATTCCTACACAGTGGACGTTACATATCTTCTCCGCACGCCCCCGGAGATGTCCCCTTCTTCTCTATGGACATGGATAGGAGGAGCTAGGGCTAGGGAATGAAATGGCGGCGGCTGAATGCGAAGGAAAGACATCGGGGAAGCAACCGGCGGAGGCACTAACCAAAGAGCTACAGAGGCGAGTCGTCGTTCCCGTGGAAGCAACCGGCGGCGGCAGCGAACGGGATCCCTCCGAGTCACCGGGATCCGCAGTGACAGACCAGGAGTCTCGACCCCCCCTCCCCCCCCAAATGCGTTGTACGGTTGCTCCTCGATGCGCAACTGAAGCAAATCGGTCGGGGCGCATGTTCCGTTGCCACGTGGCGTGATGTAGACCATGCGATGAAAATGATCTGACGACGCGTAAGCAGGATGACAAAAGAGCCGCGTCCCTCGGCTGAAAGACAACGTTTTCGATTTTTTATCGGCAAGGCCTTCCCTTTTTACAGAACAACACATGTATTTCTTGTCTTCTTCTATATCTAGTCTAAAACAGACTAGAAGCAGTGGATTAGAAGAGGAAATAGAGTTGAAAATCCACATCGGAAAAAATAAAGCAACAACAAATCGGGAAATATGGAGGGCATTCGTCGCAACTTCCTGCCATCTTCCACTCCTCCCTTCGCCTACAGATGTTGCGGACATCTCTCCCGTCGCCAACAGCCTCCGCGGTCCTCCAAAGTAATCGAGGTGGGAATGGACACGACTCCACTCTAGGCCGAGGCAGCCGACTTCGGACTCTGACCATGTGTTCGTCGACATCGTCAGATTCGCCGGAGGGATGTGCCATCGACATCGAGAAGCTCTGCAGTCCAGTTTTTGTTTTCTACCACGCCAGGTTCGCTGGATGGATAGTACAGTGAAGTGTGTATGTCCACTTGGCTCCCATTGGGGTGCGAAGATGTACTTTGTACATGTTCTAAGTGCAAAACAGAATAGCATGAATCATAGAACTCTGAACACCGTTGGATAGGACGGGAACACCCACAACTATGTAGATCTCCGCGTTCTTCCCTTCATGGGTTCCTACTCATCTAGCATATCTCCTTAAATATTCATCCTCTAAAATAGTTTCAGGATATCTCTTAGGAAAATGCTTATACGCGACCAGCAAGACGTCTCATTCGTCATGCTGCTGCCTACTGTACACTGCTATTGTCCGCTGCTCCCTCCCGACCGAAATTCCTCCACTGGAGATCCTCCGTCGTTGGCCGTTCAGTTGTTCCCTCTCTGTTGCTCTTGGTCGAATTGTCATGCACAAGGTCATGGCAAAGGTGAACTCTGGACCTAGAGAACACGCCCTGCAATAGTGAATTTGTCGGGGGTTCACCCGATTCCGCTCCTATGAACCTCCGATGAGCTGAATGTGTGGCTGGCGAACTTGAATCGGCTAATGGTGGTGTCTCGACGGTGGAGGTCCATGTCTTGAGATTTTTGGATGTTGCGGAAGTTGCTATCGTTTTTATTGTGTATCCACTAGTAAAATGTGAAATATGCTACAATTGGATTTCTTCAACGCCGCAAACGTGTTCGTGTGATGTTGGATGCGTTTGTTTTTCACGAATGCTGAATGCTGACATGCTTACCAGTTTTTTACTACAACCAAATGGGCTCGGTTGCATATATTGTTGTTGTTGTTGTTTTTTCTGCATAGATTGTTTGGATTGTTGGATTATTTTGTACACTAATATACAAATTCATGAAAAAATGTTGCAAATGACGTTGCATACATACCCAAAAAATGTTATGTCGCGAAGTTTGCCGAATTTGCCCTTTTCTACCGACAGAAGCACACATCACTTTCCGATTTTTTATGAATCTGACCTCACCGGTGAATGGGCCTAGATTTTCTTTTATTTTTTCCCTTTTAACTCGTCTTCTTGTTTCATGACCACCATGCAGTCGACATTCACACAATATCAAGAAGGGCATTACTACACATAAACAAAGCATATTTATTTTAATTCATGGTGGTGCTAGAGTTCATCCATATGCTCAACTAAACTACTCAGAAATAGGGCACAATACATCATATGAATAAAAATGGATGAATGAATTAAGTGATACACATAGGGATCCACAAGAGTTTGGGATTACAACAAGATAGATAGAGGAATCAATGACGAACAAGTAGATGGCAATGACGATGATGGAGATTGATGGCATGGCCTCTTCGTCCCAAGACTTCTTCTCCTATTCCTTGGATGGTGTGTAGGTGATGATGGAGATGGATATCTCATGGAAGTGTGGCGGTGGTAGGGCTCTACCGTCCAGGATTGTGGTGAGGCATTCCTGGCGGCTAGGGTTCTCCCACTTTAAATAGGCAATATGAGGTCGGCTCTGCATTTTCCTAGGGGCCCGCTCCACACATGCTCATGGGCCCTTCACAAACTAGGTTCAGGTTTGACTTTCCGGACACAATGATTCATGAAGGTTAGTATGGCCGCCGTACTGCACGTCATTATGATTCATATTGTCTTTAGTATTTTAGGCGCCATTTTCTCATACGAACTCTGACTGAGATAGTTTTGGACTTGTTGAATTTGTATGGACGATAGCTACTACAACATGGTATTGGATCTTTACTTTGTGCTGATGGAAAAATATCATTTTTCTAGACTTTGACCAAATATTTAGGAAAATATATCCACATGTAAAATATTGAATGGAAAGATTAAGAAAATATATTTTATAACGAATCTATTAATATTGATTCAGGTAAATGTATATATTTCTGTATATAAACTTGATCAAACTTAGAAAATATTTACTTTTAACCATTGTTTATATTTTGGAACAAAGGGAGTATCAAGGCTCATGTACTTGCACGCTTTATTTCCAATTTTTTAAAACTTGCACTATGAATTACCGACTTTAGAGCGTTCTTTTTTATTATTTTGTGAAAATCACTGACCTATTGATAATCATCAACAGTAGTACAAAAGCGTGTCTAAAGTGATAAAAATACAAAATAGGTCTTTGATGCACCTAGCGCAACTACATACACTAGCACGAGTCAAAGCTGTCGTTCACATAAAAGAAAATCCAAAATCCATTCTTCATGATCGGGCGCATTTCTCCAAATCTTCCAGGATCACAAGTGAAACGATAAGCAAGGGTGGGGAGGCTGCGAGCTCCGCGTCGAACAGAAAGAAGCAAGCAGTGCCAGCCAGTCCATGACCCTCCCCGGCAAGTCAATAATCTTTTTCCTCTTCGAGTGAGGAAGAAGTGTCAAAGTCTGTGATCTAAGTACCTGTTCTCTTAGTACCTTACTGTAGTGAATACCCTGTCTTGTTAGAAGGAGATTGTGCGACGCCGTCCTCGTCTCTCCATCACCAGCCGGGCAAAACTTGTCTTACTTTTATGTTCTTTTAAGCAGTCCTCACGACTACAAATGTACTTCCGGTTTGAGCGAGACTTCTTTTTTATGTTTATATATAAGTTCTCTAGTTGTAGAGTGCATGAAAACGCCATGCAGAAATCCACGTACATAGATTGCACCCCAATCAAACTCTTACCCAGAGGCCAGAGCTCGGAACCATAGCGGCTTGTCTGTGCGAAAAAAGTATATGCGCTATCAAACTTAGAAAAAAATGTTGAATTTTAACTATTGTTTGCATTTTGGGCCCAAGGAAGTATCAAGGCACATGTACTTGCATGATTTATTTCCAATTGTTCTAAAACTTGCACTATGAATTACCGACTTTAGAGCAACCTTTTTATTTATTTTGTGAAAATCATTGACCTATTAATAATCATCAATAGTAGTACAAAGCGTATCTAAATAAAGTGATAAAAATACAAAAAGGTCTTTGATCCACCTAGCGCAACTACATGCACTAGTGTGAGCCGAAGCCGCGTTATCGTCTTTGTCTCTCCATCACTGAAGCAGCCAGGCAACGTTTTACTTATTTTTATGTTCTTTTAAGCAGTCCTCATGACTACAAATATATTTTTGTTTTAAGCAAGCCTTTTTTATATTATACTCTTTGGTCCATATTAATGAACTCAACTTGTCAAAGTATATAAGTTCTGCTAGAGTTCTAGAGTGCATGACAGCGCTATGCAGAAATGCATCATGTACATAGTTTGCACCCCAAGCAAACTCTTACCCAGAGCTCCGAACCGTAGCGATTTATCTGTGCGAAAAACGTATGTGGACGATCAACGAGCTAACGGTCGGGACTCACGTGTCGACATAACTGTGGACCACGTGAATGACCAGCCGTGCAATCCATCTACCATATGGAGCCGCTTCATGCCTGGTCGCCGTCGAGAGTAGGATGCCACGACACGGCCGACCAGCGCAAAATTCTAAGACAAAAACACATACTCCATCCATGATCTGTCGCGAGATACTTCTGATTTATAGGATCCGTGGTCTGTCGGGAGCTAGCTATTAGCTTCGCGTGGAGTTAAAAAAAAAACTTCACATGAAAGAGAGCACTAGAAAACGGACCTTTGGTCCAGAGCATTGAACCGGGACTAATGCCCTGGTCCCAACGGCTAGAAACGGCCGCAGGGACCAGTAGACATTAGCCCCGGTTCGTATGTGAACTTTAGTCCCGATTCGTTTAACAACCGAAGCTAAAGGGTCTGGCGCTGGAAAAGAGCAGATGCATGAACTTTTAGCCCCGGTTTGTTTCTCAAACCGGGACTAAAGTTCCCGACTATATCTTCTTCCCTTTCCCAGCCCGAGCCATTTCAAGCTCACACAATCATCCCTCTCAAATTTCTCCCCTCAATCTCGAGTTCTTTCCCATTTTCTCAAGATTTGTGAAGATTTTTTGGCTCCACATCTATCAAGGGTCCTAAGAGGTTAGCAACTTCATCATTTCATCTCTCATTGCTTGTTTTAGCTCATTTCATGCTCTAGAAGTGGATAGATTTTGTGTGGGTTGTATCTCTGTATATCTGGTTAATTTGGCACATATAGTTCTCGAAATTCATTTGATTCATCGAAGCACATAGATACATGAGTTCATCCTATATACGTATCTTGCTTTGACACGTTGTCTTGAAATCCGGTCGGTTCACAGTGCATCATGTCACCGTCGAGCAACAAAATATTCTTCTTTCTTCTACCTGTCATCACAAAATCCATTGAAACAAAAATAAGTACCAAAACTATGAAGACACACATATATATAGTGGCGCCCTAGCATTTTAGTTAATCATTGGCCAGTTAAGCAAGAAATTAAGAACAAAAAATGAACACGCCAAGGAGCTACCAAATTAAATTAGGGAGTGCCTCTCTGGCGAGCTCCTCGAAGATGTCTGAGGACGAGGCATCCTAAGACATCTTCGAGAAGCTCTGCCATAGTGGTGTCCCTGCTCTCGCACACCATCTTTCAGCTCATATCTTTTCTAGCTAAATTAGTATGCTGGTGGAGCTAACTAATTTCACATATTAGGGAGTGCCTCTACGGCGAGCTCCTCGAAGATGTCTGAGGACGAGGTCCTAAGACATCTTCGAGAAGCTCCGCCGTAGTGGTGTCCCTGGTCTCGCACACGATCTTCCTTGCAATTGATAGTTCACAAGGAAGCATATTTATAGATTAAGCAACGCAACATGGTGTCGACACTCATGACATAATGTCGACACTCACCCCTATCATATTGTCGCCACCCACTGAAACACTGTCGCCACTCACTGGCATAGTGTCCACTCACAACATATAGTGTCGTCACCCACTTTTAGTCCCGATTGGAGACACCATTCGGGACTAAACGTGCTCATGTCGGCCCCAGCGTGCCGCAACCAACCAGGACTAAAGATATAGTAGAAAGTTTTTTAAATCAGTGCTTGTTTGATGTATATGATGTGTTCTTTTATTTTTAGACTACTACTACTCTTAGCATCGTGATTTTGTTTGATGAACTTATAAAATGCAGATGAGACGACAATGGATGTACACTGATCGAATCTTTGACGAGTTCATTAAAGGCGTGCGTTCTTTTCTCGTTGTGGCAGAGGCAAACAAGCGGAATGGTTTTATCTATTGTCCATGTGGTGAGTGTCGAAATCAGAAGGAATACTCTTCCTCAAGATTCCTTCATGGCCACTTGTTTCGGTTCGGTTTCATGTCTGGCTATAATTGTTGGACCAAGCACGGAGAAAGAGGGGTTATGATGGAAGACAACGAAGATGAAGAGAATGATGACAACAATCCTATGTCCCCTGAATACGGTGGTACTACAATGGAAGACAATGATGATGAAGAAGCAGAAGAACGTGCATCATATGAGCCAGATGATGATCTTGGTTGGGCCATTGCTGATGCAAAGGGAGAATGTGATAGCGAAAGGGAGAGGTTGAAATTTGAGCAGATGTTAGATGATCACAACAAATTGTTGTACCCCAATTGCGAAGATGGCCACAAAAAGCTAGGCAGTTGCTGAAATGGAAGGCAGAGGTCGGTGTGCCTGACAAGGGATTTGAAAAGTTGTTGAAGATAATGAAGAAGCTGCTTCCAAAGGAGAACGAACTGCCTGCCAGTACTTACGAAGCAAAGAAGGTTGTCTGCCCTCTAGGATTAGAGGTACACAAGATACATGCATGCATTAATGACTACATCCTCTATCGCGGTGAGCAGTACGAGAATTTGGATGCATGCTCGGTATGCACTTCATTGCGGTATAAGATCCGACGAGATGACCCTGGTGATGTTGAGGGGGAGCGCACGAGGAAGAGGGTTCCCGCCAAGGTGATGTGGTATGCTCCTATAATACCACGGCTGAAACGTTTGTTCAGAAACGAAGAGCATGCCAAATTGTTGCGATGGCACAAACAAGACCGTAAGAAGGACGATATGTTGAGACACCCCGCCGATGGGTCGCAGTGGATAAAAATTGAGAGAAAGTACCCGGACTTTGCAGGTGACGCGAGAAACTTATGGTTTGGTCTAAGTACGGATGGCATGAATCCCTTTGGGAAGCAGAGCTGCAGTCATAGCACATGGCCCGTGACTTTGTGTATGTATAACCTTCCTCCTTGGTTGTTCATGAAGCGGAGTTCATTATGATGCCAGTGCTCATCCAAGGCCCGAAGCAACCCGGCAACGACATTGATGTATACCTAAGGCCATTAGTTGAAGAACTTTTACAGCTATGGCACGGACAAGGTGTATGTGTGTGGGATGAGCACAAACATGAGGAATTTAACCTACGGGCATTGTTGTTCGTAACCATCAATGATTGGCCTGCTCTTAGTAACATTTCAGGACAGACAAACAAGGGATACAATGCATGCACACACTGTTTAGATGACACTGAAAGTATTTATTTGGATAAGTGCAAGAAGAATGTGTACCTAGGGAATCGTTGTTTTCTTCCGCCCACGCATTCCCTAACATGGAAATTCAAGCATTTCAATGGTGAAGCAGATCACCGGAGTAAGCCTGTCCGTCATACTGGTGATGATGTATTTGATATGGTGAAGGATTTAAAAGTAATCTTTGGAAAGGGTCCTGGCGGACAGTCCGTTCCGAAGGAAGCTGGCGGACACGCACCCATGTAGAAGAAGAAATCTATATTTTAGGAGCTACCCTATTGGAAAGTCTTAGAGGTCCGCTCTGCAATCAACGTGATGCACCTGACGAAGAATGTTTGCGTGATACTGCTAGGCTTCTTGGGCGTGTATGGAAAGAATAAAGATACACCGTATAAGCAGGACCAACAACGTATGAAAGACCGAGAAGGCAGGCATCCAGAGTTGTTTCAAGGTACTGCCAGCTACGCTCTTACCAAGGAAGAGAAGGAAATCTTTTTTGAATGCCTGAGTAGTATCAAGGTTCCTTCTGGCTTCTCGTCCAATATAAAGGGAATAATAAATATGGCAGAGAAAAATTCCAGAACCTGAAATCTCATGACTGCCACGTGCTTATGACGCAGTTGCTTCTGGTTGCTTTGAGGGGGCTTCTGCCGGAAAATGTTACAGTACCCATTGTGAAGCTATGTTTGTTCCTCAATGCAATTTCTCAGAAGGTAATAGATCCAGAAAGTCTACCAGGGTTACAGAAAGATGTGGTTCAGTGTATTGTCAGTTTTGAGTTGGTGTTCCCACCATCCTTCTTCAACATAATGACGCACCTTCTAGTTCACCTAGTCGAAGAGATTACCATTCTCGGTCTTGTATTTCTACACAATATGTTCCCCTTTGAGAGATTCATGGGAGTCTTAAAGAAATATGTCCATAACCGTGCGAGGCCAGAAGGAAGCATCTCCAAGGGATATGGAACAGAGGAGGTCATTGAGTTTTGTGTTGACTTTATTCCTGACCTTAATCCGATCGGTGTACCTGAATCACGGCATGAAGGGAGACTTAGTGGAAAAGGCACGCTAGGAAAGAAAGCAAAGATATGTATGGATGGACATTCTTTCACTAAAGCACACTATACAATTCTACAAAGTTCCACCTTGGTGGCTCCATATATCGAGGTACACAAGAATATTGTACGCTCGAACTACCCGGGGCAGTCTGACAAGTTGATTAGAGATGAGCACATGAAGACTTTCGGTGGTTGGTTGCAGACACATCTCATGAATGACACCACTGTTGGAGATCAGTTGTACTTGTTGGCCAGGTCTCCATCTTCAACTATATTGACTTTCCAAGGTTACGAGATCAATGGGAATATATTTTACACGCACGCCCAAGATAAAAAGAGCACCAACCAAAACAGTGGTGTCCGATTTGATGCACCGGACGAGAATGGGAAAAAGGACACATATTATGGTTACATAGAGGACATATGGGAACTTGACTATGGTCCTAATTTCAAGGTCCCATTGTTTCGATGCAAATGGGTCAAGATGACAGGAGGTGGGGTAACGGCAGACCAGCTGTACGGAATGACAACAATGGATCTCAATAATCTTGCGTACGGAGACGAACCATTCGTCCTTGCCAATTATGTGGCTCCAGTTTTCTATGTGAAGGACATGTCTACTAGACCGAGTGAAAGGATACGGATGTCGCCTAGAGGGAGGGTGAATAGGCGATTAAAACTTTTCCTAGAGTGGCTCAACAAAGGCGGAATAAAACTAGTGTTTACTTTGTTAAGAACAACCTAGAACAACTAAGGTTCACCTATGTGCACCAACAACTTATGCTAAGCAATACAAGCAACAAAGTGATAGCAAGATATATATTACTTCAAGCACGAAGGCTATCACAATGTAAAGTGCATAAGTAAAGAGCTCGGGTATAGAGATAACCGAGGCACGTGGGGACATCGATATTTTACCGAGTTCCTCCCAACATGGAGTACGTATAGTTTGGAGAGGGGGTGGTATCAAACCACCAACGCCACAAAAGGCCTCCCTTATTCTCTGGTGAATCTCACCCCAACGGGATCGATCCACGCTTCCACTATCGGTGCACTTGTCGGTGGCAACCGGAACCTCTCACAAGGTTGGGGCACTTCTCCACAACTTAATTGGAGGCTCCCAACAAATACCACAAAAGGCCTCAACAAATGCCACCAAGGCCACAAAACCGTCTAGAGTTCCAAGAACCCAAGAGGGACAAGCTCCAATGAGCAACTCAAACCAAATCCTCCGAGGAGAACTCAAACCGATGCACCAAATGCAAATGGCAAGAACACCACAAAGGTGTTCAAATCCTTCTCTCCCAAATTCCACCAAATCTACAAAAGCTTATGGGGGAATAAGAGAGGAAGAACAATGGAGGAAATCCACAAAAGACTCCAAGATCTAGATCCCAATATGTTCCCCTCACTTAGAGGAGAGATTGATTGGTGGGATTGTAGATCTAGATCTCCTCTTTCAAATCCCTCAAGAATATGCAAGAATCATCGAAGGGATTGAGAGAAAGCAAGCTCAAGAAGGTCAACAATGGAGGGGAAAACTTGCAAGAATGATTGAGGAACCATTGGGGAAGAAGGCCCCTTATATAGGTCCCTCCAAAATCCAACCGTTGTAGCCCAAAAACGCGATTCCCGGTACTACCGGACTTTTTCCCGGCACTACCGGACATTTCCTGGGGTTCCTGGGCTCCAAACGCATATTTCTCTGCGCTCCCCGGTACCAAAATGCGGTACTACCGGACCCGGATTACCGGATCCTGGTCCGGTACTACCGGTTATCACAGAACTAAAACAACCATAACTTTTGCATCCGGACTCCGATTTCGATGATCTTGGGCTCGTTTCGAAGAGGACAACAACCTCTACAAGATCATGCAAAGAAACATCATAGTCCAGCAAGGGAGGATAGATCCAAATGACGAAGTAAAAAACCTTCTGTCGCGCTAGGTACTAAAATGCGGTACTACCGCTTTTTGGTACCTAGCCCGGCAGTGGATTTTGGCAACTTTCCAAAACCTTCTGCCTTGCTAGGTACTAAAATTCGGTACTACCGCATTTTGGTACCTAGAAGACCAGCAGCTATTCAAACGGCTATAACTTTTGATTGGTAACTCCGATCGACCCGATTCCAATTGCGTTGGAAAGAGGACGACATGAGCTTCCCTATAAAAGGTGAAAATATTGGTTATCACCAAGTGAGAATGTATCAAGTATAATAATGTGAGATACCTGGTGAGAAACTGAAAAACCACATAGATCAAAATCGCAATAAGATATAAAAGAGGGATCCGATTTTGATGAACAAGAGCTTATTATGGAGATTAGCACAAGCTCTATATCCTCACATGGATAAGACCAAATAACAACCAAATACGATGATGCAAGTATGCAAAGGTTTGAGCTCTCTCCGAACGATGTGATCGAGTTACTCATTCGAGAGCCCCTCTTGATAGTACGGTTATCTATCCTAAACCCGGTCTTCCACTAACAATATAAGACCGGCAAAAGGGAAAACCTACCAAGATTATACCTTTGCCTTGAGCATTCCACTTGAGCTCGATGTAGACGATCTTTCCCTACTCAATATGGAACGCCTTTCTTGATTCCTCATCATCGATCCATGATCACCGAGGATGGCAATCATCAAACATGAGATCTTCTAAAGATTGAGAATTTTGAGCTTGCACAACATATCTTGTTCTCATTTCATCGACCTTGAAGCCGGCACAAGATCCAAGCGATGCCAATGGAAAATTCCTACAAGTATAACTTAATACACATATTAGTCCATAAAGATTGTCATTAATTACCAAAACCATACATGGGGGCCCACATGTTCTTTCACAGAGAAAAAGGAAAGATAAGCAAAAGAATATAATATCATACGATGAGCCAAAGCGCCACATAGTTCTTTCAGGAAAAAGAAACGTGGTGGGAGTTGAGGATAGGACATACATGTCAGAAGATTATGACAAATTTCATGAAATTCCGCCATTCAAAGTGAAAACTGACCCAAGCATATCGCTAAATAAGGAAGATGCTCCATGGTTACGGACAAGAAGAGAACCAAAACACTAGATGTGGATGTTGGTGATGTAATGTATTAAATCTTTTGTGAATTAATCCTATTTTTCATTTATTAAAGGAAGATGCTCCATGGTTAATAAAGGAATTTCTGAGATTCTTTGTGGCGGTACCAAAACTGTAGACTAGGTAACACTTAGACATTTATTAATATTAAAAACCGGGACAAACCGGGACTAGCTAACACTTAGGACTAAAGCCACCCCCTTTAGTCATAATCATGCCTTGTCCTATAGTACACAGCTTCAGGGTCTTCTTCGTCATCGTCATCATCATCGTCATTGTCACCTGCCACTCCAGAGATCCTCAGTCCAGCCATGGCATATACCGGGGGCACCTGCCACTCAGGCCTCGGATTCACGGCGGGCGGGGGAGGAGTATCCTAGAAGATGATGCCGCTACCGCCGGGCGGGGGAGGGGCCTTCTTGTGGCTCTGTGGCGGGTAGACTTATGGGCACCACAGGCGAGGATGGTCTCCCCCGGCGATGTAGCGCATCACGCCGATGATAGTACGGTTCGCCCACCACAAACGCCGACCGGCTTCATTGTGGTTCATCGGGGGCGGGCCATCACCCTCGTACCTGGCGAGCTCCCTTTCCCGTCGGTTAGCAAAGAAGGCATTCCAGGAGTGATAGCTGTCGGGATCCCACTGGGGATCCATCCGCTGCTCCGGCGTGAGCTCGTGGTAGAAGTGTTTTGTGATGGCCGCCTGTCTGGCGGAGCCTTGAGGCACAAGAGGGACAGTAACCCCTCCAACGCTCAGCATCCAGCCAGCGGCCGGCCGTAGCCCGGCGGGCAAGGGTAGTTGGAGGCCCACAACGCCTGGGTCTCCTCGAGGGTCAGAATGGCCCAGTAGGCACTGTCCATAGTTGTGAGAGAGGAAGGGGCGGATGTATGGATAGACATGGCGTGGTCGGCCTATATATAGATGGAAAGTGCTGGAAAACATGGCGGGAAACGGTGGGATATGACGGGAAATATCTTTAGTCCCGGTTAGTGGCTACAACCGGGACTAAAAGCACCGTTCAGAGGGAAAGGGCGGGAAAACATGGCGGGAAGCGGTGGGATATGGCGGGAAATATCTTTAGTCCCGGTTAGTGGCTACAACCGGGACTAAAAGCACCGTTCAGAGGGAAACAACGGGAAAACATGGCGGGAAGCGGTGGGATATGGCGGGAAATATCATTAGTCCCGGTTTCATGGCTTTCGGTCCAAGAGACGGATGTTATGTGTTGAATCGCGGCATAGTTTGTGATATGGTGCCCATATTGTGCATGCATATATTGGGATGTAGAACAATGTTGCAGGAGGAAGTTTTCCTTTTCGTCGCTCGGAAAAGCCATTTTCCATTTTCCGAGCGCAAAATGACGGGTCGTTTTGTGAAGCAGCCACCAAAATGCAGTTACAGAATGCTACCATCCCATTTGTCTAAAATAGTAGACCACGTTACATGAACTATATCCCAACCGGGGGATCTCAAACCTTTCTGTCCTTCCCGTGTGAAAAAGACAAAAGTCTGCTGAATCGGTAGGAAGTGAGTCCTGTTTGAACTACAGGTACATGATCTAACGTCCGTGATTTTTTGAAAAAAATCCTTTTTAGACTCACAATATGTCGTTTTTTCAGAGATCCAATGCAAGTTCTAACATTCTCATCCCCTATCTTCACGCACGCCATTTTGACCTAAGTTCGAAACGGCAAAAAATTCAAAACGGGCATAAAAAAATCAAAAAAGGTCCGAATAATGTAAATCCTTCGCGTGGTGTGATATTATGTGACATAGTTGCAATGAAAAATATCAAACTTGGTATACTGATTATGTCTCTAAAAAACCTTCACAAAATGACCTATCATGTTCGAGGTTTCATGGCTTTCGGTCCAAGAGACGGATGTTATGTGTTGAATCGCGGCATAGTTTGTGATACGGTGCCCATATTGTGCATGCATGTGTATATTGGGATGTAGAACAATGTTGCAGGAGGAAGTTTTCCTTTTCGTCGCTCGGAAAAGCCATTTTCCATTTTCCGAGCGCAAAAAGACGGGTCGTTTTGTGAAGCAGCCACCAAAATTCAGTTACAGAAGCTACCATCCCATTTTTATAAAATAGTAGACCATGTTACGTGAACTATATCCCAACCGGGGGATCTCAAACCTTTCTGTCCTTCCCGGATGAAAAAGACAAATGTCTGCCGAATCGGCAGGAAGTGGTTCCGGTTTGAACTACATGTACATGATCTAACGTCCGTGATTTTTTGAAAAATCATTTTTAGACTCACAATATGTCGTTTTTTCAGAGATCCAATGCAAGTTCTAACATTCTCATCCCCTATTTTCACACACGCCGTTTTGACCTAAGTTCAAAACGGCCAAAAATTCAAAACGGGCATAAAAAATCAAAAAAGGTCCGAACAATGTAAATCCTTCGCGTGGTGTGATATTATGTGACATATTTGCAAGGAAAAATATCAAACTTGGTATACTGATTATGTCTCCAAAAAACCTTCACAAAATGACCTATCATGTTCGAGGTTTCATGGCTTTCGGTCCAAGAGACGGATGTTATGTGTTGAATCGCGGCATAGTTTGTGATATGGTGCCCATATTGTGCATGCATGTGTATATTGGGATGTAGAACAATGTTGCAGGAGGAAGTTTTCCTTTTCGTCGCTCAGAAAAGACATTTTCCATTTTCCGAGCGCAAAAAGACAGGTCGTTTTGTGAAGCAGCCACCAAAATGCAGTTACAGAATGCTATCATCCCATTTTTATAAAATAATAGACCATGTTACGTAAACTATATCCCAACCGGGGGATCTCAGACCTTTCTGTCCTTCCCGGATGAAAAAGACAAATGTCTGCCGAATCGGTAGGAAGTGGGTCCGGTTTGAACTACATGTACATGATTCGTCTGTGATTTTTTGAAAAAATCATTTTTAGACTCACAATATGTCGTTTTTTCAGAGATCCAATGCAAATTCTAACATTCTCATCCCCTATCTTCACGCACGCCGTTTTGACGTAAGTTCAAAATGGCAAAAAATTCAAAACGGGCATAAAAAATTCAAAAAAGGCCCGAACAATGTAAATCCTTCGCGTGGTGTGATATTATGTGACATAGTTGCAAGAAAAAATATCAAACTTGGTATACTGATTATGTCTCCAAAAAACCTTCACAAAATGACCTATCATGTTCGAGGTTTCATGGCTTTCGGTCCAAGAGACGGATGTTATGTGTTGAATCGCGGCATAGTTTGTGATACGGTGCCCATATTGTGCATGCATGTATATATTGGGATGTAGAACAATGTTGCAGGAGGAATTTTTCCTTTTCGTCGCTCGGAAAAGCCATTTTCTATTTTCCGAGCGCAAAAAGAAGGGTCGTTTTTTAAAGCAGCCACCAAAATGCAGTTACAGAATGCTATCATCCCATTTTTATAAAATAGTAGACCATGTTACGTGAACTATATCCCAACCGGGGATCTGTAATAGGGTTGTGTAATAGGGTTGTATTGTTGTTTAATTGGTACTTTATTGTTGTACTAGCTGGATTATTCGAGATGTATTGTTGTTTAACTGGTACTTTATCTTTCTTTATCGCATTGTTTAAGCTGGATTACTTTATCTTCCTTTATTTTATCGCATTAATCAAAATGGTTTTATCTTTCTTCTATATTAGTTAAGTTATGGACGGTAGAGACAACGAAGAGCACATCATGTACAACATGATAGATGAGGGTACATGAGGTTACAATTATGATGGAGCAGACTATGATGGAGATAATGATGCCTCCCAATACCTCAACTTGGATGAAGCCGACAGAAGAGACGACTATGACGAATTCTTTGGTGGAGACGACGGTGGAACTGATGGTGGAGACACCACCATAGCAAAGACCGGCGAGGTATATAAAGCCTCTGCTGATCACGAGCTAGTAGATGCATTAGTTGATTCATATATATATATATATACATATATATATGTACTAACGACTGTTCCTTCTCTTAGACCTCCGCATCGGGCGAATCTTCTGCAAGGAAACGAGGCCCGTCCAAAAAGTTGGCCGACGGTATGCGTTTCACCATTGATCTAGTGTCTGAGTTCGGCGAACCTTTGGAGCCGAAAGAGGCCGCAAGTGTATTTGTATACCAATGCGGAGCGATAGTCAGGGACGCCATCCCGATCACTACTCAGAAGTGGAATAAGCCAGGAAAGAAAAGTGATCGAGTTGGAGAAACTTTTGTCGATGACAGAGCCAAAGACGGTCTTTGGAATTCACTCATGGCACACTTCTCTCTGTCTGAATTGGACACTCCTGAACTCACTGAGGCATTGAGGTTGCAAGTCAGAAAGTGGTCCCTTAAGAAGATGGGCGGACAGTTCAAGGACTGGAAGAAAAGATTGTACAACAACTTGAAGGGAATATGCCCTGAGAGGCAATAATAAAGTGTTTATTATGTGTATTCCAAGTATATGATAGATGTTTATTTTGAATGCTATAATTGTATTAATACGGAAACGTTAATACATGTGTGTTTAATAAACAAACAGAAAGTTCCTAGTTATGCCTCTCTCATAAACTAGCTCGTTGATTAACAAGATGATCAAGGTTTCCTGATCATGGACATTGGGTGTTGTTAATAACGGGATCACAACATTAGTGTAATGGTGTGATGAACATTCATCCGAAGTATAGCATTACGATCAAATTCATTGAGTTTATATTGCTATAACAACTTACGAAGTGATCCTAATCCTTAGACCATGAGATCATGTCAATCACTAACACCGGAAGAGTTTCTTGATAACATCAAACGCCACACCGTAACAGGGTGATTATAAAGATGAATTCAGAACTAATAAAGTGTTATGTTGAGGCTCATGGATCGAGAGTGGAATTTGTTCATCCCGATGACAGATAGATATACTCTGGGCCCTCTCGGTGATATCACATTGATTAGCTTGCAAGCAAGTGATTTGATCACTAGAATGTTATATCACGGGAACGAGAAAAGAGTGCATGTCGGTAACGAGATCAAACTAGGTATGGATATACCGATGATCGAATCTCGGACATGTAATATATCGTGAAACAAAGGGATTAAGATACTAGCGTAAAAGGTTCCGACGATCACAAGAAAGTCATCGTTGAATGTGTGGGAGTTAGTATGGGTCTCCAGATACCGCTTCTGATTATTGATCCGAGAGGGGTCTCGATCATGTCCGCATTATTCACGAACCGTAGAGTGACACACTTAAGAGACACCGACATCCAATTGGAGCAAAAGTTTCATGCCGAAAGAATAAACAAACGCAGGAATTTATTTCACTAGATATCGAAACAGGTTTTCGGGTGAAATTGCATAAAGTGGTTATGCATGTGAAATAGAATTATAGCATGTGAATAAAATAAAAGAGTTTTATTTAATGAGAGTTTGCATTAAATTTGGTGGAAATTTAATGGGAATTTGAGTGGATTTTTGAGTGGAGAAAATTGAAGGGCCATTTTGTGAGTGGAGTGTCCACCCACATGAATGAAGGAGGGGAAGGGGCAGCCCCCATGGCCAGCGGCGACCTCCTTGGGTGCCCCCCTCCTCCTATAAAAGGAGCCCCTCCTCTCACTTGTCTCTAACACCTCCTCGTGAAGGATCTCTCTCCCCCTCTAGAATTTATTCCCCATGGTCTCGGACTAGCGAGATACATGTTCCCGGTGGCTATTCGGCAAGAAAGAGTTGTGCTTCCGCTGCATCTCTGGAGCGAGGAGGCGCAAGTTGCTCGGTGCCTCGAACGTGTGTGCGAGCACGGATGCGCTGCTGATTTGCGGCGCTAGGACTTCCTCTCGATCTTGAGATCGGCAAGAGATCGTCTACATCAACCACGAGTTGAACTCGTTAAGCTTTGTCGGTCTTCAAGGGTATATTCTCTACGGATATACATCCGCCCGTTGTTTGTATCTAATAGATAGATCTTGGTACATAGTTCATATTGTAGGAAAATTTTTGTTTTCTATGCTGCGAACCCTACAGTGGTATCAGAGCCGAATCTATGCATAAATACTTTACATGGGTAGTACACATATGATTATGTGGGCGATGATGATCATGTTGTTGCTCCTTTGTTGTAATTTTGGATATTGGTGGCATAGTGGGATGAAGCGGCCCGGACAAACTTTACATGTCCTCGCACATGAGACCTGTTCCACGCTTGACATGCAACTAGTTTGCATAAGTGGCTAGCGGGTGTCTATCTCTCCTACTATAGTCAATATATATTTTGCAACGAATTGTCAACAATTTGGTTATCCTCGTTGTGGTTCATATTCGTAGGTAAGAACGGTTCTATCTCGAAAGCCCTAAGCCACGTAAAACATGCAATGGATAAATTAGAGGCGTCTAGTTTAGATTGTTGCTGGGCTAGTGTTATGATATAGTAGTGTTGTAAGTAGAAGTATGAGATGATACTCTTACAACACACATAGCGTGTAAACTCCATAGACCTTGGATTTACACGTATAGGTATGATAGTGATCATACCACGATGCACATGATAGAGATCATCTGCGGGAACCATAACATTTCACTAATAAACATGTGATGTTTGATAGCATCTTATATTGCTTGTTTAGCGCTTTGTTAGCATAATAAGATGATCCATCATTTAAGTATCAAGATAAGAATGTGTTCTTCCTTTAGTATGCACCGATTATGTTTCGTCGCTCCAAGACATCACGTGATGATCGGGTGTTCTTGGATCCACGACCATATTTCGGGTGTAAAACAGTTACACGCGCGAATACTAAGGTTCTAACTTGGCGAGCCTAGCATGTACAGACATGGCCTCGGAACACGGACCGAAAGGTTAAGCATGGGTCATATAGTAGATATGATGCCCATTTGATGCTCGCCTTTGAAGCTATACCGACTCACGTGATGATCGGACTTGGTATAGTGGATTTGGTTCATGTAATCACCAAAAAGGCACGAGGGATGTCGTTTTTGAGTGGGAGTTCATTCGTAATATAGATTAGTTGAAATCAATCTATCATACACTTAGTCTAAACTTTACAAATTCTGTTGTAGATGGCACCACCTGCTTTTAATTTCAATGTGTTCATGGAGAAAGAGAAACTAGCAACGAACGGTAGCAACTTTACCGAATGGGCCATGAATTTGAGGATTCTCCTCTCTGCTGCACAAAATAAATACGTGCTAGAAGCGCCACTAGGCCCCCCACCTTTAGAGGATGCCCCTGACGAGGAGAAGAATGTCTATCAGACTTGTCAGGAGGACCACAACTTAGTTCATTGCGGCATATTGTATGGGCTAGAGCCGGAACTTCGAAAGCGTTTCGAAAACGGCAATGCATTTGATACAATGGGTGAGTTGAAAATGATTTTCGACACACATCTTTGTCAGAGAAACTACAATGCTTCAGAAAAGTTCTTTAGCTGCATGATGGAAGAGCACAACTCCGTTAGTGAGCATGTACTCAAGATGTCGGGTTACGCAGATAAGCTTGTGTCCTTGGGAATAACGATTCCCATTGACTTAGGGATCCATCGTGTTCTGCAGTCTCTGCCACCTAGCTATAAGAGCTTTGTGATGAACTATAATATGCAAGGCATGAAGAAGTCTCTCCCAGGCTTACATCAATGCTTAAAAGCTGCAGTGGAGATCAAAAAGGAACATCAAGTGTTGATGATCAATAGGAACACTGGTTTCGAGAAAGACAAGAAGGGAAAACGGAAGGGAAGTAAGGGCGGCAAGTCTGTTTCCGTGCCTGAAAAGAAACCCCGAGTTGGACCTAAGTCTGATACCGAGTGCTACTATTGTAAGGGGACTGGCCACTGGAAGCGCAACTGCCCCAAGTATTTGGCAGACAAGAAGGCCGGCAAGGCAAACTGTAGGGTTTCGTAGCATGGAAAACAAAAAATTCTACCGCATACAAACAAACAAGCCAAGATCTATCTACTAGATTGTAGCAACGAGTCGATGGAATAACTTACCCTCGAAGATTCCAAAGTGTTTAACGAGAGCGGATTCTCGTGGGTGATGTAGTCGTACTCTTGCCGATCTCAAGATCGCGTAGACGATCCTTCCGGCGCTGCGTTCCGGCAGCGCTCCCGCAGTCGTTCACACGTTCGGTACTCGACGAAGACCTTCCTCTCCCTTGTTCCATCAGGCAGCAGAGGTTGTAGCACTCTCCTCGCGATTCCGGCAGCACAACGGTGTGGTACCGTAAGTAGAGGGGAGATCTCGCAGGGCTTCGCCTTAAGCCGGAGCGAGTATGGTGGATTATGAGAGAGCTCCTCGGCGATCCAGGTTTTAGACACACCAAGGAGGAGGTGCTAGAGCCGGTGGCTAGGGTTTGGGGCACCCCAAGTCGGCGGCTAGGGAAAAAACCCTAGGGGGCGGCGGCGGCTATGGTGGTGGCGCCAAGCTAGGGTTTAGAGGAGAGGTACTTGTGTGTTCTAGGAGGGAGCCCTGCCCCTCCTTATATAGGTGGAGGGTCCGGCGGCCAAGGGGAGGGAGGGGAGTCCCTCCCCAACTCGGCAGGTGGTCTTGGCCACGGTTGGAGGAGGGATTCCCTCCCAACTCGGTTTCCCACTTCCTCCTCTTTTCCTCTTTCCAAATTTAGCCGTTTGACTTTTCAATTTAGCTATTTGACTTTTCAAACTAGGACTTGAATTAATCCTTTATTTGGAACAGCGATGACACTTAGTACATGATGCAATCATTCCAACTTGCAATGACACATTCATGTACCCCTTCCCCTCCGGAGTGCCGGACATTCCGGAACGTTCTAGAACATTCCCGATGAAAACACCGGAATCATTCCCCAACTCCGAAACGGGACTTTCCTTATATGAATCTTATTCTCTGGACCATTCCGGATCTCCTCGTGATATCCCGGATCCCATCCAAGACTCCGAACAACATTCGGTCTCTTTCTCATCATACCATAACTACTCAAACAACGTCGAATCCTTAAGTGTGTCTCCCTACGGTTCGTGAATTATGTGGACATGATCGAGACACTTCTCTGAACAATAACCAATAGAGGAATCTGGAAATTCATATGGCTCCCACATATTTCTACGATTACTTTGCGATCGAATGAACCACTTACATACGATACCAATTTCCCTTTGTCTCACGATACTTTACTTATCCGAGGTTATGATCGTCGGTATCTCTGCATACCTAGTTCAACCTCGTTACCGATAAGTACTTTTTTCTCGTTCCCGTGATATGTGATCCCTTGTGAGCCAGTCACATGCTTGCAAGCTAATTGGATGACATTTCACCGAGAGGGCCCAGAGTATATCTATCCGTCATATGGATGGACAAATCCCACTCTTGATCCATGTGTCTCAACCAATACTTTCCGAACACTCAATGCCACCTTTATAGCCACCCAGTTACGGTGTGGTGTTTGATGTCATCAAAGCATCCATCCGGCAAAGGTGATATGCATGATCTCATGGTCGAAGGAATTAGGTTACTATGTATCAAAAAGCATATAGCAATTGAACTATTGAAATGACTTGATCTTTATGCTACGCTTATCTATAGGAGTATGTCCATCATATCATTCTCCTAACGATATGATCTTGTTGTTAATAACATCTCAATGTTCATGATAGGGAAACCACAATCATCGATTAACCAACAAGCTAGTATTATATAGAGGCTTTACTAGGGAATTCAAATTAGGTTTACAAATCACACAAGTATTAATGTTTACTTGTTAATACTATTATAGCATGAATGTAAACATTTATCACAAACACAAATATATAATAATAACCACATTTATTATTGCCTCTAGGGCATATCTCCGACACAAACAAAGGTATATATGATATACATGTTATTGATGTGTACTTGACTAGTGCTCGCAGTAGCACCTGGGTATTTGATACCGGTTCAGTTGCTAATATTTGTAACTCGAATCAGGGGCTACGGAACAAGCGACCGCTAGCAAGGGGTGAGGTCAAGATGCATGTCGGCAATGGATCAAGCGTTGATGTGATCGCCGTCGGAACGCTGCCTCTCCATTTGCCGTCGAGATTAGTTATAAACTTGAATAATTGTTATCTGGTGCCTGCACTGAGCATGAACATTGTATCTGGATCGTGTTTGATGCGAAGTGGTTATTCATTTAAATCCGAGAACAATGGTTGTTCCATTTATATGAATGAAATCTTTTATGGTCATGCCCCGATGATGAATGGTTTATTTCTATTAGATCTCGATGATAATGTTACACATATTTATAATGTTGATGCTAAAAGGATTAAACTTAATGATGATATATCCGCATATATGTGGCACTGCCATCTAGGTCATATTGGCGTTAAACGCATGAAGAAGCTCCATTTGGATGAACTTTTGGAATCACTCGATTTTGAATCATTTGATACATGTGAGCCATGCCTTATGGGAAAGATGACAAGAACGGCTTCTGGTTCAATGGAACGGGCGACAGATTTATTGGAAATCATACATTCTGATATATGTGGTCCAATGAGTGTGTCGGCGCGAGGTGGATATCGTTATTTTGTTACTTTCACGGATGATTTGAGTAGATACGGTTATATCTACTTGATGAAACACAAGTCTGAAACCTTTGAAAAGTTCAAGGAATTTCAGAATGAAGTGGAAAATCATCGTAATAGAAAGATCAAATTTCTACGGTCCGACCGTGGAGGTGAGTATTTAAGTTACGAGTTTAGCACTCACATGAAAGAGTGTGGAATTGTTTCACAACTCACGCCTGCCGGA
This sequence comes from Avena longiglumis, assembly GCA_030063025.1. Taxonomy (NCBI): domain Eukaryota; kingdom Viridiplantae; phylum Streptophyta; class Magnoliopsida; order Poales; family Poaceae; genus Avena; species Avena longiglumis. The sequence goes on along the minus strand of CP125974.1, from coordinate 454,101,542 downwards.
ACACCACAGCGAAATGGTGTGTCGGAACACCGTAATCATACTTTATTAGATATGGTTCGATCTATGATGTCTCTGACGGACTTGCCGTTGTCATTTTGGGGTTATGCACTAGAAACTGCTGCATTCACTTTAAATCGGGCACCATCTAAATCCGTTGAAAAGACACCATATGAATTGTGGTTTGGAAAAACCTAAGCTGTCATTTCTTAAAGTTTGGGGATGCGATGTTTATGTGAAGAAACTTCAACCGGATAAACTCAAACCCAAAGCGGAAAAATGCGTCTTCATAGGTTACCCTAAGGAAACTATTGGGTATTCCTTCTATCACAGATCCGAGGGGAAGGTTTTTGTTGCCAAGAATGGATCCTTTCTAGAGAAAGAGTTTCTTGCGAAAGGTGTGAGTAGTCGGAAGGTAGAACTTGAAGAGGTTATTGAACCTTTTCTTCAAAGTATGGCGAGTAGCGCAGCGCCGGAAGTTGTTCCGGAGTTGGCTCCACCTGTTGAAGAGGGAACTAATTCATGAAACTCCGAAAGAGAGTACTACCAAACCTCGCAGGTCAAGCAAGACGCGTGCAGCTCCCGAGCTGTACGAAAATCCTATCATGAATTTCATGGTTGATGAAAATGATGACCCTGCGACGTATGAAGAAGCGATGATGAGCCCGGATTCCAACAAATGGTTAGAAGCCATGAAATCCGAGATGGAATACATGTATGAAAATCAAGTTTGGAACTTGGTGGAATTACCTCACGACCGAAAGGCCATGGAGAACAAATGGATTTTCAAAAGGAAAACTGATGCCGATGGTAATGTGACCGTCTATAAAGCTCGACTTGTCGCAAAGGGGTTTCGAAAAATTCAAGGAGTTGACTACGATGAGACATTCTCTCCAGTAGCGATGCTAAAGTCAGTTAGGATTATGTTAGCAATTGCTGCATAGTTTGATTATGAGATATGGCAGATGGATGTCAAAACCGCGTTTCTCAATGGTAATATTGAAGAAGAGTTGTATATGATACAACCAAAGGGTTTTGTCGATCCTAAGGATGCTAACAAGGTGTGCAAACTTCAGCGATCCATCTATGGATTGAAGCAAGCATCACGAAGTTGGAATCTCCACTTTGATGAGGTGATCAAAGAGTTTGGATTTGTCCAAACTTATGGAGAAGCTTGTATTTACAAGAAAGTGAGTGGGAGCAATGTGGCATTTCTGATATTATATGTGGATGACATATTATTGATCGGAAATGATATAGATCTTTTAAATAGTGTTAAAAGTTATCTAAACAACAAATTTTCAATGAAGGACCTAGGTGAAGCGTCATACATATTAGGCATAAAGATCTATAGAGACAGATCTAGGCGCCTAATAGGGATATCGCAAAGTACATACCTTGATAAGATTTTAAAGAAGTTTAAAATGGACGGAAGTAAGAAGGGGTTCTTACCTATGTTGCAAGGCAAGACATTGAGTAAGACTCAAAGTCCGACTTCGGCGGAAGAAAGAGAGATAATGGACAAAGTCCTCTATGCTTCAGCCATAGGCTCTATAATGTACGCCATGCTATGTATAAGACCGGATGTGGCACATGCTATTAGTTTGACTAGTAGGTACCAATCGGATCCAGGTTCGGAACACTGGATAGCGGTCAAGAATATCCTTAAGTACTTGCGAAGAACTAAGGATATGTTTCTTGTATACGGAGGTGAAGAAGAGCTCGTCGCTAAGTGTTATGTCGACGCTAGCTTTGACACTGATCCGGATGACTCTAAGTCTCAATCCGGATACGTGTTTCTCATGAATGGCGGAGCGGTTAGTTGGAGGAGATCCAAACAACCTGTGGTAGTGGGATCAACAACGGAGGCCGAATATGTTGCTGCTCAGAAGCGAATCAGGAAGCAGTTTGGATGAAGGAGTTCATATCCGAACTAGGAGTGGTTGCAAACGCGTTGGACCCAATGGTGATCTATTGTGACAACAATGGTGCCATTGCCAATGCCAAAGAGCCAAGGTCTCACAAGCATTCCAAGCATATTAAGCGTCGGTTTCACTCCATCCGCGAGCATGTCAAGGATAGAGATATAAAGATTTGTAAAGTACATACGGATCTCAATGTAGCAGATCCGTTGACTAAAACTCTCCCTAGAGCAAAACATGATCAACACCAGAACTCAATGGATGTTAGATTTATCACTATGTAACTAGATTATTGTCTCTAGTGCAAGTGGGAGACTGAAGGAATATGCCACGAGAGGCAATAATAAAGTGTTTATTATGTGTATTCCAAGTATATGATAGATGTTTATTTTGCATGCTATAATTGTATTAATACGGAAACGTTAATACATGTGTGTTTAATAAACAAACAGAAAGTTCCTAGTTATGCCTCTCTCATAAACTAGCTCGTTGATTAACAAGATGATCAAGGTTTCCTGATCATGGACATTGGATGTTGTTAATAACGGGATCACAACATTAGTCTAATGGTGTGATAAACATTCATCGGAAGTATAGCATTACGATCAAAGTCATTGAGTTTATTTTGCTATAACAACTTACGAAATGATCCTAATCCTTAGACCATGAGATCATGTCAATCACTAACACCGGAAGAGTTTCTTGATAACATCAAACGTCACACCGTAACAGGGTGATTATAAAGATGGATTCAGAACTAATAAAGTTTTATGTTGAGGATCATGGATCGAGAATGGAATTTGTGCATCCCGATGACGGATATATATATTCTGGGCCCTCTCGGTGATATCACATTGATTAGCTTGCAAGCAAGTGATTTGATCACTAGAATGTTATATCACGGGAACGAGAAAAGAGTGCATGTCGGTAACGAGATCAAACTAGGTATGGAGATACCGATGATCGAATCTCGGACATGTAATATATACTGAAACAAAGGGATTAAGATACTAGCGTAAAAGGTTCCGACGATCACAAGAAAGTCATCGTTGAATGTGTGGGAGTCAGTATGGGTCTCCAGATCCCGCTTCTGATTATTGATCCGAGAGGGGTCTCGATCATGTCCGCATTATTCACGAACCGTAGGGTGACACACTTAAGAGACACTGACATCCAATTGGAGAAAAAGTTTCATGCCGAAAGAATAAAGAAGCAAAGGAATTTATTTCACTAGATACCGAAACAGGTTTTCGGGTGAAATTGCATAAAGTGGTTATGCATGTGAAATAGAATTCTAGCAAGGGGTTATTTGTGAATGTTTTGTAGGGTTTCGTAGCATGGAAAACAAAAATTTTCTACCGCATACAAACAAACAAGCCAAGATCTATCTACTAGATTGTAGCAACGAGTCGATGGAATAACTTACCCTCGAAGATTCCAAAGTGTTTAACGAGAGCGGATTCTCGTGGGTGATGTAGTCGTACTCTTCCCGATCTCAAGATCGCGTAGACGATCCTTCCGGCCATGCGTTCCGACAGCGCTCCCGCAGTCGGTCACACGTTCGGTACTCGACGAAGACCTTCCTCTCCCTTGTTCCAGCAGGCAGCGGAGGTTATAGCACTCTCCTCGCGATTTCGGCAGCACAACGGCGTGGTACCGGAAGTAGAGGGGATATCTCGCAGGGCTTCGCCTTAAGCCGGAGCGAGTATGGTGGAGTATGAGAGAGTCCCTCGGTGTTCTAGGGTTTAGAGACACCAAGGAGGGGACAAGCCGGCGTCTAGGGTTTAGCTAGGCGGCGGCGAGTTGATGCCCTAGGGGCTGGCGGCGGCTTGGTGGCGGCGGCGGCTTGGGCTAGGGTTTAGAGGAGTAGGAGTTGTGTGTCAAGGAGGGGAGACCTGCCCCTCCTTATATAGGTGGAGGGGGCTGGTCGGCCAAGGGGAGGGAGTGGAGTCCCTCCCAACTCGGCTTGGGTGGTGCACCGGCTTGGGGAGGAGAGACTCCCTCCCCAACTCGGTTTCACCTTCCTCCTCTTTTCCTCTTTCCAAATTTAGTCGTTTGACTTTTCAATTTAGCTATTTGACTTTTCAAACTATTATTTGAATTAATCCTTTATTTGGAACAGCGATGACACTTAGTACATGATGCAACCATTCCAACTTGCAATGACACATTCATGTACCCCTTCCCCTCCAGAGTGCCGGACATTCCGGAACCTTCTAGAACATTCCCGATGAAAACACCGGAATCATTCCCGAACTCCGAAACGAGACTTTCCTTATATGAATCTTATTCTCCGGACCATTCCAGATCTCCTCGTGATATCCCGGATCCCATACAAGACTCCGAACAACATTCGGTCTCTTTCTCATCATACCATAACTACTCAAACAACGTCGAATCCTTAAGTGTGTCTCCCTACGGTTCGTGAATTATGCGGACATGATTGAGACACTTCTCCGAACAATAACCAATAGAGAAATCTGGAAATTCATATGGCTCCCACATATTTCTATGATTACTTTGCGACCGAATGAACCACTTACATACGATACCAATTTCCCTTTGTCTCACGATAGTTTACTTATCCGAGGTTATGATCGTCGGTATCTCTGCATACCTAGTTCAACCTCGTTACCGATAAGTACTCTTTTCTCGTTCCCGTGATATGTGATCCCTTGTGAGCCAGTCACATGCTTGCAAGATAATTGGATGACATTTCACCGAGAGGGCCCGGAGTATATCTATCCGTCATATGGATGGACAAATCCCACTCTTGATCCATGTGTTTCAACCAATACTTTCCAAACACTCAATGCCACCTTTATAGCCACCCAGTTACGGTGTGGTGTTTGATGTCATCAAAGCATCCATCCGGCAAAGGTGATATGCATGATCTCATGGTCGAAGGAATTAGGTTACTATGTATCAGAAATCATATAGCAATTGAACTATTGAAATGACTTGATCTTTATGCTACGCTTATCTATAGGAGTATGTCCATCATATCATTCTCCTAACGATATGATCTTGTTGTTAATAACATCTCAATGTTCATGATAAGGAAACCACAATCATCTATTAACCAACAAGCTAGTATTATATAGAGGCTTTACTAGGGACTTCAAATTAGGTTTACAAATCACACAAGTATTAATGTTTCCTTGTTAATACTATTTTAGCATGAATGTAAACATTTATCATAAACACAAAGATATAATAATAACTACATTTATTATTGCCTCTAGGGCATATCTCCAACATGTTTGTCATTAAAGTAATTGACAAAATTCTGAATAAAATAAAAGAGTTTTATTTAATGAGAGTTTGCATTAAATTTGGTGGAAATTTAACGGGAATTTGAGTGGATTTTTGAGTGGAGAAAATTGAAGGGCCATTTTGTGAGTGGAGTGTCCACCCACATGAATGAAGGAGGGGAAGGGGCAGCCCCCATGGCCGGCGGCCACCCCCTTGGGTGCCCCCCTCCTCCTATAAAAGGAGCCCCTCCTCTCACTTGTCTCTAACACCTCCTCGTGAAGGATCTCTCTCCCCCTCTCGAATTTATTCCCCATGGTCTCGGACTAGCGAGATACATGTTCCCGGTGGCTATTCGGCAAGAAAGAGTTGTGCTTCCGCTGCATCGCTGGAGCGAGGAGGTAGAGGTTGCTCGATGCCTCGAACGTGTGTGCGAGCACGGATGCGCTACTGATTTGCGGCGCTAGGACTTCCTCTCGATCTTGAGATCGGCAAGAGATCGTCTACATCAACCATGAGTTGAACTCGTTAAGCTTTGTCGGTCTTCAAGGGTATGTTCTCTACGGATATACATCCGCCCGTTGTTTGTATCTAATAGATAGATCTTGGTACATAGTTCACATCATAGGAAATTTTTTGTTTTCTATGCTACGAACCCTACACAACTTTGCCAAGAAGGGGCTGAATCCACCATTCACTGGCCCGCTGGAGAAGCAGCGGGATAACTGGGCCCCATTTGTGACATATAAGGAATCAGAAGCATCTACGGCCAAGTCGGAAAAGAATAAGTTAAATGCGGCCAAAAAGAAATATCACCATACTATGGGAACAGGTGGCTACAAGAAGGCCGTGCTTAAGTGGACAAAAACCGAGAAAGAAATGCGTCTAAAAGGGGTCACGCCAGCTACACATCAGTGGCCCGTGAGGTCAAAAAATTGGCTCCTTGGGCATGGGGGGTCTAATGACACTGAAACTGGGGAGATTATTGTTACAAAGGAGGCCATTACTAAACCCAAAGATGAACTTGTTAAAGTGATACAACTGAGAAAAGATGGAAAGTTCATTCCCAACAGAGAGAACGATGAGCTAACATATTCCCTTAGGAATCCGGAAAAATTCGGACGAACACGAGGCTTTGGCCCATCTGTTCCATGGCCTGGCACGCGCCTTTAGTCCCGGTTGCTGGCTTCAACCGGGACTAAAGGCCCCTTGCCCTCTATAAATGCAACGCCCCAGCCCCCTCTGCCTCCACTCTGTTTTTTCGAATGGTGTAAGGTGTGAGGGTGTGTGCTAGTTTTTTTTCATGCATGCATTGAAGGTGTTTGTTGAAATGTTTGAGTGAAAAATCCCGTTGAATTTCTCATAGAACAAAAATATAGAAGGTGTTCGAGACGCACTTGAGCTTTCTCCTCTTTATTTCCCTCGATCGAGGTTAGCAATCTTATCTTTTCTAGGTCATTGATACAATTCATGTGTCGGTGTGAATTGGTTATTTCACTATTTATGATGTCTGTTTTTGATAAACTTACTTATATGATGCGGATGAGCGGTCGGGAATGGATGTATGGTGACGGCGGGTAGCAGTATATCAAAGGCGTGGATAAATTTATCGATGTGGCTACGGCAAACAAAGAGAATGGATTTATCGTTGTCCATGTGTTCAATGTCGGAACAACAAGGAGTACTCTTCCTCGAAAATCATTCGTACACCGATTATGAAAGGTTTCATGCCCAACTATAATTGCTGGACCAAGCACGGGAAAGAGGGGTTATGATGGAAGATGGTGAAGAAGAAGATGATGATAACAACTATCATCATATGTTTCTGAATCTGGTGATCTTGCAATGGAAGATAATGGAGAGGAAAAAGGTGAAGCGGGCATCGGATGAGCGGTGATGAACTTGGTAGGGTCATTTCGATGCAAAAGCGTAAAGCGAAAATGAGAAGTTGAAGTTAGAGGGCATGTTAGAAGATCACAAGAAATTGTTGTACCCAAATTGTGAAGATGGCAGCACAAAGCTCGATGCGACCTTTGGAATTGTTGCGATGGAAGGCGAGTGTGGTCTAACGACTCCTCATTTGAAAAGATCTTGAAAATAATGAAGCCAAAGTTTCCAAAACATAACGAACTTCCCGAGAGTACCTCTGAAGCAAATAAGACTCTGTCCTCTGGGATTAGATGTGCAAAAGATACATGCATGCATTAATGATTGCATCCTCTACATGAGGAGTATGAGAATTTAGATAAATGCCGGTATGCAGCGTTGCGGTATAAGATCGATGAGATGACCACGGTGATGTTGAGGAGAGCCCCTCGGAAGAGGGTTCTGCTAAGGTTATGTGGTATGCTCCTATAATACCAAGGTTGAAACGCATGTTGAAACAAAGAGCATGCCGGTTGTTGCGATGGCACAAAGAAGACCGTAAGAAAGGCGGGAGTTGAGACACCCTGGCGATGGGTCACAGTGGAGAAAAATCGAGAGACTTCCGGACTTTGCGGTGGCGCAAGGAACTTATGGTTTGGTCTAAATACGGATGGCATGAATCCTTTTGGGGAAGCAGAGCTGCGATCACAAGACTGGCCGTGACTCTATGTATCTACAACCTGCCTCCTTGGTTGTGCATGAAGCGTAAGTTCATTATGATGCGGTGCTCATCCAAGGCCGAAGCAACCGAACAGCGACATTGATGTGTACCTTAGGCCATTAGTTGAAGAACTCTTACGGTTGTGGGGAAAACCAGGTGTACGTGGGATGAGAACAAGCAGGAGCCATTTAATCTACGAGGGTTGTTATTCGTAACCATCAATGATTGGCTGCTCTTAGTAACCTATCGGACAGACAAACAAAGGATATAAGGCATGCACCCACTGTTTAGATAAGACCGAAGGTACATATTTGCATAAATGCAAGAAGGTTGTGTACCTAGCGAATCGACGATTTCTTCCACCAATCATCCGTAAGAAAGAAAGGCAAGCATTTCAAAGGTGAGGCAGATCACGGAAGAAGCTGAACTCCCAGTGGTGATGATGTATTTGGTATGGTCAAGGACATAGAAGTAATCTTTGGAAAGGGTCCCGTGGTCAATCAGTTCGAACGACGTCGCTACGGACACGCACCCATGTGGAAGAAGAAATCTATATTTTGGGAGCTGCCATATTGGAAAGTCCTCGTGTCCGCTCTTCAATCGACGTGATGCACGTGACGAAGAATCTCTGCGTGAACCTGCTAGGATTCCTAGGCGTGTATGGGAAGACAAAAGATACACAAGAAGCAGGAGGACCAACAAATTATGAAAGACCGAAAGAACATGCATACTGAGATAACAAGGCGGATAAAGGGCGTCACTTAAGTCGTGCTAGCTATGCTCTTACCAAAGCAGAGAAGGAAATCTTTTTTGAAGTCCTTTACAGTATCAAGGTGCCGTCGGGATTCTCATATGATATAAAGGGGATAATAAATATAGCAGAGAAAAAGTTCCAAAACCTGAAGTCTCATGGTATCACGTGATTATGTGATTGCTTCGATTGCATTGAGGGGCTTCTACCGAAAATGTTGAGTACCCATTGTGAAGCTGTGTGCATTCCTCAATGCAATATCTCGAAGGTAATCAATCCGGATATTACGCCAAGGTTCTGAAGGATGTGGTACAATGTCTTGTTAGTTTTGAATTGGTGTTCCCACCATCCTTCTTCAATATTATGACGCATCTCTGGTTCATCTAGTGGAAGAGATTGCCATTCTCGGTCCGGTATTTCTGCACAATATGTTCCCTTTGAGAGGTTCATGGGAGTCTTAAAGAAATATGTTCATAACCGTGCTAGACGAAGGAAGCATCTCCAAGGGATATGGAAGAGGAGGTCATTGAGTTTTGTGTTGACTTTATTCGACCTTAAGCCGATTGGTGTTTCGACTCGCGGCATGAGGGAAGACTAAGTGGAAAAGGCACTGGGAAAGAAAGCAATGATATGTAGGGACGGGATTCTTTCACTAAAGCACACTACAGTTCTACATAATTCCACCTTGGCAGCTCCGTATATGGAGGAACACAAGAATATTATACGCTCAAAACCCGGGAAGCTGAATCATGGATTACAGATGAACAAATGAAGTGCATCGGTGGTTGGATGCGGACACATCTCTTGAATGACACCACTGTTGGAGATCAGCTATACTTGTTGGCAGCGTCACCATCTTCTCTGTATTGAATTTCCAAGTACGAAATAAATGGGAATACATTCTACACGATCGCCCAAGATAAAAGAGCACCAACCAAACTAGTGGTGTCCGCTTTGATGCAGTAGACGAGAATGGACAAAAGGACACATATTATGGTTACATAGAGGAGATATGGGAACTAGACTATGGAGTCTCTTTTAAGGTCCCTTTGTTTCACTGCAAATGGGTCAACCTGAATGGGGAAGGGTAAAGATAGACCAGTTGTATGAATGACAATAGTGGATCTCAACAATCTTGGTTATAGAGATGAACCATTCATCCTAGCCAATGATGTGTCTCAGGTTTTCTATGTGAAGGACATGTCCTCCGACGAAAAAAAGAAAAATATGCAAACGAATACATCATATGATGAGCCAAAGCGTCACATAGTTCTTTCAGGGAAAAGAAACATCGTGGGAATCGAGGACAAGACAGACATGTCAGAAGATTATAATAAGTTTGATGAAATTCCGCCCTTCACAGTGAAAACTGACCCAAGCATTCCGTTAAGTAAAGAAGATGCTCCATGGTTACGTCTGAAGCGGTCATAAGGAATGACATATGCCAAGAATTTCATGCTCATATTATGTAACTCTAGTTCATGTCTTTCTCTGTTTGTGGCTTGACCGAAGGATATCTTTCGCGGTTTGTGGCCTTTAGTCCCGGTTTTGTAGTCTCAGTTTTTAATATTAATAAATGTCTTGAGTGTTAGTCCCATTTTGTGGATGGACCGGGAGTGCCTCTATGACCAGTTTCTCGGAGATGCCGGAGGACTGGGCTCCGTCGGCATCTCCCTGAAACTGGCCGCAGTGGTGTCCCTGCTCTCGAAAACCATCTTGCAGCTTGTAACTTCACTAACTAGATCAATACGCCTCGGAGCTAACTAATTTCACATATTAGGGAGTGCCTCTATGACCAGTTTCTCGGAGATGCCGGAGGACTGGCCCGTCGGCATCTCCACAAAACTGGCCGCGATGGTGTCCTGCTCTCGAAAACCATCTTGCAGCTTGTAACTTCACTAACTAGATCAATACGCCTCGGAGCGAACTAATTTCACATATTAGGAGTGCCTCTATGACCAGTTTCGGAGATGCCGGAGGACTGGCTCGTCGGCATCTCCTGAACTGGCCGCAGTGGTGTCCTGCTCTCGAAAACCATCTTGCAGCTTGTAACTTCACTAACTAGATCAATACGCCTCGGAGCTAACTAATTTCACATATTAGAGTGCCTCTATGACAGTTTCTCGGAGATGCCGGAGGACTGGGCTCGTCGGCATCTCCCCGAATGCCGTAGTGGTGCCCCTGCTCTCTAAAACCATCTTGGAGATGCCTCAAACTGGCTGGAGGACTGAACTCACAAGGATGCATATTTATAGTACAAGCAGCTCGGCATAATTTCGACACTCACGACATAATGTCGACACTCACCCCTATTATTAGTGCTGACTCATCTTTAGTCCCGGTTGGTGTCTCCAACCGGGACTAAAGGTTCATCTTTAGTCCCGTTGGTGACACCATCCGGGACAAGGTAAGCCGCACGACATAATGTCGACACTCACCCCTATTATTAGTGTTGTCTCGCCCACTGCGCAATCCCTTGATCGGGTTGGTTTCTCCAACCGAGACTAAATATGAACCCTCTCTTTATAGGCATTTCCCTCTATTTATTAGGTAACACTTAAGACATTTATTAATATTAAAACCGGACAAATCGGGACTAGCTAACACTCAGGCCTAAAGCCTTTAGTCATAATCATGCCTAGTCCTATAGTACGCACTTGAGGTCTTCATCGTCGTCATCATCATCGTCATCGTCACCTGCCACTCCGGGATCCGCCCATCCATGGCATATACCAGGGCCATTCCAGCCTCGGATTCACGGCGGTGGGAGAGGGTCTCTGGAAGACGATGCCGCCATCACGGACGATGTGGGCCTGTGGCGGGTGGACTCGTGGGCACCGTAGGAGAGGATGGTATCCCCGGCGATGTAGCGCATCACTTGATGATAGTACGGTTCTCCCACCACGACGACGGCCGACTTCGTTGGTTCACCGGCGGCCATCACCCTCGTACTGGCGAGCTCCCTTTCACGCCTATTAGCGAAGAAGGCATTCCAGTGTCATAGTTGTCGGGATCCCACTGGGATCCATCCGCACTCCGGCGTGAGCTCGTGGTAGAAGTGGTTTGTGATGGCCGCTGACGTGCGGAACCTTGAGGACAGGAGGGACACGATAACCCTCGGCCAAAGATCCGGCATCGGGCGGTACCAAGTGGACAAGGGTAGTTGAGGCGCCTGGCTCGGTCTCCTCGAGTCGAATGGCCCAAGAGGCGTTGTCCATTGTTCTAAGAGAGGAAGGTGGATGTGTGGATAGCCATGACACGATCACCCTAAATATAGAGGAAAGGCGGCGGAAAACTTGGCGTGAAGCTTTGGGAAATGGCGGAAATATCTTTAGTCTCGGTTAGTGACTACATCCGGACTAAAAGCTCTAGTAGAAAGGAAAGGGCGGAAAACTTGGCGGGAAGAGGTGGGAAATGGCGGAAAATATTTTTAGTCGGTTTGAATACATCTGGGACTAAATTTGTCGAACAATGATCATGTTTCAAAAACCCTTTTCCATTTTCCGAAAAAACGGGTCGTTTTGTGAAGTAACCACCAAAATGCCGTTTCACAATGCTACCGTCCCATTTTCCTAAAATACTAGACCACCTTACATGGACTATCTACCAACCGGAACATCTCAAACCTTTTCGTCCATCCCGGTAAAAGGACAAATGTCTCAGAATCGGCAGGAAGTGGGTCCGGTTTGTACTAGTACATGATCTATCGCCTGATTTTTGAAAAATCATTTTTAGACTCGCAATATGTGGTTTCTTCAGAGATCCAATGCAAGTTCTAACGATGCCCGTCCCCTATCTTCATGCACACCGGTTCGACCATAGTTAGAAATTCAGATAATTCAAAACGGGCATAATAAATTCAAAAAAAATCCGAACAATGAAAATCCTTCGCGTGGTGTCATATTATGTTACATAGTTGAAAGGAAAAATACCAGACTTGGTATATTGATCATGTTTTGAAAAAACCTTCACAAAATGACCTATCATGTTCGAGGTTTCATGGCTTTCGGTCCAAATGACCGATGTTATTTGTTGAATCAAAAATAACTCTGTGTCATGGGTGGTAGCTACACACATCTTCACATCCCATAGATTCATGCGAAATGAACCTTTTTAGCCTATTTTTATTATAGAACACACATTTCTAGTGTAGAATAGTGGTTTCAATTTCCAGGTTTGAATACTTTTGGACTTTTTTTTCCAAAAGTCAACTTGGAAAATAAAAAGTCAACGCATGAGTTGACTTTGACAAAAACAAATTCAAACCAAAATTCTAAAACCACTTTTTCACACCCGAAATATGTGTTCTACTAAGAAAACAAGATAAAAAGGGAATGCATGACTTGAAAATCATGTATACAAGATAAAATGTAAGGGTGTGTAGCTACCATCATGCATAGAAAATCGCCTCTCTTTGTTGAATCACGGCATAGTTTCTGATGTTGTGCCCATATTATGCATGTGTGTGGACATTGGTATGGAGAACAATGTTGCAGGAGGAAGTTTTCCTTTTTGTCGCACGGAAAAGCCCTTTTCCATTTTCCGAGCGCAAAAAACTGGTGGTTTTAAAAATTAATATTCAAAAATAGAATATAAGTTAATTCATTTTAAAAGGTTACATTAATTATTTTTTAAAAATAGAATATGTTTTTGAATTATTTATTCAAATCCATACACTTCTTATGTTTAAAGTTTTTCTAAATTCCAAATTGATATTAAAAAAATATAAGTTAATTCATTTTTAATTGTAAATGGTTCATATTTTAAATGGTTACATTAATTATTTTTAAAACAGAATATGTTTTTGAATTATTTATTTAAATCCAAACACTTTTTATGTTTAAATTTTTTCTAAATTCCAAATTGATATTAAAAAAATATAAGTTAATTCATTTTTAATTGTAAATGGTTCATATTTTAAATGGTTACATTAATTATTTTTTAAAACAGAAAATGGTTTTGAATTATTTATTCAAATCCAAACACTTTTTATGTTTAAAGTTTTTCTAAATTCCAAATTGATATTAAAAAAATATAAGTTAATTCATTTTTAATTGTACATGGTTCATATTTTAAATGGTTACATTAATTATTTTTTAAAACAGAAAATGGTTTTGAATTATTTATTCAAATCCAAACACTTTTTATGTTTAAAGTTTTTCTAAATTCCAAATTAATTATCATTTAAAAAACAATACAAATTTAAACCCCAAAATAAAAAATAAGGCGGGAACAGAGACAAAATACCTGAAATTTTTTGAAAACAGGGGAATATGTCCCGGTTGGAGCCACCAACCGGGACTAAAGAGCCCCTGCGCGCCAAGCTGAAAATATTGGAGTATAGGTCCCGGTTGGTGGCTCCAACCGGGACGTATGACCCTTTAGTCCGGTTGGAGCCACCAACCGGGACTAAAGGTCCTTGTTATAATGGCGCCTTCTTCTTCTTCTTCCTTCCCCATCACTTCTCTGCTTCACGCCAAGACAACCGCTTCGACGCAGCAGCCCGAGCTTCGCCGCCCGACGCCGCTGCCGCGCCGCCGCCACCGTCATTGCCCGTGGTCGCCGCCGTCAAGCTTCCCGCGCCGCCGCCCCGCCGTCAGGCTGCCCAACGACGTCCGTCGCCACCACCTCCAACGACCGTCGCCGCGCGTCGTCACCGGCCGCCAGAAGGTACGGCCTGCCTCCGTCCTCCCCCTCTCCATCATGCCTCTGTCCTCCCCCTCCTCCAGATGTGCGGCGGCGGCGACAGCGGCGCGAGATGTGTGGCGGCGTCGCTGGTCAGCGGCGTCGGCGCTCTTGATGCGGTGGCTCAGATCGTCGCCGGCGACCACCGCCGCCGCTGGCCGCGTCGGCGTGGCGCCTTACGTACATGGGTGGACCCAGATCGGCCTAGGGCCCCTAGTCGATGGTTGTGGGTAGGAGCAGCCCGGTGTAGAAAGTTAGGGATAGGGTTGATGACGTCGGTGTGATGCAAGAATGGCTTAATCCTTTTTAAATGTTTAAAATAGCGTAAATTAATATAATTTTGTAAAATCAATAACTAATTCATATTTAATCATAAAAATATGTATAATGTATCAAAATGTTCAGAAATTTGAGAGCCATGTGTCTAAGCAAAAATGTTTTACATTTTCTGTTTTGTTTAAATTGAAATGGTTTAATTAAATCCATAAATTGATATAATATTGTAAATTCAATAATTAATTATTTATAACAAAGAAAATACAAATAATATATCAAAATGTTCAGAAAAATGAGATCTAACTATTTAACCTATAATCATGCATTGTTCAACTTTCAAGACAAGTTTAATTAGAAAACAAAATCAACCCCTCTCATATACTCCGGAGTTTCGCCGAGTTAGGGTTTTCACCCCTCGGAACCCCGTTTAAATTGCCGAGCATGTCTTAGGGTTACTTTTTAATACAAATTAACTTGTCATATCATTATCCTTGTCATACTATGGTGCAAAAGGTTTAAACATTTGATTTAATAATTTTAGAATTTGAATAAAACTTGTAAATTCAATAACTTTTAATCTGTAATTCAGAAAAATACAAATAATATACCAAAATGTTCAGAAAAATGAGAACTATCTATCTATGCCATAATCATGCATTGTTCAACAACTTAAATAACAAGTTTAATTAGAACACCCTAGTAACCCTAACAGGTGATTCCGGAGTTCCTTGAGTTAGGGTTTGCGCCCCTCGGAACCCCGATTAACTTGTCGAGCATGCTTTAGGGTTACATTGCAATGCACATTAACTTGTCGTATCATCATCATTGCTTGAGCATTGCATCGATGCCATGTGTTGATTGTTTCCCTTTCTTTCCGGTGATTTGGTTCTTCTCGGTAGAATACGATATCGAGATCGAGATCGATTCCAATATGGTATTTTGTTAGTATCTAGTGTTACCTATCTGCTGGATAGTTTCCCTTTTGTAGCCTTATACTCATGTTCCCCTCTCATATGCATCCGAGGTTTCTCCGAACTAGGTTTTACACCCCTCGGAACTCCGGAATATTGATTTTAGTTGATTTTAGCTAGAGTTACCTATCTACTACACGGTTTCCTTTTTGTAGCTAGGTTTAGGGTTTCTCTTCATTTTTATTATTGTGTATGTATATATTAGGGTTTCTCCTTTAGCCGCTTTGACTTATTCGTTTTTCCACCTATGCAGAAAATATGGACCCACACGTCAGAGACGAAGAAAAGGAAGAGTTGATCCAAGGTGTGATCCGTGGGGAAGATAATTTAGACGTATCAACGTTTCTGAACAACTCCGGTGAGGGTGATCCTCTTTTTACCGGAGTAGACAACTTGTTTGAGGTTGAAGGTGTTGCCTTCCGCGAGGGAGAAGGCGATGCCTTGTGTAATCGAGAAGACGAATTCTCTGGGAAGGTGCATGTAATATAAATCAATTCATTAATTAATCATCTGCTATCTATATAGAAATAGTAACGGCGATCTTTCTTCTTTTAGCCCTCCGGATCGAAAAGAGCAGACGAGGCCCAACCAAAAAGTTGCAAGACCATGAGAGGTTCAGGATCGAAGATGTCGCTGTAGACGGCAGACCGACAACTCCCGAAGTTGTCGCAACCAAATTTGTGGCACAATGCGGAGTAATCGTTAGGGACTTAATCCCGATCACCATTAGAAATTGGAATAGGCCTGCTAATGCGGATGAAGAGGGAACATGTTTATTTGTCCCTAACCACGCCAAAGATTTACTGTGGAAGACTCATGGTTAATTTCAAACTACCGAAGATAGAGCTGGATCCAAATGCGGAGGATCCAGTTGAGGACGACTTACAACATGGGATAGCCATGGAGGCTAAGGTCAGGGAGTGGGCTTTGAAGAAGATGGCCCAGTGTTTCACCAACTGGAAGAAAAGATTGCACCTTGACTATGTCGTGAAAGAGAAGACTCCCGATTTCAAGAATATTCAGTTTGAGAAGATAAAACCATTCTGGGATGAGTTTGTGGAATACAAGAAATCAGAAAAAGCTAAGAAAATGTCTGAAACGAATAAGCTGAATGCTGCTAAGAAGAAGTATCACCATACTATGGGGCAAGGTGGCTACAAGGTTGGCATTCCTAAGTGGGAGAAACTTGAGCAAGAACTGCGTGATAAAAATATCACCCAGAGACAGACGATTGGGTAGAACGTGCAAGGAATTGGTTTTACGGGCATGGGGGCACGTTGGACTCGGAAGGGAGGTGTATATATAACATACGACATAAATAAGACCCCTTGCCAATCGAGAGGATGAGAAAAGCAGTAAAGGCTGTTAAAGATGGGGACTTCATTCCCGATAGAGAGAATGATGAGCTCACACTCGCCCTTGGAAATAAGGAACATGATGGACGAACACGAGGCACAATAGGCTCCCAATCATGGAGGACTGGGTTTCCCGAAGAGAGGAATAAATATCCTGATAGAAGCCGTCAGAGGAGTAAGGACAAGGCGGCAGTTGAAGCAGAAAGTCAGAAAGAGCGAATGCATTTAATTGAAGAACGATTAAAGCAACAACAAGATGAAATTAACTCACTTAAAGAGCAAAGTACTACCGGCCCATCTTAGCAGCACACTGCATTCGATGCTACCGGCCTATCGAATAATCGAAAAAGCAGTGTGGCTTCCACCGAGGTCCCGGGTGATGACAATGGCGATGCCGATGATGCACCGACGATGTCTCCTGTTGGCTACCCAGTGGATGATATCACAGATATGACACACTGCGAGCTACATGTCAAAGTTGTGAACATATCAATGAAGGTGGCGGTCGGCTATGCCTTACCAATTGGACCCACACCAACTTACCAAAGTCGCCCGGTTCCAGAGGGCTACGCTGTTGTCGGCGTGGATGAAATCATGCCCACCTTTGAGGTTTTGGATCTTCACTACCCTGCTGGTGAAGGGGATGTGGATCGCTGGGTGACGCAAAACGTCACCATTCTATGGCCGAAGGATTGTATCGCTTCAAATCACACGCCAAGGCCATCTTCGCCGCCTCACCCGTCTCTAGCGAGGTCGCCGCATGTGCAGCCGTCTTCGTCGCCTCACCCGCCCGTCGCCTCACCAATCTCCGGTGCAGCCATCGCCATGGAGCCATCGCCGACGCCTCGGGATAAAAAGCGAAGCGCATTGCCATCTTGTCGTAGCGCGATCGCCAAACGTAAACAAGAGCCTCTTCCAAAAGTACCAACGGTTCCTCCCAAGAGAGCTTATGATCAGATCTGAAGAGGAGATGCGGCGATCGTTGATGCGGAAACGACAGCGTTTTAAGCTAAGTCGAGGCGGCCGAAAGAGCGAGTTCCCCAAAGACCAAAGAAGAAAAAGCCAAAGTGTTGAAAATGCTAAAGACTCTTCATCAACCCGAGCCAAAGCTGTCATCGACTATGAGTGTTCTATTCTCAAGTCACATGCGACAAAAAGCCTCAAGAGCAAGATCTTGATGCAAGCGGAAATCTGTTGCCCAGCTGAGAACAAGCAAAACAGACTTGCGCCTCTCAAGGTGATTTCTCAAACCAATGTGGGTCGAACAAATATGGGGCGAAGAGCGGTATGATCCAGAGGTAGTTGCACAATCTGGAGAAGCTGCATTGCTCAAGGTATGGGTATTGCCCAAGACTTATCCCGATTAGAGTTCTTCCCGTGAGTGAAGTAGCATACCAATACCAGACGGAAAACCTCTCGTCAAACTCGAGGAGGTAAACAATCTTCCAACAAAATGCGAAGATTGCATAATCGGTACATGCATGCCACAAGGGCCGGGCTAATCGGATAGTGCCGAGGGTTACAAAAAGCATCATGGGAAAGAAAGCGATGACATGATATCCATTGAATTTGATGAACTATTTCAATTATTCAATCAAGACGCCTTGGACAAATCTCTCATGAGTGCCTATTGTGCGTAAGTACTAATTCTGTAATTAATTTAGTCTCCATCTATAATATTTTGTTTATTGCATGTATATAATCATACTTTAATATGCGTAATGAAGATTCTCGAATGCAGAGGACAAATCTATGACATTGGCTTCATTGACCCATATTGGGTTCATGAAGCTAATCTCAAAATAAGCCCCTGTGATACGGAGGATAATATAGTACACGCGTTAAGGTTTCAAGAAACCAAAAGGGAAATACTATTTCCTTACAACTTCCAAAGGAGTGTTATTGTCTTGTATACACTTTCTATTTCGCTTACTCGATGTTAAGTATATAATTGATTAGTTTTGCATTCGCAGCAGTACCACTATATTACGTTAATCATTCAACTTGACAAAGGGCGTGTACTAGTCATGGACTCAAACATAAACCCCTTGAGACGTGGAAGGACATGCAGATACTTCTCCAGCGGTAATTCTAATCATTACGACACTATATCGGTAACGTTCGTGAATTTTATGATATCAAGTACTTAATAACTTATTTTATTTGTTTTCACGCTTGGAAACGGTTCACCAAGAAGGCTAGGGTGTTTGGAAAGAGGAGCTTACATTTCAACCACTAGATGTAAGCACCACTAGCTATATCCGCGCATCTCTTTGATTCTAGTTTTGATACAATTATTATCATGCTTGATTATTATTTTGATTGAACTCTGTTGTCGTAAAGTGCCTGACGAGGACCGTGTAACAATCTATGTGGATACTATGTATGCGAGTTCATCCCAGACGTGCGATGAGAAGGGCAGGAATTTAGAGCAACTCCACGACGTAAACAATTTCTATAGTTTTTAATTACAATCAAATTGTGTTTAGTTTCATATTCATATAGGCTGACTCTTTTTAAATCAGATCGAGCGTCACGGACGGTCTTACGCCAAAGGATCGCATACTGAGCAATACAGAGGAATTGGCGGGATTCTTGGATGCGTAAGTACTAAACACACAAGGGGAATACTACTCGCTGTGTATAGACAATAGGAATTGTAAAATAGCAACTTTGAAGAAATTGGCCCGTAGCATCGAATAGCAACTTTTGTATGTATTGCATGAACTCGATCCGTGTATTGAATGTAATATTGTCATGATGATCTTGTGTAATATAAGGTTCCTTCATTGATAAGTGCAAAACACTAAATAAACAATAAAACAACCTAAATGAATTCTCTGCCGCGGCACAAAAAGTGACGAAAATGCTGCCGCGGCAACAAAATATGCCAAAATGAATTCTCTGTCGCGGCAGAGAAATGGGTCAAATCTCTGCCACGGCAGAAGGTTATTAGTCCCGGTTCGTGTTGAACCGGACTATCTCCCACCCTCGCTCTGATGCCGCCACGTGTGCCCCCATTTGTCCCGGTTGGTGGGGCAACCGGGACTAATGGTTGGAGCTTTAGTCCCGATGCCCCCGTCCCGGTTGGGCAACCGGGACTAATGGCCCTTACCAACCGGGACGCATGGGGCGTTTTCTACCAGTGTCTCCTCCGAGAAGCAATCCATCACCTCCAAGGCCACCATCACCTCCGAGTCCACCGTCTCCACCAAGAAACAATAGTCCACCCCTTCCTGAGAGGGATCGCAGCGCGACTGCATCTCCATCTCCGGCGCCTCTGCCCACTGAATCAATGGGAAGAAAGCGGAAGAATAACACCGCTACGTCGAGGGAGACCCGACGCCGAAAACGACAAGATCCCCTACCAAGAGTACCGCCGTCTCCTCCCAAGTTAGCTTATCACCGGACTGATGAGGAAAGCGCGGTGATCTCCCGGGCCGAAGTGAAGGCCCATTTTGCACCAAAACAACTCGAGCCACAGGTGCTAGTTGATCCAAAAGTCAAGAAGCACTTCAAGGCATTCCTTGACCAACCACCCCAACATGTGTTAAATAGGAAAGATGACTATACATGCTGTCTTACGAAGACACTAAAAGAGAAGTCATCAAACAGTACTGCAAGTGGGAGAAAATCAAAAGAAGTTGCCCAGCTCGGCAAACAGGCAAAACAATCCATTGCCCCGCTCAAGGTGTTACCCTAGCCCACACAAGGTGGAATAGATATGGAAATAGCTATTAAATTAGACAAGGAGTGTAAGGTGCCGGTCGAAGCACTTCTAGCCGGCGGAGATAATGTCGCCAAGGGACCAATAGCACAATTTTTTTTCTATGGGGAGCCTCTGGTCAGCGATGAGGTATTCGATGATCTGCCAACACATATGCGACTGTTGCATATCTGGTACTTGAAAGTCACAAAGGAAGGGCGACAATTTCTCCTATGTAAAGTTGGAGAGGAGTACTTCCGTCCCGACTATATCTCCATTGAACTTTGTGAACTATTTCAGTTATTCAACCTAGACGCCCTCGACAAGTCCCTCCTCAGCATATATTGTCTGTAAGTAATTAAGTCACTAACTCAGCTCGTTCAATTCATTTCCTGTCGTTATCCTCACTATATCTCCTTCTGTATGCTATTATATATGCAGAATGAATATTCAAGAATGTAGAAGAAAGTCAATCTTTGTCTTGTTTTTAATGGAGCAACATTACAAGACACAAATACTATTTCCTTACAACTATGAGTAAGAGTCTTACTGTCCTGTACACATTCAATTTTTGTTTACTCGATGTTAAGTGTATATAAACGATCGCAGCTTTCACTGGATTCTTCTAAACATTGACGTTGACCGTGCAAAAGTTGAAATCTCGGACTCGTTAAAGAAGCCGATGGAAGACTACCGCAGCATAATTGATTGTCTCCAAAAGTAATTTCAATCACTATATCTGTCTCTTTCGTTCAATCTCTGAGATGTAAACTAATTAATAACTCATTCATTTCTTTTATGCCGGACAGGGTTTGGAAAAGGTTCACGAAGGAGGTTCAGGGTGAATGGCGTGAGGAGCTCACTTTTCGTACGGTCCTGGTAAGTAGTACGAGAGCTAGGGGACTAATTTATGTGGATTTTGCAATTATCATTCTTATAATTATCATGCTTGATTATTATCTGATTGAATTATATTCTCGATCGAAAAGTGTGCGACGCAGCCATAAGAGACTAATTTATGTGGATATTACGTATGTGAGTTCATTCGTGGGTGTATGGAGTAGGGCACAGACTTTCTTCAAGTACGTAAACAATATATTCGCAATTTATTCTATACCATAGTTTTTGTTGAGTTCCATTCATAATGATCTACTTCTTTATATATAGTTGGATGCGATGCGGGATAAGCTCCTACCACATGAACGCCTACTAGCAATTCAAGAGGAGTTGTCGGGATTTTTGCTCAGGGACGTCATAAACTCAAAAGGAGAGTACAACGTAGATAAACCTTCGTGTAATCGTGGATAGACACAAAAGGACAGTATCTGTTGTAATGATGATCTTGGTGTAAATCAATTAAACGAGCTCTAGTCTCGGTTGTGTATATATATTTATATGTATTTATGTTATCGTGAGTGAATTATATTATATATGCATCAATGTATACAACATGTAGTAGCGTAGAATAACATGTATATGAAAACACAAAATGAAAAATAATCAAACATAAAAAGGAAAACCCTAAAACCCTAAAATCCCACCTCCTGCCGTGGCAACAGTTTGGTGCAAAACGCTGCCGCGACAGAAGAACTTTACGAACCGGGACTAAATATCCTCCAGCCCAGTGCACACAGAGCGGCCATGTGGAGACAATCTAGTCCCGGTTTGTTATAGAACCGGGACTAAAGGCCTAACCTTTAGTCCCGATACGTTAGTCCCGGATTGCAATCTGGGACTAAAGCCTCTTACAAACCGGGACTAGTGTCCTGTTTTCTATTAGTGGAGAAACACCTGACAGGTGCATGTCATGGCTATTCATCTGTCTTGCCGCTTGGGAGAGATGGAGCTCGTGAGAGAGTATACGCACGTGTCGAATGATTCCGACTAATCAACTGAGAAAGCGATACATATGATGATATGATCCTACGCCTGGACGGGACAAGATGACGTAAATATCGAACCATTCTTTGCATGTGTGGGTGAGCTATTTCGACGATTCCACCAAATCAGCTGTCCAATCATCTGTCAACATGTCCCGTACGTAGCCGTAAGGCACACAGAAAAACAATACTGAACGTTTTGTGCGTCATGATCCAACCGATGGAAACAGTGCTGCTATGCGCTTAAACTGGTTTACTATCTCGCCACACATACACTAGTGCACACGTACCCCTCTAACACCGGTTTGGAGGACCCTCTAACAGCGGTTCCCCAACCGCTGTTGAGGGTTCGGTGTTAGAGGGGGGGCCTCTTTAACACCGGTTCCTATACGAACCTGTGTTAAAGGGTGGCGCACGTGGGGCTGCCGCAGGCCTTAGCCCCCCCCCCCCTTTAACACCGGTTCGTATCTGGAACCGGTGTTGCCGCGGCAGACTTCTGCCTCTGCCCCGTTCTGGGCGTATTTCTGCCGGAGGGGGGGGGGGGAGAGCGAGGGGAAATCGATCGGGAGCCGTATACTTATAAATCGTCATCGGTACATACGAGTACATGAATAATTAAGCAACTATTATTATACACAAACATCGCCATCGGCACATACATCGCCATCGGCACATACATCTACATCGCCGGAGGTGGATATCTAAAGAGTTCTCCGCCAGGCGTGACGACCTCATCAAGTATGAACCCCGCCAATTCCTCTTGAATGGCTCGTATGCGTTCAAATGGTAGGAGTTGGTCCCGCATCCGTTCGATCTGAATATATATGAAGAATGGGCCGTCAATATATATAAGAATAAAACTCAACACAATTGATGGTAATAAAATAATGTTGTGGACTTTGTTTACTTACTCTAAGTTGTTCTAGTGCGGCTTGGCCTGTCGACATATATCGTGGTTCGAATGAATTCGCAAACATAGTACCCACATAAGTTATTGCCGTGTCCTTGATGCGCGCACTTTACGAGAATAGAGAGTTCAATCAAAATAATAATCAATAAAGCATGATATAATGGAATTGGAAGCTAGCTAGTATTACTTACATTTTGGTCTACAAATTTTAGTTCTTCTGACCATTCACCCACGGCCCTGCCCGTGAACATTTTCCAAACCCTGTCCGACAAAGAAAATGGATAAAGGAGTAATTAATTACTTATTGTCACGAAAGTTGCCGATCTAGTGCGATAATATGATTGAAATTACCTCTGGAGCATCTCTCTAAAGTTTGCCCATAGCTCTTTTTCTTTTCGTAACGAGTCCATGACAAGGACTTTTCCTGAGTCGGGTTGAATGACTAGCAGAATAAAGTGGAACCTGCGCACGCATAACTCATCATCAGTTACACTTAACATCGAGTAAGCCGAAACAGAATGTGTACAAGAGAGGGTAACAGTACTCACGAGAAGTTGTAAGGCAATAGTATTTCCCTTTTGGTTTGTTGTCTCAGTAAAGACTTTAGCAAGTAATCTTCTGTTTGCCCGGGTTTTTCTCTTACCACTTCTTCATGAACTCTATTTGGGTCAACGAACCCAATGTCAAAAGGGCCTCCTTTCCTGCATTCCATAACCTTTTCCTGCATAATAGTATATACATATATGGTGAGCATATATATATACATGCAATTAATGAAGTGAATGAGTTGAGATAAAAATTACAGAAATAGTACTTACACACAATAAAGGCTGATGGCAGCTTTGTCGAGTTCCTTCTGATTGAATAGAAAATGCAAGTCTTGAATGTTGAAGTCGATCGCGTCGTCTCCGCACAAGAAAATCTCATCTCTTATATGCGCCGTGTGATCCATTCTTCTTTTCTCGTCTTGCAGAAATGAAGGTACCACTTGTGCAATTTTCATCTTTGTTGGTAGATTTTTGAGCTCCTCTTTCTTGACTAGATTCTTCCCATACTTCCATGGCTGTATGGGGTTGACATCGCATTTGGGCAAGTTGTCTCCCATGACGTTCAAGTATGCAATGTAAGTCATCCCCATCTCATTGGCCTTTCTTTGTAGCTCTGCCTCGTAATCATCTACGGGAGGAGCGTCCGTTTGTCAAACATTTGGAGCGGGGCGCATGATTGGTTTTCCTGCTCTCCGAGCATGGGAACTGTTTTGTGGGGTGCCTCACGACTGCTACTTTCAGTCTCCCCACGCCTTGCATCCGCCTTCAAAATCTGGCTCGTAGTCCGACACAAGTGGGGTTTCAGGTTTCAAAAGATTTTTGTAAAACTTCTCCACCACCGCCGGATCTATTTTCTCCTTTGGCTCGGCCCGTCTAGGTGCAAAGAATTTCTTGACCTGTTCTCCCGAGATCCTATTGGTCTCCACGGTAAAACGGCAATGGCTTGGCGGAAGGCTGCGGGACGTAGTTTTTTGAACTCTTTGGCGTACGGTTTCCTGCGGATTTCTTTGTGGCAGTGCTACTGATGCTCCTCGTGGCAGTGCTCTTCCGCTTCTGTTGAGAGATGGCTGAAGCAGGAGATGGCTGACGGGCCGGAGATGGCTGCCGCGCAGGAGATGGCTGACGGGCCGGAGATGGCTGCCGCGCAGGAGATGGCTGACGGGCCGGAGATGGCTGCCGCGCAGGAGCTGGCTGAAGCGGCTCAGATCACTGACGCAGCTGAGAGCGGGGTGCAGTGACCTCAATTTGGAAGCTCAATGTGTTCCTTCTTCCAAAGAATGGTTGTTTTCACTGCAAATTTGAGTTGAGTTTCCCCTTCACCGTAGCATGGTCAAGTGCTTCCTCATATTCCTTCACAACCTCATCCACCCGACAATAGCATAGCCATCTGGAATCGGTCGGCGGTGGTAAGTTCCACCAGCTACAGGAGGTAAGGCATAGCCGTGACCACCTTAATGGATAAGCCCATTAATCTCACATGCAGCTCAGCGTGTTCGCTCTCCGTGATCTCATCAACGGGTATCGAGACCCGTCATTTCAAGCGTTGGCTGCGTTCTCCGTGGAAGCCACTGCTTCCAGCAGATCCGGGCGGCAGCTTCAATGCAGGCTCTTCATGCCGCTGAGATGGGCCGGTAGCTTGATGGCTCTGTTAGGCATTCACTTGCGTCTGCAGCGCGCAAGTGCATGTTCTATCTGTGTCATCCGATCTACGCTCTTTTTCTTTTCTGCGCGCCATCTGTAAGAGTCGCTCGGTCGGCAAACCCATCCTTCCACGTCATACCCCGTGCCTCGTGCATGTCCGAGTGTTCTTTTTACCGATGGCGTGTGAGCTGGTCATTCTCTGTCGGGATGGAAGGTCCCGGCGGATGTTTCCTCGTATGCCGTGATGAGTTCGGTGTGGGTTTGGCAAGGATGGTTGGGAAGATACACAATCGCTTCGGGTCCAACCTTGCCCGATTCCGTAGAACCAAGTCTTTGCACGAGGTCCCACTCATCATGTCTGGGTGTGATCCTCTCTCGCAGAGGCCCTCTCAGCTTCCTCCCACTTAGGCCTCGAGATATGTAGCCACGACCCGTCCTCGTGATATTCCTTCTTGGGGCATTAAGCGTATTGGTTTCGACCTCTTTTTAGCTATAGCACTTTTTTATATGTCTTAAATTCGACGGAGGTCTTATCTTCGCATAATATCGTCTTGAAATTTGAGTCTCGACTTTGACAAATTTGTTCAATTTTGTCTTCGATTCATGGAAAGCATCAGCCATCTTCTTTAGAGTCCACTCTTTGACCTTGTTCTCTATAACGGGTTGTTTTCATCCTCCTCTGGCGGAAGGTGAAATTTACCAACAACGAATTCAAAGCGTTTCTTTGGATCCGTCATCGACAAAGGTACCGCCCTTCTTTGGCTTATTCAATTTTCAATTGTGATTGGGATTTGGTCCCTAACAAGAACTCCACTGACGTATAAATTTGTCTGCGGCCTTCTTGGGCTCCATCGGCCTGCCATCAACACGATGCTTCGATCGTGAACTTTGAGCGATCTTTCAACCGCTCGGCCTCGCCGCTTGCTCTTTTTCGTAGAAGAAGATGGTTCTGGCTGGTCGATCCGGAGGGCTAAAAGAAGAAAGAAGCGTTAATTAATACATGTAGAAGAAGATTGTTGGTGGAGTTCATTTGAGGCTTAATCAATGCATATACCTCGCGGACTTTGTAACCATTAAATTGCGTTCACGGAGTCTTCATCTTCTCCATGACTAGTACTTGAGCTGTCGTCGTCATGTCCCTCCAAGTTCAGATATTGTGAGGTGTCCTCATCAATAATGTTCTCCATTATTTCTTCTTCTTCAAGGTTTCTACTAAGTGGATCCATAGTTTCTAAAACAATAATATTATCACACAAATATCAGTAATACATCTATTGAAATGCTCAAGCAAGGGCGATGATATGACAGGTTAAAAGTATTGAAATGTAACCCTAATACATGCTTGGTCATTTCAAACCCTAATTCGGAGAAACCAGATTCATATGAGAGGGTACATTTACTTCTTCTAATTAACTTGTCATCAAAGTTGATTAACATAGCATGGTTATTATAATGCTATATTGACAACGAGGTGGCGACTCTAGGCAGAGCGGGGCGGGGGTGCGTGGGGTGTGCGTTCGAACCAAAGACTGACGTGATGGTCTACCTAAAATGGGCGACACACCCTCGACGCGTGTGTAGGCTCAGCGAGGACATAGGAGGTCAGGGTCGACGGCATAATGGTGGAGGTGGTCGTCGGCGTGGCACAAAATATACACATGCATATACAATACACATACAATACAATATTTCCTATAGGAATCCTATAGGAATCAATCCTACAAATCAAACAACCACCATAGGAAAATTTCCTATAGGATTTAATCCTACAAATTTCCTATACAAATCCTTTGAATCACACATGCCTTACTTATATCCCATGGATGGCGACGGCGATGAGGTGGTGTGGGCGAGGCGGCGACAGGCGGACACGTGGCGCCACCGGTGGGGACGTTGGTCTCGTCGGTGCTCGTCAGACGGATGCGGCGGCGGTCTCGTCGGTAAGTGCTAGCGGCGTTAGGTGTGGCCTATGAGCTCCAAGCGGCGGCGTAAACGCCTCCTGCAGGGAAGAGAGCGAGGTGGTCGATTAGGGTTTAGGCGTGGCCTATTATAATATCTTTGCTATAAGCTATTTTATTTTACTCCACATGCTTCTAATTCACATGTGCAAGGATTAAGGCCTAGATCAATGGTCGATGTCATCTCTACACTTTTCTCTCACAACCTGGACCCCACCGTCATCCCTAACCTCGACCATCCATCCGAGCAAGCTCACACGCAGGAGGAGGGGCTCCGCGCCCTCGCCGCAACCGAGCTCGCCAGCGCCGCCACGCTGCGCCCTCGCCGCAGCTCGCCGCCACACGCCAGCTGCGGCCAGCTCGACGCTCACCGCCACGCACGCGCTGGCCACACGCTTCATTAACACCACGGACGCACGCGACCACATCACCCCCTCCCCCCCCGCCCGACCCGATCCCCAGGAACCGCACCGTCCCCACCTGGACCAACCGACACCCTGGTCCCACTCCCCTCCTATCGCTCCCAACCCCACCCTGCTCCCTCCCTCTCGTTCCCAATACCGAGCACCGCCTGACGATCCCGCTAGGACCTCCTCGCCTCGCGTCCCCGCCGCTCTCGCCCTCGCTCACGGGATCCCCTGCGGCCGCTCCCCGCCAAGGCCATCCCCACCTTCCTCCTCGACCACCTCTGGGCCGCTTCCTGGCGCCGGCTCCCTCCTCCCGTGAGCTCCTCCCGGCAAGCCGAGCCGTCTCCGCCTGCACCCGTCCGCCCTCTGCAGCCACCCCTCGGCTCGTGATGCACCGCTACCACCGCCGTGGCCCTGCCTCTCGCGACACCCGTCGTTCCGCTCTCGCCCGATGGCCAGCCGGCGAGAGGTGCGGCAACTTCTTACCTAGGGAGGAGTATGGCGGGCAGGCACGAAGGAGGAGGGAAGGATGCTTGAGAAGGGCGGGCGAACCTCGAGCGGGCGGCGCGTCGGGGCAGCGAGACAATGGTCGGGGCGGCTCTGTCGATCGATCGCTGTGGGAAGAAAGGAAGGGAGGAAGGTGAATAAATAACCCCTTTAACACCGGTTCGTGGTGGAACCGGTGTTAAAGAAAACAGCATTTTAATACCCCCTTTAACACGGTTCCATACGAACCGGTGTTAAAGAAATGTCATCTTTAACACCGGTTCCAGCCACGAACGGTGTTAAAGAAGTGTCTGTTGAAGCGAAATAAATGCCCTCCATTTAACACGGTTCCTGCGGAACCGTGTTAAAGGGGGCATTTATTTCATGCATTAAAGGCTTTTTAATTCAAAATATGATATGAATTTAGAAAATTCATATCTTTTCATTTCAACTCAGAAAATATGAATAATATATCATAATTTTCAGAAAAATAATATCTATCCATTCATGTAAATCATTTTATATTTACTTTACATGAAATTTTTAAAATAAATAAACACTTATTTCATGCATTAAAGGTGCTTTTTTAATTCAAAAAATATGATATGAATTTAGAAAATTCATATCTTTTTCATTTCAACTCAGAAAAATATGAATAATATATCATAATTTTCAGAAAAATAATATCTATCCATTCATGTAAATCATTTTATATTTACTTTACATGAAATTTTTTAAAATAAATAAACACTTATTTCATGCATTAAAGGTGCTTTTTTAATTCAAAAAATATGATATGAATTTAGAAAATTCATATCTTTTTCATTTCAACTCAGAAAAATATGAATAATATATCATAATTTTCAGAAAAATAATATCTATCCATTCATGTAAATGATTTTTATATTTACTTTACATGAAATTTTTTAAAATAAATAAACACTTATTTCATGCATTAAAGGTGCTTTTTTAAGATATATAAAAGAACTGAAAATTAAGATACATGGCCAGATTAAGTAACAATCGGCTGAACTGGAACTGAAAATTAAGATACATAAAAGAATTGAAAATTAAGATACATCGCCAGATTAAGTAACAATCGGCCGAACTTGTTTCGGAATGTTGGAGTGATTTAGTCATGCTCCTGCCTACACTGTAATACTACCTTGTAGTAAATCGTACTTGCCATGCCGCCGTCATCATTGTCGTCGGGTCACCGTAATTGAACCTCTGAGAAATACGCTGGACTTGAGGGTAGCGCGTGGGCTGGACTTGAGGGTAGCGCAGACGGGGTTAGAGTCGGTGGTGTCATAGGCCATGACGCCTGGAGAGTCCGACCGCCACCATAGCCGACGGCCTCGTTGAAGTTAGGAGGAGGTGGGCCGTCCTCCTCGTGCTGGCAGCGCCCTCTCATGCCGATCCACGAAGAAGGCTTCCCAAGTAGAGAAATAGTCGGGATGCCATGGGATTCCTCCGCTGCTCGGCGTGAGCTCAAGTAGTAGTGGTTCGTGATGGCCATCCGCGCCACACCTAGAGGGACAGAGGAACCGCACACCTCCGGCTCGACATCCAGCCGGGGACACAAGAGTCCGGGCGAGGGGTAGTTCGAGCGCCTCCGCCTCCCAGGGGTTAGTGCTACGGTGGAAGCCATGGGAAAGAGTGATGAGGTTGCAGATATGAGTCTAGAGATGTGCAATGACAATGGAGGCCAACCCCTACATATATATATAGTGAACTAGCGGAAGAACTGGAGGAAAGCGGCGGGAAGAAAATGGCGGGAAGAAAAATGGCGGGAAGAACTGGCGGAAGAAAAATGGCGGGAAGAAAAATGGCGGGAAAAATGGCGGATGAACCTTTAGTCCGGTTGGAGACACCAACCGGGACTAAAGATGAACTTAGTCCGGTTGGAGACACCAACCGGACAAAACACGAGTCAAGACTAATAATAGAGGTGAGTGCATGTCGACATTATGTCGTGGCGTGTACCTTGTCGGTTGGTGTCACCAACGGGACTAAAGATGAACCTTTAGTCGGTTGGAGACACCAACCGACAAAACACGAGTCACTAATAATAGAGGTGGCGCATGTCGACATTATGTCGTCGGCGTGTACCTTGTCCGGATGGTGTCACCAAGGGACTAAAGATGAATTTTAGTCGGTTGGAGACACCAACCGGGACAAAACACGAGTCAGCACTAATAATAGAGGTGAGTGCATGTCGACATTATGTCGTGCGGCGTGTACCTTGTCCCGGATGGTGTCACCAACCGGGACTAAAGATGAACCTTTAGTCCCGGTTGGAGACACCAACCGGGACTAATAATAGGGGTGAGTGTCGACATTATTTTGTAAGTGTCAACTTATTATAATCTTCTGACATGTCTGTCTTGTCCTCGATTCCCACGATGTTTCTTTTCCCTGAAAGAACTATGTGACGCTTTGGCTCATCATATGATGTATTCGTTTGCATATTTTTTCTTTTTTTTGGTCTGGAGGACATGTCCTTCACATAGAAAACCTGAGCCACATCATTGGCTAGGACGAATGGTTCGTCTAAGTTCTTCATAAGATTGTTGAGATCCACCGTTGTCATTCCGTACTTCTTGTCTACCTCAACCCCTCCTCCTGTTAGCTTGACCCATTTGCATCGAAACAAGGGGACCTTAAAATTAGGTCCATAGTCAAGTTCCCATATCTCCTCTATGAACCCATAATACGTGGTCTTTTGCCCATTGTCTTCTGCATCAGCGGACACCACTTTTGGTTGGTGCTCTTTTATCTTGGCCTATCGTGTAAAATGTATTCCCATTTATCTCGTACCCTTGGAAAGTACATACATCGAAGCGGTGTCACGCCAACAAGTACAGGTGATCCCCAAGCAGTGGTGTTATTCGTGAGAAGTCTTTGCGCCACCGCCAAAACTCGCCATGTGTTCACTTATAATCCATTCATCGATTGCCCGGGTGTTTGAGGCGTATTAAATTCTTGTGTTCATTGATATACGGGCAACCAAGATAGATCTTTGTAAAACCGTGTAGTGTGCTTGATTGAGAGAATGCCCGTCCCTACATATCATTGCTTTACATCCTAGGGTGCCTTTTCCACGCGTCTCCTCATGTCGTGATTACGGAACACCAATCGCCTTAAGGTCGGAATAAAATCAACCAGAACTCAATGACCTCCTCTGTTACATAGCCCTTGGAGATGCTTCCTTACGGCCTAGCACGGTTATGAACATATTTCTTTAAGACTCCCATGTACCTCTCAAAGGGAACATATTGTGTAGAAATACAGACCGAATGGCAATCTCTTCTACTAGGTGAACCAGAGATGCGTCATAATATTGAAGAAGGATGGTGGGAACACCAACTCAAAGTCGACAAGACATTGGGCCACATCTGTTTGTAACCACTGGTAGGCTTTACGGATCGATTACCTTCGAGATATTGCATTGAGGAATGCACATAGCTTCACAATGGGTACTCGAACATTTTCGGTAGAAGCCCCATCAATGCAATGAAGCAATTGTGTCATAATCACGTGCCAGTCATGAGACTTCAGGTTTTGGAATTTTTTCTCTGCCATATTTATTATTCCCTTTATATTCGACGAGAAGCCAGACGGGACCTTGATACTGCTCAGACATTCAAAAAAGATTTCCTTCTCTGCTTTGGTAAGAGCGTAGCTGGTAGATGTTAAGTGGCATCGTTTACCCTTCTCGTTCTCAGGATGCATAGGCTCTTCAGGGGCCTTCAGACGTTGCTGGTCCTATCGTGCTTCCGGTGTATCTTTTGTCTTCCCATACACTCCTAGAAAGCCTAGCAGGTTCACGCAAACATTCTTCGTCACGTGCATCACGTCGATTGAAGAGCGGACCTCTAAGACTTTCCAATAGGGTAGGTCCCAAAATATAGATTGCTTCTTCCACATGGGAGCGTGTCCGGCATCGTCATTCGGAACAGATAGACTGCCAGGACCTTTTCCAAAGATTACTTCTAGGTCCTTGACCATACCAAATACCTCCTCACCGGTACGGACGGGCTTCCTCCCGGGAGTTACGCCAGACGTTTGAAATGCTTGCCTTTCTTTCTTCTTGGATGCGAGTTCGAAAGAAATCGGCGATACCCTAGGTACACAACCTTCTTACATTTATCCAAATATACACTTTCAGTATCATCTAAACAGTGTGTGCATGCATTGTATCCCTTGTTTGTCTACCCTGAAATGTTACTAAGAGCAGGCCAATCATTGATGGTTACGAAAAGCAATGCTCGTAGGTCAAATGGCTCCCCTTTGTGCTCATCCCACATACGTATACCTGGTTTGGCCCACAGTTGTAAAATTTCTTCAACTAATGGCCTTAGGTACACATCAATGTCGTTTCCGGGTTGCCTCGGGCCTTGGATGAGCACTGGCATCATAATGAACTTCCTCTTCATACACAACCAAGGAGGAAGGTTATAGATACATAGAGTCACAGGCCAGTCTGTGATCGCAGCTCTCACAAAAGGATTCATGCGTCGTACTTAGACCAAACCTTAAGTTCCTTGCGCCACGTGCAAAGTCCGGGTACTCTCGCCGACTTTTCTCCACTGTGACCCATCACGGGTGTCTCAACATCGCGTCTTTCTTCTGATCTTCCATGTGCCATCGCAACAACTTGGCATGCTCTTTATTTACGAAGGCGTTTTAACCGTGGTATTATAGGAGCATACCACATAACCTTGGCGGGAACCTTCTTCCTAGGGGCCTCGCCCTCAACATCGCCAGGATCGTCTCGTGCGATCTTATATCATGATGCGGTGCATAGGGCATGCATCCAAATTCTCGTACTTCTCACCGCGGTAGAGGATGCGATCATTAATGCAGGCATGTATCTTACGCGTCTAATCCTAGAGGCGACAACCTTCTTTGCTTGGTATGTCTTGTCAGCAACTTATTATTTCTTGGAAGAAGATTCTTCATTTTACCAACAACTTTGAAAATGCTTGTTGTCACACCATTCTCTGCCTTCCATTGCAGCAAATCCAATGTGGCACCTAGCTTTTGTGGCCATCTTCGCAAGTTGGATACAACAATGTTTTGTGATCCTTTAACATCTGCTCCGACTTCTCCTTCTCCTTTTCAGTTTCACATTCTTCCTTTGCATCAAGAATGGCCCGACCAAGATCGTCATCACGGGCCCATCCGCTCCCTCTTGATCTTCATTATCTACCTCCGTTGCATTATCATCATATTCAGGATACATATTATGATAGTTTTCATCATCCTCTTCTTCTTCGTTGTCTTCCATCACAACCCCTTTTCTCCGTGCTTGGTCCAACAATTATAGCTGGGCATGAAACCAGATCAAGCGGTGGGCGTGAATGGTTACGGTATTTGAGTAGTCTTTCTTGTTCGACGGTGAACACACGGACATAAAACCATTGTGACCACGGTTTGCATTAGCCACAACGATGAAATTTTGGAGGCCGTAATGTACTCGGAAGTGCGGTCACCGTACATCCATTGCCGATTCATCTGCATTAATATGTAGTATATATCAAAAAATAATAGGGAGATGACCATTTATATATATAGTACATCAATGACACATGAAACTATAGTTGCCGACCTCGACCGAGACGGAAGAGCAACAAGAAAGCTTATTTTGAGCTCTCGGGCATTTCACGAAACACCTCTAGTGCATATGAAAAAACACAAACTAGCACTCTTCACACCCTCTTGCTAGGCTCCAAAATGTGAAAGAATGGAAGAGTGGGGTGTGTGTGGGCTGGGGTGGTGTCTTATATAGCCCCCCCCCTTTAACACCGGTTCGTGCCACGAACCGGTGTTAAAGGGGGGGGGGTTGCGCGGGCCACTGGTGGAAAGACCTTTAACACCGGTTCGTGGCATGAACCGGTGTTAAAGGGGGGGCTCCTTTAATGCCGCAGAGGCCACGCTGGTACGGCCCCCCCTTTAACACCGGTTCGTAGAAGAACCGGTGTTAAAGCCCATTTTCGGGATCAACAAAAGCCCGCGTTTCCACTAGTGATAATGTGTCTGATAGGGTGGCTAACCCCGATGGCTTTTGACAATTTTGCGAGTCTCCTCGTTCATGAGTAAGAATAACACGCAACGGCTTTCATAATAGTTACTCTATCTGCTGCTTGTTCGGACCGTAATGAATATTCTGTATTTTCTCTCCTCATTATTTAGAATAAGTGAGCCACCTGTTTAGGTATAAGATTCTATTATTACCGCCTAGAAATTCTTTTGATAGGAAACTAGCTCCACCCCAACGAACAGTTCCGGTGTTTCTTAAGGGAAGTACTTTAAATCGATTCAATGTCATTCTTCTTTTTGGATTAACGATAAAATGGAATAAAAAAGGAGGGTTTTTTCATGCCTTTTATAACCTGATGAACCACTAGCATTACATCCAAGGATCGAACGAACAGGATTATTCTTTTGACCTCGCACCGAAAGAACTGCCAGACTAACATCAAAGATAAAGGTCCCCAACTTAGAGCGCCGCCGGGGACAATGAATTGCTTTAGTTTAAACTGTCGGGGTGCGGGGAATAAACCGACAGTTTGTGATGTGGTTGTTCTTGCTAGATCAACCAAGGCTGACTTAATTTTCCTCTGTGAGACTAGACAAAAGACGGATAAAATGAAAAGGTTACGTGGAAGGCTGGGTTTGAAGGGCTTTGCGGGACTGAATAGTGAAGGAAGGAGTGGAGTTTTAGCTCTATATTGGAGTGAGCTAATTCATGTAGATGTGCAAGAGGTAACAAAAAGATATATTGACATGTTTGTCAGAATTTCCCCTAGTGAGCCGCTTTGGCGTGTCTAACGTGTGTTTATGGGGAGCCAAGGATGGAGGATATGCACCTGATGTGGTCAAAGCTACAAACACTTAAATTTCAGTAGGATCTACCATGGTGTGTGATGGGGGATTTTAATGAAGCAATGTGGTCTTTTGAACATCAATCAGCTACACCAAGGAATGAGAATCAGATGCTTGCGTTCCGTGATACTCTGGAGGTATGCGAATTGGTCGACTTGTTGGATTTTTTTGGTCCTGCTTTTATGTATGGTAACAGGCGAAGTGGTATGGCAAACGTCCAAGTTCGTTTAGACAGGGCAGTAGCTGATAATAATTGAAGGAACATGTTTGCTGAGTATAGAGTTCTGCATAGAATTACCCATGTTTCGATCATTTCTTGGTACTGCTGGAATGTAAAAAGGAAGCAAGATTAGGGCCGCGACCCGCTCAACGCCGATATGAAATCATGTGGGAGCGAGACCCAAGTCTGCCGGAGAGAGTGGCCAATGCATGGGCTGATGCTGGACCAAAGGTGTCGATGGGCGACATTAATAATGGCCTGGGCTCGGTAATGTTGAAACTTCACAAATGGGCGAAAGATAAATTTGGTTCAGTCACGCGGGAAATTGAATTATCTCGCTCAAAACTAGAAGAGCTAATGAGTATGAATGCTGATCGGCAAGAAATAAGAGCTGTCTAAGATAAAATGAATGAACTACTTTATAGAGAAAAGATAATGTGGATGCAGCGGTGTAGGATGGAATGGCTAAAAGAGGGTGACCAGAACACAAAGTTTTTTCATAGCAAAGCTGTTTGGAGGGCGAGGAAAAACAACATTAAAAATCTCAAAGATAGTAATGGAGTGTGGCATACTGAGTGGTCTGCTATGGGAATCTTGGCAACGGAGCACTTTCAAAAATTATTTGAGGCTGGTCCTAGCATTAATCAGGATCCTTTGGTGACGCTGTTTGAGATATTGGTTTCCTTAGAGGATAATGAGAGACTATGTGATGTATTCATTGACAAGGAAATCTCCGATGCTCTCTTCCAAATTGGGTCGTTAAAAGCCCTGGGCAGTGATGGCTTTCCAGCTTGTTTTTTTTCAGCAGAATTGGGGGGTTTTGAAGGAGGAAAATATAGGAGCAGTAAAACATTTCTTCAATACAGGAGTTATGGACCCGGGAATTAATGATACAGTCATTGTACTAATTGCAAAAGTGGATAAACCAGAAACACTGTCCCAATTTCGGCCAATAAGTCTGTGTAATGTTGTCTATAAGATTATTTCTAAATGCATCGTTAATAGACTTCGTCCTTTGCTAGGAGGTCTAATTTCAGAGGCCCAAAGTTTATTTGTTCTGGAGCGACTAATAACGGATAATGCTATCCTTGCGTTTGAGTGTATGCATCATATACAACAAGAAAAAGATCCGGAAAAAAGCTTTTGTGCTTATAAGCTTGACCTTTTAAAGGCATATGATCGGGTGGATTATAATTTCTTGAACCATATGATGACTAAACTTGGCTTCCCTCATCAGTAGGTGAAATGGATTATGGCATGTGTCACCTCGGGAGATACACAGTTAAACTTAATGGAGCCGTATTTGAATCGTTTGTACCGTCGCTGGTCTTCGGCAAGGTGATCCTTTATCCCTATTTTTATTCCTTTTTGTAACTGATGCCTTATCTGCATTGTTGAAGAAATGAGTGGATGAGTATAAAATTCAGCCGGTAAAGATTTGTCGGCGTGCTCCAGGAATTTCACACCTTCTGTTTGCCGATAATACTATCCTATTCTTCAAAGCTGATGCTACCTAGGCACATCATAAAAAGGACAGAATTGAGAAGTTTGAAGTCGCCACGGGATAGTTCATCAACCGTGAGAGGTGTTCAATTTTATTCGGTGATGCATGTCCAGCGAAAGTAAAAGAGGATGTGAAAAGAATACTCCAAGTGCAAGCAAATGCGTTTGAGGAAAAGTACCTCGGTTTACCTACCCTGGATGGCCGTATGCATAAGGGAAGATTTGAGAACCTACAAGAGAAATTACTGAAAAGACTGCTGGTGTGGGGGGATGGCCTCTAATCCCAGGGTGCGAAAGAAATATTAATTAAGGCGGTGGCGCAGGCAATTCCAACATACATTATGGGTGTTTTTAAATTGTCAATGTCAGTTTGTGATGATCTTACTCGTATAGTGAGGAATTATTGGTGGGGATCACGTGATGAAAAACGTAAAACACACTAAAAAATTGGGATGATATCACATGTGCTAAGAGACAAGGAGGCTTGGGATTCAAAGATTTTAGGATCTTTAACCAAGCGCTACTCGCTAGACAGGCTTGAATACTGTTAGTGTTTTCTGAAAGTTTGGTTGCAAGGGTGCTCAAGGCCAAATACTATCCGAATGGCCAACTTCAGGACACTGTGTTTTCAGCAAATGCTTCGGCTCCTTGGCAAGGAATATAACACGGTCTAGAACTGCTGAAAAAGGGCCTTATTTGGAGAATTGGTAGCGGTGAGAATATACACATCTGGCGTGATCCGTGGATTCCACGCCCCTTATCTTACCGGCCTCTATCTAGCCAAAATAGATGCATGCTATGGAGGGTATCTCAGCTTATCTCGCCGGATGGAACTTGGGATGAAGCCAAATTGTGGCGTTATTTCATGCAAATTGATGTAGTGAATATCATGAAAATCAAGCTACCTTGTGCAAAGCAGGAGGATATTTTGGCATGGGAACCAACACGTACTGGTGTTTTCTCCGTCAAGTCGGCATATCAGCTGGGTCTTGAGGAAAAACGCCGGCCTAATCAAGACGCCGCGAGCAGGGCACCCGATGGCCGCCGTGTCATTTGGAACCAACTTTGGGGGTGCCCTGCCCCCTAAAGGTACGCATATTTGGCTGGAAATCGGCTAAACTCCTTACCTACATGGGAAAATAAAATGGAGAAGAAACATGGAAATAACTAATGTTTGAACAATTTGTGGATTGGAATGTGAGAACACATACCACACTTTCTGCGGATGCCCAAGAGCTCACGCACTATGGGAGAAGATGAAGACTGTGTGGACTTTGCCATCCATGGCGACGGTGGACGGAGCTAACGATGAATGGGTGTTGCACCTCCTCAAGGGCCAGTCGAAGATTTTCGCATGCAAATATTAATGACACAGTGGCGGATCTGGCATGTGCGGAATGAAGTCATACATGATAAACCTCCGCCACCGGTGGAGAGCTTCGGGATCTTCCTCTGCGCATATGTTGATTCTTTGGTGACAGTTAAATATTGTCCCAATGTTGATGATCTCAAAGGGAAGCAACCAGTAGCCGGGGAACTTGTGACCTCCGCGACTGGCCGGGTAATGCTGAAGAAGAAGGAGATCAGAGCCTCTACGTGGGTCAGACCGACACCTGGATCAATCAAGCTAAATGTCGATGGCTCGTTTCAAACATCGACAGGTGATGGGGTACGGGTATAGTAATGCGTGTTGAGGAAGAAAAAGCAATTGTTTCGGAATGCAGATACCTACAGAAGTGTGCGTCACCATTGGAGGCGGAGCTTTTGGCATGTCGTGAAGGCGTTGAAATGGTATGAAACTAGTCGGATAAACCATGTTTGGTGGAGCTAGACTCAAAAGAGGCGGTCAACATGATTATGTCGATGGAGACTGACAGATCAAGTCATGCTATGTTAGTGTCTGAAATTAGAAGCCTTTTACGTTAAGGAGGAGGATTTAATTTAATTGTAATAGATAGAAATAAAAACCAGGTTAGTCACCATCTAGCTAACCTTGGCAGACTTGAACGTCGTACTGTAACTTGGCTTGGGTCTGTGCCGAAGGACGTGTCCTCGTGATGTGCACAAGAGCTCTCTCCTGATGCTTAATATATTGTCCAATTCGCAAAAAAAATTAAAGAATTTTAGAACAAGTAAAGACAATTTTAAATTGTCTCTTTTTTTTTTGGAAATGGACGCATTTATTAACCAAATGTTTGATTCTTACACCCGGCCTCTGCATAACTAAGATGCACACAACCACACGAATGACAGACTAAGACAAAAATTAAAAAAGCATTACAAAAAGACACTAAATTAAAGTCTGGAAACTAAGATAGATCAATCCTCAGATCACGCGGCCATCCATGCCGGGAGAAAATATTCCTCGCCGTGTCCTCCAATCGCGTACATCCGTCCAGAAATACGTCGCGAAACTCCATGCGTTGGAGAATATTCCATGATCGAAGGATAGCCGTGGCTCGATAAATAACCTGCAGAGGGGAAGTCACAATGTTATTAAAAATCTTGTCATTTCTATAAAGCCATAGCGACCATATAATGGCAAGTGCTCCCACCCTAAACAAGGTTCTGTACTTATCAACAATTCCATGCAACCAATTACCAAAAACATTGGTTACTGAACGTGGGGGAGATAAGCCAGAAGATATTTGGATGAATGACCATATAGAACGAGCAAATTTGCAGTGAAAGAATAAGTGTCGAATTGTCTCATCTTGATGACAAAAAACACATTGTGTACTTCCATGCCAATTCCTCTTTACAAGATTATCCTTTATTAGAATTACCCCTTTCCGTAGATACCATGCAAATATCTTTGTCTTAAGGGGTATTTTCATTTTCTAAATTTTACTATTATCATCGACTAGGAAATCAGGTTGGTACCCCTTTCCGTAGATACCATGCAAATATCTTTGTCTTAAGGGGTATTTTCATTTTCTAAATTTTACTATTATCATCGACTAGGAAATCAGGTTGGACCAAAACTTTATATAGTGAGCCAACAGAAAATTTACCATTTTCCAATAATTTCCATTTGAACATGTCAACACCGTCCGACAATTATATCCTGGATAACCGTAATAGTAGATTGTTCCAAGATAATAGTATAGGACCGATAAGACTTCTTCGGAAAGACACATTAGGAGGATAATCCTCCATCACTGTGGAGATTGTATCCCCTTTATGTCTAACAATTGAATATAGAGCTGGGTACTGTTCGCGAAGAGTAGATTGGCCTAGCCATTTATCTTCCCAAAACCTAATTTGTGATCCATCCTTAATCTCGAAAGCACCAAAACAAAAGAAATGTTTCTTGGTGGCCATAAGACCTGCCCAAAAATGTGAATCTCCGGGTTTCCATACCATTTGGGACACAGCTTTGGAGCCCACATATTTCCTCCATAACATGGTTTGCCAAACGACTTCATCAGTAAGTAGTTTAAAAAGCCATTTGCCCAGAAGCGCGGTGTTTTTGACTTGCAAATCGTGTATGCCTAGTCCACCAAACTCCTTCGGCCGGCAAACCACATTCCATCTGGCCAGACGATTTTCTTTTTCTCACTATCCCCTTGCCAAAAGAATCTTGAACGGAAATAATCCACTTTGTTCAAAACCCCTTTTGGCATTTGGAAAAACGAGATCATATACAGTACCATATTAGTAAGAACTGAATTTAAAAGTACTAGTCTTCCCCCAAGGGATAACAATTTTCCTTTCCAACTATTAAGACGTTTTTGTATCCTTTCCTCAACAAGCTTCCATTCAGCAATTGTGAGACGCCGATAATGAATCGGTATTCCCAAATAATTGATTGGAAACTGACCCAGACCACAGCCGAAAAGTTCAGCATATAGGTGGGCCTCGTTTTGGGCCTCGCCAAAACAATACAAATCGCTTTTATGGAAATTTATTTTAAGCCCAGATAAGAGCTCGAATGCTGATAATATTAATTTCAGATTCTTAGCTTTCTCCAGATCATGTTCCATAAAAAGAATTGTATCATCAGCGTATTGAAGAATAGAAAGTCCACCATCAACGAGATGTGGAACTACACCTTCAATTTGGCCGTCAGCCTTTGCTCTCTCAATAAGGATAGCCAACATATCAGCCACTATGTTAAATAGTAAAGGCGATAATGGATCCCCTTGTCTCAGTCCTTTCTTGGTCTGAAAGTATTTGCCAGTATCATCATTTACTTTAATGGCAACACTACCCCCAGACACAAAAGACTGAATCAGAGCACGCCACTCCTCAGAAAAACCTTTCATACGGAGTGTTTGCTGGAGGAAAGACCAGTTAACTTTGTCATAAGCCTTCTCAAAGTCGATCTTGAACAGTACACCATTTAATTTCTTTGAGTGTAGTTCATGAATTGTTTCATGCAGAATCACAACCCCATCTAGGATATTTCTTCCTTGCATGAACGCAGTTTGAGACGGGCTAACAACATTGTCAGCAACCGAATTTAGTCTAATTGTAGTGAAAATTTTAAAGCTAACGTTAAGCAAGCAGATTGGACGGTAATTTTAAATAATAGTGAAAATTTTAAATTGTCTCTACAATAGAATTGGATTGAACTAAGAGGATAAGCATGGCGATATGGCATATCCAGAATAAGCATATGCTGTTCCATTTGGCCTACACGTCTCATTCACATTAATCTTGGATCAACTCAGCACCTTTGGCAGTTTATATCTAAAATAGACGACCAAATCGTATGACTTTTCACTCTCCTCCTGCCCACATGTCAATTGCTAGAGTTGGTCCACGGTAATCTATGGCTCAATCGGATCATCTGCACATGTTCGAGCCTAGGAGGTCGGGCATCTGTGTCGTTACGTAAGCTGGAAAGCCTCCTAGAGAAGAAACATTGGCCTCATCCTGTATTGTTCTTTCGGCTATATAGGCCACCAAGATGAGAAGGATGATTCAGTCGTCATCCAGGAACCTTGAGGTGTTCTCATGCGCGTATGTTGACACTTTTCTAACCAACACTGGCATGATATTGCTGACTCTCACCCATGGTCATTACCGTTTGCATCGTGATCCCCATATGTACATAGTACGTCTATGGAGATATCCCTTATCAAGGGTCCATTCTTCTATTCAACTTCATGGTTAGAGCATCTCCACTCGCGTATCCCCTAATATGGGGTCTGGCGGTTGGTATTAGGGAGGCTCCAACGCAGCCTGTCAGCAGCCGCCTCCAAACAGCCCCACTCCCCCCATCTCCAAATGGCAATTGCAAATTCAAACATTTAAAAGGTTGCCAAAAATTAAACATAGTTTTATCGCCACCGGACACAACATAGTTCAGGCGATAAAATCGTCGCAAATCATTAGAATACAAGTCCATCTCTCAAAATAAACACGCGAAGAACATGAAAATCAAACAGGAGGAGATTATCTATCGCGGTAGGAGGCACCTACGGGGTTGACGACCAACACGCGTAACGAGGAACACCGCAGGTTGCTGCCGATTGCCAATTGCCAACGAGGAGATGCTTTTCTTCTATTCTGACGAGTCATAGGCTCATAGCCGACCTAGCACTGCATGCAGATGCAGAGGAGAAGGTCCGGATCTCCACATCCAGGGAAACATGACTACCACCGATATTTAACCAACTAAAGGCCATTTCGCTCTTCCAAATCCCGATCGATCTTCGTACCCTTGGTCGTCCTACTCTTGCGCTATCCACACTAGAGGAAAAAGGGCCATCTGTTCGCGACCCCTCGGAGCATTAGTCCCGGTTGCGCCACCAACCGGGACTAATGCTGGCACGCGTCCCGGTTGGAGCGGACACGGGGCCAGGGGGCATGGGTCCCGGTTGATAAGGGGGCATGCGTCCCGGTTGGAGCCACCAACTGGGACTAAAGGTTTGGCCACAGCCACGTGGCCTGGCACGCACCTTTAGTCCCGGTTGCTGGCTTCAACCGGGACTAAAGGCCCCTTGCCCTCTATAAATGCAACGCCCCAGCCCCCTCTGCCTCCACTCTGTTTTTTCGAATGGTGTAAGGTGTGAGGGTGTGTGCTAGTTTTTTTTCATGCATGCATTGAAGGTGTTTGTTGAAATGTTTGAGTGAAAAATCCCGTTGAATTTCTCATAGAACAAAAATATAGAAGGTGTTCGAGACGCACTTGAGCTTTCTCCTCTTTATTTCCCTCGATCGAGGTTAGCAATCTTATCTTTTCTAGGTCATTGATACAATTCATGTGTCGGTGTGAATTGGTTATTTCACTATTTATGATGTCCTGTTTTTTGATAAACTTACTTATATGATGCAGATGAACGGTCGGGAATGGATGTACGGTGACCGGCGGGTAGCCGGGTATATCAAAGGCGTGGATAAATTTATCGATGTGGCTACGGCAAACAAAGAGAATGGATTTATACGTTGTCCATGTGTTCAATGTCGGAACAACAAGGAGTACTCTTCCTCGAAAATCATTCGCGGCCACCTGATTATGAAAGGTTTCATGCCCAACTATAATTGCTGGACCAAGCACGGGGAAAGAGGGGTTATAATGGAAGATGGTGAAGAAGAAGATGATGATAACAACTATCATCATATGTTTCCTGAATACAGTGATACTGCAATGGAAGATAATGGAGAGGAAAAAGGTGAAGAACGGGCATTAGATGAGCCGGCTGATGAACTTGGTAGGGTCATTTCTGATGCAAAGCGAGACTGTGAAAAAGAAAATGAGAAGTTGAAGTTAGAGGGCATGTTAGAAGATCACAAGAAATTGTTGTACCCAAATTGTGAAGATGGCAGCACAAAGCTCGATGCGACCTTTGGAATTGTTGCGTTGGAAGGCGAGTGTGGTCTAACTGACTCCTCATTTGAAAAGATGCTGAAAATAATGAAGCCAAGTTTCCAAAACATAACGAACTTCCCGAGAGTACCTCTGAAGCAAAGAAGACTCTCCTCTGGGATTAGATGTGCAAAAGATACATGCATGCATTAATGATCGCATCCTCTACCGCTGTAAGGAGTATGAGAATTTAGATAAATGGCGGTATGCAGCAGCGTTGCGGTATAAGATCGACGAGATGACCTGGTGATGTTGAGGGAGAGCCCCTCCGGAAGAGGGTTCCTGCTAAGGTTATGTGGTATGCTCCTATAATACCAAGGTTGAAACGCATGTTCAGAAACAAAGAGCATGTCAGGTTGTTGCGATGGCACAAAGAAGACCGTAAGAAAGACGGAAAGTTGAGACACCCCTGCTGATGGGTCACAGTGGAGAAAAATCGAGAGAGACTTCCCGGACTTTGCAGGTGACGCAAGGAACTTATGGTTTGGTCTAAGTACAGATGGCATGAATCC
Source organism: Avena longiglumis (assembly GCA_030063025.1). Lineage (NCBI taxonomy): Eukaryota > Viridiplantae > Streptophyta > Magnoliopsida > Poales > Poaceae > Avena > Avena longiglumis. The sequence goes on along the minus strand of CP125974.1, from coordinate 454,057,267 downwards.
TTTTGGGGAGCAGAGCTGCAGTCACAGCACCTGGCCCGTGACTCTATGTATCTACAACTTTCCTCCTTAGTTGTGCATGAAGCGTAAGTTCATTATGATGCCAGTGCTCATCCAAGGCCCGAAGCAACCGGGCAACAACATTGATGTGTACCTTAGGCCATTAGTTGAAGAACTCTTACGGTGTTGGGGCAAACCAGGTGTACGTCGTGGGATGAGAACAAACAGGAGCCATTTAATCTACCGGGTTGTTATTCGTAACCATCAATGATTGGCTGCTCTTAGTAACCTTTCGTGACGGACAAACAAAGGATATAAGGCATGCACCCACTGTTTAGATAAGACCGAAGGTACATATTTGCATAAATGCAAGAAGGTTGTGTACCTAGCGAATCGACGATTTCTTCCGACCAATCATCCCGTAAGAAAGAAAGGCAAGCATTTCAAAGGTGAGGCGATCACCGGAAGAAGCTGAACTCCCATTTGGTGATGATGTATTTGGTATGGTCAAGGACATAGAAGTAATCTTTGGAAAGGGTCCCGGCGGTCAATCAGTTCCGAACGACGTCGCTACAGGACACGCACCCATGTGGAAGAAGAAATCTATATTTTGGGAGCTTCCATATTGGAAAGTCCTGTGTGTCCGCTCTTTAATCGACGTGATGCACGTGACGAAGAATCTCTGCGTGAACCTGCTAGGATTCCTAGGCGTGTATGGGAAGACAAAAGATACACCTGAAGCACGGGAGGACCAACAAATTATGAAAGACCCAAAGAACATGCATACAGATAACAAGACGGATAAAGGGCGTCACTTAAGTCGTGCCAGCTATGCTCTTACCAAAGCAGAGAAGGAAATCTTTTTTGAAGTCCTTTACAGTATCAAGGTGCCGTCGGGCTTCTCATCTAATATAAAGGGGATAATAAATATGGCAGAGAAAAAGTTCCAAAACCTGAAGTCTCATGACTGTCACGTGATTATGACGCAGTTGCTTCCGATTGCATTGAGGGGGCTTCTACCGGAAAATGTTCGAGTACCCATTGTGAAGCTGTGTGCATTCCTCAATGCAATATCTCAGAAGGTAATCAATCCAGATATTCTGCCAAGGTTACAGAAGGATGTGGTAATCAATCCAGATATTCCTCAAGAGCAGTATGATCCAGAGGTAGTTGCACAATACGGAGAAGCTGCCGCTGCTCAAGGTATGAGTATTGCCCAGTACTTATCCCAGTTAGAGTTCTTCCCCGTGAGTGAAGTAGCATACCAATACCAGTACGGAAAACCTCTCGTCAAACCTGAGAAGGTAAACAATCTTCCAACAAAAATGCGAAGATTGCATAACTGGTACATGCATGCCACAAGGGCCGGGGCTAACTGGATAGTGCTGAGGGTTACAAAAAGCATCATGGGAAAGAAAACGATGACATGATATCCATTGAATTTGATGAACTATTTCAATTATTCAATCAAGACGCCTTGGACAAATCTCTCATGAGTGCCTATTGTCTGTAAGTACTAATTAGGTAATTAATTTAGTCTCCATCTATAATATTTTGTTTATTGCATGTATATAATCATACTTTAATATGCAGAATGAAGATTCTCGAATGCAGCAGAGGACAAATCTATGACATTGGCTTCATTGACCCATATTGGGTTCATGAAGCTAATCTCAAAATAAGCCCCCAGGATACGGAGGATAATATAGTACACGCGTTAAGGTTTCAAGAAACCAAAAGGGAAATACTATTTCCTTACAACTTCTAGTGAGTGTTATTGTCTTGTATACACTTTCTATTTCGCTTACTCGATGTTAAGTATATAATTGATTAGTTTTGCATTCGCAGGTACCACTATATTCTGTTAATCATTCAACTTGACAAAGGGCGTGTACTAGTCATGGACTCGAAACATAAACCCCTTGAGACGTGGAAGGACATGCAGATACTTCTCCAGTGGTAATTCTAATCATTACGACACTATATCGGCAACGTTCGTGAATTTTATGATATCAAGTACTTAATAACTTATTTTATTCGCTTTTCTCACGGCGGCTTTGGAAACGGTTCACCAAGAAGGCTAGGGTGTTTGGAAAGAGGAGATTACATTTCAACCACTAGATGTAAGCACCACTAGCTATATCCGCATCTCTTTGATTCTAGTTTTGATACGTTATTATCATGCTTGATTATTATTTTGATTGAACTCTGTTGTCGTAAAGTGCCAGCGAGGACGTGTAACAATCTATGTGGATACTATGTATGCGAGTTCATCCGATGACGTGTGATGAGAACGGCAGGAATTTAGAGCAACTCCACGTCGTAAACAATTTCTATAGTTTTAATTACAATCAAATTGTGTTTAGTTTCATATTCATATAGGTGACTCCTTTTTAAATCAGATCGAGCGTCTGGGACGGTCTTCGCCAAAAGATCGCATACGAGCAATACAGAGGAATTGGCGGGATTCTTGGATGCGTATACTAAACACACAAGGGAATACTACTCGGCTGTGTATAGCCAATAGGAATGGTAAAAATAGCAACTTTCAAGAAATTGGCATCGAATAGCAACTTTTGTATGTAGTGCATGAACTCGATCTGTGTATTGAATGTAATGTTGTCATGATGATCTTGTGTAATATAAGGTTCCTTCATTGATAAGTGCAAAACACTAAATAAACAATAAAACAACCTAAATGAATTCTCTGCGCGGCACAAAAGTGGCGAAAATGCTGCGCGGCAACAAAATGTGCCAAAATGAATTCTCCGCATGCGGCAGAAATGGGCTAAATCTACGCATGAAGGTTATTAGTCCCGGTTAGTATTACGAACCGGACTAATGCTCCACCCTCGATGCCGCCACATGTGCCCCCATTTGTCCCGGTTGGTGGGGCAACCGGGACTAATGGTTGGAGCTTTAGTCCCGATGCCCCCGTCCCGGTTGGGCAACCGGGACTAATAGCCCTTACCAACCGGGACGCATGGGGCGTTTTCTACCAGTGCCAGTGGGCGCCTATAAATCGATAACAACTAACTCTGGCAGATCTCCTTGAATATCTTGAGTACTAAAATACTACTGAGTATCTTGAGTATATCTTCATTCTAGTATAAGTATTTTTCTGAAACCACTATAAAAATATTTCCTTCCGCAACGACTGGGTCTATCGGTCGTCATAGAAGACATGTCTTCCGTGACGAAATTCTCGGCTCGACCGTGGCCGATGAAAAACATTTTTTTGGTTTCGTGCCCCTCTACTACGACGAAACCGCTAAAAACATGGACGAAGCTTGACGGACGCATGGCAGAAGTAACATTTCCGCTTCCTCGCGAGATGTGGACTCACCGAAGTTTTTTTAGTGTGGGTCCTAGACGTTAGTGACTCTAACAGACCAAATTTTTTTCGTGCCTCCCTGATTTAAACTCGGTAACGTTGTTCGATGCCTCTTCCCATTTAGTCAGGCTACTTGGTCTTGCATATCTGTCTCTCATTAGAGGAATCATGTGTATGATGAAAATTTTTCCTTAACTATTCCGAACTTGATAGTGTTGATCTATGCATTTGCCATTTAATCAGGTTGTTGGGTCCCAAGTGTCATCCTCACACTAGAAGAAATGTGTGCATGATGAAATTTTTCCTTGGCTCACGCCTCCCTGATTTGAACTCGGTAATGTTGCTCGACCTATCTGCAGTTAATCAAGCTGTTGGGTCCCACATGTCAGTCTCTTTTTAGAAGAATCGTGTGTATGATGGAATTTTTTCCTTCGCTCCCGCTACCCTGTTCCGGACTTGATAGCGCTGTTATATGCATCTACCGTTTAATCATGCAGCTGGGTCCCACATGTCTTCCTCACACTAGAAGAAACGTGTGCATGATTTTTTTCCTTGGCTCGTTCCACGCAGATTTGAACTCGATAACGTTGCTCGATCTATCTGCCATTGATCACGCTGCTGGATCCCACATGCCAGCAGTCTCTCATTAGAAGAATCGTGTGTATGATTGAATTTTTTCCTTCGCTCCCGCTATCCTGTTCCGAACTTCATAGCGCTGCTAGATGCATCTATAGTTTAATCATGCAGCTATGCCCCACATGTCATCCTTGTTGGTGATATGCCCAAGAGGCAATAATAAATATAGTTATTATTATATATTTGTGTTTATGATAAATGTTTACATTCATATGCTATAATTGTATTAACCGTAGACATTAATACATGTCTGATTTGTAAACTTGTTAGAGTCCCTAGTAAAGCCTCTTTGTAATAATAGCTTGTTGGTTAATAGATGATCATGATTTTCTGATCATGAACATTGAGAGGTTATTAACAACAAGATCATATCTTTAGGAGAATGGTGTCATGGACATACTCCTATAGTTAAGCGTATCATAAAGATCAAGTCATTTCAATAGTTTGTTTGCTATAAGCTTTCAGATACATAGTAACCCAAATCCTTCGACCATGAGATCATGTTAATCACCATCACCGGATGGATGCTTTGATGACATCAAACACCACTTAGTAACTGGGTGGTTATAAAGGTGGCATTGAGTGTTTGGAAAGTATGTGTTGAGGCACATGGATCAAGAGTGGGATTTGTCCATCCATATGACGGATAGATATACTTTGGACCCTCTCGGTGGAATGTCATCCAATTAGCTTGAAAGCATGTGACTAGATCACAAGGTATCACATACCACAAGAACGATTAAAGAGTACTTATCAGTAACGAGGTTGAACTAGGTATGCAGAGATACCGACGATCAAACCTCGGATAACTAAAGTATCGCGAGACAAAGGGAATGGTATCATATGTAAATGGTTCATTCGATCATGAAGTAATCGTAGAAATATGTGGGAGCCATATGAATTTCCATATTCCTCTATTGGTTATTGATCGGAGAAGAGTCTCGGTCATGTCTGCATAATTCACGAACCGTAGGGAGACACACTTAAGGATTCAATGTTGTTTAGTAGATATGGAAAGTGCGTAAAGAGACCGAATGTGGTTCGGAGTCTCGGATGGGATCCAGGATATCACTAGGAGATCCGGAATGGTCCGTAGAATAAGATTCATATAAGGAAAATCCAATTCTGGAGTTCGGGAATGGTTTCTGTGTTTTCATCGGAATGTTCTAGAAGGGTCTAGAAGGTCCACCGATCTGGAGGGGGAAGGGTACATGGATGTGTCATGACAAAGTGGAATGGTTGCATCATGTCCTAGGTTACTTGGATGGACACTGGGAAGAGAGAAATCAAACTCTAGTTTGAAAGTCAAAATGCCAGTTTGAAAAAGTCAAACCAGAACATTGGTTTCCAAGTGGAGGGAGGGAAGGAATCCTACCTAAGGGAGGATTCCTCCCTATCCTTGTCGCCGGCCACATGAAGTGGACTTGGGGGAGGATTCCCTCCCCCTTGCTGCCTCCCCTCCTATAATAGTAGGTGTAGGGCGCCCCTACCCCTCACAACAAACCCTAGCAAGGCGCCACCACCTCTCAAGTTGCTGCCTAGGGCTCCTCTAGCCGCCGACTTGGGGAAAACCCTAGCCCTAGCCGCCGGCCACCACCTCCCCTCGGCGCCCTCTAAACTTTAGATCGCCGAGTCCCTCTTCTACTCCACCATACCCGCTCCGGCTTAGGGGAAGCCCTGCGGGATTTCCCATCTAAACTCCGACACCACGCCGCATGATGCCGGAATCGCGAGGAGAGATCTACAACCTCTGCTGCCTGCTGGAACAAGGGAGAGGAAGGTCTTCATCGAGTACCGACGTGTAACCAACTGCGGGAGCGCTGCCGGCACACAGCACCGGAAGGATCGTCTACAAATCTTGAGATCGGAAAGTGAACGACTACATCACCCACGAGAATCCGCTCTCGTTAACCGCTTTGGAATCTTCGAGGGTGAGTACTCTATCGACTCGTTGCTACAATCTACTAGATAGATATTGGCTTGTGTGTGTTCATGCGATAGAATTTTTTTGTTTTCCATGCTACGAACCCCTACAGTGGTATCAGAGCCGTGTCTATGAGTAGATCTATTGCACGAGTATAACACAATGGTCATTGTGGGCGTTGATACTTTTGTTGTCGATTTCTTCTTTTGTACTTTGAATCTTGCGGGATGGTGGGATGAATCGGACCGGGCTAACCTTACATGACATTGTTCATGAGACTTGCTCCATGCTCGACATGCAACTTGTATTGCATAAGTGGCTTTGCGGGTGTCTGTTTCTTCCAACATAGTGAAGATTCAATTTATAATGGGTGATTGACAATGCTAGTATCAACATTGTGGTTCTTGTTTGTAAGTTAGAATGTTACTTATTGAAATCCCCAAACCATGTAAAACATGCAAAGAAAATTAGAAGCGTCTAACTTTGTTTTGCAGGGGTCTGATGTGATATGGACATGATTGTGATTATATATGATCTATGCAATGATCCTTACTGTAAGTCGGCAACCGACAAGAGCCTTATGGTTGTATTTTAATTTCGTTTAGACCTGAGTGTCTATTATTCAAAGTAGTTGTAATAGTTAATGTTGGTGGACGACAACCATGGAGCGGTGTCATTGACCTTGACGCCACACCGGTGATGATGGAGATTATGTTCGTGCTTGAAGATGGAGATCGGAAGAGCAAGAAGAAAGGCCATATCATATCACATATTATGAATTGCATGTGATGTTAATCCTTTTATTCATCTTGTATTGCTTAGATCGCGACGGTAGCATTATAAGATGATCCCTATCACAAAATATCAAGTAATAAAGTGTTCGTACTTAGTTAGCACCGTTGCCAAGACTCGTTGTTTCGAAGCACCACGTGATGATTGGGTGGATTCTATTCAACATGTGCATACAATGGGAGCAAGCCAGATTTTCTCATGTAGAAACTAAGGTTAATCTTGACGAGCCTAGCATGTATAGACATGGTATCAGAACACAGATCACCGAAAGGTAAAGTATGAGTCATATAGTATATATGATGAACATGTTGATTGTTCACCTTTGAAACTACATCATCTCTCGTGATGATCAGACTTGATGTAGTGGATTTGTTTCGTGTGATCACTAAAACAATGTGAAGGATATTGTTTTGAGTAGGAGTTCACCTAGATTAATTTAAGTATTAATTAGAACTCAATTTGTCATAAACTTAGTCTAAACTATTGCAAATATGTTGTAGATCATGACGGCCCCTACCATCAATTTTAACGCGTTCCTAGAGAAAGAAAAGTTGGAAAAAATGGAAGCAACTTCGCGGATTGGTTCCAAAATTTGAGGATTATCCTCAATGCTGGTCAGTTGACCTATGTGCTTGATGCACCGCTGGGTGACCCACCTGCAGATGATGCTACCGATGAGGTGAAGAATATTTTCCTCGCTCGGAAGAATCAGTACTCCATAGTTTTGTGTGCTATATTGTATGGTTTGGAATCGGAGCTTCAAAAAAGGTTTGAGAACTTTGACCCACATGATATTGTCCGTGAACTCAAAATGATATTTGAGGCTCATGCAGCAGCTGAGAGTTATGAGGCTTCTGAAAAGTTCTTTAACTGCAAGATGGAAGAGGGCAGATCCGTCAGTGAGCATGTGCTTAAGATGTCTGGGCACGCCAATAAGCTCCAGAGATTGGGCATAATAAGTCCTAATGCTTTGGGGATTCACCGTGTCCTCCAATCACTACCACCAAGTTACAAGAACTTTGTGACAATGCATGGATAAGTCATTACCAGAACTCTTCTCTATGTCGAAGTCTGCGGAAGTGGAGATCAAGAAAGATCACCAAGTGTTGTTGGTCAATAAGACCACCAATTTCAAGAATTAAGGCAAGCCTAAGAAAAAGGGAAACTTCAAGAAGGGTGGTAAAAAAGCTAGCGCACCGGCGAAGAAGACCAAGGCTGGGCCTAAGCCTGATAGTGAGTGCTTTTACTGCAAGGGAGAATGTCACTGGAAGCGGAATTGCCCCAAGTACTTGGCGGATCTGAAGAATGATAACATAAAAAGAAAGGTATATCCGATATACATGTTATTGATGTGTATCTTACTAGTAATCATAGTAGTGCCTGAGTATTTGATACTGGTTCGGTTGCTCATATTTGTAACTCGAAACAGGTGCTGCAGAACAAACGGAGACTAGCGAAGAACAAGGTGACAATGCACGTAGGAAATGGATCAAAGGTTGATGTGATTGCGGTCGGCACGCTACTTATTCATCTACCATCGGGATTAGTTTTGTACTTAAATAATTGTTATTTGGTTCCTGTGTTGAGCATGAACATTATATCCGGATCATGTTTATTGCGAGACGATTACTTGTTTAAGTCTGAGAATAATGTTTGTTTGATTTATATGGGTAATATCTTTTATGGTCATGCACCTTTGATATATGGTGTATTCTTATTGAATCTCGAATGTAGTGATACACATGTTCATAATATAGAAGCTAAACGTTTGAAATTGAATGATAATTCTACATACATGTGGCACTATCTTCTTGGTCAAATTGGAGTGAAGAGTATGAAGAAACTCCATTCCAATGGACTTCTTGAATCACTTGATTTTGAATCACTTGAAAGATGCGAAGTATGTCTGATGGGTAAATGACTAAGACTCCATTTTCTGGTATGATGGAGCGAGCTATGGACTTATTGGAAATCATACATACCGATGTGTGTGGCCCGATGAGTGTAGCATCACGCGGTGGTTATCGTTATGTTCTTACTTTTACGGATGACTTGAGTAGATATGGGTATATCTATTTCATGAAACATAAGTCCAAAACTTTCGAGAAGTTTAAGGAATTTAAAAGTGAAATAGAGAATCAACGTAATAAGAAGATTAAATTTCTACGAGCTGATCATGGAGGTGAATATCTAAGTTATGAGTTTGGCGAGCATTTGAAGAAATGCGGAATACTTTCACAATTGACACCGCCGGTAACACCACAACATAATGGTGTGTCCGAATGTCGTAATCGAACTCTCTTAGATGTGGTTCATTCTATGATGTCACTTACTAATTTATCGTTATCATTTTGGGGTTATACATTAGAAACAACCACATTCACTTTAAATAGGGCACCATCTAAATCCGTTGAAACGACATCGTATGTATTATGGTTTGGTAAGAAACCTAAATTGTCGTTCCTTAAAGTTTGGGGTTGCGAAGATTATGTGTAGAAGTTACATCCCGACAATCTTGAACCCAAAGCGGAAAAATGCGTCTTCATAGGATACCCAAAGTAAACTATTGGGTATACCTTCTATCATAGATCCGAAGGAAAAATCTTCGTTGCCAAGAATGGATCCTTTCTAAAGAAGGAGTTTCTCTCGAAAGAAGTGACTGGAAGGAAAGTAGAACTTGACGAGGTTGTCAAACCTTTTCTCGTATTTGAGAGTAGCGCAGCACCGGAATAAGTTCCTATGGAGCGTACACCAATAAGAGAGGAAGCTAATGATGGAGATCATGAAACTTCGATCGAAGTTACTGCAGAACCTCGCGGGTTGATGAGGACTCGTACCACTCCGGATTGGTATGATCCCTTTATGAGTGTCATGTTGGTGGACGACACCGACGACCCTGCAACATATGAGGAAGCGATGATGAGCCTAGATTCCAATAAATGGCAAGAATCCATGAAATACAAGATTGGATCCATGTACGAAAACCAAGTGTGGACTTTGGTGAACTTACCGGATGGCTATCGAGAACAAATGGATTTTCAATAAGAAAACATATGCTGATGGTAATGTAACCGTCTATAAATATTGACTTGTCGCAAAAGGGTTTCGACAAATTCAAGGATTTTACTACGATGAGACTTTATCACTGGTAGCGAAGCTAAAGTCTGTGAGGATTTTGTTAGCAATCGCTGCATATTACGATTATGAGATATGGCAGATGGATGTAAAAACGGCGTTCCTCAATGGTGACATTGATGAAGAGTTGTATATGTTACAACCCAAAGATTTTGTCGATCCTATAGATGCTAACAAGGTATGCAAACTTCAATGATCCATTTATGGATTGAAGCAAGCATCCCGAAGTTGGAATCAACGTTTTGATAAGGTAATCAAAAGTTTTGGTTTTATACAAACTTATGGAGAAGCTTGTATTTACAAGAAAATGAGTGAGAGCTCTATAGCATTCCTAGTATTATATGTAGACGACATATTGTTGATTGGGAATGATGTAAACCTTCTTAAAAGTGTCAAAATTATTTGAATAATAGTTTTTCAATGAAGGATCATGGAGAAGCTGCTTACATATTAGGCATAAAGATTTATAGAGATAGATCGAGACGCCTAATATCGCTTTCACAGAGCAGATATTTGGAAAAAGTTCTGAAGAGGTTTGGAATGGAAGATAGCAAGAAAGGGTTCTTGCCCATGTTGCCCAATATGACACTGAGCAAAACTCAAAGTCCAGATACGGCAGAAGATAGAGAAAGGATGAGTAAGACTCCCTATGCCTCATCCATAGGATCTATCATGTATGACATGCTATGTACTAGACCCGACATTGCATATGTTGTTAGTTTAACTGGCAGATATCAAAGTGATCCAGGAGTGGATCATTGGAAAACGGTCAAAAACATCCTTAAGTACTTGAGAAGAACTAAGGATATGGTTCTTTCTTATGGAGGTGATGAAAAACTTGTTGTTAATGGTTACACCGATGCTAGTTGGAACACTGATCCAGATGATTCTAAATCTCAATCTGGATACGTATTTCCATTGAATGGTGCAACAGCGAGCTGGAGGAGTGCAAAGGAAAGAGTTGTGGCGATATCTTCAACTGAATCGGAATAAATAGCCTCTTCAGAGGCTTCACAAGAGGCAATATGGATGAAGGAGTTCATTGCGGAGCTTGGTGTGGTTCCCAGTGCGCTGGACCCAATGTTTATCTACTATGATAACATGGGTGCCATAGCCAATGCGCAGGAGCCAAGGTCAAACAAGAAGCTGAAGCATATCAAGCTACATTTTCACGCTATTCGAGAGCATGTCCAAGATTGTGACATAAAGATTTGTAAAGTACACATAGATCTTAATGTGGCGGATCTATTGACTAACCTCTCCTGAGGGCAAAACATGACCAGCACCAAATCGCCATGGGTGTTCGGTATATTACCATGTAATCTAGATTATTGACTCTAGTGCGAGTGGGAGAATTTTGGAGATATGCCCAAGAGGCAATAATAAAAGTATTTATTATAATATATTTGTGTTTATGATAAATGTTTACATTCATGCTATAATTGTATTAACCAGAAACATTAATACTTGTGTGATTTGTAAACTTGTTAGAGTCCCTAGTAAAGCTTCTTTGTAATACTAGCTTGTTGGTTAATATATGATCATGGTTTCCTGATCATGAACATTAAGTTGTTATTAACAATAAGATCATATCATTAGGAGAATGGTGTGATGGACATACTCCTATAGTTAAGTGTAGCATAAAGATCAAGTCATTTCAATAGTTCGTTTGCTATAAGCTTTCAGATACATAGTATCCTAAATCCTTCGACCATGAGATCATGTTAATCACCATCACCAGATGGATGCTTTGATGACATCAAACACCACTTCATAAATGAGTGGTTATAAAGGTGGCATTGAGTGTTCGGAAAGTATGTGTTGAGGCACATGGATCAAGAGTGGGATTTGTGCATCCATACGACAGATAGATATACTCTGAGCCCTCTCAGTGGAATGTCATCCAATTAGCTTGCAAGAATGTGACTGGACCACATACCACAGGAACGAGTAAAGAGTACTTATCAGTAACGAGGTTGAACTAGGTATACAGACATACCGACGATCAAACCCCAGATAAGTAAAGTATCGCGAGACAAAGGGAAATTGGTATCGTATGTAAACGGTTCATTTTATCACGAAGTAATTATAGAAATATGTGGGAGCCATATGAATTTACAGATTCCTCTATTGGTTATTGATCGGAGAAGAGTCTCGGTCATGTCTGCATAATTCACAAACCGTAGGGAGAGACACTTAAGGATTCGATGTTGTTTAGTAGATATGGAAAGTAAGTAAAGATACCGAATGTAATTAGTAGTCTCAACTGAGATCCGGGATATTACGAGGAGTTCCAGAATGGTCCAGAGAATAACATTCATATAAGGAAAGTCCAATTCCAGAGTTAGTGAATGGTTTCAGTGTTTTCACCGGAATGTTCTAGAAGGGTCTATAAGGTCCACCGATCCGGAGGGGGAAGGGTACATGGATGTGTCATGACAAAGTGGAATGGTTGCATCATGTCCTAGGTCACTTGGCTGGACATCTGGAAGAGACAAATCAAATTCTAGTTTGAAAGTCAAAAAGCCAGTTTGAAAAAGTCAAACTGGAACATTGGTTTCCAAGTGGAGGGAGGGAAGGAATCCTACCTAAGGGAGGATTCCTCCCTCTCCTTGCCGCCGACCACATGAAGTGGACTTGGGGGAGGATTCCCTCCCCCTTTACGCCTCCCCACCTATAAAAGGAGGGGTATGATGACCCACAAGTATAGGGGGTCTATCGCAGTACTTTCGATAAATAGGAGTGTCGATCCCAACGAGGAGCAAAAGGTATTGACTAGTGGTATGGAGCAGGACATCTCTGTAAATACTTAGCAAACGGATTGTTAGGGGTTTTCTGATAAAGCAACAAAACAAAGTGCAAGTAGTAAAGACAACAAACAAACGCAGCAAGTGGCCCAATCCTTTCTTAGCAAAGGACAAGCCGGTGGAAATACTTATAAGGACCAAACGTTCTCGAGGACACATGGGAATTGTGTCAAGTGCTTTCGCTTCAAATAGCTGAGTACCCTTCTTTGGTGTTGTAAGTGTTGTGTGGGTGAACCTGTACTAATGTACCGACCTTACTTGGACTAAAACATACTTGTGATTAAACCCCCTACAAGCATCCGCAACTACAGGAAAGCTATTAAGATATAAACCTAACCACAACCTTAAACTCTGAGATCCTACACTCCCTTGTGCAAAGGTGTCCTAACGGGGGTCCAGGTTTCTGTCACTCCGGCAACCCCGCAATTAGTAGCCAAATACACAATGCATTCCACTAGGCCCATAAATGGTGAAGTATCATGTAGTCGACGTCCACATGACACCACTAGAAGAATAGCACCACAACTTAAATACTAAACCATTGAATAATAACTCAACACAAATCCACAACTAACAACATAACTTCTCCCATGTCCTCAAGAACTAAACGAACTACTCACAAGACATCATATGGAACAAGATCAAAGATGATATGGTGATGGATAACAATCTGAACATAAACAGTAATCCAATGGTTCCAGTCACAAGCATCAACTACAATAGTAATCAACACCAGGAAAGTTTCCCCTAAGAACTATGCAAGTATTCAACACAATTGTTACAACGAGATGAAGTGGTGATGAAGGTGCTATTGGAGATGATGGTGTGGATGATGATGATGATCCCTATGAAGCCTAGCTTGATGATGGTGTTGATGGCGATGATCTCCCCTCTCTGAGAAGGAATTTCCCTGGCAGAAATCTGTCTGCCAGAGAGATCTTTCTCTCTCGGTGTTTTCCGCCCCGTAGAGGTGGTGGAAATCTATCTGTGGACGCCCTCTCGGTATTAGGGTTCCGAGAGGAAGTTATAGGAGAGAGGGCGGAGTCAGGAGCCGGCCAGTTGGGCCACACCTGCCCTAGGCGCGACCTAGGGGGACCTGCGCCTAGGGGGTGTGGGCCCCTGTGGCCCAGCTACGCCTCCCCTTCTGGCTTCCTTCGTCTTCTAGGAAAATATGATTTTCCAATATTTTTTGGTATTTTTCTGATCTTCGCGAAATTACATCAAAACACCTCCTTTTCCATCAGAATCTAGACTCCGGCAGTCCATCCTCCAAGAATCATCCAACATGCAAAAACAAAGGAAAAGACATAAGTAATACCTCATAATAAGACATATATCAATGAATAGAGACAAATTATGATATAGAATGGTGATGCAAATTGGATGTATCAACTCCCCCCAAGCTTAGACCTTCGCTTGTTCCCAAGCGAAAATTGAGCTCAGTAAAAATGTCCACAGGTTTATGGAGTGAAGTGTTGATAAAAGAATACGGACAAGAAGCATCACACTTACCATTACACAACTCATAGAAGAAAGAAACTCACCATTATATAACTTAGCTTGCACCAAGTACAAGAGTCACAATAGAGATGCATAAAGATAAATCATAATTGGAATTGGCAAACTTTGTTCTTGGTTAGAGAACAGCTGGCAAACAGTTTCACAAAAAGCTTTTTGTAGAAGTCTTCAAAACAGGAGCACTCTTTGCTCAAAAAGGTTTTTCACAATGAAGGCTTTCAAAGTAATACTCAATAGGTAAGAGTTTTGTGCAAACAAGGACGATAAAGAACATGATTGAAGAAATCATCATATGAATGCTTGAAACACAACAACTCAAATGCTTGCTAGAGATAGAGAGGAAGTAGGTTTACTGACTCAACTTGGAAATAGGAGAAAGGTCCCTTCATAGAGGGAAGCAGAGATTTCAAGTCATAAAGAGCTTCAAAAATATTATGGTACTTACTAGCTTTGAGCCCTCATTGATCATAGGCATCTTGAGATGGTTAAGGTTAAAGTGAACAAGGATGGAGTATATGCTTGAAGAAATATAAGTTGGCAATCTCATGTCCCTTGAGTACGAGGGCCGCTCCTCATGCTACTCAACTATGGTCACCGGTAAGTTCTTGTCATTGTAAGTACATGTGTATCATAAAGAACTGCCAACGGGGTACCCCTTGCACATGGTATAGGAGTTATCCCATAACCAAAATGACAAGGCAAGCAGACAATGAGCATCTCAGCAATCTTTTTATTTACTATGTGTATAGCTTTTTATTAAGGATGCTTCACAGAATGCTCATTATGATGATGCTGCCAGTTTCTACCATGATTAGGCATGGCTTAGGCTAGCGGCCCAGGCGTTTCTCTAACACACATACATCACTCCATCGACTTACAAGTTCCCTCTTTATTTCATACTGATGACATCCACAAACAAAAGAGCATGATATCTACTATGTACAACGTACATGTGCAATGTTGAAAGCGTTCCCCATGACAGCACAGTTCTGCTAATTCCAACGTATAGGTGCAAGCATATACAACTTCGATGACACAATGGTTCAAGTCTATTAGGCAAGAAAATAAGGTGTGCCATCAAGTTCGTGAGAGCTTTACTAACTAGTTTTCACATAACAAAATACTTTTTAATTCGAAAGATAGATGAAGCTTGAGAATTTGCTTGGAATAGCAATAATGCTAGTAGGTAGATGTGGTGGACACAAATGGCATAGGTTTTGGTTCAAAGTGATTGGAAACATAAGAAGTATGCCTTCTCAAAACAGGTTTTTGGCTAGCAAGGCTGGGTAGCTGATGACGCCTAGCACTGTCGTGGGACACTTCATTGGAAACCCCAAGAGGAAGGTGTGATGAGCACAGCAGCAAGTTTTCCCCAGTAAGAAACTGAGGTTATCGAACCAGTAGGAGGAAGGAAACATCTTAACGGTGTTGCAAGAAACGTGGAAACCTGCACGACACAAACTCAAGACTTTGCCCCAACGAATCAGTGAGGTTGTCAAGCTCACCGGTTTGCTGTAACAAAGGATTAAACGTATGGTGTTGAAGGTAATGGTTTGTAGCAAGTACACTACTAGGAAAACGGCTATAGGTAATCCACACTTCTGTGGCGCACTTGCTAGTGGTGCCCCACGGGTGAAATAGGCGTGGCGCACTGCCCACAGGTTCCCTACGGCTAACTGTCGTAAGCGTGGCGCACATGGGGGTGGTGCGCCACGGCTATGTGTGGGCCAGGGCACATGTGGCCACAACACACATACCCGTAGCGCACTAGGTCAAGGTGCGCTACGGCTAAGTGACACATCCGTAGCGCACCTTGACCTAGTGCGCTATGGGCATGTGTGCTGCAGCAGCTGGGTCAACTTAGCCGTAGGGCACTATGCCCTAGTGCCCTACATCTAAGTGGTCTGCACCAACTCCCCCCCGCATGGATCGCTTTTTTAGGTTTTGCAAAAAATAATAAACACTTCAAAAAATAAAATCCTTTCATATTTAGGTAGGTAATGTGGTATAGTTTCTAGGAAAATTAAAAAACATGAGTTTCCAATTTTTTTGCAAAAAATGTCATGCCATGGTAAAATGGTCGTAACTTTTGCATACGATGTCGAAAAAAATCATATAATATACCAAAATGACGAGAACGAGATTTCGCATCCGCTCTCAACGACCTCTGGTTGTCTAGAGATTATTTAGATTTTCAAAATTTGAATCCCCACCCCGCCCTCCTCCCTTTTCCTTCCCCCCTTTCCCTTCCCCTTTTACCTCTCCCTTTCCCTTCTCCTTCTTCCTTCTCCCTTCTCCTTCTTCCTTCTTCCTTCTCCTTCTCCTTTTCCTTCTCCTTCTCCTTTTCCTTTTCCTCCTTCCCCTTCTCCTCTCCTTGTAGTGACGACGCGACAGCGGCCTCCTCCTCTCCTTGCAGTGACGGTGGCGCGGCAGCGCAATGGCGACCTCCTCCTCTCCTTCTCCTCCTCCTCGCAGTGAAACGGGCGACGGCGGCATGCTTCTCCTCCCCGACCTCCCTTCCTCCCTCTCTTCCTCCATCTCTTCCAACATCCCTCTCTTCCTACCTTCCTTTCTCCAACCACACCCTTCCTACCACCTCGATGCTGACGAGGACTAGAGCGGCCACGGCCTCCCACACCTCCCTGCTATGGTAGGTCGTGGCCACGGCCATGCTCCGGCGAGGTGACACGACAACGGTGATGCACGGACCCGATTGCTTTTGAAATTCAAAACGAGGGTGTTTTTTGCATTTTTTTCTGTTTTTTGAAAAACACATCCATGGAGCACCCTGTACCCCTACCCGTGGCGCACCTGGTAGTGCGCCACGCATATCTCGAGATAACCTTAGCGCACCAGGCAGTGCGCTACGAGTAAGAGATAGCCGCAGCGCGAGGCCCGTGGCGCACAGCTAGTGCGCCACGAATGCTCTTTTCAGGTGCGCCACGAATGGCCATTTTCCTAGTAGTGGTAAACAAGTAACAGTGGAAGATGTATCAATGGTAAAGATTGGACCGGGGTCCATAGTTCACTAGAGGTGCTCTCCTTAGATAAACAACATGGCATGAAAGGTAAACAAATTACAACAGGGCAATTGACAGGAACTGAGCAAGGCATAATAATGCAATACCAGACAAAAAGATCCTATGAGATTCGATTGGGCAATACAACAATATACATAGACCTCCATCCAACTGCATCTATGACTAGAAGTCCACCTTCAGGTCATCATCCGAACCCCCTCCAGTATTAAGTTGCAAGCAACAGACAACTGCTTTAAGCAAAGTGTGTAAGGTAAACAATCCACTTGTTCCATGAACAAGAGACCATTGTTTTCTCCCTAGTAGCAACAACACATCTACAAATCAAGAGATTTCATCACTTCCTTGGAAACTAGAGGCATGAACCCACTATCGAGCATAAATACCCCCTCTTGGAGTCACTAGCAACTACTTGGACAATATAGCTACTAACAATGGAGAGCATGTAAGATCACAAACAACACAGACTTGATAGAATCATAAAGATAAAACCATTAATCAATCTGACATAGTAATCTCAATATCCATCGGATCCCCGCAAACACAACATGAATGATTACAAATAGATTAGATCTTGATCATGAATGAAGCTCACAAGATCTATACATGAAAGCACAAAATAGGAGATACAACCATCTAGATACTACATGGACCCATAGTCCAAGGTGGAACTACTCACGCATCATACCGGAGAGAAGGCCTCCGGGATGATCTCCCCTCCGGCAGGGTGCCGGGAAGAACTTCAGATCCCCCCGATCTAGGGGCGATGGTGGCGGCGGCTACAGACGGTTTAGTGGAGTTTTGATCGGGTTCCTAGGGTTTCTGCATCAGGGGATTCTTATAGGTGAAGAGGCGAGGCTGGGTGGCGGCGAGGGGGGCCACACCCTGCCCAGGCACGGGCCCACCCGCGCCTAGGGGGGTCTGCCCGCCCTGGTTTGCTTCCCCGTCTCGTCTTCTGGATTCGTGTCCCCCACGGTAAAATATTGACTTTGGCTTTTGTCCTGTCCAATTCCGAGAATATTGATTTTCTGCCTTTCTGGAACAAAAAAAAAGAAGAAAACAGGTAACTGGCACTATGGCAACTTGTTAATAGGTTAGTTCCAGAAAATATATAAAAACAACTCAAAGTGTAGAAAAAGCAAAGAAAAGTAGATACTAAACAAGCATGGAATATCAAAAATTATAGATACGTTTCTGACGTATCAAGCATCCCCAAGCTTAACTCCTGCTCGTCCTCGAGTAGGTAAGTGATAAAAAGAATAATTTTTGAGGTGACGTGTACCATCAGAACCAAGATCAAACCATCTGCAAGCATTGAAAGCTGGGATCAAAGAACCTAAACATGTGCATGAAAGATGGAGTTCTAACAATAAGACAAAGTAACTATGCATGCAACATGAAAGGATACAAACAAAGATCATGAATAACATGAATTGAAAAAGGTTTGTTTGTTTCACATATAGAAAACATGGCATAGTGGTAATCATCTTGTCCCTCATAGAGTAGCAAATATGTCGTGGGAATTGTCACGGCAGATGCTGCAATCGGCAGCGAGTAGTAGAACGAGGGGCAAGGGCGGCCAGCCATCTGCGGTGCGAGATGAGGGCAAAGACACAGGGTTTTACCCAGGTTCGGCCCCCCGGAGGGTAAAGACCTACTCCTGCTAGATTGTATTATGGAGGTGTTACAATGGGCGAGCTCGGCGGCTAGGCGGCGAGTCGCTTGGGTGTATGAGGGAATGTGTCTCTACTTACCCTATATGGAGGCTTATATAGGCTCACCTCCCCTAGGGTTTACATATCTCAACCGATTAGGTTACAGCTTCAATAGCCGTTTAATCCTTACCCGACTGGGCCTATCTACTCGCCTGGGCCTTGACTTCCAATCGCTCGGCCTGGGCTTCGATCCACTCGCCGTTATGCAGCCCACTCGCGGTCTTGGGCTGGTCGGAACGCCCCGCGGGTATACCCGGGCATATCCCCATCGTAGTCCCGAGGCCGCCGTCGATTAGGCGAGGTGGCTGGCAATGGAGTATACGGCTCAGAGTAGGCATCCAAATGAATCGGCGGGCTCCTATAAAGGAAACAACCAATGATCCGGTCGCAGCTTTGGCGAGTCGAGTCGAAAACACCGTCCTAGTGATTGGGTCGGCGAGTGGTCAGAGTTGGACCGTCAGGCGTGGTCAAACTAGCCGTTGGGGTAATCCAACGGTAACTTTCGGCGTAATCACCGCGTGGTAACGGTTCCCTGATTTGGCGGGTAACTCCCGCTATATAAGGGAATGGCAAAATCAGAGCCAACTCCTCACCACTTCTTCCGAGTGCGCGCATTTTCCTTCCTTCGCTCCGCGATCCAGTCGACCCGAAATTCTCCGATCTCCAACCAATTTCTCGACCATGGCCCTTTCCACCGAGCCGTGGGGTAGGTCCAAGTGCACAAGGGAACAGCTGGCCTTCGAGGAGGCCGATCCGCAAGCCGCTGTTGGCGTATCCTCAGCGAGAGAAACGACCCCAAACCCGCGAGAGGGAATTCGTCTGTTTCACGGTCATCTCGGCGGGGCTAGGGTTTCCTACGTCCCTATTCTTCCGGCGCTTCTGCGCCTACTACGGGATCCAGCCTTCATATCTGGGTCCCCATAGCATCGAGCAGCTCGCCATCTTTGTGGCGTTCTGCGAATGCTACTTGGGCTGCCGGCCCTACTTCCCCTTGTGGCAAGATCTGTTCCACGAACGGATCAACCGCGAGGAGGCGGGCGGCCCAATGCTGGCCGCGGGCAGCTTGACGTTTCAGCTCAAGTCCAAAGCTTCTTTCTTTGATCTGATGCTACCCGCCAAGGCAGCGAGCGACTGGAAGAAGTCGTGGTTCTACGTGGCCGAGGCGACCCTGGAGGGCGAGGTGGCGATCCCGCGGTACTCCGCTAACCGCTCCGAGCCGCGCAATCTCCAAGTCGGCAAGCTCCCCGGCGATCAGCAGATGGTCATCGACGAGATGCTCCAGACCATCCGTGGTCTGAAAAAGAAGGGCCTTCAAACGATAAACTTGTACAATTGCTGGCTTGGGCGGCGGCTCGTTCCACTCGCCCAACGCGACCACTACATGTACCAGTACACGGGCCGGGGAGACTCGACGAAGGCCTATCTCGACGAGTGGAAGCTGGAGGATTATCTCCCAGCGTTGAAGAAGATTACCAGCGGTACCGGATGCCCAGCTGGGGTCGCCCCTATACCAAGCTGCTCGGCTCCAACGGTAATTTCTTTACCTTGTTCGCAATGCAGAAATGCAGTGATAATTCTGATTCCGTTTTTTATTTGTTGCAGCTATTCCAAGTGGTGGAAGGGTGGCTCCCACCCTCGGATGATGAGAGCTCGGGCCCATCCGCCCAGGACATAGGCGAATCGCCGCCTACCAAGGGCAACGAGGACGACGAGGACGAGTCCGAGGAGGAGGTCGCCCCACTGGTCCGAAAGACCCGCGGGCAACGACAACGCGAGATCGAGGCGAGCAGAAGCCTCGAGCGTCATGATGATGACGACGAGCTCCCAAAGACCACCTCACGCCGTCAAGCCACTCCGTCAAAGAAGAAGAAGAAGGAAAGGGAAGCGAGGGCCCCCCCGAAGAAGAAAACGAAGCCGTCGAGGACGGCCTCACCGCCACACTCGGTGAGCAGCTCTGACGCTCCCAGCCCAGCCGGTGACGGCGCGCCGCCAGCGACAACCGCGCTGGACGCGACGACCGTGGAAGTGCCGCTGGCCTCAATGCCTCCGCCATTCGCCCCAGTCTCTGGGCTAGGGGAGGCTCCGGCTATGGAGACTTCGCCTCGCAAGGAGGCTCCGATCGCGCAAGGAGGCTCCGCCATACCGCCCTAACTCGCGAGGAGGCTCCCGAGGATGTCCCAGGTGCCACCGCGCCTCAACGACGAAGAAGCCGTGTCTTGGGCACGCGACGCCCCGAATCGGGGATCGGCCGCCGGGCCTTGAACTGGAAAAACCGGCCGGCCTTCGTACGGGGCTACGTTTCATCCCAGTCGCCAAGTGAGTGTGCTCACCCCTCCTTGTTTTCCATAACTATTCCAATTGTCTCTGTTGATTCGATTAATGCGCAGGAATGGAGTGAAAAGGATGGGCCACCCGACCGTGTCCAAGGTACCTTCCGCCGCAAGCGAGGAGGACCCTTCCCGCAAGAGGAAAGCGGACGAGGTCGTCGCCTCAGCGGACGGCAGCAAGAAGGCCAAGGGTGATGACGTCGTCACGATTTCTGATGACGCAGTCGCCGGGCGGTGGAGGCAGTTTCACGGCGAAGGCGCTTCCTTGCCTGGAACGGCGGAGGCGACCTCCCTTGGAGCGGGTGCCTCTATCGCTACCTTCCCCCGCTTCGTGACCAAGGCGGCCACGACGAGTGAGGCTGCGCCCTCGAGCCACGCTCCTGGGACCGCCGATGCTGAAGTCGACCAACGTCGTGGGCACACGCCGGCGTTGCTCGCATCCGTGGACGCGATGCAACTCCATGGCATGCTTGGCGCGGCCATCCAGGTACATCCAGTCCCCGAGGATCAGGTCGGTGTTTTGCATGCACCGCTGGTAGGTCGCCCCGGCGTTCTTGAGGCCGAAGGTCATGGCGGTGTAGCAGAAGGCTCCGAATGGCGTGATGAACGCCGTCTTCTCCTCGTCTTCGACAACCATTTTGATCTGGTTGTACCTAGAGTAGGCGTCGAGGAAACATAGCGACTCCGAGCCCGTGGTTGAATCGATTATCTGGTCGATCCGCGGGAGGACGAATCGCCTTTGGGCAAAGCGCTGTTTGTGTAGTCGATACACATTCTCCAGGTCCCGTTTTTCTTCTCGACCAGGACTGGGTTTGCCAGCCACTTGGAGTACTTAATTGGCCGGATGAAGCCGGCAGCGAGTAGACGCTGCACTTCCTTGGCGATTGCTCGACGGCGTTCTTCATTGAAGGGCCGTAGCGACTGCTTGACTGGTTGCACTTTGGGGTTAGCGTTTAGCTTGTGCTCAGCGAGCTCCCTAGGGACACCGGGCATGTCAGAGGGTTTCCATGCGAAGATGTCCCTGTTCTCACGGAGGAACTCGATGAGCGAGCCTTCCTATGCTGGGCTCATGCCCGTCCTGATCGTCACCGTCTGGCTGGAGTCGCCTGGTACCAGCTCGACGGCAAGGGTGCGCGTCGTCGCCTCGAAGGTTGAGGTGTTTGCGCCCTCCGAGTTGGGCTTCTTGAGTATGGTGGGGTCGTCGTTGTTGACCCCGCTCGGTACTTGGCGAGCTCATCGGCGTGGTTGGTCTCCGCCGCGATGACGGCGTCAGCGAGTTCGGATCCTTTGGCCTCGCACCGCGCCATGTCGGGTCGCCGCTGATGGTGATGACGCCGCACGCCCGGGTGCTTCATCGCTTTACGCGTCGTGAGCGGGCGCCATGAATTTGGCGAACGCCGCGCCTGTGACGCAGTGGTAGGGGCTGTCAAAGGGCACCAGCTCGAAGACGATCCGCTCGGTGCGGAAGTTTGTCGGTGTGCCGAAGGTGACTGGCAGCGTGACCTTGCCGACCGGGTACGCCTTCCGACCGGGGACGATGCCGTGGAATGTGGTGTGGGTCGTCTCGATCATCGACCGCGGGAGCCGCAGCCGCCTGAAGGTGTCGAGGTAGAGGATGTTGATGGAGCTGCCGCCCATCGTTGTCTTGGGGAGCCGAGTCGCCAACCTTGGGCTTGACCACCAAGGCGACTCGCCCCGGTATTCGGCGCGTGGCGAGTGGTCTTGGCGGCCACGTGATGGTTGCTCCGACCAGTTCAGGAACCGGGGACGCCTATTTGGGCCACCGCATTGACGGCGGCGCTGGCGATGACCTTCTTCTCGCGCCGTGTTGAAGCCTGTGAAGGTGTGGAGCGAGCCGCTACTTTGCGAATTTTCGCCGCTTGGCGGGTCGTTGTCGGGTCCTCCCGCTTGCCGTGCCTTCTCGATTTCCGAGGGTGTGGCGGTCGGCGGTGGTGTGCGTGCGGGCTTTCCTTCCCCGATATGGAACGCACATGGTTGGTTAAGGAGGGCCGCGGATCGAACCTTGGCTTGTTCTTGTAGTTTCCGCCGTCGCGTTGCCCTCCGTCGCGGGCGGTAGCTCTTGGGCTCGCGCTGCGCGTGTCCGGCGTTGGCGAAGTCGACTTCGCCACATCGCGACGCTGCTGAGGCGAAAGTGCCGTAGCGTAGGTCGTTCGTTGGCGTCCGCCGTCGTTGTCGCCTGCGGCGGCGTTGACCTCTGACTCGCCGCCGCTTCCTGGTTTGGATCTTCCTCGGCGTCTGCTTGGCGATCTCGAGGAGGTCGGGATGTTGTCGAGTGTGCGGATTGTCGCTGAGCTTGGCGACTAGAGGCTCATAGAGGCACGAGGTCTTGAAGCAATGGATCGCGGTGTCCGGTGGATGCCGACCGCGTTGTACCAAAGCTCTTGCCACCTGGACCCGCTATGGTCGACTCATGGGTCCCCGGACGCACTGCCTGTCAGGTCCTCAATGGTGGTGGCGCGGTTGTAGGAGCACTCAAGTGCCCGACGGCGTCTCGCATTTCCTCCCGTGTGAGCATCGCCCTGGGGAGAGTGTTGATCCACTGCCTGCACGTCCCCTCCATCATCAGGGGGAGGTAACGGGCGGCGAGTAGGTCAGTGTGACCCGCAATCCCCATCGCCATGAGTATGTGTCGAGCCAGACGGTGGGGTCGTACGAGGAGTCGTACTTCTCTATCTCTTTTGGCGCCTTGAAGTTTGGCGGGTACTTCTCGCCTCGGATCATTGGTCCGAAGCACTTGGGTCCGAGTCGACTGAGCGACCCCATAGGCTTGCCGTCGCGGCGATTATTTAGGGTGTGCCGCAAGTCGTCGGGCTGGCGTGCGCGCCATTTTTGGTTTTTGATGATGTGGGTGTGGGCGTCGATGGGTTGCCCGTTGGCGGCGACAAGGTTGGTTGCCGGCCTGGGGTCGTTGGTGGAGAGTGCCGTGTTAGCAGGTCGGTATTGGAGCTGCGGTGGCTCTGGTGGTGGGCAGTTGAGGGTGTTTTCCGCCGCTGGGCGGCCGCTGGAGGCCGCTCTGCTTCCCGAGGAGCGCGAGTATACTCGACCTGCCGAGTCGGCGCCCGCTTTTTGCTGCTCGACGGCCTTCGCGAGCAGGTCCCTGACGTATTGGATCTGTAGGGCGCCGTCGCCGGTGGCTGTGATGTCGCTTGCCGCCGCCCGCCACGAGGTTGTCCATTGGGGTGGAGAACGGGAGGCCGCTTATGCGTCGCCTCCCGTGAGGATACTACTATCCGCGGCTGGTCCTCGGAGGTGCGGTTGGGTGAGGTGGGCGCCGCCGTTGATCTGGCGGGGCGGCGCTTCCTCTGGTGGCGCGCTTCAGATCGCGCGCCGCCACGCGGGCGGGTCATTTCGTCGTCGAAGTTCAGGCGCGCCTGAACGGTGGGGTTCAGCGTGACTGATCCGCTGGTGGTAGCGTGATGCCTCCTGCATCACCTGCCGAGGCGAAATTTTCGCCGCTTGCTTTCATCGCCCGCCTCCGATTTTAGACGGAGTTCCTCGACCTCCGTTGCCGTGGCGTTAGGAGGGATTGGGGTGGAGAACGGGTCCTCCGGCGGATGGGTGCCGGTCGCCATGTAGGTCGCGGCGTAGCGACCGGTTTCGTCGCGGAGATCGGCGGAGTTCTCCGACCCGGAGTCGAATTCGAAGATCCTGAGGATGGAGGGGTCCTCGAAATCTCCCGCGTTGGAGACCTGGGCGATGGAGCCCGCGGATGAGGCCGCGGTGATGGATCCGGCGAGTGAGGCCGGGGCCGCCGAGTCGGCATCGTCGGTGAGGGCCGCATCCTCTGCGGCCTGAATTCCGCCACGTTGTCGGGGCGAAGTTGTACTTTCGGAGGCGGTGGATCATGCGGATCTGGCTCGGAGAGCCGATCGCGGCGGCGACTTCGCGGATGCGAGCCGAGTCCTCCGAGTCGATGACGCCGGTGAGGCCGACGAAGAGGCTGATCGCATCGATAGGCGTGATCACGCCAGGCGTGACGGGTCGCGCCGGACGTAGCTGCTCGGCAAGACGGAGCATCTCGCCGATCGCTATCATGCGGCGGTGGCGACCGTCTCGTTGATGGGCAGATTGGATCTCGCCAGAACACGCCAGGCCCCACGGTGGGCGCCATCGTGGGAATTGTCACGGCAGATGCAATCGACAATGGTAGTAGAACGAGGGGCAAGGGCGGCCAGCCATCTGCGGTGCGAGATGAGGGCAAAGACACAGGGTTTTACCCAGGTTCGGTCCTGCTAGATTGTATTATGGAGGTGTTACAATGGGCGAGCTCGGCGGCTAGGCGGCGAGTCGCTTGGGTGTATGAGGGAACGTGTCTCTACTTACCCTATAGGGAGGCTTATATAGGCTCACCTCCCCTAGGGTTTACATATCTCAACCGATTAGGTTACAGCTTCAATAGCCGTTTAATCCTTACCCGACTGGGCCTATCTACTCGCCTGGGCCTTGACTTCCAACTCACCATCGGCTGGGCGATCCACTCGCCGTTATGCAGGCCCACTCGCCGGGTCTTGGGCCAGTCGGAAACGTCCTGCTGGGTATACCCCGGTAGGCATATCCCCATCAAAATAGATGCATAGGACGCCTTCAATGTTCACAAGGGTGACTAGAAACAAATAGCACAAGAACAAGTAATATTATGTGGTGACCCATCATACCACTGCATGTTGTAGCACACTATATTCGTTGACATAAAACCAATGAAGCACCGTTCACCAGTATTACATCCCTCAGAGTGGTACAACAGAAACACAGCAGGTCCAAGACATGACTATAGGTTACAACTCAACTCTTTACACAAGATCCAGAGAACACTCTAGGTTAAAGAGAGAGAAAGAATCTTCTTACAAAGAAGAATCATAAATAAATAACTCAAAAACTATCATACTATTAAGACTAGTATCTTAACTAATGGTCTGGCATTGTTGATATCGCAATACACTATAGAAATAGGTTCTATGGCTAGAGATTATATTCCTATCTAATCAGTAACTTCGTCTTCACTTGAGTTGATGTATATGTTGACTTTCTTGACTTCATTGAAGAGCTTTAGCTTTTGATGATTATTCTTGGAGCATAACTTGATGTAGACGTCGTCTTAATGGCTTCAGAATCTAGCAAGGGTTAAGAAAATACTTTTAGTACGAGCGTACTCAGCAAGTTCACTAGAAAAGGAGTGTTTGATGCACTATATCTACAGCCACATACCATAGCTCGGAGGCAATCCAAGTTTTTGTAAACATTTCTTCAAAGGTTGCTTTTATTATGAAAATCTATGTCCGTCAGCCTTCACGGGTTTACCAGAACTTTCATGCAGTTCCTTTCCCGCTGCGTTCGAAGATCCTTCTCGGAACAGGGAGTAACAAGTTAAAATTCTTACACTCTGTAGAGGTGCGTTACTTTACCCATGAGAGATCAAATCCTTGTTGCACAATCGGGCGATCTTTCTCGTCCACACTTCCTATGGTGTGGGGCCCAATAGATGATCCAAGCCAATCACTGCCCCCTTCGCGACCTTGCATGCCTCCTTGGTGTACACCATGCCCACATATTGAATGACGGCAATGGTTTGTACAGACCATTAGATTCCAGAACTATCATGGGACGTTGAGGGTTCCCACCCATATGCTGCATATCTTCTACGAAATACCAATTAATATGCACGCTACGAGGATAACATCCACGACCTGCACATCCGGCTACATGCGAGAGGAAGAAGATATAGTTGACTTCTCCATCCCATTCCTAATCTCATGGTTAACGCGTAATATACGGCGCAAGAATCACTGGCGACATTGGTCGTTAAGTCCTAGATAATATGTTCCTTTACCACCGGAACTTTCATAGTAGGTTATTACCTCATGGTAAATAACCTATAGTCATATTATTATGAAAATAGTGTTTTCTGAACTTTTTCAAATGCAGGTGATGACAACACTGGATTTGCAAAATACTTTACAGAAAATAATCAAAGGACATGAGAAAGTGTGAACTTGCCTTTTGTGATTGCAAGATTATGCACTCACGGTCTTCAAGACAATATAAGATCCAATATCTGAAACCAGCATCATTGGTCCAGTAAGGACTAATGTTTAAAGAAGCAAGATGCTATTATGCATATGTAATGTAATGCAATTTCGTAAACTCGAATCCCGGGGTTAACGTTGTTCTAGGGTTTGGATACTGGAAATGGTTACTTTAGAATGTGTTGTCCTTTTTAGATAATTTTCATACTTGTGCTTCTTATTAAGGCTTGTGAGTGTGTGTGAAACAACATGTAATTACAATATCATAAAACAATGAGATACACGATTGGGGAATGCTACTCAAAGATTATTTATGTAAGGATTGCCTTATCTCCAAATCTTATTTTACAAGTATTAACATTTATAGGGAAGTTAAGTACTAACAATCTTAATATACAAGTATAGTATAAAGTAATGTGATTGTGATTAGTTGTCATCCGTTGATTGAATTGGCAAAAAGAATAACATTTGAAGAAAAGATTTCTTTTCTAAGGTATAAACAATCTTTGTGGTTAATCAGATGTGGTCGATGTTGTTTGTGCTTGCTTGAATAGTTTACCTTTATATGTCAATTAAGGAAATAAATTTAAATTCAAGTTATTAAATTGTTTAATTTTTTTATTTACCTCAATAGTAGAATAATATATTTTTAACATGTAGGTATTATTTTTGTGATCATTTTGGTATATTAGATTTATTTTTGTGATTTATAAATAATAAGATATGATTTTTATAAGATTTATTACTTAATAATTACTTAATAAATAATAAATATTTAATTAAGTGAAGCAATAATGTATTATTATAGTTCTTATTTTTCTAAGATTTTTGGTATTTTATTTACATTTTTAACATTTACCAATATTAAAATATGAATTATCAAAGTTTTAATACTTATAAATTTTTTATTAAATAAAAATTATTTAAATTATTGACATAATAATGTTTGATAATAGTTTTAAGTTGTAGATTTTATTTTTCTGAAAATTTTCATATATTAAACATATTTTTCTGAGTTATAAAAAAAGATATTGAATTTCTAAAGTTTAATCAATTTATGAAATTAATAAACTAATCATTAAAGGACTTATTGCGTGAGAGTGACATCAGCATGACATAACTGTGTGGATAAAACTTTTGATACCAAAGCAAACCTAGCCCTAAGGTCACAGACATGTGGGCCAATAGCCATGTTGGCACGCCACCTAGGCGTGGACCAGTCAACATGCTGACCCAGGTCCAGGGTGACCTCAGCCTGACGTCAGCGTGACCTCAGCAATGGCAATCCTCACTGGTGACGCTCGGGTTCAGTGATTGAAGGCGCGCGGGCTAGCGATAATGGGTGCGCTGGACTCGGGCGGCTAGGAGGAACCTTGTGGTGGTGGCGCCGCCATTTTTTGGTCGCCGGAGTGGCCAGTGGCGGCGAACGGCGAGGGCAGCGATAGTTGCACGACGCGAGGTCGGTAGATAAAAAGAGGGAGGCAAAGGGGAGGTCCCTAAGGACCAGGAGCTCACCACGAGGCGGACAAAGGGGTCGTCGAGGAGCGAGGTGGCCGGAATCAATGACGAGCGCGACGACCGGAGGCGGGGAACGAGGGTCAAATTGCGTCAGTGGAGACCTCGCCTACTTGCATGATTTCGGGCAATCGACAGAGAGAACGAGGCAGAGCTCCCTAGCATCACGGCGAGGTTCGGGGCGGCCAGAAGCGTCGGGGACACCGGAGCATCTGAAGCTAGGGTTCGGTGTCGAATGGAGAAACGAGGGAAGAAAAGGATAAGGCGAAGCTAGGGTTGTCGAGCGGTGGCACAGTAAACTTATGGGCACTAGGGGGCGTCGGCGTGCATCTCCACGCCGGCGAGCGACACGGTGCCGCCAGCGAGCTGCTTCCGATGCGGCCGAAGGTGGACGACGGGGATAGAGTGGACGAAATGGTACGTTGGGCCTAGGCCTTGGTGGGCTACAGCAGGCTTTCGGTGGAACGCGCGTGAGCCACAGTTAAGCGAGGGAAGAGATGGGCCGTGGGCCAATGCTGCTCTGGCTCCAGTTTTTTATTAGGCAGAAACTTTTTATTTTCATTAAACCCTTTCAAATATGAAGTTTTATAAGGATTCAAACATCCTGAATTTTTATAGAGCACATTAAATAACACAGGAATGTTAGAAACTAAGTGGTGTTGATACCTTTCTTGATTTTCTTATAATTTTTTGAACTAATAGGAAACTATTTTATTGAGTACAATATTTATCACTTAGAGTTTTAGAGATTTGCCTTTTATATATGTATTTATTGAGAACATATAAAATGATTTTTATTTCCTCTTTATGAGTGTAATGATAATGGTTTAATAATTAAGGTTCTTGTATTAAATAGAATTGGTAGGAATTAGGGTTTTAGGGTTTATATCTTAAAAATTAACTATAACTTTGTTTTTACTTCTATTTGGAGTAATGAAGTTTTAAAATGTTTAGTAATAGTCATAGGGTTTATTTTTATGTATTAAATCACATATTAAAGTATAGGGTGGTTTATAATTATTGTATCCCCACTTATTCGATGCTCATATGAAATGAGTGGTTAGAGAAATGGATCAAGGAATTTGCCTAATGAATATAAATTGAATATTTATGAGGTGTTGATGATAAAACTCAGTAATAAATTTAGGGTTCTGAATTGTAATTGCTTACCCTAGGTTTTAGGGTACTTATTATATTTATATTCTTTTGTTAATGTGAATAAAGATTAATGACTAAACATATTGTCTTTACGTTTGTGATCTTTAATGATATCACCCTTTAAAACAGGAAGTTATTTTCTGGAATGTCTTATGGAAAAGAATAGATAAATATAACTCCTAAGCACATATGGTTATGATAATTGAAAATGAGAAAGATGTGCTTAAGTGATTTGCTATAAGAAAATATTCCTATAAGCCATTTTAGAAATAAGATGATAGATCAATCATATGAAGTGGATTTTATGTTTGGTTAAAGATTTAGGGTTTAGTGTTTACTAAGAATTCCTATCCTCCAAAATTCATAACTCTTGCCTTATACTAAAATAATTCCCTTCCTAGAGATACTACTCTTTCATAACCATCATCATGTGCTAAAATGATGAGCTTAACTTCACAAGAACATTCTTATCCAACTTTTATTCTTCTCATTCCATTTATAAATCCAATAATCTTGACACTAAAGCTTTCATAATCTTTTCATAACCATACTTGGTTATATCAACTACTCTACTGCTGATATCCTCTAATCCAACAAGTAGTTACTTTTAACTCCATTCATACTCTTCCTTAATCATCCACCACTAATATTACTTCAATAGATGTATACATCAGATCCTACTTCACTCTAGTAACTCATGCTCCAACCTCACATTATATTAATGTGACTTGTAATGACTACTCTAGGATAACTTATCTATACTAAGGTTTGATCATGTTCTATCCCCCAATGTCACTTATATATGATATAAGCATTCAATCTTGGTGACTAAAGCATGATCATTATAATCCTTTGATCCTTTATGGTTTAGGTTTCCAGTTGGCTAATCAAGGCTTCATTAATACAACATTACAGTTGTATTGAAATTATCTTCTGTTTATCCCTTTTGGACTAAGAGATAATATTCATTAACTATACCTACTTGATCCAATAGGATTTCTCCTTGGTAACTATCTTCAATATTCATCCTTGGAATCTTCTTTGTTACCATTTGAATATACATTCCAATTAACTCTTCTATCATTACAAGAGTGAATTAACTCCATGAATTATCTCATTTATCTTATTCTCTTCCAACACTCCCATCCTATAGATGATATTTAAATCTAGCATTACTATTTACCCCTTCTTACTTATTTCTTTATAGGCCTTAACTGAATGCTATGATATGGTCAAGAGTTGATAGATCAAGAATTGATAAATTAAGAATTGGCGAATCTATAGTTGATTACTCAACATTGATGAACAAGATATATTGAGATAGGATTCCATAACGATTGATATGGAAAGAAAGATATATGGTGAATGATCTTGACTTGGTTTCTTTCCTACTCAATCTCACTAAAGGGTTCAGGTTAAGTATTACCATGATACTCATGGTATAAGTAGATGAGATTAAGATAGATCAAGATTTAGTTGTTCCATTCCTATTACTTAAGTTATGTTTACAACTTGGTATTCATGAGTTGTGTAATGAATACTATGATATGATCACCTAAGGATCAAATATAAATCATTAAGTAATGTATTAGGGTTTAATTTTATTACATCTGATCTACTCTTAGATCAAATCATGTTTACCCAAAATAAGGTTTTAGCAAAGGTCATATTGAAACTTATCGCAGTCAACTTGATGATCTACTTCAATTCCATCAAGTTAAGAGAAACTACAATCACTTTGGCAAGTTTTTTATTTAAAAGCGCGAAAATTATTCGGATTGTCACATGTTTCAAGTGTGGAAACAAAGGACACTATGCAGATGTTTGCCCAGAGAAGTTTCCCCAAGATCCCAAGCAAGCCAATATGTAATTTAGTTGGAAAATTTTTAAAGGTGGTAGTACCCTAGATGCTTTGAGCCTACTTGTAACCCTGGCCTTCCCAAATCTCGGGACGAGATTTATTTTAAGGGTGGTAGCCTGTCACATACCAATATTTTCCAAATCTTGTTATGTGAAAAATAAATGAATAAAATAAAACTTTGTTGATTTTCAGGGTGAGAAGAAACTTTTTGATTCCAATTGGAAACCTTCAAACCTATTTGATCAAACAAAACCTAAAGGGATTTTAAAATATAAACAATTATTAAAGAAAATTTTAAGTTTGTGAAATTACTATTTTTGGATCTTTTAGTAAAAAGATTTAGTTTTCAAATGAAAAGGTAGAAATATAAATAAGGATTATTTTTTAGAGCCAAATTAAATCTTGGCCAAGCTTTTGAATTAAAATATTCCTATTTGACAAAAAGAGTAAAGGTTTATTTAAATAAAATAATGAGGATTTATTAGTGTCCCATTTTATTAAAGTAAAGATTTTTTTCCATTTTAATTAAACACTAAAACTTGTTATTTTATTTTAAATGAGTTTTCCAAGTGTTTTATATTTTCAAATAAAACTTACTGAAATGATTTTGGGATTATGTAAGTTTCAAATGGAGTTTTAATAATCAAATCCTATTTGAATTAATAACTAAGGACTATTTTATTTAATTATTAAATAGATCCTAAAAGAATAAAAATATTATTTTATTTTGGGACTTGGAATATTGTTGTTAAACAGAACTAAACCCAATACAAAGTTTGGTGGAAGTTGATTTGATTTGAATGTTGAATTGTTTGATTGAATTTCAAAACAGAAAATCAATTAGAAAAAGGAAAAAGATTCGGAACAGAAAAAAATAGAGCAAGGTCGACCCAACCCAATTAGCCCAATAAGGACAAGTTAGCCCAGTCCCTCTCTCCCCGCGAGAAAACGTTTGGCACCAGTGAAATCACCCGCACCCTCACTAACAGATGGACCCCGCTCTCCCTCTCCTTTTCTCACTGACACCAGACCCCACCACTAGCCCTCTTCTTCCTCACCCGCGCGTAAACCTCGCCGGCGGTTTTCTGCCGTTAAACGCTCGCGTGAACACGCATTATTACCCGCGTTACTCCACCCCGCGACCACGCTGTCCTAAACGCCCTCGCCTCCTCTTTGATTGCCCTCAGTCCCCGCTTCCCCGGAGCCACCAGGATGCGACAATTTCGCCTCCCATTGCCACTGTCTCCGGCGAGTTCCACAAGCAATTCCGGCCAGTAGACACTGCCCCTTGCCTCATCGACCAAGCTCACACACTCCCCAGACCTAGGCGCACATCCCCGTAGCATTAGCTCGCTCGCGCGTGCCCCCGAGCCTCGACAACGACGACTCCAAGCGCTACCACCGCCTGCCATTTCCTCCGGCGAGACTTCCTGGTAAGCTCAGACCGCCCCGAAGCCAATCGTTGATGTTCACATGTTCCCTGGTACCGTGTGCGTCTAACACACCCCTTATTTTGATTTGGCACGCCTTGTAGCCCTGCCCCCGTCGACGACCGTACGAACCCGAGGCGCAGCTCCACTCCGGCGAGCGATTCCGATCACCTCCGTGCGCCCCTTCGCCAGCCAGTACCACCTTGAGCTTCACCTCGACCTTGCGAGCACGGTGAGCACCTTAGCTTCTCTCCTTGCTTCCTGTAACCGCCACGACGCCACCGTCTGACCGCGCGCCGCCGCCAGCCGCCTCTAGCGCCGCCAGTTCGTGGTCAAACACACTGAGCCCGTCGGATCCAAATCATGTGGCTATGATTAGATTAGGTCGAAGGGGTAAGTTTGAATCAGAGCCACAGGATTTCATTTAGATCTAACGCACCAGAGAGGTTGATCCAACCAAACCGATATCAGCCAATAGCAAGCAGCCACGTGGCCCAGCCTTTGGTTTAAAACAGAATTAGAATCTGATTTGTATGCAATTTGAAAAATCCATAACTTTAGTTCTACACGTCCAAATTTTGCAAACTTTATATCAATGGATTCAGAAAAACAAGCCCTAGCCAACCATGCACTTTGTTTAGTAAAAAGCTTCTGGTAAAATGTTTGTTTTTGCAGAAACTTGTGTAGGCTTGTTATGAATATAAAAATTGTTCTAGTTATGTTTTGAGATGAAATCTTTGCAAAATGTTTTGTTGTGAACCTACTGACCCCAGGAACCAACTTATGGATTTAAAAATATATTTTGTGAAGATTAGGATTGAATAATTGAATTAGCTCATTCCTAGCCAAAATAAAAATATTGATTTTGATATGGAAATGTTTTTTGAGAAAAACCTTTGGAAAATGTTTTGTTTCAAACCTACTGACCCTAAACACCAAGTTTTGTGAATTAACAACTTATTTGTTGAATAATATAAAATTGTTGCTTTGCTAAAAACATTTTCCACCACATGGAATAATGATTTGATTTAAAATGGTTTATAGATAAGACCCTTGTGCAAATGGGTTTGACACTTTAGAAAATGACCACTTTGAGACTTACAATGTTTAGAGCCTAGTAGAAACCACCTTTTCAAATAAAACTATCTTTTGCATGCTTGCATGCATGACTTAGTTTCTATTATTTAATGTGTGATGAATTGTTTGAATAATGGTTGGAATGCTAGTTGAATCTATGTTTGCTTGATTGACTTGTAGTGAAGCTAGAATAGTGTGATATTAGCAAGATCAAGAAGTGAACCAATATCCCCTACCAAAAAGTCAAGTGACACTATCATCCAAGTCCTACTATTTTCATTACACTTAGTGGATTTTGAAACATGCATGATAAGGACTACTATATTTTGCTATGCTAAATCCTATTAGGATACCCTTATACCTTCCTTAGTGAAAACAATGTAGTTGTAATATGCTTAGCCCTGCTATATATATTGAGATGAGATACATGTTGAGATTATGAGGTTGGGAAAAGACTTGTGTTTTATATAATAAAACAAGTACTCAATGAACCACCTGGGTGGACAAGGATACTCAAGTTTTGGACAAGGTGGCAACAAAAGGAACCATGTTTATATGGCAATCTCTTTTTGTATGTGCACCAAAATAAAACCACCCAGGGACTTAGAGATTGAACATGTTTCTCGTACAGTGGCTTCCGTGTATAGCCACATGCTAAATGGGCACTGGCTTAGTCAACTACATAGTGGAAGACCCATGCATTGGCCTCTTCAGGTTAACTGGAATGAGGGAACTAGGAACCCTACATTGGTTCCTGAAGACAAGCTATCATTGTGTATTGGGAGGACCCTATGGAAAGACTTCGTCACAATCTCAATCTGCCAGTACTCCATCTTGGTGAGTACTTATCCAGCGGCCACTGGTGGCAACAATATGAGGTTGTGTCATGTGGGTAAAGTGTACAACTTCTGCAGAAGATAAAAAAATCTAAGTACTTAGTCGTGTCCCCGGTTATGGACAATACTGAGCAACTAAGGCCTGAAGCTATGGGAAATCTCGACATTCCAATTTCTAAAAGTAAAACTTGAAAGTGACAACAAGAGACTTGAAGCACTTGGTGGATTCCAAGGAGATCAGAAAGATTTGACAGAAGATCAAAACCATTTTTAAAAGATAGGATAAAACTATATTGCTTTCTGCAAATGAGCCTAAACCCCACTTAGCCAAATATGCATGTATTGATAGGATCCACTTATATTCTACATAGTAGTGAAACTTGCCAATACAATTCAAATGTATTGACCCTTGTGGCTGTAACTTGTAATGTTGCAGGTTGGTTTGGTGTTAGTGAAGTTTATTGATTAGGATTACAAGTCTACAACAAACATGTTTGCCTGTGGCACTTCGAAGATGAAGGACCCCATGCTTATAGATTTCTGCTGCAATGTAATGTAATAGCCAAATGAACTATGTAAGATGTAATAAAATTATGTTATTCCTGGTTATAAAGTTGTATTATGACCTTTGTTTCTTGATATTACATCTTAACTGTGGATGCTAGCTATTGATCCAGGGACTAGCATTGTAAACACAAGGATCTCTACCTTATGAAAGGTTGGGAACCTTACACTATGGTGACTTTTCATAGTCATAACATGGTGTGAGCATGTGCCAAGTCAACTCAAACAAAGCATCAAAGGAGAATACCACAATACTATGCTTTTGCATGCTAAAACAACGCATACTTTCTTCAAGGCACACTAAGCAATCCCAATTGTTTGGAACAATACATGCTACATCAATAATCACTAAGCATAAGGTCAAAAAAACACATAGCATGTCATGCTATAGTCTAAGTCACAGTCAATGCAAGCTCCTCTTGCACTTTCAAGCAGGAACTTCCTACTCCTTTCTAACACCAAGAAACTTATTTGCAACAACATAGCGAGAACGAGGGTCCAAACTACTTTATTCAAGCAAACTAAAAAACCTACTCAAAGAAAATGAAAACTAAGACGCTCCAAGAACAACACAATAGTGCATGCAACAATAAAAACGAAGTGTCTAGACAGACCTGAGCTTTTTATTGATGAAGGGGATGCCTTGGGCATCCCCAAGCTTTGACTCTTGTACCTCTTGGATATTTCTTGGTATGACACAGGGGTGGAATCCCCAAGCTTTAGCTTTTATCCATTCTTCATCTCATTACATCATTCTCTCTCTACACCTGAAATTTTTCCTTCATACAAAACTTCACACAATCTTCATTAGCGACATTAGTGTATTCAAAAGATATTAGACCACTGGCAAAGCTTTGGAACAACAAGACTTTTCATTAAAAACACAAGCTAATGTAGTAACTCCTTCAAAAAGCTCAATTCACCTAAATATAACTCAAAAAGGAATCAATAAGAAGCAAATGCAAATAATGGCAGAAATCTATCAAAACAGACCACCAGGTAGAAACCGATTTTTTCGAACATCTTATGTTGCTCAAATCAAAATGTGTTTAACTAACTAAAGTTATCTAACATAATGGGGGATTTATTCGTGAATTTTTAGCTCAATCCGAGTTACAGAGCCTCGTCACGTTTTTTTGGTGGAGGACAGAAATCTGTTTCGGGACAGAAACTCCCCAAATCTTACTTCCCTCTCATTAGAGGTCATTCTTGGCACAAAAAGCAAACAAAAAGGATAAGGAGAGGTCATTACTGAAGTAATAACTTCCAAGACTCGAGGAAACTCTTGGGTTATCTCCCAACAAGTACTTTTATTTAACGCCTTTAAGTTAGGCCTGAAAGTTTGAGAAGATGCTCACATAAGAAATATGAATTGAAGTAAAAGAGAGCATCAAGAAGCAAATTCAAAACACATTTAAGTCTAACCCTCTTCCTATGCATAGTAATCTTGTACACAAATAAATTCATGAAGAACAAAGTAACATGCATAGGAAGATAAGACAAGAGTAACTTCAAAGCTTTCAGCACAAAGAGAGGTGTTTCAATACCATCAAAACTTCTACAACCATATTTTCCTCTCTCATAATAATTTTCAGTAGCCTCATGACTAAACTCAACAATATAGCTATCACATAAAGCATTCTTTTCATGATCCAAAAACATATAATTTCTATCAAGCTCAAAAATAGTGGTATTAAAACCTTCACAGGTTTTACCCAAAGTAGATATTTCAAAAAGATCCATAGGAACATAACTTTCATCCTCCTTTGGTAAGAATGGGGGAGAATCAAATAATGTAAGGGACAAAGAGTTACTCTCATTATAAGGTAGGCATGGGTAGATAATCCATTCTTCCTCCTTTTGTTCATCACTCTCCTCCTCTTTTTCATCTAATGAGCTTCCAGTTTTAACAATTTCTTCTTCCATAGGCTCTTGCAAGGAATTAGTCTCTTCCATTTGTGGAAAGCATCTATTAAAATATTCAAGAATATAGCCATTTTCTTCCTTGTAATTGTCAAAGCAAAATTTAAGTATCTCATAAACCTCATTTTCATAAGGTGCATCATTAGTATTTTCAAACAAACTAGCAAGTTCAAATTCACCCTTGAAGGCAATGAATTCTTCAATCTGTTCCACATCATAAAACTCATACTTTCCTTTAACATAAGAGTATATGGTAACATTATCATTATACTCACATTGAAAAGGTAGGTGTTTATACCTCCTACAGCAACAAGACTTATTAAAGCAATAAGTAACATTATAAGTAGAGCACACGTCTCTAGCAATAGTATTCAACTTATCAATTTGTTCCCATAAGTGTTTCCCTTTTTGTGACAAACGGTGTTCCTTATAATAATACCTTTGTTCTTCTGTGAACCCACCTTGCCAATAAGAACTAGTTTCAAAGAAACCATCCATTGATAGAAAGCATGACCAAGCAAGGCAACAACAGACCAGCAACTAGAGTAGCAACCAATTTTTTTGTGTTTTTGAATAAAGCAAACAAACCAAACTAGACTATTTTTTGGGTTTTTTTTTGGAACAAGCAAACAAAACCAAGCAAAAGAAACAAAGCAAACTAAAAACAAAGTAAAGAGAAACGAAGTGAAGGACTCCCCTAGTGAAGACGTCCTTGTCCTCCCCGGCAACGGCGCCAGAAAAGCTTGATGGCTTGCACAACTTATGTGAGCCTGTTGGGAACCCCAAGAGCAAGGTATGAAGCAGTACATCAACAAGTTTTCACTCAGTAAGAAACCGAGGTTATCGAACCAGTAGGAGGAAGGAAACGTCACACAGGTGTTGAAAGCAACGTGGAGACCTGCACAACACAAACTCAAGACTTTGCCCCAACAAATAGTGAGGTTGTCAAGCTCACCGGTTTGCTGTAACAAAGGATTAAACGTATGGTGTGGAAGGCAATGGTTTGCAGCAAGTAAACAAGTAGCAGTTGAAGATGTATCAATGGTAAAGATTGGACCAGGGTCCATAGTTCACTAGAGGTGCTCTCCTTAGATAAACAACATGGCATGAAGGGTAAACGAATTACAGCAGAACAATTGACAGGAACTGAGCAAGGCATAACAATGCAATTAGTAGTCAGAAAGACCCTATGAAATCTGATTGGGCAATACAACAAGATACATAGACCGCCATCCAAATGCATCTATGAATAGAAGACCACCTTCAGGTTATCATCCTAACCCCCTCTAGTATTAAGTTGCAAGCAACAGACAACTGCTTTAAGCAAAGTGTGTAAGGTAAACAGTCCACATGTTCCATGAACAAGAGACCATTGTTTGCTCCCTAGTGGTAATAACACATCTACAACCGAAGAGATTTCTGTCACTTCCCTTGGAAACTAGAGGCATGAACCCACTATCGAGCATAAATATCCCCTCTTGGAGTCACTAGCTACTACTTGACAAGATAGCTACTAACAACAGAGAGCATGCAAGATCACAAACAACACAGACATGATAGAATCATAAAGATAAAACCATTAATCAAACCAACATAATAATCTCAATATCCATCAAATACCCGCAAACACAACATGCATGATTACAAATAGATTAGATCTTGATCATGAACGGAGCTCACAAGATCTATAAATGAAAGCACAAAGGAGGAGATACAACCATCTAGCTACTACATGGACCCATAGTCCAAGGTGGAACTACTCACACATCATACCAGAGAGAAGGCTTCCGGGATGATCTCCCCTCCGGTAGGGTGCCGGGAAGAACTTCAGATCCCCCCGATCTAGGGACGTTGGTGGCGGCGCCTACAGACGGTTTCGTGGATATTTGATCGGGTGCTCAGGGTTTCTGCATCAGGGGCTTCTTATAGGCGAAGGGGGAGACCAAGGAGGCGGCCAGGGGCGACAAACCCTAGTCAAGCGTAGGGTGGCGCCCACCCACGCCTGGGGTGGGTCTGGCCCCTCTGGCCGGCCCCTCCGGCTCTCCTCTGGACTTCTTGTTCCCCACGGAAAGTAATTTACTTTGATGTTTGTCCCGTCCAATTCCGAGAATATTTCTTTACTAAATTTTCTGAAACCAAAAACAGCAGAAAACATGCATCTGGCACTGTTGCAACTTTTTAGTAGGTTAGTACCAGAAAACATGTAAAAAGAACCTCAAAGTGTGGACAAGTAAAGCAAAGTAGATACTAAACAAGCATGGAGCATCAAAAATTATAGATACGTTTCCGACGTATCAGTGCTCCATATATAGTCATGCGTGCTCACAATGAGAACTTGCACAACATCTTTTGTCCAGCCAGCCCGTGGCAGCGGGGCCTCTAGGGAACTACTGGGAATTAAGGTGCTCCTTTTAATAGAGCACCGGAGCAAAGCATTAACACTCCGTAAACACATGTGATCCTCACACCACAGCCATCCCCTCTGGTTATCCCAATTTCTGTCACTTCGGGGCCTTTGGATCCGGACAATGATATGTGTACACAACTTGCAGATAAGATCACACACAATACTATCATAATGATTCAATAATAAGTTTAGATCTGAGATCATGGCACTCGGACCCTAGTGACAAGCATTAAGCACAACAAGTTGCAACAAAGTCAAATAGGACTAATATAGATACTAGGCACTATGCCGTAACAATCTTATTCGATTACATGATAGAACTCATCCAATCCCTACCATCCCCATAGCCTACAACTGGGGATTACTCACTCATGGATGAGGGAAAAATGTATGGTTGATGGAGAGGTGTTGGTGATGACGATGGCGATGATCCTCCCCAAATTCCCCGTCCCGGTAGGGTGCCAGAACGGAGTTTCTGGTTCCAAATCTTGGTTTTTGGTGGTGGCGGCACAGCGGATCTCTTTTTGGAAAAACGTCGAATCCCCCTAGTTTTTAGGTCAAGAGGCTTCTTATAGGCGAAGACGGAGGCCGAGGGGGTGCCTGGGGTGGCCGCACCCCCTAGGCACGGCCAGGCCTGGCTCGCGCCTAGCAGGGGTGTGGCCCCCCTAGGCCTCCACTCCGTCTCGTACTCTGGCTCCATGGATCTTCTGGTCAAATAGAATTTTTGGCATATTTTCCCGGATTTTTCCTGATAGTTGATTTTCTGCACAAGAACTAGACACCAAGGTAATTCTGCTGAAAACAGCGTCAGTCCGTGTTAGTTGTATCCAAATCACACAAGTTTAGAGGAGAAACAATATCAAAAGTGTTTGGAAAAGTAGATACATTTTGGACATATCATTACTCTATTTTTTAATTAATCTCTGACCTGGTGTACACAGTGGTTTGACTACCTAGGGATATGTGCAAGACTAAATACAGTAGTACTACTCCTTCTCTCCCAGTGTAGGATTCGTGTAAGTCTTGACTCTAATACCATGGAACCCCATGCAATTGGAGAGAAAATTCTAGACTTGAATACCCCTCATATTGATTAATACGCACGCAATGGTGAGCAGTCTCATCCATTAATACGAATGCATTGATTGTCCTGCGTGCGACCGGGGACGAGGAATTATCGGCCTTTCAACTATCAAAATGCATGGATCATTGGTAGTGAAGGTAAAAACATCCATTTCATGTTAATTAAGGTTCCTCTCCACAATACGCATCCTAATTCAGGATTTTCAGAAAAAAGTTATACGCATCCTAAACTAGGAAGGAGGGAGTACTACTAGTAGTAGTAAGATAAGATTTTACCTGAATTTTACTAGAAGGTGTCAAATTTCACAGAATGTATATTACTACTAGCAAGAATTTGATCATGGGGCCATACTTTGGAGCATTTTTTCAAAAAACAATGCAAAATTCATGTGTGGAGACTTTTTCATGGAACCTGTACATGTAAGGGAACACCATGTGCTAGTTTTCCCCGATTTTTTTGTTGTACTACTTTAAATTATTTGTTCATATAAATTGCGGTGACCCAACATACCACTACATGATATAGTACACTATAGTCGTTGACATAACACCAATGAAACCCCATTCACTAGTATTACATCCCTCAGAGTGGTACAACAGAAACACAGTAGGTCCAAGACATGACTATAGGTTACAACTCGACTCTTTACAAAAGATCCAGAGAACACTCTAGGTTAAAGAGAGGAAAGAAACTTCTTACAAAGAAGAATCATAAATAATCAACTCATAACTATCATACTAATAGACTAGTATTAAACTATTGGGCTTGCATTGCTGCTATTGCAATACTCTATAGAAATAGATTCTATGGCTAAAGATTATATTCCTATCTAATCAGCAACTTCATCTTCACTTTAGTTGATGTATATGTTAACTTTAGTGAAGATCTTGATCTATTGATGAGGATTCTCTTGAGCATAATTTGATGTAGACGTCGTTCGTATTGGCTTCAGAATCTAGCAAGGGTTAAGAAGATACGTTGACAAAAGGCAGAAAAATCAATATTCTCGGAATTGGACGGGACAAAAGCCAAAGTCAATATTTTACCGTGGGGAACACGGAGCCAGAAGACGAGATGGAGAAGGGCCGCGAGGGGCCACACCCCCTGGCCCGCACCTGGGGGGGTGCAGCCTCCTCGGGCACCCCCTCGGCCTCCCTCTTCGCCTATAAGAAGCCCCCGATACCTAAACCCTAAGTACCCGATCAATCTTCCACGAAATAGTCTGTAGCCGCTGCCACCATCATCCCTAGATCGGGGGGATCTGAAGCTCTTCTCGGCACCCTGCCGGAGGGGAGAGATCATCCCGGAGGCCTTCTTCATCACCATGCCAGCCTCCGGTATGAAGCGTGAGAAGTTCCACATTGGACTACTGGTCCATGTAGTAGCTAGGTGCTACCATGTTTAGATCTTTTGAGCTCCGTTTATGATCAAGATCATCTATTTGTAATCATGCATGTTATGTTTGCGGGCATCCGATGGATATTGAGATTACTATGTCAGATTGATTAATGGTTCTATCTTATTGATTCTACCATGTATATGTTGTTTGTGATCTTGCATGCTCTCCGTTTCTAGTAGCTATCTTGGCCAAGTAGAGGGAGTATTTATGCTCGATAGTGGGTTCATGCCTCTATTTACTCTGGGGAAGTGACAGGGATCTCTAAGGTTGTAGATGTGCTGTTGCTACTAGGGATAAAACAACGATCTCTTGTTCATGGAACAAGTGGATTGTTTAACTTACACACTTTGCTTAAAGCAGTTATCCGTAGCTTGCAACTTAATACTGGAGGGGGTTCGGATGATTACCTGAAGGTGGATTACTAGTAATAGATGCAGTTGGATGGCGGTTTATGTACCTTGTCGTATTGCCCAATCAAATCTCATAGGTGTAGGGTTCGCAGCATAGAAAACAAAATTTTTCCTACGATGTGAACTGTGTACCAAGATCTATCTATTAGATACAGACAACGGGCGGATGTATATCCATAGAGAACATACCCTTGAAGACCAACAAAGCTTAACGAGTTCAAATCGTGGTTGATGTAGACGATCTCTTGCCGATCTCAAGATCGAGAGGAAGTCCTAGCGCCGCAAATCAGCAGCGCATCCGTGCTCGCACACACGTTCGAGGAACCGAGCAACCTCCGCCTCCTCGCTCCAGCGATGCAGCGGAAGCACAACTCTTTCTTGCCGAATATCCACCGGGAACATGTATCTCGCTAGTCCGAGACCATGGGGGATAAATTCTAGAGGGGGAGAGAGATCCTTCACGAGGAGGTGTGAGAGACAAGTGAGAGGAGGGGATCCTGTTATAGGAGGAGGGGGGGCACCCAAGGGGTTGGCTGCCGGCCATGGGGGCTGCCCCCTCCCCTCCTTCATTCATGTGGGTGGACACTCCACTCACAAAATGGCCCTTCAATTTTCTCCACTCAAAAATCCACTCAAATTCCCATTAAATTTCCACCAAATTTAATGCAAACTCTCATTAAATAAAACTCTTTTATTTTATTCAGAATTTTGTCAATTACTTTAATGACAAACATTCACAAATAACCCCTTGCTAGAATTCTATTTCACATGCATAACCACTTTATGCAATTTCACCCGAAAACCTGTTTCGGTATCTAGTGAAATAAATTCCTGCGCTTGTTTATTCTTTCGGCATGAAACTTTTGCTCCAATTGGATGTCGGTGTATCTTAAGTGTGTCACCCTACGGTTCGTGAATAATGCGGACATGATCGATACCCCTCTCGGATCAATAATCAGAAGGGGGATCCGAGACCCATATCGACTCCCACACATTCAACGATGACTTTCTTGTGATCGTTTAACCTTTTACGCTATTATCTTAATCCCTTTGTTTCACGATATATTACATGTCCGAGATTCGATCATCGGTATCTCCATACCTAGTTTGATCTCGTTACCAACATGCACTCTTTTCTCGTTCCCGTGATATAACATTCTAGTGATCAAATCACTTGCTTGCAAGCTAATCAATGTGATATCACCGAGAGGGCCCAGAGTATATCTATCCGTCATCGGGATGAACAAATTCCACTCTCGATCCATGAGCCTCGACATAACACTTTATTAGTTCTAAATCCATCTTTATAATCACCCTGTTACGGTGTGACGTTTGATGTTATCAAGAAACTCTTCCGGTGTTAGTGATTGACATGATCTCATGGTCTAAGGATTAGGATCACTTCGTAAGTTGTTATAGCAATATAAACTCAATGACTTTGATCGTAATGCTATACTTCGGATGAATGTTCATCACACCATTACACTAATGTTGTGATCCCGTTATTAACAACATCCAATGTCCATGATCAGGAAACCT
The DNA here is from genome assembly GCA_030063025.1 of Avena longiglumis. Taxonomy (NCBI): domain Eukaryota; kingdom Viridiplantae; phylum Streptophyta; class Magnoliopsida; order Poales; family Poaceae; genus Avena; species Avena longiglumis. Next base: position 454,012,797 of record CP125974.1, on the reverse strand, counting down.
TGATCATCTTGTTAATCAACGAGCTAGTTTATGAGAGAGGCATAACTAGGAACTTTCTGTTTTTTTATTAAACACACATGTATTAACGTGTCCGTATTAATACAATTATAGCATGCAAAATAAACATCTATCATATACTTGGAATACACATAATAAACACTTTATTATTGCCTCTCAGGGCATATTCCCTTCAGTCGCCCACTTGCACTAGAGACAATAATATAGTTACATAGTGATAAATCTAACACCCATTGAGTTCTGGTGTTGATCATGTTTTGCTCTAGGGAGAGTTTTAGTCAACAGATCTGCTACATTGAGATCCGTATGTACTTTACAAATCTTTATATCTCCATCCTTGACATGCTCGCGGATGGAGTGAAACCGGCGCTTAATATGCTTGGAATGCTTGTGAGACCTTGGCTCTTTGGCATTGGCAATGGCACCATTGTTGTCACAATAGATCACCATTGGGTCCAACGCATTTGCAACCACTCCTAGTTCAGATATGAACTCCTTCATCCAAACTTCTTCCTGAGCCGCTTCTGAAGCAGCAACATATTCGGCATCCGTTGTTGATCCCGCTACCACAGGTTGTTTGGAGCTCCTCCAACTAACCGCTCCGCCATTCATGAGAAACACGTATCCGGATTGAGACTTAGAGTCATCCAGATCGGTGTCAAAGCTAGTGTCGACATAACACTTAGCGACGAGCTCTTCTTCACCTCCGTATACAAGAAACATATCCTTAGTTCTTCGTAAGTACTTAAGGATATTCTTGTAGGGGTTCGTAGCATGGAAAACAAAAATTTTCTACCGCATACAAACAAACAAGCCAAGATATATCTACTATATTGTAGCAACGAGTCGATGGAATAACTCACCCTCGAAGATTCCAAAGTGTTTAACGAGAGCGGATTCTCGTGGGTGATGTAGTCGTACTCTTCCCGATCTCAAGATCGCGTAGACGATCCTTCCGGTGCTGTGTTCCGGCAGCGCTTCCGCAGTCGGTCACACGTTTGGTACTCGACGAAGACCTTCCCCTCCCTAGTTCTAGCAGGCAGTGGAGGTTGTAGCACTCTCCTAACGATTCCGGCAGCACGACGACGTGGTACCGGAAGTAGAGGGGAGATCTCGCAGGGCTTTTCCTTAAGCCGTCGCGAGTATGGTGGACTATGAGAGAGAGCCTCGGTGATCTAGGGTTTAGACGCACCAAGGAGGAGGCAAGGCCGGCGTCTAGGGTTTTCCCTAGGCGGCGGTGGCGAGTTGCCCTAGGCGGCGGTTATGGTAGGCAGCAGCTAGGGTTAGAGTTTAGAGGGGCGTGGTGTTGTGTCTTGGAGGGGCGGCCCTGCCCCTCCTTATATAGGTGGAGGGGGCGCGCCAAGGGTAGGGGAGTACCTCCCCAACTCGGTCTCCAAGTGGGACGGCGGTGGAGGGAGGGAACTCCTCCCCAAGTAGGTTTCCTACTCTCCCTCCACCTCACAAAATAGCCGTTTGACTTTTCAAATTGGCGTTTGACTTTTCAAACTAGGATTTGATTAAACCCTTTATTTTTTTCAGCGATGACACCTAGTACATGATGCAATCATTCCAACTTGTTATGACACATTCATGTACCCTTCCTCTCCGGAGTGCCGGACATTTCGGAACCTTCTAGAACATTCCCGATGAACACACCGGAACCATTCTCCAACCCCGAAACAGGACTTTCCTTATATGAATCTTATTCTCCAGACCATTCCGGATCTCCTCGTGATATCCCGGATTCCATCCGAGACTCCGAAAAACATTCGGTCTCTTACTCATCATTCCATAACTACTCAACAACGTCGAATCCTTAAGTGTGTCTCCCTACGGTTCGTGCATTATGCGGACATGATCGAGACACTTCTCCGAACAATAACCAATAGAGGAATCTGGAAATTCATATGGCTCCCACATATTTCTACGATTACTTTGCGATCGAATGAACCACTTACATATGATACCAATTTCCCTTTGTCTCACGATAGTTTACTTATCCGAGGTTTTGATCGTCGGTATCTCTGCATACCTAGTTCAACCTCGTTACTAATAAGTACTCTTTTCTCGTTCCCGTGATATGTGATCCATTGTGAGACAGTCACATGCTTGCAAGCTAATTGGATGACATTCCACCGAGAGGGCCCAGAGTATATCTATCTGTCATATGGATGGACAAATCCCACTCTTGATCCATGTGTCTCAACCAATACTTTCTGAACACTCAATGCCACCTTTATAGCCACCCGATTCACAAAGGTGGTGTTTGATGTCATCAAAGCATCCTTACGGTGAAGGTGATATGCATGATCTCATGGTCGAAGGAATTAGGTTACTATGTATCAGAAAGAATATAGCAATTGAACTATTAAAATGACTTGATCTTTATGCTACGCTTATCTATAGGAGTATGTCCACCATATCATTCTCCTAACGATATGATCTTGTTGTTAATAACATCTCAATGTTCATGATAGGGAAACCACAATCATTTATTAACCAATAAGCTAGTATTTATAAAGAGGCTTTACTAGGGACTCTATTTTAGTTTACAAATCACACAAGTATTAATGTTTCCTTGTTAATACTATTATAGCATGAATGTAAACATTTATCATAAACACAAAGATATAATAATAACTACATTTATTATTGCCTCTAGGGCATATCTCCAACAGTCTCCCACTTGCACTAGAGTCAACTAATCTAGATTACATGGTAATATACCGAACACCCATGGCAGTTTGGTGTTGGTCATGTTTTGCCCTCGGGAGAGGTTTAGTCAACGGATCCGCCACATTCAGATCTGTGTGTACTTTGCAAATCTTTATGTCCCCATATTGGACATGTTCTCGAATAGCGTGAAAACGTAGCTTGATGTGCTTCAGCTTCTTGTGTGACCTTGGTTCTTGCGCATTGGCTATGGCGCCCATGTTATCACAGTAGATTGACATTGGGTCCAGCGCACTAGGAACCACACCGAGCTCTGTAATGAACTCTTTAATCCATATTGCTTCTTGTGAAGCCTCCGAAGCAGCCATGTATTCCGATTCAGTTGAAGATCTCGCCACAACGCTTTGCTTTGCACTCCTCCAGCTAACTGCTGCACCATTTAAAGTAAATACGTATCCAGATTGTGATTTAGAATCATCCGGATCAGTGTTCCAACTAGCATTGGTGTAACCATTAACAACGAGATGTTCATCACCTCCATAAGAAAGAACCAGATCCTTAGTTCTTCTCAAGTACTTAAGGATGTTTTTATCATGTCAATGATCCACTCCTGGATCACTTTGATATCTGCTAGTTAAACTAACAGCATATGCAATGTCGGGTCTAGTACATAGCATGGCATACATTAGAGATCCTATGGCTGAGGCATAGGGAGTTTTACTCATCCTTTCTCTATCTTCTGCCGTTGTCGGACTTTGAGTTTTACTCAAGGTCGTATTGGGCAACATGGGCAAGAACCCTTTCTTGCTATCTTCCATTCCAAATCTCTTTAGAACTTTGTCCAAATATGTACTTTAATAAGGTAGAGATCCCTGTGTTTACAATGCTAGTCCTTGGATCAATAGCTAGCATCCGCAGTTAAGATGTAATATCAAGAAACATAGGTCATATTACAACTATATAACCAGGAATAAAATAATTTATTACATCTTACATAGCTCATTTGGCTATCTCATTACAATGCAGCAGAATATGACAATAGCATGGGGTCCTTCATCTTCAAAGTGCCACAGGCAGACATGTTGGTTGTAGACTTGTAATCCTAATCATTAAACTTCACTAATATCAAACAAACCTGCAACATAACAAGTTACAGCCACAAGGGTCAATACATTTGAATTGTATTGGCAAGTGATACTATGGTAGTATAGTGGAGTATATCATCTATATGCATTTGGCTAAGTGGAGCTTAGGCTTGCATTGCTCAAAATAGATTTTCCTTATCATTTGAAAACACTAAGTTTTTGCTTGACAAAATAATCTTTCTCAAGGCATCTCCCAATAGAAATTGGTGATCCTTCAACCCTTGTTCAACCACAAGTTTTTAACTTAGAAATTTGGATGATGAGATTATTGATAGCTTCCATGTCTTGATGCTCAAATTGTCCTTTGCCAGGGACATGGCTAAGTACTTAGATTTTTACACTCTGCAGAGGTGGTGCACTTTCCCCACAAGACTTGGTTTCACCAAGACAAGATCTTTCAGAAGCCTTCCCTTAGACCAGAATGGACGCGTTCCAACCTATCAAACCCCTACCACCAACTGTCCATTTGGCTAAGTTCTTACAACCTATTTGATCCAGGCAGAGCCCATAATGCCAAGTGGCTGCACTTGAAGCTTCTCAACATTTGACATCTCAAATCTCTTTGTTCCTGGGTGGCCATCCACAAGTGATATACACAAGGTAAACCATAGAAATGGGCCTTGTGAACCACCCAACACAAACAATTCCTTCCATTCCACCCAGGTGATTCATTCACTTAGTTGTTTTATTAAACAAAACACAAGTCCACAGACTTAGAAATATTTCATAGCATGAATATATATTCCACCCTTGTTTTCTACTAGCTAAGCTAAGCATGATAGTAGTAGGAATCTTAACTTAGGAAATTCTACTAAGGTTTCATCTACTAGGATTTCCCATGGCATGGTTTATACTTAGAAAAAATTCCATGCAAGTCCTACTTAGAAATATCACTAATGCATAGTGAAAATAATGGGAAAAAAGTATGAAGCATCACTTGCCTTTTAGGTAGAGAGTGTAATTTCACTCCTTGATCTTTGCAATGTTCACACACTTCAAATCACTACAATTCAATCAAGTAAACAATATTTCAATCTACCATTCAAGCAATATCATCACATAAAATGATAGAAACAAAACAATGCATGCAAGCATGCCAAACTTTGTTTTATTTAAAAAAGTGGTTTATAACCGGTTATAAACATTATAAAACACTTGTTGTTCATTTTATAAAGTGGCAAAACCATTTGCTAAAGGTTTTACTTCATAAACCATTTTTAAACCAAATCATTATTTTATGTGGTGAAGAAATGCTTTTAATAAGGCAACATTCTATAGGGTTCACAAAATATGTTTTCAAACTATAAAACCTTGTGTTTAGGTTCAGAGAGTTTATTTCTAAAACATTTCCCAAAGGTTTTCCTCCAAAATCATTTTTAACAAATAAACAATATTTTTATTTGACTAGAAATGGTTTAAATCAAAGATTCATTCTTTTGCTTCACCAAATACATTTTTGAAACCACCAATTGATTTCTAGGGCCAGTAGGTTAAAAAAAACCATTTGCCAAAGATTTTATCCCCAAAATCATTTTAGAACAATTTTTATATCCTAAACATGCATACACAAGTTTCTGCAAAAACAATCAATTTAACATAAGCTTTTTACTAAACAAAGTACATTTTTGGCTAGGGCTTGTCTTGCTGAATCCATCAATGATAAGCACCGGGGCGGTCCGAGTTTACCAGAGAACCTTGCCGGAGAAAATGGCAGAGGGCGGTGGAGTTTGAGGTCATCGTTGTCGAGGTTCTGGGGCGCGCGGGGGCGGGCTGGAGCTACGGGGAGGTTCGCCAGGGAGTGGGGAGCATGTGAGAGTGAACGAGGGGGCAAGGGCCGGAGGAGGCTGGCCGGAATCGAAGAAAAAGTTCGCGGGAGACAGTGGTGCTCTTGGAGGAAATTAAGCAGCCTGGGGGCATGCTAGGGTGAGGCGATTGGGGGGAAATGGAGAGGAGATGCTGGCGATTAGAAGGCGTGGTTGCAGGGGGAATTCACTGGGCGATTTATGCGTATTGATTCGAGCAATCAACGATAGAAACGGTCAGGCGAGGTGAGGGCAGAGTCAGCGGGTAAGGAAGATGATTGCGTGGCGGTGGGGTCATCTGGCAGCGAGAGAGAGAGTGTGGGGGTGGGGTCCATGCGTCAGCGACTGAGCGGGTGAGTGTTTGAGTGAGAACAGTTCGCTGCGGGTGGGGTGGGGAATGGGCTTGCTGGGCCAGGTGGGCTAGCTGGTTGGGCTGAGGTCCTTTTATATTTTTTTTGTTCCTGTTTCTTTTTCCATTTCTTTTGTTTCTGTTTTGGTTTTGTTTAAACTTTTCAAACCTCTAGTTGAATTAAAACTTCTCTCAACTTTTTTATATAATCAAACACTGATTGCTAACACAATCTGAAGTCAAAATTAGAATAAATCTTTTATTCCTTTAGTGCCTTTTTAATTATTTAAAGTAGGTCCTTGTATTAATTTATTCAAGATTTAATAATGTTTTTAATTTCCATTTGAATTCTAAATCCTTCCAAAATATTTCAGTAAGTTTTATTTACTTAATAGGGGGTCAAATTATTCATCTAGAATCATTTGGAGTCTATTTAATATGATTCATAAATCATTTGAATTGGGTATTTGTTTTAATTCCAATGGAATTAAATATAGTTTTAGTTCCATAATTTTATTTAGAAGTTTCCTTTGATATTATTATTTAAGTTAATTAAACAACTTTTAATCCACTTGGGTAATTTCCAAAATACTATCTGCTCATGAATTATATAACTATTCTTATTAGAGATTTGTCTTTATTAAAATAGGGATAGAATAGTTATTGCCATTTTATTTTATTTTGGAAATTCTTTATCCTTTTATTTTATTTGGATTTGTATTATAATTTATTCCATTTGTTTAATGGGTTAGGACAAGATTTAATTTGGTCTTTGAATATTCCTTATTTAATATTTCTTTCTTCATCTTATAAAATCCATATCTTTTTATTTAGAGATCCAAAGTTGGTGATTCCAATTTATAAAATCTTGTTTAACATTTGTTTATCCTTTTAAATCTCTTTAGGATTATTTGCTCACCATTTGGTATGGGTTTATAGTTAGGTTCTTTATTAGCTTTGGAAATTTAATTTCCTTATATTATTATATTCATAAGATTTTATCTATGGCTCCAAATTAAGTGAAACCAATTTCTATGGTTTTATAATATTTTTATTTGTCTCTTGATCATTTTGAAATGTTTGTTGACAAATTTTTATATGGATCAAATCCATAGGCTTGGATATAACTTGGAAAAGATATTATTCCATTAGGGTTTTAGGGTTTGGATTTATTTTCCAAGTGTTTAAATTTCAAGATGCATTTTATGAAGAATGCATTTCTCTTGATTTGGATTTTGTTGAATTAAAAATTTAATTAAAGTTTCTTTAAGATGGAATTTTAAGTTTCCATTTAGAAACAAAAGTTTCTTTTCACCCTAAATTTTTTTTTATTTTGTTTATTTATTTTTCACATTACAAGATTTGGAAAATCTTGGGATGTGACAGATTTCCAAGTGTATTGTGATGCATCTCATCATGGATTAGGCGCAGTTCTGATCCAAGATGGGAAAGTTGTAGCTTATGCCTTGAGACAACTCAAAACTCATGAGGTGAATTATCCTACTCATGATTTAGAGTTAGCCTCTGTTGTCCATGCACTCAAAACATGGAGACATTATCTTTTGGAAAAGCGGTGTGAAGTGTTCACAGATCACAAAAGTTTGAAGTATATCTTCACTCACAAAGAAATCAACATGAGACAAAGAAGATGGCTAGAACTCATCAAAGACTATGACTTGAGTTTGCAATACCACCCCGGTAAAGCAAATGTTCTAGCGGTTGCACTAAGACGTAAGGTATTTGTGAATGGCCTTACTAAGGGAGAGTTGCCAGATGATCTGTGTGCCCAATTTAGGGACCTAAGACTGGAGATTGTGCCTGAAGGACATCTCATGTCATTGGATGTTCAACCCACCTTGTTGGACAAAATCAAGGAAGCCCAAAAGATGGATAAGGAAATTGAAGAGATTAAGGAAAAAATTGGTAAAGGAAAAGCCAAAGGATTCCATGAATATGAACATGATACTTTATGGTATGGAAAACGTATCTGCATTCCGCAAGATTCGGAGCTTCGGAAACTGATTTTACAGGAAGCACACAACTCACCGTATTCCATTCATCCAAGAAACACCAAAATGTACATGGATGTGAAGGAATGATTCTGGTGGAATAATCTCAAGAAGGACATCGCCGAACATATTGCTTTGTGTGATGTATGTAGTAGAGTGAAAGCGGAACATTAGAAACCAGCAGGATTTTTACAACCGCTACCTATTCCTGATTGGAAGTGGGACAAGATTGGCATGGATTTCATCACCGGATTGCCAAGGACCAGGTCAGGATATGATTCTATTTGGGTAGTAGTGGATCGCCTAACTAAAGTGGCTCATTTCATACCCGTGAAGACAGCTTATACAAGTGCTAAGTTGGCCAAGATCTATATGAATAGGATTGTGTGTTTTCATGGAGTACCCAAGAGTATCGTGTCTGATAGGGGAACTCAATTCACTTCTCATTTTTGGAGGCAACTGCATGATTAATTGGGAATGAGATTGGAATTCAGTACTGCTTTTCATCCCCAGACTGATGGACAGACAGAAAGGAACAACCAAATTTTAGAGGATATGTTGAGGGCATGTGCCCTAGACTATGGAGCTAGTTGGGATGAAAGTCTGCCTTACGCAGAATTCTCTTACAACAACAGCTATCAAGCCAATATTGAGATGGCACCGTTTGAGTTTCTCTATGGAAGAAAGTGTACTACCCCATTACTATGGAATGTTGTGGGAGAAAGAAACTTGTTCGGGCCAGAACTAATCAAAGAAGATGAAGAGAAAGTCAAGTTAGTAAAGGATAGATTGAAGATAGCACAGTCCCGATAGAAGAGCTACACGGATCCTAAGTGTAGAGAGGTCACCTATGAGGTGGGTGATAGAGTTTATCTTAGAGTGTCACCACTTCGTGGAGTGAAGAGATTTGGAGTCAAAGGAAAATTGGCCCCAAGATATGTTGGACCATTCAAGATTCTGAGTCATAAAGGAGAAGTAGCTTATGAGATTGAATTGCCGGAATCATTGTTTGCCATTCATAATGTGTTTCATGTGAGTCAGCTAAAGAAATGCCATCCAGATATGGAAGAGACTTCCTTGAAGGATACCATAAATTTGGAGGAGGTCCAATTGGAAAGTGACCTCACTTATGAGGAAAAACCTATCAAGATTCTTGAGACTGCAGAAAGAGTTACTCAGACAAAGACTATCAAATTCTGCAAAGTTCAATGGAACCATCATTCCGAAGAAGAAGCAACATGGGAAAGAGAAGATGACCTTCGGAAATACCACCCTCACCTATTTTCTAGCCAATCCGAATCTCGAGGGCAAGATTCACCTTAAGGGGGTTAGATTTGTAACATCCCTAAAATCATGTTTCCAAAATTTGCATATCATTCCTGCATTCATACTCATTTTAGGATCATTTATTCTAAAACATAAACTTTGTGATCTATCATTTTATGTAAAGAAAGTCATTAGCCTTATTGCTACCTTATAAGAAGGAAATGCTTGTTTGATATTTTCTAAAGCTTGGACAAAGTTTTTCAAAAAAAATAGGAATTTAAAATCATTCATATGTCTATATTAAATAATGATAAAGACATTGTTTATTTTAAATTCCAATGTGTCAATGTATTTCCAAGTGTACAACATTGTTCTGTAGCCAAATGTGTACATGTTTCACCTTACAAAAATCCAGGAGATGTTTGAATTCAAACCATTTTAAATCCATTTGAAAAGGATTCCTAGAAAATAAAACAGAAAAAGAAAAAGATAAAAGAAATGGAAATAGGCTGGCGCCAACATTTGAGCCCAATAGCAGAAACATCCCACTAGCCAGCCCACCCGGGTTTTCCCTCTCTCTCAGTTTTTCTCACCACACCCGCGCTACCCAAACAGTCACTGACTGGTGGACCCTCGCCAGCTCATCTCCGTCTTCCCCAAATCACGCCCACGACCATGTCGCCGGCTGTTTCCTCCGCCATCACTGCCGCGCCATAAAATCGAGTTATTGCTGACGATTTCGTGCGCGATCCTCGCCCCTGCTCCGGCTACAAAACCCCCTCTCCACCCCGCACTTTTCCCCTCACTCCACTCGCTCGCTCCGCCACCAGGCTGCCCCTATTTCGTGTTACACCGCCGCAGTCAGAGCCAACTCCGGCGAGTTATTCCGGTAAGCCTCGTGCTCGAGCCCACTCCTCATTCACTCTGGGATGATCCCCTATTCCTTGCGCACCTCCTGATACCCTTTGTTCATCTGCTTGTGATTCAGAGCGTCGACTTCGACTAGCACCGTGGGCATCCAACGCCGTCTCCAACTCCGGCAAGAGATTTAGGTAAAACCCGACCACCCCGTGCCTTCTCCTTGACCCTATCAGGTTCGCCTAAGTGTTGTGCACACGCTGATACCCTCGGTTTGTGCTAGGGTGGCAAGAAACGTCGCCTCCATCGCCGTCCGAGCAAACCCGACGCTGTCTCCAACTCCGACGAGCCCTAGCAGCCTCTGCAGCACGCCCCCGCCCACGCCAGCGACACTTTGAGCATCGTCGTGTTCCCGCGAGTCTGGTATGCCACTGCTCAACCCTTAGCCCCCTCTGGAATCACCGGAGCGTCGCCGGCAGAAGCGCCACCGCCGCCAGCACCCATTGACGCCGCCAGTCTTTGGTCGCTTGCATCATAGCCGTTAGATCTAGATCCAATGCGCAGGAATAGACCACTTAATCGAACCGGTACGCGCAGATCTGGCCATGCGCTGCCACTTAAATCCAACGGCTCACGTTGATCGATCCAGCCGAAATGGTATCAACCAATCAGAAAGCGCCGCGTGGCTATAGTTTGATTTAAAAATCTGGATTTAGATATATTAGATGTTTAAACTTGCAAAATTCATAACTTTTGATCCACATGTTCAAATTTTGTAAATTTTATATCATTGGAATCAGGAGAAATAATTCTATCCAACCATACACTTTTTTTAATAAATTGCTTCTATAAAATTGGTTGTTTTTGCAGAGACATTTGTAGGCTTATTTTGTGTATAAAAATTTATTTAAAAATGTTTTAAAGGCCAAATAAAGTTTGTTTAGTGTATAATTGTTTTGTTTGAGATTCAGTACTGTTTACTTGTCTTGTTGGGCTTAGAAAATCATCACATGGCATTTGCATGCATTCATATATTTTTGCTTGTTTATTTTCATATGTGAATTTGGTGCTATCATTTTATGTGTAGATTTTGGTGCTAGTAGTGATTGTGATTGTGAGGATTGTTGCTACTCCCCCAATTACCAAGGAAAGTGGTGCTTCATATTTTTATCCCAATATTTTGACTATGCATTAGAAATTTTTTGTATAGGGCTTGCATGAAATTTTTTGCTAAGTATCTATATGCTATGCTTGGGAAATCCTAGTAGTTGTAGAATTGTTAGAATTTTCTGTAAGTTAAGATACTTGTTATTGCCCTGCTTATCCTAGCTAGTAGTAACCAAGGGTGTATTATATATGCATGCTATGAAAAATATTTCAAAGTCATTGACTTATGTTTTGCTTAATAAAACAACTAAGTGACTGAAACACTTGGGTGGAATGGAAAGAATGGTTTGTGTTGAGTGGTTACACAAGGCCCATTTCTATGGTTTACCTTGTGTATCTCACTTGTGGAATGCCACCCAGGAACAAAGGGATTTGAGATGCCAAATGTTAAGAAGCTTCTAGTGCAGCCACATGGCATTATGGGCTCTGCCTGGATTATATAGGTTGCAATAACTTAGCCATTTGGACAGTTGGTGGTAGTGGGATAATAGGTTGGAACACGTCCATTTGGTCGAAGGGAAGGCTTCTGAAAGGTGCTGTCTTGGTGAAAATCAAGTCTTGTGGGGAAAGTGCACCACCTCTGCAGATGGAAGAAACTAAGTACTTAGCCGTGTCCCCGGTAATGGAAAATTTGAGCATCAAGACATGGAAGCTATCAAGAATCTCCTCATCCCAATTTTCTAAGTTAAAACTTGTGGTTGAACAAGGGTGAAGGTTCACCAATTTCTATTGGTGGTTCCTTGGGAAAGTTTTTGCCAAACAAAAACTTAGTGTTTTCAACTGATAGGTAAAACCTATTTTGAGCAAAGAAAGCCTAAGCTACACTTAGCCAAATTCATGTAGTAACTAGATACTAATATTCTACTAAGGTATCACTTGCCAATACTATTCCAATGTATTGACCCACTGTGGCAGTAACTTGTAATGTTGCAGGTTACTCTGATGATGATTAGGGGTTATGAGTCTACACTCAACATGCTTGCCTGTGGCACATGAAGATGAAGACTTTTATTTATATTGTTATGATAAACTCTTTTACTAGCCTATGGCTATGGAGTTGTAAAAGACTATGTTATCTCTGGAATGACGATGTAATAATGACGTTTATTTCTGTGTACTTCATCTTAAACTCTGGATGCTAGTATTTGATCCAGGGACTAGCATTGCAATCACAGGGATCTTTACCTTTATGAAGGTGGGATATTACAACCGTGGCGCACTTGAAAAGGGCATCTGTGGCGCACTCTAGGAGTGCGCCACGGGCCTCGCGCTACGGCTATCTCCTAGCTGTGGCGCACTTCCTGGTGCGCTACGGTTATCTCGAGATAGGCGTGGCGCACTACCAGGTGTGCCACGGGTAGGGGTACAGGGTGCGCCACGGATGTGTTTTTCAAAAAACAAAAAAAATGCAAAAAACACCCTCGTTTTGAATTGCAAAAGCAATCGGGTCCATGCATCGCCGCCGTTGTGTCACCTCGCCGGAGCATGGCCGTGGCCACGACCTACCACCGTAGGGAGGTGCGGGAGACCGTGGCCGCTCTAGTCCTCGCCGGCTTCGAGGTGGTAGGAATGGTGTGGTTGGAGAAAGGAAGGTAGGAAGAGAGGGAGGTAGGAAGAGAGGGAGGTAGGAAGAGATGGAGGAAGAGCGGGAGGACGGGAGGTCGGTGAGGAGAAGGATGCCGCCGTCACTGCAAGGAGAGGAGGAGGCCGCCGTTGCGCCGCCGCCACGCCACCGTCACTGCAAGGAGAGGAGAAGGGGAAGGAGGAGAAGGAAAAAGAGAAGGAGAAGGAAGAAGGAGAAGGAAGAAGGAGAAGGGAGAAGGAAAAGGGAGAAGGAAAAGGGAGAGGGAAAAGGGGAAAGTAAAAGGTAGGTGGGCGGGGTAGGGATTCAAATTTTGAATCCCGCCCAAATTACTCGTAGCGCACTAGGTGGTGGTGCGCTACATGTAAGTTTCCCTTTATTTATTTTTCTGTAGGAAAAAATGGTCTTTTGACCATAACTTTTTACTCTTTTCGAATTTTGAAAATCTAAATAATCGCTAAACGAGAAAAGTTCATTGCGAGCGGATGTAAAATCTCGTTCTCGTCATTTTGGTATATTATACGATTTTTTTCGATATCGTATGCAAAAGTTACGGCCATATTACCGTGGCATGACTTTTTTTGTAGAAAAAGTGGAAACTCATGTTTGTTAATTTTCCTAGAAACTATACCACATTACCTACCTAAAGATGAAAGGATTTTATTTTTTGAAGTGTTTATTATTTTCTTTTATTTTTTGCAAAACATAAAAAGGCGATCCAGGGGGGGGGTGGAGTTGATGTAGGCCACTTAGCTGACCCAGCTGCCCTACGACTAAGTTGACCCAGCTGCTGCAGCACACATGCCCGTAGCGCACTAGGTCAAGGTGCGCTACGGCTAAGTGACACATCTATAGCGCACCTTGACCTAGTGTGCTATGGGTATGTGTGCTGTGGCCACATGTGCCCTGGCCCACACATAGTCGTGGCGCGCCACCCCCATGTGCGAAACGCTTACGACAGTTAGCCGTAGGGCATCTGTGGGCAGTGCGCCACGTCTATTTTACCCGTGGGGAACCACTAGAAAGTGAGCCACAGAAGTGTTGATTACGTATAGCCATTTTCCTAGTAGTGCGTAAATATCACATTCCTCGGAGTGGTACAACAGAAACATTGCGGGTCCATATTACAAACATACACACATTATTATTATTACAATACCAGAAGTTCAAGACTTCAAAAGATTCAACTTACAAACCAAATATAAAGTGTTTCAGCAGAAGTTTTAAAGTAACAAATTCATCTCTGAATTGAGCTCAGCAACTTATTATTATATATTGTTCATGTTGCTCGGCTCAATTGGTTACTAATACTAAGGCAATTATTCTGACTCATTGTGCTCTCTTCCATAGACGATGCCGTAGTCCACCCCTTCCATAGCGCATACATTGGGGTATCTTCTGGATCCTCAGAGTCCAAGCAGGGGATCAAAGGAAAGGGTGAGTAACAACGTTACCCAGCAAGTTCATTATATGAAAGGTGGGAAGTTTGATGCTCTATCTACCACCTCGGACTATTAGTCCTTGGCACTATGCAGTTTTCGTAAATATTTCTTCAAAGATTGATTTTAACGTTAAAAACTATGCCCATTAGCCTTCACAGGTTGACCAGAACTTTCATGGAGTTCCTTTCCTGCCGCGTTCATAGCTCCTTCCCAGAACAGGGAGTAACAATTTACAATTCTTACACTGTGCAGAGGTGCGTTACTTTACCCATGAGAGATCAACTCTTTGTTGCACAACCGGGCGTACTTTCCCATCCACAATTCCATGATGTGGGGCCCAGTAGGTGACCCAAGCCAATCATTGCCCTTTCCACGACCCCATATGTCTGCACGATCCTTCGGGGCTGGCTCACCTCCGTTAAGCCCCCTTTCGGACAGGCTAAAACCCTGATGAGTTCCCAAAGACTCTATGAGATGGTGATGCCCCTGGCAAGTACCATATAGGTCCGGCTATACCTCCAACAACCACTCATAGATAATCTAGACACCAAAAACGTGGGGCCTAAGGGTGCCCACCCATATGTTGGATCTGCACAAGGAATCACAATGTCACGTTACTGTCGTCTTGTCTCCATACGAAAGGAAAGGATGTAACACCCTCGCCTGATAAGGCTGAGTTCATGTGTATAGTGCCTATCCCTGGATCGGTTCACTGGCACACACAATACAGATGAATACCAAAGAATTTAACAGTGCATCAAAAATAACGAATTCATCCAGAATTTATAATTATCACAATAATGCTTACCTCAAGGCTAGCTCAATATCAAGTAGCATACGGAAGCAGAAACAATTAATAGGCTCCATCTTCAATTGTGCCACAGGCGAACAACTATTGAGTGGAGTATCGCGACCTATTCAAGCACTCAGAAACGGAACATCCTGCAACATAAAACGTAGCAGCCCCGAATGGTCAATACTTGGAATGTATGGCAAGTAGATCTATTAAAGGAGACAATGAACCTAACATCTACATACATATTTGGCAAGTGGGGTTGTGGCTAGCTTGCATTTGCAAACACCTTTGTCCTACTTTCATAATAGTTTTTGATTTTCTTTGAAAAGATCCCAATTAAGTTAACCCATCAACATTAAAGCAATTAGGAAATTAGAATGTGCGAGAAACATGTCATGAACTCAATATCAAGCAACTCAGATGTCCATAACCGGGACACGGCTAATCGATTAGATTATACACCCTACAAGGGTTAGTACACTTTACCCATGTGACTTGGCCAACCCAGCTCGTACCACCACTCTCATATTGGGTGATGATAGAGAGAAGTCCAAGAAGGGACCGTTCAAGAAGTAGCTCCCCAAACCCGACACGCACCGGTACAACCTACCAAAATTCTACATCTCTGGATACGTGGGTTCGAGTTACCACAACCTAATGAGTCCAACCAACCGCCCATTTCATTATTGCCACATGGTTGTACACGTAAGCTACAAAATAAAGAATCCAATCATTTTCTCTTAATACCTGGGTGCCTTTCCGCAATGATACCACCAAAAATTATCAATCCCATCACACCCATGAGATTCATTGATTAAGTTGTTTTTAGTTTCCGCAAACCAACACATTTAGAAACAACTTTCAGTGATGTAACCCAACCCTCGTTCATCATAGCATGGCTAAGCACATCTACCAACGGTGGCTCATCTACAGGAAATCCCTACCACATAATAGGACATAGCATAGCGATAGTACTTTCCTACACATGCATCTACAAAATACACGACAATGCATTAAAAATAGTAGGACAATAGTCATGAACAATTAGCATCTACTTGCCTTGATAGTTAGTGAAGTCGTTCAAACACTCGATGCAATCACACACGTTGCACTCCTCGCAATCTATCGAGCAAACAATTTCATACAACATAAACAATATCACATAGAGATCAAACAAATGCAACAAATGCATGCATGACAATTTAATAATTCACAATGGATATTACTTTAGTTCTCTAAACAATACTGAAGTATATGATGCATGCAAGAGACCAATTAATGCAATGGTGTACTTGTTATTAATAATTACTTGCCAATATAGGGTTTTTAAGAGTTCTGTTGTAACACCTGCTAATAATGTCGAATTAAATATGTATTTGAAGTGTACTAGATAGAGGACATTAATACGAACCAGTATGCGTTGGATTCACCCTAATCGGAGTTACAAAACTTTTCTTATGATTTAAATAGTGTTTAATAGGTTTTAAATCATTTATATAGTTCTTTTGCCTAAAAATAAAACTAAAATTATATCTGTAATCTCCATGGAATTGTGATTCCAAGGACATATTATTTGTAATTTTCTGAGCAGTACTTGAATTACTATGAATTTAATACTCTAAATAAGCCATTAATCTATTTATTTAATTTCTGCGAAACCTTATAGTATTTTCCTTAACCATTTTCATATTGATGATCTACATGGAACCGGCTTTCCATCGGTATATTATTTATATTTTTTTGATAAGCAAATAGTTTATTATGAATTTAATGATTTCTAAAGCCATTAATACTAATTAAATTGCTACGGGGTAAATATTCCGCAAAAGCTGGATCCAACCAGATATTATTACTATACATTATAGTAGCTTCAACTTGATATACTGTTCATATTTTTCGGAGTTACAGATAATTTCCTATGAATTTATTAACCTAAAAGACCATTAAAACTAACTAAATTACTACAGTAAACGCATATTGTAAAGGTTGGATCTAATGCCATATTAATAGTCTACACGTTTTTCTGAATCCATTGATATATTATTTGCAATTTTTGGATCTACGAATCTTTTTATATGATTTTTGCAAATTTACATAATTTTCTGCAAATTAAATTCAATTTCAGATCTACAGGGAATATTCCCTGGGAATATTCTATGTTGACTGGGACGCGGGGCTTGTAACATACCAACCTTCTATGTAATATAGATAAGATGTGTTTGAGCATTTCATGCATGCTTTACACTTGCATTTTGGTTAAATCAAGAAAGAACAAATCAAACCCTAAACCCTAACTTCCCCCTCTATTTGAAAACCATTCAACTGAGTTTTGTATTGAAACAACTAACTACATGAGTTGAGCCCAAAGTGTATAAAAGGGTCTCACACTATTTCATATACTTTATAGAAGTTTCTGTAAGTGGAAAAGATTCAAAACAGATTTGAAATTCAAATTATCAAAGGGAAATCAGAAATAGAAATAGAAAAACATTTCTGGAAATAAAAATGTATCTAACCTAGCTACTGGGCCGAGCCCACCTCTCCTTCTCTTTCCCTGGCGCAAGAGAAGCCCACCCGAGGCCCAAGAGAAGCCTAGCCAGGCCCGTACCCCTTTGGCCTTTCCTCCTCCCTTCTTTCCCGACGCCGTCAAGCAGCTGCCTGGCAGCGCGCTCGCCGTCGATCTCCTGCGCGCTGTGATGCCCGCCGCCGCCCCTGGAGTACGGATAAGAGCCACCGCTCCACGCTCTATCTCCCAGTACCCATTTCGCCCCCTCTCTCTTCCTCTCCCTCGTGGCAGCGCCATGGCCAAACCCTAGCTCGCCAGGTCCTCCTCGTCCCCGCCGTCTCCGGCCACCTCACGGCCAGCCGAGGCCACCGTTGGAACCACCTCATCGCGAAGATCATCTCCACCGAAGGAATCGACCCCGCGTGCTTCGAATCCTCGCCATCGACCTCTTCTCTCCTGACGCCGTCCGCCGCTCTCCGACGATGATTCCGACGCTTCCCGACGGCGCCTCGCCTCGCTGACCCCTCCGTTGCATCCGTGGTGAGCCTGCGGTCCTCACAGATCTCCTCTCTCGCCTCCTCTCGCTCTCTGTCGCCGGCGCCATGAGCATCTCCAAGCCCCGCCACCGCGCGCCGCCGTGTGTCGTGCTCTGACGACCATTCCAGGGCGGCACCGCCACTATCTGGCTCCCCGCGACGCCCTCTCTCTATCGCGCCCCTCCACGCATCCAGGCGAGAACGGGATCATTGGATCCTTGCTCGATCTGAGGGTGAGCTCCATTGTTGATGTCATGGTGACATCAGCATGAAGCAATAATCCTTTTTTATTTTAATTGTTTTGTAATTATTTCTGTAAATAGAAAATCCCTCACAGGTGGGCCATACTTGTCAGGATTTTAATAATTTTTGTAAAAAAATTCTGAAATGAATAAAAGTCTGACATGTGGGCCCAAGTTTGGAAATTAATTTAAATATTCCAAAAATGATTTAAAATGAATTAAAATTTGGGAAATTCATAACTAATTCATTTTAAATCAGAAAAATACAAATAATATATCAAAATGTTCAGAAAAATGAAACCTATCCAAATAAGCTATAATCATACATTGTTAATCAACTTTGACATCAAGTTTAATTATAAGAACCAATTGAACCCCACAGGTGATTCCGATGATCCCGCTGTTTTAGGGTTTGGACTTTCGGAACCCCCTTTAAAGTGACGG
Organism: Avena longiglumis; assembly: GCA_030063025.1. Lineage (NCBI taxonomy): Eukaryota > Viridiplantae > Streptophyta > Magnoliopsida > Poales > Poaceae > Avena > Avena longiglumis. The sequence continues at coordinate 453,993,962 of CP125974.1, read as the reverse complement.
AGGATGCTTTAGGGTTCAATTCAACACTATTCAACTTGTCATATCATCCATATTGTATGAGAATTGCACATGCCATGTGTTGAGTGTCGATTTCTCTTTTCCGGTGATTGGTTCTCGCGAATAGGTACCGGACCCAAAGCTGAAGTCAACGCCACCGAAGAGCAGTACCAGTCCAACAACGGACAAGGCAAGCGAAGACCCACTCATACATATGAATCCTATGATTACAAAGTATTTCATTCTCGTCATATGCATTCGGTTCAAATAGTCTTTTATCAGTAGACAGAATAATCCTATTTGATGCATGTTCTCCTTTGTGAACTATAATATCTGATCCACCACTCCTAGCATATCTAGGGTTTGGATTATGAGCATCGCTAGTGCCATAGTTCAGTCAAGCTTAGCCATGCTTAGTGGTCTGTTGCTAATCTTTCATGTGATGCACCGGAGATGCGGATGAATCTAGTATGGTAGGATATGTGATGCGATCAGATATGGATAATAAACATGCTAAGGCTTGTATGGGAGGCCACGTGGGTTGTGGTTTTTGTAGTCCCATACTTGCCACCCTTAGGACCTGATGTTCTCGCCTCTTGAACCAACACGAGCGTACAACCACACGGGGGCCTGGAAACCCCCTCGACCAACTAACTTGCCTAGTAGATTCCATGAGTCACATGGTTTAGGCTTTCCATTCGACATACGCATATTGGTTGTTATTGAATGGAGGTGAAGGAGGTGCATTCATACAGGTAGGTAAGCGTGGCAGGGAATGGGAGATGCCCGACATCCGTAATCTCAAACCCTCTTCACATCGCTAGGGACCGACTTCGGGACTCGACCCGTTACGACGGCATCTCCTTAGTGCGTGACTCATGGTCTCGGCGAAAGCAAGGTAAAGGTCGTGGTCAACCACTCTCTGCCGGCCTTCCAAGGAAGAGGGCTAATATATTGGCAATAAGAATCGGTTGGTACGTGTGGGTAAAGTTGTGCACCCCTGCAGGGTTATAATCTTTTCGAAAAGCCGTGTCCACGGTTATGGACGACTTGGAACCGGATTCTGTGATCATAGAGAACTATAACCGAATGATAAAACTTGCCAACTAAAGTGAGATCCAGAATATTTCCTCGGGGTTCTTGAGGGGGTAGTCTGGGAAGAGTGGTTCAGTTGATGATGATTCTTGGTGGATATCAAACACGAATTTAAGGGCTAGAGTTGAAGTCTTCTTATCCCCTTTTGAAAATGATCTGACTAGACGAGTTTCTTCTCCCTCCTGTTTTGAAAACAAAAGATGGCTTTATGCAAAATAAATCCACTAGCCATAAGTCTTGCGGAGTACACCCTGTACTCAGCCTTGCTTCGTTGATGTTTTCTACAGATGACGCTACTCCAACTGAAGGTGGTTTCTACGTCGAAGTCGACGAGTAGTTGGGGTTCCCGAGCAGCAGCCTAGGATCTATGGAAGGGTCGCTACTTTTGTTATGGCCTCTTAGGCCTTTTGCTAATTTTGTTGTTTAGGACAACTTGTTTGCTTCTATTGCTTGATGTAATGATGGGTCTATGACCCTTGGCTTGTATGACTGGGTTGTAACTCTCTTACGAGTTTACCATATTAATGTATGGTTTGTATGTTCTATAATGTTGTCGATCTTCCCTGCGCGATTTGGAATTTAGGTTAGGCTTATATCAGATGAGGATCTGGTATTTGTCTAGCCCTGATCCTGGGTCGTGACAGGGCTGACTTGGCATTGACACGTGGCGAGATCTGGTTGGCTCGTACCCCTTCGTTGATAATCTCTAATCTTGACCGTCGAGATGAGATCTAGTGGCTAGGAGAGTAGATTGACCCGATTTTGGCTCAGAATAGACAAGTAATAGATCTGTGTTAGTGAGACAAATCCGTAGGTCAAATTCAAAAACTTACAACATAAAAGTTTTGAGGAATCATTAGTCCTATCCTCTCACCAAAGGAATTTGGATTTGAAGAAACGAGCGCGAGTACATCTTGGATTTACACCGTCATATCTGAAATATTGTGGTGCGAAATTCTTTGCTGTGGTGGATGAAAAGAGGTGAGGTTTGTCGGGATTGAAAGATTTGTAGGGGTTCGTAGCATGGAAAAATAAAATTTTATATCGCATGCACACAAACAAGACAAGATCTATCTACTAGATTGTAGCAACGAGTCGATAGAAGAACTCACCCTCGAAGATTCCAAAGCGGTTAACGAGAGCAGATTCTCGTGGGTGATGTAGTCGTACACTTGCCGATCTCAAGATCGCGTAGACGACCCTTTCGGCGCTGCGTTCCGGCAGCGCTTCCGCAGTCGGTCACATGTTCGGTACTCGATGAAGACCTTCCTCTCCCTTGTTCCAGCAGGCAGCGGATGTTGTAGTTCTCCCTCGCGATTCCGGCAGCACGACGACGTGGTGTCGAAAGTAGAGGAAAGATCCCGCAGGGCTTCACCTAAGTCGGATGCGAGTTATGGTGGATTAGGGTTTCCTGGAAAACTAGGGTTTAGATATCCGAGAGGAGGAGGTGTCGGCGGCGGCGGCTCGTGGAGAGGGCTTGGAACTTGTGTTGTTTGGGGTAGCCCTCCCCCTCTATTTATGAGAGGGAGGGGCAGCATTGGGAGGGGTGGGTTTGAATCCAAACCCAAACCCAAGTTGGATTGAGAGAAGGACTTGTTTCTTCTCCCACTAGGAAACCATTGTTCCAGTTTGACTTTTCAAACTTCCCGTTTGACTTTCAATTTAGAGCTTTATTTCTCTCTTGCATATGCCAACACCAAGCGACCTTGAACATGATCCAATCATTCCACATACCCATGACACATTCATGGACCATTCTCCTTTCGGACCGGTGAACCTTCTAGACCCTTCTAGAACCTCTGCGATGAAATCATCGGAAACTTTCCCGAATTCCGAAATAGGACTTTCCTTATATGAATCTTATTCTCCGGACCATTCCGGATCTCCTCGTGATATCCCGGATCCCATCCGAGACTCCAAACAACAATCGGTATCCCTACTAACATTCCATATCTACTAAACAACATCGAATCCTTAAGTGTGTCTCCCTACGGTTCGTGAATTATGCGGACATGACCGAGACACTTCTCCGATCAATAACCAATAGAGGAATCTGGAAATTCATATGGCTCCCACATATTTCTTCGATTACTTTGCGATCGAATGAACCACTTACATACGATACCAATTTCCCTTTGTCTCACGATAGTTTACTTATCCGAGGTTTTGATCGTCAGTATCTCTGCATACCTAGTTCAACCTCGTTACCGATAAGTACTCTTTTCTTGTTCCCGTGGTATGATATCCCTTGTGAGCCAGTCACATTATTGCAAGCTATTTGGATGACATTCCACCGAGAGGGCCCAGAGTATATCTATCCGTCATATGGATGGACAAATCCCACTCTTGATCCATGTGCCTCAACCCATACTTTCTGAACACTCAATGCCAGCTTTATATCCACCCAGTTACGGTGTGGTGTTTGATGTCATAAAAGCATCCTTCCGGTGATGGTGATTAGCATGATATCATGGTCGTAGGAATCAGGTTACTATGTATCAGAAATCTTATAGCAATTGAACTATTAAAATGACTTTATCTTTATGCTACGCTTATCTATAGGAGTATGTCCATCATACCATTCTCCTAATGATATGATCTTGTTATTAACAACATCTCAATGTCCATGATCGAGAAACCACGATCATCTATTAATCAACAAGCTAGTATTATAAAGAGGCTTTACCAGGGACTCTAATTTAGTTTATAAATCACACAAGTATTAATGTTTCTGGTTAATACTATTATAGCATGAATGTAAACATTTATCATAAACACAAAGATATAATAATAACTACTTTTATTATTGCCTCTAGGGCCTATCTCCAACAGTCTCCCACTTGCACTAGAGTCAACTAATCTAGATTACATGGTAATACACCGAACACCCATGGTGGTTTCGTGCTGGTCATGTTTTGCCCTCGGGAGAGGTTTAGTCAACGGAGCCGCCACATTCAGATATGTGTGTACTTTGCAAATCTTTATGTCACCATCTTGGACATGCTCTCGAATAGCATGAAAACATAGCTTGATGTGCTTAAGCTTCTTGTGTGACCTTGGTTCTTGCGCATTGGCTATGGAGCCCATGTTATCACAATAGATAGACATTGGGTCCAGGGCACTTGGAACCACACCGAGCTCTGTAATGAACTCCTCCATCCATATCGCCTCTTGTGAAGCCTCCGAAGCAGCTATGTATTCCGATTCAGTTGAAGATATCGCCACAACGTTTTGCTTTGCACTCCTCCAGCTGACTGCTGCACCATTCAAAGTAAATACGTATCCAGATTGAGATTTAGAATCATCCAGATCGATGTTCCAACTAGCATCGGTTTAACCATTAACAACGAGTTGTTCATCACCTCCATAAGAAAGAACCATATCCTTAGTTCTTCTCAAGTACTTAAGGATGTTTTTGACCGCTGTCCAATGATCCACTCCTGAATCACTTTGATATCTGCTAGTCAAACTAACATCATATGCAATGTCGGGTCTAGTACATAGCATGGCATACATAAGAGATCCTATGGCTGAGGCATAGGGAGTCTTACTCATCCTTTCTCTATCTTCTGCCGTTGCAGGACTTTGAGTTTTACTCAAGGTAGTATTGGGCAACATGGGCAGGAACCCTTTCTTGCTATCTTCCATTCCAAACCTCTTTGGAACTTTGTCCAAATATGTACTTTGTGACAATGATATCAGCCGTCTCGATCTATCTCTATAAATCTTTATGCCTAATATGTAAGCTGCTTCGCCAAGATCTTTCATTGAAAAACTATTATTCAAATAATCCTTGACACTATTAAGAAGGTCTACATCATTCCCAATCAACAATATGTCATCTACATATAGTATTAAGAATGCAACAAAGCTCCCACTCACTTTCTTGTAAATACAAGCTCCTCCATAAGTTTGTATAAAACCAAAGCTTTTGATTACCTTATCAAAACATTGATTCCAACTTCGGGATGCTTGCTTCAATACATATATGGATCGTTGAAGTTTGCACACCTTGTCAGCATCTTTAGGATCAACAAAACCTTTGGGTTGCATCATATACAACTCTTCATCAATGTCTCCATTGAGGAACGCCGTTTTGACATCCATTTTCCATATCTCATAATCATAATCTGCAGCGATTGCTAACATAATCCTCATAGACTTCAGCTTTGCTATTGGTGAGAAAGTCGCATCGTAGTCAACTCCTTGAATTTGTCGAAACCCTTTTGCGACAAGTCGAGGTTTATAGACAGTAACATTACCACCAGCATCTGTTTTCTTCTTGAAAATCCATTTTTTCTCGACAGCCTTCCGGCCATCCGGTAAGTCCACCAAAGTCCATACTTGGTTTTGGTACATGGATCCAATCTCGGATTACATGGATTCTTGCCATTTATTGGAATCTGGGCTCATCATCGCTTCCTCATATGTCGCAGGGTCATCGGTGTTGTCCACCAACATGACACTCATAACGGGATCATACCAATCAGGAGTGGTATGAATTCTCGTTGACCTGCGAGGTTCCATAGTAACTTCAACCGAAGTTTCATGATTATCATCATTAGCTTCCTCTCTTATTGGTATAGGTGCCACAGGAACTACTTCCGGTGTTGCGCTACTCGCAAGTTCGAGAGAAGGTTCAACAACCTCGTCAAGTTCTACTTTCCTTCCAGTCACTTCTTTCGAGAGAAATTCCTTCTCTAGAAAGGATCCATTCTTAGCAACAAAGATTTTGCCCTCAGATCTATGATAGAATGTATACCCTATAGTTTCCTTCGGGTATCCTATGAAGAAGCATTTTTCCGCTTTGGGTTCAAGCTTGTCGGGTTATAACTTCTTTTACATAAGCTTCGAAACCCCAAACTTTAAGGAACAACAATTTAGGTTTCTTCCCAAACCATAATTCATACGGTGTCGTTTCAACGGATTTAGATGGTACCCTATTTAAAGTGAATGCGGCTGCTTCAAATGCATAACCCCAAATTGATAGCGGTAAATCTGTAAGTGACATCATAGAATGAACCATATCCAAGAGAGGTAGATTACGACGTTCAGACACACCATTGCACTGTGGTGCTCCCGGCGGTGTCAATTGGGAAAGTATTCCGCATTTCTTCAAATGCTCGCCAAACTCGTAACTTAGAAATTCACCTCCACGATCAGATCGTAGAAATTTAATCTTCTTGGTATGCTGATTCTCTACCTCACTTTGAATTCCTTAAACTTATCGAAAGTTTTGGACTTATGTTTCATGAAATAGATATACCAATATCTACTCAAGTCATCCGTGAAGGTAAGAACATAACGATAACCACCGCGTGATGCTACACTCATTGGGCCACACACATCGGTATGTATGATTTCCAATAAGTCCGTAGCTCGCTCCATCATACCAGAAAATGGAGTCTTAGTCATTTTACCCATCAGACATGCTTCGCATCTTTCAAGTGATTCGAAATCAAGTGATTCAAGAAGTCCATCGGAATGGAGTTTCTTCATACGCTTCACTCCATTGTGACCAAGACGATAGTGCCACATATAGGTCGAGTTATCGCTGAATTTCAAACGATTATCTTCAATGTTATTAATATGTGTATTACTACAATCGAGATTCAATAAGAATAGACCATCTATCAAAGGTGCATGTGCATAAAACATATTACTCATATAAATCGAACAACCATTATTCTCGGACTTAAACAAGTAACCGTCTCGCAATAAACATGATCCAGATATAATGTTCATGCTCAACGCAGGCACCAAATAAAAATTATTTAAGTATAAAACTAATCCCGATGGTAGATGAAGAGGTAGCGTGCCGACCGCGATCACATCAACCTTTGATCCATTTCCAACACGCAGCGTCACCTCGTTCTTCCCTAGCTTCCGTTTATTCTGCAGTACCTGTTTCGAGTTACAAATATGAGAAACCGAACCAGTATCAAATACCCAAGCACTACTACGAGTACTAGTGAGATACACATCAATAACATGTATATCGGATATACCTTTCTTCTTGATGTTGTCGTTATTCAAATCCGCCAAGTACTTTGGGCAATTCCGCTTCCAGTGACCTTCTCCCTTGCAGTAAAAGCACTCAGTATCAGGCTTAGGCCTAGCCTTGGTCTTCTTCGCCGGCACGGTAACTTTCTTACCGCCCTTCTTGAAGTTTCCCTTTTTCTTAGACTTGCCTTGTTTCTTGAATTTGGTGGTCTTATTGACCAACAACACTTGGTGCTCTTTCTTGATCTCCACTTCTGCAGATTTCAACATGGAGAAGAGTTCTGGCAACGTCTTGTCCATGTTTTGCATATTGTAGTTCATCACAAAGCACTTGTAACTTGGTGGTAGTGATTGGAGGACACGGTGAATCCCCAAAGAATTAGGAATCACTATACCCAAACTTTGGAGTTTATTTGCGTGCCCAGACATCTTAAGCACGTGCTCACTGACGAAGCTGCCCTCTTCCATCTTGCAGTTAAAGAACTTTTCAGAAGCCTCATAGCTCTCAACTGCCCAGTGAGACTCAAATATCATTTTGAGTTCACGGACAATATCATGTGGGTCATGGTTCTCAAACCTTTTCTGAAGCTCTGATTCCAAACCATACAAGATAGCACACTGAACTGTGGAGTACTGATTCTTTCGAGTGAGGTAAACATTCTTTACTTCATCGGTAGCAGTAGCTGCAGGCGGGTCACCCAGCGGTGCATCCAGCACATAGGTCAAATTACCAGCATTGAGGACAATCCTAAAATTGCGGAACCAATCCGCGAAGTTGCTTCCATTGTTTTTCAAGTTTTATTTCTCTAGGAACGCATTAAAATTGATGGTAGGGGCCGCCATTGATCTACAACATATTTGCAATAGTTTAGACTAAGTTTATGACAAATTGAGTTCTAATTAATAGTTAAATTAATCTAGGTGAACTCCCACTCAAAACAATATCCCTCAAATTGTTTTAGTGATCACACGAACCAAATCCACCACATCAAAACCGATCATCACGAGAGTTGATGTAGCTTCAATGGCGAACAATCATCATGTTCATCATATCTACTATATGACTCATTCTTTACCTTTCGGTGATCCGTGTTACGAGACCATGTCTGTACATGCTAGGCTCGTCAAGATCAAACCTTAGCTTCTGCATGAGCAAATCTGGCTTGCTCACATTGTATACACTCGCAGAATCTAACACACCCGGTCATCACGTGGTGCTTCGAAACAACGAGCTTTAGCAATGGTGCTTACTAAGGATGAACACTTTAAAACTTGAAATTTGTGTGCTTGAGGTATCATCTTATAATGCTACCATCGTGAACTAAGCAATACAAGATGCATAAAAAGATTAACATCACATGCAATTCATAATATGTGATATGATATGGCCTTTCTTCTTGTGCTTCCGATCTCCATCTTCAAGAACTATCATGATCTCCATCATCACCGGTATGGCGTCAAGGTCAATGGCGCCGTTTCATGGTTGTCGTCCACCAGCTTCAACTATTACAACTACTTTGAATAGACATGCAGGCCTTAATGGAATTTAAAGACAACCATATGGCTCCTTCCGGTTGACAACTTACAATAAGGATCATTGCATACATCAAATATAATCACAATCATGGCCATATCACATCACAACACACCCCTGCAAAACAAAGTTAGACGTCTCTAATTTTCTTTGCATATTTTACATGGTTTGGGGCTTTCAATAAGTGTCGTTCTAACATACAAACAAGAACCACAACGTTGATGCTTGAACTATCAAGTGCCCGTTGTAAATTGAATCTATACTATGATGGGAGAGACAGACACCCGCAAAGCCACTTATGCAATACAAGTTGCATGTTGAGCGTGGAGCAAGTCTCATGAATGATGTCATGTAAGGTTAGCCCGGGCGCTTCATCCCATTATACCGCAAGATGCAAAGTACGCAAAAATCAATTGATAATAAAAGCACCACCGCCCACAATGACCATTGTGTTCTACTCGTACAACAGATCTACATATAGACACGGCTCTGATACCATTGTAGGGGTTCGTAGCATGGAAAACAAAAAATTTCTATCGCATGCACACAAACAAGCCAAGATCTATCTACTAGATTGTAGCAACGAGTCGATAGAATAACTCACCCTCGAAGATTCCAAAGCGGTTAACGAGAGCAGATTCTCGTGGGTGATGTAGTCGTACACTTGCCGATCTCAAGATCGCGTAGACGATCCTTCTGCGTTCAAGCGCTTCGCAATCGGTCACACGTTAAATTCGATGAAGACCTTCCTATCCCTTGTTCCAGCAGGCAGCGGAGGTTGTAGTTCTCCCTCGCGATTCCGGCAGCACGACGGCGTGGTGTCGGAAGTAGAGGAAAGATCCCGCAGGGCTTCGCCTAAGCCGTATGCGAGTAATGGTGGATTAGGGTTTCCCGGAAAACTAGGGTTTAGAGATCCGGGAGGAGGAGGAGGTGTCGGCGGCGGCAAGCGGCAGCGCTGGTGATGGGCGGCGGCGACGCGGGTCGGCGGCGGCGGCTCGTGGAGAGGGCTTGGAACTTGTGTTGTTTGGGGCAGCCCTCCCCCTCTATTTATGAGAGGGAGGGGCAGCCTTTGGAGGGGTGGGTTTGAATCCAAACCCAAACCCAAGTTGGATTGAGAGGACTTGTTTCTTCTCCCACTAAGAAACCATTATTCTAGTTTGACTTTTCAAACTTCCCGTTTGACTTTCAATTTAGAGCTTTATTTCTCTCTTGCATATGCCAACACCAAGTGACCTTGAACATGATCCAATCATTCCACATACCCATGACACATTCATGGACCATTCTCCTTTTGGACCGGTGAACCTTCTAGACCCTTCTAGAACCTCTTCGATGAAATCATCGGAAACTTTCCCGAACTCCGAAATAGGACTTTCCTTATATGAATCTTATTCTCCGGACCATTATGGATCTACTCGTGATATCCCGGATCCCATCCGAGACTCCGAACAACATTCGGTATCCCTACTAGCATTCCATATCTACTAAACAACATTGAAACCTTAAGTGTGTCTCCCTACGGTTCGTGAATTATGCGGACATGACCGAGACACTTCTCCGATCAATAACCAATAGAGGAATCTAGAAATTCATATGGCTCCCACATATTTCTACGATTACTTTGCGATCGAATGAACCACTTACATACGATACCAATTTCCCTTTGTCTCACGATAGTTTACTTATCCGAGGTTTTGATCGTCGGTATCTCTCATACCTAGTTCAACCTTGTTACCGATAAGTACTCTTTTCTCGTTCCCGTGGTATGTGATCCCTTGTGAGCCAGTCACATGCTTGCAAGATAATTGGATGACATTCCACCGAGAGGTCCTATAGTATATCTATCCATCATACGGATGGACAAATCCCACTCTTGATCCATGTGCCTCAACCCATACTTTCTGAACACTCAATGCCACCTTTATAGCCACCTAGTTATGGTGTGGTGTTTGATGTCATCAAAGCATCCTTCTAGTGATGGTGATTAGCATGATCTCATGGTCGAAGGAATTAGGTTACTATGTATCAGAAAGCTTATAGCAATTTAACTATTAAAATGACTTGATCTTTATGCTACGCTTATCTATAGGAGTATGTCCATCATACCATTCTCCTAATGATATGATCTTGTTATTAACAACATCTCAATGTTCATGATCGAGAAACCACAATCATCTATTAATCAACAAGCTAGTATTATAAAGAGGCTTTATCAGGGACTCTAATTTAGTTTACAAATCACACAAGTATTAATGTTTATGGTTAATACTATTATAGCGTGAATGTAAACATTTATCATAAACACAAAGATATAACAATAACTACTTTTATTATTGACTCTAGGGCCTATCTCCAGAAGATTTCGACGAGATCTACAACTTTCGTGTTTTGGCCAAAGGCAAACGACGAAGTCTAGATGGGTTAATAAGCGAAATAAGATTTGCACATGTGTAGATTCGGGATTTCGAGAAGGGAAACTCATACAGCTATGCCTCCACGAGTTCATATGGAGGTTTAGGATGACAGAGAGATAGGTCTTGGAGTAGGGAACAAGTAGAAACAAACGTAAGTCGATTTGGAGTTGTATATTAAAAGTTATAAGAGTTTGAATAGAGATAGGTTTGAGAAAAACTGATTTGCATGGAAATTAAAGCAAACCAGAGATCGATCCTTCTTCCTGCGTGTGGCTGGCTGGTTCGGTCTGGTAGCTGGGCCGGCTGACTTAGATTTTTTTTTCCTTTTTCATTTTCTATTTACGTGTTTCTCACATATCTTTTGCATACGAACTCCAAATGATATGATTCTTGTTTCTAAATTTTTCTAAAATCGAATAGATCATTGTAGGATCATATTTATAATCTTTTTACTAGTTTGAAAGTAGTGGATTGATAAATCCTTGTATATTTCATTTTATTTATATCTTTATTTGTTTGTATTTATTTCATAACTTTTTCATAATGTAAGATCCCACCTTTATAAAGGTAAAGATCCCTATGATTGCACTGCTAGTCCCTGCATCAAATGCTAGCATCCACTGTTTAAGATGAAGTACACAGATGCAAAGATCATTATTACAAAGTCATTCCAGAGATAACATAGTCTTTTACAACTACATGGCCATAGGACTAATACAAGAGTTTAATCATCACAATATAAATAAAGTCTTCATCTTATGTGCCACAGGCAAGCATGTTGAGTGTAGACTCATAACCCCTAATCATCATCAGAATAACCTACAACATCACAAGTTACAGCCAGAATGGGTCAATACATTGGAATAGTATTGGCAAGTGATACCTTAGTAGAATATTAGCATCTAGTTACTACATGAATTTGGCTAAGTGTAGCTTAGGCTTTCTTTGCTCAAAAATAAGTTTTACCTATCAGTTGAAAACACTAAGTTTTTGTTTGATAAAAACTTTCCCAAGGAACCACCAATAGAGATTGGTGAACCTTCACCCTTGTTCAACCACAAGTTTTAACTTAGAAAATTGGGATGAGGAGATTCTTGATAGCTTCCATGTCTTGATGCTCAAATTGTCCAATACCAGGGACATGGCTAAGTACTTAGTTTCTTCCATCTGCAGAGGTTGTGCACTTTCCCCACAAGACTTGATTTTCTCCAAGACAGGACCTGTCAGAAGCCTTCCCTTAGACCAAATGGACGCGTTCCAACCTATCATCCCACTACCACCAACTGTCCAAATGGCTAAGTTATTGCAACCTATATGATCCAGGCAGAGCCCATAATGCCATGTGGCTACACTAGAAGCTTCTTAACATTTGGCATCTCAAATCCCTTTGTTCCTGGGTGGCAATCCACAAGTGAGATACACAAGGTAAACCATAGAAATGGTCCTTGTGTAACCACTCAACACAAACCATTCTTTCCATTCCACCCAGGTGTTTCATTCACTTAGTTGTTTTATTAAGCAAAACATAAGTCAAAGACTTAGAAATATTTCTCATAACATGAATATATAATCCACCCTTGGTTGCTACTAGCTAGGCTAAGAATGGCAATAGCAAGTATCTTAACTTAGAGGAAATTCTAACAATTCTACAACTACTAGGATTTCCCAAGCATAGCATATAGATACTTAGAAAAAATATTCATGCAAGCCCTATACAAAATAATTCTAATGCATAGGTAAAAATATTGGGACAAAAATATATGAAGCACCACTTGCCTTGGTAGTTGGGGGAGTAGCAACAATCCTCACAATCACAATCACCACTAGCACCAAAATCTACACATAAAATGATAGCACTAAATTCACATATCAAAATAAACAAATAAAAATATATGAATGCATGCATGCAAATGCCATGTGATGATTTTTTCTAAGTGAAACAAGACAAGTATACAGTACTGAATCATAAACAAGACTAATACACACTAAACAAACTTTATTTAGTCTTTAAAACATTTTTCAAATAATTTCTATACTCAAAATAAGCCTATAAATGTCTCTGCAAAAATAATCAATTTTACATAAGCAAAACATTAAACACATTGCATAAATGGATAGAATTCTTTCCCCTGATTCCAATGATATAAAATTTGAAAAATTTTAATGTGTGGATCAAAAGTTATGAATTTTCCAAGTTTGAACATCTAATAGATCTAAATTCTGTTTTTAAATCTAAACACAGGCCGCGCGGCTGCGTCTGATTGGATGGTACCGGTTCGCGCTAGATCACGCTCTCGGGCCGTTGGATCTAACTAACTGCGCATGGCCCAGATCAAATCATACCGCTTCACTATCTAATCTAATCCTAGCCTCTAGATCTGGATCTAACGATCCTCGATGCTCTGACCATCGAGCGGCGGCGCAAATGGCCAGAGCGGCGGCGATGCTTCTGCCGGGGGTGAACTGGCAACATGTGGGGGTGGGATGGGTCATTATAGAATCGTGGGGACGCGGCGATGATGATGATTGACAAGGTGGAGACGCGGGCGTGCGGGTCCGTCGGAGATTCCTCGCCGGAGATGCTCCTGGCGTCGGGTGCTCGAAGTCATCGACAAAGGCGAGCCTACAGAGCGCCAGGGAACAAACCGAATGCATTAGTGTGAGTGCGAGAGGACAGCGAACTTGGCAAAGCAAACCAGAGGCGAGGGGGTGGTCAAACCTCACCGTAATTGGTCGCCGGAGCTCGTCGGAACAGCAGCGGTCCGAGGAGGAAACTGAGCAGCCTGGTGGCGATTACTGGGTGGGGTTTGAGGGGAAATGGTCGCGACGGTGTGGGGTTTAAGTAGCAGGTGAGGGCTGGGCGAATTACTGGCGGAATCAAAGGAATTGATTCGATTTTAATCAGCAAGGTAACGGGCGGCGACGACGTGTTCATCGCGCGGGATTTGGGGAGGACGATGACGACGTGGCGTTGGGGCCACTGGTCAGTGTCTGGGGGGTTGGTTCGACGTGGGTGAGAGAAGGAGCAGAGGGGGAATGGCCCGGGTGGGCTTTTGGGCCGGTTCTGGTACTGGGCTAGTTTAGCAGCGCTGGCCTTTTACCAATTCTTTTATCCTTTTCTATTTATAATTTGATTTCCTGAAAACATTTTCAAATGATTTTCAAACCAAAATGAATTCAAATTTATTCTGAATTTTTTGTAGGATGGATCCAGCTGTTAATTGATCATTTAGTACTATTGTCCACTCAAACTTACTTTGGTATTTTGAAATTTTAAAAGAAAATAACGCCTTTACCATTGCTTAATAAAGGTATAAAATGGTTTTAAATTCATTCTTTGTTTTGAAAACTTTGTCCAATCTTTGGAATTTATCAAACAAACTTAGGATCAAATATCTTTGGTTTAAAACAAATAATCTCATACTAGAGAGTATCATTGGGCCAATGCCTTGCTTACATAAAATAATAGACACAAGTTTCTGATTTTTGAGGAAAAGATCCTAAGATGAGTATGAATGTGTAACACCCTCAGAATCGGACCTATGCAAGTTTTAGCGAAACCCGCCAAACCCGCATAGAAACGATTCAAAGGTGCCCACCAGGCACTTTCGTGCGGGTGGAAAACGAAGTAATAACATTACACAACAGTCCTTGATGGGACCCACAGAACAGATATATATATATATATATATAACAGCGACTCCAGGAGTCAAGAATACAGATATACGGTACAAAGATCCAAATCACCTTGAAAAGACGGAGCGTCCGACTACGGACAAGATGCAAATGGGGCTAAGAGCCCTGAAGAATAACCAATGGCGTCCATAACCCTGCCCAGGACAAGCCGGAAGGGTAACCCTGCTAACGACGTCGAGCTCAAACCTGCTTAAACAAAAGGGGTGCCGACAAAGGGCAAAGGGAAAAGAGGAGCGTCAATACTGAGGCCAGTACATGGCGAGACTATAATTCGGCGGTCCTCGCCTACATAGGTATGGTGGACTGAAGCGGCAGCGGCAGCATGCACTGAACAACCTATAGAGACTCGGTACAACTAACGGCAATCAGAGAGGGGTAAGAAGGACCTATCCGGAACCAACCTGATTCTACCATCAAACAAACCCATCCCGGTGTTTCCCCCTCGAAAACCAAACGAGGAAGTCAACCGAAGAACTCACACTGTTGGCAGTTTTATTTATTCTGTTATCGTTGCAGTAATTACTAGTCAGGTTTAGATAATCATCCGGATAAAGTAAGCAGTGGGCACTTTTAGTTAACCATTCCGTTATAGTGGCAACACTTACTAGTCAGATACAATTAGCATGAGATAACCCCAAAACCCAGCAGTTGTTGGTACTTTTATTTAGCCATTCCGTTGTAGTTGCCATACTTACTAGTCAGGTACAATGGTCGCAAGCGACACTCCAAACAAGCTATTGTGGGCAGTATTATTTAGCCATTCCATTATGGTGAAGCTGATTACTAGTCATTATAAAGTCAAATTTAGAGCAATAAACTTTAGTTATGCTTGTCTATGGTCGAGATACTGTTCTCCAAGTCGTCCATATCCATGACACGGCTTTGAAAGTTTTACCCCGGGGTGCACCAATAGCAACACGCTCGATCAACCTCGGAAACCAAACCAAAACCCAACGAGGCTTTCACGACTAAGCAATCACAGGATTCAGAAATATTTCAGGCCACCCCATTGAGTAGACCATAGCGGAGCTAGGTGACTCGAGACGGACTCAAGGTTTGCGTCAATGGTCAGTAACGATGGGAACCCGAAAGTGTGGCTGGGCTTGTCGATACCGCGAAAACATTCCGCTTACCTAAACAGTACAGTGTGCTCCTCGCACAAACGTAAATACAGTAGTAGCATGGCATAAGTACAGGATAGTAAATAAAACCTCAAACTAGTTTGTGGCCCCAAGAAATAAGACTGAATCAAGCTCTGGCTCAGGGGGGTTCCATATACCTCTCGGATGTGGATAGCGCGATAAATCAAGGAACAGGTATCAAGTGCTCGGGGTCCTACGGGACACAAGTGGGCGTTCGAAAACCAAAAATTATCTATCACCCACCGATGCCTCTGCTTACTTCAATTTTAGTTGTTAAACAGGAATAAAAGTGAACGATAAGTAAAACTATGATCATCTCCAACATCAACATGCGGCAATACATCAACAACTGTGGCACTGGACGACACGCAACATCACATGAGCAAGCGACTACGACGCGCAAGTCCAACTATCTACCAAACAACAGGTAATAGGGTGTGTCCAAGGCAATATAAGGCTGCAAGGGATATCACGGGTACGAAAACTAGAGCATCGCAACACAGATAGCAATAGATCAACAGGAGGGAATAAATACTATAAAAGTAAGATAGGTAGAAAGGGGGAAGATGCTCGCCTGAAAACATTGTCGAAGATTCAACCGAAGATCGGGGCGAAGCTCACATCAACTCAACGGCCTTATCCGCGAAGAAGCAAAACACTAGAAGAAACACCGGATGCACTATTTAATACAACGGCAGAAGATCGGCATGCTTATGATATGATGCATGGCATGGCAAAAGTGCGGTGCAATTAGGTCATATTAAGCGGAACCAGGGGTCCCGACAATTAGTTAGATGGCTCAAGTTGTTTAAGATACCCCGCAATTTAAATGTTGTTATAACATGGCAAAAGATCGCACCGGTTCGCTACACAAATTTAAATGAGGCCAATATAAGGCTAGATTTGCCCGCATATGGGACCCATATTTAATTATGAGGTGAATCGGCAAAAGGCCCCCAAACCACACAAATATGCATGCGAGTATGACAATTTAATATGCAACAGGTTTTTATGTTTAGCATTTATAAAAATAGGGGTTCGGATAAGGGTCACACATTGGAGGGGGCTCGACGATCTTGGGGTTCCGGGGTTTGGGGTTGGTCTCAGGGTTCAGGGTTCGACGGATCGGCGGGAGCGGAGTAGATCTTGGCGTTCCGGGGGGGAAGTTCTCGGTGTTCCGTGAGGTAGACATTGTCGTATCCGTGGTCCTCGGCATCGGATCTGGGGGGAAGTACTTGTCGCATCTACCGTCTTCGGGTTTGCTTCAATCGGGTCCATGTCGGAGTATTTATCGTCTCATGTGGAATCCTTGTCGATCTGTGGCGATGATCTCAGGTTCGGGTCTCCGGGTTCAGGGGTCTCGGCGTCCGGGGTCTCGACGTCTTTGGGGCCCGGGAACCGCTTCGGGATCCGGGAGGCGATCTTGGCGCTCGATGTCCGTGAGGCGGTCCTTGGAGTCCAGGACGGAGATCTTGTCGGTGGTCTTCGGGTCCGTGAAGGAGAAAAATGCGTTCTGAGAAGATCTTGATGACACTGGTTGAACCTTGCGAACCAACTGACGTGCTGCACCCTGGCATGCGATGGAAGAGAGAGCAGCAGCGCGGCCTACTCGAGGAAAACAGGGGCGACGCGGTCGGAGGCCAGCGATGCAACGAGGTTGCAGGGGTGGTGACCGGCGTCGCGGACGGTGGAGGCGGCCGACGGGGCCAGGCCAGCGGAGGAGGGCGCCGGGGCAAGCGAGGACGGCGGATGCGGCGCTGGAGAGATGGCGAGGCGGGCGGGCGGAAGGAGGGGTTGATAGCAGGAGCTCGCCGGAGGAGCCCAGGCGGGCGGGCGACTGGCCGAGGCGGAGGGGCGGAGAGGCGGCAGGCTGCAGGCTCGGGAGGCCCAGGCAGCAGGCGCGGAGGAGGAAGTAGGCGCTTGGGACCGAGGCAGAAGAGAGCCCGTGGCGGAGGCGAGTGGGCGCGGCCTTGGCGGGAAGCTCGGAACGGGCAGGAGGCGGCGAGAGGGAGCAGCCCGCGACAGGAGAAGGTCGAGAGGAGAGGCCTTGTGATGGCGGCAGCGGGGAGCTCGCGGCTCATGGGCGGCCCTGACGGAGGAGGCGGGGAGGAGAGCGGCACGGAGGAGGCCAGGAAGAGGAGGGCGGAGGTGTGGCGCCGGGAGGTGGGCGGCGGTGGCGTGCAGCCCAAGGGCCGGCCGAGCACAGAAGAGAGGCGGGAGGAAGACGGGGGTGGGGCGCATCGGGGGAAGGTGCGGGTGCGGGGTGAGGAGCGGGCCTGTGGGGGTGGGTCCGGTTGGTGGGGGTGGGGAGACTGACATGTGGGGCCAGGGGTGGGGGTTGGGGCGTGCGTCGTGTGTGCTTGTGTGGGCTGGGGAGTTGTGTGGTGGGGGAAGTGGGGTGAGAGAGAGAGGGAGGGTTGGGGTGAGGTGGCAGGGTCTGATAGGCTAGGGGGAGGGGAGAGGATGAGGTGGCAAGTTGCTATAGGGTGGGGTGAGGTGGAGAGGGGTTGGGTAGGATAGGACTGGGTAGACTAGGGATTTTGGGGTGGGCCGTTTGTATTTTCTGGGGTGGTCGTTCGGGTCATTCGGCCCGTTCGACTGCCCCACTAAAATAATATAATAATCTTATTTAATTCTAAATGCACCGTTTGCAAACCGATAGCCGACAAACAAAATAATCCGGAGACCCGGGGTTTGGCGTTTGAATAAAAGACGGGGCGTTTAGAAAACAAAACTGGGTTTTTTCGAAATAGTTTTATACAAGCAAATGCAAGATGATGCCGATGCTCAGATGCAATGTGGCATGATGACATGAGCATGCGGTCATGATGATGCAATGCACAAAAACAACGCGATTTTCTAGTAGTGGTTTTTGCGGGATGCCACAGAATGCATGAATGATGTGCAAACTTTGAAAACATGATTTTAGGGATGTTACAAATCTAACCCCCTTAAGGTGAATCTCGCCCTCGAGATTCGGATTGGCTAGAAAATAGGTGAGGGTGGTCTTTCCGAAGGTCATCTTCTCTTTCCCATGTTGCTTCTTCTTCGGAATGATGGTTCCACTGTACTTTGCAGAATTTGATAGTCTTTGTCCGAGTAATTCTTTTTGCAGTCTCAAGAATCTTGATAGGTTTTTCCTCATAAGTGAGATCACTTTCCAATTGGACCTCCTCCAAAGGTATAGTATACTTCAAAGAAGTCTCTTCCATCTCTGGATGGCATTTCTTTATCTGACTCACATAAAACACATTGTGAACGGCAGACAATGATTCTGGCAATTCAATCTCATAAGCTACTTCTCCTTTACGACTCAGAATCTTGAATGGTCCAACATATCTTGGGGCCAATTTCCTTTGACTCGAAATCTCTTCACTCCACGAAGTGGTGACACTCTAAGATAAGCTCTATCACCCACTTCATAGGTGACTTCTCTACGGTTAGGATCTATGTAGCTCTTCTGTCGGGACTGTGCTATCTTCAATCTGTCCTTTACTAGCTTGACCTTCTCTTCAACCTCTTTGATCAATTCTGGCCCGAACAAGTTTCTTTCTCCCACACCATTCCATAGAAATGGGGTAGTACACTTTCTCCCATAGATAAACTCAAATGGCGCCATCTCAATACTGGCTTGATAGTTGTTATTGTATGAGAATTCTGCATAAGGCAGACTTTCATCCCAACTATCTCCATAGTCTAAGGCACATGCCCTCAACATATCTTCGAGAATCTATGTAGGGAGTCCCAATCTTAGATAAGATAGAGCCTCCTGTGTTTGCAATGCTAGTCCCTGGATCAATAGCTAGCATCCACAGTTAAGATGTAATATCAAGATACAAAGGTCATAATATAAATTTATAACTAGGAATAACATAGTTTTATTACATCATACATAGCTCATTTGGCTATTACATTACATTGCAGCGGAATAACTATAAGTATGGGTCTTTCATCTTCAAAGTGCCACAGGCAGATGTTGGTTGTAGACTTTGTAATCCTAATCATACAATCTTCATTCAAATCAATCAAACCTGCAACATTACAAGTTACAGCCACAAGGGTCAATACATTTGAATTGTATTGGCAAGTTTCACTACTATGTATAATATGAGTGGATCCTATCAATACATGAAAATTTGGTTAAGTAGAGTTTTGGGCTCATTTGCATAAAGCAAAGTTTATCCTATCTTTTCAAAATGGTTTTGGTCCTTTGTCAAATCTTCTTTTCCAAGTTCCTTGAACTCCTTGGTAGAAACTCAAGTGTTCAAGTCCTTGTCAAAATCTCTTGAGCCACTTGGTAACCCCAAGTGCAAAAAGCTTTAAAATCACATGAGCTCCTTGGTAATCCCCAAGTACAACATGCTTTAACAAAATCTCTTTGAATTCCTTGGTAGACACATAAGGGCATCAAGTTTTTATTTTAGAAGTTAGAATGTCGAGATCTCCCATAGTTCAAACTTTAGTTGCTCAGTATTGTCCATAACCGGGGACACGGCTAAGTACTTAGATTTTATTAACTTCTGCAGAAGGAGTACACTTTACCCACATGTCACAATCCCATCTTGTTGCCACCAGTGGCCTACTGGATTAGTGCTCACCAAGATGGAGTGCAGGCCGAGAGTGTGTGAAGTCTTTCCAAAAGGTCCTCCCATACATCATTGCTAGCTTGTCTTCACACCCATGAAGCATTCATCCCCATGTCCGGTAACTAAATACAATGTATGGGTCTTCCTAATGTAGTTGACTAAGCCAGAGCCATAATAGCATGTGGTTGCACACGAAAGCCACAATTGGAGAAGCATGTTCAATCTCTAAGTTTCCTAGGTGGTTTTCTTTTGGAGCACAACACAAAGTGATTCCCATAGACATGGATCCTTTTGTTGCCACCTTCTCCAAAACTTAAAGTATCCACCACCTAGGTGGTTCATTGAGTCCTTGTTTTATTATGTAAAACATAAGTCCTTTTCTCAACCTTTGTAAAATCTCAACATGTATCTCTTTTCAAAATAAAGCATGGCTAAGCATGTACAACTACAATATTTTCACTAAGGAGTGTATAGGGAATCCTATTAGGATTTAGCATAGCATAAGTATAAAAGTATTTTCATGCATGTTTCAAAATCCACTAAGTAAAATGAAAATAGTAGGGCATTTGTATGATAGTGTAACTTGCCTTTTTGGTAGGGAATGAGGGTTCACTCTTTGATCTTGCTAGTCTCACACTTTGTAAATTTCACTACAAGTCAATCAAGCAAACACCAAATCAACTAACATTCCAAACCACCATTACTTCAAACAAAATCACACACACAAGACAAAAAGGAACTAAGTCATGCATAGGTATGCAAAGGATGGTTCTATTGCAAGGATGGTCTCCACTAGGTTTATAAACTTTGTAAGGTCCACATTGGTCATTTACCAAAATGGCAAAGTCATTTGCAAAAGGCTTTAGTCCATAAACCATTTTTAAAATCCAACCATCATTTCATGTGGTGAAAAATATTTTTATCAAAGCAAAACTTTATGTTTTTCACCAAGTGAGTTGCCATTTGTAAAGCTTGGTGTTTTGGGTCAGTAGGTTTGGTCCAAAACATTTTCCCAAAGTTTTCCTTGCAAAAACATTTCCATAATAAACCTAATAATTTTATTTGGCTAGAAAATGGCTAAGTCAAATAATCTAACCTAAACTTTACCAAAATAATTTTCAACACCAAGGGTTGGTTCCTAGGGTCAGTAAGGTCACAACAAACCATTTTGCAAAAGTTTTAATCCTAAAATCAATTTTAAACAATTTTTCTACTCTAAACAAGCTCATAAAAGGATCTGCAAAAACAAGCAAGCTAACAGATACTATTTGCTAAACTAAGGCCACAGTTGGCTAGGGCTTGCTCTCCTGAATCCAACGACATAAAATTTGTAATTTTTGGACGTGTGGATCCAAAGATACAAAGGTTTGAAGTTTGAAAATAATTCTGTTTTCAAATTTGTTTTTAAACAGAATAGGCGACACGCGTCGTGTTTCTATTCGTGGGTACCGATTCGGTCGGATCAGCAGCGAGGTGCGTTGGATCTGGCTAGATCGCACGGTCTATATAACATACCCCTTCGTGATTTAAGTAAACTAACTGATTCGTCCGATCCAGATCTAACGGCTGCTATTGCCTGGTCATAGATGGGCGGCGCTGCGCGGCGGCTGGTGGCGGCGCGCGCTCAGACGGTGGTCCTAGGGAGCAAGGAGGACAGGGGAGGGTCTTACCGTGTTCGCGTGGTCGAGGGGATGCTCAAGGTACTCTCGAGGAAGCAAGGGGCGCTCTGGTCTTGGCAGGATTGCTCGCCGGATTCGTTGTCGGCGTCAGACTGTTCTGCTCGAGGTCGGAGACGGTGTTGTGGTTCACCCCAAGGCAAACATCGACATGGTTAGATGCAGAAGGATGGGGCGAGTATGGGAGTGTGAACAAGGAGGCGCGGAGCGGTCAGAGACTACCTGGGTGCTTGCCGGAGTTGGTGCGGACGGCGGCGCTCGAAAGTTCGACGTAGTCGGCCTGGCGCCCATGGTCGAATGGGAGATACTGGCAGATGCGCCTGGGAGTGGGGAAGCTGCCAGGGCGCTCAGGGAGGCAGGGGTGGTGTGTACTGGCTGGGATTGGAGATGGGAGCTCGTCGGGCAGTGCGGGGTGATTGGCGGCACCTAGGGGCGAGAGGAGTGGCGGAGGGAAAGGAGGGAAGGCTGGCTTAAGTACGCAAGGTCAGAGGCGAGATTAACGCAGCCATTATGAGGAATTAAGCGCTCGGATTGACAATAGGGAGCAGCGTATGGTTTGGGGAGAAGGGTGAGGTGTGAGGACGATGGCAGTGGGGTCTGTCGGGGGAAAGGAGTAAGGGAGAGGTCCACCGGTCATTCCCTCTGCGGGTTATTTACTGAGTGTGAACCGTTTTCTTGCGGGGTGATGAAATTGGGCCGGTGCTGGGCCTATTGGGCTGCCTGGGTTGGGTCGGCCATTTCCTATTTTTTTCTTTTGAATTCTTTTTTTCCTTTTCTATTTCTGATTTCTGTTTTGAAATTCCAAACAAACAAATCATACTCAAATCAATTCAAACAATCAACAATCCTTGCAACTATGAATTTGGTTATGTTCAGTAACATAAACCAAAATTCAAAATAAAACAATAATTTTTATTCTTTTTAAGATCCATTCTTTAATTAAATAAAATGGATCTTTAGTTATTTAATAAAATAGGGTTTGTTTTAATTAATAAAATCTTCATTTAAAATCCAAATATTTTCAAAACCAATTCAGTAGGTTTTATTAGAAAGTAAAGAATTCTTGGAAAGCTTGTTTAAAATAAAATAACCTTTTATTTATGGTCCATTAACAATTAAATAGATGGATCTCAGTTATTAAATCAAATAGGATTTGTTTTATTGAGATATTTATTTTAAAATCTAAAATAAAGCCAAAAACACTTTAGTAGGTTTTAATTATGAATATCAAATATTTGGGAAAACTTATTTTAAGTAATTTAATAAGTTTTGATGTTTCAATTTAAATTGGTAAAACCTTTTATTTAAATAAGGTTGGATATTAAATCCTTATTAATTTATTTAAATAAACCTTTGCTAATTTTATTTAAAATAAAATGTTTTTATTCCCAAAGTTTGGCCAAGGTTTAATTTGGCTTTATAAAATATTCTTTATTCATAAAACTTTTATTTCTATTGAAAACCAATCTTTTCATTTAATTGTTTCAAATAATATTTCCAAATGTTTTCCTTTTATTAAATTTTTATCTTTTTAAATCCCTTTAGGTTTTATTTAATTCAAATGGGTTTGAAGTTCCAATTAAATTCAAAAAGTTTCTTCTGGCTCTGAAAATCAAACAAAGTTTTATTTTATTCAGTTATTTTCACATTACAAGGTTTGGAAAATCTTGGGATGTGACAATCTGGTTGGTCCTTTCCGTCTGTCCATTAGTCTGAGGATGAAAAGCAGTGTTGAACTCCAATCTTGTTCCTAATGACTCATGTAGTTGCCTCCAAAAATGAGAAGTGAATTGAGTTCCCCTATCAGACACGATACTCTTGGGTACTCCATGCAGACACACAATCCTATTCATATAGATCTTGGCCAACTTATCACTTGTGTAGGTTGTCTTCACGGGTATGAAATGAGCCACTTTAGTGAGGCGATCCACTACTACCCAAATAGAATCATATCCAGACCTGGTCCTTGGCAATCCGGTGATGAAGTCCATGCCAATCTTGTCTCACTTCCAATTAGGAATAGGTAGAGGTTGTAGCAATCCTGCTGGTTTTTGATGTTCCGCTTTCACTCTACTACATACATCACACAAAGCAATATGTTCGGCGATGTCTTTCTTGATATTATTCCACCAAAATCTTTCCTTCATATCCATGTACATTTTGGTGTTACCCAGATGAATGGAATATGGTGAGTTGTGTTCTTCTTGTAAAATCAGTTCCCGAAGTTCCGGATCTTGCGGAACGCAGATATGTTTTCCATACCATAAAGTACCCTGTTCGTCTTCATGGAATCCTTTGGCTTTTCCCTTACCAATCGTTTCCTTAATCTCTTCAATTTCCTTGTCCGTCTTTTGGGCTTCCTTGATTTTTTCCAACAAGGTGGGTTGAACATCCAATGACATGAGATGTCCTTCAGGCACAATTTCCAATCTGAGGTCTCTAAATTGGGCACACAGATCATCTGGCAACTCTCCCTTAGTAAGGCCATTTACAAATACCTTACGACTGAGAGCATCTGCTACAACCTTTTTGTTTACCGGGGTGGTATTGCAAACTCAAGTCATAGTCCTTGATGAGTTCTAGCCATCTTCTTTGTCTCAAGTTGATTTCTTTCTGAGTGAAGATATACTTCAAACTTTTGTGATTTGTGAACACTTCACATCGCTTTCCCAAAAGGTAATGTCTCCATGTTTTGAGTGCATGGACAACAGATGCTAACTCTAAATCATGAGTAGGATAATTTACCTCGTGAGTTTTGAGTTGTCTTGAGTCATAAGCTACAATTTTCCCTTCTTGCATCAGAACTGCACCTAATCCATGATGAGATGCATCACAATACACTTGGAAATCCTTCTCCAAATCTGGCAGACATAGGACTGGTGATGTCACTAGTCTCTTCTTCAATTCTTGGAAACTGAGTTCACATCCTTCAGTCCAAGCAAATTTCTTGTATTTCTTTAGCAACTCCGTCATTGGCTTAGATACTTTGGAGAAATTTTCAATGAATCTTCTATAGTATCCTGCCAAGCCAAGGAAACTACGAACCTCCTTCACTGACTTAGGAGATTCCCATTCAGTTACAGCTGACACTTTTGCGGGATCAAGTGCTACACCATCTCCTGACACAATGTGTCCAAGAAATCCAACTTCGTTCAACCAGAATTTGATGGGGATATGCCTACCGGGGTATACCCAGCAGGGCGTTTCCGACCGGCCCAGGAACTGGCGAGTGGGCCTGCAGGACGGCGACTGGATCAAGATCTGGCGTAGATTCAAGAGACTGGAAGCTGAAGGCCCAGGAGAGTAGATAGCCCCAGTCGGATTAGGTTAAACGATTGCCGAAACCTTAACTGATTCGGTTGAGATCTGTAAACCCTAGGGGGGTGAGTCTATGTAAACCTCCCTAGAGGGCATGTAGAAGATACGTTCCATCATCCACCCAAGCGACTCGCTGCCTAGTTGCCGAGCTCGCCCCATTGTACTCTCATCATAATACAGTCTAGCAGGAGTAGGTCTTTACCCTCCGGGGGGCCGAACCTGGGTAAAACCCTGTGTCTCCGCCCTCATCTCGCACCGCAGATGGCTGGCCGCCCTTGCCCCATGTTCTACTACTCGCTGCCGATTGCAGCATCTGCCGTGGTCATTCCCACGACAGTGGCGCCCACCGTGGGGCCTGGCCGGTCTGGCCGGTGTTCTGCGGCGAGATCCAATCTGCCCATCAACGAGTCGATCGCCACCGGCCGCATGATAGCGATCGGCGAGATGCTCCAAATCTTGCCGAGCAGCTACGTCCCGGCGGCGCGACCCGTCACGCACAGCATGATCCTGCCGGTTGGCACGATCAGTCTCTTCGTCGGCCTCACCGACGTCATTGTCTCGGAGGACTAGGCTCGCATCCGCCACGCGATCGGCTCTCCGAGAGTCAGGTCCGCACGATCCACCGCCTCGCCTCCGAGTACGACTCAGCCCACAGTGATGTGGCTAAAACAACCACAGTCGCGGAAGACGCGACCCTCAACGATGGCGCCGACTCGGCGACCCCGGCGTCACTCGCCGGATCCATCGTCGCCGCGTCGCCCGCGGGCTCCATCACCCAGGTCTCCAACGTCAGAGATTTCGAGGATCCTCCCATCCTCGGGATCTTCGACTTCGACTCCGGGTCGGAAAACTCCGCCGATCTCCGCAACGGGACCGGTCGCCACGCCGCGACCTACATGGAAACTAGCGCCGACCCACCGAAGGATCCCTTCTCCACCCCGATCCCTCCCAACTCAACGGCAACGGAGGTTGTGGAACTCCGCCTGAAGCTGGCGGAAGCAGTCCGCAAGGAGCAAGCCGAGCGCGAAAAATTTCGCCTCGAGCAGGTAACAGCGCAGGAGCTGTCGCGCTACCACCAGCAACGAATTAGGTCACGCTTGAACCCCACCGTCCAGGGGCGCGCCCTGAACTTCTACGACGATAACGACCCGGCCGCGTGGCGGCGTCGATCTCCGAACGCGCGCCACCGGGAGAAGCGCCCGCCCCCACCAGTCGGTCGAATGGCGCCCCACCTCCACCCAACCGCACCCCACAGGGACCAGCCATGGATCGTGGTCTCCTCACGGGAGCGAGACGCGAACGGCCGACCACTATTCTCCACCCCGATGGACAACCTCGTGGCGGGCCGAGCAGCGGCCGACAACATCACGGCCACCAGTGATGGCTCCCTACAGATCCAGTACGTCAAGGCCTTGCTCGCAAAGCCGGTCGAGCAACAAAACGCAGGCGTCGACTCACAGGGTCGGATGTACTCACGTTCATCTAGCAGCAGAGCGGCCTGAAGCGGCCGTCCATTGGCGGCAAACACCCTCAACTGCCGCCACCTGAACCACTGCAGCTCCAACACCGACCCGCGAACGTGGCACTCTCCATCAATGACCCTCCGCCGGCGACCAACTTCGTCGCCGCCAACGGTTAGCCCGTCGACGCCCGCACCCACATCATCAACAACCAGAGCTGGCGCGCACGCCAGCCCGACGACCTGCGACATACCCTAACCAACCGCCGCGACGGTGAGCCGAGGGGGTCGCTAAGTCGACTCGGGCCCCGGTGCTTCGGACCAACGATCCGAGGTGAAAGATACCCGACGAATTTCAAAGGGACGAAGGAAATAGAGAAGTACGACCCCACGTACGATCCCTCCGTGTGGCTGGACACTTACCTCATGGCAATGGGGATCGCCGGCCACACCGATCTACTCGCCGCCCGCTACCTCCCCCTAATGATGGAGGGGGCGTGCAGGCAGTGGATCAACACTCTCCCCGCGGATAGCATCGACTCCTAGGAAGAGATGCGCGACGCCTTCGTCAGGCACTTCGAGGGTTCATACACCCGCGCCACCACCATCGAGGACCTAGAACGATGCGTCCAGGGACCTCGCGAGTCGACCCGCAGCTGGGTCCAACGATGGCAAGAACTGTGGTACAACGCGGTTGGTATCCACCCAGACACCGCAATCCACTGCTTCAAGACCTCGTGCCCTTACGATCCCCTGGTTGCCAAGCTCAAACGAGCATACCGCACACTCGACAACATACCGGACCTCCTTGAGATCGCCAAAAGATACGCGGAGGAAGACCCAAACCAAGAAACCGAAGACGAGTCAGGAGGACAACGCCACATAAGCGGCAACGACAACGTACGACGATCCGATCTACGCTACAGCAACACTCGCCTCACCGGCAAGCGCCGCAGTGACGGGCGAGTCAACTTCGTCGCCAACGCTGGGCACGCGCAGCACGAGCCCAAGAGCTTCCGCCGCGACGGGGGGCAACGCCGCGACGGCGGCAACTACAAGGAGAAACCAAGGTTCGACCCCGCGGCCCTCCTTAACCATCCTTGTGCATTTCACAGCAGGGAAGGAAAGCCCGCCACGCACACGACCACCGACTACCACTCTCTCAAGGAGATCGAGAAGGCACGTCGAGCGCGGGAAGACCCCGACAACAACCCGCCAAACGGCGGAAAATTCGGCAGCGTGGCTGGCTCGCTCCACACCTTCACAGGCTTCAACACGAAGCGCGAGAAGAAGGTCATCGCTCGCGCCGTCGCTGTCAACACGGTGGCCCAGGTGGACGTTCCCCAGTTCCTCAACTGGTCGGAGCAACCCATCACCTGGAGCCGCCAGGACCACTCGCCACGCATCGAGTACCCAGGCCGAGTCGCCCTAGTAGTCAAGCCCAAGGTTGGAGACTACTGGCTCCCCAAGACATTGATGTACGGCGGCAGCTCCATCAACATCCTGTACCTGGACACCTTCAGGAGACTGCGGCTCCCGCAGTCAATGGTCGAGACGACCTACACCATGTTCCACGGCATCGTCCCCGGTCGTAAGGCGTACCCGATCGGCCAGGTCACGCTGCCAGTCACCTTTGGCACACTGGCAAACTTCCGCACCGAGCGGATCGTCTTCGAGCTGGTGCCCTTTGACAGCCCCTACCACTGCGTCCTAGGGCGCCAGGCATTCGCCAAGTTCATGGCGGTGCCCCACTACGCATACAACGCGATGAAGCTCCCGGGACCGCATGGCGTCATCACCATACACGGCGACCCTGACATGGCCGCCGAGTGCAAGGCCAAAGGAGCCGAACTCGCCGACGCCGTCATCGCAGCAGAGGCCAACCACGCCGACGAGCTCGCCAAATACGCGAGTGGGGTCAACAACGACGACCCCACTATACTCAAGAAGCCCAACTCGGAGGGCGGGAACACATCATCCTTCGAGGCAACGACGCATACCCGCACCGTCGAGTTGGTCCCAGGCGACTCCAGCCAGACGGTGATGATCGGGACGGGCATGAGCCCAGCATAGGAAGGCGCGCTCACCGAGTTCCTCCGTGAGAACAGGGACATCTTTGCATGGAAGCCTTCTGACATGCCTGGTGTCCCTAGGGAACTCGCTGAGCACAAACTCAATGCCGAACCCAAAGTGCGACCTGTGAAGCAGTCGTTGCGGCCCTTCATTGAAGAGCGTCGCTGAGCCATCGCCGAGGAGGTGCAGCGTCTACTCGCTGCAGGCTTCATCCGGCCAATCAAATACTCCAAGTGGCTGGCAAACCCAGTCCCGGTCGAGAAGAAAAATGGGACCTGGAGGATGTGTATCGACTACACAAACTTAAACAGCACCTGCCCGAAGGAACAATTCGTCCTCCCGCGGATCGACCAAAGAATCGATTCCACCGCGGTCTCGGAGTCACTATGCTTCCTCGACGCCTACTCTGGATACAACCAGATCAAAATGGCCGTTGAGGACGAAGAGAAGACGGCGTTCATCACGCCATTCGGAGCCTTCTGTTACACCGCCATGACCTTCGGCCTCAAGAACGCCGGGGCGACCTACCAGCGGTGTATGAAGGAGTGCCTTGCGAGCCAAATTGGCCGCAATATCCATGTCTTCATTGACGACGTGGTAGTAAAGTCCGCTCCCCAGGGCGACCTACTCGCCGACCTGGCGGAGACATTCGCCAACCTGCGGAAATACAAGATAAAGCTAAACCCAGGCAAATGCACCTTCTGTGTACCTGCAGGGCAGCTACTAGAATACGTTGTTTCCAAGCACGGGATCGAGGCGAATCCCACCAAGATCGACACGATCGCTCGGCTCGGCAAACCTGAGTGCCTGCTCGACATCCAGAAGCTGGCCGGGCGAGTCGTGGCTCTCAGTCGCTTCATCCCCCGATTGGGCGAAAAGGGTGCCCCTATACCGCCTGATGCGCAAAAACCCCACCTTCCAGTGGGACAAGGAGGCGGACGATGCGCTCTGCGACCTCAAGAAGGTGCTACTCGCAGCACCGCTACTCGCCGCCCCCGTCGACAAGGAACCCATGCTGGTCTACGTCGCGGCTTCCGAGCGCGTCGTCAGCGCCGTCATGGTCGTCGAGCGACCAGAGGAAGGAAAGGAGCGCCCAGTGCAGCGACCAGTGTACTATATCAGCGAGGTCCTCACCGAGTCGCGCCAGCGATACCCGCAATACCAGAAACTGGTATACGCGGTCTTCAGAGCACAGCGGCGACTGCCACACTACTTCCAGGAGCACCCGATAACGGTCGTCTCCTCAGCACCGTTGCAGGACATCATCCGCAACTGTGAGGCGACCGGGCGAGTCGCCAAGTGGGCCGTCGAAATCGGCGTCCGCAACATCAAGTACGAGCCGCGCAAAGCGATCAAGTCGCAAGCTCTCGCGGACTTCATCACCGACTGGGAGGAGGCCCAGCAGCCAGAAAAGCTGCCATACCTCCACTACTAGTGTCTACACTTCGACGGCTCCAAGAATGAGGACGGTGCAGGAGCAGGGATCGTGCTAACCTCTCCTAAGGGCGACAAGCTACGCTACGTCCTCTGCCTCGACTTCACCCCCTGCACCAACAACATGGCCGAGTACGAGGCACTACTCCATGGCATGCGAGCCGCCAAGGAGATGAATGTCAACCGCCTGCGCTTCTACGGAGACTCTGACCTCGTCGCTGGGCAAGTTGCCGGCACCATCCCATGGCGGCATACCGCCATGGCGATGGACAAGCTGGACACTCCATGAGCTATTCCATCGAGTGGATCGACAGGCGGAAAAACGAGGAGGCCGATGCACTCTCTCGTATCGGCTCGGCTCGACTTGCACCACCCGCCAGCGTCTTCCTCAACACCATCACCAAGATTTCTGTCTCTCCCCAAGGGCGATCGACATCGGAGTCCCACTGCAACCAGTGGCAGCCCTGGTCGCACTCATCGCCGAGCGAATCTTGGACTCGCGTACGCCATCGCCTACGGAGGAGGCACCTTGCCAGCGGCAAGACGCCGGGTGATAGCGCGCCGCAAATCGTCATCATCGACGGCGAAGCTCCTGGCGCAGCGTGACCGACGTGTTCCAACGCTGCGTCCAACCTGCTGAAGGACGCAAAATCCTCCACGACATCCACTCCGGCGACTGCGGCCACCACGCCGGCGCCCGCTCTCTGGTCGCAAAGGCTATGCGACACGGTTTCTACTGGCCCACCGCACACGCAGACGCTGTCGACATTGTCCAGCGGTGCGCCGGGTGCCAGAAGTACGCCAACCAGACCCACATGCCGAGTTCGGCGCTCAAGACAATCCCCATCACCTAGCTGTTCGCCGTGTGGGGTATGGACATGGTAGGCCCTTTCAAAAAGGCCCCCTCCGGCTTCACCCACCTCCTGGTCGCAGTCGACAAATTCACAAAATGGGTGGAGGCCAAGCCAGTCCGGAAATGCGACAGGAAGACCGCCACCAAGTTCCTACGCGAGCTCATATATCGCTACGGGTTCCCAAACAACATCATCACGGACAACGGCACCAACTTCGCCAAAGGAGCCATGGCCGAGTTCTGCGAAGAAAATCACATTTGACTCGACCTCGCCTCGGTCGCTCACCCGGATTCCAACGGCCAGGCGGAACGGGCCAACCAGAGCATCCTCCATGGCCTGAAGCCACGGCTCCAAGTACCACTCGAGCGCACCGCCGGGTGCTGGGTCGAGGAGCTACCCTCCGTCATCTGGGGCATCCGCACCTCTGTCAATAGGTCGACAGGATTCACACCCTTCTTCATGGTGTACGGCGCTGAGGCAGTCATGCCCACCGACCTAGAGCACGACTCGCCAAGGTTTGTCCACTACACGGAGGCTGCAAACGAACTCGTGCGCCAGGATGGAGTCGATCAACTCGACGAGGCACGAGACCTAGCTCGCTCCCGAACTGCCATCTACCAGCAAGGACTCCGCCGCTACCATAGCCGGCGAGTGAGGACTCGCACCTTCCTGGAAGGCGACCTGGTGCTACGCCTCATCCAGGACAAGAAAGGCATGCACAAGCTCTCCCCCCGTGGGAGGGACCATTCGCCATCGGGCGAGTACTCGGCGACGACGCCTACTACCTCACCGACATCCGCGGAGACGGGAAACTAGACGTCAAGTGACCGTGGAATGTAAACGTCCTACGAAAGTTCTACTCCTAGAACTCCATACATGTACCCTCCACCCGCTATGAAATAAAACATATTGGCCACCGCAAATTGCGTCTACTCTCCGTGTCTTGTGCCACTCGCACTCGTAATAACAGCGTCAAGCTAACTGCAGAAGTCAACCTCTGGTACAGCGACCGTCACGTCCAAGTAGTGTGTTACGAGGGCACTGGGTTACCCCAGGACTTGTAACTTCCACGAAAAACGCCTACCCGGAGCCCCGTTGGAGTCGCCTAGCTCTACTGGCTTAACGAGCCAAGACAACTGCCTTCGCTCCTCACAGCGACCATGACCCTCCGCAATCTCGACACGGCGACTCGAACGGCCAAGTACCACGCTCGGGGACTGACGACCAGTCAAGCACGAGCGACTAGGGAAAAACTCCAAGTATGAGAGCGTGCCCAGGACTCGCCATGCGACTGACCCTACGGGTCAGGCAGGAGTGATGCGCTTAGTCTAACGCGCTCAGTCCTCACCCACCCTAGAGCCCCGACTAGAACCACCAAGTACCACGCTCGGGGACTCGGCGACCCGACCTCGTTCGCGCAAGGGGAAACGGTCAAGTAAAGAGCACTCATGGGAGTCGCCCTGTGACTGGCTTTCCAAGCTCGGGCGAGTTGACCTCAATAACAAAACAACATCCAAAACATTCAAAACCACAGACACATAACAAACGAGGTAAACCCCATAAAAAGGGCGGACGCGCTCGGGGAATCGTCCAATAAGCTATCAAAATTACAAAACAATTCACAAAATAATACGAAGTTTCATTATAGCAGAACAACGTCGTTCCAAAATACAAGTTGAGTTCAATGGCCAATCGCTACTAACGCCCCAGGGCACAGTGTTTCTACTCCGAGTTTCGGCGACTTCGCCGCCACCTATGATTTGCGAATGAAGGGTGTACGGGTTCGACGGATACATCGTCAACTCACCGCCATCGCCGCGGAAGGGCTGCTTGACCTTGAAGTCGATGCGGCTCAGATCGTTAGGCGGCGATCGTCTCGATAGGGAGGAGGTCGCCCATCGCCCAGAAGCGATCGATGTACACCGCGGCCCGGTCCGTCAGCTTCAGCAACTCGGCGATCTCCACTGAGCCCGTCGACGAGGGGTATCCACTCGTCACGTCGTCCAGATCGAAGTCCTCCGGGAAGTGGGCAAGCCCAAGGCTGAGAGCCGTTGCCGCCCCGCGCCGAAATGCCGACCGCGTCATGAACTCGATGACTGACGGCGCCTTCTCCAGATACCGCCATACTTCGATGAGGTCGCTAGGAATCACTTCTGTATGCGATATCTCCTGAAGATACGCCTGAATGCAAGCCGCGGACAATGTGGCCGAGTCGACCAGAGTGGTCACACACTGCCGCGCGTCGTACGACTGCGCCTCCTCCGAGCTATCGATAATCCTTCCTGTGAGCAGAGGACGGTAGTGAGTACAACAAAGATTACATAATGCATCTAATACAGGCAGAGGAAGAAAGTTTACCAATTAAAGGACGGCAGAGGCCCGTGATGAAGCTTTGAAGAGAGGAGAAGTCGTTCTGTAACCCAATAACGAGGGCGTCAGAGACCTTT
Source organism: Avena longiglumis (assembly GCA_030063025.1). NCBI lineage: Eukaryota > Viridiplantae > Streptophyta > Magnoliopsida > Poales > Poaceae > Avena > Avena longiglumis. Next base: position 453,960,234 of record CP125974.1, on the reverse strand, counting down.
CGCTCTTCAGCGGCAGCCGTAACAGCAGCTTTTGCTCGCCCATCCGCCGAGCTCGCCTCCGCTTTCGCTTCCTTGAGCTCGTGCTCCAGATCAGCGATCCGTTTCTCAGCCGTACTCAACGCAGACTGAGCCGCCGTTAGTTCACTCGCCGGGACAAGGCCCTGGCGGACCTCCTATGCCTTGGCGGCGATCGCCTGGAGTCCCTTGTTCGTTTCTTGAACGGCAACAAGTTCCTTCTCCGCGCGACACTTCGCAGCAAGCCGATCGGCTGACTCACGCTGCAAGCCCTGCGCACAAATCAAACAGTTAACAACAATGGAATCCTAAGTGCCCACCCGCTGAAATTCAGCGACTGGACACTCGGGGACTGGAGATCAAAAATCCTAAGTGCCCACCCGCTGAAATTCAGCGACTAGACACTCGGGGACTGGAGATCAAAAATCCTAAGTGCCCAACCGCTGAAATTCAGCGACTAGGCACTCGGGGACTGGGTGCTACAAATAAAAACAAACACCAAAAGAATCTGACCACTGAAATTCAGTGGCCCGATCCTCGGGGACTGGATATACCTGGATGGCTGCGCCCAGCATTCCATGGAGCTGTAGCGCGTCCACAGATGCGAGAAGAGCCGGAGTGTGTCCGCGACGCTGCTCGACCTCCGTTTCGGCGACCCCAGGCGTGCGGCTCGATGGCGCTATACCACTCGCTGTAGCCGCTTTGGCCATAAAGCGGGGGAAGGTCGCGGTAGATGCTCCAGCGCCACTAGGAGCCGGCTCGGCCATTCCAGGCGAGGAAACATTCTCCTTGGTCTTCACGGCCACCTCCGTCGCAGTCGGAGGATCACTCGGAGCAACCGTCGTGTCGTCAGAGACCGTGACGACATCGTTGCCCTTGGCCTTCTTAGCACTGTCTGCGGGGGCAGCGACCTCATCAGCTTTCCTCTTCCGTGAGGGGTCCTCTTCGGCGACGACTGGTGGCACCTTGGCCACGGAAGGGTGGCCGATCTTCTTAACTCCAGTCCTGTGAAACAACATATGAGCAAAATTGTCCGAGTACAACGAAAGGCAATAAGATGGACAAAACTTACTTGGCGATTGGTATGAACCGCAGTCCCGTGCGGATACTGGCCGGCTTCTCCAGTTCGGTGCCCAGTTTATGACTGAGGCCCATCTCCAAAACATCATGTGCCCAAGACACGGAAGGCCTCTTCGACGACGAGGCCGCGACAGGAGCCTCCGAGACGACGTTGGCAGGAGCTCTCCTGGGAGGTGAAGCTGCTGCGGCTGGAGCAGCCCCCAACCCAGAGACCGGGGCGAATAGGGGTGGAAGCGAGGCCAGAGGTACCTCATCCAGGGCGGCAGCGGCATCCGGTGCTACTGTCATCTGCGGCGCTTCATCCTTGGCCAAGCTGGTGGAGTCGTAACTACTCGCCGAATGAGGCGGAGATGCCTGTTTCGCCGGCTTCGTCTTTCTCTTTGGTGGAGCCTTCACTTCCTTCTTCTTCTTCTTCTTCTTCTTTTTCGACGGTGTAGCGTCACGACGCGAGGTGTGCTCGGGAAGCTCGTCGTCGTCGTCATGACGTTCGAGGCTTCTACTCGCCTCGAGCTCGCGCTGATGTTGCCCGCGAGTTTTGCGAACCATCGGGGTGGCGTCTTCCCTAGGCTCGTCATCATCGTCGTCATCACTCGCGTCGCTCCCGACGCCGCCCTTGGCAGGACGCGACTCGCCCCCGTCCTGGACGGACGAGCTTAAGTTCTCGTCGTCCGCGGGTGGGAGCCACCCTTCCACCACTTGGAATAACTACAGCAGGCACGCGACAATATCAATATAACCGCGAAAGCATGAACTGCGACTGCGAATGGTAGTGAAAACAGCGACTTACCATCGGAGCTGGATGCTTTGCGGTGTAGGGGGCGACCCCAGCCTTCGCGTCCAGATATGCTGCCTGGGTGATCTTCTTCAGCGCCAGGACGTCGTCTTCGAGTTTCCACATGGTGAGTCAGGATTTCGTCGAGTCTTCCCTGCCCGTGTACTCATACATGCAATGGTCGCGGTGGTCCAGGGGAACGAGTCGCCGCCCGAGCCAGCAGTTGTACAAGTTGATGGTTTGGAGGCCCTTCTTCTTCAGGTCGCGGATGGTTTGAAGCATCTCGTCCACGACCATCCACTGGTCTAGTGTGAGCTTGCCGACCTGGAGTCGGCACGGTTCGGGCCGGTCGGCGGAGTACCTTGGGATCGCTACCTCGCTGTCTGGAGTAGCCTCGGTGACGTAGAACCAGGACTTCTTACACCCGCTTGCCGCCTTGGCAGGCAGCATCAGGTCGAAGAAGGAGGCCTTCGACTTCAACTGAAACGTCAGCCCACCCACAGCCAGCATTGGGCCGCCTGATTCTTCGCGACTAACCCTCCCGTGGAACAGATCTTGCCACAGGGGGAAGTAGGGCCTGCAGCCCAGGTAGCACTCGCAGAATGCCACGAAAATGGCGAGCTTATCGATGCTATGCGGACCCAGGTCCGACGGCTGGATTCCATAGAAGGCGCAGAAGCGCCGGAAGAAGAGAGACGTGGGAAAACCCAGCCCCCGCTCCAGGTGGCTGGTGAAGCAAATAAATTCTCCCTTGCGCAGGTCTGGAGTCACCTCTCCAGCCGCGGGGATGCGCCACCTGCCGGTGCGCAGGATCCCGGCCTCCTCGAAGGATGCCAGTAGCGCCCTGTGCACTTGGACCTGCCCCATGGTTCGGTGGAGGGGGCCATTGGCTGAAAGGTTCGCGGAGGTCGAGGCTTTCTAGATCGATTGGATCGCGATGCGGGGGAAAACAGAGATGGGAAAAATCGGAGGAAAGACTAAGGAGTGTTTTCCCGATCGCCTTCCATTTCCCTTATATAGCGGTTGCTACCCGCCAATTTCGGGAGCCGTTACTACGCGGTGATTACGCCAAAGTTACCGTTGGATTACCCCAACGACTAGTTTGACCTCATCTGACGGTCCAAATTCATCCATTCGACTCGCCGACCCGATCACTACAACAGTGACTGAACATTCGCCGACCCGTTCGCCGAGCTGCGACCCAACTTACCGCTATCATTGCGACTAGAATAACTGGTTTTTACTTTATTCAGGAGTCCGCCTCCGATTCGACTAGGCGTTTGCGTTGGACTTGTATGCTTCGACTGCCAACGAACACCTGCGACCAATCAGCGACGGCCTCGGGGACTACTGATGGGGATATGCCTACCGGGGTATACCCAGCAGGGCGTTTCCGACCGGCCCAGGAACTGGCGAGTGGGCCTGCAGGACGGCGACTGGATCAAGACCTGGCGTAGATTCAAGCGATCGAAGTGAAGGCCTGTGAGAGTAGATAGGCCCAGTCGGATTAGGTTAAACGATTGCCGAAACCTTAACTAATTCGGTTGAGATCTGTAAACCCTAGGGGGGTGAGTCTATATAAACCTCCCTAGAGGGCGTGTAGAAGATACGTTCCATCATCCACCCAAGCGACTCACTGCCTAGCTGCCGAGCTCGCCCCATTGTACTCTCATCATAATACAATCTAGAAGGAGTAGGTCTTTACCCTCTGGGGGGCCGAACCTGGGTAAAACCCTGTATCTCCGCCCTCATCTCGCACCGCAGATGGCTGGCCGCCCTTGCCCCATGTTCTACTAATCGTTGTCGATTGCAGCATTTGTCGTGGTCATTCCCACGATAGAATTCACACTTGCTGAATTTGGCATACAACTTATGCTCTCTAAGCTTCTCAAGTATCAAACGCAAATGTCCTTCATGCTCTTCTTTTCTCTTGGAGTAGATCAAAATGTCATCGATGAAAACGACAAAAAACTTGTCAAGGAACTCCATGAACACCTTGTTCATCATATTCATGAAGTAAGATGGTGCATTGGTCAAACCAAATGGCATCACGGTGTACTCATACAATCCATACCTTGTGGTGAAAGCTGTCTTAGGTATGTCTTGTTCCCTTATCTTAAGCTGGAAATAACCTGACCGGAGATCAATCTTTGAGAACACACAGGCTCCTTCTAACTGATCAAACAAGTCATTTATTCTGGGCAAAGGATATTTTTTCTTGATAGTCACCTCATTGAGTGAACGATAATCTATGCATAACCTTTGACTTCTATCTTTCTTTTCCACAAACAAGACTGGTGCCCCCCAAGATGAAGAACTTGGTTGAATAAATCCTTTATGCAATTGTTCTCCAAGTTGTTTCTTGAGCTCTTTCAACTCATCAACTGACATCTTGTAAGGTCTCTTTGCTATTGGTCCTGATCCTAGCAGCAAGTCAATCAAAAATTCCACATCTCTATCTGGTGGCATTCCCGGAAATTCTTCCGGAAACACATCCGGATATTCCCTCACAATTGGCACACTATCTATGCTAACCCCCTTAAGATAATTTAGCTTGCTCCCTTTTGATTCAAAATTGGTCTTGAATCTAATCCTTTTATTATCTGGGGTTGTGAGTGTGATGATGATTAACTGATCTAGTACTCCCTTGTACTTAGTCATCCAGTCCATTCCCAAAATGACATCCAATCCTTGGGAATTTAAGATTATCAGATTAACGGGGAACTTATACTTCCCAAACTCTATGACTAGGTCATGACATCCTGAGTTCACTATCATTTCTCCACCAGGAGAACTTACTTTTATAGGACACCCAATAGTTTCAACTGTAAGTTCATTTCTATCAACAAATGCTCTTGATATGAATGAATGCGATGCGCCAGTATAAAAAAGAACAAGTGCTAGAACAAAATTGAGTTTGAACTTACCAGCCATAGCATCAGGTTCCTCATAATCTCTTCCACATTGATGTGGTTCACCTGTCCCTTCTGGAAAGGGTTGGGCTTATTGGCACCTTCAACCTTCTTTTCTGGGCACTCATTAGCATAGTGCCCCATCTTCTTACACTTGAAGCATTCAACCTGACTGAGATCCTTCTTGACAGGATGACTTCCACTACCACTTCCACTTCCATTGTGGTGGCTCTTGTATCCACTCTTGTGGTTCTTGTACTTGTCATTATCATGACCACGGTGATGTTTGTTGTCATGATGGCGGTTGTGGTTGTGGTGGTTGTTGTACTTTCCATGTTTGTGGGATCCAGAACTCCCACTATCATCATGATGGGAATGCTTGTGAGACAATCCCGAGTTGTGCTTGTCAGAGTTGTGCTTCCTCTTCTGCGTTCCACCTGTTTCATCTTGTTCTCCAAGATGGTAGCCTTGTCGCAAAGTGACTGGTAAGTGGGTACATAGGCCATAGATAGCTGCAGATTCAGCTCATCATTCAGTCCTTCGAGGAATTTCTCCTTCCTCTTGGCATCGGTATCGACTTCATCCGGTGCATAACGCGCCAGATTGTTGAACTCATCAATATATTAAGCCACGCTGCGGTGACGCTGCTTCAGGTTATGGAACTCTTTCTTCTTCAAATTCATCACTCCGGATGAGATGTGAGCTGTACGGAATCCATCTTCAAAGATAGCCCATGTCACATCCTCAATGGGAGTGGTGATCTGGAAGTTATCCCACCAAGTGGCTACTGGTCCTTCCAACAGATGTGCTGCAAACCTAACTTTCTCTTTGTCGGTGCAGCCGACAGTTACCAAATCCTTGTTCACCGAATGTAGCCAATCATTGGCCACCATGGGATCAGTAGTTCCTGAGAACTTTGCAGGCCTCAGTCTTAGGAATCTGGTAATCATGTCAAATCCTGGCAGATTATTCTGGTTGTTTTTGTTGTTATGGTTGTTGTTATTATTCTGATTCTGCATAAAAGTGATCATCATCTACATCAGTTGTGTCTGTATTGTCATCAGCTGCTGCATCTCGGGGGTGACATTGTTGTTGTTTGGGTTGGAGTTGGCATGTCGAGGAGGCATATGTGGTTTTCATAAGGATAAGAATGAGATACCCATAGATGCTTAACATGCACAATACATCACATAGTCAATCACCAAAACAAGTATGAAAATAACTTAAGGTTCAACGACATAAACAACAAGTTTGAAAAAGTAAACACACCATAGCAAGCCACCCACATGTTGGATAGTCATTGCGACTCAATAAACATAAGCATGGTAAATGAAAGATGAATGGTAGTCGTCACTACTCCTCTGCATCAACCTCCTCATCAACAAGTGTAAGACCTGCATTCTCCATAGTGGTCTTCTATTCCTCGACATTGGTAGTCAAAGCCTCTATCTTGGCCCTAAGAGCCCTCTTTTGTGAGTGAAGCCTCTCTATCACTCCCTGTTGATGCTCGAGCTCGAAGTCCTTGGCCTCTAGTTCTGCATTCATCACTCGAATCCTCTTGTTCCTGTCTTGGAATCTTTTCTCTTGGCTCTTGAACTTCCTGTCCTGGCTCTCAAACTTGGCCTCCATTTCCTTGACCAACTCTTCTTGCTCCGCGAAGAGCTTGTCCTTCTCACGAAGCTGAACCTGGAGCTCGTCATTGCTAAGCATGACGTTGGTCCTATCAGTATCTAGGTTCCTAATAAGAACCTCTAGGTCCTGAAGGTACAAACGAACCGGATCCACTGTCTCTCTAGCAGCATCCTCGAACTCAATAGCCTCACCCTCCTCGTCGCGTCTCCCGAAGGGGTGAAAGTAAAGACCTCTAAGCTCTCTGGACTGTCTCCCTACCAAGCGCCCAAGTAACTCCCGCATGACTACATCTAGGCCTTTCTCCTTGTCGTTATGCATCATCTTGAAGTGATGGTCTCCGTGGTTGGCTCTGCCTGGCGTCCGGGCTGAGTGACTCTGAAGCCCGAAAGGTCCTTCCTCTCAAACTTGGTGAGGGGAAGCGTCATGATGCTAGGAAGTGGAAGGTTGAGAACGCTAGTGAGCTCAATGAGACGAGTAACAAAACGAGTTCCCTTGAACTCCTCGGCCGTGTGGATAATAACACTAGGCATCTATTTTTTATAAGATAGAGAAAAGTTAGAATTAACATCAATAGAGAAAAATCACAAGACAAAATATCACAAGCATATCCTTCATAGCAAACACACAAATCATGACATACACAAATCCATTACAAGCATCAAAGGTTCAACATAAATTAGACAAATTTTTGGAAATAAAAACGATAAGTGTGGTGGTCCAACTAACGAAGTACGTTACAACTCTCACTCACTAGACAAAATGGCTATCAAAGCATCCTTAGTATCCATATGTCTATCTTGTTCACAAGATTCCCAAATTAATTCTATGATGTCTCCCCTTAGTTGTTGGTTGGTAGTCTCTAACTCTTGGGTATGCTTATTTTCTTCTCTAAGATCATTTTGAGTGTTTAGCATTCTGCACTTGAGTCTATCACCAAGTTCCTTGATAGCATTCCAAGCTGCATTTCTTGCAGAGTCAAAGAATGTTGTGTGCATTTCTGAGTTGGTGACCATACAGAATCCTGACTCCTTGTGGTTGTCTTCCTTGTTTTTGTACAAGTGAAGTTGCACCCACCAATACTCCTCTCCTTCATCCATCACAGGGAAACCTTTTTACACAGCTGCACCATGTATCCCCATGGTAACCATAAGGTTCCTGAGGGCTTTTGGAAATTCAGTCTCACACTCCAAAGTCATGGTCATGAGTGGTCCCTTCCTTACGGATTCGTTGATGGAGTTCATCTACAAATAGAGATGAGAAAGAAGATTAGAAAATTTTACGAGAAGAAAAAGACAAGTGTGGAAATTGTTGAAAAAATTTCCTTAGTGGTTTCTAATCCAATCCTAGGGTCATAATCCTATAGGCAACACAGTGCTCTGATACCATCTGTAAGATTCCACAGTTTAAGGTGAAGTTTATAAAGGTAAAGATCCCTGTGATTGCAATGCTAGTCCCTGGATCAAATGCTAGCATCCACAGTTTAAGGTGAAGTACACAGATACAAAGGTCATTATTACAAAGTCATTCCAGAGATAACATAGTCTTTTACAACTCCATGGCCATAGGCCTAATACAAGAGTTTAATCATAACAATATAAATAAAGTGTTCATCTTCATGTGCCACAGGCAAGCATGTTGAGTGTAGACTCATAACCCCTAATCATCATCAGAATAACCTACAACATCACAAGTTACAGCCATAGTGGGTCAATACATTGGAATAGTATTGGCAAGTGATACCTTAGTAGAATATTAGCATCTAGTTACTACATGAATTTGGCTAAGTGTAGCTTAGGCTTGCTTTGCTCAAAAATAAGTTTTACTTATAAGTTGAAAACACTAAGTTTTTGTTTGGTAAAAACTTTCCCAAGGAACCACCAATAGAGATTGGTGAACCTTCACCCTTGTTCAACCACAAGTTTTAACTTAGAAAATTGGATGAGGAGATTCTTGATAGCTTCCATGTCTTGATGCTCAAATTGTCCAATACCAGGGACATGGCTAAGTACTTAGTTTCTTCCATCTGCAGAGGTTGTGCACTTTCCCCACAAGACTTGATTTTCACCAAGACAGGACCTTTCAGAAGCCTTCCCTTAGACCAAATGGACGCGTTCCAACCTATCATCCCACTACCACCAACTGTCCAAATGGCTAAGTTATTGCAACCTATATGATCCAGGAAGAGCCCATAATGCCATGTGGCTGCACTAGAAGCTTCTTAACATTTGGCATCTCAAATCCCTTTGTTCCTGGGTGGCAATCCACAAGTGAGATACACAAGGTAAACCATAGAAATGGGCCTTGTGTAACCACTCAACACAAACTATTCTTTCCATTCCACCCAGGTGTTTCATTCACTTAGTTGTTTTATTAAGCAAAACATAAGTCAAAGACTTAGAAATATTTCTCATAGCATGAATATATAATCCACCCTTGGTTTCTACTAGCTAGGCTAAGCATGGTAATAGCAAGTATCTTAACTTAGAGGAAATTCAAACAATTCTACAACTACTAGGATTTCCCAAGCATAGCATATAGATACTTAGCAAAATATTCATGCAAGCCCTATACAAAATAATTCTAATGCATAGGTAAAAATATTGGGACAAAATATATGAAGCACCACTTGCCTTGGTATTTGGGGGAGTATCAACAATCCTCACAATCACAATCACCACTAGCACCAAAATCTACACATAAAATGATAGCACTGAATTCACATATCAAAATAAACAAACAAAAATATATGAATGCATGCAAATGCCATGTGATGATTTTTTTCTAAGTCAAACAAGACAAGTATACAGTACTGAATCATAAACAAGACTAATACACACTAAACAAACTTTATTTAGTCTTTAAATCATTTTTCAAATAATTTCTATACTCAAAATAAGCCTATAAATGTCTCTGCAAAAATAATCAATTTTACAGAAGCAAAACATTAAACACATTGCATAACTGGATAGAATTCTTTCTCCTGATTCCAATGATATAAAATTTGCAAAATTTGAACATGTGGATCAAAAGTTATGAATTTGGAAGTTTGAACATCTAATAGATCTAAATTCTGTTTTTAAATCTAAACACAGGCCACACGGCAGCGTCTGATTGGACGGTACCGGTTTGCGCTGGATCACGCTCGTGGGCCGTTGGATCTAACTAACTGCGCACGGCCCAAATCAAATCATACCGCTTCACCCTCTAATCTAATCCTAGCCTCTAGATCTGGATCTAACGATCCTCGATGCTCTGACCATCGAGCGGTGGCGCAAATGGCCAGAGCAGCGGCGATGCTTCTGCCGGCGGTGAACTGGCAGTGCTAGGGGGCATGTGGGGGTAGGATGGGTCGTTACTGAATCGTGGGGATGTGGCGATGACGATGATTGACAAGGTGGAGATGCGGGTCTTGGTCGTCGGAGATTCTCGGGAGATGCTCCGGCCGGTGCTCAAGTCGCCGATGAGGCGAGCCTACAGAGTGCCATGGAACAAACCGAATGCATTAGCGTGAGCGCGAGAGGACAGCGAACTTGGCAAAGCAAACCAGAGGCGAGGGGGTGGTCTGTCAACACCCGGATTTTTAATCCCAGATGCCTTTTATGCCATACATCGCAATCCCAGGATTACCATTTTTGTGAGACATAACAGAATTGGATACCATAGTACATCGTCCATTACAAACCGTACATAAGTTCTTACATAAATAGGGATCTCATGATCCCGTTCTTAATACAACATCAAGCAGCGGAATACGTAATAATAACGGTAGCGTGGGCGAAGCTCCATCTTCGGGGTCAAAGGCAATGCTGACGATGGGAGATGATCCTAGTTGTCGTAACCTTCCTAGGGTCCATCCTCTAGGTACTCCTCTTCATTGTCTGTCCATGGGAATAGCCAGGGACAAAGCCATGAGTACTCTTTAAGTACTCGCAAACTAATACTAACAAGTAAAATGGGTTTTTGATAATAGGACACTAGGCTCTAGGGTTATTTTGCAAAAGCCAGATTTATCTCTACTAAGTTTAGAAGCAACGAATGCTAGTTGAAGTTTTATAACACCTAAGGGGGAACTTGTATTTCATATCACAACCCTGTTGTGGTCAAGTCAAAGTCTCGATTCATTTCACAAGTCATTTTGAAAAGTTTGACGGGGGAACAGTATGGCCACTCCAACTGTCCATAACCACGGACGCGGCTATTCGAATAGTTTGACACTCTGCAGAGCTTGTACACTTTCACCACAACATTCGATACATCCATCAGGAAAAAAATCCTAAATTCACCATACTCAGTATGCGAATAATCAATCCTAACCTTTCAATTACACGCCCTAGTATAAGCACCTCTCCTGTGAGTTTGGCCTCCCAACCATGACCAACTGTCATCTTGGGAACTGCACAGGTGGACAATCTTCACAAGGTAGCCTCAGCTTAGACCTTGGACGTGAGGGAACTAATACTAAGGTACACAAGTTTCCAGTCAAGCCCTACCCAATCTTCGGGTATTGTGGTTGTACGATAAAATTGGAATGGTATCGCATCCAGACAACCATCAGTTTTATAAAGGGCTAAGGCTCATGCCTCAACATTTTCATCACCAAAATCATCAGGTGTTCGGAAACACATGTCCAAAACATTTCAATAGAATGATCCATCATTCCAAGTTTTCATAACCATTTTTCCACCAAGTATTCCCATCTAAAGTTGATCAGGTTTTATGCTTAGCACTAGCATCTACAAGTGGGGGTGATTACTAATGAGGGGTGGTACACTAGTGGGGTTTGACTAAGTTTAATCTCATGCCTTAGGATGAAATCAAGATTATCTAGATTAGGCCAAATTTTATGCTCTTTATGCAACCTTCAAGTATCCTTCTAGAATCTACAATTCACTTAAGTAAGCTCTAAGTACTAGCTTTGATAAATAAGTAAAGTAAGAAGCTTGCAAGTAAAACTAGGATTGGTTTATCAAGTGGAGATGATCATATATGCTTAAGGCATATAATTGGCATGGTAACAAGCAAGTATTGACTTACATAATATCAGTATAAGCTTGCTAGATTGCAAGTGTTAGCTTGCATTGGTCCACTTAGTTAATAAAGTGTAACACCCTCAGAATCGGACCTATGCAAGTTTGAGCGAAACCCGCCAAACCCACATAGAAACGATTCAAAGGTGCCAACCAGGCACTTTCGTGCGGGTGGAACGGAGTAATAACATTACACAACAGTCCTCGATGGGACCCATGCAGATACATATCTGACGACTCAATGAGTCAAGAATACAGATATAATATACAAAGATCCAAATCACCTTGAAAACGATAGAGCGTCCAGCTACGGACAAGATGCAAATGGGGCTAAGAGCCCTGAAGAATAACCAATGGCGTCCATAACCCTGCCCAGGCCAAGCCGGAAGGGTAACCCTGCTAACGACGTCGATCTCAAAACCTGCTTAAACAAAAGGGGTGTCGACAAAGGGCAAAGGAAAAAGAGGAGCGTCAGTACTGAGGCCAGTACACGGCGAGGCTAGAATTCGGCGGTCCTCGCCTACATAGGTATGGTGGACTGAAGCGGCAGCGGCAGCACACACTAAACAACCTATAGAGACTCGATACAACTGGCGGCAATCAGAGAGGGGTAAGAAAGTCCTATTCGGATCCAACCTGTTACTATCATCAAACAAACCCATCCTGGTGTTTCCCCCTCGAGACCAAACGAGGAAGTCAACCGAGGAACTCACACCGTTGGCAGTTTTATTTATTCCGTTATCGTTGCAGCAATTACTAGTCAGGTATAGATAATCATCCTGATAAAATAAGCAGTGGGTCATTTAGTTAACCATTCCGTTATAGTTGCAGCAATTACTAATCAGATACAGATGGCATGATATAATCCCAAAACCCAGCAGTTGTTGGTACTTTTATTCAGCCATTCCGTTGTAGTTGCAAGATTTACTAGTCAGGTACAATGGTCGCAAGCGACAATTCAAACAAGCAATTGTGGGCAGTATTATTTAGCCATTCCATTATAGTGAAGCTGATTACTAGTCATTATAAAGTCAAATTTATAGCAGTAAACTTTAGTTATGCTTGTCTATGGTCGAGATACTGTGCTCCAAGTCGTCCATATCCGCGGACACGGCTTTCAGAAAGTTTTACCCGGCCGGGGTGCACCAATAGCAACACACGCTCGATCAACCTCGGAAAAACCAAAACAAAACCCAACGAGGCTTTCACGACTGAACAATCACAGGATTCAGAATATTTCAGGGGCCACCCTTAAGTAGAATCCGCAACGGCCGCCGGCTCGAGACGGACTTAAGGTTTGGGTAGACGGCCATGAACGATCGGGAACCCGAAGTGTGGCTGGGCTTGTCGACACAGCGGAATCGTGTCCCGATCCTAACAAGACAAAGGTGCTCCTCGCACAAACGTAAATACATAAGTAGCATGGCATAAGTACAGATCGTAAATAAAACCTCAAACTAGTTTGTGGCCCCAAGAAATAAGATCGAATCAAGCTCGCTCGGGGGTCCCATATACCTCCCGGATGTGGATAGCGCGATAAATCAAGGAACAGGTATCAAGTACTCGGGGTCCTACGGGACACAAGTGGGCGTTCGGAAACCAAATATTATCTATCACCCACCGATGCCTCTGCTTACTTCAATTTTAGTTGTTAAACAGGAATTAAAATGAACGGTAAGTAAAACTAGAATCATCTCCATCATCAACATGCGGCAATACATCAACAACGGTGGCATTTGACGACACGCAACAGCACTTGAGCCAGCGACTACGACACACAAGTCCAACTATCTACCAAACAACAGGTAATGGGATGTGTCCAAGGCAATATATGGCTGCAAGGGATATCAAGGGTACGGAATCTAGAGCATCGCAACACAGATAGCAATAGATCAACAGGAGGGAATAAATACTATAAAAGCAAGATAGGTAGAAAGGGGGAGATGCTCGCCTGAAAAATTTGTCGAAGGTTCAACCGAAGATCGGGGCGAAGCTCACATCAACTCAACGGCCTTATCCGCGAAGAAGCAAAACACTAGAATAACACCGGATGCAATATTTAATACAACGGCAGAAGATCGGCATGCTTATGATATGATGCATGGCATGGCAAGGTGCGGTGCAATTAGGTCATGTTAAGCGGAACCGGGGTCCCAGCATTACTTAGATGGTTCAAGTTGTTTAGCTAATCCCCGCAATTAAATGTTGTTTAACAAGGCAAAAGATAGCACCGGTTCGCTACACAGATTTAGATGAGGCCAATATGAGACTAGATTTGCCCGCATATGGGCCCCATATTTAATTATTAGGTGAATCGGCATAAGGCCCCCAAACCACACGAATATGCATGCGAGATGAATGATTAATATGCGACAAGTTGTATTATGTTATAAAATAGGGTTCGAGGAAAAGGGGGTCACACATTAGAGTTCGGCAGATCTTGGGGTTTCCGGGGTTCAGGGTTGGTCTCAGGGTCCAGGGTTCGACGGAACGTTCTCGGCTCCGGGGTTAGGGTCTCGGATCGGGGTAGTAGATCTTGTCGCTGGGCATCCGTGAAGTAGAACTCGTAGTCCGTCTTTAGTCGGTGGAGAACTTGGTTCCGGGTCGGAGTACTTGTCGCACATGTGGCCTTCGGGTCATGTCGACGATCATGGCGTTCAGGGGGAGTTCTCGGTGTTCCGCATCGGTATCCTTATCGTCCGGGGTACGGAAACGGTCTTCAGGGTTCGCCATCGGATCCGTGTAGGAGGGCTCGAGGGCTTCGGCTCAGGGTCGCCGTCGAACTCCGCGGATCAGGGTCTTCGGATTCCGTGAGGGAGAGCTTGTAGTTCCGGGATCTTCGGGTCTCGATCATCGGAATCCGTGAAGGAGGCCTTGGCGTCCGGGGTGGAAATCTTGGCGTAGATCTTCAGGCAGCAGTGCGGATGTGCAAACACGGCTCGCAGATCTTGAACTTGGCGTTGACATGCTTGGGGATAAGATTCACCAAACACACGGTGGTCCGAGGGTGCCCCGATACACCAACATCTGAAAGGGGATCGTCCCATACCGGCGATGACCTGCAAAGCACAGAACGGCCGGCCTCGAGGACGCGGTCTCCTGCAGCGGACGGACAGAGCGATGCTGGACCGAGGAGAAGCAGAAGGCGACCGCGCGAAGGGGGCAGAGGCGGGCGTCGGGCCGGCACCGGCGAGGGGCGAGGCGGACGGGGAGGACTCGGGCAGCGGAGGTCGGGGCCGGGTCGCGTGGCCGGAGCGGAGGCGAGCGGAGAAGGGGAGAGCGCGTGAGGAGGGCGGCTCGGTGGCTGCAGGAGGCGGCGCCGCAGGAGGCGGCAGAGGAGGCGCGACGGGGCCGACGCGGCGGCTCCGGCGAGAAGCTCGGGACGAGCTCGGAGGGGGCGCGCGGTAGGAGAGCCTGCCTGGCGAGGGGAGAGCTGCAGGGGCGGACGGGGAGCGGAGGAACGAGCGGGAGGAGAGGAGCTCTGGGGCGGCGGACGCTGGGCGAAGCGCGGCTGCCGCGGGAGACCTGGAGGAGGAGGCTCGGGCGGGGGAGACGCAGGTCGGCGCGGCCGGCTCGGCGGGACGGGCAGCGGGGCGACGGGCGGCATGACGGTGTGGCTTGGCCGAGGAGGGAGGAGGAGGTGGCGCGGCGGTGGAGGCGGTCGTGTGGAAGACGCGGTGGGTGGGAGAGAAGGGAGCAAGCGGGCTGTGGGTGGGGCCAGGCGGTCCGGGGCCGTGGAAGTAGTGGGTAGGTGAGGGAGCGGCTCGGTGTGGGAGGTGGGGGGCAGGAGAGTGCCAAGGGTGGGGATCACAAGGCTACTGTGTGTGGTGAGGTGGGGACTTGGTGAGTGGTGGTCTGAGAGAGGGAGAGAGAGGGGGCCACGTGGCAGAGGATGGTTGGTGGGGGAGTTGGGGTGGGCTGATGTGGCGCAAGGGGAGTGGTCGGGGTGAGGTGGAGAGGGGTTGGGTAGGATAGGTTGGGTGTAAAAAGGATTTAGGTTGGACCGATTTAAATCTTGGGGTGGTCGTTCGGGTCATTCGGCCCGTTCGACTGCCCCACTATAAACAATGAAAAGTTTTATTTAATTTAATCGCACCGGTTGCAAACCAATAATAGACAACAAGATATTCCGGCAATTCGGTTTGAATTTGAAAACAAGACGGCGTTAGAAAACAAAACAGGCTTTATGAAAATAGTTTTATGCAACAATGCATGATGATGACGATGCAATGCACAAATTCAACGCGATTTTCTAGCGGTGGTTTTATGGATGCCACAATTCGACACCACTAACAATGGATCTCGCCCTCGAGATCCGCCTCATGGTACCGGAAGGAAGGTCGGCGATCTGCGTCTTCTTGACTCGTGTAGATCCTCGCGACACCACTAGCGATGGTTCCTTCTTCATCTGGAAAACGGCGACACCACCAACAAAGGTTCATTGTTCCTGGTCGTCGAGAGAACACCCGGAGAAACAAAGGACGAAGATAGAGGTATCAAACGATAAGGCCACCTCTTACTTCCATTAGAAGAGGGAAAAGTTACATTGATCCACCAGTTCGATGTACAGAGCGAACAGTAAGAATCGGGTAGGGTGATCAGTCCATCCCGGACCCAACTATCAACTCTATACATGGGTAGGAGAATCAGGCAACTCAACTCTCGAGATTTAGACTGAAGACCTTCTTAGGCGGTATCCGGAACAAAGGGATGATGCCAACAGGAATCGTATGAAAGACACAATGATTAGGTTCCGCGATGGTTCCATTGGCATGAACAACACATGCTCAAGGTATACTCCAACTTCACCCATGCTCGTCCTTCTCATATGTTTTTCAACGACACAGATATCCGGCAAGGAACACATATGGATAAAGAGCTCAAGAACAAAAGATTGGAGGAAGGGTTCAACAGACAAGTTGCAGATTGACGATCGTAGCACCTTCGTTACAAAAGGAAGAAAGCGAAACCCTGAAGGTACGACGGTAACCCAACCACGAGAAATCCTGGACTCGAAGAGAGAGAAGAGAGCGGATTCAAAACACGTAGAGATAAGAGAGGAATAGCAAAGGGGTAAGGAGTAAAAATCAGACCTAATCGTAACTATCCAACCGATTTTGCAAAAATATTTTTGACACTCTACCGCCGTTAGCTAGGTTATCCCACAGTTGGACTTGTGGGTATCGCAATCGCCGAGCTCGATACCACTCAGAACACCTCGAATCGGACCTATGCAAGTTTGAGCGAAACCCGCCAAACCCGCATAGAAACGATTCAAAGGTGCTCACCAGCACTTTCGCAAGGGTGGAAAACGAAGTAATAACATTACACAACAGTCCTCGATGGGACCCACATAACAGATATATATACAGCAGTGACTCAATGAGTCAAGAATACAGATATAATATACAAAGATCCAAATCACCTTGAAAACGATAGAGCGTCCAGCTACGGACAAGATGCAAATGGGGCTAAGAGCCCTGAAGAATAACCAATGGCGCCCATAACCCTGCCCAGGCCAAGCCGGAAGGGTAACCCTGCTAACGACGTCGATCTCAAAACCTGCTTAAACAAAAGGGGTGCCGACAAAGGGCAAAGGAAAAAGAGGAGCGTCAAGATCGAGGCCAAGACACGGCGAGGCTAGAATTCAAGGTCCTCGCCTACATAGGTATGGTGGATCAAGCGCAGCGCAAAGACACACTAAACAACCTATAGAGACTCGATACAATACATGCAATCGAGGGGTAAGAAAGTCCTATTCGGATCCAACCTGATACTATCATCAAACAAACCCATCCTGGTGTTTCCCCCTCGAGACCAAACGAGGAAGTCAACCGAGGAACTCACACCGTTGGCAGTTTTATTTATTCCGTTATCGTTGCAGCAATTACTAGTCAGGTATAGATAATCATCCTGATAAAATAAGCAGTGGGTCATTTAGTTAACCATTCCGTTATAGTTGCAGCAATTACTAATCAGATACAGATGGCATGATATAATCCCAAAACCCAGCAGTTGTTGGTACTTTTATTCAGCCATTCCGTTGTAGTTGCAAGATTTACTAGTCAGGTACAATGGTCGCAAGCGACAATTCAAACAAGCAATTGTGGGCAGTATTATTTAGCCATTCCATCATAGTGAAGCTGATTACTAGTCATTATGAAATCAAATTTATAGCAGTAAACTTTAGTTATGCTTGTCTATGGTCGAGATACTATGCTCCAAGTCGTCCATATTCGCGGACACGGCTTCCAGAAAGTTTTACCCGGCCGGGGTGCACCAATAGCAACACACGCTCGATCAACCTCGGAAAAACCAAAACAAAACCCAACGAGGCTTTCACGACTGAACAATCACAGGATTCAGAAATATTTCAGGGGGCCACCCCTTAAGTAGAATCCGCAAGCCGCCGGCTCCGAGACGGACTTAAGGTTTGGGTAGACGGCTGTGAACGACTGGGAACCCGAAAGTGTGGCTGGGCTTGTCGACACCGCGGAATTGTGTCCCGATCCTAAACAGTACAGTGTGCTCCTCGCACAAACGTAAATACATAAGTAGCATGGCATAAGTACAGGATCGTAAAGAAAACCTCAAACTAGTTTGTGGCCCCAAGAAATAAGACTGAATCAAGCTCGCTCGTGGGGGTCCCATATACCTCCGGATGTGGATAGCGATAAATCAAGGAATGTATCAAGTACTCGGGTCCCACGGACAAGTATGCTCGGAAACCAAATATTATCTATCACCCACCGATGCCTCGCTTACTTCAATTTTAGTTGTTAAACAGGAATTAAAATGAGCGGTAAGTAAAACTAGAATCATCTCCATCATCAACATGCGGCAATACATCAACAACGGTGGCATTTGACGACAACAAACACTTGAGCCAGCGACTACGACACAAGTCCAACTATCTACCAAACAATGTAATGGATGTGTCCAAGGCAATATATGGCTGCAAGGGATATCAAGGGTACGAATCTAGAGCATCGCAAATACGTATAGCAATAGATCAACAGAGGGAATAAATACTATAAAAGCAAGATAGGTAGAAAGGGGAGATGCTCTTTGAAAACTTTGTCGAAGGTTCAACCGAAGATCGGGGTGAAGCTCACATCAACTCAACGGCCTTATCCGCGAAGAAGCAAAACACTAGAATAACACCGGATGCAATATTTAATACAACGGCAGAAGATCGGCATGCTTATGATATGATGCATGGCATGGCAAGGTGCGGTGCAATTAGGTCATGTTAAGCGGAACCGGGGTCCCGACATTACTTAGATGGTTCAAGTTGTTTAGCTAATCCCCGCAATTAAATGTTGTTTAACAAGGCAAAAGATAGCACCGGTTCGCTACACAGATTTAGATGAGGCCAATATGAGACTAGATTTGCCCGCATATGGGCCCCATATTTAATTATTAGGTGAATCGTCATAAGGCCCCCAAACCACACGAATATGCATGCGAGATGAATGATTAATATGCGACAAGTTGTATTATGTTATAAAATAGGGTTCGAGGAAAAGGGGTCACACATTAGAGTTCGGCAGATCTTGGGTTTTCCGGGGTTCAGGGTCGGTCTTAGGGTCCAGGGTTCGACGGAACGTTCTCGGCTCCGGGGTTAGGGTCTCGGATCGGGGTAGTAGATCTTGTCGCTGGTCATCCGTGAAGTAGAACTCGTAGTCCGTCTTTAGTCGGTGGCGAACTTGGTTCCGGGTCGGAGTACTTGTCGCACATGTGGCCTTCGGGTCATGTCGACGATCATGGCGTTCAGGGGGAGTTCTCGGTGTTCCGCGTCGGTATCCTTATTGTCCGGGTACGGAAACGGTCTTCAGGGTTCGCCATCGGATTCGTGTAGGAGGGCTCGAGGGCTTCGCTCGTGGGTCGCCGAACTCCGCGGATCAGGGTCTTCGGATTCCGTGAGGGAGAGCTTGTAGTTCCGGGATCTTCGGGTCTCGATCATCGGAATCCGTGAAGGAGGCCTTGGCGTCCGGGGTGGAAATCTTGGCGTAGATCTTCAGGCAGCAGTGCGGATGTGGAAACACGGCTCGCAGATCTTGAACTTGGCGTTGACATGCTTGGGGATAAGATTCACCAAACACACGGTGGTCCGAGGGTGCCCCGATACACCAACATCGAAAGGGATCGCCCCATACCGGGCGGCGACCGCAAAGCACGTAACGGGCGGCCTCGAGGACGCGTCTCTCGCAGACGGACAGAGCGATGCTTGGACCGAGGAGAAGGCGACCGCGCGAAGGGGCGGCTGGCCGGGCACCGGCGAGGGGCGAGGGCGGGAGGACTCGGCATGGAGCGGGTCGGGGGCTGGGTCGCGGTGGCCGGAGCGGAGGGCAGAGCGGAGAAGGGGAGGAGAGCGGCGTGAGGAGGGCGGCTCGGCGGGTGGCTGCAGGAGGCGGCGCCGTCGAGGGAGGCGGCGGAGGAGGCGCGACGGGGCCGACGCGGGCTCGGCGAGAAGCTCGACGAGCTGAGGGGGCAAGGGGAGGAGAGCCTGCCTGGCGGGCGGAGGGAGAGCCAAAGGGGCGTACAGGCGGAGGAACGGCGGGAGGAGAGGAGCCTGGGGGCGCGGCGGACTGGGCGAAGCGGGCGCCGGGGGAGACTGGAGGAGGAGGCCCGGCGGGAGACGCAGGTTCGGCGGGCGGCTCGAAGGGACGGCGTGGCGGGGGCGAGGTGGCGCGGGGACGCTGCCGCGACGGTGGCCGGCGCCGGAGGAGGGAGGAGGGGGTGGCGCGTGCAGGTGGAGGCGGGTCGCGTGGAAGACGCGGTGGGTGGGAGGAGAGAAGGGAGCAAGCGGGGCCGGGGGTGGGGCCAGGAGTGCGGGTCCGGGGCCAGGGAAGTAGTGGGGTAGGTGGGGAGGGAGCGGCTCGGTGTGGGGAGGTGGGGCCGCAGGGAGAGGGCCAGGCGGGGTGGGGATCTGCTGCGCGCGCTGTGTGCGTGTGTGGTGAGGTGGGGACTTGGTGAGTGGTGGTCTGAGAGAGGGAGAGAGAGGGGGCCACGTGGCAGAGGATGGTTGGTGGGGGAGTTGGGGTGGGCTGATGTGGCGCAAGGGGAGTGGTCGGGGTGAGGTGGAGAGGGGTTGGGTAGGATAGGTTGGGTGTAAAAAGGATTTAGGTTGGACCGATTTAAATCCTGGGGTGGTCGTTCGGGTCATTCGGCCCGTTCGACTGCCCCACTATAAACAATGAAAAGTTTTATTTAATTTAATCGCACCGGTTGCAAACCAATAATAGACAACAAGATATTCCGGCGACCCGGGTTTGAATTTGAAAACAAGACGGGGCGTTTTCAGAAAACAAAACAGGCTTTGCGAAAATAGTTTTATGCAACAATGCATGATGATGACGATGCAATGCACAAATTCAACGCGATTTTCTAGCAGTGGTTTTGCGGGATGCCACATAAAGCTTGCTAGATTGCAAGTGTTAGCTTGCATTGGTCCACTTAGTTAATAAAGCTTGCTAGATTGCAAGTGTTAGCTTGCATTGGTCCACGTAGTTAATAAAGCTTGCTAGATTGCAAGTGCTAGCTTGCATTGGTCCACTTAGTTAATAAAGCTTGCCTTGAGCAAAGCAGTGGTTGAAGTTCTCCTCGGCTTCTTCTTCGTAGAATTCTCCTTCCTCCTCGTATCCTTGGTCAGTACTAGCGTCTATGAATAAATACGAGGTACACAATCACCAAACAATAATTAACTACTTGCAATCATCACACACAAGGGTCCTATATATGATCTAACATCATCACTAACATTACAAGATTAAGGCTTGGTTTAATTCCTTTTATTTTTAGAAAAGTAATTTCTACTCATTGAAAACTACTTAAGATTTAATATTCTCCAAACCAAACATGGGATCATGTTGACACATGTCATCACCACATATTTTAGTCCATGGGAATATGATTTAAAGTGGTGTCACAATTTAATAAGGTTTTACGCTTTTATTTTTATTAAATAAAGTGACTAGAAATGCCTATGTAGCATTCTTTTATTACTATAAGTAAACCTATATATTTTTATATATTCTGAAAGGTATGGTTAAATGTGATTTTTGAGAGTTGGAATTAGCTCAAAAGCTATTATGGTTTAAATTTGAAAAATGTTTGAATGCAGAAAAGCTTCTGCCTTGTTATTTTTACCATGGGTGATCTATAGATCCAAATCACTTGAATCCAACGGGCTTGGATTCAGCATTCCCAGACCTTTCCAACAAAATTAGTTTCATTCAATTTGGTGCACTGAATCGATCTGGGTTGATTTTTGAAACTGGGTACAGAAGTGAATTTGAAATAAAATGGAAAAGGTTTAATTCAAATAACTGGGCTGCGCGGGAAAAGTTAACGGGCCGGCCTGCTAAGCGTAGTTCTTCCGCGGGCTGCTTAAGTGGCTGTCCCCACTCGTCAGTGAGACAGGGGGTGCGAAGCGGTATGGGGCGATGTGGGACGTTCGATCTGGTTCTAATCCAATGGCTGAGAGTCATCGTCGACGTTGGGCAACGCCGGCGAGACAGAAACCTAGCGCAGCCAGTGGGGGTTGCTGGGGGCTCACCGGGGTGCAGGCAAGGGTCGGCGAGGCGGGCGAACGACGATGTCGACGACGGCAAACTCAGGGGTGGTTGTGGCAGCTCCTGGGGTGGACGAAATCGACGGCGCCCTTCTTCTCCATAGGCGGCGGGCTCCGGTGAAATTCCGGCGAAGTGCTGCTCGCCTTGCTCAGGGAACAGTGTGGCACGATCAGTGGTGAGAGGGGAGTAGAATGGCGTGCTCAATTCGGCTGGGGGTGGCCTTTATTTATAGTCGAGCGAGGGGACCGTTGGGGGGCACGGTGAGCTCGTCGGGGGCAATGGTACAGGCGGCTATTGGCATGGGCGAAGGTAGGGGACGGTGCGGTGTTCCCTGGCGATGCTCAATGATATGGTGGCGAGACGTGGGGTGGTGCGGGTTGGTCTGGAACACGCGACGCTCTACGCGACAGAGGCGGCGTCTTCGACGGCGAGCGGTGGTTGTGTGTCATGGGGCGGAGAACGGGGATGTCTGGCGGTCTCCTGGGTCGGTGGCGATCGTGTATGCACGCGGTGAGGGCGGCGCGCGGTCTGTGGGCTTCGGTCGAGGGTGGCGCTCTGGTGCATGCTCGGCATGGTTGCTGGCAAGCTGGGCGCGGTCCGTGCGAGTGGTCCAGTGGCTGGCAATGTTCGAGCGCTAGACAGGGAGTGGCGGTGGACGGTGGGCTGCCTCCCAGACATGCTGGCTAGGCTTGTTTCTCCTCCTAGCTTGCTGTCTACACTGGGGTGGCAAGGATGCACTCGGCTGTTCACCATTGATGGTTTTGTCAAGCTCACAGTGGTTCTAGTGCTTGGTTAATCTTGCTAGATGATCTACTGAGCTGGTTGTGAGCTAGATAGGGAACCAGTTAGGCAAGAATCACTGCTCACAATAGTTTTTTGATTTTGTTTGATTTGTGCCTGCCAAGTGTTTGATGGAATGGCCGCATGAATTCAAGTTTTGAATTTTGAAAAGATTTTTGGTGGGTGTGCTAGATTGGGGCTGGTGAGTCTGCAGATGCTTGGGTTTTGAAAGCTGAGCTTGTTTGAGTGGTTTTTGAAAAAGTGGGATCTTCCCATATGATAAAGATTCAATTTTGAATTGTCATTTAAACTATGCATTTGAAAGTTTCTGGATGATCACAAAGTGGGCCTTGATACTTTGTTATGAGTACAATCAAGGGGTGCAAAGATCCAGAAAAGTTTCTGTTAGTTTCTGAAAGTTTGAGACAGCCAAAGTAGGCATGGGAGTTAAATTGGTCAAAATGACCATTCCTTTATTTTATTTGTTTTGCTTTATTTGTCTTTGGGAAAAGTGTGGGAAATGTTTTAGATGATGTTTATTTCACCTAAGAAACATTTTACAAGCAAGGAAACATACAAAGAAGGTGGTTCAAAAGAATTTCAAATTCAATGCATACTCATATGCATGCATTCATAATTTTATTTAGAAAAGTTTTTGTTAACCCTAATTTTGATGATTAGAGTTTGATGATTCAAGTTTAGTATTTTTAGGAATTTACAAACCTTCCCCCCTTAAACAAAATCTCGTCCCGAGATTTGAAAAAGGACGAAAAGATTACCTAGGATTTGAAGAGATCGGGAAAGTCCGTCCTAATGTGATCTTCGCGCTCCCAGGTAGCTTCCTTTTCCCTGTGGTTGCTCCACTGAATCTTGAGAAACTTGATGCTTCGGTTTCGGGTAGTTGGAAAAGCTTCTTCCAAAATACGGATGGGTACTTCGGGATAGGTCAGGTCATCGTTGATCTCTATGGTCTGGAGATCGATATTTTTGAACACTTCGGTCTTATTGGGGACTTCAAGACACTTGCGAAGTAACGAGATATGGAACACATTGTGCACTGCTGACATCTCTTCGGTAGTTCCAATTGATACGATACTTATCCTCGACGGTTCAAAATTTTGAAAGGTCCGATATATCTGGGGGCTAACTTTCCCTTGAGTTGGAAACGCTGCATTCCCTTCAATGGCGACACTTTCAGATAAACAAAATCTCCTATGTTGAAGGCGAGGTCTCTACGTCTCTTGTCGGCGTAACTCTTTTGTCTGGATTGGGCTGTCTTGAGGTGTTCACGAATCTTGTGAACCTTCTATTCTACTTTTCGTAGGATGTCGGGTCCAAAAATCTGACTCTCTCCTACTTCCGACCAGTTCAAAGGGGTGCGACACTTCCTTCCGTACATGAATTCAAATGGGGCCATTTGCAAGCTGGCTTGATAACTGTTGTTGTAGGAAAATTCTGCAAACGGCAGACAGTCTTCCCACTTGGATCCATATTCTAACACACAGCATATCTTCGAGTATTTGATTTACTCGCTCCGTTTTTCCATCGGTCTGAGGGTGATACGCAGTGCTGAAATCTAGACGGGTTCCTAAACCTTCTTGGACTTTCTTCCAGAATCTCGAGGTAAACTGAGTTCCTCGATCCGATACGATGTTCTTAGGGACTCCATGCAAACTAACGATTCTAGCGATGTACAACTCTGCTAGTTTCGAATTCTGATATGTGGTTTTGACGGGTAAGAAATGGGCGACTTTGGACAATCTGTCCACTATGACCCAGATAGAGTCATTTCCCCTACTAGAAGTAAGTAGTCCAGTGATAAAGTCCATTCCAACAGAATCCCATTTCCATTCCGGAATCTGCAAGGGTTGCAACAATCCATCGTGTCTTTGATGTCCTGCCTTGACTCGCTGACATATATCACACCTGGCGATATAGCTTCCGATTTCTCTCTTCATCTTATGCCACCAAAATTGCTCTTTTAAATCTTGATACATCTTTGTTCCTCCGGGATGGATAGAATAAAGAGTATCATGAGCCTCCTTCAAAATAACCTCTTTCAACTCAGAATCTGCGGGTACACAAAGGCGTCCTTTGTACCACAAAACTCCTTCTTCGTCCTCGATGAATCCGGGTACTTTGCCTGTACCGATACGATGCTTGATCCCGTCAATACTGGCATTTCCCTTATGCGCCTCTTTAATCTGACTGATCAAAGTGGGATGGAGTTCTATTCTAGCCAAAAATCCTTCACTTACTAATTTTATTCGAAAATCTTCCATATCTTTGTGCAAACTTGGTTGCTCCTTCAAAATCATGGAGTTCAAGCGGCACGACAATCTGCTAAGGGCATCTGCTACCATGTTGGCTTTACCAGGGTGATAGTGAATGTGCAGGTCGGAATCCTTGATTAGCTCAATCCATCTTCTCTTCCTCGTATTCAGCTCCTTCTGAGTGAATATATACTTTAGGCTCTTGTGATCCGAATAAATCTCACAATGGTTTCCCATCAGGTAATGTCTCCATGTTTTCAGGGCTAGAACTACGGCTGCGAGTTCGAGGCCATGGGTTGTAGTAGTTTGCTTTGCTTGGGCTTGTCGAGATAGATAAGATACAACTTTGCCTTCTTGCATTAGCACACATCCGAGACCGATCTTGGATGCGTCACAATACACATCGAAGGGCTTCGTGATATCTGGCATGATCAAGATTGGGGCTGAAATCAATCTCCTCTTGAGTTCTTGAAAACTTGCTTCACATTTGTCGGTCCATTCAAACTTCTTGTCCTTCTTCAGCAATTGGGTCATGGGTCTAGCGATACTAGAGAATCCTTCTACGAATTTGCGGTAATATCCCGCCAATCCGAGAAATGCACGAACTTGGGTTTGAGTGGTTGGGGCTTGCCAATCTTCTACATCTTTCACTTTGGCAGGGTCAACGGCAATTCCTCCGGCTGATACAATGTGACCGAGGAATCCTACCTCCTCTAACCAGAATTCACATTTGCTAAATTTTGCATACAGCTGATGCTCTCTAAGGGTTCCAAGAATGGTTATTAGGTGTAGCTTATGTTCTTCTTCTGATTTGGAATAAATCAGGATGTCGTCGATGAACACAACGACAAACTTATCCAGGAAGTCCATAAAAATCTTATTCATGAGATTCATGAAATAAGCGGGGGCATTGGTTAGTCCGAAAGACATGACTGTATACTCATACAATCCATATCTGGTGGTAAAGGCAGTCTTTGGAATATCCAAGAGAATTTTGAGTTGATGATAGCCAGTTCTAAGATCAATCTTAGAAAACACTTTGGCACCGGTCAACTGATCAAACAAATCTTCTATATTGGGCAAGGGGTACTTGTTCTTGATGGTGACATCATTCAATTTCCGATAATCCGTACACAAACGGTTACCTCCATCCTTCTTGTCCACAAATAAGACAGGTGACCTCCAAGGTGGCGCACTTGGTTGAATCAATCCAATTTCCAACATGGCATCCAGTTGCTTCTTCAGTTCTGCTAGCTCTGACGGGTTCATACTATAGGGTCTCTGGGATATGGGTCCAGTTCCGGGAATTAGTTCAATGATAGACTCGATATCCCGATCTGGGGGCATACCGGGCAAAACATCTGGAAATACATCGGGGTATTCACAGACTATCCGGACTTGGTCAATGGTAGGTTGGGCTATACTCTTGTTGCATTTGAATTGGCGAGGTAAGGTTTCAGATATATGCTCGAATCGATATTTCGCAGATCGGTCATGGTTATGGCTTTCTTGGCACAATCAATCAATCCTTTATGTTTGGACATCCAATCCATTCCTAGTACTACTTCCAAACCTTTAGTTCCGAAAGTACTATCAGATTTGCATAAAATCTATGCCATGGATTCGGATAGGGACGGCTTTGCAAATTTTTCTAGCCTTGGTTGTTGATCCGGGAATTTGAACAATCATAACATGCTTCAGCTTGGTTGGTTGAATTTTACTAGTGCATGCAAATTCTTCGGTGACAAATTAATGCGATGCACCATAATCAAACAACACTCGTAAGTACTGAATTAACAGACAACATACCAAGACGACGGCGTCTGGGCGCTTCTCAGCTTCTTGACATGCATGAGAAAAAGACGGCGCGGTTGAGCGAATTCGGGCAAATCTTTCTCTGGTCTGAACACCACGCTGTCGAGTGGGACATTGGCATTGGGGTTGTAGCATTCTTCTTGTTGGGGCACTCGTTGGAATAATGGCCTTTATTTCCACAGTCATAACAGGTCACTTGATTTGTCCTTTCTGTACAGCAACATTTCTTCCATCCTCAGGCAGTGTTGGTGTTGCGGTAGCATTGTTGTTGTTGAACTTGGGTGGGCACGATTGAAATTGCTAGCGTTGTCGGGTTGTTGTGATTTCCTCGGGCCTAGGGTTTCCAAGGTTGGGATAGGTTAGACGGTTCATCGGGTCCGTTGGTTCTTGGGGCAAATCCGGAGATGGGTTGGCGATATACTTTGGGGTCCGATGGGTTCTGGTTGATGCATCATGCGACGCTATGGTTCTCATTGGCTTGGTTGATCTTTCCTTCCATCCGGATAGCTGAGTCGACAAGGGCTTCAATATCCAGGGGATATTGATTATATCTGCATCTCATCGTGCAGACCATTCAGGAATCTTTCTTTCTTCTTGGTTTCGGTGTCGATCTCATCCGGGGCATACCTAGCTAATGACAATAATTTGTCACGGTATTCCACTACAGTCATCCTTCCTTGCTTTAGCTCTCTGAACTCGTCTCTCATTCTCTTGATCAAACCTGGTGGCACATGGGTTCTGCTAAACTTGACCTTGAATTCATCCCAGGTCATCATCTGGCCTCCGGTCATTGTGCGAACACTGTTCCACCATGCCCTGGCATCTCTGGCTAGATAGTGGGTGGCGAACAGAACTTTCTCGTTAGCTTCCACTCCGGCGACTTCTAAGTTATTTTCCATGGTTTGCAGCCAATCATCGGCGTCTAGGGGCTCTTCTGACTTAGTGAAAACAGGTGGGTTGGTATTCTGGAAATTCTTAAGCTTAGATCCATGGTTTTCCTGATTTCTGTGGCCTTGATTGTTGTGGGCAAGCTGGGCTATCTGCTGAAGGGTGGCTAGGTTGGCTTGACGGTCCGCTCTTTCAGCTTCGCGGTTAGAAGTCAACATTTGCAGGATCTGCAACATCGGGTCCGGGGATGAACCACTTCCTCCACGTGGCATCTGGAGATTGAGATAGATCATGAGAAAAGAGGGAAATTTCTAAGGTCTTGGGGTCTTTGAAAAGTTTTTAAAGTTTGACTCAGATTTTTTAGCAACTTGCTTTTTCATTCATTCATTCATTCATAGCACCCGATACAACACACACCACAACAAAGAAAAACAGATGGTTTTAAGAACCATTCTGAAAACTATGATACAGTGGGACCGAATACTACTCGCTACTCTAGTGCTCAAGTGCTACTACTCCTCGGAATCTATGGCCTCATCATCCTCATCATCATCGATGAAGGCGAAATCATCTTCATCAGTGAAGAAGTCCATAGCCCGATCCTCCAAAAAATCATCGTCATCGCTGAGATAGGAGTAGGGGTCTCCACGAAGATCCACTCATGCATTCTCCCTTTCCTCCAACTGCATGTCTCTCTCATGGATGGTCTCCTCCAGAGATGACATGCGATGGCGAAGACGGGCAATAATACGCTCCTTCTTGTCGAGCTGACGGCGGCAAGACTTGCGATCCTTTGCTAGAATGGCGATGGTTTGGTCCTTCGTCTTGATGATGGCAGACTTGTGGTTGCAGTAGTCACGGCAGTTGTCCAACTCCTGCTGACGATCGTACATCATGAAGCTAAGGTGGTCCAATTGGGTCTTCACTGGGTATGGGGCTTCCGGTGGTTGTCCATTTGCATCACGCCTTGGGCAAAACTCAAAGCGAGTACCCTTGATCGATTGATGCTCGCCCACAGACGGGAAAGAGCTTCCTGCATGGCCCTGGCAAGTCCATCGAGCCAGTTGTTTTCTCTTAAGGTAAACTGAATTCCTTCCGTAGTGGGAGGTTCAATCTTTCCTCTGAGACTTGCAACAATTATCCACTGCAGATCTTCTCCTCCTTGATCATTGAGCTGAGCTCCGAAGAACTCGGGGTGAGGACGCTCCAGAAGTTCCGAAAGCTGGTCCAAATCCCTCTCAAAGATAAGGTCTCCGCCATTTCCCAACTGATAAAACTTGTTGTACTTCACGTCCATCTATAAGAATATAGGATGAGTAAGTTAGTAGAGTGATTAAGTGTGTCAAAATTTTATGTATTTGCAAGAGTTTTTGAGGAACATGAATTTTCCTGAAAGAATCAAAGGGATAAGAATGAGAATAAGTTTTTGTAAATATTTGTTTTCTTTGGTTTTGGAAAATAAGTTTTTGATTCAAACGTCCAGCCTAACTAGGGTCTCCTATGGTCAGGATGGCTCTGATACCAACTTGTCAACACCCGGATTTTTAATCCCACATGCATGTTATGCCATACATCGCAATCCCAGGATTACCATTTTTGCGAGACATAACAGAATTGGATACCATAGTACATCATCCATTACAAACCGTACATTAGTTCTTACATAAATAGGGATCTCATGATCCAGTCCTTAATACAACATCAAGCAGCGGAATACGTAATAATAACGGTAGCGTGGGCGAAGCTCCATCTTCGGGGTCACAGGCAATGCTGACGATGGGAGATGATCCTAGTTGTCGTAAGCTTCCTGGGGTCCATCCTACAGGTACTCCTCTTCATAGTCTGGCCATGGGAATAGCCAGGGACAAAGCCATGAGTACTCTTTAAGTACTCGCAAACTAATACTAACAAGTAAAAGGGGGTTTTGATAATAGGACACTAGGCTCTAGGGTTATTTTGCAAAAGCCAGATTTATCTCTACTAAGTTTAGAAGAAAAGAATACTAGTTGAAGTTTTATAACACCTAAGGGGGAACTTGTATTTCATATCACAACCCTGTTGAGGTCAAGTCAAAGTCTCGATTCATTTCACAAGTCATTTTGAAAAGTCTGACGGGGGAACAGTATGGCCACTCCAACTGTCCATAACTGCAGACGCGGCTATTCGAATAGTTTGACACTCTGCAGAGAATGTACATTTTCACCACAACATTCGATACATTCGTCAGGAACAAATCCTGAATTCACCATACTCAGTATGCGGATAATCAATCCTAACCTTTCAATTACACGCCCAAGTATATGAAGGGAATATGCCCGAGAGGCAATAATAAAGTGGTTATTATCGTATTCCTTATTTATGATAAATGTTTATTTTGCATGCTATAATTGTATTAATACGGAAACGTTAATACATGTGTGTTTAATAAACAAACAGAAAGTTCCTAGTTATGCCTCTCTTATAAACTAGCTCGTTGATTAACAAGATGATCAAGGTTTCCTGATCATGGACATTGGATGTTGTTAATAACGAGGTCACAACATTAGTGTAATGGTGTGATGAACATTCATCCGAGGTATAGCATTACGATCAAAGTCATTGAGTTTATATTGCTATAACATCTTACGAAGTGATCCTAATCCTTAGACCATGAGATCATGTCAATCACTAACACTGGAAGAGTTTCTTGATAACATCAAACGTCACACCGTAACAGGGTGATTATAAAGATGGATTCAGAACTAATAAAGTGTTATGTTGAGGCCCATGGATCGAGAGTGGAATTTGTTCATCCCGATGACGGATAGATATACTCTGGGCCCTCTCGGTGATATCACATTGATTAGCTTGCAAGCAAGTGATTTGATCACTAGAATGTTATATCACGGGAACGAGAAAAGAGTGCATGTCGGTAACGAGATCAAACTAGGTATGGAGATACCGATGATCGAATCTCGGACATGTAATATATCGCTAAAACAAAGGATTAAGATACTAGCGTAAAAGGTTCCGACGATCACAAGAAAGTCATCGTTGAATGTGTGGGAGTGATGGGTCTCCAGATCCCGCTCGATTATTGATCCGAGAGGGGTCTCGATCATGTCCACATTATTCACGAACCGTAGGGTGACACACTTAAGAGACACCGACATCCATTTGGAGCAAAAGTTTCATGCCGAAAAGAAAAGGAAAGCGCAGGAATTTATTTCACTAGACACCGAAACTGTTTCGGTTGAAATTGCTGAAACTGGTTCTGCATGTGAAATGGAATACTAGCAAGGGGTTTTATGTGAATGTTTGTTAATTAAAGTAATTAACAAAATTCTGAATAAATAAATAAAAGAGTTTTATTTAAATGAGAGCTTGCATTAAATTTGGTGGAAATTTAATGCATGTGAGTGGATTTATGAGTGGAGGCTTTTTAATGGGAGTGGAGGCTTTTCATTTTGAGTGGGAGCTCCACCCACATGAATGTGGAAGAGGTGGGGGCAGCCCCATGGCTGGGCACATGGCCCCTTGGGTGCCCCCCCTCCCCTATAAAAGGCCCCCCTCTCCTCCTCTCACACCACACCTCCTCGTGAAGGATCTCTCTCCCCCTCTACGGATATTCGGCAAGAAAGAGTTGTGCTTCCGCTGCATCGCTGGAGCGAGGAGGCGGAGGTTGCTCGGTGCCTCGAACGTGTGTGCGAGCACGGATGCGCTGCTGATTTGCGGCGCTAGGACTTCCTCTCGATCTTGAGATCGGCAAAAGATCGTCTACATCAACCACGAGTTTGGACTCGTTAAGCTTTGTCGGTCTTCAAGGGTATGTTCTCTACGGATATACATCCGCCCGTTGTTTGTATCTAGTAGATAGATCTTGGTACATAGTTGTTCCCATCGTAGGAAATTTTTTGTTTTCTATGTCGAACCCTTCAAAGGGTATCGAGCCGATCTATGCGTAGATGCTTTGCACGGTAGTACACATATGATTATGTGGCGATGATGATCATTTTATTGCTTCTTGGTTGTACTTTGGATATTGGTGGCATAGTGGGATGAAGCGCCCGACAAACTTTACATGTCCTCGCATGAGACCTGTTCCACGCTTGACATGCAACTAGTTTTGCATAAGTGGCTAGCGGGTGTCCTCTCCTACTATAGTCAATATCTAATTTGCAACGAGTTGTCAACAATTTGGTTATCCTCGTTGTGGTTCATGTTCGTAGGTAAGAACGGTCCTATCTTCGAAAGCCCTAAGCCACGTAAAATTTGCAATGGATAAATTAGAGGCGTCTAGTTTAGATTGTTGCTGGGCTAGTGATATGATATGGTGATGTTGTAAGTAGAAGTATGAGATGATACTCTTACAACACACATAACGTGTAATATCCATAGACCTTGGACTTACACATATAGGTATGATAGTGATCATACCACGGTGCACATGATAGAGATCATATGCGAGAACCATATCATTCCACTAATAAACATGTGATGTTTGATAGCATCTTATATTGCTTGTTTGGCGTTTTATTAGCATAATAAGATGATCCCTCATTTAGATATCAAGATAAGAATGTGTTCTTCCTTAAGTATGCACCGACAATGTTTCGTCGCTTCAAGACATCACGTGATGATCGGGTGTACTTGAATCCACGAGCATATCTCGGGTGTAAGACAGTTACACACGCGAATACTAAGGTTCTTACTTGGCGAGCCTAGCATGTACATACATGGCCTCGGAACACGGACCGAAAGGTTAAGCATGAGTCATATAGTAGATATGATGCCCATTTGATGCTCGCCTTTGAAGCTACACCGACTCACGTGATGATCGGACTTGGTGTAGTGGATTTGGTTCATGTAATCACCAAAAAGGCACGAGGGATGTCGTTTTTGAGTGGGAGTTCCTTTCTAATTTGGATTAGTAGAACTCAATTTATCATAAATTAAATCAAAGTGAATTTGCATAATTTGTTGTAGTCATTGGCATTCGTTCACCACCATATGCATAGTTGTAATTGAGATAATAGAACTATAGAATTCTGGATATATACTTTACGAACTGGTATCGTATTGTGTTGAGTGTCAATCTAAAGTTTAAAGTCCTATTGCAAACTTTCAGCAAATTTTATTTACTCCGTGAGATTTAATAATTGGTATTAAATCAAGAGTAACAATTCCAGTGTTAGTATCTTAAGTATCATGTTTGCCTCCATGATTCTTGTTTTAAACATCAAGTTTATCTAGGAGCTGAAAGAATTGTTTCAGAAACCATCATGTGTGGCAGATATAACGATATCTGAAACAATGTTTTGGTTGCAATATGATAGAGTATAATATATGTTCTCATATTGGATGAGAATTTGCGAAGGTTGGAGATGCTAGACATCCTAATCATCCAAAAGGGTTTTGGAAAGTAATGTTATACTCATGATTCGCCTTTATAAGCTAAAGTAGCTTGATCATGAAAATCGTCATGATAAGGGTGAATAGAATATGTATGTAAAATGTTTACTACACTAAAAGATTACTAAAGAATGGATTTTGAAAGAATGCCGATCATTTGATGATGGTGATCTACTTCAAAGTGCAAGTCCAAAGGTATTATTATTTGAATATACACGCTTTGGACTATGTGTCATGTGTATGGCGCCACTGTTGATGTTGATAGTTTCTTTTAAAAAGGAAAAGGAAATGTTGAAAGAGAATCTATAAAATATATTTGGCAGAAAAGAAAAGATTGGAAATATCCAATTTAGGTATATATATGATATACATGTTATGGTTGTATTCTTTGCTTGTTAAACAATGTGGTTCTTGGGTATTGGATACCGAATTGGTTGGTATGAAATTTCATACGGAATGACGCAATTCATGAACCACAATGGCCTAAGTAACTAGCAAGAGAAAATGTGATGATGTTCATCGAAAACAAACAAACCGTTGTTTGTATTTCTCGTTGACATCGAAGCTTGACTTCAAGATTTGTTTTAATAATTGTTATTTGAATCAGGTATTATAAGAACAAAGGTTGTTCAAATAATTACCGTATTCCATATAAGATGGATGATTTACAAATCTAGTTGAAGAAAGACTTCAAGATTTGTTTTAATAATTGTTGTTTGAATCAGGTATTATAAGAACAAAGGTTGTTCAAATAATTACCGTATTCCATATAAGATGGATGATTTACAAATCTAGTTGAAGAAATCACATCCATAAAACCTAATGCTAAAATGTTGCAAGACAAATGATTGAAAGATCACTTATGAAGTGACATCGCTGTTTAAATTATATTGGAAAGAAAACATGAAGAATCTCCATTTTCATGGATTTTTGGAGTCTTTGTTTGATCAAGTGACGCTTGTGAGACTTTCCTCGGGATAATTAAAACTTCGTTCAAACACCAAAGAAGAACGAACGACTAGAATATTGGAATTTATACCTATCGATGTATGTATTCCATTATGTGTAGTCGTAAGCGATGGGTTTCAACTTCATATGCTTTCTCCGGAATTTTGAGTGAATATTCACTTAATGAGAAAGAAGTATGAAATATTTGAAAAACGTTTTCAAAGACTTTCAAGATGAAGTGGAAAATCATTGTAACAAGAAAAATAAATGAATTATGATTTGATCATAAAGGGATTTATTTGAGTTACAAGTGTAACAAGAAAATAAATAAATTATGATTTTATCATGAAGGGATTTATTTGAGTTGCAAGTTTAGCAAAACACCTAGATTTACATATCCCGAAACACCATAGGAGTATGGAGTGTTTGAGATTTGTAATGAAACCTTGTTTGACATGGTTGGATCAAAGGTGTTATTTATAAAACTGCCATTATGTTTTAAAAGATTAAAGCTTTAGAGACTACCGCTTTTACACTGAAAAGAGCTCCATCTAGATCCGTTGAAATGACACCACGGAAGTTATGGTTTGGGGTAAAACCCAAGTTGTCATTTCTTAAATTTTGGTTTGCTAAACATAAGTAAGATGTTTACAACCAAAGTCGGATGAGCATGTCTTTGTAGGTTATTTCGAATAACAATTGGTTATTCCTCCATAACACCGAGGACAAAAGGGTTTGTCGTTTGAAATGTAAAGTTTCTTGAAGAAGGAATTTTTCATAAATGTTAAGTGGGAGGACAATAGAACTTTGATAAGGTTAACGAACCTTAGCTATATGAGCTGAAGGCGTAGGAAATCGTTCCGAAGGCTGCCATAATGCTCATAGCTTATGTGCCTCAAAGGTTGTGGTCACGGAGATCTAAGTTCCTATTGAACCAAGTAGGTCGGTTAAACAATCAAATGCTAAGATTTGAGAGTAAATCATTATTGTTTGATAATGATGAACCGAATACATACAAAGAAGCGATGATGGGCCCTGGCTCCGTCAAATGGCTTGAAGCCATAAAATCCGTGATAGTTCCATACACGAGAAATCAAGTTTTGAACTTGGAAGACCCTCCGGAAAGGTGTAAAAACCTATCGGTCGTATTTGGATCTATAAAGAAACAAACATGGATGTCTCACATCTATGAAATATTCGACATGTCGTAAAGTATTTTATGACAATGTTCAAAGAGTTGACTATGACAAGATTTGATCTTTCATAGCGATATTTAGTCTGAACGGATTAAAGTAGCAACCACTACATATAATATGGTATATGGTAGATGAATAAACAAAACAAAGTTCTTCTAATAGAATGGTTACCTAGGACGTGTACATGACACGGTCCAAAGGGTTTTGTTAAATTCAAAGGATGCTAAAAGGGCATGCAAACTTCAATGGTTAAAGTAAGCATCATGAGTTGGAATCTTCACCATGATGAAAATGAGTTTTCATCCGAGACGATGAAGATGCTTGCATTTGCAAGAAATTAAGTGGGAGCGCTGAGACATATTTCTAATACATTATGTGAAGGACATCTTGTTGATTAGAAATGATGTATCTTTTATTGACAAAGGTTAAGAATTTCATTTCGATGAAAGACTTAGGAAAAACCCGAATATTTAGCATGAATGTCTATAGTGGATAGACTGTAACGCTAATATGTTTATGCCAAACATACATATATGAGATATTGAAGGAGTTCAATATAGAAACGACAAGAAACAGTTCTTGTTGCATGGAAAGGAATTGAATCAAGATTCAAGTGTATCGACACTTGATAAGTGAAACAAGATTCAAGTGCTTTGACACTTGATGAGTGCAATCACGAGAATGTTTTGATCAATCATACCATGATATGTACACATCCAGATATGTCCTATGCTCTAAGTGTTATGAGCATATACCAGAATGAATCATAAAATGATCATTGGACGATAGTGAGGATATTCTTATGATCTTTTGGAAGAACTAAGAATATGTTTGTGTAGAGGTGACAAACAATTACAAATAGTTCATTGTAAAGCGTTACATTGATACTAGTTTTGTCACAAGATACAAATTAAGTTTATCTCAATTTAAACTATGGGTGGCACAATGTAATGGAAAGGAGATTCCATGATGGATTTGGAAGAGTTCCAAAGTTAAGACATTGTGACGAATACTACAACAAAAGGCTAAGTATATGACTGCTATAGTAGCAGCAAAGGAGGGAATTTGTGTCAAGTAGTTTGTTATCAAACTAAAGTGTGGTTATAACGGCTAACACTAAAGATATATTGTATGACAATATTATCGATGTGTTTTAACCCCAAGGAACTAGAGGTCTCACCAAAAGACCAAATTTATACAATGCCATCTCATTGGAGAATGAGTGATGCGGAGACGCAAAGACATGCAAATACACACTGAAGCGTCATTTCGGTAGATTATGTCAACCACTTGCAATTATGTATTTGGAACACCGAAAGCCATAGGTGTTCAATACACAAAGTTTTCAAACTAGATTATTGTCTCTAGTGCAAGTGGGAGATCAAGGAATATGCCAGAGGCAATAATAAAGTGGTTATTATCGTATTCCTTATTTATGATAAATGTTTATTTTGCATGCTATAATTGTATTAATACGGAAACGTTAATACATGTGTGTTTAATAAACAAACAGAAAGTTCCTAGTTATGCCTCTCTTATAAACTAGCTCGTTGATTAACAAGATGATCAAGGTTTCCTGATCATGGACATTGGATGTTGTTAATAACGAGGTCACAACATTAGTGTAATGGTGTGATGAACATTCATCCGAGGTATAGCATTACGATCAAAGTCATTGAGTTTATATTGCTATAACATCTTACGAAGTGATCCTAATCCTTAGACCATGAGATCATGTCAATCACTAACACCGGAAGAGTTTCTTGATAACATCAAACGTCACACCGTAACAGGGTGATTATAAAGATGGATTCAGAACTAATAAAGTGTTATGTTGAGGCCCATGGATCGAGAGTGGAATTTGTTCATCCCGATGACGGATAGATATACTCTGGGCCCTCTCGGTGATATCACATTGATTAGCTTGCAAGCAAGTGATTTGATCACTAGAATGTTATATCACGGGAACGAGAAAAGAGTGCATGTCGGTAACGAGATCAAACTAGGTATGGAGATACCGATGATCGAATCTCGGACATGTAATATATCACGAAACAAAAGGATTAAGATACTAGCGTAAAAGGTTAAACGATCACAAGAAAGTCATCGTTGAATGTGTGGAGTCAGATGGGTCTCGATCCCGCTTCGATTATTGATCGAGAGGGTCTCGATCATGTCCACATTATTCGCGAACCGTAGGGTGACACACTTAAGAGACACCGACATCCATTTGGAGCAAAAGTTTCATGCCGAAAAGAAAAGGAAAGCAGGAATTTATTTCACTAGACACCAAACAAGCTTTTGGTTGAAATTGCTGAAACTGGTTCTGCATGTGAAATGGAATACTAGGAAGGGTTTTATGTGAATGTTTGTTAATTAAAGTAATTAACAAAATTCTGAATAAATAAATAAAAGAGTTTTATTTAAATGAGAGCTTGCATTAAATTTGGTGGAAATTTAATGCATGTGAGTGGATATATGAATGGAGGATTATTAATGAGAGTGGAAGCTTTTCATTTTGAGTGGGAGCTCCACCCACATGAATGTGGAAGAGGGGGGCAGCCCCATGGCTGGGCGCATGGCCCCTTGGTGCCCCCTCTCCCTATAAAGGCCCCCTCCTCCTCTCACACCACACCTCCTCGTGAAGGATCTCTCTCCTCTAGAATTTATCCCCATGGTCTCGGACTAGCGAGATACATGTTCAGTGGCTATTCGGCAAGAAAGAGTTGTGCTTCATTGCATCGCTGGAGCGAGGAGGCGGAGGTTGCTCGGTGCCT
The DNA here is from genome assembly GCA_030063025.1 of Avena longiglumis. NCBI lineage: Eukaryota > Viridiplantae > Streptophyta > Magnoliopsida > Poales > Poaceae > Avena > Avena longiglumis. The sequence continues at coordinate 453,922,151 of CP125974.1, read as the reverse complement.
CGAACGTGTGTCGAGCACGGATCTTGCTGATTTGCGCGCTTAGGACTTCCTCTCGATCTTGAGATCGGCAAGAGATCGTCTACATCAACCACGAGTTTGGACTCGTTAAGCTTTGTCGGTCTTCAAGGGTATGTTCTCTACGGATATACATCCGCCCGTTGTTTGTATCTAGTAGATAGATCTTGGTACATAGTTGTTCCCATCGTAGGAAAATTTTTGTTTTCTATGCTGCGAACCCTTCAGTATAAGCACCTCTCCTGTAAGTTTGGCCTCCCAACCATGACCAACTGTCATATTGGGTACTGCACAGGTGGACAATCTTCACAAGGTAGCCTCTGCTCAGACCTTGGCCGTGAGGGAACTAATACTAAGGTACATAAGTTTCCAGTCAAGCCCTACCCAATCTTCGGGTATTGTGGTTGTACGATAAAATTGGAATGGTATCGCATCTAGACAACCATCAGTTTTATAAAGGGCTAAGTCTCATGCCTCAACATTTTCATCACCAAAATCATCAGGTGTTCGGAAACACATGTCCAAAACATTTCAATAGAATGATCCATCATTCCAAGGTTTTCATAACCATTTTTCCACCAAGTATTGCCATCTAAAGTTGATCATGTTTTATGCTTAGCGCTAGCATCTACAAGTGGGGGTGAGTACTAATGAGGGGTGGTACACTAGTGGGGTTTGACTAAGTTTAATCTCATTCCTTAGGATGACATCAAGATTATCTAGCTTAGGCCAAATTTTATGCTCTTTATGCAACCTTCAAGTATCCTTCTAGAATCTACAATTCACTTAAGTAAGCTCTAAGTACTAGCTTTGATAAATAAATAAAGTAAGAAGCTTGCAAGTAAAACTAGGATTGGTTTATCAAGTGGAGATGATCATATATGCTTAAGGCATATAATTGGCATGGTAACAAGCAAGTATTGGCTTGCATAATATCAGTATAAGCTTGCTAGATTGCAAGTGTTAGCTTGCATTGGTCCACTTAGTTAATAAAGCTTGCTAGATTGCAAGTGTTAGCTTGCATTGGTCCACTTAGTTAATAAAGCTTGCTAGATTTCAAGTGTTATCTTGCATTGGTCCACTTAGTTAATAAATCTTGCCTTGAGCAGAGCAGTGGTTGAAGTTCTCCTCGGCTTCTTATTCATAGAATTCTCCTTCCTCCTCGTATCCTTGGTTAGTACTAGCGTCTATGAATAAATACGAGGTACACAATCACCAAACAATACTTAACTACTTGCAATCATCACACACAAGGGTCCTATAGATGATCTAACATCATCACTAACATTACAAGATTAAGGCTTGGTTTAATTCCTTTTATTTTTAGAAAAGTAATTTCTACTCATTGACAAACTACTTAAGATTTTATATTCTCCAAACCAAACATGGGATCATGTTGACACATGTCATCACCACATATTTTAGTCCATGGGAATATGATTTAAAGTGGTGTCACAATTTAATATGGTTTTACCCTTTTATTTTTATTAAATAAAGTGACTAGAAATGCCTATGTAGCATTCTTTTATTACTTGAACATTATTTCTGTAAGTAAACCTATATATTTTTATATATTCTAAAAGGTATGGTTAAATGTGATTTTTGAGAGTTGGAATCAACTCAAAATCTATTATGGTTTAAATTTGAAAAATGTTTGAATGCAGAAAAGCTTTTGCCTTGTTATTTTTACCATGGGTGATCTATAGATCCAAATGACTTGAATCCAACGGGCTTGGATTCAGCATTCCCAGACCTTTCCAACAAAATTATTTTCATTAAATTTAGTGCACTGAATCGATCTAGTTTGATTTTTGAAACTGGGTATAGAAGTGAGTTTGAAATAAAATTGAAAAGGTTTAATTCAAATAAGCTGGCTCGGAAAAGTTAACGGGCACGCTGCTATGAAGCTTCCGCTGCTTAAGTGGCTGTCCCCACTCGTCAGTGAGACAGGGGGTGCGAAGCGGTATGGGGCGATGTGGGATGTTCGATTTGGTTCTAATCCAACGGCTGAGAGTCATCGTCGCCGTTGGGCAACGCCGGCGAGACAGAAACCTAGCGAGGCCAATGGGGGTTGCTGGGGGCTCACCGGGGTGCAGGCGAGGGTCGGCGAGGCGGGCGAACGACGATGTCGACGACGGCGAACTCAGGGGTGGTTGCGGAAGCTCCTGGGGTGGACCGAATCGACGGCGCCCTTCTTCTCCAGAGGCGGCGGGCTCCGGTGAAATTCCGGCGAAGTGCTGCTCGCCTTGCTCCGGGAACGGTGTGGCACGATCAGTGGTGAGAGGGGAGTAGAATGGTGTGCTCAATTCGGCTGGGGGTGGCCTTTATTCATAGTAGAGCGAGGGGACCGTCGGGGCGCACGGTGAGCTCGTCGGGGGCGATGGTACAGACGGCTATTGGAATGGGCGAAGGTAGGGGATGGTACGGTGTTCCTTGGCGATGCTCAACGATACGGTGGCGAGACGTGGGGCAGTGCGGGTTGGTCTGGAAGACGCGACGCTCTGCGCGGCAGAGGCGGCGTCTTCGACGGCGAGCGGTGGCTGTGCGGCATGGGGCGGCGAACGGGGATGTCTGGCGGTCTCCTGGGTCGGGTGGCGATCGTGTATGCACGCGGCGAGGGCAGCGTGCGGTGTGTGGGCTTCGGTCGAGGGTGGCGCTCTGGTGCATGCTCGGCATGGTTGCTGGCGAGCTGGGCGCGGTCCATGCGAGTGGTCCAGTGGCTGGCAACGTTCGAGCGCTGGACAGGGAGTGGCGGTGGACGGTGGGCTGCCTCCCAGACATGCTGGCTAGGCTTGTTTCTCCTCCTAGCTTGCTGTCTACACTGGGGTGGAAAGGATGCACTCGGCTGTTCACCATTGATGGTTTTGGCAAGCTCACAGTGGTGCTAGTGAAGGGAATATGCCCGAGAGGCAATAATAAATTGGTTATTATCGTATTCCTTATTTATGATAAATGTTTATTTTTCATGCTATAATTGTATTAATACAGAAACTTTAATACATGTGTGCTTTATAAACAAACAGAAAGTTCCTAGTTATGCCTCTCTCATAAACTAGCTCGTTGATTAACAAGATGATCAAGGTTTCCTGATCATGGACATTGGATGTTGTTAATAACGGGATCACAACATTAGTGTAATGATGTGATGAACATTCATCCGAAGTATAGCATTACGATCAAAGTCATTGAGTTTATATTGCTATAACAACTTACGAAGTGATCCTAATCCTTAGACCATGAGATCATGTCAATCACTAACACCGGAAGAGTTTCTTGATAACATCAAACGTCACACCGTAACAGGGTGATTATAAAGATGGATTCAGAACTAATAAAGTGTTATGTTGAGGCCCATTGATCGAGAGTGGAATTTTTTCATCCCGATGACGGATAGATATACTCTGGGCCCTCTCGGTGATATCACATTGGTTAGCTTGCAAGCAAGTGATTTGATCACTAGAATGTTATATCACGGGAACGAGAAAATAGTGCATGTCGGTAACGAGATCAAACTAGGTATGGAGATACCGATGATCGAATCTCGGACATGTAATATATCGTGAAACAAAGGGATTAAGATACTAGCGTAAAAGGTTCCGACGATCATAAGAAAGTCATCGTTGAATGTGTGGGAGTCAGTATGGGTCTCCAGATCCCGCTTCTGATTATTGATCCGAGGGGGGTCTCGATCATGTCCGCATTATTCATGAACCGTAGGGTGACACACTTAAGAGACACCAACATCCATTTGAAGCAAAAGTTTCATGCCGAAAAGAATAACAAGCGCAGGAATTTATTTCATTAGATACCGAAACGGGTTTTCGGGTGAAATTGCAGAAAGTGTTTCTGCATGTGAAATGAAATACTAGCAAGGGGTTATATGTGAATGTTTGTCATTAAAGTAATTGACAAAATTCTGAATAAATAAAAGGAGTTTTATTTAATGAGAGCTTGCATTAAATTTGGTGGAAATTTAATGCATGTGAGTGGATTTTTGAGTGGAGACTTTTTAATGGGAGTGGAGGCTTTTCATTTTGAGTGGGAGCTCCACCCACATGAATGTGGAAGAGGTGGGGGCAGCCCCATGGCTGGGCTCCATGCCCCTTGGGTGCCCCCCCTCTCCACCTCTCAACACACACCTCCTCGTGAAGGATCTCTCTCCCCCGCTAGTATTTATCCCCCATGGTATCGGACTAGCGAGATACATGTTCCCGGTGGCTTTTGGCAAGAAAGAGTCGTGCTTCCGCTGCATCGCTGGAGCGAGGAGGCGGAGGTTGCTCGGTGCCTCGAACGTGTGTGCGAGCACGGATGCGCTGCTGTTTTGCGGTGCTAGGACTTCCTCTCGATCTTGAGATCGGCAAGAGATCGTCTACATCAACCACGAGTTTGGACTCGTTAAGCTTTGTCGGTCTTCAAGGGTATGTTCTCTACGGATATACATCCGCCCGTTGTTTGTATCTAGTAGATAGATCTTGGTACATAGTTGTTCCCATCGTAGGAAATTTTTTGTTTTCTATGCTGCAAACCCTACAGTGGTATCAGAGCCGGATCTATGCATAGATACTTTGCACGGGTAGTACACATATGAGTATGTGGGCGATGATGATCATTTTATTGCTTCTTAGTTGTACTTTGGATATTGGTGGCATAGTGGGATGAAGGCGGACAAACTTTACATGTCCTCGCACATGAGACCTGTTCCACGCTTGACATGCAACTAGTTTTGCATAAGTGGCTAGTGGGTGCCTGTCTCTCCTACTATAGTCAATATCTGATTTGCAACGAGTTGTCAACAATTTGGTTATCCTCGTTGTGGTTCATGTTCGTAGGTAAGAACGGTTCTATCTTCGAAAGCCCTAAGCCACGTAAAACTTGCAATGGATAAATTAGAGGCGTCTAGTTTAGATTGTTGCTGGGCTAGTGTTATGATATGGTGATGTTGTAAGTAGAAGTATGAGATGATACTCTTACAACACACATAGCGTGTAAGTTCCATAGACCTTGGCCTTACATAAAGGTATGATAGAGATCATACCACGGTGCACATGATGGAGATCATATGCGGAACCATATCATTTCACTAATAAACATGTGATGTTTTGATTGCATCTTATATTGCTTGTTTGGCGTTTTATTAGCATAATAAGATGATCCTCATTTAGACATCAAGATAAAATGTGTTCTTCCTTAAGTATGCACCGACAATGTTTCGCCGCTTCAAGGCATCACGTGATGATCGGGTGTACTTGAATCCACGAGCATATCTCGGTGTAAGACAGATTACACGTGAATACTAAGGTTCTTACTTGGCGAGCCTAGCATGTACAGACATGGCCTCGGAACACGGACCGAAAGGTTAAGCATGAGTCATATAGTAGATATGATGCCCATTTGATGCTCGCCTTTGAAGCTACACCGACTCACGTGATGATCGGACTTGGTGTAGTGGATTTGGTTCATGTAATCACTAAAAAGACACGAGGGATGTCGTTTTTGAGTGGGAGTTCATTTCTAATTTGGATTAGTATAACTCAATTTATCATAAATTAAATCAAAGTGAATTTGCATAATTTGTTGTAGTCATTGGCATTCGTTCACCACCTTATGCATAATTGTAATTGAGATGATAGAACTATAGAATTCTGGATATATACTTTACGAACTGGTATCGTATTGTGTTGAGTGTCAATCTAAAGTTTAAAGTCCTATTGCAAACTTTCAGCAAAATTCTATTTACTCCGTGAAATTTAATAGTTGATATTGAATCGAGAGTAACAATTCCAGTGTTAGTATCTTAAGTATCATGTTTGCCTCCATGATTCTTGATTGTTTTAATATCAAGTTTATCTAGGAACTGAAAGAATTGTTTCAGAAACCATCATGTGTGACAGATATAACGATATCTGAAACAATTTTTTGGTTGCAATATGATAGAGTATAATATGTGTTCTCATATAGGATGAGAATTTACGAAGGTTGGAGATGCTAGACATCCTAATCATCCAAAAGGGTTTTGGAAAGTAATGTTATACTCATGATGCGCCTTTATAAGCTAAAGTAGCTTGATCATGAAAGTCGTCATGATAAGGGTGAATATAATATGTATGTAAAATGTTTACTACACTAAAAGATTACTAAAGAATGGATTTTGAAAGAATACCGATCATTTTGATGATGGTGATCTACTTCAAAGTGCAAGTCCAAAGGTATTATTATTTGAATATACACGCTTTGGACTATGTGTCATGTATATGGCGCCACTGTTGATGTTGATAAATTCTTTTAAAAAGAAAGAGGAAATGCTGAAAGAGAATCTATAAAATATATTTGGCAGAAAAGAAAAGATTGGAAATATCCAATTTAGGTATATAGATGATATACATGTTATGGTTGTATTCTTTGCTTGTTAAACAATGTGGTTCTTGGGTATTGGATACCGAATTGGTTGGTATGAAATTTCATACGGAACGATGCAATTCATGAACCACAATGGCCTAAGTAACTAGCAAGAGAATATGTGATGATGTTCATCGAAAACAAACAAACCGTTGTTTGTATTTCTCGTTGACATCAAAGCTTGACTTCAAGATTTGTTTTAATAATTTTTATTTAAATCAGGTATTATGAGAACAAAGGTTGTTCAAATAATTAATGTATTCCATATAAGATGGATGATTTACAAATCTAGTTGGAGAGATCACATCCATAAAACCTAATGCTAAAATGTCACAAGACAAATGATTGAAAGATCACTTACGAAGTGACATCACTGTTTAAATTATATTGGAAAGAAAGCATGAAGAATATCCATATTCATGGATTTTTGGAGTCTTTGATTTGATCAAGTGACGCTTGTGTGACTTTCCTCGGGATAATTAAAACTTCGTTCAAAGGCCAAAGAAGAACGAACGACTAAATTATTGGAATTTATACATATTGATGTATGTAGTCCATTATGTGTAGTCGTAAGCGATGGGTTTCAACTTCATATGCTTTCTCCGGAAATTTGAGTGAATGTTCACTTAATGAGAATCAAGTATGAAATATTTGAAAATGTTTCAAAGACTTTCCAGATGAAGTGGAAAATCATTGTAACAAGAAAATAAATGGTTTATGATTTTATCATAAGGGATTTGTTTGAGTTACAAGTGTAACAAGAAAATAAATGAATTATGATTTTATCATAAAGGGCTTTATTTGAGTTGCAAGTTTAGCAAAACACCTAGATTTACATTTCCCGGAACACCATAGGAGTATGGAGTGTTTGATATTTGTAATGAAACCTTGTTTGACATGGTTGGATCAAAGGTGTTATTTATAAAACTGCCATTATGTTTTAAAAAGATTAAATCTTTAGAGACTACCGCTTTTACACTGAAAAGAGCTCCATCTTGATCCGTTGAAATGACACCATGGAAGTTATGGTTTGGGGTAAAACCCAAGTTGTCATTTCTTAAATTTTGGTATGCTAAACATAAGTAAGATGTTTACAACCGAAGTCGGATGAGCATGTCTTTGTAGGTTATTTCGAATAACAATTGGTTATTCCTCCATAACATCAAGGACAAAAGGGTTTGTCGCTTGAAACGTGAAGTTTCTTGAAGAAGGAATTTTTCGTAAAAGTTAAGTGGGAGGACAATAGAACTTTGATAAGGTTAACGAACCTTAGCTATATGTGCTGAGTTGCGCAGCGCCGGAAATGGTTCCGGAGGCTGCCATAATGCTCATAGCTTATGTGCCTCAAAGGTTGTGGTCACGGATATCTAAGTTCTTATTGAACCAAGTCGGTCGGATAAACAAATCAAATGCTGAGTTTTGAGAGTAAATCATTATTGTTTGACAATGATGAACTGACTACATACAAAGAAGCGATGATGGGCCCTGACTCCGTCAAATGGTTTGAAGCCATAAAATCCGTGATAGTTCCATACACGAGAAATCAAGTTTTGAACTTGGAAGACCCTCCGAAAAGGTGTAAAAACCTATTGGTCGTATTTGGATCTATAAAGAAACAGACATGGATGTCTCACATCTATGAAATATTCGACATGTCGTAAAGTATTTTATGACAATGTTCAAGGAGTTAACTATGACAAGATTTTATCTTTCATAGCGATATTTAGTCTGGACGGATTAAAGTAGCAACCACTACATATAATTTGGTATATGGTAGATGAATAAACAAAACAAAGTTCTTTTAATAGAATGGTTACCTAGGACGTGTACATGACACGATCCAAAGGGTTTTGTTAATTCAAAGGATGCTAAAAGGGGCATGCAAACTTCAATGGTTGAAGTAAGCATCGCGGAGTTGGAATCTTCACCATGATGAAAAAGGAGTTTTTCATCAGGAGACGATGAAGATGCTTGCATTTGCAAGAAATTAAGTGGGAGCGCTAAGACATATTTCTAATACATTATGTGGAGGACATCTTGTTGATTAGAAATGATGTATCTTTTATTGACAAAGGTTAAGAATTTCATTTCGATGAAAAACTTAGGCAAAACCCGAATATTTAGCATGAATGTATATAGTGGATAGACTGTGACGCTAATATGGTTGTGCCAAACGTACATATATAAGATATTGAAGGAGTTCAATATAGAAATGACAAGAAATGGTTCTTGTCGCATGGAAAGGAATAGAATCAAGATTCAAGTGTATCGACACTTGATAAGTGAAACTAAATTCAAGTGCTTTGACACTTGATGAGTGAAATCACGAGAATGTTTTGATCAATCATACCATGATATGTACACATCCAGATATGTCCTATGCTCTAAGTGTTATGAGATATACCAGAATGAATCATAATATGATCATTGGACGATAGTAAGGATATTCTTATGATCTTTTTGAAAGAACTAAGAGTATATTTGTGTAGAGGTGACAAACAATTACAAATAGTTCATTGTAAAGCGTTACATTGATACTAGTTTTGTCACAAGATACAAATTAAGTTTATCTCAATTTAAACTATGGGTGACACAATGAAATGGAAAGAAAGTTTCCATGATGGATTTGGAAGAGTTCCAAAGTTAATATATTGTGACGGATACTACAACAAAAGGCTAAGTATATGACTGCTATAGTAGCAGCAAAGGAGGGAATTTGTGTCAAGTAGTTTGTTATCAAACTAAGATGTGGTTCGCAACGGGCTAACACTAAAGATATATTGTATGACAATAGTATCGACATGATTTAACCCCAAGGAACTAAAGGTCTCACCAAAAGACCAAATTTATACAATGCCATCTCATTAGAGAATGAGTGATGCGTGAAGACGCAAAGACATGCAAATACACACGGACCTGAAAGTGTCAGATCCATAGATTATGTTAACCACTTTCAATTGCATATATGGAACACCGGAAAGCCATAAGTGTTCAATACACAAAGTTCTCAAACTAGATTATTGTCTCTAGTGCAAGTGGGAGATTGAAGGGAATATGCCCGAGAGGCAATAATAAAGTGGTTATTATCGTATTCCTTATTTATGATAAATGTTTATTTTTCATGCTATAATTGTATTAATACGGAAACGTTAATACATGTGTGCTTTATAAACAAACAGAAAGTTCCTAGTTATGCCTCTCTCATAAACTAGCTCGTTGATTAACAAGATGATCAAGGTTTCCTGATCATGGACATTGGATGTTGTTAATAATGGGATCACAACATTAGTGTAATGATGTGATGAACACTCATCCGAAGTATAGCATTACGATCAAAGTCATTGAGTTTATATTGCTATAACAACTTACGAAGTGATCCTAATCCTTAGACCATGAAACCATGTCAATCACTAACACCGGAAGAGTTTCTTGATAACATCAAACGTCACACCGTAACAGGGTGATTATAAAGATGGATTCAGAACTAATAAAGTGTTATGTTGAGGCCCATGGATCGAGAGTGGAATTTTTTCATCCCGATGACGGATAGATATACTCTGGGCCCTCTCGGTGATATCACATTGGTTAGCTTGCAAGCAAGTGATTTGATCACTAGAATGTTATATCACGGGAACGAGAAAAGAGTGCATGTCAGTAACGAGATCAAACTAGGTATGGAGATACCGATGATCGAATCTCGGACATGTAATATATCGTGAAACAAAGGGATTAAGATACTAGCGTAAAAGGTTCCGACGATCACAAGAAAGTCATCGTTGAATGTGTGGAGTCGATGGGTCTCCAGATCCCGCTTCTGATTATTGATCCGAGAGGGGTCTCGATCATGTACGCATTATTCACGAACCGTAGGGTGACACACTTAAGAGACACCAACATCCATTTGGAGCAAAAGTTTCATGCCGAAAAGAATAACAAGCGCAAGAATTTATTTCATTAGATACCGAAACGGGTTTTCGGGTGAAATTGCAGAAAGTGTTTCTGCATGTGAAATGAAATACTAGCAAGGAGTTATATGTGAATGTTTGTCATTAAAGTAATTGACAAAATTCTGAATAAATAAAAGGAGTTTTATTTAATGAGAGCTTGCATTAAATTTGGTGGAAATTTAATGCATGTGAGTGGATTTTTGAGTGGAGGCTTTTTAATGGGAGTGGAGGCTTTTCATTTTGAGTGGGAGCTCCACCCACATGAATGTGGAAGAGGTGGGGGCAGCCCCATGGCTGGGCTCCATGCCCCTTGGGTGCCCCCCCTCTCCTCCTCTCAACACACACCTCCTCGTGAAGGATCTCTCTCCCCCTCTAGTATTTATCCCCCATGGTCTCGGACTAGCGAGATACATGTTCCCGGTGGCTTTTGGCAAGAAAGAGTTGTGCTTCCGCTGCATCGCTGGAGCGAGGAGGCGGAGGTTGCTCGGTGCCTCAAACGTGTGTGCGAGCACGGATGCGCTGCTGTTTTGCGGTGCTAGGACTTCCTCTCGATCTTGAGATCGGCAAGAGATCGTCTACATCAACCACAAGTTTGGACTCGTTAAGCTTTGTCGGTCTTCAAGGGTATGTTCTCTACGGATATACATCCGCCCGTTGTTTGTATCTAGTAGATAGATCTTGGTACATAGTTGTTCCCATCGTAGGAAAATTTTTGTTTTCTATGCTACGAACCCTACAGCTAGTGCTTGGTTAATCTTGCTAGATGATCTACTGAGTTGGTTGTGAGCTAGATAGGGAACCAGTTAGGCAAGAATCACTGCTCACAATAGTGTTTTGATTTTGTTTGATTTGTGTCTGCCAAGTGTTTGATGAAATGGCCGCATGAATTCAAGTTTTGAATTTTGAAAAGATTTTTGGTGGGTATGCTAGATTGGTGCTAGTGAGTTAAATTCTGAAAAGTTTCTGTTAGTTTCTGAAAGTTTGAGACAGCCAAAGTAGGCATGGGAGTTAAATTGGTCAAAATGACCATTCCTTTATTTTATTTGTTTTGCTTTATTTGTCTTTGGGAAAAGTGTGGGAAATGATTTAGATGATTTTTATTTCACCTAAGAAACATTTTACAAGCAAGGAAACATACAAACAAGGTGGTTCAAAAGAATTTGAAATTCAGTGCATACTCATATGCATGCATTCATAATTTTATTTAGAAAAGTTTTTGTTAACCATAATTTTGATGATTAGAGTTTGATGATTCAAGTTTAGTATTTTTGGGATGTTACATGGTCAAACCTCACCATAATTGGTCGACGGAGATCGTCTGAACAGCGGCGGTGCGAGGAGGAAACTGAGCAGCCTGGTGGCGATTACTGGGTGGGGTTTGAGGGGAAATGGTCGCGACGGTGTGGGGTTTAAGTAGCAGGTGAGGGTTGGGCGAATTACTGGTGGAATCAAAGGAATTGATTCGATTTTAATCAGCGAGGTAACGGGCGGCGATGACGTGTTCATCGCGCGGGATTTGGGGAGGACGACGACGTGGCGTTGGGGACACTGGTCAGTGTCTGGTGGGTTGGTTCGACGCGGGTGAGAGAAGGAGCAGAGTTGAAATGGCCCGGGTGGGCTTTTGGGCCAGTTCTGGTACTGGGCTAGTTTAGCAGCGCTGGCCTTTTATCAATTCTTTTATCCTTTTCTATTTCTAATTTGATTTCCTGAAAACATTTTCAAATGATTTTCAAACCAAAATGAATTCAAATTTGTTCTGAATTTTTTGTAGGATAGATCCAGCTCTTAATTGATCATTTAGTATTGTTATCCACTCAAACTTACTTTGGTATTTTGAAATTTAAAAAGAAAACAGTGCCTTTACCATTTCTTAATAAAGGTATAAAATGGTTTTAAATACATTCTTTGTTTTGAAAACTTTGTCCAATCTTTGGAATTTATCAAACAAACTTAGGATCAAATATCTTTGGTTTAAAACAAATAATCTCATACTAGAGAGTTGCACTGGGCTAATGCCTTGCTTACATAAAATAATAGACATAAGTTTTTTATTTTTGAGGAAAAGATCCTAAGATGAGTATGAATGCATGAATGATGTGCAAACTTTGAAAACATGATTTTAGGGATGTTACACATAATAGATCCAAATGATCTCATTTGTTTCTAAAATTTTGTAATATTAATTGGATCTTTTTAGGCTATAATTTAGCAGTAATCACTGCCTTAGCAACAGTGGGTTTTTATAAAGCCGATTTAATTCCCTTTAGGAACAAATTGGCATATACTATTTAGGGTTTTAGTCCTTTATTTCTATTTAGGGATTTTTCTTGATGCAAATATGCAATGCAATGCAATGGTCATGAATGTCATGCAAATGCCAAAAAAATTCTAGTCCCAATTTCCAAAATCTTGGGATATGACAAAGGATACAGCTGACTTCTCCGTCCAATTCCAAATCCCATGGTTAACACGTTATATACGGCGCTAGAATCACTGATGTCATGGGTTGTTAATTCCGAGATGATTATCCTTGTTGCAAATAGAAACTTAAGTTCTATTGCTCTCCTAATCCATATCATCACTTAGGATGATATCAACATTTATTTGTTTTGAGAAAATAATATTTTCTTTCTCTGAAACATAGATGATAACACACAATTTATAAATACTTTTATAAAGAATCTTCAAAGGACATGAACAAGTGATGAACTTGCCTTATGATTTCAAGGTAGTGAAGTCGGATGCTTGCACTTGACCTTGATCTTATATGTCTACAAAACATCATTATTGCCCGGTAAGGACAATATTTAAAGAAGCAAAAATGAACATGCATAGTAATGTAATGCATTATTTGTTATTTATTTTCTTTATATGTTTTACCCAATATTTTAGTTTTCTGGAATTTCTTTAGGTAATTAAGAAATTTATTTTAAGGAATATCCTTAATATTATATTCACTATTTTTATAATGTAATATATTATTAATAGAGTTAAAAACTGACTTTTATTTAATTTAAACTCTTATATTTATTTACTTAATAATTCTTTTTAAGAATAAGCATTTTAATTAAGGAGATTTTATTTTGGTAACTTCAAATATTTATTCAGTATTTTTCTAAAATACTATAATAACCAAATATAATAAAAGTTATTTTTATTTATTTTTATGTATTTTCTTAATTTTTATAAAATTCCATAAAGAATATATATATTATAAAATCTTTAACCTAAAATTTTATTTATAAAAAATAGGTTTCATAAATTAATTTAATAGGTTGTTTTATTATGCATCTAAAAATATATTATTAGTATTTTTAAGGCTTTTATTGTATTTTCTAAGATTTATTGAGTGCTAGGGTATTTTGGTCTTTTACTTAAATTATTAAAATCCTTTCGGGATTTGGGCCAACTCATTGGGCTATTTGCCAATCTTGGCCCAATTGGCCTGGTCAAAATACCCACCCAAGGTGGTACTAGCCCTATCGGCCCAGTACATAGCATCCTCTCTCTCATTCTCTCCTTTTCTTCTTCCTCGACCCCATGGTTGCCGACACCGCCGTCGTCTGATTCCCGCCGCCATGGTCCTTTCTAGCCGCCGTCGTGGTGTACGGTGTAGTTGTCGATCTTGCTCCTTCATCTAGTCCAATTTAATTTGGATTTGGGGCTCTTCTACGGCCAGGCTAGCTCCATCCCGAACCCTAGGGTTTGGTTTTGTGCCGGTGATACCACCGCCGCTACCCCCAGTGGTGTTGTGGTGGTGTTGCTCGACCTCAAGCGTTGTTGTGGACATCGCCTCGGCTCGGTGCGGGTTACTGTGCCCCTTGGGTGCTCCCCGTGCCGTCGTGTTCTCATAGGCCCCTCTGCTTCCTCTTCTAAACTACATCAAGGACCTTCGGTGAGTTTGATTTTGATTTCCCCTTGTGATTGTTGTCCTCTGCCCCTCCTGAGCTATGTTGTGTGTCTCTGTTGTGCATCCCTAATTAGGGTTCATATCTTGTTCTAGGGTTCCTCCCTCTGTTTTAATTGTATATGATGAACTGAAACTAGTGGTGATGACTGATGAGGATTGTGATCAATTACACTAAATTGCTCATTGTTCTCATTTGATTATATGATGCTAGTGTCCTGATGGTATTGATTTCAATTGATAATTGAGCATGAACAAAATGGTAATGTTACTATGGAGTTTAACTGGTGGTGTTGGTAATTTGTGAGTTCACCTATTGTCAATACATTAGTACTGATAGTGGTACTGTCAGTGATTACCCACTGAATTGTTGAGATCTCACTTGTGAGATGATATTCAGAATTAGGGTAGTAATGTGATTATAGTGATACCCTGATTATGTGGATGGATATAAACTTGGTAATGATTCCTGATTTGCTTCCAGGAATATGATATTTAGTATCTTACAGGTTCATTTATGCAAGCTCAATAATGGATCTGCTTGATTTAGAATCTATCTTTGTGACACCATTTTAAAATGATACACAAGTTTAGGTCCTTCTACTGGCTTGATTCTATTGATGCTTAGTTTTGAATTTGAATCAAAGTTAAGTTGGAGTCTTCTTCTTAAACATATTTGCCTATGATGTTGGTATGAGGCATAGGAACTAGTTTCCTATCTTGTTATCCCTAATAGAAATGTTCTGGTATTATCATTGGTTAATGGATCTAGAATCCTTTTGGCTAAGATGGTTGGGTGCTCATAGATTTATATTGGTTCATAGGATTTATGAATTATGAGGTGCTACTTGTGACACCCCCGGGATCAGGGCTAAACAAATCCCAGATCTCCGTCTGACATAAGCTTAACCTTGAGCTCGAGGATATCCAGTGAAGAATTGATAACACAACAGTGACCCTACGACACAAAAATTATTACAGCAAGCTCATAACCGAGTAAAGAACCAAATTATTACAAGCAGAGGTCACTGACCACAAACATCAAACAACGGAAGGCAAATTATGCTATTAAGTATAGAAAACTTAACAAATGTCCTAAGAGGCCTGAAGCATAACGATGACGTCCCAGCCCATAGATTCCAGGCTGCCGGTCGGGAACCCCAAGCTACCTGTCGGTGTCGATGCAGTACCAAACTGATCTCCATGGAACACTTACTCTGCCAAAAGTATCAACAAAGCAAGGGTGAGTACAAGGTGTACTCTGCAAGACTTATGGCTAGTGGAGTTGTTTTGCATAAAGCCACTTTTGTTTGTAAAACAAGAGAGAGAAGGAGCTCGTCTAGTCAGAGTATTTTAAAAGGGGATAAGAGAGCGACATCTCCAAAATATTGATCATCATCTTTTGATATCCACCAAATCATCATCATCTACCAACTAGGATCAACCCCTCGTACCCATGAGGAAGCATCCTTAAGCACACGTTGATCTACCAAGTTTTACGATTAAGTTCAAGTTCTCTATAATCATCACGTACGTTCCCAAGTTGTCCATAACCGTGGACACGGCTCTCTGAAAGATTATTAACCTGCAGGGGTGTACAAATTTACCCACACGTACTAACCTTCTCTTAATGCCAGAATCATTAGCCCTCTTCCTTGGAAGGCCAGCAGAGGGTGGTTAGACACGACCTTTACCTTGCTTTCGCCGAGACCATGAGTCACGCAATAAGTATGGTTCCGCCGTAACGGGTCAAATCCCGAAGCCGTTACTTAAAGATGTGAGGCGAGGTTGGTTTACCAGGGGCGCCATCTACCCCAAGCAACCTCGGCCACGCTTACATACCTATTATGAATGCACCTGCACCCGGCAAATCTTTCAAAAGGTTTTCTATGCATATGTTGAATGGAACGCCCGAACTATGTGACTCATGGAATCTACTAGGCAAGTTAGTCAATCAGGGGGTCCCCATTTACCCCGTGTGGTTGTACGCTCGTCTTGGTTCAAGAGGCAAGAACTCGGGTCCTAGTGGTGGCGAGCATGGGACTAGAAAATCCACAACCCACTGTGGCCTCCCATACAAGCCTTAGCATGTTTATTCTCATACCACCTCTGATATCATCTCATCACATTCTCCTGTCATACTAGATTATCTGTATTTGATACATCATCTGGATGAACCAGACTCAACAGCTATGCATGGCTAAGTAGGACACAGATATAAGCTCTAGCAGTGCACTCAAGCCAAACCTAGTTATGTTAGGAGCAGTGGAATCAGGTAATATAAGCTCAAAGGGAGTAATGCAATAGATAGGATACTCTATCTATCGATAAAAGACCACTGTAGAATCGTATGCATCATGGCAGGAATTGAAATACTTTCATAAATGTATGATTGTATCATGGTGGGGCTTTGCTTGCCTTTGCCAGTTGATAACCGATAAGCAGATCTCCGGGAACCTTGTACTTGACTTGGTTACAGTTGGTCAAGTATTGTTCGTCGATCTTTGTTCTTCGATCTTTGATGGTGTTGTCCTCGGGCTTTGATCTCGTTCTCGATATCGTATTCTACCGAAGAAGAACCAAACACCGGAAAGAGAGGGAAACAATCAACACATGGCATCGATGCAATGCTCAAGAAAGTATGATGATATGACAAGTTAATTTGCATTGGAATGTAACCCTAAGGAACGATCGACAAATTAAACGGGGTTCCGAGGGGTGAAAACCCTAATTCAGAGAAACTCCGGAACATATGAGAGGGGTGCATTTGTTCTTCTAATTAAACTTGTCATGAGAGTTGATTAACAATGCATGATTATAGATTAAAGAGGTAGTTCTCATTTTTCTGAACATTTTGATATTTATTTGTATTTTTCTGAATTACAGATTAAAAGTTATTGAATTTACAAGATTATACCATTTTCTAGAATTTATTTAATCAATTTAAAACATTTATGACCTCATGCTGACGTCATCATAGGATCTGCGGCTTTTCTCACTGGGGCTGAGGCTACCCCCAGTCACTGATGACTAGGCCCCACGGGTGTATTTTATATTTCCAGAAAAGAATTATAGAAACGTTTAAAAAAACGTAAAGGGGATTACTGCATCAGGCTGATGTCATTATGACATCAGCATGGAGAAGCTCTAGGATTGGGGCTCGAATCCGTGGATTCGCTGCGCACGCGGGCTTGTGCTTAGTCTTGTTAGAAAGAGGAGATCGAGGCGGACACAGTGGTGTCAGCGTCGCCCACTTGTGGTCATAGTAGTAGGGCACACAATGGCGGCGAGCAGCGGAGCTTACAGACGGTCGCGGTGGGGAGTAACCAGAGCGAGAGGAAGGGAGAAGAGGGGCTCTGTAGCACGGGAAGCTCACCCTGATGCTCGTGGAAGGGTCATAGGAGGCAAAGGAGGACGGAATCGTCCGTGGTGACGGCGGCCGGAGTCGGGGAAGGAGATATCGATTGCGTCGACTGAGGACGCTTTGGCTTGCTCTGCTTGGCAGCAAGAACGAGTCCACCATGGCAAACTCAACGGTGGCCAAGGATCGGACTGGGGCAGTCGGAAACGACGGAGATCATCGTGGCCCGAGGGCTAGGGTTTGGACCGGAGAAGAAATTGGGGAAAAGGGGGAGGATAAGGCTTATCCGGCGGCAACGGGTTTTATAGGCGTCGACGATGTTGGTAGCGTGCATCTCCTTGCAGCGGGAATCACGGCTACGCGGGGACGGCGCCGACATCGACACGCAGCAGCTCTCCTCGCTGGCGTCCTTCTGTCGATGAAGAAGAAAGGGGGGAAAAGGAACGAAGGGGTATGGGCTGGCAGCGGGCTTCGCTTTGGCCAAGGTGGGCTGCAGAAAAGGGAGGGAGGAGAGGGAGTTGCTGGGCTGCGGCCTGGTTGGCTTCCTGGCTCTCTTTTTTTATCAGAACTCTTTTTCTATTTCCTGTTTGCCTTTGTGTTTGTAATTTCAAATTCATATCTGTTTTGAAAGCTTTCAAAAATACCAGAGGATTGTATAAAACATAAGAAATACTTATGAACCCTTATATTCCATTTGGGCTCCATTAGTTTTGTTATTTCAAAATCATTTGAATGAATTTGCAAATAGAAAGAGAGGGAAAAGCTAGGGTTTTAGGGTTTCATTTAATTCTTTAATGCACAATTTAAGATATGATGCTCATGATGCACAAAACAAACCCTAATACAAGATTAACTAAAACTGGGGTGTTACACTACTCCACTAGGAGATGTGCCCAGAATTCATAAGCTAAACTATGGACATGTTGGAATATATGATTTGGCTATCATATGCAGGATCTATGATGCTAGTCTGAGATCCTAGTTTGATTGGTAAAATTTAAGTATACTCTTCATTTAAAAGATCATCTATGATGGATTCACCCCACTTGGGTGATTTATGAGAGATCTAGATATAAAAAAACACATAAATCTTAGTCTAGAGGAGATAATAAGATCATGTGATGGTTTTATTTTACTCACCACAACTGTTAATTTTACTGGTGTTGTGGCTGGTTGATTTGGATGGCTAGAGATTGTTGATGGTGCTGCTGGCTTGAGCTTGTCCTTCTCCTTCTGGTTCCTGTAGACTTGGCCTTGATCTTGCCCTTGCTGTCCACCTGATCCACCCCCTCCTTATGTCACCATCGGGTGAGTACAGGGATGATCTTGTGTGTGGTTGGGCTGATGGTTTGCTTGGCTCTTGCTAAGCTTAGTGTGCTCCTGGTTTGGTGTTGGAAAGTAAAAATATGCTGTTGTGAGCCTTGCCATGGCTGGGCTCTTCCTTTTTGCTTGTGTAGTTGCTACTGTGTTGATAGCTCTCACCATGCATTTAGGTGATTGTGCTACATGTCTGCTTGGTACACGGTTTGGATCAGATCGATGAGGTGTTTTACCTTTTGATCTTTAACATTTAACTCTCCTGGTGAA
Organism: Avena longiglumis; assembly: GCA_030063025.1. Lineage (NCBI taxonomy): Eukaryota > Viridiplantae > Streptophyta > Magnoliopsida > Poales > Poaceae > Avena > Avena longiglumis. The sequence goes on along the minus strand of CP125974.1, from coordinate 453,902,938 downwards.
ACTTGCCCCTCTTACTTGCTGTTAAAAATCTGTATTGTGGCTTATTTATTATGAAAGAAAAATTCTTTCATATTGGTGAAACTTGCCCCTGTATTAATAGTCAATGATGTAATATGAGCAGTTCACCTCACTGCTCTCCACTGAGAGTATTCTAATAACTAATCTTTTATTTTCCTTTTGCTTGTTTTGAATTTTGTTGCAGGTACAAGATCTGGTGTTCAAGATTTAGTATAGGTTTAGATACATAAGTAGATTTTCATTGTAATATTTATTTGATTCATTTGTATGAATTTTGTAATCTCTTATTTTATTCTTTTGTAACAATTTTATTATAATTTATTATTTAAATTCCAATTGTTGTAATTCCCTTACTGTATTGAACCTCTCATTTGTTTGATGAGTTCATCATTGTAACAGAAATGTGTATGGAATAAAGATAAGAAATAAAGAGTCATTTCTTATTTGAATTACTTTATTTTGAATTCTATTATTTATTATTATCTCATTATTATAACAAATGATATTACTAAATCTTTTAAAAATCATTATAAAATAACAAATCTTAACTTTTAAATATAAGTTCAAATTTGAATTCAAATTCTCCCCCTTAAAACACATTTATTCAAAAAGATCATGTCAGAATTTATAACGATCACTCCCAATATCTATTCCTAAACACAGAGAGTGAAAGAAACTCTGATCACTTTAGGTTTTTTGTTTGGCGAAAAATTTACCCACATTTTACAGATGAATGCATGCATGTGCAAAAATTCCTAATTCTACCCTTCGCTGGTTCCTAAATGTTGGGATGTTACACTCAACTACATGCTAAGTGCGAAAGAGAAGCTAAAATTGCTAGAAACAATAGTGTGTGAACTATTACCACCACCAATATGGATGCCACCAAACCACAAGAAGTCCCTATTCCTCCTACCACAATGCCTAAACCCAATGAATCTACTACCAGTGATGCTAAGTTTGATTTTGATCTTGATGGTTGCAATATCTCTGAAGTGATTATGTTCCTACAAAAGCTTGCTAGAAGTCCTGATGCTAGTGATATGAATGTGACTTTCACCAAACACATTACAGATGCTCTCATTAAAATTAAGGAAGAAAAGTTGAAACACAGGGCCTCTATTCCTAGGAAAGTAGAAGATAGTTGGAACCCATCATTAATATGCAAGTGAATTACTTTGATCTCAAACCTTCATGTGACCTTGGTTCTAGTGTCTTTATTATGACTAGAAAGATTTATGAAATGCTTGATTTGCTACCTTTGGAAGATTGCTATTTGGATGTCCCACTTAATGACAATGCTAAATATAAACTCATGGGGAGTGTTAATGGTGTTCTTATTATGGTTAACAATGCCTATGTCCCTGTTGATTTCTATGTTTTGGATGCTGAATATAATGCTTCTTGTCCTATTACTTTGGGAAGACCTTTTATTAGAACTGTTGGTGCCATCATTGATATGAAAGAAGGCACCATTAAATATCAATTTCCATTCAAGAAAGGTATTGAACACTTCCCTATGAGGAGAGAGAAGTTGATTTTTGCTCCTCCTTTGAAAGCAAGGTTTGATGTTAATGCTTCTTCATTTGGAAATACTTGATTCTTGCTTCTTTTGCCTAACTTAAAGGCGTTAAAAAAGTACTTGTTGGGAGATAACCCAATAGTTTTATTGAGTCTTGGAAGTTATTACTTCTATAATAACCGATCCTTATCATTTTTATTTGCTTTTTGTGCCAAGAATAACCTCTAATGAGATGGAAGTGAGATTTGGGGAGTTGCTGTCCTGAAACAGATTTTTGTGCTCCACTGTAAACATTCGTCTAAAATCTCTATGAGTCGTATTGAGCTGTAATTTTCTGAATCAATCCCCCCAGGTTGTTAACTAACTTTCGTTAGTTCAACACTTTTTTATTTTAGCAACATAAGGTCTTCGAAAAAATTAGTTTCTACCTGCTGGTCTATTTTGATAGATATCTGCGATTATTTGCATTTGCTTCTTATTGATTCCTTTTTGGGTTATTTTTGGGAAATTGAGCTTTTTGAGGGAATTGATACAGTAGTTATTAGGATACGGGTAGGATACACTAGCGCAAATCAAAATTTTCTACCGCGTCAACCAGGATTACTGTTGTCATAAATCACAGGATTACCACTAGACGCGTAGTTGCAGAACTTGATGAAGCGCGTCGAGGCAGTGTAGACGTTCCACGTCTCCTTGTTCTCGTCCCACGAGCATCTCCCCTTGCACGGCTCGTCCAAGTGCTACAGATGCAGCACCTCCGAGGTATCCACACGTGCGGGATGGAAGCGTCAGACGCCGGACTGCTAGGTCCGTGCGTGCAACACGGGCGTGAGGGGTGTCTGATGTCTACGCACTTCTATTCTTGTATACAGTTGTTGGGCCTCCAAGTGCAGAGGTTTGTAGAATAGCAGCAAGTTTCCCTTAAGTGGATCACCCAAGGTTTATCAAACTCAGGGAGGAAGTGGTCAAAGGTATCCCTCTCAAGCAACCCTGCAATCAAGATACAATAAGTCTCTTGTGTCCCCAACACACCCAATATAGGTGCACTAGTTCGGCGAAGAGATAGTGAAATACAAGTGGTAACGGTACCAGAAAAGAGCTTCTGACTTGTTGTTGACGTGGGGTAACGGTGCCAGAAAAGAGCTTGATGGTGAGGTAAGGTAAAGAACCAAAACCTCCCCGGCAAATGGAACAAAGATGGAAGCAAGCAAACATGCAACAGATCTAGTAGCAAACGGTGGTTCAATGCTTAGAAATAAGGCCTAGGGGTCATACTTTCACTAGTGAACAGTCTCTCATATAAATATCCTCTCTTCATGATATTACTCTTAACTACTCTCTGGTTGGACACTCTAATCATTGGTAGGGCTATAGTAGCACTCCTCAAAGTCTGCATTCCCCATTCTAGATAACCCCACACTGTCACCTTGAGCGCTAGATGGTTCCAACAAACACCACAATTTCATAGATACATCCAACTCCAAATATAACTCACAAAAAATATTCAATCTAGCCAAAGTGCCACACATGGTATGCACGCTGTCACTTTCACACACGCGGGGAAAAGCATAGATCTATTAAATCACAAAGAGTATTTATGTAGACTCAATACTAAGTGCCACCATGGCGTGCACGTTGTCACTTTCACACACATGGGGAGAGAAGAGATATATTGAAGCACTTGAGTAGCAAGGTAGTTCTACTAGATTAAAAGCTCATGACCACAACAAGATCATGAAGAGAGAGAGAGAGAGAGATGAACACATAGCTACCGGTAGAGCCCTTAGCCTCGAGGAAGAACTACTCCCTCCTCATCATGGGAATCAGCAACGGTGATGGAGATGGCGATGGATATGGATCCGGGGGCACTTCCCTGTCCCGGCAGGGTGCCGGAACAGAGACTTTCTGTCCCTCGAATCTCCCCTTTGGTGGCGGCGGCGCTACGGAGGTTTTCGTGGATTTCTTCTGGATGCACTAGGGTTTTCTCATCGGGGGGCTCTTATAGGCGCAGGAATTAAGGTCGGTGGGGGTCCAGGGGGCCCACACCCCCTCTAGACGCCTCCAGGGCTTGCCCGCGCCTAGGGGGGTTTGGCCACCCTGTGGCCCCCCTCCGGCTCTGCTTCGTGGTTCCGTGTTGCTCCGGGAAAATAATAACTTTGGCTTTTGTCCCGTCCAATTCCGAGAATATTGATTTTCTGCCTTTCTGGAAACAAAAACAGAAGAAAACAGGCAACTGGCACTGTGGCAACTTATTAATAGGTTTGTTCCAGAAAAGATATAAAAACACCTCAAAGTGTAGACAGAGCAAAGAAAAGTAGATACAAAACAAGAATGGAGCATCAAAAATTATAGATACGTTTTCGACGTATCAAGCATCCCCAAGCTTAACTCCTGCTCGTCCTCGAGTAGGTAAGTGATAAAAAGAATAATTTTTGAGGTGACATTCACCATCAAAACCAAGATCAAACCATTTGCAAGCATTGAAAGATGGGATCAAAGAACTCTAAACATGTGCATGAAAGATGGAGTTCTAACAATAGGACATAGTAAATATGCATGCAACATGAAAGGCTACAAACAAAGATCATGAATAACATGCATTGAAAAACGTTTGTTTATTTCACATACAGAAAACATAGCATAGTGGCAATCAGCTTGTCCCTTATAGAGTAGCAAATAGATGCATAGGACAACTTCAAAGTTCACAAGGGTGACTAGAAACAAATAGCACAAGAACAAATAATATCACAATATGCATCAATCAATAAGTTTTGGGACACTGCACACAGAATGACAACTATGCTCTCCTAATGGTGCCTAAAGGTAGAAGGTGGAGACTCAATAGTGGTGGAAGAAAGGCCTTTTATAAAGGAAGTAGGGATTTCAAGTTTCAAAAAGAGCTTCTAAAAATTATGGTACTCGTTAGCTTTCAGCCCTCATTGCCCCTATCATAAGCATCTTGAAGTGATTAAGGTTAAAGTGGAAAAGATGGAGTATATGTTTGACGAAGTATAAGTTGGAAATCTCAAGTCCCTTGAATATGAGGGCCACACCTCATGCATACTCAACTTTGGGCACATGTAAGTTCTTGTCACTGTAAGTATTTGCATATCATTGAGAACCGCCAACGGGGTACCCCTTGCACATGGTACAGGAGCTTTCCCATAACCAAAATGACAAGGCAAGCAGACAATGAGCATCTCAGCAATATTTTTATTTACCATATGCATAGCTTTTTATTGAGGATGCTTCATAGATAGCTCACTATGGTGATGCTGCAAGTTTCCACCATGATTAGGCATGGCTTAGGCTAGCGGCCCAAGCGTTTCTCTAACACAAAATACAAACTCCATGGACTTACAAGCTTCCTCTTTATTTCACACCGGTGACATCCATAGACAAAAGAGCATGATATCAACTGAGTACAAAGTACAAGTTCAATGTTGAAAACGTTCCCTGTGATAGCACGGTTCTGCTAATTCCAACTTATAAGTGCAAGCATATACAACAAAGTTGTCACAATGTTTCAAGTTTATTAGGGGCAAAGAATATAAAGTGTGCCATCAAGTTCATGAGGTCTTTAATCACTAAGTTTTCACATAACAAAATACTTTTAATTGGAAGATATCTGAAAACAAGAATATACTTGGAATGGTGTAACACACCATGAATAGGAGTTTATAGTGGACACTTTGGAAAAACTTGGTTTCTTGGGAGTTGGAAGAATGAGTAGAACTTACTCATACAAGTGGAGGCTAGCAAAAGACTGGGAGCAACCAACTAAGAGAGCAATAATAGCCATAATCATGCAGTGCAACAAAGCATACTAATCGAAGCAAAGAGTGGTGCTACAAGTCTAGGACTAAATGATCATAGAGGCTATGGTGACTTGTCATAGTCATAACATGGTGTGAGAATGTGCCAAGTCAACCCAAACAAAGCATCAAAGGATAATACCATAATACTATGCTTTTGTATGCTAAAACAACGCATGATTCTTCCAAGACACACTAAGCAATCCTAATTGTTTGGAACAAGACATGCTACAACAATAATCACTAATCATAAGGTCAAAGCAACACCTAGCATGACATGATAAAGCCTAAGTCACAGTCAAAGCAAGCTCCCTTTTGTACCACTATAAGGATGAAACTTTCTACTCTTTTCCAACACCAAACAACTTATTTGAAACAACTCACAGATATAATAATCAATAAAGATCAGTGAGATTGTATCACAAATCCACAAAGAAGAACTAAAAAGTTCAAAGCTAAAATCTCAAGAAAACTAAGGCTAAACACAGTGCTAGCAAAAGAGAATACTCACAGAACAATATGAGTGAAAACTAGAGTGTTCTAGGCAATGAAACAGAGTGTGTCTCTCTCCAAAAGAAGTGTGGTGTAACCAACCAACTTACTCAAGCAAACTAAGCAAACGAAAACCAAAAACAAAAAATAAGACGCTCCAAGAACAACACAACAATGCATGAAAGAATAAAAACGAAGTGTCTAGAAAGACCTGAGATTTTTATTGATGAAGAAGGGGATGCCTTGGGAATCCCCAAGCTTTGACGCTTGTACCTCTTGGATATTTCTTGGGGTGACACCATGGTGTCATCCCCAATCTTGAGCTTTTGTCCATTCTTCATCTCATTACATCATTCTTTCTCTACACCTGCAAATTTTCCTTCATACAAAACTTCACACAATCTTCATTAGCAACATTACTGTATTCAAAAGATATTAGACCTTAGGAAAAGCTTTGGAACAGAAATACTTTTCACTAAAAACACAAGATACTGTAGCAAATCCTTCAAAAAGCTCAATTTCCCAAAAAGAACCAAAAAAGGAATCAATAAGAAGCAAATGCAAATAATGGCAGAAATCTGTCAAAACAGACCAGCAGGTAGAAACCGATTTTTTCGAATATCTTCCATTGCTCAAATCAAAAAGTTTTGAACTAATGAAAGTTATCTAACATACTGGGGGATTTATTTGTAAATTTTGAGCTCAATCCGAGTTACATAGACTCCTCACGAAATTGTATGGTGGAAGACATAAATATGTTTCTGGACAGCAACTCCCCAAATCTTACTTCCCTCTCATTAGAGGTCATTCTTGGCACAAAAAGAAAACAAAAAGGATAATAAGAGGTCATTACTGAAGTAATAACTTTAAATACTAAAGAAAACTCTTGGGTTATCTCCCAACAAGTACTTTTCTTTAACGTCTTTAAGTTAGGCATGATAGTTTCAAAGATGCTCACATAGGAAATATGAATTGATTTAAAAGAGAGCATCAAGAAGCAAATTCAAAGAACATTTAAGTCTAACCCACTTCATATGCATAGGAATCTTGTAAAGAAATAAATCATTAAAGCACAAAACAACAAGCATAGAAAAGCAAAACAAGTGCAACTTCAATATTTTCAACATAAAGAGGGGAAACTTAATATTTTTTAGATGCATAAAACCATGTTTCCCTCTCTCATAATAACTTTCAGTAGCATCATGAATGAAATTAACAATATAACTATAACATAAAACATTCTTATCATGATCCACATGCATAAAATAATTATCAATCTCCACATAAGCATAGTCATCCTTATTAATCATAGTGGGAGCAAATTCAACAAAATAGCTATCATTATTATTCTCATCACCATAATCATCAAATATAGGAGGCATATTGTAATCACAATAAATTTTCTCCTCAATAGTAGGTGGACTGAAAATATCATATTCATCATTGTATTCATCATACATTGGAGGTATAGTATCATCATAAGCAATAGAATATCTATCTTCCCAAGTGTGTTCATTTGTAAACATATCATCATTGGAAGGAACATGGATAGCACTAATAGCACAGAAATTACTAATATCATCATTTTCAGAATTGGTACCAAAGGGATTTTCAATATCAAAAGTAGTGTGATCTTCCCAATCATGATCACTAATATAGGTAACAGGCATAGGAACATCATCTAGTTCAGACTCATCATCAAAAACTATGATAGGAGCAACATGCTTAGGGGAAGATACCGTTTCCTCACTCCTTTTACTCCTCCTCTTCTTCTTCTTCTCTTTAGGAGGGAGAGGCTTGAAAGGAAGCTTCTCCACATACCATGGCTTATTGTTAGAGACAATAGAAGAAACTTTGGAGGATTCCTCCTTTTCATTAATAAGATCAAAACACATATCAGTCCTGTCATAATTTGATAAAATATCATATTTTATAAGATTTTGTATGTAAGTATTTGTGTGGCAGTTTTCAACACAATAAAGATGAAAACCATGCAGGACGCTATTCATATCAAAAGTACTCATGTCTATCAAAGAGGTTTTTCTTGATAACTCTTCACACCCCAAAAATAATGTAAGTTCATCATGTTGATTATCAGTGATCATGTTATCACAATACAAACTTGCAGGATTATTATGGCCTAAGCATTGAAAATTGAAATGACCCACTTCAAAGCAAAGTTCACAAATAAAAGGATAGAGGGCACAAACTTTTTTACCAAGATCATCTAGAGCCTTATACCACTTTCTAGTTTTTCCATTCCAATGGGTGATACAATATTCTTATTCTATTTGATTCTTCTCACAAGGTCTATGCATACCACAAAAATTAACATGCTTATAAGAAATAGTACTTTTAGAAGTTTGAGCATGTTTATTGCAATCATTAATAACATTTTCATTTTCCATGCAAGTGTCTTTAAAAGGTTCATGATACATGTCCCATTTTTCTTTAGGAGCATTAATATGGGAAGCAAAGGCTTTATAGTATCTAACAAGAATTTGAGGATCAAGACCATATTTAGCACTAAGCTCTTGAAAATCAGCAGTTTCAGCGAAAGACTTAATGCAATCATACTCATAGTTTATACATGGTTCTTTACCTTTGTCGTTATCCCAATCTTCAGTATTGCTTTGAATTTTTTCAAGAAGATCCCACTTAGCTTTGACCTTCTTACTTGTGAAGGATCCCTCTGAACAGATATCTAGGTAGTCCTTGTAATGTCCTGAAAGCCTTGCATAAAAAATATTGATAATAATATTACTGGGGAGCTCATGAATGGGACATTTGAGCATTAGTAACTTCAATATCCCCCAAGCTTGGGCAATACTTTCCCCCTCATGAGGATGAAAATTATAAATATAATTCCTATCTTTATGAATTTCATGAGGAGGATAAAATTTATAATAAAAGAGAGATTCAAGTTCCTTCCACTCCAAATGCTGAGGATCATCTAGTAGCTCATACCACTCCCTTTCTTTGTCCCTAAGTGAGAAAGGGAATAGCTTCCTCTTATCTTGGTCCATTGAAATACCTGCACACTTGAACAACTTGCATAATTCATGTATAAAGAGTAAATGATCACTAGGATGGAAAGTTCCATCTCCAAAATAGCAGTTATTCATAACACATTCAACAATTCCAATTGGTATTTTAAAAGGGACACTTTCAGTATGTGGATTTAAAATATCACAAGTATCATTAGAATTACCACATATTGGAGATAAAGTATCATCAGAGCAAATTTTCTTCCCTAAATCTAGGGAGCTAAAAAGATCTTTCTCATAAAAGCTAGCTTCCCAAGCTTAGACGTTTCCATACCATTAGTAATAATGGTGTTCAAAAAATCATACTAATAACATTTCTATTAGCATTCAAAGAAGGTTCCATAGTTTTTTTGATTTTATTTTCAAACCACTCAAGTTCTAACTTAGGAAAAATACTAAAAAGCTCTCTAATTTTTTTTTGTTTTCCATTAAGCCTAACTAGTGAAAACAAGAAACAAAAAGACAAAACTGCAGAATCTAAAGGAAATAACTTCGAGCACTCACACACCAAGAGGATGTGAGTACCTTTTACCTTACCTCCCCAGCAACGACGACAGAAAAGAGCTTGATGTCTACGCACTTCTATTCTTGTAGACAGTTGTTGGGCCTCCAAGTGCAGAGGTTTGTAAAACATCAGCAAGTATCCCTTAAGTGGATCACCCAAGGTTTATCGAACTCAGGGAGGAAGTGGTCAAAGGTATCCCTCTCAAGCAACCCTGCAATCAAGATACAAGAAGTCTCTTGTGTCCCCAACACACCCAATATAGGTGCACTAGTTTAGCGAAGAGATAGTGAAATACAAGTGGTAACGGTGCTAGAAAATAGCTTCTGACTTGTAGTTGATGTGGGGTAACGGTGCCAGAAAAGAGCTTCTAACTTGTAGTTGATGTGGGGTAACGGTGCCAGAAAAGAGCTTAATGGGGAGGTAAGGTAAAGAACCAAAACCTTCCTGTCAAACGGAACAAAGATGGAAGCAAGCAAACATGCAACAGATCTAGTAGCAAACGGTAGTTCAATTATTAGAAACAAGGCCTAGTGATCATACTTTCACTAGTGAACACTCTCTCATATAAATATCCTCTCTTCATGATACTACTCTCCGGTTGGACACTCTAATCATTGGTAGGGCTATAGCAGCACTCCTCAAAGTCCCCCTTCCCCAATCTAGATAACCCCACACTGTCACCTTGAGCGCTAGATGGTTCCAACAAACACCACAATTTCATAGAGACATCCAACTCCAAATATAACTCATAAAAAATATTCAATCTAGCTAAAGTGCCACACATGGTATGCACGCTGTCACTTTCACACACGTGGGGAAAAGCATAGATCTATTAAAGCACAAAGAGTATTTATGTAGACTCAAGCCTAAGTGCCACCATGGCGTGCACGCTGTCACTATCACACACATGGGGAGAGCAGAGATCTATTGAAGCACTTGAGTAGCAAGGTAGATCTACTAGATTACAAAGCTCATGACCACAACAAGATCATGCATAGAGATAGAGAGAGATGAACACATAACTACTGGTAGAGACCTTAGCCTCGAGGAAGAACTACTCCCTCCTCATCATGGGAATCAGCAACGGTGATGGAGATGGCTCCGGGGGCACTTACCTGTCCCGGCAGGGTGCCAGAACAGAGACTTTCTGTCCCCCGAATCTCCCCTTCGGTGGCGACGGCGCTACAGAGGTTTTCGTGGATTTATTCTGTATGCACTAGGGTTTCCTCATCGATGGCTCTTATAGGTGCAGGAATCAAGGTCGGTGGGGGTCCAGGGGGCCCACACCCCCTCCAGGCTCCTCCAGGGCTTGCCCGCACCTAGGGGGTTTGGCCACCCTGTGGCCCCCCTCCGACTCAGCTTCGTGGTTTCGTGTTGCTCCGGGAAAAATAATTACTTTGGATTTTGTCCCGTCTAATTCCGAGAATATTGATTTTCTGCCTTTTTGGAACCAAAAACAGAAGAAAACAGGCAACTGGCACTGTGGCAACTTGTTAATAGGTTAGTTCCAGAAAAGATATAAAAACACCTTAAAGTGTAGACAGAGAAAAGCAAAGTATATACAAAACAAGCATGGAGCATCAAAAATTATAGATACGTTTCCGACGTATTAGTGCCGGCCGGGTGGAATGGTATAACCCTGGTCAGCACGCCCCACCCTCTCTTATATAGGCGTCCCTGGTGGGCTTCTACATTAGCAGCCCATTAGTAGCCTAAGCCTGGTCTAATTATGATCTAATCCTCATTAGGCTTACAGCCCCTTAAGTGTGTGACCCTATAGGTTCATATACGCATAGTGTTGGAATTATGCCCTAGAGGCAATAATAAAGATGTTGTTATTATAAATCTTGTTCATGGTAAAGTTTATATTCCATGCTATAATTGTATTAAGCGGAAACTTTGATACTTGTGTGGTTTATGAACAACACCGTGTCCCTAGTACGCCTATATGTACTAGATCATTGATTAATGATGGTTAAGGTTTCCTAACCATTGACATGAGTTGTCGATTAATAATGAGATCATGTCATTAGGAGAATGATATGACGGACATACCCAAATTAAGCGGAGAAATTAGATCGTGTCATTGTGTTCATCTTTGCGAAGATTTTTCCTATGTCAAGTATTGTATTCCTTAGACCATGAGATAATAGAACTCCTTGGTAACGGAAGAAAGCTTTGAGGTCATCAAACATCATCCTATGTGAGGGTGATCATAAAGGTGTCTCTCAGGTGATCGGAAAGTACTTGTTGGGTTGTATGTATCGAGATGGAATTTGTCCCTCCTGAGTCGGAGAGATATACTTCGGTCCCACTCGGTAATCGATATCAACACCACTTGCAAGCACGTGGTTAAGGATTTAATCACAAAGTGATATCGGATTACGGAACGAGTAAAGTACTTGCTGTGAACGAGATTGAACTAGGTATGTTGATACCAACGATCGAATCTCGGGCAAGTAAAATATCGCGTGACGAAGGGAATACATATATGGGATTAATTGAATCCTGGTATCGTGGTTCATCCAATATTATCATCGATGAATATGTGGGAGTCAATATGGGTTTCTAGATCCCGTTGTTGATTATTGATAGAAGATCATGTCTGCATATTCTCGAACCCGTAGGGTCACACACTTAACGTGCCTCGACGCTAGGATAGAATGGATAATTGGTTTATGAGTTTTTGTTCGGATTCTCAGATGAGATCCAGGACATCACGAGAGGTTCCGGAATGGTCCGGAGAATAAGATTCATATAAAGGAAAGCAGTTTTTGGATTTCGGAATCGTTTCGGAGTATTCGGTATTGTACCGGAAGGTTCTAGAAGGTTCCGGAGTGGGACCAACGTGGGCCCACTTGTTGGAGGGCTGCGTGGGCCTAAAGGGGAGTGCCCTGGACGCTTTGGGCCAGGGGCACAAGGCCCAGCCGGCCAAACCCTAGGGGAAAACCTGGGGAACCCTTCTAGAAGGAAGGGGGAAAACTTGCCCCCCACTCCACCCTTGGGGCCGCTGCCCTAGGGCTTGGAGGAGGGGCCAAGGGGGCCAGCCACCCCCCTATATAAGGAGGGCAGGGGCGCACCCTCCTCCCTTCCATCCTCCAACCCTAGCCGCCGTCCTGCTGCCCCTCCACCTCTCTCTCTCCCGACTGCGCGTAGGCGAAGCCCTGCCGCAGAAATTCTCCACCATAAGCACCACGCCGTTGTGATGTAGATCCAATCTATCTCTCCACCCCACTTGCTAGACCAAGGAAGGAGGATACGTCTCCACACCGTACGTGTGCATCTCTCGGAGGCGCCGCCACTTGCGGCGTAGGATCGGATCGGATCGCGAGGAGGATACGGCTAGTACGACTACATCAACCACGTTCTGTTGAACGTTTCCGCTGTGCGATTTCTTCAAGGGTATGAAGATCTCATATATCTCTCTCATTGATTGCATCTCCTAGATTATATCTTGGCTTCTTGTTCGCATTCGTAGATTTTTTTTTTATTTACTATGCTGCGAAGCCCTTCACATAGACATGACACGAATACACTTATTCTGTCAATAGTTGGTAGCGGCCTCTAGCAAGATGTGCCAACTCCTAAACGCATACAAAGATCATATCGGACGAACCATCACAAGGTTTAGTACATGTCTTTCTCTTTTCCTCATGATATTTGGTCTAGCTCCAAGCTGACCTCCCTTTATCGATACCGTGATTCAGAATCTCTTTACTAGGTTAACTCTTAACCATATGTAGCACGGCCATGCATTTCTGGATCCGATCACTCGTGGGGCCTAGATATATCTCTCTCAAGTAGAGAGGGGAAAATCCCATCTTGATTGACCATGCCTTGCAGCATGCTTTAGGACAAACCCGAAAGCAACCTTTATAACTACCCAGTTACGGAGCAGCATCTGATAACCCCAAAGTAGGTCGATCCACATCTCAAGTACATGCGACAATCTCAAGTCTAAGGACAAAACATACACGATGTGTAGAGAGAGCTGAAACTAATTGTCAGTCTCAAGTTGGGTCAGTCCAACCCCATGTTAATAACATGTGTCCACATCATTGGTTTGACATCTCCATGTCTATGACTTGCAAAACATAGTCATCAACCAATCGATGTGCTAGTCTAATATTCACGTGTGTCCTCACATGAACTCCGACTAGGGACAACTATTGAATAGCCATACAAGTAAAGAGTTTCACAAATAATTCACATAATTTCCAATCAATACAATTTTTCTGATATGGATATTCAAGGAACATTACAATAACTCATGGATACATAAGAAATATAATCATCACTATGAATGCCTCTAGGGCATATTTCCTTCAGTAGCTTGTGTCTTTAGTGAAAGTTTTGATGTTTTGAAACTAAACCCCAAAGTTCTATTATCTTTTGAATACACTAATGTTGCTAATGAAGATTTTGTGAAGTTTTGTATGAAGGAAAATTTGCAGGACTAGAGGAAGAATGATGTAATGAGATGAAGAATGGACAAAATCTCAAGCTTGTGGATGCCAGCCTGTGTCACCCCAAGAAATATTAAAGAGGTACAAGCGTCAAAGCTTGGGGATGCCCAAGGCATCCCCTTCTTCAGTAATAAAAAACTCAGGTCTTTCTAGACACTTCATTTTTATTGTTTCATGCACTTTGTTTTGTTCTTGGAGCGTCTTAGTTTTGGTTTTTGGTTTTTGTTTGCTTAGTTTGCTTGAATAAAGTATTGGGACCCCTGTTCTTGTTCTGTTGCTTCAAATAAGTTGATTGGTGTTGGAAAGGAGTAGGAAGTTCTTGCTTAGTAGTACAAGAGGAGCTTGCTTTGACTGTGATTTAGACTTTATCATGTCATGTTATATGTTGTTTTGACCTTATGCTTAGTGATTATTGTTGTAGCATGACTTGTTCCAAACAATTAGGATTGCTTAATGTGCCTTTAAAGAATCATGCGTTGTTTTAGCATACAAAAGCATAGTATTGTGCTATTCTCCTTTGATGCTTTGTTTGGGTTGACGGGGCACATGCTCACACCATGTTATAATTATGAACCAATCACCATAACCTCTATGATCATTTAGTTTTTGACTTTTGGTACCACTTTATGCATTGATTAGTAATGTTTTGTCGCTCTGCATGATTATGGCCATTATTGCTCTCTTAGTTGGTCGCTCCCAGTCTTTTGCTAGCCTCCACTTGTATGAGTAAGCTCTACTCATGCACTCCCAAGAAACCAAGTTATTCCAAAGTGTCCACTATAAATTCCTTTGCATGGTGTGTTACACCATTCCAAGCATGTTCTTCTTTTATTTACCTTCCAATTAAAAAATCACTTAGTTATGTGAAAACTTAGTGATTAAAGCTCTCACAAACTTGATGGCACACTTTATTTTTCTTGCCCCTAGTAAACTTGAACCATTGTGTCATCTATGTTGTATATGCTTGCACTTATACGTTGGAATTAGCAGAACCATGTTGTCATGGGGAACGCTTTCAAAATTGCACTTGTACATTGTACCTAGTTGATATCATGCTCTTTTGTTTGCGGATGTCGTTGTTGTGAAATGAAAGGGGAGCTTGTAAGTCCATGGAGTTATGTATGTGTGTTAGATAAACACCTGGGCCGCTATCCTAAGCCATGCCTAATCATGGTGGAAACTTGCAGCATCACCATAGTGAGCAATCTATGAAGCATTCTTCTTATAAAAAAATAGATAGAGATTGAGAAAAAGAAAGAAAAATTAGAAAAGAGGAAAGAGAAAAAAAGCACCATTTTCCCATGGTAAATAAGAAGATTGCTGAGTTGCTCATTGTCTGCTTGCTTTGTCATTTTGATTATGGGATAGCTCCTGTATCATGTGCAAGGGGTAACCCGTTGGCGGTTCTCTATGATACACATGTACTTACTATGACAAGAACTTACCGGTAACTAAACTTGACTAGCATGAGGAGCGGCCCTTGTATTCAAGGGACATGAGATTTCCAACTTATACTTTGTCAAGCATATACTCCATAGTTTGTTCACTTTATCCTTAATCACTTCAAGATTCTTATGATAGGGGCAATGAGAGTTGAAAGCTAACAAGTACCATAATTTTTGGAAGCTCTTTATGAGACTTGAAATCCCTGCTTCCCTTCATGAAGGGTCTTTCTTCCACCATTATATTGAGTCTCCACCTTCTATCCCTAGGCACCAATTAAGAGAGCATAGTTGTCATTCTTAGTTCTATGTGCATTGTCCCAAAACTTATTGATTGATTCATATTGTTGATATTGCTTGCTCATGAACTATTTGTATCTAGTCACTCTTATGAACTTTGAAGGTGTCCTATGCATTTATTTGCTACTCCATGAGGGACAAGCTGCATGTCACTATGCCATGTTTTCTGTATGTGAAACAAACAAATGTCTTTCAATGCATTGTTATTCATGATCTTTGTTTGTAACCTTTCATGTTACGTGCATAGTTACTTTGTCTTACTGTTAGAACTTCATCTTTCATGCTCATGTTTAGATTACTTTGATATTAGCTTTCAATGCTTGCAAATGGTTTGATCTTGATTTTGATGGTGCATGTCACCTCAAAAATTATTCTTTTTATCACTTACCTACTCGAGGACGAGCAGGAGTTAAGCTTGGGGATGCTTGATACGTAGTAAACGTATCTATAACTTTTGATGTTCCATGCTTGTTTAGTATCTACTTTGGTTTGCTTTGTCTACACTTTGAGGTATTTTTATATGTTTTCTGGGACTAACCTATTAACAAGATGCCGTAGTGCCATTTGCTTGTTTTCTTCTGTTTTTGGTTCCAGAAAAGGCAGAAAATAAATATTCTCATAATTGGACGGGACAAAAGCCAAAGTCAATATTTTACCGTGGGGAACACGGAGCCAGAAGACGAGACGGAGAAGGGCCGCAAGGGGGCCACACCCCCTGGCCGCGCGTCCAGGACTGGCCCACGCCTAGGGGGTGCAGCCGCCTCGGGCACCCCCTCGGCCTCCCTCTTCGCCTATAAGATGCCCCCGATACCTAAACCCTAAGTACCTGATCAATCTTCCACGAAACTGTCTATAGTCGCCGCCACCAACGTCCCTAGATCAGGGGGATCTGAAGCTCTTCCCGACACCCTGCCGAAGGGGAGAGATCATCCCGGAGGCCTTCTTCATCACCATGCCAGACTCTAGTATGAAGCCTCAGTAGTTCCACCTTGGACTACGGGTCCATGTAGTAGCTAGGTGCTACAATGTTTAGATCTTGTGAGCTCCGTTTATGATGAAGATCATATATTTGTAATCATGCATGTTGTGTTTGTGGGGATCCGATGGATATTGAGATTACTATGTCAGATTGATTAATGGTTCTATCTTATTGATTCTATCATGTCTGTGTTGTTTGTGATCTTGCAAGCTCTCCGTTTCTAGTAGCTATCTTGGCCAAGTAGATGCTAGTGACTCCAAGAGGGAGTATTTATGCTCGATAGTGGGTTCATGCCTCTATTTAATCTGGGGAAGTGACAGAAATCTCTAAGGTTGTAGATATGTTGTTGCTACTAGGGAGAAAACAACGATCTCTTGTTCATGCAACAAGTGGATTGATTACCTTACACACTTTGCCTAAAGCAGTTATCTGTTGCTTGCAACTTAATACTGGAGGGGTTCGGATGATAACCTGAAGGTGGATTACTAGTCATAGATGTAGTTGGATGGCAGTCTATGTACCTTGTTGTATTGTCCAATCAAATATCATAGGATCAGGAATGTCTAGTATTGCATTGTTATGCCTTGCTCTGTCCTGTCAATTGCCCTACTGTAATTTTTTTACCCAGCATGCCATGTTGTTTATCTTAAGGAGAACACCTCTAGTGAACTATGAACCCCGGTCCAATCTTTACCATTGATACCTCTTCCACTGTTACTATTTACTTTCTGCAAACCACTATTACCTTCCACACCATACAGCTAATCCTTTGTTTACAGCAAACTAGTGAGATTGACAACCTCACTGTTCGTTGGGGCAAAGTCTTGAGTTTTTGTTGTGCAGGTTTCCAAGTTGATAGCAACATGTTTGGGTCGTTTCCTTCCTCCTACTGGTTCGATAACCTTGGTTTCTTTCCGAGGGAAGACTTGCTGCTGTGCTCATCATACCTTCCTCTTGGGGTCTCCCAACGAATATCTATAGTGATCTGAGAGCATCAGCGATCCTCTGGGGATGACTACACCTTTGTTAAGCCCCTCCCGGGTAAGCTATAACCATGATTAGTTCCCGAAAAATATATGAGATGGTGATGCCCCTGGCAAGCTCCATATAGGTCCTACTATACCTCCGGCAGCCACTCATAGATAATCTAGACACCAAAATCGTGGGGCCTAAGGGTACCTACCCATATGCTGGATCCTCGCAATGAAACACAACGTCATGTTAAGGTCGTCTTGCCTACACACGGAAGGAAAAGGACACAACTGACTTCTCCGTCCCATTACAAATCTCATGGTTAACGCGTGATATGCGGCGTAAGAATCACTGGCGACATTGCTTGTTAAGTCCAAGGTAATATGTTACTTTACCACCGGAACTTTCGTTGTAGGTTATTACTTCATGGTAAATAACCAATAATCGTATTATTGTTTTCTGACCTTTTTGAAATGCAGGTGATGACAACACTGGATTTGCAAAATATTTGATATAAAATAACCAAAGGACATGAGCAAGTGTGAACTTGCCTTTTGTGATTGCAAGATTATGCACTCACGGTCTTCGAGACAATAAAAGATCCAATATCTGAAAATAGCATCATTGGTCTGGTAAGTACTAATGTTTAAAGAAGCAAGATGCTATTATGCATAAGTAATGTAATGCAATTTGATAAACTCGAATCCCCGGGATAAACGTTGATCTAGGGTTTGGAAACTGGAAATGGTTTCTTAGAATGTGATGCTCTTCTAGATATGTTTCACACTTGTGCTTCTTATTAAGGCTTGTGAGTGTGTGTGAAACAACATGCAAGTATAATAAGTATCATACAATAATAAAGCACGCAAGTGTGGAATGGTATCTAATGACTCCTTATATGAAGGTTGTTACTTAAGTAGATTTATTTTGGAATGCTTTAGAATTACTTTTAGTGTATCTTAAAAGAATAACTTTTGAATAAAAGTTTAATTAACTAAACAAAAGAATTTAAACTATAAGTTAACACTCTTAGTTTTTCTTTCTAGCTATAGTTCTCAGGAAAGAAAAAATTACTTCATTTGAATAATGACCACACTAATAGTTGAGACTTATCTATTTAGTCATTAGAGGGTTTTATAATTTGTTCATTTCATGATGTTTCTTTAATATTAATTAAGAATGGTAAAACTTCTATTTGAGTAATAGTTTCTTAACATTATGATTGAATATAATCTTTTATCTCCTTATAAATGAGTGGTTATAATTCATAACACGGAAACAATATTATTACTACTTATGAAATTACCTTTGAACCCTTAGTATGTTTATAAACTTGTGAGTGAAGTAATTGTAAAAGATTTTATTAAGTCAAAAATATAAATATTGAGGATTTTATATTTCATAAGAATCCTTTTGAAAAATAATATATACTTACTTATGAATGATAATTTATCACAATTTGTATTTAATATGTTTTGGGTTATTTGGACTTCATACCATCAATACTTAGGATAAATACTATTATTAGGCCTTAGATGTATAATATTAGAAATATTAGCAATTTTTATTTATCCTTATATGAATTATCAATTAAGTAAATAGGTTTAAATTCAAGTTATTAAGTAATAAATCTTTATTTACATTAAAAGCGAAAGATTATAATTTTAACATGTATATAATATTTTTGTGAACATTTTGGTATGTTATATCTATTTTTATGAATTTTAAATAATAGGATATGATTTTTATAAGATTTATTACTTTATAAAAACTTAATAAATAATAAATATTTAGTTAAGTGATATAATATTTAATGTTTGTAGTTTTATATTGTAATTTTTTATTTTTTTAAGAATTTTAGTATATTATTTATAATTTTCTCATTTACCATTATTAAAATATGAATTTTCAAAGTATTATTACTTATTAAATCTTTATTAAATAATAATTATTTAAATGTTTAACATAATAATATTTTACAATAAAACTAAGTTATAGATTTTATTTTTCTAAAAAAAATTTGATATATAATATATATTTTTCAAAATTATGAAACAAAAGATATTGAATTTATAAGATTATTCATTTTCTAAATAAGGAAATCTTTTTTACACACAGACTAAACCTGCCCTGGGTCACTGACCCGTGGGGTCAACGACACGTCGGCATGCCACGTTGGCGTGTGATACGTCCAAAATGTATCTACTTTCCCGAACACTTTTGTTATTGTTTCTCCTCTAAACTTGTGTGATTTGGATACAACTAACATGGACTGACACTGTTTTCAGCAGAATTACCTTGGTGTCTAGTTTTTGTGCAGAAAATCAACTATCAGGAAAAATCCCAAAAAATATGCCAAAAATCCTAGTTCACCAGAAGACTCACGGAGCCAGAAGACGAGGCGGAGTGGGGCCCTGGGGGCCCACACCCCCAGCCGCGTGGGTCAGGCTTGGTCGCGCCTGGAGGGGGTGTGTCCACCCCAGGAACCCCCTCGGCCTCCCTCTTCGCCTATAAGTTGCCTCTTGACCAAAAAACCGAGGGGGGTTGATGTTTTCCAGAAAGAGTTCCACTGCACCGCCACCACCAGAAACCGTGATTCGGAACCAAAAACTCCGTTCAAGCACCCTGCTGGGACGGGGAATTTGGAGAGGATCATCGCCATCGTCATCACCAACGCCTCTCCATCAACCATCCATGTTTCCCTCATCCATGAGAGAGTAATTCCCCGCTGAAGGCTATGGGGATGGTAGGGATTGGATGAGTTCTATCATGTAATCGAATAAGATTGTTAGGGCATGGTGCCTAGTATCTCTATTAGTGCTATTTGACTTTGTTGCAACTTGTTGTGCTTAATGCTTGTCACTAGGGCCCGGGTGCCATGATCTCAGATCTAAACTTATTATTGAATCATTATGATAGTATTGTTTGTGATCTTATCTGTAAGTTGTGTACACATATCATTGTCCGGATCCAAAGGCCCCGAAGTGACAGAAATTGGGATAACCTGAGGGGATGGCTGTGATGTGAGGATCACATGTGTTCACGGAGTGTTAATTCTTTGCTCCGGTGCTCAATTAAAAGGAGCACCTGAATTGCCAGTAGTTCCCTTGAGGCCACGCTACAACAGGTTGGCAGGACAAAAGATGTTGTGCAAGTTCTCATCGCGAGCACGTATGACTATATATGGAGCACATGACTATGATTGTTTAGTACTTGGATGCTTATTCTTACTTATCTGCAATGCCCTAGATCTTGAAGTTACGTGTTTAGACCCGTCCATGCAACGCCCATCCATCCATCCCTATGCCTACCGCGCTCATATCCTACTGTTTGCTACTGCTGTTACTATTGCTCTTGTGTTTACTACTGCAGTTACTTTGCTATTGCTACTACAAAATTGTTGCTACTGATAAAATTTTGTGAGCAAGAACTATTTCCAGGTGCAGCTGAATTGACAACTCGGTTGTTAAGGCTTGCTAGTATTATTTGTCTCCCCTTGTGTCGAATCAATAAATTGGGTAATACTACCCTCGAAGACTGTTGCGATCCCCTATACTTGTGGGTATTCAAGACTATTTTATGGCGTCGTTGTCGGGGAGCATAGCTTTATTTGTAAGTTCACTTGGATCTATTATTGTCCACTGCTACTCCTTTCATCATGGGGAAGTCTCGTGATGGAAAGTTTCCTATTTTACCATCCACTACAAGAATAGGTACAGTCGTAAACACCTCTGCTGATCTTGATTCACCGTCTGTTATAAGTAAGCTTGTTACACCACCACCACATACTCATGCTACACACACTGCTACTACTGCTGAATCTGAAACTGCTTCTGATACTCATGATGTTACTTCTATTGTGCTTGATGCGAGTGGTTCATTAGGTCATTTCCTAGATGCTACTATGGCTAGTCTAGGAAATACTGAAACTCCTAGTGAAGACACTGATACACCTATTAGATCACCTGAGTCTAGAGAGAGATATGATATTAATGATGGTTACGTTGAGTTTACTGATGAATTTATTGAAGAGTGCCAAAACACACATGGTGCTAGTGCTATTAAGAGTCTCCTTGAGAGACGTACCATTATTCCTAAACTGTCTTTTGATCCTAAGTTTGCCACTTCTCCCATAGATATTAAAGATAAAGATTATGATTTATCTCTTGATTTATCCAATTTGGACATTGTTGAGAAAGAACCTTTTTGTGGGACTGAAACTAAGAGTGTTGTAGCTCATATGAATGAGCTTTCCACTATGAGTGAGTAATTCTCTGATGATTTTAAGATGCGCAAGTACTTTGTTACTAAGATTTTCCATTTTTCACTAAAAGGAGAAGCTAGGTCTTGGTTTAATAGATTACCTCCTGGTTCCATTGATAGTACTGATTGTTTGATTATTTCTTTCTTCCAGAAATATTTTCCTCCCAGTGCTAGACATGCTTCTTTGCAGAGACTTTTTGATTTTAAACAGGGAGAAGAAGATAAATTGCCTGAGTCATGGACAAGGTTATGTGCCTTTATTCATGCACATCATGGATGTCCATTTCCTAAAAATGAGCTTCTTGATATTTATTATAATGGACTAACTAATGATTCTAGGACATACCTAGATAGCTTTGCTAATTGTGTTTTCTGGAAAAGAACTCCTACAGATGCTGAAGAATTAATGGCTAAAATAAACAAGAATTATGATGATTGGACTTCAACTGAGCTAAATACACCTGAGCCTATTACTCCTGAACCAGTTGTACCTGACCAGTTCCCATACCAACACCAAAGAAGAGAGGAATTATTGCATTAAATGATGAAGTGATGAAGGAAGCTAAGAAGTGTCTAAAGGAGAAAGGTATTAGAGTTGAAGATGTGAAGAATCTACCTCCTATAGAAGAACTATGCAAGCCAATTTCCCACTCATATACTGTTGAGTTACACTCTCTCCACTTTGATGAAGGTGATATTCCCTATGGTAAGCCTCATGATCAATGCTTAGAGGAACTTGACACATTTATTGTTAAACAAGGTAATTTTAATAAACAAATTCATAATCATTTATTGGAAAACTCTAGAGCTATTAATGAGTTGAAAGATATTGTGGAAAGAACTTCTAATGATATTAAAATGCTTTGTGAACACTTTCAAATGGTTCAAACCCAAATTGATCAACTTGCTAAGGTACAAAAAGATATGCTAGTTAATGCCTTAGGAGATAAACGTGCTTATGGAATTAGAACTAGGAGTGGTATAGCTACTCAAGGTCCTTTATATCCTAAAGGACACCCTAAAAGAATTGAGCAGGACTCTTAGCAAGGTGAAAGTAGTGGTAGTCCTCGTAAGAGAAAGAAAAAGAAACACAAAATAGTTGAGGAACCCTCTGAACCTGTTATAGATCCTAATAGTATATTTGTCTCTGATGCTAACACTGAGAGTGGTAATGATAAAAATGATGCTCCTCATAAGGAGGAAGTTGAGGAAGAACCGGATAAGCACTAAGAATACTAGGTACAAGGAAGATTTTATTGCTAATAAACATGGGAAAGAGAGAGAATCTTGGGTGCAGAAACCTATGCCTTTTCCCAATAAGAAACACAAGTAAAAGAAGGAAGAACACTATAACAAGTTTTGTGAGTGGATGAAACCTTTATTTTTGCAAATTCCTTTGACTGGTGCTATTAAGTTGCCTCCTAATTCCAAGTATATGAAGGATATTGTCTCTAATAAAAGGAAGATTCCTAATGAGGAGATTTCTACTTTGCTTGCTAATTATTCCTTCAATGGTAAGGTTCCAAAGAAACTTGGTGATCTTGATATTCCAACTATTCCTTGCTCTATTAAGAATAATTATGTTAGAAATAATTTATGTGATTTGGGAGCTAGAGTTAGTGTTATGCCTTTTTCTCTCTATAAGAGACTCCAGCTAGAAAAGTTGATACCAACTGATATATATTTGCAAATGGTTGATAAGTTAACTACTATTCATGTTGGTATATGTGAGGATGTTCCTGTTCAAGTGGCTCATAATTGCTTGGTTTTAACTGATTTTGTTGTGCTTGAGATGCCTGAAGATGATAATATGTCTATTATTCTTGGGAGACATTTTCTTAATACTATAGGTGTTGTCATCAATTGTAATCAAGGAAAAGTAACTTTTAATATTAATGACAAAGATCATATTGTCTATTTCCCCAAGAAGGTTGCTAAGAGCTATTGCCTGAATTCCATTGAAAATATTGAGAGCATCAAGGTTGTAGAAATATATTATCCCATTCCACAAGAAAGTTTTGAAACTATTATGATTGGGACCATTGCTATCAAGTTTGAGGTAACATAATCACTTTGTGAAATGCAAAGTTGTGTTTCATATAAGATTGTTTTGGTAACAAGACTTGATCAACCTTGTTAACAAAAGGATTTAATGAAGAAAATAATGTTTTCACTATGGTTATACTTGCTCACTTTTACTTTTCTCCTTCCTAGTCTTTGCTTTTTCTTTGGTTAGCTTTGGTCTTGCTTGTTGTTTGCTTTTTAGAGTGTCTTAGAACTTCTGTAGTTTTGGTTTGGTTTGTTTTTGCTTCTTCTAAAAAAATCTTTTCTGCGAGAAAATCAATTTTCATACCCTGAAAATTGGCTAAAAATAAAGTTTCCCGAAAAATCCCAGAAAATTCATAATAAATTTTTCCACGAAAAAAGGGGCAAAAGGACACCTGTAGTAACCCAGGGGGCCCTCCCAGGCCAGCACACCCCTGGTGGAACGACCAGCCCCAGAGGCGCGCCTGGCATGGGTGTGGCCCACCTATGGCCCTCCAAGATGCCTCCTCCCAGCCACCTTCTTTATCTCTCCTGAAAAACACCGGAAAACTTTCTCAAGCTCAAGTTCTTGTTGTTCTTGCTCCCATTTTTCGATCTCCTTGCTCAGCCCATCTTTGATGCTGATTTTTGGAGGGATTTCTCCTTGGTATGTGCCTCCTCCACTTGTCCAATTAGATTTGTGATTGGTAGATTGTATCTTGAGTATTTTGTTGCTATAGGTGTCAGGTTGTGTGAGCTTGCATGCTTGTTCTATGCTTAGAAATTTCATTTTGATGCATGTGTAGCCCTCTAGCAAGTTCCTATAGTAGTTCCTCATCATTTATCAACTTGGAAATCACTTGGTTTGATGTTTGTCTAAAAATTTCAGAAAAAAATGGACCACCACAACTTTGGAGAAGTGTTTGAGAGTGATGCACCTAGGAGTAAAAGGCCTTGAAGATCATCCTCCCGAGCTAGGCCATCACACAATGAGGATCTCATTACACCGCGTTTTGGCGACAAGGGAGATGAGGGGGATGCACACTCTTCTACCTTTACTTGTCCTACCTTTTTGCGGGATGCTGGGATTCTCAATGATTTCCTAACCTTGGTTTAGAGGGTTGGACTAACGAGTTATGTGCAGGATGAGAGCGTGCAGTATTCTACGCTTACTAAAACCTTTGTGGATAGTTTATCTTTTTCTAACAGCGCTTTCAAGCCAGATATGTCTTTCAAAATATATAACAGGCAAGGATGGTCGCTCACGAAGGAGGAGTTTGACACTTATGTGACGGAGCTCTCCCAGTGTTGTGGTGGTGGCACGTCAGATGCCATGGGTAGGCTTAAGTTGGGGGCCAAATGGATGCTTGTGGTCACCGGGGAGGGAGTGCACGGTCGAGCCATGCACGAAGACAAGAAGAACTCTCCAGACTTAGCGATTTGATTGATATGGGAAGAATACAAGTGCTCCTTGAGTTATATGAACTAGGGTTTAGAGCACTAGTTCCCTACTTGGTCCAACCTTCCTCTACTACAGCTATGCCCTTCCTTATATAGGCAGTTCTAGCTAGCTTATACCCCTTTGGGTTCTAGGGTTTACTGTTTGGATCTTGGTCCCTATAATGTGGGTCGGGTCATGGGCTTGCCCTAAGCCCAATGGCGCAGTCCATAAAGCTTGACAGCTAACGGTCTTCTGGTATGTTGCTTCCTATTCCTTTTGGCGTCACGCTATAACTTTGTACGTCAGCGTATGCTTTGGGCGTCACCCAGCTCCTTTTGTGTCACCCGGCGTCGCTCTTCTCTTTTTACCATGCTTTACCATGGCCCCTCCTGAACCTTACTCGGAAAGGTGCCATGCGTCCTACTCGACTCGGCTCTTCCTTGGTAGACTCGGCTCGTTGGTTCCTGCAAGAATTACAACTTTGTCTTATGCGGGCCGACATAGTTTATATGTCGGCCGCTTATGCTTCTCTTACCCGACCGTTCTTATCCGGCCTAGTTCTTTATTTACTCGGAGCTAGCCAAGCTGTGCTTTGTTTCACCTCTCGTGACCCTACCGGGGGCTATCCCCCCGACATTAGTCCCCGAAGCTGGTGAGGTCTAGCAGTTCAAGTTGTTAGGCATCTCTAGGTTCCTTTTATGTGACTGAAACTTAGTTTTTTTCTTTATTTGTCACAATCTTGCACCTCGCCGGGTCTATATGATAGTTTTCGTATCCACTCTTTGACTTCTTGGCTCATTTTTGCCTCGAGCCGAGTTACTTTGGCCAATCCCGGGTCATTTTCGGCGTCCTTCAGTCACTGACAGCTGGTAATCATGATTACTTGCCTCAAATTTTGTTCCAAGCTCTGGCGGCACAGTGAAGGCTGCGCAGTTATTCCCCGTCACTGTGGCAGACGCATCGGCCTGTGCCCCTTGTCCTTCCTTTCATGACGTGGAACGGGATTTTTTGTGTATCTCTGGCTACGTGGTGCCTGCTGATTGGCTTACTCGGCCTGGTACGCGGCCACACGCTGGCCGCACGGCACAGATGGATCCCACGACCAGGGTTTTTACTGTCCTTAAGTAGGGGTTGGGGGTTTCCACTTCCCCCATGCTCGTTCAGTTTTCCTTGCCTCTTCTTATTCCTTATGCCTACGAGATCGAACCGCCCCCTTTGCGGTTTCCTCTACCACCCGTTCTTGTCCTGTAATTGCTCCTCCTCTATTTCCATTCCATCACGGGTCTGTGTTCTTCCAAACCACTTCCGGCAGCGGAGGAGACTGAATCTGCGAGGATCATGGGCCAGCAGCAGTCTGCGGTCTTTGAGGCGAGAGGTCCCCTTGGCGAGCACGGCGGATGGGAGGGATCAGAGGTCTCCACCGAGGAGGTGGAATGGCTTCGCTCCACTAGGAGCATTCCGCTGGAAGTGGATTGTCGTCTTCCCGCCGGTGAGATCTCTCCCAAACCCGATGCCAATGAGCGGGTGGTTTTCCTTTCTCACTTCGAGCGTGGTTTTACTCTTCCAGTGAGCACCTTCATCTCATCTTTTCTCTCCACTTTCCATCTGCAAACTCATCATCTTCCTGCCAACGCGATTGGCTCTCTTTCTTATTTTATTTCTGCTTGCGAGGCTTACCTCGGGATTTGGCCTACAGTTCTTCTGTGGGCCAATTATTTTATCTTTAGGGTTCAAGTTGTTCCCCAGCCAGGTGCTCCTCGTGCCAAGAAAAGTCCGACTCGGTGCTGTGCTGCTAGCATCACACCCAGGAGAGACTCCATCTTTCCTCGGGTTACTGGGCTTGACTCTTGCAAAAAATGGCATAGGACTTTCTTCTATGTCAAAAATAGCGGGTCCACCGATAACATCCGGCTTCCCCCTTTCTCGGACGAGGTCCCCAGCAAGAAAATCTGGCATCTTGACCCGCGTGACCAGGACGCTGTGGTGAATGAGGCCAATGTAATCTTGGAGAGGCTACTGTCGCCGGATGAAAACTTCCATCTTGCCGACTCAGACCTCATGTGCACCTTCATCTCACGTCGGGTAAGTCCTATCCAAGCTAGGATCCACAAGATGTGCTTCATGAATGGCTCCCACGATCCCACTCGGCATTCTACGAAGGAGCTCACCCATGATTCCATTGCTCGCCGAGTTAGTTCTATCTTCAAATTGAACTTGGCGGCTGATTGGTCCTGGAGCTGTCATCCGTTTAGCCGGGTCAAGCCTGTCCCCTGGGTAAGTTTTCCGAGTCTTTTTCCTTGCCGAGTAGGCTTTAGCTCTTTTGCCACTCTCAGTCTAGTTTTTGGTTACTCATTTTGTTTGTCTTTCGCATAATCTTGTTAACCAGGTTGATGATAGTATTGTCCCTCCCTGCGGTTATAACGGGGATCGCTCCGACTCTGATGAGGTCGAGTATGACCTGGAGCGCTTCATGCCCATCCCGCACGCTGCGGCTGCTTCAGCTTCAGGGTAAGAGTCGATCTCGCAATCCCTTACAAGATTGGTCTAACGATGATGAGGATGATGATTGTACGCTTTTGGAGGTACATGCCTTGCGACCTTAGTCTCCCAACTTATCCGAGTAAGCCTGTTATTTACTTATGCAGCTGGCCAGGTACATGACACTCCTCCTCTCGCCATGGGAGGAGTTGGCAAGATCCCCGTTGCCAAGCCGAAGTGACGCGGAGCCTCTTCTAGCACTCAGTCGGCCAAGAAGAGCAAGCCCACTCCGGCAGCTCCTCTTGCTGCCACTCTGGCTGAGACTCGCCAAGCCGCTGGGCGCCGAGTCACCCATGACCCGGTCGTCACCGGGTAAGTTTTTATACTTTGTTTTCTTTGTTTTTTTTCTTTTTCGTCACTGATGCTCTCTTATACATGTCTTGTTGTTTTCAGCGTCGCACCTTTGTCGGCGAACCAGGCTGCTTCCAGCATTGCCTCGCCGCTAAGGCCTACGCCTCCTCCAGCTGATTCGACGGTGCCGAGTCCCCTCCGAGTCGTGGCTCCCACTGTTGAGGCTCACGCCTCTCAGTGTCAGTCAGACCCGGTGGGTCATTCGGCTAGCGCCCCTGGTGCTGGCCAGGAACAACTTTCTGATCTTGGTGTCAGTGATTCTGGATCCAAGAGACCTTCCGCCACCAGTTCCTCTGGCATCGGCCCTCAGGCTGGTGCGAATGAACAACTTCCTAATCTTGGAGCCAGCAAAACTGCTGAGCCCAGTCAGCCGGCTCCACTTTCTTCTCCAAATCCCCCTGCTCGCTCTCCAATTCTGTCAAAGGGCCAGACCCAGCCCAAGGCCTCTGGCTCTGCTCGCCCTTTAGCCGGCAAATCCACCTCCTCCAAGCAGTCAACGTTGGTCTGCGCTCCAAGTTCTTCTCCTCATATCCGGCCTCCAACATTGGCAACAATGCTTGCTTCAACGGGCAAGGCGGGCGAGTCCGCGGTTGTCGGGTCAGGTGATGGCTCTAAGGCTGTTACTCTCCATACTAGCGCTGCAGCGACCCGTGCCAATGTGGGAACTACCCTGAAAACGGGTCAAGTTCTCACTCGGACGCTCAGTGGAAAAAGCCTTGGTTCGGTTGAGCCTTATGCTTTGGCATGGAATGCAGCTGGCGAGCAGGAGGTCAGCACCCGCGTTGGCAAGAAACTGAAGCTGGGCCCTAAGGCCATATCTGACATGACCCAACATGCCATTTCCCTAATGGCCTGCGCCGACGGAGTGAACGAGGTAAAGTAACTTCTTACTCTTTTGTATTGTTGAGTATTCCATTTATACACATCACCTAGTCCCCAAGGTTACTGCCGAGTATGGAACTTACTCGGCCGTAAGCTCTCAATAATCACTTAGTCTTTAAATTTTCATATGAAGCTTGTATGCTGGAGCTTCGATCCCTAGCCCTCGAGGTTACTGTCGAGTAAGGAACTTACTCGGCTGTAAGCTCTTAAGCTTTTTTATTTCCGGCAGGCTGCTTGACTTGTCCTTTCCTTACTGTTTGTCTGCTTTGTCCAACTCACGCATAACAAGCGCACCAAGGTACACCAAGCTCTCATCCTGGCGCATCGCAAGCTCGAACTTGCGTATGAAAAGCTGCAGACTGACACCCAAGGCCAAGGTAATATCCTTACTCGTCCTTTATCTATTCGGTGTATTTTTCTTTGGTTCATTTTCTAAATCTTTTCTTGCTCTTCTCTCATAGCCTCCGCTCAGTCCACCATCGATGCTCTTCATTCGCAGATCAGCGAGGCCGAGAGTAAGTTTCTTGCCTCATTAATCTAATAGCTGAAGGTTTCTATTGGTGCTGACAAGTAGTTTGCTCCGAATAAGCAGAGAAGCACCAAGCTGAACTCTAGAAGGAGCGAGATGAGGTGACTCGGCTAAAGAAGCTGATGGCCAAGACGGAGCAGAAGCACTTGGCCGAGGTGAAGGGGCTGAAGGAGGAGATTGCCGAGAAGGATGAGCAGCAGGACGCCAGCGCCGAGAAGACCAAGAGGCTGCTCGACAAGGCCGAGTCATCGGTTGAGTCGGCAAATCTGAACTTTGACGACCTCCAAGCTAAGGCCAAAACTTGGCATAGCAAACTTGCCACTGTCAACTTCTTTCTCAGTAGTGAGTTCTTACTCTTTTTGCACTGTATAGGTCGCTCTGGACTTCCTCCATGTACTTTTGTCATTTTGCTAACTTTCTCTTTTGCTTGCAGAGAATTTTCCTGAGGCCAATATGTTTGCCATCCGAGCCATGAAGAAATTGAGGGCCGAATCTGGTGCTCCGGCCGACGGCGAGGTGTCCATGGAGGAGCTTCTCGACGCGGTGTCAGAACGGGTCAGGACCCTCAAGTCTTGCGGCGTGGACCTGCTCAAGTCGGCTATTCATGCGTTTTGCATGCTCTGGCCAGATGAAGACACACCCGAAATCATCAAGCCACTTGCTGAGAGATTGTTCCTTATTGAGGACCGGCTAGATCAATGGCGCGAGTCGGCCGGCCGAGCTGCAACGGACAAGGCTCTCTCCTTCGTGCTTTCATGGTACGAGGACATTAATCTTGATGTTCTTTCTCGCATAAGAGGAGATAGAAAATGGCTGAATGACCCGGAGATGATCAAGAAACGCCAAGAGAGAGCTTACGCCATGATCGAGTATACCATGGTGCATGCTTGGTGCGACGGGCCCAGCTTCCTCGACCTTGGCGACCCGCTCGTCAAAGTTGCTGATGAAGAGGGCGGCGACAGCGAAGCAACCGAGTCAGATGGTCCGGATGACCCGGCCACAGACGCCCCTGACTCGGCCGATGTTCCAAGCAATGCTCCTGGCTCCAAGGGTGCTCCTCCGACTCCTTCTGCTTCTTAGGCTAATAAATACTTGAACTTTTGATTAGATCCCCGGTATGCCGGGTACAGATGTAACATACATTGCACTTTAATTTTGATTATGCACCTTTTGATAGGCTTTATATATTTGCATTATGTTCTGAGTGTGAATCATTCCAGGGCAAGTCCCCGAGTTTCATTTTGCCATGTCACCTTTCCTTGACTTTGGCCCCTGTCTACCTTTTTTGGTGTTCGACATTAGAGTCTCAAAGTACTAAGGATATAGTTAGCGGATATGAAACTTGGATCACTTGGCCGAGATTATTCGACACGCAGTATAACATGACCTGCAGAGAGTTAGGCAAAAACTTAAAGCCGACTCGCGTTTCTCCTTTGTACTTATCCGGCGTTCGTGTTTACCCGGCATACATCCTTTCCTCTTGCTTGCCCTGAAGCTGTGTTTTCGGAAAACGGCATAGTCAAAGAGTTGATTTTTTCGAGTAAACACTACTTGTTCTGAGATAAATTTCGGGTATCACGCTAGCCTACATAAAATAATTGAGAGGGAAAACTTAAGGGGTAGTCCCCGAGTCAGTTTTTCGAATCATACCATTTTATTATCACACGTCCAACATATGAGAGTTCGGGTGACACATGCATTGCTTCTCCTAAGTATAGAAGGGACGAAGTAGCGCCACATTACAT
This sequence comes from Avena longiglumis, assembly GCA_030063025.1. NCBI lineage: Eukaryota > Viridiplantae > Streptophyta > Magnoliopsida > Poales > Poaceae > Avena > Avena longiglumis. The sequence continues at coordinate 453,871,606 of CP125974.1, read as the reverse complement.
GGCCTTTTGGTCTCATCTCCTGACCTATCCATCTTGTTCTTTTGCGCTTCACGAGCATCTATGAGAAAGTAGGAATCATTGTGCAATGCTTTGCTTATAATGAATGGACCTTCCCATGGGGGTGATAATTTATGCATTCCCGCTATGCGCTGCACTAGCCTTAGCACCATATCCCCTTCTCGAAAAACATGAGGTTGCACTTTCCGGATATGGTAGCGTTGGAGATTCTGTTGATATATAGCGGATCTGGATAATGCTAGTTCCCTTTCTTCTTCGAGTAAGTCTACTCCATCTTCTCGAGCCTCTTTTACCTCGGCTTCTGTGTATTGCCTTATTCTTGGCGAGTAATACTCTATGTCTGCAGGCAAAACTGCTTCTGCCCCATACACGAGGAAAAATGGCGTATAACCCGTTGACCGATTCAGAGTTGTTCTTAGGCTCTATAACACTGAGGGTAGTTCCTCTATCCAACAACCAGGTGACCTCTAGAGTGGTTCCATTAAGCGGGGTTTTATCCCTGACAGAACTAAGCCATTAGCCCGTTCAACTTGTCCATTTGATTCTGGATGGGCGACTGATGCTACATCGAGTCTTATTCGGTGTTTCCCACAGAAATGAACAAAAGCTCCTTCAGCAAAGTTCGTGCCATTATCAGTGATTACACTGTGTGGGTAGCCATATCTGAGGATTATATCCTTTAAGAATGTGACAGCTGTTTTACCGTCCAACTTTTTGATTGATTTCACTTCTATCCATTTGGTGAACTTATCAATCATGACCAAAATATGAGTCATGCCTCCCCTCGCTGGTTTGAATGGTCCTACCATATCTAGGCACCACACTGCAAAAGGCCAAGTGATTGGGATAGTCTTTAATTCAGACGTTGGTAGATGTGACTTGGATGCATAGTGTTGACAACCACTGCATTTTCCGACTAACTCTTGCGCTTGTGCCAATGCGCTTGGCCAAAAGAATCCATGTCGGAATGCCTTGGCCACCAACGCTCTTGAGGACGCATGGTTCCCACATTCTCCTTGATGAATATCCAATACGATCTCCTGGCCTTTCTCTAGGCTGATACAACGCTGCAGTACACTTGTCACACTTCACTTGTATAACTCCTTGTTGATTATGGTGTACTCTTTTGCTCTTCGTACTGTTTGCCTTGCCAATGTTTCATCACTCGGCAAGGTCCCATCTTTTAAATAGTCGAATATTGGTTGTTCCCATGTTGGTATCAGTGGTTCCGGATCTGCTTCAGCATCAATGTCCATTGGCTCTGCCGACATGACCTGAGGAGTCCCCGAGTGTGATTCGGCAGCCCTTGAATTGAGCGGATCAGTCCCCGAGTGGTTCGAACCTACCCCTGAGTCGATATCCATTGGTACCACTTCTGACTCCTAAATCCCGAGGTGACCATGATCGAGTCGGATTCTGGTGACGGCTTGATCGATGGTTTCCTGAGGTGCTCCATCGCTACTCCTGGTGGTATTGCTTGCCGAGATGACCCTAGTTTGGATAGTACATCTGCCGCCTCATTTTCTGCTCTAGGAACGTGATGGAATTCGCATCCGTCAAAGTATCCTGAAATTTGTTGCACATGGAAACGATATAATGCCATGTTTGCGTCCAGTGCATCCCAATGTCCAGACACTTGCTAAATCACCAAATCCGAATCACCGAAACACATGATCCTTTTGATACCAATTTCCTTGGCCACTTTGATGTCGTGGACAAGTGCTTCATACTCGGCCACGTTGTTGGAAGAAGCAAAATGAATCTGTAACACATACTTGAGTTGATCCCTCTTTGGAGATGTGAGCACTATCCCGGCGCCCAGACACATTTTCGTCTTGGACCCGTCAAAATGCATTTTCTAGTAGTTCGGATCTGACAGTGGTGGTTCATACTGCATTTCCATCCAGTCTACAAAGAAATCTGCAACAGCCTGAGACTTTATTGCATCTCGCCTATCATATTGTGGAGTATATGGTGCTAGTTCTATGGCCCATTTTGCGACTCGGCCGCTGGCATCTTTGCTACCCAATATATCCGAGATAGGTGCCTTGCATATTACCCGGATTGGGTGTTCTTGAAAATAATGTTTCAGCTTCTTTGCTGCCATATATAACCCATATGTCATCTTCTGATAATGCGGGAAATTCTGTTTAGAGACAGAGAGCACTTCACTCAAGTAATAAACTGGTCTTTGGACTGATTTGCCCCCTTATTCACATTTAACCACTATTACTGCACTTACAACTCTGTTGGTTGCGGCGACATAGAGCAAAATTGGCTCTTTGGATAGTGGTGATGCTAATATTGGTGTTGTTGCCAACATTTTCTTTAATTCATGGAAAGCGCTATCAGCTTGCTGTGTCCATGTGAATTTGTCTGATTTCTTCATCAGTTGATATAGTGGTAGGGCTTTTTCACCTAGCCGACTAATAAACCTGCTCAACAAGGCCAGGCATCCAGTGAACTTCTAGACATCGTTGAGGGTTTTTGGTAATTCCATTCTTTAGATGGCCCTGATTTTTGTCGGGTTAGCTTCAATTCCTCAGCTGGATACGAGGAATACGAGTAATTTGCCAGCCGGGACACCAAATGTGCATTTTTCTAGGTTAAGCTTCATCCGGAATCTTCTCAAGTTTGCGAATGTTTGATGCAAGTCCTCAATTAGAGTAGTATACTTGAACGTTTTTTGTCCAATTGATCTTGTAAGCATTTTTGCATGCATCTTTGATATGTTGCACCTGCATTTATCAACCCAAATGGCATGGTACGATAGCAATAAGCCTCGTACGGGGTGATAAAATTTGTCTTTATTTGATCATCTGGATTCAGCGGTATCTGATGGAATCCGGAATACGCATCCACAAACGACAACAACTCACACCCAGCAGTAGAATCTATGACTTGATCGATCCATGGCAGGGGAAATGGGTCTTTTGGACACGCCTTATTGAGGTTCGTGTAATCAATACACATGCGCCATACCACTGCCACGTTTGGGTCATCTTTTTTCTTCTTGACCAAGACTGGATTTGACAACCAATCCGGGTGCAGTACTTCCATGATGAATCCAGCAGCTAGGAGTCTGGCAATCTCGGCAGCTATTACTTTCCTCCTATCTTCGGTGAAGCGGCGGAGGGGTTGCTTCACCGGCTTGGCCTCTGGCCTTACATGAAGAGAGTGCTCAGCCAGCTCCCTCGGAACTCCTTGCAGATCTTGAGTGGACCATGCAAAGATATCCCGATTCTCACGGAGGAAGCTGGTGAGCTCGCTTTCCTATTTGTCCGTGAGGCCAGCCCCAATGGTAACTATGCGCTCTGGGAAAGTCTCATCCACATGTATCTTCTTGATTTCTTTGGTAGCTTGAAATGACACATTGTCGTGCGGGTTGGTGAGTGCCGGCATGGACATTTGTGCTGCCTTGGCCAATGCTGCCACTTCCAACATTTGATTCTTTTCTTGTGCTATGACGAGTGACTCGGCCAGTGAAGATCCGGCTGAGGCACAAGCAATGGATCTTTTGTAGTCTCCTTCAATTGTAATCACCCCACATGGGACTGGCAGCTTCATCTTTAAGTAGGCAATGTGGGTAGTAGCCATGAATCTTGCCATAGCCGGCCTGCCGAGTAAGGCGTGATATGAGCTGACCAAATCAAATACCTCGAACTCTATGGCCTCAGTGTGACAGTTCTCTCTGTTGCCGAATAAGACATCGACCCAGATCTTGCCAATTGGCTCACGGGACAATCCCGGCACGATACCGTGGAAAGTAGTCTTCGTCGGCTCGAGCATGTTCATGGTAATGCCTAACTTAAGCATAGTATCCTTGTACATGATGTTGATGCTACTGCCATCATCAATCAGCACTTTTGAAAACTTGACATTGATATCTGGGCCCATGAACGTTGGATCCAAAACCAGAGCATACCCTCCTGGGGTTGGAATGATCTTGGGGTGATCTTTTAAGCTCCAAGTTATTTCTTGCTCAGACCAGTGCATGTACTTGGGAATTGTCGGCATTGTGGCATTCACCTCCATCATCCGTCACTGCTGGATCTTTTTGTCATTCAGCTTTGTGACAAAGATGACATAGCTCTGGTGATGTTCTCTATACTCATTTCTAGTTCCGTGGCTGACATGAGCGTCGTCACCTCTTGGATTGTGCACCTGGTGCACAGTTTCTCTTCTTTCTTGATTGTGATACCTCGGCTGTCTGTTTTCGTATCTGTTATCTGTTCCCACTGTCTGAGCATTTCCTCCTGTAAGTGGTGGAGGGGGAGGTGGTGGGAGCTGCTTATTTGGCGAATCCACTCTATCTCCTTTCTGAAACCAAGTGCATTTCCTTGTTGTGTGATCGGCCGTTTTACTCGGACTAGGCGTGTGAAACTTACACGGCTGGTCCAGCATCATCTCATAGGTATATTTCTGTCGGTCCTGATATTGCTTCCTCTGTTCGTATGGATTTTTGCCATCATTCTTTGGCACCCACTATTGTTGTCCACTTGTCCTTTGATGTTGGCTACTTCCAGCATATGGATGATCCTGACTTACGGCGGCAACCTGAGTCGAACCGTATCTGTAGTCTGGCCTTTCGTCTCTTCTCTTTCTTCTGTACTCGGATCTTTCCTGGCACCTTTGTGACCCGTCAGCGTCATAGATCTGAGTTTCAGTCATCCCGTCTGCCGACATAAGCAGCGGCTGAGTCGGATCTCCTAACGCATACGAATCAGCAATTCTTATCGTTTCTGCCAGACTTGCCGGCATGTCTCTCTATAACCTTTGCCATATCACACTTCCATGTCTGCATCCTTGTGCAAACCAAGCGATTGCTTGTGACTCGATTACCCCTTCGCAAGAGTTGCGCATTGTACACCACCTTGTGAGGAATTCCTTGTATGTATCATTCGGTCTTTGCTTGCACATCGCCAGTTGCTGTGGGCGATTCAGCCTCTTGTAGGTGCTCATGAAATTGCTCACAAAAGCATCTTGAAAATCGATCCAGCTTTTAATGCTTCCGGGTGGAAAGTTGTTCAGCCATACCCGAGCTGGTCCTTCCAGCATCTGCGGTACATATCGTACTGCCCATCTTAGATTTCCCTGCGCGATCTTCACTGTAGTTCCATAATCTATGAGCCAGTCCTCTGGCTTTGTACTTCCATCATACGTTTTTGTCCCTCTTGCCAGTTGAAAATTTGGTACCGGTGGCTCCTTCATGATCCTTGGGCCAAAGCATGATGGACCCTGCGGACCTTGCGATTCAATCAGCTCTGCCATCTTTATTCGGTCAAGCTTCAGCCTTGCATCATCCGGCTAAAGGTTCCTGCCTCTGAGTCTGGATCCCATTGCTTGATACGCGTGATCCGGCAATTCATATCTGTTATTCACCATAGCCGAGTAACCATCATTGTACTTATTTGCGTCCTGGTCGGCAGGCTGTTGAGCTGCCTTTCCCGCACATTGCTGTCTTCTTTCAGGTTAAGCTGGTGCATTATTCGGCGCTAGATTTCCTCCTCCTGCCGAGTGAGTTCCACGCCTAGCTTGAGGCGCAAAATTTTTCCCTCCGTTATCGTTTCTTTGCCGTGCTTGCCTTTCTCGGCCTGCATTCTCCTGATTTTCATTTCCTTGGGCATTATTCCTTCTCGCCCCCTGTGCATGTGCCGGGTTTCCTTGAGCCATCGCGGGATCATAGGTGACCATCTTCTTGTTTCTTCCAGAATCCACACTCTTTTCTTTTCTCGGTCTAGGCGCCGCTCCGGGTGAGGATGCCGTGTGCCCTGCCGATCTTGCCAGGACAGGAATCACCGAGTGAACCAGCTGTGACCTTCCTGCTATACCCGTATTTGCTCTGTAATACGCTTCATTCAGCATGTTAGCTGCTCTTACTAGTTCATTGACTCGTTCGTGTTGTCTTTTCTTTGCTTCTCCCTCCAAATGGGGTAACTCTGCCATTGTTGTTTCTGTTGCTCGCAGATTAGCTGCTGCAGTGTTATATGTTGGCCGCATAGCTGTTTCGTTGCTTTTCTCTGGCGTTATTTTTGACGTTGCATCTGCCAGCTCTTTGTTGAGGTTTCTTCCTCCCAATCTCGTCGCATCAAGCCGGGTCTTTGCGCCCTTGACTCGATTTGCTGAGTTGAGCTCTCGGATCGTGATATCCACATCCTGCTATAACTGCGCTAATTCCTTGGCTTTCTCCAGAACTTTTATCCTGGCCTCCTCCAACTCGGCTTGCACACGTTCTGGGTCAATTGCCTGTGCTACTGGCTCTGCCAACTTGTTTATCGCTTCCTGCAGCTCCTTAGCCCTTTTACTCCTAGCTATATTTTCTGGTTTTTCTAGTGGTGCCTTTGCTGTCCTTGCAGCCCTTGGTCTTTCCTCATGATTTCCTCCCTCAACATTCTCATTCACTACAGGAACTATCGGCGGAGCCGCGGGGTTTGGGGCTATCATCATTACCTCCATGGAGACGAATTGGTGAAGCTTCCCAGCGACGGGAATCGCTGGCAGATCTGGCGCCAGGACGACGCGCTCAGGATATGCGCGCTCCATGCGCACCGCGACGTAGACCTGGTGCTCGCCGAACTTGATGAAGCGACCGCCCCTAGGGAACGGCTTGGTCCCGAAGCAGCCCGCGTTGTCGCTGACGAAGATGAGCGCTCCAAACCTCTAGATGAGGCCGGAGTAGACGCGCTCGCCGGTCTTGGCGATGATGTTCCCCGTCCGGATGAAGACTCCATCAAACACCTGCTTCTGCCCCACGGTGGGCGCCAACTGTCGTGGTGGTGGAACGGCAGATGCCATGGGTAGTCTTAAGTTGGGGGCCAAATGGATGCTTGTGGTCACCGGGGAGGGAGTGCACGGCCGAGCCATGCACGAAGAACAAGAAGAACTCTCCAGACTTAGCGATTTGATTGATACGGGAAGAATACAAGTTCTCCTTGAGCTGCATGAACTAGGGTTTAGATCACTAGTTCCCTACTTGGTCCAACATCCCTCTACTACAGCTATGGCCTTCCTTATATAGGCAGTGCTAGCTAGCTTATACCCCTTTGGGTTCTAGGGTTTACTATTTGGATCTTGGTCCCTATAATGTGGGCCGATTCATGGGCTTGCCCTAAGCCCAATGGCTCAGTCCATAAAGCTTGACAGCTAACGGTCTTCAGGTACGCTGCTTCATGTTCCTTTTGGCATCACGATGTAACTTTGTATGTCAGCGTATGCTTTGGGCGTCACTCGGCTCCTTTTGTGTCACCCGGTGTCGCTCTTCTCTTTTGACCATGCTTTACCGTGGTCCCTCCTGAACCTTACTCGGAAAGGTGCCACACGTCCTACTCGACTCGGCTCTTCCTCGGTAGACTCGGCTCGTTGGCTCCTACAAGAATTACAACTTTGTCTTATGCGGGACAACATAGTTTATATGTCGGCCACTTATGCTTCTCTTACCCGACTGTTCTTACCCGTCCTGGTTCTTTCTTTACTCAAAGATAGCCAAGCTGTGCTTTGTTTCACCTCTCGTGACCCTACCGGGGGTTATCCCCCGACACCCAGCAAAAGGATAATGTTGGAGAGGATGTCGAAGATGATTCGGTTCAGCCCTCCAACATGGGGGAGTCTTCATACCAGTAGCCCTCCTATGATTGGGGCGCGTCTTCTTCTTCATCACAAGCGCCTGACTATGATCATTCCTATGATGACCCACCAGCTTGGGGTTACTACCCGCGCTATTGAGCCCCACTTAGGCCAAAAGCCTAAGCTTGGGGGAGGTATACTGACATCATACTCATCTATATATTTTGTTTCGTGGTTCTTTGTAGATCCATATTTTTTTTTCTTTTTGGTTCTTGTTTCTAATTTCTCAAAACACAAAAATACCAAAAATATTTTCGTTGTTTCTCTTGGTTTGTTTCTTTGCTTTTTAGCTTTGGTTTACCTTAAATAAAAATCCAAAAATATTTTGCTTTTGCTTTATTTGCTTTCTTTAAAAAATCGAAAAAACCAAAAATATTTGTTCTTCTTCTTTGGTTTTGTGAAGTTCTTTGCAGGTTCAGCAGTCCTCGGTGGAGTTTGGTTTCATGTTATTATTCAAGACACACAAGTGAAGAGCAATAATGAAGATTAAGATAACTTGAGGTGTGGTAACAAGCTGGTAATGAACTCTAATTGTTTTCATTTTTGTACATATACTCATCATTGTGAGCATGCTTAGTTTGTTCATCTAAGGTGTATGTTATTTATGGATGCTTAGTATTTCTTGCTCTCTTATGATTAGATCTAGCTTGCTAATAGTTTGTAGCATGTCATATGAATGTTTGCTTGCATTGTTTTATTCATAACTTGGTATGATATTATGGTATCCTCCTCTGAATGTTTCATTTGAATCGACTTGGCACATGCTCACGCATGCATATGACTAAACAATAGTCAGTAAGCCTCGATGATTTATTTTGCCTCGGAGTTCTTGTATCACTTTCATGCCATAATTAGTCCTGTTTTGTTGCAAGCATGATTATGTCAGTTATTGCTCTCTCGTTTTTTGCTCCCTCTCTATTGCTAGCCTTCACTTGCACTGAGTATGAGCTCTACTTGTGCATCCAACTCCCCAAAACCAATTTTGCCAACAGTGTCCACCATACCTACCTTTTAACATCATTTGCTATTCAGTGCATATTCATTATGCCTTGTTTTCTTCCAAATAAAATGTTTGACTGTTTTGAGAAAGTTAGTTAGTAAAGCTCTCATGAACTTGATGGCACACTTTATTTCCTGCACTTAATAAACCTGAACCATTGTGACTGTCCATGAAAGTTATATGCTTGCAAATTATAGGCTGGGAGTTAGCAGAACCGTGTTGTCACGGGGAACACTTTCAACACTTATGGATACATATCTAGTGGATATCATGCTCTTTTATTTGCAAATGTCGTCGGTGTGAAATAAAAGGGGAGCTTGTAAGTTCATGGAGTTATATATATATATGTGTGTGTTAGAGAAACGCCTGGGACGCTAGCCTAAGCCATGCCTAATCATGGTGGAAACTTGCAGCATAACCATAATGAGCAATCTATGAAGAATCCTCAATAAAAACCTATGCAAATAGCAAATAAAAAGATCGCTGAGATGCTCATTGTCTGCTTTCCTTGTCATTTTGATTATGGGATAGCTCCTGTATCATGTGCATGGGGTACCCCGTTGGCGGTTCTCTATGATATGCATATATTTACGATGATAAGAACTTACCGGTAACTAAAGTTGAGTAGCATGAGGAGTGGCCCTCGTACTCAAGGGACATGAGATTTTCAGTTTATGGTTTGTCAAGCATATAACTCATATTGGACCTCACTTTCACTTTAACCATATAAAGATGCCTGATACGTCCAATTTGCATCACCATTCTATATCATAATTTTCCTCTATTCATTGATATATTTCATATTATGAGGTGTTACTTATGTCTTTTCATCTGTTTTTGCATGTTGGATGATTCTTGGAGGATGAACTGCCGGAGTCAGGATTCTGATGGAAAAAGAGGGTGTTTTGATGCAATTTCGTGAAGATCAGAAAAATACCAGAAAAATCATGGAAAATTATATTTTCCCAGAAGACGAAGGAAGCCAGAAGGGGAGGCGTAGATGGGCCACAGGAGGCCAACACACCCCAGGCGCGGGCCACCCCCTGGCCGCGCCTATAGGAGGTGTGGCCCACCTGGCCGGCCTCCGACTCCACCGTCTTGCCTATATCTTCCTCTCGGAACCCTAAAACACGGGGGGCGACCACAGAAAGATTTCGTTGCCTCTATGGGGTGGAAAACATCGAGAGAGAAAGAGCTCTCCTACAGACAAATTTCTATCCGGGAAATTCCTTCCCGAAGAGGGGAGATCGTCGCCATCAACACCATCGTCAAGCTAGACTTCATCGGTATCATCATCATCATCCACACCATCATCTCCACCAGCACCATCATCACCACTCCATGCCATTGTAACAATTGTGTTGAATACTTTCATAGTTCTTAGGGGAAACTTTCCCAGCGTTGATTACTAGTGTAGTTGATGCTTGTGAGTGGAACCATTGGATTATTGTTTATGTTCAGATTGTTATTCATCACCATATCATCTTTGATCTTGATCCATATGATGTCTCGTGAGTAGTTCGTTTAGTTCTTGAGGACATGGGAGAAGTCATGTTGTTAGTAGTGGATTTGTGTTGAGATATTATTCAATGGTTTAGTATTTAAGTTGTGGTGCTATTCTTCTAGTGGTGTCATGTGAACGTCGACTACATGATACTTCACCATTTATGGGCCTAGGGGAATGAATTGTGTATTTGGCTAATAATCATGGGGTTGCCAGAGTGACAGAAAACTTGAACCCCCATTAGGACACCTTTGCACAAGGGAGTGTAGGATCTCAGAGTTTAAGGCTGTGGTTAGGTTTTATCTTAATTACTTTCCTGTAGTTGCGGATGCTTGCAGGGGGTTTAATCACAAGTATGTATTAGTCCAAGTAAGATCGATACATTAGCACAGGTTCACCCACACAACACTTACAACACCAAAGAAGGGTACTCCGCTATTTGAAGCAAAAGCACTTGACAGAATTCCCACCTGTCCTCGAGAATGTTTGGTCCTTATAATCATTTCCACCGGCTTGTCCTTTACTAAGAAAGGATTGGTCCACTTGCTGCAGTTCTTTGTTGTCTTTATTACTTGCACTTTTTTCTTTGCTTTATCAGAAAACCCCTAAAAATCTTTTTGCTAAGTATTTACAGAGATTTCCTGCTCCATACCACTAGTCAACACCTTCCGCTCCTTGTTGGGATCGACACTCCTATTTATCGAAAGTACTACGATACATCCCCTATACTTGTGGGTCATCAAGACTATTTTCTGGCGTCGTTGCCTGGGAGTGAAGCGCTATTGAAGAGTGGAACTAGTAAAGGAAACTTCTACTATGAATATTGCTTTTTGTTACTTTGTTTCCAATGTGGATAACCCACTTGGTTTTCTGTTTGGGAAAACTACTACCACTGTTAGGGTAGTAGATGAACCACCACCTGTTGAGATAGATCCTTTTAAGATACCTACAAGTATTTTTGATCGTGTCATGGATAATTATTATTTAGGGGATGGAACTGTCCATCCGGGTGATCATTTGCTATTTATCCATGAATTATGCAGGTTGTTTAAGTGTGCAGGTATCACAACTGAACGGGTGAAGAAGAAGTTACTCTTTATATCCTTGAAAGGGAGAGCTGAAAAATGGTATAAGCTGCTAAAGAATGGGCAATCCATGGAATGGGAGGAAATAGTACCTCTATTTTATTCTAAATTCTATCCTCCCAGTGAAATTCATAAGGATAGGAATCTGACATATAACTTTTGGCCTCGTGATGGAGAGAGTACAGCTCAATCTTGGGGGAGATTGAAGTTACTAATGCTCAAATGTTCTATTCATGAACTCCCTAACAATATTATTATCAATAACTTTTATGCTAGGCTTTCTCTTCATGATAAAGATTTACTAGATGCTTCTTATGCTGGATCATTCACACGTTGAAGGCAGAAGCTAAATGGGATCTCCTAGACCGTATTCAAGAGAACACTGAAGCTTGGGAGAATGACAAAGGAAGAAAGTCAGGTATAAAATATGATTATGAATGCATTAAATCTTTTATGGGAACTGATGACTTCTATGATATTAGTAATTAGTTTGGTCTTGACTCCCAAATTATTGCCAATTGTTTTAAAGCTTTTGCCTCTTACATAGAAATTCCTAAAAATAAGTGGAATAAGTACCATGCACCATATAAAGATGTTGTTAGTCATGTTCCTGATAGAAATACCGAAGTTTGTACTACTAATCATATTGTGCCTAAACCTTATGTTGACAAAACACTTGTCCCAGCTAAGGTAAAGGAGTATTCTATGATGATTAGTGCGAATAACAAAGGTACAAAGAAAATCGTGGAACCTGATGAGCAAATGAATAATGAACCTGTGGTAGATATTGTGAAAGACTCTATCACTAGAAATATAGAGGATGATCACATTGTATTCTGTGAAGACGCTTCTAATATTATCTCTCATCCTAGAGAAGCTAGAAAATCTAGTTTCCCTGTGCTTTCTGTTAAAATTGGTGATCATTGCTAGTATGGTTTATGTGATATTGGTGCTAGTTCTAGTGCTATTCCTTATGAGATTTACAGGGAAATTATGCATGAAATTGGTCCTTGTGAGCTTAAGAACATTGATGTGGTTATTCACCTTGCTAATAAGGAAACCATTTGCCCTGTTGGTATTGTAAGAGATGTGGAGGTCCTCTGAGTATCCTGCTGATTTTCTAGTGCTTAATTCAGCAGCTAGTAAAACTTGCCCTATCATTTTTTGTAAACCTTTATTGAAAAATTGTGGAGCTATTATAGATTATAAGAAGGAGAAAGTTTTAACTAAGTTTGATGGAGATTCTTATGAGTTTAACTTTTCCAAATTTTTTAAAGCTCCTTGTGAAAATAGCTTGCCTAACAAAGATTTCAGGATGGAACAACTTGCTTCTATTGATCCAGTTTATGACCTTGGACCTCTTTTTGATGACTGTAAGTATGCTCATTCTGATGATAAAGTTGTTTCCAGTGACAGTTATATTGTCAACTTTATTCAAAGTGCTACTGCAAGTTATTATGAGAGAGGGAAACATGGTTTTATGCATCTCAATAATGTTAAGTTTCCCTGTTTTATGTTGAAATCTTTGAAGTTGCATTTGTTCTGTCTTCCTATGCTAGTAGATTTTTGTTTCAACAATTCGTTTTCTCATGATACCCCCATGCATAGGAAGTGGGTTAGACTCAAATGTGTTGGTTATTTGATTCTTGATGCTCTCTTTCACTTCAAATATTTATCTCCTATGTGAGCATCTTTGAAACTATCAAGTTTAACTTAAAGGCATTAAAGAAAAGTACTTCTTGGGAGATAACCCAATAGTTTTGACGAGTCTTGGAAGTTATTACCTCATTAATAACTGCTCCTTATCCTTTTTGTTTTGGTTTTTGTGTCAAATTCAACTACATTTGAGAAGTAGAGGAGTTGTGAAAAGTGGCTGTCCTGGGACAGATTTTTGTGCTGCATTGTGAAAATTTGTGAGGAAGATCCGTACTCCGGATGGGTATGTATTTTTCTGTTCTTATTCTCCAAGTTGTTACCCAACTTTCATTAGTTTTGCACTTTTTTATTTGAGCAAGAGAAGGTTTTCGAAAAAATCAATCTTTACCTGTTTGTCTGTTTTGACAGATTTATGCCGTCACTTGCATTTGCCTCTTATTGATTCCCTTCCAGATTCTTTTGGGTTTTTGGAAAGGAGTTGCTACAGTAGCTTTTGTTTTGATGGATTTCAGTTGAAATGTGAACCTAAAGATTTATTGTTTTTTCTTACACTAATTTTGCCATTGAAGTTTGTGTATTGCCTTGTGAGGAAAGGAATTTCCAGGAAAGGAGAAAAGGAGTCTGCAGAGTTCGTCTTTGAATAGGTAAAAGTGGTAAAAACAGAAGGTTCGTGAAAACCCTATATTTTTATATTTTTGATGTTTTTATTACATACGGAAGGTTATGAAAGCAAAAGAAATGGAGGCTGGGTGGCCACACACCCACCCTGCATGTGCCCCAACTAGCGCACTTTGGAGGGTGTGAGCCCCCCGAGCTCCATCTCCACCTTGTTTTCGTATCAATACCTTCCTTATGCATTGAAACTTCGTAATATATAACCCCCGGATCCCCCAAGGTTCGTATATTGTGTTCTCGTCTTTTTTTTCGATCTATTTCTGTCAGGAAAACTTCTCAAGTTTAGAGCACCATGGTCTCCGCCAACGACAAAGGCAAGAATCCCGAGGAAGATGATCCTCAAAACGCCAAGGAGGAGTAGATTGTGGTAGGGGATGAAGAAGACATGGAGGAGGACGAGCATCCGGACACACGCTCTACCGTCGCAAGCATTGGAGTGGTGGAAACCCCTGTCAAGTTTAGGAGGACATCACGGATGTCTAAAGGAGGGAGAACTCCGCGTCATATCCTCGCTCCATGGTCACGTCCTCCACGTACCAAGAATCCCTTCCATACTCTTATACATGAGCAACAATTCCAACAGGTGCCCAGGGGGAACTTTCCCTCAGCTTGGGATCTGCCTCGTTCTAATCATGCAGGGAAGGAAACACTAAGAAGGAAGAGTGGGGAAAGAATAACAAGGACTGGGATTCTCAGCCCGACATGATCATGAACCACATTGAGCAAAATTTGGAGTTGATTCGTACTCTAACCTTCAAGATTGAGGATTTGAGGGAACTTATTGAAGACCTTATGAAGAGAACACCACCACCAGCGAATGAGTAATTCGTCATCAGGTTTGTCATCCCCTTGGCTTGTTCCAAGCTTGGGGGAGTGCCGCAGTATCACATCATTATATTTTATCCTTTACCTTTTTAGATTCATATCTTTGGTAGATAAGTTATCTTATAGGTTGGTTTGCATGTGGAAGTATCTCTCCTTTAGTTGATTATCTATGTATCCCTTGGTGTGAGTGCCTTTATGGATTATTAATGAGAAGTCTCATCTTTTACTTTTTGCACTTCTTATTTTAAGTTTGCAATATCTATTATATGATTGATCTTGTTGATCGGTATTGGCATCACTTTGGGAGCATCAAGTAAATCTAAATTGGTTTTGGCAAACCGAGCTCTGGTCAGTAGAAACACTTTTTGAGGTTTGAAAGGAAAGGAGAAAAATCTTACAGGTATTTTTTGTATCATTTATTTTCTTTCTTGGTTGGCTCATAAGCTTAGTATTCTTTATTTAAGATAATTTGTGTCCTCAAGGAATATTGCATGTTTGGCTTTATCACTTGTATGTTTGCTTGTTTCCTTCAACTCTTTTGCTTGCTACCCAGCTGTGGCATCCCGCAAAACCACTACTAGAAAATCGCGTTGAATTTGTGCATTGCATCATCATCATCATGCATTGTTTGTCTGCATTATTTGAAAAAGCCTAGTTTTGATTTGTACAAACACTCCTCTTATTTTCAAACACAAAACCCCGATCGCATCGGAGTATTTATTTGTCTAAAACTATTTGGCCAAATGGCTTTGTTTTAAATTATACAGAACCAAACAAACACAAAAACTAAAACAGCTCCCCCTAAAACCTATCCCCACCCAATCCTAATCTACCCACCGACCAAATCGTGCCACCTCACCCTCTCACCCAAAGCCTACCCACCCTGCCACCTCAGCAATCCACCTCTTTTCCCCCTCTCTCTCTCTTTTCCACCCAGTTCCCTCCTACCCTCTCTCACCTACAGGTTGGCCCCACCCCTGTTCACGGCCCACGTCTCACCAACCCCTGGCCTGCTCCACCCAGCCCACGCGCCCCTCTGTCCTCTCTCACCCGCTGCCGCTTGGCCTCCTTCCCTGACCGCCGGGCCCCACCTTCCCAGGCCCACCGCGTCAGCCGCACTCCCTCCCTCTCCCCGCGGTCAACAACCCCCAGCCGTCCCCTGTCCCCACACACCGAACCCCCACCCCCACAGCAACCACGCACCCGGCCACGCGCCCCGGCCCCACATCTTCTTCCTCCCCACGCCTCACGCTGCCGCCGCCTCCGCCCGTCGCTCGCTTGGTCCACCCAGCCTAGCCCGCCTTCGCCTCCTGGTTCTTTTCCTCCCACCGCCGCCCGCCGACGCCACCTCGCCACCGCTGCGCTGGCCGCTCAGCCAGGCCCGCTGCCCGCCACTCCACCATGAGCCCAAGACGCGCCGAACCGCCTCCCTCCCCTCGACCCCGCCTTCCTTGGTTCCGCCCGTCGCCGCCGGCCTTCGCCGCCCGAGCTCGTCGGACCCCGCGCTCCTCTCCTTCCCCGGTGCCGACGCCGTCGTTCCGCCAGCCTCCGCCACCACCTCGTTCTGCCGCGGGCCCCCTCACCTCGACCGCAACCCCGCGAGCATCCGAGCACCGCCGTGTCGTCCTCCACCTCGAGCGCCGCCACGCGCCCCTCGGAGGCACCTCGCGCCGCTTTCATCGGCTTTCGCCAGCCCGCCTCGCTGCCCCGTCCCCGTCCTCCACCTGTGCGGCGCCCTCTGCCCAGCGACCTCGCTCTGTCTATCGTGGGTTCTCCGCCTCCCGCTCGCGACGTCGACCCGTCGCTGCCGTGTCCATCGCCAACACGTCGCCCCGACCTGATCCTATGCACCCCTGTGACCCCAGGTGGATGTTCCTGACGGTTGCTGCTTGGACGGTTTTCCTGCGTTTTGGCCAGGCGTGCAAGTGCCCTCGCAGCTATCTTTCAGGACCCATATTGACAAGATCGACATGTCCCGTGCGAATCCGATGAACCACCGGACGCCACATTCGAAGATCGCCCACGGATCCGAAGACCCTGATCTCGAGGATTCGAAGCCCTGACCATGATCTCCCTCCGTACGCCATGACCGTCGTCACGGATCCGGTGACCGGAATCCCGAAGACCCGTTCTCGGACGCCGAGACCCCGAAGACCATATGTGCGACAAGTACTCCTTCTCGGATGCGATGTTCGAGAACACGGACGGTACGGACATCGACGTGGAACTCCAAGTTCCTCCCCCGGACGCCAAGACCGACCTGATGCGCGGGCCCGACAAGATCGACACCGACCAGGGCGAGTCCGATGCCCCGACACCGACCCAAGTCCTGCTTCCGGAGCGTCAAGACCTACCTCCGATATCCGAGAACGCTTAGTCGAACCGGACCCCAGATCCGTGAACCACGAGAGACCGAACCGAACACCAAGTTCGCCGAGAACCCTAATGTGTGAACCCCTTCCCGAAACCCTAATTTCATAATATAATACAATTGTTGCACATCAAATCATTCATCTCGCATGCATCTCATATGGTTTGGGGGCCTTATGCCGATTCACCTAATAATTAAATATGGGGCCCATATGCGGGCAAATCTAGTCTCATATCGGCCTCATTTAACTTGTGTAGAGAATCGGTACCATATCTTGCCATGTTAAACAACATTTAAATTGCGGGGTAGCTAAACAACTCGAACCATCTAACTAATTGTCGGGACCCCGGTTCCACTTAATATGGCCTAATTGCACCGCACCTTCGCCATGCCATACATCAAACATGCATCATGCCGATCTTCTGCCGTTGTATTAAATATTGCATCCGGTGTTTATTCTAGTGTTTTGCTTCTTCGCGGATAAGGCCGATGAGTTGATGTGAGCTTCGACCCGATCTTCGAATAACCCTTCGACAATGTTTTCAGGCGAGCATCTCCCCCTTTCTACCTATCTTACTTTTATAGTCTTTATTCCCTCCTGTTGATCTATTGCTATCTTTGTTGCGTTGCTCTAGTTTTCGTACCCGTGATATCCCTTGCAGCCCTATATTGCCTTGGAAACACCCTATTACCTGTCGTTTGGTAGATAGTTGGACTTGCGCGTCGTAGTCGCTTGCTCAAGTGCTGTTGCGTGTCGTCCAATGCCACAGTTGCTGATGTATTGCCGCAAGTTGATGTTGGAGATGATCATAGTTTTACTTATCGTTCACTTTAATTTATGTTTAACAACTAAAATTGAAATAAGCAGAGGCATCGGTGGGTGATAGAAAATATTTGGTTTCTGAACGCCCACTTGTGTCCCGTAAGACCCCGAGTACTTGATACATGTTCCTTGATTTATCGCGCTATCCACATCCGGGGGGTATATGGGACCCCCCTGAGCCAGAGTTTGATTCAGTCTTATTTCTTGGGGCCACAAACTAGTTTGAGGTTTTATTTACGATCCTGTACTTATGCCATGCTACTTATGTATTTAAATTGTGCGACAGATAGCACACTGTACTGTTTAGGATCGGGACACGATTCCGCGGTGTCGACAAGCCCAGTTTGGGTTCCCGATCGTTCTCACCGTCCACCCAAACCTTGGGTCCGTCTCGAGCTTGCTTGCCGTTGGTGTACTTCAAGGGTGGCCCCTGAAATATTTGAATCTGTGATTGTTCATCGTGAAAGCCTCGTTGGGTTTTGATTTGGTTTTAGAGGTTGATCGGCGTGTGTTGCTATTGGTGCACCCGACCGAGTAAAACTTTCTAAAAGCCGTGTCATGGATATGGACGACTTGGAGCACAGTATCTCGATCATAGACAAGCATAACTAAAGTTTATTGCTATAAATTTGACTTTATAATGACTAGTAATCAGCTTCACTATAATGGAATGGCTAATTAATACTGCCCACAATTGCTTGTTTGGAGTGTAACTTGCGCTATATACCATTGTACCTGACTAGTAAGTGTTGCAACTACAACGGAATGGCTGAATAAAAGTACCAACAACTGCTGGGTTTTGGGTTTATCTCATGCTATCTGTACCTGATTAGTAATTGTTGCAACTATAACGGAATGATTAACTAAAAGTGCCCACTGCTTATTTTATCAGGACGATTATCTAAACCTGACTAGTAAAGTGCCGCAACTATAATTGACTACATAAAACTGCCAACGGTGTGAGTTCCTCGGTTGACTTCCTCGTTTGGTCTCGAGGGGGAAACGCCAGGATGGGTTTGTTTGGTGATAGTATCATGTTTGATCCGAATAGGTATTTCTTACCCCTCTCTGATAACCGCCAGTGGTATCGAGTCTCTATAGGTTGTTTAGTGCATGCTGTCGCTGCCGCTTCAGTCCACCATACCTATGTAGGCGAGGACCGCCGAATTCTAGCCTCGCCGTGTACTGGCCTCGATCTTGGCGCTCCTTTTTTGCCCTTGCCGGCACCCTTTTTGTTTAAGCAGGTTTTGAGATCGGCGCCGTTAGCGGGTTACCCTTGCTTGGCTGAGTTATGGCGCCATTGGTTATTCTTGTTCCGTGGGCTCTTAGCCCCATTTGCATCTTGTGAAGTAGCTCTATATCGATTTCAAGGTGATTTGGATCTTTGTATATTATATGTCATTCTTGACTCTTTGAGCCTCGGTGTTATAAATATATATGTTACTGTGGGTCCCATCGAGGACTGTTTTATATTTTTTTTTTTCACCCACACGAAAGTACTGGTGGAGCACCTTTGAATCGTTTCTATGCGGGTTTGGCGAATTTTGCTCAAACTTGCATAGGTCCGATTCTGAGGTGTGTCAAAAACGCTTTTTGAAATTGATTGGATACGATTATTGTCCGATTTACCCTCCTTACCCTTCTGCTCTTCTCTCTCACCGGCGTGTTTTGAATCGCTCTCGTCTCTTTCTTAGTCGGATTTCGAGTCCGTTGATTTGAATTCGTCTTAAGGGTTTCGCTTCCTTTCTTTGATAACGGTGTTCTACCGTCCTTATGGTGTTACCATTTATTCTTGATCTATTGTGTATTTGTACCATTCTTATTCCTTTTTGGTCCCTTTTTTTTTTTTTTTCGGTTTTGACATCTCCTCCAGATCATCCGAGTCGATCGCATCTCTCCTTTTTTCCCCTGCCTGTCAATCCGAGATCTTGATCTGTTTTGAGAATGGTTGCTTTTTTTTTTTTTGTGTAGTAGTAGTTAGTTTTTGATGATGGATTGGCCCCGGCCCGACCCCCTTCTTCGCTTTTTTTTACATTTGAAGTGGGCGAAATGGACATCGGTTCCCTCTTTCCATCGGGTTAGAGGTGGCTTTATTTGTTGATGCCTCTACCTTTGACCTTTTGTCGGAGTGTTTTTTCTTCTTCTCGGATCACGAGCGATTGTGTTAGTGGTGTGTGTCGTGGATCTCTACGCGAGCGAAGAAGCCTTCGCCCGCCTTCCTTCCTTCGGTACCATGGGCGGGGATCGAGGGGCGAGAATCCTTTGTAGGTGTCGAATTGTGGCATCCCGCAAAACCACTACTAGAAAATCGCGTTGAATTTGTGCATTGCATCGTCATCATCATGCATTGTTTGTCTGCATTATTTGAAAAAGCCTAGTTTTGATTTGTACAAACACCCCTCTTATTTTCAAACACAAAACCCCGATCGCATCGGAGTATTTATTTGTCTAAAACTATTTGGCCAAATGGCTTTGTTTTAAATTATACAGAACCAAACAAACACAAAAACTAAAACAGCTCCCCCTAAAACCTATCCCCACCCAATCCTAATCTACCCACCGTCGTTGCCACACCCCTCTCACCCAAAGCCCCTACCCACCCTGCCACCTCAGCAATCCACCTCTTTTCCCCCTCTCTCTCTCTTTTCCACCCAGTTCCCTCCTACCCTCTCTCACCTACAGGTTGGCCCCACCCCTGTTCACGGCCCACGTCTCACCAACCCCTGGCCTGCTCCACCCAGCCCACTCTGTCCTCTCACCGCTTGCCGCTTGGCCTCCTTCACGACCTGGGCCCCACATTCCCAGGCCACAGCGTCACCTCCTCCCTCTCATGGCCATCAACCCCAGCCCCTGTCCCCCACACCGAACCCCCCAGCAACCACACTTTGACCACGCCCGGCCCCATCTTCTTCCTCCCCGCCTCACGCTGCCGCCCGCGCCTCCGCTCGCCGCCATGGTCCACCCAGCCTAGACCCGTCTTCGCCTCCTGGTTCTTTTCCTCTCCCACCGCCTGGCCAGCCCCTCGCCACCGCCCGCCGCCAGCGCGAGGCCGCTCCAGCCAGCCCGCCCACTTTCCTCCGCCCGCGAGCCCGCGAACCGCCTCCTCTCCCTCGCGACCCCGCGCCTTCCACAGTTCCGCCCTTGCCTCCGCCCGCCGCCCTCGCCGCCAGCTCGCCGGACCCGCTCCTCTCTTCGGTGCGTGCAGCGCTGCGTTCCGACCTCGCCACCACCTCGTTACGCGCGGGCCCCTCACCTCGACCGCAACCCGCGAGCATCCGAGCACCGCCGTGTCGTCCTCCACCTCGGCGCCACGCGCCCCTTGGAGGCCTCGCCAGTGCCACGCCGCCTTTCATCGGCCTTCGCCTCGCTGCCCGTCCCGTCCTCCACTGCGGCGCCCTACGCCCAGCGACCTCGCTACATCTATCGTGGGTTCTCCGCCTCCCTTCGCGGCGTCGACCACGCTGCCGTGTCCATCGCCAACACGTCGCCCCGACCTGATCCTATGCACCCCTGTGACCCCAGGTGGATGTTCTTGACGGTTGCTGCTTGGACGGTTTTCCTGCGTTTTGGCCAGGCGTGCAAGTGCCCTCGCAGCTATCTTTCAGGACCCATCTTCACAAGATCGACATGTCCCGTGCGAATCCGATGAACCACCGGGCGCCACATTCCAAGATCGCCCACGGATCCGAAGACCCTGATCTCGAGGATTCGAAGCCCTGACCATGATCTCCCTCCGTACGCCATGACCGTCGTCACGGATCCGGTGACCGGAATCCCGAAGACCCGTTCTCGGACGCCGTGACCCCGAAGACCATATGTGCGACAAGTACTCCTTCTCGGATGCGATGTTCGAGAACACGGACGGTACGGACATCGACGCGGAACTCCAAGTTCTTCCCCCGGACGCCAAGACCGACCTGATGCGCGGGCCCGACAAGATCGACACCGACCAGGGCGAGTCCGATGCCCCGACACCGACCCAAGTCCTGCTTCCGGAGCGTCAAGACCTACCTCCGATATCCGAGAACGCTTCCGTCGAACCCCGGACCCCAGATCCGTCGAACCCTGAGACCGACCCCGAACCCCGGAACACCAAGTTCGTCGAGAACCCTAATGTGTGAACCCCTTCCCGAAACCCTAATTTCATAATATAATACAATTGTTGCACATCAAATCATTCATCTCGCATGCATCTCATGTGGTTTGGGGACCTTATGCCGATTCACCTAATAATTAAATATGGGGCCCATATGCGGGCAAATCTAGTCTCATATCGGCCTCATTTAACTTGTGTAGAGAATCGGTACCATATCTTGCCATGTTAAACAACATTTAAATTGCGGGGTATCTAAACAACTCGAACCATCTAACTAATTGTCGGGACCCCGGTTCCACTTAATATGGCCTAATTGCACCGCACCTTCGCCATGCCATACATCAAACATGCATCATGCCGATCTTCTGCCATTGTATTAAATATTGCATCCGGTGTTTATTCTAGTGTTTTGCTTCTTCGCGGATAAGGCCGATGAGTTGATGTGAGCTTCGACCCGATCTTCGAATAACCCTTCGACAATGTTTTCAAGCGAGCATCTCCCCCTTTCTACCTATCTTACTTTTATAGTTTTTATTCCCTCCTATTGATCTATTGCTATCTGTGTTGCGTTGCTCTAGTTTTCGTACCCGTGATATCCCTTGCAGCCCTATATTGCCTTGGACACACCCTATTACCTGTCGTTTGGTAGATAGTTGGACTTGCGCGTCGTAGTCGCTTGCTCAATCTTGTGCGTGTCGTCCAATGCCACGATTCTTGATGTATTGCCGCAAGTTGATGTTGGAGATGATCATAGTTTTACTTATCGTTCACTTTAATTTCTGTTTAACAACTAAAATTGAAATAAGCAGAGGCATCGGTGGGTGATAGAAAATATTTGGTTTCCGAACGCCCACTTGTGTCCCGTAAGACCTCGAGTACTTGATACCTGTTCCTTGATTTATCGCGCTATACACATCCGGGAGGTATATGGGACCGCCCTGAGCCAGAGTTTGATTCAGTCTTATTTCTTGGGGCCACAAACTAGTTTGAGGTTTTATTTACGATCCTGTACTTATGCCATGCTACTTATGTATTTAAATTGTGCGACAGATAGCACACTGTACTGTTTAGGATCGGGACACGATTCATGTGTCGACAAGCCCGATTTTGGGTTCCATCGTTCCTGACCGTCCACCCAAACCTTGGGTCCGTCTCGAGCTTGCTTGCCGTTGCGGTGTACTTCAAGGGTGGCCCTGAAATATTTCTGAATCTGTGATTGTTCAGTCGTGAAAGCCTCGTTGGGTTTTGATTTGGTTTTCGAGGTTGATCGGCGTGTCTTGCTATTGGTGCACCCGGCGGGTAAAACTTTCGAAAGCCGTGTCGCGGATATGGACGACTTGGAGCCTGATATCTCAATCATAGACAAACATAACTAAAGTTTATTGCTATAAATTTGACTTTATAATGACTAGTAATCAGCTTCACTATAATGGAATGGCTAATTAATACTGCCCACAATTGCTTGTTTGGAGTGTCGCTTGCGACCATTGTACCTGACTAGTAAGTGTTTCAACTTCTAGCGGAATGGCTGAATAAAAGTACCAACAAGCTCTGGGTTATGGGTTTATCTCATGCTATCTGTACCTGATTAGTAATTGTTTCAACTATAACGGAATGATTAACTAAAAGTGCCCACTGCTTATTTTATCAGGACGATTATCTAAACCTGACTAGTAAAGTGCCGCAACTATAATTGACTACATAAAGCGCCAGCGGTGAGTTCCTCGGTTGACTTCCTCGTTTGGTCTCGAGGGGGAAACGCCAGGATGGGTTTGTTTGGTGATAGTATCATGTTTGATCCGAATAGGTCTTTCTTACCCCTCTCTGATAACCGCCAGTTGTATCGAGTCTCTATAGGTTGTTTAGTGCATCTTTGTCGCCGCTTGATCCACCATACCTATGTGGCGAGGACCGAATTCTAGCCTCGCCGTGTCTTGGCCTCGATCTTGGCTCCTCTTTTCCTTTGCCCTTTGTCGGCACCCTTTTTGTTTAAGCGGTTTTGAGATCGACGCCGTTAGCAGGGTTACCCTTCCGGCTTTGGGGGCAGGGTTATGGACGCCATTGGTTATTCTTCAGGGCTCTTAGCCCCATTTGCATCTTGTCCGTAGCTGGACGCTCTATCGATTTCAAGGTGATTTGGATCTTTGTATATTATATCTGTATTCTTGACTCTTTGAGTCGGTGTTATATATATATATCTGTTCTGTGGGTCCCATCGAGGACTGTTGTGTAATGTTATTACTTTGTTTTCCACCCGCACGAAAGTGCCTGGTGGGCACCTTTGAATCGTTTCTATGCGGGTTTGGCGAATTTTGCTCAAACTTGCATAGGTCCGATTCTGAGGGTGTTACACCAGCCTTGCTAGCCAAAAACCTGTTCTGAGAAGGCATACTTCTCATGCATCCAATCCCTTTGAACCAAACCATGTGCCATTTGTGTCCGCCATATCTACCTATTAGCATTTTTTCTATTCCAAGCAAATTCTCAAGCTTCATCTATCTTTTGAATTCAAAAATATTTTGTTATGTGAAAACTAGTTAGTAAAGCTCTCACGAACTTGATGGCACACCTTATTTTATTGCCCCTAATAGACTTGAACCATTGTGTCATCGAACTTGTATATGCTTGCATCTATATATTGGGATTGCTAGAACCGTGTTGTCACGGGGAATGCTTTCAACACCTATGGATACTCATCTAGTTGATATCATGCTCTTTTGTTTGCGGATGTCGTTGGTGTGAAATAAAAGGGGAGCTTGTAAGTCCATGGAGTTATGTATGTGTGTTAGAGAAACGCCTGGGCCTCTAGCCTAAGCCATGCCTAATCATGGTGGAAACTTGCAGCATAACCATAATGAGCAATCTATGAAGCATCTTCAATAAAAACCTATGCAAATAGCAAATAAAAAGATCGCTAAGATGCTCACTGTCTGCTTGCCTTTTCATTTTGATTATGGGATAGCTCCTGTATCATGTGCAAGGGGTACCCCGTTGGCGGTTCTTTATGATACACATATACTTACAATGATAAGAACTTACCGGTAACTAAAGTTGAGTAGCATGAGGAGTGGCCCTCGTACTCAAGGGACATGATATTGCCAACTTATATTTCGTCAACCATATACTCCATCCTTGTTCACTTTAACCTTAATCATATCAAGACGCTTATGATTGGGGCAATGAGGGATCAAAGCTAGTAAGTACCATAATCTTTTGGAAGCTCTTTATGACTTGAAATCCCTGCTTCCCTCTATGAAGGACCTTTCTCCTATTTCTAAGTTGAGTCCATAAACCTATTTCCTCTCTATATCCAGCAAGCTTTTGAGTTGTTGTGTTTCAAGCATTCATATGATGATTTATTCAATCATGTTATTTATCTTCCTTGTTTGCACGAGACTCTTATCTATTGAGTATTACTTTGAAAGCCATCATTGTGAAAAATCCTTTTATGCTTGAGCAAAGAGTACTCTTGTTGTGAAAACTTCTACAAAAGTTTTTTGTGAAAATTTTTGCTAGTTGTTCTCTGACCAAGAATAAAGTTTGCCAATTCCAATTATGATTTATATTTATGAATATCTATTGTGACTCCTGTACTTGATGCAAGCTAAGTTATATAATGGTGAGTTGCTTTCCTATATGAGTTGTGTGATGGCAAGTGTGATGCTTCTTGTACGTATTCTTTTATCGACACTTCACTCCATAAACCTGTGGACATGTTTATTGAGCTCAGTTTTTGCTTGGGGACAAGCGAAGGTCTAAGCTTGGGGGAGTTGATACTTCCAATTTGCATCACCATTCTATATCATAATTTGCCACTATTCATTGATATATTTCATATTATGAGGTGTTACTTATGTCTTTTCATCTGTTTTTGCATGTTGGATGATTCTTGGAGGATGAACTGCCAGAGTCAGGATTCTGATGGAAAAAGAGGTGTTTTGATGCAATTTCGCGAAGATCAGAAAAATACCAGAAAAATCATGGAAAAATATATTTTCCCAGAAGAGGAAGGAAGCCAGAAGGGGAGGCTTAGATGGGCCACAGGGTGCCCACACCCTGGCCGCGCCCTCTGAGGTGTGGCCCACAGCAGCCTCCGACTCCATCGTCTCGCCTATATCTTCCTCTCGGAACCCTAAAACACGGGGGGCGACCACAGAAAGATTTCGTCGCCTCTGTGGGGCGGAAAACACCGAGAGAGAAAGAGCTCTCCGACAGATAGATTTCTATCGGGGAAATTCCTTCCCAAAGAGGGGAGATCGTCGCCATCAACACCATCGTTAAGCTAGACTTCATAGGGATCATCATCATCCACACCATCATCTCCACTAGCACCATCATCACCACTCCATCCCGCTATAACAATTGTGTTGAATACTTGCATAGTTCTTAGGGGAAACTTTCCCGGTGTTGATTACTATTGTAGTTGATGCTTGTGAGTGGAACCATTGGATTATTGTTTATGTTCAGATTGTTATTCAAAACCATATCATCTTTGATCTTGATCCATATGATTTCTTGTGAGTAGTTCGTTTAGTTCTTGAGGACATGGGAGAAGTCATGTTGTTAGTAGTGGATTTGTGTTGAGATATTGTTCAATGGTTTAGTATTTAATTTGTCGTGCTATTCTTCTAGTGGTGTCATGTGAACGTGGACTACATGATACTTAACCATTTATGGGCCTAGAGGAATTCATTGTGTATTTGGATACTAATCATGGGGTTGCCAGAGTGACAGAAACCTGAACCCCTATTAGGACACCTTTGCACAAGGGAGTGTAGGATCTTAGAGTTTAAGGCTGTGGTTAGGTTTTATCTTAATTACTTTCCTGTAGTTGCGGATGCTTGCAGGGGGTTTAATCACAAGTATGTATTAGTCCAAGTAAGGTCAGTACATTAGCACAGGTTCACCCACACAACACTTACAACACCAAAGAAGGGTACTCAGCTATTTGAAGCGAAAGCACTTGACATAATTCCCTTGTGTCCTCGAGAACGTTTGGTCCTTATAAGTATTTCCACCGGCTTGTCCTTTGCTAAGAAAGGATTGGGCCACTTGCTGTAGTTGTTCGTTGTCTCTATTACTTGCACTTTATTTCTTTGCTTTATCAGAAAACCCCTAAAAATCCGTTTGCTAAGTATTTACAGAGATTTCTTGCTCCATACCACTAGTCAACACCTTCTGCTCCTGGTTGGGATCGATAATCCTATTTATCGAAAGTACTACGATACACCCCCTATACTTGTGGGTCATCAATGCCTATGATAGGGGCAATGAGAGCTCAAAGCTAATGAGTACCTTACTTTCAGCATTTGAAGCCTTTCAAACTTTTCAAAACCTTTTCACTTCCTTGTTGCGTCACCACTTATTCTATGAGCACCTTCTTGAGAGCATAGTTTTCATTCTTGTGTTTGTATCAAAACTTGGTTAATTATGTCAATACTTTGATGCTTGTATCTCTGATATATTTACTTCTAGTCTTCACTTGAACTTCAGAGGTGCCTTGGCATTTATATTGTGCTCTACAAACAAAGGCAAGCGAGATACCACTCTATCATACCTTCTTATGAGCATTTCAATGTTGATTATGTTTATGTTTCATGCTACTTATTATTATTGAGTTGGAATTGAAGGGAATATGCCCTGAGAGGCAATAATAAATTGTTTATTATGTGTATTCCAAGTATATGATAGATGTTTATTTTGCATGCTATAATTGTATTAATACGGAAACGTTAATACATGTGTGTTTAATAAACAAACAGAAAGTTCCTAGTTAAGCCTCTCTCATAAACTAGCTCGTTGATTAACAAGATGATCAAGGTTTCCTGATCATGGACATTGGATGTTGTTAATAACGGGATCACAACATTAGTGTAATGATGTGATGAACATTCATCCGAAGTATAGCATTACGATCAAAGTCATTGAGTTTATATTGCTATAACAACTTACGAAGTGATCCTAATCCTTAGACCATGAGATCATGTCAATCACTAACACGGAAGAGTTTCTTGATAACATCAAGCGTCACACCGTAACGGGGTGATTATAAAGATGGGTTGAGAACTAATAAAGTGTTATGTTGAGGCTCATGGATCAAGAGTGGAATTTGTTCATCCCGATGACGGATAGATATACTCTGGGCCTCTCGGTGATATCACATTGATTAGCTTGCAAGCAAGTGATTTGATCACTAGAATGTTATATCACGAACGAGAAAAGAGTGCATGTCGATGCGAGATCAAACTAGGTATGGAGATACCGATGATCGAATCTCGGACATGTAATATATCGTGAGACAAAGGGATTAAGATACTAGCGTAAAGGTTACGATCACAAGAAAGTCATCGTTGAATGTGTGGGAGTCGATATGGGTCTCGGATCCCGCTTACGATTATTGATCCGAGAGGGTCTCGATCATGTCCGCATTATTCACGAACCGTAGGGTGACACACTTAAGAGACACCGACATCCAATTGGAGCAAAAGTTTCATGCGAAAGAATAAACAAGCGAGAATTTATTTCACTAGATACCGAAAGCAGGTTTTGGTGAAATTGCATAAAGTGGTTATGCATGTGAAATAGAATTCTAGCAAGGGGTTATTGTGAATGTTTGTCATTAAAGTAATTGACAAAATTCTGAATAAAATAAAGAGTTTTATTTAATGAGAGTTTGCATTAAATTTGGTGGAAATTTAATGGGATTTTTGAGTGGGATTTTGAGTGGACTTTTGAAGGGTCATTTTGTGAGTGGAGTGTCCACCCACATGATGAGGGAGGGCAAGGGGCAGCCCCATGCAGCCACCCCTTGGGGTTCCCCTCCTCCTATAAAAGGAGCCCCTCCTCACTTCTCACTCACACCTCCTCGTGAAGGATCTCTCCCCTCTAGAATTTATCCCCATGGTCTCGGACTAGCGAGATACATGTTCCGGTGGCTTTTCGGCAAGAAAGAGTTGTGCTTCCGCTGCATCGCTGGGCGAGGAGGCGGAGGTTGCTCGGTGCCTCGAGCGTGTGTGCGAGCACGGATCTGGCTGATTTGCGGCGCTAGGACTTCCTCTCGATCTTGAGATCGGCAAGAGATCGTCTACATCAACCACGAGTTTGGACTCGTTAAGCTTTCGGTCTTCAAGGGTATGTTCTCTACGGATATACATCCGCCCGTTGTTTGTATCTAGTATAAATAGATCTTGGTATATAGTTCACATCGTAGGAAAATTTTTGTTTTCTATCTGCGAACCCTTGATGGTATCGAGCCGGATCTATGCGTAGATACTTTACGGGTAGTACACATATGAGTATGTGGCGATGATGATCATGTTGTTGCTCCTTTCTTGTGATTTTGGATATTGGTGGCATAGTGGGATGAAGCGGCCGGACAAACTTTACATGTCCTCGCACATGAGACTGTTCCACGCTTGACATGCAACTAGTTTGCATAAGTGGCTAGCGGTGTCTGTCTCTCCTACTATAGTCAATATCTATTTTGCAGCGAGTTGTCAACAATTTGATTATCCTCGTTGTGGTTCATGTTCGTAGGTAAGAACGGTTCTATCTCGAAAGCCCTCACGTAAAACTTGCAATGGATAAATTAGAAGCGTCTAGTTTAGATTGTTCTGGGCTAGTGTTATGATATGGTAGTGTTGTAAGTAGAAGTATGAGAAGATACTCTTACAACACATAGCGTGTAAAACCCATAGATTGTGGATTTACACATATAGGTATGATAGTGATCATACCACGATGCACATGATAGAGATCATCTGCGGGAACCATATAATTTCACTATTAAACATATGATGTTTGATTGCATCTTATATTGCTTGTTTAGCGCTTTGTTAAGCATAATAAGATGATCCCTCATTTTAAATATCAAGATAAGAATGTGTTCTCCCTTTAGTATGCACCGATTATGTTTTCGTGGCTCCAAGACATCACGTGATGATCGGGTGTACTTGGATCCTCGACCATACTTGGTGTAAGACAGTTACACGCATAAAATACTAAGGTTCTAACTTGGCGAGCCTAGCATGTGCAGACATGGCCTCGGAACACGCACCAAAGGTTAAGCATGAGTCATATAGTTGATATGATGCCCATTTGATGCTCGCCTTTGAAGCTATACCGACTCACGTGATGATCGGACTTGGTGTAGTGGATTTGGTTCATGTAATCACCAAAAGGACACGAGGGATGTCGCTTTTGAGTGGGAGTTCATTCGTAATATAGATTAGTTGAACTCAATCTATCATACACTTAGTCTAAACTTTACAAATTCTGTTGTAGATGGCACCACCGCTTTTAATTTCAATGCGTTCATGGAGAAAGAGAAACTAGCAACGAACGGTAGCAACTTTCTTGAATGGGCCATGAATTTGAGGATTCTCCTCTCTTTGCACAAAAGCAATATGTGCTAGAAGCGCCATTAGGCCCCCACCTTTGACGATGCCTGACGAGGAGAAGAATGTCTATCGACTCGTCGGAGGACCACAACTTAGTTCATTGCGGCATATTGTATGGGCTAGAGCCGAACTTGGCGTTTGGCAAGCGGCAATGCTTTTGATACAATGGGTGAGTTGAAAATGATTTTCGACACACATGCTGTCAGAGAGCTACAATGCTTGAAAAGTTCTTTAGCTGCATGATGGAAGAACGACTCCGTTAGTGAGCATGTACTCAAGATGTCGGGTTACGCCGATAAGCTTGTGTCCTTGGGAATAACGATTCCCATTGACTTAGGCATCCATCGTGTTGCGGTCTACGCCACCTAGCTATAAGAGCTTCGTGATGAACTATAATATGCAAGGCATGAAGAAGTCTCTCCCGAGCTTACATCAATGCTTAAAAGCTGAAGTGGAGATCAAAAGGAACATCAAGTGTTGATGATCAATAGGAACACTGGTTTCAAGAAAGACAAGAAGGGAAAGCGGAAGGGAAAGCGGAAGGAAGTAAGGCGGCAAGCTGTTGCGCTGAAAAAAACCCCGAGTTGGACCTAAGTCGATACCGAGTGCTACTATTGTAAGGGGAGCCCTTTGGGCAAGCGCCCCAAGTATCTGGCGGACAAGAAGGCGGCAAGGCAAACAAAGGTATATATGATATACATGTTATTGATGTGTACTTGACTAGTGCTCGCTTTTCGGGTATTTGATACGGTTCGATTTGCTAATATTTGTAACTCGAATCGTGGCTGCGATAGCGACCGCTAGCAAGGGTGAGGTCAAGATGCGTGTCGGCAATGGATCAAGCGTTGATGTGATCGCCGTCGGAATGCTACCTCTCCACTTACCGTCGGGATTAGTTATAAACTTAAATAAGCATTATTTGGTGCACTGCGAGCATGAACATTGTATCTGGATCATGTTTGATGCAAAGTGGTTTTTCATTCAAATCGAGAACAATGGTTGTTCCATTTATATGAATGAAATCTTTTATGGTCATGCACCAATGTTGAATGGTTTATTTCTGTTGGATCTCGATGATAATGTTACACATATTCATAATATTGATGCTAAAAGATTAAACTTAGTGATGATATATCCGCATATATGTGCCGTCTAGGTCATATTGGCATTAAGCATGAAGAAGCTCCATTCGGATGGACTTTTAGAATCACTTGATTATGAATCATTTGATACATGTGAGCCATGCCTTATGGGCAAGATGACTAGAACGCCGCTTTTCGGTTCAATGGAGCAGGATGATTTGGAAATCATACATTCGGATGTATGTGGTCCAATGAGTGTGTGTCGGAGGTGGATATCGTTATTTTGTTACTTTCACGGATGATTTGAGTAGATACGGTTATATCTACTTGATGAAACACAAGTCTGAAACCTTTGAAAAGTTCAAGGAATTTCAGAATGAAGTGGAAAATCATCGTAATAGAAAGATCAAATTTCTACTGATGCGAGTGGAGGTGAGTATCTAAGTTACGAGTTTAGCACTCACATGAAAGAGTGTGGAATTGTTTCACAACTCACACTGCCGGAACACCACATGAAATGGTGTGTCGAACGTCGTGTCGTACTTTATTAGATATGGTTCGATCTATGATGTCTCTGACGGACTTGCCGTTGTCATTTTGGGGTTATGCACTAGAAACTGCTGCATTCACTTTAAATCGGGCACCATCTAAATCCGTTGAAACGACACCGTATGAATTGTGGTTTGGAAACAAACCTAAGCTGTCATTTCTTAAAGTTTGGGGTTGCGATGTTTATGTGAAGAAACTTCAACCGGATAAACTCGAACCCAAAGCGGAAAAATGCGTCTTCATAGGATACCCTAAAGAAACTATTGGGTATTCCTTCTATCACAGATCCGAGGGCAAGGTTTTTGTTGCCAAGAATGGATCCTTTCTAGAGAAAGAGTTTCTCGCGAAAGGTGTGAGTAGTCGGAAAGTAGAACTCGAAGAGGTTATGGAACCTTCTCTTCAAAGTATGGCGAGTAGCGCAGCGCCGGAAGTCGTTCCGGAGTTGGCTCCACCTGTTGAAGAAGGAACTAATGATAATGATCATGAAACTCCGAAAGAGAGTACTACCGAACCTCGCAGGTCAAACAGGACGCGTGCAGCTCCCGAGCTGTACGGAAATCCTGTCATAAATTTCATGGTTGATGAAAATAATGACCCTGCGACGTATGAAGAAGCGATGATGAGCCCGGATTCCAACAAATGGTTAGAAGCCATGAAATCCGAGATGGAATCCATGTATGAAAATCAAGTTTGGAACTTGGTGGAATTACCTCACGACCGAAAGGCCGTGGAGAACAAATGGATTTTCAAAAGGAAAACTGACGTTGATGGTAATGTGACCATCTATAAAGCTCGACTTATCGCAAAGGGGTTTCGACAAATTCAAGGAGTTGACTACGATGAGACTTTATCTCCCGTAGCGATGCTAAAGTCAATTAGGATTATGTTAGCAATTGCTGCATATTTCGATTATGAAATATGGCAGATGGATGTCAAAACCGCGTTTCTCAATGGTAATATTGAAGAAGAGTTGTATATGATACAACCAAAGGGTTTTGTCGATCCTAAGGATGCTAACAAGGTGTGCAAGCTTCAGCGATCCATCTATGGATTGAAGCAAGCATCACGAAGTTGGAATCTCCGCTTTGATGAGGTGATCAAAGAGTTTGGATTTGTCCAAACTTATGGAGAAGCTTGTATTTACAAGAAAGTGAGTGGGAGCAATGTGGCATTTACGATACTATATGTGGATGACATATTATTGATCGGAAATGATATAGAACTTTAAACAGTGTTAAAAGTTATCTAAACAACAAATTTTCAATGAAGGACCTAGGTGAAGCATCTTACATATTAGGCATAAAGATCTATAGAGATAGATCTAGGCGCCTAATAGGGCTATCATAAAGTACATACCTTGATAAGATTTTAAAGAAGTTTAAAATGGACGGAAGTAAGAAGGGTTCTTACCTATGTTGCAAGGCAAGACATTGAGTAAGACTCAAAGTCCGGCTTGCCGGAAGAAAGAGATAATGGACAAAGTCCCTATGCTTGACCATAGGCTCTATAATGTCGCCATGCTATGTACAAGACCGGATGTGGCACACGCTATTAGTTTGACTAGTAGGTACCAATCGGATCCGGTTGAACATCTGGATAGCGGTCAAGAATATCCTTAAGTACTTGAGAAGAACTAAGGATATGTTTCTTGTATCTGAGGTGAAGAAGAGCGTAAGCTAAGTGTTATGTCGACGCTAGCTTTGACACCGATCCGGATGACTCTAAGTCTCAATCCGGATCACGTATTTCTCATGAATGGCGGGCGGTTAGTTGGAGGAGCTCCAAACAACCTGTGGTAGCGGGATCAACAACGGAGGCCGAATATGTTCTTTGCTTGAGCGGCTCGAGCGATTTGGATGAAGGAGTTCATATCCGAACTAGGAGTTGTGGCAAGCGTTGGACCCAATGGTGATCTATTGTGACAACAATGGTGCCATTGCCAATGCCAAAGAGCCAAGGTCTCACAAGCATTCCAAGCATATTAAGCGCGGTTTCACTCCATCCATGAGCATGTCAAGGATGGAGATATAAAGATTTGTAAAGTACATACGGATCTCAATGCAGCAGATCCGTTGACTAAAACTCTCCCTAGAGCAAAACATGATCAACACCAGAACTCAATGGGTGTTAGATATATCACTATGTAACTAGATTATTGTCTCTAGTGCAAGTGGGAGGCGAAGGAATATGCCACGAGGCAATAATAAATTGTTTATTATGTGTATTCCAAGTATATGATAGATGTTTATTTTGCATGCTATAATTGTATTAATCTGAAGCGTTAATACATGTGTGTTTAATAAACAAGCAGAAAGTTCCTAGTTAAGCCTCTCTCATAAACTAGCTCGTTGATTAACAAGATGATCAAGGTTTCACGATCATGGACATTGGATGTTGTTAATAACGGGATCACAACATTAGTGTAATGATGTGATGAACATTCATCCAAGTATAGCATTACGATCAAAGTCATTGAGTTTATATTGCTATAACAACTTACGAAGTGATCCTAATCCTTAGACCATGAGATCATGTCAATCACTAACACGGAAGAGTTTCTTGATAACATCAAACGTCACACCGTAACAGGTGATTATAAAGATGGGTTCAGAACTAATAAAGTGTTATGTTGAGGCTCATGGATCAAGAGTGGAATTTGTTCATCCCGATGACGGATAGATATACTCTGGGCCCTCTCGGTGATATCACATTGATTAGCTTGCAAGCAAGTGATTTGATCACTAGAATGTTATATCACGGAACGAGAAAAGAGTGCATGTCGATGCGAGATCAAACTAGGTATGGAGATACCGATGATCGAATCTCGGACATGTAATATATCGTGAGACAAAGGGATTAAGATACTAGCGTAAAGGTTCCGACGATCACAAGAAAGTCATCGTTGAATGTGTGGGAGATTATGGGTCTCGGATCCCGCTTCGATTATTGATCGAGAGGGTCTCGATCATGTCCGCATTATTCACGAACCGTAGGGTGACACACTTAAGAGACACCGACATCCAATTGGAGCAAAAGTTTCATGCCGAAAGAATAAACAAGCGCGAATTTATTTCACTAGAATCGAAACAGGTTTTGGGTGAAATTGCATAAAGTGGTTATGCATGTGAAATAGAATTCTAGCAAGGGGTTATTGTGAATGTTTGTCATTAAAGTAATTGACAAAATTCTGAATAAAATAAAGAGTTTTATTTAATGAGAGTTTGCATTAAATTTGGTGGAAATTTAATGGGATTTTGAGTGGGATTTTGAGTGGACTTTTGAAGGGTCATTTTGTGAGTGGAGTGTCCACCCACATGATGAGGGAGGGCAGGGGCAGCCCCATGCCACCCCTTGGGGTTCCCCCTCCTCCTATAAAAGGAGCCCCTCCTCTCACTTCCTCACACCTCCTCGTGAAGGATCTCTCTCCCCTCTAGAATTTATCCCCATGGTCTCGGACTAGCGAGATACATGTTCCCGGTGGCTTTTCGGCAAGAAAGTTGTGCTTCCGCTGCATCGCTGGGCGAGGAGGCGGAGGTTGCTCGGTGCCTCGAGCGTGTGTGCGACGGATGCGCTGATTTGCGGCGCTAGGACTTCCTCTCGATCTTGAGATCGGCAAGAGATCGTCTACATCAACCACGAGTTTGGACTCGTTAAGCTTTGTCGGTCTTCAAGGGTATGTTCTCTACGGATATACATCCGCCCGTTGTTTGTATCTAGTATAAATAGATCTTGGTATATAGTTCACATCGTAGGAAAATTTTTGTTTTCTATGCTGCGAACCCTTCAGGAATATCTTCATAGCTTGCAATGACTATCGACTAGACTTAGTTGCATACTCTTTGTTATGAATGGTTTAAGTATATACTCCCGTGCTGAGAATATATACATCATATGAAGAAAATGTGTTCGTGAAAGTTCTTTTATCGCACTCAGTTTTCAACTGAATTGTTGGAGGACAAGCAATAAGCTAAGCTTGGGGGAGTTGATACGTCCAAAACGTATCTAATTTCCCGAACACTTTTGTTATTGTTTCTCCTCTAAACTTGTGTGATTTGGATACAACTAACACGGCTGACGCTGTTTTCAGCAGAATTACCTTGGTGTCTAGTTTTTGTGCAGAAAATCAACTATCGGGAAAAATCCCGGAAAATATGCCAAAAATCCTATTTCACCAGAAGACTCTTGACCTAAAAACCAAGGGGGGTTCGACCTTTTTCTAGAAAGAGTTCATTACCGCCACCACCGAAACCATGATTACCCCAGAATTCCATTACGGCACCTACGGACGGCGAATTTGGAGAGGATCATCACCATCGTCATCACCAACACCTCTCCATCAACCATCCATGTTTCCGTCATCCATGAGTGAGTAATCCCCTGCTGAAGGCTATGGTGATGGTAGGGATTGGATGAGTTCTATCATGTAATCAAATAAGATTGTTAGGGCATGGTGCCTAGTATCTCTATTAGTGCTATTTGACTTTGTTGCAACTTGTTGTGCTTAATTCTTGTCACTAGGGCCCGAGTGCCATGATCTTAGATGTGAACTTATTATTGAATCATTATGATAGTATCGTTTGTGATCTTATCTGCAAGTTGTGTACACATATCATTGTACGGATCCAAAGGCCCCGAAGTGAAAGGAATTGGGATAACCTAAGGGGATGGCTGTGATGTGAGGATCACATGTGTTCACGGAGTGTTAATGCTTTGCTCTGGTGCTATATTAAAAGGAGCACCTTAATTTCCAGTAATTCCCTTGAGGCCCCGCTGCAACGGGCTGGCAGGACAAAAGATGTTGTGCAAGTTCTCATCGCGAGCACGTATGACTATATATGGAGCACATGCCTATGATTGTTTAGTACTTGGATGCTTATTCGTATTTATCTGCAATGCCCTAGATCTTGAAGTTACATGTTTAGACTCGTCCATGCAACGCCCGTCCATCCCTATGCCTACCGCGCTCATATCCTACTTTTGCTACTACTGTTACTATTGCTCTTGTGTTTATTGCTGCTGTTACTTTGCTATTGCTACTACAAAACTGTTGCTACTGATAAACTTCTGTGAGCAAGAACTATTTCCTGGTGCAGCTGAATTGACAACTCAGTTGTTAAGGCTTGCAAGTATTCTTTGTCTCCCCTTGTGTCAAATCAATAAATTGGGTAATACTACCCTCGAAGACTATTGCGATCCCCTATACTTGTGGGTCATCAGCGTGAACTAGTCAAACGGTTTGATTAGGCGTGGGATGACGTGAGCATGATGTCGAGATGACATCACACGGGATGATCCTCTCAGATCGAATTCGAATCCCTCGATTTGATGCGTGCGTGTGGCTGGGATTGGGCTCGTTGGAAAGAGGACGTCGCGAGGATCCTAGTAGTGGTGGCGCTGCCCTCTTTTGGTCACTGGAGTTACTCCGGCGACCATCTACTTCGGAGGCCAACAGTGGCTTATGGCTCTAAGGCAATACGAAGCGAGATAAAGCGATTGGGGAGTACTGGGAGACTCAGGAGCTCGACCTGATGACGATGGAGAGGTCGAGGAGGCATGGGGAGGCGAGACGACAAAAAATCAACAACGATGGCTATGGTGGCCGACGGAAGATGACGCTCGATTTTGCACGATTCACAGTGCGCCAGCTCCCATGCTTGGTCCTAGGCGAACGAGTTCACGACGGTGCTTCCAGCGGTGGCTTCAGAGAGGCAAGGGATGGTCGGACATGGTCAGAACAATGAACTTCGGTGAGCTAGGGTTTCGGATGAGGAAGAGAGATATGGCTAGAGAGCACGAGAGAAGATGAGATAGGTATGAAAGGATAGAGGAGGACACAGCGGTCTTATCTACACCTCTCAGGGGCGGCAACGAGCATCACGGCGGTCGAATTTTGATGACGACGGTGAACTGCATCGGAGGTACGCATGTAGGTGCCTGTGTGTGAGGACGGCGACGACAGTTTTTCAGAAAAAACCCCTGCGTTTCTTCGGGACAAACCCACGGTCCCTAGCGGTGTCCCACTTATCAGTCACAGAGGAAAATGAGTCGGTCTAGTTGTTGGGCCGAATGGGCTGCAGCGAAGTAAGTGAAATGTGTCCTCTACTGCAAGTGAGCGTTAGTTAGAGGGTTGAGGTAATGAGCCTTGGGCCAGAAACTGGTTTCTCATGTTTTTTCCTTGTTCTTTATCTTTTTCTATTTTCTATTTTCTGTTTTAGTAACCCTTTTTAAATATGAATCTTCATAAGGATTTAAATATACAGAATTTTATGGAACACATTAAATACTTTAATAATCTTGGGAATTAAGTGGTGTTGGTATCTTTCATGATTTTTCATAAATTTAAACTTAATAGAAAATTATTTTATTGATTGCAATAATTTATCACTTAAGGTTTTAGGGTTTTAGGATATGTTTATGATCTTAAAAAAATTCTATAGCATTGTTTTCACTTTTATTTGGAGTAATGAAGTTTTAAAATGTTTAATGATATCCATAGGGTTTATTTATATATTTTTCATCATATAGTAAAGTATAGGGTTGTTTATAATATTTTATCCCACTTCTTCCATGCTCATATGGAATGAGTGGTTCGAACAATGGATTAGAGAATTTGCCTCATTAATGTAAATGGAATATATGTGAGATGTTGTTGAGAAAACTCATTAATATGTTTAGGGTTTGATATTTTGTTTCTTATTTAGAAACCTTTTCTCAACTATGCTATATTTATCTATTGATAATTGTGGTGGTAAATAAGGATTGTAATTGCCTTGAGTATGGCATTGCATATATGAATAATTACAATTGAGATAGAAACTAGGATTTTGTATTATAAACATTTACCATGAGTTTTAGGGGACTTAATAGACTTATATTCTTTTATAGATATGAATAAACATTATGGGTGAAGATATATTACCTCCATGTTTGTGATCATGAATTATATCACAATCTATAGTAGGATGGTAGGATTGTTTTCTGAAGTGGCTTATGAGAAAGAGTTAATAATTATGGTATATAAGCACATATGTTCTTAATGTTTTGAAGTGACAAAGATGTGCTTAAATGATTTGTTATTGAATTTTTTTCCTATAGGGCGTTGTGAAAATAGAATTGTTGATCAAACATATGAGATAAAATTTGGTTATAGAATTAAGGTTGAGTGTTCACCAAGAATTTATATCTTCCATACTTAATAATTATTGACTTCTAATTAAGGAATTCCTTTCCTAGATATACAACTACTTCATATCCATCATCATGTGTTAACATGATGAGCTTTACTTCACACGTATTTTCTTACCAATACTTCCTTCTTCTAAATCCATTTGTAAATCCAATGAGCTTGACACTAAATCCCTATATGATCTCCTCATGGAGATAACTCTCATCTTCAGAATACTTCTTATGAATCCAAGTCCACTTGAATGATTACTCGCTTACTTCACAAATTACTTTGTAATCTCACTTATAAATCTCAGAAGCGTGTCACTGAAGCTTTTCATAATCTTCTTATATCTACACTTGGTTATATCAGACTACTCTACTGATGATAATCTCTAATCCAACAAGTAGTTATTGTTAACTCCATTCATACTCTTCCTTTATCATTCATCACTAATATTACTCTAATAGATGTATATATCAAAGCATACTTCCTTCAAGTGTTTAGTATTCTCTAAGAGGAATATACTACTTCTATAATCCAATGTTGCTCCAGCATCAGCTTAATACTATCTTATCCTTTACTTGCCTTAGAAACTCATACTCCAACTTCACATTATATTATTGTGACTTGTCATGACTATCCTAGGATAACATATCTATACTAGGGTTTAATCATGTTCTCTCCACTAATGTCACTTATGCATGATTTACTCATTCACTCCCAGTGGCTTGAGCATGATCATTATAATCCGTTGATCATTTATGGTTTAGGTTTCTAGTTGGCTAATCAAGGCTTTCATCAATACAACATTACAGTTGTATTATAATTATCTTCTCAGTATCTTTATTTGATTAGGAGATATTATCCATTGACTATGCCTACTTGATCCAGTAGGATTACAACTCGGTAAATATCTTCAATATTCCTCCTTGTGATCCTCTTTGTTACCACACACATATCTTTATTCAAGATAACTCTTCTATCCATTCAGGAGTGAGTTAACTCCATCAATTATCATATTGATTTGATTCTCTTCAAACTCTCTCATCCTATAGATGATATCTAGAATTAACATTCCTACTTACCTCTTCTTACTTCCTTCTCTAAAGGCTTTAAAGTGAATATTATGATAAAGACAAGAGTTGATAGATCAAGAATTGATAGGCTAAGAATTGATGGATCACTAGTTGATTACTCAACATTGATGATCAACAGATATTAGAATATGGTTCAATAGAGATGATAAGAATTGGTATGGAAAGAAAGATATATGGTGAATGGTCTTGACTTGATTTCCTTCCTACTCAGTACAACTAA
This sequence comes from Avena longiglumis, assembly GCA_030063025.1. Lineage (NCBI taxonomy): Eukaryota > Viridiplantae > Streptophyta > Magnoliopsida > Poales > Poaceae > Avena > Avena longiglumis. The sequence continues at coordinate 453,831,415 of CP125974.1, read as the reverse complement.
AGAGTTAAGATTAAGTATTACCATGATACTTATGGTAGAAATAAATAAGGATAAGATATGTCAACATTTATTTATTAAATTCTTCTTACTTGAGTTATATACTTAACTTGGTATTCATGGGTTGTTGTGATGAATACTATGATATGATCTCTTAAAGATCAGGTATCAAACATTAAGCAATCTATTATGGTTTAATTAATTATATTTGATATACCCTTAGATAAAATCATATTTAACCAAAATAAGGTTTTAGCAAAGGTCATATTGAAACTTATCGCAGTCAACTTGATGATTTACTTTAATTCCATCAAGTTAAGAGAAGCTTCAAACACTTTGAAAAGTTTTGTTCAAAAGCACAAAAATTATTCGAATTTTCTATTCATGAATGCAATGCACACATCCGAGTTCAACTTGATGTTAGAGACTCTCCCCCTTAAAATAAACTTTGTCCTCGAAGTTCGTACAATCTTTTGTTTCGGAATGAGGAATTGATTTGTATTAGTTACAACATTTCTCAACTCCATGGTAACCTCAAATGGGAAAAATTGTAGTATCCCATATCCAGATCTTTCCCTTGAATTCGCATCATACTTGATAATCTCCAACTTATTGTCTCTAATACCCCAAAGTTCCTTTTACTATAGTCCCTTAAGGATATGTCATTATTATGAAATCCTTCAATTGGAGTCTCTTCTTTAGTTCATTTCCCTGTTTAGGTATCCTAATCCAACTAATTTACTTGATCATCAAACTTCCTTACTATTATATGTAAGGTCTAGTAAGTCTCACTAAAATAGGGTTTTAAATTCTATTAGACAATAGTTGTGGCCAAAGGACTAAATTTTTGGTTTTTCATCGTATGGTTTATACCGATAGTTCTTCCGAAGACTGGTTTTGAGCATATTTAGTCCATATACATCAGAATTTTTTGTTCCTCTACACATGTCCAATTGGATGTGCTCTATTACCTCTTAAAGATTACTTAAGAGTTGTTTCCTTTAGAATTAGTCTATTAGGATTAATCTATTTTATCTCCTTCAAGTTTTTACCTTATCAAGCTTTAGATAAACTTTTGTTATCACCTTAAGTACTTCTTCAACTTCGTTTTATAAATTAGTTGAGGGTTTGAATCCTATTATTTTGAAGTAAAATAGGATTTTTCATCCAGACATATTTCCAAGAGTACTTTTATAATGATGACTTCTTTTGACCTTATCAAAATAAGGCTTAATGTTGTTATAGGTTAGTACTTCTACTCCAACCTTTACCCTAAAAGTCAGATAACAATACTTCCATTTTACTGTTTACTCTCCCCCTTAGGGTTTACTAATGGTCTCTGAACTGCCTATATAGTAACCATTGGCTTTATAACTACGATATTGGTCTCTATCCAGCTTATACTCTACCTATTTAAGTTTTCATGAAAGAACTTACGGTATACCGACGTGGCTCAATAGTAGAGCTTCGTTGGTAGACCCCAAGAGGAAGGTATGATGAGCATGACAACAAGTTTTCCCTCAGTTATGAAACCAAGGTTATCGAACCAGTAGGAGCAAGGAAACAACTCCAAGGTGTTGCTAACAACTTGGAATCCTACACAACACAAACTCAAGACTTTGCCCCCAACTTACAGTGAGGTTGTCAATCTCACTGGTTTGCTAAAAACAAAGGATTAAACGTATGGTGTGGAAGGTAATGGTTGCTTGCGAAGTAAACAAGATATAGAGATGATGTAACAATGGTAAAGATTGGACCGGGGTCCACAGTTCACTAGAGGTGTTCTCCTTAAGATAAATAACATAACATGTTGGGTAAACAAATTACAACGGGGCAATTGGCAGGACTAAGCAAGGCATAACAATGCAAATACTAGACATTCATGATTCCTATGAGATTTGATTGGGCATTACAACAATATACATAGACCTCCATCCAACTGCATCTATGACTAGTAATCCACCTTTAGGTTATCATCCGAACCCCCTCTAGTATTAAGTTGCAAGCAACGGATAACTGCATTAAGCAATGTGTGTAAAGTAAACAATACAATTGTTCCATGAACAAAAGATTGTTGTTTTCTCCCTAGTAGCAACAACACATCTATAACCTTAGAGATTTCTGTCACTTCCCTAGATTCAATAGAAGCATGAACCCACTATCGAGCATAAATACTCCCTCTTGGAGTCACTAGCATCTACTTGGCCAAGATAGCTACTAGAAACGGAGAGCGTGCAAGATCACAAACAACACAGACATGATAGAATCAATAATCATAAGACATGATAGAATCAATAATCAATTTGACATAGCAATCTCAATATCCATCGGATCCCCACAAACACAACATTTATGATTACAAATAGATGATCTTGATCATGAACGGAGCTCACAAGATCTAAACATGATAGCACAAAGGAGGAGAAACAACCATCTAGTTACTGTATGGACCCATAGTCCAAGGGTGAACTACTCACGCATCATACCGGAGGCTGGCATGGTGATGAAGAAGGCCTCCGGGATGATCTCTCCCCTACGGCAGGGTGGCAGGAAGAGCTTCAGATCCCCCAATATTGGGACGATGGTGGCGGTGGCTACAGACTGTTTCGTGGAGATCTGATCGGGTACTTAGGGTTTTGGCATCGGGGGCCTTTTATAGGAGAAGATGCGAGGCAGGAGGGAGGCCAGGGGGCCCACACCCTGCTGAGGCGCGGCCTAGGGTGGGCCCACGCCTGGGGGGTGTGGCCGCCCTGTGGCGCCCCTCCGTCTCTCCTCTAGACTCCGTGTTCTCCCTGGTGAAATATTGACTTTGACATTTGTCCCGTCCAATTCCAAGAATATTTTCTTATTAGCTTTTCTGAAACCAAAAACAGCAGAAAATAGGCAACTGGCACTACGGCATCTTGTTAATAGGTTAGTCCCAGAAAATGTATAAAAATACCTCAAAGTGTAGATAAAGCATAGCAAAGTTGATACTAAACAAGCATGGAACATCAAAAATTATAGACACGTTTACAACGTATCATATACCCACACAATTGTGGATCTCCGAATTGAATCTTCCAACACTATTTGTCTAACTTACTGTTTGGACATTCTCGCTTTGCTAGGCCTGATTTCGCGAAGCGTCTTGGAAAATGGTTGCTTTAATTTGCATACTCCTTTATGTCTTACTTAGATTAGGCCAAGTTTTATGCTCTTTATGACATACTAAGATGATCTTGTTAACTAAGTCAACCAAATACCAGCTGCGGACCATCCTAGGGTGTATGAATTATCCTAAGGTTTTTGACATACTACTAGCATTTTCTCTGAATTGTCAGAGCTTGAATACCACTTTGGTTCTAAGACTACTTATTTGCACCTATTGATGATACTTCCATGAACCTGGTACAACTACTTCATTAACTTCTTAGCAACATCACCTACTTTGGGTGAACTTAAAGTTCATCACTTCTTGTTGCTCCATACATTTTCTACACTAATCTTCCTTCTTGTTGCTGACTAATAATGATCTAAATTTGATCCATCCTTCATGTAATTCTTCATCTTGGTCTATGGAACTCGTCACTCCCTTACACGAATTCCCTTTTTCTATCTAGGTCTATAACATCAAGTAGTAACTAGATGTTGCAACATGCATTTGCACACCAAGTCAAACTTCATGTACAAATCTAGTCAATCAAGAAGATCCAAGAAAAAACAATAAATCCAAATGGTGTACATATAACACACAATATTCTAAGCCTGTAATATAGTAGTTGAGTTTAATATCTCTAGAATTAAGGCTTAGTTGTGTAGTATATGACACCTCCTCAAATAGATTTACATCGTGATACTTAGCACATAGGGTTCAAACTATTATTTGTCTCAGTATTTACCCAATTTCTCAATTGCAACAGGATAATTTTAAGCAAAGTGGTCTCAATTTGGTTTTGACTAACTTTTTGTCTCACTTTTGGAATGCCTAACTATAACAAACCTTTCATTATTTAGTAAACTAACCTCACATGATCTCTCGAAGAGAATAACAATATTATGTTTACTACTTTAAACCAGAGATCATCAGAGATTTATACATTTATGTCTGCTATCATGGTTCTACTATGTTCTATACTTACTCTACTTCAAGTTAATTTACTAATTACTTGTCATATTTACACTTATATCATGGTTTCGGAGCTAATCTCACCATGTTCTTATTATGTTTTACCTATTCATTATGATTTAAGAGCTAATCTCACCATGATGACTTTACTTCTTATTGCACTATCATTGATTTTTAACATAATTTCACTCCTTCACGTAGAATTCTCAAATGAATCCCACATGATTTACTACCCATTACAACCATAAATGCTCTAATGGTCATCACTATGTTGTCTATTGTTACCAATTAACAATAAGATTTTACGGTCTTACTTGAATTTTATGGTTAGATTACACCATTGTATTAGTTCAATTGACATACTAAACTGGATCCAACTCTACTACGACCAATTGGCTTTCCTAAAGTATCTAGGTGGGTTATATATCCTTTGGAAGACACTAAATCGCACTTCACTGAGAGAATATGGATAACTACTCCTAAGAAAGATAATTTAAGCATTCAGTGACAAAGTTATCCTCAAGTGGATACTCATCACAAGTCATAAAAATATTTGGTTTAGATAAGATGGATCCTATATTCTCTATCCAACCTACAAATCTTCCTAAAAGGGTTTTAATCCTAAGGTCAAAGCATATGCTCTAATACCAGCTGCGGTGACCCAGCATACCACTACATGATGTAGTATATTATAGTCTTTGACATAACACCAATGAAACGCCGTTCACTAGTATTACATCTCTCAGAGTGGTATAACAAAAACACAACAGGTCCAAGACATGACTATAGGTTACAACTCGACTCTTTACAAAAGATTCAGAGAACACTCTAGGTTAAAGAGAGAGAAAGAAACTTCTTACAAAGAAGAATCATAAATAATCAACTCATAACTATCATACTAATAGACTAGTATTTAAACTATTAGGTTTGCATTGCTGCTATTGTAATACTCTACAAAAATAGATTCCGTGGTTAGAGATTATATTCCTATCTAATCAGCAACTTCATCTTCACTTTAGTTGATGTATATGTTGACTTTCTTGACTTCATTGAAGATCTTGATCTGTTGATGGCGATTCTCTTGAGCATAATTTGATGTAGACATCGTTCGTATTGGCTTCAGAATCTAGCATAGGTTAATAAGATATGTTGAGTATGAGCGTACTCAACAAGTTCACTAAAAAGGATTATTTGATGCACTAGCTACAACCACAAACCATAGTGATGGCTGCAAGTGCACATATCGTTTGTAGCTAGTTTTGAAGTTAAGATGTCGATCCCACAGGGAGTCCAAAGGTAAGTGTTTATAGGTGAAGTCTCTGTCACATCCGAAGTTGTCACATGCAATGTTAAGGAAATCGGTAATCTTTAACTACTCGGTTGGCTTGTGAGTAGAGACAAATCGGAATTCAGACTATTAACTGATTTTCGGTGCATCCTACAAAAAATAGCACCTAAAACACGTATGACTCCTCTTGCACCTCAACCACCTACTCTATTAAAGGCAGCCTCGAGCTTCTGGATGAGATTCTCAAGGCGCTCGAGCTCTTGTATCTGAGGTATGATCGGCAACTACGAGAAACTTGTCAACAACGACAAGAAACTAGTTGGTGATAGCGGAAATCTAGCTCCTGGAGGTAGGGATTGAGCGGGAGCTTCGCAAAACCTACTTCATTACGACGGGCTAACAGATGGATGGGCGATATGTGTTAATAATTTTGCAACCTTTTTGACAAAGTGTAATAGTTAATCGGGAAGATACCTAGTAATCAGAGTGTCAAAACTATTAATCGGGCTAAATGATTAACACAAACGATTAGTGGTAGTCGACACGGTCAGGTCCCTAGTAGCGATTAATTGGCCTATTAATCGCTGATTCGAACGATTTTTTTAAACAGTGGTCACAGGTCTTCGAGTGAATTGACAACAAGTTTTGAAATAGAATAGATTTTGGATTAAACGGAAGTATTTAATAAAACTAAAATATAAACTTCAGAAATAAAAAGCATAAAAGTAAAGAACGATTTGTTTGTTATTTTCTGTAGATGACAAAGTAGGCGCGGGAAGATTCAGTTCATGATGATAGTGAATGTGCCAGGTGAATGAGTGATAAGTGTAACAATTATAATCTATGTGTGTAGGCGAACAACCCATAATTAACCGAAATTGCTTTTGATAGATTTTATTCTAACTTTAATAATCCTACTAGCCTGTTTATCACAACCATATGCCTATTTAGACAAAAATTCCAACGGTATCCTGATTTTGTGACCACTGACCGTTTTTGACCACGGGTGTTGTTCAGCGGTTAGTAAGTTGTACTGCCTCGAGTATTACAGGAATTTCATACCCTTGTTTTGTTGATTTCAAGCGGTTGTGCATGTTAAAATCGACCGGCCGGGAACTTATACGTTAGAGTTTCTTGCTTCAGTATATATCTTATATCTCTCGAAACAGGATTTTGCCTAGCTATATAAATATAGCAACCGTTTGAGACCGCTGCTGGACTAGGCAGCACAACGCCTAAAAAAAACAAAGAAAACGAAGAAGAAAAACAAGAAAAAACAAAGCCGAAAACAGTGGCTCAATGAAAAGGGGATGACCCGCAACCGCTGCGCCCTCCAAAGAATTTCCACCATGCACCTAGCATTCCGAAGCATCGCGTATCAAGCAACACCTCCAAGAAGGAAAGCGACGACAACAACGCTGTTGCCCAGACTAGACCTAGGGTTTCTCCCGATACGCTACGGGAGGTGGGAAAGAGGTACACCCGACGCCCTTCAGGAAGGACGGCAACACCCGTAGGCGTTACCACGTCGGTGTCAAGACGACAAGGATTTCTCCCGAACCCTAAAAAAACACCCTCCCAGACGCTACGAATTGCTCCACCCAGCTCGCCACCCACCAGCACACGCCACCACGGTCTTGCAGTCACCACCATCATCACACCATGACCCACGATGTGAGGCTGGTACGACCGAAAAGAAGCAACATCGGCGCGGGTTGACAGAACAATGACATGCGGGAGGGAACAACCTCCACCGCCGGAGGGCGATAGCCGACCGGATGTAGCAGCAAGGACAAATCAGGCCCTCTCTGGCCCGGCCGAGCCCAAAAGGACTCGTGAAGCCTCGCCGCCACACTGCAGCAAGGGTATCACCATCGCCGCCAACCCAAATACTAGTCGCTACACCTCAGTCCACCAATGAGTCCGCTGCCACCGCCGACCCCCGCCGCCAAATAGCAGCGCCATCACCACCGTGGTCACCCGGACCTGCCGGACCAATGCCGGTCTAAGGTACAGCACGCCGCTCGAGTAGGGACGCACACCGGTGCTAAGAAGACTCAAACGAGGAAGCCATCCCTAGGTCCAGACCCACCTAGTCTAGACCCGCCGAGGAGCTGGAAGCAACGGACACACACCATGGCGAGGGGGGACGCAGGCGGTCACCCGATCTGGGCCCGCCTGGCCTGGATCTGGTGTCCTAGCCGCAGCGAGGGGGCGGGCCGAGGCCACACCCCCGCATCACCAGCCCCCTACAGGCCCAGATCGAACCCGAATGGGTCCAGATCTGGGCCACGCCACCCTGGCCACCACACTGCTCCCTGCCGCCTCCAACCTGCTTCCCAGCGCCACCAAGCACCCAACGACGCGCCTCGCCCCGACCGGCCGCACCACCAACCCATCACCGCGCCTCCCCTCCACCCAGCATTGCAGAGGGAGCCGCCCACGGCCCTCGCCGCCCAGGCCTGCAACCGCCAGCCCAGGACACAGCCGCCACCTCGCCGCTCGACGCGTGCGCGCCACTGCAGCGCCGCCATGGAGCTCGACACCAGCCTCACGCTCTGTCCCAGGAAGACGGCCCCTTGAGCGCCCTTAGAGAGAGGCCCCCCGCCGCCGCCCGGTGGCGGGCCGCCAGCGCCCTCCTGGAGGCAGCGAGGGAGGGAGAAGCGGCGGCGCTGAAAGCTAGGATTCCCTGCCGCCCGCAGGCGGCGAGGAAGAACGAACCGTTTTCTAACTTCAAGCAGCTGCTATAACTCAGTATATCTTATATGCTCTCCCGGCGGCCTTGACTAGATCTGGGCGTGGTGACCACTTGTTGAATTGGTTGGAGCCAACTAACTGCTAGTAGTGTTGAGCCTGCCTGCCTGCCTGCCTGCCGTAGCAGCTGACAGTAAGTTAGGCAGCGTTCATTTTTGGGACGAGACTTGGTGGCGACCCGTTCGTTCGCCGCATCCTACTGATTCTATCGGAGTACTATGGAAGTAGGGATTGGATAGGGAATCCGACGGAAGTTTCCTACTTGTATACGTTGTGTCCTACGTATATAGAATCCAGAAAGGAGTACCACGCAGGGTCTAAGTAGTTTTGCAGCCAACAAGTCTCTGTGTGTGTGTCGTCGTCCCAGCTGGTTTCGAGCTAGGGTTGCCGCGAAATCCAACATGTCGCCGCCAACACGGTCTCTCTCTCTCTCCTCATCCTTCCTACGTACTGTAGTATTTAAGTTTGGACAGCACTCTGCGTCCTTCCGAGGATGCGTGCGCTCCCAGCCTCCGTGTCCTCGTGCAGCCACGTGTCCAACTAGGCTCTTTATTGTATATAGCAAAATATATATCTAGTTTTTGCTGCATGTAGCAAAATTAAAGTTTTACCTATCAAATAAAAAAAGTTTATCGAAGACCTTGCCGGAGTCGTATAAGCATATTGTTTTTGCTAATGTAGCAAAAAATCTCCTAGTTTTTGCTGTGTATAGCAAAAAATTGGGTTCATCAAAAAATCATAAAAGAAAGACCAACCTCACAAGGAGACCTCGTAGCAAAAAATATATACTAATGTAGCAAAATCGCCAGACGGTTGTAGCAAAAAAAAAAGGTTTGTCGAATACCGACTTAGCTGGAGACTTCATCGGAGAACTCGCCGGAATCCTCGTAGCAAAAAAGATATGCTAATATAACAAAATCGCTGGACGGTTGTAGCAAAAAAAAAGTTTGTCGGATACCGACTTCGCTGGAGACCTCACCGGAGAACTCGGCGGAATCCTCGTAGCAAAAAAGATATGCCAATATAGCAAAATCGCTGAACGGTTGTAGCAAAAAAAAAGTTTGTCGGATACCGACTGACTTCGCTGAAGACCTCACCGGAGAACTCGTCGGAATCCTCATAGCAAAAAAGATACGCTAATATAGCAAAATCACCGAACGGTTGTAGCAAAAAAGAAATTCACGGAAGACCTCGCCGGAGATCACATAGCAAAAAATTTCTTCAAATGATACAAATTTAGAGAACGTATCAAGCAAAAAAATTATAATATTATAGCAAAACCAACCTCATTAATCTCGTTCGTCGGAGACCTTCTAACAAGAAAAACATTTTATTTTAGCGAAAGCCGTTCTTACTACAGACTCTCGGCGGACGACCTTATAGCAAAACATAGTACCAATATAGCAACACCATGTAACGGTTGTAGCAAAAGAAGTTCTTCATACAAATGCAAATCCATAGATCGTATGGCATGAAAACAAAATCATGCAAAACCGATTATTCTCTGCGATGCAAAATACACAAAGTTGTGGTAGCAGGGCGGTGCTCGTAGCACTCAGACTCCTGTGGGTATTTCTTGCGGCCATCGAGGAGGGAGCTCCGATGGAGGAGGTTGTGCCCATCAGCAGACAGAGGAATCAGGACGGCCACGACCCCATCTTCGGCGAGCGGCGCCATGGGAGGTTGAGGAGGAAGCGGAGAAAGCCCACCGGACATACAAGATATCTCGATGGCGGCGAAATCTTGGGAGCCACGAGGTCCGGCAACGGCGTCGGTAGAACGGCGTAACGAGGTCGATGGCGTGCGACCCTCGGCAGCCGATGGAGTGCGGCGGCAGCTGCAATAAGCGTCTTGTACATGGTGGCGCGGTGGCGACCAGCGGGCTTGTAGGTGGGAAGAAGGCGAAGGCCGGTGGCGGTCGAGGGCGTCGCGTAGGGCAGTGAGACTACGAGCTCTGCCGCCCAGCGCTCGAAGCTCTGCCGCCCGGTGCTCGCATCAGGGCGGCGACGGTCGTCGAGTCCCGCATGCGAGCAATTAGGGGATAACAGGATGCAAGATGGGGAGCGGCGTGGCGGCGTCCGGCGAGATGGTAACGGCAGTGCGTTGGTGCGAGAGCAACGACAGCTTGCTGGTGCCGGAGAGATGGTCAAAACGGTGGGTGGGGGGAGAGGGGGGATTGCAAGGAAGAAGAAACGGAAGTGAAGGAATGCAGACGTGAGGATGAGATTAAGGCAAGTGGTGGAACCCGCTTGTTTGTCTCAGCACGCCCTTGGACGCGTGTCACCCGTACGACCCGGAGGACGCGAGACGCGTAGCCTCCGGCTGAAGAGAAGCGTTTTCCTTTAAGTTTCTACTTTTTTCGAAAACCTTAATTTTCTACTAGCTGCTATCTTTATATGCGTTCGTTTTCTGGATTAGAGAGATGTACGTATGTGGATTCATGAATTCATCGCTTCGTCGTTTTCACGTGGGATGGATATTTTTACAAAGTAGCAATAAAGATCGGGCGTGTATAAGTTAGCCTAACTACCAATAATATCTCATTTCACGTAAAAAAAATTCAAATACTATGTATATATTAGGGTTTTGGTTACCGGCCGGTAACCCATTTTACCGACACCCCCGGTAAATTGGTTTTTCGGGCGAAAAATTCCGGACATGTTTAAATTTGATCCATATACTTATACAATGTTTGAAAAATTGGTGGTTACCTGTGGGTAACCCGGTTACCGGACATTATAAATTTTCTCAGTTTTAAATTTTATTTTATTTTGGTAACCACGGTAACCCAAAATATCGACCACCCCGGTAAAATATTCCAACCCGGTAGCCAAAATATACTACGTATACTCCACGCAAAAAAGAGGAAAATATACTAGTACTACCCGAGGACGAACCCTAATAGCCATGCCAACCTCCCCGCCCCTCTTCCCCTTCCCCTTCCCGTACCTTGTCAGCCATGGCTGCTGGACGGAATCTATGATCGACAAGTCCATGCCGTTGCACTTTATGGTTCCCATTGACAAAGTCAGAGCGGTCCTAATCTCCGTCGATCGAGATGGGAACCACACGCGGAGCGATCCTCATCCGAAATCTCTACTAGGGAGTATATAATATGGCTTAAGGTGGTTTTCGTTCCCGCAGAATTTTCGTCCGTCGTGGCGATTTTGTCATTTACACCCTCCGGAAAAAGGTAGTTAACCCGCACTCCCTGTACGTTCATCCATCATATCCTGTTTTGCAATTTAGTCCTTCTCGCCGACTGCTGTCGAGAGGACATGGCTCTTCCTTATCCTCCACCAGTGACGAGAGTAAGCCGTGACTCTCCCATTCCTTGGTCTGCCGCCGCTGAGGGAAATCAGTGCCTCTCCCTCCGTCGTGCCCAACAAACCCTTTCCCGGCCGACGCTGCTGTGTCTCTCTCCGCAGACTAGGCCGCCGATTCCCCTCCGTTCGTGTATGCTCCATTAGGTGCCGTAGTCTAATCGATTTTGCGCTAGGAAGATGGGCGACCAACCCGCCGCCCAGCGCTGCCTCCGGGTGGGAGTTCGTGGTCATGTCCTTGGCAGCCAAAGACCGACCAGAGCTAGCTCGGGAGGGATCCATGTCGGACTTTGCCAGGTCGCACGTACGTGCCCGCTAGCATCTCCCGTCTCCTCTAATCCCCTGTAATTTTGGCTGTGGATGCCATGTGTGCCCGCTAGCTCGTCCACGAGCAACTGCCGGCGAACGGGCAATTAACGCGGAGGTGCTCCTCGATCTGGATTTGGGAGTTAGTTTTTGGTTTTGAGAAAGGGATTTGGGTTCCTTATTTTTTTTACTGAAGAAACTACATGGCTCAGGCCTGAGGCTCTCGCATGGAAGACGGGCATGGCCGCTAGCAGTTGCTGAAAATAATTAAAAGCATTGACATGTGAGGTTGGCCTACGGTTTATACATAGGTAAATGAATAAAAGTGAGAGCATAAGACTGACTGCTCTATGCTTCTAATTCAAGGGTAACAAAATATTTACACCGCTAGACACGGTTGAACGAAGAGTGAGAAATGGAGAGTCGGAAAAAAACCCTTTCCCCTCCTGAGTCGCTCTCGCAAGTGACCGGGGGCAACCCTAACTCGCGTGTCACAGGCCCCCTCTCCCCGTCCCTTCCCTCTCCTCGCTATCGTCGGGGTGTGCTCACGGGCAAAGCCTCGGCAGCGCGGGGGAGGGGGCTTCTCTCCTCGTCGCTCAAAGGTGGGTGATGCAGATCGTCGATGACAAGCGGAGGAGCTGCGCTGGCGTGGGACGTGGTGGCGAGCGCTGGTCGGCGGCGTGGAAACGAGAAAAAAAAGATAGACCGTGGCAACGCACGGGCACTCAACTAGTTACCCTTAATCCGGGGCGTAAGGGTCGTCGCCGCTGCGCCCATCGGCTCAGGGCCACTCATCTTCGTCGACCTACAGATCGATAGGAAATACTACGTCACTGCATTCCCTGTCCTGGCCGGGGGATTCAGGACAATCCAGGATCTCATCGACGCAACCTGTAACGCCCTGGACCGCCCCCGCCCCGGCTTCATCGATCTGTATCCTTCGATTGCACCCTTGGGGGGACTGTGTGTTTCAGTCGGCTTTTATCAACTTTCTTTCTTATAGAAAAGATCCCCTTTTTTCCATACCAAATTGACCGTAGAAACCATTTTTTGTAAGGAATTTCTATCCGTGCACTGAGCTAAGCTAAATTATTTCTTCTACTCAGGTTTACCTTACTTCCAGATGACTCGGCCTTGCTCAACACTCCGACACGCGAGATCACTTCCCCAACCTGGCCGCGGGCAGACGCAGTATCAACTCCTGTCTCACCCATTTTGGCCCAGGAACAAATTGATTGGGGTATGGAAACCTACATCAGGGTTGCTCGTGAGGGCTTATTCCACACATATCCTCATGTGGGTGGCCCATTTCAGAGGATTGAGCAAGCTGAGGATGCTATTCATCGCCACCTTCAAGGCCGTCGGGTTGACTCAATGTAAAGTTTCTCGACTTCCTCTCTCTAGAGTATCATAAGTCTTGTTGTTATGTATTCAAACTTGTATGATGCAAGATAACCACAGTTGTTTACACCATGAATCAAGAAAAAAACACCAAATGTCCCACGTCCGATTATATATATAGGAGCACACAGGTTCATAATAAAAAAACATAGTTGCACCTTCTTATATTCCAGCTATATATGAGAGGTTACTTGTACTTGCTGACACATTTTTTCTTCTTCTGTTTGTGAGAGTTACTTGTGTAAACCATAAGGATAGCTGAAAAGTATATATAGATGCCATCCTTCCACTTTTTATGTTGGCAAATACTTTATCTGAATTATAAGTTGTGCAATTGGTAACCAGGCATGCCCACCCTGCTCTGTTTCCTTGTGCACAATCGTTATTCACAGCACAACAGTTGGCTCCATTATCCGGCGAAAGCTGTGCAGTAAAAGCACTAAAAGCACACAAGTCCCCGATCTGAAAATGAAATAAATGTGTGCATTTCCTTTTTGTTGCATAACCTGGTCTGTAGGCACTTAAAATGTTCAGTTTCAGTAGTTGATTTCACAGAGTACATTGTACCTTGTATTCTCCAAGTTTTCAACAAGAACAATTATCTTAATCATATTGAATGCTCTGATGTAAACTAGGTGCCAGGAGAAAGCTGGTGTTTCCAAAGTCGAGATGGTTATAAGAAAATGTGTTTTCTGGCCGGATGGCACGCGGAAGAGGCGTACAAAATCGCATGTGCTTGCGAAAGCCCGTGATCAGATGAGCAAATTGGTTCATGCTGTCATCGACCAGTATAATGAGGATCACGATCTTGTGGGGGTCTGTGCTCTCATTCTCATCTTTCCTTGTTCCGCTACAAGAGCAGCATTTTTATCTCGTATGACAGTTACTGATCCGATCCATGCCTTTTTGTTTCAGGATTTTGCTTATGTACTCGAAGATATGTTGGAGCACGAACAATTTCGTGAGAAAAACACGTGGTACCTTCATCTGAATTTCGTTGTGAAGGCTAAAGTAGCTGATGCTAATGATGATGATGATGATGATGATGATGATGACTTGGCGGACTGCTGGGTCCAGAAACTATTCTTTGCTGAGGTCAAGGAAACCAAACAAGAAGGAATACATGCAGAGTTGGTAGTCAGCTGTTTCTGTGTGGTCGAACCACTAGATAATGGTATTCTTTACTCTTATCTATCTTAAACTTACTTTTTGTTAAATAGAGTTTGTGAGCTTCGTTAACTTAATGCATCTGTTTGTGTGTATGGCTTCAGTTCTCTGCATACCTGTTTCACCTCAAAGATATAACTTTGAACACATCTGTTTGTGCATATATTTACTTTGTTGACATATAACTTTTAGCATAACTTTTGTCGTAGCTCAGGCCTCAGAGAGATAACTTGGAACATATTTTTTCTCCATATATTTAGGCCTTGTTTGGTACTAGTGTCTTAGTAGGGATTAGAGGGGATAATTCCCAAGGGGATTGGGTGAAACCCCCACCTACACCCAAACCTCTATAATCCTCACAAAATTCCAATCCCCACCAATCCACTAGATAGGAGTAGTGTATTGGATTTGAAGAAAAATACACTAGAACTTGGGGATTAGTGGGGATTAGGGGGGATTGAATCAGTCAAATACTCTAGAACCAAACATACTATTTGAAGCAAGTAGAGATTTGGGGTTTAGTGGGGATTATCCCCTCTAATCCCCACAAATACTCTAGTACCAAACAAGGCCTTAATGAGTTGACGACCTGCTGTATAACTTTTAGAATACTCTTGTCTTAGCTCAGAGATATAACTTGAAACATATCTTTTTCTCCATATGTTTACTATATTCACATGACTTGGACATACTCTTCTCTTAGCTCAAAGACATAACTTAGAACATATCTTTTTCTCCATACAATTTACTATGATGACATGACTTGGACATACTCTTGTCTTAGCTCAAAGATATATCTTGGAATATATGATCTATTTCTGCGGATATGCTTTGTTTGACCTTTGTGTCATGATTTTTTTCATCTTCATCCATTATCCTTGATCCATGTGTACTGACAAAGCACACGCACGCACACACACTCCTAATTTTTGCCTTCGGTTATCTGCTACTAGAGTATATGTGTCTGTCGGTTAAATAATAATTAACCCTCCTCTCTCTTTTTTTTATTAAGGTCCCTGCTATGCATGTACGAATGGCGTGAAGCACCCCAACAAAGCGGATGCATACACTGGTGGTCATATGCGCCCGGATGTGCTAGGTGGACTTCCGCCAATGTGGAGTGACTCTGAGGAAGAGGTATGTTGATTTATTTCCTCTTTGTGCGTTTAACATGTTTTTTATTTCATTGATTTTTGTTTGTTTCTTTGTCAGTAACATGTCTTCCTCTCTCTTTCACAGGAGGATGCAAAGGAACGTAGGATAAGACGTAGCTATGAGGTAAGGGCATAACCTTGTGTACCATTTCTATTAGCAGGATGTTGGTTACTTGGTTGATTGTAATGCTTGCTTCTGTACTTCAGGACCAGGAACCTTTCGTGGGACCTTGAGAATTTCGACTGGATGTATTTGCTGCCACCTGCCAGCGTGTGGTCTTACCCGAGTGGTAGACCTAATTATGTAGCTTTCCTATTTCCTGTTTCTAAGCTAGAGGCCAAACTGTAAGAGGCATCTTAGAGTGGTGGCATCGAGAAGTAATGTAAGTACTTGCTTTAAGATGAACCTAAGCTTTGTGATTGGATTGATGTAAGTTGTGTCAGTCACGGACATTTTAATGTTAAACTTCGTCCCTAACTGGTGGACCTAAGTAACTCTCCTACTCTCCTGTTTCGATGGTTACATAAGGCATCCTTGCACTGAGTGATAGTACTTACTCCTTCCGATTCAAATTAATTGACTGAAGTTTATCTAGATTTGAATAAATCTAGCACTAAAACATATCTACATGCATTCGAATCTAGATAAATCTGAGTCAACTAATTTGGATCGAAGGAAATATATCTTTTGGTTTAAGACGAACCTAAGCTACACCTGAAGTACTTTCTGGATTCTGCTGTTGGCGGTTACAACACATGGCTTGGCTAGCACTTGAATTTTGAAGTCTTCCTCACTCTTTTTGCTCACTTTACTAGGGGATTGAAATGTGTATATATAGGCAAAGGGAAAAATCTGACCGATTCCAGAAAAAGTCAGGCATCCCGCAGTCCTCGATGGTTAAATCTGCTACTTCCTCAGACCCATATTAATTGACTTGGATTTACCAAAATTTGAATTAATCTAGATATCATTTAGTATATAGGTTCATTCAAAATTTGACAAATCCAAGTCAATTAATATGGGTTGGAGGGAGTAATAAATTTAAATAGCCCAGTGGGAAACCAAATTCTCCATCGTCTTCCTGGGTGATCTTCTGTCCATGGACGACTCGGCTTCAATGGGTTCAGGTCGCTTCTAAATCGTGGGATATATGTAACCGATCTAAACGTGCGAGTCATTGACTTGTTCCAAACCGTGTCTTGTGGGGAATTTTCTGATCCGCTCTATATAAATGTCTATGCGGCCTCCACCACAAAACGACCGAACCAATCTAGGGTTTTGCCTTCTCTCTGCTTGCACTACTACTGTAGTCTATTTCATCCCGCGCGCTGGCATGCGTCGACGGACGGGAGAGCAGGTCTCCGGAACCACTCGCCTTTGTAATCCTAGGGAAGTGTCTCACGCGACTGCTTAAGTTCGTCATCACGGCTCGTCTTTCTAGGCGATCTCCTGGTCCACGTGCGACTCATCTTCAACGCTGACTTTTTCGATAGTCTACGACAATCTCTGCACCAATGATGAGTACATCGGCAATCGATCAGTACGTATATTGATCGATATGTTGCTATACTATGGGTGTTATTGCATACGTATTGCTACTGTTCATGTTGATTAATACATCTAGTATGTTAGAGTTTCACGTGATTGTAGCTGTTACTATCATGATTTAATATTCTGAAATTAATTATGAAAAATATGCCTAATAATCCAACATTTCTCAATTAACATGGAGGGTCACCATCCCAAACAAAAAAAATTATCAGAATCAAAACTTAATCTAACTTAATTGTGCGCCACTTGATTTGCTTCTCTTCTACAATGCTGGAAGGAAACCAGACCTATACGATTTGAAATCTGAAAACAGTCTGCTAACACCACCGTGTATGGACTCCACAACTCAATGGCATCACTGCATGCATTGATCAACTCCAAGTTGTCTGATTCCACTATGGTGGAAGTACACAGCCCGCACCTTCAAGCAACATTAGAGCACATCTAACTTATCCCCTATTCTTTAGAGGAGAAAACGGTCGGAGTAAACTTAGCACCGAAGAATGATATCCAAAAAACTTAGAGGACTAAAATTTTGCTTTTTGCAAATCAAAACTTTTGAACCAAAGTATGAATATTACAAACCGAATAAGTGTAATAAATCAAATTATTCATTATTAAAAACCCAAATAAATGTAATAAATCAATTGTTCAATATTACAAACCAAATTGAATGTAATAAATCAAATTTTTTGAAAGAAAATTAATGAAAACAAACACAACTAATTGTCGTGGAGACGTCAGATATGCTCAAGATCAGCCTATAGCTGAGTATGTGTCCCCTTATTCTCTATGCTTCGGTGCATCGCGAGGAACTGGTCGATCCTGGATAGATCATGCTCAGACACAACATGATCTCCATTTGAGATGTACCTAAAGTCATCAATCATGTCTCTCTCATCTTCGATGATCATGTTATGCAAAATGATGTAACATGTCATTATATTCCAGAGGACCTCTGGCTTTCAATACTCGACAGGTCCACGAATAATGTTTAAGCGCTTCTGAAACACACCGAAAGCTCTATCCACATCTTTCCTTGCTGCCTCTTGTTCTGTTGCGAAGTGTGATTTCTTCGGATTATCGCAAAGATGTCGGGGGATTGTCTTCACAAATGTGGACCATGGAAGGTAGATCTTGTCAGCAAGATAATAACCCTTTGTGTACTGACAACCTTCGACCTCAAAGTTTGCAAGGAGGATCTTCACCCTTAACAAGCCTTGGGAACAATGGTAACCCTGACAACACATTCAGATCATTGAGAGACTAGGCAATCCAAATAATGAATGTCATATCCATAGATCATGCGAGGCAACTTCCTCAAGGATGATTGTTGCATCTTTGCAGTGACCTTTGTATTGGCCTTTTCAATCAGCTGGACAATTCTTCCATGTGCAATGCATACAGTCAATTGAACCAAGCATCCCAGACCATTCTCTTGCTTCGTTTCTACGAGAAGCCTCCCGGTGTCTTCTTCATTCGGTGCCCTCAAATACTCTGGCCCGAATATATCAATCACAGCTATTGTAAACCTTCTCACGGCCTCCAAAACTGTATCCTCCCCAATGCGAACGTAGTCATCAATGGCGTCGGTCGAACACCATATGCAAGTACCCTCATGGCTGCCACACACTTCATCACCGGGCTAACACTGATCTCTCCCGTAGCACTCCTCCGAAGCTTGACCAATCATCATAGTCTTCCATGGCTCTTGTGATGTTGAGGAATAAGTCTTTTTGCATCCGAAACCAACGCTAGAATTGCTTGTTCGTGTAGGTTGCATCGGGGTTGAAATAATCTCTCATGATCTTTGCATGACCCTCGGTTCTATTTCGGTTGATCCATGTACGGCCGAACTGAGATCCCCTTCTCGGCGCTCGAAAATCTTCGTTCAAAACCATGATCATTGCCATTTCCAAATCTTTGTCTTCATCGTCTTCCTCCTCGTATGAAGAATCATCGGAAATCATCTCTCTCAACCTCTTCATATACAACCGAAGGTGCTCTTGGTAAAGCTAGGTTGCGAACAAAGGCAAAAAACAAACTGAAGTTCATATGGGAATTCGAATACCTTGTGTGTGGCGGAGGTGCAGATCACGGCAGGGGCAGTTACGCCAGCCAAAAAAGGCTCGATGACCGCGGGTCTACGCAAAGACCGGACGACAAGGTCGTGCCCAAGAAATGCCCTCCTAGAGGAAGCGCTATGACCGGACAGCGACAAACCGACGTCTCCACCGCCGAGAAAAGTTCGTCGGAATTCAGCCACAAACCTCGGTTTTGGCCACGAACTGGTCAGCCATGGTCGATCTACACCACTTTCATCCCCTCCGACGGCTTCTCCTGATCGAAATCGACCTCATCATGGCCGGAAACGAGCTTTCTATCGGTTCCGAGTGGAGGCGGGTTCCACATCGATGTGGTGGCTCTCGGGGGTGATTCCGGCGACGGCTTGCAATGGCGACTGGGGCAGATCGGGGAGGCGGTGCTTCGGGTAGTCGGCGGAGGGAAAAGGTGGCCAGCGGGGCGATGAGGCAGTGTCAACGTCATGGAGGAGAATAATTTTTCAAGTCGAGGCTTGGGGCGCGTATATTTGTGAGTCGTGGAGGCGATTCCTAAATTTTTTCCTCCTCTAAAGTCTTTTAAGGCTGGATTAGAGAGTGTTTCGGCCGTTAGAGGAGAAAATAAAATCCTTTAACGGGCGAAAGGGGATGATTTAAAGATTCCCTTAGTTCATACCTCAGGGCTCAAGCTTCGGCAGTGGATGCATCAGGTACATTTGTTAAAGGCCACGTGCCATGATCATCTCTAATGACAGCGCTGCTGGCTGCTGCACCCTGTCCACTTGGGAAGAACCAAACATTAACATTCATTTTATAATTTCGAGGCGGAGGTTTTATCCATGAAACTTCCTTTGGTGTAGCTCCAACCGCAGCTAAACCATAGTTCAAGGTCACAGCATGAATGGAGAATGCCGAGATGATGGAATTCTCTCTCCTTTTCCAGCTTCATGCCGCTACCACCATATATACCAAGTTGCAGAGTGCAATCAGTGATACTCAATTTGGATTGTGCGACAACCTCAGGTCTAAGGATTACATTGATTGAGATATATAAATGGACTTGTTCGTTGTGTTTCAATATGTGTCAATCCGATTCGCTAAACTCTTTAGTCGAATCCGTATAAGTTGAAATATCATCACCATACCCATACAAGTGGAACTGAGTCATCAGCCGACTTCCACATTAGTCTAAGTTGCGTGTTCAGCACAACCACGGACGGGCCTAAAATTTTAAGAGTGGGTATTCAAAGTATATAAAAAGTTGTGTATAAATATATTTATAAAAATATTAATAAAATGCAGTAATGGGGTGTTTGAGCCCCAAACCAAAAGGTTTAACAGATTGTTCCTGACCATTTGAGCTACTACATCCTTTGTTTCACTAGAAGATGGTTAATATTTTGTATATACATTGCATAAAATTCACATATCAACATTTTGCTAAAATATTTTGGGTATTCAACTGAATACCCTTGACTTGAGCTGAGCCCGCCTCTGAGCACAACCTCAACGATTAAGAATATTTAGTATAAACAACATAGATATATAGTTTCAGAACTGAACCACATATTCAATGATGTATATCATATGTTCATGCAAGAACAACTTAATAACTTTATGAATACTATGAGAATTACATCATATATGATTTCCTCTAGGGCATATTCCAATAGAGGGCGGAACGCGTCTTAGCTGCAACTAGCAGTTTCTTGGTAATATCGACATACAAAAGCATTTCGACTTTCATCGCCAAGGGTTCTGTTTAGCGGAGGATTCACTGTGTGCCATTTTGGAAAAGAACTCAAACGGATTTCAGCCACTTAGTTGCAATCTTATTTGGAGTGGTGGGTGTGTAAGCTTTTCAGCCATTTCTTAGGATTATAAATCAAACTTTTTCTATCAAAACGTAAAGAATTTTGTGTTTTGTAAAAGAAACATAAGCTACAAGTCTCTGGCTCAAAACAATGAAAAATAAATAAAAAGGTACACCTTTCTCTCAAGAGATAGACACGATTTTCTCACCTAAAAAGGCCAGTTTCATCGCCCCCAACGTTGACATGTTTCTCTTTCCCCCTTCCTGCCTTCTCCTGTACTCGAGACGAAAAGAAATCGCAGCGTACGCACGGCCAAACTGACCATATTTTGTCTCTAGATGGCGCACCGGCCGGCACGGCTCTCCTCTCCCTTTCTCACACCAAACCCACCATATTCCACAGCACATCAGCTTCATTCCACCGTTGGAGAAGAAAACGAACAATCTAAAAACAAATCTCCTCGTGCGCGCATAAACAAAAGTTTCAAGTGATTTAACTGTGTGATATATACGAGTCAATCTTCGTTCGATCAGAAGTACGATCGAGCTCGAACATTTTCAAGAAATCGTCGTTCGGTCGAGAATAAATAGCGTCTGGTCATTCAACCATGCATTGTCACCACTCAGGAGGGCGACGCGCCGTCGCGTTCATGCAAGGGCCACTTCTTCTTCTTCTCCATGGCGCAACCTGGCAATCCATGTCGATCGGCTCCAACCGCAAGCTCTAGCTATATATACCTACTGCCATTTTTGTAGCTAGCTAGTGTCCTCGTGGCGCGTTTGCTTCTTTCTTCTCCCCTTCTCGCAGTAGTATTTAGGACGATGCTGCGAGCAAAGTTCTTGCTCTGAGCGCGATCGGCGAAGCTTAATTATATATTTATTATTTATTAACATATTTGTACATTCTTGATTTTATATTTATTAATTTATCGACGCACGTCCTCCATGGAGTCCATCGGCGGCGGCGGTAGCATCCCGAGGCCGCAGACGTCATCCTCGCGGCGTCTGGGACGCAGCACCAGCTCGGCCTCCCGCGCCGGCGCTGGCGCGTTCGCCTACGACGGGATGCGCACGGCGCCGCTATTCTCGTCGGCCAACTTCGCGCGCTCCCTCCGCAAGGCGGCCTCCTTCGGCAACAAGAAGGGCAGCGCAGGCGACGTGGACGCGGCCGCGCCGCGGCCCAGGCGGGCGCTGAGCAGCAAAGATCAGAACACTGTCCACGCCGCGGACGCCGGGGCAGTGCTGTTGTCCCCGCGCCGGTCGCTGCCAGAGCCTGGTGTCGCCGCGAAGCAGGTCCCCTCGGACCCGTCGAGGCGGAGGCGCAGCACTGGGGGCACGTCGCCGGAGCAAGCCTCTGGGAAGGGACCGTTGACAGGCGCGCTGAGGGAGACGATGGCGCGTAAGATGAAGGAGGGGCCCGAGAAGGAGGAGGCGGCGCACCGGGCCCGCGTGCTCGCCGGGCGTCTGCTGCAGTGGCGGTTCGCCAACGCCCGGATGGAGAAGGCCGTCGCCCGCGCCACCTCCGCCGCCGAGGTGAGCCATCGCCCCGTGTGCAGGACGCGCGTAGTTGTACAGCATGCATCGGTTGGTTTTCCGGTGGTCGTGACGACGAGAGTCTATGCGTGCAGAACAAGCTGTTCTACACGTGGCTGCGCGTGGCGGAGCTGCGCAACATCCAGGCGGCGAAGCGGATCGTGGCGCAGCGGCGGCGACAGAAGCTGAAGCTGGCAAGGCTGCTGCGACCGCACCTCCCCCTCCTCGCCTCGTGGGAGCCCCTTGATAAGCCGCACGCCGACGCCGTCTCGGACCTCGCCCGCGTCCTCTCCGCCGCCTGCACCGCCCTCCCCCTAACCGCCGGCGCCCAAGTACTTACTACATACACGGCGCACATAGCCGCACACGAAATTCTGCACCTCTCTCCCTCCATCTGACAGCTCTGAGACCGACGTCATGCAGGCCGTCGTGGAGCAGCTGCACGAGACCATGTTCGCCTGCGTGGGCACGGTGACCGAGATCGAGGCCAACGCCGACATGTCCTACGCCACGGTACGCACGCACGCACGCAAGAATCATGTCAAGGGGCTTCTTTCCTGCACATGTTCTTAACGCGTAGTACTTGAATTGATTCCCGGCCGTGTGTCCGGCACCGGCCGCCGCTGCGTTTCTTCAGGCCGGCGCGACGAGCGGCACGCTGAGCGAGCTGGCGAGGACGATCCGGCAGGAGGTGGACGGGCTGGAGGAGGCCATGCGCCTGTCCAGGATCGTCACTCGGTTGCAGGTGGGTGGTCGTTTTTCCCTCTCACAGTCACAGGTGATGTCTCACTCTCACCGCATCAAACCAACTCTGAATCTTGTGACCTACTGAACTCTTTTTGGACCGATTCGATCATTGTCAGACGACACTGCACCTTTTTGATCCTTAATAATTGTCATTATACCTCTTTGCTCAACGAGTAGTTTCTGGTGTGCGTCCGGTACAGCAGATGCAGGAGGTGAGCCTGCGAGCCAACTTAGTTCAGGCCAAGAAGAGGCTTGATCACGACACGACGGGAGTCGCCGTCGCCGTCGCCGTCCCGGCGAGCGCACCTTCCGGATGGTGCTTTTGAGCTTTCATCAATCTCGCACGCCATGGTGATAGATTAAAGATGAGATGCGGGACATGCTTGTGTCATCGTGACAGACTGACGGGATAACCTCTCCCCTCCCCAACTGATCAGTGTATGTATGTGCCATTTAATAAGTAACATTTGTACTGTAGTAAATTTGAGTTATTCAGAGGGGTATGCCGTATGTGTGTGTGGTGAATAGTGAAGTGAGTCGTTTGTGGATATGTGTGTATGGAGTCCGGTATGAATTTTTTTTAACAAAGAAAATATATTAATAAACGAGTTAAACATCTGACGGGTCTATCAAGTTGCCACCCATGAGCGTGTTGGTCACTAATCGGAAAGTTGCAAACTACCGGTCATAAAGTTGTGTGGTTGTGTCCCGTTAATCATTCTGTCACGTCTGTCGTTAAGTCAATGACGTGGTTGTATGTTTTTTTAATATTCCCTCAAAATTTAGTTTTTTCTAATTGCTAGGTCCCTTTTCCCTTAAACTGTGTAGACCAATCTTCGGTGGCCCTCCTACGGTGCTCACGCTAGTCCCGTCACGTTTGTGGGATAGTCATGTCAGCGGGTTGTAGGGTTCGCAGCATAGAAAACAAATTTTTTCCTACGATGTGAACTATATACCAAGATCTATCTACTAGATACAAACAACGGGCGGATGTATATCCGTAGAGAACATACCCTTGAAGACCGACAAAGCTTAACGAGTTCAACTCGTGGTTGATGTAGACGATCTCTTGCCGATCTCAAGATCGAGAGGAAGTCCTAGCGCCGCAAATCAGCAGCGCATCCGTGCTCGCACACACGTTCGAGGCACCGAGCAACCTCCGCCTCCTCGCTCCAGTGATGGAATGGAAGCACAACTCTTTCTTGCCGAATAGCCACCGGGAACATGTATCTCGCTAGTCCGAGACCATGGGGATAAATTCTAGAGGGGGAGAGAGATCCTTCACGAGGAGGTGTGAGAGACAAGTGAGGAGGGGGGCTCCTTTTATAGGAGGAGGGGGGGCACCCAAGGGGTGGCCGCCGGCCATGGGGGCTGCCCCTCCCCTCCTTCATTCATGTGGGTGGACACTCCACTCACAAAATGCCCTTTAAATTCCCTCCACTCAAATTCCCATTAAATTTCCACCAAATTTAATGCAAACTCTCATTAAATAAAACTCTTTTATTTTATTCAGAATTTTGTCAATTACTTTAATGACAAACATTCACAAATAACCCCTTGCTAGAATTCTATTTCACATGCATAACCACTTTATGCAATTTCACCGAAAACTTTGTTTGTATCTAGTGAAATAATTTCCTGCGCTTGTTCATTCTTTCGGCATGAAACATTTGCTCCAATTGGATGTCGGTGTCTCTTAAGTGTGTCACCCTACGGTTCGTGAATAATGCGGACATGATCGAGACCCCTCTCGGATCAATAATCAGAAGCGGGATCTGGAGACCCATACTGACTCCCACACATTCAACGATGACTTTCTTGTGATCGTCCGAACCTTTTACGCTAGTATCTTAATCCCTTTGTTTCACGATATATTACATGTCCGAGATTCGATCATCGGTATCTCCATACCTATTTTGATCTCGTTATCCACATGCACTCTTTTCTCGTTCTTGTGATATAACATTCTAGTGATCAAATCACTTGCTTGCAAGCTAATCAATGTGATATCACCGAGAGGGCCCAGAGTATATCTATCCGTCATCGGGATGAATAAATTCCACTCTCGATCCATGAGCCTCAACATAACACTTTATTAGTTCTGAATCCATCTTTATAATCACCCTGTTACGGTGTGACGTTTGATGTTATCAAGAAACTCTTCCGGTGTTAGTGATTGACATGATCTCATGGTCTAAGGATTAGGATCACTTCGTAAGTTGTTATAGCAATATAAACTCAATGACTTTGATCGTAATGCTATACTTCGGATGAATGTTCATCACACCATTACACTAATGTTGTGATCCAGTTATTAACAACATCCAATGTCTATGATCAGGAAACCTTGATCATCTTGTTAATCAACGAGCTAGTTTATGAGAGAGGCATAACTAGGAACTTTCTGTTTGTTTATTAAACACACATGTATTAACGTTTCCGTATTAATACAATTATAGCATGCAAAATAAACATCTATCATATACTTGGAATACACATAATAAACACTTTATTATTGCCTCTCAGGGCATATTCCTTGATCTCCCACTTGCACTAGAGACAATAATCTAGTTACATAGTGATAAATCTAACACCCATTGAGTTCTGGTGTTGATCATGTTTTTCTCTAGGGACAGTTTTAGTCAATGGATCTGCTACATTGAGATCCGTATGTACTTTACAAATCTTTATATCTCCATCCTTGACATGCTCGCGGATGGAGTGAAACCGGCGCTTAATATGCTTGGAATGCTTGTGAGACCTTGTCTCTTTGGCATTGGCAATGGCACCATTGTTGTCACAATAGATCACCATTGGGTCCAACGCGTTTGCCACCACTCCTAGTTCGGATATGAACTCCTTCATCCAAACTGCTTCCTGAGCCGCTTCTGAAGCATCAACATATTCGGCCTTCGTTGTTGATCCCGCTACCACAGGTTGTTTGGAGTCCTCCAACTAACCGCTCCGCCATTCATGAGAAATACGTATCCGGATTGAGACTTAGAGTCATCCGGATCGGTGTCAAAGCTAGCGTCGACATAACACTTAGCGACGAGCTCTTCTTCACCTCCATATACAAGAAACATATCCTTAGTTCTTCGTAAGTACTTAAGGATATTCTTGACCGCTATCCAGTGTTCCGAACCTGGATCCGATTGGTACCTACTAGTCAAACTAATAGCATGTGCCACATACGGTCTTGTACATAGCATGGCGTACATTATAGAGCCTATGGCTGAAGCATAGGGGACTTTGTCCATTATCTCTCTTTCTTCCGCTGAAGCCGGACTTTGAGTCTTACTCAATGTCTTGCCTTGCAACATAGGTAAGAACCCCTTCTTACTTCCGTCCATTTTAAACTTCTTTAAAATCTTATCAAGGTATGTACTTTGCGATAGAGGCGCCTAGATCTATCTCTATAGATCTTTATGCCTAATATGTATGACGCTTCACCTAGGTCCTTCATTGAAAATTTGTTGTTTAGATAACTTTTAACACTATTTAAAAGATCTATATCATTTCCGATCAATAATATGTCATCCACATATAATATCAGAAATGCCACATTGCTCCCACTCACTTTCTTGTAAATACAAGCTTCTCCATAAGTTTGGACAAATCCAAACTCTTTGATCACCTCATCAAAGCGGAGATTCCAACTTCGTGATGCTTGCTTCAATCCATAGATGGATCGCTGAAGCTTGCACACCTTGTTAGCATCCTTAGGATCGACAAAACCCTTTGGTTGTATCATATACAACTCTTCTTCAATATTACCATTGAGAAACGCGGTTTTGACATCCATCTGCCATATCTCATAATCGAAATATGCAGCAATTGCTAACATAATCCTAACTGACTTTAGCATCGCTACGGGAGAGAAAGTCTCATCGTAGTCAACTCCTTGAATTTGTCGAAACCCCTTTGCGACAAATCGAGCTTTATAGACGGTCACATTACCATCAGCATCAGTTTTCTTTTTGAAAATCCATTTATTCTCCACGGCCTTTCGGTCATGAGGTAATTCCACCAAGTTTCAAACTTGATTTTCATACATGGATTCCATCTCGGATTTCATGGCTTCTAACCATTTGTTGGAATCCGGGCTCATCATCGCTTCTTCATACGTCGCAGGGTCATCATTTTCATCAACCATGAAATTCATGACAGGATTTCCGTCTGACTCGGGGCTGCAGCTACTGTTTGACTGCGAGGTTGGTAGTACTCTCTTCGGAGTTTCATGATCATTATCATTAGTTCCCTCTTCAACGGTGGATCCAACTCGGAACAACTTCCGTGCGCTACTCGCCATACTTTGAAGAGAAGGTTCCACAACCTCTTGAGTTCTACCTTGACTACTCACACCTTTCGCGAGAAACTCTTTCTCTAGAAAGGATCCATTCTTAACAAAAACCTTGCCCTCGGATGCGTGATAGAAGGAATACCCAATAGTTTCTTTAGGGTATCCTATGAAGACGCATTTTCCACTTTGGGTTCGAGTTTATCCGGTTGAAGTTTCTTCACATAAACATCGCATCCCCAAACTTTAAGAAATGACAGCTTAGGTTTGTTTCCAAACCACAATTCATCTGGTGTCTTTTCAGCGGATTTAGATGGTGCCCGATTTAAAGTGAATGCGCGGTTTCTAGTGCATAACCCCAAAATGACAACGGCAAGTCCGTCGGAGACATCATAGATCGAACCATATCTAATAAAATACGATTACGACGTTCGACACACCATTTATTTGTGGTGTTCGCAGGTGTGAGTTGTGAAACAATTCCACACTCTTTCATGTGAGTGATAAACTCGTAACTTAGATACTCACCTCCACGGTCGGACCGTAGAAATTTGATCTTTCTATTACGATGATTTTCCACTTTATTCTGAAATTCCTTGAACTTTTCAAAGGTTTCAGACTTGTGTTTCATCAAGTAGATATAACCGTATCTACTCAAATCATCCGTGAAAGTAACAAAATAACGATATCCACCTCGCGCCGACACACTCATTGGACCACATACATCAGAATGTATGATTTCCAATAAATGCCGCCCGTTCGATTGAACGGAAAGCGGCGTTCTAGTCATCTTGCCCATAAGGCATGGCTCACATGTATCAAATGATTCATAATCAAGTGATTCCAAAAGTCCATCCGAATGGAGATTCTTCATCGTTTAACGCCAATATGACCTAGAAGCGATTGCCACATATATCGGATATATCATCATTAAGTTTAATCCTTTTAGCATCAACATTATGAATATGTGTAACATTATCATCGAGATCTAATAGAAATAAACCATTCATCATCGGTGCATGACCATAAAGATTTCATTCATATAAATGGAACAACCATTGTTCTCGATTTAAATGAATAACCACTTCGCATCAAACACGATCCGGATACAATGTTCATGCTCAATGCAGCACGGATAACATTTATTCAAGTTTATAACTAATCCCGGCGGCAAGTGGAGGCAGCGTTAAATGGCGATCACATCAACGCTTGATCCATTGCCGACGCATCTTGACCTCACCCCTTGCTAGCGGTGCATGTTACGCAGCCACGATTCGAGTTACAAATATTAGCAAGCGACGGTATCAAATACCCGGTGCTACTGCGAGCACTAGTCAAGTACACATCAATAACATGTATATCATATATACCTTTGTTTTCCTTGCGGCCTTCTTATCGCGGATACTTGGGGCGATTGCGCTTCAGTGGCGATCCCTTACAATAGTAGCACTCGGAATCGACTTAGGTCCAACTCGGGGTTTCTTTTCGGTAGCGCAAGCAGGCTTGTCGCCCTTACTTCCCTTCCGTTTTCCCTTCTTGTCTTTCTTGAAACCAGTGTTCCTATTGATCATCAACACTTGATGTTCCTTTTTGATCTCCACTTCTGCAGTTTTAAGCATTGACAGAAGCTCGGGGAGAGACTTCTTCATGCCTTGCATATTATAGTTCATCACGAAGCTCTTATAGCTAGGTGGAAGAGACTCAAAACACGATGGATGCCTAAGTCAATGGGAATCGATATTCCCAAGGACACAAGCTTATCGGCGTAACCCGACATCTTGAGTACATGCTCACTAACAGAGCTGTGCTCTTCCATCATGCAGCTAAAGAACTTTTCTGAAGCGTTGTAGCTCTCTACAGCAGCATGTGTGTCGAAAATCATTTTCAACTCACCCATTGTATCAAATGCATTGCCGATTTCGAAATGCTTTCGAAGTTCCGGCTCTAGCACATACAATATGCCGCAATGAACTAAGTTGTGGTCCTCTTGACGAGTCTGATAGACATTCTTCTCCTCGTCAGGGGCATCATCTAAAGGTGGGGGGCCTAACGGCACTTCTAGCACATATTGCTTTTGTGCAGCAGAGAGGAGAATCCTCAAATTCATGGCCCATTCGGTAAAGTTGCTACCGTTTGTTGCTAGTTTCTCTTTCTCCATGAACACATTGAAATTAAAAGCAGGTGGTGCCATCTACAACAGAATTCGTAAAGTTTAGACTAAGTGTATGATAGATTGAGTTCAACTAATCTATATTACGAATGAACTCCCACTCAAAAACGACATCCCTCGTGCCTTTTTGGTGATTACATGAACCAAATCCACTACACCAAGTCCGATCATCACGTGAGTCGGTATAGCTTCAAAGCGAGCATCAAATGGGCATCATATCAACTATATGACTCATGCTTAACCTTTCGGTCCGTGTTAGAGGCCATGTCATACATGCTAGGCTCTCCAAGTTAGAACCTTAGTATTCGTGTGTAAGCTGTTTTACACGAAATATGGTCGTGGATCCAAGAACACCCGATCATCACGTGATGTCTTGGAGCGACGAAAACATAATCGGTGCATACTAAAGGAAGAACACATTCTTATCTTGATATTTAAATAAGGGATCATCTTATTATGCTAACAAAGCGCTAAACAAGCAATATAAGATGCTATCAAACATCATATGTTTATTAGTGAAATGATATGGTTCCATGAGATGATCTCTATCATGTGCATCATGGTATGATCACTATCATACCTATATGTGTAAATCCAAGGTCTATGGATTTTACACGCTATGTGTGTTGCAAGAGTATCATCTCATACTTCTACTTACAACACTACCATATCATAACACTAGCCCAGCAACAATCTAAACTAGACGCCTCTAATTTATCCATTGCAAGTTTTACGTGGCTTAGGGCTTTCGAGATAGAACCGTTCTTACCTCTGAACATGAACCTAACGAGGATAATCAAATTGTTGACAACTCTCTTGCAAAATAGATATTGACTATAGTAGGAGAGATGGACACCGCTAGCCACTTATGCAAACTAGTTGCATGTCAAGCGTGGAACAGGTCTCATGTGAGGACATGTAAAGTTTATGCAGCCGCTTCCCACTATGCCACCAATATCCAAAATTACAACAAAGGAGCAACAACATGATCATCATCGCCCACATACTCATATGTGTACTACCGTGTAAAGTATCTACGCATAGATCCGCTCGATACCCTGTAGGGTTCGACATAGAAAACAAAAATTTCCTACGATGTGAACTATATACCAAGATCTATCTACTAGATACAAACAACGGGCGGATGTATATCCGTAGAGAATATACCCTTGAAGACCGACAAAGCTTAATGAGTTCAACTCGTGGTTGATGTAGACGATCTCTTGCCGATCTCAAGATCGAGGAAGTCCTAGCGCCGCAAATCAGCAGCGCTTCCGTGCTCGCACACACGTTCGAGGCACCGAGCAACCTCCGCCTCCTCGCTCCAGCGATGCAGCGGAAGCACAACTCTTTCTTGCCGAATAGCCACCGGGAACATGTATCTCGCTAGTCCGAGACCATGGGGGATAAATTCTAGAGGGGGAGAGAGATCCTTCACGAGGAGGTGTGAGAGACAAGTGAGGAGGGGGGCTCCTTTTATAGGAGGAGGGGGTCACCCAAGGGGGTGGCCGCCAGCCATGGGGGCTGCCCCCTCCCCTCCTTCATTCATGTGGGTGGACACTCCACTCACAAAATGCCCTTTAAATTCCCTCCACTCAAAAGTCCACTCAAATTCCCATTAAATTTCCACCAAATTTAATGCAAACTCTCATTAAATAAAACTATTTTATTTTATTCAGAATTTTTTCAATTACTTTAATGACAAA
This sequence comes from Avena longiglumis, assembly GCA_030063025.1. Classification (NCBI taxonomy): domain Eukaryota; kingdom Viridiplantae; phylum Streptophyta; class Magnoliopsida; order Poales; family Poaceae; genus Avena; species Avena longiglumis. The sequence continues at coordinate 453,800,036 of CP125974.1, read as the reverse complement.
CATTCACAAATAACCCCTTGCTAGAATTCTATTTCACATGCATAACCACTTTATGCAATTTCACCCGAAAACCTGTTTCGGTATCTAGTGAAATAATTTCCTGCGCTTGTTCATTCTTTCGGCATGAAACATTTGCTCCAATTGGATGTCGGTGTCTCTTAAGTGTGTCACCCTACGGTTCGTGAATAATGTGGACATGATCGAGACCCCTCTCGGATCAATAATCAGAAGCGGGATCTGGAGACCCATACTGACTCCCACACATTCAACGATGACTTTCTTGTGATCGTCGGAACCTTTTACGCTAGTATCTTAATCCCTTTGTTTCGCGATATATTACATGTCCGAGATTCAATCATCGGTATCTCCATACCTAGTTTGATCTCGTTACCGACATGCACTCTTTTCTCGTTCTTGTGATATAACATTCTAGTGATCAAATCACTTGCTTGCAAGCTAATCAATGTGATATCACCGAGAGGGCCCAGAGTATATCTATCCGTCATCGGGATGAACAAATTCCACTCTCGATCCATGAGCCTCAACATAACACTTTATTAGTTCTGAATCCATCTTTATAATCACCCTGTTACGGTGTGACGTTTGATGTTATCAAGAAACTCTTTCGGTGTTAGTGATTGACATGATCTCATGGTCTAAGGATTAGGATCACTTCGTAAGTTGTTATAGAAATATAAACTCAATGACTTTGATCGTAATGCTATACTTCGGATGAATGTTCATCACACCATTACACTAATGTTGTGATCCCGTTATTAACAACATCCAATGTCCATGATCAGGAAACCTTGATCATCTTGTTAATCAACGAGCTAGTTTATGAGAGAGGCATAACTAGGAACTTTCTGTTTGTTTATTAAACACACATGTATTAACGTTTCCGTATTAATACAATTATAGCATGCAAAATAAACATCTATCATATACTTGGAATACACATAATAAACACTTTATTATTGCCTCTCAAGGCATATTCCCTTCACGGGTAGCAATACCAAAGTTAGAATTGTCCCACACAACTTAAATTTTGCATGACAGCTGAATTCTCCCGAGCCTCCATGCTGCATTGTTGCTCCTCTTTTGCACATGTACGATTCCAGGAAGGCGGGAACAACTCGAGAGGCAATTAATCATGCTTTGTTCTCTCAATGGATAGGAAAAGCTCCATGTTGATCGACATGATTTTGATATGATTGTTTCTGAAAAAGGTCAATAACTTTACATATGCTCAAAATCGATACATGTTGCTAGTGCATCCTGAGTCACTACTAGAAAAACACCTATCTGTGGCGTATGGGTTTTGGACTTCTGTGGCGCATATGGTAATGCGCCACTGATACCACACCACTGAATTGTAATTTTGTGCACATATTGAAATGTGCCAAGGAAATCTCAAAACTTCTGTGGCACATATTGCTAAAATACGCCATAGAAGTTTTTTTCAAAATTCAAAAAAAACGGGCCAGATCTCAAACTTCCGTGGCGCATATTGCCAATATGCGTCATAGATTTTTTTTCAAATTTCAAAAAAACATAGATTTTTTTTCAAATTTCAAAAAAAAATGGTCCAGATCTGGCCGGAGGTGGGGGTCACCGGAGGTGGGTGGAGGATGGCGACGGTGGAGGAGAAGGAGGCTGGTGGCGGCCGGAGGAGGAGGAGGTCGTTGGTGGAGGAGCATGAGGAAGAGACCGCCGGTGGAGGAGGGGGTCGCCGGAGTAGGAGGAGGTCACCGGTGGAGGAGGGGCTCGCTGGAGGAGGAGGCCATCGGTGGAGGAGGTAGGAGGAGTAGGTCACCGGGTTGGAGAAGGTCGTCGTCTGAGTAGGAGGAGGAGCTCACCGGGATGGAGGAGGAGGAGGTCGCCGGAGAAGGAGGTCGCCGGGGTGGAGGAGGAGGAGGAGGGGAAGGAGAAGGTGAGGAAGAAGGGGAGGATAAGGAGAGAAGAAGTGGAGGGAGAAGTGTGGAGGAGAGGAAGAGGAGAAAAGAGATAAGGGGCGCTGGCGGGATTCAAATTTTGAATCCCGCCCAAGACTCCTGTGGCGCATATGGGAGATATGCGTGACAGAAGTTTCTCCCCCTTTTTTATTTTTTTGTAGGAAAAACTTCTTTCTTCCATAATTTTTTAGAATTTGGGAATCCTGTAAAATTCAGAACGGCCTTTGGAAGTTGAATTCAAGTAGGAAATTTTGAGACGATCATTTTGATGGGTAAACCATTTTTTTTCCGACATCATATGCAAAAGTTATGGCCGTTTTTCCGTGTCATAACCTTTCTTGCAAAATACATCGAAAATTCATGTTTTTCAATTTTCCCTACAACTATACCTTAAAATATAACTACATCTCGAAGGATTTTTTTTGAAGTTTTTATAATTTTTGTTTATTTTTTACAAAACTTAAAAGGCGGTCCAAGGGGGAGAGGGGTGGGATATGTTTTTCCACATTATGTGGCGCATATCTCTATATGCGCCACAGAAACATCACTTTCTATGGGCATATCAACATATGCGCCACAGATGGTTGGTCAACAAGATTTTGTGGTGGGGCCTACCCTCATTTTCTGTGCGCATATGGACATATGCGCCACAGAATATTGGTAGCTGAACCCCAGTGACAGGTCCCACCATATTGTAACACCCTCAGAATCGGACCTATGCAAGTTTGAGCAAAATTCGCCAAACCCGCATAGAAACGATTCAAAGGTGCCCACCAGCACTTTAAATGCGGGTGGAAACGGCAATAATAACATTACACAACAGTCCTCGATGGGACCCATGAGCAGATATATATAAAATGACTCAAAGGGTCAAGAATACAGATATAATATTCAAAGATCCAAATCACCTTGAAATCGATAGGCGTCCATACGGACAAGATGCAAATGGGGCTAAGAGCCCCAAGAATAACCAATGGCGTCCATAACCCTGAGCCAAGCCGGAAGGGTAACCACGCTAACGTGGCCGATCTCGAACCTGCTTAAACAAAAGGGGTGCCGACAAAGGGCAAAAGGAAAAAGAAGGGCGTCAAGATCGAGGCGATGCAGCGAGGCTAGAATCGGCGGTCCTCGCCTACATAGGTATGGTGGATCAGCGGCGGCGGCATGCACTAAACAACCTATAGAGACTCGATACTCAAGGCGTCAAGCAGAGAGGTAAGAAGGACCTATTCGAACCAACTGATTCTATCATCAAACAAACCCATCTGGCGTTTCCCCTCGAGACCAAACGAGGAAGTCAACCGAGGAACTCACACAGTTGGCTTTATTTCTTGATTATAGTTGCGGCACTTTACTAGTCGGTTTAGATAATCGTCACGATAAAGTAAACAGTGGGCACTTTTAGTTGACCATTCCGTTGTAGTTCGGCAATTACTAATCAAATACGATAGCATGATATAATCCCAAAACCCGGTTGTTGGTACTTTTATTCAGCCATTCCGTTGTAGTTGCAATACTTACTAGTCGATACAATTGTCATGGCGACAACCAAACAAGCAATTGTAGGCGTATTAATTAGCCATTCCATTATAGTGAAGCTGATTACTAGTCATTATAAGTCAAATTTATAGCGATAAACTTTAGTTATGCTTGTCTATGATCGAGATCTGTGCTCCAAGTCGTCCATATCCATGGACACGGCTTTGAAAGTTTTACCCGGCCGGGTGCACCAATAGCAACACACTCGATCAACCTCGGAAAAACCAAATCAAAACCCAACGAGGCTTTCACATTGAACAATCACAGATTCGAATTATTTCAGGGGGCCACCCCTTGGAGTACACCCGCAACGAAGTAAGCAAGCTTCGAGACGGACTCAAGGTTTGCGTCAATGGCTGTAAGCGACTGGGAACCCGAAAACTCGGGGTGTCGATACCGCGTAATCACTCCGCTTCCTAAACAGTGCGATTGTGCTATCGCACAATTTAAATACAGAAAGTAGCATGGCATAAGTACAGGATCGTAAATAAAACCTCAAACTAGTTGTGGCCCCAAGAAATAAGACTGAATCAAGCTCTGGCTCAGGGGGGTCCCATATACCTCCCGGATGTGGATAGCGCGATAAATCAAGGAACAGGTATCAAGTACTCGGGGTCTTACGGGACACAAGTGGCGTTCGGAAACCAAATATTTTCTATCACCCACCGATGCCTCTGCTTATTTCAATTTTAGTTGTTAAACCGAAATTAAAGTGACGATAAGTAAAACTAGAATCATCTCCAACATCAACATGCGGCAATACATCAGCAACTGTGGCATATGACGACACACATCAGCACTTGAGCAAGCAACTACGACGCGCAAGTCCAACTATCTACCAAACAACAGGTAATAGGGTGTGTCCAAGGCAATATAGGGCTGCACGGTATATCACAGGTACGGAAACTAAAGCATCGCGACACAGATAGCAATAGATCAACATGAGGGAATAAATACTATAAAAGTAAGATAGGTAGAAAGGGGGAGATGCTCGCCTGAAAACATTGTCGAAGGGTTCATCCGAAGATCGGGCGAAGCTCACATCAACTCAACGGCCTTATCCGCGAAGAACCAAAACACTAGAAGAAACACCGGATGCACTACTTAATACCACGGCAGAAGATCGGCATGATGCATGTATGATGTATGACATGGCAAAGATGCGATGCGATTAGGTCATATTAAGTGGAACCGGGGTCCCGACAATTAATTAGTAGGTTCAAGTTGTTTAGAACTCCCGCAATTTTACATGTTGTATTAACAAGGCAAAATATAGTACCGGTTCGCTACACAGATTTAGATGAGGCCAATATGAGACTAGATTTGCCCGCATATGGGCCCCTTATTAATTATTAGGTGAATCAGCATAAGGCCCCCAAACCACATGATTATGCATGCGAGATGACAATTCCATATGCAACAAGTTGTTATTATGTTATAAAAAGAGGGTTTTCGGGAAGGGGTTCACACATTAGGGGTCTCGACGATCTTGGGGTTTCCGGGGTTCGGGGTAGGTCTCAGGGTCCAGGGTTCGACGGAGCGGTCTCGACGGAAGCGTTCTTGGATTACTGGGGTCGTTCTTGTTGTTCGGAATGAAGCACTTGTCGTTCTGCGTCGGCGGCCTTGGCGTTCAGGGGGGAAGCTCTCGGTGTTCCGTGAGGTAGACCTCGTCGCGTCCGGTCCTTGGGGTTCGACGGTTGTTTTGGCGTCCCATGGAGGCGAGTTTGGCGTTAGGCGGTAGACATTGTCGATTCCACTCCAACGGCCTTGTTGTTCTCCAACAAAGATCTTGGGGAGGTTTCGGGGTTCCACAGGTTCGAGGTCGTGAAGGGGAACTTGACATCCATGTGGGCGACCTTGGTGCTCCGTGACGAAGGCCCACGGGAACAGGGTCTCGGTGAACTTGGCGTTCCGTTTAACGACCTTGGCGTCCTTGTCAGAGTTCCCGGGTGACGCTGTCGGTCTTGGTTTATGGCGCCGGTGGTCCTTGGCGATTCCAGGAGAAAGTCCCGACGTTCTAGATCGGTCTCCGGTTTCCGTGTGGTGGACTTGGTGTGTCGTGGTTCCCTTGTCGACCTGCACAAATCCAAACAACAGGAGCAGTCCCTTGACAGGGACAACTTCGTGCCGTGAGGCGGCCTCCGTGGCAGCGCCCGTCCTACGGATTCTTGCGTGAGCGAGCACAGGGGCACGTCTTCGGCGACGGACATGGAAACGGGCGGGTCGGCGAGGAAGGGTTCGCGGCGGCGGCTTCCTGGGCGGCGGGGCTCGGGCCTGCCGGTGGGGTCGAGGAAGGTGGGCTCCGGCGGCGATGAGGCAGGCAGCGGCGAACTTCGCCAGCGACGATGGCCGGAGGTGGCGAGGGCGGCGAGAAAGCGCGGCGGCAGCGAGGACGCAGGCGTGGCGGGCGACGGAGCAGTGGCGGCCGGAGGCGCGACCGGCGAGTGGGGCTCATGGGCGGGCGGTGACGGCGGTGGCGCGAGCGAGAGGAGGTGGCGGCGCCAGAGCTGCGGGCGGAGGAGGGCTTGAGGGGCGAGGCCGGCGGTTGGTGTGGCGGCGCGCGGCGACGGAGAAAGGCGGCGGCAGAGCGTTAAGCGGCGGCGGCGGACCAGCGTGAGCAATGAGGCGGTGGTCGCGGGCGCGGAGACGCTCAGCGGTGAGGAGCGACTTCGGCCGCGACCGGCGGCGAGGTAGCGGCGACGGAGGTCCAGGCGGTGGCGGAGGCGACGCGACGGGCGCGGCGAAGCAGAGGGGCGGGCGAAGGCGGCGGCGGAGGAAGCGCCAGAGGGCGGCTCGGATGCGAGGAGCACGGCGACGGAGGTGAGAGGTGGGAGGCGAGATGAGGGAGGCGGGAAGAAGCGGGGAGAGAGGCGGCAGGGGCGTGTGCGTGCGTGCGTGCCTGGGGAGAGCGGTTCTGGGGAGGGTGCCAGGGGAGGTGGCGGTGGCCCAGGCGTGGGGTCCACGCGGGGGGCGGTTCAGTGGGGGAGGCTGGCAGGCTGCAGCGTCTTTGTGGCGTGTGTTGTGTGTGTGCTAGCGTGTGGGGCAGGTGGGGGTTGGTGGGTGTGAGTGGAGGGAGAGGCCAAGTGGCAGGTGGGGATTGGGTAGAGGGAGAGGGCTGAGGTGGCGAGGCTATTGGAGGAGTGAGGTGGCCAGGGGGTGTGGGTAGGATAGTGGGTAGCTTTAGGAATTTAGGAGGTGGACCGATTTAAAAACAGGGGTGGTCGTTCGGGTCTACTCGGCCCGTTCGACTGCCCCACAAAAATAATTTAATATTTTATTTACTTTAATTGGACCATTTGCAAACCGATAGCAACACAACAAAATACTCCGGAGCCCCGGGGTTTGGCGTTTGAATAAAGATGGGGCGTTTTAGAAAACAAAACGGGCTTTGCGAAAATAGTTTTGGCAAACAATGCATGTTGATGACGATGCAATGCACAAATTTAACGCGATTTTCTAGTAGTGGTTTTGCGGGATGCCACAATTCGACACCACTAACAATGGATCTCGCCCTCGAGATCCGCCTCATGGTACCGGAAGGAAGGTCGGCGATCTGCGTCCTCTCGCTTCGTGTAGATCCTCGCGACACCACTAACAAGAGTTCGTTGTCCGTGATCTTCGAGAGGTCACTCCGGAAACAAAAGGTCGAAGGTAGAGGTATCAACAAATAAAGCCACCTCTAACTCCGGTGGAAAGGGGAACCGATGCATTCTCGTCCACTTGAATGTACAAAAGCGAATAGAAAGGGTAGTCGGCATGGGGGCCAATCCATCACGCACCCAAACTATTACTCCGCACAATCAGTGGAAAAGAGTGCAACCATTCTCGGAATTAGACTGAAGATCTCGACAAGCGAGGTTCGGAAACAAAGGAGTGATGCAGACTCTGCATCGGGTCTGGCGTAGATGATGTCGTCGCGTCGGAAAACACCGGAAGGCACAAACAGGGAACAAAGAATGGTACCACAGACGAAGGGTTCCTCGGCAGCATGAACACCGGATGGTAGAGCACCGTTAACAGAGGAGGAAGCGAAACCCTGAAGGTACGACGGAAAACCCCACCACGAGAATTTCTGGACTCGAAGAAAAGATAAGAGAGCAGGTTCAAAACACGTAGAGGTAAGAGAGGAATAACAAAGGGGTGAGGAATAAAAATCAGACCTAATCAGACTATCCAACCGATTTTTGCAAAATAGTTTTGACACTCTACTGCGGCCATTAGCTAGGTTATCCTACAGGCTGGACTTGTGGGGTATCGCAACTACGAGCTCGATACCACTGTAACACCTCGAATCGGACCTATGCAAGTTTGAGCAAAATTCGCCAAACCCGCATAGAAACGATTCAAAGGTGCCCACCAGGCACTTTCGTGCGGGTGGAAAACGAAGTAATAACATTACACAACAGTCCTCGATGGGACCCACAGAACAGATATATATAACAGCGACTCAAAGGGTCAAGAATACAGATATAATATTCAAAGATCCAAATCACCTTGAAATCGATAGAGCGTCCAGCTACGGACAAGATGCAAATGGGGCTAAGAGCCCTGAAGAATAACCAATGGCGTCCATAACCCTGCCCAGGCCAAGCCGGAAGGGTAACCCTGCTAACGGCGTCGATCTCGTAACACCTTAAACAAAAGGGTGCCAAGGCAAAAGGAAAAAGAAGGAGCGTCGATCGAGGCCGATTACAGCGAGGCTAGATTGGCGGTCCTCGCCTACATAGGTATGGTGGATCAAGCGGCGGCATGCACTAAACAACCTATAGAGACTCGATACATCAAGGCCAAGCAGAGAGGTAAGAAGGACCTATTCGGAACCAACCTGATTCTATCATCAAACAAACCCATCCTGGCGTTTCCCCCTCGAGACCAAACGAGGAAGTCAACCGAGGAACTCACACAGTTGGCAGTTTTATTTCTTCAGTTATAGTTGCGGCACTTTACTAGTCGGTTTAGATAATCGTCCTGATAAAGTAAACAGTGGGCACCTTTAGTTGACCATTCCGTTGTAGTTGCGGCAATTACTAATCAAATACAGATAGCATGATATAATCCCAAAACCCAGCAGTTGTTGGTACTTTTATTTAGCCATTCCGTTGTAGTTGCAATACTTACTAGTCAGATACAATTGTCGCAAGCGACAACCAAACAAGCAATTATAGGCAGTATTAATTAGCCATTCCATTATAGTGAAGCTGATTACTAGTCATTATAAGTCAAATTTATAGCAGTAAACTTTAGTTATGCTTGTCTATGATCGAGATACTGTGCTCCAAGTCGTCCATATCCGCGGACACGGCTTTCAGAAAGTTTTACCCGGCCGGGGTGCACCAATAGCAACACACGCTCGATCAACCTCGGAAAAACCAAATCAAAACCCAACGAGGCTTTCACGACTGAACAATCACAGATTCGAAATATTTCAGGCCACCCTTGAGTACACCATAGCAGTAAGCAAGCTTGAGACGGACTCAAGGTTTGCGTCAATGGTCAGAAGCGATCGGGAACCCGAAACTCGGGTGTCGATACAGCGTAATCACTCCGCTTCCTAAACGATGCGTGTGCTATCCGCACAATTTAAATACATAAAGTAGCATGGCATAAGTACAGGATCGTAAATAAAACCTCAAACTAGTTGTGGCCCCAAGAAATAAGAGAATCAAGCTCAGCTCGGGGGTCCCATATACCTCCGGATGTGGATAGCGCGATAAATCAAGGAATGTATCAAGTACTCGGGTCTTACGGGACACAAGTGGGCATTCGAAACCAAATATTTTCTATCACCCACCGATGCCTCCGCTTATTTCAATTTTAGTTGTTAAACAGAAATTAAAGTGACGATAAGTAAAACTAGAATCATCTCCAACATCAACATGCGGCAATACATCAAGAATCGTGGCATATGACGACACACATCAAGACTTGAGCAAGCAACTACGACGCATAAGTCCAACTATCTACCAAACAACGGTAATAGGGTGTGTCCAAGGCAATATAGGGCTGACGGTATATCACAGTGCGGAAACTAAAGCATCGCGACCGAGATAGCAATAGATCAACAGGAGGAATAAATACTATAAAAGTAAGATAGGTAGAAAGGGAGATGCTGCTTTGAAAACATTGTCGAAGGTTCATCCAAGATCGGTAAGCTCACATCAACTCAACGGCCTTATCCGCGAAGAACCAAAACACTAGAAGAAACACCGGATGCACTACTTAATACCACGGCAGAAGATCGGCATGATGCATGTATGATGTATGACATGGCAAAGATGCGATGCGATTAGGTCATATTAAGTGGAACCGGGGTCCCGACAATTAATTAGTAGGTTCAAGTTGTTTAGAACTCCCGCAATTTTACATGTTGTATTAACAAGGAAAAATATAGTACCGGTTCGCTACACAGATTTAGATGAGGCCAATATGAGACTAGATTTGCCCGCATATGGGCCCCTTATTAATTATTAGGTGAATCGGCATAAGGCCCCCAAACCACATGATTATGCATGCGAGATGACAATTCCATATGCAACAAGTTGTTATTATGTTATAAAAATAGGGTTTTCGGGAAGGGGTTCACACATTAGGGGTCTCGACGATCTTGGGGTTTCCGGGGTTCGGGGTAGGTCTCAGGGTCCAGGGTTCGACGGAGCGGTCTCGACGGAAGCGTTCTTGGATTACTGGGGTCGTTCTTGTTGTTCGGAATGAAGCACGTGTCGCTCAAGGCGGCCTTGGCGTTCAGGGGGGAAGCTCTCGGTGTTCCGTGAGGTAGACCTCGTCGCGTCCGGTCCTTGGGGTTCGACGGTTGTTTTGGCGTCCCATGGAGGCGAGTTTGGCGTTAGGCGGTAGACATTGTCGATTCCACTCCAACGGCCTTGTTGTTCTCCAACAAAGATCTTGGGGAGGTTTCGGGGTTCCACGGGTTCGAGGTCGTGAAGGGGAACTTGACATCCATGTGGGCGACCTTGGTGCCCCGTGACGGGCCACGGGACAGGTCTCGTGAACTTGGCGTTCCGCTTAACGACCTTGGCGTCCTTGTCGGAGTTCGGTGATTGCCGGTCTTGGTTTATGGCGCCGGTGGTCCTTGGCGATTCCAGGCGAAAGTCCCGACGTTCTAGATCGGTCTCCGGTTTCCGTGTGGTGGACTTGGTGTGTCGTGGTTCCCTTGTCGACCTGCACAAATCCAACAGGAGCAGTCCCAGCGAGGACAACTTCGTGCCGTGGCGGCCTCCGTGCGGCGCCGTCCTACGGATTCTTGCGTGAGCGAGCACAGAGGCACGTCTTCGGCGACGGACATGGAAACGGGCGGGTCGGCGAGGAAGGGTTCGCGGCGGCGGCTTCCTAGGCGGCGGGGCTCGGGCCTGCCGGTGGGGTCGAGGAAGGTGGGCTCGGCGGCGGCGAGGCGAGCAGGCTGGCGGCGAACTCGCCAGCGACGATGGCTGGCCGGAGGTGGCGAGGGCGACGCGGGAGCAGCGGCGGCGAGAGGCGGGCGTGGCGGCAGGCGGAAGCGGCGGCGCGGAGGGCGCGGCCGTGGCGAGCATGGGCGGGCGGTGGCGCAGACGAGGAGAGGGGTAGGGGCGGCGCCAGGAGCTGTTGGCGCGGAGGAGGGGCTTGAGGGGACGAGGCCGGCCCGAGGCGGCAGTTGGCGTGGCGAGCGGCGGCGGAGAAGGAGGCGGCGGGAGCGGTAAGCAGCGGTCGGCGAGGCGGCGACCAGGCGACGAGCGGAGGCGGCGTGGTCGCGGAGACGGCAGCTCGGTGAGGAGCGAGGGAGCTCGCCGTCGCGGGCGGGCAGTAAAGCGGCAGCGGTGGCGGAGAGGCGACGCGACGGAGGGCGGCGCCGCGTGAGGGCAGCGAAGGAGGCGGTGGGAAGCGCCGGCGGGCGGCTGGAGGCGGAGCAGCGAGCGGAGGTGAGAGGTGGGAGAGATGAGAGGCGGGGAGGAAGAACGCGGGAGAGAGCGGCGGGCGTGCGTGCGTGCACGGGAGAGCGGTTAGGAGGGTGCAGGAGGTGGCGGTGGCCCAGGCGTGGGGTCCACGCGGGGGGGGGGGCGGTTCCAGGTGGGGAGGCCAGGCGCGGCTGCAGCGTGCTGCGCGCGGCGTGTGTTGTGTGTGTGCTAGCGTGTGGGGCAGGTGGGGGTTGGTGGGTGTGAGTGGAGGGAGAGGCCAAGTGGCAGGTGGGGATTGGGTAGAGGGGAGAGGGGCGCTGAGGTGGCGAGAGGCTATTGGAGGGAGTGAGGTGGCCAGGGGGTGTGGGTAGGATAGTGGGTAGCTTTAGGAATTTAGGAGGTGGACCGATTTAAAAACAGGGGTGGTCGTTCGGGTCTACTCGGCCCGTTCGACTGCCCCACAAAAATAATTTAATATTTTATTTACTTTAATTGGACCATTTGCAAACCGATAGCAACACAACAAAATACTCCGGAGCCCCGGGGTTTGGCGTTTGAATAAAGATGGGGCGTTTTAGAAAACAAAACGGGCTTTGCGAAAATAGTTTTGGCAAACAATGCATGTTGATGACGATGCAATGCACAAATTTAACGCGATTTTCTAGTAGTGGTTTTGCGGGATGCCACACATATTTTTGTGGCACACCATTCCGGTGCATGCGCCAAGAAGAGTGAAGGACTCTATGGCGTATTTTGTATAATATGCCACTGTTGTTTTTCTGTAATGCATGACATAACATATGCACTACAGAAGATCCGTACATCTATAGTTATTTTCCTAGTAGTGAGTGGATACGTGCACATGTATAGCTCCTGGACTCCCTTAATCTCGCCAACCTCTACCTCGTCATGGCGGCAAATAAGTACTCCAAACTAGACCGTACTGGCAGGAAAGGTGACCTTTTTTGCTGTGTGGCTGGCTTACAGCCGACTTGTGCAGTCCTACTGGCCATGACGATTGACGGGTGGCTTATCCAATGTGTTCATGCATATGAGATATTTGATAGAATATCTAGGAGAGAGTCGGGGATGAAGAGGCTGACAGATGGGCCCTACATCTATTTTGACGGCCCAACCATAGGATAGTGGAAAAAATGACCTTGTAATTAGAGAAAATAACATTGTAAGGGGTATTTGAAAAAACAAGTAGCCATGAGTGACTTAACGGTAAACGTGATGGAATGACTAACGGGGCACATCCACACAACTTCGTGATCGATAGTTTGCATTTTTCTAGTTGGTGACCAATGCGCTCGTGCGTGACAACTTGATAGACCACACATGTATTTAACTCTTAATAAACAATGGTTTCATATGCACCCGTGAGTCGAATATGATTTATGTAAATGTACAGAGGGCGTGATCTATCATGCTTTCCCAAAAACACCAATAAAAAGCACTGAGTGAATTGGAAACTTTCGATCTCAACCGTCTCAAACCTAAAATCCATCTTCATACACATCCATCTAGTTGCTATGGTCAAATATGGTATTGTCTCATGATCATGGATCCATTGACTTACAATCTGTTTATTACACTTATTGCCTATAGGTACTCTCGGTTTGAATAGTAAGTACTCGCTCCTTTCATAAATATAAGACATTTTAGCTTTGTGAAACAAATTTATCTATATGTCTTTTAGTGCATAAGTTCACTCCGAATCTATACATAAAAGTCATCTCTGAATCTATACACAAAAGTCATCTAGATATATTCGTTTCACAAACCTAAAACGTCTTATATTTCTAGACGGAGGGAGCAGATGATACCTCATGCATAGAGGCAGGAATTTGTAGCAACAAAAGTTGGATATATAAGACAAAAATAAAATAATCCAAGATGCTTCCTAAATAACCACAACCTCCAATAATAGAAAATTAAACAATTGCATAAGGATAATCTATGAACGGTTGGAAGGAAGTGGGAACTGTTTGTGAAAAAATAGGTTAGATGTTCATACAACACGGAGGAATATAACATATCAAACCATCCTTAGAAAGTAGAATAAGTTACAATAATTATCATAGGTTTTACAAAATGAATATAATTTGTGACAATATTATTAAAAGAATGCGGCGGGAGTACAAATACAATCATTGCAAATTAAAATTATTTGTACAAATGACAAAGGTAACACATCCATGTTGAAGTGTTGCTAGTGCAATATCTCTTGAAGTTTCACACATAAATGGTTGGACAGATTTTTATCAGCCTACACAAAAAACCAAGAAACATAATGTTGGATATAGATTATTGGTCAGACACATGGAAATAAAAAATAGAAATTAATCATGAAACTATCAACAAAAATTTGTAGGCATGTCCAACTAGCGAAAATAAACTAAGCGTAAAGAACAATAAGTATATGTTGCATTGACACCGAAAGGATTAGCAGAGTGCAAATGTGTGGCATATACGAACAAAAATACTGATGCAAGGTGTGTCATACAACACCTAATGCTCTAACAATAGTTTATCTACTGAAAGAGTAATTGCCCCTATGTGTGGTTTTGGTGATTAATGACAATCTCTATGGACTAATGTTTTCACTGAGTTTTATATGAAGGAATATTCCATAGGTCATGCTTGTAGTCTATGTGTTGGATTCAAGTATGGATGCCATGAAGATAAATATATACCTTGAGTATTGGCATCAAGATCATCGAGTTGAAGAGAAGAATATGATATGATCAAGATCTTGAGAGTGTGATCTCAATAGAAGAATTCGAGACATGGCTCTAAGACGGTGTCATGATAGCCTCATTAGTTGAGCTATGATTGACTAAGACTTCGAGCATGTAATCAAATTAAGAGTTTTTTATGTACCTCAAGATATTGAGATGGAGCATGAGAAGATACATGGTTGACCTATACAAAGAGTGAAGAGTGACGTCAAGTTGGTCAAAACATGAAGCATAAAGAATGTACCACATGGATCTTGTCGTATGGTAAGCCTTGTCAATTATGCATCATGAACTAACCCATTATATATGTGCCTTTGCGTTTTCTATATGTGATAGGTATCTTTCCATGGGCATTCTTCAAAAGTGAAGATCTTATATAGCCCATGAGAGGATGACATCAAGTGGTGATCGTCATCAAGGTTGAGAAGGGCAAGTTCAAGATAAGCATCTCGAGAAGATCATTTGCTTAAATCTTGTCATCCATATTGGTGATAATGGACATGTGAAGACATGTATTAATGAAGCTATCCAATAGTGGTGTATGAGGGAGCAAATTAGGAGTCTTCACGAAGCAACAATGATCAAGTGATGCATTCCAACTTGAATGGAGATTGAAGTGTTGTCATTAAGATCAAGTGGGATGCACAAGGCAAAGGTATGGCCCTACTAGATTTTCCTTTTACCGGTCTCAAGGTGGTTGTTGGGATACCGGGTTATAGGATACATAGCCGCACTATTAAGAGGGGATTTCGGTTGGATAACTTGATCACATCATCATAGAAAGCTCAATCCTTTGCATACTTTGCATCTTCCTATTTTGTTGCTTCTTGGTGTTTCTCCATGTGAGGTTCTTTAGCTTATTTCTAGCTGTTCAATAAGCCCAAGTTCATCGAAAACGGAATTCGTATGCATCTTCTATGGAGTTTTCGAGTTTGAAGGTTTTATCGGTTCTTCGTGTAGGGAGGCTTCTTACCTTTATTCATTTGGTTGTATCCTCCTCTCTTTTACTATGATGTTTATCTGCACCATCTTTTAGATCTTGTTGTCCTCATCAAAACAAGCCCAAGATCATCAAAATCGGAGTCCGAACGCAAAAGTTATCGCCGTTTTCGTATGCCCTGTTTGGTTCTGTCGGGAATTCCGGCGGGACCGAGTCTGTGGCCGGAATTTCCGGCGACCGCCGGAAATTTCTGGCAAACCTCTGAAAACCTGTTATGTATGTTGTTTCGGTTTTAACCAGAACTTCCGGTTTTGACCGGAAATTCCGGCGGCTAATCTGGCGGCGCCGGTTTCGCCGCCGAACGTGTTCGTCCAGCGCATCTTGGTTCAAACGGTCATCCCCCTTGAAGGGGTATAAAAGGGGGGCTTCTTCCCAAAGTTCTAGGGCTCTTGAGCACATTTTTTACCATCATTGTTGACCCCTTTGAGCTTTCTTCCTCTCCCTTCCCTCCTATGATTCTTGCATCTTTTTGAGGGCTTTGGAAGAGGAGATCTAGATCTACAATTTCTATCAATCAATTCCTCCTCTAAGAGAGGGGAAACCATTGGATCTAAATCTTGGAGTCATTTGTTGAGTTCCACCATTGTCCTTCCTCTCTAATTCCTCCCTAGCACTTGTTACTTTGGTGGGATTTGAGAGTGAAAGATTTGAGCACCCTTGGTGTTCTTGCTTTGCATTATTGCATAAGTGTTGAGCTCTTCATTACGATTTGTTCGAGTGAGAGACCGTGAGCTTGTTACTCTTGGAGGCTGACCTGCTAGTTGGCTTGGCGGTTGGTGTCGCGGTGTCCTCTTCGTGGAAGATTGTGAAGATACCTGGGATTCTCCTTCGTGGAGCTCGTGAAGTGGTTGTGGAGCTTTCCATCTCCAAAGTGGAGGAAAAGCTAGCCATAAGGAAAGGGCCTATTCCTTCATGGGATAGACTTGGAGAAGAAGGTGAGCCTTCGTGGCATTGGGAAATCCTTCATGGAATCACACACCTCTCCAACGTGACGTAACTTACTTGTAAGGGAACACGGGAATACATCTTCGTCTCCGCGTGCCTCGATTATCTCTATACCCGAGCTTACTTTCCTTGTGATAGACATTGAGCTTGAAGTACTTATATCTTGCTTAGCTTAACTTGTTGTTGGTGCAATTAGTTGAGCCTAGTGTATTTAGGTTTTGTGCTTGTAAAATAAACATTAGTTTATTTCCGCATTTTATCAATCCAAAACCATAGTAGTTTTGAAATTGCCTATTCACCCCCCTCTAGGCGACATCTCTATCCTTTCAATTGGTAACGGAGCAAGGTCTCTCCTTGTTTAGGCTTCACCGCCCAGAGTGTAAAGATGTAGGCTAGTAGTATAGTGTACAATGACACAATTATCTTTGATGGCACAAATTATGCTTTGTGGAGAAATTGCTTGCTTTATAATCTTTGGACCTTGTGTACAAATATTGAGCGATTTCTAGATGTAGGTTTTTCTCCTCTGATAGATCCTCAAAATCTATGTCTAGAGGATGATAAAAATTTACATCTTGAAGCTCAAGTATCTAATGAGCTTATTTTCTCTTTGAGCCCCACATTTAATTTGTTCTTGACGATTGTAAAGCGCAAGTCGTCTCATGATATGTGGACCAAGCTTAAAGAAATATTTGGTGGCTCCATTTCTCATAGGGTTGGTGGTATCTCCAAGGAGCTCTCTTCTCCCTCACATCATGAAGAGCTCCAAGTTGTTTCCACCTCCGGTCGCGATGTGACCTCAATTCTTTCCACCTCACTTACATGTGACAAGTCACAAGGTAATGGCATGGTGAGTGGAAAAATCATATGTGAATGGTAGTGTTTCTCTTTACACCAATGATTCTTGTTCTATAAATTATTATGGTGTAGGGAGTTTGGACTTAAGCACTTGTTGCAACAATGATGCTATATCCCCTTGTATTGCTAGTCCTTGCATATCTTCTAGAAATTATTTGAGTACTAGTGTAGATGATATGCTTGATTTGCCTTGTTCCCATGAACAAAATGCTTCTATTTCCTCTAGTTATTTATCTAACAATGCAGAGGAAATCAAACATCCTATGGAGAAAGACATGATCATGAATGGAGATTCAAGAATATCCTCATCTTCATACTCCCGTGCTCACATGTGCCTTATGGCAAGACGATCAAAGGTATCACCTACTTTGGATCCCAATATATCTTCTAAAGATAATAACAATGATAATGATGATAGTGATGATGACATTGATGAGGATACTAGTGCTCTCTTGCTTGAGTTGACTTTTTTGTGTACCGCTCTTCGTGGTAATAATAAGGCTGTTACTTGTCTCAAACACGTTATGGACACCATAACTAAACAAACGGGAACCATAGAGGAGTTGGGTTTCCAACTTGATGATGGGAGTCGGATATTCAATCTCCTTAAGCAAGAGCTTGCCGAGGAGAAGCACACTAATAGTCTCCTCACACAAAAAAATAAATCCTATGAGTTTGAAAAGGAAAATTCCATTAATGATGCTTGTGCTACTAACTCTACTTCTTTTGAAGAATCTACCCTAAAGGAGAATGTTGAGCTAAGGGCTCAACTTGAGTTGCTAACTAGCAATTGCAAGAAATTGGAAGAAAGTCATGAAATGCTCTCGGGATCTCATAATGATCTTCTAATTTCCTATGATGGGATAAAGTTAGATCTTGAGGCAAGTATCACTAAGGTAACATCATGTGAGCCTCTTTTGGACATCAGCACAACTTCTACTCAAAATACTATTTTGCCATGTGCTAGTCCTAGTGATCCTTCTAATCATACTAGTGATAAACCTTGTGTTGGATTACTTGTTTTGCCTTGTTACTCTAACAATGAAGCTTGTACTTCCTCTAGTACTTGTATTTCTACTAACCATGTAGAGGAAATCAAAGATTTCAAGGCCCAAGTCACTTCCTTGAGGAATGACTTGGAAAAGTGTCATGAAGGGAAATCCACACTCAATAATATTTTGAGTGTGCAAAATCCCCAAATGATAAAAGTGGACTTGGATTAAACTCCAATAAAAAGAACAAGTCCAAGAGAAACAAGAAGAAGGGCCAAGACCAAGTCAAGAATTTGGCCAAGATTATTTTCTTCAAGTGCAAGGTTGAAGGACATCATGTAAGATCTTGTCCATTGAAGAAAAAGCACTTGAGTAAGAAGCAACAAGGGAAGCGGCCACAAGTTCAAGGTCAAGTCCAAGTTGAAGTTAGGCCACTTCCAAATAATAATCAATATAATGCTTCCCGAGCCATGAAATCAATGAAGAAGAGAAATGGGAGCACTTGTTGCTACATATGCCGTGTGAAGGGGCACTTTGCTTCTTCATGTTCAAATGGTACCTTATCTAATCCTATCATTATTGATGATGATTATCCTCTTGGGAAGGATAAGGATGGCAATGTGTTTGCCAAGTTTGTTGGAACTCAAAGTGGTGTCAAGAAAATAACCATTTGGGTTGCCAAACCTATTGTGACTAACCTCTTAAGACCCAACTTGGTTAGGGATCAACAAGCTCAAACTTGATCAATAGGTATTTATGGAGGGCATTGGAGACTTGGCTAACTCATGAAGAATTAAGGGATCTTCATATATTATATTTGATCAAGCCAAGTCATACGGATTATCATTTCCCTATCTTATATCCAATTTGCCTCTTCGCGGTAACTTGTACTTAACTCATTTATTGTGTAAGTTACTTGCCCGCTTTACATGTTTTGGTTTTGTACCAAGTATGTGTTTGTATTTGGTGTGCCTCATGCTTGATTATTTTGTGTATTCAAGTATGTCTAGGTGTTTGGCACATCATTTACCCATGTGTTTTGTTTTTAGCCTCGAATGCATTGATGTTTGCGCACTTCTATTCTTGTATATAGTTGTTGGGCCTCCAATGCAAAGGTTTGTAGAACAGCAGCAAGTTTCCCTTAAGTGGATCACCCAAGGTATATCGAACTCAGGGAGGAAGTGGTCAAAGGTATCCCTCTCAAGAAACCCTGCAATCAAGATACAAGAAGTCTCTTGTGTCCCCAACACACCCAATACACTTGCCAAGTGTATAGGTGCACTAGTTTGGAGAAGAGATAGTGAAATACAAGTGATATTGATGATTATAAGGCAACAGTGCCAGAAAATAGCTTGACGGCGTGGAAGAGACTGGAAGCAAGCAAACATGTAACAAATCTAGTTGTAAATGGTGTTTCAATGTTTAGAAACAAGGCCTAGGGATCATACTTTCACTAGTGAACACTCTGTCATATAAATATATTCTTTTCATGATACCACTCTTAACTACTCTCCGGTTGGAATCTCTAATCCACGGTAGGGCTATAACAACACACCTCAAAGTTTGCTTCCCCATCTAGATAACCCCACACTGTCACCTTGAGCACTAGATGGTTTTGACAAACACCACAATTTCATAAAGACATTCAACTCCAAATATACTCAGGATAAGGATTTATGAACTCTAGCCTAAGTGCCACCACGGCTTGCATGCTGCCACTTTCACACACGTGGGGAGAGCAGAGATCTATTGAAGCACTTGAGTATTTATGTAGACTCTAGCCTAAGTGCCACCACGGCGTGCACGCTGTCACTTTCACACACGTGGGGAGAGCCGGAGATCTATTAAAGCCCTTGAGTAGTAGAGTAGATCTACTTGATTACAAATCTCATGACCACAACAAGATCATGCATAGAGAGAGATGAACACATAGCTACCGGTAGAGCCCTTAGCCTCGAGGAAGAACTACTCCCTCCTCATCATGGGAATTAGCAACGGTGATGGTTATGGTGGTGGAGATCGATGGAGATGGTGGTGGAGATCAAAGGAAATGGCTCCGGGGGCACTTCCCCGTCCCGGCAGGGTGCCGGAACAGAGACTTTTGTCCCCCCAAATCTCCCCTTCGGTGGTGGCAGCGCTGCGGAACTTTTCGTGGATGTATGCCAGATTATCTAGGGTTTTCTCCCAGGGGGCTTCTTATAGGCGAAGGGGCAAGGTGAGGAGGCAGCCAGGGGGCCCACACCCCCTGGTGGCACGGCCAAGGTGGGCCTGCGCCACCCTAGGGTGTGTCCACCCTGGTGCCCTACTCCGTCTCTGCTTCGATTTTCCGTTTTGCTCCGGGAAAAATAGTAACTTTGGGTTTTGTCCCGTCCAATTCCGAGAATATTCATTTTTTAGCTGAAACCAAAACAGCAGAAAACAGGCAACTAGCACCATGGCATCTTGTCAATAGGTTAGTTCCAGAAAGTGTATAAAAATACCTCAAGGTGTAGACAAAACATAAGACAAATGATATAAAACAAGCATGGAGCATCAAAAGTTATAGATATGTTTACGACGTATCAAGCATCCCCAAGCTTAACTCCTGCTCGTCCTCGAGTAGGTAAGTGATAAAAAGGATAATTTTTTAGGTGACATGCACCATCACAATCATGATCAAACCATTTGCAAGCATTGATAGCTGGGATCAAAGTACTCTAAACATGAGCATGAAAGATGTAGTTCTAACAATAAGACATAGCAACTATGTTGCAACATGAAAGGATAGAAACAAATATCATGAATAACAATGCATTGAAAGACGTTTGTTTGTTTCACATATAAAAAACATAGCATGTGTGGTATTCATCTTTTCCTTCATGGAGTAACAAAACATAAATGCATAGGACACCTTCAAAGTTCATAAGGGTGACTAGATACAAATAGTTCAAGAACAAGCAATATCAACATTATGAATCCATCAATAAGTTTTGGGACAATGCACATAAAACTAATAATGACAACTATGCTCTCTTAATTGGTGTATAAATAAAGAAGTTGGAGACTCAACATAAAAGTGGGAAGAAAGGCCCTTCACAGGGAAGCAGGGATTTCAAGTTTCATAAAGATCTTCTAAAAAATATGGTACTTATTAGCTTTCAGCCCTCATTTCCCCTATCATAAGCATCTTGAAGTGATTAAGGTTAAAGTGAACAAAATATGGAGTATATGCTTGACAAAGTATAAGTTAGCAATCTCATGTCCCTTGAGTACGAGGGCTGCTCCTCATGCTACTCAACTTTAGTCACCGGTAAGTTCTTGTCATAGTAAGTACATGTGTATCATAGAGAACCGCCAACGGGGTACCCCTTGCCCCATGACACAGGAGCTATCCCATATCAAATGACAAGGCAAGCAGACAATAAGCATCTCAGCAATCTTCTTATTTACCATGGGAAAATGGTGCTTTTTTTCTCTCTTTCCTCTTTTCTCATCTCTTTTTTCTCTTTTTCTCAATCTCTTTTTTTATAAGAAGAATGCTCCATAGATTTCTCACTATGGTGATGCTGCAAGTTTCCACCATGATTAGGCATGTCTTAGGCTAGCGTCCCAGGCATTTCTATAACACACATACATAACTCCATGGACTTACAAGCTCCTCTTTTATTTCACACCGACGACATCCATAAACAAAAGATCATGATATCAAATGGCTAGATATTTACAGGTGTTGAAAGCATTCCCCATGACATCACGGTTCTGATAATCCCAACTTATAAGTGCAAGCATATACAACATAGATGACACAATGGTTCAAGTTTATTAGAGGCAAGAAAAATAAAGTGTGCCATCAAATTTGTGAGAGATTTAATCACTAAGTTTCACATAACAAGTTTAATTTGGAAGATAGATAAAACAAGAATATACTTGGAATGGTGTAACACACCATGCATAGGAATTTATAGTGGAATCTTTGGAATAACTTTGTTTCTTGGGAGTTGGATGCATGAATAGAGCTTACTCAATACAAGTGGAGGCTAGCAAAAGACTGGGAGTGACCAACTAAGAGAGCAATAATGGCCATAATCATACAGAGCAACAAAACATTATCAATTAAAGCATAGAGTGATATCACAAGTCAAAAACTAAATGATCATAGAGGCTAAGATGACTGGTTCATAGTCAAAACATGGTGTAAGCATATGCCAAGTCAACCCAAACAAAGCATCAAAGGAGAATACCACAATACTATGCTTTTGTATGCTAAAATAACGCATGATTCTTGCAAGGCACATTAATCAATCTCAATTGTTTGGAACAAGCCACAGTCAAAACAAGCTCCCTTTTGCACCACTATAAGCATGAAACTTTCTACTCTTTTCCAACACTAATCAGCTTATTTGAAACAACTCACAAAGATAATACTCAATAACGATCAGTGAGAAAGTCACACAAATCCACAAAGAAGAACTAAAAAGTTCTAAGTTGAAAGCAAAAGAGAACTAAAGCTAAACGCAATGCTAGCAAAAGTGAACACTCACAGAACAATAAGAGTTAAAACTAGAGTGTTCTAGGCAATGAAAACAGAGTGTGTCTCTCTCCAAAAAGAAGTGTGATGTGATCCAACCAACTTATTCAAGCAAACTAAACAAAATAAAACCAAAAACAAAAACTAAGACGCTCCAAGAACAACACAACAGTGCATGAAAAAAATAAAAACAGAGTGTCTAAAAAGAGACCTGAGATTTTTATTGATGAAGAAGGGGATGCCTTGGGCATCCCCAAGCTTTGACGCATGTACCTATTGAATATTTATTGGGGTGACACGGGGTGGCATCCGCAAGCTTGAGATTTTGTCCATTCTTCATCTCATTACATCATTGTTTCCCTACACCTGAAAAATTTCCTTCATACAAATCTTCACACAATCTTCATTAGCAACATTAGTGTATTCAAAAGATAATTAACCTTTGGGGTTTAGTTTTAAAACAGCAAAACTTTCATTAAAAACAAAAGATACTGTAGCAATTCCCTCAAAAAGTTCAATTTGCCCAAGAGAACCCAAAAATAAATCAATAAAGAGGCAAATGCAAATAATGGCAGAAATCTGTCAAAACAGAGAAGCAGGTGAAAAACAATTTTTTTGAAGACCTTATGTTGCTAAAATCAAAAAGTGTTAAACTAAAAAAAGTTAGATAACTACCTGGGTCATTTACTCAGAACATTACGGATCAATCCAACATATAGAGATTTTTCACGAATTTTTACAGTGAAGCACAAAAATCTATTTCGGGACAACGACTTCCCAAATCTTACTTCTCTCTCATTAGAGGTTATTCTTGGCACAAAAATCAAACAAAAATGATAAGCATAGGTTATTACAGAAGTAATAACTTCCAAGACTCAAAAAAATAAAAACCTAACGAAATTTGGGCTATCTCCCAATAAGTACTTTTCTTTAATGCCTTTAAGTTAGGCATGATAGTTTGAGAAGATGCTCACATAAGAAATATGAACTGAAGTAAAAGAGAGCATCAAGAAGCAAACTCAAAAAACATTTAAGTCTAACCCACTTCCTATTCATAGGAATGTTATAAAGAAACAAGTCATGAAAGCACAAAGCAATAGGCATAGGAAATCAAAACAAGTGCAACTTCAAGATTTTCAACATAAAGAGGGGAAACTTAATATTTTTGAGATACATAAAACCATGTTTCCCTCTCTCATAATAACTTTCAGTAGCATCATGAATAAAATTAACAATATAACTATCACATAAAACATTTTTTATCATGAGCCACCTACATATAATGATTATTACTCTCCACATAAGCATAGCCATTATTATTCATTGTAGTGGGAGAAAATTCAAAAAAATAGCTATCATTATTATTATTATCATCACCATAGTCATCAAATATAGGAGGCATATTGTAATCATAATTAATTTTCTCCTCAATAGTAGGTGGACTGAAAATATCATATTCATCATTGTAATCATCATATATTGGAGGTTTGGTATCATCATAAGCAATAAAATAGCTATCTTCCAAAGCTGGGGAACTAAAGATCATTTTCATAAAAACTAGCTTCCCCAAGCTTAGACGTTTCCATAGCATTATCAATAATGATGTTCAAATAATTCATACCAATAATATTGCTATTAGCATGCAAATAAAGCTCCATAGGTTTTTAATTTTTCTCTTCAAACACTTCATGTCCTAACTCAAGATAAACACTATAAAGCTCTCTAATTTTGTTGTTGTTTTCCATTAAGCCTAACTAGTGAAAAAAAGAAACAAAAATACAAAATTGTAGAATCTAAATGAAATAACTTCGAGCACTCACATCGGAGGATGTGAGTACCTTTTACCTTACCTCCCCGACAATGGCACCAGAAAATAGCTTCATGTATATGCACTTATATTCTTGTAGATAGTTGTTAGGCCTCCAAGTGCAGAGGTTTGTAGAACAGCAACAAGTTTCCCTTAAGTGGATCACCCAAGGTATATCGAACTCAGGGAGGAAGTGGTCAAAGGTATCCCTCTCAAGCAACCCTGCAATCAAGATAGAAGAAGTCTCTTGTGTCCCCAACACACCCAATACACTTTTCAGGTGAGGTGCACTAGTTCGGCGAAATACAAGTGATATGGATGATTATTATACAACGGTGCCAGAAAAGAACTTGACGGCGTGGTAGAGACTAGAAGTAAGCAAACATGTAACATATCTAGTTATAAATGGTGTTTCAATGTTTAGAAACAAGGTCTAGGGATCATACTTTTACTAGTGAACACTCTCTCTCATATAAATATATTCTCTTCATGATACTACTCTTAACTACTCTCCGGTTGGAATCTCTAATCCACAGTAGGGTGATACGTCGGAAACGAATCTATAATTTTTTTAAGCTTCATGCTTGTTTACTATCTACTTTGCTTTGTCCATACTTTGAGATGTTTTTATATGCTTTCTGGTACTAACCTATTAACAAGTTGCCACAGTGCCAGTTGCCTGTTTTCTTCTGTTTTTGGTTCCAGAAAGGCAAAAAATTAATATTCTCGGAATTGGACGGGACAAAAGTCAACTGGAGAATATTGATTTTCTGCCTTTCTGGAACAAAAAATAGAAGAAAACAGGCAACTGACACTGTGGCATCTTGTTAATAGGCTAGTTCCAGAAAAGATATAAAAATACCTTAAAGTATAGACAAAACATAGCGAAGTGGATACTAAACAAGCATGAAACATAAAAAATAATAGATACGTTTCCGACGTATCACACCTCTCCAACGTGACGTACCTTACTTGTAAGGGAACACAAGAATACATCTTCGTCTCCGCGTGTCTTGGTTATCTCTATACCCGAGTTTACTTTCCTTGTGAGAGCCATCAAGCTTGAAGTACTTATATCTTGCTTAGCTTAACTTGTTGTTGGTGCACTTAGTTGATCCTATTGTATTTAGGTTTTGTGCTTGTAAAATAAATGTTAGTTTAATTCCGCATTCTATCAAGCCAAAACCTTAATAGTTTTGAAATTGCCTATTCACCCCCTCTAGGCGACATCTCTATCCTTTCATCTACTATGTGTGACTTTCTTCGCCCAATTGAATATGTATATTCGGCTTTGTAGGAAGAGTTGTTTGTTTCAGTTTTGGAAAATTGCATATCTGGATCAAAGTAGTGAACTGGGATACATAATGGCCTAGCATAATCGAGTTAGAGATTCAGCTTCGAGACCTGGTAAATTCATGACCACAAGTAGTGTAGTCGATACTCATCCATGAACCATGCAAATCCACTGGAAAATGGTACAAATTAGTATTTACTTTTTGTGTGGATATCGAAGTCTACATTTGTAATGAAGGTGGTGTATATAGCAATTAGTGAGACGAGATCGCACCATTCATATAACTCCCAGGCTGCCTCCCTCCTAGGTCGCTCCTCCCTCGGGCGACTCCGGAGGCTCCCTCCCTCCCTTCCTCCCACCTTCCCCGACCCCTATCCTCCTGGCCGTCGCTGCTGCCGTTTCCGGCGGCGGTGGCGGCGCCCATCTCGTCGGAACTGACAGTGGGAAGGGGAGGTGTCCTAGGCGGTGCTACATGAGGGATGGTGGGGCGCCGACGACGGGCACTGGGCGGCGTGGACGAGAGGCCAGATCCTGAGGCCCTCCAGCGGAGAGGAGACGAGGAGGCGGCGACGCGTCGCCATGGGCCGTTCTGACGAGGAGGTGGCGACACGTTCCAGGATGACCAAGATCTGTTCTGATCTGGGTCGTTTGGTCCAACAAGGGCTTCGACCGTCGATTCTAGAGGTGACCTCGGTCACACCGGTGATTCTATAGCCAAGTACTTGTTGGCTCCTCCTTTGTTGCTCTCTCCTGTTGGATGGTGACTGGCGGCGTGGGGGCTGTGAGTCTTGCGAATAAAGGCGGGTGGTCCTAGAG
The DNA here is from genome assembly GCA_030063025.1 of Avena longiglumis. Taxonomy (NCBI): domain Eukaryota; kingdom Viridiplantae; phylum Streptophyta; class Magnoliopsida; order Poales; family Poaceae; genus Avena; species Avena longiglumis. Next base: position 453,773,693 of record CP125974.1, on the reverse strand, counting down.
TTCCTTTAGCGCCAAGACAAAGATATGCTTGTTACTTGCCCTCGGTGATCTGATCTGGACCGGCGTGTTCCGTAAGGCTCCGCCAGCGAACTCCCATGGACAAATATGTCAGGAGATGGCTGGATCGGAAGGTATTCGGTCATGCATACCCATGTTTTTCTGGCCGTTTGGTTTCAGGGGCATTGCGAAGCTCTGCTATCTGTTATGATCATGTGTCATGTCTTCGACGATCTATGGTGAAGTCAGAGGCGGAGAATGTCAAGAAAGGAGGAACATGAGTGTTGTGATGGTGGTTTGAGTCTTTGTGGTGTCGAGGAACTGGTTGCGTGATCTGTGACTCGCAGCAACGACTGTTTGTGGGGGAGACAACATAGGAGGAGTTTCCAGTCTTACCTTGTAGGGTGAAAATCCAAGATCTGCCCTTAATTGGTTGTGTCTGGCAATTGCCTTATTGAAGGCATTGTTTTGCGAATGAGGACTTTCTCCAGGGTAAAAACCTATGATCTTTGATCGGGCGACGACGACGCTTGTGCACTGTTTCCTTCTTGAAGGTGTTGCTATTGGAGTGGTTGGACTACTGGTGTTGTTCTGGTGGTGTTAGTGCCGTTGCTCTGAGGAATAGTTCTATGTAGCGGGGCTTTTCTTTTTTGTAATTCTTTTTTATTTTTTCTAGGATGTGTGCATCCGTAAGGCCGTTAGGGCATGCGTTGTTGCAGAGGCTGGGTGTAATTGGTATCTCCGCGATATTAATATATACTCTTTTCCAAAAAAAACAATTAGTGCGACGTTACCTTTTTTCATCTCATTAAGCATGTTTACCATTGGCTAGTTGGGGGGGGGGGAGGTAGTCTCTCAAGCGTCCTACCTTAAGGAAATTAACCAAAAGGTTGCATCCCTTAGTAGACTATGTTTGAAGTCGTGTCCATCCCTGCCAGGAGATTCTGAGTGGCAGATCTAGGTTTAGCTTAGAGGACAGGAGTGAAAGAGAGTGGTCACAAAAATTACCATCGGTAACAAATATCCTAGTAGACACATACTTCTCTTTGTTATTATCGAGTATATACATCTAGAAATATTTCAAGTTGGGTAACATTTGTTCGGATTAACATATGTAAGTTTGTTTTGCAATGTTCAACCGTGAGTCCATAATAGTCTGCAGCAACTCAAAGTCCACATTACATAAGATCCCTTTGTTCGACATTGTAAAGAGTATATTTTTTTTAATCAAAAGTTGAAGCTTTCTAAGACGGACCAAATATAGAAGAAAATATGAATTACACTATGTGGTTCTATTGAGATTGATTTGGTATTGTATAGGATGATAAAAAATTTCTATAACTCTTGACAAACTTGAAGGAGTTTAACTCTTGGTTAAATTCATATGTATTTTCTATAAGAGAGAGTACATGTACAAATTAAGAAAGGCATGCTAATTTAGCATAAGTTTTTGTGTCTCTCTAGTGATTGGAATTTTGATTACTTACACTAAATTTGTATGTGCATGAAAGCTTCAAGGATTGACATGACCTTCCCCACAACCCATCGAGGATAGCTACTAATACGATGTAAAGTTGCATCTGTTGATATCCTCTGAAAACAACTGCGAGTTAGAGCAGTAAACCATCTTCAATATTGTTATCATCAACAAGCTTATTTCTAAGGTGGCAGATTGTTAATTTTCCATGTGTTGAAAACACTCCATAAGAGCAGAATCCTCATAAAGTTTTTCTAGTTGTTTGATGCACACATAAAATTGATTATTTAAATGACTTATGTTGATAAAAAAATTCTTACATATTTCATGCTAAACTGACACTAAACAACAGCCTTTGGCGCTTTTAGTGTATCCAATAGCATGCAAAATGAAATCCTCATGAAGTCCCAGAGGAGTCTCCATTTCTGGTGGATAATAGGGGAAGAACACCAATACATCTATTCGCTATACGAAGACCATATTTTGAAGCATTGATTTTTTGCTTCCTTTTTTTGCATGCGGATCTTGTTGCGTTTCATTATTTGAAATTTTTAGCTTTGTTTTTGTGGTCGGTGCATAAGAACTCACACATGGCAGATTCATGGTCCAACAAAAGTTGTGTTTCGGGTGACGGGATTTGCAACGGTCAATTGGAGATGACCAGATGAGCCCAATTGCCCCGTGCACATGCAAAATACAACAGGACAAGGTAAATTGATAAAAATAAGTAAACTCGTAAGAAATTTAAATAATAAACTCTCGGCGAAACAATTTCACTCGACTAACCCTTTTCTGCCGCGCCTATCTCTATAGTGTGGCAAATCATTGTGGCACACCATCGGTTATGGTGTGGCAAACGTTTTTGCTGGCAGAACCATTGTGCCGCGCCTGTCCCTATGGCGCGGGAAACCATTGTGCCGTGCCGGCAAATGCGGCAGAAAAGGGTTAGATGGAGTAAAATTGTTTTGCTGATAGTTTATTATTTAAATTTCTTATGAGTTTAAGTTATTTATTTTCCAATTTGCCACGAGACAATCAGAGAAAAGGAGCGACATGCACATCACATGCTCGGACCTCGCGTTGCAGTACACAGCAGGAACATGCCCCCTAGGGCACGGATGGGGATAAGTACGTCTATATGTGTGCATTGCATACACCTAGCTCGTGACCGGCAAGTTGCATTTAGCAGGAATATTTGAAAAAAAAAACAGAGATCACGTGCTGGACGCAGACATGAGAATTAATGTCTGCTCATCACCTTGTGGTTTGGGTGCCTTTTGAATCAGGAAGTAGTTTTTTTATAAGAACCAACTTGAAGTAGATCTTGAACATCAAGTACAAGTTAAAATATGATAAAACAAGTACAAGTTGAAGTCGATCTTGGTATATCATAGATAGCCGTCTCGATCTCTCACTTCCGGACTTTCCCAGGCACCAAACCTATCCCTAAAAGGTTCTTGGAGGTGACTTGGAGAAGTGTCTTGGTTATTCCTAATATCTTTATCTTTATGTGAAAATTCCACCGATATATGAACAAACATTAACAACATTATAAAATGATTCAATAATAATAATAATAATAATAATAATAAATAGGCCCTTAGACCACTTAGCGACGGCTACAAACACTAGCGCGAGCGCTGAAACGCGCTGCCATCCTCGCTCCTCCACCCTAGAAGCGAGCAAATTTTGTCATAGTAGAACATGTTATAGTAGGCAAAATGGAAGATGTCTAATAGTTATCTAACCTAGGAGAATATTAGGATATCATTCCTCTATTCTTTTTTTTGCGGGCAATCATCCCTCTATTCAGTGATATAATAACCACTATATTGGAAATTTAATTCGGCCCATGGCTGCATGTGGACCTATTGTTTGAAAATATATTTGAAAATGTCAAAAAAAATTAGAAACCAATAATATTCCCCCGGACATTCTGTTCGTATATAAGTTTTCGGGGAGGAACATTTTTGTGTTTCGTATAAAATGACAAATTTGATCATAGGAGGTGGAAGCAGGAAATGTGCTGGCTCACACGAGCTAAGCAACGATCTAACTTGAAGCTTGGATAATAAGAAGAGAGCGGCCGTGGATCGAGTACTTATTAGTTAGATGAAGATCTTGCCAAGAACATAGACCGTCGAATACAATTTGATCATAATATCGCAATTTGATCATAATATTGCAATTGACTGCTCTCCAGCAACAAGTTAATACCCCGTACTAAATATCTCGAGAAAACTAAAATTCATTAGATTGCAAATGCGCCTTTCAACAAGTTGAAATAGGAAAATAGGATTTGTAAACAAACACGGACAAGCGCACACATTTCGTCGCCCGCCAAAATGCAATGGCAGCTAGTACAAGCTACAAAACTCAAACATTACGAAACAAATTCAGAAAACAGCTAAACGGAAGTTGATTATTGATGGAATGCATGCATGGATGCATGTGACCTCGCGATGCTGATGCGCGGGGTGATCGATCGTCCATGACCTCGAATCCTAGACCGCGTGTCACCCAGGGTTGCTAGGTAGGGCACATGAAGCCGGTCGGGACGCCCTTGCCGCAGAAGTTGAGGATGAGGCTGAGGTGGATGGGGAGGTTGAGGTGGATGCCCAGCACGTCGGCCTTGATGGCGGTGCAGAGGCAGATCGCGGCGTCCAGGTCGACGAGCCCGTTGAGCAGCGGGCAGCACCGGTCGTTCAACGGAGGCACGCCCACCTTCGCCTTGATCAGGTCCAGCACGTTGGCGCACACGTGCAGCTTCAGCGCATCCGTCGGGCACTTGCCGTACCAACCGCTCGTCCCGCCGCCGCTACCGCTGCCGCCGCCTCCACCTCCTCCAGATCCGCCGCCTCCATATCCGCCGCCGCCGCCGCCGCTTCCACCACCACCGCTCCCGCCGCCTATGATCCCACCCACAGGGCCGCCGATGATCCCACCGCCAGGGCTGCCGCCGATGATCCCACCACCAGGGCTGCCGCCGATGATCCCACCACCACCCCCGGTACTGCCACCACTCCCGCCGCTTCCGCCTCCATACCCACCGCCGCCTCCGCCTCCGTGGCCACTACCGCCCCCGCCTCCATGCCCTCCGCCGCCCCCGCCACCCCTCCCGCCGCCGCTGCTGCCGTGTCCACCAGTGTTGCCCGAGTCGCCGCAGGCAGGGCAGGCACTGGTCACTGCAAACAAGAGGAGGTTAAGAGCAAGGAAGAGGCTGCATGCAGCCGACGTCTTGGACGCCATTGCTCACAGGCAGTAACTAGGTCAAGCGAGCACACCTAGCTACCTACAGCTACTGCAAGTACTGTGTGAGTCTGGACGCTTGGTCTTGGCTCTATATAGAAGGTGACCACGACTCCACGAGTACAATGCTGGTGCCCTTCGGGGGATGGGCCAAACGGGACAAGGGTCCGTGATCGGATGACACATGCGTAGATCCACCAAAACGCAGGCCTGTTTCAACCCGTGGGCTAGGTGCACTGGTTTGGTGCCTGCTTGGACCTTGGCAGTAGCAGGCAGCCGCGTGCAGATCATGGGTGACAGCGGTGACATTTTGGAGGTTTACTCGTTTTTAATTGGATGGTTAATCGCTTGAACATATCTATATTCAGCAAGAAGTTCAAAACAAATAAAAAAATCCAAATCCAGCAATGTAAGCACCGTGATAAACCGTGCGGTCACGAGATTGGTATGGGGTTTTCTGCTGAAAAATATTACTCCCGCTCACCTTGTTTCGACAAGTTAAAACATGAACGTTTTACTATTGTCGTTTCAGAATATAAGGAATTTCGCTGGTCAACAAATTACAAATTTGGCAATACTTTGTAACCAATACTAATGTAAAGATAAAGGGCCAGGGGAGATATGGGGAAGTGGATGGGAGAAAACAAGTGTAATGACCAAGACCTTGCTCGAACAATTCAGATAACATCAATGTACTTACAATTGCTTTGAATTCCAAGCCTGGAGGAGATGACGCGTTCCGACACGTTCCCTCCCATGGAGCTCGAAGGTCCTGTTCATGGCGGGGGCCTCCCTCCCCCTCATGGCGGGCCCCGAGGGCTCTTACCCAAGGAGCATGTGCTGGACGCTCGAGCAGCCTACCCCACTTCGCCCACCTCACCTGTTCGCATCTCCGGTGAGCTCTCGAGCGTCCCGCCGATAACCCATCACATCGAAATCCGATCTGGGGTTGCTCGGCGTTTGACCCTGGCGATCTTCGCGGATGGATGCTCCGATGAGAAGGGCGGCGGAACGGATCAGAGCGCGGGGTCGGAGAAAGACGAGCTCGAACGAGGATTGGAAGGGGTGTCCAGAGAATAGAGTTTTCGGCCCTGTCTGGGGAGCTCGACAATGCCGCTCGGTAAGGAATTGTGGCATCCCGCAAAACCACTACTAGAAAATCGCGTTGAATTTGTGCATTGCATCGTCATCATCATATGTTGTTTGCCTGAAACTATTTTCGCAAAGCCTGTTTTGTTTTCTACAAACGCCCCGTCTTGTTTTCAAATTTAAACCCGGGTCGCCGGAATATTTTGTTGCCATTATTGGTTTACAAACGGTGCGATTAAATTAAATAAAACATTTAATTATTTTTTTAATACGGGCAGTCGAACGGGCCAACCCGACCCGAACGACCACCCCAGATTAAAATCGGTCCAACCTCTAAATCCTATAGCTACCCAGCTAACCTACCCACACCCAGCCTCCACCTCACCCTGGCCAATCGCCATGCGCCACCTCACCCTCTCCTCTCCTCCCATCCAACCACAAACTGCCACATCACCTCAAACCCCCTCTCTCTCTCACCCCCACTCCCCACAACCAGCCCCACACCCCACGCACGCTTGCACACACGCGGTCAAACCCCCCCCTGCCCACACCGATCCCCACCGCCTCACTGCCCCACGGCCCACCCCTGCACCCCCGCCCCTCCTTCCTCAACCTCCCGCGAGCAGCCTGCCTCATGCCGCCTCGGCGCACCGCCGCCACGCCTCGCTGCCGCAGCGCCCGCCGCCCCTCTCCCCGCTCCCCCAGCAGCCACCAAGATCGCCCCTCACGCTGCGGGCCGCCGCCGCAACTAACCGCCTCGCTGGCTCGCGGCGAAGCGACCACGCCGCGCTGCCGCTGACTCGCGCCTCGCCCGGCTTCTTCCTCTCCTCCACGAGCGCGCCGAGACCGCCATCGCCGCATCCTCTCCCGCCGCCGCCGCCCACCGACGGACCCGCTCTCCCGCGCCTCGCCTCGCCGCTCCGATCGCCTCGCCGCCCATCCGCCGTCACGCCGCCACAGACGCCTCTCGGGCCGCCCGCCAGTCTTCGCAGACGCCGCCGCCCCCACGCTGCCGCGGCCCGCCCTCCTCCCCGCTGGCCGGGCGAAGCTCGCCTCCTGTGTTGCCGCTTCCACCGCAGCGTTTCGCCGCTGCCGCAGCCCTCGCCGAGCCTCCGCGGCCGCCTTCCTCCTCCTCGTCGGCCCGCTGCCGTCACCAACTGCCATCCACCAAGCCCGCAGCGCCCAATGCCCGAGCCGCCCTGCCCGTCCGCAGCCTCCATCTGGCCGACCCCGCCGCGCCCTGCAGCGAGGTGCTGGATCGCGTGCCTGCGTGCTGCCGCCGCCATCGTCCCGATTCGAGCCCGGCCGCCCGTCTCCGTCGCCAAGGCTGCACCTCTGTCGTCTGCCTCGGGCCTTCTTCAAGTGTGGTGCTGTTTGACAAGAGTTGACCGGAGCGACAAGCGAGGGCGAATGGAAGAAACCCCACCAAGAGCGAGGGTACCCGAGGACGCAAAGCCGAAAGGCCAAGATCTGCTTCATGGAGCCGAAGACGTGAACGCCAAGTCTCTGGGTTCAAGGCAACAAGACCCCGATGCCGACGACTTCGCCCACAAGTTCTTCACTACAGACGTCAAGTCCCCGTACCCCGAAGGTGCTCGAAGAATCGCGTACAAGAACCCCTCTCGGACCATCAAGCACCCCTACCTGGACATGAGACCGATCGCCGGTTTAGAAGGCGCCAAGTGTGCCGGCATGGAACCTCAGGATCTCCGTCGTGGAACCGGAGCCGAGAACCCCGTCAAAACACCAAGACCCGTGGTACCGGAAGGGCGACACCAGATCGAAGCGTCAAGACCTTCTTCATGGAACGCCAAGATCTTCTCGACATCAGGGCCTTCGATATGGTTCCAACAAGATCGCCACGAGACCGACAAGCACTTCACCCCGAAGCCAAGACCGACCCGACTTGCAAACCCGACAAGACCGTCGCGACGACAAGAACGGCATCGGCCCGGAAGAATTCGACACGCCCTGACACCGAACCAAGACCTGCTTCCCGGACGCGACAAGAACTACCCCGATCCGAGACCCTAACCCCGGAGTTCGAGAACGACCCCGTCAGAACCCTGGACCCCAGACCCGTCGAACCCTGGACCCCAGACCCGTCGAACCCTGGGCCCCGACCCCGAACCCCGGAACCCCAAGATCGTCGAGACCCCTAATGTGTGAACCCCTTCCCGCCAACCCTATTTTATAAATGAAATATAACATTGTCGCATATTAAATTGCCATACTCGCATGCATATTGTGTGGTTTGGGGGCCTTATGCCGATTCACTGCATAATTAAATATGGGGCCCATATGCGGGCAAATCCAGTCTCATATTGGCCTCATTTAAATTGATGTAGCGAACCGGTACAATATTTCGGCCATGTTAATACAACATTTAAACTGCGGGGTAGATAAACAACATGTACCACCTAATTAATTGTCGGAACCCCGGTTCCACTTAATATGACCTAATTGCATCGCCCTTTGCCATGCCATACATCATACATGCATCATGCCCGATCTTCTGCCATTGTCTTAAATATTGCATCCGGTGTTTATTCTAGAGTTTTGCTTCTTCGCGGATAAGGACGTTGAGTTGATGTGAGTCACCCGATCTTGGATGAACCTTCGCAATGTTTTCAGCAGCATCTCCCCTTTCTACCTATCTTACTTTTATAGTATTTATTCCTCCTGTTCTATTGCTATACGTGGTTGCGATGCTTTAGTTTTCGCATTCGTGATATCCCTTGCAGCCTTATATTGCCTTGGACACATCCTATTACGATGTTTGGTAGATAGTTGGACTTGCTGTCGTAGCTGGCTCAATCTTTGTCGTGTCGTCAAATGCCACGATTCTTGATGTATTGCCGCATGTTGATGTTGGAGATGATCATAGCTTTACTTATCGCTCACTTTAATTTCTGTTTAACAACTAAAATTGAAATAAGCGAGGCATCGGTGGGTGATAGAAAATATTTGGTTTCCGAACGCCACTTGTGTCCCGTAAGACCCAGTACTTGATACTGTTCCTTGATTTATCGCTATCCACATCCGGGAGGTATATGGGACCCCCAGCGTGAGCTTGATTCAGTCTTATTTCTTGGGGCCACAAACTAGTTTGAGGTTTTATTTACGATCATGTACTTATGCCATGCTATCAGTATTTAAATTGTGCGCGATAGCACAATCGTACTATTTAGGAATTGTGACCCTTACGCTGTATCGACAAGCCAGCTTTTGGGTTCCCATTACCCGGCCCCACAAACCTTGAGTCCGTCTCGAGCTAGCTTACTGCTATGGTAGACTACAAGGGTGGCCCTCAAATATTTCTGAATCGTGATTGTTCACCGTGAAAGCCTCGTTGGGTTTTGATTTGGTTTTTCCGAGGTTGATCGAGCGTGTGTTGCTATTGGTGCACCGGACGGTAAAACTTTCAAAGCCGTGTCCGCGGTTATGGACGACTTGGAGCACAAGATTCTCGACCATAGACAAGAATAACTAAAGTTTATTGCTATAAATTTGACTTTATAATGACTAGTAATCAGCTTCACTATAATGGAATGGCTAATTAATACGCCTAATTGCTTGTTTGGATTGTCGCCATACCATTGTACCTGACTAGTATGTATTGCAACTACAACGGAATGGCTGAATAAAAGCACCAACAACTGCTGGGTTTTGGGTTTATCTCATGCTATCTGTATCTGAATAGTAATTGTTGCAACTATAACGGAATGATCAACTAAAAGTGCCCACTGCTTACTTTATCAGGATGATTATCTACATCTGACTAGTAATCGCTGCAATGATAACGGAATAAATAAAACTGCCAACTGTGTGAGTTCCTCGGTTGACTTCCTCGTTTGGTCTCGAGGGGGAAACACCAGGATGGGTTTGTTTGGTGATAGCTTCAGGTTGGATCCGGTTAGGTCATTCTTATCCCTCTCTGATATCCGCCAGTTGTATCGAGTCTCTATAGGTTGTTTAGTGCATGCACCGCCACTTCACCACCATACCTATGTAGGCGAGGACCGCCAATTCTAGCCTCGCTGCATCGGCCTCGATCGACGCCCTTCGCTTTTCCTTTGCCCTTTGTCGGCACCCTTTGTTTAAGGGTGTTTTGAGATCGACGCCGTTAGCAGGGTTACCCTTCCGGCTTGGCCTGGGCAGGGTTATGGACGCCATTGGTTATTCTTCAGGGCTCTTATCCCCATTTGCATCTTGTCCGTAGTCGGACGCTGTATCGTTTTACAGGTGATTTGGATCTTTGTATCGTATATCTGTATTCTTGACTCTTTGAGTCGCTGTTATATATATCTGTTCTGTGGGTCCCATGGATGGACTGTTGTGTAATGTTATTACTTCGTTTTCCACCCGCACGAAAGTGCCTGGTGGGCACCTTTGAATCGTTTCTATGCGGGTTTGGCGGGTTTCGCTAAAACTTGCATCGGTCCGATTCTGAGGGTGTTACAGAGTGGTATCAGAGCTCAGCAGTTGCGATACCCCACAAGTCCAGCCTGTAGGATAACCTAGCTAACGGCCGCTGTAGAGTGTCAAAACTATTTTTCAAAATCGGTTGGATGGTTCTGGTTAGGTCTTATTTTACTCCTTACCCCTCTGCTATTCTCCTCCTACCTCGACGTGTTTTGAATCCGCTCTCTTCTCTTTCTTCGAGTCCAGGATTTCTCGTGGTTGGGTTTCTGTCGTACCTTCAGGGTTTCGCTTTCTTCCTTTTGTAACGGAGGTGCTACGATCATCAATCTGCAACTTGTCTGTTGTACCCTTCATCCAATCTCTTGTTCTTGAGCTCTTTATCCCTATGTGTTCCTTGCTGGATATCAGTGTCGATGAAAAACATATGAGAAGGACGAGCCTTGGTGAAGTTGGAGTATACCTTGAGCATGTGTTGTTCATGCCAATGGAACCATCGCGGAACCTAATCATTGTGTCCTTCATACGATTCCTGTTGTCTCTTCCGGTGTTTCCCGATGTGATGACATCATCCACGCCAGATCCGATGCAGAGTCTGCATCACTCCCTTGTTTCCGAACCTCGCTTGTCGAGATCTTCAGTCTAATTCCGAGAGTTGGTTGCATAATCCGTCTATTCGCGTGCAGAGTAATGGTTTGAGTGCGGGATGGAGTAGCTACCCTACCACTGCTCTTATCATTCGCTCTTGTACGTTGAATAGTGGATCGATGCAATTTTACTCCTTCCATGGAAGTTAGAGGTGGCCTTACCTTTTAACCCCGTCCGTTGTTTATCCGGAGTGTTCTCTTGACGATCAGGAACAACGACCTCTTGTTAGTGGTGTCGCGAGGATCTACACGAAGCGAGAAGACGCAGATCGCCGACCTTTCCTTCCGGTACCATGAGGCGGATCTCGAGGGCGAGATCCCTTGTTAGTGGTGTCGAATTGTGGCATCCCGCAAAACCACTACTAGAAAATCGCGTTGAATTTGTGCATTGCATCGTCATCATCATATGCTGTTTGCCTAAAACTATTTTCGCAAAGCCTGTTTTGTTTTCTACAAACGCCCCGTCTTGTTTTCCAATTTAAACCCGGGTCGCCGGAATATTTTGTTGCCATTATTGGTTTACAAACGGTGCGATTAAATTAAATAAAACATTTAATTATTTTTTTAATAGGGGCAGTCGAACGGGCCAACCCGACCCGAACGACCACCCCAGATTAAAATCGGTCCAACCTCTAAATCCTATAGCTACCCAGCTAACCTACCCACACCCAGCCTCCACCTCACCCTGGCCAATCGCCATGCGCCACCTCACCCTCTCCTCTCCTCCCATCCAACCACAAACTGCCACATCACCTCAAACCTCCTCTCTCTCTCACCCCCACTCCCCACAACCAGCCCCACACCCCACGCACGCTTGCACACACGCGGTCAAACCCCCCTGCCCACACCGATCCCCACCTCTGCCCCGCTGGCCCCACGGCCCCACCCCTGGCACCCCCTGTCCCCCCCGCTCCTTCCTCAACCTCCCGCGAGCAGCCCGTCTCGCGGCCGCTCGCAACGCAACGCCGCCACGCCCGCTGCCGCAGCGCCCGCCGCCGCCTCTCCCTCTGGCCCCGCAGCCACCAAGACTGCCTCGCGCCAAGGCTGCCGCCGCTGTCAGCAACCGCTGGCCTGCTGGCGAAAGCGCGATCAAGGCCGCTGCCGCTGACCTCGCGCCTCCGCGGCTTCTTCCTCCCGCGAAGGCCGAGACCGCTTCGCCGCTGCATCCGCCGCTGCCAGCGCTGCCGCCGCCGCCACCGACGGACCGCCTCTCGCGCTTGCCGCCCGACCAGCGTCCTCCGCCGCCCCATCGCCGCCTCCGCCCAGTCACGCCTCCTCGCGCCCGCCAGACGCTTCTCCTCGGGCCGGCCCGCCAAGCCTCAGACGCCGGGCCGGACCCCACGCTGCCCAAGGCCCCGCCTGCCCCTCCTCATGGCGAAGCTCGCCCGCTGCTGCCGCTTCCACCGCAGGTTTCCCCGCTGCTGCCGCAGCTGCCTCGCCGAGCCTCGCGCCGCCCGCCTCGCTTCCTCGCTGCCCGCCCGGCTGCCGCCGCTGCCATCCACTGCCCAGCCCCAGCCCGAGCCGCCTCGCCTGCCCGTCCGCAGCCTCCATCCGCCGACCCGCCGCAGCCGAGGTGGCTCGCGTGCTGCGTCTTTGCCGCCGCCGATTCGAGCCCGGCCGCCCGTCTCCGTCGCCAAGGTTGCACCTCTGCCGTCTGCCTCGGGCCTTCTTCAAGTGTGGTGCTGTTTGACAAGAGTTGACCGGAGCGACAAGCGAGGGCGAATGGAAGAAACCCCACCAAGAGCGAGGGTACCCGAGGACGCAAAGCCGAAAGGCCAAGATCTGCTTCATGGAGCCGAAGACGTGAACGCCAAGTCCCTGGGTTCAAGGCAACAAGACCCCGATGCCGACGACTTCGCCCACAAGTTCTTCACTACGGACGTCAAGTCCCCGTACCCCGAAGGTGCTCGAAGAATCGCGTACAAGAACCCCTCTCGGACCATCAAGCACCCCTACCTGGACATGAGACCGATCGCCGGTTTAGAAGGCGCCAAGTGTGCCGGCATGGAACCTCAGGATCTCCGTCGTGGAACCGGAGCCGAGAACCCCGTCAAAACACCAAGACCCGTGGAAGTGCCAAGTCCTTCCTCTCGGCACCAAAGGACGCCAAGACCCGCGGTACCGGAAGGGCGACACCAGATCGAAGCGTCAAGACCTTCTTCATGGAACGCCAAGATCTTCTCGACATCAGGGCCTTCGATATGGTTCCAACAAGATCGCCACGAGACCGACAAGCACTTCACCCCGAAGCCAAGACCGACCCGACTTGCGAACCCGACAAGACCGTCGCGACGACAAGAACGGCATCGGCCCGGAAGAATTCGACACGCCCTGACACCGAACCAAGACCTGCTTCCCGGACGCGACAAGAACTACCCCGATCCGAGACCCTAACCCCGGAGTTCGAGAACGACCCGTCGTAACTCTGGACCCTGACCCGTCGAACCACGGACCCTGGACCCGTCGAACCACGGGCCCACCCCAACCGGAACCCCAAGATCGTCGAGACCCCTAATGTGTGAACCCCTTCCCGCCAACCCTATTTTATAAATGAAATATAACATTGTCGCATATTAAATTGCCATACTCGCATGCATATTGTGTGGTTTGGGGGCCTTATGCCGATTCACTGCATAATTAAATATGGGGCCCATATGCGGGCAAATCCAGTCTCATATTGGCCTCATTTAAATTGATGTAGCGAACCGGTACAATATTTCGGCCATGTTAATACAACATTTAAACTGCGGGGTAGATAAACAACATGTACCACCTAATTAATTGTCGGAACCCCGGTTCCGCTTAATATGACCTAATTGCATCGCCCTTTGCCATGCCATACATCATACATGCATCATGCCCGATCTTCTGCCATTGTCTTAAATATTGCATCCGGTGTTTATTCTAGAGTTTTGCTTCTTCGCGGATAAGGACGTTGAGTTGATGTGAGCTTCGCCCCGATCTTCGGATGAACCTTCGGCAATGTTTTCAGGCGAGCATCTCCCCCTTTCTACCTATTTTCTTTTATAGTATTTATTCCCTCCTGTTGTTCTATTGCTATCTGTGTTGCGATGCTTTAGTTTTCGTACCCGTGATATCCCTTGCAGCCTTATATTGCCTTGGACACATCCTATTACCTGATGTTTGGTAGATAGTTGGACTTGCGCGTCGTAGTCGCTGGCTCAATGCTGTCGTGTGTCGTCAAATGCCACAGTTGCTGATGTATTGCCGCATGTTGATGTTGGAGATGATCATAGCTTTACTTATCGTTCACTTTAATTTCTGTTTAACAACTAAAATTGAAATAAGCAGAGGCATCGGTGGGTGATAGAAAATATTTGGTTTCCGAACGCCCACTTGTGTCCTGTAAGACCCCGAGTACTTGATACCTGTTCCTTGATTTATCGCGCTATCCACATCCGGGAGGTATATGGGACCCCCCTGAGCCAGAACTTGATTCAGTCTTATTTCTTGGGGCCACAAACTAGTTTGAGGTTTTATTTACGATCATGTACTTATGCCATGCTACTTCTGTATTTAAATTGTGCGCCAGATAGCACACTGTACTGTTTAGGAATTGTGACCCGTTTACGCGGTATCGACAAGCCCAGTTTGGGTTCCCAACACATGACCGACCCCACAAACCTTGAGTCCATCTCGAGCTAGCTTACTGCTATGGTAGACTACAAGGGTGGCCCCTGAAATATTTCTGAATCCTGTGATTGTTCAGTCGTGAAAGCCTCGTTGGGTTTTGATTTGGTTTTTCCGAGGTTGATCGAGCGTGTGTTGCTATTGGTGCACCCCGGCCGGGTAAAACTTTCTGAAAGCCGTGTCCGCGGTTATGGACGACTTGGAGCACAGTATCTCGACCATAGACAAGCATAACTAAAGTTTATTGCTATAAATTTGACTTTATAATGACTAGTAATTAGCTTCACTATAATGGAATGGCTAATTAATACTGCCCACAATTGCTTGTTTGGATTGTCGCTTGCGACCATTGTACCTGACTAGTAAGTATTGCAACTACAACGGAATGGCTGAATAAAAGCACCAACAACTGCTGGGTTTTGGGTTTATCTCATGCTATCTGTATCTGAATAGTAATTGTTGCAACTATAACGGAATGATCAACTAAAAGTGCCCACTGCTTACTTTATCAGGATGATTATCTACATCTGACTAGTAATCGCTGCAACGATAACGGAATAAATAAAACTGCCAACTGTGTGAGTTCCTCGGTTGACTTCCTCGTTTGGTCTCGAGGGGGAAACACCAGGATGGGTTTGTTTGGTGATAGCTTCAGGTTGGATCCGGTTAGGTCATTCTTATCCCTCTCTGATATCCGCCAGTTGTATCGAGTCTCTATAGGTTGTTTAGTGCATCTTGCCGCCGCTGATCCACCATACCTATGTAGGCGAGGACCGCCAATTCTAGCCTCGCTGCA
This sequence comes from Avena longiglumis, assembly GCA_030063025.1. Lineage (NCBI taxonomy): Eukaryota > Viridiplantae > Streptophyta > Magnoliopsida > Poales > Poaceae > Avena > Avena longiglumis. Next base: position 453,758,365 of record CP125974.1, on the reverse strand, counting down.
TCTTGGCCTCAAGATCGACGCTCCTTCTTTTTCCTTTGCCCTTTGTCGGCACCCTTTTGTTTAAGCAGGTTTTGAGATCGACGTTAGCGGTGGTTACCTTCCGCTTGGCCTCGGGCAGGTTATGGACGCCATTGGTTATTCTTCAGGGCTCTTAGCCCCATTTGCATCTTGTCCGTAGTCGGACGCTGTATCGTTTTACAGGTGATTTGGATCTTTGTATCGTATATCTGTATTCTTGACTCTTTGAGTCGCTGTTATATATATATCTGTTCTATGGGTCCCATCGAGGACTGTTGTGTAATGTTATTACTTCGTTTTCCACCCGCACGAAAGTGCCTGGTGGGCACCTTTGAATCGTTTCTATGCGGGTTTGGCGGGTTTCGCTAAAACTTGCATAGGTCCGATTCTGAGGGTGTTACAGGAATCTTCCTGGGCATCAGGTTCTAGAATCTTCGACCTCTGTATTGGCTCCTTTTCTCCTATCACCATTGAAGCGAGTGGAAGAGAAACCCGTAATGCGGCGGAGGTCCAGGGTGAAGCGGAAAACCAAATCCCTGAGAAATCTCGGTCTGAGCAACGAATCCGCGCCGCCGTTGATTGCGCGGTTGGAGAGAGTGGAGATGAAGGGGGCAAAGCGAGGAAGACCGAGGAGAGCGTCTTCCCCATTCTCGAGATTGGAGCAGAAATTGCGCAGTCCTCTCCTGAATCTTTGCAACCCGGTCTCGATGGTGCAGGAGTTCTCGAGGAAGGAAATAGGGGCAGCCGTAGGTTTGCTGGACCTCAATCTACAACTAACCCTCTTCAGTAAGGTTCTAGACTCATTGCAACAATCTCAGTGAGGTTAGTGGAGTCTGGAGGTTGGCGGGATCCTGAAATTTCCAGGTTCAGAAAAGGACATTGTAGGAAATTCAGTTTATGGAAAAGTCCGGTGGTTGGGGTGGATGGGCTGGAAGATTGCTTTACAGATGGAGGCATGGAGGGCTTCTTTTCTCAGTTATGGATTCCCCCCTTGCAGCCCATGTGCAAACAGAAGCGACAGCAACCACCACCCACAAGAGACCACCTGCCCCCACTTATAAGAACCAGGGGAGTGCAAACCTAGAGCTTATTCCTCCCCCGTCATTGTGGCGGCGGTGGTTGAGCTTACCTCGGGATTGCAGTGTCTAGGACTAGAGGATTCTGCTGCTGTTGAAGCTTCAGGTGCTTTGGGGATGGGAGACCGAGGTAGAGGAGGCAAAGGAAAAGGGAGGGGAGGAAACAGTGGCTAGGAAAACTGGCAGATACAGCAAGTTGGGCAGCCTCAGATGCAGCAGCAACAACATCCTGTTCAAAATCCCTATGAGTTTGGGCAATTCAACCCACAGTTCTTCCCCCACTAGTCACCATTTGGGTTTCCCCCAGGTAACATGCCACCTCCTTGGGGATTCAGTAACCCCTTTCCTCCTTTCCCACCCCAACAACAATTTGGTATGCAGCCCAATCAGTGGATTGCTCCTCCCTAGTAGCAAAATTCCCAGGGTGGTGAGCAGGGTGAAAAAACAAAAACCCAGGGTCATCAGAAAAGCAAGAAGAAGTAGCCTGTTGGTCAGAAGGAAAATGTTTTACCCCAGAATGTTAGTGCTCAGTGGAATTATGTCAATGCTATCTGCCTGTGTTGTGGAGAACCTGGTCATGTGCAAGCTAGCTGTGAGAAAACTTTAGTTTGCTTCATCTGCAAAAGCTCTGCACACCCTGTTAATAAGTGTCTAGTGAGAAAGAGGCGACACCAGGTGGCAAAGTATGTAGGTAGTGGTGCTCCAGGCTTGGGATTCTATCATATTGAGATTCCTGAAAATGTGATGAATCCCATTGCCTCTACTAAGAACTGTGGGATTGTGCTGGTGGAAGAAGGCTCACTAACTGAACAAGAATTTGCTGCTGAGTTTTTTAAGATATACAAGACTAACTGGCCCTGGAAGATTAGAGAGCTAGGCTCCGAGAACACTTTCCTGGTCAAGTTCCCCCCACATATTGTGGTGGAACAGGTGATTGGGTATCCAAAATTTGGTGTCTCTAAACCAGGGGTCTGGGTCAAAGTGGAAGCTTGGAGTGATGATCCTGAGCCAGTTGAAGTCTTGAAGAAGATTTGGGTGATAATTACTGGTTTGTAGACTAAGTGGTGTGAGTGGAACACTTTGGATCAGGCTGTCTCCACATGTGGCATCTTAGAAGAGGTTGATTGGCTAAGCATCTTCAGAAACAATGCTAAAGAAGTTATGGTCTGCATCAAGTGTAAGGATCCAAACAAACTCCCTGCTAGTAGGCTCTTCAATTTCCAGGATCAACTTTTTCAGTTAGGATTCACTTTAGATCCCGCTGCTCCATTGGTTGAGGAGACTAGGAACTTAGGAGTTGATGATCAAGGTGGTCAAGATAAAAGTAATGAGGATGACTCAACTGGACAGACTGGAAATGGTGGTCAAGTGGGCCTGTCTGATAATGGTGCTTCTTCACTTGCAAGTGGTAGCCTTCCTGCTAGAGATGGTGGACAGTCTTCTAATAGGGTCAGAATGGCTGCTGATTCCCCCAATAGCTCTAGTGTTGTTTTCCAATTGCTAGTGCAAAGAGGACTTGTGGATACTGAAGGTAACTTTATCTAGGATAGAACATCTCTGGCTCCTAGGGCTGAAGAAGAAGCTCAGAGATTCTGGATGGATGGTCAGTCTTGTAACACCCTCGGAATCAGCCCTATGCAAGTTTCAGTGATTCCCGCCAAACCCGCATAGAAACGATTCAAAGGTGCCCACCAGGCACTTTCGTGCGGGTGGAAAACGAAGTAATACCATTACACAATAGTCCACGATGGAACCCACAGAACAAATATATACAACAATGACTCAAAGAGTCAAGAATACAGATATACCATACAAAGATCCAAATCACCTTGAAAACGATACAACGTCCGAGTACGGACAATCTGCAAATTAGGCTAAGAGCCCTGAAGAATAACCAATGGCGTCCATAACCCTGCCCAGGCCAAGCCGGAAGGGTAACCCTGCTAACGACGTCGCTCTCAAAACCTGCTTAAACAAAAGGGGTGCCAACAAAGGGCAAAGGAAAAAGAGAGCGGTCAAGATCGAGGCCATTACAGCGAGACTAGAATTGCGGTCCTCGCCTACAAAGGTATGGTGGATCAAGCGAAAGATGCACTAAATAACCTATAGAGACTCGATTCAACTGGCGGCTATCAGATAGGGATAAGAAAGACCTATTCGGATCCAACCTGAAACTATCCCCAAGCATACCCATCCTGGTTTTTCCCCCTCGAAACCAAACAAGGAAGTCAACCGAGGAACTCACACAGTTGGCAGTTTTATTCATTCCGTCATAGTTGCGGCAATTACTAGTCAAATATAGATAGCATGACTCATCCTGATATAATAAGCAATGTGCAGTTTTAGTTAACCATTCCGTTGTAGTTGTAGTACTTACTAGTCAGATACATATAGCATGAGGCATCCCAAAACCCAACAGTTGTTGGTACTTTTATTTAGTCATTCTGTTGTAGTTGCAATAATTACTAGTCAGATACAATGGTAATAGGTGACAACCCAAACCAGCAATTGTTGGCATTTTTATTTAGCCATTCCATTATAGTGAAGCTGATTACTAGTCATTATAAAGTCAAATTTATAGCACTACTTTAGTTATAGTTTTCTATGATCGAGATACTATGATCCAAGTCGTCCATAACCACGGACACGGCTTTCAGAAAGTTTTACTCTGCAGGGGGGCACAAATAGCAACACACGCACGATCAACCTCGAGAAAAACCAAATAAAACCCAACGAGGCATCACGACAGAGCAATTGCAAGATTCATATAAATTTCAGGAGGCCACCCCACCAAGCTACCAGCTACGAAGTTGGCCGGCTCCGAGACGGACCCAGAGGTTTGTGACGACAGCTGTAAACGACTGGGAACCCGAAAGTGTGACTGGGCTTGTCGATACCGCGAAAACGTGTACGGGTTCCAAAATAGCATAGCGCTCCACGCGCAATCATAAATAAAGCAGTAAAGCATGACATAAGTACAGGATAGTAATAAAGCCCCAAACTACTTGTGGCCCCAAGAAATAAGATATGACTCAAGCTCTAGCTAGGGGGATTCATGGTCCCACAAGCGGATAGTGCGAATATTCAAAGAACAGGTATCAAGTACTCGGGGTCCTACGGGACACAAGTGGACGGTTAAAAACCAAATAACATCTATTTCCCACATGTGCCTCTGCATTATTTACCTACTTCAATTTTAGTTATTAAACGGTAAATAAAGTTATAATCATCTCCAACATTAAACATAAGGCATTACTCTAACAACTGTGGAACATCGACGGCGCGACGCCACACCTGCGCAAGCAACTACGACTCGCAAGGTTGACTATCTACCAAACAACAGGTAATAGGATGTGTCCAAGGCAATTTAATGGCTGCAAGAGATATCACGGGAACGAAAACTAGAGCATCGCATCACAGGTAGCAATAGATCAACAGGAGGAAATAAAGACTATAAAAGTAAGATAGGTAGAAAGGGGGAGAATGCTCGCCTGAAAACATTGCCGAAGATTTATCCGAAGATCAGGTCAACACTCGCATCAACTCATCGGCCTAATCAGTAAAGAAGCAAAGCACTAGAAGAAACACCGGATACACTTTTTAATATACCCCGCAATTTAAATGTTGTCTTCACAAGGCAAAACATGGCATCGATTCGCTACGCAAATTTAAACATACCCCGCAATTTTTTGACTGTAAACTAGGAATTTCTCTATTCAAATTCTCAAGCTGATGACTAATGTTTTTCAAGATAATAGATTGTTCCTCCATAGTTTTAGTGAAAATGTTATTTTGGTCATATTGCATTTGCATAAAATTCTTAGTGGATCTCTCTACTTCTAGAATCCTTTCTTCACTAGGCATTCCAGATCTACCATGATAAACATTTCCACTTGGAGGATAAGGCCTATAATTACCATAAGTATTGTTGCCAAAATTGTTTTTTCTAATGAAATTCACATCAACTTGTTCTTCTTGAGAAACCAAAGAGGATAAGGGAACACTATTAGGATCTAGAGGAGCTTTCCCATTAACAAGCATAGCCATAATAACATCAATATTTTCACTCAAAGAGGAAATTTCCTCAATAGAATTTACCTTATTACCATGTGGAGCTCTCTCAACATGCCATTCAGAGTATTTAACCATCATATTATCAAGGAGCCTTGTTGCAGCACCCAAGGTGAGGCCCATAAAAGTACCTCCAGCAGCTGAATCCAAAAGATTTCTTGAGGAGATGTTTAAACCTGCATAAAAAGTCTGGATAATCATCCAAGCAGTGAGTCCATGAGTGGGACAATTCTTAACCAAAGACTTCATTCTTTCCCAAGCTGGAGCAACATGTTCACTATCAAGTTGTTTAAATTTCATAATGTCACTTCTCATAGATATAATCTTAGCAGGAGGATAATACTTTCTTATAAAATCATTTTGCACTTAGTCCAAGAATCAATACTATTTTTAGGCAAAGAAAGCAACCATTCTTTCGCTTTTCCTCTCAAGGAGAAAGGAACAAGCTTGAGCTTAATAATATCTCCATCTAAATCCTTATACTTTTGCATCTCACAAAGTTCAACAAAGCTATTGATATGGGCAGCAGGATCATCAGAACCAGCACCAGAAAATTGCTCTCTCATCACAAGATTCAACAAAGCAGGCTTAATTTCATAAAAGGTATCATCAGGAGCAGGTGGAGTAATAGGTGTGCTAAGGAAATCATTGTTGTTGGTGCTAGTGAAGTCACACAACTTGGTGTTCTCAGCAGAGTTCATTTTGGCAAAGGTGGGCAAGCCAAAAACAGCAGCAGCAGCTAGATCAGGAACTAATTTTTTTTGTGTTTTTGAATAAAGAAAGCAAACCAAACTAGACTAATTTTTTTGGGTTTTTGGAAAGAGGCAAACAAAACCAAGCAAAAGAAACAAAGAAAACTAAAAACAAAGTAAAGAGAAAGGAAGTGAAGGACACCCCTCGTGAAGACGACCTTAGCCTCCCTAGCAACAGCGCCAGAAAACTTGTTGATGGCGCCTCGTTGGTAACCCCAAGCGTAGGGTGTGAAGAGCAAGCAACAAGTTTTCCCTCAGTTGAGACCGAGGTTATCGAACCAGAAGGAGGAAGGAAACGTCACACAGGTGTTGCAAGCAATGCGGAGACTTGCACAACACAAACTCAAGACTTTGCCCCAACGAATCAGTGAGGTTGTCAAGCTCACCGGTTTGCTGTAACAAAGGATTAAACGTATGGTGTGAAAGGTAATGGTTTGCAGCAAGTAAACAAGTAATAGTGGAAGATGTATCAATGGTAAATATTGGACCGGGGTCCATAGTTCACTAGAGGTGTTCTCCTTAGATAAACAACATGGCATGAAGGGTAAACAAATTACAACAGGGCAATTGACAGGAACTGAGCAAGGCATAACAATGCAATTAGTAGTCAGAAAGATCCTATGAGATTCGATTGGAAAATACAATAAGATACATAGACCGCCATCCAACTGCATCTATGACTAGAAGTCCACCTTCAGGTTATCATCCGAACCCCCTCCAGTATTAAGTTGCAAGCAACAGACAACTGCTTTAAGCAAAGTGTGTAAGGTAAACAGTCCACATGTTCCATGAACAAGAGACCGTTGTTTTCTCCCAAGTAGCAACAACACATCTACAACCAAAGAGATTATTGTCACTTCCCTTGGAAACTAGAGGCATGAACCCACTATCGATCATAAATACCCCCTCTTGGAGTCACTAGCAACTACTTGGCCAAGATAGCTACTAACAACGGAGAGCATGCAAGATCACAAACAACACAGACATGATAGAATCATAAAGACAAAACCACTAATCAAACCAACATAATAATCTCAATATCCACCGGATCCCCACAAACACAACATGCATGATTACAAATAGATTAGATCTTGATCATGAACGGAGCTCACAAGACTATACATGAAAGCACAAAGGACGAGATACAACCATCTAGCTACTACATGGACCCATAGTCCAAGGTGGAACTACTCACGCATCATACCGGAGAGAAGGCCTCCGGGATGATCTTCCCTCCGGCAGGGTGCCGGGAAGAACTTCAGATCCCCCCGATCTAGGGACAATGGTGGCGGTGGCTACAGATAGTTTCGTGGAGATTTTATCGGGTGCTTAGGATTTTTGCATCGGGGTCTTCTTATAGGCGAAGGGGGAGGCCTAGGCGGCGGCCAAGGGCCCCATACCCCTCCCAGGCGCGGGGCAGGGCCACCCGCGCCTAGGGTGGGTCTGGCCGCCCTGGCTTGCCTCTCCGGCTCCCCTCTGGACTTCTTGTTCCCCACGGAAAGTAATTGACTTTGACATTTCTCCCGTCCAATTCCGAGAATATTTCTTTACTAACTTTTCTGAAACCAAAAACAGCAGAAAACAGGCATCTCTCACTATTTCAACTTTTTAATAGTTTAGTACCAGAAAACATGTAAAAAACACCTCAAAGTGTAGACAAGTAAAGCAAAGTAGATACTAAACAAGCATGGAGCATCAAAAATTATAGATATGTTTCCGACGTATCAGAGGACCCCATGAAAACATGGTTTTGCTAACTCCCAACTTATAATTTGCAAGCACACAAGCATCACAAGATTATGACAATGGTTCAAGTTTATTAAGTGCAAGAAGTAAAGTGTGCCATCAAGTTTGTGAGAGCTTTAATCACTAATTTTCACATAACAAAAGTTTAATTTGGAAGATAGATAAACACATGAATATACTTGGAATGGTGTAACACACCATGCATAGGAGTTTATAGTGGACTCTTTGGAATAACTTGGTTTCTTGGGAGTTGGATGCACGAGTAGAGCTCATACTCAGTACAAGTGGAGGCTAGCAAAAGATGGGGAGCGACCAACTAAGAGAGAAATACTGGCCATAATCATGCAGAGTGACAAAACATTATTAATTAAAGAATAAAGTGATATCACAAGTCAAAAAATAAATGATCATAGAGGCTAAGGTGACTGATTCATAGTATTAACATGGTGTAAGCATGTGCCAAGTCAACCCAAATAAAGCATCAAAGGAGAATACCACAATATTATGCTTTTGTATGCTAAAACAACGCATAATTCTTTCAAGGCACATTAAGCAATCTCAATTGTTTGAAAAAAGTCATGCTACATCAATAATTACTAAGTATATGGTCAAAGCAACATCTAGCATGACATGATAAAGCCTAAGCCACAATCAAGACAAGCTTCCTTTTGTACCACTATAAGCATGAAACTTTCTACTATTTTCCAACACCGATAAACTTATTTGAAACAAAATAAGAATGCGGGGGTCCAACTAATTTATTCATCAAAACAGAGACGCTCTAAGAACAACACAAAATTGCATGAAGAAATAAAAATAGTGTCTAGAAAGAGACCTGAGATTTTTACTAATGAAGAAGGGGATGCCTTGGGCATCCCCAAGCTTTGACACTTGTACCTCTTGAATATTTATTGGGGTGACACGGGTGGCATTCCCAAGCTTGAGATTTTGTCCATACTTCATCTCATCACATTATTCTTCCCCTGCACTTGAAAATTTCCTCCATACAAAACTTCACACAATTCTTCATTAGGAACATTAGTGTATTCAAGATAATAAGTCCTTGGGTTCAGTTTCAACACAAGTAAAACATTCATCAAAACACATGCTACTATAGAAATTTCTTTAAAAAGCTCAAGTGATCAAAGAGAACTCAAAAAGAAACCGATTAAGAGGCAAATGCAAATAATGGCAGAAATCTGTCAAAACAGACCAGAAGGTAAAAACTGATTTTTTTTGAAGACCTTATGTTGCTCAAATAAAAAAGTTCTAAACTAATTAAAGTTACATAATAACCTGGGGCATAATTCCAGAAAATTACAGATCAATCTGATGTACTGGGATTTTTCACGATTTTTTACAGTGAAGCACAAAAATCTGTTTTGGGACAACAACTTCCCCAAATCTTAATTCTCTCACATTAGAGGTTATTATTGGCACAAAACCCACACAAAAAGGAGAAGGAGAGGTTACTACAGTAGTGATAACTTTCAAGACTCAAAAAAAGAAAAACTTACTGAAATAAAAAATAATTTGGGTTATATCCCAATAGTACTTTTATTTAACGCCTTTAAGTTAGGCATGGAAAGCAAGAATCAAGTATTTTCGAATGAAGAAGCATTAGCATCAACTTTTTTTAATAGGAGAGTCAAAATATATCTTATATCTCTTTTTAGGGATGTGTTCTATACCTTTCTTGAGTGGGAATTGATATTTAATGGTGCCTTCCTTCATATCAATAATGGCACCAACAGTTCTAAGAAAAGGTCTTCCCAAAATGATAGGACAAGAAGCATTGCATTCAACATCCAAAACATAGAAATCAACGGGGACAAAGGTATTGTTAACCATAATAAGAACATCATTAATGCTCCCCATAAGTTTCTTTTTAGCATTATCATCAAGTTGGACATCCAAATAACAATCTTCCAATGGTGGTAAATCAAGCATTTCATAATTTTTTCTAGGCATAATAGAGACACTAGAACCAAGGACACATAAAGATTTGAGATCAAAATCATTCACTTTCATATTAATGATGGGTTCCCAACCATCTTCTAATTTCCTAGGAATAGAAGCTTTATTTTTCAATTTTCTTCTTGAATTTTAATGAGGGCATCTGTAATGTGTTTTGTAAAAGCCATATTCATAGCACTAGCATCAGGACTTATAGCAAGCTTTTGTAGGAACATAATTACTTCAGAAATATTGCAACCATCAAGATCAAAATCAAAATTAGCATCCAAGGTAGTAGAACTATTGTTTCCCATATTTAAAAAAAATCAGCATTTTTATTGGGTTTAGGCATTGTGCAAAAGTAATGGGGACTTCTTGTGGTTTTCTAGCATCAACATTGGTGGTGGTAATATTACAAATACTACTATTTCTAGCAATTTCATCTTCTCTTTCCCACTTAGCATGCAATTCAGCTAACAGTCTAACATTTTCATCAATTCCATCTTGTATGGCATTGGCAGCAGCAAAGGGATTTTCCATGGTTTTAGGTTTAGCATCCATTTTATTAATCAAAGAAGATTGTGCTTCAGACAAATATGAAATATTTTTTTCAGCATTTGAAAGTTTTTCCTCAATAGTTTTATTGAAAGCAGTTTGTTTACTAATAAAATCCTTAATCATGACTTCAAGTTTAGAGGGAGCACTTCTATTGTTGTTGTAGAAATTTCCATAAGCATTACCATTATTAGGATATGGCCTATAATTATTATTACCGAAATTATTCCTATAGGCATTGTTGGTAAAATTGTTATTTATAATGAAGTTCACATCAACTTGCTCTTCTTGAGCAACCAAAGAGGCTAAAGGAACATTTTTTGGATCAATATGAGCTTTTCCATTAACAAGCATAGACATAATAACATTAATTTTATCACTCAAGGAGGAGGTTTCTTCAACAGAATTTACCTTCTTACCTTATGGAGCTCTCTTAGTGTGTCATTCAGAATAGTTAACCATCATATTGTAAAGGAGCTTTGTTGCAGCACCCAAAGTAATGGTCATAAAGGTACCTCCAACAGCAAAATCCAACAGATTTCTTGAAGAAAAATTTAGTCCTGCGTAAAAGGTTTGGATAATCATCCAAGCAGTCAGTCCATGAGTGGGGCAATTATTTACCAAAGATTTCATTCTTTCCCAAGCTTGAGCAACATGTTCATTATCAAATTGTTTAAATTTCATTATTTCACTTCTCATAGATATAATCTTAGCAGGAGGATAATATTTTTCCAATAAAAGCATCTTTGAATTTAATCCAAGAATCAATACTATTTCTAGGCAAAGATAGCAACCATTCTTTAGCTCTTCCTCTCAAAGAGAAAGGAAACAATTTAAGCTTAATAATATCTCCATATACATCCTTATATTTTTGCATCTCACAGAGTTCAACAAAATTATTAAGGTGAGCAGCAGCATCATCAGAACTAGCACTAGAAAATTGCTCTTTCATAACAAGATTCAGCAAAGCGGGTTTAATTTCATAAAAAGTAGCATCAGGAGCAGTTGGAGCAATAGGTGTACACATAAAATCATTTTTGTTTGTGCTAGTGAAGTCACACAACTTAGTGTTTTTAGGAGTATTCATTTTTGCAAGAGTAAAGCAAGCCAACATAAATAGAAAATAAAGTAGAAACTAATTTTTTTGTGTTTTTGATAAAAAGGAAACGAAGCAATACAACTAATTTTTTTTGTATTTTTGATAAAAATAAAAAGGCAAAACAAAGCAAAACAAACTAAGAAAACCAAAAACAAAGTAAGGATATTGGTTGTGAGAGACTCTCCTTGCAATAATTCTTCTTTCTCCCTGAAAAGTGATTGACGAGGAGGAAGAGATTCAAGTTGTCCTTATCTCCCCAGCAACAGCGCTAGAAAATTGCTTGATTGCTCAGATATGTAGATCTCGTTGGGAACCCCAAGAGGAAGGTATGATGAGCACAACAACAAGTTTCCCTCAGTTATAAAACCAAGGTTATCAAACTAGTAGAAGTAAGGAAAAAACTCCAAGGTGTTGCTAGCAACTTGGAACCTGCACAACACAAACTCAATACTTTGCCCCAACTTATAGTGAGGTTCTCAATCTCACCGGTTTGCTTAAAACAAAGGATTAAACGTATAGTGTGGAAGATAGTGATTTGCTTGTAGAAAATAAATAGTAATCAGTAAACAGTAGATGATATATCAATGATAAGGAATGGACCAGGGTCCACAGTTCACTAGAGGTGTTCTCCGTAAGATAGATATAATGTTGGGTGAACAAATTACAATGGGGCAATTGACAGATTGAGAAAGCATAACAATGCATATACTAGACATCTTGATTCCTACGAGATTTGTTTGGGCATTACAACATAATACATAGACCGTAATCCAACTGCATCTATGACTAATAATCCACCTTCAGGTTATCATCCGAACCCCTTCCAGTATTAATTTGCAAGCAACAGATAATTGCATTAAGCAAAGTGTGTAAAGTAAACAATACAATTGCCCTTAGACAAAGGATTGTTGTTTTATCCCTAGTAGCAACAACACATCTACAACCTTAGAAGTTTCTGTCACTCTCCCAGATTACTAGAGGCATGAACCTACTATCGAGCATAACTACTCCCTCTTGGAGTTACAAGCATCTACTTGTACAAGATTGGTACTAGCAATGAAGAGCATGCAAGATCACAAATAACATAGACATGATATAAAAGGAGTACCTTAATTGCCAGTGGATTCCCTTGAGTCCCCACTGCAACGGGCTGGCAGGACAAAAGATGTTTTGCAAGTTCTCATTGTGAGCATGTATGACTATATATGGAACACATGCCTATGATTATTTAGTACTTGGATGATTTATCTTATTTATCTACAAATGCCCTAGATCTTGAAGTTATATGAATAGTCTCGTCTATGCAACGCCCATCCATCCATCCCTATGCCTACCGCACTCATATCCTATTGTTTGCTACTATTGTTACTACTGCCTCTGTTTTACTACTACTGTTACTTTGATATTGCTACTACAAAACTATTGCTACTAATAAACTACTGTAAGCAAGACTATTTACATGTGCAGCTGAATTGACAACTCAGTTGTTAAGGCTTATAAGTATTTTTTGGCTCCCCTTGTGTCGAATTAATAAATTGGGTAATACTACCCTCGAAGACTGTTGCGATCCCCTATACTTGTGAGTCAGCAAGACTATTTTCTGGCGCCGTTGCCGAGGAGCATAACTTTACTTGTAAGTTCACTTGGATCTATTATTGTTTTCTGCTATCCTTTTTCATCATGGGAAAACTCGTGATGAAAAGTTTCCTATTTTTACCATGCACTACAAGAAGAGGTAGAGTTCTAAACACCTCTGCTGCTCTTGATTCACCGTATGTTCTAAGTAAGTTTGTTACACCACCACCACATACACATGCTACACACACTGCTACTACTGCTGAATCTGAAATTGCTTCTGATGCTCATGATGTTACTTCTACCGTGCTTGATGAGAGTGGTTCATTAGGTCCTTTCCTAGATGGTACTATTGCTAGAACTATATTGGGAAACACTGAAACTCCTAGTGAAGACACTATTACACCTATTAGCTCACCTGAGTCTAGAGAGAGTTATGATATTAATGATGGTTACATTGAGATGACTGATGAATGTATTGAAGAGTATCGAAACACACGTGGTGCTAGTTCTATTAGGAGTCTCCTTGAGAAATGTACTATTATACCTAAATTGTCTCCTGATGCTAAGTTTGCCACTTCTCCCATAGACATTAAAGATAAGGATTATGATTTATCTCTTGATTTATCCTATATAAACATTGTTGAGAAAGAACCTTTTTGTGGAACTGAGAATGAAAGGGCTATGGCACATATGAATGAGCTTTCCACTATGAGTGCCTTATATTCTGATGATGTAAGATGTGTACCTACTTTGTTGCTAATATTTTCCCTTTTTCACTAAAAGGAGAAGCTAAAGATTGGTTTAATAGTTTACCTCCTGGATCCATTGATAGCCCTGATTGCTTGATTGCTACTTTCTTTTAGAAATATTTCCCTCCTAGTGCTAGGCATGCTGCTTTGTAGAATTTTTTTGATTTTAAACAGGGAGAAGAAGAAGAAGAGAAATTGCCTAAGTCATGGACAAGGTTTTGTGCCTTGATTCATGCACATCTAGGATGTCCATTAACTAAAAATGAGCTTCTTGATATATATTATAATGGACTAACTGATGAATCTAGGACATATCTGGATAGTTTTGCTGATTGTGTTTTTAGGAAAAGAACTCCTACAGAAGCTTAAGAATTAATGACTAAATTAAGCAAGAATTATGATGATTGGGCTACAACTGAGCCAATTACACCTAAGCCTACTACTCCTGAACCTATTGTTCCTGAACCAACTCCAACAACATCACCAAAGAAGAGGGGAGTTATTGAATTAAATGATGAAGTGATGAGAGAAGCTAAGAAATGTCTTAAGGAGAAAGGTATTAGATCTGAAGATGTGAAGAATTTACCTCCTATACAAGAATTATGTAAGCCAATTTCCCACTCATCCACTATTGAGGTACACTCTCTCCAACACTTTGATGAAGGTGATATTCCTTATGGTAAACCTCCTGACCAATGCTTAGAGGAACTTGATATTTTTATTGTTAAACAAGGTAATTTTAATAAACAAGTTTAGAATCGTCTATTGGAAAACTCTAGAGCTATTAATGAGTTGAAAGATATTGTGGAAAGAACTACTAATGATGTTAAAATGCTTGTTAAACACTTCCAAATGGTTCAAACCCAAATTGATCAACTTGCTAAGGTACAAAAAGATATGCTAGTTAATGCTTCTGGAGATAAACATGCTTATGGAATTAGAACTAGGAGTGCTGACGCCACTCATGATCCCTTATACCTAAAAGAATTGAGCAGGATTCTCAACAAGCTGAACATAGTGGTAGTCCTTCTAAGAGACAGAAAAATAAACATAAAACAGTTGAGGAACTTCCTGAACCTGTTGTAGATCCTAATAGTATATCTGTAACTGATGCTGAAACTAAAAGTGGTAATGATAAAAATGATGCTCCTGATAAGGAATAAATTGAAGAAGAACCTGAGAAGCACACTAAGAACACTAAGTACACTAAGGAAGATTTTATTGCTAATAAACATGGTAGTGAAAGGGAACCTTGAGTGCAGAAACCAATGCCTTTTCCTAATAAGAAACACAAGTCAAAGGAGGAAAAAAACTATAACAAGTTTTGTGAGTGGATGAAACCTTTATTTTTTGCAAATTCGTTTGACTGATGCTATTAAGTTGCCTCCTTATTCAAAGTATATGAAGGATATTGTCTCTAATAAAAGGAAGATTCCTAATGAGGAAATTTATACTTTGCTTGCTAATTATTTCTTCAATGGTAAGGTTCCAAAGAAACTTGGTGATCCAGGTATTCCAACTATTCCTTGATCTATTAAAAATAATTATGTTAGAACTGCTTTGTGTGATTTGGGAGCTGGAGTTAGTGTTATGCCTTTTTCTCTCTACAAGAGACTCCATCTAGAAAAGTTGATACCAACTGATATATCTTTGAAAATGGATAATAAATCAACTACTATCCCTGTTGGTATATGTGAAGATGTTCCTATTCAAGTGGCTCATAATTTCTTGGTTTTAACTGATTTTGTTGTGTTTGAGATGCCTAAATATGATAATATGTTTATTATTCTTGGGAGACCTTTTCTTAATACTGCAGGTGCTGTCATCAATTGTAATCAAGGAAAAGTAACTTTTAATATTAATGACAAATAGAATATTGTCTATTTCCCCAAGAAGATTGATAAGAGCTATGGCCTAAATTCAATTGAAATATTGAGAGCATCAAAGTTGGAGAAATATATTGTCCCATTCCACAAGAAAGTTTTGAAACTGTTATGATTGGGACTATTGCTATCAAGATTGAGGTAACATAATCATTTTATGAAATGCAAAGTTTTGTTTCATATAAGATTGTTTTGGTAACAAGACTTGAACAACCTTGTTAACAAAGGGATTTTAATGAACAAAACAATGCTTTCACAATGGTTATAATTGCTCACCTTTATTTTTCTCCTTTCCAATCTTTGATCTTCGTCTTGTTCGTCTTAGTTTTCCTAGTTGTTTGATTTTTGGAGTTGACGGTGCTCGACGTGGCACTTCGTTGGTAACCCCAAGCGCAGGGTGTGAAGAGCACAGTAACAAGTTTTCCCTCAGTTGAGACCGAGGTTATCGAACCAGAAGGAGGAAGGAAACGTCACATAGGTGTTCCAAACAACGAGGAGACCTGCACAACACAAACTCAGACTTTGTCCCAACAAAACAGTGAGGTTTTCAAGCAACAGACAACTGCTTTACAAGTAACAGTGGAAGATGTATCAATGGTAAAGATTGAACCGGGGTCCATAGTTCACTAAAGGTGCTCTCCTTAGATAAACAGCATGGCATGAAGGGTAAACAAATTACAACAGGGCAATTGACAGGAACTGAGCAAGGCATAACAATGCAATTAGTAGTGAGAAATATCCTATGAGATTTGATTGGACAATACAACAAGATACATAGACCGCCATCCAACTGCAGCTATGACTAGAAGTCCACCTTCAGGTTATCATCCGAAACCCCTCCAGTATTAAGTTGCAAGCAACAGACAACTGCTTTAAGCAAAGTGTGTAAGGTAAACAGTCCACATGTTCCATAAACAAGAGATCGTTGTTTTATCCCTAGTGGCAACAACACATCTACAACCGAAGATATTTTTGTCACTTCCCTTGGAAACTAGAGGCATGAACCCACTATCGAGCATAAATACCCCCGCTTGGAGTCACTAGCAACTACTTGGCCAAGATAGATACTAACAACGGAGATCATGCAAGATCACAAACAACACAGACATGATAGAATCATAAAGACAAAACCATTAATCAAACCAACATAATGATCTCAATATCCATTGGATCCCGGCAAACACAACATGCATGATTACAAATAGATTAGATCTTGATCATGAACGGAGCTCACAAGATCTATACATGAAAGCACAAAGGAGGAGATACAACCATCTAGCTACTACATGGACCCATACTCCAAGGTGGAACTACTCACGCATCATACCGGAGAGAAGTCCTCTGGAATGATCTCCCCTCTGGCAGGGTTTGTGGAAGAACTTCAGATCCACCCGATCTAGGGACGCCGGTGGCGGTGCCTACAGAAGGTTTCGTGGAATATTGACTGGATACTTAGGGTTTCTGCATCGGGGGCTTCTTATAGGCGAAGGGGGAGGCCGAGGCGGTGGCCAGGGGCCCTACACCCTGCCTAGGCATAGGGCAGGTCCCACCCGCGCCTAGGGGGTGTGGCTACCCTAGCACGCCTCTTCGTCTCCCCTCTGGACGTTATTGACTTTGACGTTTGTCCCGTCCAATTCCGAGGCCCTAGGGGGGAAAGTTATTGGCTTTGACGTTTGTCCCGTCCAATTCCGAGAATATTTCCTTACTAGCTTTTCTGGAAACCAAAATAGCAGAAACCAGGGAACTAGCACTGTGGCAACTTGTTAATAGGTTAGTACCAGAAAACATGTAAAAAGCACATCAAAGTGTAGACAAAGCAAAGCAAAGTAGATACTAAATAAGCATGGAGCATCAAAAATTATAGATACGTTTCCGACGTATCAGGAGTGTCTTAGAACTTCTGTAGTTTTGGTTTTGGTTTGCTTTTGTGTCTTTAAAAAAAAATCTTTTTCTGCGAGAAAATCAATTTTCATAACTTGAAAATTGGCCAA
This sequence comes from Avena longiglumis, assembly GCA_030063025.1. Taxonomy (NCBI): domain Eukaryota; kingdom Viridiplantae; phylum Streptophyta; class Magnoliopsida; order Poales; family Poaceae; genus Avena; species Avena longiglumis. The sequence continues at coordinate 453,740,891 of CP125974.1, read as the reverse complement.
AAATAAAGTTTCCCAAAAAAAATCTAGAAAATTCTTATTAATTTTTTATCAAAAAAGGGGCAGAGGGGCACCTGGAGTGGCCCAGGGGGGACCCACCAGGGCAGCACACCCCCTGGTGACGCGACCAGCCCCAGGTGGCGCCTGGACTGGGTGTGGCCCACCCCTGGCCCTCCAACTTGCCTCCTTCCAGCCACTTCTTTCTATCTCGCAAAAAACACCGGAAAACTTTCTCAAGCTCGAGTTCCTGTTGTTCTTGCTCAACCCATCTTTGCTGCTGATTTTTGGAGGGATTTCTCTCTGGTATGTGCCTCCTCCGCTTGTCCAATTAGATTTTTGATTGGTGGATTGTATCTTGAGTATTTTTCTACTATATGTGACAGGTTGTGTAAGCTTGCATGCTTGTTCTATGCTTAGAGATTTTATTCCGATGCATGTTTAGCCCTCTAGCAAGTTCCTATAGTAGTTTCTCATCATTTATCAACTTGGAAATCACTTGGTTTGATGTTTGTCTAAATATTTCAGAAAAAGGGCAATGGAAAACCATACCTTTGGAGAAGTGTTTGAAAGTGATGCACCTAGGAGGACAAGGCCTTCGATATCATCCTCTCTAGCTAGGCCATCATACAATGAGGATCTTTTTGTGCCGCGCTTTGGCAGCAAGGGAGATGAGAGGGATGTGCACCCTTCTACCTTCCCTTGGTTTACCTTTTTGCAAGCTACAGGGATTCTCGATGATTTCCTAACTCTCGTTCGGAGGGTTGGACTAACCGATTATATGTAGGATGAGAGTGAGCAATATGCTTTGCTCACCAAAACTTTTGTGGAGAGTTTCTCTTTCACTAACACCCCTTTCAGGACACATGTTTCATTCAAAATCTATGATAGGCCTGTCACCATGACATTGAAGAAATTTTGCAGAATTATAGGTATTGGCATGTCTGGGACGGTGAAGAAGATTCAAGCTCGACCCGCTGATTTGTTGGAGCTCTACCGCGGGGTAACAAATGATGATGACCGCACAACCCATCGCGGGAAGATAAGAAATATTTAACTCCAAGCTCTCATATATTTTGCTTATTATCTTGCCACTAGCATTCTTGATAGGGAGAACACTAGCAATATTTCCAACTATCATTTGGCCTTTCTAGCTGCTGCACTCAACAATGAAATCAGGTATAATCTTGGTTCTCTCATTGCTCGTCGCCTAGCTGCTAGAGGACCCATTTATGGGGGTATTATTGTTGCACGTGTAGTTGATGCCTTAGAACTTTCTGTTGATCCGAATGATATAGTGCTGGCACCACAGAGGCTCGATCTAGCTGCCATTAAAGCGCATCACTTTGTTACTGCTAGCTCTAGCCTTTAAGTTTACAGGATGTTGTTTACCAATGGGGACGAGATGGAAATTCCTTTGCCACATGCTACTTTGTTCAGTATTTGCAGGGTACCTTGGTCATGCTCCAAGGAGGAGATGGACGATCATCTACGCATGCGTGGTTTCCACGAGCGCTACCAGGAGGATTCAACCTATTATGACCACTATGTGCACTACACAGGGGCTTCCTCGAGCACATACCAGGACGAAGGGGCCTCTTCGTCACATTACGGAGGCACTCCTTCTTGGCCAGGATGGGATTGAGCTCCACTTAGGTCAAAACCCTAAGCTTGGGGGGGGGGGGTATACCGACATCACACTCATCTACATATCATGTTCCGTATATCCTTGTTTCGCTTTCCTTTTAGATTTTGTTTCTGCTTTCCAAAACACAAAAAGACCAAAAATATTTTCGTTGTTTCTCTTTGTTTGTTTATTTGTCTTTTTATCTTTGTTTGCTTTGGTTTGTTATAAGAAAATTCAAAAAAGATTTTGCTTTGCTTGTTTTTGCCTTCAGTGCTTGCTTTAAAAATCGAAAACCCAAAAATATTTGTTGTTATTCTTTGGTTTTGTGAAGTTCGTTGCAGGGTTCAGCGGTCCTCAGTGGAGTTTGGTTTCATGTTATTATTCAAGGCACACAAGTGAAAGGCAATAATGATGATTCATGACAACTCGAGGTGTGGTAAGAGGCTGGTAATGAACTCTATTTGTCTTCATTTTTGTACATATACTCATCATTATGGGCATGCTTATTCTGTTCATGTAAGGTGTATGTATTTATTGGATGCTTAATAGTTCTTGCTCTCTTATGATTAGCTCCAACTTGCTAATAGTTTGTAGCATGTCATATGAATGTTTGCTTGCATTGTTCTAATCATAACTTGGTATGACATGGTGGTATCCTCCTCTGAAGGTTTCATTTGAATCGACTTGGCACATGCTCACGTATGCATATGACTGAACAAAAGTTAGTTAAGCCTTGATGATTTATTTTTCCTCAGAGTTCTTGTATCACTTTTATGCCATAATTAATTCTGTTTTGTTACAAGCATGATTATGACAGTTATTTCTCTCCCGTTTGCCGCTCCCTCTCCATTGCTAGCCTTCACTTGCACTGAGTATGAGCTCTACTCGTGCTTCCAACTCCCCAAAACCAATATTGTCAAAAGTGTCCACTATATCTACCTATTAGCATCATTTGCTATTCCATGCATATTTATCATGCCTCGTTTTATTCCAAATAAAATGTTTGCTTGTTATGGGAAAGTTATTTAGTAAATCTCTCACGAACTTGATGGCACACTTTATTTCTTGCACTTAATAAACCTGAACCATTGTGACTGTCCATGAAAGTTATATGCTTGCAAATTATAGGCTGGGAGTTAGCATAACCGTGTTGTCACGGGGAACGCTTTCAACACCTGTAAATATTATACCCAGTTGATATCATGCTCTTTTGTTTACGGAAGTCGTCGGTGTGAAATAAAAGGGGATCTTGTAAGTCCATGGAGTTTAATATATGTGTTAGATAAATGCCTGGGCCGCTAGCCTAAGTCATGCCTAATCATGGTGGAAACTTGCAGCATAACCATAGTGAGCAATCTATGTAGCATTCTTATTATAAAAAAGAGTGATTAAAAAAGGAGATGAGAAAAGAGGAAAGAGAGAAAAAAGGACCATTTTTCCATGGTAAATAAGAAGATTGTTGAGATGCTCATTGTCTACTTACCTTGTCATTTTGATATGGGATAGCTCATGTATCATTGGGCAACGGGTACCCCGTTGGCGGTTCTCTATGATACCCATGTATTTACTATGACAAGAACTTACCGGTAACTAAAGTTGAGTAGCATGAGGAGCGGCCCTCGTACTCAAGGGACATGAGATTTTCAGTTTATGATCTATCAAGCATATAACTAATATTGGACCTCACTTTCACCTTAACCATATAAAGATGCCTATGATAGGGGCAATGAGAGATCAAAGCTAATGAGTACCATACTTTCAGCATTTGGAAGCCTTTCAAACTTTTCAAAAAAAATTCACTTCCTTGTTGAGTCACCACTTATTCTTTGAGCACCTTCTTGAGAGCATAGTTGTCATTCTTAGTGTAATGTGCTTGTCTCAAAACTTGGTTAATTATGTCATGACTTTGATGCTTGTATCTTTGATATCTTTAATTCTAGTCTTCACTTGAACTTTAGAGGTGCCTTGGCATTTATGTTTTTCTTGACAATCAAAGGCAAGCGAGATACCACTCTATCATACCTTCTTATGAGCATTGCAATGTTTCTTATGTTTATATTTCATGCTACTTATTATTATTGTGTTGGAATCTCGTCATAGCTTGCAATGACTATTGAGTAGACTTAGCTGCATACTCCTTATTATCAATTGTCTAGGTACTGATCATATGTTGAGAATATATACATCATTTGAAGCAAATGTTTTCATAAAAGTTCTTTTATCGCACTCAGTTTTCAACTGAATTGCTTGAGGACAAGAAATAAGCTAAGCTTGGGGGAGTTGATACGTCCAAAACACATCTACTTTCCCGAACACTTTTGCTATTGTTTCTCCTCTAAACTTGTGTGATTTGGATATGACTAACACGGACTAACGCTGTTTTCAGCAGAATTGCTTTGGTGTCTAGTTTTTGTGCAGAAAATCAACTTTCAGGAAAATTACGGAAAATATGCCAAAACTCCTATTTTACCAGAAGATTCACGGAGCCAGAAGATGATACGAAGGAGGGCCACGAGGGGCCCACACCCCCTGGCCGCGCCTAGGAGGGGTGTGTCCACCTCGGGAACCCCCTCAGCCTCCCTCTTCGCCTACATAAAGCCTTCTGACCTAAAAACCGCGGGGGGGGGGGGGGCGATGTTTTTCCAGAAAGAGTTCCGCTGCGCCGCCGCCACCAGAAACCGTGATTCGGAATCAGAAACTCCGTTTTGGCACCCTACCGGGACAGGGAATTGGAGGAGATCATCGCCATCATCATCATCGATGCCTCTCCATCAACCATCCATGTTTCTCCTATCCATGAGTGAGTAATCCCCCGTTGTAGGCTATGTGGATGGTAGGGATTGGATGAGTTCTATCATGTAATTAAATAAGATTGTTAGGGCATGGTGCCTAGTATCTTTATTAGTGATATTTGACTTTGTTGCAACTTGTTGTGCTTAATGCTTGTCACTAGGCCCGAGTGCCATGATCTTAGATCTAAACTTATTATTGATTCATGATGATAGTATTGTTTGTGATCTTATCGGCAAGTTGTGTACATATATCATTGTCCGGAACCAAAGGCCCCGAAGTGGCAGAAATTGGGACATCTGGAGGGGATGGCTGTGATGTGAGGATCACATGTTTTTATGGAGTGTTAATGCTTTGCTCCAGTGCTCTATTAAAAGGAGTATCTTAATTGCTAGTAGATTCCCTTGAGGCCCCGCTGCAACGGGCTGGCAGGACAAAAGATGTTGTGAGTTCTCATTGCGAGCACGTATAACTATATATGGAACACATGCCTATGATTGTTTAGTACTTGTATGCTTTATCTTATTTATCTGCAAATGCCCTAGATGAAGTTATATGAATAGTCTCGTCCATGCAACGCACATCCATCCATCCCTATGCCTACCGCACTTATACCCTACTATTTTCTACTATTGTTACTACTGCCTCTGTTTTACTGCTATTGGTACTATAAAACTGTTGCTACTGATAAACTACCGTGAGCAAGACTATTTCCAGGTGCAGCTGAATTGACAATTCAGTTGTTAAGGCTTATAAGTATTATTTGGCTCCTCTTGTGTCGAAGAAATAAATTGGGTAATACTACCCTCGAAGACTGTTGCGATCCCCTATACTTGTGGGTCATCACGTATCAGTGTCAAATAAGGAATTTTCTCTACACACTTAGAGGCTCGTCCCCTATATCAACACTACCATAATAAGTGTTATATGGAAAATATACGACGTTCGGCTAGAACAATGGTGAATAGGCGATTGTAAATTTTCAGGAGAAGTTATCAATTTATCAAAATTATTTAGTGTTGATGTCTTAAAAAAATATTAGCATGCAATTATACAAATCTTACTGAAGGGGTTCCATGGTAGAAAACAAAATTTTGCGACGGTGAGCAAATCTAGCCAAGATCTATCTATGCAGATGTAAGATAACGAGAGGGGATTCGATGTTCATACCTTTGAAAACCGAAAGCGGTTAACGTACCACGAGGATCGTGAATGAAATAGGCGTACTCACCTGACCTCAAGGTCACCAAGCTCCTCGCAAGTCACCCCTAGTCCTTGTACGACATATCCGACCTCATGGCCGTGTCGACGTCCAAGCTGCAATCTCCAAGAAAAAGCACCACAAGTGGTGGTGCCTCGTGGCCTTACACGTGTACAGTGTAGAGATGTCTCCCGGGTTCCGATACAGCAAAGCAGCAGAAGAAGATTGATCCTGACCGAGTCCAGCAGCATAACAACGTGCGTACGATGGAGAAATCCCTATCCCCGTATGAAGTTCCGTACTTGGAAACCACACATGAGGGGAGAGATAGGAAAGAGAGAAAGAGGCAAAGACCAATTGATGGGATGGATTTAGGGAGAGGGGTGTCCCTCTTTATATAGGTGGAAGGGTGGCACCACCTCCTTCAAAGTCCCGGGGTAAGACTAATCAAGGAAGGAGGTGGAGGCGGCTACAGCGTCCAGCCCCACATGGTAGGGATCCTACTTGGTGGCCAGCAGCCTCCCTTGGCCATCCCTAGGGAGCGGCCCCCTCTTGGGCCTCCTTCGGTGAGGCTCAATTAGGTGGGTGGCCCAAAAATCCATTTTAAATAATATTTTTAATATTAATTTATTTAATTAATACTAAATACATATTATTTAAACCCTATCCCCGAAACACCCTTTGGACCTCTTCGATCATCACCGGATATTCCCCAAACCCTTTCGGTATCTCTCCAAAACAATTCTAGAGTTCTCTCTCTTTTCTCCTATGATCTTGGATCAATCCCTAAGCATCATATACCCTTAAGTGTGGCACCCTATGACTCATGAATTAATGGCGCCTGAGAGCGATTCGTCGGGAAACCCCAAGAGCAAGGTGTGAAAAACACAACAACAAGTCTTCCCTCAGTAAGAAACCAAGGTTATCAAACCAGTAGGAGGAAGGAAACGTCTCAAAGGTGTTGCAAGCAACTTGGAGACCTGCACAACATAAACTCAAGACTTTGCCCCAACAAACAGTGAGGTTGTCAATCTCACCGGTTGCTGTAACAAAGGATTAACTGTATGGTGTGGAAGGTAATAGTGGTTTGTAGAAAGTAAACCGTAATAGTGGAAGATGTATCAATGGTAAAGATTGGACCGGGGTCCATAGTTCACTAGAGGTGTTCTCCTTAGATAAACAAACATGGCATCCTGGGTAAACAAATTACAGCATGGCAATTGACAGGACTGAGCAAGGCATAACAATGCAATACTAGACATCATGATCCTATGAGATTCGATTGGGCAATACAACAAGATACATAGACCGCCATCCAACTACATCTATGACTAGAAGTCCACCTTTGGGTTATCATCCGAACCCCCTCCAGTATTAAGTTATGAGCAACAAACAACAACTTTAAGCAAAGTGTGTAAGGTAAACAATACACTTGTTCCATGAACAAGAGACCGTTGTTTTCTCCCTAGTGGCATTATCACATCTACAACCTTAGAGATTTCTATCACTTCCCTTTGATTAAATAGAGGCATGAACCCACTTTCGAGCATAAATACCCCCTCTTGGAGTCACTAGCAACTCTTGGCCAAGATAGTTACTAACAACGGAGAGCATGAAAAATCACAAACAACACGGACATGATAGAATCAATAAGACAAAACCATTAATCAATCTGACATAGTAATATCAATATCCATCGGATCCCCACAAACACAACATGCATGATTACAAATAGATGAGACCTTGATCATGGACGGAGCTCACAAGATCTAGACATGAAAGCACAAAGGAGGAGATAAAACCATCTAGCTACTACATGGACCCATAGTCCAAGGTGGAACTACTAACGCTTCATACCGGAGGCTGGCATGATGAAGAAGAAGGCCTCTGGGATGATCTCCCCTCCGGCAGGGTGCCGGAAAGAGCTTCAGATCCCCCGGTCTAGGGACGATTGTGGCGGAAGTTACAGACGGTTTCGTGGAATATTGATCGGGTACTTAGGGTTTAGGCGTTAGGGTCTTCTTATAGGCGAAGTGGGAGGCCGAGGGGGTGCCCGAGGCGGCTTCACCCCCCAGGCGCGGGGTGGGCCCACCCGCGCGGCTAGGGGGTGTGGCCCCCTCGAGGCCCTCCTTTGTCTCGTCTTCTGGCTCCATGTTCCCCACGGTAAAATATTTACTTTGGCTTTTGTCCCATCCAATTCCGAGAATATTGATTTTCTGCCTTTCTGGAACCAAAAACAGAAGAAAACATGCAACTGGCACTGTGTCATCTTGTTAATAGGTTAATACTAGAAAACATATAAAAACACCTCAAAGTGTAGACAAATCAAAGCAAAGTAGATACCAAACAAGCATGGAACATCAAAAATTATAGATACGTTTCCGACGTATCAGGAATAGATAGACATGGTCGATACACCTCTCCGATCAATGACCAATATCGGTATCTGGAAACACATGATGGCCTTGAATGTCAAGTCTCATTCCCTTTGCTCTATGATACCTAGTTTGTCCAAGATCTGATCTTTGGTATTGACATACCTAGTTTGACCTTGTTAAACAACAAACACATTTACTCGTTTCCGTGGTATTACATCCCCGTGAACTAGTCACACTCAGATGGCAAATCCTAGTCTTGATACATAGGCCTCAAAAGTTCCTCTGAAATACCTGACAAACACATTTATGGTCACCCAGTTACGATCATGATGGTTGATATGATCAAAACAACCTCGGGAGACAGTGATTAATATGATATCACGGTCGAAGGACTAAATCACTATGCTTTGCTAGATATCGCAATGTTGAACTTTGTGGCTGGATCACATTGCAATACTAGGGTTAGGTGTTTTCCATCACATCATTCATCTAATGAAGCGACCTCGTTGATAGTTGACGTGTTAAAGTCCATGATTAGGAAATCTTAATCATCAATTGCCCAATGAACTAGTCTAAAGGATACTAGGGACCTGGTTTGTCTATATATCACACATGTATTAATGTTTCCATTTAATACAGTTATAGCATGATACAAAACTATTACAAACTAATGAGATATGCCAATAAAACATTTTTAGTATTGGACTTTAGGGCATATCTCCTTCACTTATAAAAAGTAAATTGCACAAAGTAAGAAGATCATAAACATAGACATAGAATCTACGCTTGAATTACATGTGCAATCTTAAGTCCTTATTGAAGGAGGTTCTGACACGAAGCCCCGACCACAAATACGTCATATCCAGTTGCAGAGCTAGCCCAAAATCCTGTGGTCGTCATACCATCTCCAGAGGAGGGACTAATTTACATATATATGTGAAATTGAAGGAGTTTTCTAGAAAAGTTGTGGGGTTAGCTAAACACACAACTAACAAGCAGCTCCGCCACTGTTCGTATCCCTCGTGATAGGACATCAAGTTCATGCTCAAACACTAAAGGTAGACTTCACACAAATCATTTATGCCTTTCATAAACTTCTCCTTTACAATCCAAATAGAGACACACGCCTTTTAAAAGATAACAATAAATGACCTTCACTTAGAGCTTGGACCCTTGTAAAATATCTCAAGGGAGGTAAAAAATAGGGTAATTTTCACACCGAATTGGTATCTAAATCCGTATTCAAATCCGTTTTAAAGCATTTATATCCGGTTTGAGGAAATTCGACGGATAAGCATATTTGGTTCCGTACTTGACACCCAAATGGACAATTAAAAAATTAATATTAATTATGTGATGGTTTTAAACCAAGTTAACCAATTTCCACAAAATTTCCAACCTAACATAGCACAATCGGTATGAATAAGTTTTCGAGTTTTTCCATTAAAGCAAAACTAACTTAGTCATTAACTCATTATATCAAATATGGAGTCCAATCTTGTTAGTTTACTCGGCCAGCGAGGTATTGCCTTGTGTTTGTATTATTATATCCAGATGGATATATTCTACTGAAGTGCCATCTTATACTTCTATTTATTTTTGTTCGTAGGGCATGTCAATCTACTTATCTGTTACCCGATTAGCTTTGTTTTTGCTTCGAGTCGTCTTTGTTTCCATTTTGTTCCATATCAACGGTCTAGGATATCTGGGTTCGGATCTGCAACCCCCGTTATACAACCCGCTCTAGGTTCGAGGAAAATTATTGTACTAGAGGAAACCTATCATGTATCCTATATAACTAAGAAGTTCACACCCACTAACCTATTTCTCTAAATATGCAGCCTATCCACGTCATCAAGTACTACTGACCAATCCTAACTTGCCATGTCATGCAAGCATCACACATCATTTACCATATCATCCACTGCATCATCAGATTTTTTTTATTATCTCTCATGTTGTCATAGCAGCGTCTCCAACTATCTTTGTTGGTATCCTAAGAGAAACTCTAACCGATCCCCTTTAATTGGTTAAAGGACTTTATTTCAGTTGCTAACGGCCGGGGACGCACCAAACCAATCCCCTTTCAGCCATTAGCGGAAAAAAATTTAGTCTGGCCCCCCAAAAACTCCCCCGCGGCTCTTATATTTCCTCGTCACCAACCTCGGTGACTAAAACTCCCCTCCCTCCGAGAACCTGATCCTCCCGCCCAATTCCGCCGCCAGTCGTCGCCGGCGCCATAGTTCTCCCATCCCCTGGCCGAAATGGCACCGGAGTTCCATCCCGCATGCCCACCGGAGGTTTCCGCCGGCGAAACCACGCCGGATTCGACCCCGGCGATGCATCCGATGCCGATGAAGCCATTGGGAAACACCGCCGTGGAACAACCGGCGGGAACGGCTACCAAGGCCATCGGGAAGGCGTCAACGGCGGGCAAGACACCCCTTGCACCGGTGTTGAGTGGCCCGAGTCCCCGGAAGCTGATGGCGGCGATGCAAGCGCTGTCACAGGCGGAGAAGGAGAAGAAGAAGAGGAAGGCCGCGGTGACGATGGGGTCGACTTCTACACGAAAGAAAAATCCATCGTCGGCGTCCTCATCGCCCACGCCTTCTTCCTCTGCGAGGACGCCGACGAGGAGATCGAGTGTTTGCTCGGGACCAACTGTGGGTGAAGTCATGGCGGCGAGCTCAACGGCAGCCTCCCCGACGGCGGGGGTTCAAATTAGTCCTTGTTTAGTTAAATTTATGCAATGTTTTAGTTTTATGTATGAACTATGTATGAAATCATTCGATGAAAATGGTTTGAATTGAATTCGTATGAAATCGTTCGAGAAATGTCGAATTCAGTGCAAATTCAATTTAGAATCTATTATAGTCCTATAAACTAAAGGGGATCGAATTTGGCGGCCACCTTTTAGAGGACTTAAAATTTAAGTCCATTGTTTTCTTCGACCGAAAGTCCTCTAAAATAAAGGGGATCAGTTAGAGTTGCTCTAATTCCGTTCACATGTTTTGCTTCGATTTCCCTTTTAATTATTCTAAAAGGGAAAAGTCCAAAACAAACCCTAAATTTGTAGATGAAATATAAATCGAACCCTAAACTCCTAATCCCAAAAATTAGCACTCCGAATTTATCAATCCTGGTCTACTTTAGACCCTAGACAGTTTGGCACACCGGGAATAATACAATCCCGGCCAGACTAAAGTACTACTCTCACTGACGAGTTGGACCCTCATGTCATACCGTTCCCCTTCCTACCTTCATAGATCTCATCTTTCACACTCACTGACGGTGAAAGAAGTCCACATAACCCCCCTAACTATCGGGTTTGGAACACTAACCCCCCACAAGTTTGGATTGGGGCACTTGACCCCCCTAAGTATTAAATACCAAGCAAATTACCCCCTCCGGCTAGTGATAGATGTTTTTGTCCACATGGACAAGTTGTTTTAGCCACGGTGGAGACAAGTGGTTAATTGATTCCCGTCATGACTGTTTTTGCTCGCGGCAGAGACTTCACATGAGTAGGAGGTGTACATGCGCACGGTGTTTCATTCTTTGATTGAAGCAAGCAAGTTTCACATCACCGGTGTTGGTGGGGTCAAGATGAGCATAGCAAGTGTCATGGAAAAATTGGCGCTGAAAAAGAAGAAGCACAAAAAAGATTTAGACTTTTAATATTGTCAGATTCGAAAAAGGTGTAAGTTGGTATCAGTTTAAGTGTCCACGTGGACCAAAACCATCCCAAAAACAGCCATCATCCTCACAAACCACCGGGAGGGGGTAATTTGCCTGGTTTTGCAAACTTGGAGGGGTTAAATGACCCAGTTCATACTTAAGGGGGTTTAGCGTCCCAAAGCTGATACTTAGGGGGGTTATGTGGACTTCTTTCCACTGACGGCCCATCGCTGATATTCTTCTCCATCGAACACAGCCGTGTGCATCCCCCAAGTCTCCAGCTGCGCCACTGCCGCTTCCTATTCTCTAAATAATCCCCAGATGGTGCATTCTCTTTTCTCTCCCAATATATCCATGAGAAACAATAAACGGATGGAGGCATGTGAAGAGTTGATGCAAATATCCCCCCCCCCCCCCCCGTTAAACTCTGAGCTCCACCTCGACCTTGATCGCATCTCCTCCACTAAGGGTGGGTGTCTTCAGTGCCGTCCTGTTCCTCTCCTAACTCGACAATATTTCAAGCTCGACTAAATTTCAATCGGGTGTTCTATATGCGATCTAATTTTTTATCCGGTTTCACCATCTGATTTTGTTCTTTATGGATCTCCAGTACCCCAAGATTCAAGAGCAACACAGCCACTCATCTGATTTTATTCCAGCCACTCATCTTGAAACACATTTCTTTGTTCTATAAATACTAAAGGAATTGCACATATTTAAGTGGACCTTTGATTAATTTGATATGAGGCCCCTCCTTTTGGGGAATAAGTTTGATTTGAGACATGCTTCTACAGATGCAGTGTGATCCAGATCATGGATGCGGTGGCAACAAAGATATCTATGTATATTTTCTCCTTTCTTTTCTTTATCATGTGTGTTAAAGAAAAATATAAGTCGTACTTCATGGACATTTTTTTCTATAATATCTGACAATGCAGTCAAGTAGAATTCCGAATTAATTATTTTTGTAGCTCATAAATTCATAATATTACATCTATGCTATCAATTTTCTATTATTCTTATTATTTGTTTCACTTATTTGTAGATTGGCTAACGAGTGATTTGAGAACATAACACTATATCGTTGTTTCTGGTAGTGTGGCTCAAACTGTAGACCGGGGGCAGTGGGCAACAGAACATGGTCTCGTGCAACCACCACCAGCTCATGATTTTTTTGATAAAGGATGATTTTATTGCTTAAAGTTCAAGTCTTACATCCGGTCTCTGCATAACTAAGATGCACACATCCAATCCGATTCCAAGATCTAGAACTAAAAATAAAATAAAAATATGCAAATTACATATCATCCTAAGAAATTTTAAGACACCTAAGAAAGTGAAGGAGCGATCAATTGGTCTAATATGTGTACGATGATGGAACCGAGACATATACAGAATCAATGCCCCTCCCACATGGTCTGTAGGCAACTGAGGTATGGCTACTTCCCTATTTTTCATCGTCTCACTACATCAAGAAAATCTTCCCAGAAAGTTGTTTCCAGATTTTAGGGAAAACCAGATTAAGATTGGCTTCTCTTTCTGCGTGTTGTTTTTCAGTGTAAAATAATGCACTAAGCGACCATCATGCAATTGTTGACTTCACTTTGCAGATTTCAGAGAAACCGGACTAAGCATTGGCAAAATTGAGGGAACTACCTTGTGGCACAGATCTCTTCTGCACTAGCTACATAAAAGCACTTAATACGTTCACCAGACAACACAGAACGTTGCCCCATTTTCACAGTATTATTCATGTCAGGCTATATTGACAGAGCTTATTGCCAACCTTTTATCATGCATAAATAACAATGGGAATTTATTTCTGGTTGGGTAGCAGTTCATTATGATCTGCAATGTGCATGCAACAATCGATTAAGGACTATAAACTGAAGTTGGCAACATTTTTATGAATTTCACCTTCTCATCATTATTGCCAAAGATATACGGAGCCAGGTGAGTGCCCCTCCCCCCTTTTCATCATAGTGTTACACAAGCCGACACACCGTTCGCCCATAGCGCCTAAGAGTTGGTGAGTGAATGGCTGGACCGAGCCCGACTGGAGGAGGCGTCAAGGAGGAAGCTCCATCAACGGTGTACATAGCGTCCCGGAAGCCCAAGCTCTAGGCGGCAGCCAAGACCGGACTCCAACTAGCGCATCAAGGACTCCAGGAACCACCAAGGCAACGCCCCAAGGAGGGAACGACACAAATGTGCCGCCACCGCTCGATCCTTTAGCCGGGTCTAGGGGTTTCCCCTGGTGTTCGAGGCGGGAAAGAACAGGCAATGCCATGACCGACACCTCCAAGAAGGTAACGGCGCCCACGGGCGTCGCCACTGCCAGCATCACGCAGGGATTTCTCCTCGGCCCTGCCGCCAACCCAAACATCACTGGACACGTAGCAAGGAGCCTCCATGGACCCACCGCCCGTGAGAAGAGAGCCACAAATGCCATCGGTGGAGTAGGGGTTGATCGCCGTCTCAACACAACTGAAACGGGGACTGGGCGGTAAGGACCCAGCCCCCACTGCCGCCTGGCTGGCCGTCGGCATCGCCAAGGACGTTGCCCACCACCGAGCCTGCCGCCAGCCAACATGGGCTCGGGGGAGGAGGCCCCCCATGTCGGCCGACCACCACCGCTGCAACATCCACGCAGCACGCCGGAGCAGGAACTCCTCGCGCGCCCGCCGGAGCAGGAACTCCTCGCGCGCCCGCCGCACTCGGAGCCGTGGCCCATGCGGCCCGCACATGCCTAGATCCAGCCTTGCCTCCACGCGCGATCGCGGGCACAAGAAGCTCTTCACCTGCTGCAGCCTTCGGCGTGTGCCCTCCGCACCGTCACGACGCGCCCTTCCTGCGCCGGCGCCCACCGCCGCTAGGCCGGCGTCCCTCACGACGAGGCTACACTGGAGAGCGAGGCCCCTCCCCCGTCGTCGATGGCGCGAGCTTTGCCTGACTACATCCTCCGACGGAGGCGGAGGAGAGAGGGGAGGGAGGGCCGGCCATCGGCGGAGGCTAGGGTTGGCCTCCGGTGGGACGGCACGGGATGGAGTTTGATGTTTTTTGTGTGTTTGATTTAATTCTAAGATTCACATCTGTTCAGAGTAGATGGGCCATAATGGACTAAACCATGTCGATAGTACGAGGTGTAAGAGCAATAATGGGTTCATGGCGACATGGCGTACGATAATTTACACTTGGGCACGTGAGGGCTACGCTCCATGACAGAACACACGTGTTTTTGGTCAGATTTTGTTCTGATTTCTGAATACCCTCAGCTACCGTTCTCCACGAGACCATGATTAACGATCCCCGTGGCCAAATCACTCGAGAGCTCACCAGCGCAGGCGGACGGAATGCAGCGCGTGCTTGCGGTGGCCGTGGTTGGCGCGGGTGCGGCGGGGCTGGTGGCCGCGTGCGAGCTGCTCCGCGAGGGCCACGCCGTCACGGTCTTCGAGAGGTCGGACCACGTGGGCGGCACGTGGGCCTACGACCCGCGCCCCGACGGTCCGGACCCGGTGGCCAGCAGCAACGGCGTCCACGGCGGCAGCAGCATGTACGCGTCGCTGCGCACCAACCTGCCGCGGGAGCTCATGGGCTTCTCTAGCCACGAGAGCCTCGCTGGGCGGGTCTTCGCGGGCGACCCG
Organism: Avena longiglumis; assembly: GCA_030063025.1. Classification (NCBI taxonomy): domain Eukaryota; kingdom Viridiplantae; phylum Streptophyta; class Magnoliopsida; order Poales; family Poaceae; genus Avena; species Avena longiglumis. The sequence goes on along the minus strand of CP125974.1, from coordinate 453,725,579 downwards.
CGCGCGTTCCCGAGCCACCGGGAGGTGTTGGCATTTCTGCGCGCGTTCGCCGAGGAGTCCGGCGTCGCTCGGCACGTCAGGCTCCGCACCGAGGTGGTGCGCGTGGCGCCGCCCTCCGGTCGTCCCGGGGAAGAAGAGGAGAGGTGGAGCGTTGCGTGGCGCGGGGAGAGCGGCGAGGTGGGCGTGGAGGCCTTCGATGCCGTCGTCGTCTGCAACGGGCACTGCACCGTGCCCCTCGTGCCCAAGCTCCGAGGTGAGTGAGCTGCCGTTTGTTCCACTCTCACTTCAGATCGGCAAAGGAAAAAAGAAAAATAGCTGCTGTAAGATGCTAGGAGCAATGTTCGTTTGCGCGATGCAGGAATTGACAAGTGGCGAGGAAAGCAAATGCACAGCCATAACTACCGCATTCCTGAACCATTTCGAGATCAGGTACTTCTCCATTGGTTGGCAGCAAAGGAAAAAATGAATGTGTTTTGAACAGTTGGTTCGGCATCTCTGCAGATCGTCGTTGTGGTAGGATTAGGAGCCAGCGGAATCGACATCGCTCGAGAGATCTCGCAAGTGGCCAAGGAAGGTTCTCAGATCTCTGAACTTTCCTGCTCCTACAAAATCTCGTTTCTTGCAAGTTATACATACGCCTACTAGTTAACTTGATGATCAGGTCAGGTGGATTCTCTTCATCCCATTCAGAATGATCTCTAGCTGATTTGATGATAGCCGGTGGACTGCATCCAAGATGACACTATGAGATGACACTATGGCACGTCTAAGAATTGGAGGCACTTTTTTTAGAGGCATTTTTTTTAATTGCCTCTAATTGTACTATTTGTGGCACTTTAAATAATAATGCCTTAAAATGTAAGATTTTAGAGGTAGTTTTTAAAATGCCACTAATAATTTTGCCTTTTGAGGCATTATTAATAGTGTCTCTAATGTTTTAAAAAATAGAGACACGGTCTAATGCCTCTATGCTGAACTATTAGTGGCACTTTGATATATGCCTTAAAATGACAAATCTTTTAGAGGCATTTTTTGTGAAAATGCCACTAAAAATATATCAATTGAGGCACAATCAAAAGTGCCACAATTAGTTATCATTTAGAGGCACTAAAATATGCCTCTAATAAGTGATCAATTGTGGCACTATTCGTTGTGTCTCCAATGGACAATTTTTTGAGGCACACATGATAATGCCTCTAATAGTTGGCTATTTGAAGCATTTTAAATACCTTAAATGGATGATCATTTGAATCACTATTGATAAAATGCCACAAAAAATATAGCATTTGAGGCATAGATAAAATTGCCTAAAAAAAGTACGCGGCCACTGCTCAGGCGACGGCGGCCCGATCGTCTCCTCCGATCTTGCTAATCTAGCCATCCACTTTCTCCTTCCCTCCGCTCCGATCTCTCGTTAGCATCCTTCATGCCACCCCTTCCCACGATGGACCACACAGACCATAGGGCTCACTCAGTTCCCCCGAGCTCCGCCGGCCCTGGCTCTCCGACACGGCCCCTTCGAGGTCCAGCAGCGAAGCAGTACCAGCCGCCTGACCGGGATCAGGCGGCCTCGTCCTTTAGGACGCAGTTCGTCTAGGCGCGGTGGTCGGCCGTACTCGGCACTCCCTCTTCTGTAGGTCGACAGTGCCGCTGACGTGCTCTTGAGCAGCGGCGGATGATGGGGAATAAGAGATGAGAGCGTGGATCAGGTTCTGTACAGCAGGCACAGCTCTGTGACGGTATGTTTCTTTCTATATGATGATACGGTATGCTTATTTCTATGAATTAGTTGCTAGCGTCTGGGATGGAATACACGTAGCTGATGTCATGTGTAGTGCTTTTCTAAACCATTGATGCATGGATCTAAAACTCTGATGAATTTTATGTACAATCTCATAACGATGGTTACTTATGATGATTTTTAACTTGTGCGGTTCAGCACTGCAAGAAGTTCAGAGTTCTCTCTGGTAGAACGTGTCTTGTATCTACGCTTCTATTTTCTCAATTGCAATAATGTGAGTGTTTCTTGAACACGTATTACTCTGCAGTTATAATTTCTTTTTCAGAAAAACAATTAATAGTGTCCATTCTATCAGTACAATAGTTATGTTTTCCTAATTAATTTAATTGCAAGCTTATTGTAATCTGTTGTTGTCTTGCCACAGGATGTTTCAGTAAGTCATCTAATTGTGCACTAGAGATAAGTTTAGTTATCTTATACTCCCTTTGTCTCAAAATAAGTGACTTAATTTTATCTAGATTCGCATGTATATAGACATCTTTTAGTACATAGATGCATGTGAATCTAAACAAATTCAAGTCACTTATCTTGGGATGGAGGGAGCATATGAACTAGATATTTTAGTCTCTGTAATTTTATTGAGATCACTCCTATATCTTGATAGCATTACTGCTGCTCTCCTGCATTATCTAAGCCAATTGTATATTCTTATGCATAGATGCTCTTGATTTTGCTTCATCTTTGAAGTCAGATCTAAATTATAAACCCAACTCTATGTACCGAACCTTATAACATATCCATAAAATAATGCTTGTGCATTCGTTAATTTTGACTTGGAGTGGATTCTTCAAAGCCCTCGGATGATTTTGGAACTGTTAAGCTCTTTTCGTTAATTAATAAAGATCTTTTCACCCTCAAAAAAAAGAAATGGCTGCAACTATAAGGTGATTAGTACAATATAGAAGAAACATGATTCACGGCTTGCACAACCACTCTTAACTGTGCTATGCAAAAAAAAAAACCTCACTCCTAACTGTGAGCACTTTATTGTATGGACTACGTGTATATATTTTTAGAGACGTGGACTAAAAATTTTAGGGATAAAGTAGCTGGAAGACTTGATAACAAGGGGATCATTTTTCAAAAAAATATCTAGGCAAGATATTCTCTATTTACATGATGAATTACTATCCTGTGCCGATTTTAATTACTTTATTAATTTAAAATCGGGCTTCCCTCAATTTTCATTATAAAATCGGGCTCTTCTGGATACTACCGTCTAAAATGAAGGCCCAGGAAGACCCCACCTCCATAGAGCTCATAAACAAAGCCCACGAAGGTTAATTGTTTTCTGGCCCACAGTTATGCACTGCCAGTCTGCCACCGTCAATCACCGCCCTCCGACCTCCCGCCCAGAACCCTAATCTCTGGCCGCCACCGCCGACATGGCGACGCCTCGTGAGCTAGACCTCTCCGACGAGGTAGAGGGCGAGCAGGACGGCACCACCGACTTCGTCTTCCGTCTCGTCGGCGACCCCATCCCCGTCCTGCCCACCGCCTCATCCCCGTCCTGCCCACCACCTCATCCCCATCTTCGACCTCCACTCCCCTCCCGCGCGCCCGCTCGCCGTCTCCAAACGCCACTCCGCCGTCTTTATAGCCCACCCCAAAGGTAAGTCACCGCGAATCACCAACCAGCCAAGCGCCCGCCTCAGCATTCCTATCGATCTCTCACCCCCTAGGGTTTCACGCTCCGTTTCCAGGGTTTATCGCCGCGCGGACGAAGGCGTTGATCGATGCTAGCAAGGAGGCGTGAGAGAAGGGCAAGGCGAGCACCATTGCGCATAAGAAGATCGCTGCGTCACGACGTGCCTCCCGGTGTCTCTCTTCTAGCTCTTCGGTGGCAGTCGGTGCTAGCTGCCTAAACCGACAATGAGATCAAAATCTTCTCGGTTACTTCCTGCTCCGATAAGTTTAGATCATCTTCTGCAGCTTCCCACAAAATTGTGTAAACAATACATGTCGATCCAGCGTAGCATAGAAATAGAATGTGGGTATTTGTTTCAATGCATTGCTCACAACAATTTCCGAGTTCCTAGAAGTTTATGTAAGAACATGATGAAGAATGAGCTAATGAAGTCTATGCTTTTCATCAGCTTTTAGTACTTTGGTGATTCCCAGCAATACTATTATTGTTTGTTGATTCCGGTCTTGGATAAGGTCCGCGTTCTTGTAATTAGGGATCAGGAGACCCCTTGATCTGATATATGTTTTCAGCACTTTAGTAGTAGCTGATTTTGTCAAGTTTATCATGTTTCCTTAATAGTTTCTCTATATAGGATGTTGAGCCGTCCTCATCATGTATCCTGGGACAATCTGGCACAGTTAAAGATTTCAAGTGGCTAAATCACGGCTATATTGCACTCTCAAATGGTGGACTGCTATCTCATGGTAGTTTGGGGGAAGGCCTTAAGGATGTAATGCAAAATGTTGATGCTGGTTTGTCTTTTTTCCTACCCCTACATGAGTTGATATTCTTGTGCTTTTGTAACTTCTACTTTATATGGATATATGGACAATAGATCATGCTCTAGGATACCTGTTTGTTTGTTGTTTTATTTAGAAAAACAATTGGATAGGTTTTAGTCATGTACTAATTTGTACATGTGTGTACTTATAGTATAAAGGACATCAATTAGTTCACAGTTGTCTGCTACTCCTACTCTGTCGATGCTACATTATTGAGGATCAAAATAACATGAATTTCATATACTTGTGCTATTTCTAACATGAATTTCATATACTTGATTCCCTTCAAGATCAAGAATATGTCCTTACATATGAAGACAAGGACGCTGACTGGATGCTTGTTGGTGACCTTCCATGGGAGTAAGTTTCTTTTTGAGTGGTATATAAGTGTGCCCGGCAGTTCGAGGCTTAATTCCAGAATATATTGTGGAATCTTCTCTTGTCAATACTATTTGTGTATTTGTCTTGGATAGAGATCTCGTGGAAGTTTATTCTTTATTGCAGATGGAACTACTTAGGTTCTTTTGTTGTTAGGTTGTTCTGAGGCTCATTATGAATTCAGTATGATATGATGTCAAGATGGTTGATTTAATACTGGGCAGATGGGAATCCACCTCTCTTTACCATTGTGAAACTTGTTGCCTCATAATCTCAGATGGCAGTAATAGTCAGTTAAGAATTTACCGTACAAAGGTTTCATTTCATGGATTTTGCACCAGTGCTCCCCGTAATTGTAGGAATTATGCCCTAGAGGCAATAATAAAGATGTTATTATTATAATTCTTGTTCATGATAAAGTTTATATTCCATGCTAGAATTGTATTAAGTGGAAACTTTAATACTTGTGTGGTTTGTAAACAACACCGTGTCCCTAGTATGCCTCTATGGACTAGCTCATTGATCAATGATGGTTAAGGTTTCCTAACCATAAACATGAGTTGTCAATTGATAATGAGATCATATCATTGGGAGAATGATATGGTGGATAGACCCAAACAAAGCAGAGCAATTAGATCGTGTCATCATGTTCGTCTTTGCGAAGCTTTTCCTATGTCAAATATTGTATTCCTTAGACCATGAGATAATGCAACTCCCTGGTACCGTAAGAAAGCTTTGAGGTCATCAAACGTCATCCTATGAGAGGGTGATCATAAAGGTGTCTCTCAGGTGATCGGAAAGTATCTGTTGGGTTGTATGTATTGAGATGGGATTTGTCCCTCCCAAGTCGGAGAGATATACTTCGGGCCCACTCGGTAATCGATATCAACACCGCTTGCAAGCATGTGGTTAAGGAGTTAATCACAAAGTGATATCGTATTACGGAACGAGTAAAGTACTTGTTGTGAACGAGATTGAACTAGGTATGACATGCATCGACGATCGAATCTCGGGCAAGTAAAATATCGCGAGACGAAGGGAATATATATATGGGATTGATTGAATCTGGCATCGTGGTTCATCCGATATGATCATCGATGAATGTGGGAGTCAATATGGGTGCCTGACCCGTTGATTATTGATAGAAGATCATATGCGCATATTCTCGAACCCGCAGGGTCACACACTTAACGTATCTCGACGCTAGGATAGATTGGATAATTGGTTTATGATTTTTTGTTCGTAGTCTCGGATGGGATCCGGGATATCACGAGAGGTTCCGGAATGGTCCGGAGAATAAGATTCATATAAGGCAGTGTAGTTTTTGGAGTTCGGAATTGTTCCGGGTTAATCGGTATTGTACTGGAAGCTTCTAGAACCTTCCGGAAGGGGACCAACGTGGCCCCACCTTCCGGGAGGGGGAATGGGCCTATGAGGGAGTGTCCTGGCCGCATTGGGCCAGGGGCACAAGGCCCCATAGGGCCCAGCCGATCCTGGATAAGTTTAAACTCGTTTAAACTAGAGATATGATTTCTAGATAAGGGAGAGTTTAAATCGTTTAAACTAGAGATATGATTTCTATATAAGGGAGAGTTTAAATTGTTTAAACTAGAGATAGGCTTGGACGAGGGGCAAGGGCTGGCCGCCCCCCTCTATATATAGAGGGGTGGTGCGCCTCCCCCACAACTACACACACCTTCCTCCAAGCCCTAGCGCCTTGCTACCTTCCTCTCCTCCCGATTGTTTGTAGGCGAAGCCTGCAGAAATTCTCCACCATATACACCACGCCGTGTTGTAGATCCAATCTATATCTCCACCATACTCGCTGGTCCGAGAAAGGAGGAGACGCCGAGTCTTTGCGTGTGCATCTCACGGAGGCACCGCCACTTGTGGTGCTAGATCGGATCGGATCGCGAGGAGAAGAAGCGAGCACGACTACATCACCCACGCCCGTTAACGCTCACGGCTTGAATATTCAAGGGTATGAAGATCTAATCCAATCTCTCGTTGATTGCATCTCCTAGATTAGATCTTGGCTTTCCTGCTCGCATCCGTAGAAAATTTTGATTTACTATGCCGCGAAACCCTTGAGTGGTATCAGAGCTAGATCTATGCGTAGATGTGTTTCACGAGTAGAACGCAACATGGTTGTTGCAGGCGTTGATGTTTTCTGTTGCAAACCTCTTGTTTGTGTTCTTCTTATGACGCGGGATAGTGAGATTGAAGCGGTCCAGCCAACCTTACGCGACGCCGTCATGACCGCCCGCACTTGACGCGTGTGGCTTGTACCACACATGCGGTGGTGGATGTCGGTTTCTCTCACTATAGTTGTCATGGGATTAACACCGAGTTTGGCAACCATAATATCACCGTTGTGGCTTTCCGTAGGTAAGAATCGTTCTTAGCATCTACTCCCATAAGCCACGTAAAACATGCAACAACAAAGTAGAGGCGTCTAACTTGTTTTTGCAGGAGTGTTTTTCGTGATATGGTATGGCCCAAGATGTGATGTGTATATTGTATGCGATGATCATGTTTTGTAATGTTTCACGACTTGCATGTCGATGAGTACACAACCGCGAGGAGCCATATGGTTGTATTTATAATTGTGTATGATCTCGAGTCAACTTCTTATACGCCATGTAATAAGCGTTACTTTATCGCTAAGTAGTTAGCAATAGTTGTAGTTGCTATTCGTGGTGGAGGCAATCATGGTGGAGTGATGGAGATCATGCTTAACGCACAAGATGGAGATCATTGCGAGGATTGGCTATACCATGTCACATAAAGTTATATGCATGTGATGTTTATCCTTTATGTATCTTATTATGCTTAGATCATGACGGTAGCATTATAAGATGATTCCTCACTTAAAGATCAAGATAAAACTGTGTTCTCCCCAAGTATGCACTGCGAAGTTCGTTTCCAAGCATCACGTGATGATCGGGTGCTATAGACTCTACGCTCACATACAACGGGTGCAAGCCAGTTTTTGCACACGCGGAAATACTTGGGTCTAACTTGACGAGCCTAGCATGTACAGACATGGCCTCGGAACACAAGAACCGAAAGGTTAAGCATGAGTCATATGAATGATATGATCGACACTTTGTTGTCCACCATTGAAACCACATCTCTTCTCGTGATGATCGGATTAGGTGTGGTGAATTTGGATCGTGTTCACTAAACAACTTGAGGGATGTTGAATTTAGTGGGAGTTCATCTAGTAATTTGATTAAGTTGAACTATTTATCATGAACATAGTCTAAATTTTACTTGCAAATACTATAGATCCAATGGCCAAGTCCAACTTCAACTTCAACGTTTTTGCTGAGAAAGAAAAGCTTAGGAACAATGGGTCTAACTTCACCAATTGGTTCCGCAATCTAAGAATCATTCTGTCTGGCGGACGAAAGGACTATGTCCTTGGGAAAGCGTTAGGTGACACCCCTGCTATAGATGCGCCGGCTGATGAAAAAGTTGTTTATCAGTCACGCAAGGATGATTATGATTTGATTAAGATCGTCATGTTGTATGCTATGGAATCGGATCTTCAAAATCGTTTTGAGGAGTTCGCCGGGCCCTTTGAGATTCTCGAGGAGCTGAAAAACATGTTTCAGACTCAAGCCCGTTCTGAGAGATATGAGATCTCTAAGAAATTCTTTAACTACAAGATGGAGGAAGGGAGTTCCGTTAGTGAGCACGCCATTAAGATGTCGGGCTACACTCAACGCCTTGAGCAACTGGACTGCAAGATTCCAGAGGAGCTCAAGATTGACACTCCTAGCTACAAAAGTTTTGTAGTTGATCACAATCAGATTGGTTCCACTGATATGATCACCGAGCTCTTTGCTAAGATGAAAGTAGCGGAGGTGAACATCAAAAGAATAATCATATGTTGATGGTCAACAAGCCCCCACCTTTAAGAAAGGTAAGGGTGCAAGGAAGCCCTTCAAGAAAGGCGTGAAGCTGCGTTGCCCTGGCGAGAAGAAGCTCGTCTGGTCCTAAGCCGGACACTGAGTGCTTCTATTGCAAGGACAAGGGTCACTGGAAGCGCAACTGTCCGAAGTACTTAGCGGACAAGAAGGCTGGCACCATCAAAGGTATATTTTATATACATGTTATTGATGTTTTCCTTACTAGCCCTCGTTGTAGTGCCTGGGTATTTGATACCGGTTCAGTTGCTAATATTTGTAACTCGAAACAGGAGCTACGGAATGACGGCGGCTGCGAGGATGAGGTGATGCGCTGGCAGCGGATCAAGAGTTGATGTGATGGCCGGCACGCCTCCTTAGTTTTACCTTCGGATTAGTTTTAAACCTTAATAAATGTTATTATGTGCTGCGTTGAGCATGAACATCATATCTGGATCATGTTTATTGCAAGACGGTTATTCATTTAAATCGGAGAATAATGGTTGTTCTATTTATATGAGTAACATCTTTTATGGTCATGCACCTCTTGTAAATGGTTTATTTCTTCTAAATCTCGAAAGGGATGAAACACACATCCATAACATTGAGGCTAAGAGATGCAAAGTAGATAGTGATAATACTACTTATTTGTGGCACTGTCGTCTAGGTCATATTGGTGTAAAGCGATGAAGAAACTCCATTCTGATGGACTTTTGGAGTCTCTTGATTTTGAATCATTTGACACATGCGAACCATGCCTCATGGGCAAGATGATCAAAACCCCGTTCTCCGGTATGATGGAGCGAGCAACGGACTTGTTGGAAATCATACATACCGATGTATGCGGACCGATGAGTGTTTCGACGCGCGGTGGATATCGCTATTTTCTCACTTTTACCGATGACTTAAGTAGATATGGGTATATCTATTTAATGAAACATAAATCTGAAACATTTGAAAAGTTCAAGGAATTTCGAATGAAGTGGAGAACCATCGTAATGAAAGATTAAGTTTCTACGATCCGATCGTGGGGCAAATATTTGAGTTATGATTTTCTCACATCTTAAAGCAAGTGGAATCGTTTCACAACTCACGCCACCCGAACACCACAGCAATGGTGTGTCTCGAGCAGGAATCGAACCCTATTAGATATGGTCCGATCAATGATGTCTCTTCTTGATTTGTTATCATTTTGGGGTTATGCATTAGAAACCGCTGCATTCACTTTAAATAGGGCTCCATCTAAATCCCTTGAGACGACACCGTATGAACTGTGTTTGGTGCTAAACCTAAGTTGTCGTTTCTTAAAGTTTGGGGATGCGAAGCTTACGTCAAGAAGTTGATGCGGACAAGCTCGAACCCAAAGAGGAGAAATGCTTCATAGGATACCCTAAGGAAACCATTGGGTATACCTTCTATCACGTAACCAAGGCAAAGTGTTTGTCAGAAGAACGGTTCCTTTCTTGAGAAGGAGTTTCTCTCGAAAGAAGTGAGTGGGAGGAAAGTAGAGCTAGACGAGGTTATTGAACCTTCTCTTGAATTGGAGAGTAGCGCAGACTGAAATTGTTCCAAGGCCGCTGCACAACAATAGAGGAAGCTAATGACAAGGATCATGAAGCCGGACGATGCTGCCATCGAACGCCGCAGATCGACAAGGTCGCGTTCTCCCGAGTGGTACGGCAACCTGTCTTGTTGGTAGAAGGCGGTGAACCTCACGAACTATGAGGAAGCGATGATGAGCCGGACTCGAGAAATGGCTGGAAGCCATGAAATCCAATTGGGATCCATGAGTGAAAACCAAGTATGGACTTTGGTGGATCCTCCTAGCACCGAAAGGCCGTTGAGTGCAAATGGATATTCAATAAGAAACGGACGCGATGGTAATGTTACCGTCTATAAAGCACGCTTGTCGCAAAAAGGTTTTTGACAAGTTCAAGGTGTTGACTACGATGAGACTTTCTCTCCGTAGCGATGTTTAAGTCCATTCGGATTTTATTAGCAATTGCTGCGTTTCATGATTATGAAATATGGCGGATGGATGTCAAGATCGCTTTCCTCAATGGCAACATTGATGAAGAGTTGTATATGATGCAACCGAAGGTTTTGTCGATCCCGAGGATGCTAGTAAAGTATGCAAACTTGATGTTCCATTTATGGACTAAAGCAAGCATCTCGGAGTTGGAACCTTCGCTTTGATCGAGTGATCAAGAGCTTTGGATTTGTTCCAAATTGCTACGAAGCTTGTATCTACAAGAAAGTGAGTGGGAGCTCGGTGGCGTTTCGGCATCGTATGTGGATGACATATTGATTATCGGAAATGACATCAACATGCTTAACGATGTGAAGAGTTATTTGAACAAGTGTTTTCAATGAAAGACCTAGGTGAAGCTGCTTATATATTGGGCATCAAGATCTATAGAGATAGACAAAGACGCTGATAGCTTTAAGCAGGTACATACCTAGACAAAGTTCGAAAAGGTTCGAATGGATAAGGCAAAGAAAGGTTCGGCCTATGTTGTCGGGTAAGATATTGAGCAAGGCTCGGCCTACCACGGTAAATGATAGGAAGCTATGAGCAAAGTGCCTTATGCCTCGCCATAGGTTCCATCATGTATGCCATCTTGTGTACTAGACCGGATGTGTCCAATGCTCTTAGTTTGACGAGAAGATATCAAAGTGATCCAGAGTGGAACATCGGACCGTGAAGAACATCCTAAAGTACCTAAATAGGACTAAAGAAATGTTCTTAGTCTATGGGGTGATGAACATTTTGTCGTAAAAGGTTACGTCGACGCTAGTTTCGACACGACAAGGATGATTCTAAATCTCGCATGTGATACGTGTATATTTTGAATGGAGGAGGTGAGGTGGAGAAGTGCAAGCAAAGCGTGATCGCGGGATCTACAAGAGAAGCGGAATACATGACCGCAGAAGCGTCAAGTGAAGGAGTTTGGATCAGAAACTTCATCACTGAGCTTGGCGTGGTTCCAAGTGCATTGGACCCACTGGAGATATTGTGTGACAACACTGGCGCCATAGCACTCGCTAAGGAACCAAGATATCATCCAAAGACCAAGCATATCAACCGCAAGTTTCATATAATCCGAGATTATATAGCAGATGGAGATCTGAAGATTAGCAAAGTACAAATGGATCTGAATGTCGCAGATCCATTGACTAAACCTCTTCCACGTGTAAAACATGATCAACACCTCAGTGCCATGGGTGTGAGATTGTTGCCAGATGTAAACTAGATTATTGACTCTAGTCCAAGTGGGAGACTGTAGGAATTATGCCCTAGAGGCAATAATAAAGATGTTATTATTATAATTCTTGTTCATGATAAAGTTTATATTCCATGCTAGAATTGTATTAAGCGGAAACTTTAATACTTGTGTGGTTTGTAAACAACACCGTGTCCCTAGTACGCCTCTATGGACTAGCTCATTGATCAATGATGGTTAAGGTTTCCTAACCATAGACATGAGTTGTCAATTGATAATGAGATCATATCATTGGGAGAATGATATGGTGGATAGACCCAAACAAAGCAGAGCAATTAGATCGTGTCATCGTGTTCGTCTTTGCGAAGCTTTTCCTATGTCAAATATTGTATTCCTTAGACCATGAGATAATGCAACTCCCGGTACCGTAAGAAAGCTTTGAGGTCATCAAACGTCATCCTATGAGAGGGTGATCATAAAGGTGTCTCTCGGTGATCGGAAAGTATCTTGGGTTGTATGTATCGAGATGGGATTTGTCCCTCCCAAGTCGGAGAGATATACTTGGCCCACTCGTAATCGATATCAACACCGCTTGCAAGCATGTGGTTAAGGAGTTAATCACAAAGTGATATCGTATTACGAACGAGTAAAGTACTTGCTATGAACGAGATTGAACTAGGTATGACGCACCGACGATCGAATCTCGGCAAGTAAAATATCGCGAGACGAAGGGAATATATATATGGGATTGATTGAATCTGGCATCGTGGTTCATCCGATATGATCATCGATGAATGTGGGAGTCAATATGGGTGCCTGACCTTGTTGATTATTGATAGAAGATCATGTCGCATATTCTCGAACCCGCAGGTCACACACTTAACGTATCTCGACGCTAGGATAGATTGGATAATTGGTTTATGAATTTTGTTCGTAGTCTCGGATGGGATCCGGGATATCACGAGGTTCGAATGGTCCGGAGAATAAGATTCATATAAGGGGTGCAATTTTGGAGTTCGAATTGTTCCGGGTTAATCGGTATTGTCGAAGCTTCTAGAACCTTCCGGAAGGGGACCAACGTGGCCCCACCTTCCGGGAGGGAATGGGCCTATGAGGGAGTGTCCTGGCGCATTGGGCCAGGGCACAAGGCCCCATAGGGCCCACCGATCTGGATAAGTTTAAGCTGCTTTAAACTAAAGATATGATTTCTAGATAAGGAGAGTTTAAATCGCTTTAAACTAGAGATATGATTTCTATATAAGGGAGAGTTTAAATTGTTTAAACTAGAGATAGGCTTGGAGGAGGGGCAAGGCTGGCCCCCTCTTTATATAGAGGGTGCGCCTCCCACAACTACACACACACCTTCCTCCAAGCCCTAGCAGCCTTGCTACCTTCCTCTCCTCCGATCGCTTGTAGGCGGCAAGCAGAAATTATCCACCATATACACCACGCCGTGGTTGTAGATCCAATCTATCTCCACCATACTCGCTGGTCCGAGAAAGGAGGAGACGTCGAGGTGCTGCACGTGTGCATCTCACGGAGGCACCGCCACTTGTGGTGCTAGATCGGATCGGGTCGCGAGGAGAAGAAGCGAGTACGACTACATCACCCACGTTCCGACGAACGTTCATTGTCTGAATCTTCAAGGGTATGAAGATCTAATCCAATCTCTCTCGTTGATTGCATCTCCTAGATTAGATCTTGGCTTTCCCTCTGTTCGCATCCGTAGAAAATTTGATTTACTATGCCGCGAAACCCTTCAGTAATAATATATATTTTTATATTTGGGCAAAACAAGGTGTAAATTGCACCTATTTGTTAGTTATGGTACTGGTTTTACTTCTAAAAGGCCGATCTTGTCATTTCCTTGCTTCTGAAAGAAAGCAACAATTACTCAGGCGGGGCTTCTAAAAGATGCTCAATCTGGTGTTGCTTCTCTCCGAATGGTTTTGCTAAATTAACAATCCGGCTAATGTAACCGCTTGCAACCATTTGAGGCAATCTCCCATGGATGTCCCCTGGCCTATGTGCACTAAGTAGCAAACTTACATTTACTGACATGCTGCTAAAACAAAAAATTCTTGCTTCAGGATTCATGAACTTCTGATTCTTATCTTTAGTGAAGCTTATGTAGTAGAATGTTTTCAATGGTTTTTCTAAATTTTTACCATGTCATAATGCTGTAACATGCATACTCTAATAGGCTATGAACTAAATAAGCGAACTACTAGTGGTTCGAGTAGTTCCTGACCTGAATTTTTTGTGCAGTTTGTTTACCACTATCTGCCGGAAACTGAAGATCATGAGAGGATCTGATGCTGCTGGAATAGGTATTTGCAGTTTATTTACCATTTTTGTCTGAACTGCATTTGTTTTGAGAACAATCTTGATTCATAAGCATTAAGATTACCACTACAGTATTATAAAGTTATGCGGTGGTTTTGTTTCCCATGCGTTGCATATGAGTTAGTCTCACTAGTGTTGATCCTGTGCACATACAATTTAAAATGTATAGTAATGGACGAAGCAAATGGAATCATAGTTGGCTGGTACTATATTACGCATGGATAATTTTCCCTTAAGTGAAGCACAAACCTTGGCTGATATGATGATGAAATGCTGGCTGGCAGAAACCAATATCTAGGAATTGTTGGAACCTGAAACTTTAACTTGCAATGTGTTTTCTCTATCAATTAGTTACACCATGACTGTTTAACTTATGCATCTTTGCAACTTCTGAGCATTAGGTTGGTGTAGATTATGTCATCAGTTGTAACTTTGGCTTACGATCATGATCTGAACTGAAGTGTGTCCATCTGCCTGCATCTCCAAGATCCCTTGAGCAGACATGTCAGAACAAATAAAATTGACCTTCGTCTGCAGTAAAGAAAAAGAACCGAGCTAAGTTGTGAGATGATGTTGATGCCCTAAATTATCCATGTCAAGTATCTCAAATATCCCAAGTGTTAGTCTAGTGTCATGTATTTCTGAAACCTCTGCGTGACACATGTCTGTAATGTGATCTGCTGAGATATTGCAATTGTGAGTCCCTTGGAAGGTTATTATGTCAGCAAGCTCCGCGCTTCCCGTGTATGCCACTAGTATTCATGTCATATACGGAGTAGATCCAAGTGGTGCGCTCAGTTATTCTTCTGTCTTGAAATTATCCAAATGCATGTTTTCATCTGTGGACTTAACACATGAATTTATCTTAAATCTAAATGCATGTCTTCATCGGTTCTCCAAATTTGTTTGGCGGGCAAGCGCGCGGCTTGCCGCGCGTTCCTACCTAGTCTGTAGATAGATATAGCACAAGTCAAGTAGCAGCAGGATAATGTGTAGCGCTCAGTGCGGTTCTTTTCCTTTTGATAACACAGCTTTCTTACATGATGACAATTGTTTGATTTTCAGCTGCTTGATGGTAGTCACATATGAGTGCACTATGCAAACCGTGGTTGATCTGCTGCTGCTATCGACATGAGTAAGGTGCCTATTTGGTGTTTTTTCTATGTTGTTAAATCATGTATGATGCATGCTAAACCGAGAATGTCAAACTGTTGGTAACTTGATCGGATCCTAGGGAAAATAACTGTGCATCCAGTAGTATATTTTTGTTAAGCTTGTAGATGAGAACATTTTGTGTGTTCATGCCCATTTTTAGAATTCAAGAAGTCAGTTTGAAATATAGTTGTTTCTCCAAGACACCTACTTACTGTATATGCAATGTTTGATATCCACACATTCATATTGAATGATGTTCTCAGCTTATCCTAATATTTCTAGCTTATCCTGTTTGGTACTCTTGCTCTTTTGCAGGGGTTGGGGTTTGTGCTACTGCAGCCGAATTCCGGAGGCTTTGTCCCTGGGGTAGCTGAATCGGGTTCTGCAGTTTCGTGTGTCATGTAGCCAGTGGATGCTTCATCTCTAGATTTTCGGCGACATTTCCTTCTGTTTGTAGTTGTCCTGGTATGTCCTATACCCCTTCCCTCACTTTTCCTCCATACCAACCCCTTATGCTAGCATCTAGCCTGGTTCAAATCCAGTTGAATTGGTGTTGATTGGGAGAACAGTCATCATGTTGGTTGGTTTGGATCATTTCAAAGGTCAAGGTCCAGATCATGTTATGTTGTTGTTTGGATAATTTCACGTGTTCATCATAGAAGACATTATTCTGTTTTTGTGATAGTTATAGATTGTTAGATTAGGTGTGTAATTGCAGATACACTATCCTAGTGTCCTGAACATAGAGATGTAACTTTGGAACCTTTAGGTGTGCAACCTTATTAGTGAATGGATTGACTTATCATCATAAATTTTACCCTTATGCTATTGGCAAGATACAAGAAAATCTTTCAACAGACGAATCTGACCAAGACTGAACAATAATTCTCTGTACACCTCATATAGTTGCTTCCCATGCCCTTCTTTTGCAGCCAGTGAATGGATTGACTTTTTTAAAAGAATCCTTTAATCCCAGCAGCTAGTGAATGGATTGACATCAGCCGTCGGCTCGACCTGTCAAGTGTGCCCTCTAGGTTTGTGGCACTGTCGACTCCCACAGTATCGTTGATACTTGATACTTGCTACTAGTATCTTTGTTATTTGATACTTGCTAGTATCTTTGTTACTTGATACTTCTTGATGTATTCTTCTGACGTTCCAATTTGCATTGCAGACAACAAGTGAGAGTTTCAGAAGTATGGTAACAAGCAAAGTGACTTCATCGTTTTTGTACTTCAATGCTAGTAGTGAGAGATAGAGAGAATCCTTTTGTAATTGCTCTCATTTAATTGTGATTCATTGGTGTCATAGTTGCTGGTTCATTTGATCATTGCGCCGTTGGGAATTTCTTGTGATATTAATTGGTGTATTATTTGAATCCGAATTACTGTAGTAAGATGGTGAGTTTGCAGTTTGAGATATGGCACTGTAATAATAATTACTGCCATTTTAACCTGAATATTATTGTGAGATGTGCCTTAAAAATTCAATCATGAGGCATTATGCCTCAAATGGTTGGTTTTTAGAGGCACTAGTCATAGTGCCTCAAATGGTTGGTTTTTAGAGACACTAGTCATAGTGCCACAAATGGTTGGGTTTTAGAGGCACTAGTGATAGTGCCTTAAAAAGTTGGTTTTTAGAGGCACTAGTCATAGTGCCTCAAATGGTTGGTTTCTAGAGGCACTAGTTATAGTGCCTCAAATGGTTGGATTTTAGAGGCACTATAATTTGTGCCTTAAGTTGGTTTTTGAGGCACTAGTCATAGTGCCTCAAATGGCTAGGATTTAGAGGCACTAGTCATAGTGCCTCAAATGACTATGATTTTGAGGCACTTTTTAAAACTGCCTCAAATAATTTTTACCTACACGATTGTTTCCAGCATTTTTTTTAGTGCCTTAAAAACTTAATTATGGCACTAATTTGACTATTAGAGGCACTCTAGAACGTGTGATGGCCAGGTGCGTTTCGTCGAAGCCGCAGCAGTGACAGCAGACACGATCCTCTACTGCACAGGGTACCGTTACCACTTCCCGTTCTTGGACCTGGACGAGCTGAGCGTCGACGAGGACAACCGTGTCGGGCCTCTGTACAAGCACGTCTTCCCCCCGAAATACGCGCCCAACCTATCTTTCGTCGGACTGCCGGTCAAGGTACGACGAACTTCTCACACCATCACAATGTTCAGAGCTTCAGAGAACACGGGAGTGGGCCAATTAAGCTTACGCCGTCTGGTGCTCGTCCGAGCAGACCATCCTCTTCCGACTTCCAGTCGTTCGAGCCCGAGTCCAAGTGGGTGGCGCGCGTGCTGTTGGGGAGAGCGGCGCTGCCGAGCGAGGAGGGCATGATGGCCGCCGTGTGGGATCACTACATGCGGATGGAGGAGAGCGGGAAGCCACGGCGCCACACGCACGTCCTCATGCCTGAATGGGTTGGTACAGTAGCGGCTCGATCGACTTTTGAAACCTTTTGGCGGCTGATGTCTGATGGTGTTTGTGCTTGGGTTTTGCCGCCGGCAGGTGGGTGGAGTACATGGACTGGCTGGCGAAGCAGGTCGGCGAGCCGCAGCTGGAGGCGCGGAGACGGGAGATGTACGAGAGGGCCCTCGAGTGCATCTGGTCTCTGGACGGGGAATACCGGGACAACTGGGAAGGAGGGAGTGGCGACACTGCATCTAAGATCCAGATGGTACATCAGGATCTCCACCAATAGCGAGCAGCTATATGCACTGGTCAAGAGATCTTCAGCCCGCAATTCGGGGAGCACGTACTCTTGCGGAAGACGTACAGTATTTGTTTGAAGAGTTTTACTCCCGGGTACATTCATCTGTGCTTTCCTACTCTCTCTATAAATCGACCAAGATTTTAACTAAGGACGGTACTACGCGTCCCTCGAAGTATAATTTCTCAAAATCCTCCAGGTCCTCCTGCTGACACAGTGTCCCTAAACGTGTCTCAGAATCCCGCTTTTGCTACAAATATATCCGCTTTTGCTACAAATAGCTCCGCTTTTGCTACATGTAGCAGAAAACGGTTCGGTCTAGAAAATAGAAAAAACTGGATCTCGTCGGAGATTTCGCCAGAGACCTCGCCGGAGACCGTGTGACTCGCCGAAGACTTTGACGGAGACTTTCCTCGGAGCCATGTTTGTAACATGTAGCAACGACGCCATGCGTGTGTAGCAGAAGAGCTTGGCATGTGTAGCAAAACATTTATGCTAATGTAGCAAATTTGACTTCACCGGAGACTCGCGGAGACCTCGCCGGAGGCTTTCCTCGGCGCCATGCTACACGTTTGTAGCATGTAGCAACGACGCTATGCGCGTGTAGCAGAAGAGCTCGACATGTGTAGCAGCAGCGCTGGCCGCGTGTAGCAGCAGCGGCGCGAAGTATGTAGCAGTGGCGACCCGGAGCGTGTAGCTACGAAGGCTCACGTGTAGCAGAGGGACTCGACGCGTGTAGCAGTGGCGGCCATCACGTGTAGCAGAGGTGAGAGACGGAACTGAGCGGGACGGGACGGCGTCAGCCACCTCTCCTCGCCGGAGGTAGGAGAAAGGGGAGCAGTAGGGACTATGAGGCCCATGCCAGTGGTGAGTCCGTCGTCCTCGACGCCAGCCTACGGGCTAGATGGAGCAGCGGAACGCCGCGCGTCGGCGGGGGAGCAAGACGACGCCGGCCGAGCTGGAGCATGCGGGCACGGCGGGCGAGCGAGAGTTCGATCTCCGGTGACCAGCGGCAGTGGGTGCGGGTGGCCGGTGTGGCCGAGCTAGCTGGGGCGGCGAGGAGATGCGTTTGGGGATTTTTTTCATCTCTGTAAAAGGATAAGGTAACCACATGAAGAAAATGGAACGTGGGCGGGCCCACCTCGTGCTCTGCAGGAGGAAGACCCGGGGGATCGGGAGGATGGATCAGAACAAAAGGATCATGAATTCTTTTACTCTCAAAAACAAGAATCATTTTGAATTCGCCAAATTGTCCAAAACACAGCAGCAATCCCTAATGTGACCAATTTCATTTTTTTTTCCAAAGAGGTGTGCTTCGGTGACCCCCCTCCTCTTAAACTTAAGTTTGCATAGGCCAGTTTTCTTTTGACACTATCGAGGTTCCAGTGTCTAGGCTCAGATTCTGACTCCGATGGAGGCGAGGCCCTGGCTGCGCGGGAAAAGCTTGACGCCCTAGAGGATCCTGCCGGCGAGCTGGGATGGACTACTATTTGTCGCCGACGGGGGAGGACCGATGCAGAGTTGAAGCGGGAATTTTGGGAGGAGATGGGGTTCCCGACGCCGGCATCCCGGTTCTAGGAACAGGATTCGTCTTCGTCGCCCCCACGGAGTTCGCTGCAACTCTGCCGCTCTACCTTGCCGCTGATGGTCCGTAGGAGTGCTGTGTCGTCGCTGGTGGGGCTGTTGGTGCGTCGGGGTCCTCTGGTTTGGCCGTGGAGGGGCCCCCTTCCTGCAAGGAGGGCGTCCGCGCCGCCAGTGCTTGCTTTGTTCATGGAGGGCGCCGCGGACAGAGCGATCCGGGGTGTCGCGATCCGGAATCTACGCAGTCAGTTTCGTGTGCGGGGGTTCTGGCTAACGTGGCTCCTGCAGGTGGGCCTCCACGTGGGGAAGTTACCGAGTCGGGCTCGGTGTGGAGTTTGGTAGAGAGAAGAGCTGGGATAGGGCATCGCCTGGATAATCTGTATGATTGCAATGCATCGGGCTCTCGGTCTGCTCCTATTTTGCGATCGCCTATGTCGCCCCTTCTCCACCGCATTCCTTCGTCCAAGCCCTGCTCGACGTTGCCTTCATGGCCGTGCCACCGCAGCGTGTTGTTGCTCCGCCGCCGAGTGTTGCGGCCCCTCCAGCTCTAACTCCCCGCGCCCCCTCTCAGCCGGCAGGCTCGTTTGCCCCCCTCGCGGTCAGTTGGTGTTGCTGCAGCAAGCTGCCAGGATCGGGTCGGCTCCGGGGCCCCCTTCGCCGACACTTTCCCGGGGCAGGGATCTGGGTCGCGACCCCCGCATGCTATGCCGTCTACCTCTGCGCCCGCCTTTGGCCATGGGCCACCGCCATTCTTCGGGCCGCCCAGGATGCCGCCACCGGCTCGCTTCAGTCATGGGATGGAGCTGCTGTTTCAGTCGCCACATGGAGCTTACTTCCCGGCGTCGCAGCCTCAATTAGCCTTGTAGCCACTCCAGTCGCCGTACCGTGGCCATCCATCGGGTGGGGCACCAATGATCTAGTAGAGGGTGCCGTCGCAGCAGTTTGCGGTCGGGGTCGGAAATGTGAGTGCGTCGGTGTTGAAGCGGAAGAAAAAGAAGAAGCGGGATCAGTTGCAGGTGGGTCCTGAGGTGGGTTTGCAGTCTCTCCAGCAGCAGCCACAGTTTTAGCATTATGGGTATACCGTTGGTCAGGTGGGGGCATCTTCTCAGGTTTGGGATAGCAGCCGCAATATCCGTATGGGGCACAGGGGACCGTTGACAATGTTTCTCTGGCTGAGGCAGCTTTGGAGGTTACTGTTGCTACACCGGTGCCTGTTGCCTCGGGTAAGAAGAACGAGAAGTCTGTTCGTTGCTGGAAGTGTGCGGTCAATACACATGCAACTAAAGATTGTAAAGCGGTTCATAATTGATATATTTGTGACAATTCTGCTCATCCCACTTTGAGATGTCTGATGGTGTTTGTGCTTGGGTTTTGCCGGTGGCAGGTGGACTACATGGACTGGGTGGGGGAGCAGGTCGGCGAGCCGCAGCTAGAGGTGCAGAGAAGGGAGATGTACGAGAGGGCCCTCGAGTGCATCTGGTCTCTGGATGGGGGATATTGGGACAGTTGGGAAGGAGGGGGTGACGACACTGCATCGTAAGATCAAATGTGTTCAGCGGTACTTTTTGAGTGCACTTTTTGAGGCAGCTATGTGCACTAGTCATTTTTGTGTTCATCCCGCAATTTGGGTAGCATCTACTCGCCACCCTTGCTGAACACTTCATTTGCTAAAGGGGGTCTATTAGGCGTCCCCTAGGGGATTAAAATCTGCGATCCCCCGGATGGAGAGGACGACACGTGTCCTCTCCCAGGTCAAAATCCCGTGTTGACCGGGCCATGCAACCTTTGATCCCCGAGACCCCGATCTCCAACATCCGCCTCCTCCTCTGCAGTCGCACTTAGCTGCGAGACACACGCCATCACCTGCAAACCCTCCCTGATCTGGCAGCGTCACCTACCTCTCTCTCCTAGAAAATAGTTTGCTCGGAGTACCACCGCCTCCCATGGCAGGTCGTCGTCGCCGGAGAACACGCAATAGCCTCCCAGCAAAACGCCGGTAGCTGGTTTTAGCAGCGCTAGTGACCGGCTGTAGCACCACCGCTAGCACCTTATAGCAGCGCCGGTGGCCGGTTGTAGAATCGCGATGGTGGACGATGCAGGTAGCAACGGCAAGCCCCGCGTGTAGCATCGGCAGAGCACCGTTTCCCTTTAGAAGGCGCGTCGCCGCCCTTGTAGCAAATGCTGCCGCATTGCTAGTAGCACAGCACCGTTTCCCTTGTAGAAGGCGCGTCGCCGCCCTTGTAGCAGATGCCACCGTCGTCGCTAGTAGCAGAGCACCGTTTTCCTTGTAGCAGAGCAGCGGTGCCCTTGTCCTAGATTGTTGCCATAGTTGTAGCAGACGCCATGGCCGCTTGTAGCAGAGCGTCGCCGTCCTTGTAGCAGATGTCGCTACCGCCCTTGTAGAAGAACAGAGCTGGACTTGTAGCAGAGCGTCGCCGCCGTTGTAGCGGACACCATGGCCGCTTGTAGCAGAGCGCCGCCACAGTTGTAGCAGACGCCATGGCCGCCTGTAGCAGAGTGCCGCCACCCTTGTAGGAAGTGCGAGCGGAACGAAGGCCATGGCGACGATGCCCTGTGAGAGGAAGGGCATGGCGGCGACGCCCTGCGAGAGGAAGGCCATGCGACACAGGGCCGATGCGCGGAGCGCCTGCATGAGGAAGGCCATCGTGATGGTGGAGCCGGTGGCGGAGCACCTGTACGAGGTAGCGAGGGATGCGGACAGCCTAACGAGTACGTGGTGACTGGTGAGGAAGGATCAAGGGCTGCATGCCGGGAGGAAAAGGGAGTAGGGCAGCGCGGCGAGGAGGAGAAGGGGCGACACAACATGAGGGAAGGGAGCAGGGTGACACATTGAGGAGCAGCAGGAAGCGCCATGGATTAGGACGGGAGAGAAACGCGGGAATAGATAAGTGCGTGGGAATAAGGTGGTCGTGGTGGACCCACACACCGACCATGTCTCACGCGAGCAGTAGTACACGCGTCAACGCTAGGAACCGGGGAACGCGAGTCGGGCTATCGCCCGGATGAACCATATCATTTTCCTTGCTACAGTACCTGTTTGAAGAGTTTTACCCCTAGATACATTTCCTCTTTGCTTTCCTACTCTCTACAAAAATCGACCAAGAGTTTACCCAATGCCCAACCGTCTGAATCAGAACAAAAGGATCACGAATTCTTTTATTCTAAAAAACAATCATTATTTCGAAATTGCCAAATTGTCCAAAACAAGGCAGGGGCGGAGTTTTACCCCCGGATACATTTCCAAAACTGTTAAACCACCTACCAAACAGATCGTTAACTGATTCAGTGACCAGAGAGTGGCAGCAAACCCGGCCTGAACCAGCTTCGGTTGAGCGCAAGTGAACGGGAGAACTAAATTGACAGTGGTACTAGCTAATAGCGATACATGATCAGGTTGAAACCAAAGTCACAATTGCAGAGTAAACCAAGTATAAAAATGGCAAGGGGCAACTTTAAAATTGGTCAATGCTCTCGTCACAAGCACGGAATAAAAAAATTCATCCGCTCTGCAGCCCATGTAAGTTTTGATGCTCGTGGCAGTGGAGGAGCCTTCCCAACTCATCTAGGCTCACATCTTGTGCTATATCTTGTGCTACATCTTGTGTTACATGGAGATCCACATCTATTGGTTACAGCTAGTCCAGATGGTGCAAAGGCCGTTGACGGTCTCTATTTTTTTTGTCATTGCATACCAGACCGGACTGGCCTAGACATCGAGCCTACCGCACTAGCGAAGGTGTTTCAGGCTCCATGTGGAGTGATGGCTGCATCTTTTGCCATGCCTTCTATCATTGGGATTCATAGAGCGGGTACATTTGTCGCATATGCCCAACTATTTCCTAGTGCCTCGCATGTCTAACCTACATGTAAGTTCAAATGCTCCTAACATTTAGTCTGGTCCTAGTGCTAGTATCATAAGGTGTATCATGCATGCCAACTTGACAAAAATCTGACGTGGCGTCATAATTAATAAAGAGAGAGGTGGTTAGTGTATCATAGGTAGATACCGTATCATAGCACGTAAAGCTAGAAATCATAATGACAAGTAAATCTTGTACACATATTTTACATAGAGATTCTACAAATCAATAAATATATCACTATTATGATACTACTATATGATACAATGCACTAGAGACATAGTATCATACACTAGTATCATATGCATGATACTAGTATTATGATACTCCCACTAGGACCAGCCTTAGTACACACCTAGTGCCCCACCCAAGAGAAACGAATTAGATTTCTTGAGATGACAATGAGACATACATTTGTTTTCTCCACCATTTGTATATACCTCCTCAGGATACAAGAGATTGTCCTTGAATTGAATGCAATATAAATGCTTGCAACAAGCTATTGTCGTCTTGTTCAATGCTCAAGATATCTTGTCCTTCACCGAGACCGTATATGTAGTAAGGACATAATACTTTTAGGTGTAGTCGCTTGCAAATTGTTCCACGACTTATCTAACTAGTGCGATTAGTGGCATGCCGGTAGATTAACTTGATGGTGCATATGTGCTTAATACTTCTTATTTTATGATTGTTGAACCATGTTGAGATATTGTGTGATCCATAAGCTACCGACATAATGTAATAAAAAGCTATGCGCATATCGAAGTAGGGGCTAGGGATTAGAGCACTTTTCTTTCCACTGACCTGGTCAGATATCTTCCTAAGCAAAATTATCATTGTGTGCATGTCGAATTGATCGAATGCTCAAGATATATTGTCCTTTAAACGCGATGGTATATATATATATATATATATATATATATATATATATATATATATATATATGCAATGTGGACTATGAACCATACTGCACTAGTTTGCTCCATGTAGGAGTAGTTTTCTTCTTTTCGAAAAAGGATAGAGTATTGCCACGATTTCGTCTGATTTTTTCTTGACAAAGCTAAGGTTGTGTGTATCCCCATCCCGGATTAACATAATAACATGAGGGTGTAAAGCATCCTACACCACCAGGTATCTTCAGCATCTTAGTCGACGACGCGTTGGCATCTATCAATTAGAAAATGTTCTGACACTCCCGTGTTGGACACATCCCAACGGGGAAGGATTGAGGGCGCCGACAATGCTAGCCACACCGAATCGGATGCGTGGGCCCTTGGAAGCCACACAACCAAACCATATACCCATTTATCCATTTTCAACCTAAATTACCCCCATTCCATTCTCTCGCATGTTGTGCCACTATGGTTCTCGTTCCCGCCTAGGCCATGCTGTCGTGATTGTCGTTGTCCCAAGAAGTGGAGGAGGGTGAGTCGGAGGAGGATGAAGAGGAAGATGGTAGATGAGGATGCCAAATTTTGCCACTCGGCGGCTCCTGAGCGCATCATGCATGAAATGAGGGTAGCTAGCACAACAGAGGCATCGACATCAGTAGCGACACCGGCGACAGAGGAGCTAACGCCGTCGGTGACCCAGAGGCACCACCGTCCATTTGATCTCTATATGGTTTTGGTTGTAATATGGATGCCGGACTTTGATGATGTTTTGGGCCCATCTTAGTGACCGTGGATTTGAATTGCATGATCCTTGTGACTTGAACTAATGTGAATTTTTAGGATTTGAATTTCTTTATTGGGACAAAATATTTGGGAGGCCATTTGGGGTGAGTGTGGAGGGAAGGGGGCTGGTGTGGACAGGTCATCCCAACCGTTAGCGACCATATTTTGGGGACACCGATGGAGATGGTCTTAGCTCTCTCTCTCTCTCTCTTAAATATTTTTTAGCTCCTTGTGTGCCTCAATTCTCTGTAGATCGGCCCAGGTGACAAACACTCTATCCAATCGCAGATGTAGAAAATCACCCTTGTAGGACCACCAAGTATCACACTTGAAGCAAGAATAGTTTTTAGTCTTTCATAGTGAACAGGCGGTGGCAACAAATGAACATGAACTAGCACAACTGATGCGGGGCCACCGCTAGCCTGGTGCGCCCCCATCGTCACAGATCCCATGGTCAAGGGTTTCCTCGGCCCACCCCACACGATGCTTCTCGGCTGAATTTCTGGACGGAAATGATGGATGTAGAGCCGGTCTCTATGCAGGATCTCAAGCCAAGTTTGCAGAGACAGGGTCGGTTTGCGAAAGCTTTTGCTGGAGATAGAGCATCCGTATTGCCGCCTACAACCAACACATTTGATAAAAAAAGGTGAAAATTCCCTCCTTTTCTTCTTGTAAAATGGAGTAGAAGAAGTTGTGGATTATTGGATTTTTCTTACAAATGAAGTAAAAGAAACGCTAAATAGACCGAGGAAGAGGACAACTGAGTTGTATTTTGCATGGAACCATCAAAAGCTTGTTGATGAGGCATTATACAAAGAGAGTGGCATTCATCAACCATTGCAACAATTTTGGAAAAAAAAATAGGAGAACTTTGATGAAAAAACAAGTGGAGAGGGTAGATTGCTATCAATAAATGGAACATTCTTGTTATATGTTCTAATGCATAACTTGAACACTACAGTTTGTCTCAGATTGTATTAGTATGTATTCAGTATGTATCCATATGTATCGATATGTACCGATTGCATTATATTGTATTGGATTGTATCGGTTTGTATTAGGTTGTATCGATATGTATGCACTACTAATCTATGATTATATATCGGTATGTATGAACCAATATTTTTGTAAATAAGAAGAATTTTTTTGAGGAGCTAAGTTTAAGGGTTTGGTTAGGAAGCGCTTTTTTTAGAGGGGTAAATATACTCCTCTAAAGTACAGGGATGCGTTTTACTCTCTAAATATAAGGGATGGGCTAGAGATAACCCTAAAATCGGAATTGATGTTTCCGCACCATTATTTTCTGAACAAAAAATTGTACCAGCACCCTTGCTAGATAAACTAGAGAACGTTCGTGTGCTCCTGTGGCACCGGACACTGCCTAGATCCTCCATACTCTCTTACTTGCACCTGCCACCAAAGAATGACCCGCGCAAAGATCCGAGACGATATAGGGGGACACGGTGGTAGGTTCCTCCTTGCCCATCGACGAGGTCTACGGTTGCGGTGGATTCTAGCGGATGTTCACTGGTTGGCGTCGGGATGAAGACGTGGCTTGGTAGGCACCGACCAGGAACAGAGCACATATTGATATGGTGCAACAACGAACTCCGGATCTTGTGGTGACGGCTAGGCTAGATGGTGCAAAGGCGGCTGGAGGTCCCTGCTACTTATTTGGTTCCATCCTTGGGACATCGAGCCTACCGCACTAGGAAAGGTGTTTCAAGCTTTGTGTGGCGCGATAGACACGAGTTTTTCCATGCCTTGTGTTAGCGGGACTTGCAAAACAGCCATGTTTGTTAAATATGCCCAATTCTTTCATGGTGCCTCGCATTTCTAACGTACCGTGTACATGCAAACGCTTCTAACATCTACTCCCCCGTTTTAATATTATGAAACGGAGGGAGTACACACCTTGTCTCCTCCCTAGTGAAATGAACTAGATTCCTAGAGGCCATAATGCGACTGTATTTTTGTTTTTTTTCACCATGTTTATATACCACCTCAGAATAAGGTAGATCGTCCTTGAATTGAATGCAATATAAACGCTCGTAACGAGCTAGTGTCTCCTTGTCGAATGCTCAAGATATCTCGTCCTTCGATCACCGAGATCATATATGCAGAAAGGACGATGCATTATCATATTACCATAGAAAGTATGGAGGGTTGCACACGACTTTGCCTCATGTCAGAGCATTTTCCTTTGCACCGACTTAGTTCGAATTATGGTAGCGTACATCTCGGGATGGTTGAATGCTCAAGATATATTGTCCTTTTATTGGGATCGTATATGCAATGTGGAGGTGCAAAAGACTGCACTAGTTTGCTCCATGTATTATTATTGTTTTTTTTGGGAAACAAGTAGTTCTCTTGCCACCGATTTCGTCGGATATCTTTGCCGGCAAAATTATGGTTGTGTGCATCCCCACCCTGGATTAACAGGAATGATGCTAGTCGTTTGATTTTGTAACTACACGTGCACGTAAAGTGTCTTGTTGTGAATCCTAAACTTAGTTTAACGTAGATGGTCAGGTGTTACACGTACGATGGTTGAAACTCCAGATCTTGTAGGCGGACACCAAGCACAACTCAATATAATTGTTCGTATCGTTGTATGTGCGTGTACTATTTACTAGAAAGAGGAATGCATGCTAGTTTTACTCCTGGAAGAAAATTGACCAAATAATGCAGAACCAGAAAATGAGGAAGAAGTGAAGACCACACGCTAGTAAAGAGAATAGGCGTTCGCATATGGAGGAACAGGAAATGGCCAATCACACATTAGTGAATTGAATCGAAGGGTGCACAATGAGCCTCTACCACACATGATTCCTAAACCTCAACTGTTTGCGAAAGGATTAAGGGCCCCGTTTCGTACATGTGTTCTTCCATCTACCGTGTGCGTTCACATTAGATGGGAGACCGGTATATCATGTTGGTTCTGTGAGTTTAACTTTGTCTGCGCAATTGAAGAGGAACTTAGAGTAGGTTCATAAACAACACTGCATTTCTAGTAAGCCTCTACTTGTCTAAGTTGTTGATCAATGTTGCTTTATTTATAAAGCTGGACGTATGCCTGTTTCGAGGAGTTGTTGATCAATGATGGTTATAGTTTTTAAACCATGGACATGTGTTGTCAATTAATAACAGGATCATGTCATTAGAAAAATGACGTGATGAACATACCCAACTAAGCAAAGCAATTAGACCGTATCACAAAGTTCAAATTGCCAAAGCCGATATATGTCAAGTATCATGATCCTTGTACCATTATATTATGTTACTCTCTAGTACCAGAAGAATACTTTGAGATCCTTCGTACTAGGACTATCATAAAGGTATCTTTCGGGTATACCATAAAGTACTTGTTGAGTTATATGAATCAAGACTAGGATTTGTCCATTCATATGACAGAGAGTTATACTCTAAGCACACATTATGTATCGCTTGCAAGCATCTGACCAATGAGTTTTTTATCACAAAGAATGACGTATTATGAAACCAGTAAAGAGTACTTGCCTGGTCTAGAAAAATGACACACCTTCGGTTCGCGCTAGTGTTTGTAGTCCTTGCGGTGTTCCAAAAGATCTATTTTTAATTATTATTATTATTAGAGCTCTTTATACTGTTGTTCACGATTGTTAATAGATGAATGGATTTTCGAAAAAAACAGAAATTGTAAGCAGATGCGGAAGATGCCAAACGGGCTGACCTCTTTGCTCTCAGGCGGCAAGGCATAACAACTGTCAACTTCCCTTTGGTGGGCCGGAAATTCTTGACTCCAATGTAAATAGATCACTGCGGCCATGTCGCCCATCAATGTCTAGCATCCAGTTCTAAAAAAAAAAAAAAAAATGTCTAGCATCCGCTTTCCATGTTTCTTTTCTGTACTATTCAACATCTATTTTTGAATTTTATCCAAGCCAGCGCACGTCTGAAGTTTCTTTTGTTCTTGTATTTTCTTTCCTCGCACGAGGACGGTGCTTCAAATAAATATATATTCGTTGGAGAAAAATCAACCACTATA
Source organism: Avena longiglumis (assembly GCA_030063025.1). NCBI lineage: Eukaryota > Viridiplantae > Streptophyta > Magnoliopsida > Poales > Poaceae > Avena > Avena longiglumis. The sequence goes on along the minus strand of CP125974.1, from coordinate 453,696,409 downwards.
ATGAACGTGACTTAACTATATCCCACTCCATGGGAAGAAATAATGAATAGCTCCCTCAGGCTGGTCCTAGTGCTAGTATCATAAGGTGTATCATGCATGCTAACTTGGTAAAAATCTAATGTGACGCCATAATTAATGAAGAGAGAGATGGTTAGTGTATCATAGGTAGATACCGTATCATAGCACGTAAAACTAGAAAATATAATGGCAAGTAAATCTTATACACATATTTTACATAGAAATTCTACAAATCAATAAATATACCACTACTATGATACTACTATATGATACAATGTACTAGAGACATAGTATTATACACTAGTATCATATGCATGATACTAGTAGTATGATACTACCACTAGGACCTGCCTCACAAGTCAATGGGGACATGGTCTTGAACCCCATCCCCCCTTTAATTTTTGGCTTCAGCATTATGAGAATGTTTAATCAAGCGTTATTGGCGAGACAAGCCTGGAGACTCATTCATAACCCGGAGTCACTATGCGCCCAAGTGCTGCGAGCAAAATATTACCCGGATGGGAACATACTTGACACTGTGTTTACTGGGAACGCCTCGTCAACTTGGCATGCTATTGAGTACGGGCTAGAACTTCTAAAAAAGGGGGTGATCTGGAGGATTGGAAATGGCACAAATGTACGAATATGGCGTGACCCGTGGATCCCCAGGAATAATTTCTATAGAACAATCTCCCCCAAGAAAAGATGTAGATTGAAGTGGGTTTCTGAATTATTGGATCCTGACGGATCGTGGAACGTCACACTTCTGCATACATACTTCCAACCTATTGATATTGAGCAGATCCTGAAGATTAGACCATCAAGAAGGAATGACGCTGACTTTGTGGCTTGGGGACCCGATGACAGAGGTACGTTTTCTGTCAAAAGTGCGTACGCGCTTGGGATGGAGCAACAGGAACGGGAGAGAGATGCTGGAGCAACTAGTAGCCGACCAGATGGAAGCAACAATGAATGGAAACTGATCTGGCAAAATGCAGCACCGCCTAAGGTTAAAACCTTTGCTTGGAAATTAGCACGGGATGGTCTGGTTACGCAGCTACTTCTGAAGAAAAGGAAGCTGGAGGCTTCGGCCATCTGTCGCATTTGTGGCCAGGAGGAGGAGGACTCGTTCCATGCTTTGGTGACATGCCCACAAGTAAGGAACTTATGGCGGGTGATGAGACAGTGCTGGGATCTGCCGGCTGTGGAAAAAATCGAGAATTCAGGCGGCGACTGGGTCCTCCCACTGCTGGCCAAACTAAAAGAGACACAAAGGATGTTGGTGCTGATGGTCTTATGGAGAGCTTGGCACATACATAATGAGTTAACTCACAATAAACCAGCACCTCCGGTGGAAATTTCAAAACGTTTCTTATGTAGCTATGTGGAGACTCTTCTAATGATCAAACAACACCCAAAAGCGGACGTTTGCAAAGGGAAACAAGTAGTATCACTCGTCGGAACAGTAGACAAGAGGGAGGAGAGGAAACAGAGGATAAATGGTGAGGAACGCAGGTGGCAAAAACCAACGCGAGGACGACTGAAGCTAAACATAGATGGAAGCTTCATGCCGAACACAGGAGAAGCAGGTGCAGGAATGATCTTGAGAGATCAGCAGGGAGATGTCATATTTGCAGCTTGTAGAGTGTTGTTGCATTGTGCTTCGGCATTGGAGTCGGAGATGGCTGCATGTGACGAGGGTCTGAAACTTGCTCTCAACTGGTCAACAGCCCCGATTGATATAGAAATGGATTGTGCCACGGCTGTTAATATGCTCACTGTGGGCAAGGACCAATCTGCCCTTGTCCACCTGACCCGCAGCATCAAGGAAGGTTGTACTGAAAGGAACGTTACAGTCAGCAAAATAAACAGATGTCAGAATGATGCAGCGCATACCATGGCAAAGCTGGGAAGGGAGTCTAAACTCACCCAATTCTGGATTAGAGGATTCCCTGATGTGTTGAATGAGATTGTAAAAAACGATTGTAACCTTGTTATAGCTTAATATATTATTTTTTACTGCAAAAAAAAAAAATGGGGACATGGTCAACTAGGAAAAGAACTCTATTTGAATCAGCTGGCTCCGTCAGAAGTCAAGACACTAGCCTGTCGGCAGTAAAAACACCGTCGCTGAATATATATATACAGCTATACGTGGACCAAGAATATACTGTATATTTATTTTGGAATACGCCTAATCCAACTGCACTGAGGTCTTCACTCGAACAGAAATTTACACAGGTCTAAGCATGCATGCACGGTTGTAGCACTCAGGGTCGGGTGGTGACGTTTCGCCCGCTACTCGGTCGCTCCCGTGCGACCTGAGGGAGGCAACCCTAATCCCGCGCCTCCCTCCTCCCTCCCTCCTCCCTTCCCGGCCGCCGCCGCCGGGCAAAGCCCGGGCGGTGCCGGCGACGGCCGGTCCTCCTCTACCCGTTGGCGGCGTCTCGGCGGGCGGCAAGGTCTGGCGGCGGCCGTGGCCAGCGCGCGGGATGGTCTCACGCACTGATGGAGGCGGCGGCGTTCTCTGAGCTCGCGGCTGCAGCAGCCGTTCGGCGGCGGCGGCCCGTCCGCTGCTCCTGCCTGCGGGTGGTGGTGGCGGCGCGACCCGTGTTGGCTTGGTGGCGGGATGGTGACACCGAGTGGCAGAGCGACGCGGCAACGGCGGTTGGACAGTGCACCGTCGGCCCAGATCGGGGCCCTACAGAGCCCATCGGGCTTGGTTGGGCCCACTGCGCTCGCTGGTCGTTCTCTGGGAGTTGGAGAGGGTGGTTCAGAAGGAGCAGGTTGGTAGCGGCGGCGCAGTCTACCTGTTGTAGCGTGGCGGCGGAGACTTCACGGGCCCGATCCGGGCCCGGCCGGGTCTTTCCAGGCCTGGTGTGTCTCTGCGGCCGCGTCCGGTCGGCAATCGCTTACGGTGATCGAGGGTAGTCCCCTCGGTGACCGTGTCGCTGCCGCACTCCGATGTCCTACCTGGCTACCTATTCCTCCTCGCAGGTCACACAACGCGCCATGGTACACGAAAGCGAGCTCATGGATGCCGGGGCGACGGCCCCGGAAGGTGGACTGCAAGGCTGTCTTAGCGGCGGGATGTCGTGGCGGTGGTGATGGCGCGTCTCTTTGGTCCATGAGGATGGCTTGGAGCAGGCATCGGGGATTCCTGGTGGTGACAGCGCCCAGGTCGCGTGCTAGAAGCTCAACTCGAGGATCGGTGGCCCGAGGAACCAAATGCGGCGAGAGTTTTTCCGGGCGAAATCCCTACGCTTCGGCGCCGACGACGGCGGTGCCTGCGGGTATCGTGACCCTCCTGAGGGCGTCGTCGTGGCTACCCTTGCCGTATTGGAGCTCCGGGTGAAAACCCTAGACCCTTGTGGTCTCGGCGGCGGCATCGCTTTTTGCGTCGTTACCTTCTTGGAGGCGGTGTCGTGGAGCTCCGGGTTCTTTAGTCTCGAAGTCTTTGGTGGCAAGCTAGTTGCTTCTTAGGCTTAGTTGTTTTATCTTTGGTCTGCTTGTAGAGGAATTCCTCATCACTTTGTATCAGTTTGGTTGTGTGGTTTTATTTATAAAGCAGAACGAAAGCCTATTTCGAGAGAGAAGCATGCATGCACGTATGTACTCTACACACTGCTAGACAATGCAGCCCTAGCTAGTCACTGAAATTGAAGTTTCATGAAATTAATGAACCCATACTCACTGGGAAAAAAAGTCATGATAGCCACACCTGTCGCAACTCCTCGCAAGACGACCTCTACTCACTGAAAGTCTGGAACTCAGAAAAAAGATGCAAAGTTAGTACTACAGTACATATAGTACGTACGACGGACTAGGTATTGGCGTTTCTACACCGTCCGGTTCCATACAATTATTATTCGGCGATCTGGCGTTTGGACTCCGGGGAGAGACGATTGTCGATCTGGACGCGACGTGCCGTAGCAACGTTAACACATGGCCGAGAGGCGTTTGGGTTTGCACGCAGCTGCCTGCCAGACTGCGAGCCACACACGTACGAAGACTAATTTGTTTGACCCCCAGCAGATCACAGATCAGCGGTGACTCTTGAGGCACACACGTCGGGATCGGCGACAAGAACGATAGAGAAAAGGCGATGCCAGGGTCGTCATCGTCGTCGGTCCTCACCGCCGCCTCGCCGTCGATCGGCCTCCGCTCGTGACCCGGCCTTGTTGTTCGCCGAGCGGGCATCAGCATACAGCAGCAGCCATACATGCGCCACACGACACGACACGACACGGCACTACACTGCACGCGCGCGTGTAAGTCCGGCCTGTCTTCTGGTTGTAGTACTGTCAACGACCGGTGAAACCCTTTCGCTGTCTCATCGAGCATCCCCACTCCCACTCGATTGGACGATTCCATACCGAAATCCGGACCAACTTTGCGCCGGACGAAAATTGATTCCGGCCTAGAAACATCGAGTTTTTAACTCGCGTTTCAGGCCGAGTTCTCGCGTCCGGCGAAAATTTAGACGAATTTGGCAAATTTAGGCAGATTTTATTAAACTTGGCGAATATAGGCGGATTACATCGAATTAAAACTATATTACTAAATAGTAAACTGAAAACATTAAAAAAGAAGGTCGCCGCCGTCGCCTTCGCTGATACCGTCACCGCTTCTACATACCGAGGTTGCCGTAGAAGGACTTGTAGACGGGATCGGCCGTGCCATCGTCCTCGCCGCCGTCGTCATCGCCGTCGCTCGGCGGCTATGGCGGGCGGGAGCTCCTCTGGCCGGCGTCGCCGCACCTCCAGGGCTGGTATGAGGGGCCGGCCTCGTCATCGTCGTCGAGGACGACGAGCGACGCGCCCTGGTAGGCGAGAACACGGCCAGACCAGGCCTGGCGTTCGGCCTCCTGCTGTAGGCGATGGACGCGCCACCGCTCCGTCTCCTCCCAGTCCGCCCTGGACCAAGAGAGGATGTCCGGCGAGGACGGCTCCACCGATGGCTGCGGCACCGAGTCCCGGAGGGACTGCTCCACCACCATCTTGACGGCGAATGCATCCTCGTCGATGGGCACCGCCCAGTCCCGCGGCTCCGGCTTCGGCTGGCAAAGGCGAAGACGACCGGTGGGCGGCGACGGAGCGCACTGCTCGTTGATGACGATGCCGCACGACCTGGTCCTCGGCGTCTCCGGCTCCCGCTTAACTGGCCGGAGCGGCAGCGAATTCACCGCCGCGGACCCGGAGGAGCGTGTCGCCGAGGCGGAGGAGGAAGAGGAGAGGCTGGCCATCCTCCTCGGCAGCCAGTTGGCCAGAGGATGGTGCCTCGCCCTTGAAGATGGCGTGGGGTTGCGGGAGAAGCCGGGATGGGGCTCGTTGCCGGCGTGGATGTGCTCTAGCACAGCGGTGAGGGTGTGCCCGGGAGCGCTCCACCAGCGGCGGCGCCCAGCCGCGTTGTTCCTCTTTGGCGGCGAGCCGTGGGCGAGGTGCTGCTCCCAGAAGACGTGGTTGTCCGGATCCTCGGCGAGGTCTAGGTCCTCCATGGCGGTGATGGCCGCCTGGATCTCGTCGTCGAGCTCCTCGGGCTTCGAGGGCGGCGAAATCGGGATCCCGCAGGCGCTAAGCTTCCAACCGGTTGGGAGGCGGATGTCCGGCGGCGTCATGTATCCCGCCTCATACAACATGCGGGCCTCCCACAGCTGGAGGGTGTGGCGACCGAAGCCGTTCACCGCCGCTGGGTCACAGGGGTACCTTTCGCCCATGGTGTGAAGTGTGGGGAGGGGGAGCTCGGAGTTTGCCGGAGTATGGATGTCGTCGGAGTTCGGGGGCTGTGAGAGAGTATGGAGAGTTCTGATGAGGGGTACGGCTTTTATAGGTCGAGGCTGGCGGCGAGGGCGGGAGGGGTGTAGCAGCGAGGGCGGAAAAAGCGGAAACAGCGGGAAGTTATTGCCCGCCGGTCCGTCGCGGGAGCCGAGGGGGCGGCGGTGGCGCGGTGTTGCGGCGACGCGTGGTCTTCGCGGGGTTCCGAGGACGACGACTCGACTTCCATCGCTGACTGGACGGGTCCACATGCCGCTTCCTTTTTTTCGCCAAGTTCGTTTCGTCCGGCGTTTTCAGGATCCTGGGAATGACTTGAAAAGTCCAAACTAAAGTTGGTCCAAATTCAAACGAAAACAGAGAACACGACTTGACAGAAATTTTAGACGCCAGGAGCTAATTTCGGTCGTCTGAATCGGCGTTCTAGGAATGCTACCGGAGATGCTCTTATGCAAAGTAAGTTCCCGATCGATGCATCTCTCTTTCTGGCTCTGACTTGCATTATGCGGATGGCGAAACGGCACACCGACCTTGCACCTGATCGCTTTATCATGGGAGGAATTAATTAGGTTTGTTCCAGGGGTCTAACTGGCCTTTGGAGATACCCAAAAGTAGGGGGGAGGAATCTTGCCGCCGCGGATAGAGTTCGTGAGCGAGCCATCCATCGGCAGATTAGTTTTGGCTCAATAATTGCTCACGGCTTTGACTCAGGCGATCCATCGACGTGTCTACTACTTAAATTATTATGCGCTGGACTTGAACAGCATTGCAACCCTCTTCTTCGTTGAACTCTCTAATTATTTTTCCTATAATTGCTCTAGCCAGCCCACTTCTATTTTTAGTTTACTTATCTACGAGATTAGTAAGTATTATAAGTAGTTCTTCTTCCTCTATGTTGAGCTAGCTTTTGCGAAAATTTTATGTTCAGGTATAGTAGCCAGTCAGCTTGCCAGCTTGCATACACGTAATTTTCTGCTTATCTGAATATGTATATGTGCTTATGTCATTCAAGAGTGATCCAGTCGGTGAGCTTCAAACGTATTTATAATGTAGATCTTGTGATCTCGAGTTTGGAAGAGCCGTGATCCTGCATGTCTTTATTACTCGACAATGTAAGCACGAATACCTTGGTCCGCAGGAAATAAGAAATTATGTAAGCATAGATTTCTTCCAGCCGGTCTAAAATGGAAGATGTTTTACGCGCTCTTCAATTTAGCAACCTTGATTGTTTTTCTAGCGTCAAGGGGGTGCATGTAGTCGTTTGTCCGGCAAATCTCCTTGAAGTTTGTCTGTTTTTATTTTTGTTGATTTGTTTTCAGGACGGTCTCTTTTGATTTACGTTTGTCATTATTGGTGATGATTGCTGCTCTAATGCGCTAGTCCTTTCTGACATTAGCACGACGACTTCCTGTATATCTATTACGACACGCTTTTCCTGGCTTTGGCTTTGGTAATGGAGGGACGATGACAGCGGCGTGCCTTTGGCTCACGCTAGTGTTTGTAGTCGTCGTTAGGATGGTCCAGTAACCTATTTGTAATTCTTATTACTTTTAGGTCTCTTTGTACTACTGTTGATGCAGTGGAATTTTGCAAAAAAAAGTAAGTAATATTTATAAAAGATAATGCGTAAACAATTCATAAAAAACTACCAATATGATCCCTATATAACAAAGAAAATTAGATTTTAATAAGCAGTAGATTTTGGAACAGGGGAGTTTCAATCTTATTTTTCTCATTCCTACCTGAAGAAGAAAACAAAAATCACAAACCATTCATGTTTCAGTAACACCAACACCTAGACTCCAGGGATTATCCCATTAAATGGTTGGCTGGAGGTTGTACTAATTAACAAGAGATTAAGCCTCTAAGCCAGCATGTGATCATCTGTTTGCCGGATGCCTGCTCCCTAATTAGGAGCCCAGGTTCGATCCAATCCTTCTCGGTAGTATGCATGATTTGCTCTGCCCCAGCTCACGAGTCAGATTTTCTCATGCTCACTCGCCAACCTAATTCTTCCGCCATGTGATTCTCATCCTGTCACGCATGATCCTTCTCATTATCTTAGAAGAAGTGCACGATCGAACTAGTTGCATAAGTGCAGGGGAATGGGCTGCAAAATATCTAGATCGATCATGTGCAGGGAGATTGCAGACCAGCAGACATCTGATTTTTTTTGTGCGTATTGTAGTGCAGATGATTGGTGACCTAGTTGTCGGGATATTCAGCTGTGGTCGCTGTGGTACACGTACTAGCTTAATTTATCGCAAAGTCGTTGTCAGAAACTTCTCTTTGAATCTTTAGCAGAGTTCATATACAAGTTGCGTAACCTCATACTGCGGAACAGAACGACAAATAAGCAAGCACAGTGATGTGTGTGCATGATTGCACGGCGTTGATGGATAATGTTGGTTTCTGGGCTGCTAATTTCCCCTCTCAATTGGACATAAGTTAGAATTGTGAGCAAAGAAGCGAATTGTGCTCAACCCTGGACAGGTGGTGGAAACTAGCAAGCTGGAGTACGGTATGGGTAGAGGGAATTTTCGGTGGAGCGATGAAATGCATTGAGATCAAAAAGAACACCAACGGCGAAAGCACTCTGCTGGGCCGACACTGACACGGAAAGACGAAAGCTAGGGAAGGAAATGGGATTAGTGGCTTGATGGAAGCCTAGAGTCTTTAGTTGATCCAGTATATGGGATGTATATCCCATTTCAAAATGATCAATTAATCTGCTAATAAATCGTTTCATACCAGTTCTATGTCTTTTCCATTTTTTGGTTATGTATGGAAAGATAGAAATAAAATGACTGCATTTTTGGATATTCACCTAATTTTGTTAGGTGCTTTTCTTCTAGTACATGCTCAAGGCTCTTTATTTTGGCGGTGTATATGCTACCTGCCTTTTGTAGGGTTTCCAGATGGAGGAGACGAAGAGGAGGCGATCAACTCTCCCCTCGGCCGTTGGCACCATTGCCGCTGGTTCCCTACTCTCAATCGGCCAGTATAGTGGCTACAGGGTGGGGGAACCTCGGATTGGGTGCCCGACTCCCTAGGCTTTTCGAGTGATTCGTCTTGGTAAAGTGGCATCAGCGGGTGATGAGAATAAAAGTTTAGGTTGAAGTCTATCTGTATGTTGTAAGTTTTGAACAAGATATACTACAAAGAAGAGCATAAGTGGCAGCAAAGTTAACCCAGCAAGCTTTTACAAAATATGGAGACTTGGAGACAGGCCGGCTAGGTTTGTATCAATTTTGTTACTGCACTATGTATACTTTGTCCTTCTCAAATGGAGGTAAGACATTTACATAGTTTTGTCATTGAAGAGAGTTCTTTATTACATTTTTTGGAAATGGAGGTGGAAGACAGAGTTCTTTACATGGAGTATACCTTACATAGTTACATTATTGGATGGCTTTAATATGTAACCTATGCATGTAGGTAGAGTGCTACTATATCATTTTTGTAAGTGCAATGGCGCTACGATTCTCTCGTTTGTTGGTCCTGATTCCGCTGCCGCCGCCTGCTGTACGCAGGCATGCATCACCAAAAATGGTTGGAGTGCCTGTATTAGCCTTTCCAATCGCGGAAGGACGGGATAAGCAAATAATTAGCAATTAGTTAATTAAACCATAGATACGACGGATAATCAAACATACATGCCCATCAGGCCATCAAACCATAGTATGATGTAGCAGCTGAGATGAATCAGCAGGACCAAATTGTCAATTTAATTAGGCCGTGACCTAACCGCCACTTGTGTTTGTGGCCTGTGCATGCTCATGTCCATTGAATCCATGTCACGCACTTGGTTCTTGTGGTATCGCTATTTGGCAAGCTTTTGGTGTACAAAAATTCAGGGCAATGACAGGTATCGCTACTCGCAGGTATGGCTGTGCTATGATCATATATATAAGGACGCGACAGTGACAGATCCATCGCCTTGCTTGCGTAGTCTGTTCGATTCTGTACTGACAGAAAATGGATCTCTGGCTTGAGCATAGCCACACGAATCGTACAGTACATGACAAAATGGAATGAATATTCAGCGAAAACCATGAATTACATACTCAATCATATCTGCACGGCCAGTTCATGTAATTCGCTGACTGACCAGGAACTAGCAACTATTATAACGGTCTGTCATGCATATTATATCATTTTTTGAAATGAAAGCAAAAAAATTGCCTCATGCATCCATTAATTAACAAGAAGAGAGTTGCCGATTAATTTTCAGGAAACCAGACAAAAACTGATACAACTTGGTCATAAAAGGTAACCAAGCCACTAACCCAGAGACAAGCGAATTACTGCCAACACAATGCATATCATATCACCCATTTGCATTAAATTAAGAGTAGTGTCATTTCTGATTTGCTACTTGCCGCGCTGTAACACGCCACTTAATCCGAACTCCTCAATGGACAAGGAAACTCGAAGGCGCAAACCATTAATCAAGCTAGCCAGCTTAGCTAAGCGAAAATGGGTGGTAGTACTATAAATATGTCATCATGCACATGAGGCAAAAGTCAAAACTCGAAATTGTGAGCAAGCCATAGACAAGTCGACAATGCATATGCATCCAGCGAGACCTTGAGAGAGAAGGTCGATCGAGAAGGTGTGCAATTTTTTTTACATCAATAATGGTCGTTTAAAATTAGATACCCTAGCTGCAGCATGCATGAATTAACTAGCTCTTCTTCATGCATGCCCATGTGATGGTCATAGCTTGCTCATCCCTGTTAGGGTTGTTAACCTAGCTTTCCGACTAACCATGCAATAACTATATAAGCTGCGTAGAAAAAAGAGTTTCCATAGATCGCGTGGGGACCACTTCACGAAGATGCAAGCAAAGATTGTTGCATGTTATGGATCTACCATTGTCCATGTGATGAGTGGCCATACAATAGCACAAAACCAGCCTTTACGTACGATGGATATATGACACCACTCCCGGTAGGTTTTGTCTACCGTTTATTAGCAAACTGAGCTAATACTCCATCTTACTGGAGGCTGTTTTAAAATCGGCTGGAATGAAATTATAAAGTCATAGTCTGTTTGCAAAAAAAAATTTGCGGTGGCTATTTCCGCATGCATAGGTCGAAATCCTGACCATTACGTTGCAATTTTTGTTGTTGTAATATATATATATATATATATATATATATTTATATTTATATATCAACGCGGATTTGCTATACACAGGCGTAGCTATGCATAGGCTTAGGTCTGTTGGATAAAGAGATCACATGCAACGTTCCTTTAGATGCTAGTGGCTGGCTGTTAGAAAGGAATAACGGTGTCTAACAGCAGGTGTATCATTCCATTTGTGTGCATGCATGTAGTGGCTAGGGTCGTGGACAAACCCTAATTTTTTAGCGCGCTGTTTGGCGAAGAAATTTTTAGCATCTAAAATGGGAAGGTAGTGAGAACAAGGCTTAAAAGGAGTTCTGCATGCAAACTCTTCATACTAAGTGCTTGTGCTAGTATGCAAACCCTAACTTTTCATCTGGATAGTATAGTGTCTTATATTTTGGCGGGAGAGAATTAATTCTCGCGCGGTCCAGGTGGGAGTTTTTTTTGTTTTCCCGTGCACTACATGGTACTCTGATACTCTATAAAAGATAGATGCTAAAATGAAACAAAGTTCTGTTCTACATGCAATAGCTACCTAAAGCAACGAAGTCAGTATGCAAAACCCGAGAAGATTTGTTTGATTAGGGTTTTTGCATGTCTTTGTCTATGATACATTGGGTTTTATGTTACAAAACGGAATAAGGCTTAGTGTTACAAAATGGAATAAGGCTTATTTGGGTTAGGGTTTTGTGCATGTAGTACATTAGGGTTTGCTTCAAAGGAATGAAATCTGATAAGCTTAGTTTGCTAGGTTTTTGTGCATGCCATGAACTAACAACGTTACTATCCTCAAATGGGAATCCAACGTTTTGGGTCTGAAAACATGTGCTCCCTATATAAAAAGGGGAGAGAATCAACGGTGGATAAGCTATGCGCAGCTATGCTGTGTGTAGCTGGCTATTTTGCACACACATATATATATGTATATATATATATATATACATATATAGAGTGGCGCTATTTGACACCCAGGGTGTAGAATAGTTATTCTACACCCACCCTCTATCTTTAGAACCGTATATTATTTTTACGTCATGTAAATTTTGTATTACTTTGTAAGTCGAGAAGAACATAATAAAATTTAGAAATAACATAATTTTTTTGTTTACATGCCGTAAAAAAATTCGACATAAAAGACATATTTTTGGCGTTTTTTACACTATAATGACTCATAAACTTTATTTTTGTGTCAATTTTTTTGGTTATGGTAAATATATGAACATAATTATTCGTATACAAAACATAATTTTTTAAATCTAACAGCGTAAAAGTATGTTGGGTGCAAAATAACTATTCTGCACCCTGGGTGTTGAATAGGGTTTCTATACATACACATATATACATACACATATATATAGGGTGTTGAATAGGGTTTCGTAGCATGGAAAACAAAAAAATTCTACTGCATACAAACAAACAAGCCAAGATCTATCTACTAGATTGTAGCAACGAGTCGATGGAATAACTTACCCTCGAAGATTCCAAAGTATTTAACGAGAGCGGATTCTCGTGGGTGATGTAGTCGTACTCTTCCCGATCTCAAGATCGCGTAGACGATCCTTCCGGCTGCGTTCGGCAGCTCCGTAGTCGGTCACATCGCTCGCTGATGAAGACCTTCCTCTCCCTTGTTCCAAAAAATGGAGGTTGTAGCGCTCTCGTGATTCCAAGAACACAACGGCGTGGTACCTAAGTAGAGGAGATCTCGCAGGCTTCAGCCAAGAGCGAGTATGGTGGAGTATGAGAGAGCTCCTTGGAGATATAGGGTTTAGACACACCAAGGAGGAGGTGCTAGAGCCGGCGGCTAGGGCTTGGGGCAGCCCAAGTCGGCGGCTAGGGCAACCCTAGGGGGCGGCGGCAGCTGCAGGAGGTGGTGGCGCCAAGCTAGGGTTTGGAGAAGAGGTACTTGTGTGTCCTAGGAGGGAGCCCTGCCCCTCCTTATATAGGTGGAGGGGCCGGCCGGCCAAGGGGAGGGAGTGGAGTCCCTCCCCAACTCGGCTTGGGTGGTGCGCCGGCTTGGGGAGGAGGGACTCCCTCCCCAACTCGGTTTCCCCTTCCTCCTCTTTTCCTCTTTCCAAATTTAGACGTTTGACTTTTCAATTTAGCTATTTGACTTTATATATATATGTAGGGTTTCGTAGCATGGAAAACAAAAAATTTCTACCGCATACAAACAAACAAGCCAAGATATATCTACTAGATTGTAGCAACGAGTCGATGGAATAACTTACCCTCGAAGATTCCAAAGTATTTAACGAGAGTGGATTCTCGTGGGTGATGTAGTCGTACTCTTCCCGATCTCAAGATCGCGTAGACGATCCTTCCGGCGTTCGGCGGTCCCTTGATCGGTCACACGTTCGGTACTCGACGAAGACCTTCCTCTCCCTTGTTCCAAAGAAAATGAGGTTGTAGCACTCTCCTCGTGATTCCGGCAACACAACGGCGTGGTACCGGAAGTAGAGGGGAGATCTCGCAGGGCTTCGCCTTAAGTCGGAGCGAGTATGGTGGAGTATGAGAGAGCTCCTCGGCGATCTAGGGTTTAGACACACCAAGGAGGAGGTGCTAGAGCCGGCGGCTAGGGCTTGGGGCAGCCCAAGTCGGCGGCTAGGGCAACCCTAGGGGGCAGCGGCAGCTGCAGGAGGTGGTGGCACCAATCTAGGGTTTGGAGGAGAGGTACTTGTGTGTCCTAGGAGGGAGCCCTGCCCCTCCTTATATAGGTGGAGGGGTCGGCCGGCCAAGGGGAGGGAGTGGAGTCCCTCCCCAACTCGGCTTGGGTGGTGCGCCGGCTTGGGGAGGAGGGACTCCCTCCCCAACTCGGTTTCCCCTTCCTCCTCTTTTCCTCTTTCCAAATTTAGCCGTTTGACTTTTCAATTTAGCTATTTGACTTTTGAAACTAGGATTTGAATTAATCCTTTATTTGGAACAGCGATGACACTTAATACATAATGCAATCATTCCAACTTGTAATGACACCTTCATGTACCCCTTCCCCTCCGGAGTGCCGGACATTCCGAAACCTTCTAGAACATTCCCGATGAAAACACCGGAATCATTCCTGAACTCCGAAACGAGACTTTCCTTATATGAATCTTATTCTCCAGACCATTCCGGATCTCCTCGTGATATCCCGGATCCCATCCGAGACTCCGAACAACATTTGGTCTCTTTCTCATCATACCATAACTACTCAAACAACGTCGAATCCTTAAGTGTGTCTCCCTACGGTTCGTGAATTATGCGGACATGATCGAGACACTTCTCCGAACAATAACCAATAGAGGAATCTGGAAATTCATATGGCTCCCACATATTTCTACGATTACTCTGCGATCGAATGAACCACTTACATACGATACCAATTTCCCTTTGTCTCACGATAGTTTACTTATCCGAGGTTATGATCGTCGGTATCTCTGCATACCTAGTTCAACCTCGTTACAGATAAGTACTCTTTTCTCGTTCCCGTGATATGTGATACCTTGTGAGCCAGTCACATGCTTGCAAGCTAATTGGATGACATTTCACCGAGAGGTCCCAGAGTATATCTATTCGTCATATGGATGGACAAATCCCACTCTTGATCCATGTGTTTCAACCAATACTTTCCGAACACTCAATTCCACCTTTATAGCCACCCAGTTACGGTGTGGTGTTTGATGTCATCAAAGCATCCATCCGGCAAAGGTGATATGCATGATCTCATGGTCGAAGGAATTAGGTTACTATGTATCAGAAAGCATATAGCAATTAAACTATTGAAATGACTTGATCTTTATGCTACGCTTATCTATAGGAGTATGTCCATCATATCATTCTCCTAACGATATGATCTTGTTGTTAATAACATCTCAATGTTCATGATAGGGAAACCACAATCATCTATTAACCAACAAGCTAGTATTATATAGAGGGTTTACTAGGGACTTCAAATTAGGTTTACAAATCACACAAGTATTAATGTTTCCTTGTTAATACTATTATAGCATGAATGTAAACATTTATCATAAACACAAAGATATAATAATAACTACATTTATTATTGCCTCTAGGGAATATCTCCAACAGTCTCCCACTTGCACTAGAGTCATCTAATCTAGATTACATGGTAATATACCGAACACCCATGGCAGTTTGGTGCTGGTCATGTTTTGCCCTCGGGAGAGGTTTAGGCAACGGATCCGCCACATTCAGATCTGTGTGTACTTTGCAAATCTTTATGTCACTATCTTGGACATGTTCTCGAATAGCGTGAAAACGTAGCTTGATGTGCTTCAGCTTCTTGTGTGACCTTGGTTCTTGTGCATTGGCTATGGCGCCCATGTTATCACAGTAGATAGACATTGGGTCCAGCGCACTAGGAACCGCACTGTAACACCCTCAGAATCGGACCTATGCAAGTTTCAGCGATTCTCGCCAAACCCGCATAGAAACGATTCAAAGGTGCCCACCAGGCACTTTCGTGCGGGTGGAAAACGAAGTAATAACATTACACAACAGTCCTCGATGGGACCCACGTAATACATATAACAACGACTCAATGAGTCAAGAATACAGATATACAATACAAAGATCCAAATCACCTTGAAAATGATACAATTCGACTACGGACAAGATGCAAATGGGGCTAAGAGCCTCAAGAATAACCAATGGCGCCCATAACCTGCCTGTGCCAAGCCGGAAGAGTAACCCTGCTAACGGCGTCGATCTCAAACCTGCTTAAACAAAAGGGGCGCCGACAAAGGGCAAAGGAAAAAGAGGAGCGTCAGTACTGAGGCCAGTACACGGCGAGGCTAGAATTCAGCGGTCCTCGCCTACATAGGTATGGTGGGTTGAAGCGGCAGCGCAGCGTGCATTAGACAACCTATAGAGACTCGATAAAACAGGCGGCTATCAGAGAGGGATAAGAAAGACCTATCCGGAACCAACCTGATACTACCACCAAACATACCCATCCTGGTATTTCCTCCTCGAGACCAAACAAGGAAGTCAACCGAGGAACTCACACAGTTGGCAGTTTTATTTATTCAGTTATCGTTGCAGCAATTACCAGTCAGGTTTAGATACTCATCCTGATAAAATAAGCAGTGGGTCATTTTAGTTAACCATTCCGTTGTAGTGGCAACACTTACTAATCAAATACAATTAGCATGAGATATCCCAAACCCAGCAGTTGTTGGTACTTTTATTTAGCCATTCCGTTGTAGTTGCAATACTTACTAGTCAGGTACAATGGTCGCAAGCGACAATCCAAACAAGCAATTGTGGGCAGTATTATTTAGCCATTCCATTATAGTGAAGCTGATTACTAGTCATTATAAAGTCAAATTTATAGCAATACTTTAGTTATAGTTGTCTATGATCGAGATACTGTGCTCCAAGTCGTCCATAACCGCGGACACGGCTTTCAGAAAGTTTTAACCCGGCCGGGGTGCACCAATAGCAACACACACTCGATCAACCTCGGAAAAACCAAATCAAAACCCAACGAGGCTTTCACGACAAAGCAATCACAGGA
The DNA here is from genome assembly GCA_030063025.1 of Avena longiglumis. Taxonomy (NCBI): domain Eukaryota; kingdom Viridiplantae; phylum Streptophyta; class Magnoliopsida; order Poales; family Poaceae; genus Avena; species Avena longiglumis. The sequence continues at coordinate 453,679,975 of CP125974.1, read as the reverse complement.
TTCAGAAATATTTCAGGCCACCCTTGAGTACACCCGCAACGGTTAGCTGACTCGAGACGGACCCGAGGTTTGGGTGGACGGTCAGAACGATCGGGAACCCAAAATCGGGCTTGTCGACACCGCCAAAACGTGTCCCGATCCTAACAAGACAAAGGTGCTATCCATCGCACAATTTAAATAAAGCAATAAAGCATGGCATAAGTACAGGATAGTAAATAAAACGTCAAACTAGTTTGTGGCCCCAAGAAATAAGAATGAATCATGCTCTGGCTCAGGGGGGTCCCATAATCCTCCCGGATGTGGATAGCGCGATAAAACAAGGAACATGTATCAAGCACTCGGGGTCCTACGGGACACAAGTGGACGGTTAACAACCAAATAACATATATTGCCCACCTGTGCCTCTGCTTACTTACTTCAATTTTAGTTGTTAAACATGAATTAAAGTGGACGAAAAGTAAAGCCATGATCATCTCCAACATCAAACATGCGGCAAGGCTCCAACAACTGTGGCACTTGACGACAAGCAACAACACTTGAGCAAGCGGCTGCGACGCGCAGGTCCAACTATCTACCAAACAAAAGGTAATAGGATGTATCCAAGGCAATATATGGCTGCAAGGGGTATCACGGGTACGAAAACTAGAGCATCGCAACACAGATAGCAAAAGTTCAACAGGAGGGAATAAATACTAGAAAAGTAAGATAGGTAGAAAGGGGGAGATGCTCGCCTGAAAACATTGTCGAAGGTTCAACCGTAGATCGGGGCGAAGCTCACATCAGCTCAACGGTCTTATCCGCGAAGAAGCAAAAAAATAGAATAAACACCGGATGCAATATTTAATTCAACGGCAGAAGATCGGGCATGATGCATGTAGGATGTATGACATGGCAAAGGTGCGATGCAATTAGGCAATATTAAGCGGAATCGGGGTCCCGACAATTAATTAGAAGGTTCATATTGTTTAGCTACCCCACAATTTAAATGTTGTCTTAACGTGGCAAAATAAGTTACCGGTTCGCTACACAAATTTAAATGAGGCCAATATGAGACTAGATTTACCCGCATATGGGCCCCATATTTAATTATGCAGTGAATCGGCATAGGGCCCCCAAACCACACAAGATGCATGCGAGATGAACAATTAAATATGCAACAAGTTGATATTACATTTATAAAATAGGGCTCGAGAAAGGGGTCACACATTAGGGGGTCTCGACGAACTTGGGGTTCCGGGGTTCGGGTTCGGTCTCAGGGTTCAGGGTTCGACGGAAACGTTCTCGGATAGCGGAGTAGATCTTGGCGTTCCGGGAAGAAGCACTTGGTCTGGCGTCAAGGTGGTCGATGAAGAACTTGTCGGATGGCATGTTCTTCGGAAGATCTTGGCATTCTGACTCCAATGTCGAGGACGTACTTGACACGGCGTCGATCTCGTCGCCCCAAATATCTTGATGGAGGTAGGGTGCGTGAAGTGCTTGCATTCGGTGTACTCGGTCATCGGATCCAAGATGGAGAGCATGTTGTTCCGGTGACGATCTTGGCGACCGGGTTCTCGACGAACTTGGCGTCACGAAGATCTCGACAAAGGACTTGGCCAGCTGACACAGGATGGCCAGCTTCGCGACTCAGGACAGGTACACGTACACACACCAGAAAATCAACGTGGATCCCCTGGAGATGATACTTGCGTCTGGCATGCAGGGGACGGCGAGCGACGGACGGCTAGGAAGGAGGGTAACCTGGCTGCGGGGAGGCAACCAACCGGAGGCTACTGAGGCGAGTAGGATCGGGCTCGCACGCAGGGAGGTTCTCTACAGCTGCTCGCACAGACACGGTGAGGCTCGAGACGCGTCGGGCTGCGCGAGGTGGAGGCGGATGGCGGAGAGCGCAGGGCACTCCGCAGCTCGCGGGGCGAGGAACAAGGCGGCGCCGACCGGGAGCAGAGGCGGGGCAGCAGGACGAGGACGTGGAACGCGGGAGGCGTCGGAGCAGGGCGCGCCACCGAGGGGGAGAGGTGGGAAGCGAGCCCCGAGCCGGGAGGGTCCGGGGCGAGAGGCAGGCGGGAGAGGCGGCCCATGGGAGAGGAGGCCGGAGGCGAGGTAGGCGGCCTGGGAGGGACGCAGGGGTTGGAGAAGGAGGGGACACGCGGGTTCAGGGGCGCATGGCGACGGGTGGACGAGGCGGGAGGAGGCCTCGAGGACATGACGGAGGGAGGTCGAGGCCGGCGGGAGCGGAGGTGGTGGCGGCAGAGGGAGGAGGCCGGGCGGAGGATGAAGAAGGGGAGAAAGGAGAGCAGACGGGTGGGTGGGTGGGCCAGGCCAGGCTGGGGGTTGACCGGGTGAGGTGGGGGTGTGTGCTCTGTGTGCGTGCGTGTTGAGAGGCAGGGGAAGAGGGAGGGAGTGGTGTGGTTGAGGTGGCAGCGGGAGAGAGGTTGGGGGGAGAGAGAGGATGAGGTGGCAGGCACCGATTGGTGCAGGTGAGGTGGAGGGCTGGGGTGGAATAGGACTGGGTAGGCTATCTGGTAGCAAAAGGGTTTAGGTTAGGTAGATTTTTATCTGGAGGTGGCCGGCTGGGCTTTCGGGCCTGGCTGGCTGCCTCCCTAAAATAATTTACATGATTTCATTATTCAAAACGGGACTTTTGAAAACCATTGCCAGACGAAACAATATAATCCGGAGACCCGGGTTTGTTTTGAAATAAGACGAGGGGATTAATATAGAAAACCAAAATAGGGTTTTTAGCAAAATAGTTTTAAACATATAGATGCATGCTGATGTCATGATGATGCACAGAGACAAGACATGCGAATATGATAATGCAATGCACAAAACAACGCGATTTTCTAGTAGTGGTTTTGCGGGATGCCACACACACCCAGCTCTGTGATGAACTCTTTCATCCATATCGCTTCTTGTGAAGCCTCCGAAGCAGCCATGTATTCCGATTCAGTTGAAGATCTCGCCATAACGCTTTGCTTTGCACTCCTCCAGCTAACTGCTGCACCATTCAAAATAAATACGTATCCAGATTGTGATTTAGAATCATCCGGATCGGTGTTCCAACTAGCATCGGTGTAACCATTAACAACGAGCTGTTCATCACCTCCATAAGAAAGAACCATATCCTTAGTTCTTCTCAAGTACTTAAGGATGTTTTTGACCGCTGTCCAATGATCCACCCCTAGATCACTTTGATATCTGCTAGTTAAACTAACATCATATGCAATGTCGGGTCTAGTACATAGCATGGCATACATTAGAGATCCTATGGCTGAGGCATAGGGAGTCTTACTCATCCTTTCTCTATCTTCTTCCGATGTCGGACTTTGAGTTTTACTCAAGGTCGTATTGGGCAACATGGGCAAGAACCCTTTCTTGCTTTCTTCCATTCCAAACCTCTTTAGAACTTTGTCCAAATATGTACTTTGTGACAATGATATTTGGTGTTTCGATCTATCTCTATAAATCTTTATGCCTAATATGTAAGATGCTTCGCCAAGATCCTTCATTGAAAAACTATTATTCAAATGTTCCTTGACACTATTAAGAAGGTCTACATCATTCCCAATCAACAATATGTCATCTACATATAGTATTAAGAATGCTACAGAGCTCCCACTCACTTTCTTGTAAATACAAGCTTCTCCATAAGTTTGTATAAAACCAAAACTTTTGATCACCTTATCAAAACGTTGATTCCAACTTCGGGATGCTTGCTTCAATCCATAGATGGACCGTTGAAGTTTGCATACCTTGTTAGCATCTTTAGGATCGACAAAACCTTTGGGTTGCATCATATACAACTCTTCATCAATGTCTCCATTGAGGAATGTTGTTTTGACATCCATCTGCCATATCTCATAATCATAATATGCAGCGATTGCTAACATAATCCTCACACACTTTAGCTTCGCTACTGGTGAGAAAGTCTCATTGTAGTCAACTCCTTGAATTTGTCGAAACCCTTTATGACAAGTCGAGCTTTATAGACAGAATATTACCATCGCATTTGTTTTCTTCTTGAAAATCCATTTGTTCTCGACAGCCTTCGCCATCCCAGAAGTCCACCAAAGTCCATACTTGGTTTTCGTACATGGATCCAATCTCGATTTCATGGCTTCTTGCCATTTATTGTAACTGGCTCATCATCGCCTCATATGTCTCGTGGTCATCGGTGTTGTCCACCAACATGACACTCATAACGTGATCATACCAACTGGAGGTACGAAGTTCTCGTGACATGCGAGGCTCAGAGCAACTTCAACCAAGTTTCATGATCAACATCATTAGCTTCCTCTCTTATTGGTGCACCACAGAACTTCTTCCGCCGCGCTACTCTCAATTTCGAGAGAAGGTTCGACAACCTCGCCGAGTTCTACTTTCCTTCCAAATACTTCTTTCGAGATAAAATCCTTCTAGAAAGGATCCATTCTTGGCAATGAAGATTTTGCCTTCGGATCTATGATAGAAGGTATACCCAATAGTTTCCTTTGGGTATCCTATGAAGACGATTTTTCGCTTTGGGTTCAAGCTTGTCCGGCTGTAACTTCTTTACATAGGCTTCGCATCCCCAAACTTTAAGGAACGACAATCTAGGTTTCTTCCCAAACCATAATTCATACGGTGTCGTTTCAACGGATTTGGATGGTGCCCTATTTAAAGTGAATGCGGCTGTTTCTAATGCATAACCCCAAAATGATAGCGGTAAATCTGTAAGTGACATCATAGAACGAACCATATCTAAGAGAGTTCGATTACGACGTTCGGACACACCATTACGCTGTGGTGTTCCCGGCGGTGTCAACTGTGAAAGTATTCCGTATTTCTTCAAATACTCGCTAAACTCGTAACTTAGATATTCACATCCACGATCAGAACGTAGAAATTTAATCTTCTTGTTACGTTGATTCTCTACCTCACTTTGAAATTCCTTAAACTTCTCGAAAGTTTCGGACTTATGTTTCATGAAATAGATATACCCATATCTACTCAAGTCATCCGTGAAGGTAAGAACATAACGATAACCACCGCGCGATGCTACACTCATTGGACCACACACATCGGTATGTATGATTTCCAATAAGTCCGTAGCTCGCTCCATCATACCAGAAAATGGAGTCTTAGTTATTTTACCCATCAGACATGCTTCGCATCTATCAAGTGATTCGAAATCAAGTGATTCAAGAAGTCCATCGTGTTGGAGATATGACCAAGAGGCAATAATAAAGTGGTTATTATCATATCTTCACACTTATGATAAATGTTTACATACCATGCTATAATTGTATTAACCGGAAACATTAATACTTGTGTGATTTGTAAACTAAAATAAAAGTCCCTAGTAAAGCCTCTTGTTAAACTAGCTTGTTGGTTAATATATGATCATGGTTTCCTGATCATGAACATAGAGATGTTATTACCAACAGGATCATATCATTAGGAGAATGATGTGATGGACATACTCCTATAGATAAGCGTAGCATAAAGATCAAGTCATTTCAATAGTTCAATTGCTATATGCTTTCTGATACATAGTAACCTAATTACTTCGACCATGAGATCATGCATATCACCTTTTCCGGATGGATGCTTTGATGTCATCAAACACCACACCGTAACAGGGTGGCTATAAAGGTGGCATTGAGTGTTCAGAAAGTATTGGTTGAAACACATGGATCAAGAGTGGGATTTGTCCATCCATATGACGGATAGATATACTATGGGCCCTCTCGGTGAAATGTCATCCAATTAGCTTGCAAGCATGTGACTGGTTCACAAGGGATCACATATCACGGGAACGAGAAAAGAGTACTTATCAGTAACGAGGTTGAACTAGGTATGCAGAGATACCGACGATCATAACCTCGGATAAGTAAACTATCGTGAGACAAAGGGAAATTGGTATCGTATGTAAGTGGTTCATTCGATCGCAAAGTAATCGTAGAAATATGTGGGAGCCATATGAATTTCCAGATTCCTCTATTGGTTATTGTTCGGAGAAGTGTCTCGATCATGTTCGCATAATTCACGAACCGTAGGGAGACACACTTAAGGATTCGACGTTGTTTGAGTAGTTATGGTATTATGAGAAAGAGATCGAATGTTGTTCGGAGTCTCGGATGGGATCTGGGATATCACGAGGTGATCCGAAATGGTCCGGAGAATAAGATTCATATAAGGAAAGTCCTGCTTTGAGTTCGGGAATGATTCCGTGTTTTCATCGGAATGTTCTAGAAGGTTCCGGATTGTCCGCACTGGGGAGCGTACATGAATGTGTCATTGCATATTGAATGATTGCATCATGTACTAAGTGTTCTTGCTGTTCCAAAACTGAAAAGTCAAACTGCCAGTTTGAAAGTCAAACGGCAAAACAGAAACTGTGGAAAACAGAAACTGTGGGAAACAGAAACTGTGGGAAACAAGCAAGAGGTGGTTGAACCGACTTGGGGAGGAGTCCTCCAAGCCGGGCGGCCAACCAAGTCCGACTTGGGAGGGACTCCTCCCTTGGCCGCCCTCCCACCTATAAAAGGAGGGGCCTCCTCCTCTAGACACACAAGTTCCTATCCTCTAATCTCCGGTTTAGAGCCGCTTTTGGTTTAGAGCTTCTAATTGCCCTAGCCTTTGGTTTAGAGCCTTCTAATTGGTGTGTATAATCTCTAGACCACTAATAGCTCTCTCATACTCCACCATACCGCCTCGGCTTAAGGCGGCTCATGGATCTCCCTCTACTTCAGACCACGCCATTGCCACGGAATCGCGAGGAGAGTGCTACAACCTCCACGCCTGGAACAAGGGAGAGGAAGGTCTTCGTCGAGTACCGAACGTGTGACCGACTGCGGGAGCGCTGCCGGAACGTGGCGCCGGAAGGATCATCTACACGATCTTGAGATCGGAAAGAGTACGACTACATCACCCACGAGAATCTGCTCTCGTTAACCGCTTTGGAATCTTCGAGGGTGAGTTCCTCTATCGACTCGTTGCTACAATCTAGTAGATAGATCTTGGCTTGTTTGTTTGTATGCAATAGAAAATTTTGTTTTCCATGCTACGAACCCCTACAGTGGTATCAGAGCCGTGTCTATATGTAGATCTGTTGCACGAGTAGAACACAATGGTCATTGTGGGCGTTGATGCTTTTATTGTCGATTGCTTCTTGTGTACTTTGCATCTTGCGGTATGTTGGGATGAAGCGGCCCGGGCTAACCTTACATGACATCGTTCATGAGACTTGCTCCACGCTCGAGATGCAACTTGTATTGCATAAGTGGCTTTGTGGGTGCCTGTTAGAACGGGTGATTAACAATACTAGTATCAATGTTGTGGTTCATGTTCGTAAGTTAGAACGACACTTATTAACAGCCCCAAACCACGTAAAACATGCAAAGAAAGTAGAGGCGTCTAACTTTGTTTTGCAGGGGTGTGTAGTGATGTGATATGGCCTTGATTGTGATTATATATGATGTATGCAATGTTCCTTATTGTAAGTCGGCAACCGGCAGGAGCCATATGGTTGTCTTTGATTTCTGTTAAGACCCGCGTGTCTATTCAAAGTAGTTGTAATAGTTGAAGCCGGTGGACGACAACCATGGAACAACATCATTGACCTTGATGCAATGTTGGTGATGATGGAGATCATGTTCGTGCTAGAAGATGGAGATCGGAAGCACAAAGAAGAAAGGCCATATCATATCACATACATGTGATGTTAATCCTTTATGCATCTTGTATTGCTTAGTAGACACCGGTAGCATTATAAGATGATCCCTCATGCACATGAATTTCAAGTCACAAAGTGTTCACCCTTAGTTAGCACCGTTGCTAAAGCTTGTTGTTTCGAAGCACCACGTGATGATCGGGTGTGTTAGATTCTACAAGTGTATACAACGTGAGCAAGCCAGATTTGCTCATGCGGAAACTAAGGTTTGATCTTGACGAGCCTAGCATGTACGCATATGGCCTCGTGAACACGGATTACCGAAAGGTAGAGCATGAGTCATATAGTAGATATGATGAACATGTTGATTGTTCGCCATTGAAGCTATATCAACTCTCGTGATGATCGGTTTTGATGTGGTGAATTTGGTTCGGTGATCACTAAAACAATGTGAGGGATATTGTTTTGAGTGGGAGTTCACCAAGATTAATTTAATTATTAATTAGAACTCATTTATCATAAACTAAATCAAAGTGAATTTGCATAGTTGTAGTCATTGGCATCCGCTTACCACCTTGCGCTTAGTTATAATTGAGATGATAGAACTATAGAATTCGGTTAGATACTTTACTAACGGTATCGTATTGTTTTAAGTGTTAATCTAAAGTTTAAAAGTCCTATTGCAAACTTTCAAGAAGTTCGGTTACTCCATGAAGTTTAATAATTAGTATTAAATCAAGAGTAACAATTCCAAGTGTTAGTATATAAGTATCATGTTTGTCTCCATGATTCTTGATATTCAAAGGATTCTCTTAATATCAAGGTTATCTAGGATCCGAAAGAGTTGTTTCGTAAACCATGATGTGGAAGATATTGTGATATCTGAAACGAAGTATTGGTTACAACATGATAGAGTATAATATGGCAAAAGTCATGTTCTCATATTTGATGAGAATTTGCAAAAGGTTGGAGACACTAGTTGTCCTAATCCTCCAAAAGGTTTTGGAGAGCAACATTATACTTGCGATTCACCGTTAAAAGCTAGTAGCTTGATCATGGATAAATCCATGATGAGGGTGAATATTTGATGTAGGTAAGATGTTTACTACACCAAGAGATTACTAAAGAAAGGAATTTGAAAGAACACCAAACATTTGATGATAGGTGATCTACTTCAAAGTGCAAGTCCAAAGACATTGGTATTTAATTATACACGCTTTGGATTATGTGTCATATGTATGACTCCACTATTGATATTGATAGATTCTTTCAAATGTAAAAGGAAATATTGAAAGAGAATCTCATAAATATATGGCGTAAAAGAAAAGACTAGAATTGTTCAGTTTAAGTATATAGATGATATAGATGTTATGGCTATATTCTTTGCTTATTAAACAATGTGGTTATTAAGTATTTGATACTGAATTTGTTGGTGTGAATCGTCATACGAAACAACACAATTCATGAACTACAATGGCCTAAGTAACTAGCAAAAGAATATGTGATGATGTTCATCGAGAACAAATAAAGGGTTATTGTGTTGCTCGTTAAACATCAAAGCTTGCCTTCAAGATTTGTTTTATCAGGTATTATGAGAACAAAAGAGTTGTTCAAATAAATTACCGTGATCCATAAAAGATGGATGATTCACAAAACTCGTTGGAGAAATCACATCCATAAAACTAGTGCTAAAATGTCGAAAGACAAATTGATTGAAAGATCACTTAGGAAGTGACATCGCCGTTTGAATTATAATGGAAAGAAAACATGAAGAAACTCCATGTTGATGGAATTTTGGAGTCTTCTGATTTTTGATCAAATGACGCTTGTGAAACTTTCCTAGAGATAATTAAAACTTCGTTCATAGGCCAAAAGGGAACGAATGACTAGCTTATTGAACTTGTACATATTGTTGTACGAAATCCATTATGTGTAGTCAAAAGCGATGGATTTCAACTTCATATGCTTTCTCCGAAAATTTGAGTGAATATATGAATATTTACTTAATAAGGATAAAGTATGAAACACTTGAAAAGTTCAAAGACTTTCAAGATGAAGTGCAAAATCATTGTAACAAGAATATGAATAGTTTATGATAAGATCATAAAGGAAAATATTTAAGTTACAAGTTTAGCATAATACCTAAGATTTAAGGAATCGCCCGTGGATTTGCATTTCAAACACCATAAGAGTATGGAACGCTCGAGATATGTAATTAAACCTTGTTTGACATGGTAAGATCAAAGGTATAATTCATAAACTGCCATTATATTTTAAAGATTAAAAGCTTTATAGATTACCGCTTTTCCACCGAAAAGAGCTCCATCATAATCCGCTGAAATGACACCATATAAAGTTATGGTTTGGGATAAAACCCAAGTTGTCCTTTCTTAAACATTGGTATGCTATGCATAAGAAAGATGTTTGCAACCAAAGTCGGATGAACTCGTCTTTGTATGTTATTTCGAATAATCATAAGTATTCCTCCATAACATCGGAGACAAAAGTGTTTGTCACTTAAAACGTCAAGTTTCTTTGAGAAGTAATTTTTCGTGAAAAGTTAAGTGGGAGGACAATAGAACTTTGATAAGTTTAAAAGAACCTTAGCTGTATGTGCAGAGTTGCGCAGCGCCGAAAAGTGTTCCGGAGGCAGCAACAAAGCTCATGGCTCACGTACCTCAAAGGTTGTGGTCACGGAGATCCAAGTTCCTATTGAAACAAGTAGGTCGGATGAACAATCAAATACCAAGATTTGAGGGTTGAATCATTATTTGAGAATAATGAACCGACTACATGCAAAGAAGCGATGATGGGCCCTGACTCCGTGAAATGGCTTGAAGCCATAAAATCCGTGATAGTTCCATTCATAAGAAATCAAGTTTTGAACTTGAAGGACCCTCGAGAAAGGTGTAAGACCATACAGTTGTGTCTGGATCTATAAAGAAATAGACATGGATGTTTCACATATATAATCGACATATTGGGAAAGAGTTCACAACAATGTTCAAAGGTTGACTATGACAAGATTTGATCTTTCATAGTGATATTTAGTCTAGACGGATTAATGTAGCAACCACTACATATAATTTTGTTATATGATAGTTGAATAAACAAAACAAGTTCTTCTAATAGAATCGTTACCTAGGACATGTGCATAACACGGTCCATAGGGTTTTGTTAATTCATAGGATGCTAAAAGCATATGCAAACTTCAATGGTTGAAGTGAGCATCATGGAGTTGAATCTTCACTATGATGAAACTGTTAAAGGAGTTTAAAAGTTCATTAGAGACAATGAAGATGCTTGCATTTGCAAGAAATTAAGTGGGAGCGCTTAAGACATGTTTCTAATACATTATGTGGAGGACATATTGTTGATTGGAAATGATGTATCTTTTATTAACACATATTAAGAATTTCATCCCGATGAAAGACTTAGGCAAAACCCAAATATTTGGCATCAATAGACGCTAATATGGTTGTGCCAGAAGTACATAGACGAGATATTGAATGAGTTCAATATAGAAACTACAAGAAAAGGTTCTTGTCGCACAGAAAGGATTGAAAGAGTTTAATGTTGATGATATATTCAAGTGTATTGACATTTGGTAAAGTGAAACAAATAATCAAGTATAGATTGATACTTGATGTATGAAATCACAAAGAGTATTTATATCAATCATACTGTGATATGTACAAATCCAGATATGTCCTATGCTCTAAATGTTGTGAGCATATACCAGAATGATTCGTAAGATGATCATTGGACAATAGTAAGGATATTCTTATGATCTTTTGGAAGAACTAAGAGTATATTATTTGTACAAGTGACAAATAGATGGTTAGTTCATTGTAAAAGTACTACATTGATACTAGCTTTGTCACAAAGTACAAATTAAGTTTATCTCAATCTAAACTAAGGGTGGCACAATATAATGGAAAGTGAGTTCCATAATGGATTTGGATGAGTTCCAAAGTTAAGACATTGTGACAGATACTACAACAAAAGGCTAAGTATATGACTGCTATTATAGCAGCAAAAGAGGGCATTTGAGTCAAGTAGTTTGTTATCAAACTAGGTGTAGTTCACAGAGGGATAATACTATGAAGATATATTGTGCGACAATATTATCAACATGTTTTAACCCCAAAGAACTAAAGGTCACACCGAAAGACCAAATTTATACAAAGCCATCTCATTAGAGAATGAGTGATGCGTAGAGACGCAAAGACATGCAATTACACACGGACCTGGAAGTGTCAGATCCGGAGATCACTTGACCACTAGCAATCGTGTACATACAACACCGGAAAGCCATAGGTGTTATATACACAAAGGTTTGAAACTAGATTATTGACTCTAGTGCAAGTGGGAGACTGTTGGAGATATGCCCAAGAGGCAATAATAAAGTGGTTATTATCATATCTTCACACTTATGATAAATGTTTACATACCATGCTATAATTGTATTAACCGGAAACATTAATACTTGTGTGATTTGTAAACTAAAATAAAAGTCCCTAGTAAAGCCTCTTGTTAAACTAGCTTGTTGGTTAATATATGATCATGGTTTCCTGATCATGAACATAGAGATGTTGTTAACAACAGGATCATATCATTAGGAGAATGATGTGATGGACATACTCCTATAGATAAGCGTAGCATAAAGATCAAGTCATTTCAATAGTTCAATTGCTATATGCTTTCTGATACATAGTAACCTAATTCCTTCGACCATGAGATCATGCATATCACCTTTTCCGGATGGATGCTTTGATGTCATCAAACACCACACCGTAATGTGGGTGGCTATAAAGTTGGCATTGAGTGTTCGTAAAGTATTGGTTGAAACACATGGATCAAGAGTGGGATTTGTCCATCCATATGACGGATAGATATACTATGGGCCCTCTCGGTGAAATGTCATCCAATTAGCTTGCAAGCATGTGACTGTTCACAAGGGATCACATATCACGGAACGAAAAGAGTACTTATCAAGAACGAGGTTGAACTAGGTATGCAGAGATACCGACGATCATAACCTCGGATAAGTAAACTATCGTGAGACAAAGGGAAATTGGTATCGTATGTAAGTGGTTCATTCGATCGCAAAGTAATCGAGAAATATGTGGAGCCATATGAATTTCCAGATTCCTCTATTGGTTATTGTTCGGAGAAGTGTCTCGATCATGTTCGCATAATTCACGAACCGTAGGGAGACACACTTAAGGATTCGACGTTGTTTGAGTAGTTATGGTATTATGAGAAAGAGACCGAATGTTGTTCGAGTCTGGATGGGATCCGGATATCACGAGGTGATCCGAATGGTCCGAGAATAAGATTCATATAAGGAAAGTCCCGCTTGAGTTCGGAATGATTCCGATGTTTTCATCAGGAATGTTCTAGAAGGTTCCGGATTATCCGGCACTCCGGGGGGGAGGGTACATGAATGTGTCATTTCATATTGAATGATTGCATCATGTACTAAGTGTTCTTGCTGTTCCAAAACTGAAAAGTCAAACTGCCATTTGAAAGTCAAACTAAAACAGAAACTGTGGAAAACAGAAACTGGGGAACAGGAAACTGTGGGAAACAAGCAAGAGGTGGTTGGAACCGACTTGGGGAGGAGTCCTCCAAGCCAAGGCCAACCTAGGCCGACTTGGGGAGGATTCCCTCCCTGGCCGCCCTCCCACCTATAAAAGGAGGTGGCCTCCTCTAGACACACAAGTTCCTATCCTCTAATCTCCGGTTTAGAGCCGTTTTGGTTTAGAGCTTCTAATTGCCCTAGCCTTCGGTTTAGAGCCTTCTAATTGGTGTGTCTAATCTCTAGACCACTAATAGCTCTCTCTCATACTCCACCATACTCGCTCCGGCTTAGGCGAAGCCTCATGGATCTCCCTCTACTTCGGTACCACACGTTGCCGGAATCACGAGGAGAGTGCTACAACCTCCGCTGCCTGCTGGAACAAGGGAGAGGAAGGTCTTCGTCGAGTACCAAACGTGTGACCGACTGCGGGAGCGCTGCCGGAACGTGGCGCCGGAAAGATCGTCTACACGATCTTGATATCGGAAAGAGTACGACTACATCACCCACGAGAATCTGCTCTCGTTAACCGCTTTGGAATCTTCGAGGGTAAGTTCCTCTATCGACTCGTTGCTACAATCTAGTAGATAGATCTTGGCTTGTTTGTTTGTATGCGATAGAAAATTTTGTTTTCCATGCTACGAACCCCTACACATCGGAATGGAGTTTCTTCATACGCTTCACTCCAATGTGACCAAGACGACAGTGCCACATATAGGTCGAGTTATCGCTCGATTTCAAACGTTTAGCCTCAATGTTATTGATATGTGTATTTCCACTATCGAGATTCAACAAGAATAGACCATCTATCAAAGGTGCATGTGCATAAAACATATTACTCATATAAATCGAACAACCATTATTCTCGGACTTAAACAAGTAACCGTCTCGCAATAAACAAGATCCCGATATAATGTTCATGCTCAACGCAGGCACCAAATTACAATTATTTAAGTATAAAACTAATCCCTATGGTAGATGAAGGGGTAGCGTGCCGACCGCGATCACATCAACCTTTGATCTGTTTCCCACACGCATCGTCACCTCGTTCTTCGCTAGCTTCGCTTATTCTGAAAGACTGTTTCGAGTTACAAATATGAGCAACCGAACCAAGATCAAATACCGTGCACTACTATGAGTACTAGTGAGATACACATCAATAACATGTATATCAGATATACCTTTCTTCTTGATGTTGCCGTTCTTCAAATCCGCCAAGTACTTTGGGCAATTCCGCTTCCAGTGACCTTCTCCCTTGCAGTAAAAGCACTCAGTGTCAGGCTTAGGTCAAGCCTTGGTCTTCTTCGTCGGCGTGGTAACTTTCTTACCACCCTTCTTGAAGTGTCCCTTCTGCTTAGACTTGCCTTTCTTGAATTTGGTGGTCTTATTGACCAACAACACTTGGTGCTCTTTCTTGATCTCCACTTCTGCAGACTTCAACATGGCAAAGAGTTCGCAACGCCTCTTGTTCATGTTTTGCATGTTGTAGTTCATCACAAAGTTCTTGTAACTTGGTGGTAGTGATTGGAGGACAGTAAATCCCCAAAGCATTAGGAATCACTATACCCAAGCTTTGAAGTTTGTTTATGCGTGCCCGGACATCTTAAGCACATGCTCACCGACGGAGCTGCCTCTTCCATCTTGCGCTTAAAGAACTTTTCGAAGCCTCATAGCTTTCAATTGCCGCATGAGTCTCAAAGATCAATTTGAGATCCTCGACAATATCATATGGGTCTGAATTCTCAAACCTTTTCTCAAGCTCCGATTCTAAACCATACAAGATAGCACATCGAACTGGAGTATCGAGTCTTCCGAGTGAGGTAAATGTTCTTTACTTCATCGGAGCATCACTGCGTGGGTCACCCATGTCCATCCAAAGACATAGGTCAAATTACCATGTGAGGACAATCCTCAAATTGGAACCAATCCTGAAGTTGCTTCCATTGTTTTTCAACTTTTCTTTCTCTAGGAACGCATTAAAATTGATGGTAGGGGCTGCCATTGATCTACAACATATTTGCAATAGTTTAGACTAAGTTTATGACAAATTGAGTTCATATTAATAAAATTAATCTAGGTGAACTCCCACTCAAAACAACATCCCTCACATTGTTTTAGTGATCACACGAACCAAATCCACTACATCAACACCGATCATCACGAGAGTTGATATAGTTTCGATGGCGAACAATCGACATGTTCATCATATCTACTATATGATTCATGCTTTACCTTTCGGTGATCCGTGTTCCGAGACCATGTCTGTACATGCTAGGCTCGTCAAGATCAAACCTTAGTTTCCGCATGAGCAAATCTGGCTTGCTCACGTTGTATACACTTGCAGAATCTATCACACCCGATCATCACGTGGTGCTTCGAAACAACAAGGTTTAGCAACGGTGCTAACTAAGGGTGAACACTTTGTGACTTGAAATTCATGTGCATGAGGGATCATCTTATAATGCTACCGTCGTCTACTAAGCAATACAAGATGCATAAAGGATTAACATCACATGCAATTCATAATATGTGATGTGATATGGCCTTTCTTCTTTGTGCTTCCGATCTCCATCTTCAAGCACGAACATGATCTGCATCATCACCGGCATTGCATCAAGGTCAATGACGCTTCTCCATGGTTGTCGTCCACCGGCTTCAACTATTACAACTACTTTGAATAGACACGCGGGTCTTAACATAAATTAAAGACAACCATATGGCTCCTGCCGATTGCCAACTTACAATAAGGAACATTGCATACATCAAATATAATCACAATCATGGCCATATCACATCACAGCACACCCCTGCAAAACAAAGTTAGACGCCTCTACTTTATTTGCAAGTTTTACGTGGTTTGGGGCTTTCAATAAGTGTCGTTCTAACTTACGAACAAGAACCAAAACATTGATACTAGTATTGTTAATCACCCGTCGTAAATTGGTCCTTAACTATGCTAGGAGAAACAGGCACCCGCAAAGCCACTTATGCAATAAAAGTTGCATGTCAAGCGTGGAGCAAGTCTCATGAACGATGTCATGTAAGGTTAGCCCGGGCCGCTTCATCCCAACATACCGCAAGATGCAAAGTACACAAGAAGCAATCAACAATAAAAGCATCAACGCCCACAATGACCATTGTGTTCTACTCGTGCAACAGATCTACATATAAACCTGGCTCTGATACCACTGTAGGGTTTCGTAGCATGGAAAACAAAAAATTTCTACCGCATACAAACAAACAAGCCAAGATCTATCTACTAGATTGTAGCAACGAGTCGATGGAATAACTTACCCTCGAAGATTTCAAAGTATTTAACGAGAGCGGATTCTCGTGGGTGATGTAGTCGTACTCTTCCCGATCTCAAGATCGCGTAGACGATCCTTCCGGCAAGGTTCGCAAGCGCCCGCAATCGGTCACACGCTTTGGTACTGACGAAGACCTTCCTCTCCTTGTTCCAAAGAAGTGGAGGTTGTAGCACTCTCCTCGTGATTCCGGCAGCACAACGGCGTGGTACCGGAAGTAGAGGGGAGATCTCGCAGGGCTTCGCCTTAAGCCGGAGCGAGTATGGTGGAGTATGAGAGAGCTCCTCGGTGATCTAGGGTTTAGACACACCAAGGAGGAGGTGCTAGAGCCGGCAGCTAGGGCTTGGGGCAGCCCAAGTCGGCGGCTAGGGCAACCCTAGGGGGCGGCGGCAGCTGCAGGAGGTGGTGGCGCCAAGCTAGGGTTTGGAGGAGAGGTACTTGTGTGTCCTAGGAGGGAGACCTGCCCCTCCTTATATAGGTGGAGGGGCCGGCCGGCAAAGGGGAGGGAATGGAGTCCCTCCCCAACTCGGCTTGGGTGGTGCGCCGGCTTGGGGAGGAGGGACTCCCTCCCCAACTCGGTTTCCCCTTCCTCCTCTTTTCCTCTTTCCAAATTTAGCCGTTTGACTTTTCAATTTAGCTATTTGACTTTTCAAACTAGGATTTGAATTAATCCTTTATTTGGAACAGCGATGACACTTAATACATGATGCAATCATTCCAACTTGTAATGACACATTCATGTACCCCTTCCCCTCCGGAGTGCCGGACATTCCGAAACCTTCTAGAACATTCCCGATGAAAACACCGGAATCATTCCCGAACTCCGAAACGAGACTTTCCTTATATGAATCTTATTCTCCGGACCATTCTGTATCTCCTCGTGATATCCCGGATCCCATCCGAGACTCCGAACAACATTCGGTCTCTTTCTCATCATACAATAACTACTCAAACAACGTCGAATCCTTAAGTGTGTCTCCCTACGGTTCGTGAATTATGCGGACATGATCGAGACACTTCTCCGAACAATAACCAATAGAGGAATCTGGAAATTCATATGGCTCCCACATATTTCTACGATTACTTTGCGATCGAATGAACCACTTACATACGATACCAATTTCCCTTTGTCTCACGATAGTTTACTTATCCGAGGTTATGATCGTCGGTATCTCTGCATACCTAGTTCAACCTCGTTACCGATAAGTACTCTTTTCTCGTCGTGATATGTGATCCCTTGTGAGCTCCACATGCTTGCAAGCTAATTGGATGACATTTCACCGAGAGGGCCCAGAGTATATCTATCCGTCATATGGATGGACAAATCCCAATCTTGATCCATGTGTTTCAACCAATACTTTCTGAACACTCAATGCCACCTTTATAGCCACCCAGTTACGGTGTGGTGTTTGATGTCATCAAAGCATCCATCCGACAAAGGTGATATGCATGATCTCATGGTCGAAGGAATTAGGTTACTATGTATCAGAAAGCATATAGCAATTGAACTATTGAAATGACTTGATCTTTATGCTACGCTTATCTATAGGAGTATGTCCATCATATCATTCTCCTAACGATATGATCTTGTTGTTAATAACATCTCAATGTTCATGATAGGGAAACCACAATCATCTATTAACCAACAAGCTAGTATTATATGGAGGCTTTACTAGGGACTTCAAATTAGGTTTACAAATCACACAAGTATTAATGTTTCCTTGTTAATACTATTATAGCATGAATGTAAACATTTATCATAAACACAAAGATATAATAATAACTACATTTATTATTGCCTCTAGGGCATATCTCCAACAATATATATATATATATGTGTGTGTGTGTGTGTGTGTGTGTACATTGCATAAACAAAAGCCTCTTGGGTCGCTCTCCGCCTGAGCGCCCTCGAGGCGATCTTCAACCCCGTCGCCGGTCCCCCCTCCAGCGGTTCCTGACCGGCACCACCATCGACACCGGCAGTGGTGGCGGCCCCCCTCTCAGAAAAGCGCCTAAAGCAAAGGCGCTCAGTTGGTGGCGGACTCCGTGGTGCTCCTTCAAGATCCTTCGGCGGCGCAACGGCGGGTCAAGGATCTAGAGACTTAGGGCCCGACCTGGCCTGCCAACTGTCATGGATAGATCTCCTGGATGATTTTGCGGATGCCTCCTCCTTGGCTGCTCCGACCGGTGGCGCGGGGGTTGTTGGTGTGCTCAAATAAGGAAGCGAAAGTTGGCATTCTTCTCATGCCAAGACAAAGTTTCACTTGATGCATGCCCTCATTGATCATGTCGGTGACGAGTTTCAGAAGGCTCCGCCAGAGATCTCCAGTGGGCAATTGAATCCTGGTGATTGCTGGATCAGATGGGATTCATGTGTGTCGTGTGCACCCATATTTCTGGCTGTGTGGCTTCGGGAAGGAGTGACGCGAAGCTTCGTTGTCTGTTGTCACCATGGGACATGTCGGTGTTTCAATTTCTGGTGAAGACAGTGGTAGAGAATGTCATGGCGGCTGAGATCTTAGCTCTAGTAATGGTGGACCGAGTCTTGGAGGCGATGAGGACTTTGCTTGGTATTTCTTGGCTTGTAGATGTGACATTGACAAGCGGGGGAGGAAACATAGGAGGGGTACAATGTCTTACTTTTTAGGGTCAATATCCAAGGTCTGGCCTTATTTGATTGTGCATGGCAATGGCCTTGAATGGCCTTGTTGAACGCATTGTTTTGAGAGAACGAGCTTTCTTTAGGGTGAAAACCTATATCTATGATCGGGTGGCGGCTCTTGTGCACTGCTTCCTTCTTGGAGGCGTCGCTTTTGGAGAAGTTGGACTACGGGTGTTGTCTTGGCAGTGGTTTGTGTTGCTGCTACAATGTTTTGATCACTATAGCA
This sequence comes from Avena longiglumis, assembly GCA_030063025.1. Taxonomy (NCBI): domain Eukaryota; kingdom Viridiplantae; phylum Streptophyta; class Magnoliopsida; order Poales; family Poaceae; genus Avena; species Avena longiglumis. Next base: position 453,660,544 of record CP125974.1, on the reverse strand, counting down.
GGATCTTTTGCTTTTTCTTCTTCTTCCTTTTGTTTTAGAGTTGTGTGCATCTTAATGTCTTTAGGACATTTAGTTGTTTCAAAGGGTAGATGTACTTGGTAGCTCCACGATATTAATATATTCCCTTTGTCAAAAAAAATATGTAGCATGAAAATAATCTTACTCTTACTTAACATGTAAAAATAGTACCATATCGATATAACATAACACGCGGGCCCATGCGCTTATTAGCACCGGGGCTTCTTGATGATGCGAAGAAGCATTTCTCTACACTCCACGTGTCATTTACAAAGGGGAAATGATGGGAACAGAGCCATGTCCAAGGCACAAATGGAGCTAGTATATACAAGGGAATCATGAAATAGAGCAGAGTACGCGCAACAGACTTACCGTTGCTCTAACAATGTTGCTGAAATATGGCAGAGGGGTGCCGCGGGATCTATGATGGGGGAAGGGAGTGACTTATGGTCGTCGTCGGCGGCCGTCGTCGATGATGAAATCGGTGGGTGGCAATGACATCGAGTGTTTATGCGGAGATAGGAATGGATATTTAGCAAAGGGGAAAGAAAATGTTTGCCTAAGGATCCACATGGCAGTCAAATTTCAGGCAGAGACATTCATATTTTAAGCGGGATAAACGAAAGTGTGGTGCCAATAGCCAAAAGCGTGGTGGGAACATCGAAAATGGGAGTGAGGCCCAGTAAATATAGTTTAAGAACATATAGCTGTCACAAATAACATAATAGTGGTGATAAATAGAGCACTGCATGAAGTTTGTGTCGCTAAATCTTATCCGCCGACTAAAAAACATACAATAAGATTTTTCGGATCTAGTGATGGAGGTATGAGGACAACGGTGCGGTTTAGGATCGTTCTAGTATTTGCAGTTGTGACTATGTGGTCCAAATAATTATTTGCAACACTGGTGGAAAACAGGGCTCTAGTCCCGGGCCGCAACGGGCTCTAGTCCCGGTTTTGGGCCCGGGACTGTGAAAACGAGACTAGAGGCCCCCCTCTAGTCCCGGCCAGAACATAGCGATCGATAACAGCCACGTGGCTGTTTCAGCGCGGCGGGGGGCGGAAAACCTCTAGTCCCGGGCTGTAACACCACCCGGGACTAAAAGGTTTCCTTCCGCGACAGAGAAACACCACATTTCTCTGTCGTTGCAGAGATTGTGTATTTCCTTTTTTTTTGCCATTTTGTTCCTTTTTAGTTTTGTGTTTCACTATAACAAACATATATTTCAGTATACATATTATACGCTACTACATACACACTACACGTCGATGCATTTATATAATTAATCGATCCCTTGCAAGCATACATATAATCAATCATATCAAAAGGAAGAAATGTTTTGAAATTACATGGTCATTGATGAATATATATATCATATGAGCTACATGGAGATGACTAAGGCAAATCGAGTTCCACGTCATCCGCATAATGCTCTCCATGTACATAAAGGACTTCCTTCATCATAAATCCCGCCAGCTCCTCTTGAATTGCTCTTATGCGTTGGTCTGGCTCTAGTTTCTCCCGCAAATCATAAATATAATGTGAGTCAACTTTCCGCTCACTGGTCAACTCGCGGATGTACTCGCAGACGTAGTATCCACATAAATGAGTTCCTTGGTCATTGTAAACTCTTCGCCATTTTATAAGTTAGCTCCTCTTTGAATGGACCTGGTATTTTCTGTCTGAACCGTGTCCAACACCTTCTCGGCAAATAAAATGAACAAAGGAGTTATTAGTTACTTGATATCAGCAAATGAATGAAAGAGGACGATATAATGCGATAATGATTGAAATTACTTATGGAGCATTGCTTTCATGTCGCTCCACTACTCTTGGTCCCAACTTAATGAGTCGTGGACTTCAACTAGGGAGTTGTAAACTTGAATGTTTAGCAAGATCTAGTGGAATCTGCGGGCATTTATATAAGAATACATGCATAGCTCATCCAGTAAGCAAAAATAAAATATGTACAAGATATAAACACTCACTTGAGGTTGTAAGGAAATAGTATTTCCTTAACAAAATTATGCTCGGTTAAGAACCTGGACAGGTCTTCCTCCACGTCTTTGGGGTGATTCTTTAACGTATATTCATTAATGATATATGGGTCAATGAACCCAACGTCGTATCTTCTAGCTCTTTTGCATTCAAGCATCTTCATTCTGCGGAATATAATATCATCATACAAAAGGATATATAGTTAGGATAATATATTAAATGCAATTAACGATCTAAAGCTACAAACTTAATTATAGAAATAAATAACTTACAGACAGTAGCAACCAATGATAGATTTGTCGAGGGCGCGCTGGTTGTATAACTAAAACAGTTCGGTCATTTGAACCTGTATCGAGTATGGTTTGAAGTGATGCTCCTTTCTAACGTCCACCGGAAACCAATCTTTATGATGCTTTTTTTCTTCTTGCGACATGTACCATTCATGCAGATTTCGCATATGTGTAGATCGACGCGCGAGCTCCTCATTACTGACTAGAGGCTGCCCTTGGACATACTGCCGTACTATCTGACCCGCTGGCGTATCTTCATAGCCTAAATATTGACCAAGAGACATATTTGCTTCATTAGCAAGTGCTTTGGCCTGCGATACAGTGATTCCCATAAGTGCAGCATTATTACGGGCTCTAGGGTCCATTATTTGCATGTCCATATCCATTTCAGCTCTGAAGGCCTTGTCGAGGTCTGAAATGACTTTGAGCGGGGCGACCAATTGATTTTTCTATGCTCCGAGCTGGGCAACTTGCTTCCCGCTTTTTGCACTTGTGATTTTTTTCTTCTGTGCTTGCTTAATAATCTCCCGGTCATAGTCTGATTCCAGATTCATTGATATTTGGGATGGTTGCTCAAGAAAGGACTTAGCCCACTTTTTGGTTTTTTCGTTATATACCGGCTTGGGCTCAGGCTTTTGGGGTGCAAAATGCGCCTTAACTTGGGCAGCCACATCCGCGTTAGTTTCCTCATCGGTCTTGTCATAAGGTCTCTTTGGAAGAACCGGCGGGATATCGACTATCCTCGGCGTTTGACCTTTCTTCGATGTGGGGCGCGGGGGACCGTCGAACTTCCATTTCTTCGACGAGGTAGTAGTATTGCACGGAGGCGGAGGCAGAGATCGAGTTGATGTACTCCTGCTGTGGCAATCGTCAGCGGGGCGGGGGTGGACTTGGAGGTTTGCGATAATCGGGTTGGGGTGGACTTGGAGGTTGGCGATAATCGGGTTGGGGTGGACTTGGAGGTTGACGATATTCGATGCGGGGTGGATTTGGATTCCTTGGAGTCGGTGGCCTTGGCGCCGAGCCTGCAAACTTGATGTACTTCTTATTCCATAGAATGATGTTGCGCTTGACATCTCCTAGTTTCGTAAGGCCTTCAGGCATAGCGATTTAAATCTCTAGGTCCGCAAAATCCTCCACTATGTCATCCACCGTGACACGAGCATAGACTGGTGGAATCGGAAGTGAATGGTGGAGTGCTCCAGGTAGACAAGGTAAAGCAGTGCCGATCGCCACCTTGAAGGACAGGTTGTTCATTGGCTGATGTAGCTCACATTGTGCCATCTATCTAACATCATCCACGGGGTAGTGAGGAGCCGGTGCATCATCCAGCAGTGCTTGATCATCAGCACGGACCTCCGTGGAAGCCATGCTGCTTCTCCGTTGGCTAAGATCCAAAGCAGGATCATCAGACCGCGGGTGAGTTGACGATGGTGGCCTTTGGCTAATTTCATGCATGAGGTTCTTCAGATCAGCTAGGTCCTGCTCTACCCTGGAGATACGGTCTGCCTCCCGGTCCTTCTTTCTCTGACGGCTTCTATAACTGGCATCGTACTGTGGAAACCCTTAGTTCCACGAGACACCGGCGCCTTTGCCTCGTGTTCGTCCTCCCTTTTCAGGATTCCCTAGGGCGCGTGTCAGCTCGTCGTTCTCTCTCTCGGGACGGAACAATCCCAATTGAGCATCGTTCATTGCTTGAATAAGGTCTTGGGAGGGTTTTAGAATTTTATCATGAAATAATGTCTTCCCTGTTTCTGGGTCCAAGGATCCCCCGTGCCCGTACCACCAGTGCTTAGACCTCTCGGGCCATCCATCTGTACCAGGAGTGACGCCTCTAGCCCTCATATCCTTCTCCATAGTTTCCCACTTAGGGATGGAACTCTTGTAGCCACCTGTCCCCATTTTATGATGGTATTTCTTGTTGGTAGCATTTAATGCGTTCTTTGCCGACTTTGCCTTTGCTTTATCAGATTGCTTGTACTGTACAAAATCGGGCCACTGTTCTCTCAACTTTTCGTTTACTCCTTTGAAGTCTGGAGTTTTCTTTTTCGCGACATATTTCACGTATAAACTTTTCTTGTGGTTCCGGTACAGTTCAGCCATCTTGCTTAGTGCCCACTCCTTGACTTTCGCTCTATTTTCAAGCCCACTCGGCCTTGGGGTAATACCATCTACCTCAAATTCCTCATACTCTAGAGGTAGTATGAAATGCGCTATGAGATTCTGCCAAAGGTCATCTTTGGCATCATCGGTGACATAGTTGTTGGATTCTTCATCGGCTTTCTTTGACTTATTCCATTCTTGGATGGTGATCGGCAGGTTGTCCCTAACAAGCACCCCGCATTGATTTATAAACATCCTCCGGTGCTTCTCTGGAGCAATCGGTTCACCATCATCATCTATTTCTTAGATGGTGAACCTCTGATTACCATCCAACTTTTTGTTCGGCCCTCGTTTCGTTCGAGCTGTCGATTTCTTTGATCCGGTGGGCTAAAAGAAGAAGAGAGAGTGATTAATATATATCTAGATCAGTTAATGAATAGAGGTAACACGAGAATATATATATATATATATACATGTACCTCGCCGGATCCTGTCGAGGGGCCATCATTATTGTTGTTATTTGTTTGCCCTTCGTCCATATGGTCTTCCCCTTGGTACATTAGGTTTTCCTCTAGTCCATCACCGGATGGATTCAGATACGAGGATATCTCTTCCTCGAGCAAAATATCTTCGGCGCCGGTAGTAATATTAAGAGGAATTTCACCTCTTATCATGCCCTGAAGAAAACCTTCACCGATGCGACCAGGATCTTCGGATGGATCCATGACTTAATTATCTATAACAAAAAGAGAGTTAAACAGGTTAGAAAAAACAATAATCCTAATAACTAAAACAATATAATCCTAATTATAATAACTTAAACAAAAAATAGCCCTAATCCTAATTCTAATCTTAATAAATAAAACAAAAATACTAACATTTCCTAAACATTTATACAAAACCTAAATACTAACATTTCCTAACATTTATACTACACTAATCAAAACCTAAATACAAAAACCTAACTATAAAATTAAATAATTAACCACCTCCGGCGAGGTGGTGCGGCGCGGCGCGGCACGGCGGTATTGTTTCCCCTTTAGAGTTGGTCAAGTATTGTTTGTTGATCTTCGATCTTCGATGGTGTTGTCCTCAGGCTTCGATCTCGATCTCGATATCGTATTCTACCGAGAAGAACGAAACACCAGAAAAAAATAAAGAGGAAACAATCAACACATGGCATCGATGCAATGCTCAAGCAAGTATGATGATATGACAAGTTGAATTGCATTGAGTTGAAACCCTAAAACATGCTCGGCAAATTAATCGGGGTTCCGAGGGGTGAAAACCCTAACTCGGGAAAACTCCGGAACATATGAGAGGGGTGCATTTGTTCTTCTAATTAAACTTGTCATGAAAGTTTATTAATAATGCATGATTATATAGATAGCTAGGTTTCAATTTTCTGAACATTTTGATATATTATTTGTATTTTTCTGACTTATAAATTAAAAGTTATTGAATTTACAATATTTAATCAAATTCTGGAATTATTAAAAAGGGTTATTTCATCATTATGACATCAGCAGAGGGGGTTAAACTTTTTGCACCGCTACTGAGCCTAGCCACTATGACTGACCAGTGGGGTACTGGCCACCTCAGCATGCCACGCAAGCAAGAGGGACCGGGGGGCCTGGTTGATTATTTTCACCGAGGCAGTTGACGACGGCGCGGGACGGCGATTGACGGCGAACTGGGAAGCGCGAAGGGGCGGGTTCAAACGAGCTCACCAAGATGGACCTAACTCTAGCGGCGCCGCTAGCGGGAGGTCATCGGAGCGACGGCGTCGGCGGCAGGTGTTTGACAGGGAGGCAAGCCAGAGGAAGAGGAAGGAAGCAGGAGGGTGCCTGAGAACGGGAGGCTCACCACTATTGCAGGGAAGAGGTCAGCGAGGCCGAGGGAGGTCGAGGGTGGCCGGAATCGGCGACAGACGCGGCGGCCGGAGACGGGGAAGGAGCGGACGGGGAGCTCGACTGGTGTCACGGGGCTTCGATTCCTTCGGTGAGGCTCTGCGGTACGGAGACGAGGTCGGCGGCGGCGCGGGAATCGGACGGCCGGCGGACAACACCTCCCCTGTGTTCTCTGCGTCGATGGCGCCTGCTCATCTTCGTCTTCGTCGCGTGCTAAGTGTTGGCTCGGCGCGCCAGGGCGAGCGCGCGTATATATAGGGACCCCCCTTTAGTCCCGGGCTAAGCCACCGCCCGCGACTAAAGGTCTTTAGTCGCGGGCCATGGCTTAACCAGCGACTAAAGACCCCCCCCTTTAGTCGCGGGATAAGCCACGGCCCGGGACTAAAGGGTTGTTTCGGCCGCTTCGTTTTCGCGCGCGCAGGCACCCTTTAGTCCCGGGTACACCCACAACTCGCGACTAATTGTTTTTTTTGTAAATTTTCTTTTTTTAATTCAAAACTAATATAAAAACTTTGGAAAATCATATTTTTTTATTGTAATAATCCAAATAAAACAAATAATATGTCTATTATTATCAAAAAATATAAAGAATCTTAATATAATATCCATTTATCTGTTTGCATCATTTATAAATTATTTCATTTGTAATTTTTCTTTTTTTAATTCAAAACTAATATAAAAACTTTGGAAAATCATATATTTTATTGTAATAATCCAAATAAAACAAATAATATGTCTATTATTATCAGAAAAATATAAAGAATCTTAATATAATATCCATTTATCTGTTTGCATCATTTATAAAAAAATTCATTTGTAAATTTTCTTTTTTTAATTCAAAACTAATATAAAAACTTTGGAAAATCATATCTTTTATTGTAATAATCCAAATAAAACAAATAATATGTCTATTATTATCAGAAAAATATAAAGAATCTTAATATAATATCCATTTATCTGTTTGCATCATTTACAAAAAAATTCATTTGTAAATTTTCTTTTTTTAATTCAAAACTAATATAAAAACTTTGGAAAATCATATCTTTTATTGTAATAATCCAAATAAAACAAATAATATGTCTATTATTATCAGAAAAATATAAAGAATCTTAATATAATATCCATTTATCTGTTTGCATCATTTATAAATTGTTTCATTTGTAAATTTTCTTTTTTTTTAATTCAAAACTAATATAAAAACTTTGGAAAATGATATCTTTTATTGTAATAATCCAAATAACACAAATAATATGTCTATTATTATCAGAAAAATATAAAGAATCTTAATATAGTATCCATTTATCTGTTTGCATCATTTATAAATTATTTCATTTGTAAATTTTCTTTTTTTAATTCAAAACTAATATAAAAACTTTGGAAAATCATATCTTTTATTGTAATAATCCAAATAACACAAATAATATGTCTATTATTATCAGAAAAATATAAAGAATCTTAATATAATATCCATTTAGTCCCGATTGTAGTCACAAACCGGGACTAAAGATATTTTCCGCTATTTCCCACCGCTTCCCGCCAAGTTTTCCCGCCCTTTCCTTTCTATAAGAGCTTTTAGTCCCGGATGTAGTCACTAACCGGGACTAAAGATATTTCCCGCCATTTCCCAAAGCTTCACGCCAAGTTTTCCCGCCCTTTCCCTCTATATTTAGGGCGATCGCGCCATGGCTATCCACACATCCACACCTTCCTCTCTTAGAACAATGGACAACGCCATCGGGCCATTCGACCCTCGAGACCGAGGCGTCAGGCGCCCAACTACCCTTGTCCGCAGACTGGCACCGCCACGGCTGGATGTCGAGCTGCCGAGGGTTCTCGCCCCTCCTGTCCCTCAAGGTTCCGCACGTCAGGCGGCCATCACAAACCACTTCTACCACGAGCTCACGCCGGAGCAGCGGATGGATCCACAGTGGGATCCCAACAACTACGACACCTGGAATGCCTTCTTCGCTAATAGGCGGGAAAGGGAGCTCGCCAGGTATGAGGGTTGATGGGGGAATACCAATCGGGGTATACCCACTAAGCGGATTCGCCAGCTGGATCGAGCCGACTGAAGCCAAGCCCAGAGCGGGTCGACTCGCCCAATACGGTGAGTGGCGCGTGCTGGACCCAGACGACTGACGCCGACTGGAGGCCCAAGGCAGCGACTCCAATAGAAAGCCCACTAAATCACTTGTAAACCCTAACTGGCTGCATATATAAAGCCACCAAGGGCACCCCCAAGGGGTACGTCATATTAGATCTAGTCTCCCCGCCCCCTCCGGCGACTCCATTGTAAACCAATCTATGATCATAAACTGATTGATAGCAGGACGTAGCGATCCTCCACCGAGGGGACGTGAACCTGGGTACATCGTGTGCCAATCTCGCTCCCGGATTCTCCTACGTCGCCTTGCTCCCTCTACGTAAGCTACCCCCAGTAGCATCTGCCGTGCAATACCACGACAGTTGGCGCCCACCGTGGGGACTAGCGATGCTTGGAGGGTGATAATCCGGGCGGGATCCCTCACCGTCAGGTCGCACGTAGTTGATTTATCTGCGCCGCTGCGACCAAACTACATCTTCACCAAGCACGGCTTGAGGGCTCAACGCCAAAAGAGCCTTCATGCGCGGCCATACGCGTGCGTCGGCGAACTGCTATTTGGAGATTAGGCTGGGAGCCGATCGGTCTTATGCGTCTGCAGATGTCTACCTGAGAAAATTGGTGTACAAACATACGAGATCTGTTTGACAAGACAGCTAAGTTTTTAATTCCTTTCTATCTCCACACGGCTGCTAAGTTTCTAATTCCATCATATCTCCCTGATTGATTACCTTGTGAATTGATATTTTATTGGATTCTAATCACTGCGTGCATAATTGTCATGCATTCTGCATGCATTCTGTAGATGATTGATACATGTCCAGCAATATCGAAGGAAATTCTAAAGCCACCCCAAAAGGAAAGTGCGACCGTACATGTCCTTGCATAATTCCCCACGGCAATCTCTCTCCACATAATTATTTACCGTTATTTATTTTAGATCGTATCTACTGATTTATTCTAGATCACATCTACTAATTTAATTGTTTTTATAAGTATAAGGCGAGTCCTGAAGCAATGGGCAATCCGCGGAACGACATGCGCCTATATACAACCCACCGCGACTCGCCACACTCGCGGACCGCCTATCGGGAACTCGCCATCGCGGTCATCCGGCGCGGATTCTCCATGCTCGCGGACTCGTCATCGCAGATTTGCCGTGTTAACAGCTAAGTTTCTTTACACTCGTACATGCTATGAGTCCTATGTATTTCCATTCATTCTTCAAAGCCGACCATGCAGTCGCATACGACCCTTTCAGGGAACAAAATCATACTTGGGATCGGGTTCAGTATTGTTTGTTGTTTATTCGCGTCCGTCGAAGTAGTGAGGCTGGGTACCAAAAGACCGACCTTGTCTCCGGGTTCAACAGTCTGGCATCGCGTCCCTGTTACTCGGCAACTGTTTGATGCTGGAGGTCTGCCTACTCATGAAAAGACACGCATAAACCTTACATACTGCCCATCGATCCACATTACAAAAGTGCATTTTCTTTAATGTCTACAATTTGCATGTCTTACAAATGTTCAATATATTTCATAAATACACCTTATTGCATTCGTACTTTTTCCTCCTTCTCAGCAAAACGGTGTCTTTCTCGTCACTCGCGGCGCTCGGGGACTCGGCGCGCTCCAGACAGCGACACTCGCCGGTCGCTCGACCTCGCCGCGCTCGGGGACTCGGCGCGCTCCAGACAGCGACACTCGCTGGTCGCCGACCTCGCCACTCGCCGGTTGCCCGACCTCGCCGCCTGCCGCGCTCGGGGACTCGGCGCGCTGCAGACAGCGACACTCGCCGGTCGCTCGACCTCGCCGCTCGCCGCGCTCGGGGACTCGGCGCGTTCCAGACAGCGACACTCGCCAGTCGCTCGACCTTCGCCTAAACGCGGACACGCTTAAACGCGGACTCGCTAGGCTCGGGGACTCGCCTGTTGCGGACTCACCTGCCGCGTCGACTTCGCCATAGCGCGACCCCCGTCCGCCGCGTCGACCCTATGTCCGCCGCGTCGACTTCGTCATAGCGCGACCTCCGTCCACCGTGTCGATCCCGTGTCCGCCGCGTCGACTTCGCCATAGTGCGACCCCATCCGCTACGTCAAATGCGTACGCCGCGCCTGCTAGGGGACCTTCATCGTCCGAGTCGCCAGAGAGGGTCGCATGCCACGCTGCATGGACTCACCACTGGGCTTCTCTTCCCTCCGGGAAAAATCAATTCGCCTTTGTCAACCTTTGATAGAGCGACTTGCAATGGCCAAGTAGTGCGTACGAGGACTCGCAAAACGAGCCTCGGATCGTCCACGAAAAACGCTAACCGAGAGCCATCATTGGAGTCGCCTTGCTCGACTGGCCTTCCGGGCCAAGACAAATGGTTGTGCTAAACAAACAGCACCATGTCGTCCTCAACCTTAGACGGTCACTCGACTGCTAAGTACTGCGGACGAGGACTGCAAACCGAGCCTCGGATCGTCCAGGAAGAACGCCAAGCCGAGAGCCATCTTTGAGTCGCCATGCATCGCCCCCGGCCAAGACGAGACTCGCTGAAAACAGCGCAATCAACATCATCGCGACTCGCAATCATCGCGGACTCGCCACACTCGGGACTCTCCTCGCGGATTCGCAATCATCGCGGACTCGCCACACTCGGACTCTCTCGCGGACTAGCAATCATCGCGACTCGCCACACTTGGGGACTCTCCTCGCGACTAGCAATCATCGCGACTCGCCATACCGGGACTCTCCTCGCGGATTCGCAATCATCGCGACTCGCCACACTCGGGACTCTCCTCGCGGACTAGCAATCATCGCGACTCGCCACACTCGGGACTCTCCTCGCGACTCGCAATCATCGTGACACTCGCGCCGCTGGTCGCCGACCTCGCCGCCGCCGCCTTGCTCGCCGTCGCCGACCTTGCCACTCGCCGCTCGGGGACTCGACGCTCGCCGGTCGCTCGACCTCGCCACTCGCCGCGCTAGGGGGACTCGGCGCTCGCCGGTCGCTCGACCTCGCCATTCGCCACGCTCGGCAACAACCACTACTATTTTCAAAATATGAGCCTCGAGTCGCCTCTACAAGCCAACTCGAGCCTCGGGGACTACTCCTAGGCATGCTGCATGTACGCGTGGTTGCACGATCGCAGCTCTCCCTCTTCGATTCGTCACCACGGACTATCCCTCGCATACTCAACACGCTCGGGGACTCGTCGCCGAGGACTCGCTCACAGACCGGCGCTCGGGACTCGGCCTTCTGACGGCACTCGCCGGTCGATCGACCTCGTCGCTCTCCGCGCTCGGGGACTCGGCGCCTGCCGGTCGCTCGACCTCGCCGCTCGTCGCGCTTGGGAACTCGGCACTCTACGGTCACTCGACCTCGCCACTCACCACGCCGGACTCGAACGCCCATGTTCGGGACTCATTGTAACTAGCGGCTTCACCGACACCACGTCTTTCGCCAACTGGTCATCATGCATCGCTCACGCCTCCGCTTCATGATTCTTTTCTATGTTCGGGAGCTCGTCGCCGATTCGCCACGACCCATCGTCAAGACTCTCCGCTACCGCCTCAAGCCCACGTCGAATCGACAACGCTCGGGGACTCTTGATGGGGAATACCAATCGGGTATACCCACTAAGCGGATTCGCCCGCTGGATCGAGCCGAAGCCAAGCCAGAGCGGTCGACCGCCTAATACGGTGAGTGGCGCGCGTCTTGGACCTGACGATCGGCGCCGATCGAGGCCCAAGGCAGCGACTCCAATAGAAAGCCCACTAAAGCACTTGTAAACCCTAACCTGCATATATAAAGCCACCAAGGGCACCCCAAGGGTACGTCATATTAGATCTAGTCTCCCGCCTCGGCGACTCCATTGTAAACCAATCTATGATCATAAACTGATTGATAGCAGGACGTAGCGATCCTCCACCGAGGGGACGTGAACCTGGGTACATCGTGTGCCAATCTCGCTCCCGGATTCTCCTACGTCGCCTTGCTCCCTCTACGTAAGATACCCCCAGTAGCATCTGCCGTGCAATACCACGACAAGGGTGATGGCCCGCCACCGGTGAACCACAACGAAGCTGCCCGTCGTCTGTGGTGGGCGAACCGTACTATCATCAGAGTGATGCGCTACATCACCGGGGGAGACCATCCTCGCCTGCGGTGCCCACGAGTCCACACGCCACAGAGCCACAAAAAGGCCCCACACCGGCCCGGCGGTAGCGGCATCGTCTTCCAGGAGACCCCTCCCCCGCCCGTCGTGAATCCGAGGCTGGAATGGCCCCTGGTATATGCCATGGATGGGCTGAGGATCCCCGGAGTGGCAGGTGACGATGACAATGATGATGACGATGACGAAGAAGACCCTGAAGCTGCGTACTATAGGACTAGGCATGGTTATGACTAAAGGGGGCGGCTTTAGTCCTGAGTGTTAGCTAGTCCCGGTTTGTCCCGGTTTTTAATATTAATAAATGTCTTGAGTGTTACCTGTAACACCCTCAGAATCGGACCTATGCAAGTTTTAGCGAAACCTGCCAAACCCGCATAGAAACGATTCAAAGGTGCCCACCAGGCACTTTCGTGCGGGTGGAATACGAAGTAATAACATTTCACAACAGTCCTCGATGGGACCCACAGAACGGATATATATAACAGCGACTCAAAGGGTCAAGAATACAGATATACGGTACAAAGATCCAAATCACCTTGAGAACGATATAGCGTCCAGCTACGGACAAGATGCAAATGGGGCTAAGAGCCCTGAAGAGTAACCAATGGCGTCCATAACCCTGCCCAGGCCAAGCCGGAAGGGTAACCCTGCTAACGGCATCGATCTCAAACCTGCTTAAACAAAAGGGGTGCCGACAAAGGGCAAAGGAAAAATAAGGAGGCCGATCTTGAGGCCAGTACACGGCGAGGCTAGAATTCGGCGGTCCTCGCCTACATAGGTATGGTGGACTGAAGCGGCGGCGGCAGCATGCACTAAACAACCTATAGAGACTCGATACAACTGGCGGTTATCAGAGAGGGGTGAGAATGACCTATCCGGATCCAACCTGAGGCTAACACCAAACAAACCCATCCTGGTGTTTCCCCCTCGAGACCAAACGAGGAAGTCAACCGAGGAACTCACACCGTTGGCAGTTTTATTTATTCAGTTATCGTTGCAGCAATTACTAGTCAGGTTTAGATAGTCATCCTGATAAGTAAACCGTGGGCACTTTTAGTTAACCATTCCGTGATAGTGACAACACTTACTAGTCAGATACATTTATCATGAGATAACCCAAAAACCCAGCAGTTGTTGGTACTTTTATTCAGCCATTCCGTTGTAGTTGCAAGATTTACTAGTCAGGTACAATTGTCGCAAGCGACAACCAAACAAGCAATTGTGGGCAATATTAATTAGCCATTCCATTATAGTGAAGCTGATTACTAGTCATTATAAGTCAAATTTATAGCAGTAAACTTTAGTTATGCTTGTCTATGATCGAGATACTGTGCTCCAAGTCGTCCATATCCGCGGACACGGCTTTCAGAAAAGTTTTACCCGCCGGGTGCACCAATAGCAACACACACTCGATCAACCTCGGAAAAACCAAATCAAAACCCAACGAGGCTTTCACGTTGAACAATCACAGGATTCAGAAATATTTGTGGGGCCACCCTTAAGTAGATTCCGAACGGTTAGCCGACTCGAGACGGCCTCAAGGTTTGGGTGGATGCAACGACTGGGAACCCGAAAGTGTGACTGGGCTTGTCGATACCGCGAAAACGTGTCCCGATCCTAAACAGTACAGGTGCTCCTCGCACAATTTAAATACAGAAGTAGCATGGCATAAGTACAGGATCGTAAATAAAACCTCAAACTAGTTTGTGGCCCCAAGAAATAAGACTGAATCAAGCTCTGGCTCAGGGGGGTCCCATATACCTCCCGGATGTGGATAGCGCGATAAATCAAGGAACAGGTATCAAGTACTCGGGGTATTACGGGACACAAGTGGGCGTTCGGAAACCAAATATTTTCTATCACCCACCGATGCCTCTGCTTATTTCCATTTTTAGTTGTTAAACAGAAATTAAAGTGACGATAAGTAAAACTATGATCATCTCCCTCATCAACATGCGGCAAAACATCAACAACTGTGGCACTTGACAACACGCAACAGCACTTGAGCAAGCGACTGCGACACGCAAGTCCAACTATCTACCAATCAACAGGTAATAGGATGTGTCCAAGGCAATATAGGGCTGCACGGTATATCACAGGTACGGAAACTAAAGCATCGCAACACAGATAGCAATAGATCAACAGGAGGGAATAAAGACTATAAAAGTAAGATAGGTAGAAAGGGGGAGATGCTCGCCTGAAAACATTGCCGAAGGTTCAACCCGAAGGTCGGGGCGAAGCTCACATCAACTCAACGGCCTTATCCGCGAAGAAGCAAAACACTAGAAGAAACACCGGATGCAATATTTAATACTACGGCAAAAGATCGGCATGATGCATGTATGATGTATGGCATGGCAAAGGTGCAATGCAATTAGGTCAAGATTAAGCGGAACCAGGGGTCCCGACAATTAGTTAGATGGTTCAGTTGTTTAGAACTCCCGCAATTTAAATGTTGTCTTAACATGGCAAAAGATAGCACCGGGTTCGCTACACAAATTTAAATGAGGCCAATATAAGGCTAGATTTGCCCGCATATGGGCCCCATATTTAATTAGAGGTGAATCGGCATAAGGCCCCCAAACCACAGATATGCATGCGAGTATGAAAATCCAATATGCAACAAGTTGTTATTATGTTATGAAATAGGGTTCGAGGAAAGGGTTCACACATTAGGGTTCGGCGAACTTGGGGTTCCGGGGGTCCAGGGTTCGACAGGGTCCAGGGTTCGACGGTTCGGTCTCGGCGGAATCGTTCGAGGTTATCGGGGTAGTACTTGGCGTTCCGAGGTCTTCGGGTCATGTCGACGGTCATGCCGTCTCTCGCGGGGTCCTTGGCGTTCCGGGAGGGAGTACTTGTCGCGTCGGGGTCTCGGTGTCGGGTGAAGATCTTGGCGTTCTCGGCGATCTTGGCATCTGTGTGGCGAACTCCGGGTCTGGGGAAGACGAGCTTGTCGCATCGGAGTCTCGGTGTCCTCGGCGCCTTCGATTCCGTGACGAAGTGCTCGGTGATCCGTGAGGAAGAGCTTGGGGCCTCCGGGTACAATATCCGGGTCTCGGCGTTGGATCCGGGGAGAACATCGTCGCGCTCCGAGATGAAGAATTCATGGTGGAGTCACACATCTGCGATGCATCTCGTTCTTCGGTCACGAAGATCTTGTCTTCATACTTTCGTGGTCGGTCGGTCGTGATCAACGAGGCCCAACTTGGGTCTGCAGCCAGCCTCACACGCACACGATGGCTGACGGAAACACATGCAGAACGGTTCATGCGGCGATGACGTGGCCGCAGCAGCACCCGAGCTTGGCCGGGGAAACAGGGAACATGGCCGAAGAAGAAGGCGACGACGCTGCTCAGGGAGACGGCGACAGGGGCAACGCGGGCGAGGTCGACGGCGAGCGGAGGACCTGGGGAGCGCCGAAGCTTGAGGGGGCGGCGGACGAGGTGGGACGAGCCGCGGGAGCGAGGGCAGCGAGAGAGGACGCGCGGACGGCGGCGGAGGGGCGCGTGCGGGCGAGCGGGCGCGAGGCAAGCCGAGACGAAGGCCGGGCGGTGTGGACGACCGGGCGAGGATGGCGGACGAGCGGAGAAGAGGGCCTCGGGAAGCTCGAGGCCACGGGCGCTGCCGGAGGCGGAGGGCTCGGCAGCAGGTGGCGCGAGCGGGCGGGGAAGAGGGAGTCACGAGGCGCGAGCTGCTCGGCGGGAGCCGAGGGAGGCGGATGGCTGCGGAGCGGTGGTGTGCGCTGGGCGCGGCAAGCGGCTCGGAGGCGGCCGACGCCAGGGAAGAGAGAGGGCGAGAGATCTGGCGCGGGAGAGAGGGAGGGCGAGGGGCGCGGGAGGTGCTCATGGGCACTGTGGCCGGAGAGGAGGGCCGCGGGTGGAGGAGCACGGGCGGAGGGAGAGCCTCACTTGGCCGGGGTGCTGATTGCGTCGGGAAGCGAGCTATCTGAGGGAGGGAGAGAGAGGGAGCGGGGACGCGGTAGGTGGGGGACAGGGTGGGGCCCAGGGGCGGCTCGGGATTGGGAGGGTGGACCGGGTCCGGTGCGAGGCTGGCGCATGGGGGCCCGCGGGCAGGGAGAGGGGCAGGGGCGGGTGCGTGCGTGCGTGCACAGGGTCTTGTGAGGTGAGCCAAGGGTGGGCTCTTGGGGTTGGTTGTGTGGTGGGGTGGATAGAGTGGGGGAGAGAGAGAGGGGGTTGGTGGTGAGGCGACGTGGCGTTTGTGGTTGTATGGGAGGAGAGAGAGGGTGAGGTGGCGGCCTAGGATAGGTGGGGGTGATGTGGAGGGTTGGGCTGGGTAGGTTAGTTGTGTGAGTTTAGGAAAAAGGGGTGGGACTGGTTGGACCGTTTTAAAATTCTGGGGCGGTCGTTCGGGTCAATCGGCCCGTTCGACTGCCCCGCTAAAATAATTTAATATTTGATTTACTTTAATTGGACCATTTGCAAACCGATAGCGACAAAACAAAATACTCCGGAGCCCCGGGGTTTGGCGTTTGAATAAAGATGGGGCGTTTTAGAAAACAAAACGGGCTTTGCGAAAATAGTTTTATGCAAACAATGCATGGTGATGACGATGCAATGCACAAATTCAACGCGATTTTCTAGTAGTGGTTTTGCGGGATGCCACAATTCGACACCACTAACAAGGGATCTCGCCCTCGAGATCCGCCTCATGGTACCGGAAGGAAGGTCGGCGATCTGCGTCTTCTCGCTTCGTGTAGATCCTCGCGACACCACTAACAAGAGGTCGTTGTCCGTGATCGTCGAGAGAACACTCCGGAACAAAAGGTCGAAGTTAAAGGTAAGGCCACCTCTAACTTTCGGGAACGGAGTAAAACTGCTGGATCCACTGATTCGACGTACAAGAGCGAATGATAAGAGTAGTGGTATGGTAGCTACTCCATCCCGCACTCAAACCATTACTCTGCACTCGAATAGGCGGATTATGCAACCGACTCTCGGAATCAGACTGAAGATCTCGACAAGCGAGGTTCGGAACAAAGGAGTGATGCAGACTCTGCATCGGATCTGGTGTAGATGATGTCGTCGCATCAGAACACCGGAAGGCACAAACAAGGAACAAAGAATGGTACCGCAGACGGATTCATCCGGCAGCTTGAACATCGGACGGTAGAACACGGTTATCAAAGAAGGAAGCGAAACCCTGAAGGTACGACGGAAACCCAACCACGAGAAATCCTGGACTCGAAGAAAAGATAAGAGAGCAGATTCAAAACACGTCGAGATAAGAGAATAATAGCAGAGGGGTAAGGAGTAAAATCAGACCTATTCAGAACTATCCAACCGATTTTAGAAAATAGTTTTGACACTCTACTCCGGCCGTTAGCTAGGTTATCCTACAGGCTGGACTTATGGGGTATCGCAACTTTGAGCTCGATACCACTCAGAACACCCTCGAATCGGACCTATGCAAGTTTTAGCGAAACCCGCCAAACCCGCATAGAAACGATTCAAAGGTTGCCACCAGCACTTTAAATGCGGGTGGAATACAGTAATAACATTACACAACAGTCCTCGATGGGACCACGCAGTATATATATATAACAATGACTCAAAGGGTCAAGAATACAGATATACGGTACAAAGATCCAAATCACCTTGAGAACGATATAGCGTCAGCTACGGACAAGATGCAAATGGGGCTAAGAGCCAAGAGTAACCAATGGCGTCCATAACCCTGTGCCAAGCCGGAAGGGTAACCGCTAACGCATCGATCTCAAACCTGCTTAAACAAAGGGTGCCGACAAAGGGCAAAGGAAAAATAAGGGCGTCGATCGAGGCGAAGCAGCGAGGCTAGAATTCGGCGGTCCTCGCCTACATAGGTATGGTGGACTGAAGCGGCGGCGGCAGCATGCACTAAACAACCTATAGAGACTCGATACAACTGGCGGTTATCGGAGAGGGGTGAGAATGACATATCCGGATCCAACCTGAGGCTAACACCAAACAAACCCATCCTGGTGTTTCCCCCTCGAGACCAAACGAGGAAGTCAACCGAGGAACTCACACCGTTGGCAGTTTTATTTATTCAGTTATCGTTGCAGCAATTACTAGTCAGGTTTAGATAGTCATCCTGATAAGTAAACAGTGGGCACTTTTAGTTAACCATTCCGTGATAGTGACAACACTTACTAGTCAGATACATTTATCATGAGATAACCCAAAAACCCAGCAGTTGTTGGTACTTTTATTCAGCCATTCCGTTGTAGTTGCAAGATTTACTAGTCAGGTACAATTGTCGCAAGCGACAACCAAACAAGCAATTGTGGGCAATATTAATTAGCCATTCCATTATAGTGAAGCTGATTACTAGTCATTATAAGTCAAATTTATAGCGGTAAACTTTAGTTATGCTTGTCTATGATCGAGATACTGTGCTCCAAGTCGTCCATATCCGCGGACACGGCTTTCAGAAAGTTTTACCCGGCCAGGGTGCACCAATAGCAACACACGCTCGATCAACCTCGGAAAAACCAAAACAAAACCCAACGAGGCTTTCACGACTGAACAATCACAGATTCAGAAATATTTGGGGGCCACCCTTAAGTAGATTCCAACGAAGCTAGCCGACTCGAGACGGCCTCAAGGTTTGGGTGGACGTGATAAACTCGGGAACCCGAAAGTGTGGCTGGGCTTGTCGATACCGCGTAAACGTGTCCCGATCCTAAACAGTACAGTGTGCTCCTCGCACAATTTAAATACAGAAAGTAGCATGGCATAAGTACAGGATCGTAAATAAAACCTCAAACTAGTTTGTGGCCCCAAGAAATAAGACTGAATCAAGCTCTGGCTCAGGGGGGTCCCATATACCTCCCGGATGTGGATAGCGCGATAAATCAAGGAACAGGTATCAAGTACTCGGGGTCTTACGGGACACAAGTGGGCGTTCGGAAACCAAATATTTTCTATCACCCACCGATGCCTCTGCTTATTTCCATTTTTAGCTGTTAAACAGAAATTAAAGTGACGATAAGTAAAACTATGATCATCTCCCTCATCAACATACGGCAAAACATCAACAACTGTGGCACTTGACAACACGCATAGCTTGAGCACTTGAGCAGCATCGCGACACGCAAGTCCAACTATCTACCAATCAACGGTAATAGGATGTGTCCAAGGCAATATAGGGCTGCACGGTATATCACAGTGCGAAACTAAAGCATCGCAACACGTATAGCAATAGATCAACAGGAGGAATAAAGACTATAAAAGTAAGATAGGTAGAAAGGGAGATGCTCTTTGAAAACATTGCCGAAGGTTCAACCCGAAGGTCGGGGCGAAGCTCACATCAACTCAACGGCCTTATCCGCGAAGAAGCAAAACACTAGAAGAAACACCGGATGCAATATTTAATACTACGGCAAAAGATCGGCATGATGCATGTATGATGTATGGCATGGCAAAGGTGCAATGCAATTAGGTCAAGATTAAGCGGAACCAGGGGTCCCGACAATTAGTTAGATGGTTCAGTTGTTTAGAACTCCCGCAATTTAAATGTTGTCTTAACATGGCAAAAGATAGCACCGGGTTCGCTACACAAATTTAAATGAGGCCAATATAAGGCTAGATTTGCCCGCATATGGGCCCCATATTTAATTAGAGGTGAATCGGCATAAGGCCCCCAAACCACGAGATATGCATGCAGTATGAAAATCCAATATGCAACAAGTTGTTATTATGTTATGAAATAGGGTTCGAGAAAGGGTTCACACATTAGGGTTCGTGAACTTGGGGTTCCGGGGTCCAGGTTGACAGGTCCAGTTGACAGTTCGGTCTCGGCGGAATCGCTCGAGGTTTTCGGGTAGTACTTGGCGTTCGAGGTCTTCGGTCATGTCGACGGTCATGCCTCTCATGGGTCCTTGGCGTTCGGGAGGAGTACTTGTCGCGTCGGGGTCTCGGTGTCGGGTGAAGATCTTGGCGTTCGGCGATCTTGGCATCTGTGGCGAACTCGTGCAGGAAGACGAGCTTGTCGCATCGGAGTCTCGGTGTCCTCGGCGCCTTCGATTCCGTGACGAAGTGCTCGGTGATCCGTGAGGAAGAGCTTGGGGCCTCCGGGTACAATATCCGGGTCTCGGCGTTGGATCCGGGGAGAACATCGTCGCGCTCCGAGATGAAGAATTCATGGTGGAGTCACACATCTGCGATGCATCTCGTTCTTCGGTCACGAAGATCTTGTCTTCATACTTTCGTGGTCGGTCGTGATCAACGAGGCCCAACTTGGTCGCAGCCAGCCTCACACGCACACGATGGCGGCGGAAACACATGCGACGGTTCATGCGGCGATGGCGTGGCAGCGGCACCCGAGCTTGGCCGAAGCAGGAACATGGTCAAGAAGAAGGCGACGACGCTGCTCGGGAGACGGCGAAGGGCAGGCGGTCGGCGAGCGGAGAGGACCTGGGAGCGCCAAGCTTGAGGCGGCGGTGGGCGAAGCATGAGGAGCGCCGGGCGGCGAGAGAGACGGCCAGACGGCGGCGTGGCGAAGCGCTGCCCGTGGGCGGCAGCGCGCAAGCCGAGACAAGCGGCGCGCCGGCGGTGACGACCGGGAGAGGATGGCGGGACAGCGGAGGAAGAGGGGCCCGTCGGGGAAGTTCGGAAGGCCACGGGGACGCGTCGGCCGGAGGCGGAGGCTCGCCTGGCGAGGTGGCGCTGGCGCCGGCGAGAAGAGGAGTCATGGCGAGCTTGGCTCAAGGGAGCCAGGGAGGCGGATGGCTGCGGAGCGGTGGTGGCCGGCGCGGCAAGGCTTCTGAGAGGCCGGCCTGGCGAGGAAGAAGAGGGCGAGATCTGGCCGAGAGAGGGAGGGGCGGAGGTGCTCGCCCGGCACGCTGGCTAGAGGAGAGAGGGCCGGCGGGTGGAGGAGCACGGCGGAGGGAGAGCCTCATGGCCAGGTGTGCGTTGCGTCGGGAGCGCGAGCTATCTGAGGAGGAGAGCTGAGAGAGAGGGCGGGACTTGTAGGTGGGGGACAGTGGGGCCAGGGCTCGGGATTGGGAGGGTGGACTGGTCCGGTCTGGCGCATGGGGCCCATGGGCAGGAGAAGCGGTGGCGTGCGTCGTGCACAGGGTCTTGTGAGGTGAGCAGGGGCTGGGGTTGGTTGTGTGGTGGGGTGGATAGAGTGGGAGAGAGAGAGGGGGGTTGGCTGGTGAGGCTGACGTGGCAGTTTGTGGTTGTATGGGAGGAGAGGAGAGGGTGAGGTGGCGGCCTAGGATAGGTGGGGGTGATGTGGAGGGTTGGGCTGGGTAGGTTAGTTGGGTGAGTTTAGGAAAAAGGGGTGGGACTGGTTGGACCGTTTTAAAATTCTGGGGCGGTCGTTCGGGTCAATCGGCCCGTTCGACTGCCCCGCTAAAATAATTTAATATTTGATTTACTTTAATTGGACCATTTGCAAACCGATAGCGACAAAACAAAATACTCCGGAGCCCCGGGGTTTGGCGTTTGAATAAAGATGGGGCGTTTTAGAAAACAAAACGGGCTTTGCGAAAATATTTTATGCAAACAATGCATGATGATGACGATGCAATGCACAAATTCAACGCGATTTTCTAGTAGTGGTTTTGCGGGATGCCACATTACCTAATAAATAGAGGGAAATGCCTATATAAAGAGAGGGTTCATCTTTAGTCCCGGTTGGAGAAACCAACCGCGACTGAATGGAATGCGGCAGACTGGGCCAGGCAACACTAATAATAGGGGTGAGTGTCGACATTATGTCGTGCGGCTTGTACCTTGTCCCGGATGGTGTCACCAACCGGAACTAAAGATGAACCTTTAGTATCGGTTGGAGACACCAACCGGGACTAAACATGAGTCAGCACTAATAATAGGGGTGAGTGTCGACATTATGTCGTGAGTGTCGACATTATGCCGAGATGCTTGTACTATAAATAGGCATACTTGTGAGTCTAGTCCTCCAGCCAGTTTGAGGCATCTCCAAGATGGTTTTCGAGAGCAGGGACACCACTACGGCCAGTTTCAGGGAGATGCCGACGGAGCCCAGTCCTCCGGCATCTCCGAGAAACTGGTCATAGAGGCACTCCCTAATATGTGAAATTAGTTAGCTCCCAGGCGTATTGATCTAGTTAGAGAAGTTACAAGCTGCAAGATGGTTTTCGAGAGCAGGGACACCACTACGGCCAGTTTAAGGGAGATGCCGACGGAGCCCAGTCCTCCGGCATCTCCGAGAAACTGGTCATAGAGGCACTCCCTAATATGTGACATCACGCGTTTGGAGATCAGTTCTTAATGGTAAGTATGAATCGGTACTAAATGCCCTCCTTTAGTCCCGGTCCAGCCACAAAACGGGACTAAACACTCAAGATTGTTTGCAGACAACACTATAAAAATGGACACATGCATGGAGCATCTTCACTCATAAAATGTTAAAATTATTACATATCATGTCTTCGCGTGTGTTCCTTTCTGATCCCGTCGTATCCATGGAGCATCTTCATTCATTAACATGATGCTTGGGTCATCCTTCACCGCGAAGGGCGGAATTTCATGAAACTTATCACAATCTTCTGACATGTCTGTCTTGTCCTCCACTCCCACGATGTTTCTTTTTCCTGAAAGAACTATGTGGCGCTTTGGCTCATCGTCTGATGTATTATTTTTCTTATTTTTTCTTTTTCTAGGTTTGGTAGACATGTCCTTCACATATAAAACCTGAGCCACATCATTGGCTAGGACGAATGGTTCGTCTAAGTACCCAAGATTGTTGAGATCCAACGATGTCATTCCGTATTTCTTGTCTACCTCAACCCCTCCTCCTGTCAGCTTGACCCATTTGCACCGAAACAAGGGGACCTTAAAAGTAGGTCCATAGTCAAGTTCCCATATCTCCTCTATGTAACCATAATATGTGGTCTTTGACCCATTTTTGTCTGTTGCATCAAAGCGGACACCACTGTTTTGGTTGGTGCTCTTTTTATCTTGGGCTATCGTGTAAAATGTATACCCATTTATCTCGTACCCTTGGAAAGTCGATATAGTCGAAGATGGTGACCTAGACAACAAGTATAGCTGATCTCCAAGAGTGTTGTTTTTGATGAGATGTTGCAACCAACCGCCCAAACTCTTCATGTGTTCATCGCTAATCCAAGAGTCATGCTTTCCAGGGTTGTTGGAGTGTAAGATTTTCTTGTGTTCCTCGATATATGGGGCTGCCAAGATAGAATTCTGTAGAACGGTGTAATGTACTTTGGTGTAAGAATGTCTGTCCCTACATATTATTGATTTCCTTCCTAGAGTACCCTTTCCACTCAGGCTCCCCTCATACCGCGATTGAGGAAGACCAATCGGCTTAAGGTCAGGAACAAAGTCAACACAAAATTCAATGACCTCCTCTGTTCCATAGCCCTTGGAGATGCTTCCTTCTGGCCTAGCACGGTTACGAACATATTTCTTTAAGATTCCCATGAACCTCTCAAAGGGAAACATATTATGCAGAAATACAGGACCGAGAATGGAAATCTCTTCGACTAGGTGAACCAGCAGGTGCATCATAATATTGAAGAAGGATGGTGGGAACACCAACTCAAAACTGACAAGACATTGGACCACATCATTCTGTAACCGTGGTAGATCTTCAGGATTGATTATCTTCTGAGAGATTGCATTGAGAAATGCACATAGCTTCACAATGGGTACTCGAACATTATCTGGTAGAAGCCCCCTCATTGCAATCGGAAGCATTTGCGTCATAATCACGTGGCAGTCATGAGACTTTAGGTTTTGGAACTTTTTTTCTGACATATTTATTATTCCCTTTATATTCGACGAGAAGCCAGACGGGACCTTAATACTGCTTAGGCATTCAAAAAATATTTCCTTCTCTTGTTTGGTAAGAGCGTAGCTGGCATGACCTTTTTCTGATCCTCTAGCATGTGATTGAACTTCTCCCTATCCTTTTCAGTTTGACAATCTATTTGTGCATCGGCAATGGTCCGACCAAGATCATCAGCGGGTTCATCATGTGTCTCTTCTTCATCCTCCCCTTCAGCATCCCCCATGGAAGTATCTCCATACTCAGGGAAACCATGATAGTTGTCATCCTCCTCCTCTTCTTCATTGTCTTCCATTATAACCCCTCTCTCTCCATGCTTGGTCCAACAATTGTAACTGGGCATGAAGACGGACTTCAACAGGTGGCTGTGAAGGGTTTTTGAGTCAGAGTAATCCTTCTGATTCCTACATCCATTACATGGACAGAATACAAAACCATTGTGCTTGTTTGCATCAGCAACACGGATGAATTCATGCACGCCATTAATGAACTCGCCAGAGCGTCGGTCAGTACCGTACATCCATTCCCGGACCATCTGCATTATAGTAAAAGTATATCAAAAACCATTACACAACATGATAAAATTATTACAAGTTATATTGAGAGCTTCTAGAGCATTAATTTTGAATTTTGAAAAATTTACATGCACCAATTTGTGAATTGGAGAAAACATCAACATGATAAATGTGGAGTTTTTTATTATTGTTCTATCAGTGAAAACCTCATTCCATTCTAAGCTCTGAAACTCTAAAATTACACATTTCAATTTTCAGTAACTATGTGCCTAATCAAAATTTGTTACACATATATATCAAAATCCTTCTAGCTACTTTTAGAGCATGCATGCATTTGATACATATCTCTATACTTCTAGAGCATTATAGATCTAAAGTAGCAATAAGAGATGAAAGAATAAAGTTCTAACCTTTTAAAGCTTTGGATTTAGGTGTTGCAAACTAAATCTTGACAAATCTTGAGAAAAAAATGGCATGAACTCTCTTGCTTCTTTGAGAAAAATGGCCACCATATGCTTTAGGGCAGCTGGCCAGGGAGCTGTATATAGTGATGGACAATTACTCCCGGGCCGTGATACGACCCGAGACTAATAGTCGCCGAAAAGAGCTGCTGGCCCGCTCCAGATTATTAGTCCCGGGCGGTATTACGGACCGGGACTAATGCTCTGGTTCGGCCCGGTACTAGTGCTTATGGCCATTTCTAGCCGTTGGAGGCCTCACGGACCGGTACTAGTGCTAGCACTAGTCGCGGTTCGTGACGGACCGGGACTGGTGACGTTGCTCTGATCGAACCGAAGGCCTGTTTTCCAGTAGTACAATATTTTTTATGATCTTTGTAGTGCCGTTGATATGGTTGAAATTTCCGAAAAAGTAAAAATAACAAGTGTATAGTAAAAATAACAATTATTTGTAGTCCAAAGAGTTGGCTTTAATCCTTCATCAAGAGACAAAAACGCACATGTGAGACGATCAACCCGGTAGGTGTGAACTTGATTGGTCTGCACGTGACAGACCAGCAAATAGATTCTTCCTAAACATGCATGCATGCTATCAACTCTTTTGTCTGTTCAGCTAGCTGACTCTATCGAGCTAGACCCCATTGTCGTTGCAGGAAAAAGATTGTCGTTGCATAGCTCTATGGTGAAACTATGTTCCCTGCCATTCCGTGCATGTTCCACGTATGACTATGACTTTGCTAATGCAAGTGCAGTTAATGTAGGCGAAGGATCCTGCTCCGGTGCATTCCAAAAAGAAATGGTAGGATGATCCTGTGGGATCACAAAGTTCGTCGTCGGAGGGAGTTAGGGACAAGGCGCTAGCGGAGACTATATCAGAAATCCATGTCAGCAATCTACTGCTCTCTCCGTTTTAAATATAAGATATTTTTGCTTGATGAAAGAGTGTACCTAGACTTTTTTTATTGTATAGATTTGTATTGAATCTATATATTAAAAAAGCTAGATAGATTCTTTTTACAAAACTAAAACATCTATATTTTAAAACAGAGAAAGTAGATCTGTATAGTTAATTATAGTGGCGGATTAAACTACACAACAGAGGTGTACTTTATCTACTTGCTTTGTTCTAAAATAAGTGACTTAGATTTGTCTAAATTTACATGTATACATGCAAATTTAGACAAACCTCAAGTCAATTATTTTAGGACAGAGTGAGTAAAAAAAAGTAGATTGTCAATATATGTTGGGTTACTAAGCAATTTTTGGCAAAGTTTAATCAACTAAATCAGCAGCATATATATGTTAGAATTGTACCATATGTCGTGTATCACGGAGACTATACGTATCCATATGTATTTATAATATGTCATGACTTTATATAGTGGAACGTTCGGGGGCGTGTGACCCACAAACAAAACCCTAAACCTTGTTTTTCACTTGGTATCAGAGCCGCAGCCACCACCGCGAGTCCCATCCGCCGCCGCTGCTAGATCCAATCCATCGCCGCTGCGGAGAGATCTCTCCTCTGTGCCGTCGCGATGACGTCGAGCTCTCTTCAGCTCTCCACTGTCGTCGGAGCCATCGCGTCCTCATCGAACGCCACCATCTTCGCCGGCGTCGTGCCCACGACCACCGTTTGGCTAGACGCAGGGAACTTCAACCCGTGGAAAGGCATCGTTCTCCCCAACCTCTCCGGCGTCGATTTGCATCGCCATCTCGATGGCACAGCTGTGGCGCCTGCGAAGACCGTCATGGAGGGTGAGGGCGACAAGGCCGTCACGGTGCCCAACCCCCAGTACGAGCACTGGTGGACGCAGGATCAACGCCTCATCGGCCTCCTACTCGTCTCAATGGAGCCAGATATCGCCAATCAGGTCATCGGCTGCAAAACCACGGCGGCGGTGTGGCACACGGTGCACGACCTGTACGGCGCTCAGATCCGCGCTAATGTGCGCGCCAGACGTCGCCAGTTGGTGTCCACACGCAAGGAAGACCTCACCGCCTCTGCATACATGCACAAGATGAAAGCCTACGCGGACGCCATGGCAGCAACCGGAGTTCCAATCAGCGATGACGAGCTGATCGACTATATCGTGATCGGGCTCGGTTCAGCATACAATTTGGTGACTGCGCCGCTCGCCCGTGCACCGATCTCCTACGCCACCTTCTACTCGGAGATCTTGTCCTTCGAGTCCCTCCAAGCGTAGCAAGCTCACGCGGAGGGATGGTCGTCTTCGGTGAACGCAGTCACCCGTCCCAATGCCGCCTATCAAGGCGGTAGAAGTTCCTCCCGCCCTTCTGGTGGTGACAGCCCGCAAGGGCAACCTTGTAACAATGGCAATGGCGGCTACATCCGCAATGATGGAGCCCGTGGTGGTGGTGGCAATGGCGGCTACGATCGTAATGATGGAGGTCGCGGCGGCGGCTAGAACGATGACGGTCGCAATGGCAACAATGGATGCAATGGCGGCGACGGTGGCCAACGTCGATGGAGGCCACGTTGTCAGCTTTGCTCCAACTGGGGGTATCTGGCGAAGGATTGTCGCAACAGCTTCGACACAAACTACCAGCCACCACAACAGCGTGGTGGCAATGCTGCCACGACCAACTACAACAACAACCCCTGGATCATCGACTCGGGGGCCACCGACCATCTGACGAGCGAGCTGGCACGCCTCTAGCATTATGAACGCTATGGTGGCAAGGATCAGGTGCAAGTGGCCAATGGTGCAGGTTTATCAATTTCGCATATTGGTCATTCACTTTTAGCTGGTTCATCGCTTCATCTTAAAAATATACTCCACGTACATGATGCTCATCTCAGTCTTCTTTCTGTATATCGCTTTGTTGATGATAATCACATGTTTGTTGAGTTTCATCGTGACTTTTTCTGTGTAAAGGACAAAGCAACGAGGAGGGTCCTACTTCTCGGTAGGAGTCAATTTCTCAAGGAGGTGTCTTCATCCAATTGTGTGTCAGCCGGTGCTACTTCTCAAGAGTGACATCAACGTCTCGGTCACCCATCCAATAATGTAGTTCAAAACATTGTTAGATCCAATGAGCTTTTGTGTTCTCCATTAAACAGTAATGCCTTAGTCTGTGATGCTTGTCAGCGTGCTAAAAGTCACCAGTTACCTTACTCATTGTCTTCATGTGTCTCTACCATACCTCTTGAATTAATCCACTCCGATGTATGGGGACCGGCTAGTGTCTCCTCTGGGGGGTACAAGTATTATGTTAGCTTTGTGGATGATTATTCTCGTTTTTGCTGGATTTATCTCCTTAAGCACAAATATGATGTTGAGCAAGTTTTCTATGCTTTTTAGACTCATGTTGAGCGCCTCTTGAACTCAAAAATCAAGTCGGTTCTGTCTGATTGGGGTGGGGAGTACCACCGTCTTCATCGCTATTTTGAGTGTTCTGGCATAGTTCATCGTGTCTCATGCCCACACACTTCTCAACAGAATGGGATTGCTGAACGCAAGCACCGCCATCTTGTCGAGACTGGCCTTGCCCTCCTTGCTCACTCACAGCTTCCCCTTCGCTACTGGGATGAATCTTTCCTTACCACTTGCTATCTCATCAACTGTATGCCCACACTGGTTATCAACAAAGAAACACCTCTTTATAAACTCATGCATATTCAGCCCAACTATACTTTCCTTCGCATTTTCGGGAGCGCTTGTTGGCCTAGTCTTCGGAAGTACAACTCTCATAAGTTAGAATTCCGGTCTAGGATGTGTGTTTTCTGGGGTATAGCCCTATGCACAAGGGGTACAAGTGTCTGAATAGGTCCACGGGGCGAATTTATATTTCTTGTGATGTTGTGTTTGACGAAGCTATCTTCCCCTTTGCTACTCCAGGTGTATCAGTTGATGTCTCCACTCTTGAGCGAGCCATTCGTTTTCCTTCTGATGAACTAGTTACTAGTGAACCTGTGCGAAATTATGACCTGTCATACTTGTCTACTGATTCACCCGTCCAAGGTGGTGCTGTTTCTTCGCAAGTGCCCGTGAGCAGAACTGGACGCGCCTCGGAGCAGTCGGACAATGTCGTCCCGATCGACGTCCGCCCTGGAGATGTGCATGGCATCCAGATCGACGTGCATGGGTTTCCCATGCAGTCGTTGTCCTCTAGCGAGGATCCCATGCAGCCGCCCGTGATGGCCGATGGGCCGTCTGCCGCGTCTGCTCCAGGTCAGCCCACGTTGCCATCCGCCGCATTGCAGCAGACTAGCACTTGGGTTCTAGTTCATCAACCACCTGGCGTTAATATTGTTGGCAGTTAGTGTCGTGGGAATGGTCACGGCAGATGCTGCAATCGGCAGCGAGTAGTAGAACGAGGGACAAGGGCGGCCAGCCATCTGCGGTGCGAGATAAGGGCGGAGACACAGGGTTTTACCCAGGTTCGGCCCCCCGGAGGGTAAAGACCTACTCCTGCTAGATTGTATTATGATGGTGGTACAATGGGCGAGCTCGGCGGCTAGGCGGCGAGTCTCTTGGGTGTATGATGGAACGTATCTCTACACGCCCTGTAGGGAGGTTTATATAGACTTACCTTCCCTAGGGTTTACATATCTCAACCTAATCAGTTAAGGCTTCGGTACTCGTTTAACCTAATCCGCCTGGGCCTATCTACTCGCCTGGGCCTTCAGCTTCCAGTCGCTTGGATCCACACCGGGCCTTGATCCAGTCGCCGTTTTGCAGGCCCACTCGCCAGTTCCTAGGCTGCCGGAACGCCCTGGGTATACCCCGGTAGGCATATCCCCATCAGTAGTCCCCGAGGCCGTCGTCGATTGGGCGCAGGTGATTGCTGGCAGTCGGAGTATTCGGCTTTCAACGCGGGCATCCAGTCGAATCGGCGGCGGGCTCCTGAATAAAGGAGGAAACTAGTCATTTTGGTCGCAGCTTTGGCGACTGGGTCGGCGAAATATTTAGTCACTGTTTGCAGTGATCGGGTCGGCGAGCCGAGTGGCTGAAGTTGGACCGTCCAAACGCAGTCAAATTAGCCGTTGGGGTAATCCAAAGGTAACTTTTGGCGTAATCACCGCGTAGTAACGACTCCCTGATTTGGCGGGTAACAACCGCTATAAAGGGGATGGTAGGCGATCGGAGAACCACCTCCTCGTCATTTCCTCCGATTGCGCGCACCTCCATTTCATCGCGATCCAGCCAACCCGAAATCCTCCGACCCCACGAATCCTTTCGCCAATGGCCCCCTCCACAGAGCCTTGGGGTAGATCTAAGTGTACGAGAGCGCAACTGGCGTCCTTCGAGGAGGCCGGGATCTTGCGCGCCGGCAGGTGGCGAATCCCTGCGGCCGGAGAGGTGACCCCGGACCCGCGCGAGGGGGAGTTCGTCTGCTTCACCAGCCACCTAGAGCGGGTGTGGGATTCCCAACATCTCTTTTCTTCCGGCGATTCTGTGCCTTCTACGGGATCCAACCGTAGGACCTGGGCCCGCACAGCATCGAGCAACTCGCCATTTTCGTGGCGTTCTGCGAGTGCTACCTAGGCTGCAGGCCCTACTTCCCCCTGTGGCAAGATCTATTCCACGGGCGGATCAGTCACGAGGAAGCGGGCGGCCCAATGCTCGCCGCGGGCGGCCTGACATTTCAGCTGAAATCGAAGGCTTCCTTCTTCGATCTGATGCTACCCGCCAAGGCGGCGAGCCAATGGAAGAATTCTTGGTTCTATGTCACCGAGGCAACTCCAGACGGCGAGGTGGCGATCCCAAAATACTCCGCCGACCGGCCTGAACCACGCCGACTCCAAGTCGGCAAGCTTCCAACAGACCAGCGGATGGTCGTGGATGAAATGCTTCAGACCATTCGCGGCCTGAAGAAAAGGGGTCTCCTGCCCATCAATTTGTACAACTGCTGGCTCGGGCGGCGACTCGTCCCCCTGGCCCGCCGCGACTACTACATGTACGAGTACGCGGGCCGGGAGGACTCGACGAAGTCCTGCCTCGTCGAGTGGCAACTCGAGGATTACCTCCTGGCGCTGAAGAAGATCACCCAGGCGACATACCTCGACGCGAAAGCTGGGGTCGCCCCCTACACCACGAAGCATCCAACACCAATGTTAAGTCATCTTTTCGTCATTCGCAGTCGCAGTTAGATGCAGTCGCGGTCATACTGATGTTGTTTTATGCCCATTGCAGCTATTTCAAGTGGTGGAAGGGTGGCTTCCGCCCGCGGACGATGAGAATTCGAGCTCGTCCGTCCAGGAGGTGGGTGAATCGCCTCCGGCAAGGGGAGGCATCGAGAGTGACGGGAGCGGCGACGATGACGAGTCCGAGGAAGAGGTCGCCCCGTTGGTCCGAAAAACACGCAGACAGCGGCAGCGCGAGCTCGAAGCGAGCAAAAGCCTCGAGTGTCATGACGATGACGACGACGAGCTCCCCGAGCACACCTCGCGTCGCGAGGCCACTCCATCAAAGAAGAAGAAGAACAAGGAGGTGAAGGCCCCTCCAAAGAAGAAGGCGAAGCCAGCGAAACAGGCGTCTCCACCTCATTCGCCAAGAAGCTCCGACGCCACCAGCCTGGCCAGGGGTGAAGCTCCACAGATGGCGACGGTGCCGGATATCACCGCCGTCCTGAATGAGGTGCCTCTGGCCTCGATGCCTCCACCGTTCGCCCCAGTCTCTGGGTCGGGGGCCGCTCCGGTCGCGGTAGCTTCGCCGCCCAAGGATGCTCCTGCCGAAAATGTTTCGGAAGCTCCAGCCGCAGCCTCGACAACGAAGAAACCGTCCGTGTCTTGGGCACGCGACGTCCTGGAGATGGGCCTCAGTCGCCGACTGGGCCCCGAACTGGAGAAGCCGGCCGGCATCCGCACGGGGCTACGCTTCATTCCAGTCGCCAAGTGAGTTTTGCTCACCTACCTTTGTCTTTCATTGTACTCGGATTATTTTGCTCACGCGATCAATTTGTAGGACCGGAGCTAAGAAGATAGGCCACCCGTCTGTAGCCAAGGTGCCGCCAGTCGTCGCGGAGGAGGACCCTTCTCGGAAGAGGAAGGCTGACGAGGTCGCTGCCCCCACAGATGGTGCCAAGAAGGCCAAGAACGACGAGGTCGTCACGGTGTCTGACGACACGACGATGGCTCCGAGTGCTCCTGCGGTGGTGACGGCCTCGGCAATCAAGGAGGGTGCTTCTTCGCGAGGGGAGGCCGAGCCATCCTCTTTTGGTGCCGGCGCGTCCATCGCGACCTTCCCGCGCTTCATGGCTAGAGCGGCCACGGCGAGTGGTACCACACCGTCGAGCCGAGCACCCGGAGTCGCCGAGACGGAGGTCGAGCAGCGGCGCGGGCACACTCCGGTCCTTCTTACCTCCGTGGATGCACTGCAGCTTCACGGCATGCTGGGCGCGGCCATCCAGGTATGTCCAGTCCCCGAGGATCAGGCCGCTTTGTTGCAGTGGTCTGATTCTTTTAATTTCTTGTTTTTAATTCTCGCGTCCAGTCCCCGAGTGTGCACTCACTGAATTTCAGCGGGTGGGCACTTAGGATTTTTGATTGCCAGTCCCCGAGTGCGCACTCGCTGAATTTCAGCGGGTGGGCACTTAGGATTTTTGATTGCCGGTCCCCGAGTGCGCACTCGCTGAATTTCAGCGGGTGGGCACTTAGGATTTTTTATGTTGCTGACTTTTTGGCTTGTGTTCAGGGATTGCAGCGCGAGTCAGCTGACCGGCTTGCTGCGAAGCGTCGCGCGGAGGAAGAACTTGCTGTCGTACAAGAGGCGAACAAGGGACTCCAGGCGACTGCTGCGAAGGCGGAGGAGGTCCATCAGGGCCTTGTCCCAGCTAGTGAGTTGACGGCAGCTCAGATTGCGCTGAGCTCGGCGGAGAAGCGGATCGCCGACCTTGAGTGCGAGCTGAAGGAGGCGAAGGAGGAGGCAACTTTGGCGGATGGGCGAGCCAAGGCTGCCGTTACAGCCGCTGCTGAGGAGCGTAAGGTCTCCGACGCCCTTGTTGCTGGGCTTCAAGATGACTACACTTATCTTCAGAGTTTCATCACGGATCTCTCCCGTCCCCTGATTGGTAAGTGTGCCTGCTTCTGCCTTTAGCGTTTGCATTGTGTAATCTTTGATGTACTCACTGTCGCTTTCTGTCCGTAGGTCGGATCATTGACAGCGCGGAAGAGGCGAATTCGTTCGACGCACGGCAATGCGTGGCCACGCTGGTCGACTCGGCCACGTTGTCGGCGACGTGCATACGAGCTTATCTCTAGGAAATGTCACCCACGGAGGTGATTCCCAGCGACCTCGTCGAGGTGTGGCGATACTTGGAGAAGGCGCCGTCGGTCGTCGAATTCATGACGCGATCGGTGTTCCGGCGCGGAGCGGCGACGGCGCTTAGCCTTGGGCTCGCTCACTTCCCGGAGGACTTCGATCTGGACGATGTGACGAGTGGCTACCCGTCGTCAACCGGCTCGGTGGAGATCTCGGAGGTGCTGAAGCTGACGGACCGCACCGCGGTATACTCCGAGCTCCCCATGGGCGATGGGTGACCTCCTTCCTTATCAGGAGACGGTCGTCGCGCCCAACGATCCCGAGCCGCAGCACCGGGACTTCAAGATCGAGCAACCCTTTCGTGCAGCGATGGCGGGTGAGCTGACGACGTACCCATCAAACCCGTACACTCCCTTCATCCGCAATCGCAAGGGTGGTGGCGAGTCGTCGTCGAAGCCTGCAGAATAGAATACTATGCCCTGGGGCGTTAGTGACAGTGCTGCCATTGGGCATACTTTGTACTTTGTAACGCTTGCGACATGCTATTTAATGAAATATCGTGTTGTTTTGTGAATCATTGTGTGTCTCTGATTGAGGTTTGAGCGAGTCCCCGAGCGCGTTCGCCCTTTTTTATGGGGTTTACCTCGTTTATTGTGTGTTTGTTGTTTTGAATGTTTTGTTTATTGGGGTCGACTCGCCCGAACTCGGAGAGCTAGTCGCAAGGCGACTCCCATGAGTGCTCTGTACTTCGCCGTTTTCCCTTGCGCGAACGAGGTCGGGTGGCCGAGTCCCCGAGCGTGGTACTTGGCTGTTCTAGGCGCGACTCGAGGGTGGGTGAGGACTTGGCGCGTTAGGGTGAGCGCATCACTCCTGCCTGACCCGTCGGGTCAGTCGCATGGCGAGTCCTGGGCATGCTCTCATACTTGGCGTTTCGCCGCTCGTCTTTGAATCGTCGATCCCCGAGCGTGGTACTTGGCTGTTCGAGTCGCTATGTCGAGGATACGGAGGATCATGGTCGCTGTGAGAAGCGAAGGCAGTTGTCTTGGCTCGTAGAGCCAGTCGGGCTAGGCGACTCCAATGGGGCTCCGGGTAGGCTTTTTTGTGGACGTTACAAGACCTGAGGTGACCCAGTGCCCTTGTAACGCACTACTTGGTCATGCCGATCGTTGTGCCAAAGGTTGACATCTACAGTTAGCTTGACGCTGTTATTACGAGTGCGAGTGGCACAAGACACGGAGAGTAGGCGCAATTTGCGGTAACCAATTCTTTTTTATTTCATAGCGACTGGAGGTTACATATGTGGGGTTCTAGGAGTAGAACTTCCGTAGGAGGTTTACATTCCACGGTCGCTTGACGTCGAGTTTGCCGTCCCCGCGGACGTCGATGAGGTAGTAGGCGTCGTTGCCGAGTACTTGCCCGATGGCGAATGGTCCCTCCCACGGAGGGGAAAGCTTGTGCATGCCCTTCTTGTCCTGGATGAGGCGCAGCACTAGGTCGCCTTCTTGGAAGGTGTGAGTTTTCACCCGCCGGCTGTGATAGCGGCGGAGTCCTTGCTGGTAGATGGCGGTGCATGATCGAGCGAGGTCACGTGCCTCGTCGAGTTGATCGACTCCATCCTGACGGGCGATTTCGTTCGCAGCCTCCGTGTAGTGGACGACCCGTGGCGAGTCGTGCTCGAGGTCGGTGGGCATGACTGCCTCGGCGCCGTACACCATGAAGAAGGGGGTGAACCCTGTCGATCTGTTGACCGAGGTGCGGATGCCCCAGATGATGGAGGGTAGATCCTCGACCCAGCACCCGGCGGTGCGCTCGAGTGGTACTTGGAGCCGCGGCTTCAGGACGTGGAGGATGCTCTGGTTGGCCCGTTCCGCCTAGCCATTGGATTCCGGGTGGGCGACTGACGCGAGGTCAAGCCGGATGTGGTGTTCCTCGCAGAACTCGGCCATGGATCCTTTGGCGAAGTTGGTGTTGTTGTCTGTGATGATGCTGTTTGGGAACCCGTAGCGATATATGAGCTCGCGTAGGAATTTAGTGGCGGTCTTCCCGTCGCATTTCCGGACTGGTTTGGCCTCCACCCACTTTGTGAATTTGTCGACCGTGACCAGGAGGTGGGTGTAGCCAGAGGGAGCCTTTTTGAAGGGGCCTACCATGTCCATACCCCACACGGCGAATGGCCAGGTGATGGGGATTGTCTTGAGCCGAGCTCGACGCGGCGTCTGTTGGCGATTTCGCACCCGGCGCTGGACAATGTCGACGGCATCGACGCAGCGGGCCAAGAGAAGCCATGCCGCATAGCCTTGGCGACCGAGAGCGGCACCGCGGTGGCCGTAGTCCGGAGTGGATGTCGTGGAGGATCTTGCATCCTTTGGCGGCGGGTTGGACGCAGCGTTGAACACGCCGTGACGCCGCGCCAGGAGCTCGCCGTCGATGATGGTGAAGGATTTGCATCGGCGTGGCGATCATCCGGGCGCCCGTCTGCTCGCCAAGCAAGGTGCCAGCCTCCAGGTAGGCGACGTAGGGCTTGGTCCATTCGTCTGGCTCGGTGACGAGTGCGACCAGGGCTGCCTCTGGCTATAGCGGGACTCCGATGTCGATCTCCCTTGGGGGAGAGACTGATGGCTTGGTGATCGTGTCGAGGAAGACGCCGACGGGTGGTGCGAGTCGAGCCGACCCAATGCGAGAGAGTGCGTCGGCCTCCTCGTTCTTCCGCCTGTCAATCCACTCGACGGAGTAGCCTGAGAAGTGTCCGCCCATCTTGTCCACTACGTGGAGGTATGCCGCCATGGTGGGAGAGACGGCGTCGCAGGTGCCAGCGACTTGTTGGAGATATGCCCAAGAGGCAATAATAAAGTGGTTATTATCATATCTTCAAACTTATGATAAATGTTTACATACCATGCTATAATTGTATTAACCGGAAACATTAATACTTGTGTGATTTGTAAACATAAAAGAGTCCCTAGTAAAGCCTCTTGTTAAACTAGCTTGTTGGTTAATATATGATCATGGTTTCCTGATCATGAACATAGAGATGTTATTAACAACAGGGTCATATCATTAGGAGAATGATGTGATGGACATACTCCTGTAGTTAAGCGCAGCATAAAGATCAAGTCATTTAATATAGTTCATTTGCTATAAGCTTTCTGATACATAGTAACCTAATTCCTTCGACCATGAGATCATGCTAATCACCATCACCGGAAGGATGC
Source organism: Avena longiglumis (assembly GCA_030063025.1). Lineage (NCBI taxonomy): Eukaryota > Viridiplantae > Streptophyta > Magnoliopsida > Poales > Poaceae > Avena > Avena longiglumis. The sequence goes on along the minus strand of CP125974.1, from coordinate 453,623,752 downwards.
TTTGATGACATCAAACACCACACCGTGGCGGGTGGCTATAAAGGTGGCATTGAGTGTTCGGAAAGTATGTGTTGAGGCACATGGATCAAGAGTGGGATTTGTCCATCCATATGACGGATAGATATACTCTGGGCCCTCTCGGTGGAATGCCATCCAATTAGCTTGCAAGCATGTGACTGGCTCACAAGGTATCACATACCACGGGAACGAGAAAAGAGTACTTATCGGTAACGAGGTTGAACTAGGTATGCAGAGATACCGACGATCAAAACCTCGGATAAGTAAACTATCGTGAGACAAAGGGAAATTGGTATCGTATGTAAGTGGTTCATTCGATCGCAAAGTAATTGTAGAAATATGTGGGAGCCATATGAATTTCCAGATTCCTCTATTGTTTATTGATCGGAGAAGAGTCTCGATCATGTCCGCATAATTCACGAACCATAGGGAGACACACTTAAGGATTCGATGTTGTTGAGTAGTTATGGAATGATGAGTAAGAGACCGAATGTTGTTCGGAGTCTCGAATGGGATCCGGGATATCACGAGGAGATCCGGAATGGTCCGGAGAATAAGATTCATATAAGGAAAGTCCCGTTTCGGAGTTGGAGAATGGTTCCGGTGTTTTCATCGGGAATGTTCTAGAAGGTTCCGGAATGTCCGGCACTCCGGGGGGAAGGGGTACATGAATGTGTTATATCAAGTTGGTATGAATGCATTATGTACTTGGTGTCTTCGCTGTCCAAAATAAAGGGTTTATTCAAATCCTAGTTTGAAAAGTCAAACAACTAGTTTGAAAAGTCAAAACGGCAGTTTTTGGAAAGAGGAGAAGGAAGTTTGAAACCGAGTTGGGGAGGAGTTCCCTCCTCCAACCGGCGGCCCACCTCCAAGCCGAGTTGGGGAGGGACTCCCCTCCCCTTGGCCGTACCTCCCACCTATAAAGGGAGGCGCAGGGCTGCCCCTCCAAGACACAAGATCCTCTCCTCTAAACCCTAATTTGGTGCCGCCACCTCCTAGGGCTCCTCTAGCCGCCGACCTGGGCAAACCCCAAGCCCTAGCCGCCGGCCTAGCACCTCTTCCTCGGCGTGTCTAAACCCTAGATCGTCGAGGGCTCTCTCATAGTCCACCATACTCGCTCCGGCTTAAGGCGAAGCCCTGCGAGATCTCCCCTCTACTTCCGGTACCACGCCGTTGTCTTCTTGGAATCGCGAGAGTGCTACAACCTCCATTTGCTTTGGAACAAGGGATAGGAAGGTCTTAAATCAGTACGAACGTGTGACCGATCAAGGGGCGCTTGAACATGAACGCCGGAAGGATCGTCTACGCGATCTTGAGATCGGGAAGAGTACGACTACATCACCCACGAGAATCTGCTCTCGTTAACCACTTTGGAATCTTCGAGGGTAAGTTATTCCATCGACTCGTTGCTAAAATCTAGTAGATAGATCTTGGCTTGTTTGTTTGTATGCGATAGAAAATTTTGTTTTCCATGCTACGAACCCCTACAGTAGTATCAGAGCCGTGTCTATATGTAGATCTGTTGCACGAGTAGAATGTTGGAGATATGCCCAAGAGGCAATAATAAAGTGGTTATTATCATATCTTCACACTTATGATAAATGTTTACATACCATGGTATAATTGTATTAACCGGAAACATTAATACTTGTGTGATTTGTAAACTAAAATAAGAGTCCCTAGTAAAGCCTCTTGTTAAACTAGCTTGTTGGTTAATATATGATCATGGTTTCCTGATCATGAACACAGAGATGTTATTAACAACAGGGTCATATCATTAGGAGAATGATGTGATGGACATACTCCTATAGTTGAGCGTAGCATAAAGATCAAGTCATTTTAATAGTTCAATTGCTATATGCTTTCTGATACATAGTAACCTAATTCCTTCGACCATGAGATCATGCATATCACCTTTACCGGATGGATGCTTTGATGACATCAAACACCACACCGTGGCGGGTGGCTATAAAGGTGGCATTGAGTGTTCGGAAAGTATTGGTTGGAACACATGGATCAAGAGTGGGATTTGTCCATCCATATGCGGATAGATATACTCTGGGCCCTCTCGGTGGAATGTCATCCAATTAGCTTGCAATCATGTGGTAGCTCACAAGGGATCACATATCAGGAGCGAGAAAGAGTACTTATCGTGCGAGGTTGAACTAGGTATGCAGAGATACAAGCGATCATAACCTTGGATAAGTAAACTATCGTGAGACAAAGGGAAATTGGTATCGTATGTAAGTGGTTCATTCGATCGCAGTAATCGTAGAAATATGTGGAACCATATGAATTTCCAGATTCCTCTATTGGTTATTGTTGGAGAAGTGTCTCGATCATGTCGCATAATTCACGAACCGTGGAGACACACTTAAGGATTGACGTTGTTTGAGTAGTTATGGTATTATGAGAAAGAGACCGAATGTTGTTCGGAGTCTCGGATGGGATCCGGGATATCACGAGGTGATCCGGAATGGTCCGGAGAATAAGATTCATATAAGGAAAGTCCCGTTTCGGAGTTCGGGAATGATTCCGGTGTTTTCATCGGGAATGTTCTAGAAGGTTCCGGATTGTCCGGCACTCCGGGGGGGAAGGGGTACATGAATGTGTCATTACATATTGGAATGATTGCATCATGTACTAAGTGTTCTTGCTGTTCCAAAACTGAAAAGTCAAACTGCCAGTTTGAAAGTCAAACGGCTAAAACAGAAGCTGGAAAAGCAGAAACTGGGAAACAGGAAACTGTGGGAAAAAAGCAAGAGGTGGTTGGAACCGACTTGGGAGGAGTCCCTCAAGCGTGGCGCCAACCAAGGCTGACAGGAGGACTCCCTCCCTTGGCCGCCCCTCCCACCTATAAAAGGAGGGGCAGGGCCTCCTCCTCTAGACACACAAGTTCCTATCCTCTAATCTCTGGTTTAGAGCCGTTTTGGTTTAGAGCTTCTAATTGCTCTAGCCTGCGGTTTAGAGCCTTCTAATTGGTGTGTCTAATCTCTAGAACACTAATAGCTCTCTCTCTCATACTCCACCATACTCGCTCCGGCAAGAAGCCTGCGGGATCTCCCTCTACTTAGGTACCACGCGTGTTGCCTAGGAATCGCGAGGAGAGTGCTACAACCTCCGGCCGCCTTTTGGAACAAGGGAGAGGAAGGTCTTCGCGAAAACCGAACGTGTGACCGACTGCGGAAGCGCTGCCAGAACGCAGCGCCGGAAGGATCGTCTACGCGATCTTGAGATCGGAAAGAGTACGACTACATCACCCACGAGAATCTGCTCTCGTTAACCGCTTTGGAATCTTCGAGGTTAAGTTATTCCATCGACTCGTTGCTACAATCTAGTAGATAGATCTTGGCTTGTTTGTTTGTATGCGATAGAAAATATTTGTTTTCCATGCTACGAACCCCTACATAGAACACAATGGTCATTGTGTGCGTTGATGCTTTTATTGTCAACTGCTTCTTGTGTACTTTGCATCTTGCGGTATGTTGGGATGAAACGGCCCGGGCTAACCTTACATGACATCGTTCATGAGACTTGCTCCACGCTTGACATGCAACTTGTATTGCATAAGTGGCTTTGCGGGTGCCTGTTTCTCCTAGTATAGTTAACATCCAATTTACAACGGGTGATTAACAATACTAGTATCAATGTTGTGGTTCTTGTTCGTAAGTTAGAACGAGACTTATTGAAAGCCCCAAACCACGTAAAATATGCAAAGAAAGTAGAGGCGTCTAACTTTGTTTTGCAGGGGTGTGCAGTGATGTGATATGGCCATGATTGTGATTATATATGATGTATGCAATGTTCCTTATTGTAAGTCGGCAACCAAGAGAGACATATGGTTGTCTTTAATTTCTGTTAAGACCCGCGTGTCTATTCAAAGTAGTTGTAATAGTTGAAGCCGGTGGACGACAACCATGGAGAAGCATCATTGACCTTGATGCAATGTCGGTGATGATGGAGATCATGTTCGTGCTAGAAGATGGAGATAGGAAGCACAAAGAAGAAAGGCCATATCATATCACATATTATGAATTGCATGTGATGTTAATCTTTTATGCATATTGTATTGCTTAGTAGACGACGGTAGAATTATAAGATGATCCCTCATGCACATGAATTTCAAGTCATAAAGTGTTCACCCTTAGTTAGCACCGTTGCTAAAGCTTGTTGTTTCGAAGCACCACGTGATGATCGGGTGTGTTAGATTCCGCAAGTGTATACAACGTGGGCAAGCCAGATTTGCTCATGCGGAAGCTAAGGTTTGATCTTGACGAGCCTAGCATGTACAGACATGGTCTCAGGAACACGGATCACCGAAAGGTAAAGCATGAGTCATATAGTAGATATGATGAACATGTTGATTGTTCGCCATTGAAGCTATATCAACTCTCGTGATGATCGGTTTTGAGATGGTGGATTTGGTTTGTGTGATCACTAAAACAATGTGAGGGATGTTGTTTTGAGTGGGAGTTCACCTAGATTAATTTAATTATTAATTAAACTCAATTTATCATAAATTAAATCAAAGTGAATTTGCATAGTTGTTGTAGTCATTGGCATCCGTTTACCACCTTGCGCTTAGTTTTAATTGAGATGATAGAACTATAGAATTCTGGTTAGTTACTTTACGAACTGGTATCGTATTGTTTTGAAGTGTTAATCTAAAGTTTAAAAGTCCTATTGCAAACTTTCAGTAAGTTCCGGTTACTCCATGAAGTTTAATAATTGGTATTAAATCAAGAGTGACAATTCCAAGTGTTAGTGTATGAGTATCGTGTTTATCTCCATAATTCTTGATATTCAAAGGATTGTCTTAATATCAAGGTTATCTAGGATCTGAAAGAGTTGTTTCAGAAACCATGATGTGTGGAAGATATTGTGATATCTGAAACAAAGTTTTGGTTGCAACATGATAGAGTATAATATGGCAAAGTTCATGTTCTCATATTTTGATGAGAATTTGCAAAGGGTTGGAGACACTTGCTGTCCTAATCCTCCAAAAGGTTTTGGATAACAACATTATACTCGTAATTCATCGTTATAAGCTAAAAGTAGCTTTATCATGGACGATTCCATGATAAAGGTGAATATTTGATGTAGGTAAAATGTTTACTACACCAAGAGATTACTAAAGAAAGGAATTTGAAAGAACACCAAACATTTGATGATGGTGATCTACTTCAAAGTGCAAGTCCAAAGACATTGGTATTTAACTATACACGCTTTGGACTATGTGTCATATGTATGACTCCACTATTGATGTTGATAGATTCTTTCAAACAGAAAAGGAAATACTGAAAGAGAATCTCATAAATATATGGCAGAAAATAAAAGACTAGAATTGTTCAGTTTAAGTATATAGATGATATACATGTTATGGCTGTATTCTTTGCTTATTAAACAATGTGGTTCTTAAGTATTTGATACTGAATTTGTTGGTGTGAATTGTCATACGAAACAACAGAATTCATGAATTACAATGGCCTAAGTAACTAGCAAAATAATATGTGATGATGTTCATCGAGAACAAATAAAAGGGTTATTGTGTTACTCGTTAAATATCAAAGCTTGCCTTCAAGATTTGTTTTATCAGGTGTTATAAGAACAAAAGGGTTGTTCAAATAATTGCTGTAATCCATAAAAGATGGATGATTCACAAATCTCGTAGGAGAAATCACATCCATAAAACTAGTGCTAAAATGTCGAAAGACAAATTGATTGAAAGATCACTTAGGAAGTGACATCGCCGTTTTTAAATTATATTGGAAACAAAACATGAAGAAACTCCATGTGTATGTAATTTTGGAATCTTTTGATTTTGATCAAATGACACTTGTGAAACTTTCCTAGAGATAATTGAAACTTCGTTCATAGGCCAAAAGGGAACGAATGACTAGCTTGTTGGAACTTGTACATATTGTTGTATGAAGTCCATAATGTGTAGTCAAGAGCGATGGATTTCAACTTCATATGCTTTCTCCGAAAATTTGAGTGAATATATAAATATTTACTTAAAAAGGATGAAGTATGAAACATTTGAAAAGTTCAAAGACTTTCAAGATGAAGTGCAAAATCATTGTAACAAGAATATAAACAGTTTATGATAAAGATCATAAAGGAAGATATTTGAGTTACAACGTTTAGCATAATACCTAAGATTTAAGGAATCGTTCCGTGGATTTGCATTTCCCAAAATACCATAAGGGTATGGAGCGTTCGAGATATGTAATTAAACCTTGTTTGACATGGTAAGATCAAAGGTATAAATCATAAAACTGTCATCATATTTTAAAGATTAAAAGATTTAGAGAATACCGTTTTTCCACCTAAAAGAGCTTCATCATAATCCGTTGAAATGACACCATATAAGGTTATGGTTTGGGATAAAACCCAAGTAGTCCTTTCTTAAAACATTGGTATGCTATGCATAAGAAATATGTGTGCAACCAAAGTCGGATAAACATGTCTTTGTATAAATGTTAAGTATTCCTCCATAAACACCGGAGATAAAAGTGTTTGTCGCTTAGAACGTCAAGTTTCTTTAAAGAAGGAATTTTTCGTGAAAAGTTAAGTGGGAGGACAATAGAACTTTGATAAGGTTAAAAGAACCTTAGCTATATGTGCAAAGTTGCGCAGCACCGAAAAGTGTTCCGGAGTTAGCAACAATGCTCATGGCTCACGTACCTCAAAGGTTGTGGTCGCGGAGATCTAAGTTCCTATTGAAACAAGAAGGTCGGATGAACAATCGAATACCAAGATTTGAGAGTTAAATCATTATTTGACAATAATGATCCGACTACATGCAAAGAAGCGATGATGGGCCTTGACTCCGTATAATGGCTTGAAGCCATAAAATCCATGATAGTTCCATACACGAGAAATCAAGTTCTTAACTTGAAAGACCCTCGAGAAAGGTGTAAGACCTTACAGTTGTGTTTGGATCTATAAAGAAATAGACATGGATGTTTCGCATCTATGAAATGGTCGACATGTTGGGAAAGAGTTCACAACAATGTTCAAGGGTTGACTATGACAAGATTTGATCTTTCATAGCGATATTTAGTCTAGACGGATTAATATAGCAACCACTACATATAATTTTGTTATGTGGTAGTTGGATAAACAAAAACAAGTTCTTCTAATAGAAGGGTTACCTAGGACGTGTGCATGACACGGTCCAAAGGGGTTTTGTTAATTCAAAGGATGCTAAAAGCATATGCAAACTTCAATGGTTGAAGTAAGCATAGCGGAGTTAGAATCTTCACTGTGATGAAACTATTAAAAGAGTTTAATTTCATCAGAGACAATGAATATGCTTGCATTTGCAAGAAATTAAGTGGGAGCGCCAAGACATATTTATAATACATTATGTGGATGACATATTGTTGATTGGAAATGATGTATCTTTTATTAACACAAGATAAGAATTTCATCTCGATGAAAGGCTTAGGCAAAACCCAAATATTTAGCATGAATAGACGCTAATATGGTTGTGCCGAAAGTACATAGATGTTGTATTGAATGAGTTCAATATAGAAACTACAATAAAGGTTCTTGTCGCACAGAAAGGATTGAATGAGTTCAATATTTATGATATATTCAAGTGTATTGACACTTGGTAAGTGAAACAAAGAATCAAGTATAGATTGATACTTGATGTATGAAATCACAAAGAGTATTTATATCAATTATGCTGTGATATGTACAAATCCAGATATGTCCTCTGCTCTAAATGATGTGAGCATATACCAGAATGATTCATAAGATGATCATTGGACAATAGTAAGGATATTCTTATGATCTTTTGGAAGAACTAAGAATATATTGTTTGTAGAAGTGACAAATAGATGGTTAGTTCATTGTAAAAGTACTACATTGATACTAGTTTTTTCACAAAGTACAAATTAGGTTTATCTCAATCTAAACTAAGGGTGGCACAATATAATGGAAAGTGAGTTCCATAATGGATTTGGATGAGTTCCAAAGTTAAGACATTGTGACAGATACTACAACAAAAGGCTAAGTATATGACTGCTATAATAGCAGCTAAAGAGGGCATTTGTGTCAAGTAGTTTGTTATCAAACTAGGTGTAGTTCACAGCAGGATAATACTATGAAGATATATTGTACGACAATATTATCAACATGTTTTAACCCCGAAGAACTAAAGGTCACACCAAAGGACCAAATTTGTACGAAGCCATCTCATTAGAGAATGAGTGATGCGTAGAGACGCAAAGACATGCAATTACACACAGACTTGGAAGTGTCAGATTCGGAGATCAGTTGACCACTAGAAATCGTGTACATACAACACTGGAAAGCCATAGGTGTTGAATACACAAAGTTTTGAAACTAGATTATTGACTCTAGTGCAAGTGGGAGACTGTTGGAGATATGCCCAAGAGGCAATAATAAAGTGGTTATTATCATATCTTCATACTTATGATAAATGTTTACATACCATGCTATAATTGTATTAACTGGAAACATTAATACTTGTGTGATTTGTAAACATAAAAGAGTCCCTAGTAAAGCCTCTTGTTAAACTAGCTTGTTGGTTAATATATGATCATGGTTTCCTGATCATGAACATAGAGATGTTATCAACAACAGGGTCATATCATTAGGAGAATGATGTGATGGACATACTCCTATAGTTAAGCGTAGCATAAAGATCAAGTCATTTAATATAGTTCATTTGCTATAAGCTTTCTGATACATAGTAACCTAATTCCTTCGACCATGAGATCATGCTAATCACCATCACCGGAAGGATGCTTTGATGACATCAAACACCACACCGTAACTGGGTGGATATAAAGCTGGCATTGAGTGTTCGGAAAGTATGTGTTGAGGCACATGGATCAAGAGTGGGATTTGTCCATCCATATGATGGATAGATATACTCTGGGCCCTCTCGGTGGAATGTCATCCAATTAGCTTGCAAGCATGTGACTGGATCACAAGGGATCACATACCACGGGAACGAGAAAAGAGTACTTATCGGTAACGAGGTTGAACTAGGTATGCAGAGATACCGACGATCAAAACCTCGGATAAGTAAACTATCGTGAGACAAAGGGAAATTGGTATCGTATGTAAGTGGTTCATTCGATCGCAAAGTAATCGTAGAAATATGTGGGAGCCATATGAATTTCCAGATTCCTCTATTGGTTATTGATCGGAGAAGAGTCTCGATCATGTCCGCATAATTCACGAACCGTAGGGAGACACACTTAAGGATTCGATGTTGTTGAGTAGTTATGGAATGATGAGTAAGAGACCGAATGTTGTTCGGAGTCTCGAATGGGATCCGGGATATCACGAGGAGATCCGGAATGGTCCGGAGAATAAGATTCATATAAGGAAAGTCTCGTTTCGGAGTTGGAGAATGGTTCCGGTGTTTTCATCGGGAATGTTCTAGAAGGTTCCGGAATGTCCGGCACTCCGGGGGGGAAGGGGTACATGAATGTGTTATATCAAGTTGGTATGAATGCATTATGTACTTGGTGTCTTCGCTGTCCAAAATAAAGGGTTTATTCAAATCCTAGAAAAAGTCAAACAACTAGTTTGAAAAGTCAAAACGGCAGTTTTTGGAAAGAGGAGAAGGAAGTTTGAAACCGAGTTGGGGAGGAGTTCCCTCCAACCGGCGGCCCACCTCCAAGACGAGTTGGGGAGGGACTCCCCTCCCCTTGGCCGCACCTCCCACCTATAAAGGGAGGCAGGCTGCCCTCCAAGACACACAAGATCCTCTCCTCTAAACCCTAATTTGGTGCCGCCACCTCCTGCAGCTGCCGCCACCTCCTAGGGCTCCTCTAGCCGCCGACTTGGGCAAACCCCAAGCCCTAGCCGCCGGCCTAGCACCTCTTCCTCGGCGTGTCTAAACCCTAGATCGTCGAGGGCTCTCTCATAGTCCACCATACTCGCTCCGGCTTAAGGCGAAGCCCTGGGAGATCTCCCCTCTACTTCCGGTACCACGCTTCTTAGGAATCGCGAGGAGAGTGCTACAACCTCCGCTGCCTGCTGGAACAAGGGAGAGGAAGGTCTTCGTCGAGTACCGAACGTGTGACCGACTGCGGGAGCGCTGCCGGAACGCAACGCCGGAAGGATCGTCTACGCGATCTTGAGATCGGGAAGAGTACGACTACATCACCCACGAGAATCTGCTCTCGTTAAACACTTTGGAATCTTCGAGGGTAAGTTATTCCATCGACTCGTTGCTAAAATCTAGTAGATAGATCTTGTCTTGTTTGTTTGTATGCGATAGAAAATTTTGTTTTCCATGCTACGAACCCCTACACGACTTGCCCAGCGACGAGGTCGGAGTCTCCGTAGCAGCGTAGGCGGTTGACGTTCATCTCCTTGGCAGCTCGCATGCCGTGGAGTAGTGCCTCGTACTCGGCCATGTTGTTGGTGCAGGGGGTGAAGTCGAGGACGAGCAGAGCTTGTCGCCTTCGTGAAGTCAAGACGATCCCTACTCCCGCGACGTCCGCGTTCTTGGAGCCATCGGGCGAGGCTCGATGGTGGAGGTATGGCAGCTTTTCCGCTGTTGGGCCTCTTCCCGCCGGCGATGAAGTCCGCTAGAGCCTGCGACTTGATCGCTCGTGGCTCGTATTTGATGTTGTGGACGCCGATCTCGACGCCCACTTGGCGACTCGCCGTCGCCATGATGCGGATGATGTCCTGCAACGCCGAGGATACGACCGTGATTGGGTGCTCTGGAAGTAGTGCGGGCGCCATTGTGCTCTAAAGACCGCGTATACCAGTTCGGTACGCGGTGGTCACGGCGCGACTCGGTGAGGACCTCGCTGATGTAGTATACCGGTCGCTGTACTGGGCGCTCCTTTCCTTCCTCTGGCCGTTCGACGACCATGACGGCGCTGACGACGCGCTCGGAAGCCGCGACGTAGACCAACATGGGTTCTTTGTAGGTGGGGCGACGAGTAGCGGTGCGGCGAGTAGCACCTTCTTGAGGTCGCGGAGCGCGTCGTCCGCCTCCTTGTCCCACTGGAAGGTGGGGTTCTTGCGCATCAGGCGGTATAGGGGCATCGCCTTTTAGCCCAGGGGATGAAGCGGCCGAGAGCCGCTACCGCCGCCAGCTCGACGTCGCGCAGGCACTTGGGTTTGCCGAGTCGGGCGATCGTGTCGATCTTGGTGGGGTTCGCCTCGATCCCGCGCTTGGAGGCGACGTACCCCAGTAGGTGTCCTGCTGGTACATCGACGGTGCATTTGCCTGGGTTAAGCTTTATCTTGTATTTTCGCAAGTTGGCGAATGTTTCCGCCAGGTCGGCGAGTAGATCCCCCTGGCGAGCGGATTTTACGACCACGTCGTCGATGTAGACGTGGATGTTGCGGCCAATTTGGATCGCGAGGCACTCTTGCATGCAATGCTGGTAGGCGCCCCGGCGTTCTTGAGGCCGAAGGTCATGGCGGTGTAGTAGAAGGCTCCGAATGGCGTGATGAACGCCGTCTTCTCCTCGTCCTCGATAGCCATTTTGATCTGGTTGTACCCAGAGTAGGCGTCGAGGAAACATAGCGACTCCGAGCCCGCTGTGGAGTTGATTATTTGGTCGATCCGTGGGAGGACGAACTGCTCCTTTGGGCAGGCGCTGTTCAAGTTTGTGTAGTCGATACACATCCTCCAGGTCCCGTTCTTCTCGACCAAGACTGGGTTTGCCAGCCACTTGGAGTATTTAATTGGCCGGATGAAGCCTGCAGCGAGTAGACGCTGCACCTCCTCGGCGATAGCTCGGCGGCGCTCTTCATTTAAGGGTCGCAGCGACTACTTGACGGGTCGCACTTTGGGGTCGGCGTTTAGTTTGTGCTCAGCGAGCTCCCTAGGAACACCAGGCATGTCAGAGGGCTTCCATGCGAAGATGTCCCTGTTCTCATGGAGGAACTCGATGAGCGCGCCTTCCTAGGCTGGGCTCATGCCCGTCCCGATCGTCACCGTCTGGCTGGAGTCGGCTGGGACCAGCTCGACAGTGCGGGTGTGCGTCGTTGCCTCGAAGGCTGAGGTGTTTGCGCCCTCCGAGTTGGGCTTCTTGAGTATGGTGGGGTCGTCGTTGTTGACCCCGCTCGCGTACTTGGCGAGCTCGTCGGCGTGGTTGGTCTCTGCCGCGATGACGGCATCGGCGAGTTCGGCTCCTTTGGCCTCGCATTCGGCGGCCATGTCGGGGTCGCCGTTGATGGTGATGATGCCGCACGGCCCGGGGAGCTTCATCGCGTTGTACGCGTAGTGGGGCGCTGCCATGAACTTGGCGAACGCCTGGCGCCCTAGGACGCAGTGGTAGGGGTTGTCGAAGGGTACCAGCTCGAAGACGATCCGCTAGGTGCAAAAGTTTGCTGGTGTGCCGAAGGTGACGGGCAGCGTGACCTTGCCGATCGGGTACACCTTCCGACCGGGGATGATGCCGTGGAACATGGTGTAGGTCGTCTTGACCATCGACTGCGGGAGCCGCAGTCGCCTGAAGGTGTCCAGGTATATGATGTTGATGGAGCTGCCGTCGTCCATCAATGTCTTGGGGAGCCAGTAGTCGCCTACCTTAGGCTTGAACACCAGGGGGACTCGGCCTAGGTACTCGATGCGTGGCGAGTGGTCCTGGCGGCTCCAGGTGATGGGCTGCTCCGACCAGTTAAGGAACTGGGGAACGTCCATCTGGGCCACCGCGTTGACGGCGACAGCACGGGCGATGACCTTCTTCTCGCGCTTCGTGTTGAAGCCTGTGAAGGTATGGAGCGAGCCGGCCACATTGCCGAAGTTTCCGTCGTTTGGCGGGTTGTTGTCGGGGTCCTTCCGCGCTCGACGTGCCTTCTCGATCTCCCTGAGAGTGTGGCAGTCGGCGGTCGTGTGTGTAGCGGGCTTCCATTTCCTGCTGTGAAACGCACAAGGTTGGTTAAGGAGGGTCGCGGGGTCGAACCTTGGTTTCGCCTTGTAATTGCCGCCGTCGCGGCGTTGCCCTCCGTCGCGGCAGAAGCTCTTGGGCTCGCGCTGCGCGTGCCCGGCGTTGGCGACGAAGTCGACTCGCCCGTCACTGCGGCGCTTGCCGGTGAGGCGAGTGTTGCTGTAGCGTAGGTCGGACCGTCGTCCGTTGTCGTTGCCGCTCGTGAGGCGTTGGCCTCCTGTGGCATCCCGCAAAACCACTACTAGAAAATCGCGTTGAATTTGTGCATTGCATCGTCATCATCATGCATAGTTTGCATAAAACTATTTTGCAAACCCCGATTTGTTTTCCAGACACCCCATCTCTATTCAAACGCAAAACCCCGGTTCGCCGGATTATTTTGTTTTGGCCGCGAGCGGTTTGCAAACGGTCCAATTAAATAAATAAAGTTTTATTTTATTTTTAGTTGGGGCAGTCGAACGGGCCAGAACAACCCGAACGACCGCCCCAGTTTTTCTAAATCGGCCAACCTGCCAGCCACATCTAAAACTAAACCCACCTAAAATCCTACCCACCCCTAGCTCCACCTCACTCCCTCCTATCCCTGCACGCCACCTCAGCCTTGCCCCAACCCCCAACCAATCGGAAGTCGCCACCTAGACCAGTCCCTCACCCCTCTCCATCTCTCTTCTCTCTCTCTTTCCTTCCTCCCAGCACGCCAACACGACCCAACGCACACGCCTTGCCAGCCCCTCCCCTGCCGTGTGGACCCTGTCCCACACCCCGACCCCACCCCGGCCCCACCACGCACTGCTCCTCTTCCCCAGGCTCCTCCCTCCCCGCTGCCCCACTCCCGCGTCTCTCCTCCTCCCGCTTAGCTCGCCTCCTCCCGAGCACCGACGCCCGCCGTTTTCCCAGCGCTGCAGCGCAGCCACGCCTCCCCGCCCCTTCTCCGGCTCACCCCGCCACCTACACGCCTTGAGAGCTCAACCGCCCGGCTCGCGCCTCCGCCCGCCTGCACGCGCCTCGCCTCGCCACTGCTGCCTCCCGCCGCTGGCCGACGCCACCGCAGCCGTCGCCTCCTGAGCCGCCACCGCCGCCTTAGCCCCGCCGTTCCCCGCCTGAGAGCGCCACCCGTCCCTGCGGCTCCGCCGCTTCCGCCGCGCCACGGTCTCCGCCTCCTGCCGCCCTGCTGCCACCTCCAAGCCCGCTGCCGGCTAGTCGCCGCTGCCGCCGCCGCCCAGCTTCGCCGCCGCCATCCTCCCTCGACCTCCGCGCGGCTCCGCGCTGCCGGCGACCTCCTCGCCGCCTCGCCAGAGCCCGGCGAGCCCGTCATCGCCGTGTCCCGCGCCGTCTGCCCCGTCCGCGCCGGCTCCTGCAACCGCGTTCACCGTCCCGGTCAACCGCCGTTCGTCCTCGAGCCCGTGCGTGCCGCCGCTGCTTCCCCTGCAGCGTCGGGTGCCTGCTCGTCTGTGCCGCCAGGAGCGGCCAGGATCTGCAGAGTACCAAGTCCGGCCCCTCGCGAGACGCCAAGCTCCCTTCATGGACCCTGAGGCCGAGCCCTCGATCGACAAGATCTGCCTCGGACGCCGAAACCCCGACCCAAACCGCAAGACCGTCTCCCCGAACCCGTTGGGGCCGGTACCAACAAGATCGACCACCGGACGCCAGGCATTCTTTCCGGACACCGAGAACTTCCCTGAACGCCACGACCGCCGAGTTCGCCGAGACCCTAGACGCAAGATCCCCTTCATGGGACGTCAAGTGCTCCTTTCCGGACCCGAAGACCAACGGTTAAGTCACCACCGACAAAAGATGGACTACGAGATCTACTTCGCGGCCACATGCGACAAGAACTACCCCCCGGTCCGAATACCCGCACCCCGGAATCCGAGACCGACACCGACAACTAAAACCGTGGAACCAACGAGATCGACCTCACCGACGCCATGATCTCCCTCACGGAATCCGAAGCGCGGACCCCAAGAGACAAGACTCGAACGGCAAGATCGACCCGTGGGGCCGACAAGACCCTTAGAACGGCAAGACCGGCCCGTGGGACCCGGCAAGATCTGGCCGACGACAAGAACGAAAGCAACCGTTGCGCCCCCGGCGCCAAACCAAGTCCTGCTTCCCGGATGCCGAGGTCTCCGACCCGGATGCGCCAAGATCTACCCCGTTATCTGAGCACGCTTCCGTCGAACCCTGAACCCTGAGACCGGACCCCGGACCCTGCCGAACCCCGGACCCCAAGATCCGAACCCTAATGTGTGAACCCCTTTTCTGAAACCCTATTTTATAACACAATATAACTTGTCGCATATTAAATTGTCATCTCGCATGCATCCTTGCCTGTGGTTTGGGGGCCTTATGCCGATTCACCTAATAATTAAATATGGGGCCCATATGCGGGCAAATCTAGACTCATATCGGCCTCATTTAAACATGTGTAGCGAACCGTTTCCATCTGTTGCATTGCTAAACAACATTTAATTGCGGGGGTTCTAAACAACTTGAACCATCTAAATAATTGTCGGCACCCCGGTTCCGCTTAATATGACCTAATCGCATTGCACCTTTGCCATGCCATCCATCATACATGCATCATGCCGATCTTCTGCCGTTGTATTAAATATTGCATCCGGTGTTCCTTCTAGTGATTTGCTTCTTCGCGGATAAGGCCGTTGAGTTGATGTGAGCTTACCGATCTTGGGTGAACCTTCGACAATGTTTTCAAAGCAGCATCTCCCTTTCTACCTATCTTAATTTTATAGTCTTTATTCCTCCTGTTGATCTATTGCTATACGTGTTGCGATGCTCTAGTTTTACTTTGATATCCCTTGCAGCCATATATTGCCTTGGACACACCCTATTGCCTGTTGTTTGGTAGCTAGTTGGTCTTGCGCGTCGCCGTCGCTTGCTATATTGCCGTTGTATGTCGTCATATGCCACAGTTGCTGATGTATTTGCCGCATGTTGATGTTGGAGATGATTCTAGTTTAACTTATCGTCACTTTACTTTCTGTTTAACAACTAAAATTGAATAAGCAGAGGCATCGGTGGGTGATAGATATTATTTGGTTTCCGAACGCCCACTTGTGTCCCGTAAGACCCCGAGTACTTGATACCTGTTCCTTGTTTTTGCGCGCTATCCACATCCGGGAGGTATATGGGACCCCTGAGCGAGCTTGATTGGTCTTATTTCTTGGGGCCACAAACTAGTTTGAGGTTTTATTTACGATCCTGTACTTATGCCATGCTCTTGCTTTATTTACGATTGTGCGAGGATTCTACTTAAAGGGTGGCCCTGAAATATTTCTGAATCTGTGATTGTTCATCGTGAAAGCCTCGTTGGGTTTTGATTTGGTTTTTCCGAGGTTGATCGGCGTGTGTTGCTATTGGTGCACCCGGCCGGTAAAACTTTCGAAAGCCGTGTCCATGGATATGGACTTGGAGCACAGTTTCTTGATCATAGACAAGCATAACTAAAGTTTATTGCTATAAATTTGACTTATAATGACTAGTAATCAGCTCCACTATAACGGAATGACTAAATAATACTGCCCACAATTGCTTGTTTTGTGAGTCGCTTGCGACCATTGTACCTGACTAGTAAGTACTGCAACTACAACGAAATGGCTGAATTAAAAGTACCAACAACTGCTGGGTTTTGGGTTTATCTCATGCTATCTGTATCTGATTAGTAATTGTTGCAACTACCATGGAATGGTTAACTAAAAGTGCCCACTGTTTACTTTATCAGGATGATCATCTAAACCTGACTAGTAAAGTGCCACAACTATAACTGAATAAGTAAAACTGCCAACTGTGTGAGTTCCTCGGTTGACTTCCTCGATTGGTCTCGAGGGGGAACACCAGGATGGGTTTGTTTGGTGTTAGTTTCAGGTTGGATCCGGTTAGGTCATTCTTATCCCTCTCTGATATCCGCCAGTTGTATCGAGTCTCTATAGGTTGTTTAGTACATGCTGCCGCTGCCGCTCAGTCCACCATACCTATGTAGGCGAGGACCGCCGAATTCTAGCCTCGCCGTAATCGGCCTCGATCGACGCTCCTTCTTTGTTTTCGCTTTGCCCTTTGTCGGCACCCCTTTGTTAAGCAGGTTTTGAGATCGACGCGTTAGCGGTTACCCTTCCGGCTTGGCACGGGGGGTTATGGACGCCATTGGTTATTCTTCGGGCTCTTAGCCCCATTTGCTTCTTGTCCGTAGTCGGACGCTCTATCATTTTCGGTGATTTGGATCTTTGTATATTATATCGGTATTCTTGACTCTTTGAGTCATTGGTATATATATCCGCTCAGGGTCCCATCGAGGACTGTGTAATGTTATTACTTCGTTTTCCACCCGCGAAAGTGCTGGTGGCACCTTTGAATCGTTTCTATGCGGGTTTGGTGAATTTTGCCCAAACTTGCATAGGTCCGATTCTCGAGGGTGTTACAGTGGTATCGAGCTCGGCGGTTGCGATACCCCACAAGTCGACTGTAGGATAACCTAGGCGGCGAAGTAGAGTGTCAAAACTATTTTGCAAAATCGGTTGGATAGTTACGAATAGGTGCGATTTTACTCCTTACCCCCTTTGTTCTCCTCTTACCTCGACGTGTTTTGAATCGCTCTCTTATCTTTCTTGAGTCCAGAATTCTCGTGGTTGGGTTTAAAATCGTACCTTTAGGGTTTCGCTTCCTCCTTTGGTAACGGTGTTCTACCATCCGGTGTTCAAGCTGCCTGATGAATCCGTCTACGGTGTTACCATTCTTTGTTCTTTGTTGTGTTTTCCGATGTTTTCCGGTGCGACGACATCATCTACGCCAGATCCGATGCAGAGTCTGCATCACTCCTTTGTTTCCGATCCTCGCTTGTCGAGATCTTCAGTCTGATTCCGAGGATGGTTGCACGCTTTTCCACTGATTGTGCAGAGTAATAGTTTGGGTGCGTGATGGATTGGCCCCCATGCCGACTACCCTTTCTATTCGCTTTTGTACATTGAAGTGGACGAGAATGCATCGGTTCCCCCTTTCCACCGGAAGTTAGGGGTGGCTTTATTTGTTGATACCTCTACCTTCGACCTTTTGTTCCCGGAGTGTTCTCTCGACGATCACGGACAACGAACTCTTGTTAGTGGTGTCGCGAGGATCTACACGAAACGAGAAGACGCAGATCGCCGACCTTCCTTCCGGTATCATGAGGCGGATCTCGAGGGCGAGATCCCTTGTTAGTGGTGTCGAATTGTGGCATCCCGCAAAACCACTACTAGAAAATCGCGTTGAATTTGTGCATTGCATCGTCATCATCATGCATAGTTTGCATAAAACTATTTTGCAAACCCCGATTTGTTTTCCAGACACCCCATCTCTATTCAAACGCAAAACCCCGGTTCGCCGGATTATTTTGTTTTGGCCGCGAGCGGTTTGCAAACGGTCCAATTAAATAAATAAAGTTTTATTTTATTTTTAGTTGGCGATCGAGCAGGCGAACAACCCGAACGATCGCACAGTTTTTCTAAATCGGCCAACCTGCCAGCCACATCTAAAACTAAACCCACCTAAAATCCTACCCACCCCTAGCTCCACCTCACTCCCTCCTATCCCTGCACGCCACCTCAGCCTTGCCCCAACCCCCAACCAATCGGAAGTCGCCACCTAGACCAGTCCCTCACCCCTCTCCATCTCTCTTCTCTCTCTCTTTCCTCCCTCCCAGCACGCCAACACGACCCAACGCACACGCCTTGCCAGCCCCTCCCCTGCCGTGTGGACCCTGTCCCACACCCCGACCCCACCCCGGCCCCACCACGCACTGCTCCTCTTCCCCAGGCTCCTCCCTCCCCGCGTCGCTCCCACCTACCCTGCACCGCGTCTCCCTCCTCCCGCTTAGCTCGCCCCTCCTCCCCTGAGCACCGCATCGCCCGCCGTGCCTTCCCCGCGCCGCAGCGACGCGCCGCCGCCTCCCCCGCTCCCCTTCTCCGGCTCACCCCGCCACCTACGCGCCGCGCAGAGCTCAACCGCCCGGCTCGCCGCTCCGCCTGCTTCCCCTCGCCTCTCCGCCATCGCCTCCCCGCCCTCGACGCCACCGCAGCCGCCGGTCGCCTCCCAGAGCTCCGCCCACCGCCGCCTTAGCCCCGCCGTTCCCTGCCTGCGAGCGCCACCCGGCCCGTCCCTGCGGCTCCGCCGCTTCGCGCCGCCCGGTCTCCGCCTGCCGCCTCCCGTCGCTGCCACCTCAAGCCCAGCGCCCGTCGCCGGACCTCGCCGTCGCCCAGCTTCGCCCTTCGCCGCCATCCTCCCTCGACCTCCGCGGCTCCCGCTCAAGCCGTCGCGGCGACCTCCTCGCCCTGCTGCAGAGCCCAGCGAGCGTCATCGCCGTGTCCGCGCCGCCTTCGTCGCTGGCCGCTCCTGCAACGCGTTCACCGTCCCGGTCAACCGCCGTTCGTCCTCGAGCCGTGCGTGCCGCCGCTTCCCTCGGCGTCGGTGCTCGCTCGTCTGTGCCGCGAGGAGCGCCAGGATCTGCAGATACCAAGTCCGGCCTCGCGAGACGCCAAGCTCCCTTCATGGACCCTGAGGCCGAGCCCTCGATCGACAAGATCTGCCTCGGACGCCGAAACCCCGACCCAAACCGCAAGACCGTCTCCCCGAACCCGTTGGGGCCGGTACCAACAAGATCGACCACCGGACGCGGGCATTCTTTCCGGACACGAGAACTTCCGAACGCCACCGCCGAGTTCGCCGAGACCCTAGACGCAAGATCCCCTTCATGGGACGTCAAGTGCTCCTTTCCGGACCCGAAGACCAACGGTTAAGTTCACCACCGACAAAAGATGGACTACGAGATCTACTTCGCGGCCACATGCGACAAGAACTACCCCCCGGTCCGAATACCCGCACCCCGGAATCCGAGACCGACACCGACAACTAAAACCGTGGAACCAACGAGATCGACCTCACCGACGCCATGATCTCCCTCACGGAATCCGAAGCGCGGACCCGCCAAGACCTCGAAACGGCAAGATCGACCCCGTGGGGCCCGACAAGACCCTCGCAACGGCAAGACCGGCCCCGTGGGACCCGGCAAGATCTGGCCGACGACAAGAACGACACCGACCCGAAAGCAACCGTTGCGCCCCCGGCGCCAAACCAAGTCCTGCTTCCCGGATGCCGAGGTCTCCGACCCGGATGCGCCAAGATCTACCCCGTTATCTGAGCACGCTTCCGTCGAACCCTGAACCCTGAGACCGGACCCCGGACCCTGCCGAACCCCGGACCCCAAGATCTGCCGAACCCTAATGTGTGAACCCCTTTTCTGAAACCCTATTTTATAACACAATATAACTTGTCGCATATTAAATTGTCATCTCGCATGCATCCTTGCCTGTGGTTTGGGGGCCTTATGCCGATTCACCTAATAATTAAATATGGGGCCCATATGCGGGCAAATCTAGACTCATATCGGCCTCATTTAAACATGTGTAGCGAACCGTTTCCATCTGTTGCATTGCTAAACAACATTTAATTGCGGGGGTTCTAAACAACTTGAACCATCTAAATAATTGTCGGCACCCCGGTTCCGCTTAATATGACCTAATCGCATCGCACCTTTGCCATGCCATCCATCATACATGCATCATGCCGATCTTCTGCCGTTGTATTAAATATTGCATCCGGTGTTCCTTCTAGTGATTTGCTTCTTCGCGGATAAGGCCGTTGAGTTGATGTGAGCTTCGCCCCGATCTTCGGGTGAACCTTCGACAATGTTTTCAGGCGAGCATCTCCCCCTTTCTACCTATCTTAATTTTATAGTCTTTATTCCCTCCTGTTGATCTATTGCTATCTGTGTTGCGATGCTCTAGTTTTCGTACCCTTGATATCCCTTGCAGCCATATATTGCCTTGGACACACCCTATTGCCTGTTGTTTGGTAGCTAGTTGGTCTTGCGCGTCGCCGTCGCTTGCTATATTGCCGTTGTATGTCGTCATATGCCACAGTTGCTGATGTATTTGCCGCATGTTGATGTTGGAGATGATTCTAGTTTAACTTATCGTCACTTTACTTTCTGTTTAACAACTAAAATTGAATAAGCAGAGGCATCGGTGGGTGATAGATATTATTTGGTTTCCGAACGCCCACTTGTGTCCCGTAAGACCCCGAGTACTTGATACCTGTTCCTTGTTTTTGCGCGCTATCCACATCCGGGAGGTATATGGGACCCCGAGCGAGCTTGATTCAGTCTTATTTCTTGGGGCCACAAACTAGTTTGAGGTTTTATTTACGATCCTGTACTGCCATGCTACTGCTTTATTTACGATTGTGCAGTACTGCACTGTCTTTTGGAAGCGGAGTGTTTACGCGGTGTCGACAAGCCCGTTTGGGGTTCCCATCGCTACCACTGACGCAGACCTTGAGGCCGTCTCGGAGCTTGCTTACTCCGTTGCGGATTCTACTTAAGGGGTGGCCCCCTGAAATATTTCTGAATCCTGTGATTGTTCAGTCGTGAAAGCCTCGTTGGGTTTTGATTTGGTTTTTCCGAGGTTGATCGAGCGTGTGTTGCTATTGGTGCACCCCGGCCGGGTAAAACTTTCTGAAAGCCGTGTCCGCGGATATGGACGACTTGGAGCACAGTTTCTTGATCATAGACAAGCATAACTAAAGTTTATTGCTATAAATTTGACTTATAATGACTAGTAATCAGCTCCACTATAACGGAATGACTAAATAATACTGCCCACAATTGCTTGTTTTGTGAGTCGCTTGCGACCATTGTACCTGACTAGTAAGTACTGCAACTACAACGAAATGGCTGAATTAAAAGTACCAACAACTGCTGGGTTTTGGGTTTATCTCATGCTATCTGTATCTGATTAGTAATTGTTGCAACTACCATGGAATGGTTAACTAAAAGTGCCCACTGTTTACTTTATCAGGATGATCATCTAAACCTGACTAGTAAAGTGCCGCAACTATAACTGAATAAGTAAAACTGCCAACTGTGTGAGTTCCTCGGTTGACTTCCTCGATTGGTCTCGAGGGGGAACACCAGGATGGGTTTGTTTGGTGTTAGTTTCAGGTTGGATCCGGTTAGGTCATTCTTATCCCTCTCTGATATCCGCCAGTTGTATCGAGTCTCTATAGGTTGTTTAGTACATGCTGTCGCTGCCGCTCAGTCCACCATACCTATGTAGGCGAGGACCGCCGAATTCTAGCCTCGCTGTCTTGGCCTCGATCGACGCTCCTTCTTTGTTTTCTGCTTTGCCCTTTGTCGGCACCCCCTTTGTTTAAGCAGGTTTGAGATCGACGCCGTTAGCAGGGTTACCCTTCCGGCTTGGCCTGGGCAGGGTTATGGACGCCATTGGTTATTCTTCAGGGCTCTTAGCCCCATTTGCTTCTTGTCCGTAGTCGGACGCTCTATCATTTTCCAGGTGATTTGGATCTTTGTATATTATATCGGTATTCTTGACTCTTTGAGTCGCTGGTATATATATCCGTTCTGTGGGTCCCATCGAGGACTGTTGTGTAATGTTATTACTTCGTTTTCCACCCGCACGAAAGTGCCTGGTGGGCACCTTTGAATCGTTTCTATGCGGGTTTGGTGAATTTTGCCCAAACTTGCATAGGTCCGATTCTGAGGGTGTTACACCTCCCGACTCGTCGTCGATTTCCTGGTTTGGATCTTCCTCCGCATACCGTTTGGCGATCTCGAGGAGGTCCGGTATGTTGTCGAGCGTGCGAGAATGTCGCTTGAGCTTGGCGACCAAGGGCTCGTAGCGGCACGAGGTCTTGAAGCAATGGATCGCGGTGTCCGGGTGGATGCCGACCGCGTTGTACCATAGTTCTTGCCACCGCTGGACCCAGTTGCGGGTCGACTCGCGGGGTCCTTGGACGCATCGCTCCAGGTCCTCGATGGTGGTGGCGTGGGTGTAGGAGCCCTCGAAGTTCCTGACGAAGGCGTCGCGCATCTCTTCCCAGGAGTCGATGCTATCCTGGGGGAGGGTGTTGATCCACTGCCTGCACGTCCCCTCCATCATCAAGGGGAGGTAACGGGCGGCTAGCAGGTCGGTGTGGCCAGCGATCCCCATCACCATGAGGTATGTATCCAGCCACACGGAGGGGTCGTACGAGGAGTCGTACTTCTCTATTTCCTTCGGCGCCTTGAAGTTCGTCAGGTATTTTTCGCCTCGGATCATTGGTCCGAAGCACCTGGGCCCGAGTCGACTTAGCGATCCCATTAGCTCGCCATCGCGGCGATTGGTTAGGGCGTGCCGCAAGTCGTCGGGCTGGCGAGCGCGCCAGCTTTGGTTGTTGATGATGTGGGTGCGGGCGTCGATGGGTTGATCGTTGGCGGCGATGAATTTGTTCGCTTGCCTGGGGTCGTTGGTGGAGAGTGCCACGTTCGCGGGTCGATGTTGGATCTGCAATGGCTCTGGTGGCGGGCAGTTGAGGGTGTTTTCCGCCAGTGGGCGGCCGCTTGAGGCCGCTCTTCTGCCTGAAGAACGCGAGTACACCCGACCCTGCGAGTCGGCGCCTGCGTTTTGCTGCTCGACCGCCTTTGCGAGCAGGGCCCTGACACACTAGATCTGTCGGGCGCCGTCACCAGTGGCCGAGATGTTGTCGGCTGCTGCTCGACCTGCCACAAGGTTGTCCATCGGGGTGGAGAATAGTGGCAGGCCATTCGCGTCTCTCTCCCGTGAGGAGACCACTATCCGCGGTTGGTCCCTGGGAGGTGTGCGGTTGGGTGGAGGTGGGGCGCCGTTCGCCGTCGACCCTGGTGGGGGCCGGGCGCTTCCTCCTGGCGGCGCGTTCTCGCAGATCGCGCGCTCGGCCACGCGGGCTGGGTCGTTTTCGTCGTCGAAGTTCAGGGCGCGCCCCTGGACGGTGGGGTTCAGGCGCGACCTGATTCGCTGCTGGTGGTAGCGTGACAGCTCCTGCGCCGTCACCTGCTCGAGGCGAAATTTTTCGCGCTCGGCTTGCTCCTTGCGGACTGCCTCTGCCAGCTTCAAGCGGAGTTCCTCGACCTTCGTTGTCGTGGCGTTAGGAGGGATCCGGGTGGATAAGGGATCCTCCGGCGGATCGGTGCCGGTCGCCATGTAGGTCGCGGCGTGGCGACCGGTCCCGTCACGGAGATCAGCGGAATTTTCCGACCCGGAGTCAAAGTCGAAGATCCCAAGGATGGAGGGATCCTCGAAGTCTCCCAAGTTGAAGACCTGGGTGATGGAGCCCGCGGGCGAAGCCGCGGTGATGGATCCGGCGAGTGATGCCGGGGTCGCCGAGTCGGTGTCGTCGTTGAGGGCCGCGTCTTACGCGGCCGCGGAGTTTTCAGCCACGTTGTTGTGGGCCGAGTTGTACTCGGAGGCGAGGAGATGGATCGTGCGGAACTGGCTCTCGGAAAGTCGGTCGCGTGGCGGCGACTCGCGGATGCGAGCCGAGTCCTCCGAGGTGATGACATCGGTGAGGCCGACGAAGAGGCTGATTGTGCCGACCGGCAGGATCACGCTGTGTGTGACGGGTCGTGCCGCCGGGACGTAGCTGCTCGGCAAGATCTGGAGCATCTCGCCGATCGCTATCATGCGGCCGGTGGCGACCGTCTCGTTGATGGGCAGATTGGATCTCGCCACAGAACACCGGCCAGACCGGCCAGGACACACGGTGGGCGCCACTGTCGTGGGAATGGTCACGGCAGATGCTACAATCGGCAGCGAGTAGTAGAACGAGGGGCAAGGGCGGCCAGCCATCTGCGGTGCGAGATGAGGGCGGAGACACAAGGTTTTACCCAGGTTCGCCTTCGAGGGTAAAGACCTACTCGCTAGATTGTATTATGACGGTGGTACAATGGGCGAGCTCGGCGGCGAGTCGCTTGGGTGTATGATGGAACGTATCTCTACACGCCCTGTAGGGAGGTTTATATAGACTTACCTCCCCTAGGGTTTACATATCTCAACCGAATCAGTTAAGGCTTCGGTACTCGTTTAACCTAATCCGACTGGGCCTATCTACTACTTTGGGCCTTGACTTCGATCGCTTGGATCCACACCGGGCCTTGATCCAGTCGTCGTTTTGCAGGCCCACTCGCCAGTTCCTGGGCCAGTCGGAAATGTCCTGTTGGGTAAACCCGGTAGGCATATCCCCATCAGTTAGTGGATTTTCAAGACGAAGCATAAGCCGGATGGAACTATTGATAAGCACAAGGCTCGACTGGTTGCTTGTGGTTTTACTCAGCAGTATGGGATCGACTATGGTGATACTTTCAGTCCGGTCGTGAAGCCCGCTACAGTCCGTCTAGTGCTCTCCCTTGTAGTTTCTCGTGGCTGGACACTTCGGCAAGTTGATGTCAATAATGCATTTTGCATGGGTTCTTGACTGAGGATGTCTACATGCAGCAGCCACCGGGTTTTGAGGATGCTCGGTATCCCTCACATGTTTGCAAACTTCAGCGGTCCATCTATGGTTTAAAACAGTCTCCACGTTCCTGTTATGCGCGCCTGAGTCAGCTCCTTTATCGGGTCGGTTTTGTGTCATCTAAAGTTGATACTTCATTATTCATCTACTCGCAAGATGGTGTGCAGATTTTTTATGTTGGTCTATGTCGATGACATTGTGATTGCCGGCTCCACCCCAGCTGCAGTGGACAGTCTGATTCATGCTCTCTCTGGTAATTTTCCCATCAAAGATTTGGGGCAGCTAGAATATTTCCTAGGATTGGAAGCCAAGCACAATTCAGAGGGCTAACATTGACACAACGGAAGTATGCTCTTGATCTCCTTCATCGTGTCAACATGGAGAATTGTAACTTGGCTACTACTCCTCTTGCAGTATCCGAGACTCTGGCCAGAGATTCAGGCACTCCACTTAGTGCAAATGATGCCCATAGATATCATAGTGTAGTTGGTGGACTGCAGTACTTGAAACTCACACGGCCATACATTTCTTTTGCTGTAAACAAAGTGTGTCAGTTCTTGTCACAGCCGACTGATGTGCATTGGGAGTCGGTTAAGCGGATTCTTCGCTATATTAAGGGAACACTGGAAACTGGTCTGTGTTTTCGATGGTCATCGTCAACTGTGATTAGCATCTTTACTGACGCTGATTGCGCTGGTGATGTGGATGATAGACGGTCCACAAGTGGGTTTGCAGTGTTCATAGGTCCTAATCTTATTTCATGGAGTTCAAAGAAACAACCTACAGTCTCGAGGTCGAGTACCGAGGCAGAATACAAAGCATTAGCTAATGGCGCTGCTGAAGGCATATGGGTAGATTCTTTACTCAAAGAGCTTGGTGTGACTCGGCAGCATACCCCCATTTTATGGTGTGATAATCTAGGGGCAACTTACCTGACAGCGAATCCGGTCTTTCACGCTCGAATAAAGCACATTGAGATCGACTTCCATTTTGTGCGAAAACGAGTGGCGTATCGAGACTTGGATGTCAGGTTCATATCCACGCATGACCAATTGGCTGATGTATTTACTAAACCAGCCACACGAGAGATGTTACATAGATTTAGATCCAATCTCAAACTTGTTTTGTAACGGTTTAGACTGAGGGGGTTGTTAGAATTGTATTAGGACACCACCTCCATATGTCGTGTATCATGGAGACTATACGTATCCGTATGCATTTGTAATATGTCATGCCTTTATATAGTGGAACGTTCGAGGCGTGTGACCCACGAACAAAACCCTAAACCTTGTTTTTTACTATATATACTAGGACACTTAACAACATAAATCAGACTAAGCACATTAGCAGATTTGCATATATAGACCAATATTAATACAAACAAGGAGATGAGACAAACATACACGTTGACTAAAAAGGTTACCACCGCAGCAACTTTCGTTGTTGATGTCAGCCATGGTGGTATTGAGTCGCCGGTAGCCAGATGTGAAGAGGAAGAATACGTCCGGCCCATTTGGATGCGGACGAACGGAGGCAAGCAGTTGCGTCGAGACGTTATTCGAAAACCTCATCCTTTTTGTGATACAGGAATCACAAAAGAATGGGCTTTAGAGGCCTACTCTTCTGGACGACCATACGCATCAAGATGAGGAAACGTAGAGACCAGCGCAACAAAAAGAAGTTTGGCGAGAGAGATAGAAAAAGAATATACGAGTTCTAGATATGTTATTTATATATATCTCTCTCTTATAGCCTGGGAGGCGAGCCGAGAGAACCGCCACGATCTGGACATGCGTCAAACATGCATGCACACACATGTTGACATGTACAAACATTTGGTGCACCATGCAAAAAAGTCTTTTATAAAATGAGTTTATAGCTAAACTTGATTCGTGAAATGTGTCGCGCGTGCAGTACGAGGCGACCGGACGAGAAAGGATGAGTGCACATGGACTTCTTTTAGTGACTTAATAGGAGTGGAAGAGTTGCCCTTATAAGCTGTTTAACTCTTTCCCAACTAGCAACTATGACTAAACTTTATCTCCTAATAGTTGGGCTGAAAATGCGTCTAGCCGGACAATGCCCACGTCTATACGTGTCTCCCTCATGTTATTACTTGCTCAAATAGAAGTTTCATAGGAAACTACTTCTACTCCCTTCACTTACATACAAATTCCACCACTGTTGTCTCCCAATCCCTAACTAGCCATAGAGGATGCCTCCGCCACCCCAATGGCAAGGATAAGGCCCTACTCAAGGCGAATAAGGAGTTGACAATGGTAGAGTGAGCCAACAATACCAGTAAGTGAATCGGTTGTAGAGAAGTAGCCATGGCACGGGTGGATAAAGCCAAGGCTGCTCGAACGGAAGAGAGAGGTCGAGATCATCCTCGGCCTTCAGGCCAAGGCCAACACTGATGCCACCATCTCCCGAGATGTCGCCCAGGCCGTTATCCCGCTGAAGCAAGAGGCGTTCACCACTTCCCTGAGCCCCGCGAGCGGTGGTATCATCAACAGCGCCTATTTTAAAAACATGGTGTCGTCTGGGTCACCACACACAGTGGCGGAGCTACCATGCACTCCCGTTCCACATGTCGCCATTCGCTCATGGATCAGTGGCTCCCGTTCCACATCACCAAAGATATTTTCCATGGAAATGCGAGTCCTAGACCTCAGCCGCACACATGGGCTCAGCGATGTGACATCGGATACTAGCAAGGGGGCACGAGTTATCCCAACAGTGAACATGCCCGTGCCCCTCAACCTGTTCAATGGAATGACTGTCCATATGCATGTCGTCCTAGAAAGTTCCCAACTTATATTTGTACCGTGCATTGCATGTTGTACCGGGTTGTAGTGTCAAATTCCTTGTAGAAACACGACGACGAGGAGGACGACAATGACGCCATCATGTAAGCAATTATTGCTGGCAATGGCTTGACCCTTGGCTCCTGGCGTCCCCACTGTGCGATTAGTTCCCGCGCTATATGCCATCACCGCCTCCCCAACGATCTTCGTAGTCGAGGCCTTTCGAGAGGGCGATGGAACATCTTGTTTCGGCGAACCTATAATGTGGCTGGGGCAGGGGAATATCAGAGCCTGATGGCTGCCCTATCTACTTCCTTGTCCGAGGAGCAGGACTCGGTATCCTGGCGGCTGACCCCGGATGGGGAGTTCTTAGTGATCTCGGCTTATCGGGCCCTCTTCTAGGGCCCGGAGCTGCGATGGACCTCACCCCTTTGGAAGGCCCCTCTTCCCCTTAGCATTCGCATCTTTGTCTGGTAGCTTCTTCGTGATCGCCTGCCGTCAAGGGTGGAAGTGGCCAAGCATAATGGCCCGGGAAATGGTCTGTGCCCCCTATGTGGGACTCTAGAGACATGTGTCCATATTATGTTCTCGTGCACGGTGGCTCAGTTTCTGTGGAGTTTTTTCAAGGAGGCGTTGGGGCCATCTTGGCTAGCCCAGGAGCTTGGGGAGTTCCTGCAGGCTGAGGTGAACCGTGCTATAAGGAGACACTGCCTCTTCTGGCTAGTGTTCCCGGCCCTAGCTTGGACCTTATAGAACGTGAGGAACAAGATGGTGATTGAGCAGATTTATCCCACCCGTGTCTCTAACTCGATTTTTCTCTTATTGCCTTTCTCCAGCAGTGGTCCCCGTTGGTGAGACGGCGTGACCGGACGGCTCTCAACGACACTCTTCGGGCCTTGAGGACGGTAGCATCCCCCTTCTTGATGCCGGTTCGCTCGTGATGATGCCTACCCCGGGCGACATCTAGAGTGTTGTGGTGGTCCCTTTGTTTTCTTTTTTGCTTTAGGATTTGATGTGTTGTGGCACCATCGGACGTGCATATCTTTTTTCTTTTCTTTTATCCCCGGCCACTTGTCGTGGATGGATGCTTGTACGAACTTGGATGTTGCTTTATTTATAAAGCAGCGCGAAAGCCTGATTCAAGAATATCTTCTACATGTCCTTAAGCATGACCAGATTGTAATCCCTATTGAGTAATAAAATCCTGTTTTGCTCGTAAAAAGGATGAAATGCCAAAATCTAGTCAAAACTAGTTATTGAGGGCCAAATAGGTCACGTCCCTGAACGCACCCCGTCGACTAGAGACAAACAACAACTGTAGGGCATCTCCACCTGGCCGACTCATACGATCACCCCAAACTGTCTGTTTGGGTCGGGCCGCGGTCGATATGGAAACGGAGTTTGGCATGTCGGCCATCTGCGCCCAACGGCACGACCCATTTGTCTGCGCAGACGGGCGTTGGCGCCATCACTGGGAAAGGGATGCAAATTAGTTGAAAATGGCGCCATCATTAGCCAAAGACACACAAATTAACTGACAAATAACATGGCAGACGTGCGCCATCGCCCTTTGGGCATCACCAACAAGTGGCCATTGGTTCTGAAATTTACAAAAGGGGGCATTTTCATATACAAATGTTCCTAAAATGGCAGCTTCCCTATCCAAAATGTTCCATCTGTCGTCGCCATTTCCCTTCAGGCATCGCGAGGCCTGATGGCCTGCTGCCTCTTCGCAACCCAAGCCCTGCGATCGGGGTCGGCTGTGCTATCCAGGTCGGTGTGCATGATGGCATTCTCCTTGGCCATGATCTTCTCTTCAGCCTCCTTGGCCTTCGCTTCAGCCTCCATCACCCTAGACCTGGCCTCGGCCTCCTTGGCCTTGTCTTCGGCCTCCTTGGACTTTGCTTCGGCCTCTAGCACCCTAGACATGGCATCGGCCTCCTTAGCATTGGCTTCGGCCTCCATCGACTTTCCCTTGTCCTCGATCTCCATTATCCATCCCTTGGTGTTGTCCTCCTCCACCTCGATGGACCTCGTCTGCAGCGCGGCAAAGTTATTGGCGGTGGCCTCTTTCTCTTTGTGCCGACTCTCCTCCCTCTCGACGATAGCCTCTTCCTTCTTCTTCAGGACCTTCTTCAAGATCTCCTGGAACGCCAAGGAACCAGCCTAGCGGGCGAGGTCGGCCTTCATGGCCTTGTGGCCACCAGGGCGACGGGCACGGCCGGCACTCCCGTCGCTTGCAGAGGTAACAAAGCCTTCGTCATTGTCTGCGTCTAGGTCGACGACACCGCCCGTCGAAGCACTGTCCTTGCCCCTTCTCTTGTTGTTCATTTCTCTCCAAAGGGCATAGCTAGTCTCCTATTTTTTGGTGTCCTTGAGCAACGTCCAATAATTTCCCAACGAGAAGGCCTTGTTATCGTTCACCTTCTTGAAGTTCTCCATTGCTTTCATGACCTACACACATGGATGCCAACAATGGCTCAATGCAAATTCAAGATATCGACAAAGAGAGGAAGAGGTTTTACCATGTCAACCGGCTGTAGGCCGCTTATTTTCCTTTTTGTCGCCATCTCGTTGGAGCCTTGGAACTTGCTACACTCAGCATTGATGGTTCCCCAACGCTTGGAGAGGGAGAGATCATTTTGATCGCTAAAAAAGGCGCCCGTCCCAAATTTCCTATGCTCATGAAAGAACATACCCACCTTCTTCCAATAGGCAAAGCTCTTTTGCTCGGTGCTGCATAGTGGATCTTGTGAAATCTCCATCCATGACTTGCATAGGAGATTCTCCTCGGCGGGGGTGTAGCCCCCGGTTTGTTGGCTCACCTTCTTGCCGTCGACAATTGAGGTTGTGGGTGAAGCGGCCAACGACACGGCTGTGACGCCCTCGGCCATGGAAGTGCCATCATTTCCAAACAATGCATCGTCTGCAATGTTGGATGCATCTTGCTGGGTCTCTTGCGGCGTCTCCGTCTCGGCCTCGTCGTCGTCGGCATAGCCGTTTCCACCCTCGTTGATCATGTTGTGCATGGCGTCCTCGCCATCGTTTCCCGCGAAATCTTTCACCCCAATTGGTCATCATAAAGCGGTGGGAGCAGTGCACTGGCAATGGCGAATAAATTTGGCAATCATACCGTGTCGTCGGCAGCTCGGCTCGCATTTCTCCGAACATGTTGAATGGCATCGGCATGTTCACGACAGCGATGGTTCGCCGCTTTGTCGATGCCTCCGGGGTTGCGTCCGCGTTGGATGGAGTGCGGTTCAGGTCGATGGCGGGCTCTCCCGCCTCTGATGACGCCATGCGGGGATGGTTGAACCGGGACAACTGGTGGTCTCCAAGCGAGGGCGTGTGCGGCCCTGTCATCCTGGGCTGAGCTGGTGGTCAGCCGGTAGGCGTGGAAGTGACGGAGATGGTAGAGGACGTGCCGGTCGTGGCCAGGCCGGGAAGAGAAACCACGCCGCCGAAAGAGGCGGTCATCGCCTCCTGCTTGATCATGTTGACGGCGCACCTGACGACACTCACTGCCATCTCGTTGGCGTCGACCCTGTTCTGGGTGGTGAGGAGGCGCTCCTTCTCCTCCCGGCGCTCCATCTCGAGCCTAGCAGCGACGCATCGATTTCTCGCCGCTACCCGCCGGCCAGCGCGCTTTTCTGACTCGATCTTCCGCTCCTTCGGCGTCTGGTCCTTTGCGGGCTTCTTCAGCCGGCCGTGCTTCTTGGTGGCGGAAACGGCGGAGGGCACAACATCAACCATGGCGGCGGGATCCATCGCCTTCCGTCCCGCTCCAGCTAGTGAAAATTTGGGAGAGGTTTTTTGGAAGGAGAAGTGGTGTGATTTCTGTGTTACTGGCGAGAGAGAACGCAAAAGATAAAAGGAGGTCGCACTCGAACAAGCACGCTGTCCAGGCTGACGTAATCAAGGCCCAGATTCGGTTCACGGATGGATCAAACCGAACGCGTTTGCCTGAATGGATCGGACCGCTGGAACGCCGTGCACATCTCGTACGTTCGCGCGGACAAATTCGGACACGTTCACACAAAATGCGTCCTTGGCGTTCGAAATGCGCCGAGCGCGCAGTGGAGATAGCCTAATTCAAATAAAGGATGGATGGTTTCCGAGAGTCGGCACGTCAACGCGTGTCACCGTTGTAGGAGCTAGCTAGGTCCTAGCTTCAGTCCATTAAGAATGGACACATTTGTTTCTCCCTGTTTGTCCTTGTATATAGGGGGAAGAAACGTTGTCTTCCATGGACCCATATATACCACTTGCTAGACAAGCTAGCCACGAACGTACTTTTCCTACTGCAGTGATGGATCGAGCAAAAGAATCTTGGATCCTGCTATACGATAGATCTTTCGTCGCCAGCCTTCTTTACGTCCGAAGTTAACGTTTTACCGTCCGCGTGTATACCACGCTGAGAAACTACCTGCCTAATCACTTTCCGACCAACCAGGTACTAGTATAAGCAATGAAAACGTGTAAAGAAAGTCCACGGCAGTACCAACGAATACTTGTGATACTACTGAACAACTTTTTTCCTGAACAAATGTTGAACTACTCTTATGGGGTGTCAAACTGTTAAATCTAAGAATTCACAAAAAAAAGTTACATCTAATTGCTTGTGGGTCTTAAAAAAATTCTACTACCGTAATAGTTTTTCAAAGTTGATTGTATAATCCATTTTTTTCGGGTATTGCATAATTCATAGTTGCGAGTTGCATATTCTCAATCATACAGTTTCACAACGCATCAACTTTCAACTGGCTATAATTTGAGAAAATAAAATAAATAAATAAATTTGCAAAGCAGACCCGTTGGTGTCACTATCCTAATTAGTACACTAAAACTGGTGCTATTGCATATTTGCAACTGTACTTAATAATTTGTCATTTTACCCAGTCCTGTTCATTTGAGCTTCTAGGAATAGAACAGGCTAGCTAGCCAATAATTGAGCAAAACTTGACAAGTACTT
This sequence comes from Avena longiglumis, assembly GCA_030063025.1. Lineage (NCBI taxonomy): Eukaryota > Viridiplantae > Streptophyta > Magnoliopsida > Poales > Poaceae > Avena > Avena longiglumis. The sequence continues at coordinate 453,590,672 of CP125974.1, read as the reverse complement.
ACCAGAGTCGTGGGAGAAAAACCTCCCGGAACCCAGAAACACTGACCGATCAATGATAAAGTAATCTCACGTAGTATCTCATCAACGAAAGCAAAGGTGAGATGCAGCCCGAATCCCGAGGCAGAGATCCACCGGCTTCCGGCTATAAAAAGACCCCTCGACCCCGCAGGACCACTCCCACCACCAGCATCATCACCTTCCTTCCCCTCGATCGAGCTCGAGCCTCCTCGTCACCGCACCACTGGCTGCTCGCTTCATTGTGCCATCACGATCGAGCAGGTGATTTTCAAGTAGAGATGGAAACGGTGCTGCCGGAGACCGCGGCGGAGGCCGGGAAGCAGGGCGCCACCCTGACGGACGCCTGGGACTACAAGGGTCGCCCGGCCTACCGCGCCTCCACCGGCGGGTGGGGATGCGCCGCCATGATCCTCGGCGCGGAGCTGTTCGAGCGGATGACGACGCTGGGCATCGCGGTGAACCTGGTGCCGTACATGACCGGCACCATGCACCTCGGCAGCGCCGCCGCCGCAAACACGGTCACCAACTTCATCGGCACCTCGTTCATGCTCTGCCTCCTCGGTGGCTTCATCGCCGATACCTACCTCGGCCGCTACCTCACCATCGCCGTCTTCTGCGCCGTCCAATCAGCCGTACGTTGCTTGCTTGCCCGTTCGATCGACATGCTTAGCATACATGGCATCCATCCATACGTGTAATTAGTAGTGGTACTGACTCGTGTTTTGTGCGACCAATCGATGCCGATGCAGGGTGTCATGGTACTGACGATTTCGACGGTGGCGCCGGCCCTACGGCCGGCGACATGCGCGGACCCGACAGGGCAGAGCGCCGACTGCGTGCGGGCGGACGGGACGCAGCTCGGGGTGCTGTACCTGGGACTCTACATGACGGCGCTGGGCACGGGCGGGCTCAAGTCGAGCGTGTCCGGGTTCGGGTCGGACCAGTTCGACGAGTCCGACGACGGCGAGCGCAAGAAGATGATGCGCTTCTTCAACTGGTTCTACTTCTTCGTCAGCATCGGCGCGCTGCTCGCCGTCACCGTGCTGGTGTACGTGCAGGACAACATCGGGCGCCGCTACGGCTACGGCATCTGCGCCGTCGGCATCCTCGCCGGGCTCGGCGTGTTCCTGTCCGGCACCAGGAAGTACCGGTTCAAGAAGCTGGTGGGGAGCCCGCTGACGCAGGTCGCCGCCGTGACGGCCGCGGCGTGGAGCAAGCGCGCCCTGCCGCTGCCGTCTGACCCGAGCATGCTCTACGACGTCGATGATGCCGCCGCCGCCGGCGAGGACCTCAAGGGCAAGATGAAGCTCCCCCACAGCAAGGAGTGCCGGTAAGCAATATCCATCACAGTATCCTGCACTTTCTGTCCTTAAATTTGCTAAGTACTCAAATTCTTGTCAAGAGTACTAACGCACTAACCACTAGAGACAATTTTATGAGATTTGGATCTGTCTGAAAATTAAGTTAGCTGGCGTTCATGACATGTTCGGCTCAGTAGTAGCAGCAGGCCAGGGTGTAGGAAATTTAAACTGAGATTTGAAGCATCCGTGGTAGCTCATCATTGGTGCGTTGGCATAGTAACATTCGTATCCCCAATTCCCCATCCATAGCCCGCCAAATAAACCTCCCACTTGATTTGCCAAAATCAACTGTATTCTTAATCCAAAAAAAAAACTCTCTGTCTATCTAGGTAACCGGTCTCTAGACTCACCACACATTCATGCATATCAGCTCATAGATAAATACTCCCTCCGTTTTAAAATATAAGATGTTTTAGCTTTGTGAAGAAAATGTATACTCCCTCCGTTCCCTAGCACAAGGCGTAATTTTTCTAGCACTATAATCAAGGAGAGGCATGCACGAAGATTTGTTTCCAAATCTGCCCTTATTTAATTGCTACCATTTCTCTCATTAAATCATGTCATACCCATCAGACTCCTAGATTCTCTCCCACAGACAAACGTCATCGCCTCGTTGCGTGGTTGGCCTTAAATCTAGCGCTAGCTAATAACTGCTCCACGATTTAGGAGGGGTAAATTTGGCAGTTTTGCTCTACTAAACACCCTGTGCCTTGTTCTATGGAGAAAAAACGAAAAAAATATTACGCCTTGTTCTAAGGAACGGAGGGAGTATATACTTCTTTTAGTACGAAGGTTCACTTATTTTTGAATGAATCTACACATTAAAAAAAATCTAGATTTATTTCCTTCACAAACCTAAAACATCTTATATTTTGAAACCGAGGGAGTACAAAACTGGATAGTACTAGTATGTGTTATACATCGTGTTGTCATGTACTCTGTAGTTTTGAACGCTGCATGAATGCCTAGTTGGACTCAGTAAAGTACTTGCATAACTAGAGAATATGCTAATTTTGCAATGGAGTACAGTATACCGTTAATTTTGCAACAAAAAGGTAGCTAGACTCACCACACACATGCATGCACATAGACATAGATAAATACAAAACTGGATACTCCTTGGTAGGCATACATGTAGTCTGTACCTTGGTAGGCTTGAACGCTGCATGCATGCCTAGTTGGAGTCAGTAAAGTACTTGCACAATTTTGCAACGGAATACAGTACTACACAGTTTGGCTCCTTTCTGTGTGGACCAAAGCGTACACTGTAACTAGTGGGTAGGCGGCCAGTTATGACCAAATTTAGACATGCGAATCGATCGATTGAGTTGGCGCCGACCCACTTACAAACGTGGACACGCTGTGTAGCGTAGAGCGACAGTGCGCGCGGCCGCAGCCATAGGAACCATGCAGCATCCACTGTATTACTGTACATCCTGCCTGACATTGAGATCCCAAGCCTATCATATATGGCCCATAGGATGGTGCCATGAGAATAACTGAACGAACAGTGCGCTACTAGCTCCGTATCCAACTACTAGCACCTACTGTGGTGTGGATTTCAGTAGCGTGACGGGATTAATGGGATTGAGTTCCAACGTCCAAGCGTGTAGCTATCAGCCAGATAAGGCTGGTGTTGTGTACTATTGGTTTGTTTCCCCACCAAGAACCATTAACAAGCCAGATGATTGATGAGAAACCAGAGCGCAAAATAATGGAGTAACTACAATCCTTTTGGCCGGTCCCGCGACAGAAGGATCTGGTGTCCATGTGTCATTATCTAGTGTGCCTTTTGATCTTTTTGAAAAAAAATCCAGTTATTGAAACAATATTATTTCAAACTTTTCCGGATTACTTAGTTTAGGGTTGTTTATATTGTTTTCTGCTGTCTTTTTTAATTTTATTAGAGTATTGAAAAAGTTTTAAAACAACTCACTAGATAATGACACGTTGACACCACATCATCACTTTCTTGTGGAAACCCGGTCGTCAGATTTCAACCGATCAATCTAATCTAGGATTTGGACCTGTGTGCAAGCGTGTTACACCAGTAGTTGGTGGTCCGTGCAAAAATAAAAAAAGGGCAAAGTTGATGTTTCGCGTGCAATTTGCTCGGCTGCATCCTCTGAACCGTGCGAGATAGGGCCATCTGTGGCTGGCTCCCTGAAAGAGAAAGATGCGGTGCATCGATCGCCTCTCCTTTCGACCGGCCCACAGACACAAGATGTAGCTACTCTGTATCAAAAAAAAAAAGATGTAGCTACTCATCCATCCAGCGATCCAGAAATCCTACACGTGCGGGATTTTCTTTTACGGAATTAAATTACGAACAGACGTGGAAGTAGTCGGTTAGTGCAAATTTTTCCACCTCCGATGATTCAAGGGCCGTAATTAATCGACGGAAAGTTTGTCTTGCATAAACAAGTTGCCAAGCAGCTCATCGACGGAAAGCTTGGGTGTTAATTTCTCGCCGGACGGCCGGTTGCCTGCCTGCCTGCCTGCCCAGTGCACGCCCAGTCGCCCACGGGTGTCACTCGCAGATCGCAATCACCGTGCGTACATCGGCATCGATTTTGGTAGGGCCGCTCTGATCTCGTGCGAATGTGCGGGCGACGTTTGTTTGCATGTTCCCTAGCTCCATCCAGCCCAGCGATGGGGAAGCTTGGGCGATAATCGTATATCATATCGGATTTGCTAGTTCTCGAGTGTCTGAGAACTTATTAGGTCTCAGTCACCTTTCTTGCCATTAGATTTATCTCGCGATTCGTACAACGTGAGACTTCCACATGAGTTATAACTAGGTTGTAACTGGGATTTTAATAAGTTGCAACTAGATTGCAACTAAGAATTAGTACAAATTATATAAGTTATAACTAGGTTGCAACTGAGAATTTATATAAATAATAAAATAATGTCAGCGACTTAGACATAAAAAGTTCTCGAACGCCTGAAATCTAGGCACTTCCCGTATCATATTCACTCATCGCACCTGTTCGTGCTCACCAGTAGCCTACTGGACTTATAGTAAAGTGGACGAGAACGACGCGCCAAAAGTAGATTCTCTTCCGACTCATTGCGTCAGCACAGATGTTAGATTAAAAGCCCAATTGCCCTTTTTCTATACGGTTCACTGAAAATTGCCATCTACGTACTTCTACTTAGTTTCCTACCGCTGCTTTATAATTCGTGCAGCTGGCTAATGAATTTGCGATGTATATATGAGCAGATTCCTCGACCACGCGGCGGTCATTGACCGCGAGTCTTCGTCGTCGGCGAAGGGGAGCAAGTGGGCGCTGTGCACACGGACGGACGTGGAGGAGGTGAAGCAGGTGGTGCGGATGCTGCCCATCTGGGCCACCACGATCATGTTCTGGACCATCCACGCGCAGATGACCACCTTCGCCGTGGAGCAGGCCTCCGTCATGGACCGCGCCATCGGCGGCGCCGGCTTCCTCATCCCCGCGGGCTCCCTCACCGTCTTCCTCATCGGCTCCATCCTCCTCACCGTGCCCCTCTACGACCGCCTCGTGGCCCCTATCGCCCGCCGCGTCACGGGCAACCCGCACGGCCTCTCGCTCAGTAGCGTCTTGATGTTCTCTCCATCGCCGGCATGGCCGCCGCGCCGTCGAGCGCCACCGCTCGCCTCGTCGCGCCGGGTCACGCCACGTCTTCCCGCCATGCCCGGTTCCTCGTCGGCGCCGGCGAGGCCTTCACGTACATGGGCCAGCTCGACTTCTTCCTCCGCGAGTGCCCCAAGGGGATGAAGACCATGAGCACGGGGCTGTTCCTCAGCACCTGCGCGCTCGGCTTCTTCTTCAGCACGCTCACTGTTACCATCGTGCACAAGGTCACGGGTCACGGGACGGAGGGAAGCGGCGGCTGGCTAGCAAACAACATCGACGATGGTAGGCTCGACTACTTCTACTGGCTGCTCGCTGTCATGAGCGCCATCAACCTCTGCTTCTTCACGCTTGCGGCTAGGGGGTATGTGTACAAGGAGAAGCGCCTTGCAGATGCTGGCATCGAGCTTGCAGACGAGGAGGCCATGGTCGCTGGCCATTGAAAATAACAACCTCGCATGCATGCATCTTGTATACTTACATGTGTAACCTTTTTTGTTTTTGCGGTCTAACCCTCCAATTATAAATATGCAAAATGCTTAGTATGGTTCTCACCCCTACTATTTTCCTAAGCAAAATTCTGATTTCTCTTATGTGCATACGAACCCAACGGATCCGGAATGTCAAACCAAATCTTCTTTGTGAAGGTCCCGTGGTTATATTCCCGGTCAAGCTTCCTAGAAACACAGAACCGATCCAAAGATTCATATTTAAAGAGGGGAACCCTAGCCGCTAGTTCATCTATCCATTCTTCACCATGGCCCCTCCACCTGTTCTTCAACACCATGACATCATCATCACTCAAGAGAAAGAGAAAGGACATGGATCCTGAAGGCCTCGACATCGATCTGCATCATTATCATCATCATCAACACCTCCATTGCCAATTCCTCCATTCACCTCATTGTATTTACAAACTCTAGTTATTTCGCCAAGGGTTCTACTAGCTCACCGCCCTCAGGGATGCCGAGGAGATAGTGCGCCACTGCAGAGGATGCCAATTCTACGTTGGACTAATCCAGTCACTGCCTCAGACTCTATAGATGATCCTAATTCCTTGGCCCTTTGCCGGGTCGGAACTCAACCTGGTCGAGAAACTCCCGACCTACACAAGCTGCTTCACACACATCCTCATCTCCATCAACAAGTTCACAAAGTGGATTCACTGGTGGAAAAAGGGCCTCCAGTCCCGGGCCGCAACTAGCTCTAGTCCCGGTTTTGGGTCCGGGACTATGAAAACGGGACTAGGGCCCCCCCCTCTAGTCCCGGCTCGCTACGGCCCGTTGATCGATGCCACGTGGCTGTTTCGGCTGGAAGAGAGAAACCCTCTAGTCCCGCCGTAACACCACGGGACTATAAGGTTCTGCCGCAATGAGAATTAGGTGTTCTTCGCTGCGTAGATTGTGTATTTCCTTTTTTTTGCCATTTCGTTTCTTTTTCGTTTTGTGTTTCACTATGATTCAAACATATATTTCAGTATACATATTATACTCTACTACATACACACTACACGTCGATGCATTTATATAATTAATCGATCCCTTGCAAGCATACGTATAATCAATCATATCAAAAGAAAGAAATATTTTGAAATTACATAGTCATTGATGAATATATATATCATATGAGCTACATGGAGATGACTAAGGCAAATCGAGTTCCACGCCATTAGCATAATGCTCTCCATGTACATAAAGGACTTCCTTCATCATAAATCCCGCCAGCTCCTTTTGAATTGCTCTTATGCGTTGGTCTGACTCTAGTTTCTCGCGCAAATCATAAATATAATGCGAGTCAACTTTCCGCTCACTGGTCAACTCGCGAATGTACTCACAGACGTAGTATCCACATAAATGAGTTCCCGGTGGCTGCTGTAAACTCTTCGCCATTTTTTAAGTTAGCTCCTCTTTGAATGGACCTAGTATTTTCTGTCTGAACCGTGTCCAACACCTGCTCGGCAAATAAAATGAACAAAGGAGTTATTAGTTACTTGATATCAGGAAATGAATGAAATAAGACGATATAATGCGATAATGATTGAAATTACTTATGGAGCATTGTTTTCATGTCGCTCCACTGCTCTTGGTCCCAACTTAATGAGTCGTGGACTTCAACTAGGGACTTGTCAACTTGAATGTTTAGCAAGATCCAGTGGAATCTGCGGACATTTACATAAGCATACATGCATAGATCATCCAGTAAGCAAAAATAAAATGTGTACAAGATATAAACACTCACTTGAAGTTGTAAGGAAATAGTATTTCCTTAACAAAAATATTCTCGGTTAAGAACCTGTACAGGTCTTCCTCCACGTCCTTGGGGTGATTTTTTAACGTATATTCATTAATGATATATGGGTCAATGAACCCAACATCGTATCTTCTTGATCTTTTGCATTCAAGCATCTTCATTCTGCATAATATAATATCATCATACAAAAGGATATATAGTTAGGATAATATATTAAATGCAATGAACGAGCTAAAGCTACAAACTTAATTATAGAAATAAATAACTTACAGACAGTAGCAACCAATGATAGATTTGTCGGTGGCGCTGGTTGTATAAACTTGATTCGGTCATTTGAACCTGTATCGAGTATGGTTTGAAGTGATGCTCCATTCTAACGTCCACCGGAAACCAATCTTTCTAATGCTTTTTTTGTGTTTGCGACATGTACCATTCGTGCAGATTTCGCATATGTGTGGATAGACGCGCGAGCTCCTCATTACTGACTAGAGGCTCCCCTTGGACATACTGCCATACTATCTGACCCACTGGCGTATCTTCATAGCCTAAATATTGACCAAGAGACATATTTGCTTCGTTAGCAAGTGCTTTGGCCTGCGATACGGTGATTCCCATAAGTGCAGCATTATTACAGGCTCTAGGCTCCATTATTTGCATGTCCATATCCATTTCAGCTCGGAAGGCCTTGTCGAGGTCTGAAATGACTTTGAGCGGGGCGACTGATTGATTCTTCTATGCTCCGAGCTGGGCAACTTGCTTCCCGCCTTTTGCACTTGTGATTTTTTTCTTCTGTGCTTGCTTAATAATCTCCCGGTCATAGTTTGATTCCAGATTCATCGATATGTGGGATGGTTGCTTAAGAAAGGACTTAGCCCACTTTTTGTTTTTTTGTTATATACCGGCTTTGGCTCAGGCTTTTTGGGTGCAAAATGCGCCTTAACTTGGGCAGCCACATCCGCGTTAGTTTCCTCATCGGTCTTGTCATAAGGTATCTTTGGAAGAGCCGGCGGGATATCGACTATCTTCGACGTTTGACCTTTCATCGATGTTGGGCGCGGGGGACCGTCGAACTTCCGTTTCTTCGACGAGGTAGTAGTATTGCACGGAGGCGGAGGCGGAGGCGGAGATCGAGTTGATGTACTCCTGCTGTGGCGATCGTCAGCGGGGCGGGGTGGACTTGGAGGTTGGCGATAATCGGGTTGGGGTGAACTTGGAGGTTGGCGATAATCGGGTTGGGGTGGACTTGGAGGTTGACGATATTCGATGCGGGGTGGACTTGCATTCCTTGGAGTTGGTGGCCTTGGAGCCGAGCCTAGAAACTTTATGTACTTCTTATTCCATAGAATGATGTTGCGCTTGACATCTCCTAGTTTCGTAAGGCCTTCAAGCGTAGCGATTTCAATCTCTAGGTCCACAAAATCCTCCACTATGTCATCCACCGTGACACGAGCATAGCCTGGTGGAATCGAAAGTGAATGGTGGAGTGCTCCAGGTAGACAAGGTAAAGCAGTGCCGATCTCCACCTTGAAGGACAGTTTGTTCATTGGCTGATGTAGCTCACATCGTGCCATCTCTCTGACATCATCCACGGGGTAGTGAGGAGCCGGTGCATCATCCAGCAGTGCTTGATCATCAGCACGGACCTCCGTGGAAGCCACCCTGCTTCTCCGTTGGCTATGATCCAATGCAGTATCATCAGACCGCGGGTGAGTTGATGACGGCGGCCTTTGGCTAATTTCATGCATGAGGTTCTTCAGATCAGCTAGGTCCTGCTCTACCCTGGAGATCCGGTCTGCCTCCCGATCCTTCTTTCTCTGACGGCTTCATGGCGGCATCGTCTTGAAACCCTTTCTTCCACGAGACACCGGTGCCTTTGCCTCGTGTTCGTCCTCCCTTTTCAGGATTCCCTAGGGCGCGTGTCAGCTCGTCGTTCTCTCTCTCGGGACGAAACAATCCCAATTGAGCATCTTTCATTGCTTTAATAAGGTCTTGGGAGGGTTTTAGAATTTTCTCATGAAATAATGTCTTTCCTGTTTCTAGGTCCAAGGATCCCCCGTGCCCGTACCACCAGTGCTTTGACCTCTCGGGCCATCCATCTGTACCAGGAGTGACGCCTCTAGCCCTCATTTCCTTCTCCATAGTTTCCCACTTAGGGACGACACTCTTGTAGCCACCTGTCCCCATTTTATGATGGTATTTCTTGTTGGCAGCATTTAACGCATTCTTTGACAACTTTGCCTTTGCTTGATCAGATTGCTTGTACTTTACAAAATCGGGCCACTGTTCTCTCAACTTCTCGTTTACTCCTTTGAAGTTTGGAGTTTTCTTTTTCGCGACATATTCGCGTATAAACTTTTCTTGTGGTTCTGGTACAGTTCAGCCATCTTGCTCAGTGCCCACTCCTTAACTTTCGCTCTATTTTCAAGCCCACCCGGCCTTGGGGTAATACCATCTACCTCAAATTCCTCATACTCTGGAGGTAGTATGAAATGCGCTATGAGATTTTGCCAAAGGTCATCTTTGGCATCATCGGTGACATAGCTATTAGATTCTTCACCGGGTTTCTTTGACTTATTCCATTCTTGGATGGTGATCGGCAGGTTGTCCCTAACAAGCACCCCACATTGATTTATAAACATACTCCTGTGCTTCTCTAGAGCAATCGGTTCACCATCATCATATATTTCTTCGATGGTGAACCTCTGATTACCATCCAACTTTTTGTTCGGCCCTCGTTTCGTTCGAGCTATCGATTGCTTCGATCTGGTGGGCTAAAAGAAGAAGAGAGAGTGATTAATATATATCTAGATCAGCTAATGAATAGAGGTAACACGATACTTTATATATATATATATATGTACCTCCCCGGTTCCTGTCGAGGGGCCATCATCATTGTTGTTATTTGTTTGCCCTTCGTCCATATGATCTTCCCCTTGGTACATTAGGTTTTCCTCTAGTCCATCACCGGATGGATTCATATATGAGGATATCTCTTCCTCGAGCAAAATATCTTCGGCGCCGGTAGTAATATTAAGAGGAATTTCACCTCTTATCACGCCCTGAAGAAAACCTTCACCGATGCGACCAGGATCTTCGGATGGATCCATGACTTAATTATCTATAACAAAAACAGAGTTAAACAGGTTAAAAAAACAATAATCATAATAACTAAAACAAAAAACCCTAATTATAATAATCCTAATATTATTTGTGCTAAAACAATAATCATAATAACTAAAACAAAAAAATAACCCTAATAAAACAATACAATCCTAATAAGTAAAACAAAAAATAACTAAAACAATAATCCTAATCCTAATTCTAATATTTTAATTAAAACAATAATCCTAGTACTAAAACAAAAAACCCTAATATAAAAAACTATAGAAAAAAACTATAACAAAAAACCCTAATAAACCTAATTATAAGAATCCTAATTATAATAATCCTAATAACTAAATTTTAGTTATAATAATCCTAATTATAATCCTAATTATAATAATCCTAACTATAAAAAACTATAGAAAAAACTATAACAAAAACCCTAATCATCCTAATAATCCTAATTATAATCCTAATTATAACAATCCTAATAATCTTAATTATAATCCTAATTATAATAAACCTAACTATAAAAAACTATAACAAACTATACAAAAACCTATAACAAAAAACTATAAAAAAACACCCGCGCGCGGCCTCTTGGTCGCGAGATCACCGACGAGGGGTGGCGGCAACGCTAGCGTGAGGCGAAATAAAAAAAATGCGTCGGCTGAGCGGCTGCACGACACAAGCAATGGGCGGCGGCGTGAGCGGAGTGGCACGTGGCGGCAACTCATCGTGCGTCGTCTTCGATGCGTCTGTATTTCGTCTTGTTGCGTCGAGAATGCCAAGTCTTGGCAAGACTGGCCCTTGAGAATATATAGCGACGCTTTAGTCCCGGGCTAAGCCACGGGACAGGACTAAAGGGTCTTTAGTCCCGGGTCGTGGCTTAACCCGCGACTAAAGACCCCCCCTTAGTCGCGGGCTAAGCCACGGGACAGGACTAAAGGGTTTTTTCGGCCGCTTCGTTTTCGCACGCACAGGCACCCTTTAGTCCCGGGTCTAGCCACGACCCGCGACTAATTTTTTTTTGTAAATTTTCTTTTTTCAATTGAAATCAAATATAAAAACTTTGGAAAATCATATCTTTCATTGTAATAATCCAAATAAAACAAATAATATGTCTATTATTATCAAAAAATATAAAGAATCTTAATATAATATCCATTTATCTGTTTGCATCATTTATAAATTATTTCATTTGTAAATTTTCTTTTTTTAATTCAAATCAAATATAAAAACTTTGGAAAATCATATCTTTTATTGTAATAATCCAAATGAAACAAATAATATGTCTATTATTATAAGAAAAATATAAAGAATCTTAATATAATATCCATTTATCGGTTTGCATCATTTATAAATTATTTCATTCGTAAATTTTCTTTTTTAATTCAAATCAAATATAAAAACTTTGGAAAATCATATCTTTTATTGTAATAATCCAAATAAAACAAATAATATGTATATTATTATCAGAAAAATATAAATAATCTTAATATAATATCCATTTATCTGTTTGCATCATTTATAAATTATTTCATTTGTAAATTTTCTTTTTTTAATTCAAATCAAATATAAAAACTTTGGAAAATCATATCTTTTATTGTAATAATCCAAATGAAACAAATAATATGTCTATTATTATAAGAAAAATATAAAGAATCTTAATATAATATCCATTTATCGGTTTGCATCATTTATAAATTATTTCATTCGTAAATTTTCTTTTTTAATTCAAATCAAATATAAAAACTTTGGAAAATCATATCTTTTATTGTAATAATCCAAATAAAACAAATAATATGTCTATTATTATCAGAAAAATATAAAGAATCTTAATATAATATCCTTTTATCTGTTTGCATCATTTATAAATTATTTCATTTGTAAATTTTCTTTTTTTAATTCAAATCAAATATAAAAACTTTGGAAAATCATATCTTTTATTGTAATAATCCAAATGAAACAAATAATATGTCTATTATTATAAGAAAAATATAAAGAATCTTAATATAATATCCATTTATCGGTTTGCGTCATTTATAAATTATTTCATTCGTAAATTTTCTTTTTTAATTCAAATCAAATATAAAAACTTTGAAAATCATATATTTTATTGTAATAATCCAAATAAAACAAATAATATGTCTATTATTATCAGAAAAATATAAAGAATCTTAATATAATATCCATTTATCTGTTTGCATCATTTATAAATTATTTCATTTGTAAATTTTCTTTTTTTAATTCAAATCAAATATAAAAACTTTGGAAAATCACATCTTTTATTGTAATAATCCAAATAAAATAAATAATATGTCTATTATTATCAGAAAAATATAAAGAATCTTATATAATATCCATTTATCTGTTTGCATCATTTATAAATTATTTCATTTGTAAATTTTCTTTTTTAATTCAAATAAAATATAAAAACTTTGGAAAATCATATCTTTTATTGTAATAATCCAAATAAAACAAATAAAATGTATATTATTATCAGAAAAATATAAATAATCTTAATATAATATCCATTTATCTGTTTGCATCATTTATAAATTATTTCATTTGTAAATTTTCTTTTTTTAATTCAAATCAAATATAAAAACTTTGGAAATCATATATTTTATTTTAATAATCCAAATAAAACAAATAATATGTCTATTATTATCAGAAAAATATAAAGAATCTTAATATAATATCCATTTATCTTTTTGCATCATTTATAAATTATTTAATTTGTAAATTTTCTTTTTTAATTAAAATATAAAAACTTTGGAAAATCATATCTTTTATTGTAATAATCCAAATAAAACAAATAATATGTATATTATTATCAAAAAATATAAAGAATCTTAATATAATATCCATTTATCTGTTTGCATCATTTATAAATTATTTCATTTGTAAATTTTCTTTTTTTTTAATTCCAATCAAATATAAAAACTTTGGAAAATCATATATTTTATTGTAATAATCCAAATAAAACAAAGAATATGTCTATTATTATGAGAAAAATATAAAGAATCTTAATATAATATCCATTTAGTCCCGATTGTAGTCACAAACCGGGACTAAAGATATTTCCCACCGCTTCCCGCCAAGTTTTCCCGCCCTTTCCTTTCTACGAGAGCTTTTAGTCCCACATGTAGTCACTAACCGGGACTAAAGATATTTCCCGCCATTTCCCAAAGCTTGACGCCAAGTTTTCCCGCCCTTTCCCTCTATATTTAGGGCGATCGCGCCATGGCTATCCACACATCCGCACCTTCCTCTCTTAGAACAATGGACAACGCCTACTGGGCCATTCTGACCCTCGAGGAGACCGGCTGTCATCCAACTACCCTTGTCCGCGGGCAGACTCACCGTACTGGATCTTTGGAGGGTTCTGTCCTCTGTCCTCAAGGTTCCGCACGCCATGGCCATCACAAACCACTTCTACCACGAGCTCACCGGGAGGCGGATGGATCCCAGTGGGATCCCGACAACTATGACACTGGAATGCCTTCTTCGCTAATAGGCGGAAAGGGAGCTCGCCAGTCGAGGGTGATGGCCCGCCGGTGAACCACAACGGCTTGTCATGCGTGGTGGAACCGTACTATCATCGGAGTGATGCGCTACATCGTCGGGGGATACCATACTCGCATGCGGTGCCCACGAGTCCACCCGCCACAGAGTCACAAAAAGGCCCCACACCGGCTCGGCGGTAGCGACATTGTCTTCTAGGAGACCCCTCCCCCGCCCGCCGTGAATCCGAGGCTGGAATGGCCCCTGGTATATGCTATGGATGGGCTGAGGATCCCCGGAGTGGCAGGTGACGATGACGATGATGAAGAAGACCCTGAAGCTGCGTACTATAGGACTAGGCATGATTATGACTAAAGGGGGCGGCTTTAGTGTTAGCTAGTCCCGGTTTGTCCCGGTTTTTTATATTAATAAATGTCTTGAGTGTTACCTAATAAATAGAGGGAAATGCATATAAAGAGAGGGTTCATCTTTAGTCCTAGTTGGAGAAACCAACCGCGACTGAAGGGATAGCGGCAGACTGGGCCAGACAACACTAATAATAGGGGTGAGTGTCGACATTATGTCGTGCGGCTTGTAACTTGTCCCGAATGGTGTCACCAATCGGGACTAAAGATGAACCTTTAGTCCCGGTTGGAGACACCAACCGGGACAAAACATGAGTCAACACTAATAATAGGGGTGAGTGTCGAAATTATGTCGTGAGTGTCGACATTATGCAGAGCTGCTTGTACTATAAATAGGCATCCTTGTGAGTCTAGTCCTCCAGCCAGTTTGAGGCATCTCCAAGATGGTTTTCGAGAGCAGGGACACCACTACAGCCAATTTCAGGGAGATGCCGACGAGCCGCCTCCTCCGGCATCTCCGAAACTAGTCATAGAGGCACTCCCTAATATGTGAAATTAGTTAGCTCCCTGTATTGATCTAGTTAGAGAAGTTACAAGCTGCAAGATGGTTTTGAGAGCGAGGACACCACTACGACCAGTTTCGAGGAGATGCCGGATCGATCCTCCGTCATCTCCGAGAAACTGGTCATAGAGGCACTCCCTAATATGTGACCTCACGCGTTTGGAGATCAGATCTTAATGGTAAGTATGAATCGGGACTAAAGGCCCTCCTTTAGTCCAGGTCCAGCCACTAAACGAGACTAACACACTCAATATTGTTTGCAGGCAACACTATAAAAATGGACACATGGAGCATCTTCACTCATAAAATTTTACAATTACTACATATCATTTCTTCGCGTGTGTTCCTTTCTGATCCCGTCGTATCCATGGAGCATCTTCATTCATTAACATGATGCTTGGGTCATCCTTCACCACGAAGGGCGGAATTTCATGAAACTTATCACAATCTTCTGACATGTCTGTCTTGTCCTCCACTCCCACGATGTTTCTTTTTCCTGAAAGAACTATGTGGCGCTTTGGCTCATCGTCTGATGTATTCTTTTTCTTATTTTTTTTCTTTTTCTAGGTTTGGTAGACATGTCCTTCACATAGAAAACCTAAGCCACATCATTGGCTAGGACGAATGGTTCGTCTAAGTACCCAAGATTGTTGAGATCCAACGATGTCATTCCGTATTTCTTGTCTACCTTAACCCCTCCTCCTGTCAGCTTGACCCATTTGCACCGAAACAAGGGGACCTTAAAAGTAGGTCCATAGTCAAGTTCCCATATCTCCTCTATGTAACCATAATATGTGGTCTTTGACCCATTGTTGTCTGTTGCATCAAAGCGGACACCACTGTTTTGGTTGGTGCTCTTTTTATCTTGTGCTATCGTGTAAAATGTATACCCATTTATCTCGTACCCTTGGAAAGTCGATATAGTCGAAGATGGTGACCTAGACAACAAGTATAGCTGATCTCCAAGAGTGTTGTTTTTCATGAGATGTTGCAACCAACCGTCGAAACTCTTCATGTGTTCATCTCTAATCCAAGAGTCATGCTTTCCAGGGTTGTTGGAGCGTAAGATTTTCTTGTGTTCCTCGATATATGGGGCTGCCAAGATAGAATTCTGTAGAACGGTGTAATGTGCTTCGGTGTAAGAATGTCCGTTCCTACATATTATTGATTTCCTTCCTAGAGTACCCTTTCCACTCAGTCTCCCATCATACCGCGATTGAGGAAGACCAATCGGCTTACGGTTAGGAACAAAGTCAACACAAAATTCAATGACCTCCTCTGTTCCATAGCCCTTGGAGATTCTTCATTCTGGCCTAGCACAGTTACGAACATATTTCTTTAAGATTCCCATGAACCTCTCAAAGGGAAACATATTGTGTATAAATACAGGACCGAGAATAGAAATCTCTTCGACTAGGTGAACCAGCAGGTGCGTCATAATATTGAAGAAGGATGGTGGGAACACCAACTCAAAACTGACAAGACATTGGACCACATCATTTTGTAACCGTGGTAGATCTTCAGGATTGATTATATTCTGTGAGATTGCATTGATAAATGCACATAGCTTCACAATGGGTACTCGAACATTATCTGGTAGAAGCCCCCTCAATGCAATCGGAAGCATTTGCGTCATAATCACGTGGCAGTCATGAGACTTTAGGTTTTGGAACTTTTTTCTGCCATATTTATTATTCCCTTTATATTCGACGAGAAGCCAGACGGGACCTTAATACTGCTTAGGCATTCAAAAAATATTTCCTTCTCTTGTTTGGTAAGAGCGTAGCTGGCATGACCTTGAAACCATTCTGGATGCAGGCCATCTGGGTCTTTCATATGTTGATGGTCCTTTCGTGCTTCCGGTGTATATTTTGTCTTCCCATACACGCCCAAGAAGCCTAGCAGGTTCACGCAAAGATTCGTCACATGCATCACATCGATTGCAGAGCGGACCTCTAAGAATTTCCAATATGGTAGCTCCCAAAATATAGATTTCTTCTTCCACATGGGTGCGTGTCCTTCAGCGTCCTTCAGAACAGATTTTCCTCCAGGACCCTTTCCAAAGGTTACTAGTTGATCCAAATCGTTGACCATATCAAATATATCAGCACCAGTACGCTCCTTAGGCTTCGTCTGGTGACATGCCAGACCGTTGAAATGCTTGCCTTTCTTTCTTAAGGGATGCTTGGCCAAAAGAAATCGACGATGCTCATTGTACACATTCTTCTTACAATGTTCCAAATATATTCTTTCAGTCTCATCTAAATAGTGTGTGTATGCATTGTATCCCTTGTTTGACAGTCCTGAAATCTTACTAAGAGCAGGCCAATCATTGATTGTTACGAAAAGCAATGCTCGGACGTTAAATTCTTCCTGCTTGTGCTCATCCCACACGCGTATCCCGGGTTTGTGCCACAACTGTAAAAGTTCTTCCACTAATGGCCTTAGGTACACATCAATGTCGTTGCCAGGTTGCTTCGGACCTTGGATCAACACTGGCATCATAATGAACTTCTGCTTCATGCACAACCAAGGAGGAAGGTTATAGATTC
Source organism: Avena longiglumis (assembly GCA_030063025.1). Classification (NCBI taxonomy): domain Eukaryota; kingdom Viridiplantae; phylum Streptophyta; class Magnoliopsida; order Poales; family Poaceae; genus Avena; species Avena longiglumis. The sequence goes on along the minus strand of CP125974.1, from coordinate 453,573,332 downwards.
ATAGAGTCACGGGCCAGGTGCTATGACTGGAGCTCTGCTCCCCAAAGGGATTCATGCCATCTGTACTTAGAACAAATCTTAAACTCCTTGCGTCATCTGCAAAGTCCGGGTACTTTCTATCGATTTTTCTCCATTGCGACCCATCAGCGGGGTGTCTCCACATCCCGTCTGACTTACGTTCCTCTTTATGCCATCGCAACAACTTGGCGTGCTCTTTGTTTCTGAATAAGCGTTTCAACCGTGGTATTATAGGAGCATACCACATCACCTTCGCAGGAACCCTCTTCCGGGGGGGCTCTCCCTCAACGTCACCAGGGTCATCTCGTCTAATCTTATACCGAAGTGAAGTGCATACCGGGCATGCATCCAAATTCTCATACTCCACCGCGGTAGAGGATGCAATCATTAGGGCATGCATGTATCTTCTGAACCTCTAAACCTAGAGGGCAGACAACCTTCTTGCTTACGCATCTTGGCGGGCAATACGTTATCTTTTGGAAGCATATTCTTCATCATTTTCAGCAACTTTTCAAATGAGGGTCGTATAGCACACTCAGCCTTCCATCGCAGCAATTCCAAGCAGTCCCAAATTTTTCAGACCATTTTCGCAATTTGGGCACAACAACTTTTTGTGATCCTCTAGCATGTGATTGAACTTCTCCCTATCCTTTTCAATTTCACAATCTCTTCGTGCATCAGCAATGGTCCGATCAAGATCATCAGCGGGTTCATCATGTGTCTCTTCTTCATCCTCCCCTTCAGCATCCCCCATGGAAGTATCTCCGTACTCAGGGAAACCATGATAGTTGTCATCCTCCTCCTCTTCTTCATTGTCTTCCATTATAACCCCTCTCTCTTCGTGCTTGGTCCAACAATTATAACTGGGCATGAAGCCGGACTTCAACAGGTGGCTGTGAAGGGTTTTTGAGTCAGAGTAATCCTTCTGATTCCTACATCCATTACATGGACAGAATACAAAACCATTGCGCTTGTTTGCATCAACAACACGGATGAATTCATCCACGCCATTAATGAACTCGCCAGAGCGTTGGTCAATACCGTACATCCATTCCCGGACCATCTGCATTATAGTAAAAGTATATCAAAAACCATTACGCAACATGATAAAATTATTACAAGTTATATTGAGAGCTTCTAGAGCATTAATTTTGAATTTTGAAAAATTTACATGCACCAATTTGTGAATTGGAGAAAACAATCAACATGATAAATGTGGAGTTTTTTATTATTGTTATATTAGTGAAAACCTCATTCCATTCTAAGCTCTGAAAATCTAAAATTACACATTTCAATTTTCAGTAACTATGTGCCTAATCAAAATTTGTTACACATTTCAAAATCCTTCTACTTCTAGAGCATGCATGCAAATCCATATCTCTATACTTCTAGAGCATTATTGAGATAAAGTAGCAATAAGAGATGAAAGGATGAAGTTCTAACCTTTTAAAACTTTGGATTTAGGGGTTACAAACTAAATCCTGACAAATCTTGAAAAAGAAGGCATGAACTCGGCTTGCTTCTTTGAGTAAAATGGCCACCATATGGCTCGGGCCGGTGGACACGAAGCTGTATATATATTGAGGGACAACTAGTCCCGGGACGTGATACGACCCGGTACTAATAGTCCCCGAAAAGAGCAGCTAGCCCACTCCAGGTTATTAGTCCCGGGCCGTATTACGGACCGGGACTAGAGCTCTGGTCCGGCCCGGGGCTAGTGTCTATGGCCATTTCCAGCCGTTGGAGGCCTCATGGCCCGGGACTAGTGCTAGCACTAGTCGCGGTTCGTGACGGGCCGGGACTGGTGACGTTGTTCAGATCAAACCGAAGGCCTGTTTTCCAGTAGTGATTGATCCAAAGTCGTCATCTCTGTGACTGCAAAAAACATTATTCCTTGTTTCAGGGAATCATCTACTAGTTCGACGTGCCTCACAACATCATCACTGAATTCCGTATTGCGAGTTTAGTGTTTTTCAATGAACCGAGTCACATAAAAGGATTCCAAGGGCAAGTTTTCCATTTTTCATTTTTGTTTTCTTTAGTTGAATTCAATTTTTTGTCAAAACGGCTGGCATGTGCATTCATAGTAGGTGTTCAAATTTTGAAATTGACTGTCGGATACCACATAGGACACTTCTAGGTCACCCTAAAACGATTTTAAAATCCATTTTACAAGATATACTGATGTCTACGCACTTCTATTCTTGTAGAAAGTTGTTGGGCCTCCAAATGCAGAGGTTTGTAGAACAACAAGTTTCCCTTAAGTAGATTACCCAAGGTTTATCGAACTCAGGGAGGAAGTGGTCAAAGGTATTCCCTCTCAAGCAACCCTGCAATCAAGATACAAGAAATCTCTTGTGTCCCGACCACACCCAATACACTTGTCAGGTGTATAGGTGCACTAGTTCAGCAAAGAGATAGTGAAATACAAGTGGTAATGGTGCCATAAAATAGCTTGACAGTAAGGTAAAGACTAAAGCAAGCAAACACGCAATAGATCTAGATGCAAACGGTGTTTCTATGTTTAGAAACAAGTCCTAGGGATCATACTTTCACTAGTAAAGACTCTCTCATATAAATATCCTCTCTTCATGATACTACTCTTAACTACTCTTCGGTTGGACACTCTAATCATCGGTAGGGCTATAACAGCACTCCTCAAAGTTCGCCTTCCCCAATATAGATAACCCCACACTGTCACCTTGAGCGCTAGATGGTTCCAACAAACACCACAATTTCATAGAGACATCCAACTCCAAATATAACTCATAACAATTATTCAATCTAGCCAAAGTGCCACATACGGTATGCACGCTGTCACTTTCACACCCATGGGGAAAAGCATAGATCTATTAAAGCACAAAGAGTATTTATGTAGACTCAAACCTAAGTGCCACCATGGCGTGCACGCTGTCACTTTCATACACATGGGAAGAGCCAGAGATCTATTGAAGCACTTGAGTAGCAAGGTAGATCTACTTGATTACAAAGCTCATAATCACAATATGACCATGAATAGAGAGAGAGATGAACGCATAGCTACCGGTAGAGCCCTTAGCCTCGAGGAAGAACTACTCCCTCCTCATCATGGGAATCAGCAATGGTGATGAAGATGGCGATGGAGATCGATGGAGATGGCTCCGGGGGCACTTCCCCGTCCCGGCAGGGTGCTGGAACAGAGACTTTCTGTCCCCTGAATCTCCCTTTCGGTGGCGTCGGCGCCACAGAGGTTTTTCTTAAAGTATGATGGATTATTTAGGGTTTCTCCCCAGGGGCTTCTTATAGGCGCATGAGGCAGGGTCGGTGGAGGTTTAGGGGGCCCACACCCTGCCTAGGCACGGGCCCACACTAGGCCGCGCCTGGAGGGGTGTGTCCACCCTGTGGCGCCCCTTCGACTCTGCTTCGTGGTTCCGTGTTGCTCCGGCAAAATAATGACTTTGGATTTTGTCCCGTCCAATTCCGAGAATATTGCTTTTTTGCCTTTTTGGAAGCAAAAACATAATAAAGCAGGCAACTGGCACTGTGGAATCTTGTTAATAGGTTAGTACCAAAAAGTGTATAAAAATACCTCAAAGTGTAGAAAAAACAAAGCAAAGTAGATACTAAACAAGCATGGAGCATCAAAAGTTATAGATACGTTTCCGACGTATCAAGCATCCCCAAGCTTAACTCCTGCTCGTCCTAGAGTAGGTAAGTGATAAAAGAATAATTTTTGAGGTGACATGCACCATCATAATCAAGATCAAACCATTTGAAAGTATTGGATCAAACTACTCTAAACATGAGCATGAAAGATGGAGTTCTAATAGTAAGACAAAGTAACTATGCATGCAACATGAAAGGTTACAAACAAATACCATGAATAACAATGCATTGAAAGACTTCTGTTTGTTTCACATATAGAAAACATAGCATAGTGGCATTCAGCTTGTCCCTCATGGAGTAGCAAATAGATGCATAGGACACCTTCAAAGTTCATAAGAGGGACTAGATACAAATAGCACAAGAGCAAGCAATATCAACAATATGCATCAATCAATAAGTTTTGGGACACTGCACATAGAACTAAGAATGGAAACTATGCTATCTTAATAGTGCCTAAAAGTAGAAGGTGGAGACTCAATATAATGGTGGAAGAAAGGCCTTTTATAAATTATGGTACTTGTTAGCTTTCAGCCCTCATTGCCCCTATCATAAGCATCTTGAAGTGATTAAGGTTAAAGTGAACAAAGATGGAGTATATGCTTGACAAAGTATAAGTTGGCAATCTCAAGTCCCTTGAATATGAGGGCCACACCTCATGCTACTCAACTTCAGTCACTTGTAAGTTCTTATCATTGTAAGTATTTGTATATCATAGAGAACCGCCAACGGGGTACCCCTTACACATGGTACAGGAGCTATCCCATAACCAAAATGACAAGGCAAGTAGACAATGAGCATCTCAGCGGTATTTTTATTTACCATATGCATAGCTTTTTATTGAGGATGCTTCATAGATAGCTCACTATGATGATGTTGGACGTTTCCACCATGATTAGGCATGGCTTAGGCTAGCGGCCCAGGCGTTTCTCTAACACAAAATAGAAACTCCATGGACTTACAAGTTCCCTCTTTATTTCACACCGGTGACATCCATAGACAAAAGATCATGATATCAACTGAGTACAAAGTACAAGTGCAATGTTGAAAACGTTCCCCATGATAGCACGGTTCTGCTAATTCCAACGTATAAGCGCAAGCATATACAATATAGACGAAACAATGGTTTAAGTTTATTAGGGGCAAAGAATATAAAGTGTGCCATCAAGTTTGTGAGGGCTTTAATCACTAAGTTTTTACATAACAAAATAACTTTTTAATTAGAATATAGATAAAACAAGAATATACTTGGAATGGTGTAACACACCATGCATAGGAGTTTATAGTGGACACTTAGGAATAACTTGGTTTGTTGGGAGTTGGAAGCATGAGTAGAGCTACTCATACAAGTGGAGGCTAGCAAAAGACTGGGAGCAACCAACTAAGAGAGCAATAATGGCCATAATCATGCAGAGCAACAAAACATTACTAATCAAAGCATAGAGTGGTACTATCAAGGACTAAATGATCATAGAGGCTATGGTGACTTGTTCATAGTCATAACATGGTGTGAGCATGTGCCAAGTCAACCCAAACAAAGCATCAAAGGAGAATACCACAATACTATGCTTTTGCATGCTAAAATAACGCATTATTCTTTCAAGGCACATTAAGCAATATCAATTGTTTGGAACAAGATATGCTACAACAATATCACTAAGCATATGGTCAAAGCAACATCTAGAATTACATGATAAAGTCTAAGTCACAGTCAAAGCAAGCTTCCTTTTGTACCACTTAAGCATGAAACTTTCTACTCTTTTCTAACGCTAAACAACTTAATTGAAACAACTCACAAAGATAATAATCAATAAAGACCAGTGAGCTTGTCTCACAAATCCACAACGATGAACTAAAAAGTTATAAGCAAAAATCACAAGAAAACTAAGGCTAAACACAGTGCTAGCAAAAGAGAACACTCACAAGACAATAAGAATGAAAACTAGAGTGTTCTAGGCAATGAAAACAGAGTGTGTCTCTCTCGCCAAAGAAGTGTGTTGTAATCCAACAAACTTACTCAAGCACACTAAGCAAAATAAAACCAAAAACAAAACTAAGATGCTCCAAGAACAACACAACAGTGCAAAAAAATAATAAAAATGAAGTGTCTAGAAAGACTTAAGATTTTTATTGATGAAGAAGGGGATGCCTTGGGTATCCCCAAGCTTTGACGCTTGTACCTCTTGAATATTTCTAGGGGTGACACGGGGTGGAATCCCCAAGCTTGAGCTTTTGTCCATTCTTCATCTCATTACATCATTCTTTCTCTACACCTGAATTTTTTCCTTCATACAAAACTTCACACAGTCTTCATTAGCAACATTAGTGTATTCAAAAGATAATAGACCCTTGGGCTTAGCTTTGGAACAGAAAAACTTTCACTAAAAACGCAAACTACTGTAGCAATTCCCTCAAAAAGTTCAATTACCCAAAAAGAACCCAAAAAGGAATTAATAAGAAGCAAATGCAAATAATGACAAAAATCTGTCAAAACAGACCAGCAGGTAGAAACCGATTTTTTCGAAGACCTTATGTTGCTCAAATCAAAAAGTGTTGAACTAACTAAATTTATCTAACATACTGGGGGATTTATTCGTAAATTTTCAGCTCAATCCAACTTACAGAGACTCCTCACAAATATTTATGGTGGAGGATAGAAATCTGTTTCGGGACAGCAACTCCCCAAATCTTACTTCCCTCTTATTAGAGGTTATTCTTGGAACAAAAAGCAAACAAAAAGGATAAGGAGAGATCATTACTGAATTAATAACTTCCAAGACTCAAGGAAACTCTTCGTTTATCTCCCAACAAGTACTTTTCTTTAACGCCTTTAAGTTAGGCATGATAGTTTGAGAAGATGCTCACATAAGAAATATGAATTGATTTAAAAGAGAGCATCAAGAAGAAAATTCAAAACACGTTTAAGTCTAACCCACTTTCTATGCATAGGAATCTTGTATAGAAACAAGTCATGAAATCACAAAGCAATAATCATAGGAAAGCAAAACGAATGCAACTTCAAAAATTTCAACATAAAGAGGGGAAACTTAATATTATTGAGATGCATAAAACCATATTACCCTCTCTCATAATAACTTTCAGTAGTAATATGAACAAAATTAACAATATAACTATCACATAAACATTCTTATCATGATCCACATGCATAAAATGATTATTACTCTCCACATAAGAATAGCCATTCTTATTAATTGTAGTGGGAGCAAATTCAACAAAATAGCTATCTTCCCAAGTGTGTTCATTTGGAAACATATCATCATTGGAAGGAACATGGATAACACTAATAGCACAAAAATTATTAATATTATCATTTTCAGAATTGGTGCCAAAGAGATTTTCAATATCAAAAGTAGTGTGATTTTACCAATCATGATCACTAATATAGGTAGCACGCATAGGAACATCATCTAGTTCAGAATCATTAGCAAAAACTATGATAGGAGCATCATGCTTAGGAGAAGATGTTGTTTCCTCTCTCCTTCTACTACTCCTCCTCCTCCTCCTCTTCTTCTTCTTCTTCTTCTTCTTCTCCTCTTTAGGAGGGAGAGGCTTGAAAGGAAGCTTCTCCACATACCCTGGTTTATTGTTAGAGACAATAGAAGAAACTTTGCATGATTCCTCCTTTTCATTAATAAGAACGAAACTCATATCAATCCTGTCATATTTTGGTAAAATATCATCTTTTATAAGATTTGTATGTAAGTATTCGCGTGGAAATTATCAACACAATAAATATGACACCCATGCAGGACACAATTCATACCAAAAGCACTCATGTCTACCAAAGAAGTTTTCTTGATAACTCTTCACACCCCAAAACAATGTAAGCTCATTATGTTGATTATCAGTGATTGCGTTATCACAATACAAGATTGTAGTACTCATTGGATTAGAAAGGTCATTAGTATGGCATGAGAATTGAAAATTGAAATGACCCACTTCATAGCAGAGTTCACAAATAAAATGATAGATGGCACAAATTTTTTACCAAGATTATTTAGAGCCTTATACCACATTCTGATTTTTTCATTCCAGTGTGTGATACAATATTCTTCTTCTATTTGATTCTTGTCACAAGGTCTATGCATACCACAAAAATTAACATGCTTATAAGAAATAGTACTCTCAGAAGTTTGAGCATGTTTATAGCAATCATTAATAACATTTTCATTTTCCATGCAAGTGTATTTAAAAGGTTCATGATACATGTCCCACTTTTCTTTAGGAGCATTAATATGGGAAGCAAAGGCTCTATAATATTTAACAATAATTTGAGGATCAATACCATATCTAGCACTAAGATCTTGAAAATTAGCAGTTTCAGCAAAGACTTAAAGCAATCATACTCATAGTTTATACCTGGTTTTTTACCTTTGTCGTTATCCCAACCTTCGGTATTGCTTTGAATTGTTTCAAGAAGATCCCACTTAGCCTTGAACTCCTTACTTGTGAAGGATCCCTCTAAACAGGTATCCAGATAGTCTTGTAATGTCCTAAAAGCCTTGCATAAAAAATATTGATAACAACATTACTAGGGAGCTCATGAATGGGACATTTGAGCATTAGTGACTTCAATCTCCCCCAAGCTTGGGCAGTACTTTCTCCCTCATGAGGATGAAAATTATAAATATAATTCCTATCTTTATGAATTTCATGAGGAGGATAAAAGTTAGAATAAAAGAGAGATTCAAGTTCCTTCCAATCCAAATGATGAGGATCATCTAGTAGCTCAAACCACTCCCTTGCTTTGTCCCTAAGTGAGAAAGGGAATAGATTCGTCTTAACTTGGTCCATTGAAATACCTACACACTTGAGCAACTCGCATAATTCATGTATAAAGAGTAAATGATCACTAGGATGGACAGTTCCATCTCCAAAATAGAAGTTATTCATAACACGTTCAACAATTTCGATAGGTATTTTAAAAGGGACACTTTCAGTATGTGGATTTAAAATATCACAAGATCATTAGAATTAACACATACGGGAGATAAAGTATCATCAGAGCAAATTTTCTTCCCTAAACCTGGGGAACTAAAAAGATCTTTCTCATAAAAACTAGCTTCCCCAAGCTTAGACGTTTCCATACCATTAGTAACAATGGTGTTCAAAAAATTCATACTAATAACATTGTTATTAGCATGCAAATAAAGTTCCATAGGTTTTTTAATTTTCTTTTCAAACCAGTCAAAATCTAACTTAGGAAAAATACTAAAAAGCTCTCCAATTTTCTTGTTGTTTTCCATTAAGCTTAACTAGTGAAAAAAAGAAACAAAAAGACAAAACTGCAAAATCTAAAGGAAATAACTTCGAGCACTCACACCGGAGGATGTGAGTACCTTTTACCTTACCTCTCCGGCAACGGCGCCAGAAAATAGCTTGATGTCTATGCACTTCTATTCTTGTAGACAGTTGTTGCGCCTCCAAGTGCAGAGGTTTGTAGAACAGTAGAAAGTTTCCCTTAAGTGGATTACCCAAGGTTTATCGAACTCAGGGAGGAAGTGGTCAAAGGTATTCCCTCTCAAGCAACCCTGCAATCAAGATACAAGAAGTCTCTTGTGTCCCGACCACACCCAATACACTTGTCAGGTGTATAGGTGCACTAGTTCGGCAAAGAGAAAGTGAAATACTGTAAGATCCCTCCTTTATAAAGGAACAGGATCCCTGTGATTGCAATGCTAGTCCCTGGATCATTGCTAGCATCCACAGTTTAAGATGAAGTACATAGATACAAAGGTCATTTATTACATCCATTCCAGAGTTAAACATAGTCTTTACAACTCAAGGCCATAGGCCTGATACAAGAGTTTGAATAAGAAAATAAATATAAGTCTTCATCTTCATGTGCCACAGGCAAACATGTTGAGTGTAGACTCATGACACCTAATCCTCATCAGAGTAACCTGCAACATCACAAGTTACTGACAAAGGTCAATACTTTGGAATAGTATTGGCAAGTGATACCTTAGTAAATTTTAAGTGGACTATATTACTATATGCAATTTGGCTAAGTGTAGCTTGGCTTGCTTTGCTCAAAATAGGTTTTTCCTATTAGTTGAAATCACTAAGTTTTTCTTTGTCAAAACTTTTCCCAAGGAACCACAAATAGACATTGAGGTCCTTCACCCTTGTTCACCCACAAGTTTTTACTTAGAAGTTGGAGTGATGAGATTCTTGATAAGTTTTCACCCTTGTCCATGTCTTGATGCTCAAGTTGTCCATTGCCGTGGACTTGGATAAGTACTTAGATTTTTCCATCTGCAGAGGTTGTGCACTTTCCCCACCAGACTTGGTTTCCCAAGACAGGACCTTTCAGAAGCCTTTCCTTAGACCAAATGGACGCGCTCCAACCTATCATTCCCACTACCACCAACTGTCCAAATGGCTAAGTTCTAGCAACCTATGTGATCCAGGCAGAGCCCATATTGCCAAGTGGCTGCACTAGAATCTTCTCAACACTTGGCCACTAAAATCCCTTTGTTCCTGGGTGGCTTTCCACAAGTGAGATACACAAGGTAGACCATATCCATGGGCCTTGTGTAACCACTCAACCAAAATCCACCAATAAAGTCCCTTTCCACCCAGGTGATTCATTGACTTAGTTGTTTTATTAAGAAAAACATAAGTCCAAAGACTTAGAAATATTTTCACCATAGCATGTATAATTTACCAACCCTTGTTTTCTACTAGCTAGGCTAAGCATGGCATAGATAGTAACTTAACTTAGAAATTTCCTAGCAATTCTACAACTACTTAGGATTTCCCAACATGGCATTTGGCAAAATAGTAACATGCAAGACTTAGCAAAATATTTCTAATGCTTGTATAAAAATATAGGGATAGAAATATTCATGAAGTACCACTTGCCTTGGTAGTTGGGAGAGTAGCACTCTTCACAATCACAATCACTAGCACCAAAGTCTACACAAAGAATATAGCCATAATCACATACAAGTCATATACAAGCAAAAAAATATATGCATGCATGCAAGATGCTAAGTGATGATTTTTGAAACTCAACCAAGCAAGTGCATAGTACTGAATCATAAACAAGTCAAAAACTTGCTAAACCAAGTTTATTTGACACTAAAACAATTACCTAAACAAATCATATGCTCAAAATAGTCCTAAACAAGTTTCTGCAAATAAAATCATTTTAACAGAAGGTAAACACTAAACACATTGCATAAACAGAAAGGGCTTGTTCTCCTGATTCCAACGGTATAAAATTTGCCAAAATCTAACGTGGGAATCAAAAGTTATAGCTAAGTCAAATTTGGATATAAATCTGATTTCAAATTCTGTTTTTAAACAAACCCTAGCCACGCGTCTGTTTCCTATTGGCCCGTACCGGTTCGGGTGGATCGATCGATGCAGATCGTTGGATTTAAGTGAACGCGCACGGCTTAGATCTAACGTACCGCTTCGTTTAAGTGATTCTATTACACGCGTTGGATCTAGATCCAACGGCGCTTGATCAAACGACCAAGTTCTGGCGGCACGCGGCGACGACGAGCGACGGAGCGCTCTGCCATTGGCGGTGCCGGCGTTCTAGGTCGCTCGGGGAGGGGAGAGTGTGCTCACCAGAATCGCAGTGACGAGGCATAGCTCAACGTGGCGGTGGCTTGGCAAGGGGCGCGCTGTAGTGGCCGTGGGATCTCGTCGGAGTGGATGACAGGGTCGGGCTCCGGTTGACGGCGACGTTGGTGACGTTCTGCTTCTCCCTAACGCAAACGGAGGTCATCAATGTGTGCGCATAGGTCAGGCGAACAAGTCAGCGTCAAAGAGGAGGCACGGGGCGGTCGGATTTTACCTTAATCACTTGCCGGAGCTAAGTGGCGGCTCGGTCGGTTGCGGGCACGAACGGGGACGGCGTCCTGGGTCACAAGCAGGCAAGCAAGGGGCATCAGAAGATGCACGAGATCATGCTGGACACATTCGTTTGAATTAGAGGCTCTGGGGCGGTCGGGACTCACCGTAATTTGCTGCCGGAGATCGTCGGGACAGCGGCGGCGTCGAGCGAGTTGCGAGCAGCCTAGTGGCGTGGAGAGGAAATTGGGTGAGGGGAAATGGCCGCGAGAGGGAGGTGCTTAAGTAGGCAGAGGCTCGACAAGAAAAGCTCAGTGATTCAATGCCAATTACACCGCGGAATCAACACAGCAATGGCCAGCGGCGGTGTTCGTGCGCGGAAATTTTGGGAAGACGATGACGACGTGGACGGGGCCCTCTTGTCAGCGAATAGAGCAGAGAGGGAGTGGGGTCCGAGCGTCAGTGACTGCGTGGGTGCGTCTGCGCGTGCGAGAGAGAGAGGTGGCCCAGGTGGGCTAGCTGGGCTGGTTTCACTGTTGGTCCCAATGTCTGGCGCCGGCCCTTTTCTTTTTCTTTATTCCTTTTCTTTTTCTGATTTGATTTTCTGGATTGATTTTCAAAGGCTTTTGAATTCAAACTTTTTCCAGGATTTTTGCAGTGTGCAACATTCACAAATCTAGGCATAAAACCATGTGGTCACTTTGAGTTGGCTTGGTCATTTTTGGAAAGACAAAATAAAAGTGGCATTGCACCTGGTTTGCAAATGTTTGAAAATGGTTTTGAAACCATTTTTATTTTGTAAAAATTTGTTCAAACTCTACACTCAAAACAATCAACAAGGAAGCAAACAAACTTGGTTTTAAAACACTAAGCTCTCAAATGAGGATGGCCATTTGATTTAAGTTTGCTCACATAAAATGATAGCACTATGTGCTTCTGTTTTCTTGAAATGAGTTTGAAATTGATCTCAATTCTATATGCATGCATGAATGATATGCAATCTTTGAAATCATGATTTTAGGGATGTTACAAATCTAACCCCCTTAAGGTGAATCTCGCCCTCGAGATTCAGATTGGCTAGCAAATAGGTGAGGGTGGTCTTTCCGAAGATCATCTTCTCTTTCCCATGTTGCTTCCTCTTCGGAATGATGATTCCACTGCACTTTGCAAAACTTGATAGTCTTTGTCCTTGTGACTCTTTCTGCAGTCTCAAGAATCTTGATAGGTTTCTCTTCATAAGTGAGATCACTTTCTAGTTGAACTTCTTCCAAAGGTATAGTATCCTTCAAAGAAGTTGCTTCCATTTCTGGATGACATTTCTTAAGCTGACTCACATGAAACACAATATGGACAGCTGACAAAGATTCTGGGAGTTCTATTTCATAGGCAACTTCTCCTTTGCGACTCAGAATCTTGAACGGCCCAACATATCTTGGTGCCAATTTTCCTTTGACTCCGAATATTTTCACTCCACGAAGTGGTGACAGTCTAAGATAGGCTCTATCACCAACTTCGTAGATGACTTCTCTACTCTTAGGATCTGCGTAGCTTTTCTGTCGGGACTGTGCTATCTTCAATATGTCCTTAACCAATTTGACCTTCTCTTCGGCTTCTTTGATAAGATCTGGCCCAAATAAACTTCTTTCTCCCACACCATTCCATAACAATGGGGTGGTACACTTTCTTCCGTAGAGAAACTCAAAAGGTGCCATCTCAATGCTGGCTTGATAGCTGTTGTTATAAGAAAATTCTGCGTAAGGCAGACTTTCATCCCAACTGGCTCCATAGTCTAGGGCACATGCCCTCAACATGTCTTCAAGAATCTGATTAGTCCTTTCTGTTTGTTCATCGGTTTGAGGATGAAAAGCAGTACTGAATTCCAACCTCGTTCCCAATGACTCATGTAACTGTCTCCAAAAATGGGAAGTGAATTGAGTTCCCCTATCAGACACAATACTCTTGGGCACTCCATGTAGACATACAATTCTACTCATGTAGATTTTGGCTAACTTAGCACTTGTATAGGTTGTCTTCACGGGTATGAAATGAGCCACTTTAGTTAGGCGATCCACTACTACCCAAATAGAATCGTATCCTGACCGGGTCCTTGGTAATCCGGTAATGAAATCCATACCAATCTTGTCCCACTTCCAATCAGGAATAGGTAGTGGTTGAAGCAAACCTGCTGGTTTCTGATGCTCCGCTTTCACTCTACTACACACATCACACAAAGCAATATGTTTGGCGATGTCCTTCTTGAGATTATTCCACCAAAATCTTTCTTTCATGTCCATGTACATTTTGGTGTTACCCTGATGAATGGAATACGGAGAGTTATGTGCTTCTTGCAAAATCAGTTTCCGCAGTTCTTGATCTTGTGGAACACAGATACGTTTCCCATGCCATAAAGTACCCTATTCGTCTTCATGGAACCCTTTGGCTTTTCCTTTGCCAATCTTTTCTTTAATCTCTTTGATTTCTTTATCAATCTTCTGGGCTTCTTTGATCTTGTCCGACAAAGTGGGTTGAACATCCAAAGACATGAGATGTCCTTCAGGCACAATCTCCAATCTGAGTTTCCTAAATTGAGTGCACAGATCATCTGGCAATTCTCCTTTGGTAAGGCCATTCACAAATACCTTGCGACTTAGAGCATCTGCTACAACATTCGCTTTACCGGGGTGGTATTGCAAACTTAAGTCATAGTCCTTGATAAGTTCTAGCCATCTTCTTTGTCTCATATTAATTTCCTTCTGAGTGAAGATATACTTCAATCTTTTGTGATCTGTGAACACTTCACAACGCTTTCCCAAAACATAGTGTCTCCATGTTTTGAGTGCATGGACGACAAAGGCTAACTCTAAATCATGAGTAGGATAGTTTACTTCATGAGTTTTGAGTTGTCTCGAGGCATAAGCCACAACTTTACCGTCTTGCATAAGTACTACACCCAAACCTTGATGAGATGCATCACAATATACTTAGAAATCTTTTTCCAAGTCTGGCAGACACAAAACTGGTGCTGTCACAAGTCTCTTCTTCAATTCTTGAAAGCTGAGTTCACAACCTTCAGACCAAGCAAACTTCTTGTATTTCTTTAACAATTCAGTCATGGGCTTAGATACCTTAGAGAAATTCTCAATGAATCTTATGTAGTAACCTGCTAAGCCAAGGAAACTACAAACTTCTTTCACGGACCTGAGAGATTCCCATTCAGTAATAGCTGAAACTTTAGCAGGATCAACTGCTACACCATCCTTTGTCATAACATGACCAAGAAAACCAACTTCCTCCAACTAGAACTCACACTTGCTGAATTTGGCATAAAGTTTATGCCCTCTCAACTTCTCAAGTATAATCGTAAGTGTCCTTCATGCTCTTCTTTGCTCTTGGAGTAGACTAAGATGTCATCGATGAAAACGACAACAAATTTGTCAAGGAATTCCATGAACACCTTGTTCATCATATTCATGAAGTATGCTGGAGCATTTGTCAAGCCAAAAGGCATTACGGTATACTCATACAATCCATACCTTGTGGTGAACATTGTTTTAGGTATGTCTTGTTCTCTTATCTTGAGTTGAAAATAGCCTGACCTTAGATCAATCTTTGAGAACACACATGCTCCTTCAAGCTGATCAAACAAGTCATTGATTCTAGGCAAAGAATATTTGTTCTTGATAGTTACCTCGTTGAGTGAACGGTAATCTATGCATAACCTTTGACTTCTATCTTTCTTCTCCACAAACAAGACTGGGGCTCCCCAAGATGAAGAACTTGGTTGAATAAATCCTTTCTGCAACTGTTCTCCTAGTTGTTTCTTGAGTTCTTTCAGTTCATCAACTGACATTTTATACGGTCTCTTTGCTATTGGTCCAGACCCTGGTACCAAATCTATCAGGAACTCCACATCTCTATCTGGTGGCATTCCCGGCAATTCTTCCGGAAACACATCCGGATACTCACTCACAATTGGCACACTGTCCATGCTAACCCCCTTAAGAGAATTTAGCTTACTTCCTTTAGATTCAAAGTTGGACTTCAATTTAATTCTTTTTCTTTCTGGGGTTGTGAGTGCAACTGTACGATTGGCACAATCTAGTACTCCTTCATACTTAGCCATCCAATCCATTCCCAATATTACATCCAGTCCTTGGGAATCTAGGATTATCGAGATCATGAAATTTATGTTTTCCAAACTCTATTACTAGATCCGGCTAAGATCCAAGACTTACTATCATATCTCCACCCGGAGAACTAACTTTTATTGGACACCCAATGTTTTCAGTTGGAAACCCATTTCTATCAACAAATGCTTTTGATATG
Source organism: Avena longiglumis (assembly GCA_030063025.1). Lineage (NCBI taxonomy): Eukaryota > Viridiplantae > Streptophyta > Magnoliopsida > Poales > Poaceae > Avena > Avena longiglumis. The sequence goes on along the minus strand of CP125974.1, from coordinate 453,557,516 downwards.
AATGAATGCGATGCTCCAGTATCAAAAAGAACAAATGCTGGAATAGAATTGAGTCTGAACTTACCAGCAACAGCATCAGGCTCCTCATAGACCTCCTCCACACTGATGTGGTTCACCTGTCCTTTCTGGAAAGGATTGGGCTTGATAGGTCCTTCAACTTTCTTTTCAGGGCACTCATTTGCGTAATGCCCCATCTTCTTGCATTTGAAGCATTCAACCTCACTGATGTCTCTCTTAACAGGCTGACTTCCACTTCCACCTCCATTACCACTGTGGTGGCTCTTATGTCCACTCTTGTTGTTCTTGTACTTGTCATTGTCATGACTACGGTGATGCTTGTTGTCATGACGGTTGTGGTTGTGGTGCTTGTTGAATTTCCCATGCTTGTGGGATCCTGAGCTTCCGCTGTCATCATAATGAGATCGTTTGTGAGACGATCCCGAGTTGTGCTTGTCGGAGTGCTTCCTCTTTCTACTCTCAACTTGCTTCATTTTGTTCTCCAAAATAGCAGCCTTGTCACAGAGCGACTGATAAGTGGGAACATATGCCACAGCCAACTGCAGATTCAGCTCATCATTCAAGCCTTCAAGAAATTTTTCCTTTCTCTTGGCATCAGTGTCAACTTCATCCGGTACATAACGCGCCAGATTGTTGAACTCCTCAATGTATTCAGCCACGCTGCGGTGGCGCTGCTTCAGATTGTGGAACTCTTTCTTTTTCAGACTCATCACTCCTGATGAGATATGAGCAGTGTGAAAGCCATCCTCAAAGATAGCCCATGTCACTTCATCTATGGGAGTGGTGATCTAGAAGTTGTCCCACCAAGTGGCGGCTAGCCCTTCCAGCAGATGTCTTGCCGTCGACCTTTTCAAAGATCCCAGACATTACGGTTACCAAGTCCTTGTTTACTGAGCGTAGCCAATCATTGGCCACCATGGGATCAGTCGTTCCAGAGAACTTTGCTGGCCTCAGTCTCAAGAATCTGGTAAGCATATCAAAGCCCGGAGGGTTGTTGTTGTTGTTATTGTTGTTATTGTTGTTATTGTTGTTGTTGTTGTTGTTGTTATTGTTTTGGTTCTGGATGAATGTTGTCATCATCTGCATCAGTTGTGTTTGTGCAGTCATCATTTGCTGCATTTCTGGAGTGATGTTGTTGTTGTTGTTGTTGGGGTTGGGGTTTGCACGACGGGGAGGCATCTCTGGTTTGTTCAAATAGAGATAAGAATGAGATACCCATAGATGCTTTCATGCAAATTACATCACATAAGCAAACACAAGCATGCAACACAAAGATAAAAGTTCAACAACCAGATAACAAGTTCATAAAGTAAAACACACAAGTAGCAAGCCATCCACATGTCGGATGGTCCAATAACAAGTTCTCAAATAACAAGTATGATAATAAAAGATAAACAAGTAGTCAAGTCTACTCATCGGCATCAATCTCCTCCTCGACAAAGGTAAGACATGCGTTCTCCATTGCGGTCTTGTTCTCCTCAATGCTAGTGGTCAAAGACTCTATCTTGGCCTTGAGATCCCTCTTCTGGGAGCGAAGCCTCTCAATCACCGACTGCTGCTGCTCTAGCTCGAAGTCCTTGGACTGCAGTTCTTCAGTCATGTCCCGGATCTTCTTGTTCCTATCCTGGACACGCTTCTCCTGACTCTTGAACTTCCTGTCCTGGGTCTCGAACTTCGCCTCCATTTCCTTGACTATCTCGTCTTGCTATGCGAAGAGCTTGTCCTTCTTGCGAAGCTGCACCTGGAGCTCATCATTGCTGAGCATGGCATTGGTCCTATCCGTGTCCACGTGCCTAATGAGAGACTCTAAGTCCTGGAGGTATAGGCGTATCAGCTCTGCTGCGTCCCTCGAATCGTCCTCGAAGTCGATGGACTCTCCATCCTCATCACGTCTTCCGAAGACGTGGAAGTGGGTGCCTCTAACCTGTCGGGAGTGTCGCCCTAGCAGACGTCCTATCAGATCCTGCATCACTACCTCAAGGCCTCTCTCCCTATCATCGTGCATAAGCTTGAAGACGATGGCCTCCGTAGTAGGCTCTGTCTGGCGTCTGGGCTGGTTCACCTTGAAGCCCCAGAGGTCCTTCCTCTCAAACTTGGTGAGGGGATGCACCATGATGGTGGGAAGAGGGAGATTGAGCAAGGTGGTAAGCTCAACGATACGAGGACCAAAGCGGGTAACCTAGAACTCCTCAACAGTGCCGATGGTAATAGGCATCTATTTATAAGATAGAAAAGTTAGAACAACACAAATCAAGATAAAACAAAAGACATAACAACACATACATATCCTTGGGAAGCAAAATACACAAGTCATGCATACATGAAACCATTACAACAACCAAGGTTCAATCTTATTTTAAAGCAACATTTTGGAAAATAAGGTGATAGGTGGTGGTCCAACTAACGAAGTACGCTTACAATCCTATCTCATTGGATCTGTTGGCTAACACAATGTTTCTAGAAGCAATCAGCCTATCTTGCTCACATGATTCCATCACTAAGTCTATAATATCTCCTCTTAAGGTTTGGTTGGTAGCTTCCAACTCTTGGGTATGTTCCTTCTCTTTCCTTAGTTCATTTTGGAGGTTGAGCATTCTGCACTTGACTCTATCACCAAGTTCTTTGATGGTCTTCCAAGCTGCATCCCTTGCTGATTCAAAGAATGTAGGGTGCACCACTGAATTGGTGAACATGCAGAATCCTTTTTCCTGATGGTTGTCTTCCTTGTTTTTATACAAGTGAAGTTGCACCCACCAGTATTCCACTCCTTCATCCATCACTGGAAAACCCTTGTACACAGCTGCACCTTGTATCTCTAATGCAACCATGAGGTCCTTGAGAGCCTTGGGGAATTCTGTCTCACACTCCAAAGTCATTGTCATGAGTGGTCCTTTCCTTACGGCTTCGTTGATGGAGTTCATCTACAAATAGAGATGAGAGAGAAGATTAGAAAAGTTTACGAGAAGAATAGACAAGTGTAGAAGTTGAAAAATTTTCCTTAGTGGTTTCCAATCCTAGGGTCATAATCTTACAGGCAACACAGTGCTCTGATACCATCTGTAAGATCCCTCCTTTATGAAGGAAAAGGATCCCTGTGATTGCAATGCTAGTCCCTGGAACATTTCTAGCATCCACAGTTTAAGATGAAGTACACAGATACAAAGGTCATTTATTACATCCATTCCAGAGTTAAACATAGTCTTTACAACTCAAGGACACAGGCCTGATACAAGAGTTTGAATAAGAAAATAAATATAAGTCTTCATCTTCATGTGCCACAGGCAAACATGTTGAGTGTAGACTCATGACACCTAATCCTCATCAGAGTAACCTGCAACATCACAAGTTACAGCCATAGTGGGTCAATACTTTGGAATAGTATTGGCAAGTGATACCTTAGTAAATTTTAAGTGGACTATATTACTATATGCAATTTGGCTAAGTGTAGCTTGGCTTGCTTTGCTCAAAATAGGTTTTTCCTATTAGTTTAAATCACTAAGTTTTTCTTTGTCAAAACTTTTCCCAAGGAACCACCAATAGACATTGAGGTCCTTCACCCTTGTTCACCCACAAGTTTTTACTTAGAAGTTGGAGTGATGAGATTCTTGATAGCTTCCATGTCTTGATGCCCAAGTTGTCCATTGCCATGGACTTGGCTAAGTACTTAGATTCTTCCATCTGCAGAGGTTGTGCACTTTCCCCACCAGACTTGGTTTCCCAAGACATGACCTTTCATAAGCCTTTCCTTAGACCAAATGGACGCGCTCCAACCTATCATTCCCACTACCACCAACTGTCCAAATGGCTAAGTTCTAGCAACCTATGTGATCCAGGCAGAGCCCATATTGCCAAGTGGCTGCACTAGAAGCTTCTCAACACTTGTCCACTAAAATCCCTTTGTTCCTGGGTGGCTTTCCACAAGTGAGATACACAAGGTAAACCATAGCCATGGGCCTTGTGTAACCACTCAACCAAAATCCACCAATCAAGTCCCTTTCCACCCAGGTGATTCATTGACTTAGTTGTTTTATTAAGAAAAATATAAGTCCAAAGACTTAGAAATATTTTCACCATAGCATGTATAATTTACCAACCCTTGTTTGCTACTAGCTAGGCTAAGCATGGCATAGATAGTAACTTAACTTAGAAATTTCCTAGCAATTCTACAACTACTTAGGATTTCCCAACATGGCATTTGGCAAAATAGTAACATGCAAGACTTAGCAAAATATTTCTAATGCTTGTATAAAAATATAGGGATAGAAATATTCATGAAGTACCACTTGCCTTGGTAGTTGGGAGAGTAGCACTCTTCACAATCACTAGCACCAAAGTCTACACAAAGAATATAGCCATAACCACATACAAGTCATATACAAGCAAAAATATATATGCATTGCATGCAAGATGCTAAGTGATGATTTTTGAAACTCAAACAAGCAAGTGCATAGTACTGAATCATAAACAAGTCAAAAACTTGCTAAACCAAGTTTATTTGACACTAAAACAATTACCTAAAAAAATCATATGCTCAAAATAGTCCTAAAAAAGTTTCTGCAAATAAAATCATTTTAACAGAAGCTAAACACTAAACACATTGCATAAACAGAAAGGGCCTGTTATCCTGATTCCAACGGTATAAAATTTGCCAAAATCTAACGTGGGAATCAAAAGTTATAGCTAAATCAAATTTGGATATAAATCTGATTTCAAATTCTATTTTTAAACAAACCCTAGCCACGCGTCTGTTTCCTATTGGCCCGTACCGGTTTGGGCGGATCGATCAACGCATATCGTTGGATTTAAGTGAACGCGCACGGCTCAGATCTAACGTACCGCTTCGTTTAAGTGATTCTATTACACGTGTTGGATCTAGATCCAACGGCGCTTGATCAAACGACCAAGTTCTGGCGGCGCGCGGCGACGGCGAGCGGCGGAGCGCTCTTCCAGTGGCGGTGCCGGTTTTCTAGGTCGCTCGGGGAGGGGAGAGTGTGCTCATCAGAATCGCAGTGACAAGGCGAAGCTCAACATGGCGGTGGCTTGGCAAGGGGCGCGCTGTAGTGGCCGTGGGATCTCGCCGGAGTGGATGACAGGATCGGGCTCCGGTGGACGGCGACGTTCTGCTTCGCCCTAACGCAAACGGAGGGCATCAGTGTGTGCACATAGGTCAGGCGAACAAGTCAGCATCAAAGAGGAGGCGCGGGGCGGTCGGATTTTACCTTAATCAGTCGCCGGAGTTGAGTGGCGGCTCGGTCGGTTGCGAACGGGACGGCGGTCACAGGTCTGGCAAGCAAGGGGCATCAGAAGATGCACGAGATCATGCTGGACACATTCGTTTGAATTAGAGGCTCTGGGGCGGTCGGGACTCACCGGAATTTGCTGCCGGAGATCGTCGGGACAGCGGCGGCGTCGAGCGAGTTACGAGCAGCCTGGTGGCGTGGAGAGGAAATTGGGTGAGGGGAAATGGCCGCGAGAGGGAGGTGATTAAATAGGCAGAGGCTCGACAAGAAACGCTCAGTGATTCAATGCCAATTACACCGCGGAATCAACGCAGCAACGGCCAGCGGCGGTGTTCGTGCGCGGAAATTTGGGGAAGACGATGACGACGTGGACGGGGCCCGCTTGTCAGCGAATAGAGCAGAGAGGGAGTGGGGTCCGAGCGTCAGTGACTGCGTGGGTGCGTCTGCGCGTGCGAGAGAGAGAGAGGACCCGGGTGGGCTAGCTGGGCTGGTTTCACTGTTGGGCCCAAAGTCTGGCGCCGGCCCTTTTCTTTTTCTTTATTCCTTTTCTATTTCTGATTTGATTTTCTGGATTGATTTTCAAAGGCTTTTGAATTCAAACTTTTTCCAGGGTTTTTGCAGTGTGCAACAGTCACAAATCTAGGCATAAAACCATGTGGTCACTTTGAGTTGGCTTGGTCATTTTTGGAAAGACAAAATAATAGTGGCATTGCACCTGGTTTGCAAATGTTTGAAAATGGTTTTGAAACCATTTTTATTTTGTAAAAATTTGTTCAAACTCTACACTCAAACCAATCAACAAGGAAGCAAACAAACTTGGTTTTAAAACACTAAGCTCTCAAATGAGGATGGCCATTTGATTTAAGTTTGCTCACATAAAATGATAGCACTATGTGCTTCTGTTTTCTTGAAATGAGTTTGAAATTGATCTCAATTCTATATGCATGCATGAATGATATGCAATCTTTGAAATCATGATTTTAGGGATGTTACAAATACAAGCGGTAACGGTGCCAGAAAATAGCTTGACAGTGAGGTAAAGACTAAAGCAAGCAAACATGCAACAGATCTAGATGCAAACGGTGTTTCAATGTTTAGAAACAAGGCCTAGGGATTATACTTTCACTAGTGAACACTCTCTCATATAAATATCCTCTCTTCATGATACTACTCTTAACTACTCTCCGGTTGGACACTATAATCATCGGTAGGGCTATAACAACACTCCTCAAAGTCCGCCTTCCCCAATCTAGATAACCACACACTGTCACCTTGAGCGCTAGATGGTTCCAACAAACACCACAATTTCATAGAGACATCCAACTCCAAATATAACTCATAAAAAATATTAAATCCAGCCCAAGGAAGGCCCATGAGAATATACGCGGCCTATGAAAACTTTCGGGTGGCCCAAGCCCATGACGTCTTCGGATCCTTGGAGAGCAAGACTAGAACAGATAGAATATTCAAAAGGGGAAACCCTAAAACCTGTAACCGACTCGATCTGTGTCTAGGACCTGCCTATCTATATAAAGGCTAGGAGGGCACGACAAGAAGGACGATCTCTCATACCACCACATACACACCTCCACGCCAGATTGCATCTGCGCACCCCTGTAACTTTCGGTTCCGCCGTAATCAAGAGAAGACAAGCAGGAGCAGGGTTTTCCCTCCGGGGCCCTCAACCTGGGTAAATCTCGTGTCCCCTGGTTGCTTGTCTGTTAACCGTTCCGTGATCTCCATCATCCCCATCTTCTCCAAAACCCAAGTCCATAACAATGGGCATTGATGAGAGCAGTCCTCGTCAATTGGCGCTGTCTATGGGAACTAGGGGCGCTGATTGTGCGGTTGTGATGGTCCCGACCAAAGCGATCTACAACTCCTCGGCAACGGAGAGACATCTCCTCTTTGGCGCTTTTGACTTCACCGCCCACTCGCCAGCCACCCTGAAGGACTTCGAGCCCGTTGGCGACGGGATCGAGATCCTGTTCGGGAGCTTCTGCTTCCAGGTGGGGAAGACCGGCACTCTCCGCCTCCCAGAGCGGGTGCCCATGCCATCGATCAGGCCTGCCTCGTGGGCTCCGCATCCCATGCTAAGCACATCACCATCGGTAGATGAGTCCTACGATAGCAGCAGCTGCAACTCAGATCTGTGCGATCCGCCATCAGATGAAGGGACCTACGGTTCCGGATCCGAAAGCTGTGGCAGAAGCGATCCACCATGCGGACGCTATTAATGCGTTGTGGTCATCCAGAGCGATGTGGAACAGCAAGAACCCAACCTACAGAATAGAAACGACGAAAACAGGAGGAACCAATCCCCCTGCCCAACGAAGACGACACTGATGCCAATCGGGTAATCCACCTCAGCGAGGAGGGATGTAACCAAGCACGCGAAGCCGTGGCGGGCAACAAGATCCTGCCTGTGGGTGCCTCACGGGACCTACTGATGGCATACCACCTGCTCCTCATCGAAGAGCACAAAAAGCAGGTGAAGATGCAGGAAGTACTCAACAAACGCAAGCACGCGGCCTCGGAGTCTAGCGCGGGGCGAGTTGTGCTCTCCGCCATCGGTGGCTCCAGCTCGCACGGTAACAATGGCAACAAGCACCGTTCTCGCATAGAGAACATGTACCCTGCCACGCGTCGTGAGGTGACCCGAACCCTCAACACATCCTTCATGGAGATGGATGCCAATGGCAACGTCATCCCGAAGACGCCGCAAGCTGCGATCATGGCAGCCACCACATACCACGCATCCCATCCACCTCTAGTGGGGGGCCCGAAGAGGGCCATGCACAATTCCGCATTAGCCGGACTCGGACTCGTTGGAGTTGCGCTCCACGGGGAGGCTCCTGAGGAGCCGAAAAATAAGGCTGCACACAGATTCAACCGTAGTCCCACACCCTCATCCGATGAGGAAGAACACGACCTGCCTCGATGGCACAAGATCTCGCGGCGTCGCAGCCGCGACTATGACGCTAGAAGCGAGCTGACCCAACACAACATCGACAAGGCACGCGCCAAGCGTGTGTGCTCATCCGAACCTGAAGAGGACGACAACGAAGGAGAACTCTGCGGAGCTCGATGCTTCAGCAGATCCGTTCGGCGGACGCGGATGCCATGGAACTTCAAGCTTCCTTCGGATACTCCGAAGTTTGACGGCACGTAGGACACTAAGGCGTGGCTGAGCGACCACCTGTCGTCCGTCAAGATGCATGGCGGAAACAAGAACACCGCCCTACAATGCCTTCAGCTGCAGCTGACAGGCGCCGCCCGAATCTGGCTCAGCAGCCTATCCTCGGGATCCATCCGAAGCTGGGAGGAACTAGCGTATAGTTTCATCCGAAACTTCAAGGGCACCAGCAAGAGGCCAGCCTCGATCGAGGAGCTACGGGCCTGCACCCAACGAACGGGCAAATCCATTCGCCCGTACATACTACGCTAGTCCAACACCAAGAACTCCACGGCGCACATCTCTGAGGAGAGAGCGATCAACGCCTTCAAGGATGGCGTCAAACGTCAGGACTTCAAGGAAGAACTCGGGCGCGTCAAGCCCAGGACACTCGACCACCTAATGGACATCGCCAACAGGTGGGCAGATGGCGAGGACTCCGTCCACCGAGCACATTCTGAGGAGGAAGATGACTACGGTCACCGACGCGAGCGCCGTAGAAAACGAAGATCGCGCGCCTATGACAATCGCGACGGACCCGACATGGTCGCAGCTGGCTATGCCGACCACCGCAACGAGGGCAACCGCAACAGCGGCGGATACCACGGAAACAACTTCCATGACGGAGGACACCCAGCGCAATCGTGGAAACGCCACAACCGCGATGAAGAACCCTCAGCATACGACAAATTGTCGGGCCCATGTACCATCCACTTCTACATCGACAAGCAGGATGACAAAAAGAAGGCAATCCACATGCTCAAGGATTGCCGCGAGTTCCAGAAACTCAGCGAGAGCATGTCCCAGATGAGGCAGCAAGCCTCGAATCCTGTGTACGGGCACGCACCCGCGCCAGGCGAGATCGCCCACGGAGCTCCTCCACCACCACCCGCGGGACCTTTGAACCACTCAATCGCACCCGCGCAGAACAATGGCGGAAACGGGTACCCCGCGCCGAAGGGATCACTGATGATCCAAAAGGGGCTCCCAACAAACATGGTTCAAAAGAAAATCACCCGCCAAGTCAGCTTGGCCGTGACCGCTCCACCATCCATCCCTGAGTACCTCAGCGGTTCGGAGTCCTGCATCACGTTCAGCCGTTCGGATAACCCCCGCCAGATCCCTTGCCCAAGTCATGCTTCCCTGGTGCTTGAGGCGCAGATCGAAGGGTTCGATATGAGCCGCGTCTGACATGGTTATACCCCGCGGGTACATGATCTCAGCATACCTAGTCTAGCCCAAGGAAGGCCCACGACAAATATACGCCGGCCCATGAAGACTTTCGGGTGGCCAAGGCCCATGACGCCTTCGGATCCTTGGAGAGCAAGACTAGAGTAGATAGGAAATTCAAAGGGGTAAAACCCTAGAACCTGTAACCGACTAGGTCTATGTCCGGGACCTGCCTAAGTCTATATAAAGGCCAGGAGGGCACGACCTAGATCTCTCTCTCTCTTATACTTTCGCATACACACCTCCACGCCAGATTGCATCTGCGCACCCTTGTAACCTTCGGTTCCGCCATAATCAAGAGCAGACAAGCAGGAGTAGGGTTTTCCCTCCGGGGGCCTAAACCTGGGTAAACCTCGTGTCCCGTATTGCTTGTTTGCTAACCGTTCCGCGATCTCCAGCATCCCCATCTTGTCCAAAACACAAGTCCATAACAATGGGCATTGACGAGATTAAACCTCGTCAATTGGCGCCGTCTGTGGGAACTGGGGACGCTGATTGTGAGATCGTGACGGTCCCAACCCGATCGATCTACAACTCTGCGGCGACGGAGAGTCACCTCCTCTTTGGCGCTTTCGACTTCACCGCCCACTCACCAGCCACCATGAAGGACTTCGAGCCCGCAGGCGACGGACTCGAGATCCTGTTCGGGAGTTTCTGCTTCTAGGTGGGGCAGACCGGCACCCTCCGCCTCCCTGAGCGGGTGCCCCTACCATCAATCAGGCCCGCTTCATGGGCCCCACACCCTGTGCTACGCACAACATCATCAACAGATGAGTCCTACGATAGCAGCAGCTGCAACTCCGATCTGTGCAATCCGCCATCGGACGAAGGGACCTACGGTTCCGGATCCGAAAGCTGCGGCAGCAGCGGACCTATCTACGAGCGCTACCAATGCGCCGTATTCATCCAGGGCAACGTGGATCAGCAAACACCCAACCCACCGCCCAACCCGACACCGAACCCGCCAGATCGAAACGGCGGGAACAGAAGAAGCCAGTCCCCCCCACCCGAAGGGGACAACAACGACCATGTCATCCGCCTTAGCAAAGAAGGATGGGCCTGCAGCGCCGCGGCAGCAGCAAGATAGTCCTGCCTGCAGACTCCTCACGGGATCTGCTGATGGCCTACCATCTGCTCCTGATCGAGGAGCACAAGAAGCAGGTCAAGATGCAAGAAGTTTTCGACAAACGCAAACAAGCAGCCTCGGAGTCCAACACGCGACGAGCTGTGCTCTTCGCCATGGGCATCGGCTCCAGCTCGAACGGCAACCACGGCAACAAGCACCGCTCCCAAATGGAGAACATGGACCCCAAGGAGTGCCGTGAGGTGACCCGAACCCTCAACGCATCCTTCATGGAGATGGATGGCGACGGAAACATCATCCCGAAGACACCGCAAGCTGTGATCATAGAAGCCACTGCGTACCTCGCGGCCCACCCACCTCCGGAGGGGGACCCGAAGAGAGCCATGCACAAATCCGCACTCACCAGACTCAGACTCGTCGGAGCTGGGCTCCATCAAGAAACTCCTACGGAGCCGAAAAAGAAAGCTACGGTCAGGTTCAACCGCAACCCCACTCCTTCATCCGAAGAAGAGGACCATGACCTTCCTCGAAGGCACAAGAGCTCGCGTCATCGCAGCCGCGATTACGACGCCAGAGACGCACTAACACAGCGCAAAATCGACAAAGCGCGAGCTAAGCGTGCATGCTCGTCTGAATCCGAGATGGACGAAGACGAAGGAGAACTCTGCGGAGCCCGGTGCTTCAGCAGATCTGTTCGACGGACACGGATGCCGCGAAATTTCAAGCTTCCTTCGGATACTCCGAAGTTCGACGGCACACAAGACCCAAAGGCATGGCTCAGCGACCACCTGTCATCCGTCAAATTGCATGGCGGAAACAAGGAAACCACCATGCAATGCCTTCACAGAGTTCGGATCCGCTTATACCTATCTTCGTGGTCCATCCGTTGGAGGAGCTAGCTTACAGCTTCATCCGAAACTTCAAAGGCACCAAAGAAGAGGCCTCAATCGAGGAGTTGCGGGCCTGCACTCAATGAACGGCGAATCCATTCGCCGTACATACCACGCTGGTCCAACACCAAGAACTCGCAGCACATCTCCGAAGAGAGCCATCGACGCCTTCAAGGACGGCGCCAAGCACCAAGACTTCAAGGAGGAACTCGGCGTCCAAGACCAAGACACTCGACCACCTCATGGACATCGCCAATGTGGGGCGACGAATATTATTCCACCGAGCGCAATCGGAAGAAGAGGACGACTACAGCCGACGACGAGAGCGCTGTAGCAAGAGAAGATCGCGCGTCTACGACGATCGCGATGGACCCGACATGGTCGCGGCCGGCTACGCCAACCGCCGCAACAACGCCAACCGCAACAGCGGAGGATACCATGGAGGAAACTTCCGCGATGGAGGGCGCCCAGCACAGTCGTGGCAACGCCGCGATCACGACAACGGACCCTCAGCATACGAAAAACTTTCAGGTCCATGCACCATCCACTTCTACATCGACAAGAAGGATGGCAAGAAGAAGGCAAGCCACATGCTCAAGGACTGCCGCGAGTTACAAATGTTTGCTAGCACCTTCGTTTCTTCATGGACGGCGGCAGCAGCATCAACCTGATGTTCACTAGCACCTTAGCAGCAATGCGGATCCCGCTGTGCAGCCTGGAACAATCCGACATGATGTTCCACGACATCGTCCCAGGGAAGGGCATATTTCCCCTGGGAAAGATATGGTTGGACGTCATCTTCGGCCAGCCCGACAACTTTCGGTGCGAGCGACTCGAGTTCGAAGTGGTGGATTGGCCATCACAATACCACGCCATCCTCGGGCGTGTGGCATTCGCACGGTTCTTGGCAGTACCGCATTACGCGTACCTACTACTCAAGATGCCAGGACCTAGGGGCATCATCACAGTCCACGGAAGCTTCACCCGATCGGACCATTGTGATAGGGACTTCAACAGAATCTCCCAGTCATTCGGCATGCAGGAGGAACTCATAAGGCTCTGAGAGGTGACGGACAACGGGGCACCCCCAGTCTCGAGGAAAAACGCACCTGACATGTCGTTCGACTCAACAGTCAACACAAAGAAGGTGCAGGTCCACCCGACGGATGCCTCCAAGACGGCGCTGATCGCCAATGACCTCAGCCCCGCATAGGAAAGCGCGCTCGTCGAACTCCTCCGTGAGCGCTGGGAAATCTTCGCCTGGTGTCCTGCGGACATGCCAGGAGTTCCCAGGGAATTCGCCGAGCACGCACTCAATGTTTTCCTAGATACCAAGCCCGTAAACCAATCCATCCGACGATTATCCGGGCCATGGGCCGAAGCCATCGGAGTCGAAGTCAACAGACTACTCGACGCAAATTTCATCAGGGAGATCAAGGAAACCGAGTGGCTCGCCAACACTGTGATGGTCCCCAAAAAGGACACGAACATCCTGCGGATGTGCGTGGACTTCACATCGCTGAACAAGCACTGCCCGAAGGATCACTTCCCTCTCCCTCGGATCGACCAGATCATTGATTCGACTGCAGGATGCGAGAAACTCTCCTTCCTTGATGCCTACTCAGGCTACAATCAGATTTGGCTGAAGGTCGAAGATCAGGAAAAGACAGCGTTCATCACGCCGTTCGGAGTGTTCTGCTATAACACAATGCCCTTCGGGCTGAAGAACGCAGGTGCTGTTGGAATTATGCCCTAGAGGCAATAATAAAGATGTTATTATTATAATTCTTGTTCATGATAAAGTTTATATTCCATGCTAGAATTGTATTAAGCGGAAACTTTAATACTTGTGTGGTTTGTGAACAACACCGTGTCCCTAGTATGCCTCTATGGACTAGCTCATCGATTAATGATGGTTAAGGTTTCCTAACCATAGACATGAGTTGTCGATTAATAATGAGATCATATCATTGGGAGAATGATATGATGGATGTACCAAACTAAGCGGAGCAATTAGATCGTGTCATCGTGTTCATCTTTGCGGCTTTTCTTATGTCAAATATTGTATTCCTTAGACCATTAGATAATACAACTCCCGGTATCGGAAGAAAGCTTTGAGGTCATCAAACGTCATCCTATGAGAGGGTGATCATAAAGGTGTCTCGTGTGATTGGAAAGTACCTTGGGTTGTATGTATCGAGATAGGATTTGTCCCTCCCAAGTCGGAGAGATATACTGGGCCCACTGTAATCGATATCAACACCGCTTGCAAGCATGTGGTTAAGGAGTTAATCACAAAGTGATATCGGATTACGAACGAGTAAAGTATTTGTGAACGAGATTGAACTAGGTATGACGGCACCGACGATCAAATCTCGGCAAGTAAAATATCGCGAGACGAAGGAATATATATATATGGGATTGATTGAATCTCGGCATCGTGGTTCATCCGATATGATCATCTATGAATGTGTGAGTCAATATGGGTTTTCGACCCGCTATTGATTATTGATAGAAGATCATGTCTGCATGTTCTCGAACCCGAAGGGTCACACACTTAACGTGTCTCGACGCTAGGATAGATTGGATAATTGGTTTATGAGTTTTTGTTCGGAGTCTCGGATGGGATCCGGGACATCACGAGAGGTTCCAGAGTGGTCAGGAGAATAAGATTCATATAAGGCAATGCAGTTTTTGGAGTTCGGAATTGTTTCGGGTTAATCGGTATTGTACCGGAAGCTTCTAGAACTTTCCGGAAGGGGGCCAACGTGGCCCCACCTGCCGGGAGGGGGCATGGGCCTATGAGGGAGTGCCCTGGCTGCATTGGGCCAGGGTCACAAGGCCCCATAGGGCCCAGCCGGCCAAACAAGGGGAAACCCTAATTGGAGCTTCTAGAAGGAGGGGGAAACTTGCCCCCCACTCTTCCCTCCTTGGCCGCCGGCCTAGGCTTGGGGGAGGGGCTAGGGCTGCCGCCCACCCCTCTATATAAAGAGGGCTGGGGGGGCACACCACCCCCCACACACACCTTCCCCTCAAGCCTAGCCGCCTCGCCGCCTCTCTCTCTCCCGATTGCGTGTGGCGAAGCCTGCAGTAAACTCTCCACCACTTGCACCGCGCCGTCGCGTTGTAGATCCAATCCGTCTCTCCACCATACTTGCTAGACCGAGGAAGGAGGAGACGTTGAGGTGCCACACGTGTGCATCTCTCGGAGGCATCGCCACTTGCGGTGTTAGATCGGAGCGGATCGCGAGGAGGAGAAGCGAGTACGACTACATCATCCACGTTCCGATGAACGTTCCGCTGTGCGAATCTTCAAGGGTATGAAGATCTCATCTAATCTCTCTCGTTGTTTGCATCTCCTAGATTAGATATTGGCTTTCCCGTTCGCATCCGTACAAAATTTATGATTTACTATGCTGCGAAACCCTTCAGGTGCCACGTACCAGCGATGCATGCAAGCATGCTTGAAGAACCAGATCAGCCGCAACATACAAGTCTAATCAAAACAAGGGAGGCCAAGACACTGATCGACGATCTCCGCGAGACGTTCGACAACCTTGATCGATACAAGATCAAGCTGAACCCGAAAAAGTGTGCCTTCGGCGTCCCATCTGGCCAACTACTTGGCTACTTCATCTCCCAGCGAGGGATCCAGGCGAACCCCAAGAAAATCCGGGCCATAATGGCCATGGAGAAACCAAAGAACATGAAAGGCGTCCACCAGCTCGCCGGACGCATCGCGGCGCTGAGCAGGTTCATCAGTCGCATGGGCGAAAAATCCCTGCCTTTCTATCAGCTGCTGCGCAAGGTAGACAAATTCGAGTGGACGCCTGAAGTGGACGATGCATTCGAAGACCTGAAGCGGCTGCTCTCCACCTCGCCCGTCCTGGTCACGCCAAAGGTACGCAAGCCTTTACTGCTATACATAGCAGCTACACACCAGGTGGTAAGCACCGTGCTCGTGGTCGAATGACCCAAAGAAGGCAAGACCCATGGGGTCCAACGCCCAATCTACTACATCAGTGAGGTATTGACACCAACAAAGCAGAGGTACCCTCACTACCAAAAACTCACCTACAGCGTGTTCATGACGGCTCGCCGGCTGAGCCACTAGGAGCATCAGGTGATGGTCGTCAACGAGGCACCCATAAACAACATCCTGAACAACCCAGAAGCCACAGGACGTGTGGCCCTGTGGGGCATCGAGTTGTATCCTCTAGACATAGTCTACGAGAAGCGCCATACGATCAAGTCCTAGGTCCTACCGGACTTCCTCGTCCAGTGGATGGAGCTGCAGCTGCCAGACACACCGGATATGACACAGTCATGGACGATGCACTTCGACGGCTCCAAACGCGAAGCCGGAGCAGGAGCCGGGGTCATATTGGCGTCCCCGCAGGGCAACACGATGAAGTACATCCTCCGGATGAAATTTCGAGCTTCTAACAACGAAGCCGAATATGAGGCCCTCATCCACGGCATGAGGATGGCCAAGATTTGCGGCGCAACACGCCTGGTCATCTACGGTGACTCGAACCTCCTCGTCCAGCAGACGATGAACGTGTGCGACGCACACGCCGCCAACATGATCACGTACCGCACACTCTACAACTCACTCGAAGGAGGCTTCGACGGCTGCGAGCTTCGGCACGTTGGAAGAGAAAGCAACGAAGAGGCCGACAGACTCGCCAACATCGGCTCCACCTGCGTATGGGTGCCATCGGGTGTGTTCCTCGAACAGATCTGCGTGCTATCCATCAAAAGGAAATTACCCAAGGGATCACTCGAAGAAGCATAGCACTCGGGGGATACACTACCCGAAGGACAGGAAGGACCCGAAAAGCTCGACACAGAGGTCGCAGTGGTCAACCTGATGCAGGTGATGGCAGTCGAAGAAACATGGACAGCCTGCACTCGTACCGAGAGTGGAATCGCCGATGACCGGCGATGCCTGGCGCATATCTCACCGGTCCAAGGCCTTCACCATTGTCAATGGCAAGTTGTACAAGCGCATCATTTCGGGTGTACTCCAAAGGTGCATCATCGTCGGTGACGGCAAAACTATCCTCCAAGACATCCACGAGGGCATCTGCGGCCATCATGCGGGTAGCCGCTCCCTCGTCGCCAAAGCCCTACGAGCTAGGTTCTACTGGCCAACGGCCATGAACGACGCCAAGGACATCGTTCGAAGGTGCAATGGGTGCCATAGGTTCGCAGACAAACCGCACGCACCCGGATCAGAGCTCAGGCCCATACCTTTGGACTGGCCCTTCGCCCAATGGGGCCTTGACATGATCGGCAAACTGCCCAAGTCCTCGAAAGGAGGCCACGTCTACCTCCTGGTAGCAGTCGACAAGTTCACCAAGTGGATCGAGGCCATGCCCGTCACTAACCAAAAGGGCAAAACAACCGTGAAGTTCTTCGAATCAATAGTTTACAGGTTCGGCGTGCCGCACAGCATCATCACTGACAATGGGTCGAACTTCATCTCCAAAGAATTCCAGGACTTCTGCGAAGACCTCGGGATCAACATAACATACGCCTCCATGGCACACCCGCAAATGAACGGGCAGGTTGAAAAGGCCAACGGCCTCGTCGTCGGCGGCATCAAGAAACGCCTAATGAGACCGCTCCAGCGACTTGCGGGAGCCTGTACACAAGAGCTACCCTCCGTTCTTTGGAGCCTGCGCACAACGCCAAACAGCTCAACTGGCTACACACCTTTCTTCATGGTGCACGGAGCCGAAGCCGTGTTTCCTGCAGAAGTACGACACAAGGCCCCACGGGTCTTCACTTACAGCGAAGCCGAATCAACGGCCGCACTCGAAGACACCGTCGACACACTCGACGAGGCGTGTGACATAGCCGTGGCTCGATCGACGGTCTACCAGCAAAGCCTCCGCAACTATCATAGCTGTCGGCTGCGTCCAAGGTCCTTCGTCGAAGGAGACCTAGTCTTACGACTCAAGCAAGAGCGACCGAAGAAATTCGAGTCACCCTGGGAAGGACCGTACGTCGTCACCGAAGTCATCCCAGGTGGCGCCTATCACCTCAAGCACATGGAGTCTGGAGTCGCAGACTCCAACCCATGGAACGTCACACAACTGCGACGCTTCTACCCCTAGCTACCCCCACCCCTTTTACTTTCAATAAGGCTATTCAGCCAAGGCTACTCAGCCGAAAAATGTACCTCCTCATTACGATATGAATAAATCTAAGTGTCTCGCCCCAAAACTTTATTTCTTACTCGCATTTCTTCACACTACAACATAATCGGGGGCTCCCCTCACCTCACGACTCCGTCGACTGAGGATAGCGCATGTACACCTGAGTAGCTGATCACGTCAGGCTAACGAAAAGGGCATACATACAAACAAGCACCACGTGCTAACACAACCAACCTTTACAACACGGGGCATAACACGCCCAGTCGAATCCATACAAGTTTTACATCTATCTTTTTACAGGTCCTGCCTATTTTGAAGAATCACCTGCGCACGATGCTCAAAGAGATCTACAACTTGTTCTAAGATATCGCCTTACAACAAGATAGTGCGGACGCATGTCCCACATGCCACCATCTGGCCGAGGAGGCGGCCCAGCCGCAACAGTAGCAAGGTCCACATCAGGGCGATGCAGCCACATGAGGGAAAACACAACCTTCACCCCCGCAACCAATTGGTGCCGCACCATCTCCCTGATGTGACGCACGTCTCGAAACCTCGCCAGCAATCCCCAAAGAGTCGATGGCGCTTCATCCAAAGGAAACATGACGTGCAGAATCGACGCCAGGGAAGTCTTCACCTGCCGCAACACTCGCGAGACCTGGTGAGCACGATCCTGCACAATCGCAAGGATCATGGCACGGTCGCGATCTATCTAGAAAAAGCCACCGGCCTCCATATCTTGCCGGGTCAAGAAATTGACCCGAACTGCAACACGCTCCTTCTCCTCCTGAGGAACAAGGTTAGCACCTACAACACCTTCAAAGTAAGACGACAAGCCAACAGGCGCATCCGAAAATGAGCAGCAGCTCGAAGAAACTCACACTGCAGCTGTTCGGCCAAACGCCGCAGTTCCCCCATCAAATACTCCTCTCTGGCAGCGCCTCGCTCTTCCTTCGATTTCCAAACGTCCGCATAACCTCGGATGCCAAGCAACTCCTTCTCAAGACTACGAACGCGGTCACGAAGAAACACAAGTTGCGACGCATCATCCAAGGATGGTCGCGGCTGCGGAATAGGCGCAGTATCGATAGGGTCATCACCCGAAGGTCCCTAGAGGAAAAGAGACAAGTATATAAACAACACACGAATAGCCAACGGCTCGAAGACTCATTATATACAACAAAAGCCACTGCATGTCGCAAGAAGTGTTCATAAATATATTACAAGAAAAGAAGATAACTACTACCCTACAACTACAAGGCCAAAGCAGCTGCATCCTGAGTGGCCTCGGAGCCAGATTGCTTACTTTGGGACTCTCCCTGCTGCCTCATCGCGTACTCCGCCAGCAGGTCAATCAGCTTCGTCCCATAGAGTTTATAGCGGGCAGCATAGATGGCAAAATCTACCTCGGATCCGTCGGGAGCCGTTGGCATCTGGGAGGTGACCTGATGAAGATCCAGCTCCGCTCCAGACACCATGGCCATCGCCAGCCCCATGGACACGCCGATGCCCTTCTGCTTGCGCTTGTACGCCGCAGGCGCGTCGGCTGACAACGCATCCACCAACAATTCGACATCCTCAAGGGAAACACCCTTGGGGACGAGCTCCTTGTAGAAGCGTCCAAGAACATCCTTGGCCTTGGCAAAAGTGAGGCAACCACGGTGCTGCAGCGGTCTTCGACCGCCACGACGGCATCATCCAGAGCACTACCGTGCTCCAGGGCACCGCGGTCAAACTCAATGCCCGCGGCATCTAGAAAATAGATAAAGGCACAGTAAAAATAAAACAAAGGTACGGAGCAGGGCAACCGAAACAAACAAAGAAGGCGAAATCACTCACCCGAAATAGCCTTGGCAGCAGCCATCAGCTTCTCGGCTACCTCCTTCTCGCGTGAAGCCGCAGTAGTGGCAAACTGCTCCTCGCGGTCCGTAGCCTCTTACTGCAAGCGCTCCTTGGTCGCAGCTGTGTCGGATAGCTCCTGCTCGAGGCGCTCCTTAGCACCAACGACATCCTCAGCTATTTTCTCCGCTCGCCCAAGGCTCTTTTTGAGAGCATCAAGATCACAGAGGGCAGTATTATTCTCATCTGCAAAAAGTAACAAGAACATGTGTGAGTTTCATTAAGCTAGCAAGCGGACGAAGAAGTGAAAGACCTAGTTACGGGTATACCCTGAAGCCGCTGGAGGCTGGCCTCCAATGCCAGATGCTGCTTCACCAGCTGGTTGGCGCCTTGCACAAAAGGCTGCGAGAAGAAGAAACTCATCAGAAAAAGGGCTCGGGGGCTACGCCCAAGAAACAAGCAAAACAAATCAAGCATATGAAAAGCTGGGGCTCCCCGAGACGCCAAGACAAAATGTAAGCAACGATCGCAGATCATATGAAAATGCTCCCCCCATGGCAAGAACGAAAGCACTTACATGATCAGACGGCGACTCCGAAGGTCCGGCTGTAGTCTTCTAGGAGACAATCACCCGAGCCTCCTGCGGAGAAGGGTTCGGAGCAACGCCCCCAGAGGTGGCCACCGTCTGCGAAGGAGGAGGCGTCATCTTCGACTCCCCCACCATCTCCTGAGTGGCATCACTAAACGAGCCATCCGAGGAGTGGCTGCATAGGAAAACATCAGTCAAAGGCAATCAAGCAGCAATGAAGGATAGCAAAACGCGCTCGAAAGAACTTACGATTCCATATCGCTCAAATTGAAGACAGGCAGGGACCTCTTGCCCTTCTTCTCTTCCTTCTTCCGCTTCGCCGGCGGCTGCGGCACTACAGCCCGCACAGGCACGGCCGGAATAGGGGAGGAAGAACCACCATCACCTCCACTGTGATGCACAAAGCACAGTAGATTCCTAGGCGTTGGCGGAGTCGAGGCATCCGACGATTCGCTCGAGCTCCGTGCCCGCTTTCGGGTCTGCCCCTCGCTCGACTCGGGGGCTTCTTCTGCTAGGGACTGCGCCCAGGGAAGCTCAGACATGGAGTCCACTACCTCATTATCCAGCGCATCCGGAAAACATTCGGGTAGTGGAGGCACCATGCCCGGTACCTTGAACTCTTGCACAAAGAGAGCAAACTTTTAGAACAAGCGAGCACAAGAAAAACACACTCAAAAATAGCGCTACGCGCACGCCCCAGATCTACACCTGCGAAGCCGGACGAGCGGCAGTAAAAGGACGAGTTAGCGACTTCCCCGGATGGTCCTCTTCAGCTTTATAATTCAGCAGCGGCCGAAGGATTCTGTCAAGATCCCCCCTGGAGAGCTCCTCAGTCGAAATCCTAGCTGGATCGTGGCGGCCAGAGTAAAGGAACATCGGGTGCGCCCTAGCCTGGAGCGGCTGCACCTGACGTTTGAGGAAGGTGCGGATAATATCCACACCATTCACCTCCTTATCCGGAATCACCTGGAGGTCCTCCACCCGACGATACAGCTCCTCTATCTCTGCCACCTCACCATCCAATATATGGTTCTTCCAGGATCTCTTCGGCTGGATTTTCTAGGAAGGGTCGAAAGGAGCAAGGCCAAAATTTTGCCCATCCACTGTGGAGTCGCGGATGTAAAACCATCGCCTCCGCCAGTATTGGATAGACTCAGACATAGAGAAAGAGAAGAAGAGAAAATTGGATTTAAGGGAAATGATGCAGCCGCCGATGGGATAAACACCATCGGAGCCAGATTGCCTCTTCACGGAATAGAGCTTCCGGAAAAAGCCAAAGTGCGGTTTGATACCGAGCCAGCACTCGTAGAAGGTGATGAAACAGGCGATGTGGAGAAGAGAATTTGGCGACAGATGATGGAGTTGGATGCCATAGAAGAAAAGCAATCCATGGAGAAAATCATGGACTGGGAGAGAGAGGCCCCGAAGGACAAAAGCAACGAACATGACCCGAAACCCAGTGGGCGGACGGGGAATTACCTCATCGCCGAGAATCTTGACGGCCTCCTTGTCCTGCAGGATCAGGCCCCGCTCACAAAGCTTGTGCAGGTCGCCCTCGCGCGTCTCTAGTCGTCGCCAGCCACCGTCGGTGACGCGAGAGGCGGCAGTACTTTTCTTACCGCCGGCAGCAGCGCTGGTGCCAACTGCGGTGGAGGCCTTCTTTGACTTCCCCATTGCAGTGCGGCGACGGCGGAGGCGTGAGCGCAGAAAAGAAGATGGGAAGGATCGAAGAACTTCCAGCGCGCAGCAAGAAAAGCTCAAGAAAGTAGAAGCAGTGAAACGAGAATGGCTGCGGTGAAAACAAACAAACTTTTCCCCCACTGATTATAAGGACGGAGATGATGAACAGGGACCGTTCATCGGGAAGCCCTAGAGCCAACATCAAAATCCAACTGTCCACGTGTCAGCACAGCAGCGAACCGTCGCTCGCACGCCATCCACTACACACGGAAACCGAGGCGACGCCATAATTATCTCCACGCCGTGCGTGAACAGTCAATTCAAATTCAGAAGGTGGGACCCACGTTTGTCCAGTCACGTCACCTCTGGCGCCGCAGACGCTTGAGGTCACCGATCGTTAGCACTGACGTAATCAAGGATATACTAGCAATGGTTACAAATCTTTGGCTACACAGCTAAAGTATTCATTCAAATCTACGATTCAAGTAACTACTTGGGGGATACTTCAATCAGAAGCGCTGACCGCGCACCCGAAGTATGATTAAGGTACTACACCGCTGAATTATTTCTTCGAGTCCTACGTCGAGTCTATGACTCCACTATGGACTCGGGGGCTACTCCCATAGGGAGGACTGATTCAAGCATCCGAAAAGATTTGTGTCCTACGGACCTGAAGCAAGCAACAGCTGAACTAAAGTCTTCGCTCGAGTCTACGACTCGAACAGACACTCGGGGGCTACTCCCATCGGGAGCACTGGTCGCGCACCCTATGAATTCTTTGACTGCAATCCTTCGGATCAGCATGCAAAAACTTTTCGGCAACTCTGCCCCAATTAACGCTAAGTAAGAAACATCCTCCTTGTCCACCCGAAACACCTCTGCGGTGATAAACATTTGGATGATGTGTCTGCGACACAAACATAAGACCTACGTATATCATCCGATGGCCTGGCAACACACACGATTGTGCTCTGCTAGTAAGAATCTGTGCCAGCAGGCGCGATGAAAAATCCCGACGGACGCGTTGGGTACATCATTTAAAAATCTACTGGAATTCCACTCATGTAAGTCCTCAACTTCCTGAGTCGAATTACGCCAGCATATGTTCTGGGTTTGAGTCGAGGGACTCGAATCTAAAGAAGATCGTGTTGTTTTGTCCTAAGACAGTTAACTGACCCTGATCCGTCGGGAGAGCCAGGCACACGCATCAACAATCCCTACACACTCAAATCATTCTCTAGCAAATAGAGACAGCTGCACCCGAAAGATTGAAGAGTCCTCAGACGAATCTATGATTCGACTGAACACTCGGGGGCTACTGACATGGTTATACCCTACGTGTACACGACTTTGGCATACCTGGTCCAAACCAAGGAAGGCCCACGAGAATATACGCGGCCTATGAAGACTTTTGGGTGGCCCAAGCCCATGACGTCTTCGGATCCTTGGAGAGAAAGACTAGAACATATAAAATATTCAAAAGGGGAAACCCTAAAACCTGTAACCGACTCGATCTGTGTCCGGGACCTGCCTATCTATATAAAGGCTAGGAGGGCACGGCGAGAAGGACGATCTCTCATACCACCACATACACACCTCCACGCCAGATTGCATCTGTGCACCCCTGTAACTTTTGGTTCCGCCGTAATCAAGAGCAGACAAACAGGAATAGGGTTTTCCCTCTGGGGGCCTGAACCTGGGTAAATATCGTGTCCCCTGGTTGCTTGTATGTTAACCGTTCCGCGATCTTCAGCATCGCCATCTTCTCCAAAACCCAAGTCCATAACAATGGGCATTGACGAGATCAATCCTCGTCACACGTTATCACTTTCAAACACGTGGGAAAAAGCATAGATCTATTAAATCACAAAGAGTATTTATGTAGACTCAAACCTAAGTGCCACTATGGCGTGCACGCTGTCACTTTCACACACATGGGGAGAGCCAGAGATCTATTGAATCACTTGAGTAGCAAGGTAGATCTACTTGATTACAAAGCTCATGATCACAATATGACCATGCACATAGAGAGAGAGATAAACACATAGCTACGGGTAGAGCCCTTAGCCTCGAGGAAGAACTACTCCCTCCTCATCATGGGAATCAGCAACGGTGATGAAGATGGTGACGGAGATCGATGGAGATGGCTCCTGGGGCACTTCCCCGTCCAGGCAGGGTGCCGGAACAGAGACTTTTTGTCCCCCGAATCTCCCTTTCGGTGGCGGCGGCGCTACGAAGGTTTTTCTGGAAGTATGATGGATTATTTAGAGTTTTCTCCCTGGGGGCTTCTTATAGGCGCGGGAGGCAAGGTCAGTGGAGGTCCGGTGGGCCCACACCCTGCCTAGGCGTGGGCCTACCCTAGGCCGCGCCTAGGGGGTGTGGCCACCCTGTGGTGTCCCTCCGACTCTGCTTCGTGGTTCCGTGTTGCTCCGGAAAAATAATGACTTTGGCTTTTGTCCCGTCCAAATCCGAGGATATTGATTTTCTGTCTTTCTGAAACCAAAAACAGAAGAAAACATGCAACTGACACTATGACATCTTGTTAATAGGTTAGTACCATAAAGTGTATAAAAATACCTCAAAATATAGACAAAACAAAGCAAAGTAGATACTAAACAAGCATGAAGCATCAAAAATTATAGATACGTTTCTGACGTATCATATACTCATGCCTATAAACTATAGATGCTACTTATCCAAGTTATATCGGCTAAAGCATCAGAAACGCATGATAGTGGGCAACACAATGGAGAAAAACGCATGAGATTTATGTCCCAACCGAGTGGTGGATTAGCAATATGCTTCATTCCTTCGTAATTCCTAATTTCTCTGTGTATTGATAGATTTTGATTTCTTTCAAGACTTGTAAGATGCCGTAGTAGAATGGGATTGTGTGTAGCCTCAGGGTATAGAAGCCTTTTTTAGAATTATTGTTAGGATGTGAGTACTTCCCATAATTTAATCGGTTTGGCTACGTAGAAACATCAAGGTTTTTAACGGTGTTTTTTCTCTTATGCAGGTTATATACTAGTGTATTCATATGCTCCATTTATGGTTGTATCTACAATGGGCGGAGAATCGAGGATACGGTGTATGATAATCAATTCCAGATGGATGGAAGTCCGATCTTCAGATTTATCCACCTTCACCATAGGCGATCTATGATCTTCATGATTTATGTTATCAACGGTTTTCTTTTTTTCTTTTGCATATCTGTGGTTTGTTTGGGTGTGTGGATCTTAGTTATGCTTTGGCCAGATGTAAGCTCATTTGAATTGTATTACTTTAATGTTAATTTTTATTTAAAGGATGTTTTCTTACTTAAAAGGTTTAAGCATTATAGCCGATCTTAGCATAACTAAGATGCAAACAGCCGTAACATGTCCAAGATACAAAAAGGTAAAAACAGATTGAATAGATATAATCATCTAGAAAATTTAAAACGCCTATGGTGGTGGAGGACCAATCCTTAGGTCATGCTGCCATCCATGTTGAATAAAATATTCCTCGATGTGTTCTCTAACTGTGTAGACACCTCCGTAAACTGCCCACGATTCTTCACACGTTATAGAGATGCATGATTATAAATGGTGTCTACCGATGCACCGGTAGATAACCTGCATAAAACATAATTTTATATCATTAAAAATATTGTTATATCTATATAGCCAAAGCGATCAAATATGGCAAGCACTCCCATCCTGATGAAAATTATAAACCTTCTCGGTGGATAAAAGCCAAAAGCTATTTGGATGACTATCCATATAAAGCATAAAAATATATATTGGAAGAATAGATGTTTAATTGTCTCATCATGATAAAAAAATACATACTTTGTACTTCCATGCCAACCGCTTTTTTTAGGGTGCAACGGGGGTGATAGCCCACCTGAATGCGGTCTCGTTTTTCAATAAAAGGAATTGGTACATGGTAGTGACGTCGCGGGAAAGATGCGCGGGGGTGGCATTCCACCGTCCAGGAGCACAAACAGGAGGTGGCTAAGCTATACGGTCACACCAGCTACGGAGAGGGCCAAGGTCGATCCAGTGGGGAGCACATACGCCCCACAAGAGCAGATGATCCACGATCAGGGCAGCAATCTGACAGGGCCTGAGCAAAATGCCATCGAACACCATGCTCTTACGCGACTTCTAGACCGACCAAAGGGTTGCAAGCAGAACAGTGTGGAGGGCAGACTCGTGCATGCGGGGGAGCCGGGCGGAGAGGGCAAACAGCAGCATGGTGATATGCCCGTCAGGGGGCAATCGAAGCCCGCCCACGAGGTGCTCCCAGAGGGCCAAGAGGTGCGGACACTGGACTAATAAGTGGTCCAGGACCTCTGGAATGCCGGGTCAGAAGGGGCAGTGCAGAGAGGGGACACACCCTAGGTGGAACAGGTGGGCACGTTTCCTTGTCCGTCCCAGGAGCAGGATCTAGAAGAACACGCGTACCCGAGGAGGCGCAAAGTTCCCCCAGTTAACCTCCTGGTGAGGCACGGAGCACCCGGACGAGCACAACACACGATACACATCACCAGTGCGGAACTCCCCAGAGGTACCAAAGACGACAGCGTGACGGTCAGGTCCTCCAGGGAGGCGGAGGACGCGGAGGTGGCCGCAGAGGAATGCCAGCTTCGCGACCGCCTGCGCAGAGACACGCGTCTGGAGTGGTATGTCACCCCCGGCCTCAGCGATCATCAGGTCAGGCGTGAGGCAGTGGGAGAGCGTCGATGAGGGGGCCAAGGGGCATCCATGAGTCAAACCAAACCGATGTGGAGGATCCATTGTCCAGCATCACCCTTGTAATGGCGCGGTACATGGGGATCAGGGATGACTCCTGACGAAGATACCAACCAATGATTATTATCTTCAGTGGTGTCTTCATCTTCCAAATTTTCTTGTTATTATTGACTGGCATGATTGGCTGGACCATTGCTCTTTACATACACCACCGAGAATTTACCACTCTCATGTAGATTCCATCTGCCCTTGGTGATAATTGCACTAATGCCAATAGGTGAAGCAAAGAGTTCCAAGATACAAACCTTGGACCAATTCAATCTCTTCTGAACGTCACATTTATAGGTGACCGTTCCATGGTCATGGTGATGGTATCACATTTGTGACGAACAATATTATATAGAGCTGGATATTGTTTTTGGAGGGTAGCATTTCCCAGTCACTTGTCCTCCTAGAATCTTATTTCCGGCCCATCCTTAATTAGAGTTGATCCAAAGTGAAAGAAGTGTTTCTTCATAGCCATTAGACCAACCTCTAGGCTTCCAATAAACTTGAGACAAGACATTTGAACCAAATTATTTTCTTCTTATAAGGGTTATCCATACATTGTCTTTGGTAAGTAACTTGAAAAAACATTTACCTAGGAGAGCAGTATTTTTTATCTCAAGATCATGAATACCTAAACCACCTTGATATTTGGGACAACAAACCACACTCCATTTAACCAGTCGATATTTCTTATCCCCTAGCCAAAATAATCTTGATGGGATATCATCCAACCTTTTTAAGACTCATTTGGCTAGCTGGAAGAAAAAATCATATATAGTACCAACAAGAATTGTTCTTTTACACAAAGATAGCATTTTTCCTTTCTAACTCGTCATTGTTTTTGTAAAATCTCCTCTACATGCTTCCATTCAGCATTTGTAAGTCTCTAAATACATGCCCGCAAATACATGCTAACATCGTTTTGTAAATCACGTTTTCACCTTACTCGCAAATACATGCTAACATCATCTTGTAAATCACCTTTTCACCTTACTCGCAAATACATGCTAACATCGTCTTGTAAATCACAAGAAACTGACCTTGCCTGCAAATACATGCTAACATCATCTTGTAAATCACCTTGTCACATTGTCTTAGTCCTTTCTTCGTCTGGAAGTATCAACCAACGGCTTAAAGACTTTGATGATCACACTACCTCCTGACACAAAGCTATGGATTAAATCATGTCACTCTATAGAGAAACCTTTCATTTTGAGGTTCTATTGGACGATAAACCACTTGACTTTGTCATAAGCCTTTTTCGAATTCAAATTTCAGAATTACCCCATTCAACATTTTCCGATGTAATTGATGGAATGTTTCATGTTGTCTTATGCGCAATAAAGCTGAGTAATAAAGTGTCCATTATCTACATATAATAGTAGCTACCTCACAATAAATCACCATTAAGCACATATTACACTCAATTTACAATTCTTGTATATATACTTACCCTCGTGTACGATGTGCATGAATTATGCATACCTTTTCAAAATACATTGTTTGTATGCCACCGAACACACACAAAAAAGTCAAAACAGAGAAGAGGAAACAAAATGAAAAAGGCGGAAGTTATACACACAAGCACACAGGATCAATGGCCGACAATCATGGCCTCCTCGTCGGCGAGCTCGATGCCGGCATCAGCCAAGCGCTTCTCCTTGTACACGTAACCTCTCGCGGCGACCGTGAAAAAGACGATATTGATGATGCTAATGACAGCAAGCAGCCAGTAGAAGTAGTCGAGCCTCCCTTGGTTAAGGTTGTTGGCTAGCCATCCATCGGTGCCATCTGAGCCATGGCCGGTGACCTTGTGCACGATAGTAACTATGACAGTGCTGAAGAAGAACCC
The DNA here is from genome assembly GCA_030063025.1 of Avena longiglumis. Taxonomy (NCBI): domain Eukaryota; kingdom Viridiplantae; phylum Streptophyta; class Magnoliopsida; order Poales; family Poaceae; genus Avena; species Avena longiglumis. The sequence continues at coordinate 453,528,965 of CP125974.1, read as the reverse complement.
GAGCGCGCACGTGCTGAGGAACAGGCCCGTGCTCATCGTTTTCATCCCCTTGGGACACTCGCGCAGGAAGAAGTCGAGCTGCCCCATGTACGTGAACGCCTCCCCCGCTCCGACGAGGAGGAACTGCGGCATGAGAAGGAACACGGTGAGCGTGACCCCGTGCTCGGACGAGGTGAGCCGGTGGCGCTCGACAAGCGCGCCGGCAGCCATGCCGGCGATGGATAGAAAGAGGCCGACGAAGACGCGCTGGAGCGGGGAGAGGCCGTGCGGGTTGCCCGTGAAGCGGCGGGCGATAGGGGCCACGAGGCGGTCGTAGAGGGGCACGGTGAGGAGGATGGAACCGACGAGGAATACGGTGAGCGAGCCGGCGGGGATGAGGAAGCCCGAGCCGCCGATGCCACGGTCCATGAGGGCGGCCTGCTCGACGGCGAAGGTGGTCATCTGCGCGTGGATGGTCCAGAACATGATGGTGGTCGCCCATATGGGCAGCATGCGCACCACCTGCTTCACCTCCTCCACGTCCGTCCGCGTGCATAGCGTCCAGTTGCTCGCCTCGGCTGCGGACTCTGCTGATGCCCGGTCGATGATGGCTGCATGGTCTAGGAACCTGCATAAAAACAACTTATTATGTTCTTTTCATTAATCAAATAATAATGAATCAGGAACACTCTATGTCCTGTTTTGAATAATACTCATGCTCAGACATTTTTATGCCAACTTCGTCTGCCCAAAATTAGCTGAACATCCTGGAGCTCCCTATCAAACATGTCCTACGGTAGTACTATCGCCTATACAAGTGTCTGCAACGGGTCAATGGCTATGCACAATGTCAGTTTAAATCGTACGTACGTGTCCATGACATGGTGGCGGCCCATAAATCGTGACGGTGTACGTGTTGGTCCACACATGCGAATATTGCCAAGACCAGATTGTGAGCTCTTCAGATAATTAATTAATTGGAGGTGGACGACCTATTTCTCTGCTAATACTACACTTAATTGGACAGTACACCTGAACTAGTGCTGGTACTATTTGATACGCGAGTAAATCGAATGATTTCGCTTACCGGCATTCCTTGCTGTGGGGCAGCTTCTGCTTCCCCTTGAGGTCCTCGCCGGTGGCTGCCTCGTGGTCGACGTCGTAGAGCATACTCGGGTCAGACGGCAGAGGCAGGGCGCGCTTGCTCCATGCCGCGGCCGTCACGGCAGCCACCTGCGTCAGCGGGCTCCCCACGAGCTTCTTGAACCGGTACTTCCTGGTGCCGGCCAGGAACACGCCGAGCCCGGCGAGGATGCCGACGGCGCAGATGCCGTAGCCCCAGCGGCGGCCGATGTTGTCCTGCACGTACACCAGCACGGTGACGGCCAGAAGCGCGCCGATGCTGACGAAGAAGTAGAACCAGTTGAAGAAGCGCATCATCTTCTTGCGCTCGCCGTCGTCGGACTCGTCGAACTGGTCCGACCCGAACCCGGACACGCTCGACTTGAGCCCGCCCGTGCCCAGAGCCGTCATGTACAGCCCCAGGTACAGCATTCCTAGCTGCTTCCCGTCCGCCCGCACGCAGTCAGGGCTCTGCCCCGTCACGTCCGCGCACGACGCCGGCCGCAGCCCCGGAGCCACCGTCGTGACCGTCAGTACCATCACGCCCTGCATTGGTCGATCGATCGTACGCGACTTAATAGTTAATACACATGCATGGTCTATTGCTAGCTAGCTGTCTCTCGTATCGGCGCGGGGCAAGGAGCTTACGGTGGCTTGGACGGCGGAGAAGATGGCGATGGTGAGGTAGCGGCCGAGGTAGGTGTCGGCGATGAAGCCTCCGAGGAGGCAGAGCATGAAGGAGGTACCGATGAAGTTGGTGACGGTGTTGGCGGCGGCTGCGCTGCCGAGGTGCATGGTGCCGGTCATGTACGGCGCCAGGTTCACCGCGATGCCCAGCGTCGTCATCCGCTCGAATAGCTCCGCGCCCAGGATCATGGCCGCGCATCCCCACCCGCCGGAGGTGGAGCGGGTGGCGGGACGGCCCTTGCTGTCCCAGGCGTCAGTGAGGGTGTCCTTGCCCTCCGCCGCGATCTCCGGCAGCACCGAGGCCATTGTCTCTGCTTCAACACCAAGCTAGCTACTCCCTCTCGCTCGTGCTTGCCGGACTGGCCGGAAAAGGTGGTGCGTTCGGAGACGAGGAGGCTCGAGCTCGATCGAACTGCTAGTTGGTGCGATGGTGGTCCTCTCGGCCGGGTACCATTTTATAGCCGAGCGCTGGTGGATCTTTGCATCGGGATTCGGGTTGCCCGGGGTCGAAGAGATCCCCCCTGGCTCCTTCTCTTTACCTTTTGCTTGATGAGGTAGCTGTGGCCAAGATTAGTTTATTGTTAACCAGTGTGTTATGTGGGGAATCAGTATCTCCTCCGTGAGTTCCTTCCTTCCTTCCCATGACTCTGCCACTGCTAAAAAGTGCATGTAATCTCACTAATTATTGACTAGCTTGTCCATCAAATTTAGTGGAAGATAAAAAGTGCATGTACTAATTTTACTCGCTTAATTAATAATTATTATGCATACTACATGTACATGGTGGGTCAGAAAGTATGATTAGTGGGAGGGTAATGTTTGGTGTTTCTCACACGATGACGACCGTATATCCTTTGTTCTAAAAAATGCAGGATGTCCTAGCTAGTGATTCTAGATTCATAGTATTAGTCCAACACTTGTATCAATGCGAGTGTGCCCGTCCGGTACTCTCTTGTCTCAGCTACGCACTACTCCAGTATAGACCTGTGAAGTAAAAGCTATCTTAGGGTGTTTGTGGGTAATCTATCACACCCTGAGAAAAAATCACACTTTAGTTAACCCGGCCGGGATGCTTAGGTTTCAGTTTCACCTGCAAATCAGAATCACACGTGCAGCAGACAAGCCTGATTCGGAAATCGGTATGTCTCGAAGTGACAAAAGTATACTTTTGAACTCCAAGATTCTACTTGCTTTCTTGCTCTAGAAGCAAAAAAAAATTCAGATCTGCTAACTGGCCTAGCTTGCTACACGAAAGTGTTATTTGTGCAAAGGATTGTTGGTGGGAAGCTCGCCATTTCTTTCAAATACTTGAAATTTTGAAGAAACTTATTTACCGACTCCAGTTTCCAACTACACCAGGTCTCGACTGCATGGCACAATGGGGTCTTAGATTGTGGACACATGATGATGAATGCGCGCAGGATGGTGACGCTGGCGGCGTCGGCGGCAGGCCTGGCGAGAGCTATGTCGGATCTCCGTCCTAAAGATGGCTGAGTGGTTTGATGACGATGACGACTTCTGGAGCGTATGCATAAGGTGCTTATGTAGGGTCTGTTGGATCGGATGTGTGCTCCTGGTTCGCCATAGGGTGACTCGGTGATGCCCCTAATACCTAGCCGGTGAGCCTTTGTTTTGTGTTTTAGGACATAAGACCCGATGGCATGATCATCACCTATTGTCGGGTTTTTTAGGTGTTGTGTGGTGGCTTCGGTGTTTGATGCATACTTTTAGCAGAGCTCTGTTGAATAAAATATAAATAAATGTAGCGTGCATCTTTTCGATGCAGATGCTTGGGATCTAAAATATCAACCTTAAAAAAAATCAGAAGAAAAAATTACAGCCCCAAAATACGTACTCTGTAGAAATAGGAATACATACAGCCAGCTATTATTGTTTGTTAGGAGTAATTTATCAGCTAAGTTGGGTTAAAAGGTCAGCAAGCTATATACTTGCCACATGCATGAAGAAAAACTACTGGGTAATCCATGCTTGCGTGCTGCATGCGCAGTAAACGGCCATTCTTCTCAAGAAAGAGAAAAAAATAAAGAGGGTGACGTATTTCTGGACAATAATTGAGTACAGGTTTGTTCACAACTTCGAGTTTTGTCTCTGAATATATTTCTAATTTCATCCACTTGCATTTACCTAATTAAACTTTGACTGTTCATTTACATCTTCGAGTTTCTTTCTGCGTGCTCACATTTTGTTGTAGCTGGGATTTTGCCATATATTTTAGCAGCAGTTGGCAAATTAGAATTGGCACAACACCTAATGTAATGCAAATGGGTGATAAGATATGATACCCAGTTAGTTACAGTAGTTGCTGGCCGCTTATCGGTATAACTACTTAGTCATTTAGTGAATAAAAAGTCAAAATAATATCAAATCTCATACATCTTACAGAAGGTAAAAGTAGAATGTAGAAATTACACGCAACTTTGGGTAGCTTTGAACTGGAACTAGCTAGTGTCTCAAATGCTAGATTTGCCACCACTGGAAGATTGTTATCTAGTGTCTCTGTTACCGAGCGGTGTTGGTAACAAATTTTTGGACGACTAAATCAGCAAAAACATAAATTAAATTTTATGCTCATTTAATTTAGAGGAATTTCATACTCCCTCCGTCTAAGAATAAATGTCTTATGTTTTTCAATTTTTAGATGAATCTATATACTAAATAGTGTCTAGATTCATTCAAATTCTGATAAATTTGAGACATCTATTTTGGAACGAAGGGAGTAGTATATATTTGGATCATTAATTAGGATTTTTCTAAGTTTACGGTTTTGATTCACAAGATTAAGTTTTCTTAGAATGCACTTGTTTTTTGGTGTTGTCCAACACCCTTTAGTCTAAATTCTTGTATACTATATGATAAAATGACATTCCCGAGTTTTTTTCTATGAGAATAGATAGTGTGGATCAAAGAGACATTAGATAACGAGAAAGAACACTTTCCCACCGACCGATGCACCACAGCCAAGAAGTTCGAATTAATATAAACACAAAATGTTACTTCCTCTGATCCAAAATAAGTGTCACGGTTTTGAACTAACTCTACTTCAAAATGGCGACACTTATTTAGGATCGAAGGTAGTACTATTTACGCAAAGCGATCGGGTCATGTGCCACGTACGTTCATCAATATTGTCACTACTCCAAATTTTTATACAGAAAAATGATAGTGCCTTACGTAGGTACCTCTCCAATACGATAGCACAAGAACCATATATAAGCGTCTCGGCATCCATTACCAGGGCTTATGAACGGCCGTATGCACGAGTATCATAAGCTCCACGTCACAACCTCACAGGTGGTTCATTCAGCGAGAAGTCCAATTTTCAATTTAGAGAATATACACAGGCCACAAACGACCCTAATGACCTACTTTTTCTGGTTATACATGGATCAGCGCATTGACTTAATCTGCCACATCATGTGATGTGAACTGTACCCGTGTATATCTGTTTGATTGCTCGTCTCGTTTAGGGTTTAGTTAATAATTTGCTTATCTCGTCGTTCCGCAATTGCAAGGGCTAATACAACCCATCCGGGACAATAATCCATTTTTGGTGATGCATGCCTGTGTAATGTGTACAGGTAGGCAGCATTATTAGAATCGTCCATTGGATGTTTTAAACAAAACCATCCAATTGCTAATTATATACGAAGCTGAGCTCGCACTAAAGAGTTATTATTAGTCTTGCACTAGCTATGGCAGATCGAGGCGGAGCATGAATTATAGGAATGAAGCACCAGTAAAAAAAAGTCCTTTCGTTCAGAGCATTAGTCCCGACCGTGATTGGGCTCGGAATAAATGTGATTATTAGTTTTGGTTCCGATAGCTAATACCGTCTTAGAGGCACGGACAGCTCTAGTCTCGGACCAAATCGTGACCTTTAGTCTCAACCGGAACTAAAGGCTTTATGGTAGGTGGGGACCACGCCAGTCTGTTTAGTCCCGGTAGGTTTCTCCAACCGGGACTAAAGATAGACTTTTAATCCCGTCTGGTGTCTCCTCGGAAATAATGTCCTTCTTATATCATCTTTCTCCCTGCCCTGAGCCATAACTGCTTTCTCCTCTCTGTTTCTTCCTAGAGCTCGAGTTTATCCCTATTTTTTTCATACGATTTGTCAAGATTTCGCGGCGCCCCAAAGGTTAGCAACTTCATCCTTTCATCTTTAATTTCTAGTTTAGCTCATTTCATTGCTAGTTTAGCAACTTCTCATTTTCAATTCCTTTTTTCCGCCATTTTTTCCTGATTTTTCCAGTCAAAGCAGTGAGGATAATGCAACATATTCGCGTAGTCCCACATAGGAGCGTCTCTACCCGCATCACCCCCCCTCTCTCTCTCTCACCCCTTCCATCCCACACGCTCACCTCATCCTTATATTTCTCACCACCGACAAAGCGTGGCGGCGGACGAGTGCATGACGTCGGGGCGATGTTGAATCGATACTAGGCAGGTTAGAGGCGGAGAAGCAGAGACAACCAAGGCTGGATTCGGGATATGGAAAGGAGGCCGTGGCCTCTTGAGTGGAGGGATGTAGGGAGCGGAGGTGAGAGGGAGAGCTCAGGAGCGAAGGGGCCTTCTCCTTTTCAATTCCTTTTTTCCGCCATCCACCCCTGATTTTTCTAGTCAAAGTGGTGAGGATGATGCGACATCTTCGCGTAGTCCCGCATAGGAGAATCTCCCACATCGCCCCTCTCTCTCACCCGCACTATCCCACGCGCTCACCTCCTCCTTATCTTCCTCACCACCGGCAAAGCGTGGCAGCAGACGGGTGCACGAGGTCGGGGGCGATGTTGAATCGATATTGGGAAGGTTCAAGGCGAGGAAGCAGAGGAGGCCGACGCTAGGTGCGGGAGATGGATGGGAGGCGGTGGCCTCGGTGAGTGGAGAGGGTGGAGGAAGCGGAGGTGAGAGGAAGAGATCTGATGAGTGCGTGAATACTTCATTGGGAGACCACAAGAGGAAGGTAAGATGAGCATAGCAGCAAGTTTTTTCTCAGTAAGAAACCGAGGTTATCGAACCAGTAGGAGGAAGGAAATGACTCAAAGGTGTTGCTAGCAACTTGGAGACCTGCACAACACAAACTCAAGACTTTTCCCCAACGAACAGTAAGGTTGTCAATCTCACCGGTTTACTGTAACAAAGGATTAACTGTATGGTGTGGAAGATAATGGTGGTTTGCAGCAAGTAAACAGTAGCAGTGGAAGATGTATCAATGGTAAAGATTGGACCGGGGTCCATAGTTCACTAGAGGTGTTCTCCTTAGATAAACAAACATGGCATGCTGGGTAAACAAATTACAGTAGGGAAATTGACAGGACTGAGCAAGGCATAACAATGCAATACTAGACATTCATGATCCTATGAGATTCGATTGGGCAATACAACAAGATACATAGACCGCCATCCAACTGCATTTATGACTAGAATTCCACCTTTGGATTATCATCCGAACCCCCTACAGTATTAAGTTGCAAGCAACAGACAATTGCTTTAAGTAAAGTGTGTAAGGTAAACAATTCACTTGTTGCATGAACAAGAGACTGTTGTTTTCTCCCTAGTGGCAACAGCACATCTACAACCTTAGATATTTCTATCACTTCCCTTAGATTAAAGTAGATTCATGAACCCACTATCTAGCATAAATACCCCCTCTTGGAGTCACTAGCAACTACTTGGCCAAGATAGCTACTAACAATGGAGAGCATGCAAGATCACAAACAACACAGACATGATAGAATCAATAAGACAAAACCATTAATCAATCTGACATAGTAATCTCAATATCCATCGGATCCCCGCAAACACAACATGCATGATTACCACTGTTCAAAAAATAGGCCGAATCAGCGATTAATATGCCGATTACTCGCTACTAGGGACCTGACCGTGTCGATTACCACTAATCTTTGTGTTAATCGTTTAGCTCGATTAATAGGTCTGACACTCCGGTTACTAGGTATGTTCCCGATTAACCACTACACTTGGTCAAAAAAGTTGCAAAATTATCAGCACATATCGCCCATCCATCTGCTAGCCCGCCCCAATGTAGTAGGTTTTGCGAAGCTCCCGATTGATCCCTGCCTCTAGGAGCTTGATTTCCGCCATCACCAACCAGTTACTTGTCATTGTTGACCAGTTCCTTGTAGTCGTCGACTAGAACTCGGATTCAAGAGCTCGATCCACTTGAGGATCTCATCCGAGAGATTAAGGTTGCCTTTAATAGGGTAGATGATTGAGGTGCAAGAGGATTCATACGTGTTTTAGGTGCTAATTTTTGTAGGTTGCACCGATTGATAGCCAACCGATTAAATCAGTTAATCGTTCAAATTCCGATTAGTCGCTACTCCCAAGCCAACCGAGCAGTTAACGATTACCAATTTCCTTACCATTGATGATTACAAATAGATGAGATCTTGATCATGAACGGAGCTCACAAGATCTAAACATGAAATCACAAACGAGGAGATACAACCATCTAGCTACTACATGGACCCGTAGTCCAAGGTTGAACTACTCACACTTCATACCGGAGGCTGGTATGATGAAGAAGAAGGCCTCCGGGATGATCTCCCCTCCGACAGGGTGCCGGGAAGAGCTTCAGATCCCCCCGATCTAGGGACGATGGTGGAGGCGGCTACAGACAGTTTCGTGGAATATTGATCGGGTACTTAGGGTTTAGGCCTCGGGGACTTCTTATAGGCGAAGGGGCGAGGCAGGGGGGTCGCCAGGGCGGCTGCACCCCCCTAGGCGCGGGCCCACCTTGGCCGCGCGGCCAGGGGTGCAGCCCCCTGGTGGCCCTCCTTCGTCTCATATTCAGGCTTCGTGTTCCCCACGGTAAATTATTGACTTTGGCATTTGTCCCGTCTAATTCCGAGAATATTGATTTTCTTGCTCGAACCAAAATGTAAGAAAACAGTAATGGCACTGTGGCATCTTGTTAATAGGTTAGTACCATAAAACATATAAAAACACCTCAAAGTGTAGACAAAGCAAAGCAAAGTAGATACTAAACAAGCATGGAACATAAAAAATTGTAGATACGTTTCCGACGTATCAAGCATCCCCAATCTTAACTCCTGCTCATCCTCGAGTAGGTAAGTGATAAAAAGAATAATTTTTGAGGTGACATGCATCATCAAAATCAAGATCAAACCATATGCAAGCATTGAAAGCTGGGATCAAAGAACTCTAAACATGAGCATGAAAGATGGAGTTCTAATAATAAGACAAAGGAACTATGCATGCAACATGAAAGGCTACAAACAAAGATCATGAATAACATGTATTGAAAAATGTTTGTTTGTTTCACATACATAAAACATAGCATAGTGGCAATCAGCTTGTCCCTCATGGAGTAGCAAATAGATGCATAGGACACCTTCAAAGTTCATAAGAGTGACTAGATACAAATAGCACGAGAACAAGTAATATCAACAATATGAATCAATCAATAAGTTTTGGGACAATGCACATAGAACTAGGAATGTCAACTATGCTCTTTTAACTGGTTCCTAAAGGTAGAAGGTTGATACGTCGGAAACGTATCTATAATTTTTGATGCTCCATGCTTGTTTAGTATCTACTTTTCTTTACTTGTCTACACTTTGAGGTGTTTTTTACATGTTTTCTGGTACTAACCTATTAACAAGTTGCAACGGTGCTAGATGCCTGTTTTCTGAAGTTTTTGGTTTCAGAAAAGCTAGTAAAGAAATATTCTCGGAATTGGACGGGACAAACTTCAAAGTCAATTAATTTCCGTGGGGAACAAGAAGTCTAGAGGGGAGAAGAGGAAGCGGGCCAGGGCAGCTAGAACCCCCCAAGTGCGGCCAGGGGTGTGCCCGCGCCTGGCTAGGGTTTGCCCCCCTGGTCGCCTCCTCGGCCTCTCCCTTCGCCTATAAGAAGCCCCTGATGCAGAAACCCTGAGCAGCCGATCAAATATTCACGAAACCGTCTGTAGCCGCCACCATCGACCCTAGATCGGGGGATCTGAAGTTCTTCCCAGCACCCTGCCGGAGGGGAGATCATCCCGGAGGCCTTCCCTCCGGTATGATGCGTGAGTAGTTACACCTTGGACTATGGGTCCATGTAGTAGCTAGATGGTTCTATCTCCTCCTTTGTACTTTCATGTATAGATCTTGTGAGCTCCGTTCATGATCAAGATCTAATCTATTTGTAATCATGCATGTTGTGTTTGCGGGGATCCGATGGATATTGAGATTATTATGTTGGTTTGATTTATGGTTTTGTCTTTATGATTCTATCATGTCTGTGTTGTTTGTGATCTTGCATGCTCTCTGTTGTTAGTAGCTATCTTGGCCAAGTAGTTGCTAGTGACTCCAAGAGGGGGTATTTATGCTCGATAGTGGGTTCATGCCTCTAGTTTCCAAGGGAAGTGACAATAATCTCTTCGGTTGTAGATGTGTTGTTGCTACTAGGGAGAAAACAACGGTCTCTTGTTCATGTAACATGTGGACTGTTTACCTTACACACTTTGTTTAAAGCAGTTGTCTGTTGCTTGTAACTTAATACTGGAGGGGGTTCGGATGATAACCTGAAGGTGGACTTCTAGTCATAGATGCAGTTGGATGGCGGTCTATGTATATTGTATTTCTCAATCGAATCTCATAGGATCTTTCTGACTAGTAATAGCATTGTTATGCCTTTATCAGTTCCTGTCAATTGCCCTGCTATAATTTGTTTACCCTTCATGCCATGTTGTTTATCTAAGGAGAGCACCTCTAGTGAACTATTGACCCCGGTCCAATCTTTACCATTGTTACATCTTCCACTATTACTTGTTTACTTGCTGCAAACCATTACCTTCCACACCATACGTTTAATCCTTTGTTACAGAAAACCGGTGAGCTTGACAACCTCACTGATTCATTGGGGTAAAGTCTTGAGTTTGTGTTGTGTAGGTCTCCGCGTTGCTAGCAACACCTGTGTGACGTTTCCTTCCTCCTACTGGTTCGATAACCTCGGTTTCTTAACGAGGGAAACTTGCTGATGTGCTTCTTCATACCTTGCTCTTGGGGTTTCCAACGAAGCGTTCCACGATAAGTGCTGGGCGCCACCAAGCTATTTTCTGGCGCCGTTGCCGGGGAGGATAAGGACGTCTTCACTAGGGGAGTCCTTCACTTCCTTTCTCTTTACTTTGTTTTTAGTTTGCTTTGTTTCTTTTGCTTGGTTTTGTTTGCCTCTTTTGAAAAACACAAAAAAAAAGTTCCTGCTCTAGCTGCTGCTGCTGTTTTTGGCTTGCCCACCTTTGCCAAAATGAACTCTGCTGAGAACACCAAGTTGTGTGACTTCACTAGCACCAACAACAATGATTTCCTTAGCACACCTATTTCTCCACTTACTCCTGATGCTACCTTTTATGAAATTAAGCCTGCTTTGTTGAATCTTGTGATGAGAGAGCAATTTTCTGGTGCTAGTTCTGATGATCCTACTGCCCATCTCAATAGATTTGTTGAACTTTGTGAGATGCAAAAGTATAAGGATGTAGATGGAGATAGCTCAAGCCTTTTCCTTTCTCCTTGAGAGGAAAAGCTAAAGAATGGTTGCTTTCTTTGCCTAAAAATAGTATTGATTCTTGGACTAAGTGCAAAGATGCTTTTATTGGAAAGTACTATCCTCCTGCTAAGATTATAGCTATGAGAAGTGACATTATGAAATTTAAATAACTTGATAATGAACATGTTGCTCAAGCTTGGGAAAGAATGAAAACTTTGGTTAAGAATTGTCCCACTCATGGACTCACTGCTTGGATGATTATCCAGATTTTTTATGCAGGTTTGAACTACTCTTCAAGGAACCTGCTGGATTCAGCTGCTGGAGGTATCTTCATGGGCCTCACCTTGGGTGCTGCAATAAGGCTCCTTGATAATATGATGGTTAACTACTCTGGATGGCATGTTGAGAGAGCTCCACATGGTAAGAAGGTAAATTCTGTTGAGGAAACTTGCTCTTTGAGTGAAAAGATTGATGATATTATGGCTATGCTTGTTAATGGGAAATCTCCTTTAGATCCTAATAGTGTTCCTTTAGCCTCTTTTGTTGCTCAAGAAGAGCAAGTTGATGTGAACTTCATTAGAAACAACAATTTCAACAACAATGCCTATAAGAATAATTTTGGTAACAACAACAATTATAGGCCTTATCCTCCTAATAATGGCAATTCCTATGGAAGCTCTTACAATAATGCTAGAAGTGCCCCCTCTGAACTTGAAGTCATGCTCAAGGACTTTATTAGTAAACAAACCACTTTCAATAAGACTATAGAAGAAAAGATTTTAACTATTGAGAAAAATATATCCTCTTTGTCTGAAGCTTAGTCTTCCTTGATTAATAAAATGGCTGCTAAACCTGAAACTATGGAAAACACATTTGCTACTGCTCATGCCATACAAGTTAATATTGATGAAAATATTATGTTGTTAGCTCAACTCCATGCTAAGTGGTAAAGGGAAGCTGAAATTGATAGAAACAATAGTGTGTGCACCATCACCACTAAACCACAAGTAGTCCCTATTCCTCCTCCTACTATGCCTAAGCCTATTGAGCCTACTACTAGTGACGCTAAGTTTGACTTTGATATTGATGGTTGCAATATTTCTGAAGTGATTATGTTCCTACAAAAGCTTGCTAGAAGTCCTGATGCTAGTGATATGCATGTTGCCTTTTATAAACACATTACAGATGCTCTTGTCAAGATTGAGGGAGAGAAGCTAAAACACAAAGCTTCTATTCCTAGGAAAGTAGAAGATAGCTGGGAACCCATTATTAATATGCAAGTAAATGACTTTGATCTCAAAGCTTCATGTGATATTGGTTCTAGTGTCTCTATTATGCCTAGGAAGATTTATGAAATGCTAGATTTGCCACCACTGGAAGATTGTTATTTAGATGTCCCACTCAATGATAATGCTAGGAAGAAACTCATGGGGAGTATTAATGATGTTCTCATTATGGTTAATAATTATTATGTCCCTGTTGATTTCAATGTTATGGATGTTGAATACAATGCTTCTTGTCCTATTACTTTGGGAAGACCTTTTCCTAGAACAGTTGGTGCCATCATTGATATGAAAAAAGGCACCATCAAATATCAATTTCCATTCAAGAAAGGTATTGAACACTTCCCTATGAGGATAGAGAAGTTGCTTTTTGCTCCTCCTTTGAAAGCAAGGTTTGATGTTAATGCTTCCTCATTTGAAAATACTTGATTCTTCTTGCTTCTGGTGCCTAACTTAAAGGCGTTAAAGAAAAGTACTTGTTGGGAGATAACCCAAGAGTTTCCTTGAGTCTTGGAAGTTATTACTTAAGTAATTACCTCTCATTATCCTTTTTATTTGCTTTTTGTGCCAAGAATGTGTTGGAATTATGCCCTAGAGGCAATAATAAAGATGTTAGAATTGTATTCCATGCTAGAATTGTATTAAGCGGAAACTTTAATACTTGTGTGGTTTGTGAACAACACCGTGTCCCTAGTACGCCTCTATGGACTAGCTCATTGATTAATGATGGTTAAGGTTTCCTAACCATGGACATGAGTTGTCAATTAATAATGAGATCATATCATTGGGAGAATGATATGGTGGACAGACCCAAACTAAGCGAAGCAATTAGATCGTGTCATCGTGTTCATCTTTGCGAAGCTTTTCCTATGTCAAATATTGTATTCCTTAGACCATGAGATAATAAAACTCCCTGGTATCGGAAGAAAGCTTTGAGGTCATCAAACGTCATCCTATGAGAGGGTGATCATAAATGTGTCTCTCAGGTGATCGGAAAGTATCTGTTGGGTTGTATGTATCGAGATGGGATTTGTCCCTCCCAAGTCGGAGAGATATACTTCGGGCCCACTCGGTAATTGATATCAACACCGCTTGCAATCATGTGGTTAAGGAGTTAATCACAAAGTGATATCGGATTACGGAACGAGTAAAGTACTTGCTGTGAACGAGATTGAACTAGGTATGACGGTGCAAGACGATCAAATCTCGCAAGTAAAATATCGCGAGACGAAGGGAATATATATATGGGATTGATTGAATCCTGGCATCGTGGTTCATCCGATATGATCATCGATGAATGTGTGGGAGTCAATATGGGTGTCCAGACCCCGCTGTTGATTATTGATAGAAGATCATGTCTGCATATTCTCGAACCCGCAGGGTCACACACTTAACGTGTCTCGATGCTAGGATAGATTGGATAATTGGTTTATGAGTTTTTGTTTGAAGTCTCGGATGGTATCCGGGACATAACGAGAGGTTCCGGAATGGTCCGGAGAATAAGATTCATATAAGGCAGTGCAGTTTTTGGAGTTCGGAATTGTTCCGGGTTAATCGGTATTGTACCGGAAGCTTCTAGAACCTTCCGGAAGGGGGCCAACGTGGACCCACCTTCCGGGAGGGGGCATGGGCCTATGAGGGAGTGCCCTGGCCGCATTGGGCCAGGGGCACAAGGACCCATAGGGCCCAGCCGGCCAAGAGGGTTTAAACCCTAGATAGAGCTTCTAGAAGGGGGGGTTTCCTTGCCCCCCACTCCTCCTCCTTGGCCGCCGGCCTTGGCTTGGGGGAGGGGGATAGGGTTGCCGCCCCACCCCTCTATATAAAGAGGGCTGGGGGCGCACCACCCCCCACACCTTCCCCTCCAAAGCTAGCCGCCCTGCTGCCCTCCTCTCTCCCTCCCGACTGCGTGTAGGCGAAGCCCTGCTGCAGAAACTCTCCACCATATACACCACGCCGTCGTGTTGTAGATCCAATCCGTCTCTCCACCATACTTGTTGGACCGAGGAATGAGGAGACGTCGAGGTGCTGCACGTGTCCATCTCACGGGGGCACCGCCACTTGTGGTGCTAGATCGGATCGGATCGCATGGAGGAGAAGCGAGTACGACTACATCACCCACGTTCCGACGAACGTTCCGCTGTGCGAATCTTCAAGGGTATGGAGATCTAATCCAATCTCTCTCGTTGTTTGCATCTCCTAGATTAGATGTTGGCTTTCCCTCTGTTCGCATCCGTAGAAAATTTTGATTTACTATGCCGCGAAACCCTTCAGTGGTATCAGAGCTAGATCTATGCGTAGATATGTTTCACGAGTAGAACGCAACATGGTTGTTGCGGGCGTTGATGTTTTCTGTTGCAAGCCTCTTGTTTGTGTTCTTCTTATGACGTGGGATAGTGAGATTGAAGGGGTCCAGGCCAATCTTACGCCGTTCATGAGACCGCTCGCACTTGACGCGGTGGCTTGTTCCACACATGCGCTGGTGGATGCCGATTTCTCTCACTATAGTTGTCATGGGATTAACACCGGAGTTTGGCAACCATAATATCACCGTTGTGGCTTTCCGTAGGTAAGAATCGTTCTTAGCATCTACTCCCATAAGCCACGTAAAACATGCAACAACAAAGTAGAGGCGTCTAACTTGTTTTTGCAGGGAGTGTTTTCTGTGATATGGTATGGCCCAAGATGTGATGTGTATAATGTATGCGATGATCATGTTTTGTAATGTTTCACGACTTGCATGTCGATGAGTACACAACCGACAGGAGCCATATGGTTGTCTTTATAATTGTGTATGACCTGTGTGTCAACTTCTTATGCGCCATGTAATAGTTTCACTTTATCGCTAAGTACTAAGCAATAGTTGTAGTTGCTATTCGTGGTGGAGGCAATCATGGTGGAGTCCAGGAATTCTTCGAGTCCAGGAATTCTCGTGGTTGGGTTTCCGTCGTACCTTTCTTCGAGTTTTGACTCCGCTCTCGTCTCTTTCTTCGAGTCCTTTAGGGTTGTGTTTTGACTCCGCTCTCGTCTCTTTCTTCGAGTCCAGGAATTCTCGTGGTTGGGTTTCCGTCGTACCTTTAGGGTTTCTCATCCTTCTTCGATAACGGTGTGGCTACATCTGGTCTTCATGCTATCCGAGGAATCCTTCGTCTGTGGTGCCGTCCTTTGCTCTTTGTTTGTGCCTTCCGGTGTTTTCCGACGCGACGACCTCATCTATGCCAGATCCGATGCAGAGTCTGCATCACCCGCTGTTCCGAACCTCGCTTGTCGAGATCTTCAGTCTGATTCCGAGAATGGTTGCACGCTTTTCCACTGATTGTGCGGAGTAATAGTTTGGGTGCGTGATGGATTGGCCCCCATGCCTACTACCCTTTCTATTCGCTTTTGTACATTGAAGTGGATGAGAATGCATCGGTTCCCCTCTTCCATCGGAGCTAGAGGTGGCTTTATTTGTGATACCCTACCTTCGACCTTTTGTCCCCGGAGTGTTCTCTCGACGATCACGGACAACGACCTCTTGTTAGTGGTGTCGCGAGGATCTACACGAAGCGAGAAGACGGAGAACGCCGACCTTCCTTCCGGTATCATGAGGCGGATCTCGAGGGCGAGATCCATTGTTAGTGGTGTCGAATTGTGGCATCCCGCAAAACCACTACTAGAAAATCGCGTTGAATTTGTGCATTGCATCGTCATCATCATGCATTGTTTGCCAAAACTATTTTCGAAAACCCCGATTTGTTTTCCAAACGCCTCAACTCATTTCAAACGCCAAAACCCGGGGCTCCGGAGTATTTTGTTTTGTCCGCTGTCGAATTGCAAAGCGTTGTTTAAAAATAAATAATTTAATTAATTGTTTGGTAGGGGCAGTCGAACGGGCCAACCCGACCCGAACGACCGCCCCAGATTTAAAACGGTCCACCCCTCACCTCTCCTGGCCCACGCGCCCACCTCTCCCAGCTCTCACTCACCACCCCACGTCCCTGCCACGCTACACACACACGCGCGCAGTGCCGCACCCAGCCAACCCCCTTCCACTGCCACCGGGCCCCACGCCCTGGGCCACACCCAGTCCACCCATCGCCTGGCCCCGGTCCCTGGCCACCCCAGCCACCTACCGACCCCGCGTCCCCTGTTCATCCTCATCCTCCTCCCGACGCTCCTCTCCCCCGTTTCCTCTCCCTCCTCTCTTCTCTCTCACGCTTCCGACTGGGCGTCGCCGCGCCGCCCCTCCTTCGCCGGCCGCCCCGACCTCCGCCTCCTCCGCGACGCTGGCGCCTCGCTGAGCTCGCCATCCTCCGCCTCCTCGCAGCTCATGGCAGCCCTCGCAGCGTCTGACTCCGAGCCCTCATGGCTGGCCACTGGCCACAGACGCCCTGCCGCCTCGGCCCCGGCGATCTAGCCTCCTCGCCGGGAGCTGCCACCGACCGCCGCCTCGCCGCTCGTTCGAAGCCGTCCGCGTTCCTCCTTGCTGGCGGCTGCGCTATCCCGGCTACAAGCAAGCCACCGCCCAGCGCCTCCTCAAGAAGCCCGACCCCACCACCTTCCGCCTGCTGTTGCTCCGTGTCGTGGCAGCGCTGGCCCCTGCCTCCAAGGCGTCTCTAGGTCCATCCTTGACCATGTCTGTGGCCTCTCCGTGTGGTTGTTTGCAAGATCGACCCGTCGTTCGTGCCCGAAGCCTTTCGCATGTGTAATCGTGTCGCGACCAAGGATGTACATGACCCGCAGTACCTGAAGACACACCGGCACCCAACCAAGAACATCGACAACAATTGGAGCCGTTGACCCGAAGATCCCCCTCGAAACACCCAGTTCTCCTTCCCGGAGTCGGACCCGAAGATCACATGGACGACAAGCACTCCATCCGGAAACCCAAAGGCGATGGTGCCAAACCTCAAGGACTCCCTCCCACACCGATGCCGACAACCGGACGCCAAGGTCGCCTACACGGAACGACGAGCACTTCGCCGCGGAACGTCAAGACCCTGTCCCCGGAACTCCATGTCCTTCCCCCCGGAGCCGAAGGTCCGGAGCTATGCTTCATAGAACGTCTAGTGCCCCGAAGACCGTTCCGCTGAATTTTTTAATGCTACGGCGACCCCCGAGATCTACACCGGCAGCTAAGCTGGCCCCACAAGACCGTCGACAAGAAGCCGCGAACCGGAAACCTGAGATCTTCCTCCAGGACGCCGGGATCGTCGCCAAGACCCGAAGGCCGCGGATGCGACAAGATCCACTACCCCGGAATCCGAGAACGCTTTCCGCCGAACCCCCCGAACCCCGGAACCGTCGAGACCCCTGGACCCTGTCGAACCCCGAACCCCGGAACCCCAAGTCCGTCGAGACCCCTCAATGTGTGCCCCTTTTCCTCAAACCCTAATCTATAACATAAAAACTTGTTGCATATTGAATTGTCATACTCGCATGCATATCTGTGGTTTGGGGGCCTTACGCCGATTCACCTAACAATTAAATATGGGGCCCATATGCGGGCAAATTCAGTCTCATATTGGCCTCATTTAAATTTGTGTAGCGAACCGGTGCTATCTTCTGCCATGCTAAAACAACATTTAAATTGCGGGGTATCTCAACAACTTGAACCATCTAATTAACTGTCGGAACCCCGGTTCCGCTTAATTTGACCTAATTGCATTGCACCTTTTGCCATGCCATCCATCATGCATGCATCATGCCGATCTTCTGCCGTGTATTAAATATTGCATCCGGTGTTTCTTCTAGTGTTTTGCTTCTTCGTGGATAAGGCCGTTGAGTTGATGTGAGCTTCGCCCCGATCTTCGGTCGAACCCTTCGACAATGTTTTCAGGCGAGCATCTCCCCCCTTTCTACCTATCTTACTTTTATAGTCTTTATTCCCTCCTGTTGATCTATTGCTATCTGTGTCGCGATGCTTTAGTTTCCGTACCCGTGATATTCCGTGCAGCCCTATATTGCCTTGGACACACCCTATTACCTGTTGTTTGGTAGCTAGTTGGACTTGCGCGTCGTAGTTGCTTGCTCTAGTGTTGATGTGTGTCGTCATATGACACAGTTGCTGATGTATTGCCGCATGTTGATGTTGGAGATGATTCTAGCTTTACTTGTCGTCACTTTACTTTCTGTTTAACAACTAAAATTGAATAAGCAGAGGCATCGGTGGGTGATAGATAATATTTGGTTTCCGAACGCCCACTTGTGTCCCGTAAGACCCCGAGTACTTGATACCTGTTCCTTGATTTTGCGCGCTATCCACATCCGGGAGGTATATGGGACCCCTGAGCGAGCTTGATTCAGACTTATTTCTTGGGGCCACAAACTAGTTTGAGGTTTTATTTACGATCCTGCATTTATGCCATGTTTTATCGCTTCATTTACTATTGTGCGAGGTGCACACTGATCGCTTAGGCAAGCGGAGTGTTTTCAGCGGTATCGACAAGCCCAGCCACACTTTGGGTTCCCGATCGTTTACCACAGACGCATACCTTGAGGCCGTCGAGCTTGCTTACGCTATGATTCTACTTAAGGGTGGCCCCAAATATTTCTGAATCCTGTGATTGTTCACCGTGAAAGCCTCGTTGGGTTTTGATTTGGTTTTTCCGAGGTTGATCGAGCGTGTGTTGCTATTGGTGCACCCCGCCGGTAAAACTTTCAAAGCCGTGTCCGCGGATATGGACGACTTGGAGCACGATATCTCGATCATAGACAAGCATAACTAAAGTTTATCGCTATTAATTTGACTTATAATGACTAGTAATCAGCTTCACTATAACGGAATGGCTAATTAATACGCCCACCCTTGTTGCTTGGTTGTCGCCATGCAAATGTATCGACTAGTAAGTATTGCAACTACAACGAAATGGCTGAATAAAAGTACCAACAAGCACTGGGTTTCGGGTTTATCTCATGCTATCTCAGATTCGATTAGTAATTGTTGCAACTATAACGGAATGGTTAAATAAAAGTGCCCATCGCTTACTTTATCGTGACGATTATCTAAACCGACTAGTAATTACCGCAACGATAATCGAATAAATAAAGCGCCAACCGTGTGAGTTCCTCGGTTGACTTCCTCGAAGGTCTCGAGGGGAAACTCGAGATGGGTTTGTTTGGTGTTAGCTTGTGTTGGATCCGGATAGGTCATTCTTACCTCTCTCGATAACCGCCATTGTATCGAGTCTCTATAGGTTGTTTAGTGCATCTGCCGCCGCTTGATCCACCATACCTATGTAGGCGAGGACCGCCAATTCTAGCCTCGCTGCAATCGCCTCGATCGACGCTCCTTCTTTGTTTTCGCTTTGCCTTTGTCGGCACCCCTTTTGTTAAGCAGGTTTTGAGATCGACGCCGTTAGCGTGGTTACCCTTCCGCTTGGCACAGGCAGGTTATGGACGCCATCGGTTATTCTTGGCTCTTAGCCCCATTTGCTTCTTGTCCGTAGTCGGACGCCCCATCGCTTTTCAAGGTGATTTGGATCTTTGTACCGTATATCTCGTATTCTTGACTCTTTGAGTCGTTGTTATATATATCTGCCTGGGTCCCATCGAGGACTGTTGTGTAATGTTATTACTTCGCTTTCCACCCGCACGAAAGTGCTCGGTGGCACCTTTGAATCGCTTTCTATGCGGGTTTGGCGAATTTTGCTCAAACTTGCATAGGTCCGATTCCGAGGGTGTTACTGAGTGGTATCGAGCTCACCGTTGCGATACCCACAAGTCCAAATCAGAGGATAACCTAGCTAACGGCCAAGTAGAGTGTCAAAACTATTTTGGAAAATCGGTTGGATAGTTCGATTAGGTCTGATTTTACTCCTTACCCTCTGCTGTTCTCCTCTTACCCCCACGTGTTTTGACTCCGCTCGTCTCTTTCTTCGAGTCCGTGAATTCTCGTGGTTGGGTTTCCGTGCACCTTTAGGGTTTCTCATCCTTCTTCGATAACGGTGTGGCTACATCCGGTCTTCATGCTATCCGAGGAATCCTTCGTCTGTGGTGCCGCCTTTGCTCTTTGTTTGTGCCTTCCGGTGTTTTCCGACGACCTCATCTATGCGATCCGATGCGAGTCTCGTGATCACCCGCTGTTCGAACCTCGCTTGTCGAGATCTTGATCGATTCCGAGAATGGTTGCACGCTTTTCCACCGATTGCGGAGTAATAGTTTGGGTGCGTGATGGATTGGCCCCATGCCTACTACCCTTTCTATTCGCTTTTGTACATTGAAGTGGATGAGAATGCATCGTTCCCTCTTCCATCGAGCTAGAGGTGGCTTTATTTGTGATACCCTACCTTCGACCTTTTGTCCCGGAGTGTTCTCTCGACGATCACGGACAACGACCTCTTGTTAGTGGTGTCGCGAGGATCTACACGGCGAGAAGACGAGAACGCCGACCTTCCTTCCGGTATCATGAGGCGGATCTCGAGGAGATCCATTGTTAGTGGTGTCAATTGTGGCATCCCGCAAAACCACTACTAGAAAATCGCTGAATTTGTGCATTGCATCGTCTTCATCATGCATTGTTTGCCAAAACTATTTTCGAAAACCCCGATTTGTTTTCCAAACGCCTCAACTCATTTCAAACGCCAAAACCCGGGGCTCCGGAGTATTTTGTTTTGTCCGCTGTCGAATTGCAAAGCGTTGTTTAAAAATAAATAATTTAATTAATTGTTCGGTAGGCCGAACGGGCCAACCGACCCAACGACCGCCTTGATTTAAACGGTCCACCCTCACCTCTCCGCCCACGCGCCCACCTCTCCCAGCTCTCACTCACCACCCCACGTCCCTGCCACGCTACACACACACGCGCGCAGTGCCGCACCCAGCCAACCCCCTTCCACTGCCACCGGGCCCCACGCCCTGGGCCACACCCAGTCCACCCATCGCCTGGCCCCGGTCCCTGGCCACCTCAGCCACCTACCGACCCCGCGTCCCCTGTTCATCCTCATCCTCCTCCCGACGCCTCTCCCGCTTCTCTCCTCCTCTCTTCTCTCACGCTTGGCGACTGGGCTCCGGCCGCCTTCGCCGCCGCTGCCCCGACCTCCGGCCTCCTCCAGACGCTGGCGCCCGCCTCGGTCCCCGCCGAGCTTCGCCATCCTCCGGCCTCGCAGCAGCCAAGGCAGCCCGCTGTCCGACCCGAGCCTCGCTGCGCTCACCGCTCTGCTCCTTGGCGACCCAGCCACCTGCAGACGCTGCCGCCCGGCCCCGGCGATCTAGCCTCCTCGCCCGGAGTTGCCACCGACCGCCGCCTCGCCCGCTCGTCGGAAGCCGCCGCTGTTCCTTGGCTGTTGCCTTCGCTCCGGCAAGCCACCGCCCCGCCTCAGCAAGCCCGACCCCACCACCTTCCGTCCCGCGTTGCTGTTCCTCGGTGTCGTGGCCAGGCGCGCCTCGTCCTGCCTCCGGCGCGTCTCTAGGTCCATCCTTGACCATGTCTGTTGTGGCCTCTCCTGTGTGGTTGTTTGCAAGATCGACCCGATGTCGTTCGTGCCCGAAGCCTTTCGCATGTGTAATCGTGTCGCGACCAAGGATGTACATGACCCGCAGTACCTGAAGACACACCGGCACCCAACCAAGAACATCGACAACAATTGGAGCCGTTGACCCGAAGATCCCCCTCGAAACACCCAGTTCTCCTTCCCGGAGTCGGACCCGAAGATCACATGGACGACAAGCACTCCATCCGGAAACCCAAAGGCGATGGTGCCAAACCTCAAGGACTCCCTCCCGCACCGATGCCGACAACCGGACGCCAAGGTCGCCTACACGGAACGACGAGCACTTCGCCGCGGAACGTCAAGACCCTGTCCCCGGAACTCCATGTCCTTCCCCCCGGAGCCGAAGGTCCGGAGCTATGCTTCATAGAACGTCTAGTGCCCCGAAGACCGTTCCGCTGAAACCCCAAGATCATCCACGGCACCCGAGCTCGACACCGGCAGCTAAGCTGGCCCCACAAGACCGTCGACAAGAAGCCGCGAACCGGAAACCTGAGATCTTCCTCCAGGACGCCGGGATCGTCGCCAAGACCCGAAGGCCGCGGATGCGACAAGATCCACTACCCCGGAATCCGAGAACGCTTTCCGCCGAACCCCCCGAACCCCGGAACCGTCGAGACCCCTGGACCCTGTCGAACCCCGAACCCCGGAACCCCAAGTCCGTCGAGACCCCTCAATGTGTGCCCCTTTTCCTCAAACCCTAATCTATAACATAACAACTTGTTGCATATTGAATTGTCATACTCGCATGCATATCTGTGGTTTGGGGGCCTTACGCCGATTCACCTAACAATTAAATATGGGGCCCATATGCGGGCAAATTCAGTCTCATATTGGCCTCATTTAAATTTGTGTAGCGAACCGGTGCTATCTTCTGCCATGCTAAAACAACATTTAAATTGCGGGGTATCTCAACAACTTGAACCATCTAATTAACTGTCGGAACCCCGGTTCCGCTTAATTTGACCTAATTGCATTGCACCTTTTGCCATGCCATCCATCATGCATGCATCATGCCGATCTTCTGCCGTGTATTAAATATTGCATCCGGTGTTTCTTCTAGTGTTTTGCTTCTTCGTGGATAAGGCCGTTGAGTTGATGTGAGCTTCGCCCCGATCTTCGGTCGAACCCTTCGACAATGTTTTCAGGCGAGCATCTCCCCCCCTTTCTACCTATCTTACTTTTATAGTCTTTATTCCCTCCTGTTGATCTATTGCTATCTGTGTCGCGATGCTTTAGTTTCATGCACTGATATTCCGTGCAGCCCTATATTGCCTTGGACACACCCTATTACCTGTTGTTTGGTAGCTAGTTGGACTTGCGCGTCGTAGTTGCTTGCTGTAGTGTTGATGTGTGTCGTCATATGACACAGTTGCTGATGTATTGCCGCATGTTGATGTTGGAGATGATTCTAGCTTTACTTGTCGTCACTTTACTTTCTGTTTAACAACTAAAATTGAATAAGCAGAGGCATCGGTGGGTGATAGATAATATTTGGTTTCCGAACGCCCACTTGTGTCCCGTAAGACCCAGTACTTGATACATTCCTTGATTTTATGCTATATCCACATCCGGGAGGTATATGGGACCCCCGAGCGAGCTTGATTCAGACTTATTTCTTGGGGCCACAAACTAGTTTGAGGTTTTATTTACGATCCTGTACTTATGCCATGTTTCT
Source organism: Avena longiglumis (assembly GCA_030063025.1). Taxonomy (NCBI): domain Eukaryota; kingdom Viridiplantae; phylum Streptophyta; class Magnoliopsida; order Poales; family Poaceae; genus Avena; species Avena longiglumis. The sequence continues at coordinate 453,505,221 of CP125974.1, read as the reverse complement.
CGCTTCATTTACTATTGTGCGAGGTGCACACTGCATCGTTAGGCAAGCGGAGTGTTTTCGGTATCGACAAGCCCAGCCACACTTTCGGGTTCCCCGTAATGCCAGCCCACGACGATACCTTGAGGCCGTCTCGAGCTTGCTTACTCCGCTATGGATTCTACTTAAGGGTGGCCTCAAATATTTCTGAATCTCGTGATTGTTCAATGTGAAAGCCTCGTTGGGTTTTGATTTGGTTTTTCCGAGGTTGATCGAGCGTGTGTTGCTATTGGTGCACCGCCGGGTAAAACTTTCAAAGCCGTGTCCGCGGATATGGACGACTTGGAGCACGATTCTCGATCATAGACAAGCATAACTAAAGTTTATGCTATTAATTTGACTTATAATGACTAGTAATCAGCTTCACTATAACGGAATGGCTAATTAATACTGCCCACCCTTGCTTGCTTGGTTGTCGCTATGCATAAAATGTATCTCGACTAGTAAGTATTGCAACTACAACGAAATGGCTGAATAAAAGTACCAACAACTCTGGGTTTCGGGTTTATCTCATGCTATCTCAGATGTCGATTAGTAATTGTTGCAACTATAACGGAATGGTTAAATAAAAGTGCCCATCGCTACTTTATCGTGACGATTATCTAAACCGACTAGTAATTACCGCAACGATAATCGAATAAATAAAGCGCCAACTGTGTGAGTTCCTCGGTTGACTTCCTCGAAGGTCTCGAGGGGGAAACTCCAGGATGGGTTTGTTTGGTGTTAGCTTCAGGTTGGATCCGGATAGGTCATTCTTACCCTCTCTGATAACCGCCAGTTGTATCGAGTCTCTATAGGTTGTTTAGTGCATGCTGCCGCTGCCGCTTCAGTCCACCATACCTATGTAGGCGAGGACCGCCGAATTCTAGCCTCGCCGTGTACTGGCCTCGATCGACGCTTCTTTGTTTTTGCTTTGCCTTTGCCGGCACCCCTTTGTTTAAGCAGGTTTTGAGATCGACGCCGTTAGCAGGGTTACCCTTCCGGCTTGGCCTGGGCAGGGTTATGGACGCCATCGGTTATTCTTCAGGGCTCTTAGCCCCATTTGCTTCTTGTCCGTAGTCGGACGCTCCCATCGTTTTCAAGGTGATTTGGATCTTTGTACCGTATATCTGTATTCTTGACTCTTTGAGTCGTTGTTATATATATCTGTTCTGTGGGTCCCATCGAGGACTGTTGTGTAATGTTATTACTTCGTTTTCCACCCGCACGAAAGTGCCTGGTGGGCACCTTTGAATCGTTTCTATGCGGGTTTGGCGAATTTTGCTCAAACTTGCATAGGTCCGATTCCGAGGGTGTTACATTTGTCGTGTCCAAGCATCACGTGATGATCGGGTGCTATAGACTCTACGCTCACATACAACAGGTGCAAGCCAGTTTTTTGCACACGCGGAAATACTTGGGTCTAACTTGACAAGCCTAGCATGTACAGACATGGCCTCGGAACACATGAACCGAAAGGTTAAGCATGAGTCATATGAATGATATGATCGACACTTTGTTGTCCACCATTGAAACCACATCTCTTCTCGTGAAGATCGGATTAGGTGTGGTGAATTTGGATCGTGTTCACTAAACAACTTGAGGGATGTTGAATTTAGTGGGAGTTCATCTAGTAATTTGATTAAAAGTTGAACTAGTTATCATGAACATAGTATAATTTGTACTTGCAAATATTGTAGATCAAATGGCTAAGTCCAACTTCAACTTCAATGTTTTTGCTGAGAAGGAAAAGCTTAAAAACAATGGGTCTAACTTCACCAATTGGTTCCGCAATCTAAGAATCATTCTCTCTGGCGGTCAAAAGGACTATGTCCTTGGGAAAGCGTTAGGTGACCCCCCTGCTGCAACTACGTCGGCTGATGAGAAAGCTGTCTATAAGTCGCGCAAAGATGATTATGGTGTGATTAAGAGCACCATGTTGTTTGCTATGGAACCGGAACTTCAAAATTGTTTTGAAGACTATCCCGGGCCCTTTTAGATTCTCGAAGATCTGAAAACCATGTTTCAGATTCAGGCCCGTTCTGAGAGATATGAGATCTCAGAGAAGTTCTTTAACTGCAAGATGGAGGAAGGGAGTTCCGTTAGTGAGCACGCCATTAAGATGACGGGCTACACTCAACGCCTTGAGCAACTAGAATGCACAATTCCAGAGGATCGCAAGATTGACATGGTTCTGCAATCACTCCCTCCCAGCTACAAAAGTTTTGTAGTGACTCATAATCAGATTGGTTCCACTGATACGATCACCGAGCTCTTCGCAAAGTTGAAGGCCGCGGAAGTGGACATCAAAAAGGATAATCATGTGTTGATGGTCAACAAGCCCACCTTTAAGAAAAGTAAGGGAGCAAAGAAGCCCTTCAAGAAGGCGGCAAGCGTGCCGCCTCGCCGAGAAGAAGCTCAAGTCCGGTCCTAAGTCGACCTCGAGTGCTTCTATTGCAAGGACAAGGGTCACTAGAAGCGCAACTGTCCGAAGTACTTAGCGGACAAGAAGGTTGGCACCATCAAAGGTATATTTGATATACATGTTATTGATGTTTTCCTTACTAGCCCTCGTTGTAGTGCCTGGGTATTTGATACTGGTTCAGTTTCTAATATTTGTAACTCGAAACAGGAGCTACGGAATAGACGGCGGCTTGCTAGGGATGAGGTGACGATGCGCGTTGGCAACGGATCAAGAGTTGATGTGATGGTCGTCGGCACGCTCTCCTTAGTTTTACCTTCGGGATTAGTTTTAAACCTCAATAAATGTTATTATGTGCCTGGGTTGAGCATGAACATTATTTCTGGATCTTGTTTATTGCAAAACGGTTATTCATTTAAATCAGAGAATAATGGTTGTTCTATTTATATGAGTAACATCTTTTATGGTCATGCACCTATTGTGAATGGTTTATTTCTTCTAAATCTCGAAAGGGATGAAACACACATCCATAACATTGAGGCTAAGAGATGCAAAGTAGATAGTGATAATACTACTTATTTGTGGCACTGTCGTCTAGGTCATATTGGTGTAAAGCGCATGAAGAAACTCCATTCTGATGGACTTTTGGAGTCTCTTGATTTTGAATCATTTGACACATGCGAACCATGCCTCATGGGCAAGATGATCAAAACCCCGTTCTCTGGTATGATGGAGCGAGCAACGGACTTGTTGGAAATCATACATACCGATGTATGCGGACCGATGAGTGTTTCGATGCGCGGTGGATATCGCTATTTTCTCACTTTTACTGATGACTTAAGTAGATATGGGTATATCTATTTAATGAAACATAAATCTGAAACATTTGAAAAGTTCAAGGAATTTCAGAATAAAGTGGAGAACCATCGTAACAGAAAGATTAAGTTTCTACGATCCGATCGTGGGGGCGAATATTTGAGTTATGATTTTCTCACGCATCTTAAAGCAAGTGGAATTGTTTCGCAACTCACGCCACCCGGAACACCACAGCGCAATGGTGTGTCTGAACGCCGGAATCGAACCCTATTAGATATGGTCCGATCAATGATGTCTCTTACTGATTTGCCGTTATCATTTTGGGGTGATGCATTAGAAACCGCTGCATTCACTTTAAATAGGGCTCCATCTAAATCCGTTGAGACGACATCGTATGAACTGTGGTTTGGTGCTAAACCTAAGTTGTCGTTTCTTAAAGTTTGGGGATGCGAAGTTTACGTCAAGAAGTTGATGCCGGACAAGCTCGAACCCAAAGCGGAGAAATGCGTCTTCATAGGATACCCTAAGGAAACTATTGGGTATACCTTCTATCACAGAACCGAAGGCAAAGTGTTTGTCGCAAAGAACGGTTCTTTTCTTGAGAAGGAGTTTCTCTCGAAAGAAGTGAGTGGGAGGAAAGTAGAGCTAGACGAGGTTATTGAACCTTCTCTTGAATTGGAGAGTAGCGCAGCACTTGAAATTGTTCTAGTGCCGCCTGCACCAACAATAGAGGAAGCTAATGACAAGGATCATGAAGCTTGGATGATGTCACATCGAACGTCGCAGTCGACAAGGTTGCGTGCCCTCCCGAGTGGTAACGGAAACCCTGTCTTGATGTATTGCTAGTAGAAGACGGTGAACCCACGAACTATGAGGAAGCGATGAGCCCAGACTACGAGAAATGGCTAGAAGCCATGAACCGAATTGGGATCCATGAGCGAAAACCAAGTATGGACTTTGGTGGACCTCCTAGCGACCGAAAGGCCGTTGAGTGCAAATGGATCTTCAAGAAGAAAACGGACGGATGGTAATGTTACCGTCTATAAAGCACGCTTGTTGCAAAAGGTTTTCGACAATTTCAAGGTGTTGACTACGATGAGACTTTCTCTCCCATAGCGATGTTTAAGTCCATTCGGATTTTATTAGCAATTGATGCTTCATGATTATGAAATATGGCGATGGATGTCAAGATCGCATTCCTCAATGGCAACATTGATGAAGAGTTGTATATGATGCAACCCAAGGTTTTGTCGATCCTAAGGATGCCGATAAAGTATGCAAACTTCAGCGTTCTATTTATGGATGAAGCAAGCATCTCGGAGTTGGAACCTTCGCTTTGATCAAGTGATCAAGAGCTTTGGATTTGTTCCAAATTGCTCTGAAGCTTGTATCTACAAGAAAGTGAGTGGGAGCTCGGACGCTTACGGTACTATATGTGGATGACATATTGATTATCGGAAATGACATCAACATGCTTAACGATGTGAAGAGTTATTTGAACAAGTGTTTTTCAATGAAATACCTAGGTGAAGCTGCTTATATATTGGGCATCAAGATCTATAGAGATAGACAAAGACGCCTGATAGCTTTAAGCCAGAGTACGTACCTAGACAAAGTTCTGAAAAGGTTCAAAATGGATAAGGCAAAGAAAGGTTCAGTGCCCATGTTGTCAGGTAAGATATTGAGCAAGGCTCAGTGTCCAGCTACGGTAAATGATAGGGAAGCTATGAGCAAAGTGCCTTATGCCTCGGCCATAGGTTCTATCATGTATGCCATGCTGTGTACTAGACCGGGTGTGTCCAATGCTCTTAGTTTGACGAGAAGATATCAAATTGATCCAGGAGTGGAACACTGGACAACCGTGAAGAACATCCTAAAATACCTAAATAGGACTAAAGAAATGTTCTTAGTCTATGGCGGTGATGAACAGCTTGTCGTAAAAGGTTACATCGACGCTAGTTTTGACACCGACAAGGATGATTCTAAATCTCAGACAGGATACGTGTATATTTTGAATGGAGGAGCTGTGAGATGGAGAAGCTGCAAGCAAAGCGTGATCGCGGGATCTACAGTAGAAGCGGAATACATGGTCCGCAGCGTCAAGTGAAGGAGTTTGGATCAGGAACTTCATCACTGAGCTTGGCGTGGTTCCAAGTGCATTGGACCCACTGGAGATATTGTGTGACAACACTAGCACCATAGCACTCGCTAAGGAACCAAGATATCATCCAAAGACCAAGCATATCAACCGCAAGTTTCATATAATCCGAGATTATATAGCAGATGGAGATCTGAAGATTAGAAAAGTACATGCAGGTCTGAATGTCGCAGATCCATTGACTAAACCTCTTCCACGTGTAAAACATGATCAGCACCTCAGTGCCATGGGTGTGAGATTGTTGCCAAATGTAAACTAGATTATTGACTCTAGTGCAAGTGGGAGACTGTTGGAATTATGCCCTAGAGGCAATAATAAAGATGTTATTATTATAATTCTTGTTCATGATAATGTTTATATTCCATGCTAGAATTGTATTAAGCGGAAACTTTAATACTTGTGTGGTTTGTGAACAATACCGTGTCCCTAGTACGCCTCTATGGACTAGCTCATTGATTAATGATGGTTAAGGTTTCCTAACCATGGACATGAGTTTTCAATTAATAATGAGATCATATCACTGGGAGAATGATATGGTGGACAGACCCAAACTAAGCGAAGCAATTAGATCGTGTCATCGTGTTCATCTTTGCGAAGCTTTTCCTATGTCAAATATTGTATTCCTTAGACCATGAGATAATACAACTCCCTGGTATCGGAAGAAAGCTTTGAGGTCATCAAACGTCATCCTATGAGAGGGTGATCATAAAGGTGTCTCTCAGGTGATCGGAAAGTATCTGTTGGGTTATATGTATCGAGATGGGATTTGTCTGTCCCAAGTCGGAGAGATATACTTCGGGCCCACTCGGTAATTGCTATCAACACCGCTTGCAAGCATGTGATTAAGGAGTTAATCACAAAGTTATATCGGATTACGGAACGAGTAAAGTACTTGCTGTGAACGAGATTGAACTAGGTATGACGGTACCGACGATCAAATCTTGGGCAAGTAAAATATCACGAGACGAAGGGAATATATATATATGGGATTGATTGAATCCTGGCATCGTGGTTCATCCGATATTATCATCGATGAATGTGTGGGAGTCAATATGGGTGTCCAGACCCCGCTGTTGATTATTGATAGAAGATCATGTCTGCATATTCTCGAACCCGCAGGGTCACACACTTAACGTGTCTCAACGCTAGGATAGATTGGATAATTGGTTTATGAGTTTTTGTTCGGAGTCTCCGATGGGATCCGGGACATCACGACAGGTTTCGGAGTTGTCCGGAGAATAAGATTCATATAAGGCAGTGCAGTTTTTGGAGTTCGGAATTGTTCCGGGTTAATCGGTATTGTACCGGAAGCTTCTAGAACCTTCCGGAAGGGGGCCAACGTGGCCCCACCTTCCGGGAGGGGGCATGGGCCTATGAGGGAGTTCCCTGGCCGCATTGGGCCAGGGGCACAAGGCCCCATAGGGCCCAGCCGGCCAAGAGGGTTTAAACCCTAGATAGAGCTTCTAGAAGGGGGGGGGGGTTCCTTTGTTGGAGATATGCCCAAGAGGCAATAATAAAGTGGTTATTATCATATCTTCACACTTATGATAAATTTTTACATACCATGCTATAATTGTATTAACCGGAAACATTAATACTTGTGTGATTTGTAAACTAAAATAAGAGTACCTAGTAAAGCCTCTTGTTAAACTAGCTTGTTGGTTAATATATGATCATGGTTTCCTGATCATGAACACAGAGATGTTATTAACAACAGGGTCATATCATTAGGAGAATGATGTGATGGACATACTCCTATAGTTAAGCGTAACATAAATATCAAGTCATTTAATATAGTTCATTTGCTATAAGCTTTCTGATACATAGTAACCTAATTCCTTCGACCATGAGATCATGCATATCACCTTTGCCGGATGGATGCTTTGATGACATCAAACACCACACCGTAACTGGGTGGCTATAAAGGTGGCATTGAGTGTTCGGAAAGTATTGGTTGAAACACATGGATCAAGAGTGGGATTTGTCCATCCATATGACGGATAGATATACTCTGGGCCCTTTCGGTGGAATATCATCCAATTAGCTTGCAAGCATGTGACTGGCTCACAAGGGATCACATATCACGGGAACGAGAAAAGAGTACTTATCGGTAACGAGGTTGAACTAGGTTTGCAGAGATACCGATGATCATAACCTCGGATAAGTAAACTATCGTGAGACAAAGGGAAATTGGTATCGTATGTAAGTGGTTCATTCGATCGCAAAGTAATCGTAGAAATATGTGGGAGCCATATGAATTTCCAGATTCCTCTATTGGTTATTGTTCGGAGAAGTGTCTCGATCATGTCCGCATAATTCACGAACCGTAGGGAGACACACTTAAGGATTCGACGTTGTTTGAGTAGTTATGGTATTATGAGAAAGAGACCGAATGTTGTTCGAGTCTCGGATGGGATCCGGATATCACGAGGTGATCCGAATGGTCCGAGAATAATATTCATATAAGGAAAGTCCCGTTTGGAGTTCGTAAATGATTCGGTGTTTTCATTGGGAATGTTCTAGAAGGTTCGGAATGTCCCAAGACCGGGGAAGGGTACATGAAAGTGTCATTACATATTGGAATGATTGCATCATGTACTAAGTGTTCTCATTGTTCGAATAAAGGATTAAATTGAATCCTAAACTGAAAAGTCAAATGGCCAGTTTGAAAGTCAAACGGCTAAACAGAAACCGAGGGAAACAAGCAAGAGGAGGTTGAAACCGACTTGGGAGGAGACCTCCTCTCCAAGCCTAGCGCCACCAAGGCCGACTTGGGAGGGACTCCTCCCTGGCCGCCTCCCACCTATAAAAGGAGGCAGGGCCTCCTCTAGACACACAAGTTCCTATCCTCTAATCTAAATCCTAGCCCTAAACTCCGCTTTTAGAGCCGCTTTGGTTTAGAGCTTCTAATTGCCCTAGCCTTCGATTAGAGCCTTCTAATTGGTGTGTCTAAACCCTAGACCACTAATAGCTCTCATACTCCACCATACCGCTCCCCGGCTTAAGGCGAGCCTGCGGGATCTCCTCTACTTCGGTACCACGCCTTTGCCGGAATCGCGAGGAGAGTGCTACCTCCATCCTCACTGGAACAAGGGAGAGGAAGGTCTTTGTCAAGTACCGAACATGTGACCGACTGCAGAAGCGCTGCCGGAACGCAGCGTCGGAAGGATCGTCTACACGATCTTGAGATCGGGAAGAGTACGACCACATCACCCACGAGAATCCACTCTCGTTAAACACTTTGGAATCTTCGAGGGTAAGTTATTCCATCGACTCGTTGCTACAATCTAGTAGATAGATCTTGGCTTGTTTGTTTGTATGCGATAGAAAATTTTTGTTTTCTATGCTACGAATCCCTACATCCTTGCCCCCCACTCCTCCTCCTTGGCCGCCGGCCTTGGCTTGGGGGAGGGGGCTAGGGTTGCCGCCCCACCCCTCTATATAAAGAGGGATGGGGGTGCACCACCCCCACACCTTCCCCTCCAAAGCTAGACGCCCTGCTGCCCTCCTCTCTCTCTCCCTCCCGACTGCGTGTAGGCGAAGCCCTGCTGCAGAAACTCTCCACCATATACACCACGCCGTCGTGTTGTAGATCCAATCCGTCTCTCCACCATACTTGCTGGAACGAGGAAGGAGGAGACGTCGAGGTGCTGCACATGTGCATCTCACGGAGGCACCGCCACTTGTGGTGCTAGATCAGATCGGATCGCGTGGAGGAGAAGCGAGTACGACTATATCACCCACGCCCGATTTAACGCTCATTGCAGGCGAATCTTCAAGGGTATGAAGATCTAATCCAATCTCTCTCGTTGTTTGCATCTCCTAGATTAGATCTTGGCTTTCCCTCTGTTTGCATCCGTAGAAAATTTTGATTTACTATGCCGCGAAACCCTTCAGAATGACCTCTAATGAGAGGGAAGTAAGATTTGGGGAGTTGCTGTCCTGAAACATATTTTTGTCCTCCACCAAAAAAATCGTGAGGAGTCTCAGTAACTCGGATTGAGCTCAAAATTTACGAATAAATCCCCCAGTTTGTTAGCTAACTTTCGTTAGTTCAAAACTTTTTGATCTGAGCAACACAAGATGTTTGAAAAAATCGGTTTCTACCTGCTGTTCTGTTTTGATATATTTCTGCCATTATTTATATTTGCTTCTTATTGATTCCTTTTTGAGTTATTTTTGGGAAATTGAGCTTTTTGACGGAGTTGCTACAGTAGCTTGTGTTTTTAGTGAAAAGCCTTGTTGTTTCAAAGCTTTGCCAGTGGTCTAATATCTTTTGAATAAACTAATATTGCTAATGAAGATTGTGTGAAGTTTTGTATGAAGGAAAATTTTCAGGTGTAGAGAGAGAATGATATAATGAGATGAAGAATGGAAAAAATGTCAAGCTTGGGGATGCCACCATGGTGTCACCCCAAGAAATATCCAAGAGGTACAAGCGTCAAAGCTTGGGGGTGCCTAAGGCATCCCCTTCTTCATCAATAAAAACCTCAGGCCTGTCTAGACACCTTGTTTTTATTGTTTCATGCACAGTTGTGTTATTCTTGGAGCGTCTTAGTTTTCATTTGCTTTGCTTAGTTGTTTAGTTTTCTTGAGTAGTTTGGACCCCCGTTCTCACTGTGTTGTTTTGCAAATAAGTTTTCTTGGTGTTGGAAAGGAGTAGTAAGTTCTTGCTTGAGTGCAAGAGGAGCTTGCATTGACTGTGACTTAGACTTTAGCATGACATTCTAGGTGTTGTATTAGCATTATGCTTAGTGATTATTGATGTAGCATGTATTGTTCCAAACAATTGGGATTGCTTAGTCTGCTTTGAAGAAATTATGCGTTGTTTTAGCATGCAAAAGCATAGTATTGTGGTATTCTCCTTTTATGCTTTGCTTGGGTTGACTTGGCACATGCTTACACCATGTTATGACTATGATAAGTCACTATTAGCCTCTATGATCATTTAGTACTTGACTTGTAGTACCACTCTTTGCTTTGATTAGTATGCTTTGTTGCTCTGCATGATTATGGCCATTATGCTCTCTTAGTTGGTTGCTCCCAGTCTTTTGCTAGCCTCCACTTATATGAGTAAGTTCTACTTATGCTTCCAACTCCCAAGAAACCAAGTTTTTCCAAAGTGTCCACTATAAACTCCTATGCATGGTGTGTTACACCATTCCAAGTATATTCTTGTTTTTAACTATCTTCCAATTAAAAACTATTTTGTTATGTGAAAACTTAGTGATTAAAGCCCTCACGAACTTGATGGGACACTTTATATTCTTTGCCCCTAATAAACTTGAACCATTAGACAACTTTGTTGTATATGCTTGCACTTATAAGTTGGAATTATCAGAACCGTGCTGTCACGAGGAACGTTTTCAACATTGTACTTGTACTTTGTACTCAGTTGATATCATGCTCTTTTGTCTATGGATGTCACCAGTGAGAAATAAAGAGGGAACTTGTAAGTCCATGGAGTTTGTATTCTGTGTTAGAGAAACGCCTGGCCCGCTAGCCTAAGCCATGCCTAATCATGGTGGAAACTCGCAGCATCACCATAGTGAGATATCTATGAAGCATACTCAATAAAAAGCTATGCATATGGTAAATAAAAATATTGCTCAGATGCTCATTGTCTGCTTGCCTTGTCATTTTGGTTATCGGAAAGCTCCTGTACCATGTGCAAGGGGTACCCTGTTGGCGGTTCTCAATGATATGCAAATACTTAGAATGACAAGAACTTGCCCGGGCCCAAAGTTGAGTATGCATGAGGTGTGTCCCTCGTATTCAAGGGACTTGAGATTGCCAACTTATACTTCGTTAAGCATATACTCCACCTTTTCCACTTTAACCTTAACCACTTCAAGATGCTTATGATAGGGGCAATGAGGGCTAAAAGCTAACAAGTACCATAATTTTTGGAAGCTCTTTTTGAAACTTGTAATCCCTGCTTCCATTACAAAAAAGGCCTTTCTTCCACCATTATTGAGTCTCCACCTTCTACCTTTAGGAACCATTAAGATGTCACATCCCAAGATTTTCCAAATCTTGTAATGTGAAAAATAAATAAACAAAATAAATTATGGTTGAAAATCAGGGTGAAAAGGAACTTTGTTTCTAAATGGAAACTTAAAATCCCATCTTAAACAAACTTTGGTAAAAGTTTGAATCCAACAAAAAATCCAAATCAAGAGAAATGCATTCCTCAATGAGTGTATCTGGAAATTTGAACACTTGGAAAATAAATCCAAACCCTAAACCCTAATGGAATAAAAATCATTTCCAAAGTTATCTCCAAATCTATGGATTTGATCCATATAAAATTTGTCAACAAACATTTACAAATGATCAAGAAAGACAAATGGAAATGATATAAAGCCATAGAAATTGGTTTCACTTAATTTGGAGCCATAGATAAAATCTTATGAATTTAATAAAGATAAGGAAATTAAATTTCCAAAGTCAATAAAGCATCTATCAATAAATCAATACCAAATGGTGATTAAATAATCCTAAAGAGATTTAAAAAGGATAAACAATTATTAAACAAGATTTTACAAAATTAGAATCACCAAGTTTGGATCTCTAAATAAGAAGATATGGATTTTATAAGACAAAGATAGAAATATTAAATAAAGAATATTTTTAAAGACCAAACTAAATCTTGACCTAATCTATTAAGCAAATAGAATGAATAGAATCCATATCCAAATAAAATAAAAGGATAAAGATTTTCCAAAATAAAATAAAATGGCATTAACCATTCTATCCCTATTTTAATAAAGACAAATCTCTAATAAGAATAATTATATAACTCATGAGAAAATAGTAATATGGAATTTACTCAAGTGAATAAAAGTTGTTTAAATTAATAAAATAAAATAAATCTTCCAAATAAAATTTAGGGAATCAAAACTATATTTAATCCCATTGGAATTAAAACAAATACCCAATTCAAATGATTTATGAATCATATTAAATACTTTCCAAATAATTCAAGATGAATATTTTGACACCCTAATAATCAAATAAAAACCTACTGAAAAGATTTGGAAAGTTTAAAGAATTTAAATGGTGTTTGGAAATATTATTAAATCTTAATTGATTTAAAACAAGGGCCTTTGTGAATAATTAAAAAGACCCCAAAAAGAAAAAAAAATTATTCCAAAATTTACTTTAGATTACACTAATAATCAGTATTTGAGTCTACACAAAATTTGGAAAAGATTTGAATTCAAATGAGTGTTTGAACTAATTAAACAAAACCAAAACAGAAATTAGAAATAGAAAAAGAATAACAAAGCAGTATAAAAAAAGAGAACAAGTCGACCCAGCCAGCAGGCCCAGTCCAGACCATCAGTAGCCCACCTTCCCCCTCCCGCAGTGAACGTTTTCCACTCGCAAACTTACCCCCAGCGCCGCTGACTACTGGCCCCCACCTAACCTCTCTCTCTCTCTCTCTCTCTCTCTCTCTCTCTCTCTCTCTCTCTCTCTCTCTCTCTCACTGCCAACGGACCCCAGCACCACGTCATCGTCTTCCTCCCCGCGATGAACTCGCCTGACCGTTTCTACCATTGATTGCTCGAATCAATACGCGTAAATGGCCCAGTGAATTCCCCCTGCGACCACGCCTTCTTAATCGCCAGCATCTCCTCTCCATTCCCCCCAGTCGCCTCACCCTAGCGCGCCCCCAGGCTGCTGAATTTCGCCCTTCACAGCCACTGTCTCCGATGACTTCCCCGGTCGATTCCGGCAGCCCCTCGCCGCACCTCGCCTCCTCGACCACGCTCACATGCTCCCCACCTCCTGGCGAACCTCCCCGTAGCATCAGCTCGGCCGCGCTCACCCCAGAGCATCGGCAAGGACAACCACTGACCGCCACCATCGCGCGCACCGGCGAAGCATCGACGCCTAACCCGTGTGCCCCTCGCGTTCTGGTGAGTATCTCTACAACCCCCGAAACCGTGCGCATCCTCCTGATGTTTTTACTCGTTTGCTTGCATCCCAGGCGCTCGTCTTCAACCACGACCGCACGCACCCGAGGCGCAGCTCAAATCCGGTGAGCAATTGAGGTCATCCTCGTGCGCCCCTTCGCCAGCAAGGACCGCCTTGAGCTTCCCCACGCCACGGCGATCACGGTGAGCCATCCCTCTTTCCTTCTCGCTTCCTGCATCGCCAGCTTCGCCGCCGTCTGACCGCGCGCCGCCAGTCGCCGCCGCCAGCACCGCTGGTTATTGGTCAAAACATTGAGAGTCGTTAGATGCTAATCCTGTGGCTGTGTTAGATTAACTTAACGAACCGTTTTAGATCGATCTGTGCCGCACGATCGTCATTATATCCAACGCCTCACACTTCTTATCCACGTGAAACGGTACCGACGAATTAAAACATGCCATGTGTCCCTGTCCGTTTGATTTAAAACAAATTTGATCTATTAGATGCTAGATTTTGTAAAATCTATAACTTTTAATCTACACGTCCAAATTTTGCAAATTTTATATCAATGGATTCAGCAAGACAAGCCCTAGCCAACCATGCACTTTTTTTAGTAAAAAGCTTCTGTTAAATTGTTTGTTTTTACAGCAACTTGTGTATGCATGTTTAGGATATAAAATTTGTTCTAAAATGATTTTTGAGATAAAACCTTTGGCAAATGGTTTGTTTTGAACCTACTGACCATAGGAATCACTTTGTGGTTTCAAAAATGTATTTGGTGAAGCAAACGAATGAATCTTGGATTTAAACCATTTCTAGTCAAATAAAAATATAGTTTAATTATTAAAAATGGTTTTGGAAGAAAACCTTAGAGAAATGTTTTGGAAATAAACTCTCTGACCCTAAACACAAGGTTTTATGGTTTGAAAACATATTTTGTGAAACCTATAGAATGTTGCCTTATTAAAAGCATTTCTTCACCACATAAAATAATGATTTGGTTTAAAAATGGTTTATGAAGTAAAACCTTTTGCAAATGGTTTTGCCACTTTATAAAATGACCCTTAGGTGTTTTCAATTGTTTATGACCCATTAGAAACCACTTTTACAAATAAAACAATCTTTAGCATGCTTGCATGCATTGTTTTGTTTCTATCATTTTATGTGATGAATTGCTTGAATGGTAGATTGAAATATTGTTTGTTTGCTTGAATTATAGTGATTTGAAGAGTGTGAATATTGCAAGAACAAGGAGTGAACTTATACTCTCTACCAACAAGGCAAGTGATGCTACATACTTTTGTCCCATTATTTTCACTATGCATTAGTGATATTTCTAAGTAGGACTTGCATGGAATTTTGCTAAGTATAAACCATGCTATGGGAAAACCTAGTAGATGAAACCTTAGTAGAATTTCCTAAGTTAAGATTCCTACTACTATCATGCTTAGCTTAGCTAGTAGAAAACAAGGGTTAAATATATATTCATACTATGGAAAATTTCTAAGTCTATGGACTTGTGTTTTGTTTAATAAAACAACTAAGTAAATGAATCACCTGGGTGGAATGGAAGGAATGGTTTGTGTTGAGTGGTCATGCAAGTCCAGTATGCTGGGGAAAACTTGGGCATCACCAAGTCCAGTATGCTGGGGAAAACTTGGTGTCTCACTTGTGGAATGCCACCCAGGAACAAAGAGATTTGAGATGTCAAATGTTGAGAATCTTCAAGTGCAGCCACTTGGCAATATGAGCTCTGCCTGGATCATATAGGTTGCAATACCTTAGCCAAATGGACAGTTGGTGGTAGGGGTTTGATAGGTTGGAGCACGTCCATTTTGGTCTAAGGGAAGGCTTCTGAAAGATCTTGTCTTGGGAAACCAAGTCTTGTGGGGAAAGTGCACAACCTCTGCAGAGTGTAAAATCTAAGTACTTAGCCATGTCCCTGGCAAAGGAAAATTTGAGCATCAAGACATGGAAGCTATCAAGAATCTCCTCATCCCAATTTCTAAGTTAAAAACTTGTGGTTGAACAAGGGTTGAAGGATCACCAATTTCTATTGGGAGATGCTTTGGGTGATTTTTTCAAGCAAAAACTTAGTGTTTTCAAATGATAAGGAAAATCTATTTTGAGCAAAGCAAGCCTAAGCTCCACTTAGCCAAATGCATATAGATGATAGACTCCACTATACTACCATAGTATCACTTGCCAATACAATTCAAATGTATTGACCTTTGTGGCTGTAACTTATTATGTTGCAGGTTTGTTTGATGTTAGAGAAGTTATTGATTTAGGATTACAAGTCTACAACCAACATGTCTGCCTGTGGCACTTTGAAGATGAAGGACCCCATGCTATTGTTACATTCTGCTGCATTGTAATGAGATAGCCAAATGAGCTATGTAAGATGTAATAAATTATTTTATTCCTGGTTATAAAGTTGTATTATGACCTATGTTTCTTGATATTACATCTTAACTGTGGATGCTAGCTATTGATCCAGGGACTAGCATTGTAAACACAGGGATCTCTACCTTATTAAAGGTTGGGAACCTTACATAAGAGATCATAGTTGTCATCTTGTGTGCAGTGTTCCAAAGCTTATTAATTGATGCATATTGTGATATTACTTGTTCTTGTGCTATTTGTTTATAGTCACCCTTGTGAACTTTGAAGGTGTCCTATGCATCTATTTGCTACTCTATGAGGGACAAGCTGATTGTCACTATGCTATGTTTTATGTATGTGAAACAAACAAATGTTTTTCAATGCATGTTATTCATGATCTTTGTTTGTAGCCTTTCATGTTGCATGCATAGTTACTATGTCCTATTGTTATAACTCCATCCTTTAATGCACATGTTTAGAGTTCTTTGATCCCAGCTTTCAATGATTGCAAATGGTTGTATCTTTATTGTGAGGGTGCATGTCACCTCAAAAATTATTCTATTTATCAATTACCTACTCGAGGACGAGCAGGAGTTAAGCTTGGGGATGTTGATACGTTGGAAACGTATCTATAATTTTTGATGCTCCATGCTTGTTTAGTATCTACTTTGCTTTACTTGTCTACACTTTGAGGTGTTTTTTACATGTTTTCTGGTACTAACCTATTAACAAGTTGCAACAGTTCTAGATGCCTGTTTTCTGAATTTTTTGGTTTCAGAAAAGCTAGTAAAGAAATATTCTCGGAATTGGACGGGACAAACGTCAAAGTCAATTAATTTCCGTGGGGAACAAGAAGTCTAGAGGGGAGAAGAGGAAGCGGCTAGAACCCCCAAGTGTGCAGCGCTGTGCCCCCCACAGTCGCCTCCTCGGCCTCCCCCTTCGCCTATAAGAAGCCCCTGATGCATAAACCCTGATCACCCGATCAAATATCCACAAAACCGTCTGTAGCCGCCACCATCGACCCTATATCGGGGGGATCTGAAGTTCTTCCCAGCACCCTGCCGGAGGGGAGATCATCCCGGAGGCCTTCTCTCTGGTATGATGCGTGAGTAGTTCCACCTTGGACTATGGGTCCATGTAGTAGCTAGATGGTTCTATCTCCTCCTTTGTGCTTTCATGTATAGATCTTGTGAGATCCGTTGATGATCAAGATCTAATATATTTGTAATCATGCATGTTGTGTTTGCGGGGATCCGATGGATATTGAGATTATTATGTTGGTTTGATTTATGGTTTTGTATTTATGATTCTATCATGTCTGTGTTGTTTGTGATCTTGCATGCTCTCTGTTGTTAGTAGCTATCTTGGCCAAGTAGTTGCTAGTGACTCCAAGAGGGGGTATTTATGCTCGATAGTGGGTTCATGCCTCTAGTTTCCAAGGGAAGTAACAATAATCTCTTCGGTTGTAGATGTGCTGTTGCTACTAGGGAGAAAACAACGGTCTCTTGTTCATGTAACATGTGGACTGTTTACCTTACACACTTTGTTTAAAGCAGTTGCCTGTTGCTTGCAACTTAATACTGGAGGGGGTTCGGATGATAACCTGAAGGTGGACTTCTAGTCATAGATGTTGTTGGATGGCGGTCTATGTATCTTGTTGTATTGCCCAATCGAATCTCATAGGATCTTTCTGACTAGTAATTGCATTGTTATGCCTTGCTCAGTTCCTATCAATTGCCCTGCTGTAATTTGTTTACCCTTCATGCCATGTTGTTTATCTAAGGAGAGCACCTCTAGTGAACTATGGACCCCGGTCCAATCTTTACCATTGTTACATCTTCCACTATTACTTGTTTACTTGCTGCAAACCATTACCTTACACACCATACGTTTAATCCTTTGTTATAGCAAACCGGTGAGCTTGACAACCTCACTGATTCGTTGGGGCAAAGTCTTGAGTTTGTGTTGTGCAGGTCTCCGCGTTGCTAGCAACACTTGTGTGACATTTCCTTCCTCCTACTGCTTCGATAACCTCGGTTTCTTACTAAGGGAAACTTGCTGATGTGCTGCTTCATACCTTGCTCTTGGGGTTTCCAACAAAGCGTTCCACGATAAGTGCTGGACGCCATCAAAGGTGGAGACTCAATATAATAGTGGAATAAAGGCCCTTCATATAGGGAATCGGGGATTTCAAGTTTCAAAAAGAGCTTCCAAAAATTATGGTACTTATTAGCTTTCAACTCTCATTGCCCCTATCATAAGCATCTTGAAGTGATTAAGGTTAAAGTGAACAAACTATGGAGTATATGCTTGAAAAAGCATAAGTTGGAAATCTCATGTCCCTTGAATACGAGGGCCGCTCCTCATGCTACTCAAATTTAGTCACCTGTAAGTTCTTGTCATAGTAAGTACATGTGTATCATAGAAAACCACCAATGGGGTACCCCTTGCACATGGTACAGGAGCTATCCCATAACCAAAATGACAAGGCAAGCAGACAATGAGCATCTTAGCAATCTTCTTATTTACCATGGGAATATGGTGCTTTTTTCTCTCTTTCTTCTTTTTAATATGTCTCTCTTTTTTCTATAAGAAGAATGCTTCATAGATGTCACTATGGTGATGCTGCAAGTTTCCACCATGATTAGGCATGGCTTAGGCTAGCGGCCCAGACGTTTCTCTAACACACATACATAACTCTATGGACTTACAAACTCCCCTTTTATTTCACATCGACGACATCCATAGACAAACTAGCATGATATCAACTGTGTACAATATACAAGTGCAATGTTGAAAGCGTTCCCCATGACAGCATGATTCTGCTAATTCCAACATATAAGTACAAGCATATACAACATAGATGACACAATGATTCAAGTTTATTAGGGGCAATAAATATAAAGTGTGCCATCACGTTTGTGAGAGCTTTAATCACTAAGTTTTCACATAATAAAATAGATTTTAATTGGAAGATAGCTTAAAACAAGAATATACTTGGAATGGTGTAACACACCATGCATAAAAATTTATAGTGGACACTTTGGAGTAACTTGGTTTTTTTTGGGAGTTGGAAGCATGAGTAGAGCTTACTCATACAAGTGGAGGCTAGCAAAAGACTGGGAGCGACCAACTAAGAGAGCAATAATGGCCATAATCATGCAGAGCGACAAAACATTACTAATCAAAGCATAGAGTGGTACTACAAGTCAATGACTAAATGATCATAGAGGCTATGGTGACTTGTTCATAGTCATAACATGGTGTGAGCATGTGCCAAGTCAATCCAAACAAAGCATCAAAGGAGAATACAACAATACTATGCTTTTGCATGCTAAAACAACACATGATTCTTTCAAGGCACACTAAGCAATCCCAATTGTTTGGAACAAGTCATGCTACCGCAATAATCACTAACATAAGGTAAAAACAACATCTAGCATGACATTCTAAAGTCTAAGTCACAGTCAAAGCAAGCTCCTCTTGCACTATTCAAGCAAGAACTTTCTACTCATTTCCAACACCAATCAACTTATTTAAAACAACACAGCAAGAAGGGGGCCCAAACTACTTTATTCAAGCAAACTAAACAAACTAAGCAAACCAAACGAAAACTAAGATGCTCGAAGAACAACACAACAGCGCATGAAACAATAAAACGAAGTGTCTAGAAAGACATGAGCTTTTTATTGATGAAGAAGGGGAGGCCTTGGGAATCCCCAAGCTTTGACGCTTGTACCTCTTGAATATTTCTTGGGGTGACACGGGGTGGTATCCCCAAGCTTGAGCTTTTGTCCATTCTTCA
Source organism: Avena longiglumis (assembly GCA_030063025.1). NCBI lineage: Eukaryota > Viridiplantae > Streptophyta > Magnoliopsida > Poales > Poaceae > Avena > Avena longiglumis. The sequence goes on along the minus strand of CP125974.1, from coordinate 453,485,697 downwards.
TCTCATTACATCATTCTTCCTTTACACCTGAAAAATTTCCTTCATACAAAACTTCACACAATCTTCATTAGCAACATTAGTGTATTCAAAAGATAATAGACCCTTGGGTTTAGCTTTAGAACAATAAATCTTTCAATGAGAACACTAGATACTGTAGCAATTCCCTCAAAAAGCTCAATTTCCCAAAAAGAACCCAAAAAGGAATCAATAAGAAGCAAATGCAAATAATGGCAGAAATCTGTCAAAACAGAGCAGCAGGAAAAACCGATTTTTTAGAAGACTTTTTGTTGCTCAAATTAAAAAGTGTTGAACTAACAAAAGTTATATAACATACAGGAGGATTTATTCGTAAATTTTGAGATCTATATGAGTTACTGAGACTCCTCATGAAATTTTATGGTGGAGCATAAAAATCTATTTCGGGACAGCAACTCCCCAAATCTTACTTTTCTCTCATTAGAGGTCATTTTTGGCACAAAAAGCAAACAAAAAGGATAAGGAGATGTCATTACTGTAGTAATAACTTCCAAGACTCAAGAAAACTCTTGGGTTATCTCCCAACAAGTATTTTTCTTTAATGCCTTTAAGTTAGGCACAAGAAGCAAGAATCAAGTATTTTCAAATGAAGAAGCATTAAGATCAAACCTTCCTTTCAAAGTAGGAGCAAAAAGCAACTTATATCTCCTCATAGGTAAGTTTTAAATACCTTTCTTGAATGGAAATTGATATTTAATGGTGCCTTCTTTTATATCAATTATGGCACCAACAATTCTAAAAAAAGGTTTTCCCAAAGTAATAGGACAAGAAGCATTGTATTCAACATACAAAACATAGAAATCAACAGGGACATAAGAATTGTTAACCATAATAATAACATCATTAACACTCCCCATGAGTTTTTCTTAGCATTATCATTAAGTGGGACATCCAAATAATAATCTTCCAAAGGTGGCAAATCAAGCATTTCATAAATCTTTCTAGGCATAATAGAGACACTAGAACCAAGGTCACATGAAGCTTTGAGATCAAAGTCATTCACTTGCATGTTAATAATGGGTTCCCAACTATCTTCTACTTTCCTAGGGATAGAAGCTTTGTGTTTCAACTTCTCTTCCTTAATTTTAATAAGAGCATCTGTAATGTGCTTGGTGAAGGCCACATTCATATCACTAGCATCAGGACTTATAGCAAGCTTTTGTAGGAACATAATCACTTCAGAAATATTGCAACCATCAAGATCAAAATCAAACTTAGCATCACTAGTAGTAGGCTTATTGGGTTTAGGCAATGTGGTAGGAAGAATAGGGACCTCTTGTGGTTTAGTGGCATTCATATTGGTGGTGGTGATAGTGCACTAACTATTGTTTCTAGCAATTTCAGCTTCTCTTTTCCATTTAGCATGAAGTTGGGCTAATAGTCTAACATTTTCATCAATAGTAACTTGTATGGCATGTGTAGCAGCAAAGGTACTTTCCATGGTTTTAGGTTTAGCAACCATTTTATTAATCAAAGAGGACTGTGCTTTAGACAAAGAGGGAATATTTTTCTCTACATTCAAAAGATTTTCCTCCATAGTCTTATTGAAAGTGGTTTGTTTACTAATAAAGTCTTTGAGCATGACTTCAAGTTCAGAGGGGGAACTTCTAGTATTTTTGTAGGAGTTTCCATAGGTATTACCATTATTAGGAGGATAAGGCCTATAATTGTTGTTACTACCAAAATTATTCCTATAGGCATTGTTGTTGAAATTGTTTTTTCTAATGAAGTTCACATCAACTTGCTCTTCTTGAGCAACCAAAGAGGCTAAGGGACCATTATTTGGATCTAAAGGAGCTTTCCCATTAACAAGCATAGCCATGATAACATCAATCTTATCACTCAAAGAGGAGGTTTCTTCAACAGAATTTACCTTCTTACCATGTGGAGCTCTCTCAGTGTGCCATTCAGAATAATTAACCATCATATTATCAAGGAGTTTTGTTGCAGCACCCAAGGTGATGATCATAAAGGTACCTCCAACAGCTGAACCCAACAGGTTTCTTGAAGAGAAGTTCAAACCTGCATAAAAAGTCTGGATAATCATCCAAGAAGTAAGTCCATGAGTGGGACAATTTTTAACCAAAGATTTCATTCTTTCCCAAGCTTGAGCAACATGTTCATTATCAAGTTGTTTAAATTTCATAATATCACTTCTCATAGATATAATCTTAGCAAGAGGGTATTACTTTCCAATAAAAGCATCTTTGCACTTAATCCAAGAATTAATACTATTTCTAGGCAAGGATATCAACCATTCTTTCGCTTTTCCTCTCAAGGAGAAAGGAAACAACTTGAGCTTAATAATATCTCCATCTACATCCTTATACTTTTGCATCTCACGAAGTTCAACAAAGTTATTGAGGTGGGCAACAACATCATCAGAACTAGCACCAGAAAATTGCTCTCTCATCACAAGGTTCAATAAAGCAGACTTAATTTCATAAAAGGTGGCATCAGGAGCAGGTGGAGCAATATGAGTGATTATAAAATCATTGTTGTTTGATCTAGTGAAGTCACACAACTTGGTGTTCTCAGTAGAGTTCATTTTGGCAAAAGTGGACCAAGCCAACAGCAGCAGCAACTAGAGCAGGAACTAATTTTGTGTGTTTTTGATAAGAGAAAGCAAACCAAACTAAACTAATTTTTTTGGAGTTTTTGATAAAAAGAGGCAAACAAAACCAAGCAAAAGAAACTAAGAAAAACAAAAACAAAGTAAAGAGAAAGGTTGAGAAGCACTCCCCTTGTGAAGACGTCCTTACCCTCCCTGGCAACGGCGCCACAAAAAGGCTTTCTGGCTTGCTGTTGACATGGGAGAGAGTGTGTGAGTGCCTTTTACCTTTCCTCCTCGGCAACAGCGCCAGAAAAAGGCTTGATGAGTGCGTGAACACTTTGTTGGGAGACCCCAAAAGGAAGGTATGATGAGCACATCAGTAAGTTTTCCCTCAGTAAGAAACCAAGGTTCTCGAACCAGTAGGAGGAAGGAAACTACTCAAAGGTGTTGCTAGCAACTTGGAGACCTGCACAACACAAACTCAAGACTTTGTCCCAACAAACAGTGAGGTTGTCAATCTCACCGGTTTGCTGTAACAAAGGATTAATTGTATGGTGTGGAATGTAATGGTGGTTTGCAGCAAGTAAACAGTAACAATGAAAGATGTATCAATGGTAAAGATTGGACCGGGGTCCATAGTTCACTAGAGGTGTTATCCTTAGATAAACAAACATGTCCTGCTGGGTAAACAAATTACAGCATGGCAATTGACAGGACTGAGCAAGGCATAACAATGCAATACTAGACATTCATGATCCTATGAGATTTGATTGGGCAATACAACAAGATAGATAGACCGCCATCCAACTGCATTTATGACTAGAAGTCCACCTTTGGGTTATCATCCGAACCCCCTACAGTATTAAGTTGCAAGCAACAGACAATTGCTTTAAGTAAAGTGTGTAAGGTAAACAATCCACTTGTTGCATAAACAAGAGACTGTTGTTTTATCCCTAGTGGCAACAGCACATCTACAACCTTAGATATTTCTATCACTTACCTTAGATTAAAGTAGAGGCATGAACCCACTATCTAGCATAAATACCCCCTCTTGGAGTCACTAGCAACTACTTGGCCAAGATAGCTACTAACAATGGAGAGCATGCAAGATCACAAACAACACAGACATGATAGAATCAATAAGACAAAACCATTAATCAATCTGACATAGTAATCTCAATATCCATCGGATTCCCGCAAACACAACATGCATGATTACAAATAGATGAGATCTTGATCATGAACGGAGCTCACAAGATCTAAACATGAAAGCACAAAGGAGGAGATACAACCATCTAGCTACTACATGGACCCGTAGTCCAAGGTGGAACTACTCACGCTTCATACCGGAGGCTGGCATGATGAAGAAGAAGGCCTTCGGGATGATCTCCCCTCCGGCAGGGTGCCGGGAAGAGCTTCAGATCCCCCCGATCTAGGGATGATGGTGGCAGTGACAATTTCGTGGAATATTGATCGGGTACTTAGGGTTTAGGCATCTGAGGCTTCTTATAGGCGAAGGGGCGAGGCAGGGGGTTGCCAGGGCGGCTGCACCCCCCAGGCACGGGCCCACCTTGGCCGCGTGGCCAGGGGGTGCGGCCCCCTGGTGGTCCTCCTACGTCTCGTATTCAGGCTTCGTGTTCCCCACGGTAAAATATTGACTTTGGCTTTTGTCCCGTCCAATTCCGAGAATATTGATTTTCTGCCTTTCCGGAACCAAAAACAAAAGAAAACAGGCAATTGGCACTATGACATCTTGTTAATAGGTTAGTACCAGAAAACATATAAAAACACCTCAAAGTATAGATAAAGCAAAGCAAAGTAGATACTAAACAAGCATGAAACATCAAAAATTATAGATACGTTTTCGACGTATCAAGATCGGGAGCGGAGGGGGTAGCGCACGTTGCTGGGGGAGATGGAGGAGGGGCTGGGATGGGTGAGAGCTCAGCTGGAAGGGAACGAGATCGAGATGGGGGTGGGGTGGGGACGAAGACGGGAGGGACCAACACCTGAAACTGCAAGGTTGACATATGACTGAGAGTAAAGATCAGATGGTCACAAGCATGTGCCGGCAGATGGTTTCAGATGACTTGCTTTTGCTCAAGATTAAACTATAGTATAATTTTCATTTTCGTTCTTCTGGGGCATAGAATTTGACGCCCTTTTTTTTCTCTTCAAAGCAATGCTTCAATCTTTCACGACCGATTTCAAGTTAGCTAGTATCCTACGTAATTTCACTAAAAAGTTATGATGATAATTACAAATGTTGAAATCTAAAAAAGGAATTTTATGGTAAAACTTGACTTGTAAAATTCTGAAAGGACATATATATTTTGTGTTGGAGGTAGAGAAGATATGCCTAATTATTATCGGGTTTGGATATGGCTATTTGTGGAACATGTTGTTTTTTTTCTATTAAAAAGTTATGATGAAGGCATTAGAACTCGAGCTTTTCTTTCTTTGAATTTATATACTCTGCGGCAGCTCAAGCAGATTCAGAGAGCCATGTCGGTTGGCAGTGGCACATCAAGATACTCCTGCTTGCTTGGTCGAATAAGCTCACATACATATTGATCATGGCTCTTCCAGGCCCGAGATCGCATATTCGCCATTAAACTAGGTTTGACTCCGCATTATATATTTCTCTTATTTTGTGATCAGGTGCACCACCAACACCTGTTAGACTATTATAATTTCACATCTATATATTTAGGCCATCAGTTTGTTCATCTTTTCTAAGGAAAAAAGAATCGGACAGATAATTACGTGTGTTCGCATACCGCCCAATCGATCTGAGCACTCCGTTTCTCATTACATTAGCAGCTGCCACATCGTACCGCTAATTATGTATTAGAGACGTCAATCCCTGAAATTGAAGTATAGTAGAGACGTCAATCTCTCTCCAGTGTCAAACTGCAAAGCAATTATTGATCAAAAAAAATAGTCTCGTTCGCGAGCTCTATCCGCGGCAAGATTCCTCCCCTCCTCTTTTGGGTATCTCCAAGAGGCAGTTAGACCCCGCGAACAAACCTAATTAATTCAGCTCCAGAGAGAGAGAGAGAGAGAGAGAGAGAGGGCTTGATCCGAGGGGGGAGGTGGCACATGACTGCTGCTTTGTCCTCGGGAAGCAGACAGGATCATACTGCATGCTTTTTCTGGTTTCCCCGGCGTGCACATCTGGGGAGGTGATCGCCTGCCGGACTAGGGGGCGATCGATCTGGGTGTTTGGTTAAAACAGGAATAATGGCCAAGTGTCAACGTGGTACGAGGCGTCGCGTCCGGCAGCGGCAGCAGCAGCAGCCCCGCCTTTCCCCGCAGCCCAAACGGCAGCTCGAATAAGAAATGTGTGGAGGGAAGCTGGGGTAGAAACGCGAATACGTTATGCAGAGCTGGTAAGGGTTGCAGGGGGCAGACTTCAAGGTCTGATACGTGTTAGCTGACGGATCGAGATGGCGTTGACTAGTGACTGGTTATTAGTGTTGTTTATGTTATCACTAGAGGAAAAAGGGCCATCCGTTCGCGCATTTCTGAAAGACGTCCGCTGGCCACCAATCTGACCGACGCTGCCCGGTTGGAGCGGGCATGGGTCCTTGGTAAGAGTGCGTCTGTTGTTGAGCCACCAACCCATTTCTAAAGGTGAGGGTGTGTGCTAGTTTTTCTCATGCATGCATTGAAGGTGTTTGTTGAAATGTTTGAGTGAAAATCCCGTTGAATTTCTCATAGAACAAAAATATAGAAGGTGTCCGAGACTTGAGCTTTCTCCTCTTTCCCTCGATTTCCCTCGAGGTTAGCAATCTTATCTTTTCTAGGTCATTGATACAATTCATGTGTCGGTGTGAATTGGTTATTTCACTATTTATGATGTCCTGTTTTTTGATAAACTTACTTATATGATGCGGATGAACGGTTGGGAATGGATGTACGGACCGCGGTGGTAGCTATATATCAAGCGTGGATAAATTTATCGATGTGGCTACGGCAAATAAAGAGAATGGATTTATCGTTGTACATGTGTTCAATGTCGGAACAACAAGGAGCTCTTCCTCGAAAATCATTCGCGGCCACCGATTATGAAAGGTTTCATGCCCAACTATAATTGCTGGACCAAGCACGGGGAAAGAGGGGTTATGATGGAAGATGGTGAAGAAGAAGATGATGATAACAACTATCATCATATGTTTCCTGAATACTGATACCGCAATGGAAGACAATGGAGAGGAAAATGTGAAGAACGGGCATCGATGAGACGGTGATGAACTTGGTAGGGTCATTTCGATGCAAAGCGAGACTGTGAACAGAAAATGAGAAGTTGAAGTTAGAGGGCATGTTAGAAGATCACAAGAAATTGTTGTACCCAAATTGTGAAGATGGCAGCACAAAGCTCGGTACCACATCGGAATTGTTGCGATGGAAGGCGAGTGTGGTCTAACTGACTCCTCATTTGAAAAGATGCTGAAAATAATGAAGTCAAGTTTCCAAAACATAACGAACTTCCCGAGAGTACCTACGAAGCAAAGAAGACTCTCTCCTCCGGGATTAGATGTGCAAAAGATACATGCATGCATTAATGATCGTGCATCCTCTACATGTAAGGAGTATGAGAATTTAGATAAATGCCCGGTATGCAACGTTGCGGTATAAGATCGACGAGATGACCACGGTGATGTTGAGGAGAGCCCCTCGAAGAGGGTTCTGCTAAGGTTATGTGGTATACTCCTATAATACCAAGGTTGAAACGCATGTTCGAAACAAAGAGCATGCCAGTTGTTGCGATGGCACAAAGAAGACCGTAAGAAAGACGGGAGTTGAGACAACCTGCGATGGGTCACAGTGGAGAAAAATCGAGAGAGACTTCCGGACTTTGCGGGTGACGCAAGGAACTTATGGTTTGGTCTAAGTACGGATGGCATGAATCCTTTTGGGGAGCAGAGCTGCACACAAAGACTGCCCGTGACTCTATGTATCTACAACCTGCCTCCTTGGTTGTGCATGAAGCGTAAGTTTATTATGATGCGGTGCTCATCCAAGGCCCGAACCAACCGTCAACGACATTGATGTGTACCTTAGGCCATTAGTTGAAGAACTCTTACGGTTGTGGGCAAACCAGGTGTACGTCGTGGGATGAGAACAAACAGAGCCATTTAATCTACGAGGGTTGTTATTCGTAACCATCAATGATTGGCCTGCTCTTAGTAACCTTTCGTGATGACAAACAAAGGATATAAGGCATGCACCCACTGTTTAGATAAGACCAAGGTACATATTTGCATAAATGCAAGAATGTTGTGTACCTAGCGAATCGACGATTTCTTCCGACCAATCATCCGTAAGAAAGAAAGGCAAGCATTTCAAAGGTGATGCAGATCACCGGAAGAAGCTGAACTCCTGCTGGTGATGATGTATTTGGTATGGTCAAGGACATAGAAGTAATCTTTGGAAAGGGTCCCGCGGTCAATCAGTTCGAACGACGTCACAGGACACACACCCATGTGGAAGAAGAAATCTATATTTTGAAGCTGCCATATTGGAAAGTCCTGGTTCCGCTCTTCAATCGACGTGATGCACGTGACGAAGAATCTCTGCGTGAACCTGCTAGGATTCCTAGGCGTGTATGGTAAGACAAAAGATACACACAAGCACGGAGGACCAACAAATTATGAAAGACCCAAAGAACATGCATCTGAGATAACAAGACGGATAAAGGGCGTCACTTAAGTCGTACGCCTATGCTCTTACCAAAGCAGAGAAGGAAATCTTTTGAAGTCTTTTACAAGATCAAGGTGCCGTCAGCTTCTCATCTAATATAAAGGGATAATAAATATGGCAGAGAAAAGTTCCAAAACCTGAAGTCTCATGATCCACGTGATTATGACGCAGATTGCTTCGATTGCATTGAGGGGCTTCTACCGGAAAATGTTCGAGTACCCATTGTGAAGCTGTGCATTCCTTAATGCAATATCTCGAAGGTAATCAATCCAGATATTCGCCAAGGTTCTGTAGGATGTGGTACAATGTCTTGTTAGTTTTGAATTGGTGTTCCCACCATCCTTCTTCAATATTATGACGCATCTCTGGTTCATCTAGTGGAAGAGATTGCCATTCTCGGTCCGTATTTCTGCACAATATGTTCCCTTTGAGAGGTTCATGGGAGTCTTAAAGAAATATGTTCATAACCGTGCTAGACTGAAGGAAGCATCTCCAAGGGATATGGAGCAGAGGAGGTCATTGAGTTTTGTGTTGACTTTATTCGACCTTAAGCCGATTGGTGTTTCGACTCATGGCATGAGGGAAGACTAAGTGGAAAAGGCACGCTGGGAAAGAAAGCAATGATATGTAGGACGGGATTCTTTCACTAAAGCACACTACAGCTTCTACATAATTCCACCTTGGCAGCTCAGATATCGAGGAACACAAGAATATTATACGCCCAAAACCCGGGAAGCTCGAATCATGGATTACAGATGAACACATGAAGTCTTTCGGTGGTTGGATGCGGACACATCTCTTGAATGACACCACTTGGAGATTAGCTATACTTGTTGGCAGGCGTCACCATCTTCTCTTGTATTGAATTTCCAAGGGTACGAAATAAATGGGAATACATTCTACACGATCGCCCAAGATAAAAAGAGCACCAACCAAAATAGTGGTGTCCGCTTTGATGCAATAGACGAGAATGGACAAAAGGACACATATTATGGTTACATAGAGGAGATATGGGAACTAGACTATGGAGTCTCTTTTAAGGTCCCTTTGTTTCACTGCAAATGGGTCAACCTGAATGGGGAAGGGGTAAAGATAGACCAGTTGTACGGAATGACAACAGTGGATCTCAACAATCTTGGTTATAGAGATGAACCATTCGTCCTAGCCAATGATGTGTCTCAGGTTTTCTATGTGAAGGACATGTCCTCCAGACCGAAAAAAGAAAAAATATGCAAACGAATACATCATATGATGAGCCAAAGCGTCACATAGTTCTTTCAGGGAAAAGAAACATCATGGGAATCGAGGACAAGACAGACATGTCAGAAGATTATAATAAGTTTGATGAAATTCCGCCCTTCACAGTGAAAACTGACCCAAGCATTCCGTTAAGTAAAGAAGATGCTCCATGGTTACGTCTGAAGCGGTCATAAGGAATGACATATGCCAAGAAGTTCATGCTCATATTATGTAACTCTAGTTCATGTCTTTCGCGGTTTGTGGCTTGACCGAAGGATATCTTTCGTTTGTGGCCTTTAGTCCCGGTTTTGTAGTCTCGCTTTTAATATTAATAAATGTCTTGAGTGTTAGTCCCATTTTGTGGCTGGACCGGAGTGCCTCTATGACCAGCTTTCTTGAGATGCCGAGGACTGGGCTCCGTCGGCATCTCCCCGAAACTGCTCAGTGGTGTCCTCGCTCTCGAAAACCATCTTGCAGCTTGTAACTTCACTAACTAGATCAATACGCCTCGAGCTAACTAATTTCACATATTAGGAGTGCCTCTATGACCAGTTTCGGAGATGCCGAGGACTGGGCTCCGTCGGCATCTCCTCAAACTGGCCGCAGATGGTGTCCTCGCTCGAAAACCATCTTGCAGCTTGTAATTTCACTAACTAGATCAATATGCCTCGAGCTAACTAATTTCATATATTAGGAGTGCCTCTATGACCAGTTTCGGAGATGCCGGAGGCCCAGGCTCGTCGGCATCTCCCCGAACTGGTCGTAGTGGTGTCCTCGCTCTCTAAAACCATCTTGGAGATGCCTCAAACCGATGGAGGACTGGACTCACAAGGATGCATATTTATAGTACAAGCAGCTCGGCATAATGTCGACACTCACGACATAATGTCGACACTCACCCTATTATTAGTGACTCATCTTTAGTCGGTTGGTGTCTCCAACCGACTAAAGTTCATCTTTAGTCCCGGTTGGTGACACCATCCGGGACAAGGTACAAGCCGCACGACATAATGTCGACACTCACCCCTATTATTAGTGTTGTCCGCCCACTGCCATTAATCCCTTGATCGCGGTTGGTTTCTCCAACCGAGACTAAATATGAACCCTCTCTTTATATAGGCATTTCCCTCTATTTATTAGGTAACACTTAAGACATTTATTAATATTAAAAAACGGGACAAATCGGGACTAGCTAACACTCAGGCCTAAAGCCGCCCCCTTTAGTCATAATCATGCCTAGTCCTATAGTACGCAGCTTCAGGGTCTTCATCGTCGTCGTCATCATCATCATCATCGTCACCTGCCACTCCGGGGATCCTCAATCCATCCATGGCATATACCAGGGGCCATTCCAGCCTCGGATTCATGGCGGGTGGGAGAGGGTCTCTGAGACGATGCTGCCACCGCCGACAGGGGCCTGTGGCGGGTGGACTCGTGGGCACCGTAGGTGAGGATGGTCTCCCTCGGCGATGTAGCGCATCACTTCGATGATAGTATGGTTCTCCCACCACAGACGACGGCCGACTTCTTTGTGGTTCACCGGTGGCAGGCCATCACCCTCGTACCTGGCGAACTTCCTTTCCCGCCTATTAGCGAAGAAGGCATTCCAGGTGTCATAGTTTTCGGGATCCCACTGGGGATCCATCCGCTGCTCCGGCGTGAGCTCGTGGTAGAAGTGGTTTATGATGGCCGCCTGGCGTGCGGAACCTTGAGGGACAGGAGGGACAGGAACCCTCGGCCAAAGATCCACCGACGGGCGGCCGGTACCCATGGACAAGGTAGTTGTTGAGGCGCCTCGGTCTCCTCGAGGGTCAGAATGTCCCAGTAGGCGTTGTCCATTGTTCTAAGAGAGGAAGGTGTGGATGTGTGGATAGCCATGACACGATCACCCTAAATATAGAGGGAAAGGGCGGGAAAACTTGGCGTGAAGCTTTGGGAAATGGCTGGAAATATCTTTAGTCCCGGTTAGTGACTACATCCGGGACTAAAAGCTCTAGTAGAAAGGAAAGGGCGGAAAACTTGGCGGAAGAGGTGGGAAATGGCGGAAAATATTTTTAGTCCCGGTTTGTGACTACATCCGGACTAAATGTGTCTTGAACAATGATCATGTTTGAAAAACCTTCACAAAATGAGCTATCATGTTCGAGGTTTCATGGCTTTCGGTCCAAATGACCGATGTTATGTCTGAATCACGGCATAGTTTGTGATGTTGTGCCCATATTATGCATGTGTGTGGACATTGGTATGGAGAACAATGTTGCAGGAGGAAGTTTTCCTTTTGTCGCACGGAAAAGCCCTTTTCCATTTTCCGAGCAAAAACGGGTCGCTTTGTGAAGTAACCACCAAAATGCCGTTTGAATGCTACCGTCCTATTTTCCTAAAATACTAGACCACCTTACATGGACTATATCCCAACGGTACATCTCAAACCTTTTCGTCCATCCCGGTAAAAGGACAAATGTCTGAGAATCGGTGGGAAGTGGGTCAGTTTGTACTACATGTACATGATCTACCGCGTGATTTTTGAAAAATCATTTTTAGACTCGCAATATGTGGTTTCTTCAGAGATCCAATGCAAGTTCTAACAATGCCCGTCCCCTATCTTCATGCACACCGGTTCGACCATAGTTAGAAATTCAGATAATTCAAAACGGGCATAATAAATTCAAAAAAAACCCGAACAATGAAAATCCTTCGCGTGGTGTCATATTATGTTACATAGTTGAAAGGAAAAATACCAGACTTGGTATATTGATCATGTTTCGAAAAAACCTTCACAAATGACCTATCATGTTCGAGGTTTCATGGCTTTCGGTCCAAATGACCGATATTATGTGCTGAATCACGGCATAGTTTGTGATGTTGTGCCCATATTATGCATGTGTGTGGACATTGGTATGGAGAACAATGTTGCAGGAGTAAGTTTTCCTTTTTGTCGCACGGAAAATCCCATTTCCATTTTCCGAGCGCAAAAAACGGGTCGTTTTGTGAAGTAACCACCAAAATGCCGTTTCAGAATGCTACCGTCCTATTTTCCTAAAATACTAGACCACCTTACATGGACTATATCCCAACCGGTACATCTCAAACCTTTTCGTCCATCCCGGGTAAAAAGGACAAATGTCTGCCGAATCGGTAGGAAGTGGGTCCGGTTTGTACTACATGTACATGATCTACCGCCCGTGATTTTTTGAAAAAATCATTTTTAGACTCGCAATATGTGGTTTCTTCAGAGATCCAATGCAAGTTCTAACAATGCTCGTCCCCTATCTTCATGCACACCGGTTCGACCATAGTTAGAAATTCAGATAATTCAAAACGGGCATAATAAATTCAAAAAAAATCCAAACACTTTTTATGTTTAAAACAGCACATAACACCGGTCCGTGATTCAGCACATAAATCCAAACACCGGTCCGGTTTGTACTACAGGTACATGATCTATCGCCCGTGATATTAAAAAAATATAAGTTAATTCATTTTTAATTGTAAATGGTTCATATTTTAAAAGGTTACATTAATTATTTTTTAAAACAGAAAATGTTTTTGAATTATTTATTTAAATCCAAACACTTTTTATGTTTAAATTTTTTCTAAATTCCAAATTAATATTCAAAAATATAAGTTAATTCATTTTAAAAGGTTACATTAATTATTTTTTAAATATAGAATATGTTTTTGAATTATTTATTCAAATCCATACACTTTTTATGTTTAAAGTTTTTCTAAATTCCAAATTGATATTAAAAAAATATAAGTTAATTCATTTTTAATTGTAAATGGTTCATATTTTAAATGGTTACATTAATTATTTTTTAAAACAGAAAATGTTTTTGAATTATTTATTTAAATCCAAACACTTTTATGTTTAAAATTTTTCTAAATTCCAAATTAATATTCAAAAATATAAGTTAATTCATTTTAAAAGGTTACATTAATTATTTTTAAAAAATAGAATATGTTTTTGAATTATTTATTCAAATCCATACACTTCTTATGTTTAAAGTTTTTCTAAATTCCAAATTGATATTAAAAAAATATAAGTTAATTCATTTTTAATTGTAAATGGTTCATATTTTAAATGGTTACATTAATTATTTTTAAAATGTAAAATGTTTTTGAATTATTTATTTAAATCCAAACACTTTTTATGTTTAAAATTTTTCTAAATTCCAAATTAATATTCAAAAATATAAGTTAATTCATTTTAAAAGGTTACATTAATTATTTTTTAAATATAGAATATGTTTTTGAATTATTTATTCAAATCCATACACTTCTTATGTTTAAAGTTTTTCTAAATTCCAAATTGATATTAAAAAAATATAAGTTAATTCATTTTTAATTGTAAATGGTTACAATTATTTTTTAAAACAGAAAATGGTTTTGAATTATTTATTCAAATCCAAACACTTTTTATGTTTAAAGTTTTTCTAAATTCCAAATTAATTATCATTTAAAAAACAATACAAATTTAAACCCCAAAATAAAAAATAAAGTGAACAGAGAGAAAATACGAAATTTTTGAAAGCAGGGAATATGTGCGGTTGGAGCCACCAACCGGGACTAAAGAGCCTCTCGCCAACCCTTGGTCTGCTGAAAATATTGAGTATAGGTCGGTTGGTGGCTCCAAGGACGATGATTTTAGTCCGGTTGGAGCCACCAACCGACAAAAGGCCTTCGCTTATAACTGCTCGCCTCTTCTTCTTCCCCATCTCACTTCTACGCTTCATCGACGCCACAGAGACGCCGCTTCACGACGCCAAGCATGTCGCCCGAGTTCCCGCCGCCTTGTCGACCACGAGCTCGCCTCGTTTCCTCTATCTCCGCAAAGGAATCGAAGAGGGGCATCGGCAACCGTCGCCATCGACGCCATCCTTCCGCCGGTGAGACCTATCCTTCCTCCGCCCTACTTTGGCCACCAAGGTCTCATACAGGACCTAGCGCACCCCATTGATGCCCTGTGTTGCTTGCTCGAGCCCCAGATACTCGACATCGTCTTCGTCTGCAAGCGCCGCCCGCAAGCGCAACTCCGGCGAGGAATCTAGGACGAACAGGAGCACCCCTTCCTCAACCGCGACCACCACTGAGCCCACCTCGACCACCGCAACCACTCGTAATAGTCCATGTTCCCCTTACCCCTCTGGAATCGCCGGAGCACCACCTCCCGACGCTCGCCGCGCAAGTGGCAAGATGCTTGCCGCCGTGGTGACGTGGTGCCAGGTGGCCGGGTCCCACTGCTAGCCTCGAGGCTAGGTGCCTCTGCAGTGTGTTAGAAGTGGCTTTGGTCCAGTCCACCGTCAAGCCCTGGTCTAGGTCCCACCTGCCTGTGTGGAGGCTGAGGTGGCCACGGGCCCCTCTGTCAGCCACTGTGGCTAGCAGTGGGCTCGGTGTAAAAATGTTTTCTGTTTTGTTTAAATTTAGAAATGGTTTAATTAAATCCAGAAATTGATATAATATTGTAAATTCAATAATTAATTATTTATAACTTAGAAAAATACAAATAATATATCAAAATGTTCAGAAAAATGAGATCTAACTATTTAACCTATAATCATGCATTGTTCAACAACTTTCAAGACAAGTTTAATTAGAAAACAAAATCAACCCCTCTCATATACTCCGGAGTTTCACCGAGTTAGGGTTTTCACCCCTCGGAACCCCGTTTAAATTGCCGAGCATGTCTTTGGGTTACTTTTTAATACAAATTAACTTGTTATATCATCATCCTTGTTTGATCATTGCATCGATGCCATGTGTTGATTGTTCCCCTCTCTTTCCGGGCGCCTGGTAAAAACTATTTGCCTTTTTTTAATTCCAGAAAATGATTTAAACTTGTAAATTCAATAACTTATTGTTTATAAGTCAGAAAAATATGAATAATATATCAAAATGTTCAGAAAAATGAAACCTAGCTATCTAAGCTATAATCATGCATTGTTCAACAACTTAAATTACAAGTTTAATTAGAAGAACAAATCCACCCTCTCATGTGTTAGGAGTTTCTCCGAGTTAGGGTTTTCACCCCTCGGAACCCCGATTAAATCGTCGAGCATTTCTTAGGGTTACATTCCAATGCAAATTAACTTGTCATATCATCATACTTGCTTGAGCATTGCATCGATGCCATGGGTTCGACGATGTGCCTATCTACTACACGGTTTCCCTTTCTCTTCATTTTTATTATTGTGTATGTATATATTAGGGTTTCGAAGAATTAGGGTTTATATCTCTCAACACCGTACTTAACTTTCTCCTTTAGCCGCTTTGACTTATTCGTTTTTCCACCTATGCAGAAAATATGGACCCACACGTCAGGGATGAAGAAAAGGAAGAGTTGATCCAAGGTGTGATCCGTGGGGAAGATAATTTAGATGTATCAACGTTTCTGAACAACTCCGGTGAGGGTGATCCTCTTTTTACCGGAGTAGACAAATTGTTTGAGGTTGAAGGTGTTGCCTTCCGCGAGAAAGCGATGCCTTGTGTAATCGAAGACGACCGCTCGCAAGGTGCATGTAATATAAATCAATTCATTAATTAATCATCTGCTATCTATATAGAAATAGTGACGATCTTTCTTCTTTTAGCCCTCCGGATCGAAGGAATCTCTTGAAAAGAGCGACGAGGCCCAACCAAAAAGTTGCAAGACCATGAGAGGTTCAGGATCGAAGATGTCATTGTAGGCAGACCAAACAGACTCCGAAGTTGTCGTAACCAAATTTGTGGCACAATGCGAGTAATGTCGTTAGGGACTTAATCCCGATCACCATTAGAAATTGGAATAGGCCTGCTAATGCGGATGAAGAGGAACATGTTTATTTGTCCCTAACCACGCCAAAGATTTCTTGTGGAAGAGGCTCATGGTTAATTTCAAACTACGATGATAAAGCTGGATCCAAATGCGGAGGATCCGATTGAGGACGCCTTACAACATGGGAGAGCCATGGAGGCTAAGGTCGGGGAGTGGGCTTTGAAGAAGATGGCCCAGTGTTTCACCAACTGGAAGAAAAGAGCACCTTGACTATGTCGTGAAAAAAGAAGACTCGATTTCAAGAATATTCAGTTTGAGAAGATAAAACCATTACGGGATGAGTTTGTGGAATACAAGAAATCGGAAAAAGCTAAGAAAATGTCGAACGAATAAGCTGAATCTGCTAAGAAGTATCACCATACTATGGGGCAAGGTGGCTACAAGGTTGGCATTCCTAAGTGGGAGAAACTTGAGCTGCGTGATAAAAATATCACCCAGAGGCAGGCGATTGGGTAGAGCGTGCAAGGAATTGGTTTTACGGGCATGGGGGCACGTTGGACTCGGAAGGAGGTGTATATATAACATACGACATAAAGAAGACCCCTTGCCAATCGAGAGGATGAGAAAAGCGATAAAGGCTGTTAAAGATGGGGACTTCATTCCGATAGAGAATGATGAGCTCACACTCGCCCTTGGAAATAAGGAACATGATGGACGAACACGAGGCACAATAGGCTCCCAATCATGTAGGGTGGGTTTCGAAGAGAGGAAGAAATATCCCGATAGAAGCCGTCGGAGGAGTAAGGACAGGCGGCGGTTGAAGCGAAAGTCGAGAAGAGCGAATGCGTTTAATTGAAGAACGATTAAAGCAACAACAAGATGAAATTAACTCACTTAAAGAGGAAAGTACTACCGGCCCATCTCAGCAGCACACTGCATTCGATGCTACCGGCCTATCGAATAATCGAAAAAGCAGTGTGGCTTCCACCGAGGTCCCGGGTGATGACAATGGCGATGCCGATGATGCACCAACGATGGCTCCTGTTGGCTACCCAGTGGATGATATCACAGAGATGACACACTGCGAGCTACATGTCAAAGTTGTGAACATATCAATGAAGGTGGCGGTCGGCTATGCCTTACCAATTGGACCCACACCAACTTACCACTGTCGTCCCGTTCCAGAGGGCTACGCTATTGTCGGCGTGGATAAATCATGCCCACCTTTGAGGTTTTGGATCTTCACTACCCTGCTGGTGAAGGGGATGTGACTGTGCTGGGTGACACAAAAAACGTCACCATTCTATGGCCGAAGGATTGTATCGTGCTTCGAAATCACACGCCAAGGCCATCTTCGCCGCCGCCTCACCCGTCTCCAGCGAGGTCGCCGCCATGCAGCCGTCTTCGTCGCCTCACCGGCTCGTCGCCTCACCAATCTCCGGTGCAGCCATCGCCTGGAGCCATCGCCAGCGCCTCGGGATAAAAGCGTAAGCGTACTACTCTTGTCGTCGTGGCGATCGCGAAACGTAAACAAGAGCCTCTTCCAAAAGTACCAGTTCCTCCCAAGAGAGCTTATGGTATCTTGAAGAGGAGTGCGGTGATCGTTGATGCTTGAAACGACGTTTTAAGCTAAGTGATGGCCGAAGAGCGAGTTCCCACCAAAGAAAAAAAAAAAGCCAAAGTGTTGAAAATGCTAAAGACTCTTCATCAACCCGAGCCAAAGCTGTCATCGGACTATGAGTTCTATTCTCAAGTCACATGCAGCACAAAAAGCCTTGAAGAGCAAGATCTTGATGCAAGCGGAAATCTGTTGCCAGCTCGGAGAACAAGCAAAACAGACTTGCGCCCCTCTCAAGGTGATTTCTCAAACCAATGTGGGGTCGAGCAAATATGGGGCGAAGCGGTATGATCCGTAGTTGTAGTTACTGGAGAAGCTGCCGCTGCTCAAGGTATGAGTATTGCCCAGTACTTATCGTTTAGAGTTCTTCCCGTGGTGAGTAGCATACCAATACCAAGACGGAAAACCTCTCGTCAAACTGAGGAGGTAAACAATCTTCCAACAAAAATGCGAAGATTGCATAACTGGTACATGCATGCCACAAGGGCGGGGCTAAGCGGATAGTCTTGAGGTTACAAAAAAGCATCATGGGAAAGATAAGGATGACATGATATCCATTGAATTTTATGAACTATTTCAATTATTCAATCAAGACGCCTTGGACAAATCGATCATGAGTGCCTATTGTTTGTAAGTACTAATTCTGTAATTAATTTAGTCTCCATCTATAATATTTTGTTTATTGCATGTATATAATCATACTTTAATATGCAGAATGAAGATTCTCGAATGCAGCAGAGGACAAATCTATGACATTGGCTTCATTGACCCATATTGGGTTCATGAAGCTAATCTCAAAATAAGCCCCGGGATACGGAGGATAATATAGTACAGCGTTAAGGTTTCAAGAAACCAAAAGGAAAATACTATTTCCTTACAACTTCCGTGAGTGTTATTGTCTTGTATACACTTTCTATTTCGCTTACTCGATGTTAAGTATATAATTGATTAGTTCTGCGCATTCGCAGTACCACTATATTCTGTTAATCATTCAACTTGAAAAGGCGTGTACTAGTCATGGACTCGAAACATAAACCCCTTGAGACGTGGAAGGACATGCAGATACTTCTCCAGCGGTAATTCTAATCATTACGACACTATATCGGCAGCGTTAAGTGAATTTTATGATATCAAGTACTTAATAACTTATTTTATTCGTTTTCTCGCCGGGCAGCGCTTGAAGCGGTTCACCAAGAAGGCTAGGGGTGTTTGGAAAGAGGAGCTTACATTTCAACCACTAGATGTAAGCACCACTAGCTATATCCGCATCTCTTTGATTCTAGTTTTGATACAGTTATTATCATGCTTGATTATTATTTTGATTGAACTTTGTTGTCGTAAAGTGCTGACGAGGACCAGTAACAATCTATGTGGATACTATGTATGCGAGTTCATCCGCAGACGATGCGATGAGAAGGGCAGAAATTTAGAGCAACTCCACGTCGTAAACAATTTCTATAGTTTTAATTACAATCAAATTGTGTTTAGTTTCATATTCATATAGGCTGACTCCTTTTTAAATCAGATCGAGCGTCTACGGGACGGTCTTACATGAGGATCGCATACGAGCAATACAGGAGGAATTGGCGGGATTCTTGGATGCAGAAGTTCTAAACACACAAGGGGAATACTACTCGGCTGTGTATAGACAATAGGAATTGTAAAAATAGCAACTTTCAAAAAATTGGCCGGTAGCATCGAATAGCAACTTTTGTATGTAGTGCATGAACTCGATCCGTGTATTGAATGTAAAATGTTGTCATGATGATCTTGTGTAATATAAGGTTCCTTCATTGATAAGTACAAAACACTAAATAAACAATAAAACAACCTAAATGAATTCTCTGTCGCGGCACAAAAAGTGACGAAAATGCTGCCGCGGCAACAAAATGTGCCAAAATGAATTCTACGCATGGCGAGAAATGGCCAAATCTCTGCAGCGGCAGCAGGTTATTAGTCGGTTCGTGTTACGAACGGGACTAATCTCCACCCCTCGCGCTCTGATGCATCACGTGTGCCCATTTGTCCCGGTTGGTGGGGCAACCGGGACTAATGGTTAAAGCTTTAGTCCCGTCCGGTTGGGCAGCAGGACTAGCCTTACCAACCGCATGGGCCCTTTTCTACTCGTGTATTGTTAATATTATTATCTTGAAAGTGATGCATCCATGTATGGCTGAAATAGCATGTACAAAAAAATTATATTTTAACATATTTTAGAAACTAAACTCGTATGAAAAATACTACCGTACTATCTTCGATCCATAATACTTAGCGACACTTGTTATGTATCCGAAGGAGTATTTGGTTTGCCGGAATGAGCGAAAAATTCGTTAAGCAAAGAGGGCCATCTTCATCCACCAATCTTTGCAGGTAGCCTAATTTGCCCAAAGGGAAGTGTCAATATCATGGAGGCCGAGCCAAGAGAAGATGGCATTCCAAGTTCCCACGGTGAACCGGCACTTGAAAAGAAGATGTGATGCCGATTCTTCAACTTGGCGACATAGGGGAAAGTTCCAGGATGTAATAAGCGTATTTCATACTAGTAATAAGTAGGGTAGATAGCCGGTGTGGAAATGTGCCGTTTGATTAAAAGAAGCAATTCTATTTTCCCTCGTCACCGGCCCAGTGCATTAGTGTAACGACTTGTCTTGGTGCTAATTCAAAATAGAATACATATTGTTCTTAGTTGACCATCTTCACGCTGATTTGTGAGGGAACCAACCAACTCAGAGTGAAACATATTCCCGTTGAATATACACAGGGAGAGAAATGACATGTATTCTTGGCTGAAAAACAAAGATGGATTTGATTTTTTTTTAGGGGAAACCTGCCATTTTATTAATCAACGATAACCAAGGGGTAAGATATAGCAGGATCCGTAGTGCTAGCTAACCACAAATAACGACCAACATCGTAATTGACACGACTTGTAACTAGCTTGTGAGCTTCCGTGTTGTGGCATCTGCGTTCATGGACGATCTCTGAAGATTGAAAACTTGACCGCCTCTGCTCAACTTCACGTATAACTGAAACAAAGCTTGTCGAGCTCGCTCCCAGAAATGATGTCCCGCACCACCCCCAATCAGAAGCAATACGAACATTCTGTGTACAGTATAAAGGTCCATGGCCAAAGCAAAACCTTCATATACCGCCATAGCCTCCAAAGTTGCTGGTTCGGCAATGCCATCAATAACCAAAGCTGAGGCTCCCAACAAAACACCCTGGGCATCACGGCACACTGCACTAACAGCATCACTGTTAGATGTATATTTGTATATTGTATATCCCCACTTGTTAGAGAATTTTCTTGCATATTTTTACCTGTACATGTACTATATATTGTGGCCTTTGCTCATAGAGGAATACAAGTTGTCTATTCCTAACATTGTATTTTATGCGCTCTCGCAGTGAAATGCTCTTTATATATCAGCGTTTTGCGGCCATGGTCCGTACTCAATATTCTACACCCATTCGTGTGTTTCGTGCCGATTCTGCTGGTGAGTATATCTCCCAGATATTGCGAGGTGTTCTTGCTGAGCAGGTTACCTTTGCTCATTTCTCCTGTCCCGGCGCACATGCCCAGAATGGCGTTGCAGAGCGTAAGCATCGCCATCTTCTTAAGACCACTCGTGCCATGATGATTGCTTCTTCTCTTTCGCCGCAATTCTGGGCTGAGGCTGTCGCTATGTCGGCTTACCTCATCAATATTCAGCCTTCTGCTGCTCTGCAGGGTAGTATCCCTCTTAAGTGCCTATCTGGTCATTCTCCCGACTACTCTATACTTCACTTGATTGGTTGTGTTTGCTATGTTCTCCTTGCCCCTCGCAAAAGCACCAAACTGACCGCTCAGTCTGTTTAGTGTGTCTTCCTTAGATACAGTGATGAGCATAAGGGCTATCACTGTTGGGACCATGTTGGTCGTCGGATGCGTATCTGTCGCGATGTTATTTTTGATGAGACGTGCCCTTTCTATCTTCATCCCACCGCTGATACCTACCCGGTGGAAGATATCTTTTTTCTTCTTTTTCCTGACACACCTCCTTCTACTCCTATTGTGTCTTCTTCCGTACCCCCTCCCCCTGATGTCTCTTCTTCGACACCATCCTCCTATGCTCCGTCTAGTTCCCCTAGTTCTCCTCGTTCTCCGGAGCCTTCCTCTGCTATTCCTTCTTCTTCATCGTCGTCTCATGAGTCGTCTTCCTCTGATGAGCTTCCCTCTACTCGTCCTGTTCGTCAGCATCGTTCCCCCAACCGTTACTCTCCTAGTCAGTATGTTCTTTCTGTTGTCTCTGAGCCGACTTCTTATCGAGATGCTGAGCATCATCCTGAATAGCAGCTGGCCATGGCTGAGGAGCTTGCTGCGCTTGAGCGCACTAACACTTGGGATCTTGTTTCTCCCCCTCCCGGTGTTCTTTCTATCACGTGTAAGTGGGTATATAAAATTAAGACCCGCTCTGATGGATCTCTTGAGCGCTATAAAGCGCGTCTTGTGGCTCGTGGTTTTTAGCAGGAGCACGGTCGTGACTATGATGAGACCTTTGCTCATGTGGCTCATATGACCACTGTGCGTACTCTTCTTGTTGTTGCTTCTGTTCGTCACTGGTCTGTGTCCCAGCTTGATGTTCAGAACGCCTTTCTCAATGGTGAGTTGAGTGAGGAGGTTTATATGCAGCCTCCTCCTGGGTATTCTGTTCCCGCAGGGATGGTTTGTCGTCTTCGACGTTCTCTTTATGGCCTCAAACAGGCCCCCCGTGCCTGGTTTGAGCGCTTTGCCTCTGTAGTGACTGCTGCTGGTTTCTCCCCTAGTGCTCATGATCCAGCACTGTTTGTTCACACTTCTCCTCGTGGACGCACTCTTCTTCTTCTCTATGTTGATGATATGACCATTACTGGTGATGATTCTGAGTATATAGCCTTTGTTAAGGCTCGCCTTCGTGATCAGTTTCTTATGACTGATCTTGGTACTCTTCGATACTTTCTTGGGATTGAGGTTTCCTCCACTTCTGATGGTTTTTTCATCTCCCAGGAAAAGTATATTCAGGACCTTCTTGTTCGTGCTGCTCTTGGGGATGAGCGCACTTTTGAGACACCTATGGAGCTTAATGTCAAGCTTCGTCCTACTGATGGTGATCCTCTTCCTGATCTGATGCGTTATTGCCATCTTGTTGGGAGTCTTGTTTATCTTGCTGTCACTCGTCCTGACATATCTTATCCTGTTCATATTCTGAGTCAGTTTGTTTCCGCTCCTACCACTGTTCATTATATTCATCTTCTTCGTGTTCTTCGTTATCTTCGTGGCACGATCACTCGTCGCCTTTTTTTCCTCGTTCCAGCTCCCTCCAGCTCCAGTGCTATTCGGATGCTACGTGGGTGAGTGATCCTACGGATCTCTGTTCACTTTCTGCTTATTGTGTGTTTCTTGGTGGTTCGCTCATTGCTTGGAAGGCAAAGAAACAGACAGCGGTTTCCCGTTCGAGTGTTGAGGCTGAGTTGCGTGCTATGGCCTTGTTGACTGCTGAGGTGACCTGGTTACGGTGGTTGCTTGCGGATTTTGGGGTGTCTATTACCACACCCACTCTGGCTCGAACATAACCGGGACTAAAGGTATTGTGCCAAACACGTGGTCTGCCGCATACCTTTAGTCCCGGCTTGTGTTACAAACTGGGACAAATAGTTTTCCTGCCTATAAATAATCCGCCCTAGCCCTCTCCCTCTCCCTCCCCTCCTTTGTTTTTTCTTGTTGGAAGGTGTGAGAGGTGTGTGGTAGTTTTTTTTCTATGCACGTGAGGTGTTCGATGAAATGCTTGAGTGAATGATGCCGCTTGATTTCTCACAAAACAAAAATGATATGAGGTGCCCGAGCCACAATTGAACTTTCTCCTCTTTCTTTCCTCCTCGATCGAGGTTTGCAACCTTATCCTTTCATCTGTCATTGATACAATGCATGTGTCGATGTGAAGTGGTCACTTCACTATTTATGATGTTCTGTATGTTTTTTGATAAAATTAATTATATGATGCAGATGAACATGCGAGAATGGATGTATGGTGACCGATGTGAATCCGAGTACATTAAGGGCGTGGATAAATTTATCGATGTGGCTACAACAAATAAAGAGAATGGTTTTTGTAGGGTTCACAACATAGAAAACAAAAAATTTCCTACGATGGGAACAACTATGTACCAAGATCTATCTACTAGATACAAACAACGGGCGAATGTATATCCGTAGAGAACATACCCTTGAAGACCGACAAAGCTTGACGAGTTCAACTCGTGGTTGATGTAGACGATCTCTTGCCGATCTCAAGATCGAGAGGAAGTCCTAGCGCCGCAAAGCAGCAGCGTATCCGTGCTCGCACACACATACAAGACACCGAGCAACCTCCGCCTCCTCGCTCCAGCGATGCAGCGGAAGCACAACCCTTTATTGCCGAATAGCCATCGGGAACATGTATCTCGCTAGTCCGAGACCATGGGGGATAAGTTCTAGAGGAGGAGAGAGATCCTTCACGAGGAGGTGTGAGTGAGAAGTGAGGAGAGGGTGCCTTTTATAGGAGAGGGGGGAACCCCAAGGGGGTGGACGGCGCATGGGGCTGCCCCTTACCCTCCCCTCTTCATGTGGGTGGACACTCCACTCACAAAATTCCTTTAAATTCCCTCCACTCAAAATCCCACTCAAACTTGCCATTAAATTTCCACCAAATTTAATGCAAACTCTCATTAAATAAAACTCTTTTATTTTATTCAGAATTTTATCAATTACTTTAATGACAAACATTCACAAATAACCCTGATGTAGCCCGACCTACGGTCGTTGCCACATCTTGGTCTCCAACTTACACCAAGTCGTCATGGACTCCAAAGGTGAATCCGTTCCTCTATGCGAGCCCCCTTCCTTCCCTATTGAATGGCATGCTACTTCATACTCCGTCACATATGCATGATAGGTTCACATTGACAAGTACGGAGGCAAGGGAGGAAGCTTGAACATCAAGCCCGACAAGGCGGAGGCTTGGAAGAGGCGGAAGAAGGCCGCCAAATGCTCTCTGTCGCCAGTAGTACTACGGACCTGGCGGCCGGTACTACCGCCACGGCACTATCCCTGCTACCGCCAGGCAGTGAAGCCAAATACTCTCTGTCTCCGGCGGTACTACCGGATCCGGACCCGGTACTACCGGTCAGTACTACCGCCCCTTACTACTCTCCAGCGGCTCCGGCTGAAGCTCGGGACCATAGCGGTACTACCGGTCCTGGCGGTACTCTGGGACCAAGCGGTACTACGGTCCCAAGTCGGTACTAGCTCTGGCGACTGCGTGCACTAGTTGGGCCACAGCCCTTGTTTTCCCCTCTACTTACCTATTCGCCTAGTTTATTCCCAAACTACCCTTGTTTATGTGGTTGGCCTATAAATAGAGCCCCCACCCCTCATGTATCCCTTAGGCATAGATGATAGACTAAAGACAACCCCATTGTGGAATCTCTAGTTTTGCCTCATCCCCTTTACCAAGGGGACCGACTATCGTCACCAACCTCGATTGGACTTTGCATCACGCATCCATCGTTGAACAAGGCCTTGGGTTCTCGGTTTCTCGCCCCCAAGTCGTCAAGACCCTCCTCAAGGTGTTCTTCCCTCTCCGATGTGGATTTGAGGGACACGTTGACCGATCTTTCCTTAGAATTCTATCGGACGGTGGCCGCCGTTAGAAATCGGCCTTGTATCGTGTGAGTTTTGCGTGTGTTCATCGTGTTCTTCGCGATGTGTGTGTTCGCTTCCGCTACCTTCTCCCTTTCCCCTCGCTTTCCCATCGATTTGACCACGAGATCCGTTAAGATCGGGCACCCAAGAGGTTAACCCCTCCATCATCTGGTATCAACAGCTTTTGGTTGCCACAGTTTCTCATCGATTTGGTCTTTTCCCCATAAATTGAAAATTTCACCAAAATAGCCCCAATTCGTGTTTTGGATCGATCTGTGATTTGAGTGCGTTTTGGTAGGTTTTGATCCGTGGATTACTTGCTAAACTTGTTGATCTACCTTCCTTTGCGTTCCCATAGCCTAATTCCTTGATTTCCCGTCGATTTGGTGTTTTTCTTGAAGATTTTCCGCCCAAATCTTCAAACTTCTGAAATCGCGTCAGATCTGGTTTTCTCTGTCCCGAGCGGTACTACCGCTCCAAAAATCCGGTACTACCGCCCAGCGGTACCAAAATCCGGTACTACCGCCCGATACAGAAAGAAAACAGCAAGTTCCAGATTTCAGCCTCTCACCGTTTTGAGCATAACTTTTGCATACGAACTCGGATTTTGGTGTTCTTTAGCTCGTTTTGAAGAGGAGAAGGAGCCCTACATCATCATACACGTGGTTCATGCAATATACTCCATCCAAATTCCGTGAGCAAGGCGGAATCCAATAATAAAGGGTGAAGATCGTCGACGAAAGGTATAAACATTCCGCGACTTCTCCCCACTTGCATTCCTTTGTGAACCCCACTATCTTTGTGAGCAACAAACACCTATTGAGACTAGTTCCACTTATGATTGCTTGGGCTATGCACATTTGATACCTTGTAGAATTCCGAGCAAACATTGTGAGCGCTATCTCATATAGTTATCTTGTATAGTTGTTGGCACAAGGAAGAGGCAAGTGAAAAAGAAATAAAAAGAAAAAGAGTGATACAAAAAGGAAAAAAAAGAAAAGAAAAGAAAAAGATATACATGTGCCTCATAGCATGGGAAGCGCAAGCTCGATGAACATCAAATAGGTGGTACTTATTGTGCATATCTTGTAGCCCACCAATTTTGTGCAATCGAACTAGCGTCTCTCCTTGTACTTGTGTGACACGAGCTTATAGTCTTCGCTAGGTAATCATTTGGTTCTTAGCTCACTTTATCCGTCGCACAAGTCCCATTTATCCCACCGTGTGTGTTTCCTTGTACATATTTCCTATCTTGTGGATTGACTTGTTTGCTTGGTGATCATTGTGGTTCTTTACTTGCCATTACAACATCTTGATTTCGGATTGGTCCTTGACATGCCACTTTCCATAACTATCCACCATAGGCCTTGTGTGTGTGTGTGTTTTTTGGTTCGTAGTTGGTTTTGGTGTTTCGCGTGAAATTCACTTTGCTTGGTTTATTGCTCTCAAGTGTGACCACTTGTACGATACGATCTTCCAAGGTAAAGTAAGGTTTGACGTTGTATCCCTAACACCCTCTACCACTTCCATATACAACACTTGGTCTTGTGAAGCATGTCTAGGGACTCCGGGACCGAGAATGATTTCCATGAAGAATCCATGATGAGCCACCATGCATATGTCTCCACAAGCATGGACAACATGATGGAGCACTACACCGACAATGGCTCCACATGCTTGGGTGACATGGAGTGCTACAACAACAACGACTCCCCAAGCATGGGAGACTTCAAGAACGACAACGACAAGCTCCTCAAGTCGCACCGGCCAAGACGGATCCTACACCTCGAGTGCGCCAAGGTCCACCATGAAATGGACAAGTTCGAGAGCGACCTCCACAACTTCAAGAAGGACATGGACAACGACTTCGACAAAAACATGAGCATGGTCGCCAAGACTAATGATGCCTTGTGCTCATTAGAAGAACTTATAAGGAAGCGTGCCAAGGACAAGGGTCATCGTCGCGAGCGTCATGTGGATGACCAAGTGCGCCACCTACACCAACCATCGGCAAGGCACGCCAATGACCTCCGTCGACACCGTCACAAGGCACCTTCAACTACTTGTGCCACCACCAAAATGGCACCAAGAGCAAGCCTTCGTCCACGCCATCAAGCTTCAACGACTAGGCTTGCATTTGAAGACCTCATGAACGAGGAAAATGAAGACCTCTACTTCGCCAAGTTGGATAGCATGAGCCTACCTCCACCACTACTACGAGATGGCCACAAGACGGTCGAGCATGGGATTTTCCCTTCGACCATGGAGGAGAGCAATGATGCCCATCTTATGGCATCCAACCTTGAAGGCGTCAAGGTCAAGAATGGTGAGCATGGGATTTTCCCTTCACCAAAGGAGGCGCATGGAGTTGAGGAAACCGAGCCTACCCCCATATGCTTGAGTGATGATGTGGTACCAATCCCATGTGAGTATGAGAGCCACTTAGCCCACTTGAGTGATAACAAGAGTGCGATGAGTGACTCCACCTTATGTGAGATTGAGTGCTTCCACTTGGAGGGCATGAGGGATACTCCTAGTGAGCTGAGAGTGGTAGTTGATAGGTCAAGTGAGACCATTTCGAATTCTAACAACTTACCCTCTACCTCTAGTGTGTTATCTTGTGTTGTGCTAGGTTCCATGGAGGAAGACGCCCGAAGCTATGAAGCAATGATGCCTCGAATGGAGAAGATGTACATGGTAGATGCTACGCCATGGATACATCAAGAAGATGAAGTCGTCCACAAGGAGGCCACTACTTCCACAACACCCACTTCATATGAGAGGTATGACCAAGGTAACAATAAGGGTGTTGATGATGCCATGATCCCACTAGTGGACATGATGAATTGTGAGGATATGCATGCTATGGATGATACTTGTGACATTACATATGCTTCATCCACTTTCCCATGTGATGATTTGCCTTTGCATAATATTGATCATGTAGAATTGTTTGAGTGCGATATCATTGCCATAAACATGCCATGCTATGCATCTTGTGTGTATCCTCCAATTGCTATGGACATGCTTTGTCATGCTAGTCATTCAATTTCTCCCGTTGCTTGCGATAAGATGAATGCTTGCTATTTCACTTGTTTTGCTTGCAACAATATTGATCATATGCGTTATAATGAGATGGCCCCCATAGCTTTCTCAATTTTTGGAGATTTTGATGATTGCCATGATAAGCATGTTCCCCACTTGCATACTCACCATGCATCTATTTCATACTTGAATGACATTAATGGTGATGTGCACAAAAAGAGATACGTCATGATGGATGATGTGTATCTCTACCATGCACACACGTTCTTCCTTTTACAAATGATGTGTGTAGGTACCCGCACAAGAATGTCAACCTCGGTTGAGCACGAGTTGACAAAAAGAGCTCTAGAGAGCATCCCACAAGTGAGTTCAAGATCGAACCCAGCTCTGATACCTTTTGCATGCTTTGCATCTTTCATGTTGGCAAATTGCTCTTTCCTATGGTTTGATTGCAAGCATGTTAATGGTATTATCATCCCTTGTGACATGCATGTTTCTTCGCTTTTAGATAATGATGCTTTGTGTGTTGCAACAAAATTTTTGAACAATTTACCTTTCTGATGTTTTGTGTGCAACCACAATTCCTTTAAGAACATGTATTGTCATGAGATCTTCCAAGAATCTCGTCTTGTTGTTGCAACAAACATAAGGACCACTTGCTCTTTCTTTTGGTTTGTTTGCAAATATGTTGTTTTTGCTTCCGCTTGGGATACTCATTTTCCCATGATATTTGCTTTCAATGATTTGTGTGTGACATCCAACATGTCGAACAATTTCTCTTTCCAATGGTTGGTTGGCACACATAATGTTGTTGCTTTGGACATTCTTCCTTGCGTGTTTTTGCCGAATTCTCCTATTCTCGCATCAAGGACGTTGATCAAAATTCTAGTCAATTGCCTTGAGTGCCCCACTACTATGTTATATGGAGTTTTTGAGTTTCCACATTTGGATGATGTTCAAACGATTTACACGCACATTGACCATGCATATGCATCCCCTTGGCTATACTTGAGTTGTGCTAATCGTGTTGTGAACAAAAATGGACATGCCACAAATGATATGCTCCTGTATCACACACAAACATATGTTGCTTGGTCTTTGTTGTATGAAGGTACAAATGCATACACGTCAACCTCTATGGACTATATGTTGACAAGAAGAACCGAAGAGAGTTACCTATGGCTACCCTTCATCAAGCTATCTCTACAAGCTAAGGTGACTTCCTTCTACTTGAGGACTCATGCAATAATCTTCATGAATTGGCTACGCTTTTAGTGTTGCTTTGCTTTTGTTGTGAGCTTTGTAGGCTTCAAGGAAGGTGAAGGAACATTGAAGTGTTGTCAAGTCAATCTTCCCGAGGACGACTATATGGTGAACCCCAGGATCAAGATGGTCTCTCGACCGCTTCTACTTTGTGATGAGCATGTAGAGTCAAGGACGACTCTTTTTGAAGGGGGGGGGGGAGCTGATGTAGCCCGACCTACGGTCGTTGCCACATCTTGGTCTCCAACTTACACCAAGTCGTCATGGACTCCAAAGGTGAATCCGTTCCTCTATGCGAGCCCCCTTCCTTCCCTATTGAATGGCATGCTACTTCATACTCCGTCACATATGCATGATAGGTTCACATTGACAAGTACGGAGGCAAGGGAGGAAGCCCGGAACATCAAGCCCGACAAGACGGAGGCTTGGAAGAGGAGGCGGAAGAAGACAGACTGCCAAATGCTCTCTGCATGTACTACGGACCTGGCCCGGTACTACCGCCAGGCACTACCCTGCTACCGCCAAAGAGCATGTGAAGCCAAATACTCTCTGTCTCGGGGTACTACGGATCTGGACCCGGTACTGTCAGTCGGTACTAGCCCTTACTACCGCTCCCCATCGACGGCTCGGTGAAGCTCCAGGGACATAAGCGGTACTACCGGTCCTGGCGGCGGTACTCTGGGACCAAGCGGTACTACCGGTCCCAAGTCCGGTACTACCGCTCCTGGCAGTGCCTGCGTGCACTAGTTGGGCCACAGCCCTTGTATCCCCCTCTACTTACCTATTCGCCTAGTTTATTCCCAAACTACCCTTGTTTATGTGGTTGGCCTATAAATAGAGCCCCCACCCCTCATGTATCCCTTAGGCATAGATGATAGACTAAAGACAACCCCCATTGTGGAATCTCTAGTTTTGCCTCATCCCCTTTACCAAGGGGACCGACTATCGTCACCAACCTCGATTGGACTTTGCATCACGCATCCATCGTTGAACAAGGCCTTGGGTTCTCGGTTTCTCGCCCCCAAGTCGTCAAGACCCTCCTCAAGGTGTTCTTCCCTCTCCGATGTGGATTTGAGGGAGCACGTTGACCGATCTTTCCTTGCGAGGATTCTATCGGACCGGTGGCCGCCGTTCGGGAGCAATCGGCCTTGTATCGTGTGAGTTTTGCGTGTGTTCATCGTGTTCTTCGCGAGGTGTGTGTTCGCTTCCGCTACCTTCTCCCTTTCCCCTCGCTTTCCCATCGATTTGACCACGAGATCCGTTAAGATCGGGCACCCAAGAGGTTAACCCCTCCATCAAACCCCTTGCTAGAATTCTATTTCACATGCATAACCACTTTATGCAATTTCACCCGAAAACCTGTTTCGGTATTTAGTGAAACAAATTCCTGCGCTTGTTTATTCTTTCGGCATGAAACATTTGCTCCAACTGGATGTCAGTGTTCCTTAAGTGTGTCACCCTACGGTTCGCGAATAATGCGGACATGATCGAGACCCTTCTCCGATCAATAATCAGTAGCGGGACCTGGAGATCCATACTGACTCCCACACATTCAACGATGACTTTCCTGTGATCGTCGGAGCCTTTTATTCTTGTATCTTAATCCCTTTGTTTCACGATATATTACATGTCCGAGATTAGATCATTGGTATCTCCATACCTAGTTTGATCTCGTTACTGACATGCACTCTTTTCTCGTTCCCGTGATATAACATTCTAGTGATCAAATCACTTGCTTGCAAGCTAACCAATGTGATATCACCGAGAGGGCCCAGAGTATATCTATCCATCACCAGGATGAACAAATTCCACTCTTGATCCATGATTCTCAACATAACACTTTAGTAGCTTTGAAGCCATCTTTATAATCACCCAGTTACGGTGTGACGTTTGATGTCAACAAGAAACTCTTCCGGTGTTAGTGATTGGCATGATCTCATGGTCCAAGGATTAGGACTACTTCGTAAGTTGTTTATAGAAATATAAACTCAATGACTTTGATCGTAATGCTATACTTCGGATGAATGTTCATCACACCATTACACTAATGTTGTGATCTCGTTATTAACAACATCCAATGTCTATGATCAGGAAATTGTGATCATCTTGTTAATCAACGAACTAGTTTATGAGAGAGGCATAACTAGGAACTTTCTGTTTGTTTATTAAAGACACATGTATTAACGTTTCTGTATTAATAAAATTATAGCATGCAAAATAAACATCTATCATATACTTGGAATACACATAATAAACATTTTATTATTGCCTCTCAGGGCATATTCCCTTCAGTCTCCAAGTTGCACTAGAGACAATAATCTAGTTACATAGTGATGTATCTAACACCCATGGAGTTCTGGTGTAGATCATGTTTTGCTCTAGGGAGAGTTTTAGTCAACAGATCTGCTACATTGAGATCCGTATATACTTTACAAATCTTTATATCTCCATCCTTGACATGCTCGCGGATGGAGTGAAACCGGAGCTTAATATGCTTGGAATGCTTGTGAGACCTTGGCTCTTTGGCATTGTCAATGGCACCATTGTTGTCACAATAGATCACCATTGGGTCCAACGTGTTTGCAACCACACCTAGTTCGGATATGAACTCCTTCATCCAAACCGCTTCTTGAGCCGCTTCTGAAGCAGCAACATATTCGGCCTCCATTGTTGATCCCGCCACCACAGGTTGTTTGGAGCTCCTCCAACTAACCGCTCCGCCATTCATGAGAAATATGTATCCGGATTGAGACTTAGAGTCATCCGGATCGGTGTTAAAGCTAGCGTCGACATAACACTTAGCGACGAGCTCTTCTTCACCTCCGTATACAAGAAACATATCCTTAGTTCTTCGCAAGTACTTAAGGATATTCTTGACCGCTTTCCAGTGTTCCGAACCTGGATCCGATTGGTACCTACTAGTCAAACTAATAGCATGTGCCACATCCGGTCTTGTACATAGCTTGACGTACATTATAGAGCCTATGGCTGAAGCATAGGGGACTTTGTCCATTTTCTCTCTTTCTTCCGCTGTAGCCGGACTTTGAGTCTTACTCAATGTCGTGCCTTATGTCATAGGTAAGAACCCCTTCTTACTATCTTCCATTTTAAACTTCTTTAAAATCTTATAAAGGTATGTACTTTGCGATAGCCCTATTAGGCGCCTAGATCTATCTCTATAGATCTTTATGCCTAATATGTATGCCTATCCTTCATTGAAAATGTTCTGTTTAGATAACTTTTAACACTGTTTAAAAGATCTATATCATTTCCGATCAATAATATGTCATCCACATATAATATCAGAAATGCCACATTGCTCCCACTCACTTTCTTGTAAATACAAGCTTCTACATAAGTTTGTACAAATCCAAACTCTTTGATCACCTCATTAAAGTGGAGATTCCAACTTCGTGATGCTTGCTTCAATCCATAGATGGATCGCTGAAGCTTGCACACCTTGTTAGCATCCTTAGGATCGACAAAACCCTTTGGTTGTATCATATACAACTCGTCTTCAATATTACCATTGAGAAACGCGGTTTTGACATCCATCTGCCATATCTCATAATCGAAATATGCAGCAATTGCTAACATAATCCTAACTGACTTTAGCATCACTACGGGAGAGAATGTCTCATCGTAGTCAACTCCTTGAATTTGTCGAAACCCCTTTGCGACAAGTAGAGCTTTATAGACGGTTACATTACCATCAGCATCAGTTTTCCTTTTGAAAATCCATTTGTTCTCCACGGCCTTTCGGTCGTGAGGTAATTCCACCAAGTTCCAAACTTGATTTTCATACATGGATTTCATCTCGGATTTCATGGCTTCTAACCATTTGTTGGAATCCGGGCACATCATCGCTTCTTCATACATCGCAGGGTCATCATTTTCATCAACCATGAAATTCATGACAGGATTTCCGTACAGCTCGGGAGCTGCACGCGTCCTGCTAGACCTGCGAGGTTTGGTAGTACTCTCTTTCGGAGTTTCATGATCATTATCATTAGTTCCCTCTTCAACAGGTGAAGCCAACTCCGGAACAACTTCCGGCGCTGCGCTACTCGCCATACTTTGAAGAGAAGGTTCAATAACCTCTTCGAGTTCTACCTTCCGACTACTCACAGCTTTCGCTAGAAACTCTTTCTCTAAAAAGGATCCATTCTTGGCAACAAAAACCTTGCCCTCAGATATGTGATAGAAGGAATACCCAATAGTTTCCTTAGGGTATCCTATGAAGACGCATTTTTCCGCTTTGGGTTCGAGTTTATCCGGTTGAAGTTTCTTCACATAAACATCGCATCCCCAAACTTTAAGAAATGACAGCTTATATTTGTTGCCAAACCACAATTCATACGGTGTATTTTCAACGGATTTAGATGGTGCTCGATTTAAAGTGAATGCAGCAGTTTCTAGTGCATAAACCCAAAATGACAACGACAAGTCCGTCAGAGACATCATAGGTCGAATCATATCTAATAAAGTACGATTACGATGTTCCGACACACCATTTCTCTGTGGTGTTCCGGCAGGTGTGAGTTGTGAAACAATTCCACACTCTTTCATGTGAGTGCTAAACTCGTAACTTAGATACTCACCTCCACGGTCGGACCGTAGAAATATGATCTTTCTATTACGATGATTTTCCACTTCATTCTGAAATTCCTTGAACTTTTCAAAGGTTTCAGACTTGTGTTTCATCAAGTAGATATAACCGTATCTACTCAAATCATCCGTGAAAGTAACAAAATAATGATATCCACCTCGCGCCGACACACTCATTGGACCACATACATCAGAATGTATGATTTCCAATAAATCTGTCGCCCGTTCCATTGAACCGGAAAACTGCGTTCTAGTCATCTTGCCCATAAGGCATGGCTCACATGTAACAAATGATTCAAAATCAAGTGATTCCAAAAGTCCATCCGAATGGAGCTTCTTCATGCGTTTAACGCCAATATGACCTAGACGGCAGTGCCACATATATGCGGATATATCATCATTTAGTTTAATCCTTTTAGCATCAACATTATGAATATGTGTAACATTATTATCGAGATCCAAAAGAAATAAACCATTCATCATCGGTGCATGACCATAAAAGATTTCATTCATATAAATGGAACAACCGTTGTTCTCGGATTTAAATGAATAACCACTTCGCATTAAACACGATCCAAATACAATGTTCATGATAAGTGCTGGCACCAGATAACAATTCTTCAAGTTTATTACTAATACCGAAGGCAAGTGGAGAGGTAGCGTTCTGACGGCGATCACATCAACGCTTGATCCATTGCCGACACGCATCTTGACCTCACCCCTTGCTAGCGGTTGCTTGTTCCGCAGCCCCTGATTCGAGTTACAAATATTAGCAACTGAACCAGTATCAAATACCCAGGTGCTACTGCGAGCACTAGTCAAGTACACATCAATAACATGTATATCATATATACCTTTGTTTGCCTTGCCGGACTTCTTGTCTGCTAAATACTTGGGGCAATTGCGCTTCCAGTGGTTAGTCCCCTTACAATAGTAGCACTCGGTATCAGACTTAGGTCCAACTCGGGGTTTCTTTTTAGGCACAGCAACCGGCTTGCCGCCCTTACTTCCCTTCCGTTTTCCCTTTTTGTCTTTCTTGAAACTAGTGTTCCTATTGATCATCAACACTCGATGTTCCTTTTTGATCTCCACTTCTGCAGTTTTAAGCATTGACAGAAGCTCGGGGAGAGACTTCTTCATGCCTTGCATATTATAGTTCATCACGAAGCTCTTATAGCTAGGTGGCAGAGACTGCAGAACACGATGGATGCCTAAGTCAATGGGAATCGTTATTCCCAAGGACACAAGCTTATCGACGTAACCCGACATCTTGAGTACATGCTCACTAACGGAGCTGTGCTCTTCCATCATGAAGCTAAAGAACTTTTCTGAAGCATTGTAGCTCTCTACAGCAGCATGTGTGTCGAAAATCATTTTCAACTCACCCATTGTATCAAATGCATTGACGTTTTCGAAACGTTTTCGAAGTTCCGGCTCTAGCCCATACAATATGCCGCAATGAACTAAGTTGTGGTCCTCCTGACGAGTCTGATAGACATTCTTCTCCTCGTTAGGGGCATCCTCAAAGGGTGGGGGGACTAGCGGCGCTTCTAGCACATATTGCTTTTGTGCAGTAGAGAGGAGAATCCTCAAATTCATGGCCCATTCGGTAAAGTTGCTACCGTTTGTTGCAAGTTTCTATTTCTTCATGAACACATTGAAATTAAAAGCAGGTGGTGCCATCTACAACAAATTTTGTAAAGTTTATACTAAGTTTATGATAGATTGAGTTCAACTAATCCAAATTACGAATGAACTCCCACTCAAAAATGACATCCCTTGTTCCTTTTTGGTGATTACATGAACCAAATCCACTAGACCAAGTTTGATCATCACGTGAGTCGGTGTAGCTTCAAAGGCGAGCATCAAATGGGCATAATATCTACTATATGACTCATGCTTAACCTTTCGGTCCGTGTTCTGAGGCCATGTCTGTACATGCTAGGCTCGCCAAGTTAGAACCTTAGTATTCGCGTGTGTAACTGTTTTACACCCAATATATGGTAGTGGATCCAAGAACACCCGATCATCACGTGATGTCTTGGAGCGACGAAAACATAATTGGTGCATACTAAAGGAAGAACACATTCTTATATTGATATTTAAACGAGGGATCATCTTATTATGCTAACAAAGAGCTAAACAAGCAATATCAGATGCTATCAAACATCACATGTTTATTAGTGGAATGATATGGTTCCCGCATATGATCTCTATCATGTGAACCGTGGTATGATCACTATCATACCTATATGTGTAAGTCCAAGGTCTATGGAGATTACACGTTATGTATGTTGTAAGAGTATCATCTCATACTTCTACTTACAACATCACCATATCATAACACTAGCCCAGCAACAATCTAAACTAGACGCCTCTAATTTATCCATTGCAAGTTTTACGTGGCTTAGGGCTTTCGAGAAAGAACCGTTCTTACCTATGAACATGAACCACAACGAGGATAACCAAATTGTTGACAACTCGTTGCAAAATAGATATTGACTATAGTAGCAGAGACAGACACCCGCTATCCACTTATGCAAACTAGTTGCATGTCAAGCGTGGAACAGGTCTCATGTGCGAGGACATGTAAAGTTTGTCCGGGCCGCTTCATCCCACTATGCCACCAATATCCAAAATTACAACTAAGGAGAAACAACATGATCATCATCGCCCACATACTCATATGTGTACTATCCGTGTAAAGCATCTACGCATAGATCCGGCTCTGATACCACTATAGGGTTCGCAGCATAGAAAACAAAAAATTTCCTACGATGGGAACAACTATGTACCAAGATCTATCTACTAGATAAAAACAACAGGCGGATGTATATCCGTAGAGAACATACCCTTGAAGACCGACAAAGCTTAATGAGTTCAACTCGTGGTTGATGTAGATGATCTCTTGTCGATCTCAAGATCGAGAGGAAGTCCTAGCGTCGCAAAGCAGCAACGTATCCATGCTCGCACACACGTACAAGACACCGAACAACCTCCGCCTCCTCGCTCCAGCGATGCAGCGGAAGCACAACCCTTTCTTGCCGAATAGCCACCGGGAACCTGTATCTCGCTAGTCCGATACCATGGGGTATAAATTCTAGAGGGGGAGAGAGATCCTTCACGAGGAGGTGTGAGTGAGAAGTGAGGAGAGGGGTGCCTTTTATAGGAGAGAATGACCCCAAGGGGGTAGCCGGCGCATGGGGCTGCCCCCTTGCCCTCCCCTCTTCATGTGGGTGGACACTCCACTCACAAAATTCCTTTAAATTCCCTCCACTCAAAATCCCACTCAAACTTGCCATTAAATTTCCACCAAATTTAATGCAAACTCTCATTAAATAAAACTCTTTTATTTTATTCAGAATTTTGTCAATTACTTTAATGACAAACATTCACAAATAACCCCTTGCTAGAATTCTATTTCACATGCATAACCACTTTATGCAATTTCACCCGAAAACCTGTTTCGGTATTTAGTGAAATAAATTCATGCACTTGTTTATTGTTTCGGCATGAAACATTTGCTCCAACTGGATGTCAGTGTCCCTTAAGTGTGTCACCCTACGGTTCGCGAATAATGCGTACATGATCGAGACCCTTCTCCGATCAATAATCGATGGACACGAGATCCATACTGACTCCCACACATTCAACGATGACTTTCCTGTGATCATCGGAACCTTTTACGCTTGAATCTTAATCCATTTGTTTCACGATATATTACATGTACGAGATTCGATCATCGGTATCTCCATACCTAGTTTGATCTCATTACTGACATGCACTCTTTTCTCGTTCCCGTGATATAACATTCTAGTGATCAAATCACTTGCTTGCAAGCTAACATATGTGATATCACCGACAGGGCCCAGAGTATATCTATCCGTCACCGGGATGAACAAATTCCACTCTTGATCCATGATTCTCAACATAACACTTTATTAGCTTTGAAGCCATCTTTATAATCACCCAGTTACGGTGTGACGTTTGATGTCAACAAGAAACTCTTCTAGTGTTAGTGATTGGCATGATCTCATGGTCTAAGGATTAGGACTACTTCGTAAGTTGTTTATAGCAATATAAACTCAATGACTTTGATCGTAATGCTATAATTCGGATGAATGTTCATCACACCATTACACTAATGTTGTGATCTCGTTATTAACAACATCCAATGTCTATGATCAGGAAACTATGATCATCTTGTTAATCAACGAACTAGTTTATGAGAGAGGCATAACTAGGAACTTTCTGTTTGTTTATTAAACACACATGTATTAACGTTTCCGTATTAATACAATTATAGCATGCAAAATAAACATCTATCATATACTTGGAATACACATAATAAACATTTTATTATT
The DNA here is from genome assembly GCA_030063025.1 of Avena longiglumis. NCBI lineage: Eukaryota > Viridiplantae > Streptophyta > Magnoliopsida > Poales > Poaceae > Avena > Avena longiglumis. Next base: position 453,446,814 of record CP125974.1, on the reverse strand, counting down.
GCCTCTCAGGGCATATTCCCTTCAGTTTTATGTGTTGTCCATGTGTTAAATGACGGAACGACAAGGACTAATCTTCCTCAAAAATCATTCGTGGCCACCTGGTTATGAAAGGTTTCCTTCCCAGCTATAATTGCTGGACCAAGCACAGAGAAAGAGGGGTTATGATGGAAGACAATAAAGAAGAAGGATGATGATAACAACTATCATCATATGTTTCCTGAATACGGTGATACTGCAATAGAAGACAATAAAGAGGAAGGAGGTGAAGAACATGCATCAGATAAGCCCACTGATGATCTGGGTCGGGTCATTTCTGATGCAAAGCGAGATTGTAAAATAGAAAAGGAGATGTTGAAGTTGGAGGGCATGTTAGAAGATCACAAAAAATTGTTGTACCCAAATTGCAAAGATGAAAGCACAAAGCTCGGTATCACACTGGAATTGCTGCGATGGAAGGCAGAGTGTGGTCTAGCTGACTCCACATTTGAAAAGTTGCTGAAAATAATGAAGCCGAAGCTTCCGAAGCATAACGAATTTCCCGAGAGTACGTACGAAGCAAAGAAGACTCTCTTCCCTCTAGGATTAGATGTGCAGAAGATACATGCATGCATTAATGACTGCATCCTCTACATCGGTGAGGAGTACGAGAATTTAGATAAATGCCCAGTATGCACTGCATTGCGGCATAAGATCAGACAAGATGACCCTTGTGATGTTGAGGGAGATCCCTCCCGGAAGAGTGTTCCTTCTAAGGTTATGTGGTATGCTCCTATAATACCACGGTTGAAATGCATGTTCAGAACCAAAGAGCATGCCAGGTTGTTGCGATGGAACAAAGAATACCGTAAGAAATACGGGAAGTTGAGACACCCCGTTGATGGGTCGTAGTGAAGAAAAATCAAGAGACTTCCTAGACTTTATAGGTGACGGAAGGAACTTATGGTTTGGTCTAAGTACGGATGGCATGAATCCTTTTGGAGAGCAGAGCTGAATTCACAGCACCTGGCCTATGACTATGTATCTACAACCTTCCTCGTTGGTTGTGCATGAAGCGTAAGTTCATTATGATGCCAGTGCTCATCCAAGGCCTGAAGCAACCCAGTAATGACATTGATGTGTACCTAAGGCCATTAGTTGAAGAACTTTTATAGTTGTGGGGAAAACCAGGTGTACATGTGTGGGATGAGCACAAACAGGAGCCATTTGACCTATGAGGGTTTCTTTTCATATCCATCAATGATTGTCCTACTCATAGTAACCTTTCAGGACAGACAAGCAAGGGATATAAGGCATGCATGCACTGTTTAGATAAGACTAAAGGTACATATTTGCATAAATGCAAGAAGGTTGTGTACCTGGGGAATCAACGATTTCTTCCGACCAATCATCCTATATGAAAGAAAGGCAAGAATTTCAAAGGTGATGCAGATCACCAGAAGAAGCCTGACCTCCCTACTAGTGATGATGTATTTGGTATGGTCAAGGACATAGAAGTAATCTTTGAAAAGGGTCCTGGCAGTCAATCTGTTCCGAATGACATCGCTACCGGACATGCGCCCATGCGGAAGAAGAAATCTAGATTTTTGGATCTACCCTATTGGAAAGTCCTACATGTATGCTCTTCAATCGACGCGATGCACGTGACGAACAATCTTTGCGTGAACCTGCTAGGCTTCCTGGGCATGTATGGGAAGACAAAAGATACACCAGAAGCACGGGAGGACCAACAACTTATGAAAGACCCAAAGAACATGCATACACAGAACAAGACGAATAAAGGGCGTCACTTAAGTCGTGCCAGCTAATATCTTACCAAAGCAGAGAAGGAAATATTTTTTGAAGTCCTTTACGGTATCAAGGTGTCGTATGGCTTCTCATCTAATATAAAGGGGATAATAAATATTGCATAGAAAATTTTACAAAACCTGAAGTCTCATGACTGTTACGTGATTATGACACAGTTGTTTCCGGTTGCATTGGGGGGGATTCTACTGGAAAATGTTCGAGTACCCATTGTGAAGATATGTGCATTCCTCAATGCAATATCTCAGAAGGTAATCAATCCAGATATTCTGCCAAGGTTACAGAAGGATGTGGTACAATGTCCTGTTAGTTTTGAGTTGGTGTTCCCACCATCCTTCTTCAATATTATGACGCATCTCCTGGTTCACCTAGTGGAAGAGATTGACATTCTCGGTCCTGTATTTATACACAATATGTTCCTCTTTGATAGGTTCATGGGAGTCTTAAAGAAATATGTTCATAACCATTCTAGGCTAGAAGGAAGCATCTCCAAGGGCTATGGAACATAGGATGTCATTGAGTTTTGTGTTTACTTTATTCCTGTCCTTAAGATGATTGGTGTTCCTGACTCGCGGCATGAGGGGAGACTGGGTGGAAAGGCACGTTGGGAAAGAAAGCAATGATATGTAGGGACAGACAATCTTTCACTCAAGCACACTACGCAGTTCTACATAATTCCACCTTGTCGGCTCCATATATAGAGGAACACAAGAATATTGTATGCTCCAACAACCTGGAGAAGCCTGACTCCTGGATTAAAGATGAACACATGAAGTATTTTGGCGATTGGTTGCAAACACATCTCATGAATGACACCACATTTGGAGATCAGTTCTACTTGTTGGTTGATGTCTACAAGTGCACATATTGTCTATAGCTAGTTTCGAAGTTAAGATATCGATCCCACGGGAAGCCCAAAGGAAAATGTTTATGAATGAAGTCTCTATCATACTCAAAGTTGTCACAGGTCTTCGAGTGAATTGACTGCAAGCGTTGAAATAAGAACAAAATTTGGATTAAACTAAATGTATTTAAATAAAACTAAAATGTAAAGTTTAGAAATAAAAATCATAAAAGTAAAGAACGATTCGATTGTTTGTCATTTTCTGTAGATGACAAAGCAGGCGTGGGGAGATACAGTTCATGGTGATAGTTATTGTGCCAGGTGGATGAGTTATAAGTGTAACAATTATAATTTTATAAGTGTGTGTGTAGGCGAGCAAGCCATAATTAGCTGGAACCTCTTGGTAGATTTCATCCCAACTTCAATAATACGACTAGTATGTTACCAAAACAATGGTCAGTCACTAGGCAATTAAGATCTTTTAGGTTGCTTAGCAATTAAGCTCCTTGGATCGGACTAGTGCAATAGGCACAGTGGTTCCTCATGCTCCTCGAGTTAAACTAGTTTTCCATTGATATTCCGAAACAAGATCTTATCTATGTAGAACAAAGTATCATGTTTTCTGGGCCCTTAATTGGACAACAAGCATTATGCATCCCACAGATAGTCAAGCACAGACAGTATAGTAATTAAAATAAATCACAAATTAATGGAAAATATATAGGCACATCACATCTCACCAATCCCCTAGATCTCCCACACCCAAAGGAACTTACTCACACATGAGAGAAGAAAGCATCATCGATATAATTATATAAGAGGAGTTCATCTCAATATTACCGTGAAGATCCACAATAAGAATAGAAAATCAATCCAACACAACTCAAGATAAGGAAGAAACAATCTCAACCCCTAATATTGCAAAGTGAAGATCTCTCTCTCTCATACAAGTAATGGCTATGGGGGTGTGGTGGCTAGGAGGTTGAAGATCGTGGATCGAGATGGATAACGGCTTCCCCTTCTGCTCTGGATCTCTCCTTTCTTCCTTATGGATGGAACGGTGGCTGTTGTGTTCTGTTTTCGCCCTTGCATCCTTCACAAAAGTTGTTCCTTTTGACAGGACGAAGGCGGCGACAACTATACGGCCAAAAAATATTCCCGCCATATAGTTGGTTGTTAAACCATCTGGTCGATGTTCTCGATTGCTTCCAAAAAAATACTTTCTTGTTTTCGCTTGAATATTGTATTTTTGCTGTCAAAACCTTCTGTTGATATTCAGAACCTGAAACATACACTAAAAAACAAGTTTTCTTCGCTACCGAAGTATTAGCATTAGGTAAAGCTAGAAAACCATCAAATCAAGATGAAAACTATCAAGAAAAACCATTAAAATGTATCGAATCTCACAGCTATCAACTCCCCCAAGCTTAGATGTTGCTCGCCCTCGAGTGAAAAGAAAATAGAGAAGAATAGCGGAGATTCAAAACTGAAATGAAAGTACTTACAGGCTCAAATTGGTGCCAAATTCCTTTCTTCACAATTCCTGCAATCTTAAGCATTATCATACAAGTATTGACAAGATTGCACTAAGTCCACTTCCTAACCACGTATATCTTGCTAGTAAATAAATTATATGCCCGAGCAAGTGTTAATAGTTTACCTAGGAAAGTGAAACAAATTCTTTTGGTTTCTCTCTTTGTTGAGAGGTGAAAAACTTTTTGCTCTTGTTTCTTTAATCAATTAAGAGTACTCAAGTTAGCACCAAAAACATTCAATTTAAGAACAACTGATCTACTCCCACGTCAAAATTTCAAGACTCTCAAAGCACCTTTTGGAAATATTTTAACCAATTTCATTGCTTATTATTTAAAAGCTAAAAAGGATACACTAGCAAAGGAATAGAATTTATAAGATAACAATCTAAGTGGGGAGTGACTCGAGTGCAAGCTAGAAAATAGTCGTAGGGTAAATTTAAAATTGCAGAAGAGGTGATGAAAGGAATGTGATACCTCTTCTTACTTTCTTCTTTCTTGTATTTGAGTTGAACCCCGCTATATTTCCCTATTGTCAAGTCACCTGAAATTGAGAAATCTACGAGAGAGACAAAGAAACAAATTTGCAATAGAATTTACAACTATTTTTTTGTGTTTTTGATTTAGGAATGCAAAAACTGAAAGTAAACATGCATTTTTAAAGAAGTAAAATAAATCAAAAGAAGAAATAAAAATATGAATGCAAAGTGTGGAGGTTTTCAAACCTCCCCCAAGCTTAGGTTGTTGCTAGGCTTAGTTGTTGCCATCATTCGGCGGTTGGTACGGGTATTGCTGGTAGTAGTTGGGGAAGTTGGTCATGAAGTGGCTCAAGGTGTTAGTGAGTGAACTGACATCCTCAGTCACTCCCTGAAGAGTGTGGTCGATCTCCCCCATGTGCTGGTTGAGCTGCAGAAATTCTTGATAGGGGACGCCGTTGAACCCCTGCTGATTGGGCCATGGGTCCCAGGGTCCTTCCTATTGCTGCTGCTCTCCTTCCCAAGAAGGATTATGCTGCTCCTACTCTCCCTGCTGCTATTTCTTCATCCTCTTTGGAGTCAGGCTGGAGCTCAGCCATGATCTCCCTCACTTGGTCTCGGGTGAGGATCCATTTGTCCTTCCCAATGATCAAGAAATCTTGTGGACAAGGCAGCATCACCTGCTCATCCTGTGAGGCATCAAGATAACCAAACTGATATGCTCAGAGCTTTTTTTAGCTCGGTAGACACCGAGGAAGCCATAAGCAGTTATATATTTGATGTCCATAAGTATGGATCCGTCACAGGTTGCATAACAGGTAGTGGAATTTCACGGGCTTGGACAAGGTGGGTTACCAATCAACCAATGCGAATGTCACCTTTTCTTTTGTTGCTCTGGTGGTGGAGGTGCTGGAGGAGTAGAGCCACATGATTGGGACTCTGCGGTGCATTGGGAAAGAGTGTGTTGGTGATCATGTACATGTCTGCATGGGCCATGGAACCAGTATCTCCTCTTACCAACAGATTGTTGGAGAGGAAAAAGGCGAAGTAGCAAATTATCGGGTTCTGAATGGTGGACATCTTATTCTGATAGAAGTCCCTGCCACCGTTAACATAAATAAGATCCCAACTTTCTCCGCTTGAGATGCCATACAAATTTTTAACAGTTGGTTCCCCATCACGAGGGAATCCAAAAGCATCACAACATTCTTGGAAAGAATTTTGATATGGCTACTGGTTTATGGTGAAGCTCACCGTGCACGCATTACCTTTCTCCCTGTGGTCATTGTAGAAGGAGGCGAGGAACTCCTAGGTGATCTCAGCGTAGGTGTAGTGGCTTGCGTAGGCGAGGAGCGATAACCCTGCACTCGCACACATGTGGTCGAAATCCGATCTAAACCCTGCCGTGGCGAGAAATGCATCATCGGCCCAACGTGTGGGAATCACCCTCCTTGATGAAACCATGGCGTACTTGTTGTCGATCTCGGCCCGGAGTCTTGAGCCCTCACCACGTTGGCACTTGTTCTTGCAGAAAAGGCTACCAAGCTTGTTCTTCTTGATGTACTAATTTTTTTTAACATAAAACCTTAGGTATATAGTTTCTACATGATATACGAGCAATTCTATGTGGAAAAATTTAATTATAACATGAGAAATCAAAAGGGAAAATCAAAAAACTTGAGTTCATCCACTAGAGCAATGTGAGAGTTTCAACCATGGAATTATGGAAATAAAGAATGTATAGGGAGAGAAACATACCGATATGTTGATTTCCCGACTCAAACGAACAAAATTCGCGAAGAATCAAGAATTCTAGGTGGATTTTGAGGAGTTTGGAGAGAGAGTATGACAGAAAAAGTGAGGAGGAGGAGGAACCCTACCTCCGCCACTGTGTTTAAGTGGTCACACAAACTATACATCGGGAACTATACGAACGGGTTATGTAGTTCCCGCCATATAGTTGCAGCCGTAGCGAACATTGGGGTTTCTTTTCGCCAGATCCGAACTATATGGGCAGAAAAATATTCTCGCGGTATATTTGGTCGTTAAATGTTAGGTACTCCAATTTCTCTCCCATTGAAAACTATACACCCAATACTATACAGGCAGGAAAACTTCTCTCGCCGTATAGTTGGTCGTGAAACGTGAAGTACCCCAGAGATACAATTCATGAGAATGGGTCGATAACTATATGACCAAAACTATACGGCCAGAAAAATATTCTGGTCGTATAGTTAATCGTTAAACTCTCGGGAACATGCTTTTCGCCCAAATTTTTCAGAGATACATTTTTTAATTTGAACAATATGTTTAGGACAGTTTTTTGCAGATAAAACTCAAAATTAATTTTTGCACTTAATCTACACGGGCGCGCTTACGCGAGGATGTCTGTGAAAAAAGTTATAGGAATACGATAAATATTTTATTCTTAACTATTTTATTAATGTGAGGGGTTGACTCCCATCAACCATCTCTATGTTCTTGAATTCTTACCTTGGGTTGCCCCTTGTCAAAGGCAATTACCACTTGATCTCGTTTTTGCTAGTGGAATATATCTTTCTCCTGCTTCTAGCTTCTTTGGAAAATACCGGATGATTTCAGCATCATAAATATTAAAGATTATTTTTCCCTCAGCACAATCAACTGACGCTCCTGCAGTACTAAGAAAAGGTCTTCCAAGTATTATAGATAATTTTTCATCCTCTGGCATTTGAGACATAATAAAATCAGTGGGAATAACATGCTCATCTATTCTAAGTAGAACATCCTCAATCATACCAATGGATTGTTTAGTGGATTTGTTAGCCATTTGTAAAGTGATAGAAGTAGGGGAATACTCCCCCATTCCTAACATTTTATAGAGGGAATATGGCATTACACTAACTCATGCACCTAAATCACACAAGGCATTGTGAATATCAGTTTTGCCAATTGAGCATGAAATAGTTGGTATTCCGGGATCTCCCGACTTAGACAATAACTTCATATTAGCAGGATAACTAGTCACCATGGCAATGGTTTCGGTTATTTCTTTCTTTCTATTAAGAATATCAAGGAGAAATTTAGTATAGGTAGGAACTTTTATTGCATCCGCAAATGGAATTTCTAGACGTAGATCACCAAGTGCCTTTTTAAAAGAGTCATAGATTACCTGACCAGGTACTTTATTTTTGCGACCAGGATATGGAAGTTTTTGCTCATTCTTTATTATTCTTGTCTTTTACCTTTTGTGGGGTGTCGTGGTTTTGGCACGGCAGATGCCATGGGTAGGCTAAAGTATGGGGCCAATGGATGCTAGTGGGATCTGGGGAGGGAAGATGCAACTGTCTCTACACTCAAGCTGCCAAAGTGATGATCTTTATTTCTCTCTTTCTGTATTACAAGTGCTCCTTGAGCTGTATACAGGGGGACAAGATGAATCTCCCCAGCCTAACGGTGCTCAAAGAATCGATCCCTCCCTCAGGGTCCAAGCCTCTCCTTATAAAGGAGCGCCTTGGGTGCCCTTAGGGCTGACGAGGCAAGCATATTCGTGGAATATGCTTGTCCCAAATTGGTAGTTCGGCGGCCTCCTTTCCCTGTCGCCCTTCTAACGACGGCAAGGTTCCAGTGGCCCCCTCCTGCGTGCCTCGGGCTCCAGGACTGTCACCTCCGTGACCTCCTTCTGCCCCTCTGACGCTGTGCATCCTTGTCTCTTGTGCTTGGCTCTGCTCTGATTCCTTCTAGCCTGCAGCTATAGTTTGACCTTGGGCTTCTCCTTCTCCGCAAGCTTCAGATCACTCGGCCTTACCTTGTGTTACTCGGCTCGTTCTTCACCGCATCAATATCACTTGGGTAACCGGCCGATTCTCTCATCGGCCGGGTAACCACTTGATACATATACGTGGGCTTCTTGCCTCCGTTCATCGGCCGACATATCCATAATTCGGCCGACTTGGACCGTAACTCGGAAACTAGACGGGGATAGTACCTCTGTCTTTCCCCGTCTCTGACCTACCCGAGGTTAACCCCCCGACATTAGTCCCCGAAGCTGGTGTGGCCCCGTCAATTGCTTTGGCCGGGTTATATCAGCTTCATTATATTCTTCAGTCTTGTTTCCGAGTTATGGCCTCGTCCGAGGTTTCCTCGTTCCTTCCCTCGTACGCCATGTCCTACGTGTCATCCCATCATTGTTCTTCTAGTTTTTAGGTCCTTCTACAGTGCTTACTGACAAGCTACAATGAACCCTGTACCTGCTGCGCCGCTGCTGCGACGCCTCGTGTGCCGTTCCCCTTGGGGATCGTGATGACCTTTCTTCGTGTGTGGCCGTTGGTGTGGCTCCACTCACCATCGTGCGTTCGTGCCGCTCCCACGATCTACACGGGTAACTGCCACACCCACGATCCCACTCCCCTGTTCATGGCTTGACTATAAAGAGGGAAACTGCGCTCGTGGGATTCACCTTTCCCCTTATCGCTCGCCTCCGTTCTTCTTCTTCCTTTCGCCGGCGCGTTCTCCTGCAGTTCCTCCGCCGCTCGCCGAGCCTCCGCGGAGGATTCCGCGTCGTTACGCCTTTCTTGCCCGGCTCTGCTTTTGGCTCCGCCCGGTGAGTCCTCTCCGCCGTCTTGCCCGATCTTTCCCTAGATTCATACGCCCGTTGCGGCGCTTAGGCAACGGTTCCTCCGTTTCTTCGCCATTGTTTTCGTGCAAAGTTCCGACGGGGCCTTGCAGTTCAAAACTCCCCTCCGCCGCCAGTTTTTCCTCCGGCGATCTTTCCGGCGCACATATGTCTAGTTCGTTTAGCGGCGCTCTTGTTGAGGACGACGACGCTGGCTCCGGGCCCGAGCGAGGCTCGTGGCAGGGCTCTTCAGTCACGCGCCGTGAGATTGAATGGCTCATCCGGACTCGACGGATTCCCGCCGAGGTTTCTTGCCGTTACCCGGCGAATCCTCTCGGATATCGAGAGGGCGAGTATGTGGTTTTCATGTCTCACGCCGCTTGCCGGTCTCCCTCTTAGCGATTTAGAGAATTCCTCGATTACGCCTTGACCGCATCACCTTCTGCGAACGCCATAGCTTCTCTTTGCTTTCATCTCCTCGGAGGGTTACTTGACTGGCCGTCAGTGCATGTCTGGTCGAAGTTCTTCCAGATCCGCTCCAACGTTGTTCCTGACAAATCTTTGCACCCTTCCGAGAAGTTGCTCACCCAATGTGGGGCGGCGTCTATCACACCTCGGAGGAAATCCGTGTTCCCTCGCGTCACTGGGTTGGAGTCGTGCAAGAAGTGGCACAAGTCATTCTTCTACGTCAAGAACAGAGGGGCGGAAGATAAGATTCGGCTCCCCCATTCTCAATTGGCCCACCCTCTAAAGTGAACTGGCTCTACAATCCGAGGAAAACTCACGCCTTGGCCGAGGCCTTTGAGATTCGACTAAAAGAGTTGATCCGGGTCGGGTTATGCGGTGAAGATCTGATGGCAACCTTTATTAGTAGCCGGATTTGCCCCTTCCAGCAGCGGACCCACAAGCTTTGCTACATGAGTGGTCCCCTCGACCCTAACCGAGTCTCGACCGTGGAGCTGGATAATTATCTTATTCATAAGCGCGTCCGAGCTATCTTCAAGACTGAGATGCCTGAGGATTGGTCTTGGGGGTTAAAACCATTCACCCGCGATCGTCCGCCTCCCGAGGTAAGCTTGATCAGTATTGCTCTGTTATTCCACAGTTTTTAGAAACTGGTTTACATGATTTTCTTTCTCCTTGTCCTGCAGAGGTTCGCAGAGCAGAAGAACGAGGACGCCGAAGTTCTGCAGCTCCCTTGGCCCGCGGACAGGAGTACCCCGGATACTGGCGAGCCGGACTCCGAGGAGTTCGTCCCTAAGTCGGATCCTGCTCCGGCTCGAGCTCGCGGCAAAACTTCAGCGCATGAGGAGGAAGGTGATTCGGACGAGGTCCAAATTCTTGAGGTAGTTGCCGCCATGCCTATTTCTTATGCATTTCCGGCTTCTACTTTCCAGCTAATCCGCCGGTCAGTTCACGACGCCGAGCCTATTGCTTCCCGGCCTCCCGTTACCTCGGGAAGCGGGCTCTGCTAGTGCCTCGAGGCGGTTCCTAAGCGAATGAAGAAATCCGCTCGAACCTCCCAGCGCAAGACTATGCCTGGGTCGTGGTAAGTTCTTTTGCCTATATTTCTTGTTTCTCTCTTCGCTTTCTCATCTTGTGAATCTTCCTTCTTATTTTTGCGGTTCTCTTTACATTAAACCCGGCGGTCCTAGTATGACTAGCCGTCCGATTCCCGCCATCTCCTCCTCCCGCCGATGATACCAGGATTCCTAGTCCTATTCGTCTGCTTCTCCTCCACTCCGAATCGCCTGTTCGTCGCGATGTCCCTGAGACCCCTTCCATTGACCTGGATCCGATCCGGCCCTCCGAAGTTTTTGTTGAGCCCGCCGCCCCTTCTATGGGCCCCAGCGCTACTACTGAGCCTCCATCTACTCCGGCAGTTTCTACGGCCATCCCGACATCGGTCGAAAAGGTCGTAATCCTGGCGCCCTCTGCTATCTTATACTCCGCTGCTCCTAAGGACTCCGTCCCCACTTCGGAGGCGCCACTTCCTGCTGATGCCTCTTCTAAGGCGAAAAAAGCTATTGCCGTCAAGACTTCTTCTCACAAAGGTCTTGCCGGCTCTTCTCAGCCGAGTATTGCTGACGTCTTTGCAAGAAGGGAGCGCCTACCAAAGCCCCCGTTACCTCGGCCACCGGCAGCCAGCTTGCTCTTCATAAGAGCCCTGTGACTGCCGTGGTCGGACCGCCTGTCCGGGGTAAGGTTTTAACTCGGACAGCTAGTGGGAACAGCCTTGGAGCGCTGGTTGAGTACGCCAATAACTGGAATGCTGCTGATCAGTTTGAGGGTAATCCAACAAACCAGCCCTTTCGACTTTTCGACATCGGTGACCGTTTTGACCATCTTTAGCGATTCATCATTGATACCAACAAGATGAATGCGGTAATTGTTTTTTCTGAGTCTTAAATTATTCTCCAGATGTTACCATATGCTCTAGTCCCCTAAACTTGCAAGGAAATAACTTGTTGTATACTTGGAAGTTTGACTTAAATTTATTTCTAAGGTTCGTTAGTCCGGCCATCTAGTTCGGAGTTTAGTTGTGTTTTATTCGGACTTGGTTTACCTTTGAATATCCAGCCATCTAGATCCGAGTTAGGTCCTGCATGACTCGGATCTGGTTTAGCTTTTGAATATCCAGCCACCTATAGCCGAATTAAGGTTTGCTTGATCCGGATCTGGTTTAGCTTTGAATTTCCAGCCACCTAGAGCCGAATTAAGCTTTGCTTGATTCGGATCTAATTTAGCTTTGAATATCCAACCACCTAGATCTGAATTAAGCTTCACTTGATTTGGATCTAATTTAGCTTTGAATATCCAACCACCTAGATCCGAGTTAAGTCCTTCATGACTCGGATCTGGTTTAGCTTTGAATATCCAGCCACCTAGAGCCGAATTAAGCTTTGCTTGATTCGGATCTAATTTAGCTTTTAATATCCAGCCACCTAGATCTGAATTAAGCTTCACTTGATTTGGATCTAATTTAGCTTTGAATATCCAGCCACCTAGATCCGAGTTAAGTCCTTCATGACTCGGATCTGGTTTAGCTTTGAATATCCAGCCACCTAGAGCCGAATTAAGTTTTGCTTGATTCGGATCTAATTTAGCTTTTACTTGTTGATTTATCATTTTGCCTCACTGCTCAGGTTGCACATGACCGACGGACCGCTGAGTTCCAGAGGTTGCTTTTTTCTCACCGCAAGCTGGAAGAGAAGTACGAGAAAGTTTTGCCCGTGGCAAAGAAAGCTGGTATGTCGATAGTTCCTTTTCCTTATTCCCAACTTTCTCATGTATTCGTCCACGGAATGCCGGCTTACTTCTTGTTGAATAGGTAATATTAATAACCTCAATATTCGCCTTGAAAAGAAGATCAAGAACTTGGAAGGTTAGCTTCCTTTCCATTTTACTCCTTCTTCTTCTTAATATATATGCTAAGGTTTCTTATTGCGTTTGGCTGTGGTAAAGCCGAGTTGCAAGACTTCGCAGTGTTGCATCAAGATTGCATGCCCATGCCTGACGTGATGCTGCATTTTTTAGAACAAAATGCAGTTCATTCGGCGCAACTACAAGAAAAATACGATGAGATAGCTCGCCTGCGATCCGAGGTTGATACCCTTAAGCTCTCTCAAAAATCCGAACTAGAGAAGGTTGACCAAGAATTTTCCGAGGAAAAGAATCGGCTGACTCTGGATCTGCAGAAGAGCAAAGAACTCCTTGAAGCTGCCGAACTTAAAAACCGGGGTTTGAGCGAGGAAATTGCTCGTTTTGAGAAGAGCAAGGCTGATTGGGCCAAAGATCTTCAGATAATGATGAGCTACATTCATCGTAAGCTACTTGCCATAGCCGAATTATACTTTTCTTTTCTGTCCCTGCTACCCTTTGACACGTCGCTTTACTGCGAGATCATTTCCCCGAGGCCAAGCCCGTGAGTTCTAAAGCAGTTCTTGCAGCTCGTGCGCGCCGAGGTGAACCTGTTACTGTTGACTCAGAATATTCCATGGAGGATTACTTGGTTGCCGTTGGTGCCGCGGTTGGTCCGATGAAAATTATGGGCCGGGACTTGGTGCAGGCCGCTATCCGAGCTTACCATGTACTCTGGCCGAATACCTCGGGGACTCCTAATATCAACGAAGTCGAATTATTGGTTACAAGGCTGATGGCATCTGAGAGGCAGTTGAGTCTTTGGAGAGAATCGGCTGGGCGTGCTGGTGCCGACATGGCCCTTACTGTTATCATGTCATGGTACGAAGATATCTCTTTGGACATCCTGAGAAATTTGCGCACTGGCTCCCGCTGGGTTGAAGATCCCACTTTTGTTGCTCTTCGGCAAGCTCGGGCGTTCCAACTCGTCGAGTACGCCAACGTGCACACTTGGAATGAAGGACCGAGTTTTCTCCCAGACCCGGATTAGGAGGTTGCGGCTGAGGGTGCCTCGGATGATGATTCAGCGGAGCAGGGGGAAGGCGAAAATGATTCGGCCGCGTCTGATAGCTCTAGCTCAAGCTCGGACAGCAACGGCGATGCGCGGTCCTCTTCCAAAGGTACCGGGCATTCTACCGCACGGACTGACGCTCCTGAACAACCTCGGACTTCCGCCGAAGTTGCCCCTGGGTCAGCGGATGGCGAGGCAACCTCAGTCGAGGTCCCTCCTACCTCGGAGTGCCCTGCACCTGAGCAAGTAGCTGCTTCTCCAAGGAACAACGCCTAAGTTATCTCCGATCCCTGGTATGCCGGGCGTATGATGTAGGCGAAAAATTTTTGTTAACTCGCTGTGTGATCCGAATTTCTTATGCCATGTATTGTTGAGACATTTGGTTAAGTGGATGCTCGTCCGAATTCTTGCTTCGCTGGCCCTTAATTTCTTGACCTTTTAGGGCTTAACTTTGCTGTTATTTTTTATGGTCTTATCCAGGCACGAGCGCTGAATACCTATGATATTGATCGGTTGTGAACATAAGTTAACTACTTCGTTGTGGAAGTATATAGCGATCGCTGGATCGTTGTTTATTATCCGGAACTTCCTCATGTAAATCAAATTTCAGAGGTAGTATAAAACTGAGATGAGTGCGTTCAGCATAAGTTTGAGGTAGCATACGGTAGTCCCCGAGTCGCTGCTTTAGTTGCCGAAGTTTAAGTATCAATACGAAATTGATACATCATATGATAGTCCCCGAGTCACTGCTCTGGGCACCAAGGTTCAAGCGCGTAACACGAAAGAAATAAATATAACATATGGGTCCCGAGTAAATCGCCTGCGCCGAAGTTCAAACATATAACACGAAATAACATAACATATGGCAGTCCCAGTAATCGCTGCGGGTGCCGAGGTTCAAACATATAACACGAAATAACATAACATATGGCGCCCCGAGTAATCGCCTGGGTGCCGAGGTTCAAACACGAAATAACATAACATATGGCGTCCCGAGTAATCGCCTGCAGGTGCCGAGGTTGATACATCATTGGATTTTGACCTTGAGATATAATGCTACGAGTAGAATGGCGAAGTAAAGCTACATTCCGTGGGCGCCGTTTCTTCACCAGCTTATGCGCCTTGTTCTCTCGGGATTGAGCATCGATCGGATAATATGCATCGTTGTGCAATGCTTTGCTCACAATAAATGGTCCTTCCATGGGGGTGACAATTTGTGCATGCCGGCCGTTGCACACTAGCCGGAGGACCAAATCTCCTTCTTTGAATACTCTTGGATTCACTTTTTGCTGTGATACCGCCGTAAGTTTTGTTGATAAATAGCCGATCGTGATAATGTCAACTCTCCGCTTCTTCCAACAGTCTACGACATCT
The DNA here is from genome assembly GCA_030063025.1 of Avena longiglumis. NCBI lineage: Eukaryota > Viridiplantae > Streptophyta > Magnoliopsida > Poales > Poaceae > Avena > Avena longiglumis. The sequence continues at coordinate 453,431,759 of CP125974.1, read as the reverse complement.
TGCCGAGCTATCTCATTTGTCTCGAGGTCGGTGTCTTGAGCAACTCTTGGCGAGTCATATATTATGTCGGTTTGAGTACGGCCTCGCCGACACTAGAAAGAATGGAGTGTAACATGTTGATCTATTCGGAGTAGTCCGAAGGCTCCATAACACGGCTGGGATTTCTTCGATCCAACATCCTGCCGACCTTTGCAAAGGTTCAACAAGTCGTGGTTTTATTCCTGATAGCACCAGTCCATTAGACCTTTCCACTTGTCCGTTGGATCTTTGGGTGAGCCACCGAGGCAATATCTAGTCTTATGTGCTTCTCTTGGCAAAATCTAGCGAAAGCTCCTTCTGCAAAGTTTGTGCCATTATCCGTAATAATACTATGTGGGTACCCGTATCTCAAGATAATGTCCTTGAGAAATTTCACTGCTGTGTGCCCATCACACTTTTTAATCGGTTTTACTTCAATCCATTTTGTGAACTTGTCTACCATAACCAACATGCGGGTCATTCCTCCTCTCGCCGGCTTGAACGGTCCCACCATATCTAGACCCCATACAGAAAATGGCCAAGTGATGGGTATTGTTTTAACTCGTAAGCGGCATATGTATTCTGGTTGCGTATCTCTGACATCCATTGCATTTCTTAACTAATTCTTTTGCCTCTTTTAATGCCGTTGGCCAGTAAAATCCATTCCTAAATGCCTTGGCTACTAAAGCGCGAGATGAAGCATGGTGCCCACATTCTCCTTGGTGTATGTCTAGAAGGATTTCCTGACCTTCTGTAGAACTCACGCACTTCTGCAATACGTTTGTGACGCTTCTCTTATATAACTCATTGTTTATGATTGTATAGGCTTTTGCTCTTCTTATGGTTTGTCTAGCTAATACCTCATTACCCGGCAATATCGCGTCTTTTAGGTAAGAAAATATGGGTTGCGCCCATATCGGTGTTACTTTTTCTGCAGTGATCTCACTGTCTATCTCCATGTTTTCTGCCGACGTATATACCTCGGCTCTCTCCATGATTGTTATTACCTCGGCTGTCCCCCTCTTTAGGGGTTCCGAATCTTTCTGCGGATCTACCTCCATTGGCGTGTGATTTTCTGCAGAACTTGCTGGGATAAAGATTGATTCGGATTCTGGTGATGGTTTTATTGATGGTTTCCTGAGGTGCTCCAGGGCAATACCTGGTGGAATTGACTGCCGAGTTGATCCTAATTTTGACAATGTGTCGGCAGCGTCATTTTCTGCTCGTGGTATGTGGTGGAATTCACATCCTTCAAAGTATCCACTGATCTTTTGCACATGGAATCTGTATAAAGCCATATTAGCATCTAATGCGTCCCAACTGCCCGATACTTGCTGTACTACTAGATCCGAGTCACCGTAGCATAGGATTCGGCGTATACCAATTTCTTTTGCCACTTTTAATCCATGGACTAGTGCTTCATATTCAGCTACATTGTTGGACGCAGCAAAATGTATTTGCAGTACATATTTCAATTGATCTTTTTTAGGCGAGGTTAGCACTATTCCTGCTCCCAAACCATTCCTTAGTTTGGAACCATCAAAATGCATTGTCCAGTAATTTGGATCTGGCAATGGTGGCTCATACTGCACCTCGGCCCAGTCTACGAGGAAGTCGGCGACAGCCTGAGATTTGATTGCATCTCTTCTATCAAATTGTGGAGCATACGGTGATAACTCGATCGCCCATTTTGCTATTCGGCCACTTGCATCTTTGTTGTTCAATATGTCGGCTATGGGTGCCTCACGGATTAATTTGATGGGATGCTCTTCAAAGTAATGCTTAAGCTTTTTTGCCGACATATATACTCCATAAGCCATCTTCTGATAGTGCGGATAATTCTGCTTTGAAGTGTATAATACTTCACTTAGATAATACACTGGCCTCTGAACTGACTTACCATCTTCAAGTCGTTCCACTACAACCACAGTACTAACTACTCGATTGGTAGCCGCTACATAGAGTAGCATAGGTTCTTTCGATAATGGAGAAGCTAAAATGGGTGCCGTAACTAGCATCTTTTTCAACTCATGAAATGCGGTCCGCTCTGAGTCCAAATTGAATTTGTCCGACTTTCTCATCAGTTGATAAAGTGGCAGTGCCTTTTCTCCTAGCCGACATACAAATCGACTAAGCGAAGCCAGGCAGCCCGTGAATTTTTGTACATCGTTCAAACATCTCGGCAATTCCATTCTTTCTACTGCTCTTATCTTTGTTGGATTAGCCTCGATACCTCGGCTAGACACAAGGAAACCGAGTAGTTTTCCTGCCGGTACGCCAAATGTGCATTTCTCTGGATTAAGTTTCATTCGGAACCTTCTCAGGTTCGCGAAAGTTTGCCGTATATCTTCTAGCAAGGTTCTGCTCTCCTTAGTTTTGATGACTACGTCATCCACATACACTTGTACATTTTTCCTATCTGATCATGTAGGCATTTTTGCATGCATCTTTGATATGTTGCTCCTGCATTTCGCAGGCCGAATGGCATTGTGCGATAACAATAAGCCCCGTACGGGGTAATAAATGCAGTCTTTATTTGATCGGTCGGATTTAACGGTATCTGGTGGAAACCAGAATACGCGTCTACAAATGATAACAGCTCACAGCCAGCGGTCGAGTCAATGACTTGGTCTATTCTAGGCAATGGAAAAGGATCTTTTGGACATGCATTGTTCAGGTTAGTGTAGTCGATACACATTCGCCACACAATGGCTATATTGGGGTCATCTTTTTTCTTTTCTACTAGCACCGGATTTGATAACCAATCCGGATATAACACCTCCATGATGAACCCGGCTGCGAGGAGCCGAGCTATTTCATCCCCTATTACTTTTCTCCTGTCTTGGCGGCGCGGAGAGGTTGCTTCACCGGCCTTGCTCCTGGCCTGACGTTCAAAGAGTGCTCAGCCAACTCCCTCGGAACACCTTGCAGATCTTGAGTTGACCATGCAAATATGTCCCGATTCTCACGGAGGAAGTTGGTGAGCTCGCCTTCCTATTTAGCGTCAAGGCCTGCACCAATAGTAACTGTGCGCTCTGGGAATTGCTCATCAATCTGAAATTTCTTCGTCTCTTTGGTTGGCTGGAAAGAAACACTGCCATGAGGGTTGGCCAGTGCCGGCATGTTTAACTGTGCTGACTGAGCGAGGGCTGCTACCTCCTGAATCCTTTTCTTTTCTCTTGCTATAACCAGTGACTCGGCCAAATTTGACCCGGCCGAAGCACACTCCATTGACTTCTTGTAATCCCCTGCAACTGTTATCACCCCTTGTGGTCCGGGTAACTTCATCTTTAGATAACTTATATGACAGCTGCTCATGAATTTGGCCAGTGCGGGCCGTCCGAGTAGAGCATGATAACAACTTTCCAGATCCACCACTTCAAATTCCAAGTTTTCTGCTCTGCAGTTGTCTCGTATCGAATAACACGTCCACTCGGACTTTACCGATGGGCTCATGAAAGCTGCACTATCCCATGGAAAGTTGTCCTTGTGGATTGCAGCATATTCTGCGATATTCCGAGTTTATGCATGGTATCTTTGTACATGATGTTGATACTGCTCCCATTGTCGATGAGTACTTTTGAAAATTTTACATTGATGCTTGGTCCAACAAATGTCGGATCCAACACAAGTGCATATGATCCTAGATTCGGCATTATTCTGGGGTGGTCTTTCATGCTCCAAGTCACCTCCTGATCGGACCATGGCTGGTATCTTGGCACCGCCGGCACAACCGCGTTCACTTCCATATGCCGGCGCTGCACACTTTGCTTGTCCTGCTGTTCTGTTGTGAACACACAATAAGACTGGTGATGTTCCCTGTAATCATTACGTCCATTATTTGCCGGATTCATCCATCCGTCCTGGCCCTGGTTCATTACTTGATGCACTGCATCCCTCCGATCCGAGTTATCATACCTAGGGGGAGGGGGCGGTAGCATCAGTTGCTGTGTATTTGCTCCAGTTAATTGTGGCTGATGCTGCTGTTGCCCCCGATGGGGAGCCTGAACTCCTGCTGGATTCCCCATCGCATTTTTCATCCAGGCACATTGGCGGGTTGTATGATTGGCTGGTCTGGATGGGTTTGATGTGTGAAATTTGCACGGCTGATCTAACATGGATTCGAATGTATACTTCGGCCTCTCTTGCCATTGCTTCTTTTGCTCTGGGGTCCATTGCCTTTTTCCCTCATTTCTTGATGTCCACTGTTGAGGTCCATTTTTCTGTCGTTGAGCTGCTCCGTGACTCGGCTGCTCTTGTGCTACCGCCGCCACCTGGGCCGAATTATATCTATAATCCGGCCTCTCCTCTCTTCTTCTTCCTCTGAAATCACGCCTGGATGACCCGACCAATTCTCTCGTGTACTGGTCCTGTTGCTCACGATGATCTGCCGACATTAATTCCGGTTGGGTTGGGTCGCCCAATGCATAGGAGTCTGCTATTCTGATAGTTTCTGCCAGTGTGGTCGGCATATCTCTTTGCAGGCGCTGCCACAACACACTGGCATAACGGCAGCCTTGCGCGAAACAAGCAATTGCTTGTGATTCGATAACTCCCTCACATGAGTTTCTCAGGTTACCCCATCGAGTTAAAAACTCTCTATCCGTTTCATTCGGCCTCTTCTTGCACATGGCTAGCTGTTGTGGTCTATTTGGTCTCTTGTATGTGCTGGTAAAGTTGCTGACAAACATTTCTTCGAAATCTAACCAGCAGTTGATATTGCCAGCTGGTTGATTATTCAACCATACCCTGGCTGGTCCTTCCAGCATCTTTGGGACATACCGCACTGCCCATCTTAGGTTACCACCCGCTATCTTCACAACGGTGGCATAATCAATCAACCAGTCTTGTGGCTTGGTACTTCCATTATGCGTTGCGTGCCTTGCCAATGAAAATTGACCGGTGGTTCGCCCATGATCCGTGGTCCAAAACATGTCGAACCTGGTGGACCTTGCTCTTCCAACAACTCGGACCGGTATAGCCGATCCAACTTTACTCTTGCATCATTTGCTGGCAGATCTCTATACAGGATTCTGTCCTGCATCCCATAATGATTGTTTCCTCCCTGGTTTGCGTATTACACCTTGGAATATCCATCATTATACCTTTCATTTATCTGATTGTGGCGAGCTGGCCTCACTTCTCTTTCCTGCCGAGGCTCATGTCTTGGTTGCGGGTTGGGCGACACTTCTCTCCTTACTTCGGCCGGGGTTTGGTTTTCATGATTATCTCTTGCGGGTTCTCTCCTGCCGAGATCCCCATTGCCTCGGCCGCCGCCGTCCTTTTCCATACGACCGTGGTTTCTCTCCCCACTGTTACCTCGGCTAGCATTGCCTCTGTTCTCATTTGCCTTTCCAGCTATTGCCGGGTCATATGGAACAATTTGCTTGTTCCTCTTCCCTGAGGTTACTGCTCTCTCTTTTCGAGCGTTGTTTCCGGGTGAAGATGCCGCTGCCGCGGATAAAGCAGGTGCTGCCCCCGCCGAATGAACCATCCGCGAAGCCCCTGGTCTTGCCGGGTTAGTTCTGAGTATTTCCTCATTCTGCTGGTTCGCGATGCGCACCAGCTCATTCACTCTTTCTTGTTGTTTTTGCCGAGCTTCCCCGGTTAACCCCTCTAATTCCAATGCTGCGGCATTTGCCTCGTTTTTTCGCGAGTCAGTACCTCGGCAAACCCAAATCACCGGACTCTGCTCTGTGAGCCTCATGCTCTTTGTTAATGTCATTCATGAGGTTCTTCCCTCTTAACCTTAGTTCGTCCACCCGCTCAGGTGTGATATCAAGCTTATTAGCTTTTGCATATTCTCTCAGGGTCCTGTTCAAGGATTCCCGCAGAGCTAATACTTTTTTGGCCTCTACTAGTACCTTTTGCCTGGTTTCTTCTAACTCTGCCTGAGCATTTGCCGGATCAAGTATCGGCGCTACAGGTGTGGTTAAGTTTTCTATAGTCGCCTGAAGAATGTTCTCTGGTCTTTCCTGAGGTGGCCCTCTCACTCTTGGTGCCTTTGGGGTGGTGTCATGCAGCTCGGCCTGGTTTGTCACTGGCGGAATTACCTCGGCGGTTTGCAGTGTGATCTGCTTGGGCGGGCCCTGTGCGCCTGCGGCGGGTTCTCTGCTTGAGCCGGCTAATGCTGCTCCCGCTTGAGCTCCTGCTGCGACCATCACCTCGACGCCCGCAAGATGCTCTCGATGGACAGATCGCCGCGCTTCGAGGTGGTTCTCCTGCAACAACAACCTGGTGAGGATAAATGCCGGTGATGTTGACGCCGACGTAGACCCTGTGCTCGCCCAGGCCGATGAAGATCCCGTTGCGCGGGGGGGTTTTCCCCCTGAAGCTCCCTGCATTGTCTCGACATAGTCGCAGAGACCAAATCTGGACCAAGCGAAACAACGCGCCGCCGGTGTTGATGAAGTTTCCGTCCGGATCACAACTCCATTAGCACCTTGGCCGCCCTGATGGCGCCAACTGTCGTGGTTTTGACACGGCAGATGCCATGGGTAGGCTAAAGTATGGGGCCAATAGATGCTAGTGGGATCTGGGGAGGGAAGATGCAACTGTCTCTACACTCAAGCTGCCAAAGTGATGATCTTTATTTCTCTCTTTCAGACATAAGTGCTCCTTGAGCTGTATACAGGGGGACAAGATGAATCTCCCCAGCCTAACGGTGCTCAAAGAATCGATCCCTCCCTCAGGGTCCAAGCCTCTCCTTATAAAGGAGCGCCTTGGGTGCCCTTAGGGCTGACGAGGCAAGCATATTCGTGGAATATGCTTGTCCCAAATTGGTAGTTCGGCGGCCTCCTTTCCCTGTCGCCCTTCTAACTACGGCAAGGTTCCAGTGGCCCCCCTCCTGCGTGCCTCGGGCTCCAGGACTGTCACCTCCGTGACCTCCTTCTGCCCCTCTGACGCTGTGCATCCTTGTCTCTTGTGCTTGGCTCTGCTCTGATTCCTTCTAGCCTGCAGCTATAGTTTGACCTTGGGCTTCTCCTTCTCCTGCAAGCTTCGTATCACTCGGCCTTACCTTGTGTTACTCGGCTCGTTCTTCACCTGCATCAATATCACTTGGGTAACCCGGCCGATTCTCTCATCAGCTCGGCCGGGTAACCACTTGATACATATACGTGGGCTTCTTGCCTCCGTTCATCGGCCGACATATCCATAATTCGGCCGACTTGGACCGTAACTCGGAAACTAGACGGGGATAGTACCTCTGTCTTTCCCCGTCTCTGACCTACCCGAGGTTAACCCCCCGACATGGGGGATCACGCTCTTTAGTTGTTTTCTTTTGTTGCTGCTTATCGCTTTTCTTATTTTCTACTGCAACAACTTAGTTTTCATTGCTTATCTCTTTTTCTTTTCTTGGATTAATAGTCTCTGCATCAGAGTCATAGCGGTCATCTTGTGCATCATTTTGCTCCTCCAAGGTTTGGTCTTGTGTTTCTTGAGCAGTTTCATCTTGAGGATCCACCAGTGTGTCATCTTCTTAGCTTGCTTTGAGCAAGGCTTTTTCCCTTCGATCTTTTTCATCTTCATATTCTGGTGGTCCTAATGGTCCTGTAGCAACTGCACCTCCCTTGTAACAACATTAGTAGAAGCAGGAATATTTATATCATCTTGAAGAAAAAAATTGATAACCAGATGCTATTTGTTCACATTGGGTTTAAATCATACTAAGTTACTTGTTAAATAATTCTATTTCTTGTCCAATCTCATCATATATTTCAGTGAGTTCTAACAAAATCTTCTTATGTCTTTGAAATTTCTTATGCAGGTTATTATGAGATTTGGCCTATTGATGTTTTAATTCTTGAAAAGCTTTCCTAGTTTCATCTTCTTCAGTAAAAATCTGTAACAGATCTACATTGTTGTCCTTAACAAGTTCAGAAGGTATACCCTTCTATTTCATTGTTTTGCATACTTTAGGCATACGATCTGGGATTATATGAAGTATTCATTTTTCCAGCTTAGTACCAAAATCAGGATTATAAAGAGAATCATTCTTAGCCCTAGTGTACATCAATTCCAAATAGGCTTTATCAGTTAAAGTATTTATCGATCCTCCTGCAGATAAATCAAGCAACTCTCTGCATTGAGTATTAATACCATGGTAAAATAAGTGGAAAACAATTGATTCGGAATAGCCATGATTAGGAATGCTATTGATCATTCCAAAAAACTATCCCAAGCTTATGGGTAGTTTTCTCCCACGTTCTGACTGAAGTTGCCTATATTCTTTCTAATTTCAGTTACCTTTTTAAAAGTATTAAATTTGTTTATGAATTTGACAATGTAGTTTTCCCAGTAATTAATGTAATGATGAGGGAGAGAATGTAACCAGTTTAGAGCCTTGCCTTTTAGATACCAGCGGAATAATTTTAGACGGAAGAAATCTCTAGGCAAACCTTTTGGTCCAATTGATGTTATCACATCATAGAACTCTCTAAGATGTCTTTCTGGGTCTTCATCTTCCCTTCCACTAAAATATTTTTCCTGCAAAATTTAATAATCTCACCATCAAATTGATATTCTCTAACTCGAGGATTAGGAAATTCTATTGGTTGTTTAAGATAAGTAGGACTTGGAGCACTGTATTCTCTGAGAGTTTTCTCAGGTTTCTTGGCAGTTGTCCTATGAATGGACATGATTTCCATCAAATCACTCAGGTTTTCAACTTCAATATTCTTTGACCTCAAATTTTTTTCAATATTTTCTTCATGCCTTTGAGCAGGCACGCGCTCAAAATAATTTGGTAGATAGGTCCTACCAGAGCGTGTAGATCCTTTCTCTTATAGGGATACCATTTGGTAGTAGTAACACCTAAAATGTCAAGGGACTAACTCTTAGAGATTAGCTCCCCGACAACGGCGCCAGAAAATATCTTGGTGTCTGTAAGTGCACAGATCGTTTATAGCTAGTTTCGAAGTTAAGATATCGATCCCACAGGGAGCCCAAAGGAAAAAATTTATGAATGAAGTATCTGTCACACTCAAAGATGTCATAGGTCTTCGAGTGAATTGACTGCAAGTGTTGAAATAACAACAAAATTTGGATTAAACTGAATGTATTTAAATAAGACTAAAATGTAAACTTTAGAAATAAAAAGCATAAAAGTAAAGAAGGATTCGATTGTTTGTTGTTTTCCACATATGACAAACAGGCACGGGAAGATATAGTTCATGGTGATAGTGATTGTGCCAAGTGGATGAGTGATAAGTGTAACAATTATAATCTTATAAGTGTTTGTAGGCGAGCAACCCATAATTAGTCGGAACTCCTCTTGGTAGATTTCATCCCAACTTCAATAATCCTACTAGTCTGTTACCAAAACCATGGTCAGTCACTAGGCAATTAAGATCCTTTAGGTTGTTTAGCAATTAAGCTCCTTGGATCAGACTAGTGCAATGGGCACATTGGTTCCTCATGTTCCTCGAGTTAAACTAGTTTTCCATTGATATCCCCGTGTCACTCGGGGGTCACCGGTCTGCTAGCAAACAAGATATTATCTATGTTGAACAAAGTATCATGTTGTTTGGGCCCTTAATTGGATAACAAGCATTAGGCATCCCACGGATAGTCAAGCACACACAATATAGTAATTAAAATCAATCACACGTTAATGTAAAATATATAGGAACATCACATCTCACCAATCCCCTACATCTCCCATGTCCAAAGGAACTTACTCACACATGAGAGAAGAAAGCATCATCGATATAATTAAATAAGAGGAGTTCATCTCAATATTACCATGGAGATCCACAATAAGAATAGAAAATCAATCCAACACAACTCAAGAGAAGGAAGAAACAATCTCAAACCCTAATATTGCAAAGTGAAGATCTCTCTCTCTTTCTCTCTCTCTCATACAAGTAATGGCTATGGGGGTGTGGTGGCTAGGAGGTTGAAGATAGTGGAGCGAGATGGAGAACGTCTTCCCCTTCTTCTCTGGACCTCTCATTTCTCCCTTCTGGATGGAATGGTGGCTGTTGTGTTCTATTTTCGCCCTTGCCTCCTTCATGAAAGTTGTTCCTTTTGACAGGACGAAGGCGGTGCAAACTATACGACCAAAACTATACATCCAAAAAAATATTCCCTCTGTATAGTTGGTTGTTAAACCATCTGGTTGATGTCCTCGATTGCTTCCAAAACGAGACTTTCTTGTTTTCGCCTGAATATTGTATTTTTTTCTGTCGAAACCTTCTGTTGATGTTTAGAACATGAAACATACACTAAAGACCAAGTTTTCTTAGCTATCGAAGTATTAGCATTAGGTAAAGCTAGAAAACCATCAAATCAAGATGAAAACTATCAAGAAAAACCATTAAAAATGTATTGAATCTCATAGCTTGGCCAGGTCACCATATTCTACTATATTGAATTTCCAAGGGTATGAAATAAATGGGAATACATTTTACACGATCGCCCAAGATAAAAAGAGCACCAACCAAAACAGCGGTGTCCGCTTTGATGCAACAGACGAGAATGGGAAAAAGGACACATACTATGGTTATATAGAGGAGATATGGGAACTTGACTATGGAGGTTCTTTTAAGGTACCTTTGTTTCGCTGCAAATGGGTCAACCTGAATGGAGAAGGGGTAATGGTAGACCAGTTGTATGGAATGACAACATTGTATCTCAACAATCTTGGTAACAGAGATGAACCATTCGTCCTAGACAATGATGTGGCTTAGGTTTTCTATGTGAAGGACATGTCCTCTAGACCAAAAAAAGAAAACATAAGCAAACGAATACATCATATGATGAGCCAAAGCGTCACATAGTTCTTTCAGGGAAAAGAAACATCATGGGAGTCGAGGACAATATAGACATGTCAGAAGATTATAATAAGTTTGATGAAATTCTGCCTTTCACAGTGAAAACTGACCCAAGCATCCTGTTAAGCAAACAAGATGCTCCATGGTTACGGCCGAAGCAACCATAAGCAAGGGAAATACGCCAATAAGTTCATGGCCTCATATTGTGTACCTCTAGTTCGAATCTGGCCGGCCAGCCGCATATTGTGAACCTAAATGCCATGAGACATGATAGCTCATTTTGTGAAGGATATTTTATGATGTTTGCAATTTTCCAAGTTTAATATTTTTCCTTGCAAGTGTAACACATAACATGACAGCACTCGAAGGGTTTTATATTTTTGATAAATGTGAAACTTTATTCGGTTGTTGCTTCACAAACTATATATGTCGTGATTCTAGCCATAACACAGCCATATCACATTGTAAGCCATCCTAAGCTATTACCCACCGCTTCCCGCCAAGTTTTCCCGCCCTTTTCCTCTGGCTGGACCTTTTAGTCCTGGTTGTGGCCACTAACCGGGAATAAAGATATTTCCTGCCATTTCCCATCGCTTTGCACCAAGTTTTCCCGCTCTTTCCCTCTGACCGAAGCTTTTAGTCCCGGTTGTAGCCACTAACCGGGACTAAAGATATTTCCCGCCATTTCCCACTGCTTCCCGCCATGTTTTCTTGCCCTTTCCCTCTATATATAGGACGACCGCGCCATGGCTATCCACACATCCACACCTTCGTCTCTCACAACAATGGATAGCGCATACTAGCCCATTCTAACCCTTGAGGAGATCGAGGTGCTCTGTGCCTCCAGCTACCCATGTCCTCCTGGCTACCGGCCTCCCGCTAGCTAGATGCTTAGCGCTGGAGGGGTTCATGTACCTCCTGTGCCTCAACGTTCCGCCCGCTAGGCAGCCATCATGAACCACTTCTACCACGAGCTCACGCTGAATCAGCGGATGGATCCCCTTTGGGATCCCGACAACTACGACACATGGAAAGCCTTCTTCGCTAACCAGCGGGAAAGGGAGCTTGCCAGGTACGTGGGTGATGACCCTCCCCCGGTGAACCACAATAAAGTAGGTCACCGCTTGTGGTGGGCGAACCAGACTATAGTCGGCGTGATGTGCTACATTGCGCAGGGAGATCATCCCTTCCTACAGTGCCTGCATCCTCCGCAGAGCCATAAGAAGGGCGACAGTAGTGAAGAACATGGGAGTAGCGGCGTCGTCATCCGGGATACCCCTCCCCAAGCGTCATGAATCTGAGTCCAGAGTGGCAGGTGCCCCGGAATATGATATGGTTGGGCTGAGGATCCAGCCGTGTGCGCCTAGCAACGATGGCGATGACGAAGATGAAGACGAAGATGACCATAAAGCTGTGTACTATAGGGCTAGATATGAGCATGACTAAAGGGGGGGATTTAGTACCAAATCTTCAGTGTTAGTCCTGGTTTGTGGCTGAACCGGGACTAAAGGGGGGTCTTTAGTCCCAAATCCATAGTCTCAGTTAGGAAACCGGGACTAATGGGCCGTTTCCTACTACAACTTTCCTGAACTATGAAGATGGTGTTCTATTCTTGTGGCGGGGAGCTAACTAATTTCACATATTAGGGAGTGCCTCCATGACCAGCTTTGTGGAGATTCCTAAGGACTGGATCCTTAGGCATCTCCACAGAGTTGGCCGTAGTGTTATCCCTGCTCTCGCACACCATCTTATAGTTTATCACTTCTCTAACTAGATCAATATGCCTAGGATCTAACTAATTTCACATATTAGGGAGTGCCTCTATGACCAGTAACGTGGAGATGCCTGAGGACTGGATCCTTAGGCATCTCCACAGAACTGTCCATAGTGTTGTCCCTGCTCTCGCACACCATATTATTTGTATAGACTGGATGCCTATTTATAGGTTAAGCAGCACGACATAGTGTCGACACTTATGACATAATGTTGACACTTACCCCTGTCATTAGTGCTTCCACCCACCGTAATAGTTTTGCCACTCACTGGCATAGTGTCGCCATCCACCGAAATAGTGTCGCCACCCATGTTTAGTCCAGTTTGGTTTCTCCAACCGGGAATAAACATGAACCTTTATTCCTGTTTGGAGACACCATCCGGGACTAAACATGCTCGTGCCGGCCCTAGACTTTTGCAACCCATTAAGTCCCAGTTGGTTTCTCCAACTAAGACTAGACATGAACCTTTAGTCCTAGTTGGAGACACCATGTTGGCATAAGAAATTCAAAAATGGTCCAAACAATGTAAATCCTTCGCATTATGTCATATTATGTGACATAGTTACAAGGAAAAATACCAAACTTGGTATATTGATTATGTCTCGAAAAAACCTTCACAAAATGACCTATCATATTCGAAGTTTCATGGCTTTCGGTCCAAATGAATAATGTTATATGCAGAATCGCAGCATAGTTTGTAATATTGTGCCCATATTATGCATGCATGTGGACCTTGGGATGGCAAACAATGTTGTAGGAGGAAGTTTTCCTTTTCGTCGCATGAAAAAGTCATTTTCCATTTTCCGAGAGCAAAAAAAAAGGGAGGTTTTGTGAAGCAATCACCAAAATGTTGTTTCAAAATGTTACTACCCCATTTTTCTAAAATACTTGGCCACCTTACATGGACGATATCCCAACCGGGAGATATCAAACCTTTCCGTCCTTCTCGGGTGAAAAGGACAAATGTCTGCCAAATCGGTAGGAAGTGGGTCCGGTTTGAACTACAAGTACATGATCTAATGCCCATGATTTTTTGAAAAAAATATTTTTAGACTCATAATATGTTGTTTCTTTAGAGATCCAATGCAAGTTCTAACGAGTCTCATCCCCTATCTTCATGACCACCGTTTTGACCATAGTTTGAAACGGGAAAAATTTCGAAACGGACATAAGAAATTCAAAAATAGTCCAAACAAGGTAAATCCTTCACGTGGTATCATATTATGTGACATAGTTGCAAGAAAAAAAATACCAAACTTGCTATATTGATTATGTCTCGAAAAAACCTTCACAAAATAACCTATCATGTTCGAGGTTTCATGGCTTTGGTCCAAATGAGCAATGTTATGTGCAGAATCACGATATAGTTTGTGATACTGTGCCTAGATTTTGCACACACGTGCATCTTGGAATGTCGAACAATGTTGCAGGCGGGAGTTTTCCTTTTCTTTGCACGTAAAAGCCATTTTCCATTTTCCGAGAGCAAAAAATAGGTCGTTTTATGAAGCAACCACAAAAATACTATTTCAAAATGATAACACCCCATTTTTATAAAATACTATACCACCTTACATGGATGATCTCCCAACCGGGAGATGTCAAACCTTTCGGTCCTTCCTGGGTGAAAAATACAAATCACTGCCAAATCGGTAGGAAGTGGGTCCGGTTAAAACTACAGGTACATGATCTAAAGCCCACGATTTTTTAAAAAATCATTTTTAGACTCACAATATGTTGTTTATTCATAGATCCAATGCAAATTCTAATGAGTCTCATCCCCTATCTTCATGCCTGTCGTCTTGACCATAGTTTGAAACGGGGATAATTTGAAATGGGCATAAGAAATCCAAAAACGGTCCGAACAATGTAAATCCTTTGCGTGGTGTCATATTATGTGACATAGTTGCAAGGAAAAAATACCAAACTTGGTATATCTCGAAACAATATTGATTATATCTCGAAAAAGCCGTCACAAAATGACATATCATGTTCGAGGTTTCATGGCTTTCGGTCCAAATGAGCAATGTTATGTGCAGAATCACGGCATAGTTTGTGATATTGTGTCCATATTTTGCACACACGTGCATCTTGGAATGGCGAACAATGTTGCAGGAGGAAGTTTTCCTTTCCGTCGCATGGAAAATCCATTTTCCATTTTTCGAGCGCAAAAAATGGGTCGTTTCGTGAAGCAACCACCAAAATGTTGTTTCAAAATGCTACCCCCATTTTTATAAAATACTATACCACCTTACATGGACAATCTCCCAACCGGGATATCTCAAACCTTTCGGTCCTTCCCGGGTGAAAAAGACAAATGTCTGTCGAATCTGTAGGAAGTGGGTCTGGTTTGAACTACAGGTACATGATCCAATGCAAGTTCTAACGAGGCTCATCCCCTATCATGCACGCCGTTTTGACCATTGTTTGAAACATGAAAAATGGTTAATAGTTTAAATAGTTATAGTAATTATTTTAGAAAACAGAAAGTGGTTTTGAATTCGTTATTCAAATTCAAACACTTTTGATGTTTAAAGTTTTTTAAGATTCCAAAATATGCAAAAAAATAATGTTAATTCAATTGAAAATGGTTAGTAGTTTAAATAATTACAATAATTATTTTAGAAAAAATAAAATGGTTTTGAATTAGTTATTCAAATTTAAACACTATTCATGTGTAAAGTTTTTTAAGATTCCAAAATATGCAAAAACAATTAGTTAATTCATTTTTAATTTAAAATGGTTAATAGTTTAAATAGTTAAAATAATTATTTTAGAAACAAAAAATGTTTTGCATTAGTTATTCAAATTCAAACACTATTCATGTTTAAAGTTTTTTAAGATTCCAAAATATGCAAAAAATATTAGTTAATTCATTTTTAATTAGAATGCTTAATAGTTTAAATAGTTACAATAATTATCTTAGAAAAAATAAAATGGTTTTGAATTAGTTATTCAAATTCAAACACTTTTTATGCTTAAAGTTTCTTAAGATTCCAAAATATGCAAAAATTATTAGTTAATTCATTTTTAATTGAAAATGGTCAATAAAATAATTATTTTATAAAAATAAAATGGTTTTGAATTAGTTATTCAAATTCAAACACTTCTCATGTTTAATGTTTTTTAAGATTCCAAAATATGCCAAAAAAATAGTTAATTCATATTTAATTGAAAATGGTTAATAGTTTAGGGATTTCCATTTTCGTGCCCTTGGTTCGTTAGTTGTACTCAGTTTTCCCCAGCCGCTTAACTTTTCCTCACTTTTCCCCTCGCTATGTTATGAAACCCTCGCAGGAGCTCGCAAGCGCTCGGACGGAGGGATTTCATCAGATCATAGGCTTGACCCTTACATGCTGACTAGTGGGACGACGTTGCGGCGGGTCGTGCATTGAGTGTTACGTTACGTGGCCTCGACCGTTACATGCTTACGGATGGGGTCATGTTGGGACGGGTCCTGCATATGTGGTGAAGGGTGGGGCCGTGTTGGGACGGGTCTTGCATACGTGGTGAAGGATGGGGCCGCATGGAGACACGTTGGACCGGCCATTCTCGCTCACCCAAAGCATTCGCTTCCCCCCGATCCTACAACATCTCCCACACCGCCCCTCCGTTACCCCGCCGTCGTGCCCTCCTACCTTATGTCGTCCTCGGCCCCAGAGTTTCCCCCTTACCTAGCCGCGAAGCCCACTTCACCTTCGGCTCCGCTCCGACCCCCGCTATATCTACCCCTTTTGCAGAACAGTATGCAACGCAGGCTGGTGTACTATCCATCCACGTCGAGCACGGAGAAGATTCGGTGGAATCGCAGGGATCTAAAGCTTGGATTCCATCTGGGTAAGCATCGTTTCCCTTTGTGGGTTGATTATTGGCAGTTGATACGTCCAAAACGTATCTACTTTCTTGAACACTTTGCTATTATTTCTCCTCTAAACTTATGTGATTTGGATACAACTAACACGGACTGATGCTGTTTTCAGCAGAATTACCTTGGTGTCTAGTTTTTGTGCAGAAAATAAACTATCAGGAAAAATCCCGGAAAATATGCCAAAAATTATATTTCACCAGAAGATCCACAGAGCCAGAAGACGAGACGGAGAAGGGGCCTGGGGGGCCCACACCCATGCCAGGCGCGGGCCCACCACTGGCCGCGCCTAGGGGTGCAGGAACCCCAGGCACCCCCTCGGCCTCCCTCTGCGCTTATAAGTTTCCTTTCGACCTAAAAAACGAGGGGTTTTCGATAGATTTCTAGAAAGAGTTTCGCCACACCGCCGCCACCAGAAACCAAGATTTGGATCCAGAAACTCTGTTCTGGTACCCTGCCGGGACGGGGGATTTGGAGAGGATCATCGCCATCGTCATCACCAACACATCTCCATCAATCATCCATGTTTCCCTCATCCATGAGTGAGTAATCCCCCGCTGTAGGCTTGGGGATGGTAGGGATTGGATGAGTTCTAGCATGTAGTCGAATAAGATCTATTAGGGCATAGTGCCTAGTATCTCTATTAGTGCTATTTGACTTTGTTGCAACTTGTTGTGCTTAATGCTTGTCACTAGGGCCCGAGTGCCATGATCTCAGATCTGAACTTATTATTGAATCATTATGATAGTATTGTTTGTGATATTATCTGCAAGTTGTGTACACATATCATTGTCCGGATCCAAAGGCCCCAAAGTGACAATAATTGGGACAACCGGAGGGGATGGTGGTGGTGTGAGGATCACATGTGTTCATGGAGTGTTAATGCTTTGCTCCAGTGCTCTATTAAAAGGAGCACCTTAATTGCCAGTAGTTCCCTAGAGGCCCTGCTGCCACGGGCTGGCTGGACAGAAGATGTTGTGCAAGTTCTCATTGTGAGCACGTATGACTATATATGGAGCACATGCCTAGGATTGTTTAGTACTTGGATGCTTGTTATTATTTATCTGCAATGCCCTAGATCTTGAAGTTACATGTTTACACCCATTCATGCAACGCTCGTCCATCCATCCCTATGCCTACCGCACTCGAATCCCACTATTTACTGTTACTGTTACCATTGCTCTTATTCTACTGTTGCTGTTGCTACTACCAAACTATTGCTACTGATAAACTTCTGTGAGCAAGAACTATTTACAAGTGCAGCTGAACTGACAACTCAGTTGTTAAGGCTTGCAAGTATTCTTTGGCTCCCCTTGTGTCGAATCAATACATTGGGTAATACTACCCGCGAATACTGTTGCGATCCCCTACACTTGTGGGTCATCAAGACTATTTTTTTGCGCTGTTGCCGGGGAGCATAGCTTTATTTGTAAGTTCACTTGGATCTATTATTGTTCACTGCTATTCCATTCATCATGGGGAAGACTCGTGATGGAAAATTCCCTATTTTACCATCCACAACAAGAAGAGGTACAATCCTAAACACCTCTGATGCTCTTGATTCGCCGTCTGTTATAAGTAAGCTTGTTACACCACCACCACATATTCTTGCTACACACACTGCTACTACTGCTGAATCTGAAACTGCTTTTGATATTCATGATGTTACTTCTACTGTGCTTGATGCGAGTGGTTCATTAGGTCCTTTCCTAGATGCTACTATGGCTAGTCTAGGAAATACCAAAACTCCTAGTGAAGACACTGTTACACCTGTTAGCTCACCTGAGTCTAGAGAGAGTTATGATATTAATGATGGTTATATTGAGTTCACTGATGAATTTGTTGAAGAGTGCCGAAACACACATCATACTAGTGCTATTAAGAGTCTCCTTGCTAGACGCACCATTATTCCTAAGTTGTCCTCTGATCCTAAGTTTGACACTTCTCCCATAGATATTAAGAATAAATATTATGATTTTTCTCTTGATTTATCCTATTTGGACACTGTTGAGAAAGAACCTTTTTGTGGGACTGAAAATGAGAGTGATGTGGCTCATATGAATGAGCTTTCTACTATGAGTGCTTTATTCTCTGATGATTTTAAGATGCGCAAGTATTTTGTTACTAAGATCTTCCCTTTTTCACTAAAAGGAGAAGCTAGGGTTTGGTTTAATAGATTTCCTCCTGGTTCCATTGATAGCCCTGATTGTTTGATTGCTTCTTTCTTCCAGAAATATTTTCCTCCTAGTGCTAGACATGCTGCTTTGCAGAGACTTTTTGATTTTAAACAGGGAGAAGCTAATCACGTCAGGCTAACGAAAAGGGCATGCATACAACCAAGCACAACGTGCTAAAAACAATGAACCTTTACAACAAAGGGCACAACACGCCCAGTCCAAATATATACAAATTTTACATCTATCTTTTTACAGGTCCTACCTATTCTGAAGGATCACCTGCGCACGGTGCTCAAAGAGATCTACAACTTCCTCGGCATACTGCCTCACAGCCACATAGTGCGGGCGCATGTCCCATAGGAAACCATCTGTTCAAGGGGGCGGCCCAGCTGCCACAGCCGCAAGATTTACATCAGGGCGATGCACCCGCACAAGGGAAAGAGCGGCCTTCACCCCCGCAACTAACTGGTGCCGCACCAGCTCCCTGACATGACGCATATCTCGAAACTTCGCTAACAAGCCCCAAAGCGTCGATGGCGCCTCATCGAGGGGAAACATGACGTGCAGGATCGACGCCAAGGAAATCTTCACCTGCCGCAGCACCCGTGACACTTGGTGGGCACGATCCTGCACAGTCACAAGGACCATGGCACGGTCGCGATCCATCCAGAAAAAGCCACCAACCTCCATATCTTGCTGGGTCAGGCAATTGATCCTAACTGCAACGCGCTCCTTATCCTCCCTCGGAATAAGGTTAGCACTTGCAACAATTACAAAGTAAGATGGCCCGCCAACAAGCGCATCCAAAAATGAGCAGCAACTCGAAGAAACTTACACTGCAGCTGCTCGGCCATCTGTCGCAGCTCCCCCATCAGATATTCCTCTCTGGCGGTGCCCCGCTCCACCTTCGATTTCCAAACATCCGCGTGGCCTCGGATGCCAAGAAACTCCTTCTCAAGACTGCGGAAGCGGTCACGAAGAAAAACAATATGCAACGCATCATCCAATGGTGGTAACGGCTGCGGAGTAGACGAAGTATCGACGGGGTCATCACCCGAAGGTCCCTAAAGGAAAACTAACAAGGATATGAACAACGGACGATTGAAGAACATCACGTAGGATCGTTATATACAACAAAGCTACTGCGTGGCACAAGAAGTGTTCATCAAGACATTACAGCAATAGTCTATGACAACTACCATACAACTAGAACGACATAGCCTAAGCATCCTAAGTGGCCTCTGAACCAGAGCGCCTGCCCTTGACCTCCTCCTGCTGCTTCGCCGCATACTCCGCGAGCAGGTCAATTAGCTTCGGCCCATAGCGCTTACAGCGAGCAGCGTAGAGAGCGAAGGCTACCTCGGAACCGTCAGGAGCCGTTGGCATCTGGGAGGTGACCTGATGAAGATCCAGCTCCGCTCTGGACACCATGGCCATCGCCAACCCCATGGACGCGCTGATGCCCTTCTGCTTGCGCTTGTACGCCGTAGGCGCATCCGCTGATAGCGCATCTGCCAATAAGTCGACATCCTCAAGGGCAACACCCTTGGGGACGAGCTCCTTGTAGAAGCGCCCGAGAACCTCCTTGGCTTTGGCGAGAGAGCCAACCACAGTGCTACACCGTCTTCGACCACCGCAGTAGCATCATCCAGAGCACTACCGTGCTCCAGGGCACTGCGGTTGAACTCAATGCCTGCGGTATCTAGAGAAATGGAAAAGGTACAGTAAGAATCAAGCAAAGGCAGAAAGGCAAGGCAGCTGAAATAGAACATACATGAGAAATTACTCACCCGAAATAGCTTTGGCAGCAGCCATCAGCTTATCGGCACCTCCTTCTCGCGCGAAGCCACGGAGGTAGCAAGTTGCTCCTCGCTGCAGGCGCTCCTTAGCAGCGGTTGCGTCAGCCAGCTCTTGCTCAAGGTGCTCCTTCGCCCCAATGGCATCCTCAGCCTTTTTCTTTGCTCGCCCAAGGCTCTTTTTTAGAGCATCAAGCTCACGGAGGGCGGTGTTATTCTCATCTGCAAAAAGCAACAAGAGCATGCATGAGCTTCACAAACCAGCAAGCAGACGAAGAAGTAGAGGCTCTATTTAAGAATGCACCTTGAAGTCGCTGCAGGCTGGCCTCCAACGCCAGGTGCTGCTTCACCAGCTGGTTGGCGCCTTGCACAAAAGGCTACAAGAAGAAGCAACTTGTCAGGAAAAAGGGCTCGGGGGCTGCGCCCAAGAGACGAGCAAAAATAAATCAAACACACGAAAAACGCTCGGGGGATCCTCCCGAGACATGCACATAATAGAAGTAAATATCAGCATATCACACGAAAATGTGGCTCGGGGGCTCCCCCCACGGCAAAAAGGAAACACTTACATGATCAGACGGAGACTCCGAAGGTCTGGCTGTATTCTTCTGGGAGACGACCACCCAAACCTCATGCAAAGAAGGGTTCGGAGCAGTGCCCCCAGAGGTGGCCACCGTCTGAGAGGAAGGAGGCGCCATCTTCGACTCTCCCACCATCTCCTGACTGGCGTCGCTAAATGAGCCCTCAGATGGAGTGGCTGTAAAGGAAAACACCAGTCAAAGACAAGCAAGAAACAAGGAAAGGTAGAAAATAGCATCCGAAGGAACAAGTCCATATCGCTCAAGTTGAAAACAGGCAAGGCCCTCTTGCCCTTCTTCTCTTCCTTCTTATCTTCCTTCTTCCGCTTCGCCGGCGGCCGCGGCGCTACAGCCCACACAGGCATGGCCAGAATGGGGGAGGAAGAGTCACCATCACCTCCACTGCGATGGACAAGGCATGGCGGGTCCCTAGGAGTTGGCGGAGTCGAGGCATCCGAAGATTCGCTCGAGCTCTGTGCCTCCTTTCGGGTCTGCCCCTCGCTCGCCTCGGGGGCTTCCTCGGTTGGTGACTACGCTGGCGGAAGCTCGGATACGGAGTCCACGATTTCATTGTCCGGCGCATTCGGAAACCGTTCGGGTAGAGGGGGTACCATGACAGGCACCTTGAACTCCTGCACGACGAAGAGACAGTTCATAAAAAATAACTGCAAAGAAAACGCACTCGAAAATAGCGCTATGCGCACGTCCTAGATCTACACCTGCTAAACGGGTCGATAAGCACTAAACTGAGGAGTCCACGACTTCCCCGGAAGGTCCTCGTCGGTTTTGTACTTCAGAAGCGGCCGGAGGACTCTATCAAGGTCACCCTTGGAGAGCTCCTCAGTCGCAACTCTCGTAGGGTCGTCACAGCCAGAATAAAGGAACATCGGGTGCGTCCTAGCCTGGAGTGGCTGCACCCGATGTTTGAGGAAGGTGCGGATGATATCCACACCGTTCACCTCCTTCTCCAGAATCACCTGGAGGTCCTCCACTCGATGATAGAGCTCCTCTATCTCCTCCACCTCACCCTCCAGGATATGGTTCTTCCAGGATATCTTCGGCTGGATTTTCTAGGTGGAGTTGAAAGGGGCAAGGCCAAAGTTTTGCCCGTCCACTGTGGATTTGCGGATATAAAACTACTTCCTCCGCCAGTTCTGGACGGACTCGGACATAGAGAGACAGAAGAAAAGAGCAGTAGATCAAAGAGAAATGACGTAGCCACCAATCGGATAAACTCCGTTGGAGCCGGATTTCCTCTTCACGGAATAGATTTTCCGGAAGAGGCCAAAGTGCGGATCAATACTGAGCCAGCACTAGCAAAACGCAACAAAACAAGCAATGTGAAGAAGAGAATTGGGGTAAACATGGTGGAGTTGAATGCCATAGAAGAACAACAGCCCACGAAGAAAGTCGTGGACTGGGAAAGAAAGGCCGCGAATAATGAAGGCAATGAACATCACCCGAAACCCTGCAGGAGGACGGGGAAATACCTCGTCGCCGGGGACCTTGATGGCCTCCTTGTCCTACGGGATTAAACCTCGCTGATGAAGCTTGCGCAGGTTGCCCTCACGCGTCTCCGTGCGCCTCCACACACCATCGGTGACACGCACGGCGGCGGTACCCTTCTTGCCGCCAGCGGCGGCACTGGTGGAGGTCTTCTTCGATTTCACCATGGCAGCGCGATGACGGCGGCCGTGCGAGCGCAGGAAGGATGAGGGGAATGATCGAAGAACTTCCAGCGCGTGGCGAGAAAAGCTCAAGAAAATGGACGCAATAGAAAGCAAGTGGCTATGGTGAAAACAAACTACAAATTTTTTCCCCACAGTTATAAGGACGGAGACGATGAATAGAGACCGTTCATTGGGAAGCCCTAGCGCCAGCATCAAATCCAACTGTCCACGTGTTAGCACAGCAGCGAACCGTCGCTCACACGCCGTCCACTATGCACGGAAACCGAGGCGACATCGTAATTATCAACATGTCGCGTGTGACCAGTCAACTCCAATTCAGAAAGTGGGACCCATGTTCGTCCAGTCACGTCACCTCTGGTGCCACAGACGCTTGAGGTCACCGATCGTCAGCACGGACGTCATCAAAGCTATACTAGCAACGGTTACAAATTTTTGGCTAAACAGCTAAAGTACTCACTCGAATCTGCGATTCGAGCAACTACTCGGGGGCTACTCCTATCAGGAGCGCTGGCCACGCACCCGAAGCATGAATAGCGTACTACGCCAATGATCTATTCTTCGAGTCCTACGTCGAGTCTGCGACTCCACTACGGACTCGGGGGCTACTCCCATAGGGAGGATGGATTCAAGCATCCGAAAAATTTGTGTCCTACGGACCTGAAGCCCACAACGGCTGAATTAAAGTCTCTGCTCGAGTCTATGAATCGAACAGACACTCGGGGGCTACTCCCATAGGGAGCGCTAGTCGCGCACCCTATGAATTATTCGACTGCGATCCTTTGGATCAGAATGCAAAAAAAACTTTTCGGCAAGTTTTCCCCGACCAACGCTAAGTTAGTAACATCCTACTTGGCCACCCGAAACACCTTCGCGGTGATAAAATTTTGGATGTTGCGTCTGCGAAGCAAAGATAAGACCTACAGATACCATCTGATGGCCTAGCAACGCACACGACTGCACTCTGCTAGTGAAAATCCGTGCTAACAGGCGCGATGAAAATCACGACGGACGCGTTGGGTACATCATTCAAAAACTACTGCGATTCGACTCCTGTAAGACCTCAACGGCCTGAGTCGAATTACGCTAGCATCTGTTCCGAGTTTGAGTCAAAGGACTCAAATCTGAAGAAGATCGTGTTGTTTTGTCCTAAGACAGTTAACTGACCCTGATCCGTTAGGAGAGTCAGGAACACGCATCAACAATCCCTACATATGAAAATCATTCTCTGATGAACAGAAACAGCTGCACCCGAAAGATTGAAGAGTCCTCAGCCGAATCTACGATTCGACTGAACACTCGGGGGCTACTGACATGGTTATACCCTATGGGTACACAACATCAGCATACCTGGTCCAGCCCAAGGAAGGCCCACGAGAATATACGCGACCCATGAAGATTTTTGGGTGGCCCAAGCCCATGATGTCTTTGGATCCTTGGATAGCAAGACTAGAATAGATAGAATATTTGAAGGGGCAAACCCTAAACCTGTAACTGACTCGATCTATGCCCGGGACCTGCCTACCTCTATATAGAGGCTAGGAGGGCACGACGAGGAGGGCACCTCTCATACCACTGCATACACACCTCCACGCTAGATTGCATCTGCGCACCCATGTAACCTTCGGTTCCGCCGTAATCAAGAGCAGACAAGCAGGAGTAGGGTTTTCCCTCCGGGGGCCTGAACCTGGGTAAATCTCGTGTCCCCTAGTTGCTTGTCTGTTAACCGTTCCGTGATCTCCAACACCCCATCTTCTCCAAAACCCAAGATCATAACAATGGTCATTGACGAGATCAAACTTCGTCACCAACACCAAAGAATAGGGGAGTTATTGCATTAAATGATGAAGTGATGAAGGAAGCTAAGAAATGTCTAAAGGAGAAAGGTATTAGAGATGAAGATGTGAAGAATCTACCTCCTATAGAAGAATTATGTAAGCCAATTCCCCACTCATCTACTATTGAGGTACTTTGATGAAGGTGATATTCCTTATGGTAAGCCTCTTGATCAATGCTTAGAGGAACTTGACATTTTTATTGTTAAGCAAGGTAATTTTAATAAACAAGTTCAGAATCATTTATTGGAAAACGCTAGAGCTATCATTGAGTTGAAAGATATTGTGGAAAGAACTTCAAATGATATTAAAATGGTTTGTAAACACTTTCAAATGGTTCAAACCCAACTTGATCAACTTGCTAAGGTACAAAAGGATATGCTAGTTCATGCTTCAGGAGATAAACATGATTATGGAATTAGAACTAGGAGTGGTATAGCTACTCAAGATCCTTTATATCCTGAAGGACACCCTAAAAGAATTGAGCAGGATTCCCAACAAGTAGATAGTGGTAGTCCTCGTAATAGAAACAAAAAGAAACATAGAATAATTGAGGAACCACTTGAACCTGCTGTAGATCCTAATAGTATATTTGTCTCTGATGCTGAAACTGAGAGTGGTAATGATAAATATAATGCTCCTGATAATGAGGAAGTTAAGGAAGAACCTGAGAAGCACACTAAGAACACTATGTACACTAAGGAAGATTTTATTTCTAATAAACATGGTAAAGAGAGAGAGAACCTTGGGTGCAGAAACCTATGACTTCTCCAGGTAAGAAACACAAGTCAAAGGAGGAAGAACACTACAACAAGTTTTGTGAGTGGATGAAGCCTTTATTTTTTTGCAAATTCCTTTGACTGATGCTATTAAGTTGCCTCCTTATTCAAAGTATATGAAGGATATTGTTTCTAATAAAAGGAAGATTCCTAATGAGGAGATTTCTACTTTGCTTGCTAATTACTCCTTCAATGGTAAGGTTCCAAAGAAACTTGGTGATCCAGGTATACCAACTATTCCTTGCTCTATTAAGAATAATTATGTTAGAACTTTATGTGACTTGGGAGCTGGAGTTAGTGTTATGCCTTTTTCTCTCTATAAGAGACTCCAGCTAGAAAAGTTGATACCAACTGATATATATTTGCAAATGGCTGATAAGTCAACTACTATTCCTGTTGGTATATGTGAGGATGTTCCTGTTCAAGTAGCTCATAATTGCTTGGTTCTATCTGATTTTGTTGTGCTTCAAATGCCTAAAGATGATAATATGTCTATTATTCTTGGGAGACCTTTTCTTAATACTGTAGGTGTTGTCATCAATTGTAATCAAGGAAAAGTAACATTCAATATTAATGACAAAGAGAACACTGTCTATTTACCCAAGAAGGTTGCTAAGAGCTATTGCTTGAATTCCATTGAAAATATTGAGAGCATCAAGGTTGGAGAAATATATTGTCCCATTCCACAAGAAATTTTTGAAACTATTATGATTGGGACCATTGTTATCAAGCTTGAGGTAACATAATCACTTGGTGGAATACAAAGTTTTGTCTCATATATAAGATTGTTTTGGTAACAAGACTTGATCAACCTTGTTAACAAAAGGATTGTAATGAACAAAATAATGTTTTCACTTGCTTATACTTTCTCCCTTCTACTTTTCTCCTTCCTGGTCTTTGCTTTTGCTCTTGTTAGCTAGTTGTTTGCTTGTTAGAGTGTCTTAGAGCTGCTGTAGTTTGGTTCTTGTTTGCTTTTGCTTCTTCTGAAAAAACCGTTTCTGCGAGAAAATCAATTTTCATACGCTGAAAATTGGCCAAAAATAAAGTTTCCCGAAAAATCCCAGAAAATTCAAAATAAATTTTTCCTCAGAAAAAGGGGCAGAGGGACACCTGGAGTGATCCAGGGGGCCACCCCAGGCCACCAAACCCATGGTAGGCGCGGCCTACCTGTGGGTGGCGCCTAGGGGGGGTGTGGCCCACCTGGGCCCTTCCAGGTGCCTCCTCAAAGCCATCTTCTTTCTCTCTCCCGAAAAACACGGGAAACCTTTCTCAAGCCCGAGTTCTTGATGTTCTTGCTCACGATTTTTGATCTCCTTGCTCACCATCTTTGCTGCTGATTTTTGGAGGGATTGCTCCTTGGTATGTGCCTCCTCCACTTGTCCAATTAGATTTGTGATTGGTAGATTGTATCTTGAGTATTTTGATGCTATAGGTGTTAGGTTGTGTGAGCTTGCATGCTTGTTCTATGCTTAGAGATTTTATTTTGATGCATGTGTAGCCCTCTAGAAAGTTCCTATAGTAGTTGCTCATCATTTATCAACTTGGAAATCACTTGGTTTGATGTTTGTCTAAAAATTTCAGAAATAAAGAGGTCATGGACAACCACACATTTGGTGAATTATTTGAGAGTGATGCACCTAGAAGGGCAAGGCCTTCGAGATCATCCTCCCGTGCTAGGCCCTCATATAATGAGGATATCATCACTCCGCGATTTAGCGACGAGGGAGATGAAGGGGATGCGCACCCCTCCACCTTTCCTTGCCAAACCTTCTTGCGGGCTGCTGGGATTCTTGATGATTTTATGACCTTGGTTCGGAGGGCTGGACTAACAAGCCTTATGCAGGATGAGAGCATGAAATATGCTATGCTCACTACAACATTTGTGGAGAGATTCTCCTTTACTAATAGCATGTTCAATCCAGATGTTTCTTTAAAGTTTATGGAAGGTCTTACCATATGTCATTGAAGACATTTTGTGAATCTCTAGGACTTGGTACAGCTGGGTCAGCAAAGAAGATTCCAGCTCAACCCACTGATTTGTTGGAGCTTTACCGCGGGATAACCAATGATGATAACCGTAGAGCTCAATGGGAAAACATAAGAAATATTCAGCTTCCAGCCATCAGGTACTTCGCTTGCTATCTTGCCACTAGTGTTCTTAGTAGGGAGAACACTAGTAATATTTCTAGCTATCATTTGGCTTTCTTAGATGCTGCGCTCAACAATGAAACTAAGTAAAATCTTGGTTCTCTCATTGCTCGTCGCTTAACTGATAAGGGACCCATTTATGGGGGAATTATTGCTACACGTGTTGCTACTGCCTTGGACATTGCTGTTGATCCAAATGATACAGTTTTGGATCCTCAGAGGCTTGATCTTGCTACCATGAAGGCGAACCACTTTGTCACTAATGGCTCTACCCTTGAGAACTTGGTCTATAAAATGATGTTTATTGACGGAGACGAGAGAGAGATCCCTCTACCCCAAACCACTTTGTTCAGTATTTCTCAGGTACCTTTGTCATGCTCCAAGGATCAGATGGATGATAAGTTGCGCTCTCTTCACTTCCATGGGCACTATCAGGAGGAAGCGCCCTCATATTACCAAGTTGTACACTACACAGGGGAGTCCTCAAGCTCGTACCAGGACGAAGGAGCCTCCTCGTCGTACTACGGAGGTGCACCTAGTTGGGCACCATGGGATTGAGCCCCACTTAGGCAAAAAGCCTAAGCTTGGGGGGAGGTATACCGACATCACACTCATTTACATATCATGTTCAGTCGGTTCTTTGTATATCCATTGTTTCGCTTTCTTTTTGGTTTTTGTTGCCGCTTTCTCAAAACACAAAAATACCAAAAATATTTTTGTTGTTTCTATTGGTTTGTTTCTTTGCTTTTTGGTTTTGGTTTTCCTTAAAAGAAAAATCCAAAAAGTTTTTGCTTTGTTTGTTTCTCTTGGTTTGCTTTTGCTTTGTTTGTTTTTTATTTCTTTGCTTTCTTTAAAAAATCGAAAACACCAAAAATATTTGTGTTCTTCTTTGGTTTTGTGAGTTCTTTGCAGGGTTCAGCCGTCCTCAGTGGATTTTGGTTTCATGTTATCATTCAAGTCACACAAGTGAAGAGAAATAATGAAGATTAAGACAACTCGAGGAGTGGTAAGAGGCTGGTAACGAACTCTATTTGTTTTCATTTTTGTACATATACTCATCATTGTGAGCATGCTTAGCCTATTTGTGTAAGGTGTATGTCATTATGGATGCTTAGTAGTTCTTGCTTGCCTGTGATTAGCTCCAGCTTGCTAATAGTTTGTAGCATGTCATATGAATGTTTGCTTGCATTGTTTTATTCATACTTTGGTATCACATTGTGGTATCCTCCTCTGACTGTTCATATGAATTGACTTGGCACATTCTCACGCATGCATATGACTGAACAATAGTCAGTAAGCCTCGATGATTTATTTTGCCTTAGAGTTCTTGTATCATTTTGATGCCATAGTTAGTCTTGTTTTGTTGCAAGCATGGTTCCTATTGCTAACCTTCACTTGCACTGATTATGAGCTCTACCTGTATTTTCAACTCCCTAAAACCATTATTGCCAGCTGTGTCCACCTTACCTACCTATTAGCATCATTTGCTACTTTAGTGCATATTCTATATGCCGTGTTTTCTTCCAAAATAAAATGTTTGTCTATTTTGAGAAAGTTAGTTAGTAAAGCTCTCACGAACTTGATGGCACACTTTATTCTGTGCACTTCATAATTCTGAACCATTGTGACCTGTCCATGAAAGTTATATGCTTGCAAATTATATGATAGGATTCAGCAGAACCGTGCTGTCACGGGGAACGCTTTCAACACTTTTTGGATATTTATATTTTCGGGGGGATAACCCCCGGTAGGGTTAAGAGAGGTGAAACATAGCGCAGCTTGGCTAGCTCAGAGTAAAGAGAGATCCAGACCGGGTAAGAACGGCCGGGTAAGAGAAGCATGAGCGGCCGACGAATAAACTATGTCGGCCCGCATAAGACAAAGTAGCAATTCTTGCAGGAACCGACAAGCCTAGTCAACCGAGGAAGGGCCGAGTCAAGTAGGACGCGTGGCACATTTCCGGGTAAGTTCAGGAGGGACCATGGTAAAGCATGGTCAAAAGAGAAGGGCGACGCCGGGTGACACAAAAGGAGCCGGGTGACGCCCAAAGCATAAGCTGGCGTACAAAGTAACAGCATGGCGCCAAAAGGAACAGTAAGCGGCGTACCAGAAGACTGTTAGCTGTCAAGCTTTATGGACTGGGCCGGTGGGCTTAGGGCAAGCCCATGATCTGGCCCACATCATAGGTACCAAGATCCATACAGTAAACCCTAGAACCCAAAAGGGTATTAGCTAGCAAGCACTGCCCATATAAGGGAGGGCATAGCAGTAGTAGAAGGAGGTTGGACCAAGTAGTGAACTAGTGCACAGAGCTATAGCTTATACAGCTCAAGGAGCACTTGTAATCTTTGGGGTATCAATCAAATTGTTAAGTCTGGAGAGTTCTTCTTGTTCTTCGTGACCCCAAGCACCCATTCCGCCCCCGACTTAAGCCTACCCATGGCATCTGCCGTGCCACCACCACGACAGTTGGCGCCCACCGTGGGGAAGAAGTAGGTGCTTGATGGAGTCTTCATCCGGACGGGCAACATCATCGCCAAGTGTAGCATCCCAGTTGTCTAACATCTGTAATGCTACTTGATCTAGTAATAAAAGGGCCACTTCCTACATATAATTGTTGCATCATCATCATATCATGCTCATGTCATCATGCCATCTTGCAATTTGAGCATCATACAAACCCTTGTGTTTTGGTTCTTACCTCATTTGCATCATTAATTGTATTTGCTTCTTGTTATTGTATCTGGTTCTTGATATATTGTTAAATGCCCAAGTTGAGTTGGGGGCATATCTTTTCAATCAACTCCATAACCTCTCTTTCACCACCTGACAATTCCACCACCCCTTTAACCATGAGCTTGCAATTATTCTTTCTTTTGGTGTTTGATCTAGCTCATGAGAGATAGGGTGGGTCCAATGCTAACAATCCTTTTGCTTGGCCTTACCCCAATTCTGGAGGATGCAAATAAATAAATGCCATGAGATATTGTTTTGTTTTCACAGGATAAGACCTAGCATTTAATGCATTTGCATGGGCCATGCAAGAACCACCTCATCTCTTTCCCTCTGGTTTGTTTTCTTCAAGCCTTGGTTCCATGTGAAGGTTCCCTAATTTTACAAATGTTTTCATTTAAAGTGCAAAAACCCCATATCTTCATGTTCTTGTAAAATGCCCCATTTGACTCATCCATAAACCATGTATGTGGGCATTCTCTCTCCTTAGGTATCTTATCTCTTTTGCCTCCCCTCATGGTCAACCCTCTGTTCAAAATCCCCTGAAAATGTTCCAAAGATTGGAAATTAGAAGCTGATTAAATTTGAAATAGAATACAAACAAACAAAACAAATAAATAAAAAGAAGAGGGAAAAAACAGTGAGAGAGGAGCAGCAGCCCACCTTGGGCCAGCCGCAACAGCCCAAGTGGGAACAGCAACCCAGCCCACCCCCCTGGCCCAGTACCCCTTCGCTCACGGCGTCGTCGCCCTGTACCTCTTCTCCGTTCGCCCTCCTCTCTGAAGACACGCAGACGGAAAGCAGCTGCGGAGCAGGTCCCCGTCGCGTCGCCGTCAGCCGCGTCACCCCTCCGCCCTTCTTATCCCCAAGCCGCGGAGGCCCCCTGCAACCCTAGCCTTCCTCTTCCCCTCCTCTCCGCCGCCATCCCCTGTTCCCCTGTTCTTCTCCCTCCCGCAGCAGCAGCAAGCGGAGCCACGCTGTCGCCATGGTCGCCGGTGAGCACTGCTGAAGCCGGGATCGCACGCCTCGTCCGCGTTGTTGTTGGGGTCCCTCGAGAGGAGCTGTCCGTCCCAGGAGCTCTGCTTCCTCTTCTTCCTGACCAAGTACCGGAGCAGCGCAGCCGTCGCCGTCCTCCACTCCGACCACCCCCGTCCTCGATTCCTCTGGGAATCGATCGAGGTAAGCGCCACCTCGTGTTCCCCCTTCCTTTTTCCCCTCCGTTCTGCTTCTTGACGCCTGGATCGCCGTCGCCGTCGTCGGAAGCCACTGCCGTGCACGCCGCAGCAGCAACATCCGCGCGCACTCCAGTGTATCGGCAGCCTGTTCTCCGATGTTTCGGGGCCATCACCGTCCGTCCAAGCAGACGTGCATCACACGCAGGCGTAGACGCCACATCAAGGTCTCCATAACATCCTTCGGCGCCCAAAGCCATCACATACACGACCCAGAAACCTCGTCAGAAAATCGACATATCTCACTGCCTGCCGCAGTTCGTCCGTTCCGTGTTCTCGTCAATTTTGCCACTTTATCCTCCTCTGTTCATCGCTTCATACCAGACTCGATAGACCTTCTCTGTAATACCTTCCTACATGAAACTTGTAACCCTTGCTTTGCTCTCCAACTTTTGTTTTTGCGGTTTTTCCAAATGCGCAGTATTTCGGTTGCCAAATTCAATCAAAGTCGGGAGCAGCTAGCAGTTGTCGCAGATCGGAGACAGAATCATCTGTCAATCACCCGAGCCATCTTACAGAAAACCCCCGGAGATTTTCACCTTGAACCCGGCGTCCACCTCCTCGGCCCCCATGTCAGCCACCAGTCCATCTTGCAGAAGGAACCCTGGGGTTTCAGCTTCTCAACCCGCGGTCCCCCAAACCAGCCCACGTGTCCCCCCTCACGCCTCTGCCCAGTCAGCACCTGGCCCCACCTGGTCAGTGACTGTGGGTATAATCTGGCTGAGTGACAAAAGTCCAGAACTTTTTTTGAATTAAAAATTCAAATGTTTTTAAAACTGTTTAAATATGAATTAAATCATAACTTTCAAATGGTTCATATTTTGTATTCAAACTTACTATGAAAAATGTTTTATTTTTGAATGTTAATTCAAATCTTTAATCAAATATTTTCAGAATTAATTTAATTAGTCAACCTTTGACTTTGACCCTAATTAATAATTTTGACTTTTAATAAATTTAAATTCATAATTCCAAATAATACAAATAATATATGTTTTTGGAATCAGAAAAATGTGAGGAATTCAAATATGCCATTCAAAATATTATTTGGACACTTTAAATTTCAAGTTGAATTAAATTACAACAAAATGCCCCTGGACCTTAATAAATTAATAACTTTTGTTTTATAACTCCGAAAAATACAAATGATATGTCTAAAATGATCAGCTCGACGAGACCTTTCTGTTTATACTATCCATGACTTCAATTGCAGCATGCATCATATAAATATATAGTCTACAGCAACTAATATGACAATAAAATGGGACCAAAAATCAATAAAAATGTTATTCCTTGTGTTCCACACCTCACCCATGCCATGCTACATTATTGCCATGCAACTTGTGCATCATTCATCATGGCATGATTGTTTGCTTGTAGCATTTATTCATATGCTTGCGCACTTTATTTATGTTGGCCTTGTTTGTTTGGTTCTTCTTCGAATAGACACTGAGCAGGGGATATATCAAGAGAACCAGGAGCACTACCCAGATCCGTCTCTCGCTTCAACTGAGTTGCCAGTCAAGCACTACCACATTCTTTCATACATACAGTACCTATTTCCTCTATCTTATTCTTGCATCATTGAGTCGCGATTGCATTAAACTGAATCCCAAGTATTGCATAGCCTTTACTTCTAAACCCCACCAAGCTTGTTCCTCCATCCCATGAGCCATTACTACAGAGTTGTTTGAGCCATGCGAGTCGAGAACAACATGTGTAGGGTATGTGGGTGTCTCGATGGATAACGAGGTACCTAAACAACTTAACACGAGTAGTAATGGGATAACTAATGAAAGTGGCACCGTGAGCAATATCTCGCTATTTGGTTTTTCCTGCTCACTTGTGTCCGTAAGACCCCGAGTACTTGATTCCTGTTCCAAGAATATTCGCTATCCACATCCGGAGGCTTATGGGACCCCCGAGCGAGCTTGATTGATCTTATTTCTTGGGGCCACAATCTAGTTTGAGGTTTTATTTACTATCCTGTACTTATGCCATGCTCTCGCTTAATTTAAGATTGTGCGAGGAGCACCTACTGCATTTAGGTAAGTGGAGTGTTTTCATGTATCGACAAGCCCACCACATTTTCGGGTTCCCATCGTTTCGACCATTGACGCAAACCTTGAGTCCGTCTCGAGTCACTAACTTCGCTATGGTCTACTCAATGGGGTGGCCCCAAATGATTCGGAATCTGTGATTGCTTTGTCGTGAAGGCCTCTGGTTTTGATTTGGTTTTTCCGAGGTTGATCGAGTGTGTGTTGCTATTTGTGCACCGCAGGTAAAACTTTCAAAGCCGTTCCGCGGTTATGGACGACTTGGAGCACGATTTCGATCATAGACAAGCATAACTAAAGTACCGCTTTAATCGACTAAGTAATTGACTAGTAAATAGTGCAGCACTCATGGAATGGTTAATAAAATTGCCAACGGATGGGGTTGTTCGTCCGCTTCCTCGTTGGTAGCGAGGAGGAGGATGGATCTGTGGATATTCTCGTTATAATCTGTTGTCATAAATTTCACGGACATCCGCTATCTTTGGTTAGGCGGATGGTTGGCTTATCTATAGAACGTTAGGGTTTATCTTTCGCTGCAATTCGTCACCCAGGTTGTGTCCCTTTAGAGGCATAAAGACTTGCCGAGTACCCTTAGGGTCTCACACGATAAATTATTGGTTCGGATGAGCAGGTACACTCGCAGGACGGATCTTCGGGTGGAAGAGGATGATGATGTGGGCAACGATCGCTCGGTGTAGAGATTCGAACGGGGATCCGTGAGATCTGTGGGCGGATGTGCTTATTTCTGTGGCATCTTATGCCGATTTGCTTCTTATCCATTTCGGACTTTGTTCTGCTCCGCTTGATACTCTGATGTGTGATGTATGAGGAAATATCCTAAAATATTATATCTATCTAGGTCATTTGAATCTTGCCGTATGGCATTGCTATATTTCCTTTCTTTCTAGATGGAATGGCTCTGATGTACTTTTGTATGGTGGCTTGCATACATACCCATTTGTGTATGTAGTTGATCCCTTCGCCGACACGCCTCAGATAGGTCCCGATGAGTTGGAAGTGGTTGGGACGGCCAAAGGTCTACCCGTGAGTGGCTTTTGGGCCCCAATTGCATTATTTCAACCACTACCGCTCACCCAGGCTTGTATCTAGGAGCGTAATTCACCGAGGTAGTTACAATTGGTATCAGAGCCATCCCGACCTTCAGGGTCTCAGCCAAACGGTCGTTGTCAGTCTAGCAAATATTTTTGGTAGTTATGTATACTAGGGAAAAACAAAACGCGAGAGTAGGACTGCTTCCACTTTTCTTCTTACCCACCCACCCACCCTTTTCTGGTAAGGAAGTGCAACGTTTTCAATCCTCTTCTAAAAATTCAAACTAGGATTCACGTGTTCTGGGTTTCCGTAGTACCATAGGTTGTGTGTGTGTGTGTGTAATTCCTTGTCTATCTGTTGCATCCAAGTTGTTATCTAATCGGCCTTTTGGTTATCAACTGTTGGTACATTCCATACCGACCGGCTTTTGCAAACCGACGCGATCTACCTGATTCGTTGTATACCGACGCGATCTGTCTTACTCTTTGTTATCCAACGTTATCTTGTTGGGGTGTTCGTTTCCGTAGTTACCAATCTTTAGGTTCAACGTAAGAAGAAGGGGGTTAGGATATGTGTTCTACTTATTCATGTGCGGAGTAATGATTTGAGTGCGGGATGGAGTCGCGACCATAACACTACTTTTATCATTCGCTTTTGTATATTGAATTGGTAGAGTCACTAATCTTGATTCGTTAAGTGATTTTGCGCATCTATTGGTATTTTAATGCCGAAATTTGTGGAAAATATTTCTTTGATATTTGTGTACCACACTCCTTTTCAGTCGTGTGCGATATGCTTAATATCTTCTAGGTGCTTTGAACTTTGTTGATATTTTAATATCATCTCAGTAAATTGTATCCTTTAATCTTGGTTAATTCCATCTTGGTACTATTTTTGATTATTATTATTCTCCATTATAGTACTGACTTGTGTTTTATATCAATCACAGGATGGCTCCGCCACGCCGTTCTGATGAGGACATACCACCTGAACTGGGCTCCGCATTGTCAAACATCGCCAATGCCTTGGCAGAATGCAATGTAACCCAGCTTTGAGGAAAGTGTTCGGAGGAACGAGTTTGCTCCACTACCTCCACCTCCCAAGAGAGGAGACATCAAAAGCTTCCTGAAATTCAACCCTCGCCAGTTTGATGTTTCTGATCGACCACTGGATGCGGATGATTGGTTGCGTGAGATGTCAAGGCTACTCGAGACTGCTGATGTTCCTGAGCAAGAGTGGGTAAAGTGTGCTACTCACCTTCTGAAGGGGGATGCAGCTCTCTGGTGGGAGAATTACCTGAAGGCAAACTGCACTGGTTTTCAGCCTACTTGGGAACGGTTCACTGGAGCGTTCAAAGAGCAGTATCTGTCAGAAATTGTCATGGAGAGGATGAAGGAAGCTTTTCTCAACCTCAAGCAGGGAAACGATAATGTCAACACCTATATCAGGAACTTCATGAATCTTTCTCGTTATGGTGGCGATGAGATATCTGATGACAATAAGAAGCAAAAGAGGTTCAGGCAAGGGCTCAATGCATCGATCAAGTATGCAATCACACATGCAAGGCTGGCATCTTTCCTGGAACTTCAGCACACAGCTCTGCAAGAGGAAGCAAGTAGGCAAGTGTTTGAGGAGTCTAAGAAACACAACCGTGATGCATCAAGCTCTTCAGCTATGGCAGCTCCTTCTAAGCGGCGTGTTTGGGTTCCTAACACCCCACCGTCGCTCCCGGCTCCACCAAGACCTGCAAGCTACGTGTCAAGGCCACCAAACTTCCTCACTGCTGCTCCCAGGGGCTACAACCACCACTACCCTGGAGCGCCTGGCGGAGTCCCTGGCTACGTTGCTCCACGTCCACCTGGTGCTTGTTTCACGTGTGGAGATCCTGGACATCTGAACTGGAACTGTCCGTTGAAAAACAAAGCTCTTCCTCCACCCCCGCCAAGATCTGCAGCAAGCTCTCCTTTGGTTCGTGCACTACCACCTCGGGCTCTCAACATCAACACTAAGCCCGGGTCTACTGTTGCCCATGCCAACTGTGTCAACGCCGCTCAAGCTGAGCATGCACCTGGAGTTGTGATGGGTATGCTTTCCGTTAACTCAGTCCCTGCACGAGTTTTGTTTGATTCTGGTACATCGCATTCATTTGTTTCTCACAAGTTTGCAAATGAGAATGATTTAGCTATGGATCCTCTCCTTAAGCGATTAATGGTCCTTTCTCCTGGAGCAACAATGGCAGCTGCTAAAATTAGCCATGGCAATCAAATTGAGATTGGTGGCTCTTCGTTCTCGGCATCCTTAATTGTTCTGGGAAATTCTGACATTGATGTCATCTTGGGCATGGATTGGTTGATAGCAAATGCAGTTGTGATTGATTGTGCTGAACGCTCGGTTTCTCTGAAGATTCCTGAAGGCCATATAGTCTTTTCTCCAAGTTTGACTCCTGCTATCCAGCTTTTCTCTTTGGCGGCTCTGAATGATGATGCTATGGAAGCTATTCAGAGTGTTCCGTGAGTTCCGGATGTCTTTCTGAAGAGTTGTCGGGTATGCCTCCGGATCGTGAGGTTGAGTTTGTAATTGAGATTGAACTGAATGGCTCCTATCTCCAAGCGGCCTTATAAAATGGGTCCTTCCGAGTTTTGAACTCAAACGACAACTTGATGAACAAGAGAAGTTGGGTTTCATTCAACACGATTTCTTCTTGGGTAGCCCAACAATCTTTGTGAAGAAGCGTGACAGACGATAGACTTTGTGTTGACTATCGGGCTCTCAATGCTAAAACCATCAAGAACAAATATCCCTCCCGGATTAATGATCTCTTGATCAGCTAATTTGGAGCTGGTATTCTCTAAGCTGGATTTGAGGAGTGGTTATCACCAAATCAAGATTCGCAAGGAAGATGTGCCCAAAACAGCTTTCACCACCCGCTATGGCCTGTATGAGTACACGGTCATGTCTTTCGGTCTCACCAACTCACCTGCTACCTTCTCGAGGCTTATGAACTCAGTTTTCATGGGGTACCTTGATAAGTTCGTTGTGGTCTATCTGGATGACATCCTAGTCTATTCAAAGTCAAAGGAAGAGCATGAAGAACACCTTCGGTGTGTCCTAAACAAGCTTCGTGAGAACCGCTTGTATGCAAAGTTCTCAAAGTGTGAGTTTTGGCTGCCTGAAGTAACCTATCTTGGTCATGTCATCTCTGCCAAGGGCATTGCAGTCAACCCGGAAACTGTGAAGACAATTGTTGAATGGCTCCCTCCTGTTAATGTCAAAGAAGTGTGGAGTTTCCTTGGTTTGGCTAGTTATTGTCGCCGCTTCGTTTAGAACTTCTCGAAGATAGCGAAGCCTCTTACCGATCTCCTCAAGAAAGGCAAGAAATACCTTTGGACTCCTGCATGTCAAGCAAGCTTTGAGACACTCAAAGAGAAGCTCACTTCCACACCAGTCTTGGTTCCTCCGGATACATCTAACCCTTTCCAGATATTCTGTGACGCCTCTTTGAAAGGATTGGGTGCGGTCCTTATGCAAGAGAAGCAAGTGGTTGCGTATGCCTCTCGACAGTTGAAGACGCATGAGATCAACTATCCCACACATGACCTCGAGCTCGCAGCAGTTGTCTTTGCTTTGAAGCTATGGAGGCACTACTTGCTTGGCAACCGCTAGAGATCTTTTCGACCACAAAAGTTTGAAGTATATCTTCACTCACCTGATCTCAACCTTCGGCAGAGGAGATGGATTGAAGAAATCAATGATTTTGATTTGACCATCAACTACACCGGCAAAGCTAATGTCATGGCCGATGCTCTCAGCCGCAAAGCTTATGTCAACAACCTCATGATGGAAGAACAACAGCCTCTCTTGTGCGAGGAATTCCGTCAGCTCAACCTGGAAATTGTGGAACAAGGGCATCTCCTGAACCTTCTGGCTACTCCTCTCTTGGAAGAAAAGATTCGCTCTTGTCAGCTTGGTGATCCGCACACCAAAAAGATCATCTCTAAACTTGAGCTTCCGAAGTATGAGTCCTTCCACGTTGATGATCAAGGCACGCTTTTCTTTGAACACCGGATGTTTGTTCCGAACTACCCAGGTTTGAGAGAGCAAGTTCTCAAGGAGGCGCATGATTCTGTTCTTTCTATCCATCCTGGCAGCACAAAGATGTACATGGACTTGAAAACACAATATTGGTGGCCTGGTCTGAAACGATATTGTGCCAAGTATGTCTCGGAGTGTGATGTCTGCCGCAGAGTGAAAGCTGTCCATCAGAAACCTTTCGGTCTTCTACAGCCATTGAAACCCCCGGAATGGAAATGGGAGAAAGTAGAGATGGATTTCATCACTGGTTTTCCAAGGTCGCAGAAGGACAACAATGCAATCTTTGTTGTCATCGACAGGCTTTCTAAAGTGGCTCATTTCTTCCCCGTCAAGGAAACAATTTCTGGAATTCAGTTGGCTAAGCTCTGTATCAACAGAATTGTCTCTCTGTATGGGGTTCCGCTTGAGATTAGTTCAGACCGTGGAAGCATCTTCACTTCCAAGTTCTGGGAGAGTTTCCAAAATGCTTTGGGAACAAAGTTGAACTTTAGCACTGCTTACCACCCTCAGTCGCAAGGACAAGTTGAAAGGATCAATCAGATTCTGGAGGATATGCTTCGTGCTTGCGTCATCTCTTTTGGCATGAAGTGGGAGGAATGTCTTCCTTATGCTGAATTCTCTTACAACAACGACTTCAGAAAAGTCTGAAGATGGCACCATTTGAGGCTCTCTATGGTCGCAAGTGCAGAACTCCGATTGGTTGGTCAGGTGCAGGAGAAAGAATTTGGTTTGGCCCTGACATTGTAACTCAAGCGGAGGAGAAGGTGCATATCATTCTTGGGAACCTGAAGATTGCTCAAAGTCGTCAGAAGAGCAATTATGACAGGAAGCACACGGACATGGTGTATGCCCCTGGTGATCTCGTTTACCTTCGTGTCACTCCCATGAGAGGCACACACCGCTTTGGTATCAAAGGAAAGCTGGCTCCTAGATACATCGGTCCTTTGAAAATTCGTGGTAGAAGAGGAGAAGTTGCTTATGCCCTTGAGCTCCCGGAAAAACTCAAGGTTCATGATGTTTTCCACATCTCTCAGTTCAAGAAGTGCTTCAAAGATCCCGGCAGGACCATGGATCATGAGCTTATCGATCTCCAAGAAGACCTGTCTTATCAAGAACCCCCCACAAAAATCCTTGAGACTGCAGAAAGAAGGACTCGCAACAAGTCCATCAAGTTCTGCAAGGTGCAGTGGTCACACCATTCTGTTGATGAAGCCACTTGGGAACGTGAAGATGAACTCCGTGCCAACTATCCTACCCTCTTTGTGTCTTCTTCTTCTTCCTAGAATCTCGGGGCGAGATTCCTGTTTAGTGGGGGAGAGTTGTAGCATCCCAGTTGTCTAACATCTGTAATGCTACTTGATCTAGTAATAAAAGGGCCACTTCCTACATATAATTGTTGCATCATCATATCATGCTCATGTCATCATGCCATCTTGCAATTTGAGCATCATACAAACCCTTGTGTTTTGGTTCTTACCTCATTTGCATCATTAATTGTATTTGCTTCTTGTTATTGTATCTGGTTCTTGATATATTGTTAAATGCCCAAGTTGAGTTGGGGGCATATCTTTTCAATCAACTCCATCACCTCTCTTTCACCACCTGACAATTCCACCACCCCTTTAACCATGAGCTTGCAATTATTCTTTCTTTTGGTGTTTGATCTAGCTCATGAGAGATAGGGTGGGTCCAATGCTAACAATCCTTTTGCTTGGCCTTACCCCAATTCTGGAGGATGCAAATAAATAAATGCCATGAGATATTGTTTTGTTTTCACAGGATAAGACCTAGCATTTAATGCATTTGCATGGGCCATGCAAGAACCACCTCATCTCTTTCCCTCTGGTTTGTTTTCTTCAAGCCTTGGTTCCATGTGAAGGTTCCATAATTTTACAAATGTTTTCATTT
Organism: Avena longiglumis; assembly: GCA_030063025.1. NCBI lineage: Eukaryota > Viridiplantae > Streptophyta > Magnoliopsida > Poales > Poaceae > Avena > Avena longiglumis. The sequence continues at coordinate 453,391,253 of CP125974.1, read as the reverse complement.
AAAGTGCAAAAACCCCATATCTTCATGTTCTTGTAAAATGCCCCATTTGACTCAACCATAAACCATGTATGTGGGCATTCTCTCTCCTTAGGTATCTTATCTCTTTTGCCTCCCCTCATGGTCAACCCTCTGTTCAAAATCCCCTGAAAATGTTCCAAAGATTGGAAATTAGAAGCTGATTAAATTTGAAATAGAATACAAACAAACAAAACAAATAAATAAAAAGAAGAGGGAAAAACAGTGAGAGAGGAGCAGCAGCCCACCTTGGGCGGCCGCAACCCAAGTGGGAACAAAGAACCCAGCCCACCCCTGCCCAAGAATCTCGCTCACGGCGTCAGCCTGTACCTCTTCTCCGCTCTCCTCTCTCAAGACACGCAGATGAAGCAGGCGGAGGCAGTGTCCCCGTCGCGTGGCCACCGTCACCCCTCCGCCCTTCTTATCCCCAAGCCGTGGAGGCCCCCTGCAACCCTAGCCTTCCTCTTCCCCTCCTCTCCGCCGCCATCCCCTGTTCCCCTGTTCTTCTCCCTCCCGCAGCAGCAGCAAGCGGAGCCGCGCTGTCGCCATGGTCGCCGGTGAGCACCGCTGAAGCCGGGATCGCACGCCTCGTCCGCACTGTTGTTGGGGTCCCTCGAGAGGAGCTGTCCGTCCCAGGAGCTCTGCTTCCTCTTCTTCCTGACCAAGTACCGGAGCAGCGCAGCCGTCGGCGTCCTCCACTCCGACCACCCCCGTCCTTGATTCCTCTGGGAATCGATCGAGGTAAGCGCCACCTCGTGTTCCCCTTCCTTTTTCCTCCGCTCGCTTCGACGCTGATCGCCGCCGTCGCCGGAAGCCATCTGCACGCCGCAGCAAAGCAACATCCGCTACGCACAAGGTATCGGCAGCCTGTTCTCCGATGTTTTGGGGCCATCACCGTCCGTCCAAGCAGACGTGCATCACACGCAGGCGTAGACGCCACATCAAGGTCTCCATAACATCCTTCGGCGCCCAAAGCCATCACATACACGACCCAGAAACCTCGTCAGAAAATCGACATATCTCACTGCCTGCCGCAGTTCGTCCGTTTCGTGTTCTCGTCAGTTTTGCCACTTTATCCTCCTCTGTTCATCGCTTCATACCAGACTCGATAGACCTTCTCTGTAATACCTTCCTACATGAAACTTGTAACCCTTGCTTTGCTCTCCAACTTTTGTTTTTGCGGTTTTTCCAAATGCGCAGTGTTTCGGTTGCCAAATTCAATCAAAGTCGGGAGCAGCTAGCAGTTGTCGCAGATCGGAGACAGAATCATCTGTCAGTCACCCGAGCCATCTTACAGAAAAACCCCCGGAGATTTTCACCTTGAACCCGGCGTCCACCTCCTCGGCCCCCATGTCAGCCACCAGTCCATCTTGCAGAAGGAACCCTGGGGTTTCAGCTTCTCAACCCGCGGTCCCCCAAACCAGCCCACGTGTCCCCCCTCACGCCTCGCCCGGCCAAGACTGCCCCACCTCGTGGATCGTGGGTATAATCTGGCTGAGTGACAAAAGTCCATAACTTTTTCTGAATTAAAAATTCAAATGTTTTTAAAACTGTTTAAATATGAATTAAATCATAACTTTCAAATGGTTCATATTTTGAATTCAAACTTAATATGAAAAATGTTTTATTTTTGAATGTTAATTCAAATCTTTAATCAAATATTTTCAGAATTAATTTAATTAGTCAACCTTTGACTTTGACCCTAATTAATAATTTTGACTTTTAATAGATTTAAATTCATAATTCCAAATAATATATGTTTTTGGAATCAGAAAAATGTGAGGAATTCAAATATGCCATTCAAAAAATTATTTGTACACTTTAAATTTCAAGTTGAATTAAATTACAACAAAATGCCCCTGGACCTTAATAAATTAATAACTTTTGTTTTATAACTCCGAATTTTACAAATGATATGTCTAAAATGATCAGCTCGACGAGACCTTTCTGTTTATACTATCCATGACTTCAATTGCAGCGTGCATCATATAAATATATAGTATACAGCAACTAATATGACAATAAAATGGGACCAAAAATCAATAAAAATGTTATTCCTTGTGTTCCACACCTCACCCATGCCATGCTACATTATTGCCATGCAACTTGTGCATCATTCATCATGGCATGATTGTTTGCTTGTAGCATTTATTCATATGCTTGCGCACTTTATTTATGTTGGCCTTGTTTGTTTGGTTCTTCTTCGAATAGACACTGAGCAGGGGATATATCAAGAGAACCAGGAGCACTACCCAGATCCGTCTCTCGCTTCAACTGAGTTGCCAGTCAAGCACTACCACATGCTTGCATACATACAGTAGCTATTGCCTCTATCTTATTCTTGCATCATTGAGTCGCGATTGCATTAAACTGAATCCCAAGTATTGCATAGCCTTTACTTTTAAACCCCACCAAGCTTGTTCCTCCATCCCATGAGCCATTACTACAGGAGTTGTTTGAGCCATGCAGTCGTGAGAACAAATGTGTGTAGGGTATGTGGGTGTCGATGGATAACGAGGTACCTAAACAACTTAACCCGAGTAGTAATGGGATAACTAATGAAAGTGGCACCGTGAGCAATATCTGCTATTTGGTTTTTCCGCTCACTTGTGTCCCGTAAGACCCCGAGTACTTGATTCTGTTCCAAGAATATTCGCGCTATCCACATCCGGAGGCTTATGGGACCCCCGAGGCGAGCTTGATTCATCTTATTTCTTGGGGCCACAATCTAGTTTGAGGTTTTATTTACTATCCTGCATACTTATGCCATGCTCTTGCTTAATTTAAGATTGTGCGAGGAGCACACTGCATCGCTTAGGTAAGCGGAGTGTTTTCATGTATCGACAAGCCCACATTTTGGGTTCCCATCGTTTACCATTGACGCAAACCTTGAGTCCGTCTTGGAGTCACTAACTTTGTTATGGGTCTACTCAATGGGTGGCCCCTGAAATGATTCTCAATCGTGATTGCTTTGTCGTGAAGGCCTCGTTGGGTTTTGATTTGGTTTTTCCGAGGTTGATCGAGTGTGTGTTGCTATTTGTGCACCCTGCAGGTAAAACTTTCAAAGCCGTGTCCGTTATGGACGACTTGGAGCATTTCTCGATCATAGACAAGCATAACTAAAGTACCGCTTTAATCGACTAAGTAATTGACTAGTAAATAGTGCAACACTCATGGAATGGTTAATAAAATTGCCAACGGATGGGGTTGTTCGTCCGCTTCCTCGTGGTAAGCGAGGAGGAGGATGGATCTGTGGATATTACTTATAATCGCTGTTGTCATAAATTTCACGGACATCCGTCTATCTTTGGTTAGGCGGATGGTTGGCTTATCTATAGAACTGTTAGGGTTTATCTTTCGTTGCAATTCGTCACCCAGGTTGTGTCCCTTTAGAGGCATAAAGACTTCTTGAGTACCCTTAGGGTCTCACACGATAAATTATTGGTTCGGATGAACAGTACACTCGCAGACGGATCTTTGGGTGGAAGAGGCTGATGATGTGGGCAACGATCGTTCGGTGTAGAGATTCCGGAAACGGGGATCCGTGAGATCTGTGGGCGGGATGTGCTTATTTCTGTGGCATCTTATGCCGATTTGCTTCTTATCCGTACTCGGACTTTGTTCTGCCGCTTCCTCTTGATACTCTGATGTGTGATGTATGAGGAAATATCCTAAATTATTATATCTATCTAGGTCATTTGAATCTTGCCGTATGGCGTTGCTATATTTCCTTTCTTTCTAGATGGAATGGCTCTGATGTACTTTTGTATGGTGGCTTGCATACATACCCATTTGTGTATGTAGTTGATCCCTTCGCCTGCCGATTACGCCGCCCGTACAGGTCCCGATGAGTTGGAAGTGGTTGGGACGGTCGAAAGGTCTACCCGTGAGTGGCTTTTGGGCCCCACCGTACTATTTCAACCACTACCGCTCACCCAGGCTTGTATCTAGGAGCGTAATTCACCGAGGTAGTTACACCAAGACCAGCGATCGCGTCTACTCCGGCCTCATCCAGAGGTTTGGAGCGATCAACTTCGTCAGCGACAACGCGGGCTATTTCGGAACCAAGCCGTTCCCTAGGGACGGTCGCTTCGTCAAGTTCGGCGAACACCAGGTCTACGTCATAGTGCACGTGAAACGCGCATATCCGGAGCGCGTCGTCCGGGCTCCGGACCCGCCAGTGATTCTTGTCGCTGGGAAACTTCACCAACTCGTCTCCATGGAGGTAATGATGACTTGCCCAAACCCCGCAGCTCCCCCATTGGTTCCAGTAGTGAATGAGAACGCAGAGGGAGGAAATCATGAGGAAACTCCAAGGGCTGCGAGAACAGCAAAGGCACCACTGGAAAAACCATAGAACATAGCTAGGAGTAAGAGGGCTAAGGAGCTGCAAGAAGCGATAGACAAGTTGGCAGAGCCAGTGGCACAGGCAACTGATCCGACACGAGTGCAAGCCGAGTTAGAGGAAGCCAAGATAAAGGTTTTGGAGAAAGCAAAGGAATTAGCACAGTTACAGCAAGACGTAGATATCACCATTCGAGAAATTAACTCGGCAAATCGAGTCAAGGGCGCAAAGACCCGTCTTGATGCAACAAAATTGAGAGGAAGGAACCTCAACGAGGAACTGGCAGATGCGACATTGAAAATAACGCCAGAGAACAGCAATGAAACGACCGTGTGGCCAACATATAACATAGCAGCAGCTAATCTGCGAGCAGCGGAAGCAGCAATGGCAGAATTACCCCACTTGGAGGGAGAGCAAATAAAATGCAACAAGAATGAGTCAATGAACTAGTAAAAGCAGCTAGCATGCTGAATGAAGTGTATTATAGAGCAAATCCGGGTATAGCAGGAAGGTCACAGCTGGTTCACTCGGCGACTCCTGTCCCGGCAAGGTCAACTGGGCACATGGCATCTTCACCCAGAGCGGCGCCTAGGCCGAGAAAAGAAAAAAGTGTGGATTCTGGAAGAAACAAGCAGATGGTCGCCTATGATCCGGCGGTGGTTCAAGGAAACCAGGCACTAGCGCAGGGGGCGAGAAGGAATAATGTCCAAGGAAATGAAAACCAGGAGAATGCAGGCCGAGAAAGGCAAGCAGGGCAAAGGAATGACAATGGATGGAAGAATTTCGCGCCTCATGCTAGGCGTGGAACTCACTCGGTAGGAGAAGGAAACCCAGCGCCGAATAACGCACCAGCTCGGCCTGAAATAAGACAACAAAGAGCGGGAAAGGTAGTTCAACAGCCTGTTGACCCGAACACAAACAAGTATAATGATGGTTACTCGGCTATGGTAAATGACAGGTATGAAATGCCGGATCACGCATATCAAGCAATGGGAGCAAGACTTGGAGGCAGGAGCCTTTAGCCGGATGATGCAAGGCTGAAGCTTGATCGAATAAAAATGGCAGAGATAATTGAATCGCAAGGTCCGCAGGGTCCACAGTGCTTCGGCCCAAGGATCATGAAGGAGCCACCGGTGCCAAATTTCTAGCTGTCCAGAGGGACAAAGACGTATGATGGAAGCACTAAGCCAGAAGATTGGATCATAGATTATGGAACTGTAGTGAAGATCGCGCAGGGAAATTTGAGATGGGCGGTGCGTTATGCGCCGCAGATGTTGGAAGGGCCAGCTCGGGTGTGGTTGAATAATTTGCCACCAGGAAGCATTAACAGCTGGATCGATTTTCACGACGCTTTTATGAGCAATTTCACGAGCACTTACAAGAGGCCGAATCGCCCACAACAACTGGCGATGTGCAAACAAATACCAAATGAAACAGATAGGGAATTCCTCACGAGGTAGTGTACGATGCGTAACTCTTGCGAAGGAGTAATCGAGTCACAGGCAATCGCATGGTTTGCACAAGGATGTAGACATGGAAGTGTGATGTGGAAAAGGCTACAAAGAGATATGCCGGCAAGCCTGGCAGAAACAATAAGAATCGCCGACTCATATGCATTAGGAGATCTGACTCAGCCGCTGCTCATGTCGGCAGACATGATGACTGAGACTCAGATCTATGATGCAGCCAGATCGCAAAGGCGACATGAAAGATCTGAATATAGAAGCAAGAGAAGAGACGAAAGGCCAGATTACAGGTATGGTTCGACACAGGTTGCGGCCGTGAGTCAGGATCATCCAGACGCTGGAAGCAGTCAGCATCAAAGGACAAATGGACAGCAATAATGGGTGCCAAAGAATGTTGCCAAAAGGCCATACGATCAGAGAAAGCAATATCAGGACCGAAAAAAATATACCTATGAGATGATGCTGGACCAGCCGTGTAAGTTTCACACGCCTAGTCCGAGTAAACCGGAAAATCATACAACAAGGCAATGCACTTGGTTTCAGAAAGGAGATAGAGTGGATTCGTCAAATAAGCAGCTACCACCACCTCCCCCTCCACCACTTACAGGAGGAAATGCTCAAGTAGTGGAAGTAGATAACAGATATGAAAACAGGCAGCCAAGGTATCAGAATCAAGAAAGAAGAGAAACTGTGCACCAGGTGCACAATCCAAGAGGTGACGACGCTCATGTCGGTCATGGAACTAGAAATGAGTACAGAGAGCATCACCAGAGCTATGTTGTCTTTGTCACAGAGCCAAATGACAAGAAGAGCCAGCAGCGACTAATGATGGAAGTGAATGCCACGATGCCGGCAATCCCCAAGTACATGCATTGGTCTGAGCAAGAAATAACTTGGAGTATAAAAGATCACCCCAAGATCATGCCAACCCCTAGAGGATACGCTCTAGTTTTGGATCCAACATTCATGGGCCCAGATATCAACGTCAAGTTCTCAAAAGTGCTGATTGATGGTGGCAGTAGCATCAACATCATGTACAAAGATACAATGCTCAAGTTAGGCATTACCATGAACATGCTGGAGCCGACTAAGACCACTTTCCACGGTATTGTGCCGGGATTATCCTGTGAGCCAATTGGCAAGATCTGGGTTGACATCTTATTCGGCAACAGAGAGAACTGTCGCACTGAGGCCATAGAGTTTGAGGTAGTGGATTTGGTCAGCTCATACCACGCGTTACTCGGCAGGCAGGCTATAGCAAGATTCATGGCTACTACCCACATTGCTTACTTAAAGATGAAGCTGCCAGGCCCATGTGGGGTGATTACAGTTGAAGGGGATTACAAAAGATCTATTGCTTGTGCCTCAGCCATATCTTCACTGGCCGAGTCACTCGTCATAGCACAAGAAAAAACTCAAATGTTGGAAGTGGCAGCATTGGCCAAAGCAGCACAAATGTCCATGCCGGCACTCACCAACCTGCATGGCAGTGTGTCATTTCAAGCTACCAAAGAAACCAAGAAGATACAGGTGGATGAGACTTTCCCAGAGCGCACAGTTACCATTGGGGCTGGCCTCACAGACAAATAGGAAAGCGAGCTCACCAGTTTCCTCCGTGAGAATCGGGATATCTTTGCATGGTCCACCCAAGATCTGCAAGGAGTTCCGAGGGAGCTGGCTGAGCACTCTCTTCATGTAAGACCATATGCCAAGGCAGTGAAGCAACCCCTCCGCCGCTTCACCGAAGATAGGAGGAAAGTGATAGTTGTCGAGATTGCTAGACTTTTAGCTGCTGGATTCATCATGGAAGTACTGCACTCGGACTGGTTGTCAAATCCAGTCTTGGTCGAGAAGAAGAAAGATGACCCGAACGTGGCAATGGTATGGCGCATGTGTATTGATTATACGAACATCAATAAGGCGTGTCCAAAAGATCCATCCCCTGTCGCGGATCGATCAAGTCATAGATTCTACTGCTGGGTGTGAGTTGTTGTCGTTTATGGATGCGTATTCAGGATTTCATCAGATACCATTGAATCCGGATGATCAAATAAAGACAAATTTTATCACCCCGTACGGGGCTTATTGCTATCGTACCATGCCATTCGGATTGAGAAATGCAGGCGCAACGTATGAAAGATGCATGCAAAAATGCTTGCAAGATCAATTGGACAAAAACGTTCAAGTATACGTCGATGACGTGGTAATAAAAACCAAAAAAAAGTCATACTCTAATTGAGGACTTGCGTCAAACATTCGCAAACTTGAGAAGATTCCGGATGAAGCTTAACCCGGAAAAATGAACATTTGGTGTCCTGGCTCGCAAGTTACTCGGATTCCTTGTATCGAGCCGAGGAATTGAAGCCAACCCGACAAAGATCAGGTCCATTGAAAGAATGGAACTGCCAAAAACCCTCAACGATGTCCAGAAGTTTACTGGATGCCTGGCCTCATTGAGCAGGTTTGTTAGTCGGCTAGGCTAAAAATCCCTACCACTATATCAACTGATGAAGAAATCAGACAGATTCACGTGGACACAGCAAGCTGATAGCGCTTTCCACGAATTAAAGAAAATGTTGGCAACAGCACCAATATTAGCATCACCGCTATCCAAAGAGCCAATGTTGCTCTATATCGTCGTAACCAACAGAGTTGTAAGTGCAGTAATAGTGGTTGAACGTGAAGAAGGGGCAAATCAGTCCAAAGACCGGTGTATTACTTGAGCGAAGTGCTCTCTGTCTCAAAACAGAATTACCCGCATTATCAGAAGATGACATATGGGGTATATATGGCAGCAAAGAAGCTGAAACATTATTTTCAAGAACACCCAATCTGGGTAATATGCGAGGCACCTATCTCGGATATATTGGGCAGCAAAGATGCCAGTGGCTGAGTCGCAAAATGGGCCATAGAACTGGCACCTTATACTCCACAATATGATAGGCGAGATGCAATAAAGTCTCAGGCTGTTGCAGATTTTTTGTAGACTGGATGGAAATGCAGTACGAACCACCACTGCCAGATCCGAATTACTGGAAAATGCATTTTGACGGGTCCAAGACGAAAATGGGTCTGGGCGCCGGGATAGTGCTCACATATCCAAAGAGAGATCAATTGAGGTACATGTTACAGATTCACTTTGTTGCTTCCAACAACGTTGCCGAGTATGAAGCACTTGTCAATGGCATCAAAGTAGCCAAAGAAATTGGTATCAAAAGGATCATGTGCTTTGGCGATTCAGATTTGGTGATTCAGCAAGTGTCTGGACATTGGGATGCGCTGGATGCAAACATGGCTTTATATTGCTTCCATGTGCAGCAAATTTCGGGATATTTCGATGGATGTGAATTCCATCATGTTTCTAGAGCAGAAAATGAGGCAGCAGATTTACTATCCACACCAGGATCATCTCGCCAAGCAATACCATCAGGAGTAGCGCTGGAGCACCTCAAGAAACCATCCATCAAGCCGTCACTGGAGTCTGACTCAATCAGGGTCACCCCGGTGAGTCAGGAGTCAGATGTGGTACCAATGGATATCGACTCAGGGGTAGGTTCGAGTCACTCAGGGACTGATCCGCTCAATTCAGGGGCCGCCGAATCACACTCGGGGACTCCTCAGGTCATGTCGGCGGAGCCAATGGACATTGATGTTGAAGCGGACCCGCAACCACTGATACCAATATGGGCGCAACCCATATTCGACTATTTAAAATATGGTACCTTGCCGAGTGATGAAACGTTGGCAAGGCAAACAACACTAAGATCAAAAGCGTACGCCATAATCAACAAAGAACTATACAAGCGAAGTGTGGCGAGTATACTACAGCGTTGTATCAGCCCAGAGAAAGGCCAGGAGATCTTATTGGATATTCATGAAGGAGAATGTGGACACCATGCATCGTCAAGAGCATTGGTGGCCAAGGCATTCCGACATGAATTCTATTGGCCAAGCGCATTGGCACAAGCGCAAGAGTTAGTCGGAAGATGCAGTGGTTATAAACATTATGCATCCAAGTCGCATTTGCCAGCGTCTGAATTAAAGACCATACCGATCACTTGGACTTTTGCTATGTGGTGCCTAGATATGGTAGGAACATTCAAACCAGCAAGGGGAGGCATGACTCATATTTTGGTCATGATTGATAAATTCACCAAGTGGATCGAAGTGAAACCAATCAAAAAGTTGGACGGTAGAACAGCTGTCACATTCCTAAGGGATATAATTCTCAGATATGGTTACCCACACAGTGTGATCACTGATAATGGCACGAACTTTGCAGAAGGAGCTTTTGCTGGCTTCTGTGGGATACAACGAATAAGACTCGATGTAGCATCAGTCGCCCATCCAGAATCAAATGGACAAGTTGAACGGGCTAATGGCTTAGTTCTGTCAGGGATAAAACCCCGCTTAATGCAACCACTCCAGAGATCACCTGGTTGTTGGATAGAGGAACTACCCTTAGTACTATGAAGTCTAAGGACAACTCCGAATCGGTCAACTGGTTATACGCCATTTTTCCTCATGTATGGGGCAGAAGCAGTTTTGCCTGCCGACATAGAATATGACTTGCCAAGAATAAGGCAATACTCGGAGGCCGAGGTAAAAGAAGCTCGAGAAGATGGAGTAGACTTACTCGAAGAAGCAAGGGAACTGGCATTATCCAGATCTGCTATATATCAACAAAATCTCCGACGCTACCATAGCCGGAAAGTGCAACCTCGTGTTTTTCGAGAAGGAGATATGGTGCTAAGGCTGGTGCAGAGCACAACAGGAATGCATAAATTATCACCCCCATGGGAAGGTCCATTCATTGTAAGCAAAGCATTGCACAATGATTCCTACTATCTCATAGACGCTCGTGAAGCACAAAAGAACAAGGCGGACAGGTCAGGAGATGAAACCAATGTCGAAGGATATAGTATAACTAAAGTTTGATTATACGTTCGACTATATCCTTCGTACTTTGAGACCCTAATGCCAAACGCCAAAAAGGTAGAAAAGGGCCAAAGGCAAGGAAAGGTGACACGGCAAAATGAAATTCGGGGACTTGCCCTTGAATGATTCACACTTAGAACATAACGCAAACATATAAAGCCTACTAAAAGGCGTATAATCAAACTTAAAAGGGCAATGTATGTTACATATGTACCCTGCATACCGGGGATATGATCAAAGTTCGAGTATTTGTTAGCCTAAGAAGCAGAAGAACCCGGAGGAGCACTCTCGGAGCCAGGAGCATTGCTTGGAGCATCGGCCGAGTGAGGGACATCGGTGGCCGGGTCATCCGGACCATCTGACTCGGTTGCTTCGCTGTCGCCACCCTCTTCATCAGCAACTTCGACGAGCGGGTTGCCAAGGTCAAGGAAGCTGGGGCCTTCGCACCAAGCATGCACCATGGTATACTCGATCATGGCATAAGCTCGCTCCTGGCGCTTCTTGATCAGCTCCGGGTCATTTAGCCATTTTCCATCCCCCCTTATGCGAGCAAGAACATCAAGGTTGATGTCCTCGTACCATGAAAGCACGAAGGAGAGAGCCTTGTCCGCTGCAGCTCGACCGGCCGACTCACGCCATTGATCCAGCCGGTCTTCAGTACGGAGTAATCTCTCGGCAAGTGGCTCGATGAGTTCAGGTGGGTCTTCATCCTGCTAGAGCATGCGAAACGCATGGATAGCCGACTTGAGCAAGTCCACACCGCAAGACTTGAGGGTCCTGACCCGTTCGGACACCGATTCGAGAAGCTCCTCCATGGACACCTCGCTGTCAGCAGGAGCACCAGCTTCGGCCCTCATTTTCTTCATGGCTCGGATGGCAAGCATGTTGGCCTCAGGAAAATTCTCTGCAAGCAAAAGGAGAAAGTTAGTAAAATAACGAAAGTAGATGGAAGAAGTCCATAATGACTTATACAGTGTGCAAAGAGTAAGAACTCACTACCAAGAAAGAAGTTGATGGTGGCGAGCTTGCTATGCCAAGTTTTGGCCTTGGCTTGGAGGGCATCGAAGTTCAGATTTGCCGACTCGGCCGATGACTCGGCCTCGTCTAGAAACCTCTTGGTCTTCTCAGCGCTGGCATCCTGTTGCTCGTTCTTCTCGGCAAGCTCCTCCCTTAGCCCCTTCACCTCGGCCAAGTTCTTCTGCTCCATCTCGGCCATCCGCTTATTCAGCCGAGTCACCTCATCCCGCTCCTTCTGGAGTTCATCTTGATGCTTCTCTGCTTATTCGGAACGAGTTATTTGTCAGCACCAACAGAGACTTTCAGTTGTCAGATCGATGAGACAAAGAACTTACTCTCGGTCTCGCTGATCTGCGAGTGAAGAGCCTCGATGGTAGATTGAGCGGAGGCTGTGAGAAAAGAGCAAGAGAAGATTGAAGAAATGTACCAAAGAAAAGTACATCAAATTGAGAAAGAATGACTAAGGTTGGTACCTTGGCCTTGGGTATCAGTCTGCAGCTTTTCATACGTAAGTTCGAGCTTGCGATGCGCCAGAACGAGAGCTTGGTGCACCTTGGTGCGCTCGTTATGCGTAAGCTAATCAAAGAAGACAGACGATAAGGAAGAGTCAAGTCAAGCAACAAGCTGAGTAAAAAAGCTTAAGAGATTATAGCCGATTAAGTTACTTACTCAACAGTAACCTCGAAGGCTAGGGATTGAAGCTCTAACATATGAGTTTGGCATAAGGAAATCAACAAGCTTAAGAGCTTACAGCCGAGTGAGTTCCTTACTCAACAGTAACCTCGAGGGCTAGGGATTGAAGCTCTAACATATGAGTTTAGCATAAGGAAATCAAAAATCTTAAGAGCTTACAGCCGAGTAAGTTCCTTACTCAACTGTAACCTCGAGGGCTAGGGATTGAAGCACGAACATATGAGTTTGGCATAAGGAAATCAAAAATCTTAAGAGCTTACAGCCGAGTAAGTTCCTTACTCAACAGTAACCTCGAGGGCTAGGGATCGAAGCTCTAACATGCAAGCTTGGGGTAAAGGATTTGAAGACTAAAGTGATTAGTAAGAGCTTACGGCCGAGTAAGTTCCTTACTCGGTCGTAACCTCGGGGACTAGGTGATATGTATAAAGGAAATACTCAACAATACAAAAGAGTAAGAAGTCACTTACCTCGTTCACTTCATAGGCGCGGGCCATCAAAGAAATGGCCTGCTGGGTCATATCAGAAACGGCCTTAGGGCCCAATTTTAGCTTTTTGCCGGCACAGGTGCTGACCTCCTTGTCGTGGGAATGACCACGGCAGATCTTGTCGCAATGAGTAGTAGAAACGAAGGCAAGGCGGCCATCTGCGGTGCGAGATGAGGCGGAGACTCGAGGTTTTACCTGAGTTCGGCCCCGGAGGTAAAGACCTACTCTGCTAGATTGTATTATGGAGGTGTTTACAATGGGCGAACTTCGGCGGCTAGGCGAGTTGCTTGGGTGTATGAGGGAACGTCTCTACTCACCCCTTAGGGAGGTTTATATAGGCCTACCTCCCTAGGGTTTACATATCTCAACCGATTGGTTTACAACTTTGTCAATCGTTTAACTCAGACCGGGCCTATCTACTACTTTGGGCCTTCGACCTCCAGTCGCCTGGTACCCTGATGGGCCTTGATCCATTCGCCGTTCTGCAGGCCCACTCGCCAACCTTTGGGCCAGTCGGAAACGTCCCGCTGAGGATACCCCAGTAGGCATATCCCCATCAGTAGTCCCCGAGGCCGTCGTTGATTAGGCGCGGGTGGCTGCTGGCGATCGAGTATCTGGCTTCAAGTTGGCATCGGTCGAATCGTCGGGCTCTGTACAAAGGAAAAATCCGGCGAACCGAGTCGCGTCTCGGGCGACTCGAACCAACGGTCGCAACCTCGGCGAGTAACTTAGCGAGCGAGTGCCGGTGGTATCGCATGGTGTGGTCAAACTAGCCGTTAAGGTAACTTAACGGTAACTTCGCGTAATCATCGCATGCGCCCCTAATTTGGCGGGCAGCTCTCTCTATATAAGGGAATGGTTGGCCATCGAAGCCAACCGCCCACCATTTCTTCAGTCGCACATCTTTCCCGTTGATCTCGCGACCGCAATCCTCCGACCTCCAAGCAAATCCTCGCCATGGCCCTTTCCACGAACCTTGGGCAGATCCAAGTGCACCAGGCGCAATCGCCTCCTTGAGGAAGCCGAATCCTGCGGGCGCTGCTGGCGAATCCCGCAGCCGGAAACGATCCCGAACCAGCGAGAGAGTTCATCCTTCACTAGTCACCTCGGCGGGGTTTAGGGTTTCCCACCTCTCTGTTCTTCAACCTGCGCCTACTACGAGATCCAGCCCTCGGATCTGGGTCCCCATAGTATCGGCAGCTCGCCATCTTTGTGGCGTTCTGCGAGTGCTATAGCTGCCGGCCCTATTTTCCCTTGTGGCAAGATCTGTTTCATGGACGGATTAGCGCGAGGCGGACCCAATGCTAATGTGAGCGGCCTAACCTTCCAGCTGAAATCCAAAGCCTCCTTCTTGACTTGATCTGCGGCCAAAGCAGCGACTGGAAAAAGTCTTGGTTTTACGTGACCGGCGACCCCGAGGCGGTGGCGATCCCACGATACTCGGCCGACCGCTCGAAGCGCAATCTCCGTGTCGTAAGCTACCCGGCGACCAGCGGATGGTCGTTGACGAGATGCTCAGGCCATTCGCGATGCGAAGAAGAAGGGCTCAGACGGTGAACTGTACAACTGCTGGCTTGGCGGCGTCTTGTTCCACTCGCCTAGCGAGCATTATATGTACCGATTACGGCCGAGAAGACTCGGCGAAGGCCTGCCTCGCCAGTGGAAGCTGGAGGACTACCTCTGGCCGAAGAGGATCACCAGGCGGCATACACGGATCGCGGGCGGGCTCCTCCATACACCACGAAGCGTCCGGCTCCAACGGTAATAATCGATCCCATTCGATCGCAGCATATGCGATCGCGGTAATTCTAACTTTCTTCCATGTTTAATGCAGTTATTTCAAGTGGTGGAAGGGTGGCTCCCACCGCCCGATAGAGAGTTACGGGCCATCCGCCCGGGATACAAGCAGTCGCCTCCGCCGAAGGCAATGAGGGACGAGGACGAATCCGAAGAAGAGATCGCCCCACTGATCGAAGACCCGTGGGCAGCGTCGCGAGCTCGAGGCGAGCAAGAGCCTCGGCGTCATGATGACGAAGAACTCCGGAGACCACCTCGCTCCGTCAAGCCACTCCATAAAAAGAAGAAGAAGGAGAAAGGGCGAGGCCCCCACGAGGAGGAGGACGAAGCCGCCGAGGATGGTCTCACCGCCTTCGGCAAGCGGCTCCGATGCCCATAGCTCGGCCCGGACGGGGTGGCTCGCAACAGCGGCTGGATGCGCCATCCTGAGGCGCCAGCTTCACTACCTCCGCCTTGGCGGTCTCCGGGCTAGGGGCGGCTCCGGCCGAGGCGGCTTCGCAGGGAGGTCCCGAGCGTGGCGGTTTCGCCTCGCAATGAGGCTCCTAGCATGGCGGTCTCGCCTCGCAAGGAGGCTCCGGCCGCGGCAGCTCCATTTCACGAGGGGGCCTCCGTCGAAGGTGTTCCGGAGGCACCAACCGCTACCTCAACGTCAAAGAAGCCCTCCGTATCTTGGGCCCCTGGCGTCCTGGAACTGGGGCTTAGTCGCCGACTGGGCCCTGAGCTGGAGAAACCGGCCGGCCTCCGTACTGGGCTGCGCTACATTCCAGTCGCCAAGTAAGTGCACTCGGCCTTCATCTTCCTCTCTTAGTATTTAAATTGTTTTGACTGAGTTGTCTCGATACATAGGACCGGAGTGAAGAAGATGGGCCACCCGACGGTGGCCAAGGTGCCCTCCGCCGCTAGCGAGGAGGACCCTTCTCGTAAGAGGAAGGCGGAGGCGCCCGCCACGGAGGGCAAAGAAGGCCAAGCGGCGACATTGTCGCCGTCTCGATGACACGGCTGCGGCTGGGCCGCTGTGGAAGCAACCGCATCCTGAAGGGCATTTTCGTTGCCGAGGAGGCGAGCTCCCTTGGGCGGGCGCGTCAATCGCTACCTTCCCCGCTTCATGACCAAAGCGGCCCACGGCGAGTGCGGCTGCGACCGAGCCCCACTCGAGATCGCCGCGAGATTGACCAACGTCGCGGACACACACGGCGCTGCTTGCGTCTGTGACGGGCGCAACTGACAACATGCTTGGCGCCATCCGGTACCTCCGGTCCCGAGGATCAGGTCGGTGTTTTAGCGGCCGATTCTTTTAGTTTCTGTTTTGCGCGTTCGAGTCCGGTCCCGAGTGCGCACCATTTTAGCGGGTGGGCCAAAATTTTCAACCGCCGAGTGCGCGCTTTTCGCTAAATTTTAGCGGTGGGCGCTTAGGAATTTTCAACCGCCAGTCCCGAGTGCGCTTTTCGCTAAATTTTAGCGGGTGGGCACTTAGGAAATTTCATGTGTCGACTTTGAAGATGTCTGGTCTGCGCAGCTGGAGTCGGAGCGATTGGCTGCGGCAGCGTCTTGGCGAGGCTGGCTGCTCTCCATGAAGCGAACAAGGAACTTCAGGTTGTGGCTGCGCAGGCGGAGGTGGCTCGCCAAGGGCTTGTCCCTGCTGGAGAGCTGGAAGCGGTGCGGTCTGCATTGGGCACCGCCGAACAAAAGATCGCCGACCTCGAGCGCGAGCTTAAGGAGGCGAAAGAAGAAGCGAGTTCGGCGAACGGGCGAGCGAAGGCTGCCGTTGTGGCGCGGAGGAAGGCGATCGAAAGGCCTGAAGCCATCATTGTTGGGCTTGAGCGACCATACATCGCTTCAAGGTTTCATCACGGGGCTCGCCGCCCTTTGCTTGGTGAGTCGTCTTCCTTGCCTTTACGATTGTCTTGTTTGTGGTTTCCATTGTACTCATAGTTGTCTCCTTCTCGAGCCGTATGATTGGTAGCCATGAAGCGAGTTCTCTTGATGCGAGTGCGTGAGCATGCTCGTCGACTTCGGCGATATCGTCGGCGACTTGCATCCGCCTACCTTCAAGAGATGTCGCCCGGAGGTTATTCCCAATGACCTCATTGAGGTGTGGAGAGTATTTTGAGCCCACGTAGCCGTGGAGTTCATGACGCGGGCTTTTCGACGTGGGCGTCGGCTCTGAGTCGGGACTCGCCCACTTCCCGAAGATTTCGACCTCGACGACGTGACGAGTGGTTATCCTTCATCGTCGGCGTGGATCTGTCGAAGTTCTTAAGCTGCAGGCGTGCTGCCGTGTACTCTGGCGTGTTTGGGCGATGGGCGACCTTCTTCCGTACGAAGCGGTCGTCGCGCTGACGACGCCGCCGCATCGCGACTTCAAGGTCGAGCAGCCCTTCCGCGCGGCGATGGCGGGCCAGCTGACGACTTATCCAACGAACCCGTATACTGTATTCGTCCGGAAGCGCCGGGACGCTGGTGCATCATCGTCGAAGCCTGCGGAATAGTGTTAGTAACAATTCTGCCGAGTAGGCATATTTTGTAATGTAAGACAATGCGATATGCGATTGAATGGAACGTTGTGTTCATTTTGCTATTTGTTTGCGTGTTTTGGATTGATTTTGGGTGAGTCCCCGAGCGCGTCCGCCCTTTTGCGGGTTTCACCTTAATTATGATGTTTTGTTGTTTATCATGTGTGTTGTTGGTTGAGTCGACTCCTTGCCTCGGAGAGCCGATCGCAAAGCGACTCCTCGAAGTGCTGTGCTTTACCGTTTTCCGTCTGTGAACGGTGCGGGTGGCCGAGTCCCCGGCGTGGTACTTGGTAGTTCGAGGCGACTCGAGGGTGGTTGAGGACTGAGCGCGTTTGTGTTAGCGCGTCGCTCCTGCCTGGCCCGGTGGGTCAGTCGCGTGGCGAGTCCTGGGCACGCTCTCTTACTTGGCGTTTTCCCTGTCCGATCGAGACGAACTGGTATCCAGTCCCCGAGCGTGGTACTTAGCCGTTCGAGTCGCTCTGCCAAGGATGCGGAGGACCAGGGTCGCTGTGGGAAGCGAGGACAGATGTCTTGGTTCGTAAAACCAGTCGAGCTAGGCGACTCCGATGGGGCTCCGGATTGGCGTTTTTCGTGGACGATGCAAGACCTGAAATGACTCAGTGCTCTTACATCGCACTACTTAGCCGTGCGATGCTGTACCAAGGGTTGACTTCTGTATTTTAGCATGACGTATTAATTACGAGTCGAGTGGCACAAGGAATGGAGAGTAGGCAATTTTGCGACCGTTTCTTTTATTCATAGCTGGAGAGTACACATGTGGGGTTCTAGGTATAGAACTTCCGGAGATTTACATTCCACGGCGCTTGACGTCGAGTTCACCGTCCTTGGACGTCGACGAGGTAGTAGGCGTCGTTGCGTCTGCGCCCGATAGCGAACGGGCCTTCCATGGAGGAGAGCTTGTGCATGCCCTTCTTGTCTGGATGAGGCGTAGCACCAAGTCGCCTTCTGGAAGGTGCGGGTTTTCACCGTCGGTGTGGTAGCGACGGAGCCCTTGCGATAGATAGCGGTGCGCGATCGGGCGAGGTCGCTGGGCCGAGTTGGTCGAGCCCATCTTGGCGGGCCAGTTCGTTTGACCTCCGTATAGTGGACGATCCATGGCGAGTCGTGTTCGAGGTCGGTTGGCATGGCGGCTTCCGCGCCGTAGACCATGAAGAAGGGTGAATCCGTCACATTGACCGAGTGCGAATTCCCGGATGACGGAGGGAAGCTCTTGACCCAGCACCGGTGCGCTCGAGTGGTACTTGGTCGCGGCCAGCCGTGGAGGATGCTTTGGTTGGCTCGTTCCGCTGGCCGTTGGATTCGGGTGTCGACGCGAGGTCGAGCGGATGTGGTGCTCCTCGAGAACTCGGCCATTGCTCCCTTGGCGAAGTTTGTGCCTTTGTCCGTGATGATGCTGTTGGGGAAACCGTGGCGGTATATGAGCTCGCGTAGGAACTTAGTGGCGATCTTCCGTCGCATTTCCGGGCTTGGCCTCTATCCACTTTGTGAATTTGTCGTGGCGACCAGCAGGTGGGTGTAGCAGAGAGGGCCTTCTTGAAGGACCGACCATGTCCATGCCCACGGCGAATGGCCAGGTGATGGGTATTGTTTTGGCCGAACTTGGAGCGTCGTCTCGGTTGGCGTGCCGGCACCGGCGCATCGCTGGACGATATCGACAGCGTCGGCGTGTCGCAGTGGGCCATAGAAGCCGTGTCGCATGGCTTTGGCGACCAGGAAGCGGCGGCGTGGTGGCCGATCGCTGAGTGGATGTCGTGTAGGATTTTGCGTCCTTCACTGGTTGGACGCAGCGTTGGAACACCGGTGGCTGCGCTTGTGTAGCTCGCCGTCGGCGATGGTGTAGGACTTGCATCGGCGAACAATCATTAAGCGCTTGTCTCATCTGCGGGCAGGTTGCCCGTCTGGTAAGGCGATGTAGGGCTTGGTCGGTCGTGCAGTTCGGTGAAGTGACGACCAAGGCTGCCCTGGTTGGGCGGACTCAATGTCGATCTGCGAGGGAGGCGGCGACGGCGAAGATGGTGTCGAGGAACACGCGGGTGGTGCGGATCGTCGACCCGATGCGAGAAGAGGCGTCGGCCTCCTCTTTCCTCCGATCGATCCATCCTCGAGTAGCCGGTGAAGTGGCCGCCCACCTTGTCCACCTCTTGGCGGTATGCCGCCATGGTAGAGACGGCGTCGCGGTGCGGCGACTTGACCCGCAACGAGGTCGGAGTCTCCGTAGCATCAAGGCGATTGACGCTCATCTCCTTGCGGCTCGCATGCCGTGGAGTAGGGCCTCGTATTCAGCCATGTTGTTGGTGCGGCGTGAATTCGAGGGAGGATGTAGCGGAGCTTGTCACCTTTGGTGAGGTCGGCACTCCCGCTCTGCTCCGTCCGCGTTCTTGGACCCGTCAAGTACAGCTCGATGGAGGTACGGCGGCTTCTCGGCTCTTGGGCCTCCTCCCGGTCGGCGAGAAATCGGCCGGTGCTGCGACTTGATCCCTCCGTGGCTCGTACTTAATGTTGTGGACGCCGATCTCGGCGGCCCACTTGGCAACCCGCCCGGTCGCCTCGCGATTGCGGATAATGTCTTGTAGTGGAGCGGAGGAGGCGACCGTGATGGGGTGCTCACGGAAGTAGTCGCGGCGGCGCTGAGCTCTGAACCGCGTATACCAGCTTTTGATGGTGGGTATCGCTGGCGACTCGGTTAGGACCTCGCTGATGTAGTATACCGGCATTTGGACTGGCGCTCTTTTCCTTCCTCTGGTGGATTCGGCGACCATTACAATGACGACGGCCGGACGCCGCGACGTAAACCAGCATGGGCTCCTTGTCGATGGGTGCGGCGAGTAGTGGTGCGGTAGTAGCACCTTTTGAGGTCGCGAGCGCGTCGTCCTCCTTGTCCCCTGGAAGGTGGGATTCTTGCATCAGCGGTATAGGGGCATCGCCTTACCGTGAGCGGGGATGAAGCGATCGGAGCCGCTACCCGCCTTAGCTCGGGCGTCGCGCAGGCACTCGGGGTTGCCGAGCCGGGCGATCGTGTCGATCTTCGTTGGGTTTGCCTCGATCCCACGTTTGGAGACGACGTACCCTAGTAATTGCCTGGCGGGTACACCGAAGGTGCACTTGCTGGGTTGAGCTTTATTTTGTACCTCCGCGGGTTGGCGAAGGTCTCTGCGAGGTCGGCGAGTAGGTCGCCTTGGCGAGCGGACTTTACGACCACGTCGTCGATGTAGACGTCGCTGTTGCGGCCAATTTGGCACGCGAGGCATTCTTGCATGCACCGTTGGTACGTTGCCCCGGCGTTCTTGAGGCGAAGGTCATGGCGGTGTAGCGAAGGCTCGAATGGCGTGATGAACGCCGTCTTCTCCTCGTCCTCGACAGCCATTTTGATCTGGTTATACGAGTAGGCGTCGAAAACAGCGACTCGAGCCAGCGGTGGAGTCGATGATCTGATCGATCCGCGGAGGACTGCTCCTTTGGGCAGGCGCTATTCAGGTTTGTGTAGTCGATACACATTCTCCAGGTCCCGTTTTTCTTTTCGACCAGGACTGGGTTTGCCAGCCACTTGGAGTATTTGATTGGCCGAATGAAGCCGGCAGCGAGTAGACGCTGCACTTCCTCGGCGATTGCCCGACAGCGTTCTTCGTTGAATGGCCGTAGCGACTGCTTGACTGGTCGCACTTTGGGGTCGGCGTTTAATTTGTGCTCAGCGAGCTCCCTAGGGACACCAGGCATGTCAGAGGGTTTCCATGCGAAGATGTCCCTGTTCTCACGGAGGAACTCGATGAGCGCGCCTTCCTATGCTGGGCTCATGCCTGTCCCGATCGTCACCGTCGCTGGGGTCGCTGGGACCAGCTCGACGGTGCGGTGTCGTCGTGGCCTCAAAAGTTGAGGTGTTTGTGCCCTCGAGTTGGGCTTCTTGAGTATTGTGGTCGTCGTTGTTGACCCGCTCGCGTATTGGCGAGCTCATCGGCGTGACTAGCTTCCGCGCGATCACGGCGTCGGCGAGTTCGGCTCCTTTGGCCTCGCATTCGGCGGCCATGTCGGTCACCTTTGATGGTGATGACGCGCGCGGCGGGGAGCTTCATCGCGTTATGCAGCGTGGTAGTGCCGCCATGAATTTGGCGAACGCTGGCGCCCAGTGTGACGCAATGGTAAGGCTGTCGAAGGGCAGCTCGAAGCGATCCGCTCGGTGCGGAAGTTCGCCGGAGTGCCGAAGGTGACGGGTAGCGTGACCTTGCCGATCGGGTACGCCTTCCGACCGGGGCCGATGTCGTGGACCGTGGGGTGGGGGGTCTCGATCATCGACTGCGGGAGCCGCCTGAAGGTGTCGAGGTAGAGGATGTTGATGGAGCTGCCGCCGTCCATCAGAGTCTTGGGGAGCCAGTAGTCGCCGACCTTGGGCTTGACCACCAGGGCGACTCGTCCTGGGTACTCGATGCGTGGCGAGTGGTCTTGCCGGCTCCAGGTGATAGGCTGCTCCGACCAGTTCAGGAACTGGGGGACGTCTGTCTGGGCCACCGCGTTGACGGCGACGGCGCGGGCGATGACCTTCTTCTCGCGCTTCGTGTTGAAGCCGGTGAAGGTGTGGAGCGAGCCGGCCACTTTGCCGAATTTTCCGCCATTTTGCGGGTCGTTGTCGGTGTCCTCCCGCGCGTGCCGTGCCTTCTCGATCTCCCTGAGGGTGTGGCAGTCGGCGGTGGTGTGCGTGGCGGGCTTTCCTTCCTGCTGTAAACGCATGGTTGGTTAAGGAGGGCGCGGATCGAACCTTGGCTTGTTCTTGTAGTTCCCGCCGTCGCTGCCCTCCGTCGCGGCGGTAGCTCTTGGGGTCGCGTTATGCGTGCCAGCATTGGCGGCAAGTCGACTTCGCCCATCGTTGCGCTTGCTTGCGAAAAGGTACGCTTTCGGCGGCCGCCGTCGTTGCCGCCGTGCGTCGTTGTCCGCCGGACTCGTCGTCGACGCCTTGATTGGGATCTTCCTCGGCGTATCGTTTGGCGATCTCGAGGAGGTCGGGATGTTGTCGAGTGTGCGGGCGTGTCGCTGAGCTTGGCGACTAGGGGCTCGAGCGGCACGAGGTCTTGAAGCAATGGATGGCGGTGTCCGGGTGGATGCCGACCGCGCTGCCAGAGCTCTTGCCACCGTTGGACCCAGTGCGGGTCGACTCGCGGGTCCCCGGACGATCGTTCAGGTCCTCGATGGTGGTGGCGCGGTGTAGGAGCACTCGAAGTGCACGGCGTCCGCATTTCCTCCCGTGAGTCGATCGTCACGGGGGCGTGTTGATCCATTGCCTGCACGTCCCTCCATCATCGATTGGGAGGTAACGGGCGGTAGGTCGGTGTGACCCGCGATCCCCATTGCCATGAGGTATGTGTCAAGCCGACCGCGGTCGTAGGAGTCGTATTTTCGATCTCCTTGGCGCCTTGAAGTTGGGTGGGTACTTTTCGCCTCGGATCATTGGTCTGAAGCACTTGGGCCCTAGTCGTGGCGACCCCATAGGCTCGCCATCGCGGCAGTGGTTAGGGTGTGCAAGTCGTCGGGCTGGCGTCGCCGATTTGGTTGGCGATGATATGAGTGCGAAGGCCGATTGGCTCTCCATTGGCGGCGGAGGTTGGTCGCCGGCCTGGGATCGTTGGTGGAGAGTACGCATTCGCGGGTCGTCGTTGGAGCTGCGGTGGCTCTGGCGGGCAATTGAGGTGTTTGCCACCGCTGGGCGGCCGCTGAGGCCGCCACCTTCGGAGGAGCGAGTACACTCGCCCTGCGAGTCGGCGCTTCTGCTTTGTTCCACGGCCTTGCGAGTAGGGCCCGGACGATGGATCTGTAAGGCACCGCCGCGGTTGCCGTGATCTTTGTCGGCAGCGGCTCGCCACGAGGTTGTCCATCGGGGTGGAGAACGTGGAAGGCCGTTCGTCGCGCTCCCGTGAGGAGACGACTATCCGCGGCTGGTCCACAGGAGGTGCGGTTGGGTGGTGGTGGGGCACCCATCGCTGTTGACCTGGCGGGCGGTTGCTTCCTCCGGTGGCGCGTTCGCAGATCGCGCTCGGCTATGCGAGCCGGTCGTTCTCGTCGTCGAAGTTCAGGCGCCCTGAACGGTGGGGTTCAGCGTGACCTGATCCGGCTGCTGGTGGTAGCGCGGCAGTTCTGCGACATCACCTGCTCGGCGAATTTTTCGCTCGGCCTGCTCCTTGCGTCGCCTCCGCCAGCCAGCGGAGTTCCTCGACCTCCGTCGCCGTGGCGTTAGGAGGATCGGGTGGAGAAAGGGTCCTCCGGCGGATCGGTGCGGTAGCCATGTAGGCCGGCGTGGCGATCGCACCGTCGTGGAGGTCGGCGGAGTTCTCCGACCCGGTCGGTCGAAGATCCCGAGGATGGAGGGTCCTCGAAATCTCCCGCGTTGGAGACTGAAGCGATGGAGCCGCAGACGAGGTCAGGTGATGGATCCGGCGAGTGACGCCGGGTCGCGTCGGCGTCGGTGAGGGTCGCGTCTTCGCGGCTGGATTCTCGCCACGTTGCGTGGGCGAGTCGTACTGAGGCGGGCGGTGGATCGTGCGGATCGGCTCTCGGAAAGCCGATCGCGTGGTGGCGATTTCGCGGATGCGGCCGAGTCCTCCGGTGATGACGTCGGTGAAGCCGACGAAGAGGCTGATCGTCTTGGGGCGGATCACGCGTGACGGTCGCGCCGCGGGACGTAGCTGCTCGGCAAGATCCGGAGCATCTCGCCGATCGCTATCATGCGGCGGTGGCGACCGTCTCGTTGATGGGCAGATTGGATCTCGCCGCGAACACCGGCCAGACCGGCCAGGCCCCGGTGGGCGCCACCGTGTGGGAATGACCACGGCAGATCTGCAATCGGCGGTAGTAGAACGAAGGGCAAGGCGGCCAGCCATCTGCGGTGCGAGATGAGGCGGAGACTCGGGGTTTTACCTGTTCGGCCCCGGAGGGTAAAGACCTACTCTGCTAGATTGTATTATGGAGGTGTTTACAATGGCGAACTTCGGCTAGGCGGCGAAGTTGCTTGGGTGTATGAGGGAACGATCTCTACTCACCCCTTAGGGAGGTTTATATAGGCCTACCTCCCTAGGGTTTACATATCTCAACCGATTGATTTACAACTTTGTCAATCGTTTAACTTTCGACCATCGGGCCTATCTACCGCTCAGGCCTTCAACCTCCAGTCGCCTGGTACCCTGATGGGCCTTGATCCATTCGCCGTTCTGCAGGCCCACTCGCCAACCTTTGGGCCAGTCGGAAACGTCCCGCTGAGGATACCCCAGTAGGCATATCCCCATCACTCCTGCTCGCCAGCTGCATTCCATGCTACAGCATAAGGCTCAACCGAACCAAGGCTTTTCCCGCTGAGCGTCCGAGTGAGAACTTGACCCGTTTTCAGGGTGGTTCCCACATTGGCACGGGTCACTGCAGCGCCAACATGGAGGGTAACAGCCCTGGAGCCATCACCTGACCTGGCAACCGCGGATTCGTCCCCCTTACCCGTGGAAGCGATCATCGTCGCCAACGTCGGAGGCCGGATCTGAGGAGCAGAACCCGGAGCGCAGACTAGTGTTGTTTGCTTGGAGGAAATGGATTTGCTAG
Source organism: Avena longiglumis (assembly GCA_030063025.1). Taxonomy (NCBI): domain Eukaryota; kingdom Viridiplantae; phylum Streptophyta; class Magnoliopsida; order Poales; family Poaceae; genus Avena; species Avena longiglumis. Next base: position 453,366,397 of record CP125974.1, on the reverse strand, counting down.
ATGAAGGGCGAGCAGAGACAGAAGCTTTGGGCTGGGTCTAGACCTTTGACAAAATTGGAGAGCGAGCAGAGGGATTTGGAGAAGAACGTGGAGCTGGCTGACTGGGCTCAGCAGTTTTGCTGGCTCCAAGATCAGGAAGTTGTTCATTCACACCAGCCTGAGGGCTGATGCCAGAGGAACTGATGGCAGAAGGTTTCTCGGCGCAAGAATCACCGGCACCAAGATCAGGAAGTTTTTCCTGGCCAGCACCAGGGGCACTAGCCGAGTGACCCACCGGGTCTGACTGACACTGAGAAGCGTGAGCCTCAACAGTGGGAGCCTCAACCCGAATGGGACTCGGCACCGCCGAGTCAGCTGGAGGAGGCGCAGGCCTAAGCGGTGAGGCAATGCTAGAAGCAGCCTGGTTCGTCGTCAAGGGTGTGGCACTGAAAACAACAAGACATATATAAGAGAACATCAGTGACGAAAAAGAAAAGAACGGAGAAAGCAGAGTGCAAAAACTTACCCGGTGACAAACGGGTCACGGATGACTCGGCGTGTGACTCGGCGCCCAGCGGCTTGGCGAGTCTCAGCCAGGCTGGTAGCAGCAGAGGCAGTAGGAGCTGCCGGAGTGGGCTTGCTCTTCTTGGCCGGCTGAGTGGTGGAGGAGGCTCCGCGTCGCTTCGGCTTGGCGACGGGTATCTTGACGACTCCGCCCACGGCGACAGGAGCAGTGTCATGTACTTGGCCAGCTACATAAGTAAATAACGGGCTTACTCAGATAAGCTGGGAGACTAAGGTCACAAGGCATATACCTCCAAAAGCGTACAATCATCATCCTCATCATCGTCAGACCAATCTTGTAAGGGATTGCGAGATTGACTCTTACCCGAAGCTGAAGAAGCCGCAGCGTGCGGGATGGGCATGAAGCACTCTAGGTCATACTCGACTTCATCCGAGTCGGAGCGGATGTGCTTCATGAGTGGCTCCCACGATCCCACTCAGCACTCCACTAAGGTGCACATTAGGTCAGAGCCGGCAAGATGAAAGTTTTCATCCGGCGACAGGAACCTTTCCAAGATTGCGTTAGCCTCGTTTACCGCAGCGTATTGGTCGCGCGGGTCAAGCTGCCAGTGCTTCTTGTTGGGGACCTTGCCCGGAAAAGGGGGGAGCCGGATGTTATCAGTGGACCCGCTGTTTTGACATAGAAAAAGGTTCTATGCCACTTCTTGCAAGAATCAAGCCTAGCAACCCGAGGGAAGATGGAGTCTCTTCTGGGCGTGATGCTAGCAGCACCGCACCGAGTCGGCTTCTTCTCGGCACGGGGAGCACCGAGCTAGGTAAAAACATGAACCCTAAATCTAAAATACTTGGCCCACAGACGAACTGTAGGCCAAATCCCAAGGTAAGCCTTGCAAGCGGAGATGAAACATGAGAGAGAGCCAATCGCATTGGCAGGAAGATGATGGGTTTGCAGATGGAAGGTGGAGAGAAATAAGGAGAAGAAGGTGCTCACTAGAAGAGCGAAACCGCGCTCAAAGTGAGAAAGGAAAACCACCCGCTCGTTAGCTTGGGGTTTGGGAGAAATCTCACCGGTTGGGAGACGGCAATCCACTTGCAGTGGAATGCGCCTGGTGGAGCGGAGCTACTCTACCTCTTAGGTGGAGACCTCCGAGCCTTCCCGGCCACCACGCTGGCCGGGGGGAATCTCCTGCTCCTCAGCACCATCAGCAGCTGTAGGGGTTCGTAGCATGAAAAACAAAAAATTTCTACCGCATGAACACACAATCAAGATCTAATCTATGATCAAGCCAAGATCTATCTACTAGATTGTAGCAACGAGTCGATAGAATACTAACCCTCGAAGATCCAAAGCGGTTAATGAGAGCAGATTCTCGTGGGTGATGTAGTCGTACACTTGCCGATCTCAAGATCGCGTAGACGATCCTTCCGGCGCTGCGTTCCGGCAGCACTCCCACAGTCGGTCACACGTTCGGTACTCGATGAAGACCTTCCTCTCCCTTGTTCCAGCAGGCAGCGGAGGTTGTATCACTCTCCTCGCGATTCCGGCAGCACGACGGCGTGTCACCGGAAGTAGAGGGGAGATCTCGCAGGGCTTCGCCTTAAGCCGGAGCGAGTATGGTGGAGTATGAGAAAGTCCTTGGCAATCTACGGTTTAGAGGGCACCAAGGGGAGGGCTTGGTCGGCGGCTATGGTTTGGGGAAACCCTAACTCGCCGAGTTTAGAGGAGGCCCTAGGCGGCGGCTTGGAGGTGGCCAGCGACTTAGAGGCTAGGGTTTAGGTGTGTGAGGGTAGGGGGACGCCCTACCCCTTCTTTTATAGGTGGGAAGGAGGTGTCTAGGAGGAGGGAGTCCTCCTCTAACTCCTCCTCCTTGGCCGGCAGGTGGAGGGAGGGGAACTCCTCCTCAAGTAGGTTTCCTACTCTCCCTCCACCAAGCAAACTTGCCGTTTGACTTTTTCAAATTGGTGTTTGACTTTTTCAAATTGGTGTTTGACTTTCAAACTAGGATTTGATTTCTTCCTTTCTTTTGCCCAGCCAAGTGACCTAGTACATGATGCAACCATTCCATATTGTCATGACACATTCATGTACCCTTCCCCTCCGGAGTGCCAGACCCTTCTAGAACATTCCTGGTGAAAACACCGGAATCATTTCCGAACTCCGAAACATGACTTTCCTTATATGAATCTTATTCTCCAGACCATTCCGGATCTCCTCGTGATATCCCGATTCCCATCTGAGACTCTGAACAACATTCGGTATCTTACTCATCATTCCATAACTACTCAACAACATCGAATCCTTAAGTGTGTCTCCCTACGGTTTGTGAATTATGCGGACATCACCGAGACACTTCTCCGATCAATAACCAATAGAGGAATCTGGAAATTCATATGGCTCCCACATATTTCTACGATTACTTTGAGATCTAATGAACCACTTACATACGATACCAATTTCCCTTTGTCTCACGATAGTTTACTTATCCGAGGTTTTGATCATCGGTATCTCTGCATACCTAGTTCAACCTCGTTACCGATAAGTACTCTTTTATCATTCCCGTGATATGTGATCCCTTGTGAGCCAGCCACATGCTTGCAAGCTAATTGGATGACATTCCACCGAGAGGGCCCAGAGTATATCTATCCGTCATATGGATGGACAAATCCCACTCTTGATCCATGTTCCTCAACCCATACTTTCCAAACACTCAATGCCACCTTTATAGACACCCAGTTACGGTGTGGTGTTTGATGTTATCAAAGCATCCTTCCGGTGATGGTGATTAACATGATCTCATGGTCGAAGGAATTAGGTTACTATGTATCAGAAAGCTTATAGCAAATGAACTATATTAAATGACTTGATCTTTATGCTATGCTTAACTATAGGAGTATGTCCATCACATCATTCTCCTAATGATATGACCTTGTTGTTAATAACATCTCTATGTTCATGATCAGGAAACCATGATCATATATTAACCAACAAGCTAGTTTAACAAGAGGCTTTACTAGGGACTCTTTTATGTTTACAAATCACACAAGTATTAATGTTTCCGGTTAATACAATTATAGCATGGTATGTAAACATTTATCATAAGTATGAAGATATGATAATAACCACTTTATTATTGCCTCTTGGGCATATCTCCAATAGTCTCCCACTTGCACTAGAGTCAATAATCTAGTTTCAAACCTTTGTGCATTCAACACGTATGGCTTTCCGGTGTTGTATTTACACAATTTCTAGTGATTAACTGATCTCCGGATCTGACACTTTCAGGTCTGTGTGTAATTGCATGTCTTTGCGTCTCTACACATCACTCATTCTCTAATGAGATGGCTTTGTATAAATTTGGTCCTTTGGTGAGACATTTAGTTCTTTGGGGTTAAAACATGTTGATAATATTGTCGTACAATATATCTTCATAGTATTATCCCGCTGTGAACTACACCTAGTTTGATAACAAACTACTTGACACAAATGCCCTCTTTAGCTGCTATAATAGCATTCATATACTTAGCCTTTTGTTGTAGTATCTATCACAATATCTTAACTTTGGAACTCATCCAAATCCATTATGGAACTTACTTTCCATTACATTGTGCCACCCTTAGTTCAGATTGAGATAAACTTAATTTGTACTCTGTGACAAAACTAGTATCAATGTAGTACTTTTACAATGAACTAACCATCTATTTGCCACTTCTACAAAATAATATACTCTTAGTTCTTCCAAAAGATCATAAGAATATCCTTACTATCGTCCAATGATCATCTTATAAATCATTCTGGTATATGCTCATAACATTTAGAGCATAGGACATATATGGATTTGTACATATCACAGTATGATTGATATAAATACTCTTTGTGATTTCATACATCAAGTATCAATCTATACTTGAATCTTTGTTTCACTTACCAAGTGTCAATACACTTGAATATATCATCAATATTGAACTCATTCAATCCTTTCTGTGTGACAAGAACCTTTCTTGTAGTTTCTATATTGAACTCATTCAATACATCATCTATATACTTTCAGCACAACCATATTAGCGTCTATTGATGCCAAATATTTGGGTTTTACCTAAGTCTTTCATCGGGATGAAATTCTTAATATGTGTTAATAAAAGATACATCATTTCCAATCAACAATATGTCTTCCACATAATGTATTATAAACATGTCTTAGCGCTCCCACTTAATTTCTTGCAAATGCAAGCATCTTCATTGTCTACGATGAAATTAAACTCTTTTAACAGTTTCATCATAGTGAAGATTCCAACTCCGCGATGCTCACTTCAACCATTGAAGTTTGCATATGCTTTTAGCATCTTTTGAAATAACAAAACCCTATGGACCGTGTTATGCACATGTCCTAGGTAACAATTCTATTAGAAGAACTTATTTTGTTTATTCAACTACCACATAACAAAATTATATGTAGTGGTTGCTACATTAATCCGTCTAGACTAAATATCGCTATGAAAGATCAAATCTTGTCATAATCAACCTTTGAACATTGTTGCGAACTTTTCCCAACATGTCGACTATTTCATAGATGTGAAACATCCATGTCTATTTCTTTATAGATCAAAAACACGACTGTAAGGTCTTACACCTTTCTCGAGGGTCCTTCAAGTTCAAAACTTGATTTCTCGTGTATGGAACTATCACGGATTTTATGGCTTCAAGCCATTTTATGGAGTCAGGGCCCATCATCGCTTCTTTGCATGTAGTCCGTTCATTATTTTCAAATAATGATTCAACCCTCAAATCTTGGTATTTGATTGTTTACCCAACCTACTTGGTTCAATAGAATCTTTGACCTCCGTAACCACAACTTTTGAGGCACGTGAGCCATGAGCATTGTTGCTGCCTCCGGAACACTTTTCGGCGCTGCACAATTTTGCACATATAGCTAAGGTTATTTTAACCTTATCAAAGTTCTATTGTCCTCCCACTTATCTTTTCATGAAAAAATCCTTATCAAAGAAACTTGACGTTCTAAGCGATAAACATTTTTGTCTCTGATGTTATAGAGGAATACTTAATAGTTATTCGAAATAACATAAAAAGACAGGTTCATCCGACTTTGGTTGCAAACATCTTTCTTATGCATAGCATACCAATGTTTAAGAAAGGACAACTTGGATTTTATCCCAAACCATAACTTTATATGGTGTCATTTCAACGGATTATGATAGAGCTCTTTTTAGTGGAAAAACAGTAGTCTCTAAAGCTTTTTAATCTTTAAAATATAATGGCAGTTTTATGAATTACACCTTTGATCTTACCATGTCAAACAAGGTTTAATTACATATCTCGAACGCTCCATACTCTTATGGTGTTTCGGGAAATGCAAATCCACGGAACGATTCCTTAAATCTTAGGTATTATGCTATACTTGTAACTCAAATATCTTCCTTTATGATCTTATCATAAACTATTTATATTCTTGTTACAATGATTTTGCACTTCATCTTGAAAGTCATTGAACTTTTCAAATGTTTCATACTTCATCCTTATTAAGTAAATATTCATATATTCACTCAAATTTTCGGAGAAATCATATGAATTTGAAATCCATCGCTCGTGACTACTCATAATGGACTTCATACAACAATATGTACAAGTTCCAATAAGCTAGTCATTCGTTCCCTTTTGGCCTATGAACGAAGTTTTAATTATCTCTAGGAAAGTTTCACAAGCGTCATTTGATCAAAAATCAAAAGACTCCGAAATTCCATCAGCATGGAGTTTCTTCATGTTTTCTTTCCATTATAATTTAAACGGTGATGTCACTTCCTAAGTGATCTTTTAATCAATTTGTCTTTCGACATTTTAGCACTAGTTTTATGGATGTGATTTCTACAACGAGATTTGTAAATCATCCATCTTTTATGGATTACGGCAATTATTTGAACAACCCTTTTGTTCTCATAACACCTGATAAAACAAATCTTGAAGGCAAGCTTTGATGTTTAACAAGCAGCACAATAACCCTTTATTTGTTCTCGATGAACATCATCGCATGTTCTTTTGCTAGTTACTTAGGCCATTGTAGTTCATGAATTGTGTTGTTTCGTATGACGATTCACACCAACAAATTCAGTATCAAATACTTAATAACGACATTGTTTAATAAGCAAAGAATATAGCCATAACATGTATATCATCTATATACTTGAGCTGAACAATTCTAGTCTTTTCTTTTCTGCCATATATTTATGAGATTCTCTTTCAGTATTTCCCTTTCTGTTTGAAAGAATCTATCAACATCAATAGTGGAGCCATATACATGACACATAGTCCAAAGCATGTATAGTTAAATACCAATGTCTTTGGACTTGCACTTTGAAGTAGATCACCATCATCAAATGTTTGGTGTTCTTTCAAATTACTTTCTTTAGTAATCTCTTGGTGTAGTAAACATTTTACCTACATCAAATATTCACCCTTATCATGGAATTATCCATGATCAAGCTACTTTTAGCTTATAATGATGAATCGCGAGTATAATGTCGCTTTCCAAAACCTTTTAGAGGATTAGGACAACTAGTGTCTCCAACCTTTTGCAAATTCTCATCAAATATGAAAACATGACTTTTGCCATATTATACTCTATCATGTTGCAACCAAAACTTCGTTTCAGATATCACAATATCTTCCACACATCATGGTTTCTGAAACAACTCTTTCAGATCCTAGATAACCTTGATATTAAGACAATCCTTTGAATATCAAGAATCATGGAGACAAACATGATACTTATACACTAACACTTGGAATTGTCACTCTTGATTTAATACCAATTATTAAACTTCATGGAGTAACCGGAACTTACTGAAAGTTTGCAATGGGACTTTTAAACTTTAAATTAACACTTCAAAACAATACGATACTAGTTCGTAAAGTAACTAACCAGAATTCTATAGTTCTATCGTCTCAATTATAACTAAGCGCAAGGTGGTAAACGGATGCCAATGACTACAACAATTATGCAAATTCACTTTGATTTAATTTATGATAAATAGTGTTCAACTTTTAATCATATTGTTGTTGAACTCCCACTCAAATATCCCTCACATTGTTTTAGTGATCACATGAACCAAATTCACTACACCAAGTCCGATCATCACGTGACATGATATAGTTTCAAAGGCGAACAATCATCATGTTCATCAAAAAAATATCATCTATATGACTCATGCTTTACCTTTCGGTATTCCGTGTTCCGAGACCATGTCTGTACATGCTAGGCTCGTCAAGATCAAACCTTAGATTCCGCATGAGAAAATCTGGCTTGCTCACGTTGTATACACTCGCAGAATCTAACACACCCAATCATCACATGGTGCTTCGAAACAACGAGCTTTAGCAACGGTGCTTACTAAGGATGAACACTTAAAACTTGAAATTGTGTGCTTAAGGGATCATCTTATAATGCTACCGTCGTGAACTAAGCAATACAAGATGCCTAAAAGGATTAACATCACATGCAATTCATAATATGTGATATGATATGGCCTTTCTTCTTGTGCTTCCGATCTCCATCTTCAAGCACGAACATGATCTCCATCATCACCGGCATAGCGTCAAGGTCAATGGCGCCGTTTCATGGTTGTCGTCCACCAGCTTCAACTATTACAACTACTTTGAATAGACACGCGGGTCTTTCCAGAATTTAGATACAACCATATGGCTCCTGCCGGTTGCCAACTTACAATTAGGAACATTGCATACATCAGATATAATCACAATCATGGCCATATCACATCACAGCACACCCCTGCAAAACAAAGTTAGACGCCTCTAATTTTCTTTGCATATTTTACGTGGTTTGGGGCTTTCAATAAGTGTCGTTCTAACTTACGAACAAGAACCACAACATTGATGTTTGAACTATCAAGTGCCCGTTGTAAATTGGATCTATACTATGATGGGAGAGACAGGCACCCGCAAAGCCACTTATGCAATACAAGTTGCATGTTCAGCGTGGAGCAAGTCTCATGAACGATGTCATGTAAGGTTAGCCTGGGCCGCTTCATCCCATCATACCGCAGGATGCAAAGTACACAAAAAGCAATTGATAATAAAAGCACCACCGCCCACAATGACCATTGTCTTCTACTCATGCAACAGATCTACATATAGACACGGCTCTGATACCACTGTAGGGGTTCGTAGCATGGAAAACAAAAAATTTCTACCGCATGAACACACAATCAAGATCTAATCTATGATCAAGCCAAGATCTATCTACTAGATTGTAGCAACGAGTTGATAGAATACTAACCCTCGAATATCCAAAGCGGTTAACGAGAGCAGATTCTCGTGGGTGATGTAGTCGTACACTTGCCGATCTCAAGATCGCGTAGACGATCCTTCCGGCGCTGCGTTCCGGCAGCGCTCCCGCAGTCGGTCACACGTTCGGTACTCGATGAATACCTTCCTCTCCCTTGTTCCAAAAGGCAGCGGAGGTTGTAGCACTCTCCTCGCGATTCCGGCAGCACGACGGCGTGGTACCGGAAGTAGAGGGGAGATCTCGCAGGGCTTCGCCTTAAGCCGGAGCGAGTATGGTGGAGTATGAGAAAGGCCTTGGCAATCTACGGTTTAGAGGTCACCAAGGGGAGGGCTTGGTCGTCGGCTAGGGTTTGGGGAAACCCTAACTCGCCGAGTTTAGAGGAGGCCCTAGGCGGCGGCTTGGAGGTGGCCGGCGACTTAGAGGCTAGGGTTTAGGTGTGTGAGGGTAGGGGACGCCCTACCCCTTCTTTTATAGGTGGGAGGGAGGTGGCTAGGAGGAGGGAGTCCTCCTCCAACTCCTCCTCCTTGTCCGGAGGGTGGAGGGAGGGTAACTCCTTCCCAAGTAGGTTTCCTACTCTCCCTCCACCAAGCAAACTTGTCGTTTGACTTTTTCAAATTTGCATTTGACTTTCAAACTAGGATTTGATTTCTTCCTTTATTTTGCCCAGCCAAGTGACCTAGTACATGATGCAACCATTCCATATTGTCATGACACATTCATGTACCCTTCCCCTCCGGAGTGCCGGACCTTCCAGACCCTTCTAGAACATTCCTGGTGAAAACACCGGAATCATTTCCGAACTCCGAAACATGACTTTCCTTATATGAATCTTATTCTCCGGACCATTCCGGATCTCCTCGTGATATCTCGGTTCCCATACGAGACTCCGAACAACATTCGGTCTTTTAATCATCATTCCATAACTACTCAACAACATCGAATCCTTAAGTGTGTCTCCCTACGGTTCGTGAATTATGCGAACATGACCGAGACACTTCTCCGATCAATAACCAATTGAGGAATCTGGAAATTCATATGGCTCCCACATATTTCTACGATTACTTTGCGATCGAATGAACCACTTACATACGACACCAATTTCCCTTTGTCTCACGATAGTTTACTTATCCGAGGTTTTGATCGTCGGTATCTCTGCATACCTAGTTCAACCTCGTTACCGATAAGTACTCTTTTCTCATTCCCGTGTGAGCCAGTCACATGCTTGCAAGCTAATTGGATGACATTCCACCGAGAGGGCCCAGAGTATATCTATCCGTCATATGGATGGACAAATCCCACTCTTGATCCATGTTCCTCAACCCAAACTTTCCAAACACTCAATGCCACCTTTATAGCCACCCGGTTACGGTGTGGTGTTTGATGTTATCAAAGCATCCTTCCGTTGATGGTGATTAACATGATCTCATGGTCGAAGGAATTAAGTTACTATGTATCAGAAATCTTATAGCAAATGAACTATATTAAATGACTTGATATTTATGCTATGTTTAACTATAGGAGTATGTCCATCACATCATTCTCCTAATGATATGACCCTGTTGTTAATAACATCTCTACGTTCATGATCAGGAAACCATGATCATATATTAACCAACAAGCTAGTTTAACAAGAGGATTTACTAGGGACTCTTTTATGTTTACAAATCACACAAGTATTAATGTTTCCGGTTAATACAATTATAGCATGGTATGTAAACATTTATCATAAGTATGAAGATATAATAATAACCACTTTATTATTGCCTCTTCGGCATATCTCCAACAGCAGCGTCATGAGCATCCATGAGTTTCGCAGAATCAATCTCGGCCGCAGTTGGAAGAGGCTTGGAACAACGTGGACCCGTAGTGGAATGGAAAGAAAAGAGGGGCGATTGCGAGGCAAGAACAGGAGGAAGAAGAAACTGCAAAGGGGGCGGTTCGATTTCGCAAGCGCAAGGAAGAAGAAAGGGCAAGGAAAATCTGAACGGGCGTGGGGGAAGTGGAAACCCCCAACCCCTACTTAAGGACGGTAAAAACCCTGGTAGTGGGATCCATCTGTGCCGTGCGTCCAGCGTGTGGCCGTGTACCTGGCTGGATAGGCCAATCAGCAAGCGCCACGTATCCAGAGATACACGAAAGATCCCGTGCCACATCATAGATGGAAGGACAAGAGGCGCAGACCGATGGGACTGCCACAGTGACGGGGAATAACTGCGCATCCGTCACCGTGCCGCCAGAGCTTGGAACAAAAATTGAGGCAAGTAATCATGATTACTAGATGTCAGTGACTGAGGCGCGCGGAAAATGACTCGGAATTGGTCAAAATGACTCGGCTCGAGGCAAAAATGAGCCAAGAAGTCAAAGAGTCGACTCAGAAACTGTTAGACAGACCAGTGAGGTGCAAAATTATGACAGATAGAGACAAAAATTAAGTTCCACTCACACAAAAGGAACCTGGAGACGCCGAACAGCTTGAACTGCTAGACCTCACCAGCTTCGGGGACTAATCTCGGAGGGATAACCCCCGGTAGGGTCAAGAGTGGTGAAAAATAGCGCAGCTTGGCTAGCTCAGAGTAAAGAGAGAACTAGTCCGGGTAAGAACGGCCGGGTAAGAGAAGCATGAGTGGCCAACGAATAAACTATGTCGGCCCGCATAAGACAAAGTAGCAATTCTTGCAGGAACCGACAAGCCGAGTCTACCGAGGAAGGGCCGAGCCAAGTAGGACGCGTGGCACCTTTCTGGGTAAGGTTCAGGAGGGACCATGGTAAAGCATAGTCAAAAGAGAAGGGCGACGCCGGGTGACACAAAAGGAGCCGGGTGACGCCCAAAGCATAAGCTGACATACAAAGTAACAGCATGACGCCAAAAGGAACAGGAAGCGGAGTACCAGAAGATCGTTAGCTGTCAATCTTTATGGACTGGGCCGGTGGGCTTAGGGCAAGCCCATGACCCGGCCCACATCATAGGGACCAAGATCCATACAGTAAACCCTAGAACCCAAAAGGGTATTAGCTAGCTAGCACTGCCTATATAAGGGAGGGCATAGCAGTAGTAGAAGGAGGTTGGACCAAGTAGTGAACTCGTGCACAGAGCTCTAGATTATACAGCTCAAGGAGCACTTGCAATCTTTGGGGTATCAATCAAATTGTTAAGTCTGGAGATTTATTCTTGTTCTTCGTACATGGCTCGACCGTGCACTCCCTCCCCGGTGACCACAATCACCCATTCGGCCCCCAACTTAAGCCTACCCATGGCATCTGCCGTGCCACCACCACGACATATATCCAGTTTATACCTTACTCTTTTGTTTGCGGATGTCGTCGATATGAAATAAAAAGGGGACTTGTGAGTCCATGGAGTTTATACATTGTGTTAGAGAAATTCCTGGGCCTCTAGCCTAAGTCATGCCTAATCATGGTGGAAACTTGCAGCATCACCATAATGAGCATTTATGAAGCATCCTCAATAAAAAGCTATATACATAGTAAATAAAAAGATCGCTGAGATGCTCATTGTCTGCTTGCCTTGTCATTTTGATCACGGGATATCTCTTGTATCATGTGCAAGGGGTACCCCGTTGGCGGTTCTCTATGATATGCATGTATTTACAATGACAAGAACTTATAGGTAACCAAAGTTGAGTAGCATGCAGAGCAGCCCTCGTACTCAAGGGACTTGGGATTTTCAGTTTATGGTCTGTCAAGCATATGATTTAGAGTGGACCTCACTTTCACCTTAACCATATGAAGATGCCTATGATAGGGGCAATGAGAGCTCAAATCTAATGAGTACCTTCCTTTCAGCATTGGTAAGCCTTTCAAACTTTTCAAAACCTGTTCACCACCTTGTTGAGTCACCACTTATTCTATGAGCACTTTCTTGAGAGCATAGTTGTCATTCTTGTGTTTGTTCCAAAACATGGTTAATTATGTCATGACTTTGATGCTTGTATCTCTGGTATCTTTACTTCTAGTATTCACTTAAACTTCAGAGGTGCCTTGGCATTTATATTGTTCTCTTCAAACAAAGGAAAGCGAGATACCACTCTATCATACCTTATTATGAGCATTGCAATGTTGCTTATGTTTATGTTCCATGCTACTTATTATTATTTGAGCTGGTTTCTCTTCATAGCTTGAAATGACTATTGAGTAGACTTAGTTGCATACCCCTTATTATGAATGGTGTAAGCATCTACTCCTGTGCTGAGAATATATACATCATATGAAGCAATGTGTTCGTGAAAGTTCTTTTATCGCACTCAGTTTTCAACAGAATTGCTTGAGGACAAGCAATAAGCTAAGCTTGGGGGGAGTTGATACGTCCAAAACGTATCTACTTTCTCAAACACTTTGCTATTGTTTCTCCTCTAAACTTATGTGATTTGGATACAACTAACACGGAATGACGTTGTTTTCAGCAGAATTACCTTGGTATCTAGTTTTTGTGCAGAAAATCAACTATCAGGAAAAATCCCGGAAAATATGCCAAAAATTATATTTTACCAGAAGATCCACGGAACTAGAAGACGAGACGGATAAGGGGCCTGGGGGGCCACACCCATGCTAGGCGCGGGCCCACCACTAGTAACGCCTGGGGGGTGGTGCGGGCACCCCCTCGGCCTCCCTCTGTGCCTATAAGTTTCCTTTTGACCTAAAAACCGAGGGGGTTTCGATATATTTCTAGAAAGAGTTCTGCCACGCCGCCGCCACCAGAAACCAAGATTCGGATCCAGAAACTTCGTTCTGGCACCCTGCCGGGACGGGGGATTTGGAGAGGATCATCGCCATCGTCATCACCAACGCATCTCCATCAACCATCCATGTTTCCCTCATCCATGAGTGAGTAATCCCCCGTTGTAGGCTTGGGGATGGTAGGGATTGGATGAGTTCTATCATGTAATCAAATAAGATCTGTTAGGGCATAGTGCCTAGTATCTCTATTAGTGCTATTTTACTTTGTTGCAACTTGTTGTGCTTAATGCTTATCACTAGGGCACGAGTTCCGTGATCTCAGATCTGAACTTATTATTGAATCATTATGATAGTATTGTTTGTGATCTTATCTGCAAGTTGTGTACACATATCATTGTCCGGATCCAAAGGCCCCAAAGTGACAATAATTGGGACAACCGAAGGGGATGGTTGTGGTGTGAGGATCACATGTGTTCATGGAGTGTTAATGCTTTGCTCTGGTGCTCTATTAAAAGGAGCACCTTAATTGCCAGTAGTTCCCTAGAGGCATACGCCACGGGCTGGCTGGACAGAAGATGTTGTGCAAGTTCTCATTGCGAGCACGTATGACTATATATGGAGCACATGCCTAGGATTGTTTAGTACTTGGATGCTTGTTATTATTTATCTGCAATGCCCTAGATCTTGAAGTTACATGTTTAGACTCGTTCATGCAATGCCCGTCCATCCATCCCTATGCCTACTGCACTCGAATCCCACTGTTTACTGTTATTGTTACCATTGCTCTTATTCTACTGTTGTTGTTGCTTTGTTGTTGCTACTCCAAACTGTTGCTACTGATAAACTTCTGTGAGCAAGAACTATTTCCAGGTGCAGCTGAACTGACAAATCAGTTGTTAAGGCTTGCAAGTATTCTTTGGGTCCCCTTATGTCGAATCAATAAATTGGGTAATACTACCCGCAAAGACTGTTGCGATCCCCTGCACTTGTGGGTCATCAGCAGTATTTGAGCGTGAATCCCTGGTGCTCAACTAACTGCCTTGCCTTTCGAATAGGATTGATCCAATGCTGGCATTTTGGCTGGCGATTAGACTGGATACTAGCGTAATTCGTGGTTGTGAACAATATCTCTCTGGATTTTACTTCTGTAACATCCCTAAAATCATGATTTCAAAGATTGCATATCATTCATGCATGCATATAGTTTTGAGATCAATTTCAAACTCATTTCAAGAAAAACAGAAGCACATAGTGCTATCATTTTATGTGAGCAAACTTAAATCAAATGGCCATCCCCACTTGAGAGCTTGAATGTTTTTAAACCAAGTTTGTTTGCTTCCCTTGTTGATTGGATTGAGTGTGGAATTTGAACAAAGTTTTACAAAATAGAAATGGCTCCAAAAACCATTTTCAAACATTTGCAAACCAAGTGCAATGTCACTGTTATTTTGTCTTTCCAAAAATGACCAAGCTAACTCAAAGTGACCACATGGTTTTATGCCAAGATTTGTGACTATTGCACACTGCAAAAGTCCAAAAAAGATTTGAATTCAAATGTAGTTTGAATTCATTTGAAAACCAATCTAGAAAATCAAAACAAAAAAAGAAAAAGAATAAAGAAATGGAAAAGGGCCGGCGCCAGGAATTGAGCCCAGCAATAGACGCAGCCCATTTAGCCCACCCGGCTCCCCTCTCGCTCTCGCAACATCGACGCTCGGACCCCACTCCTCTCCGCTTATTTCACGACAAACGGGCCCTCTCCACTCCTTCCCCAATCTCGCTACAGACGCCGCCGCCGCTGTCTTGCGTTGATTTCTCGGTCTAATTGCCATTGATTCGCTGAGCGTTTTGTTGTCGAGCCTCCGCCTAATTAAGCACCTCCCACTCCGCTCCATTCCCTCACTCAATTTCATCTCCACGCCTGTGCTCGCAACTCGCCAAACACCGCCAGCTCGGCGACCTCCGGCAAATTCCGGTGAGTCCCAACCGCCCTATGCCTCGATTCAAATGAATGTGCCAGTGATCGTGATCGTGCATCTTCGATACTCTGCTCGCGTTCGTCTAATTCCTCCTAATCCATGCGTTCGTCGTCAGGAACAACAACAACAACAACAACCGGGACGCCGCACGCAACTCTCCGACGAGCTCCAAGAGAGCCTCGCCAGGCGCCTTGCCAAGCCACCTCCACTTTGAGCTTCGCCGCGCCACACCGTAACTTGGTCGTTTGATCAAGAGCCAGTGGTACGTTAGATCTGGATTAAGCGATTAAGTTAGATCTAGCGGCTCGAGCGTGAAGCGTGATCCGATGGCGACGCGCACGTGAGCGTGACGCTAGGGTTTAGTTTAAAAACAGAATTTGAATCAGATTTATATCCAAATTTGATTTGCTTGTAACTTTTGATTCCCATGTTAGATTTTAGCAAATTTTATACCGTTGGAATCAGGAAGACAAGCCCTTTCTGTTTATGCAATGTGTTTGGTGTTTAGTTTCTGTCAAAATGACTTTATTTGCAGAAGCTTGTTTAGGACTATTTTGAGTATATGAATTGTTTAGAAATTGTTTTAGTGTCAAATAAACTTGGTTTAGCAAGTTTTTGACTTAGTTATGATTCAGTACCATGCACTTGCTTGGTTGAGTTTTAAAAATCATCACTTAGAATTTTTGCATGCATGCATATGTATTTTTGTTTGTTTGTATATGTTGTGTGTAATTTGTTGCTACCATTCTTTAATGTGACTTTGGTTGTAGTGATTGTGATTGTGAGTGCTACTCTCCTCCCACTACCAAAAAGTGGTACTTCATGAATATTTCTATCACATATTTTATACAAGCATTAGAAATAACTTTGCTAAGTCTTGCATGTTACTATTTTTGCCAAATGCCATGTTGGGAAATCCTATCCTAAGTAAATGTTTGCTAGGAAATTAAGAAGTTACTATCTACTATCTATGCCAGCCTAGCTAGTAGCAAACAAGGGTTGGTAAAATATACATGCTATGATGAAAATATTTCTAAGTCTTTGGACTTATGTTTTTCTTAATAAAACAACTAAGTAAATGAATCACCTGGGTGGAATGGGACTTGATTGGTGGTATTTGGTTGAGTGGTTACACAAGGCCCATGGCTATGGTTTACCTTGTGTATCTCACTTGTGGAAAGCCAGCCAGGAACAAAGGGATTTTAGAGGCCAAGTGTTGAGAAGCTTATAGTGCAGCCACTTGGCAATATGGGCTCTGCCTGGATCACATAAGTTGCTAGAACTTAGCCATTTGGACAGTTGGTGGTAGTGGGAAATGATAGGTTGGAGCGCGTCCATTTGGTCTAAGGAAAGGCTTCTGAAAGGTCCTGTCTTGGGAAACCAAGTCTGGTGGGGAAAGTGCACAACCTCTGCAGATGGAAAAATCTAAGTACTTAGCCAAGTCCATGGCAATGGACAACTTGAGCATCAAGACATGGAAGCTATCAAGAATCTCATCACTCCAACTTCTAAGTAAAAAACTTGTGGGTGAACAAGGGTGAAGGACCTCAATGTCTATTGGTGGTTTCTTGGGAAAAGTTTTGACAAAGAAAAACTTAGTGATTTCAACTAATAGGAAAAAAACCCTATTTTGAGCAAAGCAAGCCAAGCTATACTTAGCCAAAATGCATATAGTAATGTAGTCCACCTAAATTTTACTAAGGTATCACTTGCCAATAATATTCCAAAGTATTGACCCACTGTGGCTGTAACTTGTGATGTTGCAGGTTACTCTGATGAGGATTAGGTGTCATGAGTCTACACTCAACATGTTTGCCTGTGGCACATGAAGATGAAGACTTATATTTATTTACTTATTCAAACTCTTGTATTAGGCCTGTGGCCTTGAGTTTTAAAGACTATGTTATCTCTAGAATGGATGTAATAAATGACCTTTGTATCTGTGTACTTCATCTTAAACTAGGGATGCTAGCAATGATCCAGGGACTAGCATTGCAATCACAAGGATCCTTTTCCTTTACAAAGGAGGGATCTTACAGATGGTATCGAACCTTGTGTTGCTCAGAGGATTATGACCCTAGGATTGGAAACCACTAAGGAAAATTTTCAACTACTTCTACACTTGTCTATTCTTCTCGTAAACTTTTCTAATCTTCTCTCTCATCTCTATTTGTAGATGAATTCCATCAAAGAAGCCGTGAGGAAAGGACCACTCATGACAATAACTTTAGAGTGTGAGACAGAATTCCCCAAGGCTCTCAAGGACCTCATGGTTGCATTAGAGATACAAGGTGCAGCTGTGTACAAGGGTTTTCCTGTGATGGATGAAGGAGTGGAATACTGGTGGGTGCAACTTCACTTGTATAAAAAAAAGGAAGACAACCATCAGGAAAAAGGGTTCTGCATGTTCACAAATTCAGTGGTGCACCCTACATTCTTTGAATCAGCAAGGGATGCAGCTTGGAAGACCATCAAAGAACTTGGTGACAGAGTCAAGTGCAGAATGCTCAACCTCCAAAATGATCTAAGGAAAGAGAAGGAACATACCCAAGAGTTGGAAGCTACCAACCAAACTTTAAGAGGAGACATTATAGACTTAGTGATGGATTCATGTGAGCAAGATAGGCTGATTGCTTCTAGAAACATTGTGTTAGCCAACAGATCCAGTGAGATAGGATTGTAAACGTACTTCGTTAGTTGGACCACCACCTATTACCCTATTTTCCAAAATGTTGCTTTAAAATAAGATTGAACCTTGGTTGGTGTAATGGATCCATGTATGCCATGACTTGTGTGTTTTGCTTTCCAAGGTTATGTATGTGATGTTTTGACTTTTGTTTTATCTTGAATTGTGTTGTTCTAACTTTTCTATCTTATAAATAGATGCCTATTACCATCAGCACTGTTGAGGAGTTCCAGGTTACCCGCTTTGGTCCTCGTATCGTTGATCTTACTACTTTGCTCAATCTCCCTCTTCCCACCATCATGGTGCATCCCCTCACCAAGTTTGAGAGGAAGGACCTCTGGGGCTTCAAGGTGAACTAGCCCGGACGCCAGACAGAGCCTACTACGGAGGCCATCGTCTTCAAGCTCATGCACGATGACAGGAGAGAGGCATGGAGGTAGTTATGCAGGATCTGATAGGACGTCTGCTAGGGAGACACTCCCGACAGGTTAGAGGCACCCACTTCCATGTCTTCGGAAGACGTGATGAGGATGGAGAGTCCATCGACTTCGGGGACGATTCGAGGGACGCAGCAGAGCCGATACGCCTGTACCTCCAAGACTTAGAGTCTCTCATTAGGCACGTGGACACGGACAGGACCAATGTCATGCTCAGCAATGATGAGCTCAGTGCAACCATGAGAAGGACAAGCTCTTCAAAGAATACGAGATAGATAGTCAAGGAAATAGAGGCGAAGTTCGAGACCCATGACAGGAAGTTCAAGAGTCAGGAGAAGCGTGTCCAGGATAGGAACAAGAAGATCCGGGACATGACTGAAGAACTGCAGTCCAAGGACTTCTAGCTAGAGTAGCAGCAAACGGTGATCGAGAGGCTTCGTTCCCAGAAGAGGGCTCTCAAGGCCAAGATAGAGTCCTTGACCACTACCATCGAGGAGAACAAGGCCGCGATGGAGAATGCAGGTCTTACCTTAGTCGAGGAGGAGATTGATGCCGATGAGTAGATTTGACTACTCATTTATTTTTTATTATCATACTTGTTATTTGAACTTGTTATTGGACCATCCGACATGTGGATGGCTTGCTACTTGTGTGTTTTACTTTGTGAACTTGTTACCTTGTTGTTGAACTTTTATCTTTGTGATGCACGCTATGTGTTTACTTATGAGATGTAATGTGCATGAAAGCATCTATGGGTATCTCATTCTTATCTCTATTTGAACAAAACCACAGATGCCTCCCCGTCGTGCAAACCCCAACCCCAACAACAACAACAAAAACATCACTCCAGAAATGCAGCAAATGATGACTGCTCAAACACAGCTGATGCAGATGATGACAACGTTCATCCAGAACCAAAACAATAACAACAACAACAACAACAACAACAACAACAACAACAACAACAACAACAACAACAACAACAACAACAACAACAACAACAACAACAACAACAACAACAACAACAACAACAACAACAACAACAACAAAAACAACCCTCCGGGCTTTGATATGCTCACCAGGTTCTTGAGATTGAGGCCAGCTAAGTTCTCAGGGACGACTGATCCCATGGTGGCCAATGATTGGCTACGCTCAGTAAACAAGGACTTGGTAACCGTGTAATGACGGATCTTTGAAAAGTCAGATTTGCAGCAATCTGCTGGAAGGACCAGCCGCCACTTGGTGGGACAACTTCCAGATCACCACTCCCATAGATGAGGTGACATGGGCTATCTTTGAGGATGGCTTTCACACTGCTCATATCTCATCAGGAGTGATGAGTCTGAAAAATAAAGAGTTCCACAATCTGAAGCAGTGCTACCGCAGCGTGGCTGAATACATTGAGGAGTTCAATAATCTGGCGCGTTATGCACCGGATGAAGTTGACACAGATGCCAAGAGAAAGGAAAAATTTCTTGAAGGCTTAAATGATGAGCTGAATCTGCAATTGGCTGTGGCATATGTTCCCACTTATCAGTCGCTCTGTGACAAAGCTGCAATATTGGAGAACAAAATGAAGCAAGTCGAGAGTACAAAGAGAAAGCACTCCGACAAGCATAGCTCGGGATCGTCTCACAAACGATCTCACTATGATGACAGCGGAAACTCAGGATCCCACAAGCATGGGAAATTCAACAAGCACCACAACCACAACCGTCATGACAACAAGCATCATCGCAGTGATGACAATGACAAGTACAAGAACCACAAGAGTGGACATAAGAGCCACCACAGTGGTAATGGAAGTGGAAGTGGAAGTCAGCCTGTTAAGAGAGACATCAGTCAGGTTGAATGCTTCAAATGCAAGAAGATGGGGCATTATGCAAATGAGTGCCCTGAAAAGAAAGTTGAAGGACCTATCAAGCCCAACCCTTTCCAGAAGGGACAGGTAAACCACATCAATGTGGAGGAGGTCTATGAGGAGCCTGATGCTGTTGCTGGTAAGTTCAGACTCAATTCTATTCCAGCATTTGTACTCTTTGATACTGGAGCATCGCATTCATTCATATCAAAAGCATTTGTTGATAGAAATGGGTTTCCAACTGAAAACATTGGGTGTCCAATAAAAGTTAGTTCTCCGGGTGAAGATATGATAGTAAGTCTTGGATGCCGGGATCTAGTAATAGAGTTTGGAAAACATAAATTTCCATTGAGTCTGATAATCCTAGATTCCCAAGGACTGGACGTAATATTGGGAATGGATTGAATGGCTAAGTATGAAGGAGTACTGGATTGTGCTAATCGTACTGTTGCACTCACAACCCCGGAAAGAAAGCGGATTAAATTCAAGTCCAACTTTGAATCTAAAGGAAGTAAGCTAAATTCTCTTAAGGGGGTTAGCATGGACAGTGTGCCAATTGTGAGTGAATATCCGGATGTGTTTCCAGAAGAATTACCGGGAATGCCACCAGATAGAGATGTGGAATTCCTGATAGATTTGGTACCAGGGTCTGGACCAATAGCAAAGAGACCGTATAAAATGTCAGTTGATGAACTGAAAGAACTCAAGAAGCAATTTGGAGAACAGTTGCAGAAAGAATTTATTCAACCAAGTTCTTCATCTTGGGGAGCCCCAGTTTTGTTCGTGGAGAAGAAAGACAGAAGTCAAAGGTTATGCATAGATTACCGTTCACTCAACAAGGTAACTATCAAGAACAAATATCCTTTGCCTAGAATCAATGACTTGTTTGATCAGCTAGAAGGAGCATGCGTGTTCTCAAAGATTGATCTCCGGTCAGGCTATTTTCAACTCAAGATAAGAGAACAAGACATACCAAAAACAGCCTTCACTACAAGGTATGGGTTGTATGAGTATACCGTAATGCCTTTTGGCTTGACCAATGCTCCAGCATACTTCATGAATATGATGAATAAGGTGTTCATGGAATTTCTTGACAAGTTTGTTATCGTTTTCATCGATGACATCTTAGTCTACTCCAAGAGCAAAGAAGAACATGAAGGACATTTGCGTTTGATACTTGAGAAATTAAGAGAGCATAAACTTTATGCCAAATTCAGCAAGTGTGAGTTCTGTTTGGAGGAAGTTGGTTTTCTTGGTCATGTTATGACGAAGGATGGTGTAGCAGTTGATCCTGCTAAGGTTTCAGCTGTGACTAAATGGGAATCTCCCAAGTCCGTGAAAGAATTTAGTAGTTTCCTTGGCTTAGCAGGTTACTACAGAAGGTTCATTGAGAATTTCTCTAAGGTAGCTAAGCCCATGACTGAATTGTTAAAGAAAGACAAGAAGTTTGCTTGGTCTGAAGGTTGTGAACTCAGCTTTCAGGAGTTGAAGAAGAGACTTGTGACAGCACCAGTCTTGTGTCTGCCAGATTTGGAAAAATATTTCCAAGTATATTGTGATGCATCTCATCAAGGTTTGGGTGCAGTACTTATGCAAGACGGTAAAGTTGTGGCTTATGCCTCGAGACAACTCAAAACTCATGAAGTAAACTATCCTACTCATGATTTAGAGTTAGCCTCTGTCGTCCATGCACTCAAAACATGGAGACACTATCTTTTGGGAAAGCGTTGTGAAGTGTTCACGGATCACAAAAGTTTGAAGTATATCTTCACCCAGAAGGAAATTAATATGAGACAAAGAAGATGGCTAGAACTTATCAAAGACTATGACCTAAGTTTGCAATACCATCCCGGTAAAGCAAATGTTGTAGCAGATGCTCTAAGCCATAAGGTTTTTGTGAATGGCCTTACCAAAGGAGAATTGCCAGATGATCTGTGTACCCAATTTAGAAAACTCAGATTGGAGATTGTGCCTGAAGGACATCTCATGTCTTTGGATGTTCAACCCACTTTGTTGGACAAGATCAAAGAAGCCCAGAAGATTGATAACGAAATCGAAGAGATTAAAGAGAAGATTGGCAAAGGAAAAGCTAAAGGGTTCCATGAAGACGAACAGGTGTAACACCCTCAAAATAGACCCTATGCAAGTTTTAGCAAAACTCGCCAAACCCGCATAGAAACGATTCGAAGGTGCCCACCAGGCACTTTTGTGCGGGTGGAAAGCAAAGTAATAACATTACACAACAGTCCTCGATGGGACCCACAGAACAGATATATATACAACAGCGACTCAAAGAGTCAAGAATACAGATATACGGTACAAAGATCCAAATCACCTTGAAAACGATGGGGCGTCCGACTACGGACAAGATGCAAATGGGGCGAAGAGCCCTGAAGAATAACCAATGGCGTCCATAACCCTGCCCAGGCCAAGCCGGAAGGGTAACCCTGCTAACGGCGTCGATCTCAAAACCTGCTCAAACAAAAGGGGTGCCGACAAAGGGCAAAGGAAAAAGGAAGGCGTCGATCGAGGCCAAGACACGGCGAGGCTAGAATTGCGGTCCTCGCCTACATAGGTATGGTGGATGGCAGCGGCAGCATGCACTAAACAACCTATAGAGACTCGATACAACTGGCGGCTATCAGAGAGGGGTAAGAAAGACCTATTCGGATCCAACCTGATACTAGCATCAAACAAACCCATCCTGGTGTTTCCCCCTCGAGACCAAACGAGGAAGTCAACCGAGGAACTCACACAGTTGGCAATTTTACTTATTCAGTTATAGTTGCGGCACTTTACTAGTCAGGTTTAGATAATCGTCCTGATAAAGTAAGCAGTGGGCACTTTTAATTAACCATTCCGTTATAGTGGCAACACTTACTAGTCAGATACCATTATCATGAGATAACCCCAAAACCCAGCAGTTGTTGGTACTTTTATTTAGCCATTCCGTTGTAGTGAAGCTGATTACTAGTCAAATCGCATACAAGTCAATTTATAACAGTAAACTTTAGTTATAGTTGTCTATGATCAAGCACTGTGCTCCAAGTCGTACATAACCGCGGACACGGCTTCTCGAAAAGATTTAACCCTGCAGGGGTGCACCAAAGTATCCACAGGCACTTCGACCCTTTTTGCCAGATCAGTTGACATACACCCATCGGTATGTCGGCGGGGCCTAAGTCACGACGTTCCTGCACCCAAAGCAAGCACGGGGCCACCCCTAAGTACACCCGAAACGAAGTCGGCGGTCTCCGAGACGGACTTAGGGTTGGCGACAATGGTCAGAACGACAAAGGTCCCCAATCGGGACTGTCGACTGGCGAAACACTCCGCTTCCTAAACGATGCGTGCTCCTCACACAATAAATAAAGCGGTAGCATGGCATAAGTACAGGATAGTAAAACACCTCAAACTAGTTGTGGCCCCCAGACAATACTTTGAAATCAGGTAATAATCGATGGGGCCCATATCTCCCCACGTGGTTAGCGCTCGATCTCGGAACAGGTGTCAAGAACTCGGGTCCTACGGGACACAAGTGGGCGGTCGGAAACCAAAACTTACCTATCACCCACCGATGCCTCTGCTTAATTCAATTTTAGTTGTTAAACAGGAATTAAAGTGAAACAATAATTAAAGACATGATCGTCTCCAACATCAACATGCGGCAATCCTCCAACAATGGTGGTACTTGACGACAAGCAAAACACTTGAGCAAGCGACTACGACACGCGGGTCCGACTATCTACCAAACAACAGGTAATAGGATGTGTCCAAGGCTATATATGGCTGCAAGGGATATTACGGGTACGAAATCTAGAGCAACGCAACACAGATAGCAATAGATCATCAGGAGGGAATAAATACTATAAAAGTAAGATAGGTAGAAAGGGGGAGATGCTCGCCTGAAAACATTGTCGAAGGTTCATCCGAAGATCGGGGCGAAGCTCACATCAACTCAACGGCCGTATCCGCGAAGAACCAAAACACTAGAAGAAACACCGGATGCAATATTTAATACACGGCAGAAGATCGGCATGATGCATGTATGATGGATGGCATGGCAAAGGTGCGATGCGATTAGGTCATATTAAGCGGAACCGGGGTCCCGACATTAATTAGGTGGTTCAAGTTATGTATCTACCCCGCAAATTATATGTTGTTTAGCAATGCAACAGATGGAACCGGTTCGCTACACATGTTTAAATGAGGCCAATATAAGGCTAGGTTTGCCCGCATATGGGCCCCATATTTAATTATTAGGTGAATCGGCATAAGGCCCCCAAACCACAGGTATGCATGCGAGATGACAATTAAATATGCAACAAGTTGTTATGTTATAAAATAGGGTTCGAGGAAAAAGGGGTCACACATTAGGGTTCTCGACGATCTTGGGGATCCGGGGGTTCAGGGTCGGTCTCGGGGTCCAGGGTTCGACGGGGTCGTTCTCGGACTCCGGGATTAGGGGCTTCGGATCGGGGAAGTAGACCTTGTCGTGTCCGGGAAGCAGGACTTGGGTTGGTGCCGGGGCGCATCGGACTTTCCCCTGGTTGGTGTCGATCTTGTCGTCACGAAGATCTTGTCGGGTCCTCGTATCGGGTCGGTCTTGGGAAGAAGAACTTGTCGTCCTCGTGGCGATCTTGTGGTCTCGGGTTAGACGGGGTCGGTCGTCGGGATCCGGGGCGTTGGAGCTTCGGGGTCTCAACCATCGGATCGAGAATCTTGGCGTTCCAGGAAGGAGACCTTGGCATCGGATGGTCCTTGTCGGAGTACTTGTCGTCCATCTGTATTTGCCAATGATGAGGTTCTTGTACACTTGTTAGTTCTGTTCATCGGGAGGCACGACCACCACATCATCAACCATCGCCACCAAACATCAGCTCCACTCCACCCCACTACATCCATCCATAGATCGACCCTTCACCGTGTCTCCACCCACGGTCACACCATACAACGAGAACTGGCCTCACTCGCTCACACGACACGGGCACGGCCGAAGGCAGCTGCAGGGCAGGGAGAAACGCTACGGCGCTTGCGGCCGGAGGAGAACGACGCAGGGTGACGGGGTAGGCAGGGTCGCTGCAACCGGCGGCGGAACTCGCTGGCGAGGGGCGCGGGACAGAGGCGCGGATCAAGGAGAGGCACGGCGGCGGCGAGGGGGTGGTTCACGGGGCAGCAAGCGCGGGCCAGGGAGACAGCCGCGGGGGTTGGCGCCGGAGACGAGGCCGCGGAGGAGAGGGTCTGGGGCCGGCGGGGAGGAGGGTAAGGCGAGGCGGCGCGCCGGCGCGAGCTCTGCGGCGGCAGGGCGACGGTGGAGGCAGGCGTGGGCGAGATGCGGGCTCAGGCGGCGAGGCTTCGGAGGGGCGCGCGGGGATGGCTAGGAGGGAGACGGCGCCAGGCGCGGGTAGGGTACGCCGGCGACGGGGCGGGGACGGCCGGCGACGGTGAGGTGAGCTCGAGCTGGAGCGGCGAGCCGGAGGGGGAAGCGGCGGAGATGGGGTCGGGAGATGCGGGACGGGCCAGTGGTGAACGGGGATTGCGAGAGGTGGGCGACGCGGTAAGTGGGGTGGGGTCCACGCGGGAGAGAGAGGGGCGACGTGGGAGTGGGTGTGCGCTGGGAGCCTGGGAGCGTGCATGCGGTGTGTGTGTTTGGTGTGCCTTGCGGCAGGGAGTTTTGGACCAGGGGGTGGCGGCGGGAGGATGGAAAGGAGTGGGGGTTGTGGTAGGTATAGGTTAGATTAGGGTTAGGGTTTGGCTGGTTGGTCAAAACGGGCTGGGCCAGCCGGGGTAGTAGGTGGCCTGGCCTACGGGCCGGGCTGCCTCCCCCGTTTTATAAACATTGCATTTTATTTAGTTTTAAATATTGTTTTGTAAAACATTTTAGACAAATAGAAGATCCGGGTGGACCGAGGATTTTATGTTTTAAAATAGAGAGGGGTATTTATAGCAAACAAAAATATGGCTTTTAGCACAATTGGTTTAGGCAAATAGATGCATGGTGATGTCATGATGATGCAATGCACAAAAACAACGCAATTTTCTAGTAGTGGTTTTGCGGGGCGCCACAACAGGTTACTTTATGGCATGGGAAACGTATCTGTGTTCCACAAGATCCGGAGCTACGGAAACTGATCTTTGCAAGAAGCACACAACTCTCAGTATTCTATTCACCTGGGTAACACCAAAATGTACATGGACATGAAAGAAAGATTTTGGTGGAATAATCTCAAGAAGGACATCGCCGAACATATTGCTTTGTGTGATGTGTGTAGTAGAGTGAAAGCGGAGCACCAGAAACCAGCAGGTTTGCTTCAACCACTACCTATTCCTGATTGGAAGTGGGACAAAATTGGTATGGATTTCATTACCGGATTACCAAGGACCAGGTCAGGATATGATTCCATATGGGTAGTAGTGGATCGCCTAACTAAAGTGGCTCATTTCATACCCGTGAAGACAACCTACACAAGTGCTAAGTTAGCCAAAATCTACATGAGTAGAATTGTGTGTCTACATGGAGTGCCCAAGAGTATTGTGTCTGATAGGGGAACTCAATTCACTTCCCATTTTTGGAGACAGTTACATGAGTCATTGGGAACGATGTTGGAATTCAGTACTGCTTTTCATCCTCAAAACGATGGACAAACAGAAAGGACTAATCAGATTCTTGAAGACATGTTGAGGGCGTGTGCCTTAGACTATGGAGCCAGTTGGGATGAAAGTCAGCCTTACGTAGAATTTTCTTATAACAACAGCTATCAAGCCAGCATTGAGATGGCACCGTTTGAGTTTCTCTACGGAAGAAAGTGTACCACCCCATTGTTATGGAATGGTGTGGGAGAAAGAAGTTTATTCGGGCCAGATCTTATCAAAGAAGCCGAAGAGAAGGTCAAGTTGGTTAAGGACAGGTTGAAGATAGCACAGTCCCGACAGAAAAGCTACGTAGATCCTAAGCGTAGAGAAGTCACCTACGAAGTTGGTGATAGAGCCTATCTTAGAGTATCACCACTTCGTGGAGTAAAAAGATTCGGAGTCAAAGGAAAATTGGCACCAAGATATGTTGGGCCATTCAAGATTCTAAGTCGCAAAGGAGAAGTTGCCTATGAAATTGAACTTCCAGAATCTCTGTCAGCAGTCCATAATGTGTTTCATGTGAGTCAGCTTAAGAAATGTCACCCAGAAATGGAAGAAACTTCTTTGAAGGATACTATACCTTTGGAGGAGGTTCAGTTGGAAAGTGATCTCACCTATGAAGAGAAACCTATCAAGATTCTTGAGACTGCAAAAAGAGTCACACGGACTAAGACTATCAAGTTCTGCAAAGTGCAGTGGAATCATCATTCCGAAGAGGAAGCAACATGGGAAATAGAAGATGATCTTAGGAAAGACCACCCTCACCTATTTGCTAGCCAATCCGAATCTCGAGGACGAGATTCACCTTAAGGGGGTTAGATTTGTAACATCCCTAAAATCATGATTTCAAAGATTGCATATCATTCATGCATGCATATAGTTTTGAGATCAATTTCAAACTCATTTCAAGAAAAACAAAAGCACATAGTGCTATCATTTTATGTGAGCAAACTTAAATCAAATGGCCATCCCCATTTGAGAGCTTGAATGTTTTTAAACCAAGTTTGTTTGCTTCCCTTGTTGATTGGATTGAGTGTGGAATTTGAACAAAGTTTTACAAAATAGAAATGGCTCCAAAAACCATTTTCAAACATTTGCAAACCAAGTGCAATGTCACTGTTATTTTGTCTTTCCAAAAATGACCAAGCCAACTCAAAGTGACCACATGGTTTTATGCCAAGATTTGTGACTATTGCACACTGCAAAAGTCCAGAAAAGATTTGAATTCAAATGGAGTTTGAATTCATTTGAAAACCAATCCAGAAAATCAAAACAGAAAAAGAAAAAGAATAAAGAAATGGAAAAGGGCCGGCGCCAGGAATTGAGCCCAGCAACAGACGCAACCCATTTAGCCCACCCGGCTCCCCTCTCTCTCTCGCTTGCAGACGCATGCCCACAGTCAGCGCTCGGACCCCACTCCCTCTCGCTTATTTCACGACAAGCGGGCCTCTCCACGTCCTCCTTCCCAAATCTACAGCTTGAGACGCGATCGCGCTGACCGTTGCTGCGTTGATTTCTCGGCGTACTTGCCATTGATTCGCTGAGCGTTTCTTGTCGAGCCTCCTCCTACTTAAGCACCTCCCCACTCCGCTCCATTCCCCTCACTCAATTTCATCTCCACGCCCCCAGGCTACTCGCAACTCGTCAAGCACCGCCGCAGCTCCGACGACCTCCGGCAGCAAATTCCGGTGAGTCCCGACCGCCCCTATGCCTCTGATTCAAACGAATGTGCCCAGCGTGATCTCGTGCATCTTCTGATACTCTTCACTTGCCTGCTCGTGACCTAGGACACCGTGCCCGTTCATGTCCGCAACCGACCGAGCCGCCGCTCAACTCCGGCGACCAATTACGGTAAGCAGAGAGCGCCCCTTGCCCCCTCTTGCATACGAGGATGTTCGCCACTGTCTTGCGTGTCTCCTAATCCATCTGGTTCATGCTATGGTGACGCGAAACCTCGGCAACAAATTCGACAACAACCACCCGACGCCGGGCGCAACTCCGACGAGCTCCAGCAGCCCCTGTCGTGCGCCCCTTGCCAAGCCACCTCCACGTTGAGCTTCGCCTTGTCCTTGCGGTTCTGGTAAGCACCCCCTCTCCTCCCCGGGCAACCTAGAACGCCGGCACCGCCACTGGCAGAGCGCTCCGCCGCTCGCCGTCGTCGCGCGCCACCAGAACTTGGTCGTTTGATCAAGAGCCGTTGGATCTAGCTCCAAAGCGCGTAATAGAATCACTTAAGCGAAGCGGTACGTTAGATCTGAGCCGCGCGATTAAGTTAGATCTAGCGGCTCAGAAGCGTGATCCGACCTAAACGCAGTGCCGCCAATCAGAGCGCGACGCGTGGCTAGGGTTTAGTTTAAAAACAGAATTTGAATCAGATTTATATCCAAATTTGATTTGCTTGTAACTTTTGATTCCCACGTTAGATTTTAGCAAATTTTATACCGTTGGAATCAGGAAGACAAGCCCTTTCTGTTTATGCAATGTTTTTAGTGTTTAGTTTCTGCCAAAATGACTTTATTTGCAGAAGCTTGTTTAGGACTATTTTGAGTATATGAATTGTTTAGAAATTGTTTTAGTATCAAATAAACTTGGTTTAGCAAGTTTTTGACTTAGTTATGATTCAGTACCATGCACTTGCTTGGTTGAGTTTTAAAAATCATCACTTAGCATTTTTGCATGCATGCATATGTATTTTTGTTTGTTTGTATATGTTGTGTGTAATTTGTTGCTACCATTCTTTGTGTAGACTTTGGTGCTAGTGATTGTGATTGTGAAGAGTGCTACTCTCCCAACTACCAAGGCAAGTGGTACTTCATGAATATTTCTATCCCTATATTTTATACAAGCATTAGAAATATTTTGCTAAGTCTTGCATGTTACTATTTTTGCCAAATGCCATGTTGAGAAATCCTAAGTAGTTGTAGAATTGCTAGGAAATTTCTAAGTTAAGTTACTATCTATGCCATGCTTAGCCTAGCTAGTAGCAAACAAGGGTTGGTAAAATATACATGCTATGATGAAAATATTTCTAAGTCTTTGGACTTATGTTTTTCTTAATAAAACAACTAAGTAAATGAATCACCTGGGTGGAATGGGACTTGATTGGTGGTATTTGGTTGAGTGGTTACACAAGGCCCATGGCTATGGTTTACCTTGTGTATCTCACTTGTGGAAAGCCACCCAGAAACAAAGGGATTTTAGAGGCCAAGTGTTGAGAAGCTTATAGTGCAGCCACTTGGCAATATGGGCTCTGCCTGGATCACATAAGTTGCTAGAACTTAGCCATTTGGACAGTTGGTGGTAGTGGGAAATGATAGGTTGGAGCGCGTCCATTTGGTCTAAGGAAAGGCTTTTGAAAGGTCCTGTCTTGGGAAACCAAGTCTGGTGGGGAGTGCACAACCTCTGCAGATGGAAAAATCTAAGTACTTAGCCAAGTCCATGGCAATGGACAACTTGAGCATCAAGACATGGAAGCTATCAAGAATCTCATCACTCCAACTTCTAAGTAAAAAACTTGTGGGTGAACAAGGGTGAAGGACCTCAATGTCTATTGTTGGTTCCTTGGGAAAAGTTTTGACAAATAAAAACTTAGTGATTTCAACTAATAGGAAAAAAACCTATTTTGAGCAAATCAAGCCAAGCTACACTTAGCCAAAATGCATATAGTAATGTAGTCCACCTAAATTTTACTAAGGTATCACTTGCCAATACTATTCCAAAGTATTGACCCACTGTGGCTGTAACTTGTGATGTTGCAGGTTACTCTGATGAGGATTAGGTGTCATGAGTCTACACTCAACATGTTTGCCTGTGGCACATGAAGATGAAGACTTATATTTATTTACTTATTCAAACTCTTGTATTAGGCATGTGGCCTTGAGTTGTAAAGACTATGTTATCTCTAGAATGGATGTAATAAATGACCTTTGTATCTGTGTACTTCATCTTAAACTGTGGATGCTAGCAATGATCCAGGGACTAGCATTGCAATCACAGGGATCCTTTTCCTTTACAAAGGAGGGATTTTACAACTTCCCAGCGGTTGTTGCAACCTCCATAACTCTCAGAGATTTGATAGATAAAATTTATTGTAAATTCCCCTAGAGCAGTGGCGATTCATTTGAATTGCAATATTTCAAAATTAGTGAGCAAAGATTGCTCCCACTAACTAGCGAATATGATCTGGTAATGATTTTCTCTTTGAATGCTGCCAAATGTTTTGGTCGAATTTGTCTCCATGTGCAACCTAAAGTTGAGCACACGAGAAAGAGTGTTAAATCACCATCTGGTGGTCACGCATCATCAGGTGGTCGGGCATCATGTGTCTTTGTTGTCTCTGCTAATAGTGTACGCCCCGGCGATCCTTGTAGGTCCACAGCAGTACCATCTGTTCGCACTGCGAGTGTAAGCCAAACCGCTCGTGTGGCCGATGTGGAGGATGAGATAGAGCATGACGAGGGAGCGCCTCCACTAGATGATGAGGATAAGTTGATGTTTCCTGAATTTGTAGATAGATTCAGTAAACAGGCACTAGAGGATCAATACACGGATGAAATTTCCCAGAGTGCCAGATTTGATGACACTGATGACGAAGAGAACGAGGAGAACAATGACATCCTCATTTTAGCCGAGTACGATGGTGAGGACTTGCCAGTAATTGAGTGGGACAGGGACGATCCTAAGATTTCAGAAGGCATTGTATTTGAAACGATGCAGGACTGTCATAATGCCCTTACTACATATTGCATTTGCACCAATAATGATTATGATGTTATTAAGAGTGAGCCAGCAAGGTTCATAGTTAAGTGCCCATACAAGAGGTGTAGGTGGAGGATGCATGCATCCACTATGCCCATGAGCAGTTTGGTTCAGCTATTACAACCAGTTGTGTATTTTAGATAATTGTGTAGAGTTTGTTAGCTATACCTGACATTTTCATTATGTTTCAGATAAAAATTAACCGGTTTGAACATTCTTGTCCACCTCAAGGGGACAAAGGACAAAACAAAACTAGCAAACACTAGGTGGTTGGCAGATGCAATCATGGATTGGATGAGATCGAACCCATCACTTGGTGCAACAACACTCATAAAATATGTTTCTAAAAAGTTTAATATTATAGTACCATACATGAGGATGTTCTATGCAAAGGAAATGGCTCTTGAGAGGATCAATGGTCCATGGAATGAAAGTTTTTAGTTGTTTTACAGCTTCAAAGCTGAAGTGGAGATGGCTAGCCCAGGTAGTGTTGTACAGATAGACATGCATAAAGTTCAGTACAAAATAAGAGGGAATAAAATGGAGGAGTGCTTTAGAAGGGTTTTTGTTTTTTTCAAAGCTTGTTGGCAAGGGTTTCTGGATGGTTGGAGGCCTTATTTGCATCAACAGTATATGCTGGTCATCTCATCCTCCCATCTTTGATTAAGACTTTGCATGCCAGGGCAAAACAATTGAAGATTAAATGCATTAGAAGAGGAATGGAGGCTGAGGTAACATACACTGATAGTAAGGAGGCAATGGCAGCTTCGTGGGAAACCCTGCATACATGCATCGTTTTTCATGGGTGTTCTAGGAGGTGAAGAGGGTGAAGTTGATCAGTACATGTTGGAGTATTTCTCTGTTACCAAATTTAAGGCAGTGTATGCTCAGAATGTTCCAGCCTTGTTGGGAAAAGACCAATGGATGGAAGTGGATCCAAGCTTCAAGCTATGCCCTCCAGTTTTTACTAGACCACCAGGTAGGCCAAGGAAGAATAGGATAAGAGCTAGTGCAAAGGGTGGTGTACCACCTCGACGACGTAAGTGCAAACGTTGTGGGATCCTAGGGCACATTGCTAGGCTTTGTAAAAATGCAGTGGACCCAGCTTATGGAATGGATGATCAGGCGGGAGCAGCAAATGTAGATGAGAATGGGGTGTTTGAATGAGAGGAGAATAAAGCAATGGATACATTGTAGATTGAACCAACGGATCGATATGAGATTGAACCAAATGCAAAGCATATTGAACCAAATGCAGGGGATATTGAACCAATGGATCGAGAGGAGATTGAACCAAATGCAGGGGAGATTGAACCAGTCGATCGAGAGGAGATTGAACCAAATGCAGGGGAGATTGAACCAAACGATCGAGAGGAGATTATATCAACTGCGTGGGATATTGAAGCTGAGTTCAATCATAAAGAAATTACACAAGTGGATATTAACGAAATGGAGACAAAGATTTTTGAATCGTATGAACCAAAGGATCAAAACATGATCGAACCAATTGTACGACGGACTGAAGCACTTGATTCATTGGATGCAGAGAAAAAGAACAAAGGGAAAAATGGAAGAAGCTTATGGTGGAATCCGAGAATATTCCAGCTAGGATCACCAGGAGAAAGGTGGTGAACCCAGCGAAAAACACTAGGAGTAAGAAAAAAAATGGATTTGAATTATTAATTTGAATTTGTATGATAAATTTGAACTACTGTCAATATTTGTATTGAGTTTAAACTAGTGTGATGCTCCCAAGTTTGTATGTTGGATAATCCCATAATTTATGTGTTATTGCATGATTTTATGGTCATGCACCTAGTTGCTTAGCATTGCTCAGTTTTACCCTCGACATGTGGCCAACACATGGGGTTTAGCTAGTTCATGGCTTAAACATTGTCCAATTGATCCAAATTGGTCACACTTGTGTATCTTGGATTGATTTACCATATGAAACTGGAAATATTGGATTAACTTGTAATCAGCCACATTTTTATTTTTCTAAGTGATTAAATTCAAAAAAATGGTTTTAGGGTTAGTTTAATTCAAAAAAAGTCAAAACATAGTGCAACCTTCAAATGGAGTCTTATTATGTTGCCTACAACCAAGCATGAATAATAAAGGAAAAGGAAATAAAGATAAATGGACTTATCCCGTAAACCAATTCTTAAACCCTTCTTGGAATGAGCTACTAGCTATGAAGATGCATGGCTTTCTACTCGATCGACATCTAAAATAACCCATCCCAAAACATACTTTGTGAGGACAAATTTGGAACACTTGTGTATCTTTGAGTTGCAAACAATATAATGTCAGCCAAGATGAATTATTTTGTTCAAATAACACATTTCCCATTTTTTATGCCAAAAGCTTGAATTTCCCTTACTCATTTTTTTATCTGAGTGCCCTTATTTTCCTTAGATATACTCAGTTTTCCCCTCCCTCTAAAGTTTTTCTCAATTTTCCCCTCTCGCCAAAGTTTTCCTCACTTTTCCCGTCTCTCCTGACTCAAACCCTCACAACAGCTCAACTTGCACTCAGTTTGGCTGATGCGCTCTGATTGGTCGAGATGTATGTCACATGGATCTTGGCCTACCACCGTTGGATACATCATGATCTGATGGGTTGAAGCCTCTCTCTCCTGATGAGCGCACCTACCATGTACGGAGAGGAGAGCCTGACAGGTTGGATGTCTCCCCCTCCCTTTCCCTGCCGCACGTATACCAGCCGCATCAGTTTGGCTGCGCTCTGATTGGTCGAGATGTATGTCAAGCGGATATTGGCCAACCACCGTTGGATACATCATGATCGGATGGGCTGGAGGTCTCTCTCTCCCGATGGGCGCACCTACCATGTACACAGAGGATAGCCCGACGGGTTGGATGTCTCTCCCTCCCTTTCCCTATCGCATGTATACCAGCCACATCTTCCTCCCCTCCTATCGACGTACGGTGGCGTGGTAGTCCGAACGGCGTGCGGAGGCGCGGTTCTAAGCGTGGCGGTACGAACGGCGTGCGGCGGCACGGACCTAAGCCCGACGTTCCGAAAGGCGTGCGTCAGTGCAGACCTAAGTGTGGGGGTTGGAACGGTGTACGGCGGCGCGAATCTAAACCTGGCGGTCGAAACGGCGTGCGGCGGCGCGGACCTAAGCGTGGGGGTCGGAACGGCTTGCGGCGGCACGGATCCAAGCTTGGCGGCTGGAATGGCGTGCGGCCGTGATGATCTAAGCGTCTGAAATTTTGTCTCTGTCCGTCTCACTCATGTTCACCTCCTCAGATCCGTTGCTGATGAAATACACCGAGGCGGAGGCGGTGCCGACAGTGGTCATTGATGCGATGACGATTGAAGCCATCATCCGCAACATCACCGCGACGGCGTAGATCAAGCCCTCATGAACCGATGCTGTGGGAGGCAGGCCGCGGCTGGCACATCGAGGTGCACTTCGACGTTAAAGGTCGGATGTACCTCGTGGCTGGATGGATGCGGCAGGGAGGGCGGCTATCTCACTGTCCACTTAGTATTGGGACAAATTTGAGCCCAATTTGAACCAAAATTTTGCGACTTAAAATATATGCACGATTTGAATAAATTTGATACTCCCTCTGACCCATATTAGTTGACTTGGATTCATCTAGATATGAACGTATCTAGTCAAGTTTTAGTGCTAATATGGGTCGGAGGGAGTGTGCTTTGACAATCTCCGGTGGGCTTGTATAAATTTGATCGAAATATGTATCATTTGAATAAAAATTGATACTCCCTCCGATTCATACTACTTCTCTTTGAAATGGATGTATCTAGCACTAAAACATTTCTAGATATATCTATTTCAGTGACAAGTAGTAATGTGGATTGGAGGGATATGCTATAAAACCGATTCATAAGTAGTACGCCCTCTGACCCAAAATAGTTGATTTAGATTTGTCTAGATTCGATTGTATCTAGACATGAATTAGTATTAGATTCATCCGTATCTTGACGAATTTGATTCAACTAATTTGGATCAGAGGGAGTAGTACTTTCTTTGACAGATTGCCTCTCTAGAGAAGAAGAATGTGGCGTCAAGAAGAATGGGGAATGGATGTTTTCCTCAATGCTACAAGTCTATATGGTAGCCACGATGGCAGTGACACAACGGTCATAACTGATAGGGCCCCCAACTTGACCCTCTAGGCATTTGGCACGCCAACTATGGGAATCTAGATCCAATGGAAGCAACTTGGGCTCCGCAATGCATTCTCTTGACAACTTTGGGACCAAAAAGTGACTAAATTAGCAGGAACTTGCAACCATCCATTGAATAACAATTCTAATCTCTAAATTAGATGTCAATTCAACTAATCATTACACGTGCCACCTTCACCACAACCCTATAGTGTAACTGTTAGGACAGGGATGACAGCTACTAAAACTGCCCACATGAATCTACTATCCCCCCCCCCCCTTTCACTTGAAGATCATGTTTTAGATTTTCTACCACTTGATCAGATACGGCAAGATCAGCCTCAAGTGTCAACTTCTCTTTGCGAATAAGCTCTCAGTTCTTCTTTTCTTCCTCGACGGTACGCTTCAACTCTAATATCAACAGGTTTTTATGGGCCAATTCGTCACCTAAATTGGCAACCATCTCCTCCAAATCCATCATCTGGATATACCACTGGGTTGATTCATCTTGGTATGCAATATACCATGGATCATCGGCCTCCATAGCACATTGTAACAATCCCAAAACAAACCCAAATAAAATCTATCGACAGGCCATGGCGACACTTCAAATTCAACGGTAGTACAAAGAGAAGGAGCTACCTGCACTTACGACGTGGTAGGAGAAGGAGAATGTGGCCACGACATGATCGAATCCCCACCCTCGCCGGTGTACCAGCTACGACCAGACATTGAAGACTAATTTACCCTTGCAATATCGAGGAAATTACGGGAACCGAATCGATTAGGGTGGGCGGAGCAGGAGGGAAGGTCTTACCAATCACTACTAGCAATTTTTGTGACCGTGCGTCGAGTTATGGCGGCGGAACAAAATCTCGGTCATCATGGGCGGCGGACCTGCCTGCGGTCGGTACTGCCTCAATATACAATGTGTACGAATGAAATATGTGCTAGAGCTATGGTTGAGGTGTAGCGCGGCAGTCCGTCTGACGCCACCGTAGGACGGAGTCGCCGACGTGCCGACGATGGCTGCTCTTTCCCTCGGTGGGGTAGGAGCTGCTTGGGGCTAGGGGCTGGGAGCATATGAGAGAGAGCCGACCTCACGTGTCATACACGACCCCACCTGTCAATGTTTGGGGGAGTAGCTGCTCTGGAATTTTTGCATATTTGCCAAACTTTTTCTTTGAAATTTGCATATTTTTCACATGACCACCACATGTCAGTGACATAGAAAATGACAAATATGCAAGTTGCAATGCAAAACATGGAAAATATGCAAATCCCCCCTCCAGCACCACATCAAGGCCCCATCGGTCATTGGCTTCGATGGCCCCACATGACGGCCCCATCGTTCATTGGCTTCGATGGCCCCATAGAACGAACTTTTTCTTTGAAATTTGCGTATTTGCCACATGACCACCATATGTCAGTGACACAACAAGTGCAAATATGAAAGTTGCAACGTAAAACATGGCAAATATGCAAATCCCCCCTCTATCCCCACATCACGGCCCCATCGGTCATTGGCTACGACGGCCCCACATGACGGCCCCATCGTTCATTGGCTTTGATGGCCCCATAGAACGGTCCATTTGTCAGTGCCTACACCGGCCACCCAATAAGGAAAAAAGCGGCCCACAAGTACGCGAGAGATGGATGGCGGATCTGACGTGTATACTGGCCCCACCTGTCGGCACATATCGGCCACGGCAGGACGTGCCTCAACACAGTCTCATCGGTCGACATGTAACGGTCGAGGCAACGTAACGTAACGCTCAACGCATGACCCGGTCCAACGCGGTCCCACCAATCAGCATGTAACGGTCAAGCTTTTGACCTGAAGGCATCCCTCCGTCTGAGCGCCTGTGAGGGTTTCATAAGATAGCAAGGGGAAACGTGAGGAAAAGTTAAGCGGCTGGGGAAAACTAAGTACAACTAATGAATCAAGGGCACGTAAATAGAAATCCCAATATTTTAAATAGTTACACTAATTATTTTAGAAAGCAAGAAAATGGTTTTGAATTAGTTATTCAAATTCAAACACTATTTATGTTTAAAGTTTTTTAAGATTCTAAATGATTTATCATTTAAAAACCATTACAAATTTAAACTCCTAAATAAAAAAATAAGGCGGGAACCTAGATAGAAAAGTTATTTTTTTTTTGTAAAACATGCCCTTTAGTTCCGGTTGGAGATTCCAACCGGGACGAAAGGGCTCTGCGCGCGCCGTTTAGAGTCAGTCCAAAATATGCCCTTTAGTCCCGGTTGGAGCCTCCAACCGGGAGGAAAGGGTGGAGCATTAGTCCCGGTTGGAGCCACCAACTGGGACATATGACCCTTTAGTCCCAGTTGGTAGCTCCAACTGGGATGTATGAACCTTTAGTACTTAACCGCCGCAGCCCTTTCTCCTTCCCCAATCTTGTTTCACACTCACCCGAACAGAGCGTCGCCACCATCGCGAGGACAAGCGCTCAGACGTCATCAGGCTGCCCAACCGCC
Organism: Avena longiglumis; assembly: GCA_030063025.1. Lineage (NCBI taxonomy): Eukaryota > Viridiplantae > Streptophyta > Magnoliopsida > Poales > Poaceae > Avena > Avena longiglumis. The sequence goes on along the minus strand of CP125974.1, from coordinate 453,327,869 downwards.
GCCCCGCCATAGGCCTCCACGTGCTGCCTCGCTCTACTGATCCTCCTCAACGTAGGAATCAAAGCCGCGCGACCAGAATCGACCGCGTCTTCCCCATCACCGACGAGCTCCGTCGTTGCCATCACCCTTGTTGCCAACCTCCTCCGTCCTCGCCAAGGTTACACACGCGTCGAGGGTGAGATGGTAAGTCTCCTAGACTCCTTTCCTCCCCTCTCGCTCTGTCCTGCTCCCGCATCACGTGCCGCCGCTGCATGATCGTCGCCCGCGGTGTTCCAGTGACAAAATCCGGGCGGTGACACAGTAGTTAGGTTCGCCTTGATGCCCTTGATACGTCATAAACGTATCTATAATTTTTTATGCTCTATGCTTGTTTTGTACCAACCATCTTATGTTTTGTCTATACTTTGAGGCATTTTTATACATTTTCTGGAACTAACCTATTGAAAAGATGCCACAGTGCCAGTTGCATGTTTTCTGCTATTTTGGTTTCATAAAAGCTAGTAAGGAAATATTGTCGGAATTGGACGGAACAAAATCCAAAGTCATTATTCTACCAGACACGGCACAGATACCGAAGGGGAGACGAAGTGGGGCCACGAGGTGGCCACACCATACGGTGGCGCGGCCAGGGGCGTGCCACCAGGTGGTGTGGGCCCCTCGGGCTCCCACCGACCTTGCCCTTCCGCCTATATATTGCCCTGGACGCAAAACCCCTAGATCAATCGGCCTCCATCCACGAAAAGTTCCATAGCACCGCCGCCACCGAAGAGGAGATTTGGGGGACAGAAGTCTCTATTCTAGCATCCTGCCAGGATGGGGAATTGCCCTCGAAGCCATCTCCATCGATCTCCACCACCATCTCCATCGTCATTTCTGATTCCCATGATGAGGAGGGAGTAGTTCTCCCTCGAGGATAAGGGCTCTATCGGTAGCTATGTGTTCATCTCTCTCTATGCGTGATCTTATTGTGATCATGAGCTTTGTAATCAAGTAGATCTACGTTTCTACTCAAGTGCTTTAGTTGTAATCTCCGCTTATCCCCATGTGTGTGAAGTTGACCGTGTGCACACCGTGTGGCACTTAGGCTAAACATTACATAAATACTTATCATGAGTTATATTTTGAGTTGGATGTCTCTATGAAATTGTGGTGTTTGTTGGAACCATCTAGAGCTCAAAATGATAGGGTTGGGGTTACCTAGATGGGGAATGCGAACTTTAAGGAGTGCTTTTGTAGCCCTGCCGTGGATTAGAGTTGTGAAACCGGAGAGTAGTTCAGAGTAGAATAATGAAGATAAGATATTTATATGAGTATCCACTAGTGAAAGTATGATCCCTAGGCCTTGTTTCTAAGTATTAAAACACCGTTTACAACTAGTCATGTTATATTTTTGCTTGCTGCCATCTTTATTTCAGATTGCAGTTACCACTTATAATCATCCATATTCCTTGTATTTCACTATCTCTTCGCCGAACTAGTGCACCTATACACCTGAAAAGTGTATTGGGTGTGTTGGGGACACAAGAGACTTCTTCTATCTTGATTACAGGGTTGCTTGAGAGGGATACCTTTGACCACTTCCTCCCTGAGTTCAATAAACCTTGGGTAATCCACTTAAGGGAAACTTGCTGCTGTTCTACAAACCTTTGCACTTGGAGGCCCAACAACTTTTTACAAGAATAGAAGCGTGCATAGACATCAGCCTCTTTCGAACAAGCATGTGCACTCCCCCTCCCGAGCCCTCTAGCGACATCGCCGGCCACCGCCTGACTGTGCTCACCGATGAGCCAAGCTGGCGCTGAGGTGGCCATGACCCCAGTCGTCAGCCTCTAGGAATAAACATAGCCCCAGTGAGAAATGTCACCAACGTCGTGATGACGTCATCCTGATGCATTAAGTAGTTTAATAATTCTAGAAATTGTTTAAATATTGTAAAATCAATAATTAATTATCTATAAGTCAGAAAAATATGAATAATATATCAAAATGTTCAGAAAAATGAGATATATCTTTTAAAGCTATAATCATGCATTGTTAAGCAAATTCAGTGACAAGTTTAATTAGAAGAACAAAGTGACCCCTCTCATATGCCACGGCGCCCGGCCCTAGCCCCTCAAATCTCGCCTACCTAACCTCCTCCCGTAGCCTCTTTAACTTATCCACTTTTCCACCTTTGCAGAAAATATGGAACCATATGGCAGAGATAAATAAAAGGAAGAGTTGATCCATGGTGTGATCCACGAGGAAGAAATAGATGTATCGATGTTTCTAAACAACTCCAGTGAGGGTGATCCTCTTTTCGCCGAAAGAGACGGCTTCAGCGAGGGAGAAGGCGGCGTCTTCCATGTGGGAGAAGGTGACGGATCCGATGGAATATTAACTATTACAAACTCCGGTGAGGTGCATATAAATATTAATTAATTAATCCTCTACTGTCTATATACACATATTAATGCTCTTTTTTATTTTAGCCCTCTGGATCGAGAAAATCTTCTCCAAAGAGCAAACGAGGCCCATCCAAAAAGTTGGAAGACCATGAAAGTTACAGGATCGAAGAAGTCGCTGCTGATGGCGAACCGATGGCTCCCCTTCATGTCAAAAATAAAGTTGTAGCGCAATGCGGAGTAATTGTTAGGGACTTTGTCCCGACCACCGTTTGAGATTGGAATAAGCCAAAGGAGGAAGGAGTTACATATGTCCCGGACAAAGCCAAAGATTTACTTTAGAGGAGGCTCATGATTAATTTCACCCTAACGACGGTAGAGCTGGATCCAAATGCGGAGAATCCAGATGAGGAGGCCAAGCAACATGCCGCTGCCATGAAGGAAAGAGTCAAGGAGTAGGATCTTAATAAGATGTCCCAGTAATTCACCAATTGGAAGAAAAGATTGCACCTAGACTTTATCGTGAAAAGAAGACTCCGGATTTCAAGGGAGAGACTGAGAAGATAAAAGACCACTGGGATGAGTTTGTGGAGTACAAGAAATCAGAGGTAGCTCAGAAAAGGTTTGAAACAAATAAGAAAAATGCTGCTAACAACAAGTATCACCATACTATGGGGAAAGGTGGCTACATGGCTGGCATTCCTAAGTCGAAGAAACTTGAGGACGACCTGTGTGCTAAAGGGGTCTTTCCAGAGACAACTGATTGGCTCGAATGCATAAATAATTGGTTTTACGGGCATGGGGGAATGTTGGACTCATAAGGTAAGTGTATATATAACAGAAGACATGAAGAAAACCCCTTACCCGTCAAACACATTAGAAATGCAGTAAAAGCTGTTGAAGTGGGGAGGTTCATTCCCGGTAGAGAGAATGACGAGCTCACACTCTCCCTTGGGAATCCGGAACACGAAGGACGAACACGAGGCATAATAGGCACCAAATAATTAAACATTGGGTTTCCCGTAGACAGGAAGAAATATCCTGATAGAAGTCGTAAGAGGAGAAAGGACAAGGAGGAAATTGAAGCAAAGATTCAGGAAGACCGGATGCATAACATTGAAGAACAATTAAAGCGGCAACAAGATCAAATTGATGCACTTAGCCAGCAAGGTACTGGCCCATCTCAGCGGCACATGGTAGAACCTGCATTTGATGCTACCGGCCTATCTAATAATCGGAAAAGCAACATGGCTTCCACGGAGGTCCTGGGTGATGATGATGATGGTGCACCGGCGATGGCTCATCTTGGCTCCCCAGTGGATGATATCACGGAGACGACACATTATGAGTTACATGTCAAAGTTGTGAACATAACAATGAAGGTGGTGATCGACTATGCCTTACCAATTGGACATAAACCAACTTACCATTATCGTCCAGTTCCATAGGGCTACGCTGTTGTCGAGGTGGATGAAGTTATGTACGGATTTCACCAGCTAAAGCTTGACTACCCTGCAGGTGAAGGGGATGTGATTGAACTGGGAGAATCCAAAAACGTCATCATTCTATGGCGAAAGGAATACATCGTGATTCCAAATCGGATGCAAAGTCCATAGATTTGTTAGAGCACTCCATCTTCATCGCCGCCTCACCCGTCTCCAGCACAACACCCGTCTCTAGTGTAGTCGTCGCTGCCACATCAGCCGGCTTAGGACAAAAAGCGTAAGAGTACCACCGCTACTCTGCGGAGTGGTAAGCGATCACCAAGACGTAAACAAGAGCCCCAAAAGTACCAAAGTTTCCTCCCAAGAGACCTTACGACTATACTCCAGAGGATACCATGGTGATCGTAGAGGAGGAAATGGCAGAGTTTTTTGCTAAACTAAAGCAGACAAAAGAGCCAGAGTTCCCCAACACTAAAGAAGATAAAGCCCGAGTGCTCAAAATGTTGAAGACCCTTTACCAACCTAAGCCAAGGTTGTCATCAGACTATGATCGCTCTATTCTCAAGTCACATGCGGCATAGAAGCGGTCAAAGAGTAGTAGTGCAAGCGGGAAATCAGTTCCCCAGCTCGGAGAACAAATAAAACAATCGTGCCCCCCTCTCAAGGTAATTTCCCATACCAATGTGGGGTCGAGCAAATGTGTAGTCGAAGAGTAGTATGATCCAGAGTTAGTTGCACTGTACGGAGAAGCGGCCGCTGCTCAAGGTATGAGTATTGCTAAGTACTTATCTCAGTTACAGTACTTCCCCGAGGCTGAAGAAGCATACAAATACCAGTAAGGGTAGCCTCTCGTCAAACCAGAGGAGGTTAATAATCTACCAACAAAAATGCGAAGATTGCATAACTGGTACATGGATGCCTCAAAGGTTGGGACAAACTAGATAATGCTGGGAGTTAAAAAAGAGCATTACGGGAAAGGAGATGACGTGGTAATGATTGAATTTGTCGAACTATTTTAGTTATTCAATCAAGACGCCATCGACAAATCGATCGGCGGTGCCTATTATCTGTAAGTACTAATTCTGTAATTAAGTCTCTAGCTAGCTCACCTCGTTTGTTGCATGTATAATCATACTCACTATATTATGCAAAATGAAGATTCTCGAATGCAAAAGAGGACGCATCTATGACATTGGGTTCATTGACCCATATTTTATTCAGGAATGTAATCTCAAAGAAAGAACAAAAAAATAGAGGATAATATTGTACACTCGTTAAGGTTTCAAGAAACCAGAAGGGAAATACTATTTCCTTACAACTTCGAGTGAGTGTTATTGTCTTGTACATATTCTATTTCGCTTACTCGAGGTTAAGTGTATAATTGATGAGTTATGCATGCACAACTTTCACTATATTCCGGTAATCATTCAACCTAACAAAGGGCGGGTACAAGTCATGGACTCAAAACATAAACCCCTTGAACAGTGGGTGGACATACAGATGATGCTCCAGCGATAATTTTAATTATTATGGCACTATATCGACAACTTTCGTGAATTTTCTGATATCAAGTAATTAATAACTCCTTTTATTCGTTTTCTTCGCCGGACAGCGCTTGAAAATGGTTCACCAAGAAGGCTCGGGGTGCTTGGATAGAGGAGCTTACATTTTAACCACTAGATGTAAGTACTACTAGATAGATTTGCACATCTCTTTGATTCTAATTTAGATACCATTATCATGCTTGATTATTATTTTGATTGTACTATGTTCTTCTAAAGTGCCTGACACAGGGACCCAAAAATAATTTATGTGGATACTATGTTTGCGAGTTCATTCGTCGCACGTGTTATGAGAAGGGCAAAAATTTAGAGCAACTTCACGTACGTAATAGTATTCACGGTTTTTTATTACCATCAATTATGTTTAGTTTCATTCATATATGTTGACTCCTTTAAATCAGGTTGAATGGCTGCGAGACGGTCTTTTGCCAAAGGATTGCGTACGAACAATTCAGGAGGAATTGACGGGTTCTTAGATGAAGAGGTTCTAAAACCAAAAGAAGAATACCACGTGGAGTTCAATTTATAAGGCAATATGGACAATAAAAAGAGATTATTTTATATATATGCATGAAACTAGTGTATCAAATGTAATATATTCGACACTTCGATCTCTATATTCATGATGATGTTGTGTAATATAATGGTTCCTTCACTGCTGAGTGCAAAACACAAAATAAAAAGAAAAACAATAAATGGAAAAATACAAAATAAATTCTCTGCCGCGGCATAAAAAGTGGCCAAAATGCACAAAAATTGTCCAAAATAAATTCTTTGTCGCGGCAAAAAGTGGACAAATTGCTGCCGCGGCAGAAAATCATCTGTCCCGGTTCATACGTATGGTCCTCCCTCCTCGCAACCGAGAGCGGCCACGTGAAACCCTTTAGTCCCAATTCGTAGCGCAACCGGACTAGAGTGTAGGAGCTTTAGTCTCAATTGCCCCGACCTGGACTAAAGCCCCTTAAGAACCGGAACGAAAGGCCGAGTTTCCACTAGTGATGCATTCGCTTCACATTATCTGACTCATAAACGAAAGCTCTGACAACTAACTCGACAAGAGTAGAGTGGCACAAACATCTCGGAATAAGATTAGAGAAGAAGTATTACAATAAACTAGTAAATGAGTTTGAGACATATGCATATTTTTCTCGCTTTTTTCCATCTCTTTATCCGCCAACCGATGGGTGTGCACTACATTTCAAACAAAGAAGAGGTTTTTTTTATCTGCCCGCAATAATCGTATATTATTCCGCAACATGCAAGACACGGTGTAATCATCTTTCTATTATCAAATAAATAGTCTCTCTAATGTTACACGTGCATTGCATGTGTATATACACTGGTATAACTTCTCACCCGGGCTAGTTCCTTGATTAATCTTCCTTCGACGCCATGTCAGTCTGTTGTGAGCCGCACCTTGTTGAGGCTCAGGTAAGCGGTACGCCACTATTGCTTGCAATAAGCGGCAGATAGAGGTTCACAAAAAAAAAAGGCGGCACAGAGTGGGTCCTGGGCTATTCATCATCTTCAACAACAGCTTTCGCTCAATGAAAAAAATGCAGAGCAACTCAAACAAGAGACTACATTGTGAAATTGAGGTGAGATTTAGCTCGACACACTAAAACTAGTATGTTATGCAAAAAAAAAGCCTCACTCTGACGTTGATTTTGCGGATACACCAAGCATCACTTTGATGCTATGATGTAATTACTATCTAAGCGTGTACCACGTACACGTCACACCTTTCATCAAAGACAAGGGGGAGATGATATTATTGACAATTTTAGCAACACTGTTAGCAAAAGTTTACCAGTAGACCGAAGTGGGCGACAAGGATAGCCAAGAGGATTTTAGCTCTTCTTTTATACGATAGATGTGAGGAACCGATCAATTATGTACCTTCAAAAATTAATGTGGTGCCAACGCCTACAGCTCCCTAAACACTTGCACTAGTGTACAGCGTGGACACCCGTGGCTTCGTATTGTCACAGAAATTACCAAATATGTCATTGCAGTCGATCCATTTCTTATGATCCCTTGCCTCCCAGTAGCCCCCGACATAACGGTATGTTCCATCCTTGCTGTCTCTTTGGAACCATCTTGGCTTCCAGCCACTCTCCTGCATGTTCCTTGCCTGTTTGAGAGTAAGAAGGACAGCAAATGCAGTTCAGATCAGATAAGTATAGTATACTTTCAGTGTTTTTTCTCTAGGAAAGAAAATGTGGTTCCATGTACAAGCAAAGTGAATCAAGGTGAGCAAATGTAGGAAGATATAGAGAATGAGGGTATTATACCATTCGTTGCCTGGTCTCGAGGCGCAGTTTCTCAGCATTTGCCTTCTCATACTCTCCATTCTCTAGATGTCGCTGGTCTGGTCTCAGCCTTGAATCTGTTGGTGGAAGCTTCTCCTTAATAAGTGATAAAATCGTTTAGATTCTGAGCTGACAAAAGGTCAAAATAATGAGGTATATATACATGTTGTATGTCTACCTTCAGCCCTGGTGTCAGCTCATTTAAAGTAATAGCGAATGATGACAAGTTATATCGAGTGGGATCTGGTGGAGGCTCATTTTTCTCCCACAACAAGGTGGCACCAGTGCTCTGATGTGAAACATGGGAGTTCAGTTTAGAAGCATCATCACTAACAATGCAATACATGCTCTCATCCCACTTGCCCATCAGGGATGCAACCTTGGTCCCATCAGCATCTTTAACAAAGCCTTGAACCTTGCGTAGAAGTATATATATTAGTATGGTCTGTATAGACAGAGGAGACAGAGGGAATTTGATTCGAAATTGTTCATCATACCTGGCGAGGATTACGTTCCAGGAAAGACTGCTCTTTAAACATCAGCTTGCATGAATATTTTCTGTTTCCGCTAATGTTCATTACACCATGGTGATGGCAATAGGCTCGACCAATGATAAGGTTATTAATGGTAGTTGTAACCTTACAAGGAAAACAAACAAAAAATTAGGCATCTATTTACAACAAGGTATATTCAATAGTTGCAGATCTCAGAACTTTGTGTGCGCATAGAGACAGCGTTTTTCTAGAAATAAATGAAATCATGATATCTAGAGATATTCAAATTCATTAGGAGTAGTGTATCATACTACCTAATGGGAAGGTATACTATGATGGACGAATTAAAAAGCAGGCCAATCAGTTATCATCAAAATGTTTTCTCGAGAATATAATCATCAAAAAGAAGAATAGTATGAGTGCCTCTTATGAACAGTGTGTACCTTACTCCACTGGAAAGTTTCTCCATCATCAAACTCTAGGGTTAATATGCCGCTAGGATCCAGTTGAATCGACTGTCCCCAAAATTTACTCTTTAGATTGCTGTCTCCCCAAAATTTCCAACCTTTCCCTTCACAATGGCATGCCATCACCATGGGATGATGACTAACCTAGTGACAAGAACAAACTAACAAATCAACTCAAAGATGATGTCTCATACCATATGTAACCAAATTCTTAAGAGGCCTGACATCAGATGCCTGTATATCACTTGCATGCTTTCAATCAAATAAACACTTCGTACCACCTGACTGAGATTTCTTTACATAAGAATTTCATCTTGTTTTAGTACACTGGCTCAAATGATAAAAAACAGATGCGTTGGACATCAGACTAACCTTCTCAGAGAAGAAATGTATACCCTTTTCAGGGTAATCAGCTTCATAGGTTTCCCCTAACAATGGATTGAAAGGTTTGCATGGACGGCTATCTGTGGAAGCATACCCAGAGACCGCAAAAGCAGCAACATAAAGAATTCTCATCAGACCGTTTCCCTGAATATAAATATGCAAAATTAAGATATTATTATCAAATCAATTCAGGGACAAGTACACAAGTAACACCACTAGTCAGAAATCTAGATATCAATGTTGAATGAATTGAGAAAAATACTAATTAGTTAGCTGCAATCTAATATTGCTACTCCAGTTTCAAGTGCTTTATTTAACAGCCAAAGTGCATATTCATCACTTTGTGCTATATACAGATCTATATATTGCAAAACAATTCAATCATGTGCAGAGTTATGTTTCCACGTGTTTAATTTGTTTACAATGTTGCTTTGATCAGAGATTATGGGAAAGCATACCCGTAAGCCACATTCATATGCACGGTCCAACAAAAAGGAGTACTCCAACTCCTCAAAGCACTTTTGAAGCGATGACAATGGCTCATTGAAGTAAACAGGAAGACAGACTCTTGTAAGATCCTTGCCAACATTATCTTTGATCATTGACCAAAGGCTAACACTTTTCTCCTTTTCTACTGGTTCAGGTAACTTGCAGCGCCTCTTTGAAGATGACAGTAAATATTCGTTGGTCTTGTCAGCAGCTAACGAATCACCAAATTTGCAAGCTTCATTCACATGATTTAAGTATATATTTGTTATGTCAGGACTAGCAGCACAGTCACTGAAACTTTGCCTTGTATCATAAAAATGAAACTCATCTTCATCTTGCATTTGGCCTAATTTTTCTTGTTTACCAGCATCATCAGAAGATTCTGTATTGCTGTATTCTGATGGCAAAAACAAAAACAGGCAAAAATAAACTAAAGATGGAAGAAGTGTTTCCGGTGAAAATGCATTAAATAAAGATGTAGTGATGTATGGTCTAAACCATGATATATCCATCATTTGACATTCAGATTAATCATATGGAAGAACATAGATAAGTTGTAACAACTCAAATATGCTTGATTTCTACCATGCTATTGAATGCTTAACGGTCAATGATAGTCAACGCCTTGTTAGTATTAATTTTCAAGTTGACATGATGGAAAATTAATAGTTCTGCTTAGAACATTTTCTTGACATGACTAAACTCTGAAGAAGCAGTCTAACATCAGCAGGCCAAGAAAATTTGCAATTAACAATTTCACAGCCTGTGTTCTAAAGCCCAAGACAAATCAGAGGCACTAGGAGAAGCAAATAGGAAAAAAAATACAAAACATAAGCAGCAGTCTAACATTAGCAGTCCAAGAAAAATGTGCAGTTCAAAGGCTCTGAAGGTATACTTGGAGAAATGAATAGAAAACATCCGAAATAAATGGTTACTCTAGTGAGGAAAACTCATGCACCAATAATAACTGCTAGAGAAGAACAAAACAAAAAAGAAGAAAAAGTACCACTACATTTTCCAGAGCTGGAACAGTCAGGCTTGAACAACTGCAACTGTGGATTGTCAACAATAGATTCATCACCTGAATTAACTACCTGAGAGAATACAATATATCAGCAGAAGATTTGACGACACCAAATAGTATACCATCAACTTATTATTCGAGTTTCAGACCACACTCACAGACAACCTAATGTTACGGAAAGATCCGAAAACTCAACTTTCTTTTACTGTTTTTTTCTTTTTCCAGTACCAATAAGGATATTTTTGGGTCACAAGTGGGTTTCACTCATCATGCATAGTTGCATACTAGTCGAGTATTGATCAAGAAAATGTTGGTGGAACCTGATAAAGATTGCCAGCAAAATACTACAAGACAGCCACATAGACAAAAAATATTTAATCATCTTTTGGCACAACTAAGAAAGCCAAATGAATATACAGTTCTAAAGAGTGGTCCAGAATTTTTATGAATCTATGTTCGTTACAAAAGTTGGTCAGAATGACCATCAAGTTCCCTAGCCTATTCCACCTAGTACATTGGTTCCAGGAAAGCATTACCTCGAGTTCCGGTGGAAGACTGCCAATGAAGCTTAAATATGAATCACAACGTTGCTTCATCTGTGTGTGATACTGTGAAAATTCTGAATGAACGATCTGCTCACAATCTTTAACAATTGCTGCACCAACACCTTCAGCATGCAAGCGATCCCTGAGCTTTTCTGTAGAAAATGATCCACCATTCTGGTCACATGGTAAAACACCGCTAAGAGAATATTCACTTCTAGCAGAAACAAGTGCTTCAATCCAAGCCACGCGGTCCTTAGCGCAACGAGTTCTCAGCTGCAGTGTCTTGGTTGGAGTAATAATATAGAACCGTTTGTCATCTGATTTACTTTCGCTGAATGATGAGATCTACAAGCAGTTTAAAAGAATCACAGAATCAGTAGCCAGGCTAGCATTTTAAACCGAAATAGAAGCCCTGATGACAGGTTTATGCAAACCGACATCAACCAACAACTACTACAGTCACAAGAAAAGAAGTATCAGTCTCCAATGTTGTAAAATGCAATAGTGAGCACTAAAGAGTAAGATATATCCTCAGATGATTCCTGAAACCTCCCAGCTCTGTAATGCCATATCATTTCGGGGTTTCTTTGATTTGCAGGATTCTCAAAATGCAGATATAGGAAAAATGGATGGTTATAGTGTCATGTCCTCTTGAATCCTACAACTATTTAGACCAAAGAAAGTTATACACCATAGGGGGGGAATTGTAGCAAGAGGTTTTACTGAATTGAAATTTCCTCCTAAGGATCCAAATTGTAACAGAGTGCAAAGGAATCTTTGGGTAAAGTATCCTAAGGATTTTATTCAAATGAAACAACTTATGTATGAACAATTCCTAAGGATCCAAATCCTCCAAAATCCTAATCAACCAAAGGAGCTGACGCTGTTGCATTCATAGATCAGAACTTGATTAGTTATCACCTAAATTCTGAAGGACAAGCTCACATAAAGGTCGCCCACTAAAGCAGCAACGGAGACCAGGAAGGGAAAAAGGCAAGGATTAAAAGCTCTCGGAGCATTTAAATGATACGGACAAATTGCACCGTGCTACCCTCAGCCGCATGTTCCCAGTAAACTCACGGACATCTATTCAATATTTCGATACAAACAGAGGCGCCAAGTCATCATCAGCCCGGCCGTTTGAACAAATTACAGCTGGGAGCCGGCTGTTCCCGTGCCGCGAATTAAAGCATCTGGCCGGCCGGCCAGCCGGCCCCTGCTCCTGAGCGCGCGCGGGCGACAAGGACACGCCCTCTGTAGCACGCCGATGCAAGCACTGTTCTTCTTTCACGCCCCGCACTGGTAGCCGATCCCCGCCGCTACTAAGCAAAAGGCCAGCCAGCTACAATCCAAGCAAGGCATCTCTCTCTTTAGCCGACACAAGCGACAGATAGCTCCAGCTGCACGAAATCTCCGCCGTAGATCGCGGCGACGTGCGGCTGACGATGTGCGCTCGCCCGGAAGGCACTGGTGGGGAGCACGGCGTCGCTTTACAGCTAGGTGGCGCTGCTGCGGTTGCGCTTCTACCTGTTGGACTGTTCCGATCCGAGCGACCCGGAAATCGAGCGCACCAACTCAGTCAAAACAAAACAAAATCTACGAAATCGCTGCGGGGATATACTCGCTCGCCAGATGAAATGCGTTGCGCCCTGACGAGCGATTCGCAATGGGATTGTACGAGTATAGCTTATACGGGAAACGGAGGGGAGAGGAGACCTTGAGGTGGACGAATCCGATGGGTTGCTCCCCGGCGCCGCAGGCCGCGCCCCCGATCAGCCTCACGCCTGCGGCGGCCTCGGTTGGAGGCGGCGACGTCGTTGTCTCCTCCGCGGCGACGCGGCGGCGGATCTTCCAGTATGCGAGCACGCCTCCGCGGATCGCGAACCAGCGCGGGCGCCAGCCCCTGCCGATGTTGGTCCACTTGTTCAGCACCCCCGCCACCGCCGCCCCATCCGCAGCCGGGGCAGCGGGCTGCGGGGAGCAGTCCCCAGCGTCGGGCTCGGCGCCGCAGCCGCCGCCGCCGGGGCAGAAGTCGGCGGCGAGGCAGCAGAGCGGGTGCATCTCCCTCGCCCGCATCGTCGGCCTCCCTCGTCCCCTGCCTATCACGCCGCTGGCGTCTCCATTGCGGCTTTGTTTATTGCGATCCGCCCACACGGGAGCCTCGTACACCTTCCACGCGGTGGATTGGTTGGATTCTGTTGCGGTGGCCAGTAGAGGTGGGGAGGTGGTTCGGAATAGGAGGACTTGAAGTTGAAGGAGGAGACTCTGATGCGTGTGCGCACGCAGGCAGGCAGCCTTGTGCTTAACGCTCACTGCTGCTGCTTCGCTTTTGGAACGGCATCTTTCAGCGCGCGATCCCCCGCTTTGCTGGCTCCTTGCTCCGCTTGCTCCGGACGCGTGGCCTGTGGGGTTTTGGTTAAGGGCCGTACTACGCGTTCCGGGCACTCTAAAATCCCCTGGGTACTCCTGTTGACACGCTATGCTTAGACCCTTTTTGCTACATAATGCCTTGTTTTCTACGCTGTAGAAAACGATTTGTCATAGAAATAGAAAAACAGATTAACCTCGCCGGAGAGTTCGCCGGAGACCTCGCCAGCGACCGTGTAGCAAAAAAAAATACTAAATGTAGCAAAACCGACTTCGCCGGACATTCACCGAAAACTTTCGCCGCAGACCTCGTTGAATACCGAGTAGCAAAACAATTGCTCTTTTATAGCAAAATCAGAAAACAGATGTAGCAAGATTATTATGCTAATGTAGCAAAAGTTTGAGACATCGCCGGAGACATCGCCGGAGACTCTCGCCGGGATAAACCTCGTAGCAAAAAAATTACGCTGTTGTAGCAAAACCACAAAACGATTGTAGCAAAATATTTTTTCTAATGTAGCAAAAATGACATCGCCGGAGACATCATCGGAGACTCTTGCCGGAGATCTGGTAGCAAAACCATAGAGATTGATTGTAGCAAAAAAGCTTGTGCCAAAGTAGCAAAAAAATATGCATACATAGCAAAATTAATACGCTAAGGTAGCAAAACTCTCATAGCAAAGACAGATACAAAAGTAGCATCACCCGACCAACTAGAGTAGCAAGCGCTCTAAACTAAGGTAGCATCACCGGACGGTATATGTAGCAAAGTAGTCCGCCATCAGTAGCATCCCCGGCATCCCCTAGCAGCAGCACTCAGATTGACAACTACATGTTAGTGGCGAGGTGCTCGCACATGGGAGGAGGTCGGAGGCGGAGCAAAGCGGCCACCCGTGGTCCTGGTGGTCTGAGGACGGCGGCACCGTCAAGCCGCCACCGTGGAAGCTGGACACCTCCTAGCCCTTGGTTTGCTTGGCGGTGCGGGGTGAGCGGAGGCTCTTGGTTTGCTTGGCGGTGGCAGAATCGGAGGCGGCAATGCAGCTAGGCGCAGGCAGAACCGGGCGGCGGTGTGCGGCGGCAGGAACTGGCGGCGGTGTGGCGGCACAGAACCGGAGGCGGCACAAGGCGGCGGAAGGAACCGGAGGAGGCGGCTACACGCGGCGCCAACCGAAGGCGGCAGTTGTGCGGCGGCAGAAGGAACCTGAGGCGGCGGCTGCGCGTTGAAAGCGGAGGGATGCAGTTCGCGTGATACAAGATGAAGCAATTTCGTGAAACGATAAGATGGGCCTCCACGCGCGTACGCTAGCCACGACCCGGGGGATGGAACGCAAATGTCCCCGGGGGAATAGTATCATTTACCTTTGGTGGCGTGCGTTTGGTAGTTTTCCGACCCGATCTAGCCGTGACAGGATGGACACTGCAACACTGTATACTCACTCTGTTTTATAAAATATAAGATGTTTTAGCTTTGTGAAGCAAATGTATCTAGACTTGTTTTAGTGTCTAGATTCACTTTAAATATGGATGAACCTACATACTAAAACAAGTCTAGATACATTCCCTTCACAAACCTAAAACATCTTATATTTTGAAACGGAGGGAGTATATGCAATAAAACAACCATTTTGCTCGTTTGGTAAACTATACTATAAAAACTGCACGAAGACATCAACAAATACATGTTGTCTAATTGTTTATGCTGATTTAGCTGTCACATTGTTATATGTTAATCCAAAATCTATAAAGTATAGACCAACTTTTACGAGTGGAGCGAGACCTGCCGTTGGAGGCTTTGGCCGAATATATGGTACGGATCGTTGAAGACCTAGGTTTCCACCTTTAAATAAACCTCTTATAAGCTGCCGGTTGGGATGAGTTGCATCTGTGAAATCCCCGGCGTTTGTAAATATTCTCTGATATAGTGAAGTTTTGTTGGCTGGCACCCGTGGTTTTTTCCTCTCTTTGTTGGAGAGGTTTTTCCATGTTAAATATGTGTCACCTTTGTTGTGATTTTTATTTCATTCTCTGTTATTTACTTGTCACAAGTATAACAAGTGGTATCAGAGCCCCAGGTTCCAATCTAGGCTTTGCGACGTGTCGTTATTGAAGTTCGATCCACCGCAGTTGGATTACACCACAAGATTCTCCTTGTGGCAGGTGAAGATGCGGGTGATTCTCGCCAAACTTCTGATTTTGATGAAGCGCTGGATGAATTCGGCGAAAAGGATGCTAAGAGATGGTCCAACGAAGAGAAGAGGAAGGAACGTAAGGCTTTGTCTTTGATTCAACTTCATATGTACAATAATATTTTGCAGGAAATACTGGAGGTGAAATCTGCTGCTGCCATGTGGGCAAAACTGGAAACGATCTGTGTGTCAAAGGATCTAACCAGTCAGATGAACATGAAGATGAAGTTGTTCTTGCATAGGCTGCAAGAAGGTGGATCGGTAATGAATCACATATCTGTTTTTAAAGAGATTATTTCAGACTTGCAGTCTATGGAGGTAAAATATGATGACGAGGATTTAGCTCTTCTAATCTTATGCTTGTTGCCTAGTTCCTATACAAATTTTCGTGATACAATATTGTTGAGCCGTGATGAACTAACCCTTACTGAAGTACATGATGCCCTCAAACAAAGGGAAAATATAAAAACTATGGTAGGTGCAGATGGGACGTCATCCAAGGCTGAGACTCTACAGGTTCGTGGCAGGACCGAGCAGAGGAACAACAACTATGGCAACAGAGATAAGAGCAAGGACAGTAGAGGTCGTTCAAAGTCCAAGGAAAATGATAAATTCTGCAAGTATTGTAAGAAATCCAGTCATATTATTGATGATTGTTGGAAGTTGCAGAATAAGGGGAAAAAGAACGGAACTTACCAACCGAAAGTTAAGTCTAAAGGTATTGGTAAGGCTGTCGTTGTTTCTGATAGTTTTGATGGTGAATGTTTAGCCGTTTTTGTTGCTTGTGTTTCTCGTGATGATGAATGGATACTTGATACTGCATGTTCGTTTCATATTTGATGTAACAAAGATTGGTTCAGTTTATATGAGTCTGTGTAGACTGGATATTTTGTGCGTGTGGGGAATGATAACTCATGTCATATTGTTGGTGTTGGATCTGTTAAGATCGGGACACATGATGACGTGACACGCACGTTGAGCGAGGTGAAGCACATACCAAGCATGGCCAGAAATTTGATCTCCATGAGTACCATGGACGTTGAGGAATACAAGTATGCCAGAGGGCATAGAGTTCTGAAGGTATCAAAAGGTTCTCTTATTCACATGATAGGTGATATGAATTCTACTAAATTATATGTTCTTAGAGGTAGCACTTTTCCTAGTATTGTTGCTGCTGTTACTTCTATTGATTCTGATGAGTCTGGTAAAACACATATGTGGCATATGCGTCTTGAGCATATGAGCGAACAAGACATGGCAGAGTTGGTCAAGAGAGAGTTGATTGATGGTTGCAACTTGAGTAAGTTTGAGTTTTGTGAGCACTGCATTTTTGGTAAGCATAAAAGAGTTAAATTCAATACTTCTGTTCATACCACCAAAGGCAGGGGGTCCGTCCCGTAAGACTTCTATTGGTAGTGCTAATTAGATGCTTATTATTATTGATAACTACTCAAGAAAAGTGTGGTCTTATTTTCTGAAGAATAAATCTGATGTTTTTATGTTTTTAAGAAGTGAAAAGTTATGGTTGAAAAGCAAACTGAGAAAAATATAAAGGTACTATGTACTGACAATGGTATGGAATTCTGTTCTAATGAGTTTAAGTAGTTTTGCAGTAACGATGGCATGATCAGGCATCACACCATCCCCTATACTCCTCAGCAGAATGGCGTGGTTAAGCGCATGAACAGAACCATCGTCTCAAGGGCTCGTTGTATGTTGTCTAATGCAGGTATGCATAGACGTTTATGGGATAAAGCAGCCAACACCGCGTGCTACCTCGTTAACAGGTAACTTTCTATTCTACTTGAGAAGAAAACTCCCATTGAGGTATGGTCAGGTTCGTCTGCTGATTATTCACAGTTGAGAGTTTTTGGTTGCACTGCATATGCTCACGTTGATAATGGAAAGTTAGAGCCTAAGGCTGTTAAGTGCATATTCCTTGGTTATGGTTCAGGAGTTAAAGTATATAAACTATGGAATCCTGAAACTAAAAGGATTTTGTTGAGTAGAAATGTTGTTTTCAATGAATCCATTATGTATCATGACAGCTTGCCATCAGATCCCTCTCATGTTGCTATTGGAGAGGAGAGAGTTAGTGTGTAGGTGGAGAACCTGCAGAAAATTGTTGATAATGATGTTGTCGTTGAAGATACACATGAGAAAAATATTGATGATATTGTTGTTTAGCACTCGCCTACTATTTTGCAGCAGCCACATGAGTCCATTGCTGCAAATAGAACGAGGCGTAATTTTGATCCTCGTCCTTGTTTAATTGAAGAGTATAATCTTGTTCATTATGCTTTGAGTTGTGCTGAACATATGGAGAAGGATTCTGAACCCGCTACATACAATGAAGCCATTGCATCTGTTGACCGCGAGAAGTGGATTTCTGTTATGCTCATCCGACTTCGGTTGTAAACATCTTACTTATGTTTAGCATACCAAAATTTAAAAAATGACACCCCAAACCATAACTTCCATGGTGTCATTTCAACGAATCAAGATGGAGCTCTTTTTAGTGTAAAAGCGGTAGTCTCTAAAGCTTTTAATCTTTTAAAACATAATGATAGTTTTATAAATAACACCTTTGACCCAACCATGTCAAACAAGGTTTTATTAAAAATCTCAAACACTCCATACTCCTATGGTGTTTCAGGAGATGTAAATCTAGGTGTTTTGCTAAACTTGTAACTCAAATAAATCCCTTTATGATAAAATCATAATTTATTTATTTTCTTGTTACACTTGTAACTCAAATAAATCCCTTTATGATAAAATCATAAATCATTTATTTTCTTGTTACAATGATTTTCCACTTCATATTGAAAGTCTTTGAACGTTTTCAAATATTTCATACTTCTTTATCATTAAGTGAACATTTACTAAAATTTACAGAGAAAGCATATGAAGTTGAAATCCATAGCTTACGACTATACATAATGGACTACATACATCGCTATGTATAAATTCCAATATTTTAGTCATTCGTTCTTCTTTGGCCTTTGAACGAAGTTTTAATTATCCCAAGGAAAGTTTCACAAGCGTCACTTGATCAAATCAAAAACTCCAAAAATCCATGAATATGGAGATTCTTCATGTTTTCTTTTCAATATAATTTAAACGGCGATGTCACTTCGTAAGTGATCTTTCAATCATTTATCTTGCGACATTTTAGCATTAAGTTTTATGGATGTGATTTCTCCAACTAGATTTGTAAATCATCCATATTATATGGAATATGGCAATTTTTTGAACAACCTTTGTTCTCATAATACCTGATTTAAATAACAATTATTAAAACAAATCTTGAAGTCAAGCTTTGATGTCAACGAGAAATACAAACAATGGTTTGTTTGTTTTCGATGAGCATCATCTCATATTCTCTTGCTAGTTACTTAGGCCATTGTGGTTTATGAATTGCGTCATTCCGTATGAAATTTGGTATCCAATACCCAAGAACCACATTGTTTAACAAGCAAAGAATACAACCATAACATGCATATCATCTATATACCTAAACTGGATATTTTCAGTCTTTTCTTTTCTGCCAAATATATTTTATAGATTCTCTTTTAGTATTTTATTTTTTCCTTTTAAAAGAATCTATCAACATCAAAAGTGGCACCATATACATGACACGTAGTCCAAAGCGTGTATATTCAAATAATAATACCTTTGGACTTGCACTTTAAAGTAGATCACCATCATCAAAATGATCGGCATTCTTTCAAAATCCATTATTTAGTAATCTTTTAGTGTAGTAAACACTTTACATACATCTTCTATTCATCCTTATCATGACAAATTTCATGATCAATCTAATGTAGCTTATAAAGACGAATCGTGAGTATAACGTTACTTTCCAAAACCCTTTTGGATAATTAGGATGTCTAGCATCTCCAACCTTTGTAAATTCTCATCCAATATGAGAACATACATTATAGTCTATCATATTATAACCAAAACATTGTTTCAGATATCATTATATCTATCACACATGATGGTTTCTGAAACAATTCTTTCAGCTCCTAGATAAACTTGATATTAAAACAATCAAGAATCATGGAGGCAAACATGATACTTAAGATACTAACACTGGAATTATTACTCTTGATTTAATACCAATTATTAAATTTCACGGAGTAAACAGAGTTTGTTGAAAGTTTGCAATAGGACTTTAAACTTTAGATTGACACTCAACACAATATGATACCAGTTCGTAAAGTAAATATCCAGAATTTTATAGTTCTATTATCTCAATTACAACTAAGCATAAGGTGGTGAAAGAATGCCAATGACTACAACAAATTATGCAAATTCACTTTGATTTAATTTATGATAAATTGAGTTCTAATAATCCAAATTATAAATGAAATCCCACTCAAAAACGACATCCCTCGTGTCTTTTTGGTGATTACATGAACCAAATCCACTACACCAAGTCCGATCATCACGTGAGTCGGTGTGGCTTGAAAGGCGAGCATCATATGGGCATCATATATTTCATATGACTCATGCTTAACCTTTCGGTCCGTGTTCCGAGGCCATGTATGTATATGCTAGGCTCTCCAAGTAAGAACCTTAGTATTCGCGTGTGTAACTGTCTTACACCCGAATTTGATCGTGGATCCAAGAACACCCGATCATCACGTGATGTCTTGGAGCAACAAAACATAATCGGTGCATACTAGCCCAGCAACAATCTAAACTAGACGCCTCTAATTTATCTATTACATGTTTTACGTGGCTTAGGGCTTTCGAAGATAGAACCGTTCTTACCTACGAACATGAACCACAACGAGGATAACCAAATTGTTGACAACTCGTTGCAAATTAGATATTGACTATAGTAGGAGAGACAAACACCCGTTAGCCACTTATGAAAAACTAGTTGCATGTCAAGCGTGGAACGGGTCTTATGTGCGAGGACATGTAAAGTTTGTCCGGGCCACTTCATCCCACTATGCCACCAACATCCAAAATACAACTAAGAAGCAATAAAATGATCATCATCGCCCACATACTCATATGTGTACTACCCGTTCAAAGCATCTACGCATAGATCCGGCTCTGATACCACTATAGGGTTCACAGCATAGAAAACAAAAAATTTCCTACGATGGGAACAACTATGTACCAAGATCTATATACTAGATACAAACAACGGGCGAATGTATATCCATAGAGAACATACCCTTGAAGACCGACAAAGCTTAACAAGTCCAAAATCGTGGTGGATGTAGACGATCTCTTGCCGATCTCAAGATCGAGAGGAAGTCCTTAGCACCGCAACTTAGCAGTGCATCCATGCTCGCACACACGTCCGAGGCACCGAGCAACCTCCGCCTTCTCGCTCCAGGGATGCAGCGGAAGCACAACTCTCTGTTCATGAATAGCCACCGAGAACATGTATCTCGCTAGTCCGAGACCATGGGGGATAAATACTAGAGGGGGAGATAGATCTTTCACGAGGAGGTGTGTGTGTGAGAGAGAGGGAGGGGCTCCTTCTATAGGGAGAGGGAGGCACCCAAGGAGCCATGCTCCCAGCCATGGGGCTGCCTCCTCCCCTCCTTTCATTCATGTGGGTGGACACTCCACTCACACAAATGCCTTTCAATTTCCTCCACTCAAAAACCCACTCAAATTCCCATTAAATTTCCACCAAATTTAATGCAAACTCTCATTACATAAAACTCCTTTTATTTATTTATAATTTTATCAATTACTTTAATGACAAACATTCTCATATAACCCCTTGCTAGTATTGCATTTCACATGCAAAAACACTTTCTACAATTTCACCAGAAAACCTGTTTCGGTATCTAGTGAAATAAATTCCTGCGCTTGTTATTCTTTCCGGCATGAAACTTTTGCTCCAAATGGATGTCGGTGTCTCTTAAGTGTGTCACCCTACAGTTCACAAATAATTCGGACATGATCGAGACCCCTCTCAGATCAATAATCAGAAGCGGGATCTGGAGACCCATACTGACTCCCACACATTCAGCGATGACTTTCTTGTGATCGCGAGAACCTTTTACGCTAGTATCTTAATCCCTTTGTTTCACGATATATTACATGTCCGAGATTCGATCATCGGTATCTCCATACCTAGTTTGATCTCGTCACTGACATGCACTCTTTTCTCGTTCCCGTGATATAACATTCTAGTGATCAAATCACTTGCTTGCAAGCTCATTAATGTGATATCACCGAGAGGGTCTAGAGCATATCTATCCATCATCAAGATGAACAAATTCCACTCTCGATCCATGGGCCGTTTGATGTTATCAAGAAACTCTTCCGGTGTTAGTGATTGACTTGATCTCATGGTCTAAGGATTAGGATCACTTCGTAAGTTGTTATAGCAATATAAATTCAATGACTTTGATTGTAATGCTATACTTCGGATGAATGTTCATCACATCATTACACTAATGTTGTGACCTCGTTATTAACAACATCCAATGTCCATGATCAGGAAACCTTGATCATCTTGTTAATCAACGAGCTAGTTTATGAGAGAGGCATAACTAGGAACTTCATTTTTGTTTATTAAACACACATGTATTAACGTTTCCATATTAATACAATTATAGCATGCAAAATAAACATTTATCATAAATAAGGAATACGATAATAACCACTTTATTATTGCCTCTCGGGCATATTCCCTTCACTTACTCTCCCTTGTTCCAGCAGGCAGTGGAGGTTGTAGATCTCTCCTCGCGATTCCGGCAGCATGACGGCGTGGTGTCGAAGGTAGAGGGAAATCCTGCAGGGCTTCGCCTAAGCCGGAGCGGTTATGGTGGAATAGAAGAGAGGCCTTGGAGATCTAGGGTTTAGAGGGCCACGGGAGGGTTGTGGGCGACATCTAGGGCTAGGGATTTGCCCTAGTCGGCGACTTGGAGGATATCCCCTAGGCAGCAACGACTTAAGAGGTGGTGGAGCCAAGCTAGGGTTTGTGGTGAGGGGTAGAGAGGCGCCCTACCCCTCCTTTTATAGGTGGGAGAGGAGGTTGGGGGGAGGGGAGTCCTCCCCCAACTCCTCTTCTAGGCCAGCGGCAAGGGAGAGGGAGGAATCCTCCCTTAGGTAGGATTCCTTCCCTCCCTCCACTAGGCAACCAATGTTGGGATTTGACATTTTCAAATTGGCGTTTGACTTTCAAACTGGAGTTTTATTTCTCTCTCCCCATTGCCCAGCCAAGTGACCTAGGACATGATGCAATCATTCCACCTTGGTATGACACATTCATGTGCCCTTCCCACTCCGGAGTGATGGACCTTCTAGACCCTTCTAGAACATTCCGGTGAAAACACTGAAACCATTCCCAAACTCCGGAATTGGACTTTTCTTATATGAATCTTACTCTCCTGACTAATCCGGATCTCCTCGTGATATCCCGGATCCCATCCAAGACTCCGAACAACATTTGGTCTCTTTACTCACTTTCCATATCTACTAAACAACATCGAATCCTTAAGTGTGTCTCCCTATGGTTCGTGAATTATGTAGACATGACCTAGACTCTTCTCCGATCAATAACCAATAGAGGAATCTAGAAATTCATATGGCTCCCACATATTTCTACAATTACTTCGTGATCGAATGAACCATATACATACGATACCAATTTCCCTTTGTCTCGTGATATTTTACTTATCTGAGGTTTAATCATCGATATCTCTGCATACCTAGTTCAACCTCGTTACCGATAAGTACTATTTACTCGTTCCTATGATATGTGATCCCTTATGAGCTATCCACATGCTTGCAAGCCAATTGGATGACATTCCACCAAGAGGGCCCAGAGTATATATATCCTTCATATGGATGGACAAATCCCACTCTTGATCCATGTGCCTCAACACATACTTTTCGAACACTCAATGCCACCTTTATAACCAACCATTTACGAAGTGGTGTTTGATGTCATAAAAGCATCTATCCGGTGATGGTGATTAACATGATATCATGGTCAGAGGATTTAGGTTACTATGTATCTGAAAGCTTATAGCAAACGAACTATTGAAATGACTTGATCTTTATGCTACGCTTAACTATAGGAGTATGTCCATCACATCATTCTCCTAATGATATGATATTGTTATTAACAACATCCAATGTTCATGATTAGGAAACCATAATCATCTATTAATCAACAAGCTACTATTACAAAGAGCTTTACTAGGGACTCTTACATGTTTACAAATCACATATGTATTAATGTTTTCAGTTAATACAATTATAGCATGAATGTAAACATTTATCATGAACACAAAGATATAATAATAAATTCTTTTATTATTGCCTCTTGGGCATATCTCCAACAGTCTCCCACTTGCACTAGAGTCAATAATCTAGATTACATGGTAATATACCTAACACCCATGGCGGTTTGGTGCTGGTCATGTTTTGCCCTCGGGAGAGTTTTAGTCAACAGATCCGCCACATTTAGATCTGTGTGTACTTTGAAAATATTTATGTCACTATCTTGGACATGCTCTCGAATAGCGTGAAAACGTAGCCTGATATGCTTCAGCTTCTTGTATGACCTTGGCTCCTGCACATTTTCTATGGCACCCATGTTATCACAGTAGATAGCCATTGGGTCCAACGCATTGGGAACCACACCAAGATCTGCAATGAACTCCTTCATCCATATCGCCTCTTGTGAAGCCTCCAAAGCAACTATGTATTCCGATTCAGTTGATGATCTTGCCATAACGCTTTTCTTTGCACTCCTCCATCTCACTACTGCACCATTCAAAGTAAATACGTATCCAGATTGAGATTTGGAATCATTTGGATTGGTGTTCCAACTAGCATCGGTGTAACCATTAACAACGAGTTGTTCATCACCTCCATAAGAAAGAACCATATCCTTAGTCCTTCTCAAGTATTTTAGGATGTTTTTGACCGCTATCCAATGATCCATTCCTGGATCACTTTGATATCTGCTAGTCAAACTAACATCATATGCAATGTCTGGTCTAGTACATAGCATGACATACATGATAGATCCTATGGCTGAGGCATAGGGAGTCTTACTCATCCTCTCTCTCTATCTTCTGCTGTAGCGGGACTTTGAGTTTTACTCAAGGTTGTATTGGGAAACATGGGCAAGAACCCTTTATTGCTATATTCCATTCCAAACCTCTTTAGAACCTTGTCCAAATATGTACTCTGTGAAAGCGCTATTAAGCGTCTTGATCTATCTCTATAAATCTGTATGCCTAATATGTAAGCAGCTTCGCCAAGATCTTTCATAAAAAACTATTATTCAAATAATCTTTGACACTTTTAAGAAGGTCTATATCATTCCCAATCAATAATATGTCATCCACATATAGTACTAGGAATGATATAGAGCTCCCACTCACTTTCTTGTAAATACAAGCTTCTCCGTAAGTTTGTATAAATCCAAAACTTTTGATCATCTTATCAAAATGTTGATTCCAACTTCGGGATGCTTGCTTCAACCATAAATGGATCGTTGAAGTTTGCATACCTTGTTAGCATCTTTGGGATTGACAAAACCTTTGGGTTGTACCATATACAACTCTTCATCAATGTCTCCATTGATGAATGCCGTTTTGACATCCATTTGCCATATCTCATAATCATAATATGCAGCGATTGCTAACAAAATCCTCACAAACTTCAGCTTCGCTACCAGTGAGAAAGTCTCATCATAGTAAACTCCTTGAATTTGTCGGAACCCTTTCGCAACAAGTCGAGATTTATAGATGGTTACATTACCATCAGCATCTATTTTCTTCTTGAAAATCCATTTATTCTCGACAACCTTTCGGCCATCCGGTAAGTCCACCAAAGTCCATAATTGGTTTTCGTACATGGATCCAATCTCAGATTTCATGGATTCTTGCCATTTTATGGAATCTGGGCTCGTCATCGCTTCCTCATATGTAGCAGGGTCATCGGTGTTGTCCACCAACATGACACTCATAACGGGATCATACCAATCGGGAGTGGTACGAGTCATCGTCGACCTGCGAGGTTCTGTAGTAACTTTGATCAAAGTTTCATGATCTCCATCATTAGCTTCCTTTCCTATTGGTGTAGGCGCCACAAGAACTTCTTCCGGTGTTGCGCTACTCCCAAATCCGAGAGAAGGTTCGATAACCTCGTCGAGTTCTACTTTCCTTCCAGTCACTTCTTTTGAGAGAAACTCCTTCTTGAGAAAGGATCCATTCTTGGCAACGAAGATTTTGTCTTCAGATCTGTGATAGAAGGTATACGCAATAGTTTCCTTCGGGTATCCTATGAAGACGCATTTTTCCGCTTTGGGTTCAAGCTTGTCGGGATGTAACTTCTTTACATAAGCTTCACAACCCCAAACTTTAAGGAACGACAATTTAGGCTTCTTCCCAAACCATAATTCATATGATGTTGTTTCAACGGATTTAGATGGTGCCCTATTTAAAG
Organism: Avena longiglumis; assembly: GCA_030063025.1. NCBI lineage: Eukaryota > Viridiplantae > Streptophyta > Magnoliopsida > Poales > Poaceae > Avena > Avena longiglumis. The sequence goes on along the minus strand of CP125974.1, from coordinate 453,301,761 downwards.
TGAATGTGGTTGTTTCTAATGCATAACCCCAAAATGATAACGGTAAATCTGTAAGTGACATCATAGAATGAACCATATCTAAGAGATTTCGATTACGACGTTCGAACACACCATTACGTTGTGGTGTTCCCGGCGGTATCAATTGTGAAAGTATTCCGCATTTTTTCAAATGCTCGTCAAACTTCTAACTTAGATATTCACCTCCACGATCAGATCATAGAAATTTAATCTTCTTGTTACGTTGATTTTCTACTTCAATTTGAAATTCCTTAAACTTCTCGAAAGTTTTGGACTTATGTTTCATGAAATAGATATACCCATATCTACTCAAGTCATCCGTGAAAGTAAGAATATTGACTCTAGTGGCGGAAACCTACTCCTGCTATAAATCACTATAACGGCAATACGCCGAGCTACAGGGATCAGTTCGTTGTGCGTGATATGAGTTGATTGGATGCCCTAAAGGCCCCCGTAGGTCCGACTTATATAATCGTCAGATCCTAGGGCTACAGGAAAAGTCCTAGCAGGACAGGTTACAGACTCCTACACAGTATACAAGTAGTCTAGCTTGTCTTGCACTCCAAGGCTCCGGGTATGCTGGTGACTCCACCGTAGCCTTCCTTTAGCCGGCATGGGCCTCCCTTCTGGATCTACTAGCCCCCGGAGAACTCTCAGGTCTATGTCGTCTTGCCTCTTAAGATTGAATGCTTCGTCTAGATGAATATCAGCAAATTGTCAAGCAACATCTTCTAGTCCTCCCAAGAACCATGCGATACTCTCCGTCTTCAATATGTAAGTCGTAGAATCACTGAGCTTTCCATCGTACTCTTCTCGTATCTAGACAGGATCCGTCCATGCCGAAATCTTCATATGGGACCGTTCGTCTATACATGTCAGCGAGATGTCGTAGACCATAGATCAGCGGTGCCTCGTAACTCACACATGCAAAGAACGTAATCATAGTCGTTTTTCCGCGTCAAGGATACGAATCATTGGCGGCTGCGGTGGGAATGTGGCGAAATTTCCGCGCACGCGCTGTCCATGCTTCAACCATTGGATAAACTTGCATGAATCTTGACACCAAGGACTCTATATTTTAACTATGGTGGAATTTTATCTTTTCACCTCATTCTTCCTTGCATCATCGTCTTCCTCTAGCCAAACCCTTCCTCGAGATCTTCGCACACACAAAGAGAAAACTCTAACATTTTTCCAATCTCCAGCCACCTCCATCCACTCCAATGGCTAGCAGCAGCAGCGCTCCGTTGATGGCGGCGTCCGGCGAGGCTATAGCCAAGCCATCTAGCACCATCCATGTCCCACCAGAGGGTGTAGTGGTGCCAGGTCTACGGTGGTTGAATCCACCGGTGGTGACCAAATTCCAGCGGCACTGGAGCCGTTGGAGGAGGAAGCTGACTCCCATAAGGGAGAATGGTGAGGCTTGGACATCTCCGAGAGCGACATCAAGGAGATGCTCGCTGAAGGGTACCTCCCTGCGACGGATGTCGTGGTGGTGGCACGGTAGATGCCATGGGTAGGCTAAAGTACGGGGCCAATGGATGCTAGTGGGATCTGGGGAGGGAAGATGTAGTGATTCTCTACACACTACTAGCTAGAACACATATCTTTATTTCTCCTCTATCAAGTTACAAGTGCTCCTTGAGCTGTATCAGAGAGAGGAGGAAGAAGATTACAACATGAGCCCTCTAGTGTTAAATGAGTCAATCCCCACTCCAGGAGGCCGTGCCCCTCCTTATAAAGGGGTCCCTTGGTTCCTTCTAGGGCTGACGTTGACAAGCATATTCTTGGAATATGCTTGTCCCAAAGTGGTAACTAGGCGGACCACTTTCTGTGTCCCCCTTATATTGACGGCAAAGACCTAGAACCCCCACATGTGTGCCTCGGGCTTGCCCACTGTCACCTCCGTGACGCTGGTCTGCCCCTCGGCGGCTCTGCTCTTTGTCTCTAGCGCTTGGATCTGTGAAGATTCCTCCTAGTTAGTAGCTAGGGTTTGACTTTGGGATCCTTCTCCTGCAAGCTTCCCGTTATTCGGCCTCACCTCGTGTAACTCGGCTTGACCTTTACCTGCGTATAAGCTTATCAACCTGATTTGGCCGACATAACTCATATGCCGACCGAGTAAGGTATTAATTACTTGACTCTGGTTAAGGCACGCCTTACTCCGCCGACCCTGGCATAACTCGGCCGAATCAACTTATAACCTGACATATGGTAAGAAGGGTTTCTTCCTTCTTTCCACTATCTTGACCCTATCTGGGGTCATCCCTCCAACATTAGTCCCCGAAGCTGGTGCGGTCTCGCCAGATACTTCGGCCGGGCCACATCAGTTTCCAGACATTTATTCTTCCCTATTTCCTGTCTGACGTATTTTTTAGCCGATGCTCCTCTTCAGCTACCTTTCTTTTGTTTATCCTCTCTTATCGAGGTTCGGGCCGTTTTCCGAGTAATTCTCGCTCTTCCGAAGTATCCACTTGGCTTCTTGAGTAAGCCTCATCCTACGTGTACCAATCATTACTATTGTCTCATTTTTTGTACTGCCACAGTGTATGCTGACAGCTACAGTAAATACTGCGCCCGTCGTGTCGGCGCAATGACGCTTCGATAACCATAACGGTCATGCAGCCTAATATCCTCTCGCTCCGTGTGGCCCTTGTTGTGGCTCCACTCTTCGATCATGGATGCGTGATACACGCGTTTACGCGGTTACCGCGGCACACCCACGATCCCACTACTGCTCACCCCTTGTGGTTATAAGTAGGGGAGTGGGGGTGGGTCAATTCACTTTCCCTCCCCACTCCCTTCGTCTTCCTCCTAGCGTTGCCGCAGTCGTTGCGCTCCAGTGGCTGCGCCGCCGCACCTCCTCCTTGACGGCCACGCTGCCGATCTTCTGCTCTTGTGAGCTCACCGCCGCGTCGTTGTTCTTGAGCCTTTGCCATTGTTCCTCTCCGCAGCATTTCGTGCCGCCGCCTCTAGGTTGCTGCCCTAGGTGTTCTTCTTGTTCTTCTCAATTTCCTACGACGGTTCCTCTTCTGCTCCGCCGCCGTGCTCGTCGCCGTCGCGACGGGGCCTTGGGTTTCTAGGCCTCTCCCCACCACCAGTTCTTCCTCTGTTGATTCCTCCAACGATCCGATGTCTAGCTCATAGAGTGGCGCCGTTGTTGGGGAAGAAGAGCTGATGGCGGGCCTAGAACGGGGTTCCTGGCAAGGTTCTACGGTTACTCGTAGAGAGGTTGATTGGCTGCGCAAGACCCGCTGAATTCCCGCCGAGGTAAACTATCGCTTACCCGGCAAAGAATCTTCCCCCGTGCTCGACGAGGGTGAATATGTAGTTTTCATGTCACATTTTGCCAGAGGATTTGGTCTTCCTCTTAGTGATTTGCTAGGGGCTTTATAGATTACTTCGGCCTTCAGCCGCACCATCTACCTGCCAATGTCGTAGCCTCTCTCTCGGCCTTTATCTCTGCTTCTGAAAGATACTTCGGCCCATTGGCCCTCAGTAGATGTTTGGTCGAAGTTCTTCCAAATCCGAGCTAATGTTGTGCCGGATAAATCTCTGCACCCTTCCGAGAAATCTTTAACCCAGTGAGGGGCCGCATCTATTACACCTTGGAAAAACTCCGTGTTCCCCCGAGTAGCTAGCTTAGAATCTTGTAAGAAATGGCACAGATCATTCTTCTATGTTAAGAATACTAGAGCCAAGGATAAGATCCAGCTTCCTGATTTCACCATCGGTCCTCCTTCAAAGTAGAACTGGCTATATAACCCGAAGAAGACCCATGCTCTTGCCGAGGTATTCGAGCTCCGGCTTAAGGAGTTGATTCGTGCTCGGCTTCGGGGTGAAGACCTGATGACTGCGTTTATTAGCAGCCGAATCTGCCCCTTCCAGCTCCATTCCCACAAGCTTTGCTATATGAGTGGTCCTTTGGATCCAAACCGAGTTTGTACGGTTGAGCTTGATGATTTCCATATTTATAAACGTGTCCGGTCTATCTTCAAGACTGAGTTGCCCGAGGAATGGCAGTGGGGAATGAAGCCATTTTCTCGCGAGAAACCTCCTCCTCAGGTAAATCGAACACGAGTAGTTCTATCCGAATTATTTTTCCTCTGTTGTTTCGCTAACTATTGTTTGCCTTTTTCACAGAGATTTGCAGAGCAAACCACAGAAGATGCCGAGGTTTTAGCTCTTCCCTGGACCGTCGACCGTAATACTTCGGACAACGTAGAACTTGACCCGGAGGAATTCATTCCTCCTACACACCCCCGGAGTAAAACCTCGGCCCGTGCTGATGAAGGTGATTCGGACGACGTTCGAATTCTCGAGGTATTTGTCGCGGTGCCTATCTATTATGCATTTCCGGCTCCTTCTTTCCCAGCTAATCCGGTTGGCCAGGTGCATGATGCCGAACCCCTCGCTTCAGAGGCCCCTGCTGCTTCTAAGAAGCACGCTGCTCCGAGGGATCCTTTGGATACTTCTCCCAGGAAACAAACCAAGAAATCTTCCCAGCATATTCCGAGGCGCAAAGTTATGCCTGGAGTTACTAGGTAAGTTTATCTTTGTATTCTCATCTGTATTTCTTGTTTCTCTCTTTTTGTTTCCGAATTATTTTTCACTTCTTTGCAGTGCTCCTCTTTCCGCTAAGCCTAGTGGTCCGAGTATGACATATCATGTCACTCGGCCGCCTTCACCATCGCCTCTGGAAGATGTTCGGGTTCCTAGTCCTCCCCGCGACGATTCTCCTCGCGGGCCGACTAACGGCTCTCCTTGACGATATGAGCCCATTGCCCCCTGTTGTTTTTGATGATGTCCCGGTGCCAGATCACCCAATTGATTCGGTAGTTCCTCTCAAGATTCCCGAGGTCGCTCCTACTGCTCCTTCGCGTCCTACAACTCCAGCTTCTGCTCACACTCCCGCCGAGGTTACCGCTATCTCGGCCCCTTTGGAGACTGCCACCCCTCCTGATGCTAAGGATATTGCTCCCGGTTCCGAGGTTGCTGCTCCTACCGGAGTTCCCGCAAAAATCCAGAAAGTTGTGACCGCTAAACCCTTGCCATCTCAAAAAGGGCAATTCGGTTCCTCTCAGCCCAACGTTGCTGATATGCTTCGCAAGGGTGCCTCTACAATCAAGCCTGCGGTTGCCATTGCTGACGACACGCGACTCGTGCTTCACAAGAGTCCTGCGACCGTTGCAGTCACACAACATGTTAGAGGTAAAGTGCTGACACGCACTAAGAGTGGAAATAGCCTCAGATCATTGGTAGAGTATGCCAACAACTGGAACGCTGCTGATTAGCTCGAAGGCAATCCGAGTAACCAATCGTTCCAGCTATCCGACATCAGCAGCCGTTTGCACACAACTTCCAAGATTGTCCTTGAAAGTGACAAGATGAACGAGGTAAGCGCCTCAATTCATGCTTTGTCTTTTATTTATACCATATTATATACACACTAGTCCCCTCGTTATTCGGTTGGAAGCTTTCCTTGCTTCAAATAAACCAACTTGCCTGTGCAGTAGATAGTGTTTGCTGTGTATATTAAAATACCTCTAGCCACCCAGAGCCGGTTCATGTTTCTTCATGATTCGGATTTGCTTTTGGTTTTAAACATCCAGCCGTCTAGATTCGAGTCAAGTTTTTTTCTTGATTCGGATCTGCTTTAGTTTTAAATATCTAGTCGCCTAGATCCGAGTCAAGTTTTTTCTTGATTCGGATCTTCTTGTGATTTTATTTGTATGACTCTTTGTTATTTCAGGTTGCTCATGATCGATGAACGACCGAATTCCAAAGGTTACTCTTCTCGCATAAGAAGCTTCAAGATAAATGCGACAAAATGCTCCCTGTTGTGAAGAAGACCGGTAAGTTACTCGGCTCTTAGTTCCCTCTATCTTTGTAGGAAAGTTCCTTATTTGTACTAATTTATGATGTGTTGTTGTGTAGTTAATGTCATCAATCTAAATGCCCGGCTTACGAAGAAAATCGCTACCCTTGAAGGTTATTTATCCCTTTGTCCTTTTATTTATCCTTCTCCATTCGAAGTAAACCTTGAGTATCTTACGGTATTCCGGCTTCGGCGTAGCCGAGTTACAAATATTTGCAGCATCACATCAAGAATGCATACCTATGTCTGATATGATGCTGCATTTTTTAGAGCAAGCTGGCACTCACTCGGCACAACTTAAAGAAAAAAGATGACGAGATAGCCCGACTCCGTGCCGAGGTTGAATCGCTCAAACTCTCTCAGAAATCCGAGTTGGAGAAAATTGATCATGAGTTTTCCGAGGAGAAGAACCGACTGAGCCTTCAGCTTTAGAAGAACAAGGAACTGCTTGGCGCTGCCGAGCTAAAAAATCAGGAGATGATCAAAGAAATAGCCTATTTTGAGAAAAACAGGGCAAACTAGGCCACGGATCTTCAGAAAATGCTACGATATATCCATCGTAAGTTTTCTGTTCCTGGCCGAGTTATTCTTTCTCGCTGCTTTCCTTGACTTACTTGGTGTTCTTTCCTATAGATCATTTTCCAGAAGCTAAGTCTGTGAGCTCCAAGGTTGTGATTGCTGCTCGCGAGCGCCCAGGTGTTCCCGTTGTGCCGAATCAGGAATATTCCATGGAGGATTTTTTGGTTGCCGTTGATGCTGCTATTGAGCCAATGAAGGTTATGGGAAAATATTTGGTGAGAGAAGCTATTCGGGTCTACCATGTTCTTTGGCCGAATTAGACGGAAATTAATGAAGTAGAAGTGCTTGTGGCGAGGCTGATGGAGTCCCAAGCTCGATTGAATCTTTGGAGGGAATCCACTGGACGAGCTGGAGCTGATATGGCGCTTAATGTTGTTTTGTCATGGTACAAGGATATGTCCCTCGATATTCTGATGAACTTGCGCACTGGTTCTCCTTGGATTGAAAATCCGGATTTCGTTGCTCGTCGCCAAGCCCGTGCTTTCTAGCTTATTGAATATGCTGATCTTCATCGCTAGATCGAAGGGCCGAGTTTCCTTCCTAACAAGGACGAAGATAATGCCGAGGTTGCCGATGATGACGAATCCGATGGAGATTCTGATGGTGAGGTTGAGTCGGGTGAAAATTCTGATAACACTGACGAGTCCAGTGATAGTTCGGGAGGGGATGCCGAGGCTCGATCCTCCTCCAAGGGAACTGAAGCTTATCAAGCCCAAGGTGGGGTCTCTCAGCGAACCACCCTTGCCCAAGATGCTCCTGCAACCTCCGTGGAGGCCGAAGTAACCTCTGCAGAGGCTCAACAACTTCCGAGGCCCCTGCTCCTAAGGCCATTACTCCTAGTGAAGCCGAGGTAGTCTCGGCTGCGTCCGAGGTACCAGCGTCGGAAAATCCTGCTGCTACAACTGTTCCTCCCACGGGTGATTCGGCAACTGCCGATCTTGAGCTTAAAACTCTTATGTGCTCAAGTCCCCGGTATGCTGGGTGTATGTTGTCCTAAAACAATCTTCCTCTTTTGGTATTGTGTAACCCGTTTAACTTTGACATCCTGTACTGTAGTAATGTTGTTACTCTTCTAGTTGAATTGGTGCGATTCGTATCTTTGTTTGCGAAATTTCAATTTCACAAGTTTGAATCATTATCCATATGTATGATTCTCGTTCGGCATCCATCATGTGCCTTTTATCTATTCTTAGTTGCAAAACTCTTGGTTTTACAATTTTGTCTCAAGAAATATGAGCACTATGTCCATACATCATTTAGTTTGATAAATTTATTACCTTTCCAAACCATCCTCTTGTAAGATAATATAGATAGGGTACTTTCCTCATTATATCACGAACTGCTGAGGTCATTATTCGTATGATTATGATTGTACAAATTCATGGGGAACTCCCTGAGTTATTGTTGGGGTTGCTGAGGTGATCATTCATATTACACATGTGATTGATGATAGACTAGACGGGGCAGTCCCCGAGTCACCGGTTGGACTACCGAGGTTCCATACATAATTAGACCGACGAACAGTATGGGGTAGTCCCCGAGTTACTGTTCGAGTTACCGAAGTTTCATACATAACTAAAATGATAAACAACATGGGGTAGTTACCGAGTCATTGCTCGAGCTACCGAAGTTTCATACATAACTAAAATGACAAATAACATGGGGTAGTCCCCGAGTCACTGCTCGAGCTAACGAAGTTTCATACATAACTAAAATGATAAACAACATGGGGTAGTTCCTGAGTCATTGCTCGAGCTACCGAAGTTTCATGCATAACTAAAATGACAAATAACATGGCGTAGTCCCCGAGTCACTACTCGAGCTACCAAAATTTCGATAATTCATGTTTGATACATTAACTTGATACATAATATTGTTAGATACAACATCCTTCCTCTAAGTGTAAAATGGATGAACTAAAGCCACATTCCACGGCCTTTTTGATTCGTCTCCGGACTTATCCGTTTGTTCTTTTCTGGTGTTTGAGCGTCGATTAGGTAGTATGCATCGTTGTGTAATGCCTTGCTTATGATAAATGGTCCTTCCCATGGAGGTGATAGTTTATGCATGCCGGTTGTGCGTTGCACCAGCCGAAGAACTAGATATCCTTCCTTAAAAACTCTTGGACTCACTTTCTTGCTATGATATCGCCTGAGGTCTTGCTGATCTCGATAGTGCCAATTATCTTGCTTATTCTAGTAGATCCACGTCATCTTGCTAAGATATTTCATTTACTTTGACATTCGTGTATTGGGTGACTCTTGGAGAGTCATGCATTATGTCGGCCGGGAGTACAGCCTCTGCCCCATATACGAGGAAGAACGGGGTATACCCTGTTGATCTATTCGGGGTAGTCCTCAGGCTCCACAACACCGTTGGGAGTTCCTTGATCCAGCATCCTGCCGACCTTTGTAGCGGTTCTATCAGCCGAGGTTTTATTCTAGACAACACTAGTCCATTTGACCTTTCTACTTGCCCATTTGATGCTGGGTGAGACACTGATGCAACATCGAGTCTGATGTGCTTCTCTTGGCAGAATCGAGCAAAGTCTCCTTCAGCGAAGTTTGTGCCATTATCTGTGATGATACTGTGTGGATAACCATATCTCAGAATAATATCTTTCAGGAATTTCACTGTTGTGAGCCCGTCACATTTCCATATTGGTTTTACTTCTATCCACTTTGTGAATTTGTCCACCATGACCAAAATGTGAGGCATGCCACCGCGGGCCGGCCTAAATGGTCCTACCATATCCAAGCACCATACTAAGAATGGCCAAGTGATCGGTATTGTTTTTAACTCGGATGAAGGCATATATATCTTGATGGCGTACCTCTGGCAACCATTACACTTTGTTACCATTTCCTTTGCTTACTTCAGCGCAATTGGCCAGTAAAACCCATGCCTGAATGCTTTGGCCATGAGGGCTTTGGACGAGGCATGGTGCCCACACTCTCCTTGATGTATGTCCAAGAGGATCTCTTGCCCCTCTGCCGAGCCAACACATCGTTGCAGCACATTTGTCACACTTCTCTTATAAAGCTCATTATTGATGATCGTGTAAGATTTTGCCCTTCTCACTATCTGACTGGCCATAACCTCGTTATCCGGCAAGATCTTTTCTTTGAGGAATGAGAATATGGGCTATGCCCATTGTGGCACGACTTTCTCTGGGAAAGTTGTGTCGTCAATTTCCATCATCTCTACCGACATAACCTCTGCCGGCTTTTCCCAATCCATTTTTGGGTCAGCCGAATCAATTTCCGAGTAGCTCGTCTCATGTACTCTATCAATTTCCATCGGGACATGCCCTTCTATCTAATCTGACGACATATGAATTGACTCGGACTCTGGAGAAGGTATAATTGATGGCTTTCTTAGGTGTTCCAGGGCTATACCAGGCGTAATTGATTGCCTGGTTGATCCGAGCTTCGGCAACGTATCTGCTGCATCATTTTCTGCCCGAGATATGTGATGGAATTCACATCCATCAAAGTAACCACTAATCTTTTGCACATGAAATCTATACAAGGCCATATTTGCATCCAGTGCGTTCCAATTCCCTGACACTTGCTGGACTACGAGGCCTGAATACCCATAGCAAAGAATCTAATGTATGCCGATCTCTTTTGCCATTTTTAGGCCATGGACAAGCGCCTCATACTCGGCTACATTGTTCGATGCAGCAAATGTATTTGCAAAACATATTTCAGCTGATCCTTTTTTGGACAGGTCAATACTATCCCAGCTCCTAGGCCATTTCTTAACTTGGACCCATCAAAGTGCATCGTCCAATAATTCGGATCTGGCAATGGGGGTTCATACTGTACCTCGGCCGAGTCTACAAAAAAGTCAGCCACTGCCTGAGATTTAATCTCGCCTATCAAATTGCGGAGCATATGGTGACAACTCAATTGCCCATTTTGCTATTCGGCCACTTGCATCTTTGTTGCTTAGTATCTCGTCTATTGGTGCCTCAAAAATCACCTTTATTGGGTGTTCTTCAAAATAATGTTTTAGCTTCTTTGCCGACATGTATACTCCGTAAGCCATTTTTTGGTAATGCGGGTAGTTCTGCTTGGAGGCCGATAATACCTCGCTCAGGTAATATACCGGTCTTTGCACCGACTTACGTTCTTCATTTCGTTCCACGACAACTACTGCACTTACTACCCTTTTTGTTGCTGCTACATAGAGTAGCATAGTCTCTTTTGACAAAGGGGAAGCCAAGATAGGTGCCGTAGCCAGCATCTGTTTTAACTCATGAAAATCACTATTGGCCTGAGGTGTCCAGGTGAACTTGTCGGATTTTTTCATTAATTGATACAAAGGCAATGCTTTCTCACCTATCCGACTTACGAAACGACTCAAGGATGCAAGACATCCTGTAAATTTTTGTACATCGTTTAAGAACTTTGGCAGTTCCATTCTTTCGATCGCATGGATCTTATCCGGATTTGCCTCTATACCTCAGCTGGATATGAGGAAACCGAGTAATTTTCTGGATGGTACACCAAAGGTACATTTTTCCGGGTTAAGCTTCATTCGGAAACTTCTCAAGTTCGCGAATGTCTGCCGAATATCTTCTAGGAGTGTGTTCGTCTCTTTGGTTTTTATAACCACATCATCAACATACACTTGCACATTTTTTACAATCTCATTGTGCAGACATTTTTGCATGCATCTTTGGTACATGGATCCTACATTATGCAGGCCGAATGACATGGTGTGATAGCAATAAGCCCCATACGGGGTGATAAACGCAGTCTTTATTTGATCAGCCAGGTTTAACGGTATCTGGTGGAAACCAGAGTACGCGTCTACAAATGATAATAACTTGCAGCCTGCGGTTGAATCAATGACTTGGTCTATACTAGGTAAAGGAAAAGGATCTTTGGGACATGCCTTGTTAAGCTTCGTGTAATCGATGCACATTCGCCAAACCACAGCTACATTTGGGTCATCCTTTTTCTTTTCTACCAACATCGGGTTTGATAACCAATCCGGATGAAGTACTTCCATGATAAACCCAGCCGCAAGGAGCCGAGCTATCTCATCCCCTATTATCTTTCTCCTGTCTTCGACGAAGCGGTGGAGAGGTTGCTTCACTGGCCTTGGTCCTGGTCGTACGTGCAAAGAGTGCTCAGCCAGCTCCCTCGGTACTCCTTGGAGGTCATGTGTTGACCATGCAAAGATATCCCGATTCTCACGAAGGAAGCTGGTGAGCTCGCTTTCCTATTTGTCATCTAGGCCGGCACCAATAGTGATGGTGTGCTCTGGGAATTGATCATCAATTTGGATCTTTTTTGTTTCCTTAGTCGGCTAGAATGACACACTTCCGTGCGGGTTGGAAAGTGTCGGCATGTTGAGCTGTGCCGACTGAGCTAAAGCTGCCACCTCCAGAATTCTTCTTTTCTCTCTCGCGATTACCAAAGACTGGCCAGATTTGACCCGGCTGAAGCACACTCCATTGATTTCCTATAATCTCCAGCTACTGTTATCACCCCCTGAGGCCCTGGCATCTTCATTTTCAGGTAATTGATGTGACAACTGCTCAGAAACTTAGACAATGCCGGTCGTCTGAGTAACGCATGGTAGCAACTTTCTAGATCCACCACCTCAAATTCCAGATTCTCAGCTCTACAATTCTCTCTTGTGTCGAATAACACATCCACTCGGACCTTGCCAATGGGTTCACATGAGAGTCCCGGCACTATTCCATGGAATGTTGTCCTTGTTGACTGCAGCATATTCCGAGTTTGTGCATCATGTCTTTGTACATGATATTGATGCTTCTCCCATTATCTATCAGTAGTTTTGAGAACTTCAAATTGATGCTAGGACCGACAAATGTCGGATCCAGCACTAAAGCATACGATCCTAGGTTCGGCATGATCTTCGGATGATCTCTTATGCTCCATGTTATCTCCTGGTCTGACCATGGCACGTATCTAGACACTTCCGGCATAACTGCATTCACTTCCATATGTCGGCGTTGTACGCTCTGTCTATCTTGTTGTTCTATTGTGAACACAAAGTATGATTGGTGATGTTCCCTGTAATTATTGCGTCCATTATTTCCGAGGTTTCCCCTTCCATCTTGATTCTGATTTATCACTTGATGAACTGTATCCCTCTGATCCTGATTCTCATACCTCGGAGGTGGTGGAGGTAACATCAGTTGTTGCGCATTTCCCCCTATCAGCTGTGGCTGCTGCTGGTGATGCGCTTGCTGTTGTGGTGCTTGTATGGCTGCCGGGTTTCCCATTGCACTCTTCATCTAGGCGCATTAACGAGTGGTATGGTTGGCTGGCTTGGCCGGGTTAGGCGTGTGAAATTTACATGGCTGATCCAGGATGGACTCAAACGTGTACTTCGGCCTCTCTTGCCACTGTTTCCTCTGCTCAGGTGTCCATTGTTTCTTCCCGTCGTTTCTCGGCGTCCATTGTTGAGGACCATTTTTCTGTCGTTGATTGTTCCCAATACTCGGTTGATCCTGCACAACTGCTGCTACTTGATTTGAACTGTATCTGTAATCCGACCTCTCATCCCTTCTTCTACCTCGGTATTCATTGCGGCGCGATGATCCAGCACCATCTCGGGTGTAATGGTCCTGTTGCTCACGATGCTTAGACGACATAAGCTCTGGTTGAGTCGGATCACCCAAGGCATATGAATCAGCTATTCTGATCATTTCTGCCAATGTTGTTGGCATATATCTTTGCAACCTCTTACACAACACACTTGCATACCTGCACCCCTGAGCGAACCAGGCAATTGCTTGAGATTCTATAACTCCCTCACACAAATTTCTGAGGTTGCAGCACCGAGTTAAGAATTCTCTATCAGTTTCATTTGATTTCTGCTTGCACATTGCGAGCTGTTGTGGCCTGTTTGGCCTCTTATATGTGCTGGTGAAATTACTGACGAACACTTCCTCAAAATCCAACCAATAGTTGATACTTCCTGCTGGTAAATTATTCAGCCAAACTCTGGCCGGCCCTTCCAACATCTAGGGCACATATCTCATAGCCCATCTCAGATTCCCCCTGGCTATTTTTACGGCTGTGGCATAATCAATTAGCCAATCTTGCGGCTTCATACTTCCATTGTACGTTTTTGTGCCTCTTGCCAACTGGAAGTTCGGCATGGGCGGTTCGCCCATGATCCGAGGTCCAAAACATGCCGGGCCAGGTGGGCCATGTTCTTCCAACAGCTCGGATCGATACAGTCTGTCCAACTTCAATCTTGCGTCTGTTGACGACAAGTTTCTATATATAATCCTTTCCTGCATTCCATAACGGTTTTGCCCACCATGCTCTGCATTTTCCATCTCTAAGTAACCATCATTATATCTCTCATTTGCTTGATTATGCGGAGCTTGTCTTGCTTCTCGCTCTTGTCAAGGATCGTGCCTCGGCCGATTATCTCGCAGATGGTATCTTCTTCCTTCCGCCGGGTTATTGTTCTTGGGGTTTCCCCTTTCGAGACTTCCATGCAATCTGTTCACGTGGTCGGGGTTTCTATCACCGCTGTTACCTCGGCTTCCATTGCCCCTATTTTCATTGATCTTCCCGGCCACTGCCGGGTCATATGGGACAATTTGTTTGTTTCTCTTTCCCGAAGTTACTGCTTTGTCTTTTCGTGCATTGTTTCCGGGTGAGGATGCCGCCGCTGCAGATAATGCGGGGGCAGCCCCTGCTGAATGAACCATGTGGGAAGCTCCCGGTTTTGTCGGGTTAGCCCTAAGCATCTCCTCATTCTGCTGGTTTGCGATGCGTACCAGCTCGTTTACCCTTTCTTGCTGCTTTTTCCGGGCTTCCCTGGTTAGTCCTTCCAGCTCTAGGGCTGCCGCATTTGCCGCCCTGAGGTTCTTCGCCGGGGTACTGTACCTCGGCAAACCTGGTTCAACTGAATCATCTGGCTAAGCCTCATGCTCTCTATTGATATCATTCACGAGGTTCTTTCCTCTTAATCTTAGATCATCTACTCGGCCAGGGGCCGTATCCAGCTTGTTTGCCCTTGCGTATTCTCTCAAAGTCCTGTTAAAAGACTCCTGCAAGGCCGACACCTTTTTTGCCTCTTCTAACATTTTCAATCTAGTTTCTTCTAACTCCGCCTACGCGTTTGCCGGGTCAACTATTGGCGCTACAGGTGTAGTTAAGTTATCTATGGCTGCCTGCAGGATATTCTCTAGCCTCTCCAGAGATGGCCACCTTATCCTCATTGTTTTTGGAGTTATCTCCTGCAGCTCGGCTTCCCTGGTTACCGGAGGATCTGCTGCTGTTGGCTTTGGAGCCGCTTGGTTTGCCGCAACCTGTCCTCCTACTGCCGGGTCCTTGCTTGGCCTGGCCCTTGCCACTGCTGCTGGTGCAGGAGATGTCATCATCACCTTGGTGTTGCTCGCGAGGCGAATGCCACGCTGACCGCTCGCAACATTGAGGGGAGGATCTCCTACTACGATGACTCGGCGCGAGTAGACGCATGTGGTGTCAATGCCGATGTAGATCTTGTGAGCGCCCAGGTTGATGAAGACGCCGTTGTGCGGGGGAGCTCTCCTCCTGAAACTGCCAGCATTGTCGCTGACATAGTCCCAGATGTCAAATCTCTAGACTAATCCAAAGACCACCCGCTCGCCAGTGTCGATGAAGTTTCCCGTCTGGATCTTGACTCCAACTAGCACCGCTGCTGGCCCCACGGTGGGCGCCAACTGTCGTGGTGGTGGCACGACAGATGCCATGAGTAGGCTAAAGTATGGGGCCAATGGATGCTAGTGGGATCTGGGGAGGGAAGATGTAGTGATTATCTACACACAACTAGCTAGAACATAGATCTTTATTTCTCCTCTATCAAGTTACAAGTGCTCCTTGAGCTGTATCAGAGAGAGGAGGAAGAAGATTACAACATGAGCCCTCTAGTGTTAAATGAGTCGATGCCCTCTCCAGGTCGCCATGCCCCTCCTTATAAAGGGGTCCCTTGGTTCCTTCTAGGGCTGACGTGGACAAGCATATTCTTGTAATATGCTTGTCCCAAAGTGGTAACTCGGTGGACCTCTTTCCGTGTCCCCCTTCTGTTGACGGCAAAGACCCAGAACCCCCACATGTGTGCCTCGGGCTTGCCCATTGTCACCTCCGTGACGCTGTTCTGCCCCTCTGTGGCTCCGCTCTTTGTCTCTAGCGCTTGGCTCTATGCAGATTCCTCCTAGTTAGTAGCTAGGGTTTGAATTTGGGATCCGTCTCCTTCTCCTGCAAGCTTCCCGTTATTCGGCCTCTCCTCGCATAACTCGGCTTGAACTTTACCTGCGTATAAGCTGATCAACCTGATTTGGCCGACTTAACTCATATGCCGGTTGAGTAAGGTATTAACTACTTGACTCTGGTTAAGTCACGCCTTACTCGGCCGACCCTGGCATAACTCGGCCGAATCAACTTATAACCCGACATATGGTAAGAAGGGTTTCTTCCTTCTTTCCACTATCTTGACCCTACCTGGGGTCATCCCCCCAACAACGGATGGCCTGGTCTGGCGGGCGGCGCCGGCCAGCGAGGTCACTCCCTCTCCCCAAGCCGGAGAAAAGGTATACCTCAAGGCCCAGTTTGTGTGTTGCGTCTCCCTCCCAATCTCCGACTTCTTCATCCAAGTCCTAAAACACTTCCGGGTTCAACCTCAGAACCTTTCTCCGAATAGCATCCTCGCGCTAAGTAATTACGCGACGTTATGTGGGGCATACCTAGGGATTAGGCCCAGGTTAGATCTATTCATCTATTTCTTCACCGTGAAGAGGGAAGCCAGAGTGAGTGTAGCACCCCGGGTAAAACCACTACTAAAAATCATTGTTGTTTATAATTTGTGCACCATCATGACATCAACATTCATCGTTTTGCCTAAAACTATTTTGCTAAAAGCCCTATTTTTATTTTCTACAAATACCCCTTCTCTAAATAAAATATAAAACCATGTTCCTCTCGGATCCTTATTTTTTGCCTAAAACATATTTGTCAATGTTTTGTTTTAAATAAAATAAAATAAATAAATAAAATATTTTGTTAGGGGGAGGCAGTCCATCCGGTCAGGCCCAAGGCCCAACTAGACAGACCACCTACTACCCCATATATAAAACCCTAAACCTAAACCAATCCCAACCACCCAAACCCTAATCCCATCACCCCCTCTCCCCGCCGCCTACTCCCTTCCTCCAGCCGCCAACCACCCCGGCCACGCACACAACACCACGCGACACCAACACATGCCACCACCACACAGTGCACGCAACGCACCCACCCCGGCCCCGCTCCTGGCCCACCCCGCACGCGACCGAACCGCCCAGGTCGCCCACCCTCTCCCCTCGCGATGCCTCTCTCGCCTCCATCCCCAATCCACGCAGCAACCGCTGCCGCCGACCTCATTGTGCGCCGCCGCCAGACCCTACCTCGTCGAGCTCTGCCGTAGACCCCGCCGCTGCCACCCTTTCTCGCCACCTCCAGTCGGCCGCCTCCGCGCGTTCCCCGCTACCTCTGGTCGCGAGCACCGCGGCTCCGTCTACCTCTGCCGCACCGTCATCCGCCACCTCTGCCCTCCACCTCGCGCCGCGAACTTCCGTCACTCGAGCCCGTCAGCCGCGCAAGCTCTGTCGTCCCCAGCGCCCGTCGCGCGCGTCCCTGAGGCCTCCTGCTCGTGGCTGCATCCACTGTTGCCGTCCTCTTCCCGGCCCTGCCCATCCTCTCCTCGTTGTCGGGATTTCCTGCTGAAGTCCTAGCCGCCACCGCCCTGTACCGCCTTGTCGGTCGTCGTCGACGTACGACCTTCCTCGACCTCAAGTCCTGCTGGTGCCCCTTCGAGCATGACAAGCCCGTGTACCCCTCTTCTCCGGCTGCGTTGTCCCGTGTCTATTTTACGCCGCCGGCCTTTGCCCATGTTCCTGCAGCCTGCCGTGTGCGTGATGCCCGCTGTTGTTCACAGCGGAAACCTTTTGGCATGTTGCGTTTGGCCAACTTGTTTCTGTGAGATGCCAATGGTACCTGTAACACCCTCAGAATCGGACCTATGCAAGTTTTAGCGAAATCCGCCAAACCCGCATAGAAACGATTCAAAGGTGCCCACCAGGCACTTTCGTGCGGGTGGAAAACGAATTAATAACATTACACAACAGTCCTCGATGGGACCCACAGAACAGGTATATATAACAGCGACTCAATGAGTCAAGAATACAGATATAATATACAAAGATACAAATCACCTTTAAAACGATAGAGCGTCCAACTACGGACAAGATGCAAATGGGGCTAAGAGCCCTGAAGAATAACCAATGGCGTCCATAACCCTGCCCAGGCCAAGCCAGGAGGGGAACCCTGCTAACGGCGTCGATCTCAAAACCTGCTTAAACAAAAGGGGTGCCGACAAAGGGCAAAGGAAAAAGAGGAGCGTCAAGATCGAGGCCAAGACAGCGAGGCTAGAATTCGGCGGTCCTCGCCTATATAGGTATGGTGGACTGAGCGGCAGCGGCAACATGCACTAAACAACCTATAGAGACTCGATACAACTGGCGGATATCAGAGAGGGATAAGAATGACCTATTCGGAACCAACCTGATACTACCATCAAACAAACCCACCCTGGTGTTCCCCCTCGAGACCAATCGAGGAAGTCAACCGAGGAACTCACACCGTTGGCAGTTTTATTTATTCAGTTATCGTTGCAGCAATTACTAGTCAGGTTTAGATAATCATCCTGATAAGGTAAGCAGTGGGCACTTTTAGTTAACCATTCCGTGATAGTGGCAACACTTACTAGTCAGATACAGATAGCATGAGATAACCCAAAAACCCAACAGTTGTTGGTACTTTTATTCAGCCATTCCGTTGTAGTTGCAATACTTACTAGTCAGGTACAATGGTCGCAAGCGACAATCCAAACAAGCAATTGTGGGCAGTATTATTAGTCATTCCATTATAGTGAAGCTGATTACTAGTCATTATAAAGTCAAATTTATAGCAATAAACTTTAGTTATGCTTGTCTATGATCGAGATCATGCTCCAAGTCGTCCATATCCGCGGACACGGCTTTCAGAAAGTTTTACCGGGTGCACCAATAGCAACACACGCCGATCAACCTCGGAAAAACCAAATCAAAACCCAATGAGGCCTTCACATTGAACAATCACAGATTCAGAAATATTTCAGGGGCCACCCTTGGAGTACACCAAGTAAGCAAGCTCGAGACGGACTCAAGGTTTGGGTATACTGTGAGCATTTGGGAACCCAAAACTGGGCTTGTCGACACCGCAGAATCGTGTCCCGATCCTAAACAGTACAGGTGCTATCTGTCGCACAATTTAAATACATAAGTAGCATGGCATAAGTACAGGATAGTAAATAAAACCTCAAACTAGTTTGTGGCCCCAAGAAATAAGAATGAATCAAGCTCTGGCTCAGGGGGGTCCCATATACCTCCCGGATGTGGATAGCGCGATAAATCAAGGAACAGGTATCAAGTACTCGGGGTCCTACGGGACACAAGTGGGCGTTCGGAAACCAAATATTCTCTATCACCCACCGATGCCTCTGCTTACTTCCATTTTAGTTGTTAAACAAGAATTAAAGTGTGCGATAAGTAAAACTATGATCATCTCCAGCATCAAACATGCGGCAATGCTCCAACAACTGTGGCATTTGACAACTCGCAGCAGCACTTGAGCAAGCGACTACGACGCGCAAGTCCAACTATCTACCAAACAACAAGTAATAGGATGTGTCCAAGGCAATATAAGGCTGCAAGGGATCATCACGGGTACGAAAACTAGAGCATCGCAACACAGATAGCAATAGATCAACAGGAGGGGAATAAAGACTATAAAGTAAGATAGGTAGAAAGGGGGAGATGCTCGCCTGAAAACATTGTCGAAGGTTCATCCGAAGATCGGTGCGAAGCTCACATCAACTCAACGGCCTTATCCGCGAAGAAGCAAAACACTAGAAGAAACACCGGATGCAATATTTAATACAACGGCAGAAGATCGGCATGATGCATGTATGATGAATGACATGGCAAAGATGCGATGCAATTAGGTCAAGTTAAGTGGAACCGGGGTCCCGACAATTAGTTAGGTGGTTCAAGTTGTTTAGAAACCCCGCAATTTAAATGTTGTTTTAACAAGGCAAGATAAGATACCGGTTCGCTACACAAGTTTAAATGAGGCCAATATAAGGCTAGATTTGCCCGCATATGGGCCCCACATTTAAGTATTAGGTGAATCGGCATAAGGCCCCCAAACCAATGATATGCATGCGAGAATGACAATTTAATATGCGACAAGTTGTATTATGTTATAAAATAGGGTTTCGGGAAGGGGTTCACACATTAGGGGGTCTCGACGAACTTGGGGTTCCGGGGTTCAGGGCCGCTCTCAGGGATCGACGGATCTGGGGTTCGGGGTCCGACGGAAGCGTTCTCGGATAACAGAGGTAGGTCTTGGCGTTCCGCGAGGATGGGCTTGGTGGTTCTGACTTCACTTGTCGGTGCCGGACTCGGTTGCAGTAGATCTTGGCCATGTCGAAGTTCTTGCCGGAGGTTCGTCGAGGTTCACCGGTCCGGTACGGTCTTCATATGGTAAATCTTGTCGGGTCCCACGGGGTCGATCTTGCCGTTGCGAGGGTCTTGTCGGGCCCGCGCCATCGAGTCGGTCTTGGCGTCCGGGGGGTTCGGGGTCTTGACGGGGTTCGGGCGCGCCGGGATCGGTCTTCGGGTCATCGAATCCCAGAAGGAGATCTTCGTGTCCTTGTAGTAGAACTTGGGGTCTTCGGATCCGTGAGCGGTCTTGGAGATGACCCTGAATGTCCCCGGTCGATCTTGCAGGGCAAGCAGGTCTTGGCGATGGCCTTGTTGGCGAGAAGATCTTGGCGGGATCGACTTCAAAACCGGGGGGGACTTGGTGTCCAGGGCCTCGGCGTCCAAGATGGGCTACCCGGGTTACATCGTTCGCTGCCGGTCCTCGGTCTTCTGCAGTACCATGATTAACCCCAAGTGAAAGCCGAAACGAGCTGAGGCGGCCATCATCTCCACACGGCCACCACATCCCGGCATCTTCACTCAAGCAACCAGTACATGCACAACATCGCGGACGCGAGCAAGCCGAACCGGAGGCACGACGGCGAACTCGCCGGGGCGAGCCGAGAGCGGGCTGCGCCAGGCGGAGGAAGAGGACCTGCAGGACGCCGCGCTGGAGAGGCAGACCGGGAGGCGGAGGGCTGACGCGGCGAGAAGGGACGGCCGGCCCAGAGGTTGAGGCGGCGCGGCTCGGGAGGCAGCGCCAGAGAGGCAGGGACGAGGCGGGAGGTCCAGGCGGCGGCCAGCGCAGCGCAGCGGAGCTCGGCGAGGACTGGTGGCGAAGGCGGCCGGAGAGGGACGTCGAGGGAGGGAGCTTGAGGGCCAGCAGGCGTGAGGCGCCGAGGGAGCGGAGGTCGGGACGGCAGCGTAGCTGTGGAGGCGCGCACGGAGCCGAGAGAGGAGGGGCGCAGGCTTGAGGGGGCGGAGCTCGAGGGAGGAGGCGGAGAGGCTCCATGGCCGGGCCTGGTCAGGCGAGGAGGAGAGAGGCAGGCGGCGGTTGGGTTGGTGGAAGGAAGGGCTGGGTGGGAGACGGCTCGGGAGGGAGGAAGGCTCGGGCGGTGGCGTGGGATGCGAGGAGGAGGCGGTTGGTGAGGACGGTGACAGGGGTGGGGCCGTGGAGTCGGTGAGGTGGGAGGGATCCGGTCTTGGTGCGTCTTCTGTGTCTTGTGTGTGTGTGTGTGTTGGGGTGTGGGGTGAGGTGAGGGAGTGGGGAAGGAGAGAGGGCTGGCTGAGGTGGCGGTGTGAGTGGGTGGGTCTTTGGGAGAGGTGAGGTGGCGAGAGGCTATTGGAGGGAGTGAGGTGGCTGGTTGGTTGGGTAGACTAGGTTGGGTAAACTTAGGATTTAGAGGGGCAGGTGGACCGATTATTTTCTGGGGTGGTCGTTCGGGTCATCTGGCCCGTTCGACTGCCCCCACTAAAAATAATTAAATCTTTTATTTGTTTTAAACGGGCCGTGTGCAAACCGATAGCGGCCAAAACAAAATATTCCGGGAACCCGGTTTTGGTGTTTGAATGAAGGTGGGGCGTCTTGGAAAACAAAACGGGCGTTGCGAAAATAGTTTGATGCAAACAATGCATGATGATGACGATGCAATGCACAAATTCAACGCGATTTTCTAGTAGTGGTTTTGCGGGATGCCACAATTCGACACCACTAACAATGGATCTCGCCCTCGAGATCCGCCTCATGGTACCGGAAGGAAGGTCGGCGAACGGCATCTCCTCGCTTCATGTAGATCCTCGGGACACCACTAACAAGGGTTCATCCTCCATCTTGAAATCGGCGACACCACCAACAAAGGGTCGTTGTCCCTGATCGTCGAGAGAACACTCCGGAGAAACAAAGGACGAAGATAGAGGTATCAAACGATAAGGCCACCTCTTACTTCCATTAGAAGAGGGAAAAGTTACATTGATCCACCAGTTCGATGTACAGAGCGAACAGTAAGAGTCGGGTAGGGTGATCAGTCCATCCCGGACCCAACTATCAACTCTATACATGGGTAGGAGAATCAGGCAACTCAACTCTCGAGATTTAGACTGAAGACCTTCTTAGGCGGTATCCGGAACAAAGGGATGATGCCAGCAGGAATCGTATGAAAGACACAATGATTAGGTTCCGCGATGGTTCCATTGGCATGAACAACACATGCTCAAGGTATACTCCAACTTCACCAATGCTCGTCCTTCTCATATGTTTTTCAACGACACAGATATCCGGCAAGGAACACATATGGATAAAGAGCTCAAGAACAAAAGATTGGAGGAAGGGTTCAACAGACAAGTTGCAGATTGACGATCGTAGCACCTCCGTTACAAAAGGAAGAAAGCGAAACCCTGAAGGTACGACGGTAACCCAACCACGAGAAATCCTGGACTCGAAGAGAGAGAAGAGAGCGGATTCAAAACACGTAGAGATAAGAGAGGAATAGCAAAGGGGTAAGGAGTAAAAATCAGACCTAATCAGAACTATCCAACCGATTTTGCAAAAATAGTTTTGACACTCTACTTCGGCCGTTAGCTAGGTTATCCTCTGAAATTTGGACTTGTGGGTATCATAGCTTTGAGCTTTGATACCACTCTGTAACACCCTCAGAATCGGACCTATGCAAGTTTTAGCGAAATCCGCCAAACCCGCATAGAAACGATTCAAAGGTGCCCACCAGGCACTTTCGTGCGGGTGTAAAACGAAGTAATAACATTACACAACAGTCCTCGATGGGACCCACAGAACAGGTATATATAACAGCGACTCAATGAGTCAAGAATACAGATATAATATACAAAGATCCAAATCACCTTGAAAACGATAGAGCGTCCAGCTACGGACAAGATGCAAATGGGGCTAAGAGCCCTGAAGAATAACCAATGGCGTCCATAACCCTGCCTGGCCAAGCCAGAGGGGAACCACTGCTAGCGTCGATCTCAAAACACCTTAAACAAAAGGGTGCCGACAAAGGGCAAAGGAAAAAGAGGAGCGTCGATCTTGAGGCCAAGACAGCGAGGCTAGAATTGGCGGTCCTCGCCTACATAGGTATGGTGGACTAAGCGGCAACATGCACTAAACAACCTATAGAGACTCGATACAATGGCGGATATCGAGAGGGATAAGAATGACCTATTCGGAACCAACCTGATACTACCATCAAACAAACCCACCCTGGTGTTCCCCCTCGAGACCAATCGAGGAAGTCAACCGAGGAACTCACACCGTTGGCAGTTTTATTTATTCAGTTATCGTTGCAACAATTACTAGTCAGGTTTAGATAATCATCCTGATAAGGTAAGCAGTGGGCACTTTTAGTTAACCATTCCGTGATAGTGGCAACACTTACTAGTCAGATACAGATAGCATGAGATAACCCAAAAACCCAGCAGTTGTTGGTACTTTTATTCAGCCATTCCGTTGTAGTTGCAATACTTACTAGTCAGGTACAATGGTCGCAAGCGACAATCCAAACAAGCAATTGTGGGCAGTATTATTAGTCATTCCATTATAGTGAAGCTGATTACTAGTCATTATAAAGTCAAATTTATAGCAATAAACTTTAGTTATGCTTGTCTATGATCGAGATACTGTGCTCCAAGTCGTCCATATCCACGGACACGGCTTTCAGAAAGTTTTACCCGGCCGGGGTGCACCAATAGCAACACACGCTCGATCAACCTCGGAAAAACCAAATCAAAATCCAACGAGGCCTTCACGACTGAACAATCACAGGATTCAGAAATATTTCAAGGGGCCACCCCTTGGAGTACACCCACAACGAAGTAAGCAAGCTCCGAGACGGACTCAAGGTTTGGGTATCTGTTGTGAGCATCGGGAACCCAAAAGCTGGGCTTGTCGACACCGCGAATCGTGTCCCGATCCTAAACAAGACAGTGCTATCTCGCACAATTTAAATACATAAGTAGCATGGCATAAGTACAGGATAGTAAATAAAACCTCAAACTAGTTTGTGGCCCCAAGAAATAAGAATGAATCAAGCTCGCTCGGGGTCCCATATACCTCCGGATGTGGATAGCGCGATAAATCAAGGAACAGTATCAAGTACTCGGGGTCCTACGGGACACAAGTGGGCGTTCGGAAACCAAATATTCTCTATCACCCACCGATGCCTCTGCTTACTTCCATTTTAGTTGTTAAACAGGAATTAAAGTGTGCGATAAGTAAAACTATGATCATCTCCAAAGATCAAACATGCGGCAAGGCTCCAACAAGCTGTGGCATTTGACAACTCGCAAAGCACTTGAGCAAGCGACTACGACGCAAGTCCAACTATCTACCAAACAACAAGTAATAGGATGTGTCCAAGGCAATATAAGGTGCAAGGGATCATCACGAATACGAAAACTAGAGCATCGCAACACGTATAGCAATAGATCAACAGGAGGGAATAAAGACTATAAAGTAAGATAGGTAGAAAGGGGAGATGCTGCTGAAAACATTGTCGAAGGTTCATCCAAAGATCGATGCGAAGCTCACATCAACTCAACGGCCTTATCCGCGAAGAAGCAAAACACTAGAAGAAACACCGGATGCAATATTTAATACAACGGCAGAAGATCGGCATGATGCATGTATGATGAATGACATGGCAAAGATGCGATGCAATTAGGTCAAGTTAAGTGGAACCGGGGTCCCGACAATTAGTTAGGTGGTTCAAGTTGTTTAGAAACCCCGCAATTTAAATGTTGTTTTAACAAGGCAAGATAAGATACCGGTTCGCTACACAAGTTTAAATGAGGCCAATATAAGGCTAGATTTGCCCGCATATGGGCCCCACATTTAAGTATTAGGTGAATCGGCATAAGGCCCCCAAACCAATGATATGCATGCGAGAATGACAATTTAATATGCGACAAGTTGTATTATGTTATAAAATAGGGTTTCGGGAAGGGGTTCACACATTAGGGGGTCTCGACGAACTTGGGGTTCCGGGGTTCGGGGCCGCTCTCAGGGATCGACGGATCTGGGGTTCGGGGTCCGACGGAAGCGTTCTCGGATAACAGAGGTAGGTCTTGGCGTTCCGCGAGGATGGGCTTGGTGGTTCTGACTTCACTTGTCGGTGCCGGACTCGGTTGCAGTAGATCTTGGCCATGTCGAAGTTCTTGTCGGAGGTTCGTCGAGGTTCACCGGTCCGGTACGGTCTTCATATGGTAGATCTTGTCGGGTCCCACGGGGTCTATCTTGCCGTTGCGAGGGTCTTGTCGGGCCCGCGCCATCGAGTCGGTCTTGGCGTCCGGGGGGTTCGGGGTCTTGACGGGGTTCGGGCGCGCCGGGATCGGTCTTCGGGTCATCGAATCCCAGAAGGAGATCTTCGTGTCCTTGTAGTAGAACTTGGGGTCTTCGGATCCGGGAACAGTCTTGGAGATGACCCTGAATGTCCCCGGTCGATCTTGCAGGGCAAGCAGGTCTTGGCGATGGCCTTGTTGGCGAGAAGATCTTGGCGGGATCGGCTTCAAAAACCGGGGGGGAACTTGGTGTCCAGGGTCTCGGCGTCCAAGATGGGCTACCCGGGTTACATCGTTCGCTGCCGGTCCTCGGTCTTCTGCAGTACCATGATTAACCCCAAGTGAAAGCCGAAAAGAGCTGAGGCGGCCATCATCTCCACACGGCCACCACATCTCGGCATCTTCACTCAAGCAACCCAGTACAGGCACAACATCGCGGACGCGAGCAAGCAGAACCGGAGGCACGACGACGAGCTCGTCGGGGCGAGCCGAGAGCGGCCGAAAGTGAGGAAGAGGACCTGTAGGACGCCGCGCTGGAGAGGCAGACCGGGAGGCGGAGGGCTGACGCGGCGAGAAGGGACGGCCGGCCCAGAGGTTGAGGCGGCGCGGCTCGGGAGGGACGGGCGCCAGGGGAGACGGGGCCGAGGCGGGGAGGTCGGGCGGAGCGGGTCCGGCGGGCGGCGGCCAGCAGCGGGCGAGCGGCGGGGACCCGAGGTGGCGGGGCGAGACGGCCGAGGGACGTCGGGCGAGGCGGGGAGGGCACGCGGGAGCTTTAGGGCCGGGCAGGCGCCAGGGAGCGGGAACGCGAGGTCGGGACGGTCAGAGCGTGGCGAGGCGCGCCGGAGCCGAGAGGAGGGCAGAGGGCTTGAGGGGGCGGAGCCCGAGGAGGAGGCGGCGAGAGGCTCAGCACGCACGGCCGGGGTCAGACGCCGGAGGAGAGGAGAGGCGGGCCGGGTTGGGTTGGTGGAAGGAAGGGCGCGGGGTGGGAGACGGCTCGGGGAGGGAGGAAGACGGGCTCGGGCGGTGGCGTGGGATGCGGGGAGGAGGGCGGTTGGTGAGGACGGTGACAGGGGGTGGGGCCGCGTGGAGTCAGCGGGGTGGGAGGGATCCGTGTCTGGCAGTGCTGTGTGCAGCAGCGTGTGCGGTGTTTGGGGTGTGGGGGTGAGGTGAGGGAGTGGGGGAAGGGAGAGAGGGCTGGCTGAGGTGGCAGGGTGTGAGTGGGTGGGTCTTTGGGGAGAGGTGAGGTGGCGAGAGGCTATTGGAGGGAGTGAGGTGGCTGGTTGGTTGGGTAGACTAGGTTGGGTAAACTTAGGATTTAGAGGGGCAGGTGGACCGATTATTTTCTGGGGTGGTCGTTCGGGTCATCTGGCCCGTTCGACTGCCCCCACTAAAAATAATTAAATCTTTTATTTGTTTTAAACGGGCCGTGTGCAAACCGATAGCGGCCAAAACAAAATATTCCGGGAACCCGGTTTTGGTGTTTGAATGAAGGTGGGGCGTCTTGGAAAACAAACGGCGTATGAAAATAGTTTGATGCAAACAATGCATGATGATGACGATGCAATGCACAAATTCAACGCGATTTTCTAGTAGTGGTTTTGCGGGATGCCACAGTACCCTGCCAAGATCGACATCGACCGAGCAGATTCGATGAACCCCGGGTGCCCATCCGAGTTCGCCATCGACCACAAAGTCGCAGTCCGAAGCTCCCCTTCACGGAAACCAAGCTCTCCTCACGGACATGAAGACCCTCGATCCCCGGATCCAAACCCCGATGCTTCGATCCGAAGACCGATTCTGGCGTCAAGACCGAACCCGAACCCTCGGAACCAAGTTCGTCAAACCCCGATGTGTGAACCTTCCCGAGCCTCTATTTTTATAAATTGCTATGTATAAACTTATTGCATTAAATCATTCATGTCGCATACATATTTGTGTGGTTTGGAGGCTTTATGACGATTCACCTCATAATTAAATATGGGGTCCATATGCGGGCAAATCTAGTCTTATATTGGCCCCATTTAAATTTGTGCAGCGAACCGGTGTTATCTTTTGCCTTGTCAATACAACATTTAAATTGGGGTATCTAAACAACATGAACTTAATAATTAAGTGTCAGGGCCCCGGTTCCGCTTAATATGGCCTAATTGCATCGCATCTTTGCCATGCCATACATCATACATGCATCATGCTCGATCTTTTGTTGTAGTATTAAATAGTGCCTCCGGTGTTTTTCTAGTGCTTTGCTTCTTCACGGATTAGGCCGATGAGTTGATGCGAGTGTAGATCCGATCTTTGGATGAACCTTCGGCAATGTTTTTCAGGCGAGCATTCTCCCCCTTTCTACCTATCTTACTTTTATAGTATTTATTCCCTCCTGTTGATCTTTTGCTATCTGTGTTGCGATGCTCTAGTTTTCGTACCCGTGATATCCCTTGCAGCCTTATATTGCCTTGGACACATCCTATTACCTGTTGTTTGGTAGATAGTTGGACTTGCGCGTCGTAGTCGCTTGCTCAAGTGTTGTTGCGTGTCGTCCAGTACCACAGTTGTTGGAGAATTGCCTTATGCTTTATGTTGGAGATGATTATGGCTTTAATTATTGTTTAATAACTAAAATTGAAAGTAGGTAAATGCAGAGGCACCGGTGGGTAATAGACAATATTTGGATTTTAACCGCTCACTGGTGTCCGTGAGGACCCGAGTTCTTGACACTGTTCCGAGATCGAGCGCGCTAACCACAGGTGGGGTGTGTGGGCACCCCCATCGATTAGTACCTGATTTCAAAGTATTGTACCGGGGGCCACAAGTAGTTTGGGGCTTTATTACTATCCTGTACTTATGCCATGCTTTACTGCTTTATTTAAGATTGTGCGAGGAGCACCTGTACTGTTTAGGAAGCGGAGTGTTTTCGCGGTATCGACAAGCCCAGACACACTTTCGGGTTCCCAGTCGTTTGACCATCGACGCAAACCACGGTCCGTTCGAGCCACCAACTTCGCTATGGTAGCTTAGTGGGTGGTCCCCATGTACTTGCTTTGGTCCGGAAACGCGTCATGACTTAGGCCCCGCCGACATACCGGGTGTATGTTAACGATCCGCAAAAGGGTCGAAGTGCGTGTGGATACTTTGGTGCACCCCTGCAGGGTTAAATCTTTTCAAAAAGCCGTGTCCGCGGTTATGGACGACTTGGAGCACAGTTCTCGATCATAGACAACTATAACTAAAGTTTACTGTTATAATTTGACTTGTATCCGATATGACTAGTAATCAGCTCCACTACCACGGATTGGCTAAATAAAAGTACCAACAACTGCTGGGTTTGGGGATGTCTCATGCTAATTGTATCTGACTAGTAAGTGTTGCAACTACAACGGAATGGTTAACTAAAAGTGCCCACTGCTTATTCTATTAGGATGATTATCTATACCTGACTAGTAATTGCTGCAACGATAACGGAATGAATAAAACTGCCAACTATGTGAGTTCCTCGGTTGACTTCCTCGTTTGGTCTCGAGGGGGAAATACCAGGATGGGTATGTTTGGTGGTAGTATCAGGTTGGTTCCGAATAGGTCCTTCTTATCCCTTTCTGATAGCCGACAGTTATCTCGAGTCTCTATAGGTTGTTTAGTGCATGCTGCGCTGCCGCTTCAGTCCACCATACCTATGTAGGTGAGGACCGCCGAATTCTAGTCTCGCTGTAATCGGCCTCGATCGACCGCCTCTCTTTTTCCTTTGCCCTTTGTCGGCACCCTTTTTGTTTAAGCAGGTTTTGAGATCGACGTCGTTAGGGGTTACCCTTCCGCTTGGCCTCGGGGTTAGGGACGCCATTGGTTATTCTTCGGGCTCTTAGCTCAATTTGCATCTTGTCCGCACTCGACGTGTATCGTTTTCCAGGTGATTTGGATCTTTGTATTGTATATCTGTATTCTTGACTCTTTGAGTCGCTGTTGTATATATATGTTTTGTGGGTTCCATCGAGGACTATTGTGTAATGATATTACTTCGCTTTCCACCCGCACGCAAGTGCCTGGTGGGCACCTTTGAATCGTTTCTATGCGGGTTTGGCGGGAAGCGCTGAAACTTGCATAGGGCCGATTCTGAGGGTGTTACAGTGAGCAAGGAGGAGCTCAGAAATTGTGGGAGAATTAGCTTTAAGATCCGGCCTAGCCGGCGATTCCCCGACATCATGGGACACGGGTCCTGCAAGAACTGGCAACGGATGTACTTCTACGGCCCAGATATCCCTCTGGCTAGCCGAGAAGCGTCGTACCCGGACTTTGTTGACGGGGCCGCTGATGCGCTCAGATCACTATAGAGCATCGTTGGGAGACCCCAAGAGGAAGGTATGATGAGCACAACAGCAAGTCTTCCCTCAGAAAGAAACCAAGGTTATAGAACCAGTAGGAGGAAGGAAATGACCCAAAGGTGTTGCTAGCAACTTGGAAACCTGTACAACACAAACTCAATACTTTGGCCCAACGAACAGTGAGGTTGTCAATCTCACTGGTTTGCTGAAAACAAAGGATTAACTGTATGGTGTGGAAGATAATAGTGGTTTGAAGAAAGTAAGTAGTAACAGTGGAAGATGTATCAATGGTAAATATTGGACCGGGGTCCATAGTTCACTAGAGGTGTTCTCCTTAAGATAAAAAGCATGGCATGTTGGGTAAAAAAATTGCAGCGAGGCAATTGACAGGACAGAGCAAGGCATAACAATGCAATACTAGACATTCATGATCCTATGAGATTTGATTGGGCAATACAACAAGATACATAGACCAACATCCAACTGCATCTATGACTAGTAATCCACCTTCAGGTTATTATCCGAACCCCCTCCAGTATTAAGTTGCAAGCAATGGATAACTGCTTTAAGCAAAGTGTGTAAGGTAAACAATCCACTTGTTCCATGAACAAGAGATCGTTGTTTTCTCCCTAGTAGCAACAACACATCTACAACCTTAGAGATTGATGTCACTTCCCTAGATTAAATAGAGGCATGAATCCACTATCGAGCAGAAATACTCCCTGTTGGAGTCACTAGCATCTACTTGGCCAAGATAGCTACTAGAAACAGAGAGCATGCAAGATCACAAATAACACAGACATGATAGAATCAATAAGATATAACCATTAATCAATTTGACATAGTAATCTCAATATCCATCGGATCCCCACAAACACAACATGTATGAATACAAATAGATGATCTTGATCATGAACAGAGCTCACAAGATCTAAACATGGAAGCAAAAAGGAGGATATGCAACCATCTAGCTACTACATGGACCCGTAGTCCAAGGTGGAACTACTCACGCTTCATACAGGAGGCTGGCATGATGATGAAGAAGGCCTCCGGGATGATCTTGTTGGAGATATGCCCAAGAGGCAATAATAAAGTGGTTATTATCATATCTTCACACTTATGATAAATGTTTACATACCATGCTATAATTGTATTAACCGGAAACATTAATACTTGTGTGATTTGTAAACTAAAATAAGAGTCCCTGGTAAAGCCTCTTGTTAAACTAGCTTGTTGGTTAATATATGATCATGGTTTCCTGATCATGAACATAGAGATGTTATTAACAACAGGATCATATCGTTAGGAGAATGATATGGTGGACATACTCCTATAGATAAGCGTAGCATAAAGATCAAGTCATTTCAATAGTTCAATTGCTATATGCTTTCTGATACATAGTAACCTAGTTCCTTCGACCATGAGATCATGCATATCACCTTTACCGGATGGATGCTTTGATGACATCAAACACCACACCGTAACTGGGTGGCTATAAAGGTGGCATTGAGTGTTCAAAAAGTATTGGTTGAAACACATGGATCAAGAGTGGGATTTGTCCATCCATATGACGGATAGATATACTCTGGGCCCTCTCGGTGAAATGTCATCCAATTAGCTTGCAAGCATGTGACTGGCTCACAAGGGATCACATAAAACGGGAACGAGAAAAGAGTACTTACCGTTAACGAGGTTGAACTAGGTATGCAGAGATACCGACGATCATAACCTCGGATAAGTAAACTATCGTGAGACAAAGGTAAATTGGTATCGTATGTAAGTGGTTCATTCGATCGCAAAGTAATCGTAGAAATATGTGGGAGCCATATGAATTTCCAGATTCCTCTATTGGTTATTGTTCGGAGAAGTGTCTCGATCATGTCCGCATAATTCACGAACCGTAGGGAGACACACTTAAGGATTCGACGTTGTTTGAGTAGTTATGGTATTATGAGAAAGAGACCGAATGTTGTTCGGAGTCTCGTATGGGATCCGGGATATCACGAGGTGATCCGGAATGGTCCGAGAATAAGATTCATATAAGGAAAGTCCCGCTTTGAGTTCGGGAATGATTCGTGTTTTCATCGGGAATGTTCTAGAAGGTTCGGATTGTCCGCACTGGGGAGGGTACATGAATGTGTCATTACATATTGAATGATTGCATCATGTACTAAGTGTTCTTGCTGTCCCAAAACTGAAAAGTCAAACTGCCGGTTTGAAAGTCAAACGCTAAAACAGAAAGCGTGGAAACAGGAAACTGTGGGAAACAAGCAAGAGGTGGTTGGAACCGACTTTGGGGAGGAGTCCCTCCAAGCCGGCGCGCCAACCAAGGACGACTTGGGGAGGGACTCCCCTCCCCTTGGCCGCCCCTCCCACCTATAAAAGAAGGGGCAGGGCCTCCTCCTCCTCTAGACACACAAGTTCCTATCCTCTAATCTCCGGTTTAGAGCCGTTTTGGTTTAGAGCTTCTAATTGCTTTAGCCTGCGGTTTAGAGCCTTCTAATTGGTGTGTCTAATCCCTAGACCACTAATAGCTCTCTCTCATACTCCACCATACTCGCTCCGGCTTAAGTGAAGCCTGCGGATCTCCTCTACTTTGCATTACTGCCACAGTTGCCGGAATCGCGAGGAGAGTGCTACAACCTCCTGCTTCTTTGGAACAAGGAGAGGAAGGCCTTCGTCGAGTAACGCGTGTGACCGACTACGGAAGCGCTGCGAACGCAGCCTTGGGAAGGATCGTCTACGCGATCTTGAGATCGGCAAGTGTACGACTACATCACCCACGAGAATCTGCTCTCGTTAACCGCTTTGGAATCTTCGAGGGTGAGTTCCTCTATCGACTCGTTGCTACAATCTAGTAGATAGATCTTGGCTTGTTTGTGTGCATGCGGTAGAAAATTTTTGTTTTCCATGCTACGAACCCCTACAGATCTCTCCCCTGTGGCGACCAACTAAGAGAGCAATAATGGACATAATCATGAAGAGCGACAAAACATTACTAATAAAAGCATAAAGTGGTACCACAAGTCAAAAACTAAATGATCATAGAGTCTATAGTGACTGGTTCATAGTCATAACATGGTATGAGCATGTGCCAAGCCAACCCAAACAAAGCATCAAAGGAGAATACCACAATACTATGCTTTTGTATGCTAAAACAATGCATGATTCTTTCAAGGCACATTAAGTAATCTTAATTGTTTGGAACAAGTCATGCTACAGCAATAATCACTAAGAATAAGGTTAAAACATCATCTAGCATGACATGCTAAAGTCTAAGTCACGGTCAAAGCAAGCTCCTCTTGTACTACTAAGCAAGAACTTCCTACTCCTTTCCAACACCAATCAACTTATTTGAAACAACACAGCGAGAACGGGGGTCCAAACTATTTTATTCAAGCAAACAAAAACCAAAAACAAAAACCAAGACGCTCCAAGAACAACACAACAATGCATGAAACAATAAAAATGAAGTGTCTAGAAAGACGTAAATTTTTTATTGATGAAGAAGGGGATGCCTTGGGCATACCCAAGCTTTGAGCGCTTGTAACTCTTGAATATTTATTGGGGTGACATGGGGTGGCATCCCCAAGTTTGATATTTTGTCCATTCTTCATCTCATTACATCATTCTTCCTCTACACCGGCAAAATTTCCTTCATACAAAACTTCACACAATCTTCATTAGCAACACTAGTGTATTCAAAAGATAATAGACCTTTGGGTTTAGTTTTAAAATAGAAAAAATTAAATAAGAACACAAGATACTATAGCAATTCCCTCAAAAAGATCAATTTCCCAAAAAAAAAAAGGAATCAATAAGAAGCAAATGCAAATAATGGCAGAAATCTGTCAAAACAGACCAGCGGTAGAAACCGATTTGTTCGAAGACCTTCTGTTGCTCAAATCAAAAAGTGTTGAACTAATGGAAGTTAGATAACAACCTGGGGGATTTATTCAGGAAATTATAGCTCAATCCGACTTACAGAGATTTTACACCAATTTTTATAGTGGAGCACAAAAATCTATTTCGGGACAACAACTCCCAAAATCTTACTTCCCTCTCATTAGAGGTTATTCTTGGCACAAAAAGAAAAAAAAAGGATAAGGAGCGGTTATTACATAATTAATAACTTTCAAGACTCAAGAAAACTATTGGGTTATCTCCCAAGAAGTACTTTTCTTTAACGCCTTTAAGTTAGGCATAAGAAGCAAGAATCAAGTATTTTCAAATGGAGAAGCATTAACATAAAACATTGCTTCCAAAGGAGGAGCAAAAGGCAACTTATCTCTCCTCATATAGAAGTGTTCAATACCTTTCTTGAATGGAAATTGATATTTAATGGTGCCTTCTTTCATATCAATGATGGCGCCAATAGTTCTAAGAAAAGGTCTTCCCAAAGTAATAGGACAAGAAGCATTGTATTGAACATCCAAAACATAGAAATCAACAGGATCATAAGCATTATTAACCATAATAAGAACATCATTAACACTTCCTATGAGTTTCTTTTTAGCATTATCATCAAGTGGGACATCCAAATAGCAATCTTCCAAAGGTGGCAAATCAAGCATTTCATAAATCTTTCTAGGTATAATAGAGACACTAGAACCAAGGTCACATGAAGCTTTGAGATCAAAGTCATTCACTTGCATATTAATGATGGGTTCCCAACTATCTTTTACTTTCCTAGGAATAGAGGCTTTGTGTTTCAACTTTTCTTCCTTAATTTTAATGATAGCATCTGTAATGTGTTTGGTGAAAGCCACATTCATATCACTAGCATCAGGACTTCTAGCAAGATTTTGTAGTAACATAATCACTTTAGAGATATTGCAGCCACCAAGATCTAAATCAAACTTAGCATCATTGGTAGTAGATTCATTGGGTTTAGGCATTGTAGTAGGAGGAATAGGGACTTCTTGTGGTTTGGTGCTATCCATATTGGTGGTGGTAATTGTGCACACACTATTGTTTCTAGCAATTTCAGCTTCTCTTTCCCACTTAGCATGTAGTTGAGCTAACAGTCTAACGTTTTCATCAATAGTAACTTGTATGGAATGAGTAGCAGCAAAGGTACTTTCCAAGGTTTCAGGTTTAGCAGCCATTTTATTAATCAAAGAGGAATGTGCTTTAGACAAAGAGGAAATATTTTTCTCAACATTCAAAAGCTTTTCCTCCATAGTCTTGTTGAAAGTGGTTTGTTTACTAATAAAGTCTTTGAGCATGACTTCAAGTTCAGAGGGAGCACTTCTAGTATTCTTGTAGGAGTTTCCATAGGTATTGCCATTATTAGGAGGGTAAGGCCTATAATTATTGTTACTACCAAAATTATTCCTATAGGCATTGTTGTTGAAAATGTTGTTTCTAATGAATTTCACATCAACTTTCTCTTCTTGAGCAACCAAAGAGGCTAAGGGAACATTATTAGGATCAATAGGAGCTTTTTCATTAACAAGCATAGCCATGATAACATCAATCTTATCACTCAAAGAGGAGGTTTCTTCAATAGAATTTACCTTCTTACCATGTGGAGCTCTCTTAGTGTGTCATTCAGAATAGTTGACCATCATATAATCAAGGAGCTTTGTTGCATCACCCAAAGTAATGGTCATAAAGGTACCTCCAGCAGCAGAATCCAACAGGTTTCTTGAGGAGAAGATTAAACTTGCATAAAAAGTCTAGATAATCATCCAAGCAGTCAGTCCATGAGTGGGACAATTCTTAACCAAAGATTTCATTCTTTCCCAAGATTGAGCAACATGTTCATTATCAAGTTGTTTAAATTTTATTATTTCACTTCTCATAGATATAATCTCAGCAGGAGTATAGTACATTCCAATAAAATCATGTTTGCACTTAATCCAAGAATCAATACTTCTAGGCAAGGATAGCAACCATTCTTTAGCTTTTCCTCTCAAGGAGAAAGGAAATAACTTGAGCTTAATAATATCTCCATCTACATCCTTATACTTTTGCATCTCACAAAGTTCAACAAAGTTATTGAGGTGGGCAGCAGCATCATCAGAACTAGCACCAGAAAATTGCTCTTTCATCACAAGATTCAACAAAGCAGGCTTAATTTCATAAAAGGTAGCATCAGGAGCAGGTGGAGTAATAGGTTTACTTAGGAAATCATTGTTGTTTGTGCTAGTGAAGTCACACAACTTAGTATTCTCAGCATAGTGCATTTCTTCAAAGGTGGAGCAAACCAACAGCAGCCGCAACTAGAGCAGGAACTATTTTTTTGTGTTTTTGATAAGAGAAAGCAAACCAAACCAAACTATTTTTTTGATAAAAAGAGGCAAACAAAACAAGGAAAAATAAACTAAGCAAAACAAAAAGAAAGTAAAGATAAAGGTTATGAAGGACTCCCCTTGTGAATCTTCCTTAGCCTCCCCGACAACGACGCCGGAACACAGCTTGATGCGCTCAGATCACTGTAGAGCTTCGTCGGGAGACCCCAAGAGGAAGGTATGATGAGCACAGCAACAAGTCTTCCCTCAGAAACAAACCAAGGTTATTGAACCAGTATGAAGAAGGAAACGACCCAAAGGTGTTGCTAGCAACTTGGAAACCTGCACAACACAAACTCAAGACTTTGCCCCAACAAACAGTGAGGTTGTCAATCTCACCGGTTTGCTGAAAACAAAGGATTAACTGTATGGTGTGGAAGGTAATAGTGGTTTGCAGAAAGTAAATGGTAATAGTGGAAGATGTATCAATGGTAAAGATTGTACCGGGGTCCATAGTTCATAGAGGTGTTCTCCTTAAGATAAACAACATCGCATGTTGGGAAAACAAATTACAGCGAGGCAATTGAAGGACAGAGCAAGGCATAACAATGCAATACTAGACATTCATGATCCTATGAGATTTGATTGGTCAATACATCAAGATACATAGACCGCCATCCAACTGCATCTATTACTAGTAATCCACCTTCAGGTTATCATTTGAACCCCATCCAGTATTAAGTTGCAAGCAACGGATAACTACTTTAAGAAAAGTGTGTAAGGTAAACAATCCACTTGTTCTATGAACAAGATATCGTTGTTTTCTCCCTAGTAGAAGCAACACATCTACAACCTTAGAGATTGCTGTCACTTCCCCAGATTAAATAGAGGCATGAATCCACTATCGAGCATAAATACTCCCTGTTGGAGTCACTAACATCTACTTGGCCAATATAGCTACTAGAAACGTAGAGCATGCAAGATCACAAACAACACAAACATGATAGAATCAATAAGATAGAACCATTAATCAATCTGACATAGTAATCTCAATATCCATCGGATCCCCACAAATACAACATGTATGAATACAAATAGATGATCTTGATAATGAACGGAGCTCACAAGATCTAAACATGGAAGCACAAAGGAGGGGATACAACCATCTTGCTACTACATGGACCCGTAGTCCAAGGTGGAACTACCCGCGCTTCATATCGGAGGCTGGCATGATGATGAGGAAGGCCTCCGGGATAATCTCTCCCCTCCGGGAGGTCGCCGGGAAGAGCTTCACATCCCCCCGATCTAGGGACGATGGTGGTGGCGCCTACAAACTGTTTCATGGAAGATTGATCGGGTACTTAGGTTTTTGGTATCGGGGGCTTCTTATAGGCAAATAGGCGGGGCAAGGGGCACTCGGGGTGGCCGCACCCCCCAGGCGCGGGCCAGGCCTGGCCGCGCGGCCAGGGGGTGTGGCCCCCTGGTGGCTCCCCTCCGTCTCAAACTCTGGCTCCGTGTTCCCCACGATAAAATATTGACTTTGGATTTTGTCCCATCCAATTCCGATAATGGCCCGCGCGGCCAGGGGGTGTGGCCCCCTGGTGGCTCCCCTCCGTCTCAAACTCTGGCTCCGTGTTCCCCACGATAAAATATTGACTTTGGATTTTGTCCCGTCCAATTCCGATAATATTGATTTTTTGTCTTTTTTGGAACCAAAAACAGAAGAAAACGGGCAACTGGCACTGTGGCATCTTGTTAATAGGTTAGTGTCAAAAAACATATAAAAATACCTCAAAGTGTAGACAAAGCAAAGAAAAGTAGATAATAAACAAGCATGGAACATCAAAAATTATAGATACTTTTTCGACGTATCAGCCGCCGCTGAAGCCCCGACATGGAGATCACAAGCCCTCCTCCCTTCCGACGACAAAGCCTCTCGCGCCGTAAGGCAGATTGACTGGTTCCTAGAGATGGGTCTGACTGGCTTGGACCTAGCCATGTGCTGGTTCGTCAAGCAGATCCAACCTCTACAACACCATGCGAAACTCATGCACCAGTACACCGAGGATAGGAAAGATAGCCTCCAGATTTCCGAGGAGAACTTCTCCAGTGACTCCGTCAAGCTTCGCCTCAAGGACATAGTCAAGGTAAAGGATCGGAAGCGTGGCTTCACCATCACCTATGACATGTTCGAGGGCGGCAAGTGCCCAGAGGTACTCATTTATTTTCCATATATGACATATGCTCTAGTTCTCCCGTCTTGCACATACCTTTGCATCTAACACTTAGGATTCACTTAACAGTTAGGGGATCTGGATGAAGGCAGCATGGATTCCCACGTCTACGACTCTAAGATGAAGGAAGCCACTGTTGTGTCCGATGACGAGGTCCCGTTGGTGAGAAAGCGGAAAGGCTCCACCTCTGACGCTGCCGACGGGGGCAAGAAAAAGAAGACGGAGGGTGGAGCCTCCAAGAGATCCTCTGCCTCCCTAGAGGCAGAGAAAATAAGGTTAACTGGTATCCCTTTGAACAATGAACCAACTGTTGTGTAAGCTTCTTATCATCCGACATCGTCTTTTGCCCGTCTTTTTCCTGTACTTATACTTTTTCACGTTTCAGGAAGAAGGCTGGTTTGAGTTTGAAGAAGAACTCCAAAACATCGAGGGCTTTTAAAAACATTAGAGATATTCTTGTCCAGGCGTATCCCGCCATTGACCTCCCACTCCTAGCGCCCAGCCCTCTGCCGCACCCATTGGGTCTCCGGAAAAGGTAATATATGAACCTTCCGCCATGGAAGTGGGCACCACTCCTTCTCAGGAGGTGACAGATGCTACTGCGGAGGTTCACGTTGTCGGCGAACAGGCGACGCAGGAGAGCACCTCCTCCAAAGTGGCTAAAGCTCCGACTAAGGATGACATTGGTAGCGTTAAGGAGTTGATGGTGGAAGGCGGAACTTATGTTGAAGGCGGAACTGCTGCACCTAAGACCCCAACTGAGCTTTCCAAGATTGGCTATCCGATTCTCACACCGAGTAGCTCAGCTCTGGCTCCTGGTGATGCACCGAATTCTCCTTCGTGCGGTCTTGAAGAGCTGCTCAAGCAGGCGGAGATTGTTCGGGTTAACACTCTTGCCTTTAGTACGTTGTTTGTTGAGAGCGCCAGCAACCTCAAGATCATCGCACATGTGAGTTTTGTATGCCTTTTGCATTTCATATGTAGTATCCCATTGTAGCCCCCGAGTATTTAGACAGAAAACCATAGGTCTTTGGGTCTGAATGCTCTAAGGTGACTAAGCAAGAAATTTTACACTATAGCCCCCAAGTATTTAGTTTGAATGAATTATTCCAACTAGATACTTTTAGAGTAGCATATGTAGTGTTTGTAAATTTCAATACTGTAGCCCCCAAGCCTCTAGTTGAAACAGAATTAGTTTTGACCAGATTCTTAAAGAAAGACTAAGCATAGCTTTGAGTTAAAAACTCGTACTGTAGCCCCCGAGCCTCTAGGCGGAGATCTGTCCGGCTAGATGCTCCAAGTAGACTAAATGACCTTTTATTTTGCAGAATGAGAATACTCGGAGAGTCGCAGCCAACGACAAGTTCCACAAGATGCGCATGGATCTTGAAGCTGAAAAGGGTAAAACTGCCCTTTTGAAGGAACAGATCACCAAGAGCTAGCGTCTATTATCTTTTCAGTTTCATGCTCAACTTAATCTTATGTTGGTATCTTCCGACTAATCATTTTTCTCTTCGTCATTTCTCCGACTTGCAGAAGCTATCGCCAAGGACAAAGATATTGTTGAGAAATCCAAGCATATACAAGAGCTGGATAGCGAAAACAAAATCTTGAAGCAGGAGAGGGCTGATTCACTGAAGATGCATGAAAAGGATATGGCTGTCGTGCAAGAATCTGCGGACACGGAGATTAACTGCCTTAAGGAGGAGATTGCGATCCTCAAGGAGCAGAAACAAGCTTTCGACGAGCAAAATATTCAGAACCTTGAGGCATACAAGACCCTCCGACAAGAATGAGACTCCATGGCGGAGATTCTCCAGCAAGCAGAGAGTAGCATCTTTGGTAAGCATTTTCCGTCTTGTACTTCTGTAAACCAGGTACTCTGATCTTATTGTGTTGAACTCATGCACTCAAACATTTTGGCTGGAAATGCAGCTCCTATTAGCTTGATCAATAATGCTCCTCCGCCAAAGGAATTCATGGTTCTTGCCGGAAACTTCATCAGTACCGCGATCACCCAGGCCAAAGAGATTGCCAAGCCCATGGACATCAACATTTAAGTAGTGGACTCTGTCATGAAATACTCGGAGATCCTTCGCCGAGCCCCCGAGCGTATCGTAAGGTGGAAAGCTTCATGTACCCGGGCTGGTGCTAGGATGGCTCTAGCCATGGTCAAGGCCAGTTACAATGATGCTGACGTCTCCACGGTGACTTCTGGTCTACCTAGACATAGATGAAGACAAACAGAAGATCGATAACGATGCAATCTAGGCTTCACTGGTCGGCAACAACACCAGGGTCGCCCAATTGGTCGATGTTAATTCCTTCGTGCTTCTTGAGGTGATTGATGCCGACCAGAGCTCCTCTGAGTCCCTAAAAACTGCCGACTTTGTTGATGGACCAGATGGCTCTCCTGCGGCTGATGATGCAACCTCGAAGTCTCCTGCACCAGAGAAGTGAAAGAACTTTGTAATATTTGTCACTTCTGGTTGTTTTATGTATGTGAAAAACAATGTTGTTATCTTAAGGCGGAAAACTATGGCTATAAACTTCCAGCATCTATATATTTTTAAGCAAGTGCTGGCTTATACATTACTCTGGTTTTTATGCTTGACTTTTCGTGAGTCGGAAGACCCTTAGTCGGAACCATGCGCTCAGGCGATGATACCAAATGGCACCGTCAAAATCCTAAGCATAAAATCGCTGACTTCGAGTGCCAAAAGTCACTACTCCAGGATCCACATAAAAACAACAAAGAACGTGTAGACCAGAAAACTTAAGCTAACGCTCGTAGGCAGAATTTTCACAAGTGCAAATCCAAAGCTTGCGCATAGGTTTTACTCGTAACTTAGATATTCACATCCACGGTCAGATCGTAGAAATTTAATCTTCTTGTTATGTTGATTCTATACCTCACTTTGAGATTCCTTAAACTTCTCGAAAGTTTCAGACTTATGTTTCATGAAATAGATATACCCATATCTACTCAAATCATCTGTGAAGTTAAGAACGTAACGATAACCACAGTGCGATGCTACACTCATTGGGCCACACACATCGGTATGTATGATTTCCAATAAGTCCATAGCTCGCTCCATCGTACCGGAAAATGGAGTCTTAGTCA
Organism: Avena longiglumis; assembly: GCA_030063025.1. Lineage (NCBI taxonomy): Eukaryota > Viridiplantae > Streptophyta > Magnoliopsida > Poales > Poaceae > Avena > Avena longiglumis. The sequence goes on along the minus strand of CP125974.1, from coordinate 453,260,544 downwards.
TTTTACCCATCAGACATGCTTCGCATCTTTCAAGTGTTTCAAAATCAAGTTATTCAAGAAGTCCATCGGAATGGAGTTTCTTCATACGCTTCACTCCAATATGACCAAGACGACAGTGCCACATATAGGTCGAGTTATCTCTCAATTTCAAACGTTTAGCTTCAATGTTATTAATGTTTGTATTTCCACAATCGAGATTCAATAAGAATAGACCATCTATCAAAGGTGCATGTGCATAAAACATATTACTCATATAAATCGAACAACCATTATTCTCGGACTTAAACAAGTAACCGTCTCGCAATAAACATGATCCAGATATAATGTTCATGCTTAACGCAGGCACCAAATAACAATTATTTAAGTATAAAACTAATCCCGATGGTAGATGAAGAGGTAGCGTGCCGACCGCGATCACATCAACCTTTGATCCATTTCCAACACGCATCGTCACCTCGTTCTTCGCTAGCTTCCGTTTATTCTGCAGTACCTGTTTCGAGTTACAAATATGAGCAACCGAACCAGTATCAAATACCTAGGCACTACTACGAGTACTAGTGAGATACACATCAATAACATGTATATCGGATATACCTTTCTTCTTGATGTTGCTGTTCTTCAAATCCGCCAACTACTTTGGGCAATTCCGCTTCCAGTGACCTTCTCCCTTGCAGTAAAAGCACTCAGTATCAGGCTTAGGACCATCCTTGGTCTTTTTCGCCAGTGCGGTAACTTTCTTACCGCCCTTCTTGAAGTTTCCCTTTTTCTTAGACTTTCCTTGCTTCTTGAATTTGGTGGTCTTATTGACCAACAACACTTGGTGCTCTTTCTTGATCTCCACTTCTGCAGACTTCAACATGGAGATGAGTTCTGGCAACGACTTGTCCATGTTTTGCATATTGTAGTTCATCACAAAGTTCTTGTAACTTGGTGGTGGTGATTGGAGGACACGGTGAATCCCCAAAGCATTAGGAATCACTATTCCCAAGCTTTGAAGCTTGCTTGCGTGCCCAGACATCTTAAGCACGTGCTCACTAATGGAGCTGCCCTCTTCCATCTTGCAGTTAAAGAACTTTTCAGAAGCCTCATAACTCTCAAATGCCGCGTGAGCCTCAAATATCATTTTGAGTTCACGGACAATATCATGTGGGTCATGGTTCTCAAACCTTTTCTGAAGCTCCGATTCCAAACCATACAAGATAGCACACTGAACTATGGAGTACTGATTCTTCCGAGCAAGGAAAACATTCTTTACCTCATCGGTAGCAGTAGCTGCAGGCGGGTCACCCAGCGGTGCATCCAGCACATAGGTCAAATTACCAGCATTGAGGACAATCCTCAAATTGCAGAACCAATCCGCGAAGTTGCTTCCATTGTTTTTCAACTTTTCTTTCTCTAGGAACGCATTAAAATTGATGGTAGGGGCCTCCATTGATCTACAACATATTTGCAATAGTTTAGACTAAGTTTATGACAAATTGAGTTCTAATTAATAGTTAAATTAATCTAGGTGAACTCCCACTCAAAACAATATCCCTCAAATCATTTTATTGATCACACGAACCAAATCCACCACATCAAAACCGATCATCACGAGAGTTGATGTAGCTTCAATGGCGAACAATCAACATGTTCATCATATCTTCTATATTACTCATGCTTTACCTTTCGGTAATCCGTGTTCCGAGACCATGTCTGTACATGCTAGGCTCGTCAAGATCAAACCTTAGCTTCCGCATGAGCAAATATGGCTTTCTCACGTTGTATACACTCGCAGAATCTAACACACCCGATCATCACGTGGTGCTTCGAAACAACGAGCTTTAGCAACGGTGCTTACTAAGGATGAACACTTTAAAACATGAAATTGTGTGCATGAGGGATCATCTTATAATGCTACCATCGCATACTAAGCAATACAAGATGCATAAAGGATTAACATCACATGCAATTCATAATATGTGATATGATATGGCCTTTCTTCTTGTGCTTTCGATCTCCATCTTCAAGCACGAACATGATCTCCATCATCACCGCTATGGCATCAAGGTCAATGGCGCCGTTTCATGGTTGTCATCCACCAGCTTCAACTATTACAACTACTTTTGAATAGACACGCAGGTCTTAACGGAATTTAAAATACAACCATATGGCTCCTGTCGGTTGCCAACTTACAATAAGGAACATTGCATACATCATATATAATCACAATCATGGCCATATCACATCACAACACACCCCTGCAAAACAAAGTTACACACCTCTAATTTTCTTTGCATATTTTACGTGGTTTGGGGCTTTAAATAAGTGTCGTTCTAACTTACGAACAAGAACCACAACGTTGATGTTTGAACTATCAAGTGCCCGTTGTAAATTGAATCTATACTATGATGGGAGAGACAGACACCCGCAAATCCACTTATGCAATACAAGTTGCATGTTGAGCGTGGAGCAAGTCTCATGAACGATGTCATGTAAGGTTAGTCCGGGCCGCTTCATCCCATCATACCGCAAGATGCAAAGTACACAAAAAGCAATTGATAATAAAAGAACCACCGCCCACAATGACCATTGTGTTCTACTCGTGCAACATATCTACATATAGACACGGCTCTGATACCACTATATGGGTTCGTAGCATGGAAAACAAAAAAATTCTACCACATGCACACAAACAAGCCAAGATCTATCTACTAGATTGTAGCAACGAGTCGATAGAAGCACTCACCCTTGAAGATTCCAAAGCGGTTAACGAGAGCAGATTCTCGTGGGTGATGTAGTCGTACACTTGACGATCTCAAGATCGCATAGACGATCCTTCTGGCGTTGCGTTCCGGCAGCGCTTCCGCGGTCGATCACACGTTCGGTACTCGATGAAGACCTTCATCTCCCTTGTTCCAGCAGGAGGCAGAGGTTGTAGTTCTCCCCTCGCGATTCCGGCAGCACGACGGCGTGGTGTTGGAAGTAGAGGGAAGATCCCGCAGGGCTTCGCCTAAGCCGGATGCGAGTTATGGTGGATTAGAGTTTCCCGGAGATCTAGGGTTTAGATGAATGGGAGGAGGAGGAGGAGGTGTCAGCGGCGGCTAGGGCGGCGGCGACGAACCGGTGGCGGCGCGACGACGGCGGGTGTGTGGGGAGGGCTTGGCTCTTGTGGTGTTGGGGCAGCCCTCCCCCTCTATTTATGAGAGGGAGGGGTAGCCTTGGGAGGGGTGGGTTTGGATCCAAACCCAAACCCAAGTTGGATTGAGAGAAGGACTTGTTTCTTCTTCCACTAGGAAACCATTGTTCCAGTTTGACTTTTCAAACTTCTCGTTTGACTTTAAATTTAGAGGTTTAATTCTCTCTTGCAAATGCCAACACCAAGTGACCTATGATATGATCCAATCATTCCACATACCCATGACACATTCATGGACCATTCTCCTTCCGGACCGGTGAACCTTCTAGACCCTTCTAGAACCTCTTCGATGAAAACATCGGAAACTTTCCCGAACTCCGAAATAGGAGTTTACTTATATGAATCTTATTCTCCGGACCATTCTGGATCTCCTCGTGATTTCCCGGATCCCATCCGAGACTCCGAACAACATTCGGTATCCCTATTAACATTCCATATCTACTAAACAACATCGAATCCTTAAGTGTGTCTCCCTACGGTTCGTGAATTATGCGGACATGACCGAGACACTTCTCCGATCAATAACCAATAGAGGAATCTAGAAATTCATATGGCTCCCACATATTTCTACGATTACTTTGCGATCGAATGAACCACTTACATACGATACCAATTTCCCTTTGTCTCACGATAGTTTACTTATCCGAGGTTTTGATCGTCGGTATCTCTGCATACCTAGTTCAACCTCGTTACCGATAAGTACTCTTTTATCGTTACCGATAAGTACTCTTTTCTCGTTCCCGTAATATGTGATCCCTTGTGAGCCAGTAACATGCTTACAAGCTAATTGGATGACATTCCACTGAGAGGGCCCATAGTATATCTATCCGTCATATGGATGGACAAATCCCACTCTTGATCCATGTTCCTCAACCCATACTTTCCGAACACTCAATGCCACCTTTATAGCCGCCCAGTTACGGTGTGGTGTTTGATGTCACCAAATCATCCTTTCGGTGATAGTGATTAACATGGTCTCATGGTCGAAGGAATTAGGTTACTATGTATCAGAAAGCTTATAGAAAACGAACTATTGAAATGACTTGATCTTAATGCTACGCTTATCTATAGGATTATGTCCATCATACCATTCTCCTAATGATATGATCTTGTTATTAATAACATCTCAATGTTCATGATCGAGAAACCACGATCATCTATTAATCAACAAGCTAGTATTATAAAGAGGCTTTACCAGGGACTCTAATTTAGTTTACAAATCACACAAGTATTAATGTTTCCGGTTAATACTATTATAGCATGAATGTAAACATTTATCATAAACACAAAGATATAATAATAACCACTTTTATTATTGCCTCTAGGGCATATCTCCAACATTTACATGATCCAAAAATGAACACTAAAGGAGGTAAAAGACTCAAGCATATGAGTGAACCAAAGAACTTTATTTCATTGATCATATAAGAGATAAATAGTAGATAATAAAATATGTTAAGTGTAGAAAGGACGTATTTGTGCTATGTTCCATGCCCGATCAAGCTCTGGGTAGTCATCATCCAGGTCACGTCGCTTACGCTTATGATCCTCGTTTGGCCTATCCTCTAGTTCACGTGTCAACGAGGTAATAGGAACCATTGAGTAGCGCCTTGCTTATGATGAACGGTCCTTCCCATGGCGGGGATAATTTGTGTGACTTCTTCTGCTTAATTCAGAGCACCAGATCCCCCTCTTTAAACGAGCGATGTCGAATGTGGCGATTATGGTAGTTGCATAGCTTCTGTTGGTAGATGGCGGACCTCTAGCATGCCAATACGCGCTCTTCCTCGAGAAGGTCTACATCTAGGCGCCTGGCTTCCTCAGCGTCATCTTCGTCGTAGGAGGCAACCCTTGGTGAATCGTGGAGGATGTCGGAGGGAAGGATTGATTCTGCTCCAAATACCATGAAGTAAGGAGTGTAGCCGGTGGATCTGTTGGGAGTAGTTCATAAACTCCACAAAACATATGGCAACTCCTCCGCCCAGGCTCCAGCTGCTCTATGTAGCGGTGCTTCTAGACGTGACTTTATTCCTTACAGAATTAATCCATTGGCTCGCTTAACTTTTCCATTGGATTGTGGATGTGCCGAAGATGCCAGGTCAAGTCGGATTCCTTTCTCCCAACAATAATCTTCCACTCCTCTGAGTGACAGGTTGCTGCCATTGTTGGTGATGATGCTATGTGGGAGACCAAATCTCACCACTAGATCTCGGACAAACCTAAGGGCAGTTGGCCCATCAAGCTTTCTGATGGGTTTAGCTTCTATCCATTTTGTGAATTTATCAACTGCTACTAGCAGATGTGTAAACCCACACAGTGTCGTCTGTAATGAACCAACCATGTCAAGCCCCCAGACTGCAAACGGCCAAGTTATTGGTATAGTTCGCAATACTTGAGCTGGTACATGTGGTTGTCGAGCATAATAATGACATCCTATGCATGTCTCGACCATCTTGTCGGCGTCCGCCTTCGCGGTAAGCTAGTAGAATCCTTGCATGAAGGCTTTGGAGACCAACGATCGAGGAGTGACGTGATTCCCGCAATCTCCGAGATGGATCTCACAAAGGATATCGATACCTTCTTGTTGGGATACACACTTTAGATATACGCCAGTTGTACTTCTTTTGTAGAGATGCCCATTAATTATGGTATACCCTTTGCTCGATGTACTATTTATCGACTTTCGACTTCGTCGATGGGAAAAGTTCCGTGTACGAGATATTCCATGAACGGTTTTGTCCAAGCCGGAGGAACTATTGTTACTACATTAACAAATGAGTCAACTCTATTCGGGTTATCGGGGTCCGCTCCCTTCACGGATGGGGTCCGTAGATGCTCCAGAAAAACGCCTGGCAGAATTGGTTTGCGCCCTGATCCAAGCTTTGACAGCAGATCAGCTGCCTCATTTTCCTCCCTCTTGACATACTTGAATTCGTAGCCTTCGAAGCACTTGGCTATCTCGTCCACTTCGTCTCGATATGTCGCCATCATAGGTTCCGCGCGTTCCATGTGCCAGCTACCTGCTGGGCAACCAAGTCAGAATCTCCACAACAAACTATGCGCTTGATGCCAATATGCTTGGCTAAGCGAAGTCCGTGAATGCGTGCTTCATAATCCGCCATGTTATTTGTAGCCTCAAAGTGGATCTGCAAGACATAATGCAGTTTTCCCCCTGTTGGTGACTGCAGTAGCACACCAGCCCCTGAGCCATTGAGTAGCTTTGATCCTCCAAAGTGCATCACCTAGTATTCTGGCTCTGGACAGGGGTAGCATCTGGCATCTCCGTCCAATCTGCCAAGGCTTGCGATTTGATAGTGTTGCATCTTTTGTAGGTGATTTCAAAGGCGGCAAGATCAATGCCCCACTTTGCGACACGTCCTGTGGCGTCGCTGTTGTTGATGATGTCGGACAGTGGAGCCTTGCTCACTACTGTGATAGGGTGCTCCTGAAAGTAGTGCCTTAGCTTCCGAGAAGCAAGGAACACTCCATAGGCTAGCTTTTGGTAGTGCGGGTACCGCTGCTTGGACTCCGTCAAGACCTCGCTTACATAGTAAACTGGTCATTGCACTCCGTACTCATGCATTGGTTCTTTCTGCTCTACCACGACAACGATGCTGATAACCCAGTTGGTGGCCGCCATGTAAATCAACATAGGCTTCATTGGCTTGGGTGCTGCGAGTATAGGTGCCGAAGAAAGTATCCTTTTTAGCTCCTTAAGAACAACATCTGCTTTGTCCGTCCATACGAATTTTTCCACCTTCTTCAATAGCTTGTACAGCGGCAGAGCCTTCTCTCCTAGTCGGCTGATGAACCGGCTAACCGCTGCAACACAGCCTATGAGCCTTTGAATGTACTTCAGGCATGTCGGACGATTGATCTTTATGATGGCCTTGATCTTCTCCGGGTTGACCTCGATTCCATGTTGGGAAATGATGAAGCCCAACAATTTGTCGACTGGAACCCTGAAGACACACTTCTTGGGGTTAAGCATCATGTTGTATTGTCGGAGGTTATCAAAGGTTTCCTTTAAGTCGGAGATTAAGTCATCTGATTTTTTATACATCACCGCAATATCGTCCATGTAGGCATGAACATTCCTACCAATTTGGTCATGCAGGCAACGCTTCATAGTCCGCTGGTAGGTAGCACCTACGTTTTTTTAGCCCAAAGGGCATCGTGACATAGCAAAACGTGTCGTAAGGTGTGGTGAACGAAGTGGCCAATTGGTCCAACTTCCTCAGTTTTATCTGGTGGTATCCTGAGTATTCATCTAAAAAACATAGAAGTTCCGAGCCAGACGTCGAGTCAATAACTTGGTCAATGTGAGGCAAAGCAAACGGATCCTTCGGACACGCTTTGTTCAAGCCGGTGTAATCAACACACATTCTTAATTATCTGGTTCCCTTTTTGGGGACATGTGGCATCCCGCAAAACCACTACTAGAAAATCGCGTTGTTTTTGTGCATTGCATCATCATGACCGCATGCTCATGTCATCATGCCACATTGCATTTGAGCATCGTCATCATCTTGCATTTGCTTGCATAAAACTATTTGCGGAAAAACCTAATTTGTTTTCTAAACGCCCCGGCTTTATTCAAACGCAAACCCCGGGCCTCCGGATTATTTTGTTTGTCTGCTGTCGGTTTGCAAACGGTCCGTTTAAAACAAATAAAATATTAAATTATTTTTAGTGGGGGCAGTCGAACGGGCCGATTCTACCCGAACGACCACCCCCAGGAATTAAAACGGTCCACCTAAAATCCCTAGTCTACCCAACCTAATCTACCCACACCCGCTCCACATCACCCCACCCAATAGCTAGACGCCACCTCGCCTCTCTCCCTCATCCCCTCCAATCAGACCCTGCCACCTCCCCAGCCCCTCTTCCCTCCCTCTCTCTCCCCCTCTCTCTCTCCACAGGACCCACCAAAGACACACCACACACACGCACGCAACACACACGCACACACACCAGCCCCCACGGAACCACGCCTGCCCCGATCCCCACGGGACCCACCCGACGTCCCACGCAGTGCGCCCGCCCTCCCTTCCTCCTTCCTCTCACCGGCACCCACCGCGCCTCCCTCCTCGCCGGAGCTCCCGCCTGCTCCCTCCCGGCGCCCTCACGCCACCACCACCCGCCTCCGTCCATGCGCGTCCCCTCAGCGTCGTCGCCTCCCGTCTGCCCGGCTCCCTCGGCCGCGCCACCCCTCCCTCAGCTCCCGGCCGTCTCGCTTCCTCCCCGGCTCTCCGACCACCCGCGACCCCACCTCGCTCCGCCCGCGACCCCACCTCACGCCGCCTCCCTCTCCTTCCCCGGCTCCTCCCGCCCCGCACCTCTCTCCTCCGCCTCGGCCACCGCTTGTCTTCACCGCCACCGGGTCCCGCCACCTTCTCCAGCGCCGCCCCGTCCTCCGCCGCGTCCGCCCCTCGTCCCTCCGGCGAGCTCCGCCTCCCTCGCCGCGCTCCTCCGCCCGCAGCTGCCGGCCCTCCATCCTCATCCTCGCCGCCGCGTCGACCGAACGCCCAGTGCCGCCAACCGCCCTTCTCCCACTCTCTGCCTTGTGAGGTCGTCGCCAAGAGGCCACCTCCCTCGATCTCGCCGGTACTCCTCTTCCCCTGACCAGCGCGCCTCCTCGCCTTTTGGCACTGCGGATCGGGCGTCGCCCTCCTGCGCCCTCGGTCTCCCTTTGCCTGACGTTTTGGCCGCCCTGTGATCGTCTCGTATCGGCTTGCTGATGACAGCGCTTGGGAGATGAGAGGATGTGGAGATATGGTGGTGTCCTTAAGTTGGCACAATGTCAACCGAAGAATACCAGACTGCCGCGAAGGTTGCCCTCTCTAGTTTTCGACAAGATCTCCAACGTTGGGACACAAGCACGAGTATCCAGTGTTGTTTCAAGTTTGCCACCGAGCTTGATATCGAAGTCGGAACCCAAAGACGCCGAGACCCTAGACACCAAGTTCCCCTCGCCTTGCCAAGCTCTTCCTCCTGGAACCCGCTGACACATGCCTGAAGATTCACGAAGCGCCAAGATCTACCTCACGGAGCGGCGAACCCCCCCGGACCCGAGGACCATCGGTCAAGATCGCCACCGACAAAAACGGACCGATAAGGTCTTCTACATGGGCACCGAGTACTTCTTCCCGGCTCCGAGCAAAGTTCACCATCGACAATTGAAACCGGCACCCTCCAAGATCTTCTCCCCGATACGACAAGTGCTTCATCCCGAACGCCATGACCGTCGACATGACCCGAAGACCCCGGAACCCCAAGATCTGCCCCGTTGTTCGAGAACGTTCCTGCCGAGACCGTTTCCGTCGAACCCTGAACCCTGAGACCGACCCCGAACCCCGGAACCCAAGTTCGTCGAGACCCCCTAATGTGTGAACCCCTTTCCGAGAACCCTATTTTATAAATGGTCAACTATATGAATTGTTGCATATTAAATTGTTCATGCATGCATACTTGTCTGTGGTTTGGGGGCCTTATGCCGATTCACCTCATAATTAAATATGGGGCCCATATGCGGGCAAATCTAGTCTCATATTGGCCTCATTTAAATTTGTGCATCGAACCATTGTCATATCTTGCCTTGTTAAAACAACATTTAATTTGCGAGGTAGATAAACAACTTGAACCATTTAATTAATTGTCGGGACCCCGGTTCCACTTAATATGACCTAATTGCATCGCACCTTGCCATGCCATGCATCATATCATAAGCATGCCGATCTTGTGCCGTAGTATTAAATATTGCATCCGGTGTTTCTTCTAGTGTTTTGCTTCTTCACGGACTAGGCCGATGAGTTGATGCGAGTGTCGACCCGATCTTCGATTGGACCTTCGACAATGTTTTCAGGCGAGCATCTCCCCCTTTTCTACCTATCTTACTTTTATAGTATTTATTCCCTCCTGTTGATCTATTGCTATCTGTGTCGCGTACCCGTGATATCCCTTGTAGCCTTATATTGCCTTGGACACATCCTATTACCTGTTGATTGGTAGATAGTCGGACTTGCGCGTCGTAGTCGCTTGCTCAAGTGCTGTTGCGTGTCGTCAAGTGCCACAGTTGTTGGAGTAATGCCGCATGTTTGATGTTGGAGATGATCATGGCTTTACTTTTCGTTCACTTTAATTCATGTTTAATAACTAAAACTGAAGTAAGCAGAGGCATCGGTGGGTGATAGATAATATTTGGTTTCCGAACGCCCACTTGTGTCCCGTAGGACCCCGAGTACTTGATACCTGTTCCTTGTTTTATCGCGCTATCCACATCCGGGAGGATTATGGGACCCCCCTGAGCTAGAGCTTGATTCAGTCTTATTTCTTGGGGCCACAAACTAGTTTGAGGTTTTATTTACTATCCTGTACTTATGCCATGCTACTTTTGTATTTACGATTGTGCGGAGCACCTTTGTCTTAGGAAATTGTGACCCGTTACGCGGTATCGACAAGCCCAGTTTTGGGTTCCCAGTCGCTTACAACCGGCCCCACAAACCTTGAGTCCGTCTCGGAGCTAGCTTACTTCGTTGCGGGTAAGACTCCAAGGGGTGGCCCCCTGAAATATTTCTGAATCCTGTGATTTCTTTGTCGTGAAAGCCTCGTTGGGTTTTGATTTGGTTTTTCCGAGGTTGATCGAGCGTGTGTTGCTATTGGTGCACCCCGGCCGGGTAAAACTTTCTGAAAGCCGTGTCCGCGGTTATGGACGACTTGGAGCACAGTATCTCGATCATAGACAAGCATAACTAAAGTAGTGCTATAAATTTGACTTTATAATGACTAGTAATCAGCTTCACTATAATGGAATGGCTAACTAAAACTGCCCACAATTGCTTGTTTGGTTTGTCTCTTGCGACAATTGTATCTGACTAGTAAGTATTGCAACTATAACGGAATGGCTAAATAAAAGTACCAACAACTGCTGGGTTTTGGGGTTATCTCATGCTAATTGTATCTGACTAGTAAGTGTTGCAACTATCACGGAATGGTTAACTAAAAGTGCCCACCGCTTACTTTATCAGGATGATTATCTATACTTGACTAGTAATTGCTGCAACTATAACTGAATAAATAAAATTGCCAACTGTGTGAGTTCCTCGGTTGACTTCCTCGTTGGTCTCGAGGGGGAAACACCAGGATGGGTTTGCTTGGTGGTAGAATTAGGTTGGTTCCGAATAGGTCTATCTTACCCCTCTCTGATAGCCGCCAGTTGTATCGAGTCTCTATAGGTTGTTTAGTGCATGCTGCCGCTTCAGTCCACCATACCTATGTAGGCGAGGACCGCCTAATTCTAGTCTCGCCGTGTACTGGCCTCGATCGACGCTCTTTTCCTTTGCCCTTTGTCGGCACCCCTTTTGTTTAAGCAGGTTTGAGATCGACGTCGTTAGCAGGGTTACCCTTCCGGCTTGGCCTGGGCAGGGTTATGGACGCCATTGGTTATTCTTCAGGGATCTTAGCCCCATTTGCATCTTGTCCGTAGTCGGACGCTCTATCATTTTCAAGGTGATTTGGATCTTTGTACATTATATCTGTATTCTTGACTCATTGAGTCGCTGTTGTATATATATCTGTTCTGTGGGTCCCATCGAGGACTGTTGTGTAATGTTATTACTTCGTTTTCCACCCGCACGCAAGTGCCTGGTGGGCACCTTTGAATCGTTTCTATGCGGGTTTGGCGGGTTTCGCTAAAACTTGCATAGGTCCGATTCTGAGGGTGTTACAGGACAAGTATAGGATTGTCCACCCTTCAGGTGTGAAGGACTTCTCGGATAAAACTAGCCTTAAGTAACCTAGCTATCTCTTTGCCTATGGCACGCCTCTTCTCGTCTCCGAAGCGTCGTAGAGGTTGTTTCACCGGTTTGCATTTTGGATCAATATTCAAGCTGTGCTCGGCAAGTTCCCTAGGTACACCTTTCATGTCGGCAGGTTGCTAGGCAAATATGTCCCTATTCTCATGAAGGAACTCGATGAGCGCGCTTTACTATTTAGGGTCTAGGTTCGTCCCAATGTCGGTGACCTTGGAGGCATCGCCTACCACAAGTTCAACCGACTTGGTTTCCATGGCGGCCTTGAAGGCGAGATCGGAGTCAGAAATCTGCTTCTTTGATGCCGGCATCTCCGAGTCATCGACCTTGCTCTTGATCTCCTTGAATTCTTCATTGTAGAGGATAGCTTCTACATAGGCTGCTTCTCCAATCACGCAGTCCATTGCCTTTGAAAAGCTTCTGGATACGGTGATGACACTGTTTGGTCTAGGTATCTTGAGCTTATTGTAGACAAAGCATGGCTTGGCCATGAAGGAGTGGAAGATGTTGCGTCTGAATATGACGTGGTACATGCTCTTGAAGGGGACTACTTCAAAGGTCATGTGTTCTTGGCGGTAATTGTTAATATCGCCAAAAGCGACCAGAAGCGTGATGCACCCAAGGGACCGAGCTTCTCGACGAGGAACTACGCCATGGAACACGGTGCTGGTCCGCCTTAGGTTGGTTTCCATCAAGTTCATCTTGTGCAGCGTATTTAGGTACATGATGTTGATGCTGCTTCCACTATCCACCATGCACTTGGTGAACTCATTATCGTCAATCAAGGGGTTGATGACCATGGCATATTGGTTCTCTATTGGAATTAGGTCGGGGTGATTGATACGTCAAAAACGTATCTATAATTTTTAATGTTCCATGCTTATTTAGTATCTACTTTGCTTTGATTTGTCTACACTTTGAGGTATTTTTATATGTTTTGTGGGACTAACCTATTAATAAGATGACACAGTGCTAGTTGCCTGTTTTTTTTCTGTTTTTGGTTCCAGAAAAGGCAGAAAAACAATATTCTCGGAATTAGACGGGACAAAATCCAAAGTCAATATTTTACTGTGGGGAACACGGAGCTAGAGTATGAGACGAAGGGGATCCACCAGGGGGCCACATTCCCTGGCCGCCTGGCCAGGCCTGGCCCGTGCCTAGGGGGGAGGCCACCCCGGGGTGCCCCCTTCCTCGCCTCTTCGCCTATAAGAAGCCCCTGATACCAAAACCCTAAGTACCCGATCAATCTTCCACGAAACAGTCTGTAGCAACCACCACCATCGTCCCTAGATGGGGGGTATAAAGCTTTTCCCAGCACCCTGTCGGAGGGGAGAGATCATCCCGGAGGCCTTCTTCATCATCATGCCAAGGACAACGGGTCCATGTAGTAGCTAGATGGTTGTATATCCTCCTTTGTGCTACCATGTTTAGATCTTGTGAGCTCTGTTCATGATCAAGATAATCTATTTGTAATCATGCATGTTGTGTTTACTGGGATCTAATGGATATTGAGATTACTATGTCAGATTGATTAATGGTTCTATCTTATTGATTCTATCATGTCTGTGTTGTTTGTGATCTTGCATTCTCTCCGTTTCTAGTAGCTATGTTGGCCAAGTAGATGCTAGTGACTCCAAGAGGGCGTATTTATGCTTGATAGTGGGTTCATGCCTATATATAATCTGGGGAAGTGACAGAAATCTCTGAGGTTGTAGATGTGTTGTTGCTACTAGGGAAAAAACAACGATCTCTTGTTCATGGAACAAGTGGATTGTTTACCTTACACACTTTGCTTAAAGCAGTTATCCGTTGCTTGCAACTTAATATTGGAGGGGGTTTGGATGATAACCTAAAGGTGGATTACTAGTCATAGATGCAGTTGGATGGCGGTCTATGTATCTTATTGTATTGTCCAATTAAATCTCATAGGATCATGAGTGTCTAGTATTGCATTGTTATGCCTTGCTCTGTCCTGAAAATTGCCTCGCTGTAATTTGTTTACCTAGCATGCCATATTGTTTATCTTAAGGAGAACACCTCTAGTGAACTATAGAATCCGGTCCAATCTTTACCATTGATACATCTTCCACTATTACCGTTTACTTTCTGCAAACAACTATTACCTTCCACACCATACAGTTAATCCTTTGTTTTCAGCAAATCGGTGAGATTGACAACCTCACTGTTTGTTGGGGCAAAGTCCTGAGTTTGTGTTGTGCACGTTTCCAAGTTGCTAGCAATAGCTTTGGGTCGTTTCCTTCCTCCTACTGTTTCGATAACCTTGGTTTCTTTCTGAGGGAAGGCTTGCTGCTGTGCTCATCATACCTTCCTCTTGGGGTCTTCCAATGAAGCTCTATAGTGATCTGAGCGCATCAAGCTGTTTTATGGCGCCGTTGCCGGGGAGGCTAAGGACGTCTTCACAACCACTCTATTTACTTTGTTTTTGTTTTGCTTTGTTTCTTTTGCCTTGTTTTGTTTGCCTATTTTTATCAGAAATTCCAAAAAAAATAGTTTCGTTTTGTTTGCTTTCTTTTATCCAAAACACAAAAAAATAGTTCCTACTTCAAGTTGTTTTTATGTCTATTTCTGCTCGAATAACTATTTCATTATGGATAACCCACTCGGTTTCCTATTTGGGAAAACTACTATCACTGCTAAGGTAGTAGATGAACCACCACCTGCTAGAACCTCCATTGGAGATTTTATAAGGTATAGATAATCTCATAAGGGTAAAGTCATGAGATCCGTGTTAAAAAGGTTGGATCTAATTGCTAAAATTTTGCTTAAATGCCATGATATAAATTGTTGCTCTGAACAGGATAATAAACATCTTAAATTCCAATGTGGCTTTAGTAAAGAATTTGTAATTATGAACTATCATTGGAATAACTATATTCATCTTGGATTTGAAGAAGTAGAACAATTTGTTTTGTTTATGGGAGCTTCTAAAATAGAATCCTTCATGTCTAAAAAATATGAAACATGTGTTGCTTGTAAAGACCTTAAAAGATATGATCTCTTCTATCCTTGATCATTGCATAGAAAATTTCAGCAATAATTGTTATATCATTGATTATAAAGAGAGACTCAGTCATGCACAAGAATGTGTCCACAATTTGCAGGAGCCTATGGAAGAAGAAATTGCTGAACCTGAAAGCTTATTAGATGAAAAAGAGGAGAGTGATAAACAAAAGGAGGAAGAATGGATTAGCTACCCATGCCTACCTTCTAATGAGAGTAACTCTTTACCTCTTACATTATTTTATTGTCCCCCATGCTTACCAAAGGAGGATGAATGTTATGTTCCTATGGATTCTTTTGAAATATCTGCTATGGGTAAAACTTGTGATAATAGGTATGCTCCTGTTATCTATGATAATCCTATACTTGTGCCTAACTTCGAAATTCATGGTAGTAAAGAGTTTTGCTTAGAAAATGTTTATGATAAAGCTCTGGATGATGCTCCTATATTGAATGATCAGTCACCTTATTATAAAATTATTAAAAGTGGGTTTGAAGGTTTTAGTCGTACTATTTTTTAGCATATAAAAATTATGTGCTTGAAGATCATGAAAAGCATACTTTATGTTATAGTTATATTTTTGAGTTTATTCATGAGGCTACTGAAAATTATTATGAGAGAGGAAAATATGGTTGTAGAATTTTTCATGGTGCTGAAATACCTCTGTATGTGCTGAAAGTTTTGAAGTTGCTCATGTTTTATCTACCCATTCTTGTTACTATGTGCTTCTTTGATTTATTTTCTTACAAGATTCCTATGCATAGGAAGTCAGTTAGACTTAAATGTGTTTTGAATTTGCTTCTTTATGCTCTCTTTTACTTCAATTCATATTTCTTATGTGAGCATCTTCTCAAACTTTTCGTGCCTAACTTAAAGGCGTTAAAGAAAAGTACTTCTTGGGAGATAACCCAATAGTTTTTTTGAGTCTTGGAAGTTATTACTTCTTTAATAACCTCTCCTTATCCTTTTTTTATTTTTGTGCTAATAATAATCTCTAATGAGAGGGGAGTAAGATTTGGGGAGTTGCTGTCCCGAAACAGATTTTTGTGCTGCATTGTAAAAATTCATGTAAAATCTCTGTTAGTCGTATTGAGATGTAATTTTCTTAAAACATCCCCCAGGTTTTTAGCTAACTTTAGTTAGTTCAAAACTTTTTGATTTGAGCAACAAAAGGTCTTCGAAAAAATCGGTTTCTACCTGCTGGTCTGTTTTGACAGATTTCTGCCATTATTTGCATTTGCTTCTTATTAATTCCTTTTTGGGTTCTTTTTGGGAAATTGAGATTTTTGAGGGAATTGCTACAGTAGCTTGCATTCTTATTGAAAGTTTTTCTGTTTTAAAACTAAACCCAAAGGTCTATTATCTTTTGAATACACTAATGTTGCTAATGAAGATTGTGTGAAGTTTTGTATGAAGGAAAATTTTCAGGTGTAAAGAAAGAATGATGTAATGAGATGAAGAATGGACAAATGCTCAATCTTTCGGATGCCACCCCGTGTCATCCCAAGAAATATTGAAGAGGTACAAGCGTCAAAGCTTGGGGATGCCCAAGGCATCCCCTTCTTCATCAATAAAAAACTCAGGTCTTTCTAGACACTTCATTTTTATTGTTTCATGCACTATTGTGTTGTTCTTGGAGCGTATTATTTTTTGTTTTTGGTTTTGTTTGCTTAGTTTTATTGAATAAAGTAGTTTGGACCCCCGTTCCCGCTGTGTTGTTTCAAATAAGTTGATTGGTGTTGGAAAGGAGTAGGAAGGTCTTGCTTTGTAGTACAAGAGGAGCTTGCTTTGACTGTGACTTAGACTTTAGCATGTCATGCTAGATGATGTTTTGACCTTATGCTTAGTGATTATTGCTGTAGAATGACTTGTTCCAAACAATTAGGATTGCTTAATGTGCCTTGAAAGAAGCATGCGTTGTTTTAGCAAACAAAAGCATATTATTTTGGTATTCTTCTTTGATGCTTTGTTTGGGTTGACTTGGCACATGCTCACTTAGTTGGTCGCTCCTAGTCTTCTGCTAGCCTCCACTTGTAGGAGTAAGCTCTACTCATGCATCCAACTCCCAAGAAACCAAGTTATTCCCAAGTGTCCACTATAAATTCCTATGCATGGTGTGTTACACCATTCCAAGTACATTCTTGTTTTCATCTACCTTCCAATTAAAAAGTCACTTTGTTATGTGAAAACTTAGTGATTAAATCTCTCATAAACTTGATCGCACACTTTATTTTTCTTGCCCCTAATAAACTTGAACCATTGTGTCATCTATGTTGTATATGCTTGCACTTACACGTTGGAATTAGCAGAACCATGATTTCATGGGGAACGCTTTCAACATTGCACTTGTACATTGTACCCAGTTGATATCATGCTCTTTTGTTTATGGATTTCGTCGGTGTGAAATTAAAGGGGAGCTTGTAAGTCCATGGAGTTATGTATGTGTGTTAGAGAAACGCCTAGGCCGCTAGCCTAAGCCATGCCTAATCATGGTGGAAACTCGCAGTATCACCATAATGAGCAATCTATGAAGCTTCCTTCTTATATAAAAAAGAGACATATTGAAAATAGGAAAGAGAGAAAAAAGCATCATTTTGCCATGGTAAATAAAAGATTGCTGAGATGCTCATTGTATGCTTGCCTTGTCATTTTGATTATAGGATAGCTCCTATATCATGTGCAAGGGGTACCCCGTTGGCGGTTCTCTATGATACATGTGTACTTACTATGACAAGAAGTTACCGGTAACTTAACTTGAGTAGCATCAGGAGCGACCCTCATATTCAAGGGACATGGGATTGCCAACTTATACTTTGTCAAGCATATACTCCATAGTTTGTTCACTTTAACCTTAATCACTTTAAGATGCTTATGATAGGGCAATGAGAGCTGAAAGCTAATAAGTACCATAATTTTTGGAAGCTATTTATGAGACTTGAAATCCCTGCTTCCCTTTATGAAGGGTCTTTCTTCCACTATTATATTGAGTCTCCACCTTCTATCCTTGGGCACCAATTAAGAGAGCATAGTTGCCATTCTTAGTTCTATGTGCATTGTCCCAAAACATATTGATTGATTCATATTGTTGTTATTGCTTGCTCTTGAACTATTTGTATCTAGTCACTCTTATGAACTTTGAAGGTGTGTTATGCATTTATTTGCTACTCCATGATGGACAAGCTGAATGCCACTATGCTATGTTTTCTATATGTGAAACAAACAAACGTTTTTCAATTCATGTTATTCATGAATCTTTGTTTGTAACCTTTCATGTTGCATGCATAGTTACTTTGTCTTATTGTTAGAACTTCTTCTTTCATGCTCATGTTTAGAGTACTTTGATCCCAGCTTTCAATTCTTGCAAATGGTTTGATCTTGATTTTGATGGTGCATGTCACCTCAAAAATTATTATTCTTAACACTTACCTACTCGAGGACGAGCAAGAGTTAAGCTTGGGGATGCTTGATACGTCGAAAACGTATCTATAATTTTTTATGTTCCATGCTTGTTTAGTATCTACTTTGATTTGCTTTGTCTACACTTTGAGGTATTTTTAAATGTTTTCTGGGTCTAACCTATTAACAAGATGCAACCGTGTCAGTTGCCTATTTTCTTCTATTTTTTGTTCTAGAAAAGGCAGAAAATCAATATTCTCGGAATTGGACGGGACAAAAGCCAAAGTCAATATTTTACTGTGGGGAACACGGAGCCAGAGTACGAGACGGAGGGAAGCCACCAGGGGCCAACACCCCCTGGCCGCGCGGCTGGGGGTGCGGCCACCCCGGGTGCCCCCTGCCTCGCCTCTTTGCCTATAAGAAGCCCCCGATACCAAAACCCTAAGTACCCGATCAATCTTCCACGAAACAGTATGTAGCCACCGCCACCATCGTCCCTAGATCCGGGGGGATCTGAAGCTCTTCCCGGCACCCTGCCGGAGGGGAGAGATCATTCTGGAGGCCTTCTTCATCATCATGCCAGCCTCCGGTATGAAGCGTGAGTAGTTCCACCTTGGACTACGGGTCCATGTAGTAGCTAGATGGTTGTATCTCTTCCTTTGTGCTACCATGTTTAGATCTTGTGAGCTCCGTACATGATCAAGATCATCTTTGTAATCATGCGTGTTGTGTTCGTGGGGATCCGATGGATACTGAGATTACTATGTTAGATTGATTAATGGTTCTATCTTATTGATTCTATCATATCTGTGTTGTTTGTGATCTTGCATGCTCTTCGTCTCTAGTAGCTATCTTGGCCAAGTAGATGCTAGTGACTCCAAGAGGGAGTATTTATGCTCGATAGTGGGTTCATGCCTCTATTTAATCTGGGGAAGTGACAGAAATCTCTAAGGTTGTAGATGTGTTGTTTCTACTAGGGAGAAAACAACGATCTCTTGTTCATGGAACAAGTGGATTGTTTACCTTACACACTTTTCTTAAAGCAGTTATCCGTTGCTTGTAACTTAATACTAGAGGGGGTTCGGATGATAACCTGAAGGTGGATTACTAGTCATAGATGCATTTGGATGACGGTCTATGTATCTTGTTGTATTGCCCAATCAAATCTCATAGGATCATGAATGTCTAGTATTTCATTGTTATGCTTTGCTCTATCCTGTCAATTGCCTCGCTATAATTTGTTTACCCAACATGCCATGTTTTTTATCTTAAGGAGAACACCTCTAGTGAACTATGGACCCCGCTCCAATCTTTACCATTGATACATCTTCCACTGTTATTGTTTACTTGCTGCAAACCATCATCACCTTCCACACCATACGTTTAATCCTTTGTTATAGCAAACCGGTGAGCTTGACAACCTCACTGATTCGTTGGGGCAAAGTCTTGAGTTTGTGTTGTGTAGGTTTCCGCGTTGCTTGCAACACCTGTATGACGTTTCCTTCCTCCTACTGGTTCGATAACCTCGGTTTCTTATTGAGGGAAGGCTTGCTGATGTACTGCTTCACACCTTGCTCTTTGGGTTCCCAACAGGCTCCACGCGTAGCCATCGAAGCTTTCTGGCGTCGTTGCCGGGGAGGCTAAGGACGTCTTCACAAGGGGAGTCCTCCACTTCCTTTCTCTTTACTTCTCATCAAGATGGACTATGTTCCGTATATGGGCCATAGTCATAGGCTTGACGAGAAAATTTCCGTACATCACTCTATCAGCGAGAGTGACTTGGGCAGCCACAGACATAGATGCTGGTGGCGGCAGATTTGCGGTGTTGGCGTTACTCGGACCGGTGTGGAGTTACTGCGACTGCTGCGCTGGAATAGCCGGAGGAGGCATGACCTTAGCACGATCATTGTCGGCTGCATCGGCTGGTCCCTTTCCCTTGTCTAGTGGTTTAGGTGGAGCGTGTATAGTTTGGTCTTCATCCATCACACTCCCAATGGTGACAAACACCTGTCGGGATGTGACAGCCTTGGCGACCTGCTCCCCACGCTTGATATCCTCCTCCATCTCTTTCATGTCCGAGTTGAGATCATCCGGGTTGATATCCATATCCTCTGAGTCCACGCTGATGTCGGCATAGAGCACGCCCAGAACGAAGTCAGCGGGTGCGGGGGCTTCCTCGATGACGGAGGATGATGCTGAGGTAGCAGTGATGTTTACTGGAGGCGGCGGTGGTGGTGGCTATGGCGGCGGTGGGCCGGGTATGACGATGAGCTCTGCCTAAGCGGCTGCATCCGCGACCACGTAGCTGTTGACGGTGCCAATCATGCCCTCAAAAGTGAGGAGACCCGCGGCCTGCCGCCGCCTTAGCGTATGCCGGAGAAGTGTGCCGCGATCCAGTCCTTCCACGAAGTGATAAATAGCATCATCATCAGGGTAATGCTCCAGGTCGGCTCGTATACGGAGCCACCTGGCGAGGTAATCGCGGGATCTCTCACCCTCTCTCTGGACGCATCGCGCTAGATCGAAGATAGTCACCACATCGACGAAGTGCTATCTCTTCTTTCCAAACGCACGGGCGAAGCCGGCGGATCTACAACGATCTTCCACCATTATCTCCTGCACATGGGCGGTTTGGGTGGGCCTTGAATTTTTCTGATCTAGGTCGGCAAACTCTGAAGAGAGATCTGACTTTGATCCATCCTGCCAATGGGCGGTCTGTGCAGGCCTCGACGATCCTCCGGCTTCCAGGGAACTAGTGCCCGATTCGGTTTCACCGATGAAGAGGTGGATGTCCCTGATTGGAACGATCGCGCAACGGGTGGGGTTCGTCTTCGCCGGGATCCAGAACTTGTCGCGAGGGACGATCAGAATGTTGCCGGAGAAGAGAACGTGACCAATGGCTACGGTTTTGCTGATTCCTGTGAAGAGCTTGGACCTCGCCCATTGTAGAGCCTGAAGCGCCTCTTACCCCACGGTGGGCGCCAACTGTCGTGGTATTGCCAATGAGTATGCCATGGAGGGGTCCTCACATAGTGTGTTTAGAGACGTGGGGTAAGGCGGAAGGTTGGTGGGTATGATGCGACAAAGTTTACCCAGGTTCAGATCCCACGATGGTAGCGGAATCCTACTCCTGCTATAAATCACTATAACGACAATACACCGAGTTACATGGATCGGTTCGCTGTGTGCGATATGAGTTGATTGGTTTCCCTAAAGGCTCCCGTAGGTCCGACTTATATAATCGTCAGATCCTAGGGTTATAGGGAAAGTCTTAGCCAGACAGGTTACAGAGTCATACACAGTATACAAGTATTCTAGCTTGTCTTGCACTCCAAGGCTCCGGGTACACTGGTGACTCCACCTTAGCCTTTCTTTATCCGACATGAGCCTCCCTTCTGGATCCTTCTAACTGGGCCGCCCAGCAGGACATAGGCCTTGCTGCCAATTGCGGGCCACCCGGGTTATCTGAATTAGAGACATGCAATGGTGGCACCCATTTAGCATATCCCCAACACGAGTCACATGCTTGCAAGCCAATTGGATGACATTCCACCAAGAGGGCCAAGAGTATATCTATCTGTCATATCGATAGACAAATATCACTCTTGATCCATGTGCCTCAACACATACTTTCTGAATACTCAATGTCACCTTTATAACCACCCAGTTACGAAGTGGTGTTTGATGTCATCAAAGCATCCATCTGGTGATGGTGATTAACATGATCTCATGGTCAAAGGATTTAGGTTACTATGTATCTGAAAGCTTATACCAAACAAACTATTGAAATGACTTGATCTTTATGCTACGCTTAACTATAGGAGTATGTCCATCACATCATTCTCCTAATGATATGATATTGTTATCAACAACATCCAATGTTCATGATTAGGAAGCCATAATCATCTATTAATCAACAAGCTAGTATTACAAAGAGGCTTTACTAGGGACTCTTACATGTTTAAAAATCACACAGGTATTAATGTTTCTGGTTAATACAATTATAGCACGAATATAAACATTTATCATAAACACAAAAGTATAATAATAACTGCTTTTATTATTGCCTCTTGGGCATATCTCTAACAAGGATGGCCATCCTCCTGGGCAGCCAGTTCGCCGAAGGATGGCGTCTCGTCCTGGCCGCGGGCGCAGGCTAGCAGGAAGCCCAGCCTGGGGCGGTTGCTGGAGTAGATATTCTCTAGGACGGTGGTTAGTGTCTGTCCCGGCGCACTCCACCATCGACGGCGCCCGCCGTGTTGTTGCGCTTCGGCGGCGTGCTAGGCGGCCCTCCGTGGGCGGCGATCTCTTGGAGCCGGCGCTCGGTGAAGAACTCCTCCCAGTATGCGTGGTTGTTGGGGTTTTCGGCGAGCTCCGGATCCTCCATCGCCGCAATGTAGGCCTGGATCTCCTCCACCATTTCGTTGTCGGTCGGCAGCGATGACACCGGGATGCCGCCGGCGCGGAGCTTCCAGCCGGGTAGGGACTGGAAGTCCTACTCCGGGCCTCCCAGCGCTGGAGCATACGCCGGCCGAAGCCGTTCGCCGCCGCAGGGTCGCCGAGGTACCTCTCGGCCATGGTTTTGTTCTCGCCGGAGTTGGAGTTCGTGGTAGAGGAAGAGTGGAAAGGCTGAGAGTGTATGATGTGAGCCGGCGAGGGCGCCGGCTTTTATAGGCCGAAGTGGGCGACGAAGGCGGAAGGGGTGTAACGGCGTGGGCGGGAAAAGGAAAACAACGGGAAGCCGAGGCGACGCGTGACCGACCCGATGGGCAGTCATTGTCCGGTGGTCCGTCGCGGGAGCCGAGACGGAGGGATGACGACGACTCGCTTCCACTCGCTGACAGGGCGAGGCCATACGCGTAGTTTTTTTTCCTTTCGTCCAGCGTTTCAAGGGTGTTCTCAGTGCTCCGGGATCGGCCTGGGATCTTCAAACTAAAGTTAGGCTAAATCCGGACGAAACCGGGTCCTTAGACAACCTGGATAAAAGAAATACCCTACAAACGGTTTGTTGGGAACCGAGTGGAGATGCTCTGAGTGTTGGTTGAATACGCGAGTTGGCGTTGTGTTGCGGTCGCGGGCAGTCTGGTACATTTCATTTCATGTGTCGTACAACCCCCGTTTGCCAGCGTTGGTGGTCGCACATTCGCACAGATGGGCAGAGACAAATGCTTCTGGAAGCCATCAACGTAACACAGCTGGTGATACGGTGTGTGTGTGTGTGTGTGCACCTGTGCAGCTATGCACACGCCTCTGGCTAGAATTTGTGCAACGTCCACAGGAGTGGGACTTGTGGAAAGCAAGTGGCGAGCACTATTGCTAATTTGCTACCTGTAGGACACATTATTAAAAGTTTAAAACGGTTCACAAAAAAAAAAGTTTAAAACGAGATAAGTGGTCCATGCATGGCTCATGGCTGGTTTGACAAAATCGTTCGATCCTTCGGAACAGTCCTCCCTCCGGCACCATGTCTCTGATGACAGACCAACGGCACGTATCTCCTGCTCATACACCGGCTCGCGCGCCGGCGCGCGTACGTGTATCTGCACGCGCGTTGGGGGCTTGGCCCGTTGGCCCCATCCCCCATACCGTGTGGCTAGCTCCAACCTGGTGGATCGACGACACCGCAACCGAACCGCACGAGGGACTAACTTTGAAACCCCAACGTGTGCACGGCCCCGCCACACGTGCACCGACAAGTCTGCTCACTCACACGCCACGAGCCAATTGGCCCACCGTCGTACATTAAAAAACGTACTCCCACAGTCCCATCCAGCGTCAATTCCTAGGCGGGCTAGCTGGCTGAACAATTCCTTTGCTGCGTCTATCCCTCTGGGCTCCAGGGCCTGAGATGGGTCTTGTACAGAAAAACAAGCCATGCCAAATAGTATATCGGGCTCAATCAAGCCCATTATCATAAAAACACCGACTTTCTTTAAAGCCTGCTCCCTTTTCAGTCAAGTGTCGTCTTTTCTTTCACGTGCATTATCATCTCGCCAAGTATCATCTTCTCGCCAGCTCAAAAAAAAGTATATCATCTTCTCGCAAGTATCATCTTCTCCTTTTGCACGAATCATATGGATATTTGCACGCTTACCAAGTGTCGCAAGGAGAATAAAATTTAGCTAAAGATGGGAGAGTGGGACATGGGAGGATGTGAGGACAACATTCTTGTATTTCCGAGAGAAAAAGTTTTAAAACAAAATATCTTTAAAACCGTTCAGCCCAAATTACAGGCGGTTTTGTCAAAATCTTTAAAACTTAACCACCATGATAGATTCTCATAAAAAAAGATTAATTCTAAGACGAGTACGCTTGTACTCCGTGTTATAGTGTAAGTGTACTCCGTTTTTAGTATAATTGTGCTCTTGTTTATTGTATACTTTGTACTCTATTTATTTTACTAGTACTCATGTACTACCTCGTACTCCGTTTACAATATACTTTACTATGTTTTTGATGTACTTGTACTCTATTTTTCTATTTACGTGCGCTCTGTTTTTAGTGTATGATACTCCGTTTTAGTGTATTTGTACTTCATTTGAATATACTAAGTACTACGTTTTTATTCTACTTGTACTCCGGTTTTCTATGTACTTGTTTTTATCTGTAATCGTACTTCGTTATACTCCGCTTCTCTAAGTACTTGTATTTCTCTTTCATGTTTTTCGCTTATATTTTGTACCTGTTTTCATATTTTACACTGTGTACTACATCCAATGTATTCATATTGACGCGAGAAAAAAGAAAACAACACAAAATGTATAGACGTGCTCACTCGTTACATGGTGTTAGTCTGAAAGAGTCCGGAGAGGATGTACAAGGGAGGTGGTTTGATCTGAAATGTGAGAAGGCACCTCACTTTTGCTTTGATTATGGGTGACTAGTTCATCCGAAGGAGGGCCAGGATCTCAAGCCACCTCCATCAGCCCATTCGTCGGTGTAGTCAGGCAACTTTACTAGCAGGTCGACTGAGTCTGAATCGAAACAAAGGGAAGGGGTGTTTGTTCATGACATCCCATATCATAGGATTTTGGCGAATGGTCACGCCTACTCGAGCTCATCCCACACTAGTGCAGAATGACCCGAGACGTGAGGGTGGTGATGTGTCTAGCCTAGATAAAAGCCGTAGGGCGAGGGATCACACGAGTAGTAGGGAGACAAGGCGATGATGGCAGAAGCTCCGAGGAAGCAAAAGAAAGAAGAGGCAGTTAAGGACCCATAGGGTTGCATTGAAACTCCACCCAGTGTTTTGAGCGCCCCAGGGTTTTCCTATGGGGGCAGTTGCTGCCCTAGGGAGCCCCTTCTCCAAGTTGATGTCTCCTCTCCCCCTATATATGCTGTCAACACCCAAATTTTTAATCCCATATGCCTGTTATGACATACATCGCAATCCCAGAATTACCATTCTTGCGAGACATAACAGATTTGGATATCATAGTACATCATCCATTACAAACCATACATAAGGTCTTACACAATTAAGGATCTCATGATCCAGTTCTTAATACAACTCAAGCAGCGGAATAACGTAATAGTAAAGATAGCGTAGGCGAAGCTCCATCTTCGGGGTCACAAGCAATGCTGACGATGGGAGATGATCCTAGTTGTCGTAATCTTTCTGCGGTCCATCATCCTGGTACTCCTCTTCATAGTCTGGCCACGGGAATAGCCAGGGACAAAGCCATGAGTACTCTTTAAGTACTCACAAACTAATACTAACAAGTTAAGGTTTTTTTTGTAGTAGGACACTAAGCTCTAGGGTTGTTTTGCAAAAAGCCAGATTTACCTCTACTTAGTTCAGAAGCAAAGAAAGCTAGTTGAAGTTTTATACACCTAAGTGGGTCCTTTTGGTACATTGAAGGATCCAATTATAGTTGAAAACGATTCTTGTACCTCTAACTCTACCTTTGATCAAGCTCACCTCATTGAGGAAAATAAAAAGTTGAAAGAGCAACTGTAGAAAGAGCGTCGTGCACCTACCTTCAAGGGAAAGATCCTAGATGAGATTTTATCCCGTCAAAATACGAGAGTTTCCAAGGAAGGTGTCGGTTTTCATCCAAAGAACAACACGAGCAATGCCATTCCACCGAAGAAGATAACCTTTGTGAAGGAAGGTGACAAGATGGTTGACCGGGTCAAAAAGAATGTGGTGAATGGGGGAGCCATGAGGGGCAATCCCAATCACAAGTATGCGGGAAAGTCTAATCCTTCCTATGTGCTATGTAAGGGCACTCAAGGAAATGTATATGCCAAATATGTTGGCCCTCGAAATGGTTATGCTTATAGGTGGTTGTCACATCCCAAGATTTTCCAAATCTTGTAATGTGAAAAATAAATGAATAAAATAAAACTTTGTTGATTTTCAGGGTGAGAAGAAACTTTTTGAATCCAATTGGAAACTTTCAAAACCTATTTGGATCAAATAAAATCCTAAAGGGATTTAAAAGATAAATAAACAATAAACTTCAAAATATTTAAAATTACTATTTTTGGATCTTTAAATAAAAGATTTGGTTTTCAAAAAGAAAATGTAGATTTATAAATAAAGATTATTTTATAGAGCCAAATTAAACCTTGGCCAGGTTTTTGAAGTAAAAACATTTTGTTTTGATAAAAATAGTAAAGGTTTATTTAAATAAAATAATAAGGATTTAATATCCAATTTTATTTAAGTAAAGGCTTTTCCCATTTTAAATAAACACTAAAACTTATTTATTTATTTTAAATAAGTTTTCTAAGTATTTTATATTCTCAAATAAAACCTACTGAAGTGTTTTTGGTTTTATTATAGATTTCAAATTAAAGAATTTAATAAAACAAATCCTATTTGAATTAATAACTAAGGTCCATTTTATTTAATTATTAATGGACCCTAAAATAAAAATGTTATTTTATTTTAAACAAGTTTTCCAAGTATTCTTTATTTTCAAATAAAACCTACTGATTTGGTTTTGATAATATTTAGTTTCCAAATGGAGATTTTATTAAATAAATCAAAACCTATTTGAATTAATAATTAAGGTCTATTTTATTTAATTATTAAATAGATCCTAAAAAGAATAAAATTTGTATTTTGTTTTGAACTTTGATTTGTGTTAATAAACAGAACCAAACTTAATATAAAGTTTGGTGGAATTTGTTTTGAATTGGTTGTGTGATTTGTTTGTTTGAATTTCAAAACAGAAAAATAAATAGAAAAAGAAAAAGGTTTCAGAATAGGAAAAAAATAGAATTGGACTCGACCCAACCCAACCTGGCCCATTAAGCTCAGCAGCCCATTTCCCTCTCTCCCCCGAAGCGTTTTTCTCTCACTCACCAGACGACCCGCAGAGCCAATGGCAGGTGGACCCAACTCCCCTCTCCTCTCTCTCGCTGACCAACCGACCCCACCCCTCCTGTTCATCGTCTACACCCGCGACCAGTTCTTCCCCGCTCCTGCCGTTGATCCCTCTGAGTAAATTCATCGTAACACCGCGTTTATTCCTCGCTGTGATCAAGCCCATTTAATCGCCCTGGCATCCTCTCCATTTTCCCTCACGCGCCTCCCTCTCTCTGCCCCCAGGCTAGACGAATTCCGCCACATACCCTCACTGCTCCGACCACCGTCCCCAGCCAATTCCGGCGACCCCACGCCACCCCTTGCCTCCCCAAGCACGCGGGCACATTCCCCACTCACAGGCGCATCTGTCCGTACCACCCATTCACCTGCGGGCGCCCCAGAGCGTCGACTCCGACCACCTCTGAGCACCACCGCGTCTGCTACTTCTCCGGCGAGTTTTTCTGGTAAGTCAAGACCACCCCGACCTCTCTCAATCACGCACACATCATCACCATAGCTTTGCGCGTCTGACCCTGTCTCCCATTTGTCCTAGCGTGCACCGTAGCCCCGCCTCCAACGACGCCCGAGCGAACCCGACGCCAGGAGCAACTCCGGCGAGCCATTACCCTCACCTCCGTGCGCCCCTCGACGAGATACCACCACGTTGAGCTTCCCCACGCTACTGCGAACGCGGTGAGCATCTTCCCATCCTCCCTCGCTTCCTGTTTCACCAGCGCCGCCACCATCTGACCTCGCCACCAACCATTGCCGCCGCCAGACTTTGGTCAATCTCCTGTGAGTCGTTAGATCATCATCCAGCGGCTAGGATAGAAAGAGAGCGAAGGGGTAAGAGTGAACCTGCGCCGTGCGATATCAGTTAGATCCAACGTCCTGCAGCACGTGATCCAGACGAAGTGGTATCAGCGAATAGAAACACGCCACGTGTCTCTGTTTAGTTGAATTAGAACAGAATTGATCTATTAGATTTCCAATTTTGTAAATTGCACAACTTTAGTTCCACACGTCCAAATTTTGCAAATTTTATATCAATGGAATCAGTGGAACAATACCTAGCCAACCATGCCATTTGTTTAGTAAAAAGTTTCTGTTAAATGGTTTGTTTTTGCAGAAACATTTGTATGCTTGTTTAGATTATAAAAATTGTTCAAAAATGATTTTGGGGATAAAATCTTTGGAAAATGGTGTGATTTGAACCTACTGACCATAGGAAACACTTTGTGGTTTCAAAAAAATATTTGGTGAAACAAAAGAATGATTCTTTGATTTAAAACCATTTCTAGTCAAATAAAAATATGGTTTATTTATTGAAAATGATTTTGAAGGAAAACTTTTGGGAAATGTTTTGTTTCAAACTCTATGACCCCAAACACCAAGTTTTATGGTTTGAAAACATATTTGGTAAACCCTATAGATTAATGCCTTAGTAAAAACATTTCTACACCACATAAAATGATACTTTGTTTTGAAAATGGTTTTTGAAGTGAAACCTTTTGCAAATGACTTTGCCACTTTACAAAATGACCAATAGGTGTTTTAAAATGTTTAAGACCCAATAGGAACCACTTTTACAAATAAAACAACCCTTTTGCATGCTTGCATGTGTTGTTTGTTTTATTATTTTATGTGATGAATTGCTTGAATGGTAGATTGAATTATTGTTTGCTTGATTGATTTGTAGTGACTTGAAGTGTGTGAACATTGCAAAGATCAAGGAGTGAACTTATACCCTCTACCAAAAAGGCAAGTGATGCTTCATACTTTTTGTCCCATTACTTTCACTATGCATTAGTGATTTTTCTAAGTAAAACTTGCATGGAATTTTGCTAAGTATAAACCTTGCTATAGAAAAACCTAGTAGATGCAACCTTAGTAGAAATTTTCCTAAGTTAAGATTCCTATTACTATCAAGCTTAGCTTAGCTAATAGAAAACAAGGGAGGAATATACATTCATACTATGGAAAATTTCTAAGTCTGAGGACTTGTGTTTTTGTTTAATAAAACAACTAAGTTAATGAATCACCTGGGTGGAATGGTAATTGCTTGGTGGTTTTTGGTTGAGTGGTTCACAAGTCCCATGTTTGTGGTTGACCTTGTGTATCTCACTTGTGGATGGCCACCCAGGAACAAAGAGATTTGAGATGTCAAATGTTGAGAAGCTTCAAGTGCAGCCACTTGGCATTATGGGCTCTGCCTGGATCATATAGGTTGTAAGAACTTAGCCATATGGACAGTTGGTGGTAGAGTTTGATAGGTTGGAGCGCGTCCATTTTGGTCTAAGGGAAGTCTTCTGAAAGATCTTGTCTTAGGAAACCAAGTCTTGTGGGGAAAGTGCACCACCTCTGCAGAGTGTAAAAATCTAAGTACTTAGCCATGTCCCTGGTAAAGGACAATTTGAACATCAAGACATGGAAGCAATCAAGAATCTCATCATTCAAATTTATAAGTTAAAACTTGTGGTTGAACAAGGGTTAAAGGATCTTCAATCTTTGATTGGGAGAAATGATTTTGTCAAGCAAAAACTTAATGTTTTAAAAATGATAAGGAAAAATCTATTTTGAGCAATGCAAGCCTCAACTCCACTTAGCCAAATGCATATAGATGATAGACTCCACTATACTACCATAGTATCACTTGCCAATACAATTCAAATGTATTGACCCTTGTGGCTGTAACTTGTGATGTTGTAGGTTTGATTGATTTAGTGAAGTGTGATGATTAGGATTACAAAGTCTACAACCAACATGTCTGCCTGTGGCACTTTGAAGATGAAGGACCCCATGCTTATAGTTATTCTGCTGCAATGTAATGTAATAGCCAAATGAGCTATGTAAGATGTAATAAAATTATGTTATTCCTGGTTATAAAGTTGTATTATGACCTTTGTTTCTTGATATTACATCTTAACTGTGGATGCTAGCTATTGATCCAGGGACTAGCATTGTAAACACAGGGGACTCTACCTTATTAAAGGTTGGGACCCTTACAGATGGTATCAGAGCATTGTGTTGCCTGTAGGATTTGTAAACCTAGGATTGTACAAAACCCCTTAGAAAAATAGGAGTTGTATTTGTTCCAAAAACTTATTTACAAACAATCTTGTAAACTCTTTCCTCAACCATTTTGGTTTTGATTCTACATCTCTTCTATTTCAAACTTGATGGAAAAACCTACCCCATGGCCAAAGACTTCACCATGAGATAAGGACTTCTTCAACTCTAATGACTTCAACTTCTTCAACTCTAATGACTTCAACATCTTCAGCATGTTCACCAAGGACTTCAACCATGGTTATCACTAAGGACAAGTGAAGCAAGAAATCTTGATCAAGATTTGGAGACCAAGGAAGCACAACTTAGAAGGAGCCATCAACACCTTTGAAGTTTTTGTGACCAAGAGTTTTCCCAAGGAAACCATGATCTCATGCAAGAAGAATCAGCCAAGAAGGATGGAAAGATCTCAAGTGAACCATATAGACGGACCACCATATTTCGTTAAGTCAAACACACCAACTTATGTGGTGTAACAAAAATATTTTTGGTTGCCTAAAAATATGCTTAAACTTGTTGTTTGAGTGGAATGTTTGTTTGTGATTGCTTGCACATTGCTTGTGTGAATTGTGATGTGTGTGATTAGAATTACTCCCTTAGAAATATTTTTGCCCATTCTAATCCCTACCCAACCCAAACAGATGACTTCTCCAAGAGACTCCAACATCAAGGTTGATGACACCAACACCAACCAAGAGTACAACATGAAAGAGCTCATAGCAACCCAAAACCAGTTGAACCAAATGACAGCTCAGTTTATAGCCAACACCAGTGGGGAAGATCCAACCCTGCAAAAGTTTTTGGAAGACCAAGCTGAAATGTTGCATAAGGTGACAGACCAAATGCTCAACATGGAGAGCAACTTCAAGGATGACAAGGATGTTATTCTAAAAGGAACCAAAGCTTGCAATATTTGTGGAGACTAGGATCACACTACTAAGGAGCATGGAGATCAATGCCCCAACTGTGAAGAGAATCATCCTGTTGGCCAATGTCCCACCTCTCAAGCCACTTGTTAGTTGTGTGAAGGAAACAATCATGTCCCTATCCAATGCCCCATCTATTCCATTGTGGAACAAAGGAAACAAGGTGGAGTGCAACAAATGATTGCAAACTATCAAGAGGGATCCCAATCTACCAAGAAGAATGATGACAAAGGAAAAGGTCCACTTATACCTCCATGCAATACAACCCAATTCAAAGGCCCAAAGAAGAGGCATATGAATTTTCCAAAGAGCAATAGAAGGTCCAAGAAGCATGTAGACATCCCTACCTACCATATAACATATGAACAACATGAACTAGATGCACTCCTAGCTTTGGAGAAGCCCAAAAAGAAAAAGAAGGACAAAAGCCATGTGCAATGTAATCATTGCAAAGAAATGGGACACTATTCTAGTGAATGTGCAGAGAAACAGAAGTATAAAGAGATTGGTCAAGTATGGTGCAACAATTGCAAAGAGCTAGGCCATTATGAAGCAACTTGTCCACAAGAGACATGTGAAGGACTCAAACTCATCAACTGTTTCAATTGCAAAAACCCAGGACATTATGCAAGCAATTGTCCAGAAAAGATGAAGAACAAGTTAAACAAGCCTATGAAGGATCTCAACCTTGGCCCATGAGTCAAGTGTGGAAACAAAGGACACTAAGCAGATGTTTTCCCCAGAGAAGTTTCCCCAGGATCCCAAGAAGGCCAACCTGTAATTTAGTTTGAAAATTTTTAAGGGTGGTAGTACCCTAGATGATTTTGAGCCTACTTGTAACCCTAGCCTCCCCAAATCTCGGGACGAGATTTATTTTAAGGGTGGTAGCCTGTCACATCCCAAGATTTTCCAAATCTTGTAATGTGAAAAATAAATGAATAAAATAAAACTTTGTTGATTTTCAGGGTGAGAAGAAACTTTTTGAATCCAATTGGAAACTTTCAAAACCTATTTGGATCAAATAAAATCCTAAAGGGATTTAAAAAGATAAATAAACAATAAACTTCAAAATATTTAAAATTACTATTTTTGGATCTTTAAATAAAAGATTTGGTTTTCAAAAAGAAAAGGTAGATTTATAAATAAAGATTATTTTATAGAGCCAAATTAAACCTTGGACAAGTTTTTGAAGTAAAAACATTTTGTTTTGATAAAAATAGTAAAGGTTTATTTAAATAAAATAATAAGGATTTAATATCCAATTTTATTTAAGTAAAGGCTTTTCCCATTTTAAATAAACACTAAAACTTATTTATTTATTTTAAATAAGTTTTCTAAGTATTTTATATTCTCAAATAAAACCTACTGAAGTGTTTTTGGTTTTATTATAGATTTCAAAATAAAGAATTTAATAAAACAAATCCTATTTGAATTAATAACTAAGGTCCATTTTATTTAATTATTAATGGACCCTAAAATAAAAATGTTATTTTATTTTAAACAAGTTTTCCAAGTATTCTTTATTTTCAAATAAAACCTACTGATTTGGTTTTGATAATATTTAGTTTCCAAATGGAGATTTTATTAAATAAATCAAAACCTATTTGAATTAATAATTAAGGTCTATTTTATTTAATTATTAAATAGATCCTAAAAAGAATAAAATTATTATTTTGTTTTGGACTTTGATTTGTGTTGATAAACAGAACCAAACTTAATATAAAGTTTGGTGGAAGTTGTTTTGAATTGGTTGTTTGATTTGTTTGTTTGAATTTCAAAATAGAAAAAGAAATAGAAAAAGAAAAAGGTTTCAGAATAGGAAAAAAATAGAATTGGACTCGACCCAACCCAACCTGGCCCATTAAGCTCAGCAGCCCATTTCCCTCTCTCCCCCGAAGCATTTTTCTCTCACTCACCAAACGACCCGCAGAGCCAATGGCAGGTGGACCCAACTCCCCTCTCCTCTCTCTCGCTGACCAACCGACCCCACCCCTCCTGTTCATCGTCTACACCCGCGACCAGTTCTTCCCCGCTCCTGCCGTTGATCCCTCCGAGTAAATTCGTCGTAACGCCGCGTTTATTACTCGCTGTGATCAAGCCCATTTAATCGCCCTGGCATCCTCTCCATTTCCGCTCACGCGCCTCTCTCTCTCTGCCCCCAGGCTGGACGAATTCCGCCACACACCCTCACTGCTCCGACCACCGTCCCCAGCCAATTCCGGCGACCCCACGCCACCCCTTGCCTCCCCAAGCACGCGGGCACATTTCCAATTTTGTAAATTGCACAACTTTAGTTCCACACGTCCAAATTTTGCAAATTTTATATCAATGGAATCATTGGAACAAGCCCTAGCCAACCATACCATTTGTTTAGTAAAAAGTTTCTGTTAAATGGTTTGTTTTTGCAGAAACATTTGTATGCTTGTTTAGATTATAAAAATTGTTCAAAAATGATTTTGAGGATAAAATCTTTGGAAAATGGTGTGATTTGAACCTACTGACCATAGGAAACACTTTGTGGTTTCAAAAAAATATTTGGTGAAACAAAAGAATGATTCTTTGATTTAAAACCATTTCTAGTCAAATAAAAATATGGTTTATTTATTGAAAATGATTTTGAAGGAAAACTTTTGGGAAATGTTTTGTTTCAAACTCTCTGACCCCAAACACCAAGTTTTATGGTTTGAAAACATATTTGGTAAACCCTATAGATTAATGCCTTAGTAAAAACATTTCTACACCACATAAAATGATACTTTGTTTTGAAAATGGTTTTTGAAGTGAAACCTTTTGCAAATGACTTTGCCACTTTACAAAATGACCAATAGGTGTTTTAAAATGTTTAAGACCCAATATGAACCACTTTTACAAATAAAACAACCCTTTTGCATGCTTGCATGTGTTGTTTGTTTTATTATTTTATGTGATGAATTGCTTGAATGGTAGATTGAATTATTGTTTGCTTGATTGATTTGTAGTGACTTGAAGTGTGTGAACATTGCAAAGATCAACGACTGAACTTATACCTCTACCAAAAAGGCAAGTTATGCTTCATACTTTTTGTCCCATTACTTTCACTATGCATTAGTGATTTTTCTAAGTAAAACTTGCATGGAATTTTGCTAAGTATAAACCTTGCTATAGAAAAACCTAGTAGATGAAACCTTAGTAGAAATTTTCCTAAGTTAAGATTCCTACTACTATCAAGCTTAGCTTAGCTAATAGAAAACAAGGGAGGAATATACATTCATACTATGGAAAATTTCTAAGTCTGAGGACTTGTGTTTTTGTTTAATAAAACAACTAAGTTAATGAATCACCTGGGTGGAATGGTAATTGCTTGGTGGTTTTTGGTTGAGTGGTTCACAAGGCCCATGTTTATGGTTGACCTTGTGTATCTCACTTGTGGATGGCCACCCAGGAACAAAGAGATTTGAGATGTCAAATGTTGAGAAGCTTCAAGTGCAGCCACTTGGCATTATGGGCTCTGCCTGGATCATATAGGTTGCAAGAACTTAGCCATATGGACAGTTGGTGGTAGAGTTTGATAGGTTGGAGCGCGTCCATTTTGGTCTAAGGGAAGGCTTCTGAAAGATCTTGTCTTGGGAAACCAAGTCTTGTGGGGAAAGTGCACCACCTCTGCAGAGTGTAAAAATCTAAGTACTTAGCCATGTCCCTGGTAAAGGACAGTTTGAGCATCAAGACATGGAAGCAATCAAGAATCTCATCATTCAAATTTCTAAGTTAAAACTTGTGGTTGAACAAGGGTTAAAGGATCTTCAATCTTTGATTGGGAGAAATGATTTTGTCAAGCAAAAACTTAGTGTTTTCAAAATGATAAGGAAAAATCTATTTTGAGCAATGCAAGCCTCAACTCCACTTAGCCAAATGCATATAGATGATAGACTCCACTATACTACCATAGTATCACTTGCCAATACAATTCAAATGTATTGACCCTTGTTGTTGTAACTTGTGATGTTGCAGGTTTGATTGATTTAGTGAAGTGTGATGATTAGGATTACAAAGTCTACAACCAACATGTCTGCCTGTGGCACTTTGAAGATGAAGGACCCCATGCTTATAGTTATTCTGCTGCAATGTAATGTAATAGCCAAATGAGCTATGTAAGATGTAATAAAATTATGTTATTCCTGGTTATAAAGTTGTATTATGACCTTTGTTTCTTGATATTACATCTTAATTGTGGATGATAGCTATTGATCCAGGGACTAGCATTGTAAACACAGGGGACTCTACCTTATTAAAGGTTGGGACCCTTATAGTGGTACTCAATTTAGGTACCTAAGGATCTTGTTGCTAATGCTAGGGGACCCATTACTCAATGGGTTCCTAAATCAAAGAATTGATTTTGTAGGGTTATGCCTCCGGTGGATCAAAATGGGTGTTTGATAGTGGATGCACCAATCACATGACCGGAGGTAGGAGTGGGCTTGACCAATTCATTCACGATGTCAACTCAACGTCAAGCATCACTTTTGGAGATAACTCAAAAGGAAAGGTTCTTGGTTATGGTAAGTTAGTAATTTCCAAGGTTTTGACTCTTGAGACCGTCCTACATGTTGAAAACCTTGGTTACAACTTGCGTTCTATTAAACATCTCGCGGATGCCGGCTATGACTTCTATTTCTCTAGAACTTTTGTGAAGGTCTTTAGGGGTGATGATCTCAGCTTGGTTCTCATTGGACACGTGGAAGACGACCTTTATGTGGTCGACCTCTCGAAAGAGAGTAAATCTCTTCCTACATGTCTAATGGCCAAGGCTGACAAGGGATGGCTTTGGCATCGTCGCCTAGGCCATGTCAACATGAGAAATCTCAATCTCCTCCTAAAGGGTGAACATATTATTGGACTAACCGGTATCTCCTTTGAGAAAGATCGTGTGTGTAGTGCTTGCATTTCAGGGAAGCAAATTGGAAAGCATCATCCTTCCGTTACCAAGGTGGCCACGTCAAGACCCTTGGAATTGCTCCATCTGGATCTCTTTGGGCCTTCGACATATGACTCTCTTGGTGGAAGAAAATATGGTCTTGTCATTGTTGATGATTACTCAAGGTATACTTGGGTCTTTCTTCTCAAGACGAAGGATGAGACTTTCAAGGAATTCATGATCTTCGCCAAGCAAGCTCAACGCACTCATGGAGTGGAGATCAAGACTATTAGAACCCACAACGGCACCGAGTTCAAGAATTACACCATGCAAGGATTTGTTGAAGATGAGGGGATCAAGCATGAATTCTCAGCTCCTTATACCCCTCAACAAAATGGTGTTGTTGAAAGGAAGAACCGGACAATCATTGAGATGGCAAGAACAATGTTGAGTGAATTCAAGTCCCCTCACATTTTTTGGGGAGAAGCTATTGCTACCACGGTCCACTACACAAACCGGCTCTTCCTCCGTGCTCCCTTTGACATGACTCCATATGAGATTCTCACAAGTAATAAGCCCAATGTCAACTACTTCCGTGTCTTTGGGTGCAAGTGTCTCGTCAAGAACAAAAAGGGAAAGCTCGGTAAATTCGAATCTAGAACTATAGAGGGTATTTTTGTTGGTTATGCGGAAAACTCTCATGCCTATAGATAACACAACAAGACTAATGGTTGTGTTGAAGTACCTTGTGACGTGGAGTTTTTGGAGAATAATGGTCCCCATGAGGGGCAAGTTTCTTATCGTGATGTAGGAGATGGTGATTCTTCTCAAGTCATCAAGTTGATGGGTATTGGGCACATCTTGCCTACTGAGTCTCACATTCATGTTCAACAAGATGATGGGGGAGAATCAAGCTCAACTCAAGAAGAGCCGAGCTCTACCCAAGTTGAGCCATCAAATGCATCACAAGATCAACATCTCTCTCATGATGCCTTGCAAACCGAAGAACAAGAACCAAGCCCTCAAACCTTCGAGCAAGACCAAGTAGAAGATCAACCTCCATCTCAAGGCCAAGCTCAAGATGGTGTCAACGATCAAGGCCCCTCAAAAGATGAATTTGTTGATCATGAAGGCACAATTTGGAAGATTAAGGCCGCCTCCATAGCAAGTGGTCTTCAAGTCAACAATATCCTTGGAAGCATATCAAGAGGGATCGAGACCCGTGCCAGGAAGAAGAACCTCACAACCTTTTGTGGGCACCATGCTTTTGTGTCCAACTTTGAGCCCCTTAAGGTACATGAGGCTTTTGAGGATCCGGATTGGGTCATTGCCATGCAAGAAGAACTCGAGTGTTTCACCCGCAATGAAGTATGGTCTCTAGTGGAGAGGCCTAAAGATCATCGCATCAATGTTATTGGGACCAAGTGGGTGTTCAAAAACAAGCAAGATGAGAACGGGGACGTCACGAGGAACAAAGAAAGGTTAGTGGCGCAAGGGTATGCCCAAATAGAAGGTATTGACTATGAGGACACCTTTGCGCCCGTTGATCGTCTTGAAGCTATTCGTCTCTTGCTTGCTTATGCATCTTTCCATAACTTCAAGCTTTATCAAATGGATGTGAAAAGTGCATTTCTTAATGGTCCCTTGAAAGAGGTTGCATATGTATCTCAACCCCCGGGTTTCGAAAACACACGCTATCCCAACCATGTGTATCTACTCCATAAGGCTCTCTACGGACTAAAGCAAGCTCCTCGTGCTTGGTATGAGCACCTTAGGGATTTTCTACTCATGGATGGGTTTAGCGTGGGTAAGGTCGATTCCACCCTTTTCACCAAATGGGTTAAAGGGGGTGGCTTATTTATTGTTCAAATATATGTTGATGATATTATCTTTGCTGGAACTAACGAATCTCATAACAAAGCTTTTGCTGAGTTGATGACTATGAAATTTAGGATGTCCATGATGGGGGAGTTGAAGTTCTTCCTAGGCTTCATCATAAAGCAACTTCCTCATGGCACTTTCATCTCTCAAGAGAAGTACACTAAGGATATGCTCAATAAGTTCGAGATGGCCAAGGCTAATCCCATGAAGACACCCATGCCACTAAATGGACAACTTGGCCTTGGAGTAGGTGAGAAGGACGTGGATCAAAAGGTATATCGTTCTATGATTGGTTCCTTGCTCTACCTTTGTGCTTCTAGGCCGGATATCATGTTAAGTGCAGGAATGTGTGCTCGTTTTCAATCCGCTCCCAAGGAGTGCCACTTGATGGAGGTCAAACGGATTTTTAGGTACCTTGTTCTCACTCCTACTCTCGGGCTTTGGTATCCAAAGGGGTCAACCTTTGAGCTTGTTGGCTATTCGGATGCCGATTGGGCAGGTGATAAGGTTGACCGGAAATCAACCTCCGGGGCTTGCCAATTTATTGGCCGGTCACAGAGTTGGTCTTCCAAGAAACAAAACTCCACAGCCCTATCCACCGCCGAAGCCGAATACATATCCGCGGCATATTGTTGTGCTCAATTGTTATGGATGAGGCAAACCTTGAAAGACTATGGTGTGTCTCTTGGTACGGTACCTCTTCTATGTGACAATGAAAGTGCGATAAAGATCGCCAACAACCCCGTCCAACATTTCTGCACCAAACATATTGACATTCGCCACCACTTCCTACGTGACCATGTCGCAAATGGTGATATCAATCTCACTCATGTGGGTACGATGTTCCAATTGGCCGATATCTTCACGAAGCCTTTGGATGAAGCCCGGTTTGTCATGTTGAGGCGAGAACTCGGTATCCTAGATCCCCAAAACTTGGATAGATTTGCTTCTTGCACTATATTCTTGCTCTTAACATGCTATGTAGACTAGTTGCGCCACACATGTAGGGATAGCCATCTTACCATGCCTTGGTTTGATGCATACCTATGTGTGCAACATAAATTGATCTCGTGTCATGATATGAGTCCAAGCATCTATCTTTGAGGCGTCATGACACATGCGCTTAAACATAGGGGGAGAAATCCCCCACAACC
Source organism: Avena longiglumis (assembly GCA_030063025.1). NCBI lineage: Eukaryota > Viridiplantae > Streptophyta > Magnoliopsida > Poales > Poaceae > Avena > Avena longiglumis. The sequence goes on along the minus strand of CP125974.1, from coordinate 453,220,898 downwards.
TTCTAGCCTCCTTTGCTTTTCAATGGTTTCCGTCTTGAGGCTCTCTGAGTTTGATCTTCCTCTAGCTCTTGATATCCTCGAATCATGCCTATTGTTGCTCTTTGTGAGGTTGAAATTGGTTATTTCCAATAGGCATGCCTAGATCACCTGCTTCCTCTACCCTTTTGGAGTCTACTATCTTCATCTAAATGCACATGCCATCCTCGAAAACAAAAAAAAACAAAAAAAAATCCTATTGTTCGGTTTTTGGCCCGGTCGAACCGGCTCCCAGACCGGACAGCCCGGTGCCAGCATCGGAAAACCGGACCAGAACCAGAAAGTCTGGTCATACTATACCGGGTCTATTCGAATCTCGTGTCTGAATCGTTTTTCGGTTGCAATCCGGTTTTCTGAGCTGTGGACCGGGTCCTCCGGTTTGGATCTCGGTTCAACCGAACTCAAAACTGAGTTTTCAGATCTGTTTTTTTCTTTTCTTTTCTCCCTCTTCTCCCTGGTCCCCCTCCCTCCCATAGTTCCACTTCACTTCCCCCGACCTCTCCTCCTCCATCGTCGCCCCTCCCCACCCTCCCCTCCTCTCCTAGGGTGATTCCACCCCTAGGATCCATAGATCGGGCCACCATTTCATAAGGAAGGACTTTTGGAGGCTTCTCACCAAAGGAATTTCTTCCTCTCGCAGTGGTTCGAGACCTTTTTGGTGTTCTCCTTCCTCAAGGGCTCCTTGGTGCCTTCCTTCACGGGAAGCCATGTCCTCGGGTGCTCCTTTTTCTCCCTCTCCTCTTGTCCTTCTCAAATCCCTATGTTTTGCTATACATTGTGTTGGATTTGAGAATTAGGGGTCCACCTAGTTTTTTTCCCACCCTCATTCCTCCATGTCCTACCCACTCTGCTTAGAACTATATTTGCGCAAGTACTTGAGTCATTGGTATGATTTTTTACATTGCATAGTGGCCTCTGTGGATCTCGGTTTGAAACCCGGTTGGTCCGGCTGTAGCACCGGACCGTCCGGTCTGAGTCCGGTTTTCCGGCTCTGACACCAGACCGTCCGGTTTTGCTTTCGGTCCAACTGCCTGCACCGACCATCCGGTTCTGGGATCGGTTGTTTCGGCCCTGGCACCGGACCTCTCTGCAATGTCTCCTATTTTACCATGCACTTGCCCAAATCCAAGTTTCTTTTTCTCTCATCCTCCACTTTGGCATGTGTACTTATCTCTGTGCTCCCCAACCTCTCTCTCTCTTTTTCACAGGTGAAGACGCTGATTCTGCTGGTGATGAGTATGTGCCTGATCGTGAGTATGTGCCCGAGGTAGCTAACAGGATTAAGAGGGCTCGTCGCAACACTCAGTTTGTGCAGCTTGAGCCTGAGGGTAGTGCTCGCTCTGGGCACATCAAACTCAAAGCTAACAGGGGTAAGCAGCAAGCTTCTCAGGCCGAGGCTGAGGATGTGCCTTGTCAAAATCTGAAGGGTATGGGGATTGGTCAGTACCGGGCTCTCCGCAAGCAGAATCCCTATCGCTTCAAGCAACGCACCTATACAGGATCTGACAAGAAATTTTGGACTGAGACTTAGGCTATGATGTGGGATCACATTTACACTCAGTTCCGGGTCACTCCTTGTGGCCACATTCAGGCTCTCAATCTGGAGTGGTTTAATATGTATGCAGCCTCTGATTACTTCTATGTTGATGAAGCTTTGAGGAAAATGGATCTGTTCGACCTCGTCTGTCTCAAGGAGGACTATTACCCCGACTTCATCCGTTAGTTCTTTTGCACAGTCTATTTTGATGATGATGACGATCGCACTATGACTTGGATGACTGTCACGAGGCGTTTTCAGGCTACTTATGCTTATTTGGTTGATGTCATGGGCTACACTGGTCGCGGCAGAGGCTTCCGTATTCACAGTGAGAAGGTCAAGCCTGCTGAGACTCTTGCTTTCTGCTATCCCAGTGATTCTCAGTGGAGTCCCCCGTGCATGACTGGCATGTATTACTACTATCACACCTTGGCCACTATTTTCCGTTAGTCCCTTGTTCCCCGTGTTGGCGATTCCACCAACTGCCATGGGTATTTTGCCAACTTGTTGTACTACTGTCACCCGGATCGGCTGAGGAAGATTGATGGATGTGACTTTGTGTACTGTGAGCTGGGCGGGCTGCTTTGGACAGTATGACTCCCACTTTTTGCGCGTATGTTCAGAAGCTGCTCAATCGGGTGGTGCTGCCTGGTGTGATGGTGGGCGAGCGCGAGGAACAAGAAATGCTTAATCTTTGTCTGCGTGCCCACACTCCTGATGTCCCTGGGATGCGGCCTCCTGAGCACCGCACCAAAGTTTCTCATGATCCTCGGCCTTCTTTTTCTACTCGGGTTGGTTCTCGTCGTCCTGTTGGTGAGCCCTCCTCTCACCCAAGGCCGAAGGGTGGTGCTGCCAAGTTTTTCAAGAGGCTATTCCAGATGTGTCGTTCTACCTATGATGTGAGTCACAAGGCTTTGGAATTGATCCAGGAGACTAGGCGCTGCCACAATGAGTATCTTGCGACCCAGAATGTCACTCCTCCACCAGATGGTCCTGAGATGGGCCCTGTCCCTTATGTCAACTATGAGATGCCGCCTCTTGATGATGCTATGTTCTATGGGTACTTCCCCGGTCAGTTTGCTCCCAGTGGTCCTGGTGGTCCCTCTGATCAGGGTCATGATGATGATGAGGACAATGATGATGCTGCTGATAGTGATGAGTACTCTGAAGAGGAAGATGTCCCTCCTCCTCCTCCTCCGTCGTTCTTCTAGTTGGGATGCGTTAGCATCGCTCTCCTCCTCTTCTTTTTGGTGTCTAGATGCCAATGGGGGAGAAGAGTAGAGTTCTATTAGTTATCTACGGGTTCCTTGCCGGGGTTTTCCGGGGTTCGCCGTTAACACAATTCCCCTTGTGTTCTCATTGCTTCTTATGGCATTGTGCTTTCCCTTTCGCTTTATGTATGAACTATATGCTTCCGTTCCGTCTGTTGGACAAGTTTGTGCTATGTGTGTGAACCATGGATATTTATATTATGCTATGACTATGTCTATTGTTGTTTATAATATCTTTGAGAACTCTAGCTCGGTTTGTCATCGCCAACCAAAAAGGGGGAGATTGAAAGGGTATTTTACCCTATGCTATTTTTGGTTGACAATGACACCATGGTTAGAGTGAACTAATGCTATTTCTAGTGTCTTACACAGGTTCTAGTCCAATGCTATGATGAAAGGTTATCGGAGACCCCCCCCCCATTTTGATAACGAAGCTTCGCACTGGAGTTTTTCCTTTTTATGTAATTTGAGTCCGGTTAGGAGCTCCGCACTATTAAGAGGGGTTCTCTCGATGAGCTTGTTGGGGATGATCACCTAAGCCATATACACATCCCTTTCTCCTACCTAATCCATCACCAAAGAGAGAAGAGAAGAAATCCTATCCATCAAAGCCTTTTCTGCAGATCCGGTTTTCAGACCGGTTGGACCAGCTCCCAGACCGGACCGTCCGGTGTCAGGATCGTCAATCTAGACTCAAACCGGGTTTTCCGGTTTACTCACTCCAAATCTATCCGAGTCTGGGTAGTGAGAGCAGATTCGGTTTTAGTCCGGTTTTCTGGGCTGAGGACCGGATTGTCCGGTGTGTGAACCGGTCCAACCGAACTTTAAACCGGACCTTGCGTTTTTGGATCAAAACGGCTAGTTTTTCTCCTTGAGTATAAATATCCCTTCTTCCAGCTTGATAGGTTAGGCATTAAGTTTATATCATTTCTTGAAGCTCTCTCTCTCTCTCCCCATTGTTGAAACACAAAATCTTGAGGATCTCCCATTCTACCCAACCAAATCCAAATCCCTTTGGTAGAAAGGAAGAGGAGGTCCCGATCTACGTTTCCACCAAGCCAAAGTTCATTCCCCCTTGAGTTCATCGAGTTAGCTGGTTACTCTTGGGTTTGTGGGAAACCCTAGGAGGCTAGGGTCGCCCGGAGGCATTCGGCTTGTGATTTGCTCCGTGGAAAGTTTGTGAGGGTTTGGAGACTACCTTAAAGTCTACCACGAGTAAGTGAGCTATTCCTTCGTGGGATAGGCTCGGAGAAGAAGGTGAGCCTTCGTGGCGCGTGAGGAATCCTTTGTGGAACCTCACACCTCTACAACGTGACGTAGCCCCCTTCCCAAAGGTGGTGAACACGGGAATACATCTTCGTCTCAGCGCGCTTCGGTTATTACTTAACCGATTTGTTACTTGTGTTGCTTATCTTGTGATAGCCTTCGAGCTTGAAGTATCTTGTACATCATCTAGGTTGCCTCACCTAGTTTGCATTTAGGCTGACTTATATTCCGCAAAGCCTAAAACTTGCAAAAGATTATAAAGAATTTTGTAGAAACCTATTCACCCCCCTCTAGGTTAACCATCTTACACTTTCACCAACGGTCTTGGATTAGGCATTTTAGTACCTTTCTATCAAAATTAGTTTCATGCATTTTGGTTCATTAAATCGAGCTGGGTTGATTTTTGAATCTATGTACAGAACTGTGTTTGAATTAAAATGGAAAAATCTAAATTCAAACTGCTGGGTTGCGTGGTAGACGCTAATGGGCCGGCCTAGTGTCACTCCGTAGCGCGGGGCTCAGCTGACAGGGGGTCTACCAGTCAGCGGCTCATAACGCGTGAAGCGGTACGGGGCTGTGTGGGTCATTGGATTAGAGTGGGGATCGACGGTTGGGGATCATCGTCGACGATGGACCTATCGCCGACGATCTCTAACCCTAGCGGCTCGATGGGGTGCATAGAGGGGCTCCAGGCTGACGACGAGGCGGCGGGCAAACGAACAGGTGGTCGACGGCGAGATCAGGGACGGTCGAGGCAGCTCCGGGGATGGTCACAATCAGCGGCGCCCTTCTCCTCCAGAGGCGTCCTGCTCCGGTGCAATTCCGGCGAGCTGCTGCTCCCCGTGCTCCGGCTAGAGGTGTGGAACTGTCAGTGAGGTGAGAGGAGTGGAATGGTGTGCTGCAAATGGCTGGGGGTGGCCTCCTTTTATAGGCTCGACGGCGAGGCCGAGAGGGATGGGCAGGCGACGGTGGCGACAAGGCTACGGGCTGCTAGAGGCATGGCTGAGGGTGGCGATCGACGCGCGGTCTCCTGGCGATGCTCTAGGAATTCAATGCGGGCTTAGGGGCAGCGGTAAACGGTCGGGAGAGGATGGCGCTCTGAGCGGCAGAGGCGGCGTCTTCGACGACGAGCGGTGGCTATGGGGCGTTGGACGACGAACGGGGGTGTCTGGCGTGTTCCTTGGGTCGTGGCGGCGTGTGAGCACGGGTGCAGGCCTTCGACGCGTGCTTGGCATGTCGTCGTGGCACTGAGCGTGGGGCGTTCTCGGTGGTCCATGTCTTGCCTTGGCTCGGGAAGGGACAAGTGCGGTGAGGTGTCTAGGCTCCGGACATGGCGAGAGAGGGGAAGGTGGTCTGCTGCGGCGGCGACTAAGTTGGCCGGCGAGGTGGGCTCGGTTTGGCCATGGCCATGCTGCTAGGAGGTAGGGGTGGGTTAGTTAGGTCTTGGTTTGATCCAGGGGACAAGGTGATCAAATGAATGTTAAATGGGAGACAAGTTTGGCCAGTACACTATTTGAAATAGTGAAATTGATTTGGTTTAAATTCTGCCTGCCAAGTGTTTGATGAAATGGCCGCAAGAAACTTCTTTTTGAATTTTGAAAAGATTTTTGGTGGGTGTGCTAGGCATAATCTTGAGATTCTGTGGGTGCTTGGGTTTTGAAAATTGAGCTTGTTTGAGTGGTTTTTCAAATAGTGGGATCTTCCCATATGAGATAGATTCAATTTTAAATTGTAATTTAAACTTAGCATTGAATGTTTTTGGCAGATCACAAAGTGGGCCTTGGTACCTTATTATGTGTACTAACAAGGGGTGCAAAGATCCACAATTGTTTCTGTTAAGTTTTGAGTGTTAGGAATATCCAAAGTAGGCATGATAGTTAATTTGGCAAAAATGACCATTCACTTCATTTATTCCTTTTGAGTTGTTTTTCTTTGGGAAAAGTTTGGGCATGATTTAGATGATGTTTATTTCACCTAAGAATCATTTTACAAGCAATGAATCACAGAACCATGGAAATTCAAAAGAACTCCTAATTTAAATACACATACATATGCATGCTTTCATATTTTGAGATGCGAAAGTTTTTTGTTAACCCTAAACTTGATGATTAGAGTTTGTTGATCCATGTTTAATATTTTTGGGATGTTACAAACCTTCCCCCCTTAAACAAAATCTCGTCCCGAGATTTGAAAAAGGACGAAAAAGATTACCTAGGATTTAAAGAGATCTGGGAACTCCGTCATGATATGATCTTCTCGCTCCCAGGTAGCTTCCTCTTCCGTGTGGTTGCTCCACTGAATCTTGAGAAACTTGATGCTTCGGGTCCTGGTGGTTCTGAAAGCTTCTTCCAAAATACGGATGGGTACTTCGGGATAGGTCAGGTCATCGTTGATCTCTATGGTCTGACGATCAATATTCTTGAACACTTCAGTCTTCTCCGGAACTTCGAGGCATTTACGAAGTAATGAGATATGGAACACATTATGCACAGCTGACATTTCTTTTGGCAGTTCCAATTGATATGATACTTCTCCTTGACGGTTCAGAATCTTGAAGGATCCGATATATCTGGGGGCTAACTTACCTTTCAGCTGGAAACGCTGCATTCCTTTCAATGGCGACACTTTCAGATACACAAACTCTCCGATATTGAAAGCGAGGTCTCGACGTCTCTTGTCGGCGTAACTCTTCTATCTTGACTGGGCGGTCTTGAGGTGCTCACGAATCTTATGAACTTTCTCTTCTGCTTCTCGTAGGATGTCGGGTCCGAAAATCTGACTCTCTCCTACTTCCGACCAATTCAAAGGGGTGCGGCACTTCCGTCCATACATGAATTCAAATGGGGCCATTTGCAAACTAGCTTGATAACTGTTGTTGTATGAAAATTCTGCAAACGGTAGACAGTCTTCCCATTTATATCCATACTCTAACACACATGCTCTTAACATATCTTCGAGTATTTGATTTACTCGCTCCGTTTGTTCGTCGGTCTGAGGGTGATAAGCTGTGCTGAAGTCTAGTCGGGTTCCTAAACCTTCTTGGACTTTCTTCCAGAATCTCGAGGTGAACTGAGTTCCTCGATCCGATACGATGTTCTTGGGGACTCCGTGCAAACTGACGATTCTAGCGATGTATAACTCAGCTAGTTTCGAACTCTGGTAAGTGGTCTTGACTGGTAAGAAATGGGCAACTTTGGACAATTTGTCAACTATGACCCAAATAGAGTCATTTCCCCTACTAGAAGTAGGCAATCCGGAGATAAAGTACATTCCAACGGAATCCCATTTCCATTCCGGAATCTGCAATGATTGCAACAATCCTACGGGTCTTTGATGTCCCGCCTTGACTCTCTGACATATATCACACTTGGCGATATAGCTTCCGATTTCTCTCTTCATCTTATGCCACCAAAATTGTTCCTTCAAATCCTCATACATCTTTGTTCCTCCGGGGTGGATAGAATAAAGAGTATCATGAGCTTCCTTCAGAATAACTTCTTTCAACTCTGAATCTGCTGGTACACAAAGACGTCCTTTGTACCACATAACTCCTTATTCGTCTTCAGTAAATCCGGGTACTTTGCCTGAACCGATTCGACGCTTGATTCCATCGATACTAGCATTTCCTTTATGCGCCTCCTTGATCTGGCTGATCAAAGTGGGTTGAAGTTCTATGCTAGCCAAATATCCTTCACTTACTAATTCCATTCGGAAATCTTCCATCTCCTTGTGCAAACTTGGTTGCTCCTTCAAAATCATGGAGTTCAAGCGGCACGGAAATCTGCTAAGGGCATCTGCTACCACATTGGCTTTACCGGGGTGATAGTGAATGTCCAGGTCGTAATCCTTGATTAGTTCAATCCATCTTCTCTGTCTCATATTCAGCTCCTTCTGAGTGAATATATACTTCAGGATCTTGTGATCCGAATAAATCTCACAACACTTTCCCATTAGGTAATGCCTCCATGTCTTCAGGGCTAGAACTAGGGCTACGAGCTCGAGGTCATGGGTTGGGTAATTCTGTTCATGCTGTTTCAGTTGTCGAGATAGATAGGATATAACTTTTCCTTCTTGCATTAGCACACATCCGAGACCAATCTTGGATGCGTCACAATACACGTCAAAGGGCTTCGTGATATCAGGCATGATTAAGATTGGGGCTGAAATCAGTCTTCTCTTGAGTTCTTGAAAACTCACTTCACATTTGTCCGTCCATTCAAACTTTGTGTCCTTCTTCAGCAATTGGGTCTTGGGTCTGGCGATACTCGAGAATCCTTCTACGAACTTGCGGTAGTATCCCGCCAATTCGAGAAATGCACGAACTTGGGTTTGGCTGGTTGGGGCTTGCCAATCTTCGACATATTTCACCTTTGCAGGGTCAACGGCAATTCCTCCGGCTGATACGATATGTCCGAGAAATCCTACCTCCTGTAACTAGAATTCACATTTGCTAAACTTGGCATACAACTGATGCTCTCTAAGGGTTCCAAGAATGGTACTTAGTTGTAGCTCATGTTCTTCTTCTGACTTGGAATAAATTAGAATGTCGTCGATGAAAACAACGACAAACTTATCCAGGAAGTCCATAAAAATCTTATTCATGAGATTCATGAAATAAGCGGGGGCATTGGTTAATCCAAAATACATGATAGTATACTCGTATAATCCATATCTGGTGGTAAAGGCAGTCTTGGGAATATCCTCTGCGCGAATCTTGAGTTGATGATAGCCAGTTCTAAGATCAATCTTAGAAAACACCTTGGCACTAGTCAACTGGTCAAACGGATCTTCTATCGTGGGCAATGGGTACTTGTTCTTGATAGTGACATCATTCAACTTCCGATAATCCGTACACAAACGGTTACCTCCATCTTTCTTGTCCACGAACAAAACAGGCGATCTCCATGGTGACGCACTTGGTTGAATCAATTTCCAAAGATGGCATCCATTGCTTCTTGCCTCGCTAGTTCAGACGGGTTCATCCTATATGGAATCTAGGCTATGGGTCCTGTTCCAGGGATTAGTTCAATGGTAAACTCGATATCCCGATCTGGGGGCATACCGGGCAAAACATCTGGAAATACATCGGGGTATTCACAGACTATCCGGACTTGGTCAATGGTAGGTTGGGCTATACTCTTGTTGCACTTGACGAGGTAAGGTTTTAGACACATGCTCGGCTGATATTCCGGCTGTACTGGTCATGGTTATGGCTTTCTTGGCACAGTCTATTAATCCTTTATGTTTGGACATCCAATCCATTCCTAGTACTACTTCCAAAACTTTAGTTCTGAGTACTATTAGATTAGCATAAAAATCTATGCCATGGATTCGGATAGGGATGGCTTTGCAAATTTCCCTAGCTTAGGTGGTTGAACCGAGGATTTGAACAATCATAACATGCTTCAGTTTGGTTGGTTGAATCTTACTAGTGCATGCAAATTCTTCGGTGACAAATGAGTGCGATGCTCCAGAATCAAACAACACTATTGCAAGTACTGAGTTAACAGAAAACATACCCAGCACAACGTCTGGCGCTTCCTGGGCTTCTTCAGCTTGCATGAGAAAAAGACGGTCGTTGCGGTTGAGCGAGTTCCCTGGGGCAAACCTTCTTCCGGTCTGAACACGACGCTGTTGCTGAGCTGGGGCATTTGCATTGGGGGCTGCGGCATTCTTCTTGGGGCATTCATTGGAGTAGTGACCCTTGGTTCCACAGTCATAACAAATCACTTGCGACTTGTCCTTCGCTGCAACAGGCACAACATTGCTTCCAGTCCTTGGGGCAGTGTTGGTGTTGATGGCGGCATTGTTGTTGTTTAACTTGGGTGGTGCACGGTTGGAATTGCTAGAGTTGCAGGGGTTGTTGTGGTTTCCTCCGGGCCTTGGGTTTCCACGGTTGGGATAGGTCGGACGGTTCATCGGGGGTGTGTTGGTTCTCGAGGCAAATCCTGGAGATGGGTTGGGGCGATACTTTGGGGGTATGATGGGGTCCTGGTTGATGCATCATGCGGCGCTTGCGGTTATCATTGGCTTGGTTGATCTTTCCTTCCATCTGAATGGCAGAGTCAACTAGGGCTTCAATATCAGCAAAGGGGATATTGACCAACACCGTCTGCATCTCATCGTGCAGACCATTCAAGAATCTTTCTTTCTTCTTGGCTTCAATGTCGATCTTATCCGGGCATACCTATCTAATGACAAGAATTTGTCACGGTATTCCACCATGGTCATCCTTCCTTGCTTCAGTTCCCTGAATTCATCTCTCATCCTTTTGATCAAACCCGGTGGCACATGGGTTCTACTGAACTTGACCTTGAATTCCTCCCAGGTCATCACCTGACCTCCGGTCATTGCACGAACGTTGTTCCACCATGCTCTTGCATCTCTGGCTAGATAGTGGGTGGCGAGTATAACTTTCTCATTAGCTTCCACTCCAGCGACTTCCAGATTGTTCTCCATTCTCTACAGCCAATCATCTGCATCTAAGGGCTCTTCCGACTTAGTGAAAACAGGTGGGTTGGTGTTCTGGAAATTCTTGAGCTTAGATCCATGGTTGTCCTGATTTCCTTGGCCTTGATTGTTGTGGGCCATCTGAGCTATCTGCTGAAGGGTGGCTAAGTTGGCTTGACGTTCTGCTCTTTCAGCTTCACGGTCAGAAACCAACATTTGTAGGATCTGCAACATCGGGTCCGGGGATGAACCACTTCCTCCGCGAGGCATCTGAAGATTGAGATAGATCATGAGAAAAGAGGGAAATTTCTAAGGTTCAAGGACTTTGAAAAGTTTTTAAAGTTTGACTCAAATTTTCTAGCAACGTGCTTTTCATTCATTCATAGCACACGATACAGAACACACCACAACAAAGGAAAATAGATAGTTTTAAGAACCATTCTGGAAACTACGATACAGTGGGACCGAATAAAGCTCACTAACGCTATTGCTCAAGTGCTACTACTCCTCGGAGTCGGTGTACTCATCATCCTCATCATCATCGTCGTCATCGATGAAGGCGAAATCCTCCTCATCTGTGAAGAAGTCCATGGCTTGATCCTCCAGAAAGTCATCATCATCGCTGAGATAGGAGTAGGGATCGCCATGAAGGTCTTCTCTGGCATTCTCCCTTTCCGCCAACTGCAAGAGATGGTCTCCTCCAGATCCGTGATACGGTGGCGAAGACGGGCAATGATGCGCTCCTTCTTGTCGAGCTGACGGCGACGAGACTTGTGATCCTTCACTAGCATGGCGAGGGTCTGATCCTTCTTCTGGGCGATGGCGGACTTGTGGTTGGAGTAGTCACGGGCATTGTCCAGTTCCTGCTGACGATCATACATCATGAAGCTAAGGTGGTCCAACTGAGTCTTCAGCTCGGGGTGATGTGGGGCTTCCAGTGGCTGTCCCATAGCATCATGCCTTGGATAGAACTCAAAGCGGGTACCCTTGATCTGATTAATACTCTGCCCACATAGACGGGCAAGAGCTTCCTGCATGGCCCTAGCAAGTCCATCGAGCCAATTGTTCTCTCTTAAGGTGAACTGAATTCCCTCTACAGTGGGAGGTTCAATCTTTCCTCGGAGACTTGCAACAACTAGCCACTGCATATTTCCCCTCCTTGATCATTGAGCCGAGCTCCAAAGAACTCGGGATGCGGATGCTCCAGAAGTTCCGACAACTGGTCCAGGTCACGCTCAAAGATGAGTTCTCCTCCATTCCCCAACTGATAAACTTGCTGTACTTCACGTCCATCTATAATAATATAGGATGAGTAAGTTAGTAAAGTGATCAAGTGTGTCAAATTTTATGTATTTTGCAAGAGTTTTTGAGGAACATAAATTTTCATGAAAGAATCCAAGTGATAAGAATGAGAATATTTTTTTATAAATACTCGCTTCCTTTGGTTTTGAAACTAAGTTTATGATTCAGACGTCCATTCTAACTAGGGTCTCCTATGGTCAGGATGGATCTGATACCAACTTGTCAACACCCGGATTTTTAATCCCAGATGCCTGTTATGCCATACATCGCAATCCCAGGATTACCATTTTTGCGAGACAAAACAGATTTGGATATCACATTACATCATCCATTACAAACCATACATAAGGTCTTACACAATTAAGGATCTCATGATCCAGTTCTTAATACAACTCAAGAAGCGGAATAACGTAATAGTAAAGATAGCATAGGCGAAGCTCCATCTTCAGGGTCACAGGCAATGCTCACGATGGGAGATGATCCTAGTTGTCGTAACCTTCCTGCGGTCCATCATCCTGGTACTCCTCTTCATAGTTTGGCCACGGGAATAGCCAGGGACAAAGCCATGAGTACTCTTTAAGTACTCGCAAACTAATACTAGCAAGTTAAGGGTGCTTTTGTAGTAGGACACTAATCTCTAGGGTTGTTTTGCAAAAAGCCAGATTTACCTCTACTCAGTTCAGAAGCAAAGAAATCTAGTTGAAGTTTTATACACCTAAGTGGGAACTTGAATTTTATATCACAACGCTATTGTGGTCAAGTCAAAGTCTCAATTCATTTCATATGTCATTTTGAAAACATCTGACGGGGAACAAGATGGCCAATCTGTCCATAATGCTAACGCTATTCAAATAATTTGACACTCTGCAGAGATTGTACACTTTCACCACAACATTTGATACATCCGTCAGGAACAAATCCTGAATTCACCATACTCAGTATGCGGATAATCATTCCTAACCTTTCAATTACACGCCCTAGTATAGGCATCTCTCCTGTGAGTTTGGCCTCCCAACCATGACCAAATGTCATCTTGGGTACTACACAGGTGGACAATCTTCACAAGGTAGCCTCAGCTTAGACCTTGGCCGCGAGGGAACCCATACTAAGGTATATAAGTTTCCAGTCAAGCCCTACCCAATTTTCGGGTATTGTGGTTGTACGGTAAAATTGGAATGGTATCACATCCAGACAACCATCAGTTTTATCAAGGGCTAAGGCTCATGCCTCAACATTTTCATCATCAAAATCATCCGGTGTTCGAGAACACATGTCAAAACTTTTCAGTAGAATGACTCATCATTCTAAAGTTTTCATAACCATTTCCACCAAGTATTCCCATCTAAAGTTGATCAAGTTTTATGCTTAGCACTAGCATCTACAAGTGGGGGTAAGTACTAATGAGGGGTGGTAAATAGGTGGAGATTAATTAAGTTCAATCTCATGCCTTAGGATGACATCAAGATTATCTAACTTAGGCCAAATTTAATGCTCTTTATGCTACCTTCCAATATCCTTCTAGTATCTACAAGTTACTATGTAAACTCAAAGAGAAATCTTTGATAAAGAAATAAAGTATAGAGCTTCTAAGTAAAACTAGGATTGGGTATCATCAAATGTGTCTAACTAAGCATGCTTAATGCATTGCCTAGGTTATCTAACTTTCATAGTTGCAAGTGTTAGCTTGCAAGGTTTCATGTATTGGCTTGCATAAGTATCAGTATAAGCTTGCCTTGAGCAGAGCAGTGCTTGAAGTTCTCCTCGGCTTATTCCTCGTAGTATCCTCCTTTCTCCTCGTATCCTTGGTCGGTACTAGCGTCTATAGATAAATACGAGGTACACAATCACCAAACAATACTTAACTATTTTCAATCATCAAACAAAGGTGTGCTATAGATGATCTAGCATCATCACTTAACATTACAAGATTAAAGCTTTTGTCTTATTTATTTTAATTTGAGAAAAGTAATTTCTACTCATTGAAAAACTACTTAAGATTTAATATTCTCCAACTCAAATATGGGATCATGTTGACACATGTCATCACCACATATTTCAGTACATGAGAATGTGATTTAAAGTGGTGTCACAATTTAATAAGGTTTAACCTTTTATTTTAAATAAATAAAGTGACTAGAAATGCCTATGTGGCATTCTTTTATTACTTGAACAATATTCCTGTAAGTAAACCCATATGTTTTTATATATTCTGAAAGGTATGATCAAATGTGATTTTTGAGAGTTGAATCAACTCAAAAGCTCTTATGGTTGAATTTTGAAAAATGTTTGAATGCAGAAAAGCTTCCGACTTGTTATTTTTACCAAGGTTGATCTACAGATCCAAATGATTTGAATCCAACGGTCTTGGATTAGGCATTTTAGTACCTTTCTACCAAAATTAGTTTCATGCATTTTGGTTCATTAAATCGAGCTGAGTTGGTTTTTGAATCTATGTACAGAACTGTGTTTGAATTAAAATGGAAAAATCTAAATTCAAAATGCTGGGTTGCGCGGGAGATGCTAATGGGCCAGCCCAGTGTCACTCCGAAGACGGGCTCACCGACAGGGGTCTACTATCGGCTCATAACGCGCTGGCCATGTGGGTTGTTGGATTAGAGTGGGGATCGACGGCTGGGGATCATCGTCGATGACAGACCTGTCGCCGGTGATCTCTAACCCTAGCGGCTCAGTGGGGGTGCATAGGGGGCGTACCAGGGCTCCAGCGACGACGGCGAGGCGGGCAAACGAATGGGTGGTCGAGGACGAGCTCAGGGACGGTCGAGGCAGCTCCGGGGATGGTCACAATCAGCGGCGCCCTTCTCCTCCAGAGGCGGCCTGCTCCGGTGCAATTCCGGCGAGTTGCTGCTCCCCGTGCTCTGGCTAGAGGTGTGGAACGGTCAGTGAGGTGAGGGGAGTGGAATGGTGTGCTGCAAACGGCTGGGGGTGGCCTCCTTTTATAGGCTCAACGGCGAGGCCGAGAGGGATGGGCAGGCGACGGTGGCGACATGGCTACGGGATGCTAGAGGCATGGCTGAGGGTGGCGATCGACGCGCGGTCTCCTGGCGATGCTCTAGGAATTCAATGCGGGCTTAGGGGCGGTGGTAAACGGTTGGGCGAGGCTGGCGCTCTGAGCGGCAGAGGCGGCGTCTTAGATGGCGGCGGTGGGCGTGGGGCTGACGTTAACGGGTGTCTGGCGTGTTCCTTGGGTCGTGGCGACGCGGTGGGCACGGGCTGCGGTCGAGGGGCGACATGTGCACGCGTGCCGGGTGCGGCGCTTTGGCGCGTGCTCGGCATGTTGCTGTGGAACTGGGTGCGGGGCTTTCTCGGTGGTCCATGGCTTGCCTTGGATCGGGAAGGGGACAATGGGCGACGGTGAGGTGCTGGCTAGCTCCCAGACATGGCGAGAGAGGGGGAGGTGGTCTGCTGCGGCGGCGACCAAGTTGGCCAGCGAGGTGGGCTCGGTTTGGCCATGGCCATTCTGCTAGGAGGTAGGGGTGGGTTAGTTAGGTCTTGGTTTGATCCAGGGGGGACAAGGTGATCAAATGAATGTTAAATGGGAGACAAGTTTGGCCAGTACACTATTTGAAATAGTGAAATTGATTTGGTTTAAATTCTGCCTGCCAAGTGTTTGATGAAATGGCCGCAAGAAACTTCTTTTTGAATTTTGAAAAGATTTTTGGTGGGTGTGCTATGCATAAGCTTGAGATTCTTTGGGTGCTTGGGTTTTGAAAATTGAGCTTGTTTGAGTGGTTTTTCAAATAGTGGGATCTTCCCATATGAGATAGATTCAATTTTAAATTGTCATTTAAACTTAGCATTTGAATGTTTTTGGCAGATCACAAAGTGGCCCTTGGTACCTTATTATGTGTACTAACAAGAGATGCAAAGATCCACAATTGTTTCTGTTAAGTTTTGAGTGCTAGGAATAGCCAAAGTAGGCATGATAGTTAATTTGGCAAAAATGACCATTCACTTCATTTATTCCTTTTGAGTTGTTTATCTTTGGGAAAAGTTTGGGCATGATTTAGATGATGTTTATTTCACCTAAGAATCATTTTAAAAGCAATGAATCACAGAACCATGGCAATTCAAAAGAACTCCTAATTTAAATACACATACATATGCATGCTTTCATATTTTGAGATGGGAAAGTTTTTTGTTAACCCTAAACTTGATGATTAGAGTTTGTTGATCCATGTTTAATATTTTTGGGATGTTACATATGCCCCATGAGTGTTTCCCCCTCATAGTACACATAATTCTCTCATAGTTGAGGCATAACCCTCTGTATTTCTCCCTCGAGGAGGTTCTCCACGCGTATTCCGCAACGCTGTGAGACTCTCACCATCGGCGTGATGTTCTGGACTGCAAGACCCTAACGAGATTAGAATATCGTAAATCTAGATACTGGTAGAGGGATCTTGATTTTGATCCTCGAAAGAGAGCTGCAATGACATCTTCACCAATGATCTCTCTCCCAATTGCAACGTTGGTAAGATCTCGATCCAATCAATGTGTATTTTCTCCATCATTTGATCTTTGTGGTTTCCGTAGGTCGAGTTTTTGTTTTCCCTATGCGCATACCAACATATAGAACGTGTTAAAACATGTGCCACTTGATTACAAACACGATATCTGGATCTTTTCGCACCCTTCGAGAGATCTCCTTGACAGTCCCATTTCTCTCTCCCCTTTCGACCTGATCCCAATACCTCTCCGTTGGGGCTGTCGGTTAGAGTGGGGAGGGAGAAGACCCCAGAGTAGTCATGTAACATATTAGGTTTAATCTAGGTTACGTATTGGGCTTGTTGCATTCGGCGACATGCTAGTCTGGATAGAGGTGCCTTCGTCTTTGAGCAGCGATAGACGACATTCGGTAACGGTGCTCTTGCTGGTGCCTGGTGTGTGCCAGCTCCATGTCGGGATCCAGTCGGTGAAACTTTGTCAATAAGCTCGATTGGGTCCCTTCTCTAGAATAAATATTCTCCTACTTCTTTTGACTACAAAATTGAAGATTTGAAGATGGAGTAGAGGAGATCTCAAGTTCTAGATCAGCTAAGCGCTCTACTCTCACCGGATTTTGAAATGAAGCAACGATGCTTTCTAGGACATCTTCCTGGCGATGGATTGGTGACTTCGCCGCTTCGAGGACTTTTTTGGTCAAAGGGTGACCTCTACCGAGATCATTCTTGCCATATCTAGATGCGGAGCAATGCCGATAGGTAAGAGTTCTTCCTCTTGGCAATGGATGAGCGGACTTCGTCGCTTTGGTGACTCTTCTAGCCACAGGTTGGCATGGTGCAACTTCGGTTTCTTCCGACCATAATCTTCAACCTCCTCGTGTGATGCCGATTTGGAGACCTTTATCCTTCTGCTTGGAGGCCAGGGAAGTATCCATGGTGATCTCGCTATACCAAGTGGTGTCATCCTTGGAGGCGAAGAGGCCGAACCTAAGCAAATCGATGGACTTGATTGCGTTTTAAAGTTTTGTTTGAGGTCCTTTACATTAATGTTCAAGGACCTATTTGTAATTCTTGTTATGTGCTGGGTTTTCATGTAATTCGATGTGTACTATTTCCTAACTAATGTTGCGATGGGGGTCCTTCGGGACCCTGCTATGTTGAGGAAAAGATTATAGACATGGTTAACACGAACGAAAAACAACTTGAACATTGATGTCATCTTCCTAATGTCAGGAATGGAAGTATCCTCTGGAGTACAATCTTCTTCGGATGGGTTAATCTTTGTGATCATCCTAGAGACCTAAAGTAGGATGTATACGATGGAAGTACCCCGACCGCATGGATGATATCGTGATGGGCATCAAAAAGGGCACAAGACATGAGCTAACTCGGAAGCATTGGCCCATTGATACGAGCACCGTGGAGTCAGCAGAATCAACATTCACCATGCACCGTGCCTTGTCTTCCAATGGTGGACTCCATCTCTTTATTAACTGAGACAATAGGATCACACCTGCCTGCGTGATCATTTTGGCTTTTGAAAGATTGCTGCATGATCATCTCGAACTCGGCTTTAATCTCCTTTGTATTTGTAGTAACTCGGTTTGGATGAGGGCAATGCTTCTCCACTTTTACCTGACTACACTACACCACGTTCGGTCGCTCGGCTAGCCAACTTTGACGAGTGCTTGCTGGGCCAACAAAAAGAAAGAAACACCCCAAGAAAGTTCGCACGCACTACGACGCTGGCGTTTGCGCGCGCGTGCTGGCGAGAACAGCTCTTCGTGTTCGAGGCCGCCGGCCCACATGCATCCCCGTACAAGTTTGGGACGTGGTCGTGCGGTTCATACCGCTACTCTACTAGTACTCCCTCCAGTCCTTAGCCCATATATATGACTGCTACTGCTGGGCCAAGAGCCGGACAGCCGCGTATCTACCCTTCGGCTCCATGCTGCCGCTCGTATTCTTCGAACCCAAAGGCCAAAGCTCCCGTGCTTCTTCCGTTCCATTCGCGGCTCTTCTTTTGTGGTTTTGCCATCTCCATCCACGTCGCCTTTCCGCCCTTTTTGTTTTCTGGCTTCTTTTCTTTAGAGGGCACCGGGCTCTCCTTTTCACATCTGGATATTCCAGTAGCGGCTGCTGCCTGCTGCCCTCTACCGTTTGCTCCCTCTCCCTGACTCTGGCCAAAAATGCAAAAGCTGGTGCCTTTCTTGTTGGCCTTTTCCGGCCTGAAAGACCTGCCCAGCTATATTTTCCCAGTGCTAGTGGAACTGCCAACTTTTTTTCACCCCTGGTCTCTTCTCGTTTCACTTTCACACCGCCCGCCCCTCGATCCTCGAACCATATCATCCACCGTCGAAGCGTTACGTCTCCCCGTTTACCGATGATGGATGCGGAGGTCTGGTCTCACCCCATGACACTGATGTATACTCCTATGAAGGCGCTGTATCGAATAGTAGTATACTGTATACCATATGTTAGCTAGAACTACTACTGCTTGCTGGTAGCCAGCTAGTGCAGCCCTCTCGTGGGAGCCAAGCCAAAGCAAAGACTACACTAGTAGCTAATCCTAGTATACTACTGTAGTACTCCAGTAAGCATGAGTGTAGAGGTGGAACAATGGCTGGCAATGGCCGGTCTGTTAGGTGCAACTGCAACGAGTACTCCCGAATTCCCGACCCAACCTGATGTAACACTTGAACTGGCTTCACTCGTATAGCTAGCTGGATTAGTTAATTTGGTAGACGGCCATACTCCACGATTCTGACGCACGAATCTGACTTGCACATCAGTCATTTACTATTTCTCGGCTTTCCTTCGCAGCATTGCAGGGATCTACTACCCATATAGTATACCTTTGCGCAAGTTAAGGCCCCAACTAGCTGCTTGTTACCTGCTTTAATAATCAAAAGCTCTTTTAAACTAATAGATGTATGAGTCTGAAGTCTGAGCTACACACTAGCTAAAGCCATCGATCGGATTCGGTCCGGCCGCGGAGAGTTGGCAGCAGATCCCTTTCGGAGTTGCAGAGCTTCGCCTTGTTGTTGGCGTCCATCAATGGCGGGAAGCATGCATCTGACTGGTCTGCGCGCCGCCGCGCGCTCTGTTTGTCCATGTTCGAGTGCGAATGATTCGTCGAGATCTTTCGGGGGGAATGATCGAGACAATATAAGATCGACGGCGATGGATTGGTTTGGGAATGACTAGATTCTATAGCTTGTCCGAGCGTGCGAAGCATATGCTGCGGCTCATTGGACGCCATCATATCTTCGATCATGAGCTAGCTTAGCTTAGCTTTGTCTCGGTACTGGCAGAAGAATCGAGCGAGCCAACGAGTAAGCCGAGGTTAGATTGCGATGTCTCTTCTGCCCTTCTTGTTGCCATCATGCATGGCGCGCATGGCTACCACTGCGATGCCCAGACCTAATAATTAACACGTTATTGTTGTTTAGGAGCGTAAGCAAGATCGATGTAATGTGCATACAGAGTCTTGCCGTAGTATGTGTATTGTATAGGGTGTCTTATGATGTTCAGACTTGAGAGTTCAGACAGTTCCGGGCCTTGTCTCTTCTTGTGCAAGGGAAGTTAACATAAACTACAATAGCCTCTAGGTATCACGCTAGGTATCACACGTGCAGCCTATACTTGTACTATGAGTTCTTACGATGGTTGATTAATTACGTTATCACCTTCATATATATACCTGTAGTGGATCTGCAGTTGGCCCAGTGGTTGAGGAATGAGACGTGGCAGCTGAATGCGGTTCACTGAGAAGCGAATTCATCGACACGAATCTTTCCTATTCCTGATTCAGATGACAACGGGATTAACAAATTCCTAGTAGGCAGTTATTTAACAATCCGGATACTGTCTCTCTGGGACCATCAGGGCAACGTGAATGCTAATCTTGGGAGATTGTCGCTAACGTGCTGGTCAACGTCGACACGTGCTAACTTCCAAATAATTTGTGGCCTGCAGAATTCAAACCGCAGACATTTCGATCGGGAGCCTTGTGTAAAATGTGTCTGCCGTTAGGCCATTCGTTGATAGTGTTATATATTGATCCAAATTTTATAAAGTATAGTCCAATTTCTGACGAGTGGAGCGATGCCCGTCGTTGGAGGCTTGAGCCGAGTGTAATGATATATAAACCTCGGCCCATCGTCGAAGACCTAGGTTTCCATCGATATATAAATCTCTTGTAAGCCGCCGGTTGGGATGAATTGCATCTGTTAAATCCCCGACGTTTGTAAACACTTCCCGATATAGTAAAGTTTCGCTGGCTGACGTCCATGTTTTTTTCCTCTCTTTGTTGGAGAGGTTTTTCCACGTTAAATCTGTGTCCCCTTGCTGTGATTTCATTTTCGTTCTTTGTTATTTACTTGTTGCAATTATAACAAGTGGTATCAGAGCAGCAGGTTCCAATCTAGGGTTTACGACATGTCGTCACTGAAGTTCGATCTACCACAGCTGGATTACACCACAAGATTCTCCTTGTGGCAGGTGAAGATGCAGGCGATTCTCGCCCAAACTTCTGATCTAGATGAAGCGCTGGATGGATTTGGCGAAAAGGATGCTAAGACCTGGTCCGCCGAAGAGAAGCGAAAGAACCGTAAGGATTTGTCTTTGATTCAACTTCATCTGTCCAATAATATTTTGCAGACTGGAGATGAAATCTGCTACTGCCATGTGGGAAAAACTAGAAACGATCTGTGTGTCAAAGGATCTAACCAGTAATATGAACGTGAAGATGATGTTGTTCTCGCATAGGCTGCAAGAAGGTGGATCGGTAATAAATCACATATTTGTTTTTAAAGAGATTGTTTCAAACTTGCAGTCTATGGAGGTAAAATATGATGATGAGGATTTAGCTCTTCTACTCTTATGCTCGTTGCCTAGTTCCTATACACATTTTCGTGATACAATATTGTTGGGCCGTGATGAACTAACCCTTGCCGAAGTACATGACGCCCTCAAACAGAGGGAAAAGATGAAAACTATGGTAGAGTCAGATGGGACGTCATCCAAGGCTGAGGCTCTGCAGGTTCGTGGCAGGACCGAGCAGAGGTATAACAACTATGACAACAGAGATAAGAGTAAGGACGATAGAAGTCGTTCAAAATCCAAGGGAAAGGATAAATTCTACAGGTATTGTAAGAAATCTAGTCACGTTATTGATGATTGTTGGAAGTTGCAGAATAAGGAGAAAAGAAACGGAACTTACCAACCGAAAGATAGGTCTGAAGGTACTGGTAAGGCTGTTGTTGTTTCTGATAGTTCTGATGATGAATGCTTAGCTGTTTTTGCTGCTTGTGCTTTTCGTGATGATGAATGGATACTTAATACTGCATGTTCGTTTCATATTTGCTGTAACAAAGATTGGTTCAGTTCATATAAGTCTGTGCTGACTGGAGATTTTGTGCGTGTGGGGAATGACACCCATGCCATATTGTTGGTGTTGGATCTGTTAAGATCAGGACACATGATGGCGTGACACGTATTTTAAGTGAGGTGAAGCACATACCAAGCATGGCCAGAAATTTGATCTCCCTGAGTACCATGGATGTTGATGGATACAAGTATGCCGGTGGGCATAGAATTCTGAAGGTATCAAACGGTTCTCTTATTCACATGATAGGTGATATGAATTCTGCTAAATTATATGTTCTTAGAGGTAAAACTTTGCCTGGTATTACTACTCCATCTGTTACTTCTAATGATTCTGATAATTGTGGTAAAACACATATGTGACATATGCGTCTTGGGCATATGAGCGAACAAGGCATGGCAGAGTTGGTCAAGAAAGAGTTGATTGATGGTTGCAACTTGAGTAAGTTTGAGTTCTGTGAGCACTGCATTTTTGGTAAGCATAAAAGAGTTAAATTCAATGCTTCCATTCATACCACCAAAAGCATATTATATTATGTGCATGCTAATGTTTGGGATTCGTCCTGTAAGACTTCTATTGGTGGTGCTAATTACATGCTTACTATTATTGATGACTACTCTAGAAAAGTGTGGCCTTATTTTCTGAAGCATAAATTCGATGTTTTTAATGCTTTTAAGAAGTGGAAAGTCATGGTTGAAAAGCAAACTGAGAAGAAGGTAAAGGTACCACGTACTGACAATGGTATGAAATTCTGTTCTAATGAGTTTGAGGAGTTTTGTAGTAACAATGGCATTTTGAAGCATCACACCATCCCCTATACTCCTCAGCAGAATGGCGTGGATGAGCGCATGAACAGAACCATCATCTCGAGGGCTCGTTGTATATTGTCTAATGCAGGTATGCATATACGTTTCTGGGCTGAAGCAGCCAACACAGGGTGTTACCTCATCAACGGGTCACCTTCTATTCCACTTGAGAAGAAAACTCCCATTGAGGTATGTTCATGTTCGCGTGCTGATTATTCATAGTTGAGAGTTTTTGGTTGTACTGCTTATGCTCACGTTGATAATGGAAAGTTAGAGCCTAGGGTTGTTAAGTGCATAATCCTTGGTTATGGTTCAAGAGTTAAAGCATACAACTTGTGGAATCCTAAAACTAAAAATATTTTTCCAAGTAGAAATATTGTTTTCAATGAGTCCGTTATGTATCATGATAGCTTGCCATCAGATACCTCTCCTGTTGTTGTTGGAGAGGAGGGAATTAGTGTGCAGGTGGAGAACCTACAGAAAACAATTGATACTGATGCTAACATTGAAGATACACATGAGGAAAATATTGATGATATTTTTTTCAGCACTCACCTACTATTTTGCAGCAGCCACATGAGTCCATTGCTGCTGATAGACCGAGGCGTAACTGTGGTCCTCGTCCTCGTTTAATTGAATAGTGTAATCTTGTTCATTATGTTTTGAGTTGTGATGAACAAGTGGAGAATGATACTGAACCGGCTACATATAATGAATCCATTGCATCCGTTGACCGCAAGAAGTGGGTTTCTGCTACGCAATAAGAGATGCAATCGCTTGAGAAAAATGGCACATGGGATGTTGTGCGCTTGCCTAAACAAAAGAAGGCGCTCTACAGCAAGTGGATCTTCAAGAAAAAGGAAGGTTTGTCTCCCAAAGAGCCTTAAAGGTACAAGGCAAGGTTAGTAGAAAAAGGGTTCAGCCAGATTCCGGGTATTGATTACAATGATGTGTTCTCGCCAGTTGTAAAGTATAGTTCCATTCGCACTTTCTTTAGTATCGTGGATATGCGTGATCTTGAGCTTGAGAAGTTAGATGTCAAGACTGCTTTTCTGCATGGAGAGCTTGATGAGGAAATATACATGGACCAACCAGAAGGGTTCATAGTGCCTGGTAAAGAGGATTTTGTGTGCAAATTAAAGAAGTCTCTTTATGGCTTAAAGAAATTGATACGTCGGAAACATATCTATAATTTTTGATGTTCCATGCTTGTTTATTATCTACTTTACTTTGCTTTGTCCGTACTTTGAGGTGTTTTTCATATGTTTTCTGGTACTAACATATTAACAAGTTCCCATAGTGCCAGTTGCCTGTTTTCTGCTATTTTTGGTTCCAAAAAGCTAGTAAGGAAATATTCTCGGAATTGGACGGGACAAAAGCCAAAGTCAATATTTCACCGAGGAGAACATGGAGCCCAGAGGAGAGACGGAGGGGCGCCACAGGGTGGCCACACCCCCCCAGGCACGGCCTAGGGTGGGCCCATGCCTGGGCAGGGTATGGGCCCCCTGGACGCCTCCCAGCCTCACCTCTTCGCCTATAAGAAGCCCCCGATGCCTAAACCCTAAGTATCCGATCAATATTCCACGAAACTTTCTATAGCCGCCGCCACCATCATCCCTAGATCGGGGGATCTGAAGCTCTTCTCGGCACCCTGCTGGAGGGGAGATCATCCCGGAGGCCTTCTTCTTCATCATGCCAGCCTCCGGTATGAAGCGTGAGTAGTCCATGTAGTAGCTAGATGGTTGTATCTCCTCCTTGTGCTTTCATGTCTAGATCTTGTGAGCTCCGTTCATGATCAAGATCTAATCTATTTGTAATCATGCATGTTGTGTTTGCAGGGATCTGATGGATATTGAGATTACTATGTCAGATTGATTAATGGTTTTGTATTATTGATTCTATCATGTCTGTGTTGTTTGTGATCTTGCATGCTCTCCGTTGTTAGTAGCTATCTTGGCCAAGTAGTTGCTAGTGACTCTAAGAGGGGGTATTTATGCTCGAAAGTGGGTTCATGCCTCTGCTTAATCAAGGGAAGTGACAGAAATCTCTATGATTGTAGATGTGTTGTTGTCACTAGGGAGAAAACAATGATCTCTTGTTCATGGAACAAGTGGATTGTTTACCTTACACACTTTGCTTAAAGCAGTTGTCTGTTGCTTGCAACTTAATACTGGAGGGGGGGTCAGATGATAACCTGAAGGTGGACTTCTAATCATAGATGTAGTTGGATGGCGGTCTATGTATATTGTTGTATTGTCCAATCGAATCTCATAGGATCTCTATGTCTAGTATTGCATTGTTATGCCTTGCTCAGTCCTGTCAATTGCCCTGCTGTAATTTGTTTATCCAGTATTCCATGTTTGTTTATCTAAGGAGAACACCTCTAATGAACTATGGACCCCGGTCCAATCTTTACCATTGATACATCTTCCACTGTTACTATTTACTTGCTGCAAACCATCATCACCTTCCACACCATACAGTTAATCCTTTGTTACAACAACCGGTGAGATTGACAACCTCGCTGTTAGTTGGGGCAAAGTATTGAGTTTGTGTTGTGCAGGTTTCCACGTTCCTTGCAACACCTTTGAGACGTTTACTTCCTCCTACTAGTTCGATAACCCCGGTTTCTTACTGAGGGAAGACTTGTTGTTGTCCTGCATCATACCTTGCTCTTGGGGTTTCCTGACGAAGCGCTCCACGTTGACGCAGCGCCATCAGCAATCTCCAAGACAATGGTATAAAAGGTTTGATTCATTTATGATCTCACATGGTTTTGAGAGGTCTAAATATGATAGTTGTGTTTATATCAAGTTTGTTGATGGGTCACCTATATACTTGCTGCTATATGTCGATGATATGATAATTGCTGCCAAGAGCATGAAATAAATCACTACTTTGAAGGTACACATAAGTAGTGAGTTTGAGATGAAGGATCTTGGTGCTGCTAAGAAGATCTTAGGTATGGAGATTACCCGAGATAGAAAATCTGGTTTGTTATTTCTTAGTCAGCAAAGTTACATTAAGAAAGTTCTTCATCGTTTTAATATGGATGGTGCCAACTCAGTTAGTACTACTATTGCTCCTCATTTTAAATTGTCAGTTTCTCAATTTCCTACTACTAATGAAGAGTTTGAGTACATGTCAAAGGTGCCATATTCTAGTGTTGTTGGTTCTTTGATGTATGCCATGGTCAGTTCTCGTCCTGATTTATCATATGCTATGAGTTTGATAAGTAGATACATGGATAATCACGGTAAAGAACATTAGAAGGTTGTTCGGTGGGTTTTCAGGTACCTTCTTAGCACTTCTAATGCTTGTTTGAAGTTTGGCAGGACCGGTGAGGGACTCGTTGGCTATGTGTATTCAGATTTTGCTACCAATTTGGATAAGAGAAGATCCCTCACAGGTTATGTGTTCAATGTTGGTGGTTGTGCTGTTAGCCGGAAGGCTACGCTGCAGGCTGTTGTTGCACAATCTACTATCGAGACCGAATACATGGCTATTGTTGAAGCTTGCAAAGAATCTGTTTGGTTGAAAGGTTTGTTTGCTGAGCTTTGTGGAGATTATTCTTGCATTACTTTGTTTTGTGACAGTCAAAGTGCCATATATCTTACAAAATATCAGATGTTCCATGAGAGAACTAAGCACATTGATGTCAAGTACCATTTTGTTAGAGACATTGTTGCTCAAGGTAAATTAAAGGTATGCAAGATCAGCACTCATGATAATCCTGCTGATATGATGTCTAAACATGTTTCTGTTGCTAAGTTTGAGCTTTGCTCGAACATAGTTGGTTTAACCGATTAGCACAAGTGTCTATTGGCGCCGAAAGTATTTGCTTTTTTTGTTCAGGGAGATGGTTGTTGTTGATGCTACGAGAAGGAATTTGTCTCAAGGTGGAGTTTGTTATATGTTGATACAAATTCTACAAAGTATAGGCCAACTTCTGATGAGTGAAGCGAGGCCCATCGCCGGAGGCTTAGGCCGAGTGTAACGATATATATACCTCGGCCCGTCGTCGAAGACCTAGGTTTCCACCGATATATAAACCTCTTGTAAGCCGCCGGTTGGGATGAGTTGCATCTGAAATCCCCGGCGTTTGTAAACACTCCCCGATATAGTGATGTTTCGCTGGCTGGCGCCCGTGTTTTTTCTTCTCTTTGTTGGAGAGTTTTTTCCATATTAAATTTGTGTCCCTTTGCCGTGATTTCGTTTTCGTTCTTCGTTCTTTACTTGTCTCAATTATAACAGATATGACCCATATGAATTATAAAAATTATTACAATGTGTAAGATCAATATTTGTTATATGGTAGGACCTACATAGCTTGTTAAATTGTTCCATGCAAGAGAGAGGAGAGGATAAAAATAATTTTATATTCTCTATGGATAGCCCACAAGCTTAAGGTGCACTTTAGGCTTAAGGACAACCTTATTATCTCCACAATGTATAAGGTAAACCTTAAGGAATATCACATAGCCCTTAAGGTGTGATTTTTTTACACATTGTGGATGTCCTTAGGGCATCTCCGGCAACACGAATCATCCGGTCCAGACCCGTAAGGTCCACGCACACAGCAGGGCAGCCCTCGTATACGTTCCAGCAGCGGAACCCACCGGCCGACTCGCGTTGATCGATCTATCCATTCACTAAATTTGAGTTGCGGTTGCGTCTTCCCGAACAGTACACACGTTCTCCTACATCCTCCCATTGGCCACCCCGGGCGCTCTCGTCAGTGGCACATAAGGCGCACGCACAAGCCACACCCATGTCCAGGCCCTCACTTGCAATCTCTGCTGCCACCCCAGGCAGCGCCGTCGTATGTGCTTTGGATCCCCTGAGCCATTGCCACTCCCCATCGCATTCAACTGGCCATCGAGACACCGACTGCGTCCTCCCCTTGGCCTACTCGTCGCCGAATACACTCCTGGCGGGTCGCCACTTCACCCACAACCTACTCATCTAGTTGTCCGGGCGCATTTGAGGTATGTTGACCACCCAATTTCCTTTGGACATTGGATGCGTCCATGAATTGACCAACGACAATCTGCTTGTTTAGATGGGCAGTAGGGCAATCAAGTTTTTCTATAAGAATGTCATCGAATCATCGTCGGACGAGGATTCCGACGATGAGACCAAAATTTTGTTTGCCACTACTACCATGGTGCACGATCACTACCTGTTGCTGCCACGTAGGTTTGGCTCGTCGGAGAAGCGCAATGCCAACACCGAGTGTGATCAAGTGACTTCTGGGGGACTACTTTCACCAAACCGATCTGGCATACAACGAGAAGGTATTCCGCCGCACTATCGGATGTCCAGAAAGTTGTTCATGCACATTATCGAGGGCGTGAGGGAATATGGTTACTACTTCGAGGCCAAGATCAATTGTGCTAGTAAGGCTGGCTTCTCCTCTTACCAAAAATGCTACGTGACCGTTCGATGGCTTGCATATGGAGTACCAGGTGATATTGTTGATGAGTACTTGCGTATGAGAAAGTCCACATACCTTGAGGCCATGTACATGTTTTGTAGCACAGTCATTGCGGTGTTCGGAAAATTTTATATAAGAGAGCCAAACACCAAAGACAATATCCGCCATTTGTCTATCAACAAGAAGAGATGGTTTCTTGGCATGCTGGGAAACATAGACTACATGCATTGGGACAAGAAGAACTGTCCTTTTGGTTCGTAATGACAGTTGAAGGGCATGCAAATGGGTGCATGGTCATATTAGAGGCTATTCCATCACATGATCTATGGATTTGGCACTTCTTCGGCTTGCCAGGATCTAACAATGATATCAATGTCCTCCAACCCTCACATGTATTTTCTAGGCTTGTAGACGACAATGCTCATCAGGTTAACTATGTGATCAAGGGCAATCCTTATGACAAAGGTTATTATCTAGCTGATGGCATCCATTCTTCGTGGTTCATATTGGTCAAGATAGTGCGCAACCATGAAGATGAGAAATATAAGATGTTCGCGAAAGAGTAAGAGGCTACTAGAAAGGATGTGAAGCGTATATTTGGTGTGATTCAATCACGGTGAACTATTGTTTACGGAGAGAATGTGGGAGATGATGACTGGTTGTGTGATTATGCATAACATGGTCATTGAGAATGAGCTTGAGACCCAGGTTAGGAATTTAAGGGTACCTTGGTTGAGCCATAGCCTAGGCCAACGTCTTGGAAACAGTTCTTGCATGTGTAACATATGTTGCATGATCGGATCTCTCATGATCAGCTTCAAGCCGATTTGATCAAACATGTGTAGACTCACATGGAAAACCAACAAGGTTATTCAAAATCTCTTGTTAGTTATATGTAATTTATGAATATGTTTGTGAACTATTTATATTTATGAACTATAATTATTTTATTTTTTGCGCTCGTTTCGTTATAAATATGATGGTAAAATTTATATGCCAACAGGCAAACTGGCCAGTGCAGACAACATGGGTCGCTGCTGCAGACATTGGCCTGATAGGCCATACCACAACTCAATTTCTGTCCACAAGTTGACCTAAACGGTTCAAACTGGACAGTTTGGGTGTTTAGAATGGACTGTACCGCTGGAGATGCATTTACTACTATGAGCGGGTCGAGCTTTGGATATGCAGTTAGTTGCCGCAGTTTTTCGATAGCAGTATTTACTCTTGTCTTTTGAATTCAAAGTTGTTAGAGCATCTCCACTTGGACCCCAGAAGCATCTCCGCCGGATTGACGAAATACCCCCACGCACGCCCCCAAGAGCCCCTTTTCGCTGGATTGGGCATAAAATCCATCTGGCGAACACATGCTAAACTCAACACGCCAGGGTTTGTCTACGGGCACTGGATGAAGTGAAAACTAGGGTGGCTGGCTCTATCGGTGACAAAATAAAATTTTCGCCCTCTGGCTCACCCAATCCCTTCTCCCTACCCTCGCTGCCACTTCACCCGACACCACCCCTCTTCACTCTACCGTACCATGCCTCAAGAAAAATGAACCACCTCTATTTCCCATCCATGCCCCTTTTTCGAGCCGTGGTTCGGTGTCGTCGGCAGTTCCTGGACCACCTGCTCGTCCAGAACACCCACTAGGTGTTCAGCGTTTTGCCTACTTGGTCCTAGACTCCGACAACGATGAGCATATGTTCGCCACGCTAATGGAGTAATATAAAAAAAGTCCATAGCCGCCAACGATTAAGAGCTCTTGGTGACCCCCTCCTGCCTGGGCGGCATGTACGTGATGGATGCATAGCCAAGTCGCGGAGGATCGGCGTGAGGATGCTGGAAAGGCAAGCCAAGGTAATGGATAAATGGATACTGCATGTTGTACTATGAGTACTTCGTCGATCATCGATTGCACAGCGAGGCGGCATTTCAGGGTCATTTTAGGATGGGCCGGAAGCTCTTCCTCAATATTGTGTATGCCCCCCGGGACTTCGATCCATACTTTATATGCAAGAAGGACTGCACTGTCATGGTGGCATTTTCCTCACTCTAGAAGTTCACGACGGAGGATGCTCGCACACGGAGCTCCTAGTGACACACAATATGACTATCTAAACATGGCTGAGTCCACCACCATACAATGTTTCTAAAGGTTCTACAGGACAGTGATTGCAGCGTTTGTACCAACATACTTAAGATCACCCAATGCTGAAGACACTGCTTGAATCCTTGCAATCAATGAAGCAAGAGAATTTCATGGGATGCTTGGAAGTATCGACTGTTTGCATTGGCAATAAAAGAACTGCCAATTTTCTTGACAAGGAATGTACAAAGGCGACAAAGGAGGTTGTAGTGTGGTACTTGAGGCGGTGGATACATATGATCTCTGACTTTGGCAGTCGTTCTTTGGTATGGAAGGATCCAACAACATCAACATCATGTAGTGCTGGCCTATCTTCTCCATGCTTGTTGATTGTCATTCTCTCCCGGTGGACTATGTGATCAATGCCCACCACTACAACAAGAAATATTATCTAGCAGATGACATCTATCCAAGATGGTCAACATTTATAAAAACTATCTCAAGCCCTCTTCTCGAAAAGTATTCCAAATTTTCCAAGAAATAATAAGCTTGCAGGAAGCATGTGAAGCGGGCATCTGGTGTGCTCCAAGATTGATTTATAGTTGCCTGGTTTCCCGCTCTGACCTGATCGCAAGAACAAATGTGGGAGGTGATGAATACATGTATGATCTTGTACAACATGATCATTGAGAGAGAGCGGACGGAGACCATTCTTGAGAGCCAGCAGGAGCTACCATATTTCAACATGGTCCTCTTGCAAATCTTGATCACCGGGTATCAGCATCGTGGGCTGTCTTTTCGCTATTCGCCAGGATACCCGAGACTCGCAAGTGCATCAACAACTGCAAGATGATCTGGTGGATCACCCGTGGAGGCTCAAAGTAAACACCTAATTTGAGCTTGATTTGTTGAACTGTTTACTTACTTTGTTGAATTATTTGTATAAAAAATGTGCCAAAACTAGGCGAACAATGGCCAAACTATGTATGTCGAAATTATGCTAAAACTATGTCAAAACTCGGCAAACAATGGACGAACTATGGATTTTAGAAATGTTTGTGCGAAATTGTGTCAAAATTGGACAAATGTTTCCCAAATCGCCGGCCTGGGGTGGCCTGCCGGGATCCTGGATGGGATTCGGCCGACCCGAGGCCAATATTTTCCTCCATCCGGTGCTAAATAGCGCCGAAAAATGGCCTAGGGGTCACCAACGAGGGAAGATGCTCTTAAAGCAGCTCTAACGGAGCCTGTAAACGGGCCAAAACTGTGAAATTCCGGCGTGTTTACACGTCCGCGAGTGTGCGGGTGAGCTAACAGAGAATATCGACTGGGCCGACCCGTAAATGCATTTCGGTGGCATGTGAAATTGAGCGGCGGGTAGGTATATATACAGACTGTGGCCGCTTTTACGGGTCAACACCCTAGAGGTTCCTCCGCCGCGAGCTCCAGTTTCTCCGACGAGCAATTCCTCGCGCTCTGGCGGCAGATCGGTGGAATGTTCAGCAGCCGCGCGAGGTTTGGGGTGGGAGGAGGCCACACCGGAGGTAGATGGGACGGAGACCGCCCCCACGTCGGTGCGGTGACCTCTCCGATGAGGAGATGAAGCGGCTCGTCCGCTCAGACGGTGCGAAGCGTCGGGCCACGCGGAGGTGGGTGAATCGCGACCTCCATTCGCCGCTGAGTCTATGCCGGTTCGCGCTGCCGCTGGAGGCCTACCATGCGCCGTCGCTAGAGCCGGTACACACACGCCGACGCGACCTTTGGTGAGGGTTCGTCGCACACTCCTCCCTCCCCCTCCGACGACTTCTAGAGCTTGCCATCTCTGTCGTCTGAGCGCATCGTTGGCGCAACCGACTATGCACAAGACTCCGACGAGGAGATGCTCGCGGTGGAGATGATGACCGCTGAGTCGGTGCGGGAGTGGGATACGGAGATCCTCCGCGAGCAGGAGGAGAGGTGTCGTGCCGTCGCGCTCGTCGAGGCGCACCAGGCGAGGGAGAGGCAGCAGGCGGCGCGGTCCACCACCGTCGCCAAGCTCTCCGAAGTGAACCCCATCGACCTCGACTGAGCTCGTCGCCGCTCAACCCCGTCGCGTCCTGAAGCTCCCACCGACGCGCGGGAGCTTGATTTTCGTCGAGGACGCAACCGCGCTCCCCCTAGTTAATGTATTGCGCAGTTTTTGAACTAATTGTTCGTGTAATTCAGCTAAAACGCGCTCCCATGGTATGATCAAACTCCAGTTCATCGATGAACATGCCGCGGCAGCAAAATTTCAAATATGCAGTTCCGTTTACTTTATCCATTATGCGCCGAGGTTTTTGAAACTGTAAAATGCGAATTCGATGGACTATACTCTTGTTTTTCAATTCATCATTTTCAGGCTCCGTTAGAGCTGCTCTTACTTTCACGGGATACTCTGTCTTTGATACTCTCTACCCCTCTCTCTCAAGAAAAAATGTTAGAAACGGAGAGAAAAGGGGAGAACAAAAAATAGCAAAAAGAGAAGCTTCTTTCGTAGATGCCCAGAAACCAGAACCACGAATCAAACCAAACCAGACCACAGCGCGTGGCAGGGAGCGAGCTGCACGACACAACTGAACTCCACTCCAGGACCAATTCAAATAAGGCAAGCACCATGCACCACCGGCCACGGCTCCAGCAAAAGAAGTGAAGAAAAAAGGGGCAGAAAATCCAATTGCAAATGATCACTCCCACCCTCGCGCTCATCTGGGCAGATCGATCTCCACTAAACTTTGCCCGGTCACCCCGTCGCCACAAATCCAGTCAAAATAAAATACAAAATGAGACCAAAGCAAATCGAACACCGAGCACAGCTCAAAAGACCAGCACAAAGTGCAGTACCTTGTTTATATTTTTTTACAGTACTTCGATTTCAAAAGGAAAAAAAAGTACGGTGCTACTACTGCCAGTGTTTTACTAGAGGCCAACGATTTCACCTGTGGCTGACACTGGGTCCCGTTGCTCTTGAGGGCCACATGTCGTTGACGATAGACACGCGCAACTAATGTGAGCCGATGGAGATGGGAAGGCAGGTGTGATATCACTGACACAGCGCCCCACGGCCCGGCTAGACCAGTGGCGAATAAATCGGCCCGCCATAATAACGCCCGGAGCCAAGCAAAGCCAAGCCAGCCGCGGCCACCACCACACCAACACCACACCACCCATCCATCCACCCAGCGCAATCCCCGAGCAAGAAGGAGCCGCCGGCTGGTTCTCTGCCACAAGCTCTGTTCTGGACTCGCCTGCGTTGGCCGTCACAATGGCGACGGCGTGGGTGCGGTCGCTCAGCTGCAGGTCGTACGGCGTGGCCGATGCCGTCGTGGCGCCGTCCCCGACCCCGAGCAAGAAGGCGCAGGCCCAGCCGCTTCTCCCTGCTGTCTCGTGCGGTGCCGCCGCGGAGGACGTGAGGGACTCGGTGGCTTCCGCGCGGCCTGCCGTGAAGCAGCATCAGAAGCCGCGCCGGGAGCAGAGGCGGAGGGGCGGGCAGGAGAGGCAGCATGACCCGGCGAGACCGCGGCCCAAGAAGAAGCCAAAGAAGATGGCGGCCGCGTTCATGCCGTCTCCCTTGGCGCCCGCGCCGGCAAGCTCGGCGTTCCTGACGATGGCGGAGCTTCCCGAGGGCCACTCCTCGCGGCAGGTGGTGGAGCTCATCTTCTCGTCCGGGTGGGACCCCTTGGCCGCCGCGGCGCCGGAAGTGGAGGCGATGTTCCGGGTGCACAGCGCCGCGCGGGCGGTGGCCCGGTTCGAGGACGCCAGGGCGGCCGCCCGCGCGCACGGCGCGGCGGCGCGGTGCGGCGCCGACGGCAATGAGATGATGCGCTTCCAGTGCCGCCCGGCCGCTGGGGCCGGGGGCGCCTGCGGCGTCTTCGGCGCCGGCGTCGCCACCTGCCAGCTCGGCCCGTCCAGCTCCGCGGTCCGCACCTTCGCCTGCAGTAGCGCCGCTCACGCCAGAGTCGCGTCGTCGCACGGCGCGGGCCGCAGGGCCATGCTGGTGTGCCGCGTCATCGCCGGGCGCGTCCGGCCGGCGCACGGCGCGGACCAGGCGAGCCGGTACCACCACCCCGCCTCGGACTACGACTCCGTGGACATGGGCAACGGCGAGCTGGTCGTGCTCGACAGCCGCGCCGTGCTCCCCTGCTTCCTCATCATCTACAAGGTCTAGCCGCGGGGCGAGCGCGCCAGTTAACCACCAACCCGTTAATCCCCGTCCACCCATACTTAAAATCACCATCATCCTCTCATATTTTTTGTCTCTCGCTTAACATTCCGGAGGCGGCAGGCGCAGCTGCCACTCCGCCAGTACGTAGGATTAACCGAGATCGATTGGAGACCAACCAGCCCGCCCGTGTGTAAAACAGTATAAAAGATTGCTTCTTTTTTCCTTCGCTGCTTTGAATCTTGAAATGGTACAGAAATGTTACTCTTTGCTTGCTTCTCTCGCTTTTTAATTTACCATCCGTTCAAACATCTACCCTCTCCCTTTGATGCATGTACTACGTACGAATTCTGTTCTGAAATTTCATCTTTTTTCCCTCTCTTTCCGGCCGGCGCAGAGATTTGTCGCCCTAGGTTTAAAGTTTTCTTGTCGCACATCGCTCGCGTTTGCTTCTCCTTTTGGCATTGCCAGGCAGAATTTGTCGCCGCTTAGCAACCGTATGTTTTGTCAGGTACTCCTAGTAGACTATAAGAGGAAGTTGGCAACATCCTCAGAGGCCAGGCGCAAAGTTTTCGGGCTCGTGGTCTGCTTCCTAGAGGAAACAGACGTTTTCTGCAGGCAGGGCTCCCTTGCTGCTGCTCCTTGTCCGTATCCATCCCTTGCCAAACCGCCAAGCGTGCTTGCTCTTTACGGCAAGTGTTTTGCTCTCCTGGCAAAGAGTGTGTAGAAGAACTAGTACCCATGTGTGCATATTCTTCTCTCATATTCCTGGTAGGAGTAGTTTTCTTCAGGTGATCTTGCTCCGCTGTCATTTTCGTCGATATGGACTATAGGGTACCCTGATCATGTCAACCGAACAGCGCACTGATTCGAAGCAGTATCATACACAATACCCCTTTTTTTTAGGGTGTTTTGCCATTTGCTCTGTCATGTTTGTACCATCTCCTACTATGTTGGTAGGTACTACCTGTCTTTCATCTTTGTTCGGCCATATGTCGTATCGCCCATGTTCATTCTACTACCGATCCCGATGTTTGACTACCCCATTGTGTGTGTCTGGCTAAGATGTAGCAGGCCCAACAAAAATATATACATGCAACTATGCAAGATTTCACCCCCCTAGCTATTGGTCTTGGATCCTGTATGTCCGGATGCCCGGGGGATCAGGGTGTGTAGCATGACATGTTGTGGTGTCTCTTGTTGAGGCACTGAATCCAGCTCACTGCAGCTCAGTCATGACTGCAGCCAACACTCGGCCGCATGTCTCGCCGGACCACCCTCCTCCTCCGGGTGAATCATTGGGCACACAAAGATATACAGTAGGAACCCTGGATAAGTAGATGGACAGGAACTTGTCCTTATGGTAAATCCTTACGCAGGTTAACTGCCACTCTTATATATACCACTATAAATCAGTAACTGCCTATTTTCTTTGTCTGCGTGTTGTCTGAGCAGGGCCGTGCCAATTTAACCGGGAGTCCAAAATAGGCTTAAGAGATATTCAGAGGATTGGGACGAGACGCACTGCTGCAGCCGGAGGGATGCAAGCGGACGTCCGCTCGACATCCAAGCCTGTCCGCCAGTCCTTCAAATTAGGACCTTGATCAACTACTATTAACAAAACCAGTTCCTAATTTGTTCGTGAACTAATCCTAGAGCGGACAGTCCGCCTAGTCCGCTGGACTGACCGCCTGCATGGCGGCCTGTATGGCTAATTACTACTGCAGATCACGGCCATGTGGTCACTGGTCAGGCCGAGCAGAGCGCCGGTTTGATCCATGATCCGTCCGTGGATCCCCTGGAGCCCACGCCAGTTATTCCTCCTCCTCCTCCTCTCCTGCTCTGCTCTCGTTATGCTGCCTCGCACTCAAGGTCTGAAGCGCTACTGTACCTGCACAATCTGCATAATTTGCCTGTGTTCCTTTCCTCGCAGACTACAGTATTGTACGCACATACGAGTAGACACGGAGTAGGTACGTCGAAGGCTTCATGCTTTGACTACTAGCTTGGCTTGGTCTTGTCTTGATTGACTGAAACTCTGAATCCTGAGTCCTGACGTGACGATCCTGGAGAGATAGACAGAGACAATGCATGTCTCTGTGACAGGCGGAGTAAATCTGGAACAATGATGCGCTGGCGCTGCGCAGCGCAGCGCGAGACAATGCACTTCATTACGACTCTGCCTTTGCCGCCTCCCACCGACCATGGCCGCCCTTCATTACGACTGGATGTGCAACTACTACTGATCCACTGCGAGCTCAGGTCATCATGGTGAGATCCTGTGTCTCGCGAGCAACAGTACTGCGTCATGATATCTGCCGTCAAGAGCTCGCACAGAGATGGGATGTCTGCGGATAGCGTGCCGGCGAGTTTCATGAACCAAAGAACAGATAGCAGATGTCTACGTGCTTTTCAGGGTGTTAAAATTGTCGTCGAAATGCGTGTCTAGGGCTTCCGTTGGGGTATACAGAGAAAAGTAGTGGGTTAACGCTCGTTTGATTCAAAGGATTAGTAAAACATAGGAATCGGGTTTCCTCTCCCCGGTCGCTCTCCATCCTCCCGCAGTCCGGCGTTCCCGTCTCCGAAGCCACGGAGGCCGGCCTCCACTTTCCCGGTGACTGGCCATTGGTCCTGCGATTTCTGCCGCCTTTAGAGCTCCACCACCACCTCGTCCGGGCTCGCTGTGGCCTTCCCGGTGCCCTCGTCGCTCCACCTCCCTTCCCTGCCAGGCTGGGCTCCGCGGCGGTCGCCGTGCTCGAGCTGTTCCTGGCGTGATGGTCGCCGCACCTCCTGCCCTTCTTCATCCGCCGCCACCTGCACCAAGCTCCCCCCCGCCGTCTCCCTTCAAGCCGACGGTCTTCTCCTCTGTGCAGTGGCTGCTCCTCGGCTGCTCCCGAAGCCATCAAGTGCCTGCTGCGGATTCGTCCCCGCCGCCTATGCCGGGCGCGCCCCCTGCTTCTGCCACGAGCCTGAGCGAGGAGGGGGGCTGGCAGCATGTGGGTTCAGGGCGTCGCTCTGGTCGTGCCTTTCCGCCTCCTTCTTCGAGGGAGGAGGCCATGGAGCGTAGTCTGGCCTTCAAGAGCTGGGCGCGTGGGCGATGCTTTCGCTGCCTCGAGCGCGGCCACCATGTCGGCACATGTCGGGAGCCCTTCCGATGCATCCGTTGTCATCGTCCAGGTCACCGGGAGCGTCATTGTCGCCGTCACTCTCCAGCTGCTCGCTCTCCTAGCCCACGAAGCCGCTCTCCGCCTGTTGGTCCTCCTCGTTCTGCGCAGTCTCGGAGCTGGGCCGAGGTGGTGCGCCAATCATCGCCGTGTGCTTCGGTGCTGCCATCATCGCCTCCTGGAGTTGGCAAGGAGGCCCTTGTCGATCGCTCGGACTCGCCTTCTTTGGAACAGTTCGCTTCCTTGCGCTCGGAGCTCCTTCAGCTTGTTGCGGATCGCATCGAAGAGGTAACTCGGCCTTTGCGGGACGAGGCTGTGGCTATCAAATTCTGGTTAGCGCGTGCTGCTGGAAGTTGGGAGCGTGCAGAGACGGATCCTACGGAGGGTTTTGGGTGTGCCTCTGTTCAGTCTCCGGATTCTAGGCTGAGGGATGTCGAGCTCTCTGGGTTCTTCGGTCCTTACTCGCCGGTCCTTCGTGCCTGCGGTCCCCTGCTAGCTTCGGCGCCTTCCGTTTTCCTTCTATTGGTGATCATTTGGGGTCAGACAATGATGCATCTGTTGAGGTGCTCGGCAAGAATGTGTGTTACTCTAGTCCTTCGCCTTTGAGGATGCGTTTGTAGACAAGGCTGTATCCCTCCCTGCCGAAGTCGAAGGCATGGGCTAGCTGAGTTTTTTGCTGAAGCTCTAGATTCTCATTCGCATGAGCCAAGGTTTGAGACATTGGCGGTTGAGGAACATGATGATGTGGTCGATGTGTTGGCTACCTCCTCCTTGGAGTTGGAGCCATTTGCTGCTGATCCTGAGGTGGCTGACTCCACTAAGCTTTGTGATTTCTTAGCCAATTTGGCTTCAAAAAAGTTGGTGCAGCCTCTGGTGGAGATCCTTGTTGCCATTGTCGTCTCTTCTACAACCGCAGTTGCGGAGGCCATTCAAGTTGACCCGGGAGATTCTATCACCAACAAGTGCAATGCCTTCTTGTCTTGTTTTTCGGCCAGTGCCTCCTCCTATCCTTGCTACTCCGGCCCCTAGGCGAGCCCGTGCTCCTAAAGAGGTGGCCACTACGCCTCGTCGGAGTGATTGCATCGAGAAGAATAAGCGGAAGGATGCGGCCAATGCTTGCAGCACATATACAACTCAGAAATTGCTTGCACAGGTTTTGGGCCTCCTGGAAGAGAGCGTGGAGTTCTATGACAACACCCTTGCCGCCTTCACTGACAAGTTTAAGACCCCACTATAGCCTCGCTCCATCATGATGCTTGGTTGTCTAGTGAAGAATATGGAGAAGGTGAAAAAGCCAAAATGCAGAAAGATCGACGCCAAGAAGAAGGCGAGTGAGATTACATGATGGATGTAGTTGATCCTACCTACGTGTGGAATTGTCGCAAATGTGGCTCGGTGTGAGTGTTAGGTTTTATACACTTGTTGCATTGTTTGTTTCAGGCTTTGAGAGTAGTCGGCATGTCAGGGGATTAGAGTCCAAGTTCTGTATGATTTTTGATCCGGTTTTCCTTATAAACTGGATCACCTCTTTTCTTTTTAATGAATAGCCAGAGCTCCTGGCGGTTGCTCCAAAAAATATAGGAATAGAAAAGGTAAAGAAATAAAATGACATAACACTTAGAATTCTATAGGAATGAAAAATACAGAAATTGATAAGATAAGTTGTTTAATTGTACCCATGGGCGGCATACGCAGGGGTGGGGCTGGGTGGGCCATGGCCCACCCAAAATTCAAGAGAATAAATAAACTATCACTAATCTAATGTACATCATTTAAAAAATAATCTAATGTTCAGATTGCAGACCAGTTTGAATGTATTCATTTTCTAGTCATAGGAATAATTGATTGCATAAAAATAGGGACAACACTAAGTGTTCCCGGATTGATGGCGTGCTGGCATCATCCTGGTTTTCCTGCTGACACTTGTCTTGTACCTTTCGTTTAAACCCAGCGTTTGCTATAAAATATGCTGTTTTTACTATAAAATGTTCCGCTTTTGCATATAGCAAAAAGGTTCACCCATGAGATAAAAACTAAAAGACATATCTTGTTAGAGACATTTTTTGAGAGCCTCACCGGAATCGTGAAGGAGATGAGGTTCCAAACACGCACGCGGGGAAGCAGATGGTGGAAATAACGGGATCTCAAGGAAAATAGTATATACGTGAGGGTGGGAGAGATTCAAGTCGGGCCAGTAGTTTCCCACTAAACATACAAACCATACATCCTTTACTACTGTCGACATATTCTAGTAAATATCACTTTTTAGATAGTCATTACATGTACTACTCCCTCTGATCGAACTTAATGGACTTAGATTTATCTAGATACGGATATCTAGACATATTTTACTGCTAAATACATTCATATCTAAACAGATCTGAATCCATTAAATTAGACCGGAGGGAGTATATAAACTCTATAATCCTGTGTCAATGAACACGGCTTTTAAGACAGATTTTGTGCGTCAGGTGAGTTATTGTTAAAAAAATCTAGCAAGGGATAAGCTCTACTTACACTGGTCAAGTAGCTAAAAAGCATTATTTTTTAATTATTTAATTCTACTGTTTACTTGTCTAGGATGTACCATAACTTACAAATTAAAAATATATTTTTGACCTGAAAATTGAAACATACTATAGAACTATAATATTATGAGATTTCACTGTGTTATTTACATTACTTTTTAGATAGATTTTTTATTTCACATGGGTCAGTGCAAAGAAAATTTGGAGAGTGCCCACCCTCCAATTATTTCCTGCATCCGCCACTGATTGCACCGTAGAGAAAATGAAGTAAAATTTATAGGATTTAGGTCTATGTCATAGTTGTCATAGACACATAATTTTTTTTCCAAGAGGTCTCGGCTCTTGTTAGAAATTCTATAGGATTGTAGTGTAGGAAAGCAATGCATAGGAGTTTTATAAAATTTATTCCTT
The DNA here is from genome assembly GCA_030063025.1 of Avena longiglumis. Taxonomy (NCBI): domain Eukaryota; kingdom Viridiplantae; phylum Streptophyta; class Magnoliopsida; order Poales; family Poaceae; genus Avena; species Avena longiglumis. The sequence goes on along the minus strand of CP125974.1, from coordinate 453,180,569 downwards.
TGAAACAATCACACTCTATTGGAAAAATTTCTATGGATTAGAATCCTATAGAATTCCTTTGGAAATCCTTTGAATCAAACAGGCCGAGTTGATGGGATATGGTAGATAAAATAGACTAAAGGGTTATGATATTGTAAATCTTTTATAAGTAAGAAGGTGGAGTTCTATCTATCTTCATATATAGCAATATATATAGACCTTAAAGACCTAATATAGTACTGGACATAATAATATAAGGGTGCTTGATACATAACACTCACAAAATACCTTTTTGTAAATATTGGATCTCTCGGAATGGTACAAATAAAACTATGCGAGCACAATTTCTCATATATTTCTAGTCACAAACCAAAAGTGTTCAAAAGGTTCGAGATCCTTCTCAATGAATGAGGATTCATATTTGAATTTAGATTCAAACTAACCAGCTTTAGGATCAATGATATCACTAAGCTTAATACCATCGGGGATTGACAACTTATTTAGTAAATTTCTACGCTGTTGGGCTCATCAAACTTATTCTAGTTTATCATATCTAAGGCTCTGTTTCTAATCCATCATCTTCTGCTCCAGCAAAGACAACCTATCATGACCAAAAAGGGAACACAACGGTCGAGATCAAGCTCCTTCGGTGATGGTGTGGAATGAGCTAGCGATGGCGGCGATGCCGATGACATGGAATATCGTAGGCGATCGCTGCAGGGGACGAGATCCTCCGGCACCAACAAGAGGTACAAACAACTCCGGCAACATGCTTGAAATCCTCCGACTAGCGGAGGCGGGCAGCTGAATCTGATAAGAACACCCGAGGTGGCGGTCCAGGGACAAAAAGAGAAAGAACTAGAGGTGGAAGTTGTGGTGTGAGAAGGGGTGGACTCATATGTGTCACCTACATGCGGGCTAGGAAGAACACACGAGGACATGCGATCTGTCTACAGCGTGTTGCGGTGACCCAACATACCACTGCATGTGTAGTACACTATAGTCGTTGACATGACATCCATAGAACACCGTTTCGTAAATATCACGTCCCTCAGAGTGGTACAACAGAAACATTGCGGGTCCATATTACAAAGGTACACACATTATTATTATTACAATACCGGAAGTTCAAGACTTCCCAAAGATCCAAATTACAAACCAAAATATAAGATGTCCAGTGGAATTTAAAAGTAACAACTCTGACTAGGAGTGGGGCTCAACAACTTATTCTATAGGGTTCATGCTGCTCGGCTCCGTTAGTTAATACCAACTAGGTACTTATGTGGACTTGTTCTAATCAACACCGCAGCGGATCTCGTAGTCCACGCCTTCAACTCCTCTAGATAGATCAGGTTCCTCGTAGAACACAACTTCTTGGCATTCAGCTGCATACATTGGCATGTCTTCGGGATCCTCAGAGTCTAAGCAAGGGATCAAAGGAAAGGATGAGTAACAGCGTTACCCAACAAGTTCATTATATGCAAGGTGGAAAGTTTGATGCTCTAACTACCACCTCGGATTATAAATCCTTGGCACTATGCAGTTTTTTTAAACTTTCTTCAAAGATTGATTTTATTCTAAAAAAAACTATGACAACCAGCCTTCACAGGTTGACTAGAACTTTCATGGAGTTCCTTTCCTGCCGCGTTCGTAGCTAGTTTCCAGAACAGGGAGTAACAAGTTACAATTCTTATACTCTACAGATGTGCGTTACTTTACCCATGAGAGATCAACTCCTTGTTGCACAACCGGGCGTACTTTCCCATCCACAATTCCATAATGTGGGGCCCAGTAGTTGGTCCAAGCCAATCACTGCATCCTTCGTGACCCGACATGCCTCCTTGGTGTACACCATGCCCACATAATGAATTACGGCAACGGTTTGTACAAACCGTTAGATGCCAGAACTATCGTGGAACGTTGAGGGTTCCCACCCATACGCTGCATATCCTCTACGAATTACCAATTAATATGCACGCTATGAGGATAACAGCCACGACCTGCACATCCGGCTTCATGCGAGAGGAAGAAGATACAGCTGACTTCTCTGTCCCATTCCAAATCTCATGGATAACGCGTAATATACGACACTAGAATCACTGATGTCAGGGGTTGTTAAGTCCCTATTTGATTATCATTGTTGCAATTAGAACTCTAAGTTCTATTGCTCCATTATATCACCACTTAGGATGATATCTATGATTTCTTTGTTTATGAAAATAATATTTTATTCCTTTTATATCATATATGATATCACACAATTTGCAAATATTTTGATAAAGACTCTTCAAAGGACATGAGCAAGTGATGAACTTGCTTTGTGATGGCAAGGTAGTGAAGTCTGATGCTTGCACTGGACTTTGAGCTTCTAGTTCTACAAAAACATCATTATTGCCCGGTAAGGACAATATTTAAAGAAGAAAAATGATTATGCAGATAATGTAATGCATTATTTGAATTTATATGCATTTACCCCAAAAAGTTTCTTTTTGAGTAATAAAGGGTTTATAAATATTTCTTTTTAATATTTATAACATGTATTGATTTATTTTATTTTACTTCCCTTTATTTGACTTTTATTGATTTAACAATTCCTTTAGGAATTACTAATTATACCTTAAATTTATTACTAAATATTTATTTAGTATTTTTTAAAAATACCATAATATTAATATATAATGAAAGTGATTTTTATTTATTTTTATCACCTTTCAATAATTTTGTAAAATTCCATCGGAAATATATTATTTACAAAATTGTTAATAAAATTTAAATGTCTAAAATTTTATTTCTTAATTTATTTGGATAGTGTGGATTATTGTGAATCCAAAAATATTTTATTTACAATTTTTTGGACTTTTTTTCAATTATTTAATTAAGTCTAGGGGTATTTTGGTCTTTTCCTTTTTATTAAAACAGGCCTGCAAGAATTTTTGGGCTGGTTTATCTTATTGGGCCCTGTTGGCCCACTAGTACTAGACAAAAGAGCCACCCCGAAGGGTCTGGCCCAGCTCGGCCCTTCTGGTCGCCGCCGTGGTGTATTAGGGGGTTGTCGACAACGTCCGTTCATTCTATCCAATTGGATTCGAGTCTAGGGCTCTCCTGCGATGGATCGATGCCGTACCGAACCCTAGGGTTTGGGGATTGGCATGGATTCAAGTGCGACCATGGTCGTCATGCGTTGAGGTGATGCTCTTCACCTCCAGGCGTAATCAAGGTCGTTGCCGTGGCGCCGTGCGGGTTGCAGCACCCCCTCTAGGGTGCTCCCCGTGCCGCCATGGCCGTCGGCCCCCTTGCTTCCTCTTCTCTCCTTCAGCGAGGACCTACGGTGAGTTTGATTGCCTCTCCTGGTTCTCTTCGTGTTTGCTGATTCGATTCTAGATGTTAGCAGTGTCCTCTCTGGCTACTGTCTAATTCAGATTAGGATGATTATCCCTTTTGGGTTCCTGTGATGTGCTTGTTCATGTACTGGATGAATTGATTCATGTTTAGATGATCTATACACATGCTAAAGGCTTATTGACCTGAGGATTGTTGCTTAAAATGATATATCATGTTTTTGGTGGCTTACTAGATGATTTGATGCTTGGATTGCATCTGATTCAGATGATGTGGTTGTATGGGAAACATGCTTGGTCAAGCCAATGATTTGATAGCTTTCTACTGTTTATTGGATTCATGGTCCTGATTATGGTAGGATACAACTACTGTCCTAGTGTTGTTAGTTTGGGGATTGACATGTGGTCTGAGATCATCATGATCTCAGGCAGTGAAGTGTAACATACAAATATCCTAGTTATGATTCCTGTGTTAACATGAAAGTGATTAGTTAGTTGCTTGTCTGAATCTATGATGATTTACTATCTTTCCTGATTCATAATGGATTGTTCTTGTGACACCATCATGTATGGCACACAAGTTTGATTCTAAACCATGGATTTGGTTAGTTTATGTTTAAAATAATCTTGGCTTTTAAACATAAATAGAGATGCTCTTATCTGAATTCCCTATGGCCAATGATGTTGGTCTAAGGCTTAGGGATTCAAATCTTATCTAATTGATTCATCTAGATAGTCCTGGTAGTAGTACCAGCTATTCTTTATTGAATCATAGCTTGGAAAAATGATAGTGAGTTTGATCAATCTATGGACCCCAAAGATTTGTTGCTAAGGTGCTACCCTTCTTTTAGGGATGTGCCTAGGAATAGATCATAGGTATATGTATGATTGAATTGTAGAATATGGTTTGACAACCAGAGCAAGGATGTTGCTCTGAGCTCTGGTTGGATTCTGGTGCTTTGCTGTTTGCCTTTAGATTTTCAGAAATCCCTATGATGGATTCACCCCACTTGGGTGTCTTCTAAGGGTTTGTTTTGTAAAACAACACATGCCTTTCTCTACATAAGATGATTAGATCATGTGAAGGTTTTATGAAACTCACCACAAAAGCTGATATTTGTGGAGTAAGTTGGTGACGATCTTGATCTGGTTTTGCTGGACTCCTGTGCTTGATCTGGAGCTAGCCTGCTCCTCCTAGCTCCTGGGCTTGGCCTTGCTGTCCACCTGGTTCTTCCCCCTCCTTATGTCACCATTCTGGTGATGTTTGGGTTAATCTGGTGGTTGGTTTGGCTGCTGTTCTTGGTTTACTTGCTGTTCACCTTGGCTGTGGTGTGGTGTGGTACTGAGGTGTTTCCCCACGGCTGTGCTCTGGTTTTGTTTGATCTGGTTGTGCTTGTGAAGTCGACAGCACACCCTTTGCATGCTTGTGTGTGTGCATCCTGTGTGCCTGCTATGCACATATGGATAGGTTCAGAAAATTTGAACTTACTATTACCAATCTACTTTTACCTTGGCTGGTGAGTTGGTCCCTTTTTGGCTGTCATTTGTATTCTGGCTAGGAATTTATGAAAGATGAAATCTTTCATATTGGTGAAACTTGCCCCTCCTTAACATTTCTCAATGATGAGATTGTCAAGTGCACCTCACTGACATATCTGAGAGAAATATCTACTAACACTAATCTTGTTTTATTTCTGTTGAATATTTGTTTTGCAGGTTCAAAGATAAAGATGAAGATATAGTTTAGGTTTTAGATATAGGATAGTTAGTAGATGTAATTTTGTTAGTCCTTTGTAATTTTTCTTTTATAATTCTTGTAATCTTTATTTTAGTCAATTGTAATAAATATTATATTATTATTAATAAAGAATATCCTTATTCTTTATTCTGTTGTAATTTGTTTATGTCTTTATAATATGAAAATGAATTTCATATTTTATATTGTTTGGAGATTTAAGTTATACTACCTATATCTTATTTAATTTAAGATTCAAATCCTCTATCTAAATCATTTTAATTATTATTCAAACACTTAAAATTTTAAATCCAAACCCATTTCAAAACACACATAATTCTTTTAAGATCACATCAAAGTTTATAACAATCCTCCTTTAAGTCTTGACCTAATCTTAAAATGAGACAGAAACATTGATCACTTAAAGTTTTATTTGGCGAAAATTTTACCCACCTTTTCACAAGTAGATGCATGGAACAATACATAATCCTAAATCTACCCTTTGTTAGGTTCCTAAATGCTGGGATGTTACACGTGTCCACGTGGATGCAAATCCTTCCCACAATTGGGCTGGAAATGCATGACGGACACAAGTTCATTTCCATCGCCTCGTTGGAGTTGCCCTACATCCGGATTTATAGTCAAGCTAGAAACTATAAAAAAAATTAGTGACACGGAGTAGAATCTTCTAGTAGCTTAGAAGTCTACCGTGCCATATGTTTATGTAAAACACATAGTTAAGCCTTTCCTGGATAGCATGTTCCCTTCCTCCTCCACCCCTCCCGTTTCCCTTGAGAGTCACATGCAGGCGACCGGGCCTCTCTCTAGCCCTTCTCATCAAATTAGTCGATGGGAGACGACAAAGGAAGGGCACCAGAGTAGCTTTAGGTAGTAGAGGTCGTCATAGGTCTAGGTTTCGGCTTCTTGCCGAGGTTTGGCGTCATGCTAGGAGAATAACTACAGATCCCATCGGTCAGATCTAGTGTGCCTCTCTCTTTCTCTCTCTAGATGTGGTGCTCCATCAGTTTGGACTGGATACGGCAGTCAATGAGATGGAAAGCCTCTCCTCATCAATAAGGTCTCTCTTTCTCTCTCTAGATGTGGTGCTCCATCAGTTGGGACTGGATACAGCAGTCGATGATATGGAGAGCCTTTCCATCAATAAGGTCATTTCCGCCCATCTTTAGATGCAAGGATTCCATGAAGTGGAGCTTCACCCGGCCGACCGTGGAGGTGAGGGGGTGAGGTCAATTGGCGTGCAACATGGTACTGAAGAGCTTCCCTTAGCCGGTTGTGGAGGCGAGGGCATGAAGCTAAGAGTCACATTGTGCGCTGCATCATTGAGATGGGGGTGTTAGTGGTGCCCTGGTGCCCCTTAGTCTACGGCATCGTGCTACCGTGGAGGCAGTGAATCAAGCTTTCCTTGTGGAGGTTACCGTAGAGGCTACGCACTCAATGCGAAACTCCTAAAGGTATGACTTGTGGAGTACCCAAATGGCGGCGAAGTGACGCCATTGTTAACTTTTTCCAGAGAGGCCCCTCATTTCTCTTGTGTTGCGGACACTATAGTTCCATCTTCCACATGGATATAGAGCCTACAATAAAGATCTTCCTTGACTACAGCGTGGGTTCCATGGCCGGCATCACCCCAAGTGGCTTGTTCCCCGGCGGAGGTGCGGTCTCTCAGATATGGTGGAGAAGACCAGGGCTCAGATTGTTTTCTAACCTTTTTCGAGGGATAGCCTTATCTGCTAATCCTCTATACCTTAGGGGTATGTATGTAACTCTGTACCCACCACTTGGTTAATGAAGCTTCTTGGGACTTCGAGCCCTATCATGTTCAATTTTCTTTTGCCTTGTTTTTTTTAAAACTCTCACTATCGTGGTTTGATAACAACAGATGCCACGGGATGGATTAAGTTGGGGCCAATGCACACTGGAGTATCAGGGGAGATGCGCTAAAGAACACATACAGATGAACACACGATGTACCCAGGTTCAGGGCTCTCCGATTGAGATAAAAACCCTACTCATGCATGCTAGATCATATACTTTGGCTATTTACTATAGCTACAATGGTGCTCCTTGACCTGTGTCAACTCTGCCTCTTATGGACCTTTTCTGTGTGCTTGAGAGCTAGAGGAAGAAGAGAGAGCTCGTGGGGAGCAGGGAAGAAATGAGCCCCCCAGGGGCACTGTGGAGAATGACCCCCTGGTGCTCCTTGTAAATGGAAGCGCAGAGGACAAGGTATGCCCACTTGCACCGTTCCTAAGTTGACTAATGTGGTCATGTCTACTATTCACGATGTGACTATTTGGGTCTTGTCAAATGACAACACATGGGCCTTTTCAGGTCTTGTCTGTCCTTTGTTTTGTCCTCTAGTGCTTGTCCTTGACATCTCCTAGTCATCGATCTTATCCTCTCATGAGAATAAGGGGAGCATCTTGTACTTGACGATGTTGTATATGCCAGTCTGAGCCAGGGGTGTCCCTAGACCAGTATATGATGGAAGGACATGTGGTATGTCGAAGTAGAGGATGGTTTCGTTGTCGTAGCAGTGAAGGATTTGGTGGGGTGTCGAGGTAGTCATCTAGGGCAGTTGTAGGTAGTGGTATAGTGATCTTGGGTTGCAGGTATTGAGGAAAATCCTAGGGCGACGTGGAAGAAATGGCCTAGCCGGATCCTCTCAACGCCGGCCCAGGCGAAGCTGGCAGAAAGGCCTAGACGAGGTAAGGACGTGGAGTGGGCCGGCCAGGATGGAGAAGGCCTAGCCGGGCTCTAGCAACCTCGGCCAGGGAGCTGGAGATGCCGGGAGTTGGTGGAGACCCAGGGTGAGGTAAATGTCAGCCCACCCAGGAGGTGGTGTCATTTACGGGGCGAGGAGGAGCTTGCCCGCTTGAGGAGACGTGGCAGGGAGGCGGTGATGCCAAGAATACACAATATCGGCCTAAGCGGGAGGCATTGGGGGCGATTAGGTGGTGGAGAGGCCCGCAGTGGGCCTGGATACCCAATGCCGGCCCACCCCGGGAGGAGAGCGACGGTCCACCCAGGACTAGATGCATTTCAGCGCCCGCCGATGGTAACACATTGGTCCAGCCAGGTTTTTTGGCACGTCGGCCTATGCCGGGATGCAGGGTATGTTGGCATGGGCTGCCCTATATCAGCACAGGAACTGCTGTCTGCTGCTATGTCAGCCCAGGTATGCCTTTCTCCTCTTTTATCTAATTCTTTTTACATTACCCCATTTCATATCTTCTTTATGTATTTCTTATACTAAATCACTTAAATTCCAACTCTGGGGTACACGAGGTGATATACCCGATATTATCCCCTGAGGCTATGTGGGACTTTCAAAGTTGCACATAGTCTTTATATTAAAATGCCATTGCCATTGTTATCGACATATAGTCTACCTTTCGAGATCTGACATATAACATGCATGGGTTGCATCGGTATGATACTTCGCCTGGATAAGCTTTGATCGACTTACGATATGCATGGGAAAATTTGACATACAACCTGCATGGGCATTCGTCATAGAGTCTGCATTGGGCAATTTTGACATATAGGCTGCTTAGGCAAATTTGACATATGGCCTGCCTGGGCAAATTTGATATATAGTCTGATTGGGAAAATTTGATATATAGCTTGTTTGAGCAAATTTGGTATATAGCCTGCATGGGCATTCATCATATGTTATTCTTGGACAAATTTGACATATGGCATTCGTTATATGGCATGCTTGGGAAAATCTGACATATAGCCTACATGAGCATTCGTCCTACGACCGTTTTCAGAAAATCTGACATATAGCCTGCATGGGTATTTGTCATATGGCCTGCTTGGGTAAATTTGACATATAGCCTGTATGGACATTCGTCATATTGCCTGCTTGAGCAAATTTGACATATACCCTACACGGGCATTCGTCATATGGTCTGCTTGGGCAATTTTGACATATTTCCTACATAACATTTGTCATATGGCCTGCTTGGGAAATTTTGACATATAGCCTACATGGACATTCATCATATGGCTTGTTTGGGAAAATCTGACATATAGCCTCCATTGGCATTCGTCATATGTCCTGCTTGGACAAATTTGACATATATGTTAAAATCTGAAATGAATGTCAAAATCTGATATAAGTGTCTAAAATCTGACATAGATACCAAATTTCCACATAAATGTCTAAAATCTTACATTCATGTCCAAAAGCCAACATATATGTCCCAAACCTGACATAGATGTCAATACCATTAATGCCATGAATTCTGGCGGTACTTAATATGAAAAGTCTGACATATATGCCATCAAATTCTTTGGTAGTTGACAATATGATCTAGAGATCCGACATTGATGTCGATGATACTTGGTCAGGCCGAGATACTTCGTTGAGTTGACATATAAGTGACAATCTGACATAAAATGCCACTGATGCCTTTATATTTGGTGACGTGATCTAGAAATCCGACGTATACGGTGATTGAGATACTTTATGATGAGGCCATGATATGATGGCAAACCGACATAAACTGTGATTTGAGATTCAAAGTGATTGTGGGTCATTTTTCCTTAGTGATAGACATTCAAAGTGAGAGAGTTAGTCAACATATACTTAAAACATATGTTCAAACTTAGCAGTTGACATAAAAGAAGACATATCCAAAGGCATAGAGCGGTTAACATACTTGTAGATATAACAAAAGTTGACATAACAGAAGACATAGCCAAAGTTGACATACATGTGAAGGCATGCTGAATGACATATACTATACATAATGAACGTTATTCTAAGCAACATTTCTATGTATGGGTATGCCGGCTATACCGATCGAGCCCCCGAGATAATTTTCCTTCATATGGGAGATTCTATGCCAAATTGGCATGCTAGCCCCCAGGTTGAGATATCTCACTCCCGGGGTGAACAGCTAAACAAGTGATATATGGTGACAGTCCTCGAGTGACATTCAGGGTCGCCTCATGTGTTTGTATACAGTAAATACTTACGTGTGTTGTCAGTGATGAGGTTGAAGCCAACATATGTCGATGGGGGAGGCTTGCATGCCAGCCCTCAGGATTCGTTGAGTGTTGGAGAGTGAAGATGAAGAATATGAAGTTGTTGCATTGATGTTGAGGCAGTCATTGATGGAGAAAGTCCTGTCCATATGAAATTCCAGCCAACGCCTCTGCTGGCCCCATGGTGGGCGCCAAGTATCATGGTTTGGAAACAAAAGATGACATGGGATGGCTTAAGTTAGGTCCGATCAACACTGGAGGATCCGGGGAGGGATGATGCGCTAAAAAACACATACAGATAAACACGCGATGTACCCAGGTTCAAGACTCTTCTATTGAGATAAAACCCCTCCTCCTGCATGCTAGATCATATATCTTGGCTATTTACTATAGCTACAATGGTGCACCTTGAACTATGTCAACTCTGCCTCTTCTGGACCTTCTCTGTGTGCGTGAGAGCTAGAGGAAGAAGAGAGAGCTCATGAGGAGCATGGAATAAATGAGCCCCTAGGGGCGCTGGGGAGAACTACCCCCTTGGTTCTCCTTATAAAGGGAAGCCCACTGGACAACGTATGCCCCACTTGCACTGTTCTTGAGTTGACTAATGGGTATTGTCTATTGTTCTAAATGTGACTACTGATGGCTGTGAAATATAGTCATCCACGTCCGCATTTAAACTAGATATTATTCATATATTTGATAAAATATCTCTCTAAATCCTGCGACTAATGCCTAATGATCAGAGGGGTATGCAATCCTTTCTTGCTATTTTTCCCTATGCAGATAATGACGTATGTTGAAAGTAATCACTACATAAATCCCAAAGATACGAGATTTCCAACACGCCGGAGCAACCAGGAGCCGTGAATTGGATACAAACGACTTAAAGACCAACTATACAACAGTAAAATTATTCTGGCCATATAGTTCCGGACGTATAGTTGACATCGACTCCATTAGGTCAAACATAACAACTTTCGTGAAGGGACCCCTATAAAAAGGGGCTTCGGGCAACGGGAAACAACGCTTCTTTTCGACCTCAACTCTCCCTGCCACCAGAAGCCGCCACGCCGGAGGAATATATGTTGATATAAATCTCCAAAACCTTCTCCACCACCATAGCCATCTTCCACCACTTGTAATAGTAGATCGCTTCTCAAATTGGCGACATTGTAAGACTATTTTCTATCAACCTCGTGATCTCTATTACAATGTTTATGATTGTTGATTTTATCTCTATGTGCGAGTAATTCTCCTTGGGCTAAGGGCTTCGGCCTAGACATGTAGCTTTTTGTGCATGTTATTTATCATAGATGGGATCATGTATTAGTTTGTATGCCATGATGATTGTATTACCCTCTCTTGCCTCAATCTGAAGACTTGTCAGGTACCCAAGACCCCGAGGATTGATCCAGGTATAGGGAGTATGAGTAATAACTGATCTGCAGGATGGGAACCCCAGTGACAGAAGAGTTAGTACGACTGTATGTGAGGGATTTACTTGGGATTAATGGTTACATCACTATGCATATAATTAATTCTCTCTCTTCTATGGATGAGACTAGTAGGCTATTGCTATAAGCGGTTGCGGAGGTGATAAAAATTATGGATGCACTGCCCACATATAATTATCTTGCTCTAACAATTACATGCATATTTTATTATTATCTATTATTCCTATCATATGTTTTGCACAACTACTGGTGAAAACCGAAGACCTTAGGCCCTCTCTCTACATTGTCAACAACAACAAAAAGATCGCAAACTTTTGGTCCGGTGAAAACAGAAAAGGAATTCTAAAACTCTCGAAGGTCTGTTTAAGTAATCTGACTTTGCTTTCTACTTCTCGAGGATTCGATAAACCTAGGTCTACTAGGGAAAAAGGGCTATACTACATCCGTAATCCGGATCGAAGGTATCAACCCTTTTTCTGGCACCCTTGTCGGGGAAGCAATAGCTACCCTGGTGAGGTTAGTAGGAACCTTGCTAGTTTTAATTCTTGTTTTTAATTTTGTTAGTTTGCTTTCAGTCTTTATTTGAAAAACCAAAACAATTAGCTAGTATTTTAATTCTTGTTTTTATTATCATTAGTATTTGTTTAAGAAAATCCAAAAACATAGGAAGTACGGCTGAAAAGAAGCTTGGGGAGTTTGCAACTCCCAACAATGATTATTTGCGTACTCCTATTACTCAGCCATCAATTGCTGCTGAAGATTATAAAATTAATCCCCACTATTTAAGTTTGGTTCAATAGAATCAATTTGGAGGCTCTACTGTTAAAGATGCAGGTATGCATTTAAATACTTTTACTGAAATATGTGGTATGATGTGCATCAAAGATGTTGACCCCGATGCGGTCAAGTTGCGCTTATTTCCTTTCTCTTAGAGGAAGAGAAAAAGAATGGTTATTATCTTTGCCTAGAAATACTATTGCATCATGGTTGAAATGTACTTCTTTATTTATGACTAAATTCTTTCCACCTGCAAAGACTATGCAACTCAGATATAATATTACTGGTTTTAGACAGGAAGAGCTCAATCCACTAGAGCTTGCATGGGAGAGAATGAAATAATGCACGATAAATTGTCCCAGCCATGGGATGGAAGATTGGTTAATTCTCCATTTATTTTATAATGCTCTTAACCCTATGTATAAGTCGACGATTGATACTGCAGCTAGAGGAACATTTATGGGTAAACAAATTATCGAAGCAAAGCAGCTGCTAGACAATATGCAAGATAACCATGCCCAATGGCATGTGAAAAGATCAAACACGACGAAGGTGAACTCTGTCACACCTCAAGAAAATGAAGAACTCAATGCTAAGTTGGATGAGATCATATTAGCCGTCAAAGGTAAAAAAACCCGGTAAGAGCTAATCCCTAACCAACTATTGAAGAAATAGTCTTCATAGCTCGTAATGATTATAACCCTGCTTGGAAGAAGAATTATAATCCAAATTTCCAGAAACATAATATTGCATCAAGTAATAGTAGTCTCCAAGAAACTCTTAAATCTTTTATGGACTCACAAAATGAGCAAAACAATATTCTAGTTAGAATTACGGAGAACCATGATGCTATGCTTGGTAAATTATCTAACCAAGCTGTAAGTTTGAGAAATGATTTGCAGGCCCTCTAGGAAAGAACAAGGATAGTTGAGGCACAACTAGGTAAGATAACTGAGAGTCAATCTCTCATTATAGATAAATTTGCAGGTAAAATTGAGCCCAATCTAGTATAAGACCTCAAGATGAGGAGCCCGAAGAACTTGATTATAGCAATACTCCTTCACCAAATTACATAGTTGAAGATCTTGTAAAAAGGATCAATATCAAGATTCCGGTAAGTGAAGGAAATGAGAAAATCATGTATCAACACTTCTTTAATCAGGTAGAATTAAGGTACGTGAGCTTGAGAAAGAATGTAAGAAAATTGCTGAAAAATTACCTGTTAAGCTAAATGCTATATTTGAGCCAACTATTAAGATTAATTGGGACTAGTGAAATATCCGCACTTTGTGATCTAGGTGCAAGTGTTTCAACAATTCTAAAGAGTCTTTTTAATAAGTTAAATCTTGGCTCTTTTGAAATCACCGAACTAAAATTGCATCTAGCAGATTCTACTTACAAACAAGCAGTAGGAATTAAAGATAATACCTTAGTATACTATAAAGGCTGTCCTGCTCTTATTGATTTCATTATTGTTGACATGCTTGAAGATTCTACTGCTCCTATCATATTAGGCCGTCCTTTCTTAAGAACAATTAAGGCTTTAATTAATCTGCCTGAAGGGAATGTGAAGCTTAAATTGCCTTCGCAAGATCCTTTTGTTATTCATTTTTCCAGGGAAAAGAAAGCCAAACAAGATGATAAGAAGGCCATCACTTTGAAGGCCAACTATTTTGGAGTGGGTGTTCCACTCATTTGGCCAAAGTGAGAAACATCAAGGTCAAGCTATTGACCATAAAAGAGCGCTGCATGGGAGGCAACCCATGTGAAATAAAGGTTTGAGTAAAAAAAATTAATATTTATGTCGAATAAAGAGTGCTAGAAAACTCCATTGAGAAGGAGAGATTCAGCGGTACTAAAAATTCCTGTTTTATACATGCCAAAGTTGGTCGACAATTTAGTCTGTCATTTTTCTATCAAAACAAGGTGTTTCGCTGAGTTTCAGTCTAAAAAGTAATTCTTGAAGAAATATAATTTTTTTGATGTATACAGAAGTTTTAACGACCAACTATACGACAGGAATAAATATTCCACCCGTATAGTTCCTGTCGTATACTACCTTCGTCCCAAGTCTTAAGGCATATAACTTTTTTCAAAAGTCAAACCAACTAAAGTTTGACCAAGATTTTAAAGAAAAATATTAATATTTACAATATGTAATCCATACCGTTCCATACATTATGAAATATATTTTCACATGCTGTCTATAAATATAATAGTTCTTGATAATTTTTTCTAAAAATTTGGTCAAACTTTACATGGCTTGACTTTTCAAAAAAGTTATATGCCTTAAGACTTGGGATGAAGGGAGTAGTTATGTGAGCCATCGACAATTTTTAATCTCCGGATACAGAAGGTTTAACGACCAACTATACGGAGGGAACAAAAGTTCTGGCCGTATAGATACCGCCGCCAGGAAATAAACCCTAGAATCCCTAATTTTTTTTGCTGTCAGACCAACTATACAGCGGGAACAAGTGTTCCGACCGTATAGTCACGGCCGTATAGTTGCGTATGACCACTTAAACGCACGGGGAGGTACCCAAAACATCAAAACATTAATCCTTTTTCTCTCTTCTACCTCCAAACTCTCTTAAAACCTCAAGGGATCTTCACCCCTACTCAATTTCGTTCGATTTCCTCGCATACAAGCGATCTATAGTATGTTTCTCCTCCGATCCTCCAATTACTTTTCGCGAATTCATCTCCGATCTATTGTTATTATCAATCAGGGTGAGACTTATTTTGAACTAGTTGTCATGATTATCTTGCCTAGATTATTATGTTGAGGAGATTCTTTAGTGTAGTATGATGAGGAATATGCTATGACTATTACTGTTGGATCAAAAAGTTTTATACTTGTCTTTCTTATTTATTTTTAGAAGATGAACATGAGGAGCCAGACGCATGCTCTTGCTGCCGCTAGTCTTTCTCGGGCTGCAGCTCAGGAACGCATGGGGATTCGATTCAAGAACGAGTCCTCCGTGATCATTTCGACATGATCAAAAACCGAGAAGTCAAGGCAACCAAGTGGGCTTGCCCCGTCATATTGAACCAACTCGGTATTTTTAATGACTTTAATTTACTTTGCAATAGGGTTGGCCTACAAAACTTTGTATTTCATGATGCACCAACCTATCGCCGGTTAACCATTGAATTTCTAAGTTCTTTGAAAAGCACTAGTAAAACATGGCATGGAGAGGATATGATTTCTTTCCAACTCATGAACAATAATTATTCATTATCACTTGATGAATGGTGCAATTGTTTTGGTTTACTCAACAATGATCCTAATGCTCTACATGTCGTGGTATTGCCGACGAGTACGCCATGGAGGGGTCCTCACAGTACGTGTTTAGAGACGTGGGGTAAGGCGGACGGTTGACGGGTACAAGGTAACACAGCTTACCCAGGTTCAGATCCCACAACGGTGGCGGAATCCTACTCCTGCTATAAATCACTATAATGGCAATACGCCGAGTTACAGAGATAGGTTCGCTGTGCGAGGTGTGTGTAAAAACGATGCCCTAAAGGCTCCCATAGGCCCGACTTATATAGTCGCCAGGTCCTAGGGTTACAGGGAAAAGTCCTAGCCGGACAGGTTACAAAGTTCTACACCGTCTATTACTAGTCTTGTGTATCTTACACTCCAAGGCTCCGGGTACGCTGGTGACTCCGCGGTAGCCTTCCTTTATCCGGCATGGGCCTCCCTTCTGGATCCACCTAACTGGGCCGCCCAGCAAGCCATAGGCCATGCTACCGACTATGGGCCACCCGGGTTAGTCGGATAAGAGACATGCTATGAGGATACTCATATAGCATATCCCCAACAGTAGCCCCCGAAGAACTCCGAGATCTTGCGCCGTCTTGCCTCTTCCCGTGGAATGCTCCGTCTAGATGGATATCGGCAAATCGTCAAGCAACATCTTGTAGTCCTCCCAAAGAACCATGCAAAGGTTTCTCCGTCTTCTATGAGTAAGTCGGAGAAATGCTGAATCTTCCATCATACGCTCCCGTTGTCGGATTAAATCCGTCCATGCCGGAATCTTCGATGGGATGGCTCATCTACCATGTCAGTTATGGCGACGTAGGCTATAGGTCAGCGACGCCTCGTAACTCACACATGCAGAAAACGTAATCATATCCGATTTTCCCACGCGAGCGATACGAACTGTTGGCGGCGGCGGTTGGAGACGTGGCGAAATTACCGCGCACGTTCACGAACACGTCGTCTACGCGACAACCGTCCGATTAGCTGCACGAATCTTGATGCGGAGCAAGATAAATAGCAACCGTGGGACACTTGCCACTTTTTCACCCCATTCTCTCGCGTCATCGTCTTCTTCCTCCAGCCACACGCCTCCTCGAGCTCTCCGCGGAAAACCTCAAGAAACCCTAGCCTCTCTCTGTGCACCAGTCGCGTTCTCTCTCTCCTCCATGGCTAGCAGCAGCTCATCCCCGTCAATGGCGGCATCGAGCGAAGCCACGACGAAGCCGGCGAGCTCCATCGTCGTGCCCCCAGAGGATCTGGTCATCCCCGTATCGGCGGTGATTGAAACCACCGGCGGCGACCACAATCTGGCGGCGCTGGAGCCCCTGTAAGAGGAGCTAGACTCGCACAAAGGCGATTGGCGCGGCCCGGACATCATCGGCCACGACATCCAAGAGATGGTCGCTGAGGGTTATCTTCCCGCGACGGAGGGGCTCGCCTGGCGGGCGGCGCTGGTCGGCGAGGTGACCCCTTCTCCCCAAGCTGGAGAGAAATTATACCTCAAGGCGCAATTGGTACGCGGCGTTTCTCTGCCCATCTCTCACTTCTTTCTGTCCGTCTTGAATCACTTCAAGGTCCAACACCATAACCTTTCCCCCAATAGTATCTTAGTGCTTAGCAACTTCGCGCCACTTTGCGAGGGTTACCTAGGGATTAGGCCTAGGTTAGATTTGTTTGTGTACTTCTTCACCGTCAAACGTGAAGCCGGACATAGTAGAGAGGAGCTTAGGAACTGCGGCACCATAAGCTTCAATATCCGTCCTGTTCGGCGGTTCCCCGACATCGTCGGCCACGAGTCGTGCAAAAACTGGCAGCGGACGTACTTCTACGGCCCCGACATTCCTTTGGCGGGCCGAGAAGTAACGTACCCGGACTTCGTGGATGGAGCCGCCGCTGAGGTCCCCACATGGCGGTCTCATGCCTCCCTTCCCTCTGACCTCAACGCTTCTCGCGCAATAAGGCGAATCGAGTGGTTCGTAGAGACGGGTCTAACCGTCTTGGACCTAGCCATGTGCTGGTTCATCAGGCGGATCCAACCTCTGCAGCACCGCACGAAGGTCATGCACGAGTACACTGGCGACCGAAGGGATACCCTCCGGATCTCCGAGGACAACTTCTCGAGTGACTCCGTCAAGTTCCGCCTTAAGGACATCGTCAAGGTGAAGGACAAGAAGCGTGGCTTTACCCTCACCTACGACATGTTCGTAGACGGAAAGTGCCCAAAGGTAGATATTTATTTTCCGTGTATGACATTGCTCTAGTTTTTCCGTCTTGCCAATACCATCTTGTCTAACACGATGACTTCTTACTTAACAGCTTAGCGATCTAGAGGAAGGCAACCTGGCTGCCCAAATCTACGATCCAAAGATGAAGGAAGTCACGGTCATGTCCGACGACGATGCCCCGTTAGCGCGAAAGCGGAAGAGCTCCACCTCTGACGCTGCCGACGGAGGTAAGAAGAAGAAGACGGAGGGTGGAGCCTCCAAAAGAGTATCTTCACGGAGGCGGAAGAAGAAAGCCACCGGGATGTTTGCCAAAGCGCCCCCCTAGCGTAAGCTTCTTATTCTCCGACATTGTCTTATTTTATCTGTCTTATTCCTGTACTTATGCATTTTGCACGTTTCAGGAAGAAAGCCACAACCAGCCTCAAGAAGTCCTCCAAGACTCTTGGAGATTCTAGAAATATCAAAGATATGCTGCATCGCGACTCCTCGCCCACCATCGCCCCTGCCACTCCTGCCGTCAAGCCCTCTTCCACTCCGACAAGCTCCCAAGTCCAGGAGGCACCAGGCCCTTCCGCCATGGAAGTGGACTCTAGCGCTTCTACCGAACTAGCTGTTGTCGGCGAGCAGGCGACACAGGAAAGTGCTGCTCTTCAAATGGCTGAAGCTCCGGCTAAGGATGCCATCGGTAGCGGCAAGGAGGTGGTGGGAGCTGGTACTTCTGCCGAAGGCGGCGCCTCTGCTCCCCAGAAACCCTTCGAGCTCCCGAAGATTGTTTACCCGGTGCTTACGCCGGGTAACACAACTATGGTTCCAGGAGGAGTGCCATCATCTTCGACGTGCGGTCTTGAGGAGCTACTCCGTCAAGCAGACATCTTGCGAGGAAATAGCATCTCCTTTGGCAAGCTGCTGGCCGAGAGCGCTACAAACCTCAAGATCATCGCACTTGTAAGTTTTACTTAACCTTTTGCATTTCGTGTGAGTATCCCACTGTAGCCCCCGAGGATGTAGACGGAAAACCATTGGTTTTGCATCTATATGCTCTAAGAGTGACTAAGTTAGAAAAAACTCTCACTGTATCCCCCAAGCATTTAGATGGAATGAAATATTCCGACTAGATGCTTTTAAGAGTAGCATACAAAGTGTTCATAATTTTGAGTGCTGTAGCCCCCAAGTCTCTAGTTGTAACGGAATTAGTTCTGACTAGTTGCTTAAAGAAAAGCTAAGCATTTTCTGAGTTAAAACTTTATACTGTAGCCCACAAGCCTCTAGTTGAGAACTGAATTAGCTCCGACTAGATGCTTAAAGAAAAGCTAAGCATATTGCTAAGTTAAAAATCTCTCGCTGTAGCCCCCGAGCGCCTAGATGGAAAATCTCCGACTATGGGCTCCAAGTAGACTAAACAACGACTTAACTTTGTATTTGTTTCCACAGAACGAGAATGCACAGAGGGACATGGCCAACGACAAGTATCAGAAGATGCGCGCAGATCTTGAAGCCGAAAAGGGTAAAACTGCCATCTTGAAGGAACAGATCACCAAAAACAAGAGTTTGTTTTCTTTTTGCGCATTTCCGTCTTACTTTTGTGCCTTCCTTATTCAAGTACTCACCGTGTACTTTGTTTTCTCTGACCTGCAGAGCATGTCGTCAAGGCCAAGGATATTGTCGAGCAGTCCAAGCACATCCAGCAGCTGGACAGCGAGAACAAGATCCTTAAGAAGGAGAGGGAAGAAATGCTGAAGATGCACGAGGATTCTAGGAAAGCCCTGCAGGACTCCGCCTCCGCAGAGATCAATCGCTTGAAGGAGCAGCTTGATCTCTAAGAGATCGGAAGCAAGCCCGATGAGAAAAAAAAAACCCATAGCGAGGCGTTTAAGCTCCTCCAACAAGAGAAGGAATCCTTGGCGGACGTCGTCTGGCAGGCTAAGGCCAGCATCTTCAGTAAGTGTCCTCCGCCTTGTAGTTCTGTAGTCTGGATACTTAGAATTTATTGAACTCATGCAATGCTTGTTGGAATTTTCAGCGCATATGGGTTTAACCCGCTCGCCTCCTCTGGACAAGGAATGCATGATTCTTGTCGGAAACTTCATCAACACCGCCATCGCCCAAGCCAAAGAGATTTCCAAGCCCCTCCAGATTTATATCAAGGCCTCAGACTCCGTGGTGAAGTACTCGGAGATTCTCCGCTGAGCCCCCGAGCGTGTCGCAAACTGGAAAGCTTCATGCGCACGGGCTGGCGCAAGGATGGCGTTGTCCATGGTGAAGGCACACTATGTAGGTGCTGACATCGACACGGTGACATCTGGTATCCCCGACGTGGATGATGACGGCAAGGAGATCGATCACGAAGCCATCCTGTCATCACTCGCGGGTTATGACACCAGGGTTGCCGAGTTGGTGGATGTCGACGTCTTCGTGCCCAGGAACATTCTTGACAACGCCAACCCTGATTCCTCCGAGTCTCCTCACAGCACCGACATTGAGGGTGATTCTCCGGCTGGTGATGATGCGGCCTCCAAGTCCCCTGCACCCAAGGAGTGAAAAACACTTTGTAATTCTTGTTTCACCTCTGGAGTATGCATTGAAAAAACTTGGTGATGTAATCTTAAGGCGGAAAACAGTGGTTGTCGTATCCTGCTACTTAAGAATTAATTCCCAGTATGTATATACTTTTTAAGCAAGTGCTGGCTTATCCGTTACTCTGGTTCTTATGCTTGACTTTTCGTGAGTCGGAAGACTCGTTGTCGGAACCATGCGCTTAGGTGATGATGCCCAATGGCACCATCAATAACCTGAGCACAAAATCGCCGACAATAAGTGCCAAAAGTCACTACTCCAGAATCCACATAAAAACAACAAAGAACGTGTAGACCAGAAAACTTAAGCTAACGCCCGTAGGCGGAATTTTCACAAGTGCAATCGCAAAGCTTGTGAATAAAGGTTTATATGATCCAAAAATGAACACTAAAGGAGGTAAAAGACTCAGCAATATGAGTGAACGAAAGAGCTTTATTTCATTGATCATATAAGAGGTACACGATTAGATAAAAAATGCTAAGTGTAGAAAGGACGTAGTTGTGCTATGTTCCATGGCCGATCAAGCTCCGGGTAGTCATCATCCGGGTCACGTCGCTTACGCTTATGATCCTCGTTGGGTCTATCCTTGAGTTCACGATTGTCGACAAGGTAGTAAGAACCATTGAGCAGCGCCTTGCTTATGATGAATGGTCCTTCCCATGGCGGGGATAGTTTGTGTGACTTCTTCTGCTTAAGTCGGAGCACTAAATCCCCCTCTTTAAACGAGCGATGCCGAACGCGACGACTATGGTAGCTGCGTAGCTTCTGCTGATAGATGGCGGATCTTTGGCATGCCAAAACGTGCTCCTCCTCGAGAAGGTCCACATCTAGGCGTCTAGATTCTTCAGCGTCATCTTCGTCGTAGGCGGCAACTATTGATGCATCGTGGAGGATGTCGGAAGGTAGGATGGCTTCTGCTCCATATACCATGAAATAGGGGGTGTAGCCGGTGGATCTGTTGGGTGTAGTTCGTAAACTCCACAGCACAGATGGCAATTCTTCCGCCCAGGCTCCAGCTGCTCTATGTAGCGGTGCCTCAAGATGTGCCTTGATTCCCTGCAGAATTAATCCATTGGCTCGCTCAACTTGACCATTGGATTGTGGGTGTGCCACAGATGCAAGGTCAAGTCGGATGCCTTTGTCCCAGCAATAGGCCTCCACTTCTCCGAGTGACAAGTTGCTTCCATTGTCGGTGAAGATGCTATGTGGGAGACAAAATCTCACCACTAGATCCCGGACAAACCTGAGGACAGTTGCCCCATCAAGCTTTCTAATGGGTTTAACTTCTATCCATTTGGTGAATTTGTCAACTGCTACAAGAAGATGCGTAAATCCACACGGTGCCGTTTGTAATGGCCCCACCATGTCTAGCCCCCAGACTGCAAACGGACAAGTTATTGGTATTGTTTGCAATTCTTCAGCAGGAACATGTGGTTGTCGGGCATAATACTGGCATCCTGTGCATGTTTCAACCAGCTTGTCGGCGTCTTCCTTCGCGGTCATCCAGTAGAATCCTTGCCGGAAGGCTTTCGCGACCAACGATTGAGGAGCGGCGTGATGCCCGCAATCTCCGAGATGGATTTCGCATAGGATTTCCATACCTTCTAGCTATGAAACACACTTTAGGTATACACCAGTAGTGCTCCTTTTATAGAGTTGCCCATTGATTATGGTATAACCCTTTGCTCGTCATACTATTTTCCGTCTTTCGACTTCATCGTCGGGCAAAGTTCCGTGTTCGAGATATTCCATGAACGGTTTTGTCCAAGCCGGAGGGATCTTTGTCACCATGTTGACGAAAGAATCAGCTCTATCCGGGTTGTCGATGTCGGCGCCCTTCACGGATGGTGTGCGTAGATGCTCTAGAAAAACCCAGGCGGAATTTGCTTGCACCCTGATCCAAGTTTAGACAGTAGATCAGCCGCCTCGTTTTGCTCCCTAGGCACATACTTGACTTCGTAGCCCAAGAAGCTCTTGGCTATCTCGTCCACTTCATCGCGATATGCCGCCATCATAGGGTTCCGCGCATTCCAGGTGCCAGCCACCTGCTGGGCAACCAAGTCGGAATCTCCACAGCAAACTATGCGCTTGATGCCAATATCCTTGTCTACACGCAGTCCGTGAATGAGTGCTTCATACTCCGCCATGTTGTTTGTAGCCTCGAAGTGGATCTACAGAACATAGTGCAACTTGTCTCCTTTTGGTGACTGTAGTAGTACACCATCCCCCGAGCCGTTGAGCAACTTTGATCCGTCAAAGTGCATCACCCAGTACTCTGGTTCTAGCAGTGGAGTAGCATCCGGCATCTCCGTCCAATCTGCGATAAAATCCGCCAAAGCTTGTGACTTGATAGCGTCGCGTCTCTTGTAGGTGATCTCGAAGGCGGCAAGCTCAATGCCCCACTTCGCGACCCTTCCTGTAGCGTCGCTGTTGTTGATAATCTCGGACAGTAGAGTCTTGCTCACTACTGTGATTGGGTGCTCCTGAAAGTAATGCCTCAGCTTCCGAGAAGCAAGGAATACTCCATAAGATATCTTTTGGTAGTGCGGGTAACGCTGCTTGGACTCCGTCAAGACCTCGCTTACATAGTAAACTGGTCGTTGAACTCCGTGCTCATGGCCTGGTTCCTTCCACTCTACCACGACGACGATGCTGATAACTCGGTTTGTTGCCGCCATGTAAATTAACAGGGGCTCACCAGGCTCGGGTGCTGCAAGGATGGGCGCTGAGGAAAGAATATCCTTGAGCTGCTTCAATGTTGCATCTGCTTCGTCTGTCCATGTGAATTTGTCCGCCTTCTTCAGCAACTTGTACAATGGTAGGGCCTTCTCTCCAAGTCGGCTGATGAACCGACTAACTGCTGCAATACAACCTGTTAGTCGTTGAATGTCCTTTAGGCATGTCGGACGGTTTATGTTTAAGATGGCCTTGATTTTCTCCGGGTTGACCTCGATTCCGCGCTGGGAAACGATGAAGCCCAACAGTTTGCCAGCTAGAACCCCGAAGACGCACTTCTTAGGGTTGAGCATCATGTTGTATTTCTGGAGATTATCAAAGGTTTCTTTTAAGTCGGAGATTAAGTCGTTTGACTTTTTAGACATCACCGCGATATCGTCCACATAGGCATGAACGTTCCGACCAATTTGGTCGTGAAGGCAATGTTGCATTGTCCGCTGGTAGGTAGCACCTGCGTTTTTCAGCCCAAAGGGCATTGTGACATAGCAAAACATGCCGTATGGGGTAGTGAACGAAGTGGCCAATTGGTCCGACTTCCTCATCTTGATCTGGTGGTATCCTGAGTATATATTGAGAAAACACAAAATTTCCGAGCCAGCCATCGAGTCAATGACTTGGTCAATGCGAGGCAAAGCAAACGGATCTTTGGGACATGCTTTGTTCAAGCCGGTGTAATCAACGCACATTCTTAATTCATTGGTTCCCTTTTTGGGGACAAGTACAGGATTGGCCACCCATCGGGTGTGAAGGACTTCTCGGATAAACTCAGCCTTAAGTAACCTAGCTATCTCTTTGCCAATGGCGCGTCTCTTCTCATCTCCGAAGCGTCGTAGAGGTTGTTTCACTGGTTTATATTTTGGATCTATGTTTAAGCTATGCTCGACAAGTTCCCTAGGTACACCTTTCATGTCGGAAGGTTGCCAGGCAAAGATGTCCCTATTCTCATGGAGGAACTCGACGAGCGCGCTTTCCTATTTGGGATCCAGGTTCGTCCCAATGGCGACGGTCTTGGAGGCATCGCCTACCACAAGTTCCACCAGCTTGGTCTCGATGGCGGCCTTGAACGCAGGAGCGGAGTCGAATATCTGCTTCTTCGACGCGGGCATCTCTGAGTCATTGACCTTGCTCTGGATCTCCTTGAATTCTTCGCTGTAGAGGACAGCTTCTGCAACGGCTGTTTCATTGATCTCGCAGTCCATTGCCTTGGTAAAGCTTCCGGATACGGTGATGACACCGTTTGGTCCGGGTATCTTGAGTTTGTTGTAGACGAAGCATGGCTTGGCCATGAACGTGTGTAATATGTCGCGGCCAAATATGACGTGGTACACGCTCTTGAAGGGGACCACCTCAAAGGTCATGCGCTCTTGGCGGTAATTATTGACATCGCCAAAGGCTACCTGAAGTGTGATGCACCCAAGGGACCGAGCTTCCCGGCCAGGAACTATGCCATGGAACACGGTGTTGGTCCGCCTTAGGTTTGACTCCGTCAAGTTCATCTTCTGCAGTGTATCCAGGTACATGATGTTGATGCTGCTTCCACTATCCACCATGCACTTGGTGAACTCCACGCCGTCAATCAATGGGTTGATGACCATGGCGTACTGGTTCTCCGTGGGCACAAGGTTTGGGTGGTCCGTCCTGTCCCAAGTGATTGGAACCTCCGACCAGCGTAGGTATTGGGGAACTGGGGGGAGAGTGGCCATCAGGATCCTTACAGAGGTCTTCTGTTGTCGGACGGTGGGGGTGCCAAGGAAAGTGTGGTAGACTGGGGCCTTCTTTGCGAAGGGGTTCTTGCCCTTGTCGTCGCTCTTGGTGGCGTGCTTGGGGTCAACGTCCTCGTCCATGTCATTTGAATCCTTGGACTCCTCCTCCTTCTTCTTCCCCTTGCCCTTGCCTCGCGGTCTATTCTTCCGAATTTGCTTGTAGCCGGACTCCGGGTCTTCCTTGAGGTCGTTGACGAACTTGCAGTGTCGATTGGTATGAGTGGCCTTGCCGTTGACATCAAGGTGTACGAGGCACGGCATACTGCAGTACTCCTCATACGTTTGGGGAACGCGGAGCGGCGCCGAGTTGGTTTCACTTCCTCGCTGCTGCCCGCGGCCTGCTCCCCTTCCTCGGCCACGTTGTCCGCCTTCTCCTCGTCCTGCAAAAGTCATGGCGATCATGTCGGTAGATTGCTTTTCTTCTGGAGCGGTTTTGCACTTTGTACTGCTGTTCCTCCGAGCTTGGGTTGGAACGGCCATTGCCGGGAAAGAGCCACGAGCATCGTCGTCGGTAGCTGCGAACTCACTAGCTAACTGAATCATCTGATTCAAGTCAAGCTGATGATTGTCCTGCAAGCGCTTTAGCTTATGTCGGAGTAATGTGCCCCTTTAGAATCCGTCAATGAAGGCGGCCATGGTGGTCTGGGTGTGCATTCCTGCGCAGGAATTCTTCATATCTAGCCAGCGGGAGAGGTAGGCGTGAGATGTCTCGTCTTTCTCTTGCACGCACCGCTGTAGATCGCACATAGTGCATGGACGCTTGTATGTACCCTCAATGTTCTTGGTGAACGCTTATTGCATGTCCAGCCAATTGTAGATAGATTTTTCCGGCAAGTCGTCGATCCATTGACGGGTCGTGCCCGCCAACATTAACGGGAGGTACTTGACGGGGACGTTGGGGTTGCCTTCGGCAATCTCCACCGCGTTGCCGTAGTCCTGCAACCATGTGGTGGGCTTGGCGGTGCCATCATAGGGCTTGATGGTCTTGTCTATCCGAAAACCTTTGGGGTAAGTTGCGGACCGTATTGCAGGTCCAAAGCAACGTGGTCCCAGGTATGGACCTTCCCGGGCCTCATGGATCTTATCGATCCGCGAACGTGCATCGTATGGCTCCGGGTTCTTCTTCTTGTTGTCAACAGGGGATGGGCTGCGTGAACGACGCGGGCCTCTTCCGCCATGGTGACTGCTTGGCGGCGACGGAGGCGGAGGTGGCGGTGGGTTAGCCTTCTTGATGCTACCCTCCTGCGACGCCCCACGCCTGTCACAGTTGTTTGTTGGACGCGGAGGGTCATGGTGTGACCTACACTTATGTCCTTGGTGGCGCTCTTCATCATGACGGGCCTGTGCCGCGTTTTCGCGGATGACGATGCCGCACTGCTTTGGTGGGGGCATATCCGTGTGATGGTGAGCCTTGTAGTCTTCCTGACGTCGGGGGGATCGGGGCGGTGGCGATGGGCGGCGAGGTTGGGCTCTTTTTCCGTGGTCGGAGGATATGGGGATAGCATCCTTCCTGTTGCGCGCATCCCTCCGTCTTCGTTCTGACGAACCCATCTATGATCCGACATCCTGAGGAGATCTGTCCCTTGGCGGTTTGTACTGGCTAGATCGGCAGAGTGTTGGGTTAGACTCAAGCCTCTGAGAGGTGGCCTTTTCCTGCTGCTTTACCGCCTTGGCCACTAGGTCATAGACCTGTTCTACTGCCGCAGGCGATCTATCCTGCTCCAGAAGGGTCTTGGCGATGGCGAGGTTAAGGAGTGGGGTGGGCATCACCTGCTTGCCTTCACTATCAATGTATGGCTTGGCCTGTGCCGGCTTTGAGGGAGCCCATCCTAGGTTGCGTCGTACACCAGGATCGTTGATGACGCGAGCTGGAGCTTTCTTAGCCTTCTGCTGCTGTAGCAGAGTCTTGTACTCAGCCTCCATTGCTCTAGTTTTCTCTATGGACTTCTGCGCGTTGACCAGATCTCGATCTAGTTTAGCGCCTTGCTCCGCGATGGCTTGTGCCTCCTCCAGCAGCTGCTGGCGCTTCTCGTCAAGCTGAGTCACGTTCCGGATACGATCAACAGTTAGTGGCTCAACGAGGAGATTGCCGTACATCACTCTATCAACTGGAGTAACATGGGCTGCTGCCGACGTGGATGCTGGAGGCGGCAAGTTTGCGGTGTTGTTGTTGTTGCTCGGACCGGTGCTGAGTTCCTGCGGCTGCTGCACTGGATTAGGTGGAGGAGGCATGACCTTTGCGCGATCATTGTCGGCAGCAATAAGTGGCCCCTTCCCCTTTTCCAGCGTTGTAGGCGGAACTTGCCCGGGTTTATCTTCATACATCGCTGTCCCAATGGTGACGAACACCCCTCGAGACATGACGGTGTTATTATCTTGCTCGTCGCGCGAGTACTCCTCTATCTCATGCATAGCGGAGTCTAGCTCTTCTGGACTGAAGTCCATTTCCTCTGAATCTGCACTGAAATCAGCATAAAGCGCGTCAATGACAGAGTCGGAGGGTGCCGGGACTTCCTCGATGACGGGCGGTGGAGGTGCAACGGCCTCGACGATGACTGGAGGTGGTGGTGCTGCTGCGACGATGGGCCGGAGGCGGCGGTGGCTGAATCGGAGGGGCTCCATCAATGAGCGCAAGCGCTGTCTGAGCCTCCGCGTAGTTGTTGACGGTGTTCACCATGCCTTTGAAGGTAAGGCGTCCTGACGCCTGTTGCCGTCTTAGAGAGTGTCAGAGAAGCGTGCCATGGTCCAGTCCTTCCACAAAGTGATAGATGGCATCATCATTGGGGTAGTGGGCCAGATCGGCTCGTATACGGAGCCACCTGGCCAGGTAGTCGCGGGGGTTTTCGCCCTCTCTCTGAACGCAGCGCGCCAGATCGAAGATGGTAACCACGCCGATGAACTTGGATCTCTGCTGTCCAGACGCACGGACAAAGCCGGCGGATTTGCAGTGATCTTCCACCTTTATATCCTGCACAGGGGCGGTTTGGGTGGGTCTTGAATTTTTCCGATCTTTGCCAGCAAATTCTGAGGAGAGGTCCGACATCGATCCTTCTGCGAACGTGTCCTACCCGTAGGCGGTCCGTGCGGGTCTTGACGCTCCTCCGACTCCCAGGGAACTAGTGCCCGAGTCGGTTTCGCCGATGAAGAGGTGGATGTCTCCGATAGGAACGATCGAACACCGCATAGGGTTCGTTTTCGCCGGGATCCAGAACTCGTCGGGGGGCGGGGACGATCGGAACGTTGCCGGAGAAGAGAACGCGACCGATGACCACGGTTTCGCTGATTCCTGCGAAGATCTTGGTCCTCGCCCGCTGAAGAGCCTGAAGCGCCTCTTGCCCCACGGTGGGCGCCAACTGTCGTGGTATTGCCGACGAGTACGCCATGGAGGGTCCTCACAGTGCGTGTTTAGAGACTTGGGGTAAGGCGGACGGTTGACGGGTACGAGGTAATGCAGCTTACCCAGGTTCAGATCCCACAACGGTGGCAGAATCCTGCTCCTGCTATAAATCACTATAATGGCAATACGCCGAGTTACAGAGATATGTTCGCCGTGCGAGGTGTGTGTAAAAACGATGCCCTAAATGCTCCCATAGGCCCGACTTATATAGTCGCCAGGTCCTAGGGTTACAGGGAAAAGTCCTAGCCGGACAGGTTACAGAGTTCTACACCGTCTATTACTAGTCTTGTGTATCTTGCACTCCAAGGCTCCGGGTACGCTGGTGACTCCACCGTAGCCTTCCTTTATACGACATGGGCCTCCCTTCTGGATCCACCTAACTAGGCCGCCCAGCAAACCATAGGCCATGCTACCGACTATGGGCCACCCGGGTTAATCGGATAAGAGACATGCTATGAGGATACCCATATAGCATATCCCCAACACTACGCGCATCTTTTACTGGCATAGAACGTTCCCCTGAACTCTGCTATAATAGAATGAGCTTTACTTCTAGAGTCCACAAAGGGAAACATATTCAACATTCTGCTATTCGCTATCTGTTCTATGTTATTGCTAACACCTTGCAAGGGCGTAATGAGTTTACAAGACTCAATGAGGAGGACATCTTATTCCTTGCAAAAGCTACTTTCAACTATGACAACTTGTCACTTCACTTGGGCGCAATTCTTGTGCGCTACTTGGAGTACTAATCCTCCCAAAGCCAAGGACCGATCACTTGTGGAGGCGTCATCACCGTGCTTGCCAATGCCCTGAGCATCAATCTAGGTGAGTTACAACCGGTACTAGGTGAGCGAAGTGTTGGTTTCTCTAATTCAAGGGCTTGTGGAATGCTTACTAGGAGAGGTGGTGTTATTATCTGCATATTGCTGGAGCTGGGCATCTCTACCCCGCTCCTTTGCCTAATGGTCTTTTCTCTATCGAGGAAGGACGTGTGCTTTATGACTTGCAGGTTGATCAATACCACCCCGAGGAGGAGATTCTGGAAGAGGATGAAGACCAAGAGGAGCATGAAGTCCCACATGAAGAGGAGCAGCCACCAAACCGGTTCGCTGCATATATAGATTTCCAAGAACATGGAGGGACTGTGGAGGGGATGCATAATCTCGCCCCGAACCTCCGATAAACAACAAGTAACCTATCAACTAAATTTGCGAACTGGAGTCACAACTTTTTCCCCCACCTTAGTAATTTGAAGGGCTTGCAAAAGCCTAAGCTTGGGAAGGTTTTCTATCTATTTTTCTATTTTGTCTTTCATTTGATTTATGTTATTTTCGAGGTTATGATTTTATTTGAGTTTATAAGCACTCGTGTTAGTTTCCCCAACACTTTATCTTTAGTTATTTTATTTTGTTTGAGATTTTCAAGCCGAGCTTTGCCGCCAATTTTCTATTCTTTAATTTTCCTTGTCAAAAACCACAAAAAGATTTCTATTTTTTCTTTATTTTCCCTCTTTCTTTTTGCCTCGAGGTTCTCATATATTTGCAGGAGAGTGATCGATTTTGAGTTTCCAAGAAACAAATAAAAAGGGAAGAGAGAAGTGGAACCAAACATGAGAGGTATGCCTTATGACTCCCCACTTTTGAAGTTTGAGAAACCCATGCTAGTTAGTAGTAATGTTAAGATGTTATATCAGTGGAGTGAGTCTCTATATTGTAGTAAAATTTTGTTTACATGGGTATTTAATTGGGTACGTTTTGTTCCAGCTCTTGTAGTTAACCAAGTCTTGCCTAAAAATTTGCTAAACAATTAAAATAAGAAAAAGTCTCACAATTGAAGACTTGGGTGTTGTAGTGTTTAGTCTTGAAAGCATATTCCTAGAGATACTCAACACCACAGAAAATAATGATTGACTTGATAGGTCTCTTGAAAAGATTTGTTCAATTGAATTAATGTTTAGCGGTTTTTATGAGCATGCCAAAGTTTGACTTGTGAATCATAAGAATGATATAGCATTATGCGTGTCAAACTTCATGGAATGACAACAACTCCGCTAGCCTAGGAACGATCTTCATGGAGGAAACTCCTAGATTTCGGCTATGAGTTGATTAAACATATGTAGCAACAATGCTATAATGGGTAAGATTCTTAGCACTCCCGGGTAGCTGTAAACATAATGGAATCACTCCTCTGGCTAATATGAGCAATCATTATGCAAAAGGAACACAAACCTTAGTGATGCCACGAGTGTCCATCATAGCCCGATAAACTAATGATTTTTTTTGGCATGCTCTCAATTACTTAAGAACTGACATTTTTGAAGGGCAATAAATAGAAAAGTAGTGCTTGAAAAGTCTTGATTTATTGATGTGGGAGAATTGAGACACTTTAGTGTGTATGCTCTTTATGACGAACTCTCACACTCTTAAATTTATATGATTATACTTTATTGTTCAAAGGCAGGCTTATGAGTTGATTACATGACCTGGAATAAAGTTTACTCTTTTGAATCATCCATGCTTACAATAATTTTGCTACGCTATAAGGATTCATGAAACCCGTATGATATGCATACCATTACTCTATCTATGCTGAAGTTTTTCAGATTAATAAAGTGGAGGAAACATGAGACTACCAATCATGAGTAAGATCATCGTCTCGTTATTTCAATTTAAATGCCGAGTTCCCTTTTGATTTTGGTTTTCTTGCTCGAGGACGATCAAGTTTAAGCTTGGGGATGTTGATGGATATGAAATATAGCCATCCACGTCCATATTTAAACTATATATTATTCATGTATTTGATGAAATATCTCTCTAAATCCTGCCAATAATGCCTAATGATCAGAGGGGTATGCAATCCTTTCTTGCTATTTTTTCCTGCGTAGATAATGACATATGATGATGGGAATCACTACATAAATGCCAAAGATACGAGATTTCCAACACGCCAAAGAAACCAGGAGCCGTGAAGTGGATACAGACAAATTAACGACCAACTATACGGCGGTAAAATTATTCCGGCCGTATAGTTGGCATCTACTCCATTAGGTCAAACAGAAGAACTTTCGTGAAGGGACCCCTATTAAAAGAGGCGACGGGCAACGGGAAATAGCGCTTCTTTTAGACGTCAACTCTCCCTGCCACCAGAAGCCACCACGCCAGAGGAATAGATCTAGCTCTAAATCTCCAAACCCTTCTCCACCACCATAGCCATCTTCCACCACTTGTAATAGTAGATCTCTTCTCCAATTGACGACATTGTAAGACTATTTGCTATCAATCTCATGATCTCTATTACAATGTTTATGATTGTTGATTTTATCTCTATGTGTGAGTAATTCTCCTTGGGCTAAGGGCTTTGGCCTAGCCATGTAGCTTTTTGTGCATGTCATTTATCATAGATGGGATCATGTATTAGTTTGTATGACATTATGATTGCAGTGCCCTCTCTTGCCTCAATCAAAGGACTTCTCAAGTACCCAAGACCCCGAGGATTGATCCAGGTATAGGGAGTGTGAGTAATGACTGATCTGCAGGATGGGAACCCCAGTGACAGAAGGGTTAGTACGACCGTATGTGAGGGATTTACTTGGGATTAACGGTAACATTACTATGCATATAATTAGTTCTCTTTCTTCTATGGATGAGACTAGTAGGTTATTGCTATAAGCGTTTGCGGGAGCGATAACAATTATGGATGCACTGCCCACATATTATTATCTTGCTCTAATGATTACATGCATACTTTATTATTATCTATTATTCCCATCAGATGTTTTGCACAACTACTGATGAAAACCGAAGACCTTAGGTCCTCTCTCTATCCATCGTCAACAACAACAAAAAGATCGCAAACTCTTGGTTCGGTGAAAACACAAAAGGAATTCTAAAAATCTCGAAGGTTCGTTTAAGTAATCTCACTTTGCTTTCTGCTTTCCGAGGATTCTATAAACCTAGGTCTACTAGGGAAAAAGAGTTATACTACATCTGTAATCCAGATCGAAGGTATCAACTACCATGCCTTGTCAAGTCTTGTTTGTCCTTTGCTTTGTCCTCTAGTGCTTGTCCTTGGCATCTCTTAGTCATCTATCTTATCCTCTCTTGAGAATAAGGGGAGCATCTTGTACTTGATGATGCTGCATATGCCAGTCTAAGACATGGGCGTTCCTAGACCAGCATATGATGGAAGGACCTACGGTATGTCGAAGTAGAGGATGGTTTCGTTTTCGCAGCAGTGAAGGAGTTGGAGGGGTGTCGAGGTAGTCATATTGGACGGCTGTAGGTATTGGTATAGTTATCTTGGGCTGCAGGTATTGAGGAAAATCTTGGGGCACCATAGCAGAAATGGCCCAGCCGGCGCCTCTCAACGTTGGCCCAGGTGGATCTGGTAGGAAGGCCTAGCCTGGGTGAGGAGGTGGAGTGGACCGACCGGGATTGAGAAGGCTCAGCCGGCTCTAAAAACCTTGGCCTAGGAGCTGGCGATGCCGGGAGTTAGTGGAGACCCGGGGTGGGCCGGCTGGGACGAGGTAAATGTTGGCCCACCCGGGAGGTGGTGTCATTGACAGGGTGAGGAGGAGCTTTCCTGCTCGAGGAGATGTCGCAGGGAGACGGCGATGCCGGCATTACCCAATATCGTCCCAGTCGGGAGGCGCTAGGGGCGATGAGGTGGTGGAGAGGCCCGCGGTGGGTCAGGATACCCAATGTTGACCCACCCAGGGAGGAGAGTGCCGACCCAGCCAGGACTAGAGGCATTTTGGCGCCCGTCGGATGGTAACACATTAGCCCAGCCAGGTTTGGTTGCACACCGGCCTATGCCGGGATGCAAAGTATGTCGGCCTGGGCTGCCCTGTATCGACCCAGGCACTGTTGTCTGCTGCTATGTTGGCCCAGGTATGCTTTTCTCCTCTCTTTTTTATCTAATTCTTTTTTATATTACTCCATTTCATATCTTCTCTATGTATGTCTTATACTGAATCACTTAAGTTTCAACTCTAGGGTACCCGGTGTGATATCCCCGAAACTCACGATCCAACAAATAACTGAAAATGTTGGCGAGATGTACTCCATCCGTTATAAATAAGTCTATTTATAGATTTTGTTATAAGTTAAACATTTTTAGATTTGATAACTGTTATTAAAAGAATTAGCAACATATTTTCGAGAAACATCTAAAAGCGGGCATGGCGTTCATACGATACATATGAAATGAATAGAATTGAGCCAGTTTATGAGGATGGACCATGACACTAAATTAATATAATATGGTAATTCGTTTAATACGGATTCAATAATAGTAATATGGATCGAGTTAGATTGATGTTAACGGGATCCTCCAGATTCCGCTTAACTTAGGGGCTTTTGAAGATTTTATGGCATGGAATTATACAAAAACTAGACAATTTTGCTTATCACGTCGTATGGAAACACAAATTTGGAGTTCGGGATGGGCCGGCAGCTAGGGTTGGTCCTCCTTCTGCAATAAAACCTGTATGGAAGATATTGTGGAATTTGAAAACTCCAAGCAAGGTAAAGATTTTTGGCTGGAATGCTCTGCATGGCTCACGTCCGCTGAAGTCTATCTTAGTGAATCGGCATGTTGGACATTCTGGCCAGTGTCCAATCTGTACGCAGGGGGCAGAGGACGTAAAACATCTGCTGTTTACATGTCCTACGGCGGAGGAGATCTGAGCAGAATTTGGCATGCATAATAAAATGTCAGCATACTTAAATGATGAAAGATCGGGCTCTGTAATTCTGGAGAGCTTGCTGAGAGGACCGGACACTGCTATGCTAAATTTGCCTCAAACTAGTATCCGCGAGATGGTTGTCGAGGGGATGACTCCCGGATGGGGCAAGCCAGACCTAAGCAGGCCGGCACCAGAAGCTATCAGTCGGATGGCCGCTAAACGGAAGAACTCTAGCCGGGTGGCTAGTCCTATCCGCTGGAGCTTAAAGCTTTTCCGGCTGGCTCGTCTAGCCGAATAGCCAGAAGAATCGGTTGAGTGGCCGTTTCCACCCGGCATGTCTCAGATTCGATGGAGGATACGGAGGGGGTGACGCTCCTTGCGGGGTACGCCTCTGGTCCCTCCCATCACCAGACAGGCTGGCGCGCCGCCCTGAGCGGCGCTACCAGACAAAGATAAAGCGGAGCTGTCGCTTGACCGCTAAAGAAGCCCTGGGTGTCCGTTAAAGTGGAGGATGACGCCCAAAGGAGGGCGCTGGACCACTATAGCACCGTCCACCGATGTGCTCGAGGCTGTATGGGTCCTGGTCCACCGGCTAGGGCCCTGCAGCTGGCCCTGTAAACCCAAAATGCAAACAGTAAACCCTAGAGCCCACATTGTAACCTACCTCTCCGAGGCAGTATATAAGGGAGGGTAGAGCAAGGATTCTAGGTAAGATTGACATTCAGTAGAGATCTCCTCTAGATTATCTTTTTCCTCTAGCTTCCTATAGTTGCTAACGAAACAGCTCGAGGAGCACTTGTATTGGGAATTCGCCCCCATCATAGTAGATCTTGCAGAAGTAGGGGCGTTACCTCACAGAGAGGGTCCCGAACCTGGGTGGTCGCTGTGTTTGCAGTCCCTCGTATCCAACCCGTTGTGTTATCCACCGATTGCATCCCGAGTGTCCCTCTCAAGCCATCCCCATGGCACTGTCGTGTTCCACACCATGACAGTTGGCACCCTCCATGGGGCACGGCGCTTCGACCGGGATCATCTTTCGCACGGGATTTCCGCCCGTCGCTGGCGAGCGCGTGGCCTCTGGCCTCGTCCTCACACTCATCACCTTTGATTGTGTCATTGAAAATGCTTCATGCTTCACCGGGGACACGTTTCTCGTCGACGGATCCATACTGCACTTCGGAGACCACCGCGTTTACGTCGCCACCATCGTTGAGGCCTTCCCCAGCAGGGTCGACACCGTCTCCAGCGTGTCTCTTGGCCGCGCCACCACCAGCGTCACCGCAGCCAACGATTGCGTCGAGGTCATGATGTAAGCGCCCACGAGAACCACCCCCGCCTCCGGAGCGCCGAGCGGGAGGCAACGACATCATGCGTGAGCAGGATCAGGATCCACTCACCGCCTACATCCAGCACCTTCGCGCCCTCGTCGTCATCGAGGCGGACCCAACAGCCGTCATGGCCACGCTTGAGGCTATGCACCAGAAGCTTTTGGAGGAAGCCACCAAGGTCGACGCTACACAGTGCCGGCTTAACGCCACCATGCACGAGAAAAAATCCGCTCACGGCTTCAACCGGCAGATCCAGCTCCGAGGCCGTGACCTCGGATCAGATCTAGACAGCGTTGTAGACTCGCGTGCTCACGTGGTCTAGCCCGTCTACATCAACCCCGCCAAGAACATGAGGGAAGCAGAGGAGGCGGCCGCTAAACTGAGGCACCTAGAGGGAGAAGAACTTCATCGCCAGCAAGAACGCGTCCAGCTCCTTGTCGCCACCGCCAACAATCAACAAGCTGAGGGAGCTCCTAGTCAGGGGGCAACACCAGGGACATAGTTCCTCGCCGAGGAGTGGATCCGATGGCACCCTGAGTGATCAAGCACCAGGCTTCTTCGCCAAACGGCGCGGGGCAAAATAGCCACCCACGTGGCGGGTTGGGAAACAATGGTCATCGTAACTGCGATGCCTCTATCACCAGCGGAAGTCGCGCGCCGGCTGACAGAGTCGGGCGAGGAAAAAACCCGCGTGCCAGAAGAAGTAGTTAGTGGGAATCTAGATCCACCTGTATCTCGTCTATTAGGACGGCTCGGTCCCCACTAGCCGGCTGATGCGCGAGCACATCGACCTCCTGGTCTAGTCACGCACGGTGGAAGAAGAAAGTCCGGCTGGCCCGAAATGTTTCGGCCCGCGCATCCGGAATGAACCGTTTCCAAAGGGATTTTCGCTCCCCAGAGACCGTCAAGCCGGAGGACTGGTTGGTGGACTGCACCACCGCAGTAGGCATCACAAACAGCAACCGCCGCGTGGCCGTCCACTATTTCCCCCTCATGCTCCTCGACTCGGTAAGAACATGGCTTAACACCCTCCCCGACAACAGCATCAACGCTTGGCTGGAATTCGAGGAGGCGTTTATCCACAACTTCATCGGCACTTACAAACGTCTGTGTCAGCCTCGCGAGCTCGCCCTCTGCATCCAAGGCAAGGATGAGTCCGACCGCGCGCTGACCCAGTGTACCAGCATGCATAAGTCATTCGAAGGGGTGTGCAAGCACCAAGCGATCGACTTCTTCACCAACGCCTGCAGAGACGACACCATGCTGAAAGACAAACTCAGCCGGGAGGATTCCCAAACCATGGCTCAGGTCATGGCAATCGCGGACAAGTACGCCACCGCCGACGCGGCCATGAAGAAGCCCATCGTGGTGGACGACCAAGGCCAGATCGTCATAGACGAGCAGGTTGAGCGGCGCCAGCCGGGCGAGCATCATCACCTCAGGAGGCATGGCCACAACAACCGCTATGGAAAACAGAAGCACGACCAGCCGGACAGTCGGTACAACACCAAGCAAGTAGCAGCAGTGCACGAGGATCTGGCTGCAGGAGGCAGCCAGAGGCAAAGGCCGGATGACAGCCCCCCGCGACCCAAGTATACCATGGAGTCCATGCTCGATGGTCCGTGCAAGTTCCATAGCGGTGGCATCAAGTCCGCAAACCACACAACACGCCAGTGTAGTTGGACAAAAAAGATGGCTGAAGCCGGTGGGCTCCTGCCACCACCTCCCCCTCCAGCCGGTGGCCCGCTAGACAACCATGAGCGATAGAATCGCCAAGACGACGACAAGGATGGGTACCCCCTCCAAGTGGGTAACTATCACATCTACCTCACCGAGCCAGAAACCAAGCATGGCAAGAGACGATGCGACGTGAAGGTGAACGCTATCGTTCCCCTCGTCCCACAATACCTGCATTGGTCTAAGCAGGCGATCACATGGAGCAAGGAGGACCAGCCAGCTGTGTTTCCTAGCCCAGGCATCTACGCACTAGTCCTGGATCCCATCCTCATCTCCAAGAAGCACTTTTGCAGGTTCTCACGCGTCTTGATCGACGGAGGCAGCAACATCAACCTCCTGTACTGCAACACCCTCGACCGGCTTGGCATCAGCGAGTCTCAGCTTCATCCCTCAAGCACCTCCTTCCACAAGGCAGTCCTGGGTCCATCGCACTCTCCAATCGGTAAAATCCAGCTGGACGTCATCTTTGGCACCGAGAGCAATTTCCGCCATGAGCCTATCTAGTTCTAGGTGGTTAACCTATCCAGAGCCTACCATGACATACTTGGGCGCCCAGCACTCACCAAGTTCATGGCGGTGCCGCACTACGCGTACCTAAATATGAACCTACCAGGGCCAAAAGGGACTGATCACCATTGACGGCTGCTACAGGCGGTCGATCGAGTGTGCTATAGACGACTCCAAGCTAGCCTAGGACATGATCATCGCGGAAGAGAAGCACTTCATAATGCAGAATGTGGCGTCACTCCAGGCAGACATGCCGGATGGGGAGCCTAAGCTGGCTAGAGAGTCACAGTTCAAGCCATACAAGGGCATGAAGAAGATCCTGCTCAACGAAGCTGACCCAAGCAAGTTCGTCCTGGTCGGAGAGGGCCTGGACATCAAATAGGAAAGCACGCTCATCGATTTCCTCCGTGAGAATCGGGATATCTTCGCATGGTGCCCCAAAGACATGCCTGGTGTCCCGAGGGAACTCGCCGAGCACTGTAGCACCCCGGGTAATTCCACTACTAGAAAATCTCTGTTGTTTTTATTATGTGCATCATCATGACATCATCATGCATTTATTTGCCTAAAACAATTTCCCAAAAGCTTATTTTGTGTTCTAGAGATTCCCCTCCTCATTCAAATCGAAACCCTCGATCCGTCCGGATCTTTTATTTGTCTAAAACCTTTTTACAATGTTTTGATTTAAAAGAAAGAAAAAATAATAAATAACTAATATTTTGTATCAGGGAGGCAGCCGTAGGCTAGGCCCAAAAGCCCAGCCCGCAGCCACCTACTACCCGACCAAACCCTAACCCATTCAAGCCTGAACCAAACCCAGATCCACCCTGCACAAAACCCTAGCTAAACCTAACCCTAAATCCCCCTGCTGCCCACACCCCTTCCCGCCGCCACCACTTCACCCGCGCGCCGCCAGACCCACCCAGCGGCACACAACACACAAGCACGCACTCGGTGCATGCAACACACCAACCCTGCCGCATACACATACCCCTCCCCGATCCCCAAAAGGCAACACCATAACCAGTAACCACCCATGCGAGCCTGGTCCCACCTGCTGGACCCATGCGCCCCGGTACGAACCACCCCGAACCTACCTCCCCCGCATCGAACCGCCCCCACCAACCCGTGATCCTCTCCCTCACCCCGATGCTTCCATCCTCCTCTAGCTTCGGCCGCCGCCGCTGGCCCCAGACGCGCGCCCCGCTCCGCCTCTCCACCACCTGAGTCCCTCCCCGGCAAGCCGCATGCGCAGCGCCTCTCCACCTGTAGAGGCCGCTCGCCCCGCCGCCAGGAGCGAGCTCCTTCCGCCTCGCCTTACCTCAGTTGCCGCCGCCGCCTGGCTCGCCACCGACCCCGCGCCTCCGGCGTTGCCCTGACGGCCTCGCCGCGCCTTCCCGTGGCCGTCACCGCCCCGCGAAGCTCCTCCATCACCACCAAGATTCGTCCCCGCCATCGTCGAAGCCACCATCGTCTCCACGAGCATCGCCCGCGCATCCCTGTCGAGTTCCTCTCTGCTCGCGTGGCCGTCCGACGTCCTCTTCCCCACCGAGCCCTTGCACCCCTCCGACCGCCGCTACACCTCGCGATCCCCCACTGGCCATAGCTTCTGCCGTCGCCTCGGCTGCCCTCTGCGACCCTGCAGCGCTGCCGCTTGCGTGCTTGCTGGGAGCTTTTCCTCTGTGTCGCCTCTGTCCAGCACTGTGTGCCCTGTTTAGCCCTATTAATGCAACCATAGTGCCTGAACTGTTGTTGGGGCAAATGTTGTTGCTATTGCAAGGTTGGCTATTTTGTCTAGCTTTCGGAGCCTGACGATGTATCTGATCGGTTCTCGTCCAGTGTGTTGTTGCTCAGGTCCTCCATGAAGATTTGGTTTATTTAAAGCCCAGTCCAGATAACCCAAGGCGGCACTAGATGATTGTATGGTACCTATAAGATCTACCACTTGGACGAAGACACGAACACGGAGACCGATCCATCGGAACGCCAAGTGCTCCTTCCCGGAGTCCAAAGTTCTGAAGACCGATCCCGAACCCTCGGAACCCCAAGATCGCCGAGTTCCCCATGTGTGACCCCTTTTTCTGAGCCCCTATTTTATAATATGACACATACTTGTTCCATATAAAATTGCCATGCTTGCATACATATTGTCATGTGGTTTGGGGGCCTTATGCCGATTCACCTTATAATTAAATATGGAGATCATATGCGGGCTAATCTAGTCTTATATTTGCTCCATTTAAATTTGTGTAGCGAACCGGTGATATATTTTGCATTGTTAATACAACATTTAAATTGCGGGGTATCTAAATAACTTGAACACTCTAGTTAATTGTCGGGATCCCGGTTCCGCTTAATATTGACTAATTGCATCGCATCTTTGCCATGTCATACATCATACATGCATCATGCCCGATCTTCTGTCGTGGTATTAAATAGTGCAACCGGTGTTTATTCTAGTGCTTTGCTTCACGGATTAGGCCGATGAGTTGATGCGAGTGTCGACCCGATCTTCGGATGAACCTTCGGCAATGTTTTCAGGCGAGCATTCTCCCCCTTTCTACCTATCTTACTTTTATAGTCTTTATTTCCTCCTGTTGATCTATTGCTATCTGTGTTGCGACGATCTAGTTTTCGTACCCGTGATATCCCTTGTAGCCACTATATTGCCATGGACACCTCCTATTACCTGTTGTTTGGTAGATAGTCGGTCTTGCGAGTCGTAGTCGCTTGTGTTGTGTTGTTTCGCGTCGTCGATGTTCCACAATTATTGGAGCAATGCCTCATGTTTAATGTTGTAGATGATCATGACTTTAATTACCATTTAATAACTAAAATTGAAGTAAGTAAATAATGCAGAGGCACAGGTGGGCAATATATGTTATTTGGTTTTTAACCATCCACTTGTGTCCCGTAGGACCCCGAGTACTTGATATCTGTTCTTTGAATATTCGCACTATCCGCATGTGGGACCATGAATCCCCCTAGCCAGAGCTTGAGTCATATATTATTTCCTGGGGCCACAAAGTAGTTTGGGGCTTTATTACTATCCTGTACTTATGCCATGCTTTACTGCTTTATTTATGATTGCGCGTGGAGCGCCTGTACTTTTTAGGAACAAATGTGGAATGTTTTCGTGGTATCGACAAGCCCAGTCACACTTTCGGGTTCCCAGTCGTTTACAGCCAATGGCACAAACCTCGGGGTCCGTCTCGGAGCCGGCCAACTTTGTCGTGGGTAGCTTGGCGGGGTGGCCCCCTGAAATTTATATGAATCTTGCAATTGCTCTGTCGTGATGCCTCGTTGGGTTTCATTTGGTTTTTCTCGAGGTTGATCATGCGTGTGTTGTTATTTGTGCCCCCCTGCAGGGTAAAAATTTCTGAAAGCCGTGTCCGCGGTTATGGACGACTTGGAGCACAGTATATCGATCATAGACAACTATAACTAAAGGAGTGCTATAAATTTGAATTTATAATGACT
This sequence comes from Avena longiglumis, assembly GCA_030063025.1. Classification (NCBI taxonomy): domain Eukaryota; kingdom Viridiplantae; phylum Streptophyta; class Magnoliopsida; order Poales; family Poaceae; genus Avena; species Avena longiglumis. Next base: position 453,139,560 of record CP125974.1, on the reverse strand, counting down.
AGTAATCAGCTTCACTATAATGGAATGGCTAAATAAAAGTGCCAACAACTGCTGGTTTGGGTTGTCACCTGTTACCATTGTATATGACTAGTAAGTATTGCAACTACAACGGAATGGCTAAATAAAAGTACCAACAACTGCTGGGTTTTGGGATGTCTCATGCTATATGTATCTGACTAGTAAGTACCACAACTACAACGGAATGGTTAACTAAAACTGCCCACTGCTAATTATATCAGGATGACTCATGTATCTATATATGACTAGTAATTGCCGCAACTATAATGAAATGAATAAAACTGCCAACTGTGTGAGTTCCTCGGTTGACTTCCTCGTTTGGTCTTGTGGGGGAAATACCAGGATGGGTATGCTTGGTGATAGTTTTAGGTTGGATCCGAATAGATCTTTCATATCCCTATCTGATAGCCGCCAGTTGTATTGAGTCTCTATAGGTTTTTTAGTGCATGTTGCGCTGCCGCTTCAGTCCACCATACCTATGTAGGCGAGGACCGCCGAATTCTAGTCTCGCCGTGTACTGGCCTCAGTACTGACCGCTCTCTTTTTCCCTTGCATTTTGTCGGCACCCCTTTTGTTTAAGCAGGTTTTGAGATCGACGTCGTTAGCAGGGTTACCCTTCCGGCTTGGCCTTGGTAGGGTTATGGACGCCATTGGTTATTCTTCAGGGCTCTTAGCCCAATTTGCATCTTGTCCGTACTCGGACGCTGTATCGTTTTAAAGGTGATTTGGATCTTTGTATTATATATCTGTATTCTTGACTGTTTGAGTCGCTGTTGTATATATGTTCTATGGGTTTCCATCGTGGACTATTGTGTGATGATATTACTTCGTTTTCCACCTGCACGCAAGAGCCTGGTGGGCGCCTTTGAATCGTTTCTATGAGGGTTTGGCGGCAATCGCTGAAACTTGCATATGGTCGATTCTGAGGGTGTTACAGAGTGGTATCAGAGCTCAGCAGTTACGATACCCCACTGGTCCAGCCTGTAGGATAACCTAGCTAACGGCCGTTGTAGAGTGTCAAAACTATTTTCGAAAATCGGCTGGATAGATATGATTAGGTCTGCTTTTACTTCTTACCCCTATGCTATTCTCCTCTTATCTCGACGTGTTTTGAATCTGCTCTCTTATCTTTTCTTTGGGTCCAGGATTTCTCGTGGCTGGGTTTCCGTCGTACCTTCAGGGTTTCGCTTCCTCCTCTTGTAACGGTGCTTCGACATCTGACCCTCATGCTATCAGATGTATATTTCATCTGTTGTATCTTTAAGTGGACCCAAAAATCCACTAAATTTTTTCTTTGTATCTTCCGGTGTTATCCGACACAACGACATCATCTACATCAGATCTGATGAGTACCTGCATCCCCCCTTGTTTCCGAACCTCGCTCCGTCGAGATCTACAATCTGAATTCCGAGAGTTGGTTGCATAATTTTCTATTCATGTGCAGAGTAATGCTTTGGGTGCGCGATGGACTGATCACCATCCGACTACCCTTATCATTCGCTCTTGTATATCGAATCGGTGGGTTAAGCAATTCAACTCATTCTACAGAAGTTAGAGGTGGCCTTATCGTTTGATACCTTTACCTTCGTACTTTGTTTATCCGGAGTATTCTTGCAATGAACATGAGCAACGCCCCTTTGTTGGTGGTGTCGTCGAATTCAAGATGGAGAAAGAATCCTTGTTAGTGGTGACGTAGAGATCTACACGAAGCAACAAGATTTAGGTTATCGACCTTCTTCTCGGTACCATGAGGCGAATCTCGAGGGCGAGATCCATTGTTAGTGGTGTCGAATTATAGCACCCCGGGTAATTCCACTACTAGAAAATCGCTGTTCTTTTTATTATGAGCATCATCATGACATCATCATGCATTTATTCACCTAAAACAATTTCCCAAAAGCTTATTTTTTTTCTAGAGATTACCCTCCGCGTTCAAATTGAAACCCTCGATCCGTCCGGATCTTTTATTTGTCTAAAACCTTTTTGCAATGTTTTGATTTAAAAGAAAGAAAAATAATAAATATAAAATATTTTGTATCAGGGGGAAGCCGCAGGCTAGGCCCGAAAGCCCAGCCCGCAGCCACCTACTACCCGACCAAACCCGAACCCTTTCAAGCCTAAACCAAACCCAGATCCACCCTGGACAAAACCCTAGCTAAACCTAACCCTAAACCCCCCTGCTGCCCACACCCCTTCCCACCGCCACCACTCCACCCGCGCGCCGCCAGACCCACCCAGCGGCACACAACACACACGCACGCACTTGGTGCATGCAACACACCAACCCTGCCGCGTACACATACCCCTCCCCGATCCCCAAAAGGCTACACCATAACCAGTAACCACCCATGCGAGCCCGGTCGCACCTGCTGGAACCATGCGCCCCCGGTACGAACCATCCCAAACCCACCTCCCCCGCATCGAACCGCCCCCACCAACCCGTGCCCCTCTCCCTCACCCCGACGCTTCCATCCTCCTCTCACTTCGGACGTCGCCGCTGGCCCCAGACGCGCGCCCCGCTCCGCGTCTCCACCGCCTGAGTCCCTCCTCGGCAAGCCGCATGCACAGCGCCTCTCCACCTGTAGAGGCCGCTCGCCCCGCCGCCAGGAGCGAGCTCCTTACGCCTCGCCTTACATCAGTCGCTGCCGCCGCCTGGCTCGCCATCGACCCCGCGCCTCTGGGGTTGCCCTGACGGCCTCGCCACGCCTTCCCATGGACGTCACTGCCCCGCGAAGCTCCTACGTCGCCACCAAGCTTCGTCCCTGCCATCGTCGAAGCCACAATTGTCTCCACGTGCATCGCCCGCGCCTCCCTGTCAAGTTCCTCTCTGCTCGCGTGGCCGTCCGACGTCCTCTTCCCCACCGAGCCCTTGCACCCCTCCGACCGCCGCTACACCTCGCGAGCCCCCACTGGCCACAACTTCTATCGTCGCCTCGGCTGCCCTTTGTGACCCTGCAGTGCTGCCGCTTGCATGCTTGCTGCGAGCTTTGCCTCTGTGTCGCCTCTGTCCAGCACTGCGTGCCCTGTTTAGCCATGTTAATGCAACCATAGTTCCTGAACTGCTGTTGGGCAAATGTTGTTGCTATTGCAAGGTTGGCTATTTTGTCTAGCTTTTGGAGCCTGGCGATGTATCTGATCGGTTCTCGTCCAGTGTGCTGTTGCTCAGGTCCTCCACGGAGAAGATCTGGCTTAGTTAAAGCCCAATCTAGATAACCCAAGGTGGCACTAGATGATTGTATGGTACCTATAAGATCTACCACTCGGACGAAGAAACGAACACGGAGACCGATCCATCGGAACGCCAAGTGCTCCTTCCCGTAGTCCAAAGTTCTGAAGACCGATCCCGAACCCTCGGAACCCCAAGATCGCCGAGTTCCCCATGTGTGACCCCTTTTTCCGAGCCCCTATTTTATAATATGACACATACTTGTTCCATATAAAATTGACATGCTTGCATACATATTGTCATGTGGTTTGGGGCCCTTATGCCGATTCACCTTATAATTAAATATGGAGGTCATATGCGGGCTAAACTAGTCTTATATTTGCTCCATTTAAATTTCTGTAGCGAACCGGTGATATATTTTGCATTGTTAATACAACAATTAAATTGAGGGGTATCTAAATAACTTGATCACTCTAGTTAATTGTCGGGATCCCGGTTCCGCTTAATATTGACTAATTGCATCGCATCTTTGCCATGTCATACATCATACATGCATCATGCCCGATCTTCTGCCGTGGTATTAAATAGTGCAACCGGTGTTTATTCTAGTGCTTTTCTTCTTCACGGATTAGGCCGATGAGTTGATGCGAGTGTCGACCCGATCTTCGGATGAACCTTCGGCAATGTTTTCAGGCGAGCATTCTCCCCCTTTCTACCTATCTTACTTTTATAGTCTTTATTTACTCATGTTGATCTATTGCTATCTGTGTTGCGATGCTCTAGTTTTCGTACCCGTGATATCCCTTGCAGTCACTATATTGCCATGGACACCTCCTATTACCTGTTGTTTGGTAGATAGTCGGTCTTGCGAGTCGTAGTCGCTTGTGTTGTGTTGTTTCACGTCGTCGATGTTCCACAGTTGTTGGAGTAATGCCTCATGTTTAATGTTGGAGATGATCATGACTTTAAATACCATTTAATAAATAAAATTGAAGTAAGTAAATAATGCAGAGGCACAGGTGGGCAATAGATGTTATTTGGTTTTTAACCGTCCACTTGTGTCCCGTAGGACCCCGAGTACTTGATATCTTATCTTTGAATATTCGCACTATCCGCATGTGGGACCATGAATCCCCTAGCCAGAGCTTGAGTCATATATTATTTCTTGGGGCCACAAGTAGTTTGGGGCTTTATTACTATCATGTACTTATGCCATGCTTTACTGCTTTATTTATGATTGCGCATGGAGCGCCTGTACTGTTTAGGAACAAATGTGGAATGTTTTCGCGGTATCGACAAGACCAGTCATACTTTCGGGTTCCCAGTCGTTTACAGCCATTGGCACAAACCTCGGGGTCCGTCTCGGAGCCGGCCAACTTCGTCGTGGGTAGCTTGGTGGGGTGGCCCCCTGAAATTTATATGAATCTTACAATTGCTCTGTCGTGATGCCTCGTTGGGTTTCATCTGGTTTTTCTCGAGGTTGATTGTGCGTGTGTTGCTATTTGTGCCCCCCTGCAGGGTAAAACTTTCTGAAAGCCGTGTCCGCGGTTATGGACGACTTGGAGCACAGTATGTCGATCATAGACAACTATAACTAAAGGAGTGCTATAAATTTGAATTTATAATGACTAGTAATCAGCTTCACTATAATGGAATGGCTAAATAAAAGTGCCAACAACTGCTGGTTTGGGTGGTCACCTGTTACTATTGTATCTGACTAGTAAGTATTGCAACTACAACGGAATGCCTAAATAAAAGTACCAACAACTTCTTGGTCTTGGTATATCTCATGCTATATATATCTGACTAGTAAGTACCACAACTACAACGGAATGGTTAACTAAAACTGCCCACTGCTAATTATATCAGGATGACTCATGTATCTATATCTGACTAGTAATTGCCGCAACTATAATGAAATGAATAAAACTGCCAACTGTGTGAGTTCCTCGGTTGACTTCCTCGTTTGGTCTCGTGGGGGGAATACTAGTATGGGTATGCTTGGTGATAGTTTTAGGTTGGATCCGAATAGATATTTTTATCCCTATCTGATAGCTGCCAGTTGTATTGAGTCTCTATAGGTTGTTTAGTGCATGCTGCGCTGCCGCTTCAGTCCACCATACCTATGTAGGCGAGGACCGCCGAATTCTAGTCTCGCCGTGTACTGGTCTCAGTATTGACCGCTCTCTTTTTCCCTTGCCTTTTGTCGGCACCCCTTTTGTTTAAGAAGCTTTTGAGATCGACGTAGTTAGCAAGGTTACCCTTCCGGCTTGGCCTGGGCAGGGTTATTCTTCAGGGCTCTTAGCCCAATTTGCATCTTGTCCATACTCGGACGCTATATCGTTTTAAAGGTGATTTGGATCTTTGTATTATATATCTGTATTCTTGACTCTTTGAGTCGCTGTTGTATATATGTTCTGTGAGTTCCATCGTGGACTATTGTATAATGATATTACTTCGTTTTCCACCCGCACGCAAGTGCCTGGTGGGCGCCTTTGAATCGTTTCTATGAGGGTTTGGCGGCAATCGCTGAAACTTGCATAGGGTCGATTCTGAGGGTGTTACAGAGTGGTATCAGAGCTCAGCAGTTACGATAACCCACTGGTCCAGCCTGTAGGATAACCTAGCTAACGGCCGCTGTAGAGTGTCAAAACTATTTTCGAAAATCGGTTGGATAGATCTGATTATGTCTGCTTTTACTTCTTACCCCTATGCTATTCTCCTCTTATCTCGACGTGTTTTGAATCTGCTCTCTTATCTTTTCTTTGGGTCCAGGATTTCTCGTCGTTGGGTTTTCGTCGTACCTTCAGGGTATCGCTTCCTCCTCTTGTAACGGTTCTTCGACATCTGACCCTCATGCTATCAGATGAATCTTTCATCTGTTGTATCTTTAAGTGGACCCAAAAATCCACTAAATTTTTTCTTTGTATCTTATGGTGTTCTCCAACACAACGACATCATCTACATCATATCTGATGAGTACCTGCATCCACCCTTGTTTCCGAACCTCGCTACGTCGAGATCTACAATCTGAATTCCGAGAGTTGGTTGCATAATTTTCTATTCATGTGCAGAGTAATGCTTTGGGTGCGCGATGCACTGATCACCATCCGACTACCCTTATGATTCGCTCTTGTATATCGAATCGGTGGATTAAGCAATTCAACTCATTCTACAGAAGTTAGATGTGGCCTTATCGTTTGATACCTTTACCTTCGTCCTTTGTTTATCCGGAGTATTCTTGCAATGAACATGAGCAACGCCCCTTTGTTGGTGGTGTCGTCGAATTCATGATGGAGAAAGAATCCTTGTTAGTGGTGTCATAGAGATCTACACGAAGCAAGAAGATTCAGGTTATCGGCCTTCTTCCCGGTACCATGAGGCGAATCTCGAGGGCGAGATCCATTGTTAGTGGTGTCGAATGGTAGCACCCCGGGTAATTCCACTACTAGAAAATCGCTGTTGTTTTTATTATGAGCATCATCATGACATCATCGTGCATTTGTTCGCCTAAAACAATTTCCCAAAAGCTTATTTTGTTTTCTAGAGATTCCCCTCCTCGTTCAAATCGAAACCCTCGATCCGTCCGAATTTTTATTTGTCAAAAACCTTTTTGCAATGTTTTGATTTAAAAGAAAGAAAAATAAAAAATAAAATATTTTGTATCAGGGAGGCAGCCGCAGGCTAGGCCCGAAAGCCCAACCCGCAGCCACCTACTACCCGACCAAACCCTAACCCTTTTAAGCCTGAACCAAACCCAGATCCACCCTGGATAAAACCCTAGCTAAACCTAATGCTAAATCCCCCTGCTTCCCACACCCCTTCGCGCTGCCACCACTCCACCCGCACGCCGCCACACCCACCCAGCGGCACACAACACACACGCACGCACTCGGTGCATGCAACACACCAACCCTGCCGCGTACACATACCCCTCCCCGATCCCCAAAAGGCTACACCGTAACCAGTAACCACCCATGCGAGCCCGGTCCCACCTGCTGGACCCATGCACCCACGGTACGAACCACCCCGAACCCACCTCCCCTGCATCAACCGCCCCCACCAACCCGTGCTCCTCTCCCTCACCCCGACGCTTCCTTCGTCCTCTCGCTTCGGCCACCGCCGCTGGCCCTAGACGCGCGCCCCGCTCCGCGTTTCCATCGCCTGAGTCCCTCCTCGGTAAGCCGCATGCGCAGCGCCTCTCCACCTGTAGAGACCGCTCGCCCCGCCGCCAGGAGCGAGCTCCTTCCGCCTCGCCTTACCTCAGTCGCCGCCGCCTGGCTCGCCACCGACCCCGCGCCTCCGGCGTTTCCCTGACGGCCTCGCCGCGCCTTCCCATGGCCGTCACTACCCCGCGAAGCTCCTCCATCGCCACGAACCTTCGTCCCTCCATCGTCGAAGCCACCATCGTCTCCACATGCATCGCACGCGCCTCCCTGTCAAGTTTCTCTTTGCTCGCATGGCCGTCCGACGTCCTCTTCCCCGCCGAGCCATTGCACCCCTCCTACCGCCGCTGCACCTCGCGAGCCCCCACTGGCCACAGCTTCTATCGTCGCCTCGGCTGCCCTCTGTGACCCTGCAGTGCTGCCGCTTGCATGCTTGCTGCGAGCTTTGCCTCTGTGCCGCCTCTGTCCAGCACTGCGTACCCTGTTTAGCCATGTTAATGCAACCATAGTGCCTGAACTGCTGTTGGGCAAATGTTGTTGCTATTGCAAGGTTGGCTATTTTGTCTAGCTTTTGGAGCCTGACGATGTATCTGATCGGTTCTCGTCCAGTGTGCTGTTGCTCAGGTCCTCCACGAAGATTTGGTTTAGTTAAAGCCCAGTCCAGATAACCCAAGGCGGCACTAGATGATTGTATGGTACCTATAAGATCTACCACTCGAACAAAGACACGAACACGGAGACCGATCCATCGGAACTCCAAGTGCTCCTTCCCGGAGTCCAAAGTTCTGAAGACCGATCCCGAACCCTCGGAACCCCAAGATCGCCGAGTTCCCCATATGTGACCCCTTTTTCCGAGCCCCTATTTTATAATATGACACATAATTGTTTCATATAAAATTGCCATGCTTGCATATATATTGTCATGTGGTTTGGGGACCTTATGCCGATTCACCTTATAATTAAATATGGAGGTCATATGCGGGCTAATCTAGTCTTATATTTGCTCCATTTAAATTTGTGTAGCGAACCAGTGATATATTTTGCATTGTTAATACAACATTTAAATTGCGGGGTATCTAAATAACTTGAACACTCTAGTTAATTGTCGGGATCCCGATTCCGCTTAATATTGACTAATTGCATCGCATCGTTTCCATGTCATACATCATACATGCATCATGCCCGATCTTCTGTCGTGGTATTAAATAGTGCAACCGGTGTTTCTTCTAGTGCTTTGCTTCTTCACGGATTAGGCCGATGAGTTGATGCGAGTGTCGACTCGATCTTCGGATGAACCTTCGGCAATGTTTTCAGGCGAGCATTCTCCCCCTTTCTACCTATCTTACTTTTATAGTCTTTATTTCCTCTTGTTGATCTATTGCTATCTGTGTTGCGATGCTCTAGTTTTCGTACCCGTGATATCCCTTGCAGCCACTATATTGCCATGGACACCTCCTATTACCCGTTGTTTAGTAGATAGTCAGTCTTGCGAGTCGCAATCGCTTGTGTTGTGTTGTTTTGCGTCGTCGATGTTCCACAGTTGTTGGAGTAATGCCTCATGTTTAATGTTGGAGATGATCATGACTTTAATTACCATTTAATAACTAAAATTGAAGTAAGTAAATAATGTAGAGGCACAGGTGGGAAATAGATGTTATTTGGTTTTTAACCGTCCACTTGTGTCCCGTAGGACCCCGAGTACTTGATACATGTTCTTTGAATATTCGCACTATCCGCATGTGGGACCATGAATCCCCCTAGCCAGAGCTTGAGTCATATATTATTTCTTGGGGCCACAAAGTAGTTTGGGGCTTTATTACTATCCTGTACTTATGCCATGCTTTACTGCTTTATTTATGATTGCGCGTGGAGCGCCTGTACTGTTTAGGAACAAATGTGGAATGTTTTCACGGTATCGACAAGCCCAGTCACACTTTCGGGTTCCCAGTCGTTTACAGCCATTGGGACAAACCTCTGGGTCCATCTCGGAGCCGGCCAACTTCGTCGCAGGTATCTTGGTGGGCTGGGCCCTGAAATTTATATGAATCTTGTAATTGCTCTGTCGTGATGCCTCGGTGGGTTTCATTTGGTTTTTCTCGAGGTTGATCATGCGTGTGTTGCTATTTGTGCCCCCCTGCAGGGTAAAACTTTCTGAAAGCCGTGTCCGCGGTTATGGATGACTTGGAGCACAGTATCTCGATCATAGACAACTATAACTAAAGTAGTGCTATAAATTTGACTTTATAATGACTAGTAATCAGCTTCACTATAATGGAATGGCTAAATAAAAGTGCCAACAACTGCTGGTTTGGGTTGTCACCTGTTACCATTGTATCTGACTAGTAAGTATTGCAACTAAAACGGAATGGCTAAATAAAAGTACCAACAACTGTTGGGTTTTGGGATGTCTCATGCTATATGTATCTGACTAGTAAGTACCACAACTACAACGGAATGGTTAACTAAAACTGCCCACTGCTTATTATATCAGGATGACTCATGTATCTATATCTGACTAGTAATTGCCGCAACTATAATGAAATGAATAAAACTGCCAACTGTGTGAGTTCCTCGGTTGACTTCCTCGTTTGGTCTGGAGGGGGAAATACCAGGATGGGTATGCTTGGTGATAGTTTTAGGTTGGATCCTAATAGGTATTTCTTATCCCTAACTGATAGCCGCCAGTTGTATTGAGTATCTATAGGTTGTTTAGTGCATGCTGCGATGCCGCTTCAGTCCACCATACCTATGTAGGCGAGGACCGCCGAATTCTAGTCTCGCCGTGTCTTGGCCTCGATCGCCGCTCTCTTTTCCTTGCTTTTGTCGGCACCCCTTTTGTTTAAGCAGGTTTTGAGATCAACGTCGTTAGCGGTTACCCTTCCGGCTTGGCCTGGGCAGGGTTATGGACGCCATTGGTATTCTTCAGGGCTCTTAGCCCAATTTGTATCTTGTTCGTACTCTGACGCTGTATCGTTTTAAAGGTGATTTGGATCTTTGTATTGTATATCTGTATTCTTGACTCTTTGAGTCGCTGTTGTATATATATTCTGTGGGTTCCATTGTGGGCTATTGTGTAATGATATTACTTCGTTTTCCACTCGCACGCAAGTGCCTGGTGGGCGCCTTTGAATCGTTTCTATGCGGGTTTGGCGGGAATCGCTGAAACTTGCATAGGGTCGATTCTGAGGGTGTTACAAGCACTCTCTTCATGTTCGACCAGATGCGAAGCCGGTCAAACAGTCATTACGACGCTTCACAGAGGAGAGAAGGAAAACGATCGGTGAAGAAATCACTCGACTACTCGTAGCCAGCTTCATCATGGAAGTCTACCACCCGGAATGGCTGGCGAACCTGGTGCTGGTATTGAAGAAGAACAAAACATGGCGCATGTGTGTGGACTACGCTAGCCTCAACAAGGCCTGCCCGAAGGATACCTTTGCCTTATTGCGGATAGATCATGTCATCGGTTCCACGACCGGCTGTGACCTGCTGACTTCTCTAGATGCCTACTCGGGCTACCACCAGATCAAACTGAATGTAATCGATCAAATAAATCACCATTCATAACCCCGTATGGGTCTTACTGCTATACCACCATGCCTTTTGGTTTGAAAAATGCAGGAGTAACCTACCAGCGCTGCATGCAAAAATGCCTGCAAACACAAATTGGTAAAAACATACACGCCTACGTCGACGATGTAGTTGTCAAGACCAAAGAGCATCGCACGCTATTGGAGTACCTGAAGGAAACATTCGACAACCTCCGCCATTTCTAGATCAATTTGAACCTGAAAAAATGCGTCTTCGGCATCCCAGCCAGAAAACTCCTCGATTTCCTCCTCTCAGAACGAGGAATCGAGGAAAACCCGGAGAAGATAGGATCGATTGAGCGCATGGAGCTGCCACAGAACTTGCACGATGTGCAGAAGTTTACCGGGTGCCTGGCCTCCCTCAGTCGTTTCGTCAGCCGGTTGGGTGAGAAGGCGCTCCCCTTGTACCAGCTCAAAAATTCGTCTGGACGCCCCAGGCAGACGAAGCCTTCCGCGACCTCAAGCGCATGCTCACCTCCCCGTCGATCCTGGCGGCCCCGGCTGCAAAGGAGCCCATGTTGTTGTACATTGCAGCCACCAACCGGGTTGTCAGTGTTGTGCTCGTGGTGGAAAGACCAGAAGAAAGGAAGGCACAGCCGGTTCAATGCCCTGTGTATTACCTGAGCGAGGTACTCTCGCTCTCAAAGAAGAACTACCCCCACTATCAGAAGTTGGTGTACGATGTCTACATGGCCTCCAATAAGCTCAAGCACTACTTCCAAGAGCACTCCACCCGGGTGGTGGCACTAGAACCGCTTGCAGAGATCATCGGCAACAAAGACGCCACCGGCCGTGTTGCGAAGTGGGCAATAGAGCTCACAGCTCACAACATCCAGTATGAGCCATGAATTGCAATCAAGTACCAAGTTCTGCCCGATTTCATCGTCGATTGGACGGAAACACAATACATGCTACCAGTTCCTGACTCCACGCATTCGAAGCTACACTTCGATGGCTCCAAGATGCGTGGGGGTCTCAAAGCCGACATCGTCAGCACCTCCCCCAAGGGCGACCGACTAGAGTGCATGCTCCAGATCCACTTCAAGGCATAGAACAACATCGCCGAGTATGAAGAGCTCATTCACGGCCTCAAGATGGCCAAGGAAATAGGCATCGAGAGGGTCCTCTGCTTCGGCAACTCAGACCTGGTGGTGCAACAAGTCTCGGGCGAATGGGATGCAAGGGATGCGAACATGGCATTATACCGCTTCTTTGAGTAGCAGCTGTGCGCTTGCTTGGAGGGGTGCGAGTTCCACCATCTTCCTTGATCCAACAAAGAAGTTGCTGATGCTCTCGCCCGAGTCAGTTCAACAAGGCAATCCATACCGCCTCGAGTCTCCCTCGAGCACCTGCGCAAGCCATCCATCACTCTGTCTCCGGAATCCTACTCCATATTGTTGGACGAGGACACGGGAACCGCCCGCTCCACACACCCAGGGACTGCCGCGCCACACCTGGGGGCTGTCGTGTCAGACCCGGGGACTGCCAAGTTAGTCCCGAGGACTGCCGACTCCGAGCTTCCACCCGGCAAGCCTCTAGAAGCGCCAGATCCGACAGTCCGTGATGAAATCAAGCTCATCATGCAACAGTGAATGCCATCCGGGAAACTCCCAATTGGGCCAAGCCCTTTATGGATTTCCTGGTTGTAACACCCTCATAATCGACCCTATGCAATTTTTATCGATCCCTGCCAAACCCGCATAGAAACGATTCAAAGGTGCCCACCAGGCACTTTCGTGCGGGTGGAAAACGAAGTAATATCATTACATAATAGTCCATGATGGAACCCACAGAACATATATATATACAACAACGACTCCAAGAGTCAAGAATACAGATATACAGTACAAAGATCCAAATCACTTTGAAAATGATTCAGCGTCCGAGTACGGACAAGATGCAAATTGAGCTAAGAGCCCTGAAGAATAACCAATGGCGTCCATAACCCTGCCCAGGCCAAGCCGGAAGGGTAACCCTGCTAACGACGTCGATCTCAAAACCTGCTTAAACAAAAGGGGTGCCGACAAAGGGCAAAGGAAAAAGAGAGCGGTCAGTACTGAGGCCAGTACACGGCGTGACTAGAATTATGCGGTCCTGGCCTACATAGGTATGGTGGACTGAAGCGGCAGCGCAGCATGCACTAAACAACAAATAGAGACTCAATTCAACTGGCGGCTATAAGATAGGGGTAAGAAAGACCTATTCGGATCCAACCTGAAACTATCACCAAGCATACCCATCCTGGTATTTCCCCCTCGACACCAATCGAGGAAGTCAACCGAGAGACTCACATAGTTGGCAGTTTTATTCATTCTGTTATAGTTGCGGCAATTACTAGTCAGATTTAGATCGCATGAGTCATCCTGATATAATAAGCAGTGGGCAATTTTAGTTAACCATTTCGTTGTAGTTGTAGTACTTACTAGTCAGATACATATAGCATGAGGCATCCCAAAACACAGCAGTTGTTGGTACTTTTATTTATCCATTCTGTTGTATTTGCAATACTTACTAGTCAAATACAACGGTAACAGGTGACAACCCAAACCAGCAGTTGTTGGCACTTTTATTTAGCCATTCCGTTGTAGTGAAGCTGATTACTAGTCATTATAAAGTCAAATTTATAGCACTACTTTAGTTATAGTTGTCTATGATCGAGATACTGTGCTCCAAGTCATCCATAACCGCGGACACGGCTTTCAGAAAGTTTTACCCTGCAGGGGGCACAAATAGCAACACACGCACGATCAACGTCGAGAAAAACCAAATGAAACCCAACGAGGCATCACGACATAGCAATTGCAAGATTCATATAAATTTCAGGGGGGCACCGCACCAAGCTACCCGTGACGAAGTTGGTCGGCTCCGAGACGGACCCAGAGGTTTTTGCCAATGGCTGTAAACTACTGGGAACCCGAAAGTGTGACTGGGCTTGTCGATACCGCGAAAACATTCCACATTTGTTCCTAACAGACAGGCCCACGTGTAATCGTAATAAAGCATGGCATACGTACAGGATAGTAATAAAGCCCCAAACTAGTTTGTGTCCCCAAGAAATAATATATGACTCAAGCTTTGGCTAGGGGGATTCATGGTCCCACATGCGGATAGTGCGAATATTCAAAGAACAGGTATCAAGTACTCGGGGTCCTACGGGACACAAGTGGACGCTTAAAAACCAAATAACATCTATTGCCCACCTGTGCCTCTACATTATTTACCTACTTCAATTTTAGTTATTAAGCATGAGGCATTTCTCCAACAACGGTGGTACTCGACAATATCGAAACAACACCTGAGCAAGCAACTACAACTCGCAAGGCCGACTATCTACCAAACAACAGGTAATAGGAGGTGTCCAAGGCAATATAATGGTTACAAGGGATATCACGGGTACGAAAACTAGAGCATCGCAACACAGATAGCAATAGATCAACAGGAGGAAATAAATACTATAAAGGTAAAATAGGTAAAAAGGGGGAAGGATGCTCGACTGAAAACATTGCCAAAGGTTCATTCGAAGATCGGGGCGAAGCTCACATCAAATCAACTGCCTTATCCGCGAAGAAGCAAAACACTAGAAGAAACACCGGATGCACTATTTAATACTACGACAGAAGATCGGCATGATGCATGTATGATACATGACATGGCAAATATGCAATGCAATTAGGCAATATTAAGCGGAATCGGGGCCCCGACAATTAATTAATATGTTCATGTTGTTAAGATACCCCGCATTTTAAATGTTGTATTAACAAGGCAAAAGATGGCACAGATTCGCTACACAAATTTAAATGGGGTCAATATTAGACTAGATTCGCCGCATATGGCCTCCATATTTAATTACGAGGTGAATCGGCATAAGGCCCCCGAACCACAGAATATGTATGCAAGCATGTACAATTTGATATGCAACAAGTTGTATTATATTATCAAAATAGGGTATCGGGAAGGGGTCACACATGGGATTCGGCGAACTTGGGGCTCAGAGGGGGTTCGAGGATCTCCGGATCGGTCTTGGTCTCCAAGTAGGCGATTTTGGCGTCGAGGATGAAGATCTTGTCGGATCCATGCCGAAGGCTTTGGCAATACGAGATGGAGATCTGTGAGCCTGGCGACATCTCCTTAGGGTTCCTTCTTGGGTCGCTTACAGGAAATTGGTTCGGCACCGGTGGCCTTGTCAACAAGAAGATATTAGCGAGGAAATCATATGACACCACGATGTGGAGCATCTCATGCATCCAACCACATCGGACCGCAAAAACATGTGTGCGAGCCACACGACACAAGGCAGAACATGGGCACTTGAACGTTTCCAGGAGGCCTTGTAGAGTTCGAGCATAACTTCAAACGCCTAGCAGGCAAGATACAATGATAGGGGCAAAAGCTTGTTCTCACATGGCCTTCAGACATCAGGAACAAGAGAGCATAGAGAAGACTTGGCCAGCGACCGGTAGCACAGCTGGGAGGACGACGACCGGAGGAGCGTGCTGGAGGCGCTCGGGGCAGGCGGCGAGAGGGTACATGGAGGCCATGACATCTGTCGGTGTTGCAGATTGGGACGCAGGGTAGGAAGCCTGAAGGCAAAGGGCGGCAAAGGCCGGCGCAACGAGATGGCGTCCTAGAGGCGAGCTTCTGTTGGCGGGGCGAAGGATATCCCGGCAAGGCCGAGCTCGTAGCAGGCAGCGGTGCTCTCGAAGTACGGCAGTGGGGTCGGCCCGAGGAGGAGGGAGCGGCCAGGAGCAACGGTGGAGGCGTTCTCCGGTGAGCTGGGACAGGGCGGCCGGAGGAGGTCGAGCGACGGCCAGCTCGAGCGACGGCCAAGGCGACCAGGGAGAGGCAGCTCACGTGGGGAAGAGGAGAGGGGGCCCGGGCGGCACACGATGAAGCTTGGAGAGCCGGGAAGGGTCGGTGACACGGGCGAAGGGCGGTGGAGCGACAGGGAGGGGGAGGCGCTCGCTAGCAGAGGGTCCCGGCGGTGATGCGAGCAGAGAGGGAGCGGGGATCGTGGGGAGCGAGCGAGGGTCGCGTGAGGTCTAGGGGTTGGTGGGCGACGCGAACGGGGGAGAGGCGGGGTGGGGCCAGGGCGTGAGGGAGAGTTGGTGGGGACATGGTCACACGGGCTGTGAGTGTTGACCGGGTCGGGGTCAGGCTTGGTGGGAGCTAGGGCTGTCAAAAAAGTTCGTACTTGACAAACTGTGCGAGTTCGATGCGTTAACAGCTCGGCTCGAGCTTGATTCGTCTCTCTAACAAACCAAGCTCGAGCCTGTTTTCGAGCTCGCGAGCTTAGTCGAGCCGAACTCAAACAATTCGATAAAGCTCGTGATTTTTGTACAACCGCAAAATTGAGACTACTATTATTATTCCATCTGTTGTAATACCGCTAAAATAATTATGCTGGCATGTTGGCACTGTATTACTATTATATGAAACTCCAAGCCATTTTTGCTATTACGTTTTCAAGCTTTACTATTTTCTTGCTATGTAGTTGCATGTCGATGTACTAAAATTTTCTTACCGAGCTTCAACGAACCGAGCTCAAGCCTACTCGAGCTTTGGTCGAGCCGAACTCGATCTTAGATGTAGGCTCGAAGGTCAACCTAGGCTCGCTCGATCTCGGCTCGAGCTTCTACCAAGCTCGAGCCGAGCCTAACAATGTTCGCTCGAGTTCGGCTCGTTGACGGCCCTAGTGGGAGCTGGGGATAGAGCAGTGGGGTGGATGCGCGTGCTGCAGCGGTTTGGGTATGCGGAGTGCTGGCGGCGGTGGCTGGAAAAGGGAGTAGGATAGGTGGGCGTCATCTAGGGTTAGGGTTTGTTTTAGGGGTGGTAGGCTACTACTATCTGGGCCTTTGGGCCTGGCCGGTGGCAGCCTCCCCCAGAAAATGTTTTATTTTTATTTATATTATTTTTAATAGAGTTTGGTAAACAGATCTTGACAAACAAAATATTACAGAAAAACCCAGGGTTTGATTTGAAAGAAAAGAGGGGACTAATGTCAAACAAAATAGGTTTTCGTAAAATACTTTTATGAACAAACATGCAGGTTGATGTCATGATGATGCGCAACATAAAGAGAGGCGATTTCTAGTAGTGGATTTACCCGGGGTGCTACAATTCGACAACACTAACAATGGATCTCGCCCTCGAGATCTGCCTCCTGGTATGGGGAAGAAGGCCGACGCTCTGAATCTTCTCACTTCATGTAGATCCTCGCGACACCACTAACAAGGATTCTTTCTTCATATTGAAATCGGCGACACCAACATCAAGGGTTGGTGCTCCCGTTCGTCGAGAGAACACTCCATATGAACAAAGATGAAGGTCGAGGTCTCAAAAATAAGGCCACCTCTAACTTCTGTGGAAGGAATAAAATTGCATCGATCCTCCATTCAATGTACAAGAGCGAATGATAAGAGTAGTCGGATGGTGATCAATCCATCGCGCACCCAAAACATTACTCTGTACATGAATAGGGGAATTATGCAACCAACTCTCGGAATCAGACTGAAGATCTCGACAATCGAGTTTCAGAAACAAAAGAATGATATAGGCTCTTCATCAGATCTGATGCAGATGAGGTCGTCGCGTCAAAAACACCGAAAGGTACAAAGAAGAAATTTAGTGAATTTTTGGTTCACTGAAAGGTACAACGGACGAAAGATTCATCAAATAGCATGAATGCCAGATGTTGAAGCACCGTTACAAGAGGATGGAAGCGAAACCCTAAAGGTACGACGGAAACCCAACCACGCGAAATCCTGGGCTCGAAGAAAAGATAAGAGAGCAGATTCAAAACACGTCGAGATAAGAGGAGAATAGCAGAGGGTAAGAAGTAAAAGCGGACATAATCATATCTATCCAACCGATTTTCCAAAATAGTTTTGACACTCTACGACGTGCGTTAGCTAGGTTATCCTATAGGCTGGACCAGTGGGGTATCGTAACTGCTGAGCTCTGAAACCACTCTGTAACACCCTCAGAATCGACCCTATACAAGTTTTAGCGATCCTCGCCAAACCCGCATAGAAACGATTCAAAGGTGCCAACCAGGCACTTTCGTGTGGGTGGAAAACGAACTAATATCATTACACAATAGTCCACGATGGAACCCACAGAACATATATATATATATACAACAACGACTCCAAGAGTCAAGAATACATATATATACAGTACAAAGATCCAAATCACTTTGAAAACGATTCAGCGTCCGAGTACGGACAAGATGCAAATTGAGCTAAGAGCCCTGAAGAATAACAAATGGCGTCCATAACCCTGCCCGGGCCAAGCCGAAAGGGTAACCCTGCTAACGACGTCGATCTCAAAACCTGCTTAAACAAAAGGGGTGTCGACAAAGGGCAAAGGAAAAAGAGAGAGGTCAGTACTGAGACCAGTACACGGCGAGACTAGAATTCGGCGGTCCTCGCCTACATAGGTATGGTGGACTGAAGCGGCAGCGCAGCATTCACTAAACAACCTATAGAGACTCAATTCAACTGGCGGCTATCAGATAGGGATAAGAAAGACCTATTCGGATCCAACCTGAAACTATCACCAAGCATACCCATCCTGGTATTTCCCCCTCGACACCAATCGAGGAAGTCAACCAAGAAACTCATACAGTTGGCAGTTTTATTCATCCTGTTATAGTTGCGGCAATTACTAGTCAGATATAGATAGCATGAGTCATCCTGATATAATAAGCAGTAGGCAGTTTTAGTTAACCATTCCATTGTAGTTGTAGTACTTACTAGTCAGATACATATAGCATGAGGCATCCCAAAACCCAGCAGTTGTTGGTACTTTTATTTAGCCATTCCATTCCATTGTATTTGTAATACTTACTAGCCAGATACAATGGTAACAGGTGACAACCCAAACCAACAGTTGTTGGCACTTCTATTTAGTCATTCCGTTGTAGTGAAGCTGATTACTAGTCATTATAAAGTCAAATTTATAGCACTACTTTAGTTATAGTTGTCTATGATCGAGATACTGTGCTGCAAGTCGTCCATAACCGCGGACACGACTTTCAGAAAGTTTTACCCTGCAGAGGGGCACAAATAGCAACACACGCACGATCAACCTCGAGAAAAACCAAATGAAACCCAACGAGGCATCACGACAGAGCAATTGCAAGATTCATATAAATTTCAGGGGGCCACCCCACCAAGCTACCCGCGACGGAGTTGGCCGGCTCCGAGATGGACCCAGAGGTTTGTGCCAATGGTTGTAAACGACTGGGAAGCCGAAAGTGTGAATGGGCTTGTCGATACTGCGAAAACATTCCACATTTGTTTCTAAACAGTACAGGCGCTCCAAGCGCAATCGTAATAAAGCAGTAAAGCATGGCATAAGTACAGGATAGTAATAAAGCCCCAAACTACTTTGTGGCCCCAAGAAATAATATATGACTCAAGCTTTGGCTAGGGGGATTCATGGTCCCACATGCGGATAGTGCGAATATTCAAAGAACATGTATCAAGTACTCGGGGTCCTACGGGACACAAGTGGACGGTTAAAAACCAAATAACATCTATTTCCCACATGTGCCTCTGCATTATTTACCTACTTCAATTTTAGTTATTAAACAGTAATTAAAGTCATGATCATCTCCAATATTAAGCATGAGGCATTTCTCCAACAACGGTGGTACTCGACAATATCGAAACAACACCTGAGCAAGCAACTACGACTCGCAAGGCCGACTATCTACCAAACAACAGGTAATAGGAGGTGTCCAAGGCAATATAATATCTACAAGGGATATCATGGGTACGAAAACTAGAGCATCGCAACACAGATACCAATAGATCAACAGGAGGAAATAAAGACTATAAAGGTAAAATAGGTAGAAAGGGGGAAGGATGCTCGCCTGAAAACATTGCCGAAGGTTCATACGAAGATCGGGGCGAATCTCACATCAACTCAACGACTTTATCCACGAAGAAGCAAAACACTAGAAGAAACACAGGATGCACTATTTAATACTACGACAGAAGATCGGCATGATGCATGTATGATACGTGACATGGAAAAGATGCAATGAAATTAGGCAATATTAAGCGGAATCGGGGCCCGACAATTAATTAATATGTTCATGTTGTTTAAATACCCCGCATTTTAAATGTTGTATTAACAAGGCAAAAGATGGCACCGGTTCCCTACACAAATTTAAATGGGGTCAATATTAGACTAGATTCGCCGCATATGGCCTCCATATTTAATTACAAGGTGAATCGACATAAGGCCCCCGAACCACAGAATATGTATGCAAGCATGTACAATTTGATATGCAACAAGTTGTATTATATTATCAAAATATGGTATCGGGAAGGGGTCACACATGGGGTTCGGCGAACTTGGGGCTCGGAGGGGGTTCGAGGATCTCCGGATCGGTCTTGGTCTCCAAGTAGGCGATCTTGGAGTCCAGGATGAAGATCTTGTCAGATCCATGCCGAAGGCTTTGGCAATACGAGACAGAGATCTGTGAGCCTGGTGACATCTCCTTAGGGTTCCTTCTTGGGTCGCTTACAGGAACTTAGTTTGGCACCGGTGGCCTTGTCAACAAGAAGATCTTGGCGAGGAAATCATATGACACCGCGATGTGGAGCATCTCATGCACCCAACCACATCGGACCGCAGCAACATGTGTGCGGGCCACACCACACAAGGCAGAACATGTGCACTTGAACGTTTCCAGGAGGCCTTGTAGAGTTCGGGCATAACTTCAAACGCCTAGTAGGCAAGATACAACGAGAGGGGCAAAAACTTGTGTTCACATGGCCTTCAGACATCAGGAACAAGAGAGCATAGAGAAGACTTGGCCAGCGACCGGCAGCACAGCGGGGAGGACGACGACCGGAGGGGCGTGCTGGAGGCGCTCGGGGCCGGCGGCGAGAGGGGACATGGAGGCCACGACATCCAGCCGGTTGCAGATGGGCATAGGTCAAGCTCGAAGGCGAGGG
This sequence comes from Avena longiglumis, assembly GCA_030063025.1. Taxonomy (NCBI): domain Eukaryota; kingdom Viridiplantae; phylum Streptophyta; class Magnoliopsida; order Poales; family Poaceae; genus Avena; species Avena longiglumis. The sequence continues at coordinate 453,118,649 of CP125974.1, read as the reverse complement.
AGGCGAAGGCCGGCGCGACGAGATGGCGTCCTGGAGGCGAGCTTCTGTTGGCAGGGCGAAGGAGATCCCCGGCAAGGCCGAGCTCGTAGCAGGCAGCGGCACTCTCTGAGGATGGCGGCGGGGTCGGCCCGAGGAGGAGGGAGCGGCCAGGAACGACGGTGGAGGCGGTCTCCGGTGAGCTGGGACGGGGCGGCCGGAGGAGGTCGAGTGGTGGCCGGAGGAGGTCGAGGGGCGGCCAGCTCGAGCGGTGGCCAAGGCGACCAGGGAGAGGCAGCTCGCGTGGGGAAGAGGAGAGGGGCCCCGGGCGGCAAACGATGAAGCTTGGAGAGGCGGGGGAGGGCCGGTTACACAGGCGGAGGGCGGTAGAGCGACATGGAGGGGGAGGCGCTCGCTAGTAGAGGGTTCCCGGCAGCGATGTGAGCAGAGAGGGAGTGGGGATCGTGGGGAGCGAGCGAGGGTCGCATGAGGTCTAGGGGTTGGTGGGCGACGCGAACGGGAGAGAGGCGGGGTGGGGCCAGGGCGTGAGGGATAGTTGGTGGGGACAGGGTCACACGGGCTGTGAGTGTTGACCGGGTCGGGGTCGGGCTTGGTGGGAGCTGGGGATCGAGCAGTGGGGTGGATGCGCGCGCTGCAGCGGTTTGGGTATGCAGAGTGCTGGCAGCGGCGGCGGCTGGGTGGAAAAGGGAGTAGGATAGGTGGGCGTCATCTAGGGTTAGGGTTTGTTTTAGGGGTGGTAGGCTACTACTAGCTGGGCCTTTGGGCCTGGCCGGTGGCAGCCTCCCCCAGAAAATGTTTTATTTTTATTTAGATTGTTTTTAATAGAGTTTGGTAAACAGATTTTGACCAACAAAATATTACAGAAAAATCCGGGGTTTGATTTGAAATAAAAGGGGGGACTAATGTCAAACAAAATAGGTTTTCGTAAAATACTTTTATGAACAAACATGCATGTTGATGTCATGATGATGCGCAACATAAAGACATGCGATTTCTAGTAGTGTATTTACCCGGGGTGCTACACTGGTCAAGGGCGAGCTCCCAGAGGAGGAGGTGGCAGCACGACAAGTAAAACACATGGAGAGTTCATACACCATCATCAACAAAGAGTTCTACAAGCATAGTGTCGGAGGCATCTATCAGCGCTGCGCAAGCCAAGAGGAGGGAATCAAGCTTCTGGTCGAAATCCACCAGGGCGAGTGTGGTCACCATGCTTCATCAAGGGCCATAGAAGCCAAGGCACTACGCCATGGTTTCCACTGGCCAACTGCTCTATAGGATGCCAAGTAAATGGTCAAGGCATGCAACGGTTGCCAGCGTTTCATCCAGTTAAAGCACACACCATCTGCAGCAATCAAGACAATACCAATCACCTGGCCATTCGCAGTCTGGGTGCTGGACATTGTTGGACTACTCAAGACAGCCCGATCCGGCATGACACACCTACTGGTGGCGGTGGACAAGTTCACCAAGGGGATCGAGGCAAAGCCCATAAAGAAGTTGGATGGGGCGATAGTGATCAAGTTTTTCACGAACATCATCATATGCTTCGGCTATACTCATAGCATCATCATCGAAAACGGAATAAACTTCGCCAAAGGATCATCCACTCACTTCTGTGGAGAAAAGGGAATCCGCCTGGACTTGGTGTCTGTCACGCACCCCCAGTCGAACGGATAGTGCGAACATGCAAACGGCCTGTTCCTAGCCAGAATCAAGCCAAGACTGATCGAGCCTCTAGTAAGGTGTCTAGGATGCTGGATAGAAGAGATGCCGGCCATACTATGGAGCATGTGCACCACGCCCAACCGGTCAACCGGCTTCATGCCATTCTTACTCGTCTACGGTGCAGAAGCAGTCCTCCCCACTAATATCCAGTTCGACGCGCCCCGCAAGCTGGTCTACACGGAGCAAGAGTCCAAAGAAGCGCGCGAGGACAGTGTGAACCTGCTCGAAGAGGCACGTGAGCTGGACTCGTCTAGATCCTCTATCTACCAGCAAGATCTATGCCATTACCATGCCAGCTGGATTCGACCTACCTCGTTCTGCGAGGGCGACCTGGTGCTGCAACTAGTGCAAAGCACCAAGGGAATGCACAAGTTGTCCCCGCCTTGGGAAGGACCATTCATCATCAGCCGAGCATTTCTCAACAACTCATACTACCTCATCGACGCCCAATAGCCGACAAAGAACAAGGTCGACAGCTCCGACGAAGAAACTGAGGCGCCCCTAGAACGCGAGCCTGCTCCGTCCATTTTGCACTTAAGCGAGAAGTGTATGTATCTTACATTTATGTAATGAATGAACAAGGAGCCTCGACACAGTCTTGGGGACTCCATCTTTCTCTGGCATTTCCAGTCATTTTTTTTCTCTTCAGCTCCGGTGGTCTCTCTCGGGGACTCGCCGGCTAGCCCAGACGCCTACATTTCTCCCATACGGTCAAGTATTATACACGGCACCCAGGGCCCACTCTTCGGTTCTGGATATAGAACGCAACCCGCCTGTCGACCCGGCAAGAGCAAAATCCCAAAGTATCCTTACAAGAAACAATCTAAAGAAAGACAAAGGCGCCTGGACGCTCCGGCTGCGCCTGCTCGACCTATGCTGATAATGGCAACCCGAAGTATCATGCAGTATGCTAAGCTAGCTACCCCTTCGGTTCCAGCTGCAGACCACAACCTGACTCGCATTCGGTAAGGTCAAAAGCTCGAAAGACCAATGCTCACTGAGAAAAGGACTAAGTTATCAGCCTATCTCAAAAGGGAAACTCTTCCAATATTTTGCATAACCATAACCATATACACCCATGTGCATGACTAACGAAGGTGACTTTGTGTTTGTTTTTTAGACGAGCCTCAACCCAGGAAGCATCAAAGTCGAAATGGTTGGCCACACATGGCAAAGCAACAAGCGGTAAAGAGCTTTGATCGACTGGCTACTCCAGCCGGCCCGAACCTTAGGGACTACACCCAGTGGGCGCGCTCCCGTGCACCCACAACAAAATATCAAGGCGAAAAAAGAGCTTTGACCCAGCTGGCTAGTCCATCCGGCCCGAACCTCGGGGACTACACCCAGTGGACGCTTCCGTGTACCCACACAAAAACACTAAGGCGAAAATTCCCAGAAAGGCGGAAAACAAGCAAATGCAAAGCAAAGCAAAGCAAAGCAAAAGAAGCATTTGATAGATCAGCGGAAGACGAAGCTTCTGTGCCAGTTCAACATTACATCGTTTGCCAGTTCAATAGAAGACGCAGAACAGTAAATAAGTTTTCTTAGAAGGACAAATACGCCTGACATTCCAGGGATTCAAAGCTGAGGTCCGGCAAACGAAGAAGGCAAGTTGGTCAGGGCCCGGCTGGAGGAGGCCACATTGGCATCGGCTGCAGGGTTGACCGGAGGTGGCTCGCATGACTCGGGGCGGAGCCAGACCCACTTGAATGGCTCAGGCTTAGCCGGGTCACCAAAGTCACGATCTAGCTCCACGTAGCTGCCAATCTTGACTCCGCACGACCGGATCTGGGGGACGTTCCGGCGGAGTCCCTCATAGCTGGTCCCAGCACGGACGCCGTGGGTGAGGCAGCCAAGATCCGCGTCTGGGTACCAGGACTTCACCAATGCTAGCACCATATCCATGCTACCTCATGCCGCTCACTCCCGTGCGGTGTCGATGAGGTCAAGAGCAGGTTTGAGCCTGGTCGCCAGATCATTAATGGTCGCCGGCTCGCCAAGCTTCGACCATAGATAGTTGAAGATTTCAACACCGGAATTGCGGAGTTCATCTCTCTCCTCGGCAAGAATATCCACAAGATCCTCTGGTGTAAGTTCACGACCGGCTTCCTCCACGGGCAGGTGCTCATTGGCCTAGTCGGTCGACTCGGGACAGTGAGCTGCAGCCGGACAGAAGCAAGGGGTTAATATCGGCTGATGACAAGAAAAACTACCCCAGATGGAAGAAACGGAGCAATATGAACTTACTGACGACCAACTCGGCAATGCGTTGTAGCTGCGCTGACACCTCCTTCTCGTGGGATTGGACTCGTTTGAGCATTTATCCTGCTAGGCATAGGCCACCTCCAGGATCTTTAGCGCCTCCGCCTGGGTGTCAGTGGCCTTCCTGCCCTTCTCAGTCTTGGCCTCCAGCTTGTTCTTCGCCGCCACCAGTTGGTCAATTTTACCCTGGTGGGTCTGGTTAGAGTCCTGCAGCCGGGCAACCTCCGCCTTCAACCGCTCAACCTCCTTCTACTTATCCACAATCATGGATGTACGAGGGTACCCGATAGTGAACAAAAAACGAGAAAAGGAGGATAGTCTCCAAGACATGTCGGAAGAAGCAATCTTATGCCCCAACTCCTGTGTACTCTTAGAAGCCTCAGAAAATGCTTTTTGCAGAAAAAGAGCAGTAAGGAACCAAGCATGGAAAAATCTAGATAGAAAAAGTAGAACACAAGATATGGAGAGAGAAACCTACCTCCAAAGAAATGTCCAACCCCTGGCTTCGCTGAACCCCCGCTCCATCGTCTCCACCAGGTAGCGAGCCTGGCCTATTGAGACGGGCGCCGAGCCGGAGAGCTGGGCGAGGATGGCACCCAGTGACAGCACAGCCGGAGCTGCCCTGTAGCCGGTAACCTGAACCTTGTCGTCATCAGCGGCGACGCGCAAGGTCGCGACCACCACCAGCTCAGCTCTAGTGGAGCTGGAAGCTCCCGCCCCACCGCTGCCTCCTATAGCCGCCTACACCGTTGTGCTGGGCACCGCCTCCTCCGGCTCCTCAATGATGGGCCTGGCCGAACTGGCTGGAGTATCGCTCTAGGCCGGGTCCACGCCAGTCGTCGGGCGGACGAGGGGGGTGCCAAAGCCCTGACCGGCGGTGAAGAGCTGCGAGATACGCGACGTCATGGGAGAGAGGTGCAGTGTTTCCGCGACCGGTGAGGTCTGAGCGGGTGTAGGTGGAGGCGACGTGGTTGGCGCAGCCGGCTCACTCCTGGTTGGAGCAGCCATGGAGGACAAAGCTGACTCCACAGGCGGATCCGGGGCAGAGGTGGTAGCGGCAGCGCTAGAGCCTCCCAGCGACATCGTGTCTCTATAAAGAACCAATTCAAGAGGTTTAGAAAAACAAGGAGAAAAGAACAAACAAAACAGAGAGATGGCATAGAACGTACCCGGCAATGGATGGCATGACGTTTGCCTCCCTCACTCGCCGCGCTTTCTTCTGCTCCATAGCAGCCGGGGCGGTGTTGGCCGCCACCCTCTTCCCCTTGACCTTCGCCATGGCCTTGCCCTCGTGCGGGCTCTCATCTTCATTGTTGGCTGCAACGGCACGCACGGAAACATTATAAACAACATACGGGAGCAAACCGGATGGGAAGTTCCAACTAGCCATTACCATGCGGGTTTGAGGGCCCGTCGTCGACCCGGACAGGGAACCCCTCCGGCTCTGTCTGGGGTACTTCTGCTTTGGCCTGTCGGCAATGAAGTCAGGGAGAGCATGTTCGCCAATGCCATCCTCGGATAGCTGCGCCGAAAATAGCTACTCAAGGGGGGAACGTAAGAAACGCGGAACAACCCTTCAAGAAAATAATCCATCCAAAAACGGAAGAGCATCTTACTCAAGGCGACAGCCGTCCGTGGTGATACGGTGGGCAGGAGTAGTGTCGGTCGGTCTCCAGGCAGAACTTGGAGATCATGGCGAGCCTGCTCTAGAGGGCCTCGTGCGGCACCTCTAGCCGAGATGTCCGGGTCGGGTCGTCCATAGTGGAGAGGTGGCACATCTTGTGTGATAGCTCCTGCAGCGGAAGCACACGACACGCCATCCAGGACAGCGCGATGTCCCAGGCGGTGAGCCTCTCTGTCGCCACCATCACCTCCGCTTGGGCCCCCATACGATCGATGTCCGCTTGGGCCCCCATGCCCTTGATCGACCATCCATTCCATGTCGATGGCACGTTGGTGAAGATGGGGAGCCGGATCCAGTCGACAGAGGTGGCATTGCTCACATAGAAGTATGAGCGGTGCCACAGCTTGACGGTGTCGGGGAGCTTGAATCGTGGCATCGGCGATGAAGGCCGCAGATAGATCGTGCAGTAGCTGGTGTCCACCAGTGGGTCGTCCTTGCTCAACGTCTGAGCCTCGAAGTTGAAATTTTTTAGGAAGTTCACCGTGTCAGGGTGAATTCCCGGGTACGATTCATAGCATGCCGCGTGATGCGATAGTAGCGCAATGGTGTTGGCACCGAGGTGGTGGAGTTAGAGGTCGAAGAAGCCGAACAACTCGAGGAGGAAGTCGTTGACGGGAAGGCCGAAGTCGCGGGCGAAGTGGGCGAGGAAGACCACGTCCTGCCCCTCTCGAGGTTCTGGCACCTGCTCCCCCTCTAGCGCGATCTGGTGCTTCACCAGCCTCGACGACGGGAGAAACTTCACCCGCCAATACTTGAGGACGAGGTCATCGGTGATGAACGAGCCGCACCAACCACCATGTTGGTCAGTAAGCATCTCGGCTCGTGGAGAAACCATGGCAGAGACGCGGGTTCCCAGTGTTCGTGCGGGAAAGAACAGTGACTCTAGCGACCAAAATCGAGCGGCGCAAGGATGAGAGGAAATCTAGATTGCAAGAGCGCGAGAAAGCAAGTAGGCAAGCGCAGGGAGGAAGACAAAGTGAGGAGGCCGCAGCTTCCCTGTGGCCCTATTTATCACCGCGCAGGGGGGAGGGGCGGGCACCACCGTCTCCCCTTCAACACGTGGCAGGGCAACGGTTCTCCTCTCGAGATGGTTCGGCTATGGATCCCGTGTGCCGGTGCGGCCGTGCGCAGAAGATCCGCAGGCGTGACTGCGGGAGATGAGGCGTGCACATGTTCCCCAAGAAACCGCAGTGGCAAGGTGTGGACGTAGTTACCAAAAATCTAATGCCGCGACACCAAGAGAAAAAAACTGACGCGACATGCGCCAAAACTGCCGGTCGTGGTTGATGCAAGCACCAACCACATCAAGAGACATTTTGTCTCTAGCTGCGCGAGCCGGTCGCTGCCTTCGCTTTTTACACCCATTGGGAGGCCGCCGACTCCGTAGCCGGTCAAATCCAACCGAAAAGCATAAAGCAAGACAAGCAAGAGCTGCAGCCGGATTTCATCAGCAACCACTTCAACCCAACCAAAGGAGCACACAAGAACTTCCCCACGGGCAAAGTCCTAACGCGCTCGGGGACTAGTGTCGGGGGGATGACACCTGTATGGGGCAAGCCAGGCCTAAGCAGGCCGGCTCCAGAATCTATCGGCCGAATGGCCGTTAAACGGAAGAACTCTAGTCGGGTGGCTAGTCCTATCCGGCTGGAGCTTAAAGCTTTCCTGGTTGGCCCGTCTAGCCAGATAGCCAGAAGAACCTACCGGGTGGCCGTTTCCACCCGACCCGCCTCGGATTTGATGGAGGATACAAAGGGGGTGACGCTCCTTGCGGGGTACGCCTATGGTCCCTCCCGTCACCAGATAGTCTGGCGCGCCGCCCTGTCCAGCGCTACTAGACAAAGATAAAGTGGAGCTGTCGGCTGGCCGCTAAAGAAGCCTCGGGTGACTGTTAAAGCGGAGGATGATGCCCAAAGGAGGGCGCTGGACCACCGTAGAGCCGTCACCGATGTACTGGAGGCTGACTGGTTCCTGGTCCACCGGCTAGGGCCCGACATCCGGTGTAACATCCTAGCATTAGAGCTTAGAAATAAGCTGAACTCAGATGTGTGCATTGCATTCATGCATATAAAATCCGAATAATTTTCGCGCTTTTGAACAAAACTTGTCAAAGTGATTGAAGCTTATCTTAACTTGGTGGAATTGAAGTAGATCATCAAGTTTACTGTGATAAGTTTCAATATGACCTTTGCTAAAACCTTATTTTGGGTAAACATGATTTGATCTAAGGGTAGATCAAATGCAATAAAAACTAATCCACAACATAGTATTTAATGATTAATATCAGATCCTTAAGAGATCATATTATAGTATTCATTATAACAACTCATGAATACCAAGTTTATAATAAAACTCAAGTAACAAGAATGTAATAAATAACTCTTGACCTATCTTATCCTTATATATTTCTACCATGAGTATCATGGTAATACTTCACCCTAACTCTTTAGTTATATGGATTAGGAAGGAAACCAATTCAAGACCCTTCACCACATATATTTCTTTACATACCAATCCTTATCATCTCTATTAAACCTTATCATAATGTCTGTTGTGCATCAATGTTGAGTGATCAACTATTGATTTATCAATTCTTAGCCTATCAATTCTTGATCTATCAACTCTTGTCCTTATCATAGCATTCACTTAAGTCCTATAAAGAAAGAAGTAAGAACAGGTAGGTGGTAATGCTAGTCTTAGATATCATTTATAGGATGGGAGTGTTTGAAGATAATCAAATCAATATGATAATTGATGGAGTTAACTCACTCCTGAATGGATAGAAGAGTTATTTGAAATAAAGATATATGTGGTAACAAAGAGGATCATAAGGATGAATTCTTAAGTTAGTTACCAGGAGAAATCCTATTGGATTAAGTAGGTATAGTCAATGAGTAACATCTCCTAGTCAAATAGAGATATTAAGAAGATAATTATAATACAACTGTAATGTTGTATTGATAAGCCTTGATAAGCCAACTGGAAACCTAAGCCATAAATGATCAAAGGATTATAATGATCATGCTGAAGTCACTAAGAGTGAATGATTATATCATATATAAGGGACATTGGTGGATATAACATGATTAAAACCTAGTAAAGAACTAAAGATATGTTATCCTAGGTTAGTCATGACAAGTCACAAGGGTATAATGAGAAGTTGGTGTATGAGTTACTGGAGATAAGTAGAGATAAGATAGTATGACTAAGATGAAGCTAGAGTAGCATGGAGTTATTGAAGTAGAGTTATTCCTCTTAAAGGATAGTAAGCTTTTGAGGAAATTAGAATTGGATATATAAATCTATTGGAGTAATATTAGTGATGGATGATAAAGGAAGTGTAGGAATGGAGCTAAAAGTAACCACTTGTTAGATTGGAGATTAGCATTAATAGAGTAGTTAATATAACCAAGTATAAATATGAAAAGATCATGAAAAGCTTCAGTGACAAGCTTCCGAGAATTGTAAGTGAGATTACAAAGTAATTTATGAAGTAAGAGAGTAATCATTCAAATTGATTTGGAGTCATTAGAAGCATTCTAGAAGTGGGAGATATTCCTATGAGGAAAGTATTTAGAGCTTTAGTGTCAAGCTCATTGGATTTACAAATGGATTTAGGAGGAGAAATTATTGATAAGAATATTCTTGTGAAGTAGGGCTCATCATGTTAACACATGATGGTGGATATGAAGTAGTATATCTAGGAAAGGAATTCCTTAATTTGAAGTCAAGAATTATGAAGTATGGAAGATAGAAATTCTTGGTAAACACTAAACCCTAAATCTATAATCAAGCTTAATATTCATCTCATCTATTTGATCAATCATATTTCCGCAATGCCTTATAGGAATATTTTCCTATAGAAAATCACTTAAGAACATCTTTGTCATTTCCAACTATCATAACCATATGTGCTTAGGAGTTATCTTTATCAATTCTTTTCCATAAGTCATTCCAGTAACTAAATTTCTATTTTAAAAAGTGATATCATTAATGATCACAAACATAAAGACAATATGTTTTAACCATTAATATTTATTCACATTAATAAAAGGGTATATGTATATTAATCTCCTAAAACTTATGATAGACATTTATAATTTTAACCCTAAATTATATTTACCTTGATATCACTTAAGCTCATGGGAATAATATTAACTATCTTAATTCCTTAGAACTTTATGTGTCATATAATAATGAAGGATCACCATATAAAAATTTCTTTAATATTATAAGTTATTAAGAATCAAATCTCATGAATTAATAGTAATACATCCTTTAATAAGTTATGATTTATTAGGTAAATCAAATTCATAACAAAAGCCTCTATAAAATATTAATAGGAAAAGGACATATATACAGAAAATAAAGTAACTATAACATTATATAATAAAATCTCAGAAAAAGGATTCTAAATACAATTTATTTATGCTGAAAAGTATTTAGCAAATAAATTCTATGAAGAAAGATTCAAAACAAATGTAAAATACAACTCTAAAAACAAAATATAAATTAAAAAAGGAAATCAGAAAGAAACAAGGATCTGGCTCGAGCAGCAGGACGACCTAGAGTTTCCTCTGCCTAACTACCACTTAGCGCCGCACCCTTCCTCTTTTCGCTCACTCAGTCAAAGTCCAACAGTAGCCCAGGCCCACGTATCGTTTTGTCAAACAAATCGTCATCGTCTACCTCTCGCGACCGCCGAAGCAGCTACGTGGCGTGAGCGCTGCAGCTCGCCGGCATGGAGATACGTGTTGCCGACAACCGGAGGGGATAAGGAGGCCACGACGACACCGCACTGCTTCATCCTCATCCACTCCCTCTCCCCCTGAAGCTCTCTCTCTCTCTCTATTTTTCCCTCAAGGCCGAAACCCTAGCTAACCTCACCGACGAATCGTCGTTGTTGATAACCTCCCCTCTCCTTTTCAAGTAGCCCTGGAGAAGCACCATGCTCCGTAGATCCTTTGGGTGGAGTACAGCATCAAGGGGAGCTCTGTGAAGGGTGAATTTTATCGTTCCCTTTCCTCGGTCTTCGCCGGAGTTCTTGTCCGGGTGCTCACCTCCGACCACACTGGCTCTCGTCGACCACTTCATCAGTCTCAGGGTGAGCTAACGCATCTCTATGAACTCCTATTTTATGCTAGCATTTGCCGTAGCCTTACTTCCGTGCTAGCGGTGCCACTACTATTAGCTTCCTCGGAGTGCACTCGTTCGAACCGTAGTCCTCGCGTTCTCTAGATGTCACCAGATCGTCGCCATCGTTCACCGTCTGCGCGTCACCGGCGAGATGACGTCATGGTGACGTCATGCTCATGTCGAGTCAACCGGTCAATTTTTGACCTGGTCCATGCCCATGTGGCATGTGACATGGTCCTGACCCCACTGGTCAGTGACCTAGGGTAGGTCTGGGTTCGGTGTAGAAAGGCATTCTATGTTTAGTACATAGATAATACAATATAAATTTAAATATAAATAGTTTCCAGAAATTAAATAAAATGATTAAGACTTGTAAATTCAATAACTTTTGTTTTATAATTCATAAAAATATGTTTAATATATGAAAAATTTCAGAAAAATAAAATCCACAAATTAAAACTATTATCACATATTATTACGTTAAATATTGAAATAAATATTATTTAATGAAGTTTTTATAAGTAATAAAACTTTGATAATTCATAATTTAGCAATGGTAAATGCTAAAATATAAATAATATACCAAAATTCTTAGAAAATAATAACTATAATTTAAAACTATAATCATGTATTATTATTTCACCTAATTAAATATTAAGTATTTATAAAGTGATAAATCTTATAAAAATCATATCTTATTATTTAAAATTCATAAAAATACATATAATATACCAAAATGATCACAAAAATAATATCTACATGTTAAAAATATAACATCCCACTTTTGAAGTAAGTAAAAATCTAATACTCTATTAACTTGAATTTAAAGCTAATTCCGTAGTTGATAATTCATATAAGGATAAGTAAAAATTTCTAATATTTCTAAAATTATTCCTTTGAGGTTTAAAAATAGTATTACTTCTAAATATTGATAATATGAAATCAAAATAGTACAACACAATTAAAATACAAATTTTATTGAATTAACATGCAACTATAAGTGTAAATTATTTTATAAAAGGATTCTTATGAAATTATAAAATCTAAAAGAATGATATGTTTAACCAAATAAAACCTTTTACCATTGTTTCACTCACAAATTTATAAATAGATTCAAATCCAAAGATAGTTCATAAGTAGTAAATAATATTGTTTACTTATTCACAGACCATAACCACACCTTTATAAGGAGATAGATCATTCTATTCTATTATAATATTAAGAAACCACTATTCAAATAGAAGTATTACCACTCTTAGTTAGCTTTAAAGAAACATTATGAAGTGAACAAAGAATAAATATCATAAGCATTACATCTTAAGTCCATCTATGTCCTTAAAGTTAAACTTTAGTTTACAAGACTATAAACATTACGATAAAGACTTTATTATGTATTTTATAGTTTACTTTGGTCTATTTCAATTAAGACCTAATGCATCTCAAGTCCAAACTAATTGATTAGACACCAAAATACATCGACCACATTCTATTAACCATAAATATTGTTTAAACCTTAGGAAAGAAACCTTTTCTTTGAAGGTTATCCCTTTTGCCACTTCAAACAACAAATTTTGTAATAATATCTCTAATTCTAGACAACTAAACTCAAAGACTTTTATCATAGTCAACAGATGACACTTAATCATAATCACATTACTTTATACTTTATTTGTATATTTAGGATTGTTGACACTTAAGATCCTTATAAATGCCATTACTTGTAAAGTAAAATTTGAAGCTAATACAATTCTTATATAAGCAGCCTTTGAGTAGCATTCCATATTTGTGTATCTTATTGTTGTATGATATTATAATTACATGTTGTTTCACACACACTCACAAGCCTTAATTAGAAGCACAAGTGTGAAACTTATCTAAAGGAGGAACACATTACAAAGAAACCATTTCCAGTATCCAAACCCGAGAACAACGTTATTCCGGGGATTCGAGTTTATCAAATTGCATTACATTACTTATGCATAATAGCATCTTTGTTCTTTAAACATTAGTCCTTACCTGACCAATGATGTTATTTTTAGATATTGGATCTTATATTGTCTTGAAGACGATGAGTGCATAATCTTGCAATCACAAAAGGCAAGTTCACACTTGCTCATGTCCTTTGATTATTTCCTGTAAAGTATTTTGCAAATCCAGTGTTGTCATCACATTATTGGAGATATGCCCTAGATGCAATAATAAATGTAGTTATTATTATATCTTTGTGTTTATGATAAATGTTTACATTCATGCTATAATAGTATTAACAAGGAAACATTAATACTTGTGTGATTTGTAAACTAAAATAGAGTCCCTAGTAAAGCCTCTTTATAATACTAGCTTGTTGGTTAATAAATGATTGTGGTTTCCCTATCATGAACATTGAGATGTTATTAACAACAAGGTCATATCGTTAGGAGAATGATATGGTGGACATACTCCTATAGATAAGCGTAGCATAAAGATCAAGTCATTTTAATAGTTCAATTTCTATGTGCTTTCTGGTACATAGTAACCTAATTTCTTCGACCATGAGATCATGCATATCACCTTTACCGGAAGGATGTTGGATGACATCAAACACCACACAGTAACTGGGTGGCTATAAAGGTGGCATTGAGTGTTCGTAAAGTATTGGTTGAGACACATGGATCAAGAGTGGGATTTGTCCATCCATATGACGGATAGATATACTCTGGGCACTCTCGGTGGAATGTCATCCAATTAGCTTGCAAGCATGTGACTGGATCACAAGGGATCACATATCACGGGAACGAGAAAATAGTACTTATCAGTAACGAGGTTGAACTAGGTATGCAGAGATACCGACGATCATAACCTCGGATAAGTAAACTATCGTGAGACAAAGGGAAATTGGTATCGTATGTAAGTGGTTCATTCGATAACAAAGTAATCATAGAAATATGTGGGAGCCATATGAATTTCTAGATTCCTCTATTGGTTATTGTTCGGAGAAGTGTCTCGATCATGTCCGCATAATTCACGAACCGTAGGGAGACACACTTAAGGATTTGACGTTGTTTGAGTAGTTATGGAATGATGAGTAAGAGACCGAATGTTGTTCGGAGTCTCGGATGGGATCCAGGATATCACGAGGAGATCCGGAATGGTTCGGAGAATAAGATTCATATAAGGAAAGTCCTATTTCGGGGTTGGAGAATGGTTCCGGTGTTTTCATCGGGAATGTTCTAGAAGGTTCCGGAATGTCCCAAGACTCGAAGGGGAAGGGTACATGAATGTGTCATACCAAGTTGGAATGATTTCATCATGTACTAGGTGTCATCGCTGAACAAAATGAAGGGTTTAATCAAATCCTAGTTTGAAAAGTCAAACGCCAATTTGAAAAGTCAAAAGGCTATTTTGGGAAGTGGAGGCGAAGGTGGAAACCGAGTTGGGGAGGAGTTCCTCCCCTCCACCGCCGGCCCCCTTGGGAAACCGAGTTGGGGAGGGACTCCCATCCCCTGGCGCGGCCCCTCCACCTATATAAGGAGGGGCAGGGCTGCCCCTCCTAGCACCCAACAACTCCACCCGCAAACCCTAGCCCTAAGCCGCCGGCCCTCCTGCAGCCGCTGCCGCCCTAGGGAAAGCCGCCGCCGCCTAGCTAACCCTAGCCGCCGGACAAGCCTCCTCCTTGGTGTGTCTAAACCCTAGATCACCGAGGAGCTCTCTCATAGTCCAACATACTCGCTCCGGCTTAAGGCGAAGCCCTGCGAGATCTCCCCACTACTTTCGGTACCACGCCGTTGTGCTGCCGGAATCGCGAGGAGAGTGCTACAACCTCACTTTCTTGGAACAAGGAGAGGAAGGTCTTCGTCAGTACCGACGTGTGACCGATCAGGGAGCGCCGCGAACGCATGGCCTTGGAAGGATCGTCTACGCGATCTTGAGATCGGGAAGAGTATGACTACATCACCCACGAGAATCCGCTCTAGTTAAACACTTTGGAATCTTTGAGGGTGATTTATTACATCGACTCGTTGCTACAATCTAGTAGATAGATCTTGGCTTGTTTGTTTGTATGCGATAGAAAATTTTTGTTTTCCATGCTACGAAACCCTACAGTGGTATCAGAGCCGTGTCTATATGTAGATATGTTGCACGAATAGAACATAATGGTCATTGTGGGCGTTGATGCTTTTATTGTCGATTGCTTCTTGTGTACTTTGCATCTTGCGGGATGTTGGGATGAAGCGGCCCGGGCTAACCTTACATGACATCGTTCATGAGACTTGCTCCACGCTTGACATGCAACTTGTATTGCATAAGTGGCTTTATTGGTGCTGTTTCTCCAAAGCATAGTTAAGATTCAATTTACAACGGGTGATTAACAATGCTAGTATCAATGTTGTGGTTCTTGTTCGTAAGTTAGAACGACACTTATTGAAAGCCCCAAACCACGTAAAACATACAAAGAAAGTAGAGGCGTCTAACTTTGTTTTGCAGGGGTGTGCAATGATGTGATATGGCCATGATTGTGATTATATTTGATGTATGCAATGTTCCTTATTGTAAGTTGGCAACCGGCAGGAGCCATATGGTTGTCTTTAATTTATGTTAAGACCCGCATGCCTATTCAAAGTAGTTGTAATAGTTGAAGCCGGTGGACGACAACCATGGAGAAGCGTCATTGACCTTGATGCAATGTCGGTGATGATGGAGATCATGTTCGTGCTTGAATATGGAGATCGGAAGCACAAAGAAGAAAGGCCATATCATATCACATATTATGAATTGCATGTGATGTTAATCCTTTATGCAGCTTGTATTGCTTAGTTAACAACGGTAGCATTATAAGATGATCCCTCATGCACATGAATTTCAAGTTCTAAAGTGTTCACCCTTAGTAAGCACCGTTGCTAAAGCTTGTTGTTTCGAAGCACCACATGATGATCGGGTGTGTTAGATTCCGCAAGTGTATACAACGTGAGCAAGCCAGATTTGCTCATGCGGAAGCTAAGGTTTGATCTTGACGAGCCTAGCATGTACAGACATGGTCTCGGAACACGGATCACCGAAAGGTAAAGCATGAATCATATAGTAGATATGATGAACATGTCGATTGTTCGCCATTGAAGCTACATCAACTCTCGTGATGATCGGTGTTGATGTGGTGGATTTGGTTCGTGTGATCACTAAAACAATGTGAGGGATGTTGTTTTGAGTGGGAGTTCACCTAGATTAATTTAACTATTAATTAGAACTCAATTTGTCATAAACTTAGTCTAAACTATTGCAAATATGTTGTAGATCAATGGCGGCCCCTACCATCAATTTTAATGCGTTCCTAGAGAAATAAAAGTTGAAAAACAATGGAAGCAACTTCATGGATTGGTTCTGCAATTTGAGGATTGTCCTCACAGCTGGTAATTTGACCTATGTGCTGGATGCACATTGGTGACCCACTGCAGCCATCGCTACCGATGAAGTAAAGAAGGTTTACCTCGCTCGGAAGACTCAGTACTCCACAGTTCAGTGTGCTATCTTGTATGGTTTAGAATCGGAGCTTTAGAAAAGGTTTGAGAATTCAGACCCACATGATATTGTCTGCGACAATTGAGAGCTATGAGGCTTCTGAAAAGTTCTTTAACTGCAAGATGGAAGAGGGAAGCTCCGTTAGTGAGCATGTGCTTAAGATGTCTGGGCACGCAAACAAACTTCAAAGCTTGGGTATAGTGATTCCTAATGCTTTGGGGATTTATCATGTCCACCAATCACTACCACCAAGTTACAATAACTTTGTGATGAACTACAATATGCAAAACATGAACAAGCAGTTGCCAGAACTCTTCGCCATGTTGAAATCTACAGAAGTGGAGATCAAGAAAGAGCACCAAGTGTTGATGGTCAATAAGACCACCAAATTCAATAAAGGCAAGTCTAAGCAAAAGGGACACTTCAAGAAGGGTGGTAAGAAAGTTACAGCGCCAACGAAGAAGACCAAGGCTGGACCTAAGCCTGATACTGAGTGCTTTTACTGCAAGGGAGAAGGTCACTGGAAGCGGAATTGCCCAAAGTACTTGGCGGATTTGAAGAACGGCAACATCAAGAAGAAAGGTATATCCGATATACATGTTATTGATGTGTATCTCACTAGTACTCGTAATAGTGCCTGGGTATTTGATCTTGGTTGATTGCTCATATTTGTAACTCAAACAGTCTTTGCGCAGAATAAGCGGAAGCTAGCAAAGAACGAGGTGACGATGCGCGTGGGAAAGCGGATCAAAGGTTGATGTGATCGTGGTCGACACGCTACCCCTTCATCTACCAGGGATTAGTTTTATACTTAAATAATTTTTATTTGGTGCTGCGTTAAGCATGAACATTATATCGGGATCTTGTTTATTGCGAGCGGTTACTTGTTTAAGTCCGAGAATAATGGTTGTTCGATTTATATGAGTAATATGTTTTATGCACATGCACCTTTGATAGATGGTCTATTCTTATTGAATCTCGATAGTGGAAATACACATATTAATAACATTGATGCTAAGCGTTTGAAATCGAGCGATAACTCGACCTATATGTGGCAATCGTCTTGGTCACATTGGAGTGAAGCGTATGAAGAAACTCCATTCGATGGACTTCTTGAATCACTTGATTTCGAATCACTTGAAAGATGCGAAGCATGTCTGATGGGTAAAATGACTAAGACTCCATTTTCTGGTATGATGGAGCGAGCTACAGACTTATTGGAAATCATACATACCGATGTGTGTGGTCCAATGAGTGTAGCATCGCGCGGTGGTTATCGTTATGTTCTTACCTTCACGGATGACTTGAGTAGATATGGGTATATCTATTTCATAAAACATAAGTCCGAAACTTTCGAGAAGTTTAAGGAATTTCAAAGTGAGGTAGAGAATCAACGTAACAAGAAGATTAAATTTCTATGTTCTGATCGTGGAGGTGAATATCTAAGTTACGAGTTTGAAGAGCATTTGAAGAAATGCGGAATACTTTCACAATTGACACTGCCGGGAACACCACAGCGTAATGGTGTGTCCGAACGTCGTAATCGAACTCTCTTAGATATGGTTCATTCTATGATGTCACTTACAGATTTACCGCAATCATTTTGGGGTTATGCATTAGATACAGCCGCATTCACTTTAAATAGGGCACCATCTAAATCCATTGAAACGACACCGTATAAATTATGGTTTGGGAAGAAACCTAAATTGTTGTTCCTTAAAGTTTGGGGTTGCGAAGCCTATGTAAAGAAGTTACAGCTGGACAAGCTTGAACCCAAAGCGGAAAAATGCGTCTTCATAGGATACCGTAAGGAAACTATTGGGTATACCTTCTATCATAGATCCGAAGGCAAAGTCTTCGTTGCCAAGAATGGATCCTTTCTAGAGAAGGAATTTCTCTCGAAAGAAGTGACTGGAAGGAAAGTAGAACTCGACGAGGTTGTCGAACCTTCTCTTGAACTTGCGAGTAGCGCAGCACCGGAAGAAGTTCCTGTGGTGCCTGCACCAATAAGAGAGGAAGCTAATGATGATGATCATGAAACTTCAGTTGTAGTTGCTACAGAGCCTCGCAGGTCAACGAGAACTCGTACCACTCCTGATTGGCATGATCCCGTTATGAGTGTCATGTTGGTGGACAACACCGATGACCCTGCGACATATGAGGAAGCGATGATGATCCCAAATTCCAATAAATGGCAAGAAGCCATGAAATTCGAGATTGGATCCATGTACGAAAACCAAGTATGGACTTTGGTGGACTTACCGGATGGCCGGAAGGCTGTCGAGAACAAATGGATTTTCAAGAAGAAAACAGATGTTGATGGTAATGTTACTGTCTATAAAGCTCGACTTGTCGCAAAAGGGTTTCGACAAATTCAAGGAGTTGACTACGATGAGACTTTCTCACCAGTAGCGAAGCTAAAGTCTGTGAGGATTATGTTAGCAATCGCTGCATATTATGATTATGAGATATGGCAGATGGATGTCAAAACAGCGTTCCTCAATGGAGACATTGATGAAGAGTTGTATATGATGCAACCCAAAGGTTTTGTCGATCCTAAAGATGCTAACAAGGTATGCAAACTTCAACGGTCCATCTATGGATTGAAGCAAGCATCCCGAAGTTGGAATCAACGTTTTGATAAGGTAATCAAAAGTTTTGGTTTTATACAAACTTACGGAGAAGCTTGTATTTACAATAAAGTGAGTGGGAGATCTATAGCATTCTTAATACTATATGTAGATGACATATTGTTGATTGGGAATGATGTAGACCTTCTTAATAGTGTCAAGGACTATTTGAATAATAGTTTTTCAATGAAGGATCTTGGCGAAGCAGCTTACATATTAGGCATAAAGATTTATAGAGATAGATCGAGACGCCTAATATCATTGTCACAAAGTACATATTTGGACAAAGTTCTAAAGAGGTTTGGAATGGAAGATAGCAAGAAAGGGTTCTTGCCCATGTTGCCCAATACGACCTTGAGTAAAACTCAAAGTCCGACAACGACAGAAGATAGATAAAGGATGAGTAAGACTCCCTATGCATCAGCCATAGGATATCTAATGTATGCCATGCTATGTACTAGACCCGACATTGCATATGCTGTTAGTTTAACTAGCAGATATCAAAGTGATCCAGGAGTGGATCATTGGACAATGATCAAAACATCCTTAAGTACTTGAGAAGAACTAAGGATATGGTTCTTTCTTATGGAGGTGATGAACAGCTCGTTGTTAATGGTTACACCGATGCTAGTTGGAACACCGATCCGGATGATTCTAAATCACAATCTGGATACGTATTTACTTTGAATGGTGCGTGGTTAGCTTGGAGGAGTGCAAAGCAAAGCGTTGTGGCGAGATCTTCAACTGAATCGGAATACATGGCTGCTTCGGAGGCTTCACAAGAAGCGATATGGATGAAAGAGTTCATTACAGAGCTGGGTGTGGTTCCAAGTGCGCTGGACCCAATGTCTATCTACTGTGATAACATGGGCGCCATAGCCAATGCGCAAGAACCAAGGTCACACAAGAAGCTGAAGCACATCAAGCTACGTTTTCACGCTATTCGAGAACATGTCCAGGATGGGGACATAAAGATTTGCAAAGTACACACAGATCTGAATGGCGGATCCGTTGACTAAATCTCTCCCGAGGGCAAAACATGACCAACACCAAACTGCCATGGGTGTTCGGTATATTACCATGTAATCTAGATTAGATGACTCTAGTGCAAGTGGGAGACTGTTGGAGATATGCCCTAGAGGCAATAATAAATGTAGTTATTATTATATCTTTGTGTTTATGATAAATGTTTACATTCATGCTATAATAGTATTAACAAGGAAACATTAATACTTGTGTGATTTGTAAACTAAAATAGAGTCCCTAGTAAAGCCTCTTTATAATACTAGCTTGTTGGTTAATAAATGATTGTGGTTTCCCTATCATGAACATTGAGATGTTATTAACAACAAGGTCATATCATTAGGAGAATTATATGGTGGACATACTCCTATAGATAAGCATAGCATAAAGATCAAGTCATTTTAATAGTTCAATTGCTATATGCTTTCTGATACATAGTAACCTAATTCCTTCGACCATGAGATCATGCATATCACCTTCACCGGAAGGATGCTTTGATGACATCAAACACCACACCGTAACTGGGTGGCTATAAAGGTGGCATTGAGTGTTCGGAAAGTATTGGTTGAGACATATGGATCAAGAGTGGGATTTGTCCATCCATATGACGGATAGATATACTCTGGGCCCTCTCGGTGGAATGTCATCCAATTAGCTTGCAAGCATGTGACTGGCTCACAAGGGATCACATATCACGGGAACGAGAAAATAGTACTTATAAGTAACGAGGTTGAACTAGGTATGCAGAGATACCGACGATCATAACCTCGGATAAGTAAACTATCGTGAGACAAAGGGAAATTGGTATCGTATGTAAGTGGTTCATTCGATCGCAAAGTAATCATAGAAATATGTGGGAGCCATATGAATTTCCAGATTCCTCTATTGGTTATTGTTCGGAGAAGTGTCTCGATCATGTCCGCATAATTCACGAACCGTAGGGAGACACACTTAAGGATTCGACGTTGTTTGAGTAGTTATGGAATGATGAGTAAGAGACCGAATGTTGTTCGGAGTCTCGGATGGGATCCGGGATATCACGAGGAGATCCGGAATGGTCCGGAAAATAAGATTCATATAAGGAAAGTCCTATTTCGGGGTTGGAGAATGGTTCCGGTGTTTTCATTGGGAATGTTCTAGAAGGTTCCAGAATGTCCGGCACTCCGAAGGGGAAGGGTACATGAATGTGTCATACCAATTTGGAATGATTGCGTCATGTACTAGGTGTCATCGCTGAACAAAATAAAGGGTTTAATCAAATCCTAGTTTGAAAAGTCAAACGCCAATTTGAAAAGTCAAACGGCTATTTTGGGAAGTGGAGGGGAAGGTGGAAACCGAGTTGGGGAGGAGTTCCTCCCTCCGCCGACCCCTTGGGAAACGAGTTCGGGAGGGACTCCTCCCTGGCGGCCCCTCCACCTATATAAGGAGGCAGGGGCCCTCCTAGCACCCAACACCTCCACCGCAAAACCCTAGCCCTAAGCCGCCCTCCTGCGGCCGCCGCCGCCTAGCTAAACCTAGCCGCCAAGCCTCCTCCTTGGTGTGTCTAAACCCTAGATCGCCGAGGAGCTCTCTCAGTCCACCATACTGCTCCGGCTTAAGGCGAAGCCTGCGAGATCTCCCTCTACTTTGGTACGCCAGGTTGTCTTTGGGAATCGCGAGGAGAGTGCTACAACCTCCGCTGCCTGCTGGAACAAGGGAGAGGAAGGTCTTCATCGAGTACCGAACGTGTGACCGACTGCGGGAGCGCTGCCGGAACGCAACGCCGGAAGGATCGTCTATGCGATCTTGAGATCGGGAAGAGTACGACTACATCACCCACGAGAATCCGCTCTCGTTAAACACTTTGGAATCTTCGAGGGTGAGTTATTCCATCGACTCGTTGCTACAATCTAGTAGATAGATCTTGGCTTGTTTGTTTGTATGCGATAGAAATTTTTTGTTTTCCATGCTACGAAACCCTACACACATGCCTTTCAAAAAGGTCAGAAAACACTATTTTCATAATAATATGATTATAGGTTATTTACCACGAGGTAATAACCTACTATGAAAGTTCTGGTGGTAAAGGAACATATTATCTAGGACTTAACAACCAATGTCGCCAGTGATTCTTGTGCCGTATATTACGTATTAACCATGAGATTTGGAATGGGGTGGAGAAGTTAGTTGGATCTTCTTTCTTTCACATGAACAAGACGTCCATCTCGTGACGCTGATGTGAACTAAGAGACTCAGGATGGGTGGGACCCTTTAGTTCCCCGCGATATTGGTGTCTAGACTATCCCCGAGAGACCGTCGTAGGTATGTCCTCATATTGATTGGGGCGACCAGGTTCCTGTCTGCTCACTGTAGTCCTCAAGGAGTCAACCATAGTTATACCTGCTATGCAGAATAATAGAAGTCGTTCTGCTTGGGGGGTCGTGTTCTATATGGGGTCACGGATAAGGGCAGTGATTGGCTTGGATCTTAGTCTGGGCCTCACACCAAGGAAGTGTGAACGAGCCTGCAACTCAGATGTGCAACAAAGCTAAGATATCTCATGGGTAATGTAACGCACCTCTGTAGAGTGTAAGAACGATAACTTGTTACTCCCTATTCCGGGAAGGAGCTACGAACGCGGCAGGAAAGGAACTCCATGAAAGTTCCGGTAAACCTGTGAAGGCTGACGGACATAGCTTTTCAGAATAAAAGCAACTTTTGAAGAAATGTTTACGAAAACCTGCATTGCCTACGACCTATGGTCTTTGGATGTAGATATAGTGCATCAAACAATCCTTTCTAGTGAACTTGCTGAGTACGCTCATACTCAACGTATCTTCTTAACCCTTGCTAGATTCTAAAACCAATATAGACAACGTCTACATCAACTTATGTTCAAGGGAATCTTCATCAACAGCTCAAGCTCTTCATTGAAGTCAAGGAAGTCAACATATACATCAATTAAAGTGAACACGGAGTTGCTGATTAGACAGGAATATAATCTCTAGCCATAGAACCTATTTCTGTAGAGTATTGCAATAGCAGCAATGCAAGCCAAATAGTTAGATGCTAATCTTATTAGCATAATAGTTATGAGTTGATCATTTCTGATTCTTCTTTGTAAGAAGTTTCTTTCTCTCTCTCTTTAACCTAGAGTGATCTCTGGATCTTTTGTAAAGAGTTGAGTTGTAACCTATAGTCAAGTCTTGGACCTGCTGTGTTTTTGTTGTACCACTCTCAGGGATGTAATACTAGTGAACGGTGTTTCATTGGTGTTATGTCAATGACTATAGTGTACTACATCATGCAGTGGTATGCTGGGTCACCATATCCGGCCCGCCTTGTAAACCCAAAATCCAAACAGTAAACCCTAGAGCCCATGTTGTAACCTACCTCTCACAATCAGTATATAAGGGAGGGTAGAGCTAGGGTTCTAGGTGACATGGTTATACCTCGCGGGTAGACAACATTGGTATACCTGGTCCAGCCCAAGGGAAGGCCCATGTCAAGACACACGACCTGTGGAGATTTTGGGTGGTCCAAGCCCATGACGTGTTCGGATCCTTGGAGAACAAGACTAAAGTAGATACAATTTCAAAGGCTACAAACCCTAAATCTGTAACCGACTCAACCTACGCCCGGGACCTGCCTATCTATATAAAGGCCAGGAGGGCACGGCGAGAAGGATCTCTTCCACCCTCGCATACACACCTCACGCCAGATTGCATCTGCACACCCTTGTAACCTTCGGTTCCGCCGTAATCAAGAGAAGACAAGCAGGAGTAGGTTTTTCCCTCCGGGGGCCTGAAACTAGGTAAACCTCGTGTCCTGCATTACTTCTCTGTTAACCGTTCCGCGATCTCCAGCATCCCCATCTTCTCCAAAACCCAAGCCTATAACAATGGGCATTGACGAGATCGAACCTCGTCAATTGACGCCGTCTGTGGGAACTGGGGGCGCTGATTGTGCGATCATGACGGTCCCATCCGGAGTAATCTACAACTCATCAGCGACGGAGAGTCGCCTCCTCTTTGGCTCCTTCGACTTTACCACCCACTCACCGGCCACCCTGAGGGATTTCGAGTCCGTTGGTGACGGACTCGAGATGCTGTTCGGGAGCTTCTACTTCCAGGTGGGGTAGACCGACACCCTTCACCTTCCAGAGCGGTGCCACCACCATCCATCAGGCCCGCTTCGTGGGTCCCATTAATCGGCGGGGTACGCGTGTCGACACTAACAGACGAGTCAGATGACAGCAGGTGCTAAATTCAGATCTGTGCGGCCCTTCCTCAGATGAAGGAACCTACGGTTTCGGATCCGAAAGTTGCGGTAGCAGCGATCCAGTCCGCGGACGTTACCTATGTGTCGTGGTCATACAAAACGAATCGGAACCGCCACAATGTTCGAGTGCACCCAACCCACCTCCCAACCCACAAGCTGGGAACGGAGGAAACGGGGGAGATCTGCCGCTCAGGACCAAAGAAGGCGACACTAACGCCTACCAGAAGATCAACCTCAACAAGGAAGGCTGGTGCCTAGCACGTGAAGTCGTAGCAGGCAACATCATCCTACCAGTGAATGCTTCACGAGATCTGCTGATGGCCTACCACCTCCTTCTCGTCAACGAGCATAACTAGAAGGTGAAGCTAATGGAGGAGATCGACAAGTGTAAGCAGGCGGCCTCAGAGTCTAGCGCGCGGCGAGCTGCGCTCTCTGTCACTGGTGGCTCCAGCTCGCACGGCAACAACACCAACAAGCATCGCTCCCGCACAGAGCACATGGACCCTGCCCCGCGACGCGAGGTCACCAAGGCCCTCAACATGTCCTTCATGACGATGGACGTGAACGACAACGTCATGCCGAAAGCACCGCAGACTGTGATCATGGCGGCCACTCCATATATCGCGTCCCATGCACCTCCGCTGGGTGACCCGAAGAGCGCCATGCACAAGTCCGCGCTAGCCGGTCTTGGACTCATCGGAGCTGTGCTCCATGACGAGGCTCCTGCATAGCCAAAGAATAAAGCTGCGATCAAATTCACCCGCAGCCCTATGCCCTCATCCGAGGAGGACGAGCACGATCTGCCCCGATGTCGCAGGAGCCCACGGCACCACAGCAGCAACTACGACACTCGCAACGATATCACCCAGAGCAAGATCGATAAGGCACGCGCCAAACACGCGTGTTCAACCGAATCCGACAAGGAAGGTTACGGAGAGCTATGCGGATCCAGATGCTTCAGCAGACCCGTTCGGCGAACGCGGATGCCGAAAAAATTTCAAGCTCCCTTCGGACGCTCCGAAGTTCGACGACACGTAGGAACCAAAGGCCTGGCTCAACGACCACCTCTCATTTGTCAAGTTGCATGGCGAAAACAGGAACACCGCCCTACAGTGCCTTCAGCTGCAGCTGACAGGCGCAACTCGGATCTGGCTCAGCAGCCTTTCCTCCGGCTCCATCCGAAGATGGGAGGAGCTAGCATACAGCTTCATCCGCAACTTCAAGGGCACCAGCAAGAGGCCAGCCTCGATCGAGGAGCTGCGAGCCTGCACCCAACGTACCGGCGAGTCCATTCGCTTGTACATACTACGATGGTCCCACATCAAGAACTCTGCCGCGCACATCTTCGAAGAAAGGACAATCGATGCCTTCAAGGATTGTGTCAAGCGCCCGGACTTCAAGGAAGAACTTGGGCGCGTCAAGCCCAAGACGCTCGACCACCTCATGGAAATCGCCAACCGATGGGCAGAGGGCGAGGATTCCCTCCACCGAATGCATTCGGATGACGAGGACGACTATAGCCACGGGCAAGAACATCGTAGCAAATGAAGATCGCGCGTCTATGACAATCGCGACGGAGTCGACATGGTAGCGATTGGATACGCCAACCGACGCAACGACCGCAAACGCAGCAGCGGATACTGCAGAGGAAACTACCGCGAAGGAGGAGGACCCACACAGACGTGGCAACGTCCCAGCCGCGACAACAAGCCCTCGGCATACGACAAGTTGTCTAGAACTTGCACCATCCACTTCTACATCGACAAACATGATGGCAAGAAGAAAGCGAGCCACATGCTCAAGGACTGTCGTGAGTTCCAAAAGCACAGCGAGGGTTCACCCAAATGCAACGCCAGATCGTGAACCCTGGAATTGGGACCGCACCTGCACTAGGTGACATCGCCCACGGAGCTCCTCCACCACCCGTTGGACCGTCGAATCCAGCGATCGCACCTACGCCAAACAATGGTGCGGGAGGGTACCCGCCACCAAAGGGAGCCCTGATGATCCAGAAACGGCGCCCAACAAACAGAGTGTAGAAGAAGATTACCTGCCAAGTTAGCCTGGCGGTCACCTTCCCACCAGCCATTCCTGAGTACCTTAGTGGCTCGGAGTCCTGTATCATGTTCGACCGTTCGGATCACCCACGCCAGATCCCTCGCCCAGGGCATGCTGCCCTGGTGCTTGAGGCACAGATCAGGGGGTTCAAAATGAGCTACGTCTTCATGGATGGCGGCAGCGGCATCAATCTGATGTTCGCCAGCACACTCGCAACAATGCGGATCCCGCTGTGCCGCCTGGAGCAATCAGACACGACGTTCCACAGCATAGTCCCAGGGAAGGGCATATATCCCCTAGGGAAGATATGACTCGACTTCATCTTCGGCCAGCCCGAAAACTTCAGGCGCGAGCGGCTGGAGTTCGAAGTGGTGGACTGGCCATCACAATATAACACCATCCTAGGGCGCGCGACATTCACACTATTCCTGGCAGTACCGCACTACGCGTACCTGCTACTGAAGATGCCAGGACCCAGGGCGTCATCACCGTCCAGGGAAGCTTCACCGGATCCGACCACTGCGATAGAGACTTTAACAGAATATCCCAGTTGTTCGGCATGTAGGAGGAGCTCACGAGGCTCCGAGAAGTGACACACAATGGGACACCCCTAGTCGCCAGGCAAAACGCACCTGATATGTCGTTCGACTCCATGGTTAACACAAAAAAGGTGCAGGTCCACCCGACGGACGCCTCCAAGATGGCGCTGATCACCAACGACCTCAGCCCCGCATAGGAAAGCGCGCTCGTCAAATTCCTCCGTGAGCTTGGGAAATCTTCGCCTGGTTTCATGCGGACATGCCAGGAGTTCCAGGGGAATTTGTCGAGCACGCACTCAATGTGTTCCTTGACGCAAGGCCAGTCAAGCAGTCAATCCGACGACTGTCCGAGCCAAGAGCTGAAGCCGTTGGAATCGAAGTCAACAGACTACTCGATGCCAACTTCATCTGGGAAATTAAGGAGAGCGAATGGCTGGCCAACACCATGTTGGTCCCCAAAAAGGACACGGACATCCTGCGGATGTGCGTGGACTTCACATCGCTCAACAAGTACTGCCCCAAGGACCACTTCCGTCTACCGCGGATCGATCAGATCATCGATTCGACTGTAGGATGCGAGAAGATCTCCTTCCTCGAAGCCTACTCGGGCTACAACCATATTCGGCTGAAGGTTGAAGACCAGGAGAAAATAGTGTTCATCATGGTGTTCGGAGTGTTCTGCTACAACACCATGCCCTTCGGGCTGAAGAATGCAGGTGCCACATACCAGAGGTGCATGCAGGTGTGCCTGAAAAACCAGATCGGTCGCAACATTCAAGTCTATGTCGATGACATAGTAATCAAGACCAGGGAGGCCAGGACGCTGATCGACGATCTCCGCGAGACGTTTGATAACCTTGATCACTACAAGATCAAGCTGAACCTAGAAAAGTGCGCCTTCGGCGTCCCATCTGGCCAACTACTCGGCTAATTCATCTCCCAACAGGGTATAGAGGCGAATCCGAAGAAAATCAGGGCCATACTGGCCATGGATAAGCCAAAGAACCTTAAAGGTGTCCATCAGCTAGCTGGGCGGATCATAGCGCTGAGCAGATTCATCAGTCGCATGGGCGAGAAGGCCCTACCCTTTTACCAGCTGCTGCGCAAAGCGGACAAGTTTGACTGGACACCCGAAGAAGATGACGCGTTCGAGGACCTCAAGCGGTATCTCTCCACCTCACCTATCCTGGTCACGCCAAAGGAGCGAGAGCCATTGCTGATATACATCGCAGCTACACATCAGGTGGTAAGCACCATACTCGTGTTCGAACGACCCGAAGATGACATGACCCATGGGATCCAACGCCCAATCTACTACCTCAGCGAGGTACTGACTCTAACAAAGCAGAGGTACCCTCACTACAAAAAGCTCGCCTACGGCATATTCATGACAGCTCGTCAGCTGAGCCATTACTTCCAGGAGCACCAGATCATGTTGGTCAACAAGGCCCCACTATACAACATCCTGAACAACCCCGAAGACACGGGCAGTGGCGGATCCAAGGGGGGCGATCAGGGGCCAAGCCCCCCCTATGTATCGGCCCCCTCAATGAGGATTAGCAGGGACTAATAGCTCGGTTCCCTAATTAACATAGCCATACACGTAAATAAGGCTTAAAAACCCATTCCTCGGCAGCGCCATTGGCCCAATAACACACAATATGGCTGATATGATGGGAATTGCGTGGATGCACGTGACATGTTAGCCCATGATTGATCGATAGCTCAGTTAAAAAAACGACTGATTGATACCTCACTAGTCCTGGCCGCCGCTAGGACACAACCAAAATAGCAAACAATATACGCCACCCACAGAGCCACCCGTCCATGGCGCCAGTGTAGCGCAGAAAGATGGAGGCTACACGTCTCTATTTCGGCAGCCAGCGGGCACAACGGCGCTCGGCATCATAGAAGAAGCACTGATGCGGTGCTTTAGAATTCGGGCAGACAAACACTAGGATGTGAGTGTTCAGTTGTTTTTACCTGATCTCCTCTGTTAAAATTAGAGTTCCTTAATCTGCTGATTCATTTATCTGTAGGTATAGAAAATGAAGAACAAGTGTACATGCATCACAACCGTAATATTTGAAATGATAAAGATTCAAAGACACCGAAGATAACGTGTACCTCAATGCTAATGTTTATTTGAGGTTGAAAACCAAGTTCAACATATAAAATGTGACTAATCCCTGGTTCTTATACAATATAACTTATTTACTGAAGATAGTCTTGTTCACGTTAATATACCTTATATTCTTATATGCTGATTTATTAAATATTGAATAACCGTTATGAAAACCCTGCCTCCGCCGTTGAGCGGTAAAAATACAAACTCGTTTTTAATTGCGGAACATATATTTGGTATTCATGAGCTAATTGATGTGTATTTTTGTGTAATGTCTGATTGCTCGCTCATCATCGTCTTCGCCCCCCTATGGTCAAATCCTGGATCCGCCCCTGGCCACGGGACGCGTAGCCCTGTGGGGCATCGAGCTGCCTCCTCTAGACATAGTCTACGAGCGGCGCAAGGCCATAAAGTATCAGGTCCTCCCTGACTTCCTCGTCCACTGTATGGAACTTCAGCTGTCGGACACTCCGGACATGACGCAATTGTAGATGATGCACTTCGACGGCTCCAACATGAGGCTAGAGTAGGATCTGACGTCATACTGACGTCCCCTCAGGGCAACAAGATGAAATACGTCCATCGGATGAAATTTCGCGCCTCCAACAACGAGGTCGAATACAAGGCCCTCATCCATGGCATGCGGATGGCCAAGATCTGTGGCGCAACATGCCTCGTCATCTACGGTGACTCGAACCTTGTCATCCAGCAGACGATGAATGAGTGTGACACTCACATCGCCAACATGATTGCGTACCGCATGCTCTACAACTCACTCGAAGGGGACTTCAACGGCTGCGAGCTTCAACACATCGGAAGGGAAAGCAACGAGAAAGCCAATAGGCTCGCCAACATCGGATCCACCTGCGCACGGGTGCCACCAGGTGTGTTCCTCGAACAATTTTGTGTACCATTGTAACATCCCAAAAATATTGATCAAGGATTATCAAGATCCAATCACCAAAATTAGGGTTAACAAAAACTTTGTTAATTAAAAGCATATGAATGCATGTGTGTATGTGATGATTGTATGAATGCATGAATGGACTTGTGTGATTGTTGTAAATAGCAAGGAATGGTTTAAAGATGAAAACAACATCATCTAAATCAAATCCAAGCAGAAACAAATCAAGAGAAATTCAAAAAACAAACCAAATAAGCAAATGGTCATTTTTGCCAATCTTGCTCACTAGATCACTTTGAGTGTTTCTAGTCGAAGATTTCAAACAGAAACATTCCCAATGCTAAACCCCTTGCTAGACCCCTTGCTAGACCAAGTAAAAGTGAAACCAAGCCCACCTTTTAAACTCACATAAACATTTGGCAACTGGATTCAAATGACAATTCAAAATTGAATCTAGTTCATATGTGAAGATCACTAATTCTCAAAAACCAACCAAACCAGTTAACCTTGACCTTTCCAACTAACCAAAGACTATCTAGTATGTGACTAGTACACCCACCAAGTTTGAACCAAAAATTCAAATTCAAATCTCTTTCGGCCATTTCATCAAACACCTTGCAAATAGAAATCAAACAAAACACAAAACACTATAGTGAGCAGTGATTTGGCCAACCTTGTTCCCTCTCTAGCCCAGAGCACCCTCTTAGTAGATCATCTAGCTCATTTAACAAGCTTTATCTCACTATGAGCTTGCCATTACCATCAATGGTGAGCATGTCGAGCCTCAACTTGCCACCCCATTGTCGACAGCAAGCTAGGAGAAGCTCTAGCCTCGCCAACCTTGTCTGGGACACTGACCACTGTCCACCGCCACCCCCTGTCCAACGCCAACACACTGCCAGCCCCTGGACCACTCAGCCCGAGCGTGCCGAGAGCGCGCTAGAGCGTCGCACGCGACACGCGAGCACATACCACGTGCCGCCCTCACCGCTTGCGTGCATGATCACCACCCTCCCAGGAACCGCTAGGACATGCCCGTTCGTCGCCGCGCGACCATGACAGCCTGTGCGCCATTAATTTTCCTGTCTAACCCGCCGAGAGCATCGCAGTGTTCCGACCAAATTGCACCGCCCCACGCCTCGCAACCATGCCGTTGAGCTTCGCTAGGGAGCACATCATCGTCCCCTACCGTCGCCCATGACAGTAGCTCGCTGTGCCGACGACCACGACGAGCTCAGCCCGCGCCCTTCGGTCCCCTCGCTGCACTATAAATAGAGGCCACCCCCATTCGATTTGAGCACACCATCACACTCCCCTAACTCTTAGAACCACCCCACCTCATCCCCGGAGCAAGGCGCGCAGCAGGTCGCCGTAATTTCACCGGAGTCCGCCGATGTAGAGGAGAAGAGGCGCCGCCTATTGGAGCCGCCCCAGGAGAAGCCACTGGTACCAAGAGGTTCGTCGTCGTCGAATTTGTCGTTCGCCCCCATCGTCGACCCTCGCCTGAGCCCCGGTGAGCCTCACACGACCCCCACCGGTCGCGCTAGGGTTTAGTCTTGTCGGCGTTGCCCGACGGAGACGATAAGTCACAACCATTCGATTAGATATTGATCGTGTGGTTTAGATTGCCCCGTACTGCTTCGCACCCCCTGTCTCGCTGACTGGTGGAGACAACCACTTAAACACACCTTGCGTGGGCCGTGGGCCGGGCCGCCGTGCCTCCCGGTTAACTCATTTAGTTTTGGTTTTTTTTTTTTTTTTTTTTTAGTTTCAAACTTAGTTCTACCTAGATCAAAAAAATCAACCCAGCGATTAATCGAACCAAATTGCATGAAACCAATTTTGTTAGAAAGGTACTAGAATTCTTAATCCAAGCCCATTGGATTCAAATCAATTGGAATTGTAGATCACCTATAGTCAAAATAACAAGGCAGAAGATTTTCTGTATTCAAACATTTTTTAAAATTCAACCACAAAAGCTTTTGAGTTGATTCCAACTCTCAAAAATCACATTTGACAAGACTTTTCTGAATATGTAAAAATATCTAGGTTTACTTGCAGAAATAATGGTCAAGCAATAAAAGAATGCCCCATAGGCATTTCTAGTCACTTTAATTAATTAAGATAAAAAGGTTAAACTTTATTAAATTGTGACACCACTTTAAATCACATTCCCATATACTGAAATATGTGGTGATGACATGTGTCAACATGACCCCATATTTTAGTTGGAGAATATTAAATCTTAAGTAGTTTTCAATGAGTAGGAATTACTTTTCTACAATAAAATAATCCAAACCTTGCCTTAATGTTTGTGATGGTGCTAGATCATCTAGTGAAAACCTTGGTGTGATAAATAGAAGTAGTTAAGTATTGTTTGGTGATTGTGTACCCCAGATTTATTTATAGACGCTAGTACCGACCAAGGATACGAGGAGGAAGGAGGATACTACAAGGAAGAAGCCGAGGAGAACTTCAACCACTGCTCTGCACAAGGCAACTTAAAAGTTGCAAGTTACCTTACCTATGCAAGCCTAATACTACCAGTTGACTTGGCAAGCTAAAACTTGCATGATAACTATGCAAACTAGATGCCTTAGGCATATGTGATTATACCCCTTTGATTATACCCAATCCTAGTTTTAATTGCAAGCTTAGTTATTTTATTTATTTATCAAATCTTCTTAGTTTGGTTTACTTAGTGATTTATAGATTTTAGAAAGATGTTTAAATGTAGCATAAAGAGCATAAAACTTGGCCTAAGTTAGATAATCTTGATGTCATCCTGAGGCATGAGATTGAACTTAGATCTTTCACACTTGTTTACCACCCCTCATTAGTGTTTATCCCCCACTTGTAGATGCTAGTGCTAGACATAAAACTTAATCACTTTAGATGGTATTACTTGGTGAAAATGATTATGAAAACCTTAGAATGATGAGTCATTCTACTGAAATGTTTTGACAATGTGTTCTTGAAACACCAGATGATTTTGATGAGGAAAATGTTGACGCATGAGCCTTAGCCCTTTATAAAACTGATGGTTGTCTGGATGCGATATCATTCCAATTTTACCGTACAACCACAATACCCGAAAATTGGGTAGGGCTTGACTGGAAGTTTATATACCTTAGTATGGGTTCCCTTGCGGCCAAGGTTTGAGCTGAGGCTACCTTGTGAAGATTGTCCACCTGTGCAGTTCCCAAGATGACAGATGGTCATGGTTGGGAGGCCAAACTCACAGGAGAGGTTCCTATACTAGGGCGTGTAATTGAAAGGTTAGGATTGATTATCCGCATACTGAGTATGGTGAATTCGGGATTGTTCCTGACGGATGTATCGAATATTATGGTGAAAGTGTACCACCTCTGCAGAGTGTCAAACTATTCGAATAGCCACGTCCGTGGTTATGGACAGTTGGAGTGGTCATACTGTTCCGTCGTCAGATGCTTTCAAAATGACTTGTGAAATGAATCATGACTTTGACTTGACCACAACAGAGTTGTGTAATGAAAATTCAAGTTCCCACTAGGTGTTCTAAAACTTTCAACTAGATTTCTTTGCTTCTGAACTCAGTAGAGATAAATCTAGATTTTTGCAAAACAACCTAGAGCCTAGCACTTCCTACTCAAAAACCACTTCACTTGTTAGTATTAGCTTGCGAGTACTTAAAGAGTACTCATGGCTTTGTCCCTAGCTATTCCCGTGGACAGAGTATGAAGAGGACTATCAGGAGGATGGACCGTAGGAAGGTTACGACAACTAGGATCATCTCCCATCGTCAGCATTGCCTGTGACTATGAAGATGGAGCTTCGCCCACGCTACCGTTATTATTACGTTATTCCGCTGCTTGATTGTATTAAGACTGGATCATGAGATCCTTTATTTGTTGTAAGACCTTATGTATGGTTTGTAATGGATGATGTACTGTGATATCCAATCTGTTATGTCTCACAAAAATGGTAATCTTGGGTTTGTGATGTATGGCATAATAGGCATCTGGGATTAAAAATCTGGGTGTTGACAACCATCTATCAAGAGAAAGTTCCCAAAGGGTTCAGCCGAAGAAGCAGAGCACTCGGGGGCTGCGCCACCCGAAGGACACGAGGGACCCGAAAAGCTCGACACCGAGGCCAAGCTGGTCAGTGATGACGCTCACGGTGTTGACATGGGCGCTTCTTTGGAAGACCCCAAGAGCAAGGTATGATGATGTACTGTGGATATTTCGTGTGGTCCAAGCCCATGACGTCTTCGGATCCTTGGAGAACAAGACTAAAATAGATAGAATTTCAAAAGATACAAACCTTAAATCTGTAACCGACTCGACCTACACCCGGGACCAGCCTATCTATATAAAGGCTAGGAGGGCACGGCGAGAAGGATCTCTTCCACCCTCGCATACACACCTCTCGCCAGATTGCATCTACGCACCCTTATAACCTTCGGTTCCGCCGTAATCAAGAGCAGACAAGCAGGAGTAGGGTTTTCCCTCCAGGGGCCTGAACCTGGATAAACCTCGTGTCTCGCGTTGCTTGTCTGTTAACCGTTCCGCGATCTCCAGCATCCTCATCTTCTCTAAAACCCAAGCCCATAACAATGGGAATTGATGAGATCGAACCTCGTCACTAGGTAAGATTGACATTCAGTAGAGATCTCCTCTAGATTATCTTCTTCCTCTAGCTTCCGATAGTTGCTAAGGAAACAGCTCTAGGAGCACTTGTATTGGGCATTCGCCCCCATCATAGTAGATCTTGCAGGAGTAGGAGCGTTACCTCACAGAGAGGGCCCCGAACCTGGGTACGTCGCTGTGTTTGCAGTCCCTCATATCCAACCCGTTGTGTTAGCCACCGATTGGCACTGCCATGTCCCTCTCAATCCATCTCCGATGGCACTGCCGTGTTCCACACCACGATAATGGTCTTGGTAACCTATTGGTACCTTTGGTGGAGGAGGCGTCGACGCACGCATGACAAAAACGCCCCGCCGATGAAGTATTGTGTAAATTACATCCGTGGATTAGCTGCTAATTTTATCAAATCGGGTCGATGAAGCCCTAGATGCATTTTAAGTAAACTTATATACTATGTAACTATTGTTTAATATTAATAAAGTTGTCCAGTGGCTTTTTCTCAAAAAGATACTACTTTTTTCGTCCAAAAATAACTAAACGTATTTAGCGTATAGATACATTCAAATCTAGCCGAACTCAAAGTTTATTTAGATTTAAATATCTAGATGTATTTTAGCGTATTGATACATTCAAATCTAGCCAACCTAAATCAGTTATTTATATACGGGGAGTATTACTAATTTGATGTCGTAGATGACCTTTTCCGACAAAATTGGGAGGATGGTGTAAAAGACTCTTCCGTCCAAATCGCCGCCGCCACGACAAAATTGGGAGAAAGAACAGGAACTCGAATCATACACGACTCCTGGAATGAGAAAACCCGGGATAGCACGGCGAACCGAAACCACTCCAGCTCGTAGCTCCGCACGCCTCTCACCCCTCCTCACCGCCCCCCATGCCGTCGCCCTCGCTCCGCCTCGCCGTGGTCGGCGCGGGTGCGGCCGGCCTGGCGGCAGCGCGCGAGCTCCGCCGCGAGGGCCACGCCCCCGTCGTATTCGAGCGCGCCGCCGCCGTGGGGGGCACCTGGCTCTACGCTGCCCCCACCTCCGCAGCCACCACGGACCCGCTCGGCGCCGCCGCCACCCACTCCAGCCTTTACGCCTCGCTCCGCACCAATCTTCCCCGCGAGGTCATGGGCTTCCTCGACTTCCCCTTCACCGCGGCCAGCTCCGCCGTCGACACGCGCAGGTTTCCCGGTCACCAGGAGGTGCTCCGGTACCTCGAGGACTTTGCGCGGCGGTTTGATCTGTACGGGCTCGTCCGGTTCGAGACGGAGGTGGTTGGAGTCCGGAGGGAGGCCGGCGGGAGGTGGGCGGTGACATCCAGGAAGCTTGGGGAAAAGGGGGAGCAGGACGAGGAGGTGTATGATGCCGTCGTGGTTTGCAACGGGCACTACACGGAGCCTCGCATCGCCTCCATACCCGGTAATCATTCCCTATAGTACGAACTTGGTAATTGTGCAAATTTGATTTGAACTCCTAAGCGTTGATGAATTCTTGGAGGAACTGACGCAATTGAGTGCCTTGTCCAATGTTTAGTTACAAACTTGCGATGCCATGATAATCAGATCCACAAACACAATTGTCAGGCACTTGAAATCACAGGTGTTGATTGAGTTTGGTCATGAAATCTCTATTTTTCAAACGTTGACAGGGGCTGATGCCTGGCCCGGAAAGCAGATGCATAGCCACAATTACCGTGTTCCCGAGCCATTCCTTGATGAAGTGAGTATGTTTCTGACTGTGATTTGTCCTTCCCTTATGTGTTGCGGTGCTTAACTATCTTGAACTTGAAGTACACATTGCATTAGTAGGTAGTGATTGTAATCGGAGCCTCGGCAAGTGCATTTGACATTTCGAGGGACATCGCAAGCGTTGCAAAGGAGGTTCATATTGCTGACAGATCTGCACCTGCTTCCACTTGCGAACAGCAGCCTGGATATGATAACATGTGGCTCCATTCCATGGTAAACGCCCTTTTTCGTTGTGAGTTGAATATGGTGGATTCATCCATTTAAGGGGCTGCCAATGTTTTAAAGGTCACATAACATATTGTTATAACAAAATCATGTTCGACTTGCAGATTGACCGTGCACAGGAAGATGGCAGTGTGATTTTCCAGGATGGCAACTCAATCAAAGCGGATGTCATCATGCAGTGCACTGGGTATAGTCATGTAGCATACCTGAAACCCATCTGTTACACAAACCTTTCCATTTCACTATGTTGGTTCAAGCTAATCATGTGTTCACTCCTTCTGTATGCTGTCTAGCTATCTGTATGACTTCCCATTCCTTGGTGATGATAGCACCATCTCCGTGGACGACAACTGTGTTGATCCATTATACAAGCATGTATTCCCTATAGAAGTGGTTCCTGACCTATCTTTCATCGGATTGCCGTGGAAGGTCAATTTGTTTGTAACTTACTGCTCTTCTGTATAGATGCACTTATTAACTGTCTTTCCAATGCTCTAGAATCTATAACTCGCAGCTGTCTGTTTAATTCAGGTTATCCCTTTTCCACTGTTTGAACTCCAAAGCAAATGGGTTGCTAGTATTCTGTCTGGACGGATCAAGCTTCCATCCAAAGATGAAATGATGGAAGATGTAAAAGCCATCTACTTGAGACGGGAAATTCGTGGATGGCCTAAGAGATACACCCACAACTTTAGTGGTGGCTATCAGGTACCCTAGAGATGGACGCCTAGTTCTACTTAACATAGTTTTATGAGCTGTGAATGTATTGCCATCAACATTTCACACTAGATACTATCCTTGTTCCTGCTAAGCATGATGTGTTTGCAGTTTGAGTATGATGATTGGCTCGCGGAGCAATGCGGCCATCCACCAATTGAAGAATGGAGGAAGCTGATGTATGCTGCTAATTCGAAGAACAAGGCAGCTCGTCCTGAGAGCTACCGCGATGAGTGGGACGATGATCATCTGGTGGCACAAGCAAACGAGGATTTCAAGAAATATTTATAACCTGTGTCGTGAATCCTGATCTCATCCCTATTTGAATAAAAGTTTACAGGTCAAATAATGTTTTCAGTAAATAACAGGTCCAAAAATTGGAACGTTAATCTTGATCTCTGTTGCTTTTACCTATCAACAAAAAGGAATGCACCAGCCGGGAATCGAACCCGGGTCTGTACCGTGGCAGGGTACTATTCTACCACTAGACCACTGGTGCTTGATGGCTTTATGTGACAACTAATTAATTTGATCAGTACCTTCATGGTAACTGAACCAAAACATATCCTCCTATGACTGCAATACAACAGTACAGATATGGTAACTGAAGTACACCATATTTATTCTCCTTGGCTGTATTCATTCACACTCTCGAGTGTACGGGACCATTGAAGTTTGTACTAAGAGCAACAATAACAGATCTAACTGCCTCTTAAAACGCTCTATTATGAGCATGTATAACGCAAGGTGCTTAAGTACCGGTGCTTAAAGAGAGAGAGAGTGCGGCCACGTCACGAAGCACCTGACTAAACTTTGTTTAGTCCAACGCTAGATGCTATGCACAACTTTGTTTAGTCCAACGCTAGATGCTCTACTTTGGTGCTTCGATCAGAGACATGTCTTCGTTACCACCCAGCTCAAGCACCCCTGACTTCTTCCAGTCCGTAGCAATCTACTCTAGAAAATGTTTTAGGTTTGTAAAGCTAATATATCTAGACATCTTTTAGTGTCTAAGTTAAAGTGAATCTACACACTAAAAAATATTTAGATACATTTGTTTCATAAATCTAAAACATCTTATATTTTTAAACAGAGGGAGTAGAAGATTAAGAAATTGGAGACGAACCGAAGACTGGGGAAAACCCCCTACCCAAAAAAACGACCCCGACCCTCTCTCGCTTCCCTGAGGGCGACGGGGCTCATCCACCTCCGGCCGCCTCCCCCACCTCCACCCGCCTCCTTTCGTCGTCGCCCGGCGAGCCGGCGGCCGGGCGGCGGTCTGCCTCGCGCTGGAGAGTGGGTGAGCCCTCTCCCATGGCGACGTGCGCCCGGGATACCTCGGTCCGGCGTGTCTGGATGGTGATGGCGGTGGCGTCAACTCGCGGCAGGGCACCATGGAAGCGGTGGCTCGCCGGTCGCCGTCCTGGTCCGGTTCTGGGCACCTCGACCCCCAGATGGGTTCAGGAGGGCCCTAGATGGGCTCGGGCGGTCTGGGACACCAAGTCTGCAGAGCTTCCTAGAGGTGTGGCGGCAGCGACTGAGCTAGGCGGGGGACGGCGGCGCTGTGGCTGCCTATTGCAGCAAGGCGGCTGGAGCTTCACGGGCCCGCTAGGCCCGACCAGGCCTGCCAGGGCCTAGTGTGCTCCCGCTGCTCTATCCGACCGATGACTGCCTTGGCGGTGGAGGTGGGTTCCTTCCGCGGATGCGAGGCTGATGTCCCTCATTCGGCGATGTCGCGTCCCTCCACCTTGCAGGCATGCGCCAGTGTTCATGAAGAGAAGAGCGTTGGTGATTCCAAGATCGTGGAGGCGCATACTCGTGGACGGCAAAGCTGGGTGGCGGTGCTCTGTTGCACCCGAGTTTTTTTGTGGGCGGGGATCATGTGAAATCCCTGTCGGCTAGTCTGACCCTGGCGTGGTGCCGCCTACGAG
Source organism: Avena longiglumis (assembly GCA_030063025.1). Lineage (NCBI taxonomy): Eukaryota > Viridiplantae > Streptophyta > Magnoliopsida > Poales > Poaceae > Avena > Avena longiglumis. The sequence continues at coordinate 453,079,556 of CP125974.1, read as the reverse complement.
TGGCACCATTCCTTCTTAAAGGGCACCGCGGGAATCCCTGCCCACTTTACTTTGCGTGTCGGAGGAAACTCTACGACCAATTTGGTCTGGGTAGCGGCATTGTGTTGACGGTGCTACCTTCTTGAAGGCGCTGCTTGATACGGACGCTTCGGTGCGCTTGGTTGTGGTGGGTCAAAGTCGGAGGGCCTGCGGTTGTGGGTCATCATCGTTTCGTCGATTCACCTTTGTCTTTATTTTTTTCCTTTTGGGCATGTTTTTGCTATTGCCCCAGCATTCCCTTTGGTTCGAATGCTTATATCGATGTATTGGCTATATTAATATAGCGGGGCGAAAGTCTATTTCGAGAAGATTAGGAAATTCCATCGAGAGCCAATTTAGCTTGCTCGGTACCTCGGCCATTCCCTCTAGTCCAGCTACAATATTCACACGGTAGCTCAGTGGCAGAGTCTCGTCGTCGACATAGGACACATATGTCAAAAGGCATGGAGCAGGTTGCGGCTTCCGGCGCGCGTCCGTCCTCCATCGAACGACGGTCGGACTCTTGTTCCTCATGGCGGCCAGCCGCCCAGCCCCGCGAGCAAGCCGCTCTCTAGGACCGCTTGCTAACTCACGGGCCGCTCTCTACACACTCCGATTCCAGATGCAAAGCTGGCGAAGAAAGAAAACGCAAGCACTAGGGAGGCACTATGCGGTCGTGTACGTTGAAAGGGAGCGGTTACTTTCTTTAGCACCGATCAGGCATCGAAGCCAAACAAGACACTCTTCCCCCTCCTTTAGCACCGTACCATTCCAGCGTGGCAAAAAAACCCGGTTTTCTTCTTAAGCACTCAGGCTAAGCACCTGCGTTGTACCTGAGAATATTTTTTCAGTCTAAGATGCCTCTGCAAGAACAGAGCCCCTTAAAACGCCTATAAGATGGACCTAAAAATATGTTTTCACTCTAAAATACATACATCTGCGAGTATAATTTAAATATCAGAGTTGGCAAAATGTAGACCAACGTCGATTATTTGTTCTTCATACATACATGCACTGTAGGATAAACCAAAATCTTAAAACTAGATTTTTCTCTGCATAAACCCTAATCCTATATACCAAAACTTGGCTCCGGTATACCTCATGGGGCATACAGACGCGGCTACCATGACGTAGGCAACCATCACTCGCCCCTTAAAACGTTTATAACTAAAAATATATTTTCAATCTAAAATGCCTCTACGAGAATAGGAACCGGATGCTAAACTGTATAACTCAAAGATCAGAGTTGGCGACAAAATTCAACACGGGAATTAAGATCAACATCTATTATTTGTTTTTCATACATACATACATACATACATACATACATACATACATACATACATACATACATACATACATACATACATACATACATACATACATACATACATACATACATACATACATACATACATACATACATACATACATACATACATACATACATACACGGTAGATAAACATAAATCTTAAAATTAGATTTGTTGTTGCATAAACCCTAACCCTATATACCAAAATTCGGCTCCAGTATACCTTACCGGGGCCTATAGGCGCGGCTGCCACGATATAGGCAACCATCACTCGTTGCCGAGCAAATAGCTCATGTGCGAACGTTTTTTCTTGGAATGGACAAAAACACAACGCCGTTCGAAAGAATCTCTATAGAACGATGCTTCTCGCGGAAAAAATAGCCCATATATGACACAAGCCTTAAGAGCTAGCAGAGGTTGTTAAAAGTTTGGATTATGTGCGCTGAGTTGGACCCACAACTTATCCACTTCAGCGCCGATCCACCTCGCTGTGGGACCCACAACTCGCCTAGCTCAGCTTCAGATCTCTCACCCCCGCTCGCCCATGCCTGCCCGCCGCCGCCGCCCGACCCTTGCCGCTCCCATTTTCTCGGGTCTTCTTCTCCGGTGACGACGCGCGACTACGGTCGCCTGACGATTTATGTCGATCTCTAGTTTAGCTTCCCGCCCCTCATGGCCTAAGTACGGGGCAGTGCCCATGACAAGATGTCCTGACTGTCCACGCGTCGCGCCATTGAAGCGATTGGTCACAATCAAGGAGGACAATGGGAACTTTGGGCGAGAATTTGTGAAGTGAAAGAGCAAGGCCGAGCCGGAAAGGTTAGATCTGAGTTATCCATCGGTTCATTTTCTGTAATTTGTGCAGATTTTTCGATTTTTCCACCGATTTGGGAATTAGGATTCATGTGTTCTTTTTTAGAATCTGAAGAAATGTAACCATTTTGAGTGGATTGATGAATACGTTAAGAGGCTTCAAGGAGAGGGAATCACTGATTTGAGGGGGGCGCAACCCGGGAGTGTAGGGGTTCGTAGCATGGAAAACAAAAAATTTCTACCGCATGCAAACAAACAAGCCAAGATCTATCTACTAGATTGTAGCAACGAGTCGATAGAGTAACTCACCCTCGAAGATTCCAAAGCGGTTAACGAGAGCAGATTCTTGTGGGCGATGTAGTCGTACTCTTGCCGATCTCAAGATCGCGTAGACGATCCTTCCGTTCGTAGCGCTCCATGATCGGTCACACGTTCGGTACTCGATGAAGACATTCCTCTCCCTTGTTCCAGCAGGCAGCGGAGGTTGTAGCACTCTCCTCGCGATTTCGGCAGCACGACGACGTGGTGTCGGAAGTAGAGGGGAGATCTCGCAGGGCTTCGCCTTAAGCCAGAGCGAGCATAGTGGAGTATGAGAGAGGCCTTGGTGATCTAGGGTTTAGAGGGCACCAAGGGGAGGGCTTGGCCGGCGGCTAGGGTTTGGGGAAACCCCAACTCGCCGACTTGGAGGTGCCCTAGGCGGTGGCGGCAGCAGCACAAGGAGGTGGTGGGCCGGCGGCTTGGGGCTAGGGTTTTGGGTGTGAGGGGTAGTGGGCGCCCTACCCCTCCTTATATAGGTGGAGGGTGGCCGGTTGGGAGGAGGGAGTCCTCCCCCAACTAGGCCTCCTTGGCCGGCGGGTGGAGGGAGGGGACTTCCTCCCCAAGTAGGTTTCCTACTCTCCCTCCACCAAGCAAACTTGTCATTTGACTTTTTCAAATTGGCGTTTGACTTTCAAACTTGGATTTGATTTCTCTCTTTATTTTTCCCAGCCAAGTGACCTAGTACATGATGCAACATTCCATATTGTCATGACACATTCATGTACCCTTCCCCTCCGGAGTGCCGAACCTTCCCGACCCTTCTAGAACATTCCTGGTGAAAACACCGGAATCACTCCCCAACTCCGAAACAGGACTTTCCTTATATGAATCTTATTCTCCGGACCATTCCGGATCTCCTCGTGATATCCCGGATCCCATCCGAGACTCCGAACAACATTCGGTCTCTTACTAATCATTCCATAACTACTCAACAACATCGAATCCTTAAGTGTGTCTCCCTACGGTTCGTGAATTATGCGGACATGATCGAGACACTTCTCCGATCAATAACCAATAGAGGAATCTGGAAATTCATATGGCTCCCACATATTTATACGATTACTTTGCGATTGAATGAACCACTTACATACGATACCAATTTCCCTTTGTCTCACGATAGTTTACTTATCCGAGGTTTTGATCGTCGGTATCTCTGCATACCTAGTCCAACCTCGTTACCAATAAGTAATCTTTTCTCGTTCACGTGGTATGTGATCCCTTGTGAGCCAGTCACATGCTTGCAAGCTAATTGGATGACATTCCACCGAGAGGTCCCAGAGTATATATATCCGTCATATGGATAGACAAATCCCACTCTTGATCCATGTGTCTCAACCCATACTTTCCGAACACTCAATGCCATATTTATAGCCACCCAGTTACCGTGTGGTGTTTGATGTCATCAAAGCATCCTTCCGGTGATGGTGATAAGCATGATCTCATGGTCGAAGGAATTAGGTTACTATGTATCAGAAAGCTTATAGCAATTAAACTATTAAAATGACTTGATCTTTATGCTACGCTTATCTATAGGAGTATGTCCATCATACCATTCTCCTAATGATATTATCTTGTTGTTAATAACATCTTGTGGCATCCCGCAAAACCACTACTAGAAAATCGCGTTGAATTTGTGCATTGCATCGTCATCATCATGCATTGTTTACCAAAACTATTTTCGCAAAGCCGTTTTGTTTCTAAACGCCCCATCTTTTATTCAAACGCCAAACACCGGGTCTCCGGAATTATTTTTGTTGTTGCTATCGGTTTGCAAATGGTGTTTTAAAAACAAATAAAATTCATATTTATTTTTGGGCAATGAACGCCGATCGATTGACCCGACCACCCCTGTTTATTTTAAAACGGTCCACCTATCTGCCCCATCTAATCCTAAACCTACCAAGAATCCTACCCACCCCTTGCCTCCACATCACCCCACCCAATCCTGGAATGCCACCTCACCTTCCCCTTTCCCCCTAGCCTATCCCCATGCGCCACCTAATCCCCTCCACCTCACCCCACCAAACCTCTCACCCTCCCAGCCCCACCAAACCCACACAGCACACGCACACAACGCACACAGCCGCGTCCACCCACTCCCCTGTCCGCGGGACCCGCCCCCGGCCCCACTTTCCAGCACACACACCGAACCCCCCCTACCCGCGTGGACCCCGCCCTCGGGCCCACCACTACCACCGCGCCTGCCTCTCTCCTCTCTCTCTCCCTTCTTCCACCCCCGCACGCTGCCCACGCCACCCATCGCCGCTCCCACCGGCTCCGCCTCCATGCCTTCCCAAAGAACCCGCCCGCCCAGCTCCTCTCCGCCTGCCCGCCACGCCCTCAAGGCCGCGCCACCGCCTCCCTCGCCGATCTGCCCGCCGCCCATGCCACCCTCCTCCAGCCCACTCGAGTCCGCCTGGCGCGCCTCCCCGCCACCTTGCGCCCGCGCCCCTCTCCCGGCCAGCTCCCCACGCCCGCGAGCCTCGCTGGCGTCGCCGCCACGCCACCTCCGCCTCGCCCGGCCACGCTGCGTCCGGCCACGCTGGCCGCCAGCGCAAGGCTTCCGCCGCTCCTCCCGACGCCGTCACCGCCGCTGCCCCGCTGCTGCTCGCGAAGCCGGCCCCCGCCTTCCACCTCGACCACCGCTGCCGCGGCCGCCCGGCGACCTCCGCTGCCGCTCACCTGCAGAAGCCCCGCCCGCCAGCACTCCCCGGGGCCCGCTGTCGTCAGCGTCCTCCGGCTCGCCCGGCCGACCAGCAGGCTCCAGCCCATGAGCTCGACCCCAAGCCGTTCCTGAGCTCAACCGCCGCTGCTGGCTGCCCTCGGCCCGTCTGACGAGCACCGCCCGTCCTCGGCAAGCTCGCCCCCTCCCCGCCATCTCCCGTTTTGGCAGCGGCGTCCCTCAGCGGTGCGGGGCTGTTGGTGCAGACAGCATGAAGAACGACAAGACCGCCTCGCCAGAGCACCAAGTAATCCGCTTGACCTCAAGACCGATCCGGCCCGATCCAAGACCACACGGCGACAAGTTCACCTTCCGAGTCGGACCCGAAGACGCCGTGACCGGGACGAAACCACCGACAAGCTCTCTAACCCGGATACCCCAAGTGCTTCTTCCGGAACGAGGATCAAGCCGTTCCCGACAAACCGCCAAGATCTACCGATGTCCAAGGACCCGATGACCACCGAGATCGCCACGTTCGATATGGCCACCGCGGACGAACAAGTGCCGTCATGGTACGACAAGAACCCGACACCGATGCCAAGATCATCGGCATGAGATCGAGACCGGACCCGAAGACCACATGCGACAAGATCTTCGCCCGAATGCGGAATCAAGTACCAACGCCAAGACCTCCGGAAAGGACAAGACCAACGACGTGACCAAGACCGCGAATGCTACAAGAACGGCATCAGACCCGATGCGCCCGACGCCAACCAAGCCCTGCTTCCGGTTGCGACAAGACCTACCGGTGGTCGAGAATGTCACGCCAAGATCGAACCCTATACCTGGACCCCGATCGTGAACCACGACCTGTCGAACCACGAACCCCGGAACCCCAAGTTCGCGAACTCCAATGTGTGACCCTTTTCCGAACCCTATTTTATAACATATCAATTTGTTGCATATTAAATTGTCATTCCGCATGCATAGCATTGGTTCGGGGCCTTACGCCGATTCACCTAATAATTAAATATGGGGCCCATATGCGGCAAAACTAGCCTTATATTGGCCTCATTTAAACATGTGTAGCGAACCGGATCCATCATTGTATTGCTAAACAACATTTAATTTGCGGGTAGACAAATAACTTGAACCACCTAATTAATGTCGGACCCGGCCCGCCTAATATGACCTAATTGCATCGCACCTTGCCATGCCACGCATCATACATGCATCATGCCGATCTTCCGCCGTATTAAATATTGCATCCGTGTTTCTTCTAGTGTTTTGCTTCTTCATGATAAGGCCGTTGAGTTGATGTGAGCTTCGCCCGATCTTGGATGAACCTTCGACAATGTTTTCAAAGCAGCATCTCCCCTTTCTACCTATCTTACTTTTATAGTCTTTATTTCCCTCCGTTGATCTATTGCTATACGTGTTGCGATGCTCTAGTTTCGTGCCCTTTGATATCCCCCGGTAGTATATTGCCTTGGACACACCCTATTACCCGTTGTTTGGTAGATAGTTGGACTTGCGTAGTTGCTTGCTCAAGTGTCGATGTGTGTCGTCATATGCCACAATTGTTGATGTATTGCCGCATGTTGATGTTGGAGATGATTCTAGTTTTACTTATCGTCACTTTAAATTCTGTTTAACAACTAAAATTGAAATAAGCAGAGGCATCGGTGGGTGATAGATAATATTTGGTTTCAACGCCCACTTGTGTCCCGTAAGACCCAGTACTTGATTCCTATTCCTTGTTTTTATGCGCTATCCACATCCGGAGGTATATGGGACCCCCGAGCCAGAGCTTGATTCATCTTATTTCTTGGGGCCACAAACTAGTTTGAGGTGTTTTTACTATCCTGTACTTATGCCATGCTACTTCAGTATTTAAATTGTGCGAGGTACTGCACATCGCATCGTTAGGATCGGACACGATTCCGGTGTCGACAAGCCCAGCCACACTTTCGGGTTCCCGATGCTCACCGTCCACCCAAACCTTGAGTCCGTCTCGAGCTCGCCATCTGCTATGGATCTACTCCAAGGGTGGCCCCAAATATTTGAATCTGTGATTGTTCAGTCGTGAAAGCCTCGTTGGGTTTTGATTTGGTTTTTCCGAGGTTGATCGAGCGTGTGTTGCTATTGGTGCACCCCGGCCGGGTAAAACTTTCTGAAAGCCGTGTCCGCGGATATGGACGACTTGGAGCACAGTTTCTTGATCATAGACAAGCATAACTAAAGTTTACTGCTATAAATTTGACTTATAATGACTAGTAATCAGCTTCACTATAATGGAATGGCTAATTAATACTGCCCACAATTGCTTGTTTGGATGTCGCTTGCGACAATTTGTACCTGACTAGTAAATCTTGCAACTACAACGGAATGGCTGAATAAAAGTACCAACAACTGCTGGGTTTTTGGTTTATCTCATGCTATCTGTACCTGATTAGTAATTGTTGCAACTATCACGGAATGATTAACTAAAAGTGCCCACTGTTTACTTTACCAGGACGATTATCTAAACCTGACTAGTAAAGTGCCGCAACTATAACTAACTAAATAAAACTGCCAACTGTGTGAGTTCCTCGGTTGACTTCCTCGATTGGTCTCGAGGGGGAAACACCAGGATGGGTTTGTTTGGTGTTAGCTTCAGGATGGATCCGAATAGGTCTTTCTTACCCCCCCTCTGATTTCCGCCAGTTGTATCGAGTCTCTATAGGTTGTTTAGTGCACGCTGCCGCTCGATCCACCATACCTATGTAGGCGAGGACCGCCAATTCTAGCCTCGCCGTGCACTGGCCTCGATCGACGCTCCTTCTTTTCCTTTGGCCTTTGCGGCACCCTTTGTTTAAGCAGGTTTGAGATCGACGTTAGCGTGGTTACCCTTCCGCTTGGCACAAGGTGGTTATGGACGCCATTGGTTATTCTTCAGGGCTCTTAGCCCCATTTGCATCTTGTCCGTAGTCGGACGCTCTCTCATTTTCAAAGTGATTTGGATCTTTGTATAATATATCCGTATTCTTGACTCTTGAGTCAAGTATATATATTCTGCTCATGGGTCCCATCGAGGACTGTTGTGTAATGTTATTACCGCTTTCCACCCGCGAAAGTGCTGGTGAGCACCTTTGAATCGTTTCTGCGGGTTTGGCGAATTTTGCTCAAACTTGCATAGGTCCGATTCTGAGGGTGTTATAGAGTGGTATCGAGCTCAGCAGCGATGATACCCCACAAGTCCAACTGTAGGATAACTTAGCTAACGGTCAAGTAGAGTGTCAAAACTATTTTGCAAAAATCGGTTGGATAGTTCGATTAGGTCCGATTTTACTCCTTACCCTCTGCTGTTCTCCTCTTACCTCACGTGTTTTGATCTCTCTTCTCTCTCTTGAGTCCGTGAATTCTCGTGGTTGGGTTTCCGTCGTACCTTTAGGGCTTCGCTTTCTTCCTTCTGTAACGGAGGTGCTGCGATCATCAATCTGCAACTTGTCTGTTGAACCTTCATCCGATCTTTTGTTCTTGAGCTCTCTATCCATATGTGTTCCTTGCCGGATGTCAGTGTCGTTGAAAAACATATGAGAAGGACGAGCATTGGTGAAGTTGGAGTATACCTTGAGCATGTGTTGTTCATGCCAATGGAACCACCGCGAAACCTAATCATTGTGCCTTTCATACGATTTCTGCTGGCATCATCCTTTCGTTCCGGATACCGCCTATGAAGATCTTCAGTCTAAATCTCGAGAGTTGAGTTGCCTGATTCTCCTACCCATGTATAGAGCTGATAGTTGGGTCCGGGATGGACTGATCACCCTACCCGACTCTCACTGTTCGCTCTGTACATCGAACTGGTGGATCAATGTAACTTTTCCCTCTTCTGGTGGAAGTTAGAGGTGGCCTTACCTTCAACTTCGTCCTTTGTTTCCCCGGAGTGTTCTCTCGACGATCAGGAGCAACAACCCCTTGTTGGTGGTGTCGACGTTTTCAAGATGGAGGATGAACTTTTGTTAGTGGTGTCGCGAGGATCTACACGAAGCGCGAAGGATCAGATCGCCGACCTTCCTTCCGGTACCATGAGGCGGATCTCGAGGGCGAGATCCATTGTTAGTGGTGTCGAATTGTGGCATCCCGCAAAACCACTACTAGAAAATCGCGTTGAATTTGTGCATTGCATCGTCATCATCATGCATTGTTTGCCAAAACTATTTTCGCAAAGCCGTTTTGTTTCTAAACGCCCCATCTTTTATTCAAACGCCAAACACCGGGTCTCCGGAATTATTTTTGTTGTTGCTATCGGTTTGCAAATGGTGTTTTAAAAACAAATAAAATTCATATTTATTTTTGCGGGGCAGTCGAACGGGCCGATTGACCCGAACGACCACCCCTGTTTATTTTAAAACGGTCCACCTATCTGCCCCATCTAATCCTAAACCTACCAAGAATCCTACCCACCCCTTGCCTCCACATCACCCCACCCAATCCTGGAATGCCACCTCACCTTCCCCTTTCCCCCTAGCCTATCCCCATGCGCCACCTAATCCCCTCCACCTCACCCCACCAAACCTCTCACCCTCCCAGCCCCACCAAACCCACACAAAGACACGCACAACGCACACGCGTCCACCCACTCCACCATGGACCCGCCCCCGGCCCCACTTTCCAGCACACACACCGAACCCCCCCTACCCGCGTGGACCCCGCCCTCGGGCCCACCACTACCACCGCGCCTGCCTCTCTCCTCTCTCTCTCCCTTCTTCCACCCCCGCACGCTGCCCACGCCACCCATCGCTCCGCCCCACTGCTCCGCCTGGCCTTCCCCAAAGAACCCGCCTCCAGCCTCCTCTCCGCCCGCACGCCCTCCCAGCAGCCGGTGCACCGGTCCTCGTCGCATCCACAGCGCTCGCCGGCCGCTACCTCCTCTCCAGCCCACTGCCGAGTCCGCCTCAAGGCCTCCCGGCCACTGGCTGCGCCCTCTCGCAAGGCTCCCACGCCTGCAGCTGCCAGCGTCGCCTCCACGCCACCTCCCCGGCCACGCTGCGTCGCCCGCGTCTGCCGCCGCGGCGCTTCTGAGCCGCGCCTTCCTTCGCGCCTCCCGGACGTCACCGCTCCACCTGCCGTCGCGCGCGTCAGCGCGGCCCGCCTTCCACCTCGACCACGCTGAGCAGCGGCTGCCCGGCGACCTCCGTTCTGCGCTCACCTCGCAAGCCCCGCACCGACTCCCGGGCCCGTCGTCGGCCTCCTCCGGCTGCCCTCCGCCGACTCAAGCCCGCGAGCTCGACCCCAAGCCGGCCCTCGAGCCGCCGCTGCTCGTTCCGTCGTCCTCGGCCCGTCCGACGAGCACCGGCCCCGTCCCTCGGCAAGCTCGCCCCGGCCCTCCTGCCATCTCCCGTGCCTTGGGCAGCAGCATCCCTCAACAGTGCCAGGGGCACCTGTTGGGTGCAGGACCGCGAGAAGAACGACAAGACCTTCGCCTCAGAGCACCAAGTAATCCGCTTGACCCCGAAGACCGATCCCGGGGCCCGATCCGAAGACCACACGGGCGACAAGTTCACCTTCCCGGAGTCGGACCCGAAGACGCCGTGACCCGGACGCCGAAACCACCGACAAGCTCTCTAACCCGGATACCCCAAGTGCTTCTTCCCGGAACCGAGGATCAAGCCGTTCCCGGACCCGACAACCGCCAAGATCTACCGATGTCCAAGGACCCGATGACCACCGAGATCGCCACCGGTTCGATATGCGCGCCACAGGACGAACAAGTGCCGTCATGGTAATGACAAGAACCGGACACCGATGCCAAGATCATCGGCATGAGATCGAGACCGGACCGAAGACCACATGCGACAAGATCTTCGCCCGAATGCGGAATCAAGTACCAACGCCAAGACCTCCGCGGAAAGGACAAGACCAACGACGTGACTCAAGACGCGAATGCTACAAGAACGGCAGACCAGGCGGACCGATGCGCCCGACGCCAACCAAGCCCTGCTTCCCGGTTGCGACAAGACCTACCCCGGTGGTCGAGAATGTCACGCCAAGATCGAACCCTATACCCTGGACCCCAGATCGTCGAACCCTGGACCCTGTCGAACCCTGAACCCCCGGAACCCCAAGTTCGCCGAACTCCAATGTGTGACCCCTTTTCCGAACCCTATTTTATAACATATCAATTTGTTGCATATTAAATTGTCATTCCCGCATGCATAGCATTGGTTCGGGGGCCTTACGCCGATTCACCTAATAATTAAATATGGGGCCCATATGCGGGCAAAACTAGCCTTATATTGGCCTCATTTAAACATGTGTAGCGAACCGGATCCATCTGTTGTATTGCTAAACAACATTTAATTTGCGGGGTAGACAAATAACTTGAACCACCTAATTAATGTCGGGACCCCGGTTCCGCCTAATATGACCTAATTGCATCGCACCTTGCCATGCCACGCATCATACATGCATCATGCCGATCTTCTGCCGTGTATTAAATATTGCATCCGGTGTTTCTTCTAGTGTTTTGCTTCTTCGCGGATAAGGCCGTTGAGTTGATGTGAGCTTCGCCCCGATCTTCGGATGAACCTTCGACAATGTTTTCAGGCGAGCATCTCCCCCTTTCTACCTATCTTACTTTTATAGTCTTTATTTCCCTCCTGTTGATCTATTGCTATCTGTGTTGCGATGCTCTAGTTTTCGTACCCTTTGATATCCCCTGCAGCCGTATATTGCCTTGGACACACCCTATTACCTGTTGTTTGGTAGATAGTTGGACTTGCGCGTCGTAGTTGCTTGCTCAAGTGCTGATGTGTGTCGTCATATGCCACATTGATGTATTGCCGCATGTTGATGTTGGAGATGATTCTAGTTTTACTTATCGTCACTTTAATTTCTGTTTAACAACTAAAATTGAAATAAGCAGAGGCATCGGTGGGTGATAGAGAATATTTGGTTTCCGAACGCCCACTTGTGTCCCGTAAGACCCCGAGTACTTGATTCCTATTCCTTGTTTTTGCGCGCTATCCACATCCGGGAGGTATATGGGACCCCAGAGCGAGCTTGATTGTCTTATTTCTTGGGGCCACAAACTAGTTTGAGGTGTTTTTACTATCCTGTACTTATGCCATGCTACTTTACGTATTTAAATTGTGCGAGGTCTTGCACACTGATCTTGTTAGGATCGGGACACGATTCCGCGGTGTCGACAAGCCCAGCCACACTTTCGGTTCCACCCAAACCTTGAGTCCGTCTCGAGCTCGCTTACTCGCTATGGATCTACTCAAGGGTGGCCCCAAATATTTCGAATCCTGTGATTGTTCACCGTGAAAGCCTCGTTGGGTTTTGATTTGGTTTTTCCGAGGTTGATCGGCGTGTGTTGCTATTGGTGCACCCGGCCGGTAAAACTTTCGAAAGCCGTGTCCGCGGATATGGACGACTTGGAGCACGTTTCTTGATCATAGACAAGCATAACTAAAGTTTATCGCTATAAATTTGACTTATAATGACTAGTAATCAGCTTCACTATAATGGAATGGCTAATTAATACGCCCACAATTGCTTGTTTGGATGTCGCTGCGACAATTTGTACTGACTAGTAAATCTTGCAACTTCTAGCGGAATGGCTGAATAAAAGTACCAACAAGCTGGGTTTTGGTTTATCTCATGCTATCTGCACGATTAGTAATTGTTGCAACTATCACGGAATGATTAACTAAAAGTGCCCACGTTTACTTTACCGTGATTATCTAAACCTGACTAGTAAAGTGCCGCAACTATAACTAACTAAATAAAACTGCCAACTGTGTGAGTTCCTCGGTTGACTTCCTCGATTGGTCTCGAGGGGGAAACACCAGGATGGGTTTGTTTGGTGTTAGCTTCAGGATGGATCCGAATAGGTCTTTCTTACCCCCCCTCTGATTTCCGCCAGTTGTATCGAGTCTCTATAGGTTGTTTAGTGCACGCTGCCGCTGCCGCTCAGTCCACCATACCTATGTAGGCGAGGACCGCCGAATTCTAGCCTCGCCGTGTACTGGCCTCGATCGACGCTCCTTCTTTTTCCTTTGCCCTTGCCGGCACCCTTTTGTTTAAGGGTTTGAGATCGATGTTAGCGTGGTTACCCTTCGGCTTGGCACGGCAGGTTATGGACGCCATTGGTTATTCTTCGTGGCTCTTAGCCCCATTTGCATCTTGTCCGTAGTCTGACGCTCTCATTTTCAAAGTGATTTGGATCTTTGTATAATATATTCGTATTCTTGACTCTTCGATTGTTATATATATCTGTTCTGTGGGTCCCATCGAGGACTGTTGTGTAATGTTATTACTTCGTTTTCCACCCGCACGAAAGTGCCTGGTGGGCACCTTTGAATCGTTTCTATGCGGGTTTGGCGAATTTTGCTCAAACTTGCATAGGTCCGATTCTGAGGGTGTTACACATCTCAATGTTCATGATAGGGAAATCACAATCATCTATTAACCAACAAGCTAGTATTATGAAAAGGCTTTACTAGGGACTCTAATTTAGTTTACAAACCACACAAGTATTAATGTTTCCGGTTAATACTGTTATAGCATGAATGTAAAAATTTATCATAAACACAAAGATATAATAATACCTACATTTATCATTGCCTCTAGGGCATATCTCCAACAGGGAGATCAATCAAGCGCCAGCGCTGGGGAAATTTGCCATGGGAGATGAGGAACTGATTGGGGAACTGAAGAAACTAAACAAGCACCTAAGACAGATGGTTGGTTTGAAGAAGCAGGCAGTTGTGATCAACACAACATTTTATTTCTGTGTAATTTCTCTAGGAATTGTTTACCTTCATTTGATTAGTCGTTAGACCGTACTTTAATATCAACTGGTTATGTTTGTGTTTGAGTGTATCCTCCATAACATGCATGACACGGGCGCTGGCTTTTCATAATGAATCAAATGTGGCATCAGCCAAAAATTTAGTTTCTTCGGTTTCGTTAGTTAAGGTAGCGTTGAGTTCAGAAAAAAAGTAATTATTGCTCTTGGCCCATTGAGAAAGAAAGTCCACCTAAGATGGTGAAGCTTGTGACAAAAGGTCGGGTTGTAAGTTGGGCCGTAGACATGTGTGCCCGGTTTTCTATTCCCCAATTGATTTAAGAATTTTTGTAAACATTTTATCTAGTGATCAATAAAGCTTCGGTTGTTTGAGGTCAAAAGAAGGAAACGAATCCCTCTCAAATTTGGCTAAAAGTTTATGTTTTTTGATGTTTTATATGAAAGGAACTTGCACCTTTTATGGTTAAAAAATATATATGACAACTAATTTTTGTTTTGTGTACAACATTACATCCATTTGAAGAAACAAGAAGCATAATTAAGTCAATCGACATTGTCCTATAACTTGAGAGATAGTATGGACAAAAATACATTGTTATATAACTTTGAGCTTAGTTATTCACGGCCAAGCACTCTCTTTTTCAAATGTTATTCTTGTGTTAAAGAAAATGAGTTGTCTCAATCATTGCATCAATTAGCAAAATTAGTTTGCACTATCTACGGTTATCTCAAGTAGCTAAGTTAGTTTTCTTATGAACGTGCTATGAAGTAGCAAAGTAGTTTCTTTTTTCTCTTTGGGTACCCATTTCTTATAAATGTGCTATGAAGTATGCATTTGTGTAGTTTATTAGTGATGAAATTAGACGTTGATATTGAGACTTAGTTTGCACGAACTATAACCACATAGATAAAAATAACATGATAGTAGCCTTACATAAACCCATCCACTGATGGGCACACGATACAAACACACACAACTTAGATAATAAAAACGGGCACACTTAGGCATACAACTAGAAAAACAGTAAAACAACAAGGCATCTTCCGGCGGCCCCATCTTCCCTCCTTGGCTCCTCCTTGCGGGGTAGGGGCTCGCCCCTCACTCGTCGTCGTCCTACGACATGCAGTAGGTGAGGGTGTGCATGTTGCCCGGGGAGGGGAAGATGACACGGAAGTTGGTGAAGACGTTATAGGTTGTGAATGCGATGAATTCACATCCACACGAGAAAACCTGCCCGAGGAGTGCGAACGCGTCGAAGGGGTTGGTGAAGTGCACGTATAGGCCGATCTCCAAGTCGGTGTTGCCGTCGTAGTACCGCTTGAGCCTGAACATGCGTGGCGAGCCCCTAGGGAGGTGGCGGTAGCCGGTAGAGAGGAAGAAATGCGCTAGGTCCGTTGGCCCCCTCCACCTCGAGATCGCCCACACACGCAGTTCATTCTCGACGATGACACCACCGAACTGCCGCTCGGGCATGGTGGATGGGCGACAGAAGTGTAGGGGTTCGTAGCATGGAAAACAAAATTTTTCTATCGCATACAAACAAACAAGCCAAGATCTATCTACTAGATTGTAGCAACGAGTCGATGGAATAACTTACCCTCGAAGATTCCAAAGTGTTTAACGAGAGCGGATTCTCGTGGGTGATGTAGTCGTACTCTTCCCGATCTCAAGATCGTGTAGACGATCCTTCCGGCGCTGCGTTCCGGCAGTGCTTCCGCAGTCGAAGACCTTCCTCTCCCTTGTTCCAGCAGGCAGCGGAGGTTGTAGCACTCTCCTCGCGATTCCGGCAAAGACAACGCGTGGTACCTAAGTAGAGGGAGATCCGCAGGCTTAAGCCGGAGCGAGTATGGTGGAGTATGAGAGAGAGCTATTAGTGGTCTAAAGATTAGACACACCAATTAGAAGGCTCTAAACCGAAGGCTAGGGAAATTAGAAGCTCTAAACCAAAACGGCTCTAAACCGGAGATTAGAGGATAGGAACTTGTGTGTCTAGAGGAGGAGGCCCTGCCCCTCCTTTTATAGGTGGGAGGGGCCAAGGGAGGGAGTCCCTCCCAAGTCGGCCTTGGTTGGCGCCCGGCTTGGAGGACTCCTCCCCAAGTCGGTTCCAACCACCTCTTGCTTGTTTCCCGGTTTCTTGGTTGAGCCGTTTGACTTTTAAACTGGCCATTTGACTTTTCTGTTTTAGGATTCAATTTGATCCTTTATTTGGAACAGCAAGAACACTTAGTACATGATGCAATCATTCAATATGTAATGACACATTCATGTACCCTCCCCTCCGGAGTGCCGGACAATCCGGAACCTTCTAGAACATTCCCGATGAAAACACCGGAATCATTCCCGAACTCCGAAACGGGACTTTCCTTATATGAATCTTATTCTCCGGACCATTCCGGATCACCTCGTGATATCCCGTATCCCATCCGAGACTCCGAACAACATTCGTCTCTTTCTCTTAATACCATAACTACTCAAAACAACGTCGAATCCTTAAGTGTGTCTCCCTACGGTTCGTGAATTATGCGGACATGATCGAGACACTTCTCCGAACAATAACCAATAGAGGAATCTAGAAATTCATATGGCTCCCACATATTTCTACGATTAATTTGCGATCGAATGAACCACTTACATACGATACCAATTTCCCTTTGTCTCACGATAGTTTACTTATCCGAGGTTATGATCGTCGGTATCTCTGCATACCTAGTTCAACCTCGTTACCGATAAGTACTCTTTTATCGTTCCCGTGATATTTGATCCCTTGTGACCCAGTCACATGCTTGCAAGCTAATTGGATGACATTCCACCGAGAGGGCCCAGAGTATATCTATCTGTCATATGGATGGACAAATCCCACTCTTGATCCATGTGTTTCAACCAATACTTTCCGAACACTCAATGCCACCTTTATAGCCACCCAGTTACGGTGTGGTGTTTGATGTCATCAAAGCATCCATCCGGTAAAGGTGATATGCATGATCTCATGGTCGAAGGAATTAGGTTACTATGTATCAGAAAGCATATAGCAATTGAACTATTGAAATGACTTGATCTTTATGCTACGCTTATCTATAGGAGTATGTCCACCATATCATTCTCCTAACGATATGATCTTGTTGTTGATAACATCTCAATGTTCATGATAGGGAAACCACAATCGTTAATCAACCAACAAGCTAGCGAAGTATAGAGGCTATACTAGGGACTTCAAATTAAGTTTACAAATCACACAAGTATTAATGTTTCCTTGTTAATACTATTATAGCATGAATGTAAACATTTATCATAAACACAAAGATATAATAATAACTACATTTATTATTGCCTCTAGGGCATATCTCCAACAGTCTCCCACTTGCACTAGAGTCATCTAATCTAGATTACATGGTAATATACCGAACACCCATGGAAGTTTGGTGTTGGTCATGTTTTGCCCTTTGGAGAGGTTTAGTCAACGGATCCGCCACATTCAGATCTGTGTGTACTTTGCAAATCTTTATATCCCCATCCTGGATATGTTCTCGAATAGCGTGAAAACGCAGCTTGATATGCTTCAGCTTCTTGTGTGACCTTGGTTCTTGCGCATTGGCTATGGCCCATGTTATCACAGAGATAGACATTGGGTCCAGCACTAGGAACCACACCCAGCTCTGTAATGAACTCTTTCATCCATATCGCTTCTTGTGAAGCCTCCAAGCGACCATGTATTCCGATTCGGTTGAAGATCTCGCCACAACGCTTTGCTTTGCACTCCTCCACCTTCGCTGCACCATTCAAAATAAATACGTATCCAGTTGTGATTTAGAATCATCCGGATCGGTGTTCCAACTAGCATCGGTGTAACCATTAACAACGAGTGTTCATCACCTCCATAAGAAAGAACCATATCCTTAGTTCTTCTCAAGTACTTAAGGATGTTTTGATCATTGTCCAATGATCCACTCTGGATCACTTTGATATCTGCTAGTTAAACTAACAAAGATATGCAATGTTGGGTCTAGTACATAGCATGGCATACATTAGAGATCCTATGGTCGAGGCATAGGAGTCTTACTCATCCTTTCTCTATCTTACGCCGATGTCGGACTTTGAGTTTTACTCAAGGTCGATAGCAACATGGGCAAGAACCCTTTCTTGCTTTCTTCCATTCCAAACCTCTTTAGAACTTTGTCCAAATATGTACTCTGTGACAATGATATTTGGTGTTTCGATATATCTCTATAAATCTTTATGCCTAATATATAAGCTGCTTCGCCAAGATCCTTCATTGAAAAACTATTATTCAAATATTCCTTGACACTATTAAGAAGGTCTACATCATTCCCAATCAACAATATGTCATCCACATATAGTATTAAGAATGCTACAGAGCTCCCACTCACTTTCTTGTAAATACAAGCTTCTACATAAGTTTGTATGAAACCAAAACTTTTGATCACCTTATCAAAACGTTGATTCCAACTTCGGGATGCTTGCTTCAATCCATAGATGGACCGTTGAAGTTTGCATACCTTGTTAGCATCTTTAGGATCGACAAAACCTTTGGGTTGCATCATATACAACTCTTCATCAATATCTCCATTGAGGAATGTTTTGACATCCATCCGCCATATCTCATAATCATAATATGCAGATTGCTAACATAATCCTCACAGACTTTAGCTTCGCATCTTGGTGAGAAAGTCTCATCGTAGTCAACTCCTTGAATTTGTCGAAACCCTTTGCGACAAGTCGAGCTTTATAGACGAACATTACCATCAAGATCTGCTTTCTTCTTGAAAATCCATTTGTTCTCGATGACCTTCCGCCATCCGTAAGTCCACCAAAGTCCATACTTGGTTTCGTACATGGATCCAATCTCGGATTTCATGGCTTCTTGCCATTTATTGGAATCTGGGCTCATCATCGCTTCCTCATATGTCTCGGGTCATCGGTGTTCTCCACCAACATGACACTCATAACGGATCATACCAACTGGAGTGGTACGAGTTCTCATTGACCTCCGAGGCTCAGAGCAACTTCAACCAAGTTTCATGATCATCATCATTAGCTTCCTCTCTAATTGGTGCAGGCACCACAGAACTTCTTCGGTCTTTGCGCTACTCGCAATTCGAGAGAAGGTTCGACAACCTCGTCGAGTTCTACTTTCCTTCCAAATACTTCTTTCGAGAGAAATTCCTTCTCTATAAAGGATCCATTCTTGGCAACGAAGATTTTGCCTTCGGATCTATGATAGAAGGTATACCCAATAGTTTCCTTCGGTATCCTATGAAGAGCATTTTTCCGCTTTGGGTTCAAGCTTGTCCTTCAGTAACTTCTTTACATAGGCTTGATCCCCAAACTTTAAGGAACGACAATTTAGGTTTCTTCCCAAACCATAAGTCATACGGTGTCGTTTCAACGGATTTAGACGGTGCCCTATTTAAAGTGAATGCTTGTTTCTAATGCATAACCCCAAAATGATAGCGGTAACTGTAAGTGATATCATAGAGCGAACCATATCTAAGAGAGTTCGACACGACGTTCGGACACACCATTACGCTGTGGTGTTCCCGGCGGTGTCAATTGTGAAAGTATTCCGCATTTCTTCAAATGCTCGCCAAACTCGTAACTTAGATATTCACCTCCACGATCAGAACGCAGAAATTTAATCTTCTTGTTACGTTGATTCTCTACCTCACTTTGAAACTCCTTAAACTTCTCGAAAGTTTCGGACTTATGTTTCATGAAATAGATATACCCATATCTACTCAAGTCATCCGTGAAGGTAAGAACATAACGATAACCACCGCGCGATGCTACACTCATTGGTCCACACACATCGGTATGTATGCTTTCCAATAAGTCCGTAGCTCGCTCCATCATACCATAAAATGGAGTCTTAGTCATTTTTCCCATCATACATGCTTCACATCTTTCAAGTGATTCAAAATCAAGTGATTCAAGAAGTCCATCGGAGTGGAGTTTCTTCATACGCTTCACTCCAATGTGACCAAGACGACAGTGCCACATATAGGTCGAATTATCGCTTGATTTCAAACGTTTAGCCTCAATGTTGTTGATATGTGTATTTCCACTATCGAGATTTAATAAGAATAGACCATCTATTAAAGGTGCATGTGCATAAAACATATTACTCATATAAATCGAACAACCATTATTCTCTGACTTAAACAAGTAACCGTCTCGCAATAAACAAGATCCCGATATAATGTTCATGCTCAACACAGGCACTAAATAACAATTATTTAAGTATAAAACTAATCTCGATGGTAGATGAAGGGGTAGCGTGCCGACCGCGATCACATCAACCTTTGATCCGTTTCCCACGCGCATCGTCACCTCGTTCTTCGCTTGCTTCCGTTTATTCTGCAAAGACCTGTTTTGAGTTACAAATATGAGCAACAACCAAGATTATCAAATACCCGAGCACTCTGCGGTACTAGTGAGATACACATCAATAACATGTATATCGGATATACCTTTCTTCTTGATGTTGCCGTTCTTGATCCGCCAAGTACTTTGGGCAATTCCGCTTCGGACCTTCTCCCTTGCGTAAAAGCACTCGATGTCGGGCTTGGGTCCAGCCTTGGTCTTCTTCGCCGGCGTGGTAACTTTCTTACCACCCTTCTTGAAGTGTCCCTTTGCTTAGACTTGCCTTTCTTGAATTTGGTGGTCTTATTGACCAACAACACTTGGTGCTCTTTCTTGATCTCCACTTCGAGACTTTAACATAGCAAACAGTTACGCTCTTTGTTCATGTTACGCATGTTGTAGTTCATCACAAAGTTCCTGTAACTTGGTGGTAGTGACTGAGGACACGGTAAATCCCCAAAGCATTAGGAATCACTATACCCAAGCTTTGAAGTTTGTTTGCGTGCCCGGACATCTTAAGCACATGTTCACTTGAGCTGCCCTCTTCCATCTTGCGGTTAAAGAACTTTTCGAAGCCTCATAGCTTTCAATTTCGCATGAGTCTCAAAAATCAATTTGAGATCCTCGACAATATCATATGGGTCGACTCTTCAAACCTTTTACAAGCTCGATTCCAAACCATACAAGATAGCACCTTTGAACTATGGTCTTGATTCTTCCGAGCGAGGTAAACATTCTTTACTTCATCGGAGCATCAATTGGTGGTCACCCAAATGTGCATCCAAAGACATAGGTCAAATTACCATTGTGAGGACAATCCTCAAATTGCGGAACCAATCCGAAATTGCTTCCATTGTTTTCAACTTTTCTTTCTCTAGGAACGCATTAAAATTGATGGTAGGGGCTGCCATTGATCTACAACATATTTGCAATAGTTTAGACTAAGTTTATGAAAAATTGAGTTCAAATTAATTAATGAAATTAAACTAGGTGAACTCCCACTCAAAACAACATCCCTCACATTGTTTTAGTGATCACATGAACCAAATCCACTACATCAACACCGATCATCACGAGTTGATATAGTTTCAATGGCGAACAATCGTCATGTTCATCATATCTACTATATGATTCATGCTTTACCTTTCGGTGATCCGTGTTCGAGACCATGTGCATACATGCTAGTCTCGTCAAGATCAAACCTTAGTTTCGCATGAGCAAATCTGGCTTGCTCACGTTGTATACACTTGCGAATCTAACACCCGATCATCACGTGGTGCTTGAAACAACAAGCTTTAGCAGTGCTAACTAAGGGTGAACACTTTATGACTTGAAATTCATGTGCATGAGGGATCATCTTATAATGCTACCGTCGTCTACTAAGCAATACAAGATGCATAAAGGATTAACATCACATGCAATTCAATAATATGTGATATGATATGGCCTTTCTTCTTTGTGCTTCCGATCTCCATCTTTAAGCACGAACATGATCTCCATCATCACCGGCATTGCATCAAGGTCAATGACGCTTCTCCATGGTTGTCGTCCACCGGCTTCAACTATTACAACTACTTTGAATAGACACGCGGGTCTTAACATAAATTAAAGACAACCATATGGCTCCTGCCGGTTGCCAACTTACAATAAGGAACATTGCATACATCAAATATAATCACAATCATGGCCATATCACATCACTGCACACCCCTGCAAAACAAAGTTAGACACCTCTACTTTCTTTGCATATTTTACGTGGTTTGGGGCTTTCAATAAGTGTCGTTCTAACTTACGAACAAGAACCACAACATTGATACTAGCATTGTTGATTACCCGTTGTAAATTGGATCTTAACTATGCTAGGAGAAACAGCACCATAAAGCCACTTATGCAATACATGTTGCAGGTCAAGCGTGGAGCAAGTCTCATGAACGATGTCATGTAAGGTTAGCCCGGGACGCTTCATCCCAACATACCGCAAGATGCAAAGTACACAAAAAGCAATCGACAATAAAAGCATCAACGCCCACAGTGACCATTCTGTTCTACTCGTGCAACAGATCTACATATAGACACGGCTCGATACCCTTTGTAGGGTTCGTAGCATGGAAAACAAAAAAATTCTACCGCATACAAACAAACAAGCCAAGATCTATCTACTAGATTGTAGCAACGAGTTGATGGAATAACTCACCCTCGAAGATTCCAAAGTGTTTAACGAGAGCGGATTCTCGTGGGTGATGTAGTCGTACTCTTGCCGATCTCAAGATCGTGTAGACGATTCTTCTGGTGCTGCGTTCCGGCAGCGCTTCCGCAGTCGGTCACATGTTCGGTACTCGATGAAGACCTTCCTCTCCCTTGTTCCAGCAGCGGCGGTTTTAGCACTCTCCTCGCGATTAAGGCACATCGGTGGTACCGGAAGTAGAGGGAGATCACAGGCTTCGCCATAAGCCGAAGCGAGTATGGTGGAGTATGAGAGAGAGATATTAGTGGTCTAGAGATTAGACACACCAATTAGAAGGCTCTAAACCGAAGGCTAGGGCAATTAGAAGCTCTAAACCAAAACGGCTCTAAACCGGAGATTAGAGGATAGGAACTTGTGTGTCTAGAGGAGGCCCTGCCCCTCCTTTTATAGGTGGGAGGGGCGGCCAAGGGGAGGGGAGTCCCTCCCCAAGTCGGCCTTGGTTGGCGCGCCGGCTTGGAGGGACTCCTCCCCCAAGTCGGTTCCAACCACCTCTTGCTTGTTTCCCACAGTTTCTTGTTTTAGCCGTTTGACTTTTAAACTGGCCATTTGACTTTTCTGTTTTAGGATTCAATTTAATCCTTTATTTGGAACAGCAAGAACACTTAGTACATGATGCAATCATTCAATATGTAATGACACATTCATGTACCCCCCCCCCCCCCCCCGGAGTGCCGGACAATCCGGAACCTTCTAGAACATTCCCGATGAAAACACCGGAATCATTCCCGAACTCCGAAACGGGACTTTCCTTATATGAATCTTATTCTCCGGACCATTCCGGATCACCTCGTGATATCCTAGATCCCATCCGAGACTCCTAACAGCATTCGGTCTCTTTCTCATAATACCATAACTACTCAAAACAACGTCGAATCCTTAAGTGTGTCTCCCTACGGTTCGTGAATTATGCGGACATGATCGAGACACTTCTCCGAACAATAACCAATAGAGGAATCTGGAAATTCATATGGCTCCCACATATTTCTACGATTACTTTGCGATCGAATGAACCACTTACATACGATACCAATTTCCTTTTGTCTCACGATAGTTTACTTATCCGAGGTTATGATCGTCGGTATCTCTGCATACCTAGTTCAACCTCGTTACCGATAAGTACTCTTTTCTCGTTCCCGTGATATGTGATCCCTTGTGACCCAGTCACATGCTTGCAAGCTAATTGGATGGCATTCCACCAAGAGGGCCTAGAGTATATCTATCCGTCATATGGATGGACAAATCCCACTCTTGATCCATGTGTTTCAACCAATACTTTCCGAACACTCAATGCCACCTTTATAGCCACCCAGTTACGATGTGGTGTTTGATGTCATCAAAGCATCAATCCGGTAAAGGTGATATGCATGATCTCATGGTCGAAGGAATTAGGTTACTATGTATCAGAAAGCATATAGCAATTGAACTATTGAAATGACTTGATCTTTATGCTACGCTTATCTATAGGAGTATGTCCACCATATCATTCTCCTAACGATATGATCTTGTTGTTGATAACATCTCAATGTTCTTGATAGGGAAACCACAATCATTAATCAACCAACAAGCTAGTGAAGTATAGAGGCTATACTAGGGACTTCAAATTAAGTTTACAAATCACACAAGTATTAATGTTTCCTTGTTAATACTATTATAGCATGAATGTAAACATTTATCATAAACACAAAGATATAATAATAACTACATTTATTATTGCCTCTAGGGCATATCTCCAACAGGAAGGTGGGGCCGTTGAATTGCATGGTTGCGGCTAGCGGGCTAGCTTGGTTACTGTTGCTTTTGGTTGAGAAGAAGATGCGGTGGTGGCTAAAGAGAGAGGAGGGTGAGAGGTGTGCGGAGATTGGGAAGAAATGGTGCCATTATATAGGGGTGGCCGTTGCAAAACCTAGTGTGAGGAAGGTGTGGTGGCGTTTGGTCTCTGTCGAGCAGTCAAAGCCGCCGCAGAGCATTTAAAGCGGCGGGAGGGTTATCCAAGCGGTGGGCAGAGCATCCCTCGGTGTGTGACGGTAAGGCTCCATCGGCGCGTGCATGTGATGCCTAAACGCTGTCATCTTTGCGGCTTCTACATAATAGTTGCGGCGCAAGCATAATAGCTGTGACTGTGCACAATAGCCAGGCTACGACGGGCACGCTGCATGACGCATGAATGGCAAAGGCCCTGGAAAAGAGGGCATCGATGGGCGGCGGGCACAGAGGTGTGGTTGCCACGAGCAGAGGCATAAACAGACCCGTTGGACGATGCGTGGACGGCCCAGCGTACATGTCACGGTCTCCTGCCGAATCAGATGCGACTCGATGGAATAAAAAACGCCAGCCAATCACGTCGAAAAAACTAGGCTCTCGCGGATCGCTCATGATTCCTCCTAGCCCATATGAACGGTCGAGGTTGGTCATTAGGGGTTAGCTGCACTCACATAGAATCCTTCTAGAAGAATAGATCGAACGGACCAGGTAGCACGCTAGGGTTAGATCGACGCTCCAGATTGGTCGCCAGGGTTAGCCTGGTCAACGAATGGGTTTTGAGGGGTTTTGAGCTCAGTCAATGGGGTTTTGACAAATTTGACCGTGCATAACTAATTCAAAAAAAATCGAAAAAATACAAAACCTTCGCACATAGTCATGTTATGTTACCTAGTTACGAGGAAAAATCATAAACATGATAAAAAGAATTTTGCATGAAAAATCCTTCACAAATCGAACAACCTCGACTAAGGTTGCAGAGAGTTCAAAGGAGAGAGTAGAGGGATTTTGAAAATGCAAAATATCAAAAACCCCACCCTAGATTCATTTTGGAGTGACTAAGAAGGATTTGAATTTAGTTTTGCAATATCATGTTTTAAAGTTGTTTTTTAATCATTTTGTATAATAGCATATACTTTCAAAAATAATTTAATAATATGAAGATTAATTCAAAAAATAGTGAGATTTCATACTAATACTATATAGGTAGAATAGATGCTAAGGACATTTATTTGGATGATTTGGACAAGGTCGGAAAATAAGATGCTTAGGAATGGGATCGTTTCCCCTAGCTTTGGAGGCCATTTTTAGCATATTTTCGGTGACAATGAGATGTACTTCACAAAAGGACTAGGATTTATAAACTAACATGCATAATAGTACATAAAGCATTAAAACATCATAGAGCAAACCAATAAATTCTAAAAGTATTGAATGTTCGTTCAAATTAGAATGTCAATCAAATTCAAATTTGAATTCCGGTTCAAATTCAAATTCACATCACATAAGTTTTCACATCAAAGTACACAAACCAATACAACAATCAAGATTACATCAATGAAATATAGCACATCAAAGTACAACAAACATAATGTTTCAATGGTTCCAACTCTATTTTGTTTGCCTCTTGCCGCTCGATCTCTTCTTCTTTTTTTCACTGCTTGGTTCAACATGACATAATTTGTTGATGCTCTTGGTTTTCTTACCAGCAACAGTTAGATCCAACAACTTTTGTAGCAAAACCTCCTGAACTGGTTTTGGTGGCAATTCAATAGCCAAATCAGCGATGTCGTTCAGCACAACCTCCAGAACAGGTTCAGGTGGCACCTCAATAGACTCTTTTGTTGCCTCTTCAGTTTGCACATCATCCAAAACAGGTGGCAACTCAATAGATTGCAGCACAATATGATCAAGGACATGATTTGCTTCCATTGCAACATCCACAACAGGTGGCAACTCAATAGCCTCATTTTGTCTTGTTTGATCATCAATAAACATGATCTGCACATTTCTCTTTTTTCTGAATCCACCAAGTCTTTCCTTTTTGGTTGGCCAGCATTTTTTAACAACAAGGGGCTGAACTGGACATTTTATCCTAAAAAACATAACAGGTCATTTTGCAACAAAACAAAGTGAAGAAACAATAGTAACAGTAACAAAAAAAATATTGCATACTTCTTTGGTTTTTCAGGAGTGTAACGGCATTTGGAAGACCCAGCTCGGTGCCCAAGTTCCTGGCAAAGCTTGCATCTGTTTTTGTTACCTTTTTTAGGTCTTTTTGGCTTATCATCCTTTTTCCCTTTCTTACTACTCCCACCTTTCTCAAACCATGCCTTGAATCTACTTTTCTTAGGCTGGCCAGCTTTTCTTTTGGTCAGTGGAGGACACATAGAAAATTCAAATTCTACTTCAGGCCATTGAGACTGGTCTGTAAGTGCTAGAATTGGAGTTGCATATGCAGCTTTAAATTTTCTACTGAATAATAATCATGCAAATATGTGTGCATATTTAACTGTGGTTTGGAGGCCAAGGAAAGTATGGCATGCTCACATGGCTTTCCAGTGTGTTGCCACTCCAGGCAAGTGCATTCATGTGTTTCAGTGTCAACAACATGTCTTCTTCCAGTTTTGGTGTCTCTAACTTTAGCACCCCACAAAGAAGATTTCTCAACTTTCAAATGTGCAAGATTTCTACTATTGTTGAAAACTTGTTGTACCACTGCAGGAAGCTTGTCCCCTTGTAGGACATCACCAATTCTTTTTCTCAATTCCCACAAGCGCATGATCATGATCCTGATTTGGTCAACCATGTCATGTACAGGCAAGTCCTTTAAATCCTTCACCTTGTTGTTAAAACTCTCTGCCAAGTTGTTGATATGATCACATTTGATGGCAGTATTAAATCCTGACTGATACTAAGAGAGAGTGATAGGTTTGTAGCCATGAGCAAAATCATTCTCAGTACATGCTGTCATTATCTTACCAAGATGATATGAATGTGTCTGGGTAGTGTTAGATCTTGTTGCAGGCCACATGCGCCCAAATTCTTCTCCTCTGAACTTTTTGATTAAATTCATCCACATATGTCCAAAGCACTCTCTTTGCTCAGAATGGGGAAACACAGTCTTTACTACATTTTCTAGGCCTTTGCATGCATCTGTATGAATTGCCAAAGGTGATACTAGCCCTAAGCATCTTTTCAACTACATCATAAACCATGTCCATGAAGCCTCAATCTCTAATTGAAACAACCCAATGGCAACAGGGAACAT
This sequence comes from Avena longiglumis, assembly GCA_030063025.1. NCBI lineage: Eukaryota > Viridiplantae > Streptophyta > Magnoliopsida > Poales > Poaceae > Avena > Avena longiglumis. The sequence continues at coordinate 453,051,979 of CP125974.1, read as the reverse complement.
CCAATTATGTCCATTCAGAGCATTGCATGCTGCTAGCTGACCATTCCACTTTCAAGTTAAAAATGAAGAGTCTATGCTTAAATATGGACCTAGAGCATTGCATGCTGCTAGCTGACCATCGATGCAAGGCTTTAAAGCCATAAAAACTTAGAGAAGAACACATTGCCATCATCACTGACCTCAGTGTCTATCTCCACAACACTTCCAGGTGACCTTTTCTCAACCTTTGCTTGGAAGTTATACAACATCCTAAAAGTATTTGCCTAATCACCATACAATTCTTTCATTGACCTTTGTGTTGCCTTCCCCACAGTGCTATAATTCACCTTCATTGGGTAGTCCTTTTCCAAGTCTGTTTTTAGCCTCTTTGCACTAGTGTTTTGTTGGATATATGCCCTACAGGCAATAATAAAAGCAGTTATTATTATATCTTTGTGTTTATGATAAATATTTACATTCATGCTATAATAGTATTAACAGGAAACATTAATACTTGTGTGATTTTTAAACTAAATGAGAGTCCATGTAAAGCCTCTTTATAATACTAGATTGTTAGATGATCGTGGTTTCTCGATCATGAACATTGAGATGTTGTTAATAACAAGATCATATCATTAGGAGAATGGTATGATTGACATACTCCTATATATAAGCGTAGCATAAAGATCAAGTCATTTTAATAGTTCGTTTGCTATAAGCTTTCTGATACATAGTAACCTAATTCCTTCGACCATGAGATCATACTAATCACCATCACCAGAAGGATGCTTTGATGACATCAAACACCACACCGTAACTGGGTGGCTATAAAGGTGGCATTGAGTGTTCGGAAAGTATGGGTTGAGGCACATGGATCAAGAGTGGGATTTGTCCATCCATATGACAGATAGATATACTCTGGGCCCTCTCGGTGGAATGTCATCCAATTAGCTTGCAAGCATGTGACTTGCTCACAAGGGATCACATATCACGGGAACGAGAAAAGAGTACTTAACGGTATAGATACCGACGATCAAAACCTCGGATAAGAAAACTATCGTGAGACAAAGGGAAATTGGTATCGTATGTAAGTGGTTCATTCGATCGCAAAGTAATCGTTGAAATATGTGGGAGCCATATGAATTTCTAGATTCCTCTATTGGTTATTGATCGGAGAAGTGTCTCGATCATGTCCGCATAATTCACGAACCGTAGGGATACACACTTAAGGATTCGATGTTGTTTAGTAGATATGGAATGTTAGTAGGGATACCGAATGTTATTCGGAGTCTCAGATGGGATCCAGGATATCACGAGGAGATCCGGAATGGTCCGCAGAATAAGATTCATATAAGGAAAGTCCTATTTCGGAGTTCAGGAAAGTTTCCGATGATTTCATCGGTGAGGTTCTAAAAGGGTCTAGAAGGTTCACCGGTCCGGAAGGAGAATGGTCCATGAATGTGTCATGGGTATGTAGAATGATTGGATAATATCCAAGGTCACTTGGTGTTGGCATATGCAAGAGAGAAATAAAGCTCTAAATTGAAAGTCAAACGGGAAGTTTGAAAAGTCAAACAGGAACAATGGTTTCTGTGGCATCCCGCAAAAACCACTACTAGAAAATCGCGTTGTTTTTGTGCATTGCATCATCATGACCGCATGCTCATGTCATCATGCCACATTGCATTTGAGCATCGTCATGTCATCTTGCATGGTTAATATAAAACTATATTTTGGAAGGTCTGGTTTTGTTTTCTAAACACCCCATCTTTTATTCAAACACCAAACCCGGGTCTCCGGAATATTTTGCTTTGTCTACCAACGGTTTTCAAAAGCCCCATTTTTATATATTAAAACAGTTATTTTATTTTTAGGGGCAGCCGTACCGAGCCGATCCGACCCGGCCACCCCAAGACAAAAGCGGACTACCTAGACCCTTTTCCTACCCAACCTAATCTACCCACCACCTCCACCTCATCGACCCAATCGGTGCTCGCCACCTCGCTATCATCCCTCCTCCAGCCAACCGCCACGCCACCTCACCGCTGCCGCCACGATCCACCGCTGGCCCTCACACCCGCCAGACCAACCGCCCACCTGCCGCCCACCCTCCCGACCCCACCTCCACCTGCCGTTTCCCCACACTGGCCCGCCTGCCTCCCACCCCAACCCGATCCCCTCCCTCAGACCTTGCTTCTCCCTCACCTCCTCGATCCATAAGTTCGAGCCGACCTTGGGCTCGCCAACTACTCCGCGCCTCTGGCGTTCCCTGACGGCCTCGCTGCGTCGTCCCGTGGCCGTCACCGCCCGTGCCTCTGCGAGCCTGAGCCGCGGCGCCTCCCCTGGACCTCCTCTCCTCCGGCCGCGGTCCCGCTCTCCCTCTGGCCTCCGCGAACTCCCTCCCCGGTAGCGAGCTCTCGCCTCCCCAGCGTCGCCGCCCTGCCTGCTCCGGCCGCCGCCAACGGCCTCGACCTCGTCCTTGGCGCCGTAGGAGCTCCTCCGCGTCGCCTAATCCCCGCCGCCTCGCTGCCCATCGCATCGAGCCGCCACCGTCGCCACCTCCTCGTCCGGGGCGCCGCCCGCCCTATGCCGCCCTTGTCGACCTTGCCTTCTCTGGCTCCGGCCACCGCCCTGAGCGCGCTGCCCGCATCTCTGCGTCATCGGTGTTCGCCTCCAGCGCGTCGCCGTTATCTCTGCCGGGCCCCATGTGTAATGCCCGTCGTCCCCTTCAAGGCACCCTCCTGGTGATGTTGTGTGCGCTTTGTTTGTCTGGTGTTTGAAAGAAACCATCCGGGAAATAAATATAATCGGCCCTTGATTGGTATGGAGCGGTGATGATGCCTTAAGCGCCTTGTGTTTCGGTGCAGATGTGTTGATCTTGCCGCGAGAAGATGTGGCGAGGTTGATTCGGCCATTTGAGACCCTCCTGTTAGACATATCCGCCTCACGGAACCGAAGACCGCAGAACCCCAAGGTCGTCGACATGGAACTGACAAGGTCTACTACATGGATTCGAAGACCGAACCCGACACGCCAAGTTATTCCTCCCGGATCCGAAGACGCCGAGACCCGAGACACCAAGATCTCCGCCGTGAAACGACAAGACCGACGACACGACCCGACGACCGCGTATGCGACAAGATCGTCTCTCGGCGCCAAGTTCTTCTTGCCGAATGCCAAGACCGATCTCATCGAACCGAACCTTGCCTTCCCGTCGAACCCTGGGACCGATCCATCGAACCCCAAGCTCGCCGAACCCTAATGTGTGACCCCTTTCTCGAGCCCTATTTTTATAAATGTAATATCAAATTGTTGCATATCAACTTGTTCATGTTTGCATACATATTTGTGGGTGTTTGGGGACCTTATGTCGATTCACCTTATAATTAAATATAAAGACCATAAATCTAGTCTAATATTTGCCCCATTAAATTTGTGTAGCGAACCGATACTATGTTCTGCCATGTTAAGACAACTTTTAAATTGCGGGTTATCTAAACAACATAAACCTATTAATTAAATGTCGGGACCCCGGTTTCCGCTTAATATTGCCTTAATGCATCGCACCTTTGCCATGTCATACATCATACATGCATCATGCCCGATTTTCTACCGTAGTATTAAATAGTCCATCCGGTGTTTCTTCTAGTGATTTGCTTCTTCACGGATTAGGCCGATGAGTTGATGTGAGTGTCGACCCGATCTTCGGATGAACCTTCGGCAATGTTTTCAGGCGAGCATCCCTTCCCCTTCTACCTATTTTGCATTTATAGTCTTTATTTCCTCCTGTTGATCTATTGCTATCTGTGTTGCGATGATCTAGTTTCCGTACCCGTGATATCCCTTGCGGCCTTATATTGCCTTGGACACATCCTATTACCCGTTGTTTGGTAGATAGTTGGACCTGCGCGTCGTAGTCGCTTGCTCAAGTGCTGTTGCGTGTCGTCAAGTACCACAGTTGTTGGAGTATTGCCGCATGTTTAATGTTGGAGATGATCATGGCTTTAATTATTGTTTAATAACTAAAAATTGAAGTAGGTAAATGCAGAGGCACCGGTGGGTAATAGACAATATTTGGATTTTAACCGCTCACTGGTGTCCCGTAGGACCCCGAGTTCTTGACACATGTTCCGAGGTCGAGCGTGCTAACCACAGGTGGGGTGTGTGGGCACCCCCATCGATTAGTACCTGATTTCAAAGTATTGTAATGGGGGCCACAAAGTAGTTTGGGGCTTTATTACTATCCTGTACTTATGCCATGCTTTACTTCTTTATTTACGATTGCGCGTGGAGCGCCTGTACTGTTTAGGTAAGCGGAGTGTTTTTGCGGTATCGACAAGCCAGTCACACTTTCGGGTTCCCAGTCGTTTACAGCCATTGACGCAAACCCTGAGTCCGTCTCGGAGACCGGCCGACTTCGTTGCGGGTAGCTTAGTGGGGTGGCCCCCATGTACTTGCTTTGGGTCTGGGAAACGTCATGACTTAGGCCCCGCCGACATACCGATGGGTGTATGTTAACGATCGGCAAAAGGTCAAGTGCGTGTGGATACTTTGGTGCACCCCTGCAGGGTTAAATCTTTTCGAAAAGCCGTGTCCGCGGTTATGGACGACTTGGAGCACAGTTCTCGATCATAGACAACTATAACTAAGGTTTACTGTTATAATTTGACTTGTATCCGATGTGACTAGTAATCAACTTCACTACAATGGAATGGCTAAATAAAAGTACCAACAACTGTTGGGTTTGGGATATCTCATGCTTATTGTATCTGACTAGTAAGTTGCAACTACAACGGAATGGTTAACTAAAACTGCCCACTGCTTATTATATCAGGATGACTATCTATACCTGACTAGTAATTGCTGCAACGATAATTGAATAAATAAAACTGCCAACGGTGTGAGTTCCTCGGTTGACTTCCTAAATGCGGTCTCGAGGGGGAAATACCAGGATGGGTATGTTTGGTGGTAGTATCAGGTTGGTTCCGGATAGGTCTTTCTTATCCCTCTCTGATAGCCGACAGTTATATCGAGTCTCTATAGGTTGATTAGTGCATGCCGCGCTGCCGCTTCAGTCCACCATACCTATGTAGGCGAGGACCGCCGAATTCTAGCCTCGCCGTGTACTGGCCTCAGTACTGACCGCTCTCTCTTTTTCCTTTGCCCTTTGTCGGCACCCCTTTTGTTTAAGCAGGTTTTGAGATCGACGTCGTTAGCAGGGTTACCCTTCCGGCTTGGCCTGGGAAGGGTTATGGACACCAGTGGTTATTCTTCAGGGCTCTTAGCTCAATTTGCATCTTGTCCGTACTCGGACGCTATATCGTTTTAAAGGTGAATTGGATCTTTGTGTTGTACCTCTGTATTCTTGACTCATTGAGTCGTTGTTGGATATATGTTTTGTGGGTTCCATCGAGGACTATTGTGTAATGATATTACTTTGTTTTCCACCCGCACGAAAGTGCCTCGTGGGCACCTTTGAATCGTTTCTATGCGGGTTTGGCGGGAAGCGCTAAAACTTGCATAGGGCCGATTCTGAGGGTGTTACAGTTTCCTAGTGGGAGAAGAAACAAGTCCTTCTCTCAATCCAACTTGGGTTTGGGTTTGGATTCAAACCCACCCCTCCCAAGGCTGCCCCCCTGTCATAAATATAGGGGGAGGGCTGCACCAACACAACACACAAGTTCCAAGCCCTCTCCACGCAAGCCAGCCCACGCCCGGCCGCCGCCATCACTGCGCTTGCTGCCACTTCTAGCCGCCGACACCTTCTCCTCCTCCCGGATTTCTAAACCCTAGATTTCTGGGAAACCCTAATCCACCATAACTCGCATCCGGCTTAGGCGAAGCCCTGCGGGATCTTCCCTCTACTTCTGACACCACGCCGTCGTGCTGCCGGAATCACGAGGGGGGAACTAAAACCTCCGCTGCCTGCTGGAACAAGGGAGAGGAAGGTCTTCATCGAGTACCGAACGTGTGATCGACTGCGGAAGCACTGCCGGGACGCAGCGCCAGAAGGATCGTCTACGCGATCTTGAGATTGGCAAGTGTACGGCTACATCATCCACGAGAATCTGCTCTCGTTAACCGCTTTGGAATCTTCGAGGGTGAGTACTTCTATCGACTCGTTGCTACAATCTAGTAGATAGATCTTGTCTTGTTTGTGTGCATGCGGTAGAATTTTTTTGTTTTCCATGCTACGAACCCCTACAGTGGTATCAGAGCCGTGTCTATATGTAGATCTGTTGCACGAGTAGAACACAATGGTCATTGTAGGCGGTGGTGCTTTTATTATCAATTTCTTTTTGTGTACATTTCATCTTGCGGTATGATGAGATGAATCGGCCCGGCCTAACCTTACATGACATCGTTCATGAGACTTGCTCCACGCTTAACATGCAACTTGTATTGCATAAGTGGCTTTGCGGGTGTTTGTCTCTCCCATCATAGTATAGATTCAATTTACAACGGGCACTTGATAGTTCAAGCATCAACGTTGTGGTTCTTGATCGTAAGTTAGAACGACACTTATCTAAAGCCCCAAACCACGTAAAATATGCAAAGAAAATTAGATGCATCTAACTTTGTTTTGCAGGGGTGTGCTGTGATGTGATATGGCCATGATTGTGATTATATATGATGTATACAATGTTCGTTATTGTAAGTTGGCAACCGGCAGGAGCCATATGGTTGTCCTTTAAATTCTGTTAAGACCTGCATGTCTATTCAAAGTAGTTGTAATAGTTGAAGCTGGTGGAAGACAATCATGAAACGGCGCCATTGACCTTGTCGCCATACCGGTGATGATGGAGATCATGTTCGTGCTTGAAGATGGAGATCGGAAGCACAAGAAGAAAGGCCATATCATATCACATATTATGAATTACATGTGATGTTAATCCTTTATGCATCTTGTATTGCTTAGTTTGCGACGGTAGCATTATAAGATGATCCCTCAAACACAAAAATTTCAAGTTTTAAAGTGTTCATCCTTAGTAAGCACCGTTGCTAAAGCTCGTTGTTTCGAAGCACCGCGTGATGATCAGGTGTGTTAGATTCTGCGAGTGTATACAACATGAGAAAGCCAGATTTGCTCATGCGGAAGCTAAGGTTTGATCTTGATGAGCCTAGCATGTACAGACATGGTCTCGGAACACGGATCACCGAAAGGTAAAGCATGAGTCATATAATAGATATGATGAACATGTTGATTGTTCGCCATTGAAGCTACATCAACTCTCGTGATGATCGGTTTTGATGTGGTGGATTTGGTTCGTGTGATCACTAAAACAATGTGAGGGATATTGTTTTGAGTGGGAATTCACCTAGATTAATTTAACTATTAATTAGAACTCGATTTGTCATGAACTTAGTCTAAACTATTGCAAATATATTGTAGATCAATGGCATCCCCTACCATCAATTTTAATGCGTTCCTAGAGAAAGAAAAGTTGAAAAACAATGGAAGCAACTTCGCGGATTGGTTCCGCAATTTGAGGATTATCCTCAATGCTGGTAATTTGACCTATGTCTTTGGATGCACATTTGGGTGACCGCTGCAAGTCTGCTACCGATGAAGTAAAGAATGTTTAACTCACTCGGAAGAATTAGTACTCCACAGTTCAGTGTGCTATCTTGTATGGTTTGGAATCGGAGCTTCAGAAAAGGTTTGAGAACCATGACCCACATGATATTTTCCGTGAACTCAAAATGATATTTGAGGCTCATGCGGCAGTTGAGAGTTATGAGGCTTCTGAAAAGTTCTTTAACTGCAAGATGGAAGAGGGCAACTCCGTCAGTGAGCACGTGCTTAAGATGTCTGGGCATGCAAATAAACTCCAAAGTTTGGGTATAGTGATTCCTAATTCTTTGGGGATTCATCGTGTCCTCCAATCACTGCCACCAAGTTACAAGAACTTTGTGATGAACTACAATATGCAAAACATTGACAAGACGTTGCCAGAACTCTTCTCCATGTTGAAATCTGCAGAAGTGGAAATCAAGAAAGAGCACCAAGTGTTGTTGGTCAATAAGACCACCAAATTCAAGAAGCAAGGCAAGTCTAAGAAAAAGGAAAACTTCAATAAGGGTGGTAAGAAATTTACCGTGCCGGCGAAGAAGACCAAGGTTGGGCCTAAGCCTGATACTGAGTGCTTTTACTGCAAGGGAGAAGGTCACTGGAAGCGGAATTGCCCAAAGTACTTGGTGGATTTGAAGAACGGCAACATCAAGAAGAAAGGTATATCTGATATACATGTTATTGATGTGTATCTCACTAGTACTCGTAGTAGTGCCTGGGTATTTGATACTGGTTCGGTTGCTCATATTTGTAACTCGAAACAGGTACTGCAGAATAAACGGAAGCTAGCGAAGAACAAGGTGATGATACGCGTTGGAAAAGGATCAAAGGTTGATGTGATCGCGGTCGGCACGCTACCTCTTTATCTACCATCGGGATTAGTTTTATACTTAAATAATTGTTATTTGGTGTCTGCGTTGAGCATGAACATTATATCTGGATCATGTTTATTGCGAGACGGTTACTTGTTTAAGTCAGAGAATAATGGTTGTTCGATTTATATGAGTAATATGTTTTATGCACATGCACCTTTGATAGATGGTCTATTGTTATTGAATCTCGATTGTGGAAATACACACATTAATAACATTGAAGCTAAACGTTTGAAATTGAGCGATAACTCGACATATATGTGGCACTGTCGTCTTGCTCATATTGGAGTGAATCGTATGAAGAAACTCCATTCCGATGGACTTCTTGAATCACTTGATTTTGAATCACTTGAAAGATGCGAAGCATGTCTGATGGGTAAAATGACTAAGACTCCATTTTCTGGTATGATGGAGCGAGCTACGGACTTATTGGAAATCATACATACCGATGTGTGTGGTCCAATGAGTGTAGCATCGCGCGGTGGTTATCGTTATGTTCTTACCTTCACGGATGACTTGAGTAGATATGCGTATATCTATTTCATGAAACATAAGTCCGAAACTTTCGAGAAGTTTAAGGAATTTCAAAGTAAGGTAGATCAACGTAGCAAGAAGATCAAATTTCTATGATCTGATCATGGAGGCGAATATCTAAGTTACGAGTTTGGCGAGCATTTGAAGAAATGCGGAATAATTTCACAATTGACACCGCCGGGAACACCACAGCATAATGGTGTGTCCGAACGTCGTAATCGAACTCTCTTAGATATGGTTCATTCTATGATGTCACTTACAGATTTACCGCTATCGTTTTGGGATTATGCATTAGAAACATCCGCATTCACTTTAAATAGGGCACCATCTAAATCCGTTGAAACAACACCATATGAATTATGGTTTGGAAAGAAACCTAAATTGTTGTTCCTTAAAGTTTGGGGTTGCGAAGCTGATGTAAAAAAGTTACAGTCGGACAAGCTTCAACCCAAAGCGGAAAAATGCGTCTTCATAGGATACCCGAAGGAAACTATTGGGTATACCTTCTATCATAGATCCGAGGGCAAAATCTTTGTTGCCAAGAATGGATCCTTTCTAGAGAAGGAATTTCTCTCGAAAGAAGTGACTGGAAGGAAAGTAGAACTCGACGAGGTTGTCGAACCTTCTCTCGAAATTGCGAGTAGCGCAGCACCGGAAGAAGTTCATGTGGTGCCTGCACCAATAAGAGAGGAAGCTAATGATGGTGATCATGAAACTTCGGTTGAAGTTGCTACAGAGCCTCGGAGGTCAACGAGAACTCGTACCACTCCAGATTGGTATGATCCCGTTATGAGTGTCATGTTGGTAGACAACACCGATGACCCCGAGACATATGAGGAAGCGATGATGAGCCCAGATTCCAATAAATGGCAAGAAGCCATGAAATCCGAGATTGGATCCATGTACGAAAACCAAGTATGGACTTAGGTGGACTTACCGGATGGCTGGAAGGCTATCGAGAACAAATGGATTTTCAAGAAGAAAACAAATGTTGATGGTAATGTTACTGTCTATAAAGCTCGAATTGTAGCAAAAGGGTTTCGACAAATTCAAGGAGTTGACTACGATGAGACTTTCTCACCAGTAGCGAAGCTAAAGTCTGTAAGGATTATGATAGCAATCGCTGCATATTATGATTATGAGATATGACAGATGGATGTCGAAACGGCGTTCCTCAATGGAGACATTGATGAAGAGTTGTATATGATGCAACCCAAAGGTTTTGTCAATCCTAAAGATGCTAACAAGGTATGCAAACTTCTACGGTCCATATATGGATTGAAGCAAGCATCCCGAAGTTGGAATCAATGTTTTGATAAGTTAATCAAAAGCTTTGGTTTTATACAAACTTATGGAGAAGATTGTATTTACAAGAAAGTGAGTGGGAGCTCTGTAGCATTCTTAATATTATATGTAGATGACATATTGTTGATTGGGAATGATGTAGACCTTCTTAATAGTGTCAAGGATTATTTGAATAATAGTTTTTCAATGAAAGATCTTGGCGAAGCAGCTTACATATTAGGCATAAAGATTTATAGAGATAGATCGAGATGCCTAATATCATTGTCACAAAGTACATATTTGGACAAAGTTCTAAAGAGGTTTGGAATGGAAGATAGCAAGAAATGGTTCTTGCCCATGTTGCCCAATACGACCTTGAGTAAAACTCAAAGTCCTGCAACGGCAGAAGATAGAGGAAGGATGAGTAAGACTCCCTATGCCTTAGCCATAGGATCTCTTATGTATGCCATGCTATGTACTAGACCCGACATTGCATATGTTGTTAGTTTGACTAGTAGATATCAAAGTGATCCAAGAGTGGATCATTGGACAACGGTCAAAAACATCCTTAAGTACTTGAGAAGAACTAAGGACATGGTTCTTTCTTATGGAGGTGATGAACAACTCGTTGTTAATGCTTACACAGATGCTAGTTGGAACACCGATCCAGATGATTCTAAATCTCAATCTGGATACGTATTTACTTTGAATGGTGCAGCAGTTAGCTGGAGGAGTGCAAAGCAAAGCGTTGTGGCGAGATCTTCAACTGAATCGGAATACATAGCTGCTTCGGAGGCTTCACAAGAGGCGATATGGATGAAGGAGTTCATTACAGATCTCGGTGTGGTTCCAAGTGCGCTGGACCCAATGTCTATCTACTGTGATAACATGGGCGCCATAGCCAATGCGCAAGAACCAAGGTCACACAAGAAGATGAAGCACATCAAGCTACGTTTTTACGCTATTCGAGAACATGTCCAAGATGGTGACATAAAGATTTGCAAAGTACACACAGATTTGAATGTGGCGGATCCATTGACTAAACCTCTCCCGAGGGCAAAACATGACCAACTCCAAACCTCCATGGGTGTTCGGTATATTACCATGTAAGCTAGATTAGTTGACTCTAGTGCAAGTGGGAGACTGTTGGAGATATGCCCTAGAGGCAATAATAAAAGCATTTATTATTATATCTTTGTGTTTATGATAAATGTTTACATTCATGCTATAATAGTATAAACAGGAAACATTAATAAGAGTCCCTGGTAAAGCCTCTTTATAATACTAGCTTGTTGATTAATAGATGATCGTGGTTTCTCGATCATGAACATTGAGATGTTGTTAATAACAAGATCATATCATTAGGAGAATGGTATGATGGACATACTCCTATAGATAAGCGTAGCGTAAAGATCAAGTCATTTTAATAGTTTGTTTGCTATAAGCTTTCTGATACATAGTAACCTAATTCCTTCAACCATGAGATCATGCTAATCACCATCACCAGAAGGATGCTTTGATGACATCAAACACCACACCATAACTGGGTGGCTATAAAGGTGGCATTGAGTGTTCGGAAAGTATGGGTTGAGGCACATGGGTCAAGAGTGGGATTTGTCCATCCATATGACGAATAGATATACTTTGGGCCCTCTCAGTGGAATGTCATCCAATTATCTTGCAAACATGTGACTGGCTCACAAGGGATCACATATCATGGGAACGAGAAAAGAGTACTTATCGGTAACGAGGTTGAACTAGGTATGCAGAGATACCGACGATCAAAACCTCGGATAAGTAAACTATCGTGAGACAAAGGGAAATTGGTATCATATGTAAGTGGTTCATTCGATCGCAAAGTAATCGTTGAAATATGTGGGAGCCATATTAATTTCTAGATTCCTCTATTGGTTATTGATCGGAGAAGTGTCTCGATCATGTCCGCATAATCACGAACCGTAGGGAGACACACTTAAGGATTCGATGTTGTTTAGTAGATATGGAATGTTAGTAGGGATACCGAATGTTATTCGGAGTCTCGGATGGGATCCGGGATATCACGAGGAGATCCAGAATGGTCCGGAGAATAAGATTCATATAAGGAAAGTCCTATTTCGGAGTTCGGGAAAGTTTCCGATGATTTCATCGGAGAGGTTCTAGAAGGGTCTAGAAGGTTCACCGGTCCGGAAGGATAATGGTCCATGAATGTGTCATGGGTATGTGGAATGATTGGATCATATCCAAGGTCACTTGGTGTTGGCATATGCAAGAGAGAAATAAAGCTCTAAATTGAAAGTCAAACGGGAAGTTTGAAAAGTCAAACTGGAACACTGGTTTCCTAGTGGGAGAAGAAACAAGTCCTTATCTCAATCCAACTTGAGTTTGGGTTTGGATTCAAACCCACCCCACCCAAGGCTGCCCCCCTCTCATAAATAGAGGGGCAGGGCTGCCCCAACACAACACACCGCCCGAGCCCGCCGCCGACCTAGCCGCCGCCCCTCGCCGCCGCAGCCCTAGCCGCCGCCAACACCTCCTCCTCCTCCCGGATTTCTAAACCCTAGATTTCCGGGAAACCCTAATCCACCATAACTCGCATCCGGCTTAGGCGAAGCCCTGCGGGATCTTCCCTCTACTTCCGACACCATGCCGTCGTGCTTTCGGAATCACGAGGCGAGAACTACAACCTCCGCTGCCTGCTGGAACAAGGGAGAGGAAGGTCTTCATCGAGTACCGAATGTGTGTTCGACTGCGGAAGCGCTACCGGAATGCAGCGCCGGATGGATCATCTACGTGATCTTGAGATCGGCAAGTGTATGACTACATCACCCACGAGAATCTACTCTCGTTAACCGCTTTGGAATCTTCGAGGGTGAGTACTTCTATCGACTCGTTGCTACAATCTAGTAGATAGATCTTGGCTTGTTTGTGTGCATGCGGTAGAAAATTTTTGTTTTCCATGCTACGAACGGCTACATGTTTGGTGTCTTGGCTAAAATAGGAGTGATCTTTTTAGCAACCCAAATTTGTGATGTCATTGTTGATACTCTCTGTGAACTAGTAATGCAAGTGTGTTCAAAAGGGATTTGATTAACTCTAATGGTGCTTCCATCTGGTTGGCGTCTAGCATAAATGTACCATTTGCAAGGATTGGCGCCCCCATCAAAACCTCTACATCTAGCATCGAACTTCTTTTTATCAGTCCACCGAGTCTTGGCATCTAACTCCTTCTTGATTGCATAAGTTTTGAAACACATCCTAAACTCACCCATGCTTGGAAACAGTTTCCCTACTGCAATAACAGGGTTTTCCTTGTCATAAACACTAACCAGCTCATCATAATGTGCATCATTTACATCATCTGCAGCATTCTGAAGGGTTCGCAGCATAGAAAACAAAAATTTTCCTACGATGTGAACTATAAACCAAGATCTATTTATACTAGATACAAACAACGGGCGGATGTATATCCGTAGAGAACATACCCTTGAAGACCGACAAAGCTTAACGAGTCCAAACTCGTGGTTGATGTAGACGATCTCTTGCCGATCTCAAGATCGAGAGGAAGTCCTAGCGCAAGAAAACAGCGCATCCGTTTCGCACACACGTTCGAGGCACCGAGCAACCTCCGCCTCCTCGCCCAGCGATGCATGGAAGCACAACTCTTTCTTGCCGAAAAGCCACCGGAACATGTATCTCTAGTCCGAGACCATGGGGATAAAATCTAGAGGGGAGAGAGATCCTTCGCGAGGAGGTGTGCTTTGAGAGGAGGAGAGGGGGCCTTTTATAGGGGAGAGGGGGGCACCCCCACCTCTTCCACATTCATGTGGGTGGAGCTCCCACTCAAAATGAAAAGCCTCCACTCCCATTAAAAAGCCTCCACTCATAAATCCACTCACATGCATTAAATTTCCACCAAATTTAATGCAAGCTCTCATTTAAATAAAACTCTTTTATTTATTTATTCAGAATTTTGTTAATTACTTTAATTAACAAACATTCACATAAAACCCCTCGCTAGTATTCCATTTCACATGCAGAACCAGTTTCAGCAATTTCAACCGAAACAGTTTCGGTGTCTAGTGAAATAAATTCCTGCGCTTTCCTTTTTTTTTCGGCATGAAACTTTTGCTCCAAATGGATGTCGGTGTCTCTTAAGTGTGTCACCCTACGGTTCGCGAATAATGCGGACATGATCGAGACCCCTCTCGGATCAATAATCGAAGGATCTGAGACCCATCTCGACTCCCACACATTCAACGATGACTTTCTTGTGATCGTCGGAACCTATTACGCTAGTATCTTAATCCTTTTGTTTCATGATATATTACATGTCCGAGATTCGATCATCGGTATCTCCATACCTAGTTTGATCTCGTCGACATGCACTCTTTTCTCGTTCCGTGATATAACATTCTAGTGATCAAATCACTTGCTTGCAAGCTAATCAATGTGATATCACCGAGAGGGCCCGAGTATATCTATCCGTCATCGGATGAACAAATTCCACTCTTGATCCATGGGCCTCAACATAACACTTTATTAGTTACGAACCCATCTTTATAATCACCTGTTACGGTGTGACGTTTGATGTTATCAAGAAACTCTTAGGTGTTAGTGATTGACATGATCTCATGGTCTAAGGATTAGGATCACTTCGTAAGTTGTTATAGCAATATAAACTCAATGACTTTGATCGTAATGCTATACTTCGGATGAATGTTCATCACACCATTAAACTAATGTTGTGACCTCGTTATTAACAACATCCAATGTCCATGATCAGGAAACCTTGATCATCTTGTTAATCAACGAGCTAGTTTATAAGAGAGGCATAACTAGGAACTTTCTTTTGTTTATTAAACACACATGTATTAACGTTTCCGTATTAATACAATTATAGCATGCAAAATAAACATTTATCATAAATAAGGAATACGATAATAACCACTTTATTATTGCCTCTCGGGCATATTCCTTCAGATCTCCCACTTGCACTAGAGACAATAATCTAGTTTGAAAACTTTGTGTATTGAACACCTATGGCTTTACGGTGTTCCAAATACACAATTGCAAGTGGTTAACATAATCTACGGTGACGCCGTGTCCGTGTGTGTATTTGCATGTCTTTGCGTCTTCACGCATCACTCATTCTCCAATGAGATGGCATTGTATAAATTTGGTCTTTCGGTGAGACCTTTAGTTCCTTGGGGTTAAAACACATCGATACTATTGTCATACAATATATCTTTAGTGTTAGCCCGTTGCGAACCACACCTTAGTTTGATAACAAACTACTTGACACAAATTCCCTCCTTTGCTGCTACTATAGCAGTCATATACTTAGCCTTTTGTTGTAGTATTCGTCACAATGTCTTAACTTTGGAACTCTTCCAAATCCATCATGGAATCTCCTTTCCATTACATTGTGCCACCCATAGTTTAAATTGAGATAAACTTAATTTGTATCTTGTGACAAAACTAGTATCAATGTAACGCTTTACAATGAACTATTTGTAATTGTTTGTCACCTCTACACAAATATATTCTTAGTTCTTCCAAAAGATCATAAGAATATCCTCACTATCGTCCAATGATCATTTTATGATTCATTCGGTATATGCTCATAACACTTAGAGCATAGGACATATCTGGATGTGTACATATCATGGTATGATTGATCAAAACATTCTCGTGATTGCACTCATCAAGTGTCAAAGCACTTGAATTTTGTTTCACTTATCAAGTGTCGATACACTTGAATCTTGATTCAATTCCTTTCCATGCAACAAGAACTGTTTCTTGTCGTTTCTATATTGAACTCCTTCAATATCTCATATATGTATGTTTGGCATAACCATATTGGCGCCACGTCTATCCACTATAGACATTCACGCAAAATATTCGGGTTTTGCCTAAGTCTTTCATCAAAATGAAATTCTTAACCTTTGTCAATAAAAGATACATCATTTCTAATAAACAAGATGTCCTCCACATAATGTATTAGAAATATGTCTTAGCGCTCCCACTTAATTTCTTGCAAATGCAAGCATCTTCATCGTCTCCTGATGAAAAACTCCTTTTCATCATGGTGAAGATTCCAACTCCGCGATGCTTACTTCAACCATTGAAGTTTGCATGCCCTTTTAACATCCTTTGAATTTAACAAAACCCTTTGGACCGTGTCATGTACACGTCCTAGGTAACCATTCTATTAGAAGAACTTTGTTTTGTTTATTCATCTACCATATACCAAATTATATGTAGTGGTTGCTACTTTAATCCGTTCAGACTAAATATCGCTATGAAAGATCAAATCTTGTCATAGTCAACTCCTTGAACATTGTCATAAAATACTTTACGACATGTCGACTATTTCATAGATGTGAAACATCCATGTCTGTTTCTTTATAGATCCAAATACGACCGATAGGTTTTTACACCTTTCAGGAGGGTCTTCCAAGTTCAAAACTTGATTTCTCGTGTATGGAACTATCACGGATTTTATGGCTTCAAGCCATTTGACGGAGTCAGGGCCCATCATCGCTTCTTTGCATATAGTCGGTTAATCATTGTCAAACAATGATGATTTACTCTCAAATCTTAGTATTTGATTGTTTATCCGACCGAATTGGTTCAATAGGAACTTAGATCTCTGTGACCACAACCTTTGAGGCACATAAGCTATGAGCATTATGGCAGCCTCCAGAACGATTTCCTGCGCAACTCAAAGACATTTAGCTAAGGTTCGTTAACCTTATCAAAGTTCTATTGTCCTCCCACTTAACATTTATGAAAAATTCCTTCTTCAAGAAACTTTACATTTCAAGCGACAAACCCTTTTGTCCTCGGTGTTATGGAGGAATAACCAATTGTTATTCGAAATAACCTACAAAGACATGCTCATCCGACTTTGGTTGTAAACATCTTACTTATGTTTAGCATACCAAAATTTAAGAAAGGACAACTTGGGTTTTACCCCAAACCATAACTCATATGGTGTCATTTCAACGGATCAAGATGGAGCTCTTTTCAAAGGTAAAAGCGGTAGTCTCTAAAGCTTTAATCTTTTAAAACATAATGGCAGTTTTATAAATAACACCTTTGATCCAACCATGTCAAACAAGGTTTCATTACAAATATCAAACACTCCATACTGTATGGTGTTTTGGGAGATGTAAATCTAGGTGTTTTGCTAAACTTGCAACTCAAATAAATCCTTTTATGATAAAATCATAATTCATTTATTTTCTTGTTACACTTGTAACTCAAATAAATCCTTTATGATCAAATCATAATTTATTTATTTTCTTGTTACAATGATTTTCCACTTCATCTTGAAAGTCTTTGAAACATTTTCAAATATTTCATACTTCTTTCTCATTAAGTGAACATTCACTCAAATTTCCGGAGAAAGCATATGAAGTTGAAACCATCGCCATTACTACACATAATGGAATACATACATCGATATGTATAAATTCCAATATTTTAGTCGCTCGTTCTTCTTGGCCTTTGAGCGAAGTTTTAATTATCCCGAGGAAAGTCTCACAAGCGCCACTTGATCAAATCAAAGACTCCAAAAATCCATGAATATGGAGATTCTTCATGTTTTCTTTCCAATATAATTTAAACAGATGTCACTTCATAAGTGATCTTTCAATCATTTGTCTTGCAACATTTTAGCATTAGGATTTATGGATGTGATTTCTTCAACTAGATTTGTAAATCATCCATATTATATGGAATACGGTAATTATTTGAACAACCTTTGTTCTTATAATACCTGATTCAAATAACAATTATTAAAACAAATCTTGAAGTCTTTCTTCAACTAGATTTGTAAATCATCCATCTTATATGGAATACGGTAATTATTTGAACAACCTTTGTTCTTATAATACCTGATTCAAATAACAATTATTAAAACAAATCTTGAAGTCAAGCTTTGATGTCAACGAGAAATACAAACAACGGTTTGTTTGTTTTCGATGAACATCATCACATTTTCTCTTGCTAGTTACTTAGGCCAATTGTGGTTCATGAATTGCGTTGTTCCGTATGACATTTCATACCAACCAATTCGGTATCCAATACCCAAGAACCACATTGTTTAACAAGCAAAGAATACAACCATAACATGTATATCATATATATACCTAAATTGGATATTTCCAATCTTTTCTTTTCTGCCAAATATATTTTATAGATTCTCTTTCAGCATTTCCTTTTCCTTTTTAAAAGAATTTATCAACATCAAAAGTGGCGCCATATACATGACACCTAGTCCAAAGCGTGTATATTCAAATAATAATACCTTTGGACTTGCACTTTGAAGTAGATCACCATCATCAAATGATCGGTATTCTTTCAAAATCCATTCTTTAGTAATCTTTTAGTGTAGTAAACATTTTACATACATATTCTATTCACCCTTATCATGGCGACTTTCATGATCAAGCTACTTTAGCTTATAAAGGCGAATCGTGAGTATAACATTACTTTCCAAAACCCTTTTGGATGATTAGGATGTCTAGCATCTCCAACCTTTGTAAATTCTCATCCAATATGAAAATATATATATACTCTATCATATTGCAACCAAAACATTGTTTGAGATATCGTTATATCCGCCACACATGATGGTTTCAAACAATTCTTTCAGCTCCTAGATAAACTTGATGTTTAAATCAAGAATCATGGAGGCAAACATGATACTTAAGATACTAACATTGGAATTGTTACTCTCGATTTAATACCAATTATTAAATTTCACGAGTAAATAGAATTTTGCTGAAAGTTTGCAATAGGACTTTAAACTATAGATTGACACTCAACACAATACGATACCATCAGAAAGTATATATCCAGAATTCTATAGTTCTATTATCTCAATTACAACTATGCATATGGTGGTGAGCGAATGCCAATGACTACAACAAATTATGCAAATTCACTTTGATTTAATTTATGATAAATTGAGTTCTACTAATCCAAATTAGAAATGAACTCCCACTCAAAACGACATCCCTCGTGCCTTTTTGGTGATTACATGAACCAAATCCACTACACCAAGTCCGATCATCACGTGAGTCGGTGTAGCTTCAAAAGCGAGCATCAAATGGGCATCATACCTACTATATGACTCATGCTTAACCTTTCGGTCCGTGTTCGAGGCCATGTCTGTACATGCTAGGCTCGCCAAGTAAGAACCTTAGTATTGGCGTGTAATCGTCTTACACCCGAGAGTGCTCGTGGATTCAAGTACACCCGATCATCACGTGATGTCTTGAAGCGACGAAACATTGTCGGTGCATACTTAAGGAAGAACACATTTTTATCTTGATATCTAAATGAGGGATCATCTTATTATGCTAATAAACGCCAAACAAGCAATATAAGATGCTATCAAACATCACATGTTTATTAGTGAAATGTTATGGTTCCCGCAGATGATCTCTATCATGTGCACCGTGGTATGATCACTATCATACCTTTATGTGTAAGTCCAAGGTCTATGGATATTACACGTTATGTGTGTTGTAAGAGTATCATCTCATACTTCTACTTACAACATCACCATATCATATCACTAGCCAAACAACAATCTAAACTAGACGCCTCTAATTTATCCATTGCAAATTTTACGTGGCTTAGGGCTTTCGAGATAGAACCGTTCTTACCTACGAACATGAACCACAACGAGGATAACCAAATTGTTGACAACTCGTTGCAAATTAGATATTGACTATAGTAGGAGAGACAGACACCCGCTAGCCACTTATGCAAAACTAGTTGCATGTCAAGCGTGGAACAGGTCTCATGTGCGAGGACATGTAAAGTTTGTCAAGCCGCTTCATCCCACTATGCCACCAATATCCAAAGTACAACTAAGAAGCAATAAAATGATCATCATCGCCCACATACTCATATGTGTACTACCCGCAAAGTATCTACGCATAGATCCGGCTCGATACCCTTCAAGGGTTCGCAAACATAGAAAACAAAAATTTTCCTACGATGTGAACTATAAACCAAGATCTATTTATACTAGATACAAACAACGGCGGATGTATATCCGTAGAGAACATACCCTTGAAGACCGACAAAGCTTAACGAGTCCAAACTCGTGGTTGATGTAGACGATCTCTTGCCGATCTCAAGATCGAGAGGAAGTCCTAGCGCCGCAAAACAAAGCAAGCATCCGTGCTCGCACACACGTTCGAGGCACCGAGCAACCTCCGCCTCCTCGCCCAGCGATGCAGCGAAGCACAACTCTTTCTTGCCGAAAGCCACCGGGAACATGTATCTCGCTAGTCCGAGACCATGGGGATAAAATCTAGAGGGAGAGAGATCCTTCACGAGGAGGTGTGATGTGAGAGGAGAGGGGGGCCTTTATAGGGGAGAGGGGGCACCCAAGGGCCATGCGCCCAGCCATGGGCTGCCCCACCTCTTCCACATTCATGTGGGTGGAGCTCCCACTCAAAATGAAAAGCCTCCACTCCCATTAAAAGCCTCCACTCATAAATCCACTCACATGCATTAAATTTCCACCAAATTTAATGCAAGCTCTCATTTAAATAAAACTCTTTTATTTATTTATTCAGAATTTTGTTAATTACTTTAATTAACAAACATTCACATAAAACCCCTGCTAGTATTCCATTTCACATGCGTAACCAGGCCAGCAATTTCAACCAAACAGCTTTGGTGTCTAGTGAAATAAATTCCTGCGCTTTCCTTTTTTTTTTCGGCATGAAACTTTTGCTCCAAATGGATGTCGGTGTCTCTTAAGTGTGTCACCCTACGGTTCGCGAATAATGCGGACATGATCGAGACCCTCTCGGATCAATAATCGAAGCGGATCTGAGACCCATCTCGACTCCCACACATTCAACGATGACTTTCTTGTGATCGTTTAACCTATTACGCTAGTATCTTAATCCTTTTGTTTCGCGATATATTACATGTCCGAGATTCGATCATCGGTATCTCCATACCTAGTTTGATCTCGTTCGACATGCACTCTTTTCTCGTTCCGTGATATAACATTCTAGTGATCAAATCACTTGCTTGCAAGCTAATCAATGTGATATCACCGAGAGGGCCAGTATATCTATCCGTCATCGGGATGAACAAATTCCACTCTTGATCCATGGGCCTCAACATAACACTTTATTAGTTCGAACCCATCTTTATAATCACCTGTTACGGTGTGACGTTTGATGTTATCAAGAAACTCTTAGGTGTTAGTGATTGACATGATCTCATGGTCTAAGGATTAGGATCACTTCGTAAGATGTTATAGCAATATAAACTCAATGACTTTGATCGTAATGCTATACTTCGGATGAATGTTCATCACACCATTACACTAATGTTGTGACCCCGTTATTAACAACATCCAATGTCCATGATCAGGAAACCTTGATCATCTTGTTAATCAACGAGCTAGTTTATAAGAGAGGCATAACTAGGAACTTTCTTTTTGTTTATTAAACACACATGTATTAACGTTTCCGTATTAATACAATTATAGCATGCAAAATAAACATTTATCATAAATAAGGAATACGATAATAACCACTTTATTATTGCCTCTCGGGCATATTCCCTTCACATTCTCCATTAGCTGTCTATCTACATCTTCATAAAATGTTATGTTACCACCACCATCATCAGCCAAATTAGTTTCATCAACCTTTTCCTTATCTGTGTCATCTACTGGAATGCCAAATATTTTGGCCATTTTTGTGTCCGCCATTGTTGCTATTACTAAATCAGTAGTTTCATTTAACTCCACTGAATTCCAATCAACATACATACTAGCCCCTGCATAAACACCATGCCCTGCATCAACATCAGTTTTGTCTGATAATACTGTCACTTTAGTTCGTATGGGCACCATCTGCCACTGTGAAGCCCAATCATCATGTGACATTTGCGAAGCAAAATTTGAAGCCACATATCCAACATTGGAATCTGTTTGCAGATCGATGAGCTTAGCATGAAAAGTAACCTCTTTGTTTGCCCAACCATCTTGCCGATCAACATCTACTAAATCTTCTCCATCCTCAATTCTCAAATATTCTTCCTTCCAATTTTCAATCCGTAACAATGCAACTTCCTGCTGTGGACCCCAAGGAACACTTTGCCCGTTCTCCACCAAATTCTTCACGGCCAATTCTTCCATTTGCTATAGTTGTTGTGGATTAATATCTGCAAACTCAACCTCCCAACCCACAGATGTACCTCTCTCGATGTTACGTACACTACCATCACCTAGTTTCGCTTTAGATGGGAAGAACTTGAAATTGAATTGGGATTTTCTCCGCCCCTCATAATCACCCCTGTTTTGAGTAGAGGAAGGCAGAGTGAGCTAGAGGAATTGGTGATTATCCAAATGCGATAAAATCAAATCAAAAAATAGTGAGATTGACCTATTGGAAGTGCTTTGTTGCCTCTCCATATCGATGCCCCCGATTCAGCCAACCCACCCACGGCAATCTAGCTCAGAAATCAGAAATCAGAGGGGAAGCGATTGGGTCAGATCGAAATCCAAGCGCAGGGAATGAGCTAGGGTTTTGATATTACGCACCACTGATGGGTATCCCCTGAGCTCACACGGGCCGCCCCTGTCGAGCACACGAAGTTGACGGCGCCGCCACTAGAGAAGATGGAGGAGGATGGCGGTCGGGACGGTCAGCACAGGGGGGCACTGAGTGGGACCCACTCTAAACGGTTGTATTTTTAGAGCTGAAACGAAACCGTTGTCTGAATCTAACCCTAATCCTAACCCCACTGTTCATTAAAACATGTCGCAACAGAGAGTTTGCACTGATTTATGGTGTGTGTCGCACACGGGCTATTGTTTCCGCGAGAAGCGTCGTTCTATAGCGATTCTTTCGAACGACGTTGTGTTTCAGTCCTTTCCAAGGAAAAAACGTCGCACATGATCTATTTGACCCTTGTTGTCGGAGAGGTTGACGAGGTTCTGGAGCATAGTCTCTCGACGCCACGCTGCCACACCAGCCTCATGCTCCATCTCCTACACAAGATTCCACTCCATTTGTGCATCGTCGAAGACCTGATCCTCATGGAGATGTTGAGCTTCCGTGGCAATGGTTTGGAGAGAGCGCCTCTTCAACTGCGATGTCACGTGATCCTCGTCAGAATCACAGTTGATGAAGTCCTCGTCCATGATCGCGC
Source organism: Avena longiglumis (assembly GCA_030063025.1). Lineage (NCBI taxonomy): Eukaryota > Viridiplantae > Streptophyta > Magnoliopsida > Poales > Poaceae > Avena > Avena longiglumis. The sequence goes on along the minus strand of CP125974.1, from coordinate 453,028,531 downwards.
TTACGCCTCCTCGTGGGCGGAGTCGGCTTCCTTGTCGGTGGAGGCCAACAACGGCAGGGGAGCTCGGCTCGTGGCAGCAGGCGAGCTCCCCACCTCCGTGTTGTGCCTATGCGGCGGTAGGAGACCCCGGTTGGTCCAGCACGGGCGCCACTTTTCCTCGCAGCTTCCAACCAGACTTGCCGCTTGCGCTCCTCCTCGACGACGTTAGAGTGCGGGGCATCCGGCCGTAGTTCCACAGCTGCCAGCCCCTATTAACCTAAGCACCAGCAACATCGTGCCGTGGGGTGCCAAATCTGGTGGGGTGGTGCCTAATTTGGTCGGCGACGACAAATTACACGATGGAGAGTCAGAGGAGGCAGCGGGATTTGACTAGTTTTTGGCCCTAAAATCGGTCTCCGAACCATACATATAGCGGCTATAAAACTTGAACCATACATATATCGGCTATAAAACTTTTAAGAGGCTATGACGATTTAAGGCTCTTGCCCGAGACAAAAAAAAAGGGATATTTGATAAAAAATTGACACAAATACAGTGGGGAAGGCCCCCACTGTCTCATTTTCATATATTAAAAATATTGACAAGTTGGAAAGCATTTGCATGCTCCCTGATCTGAATCAATCTCCCAATTACAAATTATCCAACCAATCAGTCATGCCCTGAATAAGACTGGGCTTAACCCTATGTCTAATATCAAGTACAGATAATTTGTAAATGGCATAACATTTCTCACTACTCTTCTGTACATGTTCAAATATAATATGGTTTTTGTGTGACCAAATGCTCCAACATCCTGCAATCATAGATATTTTGTAATATTGGTTTGTGGATCTTTCTTTGGCATCATTAATTCTGTCAATAATTCCCAGGTCCATATTCCATTCCTCTCCTAAGCTCCACCAGAAGTTACTGCTGAACTCACATTCAAAGAAGAGATGATCCACAATCTCCCTAATTTTTTACTCACATAGTACACATGTGTAATCCTCCATATGGAAATTCTTTCTTTGAAGAAGGTCTCTGGTGTTTAGTCTGTCCTGCAATAATAGCCAGAAGAATAATTTGTCCTTTGGTAGGCATGGTGTTTTCCATAGCCATTTATATGGGATGGGTGCCTCAGGTGCTTTGATGATGTGTTCATAGACTTTTTTGGCAGAGAAATTACTGCCTCCCCATGGAAAGCACCACATGTCAGGTGTGTCAGTGTTCCTGTAGCTATTGATCATGTCCTTAATCTCCTCAAACTGTTCATTGACTGTTATGGACAGTGGCAGTTGGAATAAATTGTATCCATCTTCTGCAATGGTGTTGGATGCTATGTTGAGACATATTCTTCCATTTTTGACAAATTAGAATAGTTCAGGGAATTTAATTCTGAGTGGGGTTGATCCATTCCATTTGTCATACCAGAGTAAAGTACTAATCCCATTTCCAGCTACAGTTGTGGTCATGTCCTTAAATTCTAGTATGAAGGAGAGGAAGTTTCTCCACCAAAAGGAGCCTTTGTTGGCTTGTGCATCAGGGAGTGCACCATTGCTGTAGTATTTCTTCCAGAGAATATTGACCCATGGTATATCCTTGCCATTATAGAATTTGAATAAGTTTTTCATCATCATAGCTTTATTGTGCTCCCTAAGATTAATAATTCCAAGACCCCCAGCTTTCTTAGTTAAGCATACTTTATCCCATTGGACCAAACATTTTCCTCTCTTCTCAATATCCTTACCATGCCATAAGAAGGTTCTGGCAGTTTTGTCTACATGATCAGTGTGAGTGTAGTGCATTTTCATTGCACACATAATGTGATTTGGCATGGCTGATATGACAGATTTGATCACAGTTACTCTGGAGCAGCGTGACAGTAGATTGGATATACCAGCTAGTCTTTTGTCCACTTTGCTAACCATAGGAGATAGGTCATCAACACTGGGTTTTGTTGTTCCCATGGGTAGGTCCAGATATGTAAATGGTAAAGCTTCTATTTTGCACCCTAATAGTTCAGCCAGATTGTCCATCTTTTCAGGTGGAGTGTTGATTGGGATTATGGATGAATTGTGATAATTGATCCTTAATCCAGTAGCTTCAGTGAAATTTTTAAGCAAGTCTTTTAATTTTCACAATTGTTCTGCATCAGCAGGCAGAATTAAAAGGGTATCATCAGCATATTGGAGAATTGGGTATTTTTGCCCATATGAATTATCAATGGGGAGTGAGAGCTCTCCATTTTGCCGGGCATGATTCACAATGATCTGTAGTAGTTCGGTTGTGGCCACAAATAGAAGAGGTGAAAGGGGATCACCTTGTCTGACTCCTCTTTTGCAAGTAATGGTCTTCCCTGGTACACCATTCAGAATAACAGATGTGGTAGCACTGTGCAAAATCTTCCTTATCCAGGCAAGGAACTTGTCACTGAATCCAAATTTCTTGAGCATGGTGAGGATGGCTTTGTATTCAACCATGTCAAATGCCTTTTCAAAGTCAAGTTTTAGGATGACGATTTCTTTCTTTGACTTGTGGCATATATGCAGGTACTCAAATGCCCATGCAAGGCAGTCTTGGATAGTTCTAGTTTTGATGAACCCATATTGGTTTTTGTTCAAAATGGGAATGATAACTTTATGAACTCTGTTGGAAATTAGCTTAGTGATGATTTTGAGTGCCATACTGACCAGTGAGATGGGCCTGAAGTTAGAGGGCCTGCAGGGATGTTGTGTCTTGGGTATGAGAGTGATGTATAAAGTGTTGATACTAAGTATAGAATTGTTCACATAGATTGTAAAACTGGTATTTCATGATGTGCCAGTATTTTTTCATAAACATACCATTAAATCCATCTGGCCCAGGGGATTTATCAGGGGGCATATGTATTATGATATCATTAATTTCCTCATGGGTAAAAACAACATCCACTTCAAATAGGTCCTGTGGGATGATCATATCATCAAGTTCAAATTGAATATTAGTGTCAATGGATACACCTAGTCTCTCTATGAATGAGTTCCAAAGTAGAGCAGCTTTATGATCATGCTCTACCAATGTGGCATCCTGGTCATTGGTAAGAGTGGAAATAAAATTTTGCATGTAGTTCCTAGTGGCTATAGAGTGAAAGAACTTGGTGTTTTCATTACCATCTTGGCCCATCTGATATTGGCCCTTTTCCTCCAGTATATTCTTTTGGCTTCAAGCATCTTGTATTGATGGTTTTTGACAATATTTCTGAAATTTTTCTCCTGGACTGTAAGTAGTCTCTGTTCCTCAAGTCCATCCAGCAGAGAGAGGACAAAGTTGCAGTTGTCAATGATTTTTGTGAGGTTGGATAGATTTTTGCTCCATTTTGTATGCCTTGTCTGAGGCTTTTGAATCATGCAGCATTTTTGTATGGTCCTCTGTTGATCCAACAGCTATTCACAGTTTCAGCAAGGCCATCAAATTCCATCCAGTGCTCCTCAAATCTAAAAATGTTGGATCTTGGGATGTTAGTGCCAACACTGATGATAATGGGGATATGGTCAGATCCAAGTCTGGCCATGGGGGTAGCAATGGTATTGGGATATTCAGTGGTCCATTTGTGTGATGTAAATATCCAGTCGAGTTTCTCTAGAAGTGGTTCTGCTTGCATGTTAGACCAAGTAAATACTCTCCCTTTTAGTGGAATTTCCTCAAGATCATGTTCCCGGATGATAGCATTAAAGCTATGTATGTTGGCAATGTTGCCCCCAGGTCTGTTTCTATCTTCAGTGCTTCTTATCATATTGAAATCCCCCATAACCATCCATAGGTCAAATGAAGATGAGTCTTGTTGCATAAACCAATCATAGAAATGATGCCTTCCTTCATTAGTGCATGGTGCATATATATTGGTGAGGTACCAAGTTTGTGCAGTCAGATAGCTCTCAAATTTAATTGTCATCTAGAAGTGTGATTGACTGATAATTTGTCCATTAAATTGTGCACCATTCCAGATAACAATATGACCACCAAAATTACCCAGAGATGGTTGGTATGGAAACGGGTTTAGTCTTCTAGGGTAGAATTTTCTGATGTAGCTGCTATCAAAGTGTTCCCTCTTTGTTTCTTGTAAACAGATGATGCTACAATTACTTTGATTGATCTTATCAGCAAGATCATCACACCTATCCTGTGAATTTATGCCTCTAACATTCCAATCCATAATGTATATTGATCTATTCATGTTTATTGGAGTGGTGGGTATTGCCTGGGTGCCAGGTACTGGCAACCATAGTGAGATAGAATTTAGATGCTATAAGCCATGAGATTATGGACCAGATGACTAGATGTTTTGGAGATGAAGGAAGCACATTTCAGGGAGTCTAATTGATGACAGATAATTTTTCTCAAATATAGCAACACAAGATTATTACAACCCAGGATAGATATAAATCTGCCATGCCAAATATAAAGGAAATCCAGATAACAAATAAGTCTGATACAATAAAACTTGAGATGGTTTAACTAAGCAAGGTAGCTAAGATAGATAATAGTGCAGCATCTGCCCCTACACTTGAGCCATATAGGTGGGTGATTACACATCATTCCGTGACTTGTCCTTGTTCAGGTTGTCCTCTGACACCTCACTAGGGGGTATCTGACAGAATCCAGTCCCAATGGCTTGAATGGTGTTCACAGGTAACACAGGAGGTGGGGACCTATCATTCTCCACCACAATAGCTTCAAAGTGTACAGACAGGTTCTATGCAGCCATCTTGGAGCTCTCGGCATGGTCATCAGCAGCCTTCTGGTTTTTGAAGCCAGCATTCAGGCTGGCAATCCTGTAGCTTCTCCTCACATATTTGATAGTGTTGGGTTCAGGTTTCTTGCGCTTGGAGCTGGGAAAGTTTTCTGGCTTGGGGATCACAACAATCTCACTGTCAGAGCTCTCAGATTGTTCAGGAAGGGGGATAAAGTTTTTGCTTGATGAAATGCTCAGAGGTGTGACAGACTGATAATTGGGGTTGACAGTTGAGATCTCAAGTGTATATTTTACAGCATTGTCCATGTCATCAGCTTCAGTTATCTTCACAGTGGCTCCAATGATGGTACTGCCAGCAAGACTGGGGATTTGCACATGATCATCACCCATGAGACTGGTAAGCAGCAAAGCCAGGTTGTTGACAGGATCAGGTACAAAGTTCTTGGGGTGTGCAGGCACATCAGGTTGCATGGGTGGGGTTTGAGGCTCAATAATGGCAACAACATGAGCCTCTTGTGCAGGTGCAGCATGTGCAGCATTATCCATAGCAACATCCATGCCTACAACATTGATATGTGCATGTGCAACATTTCCTCCAAAGTCTTGATTAAACTGATTGTCATGCCAGAACCCATGGTGCACAAGAGGTGGAGGATGTGGGTTTCCACCATTTGGTGGCAGGGGGTCTTCATCACCTGCATTACCACCCAACATAGTGGTAGATAGAATCACCATTGGGCATGTCCAAGTGTCACCACTGCCATCCTCTGTCACATTTCTTCCAACCACAATGCTGAGAGGTAGGGTGTCGACATTGTGTCCATGAAATTTAATCAGGATCCTAGCTCTGTTGGACAGATCCTTGTTCCATACCAAGAATCGACCATATGGGGTGAATGTGCGCATAACAGTATCAGGGTCCCAAAGCTGTTGGGGGTAGTTTAGCAGCATGCACCAGACATCATGTGTAAAAACTATAGAGCGTCGATTGATGCCACTATCTTCATTCACAATCCTAAGCACACTGTCCCCTATGTGGTACGGGCTACCTCCAACTGCAGCATCCCTATCAGTAACTGTTGCAAAACGGAAGAGAGCCGATCCCATTGCGCATCTAGACGTGCTCCTAACTTGCAGACTAAGTCCATGGATAAACTCACCAATGATTGCCATCGTGCCGATGAAGTCTGCAGCCTCAGGTTCAGGTGTCAGTCGCAATCGCCCACTCGTCCGCGTACAGAGGGGTGTCGCCATCAAGGAACACATATCCTCTTTGGGTTCGAAGCGGTCTAGGAGGAGGGGCATGCATACCCGTCGGCACATGGGGTATAGGGTCGATTGGGTAGTTCACCATTGTGGTGATCGGGGTGCTCAACGGGGGTTGGGGTGTGGAGGTGGTAGGGTTTCTGCTGGTGGTGGCAGGGGAAACAGGGGAGGTGTAGATGGCGATGACGAAGAGGGAGGCGTTATCTGGTTGGTAGGTTGGGTTGGGATTGTTTTGCGCCGATAAATCAGAGATTTTGTTTTGAATGAGAGACAATATTAGGCAATGTGACCGTAATTATAGCATTTTCTGCATCGAACCGGGTTGGAGTAGGCATGTGTCAGGTGCGCATTGTCCGCCAGACATCTAGAGCATTTAAACTGATGTGATGTTGTCCCATAGGTGCGGCCAGAATACGAAACAGCAGGCGTGATATTAGGGGTATGAATATTTGAAAAATAATGATTCTTCTGACCGTTTCTCTCTAACCACGGAGAAACAGGATCGGGCCGATATTGGTGATCATCAAGATTAGAGCTAGGTGATGCATGATCTACTGACTTATTGATTGATCTCTTTTGTCTAATATGGATTGAATTTGCACCAGTGAGGACATTATTATTTCTGGAAGAAAAAGATCGGGTAGAATATGTACCTTGAGCAGTCGACTTATTGGATCTTCTAGGCCTAACCATGGTCCAGGCATTGTCTTGTTCAGGATACCAGAGTTGTTCTTCTCGCTGCCAGTTATGTCCTCCATTGCTCGATAGATCGAAGTAGCAGACGAAGTTCTCAGACTTGTAAGATCTCATTTTGACTATAAGGAGCCCAACTGCTTTCGAGCAAACATCAAATATGTAGGTACGATCATGTAGGGGAGACACTCTGATCTTGTCCCCTTCAGCTCCCAAGCATGCCCATATGGCGTGGCACACATTGATCGTGTTGATTTCAAATTTTGCACGCCCAAATGAAATCACTAGAGAGAAACTAGATGTGGGTGAGATCGGGTGAACCGGGGTTGAGAACATGTTACTAATCTTAGTCGCAAAGGCCTGCCCATGTGATCGATCCAAAGGGTGGATCATGGATGGGGTGGTGAGGATTAGGGGTGTGGGGAGTAGGATGATCGGATTGGATTAGAGTTTTTTTGGCCGGAGATGTGAGATCGCCGGCGTGGGAGCTACAGGAGGGGGGTGGTGGGTGAGTCCATCGGCCACTTTAATCAAATTGCAAAATAAAGTGTGGCAAATTGTCAAATTCTCCATACTAAAAAAATGGATATATCAATTTTTAAAGTGTGGGAAGATTTATAGAGTTGCTCTAAACCATTTTCAAAGTGCACCATGGGAACCCTTCAAAATACAAATGACTCAAGTCTTTTACAAGAAAAAAACGCGCGGAAGACAAAGAGCAAAAATGTCCAGCTCAACAAGAACAGAGCAAAAATGTCCGCTCGACAACAAGAAAGACGGGACAGCAACTCTGAACTGCACGTTACAAATATTGTCCAAATCCAAACTAAGAGAGAAATATCGCCAAGAGAATTTCATTTCTTAGTCCTACATCTCGACATTGTCATCCTCCTGCGCGTATATCATCTCCGGCTGACCTTCATCTAGCGCGAGCACTCGCCCGCGTATCCTCCGTAGCGTGCCGTCCACGGCGAGGTCGACTGTGTCCTTGCCCGCTTCTCTCAGCTCCATTGTGCTCCCGTGCCTCCGATACAACACTCTGGGTGCCATCTCAATCGCGCGCTCCCTCGTCCTACGTACCTCTGCATCGATGCAAGGCTTTAAAGCCAGAAAAAACTTAGAGAAGAACACATTGTCATCATCACTGACCTCAGTATCTATCTCCACAACACTGCCAGGTGATCTTTTCTCAACCTCTGCTTGGAAGTTATACAACATCCTAAAAGTATTTGCCCAATCATCATACAATTTTTTCATTGCCCTCTGTTTTGCCTTCCATACAGTGCTATAATTCACCTTAATTGGATAGTCTGTTTTTAGCCTCTTTGCATTAGCGTTTGGTGTCTTGGCTAAAATAGGAGTGATCTTTTCAGCAAGCCAAATTTGTGATGTCATTGTTGATACTCTCTGTGAACTAGTAATGCAAGTGTGTTCAAAAGAAATTTGATTAACTCTAATGGTGTTTCCATCTGGTTGGCGTCTAGCAGAAATGTACCATTTGCAAGGATTGGCGCCCCCTTCATCTTCTTTTTATCAGTCTACTGGGTCTTGGCATCAAACTCCTTCTTGATTGCATAAGTTTTGAAACACATCCTAAATTCAACCATGCTTGAAAACAGTTTCCCTACTGCAATAACAGGATTTTCCTTGTCATAGACAGTAACCAGCTCATCATAATGTGCATCATTTACATCATCTGCAGCATTCTCCATCAGATCTCTATCTACATCTTCATAAAATGTTATGTTACCAGCACCATCATCAGCCAAATTAGTTTCATCAGCCTTTTCCTTATCTGTATCATCTACTGGATTGCCAAATATTTTGGCCATGTCAGCCATTGGTGCTATAACTAAATCAGTAGTTTCATTTAACTCCACTGAATTCCAATCAACATACATACTAGCCCCTGCATCAACACCATGCCCTGCATCAACATCAGTTTTGTCTGATAATACTGTCACTTCAGTTCGTATGGGCACCATCTGCTACTGTGAAGCCCAATCATCATCTGACATTTGCGAAGAAAAATTTGAAGCCACATATCCAACGTTGGAATATGTTTGCAGATCGATGATCTTAGCATGAAAAGTAACCTCTTTGTTTGCCCAGCCATCTTGCCGATCAATATCATCTACTAAATCTTCTTCATCCTCAATTCTCAAATATTCTTCCTTCCAATTTTCAATCTGTAACAATGCAACTTCCTGCTGTGGACCCCAAGAAACACTTTGCCCGTTCTCCACCAAATTCTTCACGGCCAATTCTTCCATTGCTACAGTTGTTGTGGATCAATATCTGCAAACTCAACCTTCCAACCCACAGATGTACCTCTCTTGTCGTGGGAATGGTCACGGCAGATGCTGCAATCGGCAGCGAGTAGTAGAACGAGGGGCAAGGGCGGCCAGTCATCTGCGGTGCGAGATGAGGGCGGAGACACAGAGTTTTACCCAGGTTCGGCCCCCCGGAGGGTAAAGACCTACTCCTGCTAGATTGTATTATGATGGTGGTACAATGGGCGAGCTCGGCGGCTAGACGGCGAGTCGCTTGGGTGTATGATGGAACGTATCTCTACACGCCCTGCATGGAGGTTTATATAGGCTCACCTCCCCTAGGGTTTACATATCTCAACCGAATCAGTTAAAGCTTCGGTACTCGTTTAACCTAATCCGACTGGGCCTATCTACTCGCCTGGGCCTTCAGCTTCCAGTCGCTTGGATCCACACCGGGCCTCGATCCAGTCGCCGTCTTGCAGGCCCACTCGCCAATTCCTGGGCCAGTCGGAAACGTCCTGCTGGGTATACCCCGGTAGGCACATCCCCATCAGTAGTCCCCGAGGCCGTCGTCGATTGGGCGTAGGTGGCTGCTGGCAGTCGGAGTATACGGCTTCAGAGTAGACATCCAGTCGAATCGTCGGCGGGCTCCTGTATAAAGGAGAAAACTAGTCATTCTGATCGCAGCTCTTGGCGAGTCGAGTCGGCGAAATACTCAGTCACTGTCGTAGTGATCGGATCGGCGAGCCGAGTGGCTGAAGTTGGACCGTTAAACGTGGTCAAACTAGCCGTTGGGGTAATCCAACGGTAACTTTTGGCGTAATTACCGCGTAGTAACGACTCCCTGATTTGGCGGGTAACAACCGCTATATAAGGGGAATGGCAGGCGATCAGAGAACCATCTTCTCGCCATTTCCTCCGATTGCACGCACTTTCGCCTTCCTTCGCATCGCGATCCAACCGACCCGAAATCCTCCGACCCCCCACAAATCCTTCCGCCATGGCCCTTTCCACCGAGCCTTGGGGTAGATCTAAGTGTAAGAGGGCGCAACTGGCGTCCTTCGAGGAGGCCAGGATCCTGCGTGCCGGCTATTGGCGCATCCCCGCGGCCGGAGAGGTGACCCCGAACCCGCGCGAGGGAGAATTCATCTGCTTCACCAGCCACCTAGAACGGGGGCTAGGATTCCCTATGTCCCTGTTCTTCCGGCGCTTCTGCGCCTACTACGGGATCCAACCGTCGGACCTGGGTCCACACAGCATCGAGCAGCTCGCCATCTTCGTGGCGTTCTACGAGTGCTACTTGGGCTGCCGGCCCTACTTCCCTCTATGGCAAGATCTGTTCCACGGACGGATCAGCCGCGAGGAAGCGGGTGGCCCAATGCTCGCCGCGGGCGGCCTAACATTCCAGCTGAAGTCGAAGGCTTCGTTCTTTGACTTGATGCTGCCCGCCAAGGCGGCGAGCGACTGGAAGAAGTCTTGGTTCTACGTTGCCGATCCGACCCCGGAGGGCGAGGCGGCGATCCCACGATACTCTGTCAACCGGTCCGAACCACGCCGACTCCAAGTCGGCAAGCTCCCCACCGACCAGCGGATGGTCATGGACGAAATGCTTCAAACCATCCGCAGTCTGAAGAAGAAAGGCCTCAGACGATCAACTTATATAACTGCTGGCTCGGGGCGGCTCGTCCCTCGCTCGGCGACCACTACATGTACCAATACACGGGCGGGAGGACTCGTGAAGTCTGCCTAGCCGAGTAGAAGCTCGAGGACTACACCCCAAAGATGAAGAAGATCACCCGGTGTACGGGCGCAAAGGCTGGGTCGCTTCACCGCAAAGCATCCAGCCCCAACGGTAAGTCACCTCGCATCGTTCGCAGTCGCAGTTTATGCAGTCGCGGTCATTCTAATTTCATCTTGTGCTCATTGCAGCTATTCCAAGTGGTGGAAGGATGGCTCCCGCCTTCAGATGACAAAAACTCGAGCTCGTCCGTCCAGGACATGGGCGAGTCACCTCCCGCCAAGGGCGACACCAAGAGCGACGAGAGCAACGGCGATGACGAATCCGAGGAGGAGGTCGCCCCGCTGGTCCGCAAGACCCGCGGGCAACGTCAGCGTGAGCTTGAGGCGAGTAAAAGCCTCGAGCGTCACGATGATGATGATGAACTTCCGGATATCACCTCGCGCCGCCAGGCTACTACGTCGAAGAAGAAGAAGAAGGAGAAGGAGGCGAAGGCCCCTCCGAAGAAGAAGACGAAGCCGACAAGGCCGGCCTCGCCACCGCACTCGGCGAGCAGCTCCGACGCCCCCAGCCTTGCCAAGGATGAGGCGCCGCCGACGGCAGCCGCGCTGGACACGGCCACTGTCCTGAGCGAGGTGCCACTGTCCTCTATGCCTCCGCCATTCGCCCCAGTCTCTGGGCTAGGGGTCGCTCCGGTCGCGGCGGCTTCACCTCGCAGGGAAGCTCCCGCTGAAGATGTCCCAGAAGCTCCCGTTGCAGCCTCGACGACGAAGAAGCCGTCCGTGTCTTGGGCACGCAACATCCTGGAGATGGGCCTGTTGGAGATATGCCCTAGAGGCAATAATAAATATAGTTATTATTATATCTTTGTGTTTATGATAAATGTTTACATTCATGCTATAATAGTATTAACAAGGAAACATTAATACTTGTGTGATTTGTAAACTTAATTTGAAGTCCCTAGTATAGCCTCTATACTTCACTAGCTTGTTGGTTGATTAATGATTGTGGTTTCCCTATCATGAACATTGAGATGTTATCAACAACAAGATCATATCGTTAGGAGAATGATATGGTGGACATACTCCTATAGATAAGCATAGCATAAAGATCAAGTCATTTCAATAGTTCAATTGCTATATGCTTTCTGATACATAGTAACCTAATTCCTTCGACCATGAGATCATGCATATCACATTTACGGATGGATGCTTTGATGACATTAAACACCACATCTTTATCGGGTGGCTATAAAGGTGGCATTGAGTGTTCGGAAAGTATTGGTTGAAACACATGGATCAAGAGTGGGATTTGTCCATCCATATGACGGATAGATATACTCTGGGCCCTCTCGGTGGAATGTCATCCAATTAGCTTGCAAGCATGTGACTGGCTCACAAGGGATCACATATCACGGGAACGAGAAAAGAGTACTTATCGGTAACGAGGTTGAACTAGGTATGCAGAGATACCGACGATCATAACCTCGGATAAGTAAACTATCGTGAGACAAAGGGAAATTGGTATCGTATGTAAGTGGTTCATTCGATCGCAAAGTAATAGTAGAAATATGTGGGAGCCATATGAATTTCCAGATTCCTCTATTGGTTATTGTTCGGAGAAGTGTCTCGATCATGTCCGCATAATTCACGAACCGTAGGGAGACACACTTAAGGATTCAACGTTGTTTGAGTAGTTATGGTATTATGAGAAAGAGACCGAATGTTGTTCGGAGTCTCGGATGTGATCCGGGATATCACGAGGTGATCCGGAATGGTCCGGAGAATAAGATTCATATAAGGAAAGTCCCGTTTCGGAGTTCGGGAATGATTCCGGTGTTTTCATCGGGAATGTTCTAGAAGGTTTCGGATTGTACGGCACTCCGGGGGGAGGGTACATGAATGTGTCATTGAATGATTGCATCATGTACTGAGTGTTCTTGCTGTTCCAAAACTGAAAAGTCAAACTGCCAGTTTGAAAGTCAAACGGCTAAAACAGGAAACTGTGGAAAACAGGAAACTGTGGGAAACAAGCAAGAGGTGGTTGGAACCGACTTGGGGCAGGAGTCCATCCAAGCCGGCGCGCCAACCAAGGCCGACTTGGGGAGGGACTCCCCTCCCCTTGGCCGCCCCTCCCACCTATAAAAGGAGGGGCAGGGCCTCCTCCTCTAGACACACAAGTTCCTATCCTCTAATCTCCGGTTTAGAGCCGTTTTGGTTTAGAGCTTCTAATTGCTCTAGCCTGCGGTTTAGAGCCTTCTAATTGGTGTGTCTAATCCCTAGACCACTAATAGCTCTCTCTCATACTCCACCATACTCGCTTTGGCTTAAGGCGAAGCCTGGGATCTCCCTCTACTTAGGTACCACGTGTTGTCTGCTAGGAATCGCGAGAGAGTGCTACAACCTCCATTTCTTTGGAACAAGGGATAGGAAGGTCTTCGTCAGTACCGAACGTGTGTGACCGATCGGAAGCGCTGCGATCTTGGGAAGGATCGTCTACGATCTTGAGAGCGGGAAGAGTACGACTACATCACCCCCGAGAATCCGCTCTCGTTAAACACTTTGGAATCTTCGAGGGTAAGTTATTCCATCGACTCGTTGCTACAATCTAGTAGATAGATCTTGGCTTGTTTGTTTGTATGCGATAGAAATTTTTGTTTTCCATGCTACGAACCCCTACAAGGGTATCGAGCCGTGTCTATATGTAGATCTGTTGCGAGTAGAACACAATGGTCATTGTGGGCGTTGATGCTTTTATTGTCGATTGCTTCTTGTGTACTTTGCATCTTGCGGTATGTTGGGATGAAGCGGCCGGGCTAACCTTACATGACATCGTTCATGAGACTTGCTCCACGCTTGACATGCAACTTGTATTGCATAAGTGGCTTTATGGTGCTGTTTCTCCTAGCATAGTTAAGATCCAATTTACAACGGGTGATCAACAATGCTAGTATCAATGTTGTGGTTCTTGTTTGTAAGTTAGAACTACACTTATTGAAAGCCCCAAACCACGTAAAATATGCAAAGAAAGTAGGCGTCTAACTTTGTTTTGCGGTGTCTTGATGATGTGATATGGCCATGATTGTGATTATATTTGATGTATGCAATGTTCCTTATTGTAAGTTGGCAACGGCAGGAGCCATATGGTTGTCTTTAATTTATGTTAAGACCGCGTGTCTATTCAAAGTAGTTGTAATAGTTGAAGCGGTGGGCGGCGACCATGGAGAAGCGTCATTGACCTTGATGCAATGCGGTGATGATGGAGATCATGTTCGTGCTTGAAGATGGAGATCGGAAGCACAAAGAAGAAAGGCCATATCATATCACATATTATTGAATTGCATGTGATGTTAATCCTTTATGCATCTTGTATTGCTTGGTAGGCAGCGGTAGCATTATAAGATGATCCTCATGCACATCAATTTCAAGTCATAAAGTGTTCGCCCTTAGTTAGCACCGTTGCTAAAGCTTGTTGTTTCGAAGCACCACGTGATGATCGGGTGTGTTAGATTCTGCAAGTGTATACAACGTGAGCAAGCCAGATTTGCTCATGCAGAAACTAAGGTTTGATCTTGACGAGCCTAGCATGTACAGACATGGTCTCGGAACACGGATCACCGAAAGGTAAAACATGAATCGTATAGTAGATATGATAAACATGACGATTGTTCGCCATTGAAACTATATCAACTCTCGTGATGATCGGTGTTGATGTAGTGGATTTGGTTCGTGTGATCACTAAAACAATGTGAGGGATGTTGTTTTGAGTGGGAGTTCACCTAGTTTAATTTCATTAATTAATTTGAACTCAATTTGTCATAAACTTAGTCTAAACTATTGCAAATATGTTGTAGATCAATGGCAGCCCCTACCATCAATTTTAATGCGTTCCTAGAGAAAGAAAAGTTGAAAAACAATGGAAGCAACTTCGCGGATTGGTTCCGCAATTTGAGGATTGTCCTCACAGCTGGTAATTTGACCTATGTCTTTGGATGCACCATTTGGGTGACCCACTGCGGTGATGCTCCCGATGAAGTAAAGAATGTTTACCTCGCTCGGAAGAATAAGTACTCCATAGTTCAGTGTTCTATCTTGTATGGTTTAGAATCGGAGCTTCAGAAAAGGTTTGAAGAGTCAGACCCATATGATATTGTCGAGGATCTCAAATTGATTTTTGAGACTCATGCGGCAATTGAAAGCTATGAGGCTTACGAAAGGTCTTTAAGCGCAAGATGGAAGAGGGCAGCTCGTCGGTGAGCATGTGCTTAAGATGTGCAGACGCAAACAAACTTCAAAGCTTGGGTATAGTGATTCCTAATGCTTTGGGGATTTACCGTGTCCTCCAATCACTACCACCAAGTTACAAGAACTTTGTGATGAACTACAACATGCAGAACATGAACAAAGAATTGCCAGAACTATTTGCTATGTTAAAGTCAGAGATCAAGAAAGAGCACCAAGTGTTGTTGGTCAATAAGACCACCAAATTCAAGAAAGGCAAGTCTAAGCAGAAGGGACACTTCAAGAAGGGTGGTAAGAAAGTTACCACGCCGGCGAAGAAGACCAAGGCTGGACCCAAGCCTGATACTGAGTGCTTTTACTGCAAGGGAGAAGGTCACTGGAAGCGGAATTGCCCAAAGTACTTGGCGGATCTGAAGAACGACAACATCAAGAAGAAAGGTATATCTGATATACATGTTATTGATGTGTATCTCACTAGTACTCGTAGTAGTGCCTGGGTATTTGATACTGGTTCGGTTGCTCATATTTGTAACTCGAAACAGTTTCTGCAGAATAAACGGAAGCTAGCGAAGAACAAGGTGACGATGCGGCGTGGGAAATGGATCAAAGGTTGATGTGATCGCGGTCGGACGCTACCTTCATCTACCATCGGGATTAGTTTTATACTTAAATAATTGTTATTTAGTGCCTGTGTTGAGCATGAACATTATATCGGGATCTTGTTTATTGCGAGACGGTTACTTGTTTAAATCAGAGAATAATGGTTGTTCGATTTATATGAGTAATATGTTTTATGCACATGCACCTTTGATAGATGGTCTATTTTTATTGAATCTCGATAGTGGAAATACACATATCAACAACATTGAGGCTAAACGTTTGAAATCAAGCAATAATTCGACCTATATGTGGCACTGTCGTCTTGGTCACATTGGAGTGAAGCGTATGAAGAAACTCCATTCCGATGGACTTCTTGAATCACTTGATTTTGAATCACTTGAAAGATGCGAAGCATGTCTGATGGGAAAAATGACTAAGACTCCATTTTCTGGTATGATGGAGCGAGCTACGGACTTATTGGAAATCATACATACCGATGTGTGTGGTCCAATGAGTGTAGCATCGTGATGGTTATCGTTATGTTCTTACCTTCACGGATGACTTGAGTAGATATGGGTATATCTATTTCATGAAACATCAGTCCAAAACTTTCGAGAAGTTTAAGGAGTTTCAAAGTGAGGTAGAGAATCAACGTAACGAAGATTAAATTTCTACGTTACGATGGAGGTGAATATCTAAGTTACGAGTTTGGCGAGCATTTGAAGAAATGCGGAATACTTTCACGATTGACACCGGAACACCACGCGTAATGGTGTGTCCGAACGTCGTAATCGAACTCTCTTAGATATGGTTCGTTCTATGATGTCACTTACAGATTTACTGCTATCATTTTGGGGTTATGCATTAGAAACAGTCGCATTCACTTTAAATAGGGCACCGTCTAAATCCGTTGAAACGACACCGTATGAATTATGGTTTGGGAAGAAACCTAAATTGTTGTTCCTTAAAGTTTGGGGATGCGAAGCCTATGTAAAGAAGTTACAGTCGGACAAGCGTGAACCCAAAGCGGAAAAATGCGTCTTCATAGGATACCCGAAGGAAACTATTGGGTATACCTTCTATCATAGATCCGAAGGCAAAATCTTCGTTGCCAAGAATGGATCCTTTCTAGAGAAGGAATTTCTCTCGAAAGAAGTGACTGGAAGGAAAGTAGAACTCGACGAGGTTGTCGAACCTTCTCTCGAAATTGCGAGTAGCGCAGCACCGAAAGAAGTTCTTGTGGTGTCTGCACCAATAAGAGAGGAAGCTAATGATGGTGATCATGAAACTTCGGTTGAAGTTGCTACAGAGCCTCGAAGGTCAACGAGAACTCGTACCACCCCAGATTGGTATGATTCCGTTATGAATGTCATGTTGGTGGACAACACCGATGACCCCGAGACATATGAGGAAGCGATGATGAGCCCAGATTCCAATAAATGACAAGAAGCCATCAAATCGAGATTGGATCCATGTACGAAAACCAAGTATGGACTTTGGTGGACTTACCGGATGGCGGAAGGTCGAGATCAAATGGATTTTCAAGAAGAAAGCAGATCGATGGTAATGTTATCGTTTATAAAGCTCGACTTGTCGCAAAAGGGTTTCGACAAATTCAAGGAGTTGACTACGATGAGACTTTCTCACCAGTAGCGAAGCTAAAGTCTGTGAGGATTATGTTAGCAATCGCTGCATATTATGATTATGAGATATGGCAGATGGATGTCTAAACAGCATTCCTCAATGGAGATATTGATGAAGAGTTGTATATGATGCAACCCAAAGGTTTTGTCGATCCTAAAGATGCTAACAAGGTATGCAAACTTCAACGGCCCATATATGGATTGAAGCAAGCATCCCGAAGTTGGAATCAACGTTTTGATAAGGTGATCAAAATTTTTGGTTTTATACAAACTTATGGAGAAGCTTGTATTTACAAGAAAGTGAGTGGGAGCTCTGTAGCATTCTTAATACTATATGTGGATGACATATTGTTGATTAGGAATGATGTAGACCTTCTTAATAGTGCCAAAGAATATTTGAATAATAGTTTTTCAATGAAGGATCTTGGCGAAGCAGCTTACATATTAGGCATAAAGATTTATAGAGATAGATCGAAACGCCAAATATCATTGTCACAGAGTACATATTTGGACAAAGTTCTAAAGAGGTTTGGAATGGAAGAAAGCAAGAAAGGGTTCTTGCCCATGTTGCTGTCGACCTTGAGTAAAACTCAAAGTCCGACATCGGCAGAAGATAGAGAAAGGATGAGTAAGACTCCCTATGCCTCAGCCATAGGATCTCTAATGTATGCCATGCTATGTACTAGACCCGACATTGCATATGTTGTTAGTTTAACTAGCAGATATCAAAGTGATCCAGGAGTGGATCATTGGACAATGATCAAAACATCCTTAAGTACTTGAGAAGAACTAAGGATATGGTTCTTTCTTATGGAGGTGATGAACAGCTCGTTGTTAATGGTTACACCGATGCTAGTTGGAACACCGATCCGGATGATTCTAAATCACAATATGGATACGTATTTATTTTGAATGGTGCGGCGGTAGTTGGAGGAGTGCAAAGCAAAGCGTTGTGGCGAGATCTTCAACCGAATCGGAATACATGGCTGCTTGGAGGCTTCACAAGTAGCGATATGGATAAAAGAGTTCATTACAGCTGGGTGTGGTTCCTAGTCTTGAACCCAATGTCTATCTCTTGTGATAACATGGGAGCCATAGCCAATGCGCAAGAACCAAGGTCACACAAGAAGTCAAGCATATCAAGCTGTGTTTTCACGCTATTCGAGAACATATCCAGGATGGGGATATAAATATTTGCAAAGTACACACAGATCTGAATGTGGCGGATCCGTTGACTAAACCTCTCCCGAGGGCAAAACATGACCAACACCAAACTGCCATGGGTGTTCGGTATATTACCATGTAATCTAGATTAGATGACTCTAGTGCAAGTGGGAGACTATTGGAGATATTCCCTAGAGGCAATAATAAATATAGTTATTATTATATCTTTGTGTTTATGATAAATGTTTACATTCATGCTATAATAGTATTAACAAGGAAACATTAATACTTGTGTGATTTGTAAACTTAATTTGAAGTCCCTAGTATAGCCTCTATACTTCACTAGCTTGTTGGTTGATTCATGATTGTGGTTTCCTATCATGAACATTGAGATGTTATCAACAACAAGATCATATCGTTAGGAGAATGATATGGTGGACATACTCCTATAGATAAGTATAGCATAAAGATCAAGTCATTTCAATAGTTCAATTGCTATATGCTTTCTGATACATAGTAACCTAATTCCTTCGATGAGATCATGCATATCACCTTTACGGATGGATGCTCGATGACATCAAACACCACACCGTAATCGGGTGGCTATAAAGGTGGCATTGAGTGTTGAAAGTATTGGTTGAAACACATGGATCAAGAGTGGGATTTGTCCATCCATATGATGATAGATATACTGGGCCCTCTCGGTGGAATGTCATCCAATTAGCTTGCAAGCATGTGACTGGCTCACAAGGGATCACATATCACGGAACGAGAAAAGAGTACTTATCGGTAACGAGGTTGAACTAGGTATGCGAGATCTGACGATCATAACCTCGGATAAGTAAACTATCGTGAGATAAAGGGAAATTGGTATCGTATGTAAGTGGTTCATTCGATCGCAAAGTAATCGTAGAAATATGTGGGAGCCATATGAATTTCAGATTCCTCTATTGGTTATTGTTGGAGAAGTGTCTCGATCATGTCCGCATAATTCACGAACCGTAGGGAGACACACTTAAGGATTGACGTTGTTTGAGTAGTTATGGTATTATGAGAAAGAGACCGAATGTTGTTCGAGTCTCGGATGGGATCCGGGATATCACGAGGTGATCCGGAATGGTCCGAGAATAAGATTCATATAAGGAAAGTCCGTTTGAGTTCGGGAATGATTCGGTGTTTTCATCGGGAATGTTCTAGAAGGTTCGGATTGTCCGGCACTCGGGGAGGGTACATGAATATGTCATTGAATGATTGCATCATGTCTGAGTGTTCTTGCTGTTCCAAAACTGAAAATTCAAACCGCTTTGAAAGTCAAACGGCTAAACAGAAACTGTGGAAAACAGAAACTGTGGGAAGCAGAAACTGTGGGAAACAAGCAAGAGGTGGTTGGAACCAACTTGGGGAGGAGTCCCTCCAAGCCGGCCAACCAAGGCCGACTTGGGAGGGACTCCTCCCTGGCCGCCCTCCCACCTATAAAAGGAGGCGGGGCCTCCTCCTCTAGACACACAAGTTCCTATCCTCTAATCTCCGGTTTAGAGCTTTTGGTTTAGAGCTTCTAATTGCTCTAGCCTGGTTTAGAGCCTTCTAATTGGTGTGTCTAATCCCTAGACCACTAATAGCTCTCTCTCATACTCCACCATACTCGCTTAAGTCGAAGCCTCGGATCTCCCTCTACTTCGGTACCACGCCGTTGTCTGCGGAATCGCGAAGAGTGCTACAACCTCCATTGCTGCTGGAACAAGGGAGAGGAAGGTCTTCGTCAATCGAACGTGTGACCGATTGAAGCGCTGCGGAGCATGGCCGGAAGGATCGTCTACGAACTTGAGATCGGGAAGAGTACTACATCACCCACGAGAATCCGCTCTCGTTAAACACTTTGGAATCTTCAAGGGTAAGTTATTCCATCGACTCGTTGCTACAATCTAGTAGATAGATCTTGGCTTGTTTGTTTGTATGCGATAGAAACTTTTTGTTTTCCATGCTCCGAACACCTCTGAGCCTCGATGCATGGGCCTGACTGGAGAAGCACCGGCATCCTTGGGGCTACGCTTCATTCCAGTCGCCAAGTGAGTTCGCTCACCTACTTTTGTCTTTCATTGTACTTGAATTATCTTGCTCACGCAATCAATTTGTAGGACTGGAGCGAAGAAGATAGGCCATCCGACCGTGGCTAAGGTGCCACCCGTCGTCAGCGAAGAGGATCCCTCCCAGAAGATGAAGGTGGACGAAGTCGTCGTCCCTGCGGATGGCGCCAAGAAGGCCAAGGGTGACGATGTCGTCACGATCTCCGACAACACGGCAGTCGCGCCGAATGAACCCGCAATGGAGGCGGCCGTACCCACGAAGGAGGGTGCTCCCTCGCCTGGGGTGACCGAGCCGGCCTCCTTTGGTGTCGGTGCCTCCATCGCAACGTTCCCACGCTTCATGGCCAGATCGTTTACAGCGAGTGGGACCTTGCCCTCGAGCCGTGCACCTGGGGTCGCCGACGCGGAGGTCGAGCAGCGTCGTGGGCACACGCCGGCTCTCCTTGCGTCCGTGGATGCGATACAACTTCACGGCATGCTCGGCGCAGCCATACAGGTATGTCTAGTCCCCGAGGATCAGGCCGGTGTGTTGCAACGGTCTGATTCTTTTAGTGTCTTGTTGTTATTTTTCGCGTCCAGTCCCCGAGTGCGCACTCGCTGAATTTCAGCGGGTGGGCAGTTAGGATTTGTTGATCGCCAGTCCCCGAGTGTGCACTCACTGAATTTCAGCGGGTGGGCACTTAGGATTTCTTGATTGCCAGTCCCCGAGTGCACACTCGCTGAATTTCAGCGGGTGGGCACTTAGGATTTCTTGATTTCCAGTCCCCGAGTGCGCACTCGCTGAATTTCAGCGGGTGGGCACTTAGGATTTCTTGATTGCTAGTCCCCGAGTGCGCACTCGCTGAATTTCAGCGGGTGGGCACTTAGGGTTTCTTGATTGCCAGTCCCCGAGTGCGTACTCGCTGAATTTCAGCGGGTGGACATTTAGGATTTGTCTTTGGTTAACTGTTTGAATTGTGTGCAGGGTCTGCAACGTGAGTCAGCTGACCGATTAGCGTGAAACACCGGAGAGAAGGCGCCACCATCCAAGAGGCGAATAAGGGGCTTCAGCGATTCCGTGAAGCGAGAGGGCTCGCCGAGACTTGTCCCCGCGGGTGAGTTGGCAGCGGCTCAATCGGTGTTGAGATAGGCTGAGAAGCGGATCGCCGACCTCGAGCGCGAGCTGCGGGAGGCGAAAGAAGAGGCAAGTTCGGCGGATGTTCGAGCCAAGGCCGCTGTTACGGCCGCCGCGGAAGAACGTAAGGTTTCTGACGCCCTTGTTGCTGGGCTTCAGGATGATTACACTTCTCTTCAGAGCTTCATCACGGATCTCTCCCGTCCCTTGATTGGTGAGTGTTTCTGCCCCTGCCTATTGCATGTGCCTTTTTGTGATATCAACGTACTCCTTTGTTCTCTTCTATTCGCAGTCGCATCCTTGATAGCGCGGAAGAGGCGAGCTTCGATCGCGGCAATGTGTGCCACTTCGTCGACTCGGCGACGTTGTCGGCGACATGCATCCGAGCCTACCTCCAGGAGATATCGCCCACGGAAGTAATTCCCAGCGACCTCGTCGAGGTGTGGAAGTACTTGGAGAAGGCGCCGTCGGTCGTTGAGTTCATGACGCGATCGGCGTTCCGGCGCGGAGCGGCGACGGCGCTTAGCCTTGGGCTTGCTCATTTTCCAGAAGATTTCGATCTAGACGACGTGATGAGTGGCTACCCGTCGTCGACTGGCGAGGTGGATATCTCCAAGGTGCTCAAGTTGACGGGTCGCGCCGCGGTGTACTCCGAGCGCGTCTGGGCGATGGGCGACCTCCTTCCTTACCAGGAAACGGTCGTCGCGCCCAACGACCCCGAGCCGCAGCACCGGGACTTCAAGGTCGAGCAGCCCTTCCGCGCGGCGATGGCGGGTGAGTTGACGACGTACCTGTCAAACCCGTACACGACGTTCATCCCCAATCGCAAGGGTGCTGGCGAGTCGTCTCGAAGCCTGCGGAATAGAATAGTTTGCCCTGGGGAGTTAGTAGCAGATCTGCCGTTTGGGCATATTTTGTATTCTGAGATGATTGCAACATGCTATTAATGAGATATCGTGTTTGTTTTGTGACTTGTCATGTTTTTTCCGATTGAGGTTTGAACGAGTCCCCGAGCGCGTCCGCCCTTTTGTGGGGTTTACCTCGTGTGTGATGTGTTTGTGGTTTTTGAACGTTTTGTTATTGTGGTCAACTCGCCCGAACTCGAAGAGCCAGTCGCAAGGCGAATCCCTTGAGCGCTCTGTACTTCACCGTTTTCCCTTGCGCGAACGAGGTCGGGTGGCCGAGTCCCCGAGCGTGGTACTTTGTTGTTCTAGGCACGACTCGAGGGTGGGTGAGGACTTGGCGCGTTAGTTTGAGCGCATCACTCCTGCCTGGCCCGTTGGGTCAGTCGCGTGGCGAGTCCTAGGCATGCTCTCATACTTGGCGTTTTCCCGAGCCGCTCGCGATAAACTGGTCGTCAGTCCCCGGGCGTGGTACATGGCCGTTCGAGTCGCTATGTCGAGGATGCGGAGGATCATGGTCGCTGTGAGAAGCGAAGGCAGTTGTCTTGGCTCGTAGAGCCAGTCGGGCTGGGCGACTCCAATGGGGCTCCGGGTAGGCGTTTTTTGTGGACGATGCAAGACCTGGGGTGACCCAGTGCTCTTGCACCGCACTACTTGGCCGTGTCGATCGCTGTACCAAAGGTTGACTTCTGCGGTTAGCTTGACGCTGTTATTACGAGTGTGAGTGGTACAAGATACGGAGAGTAGGCGCAATTTGCGGTAACCGATTCTTTTTATTTCATAGCAACTGGAGGGTACATATGTGGGGTTCTAGGAGTAGAACTTCCGTAGGAGGTTTACATTCCATGGTCGCTTGACGTCGAGTTCGCCGTCCCCGCGGACGTCGATGAGGTAGTAGGCATCGTTGCTGAGTACTCGCCCGATGGCGAATGGTCCCTCCCACGGAGGGGAAAGCTTGTGCATGCCCTTCTTGTCCTGGATGAGGCGCAACACCAGGTCGCCTTCTTGGAAGGTGCGAGTTTTCACCCGCCGGTTGTGGTAGCGGCGGAGTCCCTGCTGGTAGATGGTGGTGCGTGACCGAGCGAGGTCACGTGCCTCGTCAAGTTGATCGACTCCATCCTGGCGGGCGAGTTCGTTTGCAGCCTCCGTGTAGTGGACGACCCGCGGCGAGTCGTGCTCGAGGTCGGTGGGCATGACTGCCTCGGCGCCGTACACCATGAAGAAGGGGGTGAATCCTGTCGACCTGTTGACAGAGGTGCGGATGCCCCAGATGACGGAGGGTAGCTCCTCGACCCAGCACCCGGCGGTGCACTCGAGTGTTACTTGGAGTCGCGGCTTCTGGCCGTGGAGGATGCTTTGATTGGCCCATTCCGCCTGGCCGTTGGATTCCGGGTGGGCGACTGACGCGAGGTCGAGCCGGATGTGGTGTTCTTCGCAGAATTCGGCCATGGCTCCTTTGGCGAAGTTGGTGCCGTTGTCCGTGATGATGCTGTTTGGGAACCCGTAGCGATATATGAGCTCGCGTAGGAATTTAGTGGCGGTCTTCCCGTCGCATTTCCGGACTGGCTTGGCCTCCACCCACTTTGTGAATTTGTCGACCGCGACCAGGAGGTGGGTGTAGCCGGAGGGGGCCTTTTTGAAGGGTCCTACCATATCCATGCCCCACACGGCGAATGGCTAGGTGATGGGGATTGTCTTCCGCGCCGAGCTCGGCACGTGCGTCTGGTTGGCGTACTTCTGGCACCCGGCGCACCGCTGAACGATGTCGACAGCATCGGCGTGTGCGGTGGGCCAGTAGAAGCCATGCCGCATAGCCTTGGCGACCAGGGAGCGGGCACCGGCGTGGTGGCCGCAGTCGCCGGAGTGCATGTCGTGGACGATCTTGCGTCCTTCGGCTGGTTGGACGCAGCGTTGGAACACGCCGGTGACGCTTCGCTTATGGAGCTCGTCGTAGATGATGGTGAAGGATTTGCATCGGCGTGCGATCATCCGGGCGTCCGTCTCGTCTGCGGCAGGTGCGGCCTCGGGTAGGCGTAGGGCTTGGTCCGGTCGGCGCTCGGTGACGAAGTGCGAGGCTGCCTCCGGTTGCAACGGGACTCGATGTCGATCTCCCTCGGGGGACTGATGCAGTGATCGTGTCGAGGAAGACGCCAGCGGGTGGTGCGAGTCGAGCCGACCCAATGCGAGAGAGTGCGTCGGCCTCCTCGTTCTTCCGCCTGTCAATCCACTCGACGGAGTAGCCTGCGAAGTGTCCGCCCAGCTTGTCCACTGCATGCGGACAAGCTCCGTAGCAGGTCGGAGTCTCCGTAGCAGCGTAGGCGGTTGACGTTCATCTCCCTGGCATCTCGCATGCCGTGGAGTAAGGCCTCGTACTCGGCCATGTTGTTGGTGCAGGGGGTGAAGTCGAGGCAGAGGACGTAGCGGAGCTTGTCGCCCTTCGGTGAGGTTAGCACGATCCCTGCTCCTGCGCCGTCCACGTTCTTGGAGCCGTCGAAGTGCAGGCTCCAGTAATGGAGGTATGGCAGCTTCTCTGGCTGCTGGGCCTCTTCCCAGTCGGCGATGAAGTCTGCTAGAGCTTGCGACTTGATCGCCTTCCGTGGCTCGTATTTGATGTTGTGGACGCCGATCTTGATGGCCCACTTGGCGACTCGCCCAGTCGCCTCACGGTTGCGGATGATGTCCTGCAATGGTGCTGAGGAGACGACCGTGATCGGGTGCTCCTGGAAGTAGTGCGGCAGGCGCCGCTGTGCTCTGAAGACCGCGTATACCAGTTTCTGGTACTGCGGGTATCGTTGGCGCGACTCGGTGAGGACCTCGCTGATGTAGTACACCGGTCGCTGTACTGGGCGCTCCTTTCCTTCCTCCGGCCGTTCGACGACCATGACGGCGGCGCTCGGAGCCGAGGCCGTGAAGACCAGCATGGGTTCTTTGTCGGCGGGCAGCGGTAGTGGTGCGGCGGTAGCACCTTCTTGAGGTCGCTGACGCGTCATCCGCCTCCTTGTCCCCTTTGGAAGGTGGGGCTCTTGCATCAGGCGGTATAGGGGCATCGCCTTTTCGCCCAAGCGGGGGATGAAGCGACTGAGAGCCGCTACTCGCCCAGCCAGCTTCTGGACGTCGCGCAGGCACTCGGGTTTGCCGAGTCGGGCGATCGTGTCGATCTTAGTGGGGTTCGCCTCGATCCCTCGCTTGGAGACGACGTACCCCAGCAGTTGTCCTGCTGGTACACCGAAGGTGCATTTTCCTGGGTTAAGCTTTATCTTGTATTTTCGCAAGTTGGCAAACGTTTCCGCCAGGTCGGCGAGTAGATCGCCCTGGCGAGCGGACTTTACGACCACGTCATCGATATAGACGTGGATGTTGCGGCCAATTTGGCTCGCGAGGCACTCTTGCATGCACCGCTGGTAGGTCGCTCCGGCGTTCTTGAGGCTGAAGGTCATGGCGGTGTAGCAGAAGGCTCCGAATGGTGTGATGAACGCCGTCTTCTCCTCGTCCTCGACAGCCATTTTGATCTGGTTGTATCCAGAGTAGGCGTCGAGGAAACATAGCGACTCCGAGCCCGCGGTGGAGTCGATTATTTGGTCAATCCGCGGGAGGACGAACTGCTCCTTTGGGCAGGCGCTGTTCAAGTTTGTGTAGTCGATACACATCCTCCAGGTCCCGTTCTTCTTCTCGACCAGGACTGGGTTTGCCAGCCACTTGGAGTACTTGATTGGCCGGATGAAGCCTGCAGCGAGTAGACGCTGCACCTCCTCGGCGATTGCTCGGCGGCGCTCTTCATTGAAGGGCCGCAGCGACCGTTTGACGGGTCGCACTTTGGGGTCGGCGTTTAGCTTGTGCTCAGCGAGATCCCTAGGGACACCAGGCATGTCAGAGGGCTTCCATGCGAAGATGTCCCTGTTCTCACGGAGGAACTCGATGAGCGCGCCTTCCTAGGTTGGGCTCATGCCCGTCCCAATTGTCATTGTCTGGCTGGAGTCTCCTGGGACCAGCTCGACGGTGCGGGTGTGTGTTGTTGCCTCGAAGGTTGAGGTGTTTGCGCCCTCCGAGTTGGGCTTCTTGAGTATGGTGGGGTCGTCGTTGTTGACCCTGCTCGCGTACTTGGCGAGCTCATCGGCGTGGTTGGTTTCTGCCGCGATGACGGCGTCGGCGAGTTCTGCTCCTTTGGCCTCGCACTCGGCGGCCATGTCGGGGTCGTCGTTGATGGTTATGACGCCACACGGCCCGGGGAGCTTCATCGCGTTACGCAGCGTCTTGAAGCGCCATGAATTTGGCGAACGCTGGCGCCCAGGGCGATGGTAGGGGTTGTCGAAGGGCACCAGCTCGAAGACGATCCGCTCGGTGCGAAAGTTTGCTGGTGTGCCGAAGGTGACTGGCAGCATGACCTTGCCGATCGGGTACGCCTTCCGACCGGGGATGATGCCGTGGAACGTGGTGTGGGTTGTCTCGATCATCGACTGCGGAAGCCGCAGCCGCCTGAAGGTGTCCAGGTACAGGACGTTGATGGAGCTGCCGCCATCCATCAGTGTCTTGGGGAGCCAGTAGTCGCCGACGTTAGGCTTGACCACCAGGGCGACTCGTCCTGGGTACTCGATGCGTGGCGAGTGGTCCTGGCGGCTCCATGTGATGGGCTGCTCCGGCCAGTTGAGGAACTGGGGAACGTCCACCTGAGCCACCGCGTTGACGGCGCTGGCGCGGGTGATGACCTTATTCTCGCGCTTCATGTTGAAGCATGTGAAGGTATGGAGCGAGCCGGCCACTTTGCCGAATTTTCCGCCGTTTGGCGGGTCGTTGTCGGGGTCCTCCCGTGCTCGCCGTGCCTTCTCGATCTCCCTGAGGGTGTGGCAGTCGGCGGTTGTGTGTGTTGCGGGCTTCCCTTCCCTGCTATGAAACGCACAAGGTTGGTTAAGGAGGGCCGCGGGGTCAAACCTTGGCTTGGCCTTGTAGTTGCCGCCGTCGCGGCGTTGTCCTCCGTCGCGGCGGAAGCTTTTGGGCTCGCGTTGTGCGTGCCCAGCGTTGGCGACGAAGTCGACTCGCCCGTCACTGCGGCGTTTGCCGGTGAGGCGAGTGTTGCTGTAGCGTAGGTCGGACCGTCGTCCGCTGTCGTTGCCGCTCGTGCGGCGTTGACCTCCCGACTCGTCGTCGGTTTCCTGGTTTGGATCTTCCTCCGCGTACCATTTGGTGATCTCGAGGAGGTCCGGTATGTTGTCTAGTGTGCGAGAATGTCGCTTGAGCTTGGCGACCAGAGGCTCGTAGCGGCACGAGGTCTTGAAGCAATGGATCGCGGTGTCCGGGTGGATGCCGACCGCGTTGTACCAGAGTTCTTACCACCACTGGACCCAGTTGCGGGTCGACTCGCGGGGTCCCTGGACGCATCGCTCCAAGTCCTCGATGGTGGTGGCGCGGGTGTAGGAGCACTCGAAGTTCCTGACGAAGGCGTCGCGCATCTCCTCCCAGGAGTCGATACTATCCTGGGGGAGGGTGTTGATCCACCGCCTGCACGTCTCCTCCATCATCAGGGGGAGGTAACGGGCGGCTAGCAGGTCGGTGTGGCCTGCGATCCCCATCGCCATGAGGTATGTATCGAGCCAGACGGCGGGGTCGTACGAGGGGTCGTACTTCTCTATCTCCTTCGGCGCCTTGAAGTTTGGTGGGTACTTCTCGCCTCAGATCATTGGTCCGAAGCACTTGGGGCCGAGTCGACTGAGCGACCCCATGGGCTCTCCGTCGCGGCGATTGGTCAGGGTGTGTCGCAGGTCATCGGGCTGGCGTGCGCGCCAGCTTTGGTTGTTGATGATGTGAGTGCGGGTGTCGATGGGTTGACCGTTGGCGGCAACGAAGTTGGTCGCTGGCCTGGGGTCGTTGGTGGAGAGTGTCGCGTTCGCGGGTCGGTGTTGGGCTGCGTGGCTCGGTGGCGATTGAGGTGTTTGCCGCCATTGGGCGGCTTGAGGCGCTCGCTTCCCGAACGCGAGTATACTCGACCGCTGCGAAGTCGGCGCCAGCGTTTTGCTGCTCGACGCCTTTGCGGCGAGGCCTGACGTCTTGGATCTCAGGTCGCGGTGGCCGTGATGTTGTCGGCTTTCGCCCGCCACGAGGTTGTCCATCGGGTGGAGAAACGATGGAGGCCGTTGCGTCCGCTCCCGTGAGGAGACTACTATCCGGTGATCACGGGGGTGTGCGGTTGGGTGGAGGTGGGGCGCCCATCGCCGTCGACCTGGCGGGGGCCGGGCGCTTCCTCCTGGTGGCGCGTTCTCGCAGATCGCACGCTTGGCCGCGCGGGCCGGGTCGTTTTCGTCGTCGAAGTTCGTGGCCCTGGGCCGGTGGGGTTCAGGCGCGACCTGATTCACTGCTGGTGGTAGCGTGATAGCTCCTGCGCCGTCACCTGCTCGAGGCGAAATTTTTTGCGCTCGGCTTGCTCCTTGCGCACTGCCTCTGCCAGCTTCAGGCGGAGTTCCTCGACCTCTGTTGCCGTGGCATTAGGAGGGATCGGGGTGGAGAAGGGATCCTCCGGCGGATCGGTGCATGTCGCCATGTAGGTCGCGGCGTGGCGACCGGTCCCGTCGCGGAGGTCGGCGGAATTTTCCGACCCGGAGTCAAAGTCGAAGATCCCGAGGATGGAGGGGTCCTCGAAGTCTCCCATGTTGGAGACCTGGGTGATGGAGCCCGCGGGTGAAGCCGCGGTGATGGATCCGGCGAGTGACGCCGGGGTCGCCGAGTCGGCGTCGTCGTTGAGGGCCGCGTCTTCTGCGGCCGCTGAGTTTTCGGCCACGTTGTTGTGGGCCGAGTTGTACTCGGAGGCTAGGCGATGGATCGTGCGGATCTGGCTCTCGGAGAGCCGATCGCGTGGCGGCGACTCGCGGATGCGAGCCGAGTCCTCCGAGACGATGACGTCGGTGAGGCCGACGAAGAGGTCGTCGTGCCGGCAGGATCACATTGTGCGTGACGGGTCGCGCCGCCGGGACGTAGCTGCTCGGCAAGATTTGGAGCATCTCACCGATCGCTATCATGCGGCCGGTGGCGACCGTCTCGTTGATGGGCAGATTGGATCTCGCCGCAGAACACCGGCCGGCCAGCCCCACGGTGGGCGCCATCGCCGTGGGAATGGTCACGGCGAATCTGCAATCGGCCAGTAGTAGAACGAGGGCAAGGCGGCCAGCCATGCGGTGCGAGATGAGGCGGAGACACGAGGTTTTACCCAGTTCGGCCCCGGAATAAACACCTACTCGCTAGATTGTATTATGATGGTGGTACAATGGGCGAGCTCGGCTAGGCGGCGAGTCGCTTGGGTGTATGATGGAACGTCTCTACACGCCTGCGGAGGTTTATATAGGCTCACCTCTAGGGTTTACATATCTCAACCGAATCGATTAAAGCTTCGTACTCGTTTAACCTAATCCGATGGGCCTATCTACTACTTTGGGCCTTGACTTCGATCGCTTGGATCCACACAGGGCCTCGATCCAGTCGCCATCTTGCAGGCCCACTCGCCAATTCCTGGGCCAGTCGGAAACGTCCTGCTGGGTATAGCCCGGTAGGCACATCCCCATCATCTCTCGATGTTACGTACACTACCATCACCTAGTTTCGCTTTAGATGGGAAGAACTTGAAATTGAATTGGATTTTTCTCCGCTCCTCATAATCGCCCCTGTTTTGAGTAGAGGCAGACAGAGTGAGCTAGAGAAATTGGTGATTATCCAAATGCGATAAAATCAAATAAAAAATAGTGAAATTGACCTATTGGAAATTCTCTGTTGCCTCTCCATATCGATGCCCTCGATTCAGCCAACCCGCCCACGGCAATCTAGCTCAGAAATCAGAAATCAGATGGGAAGCGATTGGGTCAGATCCAAATCCAAGCGCACGGAATGAGATAGGGTTTCGAGATTACGCACCACCGATGGGCTGCCCCTGAGCTCACACGGGCCGCCGCTGCCGAGCACACGAAGTTGACGGCGCCGCCACCGGAGAAGATGGAGGAGGATGGCGGTCGGGACGGTCAGCACAGGGGCGGGCACTGAGTGAGACCTACTCAAAACGGTTGTATTTTTAGAGCTGAAACAAAACCGTTGTCTGAATATAACCCTAATCCTAACCCCACCGTTCATTAAAACATGTCGCAACAGAGAGTTTGCACCAATGTATGGTCTGTGTCGCACATGGGCTATTGTTTTCGCGAGAAGCGTTGTTCTGTAGCGATTCTTTCGAACGACGTTGTGTTTCAGTCCATTCCAAGGAAAAACATCGCACGGGAGCTATTTGCCCCTCTTTGTCGAAGAGGTTGACGAGGTTCTGGAGCATAGTCTCTCTACGCCACGCTGCCACGCCAGCCTCATGCTCCATCTCCTACAAAAGATTCCACTCCATTTGTGCATCGTCGAAGACCTGGTCCTCGTGGAGACATTGCGCTTTCGTGGCAATGGTGTGGAGAGCGCCTCTTTAACTTGCGCTTCTGTGGCAATGGTGTGGAGAGAGCGCCTCTTCAACTGCGACGTCACGTGATCCTCGTCAGAATCATGGTTGACGAAGTCCTCGTCCATGATCGCGCTTACGCCTCCTCGTGGGCGAAGTCGGCTTCCTTGTCGGTGGAGGCCGACAACGGTAGGGGAGCTCGGCTCGTGGCAGCAGGAGAGCTCCCCACCTCCGTGTTGTGCCTATGCGCGGTAGGAGACCCCGGTTGGTCCAGCGCAGGCGCCACTTTTCCTCGCAGCTTCCAACTAGACTTGTCGCTTGCGCTCCTCCTCGACGACGTTAAAGTGCGGGGCATCCGGCCGTAGTTCCACAGCCGCCAGCCCTATTGACCTAAACACCAGCAACATCATGTCGTGGGGGTGCTGAATCTGGTGGGGTGGTGCCTAATTTGGTCGGCGACGACAAATTACACGATGGAGAGTCAGAGGAGGCAGCGGGATTTGACTAGTTTTTAGCCCTCAAATCGGTTTCCGAACCATACATATAGCGGCTATAAAACTTAAACCATACATATAGCGGCTAGAGAACTTTTAAAAGGCTATGACGATTTAAGGCTCCAGCCCGAGACAAAAAGGGATATTTGATAATTTGCCACACTTTAATCAAATTGCAAAATAAAGTGTGGCAAATTGTTAAATTCTCTGTACTAAAAAATGGATATCTCAATTTTTAAAGTGGGGAGATTTATAGAGTTGCTCTAAACCATTTTCAAAGTGCACCATGGGAACCCTTCAAAATACAAATGACTCAAGTCTTTTACAAGGAAAACAAAACGCGCGTTAGACAAAGAGCAAAAATGTCCAGCTCAACAAGAACAGAGCAAAAATGTCCGCTCGACAAAAAGAAAGATGGGACAGCAACTCTGAACTGCACGTTACAAATATTGTCCAAATCCAAACTAAGAGAGAAATATCGCCGAGAGCATTTCATTTCTTAGTCCTACATCTCGACATTGACATCCTCCTGCGCGTATATCATCTCCGGCTGACCTTCGTCTAGCGCGAGCACTCGCCTGCGTATCCTCCGTAGCGCGCCGTCCACGGCGAGGTCGACCGCGTCCTTGCCCGCTTCTCTCAGCTCCATTGTGCTCCCGTGCCTCCGGTACAGCACTCTGGGTGCCATCTCAATCGCGCGCTCCCTCATCCTCCGTACCTCTGCATCGGGCACGGCCGCGAGCGTCTCGGCGATCTTGACTCCCCCGAGCACCACCGTCTCCTTCTGTATGTGCACCGAGAACTCGTCGTACCGCCCCGGGGGAAGGTGCCAGCCGTACTGCCGCCTCGCCGCGGCGTCCTCGAAGAAGACGGGCACGCACCCGGCGAGGATGGCGTCGAACGTCGACCGCCGCGTCGGCGTGTCCCCTGGCGGCTCCAGGCAGAACTTGGCACCCAGCATCGGACGCATGTACCGGACGGGGTCGTGGGAGCACTTGCCGGCCGAGCAGTCCACGACGACGCAGGCGTCGGTGCGGTTCGCGCACTCGGCGAGGATGGAGCCCCGGATGTTGGGTCTGGACGGGCGCGAGACCCCGCCGGCGTAGAGCATCAGCGTGGTGCGGCGGGAGCTGCGCGCCCGCGCAAGCCAGGCGTCGAGCCGCTGGAGCGAGGCCGGGTGGAAAGAGGTCGGGTGCGGGATGGCGTGCTCCTGCCATGGCCACGAGCGCGACTCGAACGCCAGGAATGTGAAGTTCTCGAACTCCGGCAGCCGTACCAGCGACGTGGTGCCCCACAGCCGGGGCTCCGAGTGCGGCGGCTGCGAGTGGTCCCACGCGGACCCGGCGAGCACCATGAAATGGTCGTGCCCATACCGCCGCGACAGGATCTGGGGCCGGTCGCGCGCCAGGAACTGGGCTAGGGACGCTCCGTGGAGCGCGGAGGAGTTGAGGAGGGAGGGGTCGAGGACGTAGGGGAGGGAGTCGAGCCCAGCGTAGTACGGCACGAAGACGGCGTCCGCGATTGCGGGGTCGGCGACGAGGCAGTCGCGCTCGAGGAGGCGGCGGTGGAAGAAGGGCTCGAAGAGGCGCGCGTCGGTGCGGTACCAGGAGTGGCTGCGGGCGTGGGTGCGCGGGCCGAGGCCGTGGTTAGCGAGCGAATCGCAGGACGGGGCGGAGGTGGCCGCCGCGGACGGGTCGGCGAGCGGGAAGGAGCCGTCGCAGTGGCGGAGGAGGTGCGTGTTGAACTGCGGGGGCAGGGTACGGATATGGATCCGGCGTCCAGCGCATGGGTCCGCTGCGTCTCCGGCGGCGTCGCCGGTGACGGCGGCAACCGCGCGCAGGACGACGAGGAGGACCAGGAGGAAATTGGGCATCTTGGGGTAGTGGGCGAGTCAGTGTTCCCGTGAGAGCGAGTGGGATCCTCGAGTAACTGTCAGGAAGTTCCTGGTCGTTTTTTTCTGGTTTTTTTTTCTGATCTGTTTTTCTTCTAGAGAGGATTTTTTTTTTTTGAGATTTCTAGAGAGGATGTTGATTGTTGAGTGAACTATCAGGAAATTGTAAGATCACACATGTAATAAGGCCGTCAGGTTAAAGGGCCCAAAGGCTTTGAAGCTCGAACGAAATAACAGGTGGGCTAAATATTATAAAGAAGACACTACTTTACTAGGCTATTAGCCATCTCTATTTGGCCCACGGCAGCAGCTAGTTCTCCGAAATGGCTAACTGTATCACTGTTTCTGTCTTCTACGTTTTCTTTTCGTACACCTAACTTATCAGAAAGGATCTTCGGTACTGAGCTCTCTTTTCTTGCAAATGATAATGTTACGCCTTCAATGAAGGAGGTTAATAGGAATGATTTGATAACTACTGTAATCTGGTACTCCTTGTGGGAAAGAAAACATGTAACACATGGAGAGAACATTCAATCACCTCCAAAATTAGCCAGTTAATTGTGGCTCTCACAACGAATTATTCAAGGGCGAAAAGGAGCAGTTCTCAGCCTATTCATCTCCACGGTTGGATTAAACCCTCCGAGGGCTTTGCCAAACTAAATGTAGATGCCGCCTTTGATCTAGATCATGGTGCGGGAGCTACTGGTGCTGTTTTGCAGGACTCCATGGGTTTATTTATCGCATGTTCTAATTCAATTATGTCTTTTGTTGAAGATGTTGTGTCAACTGAGGCTCTTGCTATACGCTATGGTATATCACTTGCGTCTTCACTTTGATGCAGCAGAATTATGGTGGAGTCTGATTCTATAGATGTTATCAATGTGATGCATAATGGAGGAAATTCTATAGGAGCTATGGCCATTTATGAGGACATTTCTTTCCAATATCATGGTTTCTCTAAAGTTATTTTTAATCACTGTCCAAGAGAGGCTAATAGAGTCGCTTATGTGCTTGCTAGTAGAGCGGAGGTACCTCAGTTCACTATGTGGCAAGATGCACCTCCCGATTTTTTTTGATCTAATCATGAACGATGTAAGTGTGTTTTCCAATTAATAAAATCTGCCAAGATGGCATTTTCTCAAAAACTTATCATCAATGTGACCTAAGCGTATTATAGGCAAGATGGAATTTTCTCAAAAACTTGCAGTAAGGTTCCCCATGAAAACATAGAGACATACAGCTGGTCAAGGTTCGCTTAAAAAGCTTACAGACAAGGTGCATACGCCACTACTAGGAAAATGGCTATAGGTAATCAGCACATCCGTGACTCACATGGTTGAAGTGCCCCACGGCTAAAACAGGCGTGGCTCACCAGTGGGCAGTGCCCTACTAGTAACTAGAACAACCGTGGCGCACATGACTATAGTGCGCCATAGATGTGTGTGGGCCAGGGCCCTGTTGGCCGCACGCCAAACATCTGTAGCGCACTATAGTCATGTGCGCCACGGATGTTAGTGTCAACCGTGGCGCACATGGGGGGTTGCGCTACGCCTAAGCGCATGCCCCCCTCTGCTGTGAAACGGCCACAAACATCTGTGGAGCACTCGGCCTAGTGCGCCACAGGGAGTAGGAACATCTGTGGCGCACATGGCCTAGTGCGCCACGGTTGTTTCTACTCCCTGTGGCGCACTAGGGCTGTGTGCGCCACGGATGTGTCGATTTTTTTAGGACAGCACTTTATGTGCACATGTGTGACCACATCCACCACCCCACACTTCACTTTCCCCTTCTTCTTCCTCCTTAGATCTAGTCGGGATCTTCTCCTTCCCACCTCAATTTCTCCATCCATTCACCATTTTTAGCATGTAAAACTTTCTTTGGATGTTACATAAGTAATAGAGGAGGTCTCCGGTCTCTCATCTCCTTCTCCGGCCGACGCGCGCACCTCTCCTTTCCATCTTTCTCGCGATCGGTCTCTCATCTCGGTAAGTTGTCCATGTAAGGATGTGTTCATGTGTATATGGATGATGTGCTCATATGTATGTAGATGATCGATGCTCATGATGTGTGTATGTGGAGAGGATGGTCATATGTGTGTGTATATGGAGAGTATCGATGATGCTCATGCATGTGTGTATGGAGAGGATAATGATATGTTCATGTGTATATGGATCGGTCTCTCTCTCTCTCTCTCTCTCTCTCTCTTGTGTTTGTATGTGAACAAGTTGCCATTTGTTTTGCCAAAATGTTGATTCATTTCAATTTTGGCAAGACTTTGGCATTTCGCAAAGGTCCTAATTTTAGGATAGGTCATGCCGAAATTTTCTATCGACCATTGCATGCATGCATTCATTATGTGGTTCTAATAGACTTCAAAATTGTACTGTGTACACCGTGCAGGCAAAAATGGTCCGCATAATGAGCGAAGGCATTGTGGCTAGATTTTTGAAATGTGTGACGGCCGACATGATACGAAATAACAAGACAGATATAAGATGTTAAATACGAAGATGCAAACTCAATGGATGATCGACCCAGTTCGGGAATCTGCAGCGCACTCGCTCGCCATGGTTTCATGGATGGATACACTCGTTGGATAAGCGATGGCGTAGATGATGGAGACGGTGAAGGTGGCCAACATGGCGATGATCATCATCACGGCGAGCAGGCGAGATGATGAAGAGTCTCTGGAGATGGTGAAGGTGCGGAAGCGACCGGGATGATGATGATCTAGATGCGGAGGAAGCGGGGACGATGGAACAACGTCGGTGGGTGCGGGACCCTTATGTGCAAGACACGCTTCTCAAGCGCATTTAGTAACGCCAGGGCTGCCGCTAGAGAGAAAGCTAAGCTTGCGCAACTTGAGAAAGACGCGGTTACTCCATTGTATGAAGGATGCAGGCCCTATGATACCCGGTTGAATGTAACGCTCAAGGCTATGGAGATGAAGACAAAACACAAATTGAGCGACGCAAGCTTCGACGATATGATGGCATTCTGGCACGATCGTCTCCCGGAGGGGAACACATTTCCAACTAGTATCGAGGATGCCAAGAAAATCGTCTGTCCTCTTGATCTACCGCACGTTAGATATCACGTATGCATCAACGATTGCATCATTTATCGGGGCGAGGACGCGGAGAAAACCACATGTCCGGTTTGCGGCGTGAGTCGATACAAGAAAGGGAAGAAAGCACCTTGAAAATTGTTATGGTACTTTCCTATCACTCCTCGTCTGCAGCGCTATTTCGCGGACCCTAAGGAAGCGAAGCTCATGCGATGGCATGCGGAAAGGAAGAAGCCAGGAGATGATGATGACCCCGAAAAGGATGAGCTGCTGACGCACCCTTTAGATGCTAGCCAGTGGAAAGCATTGGACCTCGAATTCCCAGAATTCGGTGGAGATTCGAGGAACATCAGGCTTGGTGCGAGCACCGATGGACTCAATCCGTTCGGTAGCCAAAGCAGACAAAGACTTGGCCCGTGTTTGTATGGATGTACAACCTCCTCCATGGTTGTGCATGAAGAAGAAGTACATACAAATGAGTATGCTAATTCAAGGGTCGAAACAACTGTGCAAACATCAATCGTATCTCGGGCTGTTGAAGGAGGAGCTAGCCACGTTATGGGAATCGAGCCAATACTTACGACTCCGTCGCACAAGATTATTTCACTATGAGAGCCGCATTGGTCACTACGGTGCAAGACTATCCAGGTTGCGGGTATATCTCAGGGAAGGTTATCCAAGGATTCTGTGCATGCGTTAGGTGCATGGATAACACAAGTTATCTCCAACTAGAGAAAGATCCAGGGTCATCGAAAACCGTGTTCATGGCGCACCGGAGGTGGCTCGGCAAGAATGATCCATGGAGAAAACTTGGAGACCTGTTCGATGGCAAATCGAGACCCGAGGAATCCCGAGCGTAGGAGCAGCGAAGAAGTGGAAGAGTTCTGAAAACCGGAAAGATTGTCCTAAGCACGGAAAGAAGCGAAAGAGGCGGCAACAAAACAAGCATTGATGAAGGTATGGAAAACAAGGTCTGTTTTTACGGGAGTTGCCATCTTGGAAGTTTCTCAAGACGCCTCATAGCCTCGACATCATGCATATCACGAAAAATGTGTGCGAGTCCGGTCGCCACCATAATCAACATGCGGATAGGACGAAAGATGGTCAAAGCAAGGCACGACTGATATGCTTGGGTATCCGGAAGGAGCTTCACGGAGGGCCTACTCCTTATGATCGGAAGATGACGATGATCATGAGTCGGAGACGACACAAGGTCGTCGGAAGGGTAAAAAGTTCAAGAAGAACGAATATTACGCCTCCTTCTTGCTTCACTCTAAGCGAGGATGAGATCAACAGTTTTTCAAGTGCCTTCTAGGAGTCAAATTTCCTTACGCTGGCAAGATAAGCGAGATACCTAGGCGAAGTAAGAGGTTCGATGGCATGAAGTCTCACGGTGTGCCGTGCTAATGACGCAGGTACTTCCGGTCGCACTAAGAGGGATAATGGACGAGCACGTCCGTGAAACATTATTTGGCCTATGCAAGTTTTTCGACGTCATCTCTAGGAAGTCGATTGGCGTGAATCAGCTCGGAAGGCTACAGGAGGAGATCGTGGTGATACTATGTGAGCTTGAGGTCTACTTCCCACCCGCATTCTTCGACATTATGGTGCATCTGCTGGTCCATGTCGTGGAGGACATCGTACAACTCGGGCCTATGTTCCTCCGCAGCATGATGGTGTTCGAAAGGATGAATGGACACATCAAAGGATACGTTCGCAACAGGTCCCGTCCAGATGGAAGCATAGCCAAGGGATTTCTGGCCGAAGAGTGCATCTCTTTCTGCACGAATTATCTAGACATCGAGAACCCTATCGGTCTTCCCGTCAATAGGCACCTTGGCAAGCTCGACGGATATGGTCACCGAGAGGGTCGTCGCATACTGCATGCAGACTTCGATTTTCGACGCGCAGACTTTGATCGAGCAAACCTCGTCGCGCTACAGCATTTAGAACTGGTCGATCCTTGGTTACAGAAGCACAAAAGTTTAATCGAGAAGAAGTACAGTGACCGGGGCATACAGAGGACGCAGGGAGAAATAATCAAAGAGCACAACTCAGATTTCACGCGTTGGTTTAGGTAGACGCTCCTTGATAATCCCCCGCGATCGCATTCTTCTGACACAGAAAAGATCATATTCACCTTGTCGCAGGGACCGATGCAAAACCTGGTGACCTATCAGGCGTATGATATCAACGGCTACACATTCTACACAGAGGAAAAGGACAAGTGTGATTATCAGAACTCAGGCGTAACGTCGGAATTCTACACCGATGACAACGTGAAGGAAAGATTCTACGGAAGAATCGAGGAGATCTGGGAGCTCGACTACTGTGGATAAAAGGTGTCGATGTTCCGTGTCAGATGGGCAAAGAGCGTCGAAAGAGAAGACCGGTATTTCACAACCATGGTTATACCCGAAGCAGCCAAATCCAAGGCCGCCGGTGCAAACGTGGCCGCGAAAAATGAACAGTGGGTACTGGCTACCAAAGTGGACCAATGTTTTTTCATTACCGACCCGACAAAGCCTAGCCGTGTTGTCGTGAGGAGAGGAAAAAGAAACATCATCGGAATGGATGGAGTCGCCAACGAGCAAGACTTCGACCAGTACGGCGATCCAAAGATTGAAGATGACGACAACTACGATGCAGCAACATACATCACAAGAAGAAAAAGGACAACCCTACCCAAAAAAGGTAGCTCGTTCGAAAGAAGAAACATTAAAGTGCCGGGGCTAAATTATTCAACCGCGACAAATAAGGGAAAAAAGATTGTAAAACGCTAGCTCAAAAAATATTGTAAAACGCGTGGTCGAAAAAGATTGTAATATTCATGGACAAATTATTATGAAATTTAGTTATACTTTGAATCATATTTGTAACACTTTTATGACATATATTATCACTTTTGGGAATTTTTAGAATATTTAAAAGTATTTTAAAAACAAAACAAAACTTGTATGGCATGTATCACCACTTTTGGGCATTTTTTGGAACATTTTAAAGTATTTTTAAAGTAAAAATAAAAAAGTGGAGCACCAGGATTCGAACCTGGGTGCTCATAGTTTAGAATAGAGCTAAGGGGCAGAACCAGTGGGGTAAGACAGTACTAGTGTTAACTAGTGGGGCGGCCGCCCTCTTATCTAGTCCAGCCACATTGCAGCGTGGCCACAGCCAAGTGCGCTACGGTTATCCGTAGCGCACTTGGCCAGGGTGCTCTACGCGTGTGTGGGTTGGACTAGTCAACCGCGTGTGCCACGTCCCCAGCCCCATCTCACACTCGCTCATCCCCATCCCCATCCCCATCTCTCTCCGCCGCCAGCCTCTAGCCTCCATCTCTCTCCGCCGCCGCCTCCAGCCCCATCTCTCTCCACCGCCGCCGCCTCCAGCCCCATCTCTCTCCGCCGCCTCCAGCCGATCCGTGGAGGAGGACGCCCGCGCCGCTGCCACTCGTGGAGGAGGAAGCCCGCTCCCGCGCGGCTCGTGGAGGAGGAGGAGGCCCGCGCCGCGCCGCTTGTGGAGGAGGAGGATCTCGCGCCGCTCGAGGAGGTGGAGGCCGCCGTCGTCCGCCCGTCAGAGGTCAGCGTCGCCCCTCCCCTGTCTCTCCCTCTCTCCCTCTCTCTGCCTCTCTCTCCCTCTGTCCCTCTCTCTCCCTCTGTATGGTGGCCTCGGACACGCCGGAGTTCTTGAGAAGCTTGCTGCGGTGAAGGGTACAACCTTAGTAACCTACAGAAGTTTTTAGAAGTAGCTAATCTGCATCTGCTCTTGCTAATCTGCAGAAGTTTTTAGAAGCTCGGTTATTGTCTGTATCTGCTCTTGCTAATCTGCAGAAGTTTTTAGAAGTAGCTTGTAGCCAATGTTCAGTTTCTCGGATTTAATTTACTTGCCTTCCTAGAGCACCAGATAAACAACCAGTTGTATAGCCAATGTTCAGTTGTAGGTCTGTCTGTATTTGTCAATTTAGAAGTAGTAGGAGGTCTGTCAATTTAGAACTTGCCTTCCTGTGGAGCACCAGGTTATTGTCTGTATCTGTTCTTGCCTTCAATTAAGATTCAGTTGTACTACTACACTAGTATATACAACTAGCAAGCACCAAGAAGATTTTGGCTATACTATATAGTAGCAAGATGAAGCCGATGTGCTAGCTAGTACTAGTACCTGTGATGAAAGGATAGTATATACGCCACCTTGTTGATTAATCCGTCTGCTCTCGTAGTAGTAATCGCAATATAGAACTCGAAATTTATGGCTGCACTCTCACCATCTAGCAATATGTACATAGCTCGGTGTATGGACAAGTAAATGGTCATGACGACAATGGTTTACAATCTTTTATTTGCGGAGGCTTATCCATGATCACATCATGCCCCCCCATAGTGATTTGCTTATGTTTTTAGCAAATTCTTATACTTAAGCAAGTAGCAAGATTCAAGTTGTAAAAAACCAGAGTACTAAACTCTTGTGAAAATCTTGCCTTACTAGCTTAGCTGGTTTCTGTAAGTATGCGTAATAGGTCTTCTGTCAGGGTGCAATATTTGAGAACTAAAGTTTCTTTGTTGGGCATGCTTTACAATACTTGCAAATTGCACAAGTTGCGATAAGAAAATATTCGTGTATCTGATCAACATCCTGCACCCCATATAGGTGGATTGTAATACTAATGATGGTTGATAAGTGGTGGAGTAATTAGAAAGAGAGTAGAAGTAGTGGCATGAATTAGCATCTGGGAACTAAAAGAATAAGTTAGTTTCTCTGTTCAGGCCATTTCCATCATATGAGCACAACTGAATGCTATTTTCTTTTTTCAAGAGACCTAGCAGGCTTTAGTTGACAGAAACATGTATCCTTGGGTTTTAGTTGCTGCTGTGTATGCTCATATGTGTTATTTTCTTTTTTCAAGATACCTAGCAGGCTTTAGTTATTTTCTTTCCATCATATGCTTGGTGCCTGGTGAATCCAGATGATAACTGTAAATGCCCATTGCTTGATGTGGCTGGGCTTGTTGATGCATTCTTAACCAATGTGTTTTCTACCTAGATGTTTATGTGCTGGCTGTGTTGGCCAGATTATCCTATGTGACCAGATTATGTGTTGGCTGTGTTGGTCATTTATTGTTTTCTGGTTGTGCTGGCTATGATGGCCATTTATTGTGTGCTAGCTATGCTGGCCATATATATATGCAGGTTCTTGTATGAAATGAGTCCGGATTTTTGCCGGAATGTTGATTAACTTCCGTTTCGACAGAAATCGGGCACTCCTAGTTTAAGAAAATTAGCAAAGGTCATGCCGGATTTTTCCGTGCATTTAACCAATTATTTGTTTTTTATTAGTGCAAAGATGTGTGACAACGACGAGGCTGGATGTTCTAAGCGCATCAGCGCTGAAGGAGAACTCAGACCTCCGAATAAACAATTGACATTCTGGGAGACGGCCCAGCGGCTAGAAGACGATGAAGAATACCATCCTTCGGAGAGCGAGGATGATGAGATGGAAGACGCGGAGGAAGAAGCCGAAGGAACGGCGGACGATGAAACCACTGATGACGGCGAGGACACAGGGAGTGGTAGCAACCCTCCTAAGAAGAAGAAGAAGAAGAAGAAGAAGAAGAAGAAGCCGAAGGACCGGCGCCCAAACACGGTCGGCATGGTCAGGGAGGAAATTACCGAAGTGAGCCCAACTAGTGTTCCTTTGGAGCCCGACCTTGTCGTCAAAGGGTACGGTGGGCAAGTGGCGGCGATCACCCGGACAACCATCTCAATCAACACCGAGAATCTTCGGCATAAAGATAATGGCCACTTGCGCACACTCCTCTTCGAGAAGCTGCACACAAGATACAAGTTCCCCGCTAAGTATCAGAACACAAATTATCATGGGAACGAAGTAAACAAATCCGCCCTCACAAAGATGAGCACCGCCTGCCACCGGAGAACCGGATAAAGAAGAAGATCTATAAAGAAGGCAAAAGTCTCGAGGAGATCCGGAAGATTGACCCGCAGATCACCTAAGATCAGTTCGGGAGTTCAAGGAGAGGTGTGAATCCGAAGAGCCTGGCCAATAGTAATCGGGAAAGGTCCGCAGCGATGAATATAGGTCATCGCCATCTCGGATCTGGTGGATCTGAGAACCGCGAGGCCAAATGGAATAAGGAGGACGAAGAGTATAGATCCAAGGGATAGACAACCCTTTGCTAAATTCGAACCCGCAGGTTCAAAACTTCATCGAGGGCCGTTACCATGTGGACCCAAAACCAAACAACTCACCGCGGATCTGCGGTGAAGGAATTCGAGAAATTGTGGTAAGTATAATCTAATTATCATGGATCAACTCGATTGCAATATAATCGATGATCTAAATGATTCATTTACTTCTTCCGCAGGAGGAAATTGTTGCTAGTCATGGATCCTGTGGTTCCTCATCCTGTGGGTCGACGGCGCCACCCGTGGGATAACCCTTTACTGTATGGCGATGAACGCCAAGAAAATAGAGCGATTCTGAAGAAGCCGTCGTCAGCTGGCCGTCTGGCCGGCCTCGGGGGTAAGAATTGGGTGGATCATTTTGGTCCACCGCCGAGGACGCATGTGGCGCCGTCGGGAAGGAGCGAGGAGGTAAAACGCGAGGTTCAAGAACTTAAGGCACAAGTGGCACGGATCCCGCAGATCGTCCAAGACAACCTGGCAATCACCCTCACGTCCTTCCCCCTACCTTGGTGGAGTCAATAGCGAACCGGAGTGCGGGTGGTCGAGTAGGGCCGTGCGATTCCAAGCATGGTCGTGACCACTCGAACAACGTGGCCGACGAATCAAGCGAACTACGTGTTCGTGACTCCGCCGCTAGCACCGCTGGGCGCCGCAAGTGTTGGTGACTCCGCCATCACCGCGCCGGAGTACATGTTGGTGCCTCGCCATCGTCGCGGCATCGGAGCTCCAAGCACCCGTCGGTAGGGAGAATACACCAGCGGCCAGCACCGCGCCATCAAGCAGCCCTTCCGTCTCTTGCACGCCCGTCGCCGTATGCGGTGCGTCGACATTAGCCGATCTTGACGCCATCACGGTAAACAAATTTCTTTAATTACCGCCTTTCATGCCATCTATTACTCTTATGGCATCTCTGACGACGCCGTACATGTTTTCCGCAGACGGATGTTCCTTGCACTCTCTTATGCTACATGAACAACGAGTTGAGGGATTTTGCCAAGGGTACCATCGTTCAACCCTTGCAGCGCACGTTCCACTCAAGGCCGATGTCAGATAGCGTGCGCAGGGTTAAAATTAGTCGGGTGCTAAGGGGTTGCGACGACCTGGAACCTCCCATTCAACCCCCAGGAGCGGATGAAGAAGAGCCGTCTGTCCTCAGAACTTGCTTCGGCTTATTCTTGCTATGGCCAAAGAGCATGATCCGTTTGGGGACGACGGGGGCCATCACGCCACAGACAACAAGACCGCTGTCGTGCGAGAAGCGGTGGCAAGGCCCCTTACCGCCTCGCCACCTCCACGCGGTGGGTCGGATGATCATGTTGATGATATGCACATGGCGCAGATCCGCCGAGGACGACGAAGAATAGAATGATCACTTCTTCAAGACTCGGTTTGGCGAAGAAGACCTAGCTGGTGGCTCCACAGAAAGCCACTATCACCAAGCGTCTGTTTGGTTCTCGGAGACGCCTCCACTTGCGCCTTCTGAGCCGGTGATACAACCAACCGCCCTTTATTCTAAGCCCCGACACACTACATAGGGCGGCGGTGCTCAGTTATGGTGCCCGCTCTCCAAAAGGAAAAAGGGCAGGAAAAGAAAATCTAGCAGCTCGAGCCGGTGGCGTCAACAATCGCGAATCCGATCAGGTTTGGGGCCACCAAGACCCGAGGGTATTATGTGGAGGATTCATGTGGCGGGTGAGCCCATGCTACCTAAGAATTTGCGGAAGCTTCGCCGATTCGAACTGCAGAGTGTGCATGACGGCGTGCTGACGATAGAGAGACGCCTTCTATCGGAGAAAGATCCCTCGCACCCGGTATTCGTGGTTAAGGTGCCACCAGGCTTGGGCTTCGTCGACAATGCCCATGCGGATCTGTTCTTCCTGCGGTTCGACGACATCTTCAATATGTTCCACCTATACCCGCTGCACTATACCATGGTCCGTGTGTTTTCTCTCAGCATGGCCATGCAGATCATTAGAGAGAACACACCGGTCATCGCTATAGTGGACCCCTACTACATGCGTGACGGCTGCTTGGGTTCCCCCGCCGAACGATGTATCGTGGCCTCGTACCTAAAAAGAATCGTCGTGGCGAACAAGACAAAGGAATACATTCTCGTGCCTTACTTTCCCGAGTAAGTCGTTATTCACTCGCCACCGTCGATTGGCTTTATTAGATCATCATAATTCTTTTTCCAACACATTCCATTTGAATTTTTTGTGCAGAGATGAACACTGCACGCTCATCTCCTTATCGCCGAAGCATTCCCACGCCACGTATTTCGACTC
Source organism: Avena longiglumis (assembly GCA_030063025.1). NCBI lineage: Eukaryota > Viridiplantae > Streptophyta > Magnoliopsida > Poales > Poaceae > Avena > Avena longiglumis. Next base: position 452,983,764 of record CP125974.1, on the reverse strand, counting down.
GGGGAGTCTAGAAAAGAAGAATAACTACGACAAGATCAAGGAAGTTCTGGATGATGCTCTCACTGGCTTTGCCTCGACGGAAGGCACCACCTTCGTGCGTACGAAGGTCAAGTTCGGCAGGCACGTCTTCAACCACGTAACGGAGTTCCCCTGCGTGAAGCGGAAAAGCGAAGAAGGAAGCCTACCACGCACTCCATCACATGAGGCGTTCCTACTTGACCAACAGAATTCTCTGTTGCGGATCATCTCAAGCAGTGGGCGAAGCAAAGGCCAAGATCAATGATTCGGATATTAGACAAGAGATGTATCGCATCCAGCAGCAGTTTGGGGCAATCATCTTTCGTGATGTCATGACTTCGGGGGGGATCTTCTACGGAGGAAATATCCCGAATAACCGTGACATAGAAGATCGCCTAGAGATGCAGGGTGACTATAGGAAGTTCATGACGAGACAAGGCGTCCTCCCGTTCCCTAAGCCGAGCCAGAAGGCTTGATGTTGGCCTAGTTGTAGTAACAAACTATAGATGACCTTTGTGTGTGTGTGTGTGGACAAGTGTACTTATCTTATTAGGTTTATGAATCATCGCTTACTTATTTTGCTTATTATTATTATATATCAATCAATGCTTGGTTCTTTTGCTTACTCTTTGGTCCTTTGCTCAATTTGGTCCTTCTTTTTTCCTTACTCTTTTTTCGAGAATAATGCCGATGATTGAAATGTCGTGGCACACTATATATGTGAATGTGCTACGATGGGATTGTGAGCCTTGTGATATGCACAAGTCCAGGTCTTATGCATCCTACTTGGCTCACCGTTCCATCGTAGCATATTCATGTGTCCAACGATCTATGTATATATATGAGGCATTCTTTTCGAGTTATTTTTGTCTTTTTCGAGAATAATGCCGATGATTGAAATGTCGTGGCACACTATATATGTGAATGTGCTATGATGGGATTGTGAGCCTTGTGATATGCACAAGTCCAGGTCTTATGCATCCTACTTGGCTCACGGTTCCATCATAGCATATTCCTGTGTCCAACGACCTATGTATATATATGAGGCATTCTTTTCGATTTATTTTTGTCTTTTTCGAGAATATGTCGATGATTGAAATGTCATGGCATAATATATATGTGAATGTGCTATGACGGTATAGTTAGCCTTGTGATATGCACAGGTCCAGGAATTGTGCATCCTACTTGGTAACCATTCCGTCATAGCATATTCCTGTGTCCAACGACCTAGCTAGTTATATATGAGGCATTCTTTTCGAGCTACTTTGGTCTTTTTCGAGAATAGTGCTGATGATTGAAATGTCGTGGCACACTATATATGTGAATGTGCTACGATGGGATTGTACGCCTTGTGCTATGCACAAGTCCAGGTGTTGTGCATCCTACTTGGTGTAGGGTTCCATCGTAGCATATTCCTGTGCCCAACGACCTATGTATATATATGAGGCATGCTTTTTTGAGTTACTTTGGTCTTTTTCGAGAATAATGCCGATGATTGAAATGTCGTGGCACACTATATGTGAATGTGTTTCGATGGGATTGTTCGCCTTGTGCTATGCACAGGTCCAGGTGTTGTGCATCCTACTTGGCGAACAGTTCCATCGTAGCATATTCCTGTGTCGAACAACCTAGTTATATATGAGGCATGCTTTTTGAGTTTGGTCTTTTTGATTTAGGAGTACTTTCTATAAGTGTATCTTCATATGCGACTTTAATTATATATGTTTTTTTTTCAATTATCGGTTAATTATTATTGTCAACTTATAGATGACGTGGTACGTCGTGTACAAGGGACGGGTTCCCAGAGTCTACGATGATTGGGAAGACTGCCGGAGACAGGTGCACCGTTTCAGCGGCAATAGCTACAAAGGGTACAACACAATGGCGGAGGCGAAAGCTAGATACACGCGCTATCTAGCGGGAGTTAGGACAAGGAAACGGATGAAGACCTACACCTTCGTCGCGGCGGTGATCATGCTTATCTTCTTTGGTTATTTATCCCGCGTTTGTGTCTAGCTAGTTTAGATGTCTAGGCGAGCTTCCGAGCTATAACTTGTTCGATCCACACATGTATTCGCATGTCACCAACTACTACTTTGTAACATGATCGAAACAATGTAACTTAGACTATGTATTAATGTATGAGACTTATCTATATGTATTTGTTTCAATCTTGTTTTTCATATTGAGTATTTATATATATAATTGTATATCTTGTATTTGTGTGTGTATATCTGCTGTAATATTGTATATAATAATCTGGCTCGGAAATTAAAAATAAAACAAAAAATACATCTGTGCGCACATGGTCTACCTTCTGTGGCGCACTACACCTAAAGCACACTATGGAAGCTTAGTGGCGCACTAGGTAGTGCGCAACAGAAGATCCCAGGGGTAGCGCACCTGCCCAAACATCTGTGGCGCACTAGCAGGTCTTCTACACAACCGTGGCGCACTAGGCAGTGCGCCACGGCTGAGAGATAGCCATAGCGCAAGGCCCGTGGCGCACTGCTAGTGCGCCACGGATGATGTTTCTAGGTGCGTCACTAAAGGCCATTTTCCTAGTAGTGCGCCATCACATCGAAGTACTACGGTACTCCCTCCGTTTCATCTATTTATTTATTTTTGAAACGAGTGGAGCAAAAGCTTTGCCCCATTATATTAATTAAGCAAGGAGAGTTTACAGAAAGTTATTGGTTTTTGTGGAATGATGCGTGCCCTCTCGGGCCATCGGTTGCGTGTTATATAGCTAGGGAAAAGCCCCTACGTGGCAGTACAGTAAATGTACGTATACGATCGGAGTACTACTCCGTATCGTATACAATCATATATTACATACTCTAACATCCCCCTTAATCTAAACAACGGGAGAGGTTTAGATTACGCTGAAACTCATGTAGACGCTGAACAGGCAGGGCTTTAGTAAATCCATCAGCGATCTGATCTCTGGTAGAGATAAACTTGATTGCAAGCTTGTTGTTGGCGACACGTTCTCGAACAAAATGGTAGTCAATCTCAATATGTTTGGTGCGAGCATGAAATACTGGGTTAGCTGACAAGAAGGTGGCACCCAGATTATCACACCAAAGACAGGGCTTCTCACGTAGGGTGACACCAAGTTCAACAAGAATGGCTTCAACCCAAATCAATTATGTAGTAGCATTAGCAAGGGCTTTGTACTCAGCTTCAGTACTAGAACGAGAGACAGTTGCTTGTTTCTTAGCTATCCAGGATACCAGATTTGGACCAATAAAAACAGCAAAACCGCCAGTGGAGCGAAGATCATCAAGACAGCTAGCCCAATCTGCATCTGAAAAAGCACTAAGAAGAGTGGATGATGATTTCCGAAAGGTGAGTCCAAGAGCCGAGGTATCCTTTACATAGTGAAGTATACGTTTGACTGTTGTCCAGCAGGCAGTGGTTGATGCATGCAGATATTGACAAACCTTATTGACAGAAAAGGACAAGTCTGGACGGGTAAGGGTGAGATACTGAAGTGCCCCAACAATACTGCAATACTGAGAGCTATCATCAGCACCAAGAGGAGTACCTTCATGAAGAGACAATGGCTCGGACGAGGACATAGGAGTGGGTGCGGACTTGCAATCAAGCATCCCAACCTTGGCGAGAAGATCACGAGCATATTTGTCTTGAGTAAGGAGCAAATCACCATGTGTTCTTTTTACCTCCATACCAAGGAAATAGTGAAGGTCTCCAAGATCCTTTATAGCAAAATGAACATTAAGATCCTTGAGCAGTGTGGATATGGCAGCATCTGAGGAGCTGGTTACAATAATATCATCAACATAAATTAGTAGAAAAATTGTAATTCCAGATTTGTCATACAGAAACAGAGAAGTGTCAGCCTTGGATGGAATGAAACCAAATCTTGGAGCTTGTTACTTAGCCTGGAATACCAAGCTCGAGGAGCCTGCTTGAGTCCATAAAGTGCCTTGTCCAGCCTGCAGATGTGATGAGGGGCATTAGGATGTTCAAAACCTGGGGGTTGCTTCATATAGACCTCCTCTTCCAGAACACCATGTCGGAACGCGTTCTTCACATCTAGCTGCCGCAAGCTCCATCCACGAGAAACAGAGATGGAAAGAACAATGCGAATAGTAGCTATTTTAACAACATGACTGAATGTGTCTTCATAGTCAACACCATACGAGTTGTTTGAATCCTTTGGCAACTAACCGGGCCTTGTAACAATCAATTGTTCCATCAGCACGTCGCTTGATTCGATAGACCCATTTGCAGTCAATAACATTTTTATTGGTGCTAGGAGAAACCATCGTCCATGTTTTATTTGCCATGAGTGCATCATATTCGTCTTGCATGGCAGTGCGCCAGTGCGTGTCATTAAGAGCATCAGTCAAGCCTTTTGGTTCACATGTAGAGGACAACATACCATATCGGATAGTACCGTCAGTATACACTTTGCGTTGGATAATACCTATTTGAAAACGCGTGCGAGGCGCAGGAGGAGGTGGCGGTGTTGTCGGTGAGGAGTCATTGGATGCAGATGATCCAGCGCAGGCAGGAGAGGCCACGGGGCTGGGCGATGCAGAGGATCCACTGCCGTCCGAGCGGGCAGGGATGACCTCCACGGGCGAGCCGGAGAGGAGCTGTTGCCGCGTCGCTGCATGGATGCGGAGGGCAAAGCGGTCAAGCATGCGCGAAGGCAAAGTAGCTGGGCGCGGGAGTATCTGCATCGGGATCAACAGCATGATCTGTCTCGTGATCAGTGGAAGCAAGGGAATGTTCTAAAGAATCAACATCATTTTTAGCGTCAGTTTCGTCTTCATGTGACTGATTTTCAGCAATGGAATTAGAAGCATCTGAGGCACTGTTTTCAGCAGAATTTTAACTGGTACTTGCGGCACCCTGTAAGGCAACAGTGGGAGGAACAGTAATAGGTACTATAGCATGCATATGATCGTTAGTTTCTGCATCCCCAAAAATAGAAGGTGACGATGAAGGAAGTAAGAGAATTTCGTCGCGAAGACGAGAGCCAGCATTTGGATGTAATGCAACGAAGGGAAAAACATTTTCATCGAAAACCACATCTATAGAAATATAGACACGTCCAGTTTAAAGGTCTATACATTTGACACCTTTATGGAGGGACTATATCCCAGGAAGACACATTTTTTGGAACGGAAAGCTAATTTTCGTGTATTATAGGTACGAAGGTTGGACCAACACGCACAGCCAAAAATGTGTAGAGCATCATAATTTGGTTTGAAGTTTAAGAGGCGTTCAGTGGGAGACTCAAAGTTAAGTACTTTGCTGGGGAGTAAATTGATGAGAAAGGTGGCTGTGAGAAATGCTTCATCCCAAAATTTTAGAGGCATAGAGGCATGAGCAAGAAGGGAGAGACCAACCTCCACTATGTGACGATGTTTGCGCTCAGCAAAACTATTTTGTTGGTGAGCATGAGGACAAGAAACATGATGGATGATGCCAATAGTTTGCATAGTAACAATAGTTTGAACGACCAATATGGCTAATATGGCTAATATGCATACCGTTACCGTTTGCAGTGTGGACTTGATCTCGCCCCTGATACTTGTCATGGAGAGTGAGCTTGCTCAATTCTGGAGTGACGTGGTCGGTGGAGCCAGTATTAGGATACCAGTTGATATCAACACCATAAAAGGCCATGTTGGAGTTTTTGTTGCCTTTGTCTCCCTCATCATCAGTGTCATCTTGGTAGTGCCAGCAACAGTCACGGGCGGGATGCCCATATTTTTTGCAAATCTCACAAGTGACGTCAACAAAGGGAGTAGGGACCCGATCTCTGCGACGACCATCACCATTGCGTCGACCGCCATCACCACGACGGTCACCTCCACCATCGTCCCGGCGACGATCATCATAGCATCCACGATGATCATCTCCACCATTGTCACGGCGGCGATCATCATCAAAGTGCCCACGACGGTCATCGCGACGTTCACGGTTGTCCTGGAGAGGGCGGTCTTGGCGGTCACAATAGTCCTGGCGATTGTCATACTGACGAGGGCGATCATCACGGCGAGGGTCACTGTTACCACGACGAGCGATGTTGGCAGAGGAGAGGAAACCACCATCGTCGGCAGGTTTGTGCAGCCTGTCGTATGCTTGTAGTTGTCCAAGGAGCTCTGTGAGGGTGGTATTGGGGTTGGCACGAACGGCTGTAACCAGATTATTGTATGCAGTATCGAGGCCATTTAGAATGTACCAGATGAGCTCATCATCAAGGGGCTTGCCTGCTGCAGCGAGCTCGGTGGAGAAACACTTCATCTTCGCAAAGTATTTGTCAGCGGTGAGATCACCCTTGCGAGTATCATTGAGGGCGGAACGAAGCTCCTGAATTCTGGTCTTGGACTTGGGCGAGACGAGATTGTTTACAGCATCCCACACTTCTGCAGAGGTCTCGAGTCCGATGACATGGGCGAGGATGTCCGGTGACAGGGCATTGAGAAGCCACCAAAGGACCTGTTGATCACGCGCGACCCAGGAGGTGTAATCGGGGTTCTAAACGGTGATCTTCTTCCCCCTGGCATCTTCAGCTTCCATCAGTTCCTCCGGGGCTTTCTCAGTGCCCTCGACAAGAGCGAGGACGCGAGCGCCACGAAGTGCGGGAAGGACGAGGGCTTTCCAGACGAGCGCGTTATCGCGCGTAAGAAGCTGGGATGGTGGAGATCCCAGTGCAGCATCAAGAGAGATTGGAGCGGAGGAAGATCCCATAGCGAGCAACTGTTTGTAGACGCGGTGGCGGTAAGAGGGTTGCAACGGCGACGATCTGGTTTGGTTTTTGTTTTGTGTGTCTAGGGTTTTGTTGTTTCGTTGCGGCGGCGGTGGCAAGAAGCGACAGCAGCGGCGGTTTTTGGCTTGTTGGTTTTTGTTGTAGGGCGGCGGCGGCAGCAGCAGATAGCGGCTGTGGCGGCGGCCTGAGGTGTTAGGGTTGTGCGGCGGCTAGGGAAGGGAAGAGGTTGGCTCTAATACCATATTGGTTTTTGTGGAACGATGCATGCCCTCTCGGGCCATCGGTTGCGTGTTATATAGGTAGGGAAAAGCCCCCTTACGTGGCAGTACAGTAGATGTACGTATACGATCGGAGTACTACTCTGTATCGTATACGATCATATATTACATACTCTAACAGAAGTAACACGGTACAAGCCTACTCTCCCAAAATTACATCACCCAAGTGCTTAGCGCCCGCTAAGATCCACAACCGGGCCTCTTTCTTAATCTTATCAAGAACAACTAAAGGCGGCGCGTGCTTATTCTTGAAAACCCGAGCATTTCTTTCATTCCAAATTTCCCAAGAAACGAGCAAGGTTAGAGACACCAATGCCTTACGCCCTTCCGGCATCATAGCCCACCAATTCTTGAGAGAAAACCCCGCCCATTCTCTCGGATGAACAGTATGGAGCCCCAACCAAACTTTGAGATAACTCCACATGCGCGTGGTGAATCTGCAAGCAACAAGAAGATGTGAAATCGATTCCGTGGTTTGCTTGCATAGAGGACACAACCCACAATTAGGCCATCCTCTCTTTTCCAAATGGTTCGCCGTCCAAACTCTATTCCTCAACGCAAGCCAAGCAAAAAAATCGTTTTGGGGGGAGCCCAAGCCTTCCAAACCATTGTATTCATGTTGGAAAGCATGGCCCCAAGAAATTGCACCTCATAAGCCGACGCCGTCGAATATTCTCCATCTTCCGTAAGCTTCCAAGAAATGTCATCATCTACATTAGGGTCAAGCTCCACCTCACGAAGAAGAACCCAAAGCTCTACGAATTGTTTAAGATGCTCGATGGTGAAATTCGCTCCCAACTTCACGTTCCTAATCCAAGCATCGTCATGCAAGGCTTGTTTGACAGACCACTTCTTCATTTTAGATAAGGTAAAAATTTGGGAAGCAACCTCAATCGGTTTCTTTCCTAGAATCCAAGGCGCATGCTAAAATGGAGTATAGTCTCCATTACCCACCGTGATGGTCGTGACAACGAAGAAAATATTCATGTCTTCCTTAGTGCATGGATTTCCATGTCCAGCCCAAAGCTTGTTTGGATTTTTTTCATTCTAACCATGGCCACCGCAAACGCAAAGCCGTCGCAAATTTTTCTCTGTGAAGGATCCCAAGCCCCCCAAGTTTCTTTGGGCGGCAAACCGTGTCCCATTTTACTTTTCACTTAGCCCCGGTAGTTTTGTCCTTGGCCGACCAAAGGAAGGCCCGTTCCAATTTATTTATGAACTTAATAGTGCCCGGAGGAACCGGCAAAGCCGACAAGTGGTATAATGCTTGAGAAGCGATGGTCGATTTTATTAACGCAGTCCGTCCTGCCGTGGTGATATATTTCTCATTTCAAGTAGGTAGCTTGACAGCGCACTTGTCCTCCGTTTTATCTATAGTGTCTATGGTTTCTGGCATGAAAATTAAGAAACGCATATGGAGGAAATATTACATGAGTTTTGAGGGGAAGTAGTTTAGGATAATTGACGTAATGAAATAGAGAAGTTTGCATGAAATATGAAATGAAAATAAATTTCAAAAAAGGTTATCTAGACGAGTTGCGTAACGTGATATATCTTATATTATGAATTTTTTCAAAAAATTATAGGCACTGTGTAGAAAGGAACGAATGGAGTATTCAGGGCCGGTCCTGAGGGGGGACTAGCGGGGCAGTCGCCCCGGGCCTGAAAAAAGTAGGGGCCCAAAAATTTATAGTCTTATTATACATCGTAAAAAAACATTTTTATAGGCTATATATCGACTCCCTTGCTACCAGGAAATGGGCATCGATCGTTCGCAAGGCCAGATCACTTGCCTGCCTCGACGATTGACTCCTAGGCCAAGGAAGCGATCGCTGGACTCGACAACTCCAAGGTATCGGCGCATCGCTTGACCACGACCAAAGCATGTGCTCGACTCGAGTGCTCGACGACTCCAAGAATTGGTCTATACTCGCTTATTCGCTTCGGCTTCCCACGTACCAGCCATGCCCTACTTCCCAAGTCCCGTCACCTAATCGCCTCATGTCGCCTAATCGCCTCTCGAGCGCCCTTCCTCAAGCCCTTTACGATCGACCGTCAGGCACACCGCATGCAGGAAGGCCATCGACGATCTTCAAATCCGCCTGTCGTTTGCCCTCGCCTAGCCCTAATTCTTATTTCTTAGTTCTTAATTCTAGTTAGTAATTGTTGTTCTTGATTTCTTGTTTGTAGCAAGCGAGGTTAAATGATTATGGCGTCTAAATCCGGTGTTTAGAAAATAAAAAGGAGAGAACAAGAGAGGAAATTAATAGAATCATAGAGAGGATCTTTTCATAAATTTTTGAAGAGCAACACGAGCACCAATAGCAATCCAGATGAGTTGGCGCTAGTTGTGGAGGAACACACTAATATTGATTCAGAAGATAATGCCGGCACAGAGGACAATGTTCATATCAACGCAGACGATGACAATGTGAGTAATCATGACGATGAATCTGCTAATATTATTATTCTAATATTTCTATCGCTTATTGGATCTTATTTACTATGCCGGTGACTGTTGCATAAGCTGAAAGAAGCTATTGAAGAACTACTTGAGATCTGTAATATCTTAGGAGAGATTAAATGGTTTGGTAACTCTATACATAGAGAAGAAGTTAGTGGACCAGATTGATATTGATTCCATTGTCACGGACTTTGCTTCTAGGAATTTTCGAAGGAAATTTGAAGGTATCATGCAAACATTGTTATTTTTAAATGAATGTTATAGTTGGAAGTATACTTAAAATATTTATTTTTCATCATCTGATATATGCATAAACTTTTTATAATATGAGATCTAGAATTTTAGTTTCGCCCCGGGCCCCTGAAATCTCAGGACCGGCCCCTGGGAGTATTGTTTTCTGAAAACAAAGGATCGATTCAAAGGGAAACGAGTTATGGGAGGGAGCGGAGTTTGGAAGAGAAATGTCTAGCTATATCTCATTATTATGCCTATCTTTGTGCTGATTAACCATTTCTCTGTATTATTATGTCTCAAAGAGTCAAAGTTCATCTCCTCCCGTGGTTCATCCGGTTGTTGGAACTTGGCATTTCTGTTGGCGTGTCATTGTGGCCATCTGCCGACCGACACGAGGTCGACCATCGCGCAGCCTACGATCTACTTACAATTGTCGATGGCATATATAATACTCCGTAGCTAGGTCGTCCGATCCGCCTAGTTTGATTTGGTGATAAAGCTCAGAAGCACAGAGGCGATGGAGCTGTAGGTCGCTAGGACGCTAGCTAGCTCGTCCTTGTCACGGGCATGGAACACGACGCGACATGATGTAGTACTCGATATGAATAATACAGTATAAGATTTGTTGGCTTGGCGTAGCTATAGCTTTACTTTTTGGCTCGTGTTCGGTGGCGCGTGACCGAGCAGCGGATCCAGCCGAAGAGGTTCTGCTGGCCCGTCCGGTGATCGCGTGTGGGATGGGATGGTGGTGACCTAGTTTATTTAAGCCAGCACGCACACCTCGTGCAGGCCTCGTAGCTAGCGCGTCCGTTGCCTAATTGGTCTGGCGGTTACTTACTTAACTCGGTATCCGACTAGTCAGAGATACGTACGCGATTACTCGGCCGGACAAGTTGACGCCTTTCCGCGACTCTTGGATCTTCACGATGGCCATGCCAGCAACTGGCTGGGCAAGTTGCAGCCCCTGCATGAAGAAACCACGTCCAGGTGCAATGTTCCAAGAGGTTTTCTGGCCTTTGATTTCTTTCACAGATTGCCAAAGAGGGTAAGCAACTGTCTTCTTTTACGACAGGTTTGACAAAACCACACAGGCACCTTTAGGCAATCAATGCTCGTGCCAACCGTGGGCCGGCGGGATTTAAGGAATGATACCGTAGCAAAGCTCTAATGCCGCTGCTACTCGTCAACTCTACGACCGATTAAGGAAACAAGGCTGGTTCAATTAGGTGGAGAGTACTTAATTAGGAGCACTATATTTGTGCAAACAGGCTTGCCTGCCGTCCACTCATCTTGGTCCTTTGCATGTGCAATTGGGTCGTGCCGAGAGGTTTCAACTCTCAAGATTCTCCAAGGCAGTTCAATGTTGCTAGGGAGGGAGTAATTTAATCTGGTGCTGTCTTTCTTAGACCAGAAGACATGCTGCATCTGCATCGCTTGATTTATCCGTACCGCTGAATAGGTGTTATATGCACAGTATCTTGACATTTTCTTTTTGTTAAGCACGTACGTCTCTTGACTTCTTAAATCAAAAGCAGGCCAACTTCTAGAGACTCCTATTTTACGGGTGATTTTTTCATACGGAATAAACCAATGTGTGGAGTACTACTTACTTATATGGTGGCCTAAATTGAGAAGAACCGGTATTGATTTTTGTCCGCTAGCTTGTGCTCTTGATCTGTACGTCGAGATCACCAGACGAGGATATAGGCGCCGACCTTTCCTTCTTGTTCCAAACCCATTTTCTTTTGTTGGACACGTAAGGATTCCTTCTTGTTCTCATAGGAAGATTCTCCCGGATCCGCCGCCTCATGCACAGTCACCACCACGTACGCACGATGGCTTTCCTGTCGCGGTCACCAGCTAGCTAGCCACCACAAGCTCCCACCGACACAAAACGTCGCCATCCGGCGGCACTACGTGCCGGCCGGCGCGGCCGTGATCCCATATGGAGTAGTTGGGCGGCGACAGCCTATATTGCTTCGCACGTAATTAAATTGGTGATCTAATTATCTATTTATATTTTTTATTATTTCTATGTCTTTGTTTACTAATGTTGATGATTATTAATAGATCAGTAAAAAAAATTTAAAAAAAACTGGTGGTTACTTGGCCTATTTTATTTTTGTGACCAAGTCCAGAATTCTGTATACAACACCTATAGCTAGTTACTGGTCAACTCTTGAATCAAGAAACGTCGTTCTTCGTTGCAGACACATGCATATATGCAGCAAGACTTATGGTCCGTTCGTCGCGATCGACGTGTCGGTGAGTCACGCTGGTCTGATTAGCGGTAGTACGTGCGTACGGAGTTTAATTTCTAGCAGGCTGTTCTGGACTTTGATCTGGTCCTGCATTTCGAGACAGCGAGACATGCATGCACGCACGCTCCTCCACGCGATCTGTCAAAGGACAAGAATTTATACAACACAAACAACTTGATTTGTCACAGGACGGTAGTACTACATGACTTAGTACGATCGATGCGTCTACGTCCACGTCAGATCAGAATTTTCGGTGCAATTTGGAAATGCCCACTAATCCACCGACTGCCACTACTTGCTAGGAATTGATTTGAACCACTAGTAGTTAAACTTTTGGAGGAAAAACGCACATCGCCATTAATCAAGAGAGTCTAATTGCACACGCATGAAAAAACACCGGTAGATGTTAGACGCCTTGAAAGCTTTATTTGCAGAAAAGAACCTTGGAAATTTTTACAAGGCCCCTAATTAAGTACACACTAAACCTAGCGGCCATTCGCAACCTCCAACATCATCAAGGTGCTCGCTGAAAAATTAAGAGACTAACCTACAGTGTTGTCACTCGGTAGATCCAAGCACCTACCATCGCCAATAAGGCTTTGAGAGCCAATGGACCATGCTCAATGCAAGCGAGAGGCACATATCACTACATCATGTCGTCCAGAGGGAACATCCTAGTGATGTCTTGGGTCTAGATCCATCGCAACTCGTCGACGAAGCTAAGGAGGAAGTCCATAACCGCCTCCTCTGATCCGACATCCGTGCTCCAGAGCCACCATCTCCTCCTAGTTGTCGGTGCCATTGAGATGGATAGTGCTTGCCCACCACAAACATACATACAAATCTCGCCGCTCCAAGCAGACAAAGATCGAGACCATGATGAGAGCATTTTGAAGGGCTTTATTGAGAAAAAGTATGATTTGGATAAAAAACTTTGTTGCCCAGGGGACTCTCAGTGTAAAAGTGAATGATACTGTCGGCCCTGACTTTGGCAGCTACAAAGATGTCAGACAAGATGATCATTTTCCTCCCTCCATGTTTAATCTAGTTGTGAATAGTCTGGTAACATGATTGCGACTGCTCAATGGAATGTCCTTTTCTCTAGTTTGCTAGTTGATCATATGTTCTCTGGTGGCATGGCGATTTGCAATATGCTGATGATACCATCCTTTTCATCAAGGATGATGTGGAAGGTGCTAGGAGCCTCAAGATTTTACTCTATATATTTGAATCCATGTCAGGTTTAAAGATTAACTTTGAGAAAAAATAAAATCATGATGGTGCTAGAAGATGAGGATAAACTAGACTCTTATGCTAACCTTTTCAACGGTTAGGCTCGTAGATGGCCAATCAAATATCTATGTACTCTTGTTTGCTCTAGACGGATTTATGTAGCTAAAATGTGATTCTTAGGTGAAAGAATTAAACAGAATATGGGCGGTTGGATGCTTGGTGCCATGTCCATTGGTGCCAGAGTGACCAAGATTGATACTTGACTTTCTAATGTTGTTGTATATCAAATGTCAATGAGAATTTTGATGGAAATATGCCCTAGAGGCAATAATAAATGTGTTATTATTTATATTTTTGTTTCATAATTAAGTTTATCATTCTGCTATAATTGTATTAGTTCCGAATAATGCGTATTTGGAGGAAAACCCTAATACATGTGTGGGGTGATAAACACCATATAAAGATATTCCTAGTCATGTCTCTCTGAGTAGTATGTATATCAACAATAGTTTTGGTTTCCTAACATGGGGAAAGTGACAATATGATTGTGGTGTTTATGGCGACATATGTGATCGTAATTGTTGGAGAAAAACGATGATGAATTGACCCAAACATGAGATTACCGTAAAACGCATCATCAATATAGTTATTGCTCAATCTCATAAGACATTGTATTGCCTTTACTAGAAATCGTTTGCGGTGACCCAGCATACCACTGCATGATGTAGTACACTATAATCGTTGACATAACACCAATGGAACACCGTTCACTAGTATTATATCCCTCAGAGTAGTACAACAAAAACATAGCAGGTCTAAGACATGACTATAGGTTACAAGTAACCTCTTTACACAAGATCCAGAGAACACTCTAGGTTAAAGAGGGAGAAAGAAACTTCTTACGAAGAAGAATCAAGAATAAATAACTCATAGCTACCATACTTATAAAACCAGTAGCTGAACTACTGGCTTGCATTGCTGCTATTGCAATACTCTACAGAAGTAGGTTCTATGGTTATAAATTCTATTCTTATCTAATCAGCAACTTCGTGTTCACTTGAGTTGATGTATATGTTGACTTTCTTGACTTCCTTGAAGAGCTTTAGCTTTTGATGATGATTCCTGGAGCATAACTTAATGTACACATCGTCTGTACTGGCTTTAGAACCTAGCAAGGGTTAAGAAGATACTTTGAGTACGAGCGTACTCAGCAAGTCCACTAGAAAAGGAGTGTTTGATGCACAATAGCTACAGCCACAGACCGTAGGTCATAGGCAATGCAAGTTTTCGTAAACATTTCTTCAAAGGTTGATTTTATTCTGAAAAGCTATGTCTGTTAGCCTTCACGGGTTTACCAGAACCTTCATGGGGTTCCTTTCCCGCCGCGTTCGCATCTCCTTCCCGGAATAGGGAGTAACAAGTTACAGTTCTTACACTTTGCAGAGGTGCGTCACTTTACCCATGAGAGATCTTAGCTTTGTTGCACATCCGGGCCGCGAACCCGTTCACACTTCCTTGGTGTGAGGCCCAGACTAAGACCCAAGCCAATCACTGCCTTCTCCGTGACCCCGCATGTCTCCTTGGTGTACGCTAGCCCACCTATTGAATTACGACAATGGCAGTACAGACCATTCAGATGCCGGAACTATCGTGGGACGTTGAGGTATCCCACCCATATGCTGCATATCCTCTACGAATTACCATACATAATATGCACGCTACGAGTGATAACAGCCACGACCCGCACATCCAGCTCCATACGAGAGGGAAAAGATAGAGCTGACTTCTTCATCCCATTCCAAATCAAATGGTCAATGCGTAATATACGGCGCAAGAATCACTGGCGACATTGGTTGTTAAGTACTAGATAATATGTTCCATTACCACCAGAACTCTTATAGTAGGTTATTACCTCATGGTAAATAACCTATAATTACATTATTATGAAAATAGTGTTTTCTGTCCTTTTTCAAATGCAGGTGATGACAACACTGGATTTGTAAAATACTTTACAGAAAATAATCAAAGGACATGAGCAAGTGTGAGCTTGCCTTTTGTGATTGCAAGATTATGCACTCACGGTCTTCGAGACAACATAAGATCCAATATCTGAAAACTGCATCATTGGTCCGGTAAGGACTGATGTTTAAAGAAGCAATATGCAATTATGCATAAGTAATGCTATGCATTTTTGTAAAACTCCCAAATTGAATCCCCAATACTTTGAGTGAAGTGAATTCAAGTGATTCTTTTCAGAGTTGGTTTATCTTTAAATTTTACTTTACAAGTAATAACCCTTATAAGGAACCTAAGTATTAACAATCCAAAATATGTAAGTAAAGTATAAGATGATATGATTATGGTGAATTTTCATGTGGTGACTATGATAAAAGTCCTTGGGATTGAGTTGTTAACAGTTGAAGAACTTATTATAAAATTATTGTTTGAAGTGGCAAAAAGAATAACATTTAAAGAAAATATTTCCTTTCTAAGGTTTAAAGAATCATTATTGTTTAATAGAACATAATTAATATCTTTTGATGTTTGATTGCTTAGTTTGGATTTGAGATGCTTTATGTCTTAGGTTAAATAGACCAAAGTTAACTATAAAAACATAAGTTGTTATTAGACATGATGTTTATAAACTTTGAGACTAAAGTTAACTTTAAAAAAGTAAGTAAAGTTAAGATATAATATGTTTTAATTATTCCCAAGTTTTAGATTTATGATAGGTATAACTAAGGTGTGGAATTATTCACTTTCTATTTAAGTGAACGATTAGATTAAATTTGTTTTGCTATTATGAAAGGAATATGTATTTATTTAATGGAATCATAATTAGATGGTCTTAGTAATTTTTTAGAATTTAAAGTTATGTTAATAGTGGTTAAGATATAATGATTATTCACCATATTATATAAATGGGTGATACCCAATGTTTATTTAAAAGGATTCTTAATAAGATTTTTAAAAGAATATTTTAAAGTTAAAAGTATACTTAAGTTTGATTATGAATTCAAGTTATGGGTTTGGAATTAGTAGTAAGACACTAATTGCTCAAGGTTTTATAATAATTGTGATTATTTCTTACTTAAGAATTGTTTGTAAAGAATTCACAAAATAGGTATTAGGTAAGGATTTATTATTTAAAATATTAAAGACTTTCCTAATAATATATTTAATATTTTTCTAGTGTAATATATCTATTCAAGTCCTTAAAAATGAATTTTATTTATTTTAAGTATTATCTTTATTTTTATAAAATTCATCAAAGAATTAAGTGTCTTTAAATATTTGCTTTATGTTTTATTTGTAAAACTCTAAGTTAGTATTTTTATAAAATAGTAAAGTTATTTTGATACATAAAAATGTTTTTTATTTATTTTTTAGGGTTTTTGTTTTATTTTATAAAATTTCATTTAAAATTTAATGGTGTTAATAATTATTTTTATTTTATATTTATTTTAAATAATTAAAATTATATTTTAATTAGGTAGATATTATTTTTGTGGTCATTTTGATATATCATATGTATTTTTAGGATTTGATATAACTTCATATGTATTGGAATTATTTTATATAGTTTATGTTATGGGAAAATAATTTAATAGTGGCAAGTAATTGGGTTATGGCCCAATTGGGTGTAAATGAATTTGGTCCAACGGACTGAGTTGGGCTTGGCCCAATAGGCCGACCCAGTTCATCTTGGGGTTACACAACCCACTCCAGGGTCCTCTCTTCCTCGTTGCACCTGAGTACACCCCGCACGCCCATGACCTCCTGGGCGCCGTCGTGCCGTCGTTTGGCTCCGGCTGCTCCTGCCCTCTCCGGCGCCGGTAAGATGGGGCTTTGGTCTGTCGTGCTATGATCTACAACCTCCCCTTGTTCGATTTGTTCCTCCCTGCCTCTCGTGCACACTCGGTTGAAAACCCTAGCTCTGCCCTGGCACTGCGACGGTCGATTCTGGCGGTGCTGTTGCGGGGCTGTGATTTTCTCCGCGTGCCACTACCGCTGGTGAGACGGCTCGACGCGGTGCAGGCGCTCCAGTGCCCATCGTGCTTCCGTGCCACAACCCTCATTGCCGACCTCTCTGCTTCCCCGTCGGCGAGCTTAGACTCGTCCCAGGTAGGTACCCCTCAACCTTTCAAACTCCTCTCTCTTTCTCTTGCTGTTCTACACAAGTTAAGTTCCCCTTCTTATTTTTGGTGATCAAAGATTCTTAGTGATTTGATCAAGGATCTGTGTTGATATATCATACAATTGATTTAGGATTAGTTAATATGGTCCTAGTAGTTCTTTGATGAAATAAGACTTGATTCTAGATCATGGTTTATTGGACATGGTCACTGATGTGTAGGTGATGCTGATGGGCTTCTTGTTGATTGATGTTTATGCATGTAATTACAAGGGTTAATAGTTCATAAGCATGAACATATGGTTAGTTGACTATTCCTTGTGTTAATGGCATGGTCAGATATATTTCTTTTTTATAGTTTAAAAAAGAATAACTTGTTTTGCTACATCTTAATTTGGTACCACTAACCTATATGTATATATTTACTACCTAATAAATTCTCAAGCAAGGTGTATGTGAAACACACAAATGAAAAAGTGATAGATTATATATGTTCTAGTACTTTATATTATGTTAGACAGTTTCCTAATGATCATTTACATGATCAACTCCTTAAGTTCTTATGATTTATTTTCTGGAAACATGTTTTCTTTAGTGTTCATGGATGAATAAATGAAGTTATTTGGACCAGTTGATACTTGCTGATTGTTGGTTGTATTACTTGTGTATGGTTCTCTGATGATCTCATGTCCATTAGATATTTTGTATTAGCAATTAATCCTTTTATCTACATGCAATATCTTCTTGTATCTGATTTGTTCCTGTTATATTTAAATGATGTTTGGTGCTGTAGATAATTTGCTTAAATTGATTTGATACAAGGTTCTTTCCTGAACTACTTGTTCACTGCTATAGTTGAAGGATTCAGTGATAAAACCCCAATCACTGGTACTACTGTGTACATATATGTTGGCTAATCCTTGATCCATTGACTTGATTTACTAAATCATGTGATTGATAAATTGTAACACCCTCAGAATCGGTCCTATGCAAGTTTTAGCGAAACTCGCCGAACCCGCATAGAAACGATTCGAAGGTGCCCACCAGGCACTTTCGTGCGGGTGGGAAACAAAGTAATAACATTACACAACAGTCCTCGATGGGACCCACAGAACAGATATATATACAACAGCGACTCAAGGAGTCAAGAATACAAATATACGGTACAAAGATCCAAATCACCTCGAAAACGATGAAGCGTCCGACTACGGACAAGATGCAAATGGGGCTAAGAGCCCTGAAGAATAACCAATGGCGTCCATAACCCCGCCGTGCCAAGCGGAAGGGTGACCACGCTAACGGCGTCGATCTCAAAACCTGCTTAAACAAAAGGGTGCCGACAAAGGGCAAAGGAAAAGAGGAGCGTCGATCTTGAGGCCAATGCAGCGAGGCTAGAATTCGCGGTCCTCGCCTACATAGATATGGTGGTCAAGCGGCTGACAAAGATGCACTAAACAACCTATAGAGACTCGATACAATGGCGGATATCGAGAGGATAAGAATGACCTAACCGGATCCAACTCAAGCTATCACCAAACAAACCCATCCTGGTGTTTCCCCCTCGAGACCAAACGAGGAAGTCAACCGAGGAACTCACACAGTTGGCAGTTTTACTTATTCAGTTATAGTTGCGGCACTTTACTAGTCAGGTTTAGATAATCATCCTGATAAAATAAACAGTGGGCACTTTTAGTTAACCATTCCGTGACAGTTGCAGCACTTACTAGTCAGATACATTTAGCATGAGATAAACCCAAAACCCAGCAGTTGTTGGTACTTTTACTTAGCCATTCCGTTGCAGTGAAGCTGATTACTAGTCATATCGGAAACAAGTCAATTTAAAACAATAAACTTTAGTTATAGTTGTCTATGATCAAACCTTGTGCTCCAAGTCGTCCATAACCGCGACACGGCTTCTCGAAGATTTAACCTGCAGGTGCACCAAAGTATCCACAGCACTTGACCCTTTTGCCGGATCGGTTAACATACACCCATCGGTATGTCGGCGGGCCTAAGTCACGACGTTCCCAGACCCAAAGCAAGCAGGGGCCACCCACTAAGTACACCAAGAAGTCGGCGGTCTCGAGACGGACTTAGGGTTTTGCGACAATGGTCAGAACGACAGATCCCCAATTGGGGACTGTCGATACCGCGAAAACATTCGCTTCCTAAACAAGACAGTGCTCCTCACACAATCGTAAATACATAAGTAGCATGGCATAAGTACAGGATAGTAAAACACCTCAAACTAGTTGTGGCCCCAAGACAATACTTTGAAATCGTGTAATTATCAATGGGGCCCATATCTCCCCCACCGTGGTTAGCGCTCGATCTCGGAACAGGTGTCAAGAACTCGGGTCCTACGGGACACAAGTGGGCGGTCGGAAACCAAAACTTACCTATCACCCACCGATGCCTCTGCTTAATTCAATTTTAGTTGTTAAACAGTAATTAAAGTGAACAATAAGTAAAGCCATGATCATCTCCAACGTCAACATGCGGCAAACCTCCAACAAAGGTGGTACTTGACGACAAGCAAAACATTTGAGCAAGCAACTACGACACGCGGGTCCAACTATCTACCAAACAACAGGTAATTGGATGTGTCCAAGGCTATATATGGCTGCAGGGGATATCACGGGTACGGAACTAGAGCATCGCAACACAGATAGCAAAGATCAACAGGAGGGAAGTAAATGTTATAAAAGTAAGATAGGTAGAAAGAGGGAGATGCTCGCCTGAAAACATTGCCGAAGGTTCATCCGAAGATCGGGGCGAAGCTCACATCAACTCAACGGCCTTATCCGCGAAGAAGCAAAACACTAGAAGAAACACCGGATGCAATATTTAATACACGGCGGAAGATCGGCATGATGCATGTATGATGCATGACATGGCAAAGGTGCAATGCAATTAGGTCATATTAAGCGGAACCGGGGTTCCGACAATTAATTAGGTGGTGCATGTTGTTTAGCTACCCCGCAATTTAAATGTTGTTTAACAAGGCAAGATTATAGTACTGGTTCGCTACACAAGTTTAAATGAGGCCAATATAAGGCTAGATTTGCCCGCATATGGGCCCCATATTTAATTATTAGGTGAATCGGCATAAGGCCCCCAACCCACATGATATGCATGTGAGATGAATGATTTGATGTGCAACAATTGTATTATATTATAAAATTAGGGTTTCGGGAAGGGGTTCACACATTGAGGGGTCTCGACGATCTTGGGGTTCCGGGGTTCGGGGTTCGACAGGGTCCAGGGTCCAGGGTTCGACGGGATCGACGAGGTTCGACGGAAGCGTTCTCGGACTCCGGGGTCGTTCTAGGTATCGGGGCAGATCTTGTCGCATCGGGGTCTCGATGTCCGGGGAGCAGATCTTGGGTCAGTGTCGGGGCGCATCGGCTTCTTCCGGGTCGGTGCCGTTCTCGTCGTCGCGAAGGTCTTGTCGGGTTCCCAAGTCGGGTCGGTCTTGGCTTCGGGGTGAAGAACTTGGTGTCCGGGCGGAGTGCTTGTCATATCCGTGAAGAAGAGCATGTCGGTCCACGGGGTTCGACCTCCGGGGCGATCTTGGCGTCGGGTTCTCGACTTCGCATCCTCGGGGAAGTGCCTGTCGCACAACTGTCTTCGGGTCCAGGTAAAAGAGCTTGTCGTCCGGGGTTCTCTGGGTCCGATGGAGATCTTGGCGAGGGGAAACTAGGGGTTGCGGGGTCCGATGACCGGTGTCGAACTTGTCGTCTCCACGCCCAACTCTTAGTACCACTTGGTACTACACAGGGACTTGCACGGTTGAAGGCGGTTGACATCGGTGACGACGTGGCTCGGGGTGAGCGGCGACGGCGGATGGGGCTGCTACGGAGGGCCCAGGCAGCGCTTGAGGCGGCTCAGGGACGCCGACGCGGCGGGGGACGCCTTCAGCGGCTTCGGGAGGGCTGCGGTAGCCTTGAGGGGCCAACGGCTGGGCGGGCGAGACAGACTACTGGCGAGCGCGGCGGCGGCGAATCGGCGCAGCCGGCAGCGAAGTCACTGAGGTTCCGGTGGCGGCGGATGGCGGCTTCTGCGGCGCCGCAGCGAGAAGACGGCGGGCGAGGTGGAAAAGCGAGGCGAGCGGTAACTGGGGCAGACCAGCCTTGGTCGCCCGGCGGGCGACGCCCGGCAGCGATGGAGGAGGCGGGGTAGACGCAGCGGCGCCGAAACCCAGAGCGGCGGCTTCTGGCGGCGGCAGCACGCAGCGAGGAGGAGGGCGGTCGGCGCGCTGGCGGAGGGCGGCGTGGCCGAGCGCTTCGGCGAGCGGCGCTGGCAGGCGAGCGGGCGGAGGCTGAGAGGCGGCGCCGAGCTCAAGGCAAGCGTGGGTGAGAGCAGCGTGGCAGGGAGGTGCTCGGCGCGGCGGCCGGCAGCGGCGACGAGGGGGAGGACGAGGCCGACTGGAGCGGAGGAGAGGAGGGGCTCGGGGTGGCGCACCGGCGGCGGCCGACGCGGTGGCGAGGGAGCGGCCATGGCCGGCGAGGAGGAGCGGCGAGAGGCGGGTAGGGCGAGCTCGGGCACGGAGAGCAGAGGCGCAGGGCTGGGAGGAGAGGAAGAGAGAGAGGAGGGAGAGGAGGCCAGCGGTGGGACCGGGGTCAGGGGTGGGTCCCAGGGGGGCAGCGGCAGGAGTGGTTGGCCTGGGTGCGTTGCGTGCGTGTGAGTGTGTGCAGTGTGTGGGCAGGTGGCTGGGGGTTGAGAGAGAGGGAGTGGGGTAGGCTAGGTGGCTGCACCTCGGTGGCTAGGGAAAGGGTGGGGTGAGGTGGCGTCTCGCTATTGGAGGGTGAGGTGGAGGTTGGGCTTGGGTAGATTTTAGGTAGCTATAGGATTAATAGGGTGGGTTAGGTGGACCGATTTGAAAACACAGGGGTGGTCGTCGTCGATCTGCCTTCATTCGCCCCACTAAAATAATTAAACCTTTTTATTTATTTTAACGGGCCATATGCAAACCTATAGCGGCCAAAACAAAATATTCCGGGAACCCGGTTTTTGCTGTTTGAATAAAGAGGGGCGTTTAGAAAACAACACGGGCTTTGCAAACATAGTTTTATGCGAACAATGCATGATGATGACGATGCAATGCACAAATTCAACGCGATTTTCTAGTAGTGGTTTTGCGGGATGCCACATAAATGATGTGTTTTCAAACAGAAAATGATTCCTATGAAATTTTGGTAGGAAAATGAATTAATATCTTTGAATGGCTTGAAAACCTGAATATTCTGCTAGCTAATTTTGGGTGGCTTTATTTGTTGGAAACCTGCTACTGTGATGCCTCTTTGGAGTGTACACAGTAGTAGGTCACAACAATGATGATGTGCTGATGGATACACTATTCAAATGGCTCCTCTTGCTCTGATTATTTCTGTGGTGCTTCTATACAAGAATGTGCACAATATAATTTCAGATAGGATGATCTGCTGCTTATACAACTAAGCAAAATTCTTGTAAACCTGAATGCTTGTGATGCTGGTCTGAAGCATAGGTTAATATAAATGTTTTCCTTCATTCCTTAGCCCTGCCTAGGATGCAAAGGCTGAGGCAAATTATTGGATTTTGAATAACATATTTTATTGTTGCCTCATCTTTTGACTCAGTGATGATCTAGACATGCCACTTGCATGCTAGTCTGAGAGAATCTTGCCATCCAATCCTCCTAGAAGAAAATCTAGTTGAAGGGTAGATGGACCAAGTGGGTGTGTATTATTTCTTAAGTATTTCCAGATCTATATGCATGATTTGGGAATACATGCAATAAGGTATAATGTGTATTACAAATGATTATTACCTGCTGTTGGTGAGTGGACAGATAGTCTTGTAATGGGGATGATGATGATCTTGTGGTATCTTTGGTGTTGCTTCAGATTACCTGCTGTACTTGTTCTTGTAGCCTTCACCTCCTAGCTCTGACTCCCCTTGGCTGCTGCTGATCTTAATCTTCCTTGTTTCCCTCCTTATCTCCTCCTCCTTGTCCTAGCTATTGGATGGCTTCTTGAAGCAACCATATCTTGGGGTGATCTTATATTCTTATTGTTCCTGACTTGTTTCTCTTCAAGTCATCATGACTAGAAAGGTTGGTTGGTTAGTATGTGTGAAAAAGATCAGTGATGATCCAACAAGGACAAATGTTGTTCTTGTGGTTTGAGCTATGAATATGTTGGTGTTTGTGTGGTGAAAAGATATGTGTGGTAAGTGACCAACAGTGTGGTACTTTGCTGCTACGGTTGTGTTCTTATCTTCCCTTGTGCTTGTCTTGTGTTGACAGCACACAAACATGCAATGACTAAGCTGCTTTCATGTGGGTCCCTCTGGTTCAAGTTCCATTGTACTGAGATATTTGTTCAGTGAGGATCAGTTCAGCTGTTTTGCTCTTATCCATTGTGAAAATTTTCATTTTGCTTATTTTGGTGAAACTTGCCCCTGCCTATGAGGTTGTACTGAGGCAATATTCCAGAATAAGAACAGATACTACTCTTTGGCCCCTGTTTAGAGAAATACTCAATGATGTGTTCAGCAATGCATTATATTGCCAGACTGAGAGTAGCACTCACCTAAACCATTCCCTTTATTTTCATTCTTTTTCTTTTGTTTTGTTGTCTTTTGTGCTGTTTTGCAGGGACAAATGAATATGAAGAAAAGAAGATACCAGAGATGAATAGGAATTTGAGTTTAGAAATAGTTTTAGGGTTTTACTTTATTCTTTTGTAATTTACCCTTTTATTTATTTATTTTGGTGAGGGGGAAAGTATTGTAATTTTTAATATAATTGTAATAAAGAAATTCTTTTTATTCTTAGTACTTGTAATTTTCTTTATCCATTTTGTAAACTTTGGATTATTCTAATTGTAACAAAGTAAATTTTTTATTTTATTTCTTTTATAAATTGTACTACTTACTAATTGTTGTACCTCTTATACACTTGTATTATTAAATATTATGTAATATTTATTGTTTTTTAAATAATAATTCCAAATTATTGTATAATTCAAACGTATGGTGAATATGATGATATCTATTTGTTTATTCAAGAATTTACCATTTCAATTCTATTGTTAATTCTTTTCAATTTACTTTTGAATTCAAATAAAGTATTTGAATATTCAACTTAAATTGTTTTCCCTCAAATATGAACATTCAGTAGAGGTCATGTCAAAATCCGTCGCACTTGCTCTATTGTTTCCTTTAGAACAAGAGAGACCTCGATCCCTCTATAGGTCTTTTTTGTTTTGCGCGAAAATTCTCTCGATTTTCTTATGCATGAATGCAATGCACAAACCTGTGTCCTCTATAATTCTAGGTGCTAATCCTAGGGTGTTACATCGTTTTACCACGAGACACATATGAACTTGGGTACAATATGGACATGGCAATATTCTATAAATGTTGCTCTTAATAGAGTAATTATAAAGTTGATGCTTGTTTATATCGGATGGTTCGCCAATAATTCACATGGTGTCCTTGTGGGAATTGATACTCCTGACGATGGAGCGATACACTCTAGGCCCGCTCATGTATTTTGATGCTCTTCATCGTCTAGTCGGACACGTGATGTTGTTGAACATAGAAACATCAATAGTACGGGATGAGTAAAGAGTACATGATAGGAAACAAGAATAACCCGGTGTTTCATCTCGAGCAATATAAAGTATCGAGAAATCAATATGATATGTACCAGACACAATACTACGGTTCACACGATAAATAATTTGGTGTTATTTGTAGGGGTTGCTACGTGTATCGAGACACTTATAGTGATCATTGTCAATAGAATGAGTTCCGAACATGTCCGTAAATATCCGAACCTACCGGGTCACACGCTTAAGACGTTTTCGGCATTTTAGAATGTGAGTGCGAATGAGATAGTTGGATGAAGTAATTCCAAAAGGATGTTTCGTAGCATCTCAGAATATTCTGGAGATGTCTGGAATATCACCGAGAGTGGACGGAATGGTTTCGGGCATTAAAAGAGGACGCTGACAATATTTTAGGAAGATTTCGAATTAATTCGAAGGTGTCCAAAAGTTAATTCAGAAATCTTTGAAATAAATATTTATATTAATAATAAATTATTTATTAATATTTCAGTGGGTCCCATGGACCGAAGGACCGCATGGACCCACTAGGCCACACGCGCACGCGGGGCGGGGGTGGGGGGAGAGACCCTGGCCGAATCGGCCAGGGCTCTCCCCTAAGACGGCGGGTGGAGGAGGAGGGGCGGAGCGAGGCCATGTGGGGGAAGGAGTCCTCCCCGGTCTCAAACTTGCCCCCCAAGTTGGTTTTTGGGAAGGACTCCGTATTTGATGCGGACTTCGTATTCGATGCGAACTTTCTCTCTCTCATGTTGGTGGAAGAAAGGAAAATAAGGAGTCCTTGTAGAATATGAATCCTAGTCCTACTCTCCTCTACGGAGGAGGAAATCCGCCTATATATATAGGGGAGATGGCCAAAGGTAAGACACAACAAATCCACGCCCTAGCCCCAAGCCACCGCCACCACGGTCATGCCGCCGCGGCCCCGTCGTCGTGCCGCCACCGCTCGTCGTCGCCGCCTCCTTGGCCCGGTCCTCTTCCTCTTCCTCGTGTCGCCATCATCGTCATGCGGAAGAGATATTCTCCAACGCCCACAGTAGCTACTCTTCTACCCCGTCTAGATCTAATCTTGATGCACGATGGAGTGTTGGCAGATCTTCATCGACACGTTTCCGCTTCATCCGCGAGTTCTTGATCTCGCCTCGACGCGATGCCATTCTTGTTGGACGTGTGGATACCGGTAGAGGTGAAACACTTGGATCACTAGTTCTCCGGAGACGTACATGGTATAATACATCTCATCGCGACTCGCTAAATCTTGTTGTGGGGATCGACGCACGACCAACCTCATCATCGATAAACTTCTGCTAGTTCAATCTGCGAGGGTACGTTCCGTCCCTTGCACTGGATCTTGCTTATGTGCTAGATTTTTTTTGTTTTCTGTAGCACGTTCCCCAACAAATTTACCACAAAACAAACATTCTTTAGACAGAAAAACCTATCATGTCATTTCTTTGAGCTGGCAGTGCAACAAAAAGAAGGCATCATCTTGTGAAATAGAAGTTGATTTGCAAACCCGAAAGCAAAAGTAGTCTGGGACTTAAGGATGTCACCAAATTTAATCTTGTTCTTATTGTGCAAATGGTGGTGGAAATTAGAATATGGAAAGTTCCATGGCAAGATTTTATGATGAAAGAATATATCGGGAATGCTGGGATTTTTAGTTCAAAACATAGAGTCAAAGATTCAACTCTATGGTCTAACATGCTTCAAGTAAAAGATTTGTATCTATGTGCAGGAAAATGCAAGTTGTGAATGGGGAAAAACTGATTTTTTGGGTGATGCTTGGTGTGGTCAAAATTCTCTGAAAGATACCTTCCCTGAACTTTTTGATATCTACAACAAACAGGATTGTACAATGGTTGTTGTTGCTAGGAACATATATATGGCATCTTACTTTCAGAAGATGGTTGAGCTGTAGGGGCAGATGAGAAAGTTACAAGATATGCTTGCTCAAATGGCCTCAAATACAAAACAAGATTATCCAGTATAGAAGTGGAAAAAAGTGGGGTCTTCAGTGTGAAATCTATGTACAAGAGCCTATGTAGCAATGGAATTGATAGATCATTAACACATCTATGAAAAGCAAAAATTCCTCACAAGATAATCAATGTGGTTGACCTGACACAATACCATACCTACTAAATACAATATGGTAAGGATAAATTGGGTAGGTAATACCAAATGTTTGTTTTGTGCGAAGAAACCGTCATCCATATCTTTTTTGAATGTGTAGCGGCTCGATATGTTTGAAGCAATGTAGCCCAAGCCATTGGTGCTTTTACATGTGCTGGTTCGTTCTCGTAGTTTTTTTGGTGGTTTCCACAATTCACTAATTCAAGCCACAATGTTCAAATCACTGGTGGTGCATCCATATGTTGCGCAATTTGAAAAATTCACAATAAAGCTTGTTTTGAGGGTAAATTGATTAAATATCCTATTAAGCTAATTAGCTACTCTACTTTGTTCATGAAATATTGGCCAGGTACTCATAATATTGTTGTAGGAAGGCGTTGCATGTTGGGGCTGATGTTATCTTGAATCTAGTTGTGGGAATGCAAGGAGCTACCACATAATCTGCATCGTATCATGAGTTGGAACCTCATTGTGAAGATGGTGCTGATGAAAAGCAAAGGGACTAAAACCTGGATGTTTACAAGATGTTGCTAGGGGAAGAGATGCTGCTTTTGATGATCAAGTCCATCAGATGCGAGTGGGGCCCTTTGTGCTCACCATCGTGCCAGTTTATGGTTCTAGTATAAGTTGAACTAAAACCATGACACTTTAGATCAGAAGAGTATTTGATATGGTACTCCTAGATTAAACTTGGCGAAAACGGAGCGAGCTTGCTCATGACAGATAGACAGCCGGTCAACCAGTCGTCGCTGGCTCGTCTCGGTGCAGCTAGCTGTACATGGTCGCGCCAAGTTGCTGTCGCGGCGTACGTGGACGTGGGAGCCACCGCCTTCTGTTCTGCCCTACGCACGATCGATCATCGATGGATGACTTTGACGCGCGAAGCGGTGTAGGCACCGACCTTTATCGCATTCTTGTTCCCCTTAAGATTCCTCCGCCCGGCCGGCCTGCTGTCGTGTCCCATGCACGCACCGTCACCGCCACGTACGACCCCACGTAGTACATTGATCATGCGCGGTTTCGCGGTAACTTGCACCGGCAGCCGTGGTAGCACGTCGCCCTCCACGCCGCGTTCGCGTGCGACCTCAGTTTAAAGCCAGCGACGAAGGCCACGATGATGGATTCGCACTTAAGAAATAAATAACCTGCTTGACGACGCGTGCGCGCGCGCACGCACGCACGTTTTCTTTCTCCGGCCGCAATTCGGCCGCTGTTCCTGCGATACGACTTTGTCTTTCTTGACAGTGAAGAAAGTTAGTACTAGTAACGACGGTGGTGCAATTTCATGCCCGTATTTCAGTTTGACTTGCACGTATCAATAAACTATAGTCCGATAAAGCAAGCACTGTGGTAGTACTTAGTAGCATCGATAATTCAATGCTAGCAGTTGGTGCACTGTGGTATTTCCGGGAGGTTTCCGTGGTGGCACCCGCCGGTTTGCATATGAGCATGACGACGATCAAAGAACGCGCGCGGCAGAAACTTCTGGGAGGTTTGGGAGCATCTATCTGTCTGTCTCTTAGCTGTCGGCGTCACGTCAATACTGTGACTTTCCTCTCTGTTCATGTTCATACAGTACAGTCAGATCAACGGCACGCTTGTTGCTCGGGGGGGCCCGGCGGCGTAAAACAAGTCATCATAGAATAAATGCAAGCAAAATGGGGAAGCGTGCTAGCGACCCCACGCCACGCCGGCACTGCATCGGCCGCAGACAGGCAGGATCCGGACGACCGCGCTGCAACGAGAACAAGGACGGACGCGCACAGTGTTCTCGTCTGCCGTCTTGGTTCCCTAGACGAGAGCAACGCAATCACCGTGATACTGAAACACAGTGCAACCCCTAGCTAGGTATAGCCGTATAGGTATAGGTGAACCCGGCGGCCGGGCGGTGCCAGCCCGTTGCCACGACATGCTTGCGTGGGCGGCACAGTCGCTGCCAGCCAGCTGTGACCTTTCCCGCCGCACTGTCGCGTGCCTCCCCGTTTTGTGAGGTTCCAACACGTCGTTGCCAGCTCGGGGTTGGTTAGGCACTTCTGGCCCACCATGACTTCATAGTGCTACGTAGAACAGCACGCACGTATACCTATAAAAAAGAAATAAGAGTAAGAAATTATACCCCATGCAACTCATACTCTCCCTCTGGTAGCGATTACGTAGTATATAAGACATAGTATGGGCTAATCCTCTGTTAATTACGTAAAGAAAATAAAAGAACATGCATTATACAAAGGATATCATATAAGAGAGATCTTATAATCCTTTAAGATTTGAAATAAAAAAACTATAAGGCCTTAGAGCATCTTCATTGGCGGAGGTGGCGTCAGTTCATAGTGTCAGCCATTTGGGAGCCCTACCTACATTGGCGGCACCGCAAAATCAACCCCGGTCTAAATAAATAGTACTCCCTCCGTTCGGAAATATAAGACGTTTTAGATCTGTGAAGAAGATGTATCTAGACACCTTTTAGTGTATATGTTCACACATCTCCTTCACAAACCTAAAACGTCTTAGATTTGTGAAGGAGATGTATCTAGACACCTTTTAGTGTATAGGTCAAAAACAAACCTAAAACGTCTTATATTTCCAAACGGAGGGAGTAGTTTAAATTCACGGCCACCAGACCGGCGCGATCATACAAACCATATACGGCGATCATACAATGCCATTCAAATTCAACTTCACGGCCGTAGTCCAGCCGAAAACGCCATCAAAGTTTTCCCATCAAACGAGGGAGGACGCCTCGTCCTTGCTCAACAACGGTGTTGGGTGGACTTGGGACAACGTCGCCGCTTCAGGAGACGGAGGTGGTGGCTGGACTAGAGAAGATGCCGACGTCGTTGTTGGCACAGCAGCCTCCTCCAACATGCGAGGGCGGGTGATCGTGTACCATGACTTGGCCGTCTCATCCATGTTGGGAGCGTTGGCCATAACAATTGCGGCCTCCTGCATCATTTTGGCGACCGGGACCTTGGACACATCGTTCAACGTGGCTAGCATGGCAGCCTGGGTCGTGTTTTTGACAACCGCAACTATCTCGTCACCTTGCATGATCCCTATGTCCGCCTTGTCCATCACAGACTTTCACCTCGCCTACGACTACTCGACTCTCTCTTTTGCGTTCGAAGAGCAAGGCATGATCATTCTGTTGATGGTCTCACTTTCATCCACCTTGTCTTTTTCTCCCGCACCAGCCTACTCGCTCGTGGACTTCTTGTACCTTATTGGCGCCCTTGCGCGGAGTTGGTCGGCACATCGAAATCAATGGGCTTGCCATTGTTGATGCTAACCCAACATTTCATCCACTTTGGGTAAATCTCGGTTTTGGTAAAGCAATGCATGTATTTTAACTCTTGTTGGTCATTTCTTTCCTTGTACATCTTCCTGGCATCCTTCAACTAGCAAAACAAAAACAAATCCAAAACGTGAGAATCAAATAGTAAAACAATGCATGCCAAAATTAACAAAGTTTGAGTGTTCACTTGATCTGTCATGGTCTTGTCACTCTTCTTCCTTCACCGGATCTTCTCAAGAAACCCATCAAACTCGTTGCAACTTTGTTGTATCATGCTCGACCTTTGTGACACCAAACATTGGTCGCAGATGTTGTGCATCTTCACGTAGTCATCATAGAATTTGCATTCGTCGAACTAGTCATGGATCCGCTTCCAATAACGCTTTCCAGTTTGTTGATTGCAGGTGATCGGGTCGAGGATCACGACCTTCCATGCATTCATTAGGCATTCATCCTCGACCATCAACCATCGTTTGCCTTTTATCGCCCTTCCTCTTGACCCCCTTGGTCTTGATGTCGGTTTTAACATGCTCCACTTCCTCTTACTTCTCCTCCCACCCTTCCCCTTCATCATAATAATCATCTTCTTCCTCTGGCACATCATCTGCTGTGTCATCAACATCCTTGCTGGCCTAGGAACCATCACTATGGATCATGCTGGCCAAGATGATGGCGGTCTCATGGGCATGCACACAGTTTCATAAAACCCCCATTCCTATGATAGTATCGGCAACATAGGAATTTAAAGGAATGCGCACCTCAACGGTGTCGATGCCCTGAATTCCATCAAACACTTGGTGGTCCTTGTTGTCGCCGAGGCCGAACATGTTGTACCAGGTCTAGGATCTCGCACCCACGTCATCGATGAAGGAGAATAGCACTCGCGACAGGGCCGGTGACCCCGTATAGATGTAGTCGAGGTCGATGTTGACGCCTTGTTGGTTGCATTGGCGCGGTCCATCATTATCGGTGAGTAAAAGGGTGGCCGGAGAGGCGCTTCACTCACGCCAATCTCAACGATGGGAATAGATATTGTGGCCGAATCAGCGGCGTGATGGGCTCGCTAAAGAAGGCCGACGAGGATGGGGAAGTGCACCTTGGACCGTCCTTTGTGTTGCTTCCTTGGGTCACCCCAACGCCTCCTTCTTGTGCACCGCCAAATCCTATATGGTGTGGGATGTGATGTATGTTGCCGCTACAACAGCCATCTCTTATGCTTCTTTATCGGACAAAGTCACCGAGCGCCATTGTTCACCGTTAACCGACCTTGTGCCAATACACCTTTCGTCAACCAAGCATTTTTATCCATGTGCTCCAGCTACGTTGACACCTTCTTGTGTGGGTCGATGAGCAGCATCATCGTCCCCGTCTGCCTGACGGGAGCACGATGAGGGTTTTAGGAGGGAATGAGAGCGACATGCAAGAGGCGGGAAGGCGGTAGATGAAATGAAATTTCGGTAGGTAAAGTGTTTTGTCTTCCCCTTATGCCACTGCCCTCGGTTCACTCCCTTTGGGTAGGGGCTGTCAACGGAGTGCCAGAAAAAGAACTAGGCCGCGCGAGGCGATGACACCCATCAGGTGTCTGTACATCCTGTTTTTGCGCAGCGCCCCCCAAAGCTCGTTTGCGGCGGTTGGGGCACCTAGTGAAAATGCTCCTATAATCCCTATCGA
The DNA here is from genome assembly GCA_030063025.1 of Avena longiglumis. Taxonomy (NCBI): domain Eukaryota; kingdom Viridiplantae; phylum Streptophyta; class Magnoliopsida; order Poales; family Poaceae; genus Avena; species Avena longiglumis. Next base: position 452,951,675 of record CP125974.1, on the reverse strand, counting down.
AAGGAGTACTGCCTCTATTCCGATTGACATCACACAATTCAAGAAAAAAATTAATCATAGATTTTATAAACAAACTTTAAAGTATACGTCACAAAAGTTATGTCACTCAAAACAAGTCTTCGATATTAATCAATTTTTTTCAATCTTTGTGTCGTCCTCATAAACTACTAGTATGGAGGGAGTACTATGATTTTTGTGTTAATTGGCTGCACAAGGTACTACTGCTCCTAGTGAAAACATTACAAACTTTTTTTGACAGTAAGAAACATTACAAACTTGGTAAGTGTACTCGAACACCATAAAATATTCAAACAAGTGCTGTCAATCTCACGTGGCGCCAGCAGTGGTCAGCGGCCGCCCACGTGTAGACCAAGTAGACTCCCGGCGCCCACGCAGCACCACGCGTCGGTGCGCGCCCGAGGCGGCCGAGCCCGGATTCCGTGGCCTGGTTCCACCAATCTGCATAGATCCCGTTCCCACCTCTTGTTACAATTTAATACCGCGCACGTGTGGACCCCTCCCAGCCCAACCCCCTCTCCACGCCTTGCGCCGTCCGACGTGGCATGCCAGGATGAAGACACATCAGCAAAAAGAGCCGCACACGCTGGCCCCGTGACGGCGAAAGTGAAACGTAACGGCCTTGGCCTTGACGGAAACAGCGGGTAACTACTTTCCCAGGATCCGAGAGAGACAGGCAGCGGGTAGCAGAGGGGAGGGTCGCCGCCTATTAATACTCGCCCTCCTGCGTCTTCCCTCCTCTCTTTCCGGCTTCCGAACCAATCCCCCCCTTCCTTCCTCCCCCACGCCGTTGCCTCCAGCCTCTTCCCGCCGTTGGCGCCGTACGCTTGCTAGTCTGCGCCGGCATTGGGCACGTCCCCCAGCAGGAAGCTTCCTCCCCCCGGTAAGCTTTCTCCTCCCGGGACATGGTGTTTCGTTGAATTTATTTATTTATCTGCGACCTCGTTGCGTCTGTTAGATCTCGCGCCCAACTGATTTCCGGCCTCCCGAGGAACTTCTTCCTTGTTTCATCGGCTTGCTCGTCGCCGGCTCGTGGCTGGACGCTCGGTCTCTGTCCCCTCCGTGCGGTAACCGGCCGGCCCCGGCGGCCACCCGACGGGGAGCCAGCAACAAAAGCCGTCTCCGTCCTGTTCCATATGTGGAACCCCTGGAAGATTCGATTTTTTGGCCATTAATCGGTGTCAAGGGGAGGGTAAACGTCGTGGTCGTGGATCGTGCCGCTGTGGGATTCTTCGCGGGGGGGTCCCATGGGCCATGGCCGTACATTTTTCTGGCCCTTCTCCCCCCGATCCTTTTTGGATGCGTCGCGAGGAGAGATGGGGAAATTAAATTTTATTGAAAAAAATAATCGAGGCATCGATGATTGCTGCAGTACACGGCTTGTCGTCCGCGTGCAGCTGTCCTGGTTGGTTGGGGTTGATGGGGGCTGTGCCTTTCGCTGCCGCCGTTGCGCGGGGCATCGCCCCCGGGCTCCATTATGATGTGAAGGCAGATTCATTATTTGGTTAACTGCGCTATCTATAGGTTCGCTTAGTTGGTTCAGAGCACCAGGCATCGGAGTAGTACATAGGGCCAGCTCTTAGTAGTGACACTTATTACGGAATTGCCCATCTATGCATTCTTGACTTGCATCCGAGTATTTCCATTCTCTGTTTATATGTGACCACTTTCTTATTTGTTTCCTTTTGCATTTGTATTTATCATCCTGCTAGGATTTGCATAGGGGTTTGTTTGTCAAACTTGGGCTATGGTTGTTCCTATCTTCTGCGGACGTGTCATTTTGAGTTGCTAATCATGTTCGGGGGTAAAAAGTGATGGATGGATGATATGTCATTTTCCAACTAATATTTGGTGGTACATAAAAGGAATCAGACCTTCTGGTCTTATCAGTTTTATTACTTGTCGCTAAGGAATCTTAGACAAAAAGTTGTATTGCTCTATGTCCTATTTTAATTTGCAAGACGGAAATAGTAGCTATCCTGTAAAGCAACCAGAGCAGTGTTGTCAGCTGTTCTTGCTTTAGGTTTGGTTTTCCATTAAATAACAAAGGTGGTCGTCTTTCTTTTTAATGCAGTGCTGGTTGGGACTGTATTCAATTCTTCTTCTTGGAGCGGTCCAGTCAGATGCAGGCGATGAACCAGTATGCCTCCGGCTATTCTCTCACCTTTTTCAGATATCTCCTATTTTTTGCGAGCTAAATTTGTTTGTTGGCACAGAATGCAGGGCCTTCTCGCTTGATGAAGTGGATTCCTCTCATGCACGTCTGCAGTGACAAAAATACATTGAAACGTTGGTTTTTCATTGATAAGAGGGTTGGTTGTTTCATTCTTCAATCCCGCACACTCTCCTTGTGCTGTTCGTAGTTTGTAGTTTGACTACAGCACTGAGAGGAAGTCTTGTTCTGTGGATGGATTTGAAGACAAGCCACAACTCTCCTCTTTTTGTCGACCCTCTCACTTCATTAGCCTTGCCATCTGCTGTGATGCCTTACACAACACCTACTAGCTTCCCATCTTCGGGCCTGTACTTGAACACCCCTAAGAAGAAACCTCTTCCCAGCAAGATCGAAGAAGTTCGTGCTGCTGGATGGCTCGATCTCATGCTGGCCTCATCACCTCCTCGCAAGAGGCTGAGCAAGGACTTCTTCCCCAGTGATGTTCAATCTGACGATCTTGATCTGCGATATCGTAACTGGATGGTATGTATTTCTATTGTATTCGATAATAGTTAAACAGAAACTGCACAACCCATCGATGATTTCATTATGTCGTTTTGTAGGTGAATTATCCTTCTGCTTTAACCTCATTTGAGTCAATTACTGAGCTTGCCAATGGTAAAAGATTGGCATTGTTTCTTGACTATGATGGAACTCTTTCGCCTATTGTGGACAATCCCGCAAATGCAGTAATGTCGGATGAGGTTTGTTTTGAATCCTTGCTCCTTGTACAATTTAAACTGCAATGTATATGTACTACAGTATCGGTGATTTTCCCAAGATATTTTTCACAGATGCGTGCTGCTGTGAGGCATGTAGCATCACTTTTCCCGACTGCAATCATTAGCGGAAGATCTCGCGACAAGGTATGCTGTTCATGTTCATCACAGAAACTACTCTTCATATCAGTGTCTGTATTTTGTCTCATTTGTTGAATCTTGTCTCTGCCTCTAGGTCTTTGACTTTGTGAAATTAACCGAGCTGTACTACGCTGGGAGCCATGGAATGGACATCATGGGGCCTGTTAGGAAGTCTGAGTCCAGTGGTCACCATGTTGAATGTGTTACATCCACTGATTCAGAGGTGAAGCAACTTCATTGATTTTGTTCCAACACAATTTGTTCCATTGTTTCACAATAGTAACTGTTTGCTTGTTTTCACTCAGGGTAAGGAGGTCAATCTCTTCCAACCTGCGAGTGAGTTCTTACCTATGATAGCTGAGGTATGTATCGATGTCTAAAGCTTAGCATGCCATGTTATGACCTATGTTTTAGCTTGCTCACCATGGTGTCTTGCCAGGTGTTCGAAAATCTTAGTGAGAGTATCAAGGACATCGAAGGTGCCAGGATGGAGGATAATAAGTTTTGTGTGTCTGTGCATTACCGAAATGTCGCGCCACATGTAAGTCTACATCCATAAGTTCCCTTCATTTCCACATAGGAAATATTCCATCGGGTAAAATGTTTGTTCAGAACTCATATTCTCTTTGTTTATCACTTCCTAGGACTACGAAAAAGTTCACCAACGTGTAACTGCTGTTCTGAAGGATTACCCTTTTCTTAGGCTTACCCATGGGAGGAAGGTGAATACTATTATTAACCACAAGGCTCTGTGTCAAACTATTTGTTAATACAGTATTGTTTTATGCGGCTGCGGTATTGAATGCAGGTTCTTGAAGTTCGCCCTGTGATTGACTGGAACAAGGGGAAAGCTGTAGAATTTTTGCTTGAATCGCTTGGACTAAGCGAGAGTGAAGATGTTCTTCCTATCTATGTTGGAGATGACAAGACGGATGAAGATGCATTCAAGGTTAGTCATGCTGTTTTACTTGCTTAACATGTAGAACGTATAAGACATGTTCCTTCGATGTCGTGAGGTATTAAGTTATCATCTTGGTGCCATTAGGTTCTGAAGGCCAATAACCGTGGCTTTGGAATTCTGGTGTCATCTGTGCCCAAGGACAGTGATGCCTCCTACTCCTTGAGAGATCCAGCTGAGGTACATATATTTCTTTATCCTCTAAAAAAAATGCCACTTCTCCAGTTTCTAAAATTTGTTGATGATACATCCATGATCTGTAAATTATGTGGTCAAGTGTCATAACCATAGAATGACATGTTCTTTATATATAGGTAATGGAGTTCCTGAGAACATTGGCAGCATGGAAGGAGGAATCCAGCTGAGCAAAGGAGAAGAACACTGGTTTTGCTGACCTGGAGAAGCACCCAACTATAAATACAAGCTAACCCGTATGTTGGCTGATAAGGAGTTAGGCCAAAGCTTTTTTGATTTGGCATTTTGTGAAAGAGGTTGCCACATTGTTTGGCCCCCACTTTTTGTCTTTTGTTAATGGGATTATCAATCCATTCCATTCTTTTATTATTTCGGTTCCTTTAGTACATATCAATATAATCTGAAATTTGTCCTCCTGTTGTATTTTACAACTGTTCATCAAATCGTGTTCTATGTTTATTTCATTTTAAGTTCATTGCAAGAACAATTTTATTGCATTTGGTTTTGTCATTAACGCAAAAAGCGATGCATTGTGAAAAAGGTTTACTTACACAAGTGCAAGATTGGACGAAAACTGCAACCCAACCCAAACAAGCTAATCTAGGGTCCATGAACGTGCCTCAACCTTACTTGTGTCAAACAAGGAGGCCACAAAGGGCCATACATTGTCGAAGATGGCCTTCATAGCGCCACCAACCCAGGAGATCGTTCTTGCAGAAGGAGCTCCCGAATTTGCTCCTTCCAGCCGTCGCCTCTCTTAGACCTATTCGCCACCAAACCTCCGTCTCTATGATTCATAGGTCGGTTCTTCTTTCTTCGACCGGTTTCACCCATTAGGTTAAGGTTTTGATAGACATCTTCTTCTTTGGGTCTACGTCAATATAGATGGTATCATCCATAATAAGTGATTTTTGGTCTTTCGTTCGGCGACGAGATTTTTCCGGTGTTAATGGTGGTATTGTAAGATTAAAGTTTTATAGGATTTGCCAATCGATTTTGGATTTTGTTTTCTAATGGTTGCCGCAGGAAGGATTATTTTCGCAATATTTATCCCGACTGCTACGTTCTCGATAATAGAGATTTGTATTCTCCACTCCCCTGCAACGTCGACCGGGTTTTCCTAAAATACCGGTGGTGGTACTCTTGCCGATATTGATGAATTACTCTAATGACTAGCCGCGTGCACGTAGTCTTGACATTGTGGTTCAAATTATAATTATAGGAGAATCCTCGTTGATATTTATAGGTATGTGGTTTAACATCTGTGTTATGTTTTTTTGGGGCTGCCTTCGGACAAGTGCAATATTGTGTCATGGAAGAAAGAAGATTTTGAATACCTTCGAGGTTTGCTCGTTCTCTTTTAACTTTATTTTATAGTCATTGAAGACAGTTTATGTATCTCTACCACTTACTATTTGTTAATATAAATATATGTGATTTAATTGTAAAAAAAGATCGTCCTTAAAAGGGGCAACATGTGAGAATGTGCGCCACCGTCGTCTTCACATGCTGGTCGCGTGTATGGTATGGAAGTCCATGTCGTGAGAGTTGCTCACTCGTCTAACATCTTTCTAGACAAGCAAGCCAAATAAAGAAATTCAATCCGATGTCGTTCATGACTTCCGGTTAAGATTTTACGAACTTAATACAATTGCCTTGTGAAAAGAATGTAGTAGCAAGATCTAGAGTGAGCCGGTGGTCCACTGCCAAACCAATGTAAGATGCATGTCGTGAAGCCGGACCTACGTCTCAAATTTGGCTAATCATTTAGGTTGGTGATGGTGCTAGTTAGCACTTCGTTGGGAACCCCCAAGAGGAAGGTGTGAAGCGGCACATCAGCAGTTTTCCCTCAGTAAGAAACCAAGGTTATCGAATCAGTAGGAGGAAGGAAACGTCACACAGGTGTTGTAAGTAATACGGAGACCTGCACGACACAAACTCAAGACTTTGTCCCAACTAGACAGTGAGGTTGTCAAGCTCACCGCTTTGCTGTAACAAATGATTAAACGTACGGTGTGAAAGGTAATGGTGGTTTGCAGCAAGTAAACAAGTAACAATGGAAGATGTATCAATGGTAAAGATTGGACTGGGTCCATAGTTCACTAGAGGTGCTCTCCTTATATAATAACATGGCATGAAGGGTAAACAAATTACAGCAGGACAATTGACAGAAACTGAGCAAGACATAACAATGCAATACTAGTCAGAAAGATCCTATAAGATTCGATTAGGCAATACAACAAGATACATAGACTGCCATCCAACTGCATCTATGACTAAAAGTCCACCTTCAGGTTATCATCCGAACCCCTTTTGGTATTTAAGTTGCAAGCAACAGATAACTGCTTTAAGCAAAGTATGTAAGGTAAACAGTCCACATGTACAACACATCTACAACCGAAGAGATTTCTATCACTTCCTTTGAAAACTAGAGGCATGAGCCCACTATCGAGCATAAATACCCCCTCTTGGAGTCATTACCAACTACTTGGCCAAGATAGTTACTAACAACGGAGAGCATACAAGATCACAAATAACACAGACATGATAGAATCATAAAGACAAAACCATTAATCAAACCAACATAATAATCTCAATATCCATCGCATCCCCGCAAACACAACATGCATGATTACAAATAGATTAGATCTTGATTATGAACGGAGCTCACAAAATCTTTACATGAAAGCACAAAGAAGGAGATACAACCATCTAACTACTATATGGACCCATAGTCCAAGGTGGAACTACTCACGCGTCATACCGGAGAGAAGGTGACGTGAATATGCCCTACGGGTACCCGATGTTAGCCTACCTGGTCCAGCCCGACGGAAGGCCCACTCGACGACCTACCAGGATCCATGACGCCTACGACGTTTCGGCTGCTATGAAGCCCATATGGGCACGGACTTCCAAGCACACAAGATAAGGAAATCTCAAGACTAGAGTTTGAATACAACTTGTAACCAAATCGTATTGGCACCCGAGACCTAGCCTCCCCATATATAAAGGCTAGGAGGGGCCAACGAGGAGGACACCCCCAATATATTACGACATGACCTAGATCTCGGTCTCTCTCCACCACCACAACAGATCTACAGATCTAGGCCAATCTTTTCCACCGCATACACACCTCCATGCCAGATTGCATCTGCGCACCCATGTAACCTTCTGTTCCGCCGTAATTAAGAGTAGACAAGCAGGAGTAGGGTTTTCCCTCCGAGGGCCTGAACCTGGGTAAATCTCGTGTCCCCTAGTTTCTTGTCTGTTAACCATTCTGCGATCTCCAGCACCCCCATCATCTCCAAAACCCAAGCTCATAACAATGGGCATTGACGAGTCGAAACCTCGTCAGTTGGCGCCGTCTGTGGGAATTGGGGGCGCTGATTGTGCGATCGTGACGGTCCCGACCAAAGCGATCTACAACTCATCGGCGACGGAGAGTCATCTCCTCTTTGGCGCTTTTGACTTTACCGCCCACTCGCCAGCCACCCTGAAGGACTTCGAGCCTGTAGGCGACGGGTTTGAGATCCTATTCGGAAGCTTCTGCTTCCAGGTGGGACAGACCGGCACCCTCCTGTAACAACCCAGCATTAGAGCCTAGAAATAAGCTGAACCTAGATGTGTGCATTGCATTCATGCATAGAAAATCCGAATAATTTTCGGCTTTTAAACAAAACTTGTCAAAGTGATTGAAGCTTCTCTTAGCTTGATGGAATTGAAGTAGATCATCAAGTTGACTATGGTAAGTTTCAATAAGACCTTTGTTAAAATCTCATTTTGGGTAAGAGAGATTTGATCTAAGGGTAGATCAAAGGTACTATAAGTTAAACCCTAATACAATGTGAATTATACTTAATCATTAGGTGATCATGTTATAGTATTCCTTATAATCACTCATAAATACCAAGTTAAGGATATAAAACAAATAATAAGAATGTAACCACTATATCTTAATCTCATCTGCATATACCTGAGAATCATGGTAAGGTCTAACCCTACTTCTTAAGCAATATTGAGTAGGAAAGAAATTGAGTTTAGATCATTCAGCTATACCTTTCTTTCCATATCAATCCTTATCCTCCCTATTGAGTTATATTTCAATATTTGTTGTTAATCAATGTTGAGAAATCAACTATTGATTCATCCATTCCCAACATATCAAGTATTTGATCATAACACAACTTACAAATAAGTGTCTACAAAGAAACAACTAAGAAGAGGTAAATAGTGATGCTAGTTTTAGATGTCATTTATTTGATAAGAATGATTGAAAAGAATCCAATCAATAAGATAGTTGATGGAGCTAAATCCTTCCTTGATAGAAAATAAGATTGCAAGGATGAAGTCTGGAGATAGTTACTAGGAGTAGTCCTATTGGATCAAGTAGGTATAGTTAATGAATTATATATCTTAATCCAATAGAGCTAAACAGAAGATAATTTCAATACAACTACAAGGTTGTATTGATAATGGCCTTGATTAGCCAAATGGAAACCTAAGCCATAATGATCAAAGGATTCTAATGATCATGTTTTTGTCACCAAGGTGGAATATACTTATACTCTGTATAAGGGACATTGGTGGATAAAACATAATTAAACCCTAGTCTAGATAATTATTATAGATTAGCCATGACAAGTCATACTAACATAATGTGGGGTTGGAGTATGGGATATTGGAGTTAAATAGGGACAAGGTAGTATGATCAACATAATGCCATAGAGTTATAGAAGTAGTGTTATTCATTTTAAAAGATAATCAACCTTAGAGAAAGATCAGTGATGGAAAATTAAGGAAGATTGTGAGTGAAGTTGAAGGAACTACTGGTTGGATGGAAGTTTATCAACAGTAGAATAGTAGGTGCAATCAAGCATGGATATGAAGAAGTTATGAACTATCTTAGTATCAAACTCATTGGATTCGTTCATGAGTTTAGAGGAATGATATATGAATAAGAAGATTTAAATGAGTAAAGCTCATCATGTTAATCATGATGATGGATAGGAAGAAGTAGTATATCTAGGAAAGGAAATCCTTAATTAGAGATCCAAGATTTTGAAATATAATTATATGTATAAATAATTTTCCTATTTTAATCTGGTTAAGCAATCAACTCTACATCTCAAATCAAACATAATATCCATCTCATACTGTTGATCCATCATCTGATGCTTATAACACTTTATAGAAATATTTCCCTATAACAAATTACATAAGCATATCTCTGTTAATTTCAACCATCATCACTATATGTGCCTAAGTATATTTTTATAAGTTCACTTCTATAAAACACTCTAATTATAATTTTCTATTTAAAAGGGAGATTTCATCCAATACTATATGCATAAGGCAATATACTTAGTTATCAAATCTTAAATATTAAAAGGAATCTAAGATTATACAAAACCCTAAAGCCAAGGGTGGTACTCATAATTCAAAACCCTAAACTTCTTTGTTTATCACATACATTGCCATTTTCCAAATTAATGGGAGTAATAATCACCATATCAATGTCTTTATATTTCATGCATCAAATAATGGTATAGAATCATTATAAATATATATAAAGTTTCTATTCAAACTATGAGCTCACTAAAAGTTGAGTTTTAAACAAATAAGAATATATTACTCAAGAAATCCCTAACTAAAATAAGGAGAGAAAAATAATAAGAAAAGTTTATATAAAATATTAATAAGGGGGATCACATTAAGTAAATACAAGAAATACAAAAAGAGGATATAATAAAGAAAATCACAAATAATACTAACTATGTTTTAGAGTTATTGAAATAGTCCAGGAAATAAATCCTACAAAAGAAAAGTTTAAAATATATAAATCAAATTCAAATCTGAATAAGAAAACAGAAAATAGAGAAAGGATAAAACAAATAAAAACCAAACCTGGATGCAGCCCAACACACTTACACCTATCTGACTTATATTTAACAACACCAAGAATAGCCCTGTGGGTTCTCTTATGTCAGGATCGATAAGTGGGGTCAGCAAAGGACTGCGGGTTGAGAAGCAAAAATTGTTAGGGGGTTATCCGCAAAACGACCATCATCGTCATCGTCACGCACACAGACAGCTCACTGGCGGAGCTCGCCGCCGCCCGATGCCGTCATCGTCGTCGTTGCGCCAAGATACTCGCCGCCGCTGCCAGGAGAGGATAAGAAGTCCACCGCGACAACCATGCTCGTCCTCATCCACAATCTCGCTTCCCAGAATCACTTTCTTCCTGCACCCGAAAACCTAGCTCGTCGGAGTTCATCGTTTCGGCCAACTCCGACCACCCCTTGCCTCGTAATAGCCACCATTAGACGCGCCGTCGTGGACTAAACCATCTAGGACCAAGCACGGAGGCCCGCTCACCGGGAATCATGTGAAATCGAGCGATCCTCTTCCTCGGCCGTCGTGGCCATTATCGTCGATTCGCCGTCGTCACGCCTCCCCAAGCCTCCTCGACCACTCTATCGTCATCAGGGTAAGCATACGCATCTCTGGACCCTAGTTTCGTTTGCGGATTCGCACCGTAGGTCTAGTTTTGTTGAGCACCGCCGCTGGCCGACGCAGAAGCTCGTCGCCGATGACTATTTCCGAGCGGCGCTGCCACTATTAGGTTCAGTAGGTCGCGCTGATTCGAACTAGATCTATTTCGCTTGCTAGGGTGCCGTAGATCGTCGTCGGTGACCACTCACCGACGGTGGTGGTGGTGCTGACGCCATCATTACGTCATGATCGCACCACGTTAGCTAGTTTGACTAGTCGTTTTCCTGCGTGGCAAGTGATGTGGCCCAGGGCCCATATGTCATTGACTGGGATAGATAACCAATCGGTAACAAATGCAATTCCTTTAACCTGAGAGCTGAGGTGGACCATGGCCCACTAGTCAGTGACTGGGGCTAGCTCTGGGCGTGGTGTAAAAAGTATTTCCTGTTAAGGAATAAATAAAATGTTATAATTCAATTAATAATATTCCACAAATCAAATAAATGATTAAATCATGTTTAATTAATAACTTTTGATTTATAATTCAGAAAAATGTGTATAATATATGAAAATTTTCAGAAAAATAAAATCTACAACTCAAAACTATTATCAAATATTATTATGATGATTATTTAAATAAATAGTATTTAATAAAAGTTTTACAAGTAATAAAACTTTGATAACTCATATTTTTATAATGATAAATGTTAAAAATATAAATAAAATACCAAAAATCTTGGAAAAATAATAATTACAATATAAAATTACAATTATGTATTATTATTTCACTTAAGTAAATACTTATTATTTATTTAGTAATTATAAAATAATAAGGATTATAAAAAATCATACCTTATTATTATTTATTAATCACAAAAATAAATGTGATATACCAAAATAATCACAAAAAAAATATCTACATGTTAAAAATTTAATATTATACTTTTGAGGTAAATAAAAAATTAAATATTTCAATAACTCAAATTTAAACTTATTTACTTCATTAATAATTCATATAAAGATAAATAAACTTTATTAATATTCCTAAAATGAGTTAAATAAGCCTAATAAATAGTATTAGTCTTAAATATTAATAATCTAATGCCATAATGGTTTAAAACATTATAAATGTTCTTATTTTAGAAGAATTTATAACCTTAAATGAAGATTATCTCTAAAAAGAATTCCACTAATAATAAAATCCTTAAAAAACAACTTGTGAACAATCAAATCTTTTCTAAACCATATATCACCAAATTACAAAAACTACTACAACACTATATAAATCCATAAGTAGTTAAGTAACATTATGCTGGGTTTATAAACTATACGCACTTATCTATAAAAGATAAATGGTATTACTCCATACTCAAATCAAGAAACCATTACTCAAGTAACAGAGTAAACATTCTTAAGTAACTTAAAGAACACATTTCAGATATACAAGATACCAATGTATAAGTACGATACTTTCAAAACTATCTATACTTTAAAGTTAACTTTAGTCTACAAAATCTTAATATAACACTATAAGCATTATTATATGTTTTATAGTTAACTTTGGTCTGAAATAGTTAAACTATAAAGCAACTCAAGCCAAACCATTTGAGTAAACAAATAACATTAACCACCACTAACTAACCACAAAGTTTGTTTAGACCTTAGAAGAGAAACCTTTTCTTCGAAGGTTATCCTTTTTGTCACTTTAAATAAGAAACCTTGTATAAGTAATCCTAACTAGTATGTCATAAATATGTATACTTTGCTCCTACATATGTGTTGTTTACAACCACTCATAAACTCTAATAAAAGTACAACTATTAAATTTATCTTAAAGGACCACACATTCCAAAGTCCACTTTCGAAATCCAAACCCTAGGACAACATTCTTCCCGGGATTTGCGCTTAGAATGTGCATCACATTACTTATGCATAAAAGCATATTGCTTCTTTAAACATTAGTCCTTACCGGACCAATGATGCTGATTTCAGATTTTGGATCTTATACACTGACTCGAAGACCGTGAGTGCATAATCTTGCAATCACAAAAGGCAAGTTCACACTTGCTCATGTCCTTTGTTTATTTTCTGTAAAGTATTTTACAAATCCAGTGTTATTATCACCTGCATTTGAAAAAGGTCTAAAAACACTATTTTCGATAATAATGTGAACTATTGGTTACTGATCCAGGGTGATCAGCTAATCTATTAAATCTGACAGTTGGAATACCACTATTCAGAACTATATCACCTAGGACTTAACAACCAATGTCGCCGGTGATTCTTGCGTTGTATATTACGCGTTGACCATGAGATTTGGAATGGGACGGAGAAGTCAGTTGTATCTTCTTCCTCTCGCATGAAGCCGGATGTGCAGGTTGTGGCTGTTATCCTCGTAGCGTGCATATTAATTGGTAATTCGTAGAGGATATGCAGCATATGGGTGGGAACCCTCAACGTCACACGATAGCTCTGACATCTAACGGTTTGTACAAACCATTGCCGTAATTCTTTATGTGGGCATGGTGTACACCAAGGAGGCATGCGAGGTCACGAAGGGGGCAGTGATTGGCTTGGATCATCTTCTGGACCCCACATCATGGAATTGTGGACGGGAATAAGATGCCCGGTTGTGCAACAAAGAGTTGATCTCTCATGGGTAAAGTAACGCACCTCTGCAGAGTGTAAGAACTATAACTTGTTACTCCCTGTTCTGGGAAGGAGCTGCGAACGCGGCAGTAAAGGAACTCCATGAAAGTTCTGGTAAACCCGTGAAGGCTGACGGACATAGCTTTTCAGAATAAAAGCAACCTTTGAAGAAATGTTTATGAAAACTTGCATTGCCTACGACCTACGGTCTGTGGCTGTAGTTATAGTGCATCAAACACTCCTTTTCTAGTGAATTTGCTGAGTACGCTCGTACTCAAAGTATCTTCTTAACCCTTGCTAGATTCTAAAGCCATGAAGATGATGTCTACACCAAGTTTGCTCCAGAAATCATCAACAACTAAAGATCTTAAATAAAGAGAAGGAAGTCGACATATACCTCAACTCAAGTGAAGGCGAAGTTACTGACTAGATAGGAGTATTATCTCTAGCCAAAGAACCTATTTCTATAGTGCGTTGCAATAGCAGCAATGCCAACCTCTTAGTCAGAATACTAGACTCAGTAGGATAATCATTCTTATTTACCTTTGATTCTTTTCCGTAAGAAATTCTTTCTCTCTCTTTAACCTAGACTGTTCTCTGGATCTTGTGTAAAGAGTGAGTTGTAACCTTTAAGCCATGTATTGGACCCGCTGTGTTTCTGTTGTGCCATTCTGAGGGATGTAATACTAGTGAACGGTGTTTCATTGGTGTTATGTCAACGACTATAGTATACTACATCATGCAGTGGTATGCTGGGTCACCGCACCTCCGCCTCCCAGAGCGGATGCCTCTGCCATCGATCAGGCCCGCCTCGTGGGCCCCGCATCCCAACATGCTGCGCACGACAACATCGACAGATGAGTCATACGACAACAACAACTGCAACTCAGATCTGTGCGATCCCCCGTCGGATGAAGGGACCTATGGTTTCGGATCCTAAAGCTGCGGCGGCAGCGATCCAGTCCGCGGATGGTACCAATGCGCCGTGGTCATCCAAATCAAAAACGAGCAACAACCACTAGGTTCGGGTCCTCACGTACCGCCACCCAACCCGCACGGTAGAAACGGCGAAAACAGGAGGCAACCATCCCCCCGCCCAACGAGGTCGACCCTGATGCCAGTCGAGTAATCCACCTCAGAGAGGAAGGATGGAACCAAGCACGCGAAGCCGTGGAGGGCAACAAAATCCTGCCTATGGGTGCCTCACGGGACCTACTGATGGCATACCAGCTACTCCTCATCGAAAGCACAAAAAGCAGGTGAAGATGCAAGAGGTACTCGACAAACGCAAGCAAGCGGCCTCGGAGTCCAACGCGCGGTGAGATGCGCTCTCCACCGTTGACGGCTCCAGCTCGCACGGCAACAATGCCAACAAGCATCGCTCTCGCGTAGATAACATGGATCCCGCTGCACGTCGCGAGGTGACTCGAACCCTCAACACGTCCTTCATAGATATGGACATCAACGACAACGTCATCCCGAAGACGCCGCAAGCTACGATCATGGCAGCCACCACATATCTTGCGTCCCATCCACCTCCGGTGGGGGACCCGAAGAGGGCCATGCACACTTCCGCACTAGTCGGACTCGGACTCGTTGGAGCTGCGCTCCACGAAGAAGCTCCTGCGGAGCTAAAAAAGAAAGTTTTGGTCAGATTCAACCGCAGTCCCACACCCTCATACGACGAGGAGGAACATGATCTACCTCGACGACACAAGAGTCCACGACTTCGCAGCCACGACTACGACGCTCGAAACGACCTCGCTCAGCGCAAGTGAAAGGATACGAATGTTGCCTAGAGGGGGGTGAATAGGCGATTAAAACTTTTCCTAGAGTGGATCAACAAAGGCGGAATAAAACTAGTGTTTACTTTGTCAAGCACAACCTAGAACAACTAGGGTTCACCTATGTGCACCAAAAACTTATGCTAAGCAATACAAGCCACAAAGTGATCGCAAGATATAGATTACTTCAAACACGAAGGCTATCACAATGTAAAGTGCATAAGTAAATAGCTCGGGTATATAGATAACCGAGGTATGCGGGGACGACGATAGTTTACCGAGTTCCTCCCAACATGGAGTACGTCTCGTTTATAGAGGGGGTGGTATCAAACCACCAACGCCACAAAAGGCCTCCCTTATTCTCCGGTGAATCTCACCCCAATGGGATCGATCCACGCTTCCACTATCGGTGCACTTGTCGGTGGCAACCGGAACTAGGGGTGGGCAGAAAAACCGATAACCGAAAACCGAACCCGAAAAACCCGAGACCGAAACCGAATAGACCGAGACCGAAAGGATCGATCAAAAAATTGGGTAGCAAATTTTGTAGACCGAATTCAGTTTGCTTAATTCGGTCATTAATTTTTAGTAACCGAATGGACCGAACTGACCGAACTTTAGGTGAGAATGTCATACTTCCAAAGCCCTAATTGCCCATAACTATAGATTTATCTTCCTCAACTAAGACAAATTTAGTATTATTGAATGTTAATTTATGCAAATTAATATGACTATATGAAGTGTATTTTATATTCAAATTATAGCTGAAATAGTACCAGATGGTTTACCAAATATTATCCAACTTTTGTACTTGATAATATCTACCACATAATTCGGTCATGACCGAAACTGAACCCGAATTTTTGGGTAACCGGATTTTTCGGTTAGTAAATATAACAAGTAAATTTCGGTCTTTACATTTTGAAGACCGATTTCAAAATAGACCGATATGCAAAGACCGAATGTCCACCCCGAACCGGAACCTCTCACAAGGTTGGGACACTTCTCCACAACTTAATTGGAGGCTCCCAACAAACGCCACAAAAGGCCACAATGCCACCAAGGCCACAAAACCATCTAGGGTTCCAAGAACCCAAGAGGGACAAGATCCAATGAGTCACACGAAACAAATCTTCCGAGGAGAACTCAAACCGATACACCAAATGCAAATGGCAAGAACACCACAAAGGTGCTCAAATCCCTCACTCTCAAGTTCCAACAAAGCTACTAAAGCTATTGGGGGAACAAGAGAGGAGGAATCAAAGAGAGACACAAAATCTCCCAAAATCTAGATCCCCAAAGATGCACTCACAAAGAGATGAATCGGTTAGGTCAAAACGTGGATCTAGATCTCCTCTCTCTTCCACTCAAATATGGGCAAGAATCATCGGAGGAAAAAGATTAGGCAAGCTTCAAGATCTAGAGCAAGTGTGGACAAAGCTTAGCCTAATAGAAGAGGAAGAAGCCAACTAAACTGAAAACGTGCAAAGCCTTAAATAGGGGCCCCAAAAATCTAGCCGTTGAGGCATATTTTCAGAACCCTAAACCCTAAAGCAGATCTGGTGGAGCCAGCGGTGGCAGCGCGTGCATGCGACGGCAGCTGGGCCCAGTGGTGCATGCGTGCAGTGAGGCAACTGGCAGTGGCAGGCCCGCAGCAAGCAATGGCAGGCGCAAAGCGATGTGAGAATCGCGCATGAGCGGAGGCCAAGGCGGGCGTGGGGCTAACGCATGCGCAGGCGGCATGCAAGCGGGGCGTGGATATCGCGCTGGGATCTAGTCAACACGGGCAAGCGGCGCTTGCAGCGTCTGCAGCGAAGCCAGTGAGGACGGGGTCGACGCCTGGTTGCAATGCAAGCACGCTGGGCTGCCTGGGTAGGTATACCTGGGCCGGTCGGTAGTACCGGCCCACCCGGGCGGTACTACCGGGCCAACCCGCTAGTGCTGGACCCAGCAACCGGTAGGGATGTAAACGGATCGGATCGGATCAAATATTGCTATTACCATATCCTTTACCATATTTTTTTGGTGGATTCGGATCGGAGCGGATAATAGCGGATGCGGATTCGAATGCGGATTATATCGGATTGCGGATATGGAGCGGATTCGGAGCGGACTCGGATCGGAAAAGGATAATTAAACAAATACACATAGAAAAATAAAAAAATATTTACTTTACGCAAAGAAATGACAAGAAAGCGTGCAACACTAGATATCAGCAGTATAAAAGTACAAGATTGGTAATAGCATAGTACAATATGCATATGTATCATGTATAGCTAGCCGATAAACCAACTAGATTGTCTAGATATTATGGTCATGATAAATATATCGGATTATCCTATTTGAATATCTCGGATAATCCGCATAAAATGTCGGATTATCCTTATCCGTCAGATATCATCAACATCATATCCGCTACCATATCCGTCATATATCCGCTCGATAAATATCCGCATTTGTATCCATATCCGACGGATATTTAAAAACGCATACCATATCCTCAAAAACGGACGCGGATGCGGATTCGGAGCGGAAATTATCCGTACCAATTACATCCCTAGCAATCGGGATAGGCAGCAGATAAGCGCGCGGCGCCAGGCGCGACCGGTACCGAGTCCGGTTGTACCGGCCAGCGTAGAAACAGATTTTTTCTTTTTCTTTTTAAATAAGGCCGACAGATATTCAAACATTCATAACTTCTAAACGGTAGCTCCGATTGACCCGATTCCAATTGCGTTGGAAAAAGGACAACATGAGCTACCCTATACAAAGTGAAAATATTGGTTATCACCAAGTGAGAATGTATCAAGTACAATAATGTGAGATACTTCACTTGGTGAGAAACCGAAAAACCGCATAGATCAAAATCGCAATAAGATATAAAAGAGAGATCCGATTTTGATGAACAAGAGCTTGTTATGTATATTACCACAAGCTCTATATCCTCACATTGATAAGACCAAATAACGACCAAATACGATGATGCAAGTATTGCAAAGGGGTGAGCTCTCTCCAAACGATATGATCGAGTTACTCATTCGAGAGCCCCTCTTGATAGTACGGTTATCTATCCTAAACCCGGCCTCCCCAATGAGACTGGAAAAAGGGAAAACCTATCAAGATTATACCTTTGTATTGAACAATCCACTTGAGCTTGATGTATACGATCTTGCCCTTCTCAAGATGGAACGCCGCCTTTCTTGATTCCGCATCATCGAACCATCATCTCCGAGGATGGAAAGCATCAAACATAAGATCTTCTAGGGATGGCGTATTTTGAGCTTGCACAACACATCTTATTCTCATTTCATCGACCTTGAAGCCGACACATGCTTCAAGCGATGCCAATGGAAAAATCCTATAAATGCAACTTAATACACACATTAGTCCATAAATATTATCATTAATTACCAAAACCACACATGGGGGCCACATGTTCTTTCAGCAAGGTCGACAAGGCACGCGCTAAACATGTGTGCTCGTCCGAATCCGAAGAGGATGACGATGAAGGAGAACTCTGCGGAGCTCGATCCTTCAGCAGATCTGTTCGGAGGACACGGATGCTGAGAAACTTCAAGCTTCCTTCAAACACTTCGAAGTTCGACGGCACGCAGGACCCTAAGGCGTGGCTTAGTGACCACCTGACATCCGTCAAGCTACACGGCGGAAACAAAAACACCGCTTTGCAATGCCTTCAGCTGCAGCTGACAGGCGCAACCCGGATCTGGCTCAGCAGCCTATCCTCGGGATCCATCCGAAGCTGGGAGGAACTGGCGTACAGTTTTATCCGAAACTTCAAGGGTACCAGTAATAGTCCAGGCTCGATCGAAGAGTTGCGAGCTTGCACTCAACGAATGGGCGAATCCATTCGCTCGTACATATTACGCTGGTCCAACATCAAGAACTCCGCGGCACACATATCCGAGGAGAGAACGATCGACGCCTTCAAAGATGGCGTCAAGCGCCAGGACTTCAAGGAAGAACTTGGGCGCGTCAAGCCCAAGACGCTTGACCACCTCATGGACATCGCCAACAGGTGGGCAGATGGCGAGGACTCCATCCACCGAGAACACTCGGATGACGAAGATGACTATGGCTGCCGACGCGAGCACCGTAGCAAACAAAGATCGCGCGTCTACAACGATCGCGACGGACCCGACATGGTCGCGGCTGGCTACGCCGACCGCCGCAACAAAAGCAACCGCGACAATGGCGGATACCGTGGAAACAACTTCCGCGATGGAGGACGCCCAACGCAAACGTGGCAACACCGTGGCCGCGACAACGAGCCCTCAGCATACGACAAATTGTCGGGCCCATGCACCATCCACTTCTACATCGACAAGCAGGATGGAAAAATGAAGGCCAGACATATGCTCAAGGACTGTCGCGAGTTCCAGAAACTCAGCGAGAGCCTGTCCCAGATGAGACAGCAGGTCCCGAACAATGGGTTCGGACACGCACCCGCACCAGGCGACATCGCCCATGGAGCTCCTCCGCCACCACTTGTGGGACCTTCAAATCACCCGGTCGCACCCATACAAAACAATGGTGTAAACGGGTACCCCGCGCCGAAAGGGTCACTGATGATCCAAAAGGGGCGCCCAACAAACAGGGTGCAAAATAAGATCACCCGCCAAAAGGGTATCTCGGATGTGGCGACCCGGTGCGGTCTTCGACCGCGACAAACTTCGGATGCGGAGATCTCTACCACCATCAACTTCGGAAACCCGTCGCCGCTATGATTGTGGTTCGCCACGTCGACCAGGTCCGCGTGCAACCCGCTACCGCGTCGACTCCATCCACGACAACTACCAACAAAGCTAAGTTTCCCTCTAATTAGAGTTGGTTTCTTTTTTAATTCGCACTCGAAACACTCGGGGGTTGCGCCCTCTTCGAGTAACCTAATGTGCCATCGGCTCCACGCACTCGAGCACCTCGAACGCGACAGCCCGAGTAGCTGATTCTTCCTGATCGTCGAATCCTTGAACTCCGAGTGCCTCGGCAAGGTATTGAGACTAAGGGTAATCAGGCTAACGACAAGGCCTAGCATACAGTGCAAAAGTGTCGACTCGATCGGCACCATAATTTTAATGCACAAGCCGTAAGGCAAATATTCTTCACAAGATACAAGTACTTCACAATTCTTTATGTTTTCTGTAGCTTACAAGGACGTCGACTGCGTTGAGCTATTCTGTTGGGTCCGCCAACAAAAGTCGACAAAAATATGGCTATGCCATACGCCCAAGACCCAAGTCGAGTCACTCCTCGGATGGTTGCATCTCTTGATGCTACAAAGACGCGACGCTGGCCATGTATCCGATAGACGCGACGCTGGTCGCGCACCCGATAGAGGCAACGACGTCGACTTCATACGGAACATCGAGTATTTATGCGTGTGACGCTGACTCGACGCACTTCCGGGTCAGTGGTTACTCCCCGCATGAGTCTCCACTCGAGTCTATGACTCCACCAGACATTCGGGGCTACTCCTATCAGGAGCGCTATTCGCGTACCTGATGTACTTCCGGGTCAGCGGTACGCCCACGAGACTGTCGACTGCAACTTCACAAAACTCGAGTCTCTACCCGAGTCTGCGACTCGACTAGACACTCGGGGGCTACTCCTATCAGGAGCGCTGGTCGCGCACCTGATGTACTTCCGGGTCAGCGATACGCCCGCGAGATTGTCGACTACAACTTCACAAAACTCGAGTCTCTGCCCGAGTCTACGACTCCGCCAGACACTCGGGGGCTACTCCAAACTAGAGCGCTAGTCGCACACATAGAAGATCTTCGAGTGGCACGCTTCGATTCCTCACTCGAATCAACTATTCGACTAAGGACTCGGGGACTACTTCCATAGGGAGCGTTGGTCGCGCATTCGAAAAAAATAAAGGCATTCAGGGCATCTGCAAGGTCATCCGAAGAACTTCCGGATCGCCACATCACACAACTGACGACTATAAGTCTCTGCTCGAGTTTACAACTCGAACAGACGCTCGGGGGCTATTCCCATAGGGAGCATTGGTCGCACACCCTATAGTTCAATGTGTTGACTACATCCATAATGATGACTCCTCTACAACAACCGAACAAATTCAGATGACCTGATGAACTTTCGGATGAAGTGCTTCGCACTCAACACAACTTTCTACTCCGACATACAAATGCAACTCTCAAGACAACTGAGTCTCCACCCAAAACTTGTTCGAATGAAAGCACTCGAAAGATTATAGAGTCTCCACTCGAATCTACGATTCGAATGAACACTCGGGGGCTACTGACGTGGATATGCCCTACGGGTACCCGGTGTTAGCCTACATGGTCCAGCCCGACGGAAGGCCCACTCGACGACCTACCAGGATCCATGACGCCTATGACGTTTCGGCTGCTATGAAGCCCATATGGACACGGACTTCCAAGCACACAAGACAAGGGATTCTCAAGACTAGAGTTTGAATACAACTTGTAGCCAAATCGTATTGGCACCCGAGACCTAGCCTCCCCATATATAAAGGCTAGGAGGGGTCAACGAGGAGGACACCCCCAATAGATTATGACATGACCTAGATCTCTCTCTCCACCACCACAACGGATCTATAGATCTAGGCCAATCTTTTTCACCGCATACACACCTCCACGCCAGATTGCATCTGTGCACCCATGTAACCTTCGGTTCCGCCATAATCAAGAGTAGACAAGCAGGAGTAGGGTTTTCCCTCCGGGGGCCTGAACCTGGGTAAATCTCATGTCCCCTAGTTGCTTGTTTGTTAACTGTTCCGCGATCTCCAGCACCCCCATCTTCTCCAAAACCCAAGCTCATAACAATGGGCATTGACGAGTCGAAACCTCGTCAGAAGGCCTCCGGGATGATCTCCCCTTCGGCAGGGTGCCGGGAAGAACTTCAGATCCCCCCGATCTAGGGACGATGGTGGCGGCGGCTATAGAAGATTTCGTGGAATATTGATCGGGTACTTAGGGTTTCTACATCGGGGGATTCTTATAGGCGAAGAGGCGAGGCCAGGAGGCGACCAGGGGGGCACACCCTGCCCAGGCACGGGCCCACCCCTGGTCACGCCTAGGGGGGTTTGGCTGCCCTGGCTCGCGTCTCCGTCTCGTCTTCTGGATTCTTGTCCCCCACGAAAAGTTATTGACTTTGGCTTTTGTCCTGTCCAATTTTGAGAATATTGATTTTCTGCCTTTCTGGAACCAAAAACAGAAGAAAACAGGCAACTGCCACTATGGCAACTTCTTAATAGGTTAGTTCCAGAAAAGATATAAAAACACCTCAAAGTGTAGACAAAGCAAAGAAAAATAGATACTAATCAAGCATGGAGCATCAAAAATTATAGATACGTTTCCGACGTATCAAGCATCCCCAAGCTTAACTCCTGCTCGTCCTCGAGTAGGTATAAAAAGAATAATTTTTGAGGTGACATGCACCATCAAAACCAAGATCAAACCATTTGCAAGCATTGAAAGCTGGGATCAAATAACTCAAAACATGAACATGAAAGATGGAGTTCTAACAGTAAGACAAAGCAACTATTGTTGCAACATGACAAGCTACAAACAAAGATCATGAATAACATGCATTGAAAAATGTTTGTTTGTTTCACATACAGAAAACATATCATAGTGACATTCAGCTTGTTCCTCATAGAGTAGCAAATAGATGCATAGGACACCTTCAAAGTTCACAAGGGTGACTAGAAACAAATAGCACAAGAACAAGTAATATCACAATATGCATCAATCAATAAGCTTTGGGACACTGCACATAGAATGGCAACTATGCTCTCTTAATGGTGCCTAAAGGTAGAAGGTGGAGACTCAAATAATGGTGGAAGAAAGGCCCTTCACAAAGGGAAGCAGGGATTTCAAATTTCAAAAAAGGTTCCAAAAATTATGGTACTTGTTAGCTTTCAGCCCTCATTGCCCCTATCATAAGCATCTTGAAGTGATTAAGGTTAAAGTGAACAAATATGGAGTATATGCTTGACGAAGTATAAGTTGGCAATCTCAAGTCCCTTGAATACGAGGGCCACACCTCATGCTACTCAACTTCAGTCACCTGTAAGTTCTTGTTATTGTAAGTATTTGCATATCATAGAGAACCGCCAACGGGATACCCCTTGCACATGGTACAGGAGCTATCCCATAACCAAAATAACAAGGCAAGCAGACAATGAGCATCTCAGCAATCTTTTTATTTACCATGTGCATAGCTTTTTATTGATGATGCTTCATAGATAGCTCACTATGGTGATGTTGCAAGTTTCCACCATGATTAGGCATGGCTTAGGCTAGCGGCCCAGGCATTTCTCTAACACAAAATATAAACTCCATGGACTTACATGTTCCCTCTCTATTTCACACCGGTGACATCCATAGACAAAAGAGCATGATATCAACTGAGTATAAAGTACAAGTGCAATGTTGAAAACGTTCCTCGTGACAGCACGGTTCTCCTAATTCCAACGTATAAGTGCAAGCATATACAACATAGATGACACAATGGTTCAAGTTTATTAGGGGCAAAGAAATATAAAGTGTGTCATCAAGTTCGTGAGGGCTTTAATCACTAAGTTTTCACATAACAAAATAGTTTTTAATTGGAAGATAGATGAAAACAAGATATACTTGGAATGGTGTAACACACCATGCATAGGAGTTTATAGTGGACACTTTGGAAAAACTTGGTTTCTTGGGAGTTGGAAGCATGAGTATAATTTACTGATACAAGTGGAGGCTAGCAAAAGACTGGGAGCAACCAACTAAGAGAGCATAATGGCCATAATCATGCAGAGCAATAAAACATTACTAATCAAAGCATAGAGTGATACTACAAGTCAAGGACTCAATGATCATAGAGGCTGTGGTGACTTTTCATATTCATAACATGGTGTGAGCATGTGCCAATTCAACCCAAGCAAAGCATCAAAGGAGCAAACCATAATACTATGTTTTTGCATGCTAAAACAACGCATAATTTCTTCAAGGCACACTAAGCAATCCCAATTGTTTGGAACAAGACATGCTACATCAATAATCACTAATCATAAGGTCAAAATAACACCTAGAATGTCATGCTAAAGTCTAAGTCACAGTCAATGCAAGCTCCTCTTACACTTACAAGCAAGAACTTACTACTCATTTCAAACACCAAGCAACTTATTTGCAACAACACAACAAGAATGGGGGTCCAACTACTTTATTCAAGCAAACTAAACAACCTAAGCAAGCGAAAACTAAGATGCTCCAAGAACAACACAACAGTGCATGAAATAATAAAAAGACGCTCCAAGAACAACACAACAGTGCATGAAACAATAAAAACAAAGTGTCTAGACAGACCTGAGCTTTTTATTAATGAAGAAGGGGATGCCTTGGGCATCCCCAAGCTTTGTCGCTTGTACCTCTTAGATATTTCTTGAGGTGACACGGGGGTGGCATCTCCAAGCTTGAGCTTTTGTCCATTCTTCATCTCATTATATCATTCTCTCTCTACACCTGAAATTTTTCCTTCATACAAAACTTCACACAATCTTCATTAGCAACATTAGTGTATTCAAAAGATATTAGACCTCTGGCAAAGCTTTGGGACAACAAGACTTTTCACTAAAAACACAAGCTACTGTAGCAACTCATTCAAAAATCTCAATTCATATAAAGAGAACTCAAAAAGGAATCAATAAGAAGCAAATGCAAATAATGGCAGAAATCTGTCAAAACAGATCAGCAGGTAGAAACCGATTTTTTCAAAACTCTCCTGTTACTCAAATCAAAAATTGTTGAACTAACTAAAGTTGTCTAACATACTAGGGGATTTATTCGTAAATTTTGAGATCAATCCTAGTTACAGAGACTCCTCACGAATTTTTATGGTGGAGGACATAAATCTGTTTCGAACAACAACTCCCCAAATCTTACTTCCCTCTCATTAGAGGTTATTCTTGGCAAAAAAAGAAAACAAAAAGGATAAGGAGAGGTCATTACTGAAGTAATAACTTCCAAGACTCAAGGAAACTCTTGGGTTATCTCCCAACAAGTACTTTTCTTTAACGCCTTTAAGTTAGACATAAGAAGCAAGAAGAATCAAGTATTTTCAAATGAAGAAGCATTAACATCAAACCTTGATTTCAAAGGAGGAGAAAAAAGCAACTTCTCTATCCTCATAGGGAAGTGTTCAATACCTTTCTTCAATGTAAAATGATATTTAATGGTGCCTTCTTTCATATCAATGATGGCACCAACTTTTCTAAGAAAAGGTCTTTCCAAAGTAATAGGACTAGAAGCATTGTATTCAACATCCAAAACATAGAAATCAACAGGGACATAAGCATTTTCTAACCATAATGAGAACATCATTAACACTCCCCATAAGTTTCTTCTTAGCATTATCATTAAGTGGGACATCCAAATAACAATCTTCCAAAGGTGGCAAATCAAGCATTTCATAAATCTTCCTAGGCATAATAGAGACGCTAGAACCAAGACCACATGAAGCTTTGAGATCAAAGTCATTCACTTGCATATTAATAATGGGTTCCCAACTATCTTCTACTTTCTAGCAATAGAGGCTGTGTTTTGGCTTCTCTTCCTTAATCTTAATAAGAGCATCTGTAATGTGTTTGGTGAAAGCAACATGCATATCACTAGCATCAGGACTTTTGGCAAGATTTTGTAGGAACATAATCACTTTAGAAATATTGCAACCATAAATATCAAAATCAAACTTAGCATCACTAGTAGTAGGCTCAATAGGCTTTGGCATAGTAGGAGGAGGAACAGGGACTACTTGTGGTTTAGTGGTGATAGTGCACACACTATTGTTTCTATCAATTTCAGATTCACTTCCCCACCTAGCATGAAGTTGAGCTAACAGCCTAACATTTTCATCAATAGTAACTTGTATGTCATGAGCAGTAGCAAAGGTATTTTCCATGGTTTTCAGGTTTAGCAGCCATTTTATTAATCGAGGAAGACTGAGCTTCAGACAAAGAGGATATGTTTTCTCAACATTTAAAAGCTTTTCCTCTATAGCCTTATTGAAAGTGGTTTGTTTACTAATAAACTCTTTGAGCATGACTTCAAGTTCAGAGGGAGCGCTTCTATCATTGTTGTAGTAGTTTCCATAGGAATTGTCATTATTAGGAGGATAAGGCCTATAATTGTAAATATTCCTATAGGCATTGTTGTTGAAATTGTTATTTCTAATGAAGTTCACACCAACTTTCTCTTCTTGAGCAACCGAAGAGGCCAAGGGAACACTATTAGGATCTAGAGGAGCTTTCCATTAACAAGCATAGCCATAATAACATCAATCTTATCACTCAAAGAGGAAGTTTCCTTAACAAAATTTACCTTCTTACCATGTGGAGCTCTCTTAGTGTGCCATTCAGAGTAGTTAACCATAATGTTATCAAGGAGTCTAGTTGTAGCACCCAAAGTGATGCTCATAAAGGTACCTTCAGCAGCTAAATCCAATAGGTTTCTTGAGGAGAAGTTCAAACCTGCATAAAAATTCTGGATAATCATCCAAGCAGTGAGTCCATGAGTGGGACAATTCTTAACCAAAGATTTCATTCTTTCCCAAGCTTGAGAAACATGTTCATTATCAAGTTGTTTAAATTTCATAATGTCACTTCTCATAGATATAATCTTAGCAGGAGGATAGTATTTTCCAATAAAAGCATCTTTGCACTTAGTCCAAGAATCAATACTATTTTTAGGCAAAGATAACAACCATTCTTTAGTTTTTCTTCTCAAGGAGAAAGGAAAAGGCTTGAGCTTAATAATATCTCCATCTACATCCTTATACTTTTGAATCTCACAAAGTTCAACAAAGCTATTGAGATGGGCAGCAGGATCATCAGAACTAGCACCAGAAAATTGCTTTCTCATCACAAGATTCAACAAGGCAGGCTTAATTTCATAAAAGGTAGCATCAGGAGCAGGTGGAGCAATAGGTGTGCTAAGGAAATCACTGTTGTTGGTGCTAGTGAAGTCACACAACTTGGTGTTCTCAGCAGAGTTCATTTTGGCAAGGTGGGCAAGCCAAAAATAACAACAACAGCTAGAGAAAAAACTATTTTTTTGTGTTTTTAATAAAGCAAGCAAACCAAACCAAACTAGACTAATTTTTTTAAAAAGAGGCAAACAAAACCAAGCAAAAGAAACAAAACAAAGTAAGGATAAAGTAAGTGGAGGACTCCCTAGTGAAGACGTCCTTAGCCTCCCCGCCAACGGCGCCAGAAAATAGTTTGATGGTGTTGGTTAGCACTTCGTTGGGAACCCCAAGAGGAAGGTGTGAACCAGCACAACAACAGTTTTCCTTCAGTAAGAAACCAAGGTTATCGAACCAGTAGGAGGAAGGAAATGTCACACAGGTGTTGCAAGCAACGCGGAGACCTGCACAACACAAACTCAAGACTTTGCCCCAACTAGACTGTGAGGTTTTCAAGCTCACCGGTTTGCTGTAACAAAGGATTAAACGTACGGTGTGGAAGGTAATGGTGGTTTGCATCAAGTAAACAAGTAACAGTGGAAGATTTATCAATGGTAAATATTGGACCGGGGTCCATAGTTCACTAGAGGTGCTCTCCTTAGATAAACAACATGGCATGAAGGGTAAACAAATTACAGCAGGGAAATTGAAAGGAACTGAGAAAGGCATAACAATGCAATACTAGTCAGAAAGATCCTATGAGATTCAATTGGGCAATACAATAAGATACATAGACCGCCATCCAACTGCATCTATGACTCGAAGTCCACCTTCAGGTTATCATCCGAACCCCCTCAAGTATTAAGTTGCAAGCAACAGACAACTGCTTTAAGCAAAGTGTGTAAGGTAAACAGTCCACATGTTCCATGAACAAGAGACCGTTGTTTTCTCCCTAGTAGCAATAACACATCTACAACCGAAGAGATTTATGTCACTTCCCTTGAAAACTAGAGGCATGAACCCACTATCGAGCATAAATACCCCCTCTTGGAGTCAGTAGCAACTACTTGGCCAAGATAGATACTAACAACGGAGAGCATGCAAGATCACAGACAACACAGACATGATAGAATCATAAAGACAAAACCATTAATCAAACCAATATAATAATCTCAATATCCATCGGATCCCCGCAAACACAACATGCATGATTACAAATAGATTAGATCTTGATCATGAATGGAGCTCAAAAGATCTATACATGAAAGCACAAAGGAGGAGATACAACCATCTAGCTACTACATGGACCCATAGTCCAAGGTGGAACTACTCACGCATCATACCGGAGAGAAGACCTCCGGGATGATCTCCCCTCTGGCAGGGTGTCGGGAAGAACTTCAGATCCCCCGATCTAGGGACAATGGTGGCGGCGGCTACAGAAGGTTTCGTGGAATATTGATCGGGTACTTAGGGTTTCTGCATCGGGGGCTTCTTATAGGCGAAGAGGCGAGGCCGGGAGGCGATCAGGGGGGCCACACCCTGCCCAGGCGCGGGCCCATCCCTGGCCGCGCCTAGGGGGGTTTGGTCACCCTGGATCACGTCTCCGTCTCGTCTTCTGGATTCTTGTCCCCCCACGGAAAGTTATTGACTTTGGCTTTTTGTCACGTCCAATTCTGAGAATATTGATTTTCTGCCTTTTCTGGAACCAAAAACAGAAGAAATCAGGCAACTGACACTGTGGCAACTTGTTAATAGGTTAGTTTCAGAAAAGATATAAAAACACCTCAAAGTGTAGACAAATCAAATCAAAGTAGATACTAAACAAGCATGGAGCATCAAATATTATAGATACGTTTCCGACGTATCAGTTGGTAGTTCACTGCAATTTTCTATACAACACAATTCTCTGGATTAGATAAATCTATCATCAATATGTGTTATTTGGATTAGATCAACTTACCATGGTTGTCTGACTAGATTTTGTCATTGTTATATCAAGGTATGCAATTGACATAACTAAATTGTCTTTGATAACTACCTCTACTTGGAAACCTTAATCTGTAGGGTGTGTACCAAACTGTAGATCCACTATTTCTTTAGATTGCTGAAAAAGGAAGATTAGGTGTGACTTAGTGTACATGGTTATTAGCGTGCAGCCTTATTACTCTTATCTCAGTTGCTGGAGGCCACTGCGGATGCATTTGTGGTGGTTTGTCACTGTCCATTTTCAAATTCTCTAAAACCTTGGCTGACCAAATATTTTTCCAATTTCTCTTTCTACTATAAAGTAGCAAAAGATTCTCTAGGAAACATGCCACAAAGTCACACACAGATTAGCTTAGACCAGTTGTAAGATGTATCCGTGTCGTAGAATTACTGTCCAAGATTTTCCTTCATGGGCACAACCACCCACTTGGATCAATTTAGCGCTTGTTTCAATGGCAGGCACCTCTAATTGCTCCTTATGTAAGAAAGATACATTAACATTTTCTTTTGCATTCCAGAGCAACACGATGAAAGCGCGTGTGCTGGCCAACCACATTTCCCAATTCAGGGAACAAATAAAGAAAATATCGATTTACAAGTTCCAGGTCTTTGTTCTTACTGATGAAGGAAAGACATACAAGAAAACAATGGATGCTCAGGGGTGCTCGAGTCTTCTTGGTAAACACATCCTGTAAACCATTATGAATCTATCCATCAATAACTTTATAATCTTTATATTGTCCATTGTCTTGCACCTATGGAGAACCAGATCATCATCCTGCTGAATTGTACACTTGGGTTAAAACAAATATGTCTCCAGCTTAATTGTACACTCAGGTTTTTTTGTCTCCATGGGAGCGGCATTGTCACCGCGCCACATTCCCTAGTTGCAAATCAATGATATGTTGTGGATACGCTTTGTTCAGTGCCTACTTTCCATGCAACACACTGTTGAGAAAAGATTTATTTTGCATTTTAATTTTAATATGAATGACATACCAGAAATAATATTTGTTTTGGTTTTAACTGGAAAACATGCCCACGTATTGCAACGGGGATAAAAATTACACAACGAAGAAAACAACATATAAATAAACACACATAAAATAGAACTTCATGAACACCCTATCGAGAGAGGGACCATCATTATGGTGTGTAAACTGGATATCAATTTCATAATCGTCATTTATCACGAGAGATGCATTAAATCCTATGATCCTACCAATTTGGCTTGAAACTCGAGTTGATTTTAGTACTGATAGAAATCACTTGCCACAGATAAAATGGATATTGATTGATTTTTCATGTTATAGCTGAAGTTAAACATTGAGTAGAAAGCAACAATTAACAGATTCAATGCAAGAAAACATGAGTAATATTTGGCTTCAAATAGTTAGAATGTACAACATGAACACAATTTCTACGGATTATGCCAATCCCAGACGCAAGGGTCTCTCATTGAGCAACCTATAACCCATGCGAGCAAGCTCGCCATAATCCATGCTTACATTCTACAACCTCTACCCCTCTAGCTTCTACAATTAAACTTTTAAAATATAAAATCTTGTTTGAACATGATGGATATAGCAAATAAACTTGGTACAACATCATGTTGTATTAACCAAGCAAAACAATAAACCTCATATTACTTGATATGCTCCTATAAAAAAGTGGCCAAGAACCCATGTGAGCTCGCGGTAATCCACACTTATAGGCTGTAGTGTCGTATCCATGCTCGCAACAGCTTCTGCCCTGCTAACTTCTACACACTCTGAAAATATAAAATCTTGTTAGGGCAAAGAAACTTGGTAATATCTAAAAAAATGCCCTCCAGCAGCCTGAAAATTTACATATGCCAATTAGAAGGCAGAGAAAATTTAGTAGTGATACAAGAACTTAATTTGTATCTACTCGGACAGATAGTGGTTAAATATGTAAAAAATGTATCTTAGCATATGATGTTTTGTTTGAAATTGACTGTGCCAAGCAAAAGCTAATATTCTTTAAGTAAAATAAAAAGCCAGTCCTTACATTGGAACGGTACATAAAGATGCAAACATATGATAAAATGAGGTATTATTTAAAATAACTTAGAGGTAAAGACATAAGCTAATCGGTTTGATGGTTATGAAAATATACTAATCCTCATAATGCAGCATGCAATTTAAGATTATAATATTCTTTTCTAAAACATTTCTACTAGCTCCTGTATGGGAAAACTAACCCTATGTCCAAGTTTCCAATAAAATAACAAGTTTACACTATGTGATCACCCTAATCTATCACGATGCCATGCTATGGCTACAAACTTGAAAGGGGGGAGTGCCTACACACCGCTCAACGCGGGGCGAATTGCGTCCCGCACGTAGCAGAAGAAAGATCGGCGCTACTAATGCAGCCCAATAATAAGCATTGTTTCTTTTCCTTTTTATCATATTTCTTTTCCTTTGTTTTTGAATATGAACATATATATTATGTGAACAATTTTATAAAGAGACATTTATCTTACATAAATGATTTTTAATATACATATTTATGTTATGTGAATGTTTTATAGAAAAAAATTATCTCATTTGAACGATATTTTTGACGTGAACATTTATGTTATTTAATGATTTAAAAAAACATTAATATCATTTGATTTTTAAAATATTCAAATTTAGAAAAATATTTAGATTTAAAAAATGTTCATATTTTGAAAAGCTTAGGTTTGAAATATTGCATATTTTAAAAGTTGAAATTCAGTTTTTAAAAATGTTTATATTTTTAAACTATTTAAAGTTGAAAATTTCCAATTTTTAAAAATAAAGGAAATAGAAATAAAAAATTGAAACGAAAAACAATGAAGGAACAGACAAAACCCTAGAAAATTAGAAAAAACCATGGCGGGAAAATTCTAGAACTTTCCCAAAATCAGAAAAAACTTGAAGCCTCTCCTAGACCGACCCGCTTAGAAGATTACTCGCTGGAGGGTTTAGCTTCGCATATTAATAGGCGCTAGGCGCACTTATGTTATTTTTTTAGACAACCTACTAAATTATTTTGCTCAAATTAAATGTTTACAATAGTAGTTTCAGAATATGGAGTGCCTAACCACAGGTGGCGGCCAAATCCTTGGGAAATCATGTACCTAGCTAGGTTGCGGGCTTCGATCGTTTGAAGATCGACCCTTATAACCAAACTTGCTATTATAAAACAGTGAAGAGCAAGCTCTAATCTCTAATATAACAACAACATTTTGTCCAAGGATTCCATCAGCTATATCGGACACCACTGGTTTGTAGGCTGAAGCAACATAAAATATCAAAAGCCCTAGGTCTTCAGCCAACTGATGACCCACAAGTATAAGGGGTGTATCGCAGTACTTTTGATAAATAGGAGTGTCGATCCCAACGAGGAGCAGAAGGTGTTGACTAGTGGTATGGAGCAGGAAATCTCTATAAATACTTAGCAAACAGATTTTTAGTGGTTTTCTGATAAAGCAACAAAACAAGAAGCAAGTAATAAAGACAAAGAACAAATGCAACAAGTGGCCCAATCCTTTCTGAGCAAAGGAGAAGCCGGTGGAAATACTTATAAGGACCAAACGTTCTCGACGACATATGTGAATTCCGTCAAGTGCTTTCGCTTCAAATGGCCGAGTACTCTTCTTTGGTGTTGTAAGTGTTGTGTGGGTGAACCTGTGTTAATGTACCGACCTTACTTGGACTAATACATACTTGTGATTAAACCCCCTGCAAGCATCCACAACTACAGGAAAGCAATTAAGATATAAACCTAACCACAACCTTAAACTCTGAGATCCTACACTCCCTTGTGCAAAGGTGTCCTAACGGGGGTTCAGGTTTTTGTCACTTCGGTAACCCCACAATTAGTAGCCAAATACACAATGCACTCCCCTAGGACCATAAATGGTGAAGCATCAGCATCTCAGCGATATTTTTATTTACTATGTGCATAGCTTTTTATTGAGGATGCTTCACAGAATGCTCACTATGGTGATGCTGCAAGTTTCCACCATGATTAGGCATGGCTTAGGCTAGCGGCCCAGGTGTTTCTCTAACACACATACATCACTCCATGGACTCACAAGTTTCCTCTTTATTTCACACTGACGACATCTGCAAACAAAAGAGCATGATATCAACTGTGTACAACATACAGGTGCAATGTGGAAAGCATTCCCCGTGACAACACAGTTCTGCTAATTCCAACGTATAGATGCAAGCATATACAACTTTGATGACACAATGGTTCAAGTCTATGAGGGGCAAGGAAATAAGGTGTGCCATCAAGTTCGTGAGAGCTTTACTAACTATTTTTCACATAACAAAATACTTTTTAATTTGAAAGATAGATGAAGCTTGCGAATTTGCTTGGAATAGCAATAATTCTAATAGGTAGATATGGTGGACACAAATGGCATGGGTTTTGGTTCAAAGGGGTTGGAAACATGAGAAGTATGCCTTCTCAAAATAGTTTTTTGGCTAGCAAGGCTGGATAGCAAGCAAAAGAGTTGAAAGAAACAATAAAACATACAAGTGATAAAGCCAAACATGCAATCTTCCTTGAAGACACAAAAGATCTTAAATAAAGAATACTAAGCTTATGAGCCAACAAGAAATAAAATATATGATACAGAATACTTGTTAGCTTTTCTCTTTTTTCTTTCAAACCTCAAAAAGTATTGCTACTGACCATAACTCGATTTGCCAAAACCAATTTAGATCCACTTGATGATCCCAAAGTGATGCCAATACTGATCAACAAGATCCATCATAAAATAGAGATTGAAAACTAAAATAAGGAGTGCAAAAAGTAAAAGATGAAACTTCTCATTAATATTCCATAAAGGCACTCACACCAAGGGGTACAATAATCAACTAAAGGAGAGATACTTACACATGAAAACCAAGCTATAAGATAACCTCTCTACCAAAGATATGAATCCACTAAAAAGGTAAAAGATAAAAGATAATGATGGTGATACCGCGTGATACGTTGGAAACATATCTATAATTTTTGACGCTCCATGCTTGTTTTGTATCTACTTTGCTTTGCTTTGCTTTGTCTACACTTTGAGGTGTTTTTATATCTTTTCTGGAACTAACCTATTAACAAGTTGCCATAGTGCCAGTTGCCTGTTTTCTTCTGTTTTTGGTTCCAGAAAGGCAGAAAATCAATATTCTCGGAATTGGACGGGACAAAAGCCAAAGTCATTATTTTTTCTGGAGCAACACGGAACCACGAAGCAGAGCCAGAGGGGGCCTACAAGGTGTCCGCACTCCCCTAGGCATGGGCAAGCCCTGGAGGCTCCCACAGGGGATGTGGCCCCACTGGACCCCCACCGACCTTGAATCCTGCGCCTATAAGAAGCCTCCGACCCAAAAACCCTAGGGCATCCATAAGAAATCCACGAAAACCTCCATAGCACCGCCAAGAAGGGCGATTCTGGAGAGAAAGTCTCATTAGGCACCCTGCCGGGACGGGGAAGTGCCCCCGGAGCCATCTCCATTGATCTCCACCACCATATCCATCACCGTTGATGACTCCCATGATGAGGAGGGAGTAGTTCTTCCTCGAGGCTAAGTGCTCTACCGGTAGCTATGTGTTCATCTCTCTCTATGCATGATATTGTGGTCATGAGCTTTGTAATCAAGTAGATCTACCTTGCTACTCAAGTGCTTCATTAGATATCTGCTCTCCCCATGTGTGTGAAAGTGACAGCGTGCACGCTATGGTGGCACTTAGGCTTGAGTATACATAAATACTCTTTGTGCTTTAATAGATATATGCTTTTCCCCACGTGTGTGAAAGTGACATCGGGCATACCGTGTGTGGCACTTTGGCTAGATTGAATATTTGTTATGAGTTATATTTGGAGTTGGATGTCTCTATGAAATTATGGTGTTTGTTGGAACCATCTATCGCTCAAGGTGACAGTGTGGGGCTATCTAGATTGGGGAAGGCGGACTTTGAGGTGTGCTGTTATAGTCCTACCTTGGATTAGAGTGTCCAACCGGAGAGTAGTTAAGAGTAGTATCGTGAAGAGAGGATATTTATATGAGAGAGTGTTCACTAGTGAAAGTATGATCCCTAGGCCTTGTTTCTAAACATTGAAACACCGTTTGCATCTAGATCTGTTGCATGTTTGCTTGCTTTAGTCTTTACCTCACCGTCAAGCTATTTTCTGGCACCGTTACCACTTGTATTTAACTATCTCTTCGCCGAACTAGTGCACCTATATTGGGTGTGTTGGGGACACAAGAGACTTCTTGTATCTTTATTGCAGGGTTGCTTGAGAGGGAATACCTTTGACCACTTCCTCCCTGAGTTCGATAAACCTTGGGTAATCCACTTAAGGGAAACTTGCTGCTGTTCTACAAACCTCTGCACTTGGAGGCCCAAAAATTGTCTACAAGAATAGAAGTGCGTAGACATCACCGCGACACTCCCCCAAGCTTGGAACAAGCCAAGGGGTTGCCAAACCTGATGACGAATTACTCCTTCGGTGGTGATGGTGTTCTCTTGATAAGCTCTTCAATAAGTTTCTTCAAATCCTCAATCTCAAAGGTCAGAGTACGAATCAACTCCGAATTTTGATCAATACGGTTCATGATCATATCGGGCCGAAAATTACAATCCTTGCTATTCTTTCCCTACTCTTCCTTTTTAGTGTGCTCTTCCCCTGCATGGTTAGAACGAGTGGTACGAGGAGGAAGTGTCCATGGAGCAAGGATATGACGCAGAGGTTTACCTCCTGTAGACATCCGTGCTGTCCTCTTAAGCTTGGTAGGTTTTTCCACCACTCCAATGCTTGCGACAGTAGCGCGGGTTTCCGGTTGCTTGTCCTCCTCCATGTCTACTTCATCCCCTACAAAAATCTCCTCCTCCTTGGGATTTTGAGGATCATCTTCCTCGGGCTTCTTGCCTTTGTCATTGGGGGATACCATGGTGCTCTAAACTTGAGAAGTTTTCCTGACAGAAACAGATCGAAATGAAAACACGACAAGAACATGATGCAAGAACCTCAGGGGATCCGGGAAGTTATATATTACGAAGTTTCAATGCATAAGGAAGGTGTTGATACAAAAATGAGGCGGAGCCGAAGCTCAGGGGAGGCACACCCCCTCTAGGCGCGGGGCATGGTGGGCCCGCGCCTGGGGTGGGTTTGGCCACCCCGGCCTCCGGTTCCTCCTCTGCTCTGTCTCGTAACTTCCCTTATGTATTAAAAACGTCAAAAATATAAAAATATTGGGGTTTCACGAACCTTCTATTTCACCTCTTTTACCTATTCAAAGACGAACTTTGCAGTTTCTGGCATTCGGTTTCTAATAAATTCTTCCGGAGTCACCATTTGAATAATATCAACATCTTCATTATAAGAATCTCCAGGAATATAATGTTTTAGTCCTTGACCATTCACCACCTGTGTTGTGTCATCCTTCAAAGAAGATATTTTGATAGCACATGAACGATATACTTACTCAATAATAAAAGGCCCTTCCCATTTTGAGAGTAGTTTCCCTGCAAAAAATCTGAGACGAGACCTATACAAAAGAACCTTCTCGCCAACAAGGAACTCCCTTTTGAGAAATATCCTATCATGCCATCTCTTTACTTTTTCCTGAAAGAGTCTAGCATTTTCATAAGCTTCACTTCTCCACTCATCTAAGGTACTCATGTCAAGCAATCTTTTCTCACCAGCAAGTTTAAAATCTCTATTCAACTCTTTCGCTGCCCAATAAGATTTGTGTTCTAATTCTAAAGACAAGTGATAAGCTTTCCCATAGACCATTTTGTAAGGAGAAATCCCCATAGGATTTTTATAAGCAGTTCTATAAGCCCATAAAGCGTCATTCAACTTCTTAGCCCAATTTTTCCTAGATCTATTAACAGTCTTTTGCAAGATAGATTTAATTTCCCTACTGGAAAGTTCTACTTGCCCACTGGTTTGGGGGTGATAAGCCGAAGCAATTCTATGGTTTACATCATACTTAGCGAGAGTTTTTCTAAAACCCCCATGAATAAAATGAGAGCCTCCATAAGTCATAAGATATCTAGGCACACCAAACCTAGGAAAAATAACATCCTTAAGCATTTTCAAAGAGGTCTTACCATCAGCGTTGTTTGTAGGTATGGCTTCTACCCACTTTGTAACATATTCAACAGCAATAAGAATATGAGTATACCCTTTTGAAGGAGGAAAAGGACCCATAAAGTCAAATCCCCAACAATCAAAAGGTTCAATGACAAGAGAATAATTCATAGGCATTTCATTGCGTCTAGAAATGTTACCAACTCGTTGACATTCATCACATGATAAGACAAACTTCCTTGCATCCTTGAAAAGGGTAGGCCAATAAAATCCATATTGTAAAACCTTTTGTGCAGTCCTATCCCCAACATGATGTCCTCCATAAGCACTGTGATATTTTCTCAATATCTCTTGTTGTTCAAATTCTGGAACACATCTTCGTATAATGCCATCTACTCCTTTATATAAATGTGGGTCATCCCAAAAGTAATGCCTTAGATCATAAAAGAATTTTCTTCTTTGCTGGGCTGTAAAAGTGGGAGGCAAATACTTGGAAACAATAAAGTTAGCATAATCAGCATACCAAGGAATTTCATGCGGACTTACCCTTATTAAATACCCGCTCATTTGGAAAACTATCATTAACAGGCAGAGGGTCAAAAGAAATATTTTCCAAACGAGATAAATTGTCAGCAACAGGATTTCCAGCATCTTTCCTATCTACAATATGCAGATCAAACTCTTATAAAATCAACACCCATCTAATAAGCCTAGGCTTAGCGTCCTTCTTCGTCATAAGGTACTTAATAGCAGCATGATCAGTATGAATAGTGACTTTTAAATCAACAATATAAGGTCTAAACTTATCACAGCGAAAATTACAGCTAATAACTCTTTTTTAGCAGTAGCATAATTATTTTGAGTAGCATCTAGAGTCTTGCTAGCATAATGAATAACATTCAACTTCTTATCAACACGTTGCCCAAGGACAACACCCACAGCAAAATCACTAGTATCACACATAATTTCAAAAGGTAAACTCCAATCAGGTGGTTGAACAATAGGAGCAGTTGTCAAAGCTTTCTTCAAAGTTTCAAAAGCTTCCTTACAATCATCATCAAAAACAAAGGTACATATTTTTGAAGAATATTAGTAAGGGGCTTTGAAATTTTGGAGAAATCTTTAATAAACCTCCTATAGAAACCAGCATGACCAAGGATACTACAAATACCTTTAATATCTCTAGGACAAGGCATATTCTCAATTGATTCAATTTTGGCTCTATCAACTTCAATGCCTCTTTTAGAGATCTTGTGTACAAGAACAATCCTTTCATTAACCATGAAATGACATTTCTCCTTAACAACAAGGTTGGTTTCTTCACATCTCTGCAAATTTTTATCAAGGCTGTGCAAACAGTTATCAAAAGAAGTTCCATAGACGGAAAAATCATCCATGAAAACCTCCACAATTTCTTCACAAAAACCACGAAAGATAGCAGACATACATCTCTGAAAGGTAGCAGGAGCATTACATAAACCAAAAGGCATACGCCTATAAGCATAAGTGCCATAAGGACAAGTGAAAGTGGTTTTCTCTTGGTCTTGCGCTTTCACGACAATTTGAGAGAACCCAGAATAACATCAAGAAAACAAAAGTGAATCTTTTTGGACAACCTCTCAAGCATCTAATCAATAAAGGGCAAAGGATAATGATCTTTCTTCATAACTTTATTAACCTTTCTAAAATCAATGCACATCCTATACCCAACCACTACTCTTTGGGGTATAAGCTCATTATTTTCATTAGGCACAATAGTAATTCCCCCTTTCTTGGGAACACAATGAACAGGGCTAACCCACTGACTATCAACAATAGGGTAAATAATACCAGCATTAAGGAGTTTTAATACCTCATTTCTTACCACATCCTTCATCTTAGGATTTAGACGACGTTGGTGCTCAACAACTGGTTTTGCACCAGGTTCTATATTAATATCATGCTGACATATAGTGGGAGAAATTCTTTTTAAATTATCAAGAGTATAACCCATAGCTCCTCGGTGTTTCTACGGTTCCAATAACCTTTCTTCTCCCTTTCCTGAAAGTTTAGAACTAATAATAACATGATATACTTTTTTTATCATCAAGATAAGCATATTTAAGATCATCAGGTAAAGGTTTTAATTCGAAAACAGGGTCCCCTTTAGGTGGTAGTGTGGTACCCAAATCTTCCACAGGTAGGTTATGCTTAAGTTGCTCAGGCTGACGAAGAAAAACCTCGTCAATCTCATTTCTTTATTTCATGAAGACTTCGCTCTCATGATCTTCCATAAATTGCTGCAAGGAATTGTTAGGAGGAAGAGAAATAGCAGAAAGTTGTTCAACTCTGAAATCCTCATTAGGAGTTCATTTTCATAAGGAGTTTTAGCAAATTTGGAAAAATTAAACTCATAAGACTCTCCATCGAACTTAGTCAAAACTTTTTCCTTCCTACAATCTATAATAGCCCCACAAGTATTCAAGAAGGGTCTACCAAAGATATTAGGATAGGTTTTACTAGATTCTTTACCAAGTACTAGAAAATTAGCAGGATATTTAATCTTACCACAAAGGACTCCACATATCTTATAATGCCAATGGGGCAAACTTGCTCTCTATTATCAAGGTGAATAACCACATCAATGTCCTCAATCTCACAAGGACCAATTTCATGCATAATTTCCCTGTAAAGCTCATAAGGAATAGCACTAGAACTAGCACCAATATCACATAAACCATAATAGCTATGATTACCAATTCTAACTAAAAGCGCAAGGACACTAGATTTTATAGCTTTTTTAGGATGAGAAACAATATTAGTAGAGTCTTCACAGAAGACAATGTGTTCGTCCTCTATATTTCTAGTGACAAGATCTTTCACAATAGCTACCACAGGCTCAATATTAATAAGCTCATCGGGCTCCACAGTTTTCTTTGCACTTTTGCTAACCACATTAGCTATGATAGAATGTTCCTTTACGTTAGTAGGAAAAGGGATTTTCTCAACATAAGGTTCAAGCAAAATAGGATCAACAGTACAAACCTCTATGCTAGCAGGAACATGGGTAACAATGTCTTTATAAGGAGCATGGTACTTGTCCCACTCTTTCTTGGGAATTTCAAATATAAGAGGCAAAGGCATTAAAACATTTTGCAAGAACTTGAGGATCAAGACCAAACTCATTGCCAATATCACGGAAGTCATCAGTTCCCATAAAAGATTTAATGCATTCATAATCATAGTTTATACCTGACTTTCTTCCTTTGTTATTCTCCCAAGCTTCGGTGTTTTCTTGAATACGTTCCAGTGAGATCCCATTTAGCTCCTTGCTTCATACATGTGAATGATCCATCACAAGAAGCATCTAGTAAATCTTTATCATGAAGAGAAAGCCTAGCATAAAAATTATTAATAATAATATTGTTAGGGAGTCCATGAATAGGACATTTAAGCATTAGTAACTTCAATATCCCCCAAGCTTGAGCTGTACTGTCTCCATCACGAGGCCAAAAGTTATATATCAGATTTCTATCCTTATGAATCTCACCCGAAGGATAAAATTTAGAATAAAAGAGAGATGCCATTTCCTCCCTTTCCATGGATTGCCCATTCTTCAGCAGCTTATACCATTCTTCAGCTCTTCCTTTCAAGGATATAGAGAGTAACTTCTTATTTACCTGTTCAGTTGTGATACCTACACACTTAAACAACCCGCATAATTCATGGATAAAAAGCAAATGATCACCAGGATGGACAGTTCCATCCCCTAAATAATAATTATCCATAACACGATCAACAATACTTGTGGGTATCTTAAAAGGATCTATCTCAGGTGGTAGTTCATCTACTATCCTAACAGTGGTAGTAGTTTTCCCAAACAGAAAACCAAGTGGTTTATCCATATTGGAAACAGAGTAACAAGCAGTAACAAAAAGCAATACTCACAGTAGAAGTTTCCTTTACCAGTTTCACTCTTCAATAGCGCTTCATTCACTGGCAACAACGCCAGAAAATAGTCTTGATGACCCACAAGTATAGGGGGTGTATCGCAGTACTTTAGATAAATAGGAGTGTCGATCCCAACGAGGAGCAGAAGGTGTTGACTAGTGGTATGGAGCAGGAAATCTCTGTAAATACTTAGCAAACGAATTTTAGTGGTTTTCTTATAAAGCAACAAAATAAGGAGCAAGTAATAAAGACAAAGAACAAACGCAACAAGTGGCCCAATCCTTTCTTAGCAAAGGACAAGTCGGTGGAAATACTTATAAGGACCAAACGTTCTCGAGGACACATGGGAATTCTGTCAAGTGCTTTCGCTTCAAATAGCTGAGTACTCTTCTTTGGTGTTGTAAGTGTTGTGTGGGTGAACCTGTGCTAATGTACCGACCTTACTTGGACTAATACATACTTGTGATTAAACACCCTGTAAGCATCCACAACTATAGGAAAGCAATTAAGATATAAACTTAACCACAACCTTAAACTCTGAGATCCTACACTCCCTTGTGCAAAGGTGTCCTAACGGGGGTTCGGGTTTCTGTCACTCCGGCAACCCCACAATTAGTAGCCAAATACACAATGCATTCCCCTAGGCCCATAAATGGTGAGGTATCATGTAGTTGACATTCACATGACACCACTAGAACCACAACTTAAATACTAAACCATTGAATAATAACTCAACACAAATCCACTACTAACAACATGACTTCTCCCATGTCCTCAAGAACTAGACGAACTACTCACAATACATCATATGGATCAAGATCAAAGATGATATGTTGATGAATAACAATATGAGCATAAATAATAATCCAATGGTTCCACTCACAAGCATCAACTATAATAGTAATTAACACCGGGAAAGTTTCCCCTATGAACTAAGCAAGTATCCAACACGATTGTTACAGCAGGACGGAGTGGTGATGATGGTGCTGGTGGAGATGATGGTGTGGATGATGATGATCCCGATGAAGCCTAGCTTGATGACGGTGTTGATGGCGATGATCTCCCCTCTCCGGTAAGGAGTTTCCTCGGTAGAAATCTGTCTGCCGGAGAGATCTTTCTCTCTTGGTGTTTTTCGCCCCGCAGAGGCGGCGAAAATCTATCTGTGGTCGCTTACCTAGTGTTAGGGTTCCGTGAGGAAGATATAGGCGAGAGGGCGGAGTTGGGAGCCAGCCAGGTGGGCCACACCTGCCCTAGGCGCGGCCCAAGGGAACCCGTGCCTAGGGGTGTGTGGGCCCCCTGTGGCCCAGCTATGCCTCTCCTTCTGGCTTCCTCCGTCTTCTGGGAAAATACAATTTTCCAATATTTTTCTGATATTTTTCTGATCGCGAAATTGCATCAAAACACCTTTTTTTCATCAGAATCCTGACTCCGGCAGTTCATCCTCCAAGAATCATCCAACATGCAAAAACAGTAGAAAAGACATAAGTAATACCTCATAATAAGACATATATCAATGAATAGAGACAAATTATGATATAGAATGATGATGCAAATTGGACGTATCACCAACACCAGAGCTTCCCGACTTGCAAGTGATTCCAGGATATTCGGATTAGAAATACCCCCGAAGACAATGGCTGAGGCTCCAAGCTAGATTCTATTGGAGTTGCGACACACAACTGCAACCACTCCTTTGCTCTATGACTTAGAAACATTGCATCGACATTAACTTTTGCAAAGCCATCAGGGGCAAAATCCAAGCTGGTACAACCATGTTTACAGGTACATGTGATACTACCAAAGGAGGGGGTTTAATCTCCTCTAGCTCCCTCAGGGTAGAAAGTGA
Organism: Avena longiglumis; assembly: GCA_030063025.1. NCBI lineage: Eukaryota > Viridiplantae > Streptophyta > Magnoliopsida > Poales > Poaceae > Avena > Avena longiglumis. Next base: position 452,908,692 of record CP125974.1, on the reverse strand, counting down.
TGAAACAGTAGGTTGAAAGCGGGCTCTGGAATATTTCTTCGTGGATGCCTTCCCGTCTCGCCATCCAAATCGCCCACGGAGTGAAAGACACACGGACAAACCGATCATGTGGTAGCGATTCCATGAGAATGGAAGACCACACCCGTGTTAGTTGGTATGTATATTGCCTAGAAGGTGAAATGCTAAATGCCGCTCAACGCGGCGTGGAAGGCTCACGTCGCACTTTGTCGTTGCATTGGGCCGGCCCATTTATCCGCTTTTTTGTTACTTTCTTTTCTCTTTTTTCTTTTGTGCTTTTCTTTTCTGTTTGCTATTTTTGGTTTTATTTTTTAATGTTCAAAATTTTATAATTTGTTCATGATTTAAAAAATGTTCATGCGTTTTCAAAAATAATTTATGGTTTTTGAAAAATGTTCATGCCTCTTAAAAATTGTTCATGATTTGATTTTTGGTTCATGAATTTTGAAATATGGTTTATTATTTTTTATAAAATGTTCAAGATTTTTTAAATTTGTTTATAAATTTTAATTTTTTATGAATTTTGGAAAATGGTTCGTGATTTTTGGAAAATGTTCATGAATTTTGGAAAGTAAAATGGTTCATGATTCTCAAAAATTGTTCATGATTTTTTTTAAAAATGTTCAAGATTTTTCTAAAATTGTTCATGAATTTAAAAAATTAGTTCATAAATTTTGGAAATTGATTCATGATTTTTCAAGAAAAAAGGAGTTTTTTTTGAAACCATAATATATTACGCATTCAAGCCGCCTCATTAAAACCTTCCAGTCCCCTTAGGTGTCCTGGTAAGTAAAAATAGTGCGTCTGAAACTTGTAGCCCCACAATCATCCAAAAGTTTCAAAGCATCTGGTAAACTGAGGGAGGTGGATCACCATCCCAATCTATTACAAAATAAGAATCATAAGTTAGTCTTGCTAAATTATGCGCCACTTTATTTGCCTCTCTCGAGCAATGCAGAAAAGTGATGTTCCCCCTACGCTATGCAATCTGAAAACAGTTGGCTAGAATAGCCATATAAGGACTCCAGATCTTGATTTCTCCCTTGCATGCGTTTATTAGCTCCAAACTATCCGATTCAACAACCGTCGGGGAGCAACCAATATTCTCCAGTTTATGTAACCCTGTTCTAAGAGCCATTGCTTCGGCTATTGTAGCATCTAAGATGTTGTTGAAAGGCCATGCGCCTCCTGTAATCACCAGTCCATGGTCACCTCGGATTATAGCACTTGTTGCCCTCCTTCCACTTTGGAAATAAGCAGCATCCACATTCATCTTATACTGATGATGAGAGGGTTTAGTCCATGTGACCTCCTTCGGAACAACTCGACTTGAGACTGTACCATAGTTCATTGTTAGAGCTTGTATTGAAAAATCTGTTGTTTGTGCTGGAGCGACTGATTCTCCCTTTACCGCCTCACGACACTGCCACAAGATATACCACGCCCCAACATCAATGGTTTCGTGCAGACCCAGCTTGCTCAAGACGGGGGGAGGGGGACTTTATAGGGTTAGTAAGTATCTCCTCCAAAATGACTGAATCCGACCTATCCACCATGATCATCTGGTTTATGTAGTCCTCTAGGCCTAGGTCTCTCATGCTAATTAAGTGCAACACAATTTTTCTCATGCTAATAGTGGTGCACGTACGACCGAAACGAGAACACACTTTTTTTGAGCAATGAGCGAATGAACACGTAACACAGAAAGGAACGACATGTAAATGGGCCGGCCCTTTTTTTTGAGAATCACGACCACGCACTAACTACGCATCGTAATTACTGAACAGGGCAAACAGATGCAGTTCTGAGCCCAATACTGCACAAAGGGGCAAGCTTGAGAGCATCTCCACTAACATTTTCAGGACGCCGATCCAGACGTTAAAATTACGGACGCCGAAATTTGGCCCAGTCGTGTTTTCAGAACCTCTTTTTGTCCGGATTCAGGGGAATTTTGGTCTAGACTTCCCAGGCCATTCCCGGGATCCCGAGAACGCCCTGGAAACGTCGGACGAAGCGAAAACAGGCGTGGGCCAGCTCTGTTGGCAAGACATACCCATTTCCCCCACTCCACTCGCCCAGACTGCGGCGAAGAGCTCCTAGTGCCTCTGTCGCCATGACTTCGCCGGCGGAGCTCCTCCACGCCGAGACATGCCCACGCCTCTAGATATGCTCGCCGTAGTCGCCGCCTATTCCGCCGCCGCTTTCGCCGCCCGAACTTCGCCGTAGCTCGGCTTCGCTTCGAGCTCCCACCACCACGCCCGCCATTCGTCATTTGGCCGATTCGGCCATGGACCCGACGACAAGGAGATACTCGTCGTATTGTTGGAGGAGGAGAACGCCGAGGTCACCAAAGATGCAGAGCATATGGAGATCCCCGCCTCCTTCGCCCAGCTGTACCTGCAGATGGCAAAGCCGAAGCGCGGTGGTTCGGCGCCGGTCGCCGGAAGTGCAAGACGAGGCAAAGGATAGAGGATTTCCTGGTATGCTTGGAAGCATAGACTGCATGCATTGGCAGTGAAAGAACTGTCCATTTGCATGGCAGAGAATATATAAAGGCCACAAAGGAGGTTGCACTGTGATACTCGAGGCAGTTGCTACACATGATCTTTGGATTTGGCACTCCTTTTTTGGCATGACAGGATCGAACAACGACATCAACGTCCTCAACTCCTCAGATGTCTTTGGCAAGCTTGTTGAGGGTCATGTTCCCCCTTGAAATTTGAGATCAACGGGCACCACTACAACAAGGGATACTATCTAACAGATGAAGATGACCAATATTTATGAAGACTATTTCAAGCCCAATGCTCCCCAAGCATTCTCAGTTTGACAAGAAACATGAAGCTCGCAGAAAGGACGTGGAGCGGGCATTTGGTGTGCTCCACTAGAGGTTTGTAGTTGTCCGATTTCCTGCTATGACCTGGTCGAAAGATCAGATGTGGAAAGTGATAAATGTTGTATGGTCTTGCACAACATGATCATTGAGGATGAGAGGAAGAATCCAGTGAGTTTGCTCGAGCAGAATGAGCCATACTACAGATAAGAACCTCTTACCGAGCCTGATTATCAGGTGCCTCTAACCTGGGCAGTCTTCATCGTCAACAACTGCAGGATGATCTAGTTGAACACCTATGTATATATATGGGCAATACATATATGCCGAGCATGAACCGACTGAACTAGATCGAAATATGTTATATTTTTTTACCATAGGCCGAATTATGTTTAAATTACGCCGAACTATGTTTAAAATTTTGCCGAACTTTAATCGAATGTATGCCGAATTAGACAGAACAATATTTTGTATTCATATTATACCGAAATCTGGACGAATTAACCAAATTTAGAAAAAGGACGTCCAAAAAACTCGGCCTAGAAACACGAGTGAGAAACTCGGCGTTTTTAAAACAAAAACATGTTTCGTTCTCAAAACGCCCAACGATAATCTTAGGCGGCGGCTGGCTCGTACCGCTTCAAGCGGCATGTAACAGCCCCCCCCCCTTAGAAGGGAGAATATTGTGGAAAATAAAAGGATATAGAGATGGGCCTGCCGAAGCCCAACAGCGCAGACGTTCTAGAGACAGTTTCTAGCCCATGACTCCTCTGCCCTGATAAAACGCGGGCTGGGCTTACCTAACGCAAGGGCCAAAACAGATTTTACCATCAGGTGCATTCCAACCCAGTCTGTGGTTTCGTTTCATTTCGGCATTCCAGACAGGCCACATAGCTGGTCACCTCCTTTCCCATTCTTCTCCGCCTCCAAAACCCTACGCCGTGCCCCACCATGCCGAGCCTCGCCGCCGCCGCTGCCGCTCGCCGCGCCGGGGAGGCCCTGCGCCGCGGTGTAACGGGCGGACTGCGGCCTTTCTCCTCCCTCCGCCCGTCACCCACGACCGCCTCCGACTGCGACGAGGTAACTGCACGCCAGTCGGCTGCTCGTTTTCGCGGCGTCCCCACCTCCGAGATCGGAGCCGAGATCTTCCTTCTCTGACATTGTACTGTGTTTGACGGGTGTTTCCAGGTTCTGGTGGAAGGCAAAGCCAGCGCCCGGTGTTCCGTGCTCAACCGCCCTGGCCATCTCAACGCCCTCACTACCACCATGGTTCGTGTGCATTCTATCCCTCTTCTCGTCTAGTACTCTCTGCGTCTTTGGATCACGCGTGTTTCGGTGGAAATGGAATGCTTGTGTGTCTGTGTATTCGGTTGCAACTGTTTGCATGGTTCCTGTGTTGGAGCAGCTCAGCCAACTGATGAAATGCCTTAGAGGTCACACACAATTTGCTCTTTGATCAAGTGATTTGAAATGTCATCGTGATATGCGATCATCTGCTGTGGTGCTCCATGAAGCCCATTCTGCCATGCTTCCTGGTGTTTGATTGAATCTGTGGGTGACTGTGTGAATAAGTAATGCAAGAAATTCCCCTCTGATGCATATGTATAGATAGAATGCTTCTTCAAATGCCAACCTTATCATGGGTGTGCAAGGTGTATGAGGGCATTCCTACTTGGATGTGTGTGTATGTGCTGCTTTGTGTAATAACTGTATTGTCATTCGTACTGGTCCACTTGGTTGATTTGGTGCCTTGACAGCATTTGCAAGTTCCTGTTGATTTGTCTAATTCATGTGCATTTGTGTAATGGTAATGTTGTGTTATGTCGACAGGATATATTAATTCTGATGGTTATATTTTCCTATTGCATGGGTCTGAAATTTTTGGGTGAAATGTCTCTTTTGATAGGGGTCTAGGCTCAATAAGTTCTATGAGTCATGGGAGGACAGCCCAGACATTGGTTTCGTCATGATGAAGGTATGATGCTTCATCATTTGCACATGCATACTAGTCCCTCTAGACTGCTCTAAACTGAGGTGTGTATTGTATGAAGGGCAGCGGCCGAGCATTCTGTGCTGGTGGTGATGTTGTTGGATTGCACAAACTTATCAATGAAGGTAAGAGTGGTTAGGGCATGTGCAGCATAAAATTTACATTTCTTTGTAATGCGTTGATAATTACCTATAATTATATAGAGGACACTGTCCTATAGTAGATTAAATTGCCTGGCATGCTTACATCAGATACATTAGATTACTAGAAGAGCAGGTAGTGATTATGCCATTATGGTAGTGAGTGCCCTATTTCTCATGACATCCTTCATACTTTGTAAACGTTCGCATATCGATCTTTTTTTTGTTGCACAAATGGAGTATAGATGTATAATTGTATAGTGTAAATTCCTTCAGTCAGATAATTTTCAATTGAGATATATTTGCAGCGATAACCTGTTTTAATGTTATGTCCCTAGACTCCTTCAGCGTTAACCTTGTCTTATGTTGGATTAGGCAAGTCAGAAGAGTGTAAGGATTTTTTCAGGAATTTGTACAGTTTCATCTATGTTCTAGGCACGTACTTGAAGCCACATGTGAGTACATGGTTTTTACTAGAAATTGTACATTTCGTTTGAAATCTTGTGTAAATACGGCTGATATCACAATCACATGTAAATTGAATATAGGTTGCCATTCTTGACGGTGTTACGATGGGTGGTGGTGGAGGCGTCTCCATTCCTGGAACATTCCGTGTTGCTACTGACAGAACAGTATGTCAACTTCTTTTGTTTGATATGTGTTATCAAGTTGCTGCTAAGGAGCTGATAGTCGTTGTGCAGTAGTCTTTCTGTCTGGATGCTGCACTGTAAGTATGTGCTTAGAACATGTGAAGTTAGCTATTGCCATATATTAATATGTGTCTGACTACTATTTACAGGTCTTTGCCACTCCAGAAGTTCATATTGGCTTCCATCCCGATGCTGCTGCCTCCTTTTATCTGTCACACTTAACTGGTCATGTTGGTCAGTGCTCAGTGTTCTTGTTAGCTCCCTACATTTTTTACTACTTTATTGTTGCCCCAATTTTCATTTTTGGTAATACTGCAATATTAACATATAATCATCCCTTTGATTTTGATCTAACTATTTCCAGGGGAATACTTGGCCTTGACTGGTGAAAAACTCAACGGAGTGGATATGGTTGCACTTGGCCTTGCCACACACTATTCCATGGCTGATGTAAGATCTTGCTCATCAAACCATCTTTATTTTTATTTCGTGTAGTTCTTCCTTGTTACTCAGCAAGTCAATGAACCAACCTTGTAAGTTCCATTTCTTTTGACAGCACCTGGATCTTGTCGATGAACGACTTGCCAGATTGGTAACTGATGATCCATCAGTTATTGATACTTCCCTCGCACAATATGGAGACCTGGTTTATCCAAATCAGACGAGCATTGTACATAGGTAAACGATTGAATGACCATACGAAAATCAACAGAATTCTAGACTGAGCATATGTATACTTTATTATTTTCCCATCCCATTGACCGCGGCATCCTTTACAGTACTGTTTGTAGTGACACATGGAATTATCCTCTAGCTGGTTTGGTCATATATTATTTATTTCTAGGTGGGAGTAAGTTTTTTGCTATAATCTTACTCCATTACTCTTTTATAGCAGACATAAAGTTCTAGACTATAATCCAATTTATCAACAGCAAGTGCTACCTTCTGTTCTTGGTCTCTTAGTTTGAGTGTAAAATCAAAACCATTTGTCTTACTCAACTCAATTCCCTTTGACCCTTTCTAGACTAGCCCATGACGTTTTAGAGTAACTAGCAAAAAGCCCGTGCTTTGCTACGGCGGCACACTAAATTAAATGACATTATTTTATATAGCAAATATGTTTGAGTGTTGCTCCTGATTGATTTGTATAAAATATTACTCCCTCCGATTCATATTAATTATTGCAGAATCAGATGTATCTAGACATGTTTTAGTGCTAGATACATCCATTTCAGCGACAATTAATAATATGGATCGGAGGGAGTATTTAAAACTACAATATATAAGAGAATTTGTTCGTATAAATGTTGGCGACCGCTACACAACTCTATTTCAGATCAAGTGATAACTGCAATTCTCGTAACAAATGAAAACCTAAAAATGATTTGGCACGATGTGGTCTCGTGGACCACTTCCACTTAGAATACTTGTTAGAGCGGTGAAAAAACTTGGTCTACTTTTCTGATGGGTAGGTTTTTGTCTAGGTCTCTACGGGCATCTCCAATGCTTAAATCTTAAATGTTTTGATCTTAAATTAGACCATAAACTTGAGTCCACTTTGTCTTTTATAGCAATCTGAAACCTGAATAATATTTAGGCCCCGTTTGAAACATAAGATAGAAAAATACTTGAAAAGTAAAAACGCAGGAACTGAAGAAACACAGATGGAAAATAAACACATAATGTATTTGAAGAAGTCATTTGGAACACAGGAAATTGAAACATAGGTTGTGTAAAAAGATGAAGGAACATGATCCATACAATTTGTTGCATTTCCTTAGCAAATCTTGTCGATGGTCTATACATAGTACCAGCTTCGTCCTGGCTTTGTAAAGAAGTCATTGGCTGGAGGGCCCGGTAGAGAAAAACGGTGGCATTTCTCCACCGCACGGTCAACTCTTATCCTCTTTGTGCTGATACGCTTTTTCTCTGCTGTTTCGGTGCTTGCTACTAAATCACATTCCTTCCTGCCCTCTCGAGCTCGCAGTCTGAGCAGTGTGTCGTTGCGTTTAAAATAATATCCAGAATCACTTCCATGACCCTATTTTCATGCCAAAACCATATTTCTGTCATAAAGTGAATGTGCACCTAAATAACATCAAGTCGACTCAAGAAGGTAAAATTACATATATTTTGTAACAAGACAGAAACCAAGAATACTAAGGTGTGCTGGTATAATAAATGATTCAATGAATTTGGTTTCAACCTAGTCATGTCCTTATCGTATTTCTGGACACAAAACTCATTTGTGCCTTGTGTTACTTTAGGCTGGAGGTTATAGACAAGTGTTTCAGCCATGAAACAGTTGAAGAGATCGTTGATGCATTGGTGAGTGATGGTTCAGCATTTTACTTTGAAATCTTGCAGAATTTCTCATTGCCCGTTTCATCTTGATGTGAGCAGCTACACAACTTTTGTAGGGACTTATTCATGTGTGAATTTGATCGATTGATAATTTCAATGTATGAATTAGAAATACCACATTCAGAAGTTTGATTGCATTGCTTATGCTTTAACTAGAGGACCACTTCGCTTGTAAACAGGAGAGTGAAGCAGCTAGGGTCACATTCAGAAGTTTCTTTGCATTGCTTATGCTTTAGAACTAAAGGGCCATCTCTTGTAAACAGGAAAGTGAAGCAGCTAGGTTGAACGAAGAATGGTGTACGTTGGCACTGAAAAGATTGAAAGAGGCCTCTCCACTCGCTCTGAAAGTATCACTACGATCGGTATGTAAAGTGCTGGAGAACATGTTTTTTTCCTGTTTATGCTGGTGTTGAGGTTGTATATGCCTGTACTGTAGATACGCGAAGGTAGATATCAGACACTTGATGAATGCCTTGTACGCGAATACCGCATGTCTGTCAATGGGATCTCAAAGCCACTTTCCCATGAATTCTGCGAGGTATGCTTAATCTGTTCGTAGCAGTACTTTTTGCAGACAGGAAATACTATGTATAGAGTTACCAGGTGACAATTATGTAATGCCAAGTAATTCTTTTTCTGTGCAGGGTGTCAGAGCGCGATTAGTGGACAAGGATTTGGCTCCGAAGGTAATTAATTTTTCTGGCTGCACAATTGCATTCTATCTTCTACTGTCTATTATATTTTGTTCTTGCAGTGGTATGCACTTGTGCTTTTTTCTTAGAATTCTGTTCATGCAGTGGGATCCTCCTGCCCTCGAGTTTGTATCGGAGGACATGGTTGATTCTTACTTTGCGCCACTGGGTGAATTGGACGCTGAGCTGAAGCTGCCTACAGAACTCAGAGAGGCATTCGTATAGTCGAAGATTGGTTCCAGGGATCAGGTGTTGTTTGAGACCAGTAGATTTTGAGCCCACTGTTGTTGGCAGCACATAAGAAAACTAGGATGGGATGTGGGATGGGCAACCTATTCATGTACCATGTGCCAACCCCTTGGTGTGTTAGAGAACTAGATCCCCAAGAGGAACTCGTGCTTTTCTTATTTCTTTTCACCAAATGTTATAATTAGCATCTATCAAATTTACAATATGGCTTCGGGAGGAAGCCCCTGCAGCTTATTGCAAAATGAATGGCCATTACCTTTGTTGTATCTCGCTGTAGCTTTTCCCTGTCACCTGTGAAACTGGAGACATAAACTTGTAGATTTCCTTTTTTCTTGCTCATTTCTTGTTCGAGAGATGACAATGGTTTGGTTTGCTGCAAACATCGGAGGCTTACCAGCGTATACATCCAAAGCCATAGTTGTTATTTATGTTAGTCTGAATTAACCTGAGATCTAACACGTCAAGCATATAAACCAGAGTAGCTAGATGATCCAGATGTGACGCGTTTACCTATCTCATCAATCGTCAAGCTTGATTAATTATAACAATTTCCGTAAAACAATCGAAGATATCGTGTTTCTTGGAATATTGGAGCATTGCCCTGATAGGTGGTAGCAGTACAGTGTCTTGGTAGGTTCCACCTGGGTTCTGATTACTAGCAGATCGCGAAAGTTTTCTGTTTTTAGATCAAAGCGGATGTTTTGTTGGAATCCATGGGTGAACTTTCGTTCTGTTTATTTCTGGAAGATGTCCAAATGCCAAAAGCTCCAACCTCAGTCGTAATTACCACTTGATTTTATTCAACGAGCAGTAAAAAATTGAATTAATCATTTTTAGTCATGTAAAACAAATAAATCATGGGAAACAAAAGAATTGGAGTACAACGTTGTACAAGCAAGCAAGCAAAACTTAGAGCAACAAATCACACGACATGTTTTTGTAAACCCTCAGACCATATGTTCATAAATCAGAAGCCGGTATAATCCAAATATGGATGCAAGACGTACTACCGTGGATGCCGTTCGACAACCCACAAGCAGACCACAATGGCAGGACACGGTACTGGCCAACAATTCCATCCACCTTCAAAGTTATAGCTTCAAGTGCGGGAACAATGCCCGTTAGAGTTTTGAGTCAAACGTACACAAGTGAGTACTGACAAGGATAGTTTTGCCGATCCCTCCGCAGTCTCACTTCCGAGAAACGAAGGAAAGATAGTTTTGATAAGGAGCAGTAAAAATTTGAATTAATCATTTATACATGATGTAAAACAAATAAATCATGGCAAACAAAAGAATTGGAGTAGAACGTTGTACAAGCAAGCAATCAAAACTTAGAGCAACAAATCACACGACATGACCTCACGACGATATACGCTTTGAATGTTGTGTTTAGTGGTGGTGTGGGAGGCACTGGAAGTCGTCGGGGCAGACCTTCCCGCAGTTGTTGAGGATGAGGCGGAGGTCGACGGGGAGGTCGAGGTTGAGGCCGAGCACGTTGGCGTGGATATTTGTGCAGAGGCAGGCGGCGGCGTCGAGGCCGACGAGCCCGTTGAGGAGCGAGCAGCAGGGCTCGTGCCGTGGCACGCCCACCTTCACCTTGAGCAGGCCCAGCACGTCCACGCACGCCTTCACCTTGAGCGCGTCGCTGGGGCACGACCCGTACCCGCCGTGGGCGCTAGCCGCGGCCACGATCATGAGCCCGACGGCCAGGAGGAGCAACGCTCTAGGTGCCATGGCAGTTGATTGAATCGAGCAAGTGCGAGAGCTAGCGAGTGCGATCAGACCTGCTTCTGCTTGCGCTTGCTGTGGGTGTGAGTTAGTCTGTGCATGGATACTGGTATTTATAGTGCCTCTTGGAAGCACAGGCGATGAGATCGCATGTGGTCCCGAGCTGGCGCATCACGATCATTGCCAATATGATATCTCATCTGATTTGGATTTGCATACACCCGTGATAGCTTCAAGTGTGTTTATGTGTTTATATTCCTTTGTGCATGTTCCGTCCAGTTCATGTATTTTTTGCTTTGCTGGGTTATTAAGCATGTGGCGACGGTCGGCATGCATTTAGTGGTAAATGGCATGCAGTGCATGTGTTGATCGCGTAAATTTGGAGACCCTGGCACAAATGTGGATCAGATGATGTCCAAAGATTTGATCTGACCAGGGATTCAAAGCCACAAAACACAGCTTGGTCCAAGAAAATGGTGACCCTCACCACTATGAGTGGGCAGAAGCGGCGGAGCACTGTAATGAGAATTCGTTGGTGCAACAATCATTATAGCATGAGCTCGAGTAGCTAGCACGGAGGGAACCGCGAGCAAAGAAGCACCATGAAGGCGAGCCTCTTTACAACGAAGCACCCCTAGAGGGGAACACGGCCCCTAGCAAACAATTTAGTCCGATGGGCCTCATACTCTAGACGAAGCAGATACAAGAACCACTATAAAAAATATCTCCATCGGCAACGTTTTGGTCCGTTGAGCATCCTAGAAAGTTTCCCTTCCGCGATGATTTCGTTCGCTTGACCATGAATGATGGAAAACTATTTTTTTTCTGTTTTCGCGACCCTCTATTACGAAGGAATCGCTAAAATTGTGGAAGAAAATCGACCGTCGTGGGCAATTTGAACGAAAATAACCTATAAAAAAACAAATTCACGAAATGAACTCCGGCGAAATTTTTTTTACTCGACTAACCCTTTTTGCAACGCCATACAGTCTGGCGCCGCACCCTGAAGAGCGGTGCCATGAGGCGTGGCGCCACGTGCCTGCCAGCGTGGCTCGCCCGTGGCCTCGTGGGACCTGGTCCCGTTAGTGTGGCGCCGCAAATTAGGTCTTCTACCAGCGCGCGAGCCAGCCTTTCCCCGACCCAGCTCATTCTTCTCACCCACAGGAAGCACAACAACGGAGGAGGCTCCGGTCCTCCCTCAACCTCCTCCCTCCTAGTGCTCAAATCGGAAGCCTCTATCCGTGGATTTCGATCCCCCCAAGTGTCTTGAGGTATTCTTCCCCTTCTTCTTTGATTTCACCCATTAATTTCTTGTTTTGGTCCATATCTTGCAAACCCTAGGTTGTTTTGTAAGATGCATGGTAAAATGTTGTTGCATTGGCATATTGGTTGGGCATTTTGTTGATGGTAGAATTTGTATGTATTGAGTATGTTGACCATGGTATTTTTGTTGTGATTATCTTAGGCATGGCAAGAATTGTTCATGTTCACCATGTAGACAAGGATTCTTTATTGAGAGGTGACATAGAACCGAACCCGGACGAGCTCGATTTGGTGTTTGAGCGTACTCCAACCTATGCCGAGGTCTTGGAGCAATTGAGGATTGAATTGAAATGGATGGACCCAAATGATGTTGTTGAGTTGGAGGGAAGACATAATGTTGTCTTGGGAATGCATGTCCGTTGGAAGACCATGCGTATCTTCTCCGAGGCCCGTTGGTTTGCATACAAGGAGGTGGTGGCCGAATCACTAGACAAGGCTCTTGAGCTATTTGCCACCAAGAAAGTTGATAGTTCATTGTCTTTCGACTTGAACCGTATGGCATCCCCATTGCATACTATGAGTCCTCCACCCGTAGACCAAGAGCTAAGCCGTGAACCTCCTTTGACCCAAACATTGAGCCTGATTCCAAGACACCAAGATGAAGTGTTGGAAGAGGACAATGATTATTGTGGGGGTAAAGATGATGATGTTGAACTCCACGACAACAATGTTGGAGATTTGGACAAATATATCACGCAAGATGACATGGACCGTGACCTCCCATATTCTCGAGTCTATGCACCAGACTCGGATAATGATGGTCCCGAAGAAGAAGTTGACGAGGAGGGGTTCACGGCTAGAGAGGCCGAAATCCACGATAGCGTATTGGGTCGGGACCATCGGGTGCCATTGTTTCGTGATCTTAGTCTCGCAGATGAAGCCACGGTTGATGGTGGCAAGGGCATAGTGCTTGGACCAAGGACAAGTTCTTATCGGGATGTCAATGAAGTGAATAGTGGATTTTGCAAAGGATCAAGGTTCAAGACCTTGTTGGAATTTAAGCAATGGATAAAGGACTTCTCGGTGATGCATCATCGTCCTTACACTGTCGTGCACTCGGACATCAAGAAGCGTTACACGGTGAAGTGCGAGGAGGAAGGATGTCCTTGGATTGTGCGTGCAAGACCATTCAAGGAAGGTCCCGAATGGCACATATCTAGTTGTGTATCAACTCACATGTGCCGAGGTCCGATGGTGGATGGCAAGGATGCGAAGCATGAGCACCGGCAACTCACCTCCGATTTCCTCGCTTATAGGCTATCCAATGACATCGCGTCATTTCCAATAATGAGCATCAAGATGGTCATGGAGCTTGTGAAAGCCCTCTTTCACTACGAGGTGAAGTACGGGAAGGCATGTAAGGCTAAGCAAGACACATTCAAGATGTTGTGCGGTGATTGGGAAGAATCTTATAACCGATTCCCAAGGTTGTTGGGAGCGATGGCCAATGCTAACCCGGGCATGGTTCATGTGGTTGAACCTTATGGGAACAAGACAAGGATTGTAAACGGAAAAACCGTGCGAGTTTTTGGCCGTGCATTTTGGGGTTTCGAGCAATGTGTCTGGGCTTTTGAACATTGTAGGTCGGTCATCTCCGTTGATGTCACCTTTATGACCGGACAATTCAAAGGAACTATCTTGATTGCAATAGCCAATGATGCCAACAACCGGTTGATTCCTTTGGCGTTTGCTTTGGTGGAGGCGGAAAGCAATGATAATTGGGGGTGGTTATTCTATCTTTTGAGAACCAATATATTAACCCCTCAAAGGAAAATATGTGTCATCTCGGACCATCATCAAGGAATTTTTAATGCGGTGATGGTTGATATTCCCGGCCATGATCCATTGCACAATCGTTGGTGCATGAGACACTTTTGTGCAAACTTCTATAGGGCATGCAAGAGCAAGGATTTGTTGCCCCGCTTTTACATAACATCGTTTTTCTAACTTGTACAACAAATTTCTAGCCAACAAAGAACTCAATGCGGGTGGTCGAGAGTTTCTCAATAGGAACATTGAACATATCGGAAAGTGGGCATGAGCTTTTGATGAAGGTGGCCGGAGGTACGGCCAAATGACAAGCAACATGGCAGAGGCATTTAACAAGTTGCTCAAAGGTGTCCGTGCATTGCCCGTTACGGCAATAGTCCGATATACATTCAATATGATGAATGAGTATTTTCTGAAATACTCACATGAAATGGACCGGCATATTGCGGGGGACAACAAGAACAAGTACAAATACAAGTACCCACCTAAGGTTGATGATTGGATGCAATTTCAGTCAAGGAAAGCGGATTCCCAAGTTGTCACAGAATATGACAATGACGAGCTAATTTACCAAGTTACGGATCCCAAAGGTACAACGGCTGATGGTGTACAACACGGAGGCCGAGATTTCAAGGTCTCACTCAATACTTGTGAGTGCACATGCGGAAGACCATCATTGCTTCATCTTGCATGCTCGCACTTGCTCGTGGCGTCTCGTAGGTGACATTTGGATTACAATAATCCACTCACGGAGAGAGAGTCTGAGTTCTCTATTGAGACTACTAAGAAGACATGGGATCCTAGATTTCATCCATACTTGGACCAATCACAATGGCCAGAGTACCATGGAATTCAACTATGGCCTGATCCGAAATGGAAGGTTGTTGGACGTGGAAGACGCAAGACAAAGCGCTTTAGGAGCGACATGGACGGATGGGGACGTGGTGGTGGTCGGGAAACGGGCAACGACCAATTCCAAGAGCCTCGTGAGAGATCCCGGTGTGGAACGTGCAATGGTGAAGAGCACAATGCAAGAAAGTGTTCTCAAAGGAAAAGAGCAAAAGGAAATCAAGAAAGTAATAGCCAACTGAGTGGTAGCCAACCAAGGACTAGCCAACAAGCTCCAAGCCAACCAAGTGGTAGCCAACCAAGGACTAGCCAACAAGCTCCAAGCCAACCAAGTGGTAGCCAACCAAGGACTATCCAACAAGCTCCAAGCCAACCAAGTGGTAGCCAACCAAGGACTAGCCAACAAGTCCCAAGCCACAATGTTCTTAGACAACAAGCTCCTAGACAACAAAGAGGTAGACAACTTGGGCTAAGAAGAGGAAGAAGGCGTGGTGGTTTTAATCCCGCTAGTATGATAGGTTACTTAGTAGGACCAAATCCGTATGATCATAGGTATGTTCACATTTATGCATATTTTACTATCTTTCATGCTTATTGGGTTCAATGCACCATTGTTCACATGAATGCATCCTTTACTAACTTATACCTTTTATTCTTATAATAGGTATGTCGACTCAACCCAATAAGGGCAATGATGGGGAAGGTGTGAACTACTCGAAGGTCTGGGCGGACGCTATGGAGGTGGTGGAGAAGAGGAAGGAAGCCGAGGAAGAGAGGAAGAGGAAGGAAGCTGAGGAAGAGAAGAAGAGGAAGGCATTCGAAGAGGTAGTTCAACTTGCTCATGACTTGGTGAAAAAGAAGACAAAGAGGACAAGATGAAGAAGAAAAAGGAAGAGGAAGAGAGGAATAGGGAAAAGGAGAAGGACATATAGTAATGTAAGGGAGGGTGGGGGATGCAATGGTTGTACTACCTTAGGTGTGTTCGACTCGTCCTCGGATGTGGAGTGATGATCGCCAGAATTGTCACCTTGGGGCGTGTTGGACCATGCCGCGGACGATGTTGCCACCCCGGGGTCACGGCAACCTAGCAAGTTCGACAACCGCCTTAACTGTTGGCCCTGCTTCTTAACAAATTCATGAAACAAACACTCTCCCTTCTCTCCGCGAGGGTATGTGTCCAAAGCATCCTCGCATGCATCGGCGAACTTTCTTACCTCGGCGCGCTGTCATAGACAAGAAAATAGTAAGTTATCCATGCAAGGCGCGAAAAGGGCTAAGACGGAAAACAAACATACGTCACACTTTACCACGAAGTTGACCAAAGGAGCAAAATCGGCTTGTCGCCCTTCTCTGACCATGATGTTTTATTGTTCGGTTGCAAGATCATCGAACAACAATGGATCCTCCAAGATCGAATCCCAAAATGCTCGTGGGTATATCTCCACCCGCGCGTTGTCAATGAACCATGTGATGTAGTTATTGAAAGCATCCTGATTAAAGGGCCTTTCCTGTGTTCTTTTTGCTTTCTTAGCCTTGATCACACACCTCCTGAATTTATCATCATGCTTCATGTGAAGCTTGTCCCAATCCTTCTCCTTCCTCTACTTCTTCATGTTCCAGCTGCACACAACAAAAAGTCCTAGAGAATTATTTTGGAGAAGGATAAATACATCACATGTTAAGGTAGTTAATAGCTTACCCATGGAGTTGTAAGTCCGTGTCCTTCCACTCAGGCGGGACAATCTGAAATAACCCAAACTGGGTCATGACATGTTGTTCCTGGTGATACTCAATAGCCCACATGCACACCAAGGGGCAACACATTAACCACAGACAAGATTCTCTGAAGCAAATAGGGTTAAGGTGATAGTCCTCCGGAACACCAAAGCGCTCCCCTCGACCGTATGGCTCCCACGTCACCTGCAGCATACCACACTCATGTTAAGTTCAAAGATTACAAGTTCAAGACATATAATTGAACGCACCCGAGGAAATTACCTGATCCATGGTGATCGTGTCAAACTCGTTGGTGTACCTCTTGTACGCCTCCACTGGGTCGCCTGGCGGTTCGGAGACCACATCCCACTTGTAAGACCACGCAGGGAGAAGGTTGTCCTTGCCGTCATCAATATAAGGATTGAATTTCAACAATTTCGGCCGTCCAATGGGGAAGCATTCCTAGATCCACACTGAAAGAAGGAGCAAACAACCACTAATACTTGCATCGGTGGCGCTCCTAAGACAAGCATCATCCAGCTGCAGATGAAGTGAACAACCATTTGGTAGGAACAAATATTTTTTGAGGTAATGCAGAAATATACAACAAAATTTGTAAAGAACTGATTACCTGACGGTACAACCAGGCCAACGCCGCCGAACCCCAACTGAGGGTAGAGTCAAAAGTAACGAGCAACTTGAGCCAATGCCCCTGAGCACGATCCCCACTGCTGTCAGGAAAGAGAGTCCTCGTGATGATGTACCACACATACACACGAGTGTACGTCATGATCGTCTCCTCATCCGCATCCTCGGGGAAGATCTTGAAATTCTGGATGATCCAACTAAAAGTAGCCCCGGCAGCGACCCTCAGTCTTTCCCCCTTCGAGTTTATAGCCTCGGGTGGATCCTTCCCTATAAGGTCGACCATCTGCTCACGCCACCCGTCTGAATCCGAGCTTATGCACATAGGGTTTCCCTCGATTGGGAGTGCCAGGATCATGATCATGTCCTGCAAAGTGACCGTAGTCTCACCGGTCATAAGGTGAAAAGTGTGCGTCTCCGGCCTCCATCGGTCCACAAGCGCGGTGATCGCAGCAAGGTTGAAGGCCGGTGTGGACCGAGTGACCATGTGGATAAAGGGGAGGAGTCCTAGCTGCTGGGTGTACGGAGTGTACCGCTCATCATAACGCATCTTGCTGGACGAGACCTCGTGGTACCTAAGTCGAAGGGGTTGAATCTCCTGCAAACATACAATGGCAAAGGTTAGATTTCCATCTAAACAAACATGGCATCTTGTTCGACTTGCATGGAAGTTTTTAGTACATGTCTCTTCTCCAACATCTTGTAGGTACGGTGTTGAACATCATAGTGAGCATTGTTTAGAAGGGGACATCCTACATATTCAAAATAATAGAGAGAATAAGAACAATTACAAAATGACCATCTTATTCCAACTATAGTTGTCACATATACTCCATCTTACTCTATCTATAATTGTAACATGAAAAAAATCCTACCCTACTGTACCTATAATTGTATCACGAACAAAAATTTCATCCTACTCTACCTATAGTTCTAGCATCTAGAGTTGGTTATATATATTGGCAATAGAACCTAGGGTTTCACTATCCCATAATAACTAGGTGTAACCATACAATTTCTCTACCTATAGTTCTAGCATCTCGATGTAACCATACTATTTCTCACATAAAACCTAGGGTTTCACTATCCCATAATAACTAGGGTTTCACTATCCATCTTACAAGCATTCCTAAACCTAAAGATCAAGTAAACATGGCAATGATTCATACAATCTAGGGTTTGACCAAAAATTGCAAATAAGGGACAAAAAGGGAGAAATTTGTGGATGGAATTGATAGGATTAGAGAGAATACCTGGGGGGGATTAGGAGCATGATTCTTGGAAGAAATCCCTAAATCTGGCCAAATTCGTGAGGTGTATTAGGTGGAGAGCGCCGCCGCCATGCTTCCTTCTCTGTTCGGGCTGGGAGAAGAATGAGGATGGGTCTAGGAAGGGCTGGCCGCGCGCTAATAGAAGACCTAAAGTGCGGCGCCACGAGCTCTGGCGTTGCACTACACAATGCGGCGCCAGACGGTGTGGCACCACACTAACGGGACTGGGTCCCATGAGGCCATGGGCGAGCCACGCTGGCAGGCGCGCGGTGCCACGCCTCATGGCACCGCTCTTTAGGGTGCGGCGCCAGACTATATGGCCTTGCACAAAGGGTTAGTCGAGTAAATTTCTTTTTGCCGGAGTTCATTTTGTGAATTTGTTTTTATAGGTTATTTTCATCCAAATTGCCACCGACGTGTGGTAAAAGTAAGATTTTTGGTTCCTCGCGTGATGTTGACTCACTGAAATCTTTTGAGACGTGTGTGTCCTAGATTTCAGTGTATCTAGCGGACTTTATATTTTGGTCACGCCTCCCTGATTTGAACTCGATAACGCCGCTCGATGCATCCACCTTTAAGTGAAGCTGTTGGGTTTCTGATGTCAGCATCTCATTAGAAAAATCATTTGTATGATGGAATTTTTTTCCTTCGCTCGAGCTACCCTGTTCCGAATTTGATAGCGTTGCTCGATGCATTAACACATCAACAGTTTATTCATACTACTGGGTCCCACATATCAGCCTCTCATTAGAAAAAACGTGTATATGAGGAATTTTTTTCCGTGATCGTGCCTCTGTGTTCCAACTTGATAACATTGCTTGATGCATTAACCATTTATTTAAGCTGGTGGATCCCTCATGTTAGCCACTCATTATAATAAACGTGTGTACGATGGAGTATCTAATTTCGCTCGTGTCTCCCTGTGTCGAACTTGATAACTTTGCTCGATGCATCAGCCGTTTATTTAGGTTGGTGGGTTCCCCATCTCAGTCTCCTTTGTAGAGGGAACATGTGTATGTTGAATATTTTTTTGATTGGGTCTGGTGTTTTGACCTTGGTAACGTTGCTCGATGCGATAGTCGTGTATGGTCTTGCTTCTGGGCCCTAATGTTAGGCTCTCTAGACAACGACAGTGGAAACCTTGCTAGGGTCAACAGAAATACCTTCCCCATTAATAACATGACCCAAATAGGCAACTTCCGAAATAAGAAGGTGCATTCTCACCTCCTTTACATTAGATGGTCGTTCTCAGCCAACGACAGTGGAAACCTTGCTAGGGTCAACATAAATACCTTCCCCATTAATAACATGACCCAAATAGGCAACTTCTGAAAGCCAGAACTCACACTTTTTTAACTTAGCATAGAACTTATTCTTTCGCAACGTCTCGAGCACCATGCTCAAATGACATTCATGATCTTCCTCCGTCTTAGAGAAAATAAGAATGTCATCGATAAATACCACGAAAAAATCATCATACTTATGGAACATGCTATTCATCGCCTCTATGAAATAAGAAGGTGCATTCATTAATCCAAAGGACATAACCTTTAACTCATAATGTCCATACTTCGTAGAGAACGTTGTCTTCTCAATATCCTCTTCTTGCACTCTTATTTGATTATAGTCTGACTGCAAATCGATCTTTGAAAATACCTTGGCACCCTTCAGTTGATCAAATAAGTCCTCAATGTGTGGCATCGGATATTTGTTCTTGATAGTCACCGCATTAAGAGCCTGATAATCAATACACATCCGCAATGTCAAATCTTTCTTCACAGTGAACAAAACAGGAGCTCCCCAAGGTGAAACGCTATGCCGGATCAAATCCTTGGCTAGCATATCATCAATTTTCTTCTTCAACTCATCTTAAAAAGGACGTGCTAAACGATATGGAGTGATTGAAATTGGGCGTGCACCAGGAACAAGGTCAATACGAAAGACCACATCCCGCTCTGGTGGCATACCTGGTATCTCACTAGGAAAAACATCAGGATAATTTATAACCACATGAATGTTCTCAATCTTCAACTCTTTACTCAAATTCCCCACCAAAGCCCAAAGAAATCTGTTCTTTAGTACTCTCTGACCTAGAAACAGGCTAGCCAACACTGATACAGAATGTTTAGGTGCACTGCACTAAAATATTAACTGTTTACCGGATGGAGCCTCCAAAGTGATGGTCTTCCAGAAACAAGATATAACGACCCGATAGCGGTGTAGCCAATCCATACCAAGAATAACATCAAAGGCCGGTAAAGGAATTACTATCAAATTTGCCACAAAATCTTCATCGTCTATGGAAATCACACATCCCGGACATACTACGGAACTAGTGATCAAGCCTCCCGAGGAACTAACTCGAACAAATCCAGAAATCTCTTGGCTAGATAGGCCAAATTTCTTGACAAAGTCAAGTGATACAAACGAATAGGTAGCACCAGAATCAGAGAGAATTAAAGCATCATGCGAATCCACTGGAAGTATACCTATAACAATGTCTGGACGACCCAGAGAGGATGGCATGACATAGATCCCAGGAGGTGCTGAAGAAGAAATCCCAGTATTCTGTTGTGGTGGTGGTGGAGCAGTAGGTGGTGCAGGTAACTGGAGTGGGGCATGCAGTGTAGGAAGAGGAGTAGCTGACCAGTAATAACCTGGCAGTGGAGGTGGGAGTTGATGAGGCTGAAATTGCGGTGATGGATATGCCTGATACTGTGGCTGAAACTGCTGAGAGGATGCCATCATATGCACTGAACCATGGGAAGATTTGGCTATTGATGCTAAACCACGAGAGGCTCCATCTACCGAAGACCCTGCTTTAGAAGATGTGGCCACCTCCCACTTGATAACAGAATTTGGGTTCTCCCTGGAGACCCTACTCATGTGACCATGCCTGCCGCACTGACGACAAGACCATGAAAAGTCACACTCAGAAGCACGGTGACCCTCCCCGCACTTGAAACAAACCATACCCTATCCTGGAACGGGTCGTAGGAAGGTAGGTGATGCAGAGCATGACCTTGAATAAGACTGAGCCCCAGACTACCTGGGCTTGAATGAATGCTGAGACCGCTGCTCTGGTTTGAACTTCTTGAAGTCGGATCGCTGAGTAGACCCACTCCCATCCTGGTAGTTCCTCTTATTTCTCCCACCATTGTTGCTAGCACCATGTGCACGAGTTTTCTTTGCCTCTGTGAGATGATATTGTAACTCCAAACCCCTAGCCTGCTCAACCACAGCGAAGTAGCTAGATGGGCAATTCATTCCCATCACATGTCAATATCGCGAATTAAGTCCCTCGAAGAACCTCCTTGCTTTCTCGGGCTCATTCTGATTAATATGGTCCACAAAATGAACCATCTTACTAAACTCAGCATCATACTCATCCACCGTCTTATTTCCTTGCTTGATATTCCTGAGGGCAACATCCATCTTCTCCTTGAATGAAGTCGGGTAGTACTTAGCAGTGAATTGTGTAACAAAAACATCCCATGTAGGCGGTCCATGAGCTGGTGTCCAAGCTGCACAGACTCCGTCCCACCAAACATCAGCCAAACCCTTTAGCTGAAAATCCACATACACAACTCTGTCCTATGGCGTCATCACTGATAGAGAATGGGGGAGTCTTCATACCAGCAGCCCTCCTATGATTGGACCGCGTCTTCTTCTTCTTCATCGCGAGGGCCTGATTATGATCATTCCTACGATGACCCACCAGCTTGGGGTTACTACCCGTGCTATTGAGCCCCACTTAGGCCAAAAGTGTAAGCTTGGGGGAAGGTATACCGACACCACACTCATATATATATCATGTTTCGTCGGTACTTTGTATATCCATGTTTCGCTTTCTTTTTGGTTTTTGTTTCTGCAAATATTTTTGTTGCTTCTTTTGGTTTGTTTCTTTGCCATTTTTCTTTGGTTTGCCTTAAGAAAAATCCAAAAATATTTTTCTTTGTTTGGCTTTTATTTGAGTGCTTGCTTTAAAAAACGAAAATCCAAAAATATTTGTTGTTCTTCTTTGGTTTTGTGAAGTTCGTTGCAGGGTTCAGCAGTCCTCAGTGGAGTTTGGTTTCATGTTATTATTCAAGACACACAAGTGAAGGGCAATGGTGAAGAATAATGACAACTTGAGGTGTGGTAAGAGGCTGGTAATGAACTCTATTTGTTTTCATTTTTGTACATATACTCATCATTGTGGGCATGCTTAGTCTGTTCATGTAAGGTGTATGTATTTATTGGATGCTTAGTAGTTCTTGCTCTCTTATGATTAGCTCCATCTTGCTAATAGTTTGTAGCATGTCATATGAATATTTGCTTGCATTGTTCTATTCATATCTTGATATGACTTTGTGGTATCCTCCTCTGAATGTTTCATTTGAATCGACTTGGCGCATGCTCACGCATGCATAAGACTGAACCAAAGTCAGTTAATCCTCAATGATTTATTTTGCCTCAGAGTTCTTGTATCACTTTTATGCCATAATTAATTATGTTTTGTTGCAAGCATCATTATGACAGTTATTGCTCTCTCGTTTGTCGCTCCCTTTCTATTGCTAGCCTTCACTTGCACTGAGTATGAGCTCTACTCGTGTTTCCAACTCCCCAAAACCAATATTATCAAAAGTGTCCACCATACCTACCTACTAGCATCATTTGCTATTCCGTGCATATTCATTATTCCTATTTTCTTCCAAATAAAATGTCTGCTTGTTATGGGAAAGTTAGTTAGTAAAGATCTCACGAACTTGATGGCACACTTTATTTTCTTGCACTTACTAAACCTGAACCATTGTGACTGTCCATGAAAGTTATATGCTTGAAAATTATAGGCTGGGAGTTAGCAGAACCGTGATGTCATAGGGAATGCTTTCAACACTTGTAAATATCTACCCGGTTGATACCATGCTCTTTTGTTTATGGATGTCGTCGGTGTAAAATAAAAGGGGAGCTTGTAAGTCCATGGAGTTATGTTATGTGTTAGAGAAACGCCTGGGCCGCTAGCCTAAGCCATGCATAATCATGGTGGAAACTTGCAGCATAACCATAGTGAGCAATCTATGAAGCTTTCTTCTTATAAAAAAAGAGAGAGACACAGAAAAGAGGAAAGAGAGAAAAAACACCATTTTCCCATGGTAAATAAGAAGATTGCTGAGATGCTCATTATCTGCTTACCTTGTCATTTTGGTATGGGATAGCTCATGTATCATGTGCAAGGGGTACCCCATTGGCGGTTCTCTATGATACACATGTATTTACTATGACAAGAACTTACCGGTAACTAAAGTTAAGTAGCATGAGGAGCAGCCCTCGTACTCAAGGGACATGAGATTTCCAGTTTATGGTCTGTCAAGCATATAATTCACATTGGACCTCACTTTCACCTTAACCATTTAAAGATTCTTATGATAGGGGCAATGAGATCTCAAACCTAATGAGTACCATACTTTCAGCATTTGGAAGCCTTTCAAATTTTTCAAAACCTTTTCACTTCCTTGTTGAGTCACCACTTATTCTATGAGCACCTTCTTGAGAGCATAGTTGTCATTCTTAGTGTAATGTGATTGTCTCAAAACTTGGTTAATTATGTCATGACTTTGATGCTTGTATCTTTGATGTCTTTAGTTCTAGTATTCACTTGAACGTCAGAGGTGCCTCAACATTTATGTTTTGCTCCACCATCAAATTCAAGCGAGATATCACTCTATCATACCATCTGGTGAGCATTGCAATGTTGCTTATGTTTATGTTTCATGCTACTTATTATTATTGAGTTGGAATCTCTTCATAGCTTGCAATGACTATTAAGTAGACTTAGTTGCATACTCTTTATTATGAATTGTTTAAGTATCTACTCATGTGATGAGAATATT
The DNA here is from genome assembly GCA_030063025.1 of Avena longiglumis. Lineage (NCBI taxonomy): Eukaryota > Viridiplantae > Streptophyta > Magnoliopsida > Poales > Poaceae > Avena > Avena longiglumis. The sequence continues at coordinate 452,884,579 of CP125974.1, read as the reverse complement.
ACATCATATGAAGCAAATGCGTTCGTGAAAGTTCTTTTATCGCACTCAGTTTTCAACTGAATTGCTTGAGGACAATCAATAAGCTAAGCTTGGGGGGAGTTGATACATTCAAAACGTATCTACTATCCCGAAAACTTTTGCTATTGTTTCTCCTCTAAACTTGTGTGATTTGGTGATACAACTAACACTGTCTAGCGCTGTTTTTAGCAGAATTGCTTTGGTGTCTAGTTTTTGTGCAGAAAATCAACTTTCAGGAAAATCCCGGAAAATATGCCGAATATCCTATTTTACTAGAAGACTCATGGAGCCAAAAGATGAGGCAGAGGTGGGCCACGAGGGCCCCACACCCACTGGCCGCGCGGGCTGGGCCTGGCCTCGCTGTAACACCCTCAGAATCGGCCCTATGCAAGTTTTAGCGAAATCCGCCAAACCCGCATAGAAACGATTCAAAGGTGCCCACCAAGCACTTTCGTGCGGGTGGAAAACGAAGTAATAACATTACACAACAGTCCTCGATGGGACCCATGATATATATATACAAATGACTCAAAGAGTCAAGAATATGATATAATGTACAAAGATCCAAATCACCTTGAAAATGATACGTCCGACTACCAGACAAGATGCAAATGGGGCTAAGAGCCCGAAGAATAACCAATGGCGTCCATAACCTGCCGTGCCAAGCGGAAGGGTAACCACTAACGGCGTCGATCTCAAAACACTTAAACAAAAGGGTGCCGACAAAGGGCAAAGGAAAAGAGGAGCGTCAAGATCGAGGCCAAGACACGGGAGGCTAGATTGGCGGTCCTCGCCTACATAGGTATGGTGGATCGAGCGGCAAAGATGCACTAAACAACCTATAGAGACTCGAAGAAACTGGCGGCTATCAGAGAGGGGTAAGGAAGACCTATTCGGATCCAACCTGATACTAGCATCAAACAAACCCATCCTGGCGTTTCCCCCTCGAGACCAACGAGGAAGTCAACCGAGGAACTCACACAGTTGGCAGTTTTACTTATTCAGTTATAGTTGCGGCACTTTACTAGTCAGGTTTAGATAATCATCCTGATAAAGTAAGCAGTAGGCACTTTTAATTAACCATTCCGTTATAGTTGCAACAATTACTAATCAGATACAGGTAGCATGAGATAAACCCAAAACCCAGCAGTTGTTGGTACTTTTAATCAGCCAATTCCGTTGTAGTTGCCATACTTACTAGTCAGGTACAATGGTCGCAAGCGACAATCCAAACAAGCAATTGTGGGCAGTATTATTAGCCATTCCATTATAGTGAAGCTGATTACTAGTCATTATAAAGTCAATTTTGTAGCAATAAACTTTAGTTATGCTTGTCTATGGTCGAGATACTGTGCTCCAAGTCGTCCATATCCGCGGACACGGCTTTGAAAGTTTTACCCGCCGGGTGCACCAATAGCAACACACGCCGATCAACCTCTAAAAACCAAATCAAAACCGAACGAGGCTTTCACGACTGAACAATCACAGGATTCATAAATATTTCAGGGGGCCACCCCTTAAAGTAGACCCGCAACGAAGTAAGCAAGCTCCGAGACGGACTCAAGGTTGTGGGGACGGCTGTGAACGATGGAACCCAAACTGGGCTTGTCGACACCATGAATCGTGCCACGATCCTAAACAAGACAAAGGTGCTATCCGTCGCACAATTTAAATACGTAAGTAGCATGGCATAAGTACAGGATAGTAAATAAAACCTCAAATTAGTTTGTGGCCCCAAGAAATAAGATGAATCAAGCTCGCCTGGGGTCCCATATACCTCCGGATGTGGGTAGCGCGAACAGTATCAAGTACTCGGGGTCTTACGGACACAAGTGGGCTCGAAACCAAATATTATCTATCACCCACCGATGCCTCTGCTTATTTCAATTTTAGTTGTTAAACAGGAATTAAAGTGAACGATAAGTAAAACTATGATCATCTCCAATATTAACATGCGGCAATACATTAACCACTGTGGCACTTGACGACACGCAATAAAGACTTGAGCAAGCGACTACGACGCGCAAGTCCAACTATCTACCAAACAACAGGTAATAGGATGTGTCCAAGGCAATATAAGGCTGCAAGGAATATCACAGGTACGGAATATAAAGCATCGCAACACAGATAGCAATAGATCAACAGGAGGGAATAAAGACTATAAAAGTAAGATAGGTAGAAAGGGGGAGATGCTCGCCTGAGAACATTGTCGAAGGTTCAACCGAAGATCGGGGCGAAGCTCACATCAACTCAACGGCCTTATCCGCGAAGAACCAAAACACTAGAAGAAACACCGGATGCACTATTTAATACAACGGCAGAAGATCGGCATGATGCATGTATGATGTATGGCATGGCAAAGGTGCAATGCAATTAGGTCAATATTAAGCGGAACCGGGGTCCCGACAATTATTAAATGGTTCAAGTTGTTTAGAACCCCCGCAATTTAAATGTTGTTATAACAAGGCAAGATAAGATACCGGTTCGCTACACAAGTTCAAATGAGGCCGATATGAGACTAGATTTGCCCGCATATGGGCCCCATATTTAATTAAGAGGTGAATCGGCATAAGGCCCCCAAACCACATGACAAGATGCATGCAAGTATGACAATTAATTATGCAACAAGTTTTATGTTTGGCATTTATAAAAATAGGGGTTCGGATAAGGGTCACACATTAGGGGTCTCGACGATCTTGTTAGGGTTCGACGAACTTGGGGTTCCGAGGTTCGGGGTTCGGTCTCAGGGTCCAGGGTTCGACGGAAACGGGCTCGGCGGGAACGTTCTCGGGCCACGGAGGTAGGTCTTGTCGCATCCGGGAAGCCGAACTTGGTTTGGTGCCGGGGCGCGTCGGATTCTCCCGGGTCGGTGCCGGTCTTGTCGTCGAGAAGAAATTGTCGGGCCCGCGTATCGGGTCGGTTCTGGCAGCCGGGGTGAAGTGCTTGTCGTCCCATGGCGATCTTGGAGTCCCGGGGGTTTTTCCCGCGTCCGTGATGTAGATCTTGTCGGTTTCCTGTCGGAGGCCTTCGGGTACGGGGGTTCTCGATGCAGTCGCTCTTTTGCTACATGGATCCTTCATGTTCCATTTTCCCCATTCACGAGCGTCGGCACACTCTCGAAGGAGCTTCTCGGGCAGCTTGTGGCGGTCTTGCTTGCAGGCTTGGGCTGCTGCGACTCCCTCCGACGCTTGCGAAGAGGTGGGTCCCAGGGACGCGGAGGCCGGGCTTGGGGAGGCTCGAGGCGGCACTGCGCTGGCCGGAGGCGGACGTGACGCGCACGGGGAACGGCGAGGCGATAGCCCGACGGGCGGCTGCGGGGCCGGCGACGGGGTCGGCGACGCACGAGGCCGCGGCCGGCTGGGGTGGCGATGAGGCGGCCTGGGAGGGCTCGGCGTAGGCGCGAGCTTGACGCGGGAGGAGCCGACGGGAGGCCGGGCGGCAAGGGAGCCAAGGGCGGAGCTGGGGGAAGGGGCGCGGAGATGGTGGGGAGCGGCGGCGAGCGGGCGGAGGCTCGGTCTGCTGGGAGAGGGCGAGCCGGGTGGCGGTGGGAGGCGGCCGGGAGAGGAGGAGCGGGCCGGCTGAGGGCGCGGCATGAGGGCGGGTCGCAGCGCGGCCGACCGGAGGCCGGAGGAGCTAGGCGGAGGGGGGCGCTGGTGGCGGTGCTTGCGGGGAGCGGAGGCGGGCGGTCGACGAGCGGGAGCGGCTGGGCGAGCCCACGGAGCGAGGGGAGAGGCGGCGAGGCGAGGGGAGGGCCTGGAGGTCACGTGGCGAAGCTTGCAGAGATAGGGGAAGGAACACAGCGAGGTAGGAGACGCGAGGTGGGGGGCAGGTGGCGTGGGGATCGGGCGGAAAGGCGGTCCCAGGCGTGGGGTCCACGCGGACGGCCAGTTCAGTGGGGACTGTGTGGGGCTGTGGTGTTGTGTGAGCGCGTGGGTGAGAGGGTGTGTGGCCGGCTGATGGGGAAGGAGAGAGAGGGAAAAGAAGAGGGAGTGATGTGGCATTGCCTGGTTGGTTGGGGGATAGGGAGAGGGTGAGGTGGCGAGAGCTGATTGGAGGGAGTGAGGTGGAGTGGGGTGGGAAGGTTATCCGGGTAGTCAGAGGATTAATAGGGTGGGTTAGATGGACCGATGAAAACCTGGGGTGGTCGTCAATCAAACGGCTCGTTCGCCTCACAAAAACAATTAATTAAAATATTTATTTTACCCAACATGGTAATCCGACAGCGGACAAAACAAAATAATCCGGGGACCCGGGTTTGCGTGTTTGAATGTAGATGGGGCGTTTGGAAAACAAATCGGGCTTTGCGAAAATAGTTTTGACAAACAACATATGATGATGACGATGCAATGCACAAATTCAACGCGATTTTTCTAGTAGTGGTTTTGCGGGATGCCACAATTCGACACCACTAACAATGGATCTCGCCCTCGAGATCCGCCTCATGGTACCAGAAGGCAGATCGGCGTTCTGCATCTTCTCGCTTCGCGTAGATCCTCGCGACACCACTAACGAGGGTTCCTTCTTCATCTGGAAGTCGGCGACACCACCAACAAAGGGTCGTTGATCCTGATCGACGAGAGAGCACTCCGGAGAACAAAGGACGAAGGTAGAGGTATCAAACGATAAGGCCACCTCTAACTTCCATTTGAAGAGAAAAAGTTACATTGATCCACCAGTTCGATGTACAGAGCGAACAGTAAGAGTCGGGTAGGGTGATCAGTCCATCCCGTACCCACACTATCAACTCTATACATGGATAGGAGAATCAGGCAACTCAACTCTCGAGATTTAGACTGAAGATCTTCATAGGTGGTATCCGGAACAAAGGGATGCTGCCAGCAGAAATCGTATGAAAGACACACTGATTAGGTTCTGCGATGGTTCCATTGGCATGAACAACACATGCTCAAGGTTAACTCCAACTTCACCAATGCTCGTCCTTCTCATATGTTTTTCAACGACACTGATATCCAGCAAGGAACACATATGGATAAAGAGCTCAAGAACAGAAGATTGGATGAAGGGTACAACAGACAAGTGGCAGATTGACGATCGTAGCACCTTCGTTACAAAAGGGAGAAAGCGAAACCCTGAAGGTACGACGGAAACCCAACCACGAGAATTCCTGGACTCGAAGAGAGAGGAGAGAGCAGATTCAAAACACGTCGAGGTAAGAGGAGAATAGCAGAGGGGTAAGGAGTAAAATCAGACCTAACCAGAACTATCCAACCGTTTTTGCAAAATAGTTTTGACACTCTACTTCGGCCGTTAGCTAGGTTATCCTACAGGCTGGACTTGCGGGGTATCGCAACTGCTGAGCTCTGATACCACTCTGTAACACCCTCAGAATCGGCCCTATGCAAGTTTTAGCAAAATCGCCAAACCCGCATAGAAACGATTCAAAGGTGCTCACCAGCACTTTCGTATGCGGTGGAAAACGGTAATAACATTACACAACAGTCCTCGATGGGACCCACGTAAGATATATATATACAACAAATGACTCAAAGAGTCAAGAATACATATATAATGTACAAAGATCCAAATCACCTTGAAAATGATACGTCACTACGGACAAGATGCAAATGGGGCTAAGAGCCACAAGAATAACCAATGGAGTCCATAACCCTGCTGTGCCAAGCCGAAGGGTAACCCCGCTAACGCGCCGATCTCAAAACCCGCTTAAACAAAAGGGTGCCGACAAAGGGCAAAGGAAAAAGAGGAGCGTCGATCGAGGCCAAGACAGCGAGGCTAGATTCGGCGGTCCTCGCCACATAGGTATGGTGGATCGAAAGGCGGCAACATGCACTAAACAACCTATAGAGACTCGAAGAAACTGGCGGCTATCAGAGAGGGGTAAGGAAGACCTATTCGGATCCAACCTGATACTAGCATCAAACAAACCCATCCTGGCGTTTCCCCCTCGAGACCAACGAGGAAGTCAATCGAGGAACTCACACAGTTGGCAGTTTTACTTATTCAGTTATAGTTGCGGCACTTTACTAGTCAGGTTTAGATAATCATCCTGATAAAGTAAGCAGTAGGCACTTTTAATTAACCATTCCGTTATAGTTGCAACAATTACTAATCAGATACAGGTAGCATGAGATAAACCCAAAACCCAGCAGTTGTTGGTACTTTTAATCAGCCAATTCCGTTGTAGTTGCCATACTTACTAGTCAGGTACAATGGTCGCAAGCGACAATCCAAACAAGCAATTGTGGGCAGTATTATTAGCCATTCCATTATAGTGAAGCTGATTACTAGTCATTATAAAGTCAATTTTATAGCAATAAACTTTAGTTATGCTTGTCTATGGTCGAGATACTGTGCTCCAAGTCGTCCATATCCGCGGACACGGCTTTCAGAAAGTTTTACCCGGCCGGGGTGCACCAATAGCAACACACGCTCGATCAACCTCGGAAAAACCAAATCAAAACCGAACGAGGCTTTCACGACTGAACAATCACAGGATTCAGAATTATTTCAGGGGCCACCTTAAAGTAGACCCATAGAAGTAAGCAAGCTCCGAGACGGACTCAAGGTTGTGGGGACGGTGTGAACGATCGGGAACCCAAAACTGGGCTTGTCGACACAGCGGAATCGTGCCACGATCCTAAACAGATGTGTGCTATCTGTCGCACAATTTAAATACGTATAGCATGGCATAAGTAGGATAGTAAATAAAACCTCAAACTAGTTTGTGGCCCCAAGAAATAAGATGAATCAAGCTCGCCTGGGGGTCCCATATACCTCCCGGATGTGGATAGCGCGATAAATCAAGGAACATGTATCAAGTACTCGGGGTCTTACGGGACACAAGTGGGCGTTCGGAAACCAAATATTATCTATCACCCACCGATGCCTCTGCTTATTTCAATTTTAGTTGTTAAACAGGAATTAAAGTGAACGATAAGTAAAACTATGATCATCTCCAATATTAACATGCGGCAATACATTAACCACTGTGGCACTTGACGACACGCAACAGCACTTGAGCAAGCGACTACGACGCGCAAGTCCAACTATCTACCAAACAACAGGTAATAGGATGTGTCCAAGGCAATATAAGGCTGCAAGGAATATCACAGGTACGGAATATAAAGCATCGCAACACAGATAGCAATAGATCAACAGGAGGGAATAAAGACTATAAAAGTAAGATAGGTAGAAAGGGGGAGATGCTCGCCTGAAAACATTGTCGAAGGTTCAACCGAAGATCGGGGCGAAGCTCACATCAACTCAACGGCCTTATCCGCGAAGAACCAAAACACTAGAAGAAACACCGGATGCACTATTTAATACAACGGCAGAAGATCGGCATGATGCATGTATGATGTATGGCATGGCAAAGGTGCAATGCAATTAGGTCAATATTAAGCGGAACCGGGGTCCCGACAATTATTAAATGGTTCAAGTTGTTTAGAACCCCCGCAATTTAAATGTTGTTATAACAAGGCAACATAAGATACCGGTTCGCTACACAAGTTCAAATGAGGCCGATATGAGACTAGATTTGCCCGCATATGGGCCCCATATTTAATTAAGAGGTGAATCGGCATAAGGCCCCCAAACCACATGACAAGATGCATGCAAGTATGACAATTAATTATGCAACAAGTTTTATGTTTGGCATTTATAAAAATAGGGGTTCGGATAAGGGTCACACATTAGGGGTCTCGACGATCTTGTTAGGGTTCGACGAACTTGGGGTTCCGGGGTTCGGGGTTCGGTCTCAGGGTCCAGGGTTCGACGGAAACGGGCTCGGCGGGAACGTTCTCGGGCCACGGAGGTAGGTCTTGTCGCATCCGGGAAGCCGAACTTGGTTTGGTGCCGGGGCGCGTCGGATTCTCCCGGGTCGGTGCCGGTCTTGTCGTCGAGAAGAAATTGTCGGGCCCGCGTATCGGGTCGGTTCTGGCAGCCGGGGTGAAGTGCTTGTCGTCCCATGGCGATCTTGGAGTCCCGGGGGTTTTTCCCGCGTCCGTGATGTAGATCTTGTCGGTTTCCTGTCGGAGGCCTTCGGGTACGGGGGTTCTCGATGCAGTCGCTCTTTTGCTACATGGATCCTTCATGTTCCATTTTCCCCATTCACGAGCGTCGGCACACTCTCGAAGGAGCTTCTCGGGCAGCTTGTGGCGGTCTTGCTTGCAGGCTTGGGCTGATGCGACTCCCTCCGACGCTATAAGAGGTGGGTCCTGGGACGCTGGAGGCCGGGCTTGGGAGGCTCGAGGCGACATCGCGCTGGCCGAGGCGGACGTGACGCGACGGGAACGGCGAGGCGATAGTCTGACGGGCGGCAGCGGGCCGGGGTCGGCGACGAGGCCAGGTGGCGGCGGTGGCGGACGAGGAGGCGGCCTGGGAGGGCTCGACGAGGGGCGAGCTTGACGCGGGGAGGAGCCGACGGGAGGCCGGGCGGCGCCAGGAGCCAAGGAGCTGGGGAAGGCCGAGATGATGGTGGGGAGGCGCGGGGGAGGCTCGGCTGCAAGGCTGGGGGAGAGGGCGGTGGCGAGGGAGCCGGGCCGAGGGAGAGAGGAGCGGGGCAAGGCTGAGGGCGCCCGGGGGCGAGGCGGCACGGCCGACCGAGGCAGCCCGGAGGAGCTAAGCGAGGGGGGGCGCTGGTGGCGGGAGCGGAGGCGGGCGACGAGCGGAGCGGCGGGCGAGCCTGGCCAGGGGAGCGGAGAGGCGAGGCGTGGCGAGGGGCTCTGGAGGTCACGGCGGCGAGCTTGCAGAGAGAGGGGAAGGAACACAGCGAGGTAGGAGACGCGAGGTGGGGGGGCAGGTGGCGTGGGGATCGGGGCGGGAAAGGCGGTGGGTCCCAGGGCGTGGGGTCCACGCGGGGACGGTTCCAGGTGGGGACCAGGTGTGGGCTGTGTGGTGTTGTGTGAGCGCGTGGGTGAGAGGGTGTGTGGCCGGCTGATGGGGAAGGAGAGAGAGAGGGAAAAGAAGAGGGAGTGATGTGGCATTGCCTGGTTGGTTGGGGAATAGGGAGAGGGTGAGGTGGCGAGAGCTGATTGGAGGGAGTGAGGTGGAGTGGGGTGTGGGAAGGTTATCTAGGTAGCTGTAGGATTAATAGGGTGGGTTAGATGGACCGATTTAAAAACCTGGGGGTGGTCGTTCGGGTCAAACGGCCCGTTCGACTGCCCCCACAAAAACAATTAATTAAAATATTTATTTTTACCCAGCGCTTTTGCAATCCGACAATGACAAAACAAAATAATCCGGGACCCGGGTTTATGTTTGAATGTAGATGGGGCGTTTGGAAAACAAATCGGGCTTTGCGAAAATAGTTTTGACAAACAACATATGATGATGACGATGCAATGCACAAATTCAACGCGATTTTTCTAGTAGTGGTTTTGCGGGATGCCACAATTCGACACCACTAACAATGGATCTCGCCCTCGAGATCCGCCTCATGGTACCGGAAGGCAGATCGGCGTTCTGCATCTTCTCGCTTCGCGTAGATCCTCGCGACACCACTAACGAGGGTTCCTTCTTCATCTGGAAGTTGGCGACGCCACCAACAAAGGGTCGTTGATCCTGATCGACGAGAGAGCACTCCGGAGAACAAAGGACGAAGGTAGAGGTATCAAACGATAAGGCCACCTCTAACTTCCATTTGAAGAGAAAAAGTTACATTGATCCACCAGTTCGATGTACAGAGCGAACAGTAAGAGTCGGGTAGGGTGATCAGTCCATCCCGTACCCACACTATCAACTCTATACATGGATAGGAGAATCAGGCAACTCAACTCTCGAGATTTAGACTGAATATCTTCATAGGTGGTATCCGGAACAAAGGGATGCTGCCAGCAGAAATCGTATGAAAGACACACTGATTAGGTTCTGCGATGGTTCCATTGGCATGAACAACACATGCTCAAGGTTAACTCCAACTTCACCAATGCTCGTCCTTCTCATATGTTTTTCAACGACACTGATATCCAAAGAAGGAACACATATGGATAAAGAGCTCAAGAATGTAAGATTGGATGAAGGGTACAATGACAAGTGGCGATTGACGATCGTAGCACCTTCGCATAAAAGGGAGAAAGCGAAACTCAAGGTACGACGGAAACCCAACCACGAGAATTCTCGGACTCAAGAGAGAGAGAGAGCGATTCAAAACACGCCGAGGTAAGAGGAGAATAGCAGAGGGTAAGGAGTAAAATCAGACCTAACGTAACTATCCAACCGCTTTTGCAAAATAGTTTTGACACTCTACTTGGCCGTTAGCTAGGTTATCCTACAGGCTGGACTTGCGGGTATCGCAATCGCTGAGCTCGATACCACTCAGAACACCTCAGAATCGGCCCTATGCAAGTTTTAGCAAAATCGCCAAACCCGCATAGAAACGATTCAAAGGTGCCCACCAGCACTTTCGCAAGGGTGGAAAACGGTAATAACATTACACAACAGTCCTCGATGGGACCCACGTAATATATATATACAACAAATGACTCAAAGAGTCAAGAATACATATATAATGTACAAAGATCCAAATCACCTTGAAAATGATACAACGTCCGACTACGGACAAGATGCAAATGGGGCTAAGAGCCCTGAAGAATAACCAATGGAGTCCATAACCCTGCCCAGGCCGGAAGGGTAACCTCGCTAACGGGCCGATCTCAAAACCTGCTTAAACAAAGGGGTGCCGACAAAGGGCAAAGGAAAAAGAGGAGCGTCGATCGAGGCCAGACACGGGAGGCTAGAATTGCGGTCCTCGCCTACATAGGTATGGTGGATCGAGCGGCGGCAAGATGCACTAAACAACCTATAGAGACTCAAGAAAGCGGCTATCGAGAGGGGTAAGGAAGACCTATTCGGATCCAACGATACTAGCATCAAACAAACCCATCTGGCGTTTCCCCTCGAGACCAACGAGGAAGTCAACCGAGGAACTCACACAGTTGGCAGTTTTACTTATTCAGTTATAGTTGCGGCACTTTACTAGTCAGGTTTAGATAATCATCCTGATAAAGTAAGCAGTAGGCACTTTTAATTAACCATTCCGTTATAGTTGCAACAATTACTAATCAGATACAGGTAGCATGAGATAAACCCAAAACCCAGCAGTTGTTGGTACTTTTAATCAGCCAATTCCGTTGTAGTTGCCATACTTACTAGTCAGGTACAATGGTCGCAAGCGACAATCCAAACAAGCAATTGTGGGCAGTATTATTAGCCATTCCATTATAGTGAAGCTGATTACTAGTCATTATAAAGTCAATTTTATAGCAATAAACTTTAGTTATGCTTGTCTATGGTCGAGATACTGTGCTCCAAGTCGTCCATATCCGTGGACACGGCTTTCAGAAAGTTTTACCCGGCCGGGGTGCACCAATAGCAACACACGCTCGATCAACCTCGGAAAAACCAAATCAAAACCGAACGAGGCTTTCACGACTGAACAATCACAGGATTCAGAAATATTTCAGGGGGCCACCCCTTAAAGTAGACCCGCAACGAAGTAAGCAAGCTCCGAGACGGACTCAAGGTTGTGGGGACGGCTGTGAACGACTGGGAACCCAAACTGGCTTGTCGACACCGCGGAATCGTGCCACGATCCTAAACAAGATGTGCTATCTGTCGCACAATTTAAATACGTATAGCATGGCATAAGTACAGATAGTAAATAAAACCTCAAACTAGTTTGTGGCCCCAAGAAATAAGAGAATCAAGCTCGCTCGTGGGGTCCCATATACCTCCGGATGTGGATAGCGCGATAAATCAAGGAACATGTATCAAGTACTCGGGGTCTTCACGGACACAAGTGGGCTCGAAACCAAATATTATCTATCACCCACCGATGCCTCGCTTATTTCAATTTTAGTTGTTAAACAGGAATTAAAGTGAACGATAAGTAAAACTATGATCATCTCCAATATTAACATGCGGCAATACATTAACCACTGTGGCACTTGACGACACGCAACAGCACTTGAGCAAGCGACTACGACGCGCAAGTCCAACTATCTACCAAACAACAGGTAATAGGATGTGTCCAAGGCAATATAAGGCTGCAAGGAATATCACAGGTACGGAATCTAAAGCATCGCAACACAGATAGCAATAGATCAACAGGAGGGAATAAAGACTATAAAAGTAAGATAGGTAGAAAGGGGGAGATGCTTGCCTGAAAACATTGTCGAAGGTTCAACCGAAGATCGGGGCGAAGCTCACATCAACTCAACGGCCTTATCCGCGAAGAACCAAAACACTAGAAGAAACACCGGATGCACTATTTAATACAACGGCAGAAGATCGGCATGATGCATGTATGATGTATGGCATGGCAAAGGTGCAATGCAATTAGGTCAATATTAAAGCGAACCGGGTCCCGACAATTATTAAATGGTTCAAGTTGTTTAGAACCCCCGCAATTTAAATGTTGTTATAACAAGGCAAGATAAGATACCGGTTCGCTACACAAGTTCAAATGAGGCCGATATGAGACTAGATTTGCCCGCATATGGGCCCCATATTTAATTAAGAGGTGAATCGGCATAAGGCCCCCAAACCACATGACAAGATGCATGCAAGTATGACAATTAATTATGCAACAAGTTTTATGTTTGGCATTTATAAAAATAGGGGTTCGGATAAGGGTCACACATTAGGGGTCTCGACGATCTTGTTAGGGTTCGACGAACTTGGGGTTCCGAGGTTCGGGGTTCGGTCTCAGGGTCCAGGGTTCGACGGAAACGGGCTCGGCGGGAACGTTCTCGGGCCACGGAGGTAGGTCTTGTCGCATCCGGGAAGCCGAACTTGTTTTGGTGCCGGGGCACGTCGGATTCTCCCGGGTCGGTGCCGGTCTTGTCGTCGAGAAGAAATTGTCGGGCCCGCGTATCGGGTCGGTTCTGGCAGCCGGGGTGAAGTGCTTGTCATCCCATGGCGATCTTGGAGTCCCGGGGGTTTTTCCCGCGTCCGTGATGTAGATCTTGTCGGTTTCCTGTCGGAGGCCTTCGGGTACGGGGGTTCTCGATGCAGTCGCTCTTTTGCTACATGGATCCTTCATGTTCCATTTTCCCCATTCACGAGCGTCGGCACACTCTCGAAGGAGCTTCTCGGGCAGCTTGTGGCGGTCTTGCTTGCAGGCTTGGGCTGCTGCGACTCCCTCCGACGCTTGCGAAGAGGTGGGTCCTAGGGACGCGGAGGCCGGCTTGGGAGGCTCGAGGCGACTGCGCTGGCGGAGGCGACGTGACGCGCGACGGGAATGAGGCGATAGCCCGACGGGCGCGGGCCGGGCGACGGGTCGGCGACGACGAGGCAGCTGGGCGCCGGGCGGCTTGCAGTGGACGAGGAGGCGGCCTGGGAGGGCTCGACGAGGGCGAGCTGACGCTTGAGGAGGGAGGTTGGGGCGAGCTGGAGCCGCGGCGGAGCTGGGGAAGCGTGGCGGAGTTGGTGGGAGCGCGGCGTGAGGTGGGCGGGAGGCTCGGTCGTCTGGGGAGAGGGGCGAGCCGGTGGCGGTGGAGCGAGCCGGCGGCGCCGGAGAGGGAGGAGCGGGCCGGCTGAGGGCGCGGCCCGCGAGGGCGGTCGCAGGCGGCACAGTCGACCGGAGGCAGCGCCGGAGGAGCTAGGCGGAGGGGGGCGCTGGTGGCGGTGCTTGCGGGGAGCGGAGGCGGGCGGTCGACGAGCGGGAGCGGCTCGGGGGCGAGCTCGCCGGCGGGAGCGGAGGGGGAGAGGCGGGCGTAGGCGAGGGGGAGGGGCTCTGGAGGTCACGGCGGCGAGCTTGCAGAGAGAGGGGAAGGAACACAGCGAGGTAGGAGACGCGAGGTGGGGGGCAGGTGGCGTGGGGATCGGGGCGGGACAGGCGGTGGGTCCCAGGGCGTGGGGTCCACGCGGGGACGGTTCCAGGTGGGGATCAGGTGTGGGCTGTGTGGTGTTGTGTGAGCGCGTGGGTGAGAGGGTGTGTGGCCGGCTGATGGGGAAGGAGAGAGAGAGGGAAAAGAAGAGGGAGTGATGTGGCATTGCCTGGTTGGTTGGGGGATAGGGAGAGGGTGAGGTGGCGAGAGCTGATTGGAGGGAGTGAGGTGGAGTGGGGTGTGGGTAGGTTATCTGGGTAGCTGTAGGATTAATAGGGTGGGTTAGATGGACCGATTTAAAAACCTGGGGGTGGTCGTTCGGGTCAAACGGCCCGTTCGACTGCCCCCACAAAAACAATTAATTAAAATATTTATTTTTACCCAGCGCTTTTGCAATCCGACAGCGGACAAAACAAAATAATCCGGGGACCCGGGTTTGCGTGTTTGAATGTAGATGGGGCGTTTGGAAAACAAATCGGGCTTTGCGAAAATAGTTTTGACAAACAACATATGATGATGACGATGCAATGCACAAATTCAACGCGATTTTTCTAGTAGTGGTTTTGCGGGATGCCACACTCGCCTGGACGGGGTGTGGCCACCTTGGGCACCCCCTCGGCCTCCGTCTTTGCCTACTTAAAGCCTCTTGACCTAAAAACCAAGGGTGGTTCGACGTTTTTCCAAAAAGAGTTCCGATGCGCCGCCATCACGAAAAACCGCGATTTGGAACCAAAAACTCCGTTCTAGCACCCCGTCGGGACGGGGAATTGGAGGAGATCATCGCCATCATCATCACCGACTCCTCTCTATCAACCATCCATGATTCCCCATCCATGAGTGAGTAATCCCCTACTGTAGGCTATGGGGATGGTCGGGATCGGATGAGATCTATCATTTAATCGAATAAGATTGGTAGGGCATGGTGCCTAGTATCTTTATTAGTGATATTTGACTTTGTTGCAACTTGTTGTGCTTAATGCTTGTCACTAGGGCCCGAGTGCCATGATCTTATATCTGAACATGTTATTGATTCATGATGATAGTGTTTTTTGTGATCTTATCTGCAAGTTGTGCACACATATCATTGTCCGGAACCAAAGCCCTGAAGTGACAGAAATTGGGACAGCCGGAGGGGATGGCTGTGATATGAGAATCACATGTGTTCATGGAGTGTTAATGCTTTTCTCCGGTACTCTATTAAAAGGAGTACCTTAATTTCTAGTAGATTCCCTTGAGGCCCCGCTGCAAAGGGCTGGCTGGACAAAAGATGTTATGCAAGTTCTCATTGCGAGCACGTATGACTATATATAGAACACATACCTATGATTGTTTAGTACTTGGATGCTTTATCTTATTTATCTGCAAATGCCCTAGATCTTGAAGTTATATGAATAGTCTCGTCCATGCAACGCCCGTCCATCCATGCCTATGACTACCGCACTCATATCCTACTGTTTGCTACTATTTTTACTAATGCCTTTGTTTTACCGCTGTTGTTACTTTGCTATTGCTACTACAAAACTGTTGCTACTGATAAACTTCTGTGAGCAAGACTATTTCTAGGTGCAGCTGAATTGACAACTCGGTTCTTAAGGCTTATAAGTATTCTTTGGCTCCCCTTGTGTCGAATCAATAAATTGAGTTATACTACCCTCGAAGACTGTTGTGATCCCCTATACTTGTGGGTCATCAAGTCACTAGCATCTACTTGGCCAAGATAGTTACTAGAAACGGAGAGCATGCAAGATCTCAAACAACACAGACATGATAGAATCAATAAGATAGAATCATTAATCAATCTGACATAGTAATCTCAATATCCATCGGATCCCCGCAAACACAACATGCATGATTACAAATAGATGATCTCGATCATGAACGGAGCTCACAAGATCTAAACATGGTAGCACAAAGGAGGATAAACAACCATCTAGCTACTGTATGAACCCATAGTCCAAGGTGAAACTAGTCACGCATCATACTGGAGGCTAGCATGGTGATGAAGAAGGCCTCCGGGGTGATCTCTCCCCTCTGGCAAGGTGCCGGGAGAGCTTTAGACCCTCCCTAATCTAGGGACGATGGTGGCGGCATCTACGGACTATTTCGTGGATATATGATTGGGTACTTAGGGTTTTGGCATCGGGGGCTTCTTATAGGAGAAGAGGGAGACCGAGGGGGTGACCGAGGCGGCCGCACCCCCCCAGGCGCCTGGCCGCGCGGCCAGGGGTGTGGGCCCCTCGAGGCCCTCCACCGTCTCGTCTTCTGGCTCCGTGTTCCCCTCGGTGAAATATTGACTTTGGCTTTGGTCTCGTCCAATTCCGAGAATATTCATTTTTTGACTTTTATGGAAACAAAAACAACTGAAAATAGGAAACTGGCACTGTGGCATCTTGTTAATAGGTTATTCCTAGAAAACGTATAAAAATACCTCAAAGTGTAGACAAAGAAAAGCAAAGTGGATACTAAACAAGCATGGAACATAAAAAATTATAGACGTTTACTACATATCATACATGAGCAGCAATTCCAAAAGTTTCCTAAAGGGAAGTTGCCCTCTAGTTGGGATATGCCTCGTTCTAACCATGCAGGGAAAGAACACTCTAAGGAGGAAGAGTGGGGAAAGAATAACAAGGACCGGGATTCTTGGTCCGACATGATCATGAACTACATTGAGCATAATTCAGAGTTGATTTGTACTCTAACCTTTGAGATTGAGGATTTGAGGAACCTGATTGAAAAGATGAACAAGGGAACACCACCACCACCGAATGAGTAATTCATCATCAGGTTTTGGCATCCCCTTGGTTTGTTCCAAGATCGGGGGAGTGCCGCGGTATCACATCATTATCTTTCATATTTTTACCTTTTTAGTAGAGTCATATCTTAAATAGAGAAGTTATTATATAGGATAGTTTGCATTGTGGAAGTATCTCTCCTTTAGTTGGTTATCTATGTATCCCTTGGTGTGAGTGCCTTTATGGAATATTAATGATAAGTTTCATCTTTTACTTTTTGCACTTCTTATTTTAGTTTGCAATCTCTATTATATGATTGGTCTTGTTGATTAGTATTGGTATCACTTTGGGAGCATCAAGTAAATCAAAATTGGTTTTGTCAAACCAAGCTCTGGTCAGTAGCAATACTTTTTGAGGTTTGAAAGGAAAAGATAAAAGCACTTACATGTATTTTATATCATTTTCTTTATTTCTTGATTTGCTCATAAGCTTAGTATTCTTTATTTAATATCTTTTGTGTTTTCAAGGAAGATTGCATGTTTGACTTTATCACTTGTATGTTTGCTTGTTTCCTTCAACTCTTTTGCTTGATACCCATCCTTTCTAACCAAAAACCTGTATTGGGAGGGAATACTTCTTGTGCATCCAATCCTTTAAACTTAAACCTATGCCATTTGTGTCCACCATATCTACCTATTGGCATTATTGCTATTCCAAGTAAATTCTCAGGCTTCATCTACCTTTCAAATTAAGAATTCTTTTGTTATGTGAAACCTAGTTAGTAAAGCTCTCACGAACTTGATGGCACATTTTCTTGCCCCTAATAAACTTGAACCATTGTGTCATCTATGTTGTATATGCTTGCACCTATAAGTTGGGAATTAGCAGAACCGTGTTATCATGGGGAACGCTTTCAACACCTGTAAATATCTACCCCATTGATATCATGATCTTTTGTTTGCGGATCTCAGCGGTGTGAAATAAAAGGGGAGCTTGTAAGTCCATGGAGTTATGTATATGTGTTAGAGAAACGCCTGGGCCGCTAGCCTAAGCCATGCCTAATCATGGTGGAAACTTGCAGCATAACCATAGTGAGCAATCTGTGAAGCATCCTCAATAAAAAACTATGCAAATAGCAAATAAAAAGATCACTGAGATGCTCACTATCTGCTTGCCTTGTGATTTTTATATGGGATAGCTCCTGTATCATGGGGCAAGGGGTACCCCGTTGGCGGTTCTCTATGCTACACATGTACTTACTATGACAAGAACTTACCGGTAACTAAAGTTGAGTAGCATGATGAATGGCCCTCGTACTCAAGGGACATGAGATTGCCAACTTATATTTTGTCAAGAATATACTCCATATTTGTTCACTTTCACATTAATCACCTCAAGATGCTTATGATAGGGGAAATGAGAGCTGAAAGCTAGTAAGTACCATAATATTTTGAAAGCTCTTTATGAAACTTGAAATCCCTAGTTCCCTCTGTGAAGGGCCTTTCTCTTACTTCTCAGTTGAGTCAGTAAAACCTATTCCTCTCTATCTCCAGCAAGCATTTGAGTTGTTGTGTGTCAATCATTCATATGATGATTTATTCAATCATGTTTATTATCTTCCGTGTTTTGCACATTGTTCTTATTTGAAAGAGTATTACTTTGAAATCCATCATTGTGAAAAGCCTTTTATGTTTGAGCAAAGGGACTCCTATTATAAACTTATTTACAAAAGCTTTGCTTGAAAACCATGTGTGATTTATCAGTTGTTCTCTGACCAAGAACAAAGTTTGCCATTACTAATTATGATTTGTCTTTATGCATCTTTATTGTGACTCCCATACTCATTGCAAGTTAAATTATATAATGGTGAGTTGCTTTCTATTATGAGTTGTGTATTGGTAAGTGTGATGCTTCTTGTCTGTATTCTTTTTATCGACACTTCACTCCATAAACCTGTGGGCATGTTTACTGAGCTCAGTTTTCGCTTGGGGACAAGCGAGGTCTAAGCTTGGGGGGAGTTGATACGTCCATCTTGCATCACTATTCTCTATCATAATTTACTGTTATTCATTGATATATTTCATATTAAGAGGTGATACTTATGATATTTCATCTATTTTTGCATGTTGGATGATTCTTGGAGGATGAACTACCGGAGTCAGGATTATGATGGAAAAAGCGGTGTTTGGATGCAATTTTCGCAAAGATAAAAAAACACCAGAAAATATATGGAAAATCATATATTTCCAGAAGACGAAGGATGCCACAAGGGGAGGCTGAGATGGGCCATAGGGGGGCCACACCCCCCATGCGCGGGCCACCCTGGGCCGCGCCACCAGGGGGTGTGGCCACCTTGGCCCACCTCTTGCTTCGCCCTTTCGCCTATATATTCTCCTCGAAACCCTAATACACGGGGAGAGACCACAGAAAGATTTCGCCGCCTCTACGGGGTGGAAACTACAAAGAGAGAAAGAGCTCTCCGGCAGACAGATTTATGCTGGGGAAATTTCTTCCTGGAGAGGGGAGATCATCGCCATCAACACTGTCATCAAGCTAGACTTCATCGGGATCATCATCATCATCCACACCACCATCTCCACCAGCACCATCATCACTACTCCATCCCGCTGTAACAATTGTGTTGAATCTTGCATAGTTCTTAGGGGAAACTTTCTCGGTGTTGATTACTTTTGTAGTTGATGCTTGTGAGTGAAACCATTGAATTATTGTTTATGTTCAGATTGTTATTCATCATCGTATCATCTCTGATCTTGATCCATATGATGTCTCGTGAGTAGTTCGTTTAGTTCTTGAGGACATGGGAGAAGTCATGTTGTTAGTAGTGGAATTGTGTTGAGGTATTATTCAATGGCTTGATATTTAAGTTGTGGTGCTATTCTTCTAGTGGTGTCATGTGAACGTCGACTACATGATACTTCACCATTTATGGGCCTAGGAGAATGCATTGTGTATTTGGCTACTAATTGTGGGGGTTGCCGGAGTGACAGAAACCTGAACCCCTGTTAGGAAACCTTTGCACAAGGGATTGTAGGATCTCAGAGTTTAAGGCTGTGGTTAGGTTTTTATCTTAATTGCTTTCTTGTAGTTGTGGATAATTGCAAGGGGTTTAATCACAAGTATGTATTAGTCCAAGTAAGGTTGGTACATTAGCACATGTTCACACACACAACACTTATCAAACCAAAGAAGATTAATCAATTATATGAAACGAAAGCACTTGACAGTATTCCCATGTGTCCTCGAGAATGTTTGGTCCTCATAAGTATTACAACCGGCTTGTCCTTTGCTAACAAAGGATTGGGCCACTTGCTGCAATTATTTGCTGCCTTTATTTACTTGCTCTTTATTTCTTTGCTTTATCAAAAACCCCTAAAAACCCGTTTCCTAAGTATTTACAGATATTTCCTGCTCCAAACCACTAGTCAACACCTTCTGCTCCTTGTTGGATCGACACTCCAATTTATCGAAAGTACTACGATACACCCCATATACTTGTGGGTCATCAGCATTACAACAATATACATAGACCGCCATCCAACTGCATCTATGACTAATAATCCACCTTCAAGTTATCGTCCGAACCCCCTCCAGTATTCAGTTGCAAGCAACGGATAATTGCATTAAGCAATGTGTGTAAAGTAAACAATACAATTGTTCCATGAACAAAAGATTGTTGTTTTCTCCCTAGTAGCAATAGCACATCTATAACCTTAGAGATTTCTGTCACTTCCCCAGATTCAATAGAGGCATGAACCCACTATCGAGCATAAATACTCCCTCTTGGATTCACTGGCATCTACTTGGCCAAGATAGCTACTAGAAACAGATAGCATGGAAGATCTCAAACAACATAGACATGATAGAATCAATAATCAATAAGACATAATAGAATCAATAATCAATATGACATAGTATCTCAATATCCATCGGATCCCCACAAACACAAATGTATGATTAAAAATAGGTGATCTTGATCATGAACAAAGCTCACAAGATCTAAACATGACAGCACAAAGGAGGAGAAACAACCATCTAGCTACTGTATGGACCCATAGTCCAAGGGTGAACTACTCACGCATCATACCGGTGGCTGGCATGGTGATGAAGAAGGCCTCTGGGATGATCTCTCACCTCCGGCAGGGTGCCGGGAAGAGCTTCAGACCCCCTCCCCCCGATCTAGGGATGATGGTGGCGGCGGCTACGAACTGTTTCATGGAGATTTGATCGAGTGCTTAGGGTTTTGGCATCGGGAGGGGATTTTATAGGCAAAGAGGCGAGGCAGGGGGCACCTGAGGCCCCCACACCAGGTGGCGGCGCGCCCTAGGGGGGCCTGCGCCACCCTAGGGTTTGGTGGCCTCGTGTCCCTCCTTCGGTCGCCCTTCGGTCTCTGTGTTCTCCTTGATGAAATATTGACTTTGGCTTTTGTCTCGTCCAATTCCGAGAATATTTCCTTACTAGATTTTCTGAAACCAAAAACAGCAGAAAACAAGCAATTGGCACTGTAGCATATTGTTAATAGGTTAGTGTTGTCTACGCACTTCTATTCTTGTAGACAGTTATTGGGCCTCCAAGTGCATAGGTTTGTAGAATAGCAGCAAGTTTTCCCTTAAGTGGATTACCCAAGGTTTATCGAACTCAGGGAGGAAGTGGTCAAAGGTATCCCCCTCAAGCAACCCTGCAATCAAGATACAAGAAGTCTCTTGTGTCCCCAACACACCCAATACACTACTCAGGTGTATAGGTGCACTAGTTCGGCGAAGAGATAGTGAAATACAAGTGGTAACAGTGCCAGAAAAGAGCTTCTGACTTGTTGTTGATGTGGGGTAACGTGTGGCAAACTGGAACAGAGATGGAAGCAAGCAAACATGCAACAATCTAGTAGCAAACGGTGTTTCAATGCTTAGAAACAAGGCCTAGGGATCATACTTTCACTAGTTAACACTCTCTCATATAAATATCCTCTCTTCATGATACTACTCTTAACTACTCTCCGGTTGGACACTCTAATCATCGGTAGGGCTGTAACAACACTCGTCAAAGTCCGCCTTCCCCAATCTAGATAACCCCACACTGTCACCTTGAGCGTTAGATGGTTCCAACAAACACCAAAATTTCATAGAGACATCCAACTCCAAATATAACTCATAAAAAATATTCAATCTAGCCAAAGTGCCACACATGGTATGCACGCTGTCACTTTCACACACGTGGGGAAAATCATAGATCTATTAAAGCACAAAGAGTATTTATGTAGAATCAAACCTAAGTGCCACCATGGCGTGCACGCCGTCACTTTGACACACATGGGGAGAGATAGAGATCTGTTGAAGCACTTGAGTAGCAAGGTAGATCTACTTGATTACAAAGCTCATGACCACAAGATCATGCATAGAGAGAGAGATGAACACATAGCTACCGGTAGAGCCCTTAGCCCTGAGGAAGAACTACTCCCTCCTCATCATGGGAATCAGCAACGGTGATGAAGATGGCGATTTAGATCAATGGAGATGGCTCCGGGGGCACTTCCCCGTCCCGGCAGGGTGCCAAAATAGAGACTTTCTGTCCCCCGAATCTCCCTTTTGGTGGCGGTGGCGCTATAGAGGTTTTCGTGGATTTCTTCTGGATTCCCTAGGGTTTTTGGGTCGGAGGCTTCTTATAGGCGAAGGAGGAGGCCGAGGAGGTGGCCAGAGGGCCCACACCCTCCCCAGGCACGGGCCAGGCTTGGGCGCGCCCAGGGAGTCTGACCACCCCCTGGTGCCTCTCCGTCCCTCCTTCTGGTTCGTGTCCCTCACGGAAAGTTATTGACTTTGGCTTTTGTCCCATCCAATTCCAAGAATATTGATTTTCTGCCTTTCTGGAACCAAAAACAGAAGAAAACAGGCAACTGGCACTGTGACAACTTGTTAATAGGTTAGTTCCAGAAAAGATATAAAAACACCTCAAAGTAAAGACAAAGCAAAGCAAAGTAGATACTAAACAAGCATGGAGCATCAAAAATTATAGATACGTTTCTGACGTATCAAGCATCCCCAAGCTTAACTCCTGCTCGTCCTCGAGTAGGTAACTGATAAAAGAATAATTTTTTAGGTGACATGCACCATCAAAATCAAGATCAAACCATTTGCAAGCATTGAAAGCTGGGATCAAAGAACTCTAAACATGAGCATGAAAGATGGAGTTCTAACAACAGGACATAGTAACTATGCATGCAACATGACAAGCTACAAACAAAGATCATGAATAACATGCATTGAAAAACGTTCGTTTGTTTCACATACAGAAAACATAGCATAGTGGCAGCCAGCTTGTCCCTCATAGAGTAGCAAGTAGATGCATAGGACACCTTCAAAGTTCACAAGGGTGACTAGAAACAAATAGCACAAGAACACGTAATATCACAATATGCATCAATCAATAAGTTTTGGAACACTCCACACAGAATGGCAAATATGCTCTCTTAATCGTGCCTAAAGGTAGAAGGTGGAGACTCAAATAATGGTGAAAGAAAGGCCCTTCATAAAGGGAAGCAGGGATTTCAAGTTTCAAAAAGAGCTTCCAAAAATTATGGTACTTGTTAGCTTTCAGCCCTCATTGCCCCTATCATAAGTATCTTGAAGTGATTAAGGTTAAAGTGAAAAAGATGGAGTATATGCTTGACGAAGTATAAGTTGGCAATCTCAAGTCCCTTGAATACGAGGGCCACACCTCATGCTACTCAACTTTAGTCACCTGTAAGTTCTTGTCATTGTAAGTATTTGCGTATCATTGTGAACCGCCAACGGGGTACCCCTTGCACATGGTACAGGAGCTATCCCATAACCAAAATGACAAGGCAAGCAGACAATTAACATCTCAGTAATCTTCTTATTTACCATGGGAATATGGTTCTTTTTTCTCTCTTTCCTCTTTTCTCAATGTGTCTCTCTTTTTTTATAAGAAGAATGCTTCATAGATGTCACTATGGTGATGCTGCAAGTTTCCACCATGATTCGGCATGGCTTAGGCTAGCAGCCCTGGCGTTTCTCTAACACAAAATACAAACTCCATGGACTTACAAGTTCCCTTTTTATTTCACACCGGTGACATCCATAGACAAAAGAGCTTGATATCAACTGAGTACAAAGTACAAGTGCAATGTTGAAACACCGTGATAACACGGTTCTGCTAATTCCAATGTATAAGTGCAAGCATATACAACATAGATGACACAATGGTTCAAGTTTATTAGGGGCAAATAATATAAAGTGTACCGTCAAGTTCGTGAGGGATTTAATCACTAAGTTTTCACATAACAAAATAGTTTTTAATTGGAAGATAGCTGAAAACAAGAATATACTTGGAATGGTGTAACACACCATGCATAGGAGTTTATAGTGGACAATTTGGAATAACTTGGTTTCTTGGGAGTTGGAAGCATGAGTAGAGCTTACTCATACTAGTGGAGGCTAGCAAAAGACTGAGAGCAACCAACTAAGAGAGCAATAATGGCCATAATCATGCAAAGCAACAAAACATTACTAATCAAAGCATAGAGTGGTACTAAAATTCAAGGACTAAATGATCATAGAGGCTATGGTGACTTGTTTATAGTCACAACGTGGTGTGAGCATGTGCCAAGTCAACCCAAACAAAGCATCAACGGAGAATACCACAATACTATGCTTTTCCATGCTAAAACAACGCTTAATTTCTTCAAGGCACACTAAGCAATCCCAATTGTTTGGAACAATACATACTACATCAATAATCACTAAGCATAAGTTCAAAACAACACCTAGCATGTCAAGATAAAGTCTAAGTCATAGTCAAAGCAATCTCCTCTTGCACTTACAAGCAAGAACTTACTACTCTTTTCCAACACCAATCAACCTATTTGAAACAACTCACAAAGATAATAATCAATAAATATCAGTGAGCTTATCTCACAAATCCATAAATAAGAACTAAAAAGTTCTAAGCTGAAAGCACAAGAAAACTAAGGCTGAACGCAGTGCTAGCAAAAGAGAACACTCATAAAACAATAAGAGTGAAAACTAGTGTTCTAGGCAATGAAAACATAGTGTGTCTCTCTCCAAAAAAAGTGTTGTGTAACCAAACAACTTACTCAAGCAAACTAAGAAAACTAAAACCAAAAACGTAAACTAATACACTCCAAGAACAACACGACAATGCATGAAACAATAAAAACGAAGTGTCTAGAAAGACCTGAGATTTTTATTGATGAAGAAGGGGATGCCTTGGGCATCCCCAAGCTTTGACACTTGTACCTCTTGGATATTTATTGGGGTGACACCAGGGTGTCATCCCTAAGCTTGAGATTTTGTCCATTCTTCATCTCATTACATCATTCTCTCTCTACACCTGCAATTTTTTCCTTCATACAAAACTTCACACAATCTTCATTAGCAACATTAGTGTATTCAAAAGATATTAGACCTTAGGCAAAGCTTTGGAACAACAAAACTTTTCACTAAAAACACAAGCTACTGTAGTAACTCCTTCAAAAAGCTCAATTCTCCAAAAGAGAACTCAAAAAGGAATCAATAAGAAGCAAATGTAAAGAATGGCAGAAATCTGTCAAAACAGACCAGCATGTAGAAAGCGATTTTTTCGAAGACCTTATGTTGCTCAAATCAAAAAGTGTTGAACCAACGAAAGTTGTCTAACATACTGGGGGATTTATTCGAAAATTTTCAGCTCAATCCGACTTACAGAGACTCCTCACGAATTTTTATGGTGGAGGATAGAAATCTGTTTCGGGACAGCAACTCCCCAATTCTTACTTCCCTCTCATTAGAGGTCATTCTTGGCACAAAAAGCAAACAAAAAGGATAAGGAGAGATCATTACAGAAGTAATAACTTTCAAGAATCAAGAAAACTCTTGGGTTATATCCTGGCAAGTACTTTTCTTTAACGCCTTTAAGTTAGGCTTGATAGTTTGAGAAGATGCTCACATAAGAAATATGAATTGAAGTAAAAGAGAGCATCAAAAAGCAAATTCAAAACACATTTAAGTCTAACCTACTTCCTATGCATTGGAATTTTGTAAAGAAACAAGTCATAAAAGCACAAAGCAACAAGCATAGGAAAGCAAAACAAGTGCAACTTCAAGACTTTCAACATAAAGAGGGGAAACTTAATATTATTGAGATGCATAAGACCATGTTTCCCTCTCTCATAATAACTTTCAGTAGAATCATGAATAAAATTAACATAACTATCACATAAAACATTCTTATCATGAGCCACATGCATAAAATAATTATTACTCTCCACATAAGAATAGCCATTCTTATTAATTATAGTGGGAGCAAATTCAACAAAATAGCTATCACTATCATTCTCATCACCATAATCATCAAATATAGGAGGCATATTGTAATCACAATAAATTTTCTCCTCAATAGTAGGTGGACTGAAAATATCATACTCATCATTGTAATCATCATATATTGGAGGTTTGGTATCATCATAAGCAATAGAATAGCTATCTTCCAAAGCTGGGGGACTAAAAAGATCATTTTCATCAAAACTAGCTTCCCCAATCTTAGACATTTCCATAGCATTAGCAACAATGATGTCCAAAGAATTCATACTAATAACATTGCTATTAGCATGCAAATAAAGCTCCATAGGTTGTTTAATTTTCTCTTCAAACACTTCATGTCCTAACTCAAGATAAATGATATAGATCTCTCTAATTTTTTGGTTGTTTTCCATTAAGCCTAACTAATGAAAACAAGAAACAAAAAGACAAAATTGCAGAATCTAAAGGAAATAACTTCGAGCACTCACACCGGAGGATGTGAGTACCTTTTACCTTACCTCCCCGGCAACGGCGTCAGAAAAGAGCTTGATGTCTATGCACTTATATTCTTATAGAAAGTTGTTGGGCCTCCAAGTGCAGAGGTTTGTAGAACAGCAGCAAGTTTTCCCTTAAGTGGATTACCCAAGGTTTATTGAACTCAGGGAGGAAGTGGTCAAAGGTATCCCTCTCAATCAACCCTGCAATCAAGATACAAGAAGTCTCTTGTGTCCCCAACACACCCAATACACTTCTCAGGTGTATAGGTGCACTAGTTTGGCGAAGAGATAGTGAAATACAAGTGGTAACGGTGCCAGAAAAGAGCTTTTGACTTGTTGTTGATGTGGGGTAACGTGTGGCAAACTGGAACAAAGATGGAAGCAAGCAAACATGCAATAGATCTAGTAGCAAACGGTGTTTCAATGCTTAGAAACAAGGCCTATGGATCATACTTTCACTAGTGAACACTCTCTCATATAAATATCCTCTCTTCGTGATACTACTCTTAACTACTCTCTGGTTGGACACTCTAATCATCGGTAGGGCTATAACAACACTCCTCAAAGTCCGCCTTCCCCAATCTAGATAACCCCACACTTTCACTTGAGCGCTAGATGGTTCCAACAAACACCACAATTTCATAGAGACATCCAACTCCAAATATAACTCATAAAAAATATTTAATCTAGACAAAGTGCCACACACGGTATGCACGCTGTCACTTTCACACACGTGGGGAAAAGCATAGATCTATTAAAGTACAAAAGGTATTTATGTAGAATCAAACCTAAGTGCCACCATGGCGTGCACACTGTCACTTTCACACACATCGGGAGAGCTAGAGATCTATTGAAGCACTTGAGTAGCAAGGTAGATCTACTTGATTACAAAGCTCATGACCACAAGATCATGCATAGAGAGAGAGAGAGAGAGAGAGAGAGAGAGAGAGATGAACACATATATACTGGTAGAGCCCTTATCCCTGAGGAAGAACTACTCCCTCCTCATCATGGGAAACAACAACGGTGATGAAGATGGCGATGGAGATCGATGGAGATGGCTCCAGGGGCACTTCCCTGTCCAGGCAGGGTGCCGGAACAGAGACTTTCTGTCCCCCGAATCTCCCTTTCGGTGGCGATGGCGCTATGGAGGTTTTCGTGGATTTCTTCTGGATGCCCTAGGGTTTTTGGGTCAGAGGCTTCTTATAGGAGAAGGGGAGGCCAAGGAGGTGGCCAGAGGGTAGGGCTGGAATTATAACTCGAAACTCACGAGCTAAATGAGTAACTCGTGATATAGCTCGACTCGGCTCGAACTCGGTGTCTAACGAGTCGAGCCAAGTTTTTGATTTCATCTTGTTTGTTCACCCAAGGTAAATGAGCTACTCGCGAGCTACTCATTTAGCTCATTAAACTTGTTCAAATATAGAGTTTGAAATTTTTCATAGATAAGTGTCATAGTATGAATGTTCCTGTTAGCTGTAATGGCGTAGAGTTACTATATTTTTTATTGATCTTCCTTCGTGCTATTATGGAAGTACTATTATTGTTCTAGTTTCAAATTAGTAGAATAATTACTAGTTTTTCTTATATGTGCTCATATTAAAACTTATAACAATCTAAACGAGCTGCTCGCGAGCTACTCGTGAGTTTACCGAGTCGAGCCGAGTTTCAAATATGAGCTCGTTCTGTAAACGAGCCGAGTCGAGCTAACTTGTTAGTTGAACGATCTTTAGCGAGTCGAGCCGAGTTGGCTCGGCTCGTCTCAAATTCCAGCCCTACCAGAGGGACCACACCCTCTCCAAGCGCGGGCCAGGCTTGGCCGTGCCCAGGGGGGTCTGGCCACCCTCTGGTGCCTCTCTGTCCCTCCTTCTAGATTCGTGTCCCTCATGGAAAGTTATTGAATTTGGATTTTGTCCCATCCAATTCCGAGAATATTGATTTTCTGCCTTTCTGGAAGCAAAAATAGAAGAAAACAGGCAACTGGCACTGTGGCAACTTGTTAATAGGTTAGTTCTAGAAAAGATATAAAAACACCTCAAAGTGAAGACAAAGCAAAGCAAAGTAGATACTAAACAAGCATGGAGCATAAAAAATTATAGA
Organism: Avena longiglumis; assembly: GCA_030063025.1. Lineage (NCBI taxonomy): Eukaryota > Viridiplantae > Streptophyta > Magnoliopsida > Poales > Poaceae > Avena > Avena longiglumis. The sequence goes on along the minus strand of CP125974.1, from coordinate 452,856,092 downwards.
TACGTTTCCAACGTATCAGTTAGTCCTAGAAAATGTATAAAAATACCTTAAAGTGTAGACAAAGCATATCAAAGTTGATATTAAATAAGCATGGAACATCAAAAATTATAGATACGTTTACGACGTATCACCATAGAACCTACTTCTGTAGAGTATTCTCTCTCTTTAACCTAGAGTGTTCTTTGGATGTTATATAAAGAGTTGAGTTGTAATCTATAGTCATGTCTTGGACCTGCTGTGTTTCTGTTGTACCACTCTGAGGGATATAATACTAGTGAATGGTGTTTCATTGGTGTTATGTCGACGACTATAGTATACTACATCATGTAGTGGTATTTTGGGTCACCGCAGGTATTATCATGGGACCTTAGATCTAAATGTGGTGGTTGGACTTTATGTCTTAATATTCCCTTGTTTTTTCTTAAATTGACCTTAGGATCAATCACTAGTGGTGTATTTGCTCATATCTATGGCTACACGTAGTTACGGCTCCTCCTAGAAGAAATAATAAAAAGACTATATATATGCTTCACTAATTGTGACAACCAAATGAATGAAATAACAATTTGCCTGAACATTTACTCCCTTGAGAAAACTTGCCATCACTCCACTTCACAAGTTCCTATTTTACTTGCATTAGTTAACTTGCAATATTTACTTTGAGCACTTTACAATCCTATAGTTAATAGTAGAAACAATCACACACACAAAAACTCTAGATCCTAGCTTTGCATAGAAGGCCATATAAGTGGGTTATAGGGCTTTAGAGAATAGATAGTTTACCTTCAGCTCCTCGTGGGTTCGACACTCAATACTTATCGAATTTTACTACGGTGATCCCCTGCACTTGGGGGTTATCAGAGAGCCACCTGATTTGCATACATGATGCATACATGAGGTTGGTTCATTTCGTGGACTATTGGATGTTTGAATCATTTTCAACAGGAGTACTTCTTCGCTCTCTGCCTCCTAGCTACCAAGAGTATGCCAGGGTTTGAATCAAGAGAGGTGACATGGAAACGTAGGATTTCCATGAGTTCATATCGCGCTTGATAAGCGTGAAGGTTGAACCTATTGCTGGGGAGGTCATTGATGGTGAAGGTATATATGATATACAAAGTTTATAAATGTTATAATCTTGCAAGCACTTATTTGCAGTATTTAAGTATCTGATACTTGTTATGTTTTATGAAAATACGTCCTTCTGCATGAGAGCTGCTTTTGAGATAGGAGGTGATGTTGCGTGTTGATTGCGAGCATGATGATGCTGGCCGATGACACTCTCCCTCGACAGTGATCACTTAGTTTATAGTTTTTCTTGGATAATTATTGTAATCGGTGGAATATGAACTTCTTTAGTGTGTCTTACATTTTGTGAGACAGTTATTCATACGAGTTTGTAACAAATCAGTTGTTTTGCTTTTATGAATAATTCCTATTCATGTTCATATGTTTTTTTTGATTATGTGTGAATTATTCGAGTTACGAAACTAATTGATAATACACAATCATTTGTAAAGTGCCTTGTTGGCATCAAGTGGGATATATGTGGCACTAAACCAAATAGAAAGTTGTAGCGTTAGTAAAGACCATTGAATAGAAATGGCAAACACTCATCTAGAATAAAGTAAACCATCTAGAATCCATGAAAGTTTCTGGATATATATGATAAAACCAAAACAATAATGAACAAGTCCTTGGAAACTTTGTAATACAAATTCCATGACTAGAACCAAAGAAAAGGCAAAACCAGTATTGCTAAAACTTTGGTACATTCTCGAGAAAGCGTCTTTCTCGACAATGGTGTTAATGGAATAAAGTAAAAGCATGATGAAGGTCTGCGACCAAACATCAAAGTGTTGAGAAGCGCAGCGGAATGAGTTCCAGAACGTAACTCTTCTTAGTAAAGAAAAAGGATCAATGATTGTGATCATTGTATCTTACAGTTATGCTTTTACATAAAGTAGTAAGATTCACAAATATGTCCTGCACTTGGTGTGGAGATAAGTGTGAATTACTTGTCACGTTATTAGAACAAAACATACCTATGAACTACAAGTTAATTGATGGTAAACTAAAAATTACAAGAAATGAAATCCTGGAATTAAATCTTCACTTGAGATTAGAGAGTAAAACTGTTACTGAATCTCATCAAGTAAAGGAGTTACTTGATATTTCCAAAGGACCACTAGGTCATAATAAATAAGTGGGAGTCTTAAGAGACAAAGCGTGATTCGCAAAAAGATATATTGGACGAATTCAAATAAATTTGATTCAGATATGCTAGTGTCCAGTGGATTTAATACTAGTAAAGTACTAGAGACTTGTAAAGGAAATTCTCAAACTTGATAGTTGATCAAGAGATTTCGAAGCAGTTTGAAATATTGAGAAGATATGCAATTTGCATAAAATTAAGTGGGAGCTAGAGAGCCTTCCTGAAATTAATATGTGATTGACATATTTTTGGGTGGGAGCAATGTAAAGTTCGACTCATATATGTAAGCAACATATTTCGAGTGGGATCTTGAAAGGATTCATATGTGTAATTGACAATTATGAATAAGGACCAAAAGCCAAAAAATGAATAAATATTGATTTATGAGAGTAAAGATGAAAGTATATTGGACACTAAAATCTTAGAGATTAATATATGTCCTATAGCATTATGTTGGAATGAATTCCTAAAGAAGATTCTGAAGAGTTCAGAATAGGAATTGATTAAGGAACGGTCCTAAATCATCCAAGTTAGGAAAATCATTAAGTATTGACATCGATGGTTTAAAAGAAAGAATAAGAATATTCAAACATCCACTATGTTTTTTACATATGATTCTATCTTTAAAATCATGATAAATATTCAAGATATTTTGATCTAGGTTCTTAGTAAGAAGAACAAGTTCATAAATGATTAAGTGTGAATCATTGAATAATGAGTTAAGGTTGTCCACGGTATCTATTGAGATCTGTAGACATGTTTCTGGATCTATGAAAGACAACATTACCTAAAGTATAAAGTGTTATACTGCAACGATATATGTTGACCTTGAGAAGATTGGAAATCTTTGTATTAAAAGGTTACCCAAGGCGCAGTTGAAGCGTGGTAGCATATATTCGAAATAGCACATAGTGCATTTTGATTTTGAAATCTACATTTATAATAAAAGTATATGAATACTACCATGTGATAAGTATAATGTTGAGACTTAGAAAATATTTCTCACAGAGTGTGTTCTAATACTTAGTTCCCATGAGAAAGTCCCTGAGATCAATCTAACGTCATTGCTGGTATCTGGAACCAGAGATCCCACCTTGTTGCCAAAAACATTATACGTGCATAAGAAGTTACCATAAGATGATAAAAAGGTATTAGTGTCATATATGATGATATTAATAAGTTGCAAAGGATTCATAATGAATGAAAAGTTCATATTCGAGACTTAAACCTATTCCATGAGCAAGCATGATCATAAGTGCCAAGTTGTCTGGTACTAATGATTGAATAACAAATGCAACTAGTTTATTTCTACTATAGTGTAAGTGGGAGACTGAAGGAAATATGCCCTAGTGACAAATAATAATATTGATTATTAGCATATTTCATGAAGTTTATGATTAAGTTTTATATCATGCTATAATTGTATTGAATGGAAATGTCAATGCATGTGTGATATATCAACAACCAGGAGTTCCGAGTGAAACTCTAGTCACTGGTTCATTGGTCAACGAATGATCAAGGTTTCCTAATCATGTTGGTGCCTCGGCATCAATTCATAATGGAGTCATCTCATTGGCGAATGAGATGGTGAACATACCTAGATAATGCATCGTGACATGATCATGTCACAAACTTCAAGTTGCGATGATTAGGAAACGTAGTAACTCATTCCTTAGACCGTGAGACCATATCTAATCAATGTCTCTCGAGGATACTTTAATGGCACCTAACGTCACTTGATGGAACAGTGATCATAAGGGTGACATTGGGTATTCACAGGAACATGTAGAGGCGTATGTGTCAAGAGCGGGATTTGTCCATCCGTGTAATGAAACATACTATAGGCCCACTAGGATAAGTTATATCTATAAGTTGCGCAGCATGTGACTAGGTCACAAGGGATATTACTTATCGGATCGAGTAAAATAGCTATTGTCGATAACGAGGTTGAACCTGACATGGTGATATTATTGATCAAGGCTCGGACAATAAAAGTGTCACAGAGACAAAAGAAATAAGACACAACGTTAATGATTCAACGACAAGTTTCGTGGAATGCACAAGTGGTCATCATGGGCATCCATGTACCGCTATTGATCATTGGTCAGAGAGGAGTCTTGATCATGTCTGGAGTGTTTCCGAACCATTGGGTAACACGCTTAAGGGATTGACGAAGCTGAAAGATCGTTAATGGCTCATTTGGAATCACTAAAGAAAAGAGAAGAGAGAAATCAGAAATATTCTAGAGAGATCCGAAGATGTTCGGAGAAAGAATAAAAAAGGGACCGAAAGGAGTTTCAGATAAATGGTGATTTAAATATATATTTATTATATGTTAATTGTGAATTAATATGTTCAAAATAAATATTTAAATAAAGATTTATAAAAGCATCTTTTTTATGAAGCAAAAACCCCGAAGTGATTTTTACCTTAAAAGGAAATGCGAGAAAAGGCAAAAGAAAATAGCAACAAGGCTGGTTTAACTAGCCCATGCGCATGGACGGCAGATAGCTATCGCCGCCCACAGGCGGCAGCTAGTACACGTCGCTGCACCCGCATGCGGGCGCTACTGGGCCACGAGGGGCAGCCGGCACACCCAGGCGCCAGCCGCTGTCGGCGCCAGCCGCGAGATGGGCCGCGTGAGGCGCTAGGCCACGCGGGAGCAACCGGCCCACACAGGCTCCTGCGCCACCACCGCTCGGTTGCTGGGCCGCGGGGTGGGCAGGCGGCCCACCAGTCCGACGCCGCTATCGCCTCTACCGCCGCTGTGGCCTCCTGCTGGCTGGGCCGACGCGGTTGGTGGCCCAGTCGTCTGGAGTTCATGATTTTTCCCTTTTTCCCTGTTTTTTAGTCCCACATGGGGCACCTAAGGAGGAGGGAGCCCCTACCTCCGCCTATATATAGAGGTACCCATAGGCGGATTAAAACACACAATAAAATAAAGAAAAGGCCTATGTAGCCTATCCCTTCTCTCTCTTTCCACCGTGGCCTGTGGCCCCCTTGGCAGGGTTGTGCGAGCAAGGAGTTTTTCACCGCAGAGCACCATCGCGCTACGGGATTCAGAGCCGGGAGATCTATTTTCGCAATCTTGACTGGATCGGGGAGAAGGGAGAGTCGTCGTCAAGCACCATACGTGTGTGACTCCCTTGGACGACACCATGCTTTCGGTCTAGGAGTTATCGAGGCCCTTGGACTTCGTGACCTCGAGGTCAGCATCGGAACAACTTCATCAACCACGTTCCTCGCGTTACGTTAAACGCACTTGGTATTCAAATATATGAATACCGTGTCCCCTCTCGTTACTGCAATACTAGTAGATAGATTCTGGCATTAGGGTTTTGTTCATAGGAAATTTTTGGTTTCTGCCCTCGAATCCCTTCAATTTGAGGTTTAAACATAAATAGTAATTGTTGTATTTTATAGCCATCACTAGTTTGTGAAAACATATGTTGAAATAGTGCTAATTGATTAGGAGAGAAAGCAACGTCACTAACATTGGGCTTGTCGTTGAGGATGTAGATAACTCCTTACCAGTGTTTCTTGAAGGTAGCCAAGTAGGTTTCCTGATATTTAGTTTCTTGTTTTTCCTATTCCTATAGTGCTTGGTGTTTTCTTTAGAGAGTTTATCAAAAGTTAGCCTTATGATGTTCGCAGTAATTACCTAAGTGGGTTTAATGTTCTTAGTACCAGATCCGATCTAAGATTTTCATTCCCAACGGAGTCGCCTAAAAGTGTGTTGTGCCGAAACGGGTTCGAATTTACACTCGCACACGTTAATGTCTGCATCCAATGTCGAGGGTGATGCACCGCAAGTCACACGTGAGGAGGCCTCCTAGAAGCATGATACACAAGAAAATCTAGTCAAGGCTTTTGAGCCCAGAAGCCCAGTTTCTCAGGATAGAACCTATAGGAGGTTCCGGTAACTATTGGCTGAACTAAGTCGGTCTTGGCTGCTCTTAGCTCGGTTGGAAATTCAACAAACGGGTTATGTGCGAAGTTGCCGAAGAAACATAAAGCACGCACAAGGATTAGGTAGACAAAAGTAAAGGTATTGAATTTTAATTTGCCGATTGTTTGTGGTCAGCCATCACTTATCACATACATATGAGGTGGATGGTCTTCCCGTGCAAACTAGGATGTCTCCTGAATCTAGCCCTAAACTAGGTAGATCTTGTGACCGACTTCGTACTGGATCTAGACCCAATCATCTGTTGCGCCTCCCGCGGAGATCCGTCATGATCCTTCCATGTTAGGACAAAGCTCTTTCTTTTGTCTTCATGCTTCAACGGGTGTAGATCCGTGGGCTTTTGGACATAAAATGGTACGAACTAGCCCCTAGAGATAAGAGTTTTCATGCTTAAATCGTAGCTTCTGGATTCTTTTGGTTTATTCCCTTGCTCTTTGTGGACTTGCTCCTTGACTCCATCCTGATTCGGACCCAAGGATAAATGTGTTCGCCAAGCCCATCTTCAAAAATATGTCTTCATATTCTTGGCTCAAAGACTGCCCAAAATGGGTGGCAACAATATCTATGTGTTTTTTTGGTATGCTTTCGAAAACGTACAACATTGTGTCATGGAAGAAGGAAGCGTTTAAAGACCTTGATAATTTTCTCGTTTCTTAAAGATATTATTTTGTAATCTCTTGAGACAATTTATGAATATCTACCATGTACTATTTAGTTTTATATATATATATCATGGTATTGATTGTCTAAACAAAACTTTCTATATGGCTTAATATTTCATTTATGAAATAGTTTATGGGTTTGGTTTTCTTATAGTGTTATGTATTCTTACATTTGGTTGGATATGCCATCATGGTTTGATGATTTTTTTAAGTTTTATCAGTACTAATAAAAAATGTATTTATTAAGGGCATGCATAATAATAGATTGACAAGAGCCTTCTTTTAGCGTTGTCACATCAAATGTTACCTTAGTTGACGAAAAAATATGAGAAGGCTATTTTCACACTTGTATCATATATCTTCCTTTATTAATTGTTTATTATTAATGGGTATGAACCCATTGTATGACTTTTTTTTGTCTTCTCTACATAACGTGGAGGCTAAGAGAAGACTACATGCCCTAAGCATATAATATCAAAGATATTTGCATTGGGTAATTGATTTAGTGGAATACTTGTTTTTTCGAATAAATTCAGGAGAGGTTATAAATACTAGTATTGATTAACCAAAAAGGTATTTATTAAGAATATCATATAAAATTATTAGCATTTATGAGGCATATATTTTCTAAATATATACAGGAAGATATTTGGAGCACGACCTAGGAAAGCCATGATCTTCATTCGGTTCTTTCTTTTTTTTGGGAGAGAGAGAGCACGCACGGTGCATTATATTGACTTAAGCACTATATCAACGGTGTAGATGGACGCTGTATTAAAAATCATCAACAGTAGTAAAAAACTTTAAAAATTACAAATAGTTTATTGCAGCACAATTTTCTCGCACAGCAAGTTAATGGTCGGCGTAGTACTGTACCTAGGGCCTAGAAGGCTCATACTATAAACTAACACGGCGTGTTCCCGATCAACCGAGTAATCGGATACTACAATATTAGTAAATTTCTGCAGCGTTGCTTCTTTCTAGTACAAAGTCAGCTTGTCAGTGGTTCAAGATGTGCATCATTTGACTGAGCATAGCTAGGTGTGTACTGCCGAATCGCCGATGAAGTGTACCACCACTTTCGCGACAGAGGTCCAGCAAGATCCCGTGGACGCCACAGACAAGCCTGACGGCGGCGTGCCCCGGCCATCTCTGGTATGTCATCTCGCCATTCTCACCGCCACTTTCTGCGCGCTGGTTTTCTACGCGCACTACGCCTTACAGGGAAACATGGCGTCCGTCATCGTATCATCGCTTCCGCTGCTATCCAGCGTCGCCGTCGACCAAAATTCCGTACCGCCTGAGCAGCCGGTGGTGCTGAATGAGGAGCATGCACCGCTCACTGCTCAGGCGACGGTGTTCGAGACAAGCCGAAGCACGACTCCGCCGGCGCCGGCACCGGCACCGGCACCGTCCGACCGTTGCGACGGCCATTACATCTACATGTACGACATGCCGGCGCGCTTCAACGACGACCTTGTCCGCGACTGCGGAAATCTGCATCCGTGGTTGGACATGTGCCCGTACAGCGCCAACGACGGCCTCGGAATGCCGCTGGGCGACGAGGGGGGCGTCTTCCCCGGCCGCGGCTGGTACTCCACCGACCAGTTCATGCTGGACCTCATCTTCCACAGCCGGATGAAGCGCTACGAGTGCCTGACCAAGGACTCCTCCCTCGCCGCAGCCGTGTTCGTCCCGTTCTACGCCGGACTTGAATCCGGGAGGTACCTCTACAACCACAGCACCTCCGTGCGAGACGCGCTCCAGCTGGACGCTATCGATTGGCTGGTGCGTCGCCCCGAGTGGGGCGTCATGGGAGGCCGTGACCACTTCTTGGTGGCTGGCCGGACCACGTGGGACTTCCGGCGGAAGGCCGACCTCGACCAACTGTGGGGCACAAAGCTGCTCAGGTACCCGGCCGTCGAGAACATGACGGTGTTCGTCCTGGAGACGTCCCCGTGGAACGGGACCAACTTGGCGATACCGTACCCGACGTACTTCCACCCGGAGACCGGCGCCGACGTCTTGGCCTGGCAGGAGAAGGTGCGGAAGGCGGAACGGAGGTGGCTCTTCTCCTTCGCCGGCGCGCCGCGCCCCGGCAGCAACAAAACCGTCCGCGCGGAGATCATCCGACAGTGCCGCGCGTCGAGCCACTGCAACCTCTTCCACTGCGGCGGCGGCGTCGTCGTCGGCGGCGGATCAGCTGACTGCAACTCGCCGGCTGGCGTGATGCGCGTCTTCGAAACCTCGCAATTCTGCCTCCAACCGCGCGGGGACACGGCGACCCGGCGGTCGACATTCGACGCCATCGTCGCGGGCTGCATCCCGGTCTTCTTCCACCCCGGGTCGGCCTACACCCAGTACACCCTGCACTTCCCGAGAGACCAGGGGAGGTACTCCGTGCTCATCCCGCATGCCGGCTTGACCGCGGGGAACGTGAGCATAGAGGAGACGCTGAGCAAGATCTCGCCTGATGAGGTGAGGAGGATGCGGGAGGAGGTCATCGGGCTCATCCCGAGGGTGGTGTACGCGGACCCCAGGTCGCGGCGGGTGGGCTTCAGGGACGCGTTCGACGTCGCGGTGGAGGCCGTGATCGATCGGGTGGTGAAGCGGCGGCGGGGCGAGGCCGACGACGGCCGGGAGCACTGATACCTGTTGACGCCGTGCTACGGGCCCACGGTCTGCAGTCTGCACGCTGTTGACGGAACGTGTTGGGTCGGGCTGAATCAAGCCAAACAATCCCAGAATTGCGCGTGACGGCTTCAATTCCGGATCGGGTCGCTACTGTGGTCCCTCGGCCGCGACTTCGTATGCTGTTGCTGCCTGTAGGGCTTTTTCGACAGGGCGTGTTTGCTTTTTTTTTTTTTTTTGCTTTGTGTAGTTTGGAACTCCTGCCGGTTGTCTTTTAAATACATTAACAATTCCTATACTCATTGGACCCGCTCGATTTAGTTCTCGTCTTTCAAATTTGCTGAATTCAGTCAGCTTGTATTTATAAATTGGGTTCGATTTAGTCTAATTCGATATTTGTCGTCAAATTTGAGCTAGCGCGGATGACAAGTGGAATATTTTAAGAACATCCTCCCGCGTCTGAAAAAATTGCAAAAAACGATCACAAATGTTTCAAAATACAGGATTAGTATATGTACTTGTCGGGGGCTCGATTCAGTCCTAGTACTTATCAATTGGACTCGATTGAACACATGTTCCACTTATAGGAAACTAGCTGGCTAAACATTTATAGAGACCCCCTCACATATCTATAACGTATATTTTCTCTTCCAAATATTTGCATGTACCCACTCTCCATCTAATCAATAACCAAGCACTTCATTCCGTTACGGTACTTTCAATTCAAGACTGTTCTATTTAAGAGGGAGGAAAAAGAAGGGAGACGATGGTAGAGAGGTGACGGTGGCGATGATCACTAGACCGGAATATGTAAATTTTTTCGTAGAGGGGAGATGACGTCGAAGCGACACCGACAGTCACGAAAATGCACGTTCTAAATGTGGGAGGAATCCTACAAGTTTGCACGCTAGCCGCTCTCCTGCAAGTGGGACTCGCTTCCATGTGCCGTCCATATCATCTCAAATTCGACGACAAACATGTTTTTTTTTACTAAATCAAGTCCAATTGAAAAGTACACGGATTAAATTGTGCAACTTACGAGTATTCAGACCAAATCAAGCCAAACAGACGAGTATAGGGTCTGTTATTATATCTAGCCTTAGTTGTGATAGTTTTTTGCAAATTTCTCGGATGCGGGAGGTATTCTTGCAAGATTTCAGTCGATGTGTCGTCCGTGTCAGCTCAAATTCGACTACCAACATCGAATTGGACTAAATCGAATCCAATTCATAAGAACACGGGCAAAATTCAGCAAATTTTGAGTACAAGGACTAAATCGAGTCAGCCTGACAAATATAGATACCGTTACTATATTTAACTCTAAAACTTAAATAGTTTCTGTCACAAGTGGGGTTTCATTTGAAATGGAACGGGACTCCTTCTTTCGGGGCAGAATGGTCAAACTTGACCATAAAACCAAAGAAATTCACAAAATAAACTTATGCCAAAAGTATCTCATCTAACCATTTCTTGACGCGCCTCCGCCGAGGGCGCCACAAACAGTAGTGTCACTCCCTTGCTTGAGGCGCGACACATCCTGACAACGTGGCAGGGTAGGACTGTGTGGGTCCCGGGCCAGGTTGTGCGACGCCTTCGCTGAGGGCGCGTCAAGAGGATGTGTGGCGCCGAGCGCCGTGGCACGACATGTCACGCACATAAACATGCACGGCCCGCCCACCCGACCCTTTCCCTAGACTTTTCCTCTCCCTTCTCTACTCCTCCACGACATCGGCGGTAGTTCTTCTCCCCTTCTCTAATCCTTCACCCAAAAGGCTCAGATCGGAAGAAATACTTGTGGGATCTCTTCCCCCAAGTATGCACCCTCAATCTCCTTAGTTTCATCCGGAAAAGGTCTCTCAATTCTTGTTTGTTAGTTTTGGTGAAATCCTAGTTGACTAGGATTTGGTCATAGTAGTTCCATATAAAAATTAATTAGATGGTTGTAAGGATTAGTGCTTGCACATGTAAGAATTAGTGCTCCCGTATTAGTTGTAATTTGCTATTTTCTGTGGAATTAATTGTGTTGTGGGATTACCACGGCGGGTACCATCGCGAGAGGGACCGGCGAAGCAAGGCGTGACGACCAGGGCGTCTCTAGAAATTTGGGGGCCCGATGCAATTGTTAAAATGGGGCCCTACTTTGTTTAAAAAATGTATGACAATAGAATGAAACCATACTTTCATTCATCAAGCAATTTCAGTATATGGTATTTCTTACAATATTTAGCAATATATCAAATATTAATGACAAAGGAGAAAACATAGCAGTAGAGTTTTTTCTTTGTATTTTGTAAAAACAAAATCTAAATTTAATTATGAAGCAATTCATAGGTTTATCAAGAAAACAGAATAAGACTGTGACCATACCTTAAATTATAAGAGCGACGGATTGATGATGAAGACCCAGAGGCGTATGATCTTACATAAACAAAAACAGAATATCGCTTTATTTTTAGTTAGTTTCAGTGAAAACCGAGTTAATAAACAAAGACAAATCCAGAGTAAAATATATTTGTCATGGAACCGGTATCTTGACCAGGCTTGGAAATTGAACGCTTTACTCGATAGTTGATCGGTGGAGACATGGAGTATGTATTTATCTGATCGGACAGGGACTCGAATTGGATGAATTCGCGCAGGTGAAATCAGGCGTCATGGGACATGAAATCTATCGCCAGAGTGTTGTTCTAGCGGCACCTAGGGCTCGTCTTGGTGAGGCCCTATGCCGATGGAGCCATGAAGACGAATAGACCTGTCGGCTGTCAAGGTGTCGCCCAATCGTATCAGATCTCAGCGTCTCGCGAGTGGAAGTAGAAGACCAAGCCCTGTTGCGTGACTTGCGTGCGGTGCGGCCGCGTTTTTTTGGAGGAACATGCATCCATATGTATTTTTCCTCCTATACATGGACACGTACGTGTACAAGACATCCTGCTAACTCATCGCGGTCTAGGGGGCCCTAATTTTCTGTTGGCCCTGATTGATCGCTCACTTCGATCACCCTCGTCGAGAGGCCTGGTGACGACATCATGAGGATTGGAGTCGAGATTGGTATACACGAGTTACCCAGATTTGGCCCCTCATTCTAGAGATAAAGACATACTTCCTGCTTAGCTATATTAATTTTTGTATCGGGTTACAAGGTTCCGCCGACTTAGCTCTGTGCATCTGTCGGCAGATTCTATGATGCTATCAATCTAAGGTTCCTTTCGTTTTCTGGTTTCTGTAGTTTGGAACTCCTGCCGGCTGTGTTTTGCTTGTAAAACTTGAAAAGGTTTTGTCGCAGGTCTGGTTTCATTTGAAAGAGAACCGGGACTCCCTGTTTTGGGGATCTGAAAAAAAGATGTGGACTGTGGTGTACCCTGACAGCCTGACTGCTGACAAAGGATGCATGTATTGTAGTGTTTTGTGGCCTTGTGGGACGAAGAATCAGCTACGTAGTACAATTCGTCGGTGAAATGTACGTCCAGCTATATGCGTTCAGGGAAAAAAGAAGAAGCGTAGTAGAGGTCTAAAACAAGGATGCGCCCACGGCTCGATAGACCTCATCCAGGTTTTTCTTCTTGTACTACCTCCGTCTAGAAGAAAATGTCAGCATATTTGTCTAGATTCGAGATTTGTTTAAATTGCAACTTCCTTTTCTGGATGTAGAGAGTACTATTATTTTGGGTTTTGATTTTCTCATGCATAATTAAAAGCCAAATGATAAGATTAATAAAAATAAAAATATACAAGCCCAATTACAAATTAGCATGGGAAAAATCAAATAAAAATTATATATAAACATAAAAAATGCGCACATATATGTAATTACACATCCATGTGAAATTGTACACATATATACTAAAAACTAATGATTCCAAGTATGGTTACAAGTTAACATGCAAAAATGAAATAAATTTTTTTCCATAATGTTATCAACATTGCGCACATATAGTCCATGTGCAATTATGTAGGAAACTGTTCATATTTACATTTGCACATTATTGTTTTTATTAAAGACATGTATGCAATTGCATCTCCATGTGCGCACATGGAGCTATTGAGTGAATATGTGAAAAAACACTAACAGTTATTATAAAATTGTTCTATTAGCAAAAGGACTTCCATATTGTAACACCCTCAGAATCGGACCTATGCAAGTTTTAGCGATTCCCGCCAAACCCGCATAGAAACGATTCAAAGGTGCCCACCAGGCACTTTCATGCGGGTGGAAAACGAAGTAATAACATTACACAACAGTCCTCGATGGGACCCACAGAACAGATATATATATATATAACGGCGACTCCATGAGTCAAGAATACAGATATAATATACAAAGATCCAAATCACCTTGAAAACGATATAGCGTCCGTCTACGGACAAGATGCAAATGGGGCTAAGAGCCCTGAAGAATAACCAATGGCGTCCATAACCCTGCACAGGCCAAGCCGGAAGGGTAACCCTGCTAACGGCGTCGATCTCAAAACCTGCTTAAACAAAAGGGGTGCCGACAAAGGGCAAAGGAAAAAGAGGAGCGTCAGTACTGAGGCCAGTACACGGCGAGGCTAGAATTCGGCGGTCCTCGCCTACATAGGTATGGTGGACCGAAGCGGCAGCGACAGCAGGCACTAAACAACCTATAGAGACTCGATACAACTGGCGACAATCAGAGAGGGGTAAGAAGGACCTATGCGGAACCAACCTGATACTACCATCAAACAAACCCATCCTGGCGTTTCCCCCTCGAGACCAAACGAGGAATTCAACCGAGGAACTCACACAGTTGGCAGTTTTATTTATTCAGTTATTGTGACAACAATTACTAGTCAAGTATAGATAATCATCCTGATAAAATAAGCAGTGAGCACTTTTAGTTAACCATTCCGTGATAGTGGCAACACTTACTAGTCAGGTGCATTATCATGAGATAACCCAAAACCCAGCAGTTGTTGGTACTTTTATTCAGTCAAACCGTTGTAGTTGCAATACTTACTAGTCAGGTACAATGGTCGCAAGCGACACTCCAACAAGCAATTGTGGGCAGTATTAATTAGTCATTCCATTATAGTGAAGCTGATTACTAGTCATTATAAGTCAAATTTATAGCAATAAACTTTAGTTATGCTTGTCTATGATCGAGATACTGTGCTCCAAGTCGTCCATATCCGCGGACACGGCTTTCAGAAAGTTTTACCGGCGGGTGCACCAATAGCAACACACGCTCGATCAACCTCGGAAAAACCAAAACAAAACCCAACGAGGCTTTCACGGTGAACAATCACGGATTGAAATATTTCAGGGGCCACCTTTGAGTAGATCCATAGCGAAGTAAGCTAACCGAGACGGACTCAAGGTTTGCGCCAATGGTCGAAGCGATTGGGAACCCGAAAGTGTGGCTGGGCTTATCGATGCAGCGTAATCACTCCGCTTACCTAAGCGATGCAGTGTGCTCGCACAATTTAAATACAGAAAGTAGCATGGCATAAGTACATGATCGTAAATAAAACCTCAAACTAGTTGTGGCCCCAAGAAATAAGACTGAATCAAGCTCTGGCTCAGGGGGGTCCCATATACCTCCGGATGTGGATAGCGATAAATCAAGGAACAGTATCAAGTACTCGGGTCTTACGGGACACAAGTGGGCGTTCGAAACCAAATATTTTCTATCACCCACCGATGCCTCTGCTTATTTCAATTTTAGTTATTAAACAGAAATTAAAGTGAGCGATAAGTAAAACTAAGATCATCTCCAACAACAACATACGGCAATACATCAACAACTGTGGCATTTGACAACACGCAACAGCACTTGAGCAAGCGACTACGACGCGCCAGTCCAACTATCTACCAATCAACAGGTAATAGGATGTGTCCAAGGCAATATAGGGCTGCACGGTATATCACAGGTACGGAAACTAAAGCATCGCAACACAGATAGCAATAGATCAAGGAGGAATAAATACTATAAAAGTAAGATAGGTGGAATGGGGGAGATGCTCGCCTGAAAACATTGTCGAAGGTTCAACCGAAGATCGGGGCGAAGCTCACATCAACTCAACGGCCTCATCCGCGAAGAAGCAAAACACTAGAATAAACACCGGATGCACTATTTAATACAACGGCAGAAGATCGGCATGATGCATGTATGATGTATGGCATGGCGAAGGTGCAATGCAATTAGGTCATATTAAGCGGAACCGGGGTCCCGACAATTATTCAAGTGGTTCAAGTTGTTTATCTACCCCGCAATTTAAATGTGGTTTTAGCATGGCAAAAGATAGCACCGGGTTCGCTACACAGATTTAGCTGAGGCCAATATGAGACTAGATTTGCCCGCATATGGGCCCCATATTTATTTATTAGGTGAATCGACATACGGCCCCCAAACCACATGACAATATGCATGCAAGATGAATGATTTAATGCAACAGTTGATATCATTTATAAAAATAGGGTATCGAGGAAAGGTCACACATTAGGGTCTCAAGAACTTGGGCTTAGGGTTCGGGGTTCGATAGGGTCGAGGGTCGGTCTCGGGGTCGAGGTTCGACGGGTCGTTCTCGAACTCGGGGTTAGGGTCTCGGATCGGGTAGTTCTTGTCGCGTC
This sequence comes from Avena longiglumis, assembly GCA_030063025.1. NCBI lineage: Eukaryota > Viridiplantae > Streptophyta > Magnoliopsida > Poales > Poaceae > Avena > Avena longiglumis. The sequence goes on along the minus strand of CP125974.1, from coordinate 452,840,029 downwards.
GGAAGCGGTCTTGGTTCGTGTCGGGCGTGTCGAATTCTTCCGCCGATGCCGTTCTTGTCGCCGCGACGGTCTTGTCGGGTTCTCAAGTCGGGTCGGTCTTGGCTTCGGGTGAAGTGCTTGTCGGTCTCGTGGCGAGCTTTGCGTCCTCCGGTTCGGTCTTGGCGTCCGGTAGATCTTGGCGTGTCGAGGTCCGATCTCCGGTACATCGGGATCGGTCTTGAAATTTCCGATCCATGCCGGAGATCTTGGAAGCGAGCATCGTCGCGTCGAGGCCTCGTGGTTCGCCGTCGGTGGCCTTCGGTTCGTTCTTAGGTCCTGTAGGAGATCACCGGTTCGACGAAGATCTTGGCGAGGGTGCACTTGGTGTTTTGGTCCGTTGCGGTGTTGAACTTGTTGTTTCCACACCCACCAACTTGGCTCCAACTTGGTACTACCCCGGAATCCTGCACGGTGGAGGCGGATGGCATCGGCGACGATGGGGTGGTCCCGCGGGCAGGTGGGTCCGGGCGAGGCCAGTTGCTGCGCGCGGACCGGGTAGGCGAGGGGCTCGGGAAGTGGCGGTCGCGGGCCGAAGGCGGCCGACGAGGAGGCGGTGGGGAAGGAGGTCGCGGCGGTGGCGGTTGTCGACGCTGGCGTGAGCAAGGGAGGCGGCCAGAGGTGGCGCGCCGCGGCGGGCGGCCAGAGAGCTCGACGGAGGCTGGCGGCGCAAGGGAGCCACATGGAGCCTGGGGGAGGAGGTCGCCGGCCTGGGGATGAAGCGCCATGGAGGGGCTCGGCGAGGCTCGCAGGAGAGGCGTTCGAGCGGGGACGGCCGAGGAGGCGGGGAGGCGAGCGGGGCTGTCGAGGCAGCGGAGGCACGCTGAGGAGGCAGGCGGCGCGGTGGTTGAGGAGGTGGGAGGCGCTGGGACCGCCTGGGGCGGCCGGAGGAGCTGTCTGGCCCGTGGTCGGAGGCGAGTGGCGCCCGGCGCTGAGGCGGAGGGAGCTCATGGCGGCGGGGTTTCTGGCGGAGACGGTGCTGCGGTGGTGGGCGGAGGCGGGCGAGCGCGCCGGGTTCGGGGCCTTGGCGAAAGGCTGGCCGGAGGCGGGAAGAAGGAGGCGGGAGAGGGGAGGCGAGCGAGGCGGAGGCGCAGGCGTGGCGTGCAGAGAAAGGAGAGGAGGAAAGGCGGGGCCAGGCTGGGGACGGGGTGGGGCCAGGAAGGAGGTGGGCCACAGGGAGGACCGGGTCCAGGGGGGTGGAAGGGAGCGGTCCGGTGGTTGGGTGGTGGGGCCGCAGGGGGAGTGGGATGGCGCGTGTGGCTGGGTGGATTGAGGGAGGAGAGAGGGCTGGGTGAGGTGTCAGCACAGGATTGGGTGAGGGAGAGAGGGAAGATGAGGTGGAGAGGGGCTATTGGTTGGGGTGAGGTGGAGAGGGGTTGGGTAGGATTAGGACTGGTAGACTAGGGATTTAGAAGGGCAGGCTAGGTGGACCGATTTAAAATTCCTAGGGGTGGTCGTTCGGGTCAATCGGCCCGTTCGACTGCCCCCACTAAAATAATTAATTCTTTTATTTATTCCAACAAGCTTTTTTGCAAACCAATAGCAGACAAGTAAAATATTCCGGCGACCCGTTTTGATATTTGAATAAAGATGGGGCGTTTTAGAAAACAAAACGGGCTTGCGAAAAATAGTTTTATGCAAACAATGCATGATGATGACGATGCAATGCACAAATTTAACGCGATTTTCTAGTAGTGGTTTTGCGGGATGCCACAATTCGACACCACTAACAAGGTATCTCGCCCTCGAGATCCGCCTCATGGTACCGGAAGGAAGGTCGGTGATCTGATCCTTCGCGCTTCGTGTAGATCCTCGCGACACCACTAACAAGAGGTCGTTGTCCGTGATCGTCGCGAGAACACTCCGGAACAACAGGTCGAAGGTAGAGGTATCAACAAATAAAGCCACCCCTAACTTCCGTGGACGGAGTAAAACTGCTGGATCCACTGATTCGATGTACAAGAGCGAATGATAAGAGTAGTCGGATGGTGATCAGTCCATCGCGCACCCAAACCATTACTCTGCACACGAATAGGAGGATTATGCAACCAACTCTCGGAATCAGACTGAAGATCTCGACAAGCGAGGTTCGGAAACAAAGGAGTGATGCAGACTCTGCATCGGATCATGCGTAGAGGATATCGTCGCGTCGGAAAACACCGGAAGGCACAAACAAGGAACAAAGAATGGTACCAAAGCAGACGGATTCTTCAGGCAGCTTGAACACCGGATGGTAGAACACCGTTATCAGAGAAGGAAGCGAAACCCTGAAGGTACGACGGAAACCCAACCACGAGAATTCCTGGACTCGAAGAAAAAGAAGAGGGCGGATTCAAAACACGTAGAGGTAAGAGGAGAATAGCAGAGGGGTAAGGAGTAAAATCAGACCTAATCAGAACTATCCAACCAATCTTTAAAATAGTTTGGACACTCTACTTCGGCCGTTAGCTAGGTTATCCTACAGGCTGGACTTGTGGGGTATCGCAACTGCTGAGCTCTGATACCACTCTGTAACACCCTCAGAATCGGACCTATGCAAGTTTTAGCGATTCCGCCAAACCGCATAGAAACGATTCAAAGGTGCCACCAGCACTTCGTGCGGGTGGAAAGCAGTAATAACATTACACAACAGTCCTCGATGGGACCCACGAGCAGATATATATATATGGCGACTCCATGAGTCAAGAATACAGATATAATATACAAAGATCCAAATCACCTTGAAAGCGATATAGTGTCCGCTCACGGACAAGATGCAAATGGGGCTAAGAGCCACGAAGAATAACCAATGGCATCCATAACCTGCCTGGCCAAGCGGAAGGGTAACCACCGCTAACGCGTCGATCTCAAAACCTGCTTAAACAAAGGGGTGCCGACAAAGGGCAAAGGAAAAGAGGAGCGTCAAGATCGAGGCCAAGACAGCGAGGCTAGAATCGGCGGTCCTCGCCACATAGGTATGGTGGTGAAGCGGCAGCGGCAGCAGGCACTAAACAACCTATAGAGACTCGATACAACTGGCGACAATCAGAGAGGGGTAAGAATGACCTATGCGGAACCAACCTGATACTACCATCAAACAAACCCATCCTGGCGTTTCCCCCTCGAGACCAAACGAGGAAGTCAACCGAGGAACTCACACAGTTGGCAGTTTTATTTATTCAGTTATTGTGGCAACAATTACTAGTCAAGTATAGATAATCATCCTGATAAAATAAGCAGTGGGAACTTTTAGTTAACCATTCCGTGATAGTGGCAACACTTACTAGTCAGGTGCATTATCATGAGATAACCCAAAACCCAGCAGTTGTTGGTACTTTTATTCAGCCAAACGTTGTAGTTGCAATACTTACTAGTCAGGTACAATGGTCGCAAGCGACACTCCAACAAGCAATTGTGGGCAGTATTAATTAGTCATTCCATTATAGTGAAGCTGATTACTAGTCATTATAAGTCAAATTTATAGCAATAAACTTTAGTTATGCTTGTCTATGATCGAGATACTGTGCTCCAAGTCGTCCATATCCGCGGACACGGCTTTCAGAAAGTTTTACCCGGCCGGGGTGCACCAATAGCAACACACACTCGATCAACCTCGGAAAAACCAAAACAAAACCCAACGAGGCTTTCACGACTGAACAATCACAGGATTCAGAAATATTTCAGGGGGCCACCCCTTAAGTAGATCCCGCAACGAAGTAAGCTAGCTTCGAGACGGACTCAAGGTTTGCGCCAATGGCTGTAAGCGACTGGGAACCCGAAAGTGTGGCTGGGCTTGTCGATACCGCGTAATCACTCCGCTTACCTAAACAGTACAGTGTGCTCCTCGCACAATTTAAATACAGAAAGTAGCATGGCATAAGTACAGGATCGTAAATAAAACCTCAAACTAGTTGTGGCCCCAAGAAATAAGACTGAATCAAGCTCTGGATCAGGGGGGTCCCATATACCTCCCGGATGTGGATAGCGCGATAAATCAAGGAACAGGTATCAAGTACTCGGGGTCTTACGGGACACAAGTGGGCGTTCGGAAACCAAATATTTTCTATCACCCACCGATGCCTCTGCTTATTTCAATTTTAGTTATTAAACAGAAATTAAAGTGAGCGATAAGTAAAACTAAGATCATCTCCAACAACAACATACGGCAATACATCAACAACTGTGGCATTTGACAACACGCAACAGCACTTGAGCAAGCGACTACGACGCGCCAGTCCAACTATCTACCAATCAACAGGTAATAGGATGTGTCCAAGGCAATATAGGGCTGCACGGTATATCACAGGTACGGAAACTAAAGCATCGCAACACAGATAGCAATAGATCAACAGGAGGGAATAAATACTATAAAAGTAAGATAGGTGGAATGGGGGAGATGCTCGCCTGAAAACATTGTCGAAGGTTCAACCGAAGATCGGGGCGAAGCTCACATCAACTCAACGGCCTCATCCGCGAAGAAGCAAAACACTAGAATAAACACCGGATGCACTATTTAATACAACGGCAGAAGATCGGCATGATGCATGTATGATGTATGGCATGGCGAAGGTGCAATGCAATTAGGTCATATTAAGCGGAACCGGGGTCCCGACAATTATTCAAGTGGTTCAAGTTGTTTATCTACCCCGCAATTTAAATGTGGTTTTAGCATGGCAAAAGATAGCACCGGGTTCGCTACACAGATTTAGCTGAGGCCAATATGAGACTAGATTTGCCCGCATATGGGCCCCATATTTATTTATTAGGTGAATCGACATACGGCCCCCAAACCACATGACAATATGCATGCAAGATGAATGATTTAATGCAACAGTTGATATCATTTATAAAAATAGGGTATCGAGGAAAGGTCACACATTAGGGTCTCGAAGAACTTGGGCTTCCGGGGTTCGGGGTTCGATAGGGTCCAGGGTCCGGTCTCGGGGTCCAGGGTTCTGACGGGGTCGTTCTCGAACTCCGGGGTTAGGGTCTCGGATCGGGGTAGTTCTTGTCGCGTCCGGGAAGCAGGTCTTGGTTCGGTGTCGGGGCGTGTCGAATTCTTCCGGGCCGATGCCGTTCTTGTCGTCGCGACGGTCTTGTCGGGTTCTCAAGTCGGGTCGGTCTTGGCTTCGGGGTGAAGTGCTTGTCGGTCTCGTGGCGAGCTTTGCGTCCTCCCGGTTCGGGTCTTGGCGTCCGAGGGTAGATCTTGGCGTGTCGAGGGTCCGATCTCCGGTACATCGGGATCGGTCTTCGGGGAAATTTCCGATCCATGCCGGAGATCTTGGAAGCAGGCATCGTCGCGTCGAGGCCTCAGGGTTCGCCGTCGGTGGCCTTCGGGTTCGTTCTTAGGTCCCTGTAGGAGATCACCGGGTTCCGACGAAGATCTTGGCGAGGGTGCACTTGGTGTTTTCGGGGTCCGTTTGCCGGTGTTGAACTTGTTGTTTCCACACCCACCAACTTGGCTCCAACTTGGTACTACCCCGGAATCCTGCACGGTGGAGGCGGATGGCATCGGCGACGATGGGGTGGTCCCGCGGGCAGGTGGGTCCGGGCGGGGCCAGTTGCTGCGCGCGGACCGGGTAGGCGAGGGGCTCGGGAAGTGGCGGTCGCGGGCCGAAGGCGGCCGACGAGGAGGCGGTGGGGAAGGAGGTCGCGGCGGTGGCGGTTGTCGACGCGGCGCGGAGCCGGCGGGAGGCGGCCAGAGGTGGCGCCGGCGGGCGGCGCCAGAGGAGCTCGACGGGGAGGCTGGCAGGGCGGAGCTGGGAGTCAGCGGAGCCTGGGAGGAGGGCGCTGAGGGGGCTGGGGCGAGGGAGCTCAGCAGGAGGGGCGTCTGAGGCGCGGCCGAGGGGAGGCGAGCCGCCTGGCACGAGGGGGTTGAGGAGGGGAGGCAGCGGCGAGGAGGCACGGCGAGGCGGTGGTGGGGAGGGGAGGGAGGAGCGCCACAAGGGGAGTTCTGGAGGAGGAGCTGTGCGGCGGGCGAGCTGGAGGCGAGGGAGGAGGGGAGAGGCGAGGGCGCTGGGCGGCGTGGGAGAGAAAGGAGAGGGAGGAGAAAGGCGGGGACGGGTGGGGCTGGGAAGGAGGTGGGCCACAGGGAGGACCGGGTCCAGGGTGGAAGGGCGGTCCGGTGGTTGCAAGGAGTGGGGAGTGGGATGGCGTGGGTGGGTGGATTGAGGGAGGAGAGGGCTGGGTGAGGTGTCAAGACAGATTGGGTGAGGAGAGAGAGGGATGAGGTGGAGAGGGGCTATTGGTTGGGGTGAGGTGGAGAGGGGTTGGGTAGGATTAGGACCGTAGACTAGGGATTTAGAAGGGCAGGCTAGGTGGACCGATTTAAAATTCCTAGGGGTGGTCGTTCGGGTCAATCGGCCCGTTCGACTGCCCCCACTAAAATAATTAATTCTTTTATTTATTCCAACAAGCTTTTTTGCAAACCAATAGCAGACAAGTAAAATATTCCTACAACCCGCTTTGATATTTGAATAAAGATGGGGCGTTTTAGAAAACAAAACGGGCTTGCAAAAATAGTTTTATGCAAACAATGCATGATGATGACGATGCAATGCACAAATTTAACGCGATTTTCTAGTAGTGGTTTTGCGGGATGCCACAATTCGACACCACTAACAAGGTATCTCGCCCTCGAGATCCGCCTCATGGTACCGGAAGGAAGGTCGGTGATCTGATCCTTCGGCTTCGGTAGATCCTCGCGACACCACTAACAAGAGGTCGTTGTCCGTGATCGCCGAGAACACTCCGAACAACAGGTCAAGGTAGAGGTATCAACAAATAAAGCCACTAACTTCCGTGGACGGAGTAAAACTGGATCCATCGATTCGATGTACAAGAGCGAATGATAAGAGTAGTCGGATGGTGATCAGTCCATCGCGCACCCAAACCATTACTCGCATACCTAATAGGAGGATTATGCAACCAACTCTCGGAATCAGACTGAAGATCTCGACAAGCGAGGTTCGGAAACAAAGGAGTGATGCAGACTCTGCATCGGATCTGGCGTAGAGGATATCGTCGCGTCGGAAAACACCGGAAGGAACAAAGAATGGTACCACAGCAGACGGATTCTTCAGGCAGCTTGAACACCGGATGGTAGAACACCGTTATCAGAGAAGGAAGCGAAACCCTGAAGGTACGACGGAAACCCAACCACGAGAATTCCTGGACTCGAAGAAAAAGAAGAGGGCGGATTCAAAACACGTAGAGGTAAGAGGAGAATAGCAGAGGGGTAAGGAGTAAAATCAGACCTAATCAGAACTATCCAACCGATCTTTAAAATAGTTTGGACACTCTACTTCGGCCGTTAGCTAGGTTATCCTACAGGCTGGACTTGTGGGGTATCGCAACTGCTGAGCTCTGATACCACTCTGTAACACCCTCAGAATCGGACCTATGCAAGTTTTAGCGATTCCCGCCAAACCCGCATAGAAACGATTCAAAGGTGCCCACCAGGCACTTTCGTGCGGGTGGAAAACGAAGTAATAACATTACACAACAGTCCTCGATGGGACCCACAGAACAGATATATATATAACGGCGACTCCATGAGTCAAGAATACAGATATAATATACAAAGATCCAAATCACCTTGAAAACGATATAGTGTCCGTCTACGGACAAGATGCAAATGGGGCTAAGAGCCCTGAAGAATAACCAATGGCATCCATAACCCTGCCCAGGCCAAGCCGGAAGGGTAACCCTGCTAACGGCGTCGATCTCAAAACCTGCTTAAACAAAAGGGGTGCCGACAAAGGGCAAAGGAAAAAGAGGAGCGCCGATCGAGGCCAGTACACGGCGAGGCTAGAATTCGGCGGTCCTCGCCTACATAGGTATGGTGGACTGAAGCGGCAGCGGCAGCAGGCACTAAACAACCTATAGAGACTCGATACAACTGGCGACAATCAGAGAGGGGTAAGAATGACCTATGCGGAACCAACCTGATACTACCATCAAACAAACCCATCCTGGCGTTTCCCCCTCGAGACCAAACGAGGAAGTCAACCGAGGAACTCACACAGTTGGCAGTTTTATTTATTCAGTTATTGTGGCAACAATTACTAGTCAAGTATAGATAATCATCCTGATAAAATAAGCAGTGGGAACTTTTAGTTAACCATTCCGTGATAGTGGCAACACTTACTAGTCAGGTGCATTATCATGAGATAACCCAAAACCCAGCAGTTGTTGGTACTTTTATTCAGCCAAACGTTGTAGTTGCAATACTTACTAGTCAGGTACAATGGTCGCAAGCGACACTCCAACAAGCAATTGTGGGCAGTATTAATTAGTCATTCCATTATAGTGAAGCTGATTACTAGTCATTATAAGTCAAATTTATAGCAATAAACTTTAGTTATGCTTGTCTATGATCGAGATACTGTGCTCCAAGTCGTCCATATCCGCGGACACGGCTTTCAGAAAGTTTTACCCGGCCGGGGTGCACCAATAGCAACACACACTCGATCAACCTCGGAAAAACCAAAACAAAACCCAACGAGGCCTTCACGACTGAACAATCACAGGATTCAGAAATATTTCAGGGGGCCACCCCTTTGAGTAGATCCCGCAACGAAGTAAGCTAACTTCGAGACGGACTCAAGGTTTGCGCCAATGGCTGTAAGCGACTGGGAACCCGAAAGTGTGGCTGGGCTTGTCGATACCGCGTAATCACTCCGCTTACCTAAATAAGCAGGTGCTCCTCGCACAATTTAAATACAGAAAGTAGCATGGCATAAGTACAGGATCGTAAATAAAACCTCAAACTAGTTGTGGCCCCAAGAAATAAGACTGAATCAAGCTCTGGATCAGGGGGGTCCCATATACCTCCCGGATGTGGATAGCGCGATAAATCAAGGAACAGGTATCAAGTACTCGGGGTCTTACGGGACACAAGTGGGCTCGAAACCAAATATTTTCTATCACCCAATCGATGCCTCTGCTTATTTCAATTTTAGTTATTAAACAGAAATTAAAGTGAGCGATAAGTAAAACTAAGATCATCTCCAACAACAACATACGGCAATACATCAACAACTGTGGCATTTGACAACACGCAACAGCACTTGAGCAAGCGACTACGACGCGCCAGTCCAACTATCTACCAATCAACAGGTAATAGGATGTGTCCAAGGCAATATAGGGCTGCACGGTATATCACAGGTACGGAAACTAAAGCATCGCAACACAGATAGCAATAGATCAACAGGAGGGAATAAATACTATAAAAGTAAGATAGGTGGAATGGGGGAGATGCTCGCCTGAAAACATTGTCGAAGGTTCAACCGAAGATCGGGGCGAAGCTCACATCAACTCAACGGCCTCATCCGCGAAGAAGCAAAACACTAGAATAAACACCGGATGCACTATTTAATACAACGGCAGAAGATCGGCATGATGCATGTATGATGTATGGCATGGCGAAGGTGCAATGCAATTAGGTCATATTAAGCGGAACCGGGGTCCCGACAATTATTCAAGTGGTTCAAGTTGTTTATCTACCCCGCAATTTAAATGTGGTTTTAGCATGGCAAAAGATAGCACCGGGTTCGCTACACAGATTTAGCTGAGGCCAATATGAGACTAGATTTGCCCGCATATGGGCCCCATATTTATTTATTAGGTGAATCGACATACGACCCCCAAACCACATGACAATATGCATGCAAGATGAATGATTTAATGCAACAGTTGATATCATTTATAAAAATAGGGTATCGAGGAAAGGTCACACATTAGGGTCTCAAGAACTTGGGCTTCGGTTCGGGGTTCGACAGGTCCGTGGTCCGGTCCAGGTGGTTCGACGGGGTCGTTCTCAAATCCGGGGTTAGGGTCTCGGATCGGGGTAGTTCTTGTCGCGTCCGGGAAGCAGGTCTTGGTTCGGTGTCGGGGCGTGTCGAATTCTTCCGGGCCGATGCCGTTCTTGTCGTCGCGACAGTCTTGTCGGGTTCTCAAGTCGGGTCGGTCTTGGCTTCGGGGTGAAGTGCTTGTCGGTCTCGTGGCGATCTTTGCGTCCTCCCGGTTCGGGTCTTGGCGTCCGAGGGTAGATCTTGGCGTGTCGAGGGTCCGGTCTCCGGTACATCGGGATCGGTCTTCGGGGAACTTTCCGATCCATGCCGGAGATCTTGGAAGCAGGCATCGTCGCGTCGAGGCCTCAGGGTTCGCCGTCGGTGGCCTTCGGGTTCGTTCTCAGGTCCCTGTAGGAGATCACCGGGTTCCGACGAAGATCTTGGCGAGGGTGAACTTGGTGTTTTCGGGGTCCGTTTGCCGGTGTCGAACTTGTTGTTTCCACACCCACCAACTTGGCTCCAAAATGGTACTACCCCGGAATCCTGCACGGTGGAGGCGGATGGCATCGGCGACGATGGGGTGGTCCCAGCGAGTGGGTCCAAAGGGGCCAGCTGCGCCGGACCGGGTAGGCGAGGGCTCGAAGTGGCGGTCGCGGGCAAGGCGGCCGAGGAGGCGCGGGGAAGGAGGTCGCGGCGGCGGTTGTCGAGGCGGCGTGAGGTGGCGCTGGTGGGCGGGCGCCACAGAGCCTCGACGGGAGGCTGGGCGCCAAGGGAGCTGGCGAGCCTGGGAGGAGGGGTCGCTGCTGGGGATGAAGCCTGGAGGGGTCAGGCGAGGGAGCTCGCAGGAGAGGGGGGCTCGAGGGGCGGCGGCCGAGGGAGCGGGAGGCGAGCTGGGCTGTCGAGGGCATGGAGGCAGAGGTATGCTGGGAGGCACGGCAGCGCGGTGGTTGAGGGAGGTGGGAGGCCGCTGGGACCGCCTGGGCGGGCCGGAGGAGCTGCGGCCATGGTCGGAGGCGAGGTGGCGCTGAGCGGAGGCGGAGGGAGCTCATGGGCAGCGGGTTTCATGCGGAGACGGGTGCTGCGGTGGTGGGCGGAGGTCGGCCGAGGCGGGCGCCGGGACAGGCGCGCCAGGCTGGCCGAGGCGGGAAGAAGGAGGCGGGGAGAGAGAGGAGAGCGAGGCGGAGGGCGCTGGGCGGTGGCGTGCAGAGAAAGGAGAGGGAGGAGAAAGGCGGGGCCAGGCTGGGGACGGGGTGGGGCCAGGAAGGAGGTGGGCCACAGGGAGGACCGGGTCCAGGGGGGTGGAAGGGAGCGGTCCGGTGGTTGGATGGTGGGGCCGCAGGGGGAGTGGGCTGGCGCGTGTGGCTGGGTGGATTGAGGGAGGAGAGAGGGCTGGGTGAGGTGTCAGCACAGGATTGGGTGAGGGAGAGAGGGAAGATGAGGTGGAGAGGGGCTATTGGTTGGGGTGAGGTGGAGAGGGGTTGGGTAGGATTAGGACTGGTAGACTAGGGATTTAGAAGGGCAGGCTAGGTGGACCGATTTAAAATTCCTGGGGGTGGTCGTTCGGGTCAATCGGCCCGTTCGACTGCCCCCACTAAAATAATTAATTCTTTTATTAATTCGTTCGGGTCAAATTTTTTTTTGTTTCCTCTAAGATTAGATCCACCGGCTTTCCTTCTCCTTGACTCCAGCAGCTTCACTCCACAAAGTCTATTTCAAAATAATTATATCGAAATGATAGCATGCCCAGCAAAAACAACACACGAAGCAACATGTCCCTCTCGACCAGCCCGTTCATGCCAACGGCCCAATGCAAAAATTAACAAAATACAACCAAAGCATACAAACCAGACCGACTAACAAACAATGTGCTAAAACAAATAAGAGAACTACATTAATCTTAATCTGAGATCAACAGATTGACTGAGATTTGCTAAAAAAGAACGACATGGAGCTGTGCTAGTTCTGGATTTAACTGGGAACTAACAAAATGGCTAAAACAAATTCCTGAGATTCTGTACACAATTTATTATTTTTATACATATGCCTTGATATTATTTTTGTTTGAGTAACGTAGGTCCGTACTTCATCTCATAATATACAAACAGTTGTTTGAACATCTTTCAAAATATTAAACTTAATTTTAATTCACGCGTATTGTATGCTTAGATAATGGTTGTGGTGCCGCATTTTTTCAAATAGGAAGTACTCGTTTCCTTGTGGACATGTCAGATATGGTGTAGAGTGATCACATAAAAATAATAGGCACCTTCTAAACTTTTCGCTACTACCCGGAAAAAACTTGCATCACATCATAGTAAATAATAGTGCAAGACGATTCTACTATTCATGTTGTCCTGGCCGTAGGATGGACATAGGAGGCCACACGTGGCCATCGCAGCGGAATTCCCCTCCCCCGAGAGAAGGGCCGGCCCGCCGCCCGGGATTACCTCCCGCGGACGTGTCGAGCAAGGCCTTTACTTCCCCAAGCCGTCGAATGATGGACTGCACACGCGCCATAGGTCTTCCATCAGCGGCCCCGGGCTAGCCCTGGTTTCCCGTGTCTCGATGCGGTCGTGGGCTGGGGCTGGCTCCTCTGCGACCAGCTCTAGATGTACAATATAGTTCTGTCTGTTAATACGTCTCTTTCTTTTCCGCTTGCATTTCGTATGAAGTAAAATCCATTGTAATCTAAAATCGTTGAAATTGAAAACCCATTAAAAGCGATGATATCTGTGATTGATAATCTGAAATCGTCCATATCGAAACACGTTGAAAAGCGATGACATGGAAAATGGAAGGCAGCGAACAAACTAAGAAGAAGACGGTGTACAAGAGAAACATTCACTGAACACTGTAGAGAGAACAATGAAAGAAGGGAAATGATACTATTTCCCCGGGGGATCGAACCAACTGATCCCCCGGGTCGCTTGTCCGGTTGCGTATGCACGGTTCACAGCCCACACGTCCGCTGCTACATATACGTTTCACAGCTGGCCCACAAAATAGCCATTTATTCCTTTGTTCTTCAACCTCCGTACGATGCGTCCTGCAACCCCCTTGCTGCTGCTAGACCTCTTGCAGCTCCTGCAGCCTTGCAGCTCCCGCGCTGCCTGCATCTTCTCTTACCGTGCCGCCGTGACTCGCGTCGCTCGCCGCTGCAGGCCTGCAGCTCGCGCGCCGTCCGTCGTGCCCTCTGCCGCGCGCCGTAGCTCTGCCGCCACCCGTCTTCCCGGCCGCGCTGCCACCGTCCTTGCCGCGCAGAGCAGCCCAATGGAGCAGCATACTCATGGTTCCGATCGGTCGAAGAGAGGAAGACTAGCGAGTAGTCTCCGATGGAGCAGCCCAATGCACTAGCATCGACAGGGGCGAAGCTCCTCAGTGGGCAAGGTAGGGCAGATGCCCTACCTCAATTTTTTGCAAAAAATCGCATATATATATGCTTTTTTCGATATATATTCAGTTTTGAACAATTTATGTGTATACCTGAAGAAAAACTGAAGAAACACACTATCATGGGCCTAGATGGGCCGTTTTGGTCTTCCCTCAGTTCTGCGCGTGTCGATAGAAGTGAGCGACGCAGCGCCTCGGCCGCCTCGGCTCCTGATCGCTACCTCCTCTCCTCGCGAGTCCCGCCCTCCCTGGAAACCGAACGACGCAGCGCAGTCGGAGGCAGGAACGCCATCGCGGGTCGCGGCATCGCCCGTCGCCTGTCGCCCACTCGCCCGATCGCCCCCTTTCCTCCCACTCGCGAGCAGCCCCCAGCAGGTCTCCCTGACTGCTCTCATGTCTCAATTCTCATCCCTCCTTCCAATTCCATTAACCCTAATCTCAAAATATCCAATTACTTGCTACAAGCAAGAGGTGAATTGTTGTTGTGGTGGTGGAGAACGGTATGGATAAGAAGAGGAAGAAATCTGCAGCTGCTAAGGGGGCAGGTATAATCAAGTTTGTCAATTGTGATTTGTGAATACGTACTCATATGATTATATGAATATCTGAATATGTGATCAACTGATCATGTGTTCAATGTTTGTAACCTGCAGATTTGAAAAGGTATTTTGTACCACTTGGTAGTGGCAACAACTCTAAACCAAGCATCCATCAGGAAAGTGCAAATGTTATTGCACAAGAAGATCAAGTGCAAGAAATGGAAGGAGGAACAAGAAATAGCTCTAAACCAAGCACCAATGAAAGTATAGATGTTAGCGAAGAGCAAGAGCAAGAAGTTGAAGGAGGGCTCGGAAATTCTATGGACACCAACATGGAACGAGTGGAAGATTCCGCTGAAACCATAGTGGAAGAGAATGCTGTGGTTCTAGAAGCTGGAGGTATAACTGATTTCATAGAGTATATAAAACTTGATCCAGGACTTCGCATTCAAATTGATGAATTTGCTCCCAATGTTAGAGAAGATGTTAGATTTGCTTACCTAAAGAATGGTCCAACACAACCAACTCAGCATAATTTCCCCATAAATAGAGATAAGAGATCATTTCTACCAAAATGGTATAAGAAATATGATTGGTTGGAATATAGTGTGGACAAGGATAAGGCTTATTGCTTCTATTGCTATCTTTTCAAACATATTGGGCATGAAAATTTTGGGCATGATGTCTTCAATAAATTGGGGTTTAACAATTGGAAAAATGCAACGGATGCATTCCGTAAGCATGTTGGTGGGCCATGTAGCATCCATAATATGTCAAGGACAGCATGTGATGATTTTAAAAATCAAAAGGCAAGTGTGAAAAGCAAAGTTACAACTTATTCCAGTGAGTCACTAGTAAAGTATGAAACTCGTGTGGATACTTCTTTGGGTATTGTAAGCTATCTAGCATTGCAAGGCGAACCATTCCGTGGGCACGATGAATCTGCTTCTTCTTTAAACAAAGGCAATTTCTTGGAGATGCTTGATTGGTATAAAGAAAGAAATAGGGAAGTGAAGCTTGCATTTGAGGAGCTATGTCCTAAAAATGCCAAAATGACTTCCTCAACTATTCAGAAAGCACTTGCCAAACATTGTGCGGAATCCATCAAAGAAGAAATGGATGGTTGTCTTTTCTCTGTTCTCATTGATGAATCTCGTGATATATCCGTCAAAGAACAAATGGCTGTAGTTGTTAGGTACGTGTTGAATTATGTTAACTACTTATTTGTTTTCATTCATTTTATCTAGTGTAATTTAACTAATTGTATCATTTTCTTGCAGGTATGTGAACAAAAGTGGAGAAATTATTGAAAGATTTTTGGGTATTCAGCATGTCCCAAACACAACAAGTCTAGCTTTAAAGAAGGCACTTTTGGAGGTTTTTGATAAACATGGTCTACTTATTGCAAGACTACGAGGACAAGGGTATGATGGAGCATCTAATATGAGAGGAGAATTTAATGACCTTCAGAAATTAATCCGCGATGAGAACCCCAATGCTTTCTATGTTCATTGCTTTGCCCACCAGTTGCAGCTTATTGTTGTTTCTTTATCGAGATGCTGCAAAGGTCTTGAGGATTTCTTTGATGATGTGAAATAGATTGCCAATCTATCTAGCTTATCTTGCAAGAGGAAGGATATATTGCTCGATAAGCATAAAGAGAATCTTTTAACTAAGATCAAGAATGGTGCAGTGCCCACGGGAAGAGGGAAAAATCAAGAAATGTCCTTGTGTCGACCTGGCGATACACGATGGGGTTCTCATTACACAACGTTATGCCGTATTGAGTCATTGTGGGATGAAGTGATAGAACTTTTGGGTATTGTTGAGGATGATTCTCGTAATCCAACTAAGGCTGGAGGTTATGTTCATAAAATGGAGACTTTTAACTTTGTCTTCATCATGAAGATGATGTTAAAACTACTTCGTATGACAAATGATGTATCTCTTCTATTTCAGAAGAAGAATCAAAATATTGTTCAGGTATGCGATGAATAAATTCTTATGGTTCTATTTTCCTGAAGTATACTTTGTTGATCGAAACTTCTAATTGTATCATTTCAGGCAATATCTTTGGTTACGGATGTGAGAACACGTTTGGTTAATTGGAGGAATCATGGTTGGGAGTCACTCTTGGAAGATGTCAAATCATTTTGTATTGAGCATGAGATCATAATCCCAAGTATGGATACCAAGGTAACAAAATGGGGTAAAACAAGAAAAGGGGGGAGATTCGCAGTCACCATTGATCATTTTTATCGTGTTGACACCTTCTATGCTGCTATAGACTCTATTGTCACCGAGTTTGATCATCGCTTTAATGAGGCATCTTCAGAGGTTCTTCAGAACTTTTCTTGTCTCGATCCAACAGACTTATTTGCTCGGTTCAATGTGAGTAAGATTGCTCGGCTTACAGAGATTTATCATGAGGATTTCTCTGATTATGAGCGTGAGCATATACGGGATACCCTTGAGCTATTCATTATTCATATGAGGAGAATTGATGATTTCAGAGCTTGTCTTGATATTGCAAGCCTAGCTAAAAAAATGGTTGAACTTGATAGGCACATCATGTTTCCTACTGTCTACCGCCTAATTGAGTTGGCAATGCTTTTACCAGTGTCGACGGCAACAGTTGAAAGGGCCTTCTCAGCTATGAAGATCATCAAGACTGAGTTGCGTAACAAGATGTCAGATGGCTGGCTTAATGATTTAATGGTGTGCTATATCGAGCGAGGAATATTCAAAAGTCTTGATCTTGGTGATATTAAAAATGATTTTCAGAAGGCAGGTAGAGCTTTGCCATTGCCGGGGACTTCAAGAAGGCATTAAATTTTATTATTGGTAATGCTTTGTTTGTTTTACTTTGATTTATATACGTTCGCTATTACCGTTGTACTAAGTGACTATGCTTAAGATCATATAACTTATTTATGTGTCGACACAAACTTGATTTTTTTCATCAATTTTTTTTAATGCTTTGAAGTTCGCCCGACCTCAAATTTTTTTCGTCCTTCGCCACTGTTTTTCTCTATGTATTGTTTCGCTCAAGGATTGCTATGTTGCGTTTTGGTCGTAGGCCCATTTCAAATCTACAGCTTGTTTCTTTGCCTCGGGATGCGTCTTATCCGTTTGGGCAACGCGTGATGAATCTTTTGTTTAGTTTCCATCTTTTGTCACATCACTCATACTTGGATGGACCCTGCTGGTTATTTAAACAGGTAAAAGTCTCTCTCAAGTTTTGATGTGGGACTATTTCATATCTAATCACTCTTACTGGTACGATGACACACTTGTTTTATGGTGCGAGGAGAGAACTTCTTTATTTTTTCTAGCCCTTTCTGTGCATTCATGTGGTGCATGCTTAGAACGTGTTTGGTAGCCTGCATCAGTTTCTTGGCCCATCCTGACAGTGCTGAGTAGAGCACTACTACCCTCATTCGACCTCTGAGCCAACATCTGCACCTTGTTTGATAACCTGCAGTTCTCTTTCTTGCACGAGGATGAAAACGGGAGCATGTCGTTTGGTAGCCTGCAGCTGTTTCACTATCACATTGACACACACACTAAAATGACCATTAGCAGTGATTGTGTGATTCCTGGAGAGCTACGATGATGATGGAGGTATGCGACGACGATGGAGGGCGGCGGGCACCTGCACTTATTGGTGCCACAACCGACGAGGTGAAGAGCGTGACAGCTCTTGCGGTTGCGCCGGCGACGATGATCAGCGGGACACCTTGAAAGGATCATATGGGCACCTAGAGGGGGGTGAATAGGTGCTACTTCAAATTTTCTTCCTTTTTCAAATTAGGGTTTGACAAGAAAGGTAAATTCTCTAGATTATGCAACTAAGGTGAATTTACCTATATGTCAACTAACACCACCTATCACAACACTAAGCACAAACAAGTAAAGTAAAGTGCGGTAAAGGATAGAAGTAACCAAAGTGGAGCACGCGGAGACACGACGGTTTGTTTCCCGTAGTTTCTTCCTTTTGAGGGGAAGTACGTCTACGTTTGGAGAGGGGGTGGTATCAAACCACCTACGCCACGAAAGGCCTCCCTTGTTCTCCGATGAACCTCACCCCAACAGGTTCGATTCACCTCTTCCACTATATCGACAACCTTAAAGGTGTAAGCCGACACCTTTACAACAAATTCGGGGCACACATCCACAATTTAATTGGAGGCTCCCGGATACAAGCAAGCTGTCAAACAATCAAATACAAACTTATAAGAACCAAATCTAGAACTAGAGTTTCCAAAGAAACACTAGATCAAGGGGCCCTCAAGTGAATGAGGGGGAAATGAAAATCTCTCTTGGTGAAGCAATAGATCAAGGGCTCCTCCTTCAGTTCTCCAAAGATCAACGACTTTGGATGGTTGAGTGAAGAGATCTTGGCGATTTGGTGGCTCAAATGGAGGTGGTGTTCTTGAGTGAGTCGAGCAACATACCAAGGTTGAAGAGGAGGCTATTTATACCCCACTAGGAAGATCTGCCTGCTGCCGTTTTCTCAGAACCGGTACTACCGGATACCAGAGTGGTAGTACCAGAAAACACTGGTACTACAGGTCAGGTACCGGAACCATATCCAGTGGGTGACTAGGCAACGGCTCCCCCTGTAGTAGTACGAAGAACAAAAGGTGCTACCGCAAGGCGGTAGTACCGAATGACAGCGGTACTAACACGTCCAGGCGGCAGTGCCGCAACTAGATACCGGGTGGGGCAGTGGTATTGGGCATGCTCGCCAGCCCTCACTTCCCTGTCCAGTACTGAAGAGCAGTACTGCCGGTGTCGAGTGGTAGTACCGGGTCTGGGATGCGGTACTACCGGACCCGAGCGGTAGTGTCGCTTTTTGGTACCAGGGAAGGCAGTGGCATTGGGAAGGCTTGCCCACTCTCACTGCCCTGGACGGTAGCAAACAGTGGTACTGCCAGTGGTGAGCGGTAGTACCGGCTAATTTTTCCGGTACTACCGGACACCACAGAGAGCTAGAGTAAGGCTTTGCAGGTGGCCCTTTTTGGAGAGAGCGACTAATATCTTTTCCGTATAAAACCTGTGGTACACTTGGCAAATAATTAATCCGATAAGTGTGTTATCATTAAACACCAAAATCATTAGGATAGGAAATGCGCTTTCAATCTCCCTCTTTTTGGTGTTTGATGACAACACACCTTTGCATGATAATATTATGATAACGATCAAAGTTTTTGAAAAATAGAGACGGACTCCCCCTAGATGAGTAGGATCAAACCTCCCCCTCTATTTTTCAAACCAATCACGAGTGTACATTCAAAGGTAACACTTAGAATTCATACCTTTGCACAATAAAATGTGATGACAGAAATATTGACAATGGCTAGAGAATATCATCACATAAGATGGATCCATATGAGAATAACCATAACACACATATGATGGATCCATAAGATAACCACATAGTCTCAACATACATAGCACGAATAGTTAGTTCATAAGGTTCACACATAATATGAGGCAAAGAGAAAATAAAGTTCACAAGCGAGTAAAGATCAAAGGCAAGAACGAGCTTGTGACTTTCCCATGCAAATTCTGCATGCCTAAGGTGCAACTTCTCCCCTTTGGCATCAAGACACCAAAAAGGGACAAGAGAAACACTAACATACCGGAGGTCACTCGTCATCATAATCAAAGTCATACTCATGAGTCAATGGAGCACGGAAAGAAGAGGTGGCATCATCATCCCAGTAGCTGTGCTTGGAGATCCATTGGTCTTCAGGAGTGATGTTGTTCTCGGAACCCTTGGATACGGTCAACCCTTGAGCTTCCACCATTTCTTTCTGACGAGCACAAGATTTTTTGGCATACACATGAGCCTCATACATGCGCTTTTGGTTGTCAACTTGGAAGCAAAACACCTTCTTTAGCTTGGCTTCGATCCTCTTGACCCATGAGGGCTGGGCATGCTTGCGACTAGAGACAACAAAATCAGCATCACGGCCACTATCCTCATCATCGTCTTCAAGCGGGTTCCCTTCCTCATCAACGAGCTCACCATCCGCATTGCGAGGTCTAGGATGGGTCTTGATCAACAAGGACTTGTGCCGGTGAGGGACAAGGCGGTGAGTAGAAAGACTTCTGAGAATAGGGGGCACTTGTTGAGAATGAGAGCCATGATGTATGGAGCAAAAGGAGGGACCCTCCGAGTGTATGTGGCAACTACCATCTCATTCCAAATGAAACCCATCACATCAAGAGGGTAGCCGGACTCACGGTTGTTGTAAGTGGTGATCATGAGGTCCACCATGTGACCATGCATCTCATCTTGGTTTTCGGCTCGAGGGGCAACTGTCTCACGGAAGATGCGATTCAAGATATCATAGGTGGGGAGAAGACCCTTGATCTTACCCGTGGCACTGTGACCCCGGATGTATAATGGTGCAAGGACATCTTTATTCATGGAATGATCACTACCGTGACAACGGTAGCCAACCGGAGTGTCAATTCCACAGTCCTCATACCCAAGAATCTCCCCAAACTCAGCCAACGATGCTTCCTTGATAACTCCCTCAGTCATCCATTTCATGGTCCTGGATTGATTATTTGAGAAGTGAACAGTGGCATACAACTAAGTAATGAGCAAGGGGTCATAGTCTTTCCGAAACTGCATAAGGGGAAGCAAACCAAGGTGAGTACAGATCTCAATAGCTTCACCGAAGTAGTCCAAGTTCTTGTTCACATGATTCATCTCAATCCACTTCTGAGGGACCACCAGCTTCTCATCCTTCATAAGCACCTCATTGTACACCCGCTCTTGAAATTCGGTGTAGAACAAGCTATTTTTCCTAGCTTGGGACCGGGCTGCCACATACAGATTCATGACCCGCAAGGCACGCAAGTCTAGCTTAGACAGATCAGACAACAACCTTGGCCCAGATGGCCCTGAACTCTGACCCTTGCGATGACTCGAGGGTGGGGGAGGAGGGGCACCACTACCACGACCAGCTAACTGTTTAGTGGTACCTCCACGACGACCCCAAGTGGCCTTCAACTTCAACCGGTTGCTGGGTTGTGGCATGATTTCTTCTTCGGACTCTGACTCATAGTCCTCGATTTCGTGATGAGCCTTGGAACTCTTTGCGTGCACCCCGGGAACCCCCCTGCACCTGTGAAAGAAAGAGAGAGATAGCAGTGGGATAAGGGCACAAGAACCCAAAACAAAAGAGGTTCCACGAAGAAATTCAAGTTTGGGGAAAATTTTGTTGTCGGCCTGGACCGGTAGTACCGGACGTCAGACAGGTGGTAGTACCAGAAAAAAATTCTGGTACTCCGGTCATGCGGCTATAGTCTAGATCCGGTAGAACCGTTCCATAGATTGGCAACAAAACTACCCAAATCGAGGATTCCTTTGGGCAAGAAGTAATATCTGGTAATCTACACACGGTACAACCTCAAAAAACAACTGTTTGACCACGAATCGAAGTCTCCCTAGATTCAATGGAGAAAACATGAGATAAGAAGAAGAGGGCGATTGTACCGAGGTCCATGTCGATGGAGATTGAGGAGGATCCCGCGAGGAGGCTGGATCCGGTGAGGATCCAGTAGAGGGAGGAGAGTGTGGGGTCCAGCAGTGATTCTTGCTCTGGCGGCGGCGACGGTTCAGAGTGGAGACAGGGAACAATGGGGCACTGATAGGTGCCCTCCCGCGTCTGAACTCTTAACCAGGGAAACCGACCGGTAGTACCGGGGATATGAACGGTAGTACCGTTGACCGGTACTGTCGCGCAAAAAACTGGTAGTACCGGGGAAAATACCGGTAGTACCGCACCTGGGCGGTTTCCAGGAATCGATATGGAAACTGACCCTGGCCGGTAGTACCGCTCCCTAACCCGGTAGTACCGGTTCCACCAGAACAAAAAGCCAGGTACAAATGAGGAGGTTCTTGTGCAGAGTAGATGGGTTTTGTAGAGGGTTAAGAAAGGCTTAGGTTGAGAGAGTCACACTGATATGGACACATGCACTCTAAAATAGGGAAAACATATCAAGAGCCAAATGAGAGTGCATGATCCTAAGACCTAAACAACTCAATAAATGAAAAACACGAGTAAGTACCAACCTCTCGAACATGAGAGGACGGTGGCCTAGGCCACCATGTTTGAGTATACTTGGCTTGGCACCACGAAGATATATCTTGGGTCCATTACCGAAACTCATCATTTAAGCTCACATATCACAAAATGATATTAAGAAAAATGATTTCTATCACTTTGGGCATAATGGGGGAAGGGATAGTCCAATCAATTAGGGCCGCACTCCCTTATATCCATTCCTGCATCTAAACCAAATAAGAGTCAAGACATAGGTGAGTATGCAAGGTGATCAAGTCAAGCTCCTTGAATATATGATATTTAGTTCATTCCTCAAATAACAAAACCTTGCTTCATTGATGACTCCTTGTTGACATGGAGCACTTCATCGGGAAACCCTAAGATCAAGATGTGAAGCAGCACAATAGCAAGTCTTCCCTCAGTAAGAAACCAAGGTTATCGAACCAGTAGGAGTAAGGAAACATCTCAAAGGTGTTGCAAGCAACATGGAAACCTGCACAACACAAACTCAAGACTTTGCCCCAATGAACGGTGACGTTGTCAATCTCACTAGTTGTTGTAACAAAGGATTAACTATATGGTGTGAAAGGTGATGATGGTTTGCAGCAAGTAAATAGGTAACAGTGGAAGATGTATCAATGGTAAATATTGGACCGGGGTTCTGATATGTCGGAAACGTATCTATAATTTTTGATGCTCCATGCTTGTTCAGTATCTACTTTGCTTTGCTTTGTCTACACTTTGAGGTGTTTTTATATCTTTTCTCAAACTAACCTATTAACAAGTTGCCACAGTGCCAGTTGCATGTTTTCTTCTGTTTTTGGTTCCAGAAAGGCAGAAAATCAATATTCTCGGAATTGGACAGGACAAAAGCCAAAGTCATTATTTTTCCCGGACCAACACGGAACCATGAAGCAGAGAAGGAGTAGGGCACCAGGGTGGCTGCACCCCCAGGGCGGGCAAGCCCTGGTGGCGCCTATAGGGGGTGTGGCCCCTGGCCCTCCATGTACCTTGCCTCCTTCGCCTATAAGAAGCCTCTGGGGATAAAACCCTAAATAATCCATCATAATTACAGAAAAACCTCTGTAGCGCCGCTGCCACCGAAAGGGAGATTCAGGGGACAGGAAGTCTCTATTCTGGTACCTTGTCGGGACGGGGAAGTGCCCCCGGAGCCATCTCCATCGATCTCCATTGTCATCTTCATCACCATTGCTGATTCCCATGATGAGGAGGGAGTAGTTCTTCCTGGAGGCTAAGGGCTCTACCGACAGCTATGTGTCATCTCTCTCTATGCATGGTCATATTGTGATCATGAGATTTGTAATCAAGTAGATCTACCTTGCTACTCAAGTGCTTTAATAGATCTCTTCTCTCCCCATGTGTGTGAAAGTGACAGCATACACGCCATGGTGGAACTTAGGTTTGAGTCTACATAAATACTCTTTGTGCTTTAATAGATCTACGCTTTTCCCCGCATGTGTGAAAGTGACAGCGTGCATACCGTGTGTGGCAATTTGGCTAGATTGAATATTTGTTATGAGTTATATTTGGAGTTGTATGTATCTATAAAATTGTGGTGTTTGTTGGAACCATCTAGCGCTCAAGGTGATAGTGTGCGGTTATCTAGATTGGGGAAGGCGGACTTTGAGGAGTGCTATTATAGCCCTACCGATGATTAGAGTGTCCAACCGGAGAGTAGTTAAGAGTAGTATCATGAAGAGAAGATATTTATATGAGAGAGTATTCACTAGTGAAAGTATGATCCCTAGGCCTTGTTTATAAACATTGAAACACTATTTGCATCTAGATCTGTTGCATGTTTGCTTGCTTTAGTCTTTACCTCCACGTCAAGCTCCATCAAAGTATTTTTCTGGCACTCACACACGTTCTCCCACTTCAAAAACAAGTCAGAAGCTCTTTTCTCGCACCATTACCACTTGTATTTCACTATCTCTTCGCCGAACTAGTACACCTATACATCTGACAAGTGTATTGGGTGTGTTGGGGACACAAGAGACTTATTGTATCTTGATTGCAGGATTGCTTGAGAGGGAATACCTTTGACCACTTCCTCCCTGAGTTCGATAACCTTGGGTAATCCACTTAAGGGAAACTTGCTGCTGTTCTACAAATCTCTGCACTTGGAGGCCCAACAACTGTCTACAAGAATATAAGTGCGTAGACATCAAACTATTTTCTGGGGCCATTGCCGGGGAGGTAAGGTAAAAGGTACTCACATCCTCCGGTGTGAGTGCTCGAAGTTATTTCCTTTATATTCTACAATTGTGTCTTTTTGCTTCTTGTTTTCACTAGTTAGGCTTAATGGAAAACAACAACAAAATTAGAGAGCTTTATAGTGTCTATCTTGAGTTAGGACATGAAGTGTTTGAAGAGAAAATTAAAAAACCCATGGAGATTTATTTGCATGCTAATAGCAATGTTATTAGTATGAATTCTTTGGACACCATTATTGCTAATGCTATGTAAAAGTCTAAGCTTGGGGAAGCTAGTTTTGATGAAATTGATCTTTTTAGTCCCCCAAGCACGGAGGAGAAAATTTACTTTGATGATACCAAACCTCCAATTTATGATGATTATAATGATGAATATGATATTTTCAGTCCACCTACTATTGAGGAGAAAATTAATTATGATTACAATATGCCTCATATATTTGATGACAATGGTGATGAGAATAATAATGATAGCTATTTTGTTGAATTTTCTCCCACTACAATTAATAAGAGTGACTATGCTTATGTGGAGAGTAATAATCATTTTATGCATGTGGCTCATAATAAGAATGTTTTATGTGATAGTTATATTGTTAATTTTATTCATGATGCTACTGAAAGTTATTATGAGAGAGGGAAACATGGTCTTATGCATCTCAATAATATTAAGTTTCCCCTCTTTATGTTGAAAGTCTTGAAGTTGCACTTGTTTTGCTTTCCTATGCTTGGTGCTTTGTGCTTTCATGACTTGTTTATTAACAAGATTACTATGCATAGGAAGTGTGTTAAATGTTTTTTGAATTTGGTTCTTGATGCTCTCTTTTACTTCAATTTATATTTCTTATGTGAGCATCTTCTCAAACTATCAAGCCTAACTTAAAGGCATTAAAGAAAAGTACTTGTTGCGAGGTAACCCAAGAGTTTACTTGAGTCTTGGAAATTATTACATATGTAATTACATCTCCTTATCCTTTTTTTTTGTCCCAAGAATGACCTCTAATGATAGGGAAGTAAGATTTATTGAGTTGCTGTCCCGAAACAGATTTTTGTCCTTCACCATAAAAATTCGTAAGGAGTCTCTGTAACTCGGATTGAGCTGAAAAATTACGAATAAATCCCCCAGTAGGTTAGATAACTTTCATTAGTTCAACACTTTTTTATTTGATCAACAGAAGGTCTTCGAAAAAATCGGTTTCTACCTGCTGGTCTATTTTGACAGATTTCTGCCATTATTTGCATTTGCTTCTTATTGATTCCTTTTTTGGGTTCTTTTTGGGAAATTGAGATTTTTCTAAGGAGTTTCTACATTAGCTTGTGTTGTTAGTGAAAAAATTTACTGTTCCAAATCTAAACCCATGGGTCTATTATCTTTTTAATACACTAATGTCGCTAATGAAGATTGTGTGAATCTTTGTATGAAGGAAAATTTTCAGGTGTAGAGAAAGAATGATGTAATGAGATGAAGAATGGAAAAAATCTCAAGCTTGGGGATTCCATCTCGTGTAACCCCAAGAAATATTCAAGAGGTACAAGCATCAAATCTTGGGGATGCCCAAGGCATCCCCTTCTTCATCAATAAAAATCTCAGGTCTTTCTAGACACTTCATTTTTATTGTTTCATGCACAGTTGTGTTGTTCTTGGAGGGTATTTGTTTTTGTTTTTAGTTTTAGTTTGCTTAGTTTTCTTGAACAAAGTTGGTTGATCACAGCACACTTATTTTGGAGAGAGACACACTCTGTTTTCATTGCCTAGAACACTCTAGTTTTCATTCTTATAATTTTGTGAGTGTTCACTTTTGCTAGCACTGTGTAGCCTTAGTTTTCTTGTGCTTTCATCTTAGAACTTTTTAGTTCTTCTTTGTGGATTTGTGAAACAAGCTCACTGATCTTTGTTGATTATTATCTTTGTGAGTTGTTCCAAATAAGTTGTTTGGTGTTGGAAAGAGTAGAAAGCTTCATGCTTAAGTGGTACAAAAGGGAGCTTGTATTGACTGTGACTTAGACTTTATCATGTCATGCTAGGTGTTTCTTTGACCTTATGATTAGTGATTATTGCTGTAGCATGACTTGTTCCAAACAATTAGGATTGCTTAATGTGCCTTGAAGGAATCATGCGTTGTTTTAGCATACAAAAGCATAGTATTGCGGCATTCTCCTTTGATGATTTGTTTGGGTTGACCTGGAACATTCTCACACCATGTTATGACTATGAACAAGTCACCATAGCCTCAATGATCATTTAGTCCTTGACTTGTAGTACCACTATATTCTTTGATTAGTAATGTTTTGTTGCTTTGCATGATTATGGCCATTATTGCTCTCTTAGTTGGTTGCTCCCAGTATTTTGCTAGCCTCCATTTGTATGAGTAATCTCTACTCATGCTTCCAACTCCCAAGAAACCAACTTATTCCAAATAAATTCTTATGCATGATGTGTTACACCATTCCAAGTATATTCTTGTTTTCAGCTATCTTCCAATTAAGAAGTATTTTATTATGTGAAAACTTAGTGACTAAAACCCTCACAAACTTGATGGCACACTTTATATTCTTTGCCCCTAATAAACTTGAACCATTGTGTCATCTATGGTGTATATGCTTGCACTTATACATTGGAATTAGCAGAACTGTGCTGTCACGGGGAATATTTTCAACATTGCACTTGTACTTTGTACTTAGTTGATATCATGCTCTTTTGTGTATGGATGTTACTAGTGTGAAATAAAGAGGGAACTTGTAAGTCCATGGAGTTTGTATTTTGTGTTAGAGAAACGCCTGGGCCGCTAGCCTAAGCCATGCCTAATCATGGTGGAAACTTGCAGCATCACCATAGTGAGCTATCTATGAAGCATCCTCAATAAAAAGCTATGCATATAGTAAATAAAATATCGCTGAGATGCTCATTGTCTTCTTGCCTTGTCATTTTGGTTATAGGATAGCTCCTGTACCATGTGCAAGTGGTACCCCGTTGGAGGTTCTCTATGATAGGCATGTACTTACAATGACAAGAACTTACAGGTGACTGAAGTTGAGTAGCATGAGGTGTGGCCCTCGTATTCAAGGTACTTGAGATTGCCAACTTATAATTTGTCAAGCATATACTCCATATTTGTTCACTTTAACCTTAATGACTTCAAGATGCTTATGATATGGGCAATGAGGGCTGAAAGCTAACAAGTACCATAATTTTTGGAATCTCTTTTTGAAACTTGAAATCCCTGCTTCCCTTTGTGAAGGGCCTTTCTTCCACCATTATTTGAGTCTCTACCTTCTACCTTTAGGCACCATTAAGAGAGCACCGTGATAACTTGTTCCAGAAAACATATAAAAAACCTCAAAGTGTAGACAAAGCAAAGCAAAGTTGATACCAAACAAGCATGGAACATAAAAAATTATAGATACGTTTCCGACGTATCATTCATCAAGTGGCTTCGTGAAGATGTCGGCAAGTTGGTATTTGGTTGACACATAAGATCGATCAGTATCACCTTGAGCAACATGGTCTCTAATGAAATGATGATGGATCTCAATGTGCTTGGTCCTTGTGTGATCCACCGGGTTGTAGGCAATCTTGATATCACTTTCACTGTCACATAAAAGAGGCACTTTATCACAATGGACACTGTATTACTTTAAAGTTTGCCTCATCCATAGTAATTAAGTGCAAGCACTAGCAGCTGCCACATACTCGGCTTCGGCGGTGGAGAGATATTTACAGTTTTGCTTCTTAGAAGACCAACACACAAAGGACCTACCAAGAAATTGGCAAGCCCCGGATGTTGATTGTCTATCATCCTTATCACCAGCCCAATCCGAGTCCGTGTATCCACAAAGAGCAAATTTTGAGCCACGAGGATACCAAATACCATAGTGTGGGGTATGAACCAAATATCGAAATATTCTCTTGACCGCCATTAAATGGATTTCTTTAGGAGCTGCTTGATATCTTGCACACACTCCTACACTCAACACAATATCGAGTCTAGATGCACAAAGGTAAAGCAAAGAACCAATCATAGACCGGTATACCTTTTGATCCACATCTTTACCATTTGGATTTAGTTCAAGATGAGTCTTTGTTGCCATGGGGGTAGGAGCACCATTTAAATCTTTCATGTTGAATCTTTTGAGCATATCTTGAGTATACTTGGCTTGGTTGAAGAATGTTCCTCCTCTTACTTGCTTGATCTCAAAACCAATAAATACCCTTAATTCCACCATCATAGACATCTGGAACCTACTAGTCATAAGCTTTGAGAATTCATCATTAAAAGCTTTGTTAGATGAGCCAAAGATAATATCATCAACATATACTTGGCATACAAAAATCTCCCCATTGACCTTCTTAGTAAAAAGAGTGGGATCGATTTTCCCAACCTCAAACCCATGGTCAAACAACCACTCTCTAAGGTGCTCATACCACGTGCGTGGGGCTTGTTTGAGCCCATAGAGCGCCTTATCAAGTTTGTAGGCATGGTTTGGGAAGTTGGGATCCTCAAATCCCGGGGGTTGCTTTACATATACCAACTCATTCAATGGACCATTAAGTAATGCACTTTCTACATCCATTTGTGGCAACTTACAGTTATGATGTGCCGCATAAGCAAGAAGGATACAGATGGACTCAAGGCGAGCCACGGGTGCATATGTCTCTCCATAATCAATGCCTTCAATTTGAGAGTACCCTTGTGCCACCAATCTTGCCTTGTTCCTTACAATAATTCCATGCTCATCTTGCTTGTTCTTAAATATCCACTTGGTGACTATAACATTGCGGCAATCCTTTGGTTTCTCAACTTCCATACTTTATTTATCTCAAAGTTGTTGAGTTCTTTGTGCATTGCTTCCAACCAATCTGAATCTTCAAGAGCTTCCCATACTTCCTTTGGTTCAATGATGGAGATGTGTGCTTGGTGTTCACTAAACCTCTTCAATTGTGCTCTTGTGGACATTCCTCTCCTTACATCTCCAACCACATTCTCTAGAGAGTGGTCTCTTAGTTCCAACATTCTATCCATTCTAGCTTTGCAACGAGTTTCGATCTCCTTGTTGTTTTTTGGGGGGACAACTTCATCATTTTGGTCCTCGTCTTGACCATCAACTTGACCTTGATCATCATTGGGATCATTCTCTTCATTAAGAGGCACGGATTGACCTTGGTCTTGATCAGGGACATTGCTAGACTGGAGTTGAGATGATCTTATGACAGATTGTATAGATCTTCCTTGTGTAATAGACCGAGCAGCAGTTGACATTCTGGAAAATGGGGACTCAAGCTCCTCCTCACTAGAGGTATCACCCTGATCAACATTTTGAGGGTCCATAGCTTGTCTTTGGCTTGGGTCATTGTCCTCCTCGGTAGATGGAGCTTGTTGTTGTTGTGAAGATGAAGGCTCCACTTGAGTAGAGCATAGTTCTTCTCGATCCGCCATAAGGGGTTCCTCAACGGGGCGGATAAATCCCACACCCATTCTTCCTATGGCATCCTAAGGCATTTCATAATCTGCATCACAAGCATCAACACGCCCCGCTTGGGGACCATCATATTCTTCGAACACCATACTACATGATTCTATGACAACTCTGGAGAGCTTATCATAGATTCCATAAGTGTGGGATTCGAGACCATAGCCAACAAAGATACCCTCTAATGCTTTGGAATCGAATTTGGAAAAATTAACACCCTTTATGAGATAGAAAAACTTACAACCAAACACCCGGAAGTAAGATATGTTGGTCTTGTTACCGGTAAGTATTTCATATGGAGTCTTGATCAATTCTTTGCGGATGTAGATCCGTGATGGCACTGCGTCAATGTGTAGTGCTTCATCAGGAAACCCCAAGAACAAGGTGTGATGCAGCACAACAGCAAGTTTTCCCTCAGTAAGAAACCGAGGTTATTGAACCAGTAGGAGGAAGGAAACGTCACACAGGTGTTGCAAGCAACGTGGAAACCTGCACAACACAAACTCAAGACTTTGCCCCAATGAATCAGTGAGGTTGTCAAGCTCACCGGTTTGCTGTAACAAAGGATTAACCATATGGTGTGGAAGGTGATGATGGTTTGCAGCAAGTAAAAAAGTAACAGTGGAAGATGTATCAACGGTAAAGATTGGACCGGGGTCCATACTTCACTAGAGGTGCTCTCCTTAGATAAAAAAACATGGCATGAAGGGTAAAAAAATTACAGCAGGGCAATTGACAGGAACTGAGCAAGGCATAACAATGGAATCTCATAGGATCTGTCTGACTAGCAATTGCATAGTTATGGCGGACTTCTAGTCATAGATGAAGTTGGATGGCGGTCTATGTATCTTGTTGTATTTCCCAATCGAATCTCATAGGATCTTTCTGACTAGTAATTGCATTGTTATGCCTTGCTCAGTTCTTGTCAATTGCCCTGCTGTAATTTGTTTACCCTTCATGCCATGTTGTTTATCTAAGGAGAGCACCTCTAGTGAATTATGGACCCCGGTCCAATATTTACCATTGATACATCTTCCTATGTTACTTGTTTACTTGGTGCAAACCACCATTACCTTCCACACCATACATTTAATCCTTTGTTATAGCAAACCGGTGAGCTTGGCAACCTCACTGATTCGTTGGGGCAAAGTCTTGAGTTTGTGTTGTGTAGGTCTCCGCGTTGCTTGCAAAACCTATGTGACGTTTCCTTCCTCCTACTGGTTCGATAACCTCGGTTTCTTACTGAGGGAAAACTTCCTGCTGTGCTGCTTCACACCTTGCTCTTGGGGTTCCCAATGAAGCATCGTCTCTGGTTGGAAGGCGTACCCGATCGGCAAGGTGACGCTGCCAGACACCTTCGGCACACCAGCAAACTTCCGCACTGAGCGGATCATCTTCGAGCTGGTGCCCTTCAACAGCACCTACCACTGCGTCCTGGGGCGCCAGGCGTTCGCCAAATTCATGGCAGCGCCCCACTACGCGTACAACATGATGAAGCTGCCTGGGCCGTGCGGCATCATCACTGTCCATGGTGACCCCGACATGGCCGCATAATGCGAGGCCAAAGGGGCCGAACTCGCTGACGCCGTCATTGCGGCGGAGGCCAACCACGCCGACGAGCTCGCCAAGTACGCGAGCGGGGTTAACAACGACGACCCCACCATACTCAAGAAGCCCAATTCGGAGGGTGGCAACTCCACCGCCTTCGAGGCAACGACACAAACCCGCAACGTCGAGTTGGTCCCAGGCGACTCCAGTCAGACAGTGACGATCGGAACAGGCATGAGCCCAGCATAGGAAGGCGCGCTCATCGAGTTCCTCTGTGAGAATAGGGACATCTTCGCATGGAAGCCATCCGACATGCCTGGTGTCCCGAGGGAACTCGCTGAGCACAAATTCAACGCCGACCCCAAAGCGCGACCTGTGAAGCAGTCGCTATGGCCCTTCAATGAAGAGCGTCACCGGGCAATCGCCGAGGAGGTGCAGCGTCTACTCGCTGCAGCCTTCATTCGGCCAATCAAATACTCCAAGTGGCTGGAAAACCCGGTCCTGGTCGAGAAGAAAAATGGCACTTGGCGAATGTGTATCGATTACACTAACTTAAACAGCGCCTGCCCGAAGGAGCAATTTGTCCTCCCGCGGATCGATCAAATCATCGACTCCACCGCCGGCTCGGAGGCGCTATGTTTCCTCGACGCCTATTCTGGATACAACCAGATCAAAATGGCCGTCGAGGACGAAGAGAAGACGACGTTCATCACGCCATTCAAAGCCTTCTGCTACACTGCCATGACCTTCGGCCTCAAAAACGCCGGAGCGACCTACCAGCGGTGCATGCAGGAGTGCCTTGCGAGCCAAATTGGCCGCAATATCCACGTCTACATCGACGACGTGGTGGTAAAATCCACTCGCCAGGGTGATCTAACCGCCGACCTGGCCGAAACCTTCGCCAACCTAAGAAGGTACAAGATAAAGCTAAACCCAGGAAAGTGCACCTTCGGTGTACCAACTGGACAGCTACTGGGATACGTCGTCTCCAAGCGCGAAATCGAGGCGAATCCCGCCAAGATCAACACGATCGCTCGACTCGGCAGACCCGAGTGCCTGCACGACGTCCAGAAGTTGGTCGGGCGAGTCGCGGCTCTCAGTCTCTTCATCCCCCGACTAGGCGAAAAGGCGATGCCCCTTTATCGCCTAATGCGCAAGAACCCCACCTTCCAGTGGGACAAGGAAGCAGACGACGCGCTCCACGCTCTCAAGGAGGTGCTACTCGCAGCACCGTTACTCGCCGCTCCCGTCGACAAGGAACCCATGTTGGTCTACGTCGCGGCATCCGAGCGCGTCGTCAGCACCGTCATGGTCGTCGAATGGCCAGAGGAAGGGAAGGAGCGCCCGGTGCAGCGACCCGTGTACTACATCAGCGAAGTCCTCAACGAGTCGCGCCAGCGCTACCCGCAGTACCAGAAATTGGTATACGCGGTCTTCAGAGCACAACGGCGATTGCCGCATTACTTCCAGGAGCACCCAATAACGGTCATCTCCTCAGCACCGTTGCAGGACATCATCCGCAACCACGAGGCGACCGGGCGAGTCGCCAAGTGGGCCGTCGAGATCGGCGTCCACAACATCAAGTACGAGCCGCGCAAGGCGATCAAGTCGCAGGCTCTCGCAGACTTCCTTGCTGATTGGGAGGAGGCCCAACAGCCAGAGAAGCTGCCATACCTCCATTACTAGAGCCTACACTTCGACGGCTCCAAGAATGCAGATGGTGTAGGAGCGGGGATCGTACTGACATCTCCGAAGGGCGACAAGCTCCGCTACGTCATCTACCTCGACTTCACCCCCTGCACCAACAACATGGACGAGTACGAGGCGCTACTCCACGGCATGCGAGCGGCCAAGGAGATGAACATCAATCATCTGTGCTGCTATGGAGACTCCGACCTTGTCGCCGGGCAAGTTGCCGGCACATGCGACGCCGTCTTCCCACCATGGCGGCATACCACCAAGCAGTGGACCAGTTGGGTGGACACTTCACTGGCTACTCCGTCGAGTGGATCGACAGGTGGAAGAACGAGGAGGCCGACGCACTCTCCCGCATCGGCTCGGCCCAAATCGCACCACCCACTGGCGTCTTCCTCGACACCATCCGCAAACCTTCTGTCTCTCCCCCAAGGGAGATTTACATCAGAATCCCGCTGCAACCAGAAGCAGCCCTGGTCGCACTAATCACCGAGCCAAGCGACTGGACCGCGCCATACATCACTTATCTGGAGGGAGGCACCCTCCCTGCTGACGAAACGGAGGCACGGATGATAGCACGCCGCTGCAAGTCCTTTGTCATCCTCAACGGCGAGCTCCACAAGCGTAGCGTGACCGGTGTATTCCAACGCTACGTCCAACCCGCTGAAGGACGCAAAATCCTCCAGGACATCCACTCCGGCATCTGCGGCCACCACGCCGACGCCCGCTCTCTGGTCACAAAGGCCATGCGGCACGGCTTCTACTGGCTCACCGCACACGCAGACGTTATCGACATTGTCCAGCGGTGCGTCTAATGCCAGAAATACGCCAACCAGACTCACGTGCCGAGCTCGGCTCTCAAGACAATCCCCATCACGTGGCCGTTCGCCGTGTGGGGCATGGACATGGTAGGCCCCTTCAAGAAGGCCCCTTCTGGCTTCACCCACCTCCTAGTCGCAGTCGACAAATTCACAAAATGGGTGGAGGCCAAGCCAGTCCACAAGTGCGACAGGAAGACCGCCACCAAGTTCCTATGCGAGCTCATCTATCGCTACGGGTTCCCAAACAGCATCATCACGGAAAACGACACCAACTTCGCCAAAGGAGCCATGGCCGAGTTCTGCGAGGAGCACCACATCCGACTCGACCTCGCCTCAGTCGCCCACCCAGAGTCCAATGGTCAGGCAAAACGCGCAAATCAGAGTATCCTCCATGGCCTGAAGCAACGAGTACAAGTACCACTCGAGCGCACCGCCGGGTGCTGGGTCGAGGAACTCCTCTCCGTCATCTGGGGCATCCGCACCTCCGTCAACAGGTCGACAGGATTCACCCCCTTCTTCATGGTTTACGGCGCCGAGGCAGTCATGCCAACCAACCTCGAGCACGGCTCTCCAAGAGTGGTCAACTACACGGAGGCCGCAAATGAGCTCACACGCCAAGACGGAGTCGACCAGCTGGACGAAGCACGAGACCTAGCTCGCTCCCGCACCGCCATCTATCAGCAAGGACTCCGCCGCTACCATAGCCGGCGAGTGCGGACTCGCACTTTCCAGGAAGGCGACCTGGTACTGCGCCTAATCCAGGACAAGAAAGGCACGCACAAGATCTCCCCCCCTTGGGAGGGACCATTCGCCATCGGGCGAGTCCTGGGCAATGACGCCTACTACCTCACCGACGTCCGAGGAGACGGAAAACTCGAGGTCAAGCGACCATGGAATGTAAACCTCCTACGGAAGTTCTACTCCTAGAACTCCAGACATGTACTCCCCACCCGCTTTGAAATAAAACAGATTGGTTACCGAAAAATTGTGTCAACTCTCCGTGTCTTGTGCCACTCGCACTCGTAATAACAACGTTACGCTATTCGCAGAAGTCAACCTTTGGTAAAGCGACCGGCACGGCCAAGTAGTGCGGTACGAGGGCACTGTGAAACCTCAGGCCTCGTAACGTCCACGAAAAACGCTAACCCGGATCCCCATTGGAGTCGCCTAGCTCGACTGGCTCCCCGAGCCAAGACAACTGCACTCGCTCCTCATAGCGACCAAGTCCTCCGCATCCTTGGTGCAGCATTTCGAACGGCCAAGTACCATTCTCCGGGACTGACACCCGGCCAAATACGAGCGACTAGGGAAAAATGCCAAGTATGAGAGCGTGCCTAGGACTCGCCATGCGACTGATCCTCCGGATTAGGAAGGAGTGATGCGCTTACAATAATGCACTTAGTCCTCACCTACCCTGGGCCTGCGACTAGAACGTTCAAGTACCACGCTCGGGGACTCGGCAACCCGACCTCATTCGCGCCCGGGAAAATGGTCAAGTAAAGAGCAACCCTGGGAGTCGCCATGCGACTGGCTCTCCAAGCCATGGCAAGTCGACCTTAACTCATTAAAAGTTAATAAAACATATAACAATGAGGTAAACCCCATAAAAAGGGCGGACGCGCTCGGGGACTCGCACAATTAACATCCAAAATCGCAAAACGAATGACAAAATAACACAAGCATTCCTTCATAGCAGCACATTTTTTTTGCATACAAGGAAAGGTACATAGTTATTCCATACTAATGCCAAATGGCAAAACACTTTTACTCCGCAGGTTTCATTGAAGACGCGCCACCATCCCTGCGGCTGCGGATGAAGGGCTCATACGGGTTCGACGGGTAGGTCGTCAGCTCTCCCACCATCGCCGCACGGAACGGTTGTTCAACCTTGAAGTCCCGATGCCTCGGTTCAGGATCATTGGGATCAACAATCGTCTCCTGGTAGGGGATGAGGTCGCCCATCGCCCAAACGCGCTCGGAGTATACCGCGGCTCGGTCCGTCAGCTTCAGCACCTCGGCAATCTCCACCGAGCCCGTTGACGACGGGTAACCGCTCGTGACGTCGTCGAGGTCGAAGTCCTCCGGGAAGTGGGCGAGCCCAAGGCTGAGCGCTGTCGCCGCCCCGCGACGGAAGGCCGACCGCGTCATGAACTCCATGACCGACGGAGCCTTCTCCAGGTAACGCCATACCTCGACAAGGTCGCTGGGGATCACCTCCGTGGGCGATATCTCCTGAAGATATGCATGAAGTCAAGTCGCTGACAGCGCGGCTGAGTCGACCAGGGTGGTCACACATTGCCATGCGTCATACAACTGCGCCTCTTCCGCGTTATTGGTGATCCGGCCTGCACCACAGAAGCAAGAAGTAAGCAAAACATCGACATCACAATATAGTTAGTGCAGTCGGAAGTTGGCTGAAGGAGAGTTTACCAATTAGCGGGCGGCAGAGGTCCGTGATGAAACTTTGAAGAGAAGAAAAGTCATTCTGCAACCCAGCAACGAGCGCATCAGATACCTTCCGCTCTTCAGCGGCGGAAATAACGGCAGCCTTGGCACGTCCCTCCACTGAGCTTGCTTCCGCCTTCGCCTCCCTGAGCTCACGCTCCAGGTCAGCGACTCGCTGTTCGGCCGCGCTCAGAGCGGATTGAGCCGCCGTCAAGTCACCCACCGGGACAAGGCCTCTGCTTGAAGCCCCTTGTTCGTCTCCTGGATGGCAACGAGCTCCTTCTCCAAGCGACACTTTGCAGCAATCCGTTTGGCTGACTCGCGCTGCAGGCCCTGCGCACAAATTACAACGTCAACAAAAAATAGTTCATAAGTGCCCACCCGCTGAAACTCAGCGACTAGGCACTCGGGGACTGGACAATGAAATTCCTCAGTGCCCACCCGTTGAAATTCAGCGACTAGGCACTCG
Organism: Avena longiglumis; assembly: GCA_030063025.1. Lineage (NCBI taxonomy): Eukaryota > Viridiplantae > Streptophyta > Magnoliopsida > Poales > Poaceae > Avena > Avena longiglumis. The sequence continues at coordinate 452,803,523 of CP125974.1, read as the reverse complement.
GGGACTGGATAACATAAAAACATTAAGAATCCAACCACTGAAATTCAGTGGCCCGATCCTTGGGGACTGGACATACCTAGATGGCAGCGCCTAGCATGCCGTGAAGCTCCAGCGCATCCACCGACGCAAGCACGACCGGAGTATGGCCGCGACGCTGTTCAATTTCCACCTCGGTGGCCCCAGGCATCTAGCTCGCCGGCAACGAGGCACTCGTTGCGGCCGCCTTCGCCATGAAGCGAGGGAAGGTCGCTGCAGATGCCGCTGCGCCACTCGGGGTCGGCTCGGCCACATCGGGTGAGTCCGCAATCACCACATGCTGCGACCCAACACCCTCCTTGGTTCTCGAGGTCACTTCCGCCGTGATTGGAGGTTCGCTCGGAGCAACCGCCGGATCATCGGAGACCGTGACGACATCGTCGCCTTTCACCCTTTTGACGCCTTCGGCGGGAGCAACGACCTCGTCGCCCTTCCTCTTCCGCGAGGAATCTGCTGGCACTTCGGTGGCGGCAGGAGGAACCTTGGCCCCAGAAGGATGGCCTATCTTTTTAACACCAGTCCTGTGAAACAGTTCGATCAATGAAATTGTCCGATTGAAACGCAAAGCAAGTAGACGAGTAAAAGACACAGGAGCACTCACTTGGCGACTAGAAGGAATCGTAGACCGGTGCGGATGCTGGCCGTCTTATCCAGTTCAGGCCCCAACTTCCGAGTGAGGCCCGTCTCGAACACGTCGTGTGCCCAAGACACTGACGGCTTCTTCGAAGATGAAGCCGCGGCGGGAGCCTCCGTGGCAATTGCTGTTGGAGCCCCCCTTGGGGGCGAGGCCCCCGCGGCTAGAGCGGCACCCAAGCTAGCGACTAGGGCGAATGGTGGTGGCAACGATGCCAGCGGCACCTCGTCCCTAGTGGTGCCAGTGCCAGCTGTCGCGGCCGCATGCGCCGTTGGGTCCTCAGCCGAGCTAGTGGCGTCAGAGATGTTCGCGGATCGAGGCGAAGATGTCGGCTTCACTGGCTTCTTCTTCTTCTTTGGAGGAGGCTTCTTCTTATTTGACAGCGTGGCCTCGCGATGTGAGGTGTGCTTAGGAAGCTCGTCGTCGTCATCGTGGGGCTCGAGGCTCTTGCTGGCCTCGAGCTCACGCTGGTTCTGCCCGCGAGTTTTGCGAACCGTGGGGGCAGCAACTTCCACGGGCTCATCGTCTTCATCATCGTCGTTGTCGCCTCCGTCGCTCTCGGCGTTGCCCTTGGTGGGCGATGACTCACTCCCGTCCTAGACGGACGATCTCAAGTTCTCATTGTCTGCGGGCGGAAGCCACCCTTCCACCACTTGAAACAACTGCAACAAGAACAAACAATGTTAGCACGACCGCGAATGCACAAGCTGCGACTGCGAGTGTTAACAGAGTGATAGCTTACCGTTGGAGCTGGGCGCCTTGCGGTATAAGGGGCGACCCCGGCCTTTGCGTCGAGGTACACAACCTGAGTAATCTTTTTTAGGGCCAGTGTATAATCGTTGAGTCTCCACTCAAGGAGGCATGACTTCGTCGGGTCGTCTTTACCCGTATACTCATACATGTAGTGGTCGCGGCTGGCCAGGGGCACGAGCCACCGCCCAAGCCAGCAGTTGTAGAGATTGATGGTCTGGAGGCCTTTCTTCGTCAGGCCGCGAATGGTTTGTAACATTTCGTCAACAACCATCCGCTGATCCAGCGGGAGTTTGACGACCTGGAGCCGACGCGGCTCGGGCCGATTGGTGGAGTACCTTGGGAGCGCCACTTCGTCGCCTGGAGTCGACTCGGTGACGTAGAACCAGTACTTCTTCCACTCGTTCGCAGCCTTGGCGGGCAGCATCAAATAAAAGAACGATGCCTTTGACTTCAGCTGGAACGCCAGGCCGCCCGCGGCAAGCATCAGGCCGCCTGTTTCCTCGCGGCTGATTATCCCGTGGAATAAGTCTTGCCACAGGGGAAGTAGGGCCGGCAGCCCAGATAGCACTCGCAGAACGCCACAAAAATGGCGAGCTGCTCGATACTGTGCGGACCCATATCTGATGGCTGGATTCCGTAGTAGGCGCAGAAATATCGGAAGAAGAGGGAGGTTGGAAAGCCAAGCCCCCGCTCCAGGTGGCTGGTAAAGCAGATGAACTCCCCCTGGCGCGAATCCAAAATCACTTCTCCGGCCGCAGGGATGCGCCATGTCCCAGCGCGGAGAATCCCCGCCTCCTCGAAAGATGCTAGCAGTGCCTTCATGCAGTTGGATATACACCATGGTTCGGTGGAGGGGGCCATCGGCTGGAGGATCGTGGGGGTCGGAACTCTCTGGATCGCTCTAGTCGCTGCGTGGAATGGAGAAACAGGGATGCGCGAGATCGGAGGAAGTGAGGAAGCGTTTTCCTGTTCGCTCGTCACTCCCCTTATATAGCGGTTGTTACCCGCCATTTTTGGGAGCCGTTACTACGCGGTAATTATGCCAAAGTTACCATTGGGTTACCCAACGGCTAGTTTGACCTCAATTGAAGCTCCAACTTCATCCACTCGACTCGTCGCTCCTAGCGACTCGACGATTCGCCAACCCGGTCACTATAATAGTGACTAAGTACTCGTCGACCCGTTCGCCGAGCTGCAACATGATTGGTCGCCGTTATTGCGACTAAAATGACTAGTTCTTTCCTTTGTTCAGGAGTCTGCCGCCGACTCGACTAGGCGTCCGCATTGGACCCGCATACTCCGACTGCCATCAAACACCTGTGACAAATCAACGACGGCCTCGTGGACTACTGATGGGGATATGCCTACCGGGGTATACCTAGAAGGACGTTTCCTACTGGCCCAAGCCTCAGCAAGTGGGCCTGTAGGACGGCGACTTGATCGAGACTTGGCGTGGACTCAGGCGACTGGAGGCTGAAGGCCCAGAAGCATAGCTAGGCCCAGTCAGACTAGGTCATAGAACTTCCGAATCCTTAACTAATTCGGTTGTAATCTGTAAACCCTAGCGAGGTGAGCCTATATAAACCTCCCAAGGGGACGCATAGAGGATACGTTCCATATACACCCAAGCGACTCGCCGTCTAGTCGTCGAGCTCGCCCCATTGTACTCTCAACATAATACAATTTAGCAGGAGTAGGTCTTTACCCTCCGGGGGCCGAACCTGGGTAATTCCTTTTGTCTCCGCCCTCATCTCGCACCGCAGATGGCTGGCCGCCCATGCCCCATGTTCTACTACTCGCTGCCGATTACATCGTCTGCCGTGGTCATTCCCACGACATGCTTTGATGCTTTGTTTGGGTTGACTTGGCACATGCTCACACCATGTTATGACTATGACAAGTCACCATTAGCCTCTATGATCATTTAGTCCTTGACATGTAGTACCACTCTTTGTTTTGATTAGTATGCTTTGTTGCACTGCATAATTATGGCCATTATTGCTCTCTTAGCTGGTTGCTCCCAGTCTTTTGCTAGACTCCACTTGTATGAGTAAGTTCTACTCATGCTTCCAACTCCCAAGAAACCAAGTTATTCCAGAGTGTCCACTATAAACTCCTATGCATGGTGTGTTACACCATTCCAAGTATATTCTTGTTTTCAACTATCTTCCAATTAAAAACTATTTTGCTATGTGAAAACTTAGTGATTAAAGCCATCACGAACTTGATGGCACACTTTATATTCTTTGCCCCTAATAAACTTGAACTATTGTGACAACTTTGTTGTATATGCTTGCACTTATAAGTTGGAATTAGCAGAACCCTGCTGTCACGAGGAATGTTTTCAACATTGCACTTCTACTTTGTACTCAGTTGACATCATGTTCTTTTGTCTATGGATGTCACCGGTGTGAAATAAAGAGGGAACTTGTAAGTCCATGGTGTTTGTATCCTGTGTTAGAGAAACACCTGGGCCGCTAGCCTAAGCCATGCCTAATCATGGTCGAAACTTGCAGCATCACCATAGTGACACCTATGAAGCAATCTTCTTATATAAAAAGAGACGCATTGAGAAAAGAGGAAAGAGAGAAAAAAATCACCATATTCCCATGATACATAAGAAGATTGCTAAGATGCTCATTGTCTGCTTGCCTTGTCATTTTGGTTATGGGAAAGCTCCTGTACCATGTGCAAGGGGTACCCCGATGGTGGTTCTCAATGATATGCAAATACTTACAATGACAAGAACTTACCTGGACCCAAAGTTGAGTATGCATGAGGTGTGGCCCTCGTATTCAAGGGACTTGAGATTGCCAACTTATACTTCGTCAAGCATATACTCCAACTTTGCCACTTTAACCTTAACCACTTCAAGATGCTTATGATAGGGGCAATGAGGGATGAAAGCTAATAAATACCACAATTTTTGGAAGCTCTTTTTGAAACTTGTAATCACTACTTCATTTACAAAAAAAGGTCTTTCTTCCACCATTATTGAGTCTCCACCTTCTACCTTCACGCACCATTAAGAGAGCATAGTTGTCATTCTATGTGAAGTGTTCCAAACCTTATTAATTGATGCATATTGTGATATTACTTGTTCTTGTGCTATTTTTTTAGTCACCCTTGTAAACTTTGAAGGTGTGCTATGCATCTATATTGCTACTCTATGAGGGACAAGCCGATTGCCACTATGCTATATTTTTTGTATGTGAAACAAACAAATGTTTTTCAATGCATGTTATTCATGATCTTTGTTTGTAGCTTGTCATGTTGCATGCATAGTTACTATGTCCTATTGTTAGAACTCCATCTTTCATGCACATGTTTAGAGTTCTTTGATCCCATCTTTCAATGCTTGCAAATGGTTGGATCTTTATTGTGAGGGTGCATGTCACCTCAAAAATTATTCTTTTTGTCACTTACCTACTCGAGGACGAGCAGGAGTTAAGCTTGGGGATGTTGATACGTTGGAAACACATCTATAATTTTTTATGATCCATGCTTGTTTAGTATCTACTTTTCTTTACTTGTCTACACTTTGAGGTGCTTTTACATGTTTTCTGGTACTAACCTATTAACAAGTTGCAACAGTGCCAGATGCCTGTTTTCTGCTGTTTTTAGTTTCAGAAAAGTTAGTAAAGAAATATTCTTGGAATTGGACGGGACAAACGTCAAAGTCAATTACTTTCCGTGGGGAACAAGAAGTCCAGAAGGGAGACGAGGAGGCGTGCTAGGGCGACTAAAGCCCCCTAGGCGCGGGTGGGCCATACCCCGCGCCTGGGTAGGGTTTGCCACCTCTAGACGCCTCCTCGTCCTCCCCCTTCACCTATAAGAAGCCCCCAATGCAAAAACCCTAAGCACCCGATCAAATCTCCACGAAACCATCTGTAGCCGCCGCCACCATCGTCCCTAGATCGGGGGGATCTGAAGTTCTTCCTAGCACCCTGCCGTAGGGGAGATCATCCCGGAGGCCTTCTCTCCGGTATGATGCGTGAGTAGTTCCACCTTGGACTATGGGTCCATGTAGTAGTTAGATGGTTGTATCTCCTCCTTTGTGCTTTCATGTATAGATCTTGTGAGCTCCATTCATGATCAAGATCTAATCTATTTGTAATCATGCATGTTGTGTTTGCGGGGATCCGATGGATATTGAGATTATTATGTTGGTTTGATTAATGGTTTTGTCTTTATGATTCTATCATGTCTGTGTTGTTTGTGATCTTGCATGCTCTCTCTTGTTAGTAGCTATCTTGGCCAAGTAGTTTCTAGTGACTCCAAGAGGGGGTATTTATGCTCGATAGTGGGTTCATGCCTCTAGTTTCCAAGGGAAGTGACAGAAATCTCTTTGGTTGTAGATGTGTTGTTGCTACTAGGGAGAAAATAACGGTCTCTTGTTCATGGAACATGTGGATGGCGGTCTATGTATCTTGTTGTATTGCCCAATCGAATCTCATACTAGTAATTGCATTGTTATTCCTTGCTCAGTTCCTGTCAATTGCCCTGCTGTAATTTGTTTACCCTTCATGCCATGTTGTTTATCTAAGGAGAGCACCTCTAGTGAACTATGGACCCCGGTCCAATCTTTACCATTGATACATCTTCCTCTGTTACTTGTTTAGTTACTGGAAACCACCATTACCTTCCACACCATACGTTTAATCCTTTCTTACAGCAAACCGGTGAGCTTGACAACCTCACTGATTCGTTGGGGCAAAGTCTTGAGGTTGTGTTGTGCAGGTCTCCGTGTTTCTTGCAACACCTGTGTGACGTTTCCTTCCTCCTACTGTTTCGATAACCTTGGTTTCTTACTGAGGGAAAACTTGTTGTTGTGCTGCTTCACACCTTGCTCTTGGGGTTCCCAACGAAGCGGTCCTACATCAACTCAGCGCTGCATCATTCAGCTATTCCAATGGGTAATAAAGTGGCATTATTAGTAAGAGAGATTTCCTCTCCTCCTTTAAAAAGTGCGCAAAGACTCAAAAACTCATAAATATCGTTAGGCACAAGGAAAAATTCAGACATGATATCATAATGAGCATCAAAAGTTGCACTATTTATAGTGACTTTGATTGTGGGAAACCACTTTGAAGGCTCAGAATTCATTGGAACATAATTATGGTACTCCCTAAGTGTGTGATAGCTACTATTGAAGCAGCAGTACTGGACTCAAGAGTGTTCAACCTAGCAAAAATATTTATAAAAGAGGAATCAGACTTGCCAGGTGTATTATAAATTATAATCAATTTCTTTATGGCATCAAAATCTTCATCCTCAGTACATTGAAAAATATCTTTTCCAGCCACAACATCCAAAGCATATCTATAACAAAGAGCAATACCATGGTAAAAACTATTGATAACCAAGCTAAGGCACATCTTAGGCTTAGTTTCCCTTTGTAAAGCAGAGATTCTAGACCAAGTTTCTTTTAAAACTCTCTTCACCCTTTTGCTTGAAAGCAAAGATCTCTTCCATAGGTGTCAGAGAGATAGGACCAAAACCATACATGGTAGCAACTAGGGCAGGAACTAATTGTTTTGTGTTTTTTATAAGAAAAAGCAAACCAAACTAAACTAATTTTTTTGGAGTTTTTGAAAAGAGGAAAACAAAACCAAGCAAAATAAACTAAGCAAACTAAAAACAAAGTAAAGAGAAAGGTTGAGGAGGACTCCCCTTCTGAAGATATCCTTAGCCTCCTCGGCAATGGCGCCAGAAAAGAGCTCTTGACGGGGAGGAAAAGGTTGAAGCTGTCCTGTAGATCCCCGACAACGGTGCCAGAAAAGACCTTGATGGCACTGCGTCAACGTGCAGCGCTTCGTCGGGAAACCCCAAAAGAAAGGTGTGATGCAGCACAACAAAAAGTTTTCCCTCAGTAAGAAACCGAGGTTATCGAACCAGTAGGAGGAAGGAAACGTCATATAGGTGTTGCAAGCAACGTGAAACCTGCACAACACAAACTCAAGACTTTGCCCCAACGAATCAGTGAGGTTGTCAAGCTCAGCGGTTTGTTGTAACAAAGGATTAAACTTATGGTGTGGAAGGTGATGATGGTTTGCAACAAGTAAACAAGTAACAGTGGAAGATGTATCAATGGTAAAGATTGGACCGGGGTCCATAGTTCACTAGAGGTGCTCTCCTTAGATAAACAACATGGCATGAAGGGTAAACAAATTACAGCATGGCAATTGACAGGAACTAAGCAAGGCATAACAATGCAATACCAGACAAAAAGATCCTATGAGTTTCGATTGGGCAATACAACAATATACATAGACCGCCATCCAACTACATCTATGACTAGAAGTCCACCTTCAGGTTATCATCCGAACCCCCTCCAGTATTACGTTGCAAGCAACAAACAACTGCTTTAAGCAAAGTGTGTAAGGTAAAAAATCCACTCGACCTCGCCTCTGTCGCCCACCTAGAGTCCAATGGTCAGGCAAAACGCGCAAATCAGAGCATCCTCCATGGCCCGAAGCAACGACTACAAGTACCACTCAAGCGCACCGCCGGGTGCTGGGTCGAGGAACTCCCCGCCGTCATCTGGGGCATCCGCACCTCCGTTAACAGGTCGACAGGATTCACCCCCTTCTTCCTGGTTTGCAGCGCCGAGGCAGTCATGCCAACCAACCTTGAGCATGGCTCTCCAAGAGTGGTCAACTACACGGAGGCCGCAAATGAGCTCACACGCCAAGACAGAGTCAACCAGCTGGATGAAGCACGAGACCTAGCTCGCTCCCGCACCGCCATCTATCATCAAGGACTCCGCCGCTACCATAGCCGGCGAGTGCGGACTCGCACTTTCCAGGAAGGCGACCTGGTACTGTGCCTAATCCAGGACAAGAAAGGCATGCACAAGCTCTCCCCCCTTGGGAGGGACCATTCGCCATCGGGCGAGTCCTGGGCAATGACGCCTACTACCTCACCGACGTCCGAGGAGACGGAAAACTCGAGGTCAAGCGGCCATGGAATGTAAACCTTCTACGGAAGTTCTACTCATATAACTCTAGACATGTACTCCCCACCCGCTATGAAATAAAACATATTGGTTACCGAAAAATTGTGTCTACTCTCCTGTCTTGTGCCACTCGCACTCGTAATAACAGCGTTACGCTATTCGCAGAAGTCAACCTCTGGTAAAGCGACCGACACGGCCAAGTAGTGCGGTACGAGGGCACTGGGAAACCTCAGGCCTCGTAACGTCCACGGAAAACGCTAACTCGGAGCCCCATTGGAGTCGCCTAGCTCGACTAGCTCCCCGAGCCAAGACAACTGCACTCGCTCCTCACAACGACCAAGTCCTCTGCATCCTTGGCGCAGCGATTCGAACGGCCAAGTACCATTCTCAGGGACTGACACCCGGCCAAATACGAGCGACTAGGGAAAATGCCAAGTATGAGAGCGTGCCTAGGACTCGCCATGCGACTGATCCTCCGGATTAGGCAGGAGTGACGCGCTTACAATAATGCACTTAGTCCTCACCTACCCTGGGCCTGCGACTAGAACGTTCAAGTACCACGCTCGGGGACTCGACAACCCGACGTCGTTCGCGCCCGGGAAAACGGTCAAGTAAAGAGCACCCCTGGGAGTCGCCATGCGACTGCCTCTCCGAGCCATGGCGAGTCGACCTTAACTCAATAAAAGTTAATAAAACATATAACAATGAGGTAAACCCCATAAAAAGGGCGGACGCGCTCTGGGACTCGCAAAATTAACGTCCAAAATCGCAAAACGAATGACAAAATAACACAAGCATTCCTTCATAGCTGCACAATTTGTTTTGCATACAAGGAAAGGTACATAGTTATTCCATACTAATGCCAAATGGCAAAACACTTTTACTCCACAGGTTTCGTTGAAGATGCGCCACCATCCCTGCGGCTGCGGATGAAGGGCTCGTACGGGTTCGAAGGGTAGGTCGTCAGCTCGCCCACCATCGCCGCACGGAACGGTTTTTCAACCTTGAAGTCCCGATGCTTCGGTTCAGGATCATTGGGATCAACAATCGTCTCCTGATAGGGGATGAGGTCGCCCATCGCCCAAACGCGCTTGGAGTATACCGCGGCTCGGTCCGTCAGCTTCAACACCTCGGAAATCTCCACGGAGCCCATTGACGACGGGTAACCGCTCGTGATGTCGTCGAGGTCGAAGTCCTCTGGGAAGTGGGCGAGCCCAAGGATGAGCGTTGTCGCCGCCTCGCGACGGAAGGCCGACCGCGTCATGAACTCCACGACCGACAGAGCCTTCTCCAGGTAACGCCATACCTCGACAAGGTCGCTGGGGATCACCTCCGTGGGTGATATCTCCTGAAGATATGCACGAAGGCAAAGTCGCTGAAAGGGCGGCTGAGTCGACCAGGGTGGTCACACATTGCCGCGCGTCATACGACTGCGCCTCTTCCGTGTTATCGGTGATCCGGCCTGCACCACAGAAGCAAGAAGTAAGCAAAACATCGATCTCACAATACAGTTAGTGTAGTCAGAAGTTGGCTGAAAGAGAGTTTACCAATTAGCGGGCGGCAGAGGTCCGTGATGAAACTTTGAAGAGAAGAAAAGTCATTCTGCAACCCAGCAACGAGCGCATCAGATACCTTCCGCTCTTCAGCGGCGGAAATAACGCAGCCTTGGCTCGTCCCTCTACTGAGCTTGCTTCCGCCTTCGCCTCCCTGAGCTCACGCTCGAGGTCAGCGACTCGCTGTTCGGCCGCACTCAGAGCGGATTAAGCCTCCGTCAAGTCTCCCACCGGGACAAGGCCTCGGCGGGCCTCCTTCACCTCAGCCGCAACTGCTTGAAGCCCCTTGTTTGTCACCTAGACAGCAACGAGCTCCTTCTCCAAGCGACACTTCGCAGCAATCCGTTCGGCTGACTCGCGCTGCAGGCCCTGCGCACAAATTACAACGTCAACAACAAATAGTTCATAAGTGCCCACCCGCTGAAACTCAGCGACTAGGCACTCGGGGACTGGACAATGAAATTCCTCAGTGCCCACCCACTGAAATTCAGCGACTAGGCACTCAGGGACTGGATAACATAAAAACATTAAGAATCCGACCACTGAAATTCAGTGGCCCGATCCTCGGGGACTGGACATACCTGGATGGCAGCGCCTAGCATGCCGTGAATCTCCAGCGCATCCACCGACGCAAGCACGACCGGAGTATGGCTGCGACGCTGTTCAATTTCTGCCTCGGTGGCGCCAGGCATCTAGCTCGCCGGCGCCGAGGCACTCGTTGCGGCCGCCTTCGCCATGAAGCGAGGGAAGGTCGCTGCAGATGCTGCTGCGCCACTCGGGGTCGGCTCGTCCACATCGGGTGAGTCCGCAATCACCACATGCTGCGACCCAACACCCTCCTTGGTTCTCGAGGTCACTTCTGCCACGGTTGGAGGTTCGCTCGGAGCAACCGCCGGATCATCGGAGACCGTGACGACATCGTCGCCTTTCACCCTTTTGACGCCTTCGGCGGGAGCAACGACCTCGTCGCCCTTCCTCTTCCGCGAGGAATCTGCTAGAACTTCGGTGGCGGCTGGAGGAACCTTGGCCACAGAAGGATTGCCTATCTTTTTAACACCAGTCCTGTGAAATAGTTCTATCAATGAAATTGTCCGATTGAAACGCAAAGCAAGTAGACGAGTAAAAGACAGAGGAGCACTCACTTGGCGACTGGAAGGAATCATAGACCAGTGCGGATGCTGGCCAGCTTCTCCAGTTCAGGACCCAACTTCTGAGTGAGGCCCGTCTCGAACACGCTGTGTGCCCAAGACACTGAAGGCTTCTTTGAAGATGAAGCCACGGCGGGAGCCTCCGTGGCAACTGTTGTTGGTGCCCCCCTTGGGGGCGAGGCCCCCGCGGCTAAAGCGGCCCCCAAGCTAGCGACTGGGGCGAATGGCGGTGTCAACGATGCCAGTGGCACCTCGTACCTCGTGGTGGCAGTGCCAGCTGCCGCGGCCGCATGCGCCGTTGGGTCCTTAGCCGAGCTAGTGGCGTTAGATCTATTCGCGGATCGAGGCGGAGATGTTGGCTTCGATGACTTCGTCTTCTTCTTTGGCGGAGCCTTCTTCTTCTTTGACGGCGTGGCCTCGTGATGTGAGGTGTGCTTAGGAAGCTCGTCGTCGTCATCGTGGGGCTCGAGGCTCTTGCTGGCCTCGAGCTCACGCTGGTGCTGCCCGCGAGTTTTGCGAACCGTGGGGGCCGCAACTTCCACGGGCTCGTCGTCTTCATCATCGTCGTTGTCGCCTCCGTTGCTCTCGGCGTTGCCCTTGGTGGGCGATGACTCGCTCCCGTCCTGGACGGACGAGCTCGAGTTCTCGTCGTCTGCGGGCGGAAGCCACCCTTCCACCACTTGAAACAACTGCAACAAGAACAAACAATGTTAGCACGACCGCGAATGCACAAGCTGCGACTGCGAGTGTTAACGGAGTGATAGCTTACCGTTGGAGCTGGACGTCTTGCGGTATAAGGGGCGACCCCGGCCTTTGCGTCGAGATACACGGCCTGAGTAATCTTTTTCAGGGCCAGTGTATAATCGTTGAGTCTCCACTCAACGAGGCATGACTTCGTTGGGTCATCTTTACCCGTATACTCGTACATGTAGTGGTCGCGTCTGGCCAGGGGCACGAGCCACCGCGCGAGCCAGCAGTTGTAGAGATTGATGGTCTGGAGGCCTTTCTTCTTTAGGCCGTGAATGGTTTGTAACATTTCGTCAACAACCATCCGCTGATCCAGCGGGAGTTTGACGACCTGGAGCCGACGCGGCTCGGGCCGATCGGCGGAGTACCTTGGGAGCGCCACTTCGTCGCCTGGAGTCGACTCGGTGACGTAGAACCAGTACTTCTTCCACTCGTTCGCCGCCTTGGCGGGTAGCATCAAATAAAAGAACGATGCCTTCGACTTCAGCTGGAACGTCAGGCCGCCAGCGGTAAGCATCGGGCCGCCTGTTTCCTCGCGACTGATTCTCCCGTGCAATAAGTCTTGCCACACGGGGAAGTAGGGCCGGCAGCCCAGATAGCACTCGCAGAACGCCACGAAAATGGCGAGCTGCTCGATACTGTGCGGACCCATATCTGATGGCTGGATTCCGTATTAGGCGCAAAAACGTCGGAAGAAGAGGGAGGTTGGAAAGCCAAGCCCCCGCTCCAGGTGGCTGGTAAAGCAGATGAACTCCCCCTCGCGCGGATCCAGAATCACTTCTCCAGCCGCAGGGATGCGCCATCTCCCAGCGCAAAGAATCCCCGCCTCCTCGAAAGATGCCAGCAGTGCCTTCGTGCACTTGGATCTACCCCATGGCTCGGTGGAGGGGGCCATCGGCTGGAGGATCGTGGGGGTCGGAACTCTCTGGATCGCTCTAGTCGCTGCGCGGAATGGAGAAACAGGGATGCGCGAGATCGGAGGAAGTGAGGGAAGCGTTTTCCTGTTCGCCCGTCACTCCCCTTATATAGCGGTTGTTACCCGCCATTTTCGGGAGCAGTTACTACGCGGTAATTACGCCAAAGTTACCGTTGGGTTACCCAACGGCTAGTTTGACCAAAATTGAAGGTCCAACTTCATCCACTCGACTCGTCGCTTCCAGCGACTCGACGATTCGCCGACCCGGTCACTATAACAGTGACTAAGTACTCGTCGACCCATTCGCCGAGCTGTGACATGATTGGTCGCCGTTATTGCGTCTAAAATGACTAGTTCTTTCCTTTGTTCAGGAGTCCGCCACTGATTCGACTAGGCGTCCGCATTGGACCCGCATACTCCGACTGCCATCAAACACCTGTGACAAATCAACGACGGCCTCGGGGACTACTTATGGGGATATTCCTACCGGGGTATACCTAGCAGGACGTTTCCTACTGGCCCAAGCCTCAGCGAGTGGGCCTGCAGGACGGCGACTAGATCGAGACTTGGCGTGGACTCAGGCGACTGGAGGCTGAAGGCCCAGAAGCGTAGCTAGGCCCAGTCGGACTGGTCATAGAACTTCTGAATCCTTAACTAATTAGGTTTTAATCTGTAAACCCTAGTGACGTGAGCCTATATAAACCTACCTAGGAGACGCATAGAGGATACGTTCCATATACACCCAAGCGACTCGCCGCCTAGTCGTCGAGCTCGCCCCATTGTACTCTCACCATAATACAATCTAGCAGGAGTAGGTATTTACCCTCCGGGGTGGCGAACTTGGGTAAATCCTTGTGTCTCCGCCCTCATCTCGAACCGCAGATGGCTGGCCGCCCTTGCCCCATGTTCTACTACTTGCTGCCGATTACAGCGTCTGCCGTGGTCATTCCCACGACATGCTTTGATGCTTTGTTTGGGTTGACTTGGCACATGCTCACACCATGTTATGACTATGACAAGTCACCATTAGCCTCTATGATCATTTAGTCCTTGACATGTAGTGCCACTCTTTATTTTGATTAGTATGCTTTGTTGCACTGCATAATTATGGCCATTATTGCTCTCTTAGCTGGTTGCTCCCAGTCTTTTGCTTGCCTCCACTTGTATGAGTAAGTTCTACTCATGCTTCCAACTGCCAAGAAACCAAGTTATTCCAGAGTGTCCACTATAAACTCCTATGCATGGTGTGTTACACCATTCCAAGTATATTCTTGTTTTCAACTATCTTCCAATTAAAAACTATTTTTCTATGTGAAAACTTAGTGATTAAAGCCCTCACGAACTTGATGGCACACTTTATATTCTTTTCCCCTAATAAACTTGAACTATTGTGACAACTTTGTTGTATATGCTTGCACTTATAAGTTGGAATTAGCAGAACCGTGCTGTCACGAGGAATGTTTTCAACATTGCACTTGTACTTTGTACTCAGTTGATATCATGTTCTTTTGTCTATGGATGTCACCGGTGTGAAATAAAGAGGGAACTTGTAAGTCCATGGAGTTTGTATCCTGTGGTAGAGAAACGCCTGGGCCGCTAGCCTAAGCCATGCCTAATCATGGTGGAAACTTGCAGCATCACCATAGTGACATCTATGAAGCAATCTTCTTATATAAAAAAAGAGACGCATTGAGAAAAGAGTAAAGAGTGAAAAAAGCACCATATTCCCATGGTACATAAGAAGATTGCTAAGATCCTCATTGTCTGCTTGCCTTGTCATTTTGGTTATGGGAAAGCTCCTGTACCATGTGCAAGGGGTACCCCGATGGCGGTTCTCAATGATATGCAAATACTTACAATGAAAAGAACTTACCTGGACCCAAAGTTGAGTATGCATGAGGTGTGGCCCTCGTATTCAAGGGACTTGAGATTGCCAACTTATACTTCGTCAAGCATATACTTCACCTTTTCCACTTTAACCTTAACCACTTCAAGATGCTTATGATAGGGGAAATGAGGGCTGAAAGCTAACAAATACCACAATTTTTGGAAGCTCTTTTTGAAACTTGTAATCACTGCTTCCTTTACAAAAAAGGTCTTTCTTCCACCATTATTGAGTCTCCACCTTCTACCTTTACGCACCATTAAGAGAGCATAGTTGTCATTCTATGTGCAGTGTTCCAAAGCTTATTAATTGATGCATATTTTGATATTACTTGTTCTTGTGCTATTTGTTTTTAGTCACCCTTGTAAACTTTGAAGGTGTGCTATGCATCTATATTGCTACTCTATGAGGGACAAGCTGATTGCCACTATGCTATATTTCCTGTATGTGAAACAAACAAACGTTTTTCAATGCATGTTATTCATGATCTTCGTTTGTAGCTTGTCCTGTTGCATTCATAGTTACTATGTTCTATTGTTAGAACTCCATCTTTCATGCACATGTTTAGAGTTCTTTGATCCCAGCTTTCAATGCTTGCAAATGGTTGGATCTTTATTGTGAGGGTGCATGCCACCTAAAAAATTATTCTTTTTTGTCACTTACCTACTCGAGGATGAGCAGGAGTTAAGCTTGGGGATGTTGATACGTTGGAAACACATCTATAATTTTTGATGCTCCATGCTTGTTTTGTATCTACTTTTCTTTACTTGTCTACACTTTGAGGTGCTTTTACATGTTTTCTGGTACTAACCTATTAACAAGTTGCAACAGTGCCAGATGCCTGTTTTCTTCTGTTTATGGTTTCAGAAAAGTTAGTAAAGAAATATTCTTGGAATTGGACGGGACAAACGTCAAAGTAAATTACTTTCCGTGGGGAACAAGAAGTCCAGAAGGGAGACGAGGAGGCGTGCCAGGGCAACTAAAGCCCCCTAGGCACGGGTGGGTCGTACCCCATGCCTGGGTAGGGTTTGCCCCCTCTAGCCGCCTCCTCGGCCTCCCCCTTCACCTATAAGAAGCCCCCAATGTAGAAACCCTAAGCACCCGATCAAATCTCCATGAAACCATCTGTAGCCGCCGCCACCATCGTCCCTATATCGGGGGGATCTAAAGTTCTTCCTGGCACCCTGCCGTAGGGGAGATCATCCCGAAGGCCCTCTCTCCGGTATGATGCGTGAGTAGTTCCACCTTGGACTATGGGTCCATGTAGTAGTTAGATGGTTGTATCTCCTCCTTTGTGCTTTCATGTATAGATCTTGTGAGCTCCGTTCATGATCAAGATCTAATCTATTTGTAATCATGCATGTTGTGTTTGCGGGGATCCGATGGATATTGAGATTATTATGTTGGTTTGATTAATGGTTTTGTCTTTATGATTCTATCATGTCTGTGTTGTTTGTGATCTTGCATGCTCTCTCTTGTTAGTAGCTATCTTGGCCAAGTAGTTTCTAGTGACTCCAAGAGGGGGTATTTATGCTCGATAGTGGGTTCATGCCTCTAGTTTCCAAGGGAAGTGACAGAAATCTCTTCGCTTGTAGATGTGTTGTTGCTACTAGGGAGAAAATAACGGTCTCTTGTTCATGGAACATGTGGACTGTTTACCTTACACACTTTGCTTAAAGCAGTTGTATGTTGCTTGCAACTTAATACTGGAGGGGGTTCGGATGATAACCTGAAGGTGGACTTCTAGTCATAGATGCAGTTGGATGGCGGTCTATGTATCTTTTTGTATTGCCCAATCGAATCTCATAGGATCTTTCTGACTAGTAATTGCATTGTTATGCCTTGCTCAGTTCCTGTCAATTGCCCTGCTGTAATTTGTTTACCCTTCATGCCATGTTGTTTATCTAAGGAGAGCACCTCTAGTGAACTATGGACCCCGGTCCAATCTTTACCATTGATACATCTTCCTGTGTTACTTGTTTACTTACTCAAAACCACCATTACCTTCCACACCATACGTTTAATCCTTTCTTACAACAAACCGGTGAGCTTGACAACCTCACTAATTCGTTGGGGCAAAGTCTTGAGTTTGTGTTGTGCAGGTCTCCGCGTTGCTTGCAACACCTATGTGACGTTTCCTTCCTCCTACTGGTTCGATAACCTCGGTTTCTTCGAGGAAAACTTCTTTGTCTTGCTTCACACCATGCTCTTGGGGTTCCCAACGAAGCGGTCCTACATCAACTCAGCGCTGCATCATTCAGCTATTCCAATGGGTAATAAAGTGGCATTATTAGTAATATAGATTTCCTCTCCTTTAAAAAGCGCGCAAAGACTCAAATACTCATAAATATCGTTAGGCATAAGGAAAAATTCAGACATGATATCATAACGAGCATCAAAATTTGCACTATTTATAGTGACTTTGATTGTGGGAAACCACTTTGAAGGCTCAGAATTCACTGGAACATAATTATGGTACTCCTTAAGTGTGTGATAGCAACTATTCAAAGAAGCAGTACTGGACTCAAGAGTGTTCAACCTAGCAAAAATATTTATAAAAGAGGAATCAGACTTGCCAGGTGTATTATAAATTATAATCAATTTCTTTATGGCATCAAAAGCTTCATCCTCAGTACATTGAAAAATATATTTTCCAGCCACAACATCCAAAGCATATCTATAACAAAGAGCAATACCATGGTAAAAACTATTGATAACCAATCTAAGGCTCATCTTAGGCTTAGTTTCCCTTTGTAAAGCAGAGATTCTAGACCAAGTTTCTTTAAAACTCTCTTCACCCTTTTGCTTGAAAGCAAAGATCTCTTCCATAGGTGTCAGAGAGATAGGACCAAAACCATACATGGTAGCAACTAGGGCAGGAACTAATTGTTTTGTGTTTTTTATAAGAAAAAGCAAACCAAACTAAACTATTTTTTTGGAGTTTTTGAAAAGAGGAAAACAAAACCAAGCAAAATAAACTAAGCAAACTAAAAACAAAGTAAAGAGAAAGGTTGAGGAGGACTCCCCTTCTGAAGATATCCTTAGCCTCCTCGGCAATGGCGCCAGAAAAGAGCTCTTGACGGGGAGGAAAAGGTTGAAGCTGTCCTGTAGATCCCCGACAACGGTGCCAGAAAAGACCTTGATGGCCTTTGCGTCAACGTCTGGTAACCGTCGGAAACCCCAAAAGAAAGGTGTGATGCAGCACAACAAAAAGTTTTCCCTCAGTAAGAAACCGAGGTTATCGAACCAGTAGGAGGAAGGAAACGTCATATAGGTGTTGCAAGCAACGTGAAACCTGCACAACACAAACTCAAGACTTTGCCCCAACGAATCAGTGAGGTTGTCAAGCTCAGCGGTTTGTTGTAACAAAGGATTAAACTTATGGTGTGGAAGGTGATGATGGTTTGCAACAAGTAAACAAGTAACAGTGGAAGATGTATCAATGGTAAAGATTGGACCGGGGTCCATAGTTCACTAGAGGTGCTCTCCTTAGATAAACAACATGGCATGAAGGGTAAACAAATTACAGCATGGCAATTGACAGGAACTAAGCAAGGCATAACAATGCAATACCAGACAAAAAGATTCTATGAGATTCGATTGGGCAATACAACAATATACATAGACCACCATCCAACTACATCTATGACTAGAAGTCCACCTTCAGGTTATCATCCGAACCCCCTCCAGTATTGAGTTGCAAGCAACAGACAACTGCTTTAAGCAAAGTGTGTAAGGTAAATAATCCACTTGTTCCATGAACAAGAGACCGTTGTTTTCTCCCTAATTGCAACAACACATCTACAACCAAAGAGATTTCTGTCACTTCCCTCGGAAACTAGAGGCTTGAACCCACTATCGAGCATAAATACCCCCTCTTGGAGTCACTAGCAACTACTTGGACAAGATAGCTACTAATAACAGAGAGCATGCAAGATCACAAACAACACAGACATGATAATATCAAATAGACAAAACCATTAATCAATCTGACATAGTAATCTCAATATCCATCAGATCTCCGCAAACACAACATGCATGATTACAAATAGATTAGATCTTGATCATTAACGGAGCTCACAAGATCTATACATGAAAGCACAAGGGGGAGATAGAACCATCTAGCTACTACATGGACCCGTAGTCCAAGGTGGAACTACTCACGGAGAAGAAGGCTCTGGGAGAAGAAGGCCTCCAGATGATCTGGCGGTCTTGGGAAGAACTTCAGATCCCCCGATCTAGGGACGATAGTGGCGGCGGCTACATAAGGTTTCGTGGAGTTTTGATCGGGTCTATAGGGTTTCTACATCAGGGGCTTCTTATAGGCGAATATGAGAGGCTGGGAGGCGGCCAGGGGGGCCACACCCTGTCCAGGCGCGGGATGGTCCCACCCGCGCCTAGGGTGGGTTTGGCCGCCCTGTGGCGCCTCTCCGTCTCTCCTCTGGACTTCGTGTCGCCCATGCTAAAATATTGACTTTGGCTTTTGTCCCGTCCAATTTCGAGAATATTGATTTTCTGCCTTTCTGGAACTAAAAACATAAGAAAACAAGCAACTGGCACTGTTGCAACTTGTTAATATATTAGTTCCATAAAAGATATAAAAACACCTCAAAGTGTAGACAAATCAAAGCAAAGTAGATACTAAACAAGCATGGAGCATCAAAAATTATAGATACGTTTCCGACGTATCAAGCCGGTTTAATGCATGGCAAGCGGTGGAGATTGCTTCAGCCAAAAAGTAATATGGAGATTTAAACTCCGCCAGCATGGTCCTTTCCATATCAATAAGAGTCCGGTTCTTCCTCTTGGCTACACCATTTTGTTGAGGGGTATATGTAGCGGAATATTGGTGTTTTATTCCCTCATCACTAAGAAATCCATTCAAGGTGTAGTTCTTGAACTCAGTGCCGTTGTCACTTCTTATAATCATCACGGGGACATTGTATTGACGTTGAACCATGTTGATGAAGTCGATAAAGTTCTCTTGGTTCTCACTTTTCAACTTGAATAAATATACCCATGAGTATCTTGAATAGTCATAAACAATCACCAAACAATATTTCTTCCCACCAAGACTTGCATGAGATGGAGGACCAAAGAGATCCACATGAAGGATCTCCAAGATCCTCTTTGACTTGATGTGGTTCTTTGGCTTGTGGGGAGAATCATGCATCTTTCCTTCAACACAAGCCCTGCAAAAATGATCTTTGGCAAAGGAAACATTTTATTTTAGTCCAACAATGTGGCCATCCTTGTGGAGACTTTGCAAAGTTCTCATATTGACATGGGCTAGACGGAGATGCCATAACCAACCCACATCGGCCTTTCCGAATAAGCACATCGCACTTGTAGTGGTTTGTCTCGAAAAGTCCACAACATACAAGTCATTTTCGACGTACCCAACAAAAGCGACCTTGAGAGACTTGCTCCACATGAGGACCACAATATCATCATCAATAAAGATGGCAAAGCCCATATTTCCAAGAGCATGGACTAAAAGTAAATTATAACCAAGGGTCTCAACAAGCATGATGTCCACGAGTGTAATTTCGTGGGCAACCACAACCTTGCCAAAACCCATTACCTTAGACTTAGACTTGTCGCCATATGTCACGGATATTTGATCATTATTTGGTCTCAACTCCTAGACAATAGATGTGCTTCCGGTCATATGACTTGTGCATCCACTATCAAGAACCCACTTTGACCCTCCGGAAGCATAAGTCTACAAAAGATCAAGCTAGGTTTTTAGGTACCCATTTTTCAATGGGTCCTCTTTTGTTAGCAAAAAGGGTCTTGGGGACCCAAATAGACCAAGCAATATAACCATAAAATGGGCCAACATATTGTGCATACACATCACCATAATAATCACACATTAAAACATAGTGAGGGTTAGCACTTCCCACAAAATCATCATGAGACATAGTTTTGCCACTTGTGGTCTTACTACCCACAATGACCTTGTCTTTTTCTTGTGTAGGCTTGGCCTTCTTCTTGTTGTTGTTTTTCTTCTTAGCTTTGGAGACAAAGCCAATGCCCCCTTTCTCACCATTTGGCCTTTGCTTACTCAAGAGGTCATAAATGGACTTGTTTCCTTTTGGAAAGGTGGCCTTAGCCAGCTCCCACTTTAACCTAGCATTTTCTTCAAGAATATTTGTACTACTAGAAGAAATGAAAGTACTAGGTGAAGGAATATTGGTCAATTGAGTTTGAAGCTTTTCACGAGACTTTGTGAGTAACAAGAGTTCACTCTCCAAGGCCTTGTGAGCCTTGTCAAGCATCCTAAAGTCCTAAGCAAGTTTTTCATGAACAACACCAAACTCAATCTTGTCCTTTTTATCCTTTTTATATTTAGCAATAGCATTGTCACGTTCCTTGATGAGTCTATTAACAATTATGTCATTGTCCCCATCAAGTCCTTCAATTTTTAGTTCAAGAGACATCCTAGTCTCTTGTTCTTCTTCTAGAGCATTATTTAGAGCTTCTATCTCAATCAAGTGTTCTCTCCCAAGTTTACATCTTACATCAAGAAGCTCTTGTGTGTGGGAAAGTTGATCTAAGATGTTTCCAACATGTATCTCGGCCTCCCCTTGTAAGTTAGTCACAAACTCATTGAAAGCAATTAATTCCCTTTTTACTTCAAGAGACATCTCATCATCAAGTTCATCATCAATCAAAGAGGTGAGATGGGAAGATGATAATACCTCCATTCCTCTTGCCATAAGGCAAGTGGCGTCCTTGTTGGAGATGTTCTCATTAGGGGAGTCGAAGAGAGAGAAAGTGGGAGTAGAAGTAGTGACAAGTGCAGCCACACCATTTGATGTTTCGTCTTCATCATCTTCCTCGTCGGAGGAGTATTCTTCATGTGTAATCAAGACAATTTCACTTGACTTCTTGTTGGTGAGATTCTTCTTGATGAAAGGTTTCTTGAAGGGAGCTTTGGTTTTATTCTTTGGCACGAGTGCACCACCATGATCTTCTATTCTATCATAGGGATAGCTGGCCATAAAGTGATATCGGTCGCCACAATTGAAGCAAGTTCTCAATTTAGGGTTATTGCCTCTTTTCCCATTAGCATTGCTTCTTTGTAGCATCTCCCTCGTGGCATTGCTAGGATTCTTCTAGAACTTTCTTGCATATAAGGCCATGACCTCACTATGAGAGATCTTAATATCGTTGGGAGGGATCATAGATAATCCTTCATCACTTTCATCCTCATCCACATTCTTCATAAATTTGGCCTTTAGGGAAAGGTTGACACCACCACTCATTCCAAGAGAACGAGCACGGGCATATTTGGCATTCTTCGCAGCAACCTTAAAGGAGGCCATCTCTTGCATAACTTTGTTGGAGGTCATGAGATAATAGTTATGTCTTCCTTGTAGACTCTTCAAATCAGTGGGCTCAAAGGGCATGAGTGCACTCACATATTTCCTCTTTACCCAAGCATCGTCCACATGTGTGGCACCAACATTCCTAAAGGCGGTGGAAGTTGACTTGAGTCTTCTATACATGTCTTCATGATCTTCACCATCCTTCATATAGAAACCTTTGGCTTCATTTCTTAAGGCATCATACCGGTTTCTTATCATACTCTCATTTACAATATATAGCTCAGTGAGATCATTCCAAGCTTCCTTGGCGGTGTTGAGGTGTTCAATGTGAGGGTAATCTTTTGTACCCAATCCTTGTTGAATCATGTGTAAAGCGGTGACATTGAGTTGGCTATTGACAACTTCTCTTCTTGTCAAGTTGGTTGGATCCACAATATGGAGTCCTTCTTCAATGATATTCCATAAATCAATGCAAGAGCTACGCACATGAGATTTCATTAGTGATTGCCATTGAGCATAAGTAGATGCAGCAAGTTTTGGTGGGTCTCCTCTATTGTTTATATGAGGGTGAGGAATAGGAGGGTCGGGAGAGTACCATCCTTGAGACTCGTGATGCTCTCCCTTCCCACCATCCCTTTTTGTGGAGGAATTAGTGTTTTCTGCATTATCCCCCACCACCACAACCGCGGGTGATGTCGGGGCATTCCCTTTTGGTAAAGATGGTGTTTCCTCTTGAGGAGGAGGTGATGATGGGGCAAGCTTATCTTTAAGAAATTTCTCAAGTAGCTTATGCATTTGTTTCATTTCGTTGCTTATGGAAGAGCTCAATCTTGTTTCCAAGTTATTGAGATCCTCCATGGTCACTGAGTGAACAGTCTCACCATCATCATCTCCTACTCAGATGCTCATTTACTCTTAGGTGGTAAAGCCCAAATAAAGAGCCGAGGCTCTGATACCAATTGAAAGGATCGTATGGGCACCTAGAAAGGTAAATTATCTACTTCAAATTTTCTTCCTTTTTCAAATTAGTGTTTGACAAGAAAGGTAAATTATCTAGATTATGCAACTAAGGTGAATTTACCTATATGTCAAACTAGCACCACCTAGCACAACACTAAGCACGAAGAAGTAAAGTAAAGTGTGGTAAAGGATAGAAGTAACCAAAGTGGAGCACGCGAAGACATAAGGGTTTGTTTCCCGTAGTTCCTTCCTTTTGAGGAGAAGTACGTATACGTTTGGAGAGGGGGTGGTATCAAACCACCTACGCCACGAAAGGCCTCCCTTGTTCTCCGATGAACCTCACCCCAATGGGTTCGATTCACATCTTCCACTATATCGGCAACCTTCAAGGTGGAAGCTGACACCTTTACAACAAGTTTGGGGCTGAAAGGATACAGATGTCGCCTAGAGGGGAGGGGGTGAATAGGCGATTAAAAATTTTCTAGGGTTTACTTTGTTAAGCACAAAACCTAGGACAATCTAGGGTTCACCTATGTGCACCAACAACTTATGCTCAGCAAGACAAACAACTATGTGATAGCAAGATATATACTTCAAGCACGAAGGCTATGACAAAGTAAAATGCATAAGTAAGAGCTCGGGTATAGAGATAACCGAGGCACACGGGGACGATGATAGTTTACCGAGTTCCTCCCAACATGGAGTACGTCTCGTTTGGAGAGGGGGTGGTATCTCACCCCCAACGAGATGGATCTACAGTTCCACTATCGGTGCACTTGTCGGTGGCAAACCAGAACCTATCACAAGGTTGGGGCACTTCTCCACAACTTAATTGGAGGCTCCCAACAAACACCACCAAGGCCACAACCTGCAACACCAACAAACCGTCTAGGGTTCCAAGAACCCAAGAGTAAAAAGCTTCTCAACTTTCACTCACCAAATCCTCTGAGGAGAACTCAAACTGATGCAAGAGGAAAGAACACCACAAATATGCTCCAATCCCTCACTCTCAAGTTCCAACAAAACTACTAAATCTATTGGTGTAACAAGAGAGGAAGAACACAAAGAGGGACACAAAATCTCCCAAAATCTAGATCCCCAAAGATACACTCACAAAGAGATGTTTTGGTTTAGTCAAAATGTGAATCTAGATCTCCTCTCTCTTCCACTAAAATATGGGCAAGAATCATTGGAGGGGAAGAGATTAATCAAGATTTTAGATCAATAGCAAATGGGGGCAAAGCTTAGACAAATAGAGGAGGAAGAAGCAACTCAAAAGCTAAAGGGACACAACTATTTAAAGGGCCGGACAAATTCTGCCTGTTGGGGCGTTTTCCAGAACGGACCGGTACTACTGTACTGATCCGGTACTATCACACATATCGCCAGAGAAACGGGAACATCAAACTTTGGGCGATGTGACACCCCCGGGATCAGGGCTAAACAAATCCCAGACCTCCGTCTGACATAAGCTTAACCTTGAGCTCGAGAATATCCAGTGAAGAATCGGTAACACATCAGTGACCCTACGACAGAAAACTTATTATAGCAAGCTCATAACTGAGAAGAGAACCAAAATATTACAAGCAGAGGTCACTGACCACAAACATCAAACAACAGAAGGCAAATCATGCTATTAAGTATAGCAAACTTAACAAATGGCCTGAGAGGCCTGAAGCATAACGATGACGTCCCAGCCCATAGATTCCAGGCTGCCCGCCGGGAACCCCAAGCTACTCGTCGATGTCGATGTAGTATGGAACTCGTCTTCAAGGAACACATACTCTGCCAAAAGTATCAACAAAGCAAAGGTGAGTACAGGGTGTACTCCGCAAGACTTATGGCTGGTGGAGTTGTTTTGCATAAAGCCATCTTTGTTTATAAAACAAGAGAGAGAAGAAGCTCGTCTAATTAGAGTATTTTAAAAGGGGATAAGAGAGCGATGTCTCCGAAGTATTGATCATCATCTTTTGATATCCACCAAATCATCATCATCTACCCACTAGGATCACCCCCTCGTACCATGAGGAAGCATCCTTAAGCACACGTTGATCTGCCAAGTTTTACGATTAGGTTAAAGTCCTCTATGATCTTAGAATCTGATCACCAAGCGTTCATAACCGTGAACACGGCTTTTCGAAAAGATTATTACCCTGCAGGGGTGTACAACTTTACCCACATGTACTAACCTTATCTTAATGCCAGAATCATTAGCCCTCTTCCTTGGAAGGCCGGCAGAGTGTGGTTAGACACGACCTTTACCTTGCTTTCGCCGAGACCATGAGTCACGCAATAAGTATGGTTCCGCTGTAATGGGTCAAATCGTGAAGCCGGTACTTAAATATGTGAAGCGAGGTTGGTTAACAGGGGCGCCATCTACCCCAAGCAACCCGGTCAACGCTTACCTACCTGTTATGAATGCACCATCTTCACCTGGCAAATCTTTTAAAAGATTTTCTATGCATATGTCGAATGGAACGCCCGAACTATGTGACTCATGGAATCTACTAGGCAAGTTAGTTGCTCGTGAGGTTGTCCAGGCCCCGTGTGGTTGTACGCTCGTCTTGGTTCCAAAGGCAAGAACTCGGTTCCTAGTGGTGGCGAGCATGGGACTAGAAAAACCACATCCCACCGTGGCCTCCCATACAAGCCTTAGCATGTTTATTCTCATATCACTGATCACATATCATCACGTTCTCCTGTCATACTAGATTCTCTTACATCTGATACATCATCTGGATGGACCAGAACTGGCAGCTATGCATGGCTAAGCAGACACATATATAAGCTCTAGCGATGCACACAAGCCAAACCTAGTTATGCTAGGAGCGGTGGATCAAGTAATATAAGCTCAAAGGAAGTAATGCAATAGATAGGATACTCTATCTATCCATAGAAGACGACGGTAGAATCGTATGCATCATGGCAGGAATTGAAATGCTTTCAAAATCATAGGATTATATCATGCTGGGGCTATGCTTGCCTTTGCCAGTTGATAGCAGATAAATAGATCTTCGTAAGCCTTGAACTTGACTTGGTTAGAGTTGGTTAAGTATTGTTCATCGATCTTTGATGGTCTTGATCTCGGTCTTCAATCTCGATCTCGACATCGTATTCTACCGGAAAAAACCAAATACCGGAAAGAGAGGGAAACAATCAAAACATGGCATCGATGCAATGCTCAAGCAAGGATAATGATATGACAAGTTGAATTGTGTTGAAAAGTAACCCTAAGGCATGCTCGACAATTTAATCGGGGTTTCGAGGGGTATAAACCCTAACTCGGGGAAAACTCCGGAGAGATATGAGAGGGGTTGATTAGTTTTATAATTAAACTTGTCATGTAAGTTGCTTAACAATGCATGATTATAGCTTAAAGAGGTAGGTTTCATTTTTCTGAACATTTTGATATATTATTTGTATTTTTCTGAATTACAGATTAAAAGTTATTGAATTTACAATATTTAATCAAATTCTGGAATTATTAAAAGGGTTATTGCATCATTATGACATCACCTGGGGGCTTTAATTCTTTTTACACCGAGGCTTACCCAGCCGCAGTGACTGATAGAGGGGCCTAGGGCCACCTCAGCCAGCCACGCAGGCAAGGTGGGACAAGGGGCCGGTTAAGTGTTTCTACCAAAAAGCGGTAGCTAGCACGCTGCCAGTGGGGCACAGGCCGCCGGCAATCCACGCAGGCGCCACGCGGGCCTCGCCAGAGAACGGCCAGACGGCGATTGTAGGCGGCGGAGGAGAGCAAGCGGGGCTGTGAGAGGAGATGCGTTTGAACCAGCGCGTCGAGGGGAGCCTAAACCTGGCGGCGCCGCTGCGGGGTGGTCACCGGAGCACAGCGGCGAGCGGAGGCGACGGTGGAGCTTGCAGGAGGATGGCGTGCGGCGCATACAGCAAGCGAGACGGAGAACTGAAGGTGCCTTGAGCACCGGAGGCTCACCCTAGGGACGTTGGCGATGTCGATTTGGCCGGAGGAGGTCGGCAACGACATCCATGGCAGCGACGGAGCTCGGCTAGAGGCGGGGAAGACGGTGAGGATGGTGACGATTGGGGGCTTCCCTCCCCGATTCCTTCGGCGGGGAGGATCCTCAGAGCATGGCGGATCTCAAGAGCTACTCGGCCGTGCTCGGGCTGGCCAGAGACGATGGAATCTACGGTGGTTCTACAGGCTAGGGTTCTGCTGCGCACGAGAGAGGAGAGAGCAAGGTCGGGGAAGAGAGGGAGTGGATGGGGACGGCCAGGGAGTCGCGGTGGTGATCTTATCCATCTCCAGGAGGCGGCGGACGGCGGGATGCAGGCGGTGCGGATCGGAGGCGCCTACGACGACACCGAGCAGCGTGTCTACCTGAGGAAGAAGACATGGGGAGAGGCGAAGGGGTATGGGCTCTGCGTGGGCCGCGCTTGGGCCGCCTGCGGCTGCTGCGAGCGACGGGAAGAGAAGAGGGGAGGTGGGCCGGTCTGGGCTGCGGCCTGAGAAGCTGCTGCTGCTGTGTTTTTTAGAAATCATTTTTCTATTTAGTTTTCTTGTTCTTTTTTTTGCAAACCCATTTCAAAACTGTTTTTATCATTTCAAAAAAATACCAGAACATTTACAAATGTTAAAATATTGTAAGGACCCTTATAACAATTTGGGTTCCCTATATTTTGGTAATTTTTGAAATCCAAACTATTTGAATGTGTTTCAAAGAGAGGGGAGAAAGCTAGGGTTTGAGGGTTTGATTTATTTCTCTAATGCACAATTTAAAATATGATGCTCATGCAATGCACAATCAACCCTAAGTAAGGATTAACTAGAACTGGGGTGTTACAGGCGAGCGACCACGCGCAGGGAAAAAGGCGAACGAGCGCCACGCAGAAAGCTACCGTAGCGGCGGGCCCACACGCACGAGCGTGCGCGAGGCGAGGCCGGATCCAGTGGGCACATCGACATCTGGCGAGGCGACGAAGCGATGCTGGCACGCGCGTGAGGAGCGGTGGCAGCGAGCGAGGCCCAGCGACGAGCGAAGAGGCGGCAACAACGTGAGAAGGTGGGTCGGCCCAGCACGTGAGATAGGCTATCTGCGCCAAAGACGGCAAGTAAGCATGGCGAGCGAGAAACAAGCGCAGCTGGGAGGAATCAGCTTTGGCCGCAGAACGGCCGGCCAAATGCCAGATGGGTCGGCCGGTAGTACCGGCCCACCCGGGTGGTACTACCGGGCTGGCCCGATAGAGCTAGACCAAGCAACCGGTGGAGGCAGAAGATGAGAGCCCGCTACCAGGTGCGGCCGGTACCTATAGGCGGTAGTACCGGCCCAACAGAAACTGCTTTCCTTTTTTTCTTTTTCAAATCAAATAAAAGATAATATTCAAACGGCTATAACTTTTGATTAGTAACTCCGATTGACCCGATTCCAATTGCGCTGGAAAGAGGGCGACATTAACTACCCTATAACAACTCCATTGGGAACAAAAATTTTGTCCGCAGAGCAAATAACAACTTCATGGGGAACAAAATCTTAGCATCAATGGACAAAATGACGAGGAATAAAATTTAGACCTATGAAGAAATCACGGTTTTAGCGTTCGTGCATGAAATCGCGATCACTAGGAGAATAAACCATAGCTACCATTGGAACAAAATATTAGATTAAGATAAACAAAAGTTTAGCAATATTTAAACATAAATTAACTAGTATATAGAGAACAAGAATTATCGCCCATGGAACATATCTAAGGTAAGGAAAGAACACCTTTCTCAGCCGAGATGGTACAGAATTTTAAAAGGTCAGGAAAATAACTATAATCATGATTAAAAAATGAGACCATAAGAACTAAACTAAAAATAAAATAAAAGTAAAAAGGAAGAAACATGACTTAAATAAATCAATAAGAAACTAAACTAAAATAGAAGTTAAAAGGAAGAAACATGACTTGAAATAAATCCATAAGAAACTAAACTTAGGGGGCAAAAACAAAGAAACAGGAAAACAAAAAGCAGCAGCCCTCGATATGTCTGGCCGGCCAGAAGGTTGCGGACTGGCTCATTGAAATGGCCCAAAACGTTGTGGTGTATCCTAGGTGGTTACATTATATTGTCCCTCAATATGGGTGGTCTCGGAAGGAGCGCAATAGATGGGCCTTTAAAAATGTAGCCCTTCCCTTTTGCCTGGTGCGTCTCGTGCACGGCCATGGTCTTTAGTTTTTTCTCTTCACCCTCGCCCATGGCCTTTTCCCTTTCTCTGATCTCTCTTGAGGTCCTCTGCCAATAACTTTGCTCTCTTATCAGAGCGACTGCCTCTACAGCCTAAAGAAAATGCAGCATCCATGTCGCCAACCAGTACGGGCTGCCTGCGCCAGTTACAGGACATGCAGTGAGAGCAACATGAGTTTGTACTCTGGTCTCTAGTAACTAAGTGCCGACCGTTGTCACATGCTTAATCCAGGAAGCAAACAAATATATGTACTGGGAAGAACATGCAAAAGGAATATGACATACAAGCAGCCTAACACACTTGAAGCTATCACGGACGTATGCAAGTCCAAATCGGAGAAATATCATTATTGGCAATGCTCCTGACGCGCCAGCTCAGGACCACATGCGATCTCATCGCCTGTGCTTCCAAGAGGCACTATAAATACCAGTATCCATGCACAGACTAACTCACACACCCACAGCAAGCGCAAGCAGAAGCAGGTCGATCGCGCACGCTAGCTCGCAGTTTCTCAATTCGATCGACTGCCATGGCACCTAGAGCGTTGCTCCTCCTGGCCGTCGGGCTCATGGTCGTGGCCGCGGCTAACGCCCACGGCGGGTACGGGTCGTGCCCCAGCAACGCGCTCAAGGCCAAGGCGTGCGTGGACGTGCTGGGCCTGCTCAAGGTGAAGGTGGGCGTGCCGCGGCACGAGCCCTGCTGCTCGCTCCTCAACGGCCTCGTCGGCCTCGACGCCGCCGTCTGCCTCTGCACAAATATCCACGCCAACGTGCTCGGCCTCAACCTCGACCTCCCCGTCGACCTCCGCCTCATCCTCAACAACTGCGGGAAGGTCTGCCCAGACGACTTCCAGTGCCTCCCACACCACCACTAAACACAACATTCAAAGCGTATATCGTCGTGAGGTCATGTCGTGTGATTTGTTGCTTTAACTTTTGATTGCTTGCTTGTACAACGTTGTACTCCAATTCTTTTGTTTCCCATGATTTATTTGTTTTATACTTCATCTATAAATGATTAATTCAATTTTTTACTGCTCCTTGTCAAAACTATCTTTCGTTTCTCGGAAGTGAGACTACGGAGGGGATCGGCAAAACTATCCTTGTCAGTACTCACTTGTGTATGTTTGACTCAAAACTCAAAACTCTAATGGGCATTGTTCCCGCACTTGAAGCTATAACTTTGAAGGTGGATGGAACTGTTGGCGAGTACCGTGTCCTGCCATTGTGGTCTACTTGTGGGTTGTGGAACGGCATCCATGGTAGTACATCTTGTCTCCACATTTGGATTATACCGGCTTCTGATTTAAGAACATATGGTTTGAGGGTTTATAAAAACCAAGTCAGCCAGACGGCAAGTTAGCCAAAGAAAACTGTAGACATCGTCAAACAGAACCATGGGTATAAATGAACAAATCCGTGATTGCTTGTGGCATTTCAACAATTGACAGGTTCATAGTGGCACAGTCAAGAACCGGTGATACGGTCATAATAACACCTCCATTTTGGTACCTTCCCTATGGAAACTTGACTTTGAAGCTGGTTGGACCTGGAACCCTAGAGGCTCGATTCGAGAATCGCATGAAGACTTCAAAATCCTAGGGGCATAGAGATATAAAATAGCAGTTCGATGAAAAACATTGTCCTTTACTATTTTAGTTTACTTTGATGCTCGGTATTTTTTTTTCTTGTACAGAGAAAAAGCCCTGGCCTCTGCATCGACTGATGCATATAACTTTTATTAACGTTGTTTGGCACTTCGCCTCTAGGGAGGATGTAAAACTGGAATTTATACTTTTAAATTGAGCGGGCGGGAACGCCTTTGATCTAGAGAAAAAAGTTGTCACTTATCAGGGGATTTTTTTTAAGCAACACATGTATTTTATTAATAAAAAATCAAGTTACATGACGCAACATACGTGGAAACTAAAAGACAGACCTGGATAAACTGATTGCCCTGAATATACAGATAAAATCCCTAAGAACCGCATTGGCCTAGCGGACTTATGGATGTAAGAATTATAGTAAAAAAAGTCCCGCTACAGTGATCTTTTCCTTGTAGCAGCTATCAAGACAACACCAGAAGTCCAGCTCATCCAAAAATGACGTATCCAAAAATGGAACAGTGCACAGGCACCGCCGTTGTACAATCATAGATCTTAGATTTTCACCCTAAATGAATCCCTTTCTCATAAAATAATGTCTTCAACGAGGCCATTGCTAGGCATAACCAATTAAGACCAGACTTGGATTTTCACCCTGAAAGGTAAGACATTGAACTTCTCATGTGTTGTTGCCCTCGCTTACGATGCCGCTACTCCAAGCCACGAGTCACCAAGCCAATTTCGTATCGTCACAAAGAATCAAATCATCATTGCTACTCCTCAGATCTCGTCTTTCATGACATTCTCCGCCAGCTGACTTCACCATGGAACGAGAAAGCTTGCCCCATGATGGTAACAACCAGTAGAGCTTCATAGCGCTCCATCTGAAACCAAAGAGTCATAGAAAAATATCGGTGCACATGACCAAATCCCACCCGATTCAGCAATCTCCAAGCATGAATCATCTAGTGGAGTTTGCCGGTGGAGCCTTCTAGAACACGACATGCCAGTCAAATCGATGGGGAGAGCCATCCGATAGTTCATCATCTTGGCACGAGTTGGAACCCTAGGATCGCCACCCTTATTGAAGCCGAGCTATTAGCCCCCACGCCACCCGCCGTCACCCTGTTGGATCTACCACTCTAGACTTCACCAGCCATGCCAACATCGAGGAAGAAGATAATAGAATAGGGGCGATCTTCTGCCGGATCTAGCCAAATCCCGCAACGAGAAGGAGCCCCCGCCGCCAGTCAACACACTGCTGTGAAAGACCTCCACCACCACCCACATTCCACATGCGCTACCCTGGTAATAGCCCGCCTTGCGCATAGGAGATCTTCGGAGCTCGCCCATCCTCACCCCATCTTTGACAGGCTTGTTGGAGATATGCCCAAGAGGCAATAATAAAGTGGTTATTATCATATCTTCACACTTATGATAAATGTTTACATACCATGCTATAATTGTATTAACCGGAAACATTAATACTTGTGTGATTTGTAAACTAAAATAAGAGTCCCTAGTAAAGCCTCTTGTTAAACTAGCTTGTTGGTTAATATATGATCATGGTTTCCTGATCATGAACATAGAGATGTTATTAACAACAGGGTCATATCATTAGGAGAATGATGTGATGGACATACTCCTATAGATAAGCGTAGCATAAAGATCAAGTCATTTCATTAGTTCAATTGCTATATGCTTTATGATACATAGTAACCTAATTCCTTCGACCATGAGATCATGCATATCACCTTTACCGGATGGATGCTTTGATGTCATCAAACACCACACCGTAACAGGTGGCTATAAAGGTGGCATTGAGTGTTCGAAAGTATTGGTTGAAACACATGGATCAAGAGTGGATTTGTCCATCCATATGACGGATAGATATACTGGGCCCTCTCGGTGGAATGTCATCCAATTAGCTTGCAAGCATGTGACTGCTCACAAGGGATCACATATCACGGAACGAGAAAAGAGTACTTATCGAACGAGGTTGAACTAGGTATGCAGCGATACCGACGATCATAACCTCGGATAAGTAAACTATCGTGAGACAAAGGGAAATCGGTATCGTATGTAAGTGGTTCATTCGATCGCAAAGTAATCGTAGAAATATGTGGGAGCCATATGAATTTCCAGATTCCTCTATTGGTTATTGTTCAGAGAAGTGTCTCGATCATGTCCGCATAATTCACGAACCGTAGGGAGACACACTTAAGGATTCGACGTTGTTTGAGTAGTTATGGTATTATGAGAAAGAGACCGAATGTTGTTCGGAGTCTCGGATGGGATCCGGGATATCACGAGGTGATCCGGAATGGTCCGGAGAATAAGATTCATATAAGGAAAGTCCCGTTTCGGAGTTCGGAAATGATTCCAGTGTTTTCATCGGGAATGTTCTAGAAGGTTCCGGAATGTCCGGCACTCCGGGGGGGAAGGGGTACATGAATGTGTCATTACATATTGGAATGATTGCATCATGTACTAAGTGTTCTTGCTGTTCCAAATAAAGGATTAAATTGAATCCTAAAACAGAAAAGTCAAATGGCCAGTTTGAAAGTCAAACGGCTAAAACAGGAAACTGTGGGAAACAAGCAAGAGGAGGCAAAACCGACTTGGGGGAGGAGTCCCTCCTCTCCAAGCCGGCGCGCCACCCAAGGCCGACTTGGGGAGGGACTCCCTCCCCTTGGCCGCCCCTCCCACCTATAAAAGGAGGCGGGGCCTCCTCTAGACACACAAGTTCCTATCCTCTAATCTCCGGTTTAGAGCCGTTTTGGTTTAGAGCTTCTAATTGCACTAGCCTTCGGTTTAGAGCCTTCTAATTGGTGTGTCTAAACCCTAGACCACTAATAGCTCTCTCTCATACTCCACCATACTCGCTCCGGCTTAAAGCTCAAGGGGATCTCCCTCTACTTCGGTACCACGCCGTTGCCGGAATTGCAGGAGAGTGCTACAACCTCCTTTCACTTGGAACAAGGAGAGGAAGGTCTTCGTCGAAAACCGAACGATGTGACCGATTGCGAAGCGCTACGAGCCTGGCCGGAAGGATCGTCTACGATCTTGAGATCGGGAAGAGTACGACTACATCACCCACGAATCCGCTCTTGTTAAACACTTTGGAATCTTCGAGGGTAAGTTATTCCATCGACTCGTTGCTACAATCTAGTAGATAGATCTTGGCTTGTTTGTTTGTATGCGATAGAAAATTTTGTTTTCCATGCTACGAACCCCTCTGTGGGTATCGAGCCGTGTCTATATGTAGATCATTGCAGAGTAGAACACAATGGTCATTGTGGGTGTTGATGCTTTTATTGTCGATTGCTTCTTGTGTACTTTGCATCTTGCGGTATGTTGGGATGAAGCGGCCGGGCTAACCTTACATGACATCGTTCATGAGACTTGCTCCACGTTGACATGCAACTTGTATTGCATAAGTGGCTTTATGGGTGCTGTTTGTCCTAGCATAGTTAAGATCCAATTTACAACGGTGATCAACAATACTAGTATCAATGTTGTGGTTCTTGTTCGTAAGTTAGAATGACACTTATTGAAAGCCCCAAACCACGTAAAATATGCAAAGAAAGTAGAGGCGTCTAACTTTGTTTTACGGGGTGCAAGTGATGTGATATGGCCATGATTGTGATTATATTTAATGTATGCAATGTTCCTTATTGTAAGTTGGCAACCGGGAGCCATATGGTTGTCTTTAATTTATGTTAAGACCCGCGTGTCTATTCAAAGTAGTTGTAATAGTTGAAGCCGGTGGACGACAACCATGGAGCAGCGTCATTGACCTTGATGCAATGCCGGTAATGATGGAGATCATGTTCGTGCTTGAAGATGGAGATCGGAAACACAAAGAAGAAAGGCCATATCATATCACATATTATGAATTGCATGTGATGTTAATCCTTTATGCATCTTGTATTGCTTAGTAGACGACGGTAGCATTATAATATGATCCCTCATGCACATGAATTTCAAGTCACAAAGTGTTCACCCTTAGTTAGCAATTGCTAAAAGCTTGTTGTTTCAAGCACCACGTGATGATCGGGTGTGTTAGATTCTACAAGTGTATACAACGTGAGCAAGCCAGATTTGCTCATGCGAAACTAAGGTTTGATCTTGACGAGCCTAGCATGTATGACATGGCCTCAGAACACGGATTACCGAAAGGTAGAGCATGAGTCATATAGTAGATATGATGAACATGTTGATTGTTCGCCATTGAAGCTATATCAACTCTCGTGATGATCGGTTTTGATGTGGTGGATTTGGTTCGTGTGATCACTAAAACAATGTGAGGGATATTGTTTTGAGTGGTAGTTCACCTAGATTAATTTAATTATTAATTAGAACTCAATTTATCATAAACTAAATCAAAGTGAATTTGCATAGCTGTTGTAGTCATTGGCATTCGTTTACCACCTTGCGCTTAGTTATAATTGAGATAATAGAACTATAGAATTCTGGTTAGTTACTTTACTAACTGGTATCGTATTGTTTTGAAGTGTTAATCTAAAAGTGTAAAAGTCCTATTGCAAACTTTCAGTAAGTTCCGGTTACTCCATGAAGTTTAATAATTAGTATTAAATCAAGAGTAACGATTCCAAGTGTTAGTATATAAGTATCATGTTTGTCTCCATGATTCTTGATATTCAAAGGATTCTCTTAATATCAAGGTTATCTAGGATCTGAAAGAGTTGTTTCAGAAACCATGATGTGTGGAAGATATTGTGATATCTGAAACGAAGTTTTGGTTGCAACATGATAGAGTATAATATGGCTAAAGTCATGTTCTCATATTTGATGAGAATTTGCAAAAGGTTGGAGACACTAGTTGTCCTAATCGTCCAAAAGGATTTGGAGAGCAACATTATACTCATGATTCACCGTTATAAGCTAAAGTAGCTTGATCATGGATAAATCCATGATGAGGGTGAATATTTGATGTAGGTAAAATGTTTACTACACCAAGAGATTACTAAAGAAAGGAATTTGAAAGAACACCAAACATTAGATAATGGTGATCTACTTCAAAGTGCAAATCCAAAGACATTGGTATTTAACTATACATGCTTTGGACTATGTGTCATATGTATGACTCCACTATTGATGTTGATAGATTCTTTCAAATAGAAAAGGAAATACTGAAAGAGAATCTCATAAATATATGGCAGAAAAGAAAAGACTAGAATTGTTCAGCTTGAGTATATAGATGATATACGTGTTATGGCTATATTCTTTGCTTATTAAACAATGTGGTTCTTAAGTATTTGATACTGAATTTGTTGGTGTGAATCGTCATACGAAACAACACAATTCATGAACTACAATGGCCTAAGTAACTAGCAAAAGAATATGTGATGATGTTCATCGAGAACAAATAAAGGGTTATTGTGTTGCTCGTTAAAACATCAAAGCTTGACTTCAAGATTTATTTTATCAGGTATTATGAGAACAAAAGGGTTGTTCAAATAATTGCCGTGATCCATAAAAGATGGATGATTCACAAATCTCGTTGGAGAAATCACATCCATAAAACTAGTGCTAAAAATGTCGAAAGACAAATTGATTGAAAGGTCACTTAGGAAGTGACATCGCCGTTTAAATTATATTGGAAAGAAAACATGAAGAAACTCCATGTGGATGGAATTTTGGAGTCTTTTGATTTTTGATCACATGACGCTTGTGAAACTTTCCCAGAGATAATTAAAACTTCGTTCGTAGGCCAAAAGGGAACGAATGACTAGCTTATTGGAACTTGTACATATTGTTGTACGAAGTCCATTATGTGTAGTCAAGAGCGATGGATTTCAACTTCATATGCTTTCTCCGAAAAAAATTGAGTGAATATATGAATATTTACTTAAGGATGAAATATGAAACATTTGAAAAGTTCAGAGACTTTCAAGATGAAGTGCAAGATCATTGTAACAAGAATATAAATAGTTTATGATAAGATCATAAAGGAATATATTTGAATTACAAGTTTAGCATAATACCTAAGATTTAAGGAATCGTTCTATGGATTTGCATTTCCCGAAACACCATAAGGGTATGGAGCGTTCTAGGTATGTAATTAAACCTTGTTTAACATGGTAAGATCAAAGGTATAATTCATAAAACTGCCATTATATTTTAAAGATTAAAAGCTTTAGAGATTACCGTTTTTCCACTGAAAAGAGCTTCATCATAATCCGTTGAAATGACACCATATAAAGTTATGGTTTGGGATAAAACCCAAGTTGTCCTTTCTTAAACATTGGCATGCTATGCATAAAAGGATGTTTGCAACCAAAGTCGGATTAACCTGTCTTTGTATGTTATTTCGAATAACTGTTAAGTAATCCTCCATAACATCGAAGACAAAAGTGTTTGTCACTTAAAACGTCAAGTTTCTTTGAGAAGGAATTTTTCGTGAAAAGTTAAGTGGGAGGACAATAGAACTTTGATAAGGTTAAAAGAACCTTAGCTATATGTGCAGAGTTGCGCAGCACCGAAAAGTGTTCCGGAGGCAGCAACAATGCTCATGGCTCACGTGCCTCAAAGGTTGTGGTCACAGAGATCTAAGTTCCTATTGAAACAAGTAGGTCGGGTAAACAATCAAATACCAAGATTTGAGGGTTGAATCATTATTTGAGAATAATGAACCGACTACATGCAAAGAAGCGATGATGGGCCCTGACTCCGTCAAATGGCTTGAAGCCATAAAATCCATGATAGTTCCATACACGAGAAATCAAGTTTTGAACTTGAAGGACCCTCGAGAAAGGTGTAAGACCTTACAGTTGTGTCTGGATCTATAAAGAAATAGACATGGATGTTTTACATCTATGAAATAGTCTACATGCTGGGAAAGAGTTCACAAAATGTTCAAAGGTTGACTATGACAAGATTTGATCTTCCATAGTGATATTTAGTCTAGACGGATTAATGTAGCAACCACTACATATATTTTGTTATATGGTAGTTGAATAAACAAAACAAGTTCTTCTAATAGAATCGTTACCTAGGACATGTGCATAACACGGTCCATAGGGTTTTGTTAATTCAAAGGATGCTAAAAGCATATGCAAACTTCAATGGTTAAAGTGAGCATCGCGGAGTTGGAATCTTCACTGTGATGAAACTGTTAAAGGAGTTTAAAAGTTCATTAGAGACAATGAAGATGCTTGCATTTGCAAGAAATTAAGTGGGAGCGCTAAGACATATTTCTAATACATTATGTAGGAGACATATTGTTGATTGGAAGTGATGTATCTTTTTATTAACACAAGATAAGAATTTCATCCCGATGAAAGACTTAGGCAAAACCCAAATAATTGGCATCAATAGACGCCAATATGGTTGTGCCAGAAGTACATAGATGAGATATTGAATGAGTTCAATATAGAAACTACAAGAAAGGTTCTTGTCGCACAGAAAGGATTGAATGAGTTCAATATTGATGATATATTCAAGTGTATTAACACAGGATAAGTGAAACAAAGATTCAAGTATAGATTGATACTTGATGTTTGAAATCACAAAGAATATTTATATCAATCATACTGTGATATGTACAAATCCAGATATGTCCTGTGCTATGAGCATATACCAGAATGATTCATAAGAAGATCATTGGACAATAGTAAGGATATTCTTATGATCTTTTGGAAGAACTAAGAGTATATTATTTGTAGAAGTGACAAATAGATGGTTAGTTCATTGTAAAAGTACTACATTGATACTAGTTTTGTCACAAAATACAAATTAAGTTTATCTCAATCTAAACTAAGGGTGGCACAATATAATGGAAAGTAAGTTCCATAATGGATTTGGATGAGTTCCAAAGTTAAGACATTGTGACAGATACTACAACAAAAGGCTAAGTATATGACTGCTATTTTAGCAGCAAAAGAGGGCATTTGTGTCAAGTAGTTTGTTATCAAACTAGGTGTAGTTCACAGTGGGATAATACTATGAAGATATATTGTGCGACAATATTATCAACATGTTTTAACCCCAAAGAGCTAAAGGTCACACCGAAAGACCAAATTTATACAAAGCCATCTCATTAGAGAATGAGTGATGCGTAGAGACGCAAAGACATGCAATTACACACGGACCCGGAAGTGTCAGATCCGCAGATCAGTTGACCACTAGCAATCGTGTACATACAACACCGGAAAGCCATAGGTGTTGAATACACAAAGGTTTGAAACTAGATTATTGACTCTAGTGCAAGTGGGAGACTGTTGGAGATATGCCCAAGAGGCAATAATAAAGTGGTTATTATCATATCTTCACACTTATGATAAATGTTTACATACCATGCTATAATTGTATTAACCGGAAACATTAATACTTGTGTGATTTGTAAACTAAAATAAGAGTCCCTAGTAAAGCCTCTTGTTAAACTAGCTTGTTGGTTAATATATGATCATGGTTTCCTGATCATGAACATAGAGATGTTATTAACAACAGGGTCATATCATTAGGAGAATGATGTGATGGACATACTCCTATAGATAAGCGTAGCATAAAGATCAAGTCATTTCATTAGTTTAATTGCTATATGCTTTACGATACATAGTAACCTAATTCCTTCGACCATGAGATCATGCATATCACCTTTACGGATGGATTCTTTGATGTCATCAAACACCACACCGTAATGGGTGGCTATAAAGGTGGCATTGAGTGTTCGAAAGTATTGGTTGAAACACATGGATCAAGAGTGGATTTGTCCATCCATATGACGGATAGATATACTCGGGCCCTCTCGGTGGAATGTCATCCAATTATCTTGCAAGCATGTGACTGGATCACAAGGGATCACATATCATGGGAGCGAAAAGAGTACTTATCGAACGAGGTTGAACTAGGTATGCAGATACCGACGATCATAACCTCGGATAAGTAAACTATCGTGAGACAAAGGGAAATTGGTATCGTATGTAAGTGGTTCATTCGATCGCAAAGTAATCGTAGAAATATGTGGGAGCCATATGAATTTCCAGATTCCTCTATTGGTTATTGTTCGGAGAAGTGTCTCGATCATGTCCGCATAATTCACGAACCGTAGGGAGACACACTTAAGGATTCGACGTTGTTTGAGTAGTTATGGTATTATGAGAAAGAGACCGAATGTTGTTCGGAGTCTCGGATGGGATCCGGGATATCACGAGGTGATCCGAAATGGTCCGAAGAATAAGATTCATATAAGGAAAGTCCCGTTTCGGAGTTCGGAAATGATTCCAGTGTTTTCATCGGGAATGTTCTAGAAGGTTCCGGAATGTACGGCACTCCGGGGGGGAAGGGGTACATGAATGTGTCATTACATATTGGAATGATTGCATCATGTACTAAGTGTTCTTGCTGTTCCAAATAAAGGATTAAATTGAATCCTAAAACAGAAAAGTCAAATGGCCAGTTTGAAAGTCAAACGGCTAAAACAGGAAACTGTGGGAAACAAGCAAGAGGAGGCAAAACCGACTTGGGGGAGGAGTCCCTCCTCTCCAAGCCGGCGCGCCACCCAAGGCCGACTTGGGGAGGGACTCCCTCCCCTTGGCCGCCCCTCCCACCTATAAAAGGAGGGGCAGGGCCTCCTCCTCTAGACACACAAGTTCCTATCCTCTAATCTCCGGTTTAGAGCCGTTTTGGTTTAGAGCTTCTAATTGCACTAGCCTTCGGTTTAGAGCCTTCTAATTGGTGTGTCTAAACCCTAGACCACTAATATCTCTCTCTCATACTCCACCATACTCGCTCCGGCGAAGCCCTGCGGGATCTCCCTCTACTTAGGTACCACGCCCGTTGTCTTTTAGGAATCGCGAGGAGAGTGCTACAACCTCCGCTGCCTGCTGGAACAAGGGAGAGGAAGGTCTTCGTCGAGTACCGAACGTGTGACCGACTGCGGAAGCGCTGCCGGAACGCAGCGCCGGAAGGATCGTCTACACGATCTTGAGATCGGGAAGAGTACGACTACATCACCCACGAGAATCCGCTCTCGTTAAACGCTTTGGAATCTTCGAGGGTAAGTTATTCCATCGACTCGTTGCTACAATCTAGTAGATAGATCTTGGCTTGTTTGTTTGTATGCGATAGAAATTTTTTGTTTTCCATGCTACGAACCCCTACAAGGCTAGGCGTGGCTGCCAGCACCGACGAAGACGGCGATAGCATCCGAGGGGGGAAGATCAAGATGCGGCTCTGTAGGGTGGGAGAGGGGCCTCCAGAGTAGCCCCGCACGAAGAACGCCAGGAGGGAGGCGAGCGACGGTGGGGTGGCGGCGGCGAGGATGGCGCTGGTCACTATGGTAGTGAGTCGCACGAGAGGAAGAAGTTGGTCTCGCTAGGTTGGCCTTATTTAGGGACATGCCGCCATCTGAATGATGGATGGTCTTTAAAATGGGGTGGTGGATTTCACTTTTCCTGACTCTGCACCATCTAGGAATTGCACACAACCATTAGGCATGAGTACCATGATTTTTAATATTAGTTAAACACCAAGCATGATCCGGGATAAATTGCATGAGTATCGGGGGAGACTGATCCTCAAGTATAAATATAAAACCTAAATTCGCATCCATGAGAGTTTGAACCCAGTTCCTAAGGTGAGATAGGTATGCACGGGTCTAGAATTAGAGCATACTGGACCATATTAGCGGTAAAAATTATTGTAAATATATAGAAACAGGGAAATAGAATTTAAATTTATATCGGCTGGCTCATATATTAACGATTAACTAATAACTGGCTCTCATCGAAGGGGCCACTTGAAAAGAAACTATCGGAATGCATGAGAGTTTGGACAGTCCAAATAACCAACAAAATATGGACAGTAAAATTACAGTGCCTTGATGTAGGGATATATATATGTCTAAAGTTTATAGACTCACAAGTATCATTGCACTGAAACTATAACGTCTAATGTATAACTGGCAAGCACACATAAGTATAGTTTAGGGAAACATATAGATGACGTCATAGATGCGCTG
The DNA here is from genome assembly GCA_030063025.1 of Avena longiglumis. NCBI lineage: Eukaryota > Viridiplantae > Streptophyta > Magnoliopsida > Poales > Poaceae > Avena > Avena longiglumis. Next base: position 452,761,803 of record CP125974.1, on the reverse strand, counting down.
CAAAAAAATCAATTCAACGTGTCAAACGACAATGACTAGAACCGTTGCTAGAGTCCACACGGGTTGCATGTTGATATATTGGCCGAAAGGCTAAGTACATGAGTCTGTTTACAACACAACATGGTAAACCAAAATATCTAAAACTATTATATTTAACACTCCCTCTTAATCAAAACCTTTGGAAATGTTTAGATTACGCTTAAACTCATCTAATTGTTTTACTGGAAGTGTCTTTATAAAACCATCTGCAACTTGATCTTTACTAGAAACAAACCTGATATCCAGGAGATTGTTAGCAACTCTTTCTCTAACAAAATGAAAATCTATCTCAATATGTTTGGTGCGAGCATGAAAAACTGGATTGGCAGATAAATAGGTAGCACCCAAATTATCACACCAAAGACATGGCCTTTTCTGTAACTTAACCCCAAGTTCACCAAGGAGAGCTTCAACCCAGATTAGTTCTGCTGTAGCATTTGCCAAGGCCTTGTATTCAGCCTCAGTACTGGATCTGGATAATGTAGCTTGTTTCCTGGAACTCCAAGAAACCAAGTTTGGTCCAATAAATATAGCAAATCCACCTGTAGACCGTCTATCATCAATAGAACCTGCCCAATCTGCATCAGAGAAGGCACTGAGAAGAGTAGATGATGATCTAACAAGTGTAATTCCAACCTTAGAGGTATCCTGTATATATCTAAGAATACGTTTCACAGCTGACCAGTGTTCAGTGGTGGGAGCATGAAGAAACTGGCAAACTTTATTCAATGAATAAGACAAGTCTGGGCGTGTAAGGTTCAAGTACTGTAATCCTCCAACAATTCTACGATACTAAGTGCTGTCTTCAGGACCCAGAGGTGTGCCACCAGTAAGGGATAACTGTTCTGTAGAAGATAGCAGTGTAGGAGTAGCTTTACAGCCACACATGCCAACTTTTGCAAGTAAGTCTGTAGCATATTTTTCGTGTGTCAAAATCAGTCCATTCGATACCTTTTTTACCTCAATACCAAGAAAATAATGCAGATCACCTAGATCCTTAATGGCAAAGTTTTCATTGAGATATCGAAGAAGAATGTTGATGGCATCATCAGATGAACTTGTTACTATAATATCATCAACATAAATTAACACAAAATTAATGATACCTGACTTGCCATAGAGAAACATTGATGTATCAGTCTTGAAGGGAATAAAACCAAGATCACTCAGCTTTGAACTAAGTCTGGAGTACCATGCTCGAGGTGCTTGTTTCAGTCCATACAGAGCCTTATCAAGTTTGCAAATATAGTGCGGAGCGTGTGGATTTTCAAAACCTGGAGGTTGTTTCATATATACCTCCTCTTCTAGAACACCATGTAAAAACGCGTTCTTGACATCTAGCTGCCGTAAACTCCATCCTCGAGACACAGCAACAGACAAAACAATTCTGATAGTAGCAATCTTAACTATAGGACTAAAAGTGTCCTCATAGTCAATATCATACCTCTGTTTGAAACATTTTGCAACCAGTCTTGCCTTGTATATATCAACAGAGCCATATGCTTTCTTCTTTATACGATATACCCATTTGCAATCAATTAAATTTCTATTGCTGCTGGAGGAACAAGATGCCATGTTTTATTTGTAATTAATGCATCATACTCTTCTTGCATTGCTTGTTGCCACTTAGAGTCATTTTGAGCTTCCAAAAGTGTATTTAGTTTACCTATAGATGAGAACATGCCATATCTAACAGTACCATCAGTATATTTCTTTGGATGACGTATACCTTTCTGAAGATGTGTACGAACTCCAATGCTTGGTGCTGCGATATCAGGTTGTCGCAACGTAGGTTGAGGTGGAGATGGTAATGGCGAATCATCAGAAAAAATTGGGCTTGAAATATTATTTGCATCATCAGCAGCACGGTCGCCCCCAGCACTATCTGCCACAGAAGATCCTGCAGCAGCGTCACTTGTCAGAGAGAGAGACGGGCTGGACTGTGACCGGCGGACGTCGATGTCGCTGTGGTCAACATGGGCGGGCACATTCGATGGGGAATGGTCGACGACCACGCGTTCGCTACGTGCCGAGTCAGGAGCGGGCGAAGGGGACCGCCTGGGCGTCCTGGGCGTGTGGCCTCCACGCTCTACCTCGGGAGCCGGCGCAGGGGACAGCGACCGCGCGGGTCGGCGCGCCGCGCGAGAGGCGGGAGAATCTCCCTCGGGCCTCGCCTCCTCGTGATGGGAACAACCAGGGGAATGTCAGAGGAGAGGATCCTCCTAGCTTTTAGCGCCAGGTTTGTCCTTTTCTCTAACAACTTCAACATAGATTTCAGAACTGTTTTGATCATCATTTGAGCTGTGATTTGTTTCTGCTGCTTCAGTAACCTGCTGCACATCAGTAATTGGAACAACAGGAGACACATGGTTATCAATATTTTATATACTTTCATGAGGAACAGATGTGGTAAGAAGCAATATTTGTTTTTTGAGAAGGGCACCGACATCAGGATGAAGAGAGGCAAATGGAAAAATGTTTTCATCAAAGACAACATCCCGAGAGATATAGATTCTACTAGAAGAAACATCAAGACATTTGACCCTGGTGAAGGGGACTGTACCCAATAAAAACACATTGTTTTGAACGGAAATCAAGCTTTCGTTTGTTGTAGGAACGTAGATTGGGCCAGCAAGCACAACCAAAAGTTCGAAGATAATCATAGTTTGGAGTAACGTGAAGAAGACGCTCAGTAGGGGTATCAAAATCTAGGACTTTGCTAGGAAGCAAGTTGATTACAAAAGTGGCAGTAAGAAAAGTTTCATCCCAGAATTTTAACGGCATGAAAGCATTGGCAAGTAATGCTAGACCAACTTCAACTATATGACGATGTTTTCTTTCAGCTGAACCATTTTGTTGATGAGCATGGGGACATGAAACATGATGAGTGATGCCAACCTTTTGAAAGAAACCATTTAGTTTCTCATACTCGCCTCCCCAATCAGTTTGCATGGTAACAATTTTCTTATCAAACTTGCGCTCAACATATTGCTGATAATTAAGAAAGACTTGATAAACATCAGAATGCTTCTTAAGTAAATATATCCAAGTAAAATTACTGAAATCATCGATAAAGCTTACATAATATGCATGTTTTCCCACAGAGAGAGGGGCAAGACCCCATACATCAGAGAACACTTGCTCCAAGGGAGCAGTAGAAAGACTAGAAGATATGGGGTATGGCATCTGGTGACTCTTAGCTAACTAACAAGAGTCACAAACATATGGGTACTCTCTGGAGTGTAAGCTATTTTATTTCTTCTAAGAACTTGTTGAACCACAAATGAAGAGGGATGTCCTAAGCGGCGATGCTATGTGGATGATGTCTTTGTGGAGAGGAAGGCGTGCTTGGATGTCTCATGAAACATGGGCACCAAAGGATAGAGGCCATCATAGCAAGGGACCCTAAACAGAATTCTTCGAATTTCTTGGTCCTTGATTAAGAAGAAGAAAGGATGAAATTCAGTAAAAACGTGTTTGTCAAGAGTAAATCGATGAATAGACAAAAGATTTTTTGATGCATTTGGAACATGCATAATATCTTTTAGATCAAAGGAACCATGAGGTGTACGTAGTATTGAATTACCAATGTGACTAATGCCCATACATGTGCCTTAAGCAGTGCGGACCTTGTCTTGCCCATGGTACTTGTTGGCAATGAGAAGTTTTTCAAGCTCACTAGCAACATGATGGGAGGCTCCTGAATCAGCATACCAATTTGTGTCTACCACATAGGATGCAAGATTTGCTCCCTTCTCTCCATCATCTCTATTTTTCTTGTCATCTGAATATCACCACTAGCACTCACTAGCAGGGTGACCATGTTTCTTACAAATCTGGCAATCAGTGTCTACATATCTTGTGGGAGTGCGATCAGGGCGTCATCCACCGCCATCATTGCGACGGTAGATATCACCACCATCACAGCGTCTGTCACGACGATCATCACGTATATCGCCACGGCGGTCATCATCACGTCGGTCGTCATGACGCCAGCTGCTGCGATCATCATCTCGGTCTGTATAGCAGTCACCACCGCCGCCATGGTGGGGGCCAGATCGAGGCTACGACCACGAGGAGGTGGGGTGCGGCCACGTGGGCGTTCATAGCCTCGGCGGGCAAGATTTGCCGAGGAAATAAACATGCCATTTTCTTCAACACCATTACGCATATCATAACGAGACAGCTGCTCAAAGAATTCACCCAGAGTTGTACTTGGGTTTCCATGTACCGAGGTAATGAGAGAGTTGTATTCTACCTTGTCCAGACCATGAAGAAGATAGCCAAGAAGTTCGTCATCACCAATGGGTTTTCCAAGTGCTGAGAGTTCCGAGGAAAATTCCTTCATCTTAGTGTAGTACTGATCAGCAGTCATAGTAAGTTTCTTGGTATCATTGAGTTGCTCACGAAGATGTTGTGCTTTGGTGCGGGAAGCTTTCTTGAACATAGCATTGACAGGAGCCCATGCAGCAGCGGTCGTATCCATGCCCAGAACGTGCGACAAGATTTCAGGGGACAGCGATTTCAATAGAAAACGCAACACCTGCTAATCCCGAGCAATCCATGCCACATATGTGGGGTTCTCTACTTGAATCTTCTTCTTCTCGGAGTCCTCAGTCTCGACGGTCTTGGCAGGAGCGCAGTCTGAGCCATCAAGGAGGCCCATGACATTGGATGCCCGAAAAGCTGGGACAATGAGAGCTTGCTAGAGGGGAAAGTTGCTCCGGGTCAGCAGCTGGGTCGGCTGGCTAGCGGCCAGAGCGGAACTTGACGTCGAAGAGCTCATGATGATCGGATCTGGTGGTGAAGGGGTTGATATCGGATGTGGGATGTGGGCGTGGTGATCGGAGTAGGGTGATTAGGATCGGCTGAGTAGTTTTGGTTGTAGGATGTGTTGGGCGGCGGCGGCAGTATGATCTGCGGCAGCGGCAAGTTTTGAAGGTGCGGCGGCAGCGGCTTGGTAGCGGCGGCGGCAGGTTGTCTAGGGTTTTGGTTGTATGGTGTTTTGGCGGCGGCAACAGAGAGGATCTCTGCGGTAGCGGTGATGTTCTTGTCGTGGTGCTATGCAGCGATGGTGGCGGCTGGAGAGAGGCGGCGGCAGCTAGGTCATGGAAGGAGGTGCTCTGATACCATGTCAGACGATAATGACTGGAACCGTGCTAGAGTCCACACGGGTTGCATGTTGATACATTGGCCCAAAGGCTAAGTACATGAGTCTATTTACAACACAACACGGTAGACCAAAATATCTAAAACTATTACATTTAACACAACGGAGTCAAGGTCATGGAAATTATCCCTTGAAAAAAATAAAAAATAAAAAATAAAAAACTAAGAGCATTCTTCCCTATATCACCTTCCCTATATCTTCTTGGCCCGAGTTAACAAAAGTCTATGCCAACAGACAATCTTCGTTATAGTTGTGTAGAACGGTATTTGGGGAAGCCTCACACGTTAAGGCCATGGGGTTCCTGTGTTTATATATTGGCACTCATGTCAATTAGGGTTCAGTACAATTATATTTAGGTCCTACGTAAATACAATATGTACAGTCTAACCCCTCCCGTAGTCACAGCGAGAGGTTCTCGGACGCAGAGACTGGACCGAAAATCGATGAAGAGCTGACTCAGTAGTCCCTTCGTCATGACATCAGCAAACTATAGAGCGGAGGGAACATGTAGGACCCGAACTTCGCCAAGAGAGACTTTCTCTCAAACGAAGTGGATGTCGATCTCAATTTGCTTGGTGCGACGGTGTTGCACTGGATTGGATGACATGTAGATGGTGGAGACGTTTTTGCATTAGAAAAGCGTTGTCGTGGCGAGAGGGCGATGAACCTCCTGAAGAAGTTGACGAAGCTAGCAACATTTAGCGACCGCATGAGTGACGGCTCTATACTTGGCTTTAGCACTGGAGCGCGAGACGGTGGTCTGACGCTTGGAAGACCAAGATATCAAACTGTCTCCATAGTAGACACAGTAGCCTGACGTGGATCGACGAGAATCCGGGCAGCCAGCCCAGTCCGCGTCAGAGTAAGCCGTCAGGGAGGTCGAGGACGATGCGTGAAGATGCAGGCCAAGGTATCTCGAACGTACCGAAGAACACGCTTCACCAAGGCGAGGTGAGACTTGCGAGGAGCCTACATGTGAAGCCAGATCTTCTACACGACATAGGAGATGTCAGGGTGTGTCATAGTAAGGTATTGAAGTGCACTAGCTAGACTTCGGTATTCCTTGCCATCGGGAAGCAAGTCACCATCACTTGCGGAGATCTTGGCTTGATTGTCTACAGGGGTCGAGGACGGGTGACACTCAGCCATGCCAGCACGCCGAAGAAGGTCGGCAGCATACTATTTCTAGGACAGGAACAGTCCGGCAGGGGAGCGAGTAATGGCGATCCCAACAAAGTAGTGAAGGTCACCAAGATCCATCATGGCGAACTCACTATGGAGCCTACAGAGCAGCCGCTAAAGAAGGGACATGGACGAGGCGCTGATGATGATGTCGTCAACATAGAGAATCAGATAAGTTGTGTCGTGCCCAGAGCGCAACACAAACAAGGAGGTGTCAGTGACAGAGGCGATGAAACCCATGGTGGCGATGTACGCAGCGAACCGCTGGTACCAGGAGCGGGAGCTTGCTTCAAACCATAGAGGGATTTGTGTAGACGACACACGTTCTCAGGCCTGCTAGCGTCGACGAATCCTGGAGGTTGATGGCAGTAGAAAACTTCGTCTAGAGTGTCGTGGAGGAAGGCATTCTTGACGTCGAGTTGGCGAATGGGCCAAGAGATGGAGACGGCGACATGGAGAACGGGCCAAATGGTGGCGGGCTTGATGACGGGGCTGAACGTCTCGTCGTAGTCGATTCCGGGGCGCTGGGAATAGCCACGGACGACCCAGCGTGCCTTGCACCGGTCCAAGGAGCCGTTAGAGTGGAACTTGTGCCAAAAAAATCCACTTGCCAGTGACCACGTTGGTGCGGGGCAGGCGAGGCACGATAGACCAGGTGTCATTGTCGATGAGGGCCTGGTGCTCTTCTGCCATGGCATCACTCCAAAGAGGGTCCTGAAGAGCTTTCCGAGTCATGGTCAACACAGCGTCAATGGAGACCGTGGCGGAGAGGTTCAGCCGGTCCTTGGGACGAACAGGCCAACCAGAGAGGGTGGTGACGAAAGCAGCAGGGGCGAACGACACACGTGGCGCGCGCGGACCACCACACGAGGGTGCACGCCCATGGACAGCCGACTTGGGTGCCGCAATAGGGGTGGTGGCGGCCGGTGTTGCCATGGAAGGATGCCGTGTGGTGGGCACCGTGGTGCATGCCACCTACTGGGGGCGGGCCTGGAAGCGGCATTGGCAGCAGCTTTGGCCTGCTTCATCTCCTCCATGAGGAGCATGCTTCGAACATGGATGAAGGAGGGCAGTGGGTCCATCATGGAGATCATGGTGGCTGCAGAGGAGAAACGAGGCCCGAGACCACGCAGAGTATTGAGGACGAGCTCGTGATCCATCACAGGGAAGTCATTTTCGGAGAGGGTGTCGACGATCTTCTTCTGGCTGCAGAAGTACTCGGTGATGGAGGAGGCGCGCTGGAGCAGCTGGTGGAAGTCGAAGTCGAGGTAGATCGCTTTGCTAGCCTTGTTGGCGGAGAAGAGTTCGAGGACGGCGAGCCATAGCTGGCGTGTGGTCTAATCGCGGGTGAGGACCATGTCAGCGGTATCCTCGTCGATGGAGGCGTGCAGGACGTTGAGCACGGTTAATCCGTGGAGGCCCAGACGATGTTGGTTAGGGCGCTAGTGGTGGTGCCATCGATGTGGAAAATGAGACCGGCACGACCGAGAGAGACACGCATGTAGATTTCCCACTTGGTGTAGTTCCTGACGTCAAAGGAGAGGACGATGGGGCCAACATGGAGTGGGGCACCGCCGTGAGGCAGGGCGCCGTTGGCGGCGGGGATGATGGTGCCGGAATTCGAGGAGAGGGAGCTAGGGTGGCTAGCCATTGGTGGCAGCGGAAGAGGGAGCGGCGTCGGCGACTAGGGTTAGACCTGGCGGCGGCTAGGGTAGGATCGGGTGAGGTTTAGGGTTTGTAGTCTGATACCATGTAGAACGGTATTGGTGGTAAGCCTCGCACGGTAAAGGCCGTGGGGTTCCTATATTTATATATAGGAACTCAGACCAATTAGGATTTAGTACAATTACAGTTAGGTCCTTTGTAAATACAATATATACAGTCTAACAGGTTGGCGTGGCTGAAATCAGCACTACTGGAAAAACCATCTTCAGTTCGACGTGAATAAGGCCAGCAGTCCTGGCCTGGCATAGCCCGCGACTAATGGGAGCACTAGTCCCGGGCCATGAGGCCTCTAACGGCTAAAAACGGCCGTAGTCACTAGTCCCGGGCCGGACCTGGTCATTAGTCCCGGTCCGTATGGACCGGGACTAATGACCTGGAGCAGGCCAGCTGGTCTTTTCGTGGACTATTAGTCCCGGGTTGTATCACGGCCCGGGACTAGTTGTCCACCACTATATATTCTACTTCCTGTCATGCTGCCCTAAAGCATATGGTGTCCATTTTTCTCAAATAAGCAAGAGATTTTATGCCATTTTTTTCTCAAGATTTGTCAAGATTTAGTTTGCAACACCTAAATCCAAAGCTTTAAAAGGTTAGAACTTCATTCTTTCATCTCTTATTGCTACTTTAGCTCTATAATGCTCTAGAAGTATAGAGATATGGATCAATGCATGCATGCTCTAGAAGTAGCTAGAAGGATTTTGATATATATGTGTAACAAATTTTTATTAGGTACATAGTTACTAAAAATTAAAATGTGTAATTTTAGAGTTTCAGAGCTTAGAATGGAATGAGGTTTTCACTGATAGAACAATAATAAAAAACTCCACATTTATCATGTTGATTGTTTTCTCCAATTCACAAATTGGTGCATGTAAATTTTTCAAAATTTAAAATTAATGCTCTAGAAGCTCTCAATATAACTTGTAATAATTTTATCATGTTGTGTAATGGTTTTTGATATACTTTTACTATACTGCAGATGGTCCGGGAATGGATGTACGGTAATGATCGACGCTCTGGCGAGTTTATTAATGGCGTGCATGAATTCATCCGTGTTATTGATGCAAACAAGCGCAATGGTTTTGTATTCTGTCCATGTAATGGATGTAGGAATCAAAAGGATTACTCTGACTCAAAAACCCTTCACAGCCACCTGTTGAAGTCTGGCTTCATGCCTAGTTATAATTATTGGACCAAGCACGGAGAGAGAGGAGTTATAATGGAAGACAATGAAGAATAGGAGGAGGATGACAACTATCATGGTTTCCCTGAGTACGGAGATACTTCCATGGGAGATGCTGAAGGGGAGGATGAAGAAAATACACATGATGAACCCGCTGATGATCTTGGTCGGACCATTGCCGATGCACGAAGAGATTGTGAAACTGAAAAGGATAGGGAGAAGTTCAATCACATGTTAGAGGATCACAAAAAGTTGTTGTACCCAAATTGCGAAAATTTTCTGAAAAAGCTGGGCAGCACACTGGAATTGCTGCGATGGAAGGCTGAGTGTGCTATACCTGACTCCTCATTTGAAAAGTTGCTGAATATGATGAAGAATATGCTTTCAAAAGATAACGTATTGCCCGCCAGTACGTACGAAGCAAAGAAGGTTGTCTGCCCTCTAGGTTTAGAGGTTCAGAAGATACATGCATGCCCTAATGACTGCATCCTCTACCGCGGTGAGGAGTATGAGAATTTGGATGCAGTGCCCGGTATGCACTTCACTTCGGTATAATATTAGACGAGATGACCCTGGTGATGTTGAGGGCGAGCCCCCCGGAAGAGGGTTCCTGCCAAGGTGATGTGGTATGATCCTATAATACCACGGTTGAAACGCTTATTCAGAAATAAAGAGCACACCAAGTTGTTGCGATGTCATAAAGAGGAACGTAAGTCAGACGGGATGTTGAGACACCCCGCTGATGGGTCGCAATGGAGAAAAATCGATAGAAAGTACCCGGACTTTGCAGATGACGCAAGGAGTTTAAGGTTTGGTCTAAGTACAGATGGCATGAATCCCTTTGGGAAGCAGAGCTCCAGTCACAGCACCTGGCCCGTGACTCTATGCATCTATAACCTTCCTCCTTGGTTGTGCATGAAGCGGAAGTTCATTATGATGCCAATGTTGATCCAAGGTCCGAATCAACCTGGCAACGACATTGATGTGTACCTAAGGCCATTAGTGGAAGAACTTTTATAGTTGTGGCACGAACCCGGGATACGCGTGTGGGATGAGCACAAGCAGGAAGAATTTAACCTCCGAGCAATGTTTTTCGTAACAATCAATGATTGGCCTGCTCTTAGTAACCTTTCAAAACAGTCAAACAAGGAATACAATGCATGCACACACTATTTAGATGAGACTGAAAGCACCACTGGATCTTGCTAAACATTCAAGTTGACAACTCCCTAGTTGAAGTCCACGACTCATTAAGTTGGGATCAAGAGCAGTGGAGCGACATGAAAGCAATGCTCCATAAGTAATTTCAATCATTATTGCATTATATCGTCCTCTTTCATTCATTTCCTGATATCAAGTAACTAATAACTCCTTTGTTCATTTTCTTTGACGAGCAGGTGTTGGACACGGTTCAGACAGAAAATACCAGGTCCATTCAAAGAGGAGTTAACTTATAAAATGGTGAAGAGTTTACAGCAGCCACTGGGAACTCATTTATGTGAATACTACGTCTGCGAGTACATCCGCGAATTGACCAGTGAGCGGAAAGTTGACTCACATTATATTTATGATTTGCGGGAGAAACTAGAGCCAGACCAGCGCATAAGAGCAATTTAAGAGGAGCTGGCGAGATTTATGATGAAGGAAGTCCTTGATGTACATGGAGAGCATTATGCGGATGACGTGGAACTCGATTTTCCTTAGTCGTCTCCATATAGCTGATATGATATATATATTCATCAATGACCATGTAATTTCAAAATATTTCTTCCTTTTGATATAATTGATTATATGTATGCTTGCAAGGGATCGATTAATTATATAAATGCATCGACGTATAGTGTGTATATAGTAGCGTATAATATGCATACTGAAATATATGTTTGAATTATAGTGAAACACAAAACGAAAAGAGAACGAAAAAAAGGAAATACATAGTCTCTACCGCGGCAGAGAAACACACAATTCTCTGCCGCGACAGGAAACCTTATAGTCCCGGGTGATGTTATGGCCCGGGACTAGAGAGTTTCCGTCCCCCGCGGCGCTGAAACAGCCACGTGACTGTTATTAGTCGCGGGCCGTAGCGAGCCGGGACTACAGAGGGGGAGGCTCTAGTCCCGTTTTCGCAGTCTGAGGCCCAAAACTGGGACTAAAGCCAGTTGCAACCCAGGACTGCAGACCCTTTTTCCACTAGTACAGAAATACAATTCCTAATGATTAGATGGTTCACGAGGAAATATTCCTTCCATGACAGTAATACTTCTTTCTACTCGAGAAGAAGGGTGAGAATCCATGTACATTGGCCGCTTGGTCAGTGGTGCTTGAAATGATGAGGGCTGCACTCGTCATTGACCCCTTCTGTCTTCATTAACATCATCAGGGTCAGTCGCATCAAAGTCCTCTAACTTCTGACAGCATGTCTTGCCGCAACACAATTGGTTGAACAAGATAATCTGTGTCTACAGTTGGAGCAACATTCAAGCAAGTTTAAACCACAACCCATGATTACCAATACCACTCTTCTATACACATTACCATTCTCTCGTAATAACTACCAAAGATTATAAAATCGAGAACCAAGCGCTAGTTTGGTGGCTTGTGCTCTGGCTGTGGAGCCAAGCCCACCCGGGTTGAATCCCCTCTACAACGGTAATGCATTGGGAGAGGCGGACTAAATGGGTTATTATCCACAACGACAACGCACTGGGGATGGGGTCTCATCTATATAACAATGTATGGCCACGGGAGGGATCATTCTCCCGATGGTAACCTTTTTTTAAGATTACAAAACCATATGTTCTTTGTATATAATATATTAACTATAGCGCATAATAGAGGGATTCAGAAATTGGAAGTCATTAAAATTTACAAAACTCAACTTTAAGGTATATAAAATATGTCAAAATAGAACCATACAAGTTGTAGATATATTAACTATCACTATTATAGGCCAAATTATTTTAAGAGAAGAACCCAATACCAAGAAACAAAATTAAAACCCAGATTAGTATTTTGTAGATTTAACCTGCGCAAAATGTCATTTCTATACATAAAATTACTAAACTTCGGATAATATTTCCACACCAAGATTAAAACCAACTATAACATTATATGGAGCAGAGCTATGGATCTGCAGTCATGACGTACTAATAATGGTACCGGCTGTATGTCTAGCTAAATGAAAACGCCATCTAAAACAATGGCACAAGCAATCAAGCGAACTAATAATGGTACCGGGAGAACTGCTATATGCTCACATGTTGTCATAATACAATTCGTGAAAAAGACAATATAGAAAAAATGAATAGAACACACTGACTCTTTTCTTATTGTGTATCTGCTCATGAGAAGTAAAGACACATGTATGTACACAGTTATTTGACCAGTTTAATAAATACCCGGGATTTATGAAGCCAAAAAATCAGATAAGATATAAAAGTAAACAATAATCATCACTGATATATACTCAAGAAAGTGCCCTTAAATGTTGTCTATACTAAAATTCATGAGAAGAGAATATGCGAGAGATGAACAGAACAAACGGTTTTATTTGTTTCTCATGAGAAGGAAATGTACAGATATGTATCCTCGTCGATGCATCCATTCCTGGAGGGCTGCAGGTTTTGCTGTTCCTATCTGAGAGTATTCGAAACAAGTGATAGGAACATTGGAACAATAAATTGACGAAAATAAGGAGAATTGACTAACCAGGGACCATTGATTTGTCATGGGTATTACATTTCTTTTAATCGAGGTAGCAACCCCAATATTGAACTTTAGGAAGAGAGCGGGGATGGGAGCGAGGTGTGTCTGTCTGACGTGGGTAGGCGCGAGAGACCACGGCTGTCGATCAGTCGATGCCACTGTTGCCGACCATACCCACTGCTTCCCTCACCATCATCGCTGCCTCTCTCTACTATCCCTCTGCGTGCGTGCGAATCGCAGGTACACCGTACACAAGCATCCAGTTACTGTTAGCATTAAGCACGTTGCATACCGGCACGGCGTCCCGGCTCCGTCCGTATGCGTGTGATACGTGCAGGTTCCGAATAGGATACATGTATGAATAGGTTTAGGAGTTTGTAACCGAGTAGCAGTCCAAGCTAGTTCAAGTCGGTTAGCTATCCTGATATATATATATATATACATGTAACCTGGCCTTGTAACAAGACCACAACCGTGAAGTTGAACAAAGAAACTAGGAGCGATACGCTCCTGTTGCAATCCAAAGGAGTTTTAACGTGCGTGAGTTGAGCTAGCTGAATTGATCCAGCTGCGTGCTAGGCTGTTTAGCTGGTTTGAATCGTACGTGAGATTCGGCGGAAGTTATCGGATACTTGCGTGTCGTCTCGTCGGAATTTTCTCGTCGGTGTCGTCGGAAAGTACTCGGCGGCAGGGGCTGTGCTAACAATTGGTATCAGAGCCTCGTGGAATATCTCCTAGTAACGGGAGGTCATGGCGAAGGAGGTGGGCGAGTATTCTGGTGCGGCTACGGTGCGCGTGTCGATGCAGTATCCGCCGTACCGCGACAACTACGGTTTGGGCGGTCCAGATGGAGTGGGCGTTAGAAGGCGCCAGACTCGGGAGGCTGTCGATCCGGCGGCGAGTTCAAGAAGGGCGCGTTGAAGTACCACCTAGACCGACTAGCACTCACGGCCATCTGCTCGGTGGTGCCAACGGATCTGATGCAACACCTGATCTCGAAGAAATCTGCAAAGGAGGTGTGGGATACGCTCAAGACGCTAAATCTTGGGCACGAGCGCGTCCGTGAGGCGACCCTGCAAACCTTGCAGAAGAAGTACGAGAATCTGGAGATGGGAGAAGATGAGACGCTAGACGCTTTTGCTTCAAGGGTCGCTACACTGGTCAATGGGATTCGCGGACTTGGCGAGAAGCTGGATGAGATCTCTATTGTGAGGCGTTTCCTCCGCGTGGCGCCGCCGCGTTATTCACCCGTTGTCTCGGCAATCGAGCAATGCGTTGATCTCAAGACTCTCACGATGGATGATCTAGTTGGACGGTTCAAGGCGCACGACGAGCGGATGAAGATCACCTATGGCGACGCGAAAGTGGATGAGCATCTCATGCTTATGGCCCGAGTGTTGTTCGCCAAGGAGAAGAAGGGCGATAAAGCATCCGGCAGCAGGAGTGATAGAGAAGATTCTCGACCAGCGAAAAAGCATATCGCAGGGGAGGACGAGGACGAGGCTCCGCCGTGGAGGAAGTTTGACATCAAGAAAGTAAGATGTCATAAGTGCGGCGAGCTCGGTCACTTCAAGAAGGATTGCAAGAAATCGTCGAAGGAGAGGGCTCTCATCGCCCAGGAAGGAGATGATGATGGACCGATGATGCTGATGCTCGAAGTAACTGAGCTGAAGGATGAGGAGGATCCTCCATCACCGGGTACGGAGATTGTGGCGCAAGTGGATCACGATCTACCGTGTGTGGATCACGAGCAACGGAGTGTCCGGTTTCTACGTGAAGCCACGTTTGAGGCGAGTGAAGCTTCAGAATCTGATCATGGCGGTCTATGCGTTGAAATTTCGCCTGCAACTCCGTCTGGCAATAAGTTCTTCATGCTTGCGGTGGATGATCATAGTAAATACATGTGGATTGTGTTGCTGAAAAGTAAGTATCAAGCACAACAAGCATTCGAGAAGATCAAGGAAGCCGGAGAGTTTAAGGTGGAGGCGAAGATAAGAGCTCTACGCATTGATCAGGAAGGCGAGCTGCATCAAACCGTGTTGACCATGGCACGGAGGATGATGAAGAGTAAAGGTTTGCCAGGAAACTTCTGGGGTGAGGCAGTCAATACTGTGTATTTGCTGAACATGGAACCAACGAGAGGAGTTGGTATGACTCCGTATGAAGCATGGTAATGCGGACGGAAGCCCTCGGTTGATCATCTTCGTACTTTTGGATGTGTGGCGCATAAGGTGAATCGAGTACTCCAATGATCATGACAGGCTATGAAGGCTCAAGGGATACCGTTTGCAACCCCTATACCAATAAGGTGGTTTTCACGACGTAGTCTTTGAGGAAGAGAAATCATGGAATTGGGGCTCCAAGGAACCGGAATATTCATCTTTTCACATCACATGGGATCTTGAGTATGAAGAAAATATGGATCAACCAAGCTTATCTTTGTCAGCAAATTCAGACACAGAAGAGATTGAAGGCCTAGGGGGTGCTCCAGGCGTGGACACCAGGCCAGAAGCACTAGGGATACTCCCAGAAGGAAAAGTGTCCGGAGAAAAGGCTAGTCCGTGGTCAGAAAAAACAGAGCTAGAAGGTGTTGTGTTTAGCTCATCATCCGCTAATACAGGAGGTGATGATCCACGTGAAGAGCTTGGGGCAAAGGAGTGTCCAGAAGTGCAAGGTCCATGTGATGTGGTGGTGAGTCAAGAAATTGGCTCAGAAATAGGCATGCAGGATACGCTGCATGTAGAGCCGTTGGCTCCAGGAGCTCTATGTGGAGGCACACAAGTTTAGAAAATGAAGAAACAAACGCGTTGTCGGACGTAGAAGAGTATGTCGCAGAGCCTCCGACTGCATTGGAGATGAGACGACTACGACCGATGCAAGCACGCATGCGAGACATGCTGGACTACTTGTGGCATCCCGTAAAACCACTACTAGAAAATCGCGTTGAATTTGTGCATTGCATCGTCATCGTCATGCATTGTTTGCCAAAACTATTTCGCAAAGCCCGTTTTGTTTTCTAAAACGCCCCATCTTTAATTCAAATGCAAAACCCCGGGCCTCCGGATTGTTTTTGTTTGACTAATATCGGTTTGCAAACGGTGTTATTAAAACAAATAAAAATTATATTATTTTTAGCGGGGGCAGTCGAACGGGCCGAATCGACCCGAACGACCACCCCCATGTGTCAGATCGGCCCACCCATTGTTCCTACAGCTACCCCGAAAACTACCCAACCTACCCCTCCACCTCACCCTGGCCAATCCCTGAACGCCACGTCAGCACTCCCCAAACCCCCACCAACCGTGGGCTGCCACTTGGCTCACCCCTCCTCTCTCCCTCTCCCTTTTCTCCCTCCACCTGGCCACGCAAGCACACACGCACTAAACACCGCGCAGCACACAGCCCCTCCCTCCCTGTCACACTCCGCACACACGTTTCCAACCACGCGGGCCCCATCCCACCTGTCCCCACGCGGGACCCACCCACGCGCCTTCCCCCACGCGCGACACGCCACCTGCCGCGCCTCCTCTCTCCCATCTTCTTCCTCCTCGTCCTTGCCTTGTGTGCCGCTCCTCCCTGCTCGCCGCCTCCCTCCCCTCCGGCTGTCGCCGGCGCGCCGCCGTCGCCGGATCCCGCCGTCTGTCCCCTACGCGCGGCCTTCTCCCTTCCCCCACCGTCCTCCTCGGTCGCAGCCCCCTTCCCCCCAAGCTCCTCCGGCCCGACCCCGCCATGCCCGAGCTCCTCGCCCTCTCCTCCGTCGCGTCGCCCACGACTACCTTCTCCCAGCGCCAAGGCCCTCCCTTCCGGCCGCCTATGCCTCCGCCCGCCTCCCGGCGTCGCGCCAAGCCTCGCCCGCGTCCGCCCGGCCGACCCAGCCACCCGCCTCGGCCTTCGTCACACGGACGCTGCCGCCACGCCCTCCGTTGCCCAGCCCGTCCCGCTCCGCCAACCACCGCCGCCCGGTGCGTGCCCTCCGCCTCGCCGCGTCTGCGTCGCCCAACCCGCGTCGCCTCGCTCCAGCTCGCCTGCCGGCCGCTGGCGTCGCCTCGCCAGCTGGCGCCCTCTTCCCTCCACTGCAGACCCGCTCACTCGCCCGCTCCGCCCGGGGCCGACCTCACCTCCACCAAGGCCCGCCTCGCCTCCCGCCTCCAGTGCGCGCCGCCTCCTCCGCCCCTGTTTTCCCGGCCAAGCTCCGCCGCCAGCGGGCGCCCTCCCCGCCGCCGGCCCGAGCTCCGGCCCGCATCTGCGCCTCCCTCTGCCGACGTCTCCCTTCTCTGCAGGTGTGGCCTGCTGCCACTTCAGCGCCGACAGTGCTGGCCATCTAGTGTCTTGCACGCTTGCCGCCCCTCGTCGTGTTCCCCGTGCACGCAGATAGCAAGATCTACCTCGCTGCATGCCCGGCACAGGAATCATCTTCAGGAGGTCCATGTTAGCTTGTCGGTGTGTTCTAGCTACTGCTCTGAGACGCGACCCTCGCCAACCCGAGTCAGCTGGACAAGGCCTCCGTCAAGAACTCCATCACGGAACATCTAGCACTCCGACACGGACCCTGGAGACCCCGGTGTCGAGCCCCAAGTTCGTCCCCGATAATCCAGGTGGAACCCCAAGACCCCGAAGCCCCGATCCGAAGCGCCAAGGCCTCCGCCATGGAATCAACAAGATCATCACGAAACGCCGAGTACTTCTTTCAGGACGCCATGATCGTCGACATGACCCGAAGACCGCGAATGCGACAAGAACGGCACCGACGCAGAACGCCTAGTACTTCTTCCCGGAACGCAAGATCTGCCCCGTTACCGAGAGCGAGAGAACGATCCCGCCGAGCCCGAACTCGAACCACGGACCTGTCGAACCCCGGAACCCCCAAGATCGTCGAGAACCCTAAAGTGTGACCCTTATCCGAGAACCCTATTTTATAAGATAATAACAACTTGTTGCATTTTAATTGTTCATCTCGCCTGCATCTTGTGTGGTTTGGGGGCCTTATGCCGATTCACCTAATAATTACATATGGGGCCCAAATGCGGGCAAATCTAGCCTTATATTGGCCTCATTTAAACATGTGTAGCGAACCGGATCCATCTGTTGTCTTGCTAAACAACATTTAATTTGCGGGGGCTCTAAACAACTTGAACCATTTAAGTAATTGTCGGGACCCCGGTTCCGCTTAATATTGACCTAATCGCATCGCACCCTTGCCATGTCATCCAACATGCATGCATCATGCCGATCTTCTGCCGTTGTATTGAATCTTGCATCCGGTGTTATTCTAGTGTTTCGCTTCTTCGCGGATTGGGCCGTTGAGTTGATGTGAGCTTCGCCCCGATCTGCGGTTGAGCCTTCGACAATGTTTTCAGGCGAGCATCTCCCCCTTTCTACCTATCTTACTTTTATAGTCTTTATTCCCTCCTGTTGATCTATTGCTATCTGTGTTGCGATGCTTTAGTTTCCGTACCTGTGATATACCGTGCAGCCCTATATTGCCTTGGACACACCCTATTACCTGTTGTTTGGTAGTTAGTTGGACTTGCGCGGCGTAGTGCTTGCTCAAGTGCTGATGTGTGTCGTCATATGCCACAGTTGCTGATGTATTGCCGCATGTTGATGTTGGAGATGATTCTAGTTTTACTTATCGTCACTTTAATTTCTGTTTAACAACTAAAATTGAAATAAGCAGAGGCATCGGTGGGTGATAGAAAATATTTGGTTTCGAACCCACTTGTGTCCCGTAAGACCCCGAGTACTTGATACTGTTCCTTGATTTATCGCGCTATCCACATCCGGAGGTATATGGGACCCCCGAGCCGAGCTTGATTCATCTTATTTCTGGGGCCACAACTAGTTTGAGGTTTTATTTACGATCCTGTACTTATGCCATGCTACTTTCGTATTTAAATTGTGCGAGGAGCACCTTTGTCTGTTAGGTATGCGGAGTGATTACGCGGTATCGACAAGCCCAGCCACACTTTCGGGTTCCCGCTTATGACCATTGGCGCAACCTTGAGTCCGTCTCGAGCTTGCTTACTCCGTTCGGGATCTACTCAAAGGGTGGCCCCTGAAATATTTCTGAATCCTGTGATTGTTCGTCGTGAAAGCCTCGTTGGGTTTTGATTTGGTTTTTCGAGGTTGATCGGCGTGTGTTGCTATTGGTGCACCCGGGTAAAACTTTTCGAAAGCCGTGTCGCGGATATGGACGACTTGGAGCACAGTATCTCGATCATAGACAAGCATAACTAAAGTTTATTGCTATAAATTTGACTTATAATGACTAGTAATCAGCTTCACTATAATGGAATGGCTAATTAATACTGCCCACAATTGCTTGTTTGAGTGTAAACTGCGACCGTTGTACCTGACTAGTAAGTATTGCAACTACAACGGAATGGCGGAATAAAAGTATCAACAACTGCTGGGTTTAATGGGTTATCTCATGTTAAATGTATCTGACTAGTAAGTGTTGCCACTATAATGGAATGGTTAACCAAAAGTGCCCACTGCTTATTTTATCAAGACGACTAACTAAACCTGACTAGTAAAGTTCCGCAACTATAACTGAATAAGTAAAACTGCCAACTGTGTGAGTTCCTCGGTTGACTTCCTTGATTGGTCTCGAGGGGGAAACGCCAGGATGGGTTTGTTTGGTGTTAGCTTCAGGTTGGATCCGGATAGGTCTATCTTACCCCTCTCTGACTGTCGCCAGTTGTATCGAGTCTCTATAGGTTGTTTAGTGCATGCTGCCGCTTGATCCACCATACCTATGTAGGCGAGGACCGCCAATTCTAGCCTCGCCGTGTCTTGGCCTCGATCGACGCTCCTTCTTTTCCTTTGCCCTTTGTCGGCACCCTTTTGTTTAAGCAGGTTTTGCGATCGGCGTCGTTAGCGAGGTTACCCTTCCGGCTTGGCCTGGGCAGGGTTATGGACGCCATTGGTTATTCTTCAGGGCTCTTAGCCCCATTTGCATCTTGTCCGTAGCTGGACGCTCTATCGTTTTCAAGGTGATTTGAATCTTGGTATATTATATCTGTATTCTTGACTCATTGAGTCGCCTCTGTATATATATATCTGTTCTGTGGGTCCCATCGAGGACTGTTGTGTAATGTTATTACTTCGTTTTCCACCCGCACGAAAGTGCCTGGTGGGCACCTTTGAATCGTTCATATGCGGGTTTGGCGAATTTTGCTAAAACTTGCATAGGTCCGATTCTGAGGGTGTTACAGAGTGGTATCAGAGCTCAGCAGTTGCGATACCCCACAAGTCCAGCCTGTAGTATAACCTAGCTAACGGCCGAAGTAGAGTGTCAAAACTATTTTTGTAAAATCGGTTGGATAGTTCTGATTAGGTCTGATTTTACTCCTTACCCCTCTGATATTCTCCTCTTATCTCTACGCGTGTTAAATCTGCCCTCATCTCTTTCTTCGAGTCCAGGAATTCTCGTGGTTGGGTTTCCGTCGTACCTTCAGGGTTTCGCTTCCTCCTCCGATAACGGTGTTCTGCCATCCGGTGTTCCAGCTGCCTGATGAATCCGTCTACGGTGTTACCATTCTTTGTTCTTTGTTTGTGCCTTCCGGTGTTTTCCGACGCGACGAAGTCTTCTACATCAGATCTGATGAGAATGTCCATCCCTCTTTTGTTCCGACCCTCGTTTGTCAAGATCTTCAGTCTGATTCTGAGAATGGTTGCACGCTTTTCCACTGATTGTGCAGAGTAATAGTTTGGGTGCGTGATGGATTGGCCCCCATGCCGACTACCCTTTCTATTCGATTTTGTACATTGAAGTTGATGAGAATGCATCGGTTCCCTCTTTTCAACGAAGTTAGAGGTGGCTTTATTTGTGGATACCTCTACCTTCGCCTCTTTGTTTCCGGAGTGTTCCCTCGACGATTACGGACAACGACCTCTTGTTAGTGGTGTCGAGAGGATCTACACGAAGCGAGAAGACGCAGATCGCCGACCTTCCTTCCAGTACCATGAGGCGGATCTCGAGGGCGAGATCCTTCGTTAGTGGTGTCGAATTGTGGCATCCTGTAAAACCACTACTAGAAAATCGCGTTGAATTTGTGCATTGCATCGTCATCGTCATGCATTGTTTGCCAAAACTATTTCGCAAAGCCCGTTTTGTTTTCTAAAACGCCCCATCTTTAATTCAAATGCAAAACCCCGGGCCTCCGGATTGTTTTTGTTTGACTAATATCGGTTTGCAAACGGTGTTATTAAAACAAATAAAAATTATATTATTTTTAGCGGGGGCAGTCGAACGGGCCGAATCGACCCGAACGACCACCCCCATGTGTCAGATCGGCCCACCCCTTGTTCCTACAGCTACCCCGAAAACTACCCAACCTACCCCTCCACCTCACCACAGCAATCCACAGCCACGTCAGCACTCCCAAACCCCACCAACCGTGGGCTGCCACTTGGCTCACCCTCCTCTCCCTCTCCCTTTTCTCCTCCACTGCAAGCACGAAGCACACTAAACACCGCAGCACACAGCCCTCCCTCCTGTCACCTCACACACGTTTCCAACCACCGCGGGCCCCATCCCACCTGTCCCCACGCGGGACCCACCCACGCGCCTTCCCCCACGCGCGACACGCCACCTGCCGCGCCTCCTCTCTCCCATCTTCTTCCTCCTCTCGTCTCTGCCCCTGGCACCAGCTCCTCCCTGCTTGCCGCCTCCTCCCTGCCATGCCAGCCGGCCGCGCCTCCGATCCCGCCGTCCCTCCCCACGCGGCCTTCTCCCACCGTCCTCCTCGTGCAGCCCCTTTCCCCCAAGCTCCTCCGCCCGACCCCGCCATGCCCGCTCCTCGCCCTCTCCTCCGTCGTGTCGCGCCGCCCCTCGCCCTTACCTTCTCCAGCTCCGCGCTGCCCTTCGGCGCCTCTGCCTCCGCCCGCCTCCCGCGCGCCTGGCCGCCGGCCTCGCCTGCGTCCGCCCGGCGAGCCAGCCGCGACCTCGCCTCGGCCCCTTCGTCACACGCCGCCGCCCTCCGTTCGCCCGCCCGTCCCGCTCCGCCAACCACCGCCGCCGCGGTGCGTGCCCTGCCTCGCCCGCGTCTGCGTCGCCCAACCCGCGTCCGCTCGCCTGCTCCGCTCGCCAGCGCCCGGCCAGCGTCCTCGCCAGCGCTGGCGCCCTCTTCCCCTCTGCAGAGCCGCTCACCTCGCCGCTCCGCCCGGCCGACCTCCTCCACCAAGGCCCGCCTCGCCTCCGCCTCCGGTCGCGCCCTCCTCCGCCCTGTTTTCCAGCCAGCTCCGCCCGGTGGCGCCTCCCGCCCGGCCAGCTCAGACCGCATCTCCCTCTGCCGACGTCTCCCTTCTCTGCAGGTGTGGCCTGCTGCCACTGCAGCGCCGAAAGTGCTGGCCATCTAGTGTCTTGCACGCTTGCCGCCCCTCGTCGTGTTCCCCGTGCACGCAGATAGCAAGATCTACCTCGCTGCATGCCCGGCACAGGAATCATCTTCAGGAGGTCCATGTTAGCTTGTCGGTGTGTTCTAGCTACTGCTCTGAGACGCGACCCTCGCCAACCCGAGTCAGCTGGACAAGGCCTCCGTCAAGAACTCCATCACGGAACATCTAGCACTCCGACACGGACCCTGGAGACCCCGGCGTCGAGCCCCAAGTTCGTCCCCGATAATCCAGGTGGAACCCCAAGACCCCGAAGCCCCGATCCAAAGGCCGATCCGAAGCGCCAAGGCCTCCGCCATGGAATCAACAAGATCATCACGAAACGCCGAGTACTTCTTTCAGGACGCCATGATCGTCGACATGACCCGAAGACCGCGAATGCGACAAGAACGGCACCGACGCAGAACGCCTAGTACTTCTTCCCGGAACGCAAGATCTGCCCGTTCGAGCGAGAGAACGATCCCGCGAGCCCGAACCGTCGAACCACGGACCTGTCGAACCCGAGCCCGGAACCCCCAAGATCGCCGAGAACCCTAAAGTGTGACCCTTATCCGAGAACCCTATTTTATAAGATAATAACAACTTGTTGCATTTTAATTGTTCATCTCGCCTGCATCTTGTGTGGTTTGGGGGCCTTATGCCGATTCACCTAATAATTACATATGGGGCCCAAATGCGGGCAAATCTAGCCTTATATTGGCCTCATTTAAACATGTGTAGCGAACCGGATCCATCTGTTGTCTTGCTAAACAACATTTAATTTGCGGGGGCTCTAAACAACTTGAACCATTTAAGTAATTGTCGGGACCCCGGTTCCGCTTAATATTGACCTAATCGCATCGCACCCTTGCCATGTCATCCAACATGCATGCATCATGCCGATCTTCTGCCGTTGTATTGAATCTTGCATCCGGTGTTATTCTAGTGTTTCGCTTCTTCGCGGATTGGGCCGTTGAGTTGATGTGAGCTTCGCCCCGATCTGCGGTTGAGCCTTCGACAATGTTTTCAGGCGAGCATCTCCCCCTTTCTACCTATCTTACTTTTATAGTCTTTATTCCCTCCTGTTGATCTATTGCTATCTGTGTTGCGATGCTTTAGTTTCCGTACCTGTGATATACCGTGCAGCCCTATATTGCCTTGGAAACACCCTATCACCTGTTGTTTGGTAGTTAGTTGGACTTGCGCGGCGTAGTGCTTGCTCAAGTGCTGATGTGTGTCGTCATATGCCACAGTTGCTGATGTATTGCCGCATGTTGCTGTTGGAGATGATTCTAGTTTTACTTATCGTCACTTTAATTTCTGTTTAACAACTAAAATTGAAATAAGCAGAGGCATCGGTGGGTGATAGAAAATATTTGGTTTCCGAACGCCCACTTGTGTCCCGTAAGACCCCGAGTACTTGATACCTGTTCCTTGATTTATCGCGCTATCCACATCCGGGAGGTATATGGGACCCCACAGCGAGCTTGATTCAGTCTTATTTCTGGGGCCACAACTAGTTTGAGGTTTTATTTACGATCCTGTACTTATGCCATGCTACTTTACGTATTTAAATTGTGCGAGGAGCACCTGTATCGCTTAGGTATGCGGAGTGATTACGCTGTATCGACAAGCCCAGCCACACTTTTGGGTTCCCACTCGCTTGACCATTGGCGCAACCTTGAGTCCGTCTCGAGCTTGCTTACTCCGCTATGGATCTACTCAAAGGGGTGGCCCCCTGAAATATTTCTGAATCCTGTGATTGTTCAGTCGTGAAAGCCTCGTTGGGTTTTGATTTGGTTTTTCCGAGGTTGATCGAGCGTGTGTTGCTATTGGTGCACCCCGGCCCGGTAAAACTTTCTGAAAGCCGTGTCCGCGGATATGGACGACTTGGAGCACAGTATCTCGATCATAGACAAGCATAACTAAAGTTTATTGCTATAAATTTGACTTATAATGACTAGTAATCAGCTTCACTATAATGGAATGGCTAATTAATACTGCCCACAATTGCTTGTTTGGAGTGTCGCTTGCGACCGTTGTACCTGACTAGTAAGTATTGCAACTACACCGGAATGGCGGAATAAAAGTATCAACAACTGCTGGGTTTAATGGGTTATCTCATGTTAAATGTATCTGACTAGTAAGTGTTGCCACTATAATGGAATGGTTAACCAAAAGTGCCCACTGCTTATTTTATCAGGACGACTAACTAAACCTGACTAGTAAAGTTCCGCAACTATAACTGAATAAGTAAAACTGCCAACTGTGTGAGTTCCTCGGTTGACTTCCTTGATTGGTCTCGAGGGGGAAACGCCAGGATGGGTTTGTTTGGTGTTAGCTTCAGGTTGGATCCGGATAGGTCTATCTTACCCCTCTCTGACTGTCGCTAGTTGTATCGAGTCTCTATAGGTTGTTTAGTGCATGCTGCCGCTGCCGCTTCAGTCCACCATACCTATGTAGGCGAGGACCGCCGAATTCTAGCCTCGCCGTGTACTGGCCTCAGTACTGACGCTCCTTCTTTTTCCTTTGCCCTTTGTCGGCACCCCTTTTGTTTAAGCAGGTTTTGCGATCGACGTCGTTAGCAGGGTTACCCTTCCGGCTTGGCCTGGGCAGGGTTATGGACGCCATTGGTTATTCTTCAGGGCTCTTAGCCCCATTTGCATCTTGTCCGTAGCTGGACGCTCTATCGTTTTCAAGGTGATTTGAATCTTGGTATATTATATCTGTATTCTTGACTCATTGAGTCGCCTCTGTATATATCTGTTCTGTGGGTCCCATCGAGGACTGTTGTGTAATGTTATTACTTCGTTTTCCACCCGCACGAAAGTGCCTGGTGGGCACCTTTGAATCGTTCATATGCGGGTTTGGCGAATTTTGCTAAAACTTGCATAGGTCCGATTCTGAGGGTGTTACACTACTATCCGAAGAAAGAATTTTGGATGGTAAATTATCTGGTGAAGATGGAGTACGAAAATCAATGTTTGTTCATCAAGGAACCGGTGAAGACTGAAGGCACAGTCATGGACGACATCGACAAGGAGGACGCGGAAAAGAAGGGCGCGGACGAGGAGGGTCGACGTGAAGCCGTGAAGACGCCAACAAAAGCAAAGTCGGTGATATGGGTACCGAGGAAGGAAGCGACGAAAGCAATGTCGTGGATGACGCCCGCGAGGAGCAGCCGGCGTATTTGGGACCCAGGACGAAGTGAAGAACGCATCGTGCTTAGGGGGTGATTGTTAGCATTAAGCACGTTGCATACCGGCACGGCGTCCCGGCTCCATCCGTATGCGTGTGGTATACGTGCAGGTTCCGAATAGGATACATGTATGAATAGGTTTAGGAGTTTGTAACCGAGTAGCAGTCCAAGCTAGTTCAAGTCGGTTAGCTATCCTGATATATATATACATGTAACCTGGCCTTGTAACAAGACCACAACCGTGAAGTTGAATAAAGAAACTAGGAGCGATACGCTCCTGTTGCAATCCAAAGGAGTTTTAACGTGCGTGAGTTGAGCTAGCTGAATTGATCCAGCTGCGTGCTAGGCTGTTTAGCTGGTTTGAATCGTACGTGAGATTCAGCGGAAGTTATCGGATACCTGCGTGTCGTCTCGTCGGAATTTTCTCGTCGGTGTCGTCGGAAAGTACTTGGCGGCAGGGGCTGTGCTAACAGTTACTACAAATAATGAGATGAAATCTAAGAGTGTTAGTACTAAAGTTGATAACCTGGCCGACCTCTGGTAAATTATTCGCTGGGTCAACCGAACAAATCTAGTCTCCAACACTTTGAGAAAACCTGCAGCCACAACATCAATCTCAATGATTCTGGAGAACGTTGAACCATTAATCGGGGGAGGATACATCATACATTGTTGTTTTCATCTTTGATTATTGTGAACTTTTTGTTGGTGCCTTCATATGTTAATTAGGAGTTTGCATATGCATGCAAATGAATTTTCTAGCTATTTTTTCGAGTAGGTTGATCCCATAGGAGGGGACAAACTTCAAAAGTAAATGAACAAAGTTGCCAAGCAATTTAAGCTTTTGTCTTGTGGAACTCTATGTTAGTGTAGAGATAATGGAAGCTTACAACATATTGTTTGAATTATCTAACAATGATGTACTAACTACTACTAGATCTAACAGGGAGTCGATCTAACCAAGAAAAATATAAGCTAATGTGTAACATGTATAGTACGCCCCTCCGGTCCAAATTAATTGGTGCAACCATATTCTATGTCTAATGCAAGCGTACTCCCGAACTACACCAAATTACTTTGACCCGGAGGGAATAATGTGTATAATCGAGCAAATATGAATATAAGACATACCTTAGGTCAACATGATTCGTCTCATCCTTGTCATGAGATTAGAGGCTATGAGGAAGCGGGCATGAATGGCATGAACACAACAAATTCATCGTCGGGGTAATCGATGCTTGAGATATTGAAGAAAATCCAAAGGTTTTAAGGCAGGTGTGGCGGCTGCCTAGCTATACACTATGGTGGGCGGATGACAACGACCATCAAATCAAGCTTAGGAATGCATACAATATGTAAGGATAATAATTATATTCATGGATAAGGGTATCCACGGATGTGCAACCGACTGGATACGATCATCCACGAATATCTGACCGACTGGATATGGGTATGTTTGACATGGAAAATACCGTTTTTTTAGGAGAGGAGGAAGAAAATGGATCTCCCGTACGCCGGGAGAAAACATAAAATATGCGGGCGTACCAGTGTACAAATACATAAAAATAAAAGACGGAAAAAGATACAGCGCGGCCAACATGACAAGGCGATTGTGGTCTCCTGGTTCCCGGGGCCTCGGAAAGCTCCCGGTTAATTACTCCGGCGGATAGAACCACGGAACACCTCGGTTAAGCTGCTTGGTCGTCGTCTTCGGTCTTCGCTTCGCGTTCTCCATGCATGGTGGTGGTGATGTGTGTTGGCGACGGCAGAGTCCGTGTACTAGCGGGCAGTGGCGAAGGACGACAAATTTTTTAGGTCGGGCGAACTATAAAACATTAAAAAGAATTTGATGTAAAAAGAAACAGAATTATCTTGAAACAATGATAATAGCATATTCAATTTTATAATAGTAATAGCGACATATTTAAATCGAAGAAGAACATACACTAGTTCAGTTGACCACATAATAAAAAATTATACCACAAATTCTTCCCTTTTGAAGCAACAGGTTTCTTCCCCTTCATGTTCATCTCTATCACAAATTCACAGAGTCTATAGGCCACTAATGGAAAGGAGTGAAACCTATATTTTGAAGGAGGATCGGAAATTCAGAATTGGGATGGGAATCGAAGGATTCCTAGCCGGATGACCGTGAGAGTGAGAATTGAGGTGGTTGGAGGAGGAGGACCAGAGGACAGGGGTGGGCAGATCGGCGGGCATTCCTGTCGCCGGCCCGAGGAGTCACCGCTCGACCGCTCGGGGTTTGTGAGGGACAAGACTAGAAGACGGTGGCGCTCCTACATGCTCGAGAGCTCGACGCCTAGACTCGTTCGTCGCCGCGTCTTTGGGTCCGATCGCTCCAGGGGTGAAAGCGAAGGGGGGCGTTGCATGCACACGCAGGTCGAGGGCCTTCGGGGACCAGGACGTCTGAAACCCTCCTATGCAGCCCATTTTCTTATTTCCGTTTAGTTTTTCTTCAGAACTGGCTAAATTTGCAGAGAACTGTATGTATATATATATATATATATATATATATATATATATATATATATATATATATATATATATATATAACAAAAGTATACATATATGCGATTTTTAGCAAATATTCTAGGTAGGGCAGCTGCCATACCTTGCCCAAAGGGGTCCTTCGCCCCTGCTAGCGGGTACACGCGCCGTAGATAGCATGGCCTTTGCTCTGGCCATACCCGTCTCACCGTCTTGCCTCGTCGGTCTTGAGCGGCGTTGAAGTGGTTGAAGTCGGGTAGCTTGCATGGATGCGTTTGGCCTGGATCGTCGTCGATGACCTTATAGTTTCGCCGAAGTGCGAGGGGTATGCCCTGCGGAAGTAGAAGTGCTTGAGGAGTTAGATAAGGAGACGACGAGCACATATCACGAGCGTGCCGCCTAATATGTAGTGTGCCGCCGTCGGTGGTGATGGACTACAGCCATCTCCATGGCCAAGCAGCCGGCCAACAGCGATTGATCAAGAGCTTCCAGCATGCATGCAGTCATGCTCACTTATATGTACTAATGAAAAGTACACATGCACGCACGCTAATATGGACTTGTGATCAGCCTCATCCTCGGCTTGCGCAGCAAGCGCGTCTTGGCAGCGTCACAGCCCTAGTGTCCAACCAGCTGCGATGACCTAGCCAGCTTGGAAAACAACACCGAGAGCATGGTCGGCCTGTAGCTTGGATGATGCCGATCGTGGTGAGTCGGCGGCGAGTTGAGGACATGAAGTTTGCCCGTGGGAAAAAACGCGTCGACGCCTGTAGACTGTTCACGCAGTCATGGGGCGCCGCCTTAGATGACGTGTCGGTCCGATCTACCGGACAGAGAGGCTGCATCCTCCGACGAGGACGTATACGGCGTCGCGCCGACTCCGCGGAAAGAGCCGGCCCGTGTAATGGCCGCCGGTGAGCCAGGGCCCGTCGACGGCGCCTCCGTCAACGGGGCAGCTAGTCTTGGTTTAGAGCATCGCGTAGGCGAGCTCAGATAGACGATGCCCTTGTTACGTCCGAGTTCGGCCACCCTGCCTCTCAACGGCGACGCTCGAGGCAAAGAAAGGATGAGACGGGCGAGGATCATGCGTAGGCACGCTTATGCCCATGGACGGCATATGCCGTGTCTTGGCCGACCCGTACCGCCATGCTAGGTGCAATAAGAACAAGACCAAAATATTAGCACCAACTCTTACCATCGGGAAAGATGACGCCGGCTATGGTCTAGACGCTCTTCGCCGCAAACAGGTCAGCCTGCAACGTGTACGTACGCCTCGGATCGTTCTCCTCCGGCAGCCTGCCTGAGGAGAGAGTGATACACTCGGCGTCGCTTGAGATTAGATCTCAAGCCTAGCTGTGTGCGTCGTGCGTAGCTCCTTCTTGCGTGCGTCTGGTCTCCGGGGTTTCTTGCGTCTCCTCTCTCTCTTTTTCTTTTTCACTAGATTTAGGAGTATGCCTCGCCGCACGTGACCGTAGATTTCGCACCTATTTAGCGTTAGTTTATGGAGCTCTTAAATTTTTCTATCTAAGTTTTTATTGTTAATTTTGATATCTAAGTTTTAGTGAGATTTGTCACAATGCTTCATATAACAATTTAAACCATTAGTACATACCTGGTTACATATCAGATTTAACAATACATTATATAAAGAGGAAACACTTGAAAAGGTAAATACATATATTGATTGCATCATAATACTTAGAACAATATAGAGTACCAAACATAGGAGAGTATATTACACATAATCTAAATAGTTTTTAACCAACAATAGATAGACGTCTCAAAGATAAGTATCTTAACTCACAACAAAACTGTCTTTGATTTAATACGCAAATATGACATCATATGCAAAGATCTTACTCAAAGGCATAGTCATCAGAATCATCTATTTTAGTGGGTAGTAGCACCATCAAAAGGTTCGTAGAACAACGGTTGATCAAAGAGTTATTAGCTGTTGCAAAAAACAAAGGCAGATGAAACTGCACGAGTGAGCCACATCTTAAGTACTTCTCTCTTCAATACTAATGTTCTGCAATTATAAGAAAAATCACATTTAGTTTCTGGTAATGCATGTGCTATGTTGACAGGACATTTAGATCTATGAGTGTGCCTCGGTGTACGATCCCTCTCACACCATATTTTAGTTTGTATAACACTAATAAAAAACGTGAAAAATAATATTTTTGGTTGTGGCTTGCAGTTACTGGGTGCAAGTGGCACACTCCAAGACTACACAACTATATCACAATATAAATAGTCAATTACCCTTCATGATTAGTTGCGCAATTCACATATTCTCTGTATTAATAAAGAGACCCACGGCTGGACCTGGACATCAGCTCGTAATGTGGAAATAGATAGATCACTGATTTTTCAGTGCATAAGAAGGTAAGCCACCTATTTTCCAGAGCATAAAAATCTCAATGAGCATGCGTTTATTTCAATTAGAGTAAGCATGGCCACAAGATTAACATGTTTTAGAGGACTATAGATAGGAAAAATACGAACTGATTCAATGTTAAGGCCATCTATTGCACTCTCACAATGTGATAGTTCTATTGGCCGCTTAAGCCTTATTATCAATGGGTTACTGGAAGATGAACTTATGACATCTTAATACATATAAAATCTACCTGCTTTACTGGACATCACCATCCGTACTTATGGTAAACTTTTAAATATGATCTAACAAATTGCATCTTATAGAAAAACTTTGATGCCTTGCGAACAAAGAATGCAAGAAATGACATGTGAACTAAGATGTCCAACAACATAAACTGCCCCTGGATATATGCTGATGAAACTTGACATCTACATGGTAGGTTTAAGCTTAAAAGAGCAACATATTGCCAACCATGGATAAAAGTAAGCTTAATAGACAGATAATGGTATTGAACCATAAATTTTCAAGTCCTTTTCCTGAGAAAGCAACGATTGGCAAAATACATAACAAACCACATACTAATAAGTAGATAAAGGTGCCATACCAGGAAATTACAATTGTTGTTTTCCTCGGTAAGCCATGGTGGGACATAACAAACTACATAATCAGGTAACTAATTAATAGCAGGATGAACCAGAAGCATTCACGTAAGGAGATTCGGAGGGCAGGGTACACAAGCAAAAGGAATTTACAACTCGTTTTCGTGAGTAAGCCACGTTGGGCTAGAATGACATACTTAGGTAACTAACTGATAGTAGGAAGAACCAAAAGCATTCGCGTAAGGAGAGATCGAGACCCACACCATGATCCATGTCACCAAAAGTTGGCACTCCTGGAAAATAAAGCATAGATCAGCCATTAACTGAACTAAAGATAAAACAAACAGTCTTGTTGGTGTAAAGCAAAATGAAATACGACAAATGATTCAGAGTAAAGCAATACATCTCATTGTGATTTAGTTAGCCTGGAAGAAAAGGGTCCTGCCGTTGTATGTTTAGTTAGCCTAGAAGCAATACACCATGGGTCAATAAAAGAGAATATGTCAATGGACATACATTTGAGCTTCCAGTTCTATATAATATCACAAATATCGATCTTGGACATCTAGTTGGTACAAAAATAGTAAAATTAAGTGTAAGTTGTAGAAAGATAAATTAATTTTTTAGGGATAACTTGAACCGTGCAGAAAAAGGTAAAACAGTGAGATATATAAAAGGCACTCATCATCAATGTGATCATCTTGGAATATCCAAGTTTGATTGCCAGGCCAAACAAGAGGCTAAGACAATGATGATCAAGTAAGTTATCATAGGACGGCATAACAATATTTATAACACGAGCATGCCTCACATGGCATGGCTTTTGTAGCCGGACTTTACAAAATAGGCTAATGATTGTGTCCCAGTTACTCATGTCAGAAGGCTGCGTGTTGCACAATGCAGAAGGCAGCAAATTAAAATGTGAATCAGAAGGCACTTGAATTTTATATAAGAATAAGAAAAATACATGTGTTAGGACGTAAGATACAAAAGGCTAAACATGTATGCCCACATCAAAATCCTACTTTACTTTTTTTGCAAGATACTAAACTACAACCAGTATGACGAAACTTCAATTTTGGTGTGGATGGCATACTTTCCATGGAAAACTTAAAATGGCATTTTTTTTGTGCAAAAATATTTTATTGTATTTACTATAATTGCAAGAAAAAGGACCTCCACTAAATGGAATAAACAATACAACTGAGTCATAAAGCCCTATCGACATATAGTGACAAAGACAAGAACTAAAATATTGGACACCAAATTCTCTGTTTTCAGCTCAACCCCTGCTAAGTATTGACACATACGATCCATATATATTAAAAAATGTTTTTATTTTACATGTTTCATCCAATCTAAAGAGGAATGCGCTAAATAGTGACACATAACAACAATACCATCATTTTACGAAGCACACCAGTAAGCTAATAATTTGCATGCTATCTGCAAACTGAGCTTCAAATTGATCCTCAACAACCCTAAAACTCTAGGATATTGAAACTACTACATATTTCTTGAGCTATGACCACTCTAATTTGTTAGTCTGCAATAGAACGACAATATAGAGAGGTGCGGTGAGCATGCATAAGACCTTAGTTTAAATAGAAGTGTAGTCTCACCAAAATATTACCTAATAGTAATATGTCCGAGGAAGGATGAAGACGGTGTAGCTCCAACATCTTCAGGATTCATGTTGCGTGGAAGACAGGAAAACAATGCAGTAAGTTATTAACATTAACTGACGAGACGAAGAGCTATATTAACTGCGCAGAGTACAGGGTAGTAAAACAAAACTTTTTTAGTCACTTTCCTTTATGCGAAGATGGATAATAAGAAGAAAATGTCCTAGAAGCAGAGGACATAAGAAAAGAAAGAGGAGAGTGTATAGCTCATGTTTCACACTGAGGATGTGAGGCATGGGAAGCACCATGGACCACTACACCAAAGCTTAAGTGAGTAGAGCAAGAGAAAACTCAAATCTGATTTTGTCTAACCGAAGGATGCCAAGACAAATATAGCCTACACTGTGCCCATTAGACACTCAACACTTCAGTTGTGTCTTCTAAGTAGTATGAACATGATAAGAACCCGAGAAAATAGGAACATTGTATATATGTAGTTTTAACACCCTCCCATCCATTTATGTTCATGTTGATTAAGCTCACTTTTTTCAGTTATAATTAATACCATGAACCATGTATCATAATTCATATAAGGGGAAGCACACAATCTTCAGCAAGTTCTGAGTGTTCATGCTAAATAAGCACAACTTTTCTGTTTTAATTATGCCAAGATACATGTCAACATTTACATGAACAATTTGAGTTTGCAGCAATAAGATGGTAGATACCATGCTAGTAGTAGAAGAAACGGAGTAGACAGATTGGAGCAAAATGGAATGAGCTTACTCTGAAAGGGCTGCTATATATATATGCAGTGAGATGCCTTGACATTGATCACCGCAATACCCATGTCCACAACACTAAACGCTTCCGGCACCATTTCCTCAAGTGCCTTCTCCAACAGAAAGCACGCATGAATCGACAACGCCTCTCCTTGTCTTCGTGACCTCAAACCTATAAAAAAATCACAAAACTGATTCAAATTCTAAAGATTATTTGAGAGACGTTATAGTCACAACCAGGGCAACCTACATACAAATGTTGAATCTGTACACAATTGACTACAACAAGGTATACAAATCTGAGAATCATTGTCTAGTGAGAAAAAATATGAGGTTTTTGTGTTAGCTTGCTGCAAATCTGTATAAAATCCATTCTAAGAATGTTCTGAGAAACGCTCTAGACTATAGCGAGACAAATGGTCACCACTGAGAAAACAATGCCAAGTATTTTTTAAGGAGATAAAACATTTCTATGTTTTGAGTAAGTTAGCTGCAAAGAATCTTCTAATTAAGAAAATAAAACTTAAGAGAACACATTAGAATGGATTGGCGAAGAAATAACAGAAAATAAAACAAAGGTTGCAATCTTCTTCATCAAATTCGGAGTTAAAACAGAGGTAGCCATGATAACATAAAATCATTTGTGTCACTATGATGCAGGCCAAAACTTTAGGATCTCCTGGAGTGGTGCCAAGCAACAGAATAGCCAAAGCATAAGATCAAGTGATGCATGATCTATTTGGTCAGTTTAGTATTGAATATATTTTCTAGAAATAAATTGTGTTTCCCATTGGAATAAAAGCATGAAAATGGTTATACAATCATGCCACCATTATCCCTTGGAGTGAAGTAGCAAACTATAAAAAAGGATCCTCTAGTAACTTGCATGGCCATCTGCATATCCATACAAAATAAACCCTAACCTGACAGTAGCACTTAGCAATTTAGCATTTCTCCATATCCAGAAAGATCAGTTATCCAACCAACGGTGCAGGTTTGGCCATACCTATGAAAGATAAACTAAATTTAATGTATCTAAGATAAAAGCTGCTTATTTACATAAATGAAGAGACAACAACATTGCTTCATGGACAATTATTTAGGGTTTTTTTGTGTGTAAATCCCATTTTCTTAAGTTGTAACTTGCATTACTTGTCTCTATCCTCGGATTCAGTTCTTATAATTACTCGTAATTAGATAACCAAGTACCATTGTACAAAGCATCTTACCTTGCTTCCATGTCATTGTGTTTGTCGGGGCTGTTGTTGAGGTAGAAACCACAGATCCATTGTCTCTGTCTTTTTCTCTTTGACCCAAGTGTCATCCATCTTTGACATGACTCCCAACATGGATATATCCTCTAAAATTGTTAAATGGAAAAAACATGACCAAAACATATATAAAGAGGTGGCATTCATAAATAAAACCAGGAACATAAGAACAACTCTTGATTCTAAATAAGGCATGGTTGAAAGATAAGAGAATAACAATGTTTAGAAATCCCACCAAATGATGTTTTTAATGACAATTTTAACTTCAAAATATGGCAATACAGCTTGATATATGGATAGAAATTGATTAAATC
Organism: Avena longiglumis; assembly: GCA_030063025.1. Taxonomy (NCBI): domain Eukaryota; kingdom Viridiplantae; phylum Streptophyta; class Magnoliopsida; order Poales; family Poaceae; genus Avena; species Avena longiglumis. Next base: position 452,726,740 of record CP125974.1, on the reverse strand, counting down.
ATGCTAAGATGCTAAACACACTCGCTCTATCATTTCCACTTGGATGATCTATTTAACAATGACCAGAACCAATTTTACATATTTCTACATGGCAAAGGTGCTACCAAGCATACAAAAATCTTAAGCAATGCATTCGAATTTCACAACACCTTATGTTCTATAATATCATCTTAGACACTGACATTATTAGATTCCCTGACATAATTACTGTCATATCAATTCTTAGAACCTATCACATGGCTAAGAAGTTGTGTATTTTGGGGAAAACGGGAATGTACTCCATACATGGAGAGATAGCAAACTTAAGTAAATGGTCCAGTTGAGGAAATAACTCATTCGGACTGCACTCACTAATTTTTTTAATACTTGAGGTACCAGCAAGAATCAAAATATTTCAAGATTGACATGATAAGCACAGCCGCACATAGGTAGGATGATTGTTAAAACATAATATGGGTCTGCAAAATCATATTAGAAATTAAGTCTAGAAATCCTAAAATGATAAATATCATGTTTCTTTAGTATAAATGCATAAGTATTCTACGTAACACGCTTCAGCTCCAGCTCCCAGATTACTATAGCATTCAGTAGGTCATAGCAGGTTTTCCATCATCTAAGCATGCCCATGCCACTGGAGTCGGTTCCTCGAACGAACAATGAAAGAGTACAAAATGAGTCTGCTACGGAACAAAATAATTTAGAACAGAAAAAAGGCAAGGGGTCAATATTATGCTAACTGATCAGGATATATCATTTCCAAGCAAAAGAAAGCTATGGTTTAAAAAAGGAACTTGCAATAAAAAAGGTACATTCCGCAACTACAACAAGCCCGTGGTATGCACTATTACTTAGATGCAACTAAGCGGATGCATGCTTTGACCCCACTACATAAAGTGAGCTGAAATAATCTAGACATTATAGTTGTTTCCATAACTCTAATAATGTACCACTGAAAAGGCTTCATATGTATCGTAGTTTATATAATAGAATGGTAGATCTGAACCATAACTACGTCACAATTCAGATTACAAATTTCTCTACTTTTGTTTACCTTCACTTCAGTTACAACCAACTCATCTATCTAGCAAGGCCATAATGTAAGCTCCATCCATGGATGCACATCCAGCAAGGGCACAAGTTAAACTAAACGCATACTCCACTTTTGCAAACCATCTGTGGATAGTGAACAGACAAATATTTTTCAAAGAGGCTATAAATATAGCAATCTATCAACAATTAATAAAAGGGTATAAGAGATGTATTACCAAAATTACATATCTTTTGATTCAGAAATGATTTGAACTAAAATTAAAGAAGATCCCTTATACTGTACCCATATGCTCAAGCAAATATCTACTCCCTCTGGTCCGGTTTATTAGACACGCATGCAGTTTAAGAAAAATTTTGACCAATAATTTTTGGTCAACAAATTTTACATAATATATCACAAAAATAATACCATTGGATTCATATTTAAAAGTAGTTTCCAATGATATATTTTTTGGGACATATATTGTATATTTTATTAGTCAAAATTGATGGTTAAATTTTTTCTTAAACTACGTGCGTGCCTAATAAACTGGACTGGAGGGAGTATTTCATTTCTTGATTACAATCTCAGTAAATATTTCAGACAACATATCATAACCAAAAAATAATAGAATGTAGCCAAGTTCTAGGAACACTACATACATAAAAAGGGGGCATGAAACCATGGTACTTGTTTGGCGGACAACACAAATAACCATGTCACTTCATTTCTAGAGAAGGACCAACAATTAGAATACTAGACCTCAACTGTAAAAGTCCCATACTTGCTTCATTACTGAAGGTTTAAAGGAGTGATGAGGAGGCAAACCAATAAGCTTTTGATATCTTTCATACAAAAAACAAAAGAAAGAGGAGGTATTCACCTAGAGCTTGCAGATTCAAGTATTACATGGATTAATGCTCTTGTGTAACCTTGTTGGATTATTGTCAAATAGCTTGTAGGCACCAATCAAATAGCACCTAGATGAGGATCTATGGGGATTATAAATCAAAACATTGTCAAAGGGGGGATGAGGAAGAAAATAAGGAGGAAAAGAGGATCACCTCGACGTCATCGCACAATGGCGGTTCATGCTCCTTCCGCTGAAGGCTGCAATGACCAACCAGATCACCCAAACCAGAAATCCATCATGAAAGGTAAAAGACCAGCACCATCAAGCACCAACCTAGTAGGCATCAAGCAAGCCAGCAAATCAATGTCATCACACCAGAAAGCAAACAACATCAAGCAAGTTAGCAGATCAAAACCCCAGCAAGCAAACAAGAAGCTAGGCAAGCAGACAATTTGGAAAGGTACACGTACCTTGCTAGGAGTTAGCCAGCTCCCTTGGTCATGGATAGTGACGGACCTGGAGCAGGCGCCCATGTTCTTCCGTCTCACCGACGTTGCATCGTGGTCAAAGGAGGAGGAGACTCGGTGGCAGAGCTCTAGTGGTTGGCATGCAACGAGCTCGTCCAAGCCGCCGGTTTCATGCGGTGCGACGCTGGCAGTTCACGGTGCTCCTACCGGTGAGAACAAGCGGCGAGGATGTTACAATTGCGACAAGAAGATAACGAAGAACGAAGACGAAAAACACAGCAAGGGGACACAGATTTAACGTGGAAAAACCTCTCCAACAAAGAGAGAAAAAAACCACGGGCGCCAGCCAGCGAAACTTCACTATATCGAGGAGTGTTTACAAACGCCGGGGATTTCACAGATGCAACTCATCCCAACCTGCGGCTTACAAGGGGTTTATATATCAGTGGAAACCTAGGTCTTCAACGATCCGTACCATAACCGCGGGGGGGCGAGTGTAACGAGTCTGAAGTTGGCCTATACTTTGTAGAATTTGGATCAACATATAACAAACTCCACCTTAAGACAAATTCCTCCTTGTAGCATCAACAACAACCATCTCCCTGAACAAACAAAGCAAATACTTTCGGCGCCAATAGCCACTTGGGCTAATCAGTTAAACCAACTAAGTTCGAGCAAAGCTCAAACTTAGCAACATGAACATGTTTAGTCATTATATCAGCAGGATTATCATGAGTGCTGATCTTGCATACCTTTAATTTACCTTGAGCAACAATGTCTCTAATAAAATGGTACTTGACATCAATATGCTTAGTTCTCTCATAGAACATCTGATCTTTTGTAAGGTATATGGCACTTTGACGGTCACAAAACAAAGTAATACAAGAATCATCTCCACAAAGCTCAGCAAACAAACCTTTCAACTAAACAGATTCTTTGCAAGCTTCAGCAATAACCATGTATTCGGCTTCAGTAGTAGATTGTGCAACAACAGCCTACAACGTAGCCTTCCAGCTAACAGCACAACCACCAACATTAAACACATAACCTATGAGGGATCTTCTCTTATCCAAATCGGCAGCAAAATCTGAATCCACATAGCCAACGAGTCCCTCACCGGTCCTGCCAAACTTCAAACAAGCATTGGAAGTGCCAAGAAGGTACCTGAAAACCCACTGAACAGCCTTCCAATGTTCTTTACCAGGATTAGCCATGTATCTACTTATCAAACTCATAGCATATGATAAATCAGGACAAGAAGAAACCATGGCATACATCAAAGAACCAACAGCACTAGAATATGGCACCTTTGACATGTACTCAAACTCTTCATCAGTAGTAGGACATTGAGAAACTGACAATTTAAAATGAGGAGCAATAGGAGTACTAACTGAGTTGGCACCATCCATATTAAAACGATGAAGAACTTTCTTAATGTAATTTTGCTGACTAAGAAATAACAAACCAGATTTTCTATCTCGGGTAATCTCCATACCTAAGATCTTCTTAGCAGCACCAAGATCCTTCATCTCAAACTCACTACTTAGGTGTGCCTTCAAAGTAGTGATTTCTTTCATTCGCTTGGCAGCAATTAACATATCATCAACATATAGCAGCAAGTATATAGTTGACCCATCAACAAACTTGATATAAACACAACTATCATATTTAGACCTCTCAAAACCATGTGAGATCATAAATGAATCAAACCTTTTATACCACTGTCTTGGAGATTGCTTTAAGCCATAAAGAGACTTCTTTAATTTGCACACAAAATCCTCTTTACCAGGCACTATGAACCCTTCTGGTTGGTCCATGTATATTTCCTCATCAAACTCTCCATGCAGAAAAGCAGTCTTGACATCTAACTGCTCAAGCTCAAGATCACGCATAGACACAATACTAAAGAAAGTACGAATGGAACTATGCTTCACAACTGGAGAGAACACATCATTATAATCAATACCTAGAATCTGGCTAAACCCTTTTGCTACTAACCTTGCCTTGTACCTTGAAGGCTCTTTGGGAGACATACCTTCCTTTTTCTTGAAGATCCACTTGCAGCGGACCGCCTTATTTTGTTTAGGCAAGCGCACAACATCCCATGTGCCATTTTTCTCAAGCGATTGCATCTCTTCTTGCATAGCAGAAACCCACTTCTCGCGGTCAACGGATGCAATGGCTTCATTATATGTAGTAGGTTCAGAATCATTCTCCCCCTGTTCAGCACAACTTAAAGCATAATGTACAAGATTACACTCTTCAATTAAACGAGGACGAGGACCATAGTTACGCCTCGGTCTATCAGCAGCAATGGACTCATGTGGCTGCTGTAAAACAGTAGGTGAGTGCTGAACAACAATATTATCAATGTTTTCCTCATGTGTATCTTCAACGATAGCATCACTATCAACAGTTTTCTGCAGGTTCTCCACCTGCACACTAACTCCCTCCTCTCCAAAAGCAACATGAGAGGTATTTGATGGCAAGCTATCATGATACATATTGGACTCATTGAAAACAACATTTCTACTTAGCAAAATCTTTTTAGTTTCAGGATTCCATAGTTTATAAGCCTTAACTCCTAACCATAACCAAGGAATATGCATTTAACAGCCCTAGGCTCTAACTTTCCATTATCAACATGAGCATATGCAGTGCAGCCAAAAACTCTCAACTGTGAATAATCAGCAGACGAACCTGACCATACCTCAATGGGAGTTTTCTTCTCAAGTGGAATAGAAGGTGACCTGTTGTTGAGGTAACACGATGTGTTGGCTGCTTCAGCCCAGAAACGCCTATGCATACCTGCATTAGACAACATACAACGAGCCCTCGAGATGATGGTTCTGTTCACGCGCTTTGCCACGCCATTCTGCTGAGGAGTATATGGGATGGTGTGATGCCTGATCATGCCATCGTTACTGCAAAACTCCCCAAACTCATTAGAACAGAATTCCATACCATTGTTAGTACGTAGTACCTTTACCTTCTTCTCAGTTTGCTTTTCAACCATAACTTTCCACTTCTTAAAAGCATTAAAAACATCAGATTTATGCTTCAGAAAATAAGGCCACACCTTTCTTGAGTAATCATCAATAATAGTAAGCATGTAATTAGCACCACCAATAGAAGTCTTACGGGACGGAACCCGTACATCAGCATGCACATAATATAATATGCCTTTGGTGGTATGAACGGAAACATTGAATTTAACTTTTTTATGCTTACCAAAGATGCAGTGCTCATAGAACTCAAACTTACTCAAGTTGCAACCATCAATCAGCTCTCTCTTGACCAACTCTGCCATGCCTTGTTCGCTCATATGCCTAAGACGCATATGCCACAGATGTGTTTTACCACAATCATCAGAATCATTAGAAGTAACAGCAGTAGCAATACCAGGCAAAGTGCTACCTCTAAGAACATATAATTTAGCAGAATTCATATCACCTATCATGTGAATAAGAGAACCTTTTGATACCTTCAGAACTCGATGCCCACCGGCATACTTGTATCCATCAATGTCCATGGTACTCAGGGAGATCAAATTTCTGGCCATGCTTGGTATGTGTTTCACCTCACTCAACGTGTGTGTCACGCCATCATGTGTCCTGATCTTAACAGATCCAACACCAACAATATGGCATGGATTGTCATTCCCCACACGCACAAAATCTCCGATGCTGCAGACTCATATGAACTGAACCAATCTTTGTTACAGCAAATATGAAACGAACATGCAGTATCAAGTATCCATTCATCATCACGAGAAGCACAAGCAGCAAAAACAACTAAGCATTCACCATCAGAACTACCAGAAACAACAACAGCCTTACCAGTACCTTCAGACCTATCTTTCGGTTGGTAAGTTCTGTTTCTTTTCTTCTTATTCTGCAATTTCCAACAATCATCAATAACGTGATTAGATTTCTTACAATACCTGCAGAATTTATCCTTTCCCTTGGACTTTGAATGACTTCTACCGTCCTTGCTCTTATCTCTGTTTCCATAGTTGTTATATCTCTGCTCGGTCCTGCCATGAACCTGCAGAGCCTCAGCCTTGGATGACGTCCTATCTGACCCCACCATAGTTTTCATCTTTTCCCTCGGTTTGAGGGCGTCATGTACTTCGGCAAGGGTTAGTTCATCACGGCTCAACAATATTGTATCACGAAAATGTGTATAGGAACTAGGCAACGAGCATAAGAGTAGAAGAGCTAAATCCTCCTCATCATATTTTACCTCCATAGACTGCAAGTCTGAAACAATCTCTTTAAAAACAGATATGTGATTTATTACCGATCCACCTTCTTGCAGCCTATGCGAGAACAACTTCATCTTCACGTTTATCTTACTGGTTAGATCCTTTGACACACAGATCGTTTCCAGTTTTTCCCATAGGGCAGCAGCAGATTTCATCTCCAGTACTTCCTGCAAAATATTATTGGATAGATGAAGTTGAATCAAAGACAAAGCCTTATGGTCCTTCCGCTTCTCTTCGGCGGACCAGGTCTTAGCATCCTTTTCACCGAATCCATCCAGCGCTTCATCCAGATCAGAAGTTTGGGCGAGAATCGCCCGCATCTTCACCTAGCACAAGGCGAATCTTGTGGTGTAGTCCAGCTGTGGTAGATCGAACTTCAATGACGACATGTCGCAAATCCTAGATTAGAACCTGGGGCTCTGATACCACTTGTTACAATTTCGACAAGAAGATAACGAAGAACGAAAACGAAAAACACAGCAAGGGAGCACAGATTTAACGTGGAAAAACCTCTCCAACAAAGAGAGGAAAAAACCACGGGCGCCAGCCAGCGAAACTTCACTATATCGAGGAGTGTTTACAAACGCCGAGGATTTCACAGATGCAACTCATCCCAACCGGCGGCTTACAAGGGGTTTATATATCAGTGGAAACCTAGGTCTTCAACGATCCGTACCGTAACCGCGGGGGCCCGAGTGTAACAAGTCTGAAGTTGGACTATACTTTGTAGAATTGTGATCAACATATAACAGAGGCAAAAGAGAAGGCGTGGGGAGCGGCGGCTGGGACGAGGGCGATGGGTGAGAGGAGGAGGCGAAGGGGATGCGAGGGGAGGGCGTGGTCGTGGCTGGATCGCGGAAGCGACCGGTGTCTAGGGTTTCTACCGCTTTGCTGCTACCTTTTATATCACACATTGAGAAACAATGGAGGGCCAAAATTGCTGGAGGCGAGATCTAAGGGCCAGTCAATTCTAATTTTTGCCTGGCATTGTCCTACCCCCAGCAATTATAGCTTAGATGTGGCCACGCTAGCTTATCTAGGCAGCCATCCGAGGCGGTGGGAAGAGCTAACGTGATTGCCACGGCCTCCAGGTTGGTTAAGATTGAAGCTTATCTACTCCAGAGCAAGCTAGAGTCCGGCCCGACCTCATCGATTTGTGCGCGTACAGCGAACGGCCATCCACAAGTGCGTATCTCATCCTGGCATTGGCTAGGATTCAAAGAAACCCTCCTGGCCATATTAATTCTAGGCCGCATATGTAAAATACGGGACATGGATTTTTCTCACGTATTCTTGAGCACAAGGGTATATCCTATGCATGCTTTAAACATATATTAGGACAAAATATCATCAAACAAATGTCCCCACGTCAAATCTGATTCGACCGCGGAGCGAAATGAAGTAGACTTGATGTAAAATTAACTTCGAGATAAACGCAACGCTAATTACACTGGCCGCGCTGTTTTCTCTTTTAAACTCACGTACTTGACAAGGACACGATGAGCAGATTTCCTTCCCACCTCCGACTGTGCTTTCTCTGGTCTGAGCACGTATAGGAACGGGACTCTCAGGCTGGGCCTATATATTTGAGGCTCCGGCTGTACGGATCGTCCCACCAAACAAAGTTCCTCCCACGACGTTGAGCTGCAACGACAAGGGGTAACATCAAGGGGTAACAAGGGGTAACATCGACGATCATCAAACGATGACTCGTGGCAACGACAAGGGGTAACATCTCTTCGCCTTTTTCTATCTACTTGCAAAAGTGTCCGCGCTTTGCTACGGGTTTATTAAATTTTTTAGACCATAGAGAATTTACTACCAGTAGCATTTGGACAAAGCTATCATTTGTAATTAGTGTGGTTTTCAATTTAGGCTATGCTACCACCAATAATTGTAGATCTTTATGTATGGGTGCATTTAACCGCATCAAATATTTTCCATAGTATGGTAAGTGAATATTGGTTGTAACTCTCCAACTCTGTGTAGATGGGTTTTTTTTCAAACATTTGAAAATTATTTTTAAGGTTAAGAAAAGACCCCTTTCTCATTTGTCCCGGCTAGCATACCAAATTCAGTGCACCGCCAAATGTTGGTAGAAATTCTTGGGCGCGAGGTCCGCCATGGTCGCATGTCGCCTTATTTCGGCACAACCAAAACTAAAGTTTCATATTTTCTCTCAAAGTTTTTTACAGAAGTCATACAATTTATGTACTATTATAGTTATATAAACTTTTTGAAATAAATAATTTTTTTTCATTAGGAATAGTATTTGTATCACCGGTTTCTAAGCTATTCACACCATTGATTAATTTTTTATCCAAGAATGACAAACAGAGTTTTTGACATGCTTTTCAGATCTAGAATACAACTATTTTGACAAAGAAATTGCATTCAAGATCTAGAACTCTAAACTTCACATGAGCTATTCAAGGTCGTCCAAGAGCAACTTCCAACACACAAATCTTGGAGAAAAAGAATCTGACCTCACGCCTACAAAATAAACGGATCTGAAAAATCAGCGTATGTATCTTCTGTTGTACAAAAAAAAAGCAAAAGAAAACTCCCAGATTAGGCTTCAGTGGCCTCCCTGTTCGGAATTCTTTTGTGATTTGTGATGGATCTATCCCGCCATGGTCGTGCCTTGGAGCTTCGTTGGAAGATGGTCCTGGCTCGAGGATGTCAAAATCGGGGCCGTATGTCGTGGACTACGGATGCGTAGAACGGCACCGGTGGGGATGGGGAGGGCGGGATCTGATACAGGCGGCGGCAGCGCAGTGTGCTGGGAAGTGGGCGCCATGAGACCAGGAGGTCCAGAGCCGAACGCGATGCCCCATTTGAGCTTGAGCAATGCATAGGTATCTCTCAAATTCCCGCCGTCACTGGATGTCGTAGGCCTCTCAGGCTGAGCTTCTTTCTTTCAATCAATGCAAGCATCCAACGGATCGACTCTTCTTTAATCATGCACAGCCCGCAATCCCTTTCTCGTTTATAATTAGCTCGCACCATAATTTTTAGATGCTTGTTGATTTCCCACTTGTCTTGCTGATATCCCATGCAATTTACAAACGTATATAAACTGGAGAGATTTAGTTTAAAGAGTCGAGGTGGTACTATTAAACACAAAATGCCCCGTCTTTGCTCTTCAACGCAGAATTAATTTGGACGGATAAAGAACTTGAGTTCACAACCGAGTCTAGTTTTACCTGGGTAGAATATTAATGGGCCTTTACAACGGCCTAATCCAAGACTATAGGCCTTTGTTTGTAATTTTGCACGTTCTGTGATCGGACATGGGCGGACGGAAAGCAGGATATGTCATCACAATGCCTGCTCTTCAGACTCGGTTGTTGGTCTTGGTTCTCCCGCCGGCCAGTTCCTAACGATCTGCTCACCTCATCTCCCGTGCAACACATCACAACACCACGTACCACCTCGCCCTTGGTCTTCCCAATCTGTGTCGTGGCCAGCCTCCATGTGAAGATTTCTTTCCAACGGCTGCAGTATATATTTGATAGCACACATCCAGCCGGAACGGAGGCATGGGAGGAGGAGATTTTTCATTGCTTCGGTGACCTGTTTGTCGAGCAGTTATTTTGACGTAAGGGGTGGCAGTGCCCGCAATATTAATTTAACTATAGGGGCAAACCAGTTTAGAAAAGTGTTGGACCGGGAGAAACACTTCGTGCAGTTATTTAAGGGGTGGCAGTGTCCACAATATTGATTTAAATACAGGAGCAAACCAGTCCAGAAAAGTGTTGGACCGGGAAAAACACTTCGTGCAGTTATTTTGACGTAAGGGATGACAGTGTCCGCAATATTGATTTAACTACAGGGGCAAATCAGTCCAGAAAAGTATTAGACCGGAAGAAACACTTCGTACTTTATTATTAAATTAAAAGTATAGATATAGATATAGATAATATTCGTACACGTACACGTTCTAGCTTTGATCCTCGGTGTTGTCGCCTGCCGACGACCGCCTGAGTCTCCCGCCAGACAATTCTATTGCTAGGCGCCGACGTTTACTTCTTCCTTGGTTTACTAGGCTAGTCTTGACCCTGGGAGCGAAACATACCTGCATGCATGCGCTATATGCATATCTTTTATTTGCTTCGCTGTGACCCTGGAAGAAAAACATAGCTGCACGCATGCGCTATATGTGCATCTATTATTCGCTTAGTTATGAGCCTGATTGCTCTCTCTCTTTCTCACATCTGTAGGAGGTCCACGACCGGCGAGGACAAGTGTTGAAAGTCACTCGCGATGACAAGTCAGGAAGAAAGATATCGCATAGCACCGCGACGCGGATATGACTCAACATCGCCGAAAGACCCTTCATGGGGAAGCCAAGCTAATCGCAGCCGTAGGCGTGACTGTGACGCCGAAGCGGGCTGACGTGACCGTGATGCCAAGGGGATCCGCACTGTGACGCCGAAGCGGGCTGACATGACCGTGATGCCAAGGGGATCCGCGCAACCGTGATACGGAGGAGGAGCTGCAGCCTCCGCCGCTCTTAGACGGCGGCAAACAGCCCACTCGGGATTATGCCCTTCCCCTATCACCGTCGCTATCTCCCCACGACAGCCCTGGCGACCGTGCCGATCCTGATGCTGCATCGGTTGTCCCTCAACCGGCTACCGCTACCGAAATCGTGGTCAGCGCGCAACCCAAACTGGCCGACTGCTGCCTGCTATAGTCCAAAGCCCAAGGATCATGACGTTCCTCTAAATAGCAGAGATGAAGAACTAACACTCCAAGCAGACTTGATGCGCCAGAGGTATGATGTTGTTGTTTCTCTATTTTTTGTTTGTTTGAATCCATGCATTGCACCACCCTTAACTGTCTCCTATTTATACAAGATGACGCTGATTTTCTCCGTAAACTTACCATGGCAGTACGGAGTCCCCACATTGCAGGTTACACCTAAGGCCTTGTTTACTTTTCCGGTATTTTTATTCACAAAAGACGCGAGGATATGCGGAGATTTGGTGTTCGTCCAATACTCTCAAATCCCCTCAAATTCCTTCCCCCAAAACCATGTAGAGTTTTTAATCTAGTCAAAAATACACTAGTGTGGAGGAGATTTGTGGGGATATTCCGGGATTATCGAAGAAATTCCGGGATACAAAATAATCCCCTCTCATCCCCTGAAATATCCTAGAAGTAAACAGGGCCTAACAGGGAGACATCCCAGCGTCCTCATCCCAACCTGATAAGAAGCGGTCGGAATAACCTACACCGGATAAGCAACACCCGTCGCCACCGCGTCAATGTCACTATCACTATACAACCACTTTTTGTTATTTTTGGAATTTAGACACAATCTTTCAAGAACCACGTATCATTAAGGCGCAATATCGTTCATGAATGAAAATATATTTATTTTCTTGTTCTTGATCCTCTTTTATTTCCTTCTTTTCTGCAAGTATACATGGAGCACGCTATTGCCCATGGTCAAGCACACATAAGCGGGTGCATGTACATGCGCTGGCGCAAAGATAAACATAAAAGACCAGGCAGTCCGATTTGGTGCATGCGAGCAAAATCTTCAGCGTCTTTGGTCAGTACTGTTTCTGTCGTATAGTTGGGCAAAGGAGGACACTAAAAACGCACGCCTATGTGTGTTGCATGCGTGGGTGTCCTTGGCCAGATTTTTCTACCCTGGTCAGATTTGGTGGTTGGGAGAGACCTCTTGTCACCCATGCACTACGGCACACAGGCTCTTTGCCGTGTGGGCAAAAAACACGGCAAAGGCCTTTCGGAACACGGCAAAGGCTTTGCCGTGTGTATACACACGGCAAATGCCACACGGTAACGTTCGCCACGGCAAAGGCCCTTTGGCGTGTGTTTTCTAAATAAGACACGGCAAAGGCTTTGCCGTGTGTCTCATGCGTAGACACGGCAAAGTAAAGTAAGATAACGGTTTCCGCGGAGATGACGGTGTCTATTCTTTGCCGTGTGTCTTCTTAAAAAGTACACGGCAAAGAAGCTGTCTTTGTCGTGTGTCTCGTGGAAAAAGTACACGGCAAAGAAACTGCCTTTTTAAAAAAAATAAAAAAAATACCAAGAAAGAAATCATACCTTGTTGCTAATACTTCCATATCAATGATATTAACTCTTGGACCATGATGTCACACATCTCAATTTTAGATTCCAAACAATTATTTAAGTAAACAATAATGAAAAGTAATAATATTCTTGAATCCAAATAAAAAATAAAATGGTTTGATATTTTTAATATAACAAGTTTGATATTTTTACTTCCAACCATGTCACATAATATGACACCACGCGAAGGTTTTGCATTGTTTTGATCGTTTTTGAATTTTTTTATGACTCTTTTAAATTATCGACAAACTTTTTCGAACGACGGGTATGAAGATTCTTAGCTCGGAGCTGAGCCTCTCTAAACTTTCACTGGATCTTTGATAAAATAGCATATTGTGAATCTAAAAATTATTTTTGTAAAAAATCATGCCCATCAGATCATGTACCTGTAGTTCATATCTGACCCACTTCCTACCGTTTCGGCAGGAATTTGTCTTTTTCACCGGAGGATGAAAGGTTTGAGATCCCCCCGTTGGGACATTGTCCATTTAAGGTGGTCTAGTGTTTTTGAAAAATAGGGTGGTAGCATTTTAAATTAGCCATTTGGTGGTTGCTTCATAAAATCTCTCGTTTTTTTCGCCCAGAAAATAGAAAATGGCTTTTTGGTGCGAGGAAAAGAAAAACTTCCTCCTGCAACATTGTTCACCATTCCATGAGGCACATGCATGCACAATATGGGCAGATTATCATAAACTATGCCTTGATTCTAGCCATAACATTGGTCATTTGACCCGAAAGCCAGGAAACCTCGAATGAGATAGGTCATTTTGTGAAGGTTTTTTTGAGACATATTCAATATAACAAGTTTCATATTTTTCCTTCCAACCATGTCACATAATATGACACCGCGCGAAGGTTTCGCATTGTTTCGATCGTTTTTGAATTTTTTATGACTCTTTTAAACTATCGACAAACTTTGTCGAACGACGGGTATGAAGATTCTTAGCTCGGAGCTGAGCCTCTCTAAACTTTCACTGGATCTCTGATAAAATAGCATATTGTGAACCTAAAAATTATTTTTGTAAAAAATCATGCCCATCAGATCATGTACCTGTAGTTCATATCCGACTTCACGCTTTGGCAGGAATTTGTCTTTTTCACCTGGACTAGACAGAAAGGTTTGAGATACCCCCGTTGGGACATTGTCCATTTAAGGTGGTCTAATATTTTTGAAAAATAGGGTGGTAGCATTTTAAATTAGCCATTTGGTGGTTGCTTCATAAAATCTCTCGTTTTTTTCGCTCAGAAAATAGAAAATGCCTTTTTGGTGCGACTAAAAGAAAAACTTCCTCCTGCAACATTGTTCACCATTCCATGAGGCACATGCATGCACAATATGGGCAGATTATGATAAACTATGCCTTGATTCTAGCCATAACATTGGTCATTTGACCCGAAAGCCAGGAAACCTCGAATGAGATAGGTCATTTTGTGAAGGTTTTTTTGAGACATATTCAATATAACAAGTTTGATATTTTTCCTTCCAACCATGTCACATAATATGACACCGCCAAGGTTTCGCATTGTTTCAATCGTTTTGAATTTTTATGACTCTTTTAAACTATCGACAAACTTTGTCGAACGACGGTATGAAGATTCTTAGCTGAGCTGAGCCTCTCTAAACTTTCACCGGATCTCGATAAAATAGCATATTGTGAACCTAAAAATTATTTTTGTAAAAATCATGCCCATCGATCATGTACCGTAGTTCATATTCGACCACTTCCCCGCCGCTTCGGCAGAATTTGTCTTTTTCACCGGACTAGACAGTAAAGGTTTGAGATTCCCTGTTGGGACATTGTCCATTTAAGGTGGTCTAATATTTTGAAAAATAGGGTGGTAGCATTTTAAATTAGCCATTTGGTGGTTGCTTCATAAAATCTCTCGTTTTTTTCGCAGAAAATAGAAAATGGCTTTTGGTGTGACGAAAAGAAAACTTCCTTCGTAACATTGTTCACCATTCCATGAGGCACATGCATGCACAATATGGGTAGATTATCATAAACTATGCCTTGATTCTAGCCATAACATTGGTCATTTGACCAAAGCCGTGAAACCTCGAATGACATAGGTTATTTTGTGAAGGTTTTTTTTAAACATATTCAATATAACAAGTTTGATAATTTTCCTTGCAACCATGTCACATAATATGACACCACGCGAAGGTTCCGCATTGTTTCGATCGTTTTTGAATTTTTTATGACTCTTTAAAACTATTGACAAACTTTGTCGAACGACGGGTATGAAGATTCTTAGCTCGGAGCTGAGCCTCTCTAAACTTTCACTGGATCTCTGATGAAATAGCATATTGTGAATCTAAAAATAATTTTTTTAAAAAATCATGTCCATCCGGTCATGTACCTGTAGTTCATATCTAACCCACTTTCTGCCGATTCGGCAGGAATTTGTCTTTTTCACCTGGAGTGGACGGAAAGGTTTGAGATCCCCCTGTTGGGACATTGTACATTTAAGGTGGTGTGGTATTTTTGAAAAATGGGGTGGTAGCATTTTAAATTATCCATTTGGTGGTTGCTTCATAAAATCTCTCGTTTTTTTTGCTCAGAAAATTGAAAATGGCTTTTTGGTGCGACGAAAATAAAAACTTCCTATTGCAACATTGTTCACCATTTCATGAGGCACATGCATGCACAATATGGTCAGATTATCACAAACTATGCCTTGATTCTAGCCATAACATTGGTCATTTGACCCGAAAGCGAGGAAACCTCGAATGAGATAGGTCAGTTTATGAAGGTTTTTTTGAGACATATTCAATATAACAAGTTTGATATTTTTCCTTGCAACCATGTAACATAATATGACACCACGCGAAGGTTTCGCATTGTTTCGATCGTTTTTGAATTTTTTATGCATGTTTAAATCTATGGTCAAAACGGCGAGCATGAAGATTCTTATTCAATATAAATATCTAATTTTCGATTGTACATAGATAGATCTTATTTTTCTGCAAATTTTGATATATTATTTGTATTTTTCTGAATTAGAATGATTTTTTTATGATTTTCCTAAGAGTAATGTGATAAAAAGCAAAAAAAAAAGAAAAAAAAACTTTGCCGTGTGTACCGCGAAATACACACGGCAAAGGCCCTTTGCCGTGTGTACTACGGAATACACACGGCAAAGGGCCTTTGCCGTGTGTACTACCGAACACACGCAAAGGACCGGCAGGCACACGGCAAAGAGACCACCGCTCACGTTAGCTCCTCCCGTTAAATGGACTTGTGGGGTCACGGGTCCCACCTCGTTGCCGTGATAACACCTATGCCGTGTGCCGTTGTCAACTTTGCCGAATGTATTTTCTTTGCCGTGTTCCTTTATGGGTCTTTGTCGTGTATATTTCTTTGCCGTGTTCTTTTTCAGAAATTTTCCGTGTTCACGTACTTTGCCGTGTATTTTCTGAGTTACACACGGCAAAGACTGTCTTTGCCGTGTTCCGGTGCGTTTGACACACGGCAAAGACGTGTCTACACGGCAGCGACATTTTTTCCCGTAGTGATGGAAGAGGGAGGAGCTCAAAGTCGGCCTAGCGTACCAGTGCCGGGCGCGACATGCTTTGCTGGCCATATAAAAAAAATCTCTAAAATAAGGGCTAGGATAATGAACTCAGCGTAGATCATATCATTCACTGACCGCGGCGGTCACTAGCGTGTCGCACTCGCAGCAAAGCCAGTGACGCCCAACAAAGTACAAAGAACAACGGTCCAAGAGCAGCATAGTCTCAACCTTCCAATGAAAACTCTCACCGATCGCCTCCATAGCCTGTGCGTGCGGGTGGACCTCACTGAAATTCAGTGGCTCGTGCAGCAGCAACCGCTCAATGAAGCCCGTGTCATAGAGGCGATTCGGGAGGCCACTTCTGCATAGACCACCCAGTACAAGGGGTCGGTGCCGACTGACGTAAAACGGATCACTTCTCTGCTTGAGACCTTGGTGATGCCCTTAAAAGGGAAAGCCCTTCCAAGTCATCTTGGAGAGGAGATCGTCGCATTGGCTAGCGAGCAGGCTCGTCCCATGATGGAGCAACTCAATGCTGTCGTCTTATCGGTCGAAGGTGAATTGGAGCTCCTCGGCAAATAGGGGCCTGCTCTGTAGGAGAAAGATACTAAGATTAAAACTCTCGAGCGTGAGCAGGAAGCAGAAGATGAAAGACTTGAACACCTAGCGAAGGGCGCACGGACCAAAGCAAAGGCATTTCGCAAAGAGAGAAGGACCATTGCTACCCAGCTCCACTGCACCAAAATAGCCTCCAATACCTTCCACGTGCAGGCTAATCAGCTGAGGGAGCGCCTGGAGGAGACGACATAGCTTCCTGACTCAGTTCGACACGGAGCAGAAAAAAATAAAGACGAGGAGCTTCCTGAAGCTGCTCTCATCCTATATTACTCATGCAACTTCGATGAAAAGCTTCATTTAATACCATAAGATAGCTAGGGCAAGTCTAGTGCGCCTTAGTTAGGTCGAGTCAAAGACGAGTATCATGTTACGTCTGAGTGGGTTGGGATACCAACCCGTTTACTATTTGTAATTTTTCTCTTTTTTTTACATACCAATAAAGACTAGCTTCTTTTCGACCAGTAATATATTTTCATGCCCGTCTTTGTACTTTGCTGCGAGTGCGACGCGCCGGTGACCGCCGCGGTCAGTGCATGATATGACCTACGCTGAGTTCATTATCCTAGCCCTTATTTTCGAGATTTTTTTATATGACCAGCAAAGCATGCCGCGCCTGGCGCTGGTACGCTAGGCCGACTTTGAGCTCCTCCCCGTTCCATGGGTGACGAGAGGTCTCTTCCAGCCACCAAATCTGGCCAGGGTAGCAAAATCTGGCCAAGGACACCCACGCATGCAACGCACATAGGGCGTGCGTTTTTAGTGTCCTCCTTTGCCCAATTATAGGTAGCGAACGAGATATATGTATTTATGGACCGTCGTCTCTCCGTGTATATACGACAAAAACAGTACTGGCCAAAGACGCCGGAGATTTTGCTCACATGGACCAAACCGGACTGCCTGGACTTTTATGTTTATCTTTGCGCCAGCGCATGTACGTGCACCCGCTTATGTGTGCTCGACTATGGGAAATAGCGCGCTCCATGTATACTTGTAGAAAAGAAGGAAATAAAAGAGGATCAAGAACAAGAAAATACATATATTTTCATTCATGAACGATGCCCCCCACCAAGTCGAGTTAGAGAGCGAAGCACAGCTTTCTCGACTTGGTGAGAATTACATGCCAAAACTAAGCGACACAAATATTTTGTTGTGTCCTTGAGCATGAACATTCCATAGTGGTTCATGCGGGGTCGTGTGTGTGTAAGAGAGAGACCTTCTCCCGGCCTTGTGCCGATACCGAAAGAGTGGCCGTGATGCTTAGTTGGGTCATATAGCGAGCATGACGCTGAACAACTAAGCATTCTTGTGCCGTCCTCAGTTCGCAGCTGATGCCTTGCTGCTCCCTGAAGGTGTTTATCGATCAAGTCGGGACCACGTGCTGCGATGGTGCCAACCGACGAGACCGAAGGGTTTCACAGTTTCACGAGAACCGCACTGGCGTGCTATACTGCTCCCATTATAGGATATGGTATGACCATGTAGATGAGATATCGGAACGCCCATCGATAGCTCGCCTTGTCGTGCCCCCATGTCGCGTTGGGTGCTATACCAGCTGCGGGGTGGCGCAAATGGTGGCGTGAAGGCCACGCATGTGAACGCTCGAGGGTAGGATGTTGCCCCCGATGTCGTTGTTGTAGACGCGTGATGGCGAACATTCGAGGAGCGTCATGCCCCCTGAATTAGGGCGTGCCTCAATGTTGATGAAGGTTGGTGTCATGCCGAGACTCCATTGGCGATATGGATATGGCCCTCAGCACTCCTTCCAAGGGCCAATGTCGTCTCACTTATAGGCGGATGGACACTTTGGGTGCCGTGACATCTGCACATGTTCTTGGCTATGGCTGCATAGAGGTAGAGCAACAAAGCCACAAGAAAAGCCAAATAGTAGGTGTTTGAAATAAAACGAGAGAAAAAACAAAGAAGGTGTTTATTTTATTTTTAAAATATTGGCTTTGCCGTTAGACACTAGCTATGAGTGTGACATCAGAAAAGGCCGCCAAAGGACTCAGTCGTTGCGAACCGTCGAAGAACCATGACGATCTTAAATCAACAACTTGACCTTGTGCGTGTATGTGTGTTGGTGAGTGTTTGAGGATGATGTGCTTGGGATGCGTTCGAGAGGCAGAGGAAAATCGTACCCTATCCCATCGTGTCAATGAGTAGCCCCACAGCTCCGCCATGCTTCCATCGGTGCCTGGAGAACCCGGAGACATGGGTGAGGTGAAATCCGGGTAGATGGTTGTGGGACAATGGCTATAAAACTTTTTTATACCTTTGTTGAGGGGTGGTGAACGACTACCAACTGCCTTCGTTCCAGTGGTTCCCTTACTGCTCAGGATTGTTGGACTTGATTCTGGCGTTGATGGAAATTCTCCTCTCATGAGGGCTGCTAGGACGGACATTTTTTTGATGTCCCATGATTGCATTGAGTTGTTTCCTCTTTGGAGGATTGCTTGGAATTTTTTTGTGATATTGGTGTTTGCGCCCTCTTCAGAGGATCGCTTGGAGATTGTTGATGTTTCCTCGAGGGAACCACCTTGAGAACTTGGATGGCAGCCATCCACCTTGGTGGACTACAACCCTCAGGCATATTATGTGAGGATTTTGGTGGCACGCCCCAGGGCTGCAAGAGGCTACGCTCCAAGTCCAGGTTGGGTTGGGCGGCCTTTCCTTGATCTTTTCCTAGAGTCTTCCCTGGGACGACGTGTCTCCGTGAACTCGAGACACTTCGAGAAGAATGGGGTGTGGGACCTCATTACGTAGAAGTCACCCAAATAGTCTTATCCACTACCTCTCGAAGCATGAATGTGGTGTGTGTGATGTGTGTTGTGGGTGTATATGCCGCTCCACTTACCACGATATTCACTGTGCTTCCACTAGACCAGTCATAAGGCAGCCAAACCATTAGTCATGAGCTAGGTGTGGACAGGAAAAGCCATTTTTTGTAGGACCTCACGGTCCATAAAAGCAAAAATACATGAATAAGTCGACAATCATGCAGTGGAAGGTGCACTGTAGACTTTGATAGGCGACCCAGAACTCCCCTTCGTGCAAAGAGAAAAGCCAAGCGAGACCCCCCCCGAAAAATGCAAAGGAGAGCGGAAAATGTTCACGCAAAGTATTTTTTCAAGTACCTACCATTTATTGGGGGCATTGGCCGGGATCCCTGGGGATCAACCAGCTGATAAGAACCTCTGTCGTATGCCTGCTCTATGGCGTATGGTCCTTCCCACTTGGGCTCGAACTTACCCCTTGTTTTGTGAGTGACGACAATGGGGCGTCGAAGCACGAGGACTAGCTCACCTTTTCTGAAGACTCGCCTCTTGACGAGCTTGTCATAGGCTCTCACCATGTTTTGGCGGTAGAGCTCTAGGTTTTGCAGTGTGTTGAGACGCTCCTCTTCAAGGGCGTCGAGCTCTTGGTACCGAAGGCGTATTTGCTCATCTTACGTGATCTCTTCATGGATAGTCACCCTTAGGGAGGGTAGCTGGATCTCCAATGGCAACACCGCCTCACTCCCATATACGAGGGAGTAAGGTGTTGCTTGTGTTGGGGTACGGACCGTGACGCGGTACGCCCACAAGGATTCATAGAGACGGTCATGCCAGTCCCTTCGGTGCCTTGTCACCGTCTTCTTGAGAATCTTGCCGAGGGTCTTATTAAAGGCCTTGATTGCGCCATTAGCTTGCGGATAGTATCCAGTGGAATAGTTCCACTTGATTTTGTACTTCTCCATGAATCTATACATTTTACCTGATTTGAAGGCTTTACCGTTGTCGGAGGTGACCCGGTGTGGTATGCGAAGAAGTATATGATATGCCTCTCGAGAAAGTTGATGACGTTGTCACTCTTCACTTCCTTTAGCGGGACGGCTTCTGCCCACTTGGAGAAGTAGTCCGTCGCTGCGAGGATGAAGCGATGCCCCCGTGATGAGGGCGGATCGATAGGGCCGATGACATCAATCCCTAGGCGTCGAATGGCCAGGATGGGATCGTCGGATGTAGGGGAGCGGGCGGTTGATGCTTGAAGTCTCCGTGGACCTGACACCCATGGCATGTCTTGGCCACGTGTAGGCAACCGGTCATGATGCCCGGCCAATAGTACCCGGCTATCCGGATACTATGGTACATCTTGGCTCCACTTTGATGGCCGCCGTAGACTCCATGGTGCACCTCCTGCAGGATCCGCTTGGCTTCCCCTCGGTTGACACACCGATGGAGAACCTCTTGCCCATAATCACGTTTGTACAAGACACCGGCCTTATACACGTAGAAGGGGAGTCGCTGTTGTAGCTGGCGCCTCTCGACGGAGTCATCGGGTAGACGACCATGTTTGAAGTAGTCAAGGAATGGCTGTAGCCATTCGTCTTCATCCACTGCATTCGTTTCGAAGGCGACTTGTGTGGGTTTACCTTTAGGTAGAACCAGAGCCGATGCAAGTTTTGCCAACGCATCCACATGTGCATTTCTGGTCCGCGGGACGTGCACTACTTCTACGTGGTTGAACTTGCTCATGAGCCTCCGGGCCGCATTATAGTACGGCACCAGTGTTGATGGCGCCTGAGAGCGCTTTGTCAGGAAACCCCAAGAGCACGGTGTGAATAGCACAACAGCAAGTCTTCCCTCAGTAAGAAACCGAGGTTATTGAATTAGTAGGAGGAAGGAAACGTCTCAAAGGTGTTGCAAGCAACTTAGAGACCTGCATAACACAAACTCAAGACTTTGCCCCAACGAATAGTGAGGTTGTCAATCTCACCGGTTGCTGTAACAAAGGATTGACTGTATGGTGTGGAAGGTGATAGTGGTTTGCAGAAAGTAAACAGTAACAGTGGAAGATGTATCAATGGTAAAGATTGGACCGGGGTCCATAGTTCACTAGAGGTGCTCTCCTTAGATAAAAAAAACTTGGAATGCAGGGTAAACAAATTATAGCAGGGCAATTGACCGGACTGAGCAAGGCATAACAATGGAATACTAGACATCAAGATCCTATGAGATTTGATTGGGCAATACAACAAGATACATAGACCGCCATCCAACTACATCTATGACTAGAAGTCCACCTTTGGGTTATCATCCAAACCCCCTCCAGTATTAATTTGCAAGCAACAGCCAACTTCTTTAAGCAAAGTGTGTAAGGTAAACAATCAACTTGTTCCATGAATAAGAGACCGTTGTTTTCACCCTAGTGGCAACAACACATCTACAACCTTAGAGATTTCCGTCACTTCCCTTAGATTAAATAGAGGAATGAACCCACTATCGAGCATAAATACCCCCTCTTGGAGTCACTAGCAGCTACTTGGCCAAGATAGCTACTAACAACGGAGAGCATGCAAGATCACAAACAACACAGACATGATAGAATCAATAAGACAAAACCATTAATCAATCTGACATAGTAATCTCAATATCCACCGGATCCCTGCAAACACAACATGCATGATTACAAATAGATGAGATCTTGATCATGAACGGAGCTCATAAGATCTAGACATGAAAGCACAAAGGAGGACATAAAACCATCTAGCTACTACATGGATGAAGGAAATATGCCCTAGAGGCAATCATAGAGATGATTATATTTCTTATGTATCCATGGGTTATTGTAATGTTCCTTGAATATCCATATCAGGCAACTTGTATTGATTGGCAATTATGTGAATTGTTTGTGAAACTCTATACTTGTATGGTTATTTAATAGTTGTCCCTAGTCGAAGTTCATGTGAGGACACACGTAAATATTAGACTGGCACATCGATTGGTTGATGACTATGTTTCGCAAGTCATAGACATGGAGATGTCAAACTAATGATGTGGACACATGTTATGAACATGGGGTTGGACTGACCCAACTTGAGACTGGCAATTAGACTTGCAACTCTCTCCACACATCGTGTACGTTTTGTCCTTAGACCTGAGATTGTCGCATGTACTTGAGATGTGGATCGACCTACTTTGGGACTATCAGACGCTGCTCCGTAACTAGGTAGTTATAAATGTAGCTTTCGGGTTTGTCCTGAAGCATGCTGCAAGGCATGGTCAATCAAGATGGGATTTTCCCTTCTCTACTTGAGAGAGATATCTTTGGGACCCTCGAGTGATCGAATCCAGAAATACATGGCCATGTTACATATGGTTAAGATTTAACCTAGTAAAGGGATTCTGAATCACACTATCGAGAAAGGGAGGTCATCTTGGAGCTAGACCAAATATCGTGAGGCAAAAGGAAAGACATGTACTAAACCTTGTGATGGTTCGTCCGATATGATCTTTGTATGCGTTTAGGAGTTGGCACGTCTTGCTAGAGGCCGCTACCAACTATTGAAAGAATAAGTGTATTCGTGTCATGTCTATACGTATATGAACCTATAGGGTCACACACTTAAGGGGCTGGAAGCCTAATGAGGATTAGATCCGAATTAGATCAGGCTTAGCCTACTAATGGGCTGCTAATATAGAATCCCACTAGGGATGCCTATATAAGAGAGGGTGGGGCAAGCTGACCAGGGTCAGACCATTCCACCCAGCCGCCACTCACGCCTATGTTGCACACATGGACCTAGTAGTCCGGTGTCTAACGCTTCCACCCTGCACGTGTGGATACCTCGGAGGTGCTGCATCTGTGGCACTTGGACGAGCCGCGCAAGGGGAGCTTCTCATGGGATGAGGACAAGGAGGAGACATAGAACGTCTACACTGCCTCAAGGCGCTTCATCAAGTTCTGCAACTGCGCGTCTAGTAGTAATCCCATGACCTATGACAACAGTATTCCTAGTTTACGCGGTAGAAGTTTTTGATTTGCGCTAGTGTGGCCTACCCGTATCCCTTTAATGGACCCATAGTCCAAGGTGGAACTACTCACGCTTCATACGGGAGGCTGGCATGAAGAAGAAGAAGGCCTCCGGGATGATCTCCCCTCCGGTAGGGTGCCGAAAAGAGTTTTAGATCCCCTGATCTAGGGACGATGGTGGCAGCGGGTACAGACAACTTCGTGGAATATTGATCGGGTCCTTAGGGTTTAGGCATTGGGGGCTTCTTATAGGCGAGGCAGAGGCGGCCGGGGCCCATACCGCCTGAGCACGGCCTAGGGTGGGCTCACGCCTGGGGTGCGACGCCTGTAGCTCCCTCCTCTCCTCCTCCGTCTCCGTGTTCTCCTCAGTGAAATATTGACTTTGGCTTTTGTCCCATCCAATTCCGATAATATTTCCTTACTAGCTTTACTGGAACCAAAAATAGAATAAAACAGGCAACTTGCACTATGCCATCTTGTTAATAGGTTAGCACCAGAAAACATATAAAAATAGCTCAAAGTGTGGACAAAGCAAAGCAAAGTAGATACTAAATAAGCATGGAACATCAAAAATTATAGATACGTTTCTGACGTATCAAGCATCCCAAAGCTTAAATCCTGCTTGTCCTCGAGTAGGTAAGTGATAAAAAGAATAATTTTTTAGGTGACATGCACCATCAAAACGAAGATCAAACCATTTGCAATAAAAAAGCTGGGATCAAAGAACTCTAAACATGAGCATGAAAGATGGAGTTCTAACAGTAAGACAAATTAACTATGAATGCAACATGAAAGGTTACAAACAAAGCTCATGAATAACATGCATTGAAAAACATTTTTTTATTTCACATACAGAAAACATGGCATAGTGGCATTCAGCTTGTCCCTCATAGCGTAGCAAATAAATGCATAGGACACCTTCAAAGTTCATAAGAGTGACTAGATACAAATAGCACAAGAACAAGTAATATCAACAATATGCATCAATCAATAAGTTTTGGGACAATGCACATAGAACTAAGAATGTTAACTATGCTCTCTTAACTGGTGCCTAAAGGTAGAAGGTGGAGACTCAATATTATGGTGGAAGAAAGGCCCTTCATAAAGGGAAGCAGGAATTTCAAGTTTCAAAAAGAGCTTCCAAAATTATGGTACTTGTTAGCTTTCAGCCCTCATTGCCCCTATCATAAGCATCTTGAAGTGATTAAGGTTAAAGTCAACAAACTATGGAGTATATGCTTGACAAAGTATAAGTTGGCAATCTCATGTCCCTTGAATATGAGCGCCGCTCCTCATGCTACTCAACTTTAGTCATCTGTAAGTTCTTGTCATAGTAATTACATTCGTATCACAGAGAACCTCCAACGGGGTACCCCTTGCACATGGTACAGGAGCTATCCCATAACCAACATGACAAGGGAAGCAGACAATGAGCATCTCAGTGATCTTTTTATTTGCTATTTTCATAGGTTTTTATTGATGATGCTTCAAAGATTGCTCATTATGGTGATGCTACAAATTTCCACCATGATTAGGCATGGCTTAGGCTAGCGGCCTAGGAGTTTCTCTAAAATAAAATACATAACTCCATGGACTTACAACCTTCCATTTTATTTCACACTGACGATATCCACAGACAAAACATCATGATATCAACTGTGTACAAAGTACAAGTGCAATGCTAAAAGCGTTCCCCGTGACAGCACGGTTCTGCTAATTCCAACGTATAAGTGCAAGCATATACAACATAGATGACACAATGGTTCAAGTTTATTAGGGGCAAGAAATATAAAGTGTTCCATCAAGTTCGTGAGAGCTTTAATCACTAAGTTTTCACATAACAAAATACTCTTTAATTGGAAGATAGATGAAAACAGGAATATACTTGGAATGGTGTAACACACGATACATAGGAATTTATAGTGAACACTTTGGAATAACTTGGTTTCTTGGGAGTTGGATGCATGAGTAGAGCTTACTCATACAAGTGGAGGCTAACAAAAGACTGGGAGCGACCAACTAAGAGAGCAATAAAGGCCATAATCATGCAGAGCGACAAAATATTACTAATCAAAGCATAGAGTGGTACTACAAGTCAAGGACTAAATGATCATAGAGGCTATGGTGACTTGTTCATAGTCATAACATGGTGTGAGCATGTGCTAAGTCAACCCAAACAAAGCATCAAAGGAGAATACCACAATACTATGCTTTTGCATGCTAAAACAATGCATGATTCTTTCAAGGCACACTAAGCAATCCCAAATGTTTGGAACAAGTCATGCTACAGCAATAATCACTAAGCATAAGGTCAAAACAACACCTAGCATGATATGCTAAAGTCTAAGTCATAGTCAAAGCAAGCTCCTCTTGCACTATTCAAGCAAGAACTTTCTACTCCTTTCCAACACCAATTAACTTATTTGAAACAACACAGCAAGAACGGGGGTCCAAACTACTTTATTCAAGCAAACTAAAACTAAGACGCTCCTAGAACAACACAACGGTGCATGAAACAATAAAAACGAAGTGTCTAGAAAGACCTGAGCTTTTTATTGATAAAGAAGGGGATGCCTTGGGCATCCCCAAGCTTTGACGCTTGTACCTCTTGGATATTTCTTGGGGTGACACCAGGGTGGCATCCCCAAGCTTGAGATTTTGTCCATTCTTCATCTCATTACATTATTCTCTCTCTACAACTGAAATTTCCCTTCATACAAAACTTCACACAATCTTCATTAGCAAGATTAGTGTATTCAAAAGATAATAGACCTTTGGGTTTAGCTTTGGAACAGCAATTTTTTTCACTAAAAACACAAGCTACTGTAACTACTTCAAAAATCTCAATTCCCCAAAACAGAACTCAAAAAGGAATCAATAAGAAGCAAATGCAAATAATGGCAGAAATCTGTCAAAACAGACCAGCAGGTAGAAACCTATTTTTTGGAAAGCCTTCTGTTGATCAAATCAAAAAGTGTTGAACTAATTAAAGTTAGATAACATAATGGGGGATTTATTCGTAAATTTTCAGCTCAATCCTACTTATAGAGATTCCTCACGAATTTTTATGGTGGAGGACAGAAATCTGTTTCGGGACAGCAACTCGCCAAATCTTACTCCCCTCTCATTAGAGGTCATTCTTGGCAAAAAAAGCAAACAAAAAGGATAAGGAGAGGTCATTACTGAAGTAATAACTTACAAGACTCAAGGAAACTCTTGGGTTATCTCCCAACAAGTACTCTTTAACGCCTTTAAGTTAGGCACAGAAAGTTTGAGAAGATGCTCACGTAAGAAATATGAATTGAAGTAAAAGAGAGCATCAAGAAGCAAATTCAAAACACATTTAAGTCTAACCCACTTCCTATGCATAGGAATCTTGTATGCAAATAAATTCACAAAGAACAAAGTGACAGGCATAGGAAGATAAAACAAGAGTAACTTCAAAACTTTCAGCACATAGAGAAGTGTTTTGGTACCATGAAAACTTCTACAACCATATTTTCCTCTCTCATAATAATTTCAGTAGACTCATGAATAAAATCAACAATATAACTATCACATAAGGCATGCTTTTCATGATCTACAAACACATAATTTCTATCAAGCTCAAAAATAGTGGGATTAGAACCTTTAAACCCACTTTTAACAATTTTATAACAAGGTGACTGATCATTCAATATAGGACCATCATCTAGAGCCTTATCATAAACATTTTCTAAGAAAAAATCTTTAGTACCATGCATTTCAAAGTCAAGCACAAATAAAGGATTATCATAGATAACTGGAGCATAACTATTATCACAAGTTTTACCCATAGCAGATATTTCAAAAGAACCCACAGGAACATAACCTTCATCCTCCTTTGGTAAGCATGGAGGACAATCAAATAATGTAAGGGATAAAGAGTTACTCTCATTAGAAGGTAGGCATGGGTACCCAATCCATTCTTCCTCCTTTTGTTCATCACTCTCCTCCTCTTTTTCATCTAATGAGCTTTCAGGTTCAGCAATTTCTGCTTCCATAGGCTCCTGCAAGGCATTAGTCTCTTCCATTTTGTGGAAAGCATCTATTAAAATATTCAAGAATATAGCCATTTTCTTCCTTGTAATTATCAAAGCAAAATTTTAGTATCTCATAAACCTCATATTCATAAGGTGCATCATTAGTATTTTCAAGCAAACTGGCAAGTTCAAATGCACCCTTGAAAGCAATAAATTCTTCAATTTGTTCCACATCATAAAAATCATAATTTCATTTAACATAAGAAGATATGGTAACATTATAATTATACTCATATTGAAAAGGCAGGTGTTTATACCTCCTACAACAACAAGATTCATCAAAGCAATAAGTAACATTATAAGTAGAGCACACCTCTTTAGCAATAGTATTCAATTTATCAATTTGTTCCCATAAGTGTTTCCCTTTTTTTGACAAACTGTGTTCCTTATAATAATACTTTTATTCTTCCATGAACCCACCTTGCCAATAAGAACTAGTTTCAAAGAAACCATCCATTGATAGAAAGCATGACAAATCAAGGCAATAACAGACCAGAAACTAGTGCAGGAACTAATTTTTTTTTTTTTATAAGAGAAATCAAACCAAACTAAACTAATTTTTTTTTGAAGTTTTTGATAAAAATAGGCAATCAAAACCAAGCAAAAGGAACTAATCAAAACAAAAACAATGTAAAGAGAAATTTTGTGAAGGACTCCCCTTGTGAAGACGTCCTTAGCCTCCCTGGCAACGGCGCCAGAAAAAATTGTTGATGGCGCCTGAGAGCGCTTCATCGGGAAACCCTAAGAGCAAGGTGTGAAGATCACAGCAGCAAGTCTTCCCTCAGTAAGAAACCAAGGTTATTGAACCACTAGGAGGAAGGAAACGTCTCAAAGGTGTTGCAAGCAACTTGGAGACCTGCATAACACAAACTCAAGACTTTACCCCAATGAACAATGAGGTTGTCAATCTCACCGATTGCTATAACAAAGGGTTAACTGTATGGTGTGGAAGGTGATAGTGGTTTGCAGAAAGTAAACAGTAACAGTGGAAGATGTATCGATGGTAAAGATTGGACCGGGGTCCATAGTTCACTAGAGGTGCTCTCCTTAGAAAAACAAACATGGAATGATGGGTAAACAAATTACAGCAGGGCAATTGACAGGACTGAGCAAGGCATAACAATACAATACTAGACATCAAGATCCTATTCGATTGGGCAATACAACAAGATACATAGACCGCCATCCAACTGCATCTATGACTAGAAGTCCACATTTGGGTTATCATCCAAACCCCCTCCAGTATTAAGTTGCAAGCAACAGACAACTGCTTTAAGCCAAGTGTGTAAGGTAAACAATCCACTTGTTCCATGAACAAGCGACCGTTGTTTTCTCCCTAGTGGCAATAGCACATCTACAACCTTAGAGATTTATGTCACTTCCCTTAGATTAAATAGAGGCATGAACCCACTATCGAGCAAATATACCCCCTCTTGGAGTCACTAGAAACTACTTGGACAACATAGATACTAACAACAGAGAGCATGTGAAAGGATCGTATGGGAACCTAGAGGGGGGGGGGTGAATTGTTGCTACTTCAAATTTTCTTCTTTTTCAAGTTAAGGTTTGACAAGAAAGGTAAAATCTCTAGATTATGCAACTAAGGTGAATTTACCTATATGTCAAACGAGTACCACCTAGCACAACACTAAGCAAGAACAAGTAAAGTAAAGTGCGGTAAAGGATAGAAGTAACCAAAGTGGTGGACGCGGAGACACAAGGATTTGTTTTCCGTAGTTCCTTCCTTTTGAGGGGAAGGACGTCTATGTTTGGAGAGGGGGTGGTATCAAACCAACTACTCCACGAATGCCTCCCTTGTTCTCCGATGAACCTCACCCCGATGGGTTCGATTCACCTCTTCCAATATATCAGCAACCTTCAAGGTGGAAGCCGACACCTTTACAACTAGTTTGAGGCACACATCCATAACTTAATTGGAGGCTCCCGAATACAAGCAAGCTGTCAAACAATCAAATACAAACTTGTAAGAACCAAATTTAGAACTAGAGTTTCCAATGAAACACTAGAGCAAGGGGCCCTCAAGTGAATGAGGGGGAAGTGAAGATCTCTTTTGGTGAATCAATACATAAAGGGCTCCTCCTTCGATTCTCAAAAGATCAACGACTTTGGATGGTTGAGTGAAGAGATCTTGGCGATTTGGTGGCTCAAATGGACGTGGTGTTCTTGAGTGGGACGAGCAACCTTCCAAGGTAGGTGAAGGGTGCATTTATAGCACTTGGAGGGAATCTGCCCGTTGGGCATTAAATGCACCGGTACTACCGGTACACAAGCGGTAGTACCGGACACAACCCGTACTACCGGTCATGTACCGGACCAAGTACCGGAGATGCACCACATGGTTGAGCCAGCCTCAGGCACCTCCGGAACAACTTAGCGGTTCTACTGCTAAGCGGTAGTACCGGTCCTGAGAAGCGGTAGTACCGGCTCCAGGTACCGGTTGGTACTGAGAGGGATGGAAAGATCTTGTCCTCCCTCAGTGTCGCCCGGTACAGCCGAGCGGTACTAATGTGGTCAAGCGGTAGTACCGCTTGGTGCAAGCAGTACTACTGGTTGGAGCGGTAGTGCTGCACCGCGGTACGGGGGGGGGGGTGGGTGGGTACTAAGGTTTGACGAGAGCGTTCCTTCCCTATCAGATGTGACCGGTACAATGAAGCGGTACTACCGGTGCCAAGCGGTAGTACCGGTTGTGACTTCCGGTACTACCGGTCAGCACTGGTGCGTTTGGCACGTGCCACAACCTTAAATACCTGAGATACACTTAGCGCACAATTAAACCGATAGGTGTGTTATCATCAAACATCAAAATCATAAAAATAGGAAATGCACCCCTTTTTGGTGTTTGATGACAACACACCTTTGCAATATAATATTAGGAAGATAATCATGGTTTTTGGAAAATAGAGACGGGGCTCCCCCTGGATGAATAGGATCAATCCTCCCCCTCTATTTTACAAACCCATCAAGAGTGCACAAATAGAGATAATAGCATTTGAACTCATACCTTTGCACAATAAATTGTGATGAGAAAAATATTGGCAATGGATAACGCATATCATCATAAGATGGGTCCGTGAAATACCCACTAATGACCCACAAGTGTAGTGGGTGTATCGCCGTACTTTCGATAAATAGGAGTGTCGATCCCAACGAGGAGCAGAAGGTGTTGACTAGTGGTATGGATCAGGAAATCTCTGTAAATACTTAGCAAACGGATTTTTAGTGGTTTTCTGATAAAGAAACAAAACAAAGTGCAAGTAATGAAGAACAAACGCAGCAAGTGGCCCAATCCTTTCTTAGCAAAGGACAATCTGGTGGAAATACTTATAAGGACCAAACGTTCTCGAGGACACATGGGAATTCTGTCAAGTTCTTTCACTTCAAATAGCTGAGTACTCTTCTTTGGTGTTGTAAGTGTTGTGTGGGTGAACCTGTGCTAATGTACCAACCTTACTTGGACTAATACATACTTGTGTTTAAACCCCTGCAAGCATCCGCAACTATAGGAAAGCAATTAAGATATAAACCTAACCGCAGCCTTAAACTCTGAGATCCTACACTCCCTTGTCCAAAGGTGTCCTAACAGGGGTTCAGGTTTCTGTCACTCTGGCAACCCCACAATTAGTAGTAAAATACACAATGCATTCCCCTAGGCCCATAAATGGTGAAGTATCATGTAGTCAATGTTCACATGACACCACTAGAAGAATAGCACCACAACTTAAATACTAAACCATTGAATAATAACTCAACACAAATCCACTAAAAACAACATGACTTCTCCCATGTCCTAAAGAATTAGACGAACTACTCACAATACATCAAATGGATCAAGATCAAAGATGATATGGTGATGAATAACAATCTGAACATAAACAATAATCCAATGGTTCCACTCACAAGCATCAACTACAATAGTAATTATCACCGGGAAAGTTTCCCCTAAGAACTAAAGCAATATCCAACACAATTGTTACAGCAGGACGGAGTGGTGATGATGGTGCTGGTGGAGATGATGGTGTGGATGATGGTGATGATCCCGATGAAGCCTAGCTTGATGATGGTGTTGATGGCGACGATATTCCCTCTCCGGGAAGGAATTTCCCCGGGACAAATCTATCTGCCGGAGAGATCGTTCTCTCTAGGTGTTTTCCGCCCCGCAGAGGCGAAGGAAATCTATTTGTGGTTGCCTCCCTGGTATTAGGGTTTATGAGTAAGATATAGGCGAGAGGGAGGAGTCGGAGGCCAGGCAGGTGGGCCACACCTACCCCAGGCGCGGCGCAATGTGGGCCCGCGTCTAGGGGGTGTGGGCCCCCTATGTCCCTTCTTCGCCTCTCCTTCTGGCTTCCTCAGTCTTCCGGGAAAATATAATTTTCCCATATTTTTTTGGAATTTTTCTGATCTTCGCGAAATTGCATCAAAACACCTCTTTTTCCATCAGAAACCTGACTCTGGCAGTCCATCCTCCAAGAATCATCCAACATGCAAAAAAAAGTGTAAAAGACATAATTAATACCTCATAATAAGATATATATATCTATGAATAGAGGCAAGTTATGATATAGAATGGTGATGCAAATTGGACGTATCAACTCCACCCAAGCTTAGACCTTCGCTTGTCCCCAAGCGAAAACTGAGATCAATAAACATGTCCACAGGTTTATGGAGTGAAGTGTCGATAAAATAATATGGACAAGAAGCATCACACTTACCATTACACAACTCATAGAAGAAAGCAACTCACCATTATATAACTTAGCTTGCAACAAGTACACGAGTCACAACAGAGATGCATAAAGATAAATCATAATTGGAATTGGCAAACTCTTGTTCCTGGTCAGAGAACCGCTGGTAAATGGTTTCACAAAAAGATTTTTGTAGAAGTTTTATAACAGGAGCACTCTTTGCTCAAAAAGGTTTTTCAATGAAGGCTTTCAAAGTAATACTCAATAGATAAGAGTTTTGTGCAAACAAGGAAGATAAAGAACATGATTGAATAAATCACCATATGAATGCTTGAAACACAACAACTCAAATGCTTGCTAGAGATAGAGAGTAAGTAGGTCTACTGACTCACTTGGTAACTAGGAGAAAGGTCCCTTCATAGAGGGTAGCAGGGATTACAAGTCATAAAGAGTTTCCAAAAGATTATGGTACTTACTAGCTTTGAGCCCTCATTGCCCCTATCATAGGAATCTTGAGATGATTAAGGTTAAAGTTCACAAAGATGGAGTATATGCTTGACTAAATATAAGTTGGCAATCTCATGTCCCTTTAATATGAGGGCCACTCCTCATGCTACTCAACTTTAGTCACCGGTAATTTCTTGTCATTGTAAGTACATGCGTATCATAGAGAACCGCCAACGGGGTACCCCTTGCACATGGTACAGGAGCTATCCCATAATCAAAATGACAAGGCAAGCAGACAATGAGTATCTCAGCGATCTTTTTATTTACTATGTGCATAGCTTTTTATTGAGGATGCTTCATAGATAGCTCACTATGGTGATGCTACAAGTTTCCACCATGATTAGGCATGGCTTAGGCTAGTAGCCAAGGCGTTTCTGTAACACAAAATACAGACTCCATGGACTTACAAGTTCCCTCTTTATTTCACACCGTTGACATCCATAGACAAAAGAGGATGATATCAACTATGTACAAAGTACAAGTGCAATGTTGAAAGCGTTCCCGGTGACAGCACGGTTCTGCTAATCCCAACGTATAAATGCAAGCATATACAACTTCGATGACACAATGTTTCAAGTCTATTAGGGGCAAGAAAATAAGGTGTGCCATTAAGTTCGTGAGAGCTTTACTAACTAGTTTTCACATAACAAAATACTTTTTAATTCAAAAGATAGATGAAGCTTGAGAATTTGCTAGAAATAGCAGAAGCTACTAGGTAGATATAGTGGACACAAGTGGCAAAGGTTTTTGTTCAAAGGGATTTGGAAACATGAGAAGTATGCCTTCTCAAAACAGGTTTTTGGTTAGCAAAGTTGGATAGCAAGCAAGAGAGTTGAAAGAAACAAGCAAACATATAAGTAATAAAGCCAAACATGCAATCTTCCTTGAAGACACAAAAGATCTTAAATAAAGAATACTAAGCTTATGAGCCAACAAGAAAGAAAATAAATGATACAAAATACCTGTAAGTTTTTTCTCTTTTTCTTTCAAACCTCAAAAAGTGTTTCTACTGACTAGAGCTCGGTTTGCCAAAACCAATTTAGATCCACTTGATGATCCCAAAGTGATGCCAATACTGATCAACAAGATCCATAATATAATAGATATTGCAAGATAAAATAAGAAGTACAAAAAGTAAAAGATGAAACTTTTCATTAATATTCCAATAAAGGCACTCACACAAGGGATACATAGATAATCAACTAAAAGGAGAGATACTTCCACATGCAAACCAAACTATAAGATAACACCTCTACCAAAGATATGAATCCACTAAAATGCTAAAAGATAAAAGATAATGATTGTGGTACCGCGGCACTCCCCCCAAGCGTGGAATAAGCCAAGGGGATGCCAAACCTGATGATGAATTACTCCTTTGGCGGTGGTGGTGTTCTCTTGTCAAGGATCAGAAAATCCTCCAGCATCTTACGAAGTCTGTTATTCTCCTTTTGAAGCATATCCACCTTCATCCTCAAAGCATGGTACTTATCACAAAACTCGTTAGTGGTTCGAAGGGATTCTGTTGCCTCAGGGCAGTATCTAAAGTCCGGACCGAAGGCTATGATTCCCTTCTGTTTTCACCACTTTTACCCATTCAAAAACGAACTCTGCAGACTCCTTTTATCCTTCTCCTGGAATTTCCTTTCCTACAAGGTCTCACCCAAAACTCAATGGCAACATTAGTGTAAGCAAAAACAATTTAACCTTTAGGTGCACACTTCAACTGAAATCTATCTAAACAAAGGCTTCTTTAAGAGGCAAATGCAAATGATAGCAGAAATCTGTCAAAACAAACCAGCAGTTAAAGATTGATTTTTTCGAAAACCTTATGTTGCTCAAATCAAAAAGTGCAGAACTAATGAAAGTTGGGTAACAACCTGGAGAACAAGCTCAGAAAAATACAGATCCATCCGACGTACTGAGCTCCCTCATGAATGTTTACAATACAACACAAAAATCTGTCCCAGGACAGCCACTTTTCACAACTCCTCTATTTCACAAAAGTAGTTGAACTTGACACAAAAACCAAAACAAAAAGGATAAGGAGCGGTTATTATAGAGGTAATAACTTCCAAGACTCGTCAAAACTCTTGGGTTATCTCCCAACAAGTACTTTTCTTTATTGCCTTTAAGTTAGGCTTGAAACTTTCAAAGATGCTCACATAGGAGATAAATATTTGAAGTGAAAGAGAGCATCAAGAGGCAAATAACCAACACATTTGAGTCTAACCCACTTCCTATGCATGGGGGTATCATGAGAAAACGAATTGTTGAAACAAAAAGCCACTAGCATAGGAAGACAAAACAGATGCAACTTCAAAGCTTTCAACATAAAACGGGGAAACTTAACATTATTGAGATGCATAAAACCATATTTCCCTATCTCATAATAACTTCCAGTAGCACTTTGAATAAAGTTGACAATATAACTGTCACTGGGAACAACTTTATCATCAGAATGAGCATACTTACAGTCACCAAAAAGAGGTCCAAGGTCATAAACTGGATCAATAGAAGCAAGTTGTTCCATCCTGAAATCTTTATTAGGCAAGCTATTCTCACAAGGAGCTTTATAAAATTTGGAAAAGTTAAACTCATAAGAATCTCCATCAAACTTAGTTAAAACTTTTTCCTTCTTACAATTTATAATAGCCCCACAAGTGCTCAAGAAAGGTCTACCAAAAATGATAGGACAAGTTTTGCTAGCTGCAGAATTAAGCACTAGAAAATCAGCAGGATACTTAATCTTACCACAGAGAACCTCCACATCTCTTACAATACCAATAGGGCAAATGGTTTCCTTATTTGCAAGGTAAATAACCACATCAATTTCCTCAAGCTCACAAGGACCAATCTCATGCATAATTTCCATGTAAAGCTTATAAGGAATAGCACTAGAACTAGAAACAATATCACATAAAACATAGTAGCAATGATCACCAATTTTAACAGAAAACACAGGAACACTAGCTTTTCTAGCCTTACTAGGATGAGATATAATATTAGAAGCGTCTTCATAGAATACAATGTGATCATCCTCTATATTTCTAGTGATAGGGTCTTTCACAATAGCTACCACAGGTTCAATATTCAATTGCTCATCTGGCTCCACAGTTTTCTTTGCACTTTTGCTATTTGCACTAATCATCATAGAATACTCCTTTACCTTATCTGGGGAAGGTATTTTCTCAACATAAGGTTCAGGAAAAATATGATTAGTAGTACAAACTTCAGTGCTTCTAACAGGAACATGACTAACAACATCTTTATAAGGAGCATGGTACTTATTCCACTTATTCTTGGGAATTTCTATATAAGAGGCAAAGGCCTTAAAACAATTGGCAATACTTTGGGAATCAAGACCAAACTCATTACTAATATCACATAAGTCATTAGTTCCCATAAAATATTTAATGCATTCATAATCATACTTTATACCTGACTTTCTTCCTTTGTCATTCTCCCAAGCTTCAGTGTTCTCTTGAATACGGTCTAGGAGATCCCATTTAGCTTCTTCCTTCATACGTGTGAATGATCTAGCACAAGAAGCATCTAGCAAATCTTTATCATGAAGAGAAAGCCTAGCATAAAATTTATTGATAATAATATTGTTAGGGAGTTCATGAATAGGACATTTAAGCATTAGTAACTTCAATCTCCCCAAGCTTGAGCTGTAATCTCTCCATCACGAGGCCAAAAGTTATATATCAGATTTCTATCCTTATGAATATCACCGGGAGGATAGAATTTAGAATAAAAGAGAGATGTCATTTCCTCCCAGTCCATGGATTGTCCATTCTTCAGCAGCTTATACCATTCTTCAGCTCTCCCTTTCAAAGATATGGAGATTAACTTCTTCTTCACCTATTTAGTTGTGATATCTGCACACTTAAACAACCCGCATAATTCATGGATAAAAAGCAAATGATCACCAGGATGGACAGTTCCATCCCCAAAATAATAATTATCCATAACATGATCAATAATACTTGTAGGTATCTTAAAAGGATCTATCTCAATAGGTGGTGGTTCATCTACTACCCTAGCAGTGGTAGTAGTTTTCCCAAATAGAAAACCAAGTGGGTTATCCATATTGGAAACAAAGTAACAAGCAGTAACTAAAAGCAATACTCATAGTAGAAGTTTCCTTTACCAGTTCCACTGTTCAATAGCGCTTCACTCCTCGGCAACGACGCCAGAAAATAGTCTTGATGACCTACAAGTATAGGGGGTGTATCGCAGTACTTTTGATAAATAGGAGTGTCGATCCCAACGAGGAGCAGAAGGTGTTGACTAGTGATAAGGAGCAGGAAATATCTGTAAATACTTAGCAAACGGATTTTTAGTGGTTTTCTGATAAAGCAACAAAACAAAGTGCAAGTAATAAAGAACAAACGCAGCAAGTGGCCCAATCCTTTCTTAGCAAAGGACAAGCATGTGGAAATACTTATAAGGACCCAACGTTCTCAAGGACACATGGGAATTCTGTCAAGTGCTTTAGCTTCAAATAGCTAAGTACTCTTCTTTGGTGTTGTAAGTGTTGTGTGGGTGAACCTGTGCTAATGTACCGACCTTACTTGGACTAATACATACTTGTGATTAAACCCCTGCAAGCATCCACAACTACAGGAAAGTAATTAAGATATAAACCTAACCATAGCCTTAAACTCTGAGATCCTACACTCCCTTGTGCAAAGGTGTCCTAACGGGGGTTCATGTTTTTGTCACTCCGGCAACCCCACAATTAGTAGCCAAATACACAATGCATTCCCCTAGGCCCATAAATGGTGAAGTATCATGTAGTCGACATTCACATGTCACCACTATAAGAATAGCACCACAACTTAAATACTAAACCATTGAATAATAACTCAACACAAATCCACTAATAACAACATGACTTCTCCCATGTCCTCAAGAACTAGACAAACTACTCACATGACATCATATGGATCAAGATCAAAGATGATATGGTGATGAATAACAATCTGAACATAAACAATAATCCAATGGTTCCACTCACAAGCATCAACTATAATAGTAATTAACACCGGGAAAGTTTCCCCTAAGAACTAAAGAAATATCCAACACAATTGTTACAGCGGGACATAGTGGTGATGATGGTGCTGGTGGAGATGATGGTGTGTATGATGATGATGATCCCGATGAAGCCTAGCTTGATGACGGTGTTGATGGCGATGATCTTCCCTCTCCGGGAAGGAATTTCCCCGGCAGAAATTTGTATGTCGGAGAGATCTTTCTCTCTCGGTGTTTTCCGTCCCGCAGAGGTGGTGGAAATCTATCTGTGGTCGCCCCCTGGTATTATGGTTTCATGAGGAAGATATAGGCGAGAGGGCGGAGTCAGAGGCCAGGCATGTGGGCCACACCTGCCCTAGGCGCGGGGCAAGGTGGGCTCGCGCCAAGGGGGGTGTGGGCCCCATGTGTCCCTTCTTCGCCTCTCCTTTCTGGCTTCCTCAGTCTTCCGGGAAAATATAATTTTCCCATATTTTCTGGTATTTTCTGATCTTCGTGAAGTTGCGTCAAAACACCTCTTTTTCCATCAGAAACCTGACTCCGGCAGTCCATCCTCCAAGAATCAGCCAACATGCAAAAACAGTGGAAAAGACATAAATAATACCT
Source organism: Avena longiglumis (assembly GCA_030063025.1). Taxonomy (NCBI): domain Eukaryota; kingdom Viridiplantae; phylum Streptophyta; class Magnoliopsida; order Poales; family Poaceae; genus Avena; species Avena longiglumis. The sequence goes on along the minus strand of CP125974.1, from coordinate 452,688,175 downwards.
CATAATAAGATATATATATATCAATGAATAGAGACAAATTATGATATAGAATGGTGATACAAATTGGACGTATCACCCACATAGTTTCAACATACATAGCGCGAGTAGTTCCCAAATATTTAGTACATAGAGTTCACACATAATATGAGGCAAATAAAGTTCACAAGCAATTAAAAGATCAAAGAAAGAATGAGCTTGTGACTTTCCCATGCAACACCCGCATGCCTAAGGTGCACCTTCTCCCCCTTTGACATCAAGATGCCAAAAATGGAAAAGATCAAGACTAACACCCAAAAGTCAATCCTCATCATCATCATTGTCCTCCTCATAGGTTGCTGGAGCACGGTACGAGGAAGAGACATCGTCATCCCAGTGGCTATGCTTGGAGATCCATTGGTCTTTAGGAGTGATGTTGTTCTCAGAACCCATGGAGGTGGTCAATCCTTGAGCTTCCATCATTTCTTTCTGACAAGCACAAGCTTTCTTGTCATAAACATAGCCTCATACATGCGCTTTTGATTGTAAACTTGGAAGCAAAACACCTTCTTGAGCTTGGCCTCAATCTTCTTTGCCCATGATGGCTGGGCATACTTGCGACAAGAGACAACATAATTAGCATCACGGCCATTGTCAGCATCATCAGAATCAGCCTCAATCACATTGCCATCTTCATCCACCTCATTGTAGCATCCCAGTTGTCTAACCCCTGTAATGCTACATGTCATAATAATAAAAAGAGCCACTTCCAACATATAATTGTTGCATCATCATCATATCATGCTCATGTCATCATACCACCTTGCATTTGAGCATCATATAAAACCCTTTTCTTGTTTGGTTCTTATCTCATGTGCATGATTAATTGTATTTGCCTCTTGATATTGTATTTGGCTCTTGATACATTGTTATATGCCCAAGTTGAGTTGAGGGCATCTCTCTTTTTGACTCCACCACCTTATCTTTCACCACCTCTTTATTCCACCATCCAACTATTCTGAGCTTGGCATTTTGTTGTTTTATCTCTGGCTCATGATTAGTTGGTTGGAACCACCCATATATCTTGCTTGGCCTTGCCCACCTTTTGGGAATGCATATGAGTAATGCCAAGTTAATATTAATGTTTTCACAAGGATAAAGTTGGCATTAATTATTATGCATGGGCCATGCAAGTGCCACCTTTTCTAGTATTTGGGTTTATTTGAATTCTAGTGGATCATCTTCCTTTGTTTAAAACTTGTTGGCTTGCAGTTGTTTTTCACCATATCATCTAGCTATCTCCCCCCTTTAGCTTAACCCCTCCCCCATGCCCCATGCACACACATGTGCTATGTGGCATGCACATCTTAAACCACCCCCCTCTCTTTTGGATCTTGCTTGTTCTTTGCTTGGATCATGCATGGGCCAAAGGAGAACCCCATCATCACATGGCCATCTCTCTCTCTCTCTCTCCCTCCCTCTTTTCTTGCTTGATCTTGCTAGGCTAGTATGGAGCTTGCATGATCAACTAGTTTACCACCTCCCTCTTTCTTACCCCTTTTAGCAAACCCTAAAACCAACCCTTGCCATCTACCCTCCTAGCTAAACCTAAAACCCTAAGCCACCTTTTCCCTAATCTACACCTTTTTTTTTCCTAAACCAAAACCCTAGCTAAACCTCCCCTTCCCCTACTACCTAGCTTGATCACTCCTCACCTAAAACCCTAGGCTCAAGCCCATGCCCTCCCCTCTCTCTCGGCCTCTCCTCTCTCTCTAGCGTGCAGGCCCTGCCCCACCTAGCTGGCCCGCTTGCCACCTAGCTACCCCCTCCACCACTCAAAGAAACCCTAGACCCGAGCCTCACCTCTCCCTCTCTTGCTCTCTCTCTCTGCCCTAGGGGCCCCAACCGAACCACCCCGACCCCGGCCCCCCCTACCCCACCTGCCCGCCACACCGCCCGCCGTGCCCAGCCCTGGCACGTGAAGGAGGAGGAGGAAAGGTGGCCGAGCCACCTTTTCCATCTACCCCACCCCCACGGCATCTCCCCCTCCTCTCCGTCCCTATCCACCCACTCTGCCTCGCCCAGCTATCCCAGATCCACCCCAGCGCCCGCCTCTCCCTCTACCATCGCCACCTTCTACACCATCGTCTACACCTCGGCCTCCACCGCATCCACCGATCCGGTAGTCAAGGCGCCATCGAGGAGGCCAGAAGACCAAGGCCAGTCCCAGATCGACCATTACACGAAGCGGAGGAGAAGGACCGAGCCGCCCGTACCAGCGCCGCCGGAACCCTAGCCTCGCTGTCAAATGCCTCGCTGATCCTCTTTCGCCAACCCAACCAACGCCACCAACAACTTCCGGTGAGCCCACGACCTCCTAGACAACCCCCTCTGACCGATCTCGCCCTAGCGCCGCCGTGCCTTCCGTCGAACGCCGTTGGAGCGTCGGGTTCGCTGGCGCCTGCACGCTCGCGTCCCGCGTAGCAGCCTAGATAGGCCCCGTCCGTTTCCCTAACACCAAGCCCGAGCGTGATGCTCCGCCTCGCCCCGCAACGCCCCAGATCGAGCTCTCAAGGCCAGCGCTGCTGGCTGTAACCGATCTGTCACGCATGCATTCAGAGGAAGAAGCACAGTGTCGCGGCGTCGTTTTGCGTAAAACCCCCTGCCTCTTTTTCTGCATCAACCCGCGCTCCCCAAACCCCACTGTCGGCCTGCGAAGCGTTTTGCAAAAAGGCTCTGATTTTCGTGGAGCTCAACCCATGATCAGCTTCCCTCACCACTGGCGTGGGACCGCAAGCCCCTGGTCCCCCACCTGTAAGCGTCTGTGGGTAAGTCTGGCTGTGTATAACATGTTTCTGCGTCTGGTTAATTCAAATATGGTTTAAATAATTTCAAAATTCAAAATACAATTCAGCTTTTAAACAACTTTTCCATTGTTTTACCAAATAATGCAAATGATATATGTTTGAATATCAGAAAAATGCCAGGAATTCAAATATGCCATCCTTATTGTCTTTTGCCCAATTAAAATTCCAAGTTTATTTAAATTACACCAATTGCCACTAGAAATTAATAATTTAATAACTTTTGTTTTATAATTCCAAATTAAGCAAATGATATGTCTAAAATGATCACTCGTGAGACCTTTCTGTTTATGCTATCCATGACTTCAATTGCAGCATGCATCATATAAAAATATAATGAACAGCAACTTTTATGGCAACAAAATGTGACTAAAACCCAATTCAAATGTTATTTCTTGTCCTCCACACCTCACCCATGCCATGCTACTTATTGCCATGCAACTTGTGCATCATTCATCATGGCATGATTGTTTGCTTGACGCATTTAATTCCAATGCTTGTGCTCTATATTCATGTTGGCCTTGTTTGTTTGGTTTTTCTCGGATAGACACTGAGCAGGGGTTATATCAAGAGAACCAGGAGCACTACCCAGATCCGTCCCTTGCTTCAACAGAGATACCAGGCAAGCACTTCCACATGCTTGCATACATACAGTACCTATTGCCTCTATCTTATTCTTGCATCATTGAGTCGCGATTGCATTAAATTGAATCCCAAGTATGCATAGCCTTTACTTTTAAACCCCACCAAGCTTGTTTCCTCCATCCCATGATCCACTACTATAGGAGTTGTTTGAGCCATGCGAGTCGTAGAACAGCATGTGTAGGGTATGTGAGTGTCTGATGGATAACGAGGTACCTAAACAACTTAACCTGAGTAGTTCTGGGATAACTAAAGAAAGTGGCACCGGTGAGCAACATCTGCTATTTGGTTCTTCCTGCTCACTTGTGTCCCGTAAGACCCCGAGTACTTGATTCATGTTCCTTGATTTATCGCGCTATCCACATCCGGGAGGTATATGGGACCCCCGAGCGAGCTTGATTCCGTCTTATTTCTTGGGGCCACAAACTAGTTTGAGGTTTTATTTACTATCCTGTACTTATGCCATGCTACTTTCAGACTTAAATTGTGCGAGGAGCACACTGCATCTTTAGGATCGGGACACGATTCGCGGTGTCGAAAAGCCCAGCCACACTTTCGGTTCCCAGTCGTTCACAGCCCACCCAAACCTTGAGTCCGTCTCTGAGCTTGCTTACCCGCTATGGGATCTACTCCAAGGGGTGGCCCCCTGAAATATTTCTGAATCTTGTGATTGTTCAGTCGTGAAAGCCTCGTTGGGTTTTGAGTTGGTTTTTCCGAGGTTGATCGGGCGTGTGTTGCTATTGGTGCACCCCGGCCGGGTAAAACTTTCTGAAAGCCGTGTCCGCGGATATGGACGACTTGGAGCACAGTTTCTCGATCATAGACAAGCATAACTAAAGTACCGCCTTAATTTGACTAAGTAATTTGACTAGTAAATAGTGCAACACTCATGGAATGGTTAATAAAATTGCCAACGGATGGGGGGTTGTTCGTCCGCTTCCTTGTTGGTAAGCAGGGAGGAGGATGGATCGGATGAAATTACCATTATAACTGTTGTTCTTAAATTCACGGACATCCGCTCATCATTGGTTAGGCGGATGGTTAGCGTTATCTGTAGAATTGCTAGGGTTTATCTTTTGCTGCAATTGCGTCACCCAGGTTGTGTCCCTTTAGAGGCATTAAGACTTGCCGAAAATACTTAGGGTCTCACACGATAAATTCTTGATTCATATGAATGTACCTTCTCGTGACGGATCTTGGGTGGAAGAAGCCGAAGATGTTGGCAACGATCGCTCGTAGAGATTCCGGAACGGGATCCATGAGACCTGTAGTTGGGATGTGCTTATTTCTCGGCATCTTATGCCGATTTGCTTCTTATCCGTACTCGGATCTTGTTTGCCGCTTCGCATGATACTACGATGTGTGTTGTATGAGGAGTTATCCTAAAATATAGATTTATCTAGGTCATTTGAATCTTGCCGTATGGCGTTGGTATATTTCCTTTCTTTCTAGATGGTGTGGCTCGATGTACTCTTGTATGGTGGCTTGCGTACATACCCACTTGTGCGTAGTTGATCCCTTCGCCGCCGACGCCGCCTGACAGTCCCGTTGAGAGGGTAGTGGTTGGGACGTCTGAAAGGACTACCGGTGAGTGGCTTTGGGGCCCCACCGTACTATTTCAACCACTATCACTCATCCAGCTTGTATCTAGGAGCGTAGTTCACCGAGGTAGTTACAATTGGTATCGAGCCATCCCGACCTTCGTGGTTTCAGCCAAACGGTCGTTGTCGATCTAGCAAATATTTTTGGTAGTTATGTATATTAGGGAAAACAAAACGCGAGTAGGACTGCTTCCACTTTTCTTCTTACCTCCCACCCACCCTTTTCTGGTAAGGAAGTGTAACGTTTTCAATCCTCTTCTCAAAGTTCAAACTAGGATTCACGTGTTCTGGGTTTCCGTAGTACCATAGGTTGTGTGTGTGTGTGTGTGTGTGTGTGTGTGTGTGTGTGTAATCCCTTGGCTATCTGTTGCATCCAAGTTGTTATCTTATCTGCCTTTGGGTTATCAACTGTTGGTACATTCCATACCTACATGCGTTTGCAAACCGGCGCAATCTATCTTCCTCTTGTAGCCGACGCTATCTTGTTTGGGGTGTTCGCTCGTAGTTATCAATCTTTAGGTTTCGTGAGAAGAAGGGGTTAGGATATGTGTTCCACTTGTTCATGTGCGGAGTAATGATTTGAGTGCGGGATGGAGTCGCGACCATACCACTACTTGTATCATTCGCTTTTGTCTATTGGATCGGTAGAGTCACTAATCTTGATTCGTTAAGTAATTTTAGCATATATTGGTATTTTAATGCGAAATTTGTGGAAAATTTTTCTTGATATATTTGTACCACACTCCTTTTCGTCGTGTGCGATATGCTTAATATCTTTTAGGTGCTATGAACTTTGTTGATATTTTAATATCATCTCAGTAAATTGTATCCTTTAATCTTGGTTAATTCCATCTTGGTACTATTTTGGATTATTATCATCTTCCATTATAGTACTGACTTGAGTTTTATATCAATGATGGATGGCTCCACCACGCCGGACTGAAGAGGACATCCCTCCGGAACTGGGCTCAGCGCTGTCAAGCATAGCTAATGCTTTGGCGGCAATGCAAGAGAACCAGCAGCGCTTTGAGGAGAGCGTCAGAAGGAATGAATTTGCTCCACTTCCTCCACCTCCCAAGCGTGGTGACATCAAGAGCTTCCTCAAGTTCAACCCTCGTCAGTTTGATGTTTCTGACCGACCTCTTGACGCGGATGATTGGCTGCGAGATCTCAAGGTTGCTCGAGGCTGGCGATGTTCGAGCAGGAGTGGGTCAAGTGTGCTACTCACCTTCTCAAGGGAGACGAGCTCTTTGGTGGGAAAACTACTTGAAGGCAAGCTGCACCGGGTTCCGACCAACTTGGGAGAGGTTCACTGCAGCTTTCAAAGAACAGTTTCTCAGAGATAGTGATGGAAAGGATGAAGGAGGCCTTCCTCAACCTCAAGCAGGAAATGATAACGCCAACACCTACATCAGAACTTCATGAACCTGTCTCGCTATGGTGGTGATGAGGTATCGATGACAAGAAAAGCGTAAAAGATTCGCAAGGGCTCAATGCGTCGATCAAGTATGCAATCACGCATGCAAGACCGCAACCTTCCCGGAACTACAAGACACAAAGACTGCAAGAGGAGGCAAGCAGGCAAATGTTTGAGGAGTCCAAGAAACATAACAGGATGCATCAAGCTCGCAGCTTATGGCAGCTCCTTCTAAGCGGGCGTGTCCGGGTTCCTAACACCCCACCGCGCTCCCGGCTCCACCAAGACCTGCGAGTTTCACGTCAAGGCCACCAAACTTCACCATCGCGCTCCTGTGGGCTACAACAACCATTACCTGAGCGCTGGCGGAGTCCTCGGCTACTCGCCCACGTCCTCACGGTGCTTGTTACACATGTGGAGATCATGGACATCCCCGAATCGCCCAATGAAGAACAAAGCTCTCCTCAACCCCGCCAAGATCTCGCAACAAGCTCTCCTTCGGTTCGTGCACCACCGCCTCGGCTCTCAACATCAACACTAAGCCCGGTCTGCGGTTGTTCGCGCCAATCAACCAACGCCTCTCAAGCCGAGCTCGCACTGGAGTAGTCATGGGTATGCTTTCGCTTAACTCGCCTGCACGAGTTCTCTTTGATTCTGCATCGCATTCATTTGTGTCTCACAAGTTTGCAAATGAGAATGAGTTAGTCATGGTTCCTCTACAAAAGGTTAATGGTTCTTTCTCCTGGGGCAAACATGAGGGCTGTTCATATCAGCCATGGCAACCAAGTTGAGATTGGTGGCTCTTCATTCTTGGCTTCTTTGATTGTTCTGGGCAACTCTGACATTGATGTCATTTTGGGCATGGACTGGTTGACAGCAAATGCAGCTGTCATTGATTGTGCTGAACGCTCAGTGTCTCTGAAGATTGCTGAAGGCCACATAGTCTTTTCTCCAAGTCCGACTCCTGCTGTCCAGCTCTATTCCTTGGCTGCTCTGAATAATGATGCTATGGAAGCTATTCAGGGTGTACCGTGGTCCGTGTGAGTTCCAGATGTCTTTCTGAAGAGTTGCTGTATGCCTCCGGATCGCGAGGTTGAATTCGTGATTGAGCTTGAACCTGAACTCCCTATCTCCAAGAGGCCATATAAATGGGTCCTTCCGAGTTGGCTGAACTCAAACGACAACTTGATGAACAAGAGAAATTGGGTTTCATTCAACACAGCACTTCTTCTTGGGGCAGCCCAACAATCTTTGTGAAGAAGCGTGACAGAACCGATAGGCTATGTGTTGACTACCGGGCTCTAAATGCTAAAACTATCAAGAACAAATATCCTCTTCCTCGGATAAATGATCTATTTGATCAGCTGGCAGGAGCTGTGGTGTTCTCTAAGCTGGACTTGAGAAGTGGTTATCACCAAATCAAAATTCGCAAAGAGGATGTGCCCAAGACAGCTTTCACCACCCGTTATGGCCTGTATGAGTACACGGTCATGTCTTTCGGTCTCACCAACGCACCTGCTACCTTCTCGAGGCTGATGAACTCCGTTTTCATGGAGTACCTGGACAAGTTTGTTGTGGTATATCTGGATGACATTCTGGTTTATTCCAAGTCCAAGGAGGAGCATGAAGAGCACCTGCGGTGTGTCCTGAACAAGCTTCGTGAGAACCGCTTGTATGCAAAGTTCTCTAAGTGTGAGTTTTGGCTGCCTGAAGTAACATACTTGGGTCATGTTATCTCTGCCAAGGGCATTGCGCCAACCCGGAAACCGTGACAATAGTTGAATGGCTTCCTCCGCTAATGTCAAGGAAGTGCGGAGTTTTCTCGGTTTGGCTAGCTATTGCCGTCGATTTGTTCGAACTTCTCAAGATAGCAAAGCCTCTTACCGACCTCCTCAAGAAAGGCAAGAAGTATCTGTGGACTCCTGCTTGTCAAGAAAGTTTCGAGACACTCAAAGAGAAGCTCACTTCCACACCAGTCTTGGTTCCTCCGGATACATCTAAGCCTTTCCATATTCTGCGACGCCTCTTTGCAAGGATTGGGCGGTCCTTATGCAAGAGAGACAGTGGTTGCTTATGCCTCTCGTCGATTGAAGACGCACGAGATCAACTATCCCACACATGACCTTGAGCTAGCAGCGCTTGTCTTTGCGTTGAAGCTATGGAGGCACTACTTGCTTGGTAACCGTTAGAGATCTTCTCGGACCACAAGAGTTTGAAGTATATCTTCACTCAACCGGATCTCAACCTTCGCAAAGGAGATGGATTGAAGCAATCAATGACTTTGATGTGACCATCAACTACACTCGAGCAAAGCAAATGTTATGGCGATGCGCTTAGCGTAAAAGCTTATGTCAACAACCTCATGGTGGAAGAGCAGCACCTCTCTTGTGCGAGGAATTCCGTCACTGAACCTCGAGATTGTGGAACAAGGGCATCTCCGAACCTTCGCTACTCCTCTTGAAGAACAGATTCGCTCTCGTCGACTTGGTGATCCGCACCAAAAAGCTCATCGCTAAGCTTGACCTTCCAGTATGAGTCCTTTCATGTTGATGATCAAGGCACGCTCTTCTTTGAACACGGATGTTTGTTCCAAACTACCCGGTCCGAGAGACCAAGTTCTCAAGGAGGCACATGAATCGGTTCTTTCTATCCATCTGGCGGCACAAAGATGTACATGGACACGAAAACACATCTTGGTGGCACAGGTTGAAGCGGTATTGTGCCAAGTATGTCTCGAGAATGTGATGTCTGCGCAGAGTCAAGGTTGTCCATCGAAACCATTTGGTCTTCTACAGCCATTGAAACCTCCAGTGGAAATGGGAGAAAGTTGAGATGGACTTCATCACGGCTTTCCAAGGTCGCGAAGGGCAACAATGCAATTTTGTTGTCATCGATGGCTTTCTAAAGTGGCTCATTTCTTCGATCAAAGAAACAATTTACGGAAATTGGTTGAGCTCTATATCAACAGATTGTCTCTTTGTATGGGGTTCCACTTGAAATCAGTTCGCACTGGGAGCATCTTCACCTCAAAGTTGGGAGAGTTTCCAAAAGCTTTGGGAACAAAGTTGAACTTCAGCTTTGCTTACCACCCTCGATCGCAAGGACAAGTGGAAAGAATCAATCGATTGGAGGACATGCTTAGAGCTTGCGTCATCTCTTTTGGCATGAAGTGGGAGGAATGCCTTCCATATGCTGAATTCTCCTACAACAACGACTTCGGAAGAGTCGAAGATGGCACCATTCGAGGCTCTCTATGGACGCAAGTCAGAACTCCCATTGGTTGGTCAGTGCGGAGAAAGGATCTGGTTTGGCCACGACATTGTAACCCAAGCGAGGAGAAGGTGCATATCATTGGAGAACCTGAAGATTGCTCAAAGTCGCGGAAGAGCAACTATGACAGGAAAGCACACGGATATGGTATATGCCCTGGTGATCTCGTCTACCTTCGTGTCACTCCATGAGAGGAACACACCGCCGGTATCAAAGGAAAGTTGGCTCCTAGATACATCGGTCCTTTCAAGATACGTGGTAGAAGAGGAGAAGTTGCTTATGCACTAGAGCTTAGGAAAAACTCAAAGTCCATGATGTTTTCCACATCTCTCAGCTCAAGAAGTGCTTCAAAGACCCCGCAAGACCGTGGATCATGAGCTAATCGACCTCCAAGAAGATCTGTCTTATCAAGAACACCCCACCAAAATCCTTGAGACCGCAGAAGGACTGCAACAAGTCCATCAAGTTTTGCAAGGTGCAGTGGTCACACCATTACATTGATGAAGCCACATGGGAGCGTGAAGATGAACTCCGTGCCAACCATCCTTCTCTCTTTGTATCTTCTTCTTCTTCCTAGAATCTCGGGGCGAGATTCCTGTTTAGTGGGGGAGAGTTGTAGCATCCCAGTTGTCTAACCCCTGTAATGCTACATGTCATAATAATAAAAAGAGCCACTTCCAACATATAATTGTTGCATCATCATCATATCATGCTCATGTCATCATACCACCTTGCATTTGAGCATCATATAAAACCCTTTTCTTGTTTGGTTCTTATCTCATGTGCATGATTAATTGTATTTGCCTCTTGATATTGTATTTGGCTCTTGATACATTGTTATATGCCCAAGTTGAGTTGAGGGCATCTCTCTTTTTGACTCCACCACCTTATCTTTCACCACCTCTTTATTCCACCATCCAACTATTCTGAGCTTGGCATTTTGTTGTTTTATCTCTGGCTCATGATTAGTTGGTTGGAACAACCCATATATCTTGCTTGGCCTTGCCCACCTTTTGGGAATGCATATGAGTAATGCCAAGTTAATATTAATGTTTTCACAAGGATAAAGTTGGCATTAATTATTATGCATGGGCCATGCAAGTGCCACCTTTTCTAGTATTTGGGTTTATTTGAATTCTAGTGGATCATCTTCCTTTGTTTAAAACTTGTTGGCTTGCAGTTGTTTTTCACCATATCATCTAGCTATCTCCCCCCTTTAGCTTAACCCCTCCCCCATGCCCCATGCACACACATGTGCTATGTGGCATGCACATCTTAAACCACCCCCCCTCTCTTTTGGATCTTGCTTATTCTTTTATTGGATCATGCATGGGCCAAAGGAGAACCCCATCATCACATGGCCATCTCTCTCTCTCTCTCTCCCTCCCTCTTTTCTTGCTTGATCTTGCTAGGGCTAGTATGGAGCTTGCATGATCAACTAGTTTACCACCTCCCTCTTTCTTACCCCTTTTAGCAAACCCTAAAACCAACCCTTGCCATCTACCCTCCTAGCTAAACCTAAAACCCTAAGCCACCTTTTCCCTAATCTACACCTTTTTTTTTCCTAAACCAAAACCCTAGCTAAACCTCCCCTTCCCCTACTACCTAGCTTGATCACTCCTCACCTAAAACCCTAGGCTCAAGCCCATGCCCTCCCCTCTCTCTCGGCCTCTCCTCTCTCTCTAGCGTGCAGGCCCCCTGGCCCCACCTAGCTGGCCCCGCTTGCCACCTAGCTACCCCCTCCACCACTCAAAGAAACCCTAGACCCGAGCCTCACCTCTCCTCTCTTGCTCTCTCTCGCCCTAGGGGCCCCAGCCACCACCCGACCTGCCTGCCTACCCCACCTGCCAGCTACACCTGCCTGCCTGCCCGTGCCCAGCCTGGCGTGAAGGAGGAGGAGGAAAGGTGGCGAGCCACCTTTCCATCTACCCCACGGCATCTCCCTCCTCTCGTCCCTATCCACCCACTGCCTCGCCCACTATCCCAGATCCACCCAGTGGCCGCCCTCTCCCTCTACCCCCACCTTCTACACCATCGTGCACCCTCGGCCTCCACGCATCCGGCCCGATCCAGCCGTCAAGTGCGCCATCGAGGAGGCTGAAGACCAAGGCAGATCCACGCATCGACCGTACGCAGCGGAGGAGAAGGACCGGAGCCGCCCGTACCAGCGCCGCCCGAGCCGGAACCCTAGCCTCGCCGTCCGTCTGCCTCGACGCTGATCCTCTGCTCGCCGACCCGAACCAACGCCACCAACAACCTCCCGGTGAGCCCACGACCCTCCTAGACAACCCCCTCTGACCGATCTCGCCCTAGCGCCGCCGTGCCTTCCGTCGAACGCCGTCGGAGCGTCGGGTTCGCTGGCGCCTGCACGCTCGCGTCCCGCGTAGCAGCCTAGATAGGCCCCGTCCGATTCCCTAACACCAAGCCCGAGCCAGCAGCGGTGCTCCGCCTCATGTGCGCCCAGCGTCGAGATCGAGCCCAGCGCAAGGCCGCATGCACCGATCTGTCGACAGACAGATTCAGAGGAAGAAGCACAGTGTCGCGGCGTCGTTTTGCGTAAAACCCCCTGCCTCTTTTTCTGCATCAACCCGCGCCCCCCAAACCCCACCTGTCGGCCTGCGAAGCGTTTTGCAAAAAGGCTCCTGTATTTTCAGGAGCTCAACCCGCGGTCCAGCCTTCCCTCAGCCGCTGGCGCGTGGGACCGCAAGCCCCTGGTCCCCCACCTGTAAGCGTCTGTGGGTAAGTCTGGCTGTGTATAACATGTTTCTGCGTCTGGTTAATTCAAATATGGTTTAAATAATTTCAAAAATTCAAAATACAATTCAGTTTTAAACAACTTTTCCATTGTTTTACCAAATAATGCAAATGATATATGTTTGAATATCAGAAAAATGCCAGGAATTCAAATATGCCATCCTTATTGTCTTTTGCCCAATTAAAATTCCAAGTTTATTTAAATTACACCAATTTCCACTAGAAATTAATAATTTAATAACTTTTGTTTTATAATTCCAAATTAAGCAAATGATATGTCTAAAATGATCAGCTCGACGAGACCTTTCTGTTTATGCTATCCATGACTTCAATTGCAGCATGCATCATATGAAAATATAATGAACATCAACTTTTATGGCAACAAAATGTGACTAAAACCCAATTCAAATGTTATTTCTTGTCCTCCACACCTCACCCATGCCATGCTACTTATTGCCATGCAACTTGTGCATCATTCATCATGGCATGATTGTTTGCTTGACGCATTTAATTCCAATGCTTGTGCTCTATATTCATGTTTGTAACACCCTCAGAATCGGACCTATGCAAGTTCGGGCAAAATTCACCAAACCCGCATAGAAACGATTCAAAGGTGCCCACCAGGCACTTTCGTGCGGGTGGAAAAGCAGTAATAACATCGCACAACAGTCCTCGATGGGACCCACAGCAGATATATATAGCGACTCAAAGAGTCAAGAATACAGATATAATATACAAAGATCCAAATCACCTTGAAAATGATTGAGCGTCCGACTACGGACAAGAAGCAAATGGGGCTAAGAGCCCTGAAGAATAACCAATGGCGTCCATAACCCTACCCAGGCCAAGCCGGAAGGGTAACCACGCTAACGGCGTCGATCGCACAACTGCTTAACAAAAGGGGTGCCAAAGGGCAAAGCGAAAACAAAGAAGGCGTCGATCTTGAGGCGATGCAATGAGGCTAGTCGGCGGTCCTCGCCTACATAGGTATGGTGGACTGGAGCGGCAGTGGCATGCACTAAACAACCTATAGAGACTCGATACAACTGGCGATTATCAGAGAGGGGTAAGAATGACCTATCCGGATCCAACCTGAAGCTATTACCAAGCAAACCCATCCTGGCGTTTCCCCCTCGAGACCAAACGAGGAAGTCAACCGAGGAACTCACACAGTTGGCAGTTTTACTTATTTGGTTATCGTTGTAGCAATTACTAGTCAGGTATAGATAATCGTCCTGATAAAGTAAGCAGTGGGCCCTTTTAGTTAATCATTCCGTTGTAGTTGCAGCAATTACTAATCAGATACAGGTAGCATGAGATAAACCCATAACCCAGCAGTTGTTGGTACTTTTAATCAGCCAATTACGTTGTAGTTGCCATACTTACTAGTCAGGTACAAGGGTCGCAAGCGACAAACCAAACAAACAATTGTGGCCAGTATTAATTAGCCATTCCATTATAGTGAAGCTGATTACTAGTCATTATAAGTCAAATTTATAGCAGTAAACTTTAGTTATGCTTGTCTATGATCGAGATACTGTGCTCCAAGTCGTCCATATCCGCGGACACGGCTTTCAGAAAGTTTTACCCGGCCGGGGTGCACCAATAGCAACACACGCTCGATCAACCTCGGAAAAACCAAATCAAAACCCAACGAGGCTTTCACGACTGAACAATCACAGATTGAAATATTTAGGGGCCACCCTTAGAGTAGAATCCATAGCGAGTAAGCAAGCTCCGAGACGGCCTCAAGGTTTGGCTAGACGGCTGTGAACGACTGGGAACCCCAAACGGGGCTTGTCGACACCGCGAAATCGTGGTCCGATCCTAAACAGTACAGTGTGCAGTACCTCGCACAATCATAAATAAAGCGGTAAAACATGGCATAAGTACAGGATCGTAAATAAAACCTCAAACTAGTTTGGCCCCAAGAAATAAGAATGAATCAAGCTCGGCTCGGGGTCCCATATACCTCCCGGATGTGGATAGCGCCAAAATCAAGGAACAGTATCAAGTACTCGGGGTCTTACGGGACACAAGTGGGCGTCGAAACCAAATATTATCTATCACCCACGATGCCTCCGCTTATTCAATTTTAGTTGTTAAACAGAAAGTAAAGTGACGATAAGTAAAACTAGAATCATCTCCAACATCAACATGCGGCAATACATCAACAATCGTGGCATTGACAACACGCGACAACACTTGAGCAAGCTACGACACGCAAGTCCAACTAGCTACCAAACAACAGGTAATAGGATGTGTCCAAGGCAATATACGGTGCGGGGGATATCAAAGTGCGAAAACTAGAGCATCGCAACACAGATAGCAATAGATCAGGAGGGAATAAAGACTATAAAATTAAGATAGGTAGAAAGGGGAGATGCTCGCTTGAAAACATTGTCGAAGGTTTCAACGAAGATCGGGCAAGCTCACATCAACTCAACGGCCTTATCCGAAGAAGCAAAACACTAGAATAAACACGATGCAATATTTAATACACGACAGAAGATCGGCATGATGCATGCATGATGGATGGCATGGCAAGGTGCGATGCAATTAGGTCAAGATTAAGCGGAACCGGGGTCCCGACAATTAATTAAATGGTTCGAGTTATTTAGAACCCCCGCAAATTAAATGTTGTTTAGCCATGGAACAGATGGAGCCGGTTCGCTACACATGTTTAAATGAGGCCAATATGAGTCTAGATTTGCCCGCATATGGGCCCCATATTTAATTATTAGGTGAGTTGGCAGAAGGCCCCCATACCACAGATATGCATGCGAGTATGACAGTTCAAAATGCAATCAAGTTGTTATTATGTTATCAAAATAGGGTCTGAGGAAAAAGGGTCACACATATAGGGGTCTCGACGATCTTGGGGTTCCGGGGTCCGGGGTCCGACAGGGTCCAGGATCCGGTCTCGGGGTTCGACGGAACGTTCTCGGGCTCCGGGGTCGTTCTCGGAGATCGGGGGTAGGTCTTGGCGCATCCGGGTGCGGGACTTGGGGGAATGTCGACGGTCCAGGCGTTCAGGGGGAAGTTCTCGGTGTCCGGGTGAAGCACTCGGCGTTCTATGGTTCCACGTCGACGGCCTTGGTTTCCTCGATGAAGAGCTTGGTGTGTCCGTGTCGGGGTTCTCGGGTTCGGTCGCCGGGCGTCAGTCTTCGGGACCTCGATGTCCGGGAAGCAGAACTCGGATCGGTGTCGTTCTGGGCGCCAACTTGTCTGCCGATGGCGAACTTCGCTCGAAGCCGGGAAGAGGTACTCGGTGTCCATGTTGAAGACCTTGTCGGTCCGTCTTTTGTCGGTGGCGAACTTGACCGATGTCCTACGAGGTCTCGTCTGGCGGATCCAAGATGTAGGGCATGGCGTCGCCTATTGGGGTTCTCGGGTGCCGCGTCGATGGTTCTTCGGGTATATCTCGGGTCGACGTGGATCTTGCCGAGGTCGGCATGAGCTGGATCTTGCAAAACACACTGCACAGGATGCGTGGGCCAACTCGTCAGGTACTCGTATGGTAGCAGCGCCCGAGCCACCAAAACCACGAAGACGACTGGAACGAGGTCAGATGTCCACGGCGACGCACACATGGAGCCAAGGGCGGCGGAGCTTCGCGACGACGGAGGTCTCCTGAGGCGATGCGACGGGCGGGCAGCGAACTCCGGAGGAAAGGAGAACCCGGGCGTCGGGCGCAGAGCTCGGGCGGCGAAGGTCACGGCGTCGGCCAGAGGAGCGTGGGGACGACGCGGCTTGCTCGCAGGAAGGTGGAGGAGGCGAAGGAGGGTCGCCCGGCGGTGGAGGCGGAGCTCAGCGGCGGGCGCGTGTCTGGCGAACGGAGGCGGCGTCGGCTCGGGCGGAGCGCGAGCGTGGCGGCGTGAAAGGGCAGACGGGAGGTCCCATGCGCTTGGCGGTGGAGAAGGTGCGAGGGCAGCGGCGAGGTGGTCGGCAGGCGGCGGAGTGCGGGCGACGCGGGCTTGGGGAACAGCGCGGAGGCGCGAGGCGGTGGCGCGGCGCCGGGCCGGTGGCGCCGCTGGAAAGGAGGAGGAGGCGCTAAGCGCAGGCGGTGGGCGGCGCAGCGGTCGAGCGGGAGACTGACGGGAGGGAAGGAGGCGGCTGCGGAGGGAGAAGGGCGGTCGACGGGCGACGAGGGTCACGCCAGGAGAGGAAGCGTCGGGCTGAGAGGAGGATGGGGACGGGCGGTTGGTGAGAAGGAGAAGGTGGGGTCGTCGAGGGCAGCGTGATGGTGGGCGTGTGGTGTGAGTGGGGCCACGTGATCGGTGCGGGAAGTGACTGGGTGCGATCTGGGGTGGGGAACGGCCGGGGGGTGGGTGGAAAGTGGCCAGGCGGTGGGTGCTGAGGCGTGTGGGTGTGGGTCAGATGGGGTGGTTTTAGCATAGGTGGAGGAAGGGAGCTGATGTGGCACATTGTGGTTGGGTAGGAGGAGAGGAGAGGGTGAGGTGGAGAGGTTTGATTGGGTGGAGTGAGGTGGAGGCTGGGTTGGGTAGATTAGGTTGGGTGGGTGTAGGATTTAGAGGGCAGGTCTGTTGGACCGATTAGTTTTCTGGGGCGGTCGTTCGGGTCGATCGGCCCGTTCGACTGCCCCGCTAAAAATAATTAAAACGTTTATTGGTTTTAAACGGCCGTCTGCAAACCGATAGCGACCAAAACAAAATATTCCGGGGACCCGGTTTTGGCGTTTGAATAAAAGACGGGGCGTTTTTAGAAAACAAAACGGGCTTGCGAAAATAGTTTTGGCAAACAATGCATGATGATGGCGATGCAATGCACAAATTCAACGCGATTTTCTAGCAGTGGTTTTGCGGGATGCCACAATTCGACACCACTAACAATGGATCTCGCCCTCGAGATCCGCCTCACCAATCTTGGAAGGAAGGCGGTGATGCGATCCTTCGGCGTGTAGATCCTCGCGACATCACTAACAAGGGTTGTTGTCCGTGATCGTCGAGAGAGCACTCCGGAAACAAAAAGGTCGGAGGTAGAGGTATCAACAAATAAAGCCACCCCTAACTTCGATGGAAAGAGGGAACCGATGCATTCTCGTCCACTTCAATGTACAAAAGCGAATAGAAGGGGTAGTCGGCATGGGGGCCAATCCATCACGCACCCGAACTATTACTCCGCACAATCAGTAGAAGAGCGTGCAACCATTCTCGGAATCAGACTGAAGATCTCGACAAGCGAGGTTCGGAAACAAAGGAGGGATGCAGACTCTGCATCGGAGCTGGCGTAGATGATGTCGTCGCGTCGGAAAACACCGGAAGGCACAAACAAAGAATAGACGGATTCATCAGGCAACTGGAACACCGGATGGCAGAACACCGTTATCCGAAGAGGAAGCGAAACCCTAAAGGTACGGCGGAGACCCAACCACGAGAATTCCTGGACTCGAAGAAAGGGACGAGAGCGGATTCAAAACACGTAGGGGTAAGAGGAGAACAGCAGAGGGGTAAGGAGTAAAATCAGACCTAATCAGAACTATCCAACCGATTTTCGAAAATAGTTTTGACACTCTACTTCGGCCGTTAGCTAGGTTATCCTACAGGCTGGACTTGTGGGGTATCGCAAGCCTGAGCTCGATACCACTCAGTAACACCCTCGAATCGGACCTATGCAAGTTCGGGCAAAATTCACCAAACCCGCATAGAAACGATTCAAAGGTGCCCAGCACTGCACTGCGGGTGGAAAACGAAGTAATAACATCGCACAACAGTCCTCGATGGGACCCACAGAACAGATATATATAGCAGCGACTCAAAGAGTCAAGAATACAGATATAATATACAAAGATCCAAATCACCTTGAAAATGATTGAGCGTCCGACTACGGACAAGAAGCAAATGGGGCTAAGAGCCCTGAAGAATAACCAATGGCGTCCATAACCCTGCCCAGGCCAAGCCGGAAGGGTAACCCTGCTAACGGCGTCGATCGCACAACCTGCTTAACAAAAGGGGTGCCGACAAAGGGCAAAGCAGAAAACAAAGAAGGAGCGTCGATCGAGGCCGAGACGGCGAGGCTAGAATTCGGTCCTCGCCTACATAGGTATGGTGGATGGGCGGCGGCAAAGATGCACTAAACAACCTATAGAGACTCGATACAACTGGCGATTATCAGAGAGGGGTAAGAATGACCTATCCGGATCCAACCTGAAGCTATTACCAAGCAAACCCATCCTGGCGTTTCCCCCTCGAGACCAAACGAGGAAGTCAACCGAGGAACTCACACAGTTGGCAGTTTTACTTATTTGGTTATCGTTGTAGCAATTACTAGTCAGGTATAGATAATCGTCCTGATAAAGTAAGCAGTGGGCCCTTTTAGTTAATCATTCCGTGGTAGTTGCAGCAATTACTAATCAGATACAGGTAGCATGAGATAAACCCATAACCCAGCAGTTGTTGGTACTTTTAATCAGCCAATTACGTTGTAGTTGCCATACTTACTAGTCAGGTACAAGGGTCGCAAGCGACAAACCAAACAAACAATTGTGGCCAGTATTAATTAGCCATTCCATTATAGTGAAGCTGATTACTAGTCATTATAAGTCAAATTTATAGCAGTAAACTTTAGTTATGCTTGTCTATGATCGAGATACTGTGCTCCAAGTCGTCCATATCCGCGGACACGGCTTTCAGAAAGTTTTACCCGGCCGGGGTGCACCAATAGCAACACACGCTCGATCAACCTCAGAAAAACCAAATCAAAACCCAACGAGGCTTTCACGACTGAACAATCACAGGATTCAGAAATATTTCAGGGGGGCACCCCTTAAGTAGAATCCGTAACGGAGTAAGCAAGCTCCGAGACGGCCTCAAGGTTTGGCTAGACGGCTGTGAACGACTGGGAACCCCAAACGGGGCTTGTCGACACCGCGAAATCGTGGTCCGATCCTAACATGATGCAGTGTCGGTACCTCGCAATCATAAATAAAGCGGTAAAACATGGCATAAGTACAGGATCGTAAATAAAACCTCAAACTAGTTTGTGGCCCCAAGAAATAAGAATGAATCAAGCTCTGGCTCAGGGGGGTCCCATATACCTCCCGGATGTGGATAGCGCGATAAATCAAGGCAGTATCCAGTACTCGGGGTCTTAACGGCCCCAAGTGGTCGTTCCAAAACCAAATATGATCTACCACCCACCGATGCCTCTTCTTATTCAATTTTAGTTGTTAAACAGAAAGTAAAGTGACGATAAGTAAAACTAGAATCATCTCCAACATCAACATGCGGCAATACATCAACAACCGTGGCATTGACAACACGCGGCAACACTTGAGCAAGCGACTACGACACGCAAGTCCAACTAGCTACCAAACAACAGGTAATAGGATGTGTCCAAGGCAATATACTACGCATAGGGATATCAAAGGGTACGAAAACTAGAGCATCGCAACACAGATAGCAATAGATCAACAGGAGGGAATAAAGACTATAAAATTAAGATAGGTAGAAAGGGGGAGATGCTCGCCTGAAAACATTGTCGAAGGTTTCAACCGAAGATCGGGGCGAAGCTCACATCAACTCAACGGCCTTATCCGCGAAGAAGCAAAACACTAGAATAAACACCGGATGCAATATTTAATACACGGCAGAAGATCGGCATGATGCATGCATGATGGATGGCATGGCAAGGTGCGATGCAATTAGGTCAAGATTAAGCGGAACCGGGGTCCCGACAATTAATTAAATGGTTCGAGTTATTTAGAACCCCCGCAAATTAAATGTTGTTTAGCCATGGAACAGATGGAGCCGGTTCGCTACACATGTTTAAATGAGGCCAATATGAGTCTAGATTTGCCCGCATATGGGCCCCATATTTAATTATTAGGTGAGTTGGCAGAAGGCCCCCATACCACAGATATGCATGCGAGTATGACAGTTCAAAATGCAATCAAGTTGTTATTATGTTATCAAAATAGGGTCTGAGGAAAAAGGGTCACACATATAGGGGTCTCGACGATCTTGGGGTTCCGGGGTCCGGGGTCCGACAGGGTCCAGGATCCGGTCTCGGGGTTCGACGGAACGTTCTCGGGCTCCGGGGTCGTTCTCGGAGATCGGGGGTAGGTCTTGGCGCATCCGGGTGCGGGACTTGGGGGAATGTCGACGGTCCAGGCGTTCAGGGGGAAGTTCTCGGTGTCCGGGTGAAGCACTCGGCGTTCTATGGTTCCACGTCGACGGCCTTGGTTTCCTCGATGAAGAGCTTGGTGTGTCCGTGTCGGGGTTCTCGGGTTCGGTCGCCGGGCGTCAGTCTTCGGGACCTCGATGTCCGGGAAGCAGAACTCGGATCGGTGTCGTTCTGGGCGCCAACTTGTCTGCCGATGGCGAACTTCGCTCGAAGCCGGGAAGAGGTACTCGGTGTCCATGTTGAAGACCTTGTCGGTCCGTCTTTTGTCGGTGGCGAACTTGACCGATGTCCTACGAGGTCTCGTCTGGCGGATCCAAGATGTAGGGCCTGGCGTCGCCTATTGGAGTTCTCGGGTGCCGCGTCGATGGTTCTTCGGGTATATCTCGGGTCGACGTGGATCTTGCCGAGGTCGGCATGAGCTGGATCTTGCAAAACACACTGCACAGGATGCGTGGGCCAACTCGTCAGGTACTCGTATGGTAGCAGCGCCCGAGCCACCAAAACCACGAAGACGACTGGAACGAGGTCAGATGTCCACGGCGACGCACACATGGAGCCAAGGGCGGCCGGAGCTCGCGGACGACGGAGGTCTCCCAGGGGCGATGCGGACGGGCCGGGCCGGCGAACTCCGGAGGGGGAAAGGGAGGCCCGCGGGGCGTCGGCGGGCGCAGAGCTCGGGGCGGCGAAGGTCACGGCGTCGGCCAGAGGAGCGTGGGGACGACGGCGCGGCTTGCTCGCAGGGAAGGGTGGAGGAGGCCGAAGGAGGGTGTCGCCGGCGGTGGCGGGCTCGAGCGAAGCGGCGGCGCGGTCTTGTGAACGGAGGCGGCGCTGCTCGGGCGCGAAGTGGCGTGCGGTGACGGGAGGCGGGAGGTCCAGCGGTGTGGCCAGCGGTGGAGAGAAGGTGCGGCGGCGAGGTGGTCGAGGCGGCGGAGTGCGGGCAACGGACTTGGGGAACGGCGCGAGGCGTGGTGGTGGGCGGCGGGACGCGCATGACCGTGTGGCCGGAAAGGAGGAGGAGGCGCTTAGCGCAGGCGGTGGGCGCAGCGGTCAGCGAGGGGAGACTGACGGGAGGGAAGGAGGAGGCGGCCGAGCGGACATGGGTCGCCGGTGAGGGAGAGGGAAGGCGTCGGGCTGAGAGGGAGGATGGGGACGGGGCGCGGTTGGTGGGAAGGAGAAGGTGGGGTCGTGCGCGGGGCCGCGTGATGGTGGGCGTGTGGTGTGAGTGGGGCCCATTGGTCGGTGGGAAGTGACTGGTGCGATCGGGGTGGGAACGGCCGGGGGTGGGTGGAAAGTGGCAGCGGTGGGTCTTGAGGCGTGTGGGTGTGGGTCGATGGGGTGGTTTAGCATAGGTGGAGGAAGGAGCTGATGTGGCACATTGTGGTTGGGTAGGAGAGGAGAGGGTGAGGTGGAGAGGTTTGATTGGGTGGAGTGAGGTGGAGGCTGGGTTGGGTAGATTAGGTTGGGTGGGTGTAGGATTTAGAGGGCAGGTCTGTTGGACCGATTAGTTTTCTGGGCGGTCGTTGGTCGATCGCCTGCTCGATCGCCGCTAAAATAATTAAAACGTTTATTGGTTTTAAACGGCCGTCTGCAAACCGATAGCGACCAAAACAAAATATTCCGGGGACCCGGTTTTGGCGTTTGAATAAAATACGGGGCGTTTTTAGAAAACAAAACGGGCTTGCGAAAATAGTTTTGGCAAACAATGCATGATGATGGCGATGCAATGCACAAATTCAACGCGATTTTCTAGCAGTGGTTTTGCGGGATGCCACAATGTTGGCCTTGTTTGTTTGGTTTTTCTCGGATAGACACTGAGCAGGGGTTATATCAAGAGAACCAGGAGCACTACCCAGATCCGTCCCTTGCTTCAACAGAGATACCAGGCAAGCACTTCCACATGCTTGCATACATACAGTACCTATTGCCTCTATCTTATTCTTGCATCATTGAGTCGCGATTGCATTAAATTGAATCCCAAGTATGCATAGCCTTTACTTTTAAACCCCACCAAGCTTGTTTCCTCCATCCCATGAGCCACTACTATAGGAGTTGTTTGAGCCATGCGAGTCGTAGAACAGCATGTGTAGGGTATGTGAGTGTCTGATGGATAACGAGGTACCTAAACAACTTAACCTGAGTAGTTCTGGGATAACTAAAGAAAGTGGCACCGGTGAGCAACATCTGCTATTTGGTTCTTCCTGCTCACTTGTGTCCCGTAAGACCCCGAGTACTTGATTCCTGTTCCTTGATTTATCGCGCTATCCACATCCGGGAGGTATATGGGACCCCCCTGAGCCAGAGCTTGATTCCGTCTTATTTCTTGGGGCCACAAACTAGTTTGAGGTTTTATTTACTATCCTGTACTTATGCCATGCTACTTTCTGTACTTAAATTGTGCGAGGAGCACACTGTACTGTTTAGGATCGGGACACGATTCCGCGGTGTCGACAAGCCCAGCCACACTTTCGGTCGTTCACCGGCCCACCCAAACCTTGAGTCCGTCTCGAGCTTGCTTACTCGCTGCGGGATCTACTCAAGGGTGGCCTCAAATATTTCTGAATCTTGTGATTGTTCACCGTGAAAGCCTCGTGGGTTTTGAGTTGGTTTTCCGAGGTTGATCGGGCGTGTTGCTATTGGTGCACCCCGGTAAAACTTTCTGAAAGCCGTGTCCGCGGATATGGACGACTTGGAGCACAGTTTCTCGATCATAGACAAGCATAACTAAAGTACCGCCTTAATTTGACTAAGTAATTTGACTAGTAAATAGTGCAACACTCATGGAATGGTTAATAAAATTGCCAACGGATGGGGGGTTGTTCGTCCGCTTCCTTGTTGGTAAGCAGGGAGGAGGATGGATCGGATGAAATTACCATTATAACTGTTGTTCTTAAATTCACGGACATCCGTCTATCATTGGTTAGGCGGATGGTTAGCGTTTATCTGTAGAATTGCTAGGGTTTATCTTTTGCTGCAATTGCGTCACCCTGTGTTGTGTCCCTTTAGAGGCATTAAGACTTCTTGAGTACCCTTAGGGTCTCACACGATAAATTCTTGATTCATATGAACAGTACCTTCTCGTGACGGATCTGGGTGGAAGAAGTCAAGATGTTGGCAACGATCGCTCGGTGTAGAGATTCCGGAACGGGATCCATGAGACCTGTAGTTGGGATGTGCTTATTTCTCCGGCATCTTATGCCGATTTGCTTCTTATCCGTACTCGGATCTTGTTTGCCGCTTCGCATGATACCGATGTGTGTTGTATGAGGAGTTATCCTAAAATATAGATTTATCTAGGTCATTTGAATCTTGCCGTATGGCGTTGGTATATTTCCTTTCTTTCTAGATGGTGTGGCTCGATGTACTCTTGTATGGTGGCTTGCACATACCCACTTGTGTGTAGAGTTGATCCCTTCGCCGACCACGCCCGCCTACAGTCCCGTTGAGAGGGTAGTGGTTGGGACGTCAAAGGACTACCAAAGGAGTGGCTTTGGGGCCCCACCGTACTATTTCAACCACTATCACTCATCCAGGCTTGTATCTAGGAGCGTAGTTCACCGAGGTAGTTACAATTGGTATCGAGCCATCCCGACCTTCGTGGTTTCAAACAGGTCGTTGTCGGCCTAGCAAATATTTTTGGTAGTTATGTATATTAGGGAAAACAAACGCGAGAGTAGGACTGCTTCCACTTTTCTTCTTACCTCCCACCCACCCTTTTCTGGTAAGGAAGTGTAACGTTTTCAATTCTCTTCTCAAAGTTCAAACTAGGATTCACGTGTTCTGGGTTTCCGTAGTACCATAGGTTGTGTGTGTGTGTGTGTGTGTGTGTGTGTGTGTGTGTGTGTGTGTAATCCCTTGTCTATCTGTTGCATCCAAGTTGTTATCTTATCTGCCTTTGGTTATCAACTGTTGGTACATTCCATACCGACAGGCTTTTGCAAACCGACGCAATCTATCTTCCTCTTTGTAGCCGACGCTATCTTGTTTGGGGTGTTCGTTTCCGTAGTTATCAATCTTTAGGTTTCGTCGTGAGAAGAAGGGGTTAGGATATGTGTTCCACTTGTTCATGTGCGGAGTAATGATTTGAGTGCGGGATGGAGTCGCGACCATACCACTACTTGTATCATTCGCTTTTGTCTATTGGATCGGTAGAGTCACTAATCTTGATTCGTTAAGTAATTTTGCGCATATATTGGTATTTTAATGCCGAAATTTGTGGAAAATTTTTCTTGGATATATTTGTGTACCACACCTTTTCACCGTGGTGCGATATGCTTAATATCTTTTAGGTGCTATGAACTTTGTTGATATTTTAATATCATCTCAAGAATTGTATCCTTTAATCTTGGTTAATTCCATCTTGGTACTATTTTGGATTATTATCATCTTCCATTATAGTACTGACTTGAGTTTTATATCAATGACAGGATGGCTCCCCCACGCCGGACTGAAGAGGACATCCCTCCGGAACTGGGCTCAGCGCTATCAAGCATAGCTAATGCTTTGGCGGCAATGCAAGAGAACCAGCAGCGCTTTGAGGAGAGCGTCAGAAGGAATGAATTTGCTCCACTTCCTCCACCTCCCAAGCGTGGTGACATCAAGAGCTTCCTCAAGTTCAACCCTCGTCAGTTTGATGTTTCTGACCGACCTCTTGACGCGGATGATTGGCTGCGCGAGATCTCAAGGTTGCTCGAGACTGCTGATGTTCCAGAACAGGAGTGGGTCAAGTGTGCTACTCACCTTCTCAAGGGAGACGCAGCTCTTTGGTGGGAAAACTACTTGAAGGCAAGCTGCACTGGGTTCCAGCCAACTTGGGAGAGGTTCACTGCAGCTTTCAAAGAACAGTTTCTCTCAGAGATAGTGATGGAAAGGATGAAGGAGGCCTTCCTCAACCTGAAGCAGGGAAATGATAACGTCAACACCTACATCAGGAACTTCATGAACCTGTCTCGCTATGGTGGTGATGAGGTATCTGATGACAAGAAAAAGCAGAAAAGATTCAGGCAAGGGCTCAATGCGTCGATCAAGTATGCAATCACGCATGCAAGACCGGCAACCTTCTGAACTACAAGACACAAGATCGCAAGAGGAGGCAAGGCAAATGTTTGAGGAGTCCAAGAAACATAACAGGATGCATCAAGCTCGCAGCTATGGCAGCTCCTTCTAAGCGGCGTGTCCGGGTTCCTAACACCCCACCGCTCCGGCTCCACCAAGACCTGCGAGTTTCACGTCAAGGCCACCAAACTTCACCACTGCGGCTCCTGGGGCTACAACAACCATTACCTCGAGCGCTGGCGAGTCCCCAGCTACTCGCCCACGTCCTCACGGTGCTTGTTACACATGTGGAGATCATGGACATCCCACTGAACTGCCCAATGAAGAACAAAGCTCTCCTCAACCCCGCCAAGATCTCGCAACAAGCTCTCCTTCGTTCGTGCACCGCCTCGGGCTCTCAACATCAACACTAAGCCCGGGTCTGCGGTTGTTCGCGCCAACTGCGTCAACGCCTCTCAAGCTGAGCTCGCACCTGGAGTTGTCATGGGTATGCTTTCAGTTAACTCAGTTCCTGCACGAGTTCTCTTTGATTCTGGTGCATCGCATTCATTTGTGTCTCACAAGTTTGCAAATGAGAATGAGTTAGTCATGGTTCCTCTCCAAAAGCGGTTAATGGTTCTTTCTCCTGGGGCAAACATGAGGGCTGTTCATATCAGTCATGGCAACAAGATTGAGATTGGTGGTTCTTCATTCTTGGCTTCTTTGATTGTTCTGGGCAACTCTGACATTGATGTCATTTTGGGCATGGATTGGTTGACAGCAAATGCAGCTGTGATTGATTGTGCTGAACGCTCAGTGTCTCTGAAGATTCCTGAAGGCCACATAGTCTTTTCTCCAAGTCTGACTCCTGCTGTCCAGCTCTATTCCTTGGCTGCTCTGAATAATGATGCTATGGAAGCTATTCAGGGTGTACCGGTGGTCTGTGAGTTCCCAGATGTCTTTCCTGAAGAGTTGCCAGGTATGCCTCCGGATCGCGAGGTTGAATTCGTGATTGAGCTTGAACCTGGAACGGCTCCTATCTCCAAGAGGCCATATAAAATGGGTCCTTCTGAGTTGGCTGAACTCAAACGACAACTTGATGAACAAGAGAAATTGGGTTTCATTCAACACAGCACTTCTTCTTGGGGCAGCCCAACAATCTTTGTGAAGAAGCGTGACAGAACCGATAGGCTATGTGTTGACTACCGGGCTCTAAATGCTAAAACTATCAAGAACAAATATCCTCTTCCTCGGATAAATGATCTATTTGATCAGCTGGCAGGAGCTGTGGTGTTCTCTAAGCTGGACTTGAGAAGTGGTTATCACCAAATCAAAATTCGCAAAGAGGATGTGCCCAAGACAGCTTTCACCACCCGTTATGGCCTGTATGAGTACACGGTCATGTCTTTCGGTCTCACCAACGCACCTGCTACCTTCTCGAGGCTGATGAACTCCGTTTTCATGGAGTACCTGGACAAGTTTGTTGTGGTATATCTGGATGACATTCTGGTTTATTCCAAGTCCAAGGAGGAGCATGAAGAGCACCTGCGGTGTGTCCTGAACAAGATTCGTGAGAACCGCTTGTATGCAAAGTTCTCTAAGTGTGAGTTTTGGCTGCCTGAAGTAACATACTTGGGTCATGTTATCTCTGCCAAGGGCATTGCAGTCAACCCGGAAACCGTGAAGACAATAGTTGAATGGCTTCCTCCTGCTAATGTCAAGGAAGTGCGGAGTTTTCTCGGTTTGGCTAGCTATTGCCGTCGATTTGTTCAGAACTTCTCGAAGATAGCAAAGCCTCTTACCGACCTCCTCAAGAAAGGCAAGAAGTATCTGTGGACTCCTGCTTGTCAAGAAAGTTTCGAGACACTCAAAGAGAAGCTCACTTCCACACCAGTCTTGGTTCCTCCGGATACATCTAAGCCTTTCCAGATATTCTGCGACGCCTCTTTGCAAGGATTGGGTGCGGTCCTTATGCAAGAGAGACAGGTGGTTGCTTATGCCTCTCGTCAGTTGAAGACGCACGAGATCAACTATCCCACACATGACCTTGAGCTAGCAGCAGTTGTCTTTGCGTTGAAGCTATGGAGGCACTACTTGCTTGGTAACCGTTGTGAGATCTTCTCGGACCACAAGAGTTTGAAGTATATCTTCACTCAACCGGATCTCAACCTTCGGCAAAGGAGATGGATTGAAGCAATCAATGACTTTGATGTGACCATCAACTACACTCCAGGCAAAGCAAATGTTATGGCAGATGCGCTTAGCAGAAAAGCTTATGTCAACAACCTCATGGTGGAAGAGCAGCAGCCTCTCTTGTGCGAGGAATTCGTCACCGAACACGGAGATTGTGGAACAAGGGCATCTCCTGAACCTTCTGGCTACTCCTCTCTTGGAAGAACAGATTCGCTCTCGTCAGCTTGGTGATCCGCACACCAAAAAGCTCATCGCTAAGCTTGACCTTCCGAAGTATGAGTCCTTTCATGTTGATGATCAAGGCACGCTCTTCTTTGAACACCGGATGTTTGTTCCAAACTACCCGGGTCTGAGAGACCAAGTTCTCAAGGAGGCACATGAATCGGTTCTTTCTATCCATCCTGGCAGCACAAAGATGTACATGGACCTGAAAACACAATACTGGTGGCCTGGGTTGAAACGGTATTGTGCCAAGTATGTCTCAGAATGTGATGTCTGTCGCAGAGTCAAGGTTGTCCATCAGAAACCATTTGGTCTTCTACAGCCATTGAAACCTCCAGAGTGGAAATGGGAGAAAGTTGAGATGGACTTCATCACTGGCTTTCCAAGGTCGCAGAAGGGCAACAATGCAATTTTTGTTGTCATCGACAGGCTTTCTAAAGTGGCTCATTTCTTCCCAGTCAAAGAAACAATTTCTGGAATTCAGTTGGCTGAGCTCTATATCAACAGGATTGTCTCTTTGTATGGGGTTCCACTTGAAATCAGTTCAGACCGTGGGAGCATCTTCACCTCAAAGTTCTGGGAGAGTTTCCAAAAAGCTTTGGGAACAAAGTTGAACTTCAGCACTGCTTCCCACCCGATCGCAAGGACAAGTGGAAAGAATCAATCGATTCTGGAGGACATGCTTAGAGCTTGCGTCATCTCTTTTGGCATGAAGTGGGAGGAATGCCTTCCATATGCTGAATTCTCCTACAACAACAGCTTCGGAAGAGTCTCAAGATGGCACCATTCGAGGCTCTCTATGGACGCAAGTCGAGCGTAACTCCCATTGGTTGGTCAGTGTGAGAAAGGATCTGGTTTGGCCCCGACATTGTAACCCAGAGGAGAAGGTGCATATCATTCGAGAACTCAAGATTGCTCAAAGTCGTCAGAAGAGCAACTATGACAGGAAGCACACAGATATGGTATATGCCCCTGGTGACCTCGTCTACCTTCGTGTCACTCCCATGAGAGGAACACACCGCTTCGGTATCAAAGGAAAGTTGGCTCCTAGATACATCGGTCCTTTCAAGATACGTGGTAGAAGAGGAGAAGTTGCTTATGCACTAGAGCTTCCGGAAAAACTCAAAGTCCATGATGTTTTCCACATCTCTCAGCTCAAGAAGTGCTTCAAAGACCCCGGCAAGACCGTGGATCATGAGCTAATCGACCTCCAAGAAGATCTGTCTTATCAAGAACACCCCACCAAAATCCTTGAGACCGCAGAACGAAGGACTCGCAACAAGTCCATCAAGTTTTGCAAGGTGCAGTGGTCACACCATTCTGTTGATGAAGCCACATGGGATCGTGAAGATGAACTCCGTGCCAACCATCCTTCTCTCTTTGTATCTTCTTCTTCTTCCTAGAATCTCGGGGCGAGATTCCTGTTTAGTGGGGGAGAGTTGTAGCATCCCAGTTGTCTAACCCCTGTAATGCTACATGTCATAATAATAAAAAGAGCCACTTCCAACATATAATTGTTGCATCATCATCATATCATGCTCATGTCATCATACCACCTTGCATTTGAGCATCATATAAAACCCTTTCTTGTTTGGTTCTTATCTCATGTGCATGATTAATTGTATTTGCCTCTTGATATTGTATTTGGCTCTTGATACATTGTTATATGCCCAAGTTGAGTTGAGGGCATCTCTCTTGTTGACTCCACCACCTTATCTTTCACCACCTTTTATATTCCACCATCCAACTATTCTGAGCTTGGCATTTTGTTGTTTTATCTACGGCTCATGATTAGTTGGTTGGAACAACCCATATCTTGCTTGGCCTTGCCCACCTTTTGGGAATGCATATGAGTAATGCCAAGTTAATATTAATGTTTTCACAAGGATAAAGTTGGCATTAATTATTATGCATGGGCCATGCAAGTGCCACCTTTTCTAGTATTTGGGTTTATTTGAATTCTAGTGGATCATCTTCCTTTGTTTAAAACTTGTTGGCTTGCAGTTGTTTTTCACCATATCATCTAGCTATCTCCCCCCTTTAGCTTAACCCCTCCCCCATGCCCCATGCACACACATGTGCTATGTGGCATGCACATCTTAAACCACCCCCCCTCTCTTTTGGATCTTGCTTATTCTTTTATTGGATCATGCATGGGCCAAAGGAGAACCCCATCATCACATGGCCATCTCTCTCTCTCTCTCTCCCTCCCTCTTTTCTTGCTTGATCTTGCTAGGGCTAGTATGGAGCTTGCATGATCAACTAGTTTACCACCTCCCTCTTTCTTACCCCTTTTAGCAAACCCTAAAACCAACCCTTGCCATCTACCCTCCTAGCTAAACCTAAAACCCTAAGCCACCTTTTCCCTAATCTACACCTTTTTTTTTCCTAAACCAAAACCCTAGCTAAACCTCCCCTTCCCCTACTACCTAGCTTGATCACTCCTCACCTAAAACCCTAGGCTCAAGCCCATGCCCTCCCCTCTCTCTCGGCCTCTCCTCTCTCTCTAGCGTGCAGGCCCCCTGGCCCCACCTAGCTGGCCCCGCTTGCCACCTAGCTACCCCCTCCACCACTCAAAGAAACCCTAGACCCGAGCCTCACCTCTCCCTCTCTTGCTCTCTCTCTGCCCTAGGGGCCCCAGTGAACCACCCCGACCTGCCCTACCCCACCTGCCACCACACCTGCCCCTGCCTGTGCAGCAGCACGTGAAGGAGGAGGAGGAAAGGTGGCCACCTTTTCCATCTACCCCACCCCGGCATCTCCTCCTCTCCGTCCCTATCCACCCACTGCCTCGCCGGCTATCCCAGATCCACCCAGTAGCGCCTGCCCTCTCCCCTCTCGCCCCATCGCCACCTTCTACACCATCGTGCACCCTCGGCCTCCACCGCATCCGGCCGATCCAGCCGTCAAGTGCGCCATCGAGGAGGCTGAAGACCAAGGCCGTCCCACGACCATCGACACGCAGAAGCGGAGGAGAAGGACCGGAGCCGCCCGTACCAGCGCCGCCCGAGCCGGAACCCTAGCCTCGCTGTCCGTCTGCCTCGACGCTGATCCTCTGCTCGCCGAGCCGAACCAACGCCACCAACAACCTCCCGGTGAGCCCACGACCCTCCTAGACAACCCCCTCTGACCGATCTCGCCCTAGCGCCGCCGTGCCTTCCGTCGAACGCCGTCGGAGCGTCGGGTTCGCTGGCGCCTGCACGCTCGCGTCCCGCGTAGCAGCCTAGATAGGCCCCGTCCGTTTCCCTAACACCAAGCCCGAGCCAGTATGATGCTCTCGCCTCGTAGCGCCCCAGATCGAGCCCAGCGCCAGGCTTGCTGGCACCGATGCGTCGATGCATGATTCGAGGAAGAAGCATGTTGTCGCGGCGTCATTTTGCGTAAAACCCCCTGCCTCTTTTTCTGCATCAACCCGCGCCCCCCAAACCCCACCTGTCGGCCTGCGAAGCGTTTTGCAAAAAGGCTCCTGTATTTCGAGCTCAACCATGATCAGCCTTCCCTCACTGGCGTGGGACCGCAATCCCTGGTCCCCACACGTAAGCGTCGTGGGTAAGTCGGCTGTATAACATGTTTCTGCGTCTGGTTAATTCAAATATGGTTTAAATAATTTCAAAAATTCAAAATACAATTCAGTTTTAAACAACTTTTCCATTGTTTTACCAAATAATGCAAATGATATATGTTTGAATATCAGAAAAATGCCAGGAATTCAAATATGCCATCCTTATTGTCTTTTGCCATATTAAAATTCCAAGTTTATTTAAATTACACCAATTTCCACTAGAAATTAATAATTTAATAACTTTTGTTTTATAATTCCAAATTAAGCAAATGATATGTCTAAAATGATCAGCTCGACGAGACCTTTCTGTTTATGCTATCCATGACTTCAATTGCAGCATGCATCATATGAAAATATAATGAACATCAACTTTTATGGCAACAAAATGTGACTAAAACCCAATTCAAATGTTATTTCTTGTCCTCCACACCTCACCCATGCCATGCTACTTATTGCCATGCAACTTGTGCATCATTCATCATGGCATGATTGTTTGCTTGACGCATTTAATTCCAATGCTTGTGCTCTATATTCATGTTTGTAACACCCTCAGAATCGGACCTATGCAAGTTCGGGCAAAATTCACCAAACCCGCATAGAAACGATTCAAAGGTGCCCACCAGGCACTTTCGTGCGGGTGGAAAACGAAGTAATAACATCGCACAACAGTCCTCGATGGGACCCACAGAACAGATATATATAGCAGCGACTCAAAGAGTCAAGAATACAGATATAATATACAAAGATCCAAATCACCTTGAAAATGATTGAGCGTCCGACTACGGACAAGAAGCAAATGGGGCTAAGAGCCCTGAAGAATAACCAATGGCGTCCATAACCCTGCCCAGGCCAAGCCGGAAGGGTAACCCTGCTAACGGCGTCGATCGCACAACCTGCTTAACAAAAGGGGTGCCGACAAAGGGCAAAGCAGAAAACAAAGAAGGAGCGTCGATCGAGGCGAAGACAATGAGGCTAGAATTCGGCGGTCCTCGCCTACATAGGTATGGTGGACTGGAGCGGCAGTGGCAGCATGCACTAAACAACCTATAGAGACTCGATACAACTGGCGATTATCAGAGAGGGGTAAGAATGACCTATCCGGATCCAACCTGAAGCTATTACCAAGCAAACCCATCCTGGCGTTTCCCCCTCGAGACCAAACGAGGAAGTCAACCGAGGAACTCACACAGTTGGCAGTTTTACTTATTTGGTTATCGTTGTAGCAATTACTAGTCAGGTATAGATAATCGTCCTGATAAAGTAAGCAGTGGGCCCTTTAGTTAATCATTCCGTGGTAGTTGCAGCAATTACTAATCGAGATCTGGTAGCATGAGATAAACCCATAACCCAAAGTTGTTGGTACTTTTAATCAGCCAATTACGTTGTAGTTGCCATACTTACTAGTCAGGGTACAAGGGTGCATGGCGACAAACCAAACAAACAATTGTGGCGTATTAATTAGCCATTCCATTATAGTGAAGCTGATTACTAGTCATTATAAGTCAAATTTATAGCGATAAACTTTAGTTATGCTTGTCTATGATCGAGATCGTGCTCCAAGTCGTCCATATCCGCGGACACGGCTTTGAGAAAGTTTTACCCGGGGTGCACCAATAGCAACACACGCTCGATCAACCTCGGAAAAACCAAATCAAAACCCAACGAGGCTTTCACGGTGAACAATCACAGGATTGAGAATATTTGGGGGCCACCCTTAGAGTAGAATCCGCATAGCGGAAGCAAGCTCCGAGACGGCCTCAAGGTTTGGCTAGACGGCTGTGAACGACTGGGAACCCCAAACGGGGCTTGTCGACACCGCGAAATCGTGGTCCGATCCTAAACAGTACAGTGTGCAGTACCTCGCACAATCGTAAATAAAGCGGTAAAACATGGCATAAGTACAGGATCGTAAATAAAACCTCAAACTAGTTTGTGGCCCCAAGAAATAAGACTGAATCAAGCTCTGGCTCAGGGGGGTCCCATATACCTCCCGGATGTGGATAGCGCGCAAAATCAAGGAACAGGTATCAAGTACTCGGGGTCTTACGGGACACAAGTGGGCGTTCGGAAACCAAATATTATCTATCACCCACCGATGCCTCTGCTTATTCAATTTTAGTTGTTAAACAGAAAGTAAAGTGACGATAAGTAAAACTAGAATCATCTCCAACATCAACATGCGGCAATACATCAACAACTGTGGCATTGACAACACGCGACAACACTTGAGCAAGCGACTACGACACGCAAGTCCAACTAGCTACCAAACAACAGGTAATAGGATGTGTCCAAGGCAATATCTGGTGCAGGGGATATCAAAGGGTACGAAACTAGAGCATCGCAACGAGATAGCAATAGATCAACAGGAGGGAATAAAGACTATAAAATTAAGATAGGTAGAAAGGGAGATGCTCTTTGAAAACATTGTCGAAGGTTTCAACCAAGATCGGTAAGCTCACATCAACTCAACGGCCTTATCATGAAGAAGCAAAACACTAGAATAAACACCGGATGCAATATTTAATACACGGCAGAAGATCGGCATGATGCATGCATGATGGATGGCATGGCAAGGTGCGATGCAATTAGGTCAAGATTAAGCGGAACCGGGGTCCCGACAATTAATTAAATGGTTCGAGTTATTTAGAACCCCCGCAAATTAAATGTTGTTTAGCCATGGAACAGATGGAGCCGGTTCGCTACACATGTTTAAATGAGGCCAATATGAGTCTAGATTTGCCCGCATATGGGCCCCATATTTAATTATTAGGTGAGTTGGCAGAAGGCCCCCATACCACAGATATGCATGCGAGTATGACAGTTCAAAATGCAATCAAGTTGTTATTATGTTATCAAAATAGGGTCTGAGGAAAAAGGGTCACACATATAGGGGTCTCGACGATCTTGGGGTTCCGGGGTCCGGGGTCCGACAGGGTCCAGGATCCGGTCTCGGGGTTCGACGGAACGTTCTCGGGCTCCGGGGTCGTTCTCGGAGATCGGGGGTAGGTCTTGGCGCATCCGGGTGCGGGACTTGGGGGAATGTCGACGGTCCAGGCGTTCAGGGGGAAGTTCTCGGTGTCCGGGTGAAGCACTCGGCGTTCTATGGTTCCACGTCGACGGCCTTGGTTTCCTCGATGAAGAGCTTGGTGTGTCCGTGTCGGGGTTCTCGGGTTCGGTCGCCGGGCGTCAGTCTTCGGGACCTCGATGTCCGGGAAGCAGAACTCGGATCGGTGTCGTTCTGGGCG
Organism: Avena longiglumis; assembly: GCA_030063025.1. Lineage (NCBI taxonomy): Eukaryota > Viridiplantae > Streptophyta > Magnoliopsida > Poales > Poaceae > Avena > Avena longiglumis. The sequence continues at coordinate 452,653,253 of CP125974.1, read as the reverse complement.
CCAACTTGTCTGCCGATGGCGAACTTCGCTCGAAGCCGGGAAGAGGTACTCGGTGTCCATGTTGAAGACCTTGTCGGTCCGTCTTTTGTCGGTGGCGAACTTGACCGATGTCCTACGAGGTCTCGTCTGGCGGATCCAAGATGTAGGGCATGGCGTCGCCTATTGGGGTTCTCGGGTGCCGCGTCGATGGTTCTTCGGGTATATCTCGGGTCGACGTGGATCTTGCCGAGGTCGGCATGAGCTGGATCTTGCAAAACACACTGCACAGGATGTGGGCCAACTCGTCGACTCGTATGGTAGCAGCCGAGCCACCAAAACCACGAAGACGACCGGAACGAGGTCGGATGTCCACGGCGACGCACACATGGAGCCAAGGCGGCGGAGCTCATGGACGACGGAGGTCTCCTCAGGCGTCTGGACGGGCCGGGCGAACTCGGAGGGGAAAGGAGGCCATGGCGTCGGCGCAGAGCTCGGGCGGCGAAGGTCACGCGTCGGCAGAGGAGCGTGGGGACGACGCGGCTTGCTCGCAGGGAAGGGTGGAGGAGGCGAAGGAGGTGTCGCCGGCGGTGGGCGGGCTCGGGCGGCGGCGGGCGCGGTGGCGACGGAGGCGGCGTCGGCTGGGCGAGCGCGGCGTGGCGGCGGTGAAGGGCGACGGAGGTCAGCGGCGCGCGCTTGGCGGTGGAGAGAAGGTGCGAGGCGTGGAGGTGGTCGCGGGCGGCGGAGTCGGGCGACGCGGGCTTGGGAACGGCGCGAGGCGCGAGGCGTGGTGGGCGGGGACGCGGCCGCGACCGTGGCCGCGCCGGAAAGGAGGAGGAGGCGCTAAGCGAGGCGGGCGGTGCAGCGCGGTCAGGAGGAGGCGGGAGGAGGGAAGGAGGAGGCGGCTGCCGGAGGGAGAAGGGCGGCCGCGGGTCGACGGCGACGAGGGGGGGGTCGCCGGCGAGGGAGAGGGAAGGCGTCGGGCTGAGAGGGAGGATGGGGACGGGGCGCGGTTGGTGAGAAGGAGAAGGTGGGGTCGTGCGCGGGGCCGCGTGATGGTGGGCGTGTGGTGTGAGTGGGGCCACGCGGTCAGGGGCGGTGGGAAGTGACTGGGTGCGATCTGGGGTGGGGAACGGCCGGGCAGGGGGTGGGTGGAAAGTGGCCAGGCGGTGGGTGCTGAGGCGTGTGGGTGTGGGTCAGATGGGGTGGTTTTAGCATAGGTGGAGGAAGGGAGCTGATGTGGCACATTGTGGTTGGGTAGGAGGAGAGGAGAGGGTGAGGTGGAGAGGTTTGATTGGGTGGAGTGAGGTGGAGGCTGGGTTGGGTAGATTAGGTTGGGTGGGTGTAGGATTTAGAGGGCAGGTCTGTTGGACCGATTAGTTTTCTGGGGCGGTCGTTCGGGTCGATCGGCCGTTCGACCGCCCGCTAAAATAATTAAAACGTTTATTGGTTTTAAACGCCGTACGCAAACCGATAGCGACAAAACAAAATATTCGGGGACCCGGTTTTGGCGTTGAATAAAAGGCGGGCGTTTTAGAAAACAAAACGGGCTTGCGAAAATAGTTTTGGCAAACAATGCATGATGATGGCGATGCAATGCACAAATTCAACGCGATTTTCTAGCAGTGGTTTTGCGGGATGCCACAATTCGACACCACTAACAATGGATCTCGCCCTCGAGATCCGCCTCACGGTACTGGAAGGAAGGCCGGCGGTCTGATCCTTCGCGCTTCGTGTAGATCCTCGCGACATCACTAACAAGGGTTGTTGTCCGTGATCGTCGAGAGAGCACTCCGGAAACAAAAAGGTCGGAGGTAGAGGTATCAACAAATAAAGCCACCCCTAACTTCGATGGAAAGAGGGAACCGATGCATTCTCGTCCACTTCAATGTACAAAAGCGAATAGAAGGGGTAGTCGGCATGGGGGCCAATCCATCACGCACCCGAACTATTACTCCGCACAATCAGTAGAAGAGCGTGCAACCATTCTCGGAATCAGACTGAAGATCTCGACAAGCGAGGTTCGGAAACAAAGGAGGGATGCAGACTCTGCATCGGAGCTGGCGTAGATGATGTCGTCGCGTCGGAAAACACCGGAAGGCACAAACAAAGAATAGACGGATTCATCAGGCAACTGGAACACCGGATGGCAGAACACCGTTATCCGAAGAGGAAGCGAAACCCTAAAGGTACGACGGAGACCCAACCACGAGAATTCCTGGACTCGAAGAAAGGGACGAGAGCGGATTCAAAACACGTAGGGGTAAGAGGGGAACAGCCGAGGGGTAAGGAGTAAAATCAGACCTAATCAGAACTATCCAACCGATTTTAGAAAATAGTTTTGAGACTCTACTTCGGCCGTTAGCTAGGTTATCCTACAATTTGGACTTGTGGGGTATCATACTTGAGCTCTGATACCACTCTGTAACACCCTCAGAATCGGACCTATGCAAGTTCGGGCAAAATTCACCAAACCCGCATAGAAACGATTCAAAGGTGCCCACCAGGCACTTTCGTGCGGGTGGAAAACGAAGTAATAACATCGCACAACAGTCCTCGATGGGACCCACAGAACAGATATATATAGCAGCGACTCAAAGAGTCAAGAATACAGATATAATATACAAAGATCCAAATCACCTTGAAAATGATTGAGCGTCCGACTACGGACAAGAAGCAAATGGGGCTAAGAGCCCTGAAGAATAACCAATGGCGTCCATAACCCCGAGGCCAAGCCGGAAGGGTAACCACCTATGGCGTCGATCGCACAACCTGCTTAACAAAAGGGGTGCCGACAAAGGGCAAAGCAGAAAACAAAGAAGGAGCGTCAGTACTGAGGCCAGTACACAGCGAGGCTAGAATTCGGCGGTCCTCGCCTACATAGGTATGGTGGACTGGAGCGGCAGCGGCAGCATGCACTAAACAACCTATAGAGACTCGATACAACTGGCGATTATCAGAGAGGGGTAAGAATGACCTATCCGGATCCAACCTGAAGCTATTACCAAGCAAACCCATCCTGGCGTTTCCCCCTCGAGACCAAACGAGGAAGTCAACCGAGGAACTCACACAGTTGGCAGTTTTACTTATTTGGTTATCGTTGTAGCAATTACTAGTCAGGTATAGATAATCGTCCTGATAAAGTAAGCAGTGGGCCCTTTTAGTTAATCATTCCGTGGTAGTTGCAGCAATTACTAATCAGATACAGGTAGCATGAGATAAACCCATAACCCAAAGGTTGTTGGGACTGTTAATCAGCCAATTACGTTGTAGTTGCCATACTTACTAGTCAGGTACAAGGGTCGCAAGCGACAAACCAAACAAACAATTGTGGCCAGTATTAATTAGCCATTCCATTATAGTGAAGCTGATTACTAGTCATTATAAGTCAAATTTATAGCAGTAAACTTTAGTTATGCTTGTCTATGATCGAGATCATGCTCCAAGTCGTCCATATCCATGGACACGGCTTTGAAAGTTTTACCCGGGGTGCACCAATAGCAACACACGCTCGATCAACCTCGGAAAAACCAAATCAAAACCCAACGAGGCTTTCACGTTGAACAATCACAGGATTGAAATATTTGGGGGCCACCCTTAGAGTAGAATCATAGCAGTAAGCAAGCTCCGAGACGGCCTCAAGGTTTGGCTAGACGGCTGTGAACATTTGGGAACCCCAAGCGGGGCTTGTCGACACCTTGAAATCGTGGTCCGATCCTAACAAATGCGGTGTGCGATTACCTGCACAATCGTAAATAAAGCGGTAAACATGGCATAAGTACAGGATCGTAAATAAAACCTCAAACTAGTTTGTGGCCCCAAGAAATAAGAATGAATCAAGCTCGCTCGGGGGTCCCATATACCTCCGGATGTGGATAGCGCAAAATCAAGGAACAGTATCAAGTACTCGGGGTCTTACGGGACACAAGTGGGCGTTGAAACCAAATATTATCTATCACCCACCGATGCCTCTTCTTATTCAATTTTAGTTGTTAAGCAGAAAGTAAAGTGACGATAAGTAAAACTAGAATCATCTCCAACATCAACATGCGGCAATACATCAACAAGCTGGCATTGACAACACGACAACACTTGAGCAAGCGATCGACACGCAAGTCCAACTAGCTACCAAACAACAGGTAATAGGATGTGTCCAAGGCAATATACTGCAGGGATATCAAAGTACGAAAACTAGAGCATCGCAACACGATAGCAATAGATCAACAGGAGGGAATAAAGACTATAAAATTAAGATAGGTAGAAAGGGAGATGCTCTTTGAAAACATTGTCGAAGGTTTCAACCGAAGATCGGAAGAAACTCACATCAACTCAACGGCCTTATCCGCGAAGAAGCAAAACACTAGAATAAACACCGGATGCAATATTTAATACGGCGGAAGATCGGCATGATGCATGCATGATGGATGGCATGGCAAGGTGCGATGCAATTAGGTCAAGATTAAGCGGAAGGGGTCCCGACAATTAATTAAATGGTTCGAGTTATTTAGAACCCCATAAATTAAATGTTGTTTAGCCATGGAACAGATGGAGCCGGTTCGCTACACATGTTTAAATGAGGCCGATATGAGACTAGATTTGCCCGCATATTGGTCCCATATTTAATTATTAGGTGAATCGGCATAAGGCCCCCAAACCACAAATATGCATGCGAGTATGACAATTCAATATGCAATCAAGTTGATATTATGTTATCAAAATAGGGTCTGAGGAAAAAGGGTCACACATTTAGGGGTCTCGACGATCTTGGGGTTCCGGGGTCCAGGGTCCGACAGGGTCCAGGGTCCGGTCTCGGGGTTCGACGGAACGTTCTCGGGCTCCGGGGTCGTTCTCGGAGATCGGGGGTAGGTCTTGGCGCATCCGGGTGCGGGACTTGGGGGAATGTCGACGGTCCAGGCGTTCAGGGGGAAGTTCTCGGTGTCCGGGTGAAGCACTCGGCGTTCTATGGTTCCACGTCGACGGCCTTGGTTTCCTCGATGAAGAGCTTGGTGTGTCCGTGTCGGGGTTCTCGGGTTCGGTCGCCGGGCGTCAGTCTTCGGGACCTCGATGTCCGGGAAGCAGAACTCGGATCGGTGTCGTTCTGGGCGCCAACTTGTCTGCCGATGGCGAACTTCGCTCGAAGCCGGGAAGAGGTACTCGGTGTCCATGTTGAAGACCTTGTCGGTCCGTCTTTTGTCGGTGGCGAACTTGACCGATGTCCTACGAGGTCTCGTCTGGCGGATCCAAGATGTAGGGCATGGCGTCGCCTATTGGGGTTCTCGGGTGCCGCGTCGATGGTTCTTCGGGTATATCTCGGGTCGACGTGGATCTTGCCGAGGTCGGCATGAGCTGGATCTTGCAAAACACACTGCACAGGATGCGTGGGCCAACTCGTCAGGTACTCGTATGGTAGCAGCGCCCGAGCCACCAAAACCACGAAGACGGCGAACGAGGTCGGATGTCCACGGCGACACATGGAGCCAAGGCGGAGCTCATGCAGACGGAGGTCTCCAGAAGCGTCTGGCAGGCGGACGGGCGAACTCCGGAGGGGAAAGGGAGGCCAGCGGGCGCCGGTGGCGCAGCTCGGCGGCGAAGGTCACGGCGGCGGAGAGCGTGGGGACGACGGCGGCTGCTTGCTCGCAGGAAGGGTGGAGGAGGCGAAGGAGGTGTCGCCGGCGGTGGGCGGGCTCAGCGGCGGCTTTGGCGTAACGGAGGCGGCGTCGGCTCGGGCGGAGCGCGAGCGTGGCGGCGTGACGGAGACGGGAGGTCCGCGAGCGGCGGCGCGCTGGCGGTGGAGAAGGTGCAGAGGCGGCGGCGTGGTGGCAGCGGCGGGCGGAGCGCGGGGCTTGAGGATGCGGCGGCGCGAGGCGGTGGTGGGCGGCGGGGCCTTGGCCGACCAGTGGCCGGGCGGAAAGGAGGAGGAGGCAGCGCAGGTGGGCGGCGCGGCCAGCGAGGGGAGGCCCGGAGGAGGGAAGGAGGCGGCCGGAGGAGAAGGGCGGCAGGTCGGCAGCGGCCATGAGGGAGAGGAAGGCGTCGGGCTGAGGGAGGATGGGGACGGGCGGTTGGTGAGAAGGAGAAGGTGGGGTCGTCTTGGGCGTGATGGTGGGCGTGTGGTGTGAGTGGGGCCACGCGGTCAGGGGCGGTGGGAAGTGACTGGGTGCGATCTGGGGTGGGGAACGGCCGGGCAGGGGGTGGGTGGAAAGTGGCCAGGCGGTGGGTGCTGAGGCGTGTGGGTGTGGGTCAGATGGGGTGGTTTTAGCATAGGTGGAGGAAGGGAGCTGATGTGGCACATTGTGGTTGGGTAGGAGGAGAGGAGAGGGTGAGGTGGAGAGGTTTGATTGGGTGGAGTGAGGTGGAGGCTGGGTTGGGTAGATTAGGTTGGGTGGGTGTAGGATTTAGAGGGCAGGTCTGTTGGACCGATTAGTTTTCTGGGGCGGTCGTTCGGGTCGATCGGCCCGTTCGACTGCCCCGCTAAAAATAATTAAAACGTTTATTGGTTTTAAACGGCCGTCTGCAAACCGATAGCGACCAAAACAAAATATTCCGGGGACCCGGTTTTGGCGTTTGAATAAAAGACGGGGCGTTTTTAGAAAACAAAACGGGCTTGCGAAAATAGTTTTGGCAAACAATGCATGATGATGGCGATGCAATGCACAAATTCAACGCGATTTTCTAGCAGTGGTTTTGCGGGATGCCACAATGTTGGCCTTGTTTGTTTGGTTTTTCTCGGATAGACACTGAGCAGGGGTTATATCAAGAGAACCAGGAGCACTACCCAGATCCGTCCCTTGCTTCAACAGAGATACCAGGCAAGCACTTCCACATGCTTGCATACATACAGTACCTATTGCCTCTATCTTATTCTTGCATCATTGAGTCGCGATTGCATTAAATTGAATCCCAAGTATGCATAGCCTTTACTTTTAAACCCCACCAAGCTTGTTTCCTCCATCCCATGAGCCACTACTATAGGAGTTGTTTGAGCCATGCGAGTCGTAGAACAGCATGTGTAGGGTATGTGAGTGTCTGATGGATAACGAGGTACCTAAACAACTTAACCTGAGTAGTTCTGGGATAACTAAAGAAAGTGGCACCGGTGAGCAACATCTGCTATTTGGTTCTTCCTGCTCACTTGTGTCCCGTAAGACCCAGTACTTGATTCCTGTTCCTTGATTTATCGCTATCCACATCCGGAGGTATATGGGACCCCACAGGCGAGCTTGATTCCGTCTTATTTCTTGGGGCCACAAACTAGTTTGAGGTTTTACTATCCTGTACTTATGCCATGCTACTTTCTGTACTTAAATTGTGCGAGGAGCACCTTGTACTGTTAGGATCGGGACACGATTCCGGTGTCGACAAGCCCAGCCACACACTTTCGGGTTCCCGATCGTTCACCGTCCACCCAAACCTTGAGTCCGTCTCGAGCTTGCTTACTCCGTTCGGGATCTACTCAAGGGTGGCCCCTGAAATATTTCTGAATCTTGTGATTGTTCATCGTGAAAGCCTCGTTGGGTTTGAGTTGGTTTTCGAGGTTGATCGGCGTGTGTTGCTATTGGTGCACCGGCGGGTAAAACTTTCAAAGCCGTGTCCGCGGATATGGACGACTTGGAGCAGTTTCGATCATAGACAAGCATAACTAAAGTACCGCCTTAATCTGACTAAGTAATTTGACTAGTAAATAGTGCAACACTCATGGAATGGTTAATAAAATTGCCAACGGATAGGGGGGTTGTTCGTCCGCTTCCTTGTTGGTAGCGAGGAGGATGGATCGGATGAAATTACCATTATAACTTGTTCTTAAATTCACGGACATCCGTCTCATCATTGGTTAGGCGGATGGTTAGCGTTTATCTAGAATTGCTAGGGTTTATCTTTTCTGCAATTGCGTCACCCCAGTTGTGTCCCCTTTAGAGGCATTAAGACTTCTTGAGTACCCTTAGGGTCTCACGATAAATTCTTGATTCGGATGAGTGTACCTTCTCGTGACGGATCTTGGGTGGAAGAAGTCAAGATGTTGGCAACGATCGCTCGGTGTAGAGATTCCGGAACGGGATCCATGAGACCTGTAGTTGGGATGTGCTTATTTCTCCGCATCTTATGCCGATTTGCTTCTTATCCGTACTCGGATCTTGTTTGCCTTCCGCATGATACTCTGATGTGTGTTGTATGAGGAGTTATCCTAAAATATAGATTTATCTAGGTCAGTTGAATCTTGCCGTATGGCGGTGGTATATTTCCTTTCTTTCTAGATGGTGTGGCTCTGATGTACTCTTGTATGGTGGCTTGTACATACCCACTTGTGTCGTAGTTGATCCCTTCGCTGCGACTCACGCCCGTCTGAGTCCCGTTGAGAGGGTAGTGGTTGGGACGTCTGAAAGGACTACCAGTGAGTGGCTTTTGGGGCCCCACCGTACTATTTCAACCACTATCACTCATCCAGGCTTGTATCTAGGAGCGTAGTTCACCGAGGTAGTTACACTCATCACCCTCCACATTGCGAGGCTTAGCATGCTTTTTGAACTTGAGGGCCTTGGACTTGTGCATAACTAGAGGACGAGAGGAAAAGGTCCTGGCAATGGGAGGACTCTTGGCAACAATGAGAGCCATGATGTAGGGAGCGAATGGGGGAACCCTCCGGGAGTGAGCCACAGCGACCATCTCCTTCCATATAAAGTCCATCACATCAAGAGGGGCGCGGTTGAGAAAGGTGTTGAGCATCAAATCAACTGAATATCCATGAATCTCATCTTTGTTTCCCGCACGAGGAGAAACGGTCTCACGGAAGATGTGGTGGAGAATGTCATAAGTGGGGAGAAGATCCTTGATCTTGCCAACAACACCGCAACCCCGGATATAGAGAGGGGCAAGAACCTCCTTCTTGGAGGGGTGCTCACACATGTGGCAATAGAAGCCAGAAGGAGTGTCACGGCCACGATCTTCATATCCCAGAATTTCTGCAAATTCAGCAAGAGTGGCCTCCTTAAGTGCACCTTGAGTCATCCAACTGATTTTCCGAGTTCGGTTTGTTGAGAAGTGAGCAGTGTCATAAAACTGAGCAATGAGAAGAGGCTCATAATCGTGCTAAAATTCCATAATGGGGAGCAATCCAAGGTGAGAGAAGATTTCTTTAGCCTTAGCAAAGTACTCAAGATGCTTGTTGATGTGGTCCATATCAATCCATAGCTGCAGCACAACCATTTGAACATTCTTCATAGGTCTTCATTGTATACGCGCTCTTGGAAGTCGTTGTAGAACAAACTGTCTTCCCTACCCTCATTACGGGCACGGCCATAGGGATTATCAACCCTCAGGGAGTGGAACTCAGAATCAGATATATCAGACAGTAACTTTGGCCCTAATGGCCCTGAGCTGAAACTCATGGAGCGCCCCGAGGAAGGGGGACGAGGAGGGGGAGCACTACCATGACCAGCAGACCGCTTGGTGACCCCCTCACGACCCCCAAGACCACCTCGAGAGGCTGGAATCTTCATGCGACGACTAGGCTGAGGCATGACTTCTTCTTCAGACTCTGTCTCTTCCTCTACAATCTCATGACTTTCCTTGGAGCGTTTACGAGTGCCCCTAGAACCACCTGCACCTGTGATAGCAAGAGGGAGAACAGCAGGGGGTAAGGGCCCAAGAACCCAAAAACAAACCAAAGAAAAATCCATGCTTTAGTGAAGAATTGTGGTCAACTAGGACCGGTACTACTGGAGCTAGGATTCGGTAGTACCGCGTGTGAGCGGTAGTACCGGAAAATTTTTCCGGTACTACCGGTCGCACGGATACTCGCACAACCATGGTAGAGTATGACCCCAAATCGACCTCAACACGTCCTAAATCATCGGTTTTTCTAGGTAACAAGGAATGTATGGCGGTATAACCTCAAAACAATTGACTTTCTTCAAGAATCTAAGTAAACCTAGACCCAATGAAGAAAACAAGAGTGAGAGGGAGAGGGGCGGTTGTACCGGAATCCATGGTGGTGGAGAAGGATCGGGAGCCCGCAAGGAATCCGAATCCGAGGAGGATCCGGCGAGAGGAGGGCACGGCGGGGCTCCGGTGGAGTCAAGAGCTCCAGCGGTGGCGGTGGTATGTGTGGGGAGCGGGGGGATAATGTGGCACTGAAGGGTGCCCCCCCGCGACCCAACCTATACCAGAAATGTCGACCAGTAGTACCGATGCTGGAAAGCGGTAGTACCGCTTGAGAGCGATAGTACCGGTTCAGGAACCGGTAGTACCGGACATACGACCGGTAGTACCACTCTTGGATAAGTTTCCAGGATTCGACCTGGGAACCACCCAGGTCCGGTAGTACCGCTCCTAGTACGGTAGTACCGGTTCCGCCTGATTCCATAACCAAGGACAATAGAGGGGGTTTTGTGTGGATTAGATGAGGGTTTTTTGAGGAAGTAGAATGGCTTAGGTTGAGATAATCACACTGTGTGAAACACATGCACTCTGAAATAAGGATAAAGATATCAAAAACCAAAGTAGAGTGCGTGAAACTGAGATCAACAAAGAATCAACAAATGACAAACACGAGTAAATGCCAACCTCTCGAATGAGAGAGGGAGGTGGCCTAGGCCACCATGTTTGAGTATACTCGGCTTGGCACCACGAAGATATATCTTGGGTCCATTACCGAAACTCATCATTTAAGCTCACATATCACAAAATGATATTAAGAGGAATGATTTTTATCGCTTTGGGAATAATGGGGGGAGGGATAGTCCAATCAATTAGGACCGCACTCCCCCTATATCCATGCCTGCACCTAAACCAAATAAGAGTCAAGACATAGGTGAGTATGCAAGGTGATCAAGTCAAGCTCCTTGAATCTATGATATTTAGTTCATTCCTAAAATAACAAAACCTTACTTCATAAAGTGGCTTCGTGAAGATGTTGGCAAGTTTCTCTTCGGTTGACACATAAGATAGATCAATATCACCTCGAGCAACATGATCCCTAATGAAGTGATGACGAATCTCAGTATGCTTTGTACTTGTGTGATCCACCGGGTTGTAGGCAATCTTGATGGCACTTTAATTTTCACATAGAAGAGGCACTTTGTCACAAAGGACACCGTATTCCTTTAAAGTTTGCCTCATCCATAGCAATTGAGTGCAATCACTAGCAGCAGCCACATACTCGGCTTCGGCGGTGGAGAGAGATATACAATTTTGCTTCTTAGAAGACCAACATACCAAGGACCTACCAAGGAATTAGCAAGCCCCGGATGTTCATTTTCTATCATCCTTATCACCAGCCCAATCCCAATCCGTGTATCCACGAGCAGATGTTGACCCTCGAGGATACCAAAGACCATAATATGGGGTATGAACCAAATATTGAAAGATTCTCTTGACCGCCATTAAATGGCTTTCTTTAGGAGCCGCTTGATATCTTGCACACACACCTACACTCAACACAATATCGGGTCTAGATGCACAAAGGTAAAGCAAAGAACCAATCATAGACCGATATACCTTTTGATCCACATCTTTACCATTTGGATTTTGTTCTAGATGAGTCTTTGTAGCCATGGGAGTAGGAGCTCCATTTAATTGTTGCATATTGAATCTCTTGAGCATATCTTGAGTATACTTGGCTTGGTTGAATAATGTCCCTCCTCTAACTTTCTTGATCTCAAAACCAAGAAATACCCTTAACTCCCCCATCATAGACATCCGGAACCTACTAGTCATAAGTTTTGAGAATTCATCATTAAAAGCTTTGTTAGATGAGCCAAAGATAATATCATCAACATATATTTTGCATAAAAAAAGCTCCCCATTGACCTTCTTAGTAAAAAGAGTGGGATCGATTTTCCCAACCTCAAATCCACAGTCAAACAACAACTCTCTAAGGTGCTCATACCACGTGCGTGGGGCTTGTTTGAGCCCATAGAGCGCCTTATCAAGTTTGTAGACATGGTTTGGGAAGTTGGGATCCTCAAATCCTGGGGGTTGCTTTACATACACCAACTAATTCAATGGACCATTAAGAAAGGCACTTTATACATCCATTTGTTGCAACTTAAAGTTATGATGTGCCGCATAAGCAAGAAGGATACGGATGGACTCAAGGTGAGCCACAAGAGCATATGTCTCTCCATAATCAATGCCTTCAGTTTGAGAGAACCCTTGTGCAACCAATCTTGCCTTGTTCCTTACTATAATTCCATGCTCATCTTGCTTGTTCTTGAATATCCACTTGGTACCTATAACATTGCGGCAATCCTTTGTCTTCTCAACTAACTTCCATACTTTGTTTCTCTCAAAGTTGTTGAGCTCTTTGTGAAGGGTTTCGCAACATAGTAAATCAAAAAAATTCTACGGATGCGAACGGGAAAGCCAAGATCTAATCTAGGAGATGCAAACAACGAGGTGAAATAGATGAGATTTGCATACCCTTGAAGATTCGCACAGCGGAACGTTCAACGGAACGTGGGTGATGTAGTCGTACTCGCTTCTCCTCCTCGCGATCCGATCCGATCTAACACCGCAAGTGGTGATGCCTCCAAGAGATGCACACGTGCGGCACCTCGACGTCTCCTACTTCCTCGGTCCAGCAAGTAGGGTGGAGAGATGGATTGGATCTACAACGCGACGGCGCGGTGCAAGCGGTGGAGAGTTTCACTGCAGGCTTCGCCACGCGATCGGGAGGGAGAGAGAGAGGAGGGGCAGCAGGGCGGCTAGGGTTGTGGAGGAGGTGTAGGGGAGGGGTGCGCCCCCAGCCCTCTTTATATAGAGGGGTGGGCGGCCAGCCCTATCCCCTCCCCCAATCCCTAGGCCGGCGGCCAAGGAGGGAGGAGTGGGGGGCAAGTTTCCCCCCTTCCCTTCTAGAAGCCTCCCTAGGGTTTCCTAGGTGTTTGGCCGGCTGGGCCCTATGGATCCTTGTGCCCCTGGCCCAATGCGGCCAGGGCACTCCCTCATAGGCCCATGCCCCCTCCCGGCAGGTGGGGCCACGTTGGTCCCCCTCCGGAAGGTTCTAGAAGCTTCCGGTACAATACCGATTAACCCGAAACAATTCCGAACTCCAAAAACTGCATTGCCTTATATGAATCTTATTCTCCGGACCATTCTGGAACCTCTCGTGACGTCCTGGATCTCATCCGAGACTCCAAACAAAAACTCATAAACCAATTATCCAATCTATCCTAGCGTCGAGACACGTTAAGTGTGTGACCCTTCGGGTACGAGAATATGTAGACATGATCTTATATCAATAATCAACAGCGGGGTCTGGAAACCCATATTGACTCCCACACATTCATCGATGATCATATCGGATGAACCACGATGCTAGGATTCAATCAATCCCATATATATATATTCCCTTTGTCTCGCGATATTTTACTTGCCCGAGATTTGATCGTCGGTACCGTCATACCTAGTTCAATCTCGTTCACAGCAAGTACTTTACTCGTTCCGTAATCCGATATCACTTTGTGATTAACTCCTTAACCACATGCTTGCAAGTGGTGTTGATATCGATTACCGAGTGGTCCCGAAGTATATCTCTCCGACATGGGAGGGACAAATCCCATCTCGATACATACAACCCAACAGGTACTTTCCGATCGCCTGAGAGACACCTTTATGATCACCCTCTCATTAGGATGACGTTTGATGAACTCAAAGCTTTCTTCCGATACCAGGGAGTTGTATTATCTCATGGTCTAAGGTATACGATATTTGACATAAGAAAAGCTTCGCAAAGATGAACACGATGACACGATCTAATTGCTCCGCTTAGTTTGGGTCTGTCCATCATATCATTCTCCCAATGATATGATCTCATTATTAATCGACAACTCATGTCTATGGTTAGGAAACCTTAACCATCATTAATCAATGAGCTAGTCCATAGAGGCATACTAGGGACACGGTGTTGTTCACAAACCACACAAGTATTAAAGTTTCCGCTTAATACAATTCTAGCATGGAATATAAACTTTATCATGAACAAGAATTATAATAATAACATCTTTATTATTGCCTCTAGGGCATAATTCCAACAGCCTCCCACTTGCACTAGAGTCAATAATCTAGTTTACATCTGGCAACAATCTAACACCCATGGCACTAAGGTGCTGATCATGTTTTGCACGTGGAAGAGGTTTAGTCAATGGATCTGCAACATTCATATCTTTATGTACTTTGCTAATCTTCAGATCTCCATCTGCTATATAATCTCGGATTATATGAAACTTGCGATTGATATGCTTGGTCTTTGGATGATATCTTTGGTTCCTTAGCTAGTGCTATGGCGCCAGTGTTGTCACACAATATCTCTAGTGGGTCCAAGGCACTTGGAACCACACCAAGCTCAGTGATGAAGTTCCTGATCCAAACTCCTTCACTTGACGCTTCTGCAGCAGCCATGTATTCCGCTTCTACTTTAGATCCCGTGATCACGCTTTGCTTGCAGCTTCTCCAGCTCACAGCTCCTCCATTCAAAATATAAACGTATCCTGTCTGAGATTTAGAATCATCCTCGTCGGTGTCAAAACTAGCATCGACGTAACCCTTTACGACGAGTTATTCATCACCTCCATAGACTAAGAACATTTCTTTAGTCCTATTTAGGTACTTTAGGATGTTCTTCACGGCTGTCCAGTGTTCCACTCCTAGATCACTTTGGTATCTGCTTGTCAAACTAAGAGCATTGGACACATCCGGTCTAGTACACAACATGGCATACATGATAGAACCTATGGCCGAGGCATAAGGCACGTTGCTCATAGCTTCTCTATCATTTACCGTAGCTGGACACTGAGCCTTGCTCAATATCTTACCTGACAACATAGGCACTGAACCTTTCTTTGCCTTATCCATTCTGAACCTTTTCAGAACTTTGTCTAGGTATGTACTCTGGCTTAAAGCTATCAGGCGTCTTTGTCTATCTTTATAGATTTTTATGCCCAATATATAAGCAGCTTCCCCTAGGTCTTTCATTGAAAAACATTTGTTCAAATAACTCTTCACATCGTTAAGCATGTTAATGTCATTTCCAATAATCAATATGTCATCCACATATAGTACCCGAAATGTCACTGAGCTCCCACTCACTTTCTTGTAGATACAAGCTTCGTAGAAATTTGGAACAAATCCAAAGCTCTTGATCACTTGTTCAAAACGAAGGTTCCAACTCCGAGATGCTTGCTTCAGTCCATAAATGGAATGCTGAAGTTTGCACACTTTATCAGCATCCTTAGGATCGACAAAACCTTCGGGTTGCATCATATAAAACTCTTCATAAATGTTGCCATTGAGGAACACAGTCTTGACATCCATCTGCCATATTTCATAATCATGAAACGCAACAATTGCTAATAAAATCCGAATGGACTTAAACATCGCTACGGGAGAGAAAGTCTCATCGTAGTCAACACCTTGAACTTTTCGAAAACCTTTCGCGTCAAGTCGTGATTTATAGAAGGTAACATTACCATCCGCGTCCGTTTTCTTCTTGAAGATCCATTTGCACTCAACGGCCTTTCGGTCGCTAGGAGGGTCCACCAAAGTCCATACTTGGTTTTCGCTCATGGATCCCAATTCGGACTTCATGGCCTCTAGCCATTTCTCAGAGTCTGGGCTCATCATCGCTTCCTCATAGTTCGCAGGTTCACTGTCATCTATAACAAGACAGTTAAGACAGGGTTGCCATACCACTCAGGAGGGGCACACGACCTTGTCCACCTGCGACGTTCAGTAGCAGCATCGTCCGAAGCTTCATGATCCTTGTCATTAGCTTCCTCTATTGTTGGTGTAGGCGACACTGGAACAATTTCAGGTGATGTGCTACTCTCCAATTCAAGAGAAGGTTCAACAACCTCGTCTAGCTCTACTTTCCTCCCACTCACTTCTTTTAAGAGAAACTCCTTCTCAAGAAAGGATCCGTTCTTTGCGACAAACACTTTGCCTTCGGTTCTGTGATAGAAGGTATACCCAATAGTTTCCTTAGGGTATCCTATGAAGACGCATTTCTCCTCTTTGGGTTCGAGCTTGTCCGGCATCAACTTCTTGACGAAGCCGCATCCCCAAACTTTAAGAAACGACAACTTAGGTTTAGCACCAAACCACAGTTCATACGGTGTCGTCTCAACGGATTTAGATGGTGCCCTATTTAAAGTGAATGCAGCGGTTTCTAATGCATAACCCCAAAATGATAATGGCAAATCAGTAAGAGACATCATTGATCGGACCATATCTAATAGAGTTCGATTCCGGCGTTCAGACACACCATTGCGCTGTGGTGTTCTGGGTGGCGTGACTTGCGAAATGATTCTGCTTGCTTTAAGATGCATGAGAAAATCATAACTCAAATATTCACCTCCACGATCGGATCGTAGAAATTTAATCTTTCTGTTACGATGGTTTTCTACTTCATTCTGAAATTCTTTGAACTTTTCATATGTTTCAGATTTATGTTTCATTAAATAGATATACCCATATCTACTTAAGTCATCGGTAAAAGTGAGAAAGTAGCGATATCCACCGCGCGTCGAAACACTCATCGGTCCGCATACATCGGTATGTATGATTTCCAACAAGTCCGTTGCTCGCTCCATCATTCCGGAGAACGGGGTTTTGATCATCTTGCCCATGAGGCATGGTTCGCATGTGTCAAATGATTCAAAATCAAGAGACTCCAAAAGTCCATCTGAATGGAGTTTCTTCATGTGTTTTACACCAATATGACCTAGACGACAGTGCCACAGATAAGTAGTATTATCACTATCTACCTTGCATCTCTTAGCCTCAATGTTATGGATGTGTGTTTCATCCCTTTTGAGATTCAGAAGAAATAAACCATTCTCAGCAGGTGCATGACCATAAAAGATGTTACTCATATAAATAGAATAACCATTATTCTCGGAATTAAATGAATAACCGTCTTGCAATAAACACGATACATATATGATGTTCATGCTCAACGCAGGCGCATAATAAAATTTATTAAGGTTTAAAACTAATCCCGAAGGTAAAACTAAGGAGAGCGTGCCGACGGCCATCACATCAACTCTTGATCCGTTGCCAACGCGCATCGTCACCTCATCCCTCGCAAGCCGCCGTCTATTCCGCAGCTCCTGTTTCGAGTTACATATATTAGCAACTGAACCAGTATCAAATACCCAGGCACTACAACGAGGGCTAGTAAGGAAAACATCAATAACATGTATATCAAATATACCTTTGATGGTTCCAGCCTTCTTGTCCGCTAAGTACTTCAGATAGTTGCGCTTCAAGTGACCCTTGTCCTTGCAATAGAAGCACTCAGTGTTCGGCTTAGGTCCAGACTTGAGCTTCTTCTCAGCAGGGGCAACGCGCTTGCCGCCGCCTTTCTTGAAGGGCTTCTTTGCACCCTTACCTTTCTTAAAGCTGGGGGGCTTGTTGACCATCAACACATGATTATCCTTTTTGATGTCCACCTCTGCAGCTTTCGGCTTAGCAAGAGCTCGGTGATCGTATCAGTGGAACCAATCTGATTATGAGTCACTACAAAACTTTTGTAGCTGGGAGGGAGTGATTGCAGAACCCTGTCAATCTTGAGATCCTCTGGAATCTTGTAGTCCAGTTGCTCAAGGTGTTGAGTGTAGCCCGACATCTTTATGGCATGCTCACTAACGAAACTCCCTTCCTCCATCTTGCAGTTAAAGAATTTCTCAGAGATCTCATATCTCTCAGAACGGGCGTGAGTCTGAAACATAGTTTTCAGCTCCTCTAGAATCTCAAAGGGCCCGGGATAATCTTCAAAACGATTTTGAAGGTCCGGTTCCATAGCAAACAACATGGTGCTCTTAATCACACCATAATCATCTTTACGCGACTGATAAACAACTTTCTCATCAGCGCATCTCTGAGGCGCCACCTAAGCGCATCCTCAAGGACATAGTCCTTTGTTATGCCGCATGAGAATGATTCTCGATTGGAACCAGTTGGTGAAGTTAGACCCATTGTTTCTAAGCTTTTCTTTCTCAGCAAAAACGTTGAAGTTGAAGTTGGACTTAGCCATTTGATCTACAATATTTGCAAGTACAAATTAGACTATGTTCATGATAACTAGTTACACTTAATCAAATTACTAGATGAACTCCCACTAAATTCAACATCCCTCAAGTTGTTTAGTGAACATGATCCAAATTCACCACACCTAATCCGATCTTCACGAGAAGAGATGTGGTTTCAATGGTGGACAACGAAGTGTCGATCATATCATTCATATGAATCATGCTTAACCTTCCGGTTCATGTGTTCCGAGGCCATGTCTGTACATGCTAGGTTCGTCAAGTCAAACCCAAGTATTTCCGCGTGTGCAAAACTGGCTTGCACCCGTTGTATGTGAACGTAGAGTTTATAGCACCCGATCATCACTTCATGCTTGAACACGATGAACTTTCGCAACGGTGCATACATGGGGAGATCACAGTTTTATCTTGATCTTTAAGTGAGGAATCATCTTATAATGCTACCGTCGCGATCTAAGCATAATAAGATACACAAAAGGATAAACATCACATGCATATAACTTTATGTGACATGGTATAGCCAATATTCGCGCAATTATCCCCATCTTGTGCATGCCGGCATGATCTCCATCACTCCACCATGATTGCCTCCACCACGAATAGCAACTACAACTATTGCTAACTACTTAGCGATAAAGTAAAGCTATTACATGGCGTATAAGAAGTTGACACACAGGTCATACACAATTATAAAGACAACCATATGGCTCCTGCCGGTTGTGTACTCATCGACATGCAAGTCGTGAAACATTACAAAACATGATCATCACATACAACATACACATCACATCTTGGGCCATACCATATCACAGAAAACACTCCCTGCAAAAACAAGTTAGATGCTTCTACTTTGTTGTTGCATGTTTTATGTGGCTTATGGGAGTAGCAAGCTAAGAACGATTCTTGCCTACGAAAAGCCACAACGGTGATATTATGGTTGCCAAACTCCGGTGTAAATCCCATGACAACTATAGTGAGAGAAACTGGTATCCACCAGCCGCATGTGTGGAACAAGCCACACGTCAAGTGCGGAGCCGGTCCTACGAACGAGGTCCCGTAAGGTTGTCCTGTACCGCTTCGATCTCACTATCTCGCGTCATAAGAAGTACACAAACAAGAGGCTTGCAACAGAAAACATCAACGCCCGCAACAACCATGTTGCGTTCTACTCGTGAAACACATCTACGCATAGATCTAGCTCTGATACCACTGAAGGGTTTCGCAACATAGTAAATCAAAAAAATTCTACGGATGCGAACGGGAAAGCCAAGATCTAATCTAGGAGATGCAAACAACGAGGGGAAATAGATGAGATCTTCATACCCTTGATGATTTGCACAGCGGAACGTTCAACGGAACATGGGTGATGTAGTCGTACTCGCTTCTCCTCCTCGCGATCCAATCCGATCTAACACCGCAAGTGGCGATGCCTCCGTGAGATGCACACGTGCGGCACCTCGACGTCTCCTCCTTCCTCGGTCCATCAAGTAGGGTGGAGAGATGGATTCGATCTACAACGCGACGGCGCGGTGCAAGCGGTGGAGAGTTTCTGCGGCAGGGCTTCGCCTACGCGTAGTCGGGAGGGAGAAAGAGAGGAGGGGCAGCAAGGCGGCTAGGGTTGTGGAGGAGGTGTAGGGGAGGGGTGCGCCCCCAACCCTCTTTATATATAGGGGTGGGTGTCCATCCCTAGTGTGGCATCCCGCAAAAGCACTACTAGAAAATCGCGTTGTTTTTGTGCATTGCATCGTCATCATCATGCATTGTTTGTCTGAACTTATTTCGAAACGCCTAGTTTTGTTTCTAAATAACCCCCGTATTTATTTCAAATTAAAACATCGGTCTGTTCAGATCTTTTATTTGTCTAAAAAGTATTTACAAAAACAATGTTTTACAAATAAAATAAATAATCAAATGTTTTGTCCGGGGAGGCAGTCCGATCAGTCGCGGAGGCCCAACGACTGCACTACCTACCACCCGACCCATCTAAAGAAAACCCTAAACCCTTTTATACCTAAATCTAGTCTACCCAGCCCCCTCCACCTCACCCCGACCAACCACAGCTTGCCACCTCACCGTTCCCTCCACCTCATCACTCCACACATCCACCTCACCAATCCCAGCCGGCCCTGCCTCTCTCCCTGGGCCCCACCCCAACCCCACACACTCACACCACACAGCCAGCCCCGCCGCCAGCCTGGGCGCGCGCCCCCACCTCCTGGCTCACCTGTCCCCGCAGCCACTCCCTCTCTCCACCCGACACCCTGGCCCCACCCACAACACACACACGCAGCAGCGGACACACCGCTCACACCACCGATCCCACCCTCCGCCCACCACCATGGACCCACCCCACCAGTCACACCCTGCACGACCCCGCTCCCCTCGCTCTATCTCTGCAACCCCTTGGCCTCCCCTCCCCAGTCGTCTGGCCGCCCGCTGCGCTCACCTCGCCTCACCCCGCCGCCTCATGGACTCCCTCCGCCCGGCTCCTCCTCGGCGACAAGCGACCGGCCGCCACGGAGCTCCTCCGGCCGCCCACCCGAGACCACGCCCTGCGCCGCCCCGAGCTCCACCCGGCCGCCAGTTCCGCTTCCTCTCCACCGACCGCGGCTCGTTCCATCCTCCCGCGCCCGACGCCTCCCGTCGAGCTCCTCCGCCCGCCTTCCCGCCACCAGCGCCTGCCTCGGCCGCTCGCCTACCCGACCTCTCGCCTGCGCCCTCCTTGTCCCTCTCTGGACGCCCGATGCTGCCGGAGCTCCGCTCGCACCTCGCCGCTGCCAGGGCCGACCTCGCCGCCTTCCGCCCTGCAAGCCCGGACCCGAGCTCCTTCGCCTCCCTCCCTGCTGGCGCTATGGCCGCCTCGCTTCCCGCCGTCGGAGCTCGGCCGCTGCCCTCCGCCAGCGGGCCGCTGCTATTTTCTCTTCTCGGCAAGCTCTGCACCCGGCGCTTCCTCCGCCGTCTTGAGCCGCTGCAAACAGAAGCGCCCGTTGTCATCGTTCCTTCTGCTACCGGTCTCTGTCGGCACCAGACTTCTTGCCTGTGCTGATGTGTTTTGTCTCCGTGAGATGCTGCTGCTACCCCTGGTGTGTGCTGCCTGTCAACAAATTCGTGTGTGTATGGTCATGATAAGAGGTGGTGTTAAGGACACCACATCAGCTACCTTCGCCTCTGATGCTGACAAGGACGCCTGATGCTATGCACACTTTGTTGCTAAGCTCTCCTTCCCCGAGTCGATCAAGATGGAACACCAAGTTCTTCATGGATCCCGACACGCCAAGTTATCCAACCCTAGATCCGAAAACCGATCCCCGAGACCGAACCCTCGGCACCGGAGCTACAAGATCTTTCGCATGGAACACCAAGACCCGTTCCCGGAGTCCGATTGTCGAGCCCGAGCCCCGTGGACCGACATGATCTTCTTCACGGATACGACAAGTACTTCCTCGAGGATGCCAAGTTCTTCACCCCGAATGCCAAGACCGACTTGATGGCGCGGACCCGACAAGATATTCGCAACGACAAGATCGACACCGACCAGGACAAATCCGATGCGCCCCGACGCTGAACCAAGTCCTTCTTCACGGAACGCCAAGATCTACTCTGTTATCCGAGAACGATCCCGCCGAGACCGAACCCCAGATCCGGACCCTGAGACCGACCCCGAATCCCTGGGTAATAAGATCTTCGAACCGAGATGTGTGAACCTTCTCGAGCCCCTATTTTATAAATTGCTATCTACATACTTGTTGCATATTAACTGTCATACTCGCATGCATATTTGTGTGGTTTGGGGGCATTATGCCGATTCACCTTATAATTAAATATGGGACCCATATGCGGGCAAATCTAGTCGTATATTGGCCCCATTTAAATTTGTGCATCAAACCGATACTATATTTTGCCTTGCTAATACAAAATTTAATTTGCGGGGTAGTTAAACAATTTGAACCACTTAAATATTTGCCGGGACCTCGGTTCCGCTTAATATCGCCTAATTGCATCGCATCTTTGCCATGTCATGCATCATACATGCATCATGCCCGATTTTCTACCGTAGTATTAAATAGTCCATCCGGTGTTTCTTCTAGTGTTTTGGTTCTTCGTGGACTAGGCCGATGAGTTGATGCTAGTGTCGACCCGATCTTCGGTTGCACCTTCAGCAATGTTTTCAGGCGAGCATCTTCCCCTTTCTACCTATCTTACTTTTATAGTATTTATTCCCTCCTGTTGATCTATTGCTATCCGTGTTGCGCTGCTCTAGTTTTCGTACCCGTGATATCCCTTGCAGCCTTATATTGCCTTGGACACATCCCATTACCTGTTGTTTGGTAGATAGTTGGTCTTGCGCGTCGTAGTCGCTTGCTCAAGTGTTGTTGTGTGTCGTCCAGTACCACAGTTGTTGGAGTATTGCCGCATGTTTATTGTTGGAGATGATCATAACTTTAATTACTGTTTAACAACTAAAATTGAAGTAAGTAAATGCAGAGGCATAGGTGGGCAATAGATGTTATTTGGTTGTTAACCGTCCACTTGTGTCCCGTAGGACCCCGAGTACTTGATACCTGTTCCTTGAATATTCGCGCTATCCACATCCGGGAGGATTATGGGACCCCCCTGAGCCAGAGCTTGATTCATTCTTATTTCTTGGGGCCACAAACTAGTTTGAGGTTTTATTTATTATCCTATACTTATGCCATGCTTTACTGCTTTATTACGATTGTGCGAGGAGCACCTGTACTGTTTAGGTAAGCGGGGTGTTTTCGCGGTATCGACAAGCCCAGTCACATTTTCGGGTTCCCGAGTTCATGACCATTGACGCAAACCTTGAGTCCGTCTCGAGTCACTAACTTCGCTATGGTGTACTCAATGGGGTGGCCCCTGAAATATTTCTGAAATCTGTAATTGCTTTGTCGTGAAGGCCTCGTTGGGTTTTGATTTGGTTTTCCGAGTTTGATCGAGTGTTGTTATTTGTGCACCCTGCAGGTAAACTTCAAAGCCGTGTCGCGGTTATGGACGACTTGGAGCATGATTCGATCATAGACAACTATAACTAAAGTAGTGCTATAAATTTGACTTTATAATGACTAGTAATCAGCTTCACTATAATGGAATGGCTAAATAAAACTGCCAACAATTGCTTGTTTGGGTTGTCGCTGGCGACCATTGTATCTGACTAGTAAGTATTGCAACTACAACGGAATGGCTAAATAAAAGTACCAACAACTGCTGGGTTTTGGGATATCTCATGCTAATTGTATCTGACTAGTAAGTGTTGCAACTACAATGGATTGGTTAACTAAAATTGCCCACTGCTTATTATATCAGGATGATTAGCTATATCTGACTAGTAATTGCTGCAACGATAACTGAATAAATAATTAAACTGCCAACTGTGTGAGTTCCTCGGTTGACTTCCTCGTTTGGTCTCGAGGGGGAAACACCAGGATGGGTTTGTTTGATGGTAGTATCAGGTTGGTTTCGAATAGGTCTTTCTTATCCCTCTCTGGTAGCCGATAGTTATATCGAGTCTCTATAGGGTGTTTAGTGCATGCTGCGCTGCCGCTCCAGTCCACCATACCTATGTAGGCGAGGACCGCCGAATTCTAGCCTCGCCGTGTACTGGCCTCAGTACTGACCGCTCTCTCTTTTTTCCTTTGCTCTTTGTCGGCACCCCTTTTGTTTAAGCAGGTTTTGAGAGCGACGTCGTTAGCAGGGTTACCCTTCCGGCTTGGCCTGGGCAGGGTTATGGACGCCATTGGTTATTCTTCAGGGCTCTTAGCCCCATTTGCATCTTGTCCGTAGTCGGACGCCCTATCATTTTCAAGGTGATTTGGATCTTTGTACATTATATCTGTATTTGTCGAAGGAATGACCACGGCAGATGCTGCAATCGGCAGCGAGTAGTAGAACGAGGGGCAAGGGAGGCCAGCCATCTGCGGTGCGAGATGAGGGCAAAGACAGTGGTTTTACCTGTGTTCGGCCCCGAGGGTAAAGACCTACTCCTGCTAGATTGTATTATGGAGGTGTTTACAATGGGCGAACTCGGCGACTAGGCGGCGAGTTGCTTGGGTGTATGAGGGAACGTGTCTCTACTCACCCCATAGGGAGGTTTATATAGGGTCACCTCCTCTAGGGTTTACATATCTCAACCGATTCGGTTACAACTTCGGTAATCATTTAACCTAGACCGACTGGGCCTATCCGCTCGCCTGGGCCTTCAACTCGATGCTTTGATACCTTGCTGGCTTTGGTCCACTGCTGCTCGCAGCCCACTCGCCAGCCCTTGGACGATCGGAACGTCCCCGAGTATACCCCAATAGGCGTATCCCCATCGTAGTCCCCGAGGCCGTCGTTGATTAGGCGTGAGTGGCTCGGCAATGGAGTATACGGCTTCAAGTTGGCATCCAGTCGAATCGTCGGCGGGCTCCTGTATAAAGGAAAAATCCGGTGAACCGAGTCGCGTCTTGGGCGAGTCGAGCCAACGGGACACGGTCTCGGCGAGTGGCTTAACGAGCCGAGTGACTAGAGTTGGACCGTCAGGCATGGTCAAACTAGCCGTTAAGGTAACCCAACGGTAACTTCTGGCGTAATCATCGCGCGGTAACGGCCCCCGGATTTGGCGGGCAACTCCCACTATATAAGAGGAATGGTAGGCTATCGCAAAGCCAACCGCCCACCATTTTCTCCGAGTACGCACATCTTCCTTCCTTTGATTCCGCGATCCAATCGACCCGCAATCCTCCGGCCTCCGAACAGATCCTCAGCCATGGCCCTCTCCACCGAACCTTGGGGTAGATCCAAATGCACCAGGCACTGCCTCCTTCGAGGAGGCCGAATACGGGCCGTCTTTGGCGTATCCTCGCAGCCGAAACGACCCCAAACCAGCGAGAGAGAGTTCGTCTGTTTCACCAGCCACCTCGGCGGGGTTAGGGTTTCCCACATCTTTGTTCTTCCGGCGCTACTTACCACGGATCCAGCCTCGATCCGGGTCTCCACAAGATCGAGAAGCTCGCCATCTTCGTGGCTCTGAGTGTTACTTGGGCTGCCGCCCTACTTTCCTTGTGGCAAGATCTGTTCCATGGACGGATCAGCGAGGAGGCGGCGCTCAATGCTAGCCGCTGGCGGCTTAACTTTCCAACTCAAATCCAAAGCCTCCTTCGACCGATGCTGCCGCCAAAGCAGCGAGCGATCGAAAAGTCATGGTTCTATGTGACCGAGGCGACTCGAGGACGGCGGCGATCCCGCGGTACTCGGCTAATCGTTCGAGCCACGCCATCTCCAGGGCAAGCTCCCGACGACCAGCGGATGGTCGTCGACGAGATGCTCCACCATCCGCGGTCTGAAGAAGAAGGGCTCCAAACGGTAAACTTGTACAATTGTTGGCTTGGCGGCGGCTCGTTCCGCCTAACGCGACCATTACATGTACCAAGACATCGGCCGGGAGACTCGACGAAGCCTGCCCGCCGAGTGGAAGCCGGAGGACTACCTCTCAGCCGAAGAAGATCACCCAGCGACATAATGGATGCGCAGGCGGTATTCTCCCTACACATGGCGTCCGGCCCGACGGTAATCCTTTATCTTGTTCGCGATCGCAGCGCGTGTGCGATCGCGGTAACTCTAACTCTGTTTCGTGCTTAACGCAGCTGTTCCAAGTGGTGGAAGGGTGGTTACCACCGACGACGAGAGCCCGCCATCCGCCCAGATACAAGCGAGTCGCCACCGCCAAGGGTAACGAGGACGACGAGGACGAGTCCGAAGAGGAGATTGCCCCACTGGTCCGGAAGACCTGGCAACGCCGCCAGATCGAGGCGAGCAGAGCCTCGAAGGCCATGACGACGACGAACTCCAGAGACCACCTCGCGCCAAAGCTACTCCCGTGAAGAAGAAGAAGAAGGAGAAGGAGGCGAGGGCCCTCGAGAAGGAAGACGCCGCCAAGGTGGCTTCACCACCGCACTCAACGAGCAGCTCCGATGCCACAGTTCGCCGGACGGCAGTCCCGGCGACAACCGCGCTAGATGCGCCGTCTACAGAAGCTCCGCTGGCCTCAATGCCTCCGCCATTCGCGTCGGTTTCTGGGCTAGGGAAGGCTCCGGTTGTGGCGACTTCGCCTTTCAAGGAGGTCCCGAGCGCGACGGCCTCGCCCCGCAAGGAGGCTCCGGCCGCGGTAGCCCCAACTCACGAGGAGGCCTCCGCCGAAGGCGCCCCGGAGGCGCCAACCGCTACGTCAACGTCAAAGAAGCCGTCCGTATCCTGGGCCCCCGACGTCCTGGAACTGGGGCTTAGTCGCCGATTAGGCCCTGAGCTGGAAAAACCGGCTGGCCTTCGTACAGGGCTGCGTTTCATTCCAGTCGCCAAGTGAGTGCATTCGGCCTTCCCTACTTTCCTTTAGTACTTTGATTGTCTTTTATTGATTTGATTCAATGTGCAGGACCGGAGTGAAAAAGATGGGTCACCCGACGGGCTAAGGTACCTTCGCCGTTGGCGAAGAAGACCCTTCCCGCAAGAGGAAAAGTGATGAGGTCGCCGCCTCAACGGAAGGCAACAAGAAGGCCAAGGGCGACTACATCGTCACCGTCTCTGACGACGTGGCGGCGCCTTTGGACCCGCAGTGGAGGCGACGCGCCACGGCGAGGGCGTTTCCTTGCCTAGACCGGAGGAAGCGACTTCCTTTGGGGCGGGCGCCTCGATTGCTACCTTCCCCCGTTTCACGACCAAGGCGGCCGCGGCGAGTGGGGCTGCAACCCCGAGCCCCGCTCCAGGGACCATCAACGTTGAAATCGACCAACGTCGCGGGCACACGCCGGCGCTGCTTGCGTCTGTGGACGCGGTGCAACTTCACGGCATGCTTGGTGCGGCCATCCAGGTACCTCCAGTCCCCGAGGATCAGGTCGGTGCTTAGCAGCGGCTTGATTCTTATTATTACTTGTTTTGTTCTTTCGAATCCAGTCCCCGAGTGCGTATGCGCTAAATTTTAGCGGATATGCACTGAGGAATTTTCGTGGTCGCCAGTCCCCGAGTGCACACCCGCTAAATTTTAGCGGGTGGGCATTGAGGAATTTTTGTGACCGCCAGTCCCCGAGTGCGTATGCGCTAAATTTTAGCGGATATGCACTGAGGAATTTTTGTGACCGCCAGTCCCCGAGTGCGTATGCGCTAAATTTTAGCGGATATGCACTGAGGAATTTTCGTGTATGCTGACTTTGGAGATGTACAGGGTCTGCAGCTGGAGTCGGCAGAGCGATTAGCTGCGAAGCAGCGTGCTGAGAAGGAGCTGGCCGCTCTCCAAGAAGCAAACAAGGAGCTTCAGGTTGTTGCAAGCAGTGAGGTGGCTCGCCAGAGCTTGTCCTCGCTGAGCTGGAGGCGGTGCGGTTCGCAGGCACCGCCGAGCGAAGATCGCCGACCTCGAGCGCGAATCGCGAGGCAAAGAAGAAGCAAGCTCGGCGAACGGGCGAGCGAAGGCCGCCATTGCGGCCGCGGAGGATGACCGAAAGGCGTCGGAAGCCCTCATTGTTGGGCTTCAGGACGATCATACATCGCTTCAGAGTTTCATCACGGGACTTGCCCGCCCATTGCTTGGTGAGTGCGTCTTCCCTATCTTTTGGTTGTATTGTTTGTGGTTTCCATGGTACTCATATTTGTCTCCTTCTCGCAGGTCGTGTTATTGGCTGCCAAGAAGAAGAGAATTCTCTGGACGCGAGGGAATGCGTAAGCATGCTCGTCGACTCGGCGACGCTGTCGGCGACCTGCATCCGCGCCTACCTTCAAGAGATGTCGCCCACCGAGGTTATTCCCAGTGACCTCGTTGAGGTGTGGGAGTACTTGGAGAAGGCGCCCGCGGTCGTAGAGTTCATGACGCGGTCGGCGTTTCGTCATGAGCGCCGACAGCCTTGAGCCTTGACTCGCCCACTTCCCGAGGACTTGATCTCGACGACGCGAGTGGGTACCCTTCGACCGGGCGCGGTGGATCTGTCCGAGGTTCTCGTTGCAGAACGTGCCGCCGCGTACTCGAGCGCGATGGGCGACCTCCTTCCCTACCAGAAACGGTCGTCGCCAAATGACCCGAGCCGCGATCGCGACTTCAAGGTTGAGCAACCTTTCCGCCGGGCGATGGCGGGTGAGTGACGACGTATCCGTCAAACCCGTACACCGCGTTCATCCGTAGGCGCCGGATCTGGCGCCTGCGTCGTCAGCCCGAATAGTGTAGTTTGCCTAGGTGTGTTAGCAGCTCGCCGAGGAGGCATATTTTGTAATGTAAGACAATGCGATATGCGATTGAATGGAACGTTGTGTTCATTTTGCTATTTGTTTGTGTGTTTTGATTGATTTTGGGTGAGTCCCCGAGGCCCGCCCTTTTGTGGGGTTCACCTCATATATGATGTTTTATTGTTTATCATGTGTGTTGTTAGTTTAGTCGACTCCGAGCTCGGAGAGAGCCGCCGCAAGGCGACTCACTTGAGTGCTCAGATTTTTTACCGCTTTCCCGACGCGAACGGGCCGGTGGCCGAGTCCCGGCGTGGTACTTGGTTCAAGGCGCGACTGAGGGTGGTTGAGGACTGAGCGTTGGTGAGCGCTACCTCGTCTGGCCCGGTGGGTCAGTCGCGTGGCGAGTCCTAGGCGTGCTCTCTTACTTGGCGTTTTCCATGTCCGATCGCGACGAACTGGTATTCAGTCCCCGAGCGTGGTACTTAGCCGTTCGAGTCGCTACGCCGAGGATGCGGAGGACCGGGTCGCTGTGAGAAGCGAGACAGTTGTCTTGGTTCAGAAACCAGTCGAGCTAGGCGACTCCAATGGGGCTCCGGATTGGCGTTTTTAAGTGGGCGATGCAAGACCTGAAATGACTCGGTTTTACATCGCACTTTTAGCGTGCCGTCGCTGTACCAAGGGTTGACTTGTATTTTAGCATGACGCTGTTAATTACGAAAAGTGCGAGTGGCACAAGTCATGGAGAGTAGACGAATTTGCGGTAACTGCTTCTTTTATTCATAGCGACCGGAGTACATATGTGGGGTTCTAGGAATAGAACTTCCGGAGGAGATTTACATTCCATGGCCGCTGACGTCGAGTTCGCCCCGCGGACGTCGACGAGGTAGTAGGCGCTGCCGAGCACGCGCCAATAGCGAACGGGCCTTCCCACGGAGGAGAGCTTGTGCATGCCCTTCTTGTCTGGATGAGGCGTAACACCGTGGTCGCCTTCGGAAGGTGCGGGTTTTCACTGTCGGCGTGGTAGCGGCGAGTCCTTGCCGATAAATGGCGGTGCGCGATCGGGCGAGGTCGCGTGCTTCGTCGAGTTGGTCGAGCCCGGCTTGGCGGGCCAGCTCGGTTTCGGCCTCCGGATAGTGGACGACCCGCGGCGAGTCGTGTTCGAGGTCGGTGGGCATGACTGCTTCGGCGCCGTAGACCATGAAGAAGGGTGAATCCCGTCGACTGTTGACCGAGGTGCGGATTCCCGGATGAGAGGGGAGCTTCGACCCAAAGATCCGCGTACGCTCGAGTGGTACTTGGAGTCGCGGCTTCAGCCGTGGAGGATGCTTTGGTTGGCTCGTTCCGCCTGGCCATTGGATTTCGGATGTGCGACTGATGCGAGGTCGAGCCGGATGTGGTGCTCTTCGCAAAATTCGGCCATTGCTCCCTTGGAGAAGTTTGTGCCGTTGTCCGTGATGATGCTGTTGGGGAAACCCGTGGCGTATATGAGCTCGCGTAGGAACTTAGTGGCGGTCTTCCGTCATTTCGACTGGCTTGGCCTCTACCCACTTCGTGAATTTGTCGTGGCGACCAGCAGGTGGGTGTAACCAGAGGGGCCTTCTTGAAGGGGCCGACCATGTCCATGCCCCACACGGCGAATGGCGGTGATGGGGATTGTTTTGAGCGCCGAGCTCGTACGTCGCGCCCGATTGGCATACTGGCACCCGGCGATCGACGATGTCGACAGCGTCGGCGTGTCGGTGGGCGAAGAAGCCTTGTCGCATAGCCTTGGCGACCAGGAGAAGCGGGCGCGGCCGCAGCCGCTCGAGTGGATGTCGTGGAGGATTTTGCGCCTTCACCGGTTGGACGCAACGTTGGAACACGCCGGTGACGCTGCGCTTGTGTAGCTGGCCGTCGATGATGGTGTAAGACTTGCATCGGCGGCGATCATTCGAGCATTTGTTTCTGGCCACGGGCAGGTGCGGTTTGTAGTGGCGTAGGGCTTGGTCCAATCGTTCGCTCGATGATGAGTGCGACCAAGGCTGCCTCTGGTTGCCGGGACTCGATGTCGATCTCCTTCGGGAGAGACTGATGGCGTGAAGATTGTGTCGAGGAACACGCCGGCGGTGGTGCGAGTCGAGCCCGATGCGAGAGGGCGTCGGCCTCTCGCTTTTCTCTGTCGATCCACTCGAGAGTAGCCGGTGAAGTGGCCGCCCACCTTGTCCACCTCTTGGCGGTACGCCGCCATGGTGGGGGAGACGGCGTCGCAGGTGCCGGCGACTTGCCCTGCAACGAGGTCGGAGTCTCCGTAGCATCGAAGGCGATTGACGCTCATCTCCTTTGCTCGCAGATGTGGAGTAGGGCCTCGTATTCAGCCATGTTGTTGGTGCAGGCGTGAATTGAGGCGGAGGATGTAGCGGAGCTTGTCGCCTTTGGTGAGGTCAAGACTATCCCGCCTCTGCGCCGTCGCGTTCTTGGACCTGGCTGGCGCAGGCTCCAGTAATGGAGGTAGCGGCTTCTCCGCTGCCGGGCCTCTTCGGCCGGGCGAGGAAGTCTGCCGGTGCCTGCGACTTAATCGCCTTCGTGGCTCAGATTTAATGTTGTGGACGCCGATCTCGACGGCCCACTTGGCGACCCGCCGCCGCGATTATGGATGATATCTTGTAGTGGTGCTGAGGAGACGACCGTGATCGGGTGCTCGAAGTAGTGCGGCAGCGCCACGAGCTCAAGACCGCGTATACCAGTTTTTGGTTGGGTATCACTGGCGCGACTTCGGTGAGAACCTCGCTGATGTAGTACACCGCCGGACTGGGCGCCTTTCCTTCCTCTGGTCGCTCGACGACCATTACGGCTGACGACGCGCTGACGCCGCGACGTAAACCAGCATAGGCTCTTTGTCACCTGCGGCGAGTAGTGGTACGGCGAGTAGCACCTTTTTGAGGTCGCGAGCGCCGTCCGCCTCCTTGTCCCACCGAAGGTGGGGTTCTTGCATCAGCGGTATAGGGGCATCGCTTTACCAGGGGATGAAGCGACCGAGAGCCGCTACGCCGCCGCCAACTTCGTCGACGCGCAGCACTCGGGTTTGCCGAGCCGGGCGATCGTGTCGATCTTCGTTGGGTTTGCCTCGATCCCTCGCTTGGAGACGACGTATCCCAGTAGTTGCCCGGCGGGTACACCGAAGGTGCACTTGCTTGGATTGAGCTTTATCTTGTACCTTCGCAGATTGGCGAAGGTCTCCGCTAGGTCGGCGAGTAGGTCGCCTTGGCGAGCGGATTTCACGACCACGTCGTCGATGTAGACGTGGATGTTGCGCCAATTTGGCTCGCGAGGCATTCTTGCATGCACCCGGTAGGTTGCCCGGCGTTTGAGGCGAAGGTCATGGCGGTAGCGTAGGCTCCGAATGGCGTGATGAACGCCGTTTCCTCGCCCTCGATAGCCATTTTGATCTGGTTATACCCGAGTAGGCGCCGAGGAAACATAGCGACTCGAACCGCGTGGAATCGATTATCCGATCGATCTGCGGGAGGACGAATCGCCTTTGGGCAGGCGTTCAGTTTGTGTAGTCGATACACATTCTCCGTGTCCCGTTCTTCTTCTCGACCAAGACTGGGTTTGCCACCACTTGAGTATTTGATTGGCGGATGAAGCCGGCAGCGAGTAGACGCTGCACTTCCTCGGCGATTGCCCGACGGCGTTTTCGTTTAAGGGCCGAGCGATCGCTGACGGTCGCACTTTGGGGTCGGCGTTAATTTGTGCTCAGAGCTCCCTAGGGACACCGGGCATGTCGGAGGGTTTCCATGCGAAGATGTCCTGTTCTCACGGAGGAACTCGATGGCGAGCGCTTCCTATGCCGGGCTCATGCCTGTCCCGATCGTCACCGCGCCGGAGTCGCTCGGGACCAGCTCAGCGGTGCGAAAAGGCCGTAGCCTCAAAGGTTGAGGTGTTTGCCCTCCGAGTTTGGCTTGAGTATCGGGTCGTCATTGTTAACCCCGCCGCGTATTTGGCGAGCTCGCCGGCGTGATTAGTTTCGCCGCGATGACGGCGTCGGCGAGTTCGCCCTTTGGCCTCGTGATTCGGGCGCCATGTCGGGTCGCCGTTGATGGTGATGACGCCGCACGCCCGGAGCTTCATCGCGTTACGCCAGAGTGGGGCGCCGCCATGAATTTGGCGAACGCTGGCGCCCTAGGACGCATGGTAAGGGCTGTCGAATGGCACCAGCTCAAGACGATCCGCTCGCGGAAGTTTGCCGAGTACCGAAGGTGACGGTAGCGTGTCCTTGCCGATCGGGTACGCCTTCCGACCGGGACGATGCCGTGGAACGTGGTGTGGGTGGTCTCGATCATCGATCGGGAGCCGCATCATCAAGGTGTCGAGGTAGAGGATGTTGATGGAGCTGCCGCCCATCGGTGTCTTGGGGAGCCGTGAGTCGCCAACCTTGGGCTTGACCACCAAGGCGACTCGCCCCGGTACTGGCGCGTGGCGAGTGGTCTTGCCGGCCTGTGATGGGCTGTTCACCAGTTGAGGAACTGGGGACGTCGCTGGGCCACCGCTGACGTTGACGGCGCTGGCGATGACCTTTCTCGCGCCGTGTTGAAGCCGTGAAGGTGTGGAGCGAGCCGGCTACTTTGCCGAATTTTCCACCATTTGGCGGGTCGTTGTCGGTGTCTTCCGCTGCTGCGTGCCTTCTCGATCTCCCCGAGGGTGGCGGTCGGCGGTGGTGTGCGTGGCGGGCTTTCCTTCCCGCTGTGAAACGCACATGGTTGGTTAAGGAGGGCCGGATCGAACCTTGGCTTGTTCTTGTAGTTCCCGCCATCGCCGTTGCCCTCCGTCGGGCGGTAGCTCTTGGGTCGCGTCGTGCGCTCAGCGTTGGCGACAAGTCGACTTCCCGTCGTTGCGGCGCTTGCTGTGAGGCGGGTGCCGCTGTAGCGTAGGTCGGTTCGGCCGGGCGTCGCCGCCTGCGGCGTTGTTCTCGACTCGTCGCCGACGCCTTGGTTGGGATCCTCTCGGCATCCGTTTGGCGATCTCGAGGAGGTCGGGATGTTGTCGAGTGTGCGGGCGTGTCGCTTGAGCTTGGCGACTAGAGGCTCAGAGCGCACGAGGTCTTGAAGCAATGGATCGCGGTGTCCGTGGATGCCGACCGCTACCAGAGAGCTCTTGCCACCGTTGGACCCAGCGTGGTCGACTGCTGGGTCCCTGGACGCGCTCGCTGTGTCCTCGATGGTAGTGGCGAGTGTAGGAGCACTCAAGTGCTCGACGGCGTCTCGCATTTCCTCCCGGAGTCGACATCACCGGGGGAGCGTTGATCCATTGCCGCACGTCCCTCCATCATCGATTGGGAGGTAACGCGGCGAGTAGGTCGGTGACCCGCGATCCCCATTGCCATGAGGTATGTGTCGAGCCGCATCTGGGTCGACGAGAGTCGATTTTTGATCTCCTTTGGCGCCTTGAAGTTTGGTGGGTACTTTTCGCCTCGGATCATTGGTCCGGCACTTAGGCCCTAGTCGATCGAGCGACCCCATAGGCTCGCCATCGCGTAGTAGTTAGGTGTGCCGCAAGTCGTCCGGGCTGGCGCCAGTTTTGGTGTTGATGATGTGAGCGGGCGCCGATCGGTTCTCCGTTAGCGGCGACGGTTGGTCGCCTGGGATCGATCGCAGGAGAGTGCCGTTCGGGTCGGCGTTGGAGCTGCAGTGGCTCGTGGCGGGCAATTGAGGGTGTTTGCCACCTTGACGGCCGCTGAGGCCGCCTGCTTCCGAGGAGCGCGAATATACTCGCTTCGCGAGTCGGCACCGCTTTTGCTGTTCCACGGCCTTTGTAGTAGGGCCTGACGTCTGGATTTGTAAGGCGCCGCCGGTGGCCGTGATGCTATCGGGCCGCGCTCGCCTGCCACGAGGTTGTCCATCGGGTGGAGAATAGTTGGAGGCCGTTAGCGTCTCGCTCCCGTGAGGAGACGACTATCCGCTGGTCCCCGGGAGGGTGCGGTGGTGGGGCACCCATCGCCGTCGATCTGGCGGGCGTGCTTCCCACGGTGGTGCGTTCGCAGATCGCGCCGCTATGCGCCGGTCGTTTCGTCGTCGAAGTTCAAGGCGCGCCTGAACGGTGGGGTTCAGCGTGACCGATCCGCTGGTGGTAGCGTGATGCTCTCGCTGTCACCGCTCGAGGCGAAATTTTTCGCGCCGCTTTCTTGCGTCTCGCCCGCCAATTTCAGGCGGAGTTCCTCACCTCCGCCGCCGTGGCGTTAGGAGGATCGGTGGAGAAAGGGTCCTCGGCGGATCGCCGGTGGCCATGTAGGTCGCGGCATGGCGATCGGCTCCGTCGTGGAGGTCGGCGGAATTTTCCGACCGAGTCGAATTCAAGATCCCGAGGATGGAGGGGTCCTCGAAATCTCCCGCGTTGGAGGCCTGGACGATGGAGCCCGCGGATGAGGCCGCGGTGATGGATCCGGCGAGTGACGCCGGGGTCGCCGAGTCGGCGTCGTCGGTGAGGGCCGCGTCTTCTGCGGCCGCTGAGTTCTCGGCCACGTTGCTGTGGGCCGAGTTGTACTCGGAGGCGAGGCGGTGGATCGTGCGGATCTGGCTCGGAGAGCCGATCGCAGTGTGGCGACTTCGGATGCGGCCGAGTCCTCCGAGGTGATGACGTCGGTGAGGCCGACGAAGCGACTGATCGTGCCAATCGGCAAGATCACGCTGTGCGTGACGGGTCGCGCCGCCGGGACGTAGCTGCTTGGCAAGATCTAGAGCAGCTCGCCGATCGCTATCATACAGCCGGTGGCACTGCCTCGTTGATGGGCAGATTGGATCTCGCCGTAACACCGCACCGCCAGCCCCCACTGGGCGCCACTGCCGAAGGAATGACCACGGCAGATGCTGCAATCGGCATGAGTAGTAGAACGAGGGCAAGGGCGGCCAGCCATCTGCGAGATGAGGGCAAAGACACGTGGTTTTACCCAGGTTCGGCCCGGAGGGTAAAGACCTACTCTGCTAGATTGTATTATGGAGGTGTTTACAATGGGCGAACTCGGCGACTAGGCGGCGAGTTGCTTGGGTGTATGAGGAAGGTCTCTACTCACCCCATAGGGAGGTTTATAGGTCACCTCCTCTAGGGTTTACATATCTCAACCGATTCGTTACAACTTGTAATCATTTAACCTAGACCGACTGGCCTATCCGCGCTTTGGGCCTTCAACTCCCAGTCGCCTGATACCTTGCTGGGCTTTGGTCCACTCGCCGTTCTGCAGGCCCACTCGCCAGCCCTTGGACCAGTCGGAAACGTCCCGCTGAGTATACCCCAATAGGCGTATCCCCATCAGTATTCTTGACTCGTTGAGTCGCTGTTGTATATATCTGTTCTGAGGGTCCCATCGAGGACTGTTGTGTAATGTTATTACTTCGTTTTCCACCCGCACGAAAGTGCCTGGTGGGCACCTTTGAATCGTTTCTATGCGGGTTTGGCGGGTTTCGCTAAAACTTGCATAGGGCCGATTATGAGGGTGTTACAGTGGTATCGAGCTCGGCCATGAGCACCCCACAAGTACACAGAGATAACCTAGCTAACGGCAAGTAGAGTGTCGAAACTATTTCTCAAAATCGGTTGGATAGTTCGATTAGGTCTGATTTTACTCCTTACCCTCTGCTATTCTCCTCTTACCTCACGCGTTTTGAATCCACCTCTTATCTTTTCTTCGAGTCCAGATTTCTCGTGGTTGGGTTTCATTGCACCTTTAGGGTTTCGCTTCTTTCCTATTATAACGATGGCGCTACAAACATCTTATCTGCATCTCGTTTGGTGTACCCTTCATCCAATCTTTTTGTTCTTGAACTCTTTATCTATATGTGTACCTTGCTGGATATCCGTGTCGTTGAAAAACATATGAGAAGGACGAGCATTGGTGAAGTTGGAGTATACCTTGAGCATGTGTTGTTCATGCCAATGGAACCATTGTGAAATCTAATCGTTATGTATTTGCATAAAAATTTCTGTTGTATCTTCCGGTGTTTTCCGATGTGTTGACCTCATCTACATATGATCCAATGCAGAGCTGGCATCACCCCTTTGTTCCGAATACCGCTTATGAAGATCTTCATTCTAAATTTCGAGAGTTGTGTTGCCTGATTTTCCTATTCATGTATAGAGTTGATAGTTTGGGTACGGGATGGACTGATCACCCTACCCGACTCTTACTGTTCACTCTTGTACATCGAACTGGTGGATCAATGTAACTTTTCCCTCTTCTCATGGGAGTTAGAGGTGGCCTTATCTTTTGATACCTCTACCTTCGTCCTTTGTTCTCCGGAGTGTTCTCTTGACGAACGTGAGCACCGACCTTTGTTGGTGGTGTCGCTGATTTCAAGATGGAGAATGAACCCTTGTTAGTGGTGTCGCGACACGAAGCGAGAAGATGCAGATCACTGACCTTCTTTCCGGTACCATGGGGCGGATCTCGAGGGAGAGATCCATTGTTAGTGGTGTCGAATTGTGGCATCCCGCAAAACCACTACTAGAAAATCGCGTTGTTTTTGTGCATTGCATCGTCGTCATCATGCATTGTTTGTCTGAAACTATTTCGAAACGCCTAGTTTTGTTTCTAAATAACCCCCGCCTTTATTTCAAATTAAAACATCGGTCTGTTCAGATCTTTTATTTGTCTAAAAAGTATTTACAAAAACAATGTTTTACAAATAAAATAAATAATCAAATGTTTTGTCCGGGGAGGCAGTCCGATCAGTCAGGCCAGAGGCCCAACCTGACCAGACTACCTACCACCCGGCCCATCTAAAGAAAACCCTAAACCCTTTTCTACCTAAACCTAGTCTACCCAGCCCCCTCCACCTCACCCCGACCAACCACAGCTTGCCACCTCACCGTTCCCTCCAACTCATCACTCCACACATCCACCTCACCAATCCCAGCCGGCCCTGCCTCTCTCCCTGGGCCCCACCCCAACCCCACACACTCACACCAAATTGCCACTGGCCAAGGCCCCACCCCTCTGGCTCCCCTGTCCCCGCAGCCACTCCCTCTCTCCACCCGACACCCTGGCCCCACCCACAACACACACACGTAGCAGCGGACACACCGCTCACACCACACCGCCGATCCCCACCCTCTGGCCCCACCACCCGCGGACCCACCCCACCAGTCACACCCTGCACGACCCCGCTCCCCTCGCTCTATCTCTGCAACCCCTTCGCCCGCGTCTTCCTCCTCCCTCCTCATGGCGTGCCCACGCCTTGGTCCCCTCGCCCGGCGGCCTCCTTCCCCAGTGTCGTCAGCCCGCCTGGCCGCTCACCCTCTGCCTCACCCCGCCGCCTCACGGACTCCCTTCCGGCCCCGAGCTCTGCGCCTCTCCTCTCCGCCCGTCCTCTCCTCCTCGGCCGACAGCACCCCCGCGACCAGCCGCCACGGAGCTCCTCCGGCCGCCCACCCGAGACCGTGCCCTGCGCTGCCCCAAGCTCCACCCGGCCGCCAGTTCCGCTTCCTCTCCACCGACCGCGGCTCGTTCCATCCTCCCGCGCCCGGCGCCTCCCGTCGAGCTCCTCCGCCCGCCTTCCCGCCACAGGCGCCCGCCTCTCGCCTCCGCCGCCTCGCCTACCGACCTCTCCTCGCCCGCTCTCTCGTCCCTCTCTCGAAGCCCGATGCCAGGCTTCAGCGCCTCGGCCGCTGCTGGCCGACTCGCCGCCTTCCGCCCTGCAAGCCCGGCCCCGAGCTCCTTCGCCTCCCTCCCTGCTGGCGCTATGGCCGCCTCGCTGCCCGCCGTCGGAGCTCGGCCGCTGCCCTCCGCCAGCGGGCCGCTGCTGTTTTCCCTTCTCGGCAAGCTCTGCACCCGGCGCTTCCTCCGCCGTCTTGAGCCGCTGCAAACAGAAGCGCCCGTCGTCGTCGTTCCTTCTGCTACCGGTCTCTGTCGGCACCGGACTTCCTGCCTGTGCTGATGTGTTTTGTCTCCGTGAGATGCTGCTGCTACCCCTGGTGTGTGCTGCCTGTCAACAAATTCGTGTGTGTATGGTCGTGATAAGAGGTGGTGTTAAGGACACCACATCAGCTACCTTCGCCTCTGATGCTGACAAGGACGCCTGATGCTATGCACACTTCGCTGCTAAGCTCTCCTTCCCCGAGTCAATCAAGATGGAACACCAAGTTCTTGATGGATCTCGACACGCCAAGTTATCCAACCCTAGATCCGAAAACCGATCCCCGAGACCGAACCCTCGGCACCGGAGCTACAAGATCTTTCGCATGGAACACCAAGACCCGTTCCCGGAGTCCGATTGTCGAGCCCGAGCCCCGTGGACCGACATGGTCTTCTTCACGGATATGACAAGTACTTCCTCGAGGATGCCAAGTTCTTCACCCCGAATGCCAAGACCGACTTGATGGCGCGGACCCGACAAGATCTTCGCAACGACAAGATCGACACCGACCAGGACAAATCCGATGCGCCCCGACGCCGAACCAAGTCCTTCTTCGCGGAACGCCAAGATCTACTCTGTTATCCGAGAACGATCCCGCCGAGACCGAACCCCAGATCCGGACCCTGAGACCGACCCCGAATCCCTCGGAACCAAGATCTTCGAACCGAGATGTGTGAACCTTCCCGAGCCCCTATTTTATAAATTGCTATCTATATACTTGTTGCATATTAACTGTCATACTCGCATGCATATTTGTGTGGTTTGGGGGCATTATGCCGATTCACCTTATAATTAAATATGGGACCCATATGTGGGCAAATCTAGTCGTATATTGGCCCCATTTAAATTTGTGCATCAAACCGATACTATATTTTGCCTTGCTAATACAACATTTAATTTGCGGGGTAGTTAAACAATTTGAACCACTTAAATATTTGTCGGGACCTCGGTTCCGCTTAATATCGCCTAATTGCATCGCATCTTTGCCATGTCATGCATCATACATGCATCATGCCCGATTTTCTACCGTAGTATTAAATAGTCCATCCGGTGTTTCTTCTAGTGTTTTGGTTCTTTGCGGACTAGGCCGATGAGTTGATGCTAGTGTCGACCCGATCTTCGGTTTCACCTTCAGCAATGTTTTCAGGCGAGCATCTTCCCCTTTCTACCTATCTTACTTTTATAGTATTTATTCCCTCCTGTTGATCTATTGCTATCCGTGTTGCGTTGCTCTAGTTTTCGTACCCGTGATATCCCTTGCAGCCTTATATTGCCTTGGACACATTCCATTACCTGTTGTTTGGTAGATAGTTGGTCTTGCGCGTCGTAGTCGCTTGCTCAAGTGCTGTTGCGTGTCGTCCAGTACCACAGTTGTTGGAGTATTGCCGCATGTTTATTGTTGGAGATGATCATAACTTTAATTACTGTTTAACAACTAAAATTGAAGTAAGTAAATGCAGAGGCACAAGTGGGCAATAGATGTTATTTGGTTGTTAACCGTCCACTTGTGTCTCGTAGGACCCCGAGTACTTGATACCTGTTCCTTGAATATTCGCGCTATCCACATCCGGGAGGATTATGGGACCCCCCTGAGCCAGAGCTTGATTCATTCTTATTTCTTGGGGCCACAAACTAGTTTGAGGTTTTATTTATTATCCTGTACTTATGCCATGCTTTACTGCTTTATTACGATTGTGCGAGGAGCACATGTACTGTTTAGGTAAGCGGAGTGTTTTCGCGGTATCGACAAGCCCAGTCACATTTTCGGGTTCCCAGTCGTTCTGACCATTGACGCAAACCTTGAGTCCGTCTCGGAGTCAGCTAACTTTGTTGCGGGTGTACTCAATGGGGTGGCCCCCTGAAATATTTCTGAATCCTGTGATTGCTTTGTCGTGAAGGCCTCGTTGGGTTTTGATTTGTTTTTTCCGAGGTTGATCGAGTGTGTGTTGCTATTTGTGCACCGCAGGTAAAACTTTCTGAAAGCCGTGTCCGCGGTTATGGACGACTTGGAGCACAGTATCTCGATCATAGACAACTATAACTAAAGTAGTGCTATAAATTTGACTTTATAATGACTAGTAATCAGCTTCACTATAATGGAATGGCTAAATAAAACTGCCAACAATTGCTTGTTTGGGTTGTCGCTGGCGACCATTGTATCTGACTAGTAAGTATTGCAACTACAACGGAATGGCTAAATAAAAGTACCAACAACTGCTGGGTTTTGGGATATCTCATGCTAATTGTATCTGACTAGTAAGTGTTGCAACTACAATGGATTGGTTAACTAAAATTGCCCACTTCTTATTATATCAGGATGATTAGCTATATCTGACTAGTAATTGCTGCAACGATAACTGAATAAATAATTAAACAGCCAACTGTGTGAGTTCCTCGGTTGACTTCGTCGTTTGGTCTCGAGGGGGAAACACCAGGATGGGTTTGTTTGATGGTAGTATCAGGTTGGTTCCGAATAGGTCTTTCTTATCCCTCTCTGGTAGCCGATAGTTATATCGAGTATCTATAGGGTGTTTAGTGCATCTTTGTGCCGCGCTCGATCCACCATACCTATGTAGGCGAGACCGCCAATTCTAGCCTCGCCGTGCAATCGCCTCGATCGACGCTCTCTCTTTTTCTTTGCCCTTTGTCGGCACCCCTTTTGTTTAAGCAGGTTTTGAGAGCGACGTCGTTAGCAGGGTTACCCTTCCGGCTTGGCCTGGGCAGGGTTATGGACGCCATTGGTTATTCTTCAGGGCTCTTAGCCCCATTTGCATCTTGTCCGTAGTCGGACGCCCTATCATTTTCAAGATAATATGGATCTTTGTACATTATATCTGTATTCTTGACTCGTTGAGTCGCTGTTGTATATATCTGTTCTGAGGGTCCCATCGAGGACTGTTGTGTAATGTTATTACTTTGTTTTCCACCCGCACGAAAGTGCCTGGTGGGCACCTTTGAATCGTTTCTATGCGGGTTTGGCGGGTTTCGCTAAAACTTGCATAGGGACGATTCTGAGGGTGTTACACCTAGCCCCTCCCCCAAGCCCTAGGCCGGCGGCCAAGGAGGGAGGAGTGGGGGGCAAGTTTCCCCCCTTCCCTTCTAGAAGCTCCCCTAGGGTTTCCTAGGTGTTTGGCTGGCTGGGCCCTATGGGGCCTTGTGCCCCTGGCCCAATGCGGCCAGTGCACTCCCTCATAGGCCCATGCCCCCTCCCGGTAGGTGGGGCCACGTTGGTCCCCCTCCGGAAGGTTCTAGAAGCTTCCGGTACAATACCGATTAACCCGAAACAATTCCGAACTCCAAAAACTGCATTGCCTTATATGAATCTTATTCTCCGGA
Organism: Avena longiglumis; assembly: GCA_030063025.1. Taxonomy (NCBI): domain Eukaryota; kingdom Viridiplantae; phylum Streptophyta; class Magnoliopsida; order Poales; family Poaceae; genus Avena; species Avena longiglumis. The sequence goes on along the minus strand of CP125974.1, from coordinate 452,611,816 downwards.
CCATTCCGGAACCTCTCGTGACGTCCTGGATCTCATCCGAGACTCCGAACAAAAACTCATAAACCAATTATCCAATCTATCCTAGCGTCGAGACACGTTAAGTGTGTGACCCTTCGGGTTCGAGAATATGCAGACATGATCTTATATCAATAATCAACAGCGGGGTCTGGAAACCCATATTGGCTCCCACACATTCATCGATGATCATATCGGATGAACCACGATGCTAGGATTCAATCAATCCCATATATATATTCCCTTCGTCTCGCGATATTTTACTTGCCCAAGATTTGATCGTCGGTATCGTCATACCTAGTTCAATCTCGTTCACAACAAGTACTTTACTCATTCTGTAATCCGATATCACTTTGTGATTAACTCCTTAACCACATGCTTGCAAGCGGTGTTGATATCGATTACCGTGTGGGCCCGAAGTATATCTCTCCGACTTGGGAGGGACAAATCCCATCTTGATACATACAACCCAACAGGTACTTTCTGATCACCTGAGAGACACCTTTATGATCACCCTCTCATAGGATGACATTTGATGACCTCAAAGCTTTCTTCCGATACCAGGGAGTTGTATTATTTCATGGTCTAAGGAATACAATATTTGACATAAGAAAAACTTTGCAAAGATGAACACGATGACACGATCTAATTTCTCCGCTTAGTTTGGGTCTGTCCATCATATCATTCTCCCAATGATATGATCTCATTATTAATCGACAACTCATGTCTATGGTTAGGAAACCTTAACCATCATTAATCAATGAGCTAGTCCATAGAGGCATACTAGGGACACGGTGTTGTTCACAAACCACACAAGTATTAAAGTTTCCGCTTAATACAATTCTAGCATGGAATATAAACTTTATCATGAACAAGAATTATAATAATAACATCTTTATTATTGCCTCTACGGCATAATTCCAACACTTTGTGCATTGCTTCCAACCAATCTGAATCTTCAAGAGCTTCCCACACTTTCTTTGGTTCAATCATGGAGATGTGTTCTTGGTGTTCAACAAACCTCTTCAATTGTGATCTTGTGGAAATGCCTATCCTTAGGTCACCAACCACATTTTCTAGAGAGTGGTCTCTTAATTCCAACATCCTATCCGTTCTAGCTTCGCGACGAGTGTGGATCTCCTTTTTTGTTTCTTGGAGGACCTTCTTCATCATTTTGGTCCTCGTCTTGACCATCATCTTGACCTTGATCATCCCCGGAATCATTCTCTTCATTAAGAGGCAAATATTGACCTTGGTCCTGATCTGGCACATTTCTAGCATTGATTTGAGCTTGTCTTGAGGCACTTTGTATGGATATCCCTTGTGTAATTGACTTGGCACCGCTTATCATTCTGGAGATTGGAGACTCAAGCTCTTCCTCCCTAGAGCTGTCCCCTTGATCAACATGTTGTGGGTACACAGCTTGTCTTTGGCTTGGGTCATAGTCCTCCTCGGTGGATGCAGCTTGTTGATGTTGTGAAGATGAGAGATCCACTTGTGTCGAGCATAGTTCTTCTCGATTCGCCATAAGGGTATCCTCAACGGGGCGGATATATCCCACACCCATTGTCCCTATGGCATCCTAAGGCATTTCCTCATCTGCATCACAAGCATCAACACGCCCCCCTTGGGGACCATCATATTCTTCGAAGGTCACACTACAAGATTCTATGACGGATCCGGAGAGCTTATCATAGATTTTATAGGTGTGAGATTCGAGACCATAGCCAACAAAAATACCCTCTAATGCTTTAGACTCGATTTTGGACAAACGAACACCTTTTATGAGATAGAAACACTTACAACCGAACACCCGGAAGTAAGATATGTTGGGCTTGTTACCGGTAAGTATTTCATATGGAGTATTGTTGATTTCTTTGCGGAGGTAGAGCCGGTTTGATGCATGGCAAGCGGTGGAGATGGCTTCGGCCCAAAATTTGTATGGATATTTAAACTCGGCCAACATGGTCCTAGCCATCTCAATAAGAGTCCGGTTCTTCCTCTTGGCAACACCATTTTGTTGAGGGGTATATGCAGCGGAATATTGATGTTTTATCCCCTCATCACCAATGAAATCATTCAAGGTGTAGTTCTTGAACTCAGTTCCATTGTCGCTTCTTATTATCAACACGGGAACATTGTATTGACGTTGAACCAAGTTGATGAAGTCGATGAAGTTATTTTGGGTCTCACTTTTCAACTTGAAGAAATATACCCATGAGTATCTTGAAAAGTAAAAAGTCATCAACAATCACCAAGCAGTATTTCTTCCCGCCAAGACTTGCATGAGATGGAGGACCAAAGAGATCCACATGAAGGAGCTCCAAGATCCTCGTTGACTTGATGCGGTTCTTTGGCTTGTGGGGAGCATCATGCATCTTTCCTAGAACACAAGCCATGCAAACACGATCTTTGGCAAAGGAAACATTTTCTTTTAGTCCAACAATATGTCCCTCCTTGTGGAGACTTTGCAAAGTTCGCATATTGACATGGGATAGTCGGAGATGCCATAACCAACCCACATCAGCCTTTCTAAATAAGCACATCGCACTTGTAGTGGTTTGCCCCGAAAAGTCTACCACATACAAGTCATGTTTGACATACTCAACAAAAGCGACCTTGAGAGACTTGCTCCACATGAGGACCACAATATCATCATCAATAAAGACGGCAAAGACCATCTTTCCAAGAGCACGAACTAAAAGTAAATTGTAACCAAGGGTCTCAACAAGCATAACGTCCATGAGTGTAATATCGTGGGCAACCACTACCTTGCCAAAACCCATTACCTTAGACTTTGACTTGTCGGCATATGTCATGATTATTTGATCATCATTTGGCCTTAATTCCTTGACAATAGACGAGCTTACGGTCATATGACTTGTGCAACCACTATCAAGTACCCACTTTGACCCTCCGGAAGCATATGTCTACAAAATATCAAGCTAATTTTTAGGTACCCATTTTTCAATGGGTCCTCTTTTGTTAGCAACAAGGGTCTTGGGGACCCAAATAGACCAAGTAATGTCGTGGGAATTGTCACGGCAGATGCTGCAATCGGCAGCGAGTAGTAGAACGAGGGGCAAGGGCGGCCAGCCATCTGCGGTGCGAGATGAGGGCAAAGACACAGGGTTTTACCCAGGTTCGGCCCCCCGGAGGGTAAAGACCTACTCCTGCTAGATTGTATTATGGAGGTGTTACAATGGGCGAGCTCGGGCGGCTAGTCGCTTGGGTGTATGAGGGAACGTGTCTCTACTCACCCCATAGGGAGGTTTATATAGGCTCACCCCTAGGGTTTACATATCTCAACCGATTTGGTTAAAGCTTCAATAGCCGTTTAACCTTACCCGACTGGGCCTATCTACTACTTTGGGCCTTGACTTCCGCCGCCGGCTCTGGCTTCGATCCACTCGCCGTTCCGCAGGCCCACTCGCCGGGTCTTGCGCCAGTCGGAAACGTCCTGCTGGGTATACCCCGGTAGGCATATCCCCATCAGTAGTCCCCGAGGCCGTCGTCGATTAGGCGTAGGTGGCTGCTGGCAGTCGGAGTATACAGCTTCAGAGTAGGCACCCAGTCGAATCATCGGCGGGCTCCTGTCTAAAGGAGACAACCAATGATCCAGGTCGCAGCCTTGGCCGAGTCGAGTCGGCGAAAACACTGTCTTAGTGATTGGGTCGGCGAGCCGAGTGGCTGTAGTTGGACCGTCAGGCGTGGTCAAACTAGCCGTTGGGGTAATCCAACGGTTACTTTCGGCGTAATCACCGCGTGGTAATGGCTCCCTGATTTGGCGGGTAACTCCCGCTATATAAGGGGAATGGCAAGCAATCGTAGAGCCAACTCCTCACCACTTCTTCCGAGTGCGCGCATTTTCTTTCCTTCGCTCCGCGATCCAGTCGACCCGAAATCCTCCGATCTCCAACCAATCTCTCGGCCATGGCCCTTTCCACCGAGCCGTGGGGTAGGTCCAAGTGCACAATACGGTGGCCTCCTTCGAGGAGGCCGGATCCTGCGAGCCGGTCATTGGCGTATCCTCACCGGAGAAACGACCCCAAACCCGCGAGAGAGGGAATTCGTCTGTTTTACCAGTCATCTCGAGCGGGGGCTAGGGTTTCCTACGTCCCTATTCTTCCGGCGCTTCTGCGAATGCTACTTGGGCTGCCGGCCCTACTTCCCCTTGTGGCAAGATCTGTTCCACGGACGGATCAGCCGCGAGGAGGCAGGCGGCCCAATGCTGGCCGCGGGCGGCTTGACGTTTCAGCTCAAGTCCAAAGCTTCTTTCTTTGATCTGATGCTACCCGCCAAGGCAGCGAGCGACTGGAAGAAGTCGTGGTTCTACGTGGCCGAGGCGACCCCGGAGGGCGAGGTGGCGATCCCGCGGTACTCCGCTAGTCGCTCCGAGGCGCGCAATCTCCAAGTCGGCACGCTCCCCGGCGACCAGCGGATGGTCGTCGACGAGATGCTCCAGACCATCCGTGGTCTGAAAAAGAAGGGCCTTCAAACGATAAACTTGTACAATTGCTGGCTCGGGCGGCGGCTCGTTCCACTCGCCCACCGCGACCACTACATGTACCAGTACACGGGCCGGGGAGACTCGACGAAGGCCTGTCTCGACGAGTGGAAGCTGGAGGATTATCTCCCAGCGTTGAAGAAGATTAACCAGCGGTGTACCGGATGCGCAGTGGGTCGCCCCCTATACCGCGTCCGGCTCCAACGGTAATTTCTTTACCTTGCTCGCAGTCGCAGTAAATGCAGTCGCGGTAATTCTGATTCCGTTTTGTATTCGTTGCAGCTATTCCAAGTGGTGGAAGGGTGGCTCCCACCCTCGGACGATGAGAGCTCGGGCCCATCCGCCCAGGACATAGGCGAATCGCCGCCTACCAAGGGCAACGAGGACGACGAGGACGAGTCCGAAGAGGAGGTCGCCCCGCTGGTCCGAAAGACCCGCGGGCAACGACAGCGCGAGATCGAGGCAAGCAGAAGCCTCGAACGTCATGACGATGACGACGAGCTCCCAGAGACCACCTCGCGCCGTCAAGCCACCCCGTCAAAGAAGAAGAGGAAGGAAAGGGAGGCGAGGGCCCCCCGAAAAAGAAGACGAGGCCGTCGAAGTCGGCCTCGCCGTCGCACTCGGCGAGCAGCTCAGACGCTCCCAGCCCAGCCGGCGACGGCGCGCCACCAGCGACAACCGTGATGGACACGGCGACCGTGGAAGTGCCGCTGGCTTCAATGCCTCCACCATTCGCCCCAGTCTCTGGGCTGGGGGAGGCTTGCGGCCGCAAGGAGGCTCGCCGAGGATGTTCCAGGGCGCCACCGCGGCCTCAACAACAAAGAAGCCGCCCGTGTCTTGGGCACGCGACGCCCCGGAGTTGGGGCTCACTACCGTCTGGCCCCGAGCTGGAGAAACCGACGGCCTCCGACAGATCGCGTTTCATCCCGATCGCCAAGTGAGTTCGCTCACCTTTCCTTATTTTTCATAACTATTTCGATTGTTTTGTTGATTCGATTGATGCGCAGGACCGGGTGAAGAGTATGGGTCACCCGACCGTGCCAAGGCCCTCCGCCGCTAGCGAGGAAGATCCTTCCCGCAAGAGGAAGGCGACGAGGTCGTCGCCTCGGCGGATGGCGTAAGAAGGCCAAGGGCGGCGACACACCATCACTATCTTCGACGATACGGGTCGCACCAGGCCGTGATGGAAGCAGCGTCTCTGAAGGAGGGTGCTTCCTTGAACGGCGGATGCAACCTCTTGGGGCAGGTACCTCTATCGCTACCTTCCCGCTTCGTGACTAAGGCGACCACGGTAGTAGGCTCGCACCCTCGAGCCACTCCCGGGACCGCCGACGCTGAAGTCGACCAACGTCGCGGCACACGGGCACTTCGCATCCGTGGACGCGTACAACTCCACAGCATGCTTGGCGCGCCATCCGTACATCCACCCCCGAGGATCAGGTCGGTGTTTTGCAGCGGCCTGATTCTTATAATTTCACATCTTTTTGTTTGTCGCATCCAGTCCCCGAGTGCGCGCGCGCTAAATTTTAGCGGGTGGGCACTTAGGAATTTTTTTTGATCGCCAGTCCCCGAGTGCGCACTCGCTGAATTTCAGCGGGTGGGCACTTAGGAACTTTTTGATTGCCAGTCCCCGAGTGTGCACTCGCTGAATTTCAGTGGGTGGGCACTTAGGAATTTTGATTTGACTAACCCTTTTTTGGTGATGTGCAGGGTCTGCAGCTTGAGTCAGCGAACCGATTGGCCGCGAAACAGCGCGCGGAGAAGGAGCTGGCCATCGTCCAGGAGGCAAACAAAGGGCTTGGGCTGTTGCAAGGCAGAGGAAGCTCGCCAGGGGCTTGTCCCCGCTGGTGAATTGGCGGCGGCGCATTCGGCTTTGAGTTCGGCTGAACAGCGGATCGCCGACCTCGAGCGCGAACTGCGAGAGGCGAGAGAAGAAGCGAGCTCGGCGGACGGGCGATCTAAGGCCGCCATTGCGGCCGCTGAAGAGGATCGCAAGGTGTCGGAAGTCCTTATTGCTGGGCTTCAGGACGACCACACGTCGCTTCAGTGCTTCATCACGGGACTCGCCCGCCCGTTGCTTGGTGAGTGCATCTCCCCTTTCTAATGGTTATGGTTTTTGTGGTGTCCGCCGTACTTATCATTGTCTTCTGCTCGCAGGTTGCATCATTGATAGCGAAGAAGAGGCGAGCTCGCTCGACGCGAGGCAGTGCGTAAGCATGCTCGTCGATTCGGCGACGTTGTCGGCGACGTGCATCCGTGCCTACCTCCAAGAAATATCGCCCACGGAGGTGATTCCCAGCGACCTCGTTGAGGTGTGGAAGTATTTGGAGAAGGCGCCATGTCGTTGAGTTCATGAGCGGTCGGCGTTTGGCGTGGGCGTCGACGCGAGCCTTCGACTCGCCCTTCCCGAAGATTTCGACATTGACGATGTGACGGTGGGTATCCATCGTCGTCGGCGCGATGGATCTGTCCGAGGTCCTCAAGTTTCAGAACGTCGCCACGTACCGGGCGATGTGCGGGCAATGGGCGACCTCCTGCCGTACCAGGAGACGGTTGTCGCGCCAAACGACCCCGAGCCGCCTCATCGTGACTTCAAGGTCGAGCAGCCTTTTCGCGCGGCGATGGCGGGTGAACTGAGGACGTATCCATCAAACCCGTACACGGCGTTCATCCGCAGTCGCCGGGATGCTGGCGATCGTCATCGAAGCCTGCAGAGTAGGGTAGTTTGCCTTGTGGCGTTAGCAGCAGTTCTGCCACGCGGGCATATTTTGTAACATGAAATGATGCAACATGTGATTGAATGAGACATCGTGTCTATTTTGATATTTGTTTGTGTGCTTTTTGATTGATTTTGGACGAGTTCCCAAGCGCGTCCGCCCTTTTGTGGGGTTTACCTCGTATATGATGTATGTGTTGTTGTTATGAGTTTTGATGTTTTAGTCGACTCGCCCGAGCTCGAAGAGCCAGTCGCTAGGCGACTCCCTTGAGTGCTCTGTACTTTACCGTTTTCCTGTGCGCGAACGAGGTCGGGTGGCCGAGTCCCCGAGCGTGGTACTTGGTAGTTCTAGGCGCGACTCGAGGGTGGTTGAGAACTTAGCGCGTTGGTGTGAGCGCGTCACTCCTGCCTGGCCCGTGGGGTCGATCGCCATGCAGTCTGGCATGCTCTCTTACTTGGCGTTTTCACGACGCTCATGACAGGTCTTCAATCCCGGCGTGGTACTTATCCGTTCGAGTCGCTATGCCGAGGATGCGGAGGACCAAGGTCATTGTGAAGCGAGGCAGTTGTCTTGGCTCGTAGAACCAGTCGGGCTAGGCGACTCGAGTGGGGCTCGGGTTGGCGTTATTCGTGGGCGATGCAAGACCTGAAGTGATTGGTGCTCTTACCGCACTACTTAGCCGTGGCGATCGCTGTACCAAAGGTTGACCTGCGTTTAGCATAACGCTGTTTTTACAGTCGAGTGGCACAAGTCATGGAGAGTAGGCGCAATTTGTGGTAACCATTTCTTTTTATTTCATAGTTGGAGAGTACATGTATGGGGTTCTAGGAGTAGAACTTCGGAGGAGGTTTACATTCCATGGTCGCTGAGCGTCGAGTTCGCCGTCCCGTGGGCGTCGATGAGGTAGTAGGCGTCGTTGCAGTCACGCCCGATAGAGAATGGGCCTTCCACAGGAGAGCTTGTGCATGCCTTTCTTGTCTTGGATGAGGCGTAACACCAGGTCGCCTTCACGGAAGGTGCGAGCTTTCACCCGCCGGTGGGTAGCGGAGTCCTTCGGTAGATGGCGGTGATGCGTGACCGGCGGTCGCGTGCTTCGTCGAGTTGGTCGATCCCGTCTTGGCGGGCAAGCTCGTTTGCAGCCTCCGTGTAGTGGACGACCCGCGGCGAGTCGTGCTCGAGGTCGGTAGGCATGACTGCCTCGGCGTCGTAGACCATGAAGAAGGGGGTAAATCCCGTCGATCTTCATTGAAGGGCCGCAGCGACTGCTTGACAGGTCGCACTTTGGGGTCGGCATTTAGCTTGTGCTCAGCGAGCTCCCTAGGGACACCGGGAATGTCAGAGGGTTTCCATGCGAAGATGTCCCTGTTCTCACGGAGGAACTCGATGAGCGCGCCTTCCTACGCTGGGCTCATGCCCGTCCCGATAGTCACCGTCTGGCTGGAGTCGCCTGGTACCAGCTCGACGGTGCGCGTCTGCGTCGTGGACTCAAAGGTTGAGGTGCCTGCGCCCTCTGAGTTGGGCTTCTTGAGTATGGTGGGGTCGTCGTTGTTGACCCCGCTCGCGTCTTATGGCGAGCTTCGGCGTGGTTGGTCTCCGCCCGCGATGGCGGCGTCGGCGAGCTCGGCTCCTGGCCTCGCTTTCGGCGGCCATGTCGGGTCGCCGTTGATGGTGATGACGCCGCACGCCCGAGGAGCTTCATCGTGTTGTGCAGCGTGGTGGGGCGCTGCCATGAATTTAGCGAACGCTGGCGCCCAGGGACGCGATGGTAGGGGCTGTCGAAGGGCACCAACTCAAGACGATCCGCCATGCGGAAGTTTGCGGTGTCAGAAGGTGGCAGCGTGACCTTGCCGATCGGGTGCCTTTCGACCGGGACGATGCCGTGGAATGTGGTGTGGGTCGTCTCGATCATCATTGCGAGCCGAGCGCTGAAGGTGTCGAGGTAGAGGATGTTGATGGAGCTGCCACCGTCCATCGGTGTGTTGGGGAGCGATGAGTCGACCTTGGGCTTGACCACCAAGGCGACTCGTCTGGATACTCTATGCGGCGAGTGGTCTTGGCGGCTCGGTGATGGGCTGCTCGACCAGTTCAGAACTGGGGCGGGGGCGTCTATTTGGGCCACGCGTTGACGGCGGCGCGGGCGATGACCTTCTTCGCGCTCGTGTTGAAGCATGTGAAGGTGGAAGCGAGCGGCTACTTTGCGAATTTTCGCCCGTTTGGCGGTCGTTGTCGAGGTCCTCTGCGCTCGCCGTGCCTTCTCGATTTCCACGAGGGTGTGGCGGTCGGCGGTGGTGTGCGTTGCGGGCTTTCCTTCCCTTCTATGGAGCACATGGTTGGTTAAGGAGCCTGGGTGAACCTTGCTTGTTCTTGTAGTTGCCGCCGTCGCGGCGTTGCCCTCCGTCACGGCGGGAGCTTTTGGGCTCGCTGCGCGTGCCGGCGTTGGCGGCGAAGTCGACTTCGCCCGTCGCTTGCGGTGGCGAGTCTTGCTGTAGCGTAGGTCGGTTCGTCGTCCGCCATCGTTGCCGCCCGTGCGGCGTTGACCTCCTGACTCGTCGTCAGTTTCCTGGTTTGGATCTTCCTCGGCGTACCGTTTGGCGATCTCGAGGAGGTAGGGGATGTTGTCGAGTGTGCGGGAGTGTCGCTTGAGCTTGGCGACTAGGGGCTCGTAGCGGCACGAGGTCTTGAAGCAATGGATCGCGGTGTCCGGGTGGATGCCGACCGCGTTGTACCAAAGCTCTTGCCACCGTTGGACCCAGTTGCGGGTCGACTCGCGGGGTCCCTAGACGCAGCGTTCCAGGTCCTCAATAGTGGTGGCGCGGGTGTAGGAGCACTCGAAGTGCTTGACGAAGGCGTCACGCATTTCCTCGAGGAGTCGATCATCACCGGGAAGGCGTTGATCCACTGCCTGCGTCCCTCCATCATCGGGGAGGTAGCAGGCGCAGTCGATGTGACCCGCGATCCCCATCGCCATGAGGTATGTGTCGAGCCACACGGCGGGGTCGTACGAGGAGTCGTACTTTTCTATTTCTTTTGGCGCCTTGAAGTTTGGCGGATACTTCTCGCCTCGGATCATTGGTCTGAAGCACTTTGGCCCGATGGGCTCGCCGTCGCGGCGATTGGTTAGGGTATGTCGCAGGTCGTCGGGCTGGCGTGCGCGCCAGCTTTGGTTGTTGATGATGTGGGTGCGGGCGTCGATGGGTTGCCCGTTGGCGGAGACAAGGTTGGTTGCCGGCATGGGGTCGTTGGTGGAGAGTGCTGCGTTAGCAGGTCGGTATTGGAGCTGCGGTGGCTCTGGTGGCGGGCAATTGAGGGTGTTTGCCGCTGCTGGAGGCCGCTCTGCTTCCCGAGGAACACGAGTATACTCGACCTGCCGAGTCGGCACCCGCTTTTTGCTGCTCGACGGCCTTCGCGAGCAGGGCCCTGACGTATTGGATCTGTAGGGCGCCGTCGCCGGTGGCTGTGATGATGTCATTCTTTGCTCGGCCACGAGGTTGTCCATTGGGGTGGAGAAAGTGGGAGGCCGTTTGCGTCTCGCTCCGTGAGGAGACTATTATCATGGCTGGTCCACAGGAGGTGCGGTTGGGTGGAGGTGGGCGCCCTGCGTTGATCTGGCGGGGCGGCGCTTCCTCACGGTGGCGCATTCTCACAGATCACGCGCTCGGCCACGCTGGCCGTTTCGTCGTCGTTCGTAGCCCTGACGGTGGGGTTTAAGCGTGACCTGATCCGCTGCTGGTGGTAGCGTGACAGCTCTTCTTGTCACCGCTCGGCGAAATTTTTCGCTCGGCTTGCTCTTTGCATACCGCCTCCGCCAGCGTGAGTTCCTCGACCTCCGTTGCCGTGGCGTTAGGAGGGATTGGGTGGAACGGGTCCTCCGGTGGATCGGTGTCGGTCGCCATGTAGGTCGATGTGGCGGCGGTTCCATCGCTGGGTCGCGGAGTTCTCCGATCCGAGTCGAACTCAAGATCCCGAGGATGGAGGGATCTCAAGTCTCCCGTTGGAGACCTGGGCGATGGAGCCCGCGGAAGAAGCCGCGGTGATGGATCCGGCGAGTGACGCCGGGGTCGCCGAGTCGGCGTCGTCGGTGAGGGCCGCATCCTCCGCGGCCGCTGAATTCCCGGCCACGTTGCTGTGGGCCGAGTTGTACTCGGAGGCTAGGCGATGGATCGTGCGGATCTGGCTCTCGGAGAGCCGATCGCGCGGCGGCGACTCGCGGATGCGAGCCGAATCCTCTGAGATGATGACGTCGGTGAGACCGACGAAGAGGCTGATCGTGCCAATCGGCAGGATCACGCTGTGCGTGACGGGTCGCGCCGCCGGGACGTAGCTGCTCGGCAAGATTTGGAGCATCTCGCTGATCGCTATCATGCGGCCGGTGGCGACCGTCTCGTTGATGGGCAGATTGGATCTCGCCGCAGAACACCGGCCGGACCGGCCAGGCCCCATATTGTGCATACACATCACCATAATAATCACGCATTAGAACATAGTGAGGGTTAACACTTCCCGCAATATCATCATAAGACATAGTTTTACCACTTGTGGTCTTACTATCCACAATGGCCTTGTTTTACCGCAAAATCATCATGTGACATAGTTTTACCACTTGTGGTCTTACTATCCACAATGGCCTTGTTTTTCTCTTGTGCGGGCTTGGCCTTCTTCTTGTTGTTGTTCTTCTTCTTGGCTTTGGAGACAAAACCAATGCCCCCTTTCTCACCATTTGACCTTTGCTAACTCAAAAGGTCATGAATAGACTTGTTACCTTTTGTAAATGTGGCCTTGGCTAGCTCCCCCTTCTACCTAGCATTTTCTTCAAGAATAGTTGTACTACTAGAGGGAATGAAATTACTAGGTGAAGGAATATTGGTCAATTGAGTTTGAAGCTTTTCATGGGACTTTGTGAGTGACAAGAGTTCACTTTCCAAAGCCTTGTGAGCCTTGTTAAGTAAACTAAAGTCCTCGGCAAGTTTTTCATGAACAACACCAAACTCAATCTTGTCCTTTTTAGCCCTTTTATATTTAGCAATAGCATGATCACGTTCCTTGATGAGTCTATTAACAATTATGTCATTGTCCCCATCAAGCCCTTCAAGTTTTAGTTCAAGAGATATCCTAGTCTCTTGTTCTTCTTCTAGAGCATTATTTAGGGCTTTTATCTCAATCTCGTGTTCTCTCCCAAGTTTACATCTTACATCAAGAAGCTCTTGTGTGTGGGAAAGTTGATCTAAGATGTTCCCAAAATGCATCTTGGTCTCCCCTTGTAAGTTAGTCACAAACTCATCAAAAGCAACTAATTCTCTTTTTACTTCAAGAGACATCTCATCATCTATTTCATCATTAGCTAAGGGAGTGGAGTGAGATGATGAGGATACCTCCGTTCCTCTTTCCATAAGGCAAGTGCCGTTCTTGTTGGGAGTATTCTCATTTGGAGAATTGAAGAGGGATAATGTCGGAGTAGAAGTAGTGGCTAGAGCAGCCACACCACTTGATGTTTCTTCTTCATCATCTTCATTGTCGGAGAAGAATTCTTCATGAGTGATCAATACAATCTCACCCTTCTTCTTATTGTTTGGATTCTTCTTGACGAATGGTTTCTTGTAAGGAGCTTTGGAAGCTATATTTGGCACGAGGTTGCCACCATGATCTTCTCTTCTCTCATAGGGACAACTGGCCATAAAGTGATTTCGGTCGCCACAATTGTAACTAGTTCTCAATTTCGGGATATTGCCTCTTTGTCCATTGGGGTTGCTTTTTCGTAGCATTTCCATCTTGGCCTTGGCGGGGTTCTTCCAGTAGTTGTTTGCATAGAAGGCCATATATTGACCATGAAACTTCTTGACATCATCGGGGTGGCTCATGGATAGGCCTTCATCACCATCATCTCCATCCCTATGTTCCAGAACTTTTGCCTTCAATGCAAGGTTGACAACATTTCTCATTCCAAGGGCCTGAGCATGGGCATCTTTGGCATTTTTGGCGGCAACCGTGAAAGAGGCCATCTCTTGCATAACTTCATTAGAGGTCATGAGGTGGTAGTTGTGTCTTCCTTGTAGGCTCTTCAAGTCGGTGGGCTCAAAGGGCATGAGTGCACTCACATATTTCCTTTTTATCCAAGCATCATCCACATGTGAGGCACCCACATTACTAAAAGCGGTGGTGGTGGATTTGAGACTATGATACATGTCTTCATGATCTTCATCTTCCTTCATATATAAGCCTTCGGCTTCATTGCTTAGTGCATCATACCGGTTCCTTTTCATGCTCTCATTCCCAACAAACAACACTATGAGAGCATCCCAAACTTCCTTGGCGGTGTTGAGGTTCTCAATGTGTGGATAATCCTTTGTACCCAATCCTTGTTGAATCATGTGCAAGGCGGTGGCATTGAGTTGACTATTGACAACTTCTCTTCTTGTCAAGTTGTTTCGATCCCCAATATAGAGTCCTTGTTTGATGATGTTCCATAGTTCAATGCAAGAGTTGCGCACATGAGTTTTGATTAGAGATTGCCATTGAGCAAAAGTAGATGCTTCTATCTTTGGTGAGTCTCCTCTATTGTTTATATGAGGGTGAGGAATTGGAGGGTCAGGAGAGTACCATGGATGATAATCATGGTTCTCACCCTTCCCATCATCCCTTTTTGTGGAGGAATTAGTGTTGTCTTGATTACCCCCACCATCATACCCTCGGGTGATACCGGGGCATTCCCCTTAGGTAATACTAATGGAGGCTTCTCTTGAGGATAAGGGGGGGGTGAATAGGTGCTACTTCAAATTTTCTTCTTTTTCAAGTTAAGGTTTGACAAGAAAGGTAAATTCTCTAGATTATGCAACTAAGGTGAATTTACCTATATGTCAAACGAGTACCACCTAGCACAACACTAAGCAAGAACAAGTAAAGTAAAGTGCAGCAAAGGATATAAGTAACCAAAGTGGTGGACGCGGAGACACAAGGATTTGTTTCCTGTAGTTCCTTCCTTTTGAGGGGAAGTACGTCTACGTTTGGAGAGGGGGTGGTATCAAACCACCTACGCCACGAAAGTCCTCCCTTGTTCTCCGATGAACCTCACCCCGATGGGTTCAATTCACCTCTTCCACTATATCGACAACCTTCAAGGTGAAAGTCGTCACCTTTACAACTAGTTCGAGGCACACATCCATAACTTAATTGGAGGCTCCCGAATACAAGCAAGATGTCAAACAATCAAAGACAAACTTGTAAGAACCAAATCTAGAACTAGAGTTTCCAACGAAACACTAGAGCAAGGGGCCCTCAAGTGAATGAGGGGAAAATGAAGATCTCTCTTGGTGAATCAATAGATCAAGGGCTCCTCCTTCGATTCTCCAAAGATCAACGACTTTGGATGGTTGAGTGAAGAGATCTTGGCGATTAGGTGGCTCAAATGGACGTGGTGTTCTTGAGTGGGATGAGCAACCTTCCAAGGTAGGTGAAGGGTGCATTTATAGCACTTGGAGGGAATCTGCCCGTTGGGCATTAAATGCACCGGTACTACCGGTACACAAGCGGTAATCTGGACACACAACCATTACCGGTCATGTGCGGACCAAATGCGGAGATGCACCACATGGTTGATCCAGCCGCAGGCACCTCCGGAACAACTTAGCGGTGCTACCGCTAAGCGGTAGTACCGGTCCTAAGAAGTGGTACTACCGGTCCGGGCGGTAGTACCGGCTCCAGGTACCGGTTGGTACTAAGAGGGATGGAAAGCTCTTGTCCTCCCTCAGTGTCACCTGCATGGTACCGAGTTCTCCGTGGTCAGCAAAGACAACCGGTTGGGCGGTAGTCTGCACCGCTGTACCGGTGGTCTTGAGGGTTGGCAGGCGTTACTTCCCTATCAGATGTGACCGGTACAATGAAGCGGTACCACCGGTGCCAAGCGGTAGTACCGATTGTGACTTCCGGTACTATCGGTCAGCACTGGTGCGTTTGGCACGTGCCAACAGTGGGCAATTCATTTTTCGTGCCACAACCTTAAATACTTGAGATACAATTAGCGCATGATTAAACTGATAGGTGTGTTATCATCAAACATCAAAATCATAAGAATAGGAAGTGCACTTTCAGCATGCAAGATCACAAACAACACACACATGATATAATCAATAAGACAAAACCATTAATCAATTTGACATAGTAATCTCAATATCCATCGGATCCCCGCAAACACAACATGCATTCTTACAAATAGATGAGATCTTGATCATAAACGGAGCTCACAAGATCTAGACATGAAAGCACAAAGGAGGAGATACAACTATCTAGCTACTACATGGACCCGTAGTCCAAGGTGGAACTACTCACACTTCATACCAGAGGCTGGCATGATGAAGAAGAAGGCCTCCGGGATGATCTCCCCTCCGGCAGGGTGCCGGGAAGAGTTTAATATCCCCCCGATCTAGGGACGATGGTGGCGGCGACTACAAACGGTTTCGTGGAATATTGATCGGGTCCTTAGGGTTTAGGCATCGGGGAATTCTTATAGGCAAAGATGCGAGGCAGGATGGCGGCCAGGGGGGCCACACCCTGCCCAGGCACGGCCTAGGGTGGGCCCGCTCCTCGGGGGATGCGGTCTCCCTGTGGCTCCCCTCCGTCTCTCCTCTGGACTCTGTGTTCTCCTCGGTGAAATATTGATTTTGGATTTTGTCCCGTCCAATTCTGAGAATATTTCCTTATTAGCTTTTCTGGAACCAAAAACATAAGAAAACAGGCAACTGGAACTATGGCATCTTGTTAATAGGTTAGTACCAGAAAACATAAAAACACCTCAAAGTGTGGACAAAGCAAAGCAAAGTAGACACTAAACAAGCATGGAACATCAAAAATTATAGATACGTTTCCGACGTATCAACCAGCTCTGGCTTACGGACCTCGTAGATGTCGTTCACATGTCGGACAATGAGTTGGGAGTCTCCATGGGCCCTTAAGGAGCGCACCTCCATGGAGAGCGCCAGGAGTAGGCCAAAAATGAGTTCCTCGTATTCGGCCTCATTGTTGGAGCATTCTTCCTTCATGAGAGAGATGGAGTGATACATCACCCCTCCCTGTGGTGTCTTGAACACCAACCCGGCACCCGCTCTCCTCCTCGGGGTGTCGTCGAGGTCGGTTGCGGTGCGCGAGGCACCGTCGAAGTAGAGCTCCCATGGTGCTTCAGGTTCGATTGTGAAGACCTCCTCGTCGGGAAGGTCAGTGATGACAGGGGAGTCATCGGGGAGTGGGTGAGCCATGAGGAGCTCCGCCAGTGTCTGTCCTTTAACCGCCTTCTGCGGCACAAAGGTAAGGTCGAACTCCATCATGAGTAGGTCCCATTTGCCAAGTCGCCCGGTAAGTGCGGGCTGACTTAGAACGTACCTTATGGGATCAGCTCGTGCGACGATCTGGATTTCTTGGTTTAGCATGTAGTGACTTAGCCTCCTGAGTGCAAACATCAGGGCCAAGCACAACTTCTCAATTGCCGAGTAGTTATGTTCGGCACCAACCAGGGTGTGACTCAAGTAGTAGTAGGCCACCTCTTTTCCTTCGTCATTGTGTTGTGCGATCAAGGCTCCCAATGAAGTAGGTAGGGATGCAATATCGAGTATGAGTGGGCGCCCTTTTACAGGGGCAGCCAAGACAGGTGGATTAAGCATGTTCCTCTTAATATCATCAAATCCTCGTTGGCATCCCCCATCCCAAATGAACGGAGATCCTTTCTTCACGAGGTGTGAGAAGGGCTAAATGCATCTGGAGAGATTGGATATGAAGCGCCGGATGTATGCCAACTTCCCCTGCAAAGTCCTCAACTCCTTGAGGTTTGTGGGAATTGGCATACTGAGGATTTCCTTGATCTTCTTTGGTTCGACCTCAATGCCTCTGTGGCAAACCACAAAGCCTAGGAAGAGCCCCGATTGTACGGCGAATGCACACTTGAGTGGATTCATCTTGAGTTGGTGTCGACGTAGATGTTTGAAGACCCTGCGGAGGTCCGCCTTGTGGTGCTGGCGGTTTTTGGTTTTGACCACCAAGTCATCGATGTAGCACTCCACCGTGTGGTGGAATAGGCAGCCTAGAATGCGTGTCATGGCGCATTGGTAGGTGGCACTAGCGTTCTTCAACCCAAAAGGCATGACAGTGTAGTAGAAATTTCCTTTTGGGGTCCTGAATGCGGTGTTGATGGCGTCGTCCGGGTCCATCTTGATTTGGTTGTACCCAGATGATCCATCCATGAAGGACAGCACGCCGTGGCCCGTGGTGGAGTCGATGATGATCTCCGCGATGGGGATGGGGAAATCATCCTTGGGGCACGCTCGGTTCAGGTCGTGGAAGTCTTGGTAGACCCTCACTTGCCCGTTCTTCTTCTCCACAGGTACAATGTTTGCGTTCCACCGAGTATACTGGGCCTCCTTGATGAAATATGCAACAATTAGCTTATCTACCTCCGTAATGACACGCTCCTGAAACTCTGGCCGTAGGTGGCGAGGTTTTTGCTTGACCGGCCGGAATTGCGGGTCAATGGCCAACTTGTGCGTGGTGACACCGGGGTTGAGACCCGGCATCTCCTTGTAGTTCCAGGCAAAGCAGACCCAGTACTCCATCATGAAGCTTCGATAATCTTCTCGTTCCTCTTCCGTCAGCGTTGCGCTGACAAAAGTGGGACGCGGATCCTCCTTTGTTCCGAGGTTGATTTCGACGAGCTCGTCAATGGTGGGTTGACCTCCATATTCGAGCTCTTGTGGCGTGGGAGTGACCCCGAGCTCCTCATTGAGCTCGGGTTGTTCCCCATCAGAGGAGTTCTCTTGGTGAAGGGGCTGGCACGCGGTGTTCACATTGTGTCCCGAAGTCATGGACGTGGCATGGCATGTGGCTCGTTTGCCGATGTCATGCCCATCGCCAGCTGAGTCCAGAGCATGATAGTCGGATTATCCCAACCCGTACTTAGGCTGAGCCTTACCCTTCTGCTTGATTAGATCTTACGATTGCCTCCACCGCTCCTCACAAATGGAGGGTGGTGGTGGCATCCTACCGTTTCGCCGGAGGGTGATTCCGGCACTCGCTAGGAGGCGTGCCATCCTAGAGTCGACCTTCATTGTTGAGAGCACCTCCTCTGTATGGACACAAGGGTTAGGGAGTTCAAATATAGAGTCACAACATTTTACTTGGGGGACCTTGTAGAATAAAGTCTCGATTTTAGACCCACACGAGCTAGGTATGTCCCAAACTTCAAGTGGGGAGGTTATTGAAACGTAGAGGGACAGAGGCTGCATGTCGTGAGATCCTCGTAGTGCTTCCTCGAGCACTCATGGATTCTTAGCCGCTCCTTGGGATGGAGCGGGATCCTTCTTTTGAACTCCACGTGCTCGAAGTGTTAGCGGCGCATTGCTGCTGGTTTCTAGCAAGTTGCGGCCTTGAGCACCTGTAGAGCTTCCAAGTGTTAAGGGCTTGGCCTCTACATGTGACATTGTTGATGTATAGGGGGTGAGATGAGGTGATGGTGCCGGGGCAGACCTCATCATGGTCGGCATCGATGAAGGAAATCGTACCTTCAACAACAACGGGGTTGTTTGGGTAGGCGCTGAAGGGCCTGCCCCCTGCGATGGAGGTCACCTATGGTCGCCGCCCTTGCGACTACAAGAGGAAGGGCCTCCCATACTGGCTGGTGAGAATGGCATGACAAGGCACTTCCCTTCGACGGAGGGTGTGGTGCCTATCTTGAGCAGGATGTTGGTTGCTAGTGCGGCTCTACCCTGTTTCTGGTCACCATCATTGGTGGGGAAGTAGTACTTAGCATCAGCATGATGCGACTCTTGCATGGTGTAAGTCAAGGCATTGCCGATGATGGGTTCTTGCGCGCCACTACCATCCAAGAACTTGAGGCATTGGTGGAGGGTAGATGGCACCACGCAGTACTTGTGAATCCATAGCCTTCCTAGGAGGGCTGAGTATGACGTGTTCGCCTCGATGACGAAGAAACGCACCTTAAAGCTAAAGGTGGACATTTGGATCTTCATCGTGATGGCGCCTAATGTGGGATTGCCTTGGTTGTCGAAGCCGCATATCATCACGTCGATGGGCTCCAGGTCGTCCACCGTGAAACCAGCCCGTGTTAAGCTTTTAACAGGCAAAATGTTCACGGTGGACCCTGGGTCGATGAGGACTCGCCTTAGGTGGGACGTCCCGATATTCCCTTCCACATAGAGTGACCGGTTATGGTCTCCTTATTTTAGGAGCATGTCTTCATCATCGAAGGTGATCTAATTCATGAACAAGGGGTTCGAGAAAAGGCAATGTTTTGCCATGGCCACTTCGTAGAGCTCGGGCGCTTGAAGGGCATGGACGAGTGCTTGGCGTAGGTCCGGCACGAGCATGATAGTATCGTAAACACTTAGTAGTGTCGGAATTCTCTTGAGGTGGGCTACTATGTTGTATTCGATGTCATGAGGCTTGGTATTTTCCTTCTCTTGTCGACTTGGAGCGCCTCCCGCTGATGGCACCTCTTTCGAGGTCGCCGTCTTGTCCACCTTCGCTGATTTCTCCTTTGATGGTTCAGGAAGAACCTTGCCGCTTCACAGGTTCATGTTGACCAACTGGGGTTCAAGCTCCTTTGTGGATCCCTCTGCATGGAGCGCCTCACGATAAAGAGCAGCAAACATGTCATCTGATTTGGTACTTCTAGTGTCGCTACAGTTGAGGATGACGTTGCAACTCTCAGTGTTTGATGATTGAGAGGAGCTAGCTTGTTTCTCCTCTGTCGGGGCCTGCCCTCGGCGGTGTTTCCAAAACTGCTCAAGAGTGGGCAATCTCTGTCCCTATCGAGGGAATGACTTGTCTCCCTCCGACTTGGGGACGAACCTCGGTGGGGAACGACGCTGACTTGGGTCAAAGAAACATGGGACGAGTAGGGAGGCATCCCTCGTCCATGCCCGATGAGGGGGCTATGGAGGGAAGCCTCTTGCTCGTGATCATCGATGAACCATGTTCCATGGCTCGTCCCGATGTGCCATGGGAGGTGCTTTCCCATGTAGTGTTGCTGCCAAAGCAATGACGAGGCTGGACAGTTGATGCTCTACTTGAGAAAGCGGGACCCAAGATGGTACACTTTCTAGGTGTTGTGTTGATGGCGGTGACGGACTCACGCTCACCGCGCGGAAGTCAGGGTTGATGGCGTCGGCATCCATGTTGATCCTCTTCTCGTTAACGGCTCTTTGGAGCCATTCCTTGAAGATGATGCAATCCTCGATTGTGTGGCCAACATACCTATGATATGGACAATAGAACGGATTTTCAACCATGTTTACCTGATCCGGATGCCTAGGATCTGGCAAGTTTAGCGCGTGGTGCTCCATGAGTTGGTTGAACAAGTCATGCACCAATTCTCGACGGAAGATGTATTGCTTCTTGAGGAGCTCTTGCATGGATGGTCGCTGACTAGCACCCCCTTTGGTCGCCCCTTGCGCCTAGCATGGGCACATTGTTGCATGGTGTGGAGGTGAATACACTTGTGGCATTCGTCTCCGCCATTGTCTTTGGCTTGCCCCCGTAGGTGGGCGGCTTGGCCGTTGAGCTGAACCTCCTAGAAAGATCATAGGCACTAGCATTATTTTAGAGTGTCCCTGATTTGTGGGGACTTCTCAAACTCCAACTTTGTGGCTGCCACGGCCGAGATGAGAGTGCTAAAATTTCTAGGCTCTCGCCTAGATACTTCTAGCGACCAGTGTTGTTGCATGCCATGGACGCACATCTCAATGGCGTCCTCGAGGTGCATCTCTCTAGCGAGACGCTGATATGTCGGAAACGTATCTATAATTTTTGATGCTCCATGCTTGTTTAGTATCTACTTTGCTTTGCTTCGTCTACACTTTGAGGTGCTTTTTTACATGTTTTCTGGTACTAACCTATTAGAAAGTTGCCATAGTGCCACTTGCCTATTTCCTGCTGTTTTTGGTTCCAGAAAAGCTAGTAAGGAAATATTCTTGGAATTGGACGGGACAAACATAAAAGTCAATAACTTTCTGTGGGTAACAAGAAGTCTAGAGGGGAGACGGAGAGGCGTGCCAGGGCGCCCAGACCCCCCTAGGTGTGGGTGGGCCCTACCCCGCTCTTAGGCAGGGTGTGGGTCCCCTGACCATCACCTCGGCCTCCCCCTTCGCCTATAAGAAGCCCCCGATGAAGAAACCCTAAGTACCCGATCAATATTCCACGAAACCTTCCGTAGCCGCCGCCACCGTCGTCCCTAGATCGGGGGATCTAAAGTTCTTCCCGGCACCCTGCCAGAGGGGAGATCATCCCAGAGGCCTTGTGTCCGGTATGATGCGTGAGTAGTTCCACCTTGGACTATGGGTCCATGTAGTAGCTAGATGGTTGTATCTCCTCGTTGTGCTTTCATGTATAGATCTTGTGTGCTCCGTTCATGATCAAGATCTAATCTATTTGTAATCATGCATGTTGTGTTTGCGGGAATCCGATGGATATTGAGATTATTATGTTGGTTTGATTAATGGTTTTGTCTTTATGATTCTATCATGTCTGTGTTGTTTGTGATCTTGCATGCTCTCAGTTGTTAGTAGCTATCTTGGCCAAGTAGTTTCTAGTGACTCCAAGAGGGGGTATTTATGCTCGATAGTGGGTTCATGCCTCTAGTTTCCATGGGAAGTGACAGAAATCTCTTCGGTTATAGATGTGTTGTTTCTACTAGGGACAAAACAACGGTCTCTTGCTCATGAAACATGTGGACTGTTTACTTTACACACTTTGCTTAAAGCAGTTGTCTGTTGCTTGCAACTTAATACTGGAGGGGGTTCGGATGATACCCTGAAGGTGGACTTCTAGTCATAGATGCAGTTGGATGGCGGTATATGTATATTTTTGTATTGCCCAATCGAATCTCATAGGATCTTTCTGACTAGTAATTGCATTGTTATGCCTTGCTCAGTTCCTGTCAATTGCCCTGCTGTAATTTGTTTACCCTTCATGCCATGTTGTTTATCTAAGTATAGCACCTCTAGTGAACTATGGAACCCGGTCCAATCTTTACCATTGATACATATTCCACTATTACTTGTTTACTTGCTGCAAACCACCATTACCTTCCACACCATACGTTTAATCCTTTGTTATAGCAAACCGGTGAGCTTGACAACCTCACTGATTCGTCGGGGAAAAGTCTTGAGTTTGTGTTGTGCAGGTCTTCGCGTTGCTTGCAACACCTATGTGACGTTTCCTTCCTCCTAATGGTTCGATAACCTCGGTTTCTTACTGAGGGAAACTTGGTGTTGTGTTTCTTCACACCTTGCTCTTGGGGTTCCCAACAAAGCGCTCCTACATCAACTCAGCGCTGCATCAGACAGACGTAGCTGTTGCGGAAGCGTACGATGTAGTCGTCGATGGACTCTTCACGTTGTTGACGAACTTGTGCTAGCTCGACGATGGAGAAGTCTTTCTTCATGTAAACGAAGTGCCTTTTGAAGACTTCCTTCATTGCCGACCAGCTGCTGATGGACCCCACTACTAAGCGATTATACCAGTGGAAAGCAGGGCTAGTCAATGACCCCGAGAATTGGCGAAGTAGAAGAGACAAGCTATTGGTTGTGTCGCTGCAAGCCGCCTCTAAGTACGCCAAATGCTCCCTCGCGTCGCCGGTTCTGTCAAACTGACGGAACTTCGGCGGGTGCCACCCAGCTGGGAATGACACAAGATCATGCCATGATTCATAAGGCTTCTCGAGCTCACTCTCTGAGGAGCGAGGATCCTGCTCGATGGACATTCGCTTGAATTTCTTGTCCACCATGTCTTCAAGCATGTCGTGGTATCCCTTGATCACACTTGGACGTGTTTCCGTGTTGCCGAAGTCCGGAGGCATGACCAACGAGCGAGCGGTCATGACCGTGTCCTTCTGTTGGTGCCCTCTGCAGTGCCTCCTAGGAGATCCTCTTTTGGGTCTGCATGCCGTGGCGTGCCCGACGCTACTGTGGTGTTGTTCATCATGAACTCGATGAACCCGTCGACTTTAGACGTCAGTTCCTCAATTGTACACCCTTGTTGGCGCACCTGATCGGCTAAAATTTCATCATGTGATGCCGCCTTGCCAAGATTGTCGGAGGGGCTAGCTTGGGAGGCCTTCTGTCCCTCGTGCTGAGCCGCTTTAGCGGCCCCATCTGGGTCATCATTGACACTATCCACTGCCATGCGTGCTGGTGCGGTGTTGAGGTCTTCAAGGTAACTCTCGTCATCCAAAGGGATAGACGGGTTAAGGACGGCGTAAGAAGGTGAGGTGGGGAGAATTTCTAGATATGAGGAAGAGGCGGCATTGGAAGCCTCCTCATCACTTTGAGACTCAAGCGGCTCTGATGGTCCTGCGGCGGCTTTCGCCGCGCTTTGAAGTGCTAGTGACCTTAGTCGCGTTGCATCTCCTTGACGACTTGCGACTTGCTGCAGCTCGACGTGATCTTGAGGAAGTCTGGATGCCATGTCGGTGTAGCGGACCGGGGATACATCCCAATCCTGCTTGGAGCCACCTATATGCTTCTTGCTGTCTCCCGTTGCGACGGGAAGGCATGAGGGAGTCGACCTTGCATCCTCTTCTGGTGTCGACGTGCTATCCTTCGCCATGCATCGACGCCTTGAACCATGAACGCACATGGCCTAGACTTGGGAGCAATGTGGTACGGAAATTGGCCCTGGGATTTGGCATAATCTCCTCATCCGATGGATATGTGAAGTTGTGGGTGCCATTTGGCGGTTCCCACCCATTGTCGTCTTCGAGGCCAGAGTGCACTGCTAGAGTGCCGCATGAGGCCGTGTTCTTGTCGGCTTCATTTTTGTTACCCGTCTTCTGCGGGAATGTGGCATCGACCTCTTGTTCCATCGTGTTAGGGGAAACAAGGGTAGGCTCTTCGTCGCCGGCTATAGGTGGTTCGGGGAAAATGTTTGATTGCGCCTCAATAGCCGCTCCCAGGCTTGTCTTGAGAACCATGTCGTCATCGAGGGTGCCCCTGTGTGCGCCTCAGAGGCCTTCTCGACGCCCTACATGGGTGTGGCATCCGTATCCGGTTCTTCTTGTGGCGTAGAAGTTGGAGTGGCACTCTCTTGCCCGCTTCCTCGCCTAAGGATGGTTAGGGGGCGCAATGGTGGAGATGTCTCGGCTCCTTGTTCCGCGGCACTAGGTTGTGCCTTGCATGGTTTGGGGGGTAGGCGGCTAAGAAGGTAGTTGTACCTTTCATGCCGCTCCAGGTCAGGGGAGATGCGGAACGCGATTCTGTCATTCTCTTGAACAACATCACCATCATCCCGAACACGGACTTGCGTGTGCCGAAGAACCAAGTCTTCGAGCTCCCGGTAGAGAACTTTTCGATTCCTCCAACGCCTCTCGCACTTGCGTTGGTTCTCGGTGGGAACAACATGAGCCCTTTGTGGGACTAGAGGCGTAGGAAGGAGGGGTGGCATACCTCTTCGAACTGGTGGATCCATAGGGTTTCTTGTTGGCCCCACTCACACTTGTTCCTCATGCCTTGGAGGCGGTGGCACATGCGTAGGAGCAGGTACCCGTGGAGGGCTTCGCGGTATCCATTGACGTGGTGCGTGGTTGTTTGGCGTGTTGTCTTGGCGTCTCGGCCACCTACTTCCATGTGGAGGCAATGTGTTATGCCCCCGGAAGTTAGTGCGTGTTGGTGAAGGGGGGCGCCGTGGCGCCAAAGTTTGGCGCTCGTGCTGAGGACGATAGGATGGAGCAGGACGCCTGTTTATGCTTGCCCCTTGTGCCGATGATTCGGCATGATCTCCTTGGCCTTCGATCCTCCTTTCAAGGTGGCTCATTTGGTTTTGGAGTTGGCGGAGTTCTTGTCACAGGTCCTCCTCACGAGGTGCAGGTGCCTCATTCCAAAGAATAGAGAACCTGTTGTTGTTGTTGGATGTGGCATCCCGCAAAAACCACTACTAGAAAATCGCGTTGAATTTGTGCATTGCATCGTCATCATCATGCATTGTTTGCATAAAACTATTTTCGCAAAGCCGTTTTGTTTTCTAAACGCCCCGTCTTTTATTCAAACGCCAAAACCGGTCCCCGGAATATTTTGTTTTGGTCGCTATCGGTTTGCAGACGGCCCGTTTAAAACGAATAAACGTTTTAATTATTTTAGCGGGGGCAGTCGAACGGGCCGTTTCGACCCGAACGACCACCCCCAGAATTTAAACGGTCCAACCTGAAAATCCTTTTCTTACTCGGTCCTTATCTACCACACCCAACCCTCCACCTCACCCTGGCCACTCCCCTTGCGCCACCTCACCTCTCCTCTTCCCCCACCAACCAGCAGCCGCCACGTGGCCTCCCTCTCTCTCTCTCTCTCCCCCTCCCCACCTGGCCACACACTACCCACACCCCCACACACAAGACGCATGACGCTTGCTGGACCCACCCTGTGCCTCCCCTGCCCAGCCCCTCTCCTCTCAGGCCACGCCTCCCCGCCTTAACCGCCTTTCCCCACAGGCCCCACCCAGCAGTGGCCAGCCCAGACGTCCGCATCCCGCCATTGCTTCTTCCTCCTCCTCCTGCTCTCTCATGGCGCAGCCCGCGCCCCGTCGCTCTCCCCTCATCTGCGCCCCACGCCACCACATCGCCCCGCCGTGCGCCTCACCCCGGCAGCAGCCGTCGCCCCTCCGCGAGCCCCTCTTCCCCCTCACCTCTCCTCCCCTCCGCCTCTGCCTGCTGCACCGCGCGCCCAGCCGCCGCCCACCCTTCGCCGCCCTCCTCGCTGGCCGCGGCTTGCCCCGCCCGCCAACCACCCGCCGTCGCGCCCTCCTCCCCTCGTCGCCACCCATCAAGCAAGCTCCCGGGCCCGCCCCTCACCTCATGGCCAAGGCCCAGCGCCCGCCCGCTCCCGCTCGCCTCTCCTTCTCCCTCGCGGCTCACGCCCCGACCCGCTCGCTGGCCGCCATGCCGTCCCTCGCCTCCCGGCCGTCCCCGCAGCACCTCGCGCGGCCCGGCCCCTCCTCCGCTCACCCTTCCCCTGAGCGCCGCCGCCGGCCTCACCTGCCGCCTCCCTCCGAGCTCCACGCGCCGTCACCCCTCGCCTCGCCCTGCTCACCGTCGACCGCCTCCGCTGCGCCTGCCGGGTCCTGCCGCAGCCGCTGCGGGTCTACCTCGCCGACGTCCTCCCGCGCCTCGGCCCACCGCCGTGTTCGTCGCCGGCGCTGGAGCGCCCCTGCGGGCCGCGCCTCCTCGGTCGCTGTCAACCGCCACCCCCAGGCCACTGCCAGTTCTGAGCCTCTGCTTTGTTATGTTGGCAATGAATCTTGGCTTTTGAGCTGCGATGCATTGTAAGTTCCACACTCCAAGGCAAGGTAGACACTGACAATCGAAGCCGCGAGGGACCTCAAGTTCCCCAACATGAACAAGAGAAGATCGCCTACCCGGACCCAAGGCCGACAAGCTCGTCTTCCCGGAACTCGAAGGTCGCCGATGCGGAACCACCAGAGCTTCTCCTAGATAACCGCCAAGGTCGTCATCGAAACCACAAGGCCGTTACAGTGAGCTCAACAAGATCTACCGCATGAAGACCGTACCGGACCGGTGACCCTCGACGAACCTCCGGCAAGAACTTCGACATGGCCAAGAGCTACCGCAACCGAGTCCGGCACCGACAAGTGAAGTCAGAACCACCAAGTTCGTCTACCGAAACGCCAAGATCCACCCCAGTAATCCGAGAACGCTTCCGCCGAGAACGACCCGACGAACCCTGAACCCTGAGACCGACCCCGAACCCCGGAACCCCAAGATCGTCGAGCCCTAATGTGTGAACCCCTTCCCGGAACCCTAATTTCACAATATAATACAATTGTTGCATATTTAATTGTCATACTCACATGCATATCTGTGGTTTGGGGGCCCTAGGCCGATTCACCTCTTAATTAAATATGGGGCCCATATGCGGGCAAATCTAGCCTTATATTGGCCTCATTTAAACTTGTGTAGCGAACCCGTATTACTTCTTGCCTTGTTAAACAACATTTAAATTGCGGGGTAGCTAAACAACTTGAACCCTCTAATTGATTTCGGGACCCCGGTTCCGCTTAATATGACCTAATTGCATCGCACCTTTGCCATGTCATCCATCTTACATGCATCATGCCGATCTTTTGCCGTAGTATTAAATATTGCATCCGGTGTTTCTTCTAGTGTTTTGCTTCTTCGCGGATAAGGCCGTTGAGTTGATGTGAGCTTCGCCCCGATCTTCGGTTGAACCTTCGACAATGTTTTCAGGCGAGCATCTCCCCCTTTCTACCTATCTTACTTTCATAGTGTTTTACTCCTTCCTGTTGATCTATTGCTATCTGCGTTGCGATGCTCTAGATTCCATACCCGTGATATTCCTTGCAGCCCTATATTTGCCTTGGATACATCCTATTACCTGTTGTTTGGTAGATAGTTGGACTTGCGCGTCGTAGTCGCTTGCTCAAGTGCTGTTGCGTGTCGGTCCGTGCCACAGTTGCTGAGGTATTGCCGCATGTTGATGTTGGAGATGATTCTAGTTTTACTTATCATCACTTTAATTTCTGTTTAACAACTAAAATTGAAATAAGCAGAGGCATCGGTGGGTGATAGAAAATATTTGGTTTCCGAACGCCCACTTGTGTCCCGTAAGACCCCGAGTACTTGATACCTGTTCCTTGATTTATCGCGCTATCCACATCCGGGAGGTATATGGGACCCCGAGCCGAGCTTGATTCATCTTATTTCTTGGGGCCACAAACTAGTTTGAGGTTTTATTTACGATCCTGTACTTATGCCATGCTACTTTCAGTATTTAAATTGTGTGAGGAGCACATTTGTCTATTTAGGATCGTGGCACGATTCATGGTGTCGACAAGCCCAGCCACACTTCGGGTTCCCGATCGTTCACCGCCCGTCCACAACCTTAAGTCTCGGGCCCGGCCGCTTGCGTGGTTCTACTTAAGGGGTGGCCCCCTGAAATATTTCTGAATCTTGTGATTGTTCAGTCGTGAAAGCCTCGTTGGGTTTTGATTTGGTTTTTCTAGGTTGATCGAGCGTGTGTTGCTATTGGTGCACCCCGGCCGGGTAAAACTTTCTGAAAGCCGTGTCCGCGGATATGGACGACTTGGAGCACAGTATCTCGATCATAGACAAGCATAACTAAAGTTTACTGCTATAAATTTGACTTTATAATGACTAGTAATCAGCTTCACTATAACGGAATGGCTAATTAATACTGCCCACAACTGCTTGTTTGTCGTGTCGCTTGCGACCATTGTACCTGACTAGTAAGTATTGCAACTACAACGAAATGGCTGTATAAAAGTACCAACAACTGCTGGGTTTTGGGATTATATCTTGCTATCTGTATCTGATTAGTAATTGCTGCAACTATAACGGAATGGTTAACTAAAAGTGCCCACTGCTTACTTTATCAGGACGATTATCTAGACCTGACTAGTAATTACTGCAACGATAACTGAATAAATAAAACTGCCAACTGTGTGAGTTCCTCGGTTGACTTCCTCGATTGGTCTCGAGGGGGAAAACACCAGGATGGGTTTGTTTGGTGCTAGCTCCAGGTTGGATCCGGATAGGTCATTCTTACCCCTCTCTGATAATCGCCAGTTGTATCGAGTCTCTATAGGCTGTTTAGTGCATGCTGCCGCTGCCGCTCAGTCCACCATACCTATGTAGGCGAGGACCGCCGAATTCTAGCCTCGCCGTGTACTGGCCTCGATCGACGCTCCTCTTTTCCTTTGCCCTTTGTCGGCACCCCTTTTGTTAAGCAGGTTTTGAGATCGACGCCGTTAGCAGGGTTACCCTTCCGGCTTGGCCTGGGCAGGGTTATGGACGCCATTGGTTATTCTTCAGGGCTCTTAGCCCCATTTGCATCTTGTCCGTAGCTGGACGCTCTATCGTTTTCAAGGTGATTTGGATCTTTGTATATTATCTCTGTATTCTCGACTCATTGAGTCGCTGTTATATATATCTGTTTTGTGGGTCCCATCGAGGACTGTTGTGTAATGTTATTACTTCGTTTTCCACCCGCACGAAAGTGCCTGGTGGGCACCTTTGAATCGTGTCTATGCGGGTTTGGCGAATTTTGCTCAAACTTGCATAGGTCTGATTCTGAGGGTGTTACATTGGAGGAGGAATGTTGTCCATCGCCTGCCGACGTGTGGAGACATGGTACCCACATACTCGACGGGTGAAGGGAGTCGTCGCTCAGGTTGTAGGAGGTGTTTTGACCCAGTAGAATGGCTGCTTGTGGGAGCGTCGCTTCCAAAACTCCTTCATGATTGCCCGTCGTACGAGCTCCTTGATCTTCGAGGGCTCGTTCCCCCATTGATTAGGGAACAATTCATAAGGGGGATTCCGAGTGTTACCATAGGTGAAGACCTTGCGGGCCAGCTCCATTGCACCCAGAGACCAATCCTCCTCGGGGACGACACTCTATGCAATGCGAGAGTTGATTTATCAATGAAGGCATTGCACCTTTTGGTACTTCCTTCTATAGTTGCGAAGGCGATGGGGGCTATGCAACAAACGAGCGTTTGTCATTAACCTCCATAGGTCGAAGGAGACGCACTCAAGAGCTTCGAGTAATTCCACCTCCATGCACTGTGTGGTTGGTGTCGGGATTCCCGGCTCGGGACCCCGTGCTAGGGCGCGAACCAAAGAGGCGGTAGTCCGCCTGTTGGCGGCTTTCACGCGTAGGCATTGAGCCGCCTCCGTGTCGCCCCTAATCCCCGCTATCACGGAGCTCTTCAAGAGTGAGCGCGCCTCGAGCATGAGCTTGCGGCGCTCCCTCTTCGCCTTGGCCACCGCCCTCCTCTGCTCCTTCTTGGACTCCATGGATTGAAACTAGGCGGGATCCTGAGCCTGATGCATGTAGACCTTGTCACCATGCTTGAAAGTGACCATCAGTGGCAGTGATACAAACTGGATCACCGTCGGGACTTCATCGTCGACGATGTTCCGGAATCCTGAAGAAAGATTCCTGCGATCAGCGGAGTTACTCGGTGATGATCCTCATGCATCATGCAATACATGTTGAGAGAACGGGCGAAGACCAAGCCACGACCAATGTGTAGCAGAGATAGGAGGAGAACCAGGTCCCACCAGTCATGCCAATTTGTTTGACATGGAAAATACCGCTTTTCTAGGAGAGGAGGAAGAAAAGGGATCTCCCGTACGCCGGGGGAAAACATATAATATGCGGGCGTGCCAGTGTACAAGTATACAAAAATAAAAGACGGTAAAAGATACATATTAATCATCACGACTAATAGCCTAAACCCTGATGTGCGCTCCGTGGTGGCCTGCTGGCGTGGCCAACATGACAAGGCGATTGTGGTCTCCTGGTTCCCGGGGCCTCGGAAAGCTCCCAGTTAATTACTCCCGCAATAGAACCGTGGGACACCTCGGATTAAGCTGCTTGGTCGTCGTCTTCGGTCTTCACTTCGCGTTCTCCATGCATGGTGGTGGTGATGTGTGTTGGCGACGATAGTATCCGTTTACTAGCATGTACACGTGCCGTAGATAGCATGGCCTTTGCTCCGGCCATGCCCGCCTTACCGTCTGGTTGAAGTCGGGTAGCTTGCATGGATGCGCTTGGCCTAGATCATCGTCGATGACCTTGTAGTTTCGCCGAAGTGTGAGGGGTATGCCCGCGGAAGTAGAAGTGGTTGAGGAGTTATATAAGGAGACGACGAGCGCACATCACAAGCGTGCCGCCTAATATGGAGTGTGCTGCTGTCGATGGTGATGGACTGTAGCCATCTCCATGGCCAAGCAGCCAGCCAACGCCGATTGATCAAGAGCTTCCACATGCATGCAGACATGCTCACGTGTAGGTACTAATGAATAGTACACATGCATGCACGCGCATATGGACTTGTGATCAGCCTCATCCTCGGCTTGCGCAGCGCGCGCATCCTAGCAGCGTCACAGCCCTAGTGTCCATCCAGCAATGGCCTAGCCAGCTTGGAAAACATCACGGAGAGCATGGTCGGCCTGTAGCTTGGATGATGCCGATCGTGGCGAGTCGGCGGCCAGTTGAGGACATGAAGTTTGCCCGTGGGAAAAAACGCGTCGACGCCCATAGACTGTTCACGCAGTCATGGGGCGCCGCCTTATATGACGTGTCGGTCCGATCTACCGGACAACGAGGCTGCATCCTCCGATGAGAACGTATACGGCGTTGTGCTGACTCCGCGGAAAGAGTCGGCCCGTGTTATGGCCGTCGGTGAGCCGCGGCCCGTCGACGGCGCCTTCGTCAATGGGCCGGCTAGACTTGTTTTGTTAGAAATAATGGGCTAAATCATTAGACCCATGTGTGATTTCAGATTTTCCTAAATATCAAAGCCCATATATGCGGAAGCCCATATGTTATTTGGCCCAAGTTGGTGGCATCTCACATGTGTGTGGCAAGAGATGTAGGAGCTAAAGTTTAGTCCCACATGGGAAGTTGAAGGAGAGTTGCATCACCTTATAAGGTGGAGTGTTGCACCACTTTGTAAGTGAGTGACAATAAGAGAGCTACACACGCACTCCTCCGACGACGACGCCGCCGCCCGCACGCTCGCTCGCTCGCCTCGCCTCGCCACGACGTGCGCGCCGCAACGTGCGCGACGTGGGCTTTGTCCAGTTCGTGTCATGCACGGGATTTCCGAGTCGCTCTATATAAATGCCTGTGCGGCTTCCACAACGTACGACACCAAACCAATCTAGGGTTTTTGCTATCCTCTCTGCTTGCGCCGCCACCGTAGTCTACTCCATCCCGCTTGACGGCGTGCACCGGCGATCGGGAGAGCAGGTCTCCGGAACCACTCGCCTTTGTAATCCTGTACGGGAGACGGCGAATAAGGGTTTTGGAAAACGCTCTGCGCGACTGCTCAAGTTCGTCATCACGACACGTCTTCCCGGTCGTCAAGCCGGACCTCATGTGCGTCGTCTTCAACGTCGACTTCTTCGACAAGCTACTGCACCAACAGCGACTACATCGACAACCGATCAGTATGTACACCGTCAATAGATCTGTTGTTTTACTATGGCTGTTAGTGCGTATAATCTGCTACTGTTCATGTTGATCAATACGTCTAGTATGTTAGAGGTTCACGTGATTGTAGCTGTTGTTTTCATGATTTATATTCTGAAATTAATCATGGAAATTATGCTTAATACTCCAACAATCCAAAAACCTTATTATAGGCAATTTCCTGAATTAAACATGGGACACTTGGCCGATGCTATGAAGCCGAAAAAGTTTACCAGTGTTCATTTTAAGAGGTGGCAGTATAAGACCACTATGTGGCTGCAAGCTCTGAAAGTATTCGAGGCTAGTGAGGGTTTACCTGAAGGAACTACATCTGACGAGGTTCAGAACAAGTTCAAGGAAACCAATCTTGCCTTTGTGAGATGCGTTCTGAGTGTTCTTGACAACAAGCTATTTGATGTGTATGTGCACATCAAAGATGGAAAAGAGCTCTGGGAGGCACTGAACCTAAGTTCGGTGTAGCAGATGCTGGCAGTGAGCTATACATCATGGAGAACTTTCATGATTATAGGATGGTTAACAACCGTTCTGTAGTTGAGCAAGCTCATGAGATACAGTGCTTTGCTAAGGAGCTTGAAATCCTCAAGTGTATCTTACCCGACAAGTTTGCGGCTGGGTGCATTATTGCAAAGTTGCCTTTTTGTTGGAGGAACTTCGCCACAACTCTCAAACACAAGAGACCGGAGATATCGGTTAAAAACCTGATAGCATCTCTTGATGTTGAGGAGAAGGCTCGGGCTAAGGACACTCTGAGAGAGGAGACGAGGGTCAGTCTAGCGCCTACATGGCGCAGAAGAAGACCTTCGGCAAGAACAAAGGGAACTATAAGCCCTCATTCAACAAGCCTAAAAAGACTACAACCTTCAAGAAGAAGAAGAAGCTGAACAAGGACGAGCTACATTGTTATTCATCTGGAGAGCTCGGCCACTTTTCCAAGGACTGCCCAGATCGTGCAGATCGCAGAGGAAAAGGTGGGAAGACTGTCAACGTCATGACCTCTAGCAACACTGATGGGTACAGTAATTTATTTACTGTTCTTTCAGTATTTCAATCACCATGTTGGTGGATTGATACGGGTGCTAATGTTCATGTGTGTGCTAACATCTCTATGTTCACTTCTTATCAGGTCGCTCGGGATTCAGCCATCCTAATGGGGAATGGGTCACATGCTTCTGTTCATGGTGTTGGCACGGTGGATCTGAAGTTTACTTCCGGAAAGATCGTGCGGCTGAGGAACGTGCAACATGTCTCTACTATGAACAATAATCTCGTTAGTCGCTCCCTTCTGTGTAGAGATGGGTTTAAGGTTGTGTTAAGTCGAATAAAGTGGTTGTTTCGAAACATGGACAATTTATTGGTAAAGGTTATGAGTTCGGAGGCTTGTTCCGATTTTCACTTTCAGAGTTTTGTAATAAATCCGTGAATCATATTTGTGGTGATGTTAATGATGATACTAGTGTTTGGCATTCTCGTTTATGTCACATTAATTTTGGTTTGATGTCTCGGATGTCCAGTATGAGTTTAATTCCGAATTTCACTATTGCCAAAGTTTCTAAGTGCCATAGTTGTGTGCAATCAAAGCAACCTCGAAAGCCTCACAAGGCTACCAAGGAGAGAAACTTAGCACCTCTAGAACTCATACATTCTGATCTATGCGAGATGAATGGTGTGTTGACAAAAGGTGAAAAGAGATATTTCATGACGTTGATAGATGATGCTACTAAATTCTGCTATGTTTACTTGTTGCAAACTAAAGATGAGGCTTTAGACTACTTTAAAATCTATAAGCCAGAAGTTGAAAATCAACTAGGGAGAAATATCAAGCGTCTTAGGTCGGATCGTGGTGGTGAGTATTTTCCCATAATATTTGATGAATTCTGTCATGAACACGGAATTATTCATGAGAGGACGCCTCCCTACTCGCCCCAATCGAACGGAGTTGCCGAGAGGAAAAACCGCACGCTGACTGACTTGGTGAATTCCATGCTAGCCACTGCTGGTTTATCAAAGGCATGGTGGGGGAGGCTTTGTTGACTTCATGTCATATCCTGAATAGAGTTCCTAACAAGAATAAAGAAAAGACCCCTTATAAGGAGTGGGCTGGGAGAAAACCATCACGTTCGTATCTGCACACTTGGGGGTGTTTGGCGAAGGTCAACATACCGATTTCCAAGAAACGCAAGCTCGGACCCAAGATAGTGGATTGTATCTTTCTAGGATATGCTCCACGGAGTGTAGGCTATAGATTTCTAGTGGTTAAATCTGAGGTACCTGATATGCATGTTGATACTATAATGGAATCTCGTGATGTAACATTCTTTGAGAATATTTTTCCTATGAAAGATATGCATAGAATTGGTAGGATTTCTTCTGAAATACTTCCTGAATCTAGTGCATCTATTGAGAATTCTGAACAACCACATGAGGAATTTCTTGAGAAGGATGACGATGAAACTCTCACGAGGAGTAAGAGACAGAGGGTTGCAAAATCCTTTGGTAATGACTTCATCATGTACCTTGTGGATGATACTCCCAGATCCATTACTGAGGCATATGCATCTCCTGATGCAGATGATTGGAAAGAAGCTGTCCAAAATGAGATGGAACCGATTCTTTCAAATGGAACTTGGGAATTATCAGAACGACCCTATGGTTGTAAACTTGTGGGTTATAAATGGGTGTTCAAGAAGAAGCTAAGGCTTGATGGTACTATTGAGAAGTACAAGGCGCGGCTTGTAGCTAAGGGCTATACATAGAAAGAAGGAGAAGATTACTTTGACACATATTCACCTGTCGCTAGACTGACCACCATTCGAGTACTACTGTCCCTGGCTGCCTCTTATGGTCTTCTCGTTCATCAAATGGACGTGAAGACAGCTTTCCTTAATGGAGAGTTGGAAGAGGAGATCTATATGGATCAGCCGGATGGGTTTGTGGTAAAAGGTGAAGAGACAAATGTGTGTAAGTTATTAAAATCTTTATATGGCCTGAATCAAGCACCTAAGCAATGGCATGAGAAGTTTGACAGAACTCTACTTTCTGCTGGCTTTGTCATTAATGAGGTTGATAGGTGTGTTTACTATCGCCATGGTGGGGGCGATAGTGTTATATTATGTTTGTACGTGGATGACATTCTGATCATTGGTACAAACATGAAAGTGATAAATGAAGTCAAGTCTTTCCTGTCAAAGAGTTTTGATATGAAAGATCTGGGAGAGGCTGATGCGATACTGAACATCAAGCTTATTAAGAACGAGAATGGGATTACTTTAACGCAATCTCATTATGTTGAGAAGGTCTTGAGCCGATTTGGCTTTAATGATGGCAAGACTTCTCCAACACCTTATGATCCTAGTTTGACATTACGAAATAATAAGGACCCAACAAATCAGCTGAAATATTCACAAGTTGTTGGTTCTCTCATGTACTTAGCAAGCACTACAAGCCCTGATATCTCTTTTGTTGTGAGCAAGTTGAGTAGGTTCATGTCTAACCCGGTTATTGATCATTGGCATGCACTTGAAAGGGTCATGCACTATCTATGTGGTACAATGAGCTATGGGATTCACTATTCATGGCACCCTGCTGTGCTTGAAGGATATAGTGATTCGAACTGGATCTCTGACGTTGATGAACTCTACGCCACGAGCGGGTATGTGTTTACCCTTGGAGGTGGTGCAGTGTCATGGAGATCCCTTAGACAGACCATATTGACGAGGTCAACTATGAAAGCAGAGCTTACTGCTTTAGACACAGCCACTATTGAGTCAGAATGGCTGCGTGAGCTCTTGATGGACTTGCCTGTGGTTGAGAAACCTGTGCCGGCAATCCTTTTGAATTGTGACAATCAAACTGTTATTGTGAAAGTAAACAATTCTAAGGATAACTCGAAGTCATCAAGACACATGAAGAGACGTTTGAAGTCTGCCGGAAAATTGAGGAACTCCGGAGTAATAACTGTTACGTATATTCAAACAGACAAAAATCTGGCAGATCCCTTTACAGAGGTACTATCATGAAATGTGATAGAAATTGCATCGAGGGAGATGGGGTTGAGACCCATGGATGTCACACCTAGTGGTAACCCAACCTATGTGATCGGAGTTCCCGTGAATTAGGACCTGGGAAGAACAAGCTAGTGGGTGGACTGAGGAGAGTATTTTATAACCCTCTCTATGTGAAGATGCACAACTCTCATAATCTGTAAGGCAGGTTGGCAACATGCCTTAATGTGTTTCTGTTGGCTTTAACTAGCAAAGATGCTGTCCTACAGGGCATTCTTGAAAGAACACACCTATATGAGCTCGACTGTAAATGTTGTGGTCTATGAGACTTGGGTGATCTCTAGTAAACTCATGAAGAGACCAGGGAGTATGATGCATATGCTCCAACCGGCGGGGTAGGCTACTAGAAGCCAGGTACTAGTTATGATTTTGAGTGAAATCTATTGGCATCAAACTTGCAATTCAAGGTTCGTCCATTGTTCAAGTTGTTGATAGACGTAGTACAAGATTTTAGGCAGAAGTTCAATTTAATAGTCTCTGCTGAAACACTGGTATATAAACAAGTAGCGAGGATTGGCAAATCTTCAAATGTCTGGTGGGGGATTGTTAGAAATAATGGGCTAAATCATTAGACCCATGTGTGATTTCATATTTTTCTAAATCTCAAAGCCCATATGTGATTTGGCCCAAGTTGGTGGCAGCTCACATGTGTGTGGCAAGAGCTGTGGGAGCTAAAGTTTAGTCCCACATAGAAAGTGGAAGGAGAGTTGCACCACCTTATAAGGTGGAGTGTTGCACCATTTTGTAAGTGAGTGACAATAAGAGAGCTACATGCGCGCTCCTCCTCCGCCGCCGCCGCCGCTCGCACGCACGCTCGCCTGCCTCGCCTCGTCCCGACGTGCGCGCCGCGGGTTGCGGGGATCTCGCCGAGCCGAGATTTATTTTACTGCTTAGGAAAATGTGTGCGGTTAGACAGACGTGTCAACAGTTAGCGGATTCGCGTCGTTCCCGGATCGTGGGCTATTCTATAACCGACCTGAACGTGCGCGACGTGGGCTTTTGTCCAGTTCGTGTCATGTACAGGATTTCCGAACCGCTCTATATAAACGCCTGTGCGGCTTCCACAACGTACGACACCAAACCAATCTAGGATTTTGCCATCCTCTCTGATTGCGCTGCTACCGTAGTCTACTCCATCCCGCTTGCCGGTGTGCACCGGCGATCGGGTGAGCAGGTCTCCGAAACCACTCGCCTTTGTGATCTTGTACGAGAGAGGGCGAATAAGGTTTTTGGGAAGCGCTCCGCATGACTGCTCAAGTTCTTCATCACGACGCGTCTTCCCGATCGTCAAGTCGGACCTCGTGCGCGTCGTCTTCAACATCGACTTCTTCGACAAGCTACTGCACCAACAGCGACTACATCGACAACCGATCAGTACGTACACCGTTAACAGATCTGTTGTTTTACTATGACTGTTAGTGCGTATAATCTGCTACTGTTCATGCTGATCAATACATCTAGTATGTTAGAGGTTCACGTGATTGTAGCTACTGTTGTCATGATTTATATTCTGGAATTAATCATGAAAATTATGCCTAATACTCCAACATGTTTTAGAGCCTCGCGTAGGCGAGCTCCGATAGAAGATGCCCTCGTTGCGGCCAAGTTCAACCCCCCTTCGCTCAACGGCGACGCTCGAGGCGAAGAATGGATGAGGCTGGATAGGATCATGCGTAGGCACACTTATGCCCATGGACAGCATACCCCGTGTCTTGGCCGACCCGTACCACCATGCTAGGTGCAATAACAAGACCAAAATATTAGCACCAACTCTTACCATCGGGAAAGATGACGCCGGCCATGGTTTAAACGCTCTTCGCCACAAATCGGTCAGCATGCAACATATACGTGCGCCTCGAATCATTCTCCTCCGATAGCCTGCCTAAGGAGAGAGCGATACACTCTGCGTCGCTTAAGATTAAATCTCAAGCCTAGCTGTGTGCGTCGTGCATAGCTCCTGCTTGCGTGCGTCCGGTCCCCAAGGGTTCCTTGCGTCTCCTCTCTCTTTTTCTTTTTCATGTGGCCACACTAGCTTATATAGGCAGCCATCCGAGGCGGTGGGGAGAGCTAACGTGATTTCCACGGCCTCCTAGGTCGGTTAAGATTAAAGCTTATATCTATATCTACTAGTTAGAATACTTCAGAGCAAGCTAGAGTCCGGCCCGACCTCACCGATTTGTACACGTACAGCGGACGGCCAGCCACAAGTGCGTATCTCATCCTGGTATTGGCTAGGATTCAAATAAACCCTCCTAGACATATTAATTCTAGACCGCATATGTGAAATACGGGACGTGGATTTTTCTCACGTATTATTGAGCACAAGGGTATACCCTATGCATGCTTTAAACATACTAGCACAAAGCCCGTGCGTTGCTACGGCGCCAAAAAAACAACTAAATAATATTTCATACCTATACCTAATAATATTTCTGCACATCTAAATTAAATTCCCCGTGTCAGTTTGCTAATCCAGTCATTCTACCTTTTTACGTGATTTTCTGTAGTCTCTCCAGATTTAGCATATATCTTTGCCATTTTAAAAAAGATAGGAAATGTCAATCAACTAATTTTAGGATCCAAGGTCAATAATTAAACAATAACCGGATCCAAAAATTTATACGACTACATCATGCCATCCAAAAACCAATTTTTTTCACTTCGTTTTGTACTACTTGCTGCTTATCAACTGGATGAAGCCAATTACCTACCCGTGAGAAGCAATCTCAGGCTATAGGTCACCGTTAAAATCCTCCCAGCAATACACCCGTCTCCACCATCTCTGTCTTTTGAGCAGCCACAAAAAGATCCCGATCCTTGTCTAAAAAAGATCCCCTTCATTCTCTTCAGAAGTATCTAATTACGTGACCTGAAGATCCCCTTTCTTCCCCCGAGCTGGCTGTATCTAGTAATCAGCCTGTGTATCACCAAGCTTGGCACGTCATGCTAGGCGAGCTCTGACCAAGTCTGGGAGCGCGCTCGCCCGCCTTTGGTGGCATGGCCGCCGTGCTCGGCAGCAGATTCTGCAGTGAGGAGAAGCATAGCCCGAGGACTATTCTGCAGTGAGGAGTATGAAAATTCCTTCGGCCGTCAATCTCCCACCTCCGACGCCATGGCCGCCGTGCACCAGCTCGTACTTGGACCTCCTCCTGTCTGGCCGCTTGTTCGACAGTAGGGTCGCATTGCAGCCCATCTGGAACAGGCAATCTGACACGAGCATTGACTTGTTGTTCCCGAAATACCAATTCAGAGTAATGTTCTACGTGTTGACCACCATAGCATACCAGTTGGGATGCACCTACAGAAAATCCTTGGCCAGATCTATGGACAGGAGTCCAACACTTCACCCTATTCCTCCCAAATTGTAGCAGTTTTTGTTCCCTTTCAGTTTGTAATGGTTCGCCACCATGCCAGACAGCGACGACATCAGGTTAAACAGGCTGCAATTCACAGCACTCTTTTCCAATCACCCAAATTAGGCTTCCATCGGGTGGGCTCTCGTTCAATTTTAATAATCATGAAACATGTCAGGTGCAAAGATCGCGAATCGTGGCCACCAGTGCTGCTCGTGCGTGGCCGACGCCGCCTCAAGGCTTCCTCATTCACATCGATCTCGAATCGCCCGGAGCACCACAGCTCGATCTCCTTCCTTCGAGAAAGAGAATGGCAGCTATCTGAGAATTCCCGTCGTCGAGGAACTCCAGCTCGAGGATACCAGCCACCGCATAACACTCGACGTATCCCGCCGGCCGTGAGCCAGCCTGAATTCATCATGAGAGTGAGACGGGGCGTCAGAGTCTTCCCCATCAAGGCGGTTCGGCGCGTCGTCGCCCCGGAGCGCCATAGCCCAACGTGGTGTCCCATATCACCGTGGCTCGTGCGCGCCTCCCATGTCTGGCCGACGCGGGTGACGGGGCCAGTACGGTGCTAGAGGCCGTTAGTCTGCGAGCGAGGTAGCTGCTTGCTCGACCCTGCGGAGGATCTTGGCAATGGCGTCCGCCTCGATTTGTGCGTTCATCCGGCGCCAACGACGGGGCCAGTACGGTGCTAGAGGATCTGTCAGGTGGCGAGCGAGGAAGATGTGTAGCTGCTTGCTCGACCATGCGGAGGATCTGGGCGGGGACGACGGAAGTAGTCGATCTGTGGGACGACGGAGGATGTCGATGCAGATCAACCTGCATCAAGGCTAGAGGAAGGACGGCGCTCAGGAAAGAGGAGGGCGGTGGGCCACGACAAAGAAACTGTGTCGGGTGTGGAACTCTCGGTGGAGGCGTGCACGGCCGCCACTGCCTGGGAGCTCACCATGGCGCTCCAGCACGACCACAACATCCACCCACGACGCGACCGCCTTCGTGGAGATCCACTGTCGCCGAACGACCGCGTCCATGGCGATCCACCGCAGCGCCCGTCCGCGTCCGTCCAACAGGAACCGAGTCAAAGGGAGGGGATTTCACGATGGATTGACTACGCGGTGGTGTCCCGTTGAATTATGAGAAGGGGATTGTTTGGCGAGGAGTGAGGTAAGGGGATTCTTCGCCAAGAGAAGCGGCCGAATGCGAAGCGAAGGGAAGAGAAAAGCGGTGGCAGGGCACGTAATTACTGCGAACAGCTGAGGGTAAAATCGTCTTTTTCCGTACGTACGGACGGACGGTGGACAGAAACGTTGCGTTCTTTATTATTAGGTATAGATATTCGGACAAAATATCATCAAACAGGGTATGAAGAGCATTCGTTGCCTATGGATTTGACAGGACGGATACCCACGAAACCATGGATTGGGCACATGTAGAAATTTCACTCCATGGATATCCACTGGGTACCCATTTGAACGAATGGTTTCACATGTCAATAGCTCAAACTGTTGGAAATATGAGAAATTTACCAAGTGATTTATGAGAAATAAACAGCAGATAAAACAAGATTAGAATGATCGAAAATAAACTAGCCAAGTAATATGATAGAAAGTATGCAGAGAGTTGCAGAGAGATCGAAACAATCTGAACAAGATGAAGAAAGAAAGCATATAGCAGTGTGTCGGCGTTAGGGTTGGAGTTGTCACCCATGTCGTCGAGGAAGCGGTTCTCGATGGCGGGGAAGAAGTCATCATTGGGGAAGATGTCGTCGGCGTCGGTGAAGGAGTCCGTGATGAAGATAGTAGTCGCGCCGATAGCGCTCCCTAAAAACCTTATCGCCCTTCTCCCGTACAAGAGTCGAAGAGGCGGGGTTCCGGAGGCCTACTGTCACGCCGCAAGACGGGATGGGAAAGAACTGGAGGCAGCTCAGTGCTCTGGAACTTGGAGGCGGTGGTTCTGATTGTATGTTTGAGGAAAGGAGCGACCTTTAGCTCTTATGTGAGAATGAGAGGATGACATTTGTGTTGATTGGGGTTGTAATTTTGCAACATTTTCACTTCCGTTTACACATTTTATCATTGGTACTACCGATGTTTTCACGTGTTATCTTTCCTCCATGGGTATCCATCGATACCTGATATTTATCGGTTATGGATAAGGACGTGTTTTTAGATCATGGATAGCTTGGTGGGTGGGCAATGATATGGGCATATGGATATGGGCATGGATCTAGGGGAACCCTACCCATCAAAACCTGCTCCATTGACATTCCTTGTGTGCATTCTCAGGATGCGGGCTATCTACTTGGATCTTTTAGGGCATCTCCACCCATCCCGTCCGAGCGTGTCCGAACTCGTCCGCGCGGATACGCGGGACGTGCATGGCGCCCCAGCGGACCGAACCATCCGGCTCAACCCATCCGTGCACCTAATCTAAGCCTCGGTTGCGTCGTCCCGGACAGCGCGCTTGCCGAGCGAGTCCTCCCTTTATCTTTGGCAGTCCCTCCTACCAGTAGCACATAAACCACACCGCTTCTACCTCCAAAAAACCTCTCCCAAATTTCCACTGGCGAAAGCGGGAGGGAAGGCAATGGATCCCTCCGCCATGGTTGATGTTGTGCCCTCTGCCGTTCCTGCCACCAAGAAGCGCGGCCAGCCGAACAAGCCTACAAAGGACCAGACGCCGGAGGAGCGGAAAGTCGAGTCGGACAAGCGCGCTGGCCGGCGGGTAGCGGCGAGAAATCGACGCGTCGCTGCTAGGATCGGACGGAGCGCCGGGAGGAGAAGGAGTATGACACCCCCGTGATC
The DNA here is from genome assembly GCA_030063025.1 of Avena longiglumis. NCBI lineage: Eukaryota > Viridiplantae > Streptophyta > Magnoliopsida > Poales > Poaceae > Avena > Avena longiglumis. The sequence goes on along the minus strand of CP125974.1, from coordinate 452,569,316 downwards.
AAGGCTAAACAAATACCAGACCTCCTTCTGAAATAAGCTTAACCTTGAGCTCGAGAATATCCAGTGAAGAATCGGTAACACATCAGTGACCCTACGACATGAAAATTATTACAGCAAGCCCATATCTGAGTGAAGAACCAAAATTACAAGTAGAGATCACTAACCACAAACATCAAACAACAGAAGGAAAATTATGCTATTAAGTATAGCAAACTTAACAAATGGCCTAAGAGGCCTGAAGCATAATGATGACGTCCCATTCCATAGATTCCAGGTTGCCGGCCGGGAACTGCAAACTACTCGTCGATGTCGAGGCCATAAAGAATTCATCTTCTATGGTAACACGTACTCTGCTGCAAAAATATCAACGAAGCAAGGGTGAGTACAGGGTGTACTCCACAAGACTTATGGCTGGTGGAGTTGTTTTGCATAAAGCCATCTTTGTTTTGTAAAACAAGCGGGAGAAGAAGCTCGTCTAATCAGAGTGTTTTAAAAGGGGATAAGAAAGCGACATCTCCAAGGTATTGATCATCATCTTTTGATATCCAACAAGTCATCATACAACCTCATCGAGGATCACCCCCTCGTACCCAAGAGGAAGCATCCTTAAGCACATTTTATCTTGCCGAGTTTTACGATTAGGTTCAAGTTCTCTATGATACCACGTCCATTCCCAAGTCGTCCATAACCGTGGACACGGATTTTTGAAAAGACTAATACAACGCAGGAGTGTACAACTTTACCCACACGCGCCGACCGACTCTTAGCGTCACATGACACACTTCCTTGGTGTGCTGACAGAGGGTGATCGACCGAAACCTTTCCCTTACTTTTGCCTAATCCATGAGTCACCAGAAGGGCTCCCGGCTGCGGTAGTTGGCCATACTCCAAGGCGGTCCTCGACTCTATGTACCGGGATCCAGTTCAATGCCGAGCATCCTTCACCCGTCCACGTCCTATATGCTTGCACCATCTTCCAAAACCTTTCTCCATGCAATTGCCAAATAAATCTTCAAACTACGGACTCATGGATTAGACTAGGCAAGTTGGGGTTAAGGGGGGCCCCATAAACCCCCGTGTGGTTGTACGCTCGTCTTGGTTCAAGAGGCAATAACCTCGGGTCCTAAGGGTGTTGGAATTATGCCCTAGAGGCAATAATAAAGATGTTATTATTATAATTCTTGTTCATGATAAAGTTTATATTCCATGCTAGAATTGTATTAACAGGAAACTTTAATACTTGTGTGGTTTGTAAACAACACCGTGTCCCTAGTGCGCCTCTATGGACTAGCTCATTGATCAATGATGGTTAAGGTTTCCTAACCATAGACATGAGTTGTCAATTGATAATGAGATCATATCATTGGGAGAATGATATGGTGGATAGACCCAAACAAAGCAGAGCAATTAGATCATGTCATCGTGTTCGTCTTTGCGAAGCTTTTCCTATGTCAAATATTGTATTCCTTAGACCATGAGATAATACAACTCCCTGGTACCGGAAGAAAGCTTTGAGGTCATCAAACGTCATCCTATGAGAGGGTGATCATAAAGGTGTCTCTCGGTGATCGGAAAGTATCATTGGGTTGTATGTATCGAGATGGAATTTGTCCTCCCAAGTCGGAGAGATATACTTGGGCCCACTCGGTAGTCGATATCAACACCGCTTGCAAGCATGTGGTTAAGGAGTTAATCACAAAGTGATATCGGATTACGGAACAGTAAAGTACTTCTGTGAACGAGATTGAACTAGGTATGACGCAGTGCATCGACGATCGAATCTCGGGCAAGTAAAATATCGCGAGACGAAGGAATATATATATGGGATTGATTGAATCCTGGCATCGTGGTTCATCCGATATGATCATCGATGAATGTGTGGGAGTCAATATGGGTGCCTGACCCGATGTTGATTATTGATAGAAGATCATGTGCGCATATTCTCGAACCAGCGGTCACACATAACGTGTCTTGACGCTAGGATAGATTGGATAATTGGTTTATGAATTTTTGTTCGAGTCTCGGATGGGATCCGGGATATCACGAGAGGTTCGGAATGGTCCGAGAATAAGATTCATATAAGGCGGTGCAGTTTTGGAGTTGAATTGTTCCGGGTTAATCGGTATTGTACCGGAAGCTTCTAGAACCTTCCGGAAGGGGACCAACGTGGCCCCACCTTCCGGGAGGGGGCATGGGCCTATGAGGGAGTGTCCTGGCCGTATTGGGCCAGGGGCACAAGGCCCCATAGGGCCCAGCCGATTCTAGAGAGATTTGACTCGTTTAAATCTCGGGATAGAATTTCTAGAAGAGGGAGAGTTTAAATCGTTTAAACTAGAGATAGGATTTCTAGATAAGGGAGAGTTTAAATTATTTAAACTAGAGATAGGCTTGGAGGAGGGGCAAGGACTGGCCGCCCCCCTCTATATATAGAGGGGTGGTGCGCCCCCTCCCCCCAACACACACCTTCCTCCAAGCCCTAGCAGCCTTGCTACCTTCCTCTCTCCCTCCCGACTGTTTGTAGGCGAAGCCCTGCTGCAGAAATTCTCCACCATATACACCATGCCGTCGTGTTGTAGATACAATCTATCTCTCCACCATACTCGCTGGTTCGAGGAAGGAGGAGACGTCGGGGTGCTGCACGTGTGCATCTCACGGAGGCACCGCCACTTGTGGTGCTAGATCGGATCGGATCGCGAGGAGGAGAAGCGAGTACGACTACATCACCCACGTTCCGATGAACGTTCCGCTGTGCGAATCTTCAAGGGTATGAAGATCTAATCCAATCTCTCTTGTTGTTTGCATCTCCTAGATTAGATCTTGGCTTTCCCTCTGTTCGCATCCGTAGAAAATTTTGATTTACTATGCCGCGAAACCCTTCAAAGGGTGGCAAGTATGGGACTGCAAAAACCACAGCCCTCGTGGCCTCCCATACAAGCCTTAGAATGTTTACTCACATCACCTGTCATACCATGTTCTCCCGTCCAACTAGGTTCATTCGAAGCTCGGAATCATCAACTAGGTGAATCAGCAGAACTACTAAAGCACGACTAAGCACAACAGATAAAGTAGCTCTAGCAGCGATCATAAAACCAAACCCTAGTTATGCTAGGAGCAGTGGATCAAGGAATATAGGTTCAAAGGAAACATGCATCATATAGGATTACTCTATCTATCGATAAAATACTTTAGGATCGTATGCACATGGCAAGAATTTGGAATGCTTGAGAGCATAGGAATATATCATGTGTGGGGTTTCGCTTGCCTTTGCCTGTTGATAACCAATACAGATCTTCGTATCCATCATCTTGAATTGTTCGACAACCACAAGGATATATCTCTCCAGGGTTCATCTTGTTGGCATTGTTCGTCGATGACCTTCGATGATCTTGATCTTGATCTTCAGTCTTGGACTCGATCTCGATTCCGATATCGTATTCTACCGAAGAAGAACCAAACACCGGAAAGGAAGGAAACAATCAACACATGACATCGATGCAATGATCAAGCAAGGATGATGATATGACAAGTTAAAAGTTATTGAAATTGAAACCCTAAACATGCTTGGTCATTTTAATCGGGGTCCGAGGGGTCCAAACCCTAATTTGGAGAAACCCCGAATGCATATGGGAGGGTGCATTTGCTTATATAATTAAACTTGTCATGTAAGTTGATTATCAATGCATGATTATATTGTAATTAGATAGCGTTCATTTTTCTGAACATTTTGGTATATTATTTGTATTTTTATGATTTATAAATAATTACTTATTGAATTTACGAGTTTTATTCATTTTCTGAGACTATTTAAACCATATTAATACTCTTTTCTTGAAAAAATAAGAAACTGGACAAACTTTTTACACCAGGGCACAACTTAGCCAGAGAGACTGACTGAGTGGCCCCAGTGCCAACTCAATCTCCACGTGCGCAGAGCGGGTCCCACGGCTTGACTGCGTGTTGCTAACGTCATCTCAACCCTAACCCTAATCTTTTCTCACCACGGCAGAGGCTAGCCGCAGTGGCTGACCAGAGGGCCCAAGCCACCTCAGAGCCACCTCAGCGCCACATCGCCTCGCCGGGGAACGCTGCAGACGGTGACAGAGGACGGCGCTGGCGAGCAAGCGAGGATGCGTGGTTACGTGCATTCGACGCAGGAGACCGCGAGGAGCAGAAAGGTGGTGGTGCTGCTTAGATTTGGTCATCGGAGCATCATGCACTGCGGCCGGCGGCGGCGGCGCTTGCAGGCGAACGTCGGCAAGGTAAAGCATGAAGCGAAGGAGAGGTTGAAGGGCACTGGGAGGTTCATGAGATCACCACGGTTGCGACGGTGGTGTCGGGGAGGCAAGGCGAGGTCAGGAGCCGGCGAATCGACGGTGGCGGTCGTCGGTACTCCGAGGAGGATGAGCTCGATAGGGAGCACCCGCGTCCGATTCTGCTAGCTAGGAAGGTCATGGCGACGCGGTGGAGCTCGTGGTGATCTCGGATGGAGGAGGGGAGACCGGAGACAGCAGCGCACGACAACACCGGCGACAGCTAGGGTTCAGGGAGCTTGAGAGAGAGAGGGAGCGAGCCTGGGGGAAGGAATGAGAGGAGGAGAGGGAGAGGCGTGCTCGGGTGGTCCTAATTCCTCTCCAACACGGCGGCAGCGCGGATCATGGCGCATCGGGGACGGACGGCGAGGGCATCGCCACCGAGCAGCTTGGCTAGAGGAGGAAGACGACTGGGAGAGGGTGCAAAGAGGTATCGGGCCTGGGTGGGCCGCTGCTGGGCCGTGGAGGACTGCGTTGGGCGGCAGGAAGGAAGAGGGGAGAGATGGGCCGGGCTGGAAAGGTTTCTGGCTCTATTTTTATTTTCCAAAAGTTTTTCTTTTTCTGTTTTTCCTTTTCTCTTTGTATTTTTCAAATACAAATCTGTTTTATGTTATTTTGAAAACAGCAAAACTTTGTAAACATTTAAAACATTGTTGGGGCCCTGGTTACTGTTTGGGCTCTATACCTTTTGTTTCAAAACATTTAAACCCATTTGGATGTGTTTCAAATAGAGAGGGGAAGCTAGGGTTTAGGATTTTAGGAACCTTTTCTTTAATGAAATTTTCTTTAGCAATGATAATGATGCTCATGAATGCACAAACATTTCCTAATTACTATTTAGTAAAACTAGGATTGTTACAATTATATCCCCCTTAAAAGAATCTCGACCCGAGATTCCTAGGTAGGAAGATAGAAGTAACAGGGTCACACTAAACTTCAACGATCTTCTCGAAAAGGTTGATCCATGCCTGTAGGGTTTCGTAGCATGGAAAACAAAAATTTTCTACCGCATACAAACAAACAAGCCAAGATCTATCTACTAGATTGTAGCAACGAGTCGATGGAATAACTCACCCTCGAAGATTCCAAAGTGTCTAACGAGAGCGGATTCTCGTGGGTGATGTAGTCGTACTCTTCCCGATCTCAAGATCGTGTAGACGATCCTTCTGGCGCTGCGTTCTGGCAGCGCTCCCGCAGTCGGTCACACGTTCGGTACTCGACGAAGACCTTCCTCTCCCTTGTTCCATGAAAATGGAGGTTGTAGCACTCTCCTCACGATTCCGACAGCCTGGCGTGGCAGGAAGTAGAGGGAGATCTCGCAGGCTTCGCCGAGGCAGTATGGTGGACTATGAGAGAGCCCTCGGTGATCTAGGGTTTAGACGCACCAAGGAGGGGGCTAGGACGGCGGATAGGGTTTGACCTAGGCGGCGGCGAGATGTCCTAGGCCGGCGGCGGCTATGGAGGGCGGCGGCGGCTAGGGTTAGGGTTTAGAGGTAGGGAACTTGTGTACTAGGAGGGGCAGCTCTGCCCCTCCCTTTATAGGTGGGAGGCGCCGTCCAAGGGGAGGGAGTCCCTCCCCAACTCGGTTTCCCAAGGGGGCCAGCGGTGGAGGGGAGGAACTCCTCCCCAACTCGGTTTCCACCTTCCCCTCCACTTCCCAAAATAGCCGTTTGACTTTTCAAATTGGTGTTTGACTTTTCAAACAAGGATTTTATTAAACCCTTTATTTTGTTCAGCGATGACACTTAGTACATGATGCAATCATTCCAACTTGGTATGACACATTCATGTACCCTTCCCCTTCGGAGTGCCGGACCTTCCGGAACCTTCTAGAACATTCCCGATGAAAACACCGGAACCATTCCCCAAATCCGAAACAGGACTTTCCTTATATGAATATTATTCTCCGGACCATTCCGAATCTCCTCGTGATATCCTGGATCCCATCCGAGACTCCAAACAACATTCGGTCTCTTTCTCATCATTCGATAACTACTCAAACAACGTCGAATCCTTAAGTGTGTCTCCCTACGGTTCGTGAATTATGCGGACATGATCGATACACTTCTCCGAATAATAACCAACAGAGGAATCTGGAAATTCATATGGCTCCCACATATTTCTATGATTACTTTTGCGATCGAATGAACCACTTACATACGATACCAATTTCCCTTTGTCTCACGATAGTTTACTTATCTGAGGTTATGATCATCGGTATCTGTGCATACCTAGTTCAACTCGTTACTGATAAGTACTCTTTTCTCGTTCCCGTGATATGTGATCCCTTGTGAGCCAGTCACATGCTTGCAAGATAATTGGATGACATTTCACCGAGAGGGCCCAGAGTATATCTATCTGTCATATGGATGGACAAATCCCACTCTTGATCCATGTGTCTCAACCAATACTTTCCGAACACTCAACGCCACCTTTATAGCCACCCAGTTACGGTGTGGTGTTTGGTGTCATCAAAGCATCCTTCCGGTGAAGGTGATATGCATGATCTCATGGTCGAAGGAATTAGATTACTATGTATCAGAAAGCATATAGCAATTGAACTATTAAAATGACTTGATCTTTATGCTACTATCTATAGGAGTATGTCCACCATATCATTCTCCTAACGATATGATCTTGTTGTTAATAACATCTCAATGTTCATGATATGGAAACCACAATCATTTATTAACCAACAAGCTAGTATTATATAGAGGCTTTACCAGGGACTTCAATTTAAGTTCACAAATCACACAAGTATTAATGTTTCCTTGTTAATACTATTATAGCATGAATGTAAACATTTATCATAAACACAAAGATATAATAATAACTATATTTATTATTGCCTCTAGGGCATATCTCCAACAGTCTCCCACTTGCACTAGAGTCATCTAATCTAGATTACATGGTAATATACCGAACACCCATGGCAATTTGGTGCTGGTAATGTTTTGCCCTCGGGAGAGGTTTAGTCAACGGATCCGCCACATTCAGATCTGTGTGTACTTTGCAAATCTTTATGTCCCCGTCTTGGACATGTTCTCGAATAGCGTGAAAACGTAGCTTGATGTGCTTCAGCTTCTTGTGTGACCTTGGTTCTTGCGCATTGGCTATGGCGCCCATGTTATCACAGTAGATAGACATTGGGTCCAGCGCACTAGGAACCACACCCAGCTCTGTAATGAACTCTTTCATCCATATCGCTTCTTGTGAAGCCTCCAAAGCAGCCATGTATTCCGATTCAGTTGAAGATCTCGCCACAACGCTTTGCTTTGCACTCCTCCAGCTAACTGCTGCACCATTCAAAGTAAATACGTATCCAGATTGTGATTTAGAATCATCCGAATCAGTGTTCCAACTAGAATCAGTGTAACCATTAACAACGAGTTGTTCATCACCTCCATGAGAAAGAACCATATCCTTAGTTCTTCTCAACTCTTAAGGATGTTTTTGACCGCTGTCCAATGATCCACTCCTGGATCACTTTGATATCTGCTAGTTAAACTAACAGCATATGCAATGTCGGGTCTAGTATATAGCATGGCATACATTAGATATCCTATGGCTGAGGCATAGGGAGTCTTACTCATCTTTTCTCTATCTTCTGCCGTTGTCGGACTTTGAGTTTTACTCAAGGTCGTATTGGGCAACATGGGCAAGAACCCTTTCTTGCTATCTTCCATTCCAAACCTCTTTAGAACTTTGTCCAAATATGTACTTTGTGACAATGATATTAGGCGTCTCGATCTATCTCTATAAATCTTTATGCCTAATATGTAAGCTGCTTCGCCAAGATCCTTCATTGAATAACTATTATTCAAATATTCCTTGACACTATTAGGAAGGTATACATCATTCCCAATCAACAATATGTCATCTACATATAGTATTAAGAATGCTACAGAGCTCCCACTCACTTTCTTGTAAATACAAGGTTCTCCATAAGTTTGTATAAAACTAAAACTTTTGATCACCTTATCAAAACGTTGATTCCAACTTTGGGATGCTTGCTTCAATCCATAGATGGACCGTTGAAATTTGCATACCTTGTTAGCATATTTAGGATCGACAAAACCTTTGGGTTGCATCATATACAACTCTTCATCAATGTCTCCATTGAGGAATGCTGTTTTGACATCCATCTGCCATATCTCATAATCATAATATGCAGCGATTGCTAACATAATCCTCACAGACTTTAGCTTCGCTACTGGTGAGAAAGTCTCATCGTAGTCAACTCCTTGAATTTGTCGAAACCCTTTTGCGACAAGTCGAGCTTTATAGGCAGTAACATTACCATTAGCATTTGTTTTCTTCTTGAAAATCCATTTGTTCTCGACAGCTTCCGGCCATCCGGTAAGTCCATACTTGGTTTTCGTACATGGATCCAATCTCGGATTTCATGGCTTCTTGCCATTTATTGGAATCTAGGATCATCATCGCTTCCTCATATGTCGCAGGGTCATCGGTGTTGTCCACCAACATGACACTCATAACGGGATCATACCAATCTGGAGTGGTACGAGTTCTCGTTGACCTGCGAGGCTCTGTAGCAACTACAACTGAAGTTTCATGATCATCATCATTAGCTTCCTCTCTTATTGGTGCAGTCACCACAGGAACTTCTTCCAGTGCTGCGCTACTCGCAATTTCGAGAGAAGGTTCGACAACCTCGTCGAGTTCTACTTTCCTTCCAGTCACTTCTTTCGAGAGAAATTACTTCTCTAGAAATGATCCATTCTTGGCAATGAAGATTTTGCCCTCGGATCTATGATAGAAGGTATACCCAATAGTTTCCTCCGGGTATCCTATGAAGACGCATTTCTCCGCTTTTGGTTCAAGCTTATCCGGATGTAACTTCTTTACATAGGCTTCGCAACCCCAAACTTTAAGGAACAACAATTTAGGTTTCTTCCCAAACCATAATTCATACGGTGTTGTTTCAACGGATTTAGATGGTGCCCTATTTAAATTGAATGCGGCTGTTTCTAATGCATACCCCCAAAATGATAGCGGTAAATCTGTAAGTGACATCCTAGAACGAACCATATCTAAGAGAGTTTGATTACGATGTTCGGACACACCATTACCCTGTGGTGTTCCCGGCGGTGTCAGTTGTGAAAGTATTCCGCATTTCTTCAAATGCTCGCCAAACTCATAACTTAGATATTCACCTCCATGATCAGAACGCAGAAATTTAATCTTCTTGTTACGTTGATTCTCCACCTCACTTTGAAATTCCTTAAACTTCTCGAAAGTTTCGGACTTATGTTTCATGAAATAGATATACCCATATCTACTCAAATCATCCGTGAAGGTAAGAACATAACGATAACCACAACACGATGCTACACTCATTGGACCACACACATCGGTATGTATGATTTCCAATAAGTCCGTAGCTCGCTCCATCATACCAGAAAATGGAGTCTTAGTCATTTTACCCATCAGAAATGCTTCGCATCTATCAAGTGATTCGAGAAGTCCATCGGAATGGAGTTTCTTCATACGCTTCACTCCAATGTGACCAAGACGACAGTGCCACATATAGGTCGAGTTATCGCTCGATTTCAAACGTTTAGCCTCAATGTTATTAATATGTGTATTTCCACTATCGAGATTCAATAAGAATAGACCATCTATCAAAGGTGCATGTGCATAAAACATATTACTCATATAAATCGAACAACCATTATTCTCGGACTTAAACAAGTAACCGTCTCGCAATAAACAAGATCCCGATATAATGTTCATGCTTAACGCGGGCACCAAATAACAATTATTTAAGTATAAAACTAATCCTGATTGTAGATGAAGGGGTAGCGTGCCGACCGCGATCACATCAACCTTTGATCCGTTTTCCACGCGCATCGTCACCTCGTTCTTCGCTAGCTTCCGTTTATTCTCCAGCACCTGTTTCGAGTTACAAATATGAGCAACCGAACCAGTATCAAATACCCAGGCACTACTATGAGTACTAGTGAGATACACATCAATAACATGTATATCGGATATACCTTTCTTCTTGATGTTGCCGTTCTTCAAATCCGCCAAGTACTTTGGGCAATTCCGCTTCCAGTGACCTTCTCCTTTGTAGTAAAAACACTCAGTATCAGGCTTAGGTCCATCATTGGTCTTCTTCGTCGGCGCGGTAACTTTCTTACCACCCTTCTTGAAGTGTCCCTTTTGCTTAGACTTGCCTTTCTTGAATTTGGTGGTCTTATTGACCATCAACACTTGGTGCTCTTTCTTGATCTCCACTTCTGTAGATTTCAACATAGCAAAGAGTTCTGGCAACTGCTTGTTCATGTTTTGCATATTGTAGTTCATCACAAAGTTCTTGTAACTTGGTGGTAGTGATTGGAGGACACGGTAAATCCCCAAAGAATTAGGAATCACTATACCCAAGCTTTGAAGTTTGTTTGCGTGCCCAGACATCTTAAGCACATGCTCACCGACGAGCTGCCTCTTCCATCTTGCGTTAAAGAACTTTTGAAGCCTCATAGCTATCAATTGCCGCGTGAGTCTCAAAGATCAATTTGAGATCACGGACAATATCATGTGGGTCTGAATTCTCAAACCTTTTCAAGCTCGGTTCTAAACCATACAAGATAGCACACTGAACTGGAGATCGAGTCTTCCGAGCGAGGTAAACATTCTTTACTTCGGCGGCAAGATCAATCGCAGCGGGTCACCCAGCGGTGCATCCAGCACATAGGTCAAATTACCAGCTGTGAGGACAATCCTCAAATTGCGGAACCAATCCGCGAAGTTGCTTCCATTGTTTTTCAACTTTTCTTTCTCTAGGAACGCATTAAAATTGATGGTAGGGGCCACCATTGATCTACAACATATTTGCAATAGTTTAGACTAAGTTTATGACAAATTGAGTTATAATTAATAGTTAAATTAATCTAGGTGAACTCCCACTCAAAACAATATCCCTCACATTGTTTTAGTGATCACACGAACCAAATCCACCACATCAACACCGATCATCACGAGAGTTGATATAGTTTCAATGGCGAACAATCAACATGTTCATCATATCTACTATATGATTCATGCTTTACCTTTCGGTGATCCGTGTTCCGAGACCATGTCTGTACATGCTACGCTCGTCAAGGTCAAACCTTAGCTTCTGCATGAGAAAATCTGGCTTGCTCACGTTGTATACACTTGCGGAATCTAACACACCCGATCATCACGTGGTGCTTCGAAACAACAAGCTTTAGCAACGGTGCTAACTAAGGGTGAACACTTTATGACTTGAAATTCATGTGCATGAGGGATTATCTTATAATGCTACCGTCGTTAACTAAGCAATACAAGATGCATAAAGGATTAACATCACATGCAATTCATAATATGTGATATGATATGGCCTTTCTTCTTTGTGCTTCCGATCTCCATATTCAAGCACGAACATGATCTCCATCATCACCGGCATTGCATCAAGGTCAATGACGCTTCTCCATGGTTGTCGTCCACCGGCTTCAACTATTACAACTACTTTGAATAGACACGCGGGTCTTAATATAAATTAAAGACAACCATATGGCTCCTGTCGGTTGCCAACTTACAATAAGGATCATTGCATAAATCAAATATAATCACAATCATGGCCATATCACATCACTACACACCCCTGGAAAACAAACTTAGACTCCTCTACTTTCTTTGCATGTTTTACGTGGTTTGGGGCTTTCAATATGTGTCGTTCTAACTTACGAACAAGAACCACAACATTGATACTAGCATTGTTAATCACCCGTTGTAAATTGAATCTTAACTATCTTTGGGAGAAACAGCACCCATAAAGCCACTTATGCAATACAAGTTGCATGTCAAGCGTGGAGCAAGTCTCATGAACGATGTCATGTAAGGTTAGCCCGGGCCGCTTCATCCCAACATCCCGCAAGATGCAAAGTACACAAGAAGCAATCGACAATAAAAGCATCAACGCCCACAATGACCATTGTGTTCTACTCGTGCAACAGATCTACATATAGACACGGCTCTGATACCACTGTAGGGTTTCGTAGAATGGAAAACAAAAAAATTCTACCGCATACAAACAAACAATCCAAGATCTATCTACTAGATTGTAGCAACGAGTCGATGGAATAACTCACCCTCGAAGTATCCAAAGTGTTTAACGAGAGGGATTCTCGTGGGTGATGTAGTCGTACTCTTCCTGATCTCAAGATCGTGTAGACGATCCTTCCGGCGCTGCGTTCTAGCGGTGCTCCCGCAGTCGGTCACACGTTCGGTACTCGACGAAGACCTTCCTCTCCCTTGTTCAAGCAGGCAGCGGAGGTTTTAGCACTCTCCTCGCGATTCCGGCAGCACAACGGCGTGGTACCGGAAGTAGAGGGGAGATCTCGCAGGGCTTCGCCTTAAGCCGGAGCGAGTATGGTGGACTATGAGAGAGCCCTCGGTGATCTAGGGTTTAGACGCACCAAGGAGGGGGCTAGGCCGGCGGATAGGGTTTGACCTAGGCGGCGGCGATATGCCCTAGTCCGGCGGCGGCTATGGAGGGCGGCTACGGCTAGGGTTAGGGTTTAGAGGTAGGGAGCTTGTGTATTACGAGGGGCAGCCCTGCCCCTCCCTTTATAGGTGGGAGGCACCGGCCAAGGGGAGGGAGTCCCTCCCCAACTCGGTTTCCCAAGGGGGCCGGCGATGGAGGGGAGGAACTCCTCCCCAACTCGGTTTCCACCTTCCCCTCCACTTCCCAAAATAGCCGTTTGACTTTTCAAATTGGCGTTTGACTTTTCAAACAAGGATTTGATTAAACCCTTTATTTTGTTCAGCGATGACACTTAGTACATGATGCAATCATTCCAACTTGGTATGACACATTCATGTACCCTTCCCCTTCAGAGTGCCGGACCTTTCGGAACCTTCTAGAACATTCCCGATGAAAACACCGAAACCATTCCCCAACTCTGAAACAGGACTTTCCTTATATGAATCTTATTCTCCGGACCATTCCGGATCTCCTCGTGATATCCCGGATCCCATCCGAGACTCCAAACAACATTCGGTCTCTTTCTCCTCATTCCATAACTACTCAAACAACGTCGAATCCTTAAGTGTGTCTCCCTACGGTTCGTGAATTATGCGGACATGATCGAGACACTTCTCCGAACAATAACCAACAGAGGAATCTGGAAATTCATATGGCTCCCACATATTTCTATGATTACTTTTGCGATCGAATGAACCACTTACATACGATACCAATTTCCCTTTGCCTCACGATAGTTTACTTATCCGAGGTTATGATCGTCGGTATCTCTGCATACCTAGTTCAACCTCGTTACTGATAAGTACTCTTTTCTCGTTACCGTGATATGTGATCCCTTGTGAGCCAGTCACATGCTTGCAAGCTAATTGGATGACATTTCACCGAGAGGGCCCAGAGTATATCTATCTGTCATATGGATGGACAAATCCCACTCTTGATCCATGTGTCTCAACCAATACTTTCTGAACACTCAACGCCACCTTTATAGCCACCCAGTTACGGTGTGGTGTTTGATGTCATCAAAGCATCCTTCCGGTGAAGGTGATATGCATGATCTCATGGTCGAAGGAATTAGGTTACTATGTATCAGAAAGCATATAGCAATTGAACTATTAAAATGACTTGATCTTTATGCTACGCTTATCTATAGGAGTATGTCCACCATATCATTCTCCTAACGATATGATCTTGTTGTTAATAACATCTCAATGTTCATGATATGGAAACCATAATCATTTATTAACCAACAAGCTAGTATTATATAGAGGCTTTACCAGGGACTTCAATTTAAGTTTACAAATCACACAAGTATTAATGTTTCCTTGTTAATACTATTATAGCATGAATGTAAACATATATCATAAACACAAAGATATAATAATAACTATATTTATTATTGCCTCTAGGGCATATCTCCAACAATGCCACCATGACGAGTGTACGAAGCGCTTCGTAATCTTCGAGGTGGCTGCTCACACTAAGGAAGAGAGGGAATGACACGGAACCACAAACTGAGTATCTCATGATCAACTCATGGATAGATGTTTCGCGAACATCTCCAAAGCCAACAACATGAAACACGTCAAAGTAACGGAGGAAACAAATGGAGAAGGTTTCAAGGTGTCAGATAGCTGGTCTTCATAAGGATTGAGACCATGGAGCTTGCAGAAGAGTTTAACTTCTGAAGGAAGGAAACTTCCAACAGAAAGAACATGACCGCAGACTTTGATAGGTAACCTCTACTAAACAAATTCAGTAGATCTTTACAGGTGGAAGAGATAGATACCAACAAAACCAAGCTGTTGAACTACTTTTGACACAGAAGGGTCACTCTTTCGTTCAATAGAAGGCCAAGACAGAAAGGTGTTTTGGTGGAGAGGACTCATAAAAGTCACAAGGAATATGTAACAAGAGAAACTATTGGTTACCAAAATCATGGTCGCTCTGAAAACATGATTGAGAAAGCGAAGGAAGCTCTTTATTCATCCAGGTATACCAAAATCTTTGCCAAAGATTAGGGTGTCACTTTACACCACTAAGATGAATAAGTAAAGAAGATTCCTAATGACACGAGAAGAAAGAAACTTCATTCTCAGACTCCAAGTACTTGGTATAACAAGATGCTTGTCATCATAAAAGGGTCTGGAAAATCGACTGAGAGACATTTAGCAACACTACTTTAAATGTTCTCCTTGATGTTCAAAACACCGTTAGCAGGCTACTGACAGGCCTTTAACCAGTCATCAAGTAAAGGTCGGACTTCGGATACAAAGGAAACCATAAGCACAACTCCTATAATAAATCATATAAGATGCCTCATGAAGAGTGGTTGTTACTGCCGATTCAAGAGAATATGACAAAAGGTATTTCCGGCTAAGTGTGTCAACTGTTACATCAATCTTGCCAGATGTACAGAGAGACCTATGTCAACCCTTGAAGATCACCAACCATCATATCTGCTTGAGATTCAGATTTGGTTGAGTGGAGAGATACTTCAGACCCAGCATGTCCGAATAGAATATTTACAACATTTACCACCGAGGTAAAGCCACTAGATTCTCAAGACATGGACACAGTTTCAAGATCCAAAAGACGAGCTTGATTGCGAAACACATGTATTAGCAAGTTATCAAAAGATAATTGCATCTACATGAATTGTTTGCAACGAAACACAACTGAATCATGTTTAGGAAACATTTAGGATGATATAGAAGTTTTGTTGGACTTCTTATCTTCATGACAAATCAGTCAGTGGCTTAAGATACTTGGAGGATCTTCTCGATATGTGAAATTATCATCCTACCATATGAAGAGTTCTTCGCACATGCTTGACTAATTTAAAATGGTTCCCGTGGAAGCAATGATAACTCTACTCGAATCCATGGCGACATCTTTCCACATTTGCATGTGGATCGAAGAAGGTTACTTCTAACATCCAGAACACATACTTCGAAATGTCACGAAGATGGTTCTCAAAAGTTTCCGACATTAATGCCAAATGTTCCATATGAATCTCATATAACATGGAGAAGATGTAACACCCTCAGAATCGGACCTATGCAAGTTTGAGCAAAATTCGCCAAACCCGCATAGGAACGATTCAAAGGTGCCCACCAGGCACTTTCGTGCGGGTGGAAAACGAAGTAATAACATTACACAACAGTCCTCGATGGGACCCACAGAACAGATATATATAACAGCGACTCAAAGAGTCAAGATTACAGATATACGGTACAAAGATCCAAATCACCTTGAAAGCGATAAAGCGTCCGACTACGGACAAGATGCAAATGGGGCTAAGAGCCCTGAAGAATAACCAATGGCGTCCATAACCCTGCCCAGGCCAAGCCGGAAGGGTAACCCTGCTAACGACGTCGATCGCAAAACCTGCTTAAACAAAAGGGGTGCCGACAAGGGCAAAGGAAAAAGAAGGAGCGTCGATCGAGGCCGACACGGTGAGGCTAGAATTGGCGGTCCTCGCCTACATAGGTATGGTGGATGGCGGTGCAGCATGCACTAAACAACCTATAGAGACTCGATACGACTGGCGGTTATCAGAGAGGGAGAAGAGTGACCTATCCGGATCCAACCTGAAGCTAACACCAAACAAACCCATCCTGGTGTTTCCCCCTCGAGTCCAACGAGGAAGTCTACCGAGGAACTCACACGGTTTGGCAATTTTATTTATTCAGTTATCGTTGCAGCAATTACTAGTCAGGTTTAGATAATCATTCTGATAAAGTAAGCAGTGGGCAATTTTAGTTAACCATTCCGTTATAGTTACAGCACTTACTAATCAGATACAGATAGCATGAGATCAACCCAAAAACCCAGCAGTTGTTGTTACTTTATTAAGCCATTCCGTTGTAGTTGCAATACTTACTAGTCAGGTACCATTGTCGCAAGCGACAAACCAAACAAACAATTGTGGGCAGTATTATTTAGCCATTCCATTATAGTGAAGCTGATTACTAGTCATTATAAAGTCCAATTTACAGCAATAAACTTTAGTTATGCTTGTCTATGATCGAGATACTGTGCTCCAAGTCGTCCATATCCGCGGACACGGCTTTCAGAAAGTTTTACCCGGCCGGGGTGCACCAATAGCAACACACGCTCGATCAACCTCGGAAAAACCAAATCAAAACCCAACGAGGCTTTCACGACTGAACAATCACAGGATTCAGAAATATTTCAGGGGGCCACCCCTTGGAGTACACCCGCAACGAAGTAAGCAAGCTCCGAGACGGACTCAAACTAGTTTGTGGCCCCAAGAAATCGTAAATACATAAGTAGCATGGCATAAGTACAGGATCGTAAATAAAACCTCAAACTAGTTTGTGGCCCCAAGAAATAAGACTGAATCAAGCTCTGGCTCAGGGGGGTCCCATATACCTCCCGGATGTGGATAGCGCGATAAATCAAGGAACAGGTATCAAGTACTCGGGGTCCTACGGGACACAAGTGGGCGTTCGGAAACCAAATATTAACTATCACCCACCGATGCCTCTACTTACTTCAATTTTAGTTGTTAAACAGGAATTTAAAGTAAACGATAAGTAAAACTAGGATCATCTCCAACATCAACATGCGGCAATACATCGACAACTGTGGCACTGAACGACACGCAACAGCACTTGAGCAAGCGACTACGACACGCAAGTCCAACTATCTACCAAACAATAGGTATTAGGATGTGTCCAAGGCAATATAGGGCTGCACGGTATATCACAGGTACGGAAACTAAAGCATCGCAACACAGATAGCAATAGTTCAACAGGAGGGAATAAAGACTATAAAAGTAAGATAGGTAGAAAGGGGGAGATGCTCGCCTGAAAAACATTGTCGAAGGTTCAACCGAAGATCGGGGCGAAGCTCACATCAACTCAACGGTCTTATCCGCGAAGAAGCAAAACACTAGAAGAAACACCGGATGCAATATTTAATACACGGCAGAAGATCGGCATGATGCATGTATGATGTATGGCATGGCAAGGTGCGAGGCAATTAGGTCATATTAAGCGGAACCGGGGTCCCGACAATTAATTAATAGGTTCATGTTGTTTAGATCCCCCGCAATTTAAATGTTGTTTTAACAAGGCAAGATAAGATACCGGTTCGCTACACAAGTTTAAATGAGGCCAATATGAGGCTAGATTTGCCCGCATATGGGCCCCATATTTAATTATTAGGTGAATCGGCATAAGGCCCCCAAACCACATGATATGGATGCATGCGTGAACAATTCAATATGCACAAGTTTATATTTCATTTATAAAATAGGGCTCGAGGGAAAAAGGGTCACACATTAAGGTTCTCGACGATCTCGGGGTTCCGGGGTTCGGGGTCGGTCTCAGGGTTCGACGGGGATCAGATCTCGGGGTTCAGGGTTCTGACGGGGTCGTTCTCGAATTCCGGGGTTAGGGTCTCGGATCGGGGTAGTTCTTGTCACGTCCAGGAAGCAGGTCTTGGTTCGGTGTCAGGGCGTGTCGAATTCTTCCGGGCCGATGCCGTTCTTGTCGTCGCGACGGTCTTGTCGGGTTCGCAAGTCGGGTCGGTCTTGGCTTCGGGGTGAAGTGCTTGTCGGTCTCGTGGCGATCTTGTTGGAACCATATCGAAGGCCCTGATGTCGAGAAGATCTTGGCGTTCCATGAAGAAGGTCTTGACGCTTCGATCTGGTGTCGCCCTTCCGGTACCGCGGGTCTTGGCGTCCTTTGGTTCCGAGAGGAAGGACTTGGCGTTTCCACGGGTCTTGGTGTTTTGACGGGGTTCTCGGCTCCGGTTCCACGACGGAGATCCTGAGGTTCCATGCCGGCACACTTGGCGCCTTCTAAACCGACGATCGGTCTCATGTCCAGGTAGGGGTGCTTGATGGTCCGAGAGGGGTTCTTGTCCGCGATTCTTCGAGCACCTTCGGGGTACGGGGACTTGATGGCGTCGAAGGAAACTGGCCTCCGTGGACCTGCGAGCGAGGCGGCAGCCCAGGAGATCCCCGAGGAGGTGGTCTTGCAGCCGGCAGGGGCAGGGCACGGGCATGCGGGGGCAGAGGCGCCGGGAACGCCGGCGTCCAGAAGGCGAGGTGGCGGCACCGACGAACCGGCGACGAGGATCTTGGCGGCGACGTCGTGGGCCAGCGGGCACCGGAGGGCCGACGAGCGACGGGCGGGGACGGGCGCCCGGCGAGGGGCTGCACGGGCTCTGCCGGAGGAAGACCGGGCGGGGCGAGCTCGGGGAGGACCGAGGCGGGGGCGCGGCGGCCGGAGGATGAAGAGGAGCCGGGCGGAGGAGACAGTTCGACGACGGAGGCGGGAACGCTGGGCGGCGGCGGTGGCGGCTCCAGCGGCAGGCGCAGCGGCAGCGGAACTCGCGGAAGCCAGGCAGGGGCTCCAGGCGCGGCTGCACTGAGGGCGCTTGGCAGCGGCGAACAGTGGGTCGGCAGCGGTGGGGCGGAGCTGGAGGCCGGCGGGGCGGCGGCGGCGGGGAGCAGAGATGCTCATGGCGCTGCGGTTACTGGGAGGCAGGGGACGGCGAGGGGTAGCGGGCGCGGAACCGGGCGAGGCGGAGGAGGGCTCGGTGAGGAGGTTGACTGGGGCGGGGCAGAGGCGCGCGGGGCTCGGGGAAGAAGCACAGGGGAGGAGCGGGGTCGGGGACTCGGGCGCGTGGGGATCTGGGCAGGTGGTAGCAGAGGGGCAGAGGCAAGGATGGGTGGGGATGTGGGGCTGGGTGTGGGGCAGGGGGTGCTGGCGCCGCGCGCTGCGTGCGTGTGTCTTGTGTGTGTGCGTGGTTGTGTGGTGGGGGTGTGGGGCAGTGTTGTGTGTGTGGAGAGAGAGAGGGGGGGTTTGGGGTGATGTGGCAGGGGGGATTGGGTGAGGGAGAGAGAGGGGTGAGGTGGCGAGAGATGATAGGCTGGGGTGAGGTGGAGATAGGGGTGGGTAGGTTTTCTGGGTAGCTGTAGGATTAGAGGTGGACCGATTTAATCTGGGGGTGGTCGTTCGGGTCGGGTCGGCCCGTTCGACTGCCCCCACTAAAAATAAAATAAATTTTATTTGTTTTAATAACATCGTTTGCAAACCGATAGTAGACAAACAAAAATAATCCGGAGGCCCGGGGTTTGCGTGTTGAACGAAGACGAGGCGTTTGGAAAACAAAAAATAGGTTTTCGAAATTAGTTTTGACAAACAATACATGATGACGACGATGCAATGCACAAATTTAACGCGATTTTCTAGTAGTGGTTTGCGGGATGCCACAGAAGATAAGGATGTCATCGATGGTCTCAATAACAAACTTATCTATACACTCCATTAAGATGGACTCATATGTTGCACGAATAAGGCATAGACATTGGTGAGACCTGTGGACAAGAAGATGCACTTAGGTGAGACATCACAAATAAATACACCATCAGATAGTCCTTGGAACTGAGTTTGATTTGACGATAGCCCAAATCAAATCAAAGGCAGGAAAGATAACATATCCACAAAGGAGTTACTATCTTGCTTCAACACGAACACAACTAGATATCCCTTTAAGAAGGAACTGAGTTGGATAGAACTTTTGTGTTACAACTCTCCAAGTTGTAGTTTAAGCTCAACGAACTAGTTCAGGGGTATCCAATACAGATCCTTGGAGAAATAGAAGTTCAGGGAACTTGCTTTCTCAAGAACTTGACAACACGGTCATGTGGCAACATGGCGATACTTCTAGTAGACATCTAGAATATCACGGACCACCGATATGTCACTCAGTTCGAGAGGGAAACTTGCTTGGTAAGGCAAGATGACATAGTCTTAGAGCTTTGGCACGAACCTAACTCTTTGACTGAAAAGGTTGTACCAGAATATCAGACTTGGTAGCACAATCAAACTTTGCTTAGTGATAGGGTTAACCAATCACGCTAAGAATGACACAAATGTCCTTTGAGTTCAAAGCAATGGAAATTGCTAATAATCTCAGATGACCACATTATTACGCACACGCATCATTCACGAGCACGAGAGCTCGAGGGAGGGTGGGTAAATATGTGTAAAAGCATCACTTCATTAAGGGTCCTGAAACTCAGCACGACCTCTTAGTATAAAAGAGTGTGACACTTTAAGGTGGAACATATAGAAGCTAATCAATGCCTCTTGATCTGCGGATTTCAACACTTTGACCTGGTCCTAGGAATGACGAGGTACTGGAGTTTGTTTCTCCTAACATCCCAAACTAGTTTGTCTTGACAGACCTCAAGAGTATCTTACATCAAAAGACACCGGTGCAAGTTACTACTTGGCTACCAACTTGTAGACAAAGGTCAGAAAACAACAAGGGGAGAAGAACATGCTCAGGTTGGAATCCCGATATGTGGATGCATATATTATCAACCTTCCGAAAACCAATGCATAGAATAGGTAAGGTGTGGCAGAGTCACGAGTATAGAAGTAGGACTCACGAGGAGCACTCTTGTCATAATCTATTTGGTTCCATTAAATAACATCTGCCATAGCATGTGGTAGGGGAAGTCCTTTATCGTCACTTGTTCAATAGCGACAATATCCACAAGCTTGAAGGCTATACTAGAAGGTACCATCCATCCTGAGGTAATGTGTGAACATTAACCACATGTTTCAACATAATGGATCTTGGGTTAAAGTCAGCTTCATGTACAAGATTCACAACACTGGAATCCAGCACAATCGGGGATCTTAGGTTCAACTCCGAGGGTTAAAACCCAGAGAAAAGAGTAACTACTATCTTAGTAGCACAGAGGGTACCACAAGGTAGCAATCACAAGGTAGCTTCCAAGAGAAGAAACAACTTCTGAAGTACCCAAACAAATTAAAAGGAGGCACACGAAGCGAAAGGATACCTCGAAGCCTAGAACAGACCAGTGTGGAACCACCAACATGAGGTTATGGACCCATAAAATAGAGAGATTGTGACAGAAAGAAATCTCTCAAAAGAAACAGATCAAGTGAATCAAGAAGCACACACAACTGACTCTAGAGAACACAACACTAGGTCCAATGGTTGAGAAATGACATGCCTGAACAGGCACCTAACTTTGAAGAAAGGATGAGATAGCAAAACTTTTCCAAATCAACACAAGATAAGATAACCCAGAGTTAGAGCGAAACTGGATAGGAAGAAAAAGAAGCATACCAGAGTTTTCGCACATAATTTTCATCTTTGAAAATAGTTTTCACAAGCACTAGACTCAACATCGACAAATAGAAAGGGTTTCCTACAGTCGGTACTGCTCTGTTACCAAAACATGTGACACCCCCGGGAACAAGGCTAAACAAATCCCAGACCTCCATCTGAAATAAGCTTAACCTTGAGCTCGAGAATATCCAGTGAAGAATCGGTAACACATCAGTGACCCTATGACACGAAAATTATTACAACAAGCCCATATCTGAGGGAAGAACCAAAATATTACAAGCAGAGGTCACTGACCACAAACATCAAACAACGGAAGGAAAATTATGCTATTAAGTATAGCAAACTTAACAAATGGCCTAAGTGGCCTGAAGCATAACGATGAGATCCCATTCCATAGATTCCAGGCTGCCGGCCGGGAACTCCAAACTACTCGTCGATGTCGATGGTGTAAACAATTCATCTTCTATGGTAACACGTACTCTGCTGCAAAAATATCAATGAAGCAAGGGTGAGTATAGGTTGTACTCCGCAAGACTTATGGTTGGTGGAGTTGTTTTGCATAAATCCATCTTTGTTTTGTAAAACAAGAGGGAGAAGAAGCTCGTCTAATCAGAGTGTTTTAAAAGGGTATAAGAAAGTGTAATCTCCAAGGTATTGATCATCATCTTTTGATATCCAACAAGTCATCATCGAACCTCATTGAGGATCACCCCCTCGTACCCAAGAGGAAGCATCCTTAAGCACACTTTATCTTGCCGAGTTTTACAATTAGGTTCAAGTTCTCTATGATCCCACATACATTCCCAAGTCGTCCATAACCGTGGACACGACTTTTCGAAAAGATTAATACCCTACGGGGGTATACAACTTTACCCACACACGCCGACCGACTCTTAGCGTCACATGACACACTTCCTTGGTGTGCTAACAGAGGGTGATCGACCGAAACCTTTCCCTTACTTTTGCCTAATACATGAGTCACCAGAAGGGCTCCCGGTTGCGGTAGTTGGCCATACTCCCAGGTGGTCCTCGACTCTTTGTACCGGGATCCAGTTCAATGCCGAGCATCCTTCACCCGACCACGTCCTATATGCTTGCACCATTTTCCAAAACCTTTTTCCATGCGGTTGCCGAATAAATCTTCAAACTGCGGACTCATGGATCAAACTAGGCAAGTTGGGGTAAAGGGGGTCCCCATAAACTCCCGTGTGGCTGTACGCTCGTCTTGGTTCAAGAGGCAAGAACCTCGGGTCCTAAGGGTGGCAAGTATGGGACTGCAAAAACCACAACCCTCGTGGCCTCCCATACAAGCCTTAGCATATTTACTCACATCACCTGTCATACCACATTCTCCTGTCCAACTAGGTTCATTCGAAGCTTGGAACCATCAACCAGGTGAATCAGCAGAACTACTAAAGCACGACTAAGCACAATAGATAAAGTAGCTCTAGCAGCGATCATAAAGCCAAACCCTAGTTATGCTAGGAGCAGTGGATCAGGGAATATAGGTTCAAAGGAAACATGCATCAGATAGGATTACTCTATCTATCGATAAAAGACTTTAGGATCATATGCACATGGCAAGAATTTAGAATGCTTGAAAGCATAGGACTATATCATGTGTGGGGTTTCGCTTGCCTTTGCCTGTTGATACCCAATACAGATCTTCATATCCATCATCTTGACTTGTTTGACAACCACAAGGATATAGCTCTCGACGGTTCATCTTGTTGGCATTGTTCGTCTATGACCTTCGATGATCTTGATCTTGATCTTCAGTCTTGGACTCGATCTCGATTCCAATATCGTATTCTACCGGAGAAGAACCAAACACCGGAAAGGAAGGAAACAATCAACACATGGCATCGATGCAATTCTCAAGCAAGGATGATGATATGCAAGTTAAAAGTTATTGAAATTGAAACCCTAAACATGCTTGGTCATTTTAATCAGGGTCCGAGGGGTCCAAACCCTAATTCGGAGAAACCCCGAATGCATATGGGAGGGTGCATTTGCTTATCTAATTAAACTTGTCATCTAAGTTGATTATCAATGCATGATTGTAGTGTAATTAGATAGAGTTCATTTTTCTGAACATTTTGGTATATTATTTGTATTTTTCTGATTTATAAATAATTACTTATTGAATTTACAAGTTTTATTCATTTTCTGAAATTATTTAAACCATATTAATACTCTTTTATGAAAAAATAAGAAACTGGACAAACTTTTTACACCAGGTCACAGCTGATCCAGAGAGACTGATTGAGTGGCCCCAGTGCCAACTCAATCTCCACATGAACAGAGCGGGTCCCACGGCTTGACTGCGTGTTGCTGACGTCATCTCAACCCTAATCTTTTCTCACTACGGCAGAGGCTAGCCGCAGTGGTTGACCGGAGGGCCCAAGACACCTCAGAGCCACCTCAGCACCACGTCGCCTCGCCGGGGAACGCTGCAGACGGCGGCAGAGGACGGTGCTGGCGAGCAAGCGAGGATGCGTGGTTACGTGCGTTCGACGCAGGAGACCGCGAGGAGCAGAAAGGTGGCGGCACTGCTTAGATTTGGTCATCAGAGCATCATGCATGGCGGCCGCCGGCGGCGGCGCTTGCAGGAGAACGTCGGCAAGGTAAAGCAGGAAGCGAAGGAGAGGTTGAAGGGAACTGGGAGGTTCGTGAGCTCACCACGGTTGCGACGGTGGTGTCGGGGAGGCAGGGCGAGGTCGCGAGCCGACGAATCGACGACGATGATCGTCGGAACTCCGAGGAGGATGAGCTCGATAGGGAGCACCCGCGTCCGATTCTGCTAGCTAGGAAGGTCATGGCGACGTGGTGGATCTCGTGGTGATCTCGGATGGAGGAGGGGAGGCCGGAGACAGTGGCGCACGATAGCACCGGTGACGGCTAGGGTTCAGGGAGCTTGGCAGAGAGAGGGAGCGAGCCTGGGGGAATGATAGGATAGGGGAGAGGGAGAGGCATGCTCGGGTGGTCCTTATCCTCTCCAGGGCGGCGGCAGCGCGGATCATGGCGCATCGGTGATGGACGGAGAGGGCGTCTCCACCGAGCAGCTTGGCCAGAGGAGGAAGATGACAGGGGGAGGGTGCGAAGAGGTATCGGGCCCGGGTGGGCCGCTGTTGTGCCGTGGAGGACTGCGTTGGGCGGCAGGAAGGAAGAGGGGAGAGATGGGCCGGGCTGGAAAGGTTTTTGGCTCTGTTTTTACTTTCCAAAAGTTTTTCTTTTTCTTTTTTTCCTTTTCTCTTTGTATTTTTCAAATACAAATCTGTTTTATGTTATTTTGAAAACAACGAACGTTTTAAACATTTCAAACATTGTAGGAGCCATGGTTACTGTTTGGGCTCCATACCTTTTATACTTTCAAAACATTTAAACCCATTTTGAATGTGTTTCAAATAGAGAGGGGAAGCTAGGGTTTAGGATTTTAGGAACCTTTTCTTTAATGAAATTTTCATTAGCAATGATAATGATTCTCATGAATGCACAAACATTTCCTAATTACTATTTACTAAAACTAGGGTTGTTACAAGGAGCGCCTCCTCACCACCCAGAATAGGATCGACGATAACGAGGCTAGCAGTGAGTGCCGCCAGGTGCGCCGTCAACATGATCAAGCTAGAGGCGATGACCGCCGCTTTCGGCAGAGCGGTCTCTCTTCCCAGCCTAGCCACGCCCGGCACGTCCTCTACCAGCTTTGTCACTTCCACACCTATTGGCCAGCCACCAGCTCAGCCCAGGACGACAAGGCCGCACACACCCTCGCTTGGAGGCCACCAGTTGTCCGGTTCAACCATCCCCGCACAGCGTCATAGGAGGCGAGAGAGCCCGCCATCGACGTGAACCGCACTCCATCCAATGCGGACACAACCCCAGAGGCGTCGATGAAGCGGCGGTCCATCTCTGCCGCGAACATGCCGACGCCAGTCAACTGGTTCAGCGAAATGCGAGCCGAGCCACCGGCCGTGGACTACATGGTGTGATTGCCACATTTATTCGTCATTGCTAGTGCACTGCTCCCGCCACTTTGTGATGGCCAGTTCGGGTGTAGGATTTCGTGGGAAAAGACGTCGAGGATGTCATGCACGACATGATCAACGAGGGTGGCCACGGCTATGCTGACGACGGCGAGGCCGAGCCAGAGACGCAACAAGATACCCAGCAAGATGCCTGCAACATTGTGGACGAGGCATTGTTTGGGAACGATGGCACTTCCATGGACGAGGGTGTCACGGCCGTGTCGTTGGCCGCTTCACTTGCGGTGTCACTTGCCGACGGAAAGAAGGTGATCCAGCGAACCGCGGGCTATAGCCCTGCCGAGGACAAGCTCCTATGCAAGGCATGGATGGAGATTTCACAAGATCCCCTATGTGGCACCGAGCAAAAAGGCTTTGCCTATTGGACAAAGGTGGGCCGGTTCTTCCATGAGCATAGGAAATTTGGGAAGGACACCTTCTATAGCAATCGAAACAATCTCTCCCTCTCCAAGTGGTGAGGCACCATCTATGCCGAGTGTCAAGTTCAAGGCTCCTACGAGATGGTGACGAAAAGGAAAATAAGTGGCATAAAGCCGGTTGACATGGTAAAACCTATTCCTCTCTTTGTCGATGTCTTGCATTTGCATTGAGCCATTGTTGGAATCCATATGTGTAGGTCTTGAAAGCAATGGAGCACTTCAAGATGGTGAATGATAACAAGGCCTTCTCGTTGGGACATTGTTGGGCGTTGCTCAAGGACACCAAAAAATGGTAGACTAGCTATGCCCTTTGAAGAGAAACGAATAACAGAAGGGGCAAGGGCAGTGCTTCGATGGGCGGCGTCGTTGACCTATACGACGACAATGACGAAGGCTTTGTCACATCTGCAAGCGACGGGACTGCAGTCCGTGCCCGCCTCCCTGGTGGCTACAAGGCCATGAAGGCCGACCTTGCCCGTCAGGCTGGTTCCTTGATGTTCCAGGAGACCTTGAAGAAGGTCCTAGAGAATAAGGAAGAGGCCATCACCGAGAGGGAGGAGAGGCGGCTCAAAGAGAAAGAGGCCGCCTCCAAGACCTTTGTCGAGCTGCAGACGGGGTCCATCGAGGTTGAGGAGGCAAATGCCAAGGCCAGGCTAATGGAGATCGAGGACAAGGCGAAGTCGATGGAGGCCAAAGCCAGGGCCAAGGAGGTCGAGGCCAGGTATAGGCTGTTGGAGGTCGAAGCGAAGGCCAAGGAGGACGAAGCCAAGATTATGGCCGAGGAGAATGCCAACATGCTCACCGACCTGGATAGCATCACCGACCCCGGTCGCATGGCTTGGGTTGCAAAGAGGGAACATGCCATTAGGGCTCGCGATGACTAAAGGGCAATCGCGACAGCGGATGCAAATTTTTGGGCAGGGAAGCTGCCATTTTAGGAACATTTGTGTATGAAAATGCCCCTTTTTATAAATTTTTGAACCAGTGGCCACTTGTTGGCGATGTCCAAAGGGCGATGGCGCATGTATTCCATGTTATTTGCTAGTTAATATGTGTGTCTTTGGCTTGTCAATTCGAAATTTTCAACTGATTTGCATCCCTTGCCCAGCAATGGCGCCAATGCTCGCCTGCGCGGACAAATGGGCCGCGCCGCTGGGTGTGGCTGGCCGGATAGGCCGGACCCCCTCCCCAAATCGACCGTGGCCTGACCCAAACGGATAGAATGGACCGTTTGGAGCGACCAGATGGGTCGGCCCGATGGAGATGCCCTTAGCAAGTCCAGCAGCTACCCAATTTTTTTCCGCTATGTATCCATGTAGGAGTCTCCTCTAAATAGAATCTTTCCCTATATTGTGTTCATCTTCAGGGTCTCCCTATATCATCTTCCCTAAATTATATTCAACTATATTATTACAATATTTCGTAACTAACTTTTTTAGCTGTTATTAGCTAGGAAATTGTTCATTTTACACATTAACAAGTTCATACAACACATGAACTTGTTAATAAATGTAACAAAATATAAAATAGTACCAAAAATTAAATATTTCATACAACACATGGTATCATGTTTAATTACTACTCTTACATAATACTGTAGGTCATCTATGTAGTAATTTAGCATGTAGAACTCTCGCCTCCTTGTTACATTGGTCTTATCTCGGGAACATCGCAAATTCGATGTTGGGATCCATAGCGGGATCCTCAATAAAGTTTTTGTTTGCACTTGGAATAGATGAACCAAGGGTAGAATTGGAGATATTTTTCTGTTTCTTCGATATTGAACTCATATCAACCTTAGATGGACCGGCCATCAAATTAATATGTATCCACAAGCAGGGCACAAATTGATAGCAATTGGCATTTCGACACAAACTAAACAACAATTTGACAGAAATTGAACAACATTTGATAGAAAAACTGTAGGAATATAGCTAAATATTGCACAATACGAAGCTAGTACATCAATCTCTCTCAAATCGAGAGCAAAACTGAACCAGGCGAACCAAAACATCAAGCTCTCCCTGCCGCTGCTCCTAGGGAGATGGCAAGCAAGGACTACCCCATCTCCTTCCTCTCCCAGGCACGCCTCTCGCCCCATCCATCTCCTTCCTCTCCCTGGCCCCAGCTCCTTCCTCTCCCACGACGGGGCAGCCCCACCTCCTTCCTCTCCCAGGCGCTCCCCTTCTTCCTACCAAGGCCCACCATGGTAGTGTCGCTCCATCCCCTTGCCTCTACTGTACTTGGCGCTGGCGGGAGGGAGTCTTCTAGGGGCAGCGCCTCCTCTGCCCTATTACAAGCTCAATTTGGAGAGAAAATGGGGAGGAGACAAACCTGATTTCGATCTCGCGTGGCCGATGGTGGAAGGGAGTCTTCCAGGGCGAGCGGTTCCTCCCGCCCATGGATTGGGGGCGCCTCCATCGCACTGATGTGTAGGTAATGTGGGGGGCTAGGTCAAGGAGACGGATTCGTCCGGGAGGCGGTAGGGGAGCTGCTGGAGGGGGTTTTCTAGTTCTCTCTCCCCTATGTTCGGTATCGGGGAGGCTATCGAGCTCCTCCTCGACTTGCTCTGGTTAGTTATCCCATTTAGTTATTGACTACTTAGACAACTATACGCGCCAACATACGGGGATTAATGATAGAGTCACTATAGAAAACACCATCGTTGCCGACAAGTTTCTGTATGCCCACGACTTTTTGTCAGGGTCCTCGGCATACACAGACATTTGACTATGGCTCGGAAAAAACTTTTGACAAATGAGTGATGATTGTCGATGGCCTGACCCTCGACATATATTCAAACGATGGCAAGTTGATGGCACACTACTTTTATGTGTAGAGGGCTTCTCTTTACCGACATCAAGGAAAATCCTCGACAAAAGCTTGTTTGTCGACGACCGTACGTATGCTGAGGGCCATGCTAGATTTGCCGTCGAAAATAATCCGGAGGGCTTATTACCAAGGGTAACCGTCGGCACACATCTTTGTCGAGGGGTTGGCCCGATTTGCCGAGGGTTTTTAGCCATCAGCAAAAACCTTGATTCTTGTAGTAAATAGTCCCTGTTAATTATGTTGGGTGGCTGATGCATAGGGGGTCTCAGCTCCTCTGGCCACCCCTCCCTTGGATCATCCTAAATGGATTGCCCATACTTAAACTATTTCTGCTATCTATGTAAGGTAAAAAAATATTTCTTGCTATATTCTCTAATAATTTAAATCTCAATTTTAAAATATAAATCATATCATTTGTACTAATTAGATTCGAACAAAAACTGAACCAACATATCCAGAGAACACTAGTGGAGAAGGGGCCTTTAGTCCCGGACCCTAAGGGGCTTTTGTGCGGGTTGTCAAACTGGGACTGGAAAAGCAGGACTAACGGCCCAAGCATTAGTTCCGACCCGATTACCAGTCAGAACAAATGGTCCTCCACGTGGCCAATGCGGCGCGCGCGGGGTGTACCCCCATTAGTCTCGGTTGGTGCAACAGATCACGACAAATGGTTCCGTGTCACGGCAGCATTTTGGGCACTTCCTCTGCCACGACAGAGAATTCATTTTGTATTCTTTTATTTTTATTTTTTTTTCATTTCAAAATTCGAATAATTCTATGCTATCACATACCGTACACGTTCGTGCATATATAAGATAACTTTTCTTATGAGATCGAGCATACAAATATATAAAATTTTGATAGTTATATGGAGATCACAATTACTGGGACTAGAGCTCGTCTATTCGATTACATGACCAGGGATCATCAATAGTGCATATTCACACTAAATTCTCCGGCATTGTCTACCATCTCTCTCAACAAAAAACCAGCCAGTTCATCTGCAATTCCTGGTACGCACGCGTTGCTCTGGTAGGAGCTGATTCCGCATGCTCTCGAACTATATAAGAAAAGGAGATCAATATGAATAGCAATCATGATAACAAAAAGTGACGATAATAAAATGATGTTGTGAATGTATTGCCTACGTTGACTTTATAATATTTTTAGTCAGTGGTAAACGTGCGAATGAACTCGCAAACTTAGTATCCACATAGATTCGTCCCAGTGGCTGCCTCACGCACTTTACGAGAATAGAATTCAATCAAAATAATAATTTAGCATCATAATTGTATTGAAACTAGAAGTAAAGATATGCACAAATAGATCAAGTACTACTTATCGAGACCGGAGTAAACGTTAGGTTCTTACTAAAGGAACCCGTAACCTCACGATTGAACATGTTCCAAACCCTGTCCGACAAAGAAAATGAAGGAATGAGTTATTCATTACCTGATATCTTAGGAAATCAACGAAAGAGACCGATATAGCGCAAAAATTATCTCTGGAGCATGTCCTGTATGTTGCAGAACTCTTCCAGGTGTCTCATTAATGGGTCCATGACTTCAAGTATTCCCTTATTAACTTGAATGTCTAGCAGAATCCAGTGAAAGCTGCACATGTTTATATATGCATCAATTAACATTGAGTAAGCAAAAGTGAATGTGTACATCAGAGTAAGACCCTCACTTGAAATTATAAGGAAACAATACGTGGTCACAGAAATTTTGCTCTGTTAGAAACCTTAGAAGGTTTTCCACTGTCTCCTTGGGTTTTATCGTTAGAGTATCCATATGTACTTTATTTGGGTCAATGAACCCAATACTATAGAATGTACATCTTTTACATTCTTGGATCTTCATTCTGCATAGTAGAGTACAAAAGGATATAATGAGGATAAGTACATGCAATGAACTGAACAACCAAAAATTGAACAACTTATATGTAGACAATGAATTCATCAACTTACAAACAATATCAACTCATGATAGATTAGTCGAGGGCGTCGAAATTGTATAACTGGAAGAGTTCTGGAAACTCAACATGGAACTCTTCGGCTTGGAAGTAGTACTCACGTGGGACTTTCACTATGATCATTGTTCTGTCCCGCTTTACGACTCTCAAGTACCATTCATGGAGATTTCGCGTTTGTGTTGGCAGTTCTTGCAACTTCTCTTTGCTAAACAAATCCATCCCTGGGACATATCTAGGGACTACATCAGACTTGGAAACTTGTCATCTTGGGAACCTAGAAATTCAGCAACACTCACATTCATAGCGGTCGCCTACTTCGCAGCTTCTTTCATATCCTGCTGCAGCAGCTGGGGAACGTCTTGTAGGGGTTCGTAGCATGGAAAACAAAAAATTTCTACCGCATGCAAACAAACAAGACAAGATCTATCTACTAGATTGTAGCAACAAGTCGATTAGAGTACTCACCCTCGAAGATTCCAAAGCGGTTAACGAGAGAAGATTCTCGTGGGTGATATAGTCGTACACTTGTCGATCTCAAGATCGCGTAGACGATCCTTCCGGCGCTGCATTTCGGTAGTGCTTCCGCAGTCGGTCACACGTTCGGTACTCGATGAAGACCTTCCTCTCCCTTGTTTTAGCAGACAGCGGAGGTTGTAGTTCTCCCCTCGCGATTTTGGCAGCACGACGGCGTGGTGTCGAAGGTAGAGGGAAGATCCTGCAGGGTTTCGCCTAAACCGGTGCGAGTTATGGTGGATCTAGGGTTTCCCGGTGATCTAGGGTTTAGAAGACCGAGAGGAGGAGGAGGTGTCGGCGGCGGCTAGGGCGGCGGCGATGGACCGGCGGCGACGCGCGGCTGTGGCGGCTTGGGTGTGGGAGGGCTAGCGCTTCTGTGTTTGGGGCATCCCTCCCCCTCTATTTATGAGAGGGGCAGCCTTGGGAGGGGTGGGTTTGAATTCAAACCCAAACCCAAGTTGGATTGAGAGAAGGACTCTTTCCTTCTTCCACTAGGAAACCATTGTTCCAGTTTGACTTTTCAAACTTCCCGTTTGAAATTCAATTTAGAGCTTTAATTCTCTGTTGCAAATGTCCACATCAAGTGACCTAAGATATGATCCAATCATTCCACTTACCCATGACACATTCATGGACCATTCCCCTTTCGGACCGGTGAACCTTCTAGACCCTTCTACAACCTCTCCGATGAAAACATCGGAATCTTTCCCGAACTCCGGAATCGGACTTTCCTTATATGAATCTTATTCTCCGGACCATTCCGGATATCCTCGTGATATCCCGGATCCCATCCGAGACTCCGAACAACATTCGGTATCCCTACTAACATTCCATATCTACTAAACAACATCGAATCCTCAAGTGTGTCTCCCTACGGTTCGTGAATTATGCGGACATGACCTAGACACTTCTCCGATCAATAACCAATAGAGGAATCTGGAAATTCATGGCTCCCACATATTTCTACGATTACTATGCAATCGAATGAACCACTTACATACGACACCAATTTCCCTTTGTCTCACGATAGTTTACTCATCCGAGGTTTTGATCTTCGGTATCTCTACATACCTAGTTCAACCTCGTTACCGATAAGTACTCTTTTCTCGTTCCCATGATATGTGATCCCTTGTGAGCCAGTCACATGCTTGCAAGCCAATTGGATGACATTCCACCGAGAGGGCCCAGAGTATATCTATCCGTCATATTGATGGACAAATCCCACTCTTGATCCACGTGCCTCAACACACACTTTCCGAACACTCAGTGCCACCTTTATAGCCACCCGGTTACAGTGTGGCATTTGATGTCATCAAAGTATCCTTCCTGTGATGGTGATTAGAATGATCTCATGGTCGAAGGAATTAGGTTACTATGTATCAGAAATCTTATAGCAAATGAAATATTGAAATGACTTGATCTTTATGCTACGCTTATCTATAGGAGTATGTCCATCATACCATTCTCCTAATGATATGATCTTGTTTTAACAACATCTCAATGTTCATGATCAGGAAACCACGATCTTCTATTAACCAACAAGCTAGTATTACAAAGAGGCTTTACTAGGGACTCTAATTTAGTTTACAAATCACACAAGTATTAATGTTTCCGGCTAATATTGTTATAGCATGAATGTAAACATTTATCATAAACACAAATAACCACTTTTATTATTGCCTCTAGGGCATATCTCCAACACGTCTTTGGATAACACCTCAGAGGTGGGATCGATTGTTCGACCTCTTCTACGAGCTGGGGCATGTCCCTTATTTCCCGCTTGCAGTTTTACTTGATTTTCTCCTGCTTGCACTTCTACTTGATTTGCTCTTCGTCTCTTCCTTCTGAATTGTCCGTAGATAGTCATGTAGCTTATGGTGGAACTCATATTGCGATTTTGTGTTCAAAAAATCAAGTGCATACGCTTTTGATACGTCGTAAATGTATCTATAATTTTTGATGTTCCATGCTTGTTAAATATCTACTTTGCTTTGCTTTGTCTTTACTTTGAGGTATTTTTATATGTTTTTGGGACTAACCTATTAACAAGATGCCACAGTGCCAGTTGCATGTTTTCTTCTATTTTTGGTTCCAGAAAAGGCAGAAAATCAATATGCTCGGAATTGGACGGGACAAAAGCCAAAGTCAATATTTTACCGTGGGGAACACGGAGCCAGAATACGAGACGGAGGAGAGCCACCAAGGGGCCACACCCCCTGGATGCGCGGCCAAGCCTGGCTCGTGCCTGGGAGGGTGCGGCCACCCTGGGTGACCCCTGCCTCGCCTCTTCGCCTATAAGAAGACCCTGATACCAAAACCCTAACTACCCGATCAATCTTCCAAGAAACAGTCTGTAGCCGCCGCCACCATCGTCCCTAGATCGGGGGATCTGAAGCTCTTCCCGGCACCCTGCCGAAGGGGAGATCATCCCGGAGGCCTTCTTCATCACCATGCCAGCCTCCGGTATGATGCGTGAGTAGTTCCACCTTGGACTACGGGTCCATGTAGTAACTAGATGGTTGTCTCTCCTCCTTTGTGTTACCATGTTTAAATATTGTGAGCTCCGTTCATGATCAAGATCATCTATTTGTAATCATGCATGTTGTGTTTGCGGGGATCGGATGGATATTGAGATTGCTATGTCAGATTGATTAATGGCTTTGTCTTATTGATTCTATCATGTTTGTGTTGTTTGTGATCTTGCATGCCCTCCGTTTCTAGTAGCTATCTTGGCCAAGTAGATGCTAGTGACTCCAAGAGGGAGTATTTATGCTCGATAGTGGGTTCATGCCTCTATTTAATTTGGGGAAGTGATAGAAATCTCTAAGGTTGTAGATGTGATGTTGCTACTAGGGAGAAAACAACGATCTCTTGTTCATGGAACAAGTGGATTGTTTACCTTACACACTTTGATTAAAGAATTTATTCGTTGCTTACAACTTAATACTAGAGGGGGTTCAGATGATAACCTAAAGGTGGATTACTAGTCATAGATGCAGTTGGATGGCAGTCTATGTATCTTGTTGTATTGCCCAATCAAATCTCATAGGATCATGAATGTCTAGTATTGCATTGTGATGCCTTGCTCAGTCCTGTCAATTGCCCTGTTGTAATTTGTTTACCTAGCATGCCATGTTTTTTTATCTTAAGGAGAACACCTCTAGTGAACTATGGACCCTGGTCCAATCTTTACCATTGATACATCTTTCACTATTCCTGTTTACTTTCTGCAAACCACTATTACCTTCCACACCATACATTTAATCCTTTGTTTACAGCAAACCGGTGAAATTGACAACCTCACTATTCGTTGGGGCAAAGTCTTGAGTTTGTGTTGTGCAGGTTTCCAAGTTGTTAGCAACACCTTTGAGTCGTTTCCTTCCTCCTACTGGTTCGATAACCTTGGTTTCTTTCTGAGGGAAGACTTGTTGTTGTGCTCATCATACCTTCCTCTTGGGGTCTCCCAACGAAGCTCTACATTGATCTGAGCGCATCAGCTTTTTGCTTCTCGGTGTATACCGGGGCAGGCTCGGGTTTCTTCTTTTGAAAATGTGCATCACATTGGGCCTTTTTGATCGCTGCATTTTCCTGATAAGTATGATCATAAGGTCTGATGGGAAATTCTTATGAGGTACTCTTGGGAGGGGCAAAAAATTTTGTTTTGGCCTGCTGCGTTGGTTAGTACTCATCGACAGAGCACGCTTCCACTTATTGTCCTTAGAAGGCGGAGATCGAGATAGACTCGCGTTGTGGTGGTCGTAGTCATGGGGTGGGCTTCTTGGAGGTGACGGAGGTGAAGATGACTTGCGATGACTAGGAGGCGGTGTTGGCCTTGGTGTCGAGCCTGGAAGCTTGATGTTTTTCTTGTTGGAGATATGCCCAAGAGGCAATAATAAA
This sequence comes from Avena longiglumis, assembly GCA_030063025.1. Classification (NCBI taxonomy): domain Eukaryota; kingdom Viridiplantae; phylum Streptophyta; class Magnoliopsida; order Poales; family Poaceae; genus Avena; species Avena longiglumis. The sequence goes on along the minus strand of CP125974.1, from coordinate 452,533,645 downwards.
AGTAGTTATTATTATATCTTTGTGTTTATGATAAATGTTTACACGCCATACTATAATTGTATTATCCGGAAACATTAATACTTGTGCGATTTGTAAACATGTAAGAGTCCCTAGTAAGCCTCTTGTAATTCTAGCTTGTTGATTAATTGATGAATATGGTTTCCTGATCATGAACATTGGATGTTATTAATAACAAGGTCGGATCATTAGGAGAATGATGTGATGGACACACTCCTATAGTTAAGCGTACAATAAGATCAAGTCATTCAATAGTTCGTTTGCTATAAGCTTTCAAATACATAGTAACCTAAATCCTTCGACCATGAGATCATGTTAATCACCATCACCGGATGGATGCTTTGATGACATCAAAAACTATTCGTAACTAGGTGGTTATAAAGATGGCATTGAGTATTCTAAAAGTATGTGTTGAGGCACATGGATCAAGAGTGGGATTTCTCCATCCATATTACGGATAGATATACTCTGGGCCCTCTCGGTGGAATGTCATCCAATTGGCTTGCAAGCATGTGACTAGATCACAAGGGATCACATATCACAGAACGAGTAAAGAGTACTTATCGGTAACGAGGTTGAACTAGATATGTGGAGATACCGACGATCAAACTTCGAATAAGTAAAGTATCGCGAGACAAAGGGAAATTGATATCTTATGTAAATGGTTCATTCGATCATGAAGTAGTCATAGAAATATGTGGGAGCCATATGAATTTCTAGATTCCTCTATTGGTTATTGATCAGAGAAGTGTCTCAATCATGTCCGCATAATTCATGAACCATAGGGAGACACACTTAAGGATTCGATGTTCTTTAGTAGATATGAAATGTATGTTAGAGACCGAATGTTGTTTGAAGTCTCGGATTGGATCCAAGACATCAGGAGGAGATCCGGAATGGTCCGGAGAATAAGATTCATATAAGGAAAGTCCAATTCCAGGGTTCGGAAATGTTTTCGGTGTTTTCACCGGAAGCGTCTAGAAGGGTCTAAAAGGTCCACCACTACGGAGAGGGAAGGGTACATGAATGTGTCATACCAATGTGGAATGGTTGCATCATGTGCTAGGTCACTTGGCTGGGCAATGGGAAGTGCAATAATCAAATTCTAGTTTGAATAGTCAAACTCCAATTTGAAAAGTCCAATCCCTATATTGAAAGTCAAAAAAAGTGGAGGGAGAGAAGGAAACCTAGTGGAGGAAGGTTTCCCCTCCCTCCCTTGCCGTCGGCCATGAAGAGGAGTTGGGGGAGGACTCCCCCCCCCCTTGCCACCTCTCCCTCTCATAAAAGGAGGGGAGGGGCACCCCTTGCCCTACACCACAAACACTAGGCCGGCTGCCCCTCCCAAGTCATCGCCGCCCTAGTGCCTCCTCAAGTCTCCGCCGCCTAGCCCTGCTCTAGCCACCGGCCACCTCCACCCCTTGGCCTCTAAACCTTAGTTGCCAAGGACCTCTCTACGCCACCATACTCGATTCGGCTTAGGCATAGCCCTGCGGGATCTACTCCTCTATTTCACCACCATGCCGTCATGCTGTTGGAATCGAGAGGATATCTACAATCTCTGCTGCCTGCTGGAACAAGGTTGAGGAAGGACTTCATCGAGTACCGAATGTGTGACTGGCTGCGGGAGCGCTACCGGAATGCGGCGCCAGAAGGATCGTCTTAGCGATCTAGAGATCGGCAAGTGAACGACTACATCAACAACGAGAATCCGATCTCGTTAAACTCTTTGGATCTTCGAGGGTTAGTACTCTATGAACTTGTTTCCCTGATCTCGGAGATTAGATCTTGGCTTTTGTCTGTTCATGCGATATTTTTTTTTGTTTTCCATGCTACAAACCCCTACAGTTCCTGTCCCATAGAATGATACCACCCAGTACTTCTCTGATTGTCCTCTCACCTTCAGGTCTAGGGATGTCAAGCTCCATTGAGTATCACCCGTTATGATTTGATCCACCCCAACTTTAGCATAGCCAGCTGGAATCTCACAGCCATTCCAGCATGCGTCAGGTGGACAAGGTAAAGCACATCCGACCGCCACCTTCACGGATGTGTTCTTCACCTTCTGATGGAGCTCACAAGATATATGCTCCTTGATTCCATCCATGGGGTAGCCGGGGCCGCCATCTATCATCCATGCATCCTGAGAAGGGACCTTCGATTCAGCCACGCCACTTCTCCACAGAGATGGGTCGGCGGTAATATCTAGTGCAGGATCTTACAGGCGTGCTACTCCTCTAAGTTCGTCAATTTGATGCTGCTTCTTATCAATTCTTGATAGCAACTTGTTGACCCTGTCTCCCTCCTCCTCCCATCGCTGCTTTGCTCTCGCTCTCTTTTATAACTATCTTTGTCTTTGGGAAACCCAATCTCCCACGTATAACTAGGGCCAAGGCCTCGTACTTGTCCTCTGTGTTCATCATTCCCGAGGACCTTTGTCAGCAAGTCTTTCTCTCTATCGGGACAGAACTTTGTTTTCCCCGCTTTAATTTCTTTCACCACTTTCATCCATGTCTCCCTGGGTATCCTAATCCCGCCACTGCAAACAAGGTCCCCTGTAATATCGTCATACTCACTCCCATGCCCAAGGAACCAATTTCTTGCCCTCAATCCCATTCTTCATGCATTGGTTCTAGAGTGATCCCTTTATCACACAGCTCTTTCTCTTTTTTATCCCACTTTGGCATGGCAGTCATGTTGTAACACTACGGTTCTGAAAAGACGTAGCTTCTATGTGACATGCCAATCCCTGGATCGGTTCATTGGCCCACAATAGAATAAGATGAATAACATAGCAAAATATCCATGTATCATAAATAACGAAGATCCAGAGTATCATTATTACAATAAAAGCTTAGCTCAAGGCTAGCTCAAATTATTCAAGTAGCAACATAAATATAGTAAATCCTCCATTCTTCAAATTGCCCACAAGTGAAAAAGTGTCGAGTGGAGTACCGTGGCCTAAATCGATCACTCAGAATCGGAATATCCTGCAACATGAAACGTAGCAGCCCCGAAGGGTCAATACATGGAATGTATGGCAAGTAGAGATATTAAAGGAGACAATAGTACTAACATCTACATGCATATCTGGCAAGTGGGGCCGCGGCTAGCTTGAATTTGCAAATACCTTTGTCCTACTTTCATAAACAGTTTTTTTATTTTTTTTGAAAAGATCCCAATTAAGTTAACCCAACAACATTAAAGCAATTAGGAAATTGGAATGAGCGAGAAACATGTCATGGAATCAATATCAAGCTACTCAGACGTCCATAACCAGGGACACGGCTAATAGATTAGTTTATACACCCTGCAGGGGTTAGTACACTTTACCCATGTGACTTGGCCAGCCCAGCTCGTATCACCACTCTCATTTTAGGTGATGATAGTGAGAAGTCCAAGAAGAGACCGTTCGGGGAGTAGCTCCCCAAACCCGACACGCACCGGTCCAACCTATCAAAATTCTACATCTCTGGATACGTGGGTTCGAGTTACCACAACCTACTGAGTCCAACCAACCTCCCATTCCATTATTGGCACATGGTTGTACACGTAAGCTACAAAATAAAGAAGCCAATCATTTTCTCTTGAAACCTGAGTGCCTTTCCGCAATGATACCACCAAAAATTATCAATTCCATCACACCTAGGAGATTCATTGATTAAGTTGTTTTTAGTTTTCGCAAACCAACACATTTATAAACAACTTTAGTGATGTAACCCAACCCTCGATCATCATAGCATGGCTAAGCACATCTACCAACGGTGGTTCATCTACAGGAAACCCTACCACATAATAGGACATAGCATAGCGATAGTAATATCCTACACATGCATCTACAAAATACACGACAATGCATTGAAAATAGTAGGACAACATCATGAACAAAAGTAGCATCTACTTGCCTTGGCTGTAGCGGTCGAACGAACAATCCACACACGATCAAGCGTTGCACTCATCACAATCTACACGATACAATTGCAATCACATAAACAAACCATACACAATCATATTCAACTATTGACCGGTCAGCGCCCGATCTGGGCCGTCCATCTGAGATCGAAGGGCAGGGGACAAGGCGGCGAGGTGGCTCACCGGAGGGCGGCGGCGGCGAGGTTGTGGCGGCGGCGGTGGCGATCCTCGGCGGCAGCGAGAGGCGGGACGGCGTCGGGGTCGTGGTGGCGGTCTCCCTGGCGTGGCGCTGGTCGGCGGGTCGGCGACGACGGGCGGCCTGAGCGGCGGCGGCGTGCGGGTGGCGGCGCGGCCCTACGAGGAGAGAGGAGGGGGCGATGAGCAGTAGGCGGTGGCGGTGGGCTCGCGGGCGAGCCGGGCGAGGGGGAAAGGCGGGGCGCGCGCGGCGGCGGTGCTCACCTCGTCAATGGTGCGGTGGCGGCGACGAACTCCGACGAGCAATTGCTCCGCGTAGGTGGCGCGATTGACAACGATTCTTTGGGGGTTTGGAAGAGGGAAACAAGTAGATGGATATAGGCAAAAATCTCGGAGAAATCGGTTCGGAAAAGGCTCAATTCCGGAGGATTTGGTGCAGCACACGGTTTCGAGAAGAACACGGCTGACAAGTGGGTCCCACGCGTCAGCGCTAACGAGCCGGGCTCGTCGCTAAATGACGCGGCGGCGGCAGATACTACTGGCGCATGGCTACTGCTGGCTGTCTTGTCTTTGGCGAACTACCGCTTTCTTGCCGCATTTGGCTGGACCAAATGGCTGGCCTTCGTTTTTTTAATGTTTTTTCTTTATTTTTCTTTTTCCCTGACGATTTCTTATCTGAATATATCTGAACTGTCCAGATTTTTGTCAAAATTTCAGATTGCAATAACTTTCGCTACGAAGCTCCGATTGAGGCGATTCAAAATGGTACGGGTTCGTGGTGGAACCCTCTATGCACTTGTGCCTTCCATACAACCAAAATATACTGTTTTTTAACAGTGTAATGGTAAAACCAAGCGTTCATGTGTAGGTGTCAAAACGCAAATGCAAGTGGTTTGTTTTGTCAAAACCTTTTCAAACTGAAATTTTGCAAGGATGAATATGATGCAATGACATGTATGTTATGCAGTACCAAATCTAAAATTTGGGATGCGACAATACTAACCCCCTTAAGATGAATCTCGTCCCCGAGATTCGGCGTGGCTAGCAAATAGGTGCGGGTGGTCCTCTCGGATGTCCTCCTCACGCTCCCAAGTGGCTTCCTCTTCGGTGTTGTGGCTCCATTGCACCATGCAAAACCTGATCATCTTGGTACGGGTAATCCTCTCCGCTGTCTCTAGTATCTTGACCGGCTTCTCCTCATAGGTCAAGTCATTCTCAAGCTGAACCTCCTCTAGTGGCACCGTGTGTCTCAATGGTGTATCCACCATCTCCGGATGGCACTTCTTCAGCTGGGACACGTGGAACACATTGTGGACGGCAGACAGAGCCTCTGGCAACTCCAACTGATAAGCAACCTCTCCTTTGTGTGCTATGATCCGATATAGTCCAATAAACCGAGGTGCCAGCTTACCCTTGATTCCAAATCTCTTAATTCCACGCAGTGGCGACACTCTGAGGTATGCTCTATCACCTATCGCATACACCACTTCCTTGCGCTTGGTGTCAACGTAGCTCTTCTGCCTTGATTGTGCTACCTTCAGCCTGTCCCTAATCAAGGCGACCTTCTCCTCGGCGTCCTTGATCAAATCAGGTCCAAATAGCTGATGTTCTCCTACTCCATCCCATACCAATGGTGTTCGGCATCTTTTCCCATATAGAACATCGAACGGCGACGTCTTGATGCTGGTTTGGTAGCTGTTGTTGTAGGAAAACTCGGCATATGGCAAATTCTCATCCCAACTAGAACCATGAGCCAAGGCGCAAGCTCTCAACATATCCTCCAAAATCTGATTTACCCTCTCGGTCTGTCCATCAATCTGGGGGTGGAACGCTGTGCTAAACTCCAACCTAGTTCCCAATGACTCGTGCAGCTGGCGCCAAAAGTGTGAGGTAAATTGGGTGCCTCTATCTGATACAATGATCTTGGGAACTCCATGCAGGCACACAATTCTGTCCATATAAATCTTGGCCAACTTTGCACTCGTGTAAGTTGTCTTCACCGGTATGAAGTGGGCTACCTTGGTCAAATAGTCGACCACTACCCAAATAGATTCGTAACCCGACTTGGTCCTGGGAAATCCTGTGATAAAATCCATTCACACTTCCAATCCGGCACGGGTAATGGCTGTAGCAGCCCTGCTGGCTTCTGGTGTTCCGCCTTCACTCGGCTACATACATCACATAGGGCAATATGCTTGGCGATGTCTCCCTTCATGTTGTTCCACCAAAACCTTCCCTTCAAATCCATATACATCTTTGTATTGCCAGGATGTATGGAGTATGGCGAGTCATGAGCTTCCTGCAGAATCATCTTCCTTATCTCCGGGTCGCTGGGCACACACAAATGATCTCCATACCACAGGGTACCTTGCTCATCCTCGTGAATATCCTTTTCTCGATTCTCCTTCATCTTTTCCTTTATCTCCTCTATCTCCTTGTCTCCTACCTGAGCCTTCCTGATCCTGCCATGTAGCGTTGGTTGGACCTCCATTGCTGCCAAATATCCTTATGACACCACCTCCAGTCTAAGGTCCTTGAATTGCTTGCACAAATCCTCGGGCAATTCCCCAATAGTCAATCCATTGGCATAGACCTTCCGTCTCAGAGCATCTGCTACTACATTGGCTTTTCCTGGGTGGTATTGCAAATTCATATCATAATCCTTGATAAGCTCTAACCATCTCCTTTTCCTCATGTTCAGTTCCTTCTGTGTAAATATGTACTTCAGGCTCTTGTGGTCGGTGTACACATCACAGTGTTTTCCCATTAGGTAGTGCCTCCATACTTTGAGCGCATGCACAATCGATGCTAATTCCAAGGCATGCGTGGGATAATTCCTCTCATGGTGTATAAGTTGCCGCGAGGCATATGACACCACCCTCCCATCTTGCATCAGCACACTTCCAAGTCCCTGTCGAGAAGCATCACAGTACACTTGGAAATCCTTCTGAAGATTTGGTAAACACAGAACAAGTGCGGTCACTAGTCGACGCTTTAGTTCCTGAAAGCTGGCTTCACACGCATCTGTCCACTCAAACTTCCTCTCCTTCTTCAGAAGTTCCGTCATCGGCTTAGAAATCTTGGAGAAATTTTCAATGAACCTCCTGTAATATCCAGCAAGTCCCAAGAAGCTACGAATATTGCCCACATTCTAGGGCGCTTCCCACTCAGTTACTGCAGTCACTTTGCTTGGATCAACAGCAACTCCTTCTCCTGACACCATGTGTCCAAGTAAACCAACAGTGTTAAGCCAGAATTCACATTTGCTGAATTTGGCATACAGCTTGTGTTCTCTCAGCTTCTCCATAATCAGTCGCAGATTTTTCTCATGCTCAGCATCATCCTTGGAATATATCAGTATGTCATCAATGAACACAACCACGAACTTGTCCAAGTACTCCATGAATACCTTGTTCATCATGGTCATGAAATATGCCGGAGCATTCGTTAGGCCAAAAGACATAACTGTATACTCATATAAACCGTACCTAGTAGTGAAAGCAGTTTTTGGTATGTCCTCCTCTCGGATCTTCAATTGGAAATAGCCCGATCGCAGGTCAATTTTGCTAAACACCTTTTCTCCTTCCAATTGATCAAACAAATCATTTATGTTCGGCAGGGGGTATTTGTTCTTGATGGTCACTTCATTCAGCGAGCGATAGTCCACCACTAACCTCTTGCTGCTGTCCTTCTTCTCCACAAATAGAACAGGTGCTCCCCATGACGACGAACTAGGATGAATGAATCCCTTGTACAACTACTCCTTTAGCTGTTTCTTTAATTCCTTCAGCTCATCCACATCCATATTATATGGTCTCTTTGCTATAGGTCCTGTTCCCGGTATCAGATCGATGAGAAACTCCACATCCCTGTCAGGTGGCATCCCTAGCAGCTCTTCCGGAAACACGTCGGGGTACTCCTTAATCACAGGCACAGTATCCATGCTATCCCCTTAAGAGAATTCAGCTTACACCTTCCCGGTCGCATAGCCGACTTGAACCTAATCCTCTTACCATCCGAGGTTTTGAGCAAAACCGCTCGATGTGCATAATCTATGTGTCCCCCATGCATAGACATCCAATCCATGCCCAGTATTACATCTAAACCTTGTAACTCCAACACTACCAGATGTGCAATGAAATTGTGTGCCCCAATCCTCACATTTAAGTCGCGGCATCCTGCGCTAGCTATCATATCCCCTCCAGGTGAGCTTACTCTAATAGACCCTATCAGAGACTCCATGGGTAACTTATACTTATCCACAAATGCCCTTGATATGAATGAATGTGATGCGCTAGTATCGAAAAGTATAAGTGCAGGGTGAGTGTTGATTGGAAACTTACCAATCACAAGGTCAGGCTCATCTGGGATCTCCTCCACATTCATGTGGTTCACTGTGGCCTTCTGGTTGTTGCCTGGCTTCAGTCCCTTCTTCTCCGGACAGTTGTTTGCATAATGTCCCTTCTGGCCACACTTTAAGCATGTCACCTCACTCAGGTCCTTCTTCACAAAGTTGCGGTCACGGTTGCGGTCATGTCCACTGTGTCCTCCAGAATGGTGGGTGTGTCCTCCCTTGTGGCTGTGGCGGTTGCTCTTGTGGCTATCATGGCGATGTCCATCGCCTCCATGGTTGTGGCGGTCATGGCTTCCATGGTGCCCATGGTCACTTCCCCCATGCTTGGAGTATCCATCATAAGAAGTGTGAGACTTGTGGTGAGAACCAGAGTGGTGATTGCTGCTCTTTTTCTTGCGGCTTTCCACCTGCTTGTGCTTCCCTTCCAAGATCCTGGCCTTGTCCATAAGCTCCTGGAATGTGGGACAATAAATCACCAGCAGCTGCACTGAAAGCTCATGACTGAGGCCATCCAGGAACCTCTCTCTCCTTTTGGCATCAGTGTCAACATCCTCAGGTGCATAACGAGACAGGTTGTTGAACTCCTCAATATCATCAGCCACAGTGCGGTTGGTTTGGCGCAAGTTGCAAAATTCCTTCCTCTTCAGGCTCAGAACTCCTGAAGATACGTGGTTGGTCCTAAAACCTTCCTCAAACATTTCCTAAGTCACAGTGTCCAGCGGGTGGGTGATCTGAAAAGGGTCCCACTACGAAGCGGCTGGTCCCTCCAGTAGGTGAGCGGCAAACCTCACCTTCTCAGCATCCGTGCACCCAACAGTTACCAAATACTTATTGACTGAACGCAACCAGTCGAGAGCAACCATTGGTTCCACTGCAGTTGAGAACTTCGCTGGCCTTAGCCTCAGAAACCTAGTAAGAGCATCTCCCTAAGGCTGGTTGTTCCCATTGTTGTTGTTGTTCCGAGCTTCCATGAACTGGGTCATCACTTGGGTCAGCTGTGCCTGAGCTGCCATGAGATACTCCAACTAAGTAGGTTGACGTCGGGGAGGCATCTACGGTTTAGCACAGGTAAGCTTAGAAATAATCGATTACGAAAACAGGATTCTACCCATGCATTATGATCAAACAACAACAAAACAATCACAGACAATCTCAAGCAAGCAACACATCACCAAACAAATGATCCAGCAACATCCCAGGGGTTATCCTAGCAGTATATATCTACTGAAATAGTTTTTAGAAGAGTTGGCAATAGTTATCAACACAAAAGGTCAACAAAGCATCAAAAACAGGAATCTGCCAGAACAGTCCAGCAGTGTTCACGAATTTTTCTACCTGACTTAAACTCGTCAGGAATTTTTTATGATTTTTGTGTATACAGTACAGAGAGTTTCGAACCAACCCTATTTTTTTAAGTTTTTTCCCAGATAACAATAAAATATAAAAATTAGTGTAGTACAGATGTGTCAGCAGAAAACTGCATCAGGAAAAACTCAGATATCAACCAAAACTTGCCATAACTCTTCTATAAAATTCGCACAAATAATCCTGGGACATTGGAGTACACATAGGAGCAACTAAACACTCTTAAACTAATAGTAATTAAGTTTTACATCGATCGAGACTAAACCTAACGATTTTACCTAACGAAGACTAGTTGGTGGGCATCTATCTACTTCATGAAGAGGTTGCAGTAGGTCCTTGCACTCATGCGTTGGCGCTTCTGTCCACAAACCAACCATGGCGGCGGAGTGTACACCTCTCCTGAGTCATCACTTGAAATATCAAATTCCACCTCTTCTGGATCCTCCTCTTCTTCTTCATTCTCTACTGCGGCTGCAACAGCTTCATCTCCTCCACCATCATCGTCTCCATCATCATCCTCGTCCTCATCATCATCGTTCCCACTGTCATCATCATCATCATCATTGTTGTTGTCATCATCTCCATTGTTATCATCAGAGGGCGGATTCAGCTGTGCTTGGAGAGCGGCAATCTGGGCTGCCATATCTTCAATAGTCTGGTTCCTTTCCTGGACGGTCCCTTGCAGCTGCTGTATGGTTTGGTTGTTTTCCTGCACGGTCCCATTAAGTTGTGCTATGGTTGCATCCCTGCCTATCAGCGCATTATTCAGAACATCCACAGCTTCATGCAAGGTCTCTATCTCCTGTCCCTGGACCACCATACCATTGCTGGCAAAGTCTGCTATCTCCTTTACCATCATCACTTTATCAGCTAGAGCTCCATTCTCCCTTTCCATATCTTCTATGTGCCTCCGATGGGGCGGCATGTTGTTTCTGTCGCCCCGGGTAACCACGACGTTCCCATCCTCATCACGCCTTCTGTAGTCACGGTAGGGTGAGTCTTGTGGAAGCAGGTGTCGGACAAGATGGCACTGGCGTGACAGGGCTTCATGCAGGGCCAAGTTTATTCCAAGTCCCCAGTTGCAGTATGTCTTGGTGTAGATCAGATGCACAGGGTTTGGCAAGGCGGCATCCCTGAAGATGAAGGTGGTGATCTCCCAGGCATCCTCGCCATATCCATAGGTGTACAGCCTTCTTCCCTTGAACATGGGCAGTGGCAATCCCAACGACTGCGAGAGCTGTGCCAACTGTCTTGCAAAGGGCCTTGGTGACTCCATTGCCGCATACTCAGTCCTGATTTCTCCCATCTATCAATTAAAAGAGGAAAGTGTGAGAATAACATATGGTAATAATTTACGAGAGTGAAAGGCATAAGATGAAAGACAGAGTTAATATAAGCTTTAATAATGCTATGGCTTCCTAATCCAAACCTAGGTCACGATTCTACAGTCGACACACGGGCTCTGATACCATCTTTTAACACTACGGTTCTGAAAAGACCGTAGCTTCTATGTGACATGCCAATCCCTGGATCGGTTCATTGGCCCACAATAGAATAAGATGAATAACATAGCAAAATATCCGTGTATCATAAATAACGAAGATCCAGAATATCATTATTACAATAAAATCTTAGCTCAAGGCTAGCTCAAATTATTCAAGTAGCAACATAAATATAGTAAATCCTCCATTCTTCAAATTGCCCACAAGTGAACAAGTGCCGAGTGGAGTACCGTGGCCTAAATCGATCACTCAGAATCGGAATATCTTGCAACATGAAACGTAGCAGCCCCGAAGGGTCAATACATGGAATGTATGGCAAGTAGATCTATTAAAGGAGACAATAGTACTAACATCTACATGCATATCTGGCAAGTGGGGCTGCGGCTAGCTTGCATTTGCAAATACCTTTGTCCTACTTTCATAAACAGTTTTTTTTATTTCTTTGAAAATATCCCAATTAAGTTAAGCCAACAACATTAAAGCAATTAGGAAATTGGAATGAGCAAGAAACATGTCATGAAATCAATATCAAGCAACTCAGACTTCCATAACCGGGGACACGACTAATCGATTAGTTTATACACACTGCAGGGGTTAGTACACTTTATCCATGTGACTTGGCCAGCCCAGCTCGTACCACCACTCTCATTTTGGGTGATGATAGGATAAGTCCAAGAAGAGACCGTTCGGGAAGTAGCTCCCCAAACCCTACACGCACCGGTCCAACCTACCAAAATTCTACATCTCTGGATACGTGGGTTCGAGTTACCACAACCTACTGAGTCCAACCAACCGCCCATTCCATTATTGGCACATGGTTGTACATGTAAGCTACAAAATAAAGAAGCCAATCATTTTCTCTTGAAACCTGGGTGCCTTTCCGCAATGATACCACCAAAAATTATCAATTCCATCACACCCAGGAGATTCATTGATTAAATTGTTTTTAGTTTTCGCAAACCAACACATTTAGAAACAACTTCAGTGATGTAACCCATCCCTCGATCATCATAGCATGGCTAAGCACATCTACCAACGGTGGTTCATCTACAGGAAACCCTACCACATAATAGGACATAGCATAGCGATAGTAATATCCTACACATGCATCTACAAAATACACGACAATGCATTGAAAATAGTAGGACAACATCATGAACAAAAGTAGCATCTACTTGCCTTGGCTGTAGCGGTCGAACGAACAATCTACACATGAGCAAGCGTTGCACTCGTCACAATCTACACGATACAATTGCAATCACATAAACAAACTATACACAATCATATTCAAACAATGGTAATGCAAGATGCATGCATGACAAGTTAAACATTGCTACAGTAGCATCACATAATCTTATTCAGTATACCTACTGTATGCATGCATGGAAAATATTTTAGATGCATAGAAAACAAAGCATGCAATTTTTAAATGCCCAACAATAGAGCTAGAAACTAAATAATTAGCAACTGCTAATCTACTATTTGTAAAATCTTGGAAAAATATCCACTGTTTAGGCATTCTAAAATAGAACCAGTACCAATTGGAATTACTCAAAAAGGATTTATATAATTCCGTGAGTAATTAAAATACTACAGTAAGATTTTAAATAGATTCTGCAAAAATCAGTACTGTAAGCCTATCCTTTTAATTCACTATAAGATTCCTTTTGTTCTACTGAATCTAGGGATACCTCATTTGCAATTTTTGGAGTTACAGAACTTTTTCTATGAATTTAATACTCTAAAAAGAGCATTAAATCATTTAATTAACTAGGAAAAAACCTTGCTGTAAAAGTATAAAACAACTGTACAACAATGTTCTACATGAGACACTGATTCCACACATATTTTATTTTCAAGTTTTGGCCCGGTAGATCAAAAGATATGAATTTTTCAAGATTGGAACAAAATCTGCCAACTAAAATCGTTTTAATTAAATCTAAAATCGAGATGACCAGTCAACCGCTGAGTCAGCGCTGACGGGGGAGTTGACTGGTCTTCAGTCAACTATTGACCGGTCAGCGCCCGATCTGGGCCGTCCATCTGAGATCGAAGGGCAGGGGACAAGGCGGCGAGGTGGCTCACCAGAGGGAGGCGATGGCGGTGGCGATCCTCGGCAGCGGAGAGAGGCGGGACGGCGTCAGGGTCATTGTAGCGGTCTCCCTCATGGTGGCGGCGGGTCGCGGGTCGGGCGACGGAGGCCGGGCTGAGCACGGCGGCATCGGCGGCCGGCGGCGTGGCGGCCCGCAAGGAGAGGAGGCGGTGGCGGTGGCGATGGCGGTGGGCTCACGGGCGAGAGAGGCGAGGGGGAAGGCGGGGAGCGTGTGGCGGCGGTGCTCACCTCGTCAATGGTGCGGTGGCGGCGACGAACTCCGGCGAGCAATTGCTCCGCGTAGGTGGCGCAATTGACAACGATTCTTTGGGGGTTTGGAAGAGGGAAACAAGTAGATGGATATAGGCAAAAATCTTGGAGAAATCGGTTCGGAAATGGCCCGATTCTGGAGAATTTGGTGCAGCACACGGTTTGGAGATGAACACGGCTGATAAGTGGGTCCCACGCGTCAGCGACGAAGCTTCGTCGGCTGACAAATGACAGCGGCAGCGGCAGATCAAGGATGTCCGCTATTGTCAGCTAGGCCGGCTGGGTCGGCGACCCAGCTGGCTGGCCTTCTTTTTTTTCCCTGACAATTTCTTATCTGAATATATCTGAACTGTCCAGATTTTTGTCAAAATTTCAGATTGTAATAACTTTCGCTATGAAGCTCTGATTGAGGCGATTCAAAGTGCTACGGGTTCGTGGCGGAACCCTCTATGCACCTATACCTTCCATACAACCAAAATATACTGTTTTTTAACAGTGGCATGGTAAAACCAAGCGTTCATGTGTAGGTGTCAAAACACAAATGCAAGTGGTTTGTTTTGTCAAAACCTTTTCAAACTGAAATTTTGCAAGGATGAATATGATGCAATGACATGTATGTTATGCAGTACCAAATCTGAAATTTGGGATGTGACACGTGTAGCCCCTGTCCCCAGGCGATGGTGATATTTCTTTTTGCATCATTTATCTTGTTTTTTGTAACTTTTTCTTAGCATCTTCTGACTTCTTTTACTTCACAAATGCATCACAGTGAGGTTGCTGCTTCGCTAGATAGCCTTCGGATTTGGAGCAGTCTTGTCCTTATGATACTTTAGCCATAATGCTTTCTTCTAGTTTCGGAATAGTTCGGTCATCTTCTTAAGAGCCCACTCCTTGACTTTCTTCCTCAATGCAGTTGTGTCGGCATCATCCTCATATTCTGGCAGGGTGAAATGTGCCATGAGGTCATTACAAAGACCCTCTTTATACCTTTCGGTGACATACTCACTCTCTTCCGCCCTAATGAGTGCAGCAGCACTTCGTTGGGAGATCCCAAGCGGAAGGTATGATACAGTTCAGTCGGCAAGTTTCCCTGAGTAAGAAACCAAGGTTATCGAACCAGTAGGAGGAAGGAAACACCCCAAAGGTGTTGCAAGCAACGTGGAGACATGCACAACACAAACTAAAGACTTTGCCCGAACTAACAGTGAGGTTGTCAATCTCACCGGTTGCTATAACAAAGGATTAACTGTATGGTGTGGAAGGTAATGGTTTGCAGCAAGTAAACAAGTAACAGTGGAAGATGTATCAATGGTAAAGACTAGACCGGGGTCCATAGTTCACTAGAGGTTCTCTCCTTAGATAAACAAACATGGCATGTTGGGTAAACAAATTACAGCAGGGAAATTGACAGGAACTGAGCAAGGCATAATAATACAATACCAGAAGAAAATATCCTATGAGATTCGATTGGGCAATACAACAATATACATAGACCGCCATCCAACTGCATCTATGACTATAAGTCCACCTTCAGGTTATCATCCGAACCCCCTTCAGTATTAATTTGCAAGAAATAGACAACTGCTTTAAGCAAAGTGTGTAAGGTAAACAATCCACTTGTTCCATGAACAAGAGACCGTTCTTTTCTCCCTAGTAGCAACAGCACATCTACAGCCGAAGATATTTATGTCACTTCCCTTGGAAACTAGAGGCATGAACCCACTATCGAGCATAAATACCCCCTCTTGGAGTCACTAGTAACTACTTGGCCAAGATAGCTACTAACAACGGAGGGCATGCAAGATCACAAACAACACAGACATGATAGTATCAAATAGACAAAACCATTAATCAATCTGACATAGTAATCTCAATATCCATCAGATCCCCGCAAACACAACATGCATGATTACAAATAGATTAGATCTTGATCATGAATGGAGCTCACAAGATCTATACATGAAAGCACAAGGAGGAGATATAACCATCTGGATACTACATGGACCCATAATCCAAGGTGGAACTACTCACGCATCATACCGGAGAAGAAGGCCTCCGGGATGATCTCCCCTCCGGCAGGGTGCCGGGAAGAACTTCAGACCCCTCGATCTAGGGACGACGGTGGCAGCGGCTACAGAAGGTTTCATGGAGTTTTGATCGTGTGCCTAGGTTTCTGCATCGGGGGCTTCTTATAGGCGAACAAGCAAGGCTGGGAGGCGGCCAGGGGCCCCACACCCTACCTAGGCATGGGGTAGGACCACCTGCACCTATGGGGCGTTTGGCCGCCCTAGTCCGCTTATCCGTCTCTCCTGTGGACTTCGTGTCGCCCATGGTAAAATATTGACTTTGGCTTTTGTCCCGTCCAATTCCGAGAATATTGATTTTCTGCCTTTCTGGAACCAAAAACACAAGAAAACGGGCAACTAGCACTGTGGAAACTTGTTAATAGGTTCGTTCCAGAAAAGATATAAAAACACCTCAAAGTGTAGACACAGCAAAGCAAAGTAGATACTAAACAAGCATGGAGCACCAAAAATTATAGATATGTTTCTGACGTATCACGCCCCTTTGTATTTATGCCACCCTCGAATGGTGATCGGGATGCGATCCCTAACCATATCTCCACATTGTTGTTTAAATACATTTGCATCCTTTTTGGTTTCCAACGGTTCACCCAATGTTGATATCGTCGTAATTGTATAATGAGTAGATGCGGCCAACTTTTTGGCCGGACCTCGTTTGGAATTTTTACTCGATGTGGAGGCCTAAGAGAATAAACGTTCGTTAATATAATTGATACGTCGTAAATGTCTCTATAATTTTTGATGCTCCATGCTTATTTTATATCATTTGTCTTATTTTTTGTCTACACTTTGAGGTATTTTTTTTTACACTTTCTGGAACTAACCTATTAACAAGATGCCATAGTGCCAGCTGCCTGTTTTTTTCTGTTTTTGGTTCCAGAAAAGGCAGAAAATGAATATTCTCGAAATTGGACGGGACAAAAGCCAAAGTTCCTATTTTTCCTAGAGCGATACGGAAAATCGAAACAGAAACGGAGTAGGGCACCAGGGTGGGCACACCCTAGGGTGGCACGGGCTCACCTAGGCCGCACCACCAGGGGTGTGGCCACCTTGGCTGCCTCCTCTCCTTGCCCCTTCTCCTATAAGAAACCCCCGACTCAGAAACCCTAAATCATTTGGGAGAAAGCCCCGAAAAGTTCCGTTGCGCCACCGCCACCGAAGGGGAGATTCGGGGGACAGAAGTCTCTGTTCCGGCACCCTTCTGGGATGGGGTAGTGCCCCCGAAGCCATATCCTTCGATCTCCACCACCATATCCATCAATCTCCATTGCCATCTCCATCACCATTGGTGATTCCCATGATGAGGAGGCAGTATTTCTTCCTCGAGGCTAAGGGCTCTACCGGTAGCTATGTATTCATCTCTCTCTATGCATGATCATATTGTGGTCATGAGCTTTGTAATCAATTAGATCTACTTTGCTACTCAAGTGCTTCAATAGATCTCTGCTCTCCCCACGTGTGTGAAAGTGACACCGTGAACGCCGTGGTGGAACTTAGGCTAGAGTTCATAAATATTTATCATGAGTATATTTTGAGTTGGTTGTCTCTATGAAATTGTGGTGTTTGTTGGAACCATCTAGCGCTCAAGGTGACAGTGTGGGGTTATCAAGATGGGGAATGCGGACTTTGAGGAGTGTTGTTATAGCCCTACCATGGATTAGATTGTCCAATCGGAGAGTAGTTCAGGGTAGTATCATGAAGGGAATATATTTATTAAGAGTGTTCACTAGTGAAAGTATGATCCCTAAGCCTTGTTTCTAAACATTGAAACACCGTTTGCATCTAGATCTGTTGCATGTTTGCTTGCTTCCATCTGTTTGCCTTTAGTCTCTTCCACGTCAATAACAAGTCAGATGCTCTTTTCTGGCATCGTTACCACTTGTATTTCACTATCTCTTCGCCGACCTAGTGCACCTATACACCTAACAAGTGTATTGGGTGTGTTGGGGACACAAGAGACTTCTTGTATCTTGATTGCAGGTTGCTTGAGAGGGATACCTTTGACCACTTCCTCCCTGAGTTTGATAAACCTTGGGTAATCAACTTAAGGGAAACTTGTTGCTGTTCTACAAACCTCTGCACTTGGAGGCCCAAGAACTGTCTACAAGAATAGAAGTGTGTATACATCAAGCTATTTTCTGGCGTCGTTGTTGGGGAGGTAAGGTAAAAGGTACTCACATCCTCTTGGTGTGTGAGTGCTCGAAGTTATTTCCTTTAGATTATGCAATTTTGTCCTTTTTTTTCTTGTTTTCACTAGTTAGGCTTAATGGAAAACAATAAAAAATTAGAGAGCTTTATAGTATTTATCTTGAGTTAGGACATGAAGTGTTTGAAGAGAAAATTAAAAAACCTATGGAACTTTATTTGCATGCTAATAGCAATGATATTAGTATGAATTCTTTGGACACCATTATTGTTAATGCTATGGAAAATTCTAAGCTTGGGGAAGCTAGTTTTGATGAAAATGATCTTTTTAGTCCCCCAAGCACGGAGGAGAAAATTTACTTTGATGATACTTTGCCTCCAATATATGATGATTACAATGATGAATATGATATTTTCAGTCCACCTACTATTGAGGAGAAAATTAATTATGATTACAATATGTAGGGTTTCGTAGCATGGAAAACAAAAATTTTCTATCGCATACAAACAAACAAGCCAAGATATATCTACTAGATTGTAGCAACGAGTCGATGGAATAACTTACCCTCGAAGATTCCAAAGTGTTTAACGAGAGCGGATTCTCGTGGGTGATGTAGTCGTACTCTTCCCGATCTCAAGATCGTGTAGACGATCCTTCCGGCCATGCTCCTAAGGCGCTTCATGATCGGTCACACGTTCGTATTTCACGAAGACCTTCCTCTCCCTTGTTCCAGAAAAGCGGGTTGTAGCACTCTCTCACGATTCCTAAAGACAACGGCGTGGTACCGGAAGTAGAGGAGAGATCCCGCAGGGCTTCGCCTTAAGCCGGAGCGAGTATGGTGGAGTATGAGAAAGCTATTAGTGGTCTAGGGATTAGACACACCAATTAGAAGGCTCTAAACCGAAGTCTAGTGCAATTAGAAGCTCTAAACCAAAACGTCTCTAAACCGAGATTAGAGGATAGGAACTTGTGTGTCAGAGAGGAGGCCCCGCCTTTATAGGTGGGAGGGCGGCCAGGGAGGAGTCCTCCCAAGTCGGCCTTGGTGGCGGCCCGGCTTGGAGAGAGGACTCCTCCCAAGTCGGTTTTGCCTCCTCTTGCTTTCCACAGTTTTAGCCGTTTGACTTTCAAACTGGCCATTTGACTTTTCTGTTTTAGGATTCAATTTAATCCTTTATTTGGAACAGCAAGAACACTTAGTACATGATGCAATCATTCCAATATGTAATGACACATTCATGTACCCCTT
Organism: Avena longiglumis; assembly: GCA_030063025.1. NCBI lineage: Eukaryota > Viridiplantae > Streptophyta > Magnoliopsida > Poales > Poaceae > Avena > Avena longiglumis. Next base: position 452,514,464 of record CP125974.1, on the reverse strand, counting down.
CCCCCCCGGAGTGCCGGACATTCCGGAACCTTCTAGAACATTCGATGAAATCAGGAATCATTCCCGAACTCCGAAACGGGACTTTCCTTATATGAATCTTATTCTCCGGACCATTCCGGATCACCTCGTGATATCCCGGATCCCATCCGAGACTCCGAACAACATTCGGTCTCTTTCTCATAATACCATAACTACTCAAAACAACGTCGAATCCTTAAGTGTGTCTCCCTACGGTTCGTGAATTATGCGGACATGATCGAGACACTTCTCCGAACAATAACCAATAGAGGAATCTGGAAATTCATATGGCTCCCACATATTTCTACGATTACTTTGCGATCGAATGAACCACTTACATACGATACCAATTTCCCTTTTTCTCACGATAGTTTACTTATCCGAGGTTATGATCGTCGGTATCTCTGCATACCTAGTTCAACCTCGCATCGATAAGTACTCTTTTCGCTCGTGATATGTGATCCCTTGTGAGCCAGTCACATGCTTGCAAGCTAATTGGATGACATTCCACCGAGAGGGCCCAGAGTATATCTATCCGTCATATGGATGGACAAATCCCACTCTTGATCCATGTGTTTCAACCAATACTTTCCGAACACTCAATGCCACCTTTATAGCCACTCAGTTACGGTGTGGTGTTTGATGTCATCAAAGCATCCATCCGGTAAAGGTGATATGCATGATCTCATGGTCGAAGGAATTAGGTTACTATGTATCAGAAAGCATATAGCAATTGAACTATTGAGATGACTTGATCTTTATGCTACGCTTATCTATAGGAGTATGTCCACCATATCATTCTCCTAACGATATGATCTTGTTGTTGATAACATCTCAATGTTCATGATATGGAAACCACAATCATTAATCAACCAACAAGCTAGTGAAGTATAGAGGCTATACTAGGGACTTCAAATTAAGTTTACAAATCACACAAGTATTAATGTTTCCTTGTTAATACTTTTATAGCATGAATGTAAACATTTATCATAAACACAAAGATATAATAATAACTACATTTATTATTGTCTCTAGGGCATATCTCCAACACAATATGCCTCCTATATTTGATGATTATGGTGATGAGAATAACAATGATAGCTATTTTTTTGAATTTTCTCCCACTACAATTAATAAGAATGACTATGCTTATGTGGAGAGTAATAATTATTTTATGCATGTGGCTCATGATAAGAATGTTTTATGTGATAGTTATATTGTTAATTTTATTCATGATGCTACTGAAAGTTATTATGAGAGAGGGAAATATGGTTTTATGTATCTCAACAATATTAAGTTTCCCCTTTTTATGTTGAAAATCTTGAAGTTGCACCTGTTTTGCTTTCCTATGATTGTTGCTTTGTGCTTTCATGACTTGTTTCTTTACAATATTCCTATGCATAGGAAGTGGGTTAGACTTAAATTTGCTTCTTGATGCTCTCTTTTACTTCAATTCATATTTCTTATGTGAGCATCTTCTCAAACTATCAAGCCTAACTTAAAGGCGTTAAAGAAAAGTACTTATTGGGAGATAACCCAAAAGTTTTAGTTGAGTCTTGGAAGCTATTACCTCTGTAATAACCTCTCCTTATCCTTTTTATTTGATTTTTGTGCCAAGAATAACCTCTAATAAGAGGGAAGTAATATTTGGGGAAGTTGCTGTCCCGAAACAAATTTTTGTGCTTCACTGTAAACATTCGTGAAAAATCTCTGTATGTCAGATTGAGCTATAATTTTCTAAATAAATCCCCCAGGTTGTTAGCTAACTTTTTTTAGTTCAACACTTTTTGATTTGAGAAACATAAGGTCTTCGAAAAAAAGATAGAGATTGAGAAAAAGAAAAAAAAAGATGAGAAAAGAGGAAAGAGAGAAAAATCACCATTTTCCCATGGTAAATAAGAAGATTGCTAAGATTCTCATTGTGTGCTTGCCTTGTAATTTTGTTATGGGATGGCACATGTATCATTGGGCAAGGGGTACCCCGTTGGCGGCTCTCTATGATACACATGTACTTACTATGACAAGAACTTCCGGTGACTAAAGTTGAGTAGCATGAGGAGCGGCCCTCGTACTCAAGGGACATGAGATTGGCAACTTATACTTTGTCAAGCATATACTTCATCTTTGTTCACTTTAACCTTAATCACTTCAAGATTCTTATGATAGGGGCAATGAGAGCTGAAAGCTAACAAGTACCATAATTTTGGAAGCTCTTTATGAAACTTGAAATCCCTGCTTCCCTTTGAAGGGCATTTCTTCCACTATTATATTGAGTCTCCACCTTCTATCCTTAGGCACCAATTAAGAGAGCATAGTTGCCATTCTTAGTTCTATGTGTATTGTCCCAAAACTTGTTGATTGATGCATATTGTTGATATTTCTTACTCATGAACTATTTGTATCTAGTCATTCTCATGAACTTTGAGGGTGTCTTATGCATTTATTTGCTACTCCATGAGGGACAAGTTGAATGCCACTATGCTATGTTTTATATATGTGAAACAGAGAAACGTCTTTCAATGCATTGTTATTCATGATATTTGTTTGTAACCTTTCATGTTGCAAGCATAGTTACTTTGTCTTATTGTTAGAACTTCTTTCATGCTCATGATTAGAGTTCTTTGATCACAGCTTTCAATGCTTGCAAATGGTTTGATCTTGATTTTGATGGTGCATGTCACATCAAAAATTATTCTTTTTATCACTTACCTACTCGAGGAAGAGCATGAGTTAAGCTTGGGGATGCTTGATACGTCGTAAACATATCTATAATTTTTTATGCTCCATGCTTGTTTTATATCATTTGTCTTATGTTTTGTCTACACTTTGATGTATTTTTATACACTTTATGGACTAACCTATTAACAAGATGCCTCAGTTCCAATTGCCTGTTTTCTTCTGTTTTTGGTTCCATAAAAGGCAGAAAATGAATATTCTCGGAATTGGACAGGACAAAAGCCAAAGTTACTATTTTTCCCGGAGCGATACTCAAAATCGAAGAAGAGACATAGTAGGGCACCAGGGTGGGCACACCCTACGGTGGCACAGGCCCACCTAGGCCGCTCTACCAGGGGGCGTGGCCCCCCTGGCCGCCTCCTCACCTTGCCCCTTCGCCTATAAGAAGCCCCCGACTCAGAAACCCTAAATCATCTGGGAGAAAGCCACGAAGAGTTCCACTGCGCTGCTGCCACCGAAAGGGAGATTCGGGGGACAGAAGTCTCTGTTCCGGCACCATGCCGAGACGGGGAAGTGCCCCCTAAGCCATCTCCTTCGATCTCCACCACCATATCCATCGCCATATCCATCACCATTGCTGATTCCCATGATGAGGAGGGAGTAGTTCTTCCTCGAGGCTAAGGGCTCTACCTATAGCTATGTGTTCATCTCTCTCTCTATGCATGATCATATTGTGATCATGAGCTTTGTAATCAAGTAGATCTACTTTGCTACTCAAGTGCTTCAATAGATCTCGACTCTCCCCACGTGTGTGAAAGTGACAGCATGCACGCCGTGGTGGCACTTAGGCTAGAGTTCATAAATATGTATCATGAGTATATTTTGAGTTGGTTGTCTCTATGAAATTGTGGTGTTTGTTGGAACCATCTAGCGCTCAAGGTGACAGTGTGGGGTTATATAGATGGGGAAGGCGGACTTTGAGGAGTGCTTTTATAGCCCTACCATGGATTAGAGTGTCCAACCGGAGAGTAGTTCAGGGTAGTATCATGAAGGGAATATATTTATTGAGAGTGTTCACTAGTGAAAGTATGACCCCTAGGCCTTGTTTCTAAACATTGAAACACCGTTTGGATCTAGATCTGTTGCATGTTTGCTTGCTTCCATATGTTTGTCTTTAGTCTCTCCCACATCAACAACAAGCCAGAAGCTCTTTTCTGGCACCGTTACCACTTGTATTTTACTATCTCTTCGCCGAACTAGTGCTCCTATACACATGACAAGTGTATTGGGTGTGTTGGGGAAAAAAGAGGCTTATTGTATCTTGATTGCAGGGTTGCTTCAGAGGGATACCTTTGACCACTTCCTCCCTGAGTTCGAAAAACCTTGGGTAATCCACTTAAGGGAAACTTGTTGCTGTTCTAGAAACCTCTGCACTTGGAGACCCAATAACTGTCTACAAGAATATAAGTGCGTAGACATAAATAATATATATACAACTCGGTATATACAGCTACTCCCGGACATCATATATCTAGTGATCACCAGACATCATATATATACGTCGTCGGTCTTTGTTAAGGGTACATCGTTTTCTCCATCATCAGAGTTGTCAGCTCCTCCATCATCGGAGTCGGTGGCTTCTCCCTCTATTTGGTTGACCTCCTCTCCCTCACCGGATGGGTTCAGATACCTCGAGGGAGATTTGGTTGTATCAGTGTTGTGGATTATAGCATCGATAATTTCTTATTGTGCTAGGTCTCTACGGATTGGACTAGGTGGATCCATCGTTTCTGCAAAATGCGATATGCACACAATATTTCAATATAGAAAAAATCATATTTTCAAATATATTTGCACACAATATTTCTATGCAATAATATTTCTATACAAATATTTAAATGCAACACAAATATTTCTATGCAATAATATTTCTATACAATATTATTTCTATGCAATATTATTTCTATACAATAATATTTCTATACAAATATTTAAATGCAACACAAATATTTCTATGCAATAATTATATCTATACAAATATTTAAATGCAACACAAATATTTCTATGCTTTCCATACAATAATATTTCTATAGAAATCCTCCATCATCGGAGTCGGCAACTACCTTGAGGCGGTGGCGGCCGGGGAGGGGCGTGGGGAGGCGAGGGGAGGCACAGTGGTGCGGGGAGGGGCACGGGGAGGCGTAGGGAGGCGCGGCGGTGGCGGCCGGTGCAGAGGGGCGCGGGGAGGCGCAGTGGCAGTGGCGGCTCGCGTGGAGGGGCAGCCTGGCGGCGTTGTAATCGTCGATGGCCTTCAAGTCCCAGTCGGTGGATTCGACGGGGAAGAAGGTCAGCGATAATACCTCAGCGTCCCTTTAGTCGGTGTGGCACCAGCCGGGACTAAAGGTGGGGGTCATTAGTCCCAGCTGGTGCAACGCACCTGGACTAAAGGGGGTGGCTTTAAGGGCACCAGCGTGCTGCCCAGGCTTTAGTCCCGGCTGGTGAGTTAGGTCGGGACAAAAGGCCCAAAATTGCGCACGCTGGGCCAAAACTAGCGCGGGATGTATTGTTTTTTCAAACATTTGAATTTGCATACTATTATATTTTTAAAACATTTGAATTATATAGTTTTTGCATACTTATGAATTTGAGAAAACTTTGAACATGAAAAATGCTTGAATTTGAATAAGTAATCCAAATCCATTTTCTGTTTTATAAAATAATTATTTTAACTACCCAAACTATTAACCATTTAGCCATTTTCAATTTAAAAATGCAGTAACTAATATATTTTGCATATTTTTGAATCTCGCTAAAATTTTAATATAAAAAGTGCTTGAATTTGAATAAAACAGAAAATGGATTTGTCTTTTTAGCCTACAATGTATGTGATCTTTAATTGTATTTTTCAGATTATGCTAGAGTTCTTTGTTCTAGCATTTGGTGTAGATGTGATAGGTTTATCTTTTATAGATGTAATATGTTCATCTACCTTGTTGATCTGCATGATTGGTTTTACTGCTATTTGTATGATCATGCTTTATCAGTTTATTATTCGGATTAAATCATATGGATTATTGCTTATATTTTCAACAATCCAAAAACCTGATTATAGGCAACTGAATTCCACTAGTGTAGCCGCGGCTAATAGGCCGCTCCTTTTGATGGCATGCACTATAAGAGATAGCGCAAGAGAGCAGTTCTCTGGTTTGAAAACCTAAACTGCTATAGCGCCACTCTTGAAAAGCCTGAAGGAGATCTTTCTGCTGAGCAAGAAGCGACCTTTAAGAAAGCGATCTTGGGGACAACATTGTTGACCTGTATATGTCATTTGATAATGGCAAGGACGCGTGGGAAGCGCTCGAGGCCAAGTTTGGAGTCTCGGACGCTGGCACTGAGTTGTATGTCATGGAGCAATTCTATGACTACAAGATGGTTGATGAGCGCTCTGTCGTTGAGAAGGCTCATGAGATACAATCACTTGCCAAAGAACTTGAGCAGATCAAGTGTTCCTTACCGGACAAATTTGTGATTGGTGGCATTATTTCCAAGCTTCCTCCCTCGTGGAGAAACTTTGCTACTTCTCTGAAACATAAGAGACAAGACTTTTCCGTTACGGATCTCATTGGTTCTCTTCATGTGGAAGAGAAGGCGAGAGCAAAGGACAAAACTGCTCGAGGATTTGAGGGAGGTTCTACTGCCAATTTAGTGCAGAGGAAAAATCCCAATCCCACAAGTTCAAGAATAAGAACAAAACTGAAGGAAAGGAGAAGTTTGATGGCAAGAACAAGGCCACGCACTCAACCAACTTCAAGAAGAAAAATGATAAGAGGAAAGTCTCTTGCCACGTTTGTGGCGATCCTGATCATTGGGCTCCTAGTTGTCCTAATTGCTTGGACAAGCGTCAACATGGGAACAGCGACAAGGCTCTTGCCGCTAATGTTGTTATTAGCGATACTAAGATGAAGGATTCTGGGTATGGTATTTTACCTACTATCCTTTCAGTATGTCATTCTCCTGATTGGTGGATAGACACGGGTGCTAATACACATGTATGTTCTGATATTTCCATGTTTTCCTCTTAAGAGGTCTCAAGGACTTCTTCCGTGCTGATGGGAAATGGCTGACGTGCTTCTGTTCATGGTGTTGGTATGGTAAATCTGAAGTTTACTTTGTTGAAGACCGTACAGCTGAAGAATGTGCAGCACGTTCCCTCCATCAATAAGAATCTCGTCAGCGGATCGCTTTTATGTTGATATGGCTTTAAGTTGGTTTTTGAGTCCAATAAAGTTGTAATTTTTAAGTATGTACAATTTGTTGGAAAGGGTTATGAGTGCGGAGGTCTCTTCCGCTTGTCTATGCCAGACTCATGTACTAAAGTTATTAACCATGTGTGCAATGATAATGAGTCCAATGTTTGGCATTCATGACTCTGTCATATTAACTTTGGTTGCATGACGCGGCTAGCCAATATGAGTTTAATTCCGAAATTTACCACTGTCAAAGGTTCTAAGTGCCAAGTTTGTGTCCAAGCAAAGCAACCCCGCAAGTCTCATACGGCTGCGGAACCGAGAAACTTAGCACCGCTAGAATTATACATTCAGATCTTTGTGAGATGAATGGTGTGTTGACAAAAGGTGGAAAAAGATATTTTATGACGTTGATTGATGACTCCACTAGATACTGCTATGTTTATCTCCTAAAATCTAAATATGAAGCTTTGAACTACTTCAAAATCTATAAAGCTGAGGCAGAAAACCAACTTAATCTTAAAATCAAGCTGCTAAGGTCGGATCGTGGTGGAGAGCTTTTCAAACGAACTTGATTTATTCTATATGGAACATGGTATTATACATGAGAGGATGCCTCCCTACTCACCTCAGCCAAATGGGGTGGCCGAAAGGAAGAAACGCACTCTAACTGATTTGGTTAACGCCATGTTAGATACATCGGGTCTTTCCAAGGAATGGTGGGGGGAGGCGCTAATGACTGCGTGTCATGTCCTAAACCATGTTCCTGTAAAGGATAAAACCATGACTCCATTTGAGGAATGGGAAAAGAAAAGGCTTAAACTCTCTTACTTACGAACTTGGGGTTATTTGGCGAAAGTCAATATTCCAATACCCAAGAAGCGAAAGCTTGGACCAAAAACCGTTGATTGTGTTTTTCTGGGATATGTTTTTCATAGCATTGGCTATAGATTTTTGATACTAAAATCTGAGGTATCTGACATGCATGTTGGTACAATTATGGAGTCGAATGATGCGACTTTCTTTGAGGACATATTTCCTATGAAAGGTATGTCTAGCTCATCAAATCAGGAGATGACTAGTTCATCTAGTCAAGAATTTTCTATAATTCTTGAACCCACTATGCTGATAGAACACTCTGATGATCCCGTGGAGGATGAGAATGAAGCTTCCAAAAGGAGCAAGAGACAAAGGACTGCAAAGTCTTTTGGTGATGATTTCATTGTGTACCTTGTGGATGATACTCCCACTTTCATTTCAGAAGCCTATGCATCTCAAGATGCTGACTACTAGAAGGAAGCTGTCCTAAGAGAGATGGACTCCATCTTATCTAATGGTACTTGGGAAATCACTGATCGTCCTTATAGTTGCAAACCTGTAGGATGTAAGTGGGTGTTCAAGAAAAATCTTAGACCTGATGGAACTATTGAAAAGTACAAGGCACGTCTTGTGGACAAGGGTTATACCCAAAAGGAAGGTGAAGACTTTTTCGATACCTACTCACTTGTAGCCAGACTGACCACTATTCGAGTAATACTATCTTCGGCTGCCTCACATGGTCTTCTCGTTCATCAAATGGACGTTAAGACAACTTTTCTAAAAGGAGAGCTAGATGAGGAAATTTATATGGATCAACCTGACGGATTTGTAGTAGATGGTCAAGAAGGAAAGGTGTGTAAGTTAGTGAAGTCTTTGTATGGTCTTAAGCAAGCTCCTAAGAAGTGGCACGAGAAGTTTGAAAGAACTTTAACTGCTGAAGGCTTTGTTGTAAATGAAGCTGACAAATGTGTGTACTATCGCCATGGTGGGGGCGAGGGAGTTATTATGTGTCTCTACGTTGATGACATATTGATATTCGGGACCAACCTCGCTATTATCGAGGAGGTCAAAGAGTTCCTACCTTGCTGCTTTGAGATGAAGGACTTGGGAGTGGCTGATGTAATATTAAACATCAAGCTACTAAAGGATGACAATGGTGGGATTACATTGCTTCAGTCTCACTATGTGGAAAAGATATTGAGTCGCTTCGGGTATAGCGACTGCAATTCTTCTCCAACGCCTTATGATCCGAGTGTGCTACTTTGAAAGAATCGAAGGACTGCTAAAGATCAATTGAGATATTCTCAAATTATTGGCTCTCTCATGTATTTAGCCAGCGCTACTAGACCTGACATCTCCTTTGTTGTAAGCAAACTGAGTGGCAGCCGTCATCAAAGGGCTTCCCCGCGGGGAAGTCGAGTGATCGCTCGGTAGACGGTTTTCGTTTCTCGGTGCAATCTCGACTTCGAGATCCCTTCGATTGATCCAACAGCACTCCTACGTTCTTCATGGTCTGTTCCAAGTTGTTGGGTTCTAAGTTGTAATGGTGGTGCTATATGTGATAGCCTTTGCGTTTGTATCCAGTTCTATCTTTATATGAAAATGATTCAGGCCGGCTTATGCCCGCCGTACTTGGCTAAAAAAAATCCAGTTGGCACGCCGTTCATTCAATCAGACAAACCATGCATTCACGGGTGCATGTACATCCAAATCAAACGAAAACACTATCAGCAAATGCATAAACAACCAGAGTACCTGCCAAACGGCGTCAGGTGGGAAAATCACAAGCTGTTCTTCACGGACGTGTAGAATTTCATCTGCCGAGATCCAAGGCCTCACTACAAATACGACGACTCTCCAGATCACGCCGGAACTCAAGCACGCCAGCACAAAATACAGACGTAACGTAATATAGCTAGCACTTTGCTCGATCGACATCCATGGCCATGGCACCGAGAGCCGTGCTCCTCCTGGCTTTGGTGGCCGTAGCCAGCGCCACCTACTGCCCTCCGCCACCGGCGCCGGTGCCTGCTACCCGCTTCGGCTCGTGCCCCCAGAACGCGCTCAAGCTGCACGTGTGCGCCAACGTGCTGGGCCTGGTGAAGGCCAAGATCGGCGTGCTGCCGACCGAGCCCTGCTGCTCGCTCCTCGACGGGCTCGTCGAACTGGACGCCGCCGTCTGCCTCTGCACCGCCATCAAAGCCAACGTTCTCGGAATCCACCTCAACGTCCCCATCGATCTTACCCTCATCCTCAACAACTGCGGAAAGATCTGCCCAGCCGACTTCCAGTGCATCCACTAGGAGTAGGTAGCAATCGATTGAGAGATGGCTTTTGTTTTCAAGCTTCCGTTTGACTTATTTCTTTTGTGGTACTGGCAGTCTGGCATATGTACTATTTTTCTTTCTTTCACACGATGCGTACTATTTTGTTGTTGTACTAAATGAAGTGATAATTTCATGAGACTGGACCATGGGCATCCCGCATGCATCGTACTCCCTGCATATCAGTAGTATATCACAAAAAGATGACATTGTGGACATGGCTGAAGTCAAACTCTTAAAACTTTGACTATAAATATTGTTTCAAATATTTAGTGGGAACCTGTAAAGTAAATCATATGTTTGGATTTGAGGCAGAAGTATGTTCATAATGTATAACTATTTCTTATTGTTTTATGTATATATTGGAGTAGTAGTAGTAAAAACTAGTGATCAAGGTACTTCCTCTATATCGGTTTATTAAGATATTACGCATTATGTGATAAACCTTTGACTAGTAAATTAGCCAACAAAACGTTAGTTGTATATCTATCTACTAATTTTTTTTAAGGTAGGCTAGTCAAATATGTTTCCGTCCACCGAAAATACGTTTTCACCCAGAATTTTCCGTCTGCCGTTTTTTGGACTCTTTTGCCCCTCACTGTTTGGAGTTTTTACCAGTAGTGCCACCGCCAAGTCAACCAGCGTCTCTGCCCTGAGCCCTCATCCCGCGACCGCGATCCCCTTCTGCCTCCTGTCCACCGCCTCCCCTTCTAGCGCGCGTCGCCGCCATGTCCTCGTCGCCAAGCTCTGCCGCCAGCAGCTCTCTCGTGTGCCCCGAACCAACGCGCCCTAATTGTATCTGATCTCTGTCGGCCTTCCCCTCGATCTTCTCCAATCTCGCGGGCGCCCATGGCCGGTTGCCGCCGCCTCTCCATGCCATCCTCGATCCCCGGCAGCCGTCCTTCATGATGCGAGCCACCGTCTCCCTTCTCCGCCGATGCAAGGGGAAGGAGGAGGTGATAACTGCGGATAAGATGGAGTTCTAGAAAGGCCTGGGACGTGGGCCTGGATTTTCCATTGGCGTCATGGCGTCTGCGGCCGGCTTCGCAGGGTGCACCGCCTTCTGCTAACCTCCTCTTCCGTGGCGTAATGCTCCTACTGGTTTAGTCGGGAACAAGAGATGAATGATTCACGATTTGCCTTTCTTCTTCAGACATGAGCGATCCGCTTCCCTATATTCCCCTCTCTTGATTGTGCTACTTCTGTCAAAAGAGTGGGATACCTGTCGGTGGACTTTTGCCTGTCTAATCTTCATCTGATTAGAACTGAAACTATAGTGCATCGGTCAATTCAAACACTAGAGAGCGCTGCATTGACCATTCGGCTCTTGCCCAGGGGTGTCACACAATGTTCAAAAGGAATTAATTTTGCCTGAACATGATACCAAGCGGTGCATAGTCCATAGCTTACTTCGGTGTCCTGCAATCGGATGCAAATATATTGGCAGCTAAAGGATAACTACTTAATAAACGTCCACTGCTTAATCAACAGCGAAGATCATTGACATTCTGCTAAGATATATACAGGGCCGGTCCTGATATGATATTGGTCGGGTGCAAGACAACAAAAAAAGATCCCTATGCACGAATTGTTAAGAAGTGTTTTTTGATAATTTTAATAGCATCTTACATATTGAACATCTCTAAATTATCAAGAGTAATTTTTCACTCTAAATTATCAGTTAAAATATCTGCAATTCTCCTTGCGTTTGAACCCTTCTTCCACATTTTGTCTCTCTCTCAAGCCCCAACATCGGCGGTGTAGGGAATGGGAAGGCGACCTAGACCAAACACCGGAGTTCAAGCAAAGCGCTCGGTGCCTTTTTTCCCCTTCTGCTATATTTTTTTGAAACGAAGTTTCCCTTCTGCTATAGCTGCATACGTAATATGTACAGAGCCCTATGCTACTAGCTGATCGGTTCATCGATTTTTTTGCATATGCTTGTGCCTACCTTGGTAGGGCTCTTGCAGCTGGGTGCCTGTGCACCAGCTGCACAGGCTTAGGGCCCGCCCTAGATATATAGGATCGAGTAAATCATATTTGCGTCCGCGTTGCCTTTTGTGTGTTGTCCATCGGCCCCATAGCATAACAAGACATGCATGATGATAACATTCATATACACATTTGTTCACTTTAGTAAAGAAAAAAAAAGCAATTAAAAGGTACCATCGGTCATGAGCAAAATAATCAACATGATGCATGTATAGATTCAAAGATGCATAAACTGCAAACTAATCATGCATGTAAAGATTTCATACAAGTTTATATGTTTAGGGTAATCCTTTTCATAAATATGAGTTTCTACAGATATTTGTGTCATTTGTTCTTGATATGTGGCATTTTAATTTCAAGTTTATACTCCCTCTGTCTCAGAATAGATGTGTTAGGTATTTGAAAATTTGGATGAATCTATATAGTAAATCGTGTCTAGATTCATCTAAACTAGGGTTATGGTTCAGTTGCAAACATACGTGTGACCGGCTCGGCGCGTCCTCGCTTACAAGCAAGATGCAAATGCCTCAAATCCAAAAAATCTAGTCACAACATACTTGTGACTGGCTCGGGGTGTTCTGGTTACAAGCAAAATTGCAAAATGACTCAAATCCAAAAATTATAGTCGCTACATAATTGCAACTGACTCGAGGCGTTCTCGTTACAAGCAAAACATAAAATTTCAAAAAACATAAAAATGGATTTTCGGAAAAACAACAGACCGATAAAAAACCAAAAAAAAAGAAAAGCAGAGAAAAAACAAACATGAGAAAAAAATAGCAGAAAACTAATTAGAAAAAAGTTCATTCATGACCAAAATAGAAGAGAAAAAAATTCGATGGGGGTTTGAAATAGTTCATTCACGACATAAAACAAAAACATACCAAAAAAACATGAACAAAAAACCTTAAAAAAGGAAAATTGAATTTTTGAAAAATCATAAACATCAACAAAAAAACATCTAGAAAAAGAAAATACACTCCTAGTTACAACAGAAACAAAATAACATAAATAAAACAGCAAAGTAAAAAAACAGACGGGCCGCCGGTCCATAGACAGACAACCCCATCCAGCACGAGCGGCACATAGTGGATTCTTGGAGTTTTTACATGCTGGTAGCGATAAGCGTAGTAAATTCGTGCAGACCGCCTTGAAAAGGTAAAAGATACAGTCCATACACCTGTCGTACGGCGGGATGGACGACTAAGAAATAGCTCGAGGCAACAACTAGGAGTTTGTCGCTGCTGCACCGAGATTGTTGGTGACACGGCAAGCCAGATTAATGCATACAGTATCTCATCCCTGCATCGCCCCATCCAAATCGAGTAACAACCAAGAGCCATGAGCTCACCTCCGGCGCCAGGTCTCTGCCAACGCGCTGGACCTTTCCATGCCACCACGAGCTCCCTACTGCCACGTTCAAGCTGCACGGTGAGAAATTACTCATTTTCCTCGAGACCAAGAGCATGATAGAAAAATTAAAAGTGAGCAATACCACAGAGTCTATTATCTGCCTAGAATAATTCAAACCACTAACGGGTTCTTGGAAACCTTAAACAGGCTTTTATCCCGTTTTATAAATAAAACAACTTCTGAGTATAGAGTTCACAACCGCCACTAATGTCAAGATGCCAAAGAAAAAGAGAAAAGACATGTCCGCTGGGGCTACAACACAACATCGCCCAAAACCAAAAACAAAACAGTGGGTGAGCACGACCACTAGACATGCCCCTTGGGGTGAGACGACCAGGAGCGAAGCGCTGAGACGAAGATCTCAGCGCCTGAAGGATGTTGTCCAAGCCCTCCTGGTCTTGATGTTTAGATAGCAGGTACCACTGCTGAAGATAAGCAAGAAAAGAAAAATAGAGTCAGAAGCACATCTTGGAAAGATCCTCTCTACCACCAACTTATTCCGAATGTTCCATAGCGTTCATGTTAGGGCAGCAAACACTAACCAGAAGAGGTGGTTCCTTCTTCGGTACGGGTTGCCTCTGTCTCAAGGAACTCACCAAGATCTTGGGCCTACCATGTCGACCCAAGACCTTCCCAGATAAAGATCCATAGAAACTAAGCGGAAGGACAAGTGAACATAATGTGGGCGCATGTTTCTAGCATCCAACATAATGGACTCAGTCTATTGCCAAGACCATTATGTTTCGACACCTCTACCCCTAAAGAAAGGCAAATCCTGCAGTAGTTGCCACAGAAAGATCCTCAAGATAAGGTAAAGATGTGCCTTCCAAAGGAGGGTCATCCATTCTAGTTCAGAACCCTGGATGATGGTCTTGTGTGCCGAACTAACCTAAAAGGCTCCCGAGGGAGACTGGCACCAAGTTACCCCGTCCCTCTCATCCGATAGGGATGTGGGCAGGGAGCCCCAGTCTTAGGAATTCGGCATGTTCAACGGGGTTGAAAGTCCTCTAGTACGGGATGTTCTAGTTACATTCTTGACCCGCCTCGGCCACCAACATCTTCGGAGCTATTCAAATGGTGAATAAGGCCAGGAACTCCTGGCACTCGGGAGAGGCCGCTAGCCAATGGTCCAGCCAAAAGAGGACTTCTCGTCCATTTCCCACGCTGAAAAGTTCCCCCACTAGATGTCATGCTTGATGTCCTGGATGGCTCGCCAAAATTGGGAGCCCTCCCGATGCTCACATTCCAGCAAGGGGAAGCCCCAGAGATATTTGGCCTTAATGAGTTGAATCCACAACCCTCCATCGTCCTAGAGGATACGCCACACCCATTTGAGCATCAAGGCTACATTAAAGCGGTGCGAGTCGAGGATCCCTATGCCCTCTAGAATCTTGGGGGCACAGATGTTAGCACATTTCACCATGTGGTGTTTCTGATGACCATCCCGAGACAACTCTTTCGCGAAGTTCGCGCCTCGGGTAGCATGCAAAGCCCCGTCTAATACATGGGGGCTGGACAGTAACGAATTGATAAGGATCATCTTGCTCCCCTTGGTCGGGATCCTAGCTCGCCAGGGTTCCGCTTTGGACCAGACCCTCGTGACCAGTGGGGCCAGGTCCTTGATCTACACTCGTGTATCCCTTATAGGCATCCCCAGATACGTGATGGGTAAGTCTGCCAACCTACAGTGAGTTTGTCAACGACACACTGCCTGTCCTCGTCTGAGTATCCCAAGATCATGACCTTGATCTTGTTGAAGTTGATCTTAATCCTTGACATGAATCCAAAGCACAGGAGCAGGAATTTGAGATTGATGATATCTAGCTCTGAGCCCTGCACCATGATCGTGGTATCATCCGCATATTGGAGGTGGGTAATCCCACCTCCGGGGATAATGCCCTACCATGCCCGAGATGTGGCCCACGATTTTGGCTCTATCCAAAACCTACCCAAGGGCATCCACAACATAGTTAAACAAAAGGGGGAAGATAGGGTACCCATGTCTTACTCCGCAAGATGGTCTGAAATATGGACCAACCTCCCCATTAACATTAATCGCGGTTCTACCACTCATGACGAACTGCAAAATCCAACCAATCACCCTGTCATGAAACTCGTGCCGCTCGAGAACTTGACAGATAAAGGCCCAATCCAACCCATCATAAGCCTTCTGAAAATTCAACTTGAGGAACACTCCCTTGTGATGTTTAGCCTTAACCTCATGAATAATTTCATAGATGAAAAGGACACCATCATGAATCAAGCGTCCCTTCAAGAAGGAAAAATGAAGTGGGCGGAATAGGCGTTCCATGATTGGGGCAATTCTCTTGGCAGATCTTCGCAAAAATGCCTTTGGATAACGTTGATGTTATGAAATCCTGTAATGAGTTACTTGATCTTGTTAGGTAAATATGTTACTTAATCTTTCTCAATAACTGTGAAGTTATAAGGAAGAAATGAAACTTTATAAACAAGACATAAAGGCTTGATTTGTCATAGAAATTTCTTGAAAAATTCAAAGGTTGACTACAAGATGTAGAGATGCTTGAGTCTGTGGGATTTACACTAAGAAATTTGTATAATTGATACAGGATTGTCAAAACTACATGTTTTTCAATGTCCAGATTGAAAAGGTATTGTAAGGTCTTGTCAATCACATGAATGTTGTTGTCTCGTAGTAGGAGATTCTCGGTTTGATAGATGATTAAAGAATTTTGGAATTGCCAAGATTATTGAGAGGACCTACACTTACAAGAAATTGAGTGGGATCGGAATAGTTTCCTAGTAGATGTGTGGATGACATATTTGAGTGGGAACTATGTGAATTCCTGATCTAATATGTGGATGACATATTTGAGTGGGAGTTGAGTCATATCCTAGTCTCACATATATTGATAGCATATTTGAGTGAGAGCATGACAACATTCTTATATATGCACTTGACATATTATGAATGATGTCGATGGTATTAGTAATATTTAATTAGTAAATATACGATCGATGAAGTTGAACAGATACATTGAACATATATAATCTATGGAGATAACTCAATACGTTTGATAAACATTGATGTCGAAATGTTTCATGAATTAGATTCTGAAAGAAGTTCAAAATATTCTAGTTTCAGATTCTAAAATAGTTTAGAATGAAACAAGTATAGAAAGAAGTTCTTACTTGTAAAATTAGTGGAAGCATTGAGTTGGTTAAGATGAGAAGAATAGGGATGATAAACATCTATGATTGGATCATTAGATTCTTCCATACAGCCATAATGAATACTCGACGTAATGTGACCCATGTTCTTGGATAGAAGAACAAAGTTCTAAAGTGGTTCTTGAATGAATCACATGAACAAAGTTTAAGCCTATTATCTAATGTCTCTTATGGGAGCATAGGATCCACATAGATATGAAAGTATACAAATACTTTGGAATTAGCAAGTATGATATTTGGCTAAGGAAGTTTGACTTCTAAATTGAGTGTGTTTCTAGTATACATGACGACGTGAAAGTTCAATTGACTGATCGAATGTAATTATAGACAAAAGAAACAATGTCCTACTCTACCGCCAAACATGTACTTCAAAAATATGATGTGATAATATAGAATAATTTCAAATAGGTGACATTAATGATTTGCAAGAGAATATACAGATCTGGATATTAAGATCGAGGGATAGAACGTTTTCCATTAGCAAGCATGATCATAAGAACATATATGATATGTGGTTATTAGTAACAAGTGTAAACTAGACTAGAAGGACCTTGTGTGCGTTGCTGCGTCGGTTTCCTTTATTATCACAAAACATATATATTTTATTTCTGCTGTTGAGTCAAGTTGGTGTCTAGGTTCGTGCTTCGTTTTTCTAATGGGGCATCACAAGTTTTTTCTCTTTGGCCGCATGCATGCCATGTCCAAATGGGGTGTAGTGGCGCTTACTCAATCTACTTTAATGTGTATTCTTATATGCATCAAGCAAAATAAAAAGGTAATAAATCTAATTCAAAATTGTCCCATATATTAAGATTACAATTTCTCCTTTTAGCAAGTAGAAAGTGTCATGTAAAATTATATAGGGCAAACAAAAGTAGCCAGTCAGCTATATTTATACAGCTCATACATGATATTGCACAAAAAATAACAAAGGAACAACAAGAAAAGAATCATAAAGATGGCTGCATAATTCTTTGTAAGCCATCTCTATCATTCTGTAGGGCATCAACTTTTGATTACATGAAGCGTTCCGATTTGTTAACTGGATGTAAGGCATTTTCGACCCTTCTTTCAGACCTGTAGAAGGCAGATAATCTAGTTTGAATGTGTCAATGACATGCTCATTTTCTAGGTACACAACACATACAGCTGCAATATGCAAGGAATCAGAAGCTACGGTGTCTACCTTGAAGTAGAATGTGACCATTCTCTGATTTTCTAGCTGGATCATTGGAACCATCAACACAGGAATATACCACCTCTTTTAATTTATCCTCACCTGGAAAACATTATCAATCTGTAGATTTTGAATAGGCGGACTGAAGAAAACTCACAACAGGTATTATACTATGTTTTTGTTGTCAGCACAAGATCTTGGCCTTCACATTCTACGCTCTTCTACTGCCTACTGAGTACTTAGCAGCCATTTCTGAGAGGATTTCTTAAAGCTCTTGCCAGGTTAAGTGAGAAGGGCCTAAAGCTAGAGAGATGAGGTATAATTAGACAATAAAAATGAACAAATCAAATATGACAGCACAAAATCACATGGTGCACTTGGAACCAGCGGTCAATTAACTTCAAAGATTTAAGCACACATAAGTTGTATATTCTATCATAGGACACTATCAATTTTTGGGCACAAAAGAAAGCCCAAGGACGCCAATAATGTTACCAGGAAGCATACTCAATTAAGTAAATTCAAAGAATTTTAAAATCCTGTATCAGCTCGCATGGACATCCTAGCATGGAGCACTCAACTTTAATAAAAACAATGCAAACTGGGACACCAGGTACCAAAACTAAAATAAACAGATATAAATTTAGAAATGAAATCCATAAAAGTAAAAGTTTTTGTAAGAATCTAACTCGACAGTATAACAACTATTACTGAGATAAAATTAGGGGAAAAGGCTATGTTAAGGATATGCACGACACCAACCTTCACAACAATAAGCAGTCATCTTGTTGAATTGACCAGACTTGGGATGAACATTTCTTGAATTTAATTTCCTGATACACAAACCGAATATACATCTAGCTAATCCAACGATTCAGAGAACATAACACCCAAGAACTCAAATCCATCTCCCAAATTATATATAGAACAAGCAATTCAACTCATGTCATGACGTACTTCTGGATACGAACAAGTGGATTTTTATGGGATTTACACAATGGAGAAGATCACATAGAAGAAGCAAGCTTTACCTGCTCTGGACAGAAAGGAGGCTATTGTTCAGAGATTGGAGATGCCGACCTACCTTCAGTTCAAGTTTTCGAGCTAGCTGGGAGAGACGATCAGCGACCTTGTTCCTTGGACCACCTCATCTATATATGTCTCATACACAGCCAACAACATCAGTGGACACGTAAGTAGTGAACTTCTGGTTGGAAAGGGAAAAAAATTCTAATATTTTTCACAAAACATGAGTAATATGAACTTACTCTATTATGTAATATCTTGTGCACTTACGATCATGTTAGTATCTATATACGTCAGGACAAAACATTGGAATAATCAGGTAACACTACTGTAGCAGAAAACAACTTGGCTAATGACTAATCCAGTGATCCAAGTCAGAAATCTGAGGATCAGTACAGTATTGGTGCAATCTAGCATATGGTGGAAACAATATAACACAGTAGCATATGATGGAAGCAGTATATCGCAGTATCTTATAATGGATTATTAGGAGTCAACAACACATGTCACTGGCAAATTAACTCAAGAATAGGATTTTCACTCAAACACGCTAATTTACATCAGAGTATAACAGATATATCGTGGTATATATCTACACTCGGGAATTTCACAACAAAATCATCATCCTAGATGCAACATAAAGCCCTAATTATAGGATCAAAAGCTAGTTATCGTATGACAGTACGCTTACTAAAAAAAGGGCTAATGGCAGAAGGCACAACACACCTGTGGCCGAGGGATCGGTGAGCGCGACGCATAAGACGACTTAGAGGGAGCACCCGACAGCAAGACAGCCATACTTCCATTGTAGTTCCCTGTCTTTCATACACTGGACTTGGGCGACAAAACTCAAATTGCTAGACAGCAGGTCGGCATCTTGTACGTAAAGTCGGCTCAACTGTTCTCTCTAAAAAAGAGTTACGATGCCCATAGCTGGATCAGTCTCCACATCACAATCGGCTATTCGAATACTTGTCTACTATAAGGAAACATCTAGTCAATCTTAGCAGAAATTCAAACAATTACCAAACAACTGAACTCCATGGCACAATCCCATAGTTACCACATAGCAGAGCAAATCTGGCTTTAGGTCCATAAACCATACTAAACACCTAAATGTATTGTGGTAGTTATGCTGATGTACAGAAAAATCCTATGTTTAAATATTCTTCACAAATAAGTTTACTTTTTTATAGCGCACATAAATTGAACAAAAACTTGCTATTATGCCTCATCAAGATTTGTTTGAATCATATATCAACTCTTGAAAAAAATCAACTGGACCAGGATGAGAAATAACCCCACCAATTAGTAGCACAACGAAACAAAGTGAAGCCACGAACCTACTTACAGTTCTACTCTAGGAAGATGACTGAACCATGTAGAATAAATATAGCTTAGTATATATTTTAGCCGAGGATGGAATTTCAGCAGTTGGGCATGCAACATGGATATATTTAGAACACACAAATAAATGATGGTATGTCACAAATATATGTACAATGGCCCACCAGTGTAATTGGGAAATGACAAAACAATGGCTAGTACCATCCAAATAATAAAGAAGATGGTTTAAGAAGAAATTGGTGCCCGCTTTCATCTCAAATTTACCAAACTGGTTGCAGGCTATGTCTCAGCATAACACCACGTGAGTCAAAATCAATACCGATAAGTAAGCATGCAATAAAGAGGGTATTAAGAAAATATCTGCACCTTAATCTATCATTTCTAAATGTATCCACTTTCCTGCAAAAGATGTGCACCGTAGCTCAATAAACTAATCCGACCACAGTATTTTTGCATCTTAACAGTTTTCAACTTTGTTTCTGCCCAGTTACACTTCAAACGCATTAACCAATGGCTAATATATTGCCTTTGATGTAGCTAGCTAGCATTTGACAAACATAAGAGTAACATACATCAAACTAAGAACATTGAGTGTTCTCGATTAGAACGAAGAGACATATGAGATTATTTTTTAATAATATAATTTGAAATCTAATTATAGCCTTAGACACCATAAGATGACTTTCTGAGCATAATTAAAAAAAGGAGCACCTGTTTATATATAAACTGGCTACCTTAATTCCAAGTGTACACATATATGTCGAAGTCTATATGTAGACGTGGTTTAAGTGCTGCAGTATCTATCATTATCAGATAGGCATGCTGGAGGAAAAACTTCACCCAGTTCTAGAGGTTTGACAACAAGTAAGGACCATGAAAAGTACAAAAACGCATGAATCTTTAAGCAATCTACCAAAAGAAGTTGTTGCTATTAGATCTAAAGGCAAGGACAATTTCTATCATCACAAAACCACTACATTAGAAAATGCAAAGGCAGGTCAGCCTTTGAGTCCTGACAAAGAATGGTTTACTTGGAGTACTATATTTTAGCATATGAAGGTCATTGGAATCTAATGCAGTTTGAACTGCTTCATGAGCAGACGCTTGTAGCAACTGTAGGACTGACAGTAACTTCATGCTCTCCATGGTTGATTTTCCTGTTATCAACATTTTCATGCAATAACTAAAGTGTGCATGATAAGATCTACACCAACAGTATAACTTGCATGTATTTACTTGAATCAGTAAAGATTCAGACTTGGGGGTGTACGTATGTACTAACTCAATCAAACTAATATTCAGATTTGGGTGTATGGATTTCACTCAAGCCAATAGGAATTCAGAGTTCTTGCTAGATGCAGACGGGATGTAGCAAATTTAGCTGGATGGTTCTAAAGTAGTGGATGCATTCATTCACAAAATAAGAGACACGGCGAAAGCAATCGCAACCTACCTCCAGAACATGATGGCAGTAAAATAGCAAGCCATTGGAGTAGGATTGGGATTGGTGGAATCCGGCCAAAACAAACCTGATATGATGAGGGCGACTGAAACAACACCGTTCGATGTCCACGCTCTATATTTTTCCCACCTGGTAGGCCCTTGGTTGGGTCCAAGATGTGGATCGCGAGGAGTTCTGGAGCTTGAAGGCGAGCGACGGGATGGGTACTGGGCGGTGGGTGACGACATCGTTTCCCCTCCTCCCACCATCGACGACGGTGCCCCGGCGAGTTCGCCACCGATCTGGCCGCCATGGAGTCTGCCGCTCTTCCCGCGTGGTCCTGCGCCGAAGACGAAGAATTATACTGGTACGCCGTGGCTGAGGCGGAGCTCCGGGCCATCGAGGCCTCCTACGCCGCCGAGTTAGCCAAGCGCCGCCGCCTCCCGGACTGGTCCAACAAATCCGTCAAGCCAGCCATCCCATTCTGACCCCGACAAATCCCTGTCCTGTTGGCCGCATCGCCGTCATCGATCCTCCTGCCTCCGACTTGCCGAGGTGAGGCTCCCCAACGGAGAAGGCGGCGCAAAACCTAGGGGTCAGAGGAGCTGCTCCAGAAAGAGTCATCGTGGAAGAGAAGAGATTGTTTCAGAGTTACCTTTGGGGCTGAGGAAGGCAGCGACGGGAAGGAATGGAGGCCCACATGTAGTGGCACAAGATTGGCAAAACGCGCAAGTGGCCTCATATCGCTCCGTTTTGCTCAGACTTAACCCATAGAATAATTTTGACAAATTTGAGACATCTATTTTAAAGACGTAGGGAGTACTATATTAATATTTATTATGTGCTGATGGTTCCCATGTCGAGCAATATGCGGCTGATGGCCCAGCTCCGTCCCACCCCAATCAGGAAAAAAATGCGCTCAGTCCCAATGAAAAAATAGGAGTCCAACCCCAACAGAGTGGCCAATGCGAAACCTCATAGGACATAAATCCAGTTCGGCTGCATTCACGGCTGGTGTTGCCCCAAGTGGCATGCTCCCCGACGGCGCTGGCTCCAGCGGATGTAGGTCTCCCGGTGGACCAAGGACTGGATCTCGTTCTTCAGGTTCTTTTTGTAGTTTTCAAGGCCTTTTCTTTAGTTTCTAGGTTTAGATGTGATTTGGATACTTAGGGGCCTCTTTGTAAAATGTTTCCTCCAGTTATTACCACATGCAGCTTCTAGGCCCTTCAGAGTCTTTTCCGTTCAAAAAAAAATCCACTTCGAAGAGCAGCCCGACAATACGTCCTAGCTCTAGAGCAGCCTGGAATAACTGGATCAATATGGTAGGTTTTCACCATGTAAACTCTCGGTGCTGCATGAAAAGAGATATCACACACCTCATCATCCTGATATTTTTTCTTCATTCACAAACACGGTATAACAAGCAACGCACGGGTATTTAGCTAGTATATATATATATATATATATATATATATATATATATATATATATCCAAAAGTATCATTGGATGTTTTCCAATTACTGGAAAAATATTATCTCAAAATGTGTAATAATATACTCTAATAAACCAATATGGAGGAGTAAATCACTAGTACCGATTGGGCCTTCGCATACGGTGGAAATCGTCCTTCACACACGATGAATCCAAATGTCGCTATCCACGGGTGTGCGATAAGCCTCTACTACGCATACGGTTTATCAAATCGTGTGTGAAAGGCACACGGCAGTCCAATTGTCCCGAAACTTTATGCTTTGCAAATGCCTATTTCTTCTTAACCGTTTGTGTCTTCCAAATTATTACAAATGACTTGTCATGCTTCACTTGTATGTGTTTATCTCAATTCGTATACGATTGGTTAGAACCAGACGTATGCTTATTCCAGTCATTGCAAATGTTTTTACTCTTAATCGTCTCCACCGGAGGAAGACACAATATGCTAGTAATGCAAATACAGTACCAAATATCAATTTTATTTGATTACGCAGAAGATACATCATATGTTTACATATATTTACGACGTAGCTTCATTTGGTAACTATATAAAGGAGAATGATACACAAAAAAGAAGAGAATATGTAGCTATTCTCTGTTACCTCTTTGTCTCCATGGTGCACCATGCTTGCTGATGGAATATTGATCCACTCAAGATACTGCTTTTCAAAAGATTTGATGGATTGGACCGTCAACTCATGTTGCAGGTTGAGCACTTCAGATGGTATACTTTGATCTAAACAAACAAATTCATCAATGATAAAGTAGCACTCATACAACAAGTACGGTAGACCCACTTGAGTGCCTTATCACAATTAGTAATTTAGTATCATTACAGACACTTACCCGTGATTACTATAGACCCTAGCCATCCAAGAAACCAGTGAAGTTCCTGATTTCCTCAAGAGAGGGTGGAGACTCCATAAAACCTTTCTATGCAGTGTCACCAAAATAGTATCCCTATTATACAAAAATAGTAATGTCAAGATGTAACCATGGATCTGGTATAACCAATCAATTTGGACCACATATAACTATGGCAGTAATAGATCATAAGAAAATACATGATGCAAATTATTCTAATACATTGCACAGATCTGGTCACACATACACAATTCCAAATACATAGATCTGGTACATACATAGTTAAATATATCTAAAACACATATACATTAGGTCCATACATAGTTAACAGTATATAGGACATATACATACACAGTTAAACATATATCACATATTGCAAAAAAAAAGATGGATCTATTGCTGCACCACACAAACATATAGGCAACCACATAAGCAATGACCATAAGAAGTTATGGCAAAAATAAATAGTATTGGCCGGCAGGCAAGGATGGTGGAGCTAGCACATAGATTCACACACTAAGAAACCACATATGGTGATTCGTAGACACTATCTTGCACAAAGATCTGGTACTGGTACATACCTCCGGGCAGGCGAGGACAGTGGAGCTAGCTGGCGAGGATGAGTCGGCTTGACTAGCGCTATCGCTAGCGAAGAAGTTGTCGGCAAGGTCATCTGCATTCTAGCGGGGCAAGGTTTCACCAGATGCGGTCCTTCCTCATCCTTATCATAAAGAGGGGTGGTAGTTGTCGACTATCCAGAATGGATGCAGTCCCTTCTGGTCCTTATCCCTATATATAGGAGAAATGGTAGGGTTTGTTTCTGCCGGGCCGTAATGGGCCCAAACAAAACACATGTTTTTACAAGAAACAATTGTTTGCGACAATATGACATATCACACACACTTTCTTTTTGCGTAACCGTGTGTTATACTCACGCACCCGGTCGTTGCAGAGTGTCTCGAAGGGCTCCTCCATGATGTGATGCACCGATTATTCCTCATGCCGCGCTGACGCGATTTTACAAGAAAATATTTGCGATATTTCTTACAAATCGTACACGATTGAGCAAATCCGAATAGTTCGTTCATAGATCTCCATGAGAGAACCGTGCGCCGTGTTACATGGGAAGTAATCTATGAAATTATAATTTCTACTACTTCTCGTCATTATCAGAGATGTAGATGATCTCCTTCTAGAAGGTGGAGCCAAAGGCATTGGCTTAGCTGCCAGCGGTGATATTGCCGTCCTTCGCCATGCGCTCTATGCATGCCTCGTGTTTCTTCTTGGTGAAGTAATCTAGCAGTGTTGCCTGCTCCTCGAACATCATGTCCTCATCCTGCCTGTCCTTTCGCTCGGCATTCTCCCACCATTTTAGCTATAGAGAATCATCTTCTGGAGTCGAAGTCGACGTGTCCTCATCATCCTCCAAATTGACTTTGTAGTCGTCTTTCGAGGAGGTCTAGCCAGAATACGAGGGGGGGGAGCCTCTGTCGTGGTACAGCGGCGGGACGGGGTGCTCCTCCTCCCCAACCTCTAGATCTTGCTCCTCCTTCACCTTAGGACAGTCCTATTCATCACGGTTGTGCTTCGCTGGCGGTACTAGCCAAACATAATAAAGGCAAGCGGTCTTCTTGGAGCGAGGCATATCAAAATTTGTCTACTGTAGAGCTGGTGTGTGCCAAGAGGGCGCGGCGGCGTGGCGCTTTATGCTACACGTCCGGGAAGCTGCATTGTTCCCGACACGTAGCATGCGATGGAAGGAGAAGAGGCTATGCATGCGTCTTATGGAATTTGAGAAAAACACACAATAATTTATGACTCGCCGTTTGAGGAAAGGCATAGAAAAAGAAACAGTAGAAAGTCTATGCAACGTCGCAAATACAAGACACACACTTACCACTAAAGGAAACATGGGCGATGCTTTTCTACTAAGCAAACACTTCTCTCAGAGTGAGACGTGCGTCGTATCTGTTATGATAGCGAAAAGTGTTCGGTGTGCGACAAACCCGCAAAGGGGCCTACCTAGGCCATGGGCAGAGTCAAATTTTTGCAGCGTCAACGCTCTTCCGCGTTGCACATGGGAAGGGCTTTCTGTGTGCGACGAGGGGCCTTAATAGGCCCAATCTGTACTAGCGAATTCTCAAAAAACACGTCAATGTCTAAAATGATATCAATTAATGATATGATGTGTTCTATCGGTTGTGACATAGCTGGCGGTGGCCAGGAGGATCTCCGGCGTGTAGGGTGGCGGTCGGTGCCATGGGTGGTGGCACAAGCATCCTGATCTGAGCCCTAGGCTTGGGCGGGCCTCCTTTGCAGCTTCACCTCGATGGACACAATGACGATATGATATGGCTCTCCTGGGCCAGTTTTGCAGCACGAGGAAGCCGGAGTTCCTGCCCTGGGCATGGTGGTGGTGACTCCCTCCTCTATCGAAGGTGGTTGGGCTAGGGCGGCGAGCGGCGCATGCTCCATGGCCGCGTGTCGGACGGGGTATGTGTGGTAGCAAAGGGGGATAGAGCTCGATCTTCAGTCCTAGGCATGCCATAGTCGCCGTGCATCCATCGGGTCTCTCTAAGTGGCTGTACCGCAGATCTGGTAGTGGAGTTGCGTGGCTACCAGTGAAACCCGAGATGGCTCCGGTCATGGCGGACTATGACGGCGCTTTTGCGTCGATCTCCTTGTCGAACACATCATCGACGCAGCTCTTGCATCTTCACTTAGGCTATTTCAGGGGAAACGCTAGATCTGGCTCTCTCGGATCAGATCGGACTTCGTCTTTGGAGCATCTGTTGGTCAAACGGGAAGAAGGTGGTGCGGCTTCATCTTGCACGGAGTCTTCAGCAGAGTCAAGTCATGCCTAACCACCAAGTGCTATGCTTAGTCAAGCATGGTTTGGTAGGTGCTACGTATGAAAAATCTTCTAAAAATCTCAAGCTGCGTCGAATGGTGGGACTCAACGGCATGGTGCCGAGTGGTCTCGGTGGCGACCCTGCGTGCATGCTGATCGACGCGCGCAAGGTGGTGGCATTGTATGACCCACAGAAGGAAAGCCTGACAAGGATCATTACTATTATCTTCTTGGACATGGGTTGGTGGAAGACGGTGTCATCATCGGTTTGAGTGTGCACGTTGGTGTGCGCTTAAGATCATCTACAGTTTGTGCTCATGGCTCGACGTTGGACGGTTATGGGACCTGTTGTTTTGTGATGATGTGTGTAGGTGTGTGGTCAGAGACATGGTCACCCCCTTCATCGATTTGTTGGAGTTAGAGAGGTAGCTTCGGGTTAATCTTTATATTCTCTTTGTAAGGTTTCATTAAATAATAAATAAACAAGATTGTGTACATCATTTCGATGCAAAGGCAGAGGGTAACATACTAACATCTCCATCTCAAAAAAAGAAAAAAAGTTGTGCTATGGGGGTCGACTTGAGGAATGCACGAGAACTTCCTCCTCCTTGTTGAAGTGGCGCTATAGAAAACGTTTGGCCAGATTACTCTATCTCTTAGATAATCAATTTTAACCCCATTCCCAAATACATGATGTAATCGATTTTCTCCTTTTCAAGAGGATGATACTTAGACATTGAGGTCTTCATTTATATTCAAGTCTTACTTTTGCACGTATTCCTTCTATCTTGAATTAGACTAGGTGGGCAGGCAAGCTTCGTCTCGCTGCCTGCATCTCGTTCTCACACAGCATGGCCAGGGTGGAGATTTGCGGACGTTTTCATCTTGTGATACAAACAGGTGTGACATGTTAGATTGTTTAATGTTTTGTCTCAATGGCATATACATCTAAACCGGTCAAAATATAGCCCCGCCGAGTGGCTAACAATTACCTCAATTATCATCCAAAAAATTTGAGCATCAACTTTAATGTCCAACAGTCATAGTTAACGGACATCTACCTCAACCCTACGCACCATAAAATCAACCAAGTTGTCTTTAGGATGAACCTCTTATTGAGGCTACCTTATCACAACCTATCTTACATGTACCTACTGATTAGATCATTCATCTCAGATTTATAATTACATCGTGTGTTATCATTTTGTGGGGCATCCAAATAACTTAAAAGCAATAACCAAACATGAATATTTTATACAGAGACATGAGAAAATAGCCTTATACTTGATGTGCATAACCATAGCCACAAAAGGTTTTATACTTGATGTGCATGATCGCAAGACTACAATTCCATTTTCAAACATGAATGTAGACTAACATATTATTAAAGATTTGTATAACCAAACATGAATGTGACATAGTAGAGTATAGAATGTTTGCATAACCACATTTTCAAACATCACACGTACCTAGCAGAATGGTACAAAGGGGTGCCCAGTATACTGTAAATGTGGCGCACTGCCATGCAACGAAATTAGAACGTACATAAACATGAGCATTGTTTAAGAAAAGAGAAAGTTTACAGAAACCAAGACACTGGAAGCGCCATTGTCGCTCTGCATCGTAATAAGAAGTTAAGGATCAGCAAGCATTTAGCTAAGTTGGACAACAAATCGATGGACGCTGTGTTATGAAAACCACAAGTAGCTAAGTTCTGCCATGCGCATTCACAAATTACTGTTTGAATATTCTCCAGAAATATACATTAGATAAGCATTCTGAAATAATCGTTCTGCCAAAAATTGTTGTTCTAGTGCCATTTACCTCAGTTTTTCTCACAGCGCATCCAATAAAAAGATTATAGGTATGCTACTATATAGTGCTAACCTTACAAATGGCAGGTACATCTGCATCCCTTCCTTCAAATAAAATTATTGTTGAGATCTCAACCCACAAAGACTTTGTACCGGAGCAATGCAGTGTGTTTGAATTCTATTGCACCTGGAAGCACCAAATATGCATGTAAGTTCAAGAGGCTTAGCACAAAAAATTAATGCTAATGCATGAAAAAAATGTATGCCTAGTCCATTTCTATTTCAACATAATTAGTGTAACACCCTCAGAATCGGCCCTATGCAAGTTTTAGCGAAACCCGCCAAACCCGCATAGAAACGATTCGAAGGTGCCCACCAGGCACTTGCGTGCGGGTGGAAAACGAAGTAATAACATTACACAACAGTCCTCGATGGGACCCACAGAACAGATATATATACAACAGCGACTCAAAGAGTCAAGAATACAGATATAATATACAAAGATCCAAATCACCTTGAAAATGATCGAGCGTCCGACTACGGACAAGATGCAAATGGGGCTAAGAGCCCTGAAGAATAACCAATGGCGTCCATAACCCTGCCCAGGCCAAGCCGGAAGGGTAACCCTGCTAACGGCGTCGATCTCAAAACCTGCTTAAACAAAAGGGGTGCCGACAAAGGGCAAAGGAAAAAGAGGAGCGTCAGTACTGAGGCCAGTACACGGCGAGGCTAGAATTCGGCGGTCCTCGCCTACATAGGTATGGTGGACTGAGCGGTAGCGGCAGCATGCACTAAACAACCTATAGAGACTCGATACAACTGGCGGCTATCAGAGAGAGGTGAGAAAGACCTATGCGGATCCAGCCTGATACTATCATCAAACAAACCCATCCTGGCGTTTCCCCCTCGAGACCAAACGAGGAAGTCAACCGAGGAACTCACACAGTTGGCATTTTTATTTATTCAGTTATAGTTGCGGCACTTTACTAGTCAGGTTTAGATAATCATCCTGATAAAGTAAGCAGTGGACACTTTTAGTTAATCATTCCGTTATAGTGGCATCACTTACTAGTCAGATACAATTAGCATGAGATAACCCCAAAACCCAGCAGTTGTTGGTACTTTTATTTAGCCGTTCCGTTGTAGTGAAGCTGATTACTAGTCATATCGGATACAAATCAATTTATAACAGTAAACTTTAGTTATAGTTGTCTATGATCAAGCACTGTGCTCCAAGTCGTCCATAACATGACACGGCTTCTCGAAAAGATTTAACCTAGGGTGCACCAAAGTATCCACAGCACTTGACCCTTTTGCGGATCGTTAACATACACCCATCGGTATGTCGGGCCTAAGTCACGACGTTCCTGCACCAAAGCAAGCACGGGGCCACCCCACTAAGTACACCCGCAACGAAGTCGGCCGGTCTCCGAGACGGACTTAGGGTTTGCGTCAATGGCTGTAAACGACAGCAGATCCCCAATCGGGGACTGTCGATACCGCGAAAACATTCCGCTTACCTAAACAGTACAGTGTTCTCCTCGCACAAACGTAAATAAAGCGGTAAACATGGCATAAGTACAGGATAGTAAATAAAACCTCAAACTAGTTTGTGGCCCCCAGTACAATACTTTGAAATCAGGTAATAATCAATGGGGGGCCCATATCTCCCCACCTGTGGTTAGCGCGCTCGATCTCGGAACAGGTGTCAAGAACTCGGGTCCTACGGGACACAAGTGGGCGGTCGGAAACCAATCTTACCTATCACCCACCGATGCCTCTGCTTAATTCAATTTTAGTTGTTAAACAGTAATTAAAGTGAACGATAAGTAAAGCCATGATCATCTCCAACGTCAACATGCGGCAATCCTCCAACAATTGTGGTACTTGTCGACACACAAACACTTGAGCAAGCGACTACGACACGCGGGCCCAACTATCTACCAAACAACAGGTAATAGGATGTGTCCAAGGCTATATATGGCTGCAAGGGATATCACAGGGAACGAAAACTAGAGCATCGCAACACAGATAGCAATAGATCAACAGGAGGGGAATAAATACTATAAAAGTAAGATAGGTAGAAAAAGGGGGAGATGCTCGCCTGAAAACATTGTCGAAGGGTTCATCCGAAGATCGGGGCGAAGCTCACATCAACTCAACGACCTTATCCGCGAAGAAGCAAAACACTAGAAGAACACCGGATGCAATATTTAATACAACGGCAGAAGATCGGCATGATGCATGTATGATGCATGACATGGCAAGGTGCGATGCAATTAGGTCATATTAAGCGGAACCGGGGTCCCGACATTTAATTCATAGGTTCAAGTTGTTTAGCTACCCCGCATTTAAATGTTGTTTAACAAGGCAGAATATATCACCGGTTCGCTACACAAGTTTAAATGAGGCCAATATGAGACTAGATTTGGCCGCATATGGGCCCATATTTAATTAGAGGTGAATTGGCATAAGGCCCCCAACCCACATGACAAGCATGCATGTGAGATGAAAGATTAATGCAACAAGTTTATATTTTATTTATAAAATAGGGCTCGAGGAGAGGGGTCACACATTAGGGTTCGGCAGATCTTGGGGTGCCGGGGTTCGGGGTCCGGTCTCAGGGTTCAGGGTTCGACGGAAACGTTCTCGGCGGAACCGTTCTCGAACAACGGGCAGATCTTGACGCATCCGGAGGAAGGGCTTGGTTCGGTGTCGATCTTGAAGTCGCGAAGATCTTGTCGGGGCCTCAGGTCGCTCTTCGGTTATCATGCGCGATTGTCTGTCTTGTCCGCGGATGAACTTGACTTGACGGTTCGATGTCGTTGCAGCGCTTGGCGTCGGCGGGATCGCCCTTCGGATCTTGGTCGGGTCAGCGGTAGATCTTGTCCAGGTCGAAGATCTTGCCGGAGGTTCGTCGAATGCCACCGGTTGGCACGGTCTTCGTCTCCATGAAGGCCTTGGGGTGGCCTTTGGATCACCGGGATCGGCTTCGGGGTACAGGGCGAAGATCTTGACAATCCGAGGGGGTTCGACTCGCCGGGATCGGTCTTCGAGTGGTCCTTGTTCCACTTACTACCCCTGTCCATTGGGAAGGTCTGGTTGCACAGCATCACCTCACACGACACAAGACGACGTCGACGTTGTATAGGTGCGGCACCACCATCCACATCGACGACCAAAACCCAAAACAGCTAGCAGCCAAACGTGGCAAGGCAGGGAAGAGGCAGGACAGCAGGGGGCCTTGGCGGCGGAGGAGCGCGCAGCGAGGCGTGCACGAGCGCGGGCGAGGAGGCAGGCCGACGACGGTGGTGGCTGGGGAACTCCGGGCGGCGAGGGACACCTGGCGCGGAGCGCCGAACGGGCGGGTCTGGCAGACGAGGCTGCTGTAGGGTGCGGGCGCCGGGAGAGGGTGGAGGCGGTGGTCGGGCAGACGGTTGCCAGGGACGGGGAGGGCGCTCGAGCAGAGCACGGGGTCGGCGTGCGGCTCGAGGAGGCGGCGGGAGGATCGGAGGCTGGTGGACACGGGCCGGCGCCCGGGAAGGCGGGTCTCAATGGGAAGGCAGAGGACCGCGGCCGGGCGGGAGCAGCCGCGGCGACGTGGAAGGGCGGGGACTGGTGGCTGCGTCGGAAGGAGAAGGCGAGCAGAGGAGAGGCGGCGTGGTCGAGGGGGTGAGCGGGCGGAGGAAGCGGTGCATGGCGGCGTGACGCAGGGTCGGCTGCAAGGGGACCAGGAGAGGGCGGAGGCGGGCGACGAAGGAGAGGAGCTGCGGGGTCCGGCGGCGCTGGCTGACCGAGGAAGCGAGGTGCAGAGGGGCGGACGCGAGCCGAGAAGGGATCGGGGAGGCGCGCTGGGACGGCTCGAGGGAGGTAGGGGAAAGGGACTGCGTGGGCGTGAGCAGGGGTGGTGGGGCCGGCTGCGGGTGGGCCAGGAGAGGTGAGGCGTGTGCTGGGAAGTGGAACGTGGGGTAGGCTGTGAGGGTGTGAGGGAGAGAGAGAAGAGAGAGGGGGGGCTGATGTGGCAGGGGGGATTGGGTGGAGGGAAAGGGCAGGGTGACGTGGCGACTGTGACCGTCGGGTGAGGTGGGGGGTGTGGGTAGATAGATGGGTAGGAATAGGATTTAGGTTGGACCGATTTAAATCCTGGGGGTGGTCGTTCGGGTCGACCTGGCCCGTTCGACTGCCCCCACTAAAAATAATATAATTTTTATTTGTTTTATTAACACCGTTTGCAAACCGATAGCACTCAAACAAAAATAATCCGGAGACCGGGCTATGCATTTGAATTAAGATGGGGCGTTTGGAAAATAAAACGGGCTTTGCAAAAATAGTTTTAGACAAACAACGTATGATGATGACGATGCAATGCACAAATTCAACGCGATTTTCTAGTAGTGGTTTTGCGGGATGCCACAATTCGACACCACTAACAATGGATCTCGCCCTCGAGATCCGCCTCATGGTACCGGAAGGAAAGGTCGACGATCTGCGTCTTCTCGCTTCATGTGGATCCTCGCGACACCACTAACAAGAGTTCCTGCTTCATCTTGAGATCGGCGACATTACCAACAAAGGGTCGTTGTTCCTGTTCGTCAAGAGAACACTCCGGAAAACCACGGACGAAGTGAAAGGTAAGGCCACCTCTAACTTCAGCGGAAGGAGTAAATTGCATCGATCCACCATTCAATATACAAAAGCAAATGATAAGAGTAGTGGTATGGTCGCGACTCCATCCTGCACTCAAAGCATTACTATGTACACGAATAGACAGATTATGCAACCAACCTTCAAGATTCAGAATGAAGATCTCGACAAGCGAGGTTCGGATCAAAGGAGTGATGCAGACTCTGCATCGGATCTGGCGTAGATGATGTCGTCGCGTCGGAAAACACCGGAAGGCACAAACAAGGAACAAAGAATGGTACCACAGATAAAGGATCACTCAGGCAGCAGGAACACCGGATGGTAGAACACCGTTACCAAAGGAGGAAGCGAAACCCTGAAGGTACGACGGAAACCCAACCACGAGAATTCCTGGACTCGAAGAGAAAGAAGAGAGCGGATTCAAAACACGTAGGGGTAAGAGGAGAATAGCAGAGGGGTAAGGAGTAAAAATCAGGCCTAATCAGAACAATCCAACCGATTTTGAAAAACAGTTTTGACACTCTACTTCGGCCGTTAGCTAGGTTATCCCACAGATTTGGACTTGGGGTATCGCAATCACGAGCTCGATACCACTCAGTAACACCCTCGAGAATCGGCCCTATGCAAGTTTTAGCGAAACCCGCCAAACCCGCATAGAAACGATTCAAGGTGCACCAGGCACTTGCGCGGGTGGAAAACGGTAATAACATTACACAACAGTCCTCGATGGGACCCAGAACAAATATATATACAACATGACTCAAAGAGTCAAGAATACAGATATAATATACAAAGATCCAAATCACCTTGAAAATGATCGAGCGTCCGACTACGGACAAGATGCAAATGGGGCTAAGAGCCACAAGAATAACCAATGGCGCCCATAACCCCAGGCCAAGCCGGAAGGGTAACCGCTAACGTCGATCTCAAAACCTGCTTAAACAAAAAGGGTGCCGACAAAGGGCAAAGGAAAAAGAGGAGCGTCAGTACTGAGGCCAGTACACGGCGAGGCTAGAATTCGGCGGTCCTCGCCTACATAGGTATGGTGGACTGAGCGGCAGCGGCAGCATGCACTAAACAACCTATAGAGACTCGATACAACTGGCGGCTATCAGAGAGAGGTGAGAAAGACCTATGCGGATCCAGCCTGATACTATCATCAAACAAACCCATCCTGGCGTTTCCCCCTCGAGACCAAACGAGGAAGTCAACCGAGGAACTCACACAGTTGGCAGTTTTACTTATTCAGTTATAGTTGCGGCACTTTACTAGTCAGGTTTAGATAATCATCCTGATAAAGTAAGCAGTGGGCACTTTTAGTTAATCATTCCGTTATAGTGGCATCACTTACTAGTCAGATACAATTAGCATGAGATAACCCCAAAACCCAGCAGTTGTTGGTACTTTTATTTAGCCGTTCCGTTGTAGTGAAGCTGATTACTAGTCATATCGGATACAAATCAATTTATAACAGTAAACTTTAGTTATAGTTGTCTATGATCAAGCACTGTGCTCCAAGTCGTCCATAACCGCGGACACGGCTTCTCGAAAAGATTTAACCCTGCAGGGGTGCACCAAAGTATCCACAGGCACTTCGACCCTTTTTGCCAGATCAGTTAACATACACCCATCGGTATGTCGGCGGGGCCTAAGTCACGACGTTCCCAGACCCAAAGCAAGCACGGGGGGCCACCCCACTAAGTACACCCGCAACGAAGTCGGCCGGTCTCCGAGACGGACTTAGGGTTTGCGTCAATGGTCAGAACGATGCAGATCCCCAATCGGGACCGCCGATATCACGAAAACATTCTCGCTTACCTAACAAGACAGCAGGTGCTCCTCGCACAAACGTAAATAAAGCGGTAAACATGGCATAAGTACAGGATAGTAAATAAAACCTCAAACTAGTTTGTGGCCCCAGACAATACTTTGAAATCGTAATAATCAATGGGGGCCCATATCTCCCCACCGTGGTTAGCGCTCGATCTCGAACAGTGTCAAGAACTCGGTCCTACGGGACACAAGTGGGCGGTCGGAAACCAATCTTACCTATCACCCACCGATGCCTCTGCTTAATTCAATTTTAGTTGTTAAACAGTAATTAAAGTGAACGATAAGTAAAGCCATGATCATCTCCAACGTCAACATGCGGCAATCCTCCAACAATTGTGGTACTTGTCGACACACAAACACTTGAGAAAGCGACTACGACACGCGGGCCCAACTATCTACCAAACAACAGGTAATAGGATGTGTCCAAGGCTATAGATGGCTGCAAGGGATATCACAGGGAACGAAAACTAGAGCATCGCAACACAGATAGCAATAGATCAACAGGAGGGGAATAAATACTATAAAAGTAAGATAGGTAGAAAAAGGGGGAGATGCTCGCCTGAAAACATTGTCGAAGGGTTCATCCGAAGATCGGGGCGAAGCTCACATCAACTCAACGACCTTATCCGCGAAGAAGCAAAACACTAGAAGAACACCGGATGCAATATTTAATACAACGGCAGAAGATCGGCATGATGCATGTATGATGCATGACATGGCAAGGTGCGATGCAATTAGGTCATATTAAGCGGAACCGGGGTCCCGACATTTAATTCATAGGTTCAAGTTGTTTAGCTACCCCGCATTTAAATGTTGTTTAACAAGGCAGAATATATCACCGGTTCGCTACACAAGTTTAAATGAGGCCAATATGAGACTAGATTTGGCCGCATATGGGCCCATATTTAATTAGAGGTGAATTGGCATAAGGCCCCCAACCCACATGAAAAGCATGCATGTGAGATGAAAGATTAATGCAACAAGTTTATATTTTATTTATAAAATAGGGCTCGAGGAGAGGGGTCACACATTAGGGTTCGGCAGATCTTGGGGTGCCGGGGTTCGGGGTCCGGTCTCAGGGTTCAGGGTTCGACGGAAACGTTCTCGGCGGAACCGTTCTCGAACAACGGGCAGATCTTGACGCATCCGGAGGAAGGGCTTGGTTCGGTGTCGATCTTGAAGTCGCGAAGATCTTGTCGGGGCCTCAGGTCGCTCTTCGGTTATCATGCGCGATTGTCTGTCTTGTCCGCGGATGAACTTGACTTGACGGTTCGATGTCGTTGCAGCGCTTGGCGTCGGCGGGATCGCCCTTCGGATCTTGGTCGGGTCAGCGGTAGATCTTGTCCAGGTCGAAGATCTTGCCGGAGGTTCGTCGAATGCCACCGGTTGGCACGGTCTTTGTCTCCATGAAGGCCTTGGGGTGGCCTTTGGATCACCGGGATCGGCTTCGGGGTACAGGGCGAAGATCTTGACAATCCGAGGGGGTTCGACTCGCCGGGATCGGTCTTCGAGTGGTCCTTGTTCCACTTACTACCCCTGTCCATCGGGAAGGTCTGGTTGCACAGCATCACCTCACACGACACAAGACGACGTCGACGTTGTATAGGTGCGGCACCACCATCCACATCGACGACCAAAACCCAAAACAGCTAGCAGCCAAACGTGGCAAGGCAGGGAAGAGGCAGCCGGGACAGCAGGGCCTTGGCGGCGGGAGGAGCGGCGCAGGCGAGGCGTGCACGAGTGGCGGGCAGGAGGCAGGACGGTCGACGACGGGCGGTGGCCGGCGCGGAACTCCGAGGACACTGGCGGAGCGGCCGAAAGGGCGGGTCTGGCAGACGAGGCAGCCGAGGTGCGGGCGCGGCCGGGGAGAGAGGTGGAGGCGGTGGTCGGGCAGTTGCTGTGGACGGGAGGGCGCCCAGCGTAGCACGGGTCGTGGCGGCTCGAGGAGGCGGCCGGAGGGAGCGCGGAGGGCTGGTGGATACGGGCGGCGGCGGCGCCCGGGAAGGCGGGTCTCCAGAGGAAGGCGAGGGACATGGGCGCGGCGGAGCTGCGGCGGCCGACGACGGCGACGCGGAAGGGCGGGGACTGGTGGCTACGTGCGGAAGGGAGAAGGCGAGCAGAGGGAGGGAGAGGCGGTGGCCGGCGGCGGGGTCGAGGGGGTGGAGCGGCGCGGAGGAAGCGCTTGAAGTGCGGCGGACGCAGGTCGGCGCGCGCAAGGGGACCAGGAGAGGCGGCGGAGAGGCGGGCGGCGACGCGGAAGGAGAGGAGCTGCGGGGGGTCCGGCGGGGCTGGGGCGGCGCCTGACCGAGGAAGCGAGGTGCGCAAAGGGGCGGCCGGACGCGAGCCGGAGAAGGGGATGCGGGGAGGCGGCGCGCTGGGACGGCTCGAGCGGGAGGTAGGGGAAAGGGGACTGCGTGGGGCGCGTGAACAGGGGCAGGTGGTGGGGCCGGCTTGCAGGGTGGGCCAGGAGAGGTGAGGCGTGTGCTGGGAAGTGTAACGTGGGGTAGGCTGTGAGGGTGTGAGGGAGAGAGAGAAGAGAGAGGGGGGGCTGATGTGGCAGGGGGGATTGGGTGGAGGGAAAGGGCAGGGTGACGTGGCGACCAGGGACTGGTCGGGGTGAGGTGGAGGGGGGTGTGGGTAGATAGATGGGTAGGAATAGGATTTAGGTTGGACCGATTTAAATCCTGGGGGTGGTCGTTCGGGTCGACCTGGCCCGTTCGACTGCCCCCACTAAAAATAATATAATTTTTATTTGTTTTATTAACACCGTTTGCAAACCGATAGCACTCAAACAAAAATAATCCGGAGACCGGGCTATGCATTTGAATTAAGATGGGGCGTTTGGAAAATAAAACGGGCTTTACGAAAATAGTTTTAGACAAACAACGTATGATGATGACGATGCAATGCACAAATTCAACGCGTTTTTCTAGTAGTGGTTTTGCGGGATGCCACAATTATTAGCAATACGGTTGTTGTTGGCATGCCTCCACAACAATAAGAATCCAAACTTGCAAGTTCTTTAAATAATTTATTGATCTAGAAAAAACATTACTGCCAGCTTCTCTTTCAAGTTTATTCTGCAAGTTACTTTACTGAATTCTTGCAGATTATTTCATACCTGCAATATCGGCAAAAGTATGTTAATCTAGTTAGGACCAAAAAGATCAGGTCTCTGCATACTAATTGTCATCTCAAATTGCAGATTCTCAATTATACCTTAGTTAATTGTAGTTACGTACCACTACTTATAAATTAGTTCTCACTTTAAAACTGCATGCTTTTATCACATATTAATTGCATAGCACCTATATTTTGGTTTGAGACAAATATGTTTCAAGAATAGATTATCCGAATACATGAAAGTAATTAGCACAGATATTACTGTTACAGGGAATATTTGATGTTCCTAACCATCTCATACATAAAGATTAAAAAAAGAATGATCCTCTTTATTACCATGTCATACCCAACGTTCATGATGAATTCAGATTAACCTTGAACTTACAAAAAATTCCAAGCATCTTTTCAGATTAGGACCATAAGTCATATTTATGTTTTTTTTATCTGTTGCCATAAACATTTTTGCATCTGGAAGCAAATCCTCACACAAAAGTAGCATGTACTGAACAGGTCAGAAAAAAGCAAGAAGCAAGAAATTGAGAACGGAGTGCCAAGTACTGAACCATACCAAGTGAACAGCGAAGTGTCGTCAGTCGTGGGATTTTTAGAGTGCATGTTCAGATCAGTCATGCAAAGCCTGCAATTGAAAGCAAGTATGAAACAAAAACACAAATCATAAGCCGAGGGAGCAGTTCATTGATGCCATCCAATTCACTATGGAGAAATCACCAAGTTAGATGCTGGATAGAAGATAATCAACATCAGAGTTAATTTGGCATGTAAAGGCAGATAATTTATTCTACT
The DNA here is from genome assembly GCA_030063025.1 of Avena longiglumis. Taxonomy (NCBI): domain Eukaryota; kingdom Viridiplantae; phylum Streptophyta; class Magnoliopsida; order Poales; family Poaceae; genus Avena; species Avena longiglumis. The sequence goes on along the minus strand of CP125974.1, from coordinate 452,475,346 downwards.
TATGTGGTTCATTGAGATGGCGAAAAGGCAAAAGCACACATGGGAAGGGTCGCATAGGAATTTCAGTTAGACTGGAAAATATACTTAAGAGAACATTTTGGTTTCTTCATTGCTAATGCTTTTAATATTCATGCCTAATTTCATAAATAATATTCCCCATAAAAGTAAGAAAGGAATATTATCCATAAAAAGAATAGGCTCAAACATGATGTCAAGTACTGAACGTTGTAAAACCTTATCAGTGTTAATCAGATCATGATAAGTACATGCATACGTTCCAGAAAATACACGCCTTTTACCCTCTTTATGTTCAAAAGATTGCAGTTAACAATGATGATGTTGCAAAAATAACAGTAAGACTGGGTTATATCAATAATAGACATTGTAAAGTAAGATAAGGAAATCACCTGAAATAATCCTATTTATAAATCATGGAACTTCGATTTGTATCAGAGTGTCTGGACTTGCACATGACGCTGTAACCATCTAAATCCAAAAGCAAAATATTTTCCAAACTTAAATCTACATGCAATCTAGCATACATAAACTTAGCAAAGATGATTTGTCAAAGACCAGAATGCGCTTGAATCGGGAATTCTATTATGGGAACTGGAAACACGTAAATACTACCTAATCAAATAAATAAATGTCATACGGAAATTTCTTAGCCAAAATAATGACCGAGCAAAAATGTTGTGAAGTTAGGAGAATATACCTTCTTCACTCGCTCCAAATCTCGTCAAGTGGCACAAGTTTCCTTCACATGGTCATCCACAACAGCTGCTGACAGCTTTGGGAGTACCAAACCTGACGCGAAAGGGTGGCTTGGATTGTTAGTGAAAAATACATGGTATGGATTCACTATCCACACCAAACCTGACGCGAAAGGGTGGCTTGGATTGTTAGTGAAAAAATACATGGTATGCATTCACTATCCACTAAACAGGAGTCTAAATATCCCTATGTCTTTCTATCTAATACGAATATTGCCAATGGACAACTTGATGTTTCCATTTACAGTAAAAGACCCGAGCCATAACAAATTCTTTAAGGATGATAAGTTAAAGTACAAAATTAATAAGCGTAAGAATGCTAACATAGCAGTCCCAGAACCACACAACAGGAGGCAAAACATGACCGACTATGCAAGCCACTCAGTAGATAATCATCATAAAACAGAAATACTTACACAATTGTAAAAAGGCCAAGAACCAATATGTACCAGTTCGGTGCTAAATTGTTGCTAGCTCTCCAATAATTCCATTCACATTTCCTGTTTTAATAAACAAATTGTCATTAATACATGGTTCAAGCAACAACTGTCAAAATAACTTAAGTGCCATCACAAATTCCTCACCCTAGCTCTATTTCGTTTGAATTCTTGGACAATATCCTACTGTAACCTTTCAACATTTGTTTCTGGTTCAGCTAATATAAAAATCGGATCAAGAACAACCAAGAAAGGCTCTTGACCAAGTCTGATCCATGGGACTTAATAATCATTGATGCAGTTCTATTTTAACATGTTCGATCATGTCATATAAAATCATAACATAGTAGATTCAGGAAAAAATTCTATGAACCGAAGCAACTACTATCCTAAGCGTCACACTGAACAAAGGTAACCATCTTTGACTTCACAAGCATCTCCTAGGAATTGAGTGCCTCTATCTTGAACCACATGCTTGTGAGTTCTACATGACAATAAATAATATTTCAGAGAACATAATAACAGTAAGGTGCAGATGGCCGATGTCATTCATAAAACATGAACCATATCTAGCGGAAGGAAAACAACCTAGCCGGACTGCTCCGCCTATGAGCCAACCTCTGTGCAGCCATACTCACGAGTGTGGTCTCGTAACAACCGCATCGGGAAGCTTTTGCTGCGAGGAAACTGACATCATCATCCACATGATCCATATATAATCCGCCGCCCAGGTTGCATACCAGTAATCACAAGTGAGAGGTATCATTGTCCTACAAACTAAGAAAGACAGAAATCTGTAAATCAAAACACAAAATAATCCAAAATGCAGGAATTCTTCTACATAATATTAAGCTGAGTGTTTGGACTTCTGTAAGAATCCTAGAAATAAGAAATTATTATGATGATTTACCTTGTAATCATTGTTCAAGAGACATCACATTCTGCTATAACATATAGAACAAATAGTATGGATGGAGTTTTAGAAAGCAGGATGCAGAAGTAACTAAGCAAAATCTTCTATTTATTTGTATACGAAAACTAAGCATAACAAAGTGCAGTTAATAGCGATCAGGCGTCCAAAAAAACTAAACAATTCCTTTATCTTCTAGGAATAGAAGTTTGCAAAGTAGTTGTTAGATCAACTCCTCTGTCTTCTAAGCATAGAAGTCGTTTAAAACATGCCAAAGGATTCCTGGAACCTCGAGTCTCATTTCATCATCGAGCATGGACAGAACCTATATTGAACATGCCCAAGAATTTTGTTCAACGTTATGGTGAGAAGCAACCCAGAGCAATTTGTTGATAATGTTGAGGAATTCTGCCGGGGAGGGATAATACATACGAGAGAGCTTTGCAGGGGATACGGCGGCCTTCTGCCGTAGATCCCATGGTCTGCTCTCGACATCAGCGGTCGGGAGGAAGTCCTCCTCTGGGCGTGTGTCGGTGGCCCGCGCCGCCTCCAGGAAGCGTTGGAGGAGGAGGAAACAAGTACCAACGATCTCGGCCTCTCGCCACCCGCCCCCCTCAAACCTCAGCGCTATCGTCATCGGTCGGAGGCCGTGGCCGCTCCCCCTCGGGTCCTCGTCGCCCGCCACCACTAGCGGTTGAGCGCGCAGGTGGCCATTGCCGGCCAACTTCACCGCGTCGTCGTCAACCTCCCGCGCCGGCTCACCTTGCCGCATGCCCTCGATTCTTTCCACTTGTGGCTGGCCTCTCGACACAGACGGCGTGACAGGAGACACGTGGTGCTGTCCAGGAAAGGCCGCGAGATAGGGAGGAGGGGTCGGAGGATGTGTTTGGGTGGGGAGCTAGGCCGGCGGCGACCTAATCTTCTCAAACGCGGGGCGGCCAAGGATGGGGAGGAGACCCAAGACGGTGAGGACGGGGAGAGACCCTGGTTTTGGCTTCCCAAAAAAGAGCCTCAACATCGATAGGATTATGAGGAAGGGACGGCCTCTTTGACAAAACCATCGAGAGGCAACATGGGAAAAAGGTCCACACGTAGAGACAACAAACCGCAGCGCGCACCGCAATGGCCTGAAAGGAGTCGGTTTTGCTCACGCTTAAGTAATGTGTGCACTTGCATGGGCTAGTTATCTCGTTACTCAGACATAAACTATGGATGGCCCACATTATAGAATGGAGGCCAATGCAACACTTGTGTTGTGAAGCTTTATTTCTTTCTTCCTAGGAATGGCACACACACATAGGTAAAGTGAAATACGGAGAATGCATGCGCCTTTGTCGGACATGTGCTTAGATGAAACAGAAATAAATAAAAGCATAGAATGTCATGATGCAACAACAATTGAAAATTGTCCACTCGATTGAGGTTGAAACTATTACTCCATCTGTCATAAAATAGATGTCGCATTTTTTTAAAATTTAGATGTACCTATAATACTAAATAGTGTCTAGATACATGCAAATTAAATTTTGACAATTATTTGACATCTATTTTTTGAGACTTACTCCATCCATTATGTGGTTCTGCCATTCTATCCTTGTTGAGCGTCTTCCATGGCGACTAGGGCGGCGGCGGTGATGGTGCTGGCGACCGTGGTGATGTTGTCCGATGCCGCCTATAAGATGGATGTTGGATCCTCTTCGTCTGGTGGCGTGGGGGGGAGAAGGTATGGTGGGAAGCGGCATGCCCACGATGGCGCAGAGCGGAATCGTACCAGTTGTTGAGGACGGAACCCTAGCTAGGGTTCAAGGCGATGGATGTATTCTCCTGGTGATGCAGGACCAAGGCCTCGTACTCGACGTTGATGACTATAGCGTTGTGGGAGACTCGTAAAGCTTGTTCATGGAGAAACACCAATTGAACATGCAGATATGATTTTCTTGATCCATGCATGAACAATGTCTTCATTCGTTGTGTGTCTTTGTGTTTATGACCAAAAAGTCATTCTAGGCAATCTAATTTTGATAATAAAGTCATTGTATGTGTAGTGTTCATGTGATCATAGTAATGTTTCTGTTCATCATGAAAAAAAATATGTGTATCGGTACTTATCAAAATATTAGAGTAATTCTAGTGCTTGAAATTAGTGTACTGTTTGTTTGCATAAAAAACTAATGTAATTCTAGTGCTTGAAATTAGTGTACTGCTTGAAGTAGTGCTCATGAGATGCATCCTTGAGTTACAATTTTCTTTGTGCAGTGGGTTTTTGATTTTCAAAACAACTTCAATGCATGACTCGATGACATGGAGAACCACCTTAGACTTGAAGATGAAGTTGACATGATGGATGATGGCGTAGACTATGTTGTTGCGGTGATGGACGAAGTGGAAAAAGTTGCCATGGTGACGGAGGAAGTGGAAGATGTTGTTGTAGCGATGGGTGCACAAAAGGCGCATAAATTTGATGTTTTAACAGCCGGTGAGGAAGTCATATTTGACATTATGTTTGACATTCATCATCCAAACTTTTATCGTGCCAACAATGGTGTGTACCGTTACCGTGGGGATTAGAGAAACTTAGGTGATATCGATTCTTCGCATTGTAACGGAGATTTGTGGTACTGGAACTTTATGGACATTATCTTGAGGATTGGAGAAACTAATGTGGTGTTGGAATGAGCATGATTTTGATGAAATAATACTGACAAGTTCTGGAATGCTCATAAGTAGCAATACGACAGTCTTTGTTACACGGATAAGTTTTGCAATGCTCATACCAGCACCACATTAGTTTCTCCAATCCTCAAAATAATGTCTATAAGTTCTAGTACCAAAAATCTTTGTTACAATGCGAAAAACCAACATCACCTAAGTTTCTCTAATCCCCACGGTAACGGTACACCATTGTCGTTATGATAAAATTTTGGATGGTGAATATCAAACATAACGTCAAATATGACTTCCTCACTGGCTGTTAAAACATCAAATTGATGCGCCTCTTGTCCACCCATCGCTACAACATCTTCCACTCCGTCCATCACCATGGCAATTTCTTCCACTTCGTCCATCACCGCAGCAACATAGTCTACACCATCATTCATCATGTAACTGCACCTTCAAGTCCAAGGTGGTTCTCCATGTCATCGAGCCATGCATCAAAAGTGTTTTATAAATTGAAAACCAACTGCACAAAGAAAAATTGTAACTCAAGCATGCATCTCATGAGCACTACTTCAAGCAGTACAATAATTTCAAGCACTAGAATTACACTATTTTTTTATGGAAAACAAGCAGTACACTAATTTCAAACACTAGAATTACTCTAATACCACTACACAAACAATATGGTCATGATGAACAGTAGCACTACTATGATTACATGAGCAGTATAATGACTTTATTATCAAAATTAGATTGCCTAAAATGAAAAAAATTGTCATGAATACAAAGACACACAACGATGAAGACATTGTTCATGCATGGCTAAAGAAAATCATACTTGCATGTTCAATTGGTGTTTCTCCATGAACAAGATGTCCGAGTCTCCCACGTTGTTGTAGTCGTCGACGTCGAGTACGAGAACTTATCTTGCATCACCGGGAAAAGACCTCCATCGCCCTTAACCCTAGCTAGGGTTTCGTCCTCAATAACTGGTACAATTCCGCTCTGCGCCATCATGGGCACGCTGCTGCCACCATATCTTTGCCCTCCCCCCACGCCACTAGACGAAGAGGAGCCGACGTGCATTGTGGAGGTGGCACCGAACAGCATAACCGAGGCCGCCAGCACCATCAACGCGGCCGCCAGCACCATCGCCGCTGCCGCCCTAGTCTTCATGGAAGACACTCACCAAGGAAAGAATGGCAAAACCGCAGAACAGGGGAGAGGAGATGCGCAGATGAAGGAGAGGATCCTCCCAACCATGGCGCCATCATTTATAGGTCAATTGGGAGGCGACGGCTATGAATTCAGTCACATGAGTCGAGGCGTGTGAAAGTGTGCGAGGTGTCGTGTTTATTTCTCCCGAGACTCGAGGAGGAAGGTGGGGGACGAGATATCAGGGGCAAATACGGGAGTTACCAATAGCAAAGGACCATGCCTTATACCCTAGGGATTTTTTGCGCCTTAATCCATGGGATGGGGGGAGTATGTCGCACTGTATCGGCGTAGAAAATGCACCCAGCACACATCTCCATGTTTAAATTAGCGTTGCAGATAACGTGTGTATATGTGCTCGGGAGCCAAAACTCCATGTCCGGATATTTCTTAATAAAGTAGACACTTGAGAAATCCTCGTATTTCAATCTGTTCTGGAACATAGAGCACCAAACTAATAAATCAATTACATACTTTTGACCAATTACTTGGCTTTTTTTAAGAAAGGCAAAAGAGTTGCCTTGATTCATTAATAGAGAAAGAGAGAGGTTCCAAGTTTAAACTACAAGCCACACACGCACAAAACACTCACTCTCGCTTTATCAATGTACCAAAATGTTTTGCACCCGTGAGGACCCAAGATTTAGCTTCTAACTTAATCCTAGCGAACATGAGGGAAGGCATGGTGCATTTCTTATTGAATGTTCTCGCATTTCTTTCCTTCCAAACTTCCCAAGCGATGAGCATGACTATCGATTCCTTCACCTTCATCCGTCCACAACCATCGGGTAGGATCATGAAACTCCACCAAGACAATATGTCATAGAAATGCCACCAAGCCGAAGGGTCCAGGATTGATAGCCCAAGCCAATCATTTGTCAAAGTAAAAATCCACTTGGTGTAGCGGCATTGGAAAAGAAGGTGGGGTGTTGTTTCATCCGCACAACGGCAAAGGGGCACCTCATGCCATTTGTCCATCCTCGACGATCAAGCTGGTCCACCATCCAAACATGATTTTGAATGATGAGCCATGCAAAAAAACTTACACTTAGGAGGAGCCCAATTCTTCCATACGATAGTCTATTGGGAGAGAATAGCCCCAAAAAATTGCGCATTGTATGCAGAGGAGCAAGAGTATTCACTGTTAGTGGCAGGCTTCCAACAAATCGAGTCCGGAGTGCCCTCAACCAAAAAAAAATTGCGAAGTGATTAACCATAGCTTTATGAATTCTTGAAGTTGTTGCACGGAAAGACCGTTTGAGATGTCAAGTTGAGAAACCCAAGCGTCATTAGTGATGGCGATGCGGATGGACCAATGTTTCTTCTTTGAAAGCTCATAAATTGAGGGCACAATGGATTTGGGGCTAAGACCATCCACCCAAGGGGCGTCCCAAAACCTAGCTTTGTTTCCATCACCATATTCACTTTTGTTAATGCATAGAAAAGATCCATATCCTCCTTGTTGCATGGTTTCTCAAACCCCACCCATGGTCTCTCTGGGGTTGTCCAAGCAGGCCATGGCCATCTTAGGCAGAGAACTCTCGTGAATTTCTTCATTTTTAGGCTGTCAAGGCCTCCAATGGAGGTTGGACTACAAATCGCCGCCCAGTTTACTTTGCATTTCCCATGGGTGGTCTTTCGGTTCCTGACCAAAAATAGCCCCTAATAATTGAAGGGGTTCAACCGGGACATCAAGAGTGGTGAGGGGGTAGATGGCTTGCACCAACTTGACAAGAACCTTTCTCGCCCCGATGTTGAAATGTCTCTCATTCCAAGGATTGAGACATGATTTGTCGTTTTATCTTCTAGGTATTGGAAATGAGACCGCTTAAGTCTTCCAACCATGAGAGGCAAACTTGAGTACTTCATTGGGGAATATGTAATGGTAGCCGGAAGGTCTTGCATACGGTCTTCAAGGTTTATATCACCACATCGAATGGGAGCCACCATGCTCTTATGGGAGTTCGTGATAAGGCCCGTAGCATTTCCAAAGTTTGTGAGAATTTGTGCGGGAGTTGAGATGTCCTCCCAAAAAGGAGTGACGAAAATAGCCGCATCATCAACGTAAAGCAAAGTACGAAAACAAGCTCCCTTTTCGAGAAGGTGGTGGAAGAGACCAAGGTCGGAGGCCACTTGAAGATGTGTTGGACAGGGTCAATGCCAATATCAAAGAGGAGCGGGGAGGGCGGGTCTCCTTGCCTTAGTCCACGCCCATGCTTAATGGGGTCGTCGGGATGTCCTCATTCCAAAAAGACGGATCGGAAGACATCTCCGACTTTAGGTTGATTAGCCTAATCCATGGATTTGCCAATATTGTGGCAAAGATCATCTCCTTGCGCCTAGGTCCTCACATGGATGACCTTATTTCCACCGCCTTATAAAGAAGAGAAGCATTCATGAAAACTTCATGTTTGTTCGAAACTATGCTATATGGCTCCATTGAAGGAAAAAAGGCCGCTCTCACTCAAACTTGACATCAAAAAAGCATTTTATTCCGTCCGTTGGGAATACATTCTAGAAATTCTCCAACATCTTGGTTTCCCTCCTCGGTTTCACAATTGGATCGTCGCGCTTCTTGCAACCGCCTCCTCCCGGGTCTCATTACTTGGCTTACATTTACACAAAGGAGTAAAGCAGCAAGGCTATGTACACTGGAACCTCATGCTTTAGCATTTTAAATCACCACATTTGCACTACTAGGAAAACCCTCATCTGTGGCGCATGCGTATTGACCTTCTGTGGCGCATATCAGATGCGCCACTGATACGTCGTCACTAAACTAAACTTCTGTGGCGCACTTTGAAATGCGCCATAGAACTGTCTTTTCGAATTTCAAAAAAAATGTGGGCTATATCCCGCCCAAAATTTCAAATCACAAACTTCTGTGGCGCATATTGCGATATGCACCACTGATTTTTTTTCGAATTTCAAAAAAAGCGACCTAGATCTGGCCGGAGTGGGAGGTGGGTGGTGGGCGGAGGAGGAGGAGGGTCGCCAGAGTAGGAGGCCACTAGTATAGGAGGAGTAAGAGTAGGAGGAGTGGTCGCCGGAGTAGGAGGTCGCTGGTGTAGGTTGAGTAGGAGGAGTCGTCAGCGGCGTAGGAGGAGTAGGAGTGGTCGCCGGAGTAGGAGGGCCGCCAGAGTAGGAGGAGGGGTCACCGAAGTAGGAGTAGGAGAAGGAGGAGTAGGAGAAGGAGGAGTAGGAGGAGGTGTCACCTGAGTAGGAGGAGGTGTCGCCGGAGGTGGTGGAGGCCATGGCCGGAGAGTGGAGAAGGAGGTGGAGGAGAAGGGGAGGAAGAGAAGAAGAGGAGGAGAGAAGAAGTGGAGGAAGAGAAGAAGTGGAGGAGAGGAGTAAAGGGGAAAAGTATAAAAGAGAGGGAGAGGGCGCCGCGGGAATTCAAAATTCCAATCCCAAGACTTCTGTGGCGCATATGGGAGAAAGTGCCACAGAAGTTTCTCCCCTTTTTTTTGCAAATCTTCTTTCTGCAATAACTTTTTATTTTTTTTAAATTTGGGGAGTCTGTAAAATCTTCAACGGCTTCCAACAGTTGAAATCGAGTAGAAAATTTTGAGACAATCATTTTGATATATTAAACTTTTTTCGGACATCGTATGCAAAAGTTATGGTAGTTTTACCATGCCATGACCTTTTTTTTGCAAAATACATCGAAATTCATGTTTTTTAATTTTCCCTACAACTATACCCCAAAATATAACCACATCTCAAAGGAATTATTATTTTTTGAATATTTTATCATTTTCGTTTAATTTTTACAAAAGTTAAAAGGGGATACACGTGGGGAAGGGGGGTTGGGATCTGTTTTTCCTACTCGACTTCTATGGCACATACCTCTATATGCGCCACAGAATCATCACTTCATATGCGCCACAGAATGTTGGTCAGAATGCGATCAACGAGATTCCTTGGTAGGGCCCATCCAAACTTTCTGTGGCGCATATGGCTATATGCGCCACAGAACGCCCGGGTGCCCAACCCCGGTGACGGGTCCCACCAAACTTCTGTGGTGCGCGCATTTGTTGTAATGTGCCACTGTATTTTTTTATGGTGCATGGCAACACATATGCGCCATAGAAGTGTTATTTATCTATAGCTGTTTTCCTAGTAGTGTTGAAACCTCTTAATATACTCAATCTCAACACCTGAAACCTCTTAATGTACTCATGTTCTGGACGCTACTATATCCAGATGGTGGACACTACTATATCCAGATGGAACATCAGAATAGATCGTGTGAGCTCCAAGGAGATCAATGCCACATCTGAAATGTGAACACCGAACTGGTTTCAATTCACATGATCAGTATTTTCCTTCTAAATATTCAGGCACCATAGCTCCATCAAATCAAATCTTGAGAGAAAAAAGAATGTATCAACCACGGTGAGTGGAAGCAGAACGGCATATTTGGTGGTTAGTTAATACTAGTCCAGCACGCGCGCTTCGCTGCGCCGGCTGCCCAGCGTTATCGCATGGCTCGGTCATTTGCGTTCTGATTGTTGGTGGCTTTTATTTTGGTGTACTCTATGTAGCGGCAAATGATTTTTTTTTAGGGCATAAAAACAGTTTGCTAGTGGAGTTAATGGCAAAGCGCATGGTTTTTTAATGCCGATTGTCTCCATTGCAACTCCGGCTTGTGCATCTAAAAGAAAAAAAAAAGTCCATCTGGGGGACAGAAACTACGGCTGGAGTTGGAGTAACTGAATTACAAAAATTGATTGCAAACCTTACTTGAAAATGGAACTGCTAGTTAAATCCTCGATTCTTGTAGACCAGCTCGTATGCAGAAATGTGGACCAAAATTAGAACCTACTCCCTCCGTTTCAAAATATAAGATGTTTTAGGTTTGTGAAGAAAATATATCTAGACTTGTTTTAGTGTCTAGATTCACTCCAAACCTTAGTGAACCTACATATTAAAAGTAGTCTAGATACATTTTCTTCACAAATGTAAAACATATTATATTTTGAAACAAAGGGAGTATATGAGAAAAATATTGTACACGCTTCTTTGGAGCAAGGCGTAAGAATTTCGCATGTTGAAGAATTTTCTTCTCTTTGTTCTCAAATTCCTGTGCCATCTGATCTTAATGCAATAAAAAGTCGCTCCAATGATCATCTCATAAAAAAAAAAGGCAGGAGTGAACTGAATCCAGTTTATCACAACTAAAAACCAGAAGTGAAATTTGACTGAATGCAGCTTCCTACAGTTTTGATCTCTGTGGTAAGAACACATGGTCATTATATTCAGTTTGTCGCAGCTGAAAATAAAAATTTAGATAACACGTAACATAGATCAGATTAATTGCATGGGCTACGTGTAGAGCTCCACACGAGGTGCAACATGCTACATTTTCTAAGTTGAAGGAGGTGCAACATGCTACATTTTCTAAGTTGAAGGGGTAAATAACATTAACATATATAAGCAGGCATTACCAATAGCTTCAGATAGCTTGTTAAAGGTTTCTTGATGCTCCTCGATAGCATGGGGATGTTATTTATCTTCAGATAATTTTTTAAATGGATAAAAGAAGGTTCTTTATCTTACAACAGAGCAGTTCTTTTGCTTGAGGTACCCACACGATGTATCGTACTAAACAAAATATCGTACACGACATGTTTGGCGGGGTACACTGCAAAATTCGAGCATGTTGCCTCCTCGATCATCCAACATATTCTGGGAAGATAACACACATAAACAAAACTCAGAGGCACATGCTACCCTAGCACTATAACATGATGCCTCTTCAGCTGACACATCCCAAGGAAACGGCTCCTACTTGCCTAACTGACATGCATGTTAGAAAGAATAACATTGAGTTAACCAAACATTCATTTCAGCAAGAAAGCCAGCATAGGCCTAACATACAGGCACTAAACGGTTACCTTCTTCCCCCTTTCTCTGAACCGTCCACAAACAACGGCCTCTTCACGTTGACACTCCTAGCCAAACCGAAAAGGTCAAAGTAACAAACTCGTGCCTAAGAGATAGTGGCAGCAAAAAACTAAACACGCAAATAACAGATCCTCTTTCCACATGCTGTCCAGAAGGTGCGGAGAGATAATCACCACCTGGTTTGTTGTCATCAGAAAACAATTCCTTCATAGGAGTCTCCTGCAGCAAAGACCAGATTAGGAGAACCAATAAACAGAAACAAACAATGGGAAAAGGCCAACGCATCTGCACACACCAAAACAGCAGTAGGAGGCCGAGTATGCAAGGCCTCATCATGTGGCGTAGTAGCAAGGATCGCCTGGTCTTCGTCATCAGTAGATCCTTAACATCAGCAAGAGCAGTTCATGGACCGACAAACAACAGAAAACAAAAAAAGCTAGCATATAAAAAAATCCTTACCACTCCCAGAAGCTTGCTCAACAGAGCTACTGAACAGAAAAAACAATGATCCAGCTGGCTTGCCTGCAGCCAGCAATGTCGCATCGAATCCAGCAAAGATAGAGCTCCCTTCAGGATAATACTGAAGGACCTTGAAGCTGATATCAGTTTTCCGGAAAGAATACCGTGACACCGCGACATAGACAACATATATTTTTCCTACCAAACCAGATATTCAGTTGGCACGGTGGAGAGCAAGGTGTAGTTTTTAGTTCTTGTTCTAACAGGCTTGCTAATTAAATCACGAGCTATGTCACCAAATAAAACCATCTCGACAGAAGCTCCATTTCTAGAGGCTATTATCGGAATTCGTAACCTAAAACCCAACAGCAACAGCTTATGCATAGTTCAAGCTAAGTCATATTTAATCTGCATGCGCGCTTATCTACATTTAGTATTTCTAGATTCAGGACCCACATAATATTTAGACCCAAAAACTAAAACGATTCGCAAACAGATGGCAAACAGGACTTAGTATCCTGTCTGTATGTTCCTACAGCTTTACACGGAAAAACATAGGCAAACCAGACTATCATGGGACTTGCATGCTTGCTAGCATACTTTTATTTAGTATACCTGTACCCAGTACCTTCTCAAGTGCTTTTCAGCTGAAGTCATCACAGGACATGAACCACCATCCCTGATCTGGCTGCATACCTGCGATCCTGATGCTGCTCCTAAACTTCTTGCCCTGCAAGAAAAAATAGTCACCATAGCGGCTGCAAATAACAAGCTAGAAAATACAAAAGCAGCCTTGTAAACACAAGATTATTAGTAAGCATATATGCATGTCTCCTTGTGCAACCAATTCTCAATTATACACATCATCGCATGAAAACAACAACAGGTTTTGTTTGGTGCTATTGCGTCGATAATGATCTTATGTCTAAATATCTTCTATATTATATACCACAATTATAGCACAATAAAACGCCAGCATATAGAAATATAATTACAAACACTGACCCCAGATCAACAACCACCTCGACTTTTTATTCTCTGAAATCTTCATTAGCACATGCGCTGCACCTGAACAATCCCCAAATCAATATCCCACAAGGACAGTCAGGTTGGGTTCAGAAATAAATGAATTGCACATTTCTTCCGCTAACTTTTTGCATAACCCAATTCAAAGGCACTTACAAGTTATAAGAAGGTGGCTAGTAAAAACATGGTAAACTAAATAAATATAGCAAAATTATTTTTAGAAATCATCTCTAGAAAACCACTGAATCTCACTGAAATCAAATTTCACAAATATATGGGACACAATCAGCCATACAAAATCGAGTGTGTAGACTGTAGTAGAAAACCTAGAAGGAGCCCTAATTGCATCTAACGTCCAGATGCACAGTCAAGCCGCCGTACAGTCAACCCACCCACCCAGCTTCATGATTCATAGAAGCGCGTGGTTCGGTTTGTGCCGGCACCTCGTCCGGCCATGTCTCGTACCTCTACCCCACATATCATCTTAAAGAGATGAGCAGCATGGGAGACAGATCGGGGCCCTCCAGGCCCAGATCGACGCCTCCGCCACAGAGACACTTCCGGCGACGCTAGCGCTCTCCACTCCAGCGGGGCGCCGCCACCGTGCTTCATTCCCAACTTAAGGAACCGTGTGCGTCCTCCCCGTGTGTCCCCACCCTTGAGCCACGACCAGAGCCACGCGAGGGTACCCCGCGAGATCCAGGAATCCTTCCTACCGAAATCCTACAGGGAAGGAGCCCAACCCTCCGTATCGTGCGCGGTGGGAGAGGCCGAGCTTCCCGGATGGTCCTCCTTCGCTAGCTATGGTGTCGGTCCAGGAAGATGCGAGGCGGCAACACTTGGGTGTGACGGCGGGGGTGGGCGGCGGATGGCAATTCGGCTTCAGTTCGAGAATAGGGAAGGGGAGGCGCAAGAAGGAGACGACATGGAGGGCGGTGACGGCGCGCAGGAGGGTGGGGGTGGGGAGCAAGGAGAGCGGCATGAGAGGAAAGGCGACGGCGGAGCATGTGAGGCGAAACAGGGGCGCTGGTGCCTAGGTCGTGGGTGGGCTTTTTTTTTAAGTTGTCGAGGGTGGACTTAAATCAAGAAGGTTTATTTACTCTAAAAAAACGTACCCATTCCCTGGCGCAGTGGGGCTTTCGTATATAATCCAACTGACAGAAAAGCTCGGGATGAGAATGGCCTCAGCAGGCGGGTAGGCCCTCAGGCTTAAGTCATAGATTAATACGAACACGGGTTGGGCTACAATATAGTCCTACAATGATTCAGATAAAGTAGAAAAACAACAAAAAAACATTCTATATTTATTATTGTTATGTCATGAATCTGCACGGGAAGAGATGAACAATTATTTAAAAACAGTAAGGTATCATGTTTGGAACTAACCGTTCCAAAATTATTCAAATAATAAGAGATATACACTACTTCTGTTCCAAAATATAAGACATTTTGATAGGCTGTTTAAAGTACCAAAACATCTAATATTTATTTAATTTCAAACTAAATTAGGATTCAATGTCATGCAGGTGACCCAGCTTAGCATTCAAAGGACCAATCTGTTTGATAGGTATCTGAATGGGGACAATATTAGGTACTACCGTCTCGCAGACTCCCTCCCCCCCTCGCGTCGCCCCCTCCTGGCGACCAAGGGGGCCAAACCCTAGCTCCGCCGCCACCTCTCCCTCTCCTTTCCCCTCCCTCCTCGTCACCCCCTAAGGGCCGCCAGCGTAGGAGCGCGACACCGATGATGGGGATGGCGGGGATCTGGCCTCCTAGCCCTAGTGCGGTGGAAGGGATGAGATTTCCAGTGCTCGACAGGGCCCGCTCATTGTCGACGTCTCTATGGCTCTGGCCGTTGGTGGCTTCGTGGGAGCTCGGATCTTGAGGCGACGGCCTCATTCGGTGGGGGCGGCGTCGACCCGGCGGCAGGGTACGCGCGACGGTGTTGCTGGCCTTCCTCCTCGATCGTAGGGGCAGTGGTCTAGGGGGGCTCCATCGACCTCCCATGTCGAAGTCGACTTTGCTGCTACCTTGCTGTTCGACTCCTGCTGGCCATGGCCGGATCTGGTGCCTGCTAGGAGGATGGGGTGTGGGTCTCTGGTTGGGGGAAACTTTTGACCGAGGACGGTGGTCACGGCATCAATGACGCTTCGACGTCGTTGCCCTTCTTGGAGGCGATTTTGAGGTTCATCCCCGCCCCTCCCCTCCCCTTAGATCCCGGATGAAAACCCTAAATCCCTCGGATTGGGCAACGGCGGCGTTCTAGCGTCATTCCCTCCATGGAGGTGTCGCCTTGGGACTTTGTGGTGAGGGTCAAGAAGTGCCGGAGCAGCGGGTTCTTTGGGCGACTTCACCCTAAAGCTTGTGTCTTGATGGGTGGTTGCTGCTGTGGATGGCGAGGTTTGTGGGCAGCTCATGCGCAGAGGTGATCGTGTGCGAGGTTCCTCCCTACTCTACCTGTCGACAGTACGGCGCACTTCAAACTAGGGCGAGAAGACAGGGGTCTTCTTCAGAGGTGGAGGCATATGGTGTGATATCAATAGCGTGTCAGGAATAGACATAGACATGATCTTCTCAGGTGGCGTGTTTGTCCCACGATGTTTCCTCTCGAGCTAAGCGCGTGGATAGACGAAGGCCTCGCTTCTCAAGCTGTGTTTCGTGTGGTATTTTCTAACTTGTGTGCGTTGCCTGTAAGCTGACTTCTAGCATCTTGTATCTGTCATTTTGGCGTTATTAATTTAACCCGGGGCTAAGACCTTCAGTTTAAAAGATAGGTATCTGAACAGCTACCTTCCAAAATTAAGACGAATCCATCATTTTCCGGAAAAGAATCTAAACAGAAAAATAACAGTGAATAGTTGTATTGCTGAATTTAGAGGTGGATTGTGTTGAACTTGTAAAATACCTAAGGACATGCCGGCCTGTTGATGCCATTATAGATTATTCAATTTCGTGTGTCTGATGTGGTTTGGAATTTCGTCAAACACCTATACAGTACGAATTAGTTGTGGGTTTAACACATATGGGCAGATGAGTCGGGTAGATGTTTAGAGAGAGACAGCAAGACAGCGAAAAAGAAGACAGATTCCAGATGCTTACATCTAGTTGTGGACCTGCCGATCGGGCAAGGAGAAATCGGGTATGGTTGAGACGCCAAGAGCGCCGCCAAGAAACATCATGTCGTCGCGCATGCTGAAGTGAGGGGAGGAGACGCCGTCATGGTGACAGCTGCGACGAAGCGGAGGAGACCGCGGAGGATATTAGGGCTCGGGAGGAAACATATAACTCTGAAAATGCCGCTTGGTTTATTTCAGGAGGCCGAACTTGTTTTTTTTTTCCTTTACAACTACTCCCTAAAGGGTCAGCCCATAGTTCAATAAAAAAGTTTGGTCACAAGTTTAATCAACAAAATATGAATTATAAATTTCAAAAATGATACCATTAGATTTGTATTTAAAATATCTTTTTAATAAAATATAATTCATATTTCGTTGGCTAAACATATAGTTAAACTTTTTTTTGAACTACGTGATGGCCCTTTCAACCGGTATGGAAGGAGTACTTGATCTATCGGTTTTGGACGACTATGAGGCTAATCAGATCGATGGTGGTTTTCAATGCGTGAGAGTTAATGTGAAGACCTGCACGGGTGCCTCCCGTCAGTAATTAAATATAAAATATGAGATATAAGATAGGCATGTATACGTATGTATTTTAATGTATAGATACATATGAATCTATTCTGACATTTAATTCGTGATGGAGGGAGTATGTGATTTGGATAATTAAAAATTTATATTTATTAAAAAATTTCCATGAAAAATTAGGTGTTAACACTTTAATTTTTAAGATTATAAATAAAAAGTTAGAAAGGTGCCTTCCTAGATGACAAATACTAATTATTGCAAATATATATAGCAACTAAAATCACTTACTCCCTCCTATCCATATTACTTGTCATTGAAATGGATGTATCTAGCACTAAAACATGTCTAGATACATCCATTTTAGTGACAAGTAATATGGATTGGAGGGAGTAGCAAAAAATATGCAATATGTAAAACATTTCCAGATGACATTGAGTCCTTTTTTTCGCGAAAACGTAAAAGCTTTGCGTTTCGATTTATTAATAGAAAAGAGAGTCAAAAATAATTATACAGGCTCAAGAAGAGAACCACACCCAGGATACAACTCAACCCACTAAACCTAAGCCACGGTAGGGATCAAGGCCTTAAGGCCAATCACACCGGCAAGAGCCCAAGATCTAGCTTCGGATTGAATAGTGGCGAGAATACTAGCATGGTTGGGGCTCATGTTGTCGAAGATGACCGTGTTGCGGTGCTTCCAGATCCACCAGGTCGTTAGCATCACGAGCGACGAAGTCCCCTTGCGCATCACGCGGGGGTATATAGGAGCGCCAGCTTCCACCAATCGATGAAATCGTCCTCCTCAACTGGGGGGTTGCTGTGGATCGTATTCATGACAGCACCTCATGCCAGATCATCCGAGAAAACGGACACACTGTGAATAAGTGTGGCATGGTCTCTTCCGAGAAAACGGACATTGAGTCACTAACCTGAAGGGCTGTTATCTAGTGGCCTGCATGTCAATGACTAAAAAAGTCATTCATAGTTAGAGAATCCTCTCCGGTATATCCTGAAATAGGTGGAGAAATTTTTGGAGCATGGAAAAATTGACAAAAATCACGGAGATGGCAATAGATCCGGCCTCTGCACCAACCAAATGTCTAAAGGACACTACGGATTGGAGCAGAATGACTCGGTGAATCCAAGAAACTATACACCACTAGTTATATATATGCCACGAAAACTTGTAAGATCAAGCTAGCAAGAAAGCCCAGCAACACCTCCCTTTCTCTCTGGTGATATGATTAATGATTATACATAATTACAAGAGGTGCGAGCTGTTCATCCAATAAAATGCAAAAGATCGATTTCTCAAAGCATGCATGCTACATCACACATGAGCTCAGATGCGAACAATTAACTTGGTCTTGATGGGCCCGTCCAAGGCCCAGCGTGAACTGGACGACCGCACAGGGCCCCATAAAACCGGGGGCCCCATTTTACCGGACTTTAGTCCATATGTATAGTCTACTGTGTGTAACTTTTGGCCTAGACCAAAGTCCCTAACGCCCAAAACGACGCGCATGACAGGTGAACTTTTCTTTTCTGGGCTCCGAGGTCGGCCCATATGTATGCATGTGCTTTTTCCCGATCCGAGGCGGAGAGAGAGCGACCTATCACGCCATGCCGGGGCGTTCCGTCGTCGATCGACTGGGGTCGAATCAAATCCCAATCGATTGATCCTCAGCTTTCACAAAAGATGCTGATCGGAATAGAACGATTGATCTTCGCCGGAAGGTGATGCACCCGCTAGCCCGGCCGCCTGTTCGTGCAATTGCGATCGGTTTTGTTTTCAGCTATTTTCCTGCCCCAATCAATAAATGGACGCATTTTGCCCGCTAGTCTGCTACAGCTTGTTTTAAAATTCTGATTCACGGTTCCACCGTTCCAGGTCGTAATCGATCGACGATCCGTACTATACTTCTGTTAACTTTTCTTAGATCAAGGTTAGTTTATTGCTTCCGTGGAACTTCTAGTTTTTAGTACTGTGGAAATAATGTTTAATATATCTACATATTGTACAAAACAACACATATTGTATGAAACAACACATATTACAGTTATATGATAAAGTAGAAGTGTGCTTACTTGATATTATTATGTATTTTTTTAAGTTTAGAACCTCATGTTGCGTTTTGCACGCGGAGCCTCGAATTTCTGGAGACGGCCCTGGGTGGAGTATATATGTACATGCATGACTTTATGACCCACTGGGTGCTCACTAGAAACAAGCGATTAACTAGCTAGAGACGGTACCCGCAAAAAAAGAACTAGCTAGAGCGGACGCGCTGATTATGGAATCATGGATCATGATGACCGGGAAGACAATTATTCAGCTGCCCTTCGGCACCCGTGAACCAGATTATGTGCACAAGTTTGTCGTCCGTTTTGTTCCACTTGCACTTGCAAATCCTTTCCTATTTACGCCGAAGGAAAAAAAAAGTAAGATCATGTGCGTCGGTGGGTAAAACCCGTACAGTAAACTTGAAGCATCCCGGTTAGATAATGTGGACCAAGCGGGAACATCCTGGGAATTGAGCGTCAGTGTCTCCCGTAGAAGAAGCAGCCTCTCCATGCGAGAAAGCAAGAAAAATGGGAGAGAGAAGAGGGGCTTGGATTGTCAGGGTGGTAGCCTCACAGAGCGTCAGTAAGTCTTTTTTTTTTTTGTAAAAAAACAGTCCGTAAGTGTAGCATTGTTGTACTTATAAAATACATCCGTAGAACACAGCTGACGCCAGACTGATCTTAAAGTGGAACAGAGCCGGCGGCAATGTTTCAAGCAGCGCTCCTTGTCTATCTTTGATTTGATTGTTTTTGCTTTTTTTCTTTTATCACCTTTAGTTTGAAAACCAAAAAAGTAAACATTGCCCCAGATGGTTCCATGGTATCGATCTCATCTCACATAGGCTTCATGCACCAATAATATACATATAGGAATGGAGGTAACATAACCCTTGATATCGGCTTACCTTCCGGTGGCTATGGGCACCCATTTTGTTTCCTTTCTCTGCGCCGCGTACTGCTAATTAGGACATGTATAATGGGTAATGCCAGTATTTTCTTAGAGTTGCCGCATCGGATTTTTATTTAATTGGAGAAGAGAGAATTAAGAAAAAAAAGGTTGTCTTTCCTTTAATAAAAGATGATCCTCAAAATTAAAAGAAGATTATTTTCTCCATTATACCTATTATCAACACAATTTTTATCATAATTAATTAATTTATATTAATTTTTAGATATGACAATAAGAGATAACCTATTGTATAATTTATTTTTATTGTCTTCTCTAGATGATGTGAATGGACAAGAGAAGGCATGACTTCCTTACCATTATACACGTCCTTAGGTCCAAGCGCGTACATCACATGCTTGCTCTACATGATAAGACTGGTCATAGTGGTATCATGCATATGATACTAGTGTATGATATTATCTTCATAGTGCATGGTAACATATAGTAGTATCATACTAATACTATATTTAATAATTTGTAGAATCTCAATACAAAATTGTGTACAAAATTTATTTATATGAGGTTTTTCTAGTTTTATGTGCTATGATACGATATCTACATATGATACTCTAATCATCTCTTTCTTTATTAATTGTTGTGTCACATTGAATTTTTGTCAATATGACATGCATGATACTATCTATGATACTTTCACTAGGACCAGTCTAATGTAATCGTTTGTCCTTTCACTCTAAAATATGATACGTTGCATGACAAGGTTCTTGCACTGTTCACTGCTGCTCGTAACGTGCATGAACATGCACGGGGTGGAATTGCTCAACTTGTTGCCTTATCGTCAAAATTAACAAACCCAAAGCATGAGTCCACGACAACTCCCCCATACCAAAATCTTGTCATGTCTCTCTAAAACAACTGGCTTCCCGCATGAACGGTCCAGCAGTCTTTGAATCACACATGGCCACGTATAATCATCCATGCAAACGTCAGCCCATACGCCAAACAGCTCGATCTCACCGGGCTATAAATACAACACTCCTCAAGCCCTCCTGCATCCCAAAGCACCACTACCCAAGCAAAAGCTGTAGCAACTCGTGTGCACACACGATCAAAATGGCATCCAAGTTTGTGCTCTTCGCTGCCCTAAGCCTCCTCTCCGCCGTCGTGGTGCACGGCTGCGGACCATATTGCCAGCCACCGGTTGTGGTGTCGACGCCACCCGTCGTCGTCCCACAGCCGTACCATGGAGGAGGGCACGGCCACGGTAGGCAGTGCTCCATCGACGTGCTCAACTTGAGGGTGTGTGCCAACGTTCTTGGTGGGTTGCTCGGCCTCAAGGTCGGTGTCCCAGCCAACGACCAGTGCTGCCCGCTGCTGCGGGGGTTGGTCGACCTCGATGCCGCCGTCTGCCTCTGCACCGCTGTCAAGGCAAACGTCCTCGGCATCGTCCACCTCAACGTCCCTGTGGACATCACCCTCCTCCTAAACCACTGCGGCAAAAAGTGTCCGTCCGATTTCACTTGCCCAGCCCATTAATGGGCGTACCTTTACAATTACACAATCGGTGCCGAATAAGATTTATTTTCCATACTTCATTGTTAATTTCTTGAGATATGGAACTGTTCCACATCCACATTTGATTGTTGCAACCGCGTGATCCTGTTCTTTATGCAAACAACCATGTATTGTACACTTCTGATTGTATTGATATATATCATCCATAAGTTAATTACTCTGGTTCATTGTCCGATTTTAGATTTTTCTTCTGAAAGGGTGTCCTGGAAAGCTGGGCATATTTGTTAACCCTCAGTTTGGAGATTAGCATACTCTTAACATGATCTACAAAATACATAGTGGGATAAGTTGTAAACTTTAGCACCACTCATGTGCTAACTCTACAGATCGTTGCTCTTCATGGAAGGAAACAAATACAACAACATATATGGAGAAATGTGTTTGCACTTGGTCAAACGATCATGGAGCCAATGTCCAATCAAGTGCTTAAGATTTCAGAATTCAGAAATGTAGTAGCAAATCAACTTATAGGGACAGTAATCCATTTATGTGGAAAACCTTCCAAGTTGATAGGAAACACCACGAACTGAAGCTGTCCAAATCTTTTTACACTATTATGAATGTGTGGGTACTATCAGATCTTCTTTATAGAGCATAATTATGAATGAGTGGGTACACTATTATGGATGTGTGGATATGATTAATGATTATACATAATTACAAGAGGTGCGAGCTGTTCATCCAATAAAATGCAAAAAATCGATTTCTCAAAGCATGCATGCATCATGCATGAGTGTAGATCGGTTCACCAAGTTGCTTGAGCATATTTCAGATGCGACCAATTAACTTGGTCTTGGTGAATATATACGTATATGCATGACATTATGACCCACTGGGTGTTCAATAGAAACAAGAGATTAACTAGCTGACGCGATGATTAATTAGTCGATGGAATCATGGATCATGATGACCGGGAAGACAATTATTCAGCTGCCGTTCGTCACCCGTGAACCAGATTATGTGCACAAGTTTGTCGTATGTTTTGTTCTGCTTGCACTTGCATATCCTTTCCGAATTGCGCCGAAGGAAAGAAAAAGGTAAGATCATGCGTGCGTCGGTGGGTAAAACCCGTACAGTAAATTTGATGCATCCCGGTAAGAATCGACCTTGCTTCAGGCTACTCAGAGCATGGCCAACCGCTAGCCCCAGCTATATGCCGCACAGGCTTTGCTCGGATTGTCAGAGCGCCAGAGTCTCTTGCAGAAGAAGTAGCCGCTCCATGCGAGAAAGCAAGAAAGGGAGAGAGAAGAGAGGCATGTGAGTACTTATAAAATGCATCTGTAGAATAGAGCTGACGCCACTGTTTTTTTCTTTGCAAAATTACACCAATTTATTAATAATCATTAAAAGCAGTACAAATAAACCTAAAAGTAATAAAAATTACAAATAGTTCATTAGACCATCTAGCGACGACTACATATACTAGCACGTGTTAAAGTTGTGCCGCCGTTCTCGCTCCACCATCACCGGAAGCGAGCAAAGCTTATCGTAGTAGAGCTTGTTGTAGTAGATGGACAGAAAATCGTCGTGCTAAGAACATCTCCAGCAGGCGCGCTATATTTCTGCGTTGTAAACATTGTTGCGTCCGTGTTGTATAATTTTAGAGTGCGCTGCACACTGTTTTCCTCTACCGAAGGCGTTAAACTTCAGTGTCCTCCACCGGGCGCTGCAAACTACAGCGCGCGGTAGCGCTGGAAAACAACATTAACACAGCGCTATGCATTCAACAAGAGCAAACAAGCATCCAAAATTAACGAATAAATACAACAAGTACATCAAATTGTTTATTACAACAAATACAATAAGTACATCAAATTGTTCACAGCAAATACAACAAGTTTATGGATCAACAATACAACATAGTTTTCAAACAATACAAGAAATATGCAAAGTAGGCACTATTGTTGTCCATGCCAATTCCACCATTCTTCCATGAGATCTTTTTAGAGCTCATCATGTGTTTCGTTGCAACGAATGGAATGATACTCGAAGCAATAAACCGGGCAATCCTTTGTGCGTGTTAGATGTATATTTGCATATTGTATGTTCCCACTTGTTAGGGGTTTTCCTGCATATTTCCACCTGTACATGTACTATATATTGTGGCCTTTGGCCCAAGAGTAATACAAGTTGTCTATTTCTAACATGCTATCGGACCTAGGTTAGCCTTTTTTTCGCAACTTCGCCGCTGTAGCCGCCACCGTCCCTGCCGCCGACGGCTTGCCGTCGTCGTCGCCGCCGGTTGCCGCCGCCGCTTCTCCTCTGTCGTGGGCTACTTCTCGCCGCCGCCACTCCTCCTCCGTCGAGGGCTGCCGCCGCCCGCCTGGTCCGCCGGTCGCCCCGCCTATGATCTGCCGCCGGCCACGCCCCGCCGGTCTTCCCCCGTCGCCAGCCTTCCCCCGCCGCCGGTCTTCCTCAGCCGGCCTCCCATCACCGTGCCTCCCGCCGGCCTCCTATTTCTCGATCGGGATCGAGTGATCCATCCGGCTGCAGTTCCGATCGGATCTGAGATCGAGAGTTGAAAAAAAGTGAGAGAGAGAGATGTCTTCTGCATCGGGCTATGTTGCGATTCCTCGCTGCCCAGTGATCTTCGATGGTGCGAATTATCCAGATTTCGCTGCCTTTATGCGCGTTCACATGCGCGGTCTCCGTCTTTGGGGTGTGCTCTCCGGTGAGGTCTACTGTCCGTCGTGCCCCATGCTCTTGTGGCTCCGCTTCCACCGATGCCGATTGTTCTTGGTGTTGATGCTTCTCAGGAGGCCAAGGATGCTGCTCAGAGTGCCGATGATAGTGATGTTGTTGCTTATGAGTTGAAGTTCAAACAGTACTCTGCTGATCTCAAGACCTATCGCCACAATCTGACCGCCTACACTCAGTGGGTCGATGAGGATGCTCGTGCTGCTGATGTTCTCACCTCCAGTGTTCTGCCCCAGTTTGCTGCTGAGTTCATGAGTCTCCCTACTATTGCCGCTCAGTGGGCACATCTTCGTCAGCGCTATCAGCCGTCTGGGGATGCTATTTACCTGTCTGTGGTTCGTCAGGAGCATGCTCTTTAGCAGGGTGATTCCACTATTGATGAGTTCTATACTCAGAGTGTTGTTATCTAGCGTCAGTTTGATTCTCTATGTACTGCTGTTTGTGGCACATGCCCCTGCTGCCAGATTGTGCGCTCGGATTTGGAGTTCCACCGCATTTATGAGTTTCTGTCTCGGCTCCGCCAGGAGTTCGAGACCCGACATGCTCAGTTGAATGCTCATGGTCGTGTTCCTCTCTCTGAGGTGTTGTCTGAGCTTCGGGCTGAGGAGACTTGTCTCCGTGGTGCTGGTCTTCTTGCGGTTTCGTCTGTGCTTGCTACTCGTTGTCCTCCTCTGTTGTCTGCTCTCCCGACTCAGCCACGGTCCTCTGTGCCACCGCCGTACTATCCGCTCCTCCTGGTCAGGGTCAGAGTCAGCACCAGCAGTCTCAGGGTCAGAGTCAGCACCAGCAGGCTCGTGGTCAGGGTTGCCATGGTTCTCTTCTCCACTGCACTACTGTAGCAGGGATGACCACACTTGGGCCACCTATTATACATGGGACCCCAGTTTACGTCAGCAGCACCAGGCTCGTGGGTAGTCGGCTCCTTCCGGATCTTCAGCAGTTGCTCTCTCTGATCAGGACATTATCAGGAGTCTTCGCGGTCTGCTTGGTGCTATAGGCTCTTCTTCGACGGGCACTGCTGGTTCTGTGACTGATTCTTTAGGCACTGCGCGACCACCACCCTCTACACAGTCAGGTACGTCCCCGTGGTATCTGGATTCTGGAGCTTATTTTCATATGACCTCTTAGTCTTCTCTCCTGTCCTCTATTCGTTCTCTCCCTTCTCATGTCCGTGTTCTCACGGCCGATGGTACCTCTCTTCCTGTTTCTAGTCGGGGCACCCTTTCTAGTTCTTCTTTTTCTGTTCCTAATATTTCTCATGTTCCTCGTCTTAAAATGAATCTGTTCTCTGCTAGCCATCTTACTGACTCTGGTTGTCGCGTCATTCTTGATGCTGATTCTTGTGTTGTCCAGGATCGTCGCACACAGGCCCTGGTTGGAGCTGGTCCTCGCAGCCGTGACTCTTCAGGACTTTGGGAGTTAGACTGGCTTCGTGCTCCTTCCGCTGCCACTTCATCTGCCAGTTCTTCTCCAGTCGTCGCCTCTGCTACCAGCTCTTTTCAGCAGTGGCATCATCGTCTTGGTCACCTTTGTGACTCTCGCATGTCGTCATTAGTTCATCGTGGTCTTCTGGGGTCTGTCTCAGGAGATGGGTCTTTACATTGTCAGGGTTGTAGGTTGGGTAAACAGATTTAGCTTCCCTATCCTACTAGCGCGTCTGTATCTCAGCGACCTTTTGATTTAGTTCATTCTGATGTTTGGGGTCTGGCTCCTTTCGCTTCGAAAGGGGGCCATCGCTACTATATTTTATTCATAGATGATTTTTCTCGGTACACTTGGTTGTATTTTATGCGCTCTCGCACTGAAGTGCTCTCCATATATCAGCGCTTTGCGGCCATGGTCCATACTCAATATTCTACACCCATTCGTGTGTTTCGTGCTGATTCTGCTAGTGAGTATATCTCCTAGATGTTGCGAGGTGTCCTTGCTAAGCAGGGTACCCTTGCTCAGTTCTCCTTTCCTGGCGCACATGCCCAGAATGGCGTTGCTGAGCGTAAGCATCGCCATCTTCTTGAGACCACTTGTGCCATGATGATTGCTTCTTCTCTCCCGCCGCATTTTTGGGCTAAGTCTATCGCTACGTCGGCTTACCTCATCAATATTCAGCATCCTGCCGCTCTGCAGGGTGGTATCCCTCTTGAGCGCCTATCTGGTCATTCTCCCGACTACTCTATGCTTTGCTTGTTTAGTTGTGTTTGTTATGTTCTCCTTGCCCCCGTGAACGCACCAAACTGACCGCTCAGTCTGTTAAGTGTGTCTTCCTTGGATACATTGATGAGCATAAGGGCTATCGCTGTTGGGACCCTGTTGGTCGTCGGATGCGTATCTCTCGCGACATTACTTTTGATGAGATGCGCCCTTTATATCCTCATCCCACCGCTAGTACCTACCCGGTGGAAGATATCTCTTTTCTTCTCTTTCTTGACACACCTCCTTCTACTCCTATTGTGTCTTCTTCAGGACCCCCTCCCCCTGATGTCTCTTCTTCGACACCATCCTCCTCTGCTCCATCTAGTTTCCCTAGTTCTCCTCGTTCTCCAGAGCCTTCCTCTGCTATCCCTTCTTCTTCATCTCATGAGTCGTCTTCCTCTGATGAGCTTCCCTCTACTCGTCCTATTCGTCAGCGTCGTGCCCCCAACCGTTACTCTCCTAGTCAGTATGGTATTTTTGTTGTCCCTGAGACCGACTTCTTATCAGGATGCTGAGCATCATCCTGAATGGCAGCTGGCCATGGCTGAGGAGCTTGCTGCGCTTGAGCGCACTGGAACTTGGGATCTTGTTTCTCCCCCTCCCAGTGTTCGTCCTATCACGTGTAAGTGGGTCTATAAAATTAAGACCCACTCTGATGGATCTCTTGAGCGCTATAAAACGCGTCTTGTGGCTCGTGGTTTTCAGCTGGAGTACGGTCGTGACTATTACGAGACCTTTGCTCCTGTGGCTCATATGACCACTGTACGTACTCTTCTTGTTGTTGCTTATGTTCGTCACTGGTCTGTGTCCCAGCTTGATGTTCAGAACGCATTTCTCAATGGCGAGTTGAGTGAGGAGGTTTATATGCAGCCTCCTCCTGGGTATTCTGTTCCCGCGTGGATGGTTTGTCATCTCCGACGTTCTCTTTATGGTCTCAAACAGGCCCCTCGTGCCTGGTTTAAGCGCTTTGCTTCTGTAGTGACTGCTGCTGGTTTCTCCCCTAGTGCTCATGATCCAGCGCTGTTTGTTCACACTTCTCCTCGTGGACGCACTATTCTTCTTCTCTATGTTGATGATATGATCATTACTGGTGATGATCCTGAGTATATAGACTTTGTTAAGGCTCTTCTTCGTGATCAGTTTCTTATGACTGATCTTGGTCCTCTTCGATACTTTCTTGGTATTGAGGTTTCCTCCACTTCTGATGGTTTTTTCATATCCCAGGAAAAGTATATCCAGGACCTTCTTGTTCGTGCTGCTCTTAGGGATGAGCGCACTGTTGAGACCCCTATGGATCTTAATGTCAAGCTTCGTCCTACTGATGGTGATCCTCTTCTTGATCCGACGCGTTATCGCCATCTTGTTGGGAGTCTTGTTTATCTTGCTATCACTCGTTCTAACATATTTTATCATGTTAATATTCTGAGTCAGTTTGTTTCCGCTCCTACCACTGTTCACTATAATCATCTTTTTTCGTGTTCTTCGTTATCTTCGTGGCACGATCACTCGTTGCCTTTTCTTTACTCGTTCCAGCTCCCTCCAGCTCCAGTGCTATTCGGATGCTACGTGGGCGAGTGATCCTACGGATCGCCGTTCACTTTCTGCTTACTGTGTATTTCTTGGTGGTTCGCTTATTGCTTGGAAGACGAAGAAACAGACAGCGGTTTCCCGTTCGAGTGTTGAGGCTGAGTTGCGTGCTATGGCCTTGTTGACTGCTGAGGTGACCTGGTTATGGTGGTTGCTTGCGAACTTTGGGGTCTCTATTACCACACCCACTCTGGTTTTGTCTAAGAGTATAGGTGCTATTAGTATTGCACGTGATCCGGTCAAGCATAAGCTTACCAAGCATATTGGTGTTGATGCTTTCTATACATGTGCTCAGGTGCATGCTCAGGTTGTTGCGCTTCAGTATGTGCCTTCAGAGTTACAGTTGGCGGATTTCTTTACGAAGGCACAGATCATTGCGCAGCATACTTTCTTTCTCTCCAAACTCAGTGTTGTCGAGTCACCATGAGTTTGAGGGGGGAGCGTGTTAGATGTATATTTGTATATTGTATGTCCCCACTTGTTAGGGGGTTTTCCTGCATATTTCCACATGTACATGTAGGGTTTCGTAGCATGGAAAACAAAAAATTTCTATCGCATACAAACAAACAAGCCAAGATCTATCTACTAGATTGAAGCAACGAGTGCGGATTCCAAAGTGTTTAACGAGAGCGGATTCTCGTGGGTGATGTAGTCGTACTCTTCCCGATCTCAAGATCGCGTAGACGATCCTTCCGGCGCTGCGTTCCGGCAACACTCCGTAGTCGGTCACACGTTCGGTACTCGAAGAAGACCTTCCTCTCCCTTGTTCCAGCAGGCAGCGGAGGTTGTAGCACTCTCCTCGCGATTCCGGCAGCACAACGGCGTGGTACCGGAAGTAGAGGGGAGATCTCGCAGGGCTTCGCCTTAAGCCGGAGCGAGTATGGTGGAGTATGAGAGAGTCCCTCGACGATCTAGGGTTTAGACACGCCGAGGAAGGGGCTAGGCCGGTGGCTAGGGTTTCACCTAGGCGGCGGCGACGAGTGCCCTAGGGCCGGCGGCGGCTTGGGGCTAGGGTTTGGAGGAGAGGATCTTGTGTGTCTCTAGGAGGGAGCCCTGCCCCTCCTTATATAGGTGGAGGAGTCCTCCGGCCAAGGGGAGGGAGGGGAGTCCCTCCCCAACTCGGCTTGGATGGTGCGCCGGCGGTGGGGAGGAGGGACTCCTCCCCAACTCGGTTTCCTCCTCCTTTTCCTCTTTCCAAAATTAGCCGTTTGACTTTCAAACTAGCCGTTTGACTTTTCAAACTAGGATTTGATTTAATCCTTTATTTTGTTCAGCGATGACACTTAGTACATGATGCAATCATACCAACTTGATATAACACATTCATGTACCCTTCCCCTCCGGAGTGCCGGACATTCCGGAACCTTCTAGAACATTCCTGATGAAAACACCGGAACCATTCTCCAACTCCGAAACGGGACTTTCCTTATATGAATCTTATTCGCCGGACCATTCCGGATCTCCTCGTGATATCCCGAATCCCATTCGAGACTCCGAACAACATTCGTACTCTTTCTCATCATTCCATAACTACTCAAACAACGTCGAATCCTTAAGTGTGTCTCCCTACGGTTCGTCAATTATGCGGGCATGATCGAGACACTTCTCCGATCAATAACCAATAGAGGAATCTGGAAATTCATATGGCTCCCACATATTTCTACGATTACTTTGCGATCGAATGAACCACTTACATATGATACCAATTTCCCTTTGTCTCACGATAGTTTACTTATCCGAGGTTTTGATCGCTTCGGATCTCCGAATACCTAGTTCAACCTCGCATCGATAAGTACTCTTTTCTCGTTCCTGATATGTGATCCCTTGTGAGCTACCACATGCTTGCAAGCTAATTGGATGACATTTCACCGAGAGGTCCCAGTATATCTATCCGTCATATGGATGGACAAATCCCACTCTTGATCCATGTGTTTCAACCAATACTTTCGAACACTCAATGCCACCTTTGTAGCCACCCCATTCGGTGGTGTTTGATGTCATCAAAGCATCCATCCGGTAAAGGTGATATGCATGATCTCATGGTCGAAGGAATTAGGTTACTATGTATCAGAAAGCATATAGCAATTAAACTATTAAAATGACTTGATCTTTATGCTACGCTTATCTATAGGAGTATGTCCACCATATCATTCTCCTAACGATATGATCTTGTTGTTAATAACATCTCAATGTTCATGATAGGGAAACCACAATCATCTATTAACCAACAAGCTAGTATTATATAGAGGCTTTATTAGGGACTTCAAATTAAGTTTACAAATCACATAAGTATTAATGTTTCCTTGTTAATACTATTATAGCATGAATGTAAACATTTATCATAAACACAAAGATATAATAATAACTACATTTATTATTGCCTCTAGGGCATATCTCCAACAGTCTCCCACTTGCACTAGACTCATCTAATCTAGATTACATGGTAATATACCGAACACCCATGGCAGTTTGGTGGTGGTCATGTTTTGCCCTCGGGAGAGGTTTAGTCAACGGATCCTCCACATTCAGATCTGTGTGCACTTTGCAAATCTTTATATCCACATCTTGGATATGTTCTTGAATAGCGTGAAAACGTAGCTTGATGTGCTTCAGCTTCTTGTGTGACCTTGGTTCTTGCGCATTGGCTATGGCGCCCATGTTATCACATTAGATAGACATTGGGTCCAGCGCACTAGGAACCACACCCAGCTCTGTAATGAACTCTTTCATCCATATCGCTTCTTGTGAAGCCTCCGGCGACCATGTATTCGATTCAGTTGAAGATCTCGCCACAACGCTTTGCTTTGCACTCCTCCAGCTAACTGTTGCACCATTCAAAATAAATACGTATCTAGATTGTGATTTAGAATCATCCGGATCGGTGTTCCAACTAGCATCGGTGTAACCATTAACAACGAGCTGTTCATCACCTCCATAAGAAAGAACCATATCCTTAGTTCTTCTCAAATACTTAAGGATGTTTTTGATCATGTCCAATGATCCACTCCTGGATCACTTTGATATCTGCTAGTTAAACTAACAGCATATGCAATGTCGGGTCTAGTACATAGCATGGCATACATTAGAGATCCTATGGCTGAGCATAGGGAGTCTTACTCATCCTTTCTCTATCTTCTGCCGATGTCGGACTTTGAGTTTTACTCAAGGTCGTATTGGGCAACATGGGCAAGAACCCTTTCTTGCTATCTTCCATTCCAAACCTCTTTAGAACTTTGTCCAAATATGTACTTTGTGACAATGATATTTGCGTCTTGATCTATCTCTATAAATCTTTATGCCTAATATGTAAGCTGCTTCGCCAAGATCCTTCATTGAAAAACTATTATTCAAATATTCCTTGACACTATTTAGAAGGTCTACATCATTCCC
Source organism: Avena longiglumis (assembly GCA_030063025.1). Classification (NCBI taxonomy): domain Eukaryota; kingdom Viridiplantae; phylum Streptophyta; class Magnoliopsida; order Poales; family Poaceae; genus Avena; species Avena longiglumis. The sequence continues at coordinate 452,443,901 of CP125974.1, read as the reverse complement.
AATCAACAATATGTCATCTACATATAGTATTAAGAATGCTACAGAGCTCCCACTCACTTTCTTGTAAATACAAGCTTCTCCATAAGTTTGTATAAAACTAAAACTTTTGATCACCTTATCAAAATGTTGGTTCCAACTTCGGGATGCTTGCTTCAATCCATAGATGGACCGTTGAAGTTTGCATACCTTGTTAGCATCTTTAGGATCAACAAAACCTTTGGGTTGCATCATATACAACTCTTCATCAATGTCTCCATTGAGGAATGTTGTTTTGACATCCATCTGCCATATCTCATAATCATAATATGCAGCGATTGCTAACATAATCCTCACAGACTGTAGCTTTGCTACTGGTGAGAAAGTCTCATCGTAGTCAACTCCTTGAATTTGTCGAAACCCCTTTGCGACAAGTCAGCTTTATAGACAGTAACATTACCATCAACATCTGTTTTCTTCTTGAAAATCCATTTGTTCTCGACAGCCTTCCGGCCATCCGGTAAGTCCACCAAAGTCCATACTTGGTTTTCGTACATGGATCCAATCTCGGATTTCATGGCTTCTTGCCATTTATTGGAATCTGGGCTCATCATCGCTTCCTCATATGTCTCAGGGTCATCGGTGTTGTCCACCAACATGACACTCATAACGGATCATACCAACTGGAGTGGTACGAGTTCTCGTTGACTGCGAGGCTCTGTAGCAACTTCAACCGAAGTTTCATGATCATCATCATTAGCTTCCTCTCTTATTGGTGCACCACAGAACTTCTTCCGTCTGCGCTACTGCATAATTCGAGAGAAGGTTCGACAACCTCGTCGAGTTCTACTTTCCTTCCAGTCACTTCTTTCGAGAGAAATTCCTTCTCTAGAAAGGATCCATTCTTGGCAACGAAGATTTTGCCTTCGGATCTATGATAGAAGGTATACCCAATAGTTTCCTTCGGGTATCCTATGAAGACGCATTTTTCCGCTTTGGGTTCAAGCTTGTCCGGCTGTAACTTCTTTACATAGGCTTCGCATCTCCAAACTTTAAGGAACGACAATCTAGGTTTCCTCCCAAACCATAATTCATACGGTGTCGTTTCAACGGATTTAGATGGTGCCCTATTTAAAGTGAATGCGGCTGTTTCTAATGCATAACCCCAAAATGATAGCGGTAAATCTATAAGTGACATCATAGAACGAACCATATCTAAGAGAGTTCGATTATGACGTTCGGACACACCATTACGCTGTGGTGTTCCCGACGGTGTCAATTGTGAAAGTATTCCGCATTTCTTCAAATGCTCGCCAAACTCGTAACTTAGATATTCACCTCCACGATCAGAACGTAGAAATTTAATCTTCTTGTTACGTTGATTCTCTACCTCACTTTGAAATTCCTTAAACTTATCGAAAGTTTCGGACTTATGTTTCATGAAATAGATATACCCATATCTACTCAAGTCATCCGTGAAGGTAAGAACATAACGATAACCACCGCGCGATGCTACACTCATTGGACCACACACATCGGTATGTATGATTTCCAATAAGTCCGTAGCTCGCTCCATCATACCAGAAAATGGAGTCTTAGTCATTTTACCCATCAGACATGCTTCGCATCTTTCAGGTGATTCGAAATCAAGTGATTCAAGAAGTCCATCGGAATGGAGTTTCTTCATACGCTTCACTCCAATGTGACCAAGGCAGCGATTGCCACATATAGGTCGAGTTATCGCTCGATTTCAAACGTTTAGCCTCAATGTTATTAATATGTGTATTTCCACTATCGAGATTAAACAAGAATAGACCATCTATCAAAGGTGCATGTGCATAAAACATATTACTCATATAAATCGAACAACCATTATTTTCGAACTTAAACAAGTAACCGTCTCGCAATAAACATGATCCCGATATAATGTTCATGCTCAACGCAGGCACCAAATAACAATTATTTAAGTATAAAACTAATCCCGATGGTACATGAAGGGGTAGCGTGCCGACCGCGATCACATCAACCTTTGATCTATTTCCCACGCGCATCGTCACCTCGTTCTTCGCTAGCTTCCGTTTATTCTGCAGCACCTATTTCGAGTTACAAATATGAGCAACCGAACCAGTATCAAATACCCAGGCACTACTACGAGTACTAGTGAGATACACATCAATAACATGTATATCAGATATACCTTTCTTCTTGATGTTGCCGTTCTTCAAAACCGCCAAGTACTTTGGGCAATTCTGCTTCCAGTGACCTTCTCCCTTGCAGTAAAAGCACTCAGTGTCAGGCTTAGGTCCAGCCTTGGTCTTCTTCGTCGGCGTGGTAACTTTCTTACCACCCTTCTTGAAGTGTCCCTTCTGCTTAGACTTGCCTTTCTTGAATTTGGTGGTCTTATTGACCAACAACACTTGGTGCTCTTTCTTGATCTCCACTTCTGCAGATTTCAACATGGCAAAGAGTTACGCAACGTCTTGTTCATGTTTTGCATGTTGTAGTTCATCACAAAGTTCTTGTAACTTGGTGGTAGTGATTGGAGGACACGGTAAATCCCCAAAGCATTAGGAATCACAATACCCAAGCTTTGAAGTTTGTTTGTGTGCCCAGACATCTTAAGCACATGCTCACTGACGGAGCTGCCCTCTTCCATCTTGCAGTTAAAGAACTTTTCAGAAGCCTCATAGCTTTCAATTGCCGCATGAGTCTCAAAGATCAATTTGAGATCCTCGACAATATCATATGGGTCTGAATTCTCAAACCTTTTCTGAAGCTCCGATTCTAAACCATACAAGATAGCACACTGAACTGTGGAGTACTGAGTCTTCCGAGTGAGGTAAACATTCTTTACTTCATCGGCAGCATCGGTGCAGTGGGTCACCAAGTGCATCCAAGATAGGTCAAATTACCAGCTATGAGGACAATCCTCAAATTATGAACCAATCCGCGAAGTTGCTTCCATTGTTTTTCAACTTTTCTTTCTCTAGGAACACATTAAAACTGATGGTAGGGGCTGCCATTGATCTACAACATATTTGCAATAGTTTAGACTAAGTTTATGACAAATTGAGTTCAAATTAATAATAAAATTAATCTAGGTGAACTCCCACTCAAAACAATATCCCTCACATTGTTTTAGTGATCACACGAACCAAATCCACCACATCAACACCGATCATCATGAGAGCTGATATAGTTTCAATGGCGAACAATCGACATGTTCATCATATCTACTATATGATTCATGCTTTACCTTTCGGTGATCCGTGTTCCGAGACCATGTCTGTACATGCTAGGCTCGTCAAGATCAAACATTAGTTTCCGCATGAGCAAATCTGTCTTGCTCACGTTGTATACACTTGTGGAATCTAACAGACCCGATCATCATGTGGTGCTTCGAAACAACAAGCTTTAGCAACGGTGCTAACTAAGGGTGAACACTTTATGACTTGAAATTCATGTGCATGAGGGATCATCTTATAATGCTACCGTCGTCTACTAAGCAATACAGGATGCATAAAGGATTAACATCACATGCAATTCATAATATGTGATATGATATGGCCTTTCTTCTTTGTGCTTTCGATCTCCATCTTCTAGCACGAACATGATCTCCATCATCATCGGCATTGCATCAAGGTCAATGACGCTTCTCCATGGTTGTCGTCCACCGGCTTCAACTATTACAACTACTTTGAATAGACACGCGGGTCTTAACATAAATTAAAGACAACCATATGGCTCCTGCCGGTTGCCAACTTACAATAAGGAACATTGCATACATCAAATATAATCACAATCATGGCCATATCACATCACTGCACACCCCTGCAAAACAAAGTTAGACGCCTCTACTTTCTTTGCATGTTTTACGTGGTTTGCGGCTTTCAATAAGTGTCGTTCTAACTTACGAACATGAACCACAACATTGATACTAGTATTGTTAATCACCCGTTGTAAATTGGATCTTAACTATGCTAGGAGAAACAGCACCATAAAGCCACTTATGCAATACAAGTTGCATGTCAAGCATGGAGCAAGTCTCATGAACGATGTCATGTAAGGTTAGCCCGGGCCGCTTCATCCCAACATACCGCAAGATGCAAAGTACACAAGAAGCAATCGACAATAAAAGCATCAACGCCCACAATGACCATTGTGTTCTACTCGTGCAACAGATCTACATATAGACACGGCTCTGATACCACTGTAGGGTTTCGTAACATGGAAAACAAAAAATTTCTATCGCATACAAACAAACAAGCCAAGATCTATCTACTAGATTGAAGCAACGAGTTGATGGAATAACTCACCCTCGAAGATTCCAAAGTGTTTAACGAGAGCGGATTCTCGTGGGTGATGTAGTCGTACTCTTCCCGATCTCAAGATCGCGTAGACGATCCTTCCGGCGCTGCGTTCCGGCAGCGCTCCCGCAGTCGGTCACACGTTCGGTACTCGACGAAGACCTTCCTCTCCCTTGTTCCAGCAGGCAGCGGAGGTTGTAGCACTCTCCTCGCGATTCCGGCAGCACAACGGCGTGGTACCGGAAGTAGAGGGGAGATCTCGCAGGGCTTCGCCTTAAGCCGGAGCGAGTATGGTGGAGTATGAGAGAGTCCCTCGACGATCTAGGGTTTAGACACGCCGAGGAGGGGGCTAGGCCGGCGGCTAGGGTTTCACCTAGGCGGCGGCGGCGAGTGCCCTAGGGCCGGCGGCGGCTATGGAGGCGGCGGCGGCTTGGGGCTAGGGTTTGGAGGAGAGGATCTTGTGTGTCTCTAGGAGGGAGCCCTGCCCCTCCTTATATAGGTGGAGGGGCCGGCCGGCCAAGGGGAGGGAGGGGAGTCCCTCCCCAACTCGGCTTGGGTGGTGCGCCGGCGGTGGGGAGGAGGGACTCCTCCCCAACTCGGTTTCCTCCTCCTTTTCCTCTTTCCAAAATTAGCCGTTTGACTTTCAAACTAGTCATTTGACTTTTCAAACTAGGATTTGATTTAATCCTTTATTTTGTTCAGCGATGACACTTAGTACATGATGCAATCATACCAACTTGATATAACACATTCATGTACCCTTCCCCTCCAGAGTGCCGGACATTCCGGAACCTTCTAGAACATTCCTGATGAAAACACCGGAACCATTCTCCAACTCCGAAACGGGACTTTCCTTATATGAATCTTATTCGCCGGACCATTCCGTATCTCCTCGTGATATCCCGAATCCCATTCGAGACTCCAAACAACATTCGTACTCTTTCTCATCATTCCATAACTACTCAAACAACGTCGAATCCTTAAGTGTGTCTCCCTACGGTTCGTCAATTATGCGGGCATGATCGAGACACTTCTCCGATCAATAACCAATAGAGGAATCTGGAAATTCATATGGCTCCCACATATTTCTACGATTACTTTGCGATCGAATGAACCACTTACATATGATACCAATTTCCCTTTGTCTCACGATAGTTTACTTATCCGAGGTTTTGATCGTCGGTATCTCTGCATACCTAGTTCAACCTCGTTACCGATAAGTACTCTTTTCTCGTTCCCGTGATATGTGATCCCTTGTGAACCAGTCACATGCTTGCAAGCTAATTGGATGACATTTCACCGAGAGGGCCCAAAGTATATCTATCCGTCATATGGATGGACAAATCCCACTCTTGATCCATGTGTTTCAACCAATACTTTCCGAACACTCAATGCCACCTTTATAGCCACCCAGTTACGGTGTGGTGTTTGATGTCATCAAAGCATCCATCCGGTAAAGGTGATATGCATGATCTCATGGTCGAAGGAATTAGGTTACTATGTATCAGAAAGCATATAGCAATTGAACTATTAAAATGACTTGATCTTTATGCTACGCTTATCTATAGGAGTATGTCCACCATATCATTCTCCTAACGATATGATCTTGTTGTTAATAACATCTCAATGTTCATGATAGGGAAACCACAATCATCTATTAACCAACAAGCTAGTATTATATAGAGGCTTTACTAGGGACTTCAAATTAAGTTTACAAATCACACAAGTATTAATGTTTCCTTGTTAATACTATTATAGCATGAATGTAAACATTTATCATAAACACAAAGATATAATAATAACTACATTTATTATTGCCTCTAGGGCGTATCTCCAACAATACATGTACTATATATTGTGGCCTTTGGCCCCAGAGGAATACAAGTTGTCTATTCCTAATAGTGTGGACCTTCTCACTTCTACAGGAACCCCCATCAATTCATAGTGGGTATGATCCACATTTTTTCCACGGGCATCCTCTATAATCATGTTATGCATGATGACACAAGCATTCATGATATACCAAAGGCACTCTTGATCCCAAAATCTAGCCGGTCCCCTCACAATAGTAAATTGGGCTTGCAAAATCTCAGATGCTCTCTATATCTTTCCTAGCCGCCGCTTGTGCACTGTGAAATTGGGTTTGTTTCTTACCTCGTGGTTGAACAACCGGCTTCACAAATGTTTGCCACCTTGGATAGATGTCGTCGGCGAGAAAGTAGCCATAGTTATACTTGTGGACATTTGCTTCAAACTCCACCAATAGACCTTCCCGCATTGCAGAGTATTGTCATTAGTGGTGACCGTTGAAGAACATGCCATATCCAAGTATCATGATCGGCAACCTCTTCAAGGACTATAGTGGCATCCTTTTTGTACCCTTTGGATTGTCCATGACATGCCGCTGGACAATTCTTTCAACTCCAATGCATACAATCAATTGAGCTAAGCATACCTAAAAATCCCTGGTTAGCGTTGAACTCCAAAAGTCTTGTCGTGTCTTGTGCATTGGGGGATCTTAAGTATGTGGATCCGAAAACCTTCACAATTGCTACGGCAAAGCGCTTGACACACATGATAGAAGTGCTCTCACCCATGGCCAAGTGGTCGTCAATTAGATCCGCCGATATTATCGTATGCCAACATACGCAAGGCGGCGGTCACCTTCTGATAGGTGCTATGACCGAGTTCTCTGGCGGCATTTCTTTGTTTATTAAAGAACCGATCATACTTCATCACCTCCGTTGCGATGTGCTAGAATAAGTTGATGCTCATCCGAAAACGCCGCCGAAGATAGGTTTTGGGAAATATCGGATTTTTATTAAATTACGACAGCGTTAACTTCTCATGCCCTTCAATCCTTTATCTCCACAATTTTTGTCTACCGAACACCGATCCTCCTATTTTTGGCTTCTTGATGGCGCGGTATGCCAATAATATTGATATGTTCTCTTCTTCTTCTATATCGTACTCGTCATCCGATGAATCGTATGATAGACTCTACAAATATACATATGAAATGACTTTACTATTGCTAACTTTTAACTGAAAATTCAAACACAAAATGTTGACGGCGGGTGGAGGCGCATACCTTGCGAGCAAATCGGCGAGCATCTTGGCGGCACCATGATGAAAGTAGGGTTGAGGACGACATGGTCGCCGCTGGAGCGCGCCGCTAGCAAGAGGAGGAAGGCTAGGTGCCGTCGGTGGCACGGGTCTTGTGCCCGTCGGTAGCGGCGGTGGCGGAGGCGCCCGCTCGGTACAGCGCGGCGGAACGCTAAAAATGCCGGGAGGAGGCACGGGGAAGGCGGACCTATGGCGCGGCGGAGAAGTAGAGTGCGGAGGGGGGGGGGGGCGAAAACAACCGGCGCAGGCGAAATCGTTCGGCGACGGCGCGGGGGAGGAAAATGGAGGCACGGATGCGGGGTGAAATTTCCAGCCGTTGGTTGTACGCGCGCGTGGGAGAGGATGCCACGCGCTGCAGCGGAGCGTCATATTTGGCGCTTCGGATAGTGCAAAACGCCGCGCGTCCAAAAAAAATTTGCAGCTCCGTGCGGTTTACAACGCCTGCTAGAGGGACGTTTTTTGCTGAGCGTGCTGCATACCGACGGTTTTTTTAGCGCGTGGCCGATATAGCGTGCCTGCTGGAGATGCTCTAAGGCCCCAAAAAACCAACGCACAAGAGTAGCAACCATCGTCGAAGATGACAATCATAAATCGGAAAAGACTGACTTCAAACCACACCAAAAAATACGAAAAACGATCAGATCCCAAAATAGGACAGCCTTCGTCGGCGTTAGACGCACCACCGAAACGAGAATAGCGCGGAGAGTACCTTATTCTGATTTCTGGATAGAGCAATAAAGCCTGTGGCAATGCTTCAAGCAGTCCTCCTTGTCTATCTTTGGTTTGATTGTTTTTGCTCTTTTCTTTTATCACGTTTAGTTTGAAAACCAAAAAAGTAAACATTGCCCCAGGTTGTTCCATGGTATCGATCTCACCTCACATAGGCTTCATGCACCAATAATATAGTATATACGAATGGAGGTAACGTAACCCTCGATATCGGCTTACCTTCCGGTGGCTATGGGCGCCCATTTTGTTCCTTTCTCTACGCTGCGTACTGCTAATTAGGTCCAAGCGCGTACGCCACATGCTTGCAATACTTGCTAATATAATCGCTTGTCCTTTCACTCTAAAATATGAAGCGTTGCATGATATGGTTCTTGTAGTGTTCACTGTTGTCTGTTGTCTAACGTGCATGAACATGCACGGGGGATGGGATTGCTCAACTTGTTGCCTTATCGCCAAAATTAACAAAGCCTAAGCATGAGTCCATGACAACTCCCCCATGCCAAAATCTTGTCCTATCTCTCTAAAACAACTGGCATCCTGCAGGAACGGTCGAGCAGTCTTTGAACCGATCGAATTACACATGGCCACGCATGATCATCCATGCAAACGTAAGCTCCTACGCCAAACAGGCTCGATCTCACCGGCTATAAATACAACACTCCTCAAGCTCTCTTGCATCCCAAAAACACCACTACCCAAGCAAAAGCTGCAGCAACACTCTGTGCACACACGATCACAATGGCATCCAAGGTTGCGCTCTTCGTTGCCCTCAGCCTCCTCTCCGCCGTCGCAGTGAACGGTTGCGGATAATATTGCCAGCCGCCGGTTGTCGTGCCGACGCCACCCGTTGTCGTCCCGCCGCCATACCACGGAGGAGGAGGGCACGGACATGGTAGGCAGTGCTCCATCGACGTGCTCAACCTAAGGGTGTGTGCCAATGTTCTAGGTGGGCTGCTCGGCCTCAAGGTTGGCGTTCCGGCCTACGACCAGTGCTGCCCGCTGCTACGGGGGTTGGTCGACCTTGACGCCGCCATATGCCTCTGCACCGCCGTCAAGGCAAACGTCCTTGGTATCGTGCACCTCAACGTCCCTGTGGATATCACCCTCCTTCTCAATCACTGTGGCAAAAAGTGCCCGTCCGATTTCACATGCGTAGCCCATTAACAGGCGTACCGTTGCACATACGGCCGTACTTCGTTGTTAATTTCTTGAGATGTGGAACTGTTCCACTTTCACATTTGATTTGTTGCAACCGTGTGCTCGTGTTCTTTATACAAACAACCATGTATTGTACACTTCGATTGTATTTCTATATATATCACCAATAAGTTAATTGCTCTGGTTTATTGTCAGATTTTAACTTTTTTTCTTCCGAAAGGGTGTGCTAGAAAACTGGGCATATTGGTTAACCCTCAATTTGGAGATTAGCATACTCATAACATGATCTACAAAATACATAGCAGGAAAAGTTGTAAACTTTAGCAGCACTCATGTGCTAACTCTACGGATCGTTCCTCTTCATGGAAGAAAACAAATACAACAACATATATGGAGAAATGTGTTCGCACTTGGTTAGACGCTCATGGAGCCATTGTCTTGTCAATTGCTTAAGATTTCAGAATTCAGAAATGCATTAGCAAATCAACTTACAGGGACACTAATCCTTTTACGTGAAAAACCTCCCAACTTGAGAGGAAACACCATGAACCGAAGCTGTCCAAATCTTTTTCCACTATTATGAATGTGTGAGTACTACCAGATCTTGTTTAGAGAGCGCCTAGAGGATCTCATACATCAAGATATCATAGATCTTAGGTGCCAACAACAAGATTTTGGATACAAGAGTTAGGAATTGGAACTGTCTCACAAAAAATAGTGAAATCATATCTTGAAGGAGACAAGGTTGTGGATTGAACTTTACAACCTCGTGTGGAGTATCATGTGTTTTTTCTAAAGTTCTTCATGTAACTTCTTCTTTCCTGGTGCAAGCTGCTTAAGAAAGATGCTTAGAGAAGTTAATAATTCCTTTAAGCATGAGTGCTTACTTGCGCGGGTGCTTACGACAAAGACCAATTTTTTTTTGTTAAGCCTCCAAGGACCTCCTATTGTAAATGAAGTATAGCATTTTTAGGGACATATGTAGACGCATAAAAACATACTGCAGATTCTTCCTTCGTGTGAATTTGTGCTTAAAGGATAAATGAAGTCAACAAGAGAGAGAGAGAATATGATAGGCTATTATATTTAATTTATTTTAAAAAAATGGCAAATACATAATTAAAGGTATGCATAATGATTTTTGCAAAAAAAAATGGGTTGGGAAAATGCAACCATATGTACATCCGGTTTTTTGCTAATTCTCAATCGACTGAAAATTAAGTTAGAACTCAATTAGGTTCAAGTCCACTGGATATGGCTTGTGCGGGTCTAGAGGAGCTCCTATGATCCAGTCTTATACATCGCCATTAGAGTAGGGTCTAAACTCGAGATCCTTTTCTTTCGGACCATTCTGGGGGGACGAACCATCATGTTGTTTCTAACTGGACCGGGATGTAGGGCCTTTTTTCATTGGTTCTTCGGTCTTTTCTCTTCCATTCAGGAATTAGTGGATTATTAAGCTTTATGGGTCGGTGGGACTAGACAATGGCAACAAGACCTGTTCAGAGTACACACGATAGGGAGACTCTCCCCGTAGCTCCTAGTTTATGTTTTTCCAAAAATAAACTACATTTTAGGGTCTCCCAAAATTCATAAAATAAATATACAACTACATATACATATATAGTGCGTATGACACAAGTTTCCTCAAAATATCATATCGCCTATGATGTACACAAAAAGACAGATGTGGGATAAAAATCTAATTTATTTTACCACACAAATGTCATTTTTTGTATAGTCTACAATATAACGGTTTATTTAGCGAAACCTAGTAGATATATAGATAACATGTGCATGATAGGTATCTATGTAAAAAAATTATATTTTTTATTACTTATATGCCATTTACAAAACAAAAAATACCAAGCCCGCTGGACTCGAGAGACGGAAATCAACCCTAGTGCGATAAGCGCAACCGGTGCCAGTCGGGTGGTAGTGGCAGATGACACTCTAACAAGGTCTGCTTTGAAAAAAAACTGGATTGTTTTCAGATGCCAACTCGAGCAAAGAACGAGGACAACAAGGTCATGGTTAGTATCCACCAGTTGTTCGCCATGCGGGATGTCGGTCGGTCGTTCCTGGACAAGAGTTGAAGAGGCCGAGATGAGACTTAGGCCACTGACCACCATTACAAGACAAATCAAGGGACGGTTGAAATCTAAAGATGTAATTGGTGAGGGGTCAAGGGGCTCTCACAGCGATCTGAGTCTCTCAGCCATTAGATGGGCTCATGGGGGGAATCTAAGCCGTTGGTTGCTAGACCCATATAACAACGCTGGTATAAAGGAGCATCCCACCCAGCCCACCATGGAAAACCCTAGCCGCCAGCCACGATCCCCCAATCCCGTTTCCCAATCCCCTCGCTCGTCTCTTCCCTTTCCCTATTCTCTTCCAGCGATGGTGACAAGGAGAACATGCTCTGGCCGCTAGCCGCCTTTCTCCCCTGCCTCCTCATGCCCTCGCTCGTTCAACTCCTCCCGTGGACACTCCCTTGCTCCCCATGTTGTGTTGGCGTCGTGGTCATGAGGGGGACTAAAGACCGGTCGTCGCTCATATGCCGCCTCCACTCGCCGCCACCGCCGTGAGGAACGTGAGGCGTCTGCTGCTACATGGGAGCGCTTTGGAGGACCATTGCAGCCTCGAGGAATCACCAAGGAGCCATGTCTCTGCTTCCTTCACCGACGTCTCGGACCCCAGGCTATTGTAATCTCTCCTTGTCTGCATCGCCTTGGTCCGCCTCTACTCGTCGCCACTGCCGTGAGGAACGTGAGGCAGCTGCCTCACTCTGTATTCTTTTCCTTGCATCTTTGTATTAGTGGGTTAATTTTCCATGAGTCCATCCTCTTACCGTCTTAAATATGTTTTGTGATTGCTCATTTGTATAATGGCCTTCAGTTTCTAAAATTAGTTTTGTAGATTATTCATCTGACTGTTTTGATTTTGAGGGATAGGAAATATTAATTGGGATTTTCAATTTGATTTTGGTCAAAGATTGGAAGCCTATGAGTACTAACATTGAACATTTCAGGTTTGGACATTTATTGATGGTGTGGCTGGGCAGAATGGTTGGGGGACGGCAGGAGCAGCGGCACCGGCGGCTCGAACTGCTGTCGTGCGTCGTCTCCTTGCTAAGAGGAGCGCGGGCTGCAAACGGAGCTGCAGAGTTGGTGGCCTCTAATGTGTCGTTTCGCTACTGCAGCCATTGCTGAGTGTAATGTATCTTCCCAAATCTGATTCATCATCTGCTCATAGCTTCTTGTTGCGCGTGCGATTGTGTGTGCTTGCTATGGCCTTGCTCTAAATAAGTAGGTCTAAATAAGTAGGTCTAGCAGAATATTTTATATTGAGGATAGCCTTGCTCTAAATAAGTAGGTCTAGCATAATCTTGATTTGATTGGAGAATGAGCATGTATCTAGCGGTGGCTTGAGCTTATGCATGATTTTTGATTCAGCTTGACTAGAGAAATTTGTTTCGCTAATCGCTACCCAGAGAGGGTTCTTCCTCTGTTATGTATACCTGATGTGTATGTCCTGGTTTAGATATATATGTAGAAAAATCAAGTGGGCACTATCATGATGCCATAGAGTTTGCGAAATATGCAAGGATTATCATTGCAATGTGATGGTGTTACATAGGTCTGGGACACCAACTTTCTTTCATCGCTGACCTAGCTGTTGGTGCAGCAGCTGGACAGATCAAGGTTGGTTCCCCGTAATTCCAGTAGCACTGGGTGTTACAAGTAGCATTTATAGGAAGAGGTTTTTATTCATAAATCATAAATTAGTTAAAGAGAGGCAAATACTGAAATCGATAACCTTTTTTCTATGCCTAAGTGAAGAGCATGGTATTTTCTTGCTGCCAAATCAAGTTGCTTATTTAAATTTCTGTACTTTGTGGGCATACTCTTTGGCATCCACTGGTAAATGAATACCTGCTGGTTTATTTTCAACAGCCAGTGCAGATGTTGATCCCTAAATATATTTAGAAACTGAAACTCTAATACGCCCCCCCCCCTTCAATAATGTACACCATATCAAGAAAGCAACGATCAATGAATGAATGAACCATGTGTTTGGCTTTTTAATAAATATTTTGACTCCAAAATACAATTAGGAAGTTAAGCTACTTTTTCCTTCGATAATCTGCCACTATGTCTTTGTTTGTGCCAGTGTTGCAATTTAACAAGGAAGCTACAGCCAGTGTTTAGATAACTAAAGTTCTACTTTCTAAAGGTTTTAATTCCCCTGTACACTTATGAACCGAATATGTACTACTTTTCAATTTGGAGTAAATCTGGCTTAAAAAAGAAGCACGGAGTGGTGACAGTTGCAATTGCAAGTTGTGACTACTGAGTATCCTAATTTAATTTTGCGTTATTATTCGGGCTCTCAACAGGAGGAGCCTAAGCATCAGCCACACGGCATGAGGAGGTGTTGACAATGTACTTTCCTTCACGAACCAATGGCGATGAGCCAATGTAGCCTACGCAACCTAGATTCACCGTTCAAGGAGTCTCTTCAGCGCGTCACGGTGGATGTCTCCGACATCGACGCACCGTTCCCATGTAATAGCAATATGTACTTTACTTGCCTCCTCGCCCTATACGGTATGAATAGCCTTTTGTATTTCTTTTAAAGAAACCACATCATGCGCTAATAAATTTTCATTGACATAAATAGTTTGACAAAAGTTCTAATGGAAACAGTTCAGGTTAAGTTGTTCCTCTGCTTCGGGAGCACGAGCTGGGCTATGGGTCTTGTGATCACCAGATAAGCCGGTGACGTTGTCGTCCTGGAGCTCGATTGTTGCATCCATCTTGCATCTGTATAGGTGCTTGAATCCCATGTGATCCCATTCGCTCATTCATCTCTCTTTGATATTCTTTAGTAGCGACCCCATAGTCATCTTTTCTAACTCTACAAGTTTTCAATAGTTTCTCTGTTTTTTTATGTTATTTCCTGCTGTTAAGTTGGCATTAGGACAAGATTTCATAATTCATTTAGTTGCTTATGTACGCCAAGCCTACTTTTCATGGTTTGCATTTCAGAAATCATCTATTGCCATTTGTTTTATATGTCTATGATTGTTCTCTGCATTTAAATTATTCTCGAGATAGTTCAAGGTCTCTTCAGGTTGTAGCGTCCGTGGTCCTATTTTAGTTGGCATTTTCTTCAACTATTTTTTAGTAGAGGTATATGTTTCAGTGCTCTGCTGCTTTGGTTTTTCCTACATATTACTCATAGAAGATATCAGCTAATTATGAGTAGGATGCAGTACTTGGATCTACTCTAGAAGATATCAACTAATTATGAGTTTTGCTATAAGTATTTCAATACAAGATGCTACATTTCTCCATATTTGCATTACCAAAATCATATCGTTGGACCTTCTAGCAAATGAGAGAGATGTTGTGATTACTCAGTTACCATAGTTACTATATTTGAATGCCCCCATTTAAAATTACTTAAATAGCATATTTACGGATGAACTCTGTTACTGCACTCTATACATGTATGAACTAATTATGAGTTTTATTCTTACAATCTATCTAGCTATTCTTCTTAGAAGATTATTCTTGTGTTATTTTCAACATATGATAGCTTGAAACAGCAGATCACATTTTCCTTCATTGGCCTTTTGCTAAAGAATGTTGGAGATATCTCTGTCCTACTGTTAATCTCCAAGATACACACTCTCATTTTGATTGTATTGCAAGATTCAAGCATCACATCGAGAAGCCGTTTGTAAGGAGATTATTATCTTAGCTTCCTGGGGGGATTTGGATCACAAGCAATGCAAAGATTTTTAGAGGGACACGGCCTAATCTCTTTAGATGCAAGGGCCATTTTTCAACTGGAACTCAATTTGTTAAATTTCATAGCAAAGAGAAAGGACGGTCGTGCAGTCCTCGGGCTACCTGCGCTCGATGTTATTTTGGCTCCACCGTCATCATGTCCTATAGTTGTCCAGATGTACCTTCTTAGTGTCACCGACACTGAGTGTCTTCGTGTTTTCTTACCACCTTATTTGTTACCTGAATCTCCTTGATCAACCATAGAGATCCGATATTTCCTGTCCACGACGTAATCAGTAGAATAAGCAGAACTTACGTATTTATGCCTACAATTTTCATGTATATGTGTCATGTAAACCTTGCCTTAATTGATTTCCAATAATTATATGCTTTGTTGCTATTATCTGGATTTAAATCATTGCACTTGTGCCTGATAGATTGTTTGCTTCAGCCAAAGTTTTGTTTTGTGTCCCCATGTTCTATGTTTGTTTTCTCGGTTGGTTACTTTCATACAAAGACTTTCATATTCTCCGTTCCACCATATGTCTGTAATTATTGTAATATATTTATCTATTTGTATTTTTCATTTACTATTCTTGCTTATTGTAGTGTTTTACAATATTTTTATTGACACAGTCTGGAGCAATTCCCCTTTTTAACTTTGAAGACTTGGGCTTTAGACTTAAACATGTAGATACCATCCTATAAAAACAATTGGAGAAAATAAGAAATAATTACTTCTCTTAGATCTAGAACCAAGGTAGGTCATCACAGTTTTATTGTATTGGAAGGTGAGATAATCTTCCATTCTTACCGTTTCTTTGATTTGCCTCATAGTTAACTTTTGTTTAATTTATCTTTTCATTTGCAGCAGTCTCAACTTTTGCTGGTGCAAGTAACTATAGGTCTGATTTCCTGTGTTCTTTAAAGACTGTTGCGACAATGCCCATATGCAGCTTATCTAGATGTTTCTTTTCCTGTTCCTTACTTTTGTTGCTCTTGATGTAGTTATTGTGATATATTCCCCTATTTCCCTCATTTTATATAATAGTTTGCTATCCTTCATGATTTTGTGTGATTTGTATCCTAATTTCATCCTATCGACTTCATTTTATAAAACCTAAAAAACATAGTATTATCATTTTCTTAAATATTTTTTATCGCTCTTATACAAAATGTAAATTGACTTGAATCTTACGGGATCGTGCGCCAAGGCGCACCCCTAAATCTAGTGGTAATAATCAGTAAAAGTTGTACCGAAGATCCATCACAAAAGTTTGCATGTACATATTGTTGCAATTTTTGTCTAAATAGATCCAGCTCATTTATTATATGCCAATAAATTTCTGAAATCCTAGAGGCCCATTTAGTCCATTCATGCAAGACAAGAGATGGGACAAATGTTTAGTCTTACATTGCTAGTTGAGTGGAAGTTGGACTAGCTTATAAGGAGAGCTCTTCCACCACTTGTACGAGCTTGAGAAGAGAAGACATATACACGCGCGTTCCTCCTTCTCCTCGCTCGCCTCGTCACGACGCGCGCGCGGGGCTGCAGGAATCTCGCCGAGCCGAGTTTTAAAACGTTTTGCTCGAGTGAAATTTTAATACGGGATAAATAAATACAAACTGAGTGATATATTACCTATTGTTCTTTCATTATATCATTCTCCTGATTGGTGGATTGACACGTGCGCTAATGTATATGTCTGTTTTGATATTTTCATGTTTTCTTCATATCAGGTCAGAGGGACTCAAACCGTGCTGATGAGGAACGGCTCGCATGCTTCTGTTTATGGTGTTGGTACGGTCGATCTGAAATTCACTTCAGAAAAGACCGTGCGTCTGAAGAACATGCATCATGTTCCCTCAACAAATAAAAACCTTGTGAGCAGATCTCTTCTTTGTCGAGATGGATACAAAATTGTATTCAAGTCCAATAGATTTGTAATTTCTAAGTATGGAACCTTTGTTGGTAAAGGCTATGAGTGCGGAGGCTTGTTCCGCTTATCTCTATCAGACATTTGTAATAAAGTTGTTAATTATATTTACACGAATTTTGAATTAAATGTCTGGCACTCTCGTCTTTGTTATATTAATTTTGGTTATATGACGCGGCTATCCAAAATAAATTTAATCCCTAATTTCACAACTGTTAAGGGATCTAAGTGCCAAGTCTGTGTGCAAGCTAAACAACCTCGCAAGTCACATACGACTGCAGAAGTGAGAAATTTAACACCACTAGAGCTCATACATTCTGATATTTGTGAGATGAATGGTGTGTTGACAAAAGATGGAAAAAATATTTCATGACTTTGATCGATGACTCTACGAGATATTTGAAGGGTTTCGCGGCATAGTAAATCAAAATTTTCTACGGAGCGAACAGAGGGAAAGCCAAGATCTAATCTAGGAGATGCAAACAACGAGAGAGATTGGATTAGATCTTCATACCCTTGAAGATTCGATGGCGGAGCGTTAAACGGGCGTGGGTGATGTAGTCGTACTCGCTTCTCCTCCTCGCGATCCGATCCGATCTAGCACCACAAGTGGCGGTGCCTCCGTGAGATGCACACGTGCAGCACCTCGACATCTCCTCCTTCCTCGGACCAGCAAGTATGGTGGAGAGATAGATTGGATCTACAACACGACGGCGTGGTGTATATGATGGAGAATTTCTGCAGGAGCTTCGCCTACAACGATCGGGAGGAGAGAGGAAAGCTAGCAAGGCGGCTAGGGTTTGGAGGAGAGGTGGGGGTTGGTGCCTCACCCTCTTTATATAGAGGCGCAGCTAGCCCCTCCTCCAAGCCCAAAGGATAAGGAGTGGGGGCATGGACTCCCTCTTCTAGAAACCCTATCTCTAGTTTAAACGATTTAAACTCTCTAGGATCGGCTGGGCCCTATGGGGCCTTGTGCCTGGCCCAATGCGCCAGGAAACTCCCTCATAGGCCCATGCCCCTCCCGGAAGGTGGGGCCACGTTGGTCCCCTTCCGGAAGGTTCTAGAAGCTTCGGTACAATACCGATTAACCGGAACAATTCGAACTCCAAAATTGCCGCCTTATATGAATCTTATTCTCCGGACCATTCCAGAACCTCTCGTGATATCCCAGATCCCATCCGAGACTCCGAACAAAAATTCATAAACCAATTATCCAATCTATCCTAGCGTCGAGATACGTTAAGTGTGTGACCCTGCGGGTTCGAGAATATGCAGACATGATCTTCTATCAATGATCAACAGCGGGGTCTGGGCACCCATATTGACTCCTACACATTCATCGATGATCATATCGGATGAACCACGATGCCAGGATTCAAACAATCCCATATATATTCCCTTCGTCTCGCGATATTTTACTTGCCCGAGATTCGATCGCGATTGCATCATACCTAGTTCAATCTCGTTCACAGCAAGTACTTTACTCGTTCCGTAATCCGATATCACTTTGTGATTAACTCCTTAACCACATGCTTGCAAGCGGTGTTGATATCGATTACCGAGTGGGCCCAAAGTATATCTCTCCGACTTGGGAGGGACAAATTCCATCTCGATACATACAACCCAACAGATACTTTCCGATCACCTGAGAGACACCTTTATGGTCACCCTCTCATAGGATGACGTTTGATGACCTCAAAGCTTTCTTCCGATACCAGGGAGTTGTATTATCTCATGGTCTAAGGAATACAATATTTGACATAGGAAAAGCTTCGCAAAGATGAACACGATGAAAACAATCTAATTGCTTTGCTTAGTTTGGGTCTGTCCATCATATCATTCTCCAATGATATGATCTCATTATCAATTGACAACTCATGTCTATGGTTAGGAAACCTTAACCATCATTGATCAATGGGCTAGTCCATAGAGGCGTACTAGGGACACGGTGTTGTTCACAAACCACACAAGTATTAAAGTTTCCGCTTAATACAATTCTAGCATGGAATATAAACTTTATCATGAACAAGAATTATAATAATAACATCTTTATTATTGCCTCTAGGGCATAATTCCAACAGTCTCCCACTTGCGCTAGAGTCAATAATCTAGTTTACATCTGGAAATAATCTCACACCCATGGCACTGAGGTGTTGATCATGTTTTACACGTGGAAGAGGTTTAGTCAATGGATCTGCGACATTCAGATCTGTATGTACTTTGCTAATCTTCAGATCTCCATCTGCAATATAATCTCGGATTATATGAAACTTGCGGTTGATATGCTTGGTCTTTGGATGATATCTTGGTTCCTTAGCGAGTGCTATGGCACCAGTGTTGTCACACAATATCTCCAGTGGGTCCAATGCACTTGGAACCACGCCAAGCTCAGTGATGAAGTTTCTGATCCGAACTCCTTCACTTGACGCTTCTGCAGCAGCCATGTATTCCGCTTCCACTGTAGATCCCGCGATCACGCTTTGCTTGCAGCTTCTCCAGCTCACAGCTCCTCCATTCAAAATATAAACGTATCCTGTCTGAGATTTGGAATCATCCTTGTCCAGGTCAAACTAGCCGATGTAACCTTTACGACGACAAGCTGTTCATCACCCCCCCATAGACTAAGAACATTTCTTTAGTCCTATTCGTACTTTAGGATGTTCTTCGGCTGTCCATGTTGCACTCTGGATCACTTTGATATCTCGTCAAACTAAGAGCATTGGACACATACGGTCTAGTACACAAGATGGCATACATGATGGAACCTATGGTCAAGCATA
Organism: Avena longiglumis; assembly: GCA_030063025.1. Lineage (NCBI taxonomy): Eukaryota > Viridiplantae > Streptophyta > Magnoliopsida > Poales > Poaceae > Avena > Avena longiglumis. The sequence continues at coordinate 452,424,090 of CP125974.1, read as the reverse complement.
AGGCACTTTGCTCATAGCTTCCTATCATTTCATCAGTGGACACCGAGCCTTGCTCAATATCTTACCGACAACATAGGCACTTGAACCTTTCTTTGCCTTATCCATTCGAACCTTTTCGAACTTTGTCTAGGTATGTACTCGCTTAAAGCTATCAGCGCCTTTGTCTATCTCTATAGATTTTGATGCCCAATATATAAGCAGCTTCACCTAGGTCTTTCATTGAAAAACACTTGTTCAAATAACTCTTCACATCGTTAAGCATGTTGATGTCATTTCCGATAATCAATATGTCATCCACATACTGATCGTAAACGTCACCGAGCTCCCACTCACTTTCTTGTAGATACAAGCTTCGTAGCAATTTGGAACAAATCCAAAACCCTTGATCACTTGATGAAAACGAAGGTTCCAACTCCGAGATGCTTGCTTCAGTCCATAAATGGAACGCTGAAGTTTGCATACTTTACTAGCATCCTTAGGATCGACAAAACCTTCGGGTTGCATCATATACAACTCTTCATCAATGTTGCCACTGAGGAAAGCAGTCTTGACATCCATCTGCCATATTTCATAATCATGAAACGCAGCAATTGCTAATAAAATCCGAATGGACTTAAACATCGCTATGGGAGAGAAAGTCTCATCGTAGTCAACACCTTGAACTTGTCGAAAACCTTTCGCGACAAGACGTGCTTTATAGACGGTAACATTACCATCCACGTCTGTTTTCTTCTTGAAGATCCATTTGAACTCAACGGCCTTTCGGTCGCTAGGAGGATCCACCAAAGTCCATACTTGGTTTCGCTCATGGATCCCAATTCGGATTTCATGGCTTCCAGCCATTTCTCAGAGTCTGGGCTCATCATCGCTTCCTCATAGTTCGTAGGTTCACTGTCTTCTACCAACAAGACAGTCAAGACAGGGTTGCCGTACACCTCGTGAGGGGCACGACCTTGTTGACCCGCGACGTTCAAGAGCAGATCGTCCAAGCTTCATGATCCTTGTCATTAGCTTCCTCTATTGTTGGTGTAGGCGGACCGAACAATTTCAGGTGCTGCGCTACTCTCCAATTCAAGAGAAGGTTCAATAACCTCGTCTAGCTCTACTTTCCTCCCACTCACTTCTTTCGAGAGAAACTCCTTCTCAAGAAAGGAACCGTTCTTTGTGACAAACACTTTGCCTTCGGTTCTGTGATAGAAGGTATACCCAATAGTTTCCTTAGGGTATCCTATGAAGACGCATTTCTCCGCTTTGGGTTCGAGCTTGTCCGGCATCAACTTCTTGACGTAAGCTTCGCATCCCCAAACTTTAAGAAACAACAACTTAGGTTTAGCACCAAACCACAGTTCATACGGTGTCGTTTCAACGGATTTAGATGGAGCCCTATTTAAAGTGAATGCAGCGGTTTCTAATGCATAACCCCAAAATGATAATGGCAAATCAGTAAGAGACATCATTGATCGGACCATATCTAATAGGGTTCGGTTCCGGCGTTCAGACACACCATTGCGCTGTGGTGTTCCGGGTGGCGTGAGTTGTGAAACGATTCCACTTGCTTTAAGATGCGTGAGAAAATCATAACTCAAATATTCACCTCCACGATCGGATCGTAGAAACTTAATCTTTCTATTACGATGGTTCTCCACTTCATTCTGAAATTCCTTGAACTTTTCAAATGTTTCAGATTTATGTTTCATTAAATAGATATACCCATATCTACTTAAGTCATCGGTAAAAGTGAGGAAATAGCGATATCCACCGCGCGTCAAAACACTCATCGGTCCGCATACATTGGTATGTATGATTTCCAACAAGTCCGTTGCTCGCTCCATCATACCGGAGAACGGGGTTTTGATCATCTTGCCCATGAGGCATGGTTCGCATGTGTCAAATGATTCAAAATCAAGAGACTCCAAAAGTCCATCAGAATGGAGTTTCTTCATGCGCTTTACACCAATATGACCTAGACGATAGTGCTACAAATAAGTAGTATTATCACTATCTACTTTGCATCTCTTAGCCTCAATGTTATGGATGTGTGTTTCATCCCTTTCGAGATTTAGAAGAAATAAACCATTTACAAGAGGTGCATGACCATAAAATATGTTACTCATATAAATAGAACAACCATTATTCTCCGATTTAAATGAATAACCGTCTTGCAATAAACACGATCCAGAAATAATGTTCATGCTCAACGCAGGCACATAATAACATTTATTAAGGTTTAAAACTAATCCTCAAGGTAAAATCGAGGACAAGGCGACGGCCATCACATCAACTCTTGATCCGCTGCAACGCCAAGATCGTCACCTCATCCTCGCAAGCCGTCGCTCATTCCGTAGCTCTGTTTCGAGTTAGAAATATTAGCAATGAACCGTATCAAATACCTGTGCACTACAACGAGGGCTAGTAAGGAAAACATCAATAACATGTATATCAAATATACCTTTGATGGTGCCACCTTCTTGTCCGCTAAGTACTTCGCATACTATGCCCAAGGATTCTTGTGTAGCATCCCTTGTTCAACCTGTAATGCTACATGTTATAATAATCAAATGGGCCTCTTCCAACATATAATTGTTGCATCATCATCATATCATGCTCATGTCATCATGCCACCTTGCATTTGAGCATCATATAAAACCCTTTCTTGTTTGGTTCTTATCTCATGTGCATGATTAATTGTATTTGCCTCTTGATATTGTATTTGGCTCTTGATATATTGTTATATGCCCAAGTTGAGTTGAGGGCATCTCTCTTTTTGACTCCACCACCTTTTCTATCACCACCTTATATTCCACCATCCAATTAATATGAGCTTGGCATTCTAATTTGGTTTATCTCTAGCTCATGTTGTTGGTTGGATCCACCCATCATCTGTTGCTTGGCCTTGCCCACCTTTTGGGAATGCAGATGAATAATGCCATCTTAATATTATTATTTTCACAAGGATAATTTGGCATTAATTATTTTGCATGGACCATGCAAGTGACACCTTTTCCAGTATTTAGTTTTGCTTGTTTTTTTTAAGTGGAGCCCCTTTTATTTTGCTTAATCTGGTTTGGGCTTGTAGTTTCTTCATCAAAACCCTCTCCCTCTCTTTTTCCTTTTAGCTAAACCCCTACCCCATGCCCATGCACACACATGTGTTTATGTGGCATACACAACACCAACCCCATCCTTCTCCCTACCTTTTTCTTTGATCTTGCTTGTTCTTTGTTGGATCATGCTTGGACCATAGAACCACCCCATCACCTTGTTCACCTCTCCCTATCTTTCCCCCTTTCTCTTTTGCTTGATCATGTGTGTTTGTATGGGAGCATGCATGATCAACCTTAGGAACCACCATCTCTTCCCCCTCTTAGCAAAAACCCTAATCCAACCCCAAACCCCAAACTAGCTAATCCACAAACCCACCTAGTCTATGCAAAACCAAGTGCTCCCTCTCTCCCCTTTCTACCCTAAACCAAAACCCTAAGTTACATCTATCCTAAACTAAACCCTAAGCCTACCCCTCCTCTTCCCCTCTACCTTGCATGTTCCCCATGCCCCTTCCCTCTCTCTCGGCCCCTCTCTCTACCTGCCATGCAGGCCCCAACCCAGCGCCCATCTAGCTCACACACACGACCAGGACCCCCTCCTATCTACCCTAGCCCTAGCCGAGCCGGCCTCCCCCTTCCCTCTTTTCTTCTCTCTCTGCCAGGACCTGCCCACGCCCTACCCCACCTGCCGGCGACCCTGCCCACGCTCTACCCCACCTGCCAGCCCCCTGGTGCCCACGCTCGTGCCTGCCTTGCCCTGGCCTGGCCGTGCGAGCACGTGAGCAGTAAAGGTGGCCGATGCCACCTTCCTCCCATCAAACCCTCCCCCACGCAACCCTCCTGCGTCGATCTTATCCTCCCCCAACCTCTCTGCCCCTCTCTGGCCTCCCCAGATCCGTCCCAGCAGCCCTGCACCGCTCCCCTCCTCTACCCTTCTTCTACACCTCCCCAACGTCCTCTCGCCGCCCACGCCAGCTACCCCACCTGCTCAGTCGATCCGGCCGGAGGCGTGTTGCTGCGCGGTGTCGAGGGAGCCCCCTGGAGCTCGCCTGCGACGCCCTGGAGCCAGACGCGAGGAGGAGGAGCCCCGCTCGCCAGGACCTGCCGCGCCCCGAGGAAACCCTAGCGCTCGCCGTCGCCAGCCTCATCGCCGATCGCTCGCGCCCACGCCGACCACACCAGACGCCGCGGTGAGCCTACGAACCCCTGCATAACCTCCCATGCGTAGTCGCTTCGACGCGTGGTTCATTCTCGTCAACGCCTCCGATGCGCCGTGTCGCCGATGCCTGCCGCTAGCACCGCGCGCCATCTAGCCTATCTAGCACGCGAGCTACCGCTTAGCATCAACCCGAAGCCAGCCCAGTGGTAGCCGCCCTCGCTGGCGCGCCCGCGGTCGCGAGATCGAGCCCGGCGCTACTGTTTCTCCTGCAGCATGGTTCAAGTTCAGCGTAGAGAAGATCCACAGTAGCGCATGGCGGTTTTACGCATAACCCCCTGCCAACTCTTTTGCTCAACCCGCGGTCCAGCCAGGTCCGTTGTCAGCGTCTGTGCAAGTTTTGCAAAAAGGCTCCCGGAGGACTGGTTGCTCAACCCGCGGTCTCGTCTCCTCAGCTGCCGTGGGCTCAGTAAACCTCTGGGTCCCACCTGTAAGCATCTGAGGGTATGTGTAGTCTGTGTATGAAGTGTGGCTGTGTCTGTTTAATTCAAACTTAGTTCAAATATTTTCAAATTCAAATCTAATTCAGATTTTTGATAACTTTTCCATACTAAATCCAAATTGGGCAAACAATATATGTTTAGATATCAGCAAGATGAGAGGATCTCAAATATGCCCTCCATTTTGACTTTTGCACAACTAAAATTCCAGGTTTACTTAAATTACCACCAATGCCATCGGTTTTCAATAATTCATAACTTTTGTTTTATAATTCCAAATTAAGCAAATGATATGTCTAAATTGATCACCGACGGACCTTTCTGTTATGATATCCATGTCTTCAATTGCAGCATGCATCATATAAAAATATAATGAACAGCAACTATTATGGCAACAAATATGACTAAAACCCAATTCAAATGTTATTTTCTTGTCCTCCACACCTCACCCATGCCATGCTACTTATTGCCATGCAACTTGTGCATCATTCATCATGGCATGATTGTTTGCTTGACGATTTAATTCCAATGCTTGTGCTCTATATTCATGTTGGCCTTGTTTGTTTGGTTCTTCTCGGATAGACATCGAAGGTCAGTATCAAGAGAACCAGAGCACTACCTGATCTGTCCCTTGCTACAATGAGTTGACAGCAAGCACTTCCACATGCTTGCATACATACGACTCCTATTGCCTCTATCTTATTCTTGCATCATTGAGTCGCGATTGCATTAAATTGAATCCCAAGTATGCATAGCCTTTACTTTTCAACCCCACTAAGCTTGTTCCTCCGTCCCATGAGCCACTACTATAGGAGTTGTTTGAGCCATGCAGTCGAGAACAAAGATGTGTAGGGTTTGTGAGAGTCTGATGAATAACGAGGTACCTAAACAACTTAACCTGAGTAGTTCTGGGATAACTAAAGAAAGTGGCACCGGTGAGCAACATCTGCTATTTGGTTTTCCTGCTCACTTGTGTCCCGTAAGACCCCGAGTACTTGATTCCTGTTCCTTGGTTTATCGCGCTATCCACATCCGGGAGGTATATGGGACCCCCCTGGGCCAGAGCTTGATTTCGTCTTATTTTCTTGGGGCCACAAACTAGTTTGAGGTTTTGTTACTATCCTGTACTTATGCCATGCTACTTTCTGTATTTAAATTGTGCGAGGAGCACACCGTACTGTTTAGGTAAGCGGAGTGATTACGCGGTATCGACAAGCCCAGCCACACTTTCGGGTTCCCAGTCGCTTACAGCCATTGACGCAAACCTTGAGTCCGTCTCGGAGTCAGCTATCTCCGTTGCGGGATCTACTTGAGGGGTGGCCCCCTGAAATATTTCTGAATCTTGTGATTGTTCAGTCGTGAAAGCCTCGTTGGGTTTTGATTTGGTTTTTCCGAGGTTGATCGAGCGTGTGTTGCTATTGGTGCACCCCGGCCGGGTAAAACTTTCTGAAAGCCGTGTCCGCGGATATGGACGACTTGGAGCACAGTTTCTTGATCATAGACAAGCATAACTAAAGTACCGCTGTAATTTGACTAAGTAACTTGACTAGTAAATAGTACAATACTCATGGAATGGTTAATAAAATTGCCAACGGATGGGGGGTTGTTCGTCCGCTTCCTTGTTGGTAAGCAGGGAGGAGGATGGATCGGATGAGATTACCATAATAACTGTTGTACTTAATTCACGGACATCCGTCTATCATTGGTTCGGCGGATGGTTAGCGTTTATCTGTAGAACTGATAGGGTTTATCTTTCGCTGCAATTGCGTCACCCCAGGTTGTGTCCCCTTTAGAGGCATTAAGACTTGCTGAGTACCCTTAGGGTCTCACACGATAAATTCTTGATTCAGATGAACAGGTACCTTCTCAGGACGGATCGGGTGGAAGAAGTCAAGATGTGGGCAACGATCGTTCGGTGTAGAGATTCCGGGAACGGGGATCCATGAGACCTGTAGTTGGGATGTGCTTATTTCTCTGGCATCTTATGCCGATTTGCTTCTTATCCGTACTCGGATCTTGTTTGCCGCTTCCGCATGATACTCTGATGTGTGTTGTATGAGGAGTTATCCTAAAATATAGATTTATCCAGGTCATTTGAATCTTGCCGTACGGCGTTGGTATATTTCCTTTCTTTCTAGATGGTGTGGCTCTGATGTACTCTTGTATGGTGGCTTGCGTACATACCCACTTGTGTACGTAGTTGTTATCACCGTATTTTGGCCAAAGACGGAGATGGGCCGTGATCAAGATGGGCTTAGATGATACATATATTCAAGGTGTGGTTGGATCGGCCTAGTGCGTAGATTTGGGCTGAATTGCCCGTGTATCTTGTATCTTAGTAGGAGTCGTATTTGTTTAGGTTCCGTTTATGTTTAGATAAAGATAGAGTTGTAGAGTTATTCCAAAAGTAGAGAGTCTCCGGACTATAAATATGTACCTAGGGTTATTGAGAAAGACAAGGACAATCACGTCCACAACCAACAACAATCTCGGCGCATCGCCACCCCTTGTTTCTAGGGTTTTTCTCGGGTAAGTGCCATGCTGCCTAGATCGCACCTTGCGATCTAGGCAGTATTTACTTATGCGTTATCCGGTGTTACTCAGATCTGAAGCCTTGTTGATGGCAGTAACACCTTTACCATTGCATTGTTAGAGCCAAAGATCGATACTCTTACTATGATTGCTTGCTTGTGCTACCTCTAGCTATCTCGCCATCCTTGCACCTTCTCCGGGTGTGAGGGTGGCATCTTGCTTGATTTCTATTTAGTCGATTTGATCTTATAGTTGTGCCTTGTTCATCAAGGTTTAGTTTAATATCCACGTAGTTAGGCCTCACAAACGGGTTGAACGATCTAATACGTAAATATGGTTTATTGGTCTTAGAGGGACGTTCCGGAATTGACATTGTGTTGGTTTTAGGCCTTCTCTAGGATTGGTTTTCTACTATTTTCGTATCTATTAGGCTCAACTACGCTGGGGACGTTCCGCTATGCGGTGAAAACACTAAACTATCGAGATCGATTTAACTTGTAGTAATTAAGCAAAACGCCATGCTATCATAGATCCAATGCAAAACCATGGGGATAATCGGCTCTGAAAGCCGATTTGCAGGGAAACCTGGGAGCCGATCACGGCTCGAATTTTACGTATACTTGTTTACCATGCAGGGAACCAATCGAACAATCCATCACCTTCCCGGCCAGGTATAGGTGGCACGCCTCGAACCAAGACAGACGCATGCGTCTTTGGAAGATTTGCGAGCCGTTGACCGAGGGACTAGGGCCCACAGCCGCTGGGAGCCTCCGGCTCTTCGTGTTGCTAGTCACGCCGCCGGTGAGTTTTGACAGCAACACATTTCGCACGCCGGTGGGACCTTCAACAACGTCTACATCAATGTCCGACGCGATGGAGAACAGCCGGTCACGCACGACAGCTTCTGCCGAGCACAAAGCGAAGTATGACGAGCTCAAAGAGCTCTTCGCCGACCTCATCGGCTCTTTCGAGAGGACCACGCGGGCATCAAGTGGAAGGATTCTCCCGAGGGTGCTCTCGATGAAGTAGATCTGTCGTTTCCTTCGGAGGAACGCCTGTGCTCGCGACAGAAGTCAACTATATGGTGGCTCATTCTCTACACCGCCACTGAGAGCCCGTGAACGCTTTCGAGCGGATTGCGTTCGCGTGGTCCAGAGATCATGAAACATCGATTACTCCGTCGGCCCACTTTAGGAACCCACCAAGGAGAAAGACCGCCCACACTGCATCGCAATCGCCGGTCACGCCATGGCTCCAGAGCCGCCAGATCAGCGGCATACATTGTCTACAAGGTCGAGGCGATCCGTGATTGCCAATTCCTGTCGAGCCACCCAAGGAGATTCCGCATGGGTACATATGTGCCTACGTCGGATCGCAACAACTTAGCGCTGGCCACCAGATCGCAACCGCAGGAGTCTCCGCGGGGTTCCCGCGCAGATCTTCGAGGCGTGCTCGGGCAACGGTGTCCGGATGGACGCTGATAAACAAAGGCTAGCCATGTATGCCATCGAACTAGCCATGAGAATCCAGCCCCGCAGCTCAAACAAAGGACCAAATCACTACCATCTTGAGAGATCAGTTCGTTTAAAAAGGCGACGATCGGCTACTCAAAGCCGCACTCAACGAAGTTTGACCTGATTCCACTACCGCCCAAATATAAGCTCCCGAGTTCTCAAGATTCAGCGGGTCGAGGGGTCAAGCTCGATCGAGCACGTAGCCGATACCGGCGCAGCTAGGTATGATTTCGCATCGGATCGATGCGTGAGATTTTTGCACAATCTCTAACAGACCAGCTTTTGGGTGGTACACCTCGCCACACCGATTCAATTCGCACCGGAAGCAACTAGCGTAACAGTTCCACATCCAAGATTATCTTGAGGCGACCGAGGCTGGCATTGCGCACTGGCGCAAGTACGTAAGCGGGAGAAATCAGAGTCGAATACATCCAGCGCTCGTAACCATCAAGAATGAGATGTTATTCGCCTGCTTAACCGAGAAGGAAGCAATCGACCGGCTGTGGTGGGGCTCTTAGCACCGTCAAGGATCGCTTTCTGTGGAGTACAACTCATCGGCGACATGGCCCGTAAACCGACGATGTATGAACAGCGCCACCGAAGTTATACCAAGACAGTTCAACGGCCGTAAGCCCGGTAGTTACGGAAGAAGATGATCCTACACAAGACCAGGAGGTGGCCGTGGCGAGTGGGCTCGGGGCGACCGTGTCCGCAAATGGGTGAAGCAGGGCCTTTGAAAGGGTTTGACTTGACGTGAGCAAAGCCGAGCAGATATTCGATTTATGCTGAAAGAGAAACAGCTTGAGGTTACTCAAGGCCACAAGATCCCCACCGCCAGAGATGAACGGGAGACCATATCGCAAATGGCATCATTCGCTCACCCACACCACCAATGATCGCAAAGAGCTGCGGCGCCAGATCCAAATGGCAATAGAACAAGGCCGCTGATCCTCGCCAGCTCGCCATGAAGGTGGACACGAACCCGCCCGGTGTCAACATGATAGAGCCTGCTGCCCGCGAGACGTCAACTAGACTTTTCGCTTGATGTCAACATGGCTGGGTCCGGGTACCACCATGACACGCATAAGGAAGGAGGTGATCACTCTGAAGCAAAGACAGAGAAGGCTGGTCCACGACCGCCCTCCACGATGGTGGGCGGTACTTAACAGAGGAACAAGTGAGGAGAGTGCGATATCGAAGCCACATTCCACGCACCTCCTTAACAAATATGAGCGCGGTCGACCAACGCCGCCAAAGACGACGGAGACGATGAAAACATGGGCACCTCGCCAAGAGACCATCCAAAGAGAAGGCGCAGACAAACATTGGGATTGCCCTTCTTCAAGCATTGCTGGACGTGGAATGAGCCGATTGCCTACAGCCAACAACCGCCGTAATGTGGACCACAAAAGAAGGGCACGAGGCCGATCGGTGTTCGAACGCTCGGACCTCTCCCACCTCGTGAGCCGTCCTAAGGAGTCCACTAGAACGAAGGGCCTTGAGAGGACCAGGGACGACGAAGAAGAAGACAGGTTTCACCGTCCAAGGTGGTGCCCGATGGACTCGACACACTCGTAAGCGCAGAGTAAACGGCGCAGAACTTAGAAGAAGTGAAGCGCAGATCTCCACGCTAAAGAAGGCACGCCGGATCCGCCGTCAAAGTAAGGCAGACAGAGACGGAGGCCGTGCGACAAGGAAAGAGTGGCGCAAACCAATAAAAGCCGATACACGTGCATCGGTCGGCACAAACATGGTGTTCGATTCCCGGCAGAGTTCGCGCCACGAACCAATATGCTACCAAGGGCACAGCTTGATCGCGCCCACGGCGATTATCTTTGAGAAGCCACGAGAGAAGGGTTACAAACATCCGAAAGCTACTGTACCTACGGGCTACATCAATGGACAACCCACAAGAAGATGTTGGTGGACACCGAGCGGCGATTAACATCATGCCATACTCCATGCTACGACGCTTGGGGACGCCCACGGCGGACTGATCAAAACCAACGCCACGTTAAGCGACTTCAACGGCCATCTTAAACGCAAGGTGTTCTTAACGTGGATCCGACGGTGGGCAGGAAAACTATACCCACGCCATTTTTCGTCGTGAACAGCAAAAGTACCTCGCCGTGCCTTACTAGGAAGGGATTGATCCACGCTAATCTGCATTCCATCCACGATGCACCAAAGGCTCGATGATGGGGACGGAGATGAAGTGGAGGTCGTCCATGCGATTCTATCGAGGTTTCCATTGCCGCACGAACATCTGGGAAGCAGAAGACCAAGAGCCGATCTCTGGAATCAGTTTGGACGGCTGTGAGCGCATTGAAGCTTCAAAAAACGGGGTGAGGCTGGTCTTATCCACTGGCCTGACAGAATAGAGAGGTCCACGATCATAAGTGGTACGGCCGATCATCACGATCGGCCACAAAAAATAAAAAGCAACGACCATACGACAAGCGGATCATGTAGTCGAGCAGGAGACGCCGCCATTGTAAAACCGTGAGGTGTAAACCGCCTTGACGAGCACAATCGAAGGGGCGATTCTGCAATCGCCCAAATTATTTTTGTTGTCCTCACCTACTGCTTGCCCTGTGTTTAGCATCGACTTGACAGGTGACGGCAAGTTAGGGTATGGGTTTGCATCCGCTGATGAGCTAGAAGAGATTGACATTGGTCCCGGGATAAGCCACGACCAACATTTATCGAAGAAATTAGATCCAGATCTGCGAGGCCCAATGATCGCCTGTTGAAACAATACCCGATCGTCGCCGGGACTACAGAAATGCTCGGTTAGACAGAGCATCATTGAGCATCGGCTCCATCGAAAAGGATTCCGGCCATTTCAGCAGCGAGCACGGCAAATGAAGGCCGAAATTCTGGTAGAAGTCAAGAAGGAGGTCGAGAAAATGTTGACAGCCAAGTTGATCAGGCCATGCAGGTATGCTGAATGGATTTCTAGTATAGTGCCTGTGGAGAAGAAGGATGGCCAGTGGCGGGTCGCCATAGATTTTCGGGATCTCAACAGGGCGACCCCGAAGGATGAGTATCCGATGCCGGTAGCAGAGACGTTAATAAACGCAGCGGCTGGTCACAAGATCTTAAGTTTCATGGATGGCAATGCTGGTTACAACCAAATTTTCATGGCTCCAGAAGACATACACAAAACCGCATTCAGAGTACCAGGTTCGGTGGGTCTCTTCGAGTATGTGGTCATGACGTTTGATCAAGAATGCCGCGCCACATACCAGGGCCATGAATTATATTTTCCACGACCTGATCGGCGTTGGTGGAAATATACATTGACGACGTGGTCAAATCTGCTTCGCAAGGGCACTTGGGCGATCTAACGCGTCCCGGACCGAACAAGGAAGTTCGCCCATGGATGAATCCAAAGAAGTGTGCTTTGGAGTGACGGCCGGTCGCCTGGGTTTCTTGGTCCATGAACGCGGGATTGAGATCGGCCTGAAGAGTAAGGAGGCAGTGCGAACAATGAAGCCACCCACTACAAAGAAAGAGCTGCGCTCTCATCGGCAAGATCAACTTCGTCCACGATTCATCTCCAACCGTCAGAAGGATAGAGCCGCTCATGGGGCTCGTAAAATTAAAGTCGACGAGGAATTCCCGGGGCGAACAACAACGGCCTTCGACGAGATCAAAGAATATCCGACAAAGCCGCCAGGTGTTAGTTCCACCCCAGCCGACAAAACCATTCTACATTTACTTGTCGGTCGACACGCCCATCGCCTCATGGTGGTACAAGTGCATGATGGGCTAGAGCGAGTCGTATTCTACGCCGCCAGGAGGATGCTAGACGCAGAGACAAGATATCCAGTGATATCGACAAGTTGTGCCTCGCTTGTTCTTTACATGTACCAAGTGCGCCACATTTTGCTATCGCCAGAGGTCATTATCATATGCAAGTCGGACGTCATCAAGCACACATGCTATCGGCTCCTATGTTAAAAGGCCGATTGGGCAAATGGATGTTTGCATTATCGAGTTTGACATCCGTATCGACCCGCAAAAAGCTGTTAAGGACAAAGGCCGCTGATCTTATTGCCGAGAGGATCAACACTAACATAGCAACACTATCCATAAAAGCATGGGCTATGTTTTTCGACGGATCAGTTTGTGACGATGGTCGGCATCGGCATTTTGCTCGTGTCACCCGGGGCAACATTTTCCTTCTCCATCAGGTTGTCTACCCTTTGCACCAACAATGTAGCCGAGTACGAGGCAATACGCAAGGATGGAGTTACTCGAGCCGAGCCGAGGCAAGAGAAATTTTGCGACTCAAAGTTGGTACTTTCCCAACTCACGGAGGAGTACAAGTGCGAGCGAGTCCCTCTTCCCATTATGGTTGCACCGCCGGAGTTGATGGCCCAATTCGATACATGAACTTCACCGGATCCCATGGTCGCAAAACATAGAGGCAAATGATCTTGCACAGATGGCTTCAGCTATAAAGAGGCGTGAGGGAGCTGATATTCGTGTACAGCTCTTGGAAGCCGACGATCGAGAGCCGATATCTTCAATTACTTGAAGGATTCGCCTGGGGCACCTAAAAGGATAAGGTACAGCCATGAAGTATGTGCTAATTGGGGACGAAATGTTTTACAGACTCGAAGGATTATTGCTCAAATGTTTGGGAACATGAGGCTAATCGGCTCCTACATGAGGTACATGAAGGCGCTGTGGGACTCATCACCGCTCACAAGATGAAGTGGTTGATCAGAGATCAGGGTTTTATTGGCCCACCATGCTCGAGGACTGTTTAAGTACTACAAAGGGTGTCAAGCATGTCGATATTTGGAAAAATCCAGATGGTACCCGCATCGATGAATCCCATCATCAAGCCTTGGCCATTCCGAGGTTGGGGCATGGACATGATCGGCAAGATCAATCCTCCACAAGCAAAGGCCACATGTGGATCTTGGCCATCATGATTATTTTACCAAGTGGGTGGAGGCCCCCTATGAAGTCAAGAAGTTCAAAAGATGTTGTCAATTTTGTGAAAGAGCATGTCATTCATAGGTTTGGGATTCCTCGACTATCACAACCGATGGAGGTTCGGTTTTCACTTCTCACGAGTTCAGAGAGTTCTGTGAGGATACAGGATTAAGCCGATTCGATCATCTCCGCATTATGCTCAAGCAAATGGACAAGCCGAGGCGCCCAACCGTAGTCTTATCAAACTGATCAAGAGGAAAATCGATGAGCATCCGAGGCGTTGGCATGAAGTTTTATCGAGGCTTTATGGGCTTATCGCATGTCATGTCATGGAGCGATAAAAACCTCCGCACCATCCGGTCTATGGACAAGAAGCCGATTGCCTTGGGAAATTACTTTGGATCGAGACGTCACTTTTCGTAACGATCTAACAATCAAGAGTATGCAGCTTTGATGAGTGACAAGATTGAAGATGTGACTGAGCTTAGGCTGTGGTCGGAGAAAATAAAAGAGAACAAGGCTAAGGTAGCTCGTGCCTATAACAAGAAGGTGAAGCCAAAGGAGTTTCACGTTGAGATTTGGTATGGGAAGTCGTGTTGCCCTTGGGTACTAAGGACGCAAAGATATGGTAAATGGTCTCCAAATTGGCACGGGCCGCATAAGGTCGCCCAAGCTTTAAAAGGAACGATACATGCTTGAGCAGTTGGATGGAGTAAAGTTCCAGAGGCCAATGGACAACATCTCAAGAAATATTTCCCAAGCATGTGGGGTGTTGGACAGTAAAACTGGAGGAGCCGTTACATGAAATCGGCTAGGTAAAATTACAAGAAGTAATGGACGGGTAAGATATGGGGGCCGATGCTGGAAATCGGCCGAGTAGAAAAAAAAATATTAAATTTTATATATATAGCCGATGCATGGTCATCGATGCTAGAAGATCACACATGTTACAGAAAGGGCCACATCGACGGTCTGAGCCTTGTCATCTTCATCTTTGCTTGTCACTAGTAGTCCGTAAGGGCACGTTTTTCGGTGGGCAATTGGAGATTTGGGTCGTTTGTGTTTTAATCTACCGTATTGAGGAAGGTCGAAGGAGGAGCCGATGGGTGGTCATCGGCTTTGTGCAATTTAACTTGTTTGACTGTATGCATGCAGCATGGTGAAAGCCGATGCAGTGTCATCGGCTTCTGGAACATCGACTTGTTTCAGATTATCGGCGAAATTGGAGCAGGAAAAGGAGCAATATTCTGGGAACAAAGTTTCATTCATTCAAAGGATCATTGCTTACAGAAGGATCGATTACAAAAGGGGCCTGCTATTGCTACGGCCATTACTACTAATTCCTAATCTAAGCCGAGGTCGTCGTCGCCGCTGTCGTCGCCGCCCTTCTTCATCGCGCTGCTCCCGCTGCCCTCGGGCCGTCAAGAAGCCAACAGGGACCTCTTCGCTCGTCGTCATCTTCAAGATCTCGCCGGACCCATAGCGGAAGCGCTTCGTGGGCGGATACCCATCGGAGGAGGTGTCCTCCGATTCCTCCTCCTCGCCAGAAGAGTCGACGCCGCCCCACGACCAGTTGTCGCCGCTGCTTCCGCCTCGCCTACGAGGAATCAGAGGCTCTTCGCCGCCGTGGACGATCGTCCTTCGACCAAACGGCGAGATCTCAGCCCTTTCGCCCCACCATTGTGGGGCGAAGTATCGTATGTCGCCGCATGGTGCTCTGGGTTGGTTCTCGCCGCTAATCGAGTTGGAGGCATGGGAGGATGCATCGAGGAAGCGGGAGGCCATGGCAAGAAAGAGGGTTTTTCCGATGAAGAAAGAGGGTTTTCTGGCCACGGGAGGAAGATGAGGACTGCGAACAGATCAGGCTGGTTTAAACAAGGGGCATAATGGACAGACGGTACAATGCCATGGCGGTATACCAGATTGCACTGCCAAAATGGTCAAATCACGCTACCGCGCAGGAGTTGAGAAGACAGGCATCATGATGAAGGGGTAGCGTGATGTCGTTTCGCCATGCGCTCGTCGACGCCAGCCCGATAAAAAAAAGAGGAGGAGAAAAATCATGCAGTGGTTTTGGAATTATCATTGCCAAAACCAGGGGGCATGTGTTATCACCGTATTTTGGCCAAAGACGGAGATGGGCCGTGATCAAGATGGGCTTAGATGATACATATATTCAAGGTGTGGTTGGATTGGCCTAGTGTAGATTTGGGCTGAATTGCCCGTATCTTGTATCTTAGTAGGAGTCGATTTGTTTAGGTTCCGCTTATGTTTAGATAAAGATAGAGTTGTAGAGTTATTCCAAAAGTAGAGAGTCTCCTGACTATAAATATGTACCTAGGGTTATTGAGAAAGACAAGGACAATCACGCCCACAACCAACAACAATCTCAAGATCGCCACCCCTTGTTTCTAGGGTTTTTCTCGTAGTAAGTATCGCCTAGATCGCACCTTGCGATCTAGGCAGTATTTACTTATGCGTTATCCGTGTTACTCGTGATCAAGCCTTGTTGATGGCGAGTAACACCTTTACCACAGATTGTTAGAGCCAGATCGATACTCTTACTATGATTGCTTGCTTGTGCTACCTCTAGCTATCTCGCCATCCTTGCACCTTCTCCCGGTGTGAGGGTGGCATCTTGCTTGATTTCTATTTAGTCGATTTGATCTGTTATAGTTGTGCCTTGTTCATCAAGGTTTAGTTTAATATCCACGTAGTTAGGCCTCACAAACGGGTTGAACGATCCCAATACGAAAATATGGTTTATTGGTCTTAGAGGGACGCCCGGAATTGACATTGTGTTGGTTTTAGGCCTTCTCTAGGATTGGTTTTCTACTATTTTTCGTATCTATTAGGCTCAACTACGCTGGGACGCCCGGCTATGCAGAAAACACTAAACTATCGAGATCGATTTAACTTGTAGTAATTAAGCAAAACCCCATGCTATCATAGATCCAATGCAAAACCATAGGGATAATCTCGAAAGCCGATTTGCAGAAACTGGGAGCCGATCACGGCTCAATTTTACGATACTTGTTTACCATGCAGGAACCAATCGAACAATCCATCACCTTCCTGCCAGGTATAGTCGTGGCACGCCTCGAACCAAGACAGACGCTGCAAGGTTGGAAGATTTGCGGGCTGACCGAGGGACTAGGGCCCACCACCGCCTCGGGAGCCTCCCGGCTCTTCGTGTTGCTAGTCACCGCCCGGTGAGTTTTGACAGCAACATAGTTGATCCTTCGCTGCCGACCACGCCCGCCTGACAGTGTCCCGCTGAGAGGGTAGTGGTTGGGACGTCTGAAGGACTACCAAAGGAGTGGCTTTGGGACCCCACCGCACTATTTCAACCACTATCACTCATCCAGGCTTGTATCTAGGAGCGTAGTTCACCGAGGTAGTTACAATTGGTATCGAGCCATCCCGACCTTCGTGGTTTCAGCCAAACGGTCGTTGTCGCCTAGCAAATATTTTGGTAGTTATGTATAGTAGGAAAAACAAACGAGAGTAGGACTGCTTCCATTTTTCTTCTTACCCTCCCACCCACCCTTTTCTCGTAAGGAAGTGCAACGCTTTCAATCCTCTTCTCAAAGTTCAAACTAGGATTCACGTGTTCGGCTCGTAGTACCATAGGTTGTGTGTGTGTGTGTGTGTGTAATCCCTTGTCTATCTGTTGCATCCAAGTTGTTATCTTATCCGCCTTTGGTTATCAACTTGGTACATTCCATACCGATGTGCTTTTGTAAACCGACGCAATCTATCTTCCTCTTGTATCCGACGCTATCTTGTTTGGGGTGTTCGCTCGTAGTTATCAATCTTTAGGTTTCACGTGAGAGGAAGGGGTTAGGATATGTGTTCCACTTGTTCATGTGCGGAGTAATGATTTGAGTGCGGATGGAGTCACCATACCACTACTTGTATCATTCGCTTTTGTATATTGAATCGGTAGAGTCACTAATCTTGATTCGTTAAGTAATTTTATGATCTATTGGTATTTTAATGCCAAATTTGTGGAAAATTTTTCTTTGATATATTTGTGTACCACACTCCTTTTCATCGTGTGCGATATGCTTAATATCTTTGAGGTGCTATGAACTTTGTTGATATTTTATATCATCTCAAGAATTGTATCCTTTAATCTTGGTTAATTCCATCTTGGTACTATTTTGGATTATTATCATCTTCCATTATAGTATCGACTTGAGTTTTATATCAATGACAGGATGGCTCCCCACGGATCGAAGAGGACATCCTCCGAACTCGGGCTCATTGCCAAGCATAGCTAATGCTTTGGCGGCAATGCAGAGAACCAACAGCGCTCGAGGAGAGGTCAAGGAATGAGTTCGCCCACTTCCTCCACCTCCCAAGCATGGTGACATCAAGAGCTTCCTCAAGTTCAACCTCGCCGATTCGATGTTTCGACCGACCTTGACGCTGGATGATTGGTCGCGAGATCTCAAGGTTGCTCGAGATCGCCGATGTTCGAGCAGAGTGGGTCAAGTGTGCTACCCACCTTCTCAAGGGAGACGCAGCTCTTGGTGGGAAAACTACTTGAAGGCAAGCGACCGGGTTCCAGCCAACTTGGGAGAGGTTCACGCAGCTTTCAAAGAACAGTTTCTCAGAGATTGTGATGGAAAGGATGAAGGAGGCTTTCCTCAACTCAAGCAGGAAATGATAACGCCAACACCTACATCAGAACTTCATGAACCCTCGCTATGGTGGTGATGAGGTATCCGATGACAAGAAAAAGCGTAAAAGATTCGTGCAAGGGCTCAATGCGATCAAGTATGCAATCACGCATGCAAGACCGCAACCTTCCTGAACTACAAAGACAAAGACCGCAAGAGGAGGAAAGCAGCAAATGTTCGAGGAGTCCAAGAAACATAACAGGATGCATCAAGCTCTGCAGTTATGGCAGCTCCTTCTAAGCGGGCGTGTCTGGGTTCCTAACACCCCACCGTTGCTCGGCTCCACCAAGACTGCGAGTTTCACGTCAAGGCCACCAAACTTCACCACCGGCTCCTGGGGCTACAACAACTACCTCGAGCGCTGGCGGAGTCCCCGGCTACTCGCTCCACGCCCTCACGGTGCTTGTTACACATGTGGTGATCATGGACATCCCACTGAATCGCCCAATGAAGAACAAAGCTCTCCTCAACCCCCGCCAAGATCTCAAATAAGCTCTCCTTCGTTCGCACCACCGCCTCGGGCTCTCAACATCAACACTAAGCCCGGGTTCAAGGTCGTGTGCTAAATCGTCAACGCCTCAAGCTGAGCTCGCACCTGGAGTTGTCATGGGTATGCTTTCAGTTAACTCAGTCCCTGCACGAGTTCTATTTGATTCTGGTGCATCGCATTCATTTGTGTCTCACAAGTTTGCAAATGAGAATGAGTTAGTCATGGATCCTCTTCCAAAGAAGTTAATGGTTCTTTCTCCTGGAGCAACAATGGCAGCTTCTAAAATCAGCCATGGCAACCAAGTTGAGATTGGTGGTTCTTCATTCTTGGCTTCTTTGATTGTTCTGGGCGACTCTGACATTGATGTCATCTTGGGCATGGATTGGTTGACAAATGCAATCAGGATCGATTGTTGAACGCTCGTGTCTCTCAAGATTCCTCAAGGCCATGTAGTCTTTTCTCCAAGTTTGACTCCTGTCCAAATTTCTATTCCTTGGCTGCTCAATAATGTTGCTATGGAAGCTATTCGTGGTGTACCGTGGTCCGTGAGTTCCAGATGTCTTTCCTGAAGAGTTGCCGGTATGCCTCCAGATCGCGAGGTTGAATTCGTGATTGAGCTTGAACCTGGAACGGCTCCTATCTCCAAGAGGCCATACAAAATGGGTCCTTCTGAGTTGGCTGAACTCAAACGACAACTTGATGAACAAGAGAAGTTGGGTTTCATTCAACATAGCACTTCTTATTGGGGTAGCCCAACAATCTTTGTGAAGAAGCGTGATAGAACCGATAGGCTATGTGTTGACTACCGGCTCTAAATGCTAAAACCATCAAGAACAAATATCCTCTCCTCGGATAAATGATCTATTTGATCACCGGCAGGAGCTGTGGTGTTCTAAGCTGGACTTGAGAAGTGGTTATCACCAAATCAAAATTCGCAAAGAGGATGTGCCCAAGAGCTTTCACCACTCGCTATGGCCTGTATGAGTACACGGTCATGTCTTTCGCCTCACCAACGCACTGCTACCTTCTCGAGGCTGATGAACTCCGCTTTCATGGAGTACCGGACAAGTTTGTGGTGGTATATCCGGATGACATTCGTCTATTCCAAGTCCAAGGAGGAGCATGAAGAGCACTGCGGTGTGTCCTCGAACAAGCTTCATGAGAACCGCTTGTATGCAAAGTTCTCTAAGTGTGAGTTCGGCTCAAGTAACATATCTAGGCCATGTCATCTATGCCAAGGGCATTGCGCCAACCCGAAACCGTGAAGACAATAGTTGAATGGCTTCCTCCTGCTAATGTCAAGGAAGTGCGGAGTTTTCTGGTTTGGCTAGCTATTGCCGATTTGTGCGTAACTTCTCGAAGATAGCAAAGCCTCTTACCGATCTCCTCAAGAAAGGCAAGAAGTACCTGTGGACTCCTGCTTGCCAAGAAAGCTTTGAGACACTCAAAGAGAAGCTCACTTCCACACCAGTCTTGGTTCCTCCGGATACATCTAAGCCTTTCCAGATATTCTGCGACGCCTCTTTGCAAGGATTGGGTGCGGTCCTGATGCAAGAGAGACAGGTGGTTGCTTATGCCTCTCGTCAGTTAAAGACGCATGAGATCAACTATCCCACACATGACCTCGAGCTAGCAGCAGTTGTCTTTGCCTTGAAGCTATGGAGGCACTACTTGCTTGGTAACCGCTAGAGATCTTCTGACCACAAGAGTTTGAAGTATATCTTCACTCAACCGGATCTCAACCTTCGCAGAGGAGATGGATTGAAGCAATCAATGACTTCGATGTGACCATCAACTACACCTGAGCAAAGCAAATGTCATGGCAGATGCGCTTAGCCAGTAGCTTATGTCAACAACCTCATGGTGGAAGAGCAGCAGCCTCTCTTGTGCGAGGAATTCCGTCAGCTCAACCTGGAAATTGTGGAACAAGGGCATCTCCTGAACCTTCTGGCTACTCCTCTCTTGGAAGAACAGATTCGTTCTCGCCAGCTTGGTGATCCGCACACCAAGAAGCTCATCGCTAAGCTTGACCTTCCGAAGTATGAGTCCTTCCACGTTGATGATCAAGGCACGCTCTTCTTTGAACACCGGATGTTTGTTCCAAACTATCCGGGTCTGAGAGACCAAGTTCTCAAGGAGGCACATGAGTCGGTTCTTTCTATCCATCCTGGCAGCACAAAGATGTACATGGACTTGAAAACACAATACTGGTGGCCTGGGTTGAAACGGTATTGTGCCAAGTATGTCTCAGAATGTGATGTCTGTCGCAGAGTCAAGGCTGTCCATCAGAAACCATTTGGTCTTCTACAGCCATTGAAACCTCCGGAATGGAAATGGGAGAAAGTTGAGATGGACTTCATCACTGGTTTTCCAAGGTCGCAGAAGGGCAACAATGCAATCTTTGTTGTCATCGACAGGCTTTCTAAAGTGGCTCATTTCTTCCCCAAATAAAGAAACAATTTACGGACTTCTGGCTATTGAGCTCTATATCAACAGGATTGTCTCTTTGTATGGGGTTCCACTTGAAATCAGCCTGCACCGTGGGAGCATCTTCACCTCAAAGTTCGGAGAGTTTCCAAAAGCTTTGGGAACAAAGTTGAACTTCAAAGATCGCTACCACCCTCGCCTCAAGGACAAGTGGAGAGGATCAATCAGATTCGAGGATATGCTTAGAGCTTGGCCATCTCTTTTGGCATGAAGTGGAGGAATGCCTTCCATATGCTGAATTCTCCTACAACAACAGCTTCCGGAAGAATCAAGATGGCACCATTCGAGGCTCTCTATGGACGCAAGTGCGTAACTCCCATTGGTTGGTCAAAGTGCGGAGAAAGAATCTGGTTTGGCCTCGACATTGTAACCCAAGGAGGAGAAGGTGCATATCATTCGAGAACTCAAGATTGCTCAAAGTCGTCAAGAGCAACTATGACAGAAGCACACAGATATGGTATATGCCCTCGGTGACCTCGCCTTCGTGTCACTCCCATGAGAGGAACACACCGCTTGGTATCAAAGGAAAGTTGGCTCCTAGATACATCGGTCCTTTCAAGATAATAGTAGAAGAGGAGAAGTTGCTTATGCAATTGGAGCTTCCGGAAAACTCAAAGTCCATGATGTTTTCCACATCTCTCAGCTCAAGAAGTGCTTCAAAGATCCCGCAAGACTGTGGATCATGAGCTAATCGACCTCCAAGAAGATCTGTCTTATCAGAACACCCCACCAAAATCCTTGAGACCGCAGAATCTAAGGACGCGCAACAAGTCCATCAAGTTTTGCAAGGTGCAGTGGTCACACCATTCATTGATGAAGCAACATGGGAGCGTGAAGATGAACTCGTACAACCATCCTTCTCTCTTTGTGTCTTCTTCTTCTTCCTAGAATCTCAAGTAGATTCTGTTAGTGGGAGAGTTGTAGCATCCCAGTTGTCTAACCCCTGTAATGCTACATGTTATAATAATAAAATGGGCCTCTTCCAACATATAATTGTTGCATCATCATCATATCATGCTCATGTCATCATGCCACCTTGCATTTGAGCATCATATAAAACCCTTTCTTGTTTGGTTCTTATCTCATGTGCATGATTAATTGTATTTGCCTCTTGATATTGTATTTGGCTCTTGATATATTGTTATATGCCCAAGTTGAGTTGAGGGCATCTCTCTTTTTGACTCCACCACCTTTTCTATCACCACCTTATATTCCACCATCCAATTAATATGAGCTTGGCATTCTAATTTGGTTTATCTCTAGCTCATCTTGTTGGTTGGATCCACCCATCATCTGTTGCTTGGCCTTGCCCACCTTTTGGGAATGCAGATGAATAATGCCATCTTAATATTATTGTTTTCACAAGGATAATTTGGCATTAATTATTTTGCATGGACCATGCAAGTGACACCTTTTCCAGTATTTAGTTTTGCTTGTTTTTTTTAAGTGGAGCCCCTTTTCTTTTGCTTAATCTGGTTTGGGCTTGTAGTTTCTTCATCAAAACCCTCTCCCTCTCTTTTTCCTTTTAGCTAAACCCCTACCCCATGCCCATGCACACACATGTGTTTATGTGGCATACACAACACCAACCCCATCCTTCTCCCTACCTTTTTCTTTGATCTTGCTTGTTCTTTGTTGGATCATGCTTGGACCATAGAACCACCCCATCACCTTGTTCACCTCTCCTATCTTTCCCTTTCTCTTTTGCTTGATCATGTGTGTTTGTATGGGAGCATGCATGATCAACCTTAGGAACCACCATCTCTTCCCCCTCTTAGCAAAAACCCTAATCCAACCCCAAACCCCAAACTAGCTAATCCACAAACCCACCTAGTCTATGCAAAACCAAGTGCTCCCTCTCTCCCCTTTCTACCCTAAACCAAAACCCTAAGTTACATCTATCCTAAACTAAACCCTAAGCCTACCCCTCCTCTTCCCCTCTACCTTGCATGTTCCCCATGCCCCTTCCCTCTCTCTCGGCCCCTCTCTCTACCTGCCATGCAGGCCCCAACCCAGCGCCCATCTAGCTCACACACACGACCAGGACCCCCTCCTATCTACCCTAGCCCTAGCCGAGCCGGCCTCCCCCTTCCCTCTTTTCTTCTCTCTCCCGGGCCAGACCTGCCCACGCTACCCCACCGCCGCCACACCCCACGCCCACCCCACTGCCAGCCTCGGTGCCCACGCCAGTGCCTCGCCCCTGCTGCCGTGCGAGCACGTGAGCAGTAAAGGTGGCCGATGCCACCTTCCTCCCATCAAACCCTCCCCCACGCAACCCTCCTGCGTCGATCTTATCCTCCCCCAACCTCTCTGCCCCTCTCTGGCCTCCCCAGATCCGTCCCAGCAGCCCTGCACCGCTCCCCTCCTCTACCCTTCCTCTACACCTCCCCAACGTCCTCTCGCCGCCCACGCCAGCTACCCCACCGCCACGATCCGCCGAGGGCGTGTTGTCGCTGGTGTCGAGGGAGCCCGAGCTCGCTGACGCCCTGGAGCCAGACGCGAGGAGGAGGAGCCCCAGCTCGCCAGGACCTGCCGCGCCCCGAGGAAACCCTAGCGCTCGCCGTCGCCAGCCTCATCGCCGATCGCCTGCTCCCCGCGCCACGTCGACCACACCGGCACGCTCGCGGTGAGCCTACGAACCCCCCAGACAACCTCCTGTGCGTAGTCGCTTCCTGGACGCGTGGTTCGTTCTGTCGAACGCCCTCCGTGCGCCCGTGTCGTCGACGCCTGCCGCTAGCACCGCGCGCCATCTAGCCTATCTAGCACGCGAGCTACCGCTTAGCATCAACCCGAAGCCAGCCCAGTGGTAGCCGCTCATTGGCGCCGCCATGTCGCGAGATCGAGCCTCGCGCCCCTTTTCCTCGTCAGCCGGGTTCAGTTCGTCAGAGAGAAGATCCACAGTAGCGCATGGCGGTTTTACACATAACCCCCTGCCAACTCTTTTGCTCAACCCGCGGTCCAGCCAGGTCCGTTGTCAGCGTCTGTGCAAGTTTTGCAAAAAGGCTCCCGGAGAACTCGTTGCTCAACCCATGTCCGCGTTCCTCACCACGCGCCGTGTGGGCTGTAAACCTCTGGGTCCCACTGAAGCGTCGAGGGTATGTGTAGTCCGTATGAAGTGTGGTACATTTTAATTCAAACTTAGTTCAAATATTTTCAAATTCAAATCTAATTCAGATTTTTGATAACTTTTCCATACTAAATCCAAATTGGGCAAACAATATATGTTTAGATATCAGCAAGATGAGAGGATCTCAAATATGCCCTCCATTTTGACTTTTGCACAACTAAAATTCCAGGTTTACTTAAATTACCACCAATGCCACTGGTTTTTCAATAATTCATAACTTTTGTTTTATAATTCCAAATTAAGCAAATGATATGTCTAAATTGATCAGCTCGACGGGACCTTTCTGTTTATGATATCCATGTCTTCAATTGCAGCATGCATCATATAAAAATATAATGAACAGCAACTATTATGGCAACAAAATATGACTAAAACCCAATTCAAATGTTATTTTCTTGTCCTCCACACCTCACCCATGCCATGCTACTTATTGCCATGCAACTTGTGCATCATTCATCATGGCATGATTGTTTGCTTGACGCATTTAATTCCAATGCTTGTGATCTATATTCATGTTGGCCTTGTTTGTTTGGTTCTTCTCGGATAGACATCGAAAGGTGGGTATCAAGAGAACCAGAGCACTACCTGCACCCGCCCTTGCTACAACTGAGTTGTGCAAGCACTTCCACATGCTTGCATACATACAGTACCTATTGCCTCTATCTTATTCTTGCATCATTGAGTCGCGATTGCATTAAATTGAATCCCAAGTATGCATAGCCTTTACTTTTCAACCCCACTAAGCTTGTTCCTTCGTCCCATGAGCCACTACTATAGGAGTTGTTTGAGCCATGCGAGTCGTAGAACAGCATGTGTAGGGTTTGTGAGAGTCTGATGAATAACGAGGTACCTAAACAACTTAACCTGAGTAGTTCTGGGATAACTAAAGAAAGTGGCACCGGTGAGCAACATCTGCTATTTGGTTTTCCTGCTCACTTGTGTCCCGTAAGACCCCGAGTACTTGATTCCTGTTCCTTGATTTATTGCGCTATCCACATCCGGGAGGTATATGGGACCCCCGCCGGAGCTTGATTCCGCTTTATTTTCTTGGGGCCACAAACTAGTTTGAGGTTTTGTTACTATCCTGTACTTATGCCATGCTACTTTCAGATTTAAATTGTGAGGAGCACACGCATCGCTTAGGTAAGCGGAGTGATTACGCTGGTATCGACAAGCCCACACTTTCGGGTTCCCGCTACGACCATTGACGCAAACCTTGAGTCCATCTCGAGTCACTATCTCCGCTATGGATCTACTTGAGGGTGGCCTCAAATATTTCTGAATCTTGTGATTGTTCAGTCGTGAAAGCCTCGTTGGGTTTTGATTTGGTTTTTCCGAGGTTGATCGAGCGTGTGTTGCTATTGGTGCACCCCGGCCGGGTAAAACTTTCTGAAAGCCGTGTCCGCGGATATGGACGACTTGGAGCACAGTTTCTTGATCATAGACAAGCATAACTAAAGTACCGCTGTAATTTGACTAAGTAACTTGACTAGTAAATAGTACAATACTCATGGAATGGTTAATAAAATTGCCAACGGATGGGGGGTTGTTCGTCCGCTTCCTTGTTGGTAAGCAGGGAGGAGGATGGATCGGATGAGATTACCATAATAACTGTTGTACTTAATTCACGGACATCCGTCTATCATTGGTTAGGCGGATGGTTAGCGTTTATCTGTAGAACTGCTAGGGTTTATCTTTCGCTGCAATTGCGTCACCCTAGGTTGTGTCCCCTTTAGAGGCATTAAGACTTGCTGAGTACCCTTAGGGTCTCACACGATAAATTCTTGATTCAGATGAACAGGTACCTTCTCAGGACGGATACTGGGTGGAAGAAGCCGAAGATGTGGGCAACGATCGTTCGGTGTAGAGATTCCAAGAACGGGGATCCATGAGACCTGTAGTTGGGATGTGCTTATTTCTCTGGCATCTTATGCCGATTTGCTTCTTATCCGTACTCGGATCTTGTTTGCCGCTTCCGCATGATACTCTGATGTGTGTTGTATGAGGAGTTATCCTAAAATATAGATTTATCCAGGTCATTTGAATCTTGTCGTACGGCGTTGGTATATTTCCTTTCTTTCTAGATGGTGTGGCTCTGATGTACTCTTGTATGGTGGCTTGCGTACATACCCACTTGTGTACGTAGTTGATCCCTTCGCCGACCACGCCCGCCGACAGTCCCGTTGAGAGGGTAGTGGTTGGGACGTCTGAAAGGACTACCAGTGAGTGGCTTTTGGGGCCCCACCGTACTATTTCAACCACTATCACTCATCCAGGCTTGTATCTAGGAGCGTAGTTCACCGAGGTAGTTACACCTTGTCCTTGCAATAGAAGCACTCAGTGTCCGGCTTAGGACCAGACTTGAGCTTCTTCTCAGCAGGAGCATTGCGCTTGCCGCCGCCCTTCTTGAAGGGCTTATTTTCTCCCTTACCTTTCTTAAAGGAGGGCTTGTTGACCATCAACACATGATTATCCTTATTGATGTCCACCTCCGCAGCCTTCAGCTTTGCGAAGAGCTCGGTGATCGTATCAGTGGATCCAATCTGATTATGAGTCACTACAAAACTTTTGTAGCTGGGAGGGAGTGATTGCAGAACCCTGTCAATCTTGAGCTCCTCTGGAATCGTGCATTCCAGTTGCTCAAGGCGTTGAGTGTAGCCCGACATCTTTATGGCGTGCTCACTAACGGAACTCCCTTCCTCCATCTTGCAGTTAAAGAACTTCTCAGAGATCTCATATCTCTCAGAACGGGCTTGAGTCTGAAACATGGTTTTCAGCTCCTCGAGAATCTCAAAGGGCCCGGGATAGGTTTCAAAACGATTTTGAAGTTCCGGTTCCATAGCAAACAACATGGTGCTCTTAATCACACCATAATCATCTTTGCGCGACTGATAGACAGCTTTCTCATCAGCCGGCGCAGTTGCAGCAGGGGGGTCACCTAACGCTTTCCCAAGGACATAGTCCTTTTGTCCGCTGCATGTAATGATTCTTAGATTGCAGAACCAATTGGTGAAGTTAGACCCATTGTTTCTAAGCTTTTCCTTCTCAGCAAAAACGTTGAAGTTGAAGTTGGATTTGGCCATGTGATCTACAGTATTTGCAAGTACAATTTAGACTATGTTCATGATAAATAGTTCAACTTAATCAAATTACTAGATGAACTCCCACTAAATTCAACATCCCTCAAGTTGTTTAGTGAACACGATCCAAATTCACCACACCTAATCCGATCATCACGAGAAGAGATGTGGTTTCAATGGTGGACAACAAAGTGTCGATCATATCATTCATATGACTCATGCTTAACCTTTCGGTTCTTGTGTTCTGAGGCCATGTCTCAGACATGCTAGGATCGTCAAGCTAGACCCAAGTATTTCCGCTGTGCAAACTGGCTTGCATCCGTTGTATGTGAGTGTAGAGTCTATCGAACACGATAATCACGTGATGCTTGGACACGACGAACTTTCGCAACGGTGCATACTTGGGGAGAACACAGTTTTTATCTTGACCTTTAAGTGAGGAATCATCTTATAATGCTACCGTCGCGATCTAAGAATAATAAGATACATAAAAGGATAAACATCACATGCATATAACTTTATGTGACATGGTATAGCCAATCTTCGCGCAATGATCTCCATCTTGTGCGTTCCGGCATGGTCTCCATCACTCCACCATGATTGCCTCCACCACGAATAGCAACTACAACTATTGCTAACTACTTAGCGATAAAGTAAAGCTATTACATGGCGTATAAGAAGTTGACTCGCAGGTCATACACAATTATAAAGACAACCATATGGCTCCTTCCGGTTGTGTACTCATAGACATGCAAGTCGTGAAACATTACAAAACATGATCATCGCATACAATATACACATCACATCTTGGGCCATACCATATCACAAAAAACACTCCCTGCAAAAACAAGTTAGACGCCTCTACTTTGTTGTTGCATGTTTTACGTGGCTTATGGGAGTAGATGCTAAGAACGATTCTTACCTACGGAAAGCCACAATGGTGATATTATGGTTGCCAAACTCCGGTGTTAATCCCATGACAACTATAGTGAGAGAAACTGACATCCACCAGCCGCATGTGTGGGACAAGCTACACGTCAAGTGTGGAGCCGGTCTCGCGAACGACGTCGCGTAAGGTTGGCCTGGACCGCTTCAATCTCACTATCCCGCGTCATAAGAAGAACACAAACAAGAGGCTTGCAACAGAAAACATCAACGCCCGCAACAACCATGTTGCGTTCTACTCGTGAAACACATCTACGCATAGATCTAGCTCTGATACCACCGAAGGGTTTCAAGGCATAGTAAATCAAAATTTTCTACGAGCGAACAGAGGGAAAGCCAAGATCTAATCTAGGAGATGCAAACAACGAGAGATTGGATTAGATCTTCATACCCTTGAAGATTCGCGACATGGAACGTTAAATCGGAACATGGGTGATGTAGTCGTACTCGCTTCTCCTCCTCGCGATCCGATCGGATCTAGCACCACAAGTGGCGGTGCCTCTGTGAGATGCACACGTGCAGCACCTCGACGTCTCCTCCTTCCTCGGACCAGCAAGTATGGTGGAGAGATAGATTGGATCTACAACACGACGGCCTGGTGTATATGGTGGAGAATTTCTGCAGCAGGGCTTCGCCTACAAACAGTCGGGAGGGAGAGAGGAAAGCTAGCAAGGCGGCTAGGGTTTGGAGGAGAGGTTTGGGGGGTTGGTGCGCCCCCACCCCTCTTTATATAGAGGGGGGGCGCAGCCCTAGCCCCTCCTCCAAGCCCAAAGGATAAGGAGTGGGGGGCATGGACTCTCCCCTCTTCTAGAAACCCTATCTCTAGTTTAAACGATTTAAACTCCCTAGGATCGGCTGGGCCCTATGGGGCCTTGTGACCCTGGCCCAATGCGGCCAGGACACTCCCTCATAGGCCCATGCCCCCTCCCGGAAGGTGGGGCCATGTTGATCCCCTTCCGGAAGGTTCTAGAAGCTTCCGGTACAATACCGATTAACCCGGAACAATTCCGAACTCCAAAAACTGCACTGCCTTATATGAATCTTATTCTCCGGACCATTCCGGAACCTCTCGTGATGTCCTGGATCCCATCCGAGACTCCGAACAAAAATTCATAAACCAATTATCCAATCTATCCTAGCGTCGAGACACGTTAAGTGTGACCGCGGGTTCGAGAATATGCGACATGATCTTCTATCAAGAATCAACAGGGTCCGGGCACCCATATTGACTCCCACACATTCATCGATGATCATATCGGATGAACCACGATGCCGTGATTCAAACAATCCCATATATATATTCCTTCGTCTCGCGATATTTTACTTGCCCGAGATTCGATCGCTTTACTGGCCATACCTAGTTCAATCTCGCTCATAGCAAGTACTTTACTCGCTAATCCGATATCACTTTGTGATTAACTCCTTAACCACACGCTTGCAAGCGGTGTTGATATCGACACGAAAGGGGTTCAAGTATATCTCTCCGACTTGGGAGGGACAAATTCCATCTCGATACATACAACCCAATGTATACTTTCCGATCACCGAGAGACACCTTTATGATCACCCTCTCATAGGATGACGCTTGATGACCTCAAAGCTTTCTTCCGATACTGTGGAGTTGTATTATCTCATGGTCTAAGGAATACAATATTTGACATAGGAAAAGCTTCGCAAAGATGAACACGATGAAAACGATCTAATTGCTTTGCTTAGTTTGGGTCTGTCCATCATATCATTCTCCAATGATATGATCTCATTATCAATTGACAACTCATGTCTATGGTTAGGAAACCTTAACCATCATTGATCAATGGGCTAGTCCATAGAGGCGTACTAGGGACACGGTGTTGTTCACAAACCACACAAGTATTAAAGTTTCCGCTTAATACAATTCTAGCATGGAATATAAACTTTATCATGAACAAGAATTATAATAATAACATCTTTATTATTGCCTCTAGGGCATAATTCCAACAATTTTGTCATGTGTATCTTCTGAAATCAAAAGATGAGGCTTTGAGTTTCTTCAAAATCTATAAATTTAAGGCATAAAATCAACTTGATCGAAAGATTAAACGGCTTAGGTCTGATCGTGGTGGAGAGTATTTTTCCAACGAGTTTGATTTATTTTATGTGGGACATGGCATAATTCATGAGAGGACTCCTCCCTACTCATCCCAGTCAAATAGAGTAGCCGAAAGAAAGAACCATACTCTAACAGATTTGGTTAACGCCATGTTATACACATCGGGTCTCTCCAAGGAATGGTGGGGGGAGGCACTATTGACTGCGTGTCATGTCCTAAACCAAGTTCCCACAAAGAACAAAAAAATTACTCTATTCAAAGAATGGTAGAAGAAAAGATTAAAACTCTCTTACTTACGTACTTAGGGTTGTTTGGCAAAGGTTAATGTACCAATCCACAAGAAGCACAAGCTTGGACCAAAAACCATTGATTGTGTTTTTCTGGGCTATGATTTTCATAGCATTGGTTATAGATTCTTGATATTAAAATCTGAAGTACCTGACATTCATATCGGTATAATCATGGAGTTGACTGATACGACTTTATTTAAGGATATCTTTCCTAAGGATAAACCTAACTCATCAAATTCGTAGATACCTAGTTCATCTAATCAGGAATTTGCTATATTTTCTGAACCTACCATTTCAATTGAACACTCTGAAAGTCCTAAGGAGGATGATAATGAAATTCCTAAAAGGAGCAAGATACAAAGGACTGCAAAGTCCATTGGTGATTATTTCATTATGTACCTTGTGGATGACACTCCCACTTCCATTTCAGAAGCATATGCATCTCCTGATGCTGACTATTGGAAGGAGGCCATCCATAGTGAGATGAATTCCATCTTAGCTAATGGAACATGGGAGATCATTGATAGCCCTTATGGGTGCAAACCTGTAGGATGCAAGTGGGTGTTTAAGAAAAAGCTTAGACCTGATGGTACTATTGAGAAGTACAAGGCACGGCTTGTGTCCAAGGGATATACTCAAAAAGATGGTGAAGACTTCTTTAACACTTACTCACTTGTTGCCAGATTGACCACCATTCGAGTATTACTCTCATTGGCTGCCTCTTATGGTCTTCTCGTTCATCAAATGGACGTTAAGACAGCTTTCCTTAATGGAGAGTTGGATGAGGAAATTTACATGGATCAGCCAGATGGCTTTGTGGTAAATGGTCAAGAAGGAAAGGTGTGCAAGTTGTTGAAGTCTGTATATGTCCTAAAACAATCCCCTAAGCAGTGGCATGAGAAGTTCGAAAGAACTTTAACAGCTGCAGGATTTGTTGTAAATGAAGCTGATAAATGTGTGTACCATCGCCATGGTGGGGGTGAGGGAGTCATCTTTTGTTTGTATGTTGATGACATACTGATTTTCGGAACCAAACTTAATGCAATTAAGGAGGTCAAAGATTTCTTATCTCGTTCCTTTGAGATGAAGGATCTGGGAGTAGCTGATGTCATCCTGAACATCAAGCTATTGAGAGATGATGATGGTGGGATTACATTTCTTCAGTCCCACTATGTGGAAAAGGTCTTGAGTCATTTCGGGTATAGCGACTTCAAGTTTTTTCCTACACCTTATGATCCTAGTGTGTAGCTTCGAAAGAATTAAGAAAATGCTAGAGATCAACTGAGATACTCTCAAATTATTGGCTCGCTTATGTATTTAGCTAGTGCCACGAGGCCTGACATCGCCTTTGTTGTAAGCAAACTCAGTCGATTTGTTTCAAATCCAGGAGATGATCACTAGCATGCTCTTGAGAGAGTTATGCGCTATCTAAAAGGCACTGCAAGCTATTCCATTCACTATACCAGGTATCCGAGGGTACTAGAGGGTTATAGTGATTCAAATTAGATATCTGATGCTGACGAGATAAAGGCCACAAGTGGATATGTATTCATACTTGCTGGTGGCTCTGTTTGTTGGAAGTCTTGCAAGCACACCATCTTAACAAGGTCAACTATAGAAGCAGAACTCACAGCATTAGACATAGCCACTGTTGAAGCAAAGTGGCTTCGTGAACTCTTGATGAACTTACATGTGGTTGAAAAACCAATGCCCGCAATCCTTATGAACTGTGATAATCAAACTGTGATTTTCAAGGTAAATCGTTCTAAGGATAATATGAAGTCATCAAGAGATGTGAAAAGGAGACTGAAATCTGTTAGGAAAATGAGAAACTCCAGAGTTATTGCATTGGATTATATCCAAACATCTAAAACTTGGTACATCCCTTCACAAAGGGTCTATCACGCAACGTGATAGAAAATGCATCAAAGGAAATGGGCATGAGACCCACAATTTGAGCTTTCCACAGTGATAAACCACTCTATGTGATCGGAGATCCCGTGAATTAGAATTGGGAGACAAGTTGTTGGTTAGCTGAGAGGAAAGTATCCCTACTTAAACAGCACTCTATAAAGATGCAATACTTTCTTATTCTGCACGGTAGGTTGATTTATTATCTTAATGTGTTCTAAATGACTTATCCTAAGCAAAGATGTTTGTAGCATCCCAATTGTCTAACAATTGTAATGCTACTTGGTCTAGTAATATAATGGCTACTTCATATATATAATTGTTGCATCATCATTATATCATGCTCATGTCATCATGCCACCTTGCATTTGAGCATCATATAAAACTCTTTTTGTTTTGGATCTTCTCTCATATGCATTGTCAATTGTATTTGCCTCTTGATATTGTATTTGGTTCTTGATATATTGTTTAAATGCCCAAGTTGAGTTGGGGGCATATCTTTTAATCTACTCCACCACCCTTTCTTTTCACCACCTTATAATTCCACCATTCCATTATCCATGAGCTTGTATTTTATTTTCTTTTGGTATTTAATCTAGCTCATGGGAGATAGGATGGATCTACTTCCACAAATTATTTTGCTTGGCTTTAATCCACTTTTGGGAATGCATAAGAATAATGCCATGTAAATATTATTGTTTTCACAAGAATAAGCATGGCATTAATTATTTTGCATGGGCCATGCAAGAACCACCACATTCTAGTCTTTTGGATTTTATTTGGTTCTTTTATTGAGTGTATCATCTCTCATCTCTCTCCCTCCTTTGGCTTGATCTAGTTGGTTTGCTAAAAAGCCACCACCATGAGCTACTCCCACAAACCTCACCATCTTTTATCTCTTCTACTCCTTTGTCTAGGTCTTGCTTGCTCTTTGCTTGATCTTGCTTGGTCTTGACAAAACAATATACCTCACCCCCTCTCTCTCTCTTTTCCTCACCTCCCTCTCCTTTTCACCTCCTTCCATGCATGATCAAGTGGATCATGACTAAAACCCAAACCCTACACTTTTTCCACCTATTCTTGCTTGATCTAGTATGGAGCATGCAAGCATCTAAAACCCTAAGCCATCACCCTCTCTCTCTTATCCCCTATCTAAGTTCCTCCCTAATCACCTACCCCACCATCACCATACCCCCTCTCTCCTAAACCGAGCCTCCCTAGCTCCCTTCCTCTCTCTCGGCCTCTCTCCTCTCTCTATCATGCAAGCCCCACATGGCTACCCCTCTCCCTGGACCCACACCCCATCCACTCCCTCTCTCTCTCTACCCCAACCCTAAACAAACCCTAACCGAGGCTACCCATCCTAGCCCGAGCCTCCCCTCTCCTCTCTCCTTCTTTTCTCTCTGCCGTGCGTGCCCACACCGAGCCTACCCCTCTCTGGCCTCACCCTGACCCCACCTGGCAGCCCCTACCCTGCCCTGCCGGCCAGCACGAGCACGTGCTCGAGGAGAGGCAGAAAAGGTGGCCGAAGCCACCTTTATCTCCAACCTGCTCCCGCACGGCACCCACGCATCTCCCTCGCTTTGCCCTCCGCCTCACTCGCCTGCTGCCTCCCCCAGATCCACCCCAGGTCCCTGCCTCTCCCCTCTTTTCCCCACCGCCACCATCTACCCCGACGCCGGCCACCGTCTGCTCCACCGACGCTTCTTCGATCCAGCCGACGAGCACGACGTTGAGGTGGTCGGGGAGGACGAGGAGGTCCCTCTGCGTCGCCCCATACCCGCCAAATGAGGAGGAGTCTCAGTACAGACGCGACGGCCCCGAGAAATCAGAACTACCTCGGTGAATTACGCCCTAGTTACAAGCCCGGATGAGCGGAAATGGTTGAAATAGTAATGGGGCCCAAATGCCACTCACAGTAGACCTTTCGCCGTCCCAACCATTTCCAAACATCGGACAAGAACGGGCGCGAATCGGCCGAAGGGATCAACTACATACACAAATGAGTATGTATGCAAGCCACCATACAACAGTACATCAGAGCCATTCCAACTAAAAAGAAAGGAAATATAGCAACGCCATACGGCAAGATTCAAATGCCCTAGATAGATATAATAGTTTAGGATATCTCCTCATACATCAAACATCAGAGTATCAGGCGGAAGCGGCAAACAAGATCCGAGTACGGATAAGAAGAAAATCGGCATAAGATGCCCCATAAATAAACACATCCCGCCCACAGATCTCACGGATCCCCATTCCCGGAATCTCTACACCGAACGATCGTTGCCCACATCGTCCGCCTCCTCCACCCAGTATCCATCTTGTGAGTGTACCTATTCATCTGAATCAAATAATTTATCGTGTGAGACCCTAGGGGTACTCATCAAGTCTTTATGCCTCTAAAGGGGACACAACCTGGGGTGACACAATTGCAGCAAAAGATAAACCCTAACAATTCTATAGATACTCGCTAACCATCCGCCTAACCAAAGATAGACGGATGTCCGTGAATTAATGACAACAGTTATAATAAGAATATCAACAGATCCATCCTCCTCCTCGCTACACGAGGAAGCGATTAACAACCCCATCCGCTGGCGCTTTTATTATCCATTCCATGAGTGTTGCACTATTTACTAGTCGCCATCGAGTCAAATTAAAAGCTGTACTTTAGTTATGCTTGTCTATGATCGAGAAACTGCTCCAAGTCGCCCATAACCATGACACGGCTTTCAGAAAGTTTTACCTAGGGTGCACAAATAGCAACACACACTCGATCAACCTCGAAAACCAAATCAAAACCCAACGAGGCCTCGACAAAGCAATCACAGGATTCAGAAATATTTCAGGGGGCCACCCCATTAAGCTACCCGCAACGAAGTTAGCTGACTTCGAGACGGACTCAAGGTTTGCGTCAGTGGCTGTAAACGACTGGGAACCCGAAAATGTGACTGGGATTGTCGATACCGCGAAAACACTCCGCTTACCTAAACAGTACAGGTGCTCCTCGCACAAATGTAAATAAAGCAGTAAAACATGGCATAAGTACAGGATAGTAAATAAAACCTCAAACTAGTTTGTGGCCCCAAGAAATAAGAATGAATCAAGCTCTAGCTCAGGGGGGTCCCATAATCCTCCCGTATGTGGATAGCGCGAATATTCAAGGAACAGGAATCAAGTACTCGGGGTCCTACGGGACACAAGTGAGCAGGAAAAACCAAATAGCAGATATTGCTCACCGGTGCCACTTTCATTAGTTATCCCATTACTACTCAGGTTAAGTTGTTTAGGTACCTCATTATCCATTAGACACTCACATACCCTACACATGCTGTTCTACGACTCGCATGGCTCAAAAACTCCTGTAGTAATGGCTCATGGGATGGAGGAACAAGCTTCGGTGGGGTTTAAAAGTAAAGGCTATGCAATACTTGGGATTTAATTTAATGAAATCGTGACTCAATGATGCAAGAATAAGATAGAGGCAATAGGTACTATATGTATGCAAGCATGTGGTAGTGCTTGCCTGGCAGCTCAGTTGAAGCGAGAGAAGGATCTGGGTAGTGCTCCTGGTTTTCTTGATATATCCCCTGCTCAGCGTCTATTCGAAGAAGAACCAAACAAACAAGGGCCAACATAAATAAAGGGCAGAAGCATAAGAGTAAAATGCGACAAGCAAGCAATCATGCCATGATGAATGATGCACAATTTGCATGGCAATAAAGTAGCATGGCATGGGTGAGGTGAGTAACCAATAATAAAGCACTTTGTTAAATTATTTAGACATGTTTACTCCCATAAACAGATCTGGTTTTGCAATAGTTATATGATGCATGCTGCAAAACAGAACAAGGAATGCATAAACAGAAAGGTCTCGTCGAGCTAATCATTTTAGACATATCATTTGTCAAATTTGGAGTTATAAAACAAAAGTTATTAATTAATTAAGAAAAGGGCATTTTGTTGTAATTTAAATCAACTTGAAATTTTAAGGGTTCAAAATATATTTTGGATAGCATATTTGAATTCCTCACATTTTTCTGATTTGAAAAAATATATCATTTGTATTATTTGGAATAAGAATTCAAAAGTTATTAAAAATAGATTTAAATTTGAAATTTGAATTAATTTGAAAAAGTTTAAATGGAAACAGAAATACAGAAATCTTTTCCTACTCAACCCAGTCCTAGCCACAGCCACAGACAAGTGGGGTCACTGATCAAGGCTGAGGCCACGCGTGCAGCCGGGACCGGGTTGAGAGAACGGTCGCGGTCCCTTTTGTAAAAACACCAGAGAGACTGACAAGCGGGCCTAGAGGGAGCGCGGGTTGAGGAATCAAAAAGGAAGGGGGTTTTCTGTAAAACGGCGCCGCGGTACTGTGGATCTTCTCTGAACCTCTGATGACAAACGGCGTCGACACGCTGGCGCGATGTGGTTCGAACTCGCGACTGGCACAAGGCTACCGGGCCGCGCTCGAAGGGGGTTGTTGGTAGGTTGATGTGGCGCGGCTAGGTAAGGTTCTCGGTGGCGTAGGAACTGGCTGATGCCGACGAACCCGACGCACTAACGGCGCTCGACGAAAGGAACGGCGGCGCTAGACGGTTATGGCGAGGCGGACCATGTCAGGGAGGTCAGGGAGCTCACCGTGGGGGCGCCGGTGGAGGTGGTTCGGGCTGGGGGGCCGCCGATCGTCGGCGAGGCAGGGGCCGAGCGAAGCTAGGGTTTCGTCGGGGCGGTGCTGGTTCTGGGTCTCCTGGGGCTTCTCCTCCTCGCTTGCGTGTACGGGGCGACGCAGCAGGTCCTCCTCGGCTCCCTCGACAACCTCCACGCCACGCCCGCCTGCTGGTTCGAGGGATCGGTGGTGGGCACCGTCGGTGGCCGGCGTTGGGGGTAGACGGTGGTGGAGAGGAAGGAGAGGGGAGGGCAAGGCCCTGGGCGGATCTGGGAGAGGCAGAGGGGTTGTGGGGCGGAGATAAAGCAGAGAGGGAGAGGAAGATGCCGTGGGGAGGTGGTGAAGGGAAAAGGGTCGGTGCCACCTTCCTCTCCTCTTCACGTGCTCGAGCTGGGGCCTCAGGGCAGGTAGGGCAGCTGGCAGGTGGGGCTAGGACGAGGTGGAGGAGGGGACTGGCTCGGGTGGCAGAGAGAGAGAGCTAAAGAGAGGGGGAAGGGAGTGGCATGGAGCTAGGGTCGGGTGTGGCTAGGGTTGGAGCTAGAGGCTCGGGTTAGGGTTGATGCTAGGGTTGGGGAGGGCAGCTAGGTGGGTCCAGGTGGTCAGGTGGGGCCTGCAGGGTAGAGAGAGGAGGAAGGCCGAGAGAGAGAGGGTGGGACTAGGGTTAGCTAGAGGGGCTCGGGTTAGGGTTAGATGGGTGGGGTGTTAGAGAGAAAGGTAAAGAGAGAGGGGAGAGAGAGATGAGGGGTGAGGTTTATTGTTTTGTCAAGCTCAAGCAAGATCAAGCAAAGAGCAAGCAAGAACTAGACAAGAAAAGAGAGGGTGAGGTAAAAGGTGGTGAGGTGTTAACATGATCCAACACAAGATCAAGATGAGGGGGTAGAGAGAGAGATAGTGGTGAGGGATGGGGATGATTCCAAAAGAGAACACCCATTAAAACCAAGAGAGAAACAAATGGCTAAAGGTGAAGGTACTCTTGCATGGCCCATGCACTTTAATAAATGCCATGATTAATTCTTGTGAAAACAAAATAATAGCATGGCATTATCCTTATGCATTCCCAAGAAGTGGAATAAAGGCCAAGCAAAAGAATTTGTAGAAGTAGTTCCATCCTATCTCCCATGAGCTAGATCAAATACCAAAAGAAAATATAATAACAACTCATGGATAAAGGGATGGTGGAATTATAAGGTGGTGAAAGAAAGGGTGGTGGAGTAGAATAAAAGATATGCCCCCAACTCAACTTGGGCATTTAAGAAATATATCAAGAACCACATACAATATCAAGAGGCAAATACAATTCACAATGCATATGAGAGAAGATCCAAACCAAAAAGGGTTTTATATGATGCTCAAATGCAAGGTGGCATGATGACATGAGCATGATATAATGATGATGCAACAATTGCATATGTGAAGTAGCCATTATATTACTAAACCAAGTAGCATTACAGTTGTTAGACAATTGGGATGCTACAAAAACCCTAGCCGTCGTCCGTGAGCCTCGTCACCGATCCGAAGCTCCCCGCTCCGATCCGAGCCCTCCGTCGAGCCCGCGGTGAGCCTCTATACCTCCCAGACACCCCTCTCTTCGCTGTTGTTGTTGCACCGCACCGACCACACCAAACACCCTCTGCATGGCCGTCACAAGGCTCACTCGGCGTGGCGCATCGCAGACGGCATATCCGCCCCACCCACCTTGTCACCAACCTCAACCAGCCTTGGCTACCACCGCGACCTGTGGTCGAACCTCAGACGCTGGCCGTCACTGTCACAAGACCGATCAACTGTCACACGCAGAGAAGAACAACAGTGTCGCGGCCCCTTTTGCACTTACCCCCCCTAGTTTTTACCTGCTCAACCCGCGGTCCAGCCAGTCCCACATGTCAGCCCCGTGGCAATTTTGCAAAAAGGCTCCCGGGATTTGGTACTCCTCAACCCGCAGTCCCCGGATCCACCACATGTCGCCCACCGGCCGTGGCCAGGGCCCCGAGGCCGCTGGCCCCACCCGTCGATCGCAGTGACTAGGAAGCCTCATGTGACAGACGGTTTCTCATACAACAAGGCCGTCTGCCAACAGATGGCCCACCTGCCATTGTCTGTGGCTAGGTTTGCCTGAGTGAGAAAAGATTTTCTATTTTCCTGTTTAAATTTAAACTTTTCAAAATTGTTTCAAATTCAAATTTAAATCTGTTTCCTAATAACTTTTCAAATATTATTCCAAATAATACAATTAATATATGTTTTCAAATCAGAAAGATATGAGGAATTCAAATATGCCCTCCAAAATATATTTTGAACACTTTATTTTCCAAGTTGATTAAAATTACAATAAAATGCCCTTTTCTTAATAAATTAATAACTTTTGTTTTATAACTCCAAATTTAACAAATGATATGTCTAAAATGATCAGCTCGACGAGACCTTTCTGTTTATGCATTCCATGTTCTGTTTTGCAGCATGCATCATATAAATATAAAGAGTACAGCAACTTATTTGGGTATAAAATGTGACCAAAACTCAATAAAATGTTTATTTCTTGTAATCTACACCTCACCCATGCCATGCTACTTTATTGCCATGCAAATTGTGCATCATTCATCATGGCATGATTGTTTGCTTGTCGCATTTTATTCTTATGCTTGTGCACTTTATTTA
This sequence comes from Avena longiglumis, assembly GCA_030063025.1. Lineage (NCBI taxonomy): Eukaryota > Viridiplantae > Streptophyta > Magnoliopsida > Poales > Poaceae > Avena > Avena longiglumis. The sequence goes on along the minus strand of CP125974.1, from coordinate 452,383,954 downwards.
TGTTGGCCCTTGTTTATTTGGTTCTTCTTCGAATAGACGCTGAGGTGGATATATCAAGAAACCCGTGAGCACTACCTGCATCCTTCTCTCGCTTCAATCGAGCCGCTGTGCAAGCACTACCACATGCTTGCATACATATAGTACCTATTGCCTCTATCTTATTCTTGCATCATTGAGTCGCGATTGCATTAAACTGAATCCCAAGTACTGCATAGCCTTTACTTTTAAACCCCACCGAAGCTTGTTCCTCCATCCCATGAGCCATTACTACAGGAGTTGTTTGAGCCATGCGAGTCGTAGAACAACATGTGTAGGGTATGTGAGTGTCTGATGGATAACGAGGTACCTAAACAACTTAACCTGAGTAGTATGGGATAACTAATGAAAGTGGCACCGGTGAGCAATATCTCCTATTTGGTTTTTCATGATCACTTGTGTCCCGTAGGACCCCGAGTACTTGATTCCTGTTCCTTGAATATTCGCGCTATCCACATCCAGGAGGATTATGGGACCCCCCTGAGACAGAGCTTGATTCATTCTTATTTCTTGGGGCCACAAACTAGTTTGAGGTTTTATTTACTATCCTGTACTTATGCCATGCTTTACTGCTTTATTTAAATTGTGCAGGTATCGCACTGCACTGCTTAGGGAAGCGGAGTGTTTTGCGTATCGACAAGCCCACCACATGTTCGGGTTCCCGATCGTTACACCACTAACGCAAACCTTGAGTCCGTTGAGTCGCCTAACTTCGCTATGGGTAGCTTAATGGGGTGGCCCCTAAATATTTCTGAATCTGTGATTGCTTTGTCGTGAATGCCTCGTTGGGTTTTGATTTGGTTTTTCCGAGGTTGATCGAGTGTGTGTTGCTATTTGTGCACCCCTGCAGGGTAAAACTTTCTGAAAGCCGTGTCCGCGGTTATGGACGACTTGGAGCACAGTTTCTCGATCATAGACAAGTATAACTAAAGTACCGCTTTTAAATTTGACTAAGTAACTGACTAGTAAATAGCGCAACACTCATGGAATGGATAATAAAACTGCCAACGGATGGGGGGGTTGTTCGTCCGCTTCCTCGTTGGTAAGCGAGGAGGAGGATGGATCTGTTAATATTACCGTTATAACTGTTGTCATTAATTCCCGGACATCCGTCTATCTTTGGTTAGGCGGATGGTTAGCGATTATCTATAGAATTGCTAGGTATTATCTTTTGCTGCAATTGCGTCACCCCAGGTTGAGTCCCCTTTAGAGGCATAAAGACTTGCCGAAAATTCTAGGGTCTCACATGATAAATTATTTGATTCGGATGAACAGTACACTCACAAGATGGATACCGGGTGGAGGAGACGGACGATGGGCAACGATCATTCGTGTAGAGATTCCGAACGGGATCCGTGAGATCTGTGGGCGGGATGTGTTTATTTTATGGGGCATCTTATGCCAATTTGCTTCTTATCCGTACTCGGATCTTGTTTGCCGCTTCCGCCTGATACTCTGATGTGTGATGTATGAGGAGATATCCTAAACTATTATATCTATCTAGGATATTTGGATCTTGCCGTATGCTGTAAATATTTTTATTTCTTTTAGATGGAATGGCTCTGATGTACTGTTGTATGGTGGCTTGCATACATACTCATTTGTGTATGTAGTTGATCCCTTCGCCTGCCGATTACGCCGCCCGTTCTTGTCCCGAAGTTTGGAAATGGTTGGGACGGCCGAAAGGTCTACTTGTGAGTGGCATTTGGGCCCCACCGTACTATTTCAACCATTTCCGCTCATCCAGGCTTGTAACTAGGAGCGTAATTCACCGAGGTAGTTACAATTGGTATCAGAGCCATCCCGCCCTTCAGGGTCTCAGCCAAATGGTCGTTGTCAGTCTAGCAAATATTTTGGTAGCTATGTATACTAGGGAAAAACAAAACGCGAGAGTAGGACTGCTTCCACTTTTCTTCTTACCCAACCACCACCCTTTTCTGGTAAGGAAGTGTAACGTTTTCAATCCTCTTCTTAAAATTCAAACTAGGATTCACGTGTTCTGGGTTTCCGTAGTACCATAGGTTGAGTGTGTGTGTGTGTGTGTGTGTGTGTGTGTGTGTGTGTGTGTGTAATTCCTTGTCTATCTGTTGCATCCAACATGTTATCTTTATCTGCCTTTGGTTATCAACTGTTGGTACATTCCATACTGACAGGCTTTTGAAAACCGGCGCGATCTATCCGACTCCTTGTTAACCGGTGCCATCTTCTTAAGGGTGTCCTTCCTTCTAGCAACTCCACATTCTGGGTAATCCTCTATTGCTAATCTCTACCTGATAAGCGATTTTGCGCATCTATTGGTATTTTAATGCCGAAAAATGCGGGAAAATTTTCTTTGATACATCTGTGCTTCCACACTCCTTTTCAGTCGTGTGTGAAACATTATCTATCTCCCTTTTATCAGCATGACCATGCTAACTCATTCTTTTTTCACCGGCGCTTAATCCTAGAGTTTCTTTTCATCTCCAATTCTTTTGGGCTAATTACATAACATGTGTCGATCCGATGCTGGTGATTGTAATTTGGTTCTCGGCATAGCTATATGACACTTATCATGAGTGGAATATGGAAAATGCTATCAACTCTATCCTCCAAATGGTGATGGTTATCTCCTGTGATTTTGAGTACACCGTGATCATATCTATGCATATTCAAGCATCTTTGGCAATCCGGAGTTTCTCAAAGCACTATGGCGGTCTATCATTTGTTCATCATGTTTCACATCCTTTTGAACCCCATATCTGCACAATTCTCCTGGATACGAGGGAATTGCATCTTTTCGTCTCTGATAGCTTTGCTTAAGGTATGAGCTATCATCGGTTCTTATCCAAGATCTCTTTATCTTTGTAACCGGTGAACCGATCGACAATGCGAACCAGGTGACATCTCTTTTTCTTCCGAAGGACCAGATAATCTATTCTTCCAGTGCATCTTCTTCAACACGAACCCGTGCTCTTAACGTCGATCTTTCAAAGAGCGTTGAGCTCAGAAAGTGTTTCGAGCATTTGTTCGTTCTCCCGCCTCTTGAACTTGGTATTCTGGGAATATCTTGTTAATCCATGGTGGTATATGTTGATAATATGCTTGCCTATTCGATATCTATGGAAGGACATGGAAGATCATCTGTGTCTCTTTATCTCGAGCTTCATGAGCACTGCCAGTGTGCAAAGTCTCAAAGTGAGAATTCTGACTTTTTGAATTCACATATCTCGACCACGTCCTTCTGCTAAATACATTACTTCAACTCTGGAATCAGCAAGTCCATTGTTAATTCCATCCTCCATCTTCAACCAATCCGGAGTTGTTCCTTGTTGGCAAGTTATCATCGCTCTTCTGAAGATTTCCTCAAGGCTGCTAAATCTCTCTCGATCATTTCAAGAAGAACATGGAGTTCTTTCACCTCAATCTCGTTAAGTAATCTCTTGAAACCCTCTCGCTCTATCGTCTATGCTCAATCCACCGGAGGCCATGAAGACCTTCCAGATCTTGTATTCCTTTTGTTCAAGTGGTGCTATATTTTCTATATCTGTGAAATTTTGCAGTTGTCTCCGTGATCTTCCTTTATATCTTTCCGGTGGCTTGGTACTTCCGACATGACGACAACATCATCATCTTTGTCTATATATGAATCCGGTGAATCGTTTGCATCAATCTTTGTTTTCTTACGGAGTTCCATGAGCTCTTCTTGTCAATACCTTCAGTCTGTTTCGGTAGTTGGGTTGCATGATTTTCTTATTCATGTGCGGAGTAATGCTTTGAGTGCGGGATGGAGTAGCTACCATACCACTACTCTTATCATTCGCTCTTGTACATTGAATTGGTGAATTAATGTGATTTCACTCATTCCACGGAAGTTAGAAGTGGCCTTTATCCCTTGATACTTTTACTTCCGTCCTTGTTTTTCCGGAGTGCTCTTTCGAAGAAAGTAATCAATAATCTCTTGTTGGTGATCTCACCCTTTCTACACGGAGCAAAATCTTCAAGTATCTAGTGGAAACAAACGCAAACTCATTTTCTATCCTCGTCTTTCTACCGATGCTCGATATCCCCAAACAAGATTAAAGGAAACTATCTCTCTCTTTGTTTCATCAATTCTTTTCTGTGGTAAAGCCAATTATGGTTGAGGCCATCAGCCGCAAATCTATTGCGTTAGCCTCAAGGCTAAAGAAAGCAATAAGTATCTCTATAATAAACTCCAGATCCTACATATTCTTTGCTTCTCGGGATTCCACCATGATCTGGCTTCACATCCGTCTCTGGAAGTTATATCCGCGCACCTCAATTGTGTGATCCTTTGGTTCTTACCGACGCAAGAAGAATCTAATCCGACGATGTCCAACTAAATCTTTCTGTTGTTATCAAGGGACTCTATTGTTTGAAGGCAATATTGTTTCCGAACTTCTTTTCTCAAATCCAAGAGAAGATACGATGCTATTGTAATAGTGGTTCAAAACCTCTCCAATCTAGCTCCTTTCTTCCGGCGAGACAAAGATTCATCCTCTCTCGTATCGGTAAATCTTTAATCTTAATGGTGTGTCTTTCTTTATCCATGATACATCATCTTCTCCTTTTCTTTCACAAGTGGTTATATTCTTTTATCCTGATTCTTGGGAAACCGGAGCTATGCCCATCCTATCCTTCTTGTCTCACGACAATCCTTCAACTCTTCTAACCGTTGTTTCTCAAGCAAAACGCAAGACTCGCAACAAGTCTAGCAAGTTTAGAAAGGTGTAGTGGTCGCACCATTCCGTTGTGCATCAACTTGGGAACGTGAGGGTCACCTTCGTCGAACACCCGCCTCTCCTTGTGTTGTTTTCTTTTTCCTAGGAATCTCGGGGCGAGATTCTTGTTTAGTGGGGGAGAGTTGTAGCATCCCAATTGTCTAACAATTGTAATGCTACTTGGTCTAGTAATATAATGGCTACTTTATATATATAATTGTTGCATCATCATTATATCATGCTCATGTCATCATGCCACCTTGCATTTGAGCATCATATAAAACTCTTTTTGTTTTGGATCTTCTCTCATATGCATTGTCAATTGTATTTGCCTCTTGATATTGTATTTGGTTCTTGATATATTGTTTAAATGCCCAAGTTGAGTTGGGGGCATATCTTTTAATCTACTCCACCACCCTTTCTTTTCACCACCTTATAATTCCACCATTCCATTATCCATGAGCTTGTATTTTATTTTCTTTTGGTATTTAATCTAGCTCATGGGAGATAGGATGGATCTACTTCCACAAATTCTTTTGCTTGGCTTTAATCCACTTTTGGGAATGCATAAGAATAATTCCATGTAAATATTATTGTTTTCACAAGAATAAGCATGGCATTAATTATTTTGCATGGGCCATGCAAGAACCACCACATTCTAGTCTTTTGGATTTTATTTGGTTCTTTTCTTGAGTGGATCATCTCTCATCTCTCTCTCCCTCCTTTGGCTTGATCTAGTTGGTCTGCTAAAAAGCCACCACCATGAGCTACTCCCACAAACCTCACCATCTTTTATCTCTTCTACTCCTTTGTCTAGGTCTTGCTTGCTCTTTGCTTGATCTTGCTTGGTCTTGACAAAACAATATACCTCACCCCCTCTCTATCTCTTTTCCTCACCTCCCTCTCCTTTTCACCTCCTTCCATGCATGATCAAGTGGATCATGACTAAAACCCAAACCCTACACTTTTTCCACCTATTCTTGCTTGATCTAGTATGGAGCATGCAAGCATCTAAAACCCTAAGCCATCACCCTCTCTCTCTTATCCCCTATCTAAGTTCCTCCCTAATCACCTACCCCACCATCACCATACCCCCTCTCTCCTAAACCGAGCCTCCCTAGATCCCTTCCTCTCTCTCGGCCTCTCTCCTCTCTCTATCATGCAAGCCCCACATGGCTACCCCTCTCCCTGGCCCCACACCCCATCCACTCCCTCTATCTCTCTACCCCAACCCTAAACAAACCCTAACCGAGGCTACCCATCCTAACCCGAGCCTCCCCTCTCCTCTCTCCTTATTTTCTCTCTGCCGTGCGTGCCCACACCGAGCCTACCCCTCTCTGGCCTCACCCTGACCCCACCTGGCAGCCCCTACCATGCCCTGCCGGCCAGCACGAGCACGTGCTCGAGGAGAGGCAGAAAAGGTGGCCGAAGCCACCTTTATCTCCAACCTGCTTCCACACGGCACCCACGCCTCTCCCTCGCTTTGCCCTCCGCCTCACTCGCCTGCTGCCTCCCCCAGATCCACCCCAGGTCCCTGCCTCTCCCCTCTTTTCCCCACCGCCACCATCTACCCTGACGCCGGCCACCGTCTTCTCCACCGACGCTTCTTCGATCCAGCCGACGAGCGCGACGTGGAGGTGGTCGGGGAGGATGAGGAGGTCCCTCTGCGTCGCACTGCCCTGGCGAGGAGGAGGCCTGTACCCGCTGCACGCCGACGCGTCCCGACGAAAACCCTAGCCGCCGTTCGTGAGCCTCGTCACCGATCCGAAGCTCCCTCCCGATCCGAGCCTCCGCCGAGCCCGGTGAGCCTCTGTACCTCCAGACACCCCTCTTCATTGTTGTTGCTCGGCCGCACGACCACACACCAAACACCCTCACAAGGCCGGCCGCTGCGTTCACTCGGCGTGGCGCATCGCAGACGGCATATCCGCCCACCCACCTTGTTGCCACTAACCTCAACCAGCAAGGCTACCACCAGCACAGACACCCGACCTGTGGTCGAACCTTGCCACTGTCATACTGTCACAAGACCGATCAATCACACACGCAGAGAAGAACAACAGTGTCGCGGCCCCTTTTGCACTTACCCCCCCTAGTTTTTACTCGCCAACCCATGGCCCAGCCCCCACATGTCACCTCTGGCAATTTTGCAAAAAGGCTCCCGGGATTTGGTACTCCTCAACCCGCAGTCCCCGGATCCACCACATGTCGCCCACCGGCTGGCCGTGCCCGCGTGTGGCCCTGAGGCTGTCGTGGCCCCACCCGTCAGTCGCAGTGACTAGGAAGCCTCATGTGATGTATTTGTTTCATACTTGTGTCATCCAGTTAGCAGATGGCCCACATGCCATTGTCTGTGGCAAGGTTTGCCTGAGTGAGAAAAGATTTTCTGTTTTCCTGTTTAAATTTAAACTTTTCAAAATTGTTTCAAATTCAAATTTAAATCTGTTTCCTAATAACTTTTCAAATATTATTCCAAATAATACAATTAATATATGTTTTCAAATCAGAAAAATATGAGGAATTCAAATATGCCCTCCAAAATATATTTTGAACACTTTATTTTCCAAGTTGATTAAAATTACAATAAAATGCCCTTTTCTTAATAAATTAATAACTTTTGTTTTATAACTCCAAATTTAACAAATGATATGTCTAAAATGATCAGCTCGACGAGACCTTTCTATTTATGCATTACATGTTCTGTTTTGCAGCATGCATCATATAAATATAAAGAGTACAGCAACTTATTTGGGTATAAAATGTGACCAAAACTCAATAAAATGTTTATTTCTTGTAATCTACACCTAACCCATGCCATGCTACTTTATTGCCATGCAAATTGTGCATCATTCATTATGGCATGATTGTTTGCTTGTCGCATTTTATTCTTATGCTTGTGCACTTTATTTATGTTGGCCCTTGTTTGTTTGGTTCTTCTTCGAATAGACGAAAGGTGGGATATATCAAGAAACCCAGAGCACTACCTGATCCTTCTCTCGCTTCAATCGAGCTGCCAGCAAGCACTACCACATGCTTGCATACATATAGTACCAATTGCCTCTATCTTATTCTTGCATCATTGAGTCGCGATTGCATTAAACTGAATCCCAAGTACTGCATAGCCTTTACTTTTAAACCCCACCGAAGCTTGTTCCTCCATCCCATGAGCCATTACTACAGGAGTTGTTTGAGCCATGCGAGTCGTAGAACAACATGTGTAGGGTATGTGAGTGTCTGATGGATAACGAGGTACCTAAACAACTTAACCTGAGTAGTATGGGATAACTAATGAAAGTGGCACCGGTGAGCAATATCTGCTATTTGGTTTTTCATGCTCACTTAAACAACTTAACCTGAGTAGTATGGGATAACTAATGAAAGTGGCACCGGTGAGCAATATCTGCTATTTGGTTTTTCATGCTCACTTGTGTCCCGTAGGACCCCGAGTACTTGATTCCTGTTCCTTGAATATTCGTGCTATCCACATCCGGGAGGATTATGGGACCCCCCTGAGCCATGTGGCATCCCGCAAAACCGCTACTAGAAAATCGCGTTGTTTTTGTGCATTGCATCATCATGACCGCATGCTCATGTCATCATGCCTCATTGCATTTGCGCATCGACATCATCTTGCATTTGCTTGCATAAAACTATTTTCGGGAAAAACCTATTTTGTTTTCTAAACGCCCCGTCTTTAATTCAACTCAAACCCGGGTCTCCGGAATATTTGTTTTGTCTACCCGCGGGTTTGCAAAAGCCCGGTTTTAATAAATAAATTGTTTAATTATTTTTAGGGGGCAGCCAAACCGGGCCGATCCGACCCAGACGGCCACCCCCAGAATAAAACGGTCCACCCAAAATCCCTTTTCTACCCAACCTAGTCTACCCACCCCTCCAGCCACCTCACCCCACCCAATCCTCTCTCGCCACCTCACCTCTCTCCCTCCTCCCCACCACTCATCTGCTGCCACCTCACCTCCCACTCCCCCAGCCCCAAACTACCCACACACGCAAAGCACCCACAGCCACACACTCAACACCACGCACTGTACCCCACTCCCCAATGACACGCGGGACCCACTCCCCCACCCACGCGCGTCCGGTCCCACCCCGCGGCCCACCACGACGCCCGCTCTCTCGCGCCCTCTCCTTCGCAACGCTGCCTCGCGTTCTCCTTCCTCTCACTACTGCCGGCTGGCCCGCCTCGGCTCCACAACCACCGCCTCGGCCGGTCCTGCCGCCCTCGCCGCGCCCGCCGGTGCCCTCGCTCTCCTCTCTGCGCCTCCCAGCATCTCCGTGGCCTGCACCTCCGGCCGCCCGTCCCACGCCACCGGAGGCCGCCCATCGCGCCGACGCCTGCTGCCTCAAGCCCAGACGCCGCCAGCTGGCCTCCTCAGTCGCCTCTCCCGCCGCCACGCGCTTCCTCCTCGCAAGCTGCCGAGCGCCTCTCTCCATCGCCATGGCGACCTCGCCACTGCCCTTTGCCGCTGGCTCGCCTCGCCTGCCCGCCGCCGTTTCCAGCCGCCTCCCCGGCAGCGTCCTTCCACCGCCGTGGCCACCTCTTCCTCCGCCTTCCGCCGGCGCCCTCCTCGAGCTGCCCTTGCTGCCAGAGCTCCTCCCGGCGAGCCCCGCCATCACCGTGTCCGCCTCGCACAACAAGCTTCCGCCCTGCCCCGCTGCCCGTGAGCTCGCCCGTCGCCCGCCTCGTCGAGCCCGAGCCGACGGCACCTCCGCCACCGCCACCTCTCTCCCGACGCCGGCGCTTCAAGGCCGCCGCCGTCCGTGCAAGCTTCCCAAGCTCCTCCTCACATCGCCTTCGCGCCACCGCCTGTCGAGTTCCTCCGATCGGGTCCTTCCCACCTCTACAAGCTGCCCGCCGCCGCATGCTCGCCAGATCCTCTCGCCGCCACCAACCACCACCGCCTGAGTCCCTCTTCGCTGGTCGCCTGGCCTCGCCCTCCGCTTGCCGCTGGACTCTTTCGCCTCTCGTCTGCAGTACCGACCCGGCCAGCTAAACGGTGAACTTTGTCGTGCTGCTGTTGAACCCGTTCCGCGAGTGTGTGCCCACTGGTGCTCAAGCGGAAGCCAATACCACCAATGCCTGATCCAAGTGCGTCGCCGTCAATCAAAGAGGGATCCGGCATGTGTACATCGCGAGCGACAAGATCTTTGACACGACACCCGAAGACGGCGATGTCCACCCCCAAGATCTTCTTCTCGGACCCCGGTGACCCCATGATCTTCGCCGCAGAACAACAAGGCCGTTGGAGTGGAATCGACAAGATCTACATCACGGAGCACCAAGAACCCCTTCATGGATCCGAAGGCCGAACCCTCGAACGCCAAGTACTTCCCTCGGACGCCAAAACCCGAACCTGAAGAACGCCAAGATCGCCACGAGGACGCTTCCGAACGCCGAGACCGATTCCGTCGAACCCTGAACCCCGAGACCGAACCCGAACCCTGGAACCCCAAGATCGCCGATATCCCAATGTGTGCCCCTTTTCTCGAGCCCTATTTTTATAAATGTAATATAACTTGTTGCAATAAATCATTCTTCTCGCATGCATATTTTTGTGGTTTGGGGGCCTTATGCCGATTCACCTAATAATTAAATATGGGGCCTATATGCGGGCAAATCTAGTCTTATATTGGCCTCATTTAAATTTGTGTAGTGAACCGGTGCTATCTTTTGTCTTGATAATGCAACATTTAATTTGCGGGGTAGATAAATAACTTGAACCGTTTAAATAATTGTCGGGACCCCGGTTCCGCTTAATCTGGCCTAATTGCATCGCATCTTTGCCATGCCATGCATCATATCATAAGAATGCCCGATCTTTTGCCATAGTATTAAAAATTGCATCCGGTGTTTATTCTAGTGTTTTGGTTCTTCGCGGATAAGGCCGTTGAGTTAATGCGAGTGTCGACCCGATCTTCGGTTGAACCTTCGGCAATGTGTTCAGGCGAGCACCTCCCCCTTTCTACCTATCTTACTTTTATAGTATTTTTTCCCTCATGTTGATCTATTGCTATCTGTGTTGCGATGCTCTAGTTTTCGTACCCGTGATATCCCTTGCAGCCTTATATCGCCTTGGACACCTCCTATTACCTGTTGTTTGGTAGATAGTTGGACCTGCGCGTCGTAGTCGCTTGCTCAAGTGTTGCTATGGTCGCCAAGTACCACAGTTGTTGGAGTATTGCCGCATGTTTAATGTTGGGGATGATCATGGCTTTAATTATCGTTTACTTTAATTACTGTTTAACAACTTAAATTGAAGTAAGTAAGCAGAGGCACAGGTGGGCAATAGATGTTATTTGGTTGTTAACCGTCCACTTGTGTCCCGTAGGACCCCGAGTACTTGATACCTGTTCCTTGAATATTCGCGCTATCCACATCCGGGAGGATTATGGGACCCCCCTGAGCCAGAGCTTGATTCATTCTTATTTCTTGGGGCCACAAACTAGTTTGAGGTTTTATTCACTATCCTGTACTTATGCCATGCTTTACTGCTTTATTTACGATTGTGCGAGGAGCACACTGTACTGTTTAGGTAAGCGGAGTGTTTTCGCGGTATCGACAAGCCCAGTTTTGGGTTCCCAGTCGTTTACAGCCACTGACACAAACCTTGAGTCTGTCTCGGAGTCAGCTAGCTTCGTTGCGGGTGTACTCAATGGGGTGGCCCCTGAAATATTTATGAATCCTGTAATTGCTTTGTCGTGAAGGCCTCGTTGGGTTTTGATTTGGTTTTTCCGAGGTTGATCGAGTGTGTGTTGCTATTTGTGCACCCCTGCTGGGTAAAACTTTCTGAAAGCCGTGTCCGCGGTTATGGACGACTTGGAGCACAGTATCTCGATCATAGACAACTATAACTAAAGTAGTGCTATAAATTTGACTTCATAATGACTAGTAATCAGCTTCACTATAATGGAATGGCTAAATAAAACTGCCAACAATTGCTTGTTTGGGTTGTCGCTTGCGACCATTGTATCTGACTAGTAAGTATGGCAACTACAACGGAAAGGCTAAATAAAAGTACCAACAACTGCTGGGTTTTGGGTTATCTCATGCTAATTGTATCTGACTAGTAAGTGTTGCAACTACAACGGAATGGTTAACTAAAAGTGCCCACTGCCTATATTATCAGGATAACCATCTATACCTGACTAGTAATTGCTGCAACGATAACTGAATAAATAAAACTGCCAACGGTGTGAGTTCCTCGGTTGACTTCCTCGTTTGGTCTCGAGGGGGAAACACCAGGATGGGTATGTTTGGTGGTAGTATCAGGTTGGTTCCGAATAGGTCTTTCTTACCCCTCTCTGACAGCCGCCAGTTGTATCGAGTCTCTATAGGTTGTTTAGTGCATGCTGCCGCTTCAGTCCACCATACCTATGTAGGCGAGGACCGCCGAATTCTAGCCTCGCTGCATCGGCCTCGATCGACGCCTCCTCTTTTTCCTTTGCCCTTTGTCGGCACCCTTTGTTTAAACAGGTTTTGAGATCGACGTCGTTAGCAGGGTTACCCTTCCGCTTGGCTCGGCAGTTATGGACGCCATTGGTTATTCTTCGTGGCTCTTAGCCCCATTTGCATCTTGTCCGTAGTCGCCTGTATCATTTTCAAGGTGATTTGGATCTTTGTATATTATATCTGTATTCTTGACTCGTTGAGTCGCTGTTGTATATATCTGTTCTGTGGGTCCCATCGAGGACTGTTGTGTAATGTTATTACTTCGTTTTCCACCCGCACGAAAGTGTCTGGTGGGCACCTTTGAATCGTTTCTATGCGGGTTTGGCGGGAAGCGCTAAAACTTGTATAGGGTCGATTCTGAGGGTGTTACAAGCCAGAGCTTGATTCATTCTTATTTCTTGGGGCCACAAACTAGTTTGAGATTTTATTTACTATCATGTACTTATGCCATGCTTTACTGCTTTATTTAAATTGTGCGAGGTACTGCACCTGTACTGTTTAGGGAAGCGGAGTGTTTTCGCGGTATCGACAAGCCCAGTCACATTTTCGGGTTCCCAGTCGTTTACAGCCACTGACGCAAACCTTGAGTCCGTCTCGGAGTCAGCTAACGCCGCTATGGTAGCTTAATGGGGTGGCCTCGAAATATTTCTGAATCTGGTGATTGCTTTGTCGTGAATGCCTCGTTGGTTTTGATTTGGTTTTTCCGAGGTTGATCGAGTGTGTGTTGCTATTTGTGCACCCCGCAGGTAAAACTTTCAAAGCCGTGTCCATGGTTATGGACGACTTGGAGCACGTTTCGATCATAGACAAGTATAACTAAAGTACCGCTTTTAAATTTGACTAAGTAACTGACTAGTAAATAGCGCAACACTCATGGAATGGATAATAAAACTGCCAACGGATGGGGGGGTTGTTCGTCCGCTTCCTCATTGGTAAGCGAGGAGGAGGATGGATCTGTTAATATTACCGTTATAACTGTTATCATTAATTCCCGGACATCCGTCTATCTTTGGTTAGGAGGATGGTTAGCGAGTATCTATAGAATTGCTATGTATTATCTTTTGCTGCAATTGCATCACCCCAGGTTGTGTTCCCTTTAGAGGCATAAAGACTTGCTGAGTACCCCTAGGGTCTCACACGATAAATTATTTGATTCAGATGAACAGGTACACTCACAAGATGGATACTGGGTGGAGGAGACGGACGATGTGGGCAACGATCATTCGGTGTAGAGATTCCGGGAACAGGGATCCGTGAGATCTGTGGGCGGGATGTGTTTATTTTATGGGGCATCTTATGCCAATTTGCTTCTTATCCGTACTCGGATCTTGTTTGCCGCTTCCGCCTGATACTCTGATGTATGATGTATGAGGAGATATCCTAAACTATTATATCTATCTAGGATATTTGGATCTTGTCGTATGGCGTTACAATATTTCTATTTCTTTTAGATGGAATGGCTCTGATGTACTGTTGTATGGTGGCTTGCATACATACTCATTTGTGTATGTAGTTGATCCCTTCGCCTGCCGATTACGCCGCCCGTTCTTGTCCCGAAGTTTGGAAATGGTTGGGACGGCCGAAAGGTCTACCTGTGAGTGGCATTTGGGCCCCACCGTACTATTTCAACCATTTCCGCTCATCCAGGCTTGTAACTAGGAGCGTAATTCTCCGAGGTAGTTACAATGTTGCCTTGCAGAACATCTTTTAAAGAACACACATATATGAGTCTGACTGTTAAAACGTCGCAGTCTATGAGAGTAGGGTGCTCTCTAATAAACTCATGAAAGGTCATGGAGTATGACGCATAAGCTCCACCCGCGAGGAAGTCCCACGGTAGCCTAGTATCAGTCAAGACTTTTTGTGAAGCTAGGTTCACAGCAAACTTGCAGTTTAAGGCATAGTCCACTATACAAGTTGTAGCCTAGTATAACATAAAGCTCTAGGTGGAAGTTCAACTTAACAGTCTCCACTACAGTACCGGTATATAAACAATGTTTTGGAACCAAAGGAAAACTTTATGTGCCTCTGGGATCTTGTGGGGGATTGTTGGAATTTTTGCCTAAATAGACCAAACTCATTTATTATATGCCAATAAATTCCTAAAATCCTAGAGGCCCATTTGGCCCATTCATGCAAGGCAAGAGCTGGGACAAATGATTAGTCCCACATTGCTAGTTGAGTGAATGTTGGATTAACTTATAAGGAGAGCTCTTCCACCACTTGTACGAGCTTGAGAAGAGAAGACATATACACGCGCTCTCCTCCTCCTCCTCCTCGCTCGCCTCGCCACGCCTCGTCACGACGCGCGCGCGCCGCATGTTGCGGGAATCTCGTCTAGTCGAGTTTTATTTTGCCACACATGAATGGTATATGAACAGTTGTACAGAAGCTGAAATGTTTTGCTCGAGTGGACTTTTAATACGAGATAAATGAATAGCAATGGCTAACGACGGTGTCAACGCGAACGCCGGCGGTTCCTCTACTGCTGCCGTCGTGTATATTTTATTTCTCAACCTTGTTCTGATCGCATCTCAAGTTTTACGCCTTGCAATCTGTTTGGTTATCTGCCTTAATTTATATTCGCTATTTCACATGATTAGTGTATTTTCTATTATTATAATCATATTTTATCTAGCGTTTATTATGGGCAATTCGCTTGGTAATTTGCTCTTTTTCTCAACACATATGTTAGAAGAATATTTAAATTATATGAACAAATTATTTGATATCAACAAAAATTGGATTCACTTTAGGTATTACTATTATTTCTCACTAGATGATGCCCTGCGCGTAGTTGCGATAACGTGCTAACGTAGGTTTCGAGAATTGGGTTACACTATAATGACTCATAAACATTATTTTTTTGTCAAATTTTTTGATTGTGGTGAATAGATGAACATAATTATTCGTATATAAAACATAATTTTTTCAATCTAACAATATAAAGTTTTGTGGGGTGCAAAATAACTATTCTGCACCCTGGGTGCTGAATAGGGTATATATATATATATATATATATATATATATATATATATATATATATAAGATAAACATCAGCAGTGTATGGCTTCTTGTCACATTTTCAAATCCATACTATGAATTAATTCAGATGTGCCATGTTCACAAAGTTGCTAGCTGCCTATTTTAAATTTAGTAAGCACACTAACATCTTGGATATTCCAAACCCCACATATGGGAGGTCAGTATCGAAGAGGGGAACTTTTTATAGTAAGATTTTATAAACAAAATGAATAACTCAGTGGGTACCCAACTTCAGTGGGAACCGGGAAGCACAATACTGAAGAAACATGAAGCACACATTACTTAAGATATGAAAGCAAGAAAATAGACAGTGCAGAGACTACTTCAGTATGATTCGTCAATTTCCAACTTGCAATACTACATATAATCCTTTTTTTGTACTCTAATAACTCCATTAAGGACTTGGAACGTACATGTATTAAATGGTTCAGCCATGTTACTTTAATGGGGAAAATAATAAATCATTCCAGAGCACCAACTCGCATACTCTCGAATCTGATTCTTTGTCAATAAGCAAGAAAACAACTGATCTGTTGATCGTTGCTCCAGTCTGCGAACACAGAAAAATAAGAAAATACATGGAATATTAGAAATACATGGGCCATGTTAAAAATGAATTTATTACTCCACTTCACCGTAGTGTCAATTATAATGGGGAAAACGCATATGACCGGTATCCATCTATAGGAGAAACGTGGAAGAATACGATAAGAATTTCAAGGGCTTCTCTTTTTTGTTTAACATGCACAATAGCAAAACAGAAGGAAAATACACGCATGTATAATCATCGTTGCCACCACACCCAAGATCAGAGGCACCACTGCATGTGCAAAAACATGTCTGACATCAAATTAATCAGGGTTCCACTGAATCATCGGCAATGCTTATATAGTACTACATGATAAAATACATGTAGTATGCCTATACCAATAACATGGGATGGAACTTACAGGAGTGTGGGATGCTCGAAGTCACAACTTTTCATGGCTAGTTCGATGTCAAGAGCCCCTGGATTTAGTAGGAGATGAACACCAATGGTGCTAGAAGGCGTGTATGAGTTATGAAGACGAAGGAGCATCCCCGCGCATGCATTAGCCATCGATGGGTGGCAACATTGATGCTGAACGCAGGTGGGCTGCAGAACCACAAATAACAAAATTAGATGAGAAAATAAGAGAAGAACTTAGGTCGAATATGACATCACACGATTGAAATGAGGCAGAGTTTGAACTATTGTGGAGTGAGGAGAAGAGGAGAATACCGAAGCAGAATGGTCTGACCGGAAGAATTGTTTACAGCTTGGGGAGAAATAGTGAGTGTGGAGGGAGGTGGAGCGACTTGTTTAATGGTAGGCCACAAGGACTACTCGTGTCTCTTTTAATGGAAGACATGCAGGTCGCCTGTTCGGATTCAGAATGCTAAGTCGATGGAATCAGTCTATTAGGAACCTAATCTGAAAACTGACGAAAGAAACTGAAAGAAGATGACGTGGTAATACAACTGAAACTGATTGTTGAGGTGGCAAATTTAAAGATGCGGCAACCTAGGATTGCTTAGAGGTGCTTGATGAGGTGGATGCCTTGCATGTTGAGAGAAATAGTCTTAGTGGGGATGATCTTCTTAGTTATATAGGATTTGTATTAAGGGGCCCAAGGTTCTTGTTTCGCCTAGGGCTGGACTATAACTCGAAACTCGCGAGCTAAATGAGTAACTCGTGACTCGGCATGTACTCGGTGCCTAACGAGTCAAGCCGAGTTTTAGATTTAAGCTCGTTTGTTCACCCAAACTAAATGAGCTACTTGCGAGCTACTCGTTTAGCTCATTAAACTCGTTCAAACACAAAGTTTATCATTTTTCATAGATGAGGACCATACTATGAATGTTTCTTGAACCTGTAATGGTGTAGAGCTACTATATTTTTTATTGCTATTGTCTTCATGTTATTATGAAATTAGTATCATTGTTCTAGTTCCGAAATAGTAGGAATCTCATCTGACACCTTAATACCGATCTTCTAAGAAAAATGCAAGACAAGCGCGGATTTTTTTCCTTAAAATAAATCAATAAATAGCTCAAAGTAACTGATCTACGGTGGCGCCTGAATTAATGAGTCACCGACAAGAACATCCCTACATATATACTGCACCAAAGCTACAGTGCAGATTGCACGTCGCTGCAGTGATTGCCGCCGCGATAAAGCCGATCTCGGACACCTGACTCGAGTTAGTACTAATTTGGTACTTTCGGACCGATCGATCCCCTATAAATACCACTACATGCACGACTGCTACGGCAGGCACCCGTACACTTGCACGATCTCCCATCGATCCTTGTAGCCTTTGTCGTAGTAGCATATAGCCATGGCGGCGACGCGCAAAACCAGCAGCACCGTGCTTGCACTGTCAGCCCAGACGGCTCTGACAGTGAGCCTCCTCTTCTTGGCCGCCTCGACCGAGGCGGCCTGCCCCAGCAAGCCAACGCCGAGCTCACCGACGGCGACGAGCGGGAGCGGCGGAGGCAGGTGCCCCGTGGACGCGCTGAAGCTTGGGGTGTGCGCGGACGTGCTGGGCGGGGGCCTGGGCGGCGAGCTAGCGAACCTGCTGGCGGGCTCTCGGTCGACGGCGTCCAGGACGAAGAAGCCGTGCTGCGAGCTCATTTCCGGCCTCGCCGACCTCGACGCCGCCGTCTGTCTGTGCACCGCCATCAGGGCCAACGTGTTCGGCGTCGTCGACCTCACCCTCCCGCTCCAGCTCGGCCTCCTCGTCGACCACTGCGGCAAGAAGCTCCCAGCTGAGTTCCAGTGCCCTAACTGATTACCCGAGGCCGCACGTAACGCGGTAATGGCACAGGCGCTCGCATCACTTGCTCTTTCTACCGTTGAGTCTGTATTTCTACAGTCTGTTTCACTGGTCCGTTAGTGTTAAGGTTAGCTTCTGTGATCGTCTACTAACTAGTCACTACTCAGTGATGTCCGCTACGCGGCTACGCGCGCCTCTGTACTGTTTGCGTGAAGGCTATGTATGTTTGCATTGCATCGTTCAATTCGATCTGTCTAAGGTTGCGTTAAATGCCGTCTACTATTTGAAATGATCTTGCTCTTTGATGACGCCGTGTTTGATCTCCATGCTTTTTCAAAATGGAGACTGGTACCGTTTACACATCTGGCTATCAGAAATCGACCAAAGACGCCTACTTTTAACGACTCATTTACAAGATAGATCCATTGGAAATTTGGCAAATAGCTCTACTTGTAGCCTATCAGGTATTATCAAACTAAGGTTTGCAAAATGCAAACAAGACACTGAGGAAGGGAGCATACATTACTGGATCATATGCATCCTTTCAAAGACTACAACATATTAGCCCGCTAGTCCTGCAGTGCCAATATAAACACACCCTACACTTCAGAATGGGAATTGGATATTGACGTTGCTGTCCAAGGAGACATTGTAGGTCAATGAACAAATGGTCCAGACACAGGCCTTCTATATGCAGCTTGCTATCATAACTCTGGTATTGTTCAAGTCAAACAAGTACCCCGAAGAATAGGATTGACTGCACTTAGTTTGAAAATATTAGCAAAGATACCATCGTAAATAGATCTGGAATCAACAAGATAATCAATATTTCTTTATTACATGGTTCACTGCATCAGATCTGCGCAAACTGAGATCAATCGTCTCGTTTCAGCAAATTTCATGACCATTGTTTATATAACATGACAAACAACAACAAAACGCATCATAAGCAGACAGATTTCACTGATTCCTTCGGTGAATGGAGGCGTACAAGTTCAATTCCTCACGACACTTGAAACCGAGAAAATAGTCTTCTACGATCTGTCACCAAGTTCCACTCTCAAATTGTCAAACGGGTAAACTTTTGGAGTCTGCAGGGAAAAACACGACAAGTTTTGGTTAGTTTGAACAGAAAAATAAAGTGTAGGTATCCTTCTTTACCAATTTTACAAAAAAAAATAACTCAATCAGGTCTCTATTACAAAATCATAGGCATACTTGTTTGCCCATGCGTTATAAAAGCTCAAGAAGGGGTATGGCATTATACTGACGGACTTTCCAAAGCACAGGCAGAACTATGAATCATAACAGACAGCACTTGGTCTTATAGAATAGAAACATGGTAGAACAAAGTCAAACTAGCATCTGTAGTAACTGTTCATGAAGTTTAAACAGCTGATAAGTCATAAGCTTCACAGATGGCCCTATGTGCAACCTCTTCTATTTCCAAGCGTGTATAACACAACTATGGTAACAAGCGTAGAATAGATCTTAAGATCCTCCATATTCAAAAAGAAGGGTATAACAGATTGGGCCACATCATGAGAGTCCTGCAAAATGCTTATACAAACATCACTAATTCAGACTCAGAGGTGGATATGGGCTCTGCATACCAAGGAGACATTACAGGTCAGGGACCGAAGACTTCGACACAAGATCATGTTCAGCTTACTACCATAACTATCCATTATTCAAGTCACCAGAGTAACATAAAGCATTCAAGAGTTCACAGTTATAAGAATAAATCGATCCATCTGGACTCACTAATTACTACTCCCTCCGTCCCACGATACAAGACTTTGCAAGAACGCTTGCTGAAACGTCTTTTGTATTGTGGGACAGAGGGAGTCAAGATGGCAATTTTCCCCGTGGGACGGGTATCCGCAGGTACCTCACCTGATAGTGGCAAGGATGGGAGCATTTCCGCTCCACGGGCATGGCAGGGCGGGTACCCGTTAGCTGCATGTGGGCCATGATGCATAGTGCATAAGAATCTGACATGTGGGCCATTGCATAGTGCATAAGAATCTGACATGTGGGCCATGATGCATAGTACATAATTTGAGCCCTAAAATTGACTCAATTGTTTTCCCCCACCTCCAGCCTTCAGTGGCCACTCCCTCTCAACTCTGTCTCCCCTAATCTCCTAGCATCCCACCCACGCAGGACACACCGCCACCACTGCCTTCATCTTCTCCTTCCATAATTCCCACCTCGGCGCCTCCACATGACAGCATTCCGCCCCCGTCCGTCTGAGAGCAGCAGGCCAAAGGGAATCGGCTGACCTGGCCACCCTCAATCTAGTCGTCAGCAAGGAAGAGCTCGTCGATGGTGTCGTCCTGCATCGACATCAGCCCGCCGCCGACCTGTATCGGAATCAGCTCGTCGCCAGCGTTATCCTGCATCGGCATCAGCTCGTCCGTGGCATCCTCACACATGGGAAACTGCTCGCTTTGGCGTTGGCATCAAGGTCCCCATGGAAACACCGGCAGGTGCCAGGTACCTGATATTGACGAGGACAGGGCCATTTTCCCCCGATAGCCTAGCGGGGACTGGCAGGGATCGGGCGGGGACAGTGGAGTTATCCCCGGTCATCCCTGTCCCCGTTGCCACCTTGAGGAGGGATTAGTATTTATCCAGTAACAGACACTAGGCCACCATATTTTGAGGATGTACAATTAAGTTTGTGTTGGACAGAACAAGAAAGGACTCAACAAAAATATCAAAACCCGGCATACAAATTTAAGGGTGTACCATAATGTCAAGTACTCAGCATAAAATCATAAAATGATGAGGGAAGGCACTTTACTCTCCTAAACTATCGACTGCGCTCATTACTCGAGACAAAATTTGGGCTCACATAACCACCTGATGAAGAATACGAGGTCTAGTTAACCCACCTAAACCAGGATTGGTAATGATGTGGCAGGTTGCATGACTAGTATACACTTAAGCAGAGATTATTGATGATATGGTATTCTACCACCAACTGGATGCACTCTATAGCTTAGCCCACTTGCATCTGTTCTAACAGCATCAAGGATCAAGGCACGGCTCACTTTGATCATCACAAGTTTGGCTAAGCAGTATTTACAGCTCACACTTTGTGAATTTGATCATTGAGCTAGCTAGCCAACTGCTAGCAAACAGCTACTGCGCACTGCTACGGTGTTGCCTGCTACGGCGGGCGGACAGAACAAACACTGGTGCAGGACAGTGCCGCTGTCGGCTGGCTGGCCTCTACATGTGTTGGAGTGCATGCTTCGCAAACGATGATCCATGTAAGGTTATTGACAAAGAGTGGAGGTGGCGCCTGCAGATTGGGGTTCTTCCATATGGTCAACAAGGGCATTATGCAGGACCTCCTGGAGGCGACAGCGAAAAAAACACAGCTTCTTCCGTCTGTCAGTCACAAGGCCAAGGCCACAACCCAGCAACTCAATGACACCTATAGCTGGGGCTGGGGCACCCAAACTACCACACGTACAAGGAAGCTGGTCTCGTATGAAGGCTTCGATGTCCCATGCCCAGCGGCATCTCTGACAACCACTGGAACTGTAACTCCTAGTCCAACAGAGAATGGTCCTACCTCCACGACTCACCATTGCTCTCCATCTCCTTGGAAAAATACCCACTAAATCAAAAGGATAGGGGAGAAGGAGGTGTGGCCAGTGACAACGTGCTCCTTATGCCTCCTCAGTTGCCTACGTCTTGAATCAAGGTATAAACCCCTTGCTTGAAAAGCACTAATTATGTTTTAGGGAGTTAATTTTCTTTTGAAAACTCTTTATGGGTTTAGTGGACTTCAAATTCTTAATCAGGGGGGTAAGTGAGCACAAATAGTTGTTTAGGAGGCAAGTGAATGTGGATAATAGTTTCAGGAAGTAATGTGGACTTATTCTCGAAATACAGGATAATCCAGGTAAAATTCAGGTGAGGAGCAACAGTTAAAGGCACCATAACAACTTGCTAAGCAGTGAGTGACAGATAGAATTTAGATTTATTGTTCAGAGGACTAGATGATTAATTGCAGGTAGTTTGAAATATTCACTTATCCACAACAAATATCCCAATGATAAACCAATGAAGTCCTCTACATTTGTTTATTGCACAGATTGATGGCTCATATTTTGTGCAAAATCAGATCGAATAGCATGGTTCCAATTCCATTAATAAATTTCAAATTCCTGGCTTTTAATTTTCTTGTTATATAAGATGTTAACCCGTAAACCATAAGGAAACCAGGTTGGTGTTCATAAAAGATTTCCTCCATCTGGCTATCTTATGCCTAGCTGCAGCCAGATTTGTTTTAATGTACAGCATTTGTGAGGCTTATTTCAGATTTAGTTCGGATAATCTAAGCAAAATACACTTTAATTCATAGAAATTGCATCTCTAGCCCAAGCATAAACAGGAACTATCTCCCGATGAGCCAACGTTCATACAATCTTAAAAGAAACATTATTTTTTGCACAACTGCGTTACGCAAGTCTCGACCATATAATAGCTCAAACAGATCAATACTACAAAGATTGCCTCTAAGCTAACACTGGGATTTGGAAAATCACAAGGAAGTGAAACAGTAGAACTGGACACTCACATAGGGCATCTTGGAGGCCTTGTCGTTCACAACGGCAGCCAAGCCGAGAGCTGCGAAGAAGCTTAGCCCTCCGCACAGCCACGCCAGAGCCTCGTACTGTCCAATCAACACACAAAGACAGCAAACACATCAGAATCAAACCGATTCAGACGCCTGTGATGCAACACAACGCAATAAATTGCAGTGGATGTGGCCTCGTGTACTACAGAAGTAGGAAGGGGGAGATACCGCCATACCTTGCCGATGTGTGGGGCGAGGCGGTCGACGCAGGGCTCCGGGAAGGGCGTGCCGTTGTCCCACACCAGCTCGTCGTTCTCCGGCAACTGCAACGCAAGATCCCCCATCCGAAATGGTGCCGATTAGAGGCGGAGGTCACACGAACAGAGAGAATAGATAGAGATGATATATCCTGGCTTACGGGCTTGTCGGGAACGATGTGCCTGCCGGCAGGGAGGCCCATGCCGGCGCGGTTGCGGAGCGAGGAGGCAGCGGCGCGTGCGGCCGCGCCGTGCCCGCCCAGGACGCGAGACCCCATCGCGGTCAGTCTCCCTGCCATCTTCACCGATCTCACTCTCTCGCTCTCTATCCCTCTCTCTCACTCTCAGATCTGCGCCTGCGGGTGTCGTGCTCGACGTCGGCGGCGGCGGAGACACAAGCAGCTCGTCGAGCGTGGGCTTGGTTTGGGTTGATTCTGATCCACACGCCCCTGACAAAGAACGGTTGTAACGGGCTGTATTGGACTGGTATGTTGGGCTTGATGGCCTAATTTGAGCGTTGAATATTTGATCCTGCCAAAAAACAAATATCCCTCCAGTGGCCCAGCCTCTAAAAGAACAGTACCTTTAGAGGAACCCTCTACTAAAAAAATCAGAGGGAGAACCCTAGATGTCTGCATTAGGGAATTCAGTGTTCTTAAAATTGGCTTCTCTGTCGATTGCTCCCATCTTGAGCACTGATATAGTAAAAGAAAAGGGACCCTGAAAACAATGGTTGGGATTGTAGTTTAGAAACTTTTTGTGTTGAATTTGTGTTCTTGAATGGAATGTCCCAAGGGTAGGTTACCGCTTACGCCCTAAATTTTGCGGATTTTCATTATGAAATGTGGTTCTCCTAGTTCATCTTTATGTGCCTTTGATCTTATTTCACAACAATCCAACAACAGAGCAATTAAGGTTAGACATCCTGCCAACAGAGGCAGAGCAACGTGAGGGTAAAACTGGTCTTGCCCCGCTAAGCCCATAGGCCAAAGAATTATGCCTATGCTTTGGTATAGCCAATACAGTAGCAGCATAATATCTACCGACACTTCACTCTAGCCGCATAGATTTTTTTAGTTATGCATTTGCTTGTGAGAGGTGCGCTTTCGATCCCAATCGTATTATCTCATCCCTTGGGGTTAGCTATTGATATTTTTTTGAAACATTCGATATTAGTCTAGGTTGTCTTGGTTGGTTCTTTAAGATATTCAGTGTTAGTTTGTTTTTTACAGTTCAACATAAAACGGCAAGGAGAAACAATAATAGATACTAGCCGTGGCGGACCTAGACTATTTAGAACCAAGGGGGCTAGAGGGTGCACAAATAGATAAACCACAAATTTAAAGGATGCATATATGGTGGGAAAATAACGTTTTACAAAGAAATTTGGTTCTGACCGGTGTCGTGCACCCCCTATCTAAGGTTGGATCCGCCACTGGATACCAGTGGAGGTATCGACAAAGGATACAAAAGATATTGTTGTAACTTTTAGTTTCTTTATTTTTTTATTGATGTATGTTTTCATTTTGTCGTTCTGTTCCACTATTTTTATTACTATATCTGTTTCAAATTATTTGTTGCATGTTCAATAAACCTAGGTAGATATTAAACATTTTTTTGTCTAAATCTGCATATAAGTAATTTGAGTGAGAGGGAGTAGTTTAGTCAATGAAGTTTGACCATTTTTGCAAGGACAAAAACCATGAACAAAGTCAATCAATCTACGATCATCACAAGCCACTAGTGGCGAAGCTTGGGCCAAAGTTCTGGTGGACGCAATGGGTCGGGAAGACGGTTTGAACCAGTATTAGGGCAAAAAGGTCAAATAGAGGCTATTTTTAGTCAAATTTTCCAAATATAATGTGATTTTAGGCAAAAACTTCTTGGGATGGAGGGCCGTTGCAAAGAGGTGGAAGGCCTTTCAAAGCTTGCTAAACTCACTTTCGGACCATCAACTTCGACAAGTCGGCTGGATAGAGATACGCCTCGTCTATGGTCTCTCTCTCATCAGTCTATTGTGTAAAAGTTGCTTCCCAGAAATAATACCCTCCTCTTATCCCACGATGTGTGTCATAAAATACTCTCCGCATTCCATTCCGCATTGGGAGGAAGTCGGCAACACCGCAAAGCCAACATGAACACACTTACTAGACACATCTAGCATGCATAAATTGCATCACACTTGGTCGATAGATCGAATCCTCTCCTACCTAACATCTACCTATTGGTTAGGCGAAAACGATACCTGAAAGAACATGTGGGCCCCCATATGTGGTTTTGGTAATTAATGACAATCTCTATGGACTAATGCTTGTATCGAGTTTTATTTCTAGGAATTGTCCATAGGCAATGCTTGAACCATATGTTGGCTTCAAGGTTTGGAGAAGAAGTGAAGAGGATTATGTGGTGACCAAGGTGTTCAAGAGTGATCCACAGATTGGTCATATGAGAGTTGAGCCTTTTGCAAGGGTGTCTTGAAGAAGAAGATAGAGTTTATCATATGTATCTTCAAGACATAATCCAAATGGTGTTAGAAGTAATGTTGTGCAAGCTAAAGATGTGCCATATCTAGAAGATATCATGCTTGAAGCTTGCCATCCTCGGTGATCATGGATCGATGAATACAAGGTCAAAGTAAAGGTTTCCCCATGTCGTATGAGGGAGCAACTTGCAAGTCTTCATCAAGAGAGTGCGTGCAAAAGCAATCAAGAAAGGTGTTCCATCTTGAGAAGGACAAGATCGTATACATCAAGATCAAGTGGAAAATACGCAAGGCAAAGGTATGATCTTGATAGGGTTTCTTTCTTACCGGTCTCGTGGTGTTAGTTGGAGAGATCGGTTTATAGGATAGACAACTGTACTATCAAGAGGGGCTCTCAAGTGAGTAACTCGATCATATCTTTCAGAGAGAGCTCAAACCTTTGCATACTTAGCATCATCCTTTCTTGGTTGTTATTTGGATCTTATCCATGTGAGGTTCTAGATCTTATGGTAATATTCATAACAAGCTCTAGTTCATCAAAAACGGATTTCCCTTTTATATCATATTGCATTTTTTTATCTTTGAGGTTTTTCCGGTTTCTCACCAAGAGAGGTATCTCACATTATAATACATGAAATGTTCTCTCTTGGTGGTATCCAATATTTTCAACAAAATTGGTTTCAGTTCAATCGGAGTTTCCAAACTCTAGATATCGCCATTTGAAGTTTGCCTCTTATTTGGTCCAGACCGGAGTCTCCGGTCTGCGTGGACCGGAGTCTCCGGTGTGGTCCGGAGTGTCCCCTGGAGTCCCCGGAGGGGGCTCCAGAATTTAGCCTGGGACAGTCTGATGGGTGGTCCGGAGGAAGGTCCGGAGACTGACCGGAGTCTCTGGTCCATACCTCAGACCGGAGTCTCCGGTCCACTTGGTTCGCAGAGGCGCTGGGACAATCTGATAGGTGGTCCGGAGGCTGGTCCAGAGGTTGGCCGGAATCTCTGGTGTAGACCGGAGTCTCCGGTCTGCACACCGGAGTCTCCGGTCTGACTTTTCCCCAACAGGCAGAAAACGGTCAGAAATCTATGGGCCTATAAAAAGGGGGCCTTCTTTCCCAATGTCTTTGCTCGAGTTTCACAGGCTTTCTCCTCCATTCTTGACCCTCTTGAGATTGCTCCCCCTTCAATCCCTCCCTTGATTCTTGGATATACTTTAGGGATTTGAAAGAGGAGATCTAGATCTATAATCCCACCAATCCATCTCTCCTCTAAGTGAGGGGAACAGCCTGGGATCTAGATCTTGGAGTCTTTTGTGGATTTCCTCCATTGTTGTTCCTCTCTTATTCCCCCACAAGATTTTGTAGATTTGATGGAATTTGGGAGAGAAGGATTTGAACACTACTTGTGTTCTTGCCATTGCATTTGGTGCATCGGTTTGAGTTCTCGGTGAGGATTCGATTGAGTGAAAGGTGAGAAGCTTTTTACTCTTGGGTTCTTGGAACCCTAGACGGTTTGGTGGTTTTTTAGGTTCTTGGATCACTTGGGCCTCCAATTAAGTTGTGGAGTTTTCCCAAGCTTGTTTGTTGGGAGCCTCCAATTGAGTTGTGGAAAAGTGCCCCAACCTTGTGAGAGGTTCCGGATTGCCACCCACAAGTGCACCGATAGTGGAAGCATGGATCGATCCCGTTGGGGTGAGATTCACAGGAGAATAAGGGAGGCCTTTGTTGCGTTGGTGGTTTGATACCACCCCCTCTCCAAACGAGACGTACTCCATGTTGGGAGGAACTCAGTAAAATATCGTCGTCCCCGCGTGCCTCGGTTATCTCTATACCCGAGCTCTTTACTTATGAACTTTAGATTGTGATAGCCTTCGTGCTTGAAGTAACCTATATCTTGCTATCACATTGTTGATTGTATTGCTTAGCATAAGTTGTTGGTGCACATAGGTGATCCCTAGTTGTTCTAGGTTGTGTTTGACAAAGTAAACACTAGTTTAATTCTGCCTTTGTCGAGCCACCATCGAAAAAGTTTTTATCGCCTATTCACCCCCCGCCCCCTCTAGGCGACATCAGTATCCTTTCAATGCCCCTCTCAGAGCTCGGGTACATGTTTATATAGGGTGATAAAAGCCCTCACTGTGGCGTACAAGGATCATATTGGGCGGTGTACTACACCATACTAGTATAATAGATATAAAGGGAAATACATCTCTAACAGCCCCCCTTAATCCAAACTTCATAAAAGATTTAGATTACATCTAAATTCATGAAGATTGGCAACGAGAAGTGCCTTGGTGAATCCATCAGCGACTTGATCCTTGCTAGGATAAACTTAATCTCCAACTGTTTATTTGCCACTTGTTCACGAACAAAGTGAAAATCAATCTCTATATGTTTAGTGCGAGCATGAAACACAGAATTAGTAGACAAATATATGGCACCTAAGTTATCACACCACTGACATGGTTTTTCCTTCATTTTTACTCCGAGTTATTGAAGAAGAGTTTCAACCCAGATAAGTTCAGTTGTAGCATTTGCAAGTGCATTATATTCTACTTTTGTACTTGACATTGATGTTAGTGGTTGTTTTCTAGCATTCCATGAGACCATATTTGGTCCAACAAAGATAGAAAATTCCCCTATATAACGTCTATCATCAAGACATCCAGCCTAATCTGCATCTGAAAAAGCACTCAACAGAGTAGAGTTGGACTTCTGAAAAGTAATACCAAGGGATATTGTATCACTGACATATCTAAGAATTCTCTTGACAACTGTCCAATGAGATGTCATGGGTGCATGGAGATACTAACAAACCTTGTTTTAGGATTTCCGTTAACAGTTGCAACAACATTGTTGTAAGATTCGTCGAGACCATTGACTATATAGTCAACGAGATCGCTTCAACTACTTCCTTGCCAAGAGAGATGAGTTCAAAGCTAAAACCTTTTATCTTGGCAAAGTATTGAGCAACGGTGAGAGAGAGAGAGCTTCTTGGTGTTGTTGAGGACACCGCGTAGATGGATAACCTTGGAGATGGACTGGGTAGAGAACATCGAGGTGATAACGGCCCAGACTGCTCCAGTGGTTTCTGGGCCAATAATATGTGCTAATATATCATGGGAAAGAGTCGAGAAGATAACTCAATACCTCTTGATCTCAAACAACCCAGGCTGCATAGTCCTGGTTGGGGATGGATTTCTTTGTCTTCTCTGAATCTTCAATCGCCAGGGTCTTGGACGGTGTAGGATCCGAGCCATCGAGAAGGACGATAACCTGAGCACCACGAAGTGCAGGAAACGCCAGGGTTTTCCAACAGAGGAACTTTGCTCGTGTGAGCTTCTAGGACGGAGGGGTACCGAGAGTGGCGGCAACCGAGGCCATCGAAGAGGATGAGGACGTCATGGTGTGGTCCTGATGCGGCGGCGGCAAGTAATCTGCGGCGGCGGTAGGGTTTTTTTGGTCGTGATTTTATGTGGCGGTGACAGAATAAAGGGCTGGGGCGGCTGTGTTTTTGGTTTAGGCCATAGAAGCTTTTGTTTTGTGGTTTGATGCAACGGCGATAGGGATGATCTGCGACGACAGTAGAGGCTTTTGGTCGTGGTTTGTAGTTTGATGTGGCGGCGGCAGAGATGATCTATGGTGGCGGCGGTTCTTGGTTTTGGTTGTGGTTTGTGGCGCTAGATGAGGAAGAGGATCGGCCCTGATACCATAGGTTAGGTGAAAACGATCCCCCTCTCAGAACTCGGGTATATGTGTTTGTATAGGCTGAGAAAAACCCT
Source organism: Avena longiglumis (assembly GCA_030063025.1). Classification (NCBI taxonomy): domain Eukaryota; kingdom Viridiplantae; phylum Streptophyta; class Magnoliopsida; order Poales; family Poaceae; genus Avena; species Avena longiglumis. The sequence goes on along the minus strand of CP125974.1, from coordinate 452,354,775 downwards.
CGCCATGACGTACAAAAACCATATTAGACGGTGTACTACACCGTACCAGTACAGTAGATATAAAGGGAAACACATCTCTAACACTTCCGAGCATTCTCCATGGAAGAGATGCACAGCACAATGCATTGGCCACGGCCCCGATCCGATCTGACAAACCAATCCAGATATCTGTGCCTGGACAGAGACGGTCGCTCGCTCGCTCGCGTGCTGCACCAGCGTGCACCATCGTCGTTATCAACCCATCTCACGATGCGTGTGGCCAAGTATCGCGATCAGGAAATTATTTAGCAGTAACTTCGAAGTGAGCTTATATAACTTAACAATGTAGTACTACTTACGTACCTGACCAATCAAGCAGACACCCAAGTCTCATCAGCCTCGCAAATTGCAGTTAGTTTAATACTAGTACGGCACACGCAGCCAGGGGCACCGTACCGACATCGGATGCAGATGTTCCATCCCGTATCCACGACGAAAGATCACGGCCGGTGCCACCGCCGGGTTAGTGTGTCCCCTGGCCAGGGTCGCCCGCCTGCTGGCCGGCCTCGGATCCAATCATATCATATGGTCGACGTCATGCGCGCGTACGTGCGTGACTGACAGTTTGTGTGAACTCGATGGTCGATCTGATAAAACTACTCCTTAAGATTTTGATGATTGGCAACTGTACCGACTACCGACAGGCAGGGCCGGGTGCAACTAATCTTGCTGTTGGTTAGCTAACTGTCCCCGGGCCGGATTAATCTATCGATCGACTAATTAATCTGTCCTTTCCTTCTCTCGTTGTTTCTCCTCCCTCGAGGGCCGCTGGATTTATTAATCAAAGGAACTGTGCGATTGGGAAATAGACTATGCATGTTCACACATGGTACTCAATGGTTTGGTGTGTCATGTACCCTCTTCCCTCCCGTCTTCGCTATGACAGTCATGGGGAGCTTTGTGAGCCGATACTTGTATTTTGGACTTGGGCTATACCGGTTATACTGGTACAGGGTCTGTTTGGTTAAGTAAAAGTCGAGGAATGACATAGCCATATACGACTATTCATATCTTTGTTTTAAAGTAATATGGCAAAAGAAAAACATAGGAAAACTTCTTTAATCTAAGTTTAGTAGAAAAAAAAGGAAAAAACATTACAATCTACTTGAACCCATTTTTCATATTTTCTACGCATGGAGTCTTTAGTGGGATAATAACATCCTAATTATATTTTTTCATATGGTTTGACTTTGATTGACCATATTTTAAATTTGTAGGATTCAAACTAGAAGCTGAACCAGGGTGGAGTCAAGGAACAACCAGGAATGGAAGAAGGAATCAGAAGTATCCAGAATCTGTTTCAGGGAACCCATCGAGGTTGATGCTTACCGCCAATGTGAAGCCATATCGGCTTTCTGCCGATTCAAACAAGGCCTAGTTAAAATCGGTTTTTGTCCACAAGCCAAAGACAAAGACAAAGGAAAGTGTGTACTTCAACACGAAAAGATCACTAGCGGCTCGTCGCGGGAGACGATGACAGAACACTTAGGTGATTCTAGTACAAAAATGGAGGATAAGATATATAATTTAGGGATGAAATTAGTAGTTTGAATCCTACTAGTAAACGTATACGAGAAACCCTGACTTGCATAAAAAGACCAGCCGGCTCATATATATGTGAGAGGTGATGGCCGTTTAACTTGGACATAAAAAGTTGATAAAATCAATACCTTTACTTTTTTTTCCTCAACCATTGTCCCTATTCTCCATTTCTTTGGCGACTTCACACGTAACTTGTCTATTGAATAGACAACCGAGCTAACAGCAGCCAAGCATGGCTTAGTTCAAACCATCGTCGTCGAAACCTCACATATGGCCCGTCCCGAGGAACTGGAGCTTCGGGCTCAAAAGTGCATGCTAGACTGTATTGCTGATGGAACCAGATTCATTGGGATATCAATTCGTTGGGACTCCAAGCACAAAGTGATGTGGAAAGGGTGTTTTCTCTACAAGAAAAACTCGGGTGTTTATATCAAACTCTCGGGAAAATAGTAGAGATGTGCTCCTCCTTCATCTTCTAGCAACCTGCAAAACAAGAAAGTGTTGCCTTGTCTCCCCAACTCCACCAAGTGGTTGTCAAGCACAAGGTTTAATATTAGAATTGAAAACAAATGTATAAATAATATAACTAATGGATGTAAAATACAGCCATGTCTCCGATGGTAAGGAAATCGGTAATCGTTAACTATTTGGTCGGCTTGGGAGTAGCGACTAATCGGAATTCATATGATTAACTGATTTAATCGGTTAGCTATTAATCGGTGCAACCTACAGAAATTAGCACCTAAAACATGTGTATATAATAAATAAATAGTATACAAGACCTACTTCTCTAGAGCCCAAAATCCCATTAAAACATGTACGCTTCTCCTTAGGATCCGCCAGCTGGCACCATGTGCCCTTCTTCCACTTATCCTCCTCTGACCTCTGAAGTTTCTCTTCACTCGCCACCTACTCGGGGTATGACTCACCTTACACCTCAACCACCTAGCCTATCAAAGGTAGCCTCGAGCTCCTGGACGAGCTCCTGTATCTGAGGTCTGGTCGGCAACTACAAGGAACTGGTCAAAGACGACAAGGAACTAGTTGGTGACGGCGAGAATCAAGATCCTGGATGCCGTAATCGGGTAAGAGCTTCGCAAAAACCTACTTCATTGGGGCGGGATAGCAGTTGGACATGCGATATGTGTTGAAAATTTTGCAAGTTTTTAACCAAGTGTAGTAGTTAATCGGGAACATAACTATTAATCGGACTGTCATAGCTATTAGTCGGGCTAAACAATTATCACGAACAATTAGTGGTAATCGACATAGTTAGGTCTCGAGTAGTGATTAATCAAACTATTAACAGCTGATTCGGCCTATTTTCTGAACAGTGTGTCTCTCCACGTTAAAACCTCATATTTGTCAAGAATTTGATAAAGTATATCTTTATTATTGCCACTAATGTTTAACTATTGCATAGATGTGCAAATATCCCTTTTGATCTTTCTCCTCGGAATTGGGCACTTTTATGACGAAATCTAAAGCAACTAATAAAAAATTACGAGTTTCCAATATTCCTTAGTCAAAGGTGCTACGCAGAGAACCTCTAGAAGCTTTAGCGTGCACGTGTATGACGCGCCCGTATGACCTTTGAGAGGCGTCCTGCCAAGTCAAACCAAACAACTTCCATAAAGGGAGCTATATAAGAATTGTCTCGCAACACTGATATGCAAAACACAACCGAAGCCATTTGAAACTGAGGAGAGGAGATATCATTTTCATCACCATAGCTACAACTCCTTTCCCTCACCAATCTCTACTTTATAATTTTGATCTCATCATGATTGACGACATTGTAAGACTAATTGTCATTTGTCTTAATTTTTTTTTCGTTGAGCATCATAGAAGGCGCGTTGCGATGACCCTGCATTCCACTGCATGATGTAGTATACAATAGTCGTTGACATATCATCCACGGAACCCATTCCAAAAATATTACATTCCTCAGAGTGGTACAACAAAAAAAAGTGGGTCCACATACATACATTATTATTACAACCAGAAATTACACGACGACTTCGAGATCCTCCTAGGTCCATAGAGGATATCCTGATGACTCGGAGCTAAAATAGAACATCTTGAGAACAAGATATAGAAGCAACATGTGAGACCCTGGCACATGGCTCAATATGATTGATAGGAAACCCATACCAACAAGTTGCAACTTCTTTTTCGGAAGCTCATTCGAAAAGAACTCTAAGGTTAAGTGTTCTTGGCCTAGAGAAATTCTAGGATGGGTGACCGACCGTAAAGTGGGTACCAGGTGCGCACAAGTGAGGACAGAGTGCACAAAAAAGACTAGTGTTGGTCTGCGGAGTTAGTCTAGAGATCCTATTGAGCTGCCAGGAGTGACAATCGTCGGTCCAGAGAGACCGGGGGTGTTACAAGTGGTATCAGAGCCGACCCTCGCGGTTACATGGGCATGTGCGGGTCAGTGGAGGACATGTGTAGCATGGCACGTGTGGCCCGGAGTGGACACATCATGGTAATGTGCCGGCACTGGACGCACAGACGTGTGCCAAGAGGGGACGTTCCTGGCTTGTGGTTGATCGACGAGGACGTCGATCTTCTAAGGGTGGGTGTATGTGAGACCCTGACGCATGGCTCAATAGGATTGATAGGAAACCCATACCAACAAGTTGCAACTTCTTTTCCGGAAGCTCATTCGAAAAGAACTCTAAGGTTAAGCGTGCTTGGCCTAGAGCAATTCTAGGATGGGTGACCAACCGGAAAGTGGGTACCGGGTGCGCACAAGTGAGTACAAAGTGCACAAAAAAGACTAGTGTTGGTCTGTGGAGTTAGTCTAGAGATCCTATTGAGCTGCCAGGAGTGACATCCGTCGGTCCAGAGAGACCGGGGGTGTTACACAACTAAACCTGAAGATTTGTATGAGGTTAACCGATAAAGGGTAGAGATCTATACTACTAGACTCAATTAACTATATCTGACACATGTACGGTTCTAATTCATCGGCTTCCATTCCATAGATGCCTTCGTAATTGATTCCTTTGACGCTTCTAGATATTTCTGATTCCTCATAGCGGAATTATGTTTGGTCTTTAACTGAATAGAGTGTTTCATCTTCTTGGTCTTCAATATCTTTAGAATCTAGCAGTGGTTAAGAAGGTACGATTTAGTACGAGCGTACTCAACAAGTTCACTAAAAAGGATTGTCTGATGCACTAACTACAACTACAGACCAAAGGTCATAGGTTATGCAGTTTTTAGTAAATATTTCTTCAAAGATTGCTTTTATTCTGAAGATCTATGTCTATCAGTCTTCATAGGTTAATTAGAACTTTATGGAGTTTCTTTCATGCAGCATTCGCAGCTTCTTTTCAGAATGGGGAGTAACATGTCACACTTTTTTACACTCTGTAGAGGTGCGTTGCTTTACCCATAACAGATAAATTCCTTGTTGCACAACCGAGAAGCTTATTCCCGTCCACACTTCCTTTGGTATGGGTCCAAGTTGATGATCCAAGCCAATAGTTGCCCTTCTTCGTGACCCCTCATGCCCATCGGATTGCACACCAGACTCATGATAATTTTTTTTCCAATTACAACCTAAAACGCACAACCCTCGTAGATACCAGATGTTGTGGGATGTTGAGGGAGCCCACTCTTATGCTATCAATTATCTCTGAGAATTACATCCATGGCCCAATCATCCATTGAATTGCGAAAGGAAGAAGATCCATCGGACATCTCCATCCCATTCCAGATCTTATGGTTAACGCGTATTATATGGCGCCAAAATAACTCACGACATGGGTTATTAAGTCCTAGGTGATACCTTTCCGTGTAATGGTGGTTCCATTGCCAGTCATAATAGATTAGCTGATCACCCTGTAACCAGTAGTTCAAATCAATTGTGAAAATATTTTTTTCTGCCATCCTTTTTGAAATGCAGGTGATACCAATAATAGTTTGCAAATACTTGATATAAAATAACCAAAGTACATGAGAAAGTGTGAACTTTCCTTGATATAGCAAAGTAATATAGTCGAATGTCTAGACTTGACCCTGGACCTCGGTTTCTGACGAGGGTTCGACTCGTCAATGCCCATTATTATGGACTTGGGTTTAGAGAATATGGGGATGCTGGAGATCGCGAGACGGTTAATAGACACGCAACAAGGGGACACGAGGTTTACCCAGGTCCAGGGCCCCGGAGGGAAAACCCTACTCCTACTTGTCAGTTCTTGATTACGGCGGGACTGAAGGTTAAAGGGGGTGCGCAGATGGGATCTGGCGTGAGTTGTGTGTTTGAGTTGTCTATGGACTCCTCGTCGTGCCCTCCTGGCCCTTATATAGATAGGCCAGGTCCCGGGGTAGGTCGAGTCGGTTACAAGTTAGGGTTTCACCCTTGAATATTCTATCTACATGTTGGTCGTGTTCTCCAAGGAGTCGAACTTCTACTAGGCTTGGGCCACCCGGAGTCTCCTTGGGCAGCAAGTCTTCAAGTGGGCCTTCCCTGGGCTGGACCGGGTATACCAATGTGAGGCACCCGTAGGGTACATCCATGTCAGTAGCCCCCGAGTGTTCAATTGAATCGTAGATTCGACTAGAGACTCTATAATCTTCCGGGTGCTTCTCATTCGAACATGTCTTTCGAATAAATACGTTAGTTCATAGGGATTGTTGATACGTCTGCCTGACTCACTCGATAGATCAGGGTCAGTTAACTGTCATTGGACAAAACAACACGATCTTCTTCAGGCTCGAGTCCCCGGACTCGAATCCGAAACAATGCTGGTGTAATTCGACTCAGGCCGCTGAGGTCTTACAGGAGTCGAATTCCAGTGTTTTTAAGTTATGTACCCAACGCGTCCATTGGGATTTTTCATCGTGCCTGTTGACACGGCATTTTACTGGCAGAGCGCAGTCTGGTGTGTTACCAGGCCACCAGATGATATCTGTAGGGCTTATCTTTGCGTTGTAGACACAACATCCGAAAATTTATCACCACAGAGGTATTTCGGGTGACCAAGGGGGTTGTTTCTCACTTAGCGTTAATTCGGGCAAAGTTGCCAAAAAGATTTTTGTCATACATGATCCGAAGGATCTCATTCGAATAGTTCATAGGTTGCGCGACCAATGCTCCCTATGGGAGTAGCCCCCGAGTGTCTGCTCGATTCGTAAACTCGAGCGGAGACTTTAGTTATGCGGATGTCATCCACGTTAATATTTTTTTGAATGCGCGACCAGCGCTCCCTATGGGAGTAGCCCCCGAGTCCGTAGTGGAGTCGCAGACTCGATGTAGGACTCAAAGATTTCTTCGAGGCTTGTGCACTATTGTGATTTCTCACCTGCATGGCCAGCGCTCCTGATAGGAGTATCCCCCAAGTAGTTGGTTAAGTCATAGACTCCAGTAAGTACTTTTGTTTAGTCAGAAGTTTTCAACCGTTGCTGGCTTTTGCTTTGATGATGTCATTGCTAACGCCTGGTGAGGTTAACCGTCTGCAGCAGCAGTGACGATGCGATGAGACGAACGTGGGTCGCACCTTCTGACTTGGATTTGACTAGTCACGCGTAACTTTGGCAAAAATTATGGCGCCTCCTTGATTCCCGTGCATAGTGGGTGACGTGTTCACGACGGTTCAGGCGGTTGTTGACAGGTGTACGGTGAGATGTAGGGAACGCGTTAGGGCTTATGGATCAACGACTCCTCTTCATCTTCCTCGTCCTTTTATACCGTGGTGAAAACAGAGTAATCTTCTCCTTCGTCACTTGCCATCATCTTCCTGCTTCTGCCAATTCTAGAGCTCGTGCTACGCGCTGGACATTCTCCGTGTTTTCCCTTCTTCTTTCCTCCGTTCTCATTGTCATGATCGCTGCACTGCCAAGATGGGAAAATCAAAGAAGAGTTCCTCTGCCGCAGCAGCGTCGAGCGCCGCAGGAGCCGCCGAGAAGGCCGCCGCTCCAAGCCGCACCACCAATGGTGTGTGGCGGCGTACTCAGATGAGGGATGCGTACTTGCACAAGCTTCGGGAGGCCGGTCTGATCTCCAAGAACAAGGGCGATGCCATCCTTCCTGATCAGGAGGTAATCCCACGCCCACCCAAAGGGTTTTGGGTCATGTTTTACGCTTTTGTTGTTCTCGGCCTTACTTTGCCTGCCACAAATTTCTTCATGAGATTCTTTTCCTTTATGGGGTACAACTGCACCATTTGTCCCCTAACTCTCTTCTCCACATCGCGTGCTTCATCACGCTTTGTGAGTGCTGGCTCGGTATCGAGCCTCACTTTGGCCTCTTCTAGAGACTCTACTCTGTGAAGAGGCAATCTGGCACTGATGGTGTTTATCCACTGGGTGGGTGCGGGATTTCCATCCGCCCCACTATCCAGTTATTATCTTTTTATCTCTGCGAGTCCGTCTAGTAGTGGCGGAACAAATGGTTCTATATCCGTGACGTCAAGCTGGACGGCCAACATTACTGGCTCTCCCCTTCGACTCCACCTAGAAGATCACCCAAAAGTGCTTATGGTCAAACAACATCATGGAGGGTGAATCCGAAGAGGTGGAGAAGCTGTATGAATGGGTAGAGGTTCTCCAACTGACTCCGGGCAAGGAGGTTAACGGTGTTTATATTATTCGTACCTTCCTCAAGCGTCGGGTGCAGCCGCTCCAAGTGAGGGCACATCCGATGTTTTTGTATTCTGGCCCCAATGACCCAACGAGAGTTTTGTCAGAGGAGATGTCCTCGGCTGACCTCAACAGGGCGCTTCGACCTTTTTTGAAGCACAAGGCCGATGAGGATCTGTCGGGGAAGTCCCTGACTTCCCCCTTTCACTCGAATAAGGAAGTCCCTCAGGTGAAACCTGTGGTTGCATGTAATGCTTGTCGTGTGTTCATTGCTTGCTACTTTTGTTTGACTATAGTTTTGCTTTTGTTGTTGACTCGCAGAACTTCAAGGTAGCGGGCATGATGCCGCCTCTGCCTGAACAGTTCGAGAATGCACCAGATGGTGGGGAGGCGGAGTCTCATTTCGAGATCCCCCCTGCTCAGTCTCCTACCATTGAAGCCTCTGAGCCAAGCGAAGGGCTATCTCGAAATAGGTCCCAGAGTGAGAGCTCGGATGGGGCGACGCTGCCAACGCCGAGGTGTCCTACCTTCCTCGAGCGTCATGGTGGGGACGGGGGTATATATTCCCCTATTCCTTTCGTGCCCGTTTGATCCATGGCTTCTCAGCCGTCGGCCAAGAAGAAGAAGAAGAAGAAGAACAACAAGAAGAAGAAGAAATAGAAGGAGGAGACAGTCTTCAACTTATCTGACATTCCCTCGTGAGTTTCTGATCCCCTCTTGTTGTTTTTTGGTATGCTAAGTATTAGCTCTATGTTGAATTCGTTCGTTGAATGCGGGTAGGAGGAACTCCTTGGAATAATCCTTCGAGGAGGAACTCGAAGAGATGCATGGGGAGTCGAAAGCTGTTTAGACGTTCTCGAAGATGGTGGCCGACTCTGAGGATGACAACTCGAGCTCCCTGAGGTCAAGGGATCACGCAGTAGTTGCTCGGAAGATGCAAATAAAACCTTCAGAGTCTTCGGGTGACCATGTAAGTAGCCTATTTCCTCACGTGGGCGAGCCCCCGAGTCCTTTATTCATATGGTGTGTTGTTGTTTTTCTTTGCAGCCCTTTATCCGCGACATCAATCGCCTGGGCCAATAGCACCTTGCTCTGGAGGGAGACCTCAAGCAGCTCCAAGGTTCGTAAATTCCTTCTGTTTGATTGCGAGCCCTGTTGTGTATTGTGTATTTTGACTTTTCCTTGTTGAACATTGCAGATAAAAACAACGAGGCTCTCCGCAAGCTAAATGCGCTCGAGAAGAGTCTCGGCCAAGCGGAGACCAAAGAAAAGGATGCTGCGGAGGCCCTCTAGCACCAGCAAAAAGAGGCCCAAAATCGTGAGCACAGCTTGCGGCTGCCACGGCGTCGCGAGAGAAGGCCATGGCAGAGAAGCTTATGGCTGCTGCCAAAGCGATATCCGGTAATCCGCCATGTTCCTTTTTAGAGTGTGCTATTCTTTGGGTGCGGCTCCTTATGTATCATCCAAAAAATTTGTCATTTCTTGCAGATTCTACTGGTGTTGTGTTTGACCGCAACATCCTGGAGCATGGGGATCCCCTGGCAGACGCTGTTGTGGCGATCGAATATCGCTGCACATCTGCTGTGGAGTCGCTGGACAAGGCCAAGGAGGTCCTCTCCAGCTTCTATAAGGAGATCAACCCGAAGGGCGCTGTCCTTGACGATGTCGACTCCCTTGCATAAGCTTTGGCGGGTGATGCTCCTGCGAAATATAAACAGACGCAGAAAGGGGTGGGTGCCACTATGGGGATGGCGGTGGCGTCTGGCGCATAGATGGATCTTTAGCAGGTCACATCCAGGATGCCGATGGCAGCGGATGGCACCGAGGTAGCATTTGCTTCCTTTGCCCCCCGCTGCAAGCATTTTGGCCCAAAGATGATTGATATCTTGGCTACATATTCGCTGGAGCAGCAGCATGCGGCCAAGGCTAGACATTCTGAGTCCGAAGCTGCTCCAGATGTTGTCGCCTAGGTCTTCTGCCTTGTAGTTGTAGCGGTATTTTGATTTTTCTTTTTCTCTTATGCCTGTAATGATTCGTGCTGGAGAAGTTTACTCTACCACGTAGTGGTAGAGTTTATGTAAATCTAATCCTTTTGACTGGTGTTAAATGCTTTGATTTTTATGCTCTGTTACTTGTACACCCTTAGGGTCGTTCGAGTGCTGAACCGGTGGTCACGCCTCCTCCTTTGCTTGGTGCTCGTCCTCCGCCGAGTGAGGCGTCGCAATTGCCGTTCTTGCGCGATCGCATCCGAAGCCTGGAAAAGGACATTCTCATGATCCGTGGTCATGCGGATGTTTGGAAATCTAAGGCCGAACGCGCTGTTGCTAGGGAAGAATTTCTCCTTGAGGAATTTGGACAGGTTGGCAAGCAACTCCAGTGTAAGTCACCATGGGCCTTTGTTTTTCGACTGCGTTATGTTTTCATGTCTTCTCACATGCTGCCTCATTGTGCAGTTGTGGATCTTATTTCGAAGGAAGAGAACGAGCGCGTCGCGATTCGAATGAATTGCTTGACGCAACAGGAGTTGGAGGTCGGTGGATTTTTTGGATTGACCATGATCGAGCAGTTGTTTTTGCAACGGTTCAAGATGACGTCCATCAAGTGTTGCGGCTGCTGAAGTGTGCAAGGTCGTCACTTGCTGCGATTTGCGCCACGATGCCTCTAGATTCGGATCCCACCAGCTTCTTGGGCTTGCTAGGAAAATTTTGTGATACGAGCCATGTGAAGGAGCTGGTGCGTCATCAGCTGGTGGCGAGTGTGAAGGCAGCACTTTCGCTTGTTCGGCTGCATCGTCACGATGTCAACCTCGTGGAGATAGCAGCTGGACCACCTCCTCCTCCGGATGGTATGGCAATGGGATATGCGTCCGCACTACGCAGAAGTGGCGCAACATGCTGAAGAAATTATAGATGTTTTCGAGGAGCGGATGAACGTCCTGCTCCAACATGGTTGAGTCCTGTAAGTAGAAAATGAAACAATGTAAATTCTATATATTGTCGAGTGGGCTTTTAATGCCCTTGTAAAGTTGTATGTATTGGCATGCAGTGCATTTTTTTGACTATAGGGTGTGCATGTCCTTTTTGTTAGCCTGACATGGTCAGCTACTCAGGTTATATGCATTGTTGTTAGTCGATGAAGTCGTTAGGTGAGGCTCAGCCCCCGAGCATTTTGAATAATGTAAATATATGCAAGAGAGAAAATTCTGGGCCAAGGAACTTAGATTTATTCATCCTAGTGTAGGAGGTACAATGTTCAGCTGAATAGCCTTATTGAAAGCAAAAGACAACTAAGGGTAGAAGCATTGCAATTTTGCGACGTTCCAGGGGTTGGAGTATTCGACTCCTGACTCGACCTCCTTTAGGCGGTAAGTGCCACCCGGGATTACTTCAATGACTACGTAGGGTACTTCCCAAGGTGATAAGAGCTTTAGGTGCCCTTCCTGCTTGAGTCGCGGAACGAGGTCTCCTTCGATGAAGGACCTTGGGCGTAGCCGAAGGTTGTGGTAGTTGCGGAGACTCTGTTGATATACCACCGAACAGGCCGTGGTGATGTCGCGAGCTTCATCCAGTGTGTCGATGGTGTCTTCGAGTGCGGCCGATGATTTGGCCTTGCCGTAGGCAACGACCCGCGGGGCCTTGTACTGTACCTTAGCAGGCAACATGGCTTCGGCTCCGTGCACCATGAATAAGGGCGTGTAGCCAGTTGAGATGTTTGGCGTTGTGCGCAAGCTCCATAGAACAGAGGGTAGCTCCTCTGCCCAGGCTCCTGCAAGCCTTTCAAGTGGCCGTAGAAGCCGTTTTTTGATGCCATTGCTGATGAGACTGTTGGCCTTTTCGACATGCCCGTTGGTACGCGGATGCGACATGGAGGCGTATGTGAGGTTGATTCCGAGGTTTTCATAGAAGCCTCGGAACTCCTTTGAGGTGAAGTTCGAGCCATTGTCGGCGATGATGCTGTGGGGCACTCCGAACCTATAGACAATGGACTCGAAGAACTTGACGGCAGCGACGCCAGATTGGTTAGTGATGGGCATTGCCTCGATCCACTTTGAGAATTTGTCGACTGCCACCAGGAGGAAGATGTGCCCTCCTGGTGAGGACTTTGGCAGCTTGCCAATCATGTCGAGTCCCCATTGGGCGAAGGCCCAGGCTAATGGTTTGGGATGCAGATCCGAGCCTGGCACGTGCGGCTTGTTGGCATACCTTTGGCAGGTGTTGGATCTCTGTATGATGTCCTTGGCATCGCGCATTGCGGTTGGCCAGTAAAACCAGATCGTGGATCTTTGGCAACAAGGGTGCGACTGCCTGTGTGATGGCCGCAGATACATTCATGGATGTCGCAGAGGATGCTATTTTCGTCGCTATTGGTGACACATCGTTGGAGCACACCCGAAATGATGCGCTTGTACAACTCACCGTTAATGATGGTGAAGGCCTTTGATCGGCGGGAGACCTGTCGGGTGTCCGTTGGGTCTTCATGCGGCTGCTTGTCCACCAGGTACCTGACGTACGGCTGGTCCATGTTTGTTTGACTTCCATGACCTGCACGAGGCTCACTAATTCGACCTCCGTGTCTAGCTTTTTGGGTTCCTCTTCCTTCTTAGGTGGCGCATCCCCCGAGTGTCCTGCGGCTTCGTCTGTCTCCTTTGGGAATTTCCGCTTGATTGAGGGCACACAAATTTGCTCGAGGAACACACCCGGTGGCACCAGGGCGCATGTGGAGCCGATGTTGGTGAGCTTGTCGGACTCTTCATTGCTTTCGTTGCCAACAGGCCGGAGTTCGCAGCTATCGAAGTCCCATTCGAGTGAGTTGTAGAGCGCACGATATGCGATCATGTTGGCGCTATGGGCGTCGCACTCGTTCACCGTCTATTGGACGATGAGGATCGAGTCACTGTAGATGACGAGGCGCATAGCGCCACATATTTTGGACATCTGCATGCTATGTATGAGTGCCTCGTATTCGGACTTGTCGTTGGATGCATGGAATCTCATCCGAAGGACGTATTTCATCTCGTCCCCTTGAGGGGATGTCAGTATTACGTCGGCTCCTGCTCCAGCCTCGCGCTTAGAGCCATCGAAGTGCATTGTCTAGGACTGGGACATGTCCAGAGTATCCGGCAGTTAGAGTTCCATCCGCTGGACGAAGAAGTCGGGGAGTACCTGAGACTTGATTGCGGTGCGGCGCTTGTAGACGAGGTCTCGAAGTGATAGCTCGATGCCCCACAGGGCTACGCACCCATTAGCTTTGGGGTTGTTCAAGATATTCGACAGTGGCGCATCGTTGACAACTATGATCTGATGCTCTTGGAAGTAGTGGCTCTATCGCCACGCTGTCATGAATACGCCGTAGGCGAGATTTTGGTAGTGGGGATACCTTTGCTTTGTTGGGGTCAGTACCTCACTGAGGTAGTAGACTGAGCGTTGTACCCCGTGGGTCTTGCCGTCTTTGGGTCGTTCGACCACGAGGGCAGTGCTGACCACCTGGTGCATGGCTGCAATGTATAACAGCAAAGGCTCCCTCTCCTTTGGCGTTACCAGTACAGGAGATGTGGAGAGGAGGCGCTTGAGGTCATCAAATGCTTTATTGGCCTCGGCCTTTCACTCGAATTTGTCAACTTTGCGCAGTAGATGATAGAAAGGGAGGGCCTTCTCGCCCATGTGGCTAATGAACCTGCTGAGCGCCGCGATTCTCTCAGCCAGTTGCTGGACTCCTTTGAGGTTCTTGGGCTTCTCCATGGCTAGTATATCCCTGATTTTCTTTGGGTTGGACTCGATGCCATGCTGAGAGATGAAGTACCTAAGTAATTGGCCGGACGGGGCGCCGAAGGCGCACTTGTGCGGGTTTCAGCTTGATCTTGTAGCGATCAAGGCTGTCGAACGTCTCGCGGAGATCGTCGATGAGTGTTCTGGCCTCCTTGGTTTTGAAAAGTATGTCGTCAAAATAGACTTGCACGTTGCGACCGGTTTGGCTATTTAGGCATGCCTGCATGCATCGTTGATATGTGGCGCCCGCGTTCTTTAGACCGAAGGGCATGGTGTTGTAGCAGAACACCCCAAACGGCGTGATAAGCGCCATTTTTTTCTTGGTCTTCCACCTTCATCCTAATTTGGTGGTAGCCTGAGTAGGCGTCGAGGAAGGAGAGCTTCTCGCAACCTGCCGTTGAATTGATGATTTGATTGATCCACGGTAGGGGAAAGTGGTCCTTAGGGCAGTGCTTGTTGAGCGATGTGAAGTCCACACACATCCATAGGATGTCTGTGTCCTTTTTGGGGACCAGCATGGGGTTAGCTAACCAGGTGCTTTCCTTTATCTCCCTGATGAAGTTGGCATTGAGGAGTCTGTTGACTTCGATACCAACGGCTTCGGCTCTTGGCTTGGACAGTCAACGCATCGACTGCTTAACTGGCTTCTCATCCGGAAATACATTGAGTGCATGCTCGGCTAATTCCCTTGGAACTCCTGGCATGTCCGTAGGACACCAAGCAAAATTTTCCCAGCGCTCACGGAGGAATTCGACGAGCATGCTTTCCTATGCGGGACTCAGGTCGTTGGCGACAACACCATCTTGGAGGCATCCGTCGGGTGGACCTTCACCTTTTTAGTGTTGACTGTGGAGTCGAACGACATATCAGGTGCGTTTTGCCTGGTGAATGGGGGCGCCCCATTGTCTGTGACCTCCTTTAGTCCTGTGAGCTCCTCCTACATGCCAAACGATTGGGAGATTCTTTTGAAGTCCCTATCGCAGCTGTACGACCTGGTGACGCTTCCCGGGACGGTGGATGACACCGTTGGGTCCTGGAATCTTCAGTAGAAGGTACGCATAGTGCGGTACTGCCAGGAATCTTGCGAATGCCACACGCCCGAGGATGGCATGGTACTGTGAGGGCCGGTCCACCACTTCGAACTCCAGCCGCTCACGCCTGAAGTTGTCGGGCTTGCCGAAGATGACGTTGAGCCATATCTTGCCCAGGGGGTATATGCCCTTTCCTAGGACGATGCCGTGGAACGTTGTGTTCTACGCCTCTAAGCTGCATAGCGGGATCCACATAGCCGTGAGCATGCTGGCGAACATCGGGTTGATGCCGTTGTCGCCGTCCATGAAGACGCAGCTCATCTCGAATCATCCAATCTAGGCCTCGAGCACCAGGGCAGAGTGACCTGGACGGGGTATCTAGCGCGGGTGATCCGAGAGGTCGAATGTGATGCATGACTCCAAGCCGCTGAGGTACTCAGGTATGGCTGGCGGAGAGGTCACAACCAAGTTGACCTAGCGGGTGATCTTCTTCTGCACCCTGTTGGTTGGGCTCCCCTTCTGTATCATCATAGACCCCAATGGTGGCGGGTATGCATCTGCTCAGTTATTATGCGTCAACACAGCCTGCTCCAGGTGGTGGGGGTGAAGCGCCATGTGCGATTTCTCTTGGAGCGGGGGCGAATCCTGGGTTCACCGCTTGGCTACGCATCTGGGTGAAGCCCTTGTGGAGTTTCTAGAACTCCCTGCAGACCTTGAGCATGTGGATGGCCTTCCTCTTCCATCCTGTTTGTCGATGTAAAAGTGGATGGTTGATATGTCCATTTTGCATCACTATTCTATGATCTTAATTTAGTGTTATTCATTGATATATTTTTTATTAAGAGGTGTTACTTATGTTATTTCATCTATTTTTGCATGTTGGATGACTTTTGGAGGATGAACTACCGGAGTCAGGATTCTGATCGATAAAGCGGTGTCCAGATGCAATATTCGCGAAGATCAGAAAATTCCAGAAAATATAAGGAAAATCCTATTTTTCCAGAAGACGAAGGAAGCCAGAAGGGGAGGAAGAGATGGGACACAGGGGACCACACCACCCCCTGGCGCAGGCCCCCTGGGCCGCGCCAGCAGGTGGTGAGGCCACCCTAGCCCACCTCTTGCTTTGCCCTTTCGCCTATATCTTCTCCTCGAAACCCTAATACGAGGGGGGCAACCACAAAAAGATTCCGCCGCCTCTGTGGGGCGGAAACTACAGAGAGAGAAAGAGCTCTTCGGCATGCAGAATTATGTCGGGGAAATTCCTTCCCGGAGCGGGGAGAACGTCGCCATCAACACGGTCATGAATCTAGAATTCATCGGGATCATCATCATCCTCACCACCATCTTCACCAACACCATCACCACCATTCCATCCCGCTGTAACAATTGGATTAAATCTTGCATAATTCTTAGGGTAAACTTTCCCAGTGTTGATTAATTTTGTAGTTGATGCTATTGAGTGGAACCATTGAATTATTGTCTATGTTCAGATTGTTATTCATCACTATATCATATCTGATCTTGATCCATATGATGTCTTGTGAGTAGTTCGTTTAGTTCTGGAGGACATGGGAGAAGACATGTTGTTAGTAGTGGAATTGTGTTGAGTAATATTCAATGGTTTGATATTTAAGTTGTGGTGCTATTCTTCTAGTGGTGTCATGTGAATGTCGACTACATGATACTTCACCATTTATGGGCCTAGGGTAATGCATTGTGCATTTGGATACTAATTGTGGGGTTGACGGAGTGACAGAAACCTGAACCCCCGTTAGGAAACCTTTGCACAAGGGAGTGTAGGATCTCAGAGTTTAATGCTGTGCTTAGATTTTTATATTAATTACTTTATTGTAGTTGTGGATGCTTGCAAGGGGTATAATCACAAGTTTGTATTGGTCCAAGTAAGGTCGGTACATTAGCATAGGTTCACCCACACAACACTTATCCAACCAAAGAAGATTAATCAACTATATGAAGCGAAAGCACTTGACAGTATTCCCATGTGTCCTCGAGAACGTTTGGTCCTCATAAGTAATACAACTGGCTTGTCCTTTGCTGAAGAAAGGATTGGGCCATTTGCTGCAATTATTATTGTTGTCTTTATTTACTTGCACTTTATTTCTTTGCCTTATCAAAAAACCCTAAAAATCTGTTTGCTATGTATTTGCAGAAAATTCCTGATCCAAACCACTAGTCAACACCTTCTGCTCCTTGTTGGGATCGACACTCCTATTTATCGAAAGTACTACGATACACCCCGTATACTTGTGGGTCATCAAGACTATTTTCTGGCGCCGTTGTCGGGGAGTGAAGCGCTATTGAAGAGTGGAACTGGTAAAGGAAATTTTTACTGTGAGTATTACTTTTATTTGTGTTTTCTAATTTGTTTCCAATATGGATAACCCACTTGGTTTCCTATTTGGGAAATCTACTACCACTGCTAGGGTAGTATATGAAACACCTTTTGAAATAGATCCTTTTAAGATACCTACAAAAATTGTTGATCGTGTTATGGATAACTATTATTTTGGGGATGGAACTGTCCATCCTGGTAATCACTTGATTTTTATCCATGAATTATGCGGGTTGTTTAAGTGTGCAGGTATCACAACGGAACAATTTAAGAAAAAGTTACTCTCTATATCATTGAAAGGAAGAGCTGAAGAATGGTATAAGCTGCTGAAGAATGGACAATCTATGGAATGGGAGGAAATAGTACCTCTCTTTTATTCTAAATTCTATCCTCCTAGTGAGATTCATAAAGACCAGAATCAAATATATAACTTTTGGCCTCGTGATGGAGAGAGTACAACCCAAGCTTGGGGGAGATTGAAGTAACTAATGCTTAAATGTCCTATTCATGAGCTCCCTAGAAATATTATTATCAATAACTTTTATGCAAGGCTTTCTCTTCATGATAAAGATTTATTAGATGCTTTCTTGTGCTGGATCATTCACACGTATGAAAGAAGAATCTAAATGGGATCTTCTAGACCGTATTCAAGAAAATACTAAAGCATGGGAGAATGACAAAGGAAGAAAGTCAGGTATAAATTATGATTATGAATGCATTAAATATTTTATGGAAACTGATGACTTTCATAATATTAGTACTGAGTATGGTCTTGATTCTCAAGTTCTTGCAAATTGTTTAAAGGCCTTTGACTCTTATATTGAAATTCCCGAAAAGGAGTGGAACAGGTACCAGACACCTTATAAAGATATTGTTAATCATGTTCCTGCTAAAACTGAAGTTTATACTGTTGATCATATTTTGCCCGAACCCTATATTGAGAAAATACCTTTTCCTTCTAAGGTAAAGGAACATTCTATTATAGCTAACGTGGTTAGCAAAAGTACAAACAAAGCTGTAGAACCGGATGACCAAATAAATATTGAACCTGTAGTAGCCATTGTGAAAGACCTTGTCACTAAAAATGTAGAAGATGGGCACATTATCTTTTGTGAAGATGCTTCTAATATTGTCTCACATCCTGGTAAAACTAGGAGATCTATTGTCCCTATGATTTCTGTTAGGATATGTGGTCATTGCTATTATGGTTTATGTGATATTGGTGCAAGTTCTAGTGCTATTCCTTATGAGATCTACAGAGAAATTATGCATGAAATTGGTTCTTGTGAACCTGAGGACATTGATGTGGTTATTCACCTTGGTAATAGAGAGACAGTCTGTCTAATTGGCATT
Organism: Avena longiglumis; assembly: GCA_030063025.1. Classification (NCBI taxonomy): domain Eukaryota; kingdom Viridiplantae; phylum Streptophyta; class Magnoliopsida; order Poales; family Poaceae; genus Avena; species Avena longiglumis. The sequence goes on along the minus strand of CP125974.1, from coordinate 452,336,101 downwards.
GTAAGAGATGTGGAAGTTCTTTGTGGTAAGATTAAATATCCTGCTGATTTTCTAGTACTTGGTAAGGAAGCTAGTAAAACTTGTCCTATCATTTGTGGCAGACCTTTCTTGAACACTTGTGGAGCTATTATAGATTGTAACAAGGAGAAAATTTTAACTAAATTTGATGGAGAATCTTATGGGTTTAACTTCTCCAAATTTGCCAAAACTCCTTATGAAAATGAATTGCCTAATGAGGATTTCAGGTTTGAACAACTTTCTTCTATTTCTCTTGCTCCTAACAATGCTTTGCAGCAATATATGTAAGATCATGAAAGTGAGGTCTTCATGGAAGAAAGAAATGATATTGATGAGATTTTCCTTCGTCAACCTGAGATGCTTAAGCATAACCTACCTATGGAAGATTTGGGGACCACACTACCACCTAAAGGGGATCCGGTCTTCGATTTAAAACCTCTACCTGATGATCTTAAATATGCTTATCTAGATGATAAGGAAATTTATCCTGTTATTATTAGTTCTAAACTTTCAAGAAAGGAAGAGGAAATATTATTGGAAGTATTGAAGAAACACCGAGGAGCTATGGGTTATACTCTTGATGATTTTAAAGGGATTTCTCGTACTATATGTCAGCATGCTATTAATATAGAACCTGATGCAAAGCCAGTTGTTGAACATCAACGCCGTTTAAATCCTAAGATGAAGGAAGTGGTAAGAAATGAGGTATCGAAACTTCTTGATGCTGGTATTATCATTCCTATTGCTGATAGTAATTGGGTTAGTCATGTTCATTGTGTCCCTAAGAAAGGAGGAATTACAGTAGTGCCAAATGAAAATAATGAGCTTATACCTCAAAGAGTAGTAGTTGGTTATAGGCTGTGCATTGATTTTAGAAAGGTGAATAAAGTCACTAAGAAAGATAACTATCCTCTACCTTTTATCGATCAAATGCTAGAAAGGTTGTCCAAGAAGACTCACTTTTGTTTTCTTGATGGTTATTTTGGGTTTTCCCAAATTGCTGTGCAAGCACAAGACCAAGAAAAAACCATTTTTACGTGTCCCTATGGAACTTATGCTTATAGGCGTATGCCTTTTGGTTTATATAATGTTGCTGCTACTTTTCAGAGATGTATGTGTGCTATCTTTCATGGTTTTTGTGAAGAAATTGTGGAAGTATTCATGGATGATTTCTCCGTCTATGGAACTTCCTTTGATAATTGTTTGCACAACCTTGATACATTTTTGCAGAGATGTGAACAAACTAATCTTGTTCTTAATTGGGATAAATGCCACTTCATGGTTAATGAAGGGATTGTTCTTGGACACAAAATTTCTGAAAGAGGCATTAAAGTTGACAGAGCCAAAATTGAAGCAATTGAGAAAATGCCTTGTCCTAGGGATGTTAAAGGTATTTGTAGTATCCTTGGTCATGATGGTTTCTATAGAAGGTTTATTAAATATTTCTCCAAAATTTCAAAACCCCTTACTAATCTTCTCCAAAAAGATGTACCTTTTGTGTTTGATGATGATTGTAAGGAAGCTTTTGAAACTTTAATGAAAGCTTTAACTACTGCTTCTATTGTCCAACCGCTTGATTGGAATTTACCCTTTGAAATTATGTGTGATTCTAGTGATTTTGCTGTAGGTGTTGTTCTTGGGCAACGAATAGATAAAAGATTGAATGTTATCCATTATGCTAGCAAGACTCTTGATGCTGTTCAAAAGAATTATGCTACTACTAAAAAGGAGTTTTTAGCTATAATCTTTGCTTATGATAAGTTTAGACCTTATATTGTTGATTCAAAAGTTACCATTCATACTGATCATGCTGCTATTAAGTACCTTATGACAAAGAAAGATGCTAAGCCTAGGCTTATTAGATGGGTGTTTCTTTTACAAGAGTTCGATCTACATATTGTAGATAGAAAAGGTGCTAAAAATCCTGTTGCTGATAATTTATCTCGTTTGGAAAATATTTCTTTTGATCCTATGCCTGTTAATGATAGTTTCCCAAATGAACAGTTGGCTGCAATAAAGGTAAGCCCGCGAGAGAGTCCTTGGTATGCTGATTATGGTAAATTTATTGTTTCCAAGTATTTGCCTCCAACCTTTACAGTCCAGCAAGGAAGGAAATTCTTTTATGATCTAAGGCATTATTTTTGGGATGACCTACATTTATATAAATAAGGAGTGGATGGCATTATGCGAAGATATGTTCCAGAATATGAACAACAAGAGATATTGATAAAATGTCATGGTAGTGCTTATGGAGGACATCATGCTGGAGATAGAACCACATAAAAGGTTTTACAATCAGGTTTTTATTGGTCTACTCTTTTTAAAGATGCAGGAAAGTTTATTTTATCATGTGATGAATGTCAAAGCGTTGGTAACATTTCTAGACGCAATGAAATGCCTATGAATTATTATCTTGTTATTGAACCATTTGATTGTTGGGGATTCGACTTTATGGGTCCTTTTCCTCCTTCAAAAGGGTATACTCATATTCTTCTTGTTGTTGATTATGTTACAAAGTGGGTAGAAGCCATACCTACAAATAGTGCTGATGGTAGGACCTCTTTAAAAATGCTTAAAGATGTTATCTTTTGTAAGGTTCCCAACCTTTAATAAGGTAGAGATCGCTGTGTTTACAATGCTAGTCCCTGGATCAATAGCTAGCATCCACAGTTAAGATGTAATATCAAGAAACAAAGGTCATAATACAACTTTATAACCAGGAGTAAAATAATCCATTACATCTTAAATAGCTCATTTGGCTATCACATTACATTGCAGCAGAATATCTAAAAGCATGGGGTCCTTCATCTTCAAAGTGCCACAGGCAAACATGTTGGTTGTATACTTGTAATTCTATTCAGTAAACTTCACTAACATCAAACAAACCTGCAACATAATAAGTTGCAGCCACAAGGGTCAATACATTTGAATTGTATTGGCAAGTTTCACTACTATGTAGAATATAAGTGGATCCTATCAATACATGCATATTTGGCTAAGTAGGGTTTAGGCTCATTTGCAGAAAGCAATATAGTTTTATCCTATCTTTTCAAAATAGTTTTTGATCTTTGTCAAATCTTTTTGAACTTCTTGGAAAACTCCAAGTGCTTCTAATCCCTTGTTGTCACCCTCAAGTTTTAACTTTGAGAAATTGGAATGTCGAGATCTTCCATAGCTTCAGGCCTTAGTTGCTCAGTATTGTACATAACCGGGGACACGGCTAAGTACTTAGAATTTGATCTTCTGCAGAAGTTGTACACTTTACCCACATGGCACAATCTCATCTTGATGCCACCAGTGGCCGCTGGATAAGTACTCACCAAGATGGAGTACTGGCAGATTGAGAATGTGACAAAGTCTTTCCATAGGAGTCCTCCCAATACACAATGCTAGCTTGTCTTCCAGGCACCAATGTAGGGTTCCAAGTTCCCTAGCACAAATCTAGTTAACCTGAAGATGCCAATGCATGGGTCTTCCACTATGTAGTTGACTAAGCCAGAGCCCATTTAGCATGTGGTTGTACATGGAAGCCACTGTACAAGAAACATGTTCAAGCTCTAAGTCCCTGGGTGGTTTTCTTCTAGTGCAAAGAGTTTGCCATATAAACATGGTTCCTTTTGTTGCCACCTTGTCCAAAAGCTTGAGTATCCTTGTCCACCCAGGTGGTTCATTGAGTACTTGTTTTATTATATAAAACATAAGTCTTTTCATTACTTCATATAATCATAACATGTATCCCATCCCAACATATAGCTGGGCTAAGCATACTACAACTACATTGTTTTCACTAAGGAATATATAAGGGCATCCTATTAGGATTTAGCATAGCATAAAGTATAGAAATCCTTTTCATGCATGTTTCAAAAATCCACTAAGTATAATGAAAATAGTAGGACTTGGATGATAGTGTCACTTGCCTTTTTGGTAGAGAATGTTGGTTCACTTCTTGATCTTGCAAATATCACACTCTTCTAATTCCACTACAATTCAATCAAGCAAACACAATTCAACTAACATTCCAACCAATATTCAAACAATTCATCACACATAAAATAATAGAAACAAAGTCATGCATGCAAGCATGCAAAAGATAGTTTTATTTGCAAAGGTGGTTTCTACTAGGCTCTAAACATTATAAGGTTCAAAGTGGTCATTTACTAAAGTGGTCAAACTATTTGCAAAAGTTTTTATCTATAAACCATTTCTTAAATCAAATCATTATTTTATGTGGTGGAAAATGTTTTTAGCAAAGCAATAATTTTATATTGTTCACCAAATAAGTTGTTAATTCACAAAACTTGGTGTTTAGGGTCAGAAGGTTTGAATCAAAACATTTCTCAAAGGTTTTACTCAAAAAATCATTTCCATATTAAAATCAATATTTTTATTTGACTAGAATGAGCTAATTCAAGTATTTATTCCTAAACTTCACAAAATTCATTTTTAAATCCATGAGTTGGTTCCTAGGGTCAGTAAGTTCACAACAAACCATTTTGCAAAGATTTCACATTAAAATTGTATCTAGAACAATTTTTATATTCAAATTAAGCCTACACATTTTTCTGCAATTTCAACCAATTTACCAGAAGCAAAACATTAAAAAAATACATGGTTGCAAAGTACATGTTCTGCTGATTCCATTGATATAAAATTTGCAAAATTTGGACGTGTATATTTAAAGTTATGAATTTTACAAGTTTGCATATCAATCTGATTCCAAATTCTGTTTTAAATCAAACTAGTGCCACGCGGCGTGATACTATTGGTCGGTACCGCTTCGTGCGGATCGGCCTCTCTGGACCGCAGGATCTAAATTAAAACGAACGACGCTGATCAACTCGTACCTCTTCATCTAGTTCTAATCTCAGCCATTAGATCGTGATCTAACAGACACAGTCACGTGGTCAAATTTGGGCGGCGCTGCGCGGCGGAAGACGGCGGCGCACGCTCTGGCGGCGAGCTTGCCAACGATACAGGAAGCAAGGAAGAGGGGAAAACAGCTCACCGTGCTCAGGGGATCGTGGCGATGCTCGACGTGGTCACGAGGAGGCAAGGGGCGCACGGGGGCAGGAGGAATCGCTCACCGGAGTTGGTGGCGGCATCGGGCACGCTCAGGTGTCGTCGGGGATGGGGCTGTAGATCATTCCGAAGCAAAATAAGCGCACGGTTAGACGCGGGCTGGTCTGGGGATGCTGTGAGCATCAACATGAGGTGCTGGGGAGGTCGAGACTTACCAGGGGAGGTCGCCGGTAAAAGGGGCAGACGCGGCGGCGCTCAGGTGAGGATGAAACCGATGCTACGGAACACTCGCGGGTGAATGGAGCACACAGGGAGATGCGCAAGAGGTTGCTGATGAAAACCGTGTGAAGCAGGGGACGAGGGGGAGTCTGTCCTCGCCGGAATTGACGAAGGAGCTCGTCGGAGCAGTGGCGGAGCAAGAGGAAATCGGGGCAGCCTAGGGGCAGAGAGGAGGAGCTGTTTGAGGGGAAAGGTAGAGGAGGCGTGGGCGGTTTTGTACGCGTGGTCAGGGGCGAGAATAACGCGGCAGTAACTCACATTCATCGCCTCATTCAAAGGCAGCAACGGCGAGGAAGAACGGTCGCGAGGGAGACGAGGTGGCTATGGGACACTGTCGGCCGAGGAAGAGAGAGGGAGAGAGGGCCACCTGTCTGTGACTCTGCGGGTGGGTTTGCGCGTAGAAAAACGTTTTGCTGAGGGGTATGCCGGGTGGGCTCTTGCTGGGCTTAGTGGGCTGGCTAGTTGGGTTTGGTCCGATTCATTTTTTTAATACTGATGGCCTTTTTCTTTTTCTATTTGATTTTCTGTTTTGATTTTATTCAAACTATTCAAACACTCAAATGATTTCAAATCTTTGCCAAACTTTGTAAAATTTTTAATTCTGTTTAACAACACAAACCAAAATCCAAAATGAAATAATACTTTTATTCATTTAGGATCTATTTAATAATTAAATAAAATAGCCCTTAGTTATTAATTCAAATAGGATTTGATTTATTAAAATCTCCACTTGAAATCTAAATAATATCAAAACCATTTCAGTAGGTTTTATTTGAAAATATAAAACACATGGAAAACTTATTTAAAATAAACTAATAAGTTTTAGTGTTTATCTAAAATGGAAAAGCCTTTACTTTAATAAAATTGGATATTAATAAATCCTTTTTTTTAATAAACCTTTATTATTTTATCAAATAGAAATATTTTATTTCAAAAGCTTGGCCAAGATTTAATTTGGCTCTATAAAATAATCTTTATTTGTAAATTCTACTTTGCTTTTGAAATCCAAACCTTTTTATTAAAAGATCCAAAAATGGTATTTCCAATTATTAAAACTTTCTTTATTAATTGTTTATCTTTTTAAATCCCTTTAGGATTTTATTTGATCCAAATAGGTTTGAAAGTTTCCAATTGGATTCAAAAAGTTTCTTCTCACCCTGAATTTCAACAAAGTTTTATTTTGTCTATTTATTTTTCACATTTCAAAATTTGGAAAATTTTGGGATGTGACATCTTTCCTAGGTTTGGTGTACCTAGATATCTCATGACTGATGGAGGTTCTCATTTTATTCATGGTGGTTTTAGGAAGACCCTTGCTAAATATGATGTTAATCATAGAATTGCTTCAGCTTATCACCCTCAAACCAGTGGGCAAGTAGAACTTTCGAATAGAGAAATTAAATCTATCTTGCAAAATACTGTTAATAGATCTAGAAAAATTGGGCTAAAAAGTTGAATGATGCTTTATGGGCTTATAGAACTGCTTATAAAAATCCTATGGGAATGTCTCCTTACAAAATGGTTTATGGTAAAGCTTGTCACTTGCCTTTAGAATTAGAACACAAAGCTTATTGGGCAGTTAAATAACTGAATAGAGATTTTAAACTTGCTGGTGAGAAAATATTGCTTTATTTAAGTTCCTTAGATGAGTGGAGAAGTGAAGCTTACGAAAATGCTAGACTCTTTAAAGAAAAGGTAAAAGATGGCATGATAGGAGAATTCTCAAGAGGGAGTTCCACGTTGGTAAGAAAGTTCTATTGTATAGGTCACGTCTGAGTTTTTTGCAGGAAAACTACTCTCAAAATGGGAAGGACCTTTTTGTTATTGAGGAGGTGTATCGTTCAGGTGCTATTAAAGTTTCTTCTTTGAGAGACAACACTACACAAGTGGTGAATGGTCAAAGGCTCAAACATTATATTTCTGGAGATTCTTATACTGAAGATGTTGATATTATTCAAATGGTGACTCCAGAAGAATTTATTAGAGACCAAACTCAGGAACATGTAGAGTCCGTTTGCGAATAGGTAAAAGTTCTAAAAATAAAAGGTTCGCGAAAAACTTTTCTATTTATATTTTTGCAGTTTTTATTCCATATGGAAGATAATGAGTCGAAACAGGGAAGGAAACAGAGCCCGGGTGGCCCACACCACCTAGTGGCACGACCCCACCTGGCCGTGCCACTAGGGGGTGTGACCACCCTGGAGTCCATCTCCGTCCCGTTTTCACCCATTACCTTCCTTATGTTGTAAAACTTCGTAATATATAATCCCCTGGATCCCCCGAGGTCTGTATATCGTGTTCTCATCGTGTTTTTGTTTCGATCTGTTTCTGTTAGGCAGATTCTCAGTTTTGGGAGCCACAATATCTTCCTCTGAATCACCCAAGGAGGGTACCTCCATGGACATCATCAACCCGTATATGTATGCGTTAAAGATTCACCCTAAAGAGTTGTTACTAAAGGATGGGAAGGTACAGATAAAATAATTTCAGGGCCCTAAAGGAGAAGGCAGTCTGGAAGAAAGGATGGAAGCATTGGAACAAGAAGTTTTTAGGTACAAGAAGATGGAGGAACATGAAGTGGACATCATTCATAAGATAAGTTCAGAACTCATCTCCGAGCATAAGGATATTGCCAAGCTTCGGGATAATATCCTCTCGCTCCATGGTACCACCAACCAATTACAAGAACAACTCTACGGCCAGCAAAATCAAAACTGTGAGTATGAGGCTAGGTTTAAACGCATAAGTTCTGCTGCTAGTTTCAGGATTAAACCAAGACATCCTTTGTGGATGGGCAGCCTTTACCTTGGAAGTGTAACGATGACAAGATAACACCATCACCACCGAAGGAGTAATTCGTCATCAGGTTTTGGCATCCCCTTGGCTTGTTCCCAGCTTGGGGGAGTGCCACGGTATCACATCATTATCTTTCATATTTTTACCTTTTTAGTAGAGGCATATAATGAATAGAGAAGTTATCATATAGGATGGTTTGCATTGTGGAAGTATCTCTCCTCTAGTTGGTTATCTATGTATCCCTTGGTGTGAGTGCCTTTATGGAATATTAATGAGAAGTTTCATCATTTACTTTTTGCACATCTTATCTTAGTTTGGAATCTCTGTTATATGATTAATCTTGTTGGTTAGTATTGGTATCACTTTGGGAGCATCATGTAAATCTAAACTAGGTTTGGCAAACCTAGATCTAGTCAGTAGCAACACTTTTTGAGGTTTTAAAGGAAAAGAGAAAAGCACTTACAGGTATTTTATATTATTTTCCTTCTTTCTTGATTGGCTCATAAGCTTAGTATTCTTTATTTAAGATCTTTTGTGTTTTCAAGGAAGATTGCATGTTTGTTTCTATCACTTGTATGTTTGCTTGTTTCCTTCAACCCTTATGCTTTCTACCCAGCCTTGCTAGCCAAAAACCTGTACTGAGAGGGAATTCTTCTCGTGCATCCAATCCTTGAACCAAAATCTTAGCCATTTGTGTCCACCATATCTACCTATTAGCATTATTGCTATTCTAAGTAAATTCTCGAGTTTCATCTACCTTTCAAATTAAAAAAGTCTTTTGTTATGTGAAAACTAGTTAGTAAAGCTCTCGCGAACTTGATGGCACACCTTATTTTCTTGCCTTTAATAAACTTGAACTATTGTGTCATCTAAGTTGTATATGCTTGCACTTATAAGTTGGTAATTAGCAGAACCGTGCTGCCACGGGGAACGCTTTCAACACCTATAAATATCTACCCAGTTGATATCATGATATTTTGTTAGCGGATGTCGGCGGTGTGAAATAAAAGGGGAGCTTGTAAGTCCATGGAGTTATGTATATGTGTTAGAGAAACGCCTGAGCGGCTAGCCTAAGCCATGCCTAATCATGGTGGAAACTTGCAGCATAACCATAGTGAGAAATCTATGAAGCGTCCTCAATAAAAACCTATGCAAATAGCAAATAAAAATATCACTGAGATGCTCACTATTTGTTGCCTTGTCATTTTGATATGGGATAGCTCCTGTATCATGGGGAAAGGCGTACCCCGTTGGCAGTTCTCTATGATACACATATACTTACAATGACAAGAACTTTCTTGTGACTAAAGTTGAGTAGCATGATGAATGACCCTCATACTCAAGGGACATGAGATTGCCAACTTATGATTTGTCAAGCATATACTCCATATTTGTTCACTTTAACCTTAACCACCTCAAGATGCTTATGATAGGGGAAATGGGAGCTCAAAGCTAGTAAGTACCTTAATCTTTTGGAAGATCTTTATGAAACTTGAAATCCCTGCTTCCCTCTACGAAGGTCCTTTCTTTTACTTCTTAGTTGAGTCAGTAAACCTATTCCTTTCTATCTCCAGCAAGCATTTGAGTTGTTGTATTTCAATCATTCATATGATGATTTATTCAATCTTGTTTCTTATCTTCCTTGTTTGGCACAAAGCTCTTATCTTAATGAATATTACTTTGAAAGCTATCATTGTGAAAAGCCCTTTATGTTTGAGCAAAAGGATTCACATTATAAACTCCTTTACAAAATCTTTGCTTGAAAACTAAGTATGATTTGTCAACTGTTCTTTGACCAAGAACAAAGTTTGCCATTACCAATTATGATTTGTCTTTATGCATCTTTATTGCGACTCCCATGCTTATTGCAAGTTAAGTTATATAATGGTGAGTTTCTTGCTTTTATGATTTGTGTATGGGTGAATGTGATGCTTCTTGTCCGTATTCTTTTTATCGACACTACACTCCATAAACCTGTGGTCATGTTTACTGAGCTCAGTTTTCACTTGGGGACAAGTGAGGTCTAAGCTTGGGGGAGTTGATATGTCCATTTTGCATCACTATTCTATATCTTAATTTACTACTATTAATTGATATATTTCTTATTAAGAGGTGTTACTTATGTTATTTCATCTATTTTTGCATGTTGGATGACTTTTGGAGGATGAACTACCGGAGTCAGGATTCTGATGGAAAAGGCGGTGTCCAGATGCAATATTCGCGAAGATCAGAAAATTCCAGCAAATATACGGAAAATCCTATTTTTCCAGAAGACGAAGGAAGACATAAGGGGAGGCAGAGATGGGCCACCGGGGGACCACACCACCCCCAGGTGTGGGCCCCCCTGCATCGTGCCAGAAGGTGGTGCGCCACCCTGGCCCACCTCCTGCTTCACCCTTTTGCCTATATCTTCTCCTCGAAACCCTAATACGAGAGGGAAACCACATAAAGATTTTGCCGCCTCTGCGAGGCGGAAACTACAGAGAGAGAAATAGCTCTTCGGCAGGCATAATTCTGTCGGGGAAATTCCTTTCCGGAGAGGGGAGATTGTCGCCATCAACACCGTCATCAAGCTAGACTTCATCGGGATCATCATCATCCTCACCACCATCTCCACTAGAACCATCACCACCACTCCATCCCGCTATAACAATTGGATTGAATCTTGCATAGCTCTTAGGGGAAACTTTCCCGGTGTTGATTACTTTTGTAGTTGATGCTATTGAGTGGGACCATTGAATTATTGTCTATGTTCAAATTGTTATTCATCATTATATCATCTCTGATCTTGATCCATATGATGTCTTGTGATTAGTTTGTTTAGTTCTTGAGGACATGGGAGAAGTCATGTTGTTAGTAGTGGAATTGTGTTGAGTAATATTCAATGGTTTGATATTTAAGTTGTGGTGCTATTCTTCTAGCTGTCTCATGTGAACGTCGACTACATGATACATCACCATTTATGGGCCTAGGGGAATGCATTGTGAATTTGGCTACTAATTGTGGGGTTGTCGGAGTGACAGAAACCTGAAACCCCGTTAGGAAACCTTTGCACAAGGGAATGTAGGATCTGAGAGTTTAATGTTGTGGTTAGGTTTTTAGCTTAATTACTTTCTTGCAGTTGCGGATGCTTGTAAGGGGTATAATCACAAGTTTGTATTAGTCCAAGTAAGGTCGGTACATTAGCATAGGGTCACCCACACAACACTTGTCCAACCAAAGAAGATTAATCAACTATATGAAGCGAAAGCACTTGACAGTATTCCCATGTGTCCTCGAGAACGTTTGGTCCTCATAAGTAATACAACCGGCTTGTACTTTGCTGAAGAAATGATTGGGCCATTTGCTGCAATTATTATTGTTGTCTTTATTTACTTGCACTTTATTTCTTTGCCTTATCAAAAAACCCTAAAAATCCGTTTGCTAAGTATTTGCAGAGAATTCCTGATCCAAACCACTAGCCAACACCTTCTTCTCCTCGCTGGGATAGACACTCCTATTTATTGAAAGTACTGTGATACACCCCCTATACTTGTGGGTCATCAATGGTGCAGGGATCCGATAGCTTTTCGAATGCGGATGGATCGTCATCGCGGTTGCGGCGCTGCCACATTTGGGTGGGCCTCCCGCCGTCGCGGTAGTTGCCATCGCGGTACCCGCTATTGTGGTTGCCATCACCGCGGATATCCGCATAGCCAGCCGCAACCATGTCGACCTCCTCATGGTCGTCGTAGACGCATGGTGTTCTCTTTCTATGACGATCACGCCCGCGGCCGAAGTCATCTTCGTCATCCGAATGCGCTCGCTTGATGACATCTTTGCCATCGGCCCAACGATTGGCGATGTCCATCAGGTGATCGATGGCCTTGGGCTTGAATTGCCCGAGCTCTTCCTTGAATTCACGGTGCCTGAAGCCATCGTTGAAGGCATCGATTGCCCTCTCCGCCGAGATGTTTGTGAATGAGTTTTTTATGATGGACCAACACAATATGTACGAGCAGATGGAATCGTTGGATCGTCGACAGCAGGCGCGTAGCTCCTCGACTGAAGCTGGTCTCTTGCTAGTGCCTTTGAAGTTGCGTATGAAGCTATACTCCAACTCTTCCTAGCTGCAGATGGATTAGGATGGGAGACTGTTGAGCCAGGCCCTAGTTGCGCCCGTCAGTTGCAGCTGAAGGCATTGCATTTCTGTGTTTTTGCTCCTGCTGTGGAGCTTGACTGATGACAAGTGGTCATCAAGCCTGATCTTCGGATCCCGTGCGCTGTAAAATTTCGGATTGTCCGAAGGGAGCTTGAAGTTCTTCGACATCCGTGATTGCCGTACAACCCTGCTAAAGCATTTGTCTCCGCACAACTCTCCGTCCTCTTCTTCTGACTTAGTTGATCACGCGTGATTTGTCGATCTTACACTGCGCGAGCTCGCTACAAGCGTCGTAGTTGCTGCTCCTGCACCGCGGGCTGCGGCGACACCGCAGCAGGTCATGCTCTTCCTCCTCGGATGAGGGTGTGCGTCTTCGACTGAACTTTACCGTGGCCTTTTTCTTTGGCTCTACGGGTGTCTCATCCTGGAGCGTAGCTCTGAAGAGTTTGAGTCATGCAAGCGCATATTTGTGGATCACGTTCCTTGGGTCCCTGGCCGGTGGTGGGTTGGATGTGAGGAATGCAGTGTCCGCCATGACCGCGACTTGTGGCCTTTTGGGCATGATGTTGCCCTAGGAGTCCATCGTCATGAAGGACATGTGAGTTCCTCGGTGGCCTCACGTCATACCACAGGGTCCATGCACTCCAGGGGAGAGTGATACTTGCCACCGTCACGACCCTACGAGGTAGATCCGCCAGCGCCGAGCGCAGCTCGCCGCATGCTCGACCCATCAGCCGCTTGCCTGCACTGATCGAGCTTGTTTTGCTGCTTGATCTGACGATTGTGCTCCTCTATGAGGAGCCAGTGATATACCATTAGTATATCACGAGGGGATTCGACAGGTAGAGGCTGAGTGCCTTGCACGGCGACACGCACTTTCTCCCAGTCCTTGTTGGAGAGGTGGATCTGGACACGGTTTGTTCACTCGTTGCCTTGAGGTGCCCTACTCCCGTTCACTACAAGGAATGTGTCAAACTATGACGTTTTGGTAGTGACCCTGAATGAAATCGTCATAAATTTATGACGATTCTACACTAGATGGTCGTAAGCTATTTAGGAGGGCCAAATCTTTATTAAACTATGACGATTTCGTGAAAAACGTCGTAATTTCTATGGACAAAATCGTCATAATTTATAGACAGGTTGAGATATTAGAGAGGGTCAATATCAGCCGTAGGATGTAAACATAATAAACGGATAGGATGGTGAAGTGTGGAAACTTGTTGTGGATCGGTGACCTGGCATCCAGCACGGCGGATATTTGTGTGCATCGCGCGCGCACCACCAAATCCCCCGCCCCCAGGACCCCTCCATCCTCTAACCCTAAATCTCTCCCCAGCCGCCACACCACTCCCATCTCCCCAGCCGCCACACCACGCCCATCTCCGGTCGCCCCTTCTCCTTCCTTGGCGGCTGCGATTTTCCCCTCCACCCTCACCGGATCTCCTCCACCCTCACCGGATCTCCTCCACCCTCCAACAAACTACCATCGGTCGGGCCCGGGAGGGGGGGCTGGGTGGCCATGGAGGGCGACAAGAGGCCTCCCTTGTCCTCAACGTCAGCAACCTCTGCCTCTCCCTATTCCTCAAGGTACTCCGGCGCGACTCCTCCTCCGTCGTCTGCAAGGCATGGACCCATCTCATCCTCAGCGCCCGCGTGTTCCCCAACATCTACATTGGTTTGCTATTGTTCTTCCTCGTTGATTGCCTATTTCTACCTCCGCTTTTCCCCATTTTATACCTCTACTTACTCGTCGGTATCCAGGGAGCTAGGCCAGAGTAGATGCGAGCAAGGAAGCGATCTTCCACGTCCTGCATCCAGGGAACCTGGTCAGATCCGAGGCCATCGGCGGCTCGGTCTTCTTCCTCCGGCATCCAGGGACGGCCACCACTCCACGCTTCTACATCAAGCGGGCTTGTTGTTGTAGCTGCTGCAGGTTCCCCTGCTGGTCGTGCTAAGAACATCACGTGAGTATTGCTTCCTTGTTAGATTAGATCCATATAAGGATCCCTGATGGATAGATCTATATGGATTCTTCACAAATTCAGTTTATATGAGTGTGTATTGTAGGTTAATTTGTCCAACGATTTAGTTAACTAATTAAATCATGCACATAAGGTTATCCTACCTTATAGATGTACCTTCAGTTTTTATACCTTGTCAGTGAAAAGTTTGTAGGGGGCGGCATTATGATGGAGTTATTTTTGCGTTGCTTCATATATGGAAGAAGAAAGATCAATAAGATGGTCCACTGAAATAATAAATTATTTTGCTGCTATTATGTACGCTGAGAGTTAATGTTTTTTCCATATACTTCTGTGATTCTATCTGGTGTGCACATATAGTTTAGGTCAGATGAAGGTAATATGTGATCAGAATGTTGCAAATCTGTCCAGCTTCACTCAAATAACTAGATGATCTCCTTAGTAATCAAATGGCAACTGGGCATGCTTGCCGAATTGGAGGTGGACACTCTCTACCATGCTATTGTGATGCATTTTTTCACTTTGGAGAGTTTGGCTTGTGAGTGTATTAGTGGAATGAATGCTTATTAATTTTGTTTTAGAGATTCACTACAGAAAAACTAAATGAGAAAGTAAAAGACTTGGTTAACCAATGAGCTTTTGCATGTTATTCAGTCAACAGAGCTTTTAATTATTATTATTCTGTGAGTTTTGCTGCTATATTGTTGGGTCTACATTGCTTCAGTAATAGAGCACATATGCAGTTAGTTAAGCGCCTATCCTATTCTCTGCTATGTGACATCCTATATAATTTGTACACTGTGTGATGCTATACTAAAATCCTTTCTCATTTGCAAATCTACCATGTCCACTATGCTGTGCAACGACGAGATAGGGACGGGGATAGGGGACTTTGATTGCACAAGGACAAGGCAGAAATGGAAGTCCATGAGGGGGCAGACCTATTGCCGTTCCTATCCATGGCACCGGCTTCTCGATCTCTCTGGATTAGATAAGTCTTTAGTCTATCCTTTTATCTTTATTACTTGTTTGATTTGCTTGCTGCGCCACTGTTTCTTCTTCATGATACATGCAAACCATGTTTTAATTGACTTGGAGGTCCTCTATATTCTCTCTTGTAGGAAATTCATGACATGTTTTAGTTTCTCATCTCTATGTATTTAACCAGTGTTTACTATTTATGAGACTTTGGAGTCTCTGTTACATTCCATTTGGAGTCTCTGTTGCATCCCATTGACTGGGGTGTTCTTGATGTAAAATCCCATTGACTGGGGTGTTCTTGATGTAAAATCTAGTAGGAGAGTAATGTTTTCTTTTGAGCACCTCGATTGCATAATTCTTGTTTGTTTGTACCAGTGACTGTTATTTTCACACAATTACTTGTGTAGATAAAACTTATATGTTGTGATTATTGTTTTTTCTATCTAGATGTCCCATGTATGTCGTTCACTCCATTCTTCCCACACTCATCATTTAGACCTGTCATATTCTATGAATCCGAGTGGCTTCAGTTAAATGTTTGGAAATCCAACGACTAGATGGATCCTTAAACACTTAATATTCTCATGCAAGTATCTCTTATCCAGAATAAATGCATGGCATCCTTATGTCTCCCTGATTGTTACCCCTGAAAGTTGTGCTAGCTCTCTAACTCTAATTTTTTTCTGTATCCCAGATAATGCCAGAAGCATCGCGAGGGTGTTGTTTGATGACAACAAGGCAGCATGACTGAAACTAGAACATGTGGCCGGACCAGATTTAGAACTAGATCACACGGGAATGTTTACTGGAGAAACATAGTATGTGTTTATTTTCTTTCCAGCTAATCTTTGTTATTTTTAGAAGATACTGCTGTATTTACAACTAACAGCCATTACCATATTTTCCTTTCTTTTACAGGAGCTCCAGGATGAAGGTGGAAGAAGCGAAAGCTTCATAGTCAGGAATCAGTTAACTTTACAAATTGCTGAATATTCTCTGTTTATAGCACACTCTTGTACTGCTAGCTTTACCTGAGATTTGATGCTTGCTGAATGTTCTCTGTTTATAGCACAATCTTGTACTATTAACTTGTATTCATGCTGGTTGTTCTCGGAGACCTGATGGAGTCTTTGCAATCAGAGAACACTATCTTCTACAAATTAGATAAGTGTTCGATCTATCCCACTCTACTCTTTGTTACTTGGTTGATGGTTAATGATGCCATGCGTTATTTTGAGTAAAGTCCCTATGTGATAAGGAACCTATTATCTGATTAGATTTGTACTAGGATCTGGCTGAGTCTATGATGTTAATTTGGTTCTTGTTATGCTTTTGTTCGAGTCATGGTGTAAGTGGTAAGTGATAATTATCTGTATAGGAAAACCATGCACTCTAGTTTTTAATAAATGCTAGGCATTGCTCATGATACTACCAGCCAGTTTTATTTCTCAATGCAACTAGTTCCTTTATGTTTTTCATATCAGGTGCAAGTATGCATTGGTTGTGTTTCAAATATAAGTTAGATGATCACATTGTACATGTTATCAACTTGCCTAGTTCTTGCTAGTAATATTGTTTTGTCGACTTTTACATTATCAAAGATGTGGTAGATCATCTATTCATATCTGAGATGATCGTGTCACTAAGTTTTGTAATCTTTTGATAATGGTACTTTTACATTTGAAATGCGTAAGGAAGAGAAGCCCACTTGAGTATACCATTAAAATCGTCTTTACAAGAGCTACATGCTGATGAAGTTTTGGAGTAGCTAGCTTTAGTACTTACTAAGAGTTTAGTTTTTATATTCGAGGGTATGAAAGATTTCATGGCTGAATTCGTTGTGATGTGATCGTTGTAATATGTGTTCTAACTGTTCCGATATTGTAACAAAGCAATTTGGCTGTTATTTATATATTTTCATGTGTTTTCATTCTCCTTTCTGATTAGTATATTGGTTAATAATTTGATGTGAAAAAAATTCAAATCTCACAAATGAGAACTGAAAATTGGGATCCATTGTCTGGAACAACCTGATAATTGGGATCCATCTCACAAAAAGGCCAAAATTGGAATTAAATGGATTGTAAAAAGGCCAAGACATAAAATAAATAGGCAAAAATGTTGAATTTGGCCCATTTAGCTGAGACCAGAATTAATAAGCATAAATTGACTGAATTGTTGGGCTTGGCCCATATAAATGGGTGAAGTGGACCGGGCTGAATTCTTGCCACGTAGGATCTGCCATGTAGGATCTGACGTGGCCAGGCTAGATGTCTCGTGACGATAATAGATCGTCACAGAGGTTATGACGTTATGAGATCGTCATAGCGGTTATGACGATTTTGCAAAAATCGTCGTTATAGTTCATTTGCGACGCCCAGCTTTTGATGATCTCAAAATCTTCATAGAATCGTCATAAACAGACTATTGTGACGATTCTGTGACGAAATTAGAGGGTCATATATAGTCAGATTCCTTGTAGTGGTTGGGATCTGGAGGGGGTGCCCCGTTTCCTCCGTTCTTGTCCTCGGGGTTGGGAGGGGGATTGGGAGAGGGATTTTATGGCACTGCGTCAACATGGAGCGCTTCGTCGGGAAACCCCAAGAGCAAGGTATGATGCAGCACGGCAGTAAGTCTTCCCTCAGTAAGAAACCAAGGTTATCGAACCAGTAGTAGGAAGGAAATGTCTCAAAGGTGTTACAAGCAACGTGGAAACCTGCACAACACAAACTCAAGACTTTGCCCCAACTAACAGTGAGGTTGTCAATCTCACCGGTTGCTGTAACAAATGATTAACTGTATGGTGTGGAAGGTGATGATGGTTTGCAGCAAGTAAACAGTAACAGTGTAAGATGTATCAATGGTAAAGATTGGACCGGGGTCCATAGTTCACTATAGGTGTTCTCCTTAGATAAACAAACATGGCATGCTGGGTACAAAAATTACAGGAGGGCAATTGACAGGACTGAGCAAGGCATAACAATTCAATACTAGACATAAAGATCCTATGAGATTCGATTGGGCAATACAACAAGATACATAGACCGCCATCCAACTGCATCTATGACTAGAAGTCCACCTTTGGGTTATGATCCGACCCCCTCTAGTATTAAGATGCAAGCAATAAACAACTACTTTAAGCAAAGTGTGTAAGGTAAACAATCCACTTGTTCCATGAACAAGAGACCATTGACCGTTGTCTTCTCCCTAGTGTCAACAACACATCTACAACCTTAGAGATTTCTGTCACTTACCTTGATTAAATAGAGGCATGAACCCACTATCGAGCATAAATACCCCCTCTTGGAGTCACTAGCAACTACTCTGCCAAGATAGCTACTAACAACGGAGAGCATGCAAGATCACAAACAACACAGACATGATAGAATCAATAAGAAAAAACCATTAATCAATCTGACATAGTAATCTCAATATCCATCGGATCCCCGCAAACACAACATGCATGATTACAAATAGATGAGATCTTGATCATGAACGGAGCTCACAAGATCTAGACATGAAAGCACAAAGGAGGAGATACAACCATCTAGATACTACATGGACCCGTAGTCCAAGGTGGAACTACTCGCGCTTCATACCGGAGGCTGGCATGATGAATAAGAAGGCCTCCGGGATGATCTCCCCTCCGACTGGGTGCCGGGAAGAGATTCAGACCCCCCTGATCTAGGGACGATGGTGGAGGCGGCTACAGACGGTTTTGTGGAATATTGATCGGGTACTTAGGGTTTAGGCATCGAGGGCTTCTTATAGGCAAAGAGGTGAGGCTGGGAGGCGGCCAGGGGGCCCACACCCTGCCCAGGCGCGGCCTAGGTTGGGCCGCACCTAGGGGGGTGCAGCCGCCCTGTGGCGCCCCTCCGTCTCTCCTCTAGACTCCATGTTCTCCTCGGTAAAATATTGACTTTGGCTTTTGTCCCTTCCAATTCCGAGAATATATCTTTACTAGATTTTTTGGAACCAAAAACAGCAGAAAATAGGCAACTAGCACTATGTCAACTTGTTAATAGGTTAGTACCAGAAAACATATGAAAATCACCTCAAAGTGTGTACAAAGAAAAGCAAAGTAGATACTAAAGAAGCATGGAACATCAAAAATTATAGATACGTTTCCGACGTATTAGGATTCAGTGGCATCTCATTTCCATCGTCAACGTTGCCATTATGGATGGCCGTGCACATGTAGCAAGGGGAGAGATCGTTACTCCCGCAGCTCTCAGATCCAGAACTGTAGGTTCCTTACTCCGTAGGAGGGTTGCAGAGATCGGGGTTGCAACTGCCTCCGTCATCCGAATCATCCGTCAGTGACGACGTGCGCGGAGTGCCGATTGGTGGGACCCATGAGGCGGGCCTGATTGATGGATGTGGCACACGCTCTGGGAGGCGGAGGGTACCGATCTTGCCCACCTGGAAGCAGAATCTCCCGAACAGCATCTCGAATCCGTCGCCTACGGACTCAAAATCTTTGCGGCTGGTCGGCGAGTGGGCGGTGAAGTTGAAAGCACCGAAGAGAAGGTGATTCTCCATCGCCGAGGAATCGTAGATCGCTCCGGATGTAACCATCACGACCGAAAGATCAACATCCCTAGTTCCCACAGACGGCGCCAATTGACGCATGTTTGACTCGTTAATGCCTATTGTTATGGACTTGGGTTTAGAGAAGATGTGGATGCTAGAGATCGCGAGACGGTTAACAGACACGCAGCAAGGGGACACAAGGTTTTCCCAGGTTCAGGCCCCCTTAGGGAAAACCCTACTCCTGCTTGTCAGTTCTTGATTATGGCTGAGCCGAAGGTTACAGGGGGGGGGTGCACAGATGCGATCTGGCATGAGGTGTGTGTATGAGTTGTCTAGGGCCTCCTTTCCATGCCCTCCTGGCCCTTATATAGATAGGATGGGCCCCGGGGTAGGTTGAGTTGGTTACAAGTTAGGGTTTCACCCTTGAATATTCTATCTATATCTTGGCCGTGTTCTCCAAGGAGTTGAACTTCTACTGGGATTGGGCCACCCGGAGGCTCCTTGGGCAGCAAGTCTCCAAGTGGTCCTTCCCTGGGCTGAACCGGGTATATCAATGTGAGGCACCTGTAGGGTATATGCAAGTCAGGTTCTACAAAATATCATCATTTCCCGGTAAGGACAATGTTTAAAGAAGCAATATGCTATTATGCATAAGTAATGCTATGCATTTTATAAACCTCCCAAAGTAATCCCCAACATTGTAAGTGAGTTGAAATTAGGTGATTTGTTCAAGATTTGATTTATCTTCAAGTTTACTTCACAAGTAATTCTATATATAAGAAACTTAAGACTGGGATATAAAAGTAAAGTTCAATAACAACATATGATTAAGGTAATTTGATATCACATAACTATTATGAAAGTTCATGTTTTAAGTTATTAAGTGTTAAAAGACATAACATAATGTGTTTGTTTGAAGTGTCAAAAGGAATAACATTTGAAGATAATGTTATTTATGTTAAGTTATTAAACTTTGAAGATTATTAGGATTAAAGCAATGGTTTTTTGATAAAGTACAACTGGTTTTTATTTATTATACCTCTAGCTTATTGTATATTAGACCAAAGTTAACTACAAAAATAGAAATGGACTTAATACATGATGTTTATGGCATTACCAAGTTGTAGGGTTTTTCTAAGCATAACGAAAGATGAAATCCTAGAGGTATGAAGTATAGTCTTAAGGACATAGATCTAGTATGTTTAATATAAATATATTATATTACAATAATTGCTTATGGGAAATAGGTGAACTTACTATATAATTTATTTAGTTAATACCAAAATTTTAGAGCCACTCAAAGCATGGTTCTATAGGTTGAGATCTCTCAATATTAATATGCTAATGATATGCAAAATGAACTTGTAAATCTTTGACTTATAGCAAGATTCATTTAAGTTTTATTATAACCTATAATTTATGGTTTTAAATAGAGTGTCCATATTTTATATATCTATGAGTGTTCTACTTAAAATTATTAGTTAAGAAATAATTTTAAGATGTGGAATTATTCTTATCTCATCTACAAAGGACATATTGGTCTTTTATTAAAACAATAAACTCTCAATGTCTTAAATGAAGTTAAAAGGAATTTACTTGAATTTATAGGTGATAAAATAAAATATATTTTATTTATTTAATTGAAAGAAAAATGATTTTATACCCTTTTATCTTATTTATTTTTATAAACACCAAAACTACTTGGAATTTCATATTTAGTATTTTTCTACAATGGTGGATGAATTTTGATCCACAAAACTGAATTTTATTTATTTTTAGATCTTTTCCTTATTTTGTTATTTTTCATGGAAGACCTAGTGGTTTTAAATTTTAGTTGAATTTTATTTAACCCGAACAAGTGATGTTATATTTTTCTTGTGTAGATATGATTTTTGTGAACATTTTCATATGTTCTATGTATTTTTATGATTTTTCTGCATTTTCTGGGGATTAAATATTACTAGGGATATTATGGTAATTTGTTATGGTATTTTCCTTTTATTTGATATATTAATTCTAAAACCTAGGCCCGGCCCACAACCTAGCCCACCGGGTCGGACTAGACCATATGGTCCGGTCCATTGGGTCGGGTCTAACCGACCCAGACCCCACGCTCAACTCCCCCCAGTCTCACCTCTTCTCCCTCTCTGCCTCCTCTTTGGCGACACCATGACGACAGAACTACTACCACCATATCCCGGCGCGCACGGACAATCTGGTCCCTGCCGTCGATAGCAATGACGCGCCACTCTCCACTGCTCCTCTCCATCTAATTGTATTTACTTATAGTGCCTAATTTCTCTTGCCCCCGTCCTCAACTAGTGCTAGGGTTTTAGCCCAATTTCACCTTCGTGTTCCGACACCAGCGGGACGAAATCTCCTGCAACCCCGGTGCTATGGGAGCTCGGTGACCATCACACGATGAGGCACATGGTGGTGCTGATGCCCTTGGTGCCCACTATGTCATCATACTGTGGTTTCCATCGCTAGCCACCTCTGCTTCCTCTTTTCAGGCTTAAGCGAGGACCATCAATAAGTATTTTTTCCTCACTTCTCTCTGTATCAAACCCTAATTAGGGTTCCTTCCTACTCTGGCCTAGTCATAGTACATTGATGCGTGCTTGATAATGTTCCTGTGATTACTATCCTAGTTTATCTACTGATCCTATTAGTGTTATAGAGTGAAAAATGTGATGTCGTTATTATTATGGATTTGATTTCTGAAACTTTGAACCATTAGTTCAGTATGTTGTTGGCAAGGCTTTCCTTTTGATAATTTTTCAATGAACCAAGGTGCAAAATTGATTTCTGAACTTAGAAATAAATTTGATGGTCTTAATGCTATCCCCATGACCAGTCTGTAATGGTATGATTATAGTTACCTTGGAAATGAATGGATAGATTTACTTAGCTCAGATACGGGAATTGGATCCAAAGATATATGTGTATTCTAATCTTTGATTTGGATACCTTTGTTGTGTATTTAATCAATTGATGTGATACCTTTGTGTTACTGGAGCTAATTAACACTAGTAGTGTAGGGGTTCGCAGCATGGAAAACAAAAAATCTATCGCGGGAACACATAAAAGCCAAGATGCAATCTAGGAGATTGGTGCAACAAGTTTGTAGAGAACTAACCCTCGTAGATCCAAAGCATTTAACAAGATCGGATTCCTGTGGTTCATGTAGTCGATCACTTGCTGATCTCAATATCGTGTAGATGATCCTTTCGGAAGCGCTTCCGCAGTCGGTCACACGTATGGTAGTCGATGAAGACCTTCCTTTCCCTTGTTCCAGCAGGGTAGCGAAGGTTGTAGATCTCCACGGAATCCCAACAGCACGACGGTGTGGTGGTGGTGGAGAAGAGATTACTGCAGGACTTCGCCTAAGCCAGAGCAGCTGTTTGGAGGACAGAGGGAGGCGCCTGGCTGCTAGGGTTTGGGGTGAGGGAGTAGGGCGTCCCCACCCTCCTTATATTTGTGGAGGGGCAGTGGCCAGGGTTCCCAGCCCTCGCCGAGTCCACCCCAACTCCTCATGGCCGACGGCAAGAGAGAGGGAAAGGGAAACCTTTTCCCTCAAGGTTTCCTTTCCTTCCTCCACTAGGACTTTGACTTTCAAACTAGGATTTGACTTTTCAAACTAGAGTTTGTGTCTCTCTTCCTTGTCCTTGGCCAACTTGACCTAGGGTTCCATGCGCCTATCCCATTAGGGTATGGTGCATCCCAAGTACCCCCTCCCGGGATGGTGGACCTTCCAGAACATTCTAGAAGCTTCCGATCAAAACACTAGAAACATTTCTAAACCCCGGAAATTGACTTTTCTTATATGAATCTTATTCTCTAGACCATTCCGGATATCCTCATGATGTCCTGGATCCAATCCAAGACTCAGAACAACATTTCGTCTCCAACTCATATTCCATATCTACTAAACAACATCAAATCCTTTAGTGTGTCTCCCTACGGTTAGTGAACTATGCAGACATGATCGATACACCTCTCCGATCAATAACCATTAGTGGGATCTTGAAATCCATAATGGCTCCCACATATTTCTACGATGACTTCGTGATTGAATGAACCATTTACGTACGATTTTGATTCCCTTTGTCGTGCGATACTTTACTTATCTGAGGTTTGATCGTCGGTATCTCTATACTTAGTTCAACCTTGTTACCGATAAGTACTCTTTACTCATTCCGTGATATGACATCCCTTGTGACCTAGTCACATGCTTGCAAGCCAATTGGATGACATTCCAATGAGAGGGCCCAGAGTATATCTATCTGTCATATGGATGGACAAATCCCACTCTTGATCCATGTGCCTCAACACATACTTTAAGAATACCTAATACCACATTTATAACTACCCAGTTACGAAGTGGTGTTTGATGTCATCAAAGCATCCATCCGGTGATGGTGATTAACATGATATCATGGTCGAAGGATTTGGTTACTATGTATTTGAAAGCTTGTAGCAAACAAACTCTAAATGACTTGATCTTATGCTATGCTAACTATAGGAGTATGTCCATCACATCATTCTCCTAATGACATGATCTTGTTATTAATAACATCCAATGCCCATGATCAGGAAACCATGATCGTCTATTAATCAACAAGCTAGTTCAACAAGAGGCTTACTAGGGAATCTTTCATGTTTACAAAACACATAAGTATTAATGATTCCGGTTAATACAATTATATCATGGGATATAAAGATTTATCATAAACATAAATATATGATAATAACCATTTTAATATTGCCTCTTGGGCATATCTCCAACAGTATCCCACTTGCACTAGAGTCAATAATCTAGTTTCAAAACTTTGTGCATTCAACAACTAATCTTCGGATCCGACACTTTCAGGTCCGTGTGTATTTGCATGTATTTGCGTCTCTATGCGTCACTCATTCTCAAATGAGATGGCATTGTATAACTTTGGTCCATTGGTGAGGCCTTTAGTTCCTTGGGATTAAATCATGTCGATATAATTGTCATACAATATATCTTCGTAGTATTACCCCATGTGACCACACCTAGTTTGATAACAAGCTACTTGACACAAATGCCGTATTTGGCTGCTACAATAACGATCATATACATAGCCTTTTGTTGTAGTATCTGACACAATATATTAATTTTGGAACTCATCCAAATCCGTTATGGAACTTCTTTCCATTACATTGTGCCACCCATAGTTTAACTTGGGATAAATTTAATTTGTATCTTGTGACAAAACTAGTATCAATGTAACACTTTTCAATGAACTATCTATCTATTTGTCACCTCTACATAAATAACACATTCTTAGTTCTTCCAAAGATCATAAGAATATCCTTACTATCATCCAATGATCATCTTATGAGTCATTCTGGCATATGCTCATAACATTTAGAGCATAGGACATATCTGGATATGTACATATCACGGTATGATTAATCAAAATATTCCGGTGATTTCACTCACCAAGTGTCAAAAAATACTTGGATCTTGTGAGACCCTGATGCATGGCTCAATAGGATTGATAGGAAACCCATACCAACAAGTTGCAAATTCTTTTCCGAAAGCTCATTTGAAAATAAATCTAAGGTTAAGCGTGCTTGGCCTAGAGCAATTATAGGATGGGTGACCGACCGGGAAGTGGGTACCGGGTGCGCACGAGTGAGGACAAAGTGTGTAAAAAAGACTAGTGTTGGTCTGTGGGGTTAGTCTAAAAATCCTATTGAGCTGCCAGAAGTGATAGCCGTCGGTCCGGAGTGACCGGGGGTGTTACAAGTGGTATCAGAGCTGACCCTCGCGATTACATGAGCGTGTGCGGGTCAGTGGTGGACATGTGTAGCATGACTCATGTGTCCCGGAGTGGACACGGCATGGAAATGTGCCGGCACTGGACACACAAACGTGTGCCAAGAGGGGACGCTCCTGGCTTGTGGTTGATCGACGAGGACATAGATCTTCTAAGGGTGGGTGTATGTGAGACCCTAGTGCATGGCTCAATAGGATTGATAGAAAACCCATACCAACACGTTGCAACTTCTTTTCGGAAGCTCTTTCGAAAAGAACTCTAAGGTTAAGCGTGCTTGGCCTAGAGCAATTCTAGGATGGGTGACCGACCGGGAAGTGGGTACCAGGTGCGCACGAGTGAGGACAAAGTGTGCAGAAAAGACTAGTGCTGGTCTGTGAGGTTAGTCTAGAAATCCTATTGAGCTCCCAGAAGTGATAGACGTCGGTCCGGAGTGACCGAGGGTGTTACAGATCTTATCTCACTTACCAAGTGTCAATACATTTGATTATTGATTCAATCCTTCCTGTGCGACAAGAACCTTTCTTATAGTTTCTATATTGAACTGTTTCAATATCTCATCTATGTACTCTCGGCGGAACCATATTAGCTTCTCAACCTATCCATATAGATATTGATACCAAATATTCGGGTTTTGCGTAAGTCTATCATCAAGATGAAATTCTTAACTCGTGTCAACAAAAGATACATCGTTTCCAATCAACAATATGTCTTTCACATAATGCACTAGAAATATGTCTTAGCGCTCCCACTTAATTTCTTGCAAATGCAAGCATATTCATCATCTCCGATGAAATTAAACCTTTTAACAATTTCATCATGGTGAAGATTCCAACTTCACGATGCTTACTTCAACATTTGAACTTTGCATGCGTTTTTAGCATCCTTTGAATTAACAAAACCCTTTGTATCGTGTCATGTACACGTCCTAAGTAACCATTCTATTAGAAGAACTTTGTTTTGTTTGTTCAACTATCAAATACCAATATATGTAGTGGTTGCTACATTAATTCGTCTAGAATAAATATCGCTATGAAAGATCAAATCTTGTCATAATTAATTGCTTGAACATTTTCGTGAACTCTTTCCCGACATGTCGACTATTTCATAGATGTGAAACATCCATGTCTATTTTTTATAGATCCAAATACGACTTTAAGGTCTTACACCTTTCCATAGGATTTTTCAAGTTTAAAAACTTGATTTCTCATGTATGGAACTATCACGGATTTTATGGCTTCAAGCCATCTGACGGAGTTAGGGCCCAACATCGCTTCTTTGCATATAGTTGGTTCATCATTGTCAAACAACAATGTTTTATTATCAAATCTTAGTATTTGATTGTTTACCCGACCTACTTGGTAATAGAAATTTAGGCCTTCGTGACCATAACCTTTAAGGCACGTGAGCTATGAGCATTGTTGCTGACTCCAGGACACTTTCCAGTGCTGCGCAACTCAACACATACAAATAAAGTTCAATAACTTTATCAAAGTTCTATTTTCCTCCCACTTAACTTTTCACGAAAAATTCCTTCTCAAGAAACTTGACGTTCTAAGCGACACTTATGGAGGAATACCCAATGGTTATGCAAAATAACCTACAGAGACATGCTCATCCGAATTTGGTTGTAAATATCTTACTTATGCCTAGCATACCAAAGTTTAAGAAAGGACAACTTGGGTTTTATCCCAGACCATAACTTATATAGTGTCATTTCAATGGATCATGATGGATCTCTTTTGAATGTAAAAGTGGTAGTCACTAAAGCTTTTAATCTTTAAAATACAATAGCAGTTTTATAACTGACACATTTGATCTCACCATGTAAAACAAGGTTTTATTACATATCTCGAACACTCCATACTACTATGGTGTTTTCGGGAAACATAAATCTATAGAATAATTCCTTAAATCTTTAGGTGTTTTGCTAATTTTTTTAACTCAAATATCTTCCTTTATGATCCAACCATAAACTCTTTATTTTCTTGTTACAATGATTTTCCATTTCATATGAAAGTCTTTGAACATTTTCAAATATTTCACACTTCTTCCTCATTAAGTAAATATACACATATATTCA
Source organism: Avena longiglumis (assembly GCA_030063025.1). Classification (NCBI taxonomy): domain Eukaryota; kingdom Viridiplantae; phylum Streptophyta; class Magnoliopsida; order Poales; family Poaceae; genus Avena; species Avena longiglumis. The sequence continues at coordinate 452,308,456 of CP125974.1, read as the reverse complement.
CTCAAATTTCTGGAGAAAGCATATGAAGTTGAAATCCATCTCTCACGACTACACATAATGGACTACATACATCAATATGTACAAATTACAATAAGTTAGTCATTCGTTCCTTTTGGCCTATGAACGGAGTTTCAATTATCTCTAGAAAAGTCCTACAAGTGTCATTTGATAAAAATCAAAAGACTCCAAAATTCCATCAACATGGGGTTCTTCATGTTATCTTTCCAATATAATTTAAATGGCGATGTCACTTCTTAAGTGATCTTTCAATCATTTGTCTTGTGACATTTTTAGCATTAGTTTTATGGATGTGATTTCTCCAACTAGACTTGTAAATCATCCGTCTATTATGGAATACGGAAGTTATTTGAACAACCTTTTGTTCTCATAATACATGATCAAAATTATTAAGACTTCTGATTCAATAGACCCGTCAAGGAAAGAAAGAAAAATTCAGGTGTGGTCGAGGGCTGGGATGGGCGGATACCCCTTCACGCCTGGGGGTAGGATTGGCATACGGAAAGGTTAGATCGCGCGCGTATAGCCCGCCAAAGCCCGTACGGGCCCAAAGTGGATCAGTAAGCGCGTATTCTGTGACGCAATGTGGATTCCCATCGTCCAACTCAGCAGTCTGACGTGGCAACACGTCTACGTGGTTTGTTGGGATGCATTTTTGTTCCAACCAGCGGGCCGTTTGTGTTACACGCGCGGATAAGAGCGAGGGCTTGCGATACATCAGGAAGGCGCACTCTCCCCATTCACCACCGCCCCTTCTTCTCCCGTCTCAGTGTCGATCGATCCTCTACCGCCGGCAGATCGACGACCACCGGAAGAGCAGCCAACGACGGTAGATAGAGGGCGAGCACAACACTTATCCTCGACCAACATGAAGCTCCCGACCTGCATCAATGGCGGCAAGGCCTCGAATCCATCTCTCTATGCCTTAGCATCACAGATCTATATGTTTACGTCTAGTATCACACGTATCATTGACATGCACGCCCAATCTGTATTGGTATGTGGTTGTTTTCGTCGATTTGAAAGGTTGGGGTCTTTGCTTCTTTCGTACTGCATGTTGTGCCATAATAAGCACTAGATCTACCGCAATCTTGGTTCAAACTTTTCTTGTAAGTGGCTAGATTTTGGCAGATGCTGTCTTTAGGGTTTCCCCGTGGAAAAAATGGTGATTTTTGCACGGTTCACGTTCTTCTTCTACGCCGATGATTAGTTCGCGTTGTCTGGACAAGATACCAATGGGTTGCACCATAGAAGCAACTATACCATTGGTGTGATAGTTATTCTGAAGCTTAGAAGTGCTTAGATCAGGTTAGGTCATTCTGTTTTGCTTGCTTTAGCCGATGATTACACTGTCGCACAATGAAATGCAAAGGTATCCTCTTCATTCCCAAACTTGTGTGCTAACCAAATTTCTTGTTCAATTGGATTGATCATGAGGAGAATCCCTTTGCAATTGTGCCATTGCACATGAGGCCATGTTGATAGTTCATTTCTGTTAGACGCCTTGCTTGTTCATTTGTGATCACCACAATGTATGTGCTGACATGTGTTGATTCTTTTTTCAGTGCTCAAAGATGATTAAGATTGGGCATGTCCACGATCAGGTAGCTCCAACCCATTTCGCTAGGGTCATCTTGGAAGATGCGTTCGACCAACACCGGATGCAGCTGGATGGTGAAGCTCAGGGATGTTGGCGGCAGGGTTTGCCTTGACCAGGGGTGGCCTGGCTTCGCCATTGCCCACCAGATCATGATCGGGTACTTCTTGACCTTCGATATGATGAAGGGTGATCTGTTCAGGGTAACCATCTACGACTACAGCATGTGCAAAGTGATCAAGAAATTCCCCTAGCATGATCCAACCCATGTGATGATGGATGAGTAGACTGTTCCGTTCCTGCTTAACTTGCTACAATATTCTGTCGTACTGCTATATACAGAGCAGTGTTGTTAACAACTATGATGTGGCTGTCAATGCTTGTTTGGGTCCCTTCTTATACAGAGCTGTCCCGTGAAACCACGCCAATGCTATTTACCGCCCAACGCGCCCGTTAATAGGCTCCGCTCAAGCCGTTGCGCGTTGGGCCGACCCATATAACGCTTATTTTTGTCTCATTTGTTTTTCTCTGTATCTTTTATCTTTTTTATTTTCTGTTTTTTGTTTTCTTTTCTTTCTTGTGAACAATTTTACAATTCGAATATTTTCAAATGTGAACAATTTTCGAATTTGAATATTTTCAATTTTCTTCAGATTTGATTTTTTTGGATTCGAAATTTGTTCAGATTTGAAATTTGTTCAAATTTGAAATTTGTTCATATCCGAAATTTGTATAGATTCGAAATTTGTTTAGATTCGAAATTTGTTTAGATTCGAAATTTGTTCAAATTTGGTTTTTTTTCAGTTTCTCTGTTCAGGTTTGAATTTCAATAAAATGAAGAAATATCAAAGAAAACTGAAAAGGAAACTAGGGAAGCACTAATGGGTCGGCCCACCCGGGAAACACTTCAGATGATGCGTATACACGCCCGCCGCAAGCGGGAAATAGCAGCACTCATGAAACCATCCGTCACCTCCGACGCGGTGCACGTCTGACACCACCCGTGTGAAATTCGGATCCAAAAAGAAAACTAGACATAAATTATAAATGTGACCGTGACGATGCAGGACTGTGTCATCATGACGCATGCAGGCCGGATGCGTGCACCATTGTATCAGTGCCGAAGTGTCATTGAATTGTCAATCGACTTAATGGAGCATCCAATCGGTCGCATCATTGCAGTTCTCTGCCTGCCACGTGTGCACAAAACTTCTCTGAGAAGGCAGACCGCATAGTAGGGGAGAGGACGATGGTGTGCATAAGACTTGTCTGCCTAGACTTTTTGACTATCTACCTCCACTCATCACTAGCGCCCTCCTCCCTTTCTTCTTCCTCCTGATCATCCCGCTCCTTCTCCCTCCCTCTGCGCAGGCATGGCTCCCTCTCGGAAGTGTGCCGCGGTGACAAGGCGCAAGGAGAGAAAAGAGAGAGCTCGACGCGATGCTTTACGCACTGAAGAGTCACAACATATGCTCATGGATGTGCCCGCAGGCGAGGGATCCTCCGGGTAGGTCATGTACTTCTTCTCCTTAATCATCACCTACTTCTCCTTCTTCAGAGCCATCGGTTCACCGGCAGACATGTTCGCCCCAGATCCCCGGATCAGCGAGGTAAACACTGTACACTGGGGTTTTTGCGACTAGGATAGGGATCTCCTGGATCTTTTACACACCGCCCATTTCTGCATTAAAGCTTGGTGCTATAATTTCAGTTACTGTTGTTCTTGTTTCATGATAGGACTAAAACCACATATTCTTTGTCCCAGTAAAAGAAGCCAAAACTCAACAACCAGGTGGATGCTTGGCTTAATGCACGAATAAGAAGCCACAGGGAGAAAATTCAAACACAAGAACTGGAATTAGAACGGCTCAAATTAGCTGTGAATACCCTTACTGAGGAGCGTGACGAGCTACAATGCTGCCTGGAAGAAACTGCATAAGAAGATCCAAGCCTCGAACCGACGGAATACATCCATCAACGAGGGGCTCTCGAAGGATAATGCGAGGCTAAAAGATGATAATGTCGATCTCTGTGTCGAGAACATGAACCTGCTTCGGAAGCTCGAGGATTCGCTCAGTGAGCAGGTCAAGATCAGGCAGGACATGCTCGTACGTCGCCTATGACTTGAAGAGATTGAGGACGAAAACAAGCAGCTCCTTGCTAGGCTACGACTGTAATGTATCAGACTTTCCTCGGTGCTGCTCTGCTGAATTGAACTATGTGTTTCTATATTGCAACTTTAAACTGAACTATCCGAACAACGAGTTGCAACAGGAGACACCTTTTGCGTAGTCCGAAAACTATCTGCTTTCCTATTGTTTCTATCTATTTATTCAGAGTTACAGATGCTCAACAAAGGTTCAGAGTTACAATGTGAAAATCTGCTCCACACGACCAGATACTACCAGTACCATCCCACGAATCGAACATGCAGGGCCCGGACTATGTGCCCTTATTACATCCCGTTCGATCCAGTTCGTCATGTACACTGAAAGAATGGATCAAACGACGACCTAAACAAGTGTTATATGAAACTAAACGGAATTTAGAAGTTGTCCACAAACTTATACATCCACTATCATTATAAGTTTCAGTAGATGAACCATCACACTTTTGGAATAGAGAATCAATCTAAGTTCAGGAAGTACCAACAGCAGAAAAAAACAAAGTAACAAACTAAACATGACAAAGTCTACATCAACTTGCAGATGAGCATCTGCTGATGCTCAACCAGGGAGTGTAGAGAAATAGAGTGGAATATCCTACATGACTTTTAGAACCAACTAGTTGGGATCATGTTGGTCAAGTGTAGTGACTCACACACCCACTAAGTTGATGATGGTGTTTCTATCTAGCCTAGAGATGTCTAGATCCCATGCAATGTTGGCATGACCCCACAATTGCCACAAGTGTGTCTCATCATGTCTTGGCATACTAGTGTTATACTAAGATCTAACAACATGGTGGCATCTTGTTGGCCAACTTCTGAGGCACACAACCACTAGGTTGATGATGGTGTTTCTAGCCAACCTATAGAGGTTTATAGACCAAGCAATGTTGGCATGGGCCCACATCTACCACAAAGTATTTCATCATGTCTTGGCATAGCAAAATTATACTTAGATCTATCAAGTAGGTAGGATCATGTTAGCCAAGTGATGACTCATACATCAAAAAGTTGGTGGTGTTTCTATCCAGCCCAAAGAGGTCTAGATCCCATGCAATTTTGGCATGGCCCCACAATCTGCCACAAATGTGTGTCATGGCTTGGCATAGCAATCTTATACTTAGATGTATCAAATAGGTGGGATCATGATGGTCATGTGTAGTGACTCACACACCCACTAAGTTGATGATGGTGTTTCTATCCAGCCCATAGAGGTCTGTAGCCCATGCAATGTTGGCATGGGCCCACATTTGCCACAGTTGTGTCTCATCATGTCTTGGCATAGTAGTGTTATACTAAGATCTATCAACAGGGTGGAATCATGTTGGCCAAGTGCTGAGGCACACAACCACTAGCCTAGCATTGTATCTAGCCTAATGATGCTAGCATTGTACCCAGAGAGGTCTATAGCCAATGCAATGTTGGCATGGGCCCACATCTGCCACAAAGTGGCTCATCATGTCTTGGCATAGAAGTGTTATATTTAGATAAATCAACTATAGGTAGGATCATGTTGTCCATAGTGATGACTCATGCAACCACAAGTTGATGAAGGTATTTCTAGACAGCTGAGATAGGTCTAGATCTGCCACAAGTGTGCTATGCCTTTGGATGATGCACACCTGTAGCACATATAGCCTCATGCCAACATTGCATGGGTTCTTGACCTATGGGAGTTCTCTATGAACACCTTCATCATCTTTGTGGTTGTATGAGTCAACACTTGGTCCACATGATCCCACCTAGTTGTTTCATCATACTATACAACTACTATGCCAAATCATGAAATTGATTCTAAGTATAAAAGTGGTATGCCCATGGCATGATGCACACTTGTGCCTCACATATCCAAACATTGCATTGGGCTCTAGACCCATGGCATGATGCATATTCCATATTTCTCGCTAACTTTCTCTCCTTTTATTCTTTCTTACAGTGGGAAAACGTGGCCATGATCCTTGTGTTTGTGCCATCCCACGAACGGATCGTTATCTGCGCGACTCAGTCCACTTTGTAACAATAGAACCGGAGCAAGACATGTGACTAAATCAACCAACTAAAACGGCTAAGTGCTAACCTGAAGAAACTGAAACTCTAACAGTCTAACACCTAAACTGAAGCCGAGCGTGTCAAGCGTGGCGTCCAACTTCACGTTCCAGACTCTAGCCTCTAGGTGCCTGACGGAGGCCGTAGAGGGCCTTGTGCAGGCGCATCACCTAGCGCTCCTGGCCAGCCACGACGAACCCTGGCTAGCAGACTTGATGTCCATATGGTGCACAACCCACCCGTGGTGCGCGGCGAGCGCCAGCAGGAGCTGCACGGACTCTAGCCGTGCAACAGGCGCAAAGGCCTCCACGACATCGATGCCCTGCTGCTACACATATCCCTTTTGGCGACGAGGCGAGGCGGGTGTTCGGCTGCATGATGCCATCCATGGTGCGCGTGGTCATCGGGTGCGCCTCGCGGCGAGGTAGATGTGATGGCGGCGCGACTTCATCTTCGGGTGTCGGAGAGGCTAGCTCGGTGTGCGAGGATGATGTTGTTGGCGACGTGTGCTCTGCGGGAGCTGGTGTCGATGGATATGTCGGCGAGTCCTGGCCTGCCACCTCAGGTGTAGCGGTACGCAGTGGAGTCGAGTGCACGTAGCAATCCACCGTGAACGCCGTGCTCACAGGGTTGTACTCGTGCGTGCTCCAGTCCCAGCTCGTGTCCTCGTCAAAGACTACGTTCCGTGTGCGTGTACACGCTTGGCGACGGGATCGTAGACACGGTAGACCTTGGTGCCGCTCTCGTAGCCGAAGACCATTGGCGTGCTCCGGTCGTCCAGCTTGTCCAGGTGAGGACGCGCGCTCTTCACATACGTGCACGACGTAGCCGAAGGTCCGCAGATACCAAGCCTCATATGGCGTCCGGCAGGTGACGCTGCGAGTGAACGCCCGGTTCAGGTTCAACACTGTAACATCCCAGCATTTAGGAACTAACGAAGGGTAGATTTAGAAATTCCAAATGTTGCATGCATTCATCTGTGAAAATTTGGGTAATTTTTTTGCCAAATAAAAACCTAAAGTGATCAAGGTTTCTTTCATACTTCGAGATTAGGTAGAGTCTTGAATGATGATTGTTATAGGCTTTGATATGATCTTTGTGGATTTATTTGTTTTGGGAAATGAAATTTGAGTTTGAAACTTGAGTGTTTGAATTATAATTCAAAAGGATTTTTGTATATTGTTTGAATCTTGATTTAATTAAAAGTTAACCAATAATAAATTAAACTTTATGTAAAAATACCAATTAAGATTATGAATATTCATTTCATATTTACATTCAATAATAAGTTACAAAATGTAACTTAGGAAAATCATTCACAATTTTTACAATAGTAAATAAATAAAGAATAATATTTCTTTATTGATAATAGTACACTCTTTATTACAAAATAACAAAATAAAGATTACAAAAGAATATTACAAGTGACCATTCTATAAAGAAAAATAAAAAGCCTAAACTAAAATCTTCATCTTCAAATATGTACCTGCAAAATAAACAAAAACTTAATAGAAAAAGGAAAGTTAGGATTAGCATTGTTTTACTCTCAGACTTGTCAGTGAAGTGCACTGATCAAGGTTCATCATTGAGTAAACTTATAAAAAGGGGCAAGTTTCACCAATATGAAAGAATGTATCTTTCATAATTTTAAGCCATAAGTCAAATAACAGCAAGGAAGGACAAGTTTCTCTAGCCAAGTAAAAGTAACCAGATAGAAGTAACTTTCAAAATTCTGAACATATCCACACCTGCACAGAAAGCACACAGGCAGCACACACACCAAATTCCATGGTGTGTGCTGTCAACACCATAGCAGCAGCACATCCAAACAAATTTTTTAAAACAGCCATGGGGGAAACCAATCCCCACACCAGTTCATCACTTTTACACACCAACACAACAGCCATCAGGTAAACCAAGCCAAAGCCAAGCTAGATCAAACCAACCAAAAACCAGGAGCACATCACCAAGATGGTGACATAAGGAGGGGGGAGATCAAGTGGATAGCAAGACCATGGTCAAGCCATCAGGATCAGGAGATGATGGGCTAGATCAAGGACAATCCAGGATCTGGATATACCAGGGAAGCACAATCTCAATCACAAGATCAAGCTACCACAAGATCCACCACTAGCAACCACAACGTCAAGTGACAGTGGTGAGTAAATAGACCATCACATGATCTATCTGTCTAAGATTAGACAAGTATACATGATCTGTATCACATTCAAACTCTCAGAAAGCACCCAAGTGGGGTGAATCCATCACTGAGGTTTTAAACTCCAAAAGCAAACAGAAAAGCATAAGGATCCAACTAAATCTCAGAACAACATCATTGATTTAGCTATCAAGCTATATTTTCACTAAAGAATGAATATAGCTAAGATTTAACTTCTAGGCACATCTCTTAGACAAGAGTAGCACCTTAGAATCTAATCTTATGGACCTATCTAAGTTATCAAGCTTACAAGCATCTTTTCCCAACTTTGATTCAAGAAATAGTAGCTGCTATCACTATCAGAATCAATTCATGTGAAACAATTAGATAGAGGTCTAAATCCCTAAACCTCAGACCAACATCATTGATCTTAGGGATTTAAGACAGGAAGATTTCTATTTATCTTGAAAGCCAAACTCATTTTAAGCTAGGACCAACCCAAACAATGAAATATAATCTGACTTGTGTGCCATACAAAGATGGTTTCACAAGAACAATTCTATATTAATCAGATTAAGCATTCAATCTTAATAGATACAACCAAACCACTGTAAATCGTTTTCCTATTTTTAAATACAGGAATCATAAACAAAATATTCACCTATGTATATCTTCACTGTTTGAAACCATTTGATCTCAAGCCACACATGAATTCTCAAGCCAACAGTACTAAGACAGTAACTTCATCACACCATACCCACTGTCATTAATCAAGTAATGACATTGGTAAGTTATCCAAACCACTAGCTTTACCAAGTAGTGTTTCCAGTACAATTTTACCCTCTAAATCATATGAGATTTAACCATGGAATCATAAGTAGTAAGACACTAGCATAAACCATAGCTAATCATCAGCCATAAGCCACAGCTAATCAACACTTAACAGATTCAGAGATCATCAACACATGATCTAATCCATCAGTATCTAACCAACAGCAGGATATGAACCCTAAACAGAACCAAGAACCCTAATCAGGACAAGACAGTGACCAGAAATATCACCACCAAGCATCTAGCAGAGGATGACTTAACACAGAGCAGCACGAGGGGAGAGGGAGCACTCACCAAAGGTCCTCGATGAAGAATAGAAGAGGAAGCCGAAGGGCCGACGACCATGGCGGCACGGGGAGCACCCCATGGGGGGCGCTGCAACCCATACAACGCCACGACGGCGACCATAGTCACGCCTAGGGGTGATATGAATCACTGCAGAGCGTGACAGTAATGGCGGCGCCAGGAACAACGCCAATCCCAAACCCTAGGGTTCGGGACGGCATCGATCTATCGTAGGAGAGCTCCATGTCCAAATCCAGTTGGACATGAGGGAAGAGAGGAATCGACAATCCCTTCCTGCAACACGGCGGCGTCCATGGTGGTCCACGACGACGGGAATCGCCGGCGGCAACATCATCGACCACAGGGTCGGGGATAGAGGAGGAGAGGAGTGAGCTCGAGGGTGAGAGACAGCGATGAGTGGGTTGGGTGGGCCGAAAACCCTTCGGGTGATAGTTTTGACCCTGTCCTATTGGGCCACAAGGGCCTAACAAGCCCAAATGCCAGCCCAAGTCGTTTAGAATCTGTTTTAATAAATAGAAAAGGACCAAAATGCCCCTAAAATTAATTAAATTCTAGAAAATAAAATAAAAGTCCAAAAATTATAAATAAAATATTTTTGGATTCACAAAAATCCAAACTATCCAAATAAATTAAGATATAAAATTTTAGACATTTAAATTTTATTAAGAATTTTGTAATTTATATATTCCTTATGGAATTTTACAAAATTATTGAAAGATGATAAAAATAAATAAAAATCACTTTCATTATATATTAATATTGTAGTATTTTTGAAAAATACTAAATAAATATTTAATAACAATTTTTGATATTTAAGTGATAATTCCTAAAAGAATTATTAAATCAATAAAAGTCAAATAAAAGGGAAATAAAATAAAATAATACAATATATATTATAAATATTAAAAAGTAATATTTATAAATCCTTTATTATTAAAAATATTTTTATAATAATGGGGCGAATGCATATCAAGTTAAATGATGCATTACATTACTTTGCATAATCATTTTGCTTCTTTAAATATTGTCCTTACCGGGAAATAATGATGTTTTTTGTAGACATAGAAGCTCAAGGTTCAGTGCAAGCATCAGACTTCACTACCTTGCCATCACAAGGCAAGTTCATCACTTGCTCATATCCTTTGAAGAGTCTTTATCAAAGTATTTGCAAATTGTGTGTTATCATATATACTCTAAAATAAAGAAAATATTAATTTCACAAATAAAGAAATCATAGATATCATCCTAAGTGATGATACATTGGAGAAATAGAACTTAGGTTTCTATTTGCAATAATGATGATCAATTAGGGACTTAATAACCTCTGACATCAGTGATTCTAGCGCCGTATATTACGCGTTAGCCATGAGATTTGGAATGGGACGGAGAAGTCAGCTTTATCTTCTTCCTCTCGCATGAAGCCGGATGTGCAAGTCGTGGCTGTTATCCTCGTAGAGTGCATATTAATTGGTAATTCGTAGAGGATATGCAGCATATGGGTGGGAACCCTCATCGTCCCATGATAGTTCTGGCATCTAACGGTTTGTACAAACCATTGCCATAATTCATTACGTGGGCATGGTGTACACCAAGGAGGCATGCGAGGTCGCGAAGGGGGCAGTGATTGGCTTGGACCAACTACTGGGCCCCACATCATGGAATTGTGGACGGGAAAGTACGCCTGGTTGTGCAACAAGGAGTTGATCTCTCATGGGTAAAGTAACACACCTCTGCAGAGTGTTAGAATTGTAACTTGTTACTCCCTGTTCCGGGATGGAGCTACGAACGTGGCAGGAAAGGAACTCCATGAAAGTTCTGGTCAACCTGTGAAGGCTGATGTTCATAGATTTTCATAATAAAATCAATCTTTGAAGAAAGATTTACAAAAATTGCATAGTGCCAAGGACTTATAATCCGAGGTGGTAGTTAGAGCATCAAACTTCCCACTTTGCATCTAATGAACTTGTTGGGTAACGTTGTTACTCATCCTTCTCTTTGATCCTTTGCTTAGACTCTGAGGATCCTGAAGACGTGCCAATGTATGCAGCTGAATGTCAAGAAGATGTGTTCTACGAAGAGCCTGACCTGTCAGGAGGTGTTGAAGGAGTGGATTACGAAATCCGCTATGGTGTCGACGATAACGAATCCAACTAAGTATCTTAGTTAGAAGTAACCAATGGAGCCGAGCAGCATGAACTCTATAGAATAAGCTGCTGATCTAAACTCCTAGTCGGAGTTGCTACATTTAAAATTCCGCTGAAACACTTTATATTTTGGTTTGTAAGTTGAAACCTTTTGAAGTCCTGGACTTTTGGTATTGTAATAATAATAATGTGTGAATGTTGTAATATGTACCCGCAATTTTTCTGTTTTGCCAATCTGAGGGATGTGATATTTACGGAACGGTGTTCTGTGAGTGTCATGTCAACGACTATAGTATACTACACATGTAGTGGTATGCTAGGTCACCGCAGTTGGTATCAGAGCAAATTGCTTTGACCTTAGGTTGGAAACCTAGTAAAGGGTATTACCTGTAGAAAAGTGTAGCAACAATAAAGAATTCTCTAAAAGCAATATAATGGGTATTCAATTGAGAATATTCCGTTATATATTTTAGTGCGATAATTCTTTGATATGATGCAATATATTATTGGATACTAATCAAAACTATTTTTCTGATATACAGAGATATGGCACCAAAGTTTCCAAAACAGACTTTGGTAAGGAAAGAGGAGACTCTTGATGATTATCAAGGATCATTCACAGACCAACTTCGTCAACTTTTAAAGATCTTTAGTTGTCCAACTAGAATTCCAGTGAATACTATAACTTACCTTGATGGCCGAACGTTATCCAAGTATCGGGTGAGTATCCAACTTACAGAGGATCTTGGATTATATCACGATTTACCTATAGGTGAAGGTAGGAGTCATTTAGCAGCATATCATGTTGCTGTTGTGGAGGCGATAGCTAATATCCAGGAGCATAAAGCCAAGGAGTTAGAAGGTAGCACATTTTCTGTGATACCCCATGATTCTATAGACTCGGAGCCTATACCGGATCATCTTACTTTGGTTAATAAGCATCCTAAGTTAGCTTCCAAGTTTATGGATAGATACCGAACACTCATTGCGTCTTTTTACAATACACATCAAGTGATTGTTGAAGATAAGAATGACATGTTAGAGGATCTAACTGATCCGGAAAGGAGGAAGCAGTTAGCCTTCCAGTTAGAGAAGGAAATAGTTAGTAGTGCAACACCTATCTTTAAGGACATACCTATAGATCCTGAATCTTTTATACCATATCCTTATTCACCAAGACCTGAACCTATACATGATCCTACTATGGATATGAGGTATGCAGTACCACAGGGCTCAGAGGATGGTTCTGACTCAGAACTTCCTATTGAGAATTCTGATGGTTGGAGAAGGGGATCATATGAAGGATCTCATGAACACTAGATGTCCACAGATGGTTCTGACAGTAATGTTGGACAATCTAGCTGGATGGGTGCAAGGATTAACCCTAGTAACAGTAGTAGAAATGCCATGTCGATAGATAATCAGGATGAATAAGACGATCTTAAGTAGAGAGTGTTTGAATCATCAACATATTCTCAAAACCCAGGGAATATACATTATCCAGTGTTTCATTATCTTGCCCAAAGGAGCACTTGGGAAGCAGCAGGATCTGCGTATCCTGTTGACAACTCAAGGGATGAAGCTCAGGAGATGCAAGTGGGAGATAATGTTGAATATTTTTCTGAAGACTTTTCAGCTGAGCTGGAGGGAGTCAATGCTCTCAGATTGAGTAATAACTCAAGTCTTGACACTTCAGATACAGAGTATGTTCCTTATGGAAGGCCATTTGTTCCACAAGCTGTGCGACGAACAACACGTCATCACGGTTGGACATCAGGCATGTATGATGAGCATAGTTACTACTAGAAGTAGGCAGATATGTAGAGGTATCAAGTACCATGTATTGTACTCCAAGAAATAAGATAGTAGAATGAATAATATAGTTTTGTGATTGTACCTATATGGTATATGTTGTAATGACTTTGTATTATTATGATATTATGTATAATATGTGAAATGCATATTTGGATTTTCTTTGGATCTTCATTGTGTGGCTGGTTCTGTGCGTAAAGTCGAGCTCAGAACACATGTGCATGATGGTCGCTTTATGTTGCAGGACTAGAGAGTCATGGATACAGGTGTAGAAATCGAAACTGAGAAGCAACGGATGGAGCGAGAGGCCAAGGAGAAGGCCGATGCAGATGTAGCAAATCAGGGAGCATTGACACCACCACCACCAATGAGGCCGTTAATGGAGCAAAATTTTATGCAGTATATGCAAATGATGCAAGAGAACCAGAACAAGTTCATGGAGGAGATGCTGGGATGAGCAAATCAGAGGGCACCTGAGGGTGGAGGAGTGAGTCTATCTGATTTCTAGAATGCAAGACCGTTACCTTTTGCATCATCTCCTGAACCCATGGATGTAGAAGATTGGCTAGCAGATACAGAAAGGAAGCTAAATACTGTAGGTTGCAATGATGAGGAGAAATTGAGGTACGCAACTCATCTTCTGACTGGACCTGCATCATCTTGGTGGGAGAATAAGTTGGCTATGCAACAACCAAAAAGGGAGTTCACTTAGGAGGAGTTCAAGCAGATATTTCGTGAATATCATGTTCCGGAAAGTGTTATGGAGTTGAAGAGGAGAGAAGGGGCATATCAAGCCCGACTGTCCGAGAAAACCACCAGGAGGTTGGCCTACCAAGGGAGGAGGACAAGCCAGTGGAGGAAATGGACAGCCCAATAAAGGAGGAAATAATGGCAAGAACAACAATGGCAAGAGGAACATACCTACCGGGAAACTGAACTGTGCAACCCTCGAGGAGGTGGATAATTCGGAGCATGCAGTGATAGGTAAGCTCAATATCCTTACCAATCCCGGCAAAGTTCTATTTGATACTGGTGCAACTACTTCATTCATTTCTGAAGAATTTTGTTATAAGTTCGGGATTAGAAGGGAACATTAGAAAGCCCTATGACCGTAGTTACGGCAGGGGGAAACATGATTGTGTGCCACATCAAACAAGATCAAGTTATCTCGATCTATGGTTGTACATATTTCGCAGACCTTTATGTGATTCCTTTGAAGGGAATTGCAGTAGTGTTGGGAATGGATTGGATGATGGAACACGGAGCTCAGATAAATTGTGAGGAGAAAACTATCTCAATCAAAACTCCAAGTGGAGCAAGGATAGTTTACCAAGCATATAAGCACAGTCATATCATGGTGGATCTGCAGTTGAACTCAATGAAAGAGGTTAACTTGGAAGATATTCCTATAGTAAATAAATTTCAAGACGTTTTTCCAGCAGAGATACCGGGAATGCCACCAGATCGGGAGATAGAGTTCACTATTGACCTAATTCCTGGTACAACACCAATAGCTCAAGCACCATATAAGATGGGACCCAAAGAGTTAAAAGAACTTAAAGAGCAAATTGATGAGTTAGCCAGAAAAGGATTTATTCAGGAAAGTGTATCCCCATGGGGAACACCAGTAATCTTTGTGGATAAGAGAGATGGTGGAAGAAGGATGTGTGGAGATTATAGAAATTTGAACAACGTTACTATCAAGAATAAGTATCCTTTACCAAGAATTCAAGATTTGTTTGATCAAGTGAAAGGTGTCGGAGTATTCTCAAAGATCAATTTAAGATCTGGATACCATAAAATAAAAATCAAACCGGAAGATGTTCCAAAGACAACATTTGTCTCAAGATATGGACACCATGAGTATCTGGTAGTACCATTTGGTTTGAACAATGCACCTGCAATATTCATGAATCTGATGAACAAGATCTTCATGCCATATTTGGACAAATTCATCATAGTCTTTATTGATGATATTCTGATATATTCCAAGGATAAGGAAGAGCATGCTGATCATTTGAGAATAGCATTGCAGACTCTAAGGGGATACAAAATTTATGCTAAGTTTAGTAAGTGTGAATTTTGGATAGATGAGGTAGAATTCCTCGGTCATGTGATCAGTAAAGATGGAATTGTTGTAAATCCATCTAAAGTTCAGTCAGTACTAGAGTGGAATGCACCAACCAATGTGAAGCAAATTCGAGGTTTCTTAGGAATGAATGGGTTATATTAGATTCATTTCATTTGGTTTCTCCAAAATATCCAGACCAATTACCAAATTGTTAAGAAAGAATACACCATTCAATTGGGATGAGAAGTGTGAAGCAAGTTTTCAGGAGTTGAAGACTAGGTTAACCATAACTCCAATCTTAGCAGTTCCTGAAATAGGGAAAGACTTTACAGTATACTGTGATGCATCTAAAGAAGGATTGGGTTGTTGTAACATCCCAAAAATATTAAACGTAGATCATCAAACTCTAATCATCAAGTTTAGAGTTAACAAAAAACCTTTCAAATTAAAAACATGAGAGCATGCATGTGTGTATGCATTCCATTTTGAATTCTTTTGCATTGCCTTGTTTATGTGTTTCTTTGCTTGTAAAGTTATTCTTAGGTGAAATAAACATCATCTAAACAATCCCCACAGTTTTCCCAAAGACAAATAAATCAAAACAAACAAAATAAGGGAATGGTCATTTTGGCCAAATTAACTCCCATGCCTACTTTGGCTATCTCAAACTTTCAAAACTTAACAGGAACTTGTTTGGATCTTTACACTCCTTGATAGTACTCATAACAGAGTACCAAGGCCCACCTTGTGATCATCCAAAAACATTTGAATGCATAGTTTAAATGACAGTTCAAAATTGAATCTATATCATATGGGAAGATCCCAATTTTTCAAAGCCCACTCAAACAAGCTCAACTTTCAAAACCCAAGCATCCACAGACTCACCAGCACCTGCATAGCACACCCACCAAAAATATTTTCAAAATTCAAAACTTGAGTTCTTGCGGCCATTTCATCAAACACTTGGAGGCAACAAATCAATCTGGCCAAACTTCACTGTATTGAGCAGTAATTTGGCTAAGCAATGTTCACCATTGACCACCCTTGTCTCCCTCAGTGCCAACCAGTGCTTGGACCAACCCTAGCCCCTATCCTTTGCCCCATGCCATGCCAACCCGAGCACCCCCTTGCCAGTCGATCATGGCTAGCTAGCCAGAGCAAGCACCAAGACGAAACAACATGTCTAGGACACAGCCCACCGTCCACCGCCACCCCTTGTCCAGCGCTTGAACCCTGCCAGCCATTGGACCACACGCACAGACCATGCCAAGCTTCTCTGAGCGCATGCCAAGAGCGCGCTAGAGCGCCACTCTCGACACACGCCCACAGACCGCGCGCCGCCCTCGCCGCGTGCATACACGATCACCACCGTCCCAGGAGACCGCCAGACATCCCCGTTCGCCGCCCCATGCCTCACAGCCACCGCTCGCCGTCGAAGACTCCGCCTCTGCCGTGCAGAGCATCGCACGTTCCAGACCATTTGCCACTGCCCCTACACGCGCATTAAAGCCATAGAGCATTGCCAGGAGACCACCGATTGATCGCCACTGTCGGCCATGCCTCTAGCAACCCGTAGCCATGTCGCCACCGTCGCCTGCCCATCCCGTTCGGTCTTGTTGTCGAGACTATAAATAGATGCCACCCCAGCTCAAACTCTTCACACCATTCTACTACCCTATCCTCACTGATCGTTCCGCCCCGTTCCCGGAGCAAGGCGAGCAGCGCATCGCCGAAATTTCACCGGAGCCCGCCGCTGCTGGAGAAGAAGGGAGCCAACGATTGGAGCCGCCCCAGGAGAAGCTGCCGGTACCAGGAGGTTCGCCGTCGTCGACTTCGTCGTTCGCCCGCCTCGCCGGCCCTCGCCTGAGCCCCGGTGAGCCTCCCACGACCCCCACTGAGCCGCTAGGGTTCGAGCTCGCCGGTGACTAGTTCATCGTCGACGACGACGCTCAGCCGTTGATCTTACTTCTAATCCAACGCACCATGTTTCCCCGTACCGTTTCGCACCCCCTGTCTCACTGACGCGTGGGGACAGCAACTTATCCAGCCTGCGTAAGCGCTGTGCGTAGCAGGCCGGCCCGTTAACCTTTCCTGCGCAGCCCATTCGTTTGAATTTGGATTTTTCCATTTTCATTCAAACACAGTTCTGTACCTAGTTTCAAAAATCAACCCAACTCGATTCAGTAAACCAAATTTAATGAAACCAATTTTTTTAGAAAGGTCTTGAAATGCTGAATCCAAGCCCGTTGGATTCAAATCATTTGGATCTATAGATCACCCTTGGTAAAAATAACAAGACAGAAGCTTTTCTCCATTCAAACATTTTTCAAATTTAAATCATAATAGCTTTTGAGTTGATTCCAACTCTCAAAAATCACATTTGACCATACCTTTCAGAATATATAAAAATATATGGGTTTACTTACAGAAATAATGTTCAGGAAATAAAAGAATGCCCCATAGGCATTTCTAGTCACTTATTTAATTAAAATAAAAGGGTAAAACCTTATTAAATTGTGACACCACTTTAAATCACATTCCCATGGACTAAAATATGTGGTGATAACATGTGTCAACATGATCCCATGTTTGGTTTGGAGAATATTAAATCTTAAGTAGTTTTTCAATGGGTAGAAATTACTTCTCTAAAAATAAAATCATTAAGCCAAATGCTTAGTCTTGTAATGTTAGTGATGATGCTAGATCATCTATAGAACCCCTTTGTGTGATGATTGCAAGTAGTTAAGTATTGTTTGGTGATTGTGTACCTCGTATTTATTCATAGACGCTAGTACCGACCAAGGATACGAGGAGGAAGGAGGATACTACGAGGAAGAAGCCGAGGAGAACTTCAACCACTGCTCTGCACAAGGCAATCTTATACTAATACTGTGCAAGCCAATACTTTCAAGCCTAATACTACTAGTTGAATGTGCAAGATAACACTTGCAAGATACTTTACCTATGTAAGCCTAATACTACTAGTTGTATGTGCAAGCTAACACTTGCAAGATATTACTACTTTAGCAAGCCTCACCATGCCAACTATATTCCATAAGCATATGTGGTTATACCCACTTGTTAAACCAATCCTAGTTTTACTTGCAAGCTTTCTACCTTTTTCTTTATCAAAGCTTTCTTTTAAAGTTTATTTAAGTGACTTGTAGATTCTAGAAAGTTAACTGAAGGTTGCATAAAGAGCATAAAATTTGGCCTAAGCTAGATAATCTTGATGTCATCCTAAGGCATGAGATTGAACTTAGTTAGAACCCCACTAGTTTATCACCCCTCAGTAGTACTCACCCCCACTTGTAGATGCTAGTTCTAAGCATAAAACTTGATCAACTTTAGATGGGAATACTTGGTGAAAATGGTTATGAAAACCTTAGAATGATGGATCATTCTACTGAGATGTTTTGTCATGTGTTTCCGAACACCAGATGATTTTGGTGATGAAAATGTTGAGGCATGAGCCTTAGCCCTTTTTAAAAAAACTAATGGTTGTCTGGATGCGATACCATTCCAATTTTACCGTACAACCACAATACCCGAAGATTGGGTAGGGCTTGACTGGAAATTTATATACCTTAGTATTAGTTCCCTCATGGCCAAGGTCTGAGCTGAGGCTACCTTGTGAAGATTTTGCACCTGTGTAGTACCCAAGATGACAGTTGGTCATGGTTGGGAGGCCAAACTCACAGGAGAGGTTCTTATACTAGGGAGTGTAATTGAAAGGTTAGGATTGATTATCCGCATACTGAGTATGGTGAATTCAAGATTTGTTCCTGACGGATGTATCGAATGTTGTGGTGAAAGTGTATAATCTTTGCAGAGTGTCAAACTATTCGAATAGTCGCGTCCGCGGTTATGGACAGTTGGAGTGGCCATACTGTTCCCCCGTAAGATGTTTTCCAAAATGACTTGTGAAATGACCCGAGACTTTGACTTGACCACTTAGGTAAATCTGGCTTCTTGCAAAACAACCCTAGAGCTTAGTGTCCTATTACAAAAACCCCCTTTACTTGTTAGTATTAGTTTGCGAGTACTTAAAGAGTACTCATGGCTTTGTCCCTGTCTATTCCCGTGGCCATAATATGAAGAGGAGTACCAGGATGATGGACCCCAGGAAGGTTACGACAACTAGGATAATCTCCCATCGTCAGCATTGCCTGTGACCCCGAAGATGGAGCTTCGCCTACTCTACCGTTATTATTACGTATTTCCGCTGCTTGAGTTGTATTAAGAACTGGATCATGAGATCCTTATTTGTGTAAGACCTTATGTATGGTTTGTAATGGATGATGTACTGTGGTATCCAATTCTGTTATGTCTCGCAAAAATGGTAATCCTGGATTGCGATGTATGGCATAACAGGCATCTGGGATTAAAAATCTGGGTGTTGACAGTTGTGTGTTAATGCAAGATCGGAAAGTGATTGCTTATGGTTCAAAACAACTGAAACCACATGAAGTCAACTATACAACTCATGATTTACAGTTAGCAGCAGTAGTTTTTGTGCTAAAAGGATGGAGGCATTTTCTATACGGAGCTAGATGTGAGTTATACACTGACCATAAAAGTCTCAAATATTTCTTCACTCAAAAGGATTAAATATGAGACAGAAGATTTGGTTGGAACTAATCAATGATTATGATTTAACAATCAATTATACTCTAGGGAAAGCAAATGTTGTAGCTGATGCTTTAAACAGGAAGAGTGCAGATATTCAGCCTAGCAATAGGGAGCTACCAAAAGAGTTACAATTGGACTTGGAAAGATTAGAGCTTCAATTCATCAGAACAGAGGTTCTTGGAGGATTAGCTACTAGCAGGTAGTGTCAGAGCAGGACAATGATCTTAAGCAAGAAATTTTTAGACATCAAGTAGAAGATCCTTTTATTGCTGAGGAAATTCGGAAGATATCTCAAGGGCAAAAATCAGTTTTTTGCCTTGGAGATTATGAGTCTTTATGGTTTCAAGACCGTCTATGTGTTCCATATGTGACTGAAATTCGTGATGTCATACTTAGAGAAGCACATGAAACACCATATTCTATACATCCATGAAGTACTAAGATGTATACGGATTTGAAAGAACTATTCTGGTGGAATAACATGAAAAGGGATATTGCTAAATATGTATCAGAATGCCATACTTGCCAAAGGGTGAAGGCTGAACATCAAAACCTAGCAGTACCATTACAATCTTTGGAAATTCCCGAATGGAAGTGGGAAGAAATAGGTATGGACTTCATCACAGGATTGCCCATGACACCAAAAAGGAAGGATATGATATGGGTAATTTTGGACAGACTCACTAAGAGTGCACATTTTATTCCGATAAATCAGAAAGATAATGCCGAGAAGTTAGTAGAAGTTTACGTCAAAGATATAGTAAGTAAGCATGGAGTACCCAAAACGATTGTAACTGATAGGGGATCAGTGTCTACTTCAGCATTTTGGAAGCAATTGCATGAAGCACTTGGTTCAAAGTTAGATTTCAGCATAGCATATCATCCGGAGACAGGAGGTCAAACTGAAAGAACAAATCAAATACTAGAATACATGTTAAGAGCTTGTGCATTATATTTTGGGGGTACATGGGAAGATCATCTACCATTGGCAGAATTTTCTTACAATAATAGCTATCAAAGTAGTCTGAAGGCAGCTCCATATCAGGTTTTGTATGGAAGGAGGTGTAGATTACCAATATGTTGGTATGAGCCTGGAAGTAGCAAGGAATTTGCGCCAGACTGTATCAAGGAAAGACAAGATATCATTGATAAGATCAGGGATCGACTGAAAATAGCCTAGAGTAGGCAGAAAAGTTATGCTGATCAAAGTCGAAGATCTTGGCATCCAGAAGTGGGAGACATGGTATACTTGAAAGTAAGTCCAATGAAAGGGGTGAAAAGGTTCGGGGTTAAAGGAAAATTGAGTCCAAGATACATCGGACCATTCAAAATATTGAGTCAGAACAGAACTATAGCTTATACTTTAGAGTTACCATCAAGATTGGCTCAAGTGCATAATGTTTTCCATGTGTCACAACTTCGTAAATGTTTGAAAGTTCCAGATGATGTAATCACACATCAGGAGATAGAACTACAAGCAGGCTTGAAAATGTTGAAAAGCCCTGTAAAATCTTGGAAGAAAACTAGAAAAGGTTAAGGAATAGAGCAATCAAATATTGCAAAGTACAGTGGGAACATCACCCTGAAAGGGAAGCCACGTGGGAGAAAGAAGAGGATTTAATAAAAGCCTATCCAGAACTATTCAGGTACATCTCCACAATCTTCGGGACGAAGTTTAATTTAAGGGGGGAAGTCTGTGACATCCCAACATTTAGGAACTAACGAAGGGTAGATTTAGAAATTCAAAATGTTGCATGCATTCATCTATGTAAATGTGGGTAAATTTTTTGCCAAATAAAAGCCTAAAGTGATCAAGGTTTCTTTCATACTTCGAGATTAGGTAGAGTCTTGAAGGATGATTGTTATAGGCTTTGATATGATCTTTGTGGATTTATTTGTTTTGGGAAATGAAATTTGAGTTTGAAACTTGAGTGTTTGAATTATAATTCAAAGGGATTTTTGCATAATGTTTGAATCTTGATTTAATTAAGAGTTAACCAACAATAAATTAAACTTTATGGAAAAAGAGCAATTAAGAATATGAATATTCATTTCATATTTACATTCAATAATAAGTTACAAAATGTAACTTAGGAAATCATTCACAATTTTTACAATAGTAAATAAATAAAGAATAATATTTCTTTATTGATAATAGTACACTCTTTATTACAAAATAACAAAATAAAGATTACAAAAGAATATTACAAGTGACCATTCTATAAAGAAAAATAAAAATCCTAAACTAAAATCTTCATCTTCAAATCCATACCTGCATTCAATTTTCACAGATACAACCAAACCACTGTAAATCATTTTCCTGTTTTTAAATACAGGAATCATAAACAAAATATTCACCTATGTATATCTTCACTGTTTGAAACCATTTGATCTCAAGCCACACATGAATTCTAAAGCCAACAGTACTAAGACAGTAACTTCATCACACCATACCCACTGTCATTAATCAAGTAATGACAGTGGTAAGTTATCCAAACCACTAGCTTTACCAAGTAGTGTTTCCAGTACAATTTTACCCTCTAAATCATATGAGGTTTAACCATGGAATCATCAACAGTAAGACACTAGCATAAACCAGAGCTAATCATCAGCCATAAGCCACAGCTAATCACCACTTAACAGATTCAGAGATCATCAACATATGATCTAATCCATCGGTATCTAACCAACAACAGGGTATGAACCCTAAACAAAACCAAGAAACCTAATTAGGACAAGACAGTGAATAGAAAGATCACCACCAAACATCTAGCAGAGTATGACTTAACAAAGAGCATCACGAGAGGAGAGGGAGCACTCACCAAAGGTCCTCGCTGAAGAATAGAAGAGGAAGCAGAAGGGCCGACGACCATGGCGGCACGGGGAGCACCCCATGGGGGGCACTGCAACCCATACAGCGCCACGGCAGCGACCATAGTCACGCCTAGGGGCGAGGTGAATCACCGCAGAGCGCGACAGCAACAGCGGCGCCAGGATCAACGCCAATCCCAAACCCTAGGGTTCGGGACAACATCGATCAGTCGCAGGAGATCTCCATGTCCAAATCCAGTTGGACAGGAGGGAAGAGCGGAATCGACAATCCCTTCCTGCACCACGGCGGCGGCCATGGCGGTCCACGACTACGGGAATCGCCGGCGGCGACATCACCGACCACAGGGTCGGGGATAGAGGAGGAGAGGAGTGAGCTCGAGGGTGAGAGACAACGAATGAGTGGGCTGGGTGGGCCGAAAACACTTCGGGGTGATAGTTTTGACCCTGTCCTATTGGGCCACAAGGGCCCAACAAGCCCAAATGGCCAGCCCAAGTCGTTTAGAATCTGTTTTAATAAATAGAAAAAGACCAAAATGACCCTAAAATTAATTATATTCTAGAAAATAAAATAAAAGTCCAAAAATTATAAATAAAATATTTTTGGATTCACAAAAATCCAAACTATCCAAATAAATTAAGATAAAAAATTTTAGACATTTAAATTTTATTAAGAATTTTGTAATTTATATATTCCTTATGGAATTTTACAAAATCATTGAAAGATGATAAAAATAAATAAAAATCACTTTCATTATATATTAATATTGTAGTATTTTTGAAAAATACTAAATAAATATTTAATAACAATTTTTGATATTTAAGTGATAATTCCTAAAAGAATTATTAAATCAATAAAAGTCAAATAAAAGGGAAATAAAATAAAATAATACAATATATATTATAAATATTAAAAAGTAATATTTATAAATTCTTTATTATTAAAAAGATTTTTATAATAATGAGAAGAATGCATATCAAGTTAAATGATGCATTACATTACTTTGCATAATCATTTTGCTTCTTTAAATATTGTCCTTACCGGGGAATAATGATGTTTTTGTAGACACATAAGCTTAAGGTTCAGTGCAAGCATCAGATTTCACTACCTTGCCATCACAAGGCAAGTTCATCACTTGCTCATATCCTTTGAAGAGTCTTTATCAAAGTATTTGCAAATTGTGTGTTATCATATATACTCTAAAATCAAGAAAATATTAATTTCACAAATAAAGAAATCATAGATATCATCCTAAGTGATGATACATTGGAGCAATAGAACTTAGGGTTATATTTGCAACAATGATGATCAATTAGGGACTTAATAACCCCTGACATCAGTGATTCTAGCGCCGTATATTACGCGTTAGCCATGAGATTTGGAATGGGACGGAGAAGTCAGCTGTATCTTCTTCCTCTCGCATGAAGCCAGATGTGCAGGTCGTGGCTGTTATCCTCGTAGCGTGCATATTAATTGGTAATTCGTAGATGATATGCAGCATATGGGTGGGAACCGTCATCGTCCCACGATAGTTCTGGCATCTAACGGTTTGTACAAACCATTGCCGTAATTCATTATGTGGGCATGGTGTACACCAAGGAGGCATGCGAGGTCGCGAAGGGGGCAGTGATTAGCTTGGACCAACTACTGGGCCCCACATCATGGAATTGTGGACGGGAAAGTACGCCCGTTGTGCAACAAGGAGTTGATCTCTCATGGGTAAAATAACGCACCTCTGCAGAGTGTAAGAATTGTAACTTGTTACTCCCTGTTCCGGGAAGGAGCTACTAACGCGGCAGGAAAGGAACACCATGAAAGTTCTAGTCAATCTGTGAAGGCTGATGGTCATATATTTTCATAATAAAATCAATCTTTGAAGAAAGATTTACAAAAATTGCATAGTGCCAAGGACTTATAATCTGAGGTGGTAGTTAGAGCATCAAACTTCCCACTCTGCATATAATGAACTTGTTGGGTAACGCTGTTACTCATCCTTCCCTTTGATCCTTTGCTTAGACTCTGAGGATCCCGAAGACGTGCCAATGTATGCAGCTGAATGTCAAGAAGATGTGTTCTACGAAGAGCTTGACCTGTCAGGAGGTGTTGAAGGAGTGGATTACGAAATCCGCTATGGTGTCGACGATAACGAATCCAACTAAGTATCTTAGTTAGTAGTAACCAATGGAGCCGAGTAGCATGAACTCTATAGAATAAGCTGCTGAGCTCAACTCCTAGTCGGAGTTGCAACTTTTAAAATTCCGCTGAAACACTTTATATTTTGGTTTGTAAGTTGAAACCTTTTGAAGTCCTGGACTTCTGGTATTGTAATAATAATAATGTGTGAATGTTGTAATATGGACCCGCAATGTTTCTGTTGTGCCACTCTAAGGGATGTGATTTTGAAGGAACGATGTTTTGTGAGTGTCATGTCAAGGACTATAGTATACTACACATCAGTGGTATGCTGGGTCACCGCAAGCACGTAGACCGCTGTCATAACGGTCTCGCCCCAGAAATAATTTGGCATTCCCATCGCCTTCAGCATGCTTCTGTCCTCCACTACGACCGTTTGGCTGCGTCGCGTGATCACCCCATTCTGTTGGGGTGATTACGGCACCGTGAGGTGGCGCTTGACGCTGGTGTCGGCACACTGTGCACAGCAAACATGGCCGACACGTGAACTCGTCGATACGGTCCATGCGCAGTACTTGGAGCTTGCGCTCTCTCTCTGTCTCCGCTGCAGCTTGGTCCTTGGTAGCCGACGTGAAGGAGCGGTGCACACCCCCGTAAATGTTGAACAGAACAGAGTCCAGGAACCAAGGAGATGCCCTAGTTATCGACATCAAGCGCACGCTTCGCCACGGCACACGCTCCTCGTTGCAGAGAAAGGCTTCACTGGCAAATTCAGAGCGATTGTGAGTGTGAGACAACAAACAGAGACAAGTATTTTGTGCTGCTCAAACTTCCTAGTCTAGGGTGACATTATAGACCTATATCTGAGTTAGTTAGGAACACCTTGATCACCTTCTGGTTGAATGAGTCAACGATTGGTCAACGTGATCCCAACTAGTTGTTAGATGTAAATATATCATTGCTACGCCTAGCCATGATGCTTGTAGCAAATATGGACCCACAACAACATTTCATTGGGATCTAAAATTAAACAATCTGAGTTGTCTAGAAACAACTGACCAACTTGTAGTAGTATGAGCCAACACTTGCTCAAACATGATCCCACCTATTTATACTTAGATCTAGCAAGTAGATAGGATCATGTTGGCCAAGTGATGACACATACAACAATGAGTTGGTGAAGGTGTTTCTATCCAGGCCAGAGAGGTGTCTAGACCCCATGCATGCAATGTTGGCATGGCCACATATTTTCCACAAGCTAGTGTGTGTCATGCCTTGGCATAGCACTCTTATAACTAGATCTATCAACCAGGTGGGATCATGTTGGCCAGGTGTAGTGACTCACACAACCACTAAGTTGATGATGGTGTTTCTAGCCAGCCGAGAGAGGTCTAGACCCCATGAAATGTTGACATGGCCCCACATTTGCCACAAGCTAGTGTGTCATGGCTTGGCATAGAAAAATTATAGCTAGATCTAGCAAGTAGGTAGGATCATTTTGGCCAGGTGTGATGACACATACAATAACAAGTTGGTGAAGGTGTTTCTATCCAGCCCAAAGAGGTGTCTAGACCCCATGCATGCAATGTTGGCATGGCCCCACATTTTCCACAAGCTAGTGTGTGCCATACCTTGGCATAGCACTCTTATAGCTAGATCTATCAAGTGGGTGGGATGATGTTGGCCAGGTGTAGTGACTCACACAACCACTAAGTTGATGATGGTGGTTCTAGCTAGCCTAGAGAGGTCTAGACCCCATGCAATGTTGGCATGGCCCCACATTTGCCACAAGCTAGTGTGTGTCATGGCTTGGAATACAAAAATTATAGCTAGAACTAGCAAGTAGGTAGGATCATATTGGACAAGTGATGACACATACAACAAAAAGTTGGTGAAGGTATTTCTATCTAGCCCAGAGGTGTCTAGACCCCATGCATGCAATGTTGGCATGGCCCCACATCTGCTACAAGCTAGTGTGTATCATGCCTTGGAATAGCACTCTTATAACTAGATCTATCAAGTGGGTGGGATCATGTTGGCCAGGTGTAGTGACTCACATAACCACTAAGTTGATGACGGTGTTTCTAGCCAGCCCAGAGAGGTCTAGACCCTATGCAATGTTGGCATGGACCCACATTTTCCACAAGCTAGCGTGTTTCATGGCTTGGCATAGCAAAATTATAGCTAGATCTAGCAAGTAGGTAGGATCATGTTGGCCAGGTGTGATGACACATACAACAACAAGTTGGTGAAGGTGTTTCTGTCCAGCCCAGAGAGGTATAGAGACCCTATGCATGCAATGTTGGCATGGCCCCACATCTACCAGAAGCTAGTGTGTGTCATGCCTTGGCATAACACTCTTATAGTTAGATCTACCAAGTGGGTGGGATCATGTTGGCCAGGTGTAGTGACTCACACAACCACTAAGTTGATGACGGTGTTTCTAGCCAGCCCAGAGAGGTCAATAGCTCATTTAATGTTGGCATGGCCCCACATTTTCCACAAGCTAGTGTGTGTCACTGTCATGGCTTGGCATAGCAAATTTATAGATAGATCTAGAAAGTAAGTAGGATCATGTTGGCCAGGTGTGATGACACATACAACAAAAAGTTGGTGAAGGTGTTTCTATCCAGCCCAAAGAGGTCAAGATACCCTATGGATGCAATGTTAGCATGGCCCCACATCTTCCACAAGCTAGTGTGTATCATGCCTTGGCATAGCACTCTTATATCTAGATCTATCAAGTGGGTGGCGTCATGTTGGCCAGGTGTAGTGACTCACACAACCACTAAGTTGATGACGATGTTTCTAGCCAGCCTAGAGAGTTCAATAGCCCATGCAATGTTGGCATGGCCCCACATTTGCCACAAGCTAGTGTGTGTCATGGCTTGACATAGCAAAATTATATCTAGATCTAGCAAGTAGGTAGGATCATGTTGGCCAGGTGTGATGACACATACAGCAACAAGTTGGTGAAGGTGTTTCTATCTAGCCCAGAGAGGTCTAGAGACCCTATGCATGCAATGTTGGCATGGCCCCACATCTGCCACAAGATAGTGTGTGTCATGGCTTGGCATAGCACTCTTATAGCTAGATCTATCAAGTGGGTGGGATCATGTTGGTCAGGTGTAGTGACTCACACAGCCACTAAGTTGATGATGGTGTTTCTAGACAACCCAGAGAGGTCAATAGCCCATGCAATGTTGGCATGGGCCCACAACTACCACAGTTGTGTGTGTCATTGCCTGGCATAGCAAATATATAGTTTGATCTATTAGGTGTGATGACTCATACAACAATTAGTTGATGAAGGTAATTCTATCCAGCCTAGAGAGGTCTAGAGATCACATGCAATGTTGGCATGGCCCCACATCTTCCACAAGATAGTGTGTGTCATGGATTGGCATAACACTCTTATAGCTAGATCTATCAAGTGGGTGGGATCATGTTGGTCAGGTGTAGTGACTCACACAGCCACTAAGTTGATGATGGTGTTTCTAGACAACCCAGAGAGGTATAGATCCCATTCAATGTTGGTATGGGCCCACATCTACCACAGTCGTGTGTGTCATGTCTTGGCATAGCAAAAGTATAGTTAGATCTATCGAGTAGGTAGGATCATGTTAGTCAGGTGTGATGATTCATACAACAACAAGTTGGTGAAGGTGTTTCTATCCAGCCCAGAGAGGTCTAGACCCCATGCAATGTTGGCATGGCCACACATTTGCCATAAGTGTTTATCATGGCTTGGCATAGAACTCTTATAGCTAGATCTATCAAGTGGTTGGTATCATGTTGGTCAGGTGTAGTGACTCACACAACTACTAAGTTGATGATGGTGTTTCTAGCCAACCCAGAGAGGTCTAGATACCATGCAATGTTGGCATGGGCCCACATGTACCACATTTGTGTGTGTCATGGCTTGGCATAGCAAAAGTATAGTTAGATCTATCAAGAGGGTAGGATCTTGTTGTCAAAATTATGAATCATACAACAACAAGTTGGTGAAGGTGTTTCTATCCAGCCAGAGAGGTCTAGATCCCATGCAATGTTGGCATGGACCCACATTTTCCACAAGTGTGTCTCATGTCTTGGCATAGCACTCTTAAAGCTAGATCTATCAAGTGGGACGGATCATGTTGGTCAGGTGCAGTGACTCACACATCTACTAAGTTAATGATGGTGTTTCTAGCCAACCCATAGAGGTCTAGATCCCATGCAATGTTGGCATGGACCCACATCTACCACAGTTGTGTGTGTCATGGACTGGTATAGCAAAATTATAGTTAGATCTATCAAGTAGGTAGGATCATGTTGGTCAGGTGTGATTACTCATACAAGAACAAGTTGGTGAAGGTGTTTCTATCCATCCCAGACAGGTCGAGACCCCATGCAATGTTGGCATGGCCACACATCTACCACAAGTGTTTGTCATGTCTTGGCATAGCACTCTTATTGCTAGATCTATCAAGTGGGAGGGATCATGTTGGTCAGGTGCAGTGACTCACACAGCCACTAAGTTGATGATGGTGTTTCTAGCCAACCTAGAGAGGTCTAGATCCCATGCAATGTTGGCATGGGCCCACATCTACCACAATTGTGTGTATCTTGGCTTGGCATAGCAAAATTCTAGTTAGATCTATCAAGTAGGTAGGATCATGTTGGCCAATTGCTGAGTCACACAACCACAAGTTGGTGAAGGGGTTTCTAGCCACCCCAGAGAGGCCTAAAGCCCATGGAAAAATTCAAAATTTGACTGGGCCACCTAAAATTCAAAAAAAATCAAAATTGTGTGAAACGTTGGACACATTTAAAATTTCTTGTAGGTAGAGGGTGCCATGTTTCAGCATGGATCATGTCTCACATCACAAAGGTCTAACCCCTAGGCATCCTTACTAGACACCTTGATTTTTGGCCTAAATTTTAACCGGGCCACCAAAAATTAAAAAACATTCAAATTTGTATGGAACCTTGTACATGTGTCTTAGTTTGTGTATGTTAGCGTGTGTAAAAAAAATCCAGGTTATTCACGAAAGTCGAAAAAACACATTGCTAGGAAAAGAGGCCTAGGTGAGACCAAAAGGGTTGTTCATAAATTTCTCAATTTTTCGATGTTCATCAAATGATCCCAAAATTTTTGCACATGCTATACCAATGGTGCCTGTTAAGAATATGTAATTTATTTGAAAAAATACAAAATGGTAAAATAGCTATTTTGTTCAAATTTTTAAATAGAAAATAAAAAAGTAATATAGGATAGAAGAAAAAAAGTAAGACTCGGCATGCAGGTAACAAGCCAGCCCAACTCCTACTCCCGCGCCCGCGTCACGGCTGCGTCCGGGCGTCAAGTAGATTGGGGCGGGACATCTTAATCCCGGGCATCAAACAGTAATGGGCTCTTTCAGGCCCAACAGAAAACCGTAGCGGGAAGGACTGACGCGGGTGGGAGTTTAGTCCCACATCGCCGAGCGAGAAACAATTTGACCAACATATATACCCTGCATTCATGACGTTATCATGAGATTCTCTCAACAAATCAACCTGACACATACTGCTGTCAGATTACAGATGAAAATTTTGCGCTACGCGGGCCCGCATCCAGGGCCAACAATGGTTTTCTAGTCGTATGCAGGCCGTTGAGCACGAAATGTGTAGGTAGGCATATTTTTTTCATTCCCTTCTATACTACAATAATATTTTGCATTTTGAATAAGTCTGCACGAATTTAATTACTTACCATCTTATATATACAAGCTTGTTGTTTGTTTGGTGAACATGTTTTCCAATTATTTTTACATGAAAAAACTTACTAATTAATTCCGTAGTAGTTTTTTTTATTTTAGATTCCAAATTCAACTAAATTTTAGAAACAATTCTCTAATATTTCTTGAATAGACTATATTTTACCAATATTTTTCTTAACTTTTCTTGCCAAATTGTGTACATTTTGGACACTCCACATTGTCTCAATAATTCAACACAACAAGATCGCTAGGAGAAAATTGGAGATCAAAACAAGATTAATGAACTAACTAATTTGCACATATGATCAGGTATGTAGAATAATTAGAAAGGATGACAATACCAACTAGAGATTCATACTTAATTAATTTTGTTGTCACAACAAAGTGAAGGGTGAAGGTGTTTCTATCCAGCCTAGACAGGTCTACATCCCATGCAGGCCGTTGAGCACGAAATGTGTAGGTAGGCATTTTTTTTCATCCCCTTCTGAAATACAATAACATTTTGAATTTTGAATAAGTGTGCACGAATTTAATTTCTTACCATCTTATATATACAAGCCTGTTATTTGTTTGCTCGACATCTTTTCCAATTTGTTTTACATGAAAAAACTTACTAATTAATTCTGTAGTAGTTTTTATTTTAGATTCAAAATTCAACTAATTTTTAGAAACAATTCAAAATTCATCATCTCTTGGCATAGTTGTGTTATACTTAGATCTATCAAGTGGGTGGGATCATGTTATCCTAACATTGCATTGGGCTCTAGACCCATATGAGTTGACTAGAAACACCATCATCAAGTTTGTCATGCCTTGACATAGCACTCTGATAGCTAGATCTATCAAGTGGGTGGGATTATGTTGGTCAAGTTTAGTGACTCAAACGACCACTAAGTTGATGATGGTGTTTCTAGCCAACCTAGAGAGGTCAATGGCCCATGCAATGTTGGCATGGGCCCATATCTACCACGGTTGTGTGTGTCATGGCTTGGCATAACAAAATTATAGTTAGATCTATCAATTAGGTAGGATCATATATACAACAAAAAGATCAAGGTTTTTCTAGATAGCTAAGATATGTCTAGATTGCACGCACTGTTGGCATGGATTTTTACAAAGCGAGCATGTATCAGAATTACTACATGTACATAGAAAAACAGCGAAACTGAAAGAGGTACAGCACATGATCTTTTTGAAACATAAAGAATCCATTGTATTACCGGCACACCATACAACTTGCACTTGCATATAATTCATAGATGGCAGAGAATACAACAGGACCGGACCAACATGATGCATCAATCTAATCTGACGGCTAGCCGTCGTAATAATCGTAGTGGGTGGTACCATATTCGCCATAAGGCGGCACCATCTGCAGTTCAGAATGCTCGACGATTCTGCAATACTCCACCAGCAATTGATCGAGTTCGAAAAGACGGTCATTGATCCATAATCCTCCTACTCCATACACATGGTCAACCCTTGGTTCCTCTTCCCACGCAAGAGCCTTAAAGTTGTAAGATCTAATCTGGATAGGTCTGGATAGTAGATGTTGTCGTCCTGCACCGTGGGTACCACGGCGCTGTCAACACAGATGCACCGATTGTCAGCAACGAAGAGAGCATGGATGCCGATGCCTCTGACTGGCTGAAGGACACGGTTCTGTGTATCAACCCGGTAAACAACGGGCCTGCTGTCGTAGACCGGTCCACTCACAACAAACAACAACTCCCCTTCAGTATCGACGAGGTAAAAACGATTCTCCGGGTACCGGCAATCCGGAATAGGGCCTGCGACGGTGGCATGCATCTTCAGGTTCCGTGCGGAGCGCTACATCTGGACATCTCCATGAGCATCATCAGGCATAGTTGAGATGACAGGCCCGTATCTGTTTGCGATTAAAACATCACCGGCATAAGAAGTCATGCTATGGAGTTCCGCGAAGTCATTCGGCGTGTACCACCCTTCACCAAATTTCGGGCGACTGCCTTCCTCCGTGCCCTCATCATCCCACCGAATGATGGTGTTCCCAAGGTTTGATGTAAACACCATCAACGACGGGAACATCGTCACAGCGACAGAAGCCACCTGTTCGGTCGGTATCTCCACCCTCAGGAGCTTGATAGAGCCCGAGAAGGGGTTGTACAACCATGTCATGTACGGCTGCACCCTCTATCCAATCACGAGGAGGCCGCCGGTTGTGCTACCGACGCAAAAGTACCTTCCAGAGACATACAAAGGGAGAGAGAGAAAGAAGCAGAGATTAAGTCAAGGTAAACAGAAAGAGATTCAATAAAGATAAACAAGTAGATGAAGAAACATAACTTGAAAAACATATTGTATAGGAGGTGAAAGCAAAAAAGGATCAAACATATACAGATGAATACCAAGAAAGCACCTGCGAATAACCCGACTAATCTTCTTCTCAACGTAGAGGCCGGTTCTCACGTTCAGCAACGTGATGGCGTCGTCTACCTGATACTCCTCTGACAACTGGTGCTATAGAACAATCCAGTTGGCTGGTATAAAGCGCTCCTCAGTGAAGCCGCGCCAGGCGTTGCAGACTTTCCGGAAGGCGGCGTAGTAGTCAAAGTCATCCGTCGACAGGAAGATGTCACCTATCTTCTGCACAACTCCCTCAGGGAGATCAGCCCACGACGAATCCTGCTTCTTGTTGCCGGCCATGGATGATGGTGTTCGTGTGGTCTTGGTCCCGTCGAACGGCAGAGGTAGCGGTTCCAGAGATAGACCGCCGATTATTTATGGAAGAAGGCCTGGAAATGCCAAGGGAAGCGTCTGAAAACGAAACAATCGCATGCACACAGCAACCGCCGATTTGGCGCGTGCGGCAAATAAACCCGCCGATTTGGCGCGCGCGGGAGCCCGCGCGAAAACTTTTGCCACGCGCGTGCTTTTGCGCCATCCCGCGCGCCAAACTTGTCGCGTCTACTGTCGCGCGCGCACCCAACCGTCCGAAAGTTTCACATCCCCCGAGTGTTGCTTCGCCCCCCTCCTGCCTTGCTCCGCCTCCCACCTCGCTCCGCGTCCCGACGAGATGCCGCCCTGCCGCAGCTCGACCTCCGGCTACCGCGGCGTCCGCGCGCGGATGTGCGGCACGTTCTACGCCGAGATCCGCAGCAGCGGCGAGCGCATCGGGCTCAGCACATTCGAGACGGCGCACGAGGCAGCGCGCGCCTACGACACGGTCGCCTGGCGCCTTGGCCGCTCCCGCCGGACGATGAACTTCCACTACGTGTGGATACGGGAACAGGTGGAATCGCTCGCGCCGCCGCCTCCGACCGTCACACGCGAGCAGCAACAGCGCCAACGCGAGCTCGAGCAGCGGCTCAACAAGGCGGAGCTCGACGAGAACCTCCTCCTCGAGTGGGCGCGCCAGTTCCCGGAGGACGTCGCTGCGATGGTGGCATTCTACGAGAAGAAGGCGGCGGCGAAGAAGGCGGATCACAAGGAGCGGAGGGCGAAGTCGGCAGCAAGGAAGAAGGAGATGGTGGATAAGGCCGTAAGGAAGGTGGAGGAGCAGAAAAACAGCATCGGTCCATCGACGATCTTCCTCTCCTCCTCCTCCTCCTCCTCCTCCTCCTCCTCCTCCTCCTTCGAGTGGACATCCACTTCGGTGTCGTCGACGACCCTGGGCTCGTCGGATTTCGACTGTCATTTCGAGTAGTTTAGGGTAGTTTCGAAATAAGTGGTTGTAGGGTCTAAGTTTGTAATATATTTTGTATTTTTAGTTAATTTTTCATGTTTTGTTTCATCTATTGCGTACGCAAAATATGATCTATTCCGTACGCCAGCGATAGATGCCAAACTCCAATACAACCTCCGGACCCTCATGGCCACGGTATGGTGCAGTGAAGATGACGAGTTTCACGCCTACCCAGAGAGGTCTATAGCCAATGCAATGTTGACATGGGCCCACATTTTCCACAAAGTGTCTCATCATGTCTTAGCATATAAGTGTTATAGTAAGATCTATCAACTGGGTAGGATTATGCTATCAAGTGATGACTCATGCAACCACATCTTGAACTATTTCATCAAGTTTCCTCTTGTTTTGTTTGGTTGTTGCTTGACTTCCTTATGTAACAGATTCCTGCATTTTTGAATCTTCTGGTATACTTGTGAGTACATCATAGTAAGATGATCCAAGATGCAATACATTCAACATTCAAGATACACATATGCAATACATACAAGATGATCAACATGTTCAACTTACATTCAGTAACACATTACAGTAGAAACAACATCCTAAACATACTAAATAAATTTAGTAACACACTACACTAGATACAATATGTTCAACTTACTAAACAACATGACTACATTAGACTTTGGCACTAGATGAAACAAGAAAATATGACTATTTGAACAAGCTTCTTCCAAGGTGAAACACTACATGGTAATCTCAACAAAGTTGAGACCAAGGTGCTCCTGCATATGCTCTACTTTCATCAGAAGTAGAGATGCCCATCCAACATCAGCAGCAAATGTGAAGTCATTCCACCCTGTGGTGAAGCTGACATGTCCATAGTCCCTCTGTATAGTATAAGCACATGCAATGAAATTATCTTATTCTCCTTCAAGATCATGTCCCTGCCTGTACAGATGTGTTATGCCCTGATTTGGGTACCTGAAGCCATTTACAACCTCAATTGGCATGAACTGCAATTAAGTTTAAAGTTAGTATTCGAAAAAGCATTCTAAACTAACAAATGCATTCAATTCTATGTGGAAACTAAAAATAACATATAATGAATCATGTGGAAACTAACCAGTGCATTATGTTCATAGTTTTCCATATCCATCTTGTGTACCCAGAAATTCTTTTCATGTTTACTTTAAAAAAACTCATGTTTAGTGACATAAACATCTTTGTAAATGGCAAATAAGATGAAAGCCATTTCCTTCTCAGTGACTGCATTTATGTCTGAGAAGATGGTCCTGTGCAGAATGCTTCTGATAGAACTAGGCACGTCTCCAACCTCTGATCAATGAGGGTAAATACATGTTAATTATTAAAAAATGTTATTATGATGATTTAATAGTAGGACAAGGATAAACTATAAGTGAAAATTATATACAGTAAATAAGGGAAATACCAGTTTCTTCATGAACCTATTTCTCTTCACCATTAGAGTAAACAGTGACATGAAATAAGTTGGTCAAGTTGAAACCAACATGATCAAGGGGGTCATCGTCATCATATTCAAAATGCACTACATCTCCAAGTCCTATATCATAAGCCCTCATCAAGGACTTCCAGTATGGACCATAGATGATTGTCCTAACATTAGACTTCTTCAGGAACAAATCAAAATTCCTTAATGCTTCATTATTCGCAACCATCCAATTATTTGTAGTGAAATCATTTAATCTTTCCCTAAATGAGCATGGCACTACCTGAAGGTAAAAAACAACATAGTTCAGTTCATGGGAAAACAACACAGTAAAAGAAACAATACATAAAATGAAAATATGTAAAAAACTTACCACACCATTGATGGGAAAACCACTAACAATGTTAACTTGGAAGCTAGCTGCTCTCCTCTGTGTCCTACCACAATTGTAGGCAGGCTTCCACACACAGCACAAAACTTTCCAAGAAACACCTGAAAAAAGTAACACTGCACTAAAGGAATGAACTGTGCATTAAAACTAGAGAGTAGTATATGCATTTATCAGTGTAGAACCCTAATCTAGAAAGTGAAAAATAGATCAATTATCAAGCATAAACTACATCAACTATGCATTCAGTTATCAATAATGCACAATCTGAAAAATTAAAAAACCCTAATCCATAACCAGTAAATCATATATAATGTCCAATCATGTGTTCGAAAATCATAATGTTCTGTAAACAATTCATTTACACGATAATAAACGACTCTAATCTGAGTAGTACAAAACCCTAATCCATAACTAGTAAATCGATGGAACTCTAATCGAATCGATCCATAATCACAATAAATCTAGAGGGGAGAAGATGATCGGAAGAACACAAGAAGGATTACAGGGAAACCAAGAAAGAGAATGGAAGGGAGATGCAAAACTCACCGTCGAGATGTATAAAGAGAATGGAAGGGAGATGCAAAACAAAGAACAAAGCTTCTTCAAATGAAGAAACAAATAAGGATTAGAACTGAAACCAAGAAATAAAAGGGAAGACAGAGGGGATTAGAGGAGAAATCTCAATCGGAGGGGACGAACTGCTCTGAGGAACTATTCTCGGGAACTGCTCCGGATGTGCACAGTGGGAGAGGGGTGGGGGGTCGGTGGAAGAGCTTAATCGAGTCCCTTCGGTTTCCCTCCATTTATAAAGTCCCACGATGGCAGAGCTTCCATCAGAATGTTTCTTCTTAGCATCAAGCTAATGCTGAGTGGATGTAAGTATTATGGATGTGGATGCACTAAGTAAGTGTAGGACTTCTAAGTGACAAAATCAACCAACTAAAATGGCTAAGTGCTAACCTGATGAAACTGAAACTCTAACAGACTAACACCTAAACTGAAGCCGAGCGCGTCGAGCGTGGCGTCCAACTTCGCGTTCCAGGCTCTAGCCTCTAGGTGCCTGATAGAGTCCATAGAGGGCCTTGTGCAGGCGTATCACCTAGCGCTCCTGGCCAGGCACGACGAACCCTGGATAGCAGACTTGACTTCCATATGGTACACAGCCCACCCGAGGTGCGCGGCGAGCGCTAGCAGGAGCCTCACGGACTCCAGCCGTGCAACAGGCGCAAAGTCCTCCGCGACGTCGATGCCCTACTGCTGCACATATCCCTTTTGGCGACAAGGCGAGGAGGGTCATCGGGTGCGCCTTGCGGCGAGGCAGATGTGATGGAGGCACGGCTTTAGCTTCGAGTGTCGCAGAGGCTATCTCGGTGCGCGAGGATGATGCTCTCGGCCACGTGTGCTCTACGGGAGCTGGTGTTGATGGAGATGCCAGCGAGTCCTGGCCTGCCACCTCAGATGTAGCGGTGCACAGTGGAGTTGAGTGCATGTAGCAGTCCACCTTGAACGTCATGCTTACAGGGTTGTCCTCGTGCGTGCTCCAGTCCTAGCTCGCGTCCTCGTCAAAGACTATGTTTTGTGTGCATGCACACGCTTGGCGACGGGATCATAGACACGGTAGCCCATGGTGCCGCTCTCATAGCCAATGAAGACCATTGGCGTGCTCCGGTCATCCAGCTTCTTCAGGTGAGGACATGCGCTCTTCACGTACGTGCGCGACGTAGCCGAAGGTCCGCATATACCAAGCCTCATATGGCGTCATGCCGGTGATGCTACGCGTGAACGCCCGGTTCAGGTTTAGCACATAGACCGCTGTCAGCATGGTCTCGCCCTAGAAGTAATTTGGCATGCCCTTCGCCTTCAGCATGCTTATGGCTGCCGCTACGACCGTCTGGTTGTGCCGCGCGATCACCCCGTTCTGCTGGGGTGATTACGGCGCCGTGAGGTGGCGCTTGACGTCGGTGTCGGTGCACTGTGCACAACGAACATGGCCAACATGTGAACTCACCGACGCGGTCCATGCGCAGTACTCGGAGCTTGCACCCGCTCTCCGTCTCTGTTGCATCTTGGTCCTTGGTGGACGACGTGAAGGTGCGGTGCGCACCCCCGTCGATGGTGAACAAAACGGAGTCCAGGAACCAGGGACAGGCCCTGGTGATTGACATCAAGTGCAGTCTTCGCCACGGCACACGCTCTTTGTTGCATAGAAAGGCTTCACTAGCAAATTCAGAGCGATTGTGATTGTGAGACAACAAACAGAGACAAGTATTTTGTGGTGCTCAAACTTCCTAGTCTAGGGTGACATTATAGACCTATATCTGAGTTAGTTAGAAACACCTTGATCACCTTCTGGTTGAATGAGACAACGATTGGTCAACGTGATCCCAACTAGTTGTTAGATGTAACTATATCATTGCTACACCTAGCCATGATGCTTGTCGCAAATATGGACCCACAACAACATTTCATTGGGATCTAAAATTAAACAATCTGAGTTGTCTAAAAACAACTGACCAACTTGTAGTAGTATGAGCCAACACTTGCTTAAACATGATCCCACCTAGTTATAGTTAGATCTAGCAAGTAGGTAGGATCATGTTGGCCAAGTGATGACACATACAAAAACAAGTTGGTGAAGGTATTTCTATCCAGCCCAGAGAGGTGTCTAGACCCCATGCATGCCATGTTGGCATGGCCCCACATTTTCCACAAGCTAGTGTGTGTCATGATGTGGCATAGCATTCTTATAGCTAGATCTATCAAGTGGGCAGGTGTAGTGACCCACACAACCACTAAGTTGATGATGGTGTTTCTAGCCAGCCTAGAGAGGCCTAGACCCCATGAAATGTTGGCATGGCCCCGCATTTGCCGCAAGCTAGTGTGTGTCATAGCTTGTCATAGCAAAATTATAGCTAGATCTAGCAAGTAGGTAGGATCATGTTGGCAAGGTGTGATTACACATACAACAACAAGTTGGTGAAGGTGTTTCTATCTAGCCCGGAGAGGTGTCTAGACCCCATGCATGCAATGTTGGCATGGCCCCACATTTTCCACAAGCTAGTGTGTGTCATGCCTTGGCATAGCACTCTTATAGCTAGATCTATCAAGTGGGTGGGATCATGTTGGCCAGGTGCAGTGACTCACACAACCACTAAGTTGGTGATGGTGGTTCTAGCCAGCCCGGAGAGGTCTAGACCCCATGCAATGTTTGCATGGCCCCACATTTGCCACAAGCTAGTGTGTGTCATGGCTTGGCATAGAAAAATTATAGCTAGATCTAGCAAGTAGGTAGGATCATGTTGGCCAAGTGATGACACATACAACAACAAGTTGGTGAAGGTGTTTCTATTTAGCCAAGAGAGGTGTCTAGACCTCATGCATGCAATGTTGGCATAGCCCATGCAATGTTGGCATGGACCCACATCTACCACAGTTTTGTGTGTCATGGTTTGGCATAGCAAAATTATAGCTCGATCTATCAAGTATGTAGGATCATGTTGGTCAGGTGTAGTGACTGACATATCCACTAAGTTGATGAAGGTGTTTCTAGCCTGCCCAGAGAGTTCAATAGCCCATGCAATGTTGGAAATGGCCCACATCTACCACAGTTGTGTGTGTCATGTCTTGGCATAGGAAAATTATAGTTAGATCTATCAGGTGTGATGACTCATACAACAACAAGTTGATGAAGGTGTTTCTATCTAGCCCAGAGAGGTCTAGATCCCATACAATGTTGGCATGGCCCCACATTTTCCAAAGTTTGAAAGAAGCACCAAAATTAAAAAAATATCAAGAAATAGTGGAACTCTACACGCCACCATTGGTACATCCATGCGTGTATAGAAAGATTCTAGAATTAAGCAGAAAGAGGGATCACATTTTGCCACTTAAAAAATGGAAAATGTGTGTTTTGTACAAATAAACCCATCAGTCTTGTGTGCCAAATATGGCCTCATTCAGACAAAATAGGGTTTTGGGAAGGGGATTGAGTCGATAGCCACACATTTTCATAGCTACTAGCTTATGTTGAGAAGTGGTTTTGGGAAAAACTACATTACCCATGCGTGTTTCTTATTTTTCCTTGGTGGCAGGATACATAACAAGACTCCATGTCAATATACCACTAGTTTTTTTTCAAAAACTAGTAATTAGTTGTGCCTAATATGACTATCCAATAATCGTAGTTTTTCCACTAGTAAGATCAAGGTTTTGTTAGAAAAAATTGTAATGTCATCATGACCTGCTATATCAACTAACCGATCTAACCATAAGACTGATATGACAAGACATGTTGAGACACTTTATGGCATATGTGGGCCGATGCCAACATTGCATGGGATCTAGACCTCTTTAGGTTGTCTAGAATCTCCCTGATCAACTTGTGGTTGTGTGACTCATCACCTGGCCAAAATGATCAAACCCAGTTGATACATCTGAGTAAGCCATGACACACTAAGTGGCGGTGGGCCCATGCCAACATTGCATGGGATCTAGACCTCTCTAGGCTGGCTAGAAACATCTTCACCAGCGTTTCTCCTATTGCTCAAAACGGTGTGTATTTCTTTGGTATAGTCCTTGTCACAAAGGATTAAAATGTCTTGATAGTACTATTGGCCGTGTCTACGTGTAAAGGGATGTAGTTTTTGATGAAAATGGTTTTCCCTTTGCTACACTTCATCAAAATTGCAGGTCGTCGCCTCCAAGATGAAATTCTTTTGCTTCCTTCAGATAATCCCTCCTCGGTAGAAACAACTAGGGGTGTGCATACTAATGACCAATATATATGTGCTGATTGTTCCTGTCGTCGATCCTATGCAGGCCACATCTGACACCCTGCCCACGAGCTCTACCGACCTAGTCACACAAAATTCTTCCAAAAATACTAATGACAACACATCAGATAATGAGGCTGAAGAAAACACCGCTACAAGCCAAGAAAACACGGACTCTAAGCATGATAGTGGGGCAAAATCTGCCTCGGATCCGCCCCCGATGACTGTGAAGCACCGTCATCTAGGCGTATCGATCCACCATAGTCCCCTCACACCACGCCCCCAAGGTCTGGGCCCTCCCTTGCGTCGCATTCTGCACGTTATATGGTGGCCATGGGGAGCCCGACATGTCTTCCCCGTGGTCCCCACCAATGCGTGGACGTGCGGATCTCCCACCCAGCTCTTCCTCGTGGTTCTTCTGATGGCTTCGGGAGTGACGCCTCGCCAGGAGATCCAATCGGCACGTCGTCGAGCGCTGGTGCCAAGGAATATTCTGCACATGTACAATCTTCAGCGCCAGGATCTTCTGCACCACCTGTTGCTGACGTATCTACTGCTACTGAACCCTGCACTCGACTACAAAAAAGGTAATACCTCTCTTCCAAAATGTAAGTCTTTTTAGCAAACTAAGACAACTTGCTAAAAAGTTTTATATTGTGAAACGAAGGAAGTATAAAGGACCCAAAAAATCGTACTAAGGGCACAATTCGGTTGGAACTGTTAACATCTACAGGAGAACCATAAAACTTGCATGAAGCTAAAACGGATATAAAATGGAAGTGTGATATGCAAGATCCCACCAAGCTCTAACAGAAATGTTATTGATTGCACCTTGTCCCACCAAGCTCTAACATGAACCCACCCAGTTGATACATCTAAGCATAAGAGTGCTATGCCAATCCATGACACACACTTGTGGTGGATGTGGACCCATGCCAACATTGCATGAGATCTAGACCTCTCTTAGCTGGCTAGAAAAACTTTAATCAACTTGTGGTTGTATGCCATGTTACAACATCAACCTAGTTTCACATCATAAAAATTCACTTATAGGTAGAGGATGCCATGTTATAACATGGACCTAGTTTCACATCCTTATTAGGAACCTAGAGTTTTTTCCTAAATTTGACCGGGCCACCAAAAATTCAAAAAAAATCAAAGTTGTGAGAAACCTTGGACACATTTAAAAATTACTTCTAGGTAGAGGATGCCATGTTTCATCATGGAGCAAATCTCACATCACAAAGGTCTAACCCCTAGCCATCCTTACTGACCAACTTGTAGTAGTATGAGAAAAGTGTATGAATTAAGGGCAATGTCTAGTTTTCTGCTACCTCCACATACCTACATGCATAACAGTAAGGCGCAGTTAGATATTGACAATTTCAATGAAAGTTTTGATAATGCTTTTAGTTGTACTCAAGGAATGACTTACTGTGGATGTAGTTTGCATAATTTAGCGTTTCGTCTATTATGACCAGCTGTATTGCATGCGCTGCACAGGTGGTGACCCTTCTTCTTCTTTTTTTGTTCATCATAAGATAATGGTCTGCCATTTATACTCATGCGTGGATTAGCACCGTTAGCTCCAACTCGTTTGTTTTTCTTAGGAGCGCCTTTGGATTTCACTTTTAGTGGATCACCAACTTGAGGTGCTTTTCCCTTGCTGCTATGTGCATCTGGATCGAAGTAGCTTGTTTGAATATTGTTGAGCCCCTTTATCCTTTGCATTATTCGTTCCATGCATTCCTGGTATTCATGACGAGACTGTTCATCATGGCATACCACTGCGACAACTTCTTGAGATCGTACATTCAAGTCGGAAAAAATTGTCCTCTCGGTTGCACTTGACCATCCATATCCAAACATATCGCTCTCGCGCTTCGCAGACAATCCAAATCTTGCGTTCTTTGCGAAGCGCCGAAGGACACAGCAAGTTGGTATTTTTCTAGTCATACATAAGCCAATATTTAGAGGATGTGCTTGGAAGCTAGCCCCTTCCTAGCCATTCTTCTGCAGGAGCACTTTATAGTTTCCTCACTATCAGGCGTGTAGGTCACGTCAAACTGCCTAGTAGCTTTATCTGCCCATACCATAGTGTACTTATCACTGGTACCACCTTGCGCACATTCATCAATCTTGAGTCCAGCAATTCTTTTTAGCTCCGATTGCAAGATATAGAAGTTTGCTGTAGTGAATACTTTCGCAGCAGCCAACTCAATATCTTTGTATTTAGTAACCGCCGAAGGTAATGTCTGTGAGTCCTTGCAGTCCCGTCGCGCATCTTCCTGACGGATACGGTTAATGGTATTCTTGTAGTGCATGATCAAATCCACCAGTGTCATTTTAGAGTCAAGATGAAGGTGTAGGCACGAGTTCAAACTCCCTCTCCTCTGATTGTTTTTCATTCCGAGAAAAAATCCATTGGCTAGATACGCGGTGGCCCACCATCTATTATTCTTATACACTCTACTCCGCCACTCTTTAGTTGCCTTCGTCTGCCATTTCTTAATATAGGCGCTCCATCTCTGCTCAAAGACCTCTTCTGAGGTGCTGTAGTATATCAATGACCTGAATTCATTCAGAGAATCGTGATTGGGGTGTTTTTCATATTCTTTTCAATGTGCCACGTACATACACGGTTCCACACATCCTTGAAGACAATGCCAATGGCTTTCATCATTGAACCGTCTGCATCAGTGATAACCCCTTTTGGCTTATTTTGATACACCGTAGGAGGGCTCACTGGAATAGCTTTCAAAAAATGTTTGAAGCAGCCATACATATGGTTCTGTTTTCTAGTTGGAGACGATTGAGCATGCGAAAATAGTAGTTCTGCGGTGATGGTTCAACCCCACGAAAGGAATGAACGACATTCCATACCGATTCATTTTGTACGTACTGTCGAACACCAGCACATCACCGAAATCCTCATAGTCCCGACGTGACTGAGAGTCACACCAAATCATGGTTTTCAAATTTCCTTATTCATCTAGCTAGTAATCGAAAAAGAATTCATGATCACGGTCCTGCCTGTTCCGCATAATGCGGATGGCTATGTTAGCGTCACCTGATGCAATTAGCTTCCTCTTCTCCCGGGAACACATGTTGTCAAGATCCTTTGAGACGAACCCAACCTTGCTCCACCTTCCACTTTTGCTGATAAAGGTTTGCATCCCAGTTGTTGCCATTGACATGATTTTATCTCTCTGATAAGACTTGATCTTCCGATGGGATTGAAGAAACAAGACTTCATCGGGTCTAGCTAGCACATGGTTGTGCTCGTCCTTAAATTGCAGAACATTCTAATTCCCCTTGGATTAGTTATACGACACGCTGAGATAGGCTCGACAGTCACAGTGAGATAGAGCTCGTGGCCTCTTCTTGCGGTGCTCCATGTGCACATACTTATCCTCACGTCCCCCTGCCTTAGAACATAGAAACCGCCTATATATAATTTCTCCATTAGGAGCTCGCCTCACCTTCTGTTTCCTTATGCTGAAACCACGTTCTCTGGCGTATGCATTGTAGTAAGCGAATGTTGTCGCTTCGGTAGTGAAGGTCATCTCCTTTAAAATCTGATGCATGTCACGCTTATCATGAGCATGCTAAAAATCCTTCTCTGGAATCACTGGATGTTGTCTGTGCTCATGCTGTGAGCTGTCTGTAACCTACACAATTAAAAGCAAAGAAATGTAAGT
Source organism: Avena longiglumis (assembly GCA_030063025.1). Lineage (NCBI taxonomy): Eukaryota > Viridiplantae > Streptophyta > Magnoliopsida > Poales > Poaceae > Avena > Avena longiglumis. The sequence continues at coordinate 452,263,965 of CP125974.1, read as the reverse complement.
GGTGGTCATATGGTTGATCCTATATATTCCTTGTCATACAACAATAAGCAACTTACATCACTCTTGAATTCAGATTTTGATCCTTCAGGTTCTTGTGATTCTTCTGTCGTCTCTTCATCCCAGATTTCTAAGTCCGAATCTCCAAAATAATCATGGTCACTCTGAGAGAATAGTACAACATGCAGCATTATAGCACAAAGTCATATAACATGGCTATTAAATTCTTATAAAATAATGTAGCACTAGACATACATCACTAATGCTTTCCGAGATCGATTCTTTCTGATGGCGCTCCTTGTTTCCACAATTGATGTCCATCTGCACAATTTAAAAAGTATATGTATAAATTTGCATGCTCTAGGTGTGCGTACAAAATAAAAAAGAAACTTCACTTGACCTTATCATCCTCGGATTCGTTTTCTTCAAAGAGGTCGTTCTCAGTAAGCTCATCTTTAGAGAAAGACATATCTCTATCATCCGAATTTGAATCACCATTGTGCATAGGGATGCTCTTGTCACTCCTAGTTGGCATAGAGTCCTCCAACTGTTCAAGCAAAGAAAAAAACGCTAATCTAATTAGTGATGTATATGTAGAGGACTCGTAGATGCAAAGATGAACCCTAAGCCGCTATGCTAAAGGTGATGGAAAGAATGTGGGTTAGAGAGGCAGCTACTCACATCTTCTGGGCGCCGGTGGTGAGATGGGACACAGGACTGGTTGATGCGACCTGAGGATGAGAAGATCTGGATGGCCTTTGATCTAGAGATGTAGGTCTAGAACGGTTATCGTCGGCGTGGACGGACACGTCGCCACCGGAGCCGGGCAGGTTCGCAGTTGGAGGATTAGATCTGGGCCGACGGCGCGGACAACCACGTCGCCCCTGGATCCGATCAGGCTCGTGGCTGGAGGATTAGAAGGCTGGCTGCCAGATTCACGTCGCCAATCCGGATCCTTCGCTGGCGCATGTCGCCGCCAGAGCCAGGTAGGATGATCGAAAATTTATGGTTAGAGCGGTGTCTGGGGAAATGGCGGCCGTGATACTTTTTGTGATCAAACCTAATAATGGCATGGCGACGTGGCAATGGTTGACAACGTGTTAATGAATGGTCAAATCTAATGTCGTGGCGACATGGCAATGGTTGACATTGTGGCAGTCAATAGTATGTATTCGGATACATGGGAATATGGGCCTGGACATGGACTTCGGGGGCTACCCTCGCGCGCCCTCCTCTGAAAATGCACGGGGACAATTCTACCCCTACGAACTTTATAACTTTTCAGAGCGCGCGGGTCTATGGAATCAAGCCTCAATTATTAAAACAAATCTTGAAGGCAAGCTTTCATGTCAACAAGAAACACCAAAACATTTTTTTGTTTTCAATGAGTATCTTCACATATTCTCTTGTTGGTTACTTAGGCCATTGTAGTTCATGAATTGTGTTGTCTTGTTTGACATTTTACACCAACCAATTTGGTATCCAATACACAAGAACCACATTGTTTAACAAGCAAAGAATACAACCATAACATGTATATCATCTATATACGTGAGCTGAACAATTCTAGTCTTTTCTTTTTCTACCAAATAATTCAGAGATTATCTTTCATCATTTCCTTTTCTTTTAAAAGAATCTATCAACATCAACTATGGCGCCATACACATAGTCCAAAGCATGTATAGTCAAATAATAATGTCTTTGGACTTGTACTTTTAAGTAGATCACCATTATCAAATGTTTGGCGTTCTTTAGAAATTCATTCTTTAGTAATATTTTAGTGTAGTAAATATTTTACCTACATTTTTTATTCATCCTTATCATGACAATTTTCATGATCAAGCTACTATAGCTTATAACAGTGAATCACGAGTATAATGTTGCTCTCCAAAACCATTTGGAGGATTAGGACGACCAGCATCTCCAACATTTGCAAATTCTTATCAAATATGAGAACATATATTTTTCTAAATTACACTCTATCATGTTGCAACCAAAACATAGTTTCAGATATCGCAATATCTTCCACACATGATGGTTTCTGAAACAATTCTTTTAGCTCCTAGATAACCTTGATATTAAAACAATATTTTGAATATCAAGAATCATGGAGGCAAAACATGATACTTTAGATACTAACACTGGAATTGTTACTCTTGATTTAATACCATTATTAAACTTCATGGAGTAAATGGAGTTTGCTGAAAGTTTGCAGTAGGACTTTTAATATTTAGATTGACACTCAAAACAATATGAAACCAGTTCGTAAAGTAACTATCCAGAATTCTATAGTTCTATTGTCTCAATTATAACTAAGCGTAAGGTGGTGAACGGATGCCAATTACTACAACGATTATGCAAATTCACTTTGATTTAATTTATGATAATTTGTGTTCAACTTTTAATCATATTATTGTTGAACTCCCACTCAAAAAAACATCCCTCGAGTCATTTTGGTGATTACTGTCATCGGATTGTCGACAAGTACGCCATAGGGGGTCCTAGTGGCGTTGGAAGAATGGGGTGTGAGACATCGGATGTTCCAGGAGCGGTGAGCACAAGTTTACCCAGGTTCAGATCCAACTGCGGTGATCGGATCCTACTCCTGCTAGCAAGCCAGTAATATATCGGCGTAAGCCGGATGTTACAGCGGATTACAATAGAGGTTCTCCTGTGCGAGTTGGTTGTGGTTGTGTATTGAGTTGTTGTGCCCTAAAGGCTCCCATAGGGCCGGTTTATATAGTCACCGGGGCCTAGGGTTACAGGAGAGACCTATCCGGCTATGTTATAGAGTCGGTAACTATGTACAGGTTGGACTACAAGTAATACTACAGGCCTAAGTTGATAACTCTTCTGTGCCTTGTCGTAGTCGGAACTGGCTCCTCCTCTTTCTCTGACTAGGCCGCCGGTGAAGCAAAGCTCTAACCCGTTGGTGGGACACCCTGGTCAACGAGTCCTGTGGGTATACCCGGAAAGTATATCCCCAACAGTAGCCCCCGGAAGTCTCCAAGATCCAAAGTCGGATAAATCGTCTAGCTTGATGGTTTCTTCGTCTTGAGAAACTTAAAGGGTTCCCGAAAACTTCGTTCATTAATGTAGGATTCTGAGTCAATCGAACCGGATATATTTTGTTCTGACCTTAGTCTTTTCCCTGCTTGGTTTGAAACATAAGCCAGATTTTTCAGCGGCGTGCGGACTGACAACTTTTTAGACCAGGTCCTATCACTAACAGGATTTCCATCAGCATGACCGTTGGTGGGTCCGTTCCTTACGGAACAGAACGCCATTTCAATGCCTGCACGAAAATCGAGGGGGCAGAAGAGTCGCGAGGAAGCTAACTCCCCCTCTCCTATACGCGTGGCGCTAATCGCGCGTGTCATCGCACGAATCTTAGAGCAGAGACAAATAAAGAGGGGAGAAAACTGTTTCTCTAATATTCACCTCTCCATCGATTCATTCATTGCCTCCTCGTAATCCTCGAGCACTCCACACCAGTTCCCATCTACGCAACGTGAGAAAAAATCTCACCTTCCCCCACCAGTCCTTTTTCCTCCAAGATCCATGGCATCTGCCTCGACCTTAGTGGCGGCGGCGGGTTTGTCAGCGGCGGAAGAGAGGAAGATGCGGGGCCTCTGGATCCCCAGCGCCATGGACAATGCAGAAGTCCAAGTCATTCAGGACGAAGGTTTCATCATCGCTGGTGCGTGGTGGAGCGCCTCTAGGCATGTTGTTCCCGCCCCGCTTGATGGCGAGAGGGTGCAGTTCGGCACGCACATCGACCGTGGCCTCATCTTGCCACCGTCGGACTTCCTCGTTGAGGTCCTTAACTACTGCGGTGTGCAACTCCATAATCTTCCTCCCAACTCCCTGCTTGAGCTTAGCACTCACGCATCTTTGTGCGAGGGGTTTCTTGGCATTAGGCCAAGTCTCACCCTTTTCCGGTACTACTATGGTACTCGGAAGAGTTCCATTAGTGCCGGTGTGCCTTATATCACCGACACTCTTAGCTTAGTCCTTAGGAGAAACCGATTCTATCCTAGGATTAACGCTAGTGAGTCCATCAAATGCTGGGTCGGAACTTTCTTCTATCACAAGGATATTTCGGCTCCTGAAAAGGCGGAAGGTCTTTCGGTGTTCGTCGACGGCGCCGCCACCAGAATTCATGGGAAGCGGAGGCGCCGGAGCTGTCGGATATCTTTATCCTCGCCAAGAGGCGGATTGAGTATTTGATGAGGCACGAGGGTCTCTGTGGATCTGACTTGATCCACTGCTGGCTGGAGCGTCGAATTTAGCCTCTCCAGCACCACGGAGATCGCCTCATGCACCAGATCACGAGCGATAAGAAGGACAAGATGCGGGTCAGTTCAAGCCGGATTGCGGCGAAGGACTACAAGACCCTCATGCAATATTTAATCAATGAAAGAGCGGAACGAAAAGTTCCGAAAGTTTCCATGAAGATGTATACGACCAACCATCCTGTGACTCCGGTAATTATTCCGACTCTACTTTCGCGTTTCGTCATTCTTTTCTGTTCTTTCTCTGACTCTATTTTCATCGATGCTTTTTGACTTTGTCATCTCGATAAACTCTTCGAGTTTGAGCTAGCTCCACTAGAGGTCTATGCCTCAGACGATCCGGAGGCGATGGAGGATGATGAGGTGCAGGAAGTTGCCACCCCCGCCTCCAAGAAGCGCAAGGCGAAAGAAGTTGTTGTTGCTGCTGGTAACCAAGTGTTACCAGTGGTTAAAAAGTAAGCACCCTATCTTTAATTTTCAGTACTTTTGTACTTTATTTCTTTCCAGAGCACACCTGATATATAGGATTTTCGTGTTCTAGAGCTGAATCATTTTTGAAGATCAAGATCAAGCCGGAAATCAAGCCGGGCAAGCAGATACTCAGCAAAATCTTGTCATCTCCCCTGTTGTGCCGCCATCGATTCCATCTAGTACTCCTTCAGCACATGGAGCTTCTGCCTCCCCTGATGCTGGCAAAATCTCGAAATCCCTGGTCACAGTTGATGGCCAGGAAATTAACAAGGGTGAACCCGTCAAGGGTAATGATCCCATGGTAATGTCTACAGGAACAATGGATAAAATGGCCGGCTCCGATGTCTCTGGACTGAAGAGGAAAGAGAAGGAAGAGATCCTCAGATTGGCTCAATCCAGTCTTGATAAGCACACCTTGACTCCAGAGGCAGCGAGCCAAGAGGAGTAGGACGTCAAGCTAGTTAGCTTCCTGGACCAAATTTTGGTCCGGGACGCTAGAGTCGCATCTGGCAAACTTCCAGCGACGGATGTTACTTCCCTCACCCTTACCGAGAAGGTGTTTCACAGCACCAAATTCGGATTTGAAAAGATGCACCTGGAACACATTGTAAGTTTCTGATTCTTATTTGCATTTATTATCATATCCTCTAGCCCCCAAGTATAAAGTCGGATAAACATCGTTGGATCCGAGTTGATGCTTTTAGGTTGCAAAAGAACGATGTAGTGTAGCCCCCAAGGCTCGTGCTGTAATTTTACTTAGTTAAATTTGCATCTCTAAACTTACAGAAAATTGCATCTTCCAACTAGGAATTGCTCAAGAATATTAGCAATAAGCACAAAGAAATCAAGGCTTTGCGCTTTGAGAATTCAAAGTTGAAAGTTGAGAAAGATGAAGCAGAAGGTAAGCTTTTCCGACTTCTTCTTTGTTAATTATCTTTTTTGTCATAGTCAAAATTGTTTTGTCCGATTGATATTTTTTCTTTGCAGAAATGTTGTGTCAGTCTAGAAAGATGGTGGAGCAAGCCGAAAACTTCAAGGTGTTGGAGATAGAGAATGCTGAGCTTCGGGACAAGCTTTAGAAGCTAACTTTGGAATCGGAGAAATCCGTAGCCGCGGTCCTAGAGTCAAGCAATCACGAGACCGTGAGGCTCGAGAAGCTCCTAGCCCTCCGAGACAAAGAACTATCTCATCTCAAGAAGGACTTCGATATTCAGAGGGATCTTGCCCAGGCCACAGCCAGTGAACTAAAATGCCTCCGCAAGGAGCATGCTCAATGGAATCACTTTGTGCTAGGTAAGATTTCCGAATCTTTTATTTTGTTGTTTGATTTTTTTCGAGTTTCTTTTCAGCCGAATTTTGACTTTTTGTTTTTTTCCTAGCCCCCCTGAATCTTTCCGACTCTCCTACCTCCGAACCTTGCCTCGACCTCATTAAGCTCGTCAGATATATCTTGTATGACTTCGGCCAAACTCTAGAAGAGGCTGGCGAGTCCGTCAAGCTTTCCGACTTGCACACAATGTCGGTGCACGAGGTGAGGGAAAAGGTTAAGGAAATTCCGAAGCTTATCGAAGACTGGAAGATCTCCTATGCTCGGACTGCTGCTCAGACAGCTCTGACCATGGTGATGAGCCACCACAACAAGATGTAAATCTGGCACATCACCAAGGGCATTGCCGAGGATGATGATGAGGGTAACCCACAAGACATCAAGGCCATCCAAGAGTCTTCTGCAGGTTATGCTTGTCGTGTGGCGGAGATGACCAACTATACGACGCCATTCTTTGAATCCGTTGTCGCGCCTCCCTCGCCCCAAGAGCCAGAAGCCAGCAATGCTTCCGAGTCTGATATTGAGGGCGACCATGTTGTTGACTCCAATGCTCCACCTGCTTCATCACCACCGCCTGATTCTGCAGCATAGATATTTTGTATGCATTATTCTGAACTCATGGCAATGTAATGATGAAAATAATGTTTTTATTTTGTGTTGGTTTTGTAAAAACTGATGCTTTTACTGTCGTAGCACTTTTGCTTATATTTTTTTTATGTATGTGCTTGAAAACTTCTGAAGAACTTTGTGTTTCTATGCCTATACTTGTCGTTTTATCTGGTTCTCTGCCTCGTCCCTTTCATGGGTTATCCAACCTTCAGCACAGAAACTTTGTCGAGCAATGGAGCGCAATTGCTAAACCAGTTTAAACTCGGAAACAAATCCGGCTTCCAGTACCAATAACTCATTACTCGGAAAATGCCCGCGTCTAAGCAATCAGATAAAAAACCTAAGTATAGATAATAAATTAAATTTTGTACCCTAGGGTAACACTTTTTAGATATTCAAAGATCGTAAACAGAACGAACATGAGCATAAAGTACTTTCAAGCATTCTGGGATTTTTGAAAAAATTACATGCTCTTTTGGAAATAAGTTGGCAAAAAACTTCTCAAAGATAACATATGAGGAAACCAACACTTTATTTCACTTTGAACTTGTACATATATAATTACAAGGAAATATAACTAAGAATAAAAGGGACGTAGTTGTGCAATATTCCATGGATGGTCTATTTCATCCGGGTCGGTGCTGCCACCAGCTCTCTTTCTCTTCCGAGTATCAAGTCTTTCCTTGACTGGTCTCATGTCAGTTAAATAATATGACCCATTATGCAGAACTCTGCTAACCATAAAATGTCCTTCCCAAATTGGGGAAGTTTGTGCTTTCTATTTTGCACAAGTCGAAGAACCAAATCGCCTTTTCTGAAAGAACGGTTTTGCACTCTTTGACTATGATACTTGCGCAACTTCTGCTGATAGGCTGTAGATCGCTGCTCAGCAACGACGCATACTTCTTCGATTATATCGAGATCATGTTATTGAGAAACTTCTGCATCTTCTTCGATATATGCTTTGACTCATGGAGCCTGATGAATCAGATCACTTGGAAGAACTACTTCTGCACCATAGACCAAGAATAAAGGAGTATAGCTGGTTGATCTGTTAGGAGTTGTACGCAAGCTCCATATCATAGACGGTAATTCTTCCTCTCAAGCCCCCGTAGCCCGACGAAGCGGTGCCTCGAGGCGAGTTCAGACTCCTTGTAGAATAAGGCCATTAGTTCTTTCGACTTGTCCATTAGCTTGTGGATGTGCGACTGATGCAATATCGAGTCGGATCCCTTGTTCTTTGCAGAATTCGGCAAGTTCACCCATGGAAAAGTTGCTCCCATTGTCAGTAATTATACTATGCGGATATCCGAATCTGATGATTATGTCCTCGACGAAGTTTCTGGTTGTGGCTCCATCGCAACATGTTAGGGGTTTAGCCTCAATCCATTTTGTAAATTTATCCACCATCACTAGTAGGTGTGTAAATCCACATTTTGCCGGGCGAAACGACCCTACCATATCAAGCCCCAGACCACGAACGGCCATGTATTAGGGATTGTTCGCAACTGTTCAGCCAGAACATGTGCCTGATGAGCGTACTTTTGGCAACCTTTGCACGTTTTGACCAGTTTATCGGCATCCGCCTTAGCTGTAAGCCAAAAGAATCCGCGTCGAAAAGCTTTTGCCACTAAGGGTATGGCTGTAGCATGATGACCACCCTCGCCTTCGTGGATTTCTCTTAAGATTTCCACACCTTCTTACGAAGAAATACATCTCTGAAACATGCCAGAAACACTCTGTTTATAGAGCTCACCATTTATTATAGTGTAGGCTTTTGCTCGCCGGACAATCTACCAGCTCAAGACTTCGTCTTCGGGTAGTTTTCCGTCTATCAGGAAATCCAGATAGGATTTTGTCCAGCTGGGAATTACAGTCAGAACTGCTATTAAAGGTGAGTCGGATTTCATCGAATAGTCCTCATCAACTCTGACTATGGAGGGGACCCTTAAATGATCTAAAAAAGCGCCATCTGGTACTTGTTTCCGCGCAGAGCCTATTCTTGATAGAGCATCTGCTTCCTCATTTTTGGCTCGAGGGATGTGTTGAACCTCAAAACCCTCGAACGACTTAGATAGTTCATCCACGACAGCTTTATATGCTGCCATGTGCTTGTTTGCGTTGCAGATATCGGATACTTGATGAGCAACTAAATCTGAGTCACCCTAACACATGAGTCTTGATATGCCAATGTTTTTAGCCATGCGTATTCCATGCAGCAGTGCTTCATACTTGGAAATATTATTGGTTGTCGTGAAGTAAATTTGCAAAACATAGAACAACGTTTCTCCTTGGGGTGATTTGAGCACCACACCAGCACCTGAGCCTCCTCATGCTTTTGATCCGTCGAAGTGAAGGGTCCAAAATTCCGAGTCTGGAGGGCCTATGTTTTCTGCCGTTTCTGTCCAATCAACAACAAAGTTGGCAAGAATTTGGGACTTGATTGATGTACATGGTTTGTACTCAATGTCAAAAGTTGCAAGCACTATTCCCCACTTTGCGACATGTACTATGGCGTCACAGTTATTGATTATATCTCGTAGGGGAGCGGTGCTCACCACTGTGATATTGTGCTCTTAAAAATAGTGGCGTAGCTTTCTAGATGCAAAGAATACTCCATAGGTTAACTTTTGATGGTGTGGATACCGTTGTTTTGATTCTGTCAGGACCTCACTCATATAATAAGTTGGCCTCTTCACCTTATGATCGTGGCCTTCATCCTCGCGCTCAACTACTGTTACTACACTTATGACCTTGTTGGTTGCTGCAATGTAGAGTAACATAGGTTCCCGAGGTTCTGGCGCTATGAGAACTGGTGGGTTTGAAAGTAGATCTCAAATTTTCCAGGGTAGTTTTGGATTCCTTAGTCTAGACAAATTTGTCGGTTTTCTTCAAGAGTTTGTATAAAGGTGCGGCTCTTTCGCCGAGCCGGCTGATGAACCGACTCACCGCTGCAATGCAACCAGTGAGACGGTGTACGTCATTCAGGCGAGTTGGCCTGGTAATGTTTAAGATAGCCTTGATTTTGTCTCGGTTCACCTCTATGCCTCGCTCAAAGACGATGAAACCTAACAATTTTCCGGCTGGAATTCCAAAGAAACACTTCTTCGGATTTAACATCATATTGAATTTTCGGACTAGCAAACGTTTCATCCAAGACGGAAATTAAAGTTTCCTTATTCTTGGCCATAACTGCTATGTCGTCCATGTATATATGGACGTTGCGTCCGATTTGGTCGTTGAGACAACGTTGCATAGTATGTTGATATGTTGCTCCTGCGTTCTTTAAGCCAAAAGGTATAGTTTTGTAGTAGAAGGCTCCAAAGGGAGTGACGAAAGACGTCTTAATTTGATTCTGCTTTTTCATCGGTATTTGGTGATATCCAGAATATGCGTCGAGAAAATAGAGTAATTCCATCCCTGCCGTTGAGTCGATAACTTGATCGATTTTTGGCAAAGGAAACGGATCTTTTGTACATGCCTTGTTCAAAGCGGTATAATCAACACACATCCTTAAATCAATGGTGTCCTTTTTAGGGACGAGTATAGTATTTGCCACCCAATCTGTATGGATGACCTCTGCTATAAAATCCGCTAATTCTAGGCAGGCTAATTCCTTATCTATTGCTTTGTAATTTTCATCACCAAACTATCGTAAGGACTATTTGATGGGTTTAGCGTCAGGGTATACATTAAGAGAGTGCTCGGCAAGTTCCTTAGGTACTCCGGTCATGTCAGATGGCTGCCATGCGAAGATATCACTATTACCTTTGAGGAACTCGATGAGCACGCTTTCCTATGCGTGTCCTAAGCCTACCCCTATATTCGTCATCTTGGAGGGATCATCTTCCTTCAGCGACGTTTTCTTTGTCTCTTCCGACGCTTTGAACTGAAAACTTGCCTTTAGCACCTTGTTCTTCGTAGAAGGCATCTCGGACGGATTGATGGTCTTCTTGATCTCCTGCTACTCCTGGGCGTGCAGCACGGCTTCGGCGAAGGCAGCATATCCTTCGTCGCACTCTCGCGCCTTCCTTGGATTTCCTCGTATGGTGATTACGCCCTTTGGATCTGGAAGTTTGATCATGTTGTAGATATAACAGGGACGAGCCATGAACGCCCAGTAAGCCGGACGTCCGAAGATGGCATGGTAAGCACTTTTGAACGGTACCACCTCAAAAGAGAGTGGCTCGGTCCGGTAATTGTCTCGGGTTCCGAATATCACGTCCAGAGTAATCTCAACCAGAGAATCCGCCTGTCTCCCTGCTATAATGCCATGGAAAGTTACACTGTTGTAACTCAATTGGCTCTCGTGTAGCTTCATGAAGTGGAGCGTCTCGATGTAGAGGATGTTAATGCTGCTTCCACCGTCCATGGATGTTTTAGAGAACTCATAGCCATCAATAAGAGGATTGACGACCACAGGATACTTTCCCCGATGATGTGTTTTCCTCGGGTGATCGTTCGGTGATGGTTACCTCTGACCAGTCCAGGAACTATGGGACAGCCGGAACCATAGCATTGAGCTCACGAAGAACCACCTTTTTGTCCTTAGCAGGTTGGGATCCAAGGAAGCAGACATATGCGTCTTTCTTAGTCGGAAAAGTTTTCTTTCCATCCGACTTGGGCTCTATAGCGGCTTCCGCTTCTTCCATGTCGGAATCTTCCTTGGGCTCCTTTCCTTTCTCAGAATTTTTCTTTCCTTTTCGTCGCTTGGCTCTGTAGCCAGCGGATTCATCTTTCTTGATGTCATCATTGAAACGACACTCGGCATTTTTGTGGGTAGATACTCCGTTACTATCCAAGTGGTGGACACAGGGATTATTGGCAATGTCAGCCCAGGTATAGGTTCTTCCGGGTTGCCGGTCTCCTCTTCCCTGGATTCGAGAAGTTCCACGGCCTCTACCCTGGCCGCCTCCGCGCCCTCCTTGTCCTCCAGATCTGAACGTTGCGTTGACAGTTGCGTTGTCCGGAGCTAGCTTTTTGTTTGAGGTGTTTTTGCGCTTTTGAGTTTGCTTTCGTTGTTTAGCCGCATTGGGATTGGCCGGAATATTTAGCAGCCCTTCTGAATCATCATCGGCATCAGCATATTTGCTTGTCGTTTCTATCATTTCTCCTGAATCTATGAGGTGGTCACGCTTCAGTCTATGACGTAAAAGTCCGACTGGAAGTCCTGCAATAAAAGCTTCTATCGCAGTTTGCTCGTTTACTCCTTCGCAGGAGTTCTTCGTGTGAATCCAGCATCCGAGGTAATCCCGGTAGGTTTCTCCGGGTCTTTGTGTGCAACGCTGCAAGTATCCGACTGTGCAGGGCCTCCTGTAAGTTCCCTCGAAGTTTGAAAAGAACGCACTTTGCATATCATACCCATTGTGAATTGAATTCTCTGGCAGTTCATTGAGCCATGATCGAGCCGTCTTCCTCAGCATAAGCGGGAGATATCGGACTGCAACCAGGCTGTTTCCTCCTTTAACAATGCAGCAGTCATGGAAGAAATCCTGGAGCCAGGTATCTGGTCGTGCCGCGCCGTCGTAGGGCTGAATGTGTTTGGCAATACCAAAGTCAACCGGAAATTTGGTCTGACATATGCGTGGTACAAAGCACTTGGGTCCCACATACATGTCTTCTTCCTCGTACCGCCGCGCTTCTATGTTTGATTCAATGCAATGGAAAGCGTCGTTTGGTGAGAGAGATCTGAGCCTTGGAGGCTCGCGGCTTCTGCGCGGTGGAGTCGGATTTCTTTTTCTCCTCTCACCATTGCCGCATCCACCCCTGTGGCTCCCATGGCTGCGTCTGGATCCTTCATGATCACTGCTAGGAGGCGATGGTGGCCCTGGTGGATTATTTCCAGCTGGGTTTCTTGGTGGTGGCGGTGGAGACTCATTATGCTGACTTCGATGCCTATTTCTTCGGGCACCTTCCCTACTTGATTCAGGACGATCCGTATCATCTCTTCGTCCGACGTTGCCAGCCGGACGGCTTGGTGGTGGCATCCTTTTCCGATCTTGCTCCTCTCGCTAGCGGTGTGTTTCTGGGTCTTTGTAACACCCTCAGAATCGGCCCTATGCAAGTTTTAGCAAAATTCGCCAAACCCGCATAGAAACGATTCGAAGGTGCCCACCAGGCACTTTCGTGCGGGTGGAAAGCAAAGTAATAACATTACACAACAGTCCTCGATGGGACCCACGGAATATATATATACAATGACTCAAAGAGTCAAGAATACAAATATACGGTACAAAGATCCAAATCACCTTGAAAGCGATGGGCGTCCGACTACGGACAAGATGCAAATGGGGCTAAGAGCCACAAGAATAACCAATGGCGTCCATAACCCGCCCAAAGCCGAAGGGTAACCCCGCTAACGGCGTCGATCTCAAAACCGCTTAAACAAAAGGGTGCCGATAAAGGGCAAAGGAAAAAGAAGGAGCCAAGATCGAGGCCAAGACACGGCGAGGCTAGAATGGGCGGTCCTCGCCTACATAGGTATGGTGGATCGGCAGCGCAAAAGATGCACTAAACAACCTATAGAGACTCGATACATCCGGCGGTTATCGAGAGGGTAAGAATGACCTATCCGGATCCAACCTGAAATTAACGCCAAACAAACCCATCCCGTGTTTCCCCTCGAGACCAAACGAGAAGTCAACCGAGGAACTCACACGGTTGGCGCTTTAACTTATTCGATTATCGTTGCAGAATTACTAGTCGTGTAGATAATCGTCCGATAAAGTAAGCGATGGGCATTTTAGTTAACCATTCCGTGATAGTTGAAGCACTTACTAGTCGTACAATTAGCATGAGATAACCCCAAAACCCAGCAAATGTTGGTACTCTTACTTAGCCATTCCGTTGTAGTGAAGCTGATTACTAATCATATCGGAAACAAGTTAATTTAAAACAGTAAACTTTAGTTATAGTTGTCTATGATCCGACACTGTGCTCCAAGTCGTCCATAACCGCGGACACGGCATCTCGAAAAGATTTAACCCTGCAGGGGTGCACCAAAGTATCCACAGGCACTTCGACCCTTTTTGCCAGATCAGTTAACATACACCCATCGGTATGTCGGCGGGGCCTAAGTCACGACATTCCCAGACCCAAAGCAAGCACGGGGGGCCACCCCACTAAGTACACCCGCAACGAAGTCGGCCGGTCTCCGAGACGGACTTAGGGTTTGCGACAATGGCTGTAAGCGACAGCAGATCCCCAATCGGGGACTGTCGATACCGCGTAATCACTCCGCTTCCTAAACAGTACAGCGTGCTCCTCGCACAAACGTAAATACATAAGTAGCATGGCATAAGTACAGGATAGTAAAAACACCTCAAACTAGTTGTGGCCCCCAGTACAATACTTTGAAATCAGGTAATAATCGATGGGGGGCCCATATCTCCCCACCTGTGGTTAGCGCGCTCGATCTCGGAACAGGTGTCAAGAACTCGGGTCCTACGGGACACAAGTGGTGATCGGAACCAAAACTTACCTATCACCCACCGATGCCTCTCGCTTGATTCAATTTTAGTTGTTAAACAGGAATTAAAGTGATACAATAATTAAAGACATGATCATCTCCAACGTCAACATGCGGCAATTCTCCAACAAAGGTGGTACTTGACGACAAGCAAAACACTTTGAGCAAGCGATTACGACACGCGGGTCCAACTATCTACCAAGCAACAGGTAATAGGATGTGTCCAAGGCTATATATGGCTGCAAGGGATATCACGGGTACGAAACCTAGAGCATCGCAACACAGATAGCAAAGATCAACAGGAGGGAAGTAAATACTAGCAAAATAAGATAGGTAGAAAGGGGGAGATGCTCGCCTGAAAACATTGACGAAGGTTCATCCGAAGATCGGGGCGAAGCTCACATCAACTCAACGGCCTTATCCGCGAAGAAACAACGCACTAAAAGAAACATCGGATGCACTATTTTAATACATCGGCAGAAGATCGGCAGGATGCATGTATGATGCATGGCATGGCAAGGTGCGATGCAATTAGGTCAATTTAAGCGGAACCGGGGTCCCGACAATTAGTTAGGTGGTTCAAGTTATTCAGATACCCCGCATTTTAAATGTTGTTTAACATGGCAGAAGATAGTACCGGGTTCGCTACACCAATTTAAATGAGGCCAATATAAGGTTAGATTTGCTCGCATATGGGCCCCATATTTAATTATTAGGTGAATCGGCATAAGGCCCCCAAACCACATGATAAGATGCATGCATGAACAATTATTATGCGCCAAGTTGATATGTTATAAAATAGGGTTCGAGGAAAAGGGGTCACACATCAGAGGGGCTCGACGATCTTGGGGTTCCGAGGGTTCCGGGGTCCGGGTCGGTCTCAGGGTTTAGGGTTCGACGGGGTCGTTCTCGGACTCAGGGGGTAGGTCTTGGCGCATCCGGGGTCTTCGGGTCATGGCGACGATCTTGGCGTCCTAGATGGAGAACTCAGGGTTCCGGTTCGCGGTTTCTTGTCGACGGTCTTGTGGGGCCATCTTAGATGCAGGTGTCGAGCTCGGGTGCCGTTGATGATCTTGGGGTTTCAGCGGAACGGTCTTCGGGGCACTTGACGTTCTATGAAGCAGAGCTCCGGTCCTTCGGCTCCGGGGGAAGTTCTCGGCGTTCTCGATGAAGACCTTGGCGAGTTGAACTTGGGGGTTCCGTTTAACGACCTTGGCGTCCTTGTCGGAGTTCCCGGTGGCGATGTCGGTCTTGGGTTCGGCGCCGGCGGGTCTTGGCGATCTTCACGCTCGGTTCCTGGCGTGGCCCTTGGATCACCGGGATCGGCCTTCGGTTTCCATGAAGGGGAGCGTAGCACTCCGGATTGTGGTCGATGGAGATCTCGGATGGCGCCGGGGGTTCACCGGATCTGTCTGTTCGATGTCGATCTTGGCGTCCTTGTCGTTGGCGGGTTCGGTCTTCGAATCCGTGAAGATCTTGGGGTCTCGGCTCGGAGTTGTGCACTGGTTGGTGCCATGGCCACACAACACCTCGCGTTGCTACCGAAGCGTTGTAGGGCCGAGGAAGGCCGACGGAGGCCTGCCAACGCTTAGAGGTTCCGAGGGGTGCTGCAACGGCGCAGCCTGGCAGGCAGGGCGGAACCAGCAGGGGCCACGGCTGGCGAGGGAGTGGCGAGACGCAGCGGATGGGGCGACACGGGCGGCGAGGCGCAGTGAGCTCGGAGGCGGGCGAGCTCGGGCTCCGGCGAGGAGGAGGGAGCACGGGAGGGCGAGCTCGAGCCGGCTGGGGAGGCGCGGCCACGACGAGGCGGAGGGCCTGCTGGGAAGGCGGCAGAGGGGCACGCGGCGAGGCGCAGCGGCGCTGGGTCGGGCCGAGCACGCGGAGCGAGCAAAGGGAGCGAGCGCGGAGCGAGGCGGGCAAGGCCGCGGCGGAGTGGCAGGACGCGAGGGAGGACGGCGAGGTCGACGCGGGCTCGCGCGAAGGAGGAAGGCGAGCAGGCGTCGGAGGCTGGCAGAGGGGGAGGGACCCGCTGGCCGCGCGCGGCAGAGGTTGAGCAGAGGCGAGGCGGGAGAAGGGAGGGAGAGCGGGCGCAGCGGGAGAGCGGAGCGGAGGAGGTCTGGGGTCCTGGGAAGACGACGCTGTGGTGGGTCCGGGGGGACAGGGGGGTGTGGATCGGCTGTGTGGCCAGGCAGGGCGTGCGCGTGTGCGTGTGTTTGGTGTGTTGTGTGGCTGTGAGGGAGGGAGGGTGTCTTGGCGTGTGGGGTGGGGGGTGAGAGAGAGAGAGAGAGAGAGGGAGGGTTGGGCCATGTGGCCTTTGTGTGAGTGGTTGAGGAGAAGAGAGATGAGGTGGCAGCATCCTACTGGTGGGGGTGAGGTGGCTGGGAAGGGTGGGTAGGTTAGTTGGTAGACTTAGGTGTTAGGGGCGGACCGTTTTAAAATCTGGGGGTGGTCGTTCGGGTCGGGACGGCCCGTTCGACTGCCCCCGCTAAAAATTAATTAAAAGTTTTTATTTAATTAAACGGACCGTTTGCAAGACGATTTTAACAAAACAAAATATTCCGGCGACCCGGTTTTCGATGTTGAATCAAGAGGGGGCGTTTTAGAAAACGAAACGGGTGTTGCGAAAATAATTTTGGCAAACAATGCATGATGATGACGATGCAATGCACAAATTCAACGCGATTTTCTAGTAGTGGTTTTGCGGGATGCCACAATTCGACACCACTAACAATGGATCTCGCCCTCGAGATCCGCCTCATGGTACCGGAAGGAAGGTCGGCGATCTGCGTCTTCTCGCTTCGTGTAGATCTTCGCGACACCACTAACAAGAGGCCGTTGTCCCTGTTCGTCAAGAGAACACTCCGGATAAACAACGGACGAAGTTAAAGGTAAGGCCACCTCTAACTTCCATGGAAGGAGTAAAATTGCATCGATCCACTATTCAATATACCGAGCAAATGATAAGAGTAGTGGTATGGTCGCGACTCCATCCCGCACTCAAAGCATTACTCTGTACACGAATAGACAGATTACGCAACCAACCCTCGGATTCAGACTGAAGATCTCGACAAGCGAGGTTCGGAAACAAAGGAGTGAGGCAGACTCTGCATCGGATCTTATGTAGATGATGTCATCGCGTCGGAAACACCGGAAGGCTCAAACAAGGAACACGGAATGGTAACACCGTAGACGGATTCATCAGGCAGCTTGAACACCGGATGGCAGAACACCGTTACCAAAGGAGGAAGCGAAACCCTAAAGGTACGACGGAAACCCAACCACGAGAATTCCTGGACTCGAAGCAAGAAGGAGAGAGCAGATTCAAAACACGTCGAGGTGAGAGGGGAATAGCAGAGGGGTAAGGAGTAAAATCAGACCTAATCAGAACTATCCAACCGATTTTCAAAAATAGTTTTGACACTCTACTTCGGCCGTTAGCTAGGTTATCCTACATTTGGACTTGTGGGTATCGCAATCGCCGAGCTCGATACACTCTGTAACACCCTAATCGCCCTATGCAAGTTTTAGCAAATTCGCCAAACCCGCATAGAAACGTCTGAAGGTGCCCACCAGCACTTATGCGGGTGGAAAGCAAAGTAATAACATTACACAACAGTCCTCGATGGGACCCACGTAACAGATATATATATACAACAATGACTCAAAGAGTCAAGAATACAAATATACGGTACAAAGATCCAAATCACCTTGAAAAGCGATGGGCGTCCGACTACGGACAAGATGCAAATGGGGCTAAGAGCCTCGAAGAATAACCAATGGCGCCATAACCCTGTGCCAAGCCGGAAGGGTAACCTCGCTAACGGCCGATCTCAAAACCTGCTTAAACAAAAGGGTGCCGATAAAGGGCAAAGGAAAAAGAAGGAGCGTCGATCGAGGCCAAGACAGCGAGGCTAGAATTCGCGGTCCTTGCCTACATAGGTATGGTGGATCGAGGCGGCAAAGATGCACTAAACAACCTATAGAGACTCGATACATCTGGCGGTTATCAGAGAGGGGTAAGAATGACCTATCCGGATCCAACCTGAAATTAACGCCAAACAAACCCATCCTGGTGTTTCCCCCTCGAGACCAAACGAGGAAGTCAACCGAGGAACTCACACAGTTGGCAGTTTAACTTATTCAGTTATCGTTGCAGCAATTACTAGTCAGGTGTAGATAATCGTCCTGATAAAGTAAGCAGTGGGCATTTTTAGTTAACCATTCCGTGATAGTTGAAGCACTTACTAGTCAGGTACAATTAGCATGAGATAACCCCAAAACCCAGCAGTCGTTGGTACTCTTACTTAGCCATTCCGTTGTAGTGAAGCTGATTACTAATCATATCGGAAACAAGTTAATTTAAAACAGTAAACTTTAGTTATAGTTGTCTATGATCCGACACTGTGCTCCAAGTCGTCCATAACATGACACGGCTTCGAAAAGATTTAACCTGCAGGGTGCACCAAAGTATCCACAGCACTTGACCCTTTTGCCGATCGTTAACATACACCCATCGGTATGTCGGCGGGGCCTAAGTCACGACGTTCCTGCACTAAAGCAAGCACGGGGCCACCCCACTAAGTACACCCGCAACGAAGTCGGCGGTCTCCGAGACGGACTTAGGGTTTGCGACAATGGTCAGAGCGGCAGATCCCCAATCGGGGGCTGTCGATACAGCGTAATCACTCCGCTTCCTAAACAAGACACAGGTGCTCCTCGCACAAATGTAAATACATAAGTAGCATGGCATAAGTACAGGATAGTAAAAACACCTCAAACTAGTTGTGGCCCCCAGTACAATACTTTGAAATCAGGTAATAATCAATGGGGGGCCCATATCTCCCCACCTGTGGTTAGCGCGCTCGATCTCAACAGTGTCAAGAACTCGGGTCCCACGGACACAAGTGGGCCGAAACCAAAACTTACCTATCACCCACCGATGCCTCTGCTTGATTCAATTTTAGTTGTTAAACAGGAATTAAAGTGATACAATAATTAAAGACATGATCATCTCCAACGTCAACATGCGGCAATTCTCCAACAAAGGTGGTACTTGACGACAAGCAAAACACTTTGAGCAAGCGATTACGACACGCGGGTCCAACTATCTACCAAGCAACAGGTAATAGGATGTGTCCAAGGCTATATGGCTGCAAGGGATATCACGGGTACGAAACCTAGAGCATCGCAACACAGATAGCAAAGATCAACAGGAGGGAAGTAAATACTAGCAAAATAAGATAGGTAGAAAGGGGGAGATGCTCGCCTGAAAACATTGACGAAGGTTCATCCGAAGATCGGGGCGAAGCTCACATCAACTCAACGGCCTTATCCGCGAAGAAACAACGCACTAAAAGAAACATCGGATGCACTATTTAATACATCGGCAGAAGATCGGCAGGATGCATGTATGATGCATGGCATGGCAAGGTGCGATGCAATTAGGTCAATTTAAGCGGAACCGGGGTCCCGACAATTAGTTAGGTGGTTCAAGTTATTCAGATACCCCGCATTTTAAATGTTGTTTAACATGGCAGAAGATAGTACCGGGTTCGCTACACCAATTTAAATGAGGCCAATATAAGGTTAGATTTGCTCGCATATGGGCCCCATATTTAATTATTAGGTGAATCGGCATAAGGCCCCCAAACCACATGATAAGATGCATGCATGAACAATTATTATGCGCCAAGTTGATATGTTATAAAATAGGGTTCGAGGAAAAGGGGTCACACATCAGAGGGGCTCGACGATCTTGGGGTTCCGAGGGTTCCGGGGTCCGGGTCGGTCTCAGGGTTTAGGGTTCGACGGGTCGTTTCTCGGACTCGGGGTAGGTCTTGCGCATCCGGGTCTTGGTCATGGCGACGATCTGGCGTCTAGATGGAGAACTCAGGTTCGGTTCGCGGTTTCTTGTCGACGTTCTTGTGGGGCCATCTTAGATGCCGGTGTCGAGCTCGGGTGCCGTTGATGATCTTGGGGTTTCAGCGGAACAGTCTTCGGGGCACTTGACGTTCTATGAAGCAGAGCTCCGGTCCTTCGGCTCCGGGGGGAAGTTCTCGGCGTTCTCGATGAAGACCTTGGCGAGTTGAACTTGGGGTTCCGTTAACGACCTTGGCGCCCTTGTCGGAGTTCGGTGGCGATGTCGGTCTTGGGTTGGCCGCGGTCTTGGCGATCTTCACGCTTCTGGCGTGGCCCTTGGATCACCGGATCGGCCTTCGGTTTCCATGAAGGGCGAGCACTCGGATTGTGGTCGATGGAGATCTCGGATGGCGCCGGGTTCACCGGATCTCTGCTCGATGTCGATCTTGGCGTCCTGTGCTGGCGGGTCGGTCTTCAAATCCGTGAAGATCTTGGGGTCTCGGCTCGGAGTTGTGCACTGGGTGCCATGGCCACACAACACCTGCTCAAGCGTTACCGTAGGGCCGAGGAAGGCCGACGGAGGCCTGCCAGGTTCCGAGGGGGTGCAGCGGCTTTGCGGCAGGCCACGGGCAGGGCGAATCATGGGCAGGGCCACGGCGGGCTGGCGAGGGAGTGGCGGGAGACGAGCCGCGGATGGGGCGACACGGGCGGCGAGGCGCCGGATCGGAGGCGGGCGGAGCTCGGGCTCCGGCGAGGAGGAGGGCAGTGAGAGGCGAGCTCGAGCCGGGCTGGGGAGGCGCGGGCCACGGACGCGGGCGGAGGGGCCCCGGGGGAAGGCGGCAGAGGGCACGCGCTGGGCGGCGACGCTGGAGGCGCGGCGGCGCGGGTCGGGCCGAGCACGCGGGCGAGCGAGCGGGAGCGAGCGGAGGAGGGCGGGCGCGCCGGGCGGGTGGAGGGGCGGGCAGCGAGGGGAGGCGGCAGGAGCATGGCTCGCAAGGAGGAGGCGAGCAGGCCGAGGCTGGCAGAGGGGAGGTTCGAAGGCTGCAGAGGTTGAGCAGAGGCGAGGCGGGGAGAGAAGGGGGGGCGGAGGAGCGGCGGCCGCGGCTACCGGAGAGCGGAGCGGGGGGAGGGGCTGGGGGTCCTGCGGGGAAGACGACGCGGCCGAGGCAGTGGGCTGTGGTGGGTCGGTTGGGGGGGGGTGTGGATCGGTGTGTGGCAGGCGGTGCGATGCGTGTGTTTGGTGTGTTGTGTGGCTGTGAGGGAGGGAGGGCTGCGGGTGTGCTGGCGTGTGTGGGGTGGGGGTGAGAGAGAGGAGAGAGAGGGGGAGGGTTGGGCCATGTGGCACTGTGTGAGTGGTTGAGGGAGAAGAGAGAGGTGGCGACATCCTCTTGGTGGGGTGAGGTGGTGGGAAGGGTGGGTAGGTTAGTTGGTAGACTTAGGTGTTAGGGGCGGACCGTTTTAAAATCTGGGGGTGGTCGTTCGGGTCGGACGCTGCTCGCCCCGCTAAAAATTAATTAAAAGTTTTTATTTAATTAAACGGACCGTTTGCAAGACGATTTTAACAAAACAAAATATTCCGGCGACCCGGTTTTCGATGTTGAATCAAGAGGGGGCGTTTTAGAAAACGAAACGGGTGTTGCGAAAATAATTTTGGCAAACAATGCATGATGATGACGATGCAATGCACAAATTCAACGCGATTTTCTAGTAGTGGTTTTGCGGGATGCCACAGTCTTCTCGATAGCGGTTGTTTTGCCGACGATGATCCTGATGAGGGACCATTGCCCTGATGGCGTCTTCGGACGCAGCCGGAATAACTCTTGCTCGGTCACGTGCCAGCCTGCGAGAGTGGCCGTTTGAGCCGGTTCTTGAATTCTCTTCTTATCCACGGGGATGATAGCGTTGAGTCGTATCCCTGCGAAGCCTTACGTAAGCGATTTGGTCAGCGCCAGTGTGGAAAAACTCGGATTTTGAGGCTAGTTTGCCACTAAATGACGCGGTCATTTCTGCTGCTTTAATCCTTTGTCCAGCAAGGCGACACACTGCTAGACCTGCTGCGGAGATGGATTGTTGGCGACAATGGCTCGAGCTGCAGCAGCGTTTTCCAACGGCGTGCTGTAGACTCGGATCTTCTCTCCATCTTTTCTGTCGAATAGATCTTTGGATATCCATATTCTTGTTAGCACGAAACGGACCTCCCCTTGTCTTGTTTGGATGTCGCTTGAAATCTGACTGATATTTGGCAGGATCACTGTCTAATTGCTGCCTCATCTCGGCGAGGCGCGTGGCCTCTTCAAGTAGAAACAAACGATGCTTTTTCAGGTCCTCGGCCCTTTTTCCAGCACCTCCGGTGTAAGATACGAATCCGTTGGGATTGGAATCGTGAGAGCATCTCCATAAATTTCACGTGCACCCTTGGTGACAACGTGTCCATCCACAGGAGGGTCGATCGGGGTGGTATTAATCAGATCTCCATCCTGATTCTCCATCTCGATCTCTTCATCAACTTTTTCTTTGTTGGTTTCATCAATGTCCGGCTCTGCCGGTGTCGGATTTTTGTTCTTCTTCTTCTTCTTTGACCGTCCAGTAGCCTTAACGTGTGTATCGGTGGGAAAGACGGCTTTCGGTCCGGTACCGGGGGATAAGCTTCCGTCAGTATTTTCCATCATGGTTGGCTTGTGGACCTCGGAGGAATCTCCCATGTCCATCTCATCCTGTGAGGTGTAGCTTTCATCCATGCTATCATATGGACTAGGAGGATTTTCCGTCTCACCTTGTGTTTGCTTGGAGATGTGCTCTTGTTCATACTCCTCCATCTCTTTGTCGAAGTGTCAAAGTTCCTGCGACGTGATTGACTCCTGAGGGAAGCCAGGTGAGTCAGCGTTTTCTTTGATTGCGTCTAGGACCGAATCGCTACCATCCCCAGCATCGATAGAGTCAGATCCAGTGCTTATGTGGTACACAAAACAGTGCTTCTTCTTGTTCATGTTCTTCAAGTAGTGGCACAGCTGGGTTTCCGCCTCCTCCATCTCAAAGTTCTTCGTGATGTCGGCGATTGCTTCGTAATCGATGTAGGGGCGCTTCATCATCTCCTTTATCATGTGCTTCAAGGGTAGTTTTTATGCTACGATGTCTGGTATGACGGAACCGTAGAGGATATATTCTTCATCCTGTATCCGATCTTGTCAGGGAGATCAGATCTGGATTCTTCTTCCACCTCTTCTTCCACTACAGGAGTGGGCTGGGTGGGCTCGATTTTCTCCGGGACCTTGAACTCTTCTGCCTCTGCGGACAAAGTAGATCCGGATTTTTCTTCATCCATGGTCATCACCTCAAGGTTGGGTTGAGCGGGTTCAGCGAAAACGAGATAGATATAGATCGCGCTGATAGACATGGTTGTGTAGGTCATCACGGGTTTCAAAGTCGGAATCCAGGTCTCGTCGAGAAGGAAGAGAGGGACATCGCTAGCATATACCACGCGACCCATGGCGATTGTTTTGCCGATTCCTGCACGCGCAGATTTTGCCTGGAATGATGCTCCAAAGGTCACATGCCCCACGATGGGCGCCAACCATTGTCGGATTGTCGACATGTACGCCATAGGGGGTCCTAGTGGCGTTGGAAGTATGGGGTGTGAGGCATCG
The DNA here is from genome assembly GCA_030063025.1 of Avena longiglumis. NCBI lineage: Eukaryota > Viridiplantae > Streptophyta > Magnoliopsida > Poales > Poaceae > Avena > Avena longiglumis. The sequence continues at coordinate 452,240,295 of CP125974.1, read as the reverse complement.
GATGTTCTAGGAGCGGTGAGAACAAGTTTACCCAGGTTCAGATCCGACTGCGGTGATCGTATCCTACTCCTTCTAGCAACCCAGTAATATATCGGCGCAAGATGGATGTCACAACGGATTACAAGAGAGGTTCGCCTGTGCGAGTTGGTTGTGGTTGTGTATTGAGTTGTTGTGCCCTAAAGGCTCCCATAGGGACGGTTTATATAGTCACCGGGGCCTAGGGTTACAGGAGAGCCCTATCCGGATACGTTAAAGAGTCGGTAACTATGTACATCTTGGACTACAAGTAATACTACAGGCCTAAGTCGGTAACTCTTATGGGCCTTGTCGTAGCCGGAACTGGCTCCTTCTCTTTCTCTGACTGGGCCGCCCGTGAATCAAATCTCTAACCCGTTGGTGGGCCACCCTGGTCAGCGAGTCCTATGGGTATACCCGGAAAGTATATCCCCAAAAATTACACGAACCAAATCTACTACACCAAGTCCGATAATCACGAGAGATAATGTAGTTTCAAAGGCAAACAATTAAAATGTTCATCATATCATCCATATGACTCATTCTTTACCTTTCGGTATTCCATGTTCCGAGGCCATGTCTGTACATGCTAGGCTCGTCAAGGTTAACCTTAGTATTCGCATGTGCAAATCTGGCTTGCACCCGTTGTATGCATACATAGAATCTATCACACCTGATCATCACGTGATGCTTCGAAACGACGAGTCTTAGCAACGGTGCCTACTAAGGATGAACACTTTATTACTTGATATTTAGTGAGAGGGATCATCTTATAATGCTATCGTCGCGATATAAGCAATACAAGATGCATAAAAAGGATTAACATCACATGAAAATCATAATATGTGATATGATATGACCTTTCTTCTTGTGCCTTTGATCTTCATCTCCAAAGCACGAACATGGTCTCCATCATCACCGGCGTGGCGTGAAGGTCAATGGCGCCGCTTCATGGTTTTCCTCCACCAGCGGAAACTATTACAACTACTTTGATGAATAGACACGCAGGTCTTAAACGAAATTTAAATACAACCATAAGGCTCTTGTCGGTTGCCAACTTATAGTAAGGATCATTGCATACATCATATATAATCACAATCACATCATGGCCATATCACATCACAACACAAGACCTGCAAAAACAAGTTAGACGCCTCTAATTTTCTTTGCATGTTTTACGTGGATGGGGCTTTCGAACAAGAACCATTCTAACTTATGAACATGAACCACAATGTTGATACAAGTATTTTCAAGTGTCTGTTGTAAATTGAATATTCACTATGGTGGGAGAGACAGACACCCGCAAAGCCACTTGTGCAATGCAAGTTGCACATTGAGCGTGGAGCAAGTCTCATGTATGATGACATGTAAGGTTAGCCCGTGCCGCTTCATCCCACCATCCCGCAAGTTGCAAAGTACACAAAAAGCAAGCGACAACAAAAGCATCAACGCCCACAAAACTATTGTGCTCTACTCGTGCAACAGATCTACGCATAGACACAGCTCTGATACCACTGTAGGGGTTCGCAACATGGAAAACAAAAATGTTCTATCACGGGAACACACAAAATCCAAGCTCTAATCTACAAGATTGGTGCAAGGACTTTGTAGATAACTAACCCTCGTAGATCCAAAGTGTTTAACAAGATTGGATACCTTCCGATATCACTTGCTGATATCAAGCTCATGTAGACGATCCTTCCGGCGCCACGTTCCGGCAGCGCTTCCGCAGTCGGTCACACGTACGGTAGTTGATGAATACCTTCCTCTCCCTTGTTCTAGAAGGGCAACGGAGGTTGTAGATCTCCACGAAATCCCAACAGCACGACGGTGTGGTGGTGGTGAAGAGATTACTGCAGGGCTTCGCCTAAGTCGGAGCAGCTGTATGGAGGAGAGATGGAGGCGCCTGGCGGCTAGGGTTTGGGGTGAGGTAGTAGGGGGCGCCCCCACCCCTCCTTATATGGGTGGAGGGGCGGCGGCCAGGGTTCCCAGCCCTGGCCGAGTCCACCCCCAAGTCCTCATGGCCAGCGGCAAGAGAGAGGGAAAGTAAAACCTTTTCCCTCAAGGTTTACTATCCTTCCTGTTGGGGATATGCTATATAGGTATCCTCATAGCATGTCTCTTATCCGACTAACCCGGGTGGCCCATAGTCGGTAGCATGGCCTGTGGCCTGCTAGGCGGCCCAGTTAGGTGGATCCAGAAGGGAGGCCCATGCCGGATAAAGGAAGGCTACGGTGGAGTCACTAGCGTACCCGGAGCCTTGGAGTACAAGATACACAAGACTAGTGATAGACGGTGTAGGACTCTGTAACCTGTCCGGCTAGGACTTTTCTCTATAACCCTAGGACCTGGCGACTATATAAGTCGGGCCTATGGGAGCCTTTAGGGCATCGTTTTACACACACCTCGCACAACGAACCTATCTCTGTAACTCGGCGTATTGCCATTATAGTGATTTATAGCAGGAGTAGGATTCCGCCGCCGTCGTTGGATCTAAACCTGGGTAAGCTGTGTTACCTGCACGGCCAACCGTCCGCCTTACCCCACGTCTCTAAACACGCACTGTGAGGACCCCTCCATGGCGTACTCGTCGGCATTACCACGACAGTTGGCGCCCACCGTGGGGCAAGAGGCGCTTCAGGCTCTTCAGCGGGCGAGGACCAAGATCTTCGCGGGAATCGGCGAAACCGTAGCCATCGGTCGCATTCTCTTCTCCGGCAATGTTCTGATCGTCCCTCCCGACGAGTTCTGGATCCCGGCGAAGACGAACCCTACGCGATGTTCGATCGTTCCTATCGGAGACATCCACCTCTTCATCGGCGAAACCGACTCGGGCTCTAGTTCCTTGGAAGTCGGAGGAGCGTCAAGACCCGCACGGACCGCCTACGGGCAGGATACGTTCGCGGAAGGATCAATGTCGGATCTCTCCTCGGAGTTAGCCGGCAAAGATCGGAAAAATTCAAGACCCACCCAAACCTCCCCTATGCAGGATATAAAGGTGGAAGATCACTGCAAATCCGTCGGCTTCATCCGTGCGTCTGGACAGCAGAGATCCAAGTTCGTTGGCGTGGTTACCATCTTCGATCTGGCGCGCTGCGTTCAGAGAGAGGGCGAAAACCCCCGCGATTACCTGGCCAGGCGGCTCCGTATACGAGCCGATCTGGCCCACTACCCCAATGATGATGCCATCTATCACTTTGTGGAAGGACTGGACCATGGCACGCTTCTCCGACACTGTCTAAGACGGCAACAAGCGTCAGTACGCCTTACCTTCGAAGGCATGGTGAACACCGTCAACAACTATGAGGAGGCTGAAGCGGCAGCTCAGATAGCGCTTGCGCTCATTGACGGAACCCCTCCGATCCAGCCGCCACCACCACCGCCTTCGGCCGCCATCGTTGCAGCAGCACCACCACCTCTAGTCATCGTCGAGGCCATTGCACCTCCACCGCCCGTCATCGAGGAAGTCCTGGCACCCTCCGACTCTGTCATTGGCGCGCTTTATGCTGATTTCAGTGCAGATTCAGAGGAAATAGACTTCAGTCCAGAAGAGCTATACTCTGCTATGCAGGAGATGGAGGAGGAGTACTCGCGCGAAGAGAATGCTAATAAAACTATCATGTCTCGAGGGGTGTTCATCACCATTGGGACAGCGATGGATGAAGATCAACCCGGGCAAGCTCCGCCTACGGCGCTGGAAAAAGGGAAGGGGCCACTTATTGCTGCCGACAATGATCACGCAAAGTTCATGCCTCCTCCGCCTAAACCAGTGTAGCAGCCGCAGGAACTCGGCACCGGTCCGAGAAACAACAACACCGCAAACTTGCCGCCTCCAGCATCCATGTCAGCAGCAGCCCATGTTACTCCAGCTGATAGAGTGATGTACGGCAATCTCCTCGTTGAGCCACTAACTGTTGATCATATCCGGAACGTGACTCAGCTTGAAGCGCCAGTGTGCCTTTGGAGGACGCAAGCCATCACGGAGCAAGGCGCTAAACTATATCGAGATTTGGTCAACGCGTAGAAGTCCATAGAGAAAGCTAGAGCAATGGAGGCCGAGTACAAGACTCTGTTGCAGCAACAGAAGGCTAAGAAAGCTCCGGCTCGCGTCATCCACGATCCCAGCGTACGGCGCAACCTAGGATGGGCTCCCTCGAAGCCGGCACAGGCCAAGCCATACATTGATAGTGAAGTCAAGCAGGTGATGCCCACCCCACTCCTTAACCTCGTCATCGCCCAGACCCTTCTGGAGCAGGATAGATCGCCTAAGGCAGTAGAACAGGTCTATGACCTAGTGTCCAAGGAGGTAAAGCAGCAGGAAAAGGCCACCTCTCAGAGGCTTGAGTCTGACCCAGCGCTCTGTTGATCTAGCCAGTACAAACCGCCAAGGGGCAGATCTCCTCAAGATGTCGGATCACAGACGGGTTAATCAGAACGAAGACGGAGGGATGCGCGCAACAGGAAGGATGCTATCCCCATATCCTCCGACCACGGAGAAAAAGCCTGAACTCGTCTCCCATCGCCAGCGCCCTGATCCCCCCGACGACAGGAAGATTACAAGGCTCACCATCGTACATATATGCCCCCTCCAAAGCAGTGTGGTATCGTCATCCGCGACAACGCGGCACGGACCCTTCATGATGAAGAGCGCCACCAAGGACACAAGAGCAGGTCACACCACGACCCTCCGCGTCCGACAAGCAACCGTGACAGACGTGAGGCGTCGCAGGAGGGTAACAGCAAGAAGGCTAACCCACCGCCACCTCCGCCTCCGTCGCCACCAAGCAGTCACCATGGCAGAAGAGGCCCACGTCGTTCATGCAGCCCATCCCCTGTTGACAAATCTATCTACAACTGGCTGGATATGCAAGAAGCATTCACCAAGAACTTTGAGGGTACATACAAGCGTCCCTGCACTGTGGGCGATCTACAGCGATGCGTGCAAGAGAAAGAAGAGACATCTCGCGCCTACCTCTCCCGCTGGCTGGACATGAAGAATTCCTGCGCAGGAGTGCACGCTCAGACCGCTATGGCCACCTTCATCGATGGGTTGGAAAGAGGCACGTTACTCCGACATAAGCTAAAGCGCTTGCAGGACAATCATCAGCTTGACTTGAATCAGATGATTCAGTTAGCTAGTGAGTTCGCAGCTGCCGACGACGACGCTCGGGTTTCTTTAAGAACGGCCGTTCCAACCCAAGCTCGGAGGAACAGCAGTACAAAGAGAAAAACCGCTCCAGAAGAAAAGCAATCTACCGACATGGTCGCTATGACTTTTGCAGGGCGAGGAGAAGGCAGACAACGTGGCCGAGGAAGGGGAGCAGGCCGCGGGCAGCAACGAGGAAATGAAACCAACTCGGCGCCGCTCCGCGTTCCCCAAATGTACGAGGAGTACCGCGATATGCCGTGCCTCATACACCTCAATGTCAACGGCAAAGCCACCCATACCAATCAAAACTGCAAGTTCATCAACGACCTCAAGGAAGACACGGAGTCCGGCTACAAGCGAAGTCGGAAGAACAGACCGCGAGGCAAGGGCAGGGGGAAGAAGAAGGAGGAGGAGTCCAAGGATTCAAGTGACATGGACGAGGACGTTGACCCCAAGCACGCTTCCAAGAGCGACGACAAGGGCAAGAACCCCTTCGCAAAGAAGGCCCCAGTCTACCACACTTTCCTTGGCACCCCCACCGTCCGACAACAGAAGACCTCTCTAAGGATCCTGATGGCCACTCTCCCCAGCCTCCCAATACTGCGCTGGTCGGAGGTTCCAATCACTTGGGACAGGACGGACCACCCAGACCTTGTGCCCACGGAGAACCAGTACACCATGGTCATCAACCCATTGATTGACGGCGTGGAGTTCACCAAGTGCATGGTGGATAGTGGAAGCAGCATCAACATCATGTACCTGGATACACTGCAGAAGATGAACTTGACGGAGGCAAACCTAAGACGGACCAACACCGTGTTCCATGGTGTAGTTCCTGGTCGGGAGGCTCGGTCCCTTGGGTGCATTACGCTTCAGGTAGCCTTTGGCGACGTTAATAATTACCGCCAAGAGCGCATGACCTTTGAGGTGGTTCCCTTCAAGAGCGTGTACCACGTCATATTCAGCCGCGACATATTCCACACGTTCATGGCCAAGACATGCTTCGTCTATAACAAACTCAAGATACCCGGACCAAACGGTGTCATTACTGTATCCGAAAGCTTTACCAAGGCAAGGGACTGCGAGATCAATGAAGCAGCCATTGTAGAAGTTGTCCTCTACAACGAAGAATTCAAGGAGATCCAGAGCAAGGTCAATGACTTAGAGATGCCCGCGTCGAAGAAGCAGATCTCCGACTCCGCTCGTGCGTTCAAGGCCGCCATCGAGACCAAGCCGGTGGAACTTGTGGTAGGCGATGCCTCCAAGACCGTCGCCATTGGGATGAACCTGGATCCCAAATAGGAAAGCGCGCTCGTCGAGTTCCTCCGTGAGAATAGGGACATCTTTGCCTGGCAACCTACCGACATGAAAGGTGTACCTAGGGAACTTGCCGAGCACAGCTTAAACATATATCCAAAATGTAAACCAGTGAAACAACCTCTACGACGCTTCGGGGATGAGAAGAGACGTGCCATTGGCAAAGAGATAGCTAGGTTTCTTAAGGCTGGGTTTATCTGAGAAGTCCTTCACACCCGATGGGTGGCCAATCCTGTACTTGTCCCCAAAAAGGGAACCAATGAATTAAGAATGTGCGTTGATTACACCGGCTTGAACAAAGCATGCCCAAAGATCCGTTTGCTTTGCCTCGCATTGACCAAGTCATTGACTCGACGGCTGGCTCGGAACTTTTGTGTTTTCTCGATGCATACTCAGGATACCACCAGATCAAGATGAGGAAGTCGGACCAATTGGCCACTTCGTTAACTACCCCATACGGCACGTTTTGCTATGTCACAATGCCCTTTGGGCTGAAAAACGCATGTGCTACCTACCAGCGGACAATGCAACGTTGCCTTCACGACCAAATTGGTCAGAACGTTCACGCCTATGTGGACGATATCACGGTGATGTATAAAAAGTCAAACAACTTAATCTCCGACTTAAAAGAAACCTTTGATAATCTCCGGAAATACAACATGATGCTCAACCCTAAGAAGTGCGTCTTCGGGGTTCTAGCCGGTAAACTGTTGGGCTTCATCGTTTCCCAGCGCGGAATCGAGGTCAACCCGGAGAAAATCAAGGCCATCTTAAACATAAACCATCCGACATGCCTAAAGGACATCCAACGACTAACAGGTTGTGTTGCGTGATTAGTCGGTTCGTCACCGACTTGGAGAGAAGGCTCGCCATTGCATAAGTCTTTGAAGAAGGCGGACAAATTCACATGGATGACGGAAGCAGATGCATTGAAGCAGCTCAAGGATATTCTTTCCTCAGCGCCCATCCTTGCAGCACCCGAGCCTGGAGAGCCCCTGTTAATTTACATGGCGGCAACCAACCGGGTTATTAGCATCATCGTCGTAGTAGAGCGGAAGGAACCAGGCTACGAGCACGGAGTTCAACGACCAGTTTACTATGTAAGCGAGGTCTTGACGGAGTCCAAGCAGCATTACCCGCACTACCAAAAGATAGCTTATGGAGTATTCCTTGCTTCTCGGAAGCTGAGGCATTACTTTTAGGAACACCCAATCACAGTAGTGAGCAAGACTCCACTGTCCGACATTATCAACAACAGCGACGCTACAGGAAGGGTCGAAGTGGGGCATAGAACTTGCCGCCTTCGAGATCACCTACAAGAGACGCGACGCTATCAAGTCACAAGCTTTGGCGGATTTTATTGCAGATTGGACGGAGATGCCAGATGCTACCTTTGCCGTAACCGTAGTCTTGGGTGACGCACTTTGACGGATCAAAGTTGCTCAACGGCTCGGGGGCTGGTGTACTACTACAGTCACCAAAAGGAGACAAGCTGCACTACGTTCTGCAGATCCACTTCGAGGCTACAAAGAACATGGCGGAGTATGAAGCACTCATTCACGGACTGCGTATAGCCAAGGATATTGGCATCAAGCGCATAGTTTGCTATGGAGATTCCGACTTGGTTGCCCAGCAGGTGGCTGGCACCTGGAATGCGCGGAACCCTATGATGGCGGCATATCGCGACGAAGTGGACGAGACAGCCAAGAGCTTCTTGGGCTACGAAGTCAAGTATGTGCCTAGGGAGCAAAACGAGGCGGCTAATCTACTGTCTAAACTTGGATCAGGGCGCAAGCAAATTCCACCAGTAGTTTTCCTAGAGCATCTACGCACACCATCCGTGAAGGGCGCCGACATCGACAACCCGGATAGAGCTGACTCTTTCGTCAACATGGTGACAAAGATCCCTCCGGCTTGGACAAAACCGTTCATGGAATATCTCAAACATGGAACTTTGCCCGACGACGAGGTCGAACGACGGTAATAGTACGGTGAGCAAAGGGTTATACCATAATCAATGGGCAACTCTATAAAAGGAGCACTACTGGTGTATACCTAAAGTGCGTTTCCCAGCTAGAAGGTGTGGAAATCCTGCACGAGATCCATCTCGGAGATTGCGGGCATCACTCCGCTCCTCGATCATTGGTCGCAAAAGCCTTCCGGCAAGGATTCTACTGGCTGACCGCGAAGGCGGACGCCGATAAGTTGGTTGAGACATGCACGGGATGCCAGTATTATGCCCGACAACCACATGTTCCTACTGAAGAATTGCGAACAATACCAATAACTTGGCCGTTTGCAGTCTGGGGGCTAGACATGGTGGGACCGTTACAAACGGCGCCATGTGGATTTACACATCTGCTGGTAGCAGTTGACAAATTCACCAAATGGATAGAAGCTAAACCCATTAGAAAGCTTGATGGGGCAACTGCCCTCAGGTTTGTCCGGGATCTAGTGGTGAATTTGGTCTCCCACATAGCATCATCACCGACAACAAAAGCAACTTGTCACTTAGAGAAGTGGAGGCCTATTGCTGGGACAAAGGCATCCGACTTGACCTTGCATCTGTGGCACACCCACAATCCAATGGTCAGGTTGAGCGAGCCAATGGATTAATTCTGCAGGGAATCAAGCCACGTCTTGAGGCACCGCTACATAGAGCAACTGGAGCCTGGGCGGAAGAATTGCCATCTGTGCTGTGGAGTTTACGAACCACACCAAACAGATCCACCGGCTACACCCCTTACTTCATGGTATATGGAGCAGAAGCCATCCTACCCTCCGACATCCTCCACGATGTACCAAGAGTTGCCGCCTACGATGAAGATGACGCTGAAGAATCCAGATGCCTTGATGTGGACCTTCTCGAGGAGGAGCGCATTTTTGCATGCCAAAGATCCGCCATCTACCAGCAGAAGCTACGCAGCTACCATAGTCGCCGCGTTCGGCATCGCTCGTTTAAAGAGGGGGATTTAGTACTCCGACTTAAGCAGAAGAAGTCACACAAATTATCCCCTCCATGGGAGGGACCGTTCATCATAAGCAAGGCGCTGCTCAATGGGTCTTACTACCTTGTCGACAATCGTGAACTCAATGACAGACCCAGCGAGGATCATAAGCGTAAGAGATGTGACCCGGATGATGACTACCCGGAGCTTGATCGGCCATGGAACATAGCACAGCTACGTCCTTTCTACACTTAGCATTTTTAATCTAATCGTGTACCTCTCATATGATCAATGAAATAAAGCTCTTTGGTTCACTCATATTGTTGAGTCTTTTACCTCCTTTAGTGTTCATTTTTGGATCATATAAAACCTTTATGCACAAGTCTTGCGATTGCACTTGTGAAAATTCCGCCTATGGGTGTTAGATTAAGTTTTCTGGTCTACACATTCTTTGTCGTTTTTATGTGTATTCTGGAGTAGTGACTTTTGGCACTTATTGTCGGTGATTTTGTGCTCAGGTTATTGACGGTGCCATTGGGCATCATCACCTAAGTGCATGGTTCCGACAACGAGTCTTCCGACTCACGAAAAGTCAAGCATAAGAACCAGAGTAATGGATAAGCCAGCACTTGCTTAAAAATATATATATACATGCTAAAACTTAATTCTTAAGTAGCAGGATACGACAACCATTGTTTTCCGCCTTAAGATTACATCAACAAGTTTTTCCCGTGCACACACCAAAGGTGAAACAGAAATTACAAAGTGTTTTTCATTCTTTGGGCGCAGGAGACTTGGAGGCCGCATCATCGCCAGCCGGAGAATCACCCTCGAAGTCGGCACTGTGATGAGACTCGGAGGAGTCCGGGTTGACGTTGTCGATGAAGTTCCTGGGCACGAAGACGTCAACGTCCACCAACTCGGCAACCCTGGTGTCATAACCCGCGAGTGATGATAGGATGGCTTCGTGATCGATATCCTTGCCGTCATCATCCACGTCAGGGATACCAGATGTCGCCGTGTCGATGTCGGCATGTTCATAGTGTGCCTTCACCATAGACAGCGCCATCCTTGCGCCGGCCCGTGCGCATGAAGCTTTCCAGCTCGCGACACGCTCGGGGGCTCGGCGCAGAATCTCCGAGTACTTCGTCACGGAGTCTGAGGCCTTGATATAAATCTAGAGGGGCTTGTCAATCTCCTTGGCTTGGGCGATGGCGGTATTGATGAACTTGCCGGCAAGAACCATGCATTCCTTGTCCGAAGGTGGCGAGCGGGTTAAACCCATGGGCGCTGAAAATTCCGACAAGGATTGCATGAGTTCAATAAATTCTAAGTATCCAGACTACAGAACTATAAGGCGGATGACACTTACTGAAGATGCTGGCCTTAGCCTGCCAGACGGTATCCGCCAAGGTATCCTTCTCTTGTTGGAGGAGCTTAAACGCTTCGTTATGGCGAAGGTTTTGCTCATCAGCAGCTTGCTTCTGATCCTTTAGGATCGCAAGCTCCTCCTTCAAGTGATTGATCTCCGCGGAGGCGGAGTCCTGCAGGGCTTTCATGGAATCCTCGTGCATCTTCAGCATTTCTTCCCTCTCCTTCTTAAGGATTTTGTTCTCGCTGTCCAGCTGCTGGATGTGCTTGGACTGCTCGACAATATCTTTGGCCATGGCAACATGCTCTGCAAGTCAGAGAAAACAAAGTACACAGTGAGTAATCGCAAAAGGAAGGCACAAAAGTAAGACGAAAATGCGCAAAAAGAAAACAGACTCTTGTTTTTGATGATCTGTTCCTTCAAGATGGCAGTTTTACCCTTTTCGGCTTCAAGATCTGTGTGCATCTTCTGGTACTTGTCGTTGGCCATGCCCCTCCGAGCATTCTCGTTCTGTGGAAACAAATACAAAGTTAAGTCGTTGTTTGGTCTGCTTGGAGCCCCTAGTCGGAAATTTTCCATCTAGGCGCTCGGGGGCTACAGCGAGAGTTTTTAAACTTATCAATATGCTTAGCTTTTCTTTAAAGCATCTAGTTGGAGCTAATTCAGTTCTCGATTATAAGCTTGGGGCTACAGTATAAAGTTTTTAGCTCCGAAAATGCTTAGCTTTTCTTTAAGCATCTAGTCGGAACTAATTCAGTTACAACTAGAAGCTTGGGGGCTACAACACTGAAAAATATAAACACTATGTATGCTACTCTTAAAGCATCTAGTCGGAATAATTTCTTCCATCTAAATGCTTGGGGGCTACAGTGAGAGTTCTTACTAACTTAGTCACTCTTAGAGCATATAGATGCAAAACCTATGGTTTTCCGTCTACATCCTCGGGGGCTACAGTGGGATACTCGTACAAAATGCAAAAGGTAAAGAAAAACTTACAAGTGCAATGATCTTGAGGTTTGTAGCGCTCTCGGCTAGCAGCTTTCCAAAGGAAATGTTATTTCCTCGCAAGATGTGTGCTTGTCGGAGTAGCTCCTCAAGACCGCACGTCGGAGATGACGGCACTCCTCTAGGAACCATAGTTGTGTTACTCGGCATGAGCGCCGGGTAAACAATCTTCAGGAACTCGAAGGGTTTCTGGGGAGCAGAGGCGCCGCCTTTGGCATAAGTACCAGCTCCCACCACCGCCTTGCCGCTACCGATGGCATCCTTAGCCGGAGCTTCAGCCATTTGAAGAGCAGCACTCTCCTGCGTCGCCTGCTCGCCGATAATAGCTAGTTCGGTAGAGGTGCCAGAGTCCACTTCCATGAAGGAAGGGCCTGGTGCCTCCTGGACTTGGGAGCTTGTCGGAGCAGAGGAGGGCTTGACGGCAGGAGTAGCAGGGGCGATGGCGGGGGAAGAGTCGTGATGTAGCATATCTTTGATATTTCTAGAAGCCCCAAAAGTCTTGGAGGACTTCTTGAGGCTGGTTGTGGCTTTCTTCCTGAAACATGCAAAATGCATAAGTATAGGAATAAGACAGATAAATGAGACGATGTCGGAGAATGAGAGGCTTACACTAGGGGGGGCGCTTTGGCAAATATCCCGGTGGCTTTCTTCTTTTCCGCCTGTATGGCAAGATTTTTGGAGGCTCCACCTCCGTCTTATTTTTACCTCCGTCAAGCCGTGAGGTGGAGCTCTTCCGCTTTCGCGCCAACGGGGCATCGTCGTCGAACACGACCGTGACTTCCTTCATCTTTGGATAGTAGATTTGGGCAGCCAGGTTGTCCTTATCTAGATCGCTAAGCTGTTAAGAAATAAATCACCGTGTTAGATAAGATGGCTATTATAAGACGGAGAAACTGGAGCAATGTGGTACACGGAAAATAAATACCTACCTTTGGGCACTTGCTTCTTATCCTTCACCTTGACGATGTCCTTCAGACGGAGCTTGACGGAGTCGCTCGAGAAGTTATCCACGGAGATCCGAAGGAAATCCTTTCGATCACCCGTGTACTCGTGCATGAACTTCGCGCGGTGCTGCAGGGGTTGGATTCGCCTGATGAACCAGCACATGGCTAGGTCCAAGCCGGTCAAACCCGCCTCTACGAACCACTCTATCCGCCTTATTGCGCGAGAAGCTGTAGCATCCCATTTGTCTAACAATTGTAATGCTACTTGGTCTAGTAATATATTGGCTACTACCTACATATAATTGTTGCATCACAATTATATCATGCCCATGTCATCATTCCACCTTGCATTTGAGCATCATATAAAACCCTTTTTGTTTTTGGTTCTTCTCTCATATGCATTGTTAATTGTATTTGCCTCTTGATATTGTATTTGGTTATTGATATATTGTTTAAACGCCCAAGTTGAGTTGGGGGCATATCTCTTTCAACTCCACCACCTTTCTTGTCATCATCCCATCATTCCACCATTCCACCATATATGAGCATTGCAATTTATTTGGTTTTACCTCTAGCTCATGTGGGTTGGGATGGATCCAATTCTTGTTCCACATGCTCTCATCTTAGCATCATGTTGTTTTCACATTATTGATGTATGAGAGCCACATGGCCACCTTTGCATGCCTTGTGAGTGGAGCCCTTTGTCTAGCTTCCATATGTGTTGTTTTGGGGATATTATCATGTTGGAATATTTTTGGGCTTACTCAATACCTAGTGGCACATGCACACTAGCAAGTCCCACTTCTATTCAAATGTGATCATTTCCATCTACTCCATCTGGGATTTTCCTTTAAGTTCTTTTGCTTGGCCTTTATTCCAATTTTTGGGAATGCAAACTAGTAATGCCATGCAACAATATTGTTTTCACAAGAATCATCATGGCAATAAATATTCTGCATGGGCCATGCAAGAACCACCTTTTTGCTTGTCATTTGGATTTTATTTGCATTTTGAGTGAATCCAAACCACACACATCTATCCATCTCTCTCTCTTTTCTTCACCTCCCTCTCTTTTTTCTCCACCATCCATGCATGATCTTGTGTATCCTATCTAAACCCTAAACCTACCTCTCTCTCTCTCTCTCTCGGCCTCTCCCTCCCTCTCACCTAACTGGCCCCACCGGCCACCCTCTCCCCCTGGCCACCTCACCCCTGCCCTAGCTACCCTCTACCCGAGCCTAGCTCCAACCCTAACCTAGCCCGAGCCTACCCCCTCTCCTTTCTATAGCTCCCCCTCTCTGCAAAGAGGACCCCAGCCCGAGCCTACCCTCCCAGACCACCATGCCCCACCTGGAAGCCCCCTCCTCAACCTGCCCTGCCCTGCCGACCCTAGCACGTGAAGGAGGAAGGAGAGAAAAAGGGTGGCCGATCCACCTTTTTCATCTACCCCACCTCCCCACGGCATCCCCCCCTCTCTGCTACCTACCACCACCCCACCACCTCTCTGCCTCGCCCAGCTACCCCAGATCTACCCCAAGGGCGCCCTGCCATCTCCTCCCTTCTTCTCCATCGCCACTGCTTCACACCATCGCCGGCACCTCGGCCTCCTCTACACACTGCATCAGGCGACGAGCGACGTGGAGGCGATCGAGGAGTACAAGGAGACCCCTGCAGCAGCCCTGCACACGAGCTACGAAGAGGAAGCCCTAATCACCCCATGAGCCCGACGCAAATCCTAGATCCTTCGGCCGCCTCGACGCCGATCCTCTGCGTCTCGAGCCGATCCAACCGCGACCGACACACTCGGTGAGCTGCCTAATCTCGGACATGCTCCGCCTTATCGCCGTCTAGGGCCGCCTTGCGTTCGTCGAGCACGCTCAGGCGCCGGGCGAAGCTGCTGCTCGCTTCGCGCCACAAGAAACCCTACCTAGGCCACGCCCACCTCTCCCGACACCAAGCCCAGGCCCGCCTCTGGTTCCGCGCGCCCAGATCGCGTTCGAGCCCAAGGCGCCTGTCGAGCACCGATCGATCGGCGAGCAGAGAAGAAGATACGGTCTTGGCGTCGTCGTTTTGCGTAAAACCCTCCTCTAGTTTTTGCCTCAACTCGCGGTGCTCGTGGCCCACTACTAGACCACCCAATCAATCTTGCAAAGAAACCCCGTATAACCCCAGCCGCAACCCGCGCTCCCTAGCGACGCCCGTGGTCCACCACAGGGCTTCAGCACGTGGGTAAAGTTCTGTCGGGCCGCTCGTCGCATAGGCTAGGGAGCCCCATGGTGAAAACGCCTGTCTTTGCTTGTTGTGTTCTTTGAGTCACTTGGCCCCACCCGTCGGCTGACAGTGGCTGGGTCTGCAGGTATAAAAAGCTTTTCAGTATATCTGTTTAATTCAAATCTTTTCCAAATTAAATCAAATTCAAATTTAATTCTGTTTTTAAATATCTTTTAAAATATAAATCCAAATAATGCAAATAAAATATGTTTTCAAATCAGAAAAATATGAGGAATTCAAATATGACCTTCAAAACATATTTTGGACATTTAAAATTCCAAGTTTATTTAAATTACAATAAAATGCCCTTCTCCCTTAATTAATTAATAACTTTTGTTTTATAACTCCAAATTTAACAAATGATATGTCTAAAATGATCAGCTCGACGTGACCTTTCTGTTTATGCATTCCATGTTCTGAATTGCAACATGCATCATATAAATATTAAGTAAACAGCAACTTATTTGAGGATAAAATGTGGCCAAAACTCAATAAAATGATTTATTCTTGTATTCCACACCTCACCCATGCCATGCTACTTTAATGCCATGCAAATTGTGCATCATTCATCATGGCATGATTGTTTGCTTGTCGCATTTAATTCATATGCTTGTGCACTATATTTATGTTGGCCCTTGTTTGTTTGGTTCTTCTTTGAATAGACCGACTGGGATATATCAAGAGAACCGGATCACTACCAGATCCTTCTCTCGCTACTGAGCTGTGCAAGCACTACCACATGCTCGCATACATACAGTACCTATTGCATCTATATTATTCTTGCATCATTGAGTCGCGATTGCATTAAACTGAATCCCAAGTATTGCATAGCCTTTACTTTTAAACCCCACCGAAGCTTGTTCCTCCATCCCATGAGCCACTACTACAGGAGTTGTTTGAGCCATGCGAGTCGTGAGAAACATGTGTAGGGTATGTGAGTGTCTGATGGACAACGAGGTACCTAAACAACTTAACCTGAGTAGTAATGGGATAACTAATGAAAGTGGCACCGGTGAGCAATATCTGCTATTTGGTTTTTCATGCTCACTTGTGTCCCGTAGGACCCCGAGTACTTGATTCCTGTTCCTTGAATATTCGCGCTATCCACATCCGGGAGGCTTATGGGACCCCCCTGAGCCAGAGCTTGATTCATTCTTATTTCTTGGGGCCACAAACTAGTTTGAGGTTTTATTTACTATCCTGTACTTATGCCATGCTTTACTGCTTTATTTAAATTGTGCGATGTACTGCACCTGTACTGTTTAGGTAAGCGGAGTGTTTTCGCGGTATCGACAAGCCCAGTCACATTTTCGGGTTCCCAGTCGTTTACAACCATTGGCGCAAACCTTGAGTCCGTTTGAGTCATTAACTTCGTTGTGGGTAGCTTAATGGGGTGGCCCCCTGAAATATTTCTGAATCTGGTGATTGCTTTGTCGTGAAGGCCTCGTTGGGTTTTGATTTGGTTTTTCCGAGGTTGATCGAGTGTGTGTTGCTATTTGTGCACCCTCAGGTAAAACTTTCTGAAAGCCGTGTCCGCGGTTATGGACGACTTGGAGCACAGTTTCTCGATCATAGACAAGTATAACTAAAGTACCGTTTTTAATTTGACTAAGTAACTGACTAGTAAATAGTGCAACACTCATGGAATGGTTAATAAAACTGCCAACGGATGGGGGATGTTCGTCCGCTTCCTCGTTGGTAAGTGAGGAGGAGGATGGATCGGTGGATATTATTTTTATAACTGTTGTCTTTAATTCACGGACATCCGTCTATCATTGGTTAGGCGGATGGTTAGCGAGTATCTATAGAATTGTTTGGGTTTATCTTTTGCTGCAATTGCGTCACCCCAGGTTGTGTCCCCGTTAGAGGCATAAAGACTTGCTGAGTACCCCTAGGGTCTCACACGATAAATTGTTTGATTCAGATGAACAGGTACACTCACGAGATGGATACTGGGTGGAAGAGACGGACGATGTGGGCAACGATCATTCGGTGTAGAGATTCCGGGAACGGGGATCCGTGAGATCTGTGGGCGGGATGTGCTTATTTATGGGGCATCTTATGCCGATTTGCTTCTTATCCGTACTCGGATCTTGTTTTCCGCTTCCGCCTGATACTCTGATGTTTGATGTATGAGGAGATATCCTAAACTATATATCTATCTAGGACATTTGAATCTTCCGTATGGCGTTGCTATATTTCCTTTCTTTTTAGATGGTATGGCTCGATGTCTTTGTTGTATGGCGGCTTGCATACATACTCATTTGTGTATGTAGTTGATCCTTCGCTGCCGATTCGCCGCCGTTCTTGTCCCGATGTTTGGAAATGGTTGGGACGGCCGAAAGGTCTACCTGTGAGTGGCATTTGGGCCCCACCATACTATTTCAACCATTTCCGCTCATCCAGGCTTAAAACTAGGAGCGTAATTCACCGAGGTAGTTACAATTGGTATCAGAGCCATCCCGCCCTTCAGAGTCTCAGCCAAATGGTCGTTGTAAGTCTAGCAAATATTTTTGGTAGTTATGTATACTAGGGAAAAACAAAACGTGGGAGTAGGACTGCTTCCATTTTTCTTCTTACCCACCCACCCACTCTTTTCTGGTAAGGAAGTGTAACGTTTTCAATCCTCTTCTTAAAAGTTCAAACTAGGATTCACGTGTTCTGGGTTTCCGTAGTACCATAGGTTGTGTGTGTGTGTGTGTGTGTCTGTGTGTAATTCCTTGTCTATCTGTTGCATCCAAGTTGTTATCACAATCGGCCTTTTGGTTATCAACTGTTGGTACATTCCATACCGACAGGCTTTTGCAAACCGACGCGATCTATCTGATTCATTATATACCGCCGCGATCTGTCTTGCTATTTGTTATCCGACGTTATCTTGTTTGGGGTGTTCGTTTCCGTAGTTACTAATCTTTAGGTTCATCGTGAGAAGAAGGGGTTAGGATATGTGTTCTACTTATTCATGTGCGGAGTAATGATTTGAGTGCGAGATGGAGTGGCGACCATAACACTACTCTTATCATTCGCTTTTGTATATTGAATTGGTAGAGTCACTAATCTTGATTCGTTAAGTGATTTTGCGCATCTACTGGTATTTTAATGCCGAAATTTGCGGAAATTTTTTATTTGATATATCTGTGTACCACACTCCTTTTCAGTCGTGTGCGATATGCTTAATATCTTCTAGGTGCTTTGAACTTTGTTGATATTTTAATATCATCTTAGTAAATTGTATCCTTTAATCTTGGTTAATTCCATCTTGGTACTATTTTGGATTATTATTATTCTCCATTATAGTACTGACTTGTGTTTTATATCAATCACAGGATGGCACCACCACGCCGTTCTGATGAGGACATACCACCTGAACTGGGGTCCGCGTTGTCAAACATCGCCAATGCCTTGGCAGCAATGCAGCAGAACCAGCAGTGTTTTAAAGAGAGTGTTCGGAGGAATGAGTTTGCTCCGCTACCTCCACCTCCCAAGCGAGGAGACATCAAAAGCTTTCTGAAATTCAACCCACGCCAATTTGATGTTTCTGATCGACCACTTGATGCTGATGATTGGTTGCGTGAGATGTCAAGGCTCGAGGCTCGATGTTCTGAGCAAGAATGGGTAAATGTGCTACTCACCTTCGAAGGAGATGCAGCTCTGGTGGGAGAATTACACAAGGCAACTGCATTGGTTTTCAGCCTACTTGGGAACAGTTCCTTTGGGCGTTCAAAGAGCGATTCTGTCGAGAAATTGTCATGGAGAGGATGAAGGAAGCTTCTCAACCTCAAGCGGAAATGCCAATGTCAATACCTACATCAGGAACTTCATGAACCTTTCTCGTTATGGTGGCGATGAGATATCGATGACAAGAAGAAAAAAGAGGTTCGGCAAGGGCTCAATGCATCGATTAAATATGCAATCACACATGCAAGGCCGGCGTCTTTTGGAACTTGATCTGACTCTGCAGGAAGAAGCAAGTAAGCAAGTGTTTGAGGAGTCAAAGAAACACAACCGTGATGCACCAAGCTCTTGACTATGTCGGCTCCTTCTAAGCGTCGTTCCGGGTTCCTAACACCCCCGTCGCTCCGGCTTCACCAAGACCTTCAAGCTTGCGCAAGGCCAACAAACTTCCTCACCGCTGCTCCTGGGGCTACAACCACCACTACCACAGGCGCTGGCGGAGTCCCTGGCTACGTTGCTCCACGTCCACCTGGTGCTTGTTACACGTGTGGAGACACTGGGCATCAGTACTGGAACTGTCTGATGAAAAACAAAGCTCTTCCTCCACCCCCTCCAAGATCTGCGGCAAGCTCCCCTTTGGTTCGTGCACCACCACCTCGGGCTCTCAACATCAACACCAAGCCCGGGTCTACTGTTGCTCGTGCCAACTGTGTCAACGCCGCTCAAGCTGAGCATGCACCTGGAGTTGTGATGGGTATGCTATCCGTTAACTCAGTCCCTGCACAAGTTTTGTTTGATTCTGGTGCATCGCATTCTTTTGTTTTTAACAAGTTTGGAAATGAGAATGGGTTAGCGTTGGATCCTCTCATTAAGCGGTTAATGGTCCTTTCTCCTGGAGCAACAATGGCAGCTTCAAAAATCAGCCATGACAACCAAGTTGAGATTGGTGGCTCTTCGTTCTCGGCGTCCCTAATTGTTCTGGGCAATTCTGACATTGATGTCATCTTGGGCATGGATTGGTTGACAGCAAATGCAGCTGTGATTGATTGTCTTTGAGCTTCGGTTTCTCTGAAGATTCCTGAAGGCCATATAGTCTATTCTCCAAGTCTGACTCCTGTTATCCAGCTTTTCTCTTTGGCAGCTCTGAATGATGATGCTATGGAAGCTATCCAGAGTGTTCTGGTGGTGTGTGAGTTCCCAGATGTCTTTCCTGAAGAGTTGCCGGGTATGCCTCCGGATCGTGAGGTTGAGTTTGTAATTGAGCTTGAACCTGGAACGGCTCCTATCTCCAAGAGGCCTTATAAAATGGGTCCTGCTGAGTTGGCTGAACTCAAACGTCAGCTTGATGAACAAGAGAAGTTGGGTTTCATTCAACACAGTACCTCTTCTTGGGGTAGCCCAACAATATTTGTGAAGAAGCGGGACATGACTGATAGACTTTGTGTTGACTATCGGGCTCTCAATGCTAAAACCATCAAGAATAAATATCCCCTTCCGCGGATTAATGATCTCTTCGATCAGCTAAATTTGAGTGTGGTATTCTCTAAGCTGGACTTGAGAAGTGGTTATCACCAAATCAAGATTCGCAAGGAAGATGTTCCTAAAACAGCTTTCACAACCCGTTATGGCCTGTATGAGTACACGGTCATGTCTTTCGGTCTCACCAACGCACCTGCTACCTTCTCGAGGCTTATGAACTCGGTTTTCATGGAGTATCTTGATAAGTTCGTTGTGGTCTATCTGGATGACATCCTAGTCTATTCTAAGTCAAAGGAAGAACATGAAGAACACCTTCGGTGTGTCCTAAACAAGCTTCGTGAGAACTGCATGTATGTAAAGTTCTCAAAGTGTGAGTTTTGGCTGCCTCAAGTAACCTATCTTGGTCACGTCATCTCTGCCAAGGGCATTGCAGTCAACCCGGAAACTGTGAAGACAATTGTTGAATGGCTTCCTCCTGTTAATGTCAAAGAAGTGCGGAGTTTCCTTGGTTTGGCTAGTTATTGCCGTCGCTTCGTTCAGAAATTTTCGAAGATAGCGAAGCCTCTTACCGATCTCCTCAAGAAAGGCAAGAAATACCTTTGGACTCCTGCATGTCAAGCAAGCTTCGAGACACTCAAAGAGAAGCTCACTTCCACACCAGTCTTGGTTCCTCCGGACACCTCTAAGCCTTTCCAGATATTCTGTGACGCCTCTTTGCAAGGATTGGGTGCGGTCCTTATGCAAGAAAAACAAGTTGTTGCTTATGCCTCTCGACAGTTGAAGACGCATGAGATCAACTATCCTACACATGACCTCGAGCTCGCAGCAGTTGTCTTTGCTTTGAAGCTATGGAGGCACTACTTGCTTGGCAACCGTTGTGAAATCTTTTCTGAACACAAGAGTTTGAAGTATATCTTCACTCAGCCTGATCTCAACCTTCGGCAGAGGAGATGGATTGAAGCAATCAATGATTTTGATTTGACCATCAACTACACTCCGGGCAAAGCTAATGTCATGGCTGATGCTCTCAGCCGCAAAGCTTATGTCAACAACCTCATGATGGAAGAACAACAGCCTCTCTTGTGCGAGGAATTCCGTCAGCTCAACCTTGAAATTGTGGAACAAGGGTATCTCCTGAACCTCCTAGCAACCCCTCTCTTGGAAGAAAAGGTTCGCTCTCGTCAGCTTGGCGATCCGCACACTAGAAAGATCATCTCCAAACTTCAGCTTCCGAAGTATGAGTCCTTCCACGTCGATGATCAAGGCACGCTTTTCTTTGAACACCGGATGTTTGTTCCGAACTACCCGGGTTTGAGAGAGCAAGTTCTCAAGGAGGCGCATGAATCTGTTCTTTCTATCCACCCTGGCAGCACAAAGATGTACATGGACTTGAAAACAAAATATTGGTGGCCGGGTTTGAAACGATATTCTGCCAAGTATGTCTCGGAGTGTGACGTCTGCCGCAGAGTGAAAGCTGTCCATCAGAAACCTTTCGGTCTTCTATAGCCATTGAAACCCCCGGAATGGAAATGGGAGAAAGTAGAGATGGACTTCATCACTGGTTTTCCAAGGTCGCAGAAGGGCAACAATGCAATCTTTGTTGTCATCGACAGGCTTTCTAAAGTGGCTCACTTCTTCCCCGTCAAGGAAACAATTTACGGAATTCATTGTTCGAGCTCTATATCAATGTAATTGTCTCTGTATGGGGTTCCGCTTGAGATCAGTTCGGACCGGGGAGCATCTTCACTTCCAAGTTCGGGAAAGTTTCCAAAATGCTTTGGGAACAAAATTGAACTTCAAAGACAGCTTACCACCCTCGGGCAAGGACAAGTTGAAAGGATCAATCAGATTCTGGAGGATATGCTTCGTGCTTGCGTCATCTCTTTTGGCATGAAGTGGGAAGAATGTCTTCCTTATGCTGAATTCTCTTACAACAACAGCTTCCAGAAAAGTCTGAAGATGGCACCATTTGAGGCTCTCTATGGTCGCAAATGCAGAACTCCGATTGGTTGGTCAGGTGCAGGAGAAAGAATATGGTTTGGCCCTGACATTGTAACTCAAGCGGATGAGAAGGTGCATATCATTCTTGAGAATCTGAAGATTGCTCAAAGTCGCCAGAAGAGCAATTATGACAGGAAGCACATGGACATGGTGTATGTTCCTGGTGATCTCGTTTACCTTCGTGTCACTCCCATGAAAGGCACACACCGTTTTGGTATCAAAGGAAAGCTGGCTCCTAGATACATCGGTCCTTTCAAAATTCGTGGAAGAAGAGGAGAAGTTGCTTATGCTCTTGAGCTCCCGGAAAGACTCAAGGTCCATGATGTTTTCCACATCTCTCAACTCAAGAAGTGCTTCAAGGATCCCGGCAGGACCGTGGATCATGAGCTAATCAATCTCCAAGAAGACCTGTCTTATCAAGAACACCCCACAAAATCCTTGAGACCGCAGAGAAGAAGGACTCATGACAAGTCCATCAAGTTCTGCAAGGTGCAGTGGTCGCACCATTCCGTTGATGAAGCCACTTGGGAACGTGAAGAGGAGCTCCGTGCCAACTATCCTACCCTCTTTGAGTCTTCTTCTTCTTCCTAGAATCTCGGGGCGAGATTCCGGTTTAGTGGGGGAGAGTTGTAGCATTCCATTTGTCTAACAATTGTAATGCTACTTGGTCTAGTAATATATTGGCTACTTCCTACATATAATTGTTGCATCACAATTATATCATGCCCATGTCATCATTCCACCTTGCATTTGAGCATCATATAAAAGCCTTTTTGTTTTTGGTTCTTCTCTCATATGCATTGTTAATTGTATTTGCCTCTTGATATTGTATTTGGTTATTGATATATTGTTTAAACGCCCAAGTTGAGTTGGGGGCATATCTCTTTCAACTCCACCACCTTTCTTGTCATCATCCCATCATTCCACCATTCCACCATATATGAGCATTGCAATTTATTTGGTTTTACCTCTAGCTCATGTGGGTTGGGATGGATCCAATTCTTGTTCCACATGCTCTCATCTTAGCATCATGTTGTTTTCACATTATTGATGTATGAGAGCCACATGGCCACCTTTGCATGCCTTGTGAGTGGAGCCCTTTGTCTAGCTTCCATATGTGTTGTTTTGGGGATATTATCATGTTGGAATATTTTTGGGCTTACTCAATACCTAGTGGCACATGCACACTAGCAAGTCCCACTTCTATTCAAATGTGATCATTTCCATCTACTCCATCTGGGATTTTCCTTTAAGTTCTTTTGCTTGGCCTTTATTCCAATTTTTGGGAATGCAAACTAGTAATGCCATGCAACAATATTGTTTTCACAAGAATCATCATGGCAATAAATATTCTGCATGGGCCATGCAAGAACCACCTTTTTGCTTTTCATTTGGATTTTATTTGCATTTTGAGTGAATCCAAACCACACACATCTATCCATCTCTCTCTCTTTTCTTCACCTCCCTCTCTTTTTTTCTCCACCATCCATGCATGATCTTGTGTATCCTATCTAAACCCTAAACCTACCTCTCTCTCTCTCTCGGCCTCTCCCTCTGTCTCACCTAGCTGGCCCCACCGGCCACCCTCTCCCCCTGGCCACCTCACCCCTGCCCTAGCTACCCTCTACCCGAGCCAAGCTCCAACCCTAACCTAGCCCGACCCTACCCCCTCTCCTTTCTCTAGCTCCCCCTCTCTGCCAAGAGGACCCCAGCCCGAGCCTACCCTCCCAGACCACCATGCCCCACCTGGAAGCCCCCTCCTCTACCTGCCCTGCCCTGCCGACCCTAGCACGTGAAGGAGGAAGGAGAGAAAAAGGGTGGCCGAGCCACCTTGTTCATCTACCCCACCTCCCCACGGCATCCCCCCTCTCTGCTAGCTACCACCACCCCACCACCTCTCTGCCCGCCACTCCCCAGATCTACCCCAAGGCGCCTGCCTCTCCTCCCTTCTTCTCCATCGCCACTGCTCACACCATCGCCGGCACCTCGGCCTCCTCTGGCTACACTGCACAGGCGGCAGACGACGTGGATGTGATCGAGGAGTACAAGGAGACCCCCTGCAGCAGCCTCGTACACGGAGCCGCAAAGAGGAAGCCCCAGAACCGCTGCCCCAGCGCGAGCCCGACGCAAATCCTAGATCCTCTGGCCGTCTGCCTCGACGCCGATACTCTGCGTCTCGAGCCGATCCAACCGCACCGACACACTCTCGGTGAGCTGCCTGACCTCCTGGACATGCTCCGCCGCGCTATCGTCGTCTAGGGCCGCCTTGCGTTTCGTCGAGCATGCTCTGTGCGCCGGCGTAAGCGTCTGCTTCAGCGCCAAACCCTACCTAGGCCACGCCCACCTCTCCTGACACCAAGCCCAGGCCCCCGCAGTGGTTCCGCCTCTGTGCGCGCGCCCCAGATCGCGCGTTCGAGCCCCACCGCGGCTCCCTGTCGAGCACCGATCGATCGGCAGAGAGCAGAGGAAGATCCACAGTGCGCGTCGTCCGTTTTGCAGAAAACCCCTCCTCTAGTTTTTGCCTCAATCCGCGGTGCTCGTGGCCCACTAGACAGCCACCCAATCAATCTTGCAAAGAAACCCCCGTATAACCCCAGCCGCAACCCGCGCTCCCCTAGCGACGCCACGTGGTCCACCCTGGGGCTTCACTATGACGTGGGGCCGAAGTTCCTGTCGGGCCCGCTCGTCAGTCGCATAGGCTAGGGAGCCCCGCGGTGAGAAACGCCTGTGCTACACGGTGTGTTGCTGAGTCAGCTTGGCCCCACCGTCGTGACGATGGTCTGGTCTGTCTGGGTATAAAAAGCTTTTCAGTATATCTGTTTAATTCAAATCTTTTCCAAATTAAATCAAATTCAAATTTAATTCTGTTTTAAAATATAAATCCAAATAATGCAAATAATATATGTTTTCAAATCATAAAAATATGAGGAATTCAAATATGACCTACAAAACATATTTTGGACATTTAAAATTCCAAGTTTATTTAAATTACAATAAAATTCCCTTCTCCCTTAATTAATTAATAACTTTTGTTTTATAACTCCAAATTTAACAAATGATATGTCTAAAATGATCAGCTCGACGAGACATTTCTGTTTATGCATTCCATGTTCTGAATTGCAACATGCATCATATAAATATTAAGTAAAAATCAACTTATTTGAGAATAAAATGTGGCCAAAACTCAATAAAATGATTTATTCTTGTATTCCACACCTCACCCATGCCATGCTACTTTAATGCCATGCAAATTGTGCATCATTCATCATGGCATGATTGTTTGCTTGTCGCATTTAATTCATATGCTTGTGCACTATATTTATGTTGGACCTTGTTTGTTTGGTTCTTCTTCGAATAGACGCTGAGCAGGGGATATATCAAGAGAACCAGGAGCACTACCCAGATCCTTCTCTTGCTACAACTGAGCTGCCAGGCAAGAACTACCACATGCTCGCATACATACAGTACCTATTGCCTCTATCTTATTCTTGCATCATTGAGTCGCGATTGCATTAAACTGAATCCCAAGTATTGCATAGCCTTTACTTTTAAACCCCATCGAAGCTTGTTCCTCCATCCCATGAGCCACTACTACAGGAGTTGTTTGAGCCATGCGAGTCGTAGAACAGCATGTGTAGGGTATGTGAGTGTCTGATGGACAACGAGGTACCTAAAAAACTTAACCTGAGTAGTAATGGGATAACTAATGAAAGTGGCACCGGTGAGCAATATCTGCTATTTGGTTTTTCATGCTCACTTGTGTCCCGTAGGACCCCGAGTACTTGATTCCTGTTCCTTGAATATTTGCGCTATCCACATCCGGGAGGCTTATGGTACCCCCCTGAGCCAGAGCTTGATTCATTCTTATTTCTTGGGGCCACAAACTAGTTTGAGGTTTTATTTACTATCCTGTACTTATGCCATGCTTTACTGCTTTATTTAAATTGTGCGATGTACTTCACCTGTACTGTTTAGGTAAGCGGAGTGTTTTGTATGTCGACAAGCCCGATCACATTTTGGGTTCCCGATCGTTTCTGACCATTGGCGCAAACCTTGAGTCCGTTTGAGTCAGCTAACCGTTCGATGGTAGCTTAATGGGTGGCCCGAAATATTTCGAATCTGTGATTGCTTTGTCGTGAAGGCCTCGTTGGGTTTTGATTTGGTTTTCGAGGTTGATCAGTGTGTGTTGCTATTTGTGCACCCTGCAGGTAAAACTTCTAAAGCCGTGTTCGCGGTTATGGACGACTTGGAGCAGTTTCGATCATAGACAAGTATAACTAAAGTACCGCTTTTAATTTGACTAAATGGCGACTAGTAAATAGTGCAACACTCATGGAATGGTTAATAAAACTGCCAACGGATGGGGGATGTTCGTCCGCTTCCTCGTTGGTAAGTGAGGAGGAGGATGGATCGGTGGATATTACTGTTATAACTGTTGCCTTTAATTCACGGACATCCGTCTATCATTGGTTAGGCGGATGGTTAGCGAGTATCTATAGAATTGTTAGGGTTTATCTTTTGCTGCAATTGCGTCACCCCAGGTTGTGTCCCCGTTAGAGGCATAAAGACTTGCTGAGAACCCCTAGGGTCTCACACGATAAATTGTTTGATTCAGATGAACAGGTACACTCACGAGATGGATACTGGGTGGAAGAGACGGACGATGTGGGCAACGATCATTCGGTGTAGAGATTCCGGGAACGGGGATCCGTGAGATCTGTGGGCGGGATGTGCTTATTTATGGGGCATCTTATGCCGATTTGCTTCTTATCCGTACTCGGATCTTGTTTTCCGCTTCCGCCTGATACTCTGATGTTTGATGTATGAGGAGATATCCTAAACTATATATCTATCTAGGACATTTGAATCTTGCCGTATGGCGTTGCTATATTTCCTTTCTTTTTAGATGGTATGGCTCTGATGTACTGTTGTATGGCGGCTTGCATACATACTCATTTGTGTATGTAGTTGATCCCTTCGCCTGCCGATTACGCCGCCCGTTCTTGTCCCGATGTTTGGAAATGGTTGGGACGGCCGAAAGGTCTACCTGTGAGTGGCATTTGGGCCCCACCATACTATTTCAACCATTTCCGCTCATCCAGGCTTGAAACTAGGAGCGTAATTCACCGAGGTAGTTACAATTGGTATCAGAGCCATCCCGCCCTTAAGGGTCTCAGTCAAATGGTCGTTGTCAGTCTAGCAAATATTTTTGGTAGTTATGTATACTAGGGAAAAACAAAACGTTAGAGTAGGATTGCTTCCATTTTTCTTCTTACCCACCCACCCACCCTTTTCTGGTAAGGAAGTGTAACGTTTTCAATCCTCTTCTTAAAAGTTCAAACTAGGATTCACGTGTTCTGGGTTTCCGTAGTACCATAGGTTGTGTGTGTGTGTGTGTGTGTGTGTAATTCCTTGTCTATCTGTTGCATCCAAGTTGTTATCACAATCGGCCTTTTGGTTATCAACTGTTGGTACATTCCATACCGACAGGCTTTTGCAAACCGACGCGATCTATCTGATTCGTTGTATACCGCCGCAATCTGTCTTGCTCTTTGTTATCCGACGTTATCTTGTTTGGGGTGTTCGTTTCCGTAGTTACTAATCTTTAGGTTCATCGTGAGAAGAAGGGGTTAGGATATGTGTTCTACTTATTCATGTGCGGAGTAATGATTTGAGTGCGAGATGGAGTCGCGACCATACCACTACTCTTATCATTCGCTTTTGTATATTGAATTGGTAGAGTCACTAATCTTGATTCGTTAAGTGATTTTGCATCTCATCGGTATTTTAATGCGAAATTTGCGGAAAATTTTTATTTGATATATTCAGGTACCACACTCCTTTTCGATCGTGCGATATGCTTAATATCTTCTAGGTGCTTTGAACTTTGTTGATATTTTAATATCATCTTAGTAAATTGTATCCTTTAATCTTGGTTAATTCCATCTTGGTACTATTTTGGATTATTATTATTCTCCATTATAGTACTGACTTGTGTTTTATATCAATCACGGGATGGCACCACCACTGGATTCGATGAGGACATACCACCTGAACTGGGGTCCGCGTTGTCAAACATCGCCAATGCCTTGGCAGCAATGCAGCAGAACCAGCAGCGTTTTGAAGAGAGTGTTCGGAGGAATGAGTTTGCTCCGCTACCTCCACCTCCCAAGCGAGGAGACATCAAAAGCTTTCTGAAGTTCAACCCACGCCAATTTGATGTTTCTGATCGACCACTTGATGCTGATGATTGGTTGCGTGAGATGTCAAGGCTACTGGAGACTGCTGATGTTCCTGAGCAAGAATGGGTAAAATGTGCTACTCACCTTACGAAGGAGATGCACTCTCTGGTGGGAGAATTACACAAGGCAAACTGCATTGGTTTTCAGCCTACTTGGGAACGATTCCTTTGGAGCTCAAAGCGATGTCTCGAGAAATTGTCATGGAGAGGATGAAGGAAGTTTCTCAACCTCAAGCGTGGAAATGACAATGTCAATACCTACATCAGAACTTCATGAACCTTTCTCGTTATGGTGGCGATGAGATATCGATGACAAGAAGAAACAAAAGAGGTTCCGGCAAGGGCTCAATGCATCGATTAAATATGCAATCACACATGCAAGGCCGGCGTCTTTTCTGGAACTTCAGCATACAGCTCTGCAGGAAGAAGCAAGTAAGCAAGTGTTTGAGGAGTCAAAGAAACACAACCGTGATGCACCAAGCTCTTCAGCTATGTCGGCTCCTTCTAAGCGTCGTGTCTGGGTTCCTAACACCCCACCGTCGCTCCCGGCTTCACCAAGACCTTCAAGCTTCGCGACAAGGCCAACAAACTTCCTCACTGCTGCTCCCAGGGCTACAACCACCACTACCCTGGAGCGCCTGGCGGAGTCCCTGGCTACGTTGCTTCACGTCCACCTGGTGCTTGTTACACGTGTGGAGACACTGGGCATTAGTACTGGAACTGTCCGATGAAAAACAAAGCTCTTCCTCCACCCCCTCCAAGATCTGCGGCAAGCTCTCCTTTGGTTCGTGCACCACCACCTCGGGCTCTCAACATCAACACCAAGCCCGGGTCTACTGTTGCTCGTGCCAACTGTGTCAACGCCGCTCAAGCTGAGCATGCACCTGGTGTTCTGATGGGTATGCTATCCGTTAACTCAGTCCCTGCACGAGTTTTGTTTGATTCTGGTGCATCGCATTCTTTTGTTTCTAACAAGTTTGCAAATGATAATGGGTTAGCGTTGGATCCTCTCCTTAAGCGGTTAATGGTCCTTTCTCCTGGAGCAACAATGGCAGCTTCAAAAATCAGCCATGGCAACCAAGTTGAGATTGGTGGCTCTTCGTTCTCGGCGTCCCTAATTGTTCTGGGCAATTCTGACATTGATGTCATCTTGGGCATGGATTGGTTGACAACAAATGCAGCTATGATTGATTGTGCTGAACGCTCGGTTTCTCTGAAGATTCCTGAAGGACATATAGTCTATTCTCCAAGTCTGACTCCTGTTATCCAGCTTTTCTCTTTGGCGGCTCTGAATGATGATGCTATGGAAGCTATCCAGAGTGTTCCGGTGGTCTGTGAGTTCCCAGATGTCTTTCCTGAAGAGTTGCCGGGTATGCCTCCGGATCGTGAGGTTGAGTTTGTAATTGAGCTTGAACCTGGAACGGCTCCTATCTCCAAGCAGCCTTATAAAATGGGTCCTGCTGAGTTGGCTGAACTCAAACGTCAGCTAGATGAACAAGAGAAGTTGGGTTTCATTCAACACAGTACCTCTTCTTGGGGTAGCCCAACAATATTTGTGAAGAAGCGGGACAGTACTGATAGACTTTGTGTTGACTATCGGGATCTCAATGCTAAAACCATCAAGAATAAATATCCCCTTCCGCGGATTAATGATCTCTTCGATCAGCTAGCTGGAGCTGTGGTATTATCTAAGATGGACTTGAGAAGTGGTTATCACCAAATCAAGATTCGCAAGGAAGATGTTCCTAAAACAGCTTTCACCACCCGTTATGGCCTGTATGAGTACACGGTCATGTATTTCGGTCTCACCAACGCACCTGCTACCTTCTCGAGGCTTATGAACTCGGTTTTCATGGAGTATGTTGATAAGTTCGTTGTGGTCTATCTGGATGACATCCTAGTCTATTCCAAGTCAAAGGAAGAACATGAAGAACACCTTCGGTGTGTCCTAAACAAGCTTCGTGAGAACCGCCTGTATGCAAAGTTCTCAAAGTGTGAGTTTTGGCTGCCTCAAGTAACCTATCTTGGTCACGTCATCTCTGCCAAGGGCATTGTAGTCAACCCGGAAACTGTGAAGACAATTGTTGAATGGCTTCCTCCTGTTAATGTCAAAGAAGTGCGGAGTTTCCTTGGTTTGGCTAGTTATTGTCGTCGCTTCGTTCAGAACTTTTCGAAGATAGCGAAGCCTCTTACCGATCTCCTCAAGAAAGGCAAGAAATACCTTTGGACTCCTGCATGTCAAGCAAACTTTGAGACACTCAAAGAGAAGCTCACTTCCACACCAGTCTTGGTTCCTCCGGACACCTCTAAGCCTTTCCAGATATTCTGTGACGCCTCTTTGCAAGGATTGGGTGCGGTCCTTATGCAAGAAAAACAAGTTGTTGCTTATGCCTCTCGACAGTTGAAGACGCATGAGATCAACTATCCTACACATGACCTCGAGCTCGCAGCAGTTGTCTTTGCTTTGAAGCTATGGAGGCACTACTTGCTTGGCAACCGTTGTGAAATCTTTTCTAAACACAAGAGTTTGAAGTATATCTTCACTCAGCCTGATCTCAACCTTCGGTAGAGGAGATGGATTGAAGCAATCAATGATTTTGATTTAACCATCAACTACACTCCGGGCAAAGCTAATGTCATGGCCGATGCTCTCAGCCGCAAAGCTTATGTCAACAACCTCATGATGGAAGAACAACAGCCTCTCTTGTGCGAGGAATTCCATCAGCTCAACCTTGAAATTGTGGAACAAGGGTATCTCCTGAACCTCCTAGCAACCCCTCTCTTGGAAGAAAAGGTTCGCTCTCGTCAGCTTGGCGATCCGCACACCAGAAAGATCATCTCCAAATTTCAGCTTCCGAAGTATGAGTCCTTCCATGTCGATGATCAAGGCACGCTTTTCTTTGAACACCGGATGTTTGTTCCGAACTACCCGGGTTTGAGAGAGCAAGTTCTCAAGGAGGCGCATGAATCTGTTCTTTCTATCCACCCTGGCAGCACAAAGATGTACATGGACTTGAAAACACAATATTGGTGGCCGGGTTTGAAACGATATTGTGCCAAGTATGTCTCGGTGTGATGTCGCGCAGAGTGAAAGCTGTCCATCAGAAACCTTTCGGTCTTCTACAACCATTGAAACCCCCGGAATGGAAATGGGAGAAAGTAGAGATGGACTTCATCACTGGTTTTCCAAGGTCGCAGAAGGGCAACAATGCAATCTTTGTTGTCATCGACAGGCTTTCTAAAGTGGCTCACTTCTTCCCCGTCAAGGAAACAATTTCTGGAATTCAGTTGGCTGAGCTCTATATCAACAGAATTGAGGATATGATTCATGCTTGCGTCATCTCTTTTGGCATGAAGTGGGAAGAATGTCTTCCTTATGCTGAATTCTCTTACAACAACAGCTTCCAGAAAAGTCTGAAGATGGCACCATTTGAGGCTCTCTATGGTCGCAAAAGCAGAACTCCGATTGGTTGGTCAGGTGCAGGAGAAAGAATATGGTTTGGCCCTGACATTGTAACTCAAGCGGAGGAGAAGGTGCATATCATTCTTGAGAATCTGAAGATTGCTCAAAGTCGCCAGAAGAGCAATTATGACAGGAAGCACACGGACATGGTGTATGTTCCTGGTGATCTCGTTTACCTTCGTGTCACTCCCATGAAAGGCACACACAGTTTTGGTATCAAAGGAAAGCTGGCTCCTAGATACATCGGTCCTTTCAAAATTCGTGGAAGAAGAGGAGAAGTTGCTTATGCTCTTGAGCTCCCGGAAAGACTCAAGGTCCATGATGTTTTCCACATCTCTCAACTCAAGAAGTGCTTCAAGGATCCCGGCAGGACCGTGGATCATGAGCTAATCAATATCCAAGAAGACTTGTCTTATCAAGAACACCCCACAAAAATCCTTGAGACCGCAGAAAGAAGGACTCGCAACAAGTCCATCAAGTTCTGCAAGGTGCAGTGGTCGCACCATTCCGTTGATGAAGCCACTTGGGAACGTGAAGAGGAGCTCCGTGCCAACTATCCTACCCTCTTTGAGTCTTCTTCTTCTTCCTAGAATCTCGGGGCGAGATTCCGGTTTAGTGGGGGAGAGTTGTAGCATCCCATTTGTCTAACAATTGTAATGCTACTTGGTCTAGTAATATATTGGCTACTTCCTACATATAATTGTTGCATCACAATTATATCATGCCCATGTCATCATTCCACCTTGCATTTGAGCATCATATAAAAGCCTTTTTGTTTTTGGTTCTTCTCTCATATGCATTGTTAATTGTATTTGCCTCTTGATATTGTATTTGGTTATTGATATATTGTTTAAACGCCCAAGTTGAGTTGGGGGCATATCTCTTTCAACTCCACCACCTTTCTTGTCATCATCCCATCATTCCACCATTCCACCATATATGAGCATTGCAATTTATTTGGTTTTACCTCTAGCTCATGTGGGTTGGGATGGATCCAATTCTTGTTCCACATGCTCTCATCTTAGCATCATGTTGTTTTCACATTATTGATGTATGAGATCCACATGGCCACCTTTGCATGCCTTGTGAGGAGCCCTTTGTCTAGCTTCCATATGTGTTGTTTTGGGGATATTATCATGTTGGAATATTTTTGGGCTTACTCAATACCTAGTGGCACATGCACACTAGCAAGTCCCACTTCTATTCAAATGTGATCATTTCCATCTACTCCATCTGGGATTTTCCTTTAAGTTCTTTTGCTTGGCCTTTATTCCAATTTTTGGGAATGCAAACTAGTAATGCCATGCAACAATATTGTTTTCACAAGAATCATCATGGCAATAAATATTCTGCATGGGCCATGCAAGAACCACCTTTTTGCTTGTCATTTGGATTTTATTTGCATTTTGAGTGAATCCAAACCACACACATCTATCCATCTCTCTCTCTTTTCTTCACCTCCCTCTCTTTTTTTCTCCACCATCCATGCATGATCTTGTGTATCCTATCTAAACCCTAAACCTACCTCTCTCTCTCGGCCTCTCCCTCCGTCTCACCTAGCTGGCCCCACCGGCCACCCTCTCCCCCTGGCCACCTCACCCCTGCCCTAGCTACCCTCTACCCGAGCCTAGCTCCAACTCTAACCTAGCCCGAGCCTACCCCCTCTCCTTTCTCTAGCTCCCCCTCTCTGCCAAGAGGACCCCAGCCCGAGCCTACCCTCCCAGACCACCATGCCCCACCTGGAAGCCCCCTCCTCTACCTGCCCTGCCCTGCCGACCCTAGCACGTGAAGGAGGAAGGAGAGAAAAAGGGTGGCCGAGCCACCTTTTTCATCTACCCCACCTCCCCACGGCATCCCCCCTCTCTGCTACCTACCACCACCCTACCACCTCTCTGCCTCGCCCAGCTACCCCAGATCTACCCCAAGGGCGCCCTGCCCTCTCCTCCCTTCTTCTCCATCGCCACCGTCTACACCATCGTCGGCACCCTCGGCCTCCTCTCGGCTACACCGTACCAGGCGATGAGTGCGACGTGGAGGCGATTGAGGAGTACAAGGAGACCCCCTGCAGCAGCCCCGTACACGGAGCCGCGAAGAGGAAGCCCCAGAACCGCTGCCCCAGCGCGAGCCCGACGCAAATCCTAGATCCTCTGGCCGTCTGCCTCAACGCCGATCCTCTGCGTCTCGAGCCGATCCAACCGCACCGACACACTCTCGGTGAGCTGCCTGACCTCCTGGACATGCTCCGCCGCGCTATCGTCGTCTAGGGCCGCCTTGCGTTTCGTCGAGCACGCTCTGTGCGCCGGCGAGCGCAGCGTCTGCTCGCTTCCGCTCCGCGCAAAACCCTACCTAGGCCACGCCCACCTCTCCTGACACCAATCCCAGGCCCCCGCAGTGGTTCCACCTCTGCGCGCGCGCCCCAGATCGCGCGTTCGAGCCCCGCCGCGGCGCCCTGTCGAGCACCGATCGATCGGCAGAGAGTAGAGGAAGATCCACAGTGCGCGTCGTCCGTTTTGCAGAAAACCCCTCCTCTAGTTTTTGCCTCAACCCACGGTGCTCGTGGCCCACTAGACAGCCACCCATTCAATCTTGCAAAGAAACCCCCGTATAACCCCAGCCGCAACCCGCGCTCCCCTAGCGACGCCACGTGGTCCACCCTAGGGCTTCACTGTGACGTGGGGCCGAAGTTCCTGTCGGGTTCGGGCCATTCGATAGGCTAGGGAGACCAGTGAGAAACGCCTATCTTTGCCATTTGTGTTCTTGAGTCAGCTGGCCCCACCGTCGTGACGATGGTTGGAATGTTCAGGTATAAAAATCTTTTCAGTATATCTGTTTAATTCAAATCTTTTCCAAATTAAATCAAATTCAAATTTAATTCTGTTTTTAAATATCTTTTAAAATATAAATCCAAATAATGCAAATAATATATGTTTTCAAATCAGAAAAATATGAGGAATTCAAATATGACCTTCAGAACATATTTTGGACATTTAAAATTCCAAGTTTATTTAAATTACAATAAAATGCCCTTCTCCCTTAATTAATTAATAACTTTTGTTTTATAACTCCAAATTTAACAAATGTTATGTCTAAAATGATTAGCTCGACGAGACCTTTCTGTTTATGCATTCCATGTTCTGAATTGCAACATGCATCATATAAATATTAAGTAAACAGCAACTTATTTGAGGATAAAATGTGGCCAAAACTCAATAAAATGATTTATTCTTGTATTCCACACCTCACCCATGCCATGCTACTTTAATGCCATGCAAATTGTGCATCATTCATCATGGCATGATTGTTTGCTTGTTGCATTTAATTCATATGCTTGTGCACTATATTTATGTTGGCCCTTGTTTGTTTGGTTCTTCTTCAAATAGACGCTGAGCAGGGGATATATCAAGAGAACCAGGAGCACTACCCAGATCCTTATCTCGCTACAACTGAGCTGCCAGGCAAGCACTACCACATGCTCGCATACATACAGTACCTATTGCCTCTATCTTATTCTTGCATCATTGAGTCGCGATTGCATTAAACTGAATCCCAAGTATTGCATAGCCTTTACTTTTAAAACCCACCGAAGCTTGTTCTTCCATCCCATGAGCCACTACTACAGGAGTTGTTTGAGCCATGCGAGTCATAGAACAGCATGTGTAGGGTATGTGAGTGTCTGATGGACAACGAGGTACCTAAACAACTTAACCTGAGTAGTAATGGGATAACTAATGAAAGTGGCACCGGTGAGCAATATCTGCTATTTGGTTTTTCATGCTCACTTGTGTCCCGTAGGACCCCGAGTACTTGATTCCTGTTCCTTGAATATTCGCGCTATCCACATCCGGGAGGCTTATGGGACCCCGAGCGAGCTTGATTCATTCTTATTTCTTGGGGCCACAAACTAGTTTGAGGTTTTATTTACTATCCTGTACTTATGCCATGCTTTATCGCTTTATTTAAATTGTGCGATGTCTTGCACTGTCATTTAGGTAAGCGGAGTGTTTTCGCATCGACAAGCCCACCACATTTTCGGGTTCCCGATCGTTTCTGACCATTGGCGCAAACCTTGAGTCCGTTTCGGAGTCAGCTAACTTCATTGCGGGTAGCTTAATGGGGTGGCCCCCTGAAATATTTCTGAATCCTGTGATTGCTTTGTCGTGAAGGCCTCGTTGGGTTTTGATTTGGTTTTTCCGAGGTTGATCGAGTGTGTGTTGCTATTTGTGCACCC
Organism: Avena longiglumis; assembly: GCA_030063025.1. Lineage (NCBI taxonomy): Eukaryota > Viridiplantae > Streptophyta > Magnoliopsida > Poales > Poaceae > Avena > Avena longiglumis. Next base: position 452,204,187 of record CP125974.1, on the reverse strand, counting down.
TAGGTAAAACTTTCAAAGCCGTGTCATGGTTATGGACGACTTGGAGCACAGTTTCTCGATCATAGACAAGTATAACTAAAGTACCGTTTTTAATTTGACTAAGTAACTGACTAGTAAATAGTGCAACACTCATGGAATGGTTAATAAAACTGCCAATGGATGGGGGATGTTCGTCCGCTTCCTCGTTGGTAAGCGAGGAGGAGGATGGATCGGTGGATATTACTGTTATAACTATTGTCTTTAATTCACGGACATCCGTCTATCATTGGTTAGGCGGATGGTTAGCGAATATCTATAGAATTGTTAGGGTTTATCTTTTGCTGCAATTGCGTCACCCCAGGTTGTGTCCCCGTTAGAGGCATAAAGACTTGCTGAGTACCCCTAGGGTCTCACACGATAAATTGTTTGATTCAGATGAACAGGTACACTCACGAGATGGATACTGGGTGGAAGAGACGGACGATGTGGGCAACGATCATTCGGTGTAGAGATTCCGGGAACTGGGATCCGTGAGATCTGTGGGCGGGATGTGCTTATTTATGGGGCATCTTATGCCGATTTGCTTCTTATCCGTACTCGGATCTTGTTTTCCGCTTCCGCCTGATACTCTGATGTTTGATGTATGAGGAGATATCCTAAACTATATATCTATCTAGGACATTTGAATCTTGTCGTATGGCATTGCTATATTTCCTTTATTTTTAGATGGTATGGCTCTGATGTACTGTTGTATGGCGGCTTGCATACATACTCATTTGTGTATGTAGTTGATCCCTTCGCCTGCCGATTACGCCGCCCGTTCTTGTCCCGATGTTTGGAAATGGTTGGGACGGCCGAAAGGTCTACCTGTGAGTGGCATTTGGGCCCTACCGTACTATTTCAACCATTTCCGCTCATCCAGGCTTGAAACTAGGAGCGTAATTCACCGAGGTAGTTACAGAAGCGTTGAGGTCAGAGGGAAGGGAGGCATGGGATCTCCATGTGGAAACTTCAGCGGCGGCTCCGTCCATGAAGTCCGGGTACGTCACTTCTCGTCCCGCCAAAGGAATGTCGGGGCCGTAGATGCGTCACGATTTTTGCACGACTCGTGGCCGACAATGTCGGGGAACCGCCGGCCAGGTCGGATCTTGAAGCTTATGGTGCCGCAGTTCCTAAGCTCCTCCCTACTATGTCCGGCTTCACGTTTGACGGTGAAGAAGTACACGAACAAGTCTAACCTACGCTTAGTCCCTAGGTAACCCTCACAAACTGCCGCGAAGTTGCTAAGAACTAAGATGCTATTGGGGGAGAGGTTGTGGGGTTGGACTTTGAAGTGGTTCAAGACGGACAGAAAGAAGTGGGAGATGGGCACAGAAACGCCGTGTACCAGTTGGGCCTTGAGGTACACCTTTTCTCCGACTTGGGGAGAAGGTGTCACCTCGCCGGCCGGCGCCGCCCGCCAGGCAAGCCCCTCCGTCGCGGGGAGGTAGCCCTCGGCGACCATCTCTTGGATGTCGCGGCCGGTGATGTCCGAGTCGCGCCAATCGCCCTTGTGCGAGTCTGGCTCCTCTTCCAGAGGCTCCAGCGCCGCCAGATTGTGGTCACCGCTGGTGGTTTCAATCACCGCCAACGCAGGGATGACTAGGCCCTCGGGGGCACGACGACGGAGCTCGCCGGCTTCGCCGTGGCTTCGCTCGACGTTGCCATCGAAGGGGAAGAGCTGCTGCTGGCCATGGGGGACTGGGAGGACGCGACTGGTGCAGAGGGCTCGAGGAGGCGTGCGGCTGGAGGAAGAAGATGATGACGCGAGAGAATGGGGTGAAAAAGTGGCAAGTGTCCCACGGTTACTATTTATCTTACTCTGCGTCAAGATTCGTGCAGCTAATCGGACGGTTGCCACGTAAACGACGTGTTCGTGAACGTGCGCGGTAATTTCGCCATGTCTCCGACCGTCACCGCCAACGGTTCGTATCGCTCGCGCGGGAAAATCGGATATGATTGCGTTCTCTGCATGTGTGAGTTATAAGGCGTCATTGACCTACAGCCTACGTCGTCATAACTGACATGGTAGATGAGCCGTCCCATCGAAGATTCCGTCATGGACGGATTTAATCCGACTACGGAAGCGTACGATGGAAGATTCAGCATTTCTCCGACTTACTCATAGAAGACGGAGAAACCTTTGCAGGGTTCTTTGGGAGGACTACAAGATATTGCTTGATGATTTGCCGAAATCCATCTAGACTGAGCATTCCACGGGAAGAGGCAAGACGGCGCAAGATCTCGGAGTTCTCCGGGGGCTACTGTTGGGGATATGCTATATAGGTATCCTCATAGCATGTCTCTTATCCAACTAACCCGGGTGGCCCATAGTCGAGGCATGGCTTTGTGGCTGGGCTGACCCGATTAGGTGGATCCAAAAGGGAGGCCCATTCCGGATAAAGGAAGGCTACGGTGGAGTCACTAGCGTACCCAGAGCCTTGGAGTACAAGATACACAAGACTAGTGATAGACGGTGTAGGACTCTGTAACTTATCCGGCTAGGACTTTTCTCTGTAACCCTAGGACCTGGCGACTATATAAGTCGGGCCTATGGGAGCCTTTAGGGCATCGTTTTACACACACCTCGCACAGCGAACCTATCTCTGTAACTCGGCGTATTGCCATTGTAGTGATTTATAGCAGGAGTAGGATTCCGCCGCCGCCGTCGTGGGATCTGAACCTGGGTAAGTTGTGTTACCTCGTACCCGTCAACCGTCCGCCTTACCCCACGTCTCTAAACACGCACTGTGAGGACCCCTCTATGGCGTACTCGTCGGCAATACCACGACACTTCCTCCACTAGGACTTTGACTTTCAAACTAGGATTTGACTTTTCAAACTAGGATGTGACTATTCAAACTAGAGTTTGTGTCTCTCTTCCTTGTACTTGGACGACTTGCCCTAGGGTTCCATGCGCCTATCCCATTAGGGTATGGTGCATCCCAAGTACCCCCTCCCAGGGTGGTGGACCTTCCAAAACATTCTAGAAGCTTCCGGTCAAAACACCAGGAACATTTCCGAACCCTGGAAATTGACTTTCCTTATATGAATCTTATTCTCCGGACCATTCCGGATCTCCTCATGATGTCCAGGATCTAATCCAAGACTCCAAACAACATTTGGTCTCCAAATCATATTTCATATCTACTAAACAACATTGAATCCTTAAGTGTGTCTTCCTACGGTTCAAGAACTATATAGACATGATCAAGAAACCTCTCCGATCAATAACCATTAGTGAGATCTGGAAATCCATAATGGATCCCACATATTTATATGATGACTTTGTGATCAAATGAACCATTTACATATGATATTGATTCCCTTTGTCACGTGGTACTTACTTATTCGAGGTTTGATTGTCGGTATCTCTATACCTAGTTCAACCTTGTTACAAATAAATACTATTTACTCGTTCCGTGATATGACATCCCGTGTGACCTAGTCACATGCTTGCAAGACAATTGAATGACATTCCACTGAGAGGGCCCAAAGTATATCTATCCTTCATATGGATGGACAAGGAAAAATCCCACTCTTGATCCATGTGCCTCAACACACACTTTTAGAATACCTAATGCCACCTTTATAACCACCCAGTTATGAAGGTGGTGTTTGAGGTCATCAAAGCATCCATCCGGTGATGGTAATTAACATGATCGAATGATCAAATGATTAGGTTACTATGTATTTGAAAGCTTGTAGCAAACAAACTCTAAATGACTTGTTCTTATGCTATGCTAACTATAGGAGTGTATCCATCACATCATTCTCCTAATGGCATGATCTTGTTATTAATAACATCCAATGTCCATGATCAGGAAACCATGAGCATCTATTAATCAACAAGCTAGTTCAACAAGAGGCTTACTAGGGACTCTTTCATGTTTACAAAACACACAAGTATTAATGTTTCCGGTTAATACAACTATAGCATGGGATGTAAACATTTATCATAAACATAAAGATATGATAATAACCATTTTATTATTGCCTCTTTGGCATATCTCCAAAAAGTATTTGGTTTGCTCCTTTCCCTACTGCCAATGATGTAGGATTGGTGATGATTTATACATGTCCGGACAGTTTATGATGGTAAAAATTGATATGAGTTCATTTTGTAGATCTTATAATTAAAACTGAGTTGCAATGTATAATCTGTCAATATGACAACAAAAGTCTATATGATTCCTAGCTTTTGTAGGCTAGAAAATGATTTGAATTACTTGTGATGGCTTGTAGATAGTGTAAAAGAATGAGGATTGCTAGTGGATACTATGGTAGTAATTTTTGGTGGCTTCTGTTGTCTTGGGCTATTGTTGTGGTGCCTCCACCCTTGGAGTGTGCACAATGGTAGCCTAGGTAGCATGATTTGATGCTCATAACCACTACAGTGATGTTGTTGAGGTTGGTACCCAAACTTAGAACTTTTAGCTTATGATGCAAAAGGTTGAAGCTAGATTGATGCCTTAAAATCTGCGAGCATATGCCAAGTATGCAAAGGATGAGGCCAAAGTTATTTAAAATAAGGACAAATACTTTGGTTGCCTATTCCTAGCTCTAGGATGAACTAGTGTAGCATTTATACAGGGATCTGAGAGTTCACTCTCTCACCCACCACATCTATGCCCTAGAATCAAATGATAAGAACATATACTTGAGCTAGGCAGGAGTATAGCAGCCTACTATTGTGAATGTTGCTTAAGGCTGCCTTGTTTGATCTTGATCTACTGCATTTGTTTTAGATCCTGGTCTTGCTTTCCTTTTGTTGGCTTAATCATGTCCTACTCCTCCTTGTTGCTTACTGTCCCTGCTCTTCCCGGTGTTAGTTGAAGTTCTTCAGATCACCATGATGGACTAGTTGGTGGTTTAGTTTATTGTGGTGGATTGAATTTGGAATGAACTGGTAAAACGAATGGTGGTTTAGTGGTGTTCTTGAACTTTACAGGAATGGCTATGAAGATAAGGTGTAGTGGAGGTTGAGTTGTGATGTGTGGGTATGGCTACTCTCTCCCTATACGATCTCTGGGAAGTGTATGTTGTGGTGACTGCACACTACTGCATGTAATGTGTAAGATGCTTGCTTGTTTACATGTGGGACCTATGCTGGTTCAAGTTTCCACCATTTGGACCCTTCCCTTGTGGATCAGTTCACATGTGAAGATCTTTTCTAGTTGTTTATATTTTGCCTTTTACTATTTTGGTGAAACTTGCCCCTGCCTTTTCCTGTGATGCATAAGACCGAGGCATAGCCTGATAAGAACAAATACTACTTCTGTCCTCTTTTTCTTAATCTGCTCAATGATGACATTAAGCAATACATCTCATTTCTAAAACCAGAGCAACACTAACCAACTGCGTCCTTTTATTCTTTATTTTTGGTAATCTTTTCTTTTACACGAACAAGAACAAGAAGAAGAATTAGTTATAGTATTTAGTTTTAGGTTTTCTTTATACATTTTGTAATTTTCTTCTCTGCTTGAGAATAATGTAAAAGCATTGTAATATATTAGTTTACCTTGTTATTATTATTCTTTTTTATTTATTCTTTTATTGTAAAGAAATATTGTAATACTTGTTTTAAATAATAAAATTACCCCTTTCATGTATTTCATTAAAATAATACATATATGTGTGTTGTTATAATTTATTACTCAAAATACTTTGTATTTGTGCTCATGTAAAAGACTTTGGAATGTGACTATCTTAATGAAGTTATACCTTAATTTCTATTTCCATTATGTAATACTTATATTTGTTTATTGCAAACAATTATGTATTCCAACTTATATATGGATTGAAATAAAGAATTCTACTTTACTTAATGTTGCTTATTTACTGTATTTATTTTACTTGATTGTAATAGAAAGTATTATGTATTCATTTACTATTTCCATTTTATTTTCCCTTATTCCATTTAAGTTATATATTGTTTATAATTCAAATCTCTCCCCTAATAAAACAATAAAACAGTAGAGGTCATGTCAAAATTCATCCCATTCACCTCAGATGATCTAAACCTAATTCATCGGCGTGAGAGAACTCTGATCACTCTAGTCTTTTTATTTGGCAAAAAAATACCCTAAATTTCATATGCATGCATGCAAATGCATGAAATTATAAATATATCCTTCGTTTAGTCCTAAATACTGGGATGTTACACACGTCTTCCCCGACGAATTTCTTGGATCGACCGTGGCCAATGGAAAATGTTTTTTCCTATTTCGGGACCCTCTACTATGGTCAAACTGAAGGAAATATGCCCTAGAGGCAATCATAGAGAAGATTATATTTCATATGTATCCATGAGTTATTGTAATGTTCCTTGAATATCCATATCAGGCAACTTGTATTGATTGGCAATTATGTGAATTGTTTGTGAAACTCATTATGATATGGTTATTTAAGAGTTGTTCCTAGTCAGAGTTCATGTGAGGACACACATGAATATTAGACTAGAACATCGATTGGTTGATGACTATGTTTCGCAAGTCATAGACATGGAGATGCAAACCAATAATGTGAACACATGTTATGAACATGGGGTTGGACTGACCCAACCTGAGACTGGCAATTAGTTGTAGCTCTCTCTACACATCGTGTACGTTTTGTCCTTAGACCTAAGATTGTCGCATGTACTTGAGATGTGGATCGACCTACTTTGGGGCTATCAAACGCTGCACCGTAACAGGGTAGTTATAAAGGTAGTTTCGGGTTTATCCTGAAGCATGCTGCAAGGCATGGTCAATCAAGATGGGATTTGCCCCTCTCTACTTGAGAGAGATATCTCTGGGCCCCTCGAGTGATCGGATCCAGAAATGCATGGCCGTGCTACATAAGGTTAAGAGTTAACCTAGTAAAGGGATTCTGAGTTATGGTATCGAGAAAGAGAGGTCAGCTTGGAGCTAGACCAAATATCGTGAGGCAAAGGGAAAGACATGTACTAAACCTTGTGATGGTTCGTCCGATATGATCTTTGTATGCGTTTAGGAGTTGGCACGTCTTGCTAGAGGCCGCTACCCACTATTGGCAGAATAAGTGTATTCGTGTCATGTCTATACGTATATGAACCTATAGGGTCACACACTTAAGGGGCTGGAAGCCTAATAAGGATTGGATCCGAATTAGACCAGGCTTAGGCTGTTAATGGGCTGCTAATGTAGAAGCCCACCAGGGACGCCTATATAAGAGAGGGTGGGGCGAGCTGACCAGGATTAGACCTAAGACCATTCCAGCCAGCCACCACTCCTCACGCATGTGTCGCGCGCGCGGACCTAGCAGTCCGGCATCCGACGCTTCCACCCTGTACGTGTGGATACCTCGGAGGCGCTGCATCTGTAGCATTTGGACGAGTCACGCAAGGGGAGCTTCTCGTAGGACGAGAACGAGGAGGATACGTGGAAGGTCTGCACTGCCTCGACGCGCTTCATCAATTCCGCAACTGCGTGTCTAGTGGTAATCCCGTGATCTATGACAACGGTAATCCTGGTATACGTGGTAGAATTTTTTTGATTTGCGCTAGTGTAGACTACCCGTGTCCCTTCAGTGGTATCAGAGCCAGGTTGTTCAGTTATAGGTTCGGGAAGTTTGCATATGGTGATATGCATATTGATATGAATGATGTGATCGTTTATATGGCGGTGGTTCAGGATTGGTCTATGATCTTGCTTTCCGTGATCGTGATTCTGAGGTTGTCGAACGACTGTAACACCCTCGCCTGATAAGGCTGAGTTCATGTGTATAGTGCCAATCCCTAGATTGGTTCACAGGCACACACAGTACAAAATGAATATCAAATATAACTGTGCATCATAAGTACAATGAATATGATCCAGAATTTACATTATATTACACAAGTACACATCGGAAAGCAATATGGTAGATCTCCATCTTTCAAAAGCACCACAGGCGAACAATCGTTGAGTGGAGTCTCGCGAACTATAACGATCACTTAGAAATGATGTAACCTGCAACATGAAAGGTTGCAGCCACGAATGGTCAATACTTTGAATGTATTGGCAAGTGTCACTAGTGTGTGGATATAAAATGGAACCTATCAACTACATGCATATTTGGCTAAGTGGAGTTTCAGGCTCATTTGCATAAAACAATAGTTTTATCCTAACATTTCTAAATAGTTTTAATCTTTTTTGAAAATTGTCTGAACCATTGGTCAACACCAAGTGCTCATAATCCCTTGTTAAAACCAATAATTTTTTATTAAGAAATTGGAATGCCGAGATCATCCATAAGCTTCAAGCCTTAGTTGCTCAATATTGTCCATAACCGGGTACACGGCTAATCAATTAGATTTATATCTTCTGCAGAAGTTGTACACTTTACCCACACGACACAATCTCGCCTTGACGCCACCAGTGGCCGCTGGTTTAGTACACACCAATTGGTATACCGGCAGATCGAGAATGTGACGAAGTCTTTCCATAGAAGTCCTCCCAATACACAATGCTAGCACGTCTAACAGGCACCAATGCAAGGATATAACCTCCAATACACAATTCTAGTTAACCTGAAGATATACCAATGTAAAGGGTCTTCCGCTATGTAATTAACTAAGCTAGAGACCATATTAGCATGTGGTTGTACTGGAAGCTACTGTACGAGAAACATGTCAATCTCTTATGATGCCTAGGTGGTCTTCTTCCAGTGCACACACGAGAGAGGTAGCCAAAGATACGGTCCCCTTCGTTGCCACTTCTTCCAAACTCAACAACAACAATATTCTACCCAGGTGATTCATTAGGTACTTGTTTTATTATATAAAACATAGCTTTTCCAATACTCACAATAGTCATAACATGATATTCCATCCCGAATCTATAGCAGGGATAAGCATACTACAACTACAATGTTTGCACTAAGCAAGATACAAAAGGATATCCTAAATAGGACATAGCATAGCATAACACATAGTGCAAAATATTCCTACACATGCAATTATACTAAAAACAACTATAATGCATAGGGAAAATAAGTAGGACATTTATGATAGTGCCACTTGCCTTTTGTTGATGTAGTCGTTCAAACAATCCTCACAATTGCAATCGTTGCACTCGTCAAAATCACAAACGTTGCGCTCCTCGCAATCTAACGATTAAAACAAAGCACAACAAACACACCAATCAAAATAATGCAATTATGCACAATACAACAAAACAATGATGAACAAATACATGCATGACGATTTAATAAGTCATAATTGTTGTAATTAGTTCTCTGAACATTACTACATCACATGATGCTTGCAGGAGATCATTTAACGCAATAGGATATTTATTATTAATACTTGATTGCCAATATAGGGGTTTCAATAGTTCTGTTGGAACTTCTGTACTAATTGCCGTATTAAATTTGGGTCTAGGGTGTACTGGATAGAGGACATTATTACTAACCAGTAGCAATTGGATTCAACTTAACCAGAGTTATAAATCTTTTTCTATGATTTAATTACTATTTAATAGGGTTTACATTATTTAAATATTTTATGTTGTCTAAAATTCAAACTAAATACAGATTTGTAATCTACACGATAATGTGATTCCAGGGACATATTATTCATATTTTTCTAAGTTATAAATTATTTACTATGAATTTAATACTCTAAAAGTCCATTAAAACTATTTAAATCTCTACAGCAATTCTACACTGCAAAATTTGGATCTAACAGCATATTAATGTTTTATATGAAATTATGAATCCATAGACACTTTATTTGTATTTTTACGATATACAGATAATTTTCTATGATTTATTTAGTCCAAAATGTCCATTAAAGTATTTAATTCATTACAGTAAATATGTACTGTAAAAGTTAGATATAATCTCGTATTAATGTTCTAAACAATTTTCTGAATCCAACCATATATAATTTGTATTTTTCTGATCAATATTAAATTTTATATGAATTTTACAAGTTCTGCATATGTTCTGGCTATAAAAAAATCGATTTACACAATCAGCAGACAGCACGACACATGGCGCGCTCTGATTGGCTGCGCTTGCTGAGTGGGCGCTGACGCGGCATCGCTGATGCAGAGAGCCAAGTGGCACGCCGTGAGTGGCTGGTACCGGTTCAGGGAGGAGCTTCTAATCTGGGCCGTCAAAGGAAAATCGCACGGTGGACGAGAGATCTGTCCTGGAGCTCACCGGTGGGCGGCGACGGGCGGCGGCTTCGGGTGGCGACAGTGGCGGCGGTATGGCGGTCTCCGGCGAGGTTGAGGTGGTCCACGGGATGCGGAGGGGTGCGGTGGTTCTCCAGGTACTCTTCGCGGAGATTCTCGCTTCCTAGAATAGCAGCACGCTGCGGCTAGAGATGAGGGGCGACGGTGATGCTCCGACGAGCAATTGCCAATGTTTTGGTACTCCTGCGAGGGGGAAATAAGGGTCAGCCGACGTGGTCGAGGACAGGGAAGAGAATGAGGAAAAGGAGAGGGCTCGGGGGCGACGAGAACCGGGACTTCGAGATTGATCTGGAGGATTCTAGCGGCGACGAGATTGAACCTTTCGGGTTTGATTGGATTTCGCGAAAAAGGAAAACGGACGGAGAGATGGGGAGTGCGTCGTTTATATGATGCTCGAATACGTGGATAAGGGGAAACAATTCAAATGAATTCGGTCAATTTTGCAGGATTCCCGTTCGGTTAGGAACGAACCGCGCTCGCGCTGGTCTCCGTCGGGAGGAAGGAGAAGGAGGCATGGGCCCCGATGGTCAGTGGGACAGAAAGGAGTGAGGCCGAGAAGGCTGGAAGCTGGGCGGTAGTTGGGCCGGCTGGGTTACATGCTTGGCCAGTGATGGCTTGAGAAAAGGCTAGGTGGCTGGGCTTCATGGTAGGTTAGGTTTAGTTTAGTTTTTTCCCTGTTTCTCTTATTCTTTTTCTGTTTTGTATTTCTTTTGCAGATTTTGATTTGTAGCTCCAAATGGAGTGATTCCAATTTCTAATTTTTTGTAAAATCATCCTGATAATTTTAAAATATTAACTACATTATTTCTTGTTCATCTCAAATTTACCAACCCATAAATATTTAGTTTGGCTAAAAGGCCATTATATTTCTTATCATATGAAATTCATATCTTTTCCATTTTATATTCAAATCCACCAAACCAAATTCTTTGGTTTTTATAAAATGGGTATCTGTAAATATATATCATTTATGAATTCTATTTCTTAATTATTACTATGGACAAAGCCATAGATCAAGGGGTGTACATAGAATGGGGAAATCCCATTTAAGGTTTTTTAGGTATTCTTTTGGACAATGGAAATATTTCCTTGAGGTTTATTGCAATGACCTTATGCATGCAACATGATTTTGTATTTTTGCAAACTTGCACTCCAATTCTACAATCCATAATCAATCCATGCCCTTTTGCCTATATGGCTACTTAGGTCATAACAAAATAATATAAGGTTTTGAAATCAATATTGAGAGGATTTTCTATTCAAAAGTTTCTTCTCTTTGTGAATTTTCAACAAAGTCAAACAATCAATCAAGCTTATTTTATTTATTTCACATTCCAAAATTAGAAGAATTTTGGGATGTGACAGACTACCACCCTTAAAAGAAATCTCGTCCCGAGATTTGGAAAGGCTAGAAAGGAATAGGTTCAAGGTACATCAGGGTTCTACCACCCTTAAAAGAAAACTGTCTAGGTTGCTTCTCCAGTGTTCTCTTGGAAACATGTGAGCTTCTTGGCATACCAAAGTTGCTACCAATTATCTTATATCATCTTCATCCAACTCTTCAACAACCCCTCCATCAAAGAGGTGGTAAATGTTGAGGTGGTTTACATTCCCCTTCTGGACTGGATTGGGCTTGTTCCCATTAGAGTTTCGAGCATTCTTTTTCTTCTTCTCAGCCTTCTTCTTTTTCTTCTCAGGACAGTCTGATGCATAGTGCCCTAGTTCCTTGCAATTATAGCACTGTAGTTGGCTTATATCCCTCTTTTTAGACTTATTATGATGGCTAAGGACACTATTTCCATCATTGTCTCGACTATCCTCGTCACCACTATTAACTCCATCGTTGTTGTGGTGGTCCTCGTGCCCATGGTGGTCATGTTCATTCCCTCCATGCTGATGATGTCCATTGCCTTCATACATGTGATCTACAGAGTTTCCATTCCCATTATGGAAGGTACAGATTCTCTGACATGATCCCGAGTTGCAGTTGTTGTTGTGCTTCCTCTTGCGCTTCTCAACTTGCCTTTGTTTCTCTTCAAGGATCCTAGCTTTGTCCATTAGATCCTGGAAAGTGGGAGTGTACACTACTGATAGCTGAATAGAGAGTTCATCACTTAGTCCATCCAGAAATCTCTCTTTCCTTTTTTCATCAGTGTCGACATCCTCCGGAGCATACCGAGACAAATTGGTGAATTCCTCTATGTACTCCGACACTGTGCGATTGTATTGGTGTAGATCACGAAATTCCTTTCTCTTTAGGCTCATGACTCTAGACGAGACATGGTTTGTCTTGAATCCTTCCTCGAACATCTCCCAGGTGATTTTCTCAATGGGGTGGGTGATCTGAAAGGTATCCCACCAAGTAGCTGCTTGTCCTTCAAGTAAGTGAGCAGCAAACCTCATTTTCTCTTCATTTGTGCATCCAACTGTTACTAAGTCCTTATTCACTGAGCATATCCAATCAAGTGCAATCGTAGGCTCATGTGCGCTTGAAAAATTTGCAGGCCTTAGCTTTAGGAACCTAGTGAGTGCATCTACTTGGGTTGGGTTGTTGTTTGCTATGAACTGAGTCACCACTTATGATAGTTGTGTCTGTGCTGCTATCAACTTCTCCATCTCAGTGGGTTGACGACGAGGCGACATCTGTTTGGGACAGCATAGATGAGTATAGATAGAAGAGGACTAAGAGAAGTATTTCTACCCATAACTCTATGAAGCAATTAATGTCACAAACAAACAAACAATCATAAGCAAATTCAACACACAAATAAAACTTGCAATACAACGTTATAGGGGTTTAAAAGTAGCGGTATATAACCACAAAATAGTTTAAAAAGGTTGGATACAATACTAGAGTAGAATAGAGCAACAAATAAACAACAAACAAAATCTGTCAAAACGGTTCAACAGGTTTCACGAATTTTTCTGACCGACCTAAACTCGTCAGGAATTTTAGCCAATTTTTGTGCATGTACTACAGGTAATTACGTTTCAGATCCTATTTTTGTAGATTTTTATGATTTACCAATAAAATATGAAAAATTGCGCGGTACAACGGGTCAGGCAGAAAACTGCAGCAGTAATCCCACGAATTTCAATCAATTCACACCATTAAAATAATTTTAAAACCACACGAAAACTCCAGCAACTTTAGAGTTTCGAAACAACAGATCCTAAACAAAGCATCACACGATATGGTTCAGTACAAACAAGCAAGCAACCTATATTGTCATACCACACAAGTTGGTAAGAACAATATGCTAACACAATGACGATGATCTCCTAAAGAGATAAAGTATGGTGGTCCAGACCTACCCAAACTTGGTGAGATGTTCATTTATGTCATGTTATTTGTTCTTTACTTTTAGGCCAACTCTCATATAGTGATTTGCTTTATAGAAACCTACTAATAACATTTTCCAATTCTTGTAGTTTTTATGGTAGATCACTTCTTCTACTCATCAAATGAATGGACATCTACAAGTTTGAACAAGGAGAGGTGTTGGAAAATGATAGACAAGGAATATAAGAACTCTAATAAGTACAAAATATGATAGTTATCCTAATAGAGGTCTTCTATTGCTAATCCATTTCTAAGGTCACGATCCTACAGTCAACACACAGCTCTGATACCATCTTGTATCACCCTCGCCTGATAAGGCTGAGTTCATGTGTATAGCGTCAATCCCTGGATTGGTTCACCGGCACACACAGTACAAAATGAATATCAAATATAACTGTGCATCATAAATACAATGAATATGATACAGAATTTACATTATATTACACAAGTACATAGCGGAAAGCAACATGGTAGATCTCCATATTTCAAAAGTGCCACAGGCGAACAATCGTTGAGTGGAGTCTCGCGACCTATAACGATCACTTAGAAACGATGTAACCTGCAACATGAAAGGTTGCAGCCACGAATGGTCAATACTTTGAATGTATTGGCAAGTGTCACTAGTGTGTGGATATAAAATGGAACCTATCAACTACATGCATATTTGGCTAAGTGGAGTTTCAGGATCATTTGCATAAAACAATAGTTTTATCCTAACATTTATAAATAGTTTTAATCTTTTTTGAAAATTGTCTGAACACATTGGTCAACACCAAGTGCTCATAATCCCTTGTTCAAACTAATAATTTTTATTAAGAAATTGGAATGCCGAGATCATCCATAAGCTTCAAGCCTTAGTTGCTCAATATTGTCCATAACCGGGGACACGGCTAATCAATTAGATTTATATCTTCTGCAGAAGTTGTACACTTTACCCACACGACACAATCTCGCCTTGACGCCACCAGTGGCCGCTGGTTTAGTACACACCAATTGGTATACCGGCAGATCGAGAATGTGACGAAGTCTTTCCATAGAAGTCCTCCCAATACACAATGCTAGCACGTCTAACAGGCACCAATGCAAGGATATAACCTCCAATACACAATTCTAGATAACCTGAAGATATACCAATGTAAAGGGTCTTCCGCTATGTAATTAACTAAGCTAGAGCCCATATTAGCATGTGGTTGTACTGGAAGCTACGTTACGAGAAACATGTCAATCTCTTATGATGCCTAGGTGGTCTTCTTCCAGTGCACACACGAGAGAGGTAGCCAAAGATACGGTCCCCTTCGTTGCCACTTCTTCCAAACTCAACAAAACAATATTCCACCCAGGTGATTCATTAGGTACTTGTTTTATTATATAAAACATAGCTTTTCCAATACTCACAATAGTCATAACATGATATTCCATCCCGAATCTATAGCAGGGATAAGCATACTACAACTACGATGTTTCCACTAAGCAAGATACAAAAGGATATCCTAAATAGGACATAGCATAGCATAACACATAGTGCAAAATATTCCTACACATGCAATTCTACTAAAAACAACTATAATGCATATGGAAAATAAGTAGGACATTTATGATAGTGCCACTTGCCTTTTAGTTGATGTAGTCGTTCAAACAATCCTCACAATTACAATCGTTGCACTCGTCAAAATCACAATCGTTGCGCTCCTCGCAATCTAACGATTAAAACAAAGCACAACAAACACACCAATCAAAATAATGCAATTATGCACAATACAACAAAACAATGATGAACAAATACATGCATGACGATTTAATAAGTCATAATGGTTGTAATTAGTTCTCTGAACATTACTACATCACATGATGCTTGCAGGAGATCATTTAACGCAATAGGATATTTATTATTAATACTTGATTGCCAATCTAGGGGTTTCAATAGTTCTGTTGGAACTTCTATACTAATTGCCATATTAAATTTGGGTCTAGGGTGTACTGGGTAGAGGACATTATTACTAACCAGTAGCAATTGGATTCAACTTAACCGGAGTTATAAATCTTTTTCTATGATTTAATTACTATTTAATAGGGTTTACATTATTTAAATATTTTAATTTGTCTAAAATTCAAACTAAATACAGATATGTAATCTTCACGATAATGTGATTCCAGGGACATATTATTCATATTTTTCTGAGTTACAAATTTTTTACTATGAATTTAATACTCTAAAAGTCCATTAAAACTATTTAAATCTCTACAGCAATTCTACTCTGCAAAATTTGGATCTAACAGCATATTAATGTTTTATATGAAATTATGAATCCATAGACACTTTATTTGTATTTTTATGATATACAGATAATTTTCTATGATTTATTTAGTCCAAAATGTCCATTAAAGTATTTAATTCATTACAGTAAATATGTACTGTAAAAGTTAGATATAATCTCGTATTAATGTTCTAAACAATTTTCTGAATCCAACCATATATAATTTTTATTTTTCTGATCAATATTAAATTTTATATGAATTTTACAAGTTCTGCATATGTTCTGTCTATAAAAAATCGATTTACACAATCAGCAGACAGCACGACACATGGCGCGCTCTGATTGGCTGCGTGTGCTGAGTGGGCGCTGACGCGGCATCACTGATGCAGAGAGCCAAGTGGCACGCCGTGAGTGGCTGGTACCGGTTCAGGGAGGAGCTTCTAATCTGGGCCGTCAAAGGAAAATCGCACGGTGGACGAGAGATCTGTCCTTGATCTCACCGGTGGGCGGCGACGGGCGGCGGCATGGCGGCATGGCGATATGGCGGTCTCCGGCGAGGTTGAGGTGGTCCACGGGATGCGGAGGGGTGCGGTGGTTCTCCAGGTACTCTTCGCGGAGATTCTCGCTTCCTAGAATAGCAGCACGCTGCGGCTGGAGATGAGGGGCGACGGTGATGCTCCGACGAGCAATTGCCAATGTTTCGGTACTCCTGCGAGGGGGAAATAGGGGTCAGCCGACGCGGTCGAGGACAGGGAAGAGAATGAGGGAAAGGAGAGGGCTCGGGGGCGACGAGAACCGGGACTTCGAGATTGATCTGGAGGATTCTAGCGGCGACGAGATTGAACCTTTCGGGTTTGATTGGATTTCGCGAAAAAGGAAAACGGACGGAGAGATGGGGAGTGCGCCGTTTATATGATGCTCGAATACGTGGATAAGGGGAAACAATTCAAACGAATTCGATCAATTTTGCAGGATTCCGGTTCGGTTAGGAACGAACCGCGCTCGGGCTGGTCTCCGTCGGGAGGAAGGAGAAGGAGGCATGGGCCCCGATGGTCAGTGGGACAGAAAGGAGTGAGGCCGAGAAGGCTGGAAGCTGGGCGGTAGTTGGGCCGGCCCTGCTGGCTGCGGCTGCTACGCGCTGCGCGGCTGATGGCGAGCGGCAGATAGTGCGCGGCTAGGTGGGCTGGGCTGGCCGGCTCGCGGGTAGGTTAGGTTTAGTTTAGTTTTTTCCCTGTTTCTCTTATTCTTTTTCTGTTTTGTATTTCTTTTGCAGATTTTGATTTGTAGCTCCAAATGGAGTGATTCCAATTTCTAAATTTTTGTAAAATCATCCTGATCATTTTAAAATATTAACTACATTATTTCTTGTTCATCTCAAATTTACCAACCCATAAATATTTAGTTTGGCCAAAAGGGCATTATATTTCTTATCATATGAAATTCATATCTTTTCCTTTTTATATTCAAATCCACCAAACCAAATTCTTTGGTTTTTATAAAATGGGTATCTGTAAATATATATCATTTATGAATTCTATTTCTTAATTATTACTATGGACAAGGCCATAGATCAAGGGGTGTACTTAGAATGGGGAAATCCCATTTAAGGTTTTTTAGGTATTCTTTTGGACAATGGAAATATTTCCTTGAGGTTTATTGCAATGACCTTATGCATGCAACATGATTTTGTATTTTTGCAAACTTGCACTCCAATTCTACAATCCATAATCAATCCATGCCCTTTTGCCTATATGGCTACTTAGGTCATAACAAAATAATATCAGGTTTTGAAATCAAGATTGAGAGGATTTTCTATTCAAAAGTTTCTTCTCTTTGTGAATTTTCAACAAAGTCAAACAATCAATCAAGCTTATTTAATTTATTTCACATTCCAAAATTAGAAGAATTTTGGGATGTGACAACGACTTACCCCTATCGGTCGGCTTCCGCCATCGGGGTAGACAGTGACACATAAATCCCGTTGAATCACGCGAAGATCAATATGATTGATCGAATCGGAACCTAGATCTAAAATCGATGTACCGTGATCAAATGAGTTTGATCAGATCGGAACAATAGTCGGTTTATGGTAAATTTGATTTGCTGATCAAAATCCTTAAAGAAAATTGTGAAGATCAGATCGGAACAATACCGCGAGGGGCGTTGCCCCTTCGAACCCCGCAGGGGAGACCCCTTAGACCCCCCTTAATCGTAGCCCCTTTTGTATCTCGTTGAGGTAACTAGGTGCTGCGATGTCACATGATCCGGTATAATGCGATTCTATGCATAACTTGTTTTTGCAGGATGTATGTGATCAGTATGGCCCATATATGTATGTGATGCATGTATGAAATTTTTCATGACCTGCGTGTCGTGAGTAGGGCAATACGGCTGGAGCCATATGTGTTGTCATTTATTGTAATGGCCTGCGTGCCAACTTGTGATGATCCTAATACTATGTAATTTTGATTACTAGCTGTTAGGAGTAATAGCTTGTATTAGTTCTTGGAGGACTCATCATTTTGAAGATGGCTCACATGGAACATGAAGATGGAGATCATCATGGTGGAAAGGTTCTATGGCGATGGAGATCACCATGAGAAAATGGGCCATACTGTGTCACATCTATGTGAATGCTATTCTTATGTGTTTTACTACTATGCATGCTTAGATGATAGAAGTAGAATGATCCCTCACAAAGTTTAAGTTAAACCATGCCCTCCCAACCAAACCTTGCACCATCCTATGCCCTGTACAATCGTTGGTGGGCCTATGAAATTAGGGTGCCGCGGTTTTCCTTGGCTGGATGGGTTTGTATCGGATACCTACACGCATAAGGGTTGGTGATCTTAACAAGGTCATCTTAACAGTTAAGGACCTTGGGGCATAAAGGTTGGGCTCCTGGTTTTGACATAGAGATGTCACCCAACAACAAGAGTCATATGTGATATGATTATCAAGTGTTGCTTACCGATTTACCTTGTCTTCTAGAAGTGATGCTAAAGCTCACTAGTCGACTTGTTAATTGTGGATCTTGAATCACTTTGTATCAATAGAGGGATATTGATTTAAGTGGGAGTATATGCTATTAAAGTGTTTAATATGTTTTACTCTTTCATGGTTACATGGCTTAGTATTTTGCATGTTTTCTATTGTAGATCAATGGCACCAAACACTACATCACCTTTTTCTTTGCGTTTGATTCTTGACAAAGATAAACTTAATGGAACAAACTATTCGGACTGGTTTCGTAACCTGAGAATTGTTCTCAGGTCTGATAAAAAGGAAACGGTTCTGGATACCCCAATCCCCGATGAACCTGCTGATAATGCATCTGCTGCCCTAAAGAACGCCTACAAGAGAGCATGTGATGATTCTCTTGAGGTTAGTTGTCTTATGCTTGCATGCATGGAACCTAAAATCCAAAATAAGTTTGAGGATCAGGAAGCGTACGATATGATCGTCGCGCTTAAGGACATGTTCCAAGATCAGGCAAGGACTGAGAGGTACAATGTTGCCAAGTCCTTTGTCGAATGCAAGCTAGCAGAGGGAGCAGCCGTAGGCCCCCATGTGCTCAAAATGGTTGGTTACAGTCAGACTTTGGAAAAACTTGGTTTTACACTAGGCCAAGAGTTGGCCACTGACTTCATTTTGGCGTCTCTTCCATCCAGCTATGGGAAGTTTATTTCGAACTACCATATGCATGGGGTGGAGAAGGGCCTTAATGAATTATGTGGGATGCTTAAAACAACAGAAAGTGACATGAAGAAGTGTGCAGGGCATAGCCATGTGATGGCTGTGCAGAACAAGCCTAGCTTCAAGAAAAAGGGTACTTCTTGGAAGAAGAAGGGCAAGGCTAAGGATACGATCCCTAAGCCCGCACCCAAGCAAAAGGCTGGACCTGTAGAAGACACTGAGTGCTTCTTTTGTCATGAACATGGCCACTGGAAGAGAAACTGCAGCAAGTACCAGGCTTCTTTGAAGAAGAGTGGAAGTAAGAGTACTTCCCACTTAGGTACGCTTGTTGTAAATGTTGTGGACATTCTTCTCGCTGATTCCTATGTTAACTCTTGGGTATTTGATACCGGATCGGTTGCTCATATTTGCAATTCGATGCAGAGGCTAATAAGGACTAGAGAAGTGCAGAAAGGCGAAGTGGATTTTCGCGTTGGAAATAAAGCAAGGGTTGCTGCATTGTTCGTCGGTGTCATGCAACTTCACCTTTCGTCAGGATTTATTATGGAGTTAAATAATTGTTATTACATTCCTAGTATGGGTCGAAACATTTTATCACCTTCATGTTTGATGAGGGATGGATATTCATTTGCGAGTATGAACAATGGTTGTGTAATCTCTAAAAATGATATGTTTATGGCTAATGCTCCCATTGTGAATGGGTTATTTATTTAAATCTTGATGATGCATTTGTGTACAATGTTAATGCTAAAAGGATTCGGCATAATGATTTGAGTCCTACTTATTTATGGCATTGTCATTTGGGGCATATAAGTGAAAAGTGCATGAAGAAGCTCCATGGTGATGGACTTCTAACTTTGTTTGATTTTGAATCATACGAGACATGTCAGGCTTGTTTACTTGGAAAGATGACCAAGTCGCCTTTTTCGGGTTTACCCGAGAGAGCGACAGACTTGTTGGAACTCATACATCTGATGTATGTGGACCAATGAGCACGACAACCAGAGGAGGATATCACTACTTCATTACTTTCACTGATGATTTCAGTAGATATGGTTATGTCTACTTGATGAGGCATAAGTCTGAAACTTTTTAAAAGTTCAAGGAGTTTCAGAGTGAAGTAGAGAATCAACGTGGCAAGAAAATAAAGGACTTGCGATCTGATCGTGGAGGTGAATATTTGAGTCATGAGTTTAGCGATCATCTTAAGAGTTACGGAATTGTTCCACAACTTACGCCGCCCGAAACGCCTCAAAGAAACAGGGTCTCCGAACGGCGTAATCGAACTTTGTTGGACATGGTTCGATCGATGATGAGCCATTCGATTTACCATTATCATTTTGGGGTTACGCTCTAGAAACGGCAGCTTTCACACTTAACAGGGTACCATCTAAATCCGTAGTTAAGACACCATATGAGATGTGGACTGGAAAGAATCCCAGTTTGTCTTTTCTAAAGATTTGGGGTTTTCATGCATTTGTGAAGAGACTTCAGTCGGACAAGCTAACACCCAAATCGGATAAGTGCATTTTCGTGGGATATCCGAGGGAAACCTTAGGGTATTACTTCTACAACCGAGAGGAGGGCAAATTGTTTGTCGCTCGTAGCGGTGTTTTCCTAGAGAAAGAGTTTCTCACAAAGGGAACAAGTGGAAGGTCGGTGCGACTTGAAGAAGTTCAAGATGAGCCAGTTGGGGATGCTTCTACGAGTGATGCTATTGTAGCAGAACAAGTTGAGGAACCCGTGGCAACAGAAGCACCACAACCATGAAGGTCGGCGAGGATCCACGAAGCTTGGGAATTATTATTGTTAGACAATGATGAGCCTGCGACCTATGCAGAAGAGATGGTGGACCCAGACTCTGAGAAATGGCTGATCGCCATGAGATCCGAGATAGAGTCCATGGGAGACAATCAGGTTTGGAACTTGGTTGACCTGTCTGATGGTTTTAAAGCCATCGAGTGCAAATGGATCTATAAGAAGAAGATTGATATGGATGGAAATGTTCACATCCATAAAGCTTGACTTGTTGCAAAAGGTTTTCGACAAGTTCAAGGAGTTGACTACGACGAGACTTTCTCGCCCGTAGCGATGCTTAAATCTATACGGATAATTCTAGCCATTGCTGAACATTTCGACTATGAAATATGGCAGATGGATGTCAAGACGGCTTTCCTAAATGGAATCCTAACTGAGGACGTGTATATGATGTAGCCCGAAGGTTTTGTCGATCCAAACAATGCTGGAAAGGTATGCAAACTTCTGAAGTCCATTTATGGGCTGAAGCAAGCATCTCGGAGTTGGAGCATTCGATTTGATGAAGTTGTAAAGGAGTTTGGCTTCATCAAAAACGAACAAGAACCTTGTGTTTACAAGAAGGGAAGTGGGAGAGCGCTGGTATTTCTAATATTATATGTGGATGACATATTGCTGATTGGAAATGACATTCCTATGCTCGAGTCTGTTAAGACCTCATTGAAAAATAGTTTTTTGATGAAGGACTTGGGAGAAGCGGCATATATTATGGGCATCAAGATCTATAGAGATAGATCAAGAAGGCTAATTGGATTAAGCCAGAGTACATACGTTGACAAAGTGTTGAAACGGTTCAGCATGGAAGAGGCTAAGAAGGGGTTCTTGCCCATGTCTCACGGCATTAAACTCAGCAAGACTCAGTGTCCTTCGACTACCGATGAGCATGAGTGCATGAGTAGGGTTCCATATGCTTCGGCTATTGGATCCATCATGTATGCAATGATATGTACTCACCCAGATGTTTCCTATGCTCTAATTGTTACGAGCAGATACCAGGCTGATCTAGGTGAAGGTCACTGGACAGCGGTAAAGAACATCCTTAAGTACTTGAAAAGGACTAAGGATGTGTTCCTAGTTTATGGAGGTGAGGATGAACTCAGTGTAAAGGGTTACACAGATGCGAGTTACCTTAACGACTCAGATGATTCGAAATCGCAATCAGGTTATGTGTTTGTCATGAATGGTGGTGCTGTGAGCTGGAAAAGTTCCAAACAAGATACGGTGACCTCCTCTTCAACAGAAGCTGAATATATTGCTACCTCGGAGGCCGTTAAGGAAGCTGTTTGGATTAGGAATTTCCTGATCGCTCTCGGTGTGGTTCAGGGCGCATCCAATCCCTTGGATGTTTATTGTGACAACAATGGTGCTATTGCACAAGCCAAGAACCTAGACAGCACCAGAAGAACAAACATATTCGCATGCGTTACCATCAGATTCGAGAGTTCGTTGAGGATGGTAGTGTCATGATATGCAAAATACATACGGACTCAAATGTTGCTGATCCCTTGACTAAGCCTCTCCTGCAGCCCGCCCATGAAGCGCACACAAGAGCAATTGGTATTAGATACATTTTAGATTGACTCTAGTGAAAGTGGAAGACTGAAGGAAATATGCCTAGAGGCAATCACAGAGATGATTATATTTCATATGTATCCATAAGTTATTGTAATGTTCCTTGAATATCTATATCAGGCAACTTGTATTGATTGACAATTATGTGAATTGTTTGTGAAACTCATTACTTGTATGGTTATTTAAGAGTTGTCCCTAGTCAGAGTTCATGTGAGGACACACGTGAATATTAGACTAGCACATCGATTGGTTGATGACTATGTTTCGCAAGTCATAGACATGGAGATGTCAAACCAATGATGTGAACGCATGTTATGAACATAGGGTTGTACTGACCCAACCTGAGACTGGCAATTAGTTGCAGCTCTCTCTCTACACATATTGTACGTTTTGTCCTTAGACCTGAGATTGTCGCATGTACTTGAGATGTGGATCGACCTACTTTGGGGCTATCAAATGATGCACCGTAACAGGGTAGTTATAAAGGTAGCTTTCGGATTTGTCCTGAAGCATGCTGCAAGTCATGGTCAATCAAGATGGGATTTTCCCCTCTCTACTTGAGAGAGATATCTCTGGGCCCCTCGAGTGATCGGATCTAGAAATGCATGGCCATGCTACATAAGGTTAAGAGTTAACCTAGTAAAGGGATTCCGAGTTACGGTATCGAGAAAGAGAGGTCAGCTTGGAGCTAGACCAAATATCGTGAGGCAAAGGGAAAGACATGTACTAAACCTTGTGATGGTTCGTCCGATATGATCTTTGTATGCGTTTAGGAGTTGGCACGTCTTGCTAGAGGCCGCTACCAAATATTGGCAGAATAAGTGTATTCGTGTCATGTCTATACGTATATGAACCTATAGGGTCACACACTTAAGGGGCTGGAAGCCTAATAAGGATTGGATCCGAATTAGACCAGGCTTAGGCTGCTAATGGGCTGCTAATGTAGAAGCCCACTAGGGACGCCTATATAAGAGAGGGTGGGGCGAGCTGACCAGGGTTAGACCTAAGACCATTCCAGTCAGCCGCCACTCCTCACGCCTGTGTCGCGCGCGCAGACCTAGCAGTCCGGCGTCTGACGCTTCCACCATGTACGTGTGGATACCTCAGAGGCGCTGCATCTGCAGCGTTTGGACGAGCCGCACAAGGGGAGCTGCTCGTGGGACGAGAACGAGGAGGAGACGTGGAACGTCTGCACTGCCTCGATGCGTTTCATCAATTTCGCAACTACGCGTCTAGTGGTAATCCCGTGATCTATGACAACGGTAATCCTGGTATACGCGGTAGAATTTTTTTTGATTTGCGCTAGTGTAGCCTACCCGTATCCCTTTACAAACCGCTAAAAACATGGACGAAGCTCGACCGACGGGTGGCAGAAGCAAGATTTTTCGGTTCCTAGCGATGTTGACTCGCCGAGGTCTTTTGAGGCATGTGGGTCCCGTTTGTTCGTGTCTCTAGCAGACCATACCTTTTGGTCGACCTCCCTAATTTGAACTCTATAATGTTGCTTGATGCATCTTCCGTTTAGTTAGGCTGTTGGGTCCTGCATGTCAGCCTCTCATTAGAATAATTATGTGTATTGTGGATTTTTTCTTTGCTCGTGCTATCCTGTTCCGAACTTGACAGCGTTGCTCGATGCATCTTCCATTTAATCAGGCTGTTGGGTCCCATATGTCATCCTTTCATTAGAAGAAACGCGTGCATGATGGATTTTTTTATTTGGATCGTACCTCCCTGATTTAAACTTGATAATGTTGTTTGATCTATCCACTGTGAAGATCTAGATGTAGAATAAACCCAATGTAAAGGAAATGATCATGACCACCATCTTGAATCCTTCACCCGGGGCAACGACATAAGCGTTTTGGGTCCCCTCAGATGTTAGGGAGGCCGCACTAGAGAAGCTAGTCGTGGGACGAGGCAGTGAGGATGAGAAAGTAGATCGTCTATACTTCCCTGACGTGCTTCATCGAGTTCCGTTGCACCTAGTAGTCTAATATTTTTCTCCTTAAAACAGTCTTTCGTCTCGCTTTATAAATAAAACCACATTGTCCAAACCGATACAAAGTGACGAAGAAAACCTTTTACAAAGCAGATAAAAGATAAATAAAAAAGAAATAGGAGTAGCCACACCCCTAAGAGAAACCCTAGACTACTAACTAGGGATGTCACCACGCCTTCTTGTGAAACCACGGGACATCCTCACACCGCATCCACCAAGTTGTAGTCAAAGAGAGTCGCATGCCCTCTCGCTCCAGACTATGGAGTACCAGTCCTGCCATCAAACAATGAGGACAAACATTGGTGGTAACTGAGTCACGTGTATAAGATAGGAGGCCACCGAAAACGTCCCATGCTAGCGCCCAAAGTTAAGCTAGGATCAGAACTTGCCTACCGATGACAACGGAGCGAGACCGAAAGGTACCAGAACTCCACCACTATGCCCCCAAGAGGGTGATGACATAGCACGTCATTGTCATCGAGACCAAAGAGGTCCAGGGTTTTCATCTGGAGCCTAGACGCATGAAAGTAAGCACAACAGCACCCCAACAGGGTTACAATACTCGCAAGCATCACGGACGCTGATGCCGGAGCACTGAGCTTTTGCCCGAAAAAACCCTCACACCATAACCAAGGACTTCGGAACGCACACTGGCACCAAGTCAGGCCTCCAAAATGTGATC
The DNA here is from genome assembly GCA_030063025.1 of Avena longiglumis. Classification (NCBI taxonomy): domain Eukaryota; kingdom Viridiplantae; phylum Streptophyta; class Magnoliopsida; order Poales; family Poaceae; genus Avena; species Avena longiglumis. The sequence goes on along the minus strand of CP125974.1, from coordinate 452,178,605 downwards.
TGGGTGTTGAATTTGTCGAAACATCGACACCATGATCCCCCATCGCTCACACCCCGTTGCCCACACAACCACAGAGAAGAACCATCACCACCGCAGCGTCGCTCGCCGAAGAGCCAACCGCGCAGCTTCCGGGCCGCCCCGACACCAGACTCTTACCATCAACTAACAGCCACGACTACAGCTAACCCAGTGGTATGGGCGAGGATATCGGTGACCAAACCGAGGGCGACGAGGGAAACGGACACGACAACCTCCACGCTACCCGCATGTCATACCTAGCAAATGGTGACGTGAGCCCTCCTGGTCCGCATATAGCCTCTCTATGCGGCATTCACCCACCGTTGCTAGAGTTGCCACCAGCGTGACAGGCCAAACCCCGCAGTGCCCTGCTGCCATGCCTCACCGCCAGAGGCCACCGCCACCCTTTGCCATCACCTCATCGCCTCCACCTCCGGTGCCAATCAGCCAAACCACGCCACCGGTTGAAAGGGTCGAGCCCGAGCTGTCTGAAGTCACTAGCCGCCGCTGCTCGGGACATGCCTGTCCAGCGAAGCCGCCACACTATCAGAGACCGGCCGCGCCGACGTGCCCCTGGCCAAACACGCCGTCCTCCATGGCCACCGCGACACGCGTCGTCGCCTGCACGCGAGGGGGAAAGGAGAGCTGCACCGCTAGCTCCCGGGCTTTGCCAGGCGACGGTGAGGAGGAGGGGAAGGCCTTAGACGGTGGCGGTTAGTGTTCCATCTCCATCGCCCACAGGAGCCACACGGGAAGGATCGGCGTCTAATCGTTTTTCTTGCTCATTGGTATCTTGAGTATCTCAAAAGTAAGACAAAAATATAGACAGACTAGCAATAACGGAATTTATTTGCACAAAACGATCTCCATAAGACCGGTTATAATATTTTACTTCTATGTAAGAGGCTATAACATTTAAGAGTCGAGACGGCTTTGTCTCTATCACATTCTAAACTACTAGCTCTAGTTAAATATAGAATGTGATTTGACCTGGGCATGGGCAGAGTGTACGTGCCCAGAAGTAGTGCGCTTCAGTCCTGGCTTAGAAGCTCCTCAAAATATTAAAACTAAGTCGACGTCCCATCCGCAGAAGAAAATGGACGAGAACCAGATGCCATTTAGGCTAGGGAAGTATGTGCATGCATGTAGGCGTCAATCACCAAATTATAAAATCCAGACGGACTAAATTAAACGAGGGAAACCCATATTTCTAATTTCTACTTAGTTGCCGGTGACATTGACATGTTAGTATATCTAGGTTCTGACGGAAACGAGAGAAAGACTTCAGATTTCGTGTCCAACAGCCATTGACAGCAGCGGCTTTACCAAATTAATCATAGGATGCCGATGGCGAATCGGTGGTCACTGATCAGCAACTACTTTCTTGCCTCGAAACAATTAACCACGTTTTGATTTGCAATCCTTCTTTTAATTTCGGCCATGATCTTCTTGTACGATGATAATATGCCCTATAATGGTCGCCAGCTACTTCGTGGTAAGTACAGGATCCGTAGAAAGACTGTGCAAGGCGGTAGAACCGATACAAAGTGACGTGAGAAGTCTCTTACACAACAGAAAAACATAAGAAGCACCACTGAAGTCACCGAAACAAGCCCGGGAGTACCAGGCTCCACGACGACGTCCCAAGAGGCAGGGACGGAGCCAGCTATTAGGATTGGAGGGGGCAAAATTGCTTAGAGTCACTAAGTATAAGCATGAGTAGTAGAGCATTTCTCAAGAAAAACAAATTATTGGGGGTGGCTTAGCCCCTACATGTTGGAAATTGGCCCAATATATGACGCCGTTCGTCGAGTACTTTTCAACAACAGACGATGCGATAGCAACAAGATCACTCGATCAACTCCGACGAGACACGCAGAACTAGAGCAATCGACGAGACACTCACGTATAAGAGCTAAGCAGACAGCCACACAACGTGTTGATCAATCTAAGCTAGCTAGCTGAACTCACGTACCGGAATCGATTATGTATTGCTACAGGAGCATATCGCTCCTCGTAGTTTTATTTCTTTCTTTTGTCTCTATGTTGATTACATAGTTAGGTATACACGTATATATATGCCAGGACTTGCTAACCGACTTGTAACAGATCAAGCTGTGACTAAATCCTACTCCTATACATATACGTATACTAGCAGTTCTACTCAGCCTAGGAAACATGTGTGCACCCGATGCCATACCAGCACCGGATCATGATTAGTTTTTTCTAACAATCACCCCCTAAGCATGACGTGCACTTCACCTCGACCCGGATCCCAAATACGACAGCTGCTTCTCGCGGGCGTCATCCACGACGTTACTTTCGTCACTTCAGCCAGCATTTTCGACATTGCTTTCGTCGTCTCTTGTGGCACCCATGTCGCCGTCTTTGCTCTTGTCGTCTTCTCCATGGCTTCACGCCGATAGTCCTTTTTGTCCACGCCCTTCTCCATGCCTTCACGCCGACTGTCCTTTTTGTCCACGCCTTGAGACATTATACTTGGTTCAATGAAGTATTTTCTCATCAATGCCTCACATATTTGATCTACTGCTTGCCGGTGCTCTTGGATGCAATAGAACAAATATATAGGAGGTAGCTCAAATTGGTTTTCTTCTAGCTTCTCTATACCACGTGAAAAGCCTCTTGATGGATCTGCACCCCCTATTGTTGGGCCTCCTCCATCTATCTGGCCACCGGTCCACACTCTTGGACCATCGCCTTCTGGCCTTGCTGGCATGTTTGCTGGACTCGCTTCAGCTCCCCCTCCCCCTCTAATTATCGGGCAAACAAGTGCAGGTATCGCTAAGCATGCATTTGCGCACCCTTCCAGTTCCGTATCTTCTGGCCATGGACTAGCCTTTTCTTCAAACTCTTTGTCTTCTGGAAGAATCCCTAGTGCTTTTGGCCTGGTGTCCACGCTTGGAGCTCCCCCTAGGCCTTCAACATCTTCTGGGCCCGAACTTGCTGACAAGGATAAGCTTGGTTGATCCATATTTTCTTCATACTCAAGATCCCACGTGACGTGAAAAGTTGAATATTCCGGTTCATTGTAGCCCCAATTCCATGACTTTCCTTCCTCAAAGATTACGTCTCCCTTGAAAACCACCTTATTGGTATAAGGATTGCACAAGCGGTATGTCTTTGAGCCTTCATAGCCTGTCATGATCATTGAAATACGTTGCTTTCATCCGTACCATGCTTCGTACGGTGTTATACCAACTCCACTCTCAGTAGATTCAATGTTCAGCAAATACACAGCCGTATTGACTGGCTCACCCCAGAATTTTCCTGGCAAGCCTTTACTCTTCATCATGCTCCATGCCATGGTCAACACAGTTTGATGCAGCTCACCCCCCTCATCAATGCGTAGGGCTCTTATCTTTACCTCCACCTTGAACTCTTCGGCTTCCTTGATCTTCTTGAATGCTTGTTGAGTTTGATCCTTACTTTTCAGCAACATAATCCACATGTATTTACTATGATCATCCACCACAAGCATGAAGAACTTATTGCCAGACGGAGTTGCGGGTGAGATTCCAACGCATAGATCGCCATGAACAAGTTCCGAGGCTTCACTTGCCTCAAACGTGGCTTCACATGGGAACGGGGCACTCTGTTCCTCATGATGCACACATGGTAGATCGTGATCCAGTTGCGCCACAATCTCCGTAGCCGGAGATGGAGGATCCTCCTCATCCTTCTACTTAGTTACTTCGAGCATCAGCATCATCGGTCCATCATCTCCTTCCTGGGCGATGAGAACCCTCTCCTTTTCCTTTGGTGCTTTCCAGCAATCAGCCTTGAAGTGATCGAGCTCGCCGCAATTATGACACCTTACTTTCTTTATGTCAAACTTCCTCCGCGGCGGGGCGTCATCTTCATCCTCTTGCCCCGCGATGTTCTTTTTCGCTGGGCGTTGCTTCTCCTTGGCGCTCATGGAGCCTCCTTGCTTTTCTTTTGAAAGAGTCATCCACTACTGCTTTGTGAGCATCAGGTGCTCAACCTGTTCTGGATCACCGAAGCTGACCCGGATTCTCTCATCGTGTGCCTTGAATCTTCCGACGAGATCCTCAACCGTCAATGTATTCAGGTCGAGACATTGTTCGATCGATGTGACGATCTGCATGTAGCGCGCGGGCGCCGCACGCAGGAACCTTCTGAAGTTCTTAATCTCATCCAATTTCTCGCCATATCCCCTGATTGCATTGACAAGGATAACGAAACGGGCGGCAAACTGATCAATCGTCTCCATCTCCTCCATCTTCAGATCTTCATAGCTTTTTGTCAAAGTTTGAAGATGCGCTTCCTTCACACGGGCATGACCTTGGTGCAAGATCTTGATCGTCTCCCATGCATCCTTCGCCGATTTCTTTCCAACGAGGTGCTGCATCACGTCCTTTGGCACGACGGAGTAGAGCGCCGTTAACGCTATCCTTCCGATTTCGCCCTTGACGCATTGCCGCCTCGGATCGATGGCCTCCCAAACCTCCTGAGCCTCCATGGCCACCTCCATGTTGACTGCCCATAGCCCGTAGTCCTTGCGATCGAGGCGCGGATACAAAGCCGCCCCCACCGTCTTCGTCACCGGTGCCGATGCCGAGCTCTCGCCAAACTTCACCATCGCCATGACCTCCTAGTACTTTCAGCAGATCATGAACGACGACCTTGGCCCTGATACCAATTGTTGGAAATTGGCCCGATATACAACGCCGTTCGTCGAGTACTTTACGACAACAGACGACGCGATAGCGGCAAGTACTCGATCAACTCCAGCGAGACACGCAGAACTAGAACAATCGACGAGACGCTCACGTACAAGAGCTAAGCAGACAGCCACACAACGTGTTGATCAATCTAAGCTAGCTAGCTAAACTCACGTACGGAAATCGATTATGTATTGCTACAGGAGCATATCGCTTCTCGTAGTTTTATTTATTTCTTCTGTCTCCAGGTTGATTACATAGCTACGTGTGTATATATATATATATATATATATATATATATATATATATATATATATATATGTCAGGACTTGCTAACCGACTTCTAACAGATCAAACCGTGACTAAATCCTACTCCTATACATATATGTATACTAGCAGTTCTACTCATCCTAGTAAACACGCGTGCACCGGATGTCGTACCAGCACCGAATCGTGATTAGTTTTTTCTAACACTGCACGTCCCCCCTTCCCTCCGTCCCTGCCAAGAGGGTAACGGCATGAAGTGCCATCGTTGTCGAGACCAAACGGTCAAGGGTTTTCACCAAGAACCCAAGCATCGAGAAGGTACCCACAATAATGCCCCCGGGATGGTTACGTCACCCGTAGGGATTGACGTCTTTGGCGCTGAAGCGCAGAGCTTTCGCTCGAAAAAACCTTCGAAATCACAACTGGGGCCTCAAACCGACCAAATCTTCAAGACAACCCTCAAACCACGATCTGGGAGCTGCCTTTGCCGCCGGAAACCCCTTCACCCGCTCCTTGCCACCCTTATGGGTCATGGCAAAAGGAAGATGCCATCACCACCGCCACGTCTCTCGCGTAGAGCCGCGTAGAGCCGTCCAAGCAGTCCACCTTCCGGGGCCGCCATTCTAGTGTCCAAACCACACCCATGACGGGGAATACGCTACAATGACAAGACCAGCACAATGGACGTGAACGTACACAACTAGCTAGCAAGTTCCCGGGCAGTGGTGTTTAGTGAGCAGGGTGATCCCGCAAGTTGAACTCTTGTAGCAACTAGATTGCTAGGCGGATGCCATATCTAGGCACATGGCCTGGATCTAGCACCCGAGCCACTCCATGGGCTCCCTGGTGTCCTAGGAGCACCTAAAATCCAATTTGGAAGCAGGGCCCACCAAGCCCTGACTACGCCTAGATCTGGGACGCGAGCTTCACCGCCATTGACCAACTCCACTTCTTGCTTTTCCTAGACCTTATTGATAGCCCATGCCCTTGCCACCATCAATTCCGGTGAGGACTGCCACACTCGCGTTGTCCAGTACGCCGGCCAAAGACTAAGCAGAGTGCTCCGGGAAACTGCCACCGCCACCTACGGATGCCTCAGATCTACGCGTCACAATCCTAGTCACCTTTGCTGCGAGAAGCCGCCTAGACCACGACAGGATGGCAACCACCGCGTCGAGCTCTGTCGCCACTGCCAAAGAACACCGCCGCCAGGAGACAACCCTCCTCAGCGTTGTGAAGGTACAACCCGCCACCGCTAGCACCGCGCAAGCTTTGCCCAGCGGCGTTCGGTGACGACGACGACGAGGGATGAGGAGGAGGGAGGGAGTTACAAACTCCACTGCATTCTTTGACGGAACCTAAACCGATGGTTGTGAGCTACTCCTTCCGTTTCAAAATATAAGATGTTTTAAAACTAATGTATCGATGCGTCTTCTAATGTGTAAATTCGGAGTGAACCTGCACACTAAAAACAGTCTACGTAAATTCGTTTCACAGGAACTAACACATCTTACGTTTTGAAACCGAGGAAGTACGCAGCAAAGTCACAAACTAATACCAAAAAAAAAGGACTGTATTCTGTGACAAGGACTTGAAGATTATTACATATTTAATAAACACAGCTAGCTAAAGATGTTAGTACCTTTCGCGGATAAAAGCAATGATGCTTTAGCATGCTCTCAAGCAAAGTAATCTAGAGAGGGGGAGAAAGGTATGGGATTACGGAGGGAGTCGTATATTGCAGCGATTCCAAGTGTTTATAACTGGGACATATGGTGGTCACTCGTCAGGGTCAAAAGCTGACGCCCGTGAGTGAAATGATGACGCATTTTGGGAGCAAACAGCTGCTCCAGCTTTTCTTCAACTTTCATCCTCTTTCCGGGTCCCGGGTGTTGATTATTCATTCAGTCACTCACTCCTGGACCTGGTTGAACAAACGTACTCCTGCCAAGCCCGAAAGATGCATAATGCAGCAACTGCATATAGACGCCGAAGAAAAGAAGGATGCAGCCATGATGAGTGAGTTCAAGATTTAACACTGGCACGATGCCACTTCGAGCTGGAGCACGGATTCGGTGTGGTGGTGCGACCAAAGGAATGAGCATTGATTGCGCTGACAGCATGAATTTTTCCAGGGGGAGTCCTTGTCTGACAGAGATTGATCTTCTCCTCCCTGACTGCGCTTGTTCTGTTCTTGACAGAACACTGATTGATTCACACACAACCCCTGAGTACTAAAATGGTGGAACACTTGTTAGTAGTAGAATTTAACGGTTGAACATGACACCATGGCAAGGTAGGACGTGCACACGAATTACTAGTACTAAAATGGTGGAAGACTTTGCCACACAAACAGAAATTGTAAGTAAAGATTAGCTGGTAGCAGCCGGAGCCTAGAGAGAGTAGATGTAGATTTGTGGCAGGACATGGAAACTAGCGCACATGCAGCGGTGTACTGCTCCTCCTGCGAACAGTTTTATGTCTGCAGATACATCCCACTCTCTCCCACCCTCCTTTTTAACCTGCATCATCAGGAATTTTGAACAGCTTTTCTCTGTTGCCACCGAACCGCGAGCTACAGTACTACTACTACTCAAGACACACTGTGTGTGTAGAGAGAGAAAGTGGTTCTGTGTGTGTGTGTGAGAGAGAGAGAGAGAGAGAGTGGCTGGCTACTAGTAGGAGTAGTTGATTGAAGTAGGGAGAGGGAGAGGGGGAGAGGAGGAAGGCAAGTACTCAGCGGGAAGGAAGGCCACTTTATCGACTTTTTCATGTTGCACGCTATCATTTCAAGATCAAGACGCTGCCAAAGAGAATAAAAAACTCTCTGTGCCTCCCCCCACAAACTCACATACGCCCGCAAAGAGGAGGAGGAGGGCGAGAGAGAGAGAGACAGCAGTAGAGAGAAGGGTGGTGGTGGTAGTGGTAGAGACCGTGTACTACTACTACTACTAATGGCCCCGTAGACTCCACACCACAGCCCAGTTTGGAACACCGAGGAAGAAGAAGACGAAGACTAGAATCGAATTCTTGGCGGGGGATTGGTGGTATGAGGTGTTGTTGCTGGCCTAGATGAGAGGAATGCCCTTTGCGGGAGAGAGGGGGAGTCTGCTGCTGCTGCCGCAACAACAACATCTGCCACAGCCACAGCCACAGGAGATCATCGCCAAGGTAAGCGGCGCCGGCTTCTGGGAGCCCACCTCGGTGCTCGACCGCCGCCACAGCCCCAGCCCGAGCCCGCCAGCTTCCACGCTGTCGTCCGAAGTGGCGACCCTCGCCGGAGGCAACAGCGTCTCCCCGCCGCCGCACCAGCCATGGCCGGCCGGGGAGGACCCGGGGGTTAAGGAGGAGTGGGCGCACCAGCTCGCGCCGCTCGACATGGGCATGGGCCTCGCCACCGGCGAAGGCTGGGACGCCGCCACGCCCACGCCTGGGCTCGCGGGACCTGACAGCACGTTCCTCCGCTGGATCATCGGTGGCGGGGACGACGCCGACCCGCCCGTGCTGGAGCTCGACCACGCCACGTCCATCATGTCGCCGCCCGCCACGGCCTTCGGGCCCAACCTCTCATCGTCCTTCGCGCAGGCCATGGAGGACACCAAGCCGGCGCCTTTCCCCCACGCGCCTAGCTTCCTGCTCAACCAGCACCACCCGCAGCCACACGCGGCCTTCTTTGGCGCGCACCCGTCCTTCGAGTCGGCGCCACCGCCACCGAAGCGGCACCACCCGATGGGCGGCTCCCCGGCGCCCAAGCTGCCTCCTTTCCCGGGGCCGCTCGCTCCGGCGGGCGGCTTCCTCCCCGCCCTCAAGCCCAAGGCGGGGGCAGCAAACGACGAGGCGGCCGCTGTGGTGGACCAGCTCGCCGAGGCTGCAAAACTTGCCGAGGCCGGCGATGCCTTCGGCGCACGCGAGATATTGGCGCGGCTCAATTATCGGCTCCCCGCCGCCCCCGCGGCCGGGACGCCACTCCTACGCTCGGCCTTCTACTTCAAGGAGGCTCTGAGCCTTGCGCTCTCCCCCAACGGAGACACCCCCGCGCCGCCGGCGTCCACGCCCTACGAGGTGGTCGTCAAGCTCGGCGCCTACAAGGCCTTCTCCGAGGTGTCCCCGGTGCTCCAGTTCGCGCACCTCACCTGCGTCCAGGCGGTGCTGGACGAGCTCCGCGGCGCCAGCTGCATCCACGTGCTCGACTTCGACATCGGAATGGGCGAGCAGTGGGCGTCGCTCATGCAGGAGCTCGCGCAGCGCCGCCCGGCGACGGCGCTCAAGGTCACCGCATTGGTCTCCCCCGCGTCGCACCACCCGCTCGAGCTGCAGCTCATCCACGAGAACCTCTCCAGCTTCGCCGCCGAGCTCGGCGTCTTCTTCCAGTTCACCGTATTCAACATCGACACCCTCGACCCCGCGGACCTCGTGGCCATCGCCAGTGGCGACGCCCTCGCCGTCCATCTCCCCGTCGGCGCAGCCCACGCGGCCGCAATGCCCGCCATCCTCCGCCTAGTTAAGCGACTCGGCGCCAAGGTCGTCGTCGCCGTCGACCGCGGCTGCGATCGTACAGAGCTCCCCTTCGCCGCGCACCTCTTCCAGGCGTTTCAATCCACCGTGTTCCAGCTGGAGTCCCTGGACGCCGTGGGCACCGACTCCGACACCGCGAGCAAGATCGAGCGGTTCCTGATCCAGCCGGCCGTCGAGCAATGCGTGGTCGGACGCCACCGCGCATCCATCGAAAAGGCGCCGACGCTGCCGTGGCGGGCCGTGTTCTCCTCTGCCGGGTTCACGCCGGTGCAGGCCAGCACGTTCGCCGAGTCGCAGGCCGAGTCGTTGCTGCACAAGGTGCCCGTCCGGGGGTTCCGGGTCGAGAAGCGCGCCCCAGGCTCCCTCTGCCTCTACTGGCAGCGCGCCGAGCTCGTGTCGGTCTCGGCGTGGCGGTGCTGACCTCGCCGTCCGTCGGCCGGCTCGCCACCTTGCGTCGTCAAAACAAGCCGATCTTAGTTAGGACTAATGATCCTACTACTACTACAAGTGTTTTGCTGTTGTAATGATCTGAATCGTCTGATCCGGTCAAGTCGCTTAGTGTCCTAAATTGGAAGTACTATGTTGTTAATCGTGTCGCCTTGTACTATTTGCCACTGGCTGGTTGCTCGATTTGCTCAAACTGTTTGATCACGAGTACAATTGGCTTGGCAGGTTCACTTGCAGGGGCGTGTGGCCGAGTGCATTTCTACCTACGTGTTGCTACTCTACATACTAGCCGTGAAATCAATGGTTATGCGTTTTCAAATGTTTGCTGCCATGCTCTGGGCCTCTACCTTGATTGATGCACACAGCCATCTTCTATGCTCTATCATCTGTAAATCAAAAAAAAAATTCTACACACCGCAAGTCCGTTTGGTTCTTCTCAACCTAATTGGAACACATAAATTTTGAAAGACATTCATATATTTCACCGAAAACAGTTCAACTTATGTATGACGTGCAAAAAATTCAAACATGATGTTCATGTTGAAAGGCTAAGAGCATCTCCACTCGTTGGACGAACCCAGGCTGAAAACCGGACCAATTTTCGGCCGGACGAATCGCGTTTTCGGCATGGGTACGCCCAGTTTCCCACTCGCGTACCCAGGCCGAGTTTCCAAGTTCGGCTAAATTCAGTTAAACTCGGCGAAATATGGGCGAATATAGGCGGAATTTCATTAAAGTGGGCAAGGGGGCACATAGTACATCGAATTTCATATCTAGAAAAGGCCGCCGCCGTGGTCGACGCCGGACGCCGCAACTACAGGCCGAGGCGGGGGTTGTTGCCGGCCTCGATGTGCGCCATGACTCCGGTCAGAGTCCGCCCTGGAACGCTCCACCAGCGGCGGCAGCGAGCCCGGCGGTCCGTCGTGTCGGGCGAGTTCCTCGAGACGCCTGTCGGCGAAAAGGTTGCCCTGATCCTCGGCGAGATCCGGATCTTGCACGGCGGCTTTAGCGGCCTGGATCTCTCCGGCAAGTTCTGGGTCTTGCATGGCGGCGATAGCCGCCTGGATCTCTCCGGCGAGGTCCTCTCCGTCCGGCACCGGCGGAACGGGGATTCCGCCGGCGCTGAGTTTCTAGCCTACGGGGAGAGGAGTATCCGGCGGCGCCGTATAGCGCGCCTCGCGGAGCAGCCGGGCTTCACACGGCGACAGCGTGCGTGGGCCCTCGGTCATAGTTCGCCGGAGTTGAGGAGGAAGAAAGGTGCGAACGTCCGAAGTTCGCCGGAGTTGTGGTGGTGTGAGGGACTGTGAAGAGAGACGGCGAGATGTACGGCTTTTATAGGCCGGAAGAATGGCGAGAGGGGTGTAGCGGCGAGGACTGGAAAAGGAAAACGGCAGGAAGGATGGCGGCGAGTCATCGCCGCAGACAGCTGGTCCACGCTGAATTAACCGTCCGTCCCAGGCGTGCAGGATCACGGTTTGGCACAGGTAGTCGGACCAAAGTTGGCCCAAATCCGGCCAAAAAGAGGTCCCTGGGTACGCGACTGGGCCGATTTTTGGCGTCCGGACGTAATTTCGGCGTCCGGATCGGCCTCCTAGGTAGGCGAGCGGAGATGCTCGGCATCGAGTGTCTAAAACGCGGGTAATTGAAAATTCGGAGACACCTTTGTGCCCTACCATTAAAGTGCAATTGCACTAAAAAATGTAGCTCAACAAGTACAAAAACAAACAACAAAAATAAAAATTGTCTTGAAAACATCATTGGATAAAAAGAAAGTAAAGTTTAAAGAAAAATTAAGACGTACAAGTTAAGAAAGATCGAAAAATCAAAATTCGTTAAAAACACGAGTGCAAAACTTAACTAGAAAAAAAATGAAAATTGTTAACATATGTATTATCATATTACACATAGAATAATTAGAATATTGGCTTGGTTGACCCTAAGCAGTATGTTTCCATTGGTGGCGAAATTCATGTGAAGATGGTGACATCGAAAAACAATCCACAAAACTTTGGTTGTATCATTTATGTGATAAATATCGTCTTTATAGGAAATTTTATATGGAGCGAGTTATATAATATTCATATGATTCCTAGATCTTGATCAGATAAGGGCTGATAGCTAATTACCAAACTATATCTGATTTTCTTTTTCTAAGGTAAGCTGTATATTGTTAGACATGCATTTACACACAAGAAAAATCAAGCACAGCTTTAGGTGTAAATGCAACTGCCTAGTCACATTTGTTAAAACTAAAGTTGCCTAGTATTATTTAAAAGTTATGCAGCTATCAAATTATTTGTGTTGATACAGAATCAGGGATTGAGGTTGTGGATTTATAAATAGGGATTCTAAAGGTATATAATTGTCCCCTCATAATAACTCTACTACAAAATAAAATCCATGCTAGCAGCACACCGCGGTAGGCACGCCCCAAGGAAGCATAACATGGGTGTTCAAATTTTGCCAAATCTAGCTGCAATTATGTCACTGTTTAAAACGGATGCAAAATGTTTGCCTCGCCTCATTGCTTAAGAAAGCATTTTACAAGAAAAGACAAGTATAAAAGTTCGCACAGAAGAGCCTATTGTGATGACTATTATTCTAGCTCCAAACCGTTGTGGAATCCATAATTTTCCTAAGCTTACATGTGAGGTATCAGCTTTAGCCTAAGCATGTTTCTCAAAAAAAAAGGGGTAAGCCTAAGCATGCCCAAAGTCTTGTTCCTCGGTGGTATTGTTAGAAACTTGCCCCTGGTTTGCAGCGACTTACCTGAGCTCAATGGTGCGGTGACCCAGCATACCACTGCATGTGTAGTACACTATAGTCGTTGATATGACATTCGCAAAACACCGTTCCATAAATATCATATTCCTCAGAGTGGTACAACAGAAACATTGCGGATCCGTATTACAAACATACACACATTATTATTATTACAATACCGGAAGTTCAAGACTTTCAAAAGATTCAACTTACAAACCAAAATATAAGTGTTTCAGCGGAAGTTTCAAATTTAAAACTTAAACTCCAAATTGAGCTCAACAACTTTATTGCTATATATTGTTCATGTTGCTCGGCTCAAGTGGCTACTAAAACTATAGTAATTATTCAGACTCTTGGAACTCTCCTCCATAGACGATGTTGTAGTCCTCTCCTTCTACGGCTCCATACAGGTTGGGCTCTTCATAGAAGATCTCCTCTTGGCTCTCAACTGCATACATTGGAGTATCTTCGGGATTCTCATAGTCTAAGCAGGGATTCAAAGGAAAGGATGAGTAACAGTATTACCCAGCAAATTTATTATATGCAAGGTAGGAAGTTTGATGCACTATCTACCACCTTGGACTATCAGTCCTTGGTACTATGCAATTTTCGTAAATCTTTGTTCAAAGATTAATTTTATTATGAAAATCTATGACCATCAGCCTTCACAGTTTGACCAGAACTTTCATGGAGTTCCTTTCCTGCCGCGTTCGTAGCTCCTTACCAAAACAGGGAGTAACAAGTCACAATTCTTACACTCTGCAGAGGTGCGTTACTTTTCCCATGAGATATCAACTTCCTTGTTGCACAACCGGGTGTACTTTCCCGTCCACAATTCCATGATATGGGGCCCAGTAGTTGGTCCAAGCCAATCACTGCCCTCTCCGCGACCTCGTATGTCTGCACGATCCTTCGGGGTTGGCTCACCTCCGTTAAAGCCCCTTTCGGGCAGGCCAAAACCCTGATGAGTTCCCGAAGACTCTATGACCTGGTGATGCCCGGAATAGTACAATTTACATGGACTATACCCCTAAACACCATTCATGGATAATCTAGACACCAAAAGTGTGGGGCGTAAGGGTGCCCACCCATATGTTGGATCCGCACAAGGAATCACAATGTCACGTTAAGGTCGTCTTGCCTCCATACAAGAGGAAAAGGATACAGCTGACTTCTTCGTCTCATTCCAAATCTCATGGTTAACGCGTGATATACGGCGCTAGAATCACTGATGTCATGAGTTATTAATCCCTAATTGTTCATTATTATTGCAATTAGAAACATAAGTTCTATTGCTCCATCATATCATCACTTAGGATGATATCTAAGATTTATTATCTTGAGAAAATAATGTTTTCTTTTTCTAGAATATGGATGATAACACACAATTTGCAAATACTTTGATAAAGACTCTTCAAAGGACATGAGCAAGTGATGAACTTGCCTTGTGATTGCAAGGTAGTGAAGTCTGATGCTTGCACTGGACCTTGAGATTCTATGTCTACAAAAATATCATTATTGCCCGGTAAGGACAATATTTAAAGAAGCAAAATGATTATGCAAAGTAATGTAATGCATTATTTAACTTTATGTATATTCTCCCCCCATTATTTAAGTTATAAAAATTATTTTAATAATAAATAATTTATAAATATTATTTTTTAATATTTATTGAATATTGTATTCTTTTATTTTATTTCATTTTATTTACTTAATAATTCCTTTAAGAATTATCATTAAATACCAAAAATTGATATTAAATATTTGTTTAGTATTTTTCTAAAATACTACAATATTAATATATAATGAAAGCGATTTTTATTTATTTTTATCATCTTTCCATAATTTTATAAAATTCCATGAGGAATATATATATTACAAAATTCTTAATAAAATTTATATGTCTAAAATTTTATAATTTATTTTGGATAGTTTGGATTATTGTGAATCCAAAAATATTTTATTTATAATTTTTGGATTTTTAGTTTATTTTTTAGAATTTATTTAAATGCAGGGGCATTTTGATCTTTTCCTATTTATTTAAACTGCCTTTATGTAAATGGGATGCCTTTGTTGGTTTATTGGGACCTTGTGGCCCAATAGGACATAATAAAAACGATACCCCGAAGGGGTCCTGGCCCAGTCCAGCCCACTCCCTTCCTCTCCTCGACCCCATGGTCGATGGCGCCGCTGTCGTGCGCTACTCACCGCCGTGGTCCTCCCTGGCCGCTGTCGTGGTGCAGGGCGAGGTTGTCGACCACGTTGTACCTTCCTGTCTAATTTGATTTGGATCTGGAGCTTCCCTGTGGCCAGACTAGCTTCATCCCGAACCCTAGGGTTTGGGGTGATGCGAGTGTTGTCGCCGCCGCTGCTGCCGTGTGACGTGGGGGTGTTCCTCGCCTTTAGACATGACTAGGGTCTCCGCCTCGGTGTGGTGTGGGTCGCAGCGCCCCCCTTGGGGGTGCTCCCCATGCCGCCGTGTTTGTCGGACTCCTCTGCTTCCTCTTCTATTCTTCAGCGAGGACCTTAGGTGAGTTGGTCTTCTTCCCCTCGTGTCCTCTGTGCTAGGCCATCCTATGCTATGTGTTGATAGTGGCCACTCCTGGTTAGTTTCATGTCCTGATTAAGATTTTGTGTTCTGCTTAGGGTTCATATCCCTCTGTGGATTAGATATTGGATGAGTTGGATCATGTATTGATGATCCCTAAGCATACTAAGTAGCTGTTTGTTGTGGCTTACTGCTTATGGTGAGCTTTGATGATGCTAGTGGCTTACCATATTGATTCCATTGGTTAACTTGATATGGTTCAGATGATAAGGTTGTTCTGGAATCATTGCTTGGAGATTCTAGTGGTTTGAGAGCTCATCACTGTCATTACTTGGTTAATGACAGTGATTTTTTGTGTGTGATGCAGTCACTGTATCTATACTGTTGGCTTAAGAATTCATATATAGCTTGAGATCTAATGGTCTCTTACAGTGATGATATATATATATATATATATATATAGATATTCTTAGAAATGATTCCTGTGATTAGTATCAGGAAAATGATTTATATTTGGTTGTGAGTGTAACTGTGAAAGTTGAATGCTTAACCTGTTAATTTGGAAGTTGTTCTTGTGACACCATCCTAGTATGGCACACAAGATTATATTCTATTACTTGGCTTGGTTTTGTTCAAGCTTTGGATTAGTTTGGCATCAGAGATAAATAGAAACTTCTTTCCTTGAATCTCTGAGACCTATGATGTTGGTCTGAGATTGAGGGATTAGACTCTTCTCTTATTGTTACTCATGGATTAGTTCTGGTAGTGCTACCAACTACTGGTTCCTGAGTTAAAGTTTGGAAAAATGATTGGTTTGCTTATAACTTAATGTTGGTGCATATAGTTTATGAAATCTGAGGTGCTACTCCATTAGGAGTTGTGCCCAAATTTTATAAGCTATTTGAGAACATTTTGGAATATATATTAGTTGTTGATAATCACCAGGATCTATGATGCAGGTCTGAGATTCTGGTGGATTTGGTAGAGTTTACTGTTAGCCTTATTATTGCAAATTTCCTCTATGATAGGTTTACCCCACTTGGGTGATCATTGAGAGGTTTAACTTGTGAAACAACACATGCTTTTCTGTTTGATTAAGATGAACAGACTATGTGGATTTTTTATGATACTCACCACAGTTCGGTGTTGTTGAGGTTGCAAGTTGTTGATCCTGTGGCTAGCTTGATCTGGTGCTCCTCCTGGTATTTCCAGTTTCTGGCTTATCCTTGATCTAGCTATCCACCTCATGGTCCTGGTAACTTGACCTTGTGCTTGCTATCCACCTGATCTTCCCCCTCCTTATGTCACCATCTTGGTGAGATGATATAGGGTTTGGTTGGTGTGATCTGGTTTAGCTTGGTTTGGCTGATGTGTTTGATGTGTATGAAACAAGGAAATGTGTTGGAGATGCCTCCCACGGCTGTGCTGATAGTTTTGTGTGTGTGGAGCTGTTGCTGCTGTGCTGACAGCACATACCATGCAATTTGGTGTGTGTGCCTGCTGCACCATGTGGATATGCTCCGGATATGGAAGTTACTTTTATCTGGTTACACTTACTGGTTTGGTGAAACTTTTCCCTCCTTGCTGTTTGGAGTTATTTGACTTCTGGCTTAAATTATGAAAGATTCAGTTCTTTCATATTGGTGAAACTTGCCCCTTTTTAAAGATTACTCAATGATGAAATTTTGAACAGTGCAACTCACTATAAATTCTGAGAGTAAAACATTTTTAATCCCTAACTTTCTTTCTTTTAGTTATGTTTATTTTGCAGGTACCAGACTTGAAGATTCAAGACTTAGATTAGGTTTTCTTTTTTTTATAGATAGTTACTTGTAATATTGCCCTTATTCAATTGTAATCTTTATTTTATCCTTTTGTACTTTTTATTTTATTCTTTTGTAATAAAGATTGTACTATTACTCAATATATAAAGATGATTCCTTTATTTAATTATCTATTGTAAAGTTTCTTGATCATGTTTATAAGTTAAATTTTTGTAACTTATTTATTGAATAAATTTTTGAAATGAATATTCTTATTCTTAATTGTTTTCTTTATATAAAGTTTGAACTGCTAATTATTATCTCTTGACTAAATCAAAAATACTCAAACATAAATCTAAATCCTTTTGAATTATAAATCCAACACTCAAATTTAAATTCAAATTTCATTTCCCAAAACACACTAATCCACAAAGATCATATCAAAGTTTATAACAATCATCCTCCAAGACTATACCTGATCTCAAAGCATGAAAGAAACTTTGATCACTTTAGGTTTTTATTTGACGAAAAATTTACCCACATTTTTATAGATGAATGCATGAAATTTCACAGATTCCTAAATTTACCCTTTGTTGGTTCCTAAATGCTGGGATGTTACAAATGGGCTGAAGATAAGGCAAGTGATTGGCTGTTTTTAGGGTACGTTTGGTTCACTCGCGTGACTAATTTTTTGGTGAGCTATTCTGGCGACCTCGGATGACAAACGATTGGCTAAAAAATTCATGGCGTTGGACGGGGTAGGCTTGGGCTAGCCAAAATTCTGGTGGCCAACCAAGCAGCGACCGATGGATACGGGCATGCAGTGGCGAAGGACGGAAAAAATTTGAGGTAGGGCGAATTCTAAACATATAATAGCAATCGAGATACTACTACATATGATCCTGGCATAATCACTTAATAAAATTGAAAAATAAAAATACTTGAATATAACTAGAACCTAAAAACATACCAAATGATGAATCTTTAATGAATTATTGAAGTTCTAGTTAATGGCAAAAGCTCTACCACTTCTCAAAATCTTCCATAATTTTATCGATGAAGACATCTATGCCATGCTCTATGTAGCACATCATCAAGTCATGAAGAAGCCCTCGTTGACATATTGTTGCATAACTCGACCTTGATGACCTTCGTCATTGAGAAATCCCTTTCAACTCTCATCACCACTAGTAAAAATAATATTAGCTTAACAAAGCGATAAACCGTATGAATTATGATGTGCCATTCAAATATAAAGACAATCTCTGAAGTCTTTAATCCTCATCGTATGGACAACATATATATATAGCAACATAGAAGGTGCCCACACTTTTAAAATGATAAATAGTGGCTTGGTGTCTTCTCCCTTTTGCCGATTTTCCCTAATTCTGTTACCATTTCATCCATATATAGAATTGTGATATGATTTTTTTGAAGAATTCACATCTTCCAATGGGGGATCTAAATCATCATTTCTCCAATTGGGAAAGCATGCCTCACATTCTTAACGAAGATACTAAGTAAACTAATATAATTATTATTTTAGATCAATATTATATATAAAGGCAAACTAGAATCATAAAGAATAATTCATCACATAATTTGTAGCACCCCCGGGGATTAGGGTTAAACTAACCTCAGATCACCATCTAAGATAAGTTCAACTCTAAACACGGAAGATCACAGTATGATTCGATAACATTACAGAACACAGGGATTCAACAGCATAAGTTTAAACTCTTAACATAGTAAGGTAGTAGATTTATTACAAACCAGAGGTCATAGACCCAACATTACATCACACAACGAAAGCAAATTATGTTGTTCTACACAACAACTTAGTAAAAGGCCTAAGAGGCCATAAAAAGAAGCGACGTCCATCCCATAGTCCTCAGGCTGCTAACTGGGACCCCCAACTACTCGTCGATGTCAACGTAGAAGCTACCTTCAGTTGCAACTAGGTCATCTGTAGAAAAACAACAATGGCGCAAGGCTGAGTACGAGAATGTACTCCGCAAGACTTAGATAACCTAGTATATACATGCTTTGGCTAGAGAGGCTTTCTCTGGATTTACTTTTGCGTAAAGCATCTTTATTTGTAAACAAGAGAGATAAGAGGCTCGTCTATTCAGAATCTTTTAAAAAGGATAAGATAACAAATTCTTCATCTTGTTCATCACATCTTGATAATCACCAGCTTCATTAGAACCTCCTATCTAGGATCACCCCCTTGACCCGGAGGAAGCATCCTTAAGCACACTTGTATCAACAAGTTTTATAATGGTTAAAGTTATCTATGATCTTAGAATCTGGTTACCAAGCGTTCATAACCGTGAACACGGCTTTTCGAAAAGATTTAACCCTGCAGGGGTGTACAACTTTACCCACACGTACCAACCGACTCTTAATGCCAAGTATTATTAGCCCTCTTCCAAGGAAGGCCGACAGAGGGTAGTTGACCACGACCTTTACCTTTCTTTCGCCGAGACCATGAGTCACGCAATAAGTATGGTTCCGCCGTAACGGGTCAAATTCCGAAGCCGGTACTTAAAAGATGTGAGGCGAGGTTGGTTTACCAGGGGATCCATCCACCCCAAGCAACTCGGTCCACGCTTTCCTACCTATTATGATGCACCTCCTTCACCTCCTCTTTCGAAATCATTTTCAATGCATATGCCAAATGGAAAGCCTGAACTATGTGACTCATGGAAACTACTAGGCAAGTTAGTCAATCGAGGGGTTGTCCAGGCCCTGTGTCGATGTATGCTCGTCTCGGTTCCAAAGGCAAGAACTCAGTTCCTAGTGCTGGCGAGCATGGGACTACAAAAACCACACCCAACATGGCATCCCATACAAGCCTTAGCAAATTTAATTAACTCCTTCGATGATGTCACCAACTCCTACCTCACTACCTTCCTTGGCACCTCTGATTCATCATTTGGATAGATCAGATGTTGTTACTATGCATGGCTAAGTAGTCGGTAACAAAAGCTCTAGCAACAATCATCTGCCAGACCTAGGTATGCTAGGAGCAGTGGATCAGGAGTATAAGGCTACAAAAAAGGAAACTGTGCAGCAGATAGGTAACACTAGATATTGACAAAAGACCACATTGGAATCGTGTGCATCATAGCGAGAAAGTAAAATAATTTGTAAAAGTAGGTTCAGAATGAGAGGCTACGCTTGCCTTGTCCGTCAGTAGACATGTATAGATCTTCGGTGTCGTTGACTTCAGCCTCGGGCTCGGATCCTATCGCAAAGAACCAATACCGGAAAGAAAGGTGACAATCAAGACATGGCATCGATGCAATGCTCAAGCATGGATGATGATATGACAAGTTAAATTGCATTGAAATGAAACCCTAAGGCATGCTTGACAGTTTAAACAGGGTTCCGAGGGTTGAAAACCCTAATTTGGGGAAACTCCGGAATCACCTGTGAGGGGTTACTATGTTGTTCTAATTAAACTTGTCATGAAAGTTGATTAGCAATGCATGATTATAGTGTAATTAGATAGATCTCATTTTTCTGAACATTTTGATATATTATTTGTATTTTTCTGACTTATAAATAATTACTTATTGAATTTACAAGATTTAAATCATTTTCTCAAATTATTAAACCATTTTAAATTGGATTACTCCATCACTGTGACACAAAGCTGACGTAAGCACAAGGTCAAGGGCATTTGTTACTGGGGTAGAGCCTAGCCCCAGAGGCTGACTGCTGGGACCAGGGCCACGTTAGGGCCTCGCTGGCAGCTAGCGGGTCCACGACCCACGTCAGGGCCGCGTCGGCGTGACGTCACACGACGGCAACCATCGGGTGGTCGCCGGAGATGGCAGAGGAGGGAGAATCGGGACGCGTGTGTGTGCGCGTTCGAACCAGCACATGACGACGGACCCTGAAGAGGCGGCGCCGCTACCTGGAGGTCAATGGAGCACGGCCGGCGACGAGGCCGAGCGGCGGCGCTTGCAGAGCATCGTCGGGTGATGGCCACAGAGCGAAAGAGGGAGGATGAAGGGGTCCAGGAGGGCATTTGGCTTACCCTTGACGCGATGGAAGCCTCGATGGGGCCGGAGGAGCTTGGTAGCTTCACCAATGGTGACGGTTGTCGGCGTCGGTGATGGGGAAGACAGGCTGGATTCCAGCGAGAGGGCACCCCAGCAAGCAAGCTTCGATGAGGAGGTTCCTGGCGAGGAGACGGAGCGCTAGAGCCTTACCGCTGGGCTCGGGACGGCCTCTAGCGGCGGCACGAGGCGACGGCCGTCGGCTAGGGTTCAGCGATTTGGGGGAAAATCAGAGAGAGCACGAGATGGGGAGAAATGGGTATGGAGAGAGAGGGCAGCACCAGCGTTCTTATCCTCATCTCTAGGGGCGGCGGCGAGAATCTTAGCGTGCGGGGGGTCGACGGACGGCGGCGGGACATGCAGCTGCTTCGTCGCGTCCTTCTGGCGGAGGAAGAAGAAAGGAAAAAGAGGTGAAGGGGTACCGGACCGGCTCTTGGGCCCTGGGTGGGCCGACCTGGGCTGCTGGCTGCTGCTCACGGACGAGAGAGAGAGAGAGAGAGAGAGAGAGAGAGAAGGGAGATGGGCCACGGCCCATCTGCGGCTGCTGCTGTTTTTATTTTTCCAGAAATGGTTTTCTTTTTCTGATTTTTTTTCCTCTTTTATAATTCATTTTCAAACCTG
Organism: Avena longiglumis; assembly: GCA_030063025.1. Classification (NCBI taxonomy): domain Eukaryota; kingdom Viridiplantae; phylum Streptophyta; class Magnoliopsida; order Poales; family Poaceae; genus Avena; species Avena longiglumis. The sequence goes on along the minus strand of CP125974.1, from coordinate 452,156,890 downwards.
TTTTTGATCATTTCAAAAATACCAAAACACTTGTAAAATATGTAAAATATTGTGGGACCCTTTTATTCATTTTGGCTCCAATAATTTTGTAGTTTTCAAAATTCAAACACCATTTGAATGTAGTTCAAAGAGAGGGGTGGAGGACTAGGGTTTAGGGTTTTGTACTTGTATTTTGATTCACACACTTGATCTCATGCATATATTTTATTGAGTTAAACAGATGCATGCAATGCTTAAGTAATAATTACATATATTACAAACTTGGGCTGTTATATAATTAGAATTAGTTTTGGTCACACCACATACGGTGGTCAAAACATCCTCTATGTTATCCTTAAATACCTAACCTAGGACATTTCTTAGAGTCGGATTTTGTTAGATTGAGAATTAGATATCGCAAATGTAAAGAGTTGGTTTCAAACCAGACAACACATAGTCCCTGTTTTGGTTTGGAATCAGTTTTAGACAGTATTCACTAAAACAAGCATGCGATGTACATCTTTAAGTATGACCATTCAAATTATTTAGAAAAACATATGCACATAAAGTTATTTGCCAAAAATCAAGGTAGGGCGGCCCTACTGGGAGCTCCGCCCCTGTGGGCATGCCAACTTTTTTGGTAAGGCCGACGTTGGCCTAAAACGTACCCTTAAAACAGCTTCATATCTCATATATAGCATATAACCAAATAAGGCTCTTATATATGTCCTAAATAACCATGTCCAGATTTTTTTCGTCCAAGATGCACCGTGTATTCCCCGAGTCCGTAAGTTGATCAACATTCTCTGGTCCTTGATGGAGACACTAGGTGGATGATGTAAAAGCCTCTTAATCGCCAACCATAACGGCGGCCCGAATTGATGCCGATGAAGATCACTACAATCCGGTTACTGTAGCCGCTTTGTGCTCCTGTCCGGAACATCCGCTTCAATTGCAACTACAACTGTGATCGACGTACGACACGTACGACAGTTTAACAATCGCCAGCGGTCGCGGCGGCCGAAGTTAATCCACATCCTACGTGTACTGATCAAACGCTGTCGTCGCACCATCCAGTCCACTGTTGCGCGCCTTCTTAATTTGCTCCCCTCCACTGTCTTGTCTTGAACATCTCAGCTGGACAACATGCGTGCCACGTGTCGCCCCATCAGGCAAACACGTGCGTACAGGGCCGGCCTAACAAAAGGCTATACAGCAACAGCACGAACGGAAAATTCTGCTGCTAGAATTTGCGCGTGCAAACGGAGATCGATTAGCCGGTCACTGTTGCGCCGTCAAGGGAAGAGAAGAGAAGAGCATATATCATGGTGGTGATGGGCGCCATGCATTAGAGCCGGCCGGCCGGCCGGCCAGCGAAACCGAATCCCGCTGCTTATATCTATCCTCCGTCATGCGTCCCATAGCAAGGTGAGGTGCTGGAGGAGATGCAAAGGATGGCAATCATGGCGGAAAGCGCCCGTGCTTTGCCCGGGAGGCATCTCTCCGCCCAACTGGAGGTGCAAAATTCGTCCACGAGGCGCATACAAGTCGAATAAAACACCCACTCCTCATATGTCAATGTTTTCTTGACTCCCGAAATCTTCCTCGCTAAGCAATGAGTCAACGTCGTCGCTGAAACGCACGCCTCTCTAAATTGATCCGTAGTGCCTCACGATTCTTTTCGATTGCCCTATATTGGTCACCGAACATTTTACAAAACCGGGGCAAAAATTCTTACACATTTTATATTTCTATATTGACTAAGAAGAATATAAGTTTTGAAAAAGAGAGATATGCAAGGCCAGCGCCTTCGAGGATCACCAAGGACCTGTTTGGTAGACTGTGTCCCATTTTTGGGTCCAACCTAGCATTGCCAAGGTGGGTACCACACACAAACCCTGGGTCATCTACTGCAACTTGTTTGGTTACTTGCATAAAAAAAATTTGCACAAGGATATCAATCTATGCTCGTTGTTTGGTTGCCTGCTCTCGAAATGGCCGTCACCTTAAACAGTCATTAGCCGTTTGTGTTCATTGTGCTTCGTCTGCTGCATCTACTAGCGCGACACATGTTGTGGTTACGCTCGCGACAAAGGTTGATAGGGCACCTGCTGCAATTGCAGTGGGGACGGAGGACAAAGCGACACCTTCTACTGCTGCGCTGGCATCAGAGAATGCAAACATGGCCAGCCACGGTTGGGGTCCTTGCCGGGAGGGCCGGTCCATGGGATGGGACAGAGGGGAGCTCGCCTAGGGCCCTAGGAAGTAGGGGGCCGACGCAGGACTTGTTTGCATACCGACATTAGTAGCTTCTCCTACTAAGACTGAATATTTTAGAATAATATAGAAAATACAAATGATCCAAGCTGCAGCCTACCATGTCGCTACTTCGACTCCTTTTACCCTAAAAAATATAATTCAATATTTTCTGAATGCCATGATTTCTCTAAGCTTTCTGAACCCATGCATATTTATGAAGGCTAGAGATAAATCGTGGCATAGAAAGAAATCATGGCTTGATAGATTATGTGATTGCGTCATTAGTCTCTTTTAATAATTACTCACAATATTGGAAGAGCACATGAGTATATGTCATGTGTAGTTTTCTAAGGCTGTGAGTATTCATCACTGAAGACTAATGGCGCAATCACATAACTCTACCGTGTCACAAGCAACTCTCCTCCAACTACCAATAGTTCTACTAGTGTCTATCATTTGTTCGAGAGGCCATATATTTTATTTTATTATTAATTTAGTGTCAACTATGTATGAACTGTTATATTCATTTTTTCATGTGCATATGAATCAGTTACACCATATTCTGTGATTAATTCTAGAGATACATATTTATATAGATGTGTACATAACCGAGCAATTGGTAGAAATAAGTATCATGGTATATAGTTTAATCAATTAATAGAATAAGTAGTTTTGAATGTCTTCGCCGGGATTCTAAAGACCATGGATATATCAAATGTACAAATTATTCAATTTGCTACTGCATTACAGTAATATTATGGTAATATTTTTCTAGCGAGTACTAACATTTATTAAATATATTTTGTAGTGACCAAGTGGTGGAGGTCGAAAACCATTGTTGAGTATTTTGCTTAAACTTCAAATAATATTTAAAATTTTAGCATAAGTATTAGAAAAAATCTATACTTTAAAAACTTCTGCGGAGTAGGGGCAATGGGCCCTCTTGACCCTAGGAAACTTCACCACTTTGAACAAGGGAACTTTGGTGTCATATTGCCCTATGGTCCCAAAATCAGTGGACCAGACTTGCTTGCTGGTGAAGAGGAGCTCCACGCGGTCACGCTCGCGTTTCTCTACCTGCATGACCTGTCCTTCGAATAGACTTTCTTTTTCGACCTCATCTTCAAGCTCACATACAAGTTGACAAGCTACAGATATGATTCGTATACTTCCATCAAAACGAAAAACACTTGTAACACGAGAGTTTGTGGATAACAACGAGATCAAGCTACTCCCTCCATTCCGAATTATAGGGCAAAATTATCGAAACATCAAGACCTAGGTGATTATCTATTGGCTATGAAAAAGAGTGAAACACGCTAATTTAGCCTTGGTGGATGTGCACAATTAAGAGACTACACCAACATGCAACAAGTTCACACCGTATGCAAAAAAAGTCCCGCTATTTTCACACAACATGCATGCATGGAAAACCAATCGGACAGGAAAATGGACCGTTTGAGTAATTGTAGGGTAGTAAATCAGGACAATAAATGCATAAGTTAGCCAATTTTCTTCAAAAACGATATTTTCCCAATAATCCGGAATGGAGGGAGTACCCCTCAAAGAAAATTTTGAATGGATGATTGTGTGCGATGAATCTGGAGAAATTCGCTCTAAAAAACTTCAACTTGGACCACAAATCTAAGAAGATACTGTTCACTAAACTCGATGTCGATGGTCAAAATACACCCCCTCATTGATGTGCGTTTTTTTTATATAAAGCTTGATTTAATTCAAAATCTATTTGTGCTTATTACAAGCGATTGGGATAAACACGTTAAGAGAGGAGAGAGAAGATGGTCTTTGTATGTGCGCGTGCAATGATGGGCTAGATGATTCTCTTTAAACTCCACGCTTAAACAGGCTCTATGGAAATGCTCGATTCGAGTGTTGCCTGGCTCTGCATTTCTTTTAGAAGCGTGTTGGACAAAATATGAGAGGCCTATAAACAACCAAACAAATCGATTTCGTCGGAAACGGGTCTGTCCAGGATGTTGTAGGCTACCAAACCCATCCTGAATCAGACGTCATCCAATTCACCACCTGCACTATCATTGCCGCACTTCGACTTCACAGTAGGTGGCCGGGACTCTAGGAAGTAGTCGGACGATGCAAGACTTGTTTGCGTATCCACAATAGTACACTTCTACTACTAAGGCTGAATATTTTAGAATAATTTTAAAAAATACAAATGACCCAAGCTGCAGCCTACCATGTTACTACTTTAACTACTTTTATCCTAAAAAATATACTCCAACATTTCTGAATGCCATGATATCTCTCTAACCTTCCTAAACACATGCATATTTAGGAAGGCCGGACAGAAATCGTGGCATAGGAAGAAATTATGGCTTGATAGAATCATGTGATTGTGCCATTAGTCTTCACTAATGAGTACTCACAATCTTGAAAGAGCACACAAGTACATGTTTTGTATGATTTTCTAAAATTGTGGGTATTCATTACTAGAGACTAATGGCACAATCATATAATTCTACCATGTCGTAGGTAACTCTCCTTCGATTCCCAATAATTCTACTTGTGCCTATCATATGTTCAAGAGGCAATATATTTCATTTTATTATATTCAGTCTCCGCCATGCCGCACACAACGGTAGACCTATTAAAATAATTAGCAATTTTTACATTAATTTAATCCTAGTATAAATCACAACAGAACAATTTTCAAGATTAACTAGCATACGCATAGTAGACGTGCACCATACAGGCGAGTGAAAACCTAGCACATCTACACATAATGCAATACTAGTAATCAATATAGAAAATATCAGAATGGTAAAAAACACGTACGAGTTCGTCGATGGTATGACCAGCGGTGCAACAGGAGTAAATCTGCCACCGGCGCCAGCAGCTACGACATCGGTAGCCTTCTTGGCGGCATCGTACGACATTGTGATGGAGTCGAGGAAGCCGGACATAGAGGACGGGGAAGAACTTGAGCAGTCACGCCTATACGCTCCCCAAAAACCTTATCGCCTCTCTCCCGGTGCAGGATTAGAGAGACGGGGTTTCAGATGCCTGCTCTCCCGGACAGTTGTGCACGCAGCTGGCGGAATGGAGTAGTAGAGAACAACACATAAAGGTGAAACGGTGATGCACAGGTAGGCGGATGCAATATAATTGCTTGTGCGGCTAGGGTTCACGTCTGCCTGTGCGGGTCGGGGTAGAACGTGGGCAGCAGCCCACGATCTAGGATGTGGAAACTTCTGGTTGATTAACGCGTCTGTCAATGATTCGTAATTAATATACAATTAATTTTCCCGAATAGAAAAATATAAAAGACATGCAAAACATGAGCTCGGCTCGGCGAGATTCCCGCAACCCGCGGCGCGCGCGTATCGTAACGAGGCGAGGCAAGCCGAGGCGGGCGGGCGTCGGAGGAGGAGTGCGCAAGGGCTTCTCTTCTTCTCACACCTTAGTGAGTGGTGGAACACTCTACTATATAAGATGGTCCAACTCCCCTTCCACTAGCAATATGGGACTAAATTTTAGCTCCACTATCCACACATGAGCTGCCACAAATAATGGGCCAAAGAGAATTTCAGAATTTGTATATGTTATGGGACAAAAGCCCAACATGCAAATATACCTCAAATTATAACAATCCCCCACAAAGTCTCATTGGCACATCACATCACTTTGTTCCAAATCACTGTTTTGATATACCAGCATTTTTCAGTGGAGACTGTTAAGTTGAACTTCCACCTAGAGCACTAGACTATGCTCATCAATAACTGACAATGGACTAAGCCTTGAATTGTCAATTTTGTGTAAATGAGTTTCACCTAATGTAACATCCCAAAAATATAAAACAATGATCATCAAACTCTAAATCACTAAAATTAGGGTTAACAAAAACTTTGATTAGTTAAAACCATATGAATGCATGTGTGTATGTGATGATTTGATAAATGCATGAATGAACTTGTGAGATTAACCAAAATAGCAAGAAATGGTTTAAAGATGAATATAGCATTATATAAAACATTTCCAAGCAGAAACAAATCAAGAGAAAATCAAAAACAAATCAAATAAAGCAAATGGTCATTTTTGCCAATCTTGCTCACTAGGTCACTTTGAGTGTTTCTAGTCCAAGATTTCAAACAGAAACTTTTCAAATTCTTTTCACCCCCTGCTAGACCAAGTAAAAGTGAATCAAAGCCCACCTTTCAAACTTGCAGAAACATTTGGCAACCTCATTCAAATCACAATTCAAAATTGAATCTTTAACATATGTGAAGATCACATATTTTCAAAACCCAACCAAACCAGTGTCCCTTGACTAACCCAACTAACCAGATACTCCCTAGCATGTGCCTAGCAAACCCACCAAGTTTGAATTCAAATTTCAAATTTAAAGTTCTTTCGGCCATTTCATCAAACACCTTGCAAATACAAAACAGACAAACAAACAAACATCTAACACTATTTGCAGCAGTAAATTTGGCCAACCTTGTTCCCTCTCTGGTTGCAACAAGCATTTAGTAGATCATCTAGCTTAGTAACCTCTAGCACCAATGTGAGCTTGGCATTGCCATCAATGGTGAGCAGGCCGAGCCTCACCTTTCCATCCCAATGTGGACAGCAAGCTAGAGGAAGAACTAGCTGCGCCAACCTTGTATGGCATGCTACCCATGCCTCACTGCCCCCTCTAGACCAGCCCTAGCTCTAAGACAGAGACAGGAACCGCCGGAAACGTCGTGCACGCACCGTTGTCGACCATACCGACGCGCACCATCGTGCACGCGCCGTTCCCACTCAACCCAACCACCTCGATCCCTTGCCGCCCGCCATCATGAACCCCACCGTCCCAGGAGACCACTAGACATGCTTGTTTCCTTGACCATACCCCATAGCCGCTGCACGCCGCAAAGTTTGTCGTCGGTACCGCACAGAGCACCGCACGTTCCAGACCAAACCCCACCGCCCTACGCCTCTCCTTTAAGCTAGCAACGATCGCGAGGAGACCGCGCACCGTCCCCTAGCCTTAGCCACGCCGATAGCCGCCTGTACCGTCGCCTCCGATGAGCACAGCCCACGCCGTGCTGCCCCTCTTGCTCGCCTATAAAAAGAGGCCTCCCCAGCTCGATTCCTCCACACCATCTCACTCCCCACCTCGCACGGATCCTTCCCACTTCTTCCCGGAGCAAGGCGAGCTCTCTATCGCCGGAATTTGGCCGGAGCCCGCCGCTGCTGGAGGAGAAGGGAGCCGTCGATTGAAGCCGCCCCAAGTGAAGCTGCCGGTACGAGGAGAACCGTCGTCGTCGACTTCGTCATTCGCTCATGTTGCCGACCATCTCCAGAGCCCCGGTGAGCCGCCCCAGACCCCCACTGGCCGCGTTAGGGTTAGTTCCTCGCCGGAGTAGCTCGTCGTCAACGACGACCCTTAGCCGTTGGAATAGAATTAGATCGTAAGGCCCAGATTCATAGATATCGTTTCATTAGTTAGTTCCGCTGACTTATGGACCCCATCTGTCAGTAGCCCGCACGCACGCTGTGCGTAGTGGGCTGGCCCAGTGACTCTCCCGCCCAACCCAGATAGTTTAAAATTAGATTTTTCATTTAAACTCAAACCCTAGTTCTGTCTGTTGCTTCAAAAATCAACCCAGCTCGATTCACTAAACCAAAATACATGAAACCAATTTTGTTAGAAAGGTACTGAAATGCTTAATCCAAGCCCGTTGGATTAAAATCATTTGGATTTGTAGATCAGCCATGGTAAAAATAACAAGGCAGAAGCTTTTCTGCATTCAAACATTTTTCAAAATTCAACCATAAAAGCTTTTGAGTTGATTCCAACTCTCAAAAATCACATTTTACCCTACCTTTCAGAATATATAAAAATATATAGGTTTACTTACAGAAATAATGATCAAGTAATAAAATAATGCCACATAGGCATTTCTAGTCACTTTAATTAAATAAAATAAAAAGGTTAAACCTTATTAAATTGTGACACCACTTTAAATCACATTCCCATGTACTGAAATATGTGGTGATGACATGTGTCAATATGATCCCATGTTTGAGTTGGAGAATATTAAATCTTAAGTAGTTTTCAATAAGTAGAAATTACTTTTCTCAAAATAAAATAAATAAGACAAGTGTTTTAATCCTTGTAATGCTAGTGATGATGATAGATCATCTAGTGTGAACCTTTGTGTGATGATTAGAAATAGTTAAGTATTGTTTGGTGATTGTGTACCTCGTATTTATTTATAGACGCTAGTACCGACCAAGGATACGAGGAGGAAGGAGAATACTACGAGGAAGAAGCCGAGGAGAACTTCAACCACTGCTCTGCTTATACTAATATCCCAGCAAGCTTATACTAATATCCCAGCAAGCCTATACTTGCAACCTTGCAAGCTAACACTTGCAAGATACCCTAATTATGCAAGCTACTATTTGCTTGTTACTATGCCAACTATATGCCTTAAGCATATGTGATTATATCCACTTGACACACCATCCTAGTTTTACTTGCAAGCTTAGTATTTTATTTTCTTTATTAAAAACTTTCTATCAAAAGTTTACTTAGTGACTTGTAGATTCTAGAAAGATAATTGAAGGTAGCATAAAGAGCATAAAACTTGGCCTAAGTTAGATAATCTTAATGTCATCCTGAGGCATGAGATTTACTTAGATAAGATACACTTGTTTACCACCCCTCATTAGTATTTACCCCACCTGTATATGCTAGTTCTAAGCATAAAACTTGATCAACTTTAGATGGGAACAATTGGTGAAAATGGTTATGAAAACCTTAGAATGACGAGTCATTCTACTGAAATATTTTGCCATGTGTTCTCGAACACCAGATGATTTTGATGATGAAAATGTTGAGGCATGAGCCTTAGCCCTTTATAAAACCGATGGTTGTCTAGATGCGATACCATTCCAATTTTACCGTACAACCACAATACCCTAAATTTGGATAGGGCTTGACTGGAAATTTATATACCTTACTATGGGTTCTCTTGCGGCCAAGGTCTGAGATGAGGCTTCCTTGTGAAGATTCTCCACCTGTGCAGTTCCCAAGATGACAGTTGCTCATGGTTGGGAGGCCAAACTCACAGGAGAGGTGCCTATACTAGGGCGTGTAATTGAAAGGTTAGGATTGATTATGTGCATACTGAGTATGGTGAATTCAGGATTGTTCCTGATGGATGTATCAAATGTTGTGGTGAAAGTGTACATGCTCTGCAGAGTGTCAAACTATTCGAATAGCCGCATCCGCGGTTATGGACAGTTGGAGTGGCCATACCGTTCTATTGTCAGATGTTTTCAAAATGACTTGTGAAATGGTTTATGACTTTGACTTGACGACAGCAGAGTTGTGATATGAAATTCAAGTTCCCACTTAGGTGTTATAAAACTTTCAACTAGATTTCTTTGATTTTGAACTTAGTAGAGGTAAATCTAGCATTTTGCAAAATAGCCCTAGAGCTTAGTATCCTACTACAAAAAAAACACCTTAACTTATTAGTATTAGTTTGTGAGTACTTAAAGAGTACTCATGGCTTTGTCCCTGGCTATTCTCGTGGCCAGACTATGAAGAGGAGTATCAGGATGACGGACCGCGGGAAGGTTACGACAACTAGGATCATCTCTCATCGTCAGCATTGCTTGTGACCAAGAATATGGAGCTTCGCCTACGCTATCGTTACTATTACGTTATTCCGCTGCTTGAATTGTATTAAGAACTGGATCATGAGATCCTTATTTGTTCAAGACATTATGTATGGTTTGTAATGGATGATGTACTGTGATATCCAAATCTATTATGTCTCGCAAAAATGGTAATCCTGGGATTGCGATGTATGGCATAATAGGCATCTGGGATTAAAAATCCGGGTGTTGACACCTAATGTCATACTAATACAAGGATGCCAAAGGCTACCCCTCGGGTGGAGCATATAAGTCACACTCCTGGCCTATTCATGAGCTTCCTAGAGATTATCATGTCTCATAGACTGTGACCGGCAGTCGGGCTCACTAGGTGCGTTCTTTCAAGACTGCTCTGTAGGATAGCACATTGGCTTATACATGCCTATAAACACACTAAGACTAATTCAACCTGCCATACAGATCATGAGAGTAATGCATCTTCAACGGAGCGGGTTAGTAAAAGTTACTCTCCTCCAGTTAGCCACTAGCTTATTTCCCTAAGTCCTAATTCATGGGATCTCCGATCACATAGGTTGGATTACTACCACGGTAACTCATGTGGGTCTCAAACCCATATCCTTTGAAGCAATATCTATCACATTTTTTGATAGACCTTTTGTGAAAGGATCTGCTAGATTCTTAGTTGTTTGGATATAATTCAATGCTATTACTTTGGAGTTTCTCATTTTCCTAACAGATGTCAATATTCTCTTTATATGTATTGATGACTTCATATTATCCTTTGAACTACTCACTTTGATGATCATAGTTTGATTGTCGCAATTCATAAGGATAGCCGGCATAGGTTTATCAACAACAGACAAGTCAATCAATAGTTGACGAAGTCCATCTGCTTCGATAGTAGTTGTATGCAGTGCTGTGAGTTCTGCTTCCATTGTTAACCTCGTTAAGATGGTCTGCTTACAAGACTTACATGAAACAACGCCACCACCATGAGTGAATACATATCCACTTGTGGCCTTCAACTCATCAGCATCAGAAATCCAGTTTGAGTCAGTATACCCTTCAAGTACCGCAGGGTCTTCGTTATAATAAATACCATAACTCGATGACCCTTTAGATAGCGCATTACTCTCTCAAGAGCATGCCAATGATCATCTCCCGGATTGGAAACAAACCGGCTAAGTTTGCTCATAGCAAACGCAATCTCGGGCCTGGTTGCGCTAGCTAAATACATTAATGAACCAATAATTTGAGAGTATCTCAACTGATCTCTAGTTATTCTTCTGTTCTTTCAAAGCATCTTACTAGGATCATATGGTGTTGGCGAAAGGGTATAATCTGAGTATCCAAAGTGACTCAAAACCTTCTACACATAGTGAGATTGCAGAAGTGTAATTCCGCCATTCTCATCTCTCAACAGCTTGATGTTCAGAATAACATCAGCTTCTCCAAGGTCTTTCATGTAAAAACTTTGAGACAAGAAACTCTTGACCTGTTCGATGACAATCATATTTGTCCCGAAAATCGGTATGTCATCAACATACAAGCAAAGTATAACTCCTTCGCCCCACCATGACGATATTATACACACTTGTCGGCTTCATTTATGAAAAATCCAATAGATGTTAAAGTTTGATCAAACTTCTTGTGCCATTGCTTAGGTGCTTGTTTTAGGCCATACAAAGATTTCAGTAGCTTGCACACCTTTCCTTCTTGACCATCTACTACAAAACCATCTGGTTGATCCATATTTATTTCCTCATCCAACTCTCCATTAAGGAAAGTTGTCTTGACATCCATTTGATGAACGATAAGACCATGTGAGGCAGCCAATGAGAGTAGAACTCGAATTGTAGTCAATCTAGCCACAGGAGAATAAGTATCAAAGAAATATTCGCCTTCCTTTTGGGTCTAAGCCTTGGGAACAAGCCAAGCCTTGTACTTTTCAATCATACCATCAGGCCTAAGCTTTTTCTTGAACACCCATTTACGTCCTATAGGTTTGCACTGATGACCTACAAGTATAGGGGATCGCAACAGTCTTCGAGGGAAGTATAACCCAAATTTACTGATTCAACACAAGGGGAGCCAAAAAATATTTATAAGCCTTAACAACTGAGTTGTCAATTCAGCTGCACCAGGAAATAGTCTTGCTCATAATAGTTTATCAGTATCAATAGTTTCGTAGTAGCAATGGCAAAGTAACAATAGTAGTAAAATAAAGGCAGTAGTAACAATTGTAGTAAACGACAGGATTTAAGTGCGGTAGGCATAGGGATGGATGGGCGGGCGTTGCATGGACAAGACAATTCATGTAATATCAAGACCAAGGGCATTTGCAGATAAATAAGGTAAAGAATCCAAGTACTAAGTAATCATATGAGTGTATTCCATATATAGTAATACGTGCTCGCAATCAGAACTTGCACAACATCTTTTGTCCTGCCAACCCATTGCAGCGAGGCCTCAAGGGAATCTACTAGCAATTAAGGTGCTCATTTTAATAGAGCACTAGAGCAAAGCATTAACACTCCGTGAACACATGTGATCCTCACATCACAATCATCCCCTCCGGTTATCCCGATTTCTGTCACTTCGGGGCCTCGGGTTCCGTACAATGATATGTGTATACAACTTTCAGTTAAGATCACAAACAATAATATCATCATGAATCAATAACATGTTCAGATCTGAGATCATGGCACTCAGGCCCTAGTGACAAGCATTAAGCATAACAAGTTGCGACAATGTCAAAAAGCACAAACAATAGATATTAGGCACCATGCCCTAACAATCTTATGCAATTACTACCTCCATTTCAAAATATAAGATGTTTTAGATTTGTGAAGAAAATGAATCTAGACTTCTTTTAGTATGTAGATTCATCCTAAAGTTGAGTGAACCTACATACTAAAACAAATCAAGATTCATTTTCTTCACAAACCTAAAACATCTTATATTTTGAAACGGAGGGAGTACATGAGAGATCTCATCCAATCCCTACCATCCCCATAGCCTACTGTGGGGGATTACTCACTCATGGATGGGAGAATCATGGATGGTTGATGGATAGGCGTGGGTGATGATGATGGCGATGATCTTCTCTAATTCCCCGTCCCGACAGGGTGTCAGAACGGAGTTTTTGGTTCCGAATCGCGGTTTCTGGTGGTGGCGGCGCAGCGGAACTCTATCTGGAAAAACGTTGCCCCCCCCCCCCCCCCCCGTTGTTTTTAGGTCAGAGGGATTATGTAGGCGAAAGGAGAGGTCGAGGCGGAGACCGAGGAGGCCACACCATGCCCTGGCGCAGCCAAGCCTGGCCCGCGCCAGGGGGTGGTGTGGGCCCCTTAGGCCTCTTCTCCCCTCCGTATTCTGGCTGTGTGAGTCTTCCGGGAAAATAGGATTTTCGGCATATTTTTGGGAATTTTTCCTGAAAGTTGATTTCCTGCACAAAAACGAGACACCAAAGCAAATTGCTGAAAACAGCGTCAATCCGTGTTAGTTGTATCCAAATCACACAAATTAGAGGAGAAACAATAGCAAAAGTGTTCGAGAAAGTAGATAAGTTTTGGACGTATCAACTCCCCAAGCTTAGCTTATTGCTTGTCCTCAAGCAATTCAGTTGAAAACTGAGTGCGGTAGAAGAAACTTTCACAAACACTTTTTCTTCATAAGATGTATATATTATCAGCATATGATCAAATACTTAGGCAATTCATAATAGGGAGTATACAAATAAGTCTACCCAATAGTTATGCAAGCTATTAAGAGGTTCCAACACAATAATAATAAGCAACACGAAACATAAGCATATGCAAGATTGTAATGCTCAAAAGAAGGTATGATAAAGTGGTATCTCGCTTGCCTTTCTTTTTGGAGCAAAACATAAATGCCAAGGCACCTCTTAAGTTATGTCACAATTAACCGTGTTCTAGGACAAGCATATTACACTAAGAATAACAGTTATGCTCTTAGGAAGGTGCTCATAGAATAAATGGTGACTCGACATAGAAGTGAAAGAAAAGATTAAAAAGTTTGAAAGGCTTCCAAATGCCTGAAAGTATGGTACTCATTAGCTTTGAGCTCTCGTTGCCCCTATCATAAGCATATTTAAATGGTTAAGGTTAAAGTGAGGTCAAATATGAGTTACATGCTTGACAAATCATAAGCTGAATATCTCATGTCCCTTGAGTACGAGGGTCGTTCCTCATGATACTCAACTCTAGTCACAGGTAAGTTCTTGTCATTTTAAGTATATGTGTATTATAGAGGACCGCCAACGGGGTACCCCTTGCCCCATGGCACAGGAGCTATCACGTATCAAAATGACAAGGCAACAGACAATGAGCATCTCAGCGATCTTTTTATTTACCATGAGCATGGTGCTTCTTTTTTTCTTCTTCTTTTATATATTTTTTTCTAAAGATGCTTCATAGATTGCTCACTACGGTTATGCTGCAAGTTTCCACCATGATTAGGCATGGCTTAGGCTAGCCGTCCAGGCGTTTCTCTAACACATATACATAACTCCATAGACTTACAAGCTCCCCTTTTATTTCACACCACCTATATCCATAAACAAAAGAGCATGATATCAACTAAATAAATATGTACATGTGTTGAAAGCGTTCCCCATGACAGCATGGTTCTGCTAACTCCCAACTTATAATTTGCAAACATATAACTACATAGATCGTCACAATGGTTCAGGTTTATTAAGTGCAAGAAAATAAAGTGTGTCATCAAGTTCGTGAGAGATTTACTAACTAATTTTCTCATAACAAGCAAACATTTTATTTGGAAGAAAACAAGGCATAATAAATATGCACGGAATAATAATGATGCTAATAGGTTGATATGGTGGACACTTTTTGATAATTTTGGTTTTGGGGAGTTGGATGCACGAGTAGAGCTCGTACGCAGTGCAAGTGAAGGCTAGCAATAGAAAGGGAGCGACATTCGAGAAAGCAGTAACTGTCATAATCATGCTTGTGACAAAACAAAATTAATAGTGGCATAAAATTGACACAAGAACTCTAAGGCAAAATAAATCATCAAGGCTTAACTGACCTTTTGTTTAGTCATATGCATGCGTGATCATGTGCCAAGTCAATTCAAATAAAACATTCAGAGGAGGATACCACAATGTCATACCACGTTATGAATAGAACAAGGCAAGCAAACATTTATATGACATGCTACAAACTATTAGTAGATTGGAACTAATCATAAGAGAGGAAGGACTACTAAGCATCCATTAAATAACATACACCCTACAAGAATAGACTAAGCATGCCCACAATGATGAGTATATGTACAAAAATGAAAACAAATAGATTTCATACCAGCATCTTACCACACCTCGAGTTGTCATAAATCGTCATTATTGCCTTTCACTTGTGTGACTTGAATAATAATATGAAACCAAACTCCAAAGGAGACACTGAGGATCGCTGAACCTTGCAACGAACTTTACAAAAACAGAGAAGAACAACAAACATGTTTGGGTTTTCAATTTTTTTAAAAGCAAGAACTTAAGGCAAAAGCAAACAAAGTAAAATATTTTTGGATTTTTCTTATAACAAACCAAATCTAAAAAGGGTGGAACAAACCAAAGCTAAAAGATAAAGAAGCGACAAAGAGAAATAACGAAAATATGTTTGTTCTTTTTGTGTTTTGGAATGCAGAAACAAAAACTAAAAAGAAAGCGAAACATGGATATGCAAAGTACCGACAAAACATGATATGTAGATGAGTGTGATGTCGGTATACCTCCCCCCAAGCTTAGGATTTTGGCCTAAGTGGAGATCAATCCCAACCTGGCCAAGAAGGAGCGCCTCCATAATATGACAAAGAAGTGCCTTCATCTTGGTACGAACTCGAGGAATCCCTGGCGTAGTGCGCATAGTAGTCATAGAGGGTGCATCCCCCTGGTGTCGCCCGTGGAAACCAAGCAAGAAGATCTGCTCGTCCATCTCCTTTGAGCGCGACCAAGGCCTCCTAAAAATACTGAACAAAGTAGACGGTGGCAAGGGAATTTCCCTCTCCTCTTCGTCAGTAAAAAACATCCTGTAAACTAAACTCTCAATGCTAGAGTTAGCAGTAACAAAGTGATGTGCTTTCATGGCAGCTAGATCAAGCCTCTATGGGGTCAGCACTATATCATTTGGATCAACAGAAAGGTCCAAGGCAGCAACTATGTGTGCAGCAATAATGCCCCCATAAATGGATCCTCTAGCAGCTAGGCGGCGAGCAATGAGAGAACCAATATTATACCTGGTTTCAATATTAAGTGCAACAACGATAAAAGCTAAATGATAATTAGAAATATTACTAGTGTTCTCCCTACCAAGAATGCTAGTGGCAAGATAGTAAGCAAATATCTAAGAGCTGGGAGTTGAATGTTTCTTATCTTCCCACGATGGGCTGCGCGGTCATCATTATTTGTTACACCTCGGTAGAGCTCCAGCAAATCAGCGGGTCGCCCTGGATCTTCTTCGATGTCCCATTCATGCCAATACCTATAATGCTGCAAAATCTTTCCAATGGTATGGTGATAGGGTTATCATATATTTTAAATGAAACAGTTGACCTATAAGGAGCATTAGTGAAAGTGAAACTCTCCACGAAAGTTTTGGTGAGCAAAGCATACTGCTCACTCTCATCCTGCATGTAGGTGGTTAAACCAACCCTCTAAACAAGAAGTAAGAAATCATCAAGGATCCCTGCAGCTTGCAAAACGGCAAAACAAGGGAAGGTAGATGGGTGCACATCTCCATCATTGCCAAAGCGCGACGCAATAAGATCTTCATTATATGATGGCCTAAATTGAGAGGCTTATCTCAAAGGCCTTGCCCTCCTGGGTGTATCTCTTTCAAACACTTCTCAAAAGTATGGTTGTCCATCTCTCTTTTTACTGAATTTTTTTAGACAAACAACAAACCAAGTGATTTCAAAGCTTATAAGTGACGGGGAACTACTATAGGGACTTGCAAGAGGGATAAACATGCATGAAAATGATTTATCTAAGCATAGAACAAGCATGTAAACTCACATAACATTTCACCTACAGTAGCAAAATCATCAAGATATAGTCCACCAATCAAAAATCTAATTGGACAAGCGGAGGAGGCACATACCGGAGAGCAAACCCTCCAAAAATTAGCAGCTAAGGTGGGCTGAGCGAGGAGATCAGAAATCGCGAGCAAGAAAAGCAAGAACACGTGTTTGAGTCGATGCAATGGTGTTTTCTCGGGAGAGAGAAAGAAGTGGCAGGAGGGAGAATAAGTGGAGGGCCAGGGTGGCCCACACCATGGCCAGGCGCGCCCCTGGTCTGGCCGCGACACCAGGTGGTGTGCCTGACTGGTGGGCCCCCTGGGTCACTCCAGGTGCCTCTCTGCCCCTTTTTGATGTAAAAATTTAATATGAATTTTCTGAATTTTTTTGAGAAACTTTATTTTTGAGCAATTTTCAGGTATTGATAAATGATTTTCTCGCAGAAAAATGATTTTGGAAAGATGCAAAAGAAAATCGAAACTAAAATTACAGAAGTTATAAGACACTCTAATATGCAAACAACTAGCAATACAAATATGAACAAGGTGAAGAACAAAGATTGGAATAGAGAAAGTAAAAGTGAGCAAGGATAATCATGGTAAAAACATTGTTTTGTTCATCCAAAATCCCTTTGTTAACAAGGTTGATCAGGTCTTGTTACCAAAACAATTTTATATGAAACAAAACTTTGCATTTCACTAAATTATTATGTTACCTCAATCTTGATAGCAATAGTCCCAATCATAATAGTTTCACAATTTTCTTATGGTATGGGACAATATATTTGTCCAACTTTGATGCCCTCAATATTTTCAATTGAATTTAGGCCATAAGTCTTATCAATTTTCTTGGGGAAATAAACAGTATGCTCCTTGTCATTAATATTAAAGTTACTTTTCCTTGATTACAATTAATGACAGCACCTGCAGTATTAAGAAAAGGTCTCCCAAGAATAATAGACATATTATCATCTTGAGGCATTTCAAGCACAACAAAGTCAGTTAATATCAAACAATTATGATCCACTTGAACAGGAACATTCTCACATATACCAACAGGAATAATAGTAGACTTGTCAGCCATTTGCAAAGATATATTATTTGGTATTAATTTTTCCAGTTGAAGTCTCTTGTAGAGAGAAAAAGGCATAACACTAGCTCCTGCTCCCAAATCACACAAAGAAGTTCTAACATAATTATTCTTAATAGAGTAAGGAATAGTTGGAATCCCTGGTCTCCAAGTTTCTTTGGAACCTTACCATTGAAGGAATAATTAGCAATCAAAGTGGAAATTTCCTCATTAGGAATCTTCCTTTTATTAGAGACAATATCCTTCATATACTTTGAATAAGGAGGCAATTTAATAGCATCAGTCAAAGGAATTTGCAAAAATAAAGGTTTCATCCACTCACAAAACTTGTTACAGTGTTCTTCTTCCTTTGACTTGTGTTTCTTATCAAGAAAAGACATTGGTTTTTGCACCCAAGGCTCTCTTTCACTACCATGTTTGTTAGCAACAAAATCTTCCTTAGTGTACTTAGTATTCTTAGTGTGCCTTTCAGGTTCCTCTTCAATTTCTTCCTTATCAGGAGCATCATTTTTATCATTACCACTTTCAGTTTCAGCATTAGAGACATATATACTATTAGGATCTATAGTAGGTTCAGAAGATTCCACAATTGTTTTATGTTTCTTTTTCTTTCTCTTAGAAGAAGTACCAATATTTTCAGCTTGTTGAGAATCCTGCTCAATTCTTTTAGGATGTCCCTCAGGATATAAGGGATCCTGAGTGGAAGCCCCACTCCTAGTTCTAATTTCATATGCATGTTTTTCTCTAGAAGCATTAACTAGCAAATCTTTTTGTACTTTAGTAAGCTGATCAATTTGAGTTTGAACCATTTGGAAATGTTTAACACGCATTTTAACATCATTGGAGGTTATTTCCACAATATATTTCAACTCATTAATAGCTCTAGAGTTTTCCATTAAATGATTTTGAACTCTCTTATTAAAATTATCTTGCTTAACAATAAAAATATCAAATTCTTCTAAGCATTGATCAGGAGGTTTAGAATACAGAATATCACCTTCATCAAAATGTTGGAGAGAGTGTACCTTAGTAGTGGATGAGTGGGAGATTTGCTTACATAATTCTTCTATAGGAGGTAAATTCTTCACATCTTTAGATTTAATACCCTTCTCCTTAAGATATTTCTTAGCTTCCTTCATTACTTTATCATTTAATTCAATCACTCCCCTCTTCTTTGGAGTTGGTGTTGGGGTTGGTTCAGGCATAGTTTGTTCAGGAGTAGTTGGCTCCGGTGTAGTCCAATCATCATAATTCTTGCTTATTTTAGCCATTAATTCCCTAGCTTCTTCGGGAGTTCTTTTCCTAAAAACACAATCAACACAACTATCCAGGTATGTCCTAGATTCATAAGTTAGTCCATTATAGTATATATCAAGAAGCTCATTTTTAGGTATTGGACATCTAGGCTGTACGTGAATTAAAGCACAAAACCTTGCCCATGATTCAGGCAATTTCTCATTTTCTCCTTGTTTAAAATCAAAAAGTTCATGCAAAATGGCATGTCGAGCACTAAGAGGGAAATATTTTTGAAAGAAAGTAGCAATCAAGCAATCAGGGCTATCAATGGATCCAGGAGGTAAATTATTAAACCAAGCTTTAGGTTCTCCTTTCAATGAAAAAGGGAAAATTTAGCAACAAAGAAGGTGCGCATATTAATATCATCAGAAAATAAGCCACTCATGGTAGAAATCTCAGTCATATGTGCTACAACACTTCCATTTTAAGTCCCACAAAAAGGTTCTTTCTCAACAATGGTTATATAGGATAAATCAAGAGAGAAATCATAATCCTTATCTTTAATGTTTATGGGAGATGTGGCAAACTTAGCATCAGGAAATAGTTTAGGTCTAATAGTATGTCTCTTAATAAGACTTTTAATAGCAATTGCACCATCAGTGTTTGAACATTCTTCAATAAATTCATCAGTCAATTCAATATAACCGTCATTAATATCATAGCTAGGACTCTCTCTAGACTTAGGTGAGCTAACAGGTGTAGTGATATCTTCATTAGGAGTTTTAGTGTTTCCCATTATAGTTCTAGCAATTTTAGCATCTAGGAAAGTACCTAATGAACCACTCTCATCAAGCATAGTGGAAGTAACATCATGAGTATCAGAACTAATTTCAGATTCAGCAGAAGTAGCAGTATGTGTAAGATTTGTATGTTATGGTGGTGTAAGGATCTTACTCATAACAGATGGTGAATCAAGAGAAATGGAGGTGTTCAGAACTGTACCTCTTCTTGTAGTGGATGGTAATATTTGAAATTTTCCATCACGTGTTTTACCCATGATGAATGGATAGCAGCGAACAATAATAATTCCAAGTGAACTTTATAAATAAAGCTATACTCCCTGACAACAGCGTCAGAAAATAGTCTTGATGACCCACAAGTATAGGGGATCGCAATAGTCTTCAAGGGAGATCGCAACAGTCTTCAAGGGAAGTATAACCCAAATTTATTGATTCGACACAAGGGGAGCCAAAGAATATTTATAAGCCTTAACAACTAAGTTGTTAATTCAGCTGCACCTAAAAATAGTCTTGCTCACAGTAGTTTATTAGTAGCAATAGTTTTGTAGTAGCAATGGCAAAGTAACAACAGTAGTAAAATAAAGGTAGTAGTAAAAACTATAGTAAACAGCAGGATTTAAGTGCGGTAGCCATAGGGATGGATGTACAGGCGTTGCATGGACAAGAAAATTCATGTAATATCAAGATAAAGGGCATTTGCAGATAAATAAGGTAAAGCACCCAAGTACTAAGTAATCATAGGCATGTTTTCCATATATAGTCATACGTGATCGCAATGAGAACTTGCACAATATCTTTTGTCCTGCTAGCCCGTTGCAGCGGGGCCTCAAGGGAATCTACTGGAAATTAAGGTGCTCCTTTTAATAGAGCACCGGAGCAAAGAATTGACACTCTGTGAACACACGTGATCCTAACATCACAGCCACCCCCTCCGGTTATCTCGATTTCTGTCACTTCGGGGACTCGGGTTCCGGACAATGATATGTGTATACAACTTGTAGGTAAGATCACAAATAATAATATCATCATGAATCGATAACATGTTCAGATCTGAGATCATGGCACTCGGGCCCTAGTGACAAGCATTAAGCATAACAAGTTTCAACAATGTCAAAAAGCACTAACAATAGATACTAGGCACCATGCCCTAACAATCTTATGCAATTACATGAGAGATATCATCCAATCCCTACCATCCCCATAGCCTACTGCGGGGGATTACTCACTCATGGATGGGGGAATCATGGATGGTTGATGGAGAGGCGTTGGCGATGATGATGGAGATGATCTCCTTCAATTCCCGTCGGCAGTGCCGAAACGAGTTTACGGTGGGGGCTGCAATGAACTCTATCTCGAAAACGTTGACCCACCCGCGTTGTTTTTAGGTCAGAGGGCTTATGTAGGCGAAAGGAGAGGTCGAGGCAGAGACCGAGGCGGCCACACCATGCCCTGGCGCGGCCAGGCCTAGCCCATGCCAGAGGGTGGTGTGGGCCCCTCAGGCCTCTTCTCCCCCTTCGTCTTCTGGCTCCGTGAGTCTTCTGGGAAAATAGGATTTTCGGCATATTTTTTAGGATTTTTCTTGAAAGTTGAATTCCTGCACAAAAATGAGACACCAAAGAAATTCTGCTGAAAACAGCGTCAGTCCATGTTAGTTGTATCCAAATCACACAAATTAGAGGAGAAACAATAAAAAAAGTGTTCGGGAAAGTAGATACGTTTTGGACGTATCAGCACCCATAAGGACGATCAGTGATATCCCAAGTTTCGTTAGCCATGATGGAATCCATCTCCCTATGAACAGCCTCTTTCGAGTAATCTGCATCAGAAGATGCATAAGCCTCTGAAATAGAGGTGGGAGCATCATCCACGAGATGTACAATGAAGTCATCATCAAAGGACTTTGCAATCCTCTGTCTCTTGTTCCTTGCAGGAACTTCATTGTCTACCTCCTCAGGTATTTCATCATGTGTTCGCTCATAATATTCCATGGGAATGGAAGGTTCAGGAGTTTCAACAGATTCCTGTCGAGATGTACTAGGCATATATTTCATCGGAAAAATATCCTCAAAAAATGTAGCATCCTTAGACTCCATAATTGTACCGACCTTCATGTCATGTACCTCAGATTTCACCACTAGAAATTTGTATCCAACACTATGATGAGCATAGCCAAGAAAGACACGGTCTTTGGTCCAAGTTTATGTTTTGGGGGAATTGGCAAATTTACCTTTACCAAAAAGCCCCAAGTATGCAAGTAAGAGAGTGTTAGCTTCCTCTTCTCTCATAATTCATAGGGATTAGTTTCATTGTCTTTTGTGGGAACTTTATTCAGTACGTGACACGATATAAATATCGCCTCCCCCCACCATGCCTTGGATAAAGCCGAAGTACCTAATATGGCGTTAACCAAGTCTGTTAGAGTATGGTTTTTTCCTTTCGGCAACCCCGTTAGATTGGGGAGAATGGGGAGGCGTCCTCTCATGAATAATGTCATGTTCCACACAAAATAAATCAAACTCATTAGAGAAATACTCTCTACCAAGATCTGACTGAAATCTCTTAATCTTTCTCTCAAGTTGATTTTCAACTTCGGCCTTATAAATTTTAAAGTGGTGTAGATCCTCATCTTTAGTTTTCACAAGATATACATAACAAAATTTAGTAGAATCATCTATCAACGTCATGAAGTATTTCTTTCCACCTTTAGTCAACACACCATTCATCTCACATAGATGCAAATGTATAAACTCCAGCGGTGCCAAGTTTCTTGCTTCCTACACAGGCTTGTGAGGCTTGCGCGCTTTCTTAGCTTGAACACACGCTTGACATTTAGAGCCTTTGGCTAAAGTGAAACTCGGAATTAAATTCATCTTAGCTAGCCGTGTCATACAACCAAAATTAATGTGATATAGTCGTGAATGCCTAACATCGGTATCATTGCCAGGAGCACAAATATGGTTCACAACCTTATTACAAAAATCTGATAGGAAAAGACGGAACAAACCGCCACACTCATAAACTTCACCAATAAATTTTCCACTTATAAATGACTACTTTATTGGACTCAAATACTAACTTAAAACCTTCTTTGCAAAGAAGGGAATCACTAATGAGATTATTATTTATTAAGGACACATGCTGCATGTTCTTCAGCTGCACAATCTTTTTCGAAGTAAAATTCAGATCCATTATGCCAACACCACGAACAGAAGCATGCGATCTGTTTCCCACCAAGACGGAGATATCTCTTGTGACCTGATAAGAAGAAATCAAAGATATATCAGTACACACATGAATATTAGCACCGATGTCGATCCATCAATCTGTAGACTGACAAATTGATAAAACACTAGGTAAATTACCATACCCGGATGCACCATTATCATTGTTGATCATGGTCATGTTGATAGACTTAGAGTTCTGTCCATTCTGATTCTTCCTTCCTTTGCGTTGATTATAGTTTGGAGTCCAATGTCCAACCTCTCCGCACACAAAGCAGGGATCCTGTGACTTGTTCTTCTTATTCTTTTTGAAGTTGGTAGTATGAACGACCTTGTTCTTCCTGATGAACTTGTTGTGGAAGTTCTTATGCACCATATTGGCGCTTGACTGGGATGCCTCAGCTCCCTTTGGGTGTTCATCTTTTGCCTTTGCCTTTCCTCAAGGTCCAGAAACCCAATGAGATTCTCAACAGACATATCTTGCCTCTGGTGTTTGAGGTTAGTGGAAACACTCCTCCAGGATTGAGAAAGCTTTACAATAATGCATCCCGCAACAAATTTGCCGGACAACACACACTTCAGGAGTTCAGGTTCTTTTGTAATAAACTGAATCTCATGAGCCTGTTTAACAACAGAACGGTTTTTAACCATCATGTAGTCATGAAACTACTCCATGGCATACAGTTTACTGCCAGCATCAGTAGCACCGAATTTTGCTTCGAGTGTATCCCACAGTTCTTTGGCATTGCACATATGTAAATATGTGTCAACCAGTTTGTTCCCAATGACGCTTATGACACAGACCACAAAGCATATGGCGGTCTCCTTGCATTCTCCTAATCAGGAGTAATCGTTCCTTCAGGATTACCAGGCGATACCCAGAAGGCATCCATAGCCATCAACCAGAGGGTACACTTGGTTTGCCAGTGCTTAAAGTGCGCATCCATAAACATGTTTGGTGTCAGACAAGCGGCAGAGCCTTGACGCGAAAATAACC
This sequence comes from Avena longiglumis, assembly GCA_030063025.1. Lineage (NCBI taxonomy): Eukaryota > Viridiplantae > Streptophyta > Magnoliopsida > Poales > Poaceae > Avena > Avena longiglumis. The sequence goes on along the minus strand of CP125974.1, from coordinate 452,132,597 downwards.
TAAAATAAGGTTTTTGGATTGTTGAAATAATTAGCAGTTTTTGCATTAATTTAATCCAAATATAAATCATGACAGAATAATTTCTAAGATTAACGAGCATAAGACATGCACCATACAGGCAAGTGAAAACCTAGCACATCTACGCATACTGCAATACTAGTTATCAACATAGGAAATATCATAAGGGTAAAAACACATACGAGTTCGTCGACGGTATGACCAGCAGTGCAACAGGAGTAGATCCGCCACCAGCGGCAGCAGCTACGGCATCAACAGCCTTTTTGGCGGCATCGTCCGACATTGTGATGGAGTCGAGGAAGCCAGACGTAGAGGACGGAGAAAAACTTAAGCATTCGTGCCTAGATGCGTCCCAAAAACCTTATCGCCTCTCTCCCGATGCAGGATCAGAGAGACGGGGTTCCGGAGGCCTGCTCTTCCGGATGGCCGTGCACGTAGCTGGTGGGATGGAGTAGCAGAGGGCAGCACATAGACATGGAACAACGATGCACAGGTAGGCAGATGCAATCTAATTACTTGTGACGGCTAGAGTTCACGTCTGCCTATTGATATAATACGGGTCGGGTAGGACGTGGGCAGCCCACGACCGAGTCGAAAACATCCCACGATTCAGGATGTGCAAATGGCTAGTTGATTAACGCGCTCATTAATGACTCGTAATTAATTCACAATTAATTTTCCAAAACAACAAATATAAACTACATGCAAAACATGAGCTTGTCTCGGAGAGATTCCCGCAACCTGCGGTGCGCTCCCGCGTCGTGGCGAGGCGGGCGGCGTCGGAGGAGGAGTGCGCGAGAGCTTCTCTTCTTCTCACGCCTTGGTGAGTGGTGCAACACTCTACTATATAAGGTGGTCTAACTCCACTTCAACTAGCAATGTGGGACTAAACTTTAGCTCCACTATCACACACATGAGCCGCCACAATAATAGGCCAAAGAGAATTTCAAAATTTGTATTTGTTATGGCGAAAAGTCCAACATACAAATATACCTCAAATTCCAACAGGACCTAGGAGCGGATCAGGATACGAAGGCCACGTCATGGGGGCACAACCTCTAGGATGGATCGCCACCTCCACGGTACCACACCGCCGCCGTCCTGCGAATCTGTCCCCTCCATTGTTAGGGATTGATGAAACTGCCAGACGAGACCCCCCTCCTCCCACCGTCGTCATCAAAGGCATGGGCTTTGCCCTGCCATGACTCCAGGCAGCGCCGAGGGGAGGAGGAAGGTTGGGGAGGGGGACAGTAGCAGTATGCAATCCCATAATAAAAGTTCACTTATCTGAACAAAAATTATGGCATGTACCTATTTCTTCAAAAAAAAGTCTGTGTTATTTCCTGTGATACAACCAAACAACTGCTCGATGCAGATTTCTACGTTTATATTTCCTTGTAGGATTTCATATGACGTTTGGGTCTAAGCTCATGTCATAGACTTGTTTAGATGATTTTGGCAAATGATGATGATCTCCTAGACGATGGTTGTCCGGGTCTTCATGATACCGCAAGCCGCATGATGCGTGCTTGGCACGTACACCACGATGGGCCCACCTCTCTTCGACCCCCACCTACCCGCTTCATGCGGCTGGTGGCTTCATCTCTTCCCCATCACTGCATCATCGCGCCGGTGGGGATCTCGCTGTCGGAGCTCGCCGGGCCCAGCTTGCCGGTGGAGATCTTGCTGCCGGAGCTCGCCGTCCCCAGCTCTCCGTGGGGATCTCGCTGACGGAGCTCGCCGTGGGGATCTTGTCGCTCGCCATGGGGATATCGCCACCGGAGCTCGCGGCCTCCCTCCTTGTCCCCACGAGCTCGCCGACAAAGGTAGTGTTTGGGCTTGCTCGCCGGCGATAGAGATGGATGCCATGGCCGTCGCTCCTTCCTTTTCGCTACAAACGGGTCCCTTACTTTGCTACAGAGGCAGGCCGACACTGCTACAGGAGACATCCACATCTGCTTGTAGCTTGGATGCCATGGTCGCCGCTCCTGCAAGCTATCACGACCGATGCTACAAAGGAAGGCCTTCGATTTTCATATATTGATACATTTTTTTGCTATCTCCGTTTATTTGTTTTGCTACAATACAATAAATCTTTTGCTACAAGTTCTTCGACGAGGTCTTCCGGCTAGATTCCCCGGCCATGTCTCCAACGAAGTAGGTTTTTTGCTACATTAGAAGAACTTTGTTGCTACAGCCGTCTTGTGGTTTTACTACAACAGTGTCAACTATTTGCTACAAGATCTTACGGCGAGAGTCACTATCGGTTTTTTCCGACGATGTCTCCGGCAAATCGATTTTGCTATATTAGCATATTTTTTTCCTGCATGGTCTTTGGCAGAACGTTCTATTTTTAAAACGTACTTTTTTTTTTACTTCAAAAGCAAAAACAAGGACCGTATGTAGAAAAAAGTGTGTTTTACAATAAAGTGGGATTTATGGAGATTTTAGGAACACGTGACGCCTAGCACGCACCATGATTTTTGTTCTTCTATCGTGATAGTACAGTGGAACCCGACCTGCGGGTTGTATGGAAAAAACTACTACCAGGGCACTGCATTTGTACTAGCATGCATGATTTACAGAAGCGCCCCAGGAGGAACCATACGCTTGAGCAGACGCAGGAGATCCATCTACGAAACCACGCCCTGCGATTGCAGCCTTGCAGACATGTTAGCCTGTAGCCTGGACATGTAGGCCATTAGCATGAGGCAAATAAAAACTTACTAAAACTACTAGCTGCACACTGGCTAATTTTTTTTAAATAATACATTTTTTTATTTATTTTTATAAATAATACGCAAAACTGGAAATTTTCAAATCTGTCGGACCGTTCAACGGACGAAATATCGCCTTCGTCTGTTCACGAGACGACCAACATGTCGTCTTTTGTTGAAAAGACGACCAAGTTGTCTTCTTTTCTTCAAAAGACGACCATCATGTCGCCTGCCAGGGGTCGGCCTCGTCGTTGGTTGAACGGACGACGCGCGCTGTCGGGGTGACAGGGGTCAGCCGCGTCGTTGGTTGAAGGGACGACGCCGCTTTCGTCCGCTGAAGGGACGACGCGCCCCAGCTATATTTAGCTCCTCCGCCCGCGCCCGACGTGTGCTTGCTCCTTGCAGCTGCTTGCTCCTTCCCAGCTCCTCTCTGGCTGTTCTTTCCTCTCTCGCTTGCTCTCATTTTCTCAGCCGTTGCACCGATTTGTAGCCTAGATTTTTATCCAAACTCGCTGCTCTAACACATTAGCAAGCTAGTAGAGTCCCGATCTACTAATGGGATAGCCTGGTGTAGTGATTTGAGGCGTTTTGGTGGAGGGATCTGGTGGTGTTCTTGTTGAGCAATGGCCATGGTGGAGGTTGGTGCTGGGACTTGAGGAAGGTTCATGGTGGAGGTGCTGATCCGTTGACCTGAGGCACTGCAGACGGCAGACTTCAGACGCTTCAAGGGTAAACCCTAATTTCTTGCTTATTGCAGTCATGTGTTTATGTTCATAGGTAGCCTTTGATGGGGTCTGTTAGATGCAAGATATTTGTAGAGTATTATGTGTCAATGTACTGTTTTGACTATTTTGGTATTTTTAGGTCGAAAATCATGTCAAATAATGCAGTGTTTAGGTTCTTGTATGGTCTGGTTCCGTCGAATGAACCAAAGACGGAGTTGATTTGAGCGAGTTTAGATTTATGGATGAAGTGCTTCAGAATCCTGAAACAGTGCCCGTTACTCAGTTGAAGGATTGGTTATGTGTTCGTTTAGGGCTCCCTCCTACCCATACTGTCGGTGTGCATGCTTTATGGACTAAGTCAAGGCAAACCTCTAATTTTTATTTAAGGCAAATAGAAGAGCAACAGAAATGGGTCAAATTTGTGCAAGCTTGCCAGAAAAGAGAAGTTAACCCCAGTCTCTTAGTGTTACCTGTGGTGAAAGAAGCTGGGTATGATCATGACCATAGTAGTCAGACCGGTCATGCTGGAGGTAGTTATGATCATGGCCAGAGTAGTCAGACCGGTCATCTTTGGAGGTAGTGATCATGGCCGGAGTAGTCGGACCGTCATGCTGGAGGTAGTTATGATCATAGCCGAGTAGTCGGGGCCAAGAGGGTGGCGGATATGAATCAGAGATATGCACACACCGGGGTGATGGTTATGTATCGAGGACGGTGGTGAAGGATTAGGGAAGATATATTCAGGGCGGTTGATGAGGACGAGATATATGATGGTTTGTTGCAACATCAAATGGAAGTCAAGACTCAAAAGGCAACAAAGGATACCGATGATTCCGTAGTCCGATCAAGGAGAGATCGGCCAACCTATTCCGCATCATGGAATAATGACAACACAACAAAGAATGACTGTGAACGAAGGGCATGATTCGCGTGACATTATCACGGAACAACATCTCTCCGGGTGCATTATATCCTAGCAAGAGACATCTGCGCAGAAGCAATTGTTGAGTGGTCAATGTCCATGCAACGGGTCATGAAAACGAAGGTGTCATCACAACAATATTTGACATTGGTTTGCGAGGAAGGATGTCCCGCAAGGGTGCATGCCCATGTCCCTAGGTATGACACAAACTGGAAGGTCACCGATGTTGTGATGCACACATGCACACTTGAAAGTGTCCTTCAGGACCATCGTAACCTCACGTCAACCCTCCTGGCTAGACTGTTGTACACAGAGATAGTGGAGGGCAAAGCCATGGGGGTGAATGATGTCATTCACAAAGTTTCTGTCAGATTCCGCTACAATATTTCATACGGGAAGGCTTGGAGGACTAAGCAAAGGGCACTGGAGGCAAGGTTTGGTTCGTTTCGAGACGGGATGACTGTGTTGTTAGGATGCTCCAAACACTGTAGGCTAGGAATCCAGGCACCTACGTGGACATCCAACACTTTACATTGCCACAGGAACCTAATTTGAGGGTACTTCATCGAGTGTTCTTCTCATTTGCTATATGCATAGAAGCTTTCACTCACTGTCGACCGGTACCATCCGTGTGGATGGTACATTTCTCTTGGCAAGTATAGGGGTCGATATTGACGCCATAGGCCAAGATGGAAACAATCAAGTGGTTCCACTTGCTTTTGCTTTCGTGGAGAGCGAGAACACCGAGTTGGGTATGGTTTTTCGTGCATCAAGATAGCAATTGTGAGAGATACACCGAATGTATGCGTGCTTCATGATAGGCATCCAGGTATACTAAGCGCGATAAAGAAGCTCACACAGCCCACTCCTGATGAAGTAACTCCATGTCTGGACATGCAGAGTCGTTGGTGCATGCGGCATCTAGGGGCCAATTTTTTCTCACGTCAGAACAAGGCTCTTATGAACCTATTCAAGAAGCTTTGCAAGGTAACCAAGAGTGGAAGTATATCAAGTGTCGTGGCTATCTTGATGATTTCACTAAAAACATGTGACTCGAGGAGAGCAGCTAGAGCAAGCGGTCGCTCATGCAACGGCGTTAGACAGCAACAACAGAGCAAGACCACCGGAGGAAGAACCCATTGCCCTTTGTGACTTGCTGTGATTTGACCAACCCGGTACTAGGATAAGGCTGGCGGAAGGATTAAAATTTTCAGGAATGGATACAACACGAGCCTCAGAGAGGTGGTCTCTGCTGCATGACACTCATGGTGCTAGGTTTGGCGTCATGACTACAAATCTGGCTGAAACTTACAACTTTGTCTTGAGAGGAAGTAGGGCTCTACCATTAACAGCCATTGTGGAGTGTATTTTCACCGGAACTCTGAAGTATTTCAGAGACAGACTCCAGATGGCTCAGATGCATATCATGAACAACCCAAACACGAGGTATTGTTCAAAGATCATGCATTACATGGATGCCAAGATGGAGAAGGCTCGGTCCATGCATGTCATCGCCATCGGTAATGGAGAAGGCTCGGCCCAAGCTGTTGCATCTGCCTTGCTCTCATGTACTAGATGCATGCGGGCTGATGGGTATGGATGCGATCTCGTTTGTGTCTCCTTATTTCCTTAAGGACGCGGTGGTCAATACGTGCACAGGCGAGATGATGGGATATAGGGCATGAGGAAATTTCAATAAAGTAAATCCAGGTGAAAGGGTTTACATCCCAGATCATGTACTGATGAGGACAGGAAGAGGAAGGCGACAATGTGTCCGCATCCGTAATGATATGGATGAATCTGAAGCCGGAGGTCCTACTAGGCAATGTTTTCTGTGTAATCAATTTGGTCATATAGACACCAGTTGCCACATCTTCGGGACTGGTGCACTAGAGATCGAGAGTACTGGCTAACTACATCCAAGATCATATTTGATTGCCAAGTTGAGGAGATGTCTCAACAGAGGGTCATGCGACAGTTTGGTCTTTGCCAGATGGTAGATCCCCCGCGTCCGGATGTTCCCCTTCCAGATGTCGTGCACACGTAAGTAAATATATGTACATAAGGAATGCATCTTATACTTCATCTATGTTCTTTAATGATGGTCTAACAAATTCTAATGACAGGTACTCTCGGAAAAGTAGCAAGACCGCCACTCAATGGCTCCAACGGGTGGGGATTTACGTCAACGAGTGGCAGAATGCACCAACACAAGTGTGGCACGCTGGCCCATTTGATATGGATCTATTCCACGGATACCTACAGAGGTACATGTCGATGACACGGCTACGTCCCATTCCACACGCACATGACGATGAGATATACCCTAGCCAACAACACCGGAGTCCGCATACAACGGTAAGTACTTTATTTAGAGCATAATCAACATGAGTGCCTGTAGTGCATACCTAACTATGAGACAAATGCAGGCCGATATGACGGGGAGCTACAGATCGAGGTGGCTCAAGACGGACGCCGCTGAATGTTCCTCTTGTGCCCCGCCGCAGTTCGATCCTTTGCCCGGCGGGTCGAGGAGAAGCTGCGGCGTATCTACGCGTCCATCACGTGCACCAGCGTCTCAGACGTCGTTCGACACCGAGAAGCACAACGCCCACCGCGTCACTCGGTGGAGGAGCGCGCCCCACGTCGATCCACGCAGCAGCGCCCACCGCGTCACTCGGTGGAGGAGCGCGCCCCACGTCGATCCACGCAGCAGCGCCCACCGCGTCACTCGGTGGAGGAGCGCGCCCCACGTCGATCCATGGAGCAGCCACCTTCTCCAGACCATGCTGGAGGATCGGACGCACGAGCATATTTCCACCACTCCGCCACGGCCTCGGCCCACGACTCTCACAAAGAAGCGCCGCCGAGAGCACCACCTCCGCACCAGGCTAGAGGCTCGGTGGCAGCAATCACGCTTTACTTTCGACCAGTTGCAAGAGAACCAGACATTCGAACAATGGCAACATCGCACCGATCCCCTACATGGACTTTGCTTATCGACCACAATCTCATCCTCGTGGTAAGCGTGTCCCTTCCTACTATTATTAGATGCGATGTCATTGTTCAAGATTTAATTTCTTGTACACTAGCAGAGACTCCGTTACATGGGATAGTCTTGACGACCGTCATCGTGCACAAAGACGAGCGGTAGACTGGTTTAGTCAAGATCGACGCAAGGTACTCCACCACCTATCCCCACACACGTACAGGATCAAGGTGAAGGGTCAATCGCACCTCGCCGTGATGTGATGCCACCCCACGATATGGATGGAGTACACCGAGGCCTCCGCCACCTCGTCGACACCGGTGATATCTACTTATGTATCACATATACCTATCTATGTATGAGACATCGTTCTATTATTTCATGATTTTATTCGACAAACTACTCAACATAACTTGCAACATAGTTCAACGTAACTTGCGGTACATAAATAAGAGTCCTATCTATCCCTAGCATGATGCCTTTCCTTTCCTTCGATGATGCCTCGCCTTTCCCTTGACGATCTCTCGCGACTTGCTCTTCTTGGCTGCGATTTCTTCTTCTCCGCCTCTTGTCCCACTCTTGCCTTGCTTCCAACGGGTGGCGGCATGAAGATATCATCCTCATCTTCGCCTTCTCTTCTATCCAGCCCCACGTGCACAACCCGCTCCGTCATGTCAGCTTGACTCTTCTTGGCCTGCTCTTTCTTCTTCTCCTGTCTCTTGTCCCACTCAGCTCTTGCCTTGCTTCCAACCGGTGGCGGCATGAAGATATCATCCTCATCTTCGCTATCTTTTATCCAGTACCAAGGTGTATTAGCCATCTCCATCATGCGAGCTTCACTCTTGAAGGTGAGCTTGTCCCACCTTGCCTTGATCCTGAGAAGCTCTGCTCGTACCTGATTTGGGGTCTTCAGTTTCCACCCTCTTCGATGAAGTGACTTACCAAGTATAACGAGAGCATCATGGTTCGATACCAACGTATCCCAATCGGCTGGTTTATCGCCTATCTCAACAGTTTTGGCTATGAAGAAAAGCCCAATGGACATATCTATAGGCCAGGGAGACGCGTCGGTCATAGTGGAGAGGAGTGGAGGAAAATCACGAGCAAAAGGAGAGAGAAATGAGAGAGTAAGAGGAAGAGATGAACTGGTTAAAGGATACATCCTGTTGCGGATTTATAGAGGCACCGAACGAATAGGCGGGAAAAAAGGGCGGGAAGTCGTGGCGGGAAAAAGAGGCGGGAAGTAAGCGGGAACAAAGGATTCTTGGGGTGAAAAATTTGCGAGTAACGTGCGGAAACAACGGGGAGTATCGGCGGGAAAAATCGGCGCGAAGGATTGCCGAGGAGCGGACGATTATTTAGCGAAGTTTGTTTGGCGGCGGGAGCACTGGGGCGTCGGCTGTTCAAAGGACGACTCATCACGTCGTCCGTTGAAGAGACGGACAAGCACTGTCGTCCACGCAACCAACGAAGCACGTCGTCGTCCGCGCAACCAACGAAGCATCTCTGTCGTCCGTTCAACGGATGACGGACGTACAGATTTAAAAATTTCCAGTTTTGCGTATTATTTATGAAAATGAATAAAAAAATGTATTATTTAAAAAAAAAATAGCTGCACACTGCATCCCTGCGTTGTCCCTCGGCTCAGTCACTGGCTCACTGCTCTCTGCACACAGCAGCGCTGCGGTGCCTGGCCTGCCTTGCCTCTCTTTCCACGCAGCGGGCGAACCTGTTGACCGCCGGGCCCAGGGGACCCTGCGACCCCTGCAGGCATCGGTCTCGTCGATCGGCGGGCGTGTCCGGAGGTGCGGCCCCACCGACCGGCACGTGGGTCCCGCCCCCACCCTGCTCCGACCACCCCGTCCCGTCTCGCCCCAACAGGTGGACGGTCCGGATGACACCAGATTCTGTACCCGATGATGAACCATGGCTCCGTATCGTACCATCGTCCAGTCATGTAGCAGCATGTGCTGCTAGATCTGGTTTTGATTTTCCCTCGTCTTTCCCGTTTAAACAAAACCTCAAGGCCGCCGGTCGGCGCAAGTGGGCGGTGCACGGCGAGTAAACAAATGACTCCGTGTTCGTTCGCGGCGTTGTGTATCCGTGTAGCGTACCACCGTTGTGTCGAGCCGCTGTCGCCGAGCCCCGAGCGCACACACACGCAGCACATGGCTTGCATCAGCCAGCGGCGCACCCGATCGATCGATCGATGGATCATGGCGCGCTGCTTCCTGGTCTCCCCCCGGTTTTGTCTTGTCCCGTGTGTGCGATTGATGTGATCTCTCCCTCACACGCGCAGACACAGTCACCTCCTGCTCCTCACTCCGGTTTGCCGAATAGACATCTAGATGAATGATTGTGTAGCCTTCGGCGGCGAGTTAATGGGCGTAAAACTACCATTTTACAGTGCAAATTTACAAAAAACTTAGTATCATTTTACTATTTGGTTACCAAAATCTGCCACTCTACAGTACACTTTTTTTGCATTTCGCGCAAACTACGCGTTAAGAGAGAATTGACACGCTTTAGGACGATGGCCCCACCTGTTGGCCTGATGTGGCGCTAGTGATATTGATAAGGCGTCCACGTTCAGTAGTACAAAAGAGGTCATCCGTTCGTGCCTCCTAACAGCATTATTCCCGGTTCGTGAAGAGGTCATCCGTCACGAACCGGGATTAATGCTGGCAGGCGTCCCGGTTCGAGCGGGCACGGGGACCGGAGCATGCGTCCCGGTTGGTAGGGGGACATGCGTCCCGATTTGTAACACAAACCGGGACTAAAGGTTGGGCGCCAGCCACGTGGGTCTATAAATACGACGTCCCAGCCCTTTGCCTCTCCTCTGTTTTTTCTTGGTGGAAGGTGTGAGAGGTGTGCTAGTTTATTTTTTTCCTATGTAGTGTTTGATGAAATGTTTGAGTGAATGATCTCGTTCAATTTCTCACAAAATAAAAACATAAAAGGTGTCCGAGACGCATTTGAACTTTCCCCTCTTTATTTCCCTCGATCGAGGTTAGCAATCTTATCTTTTCTCTGTCATTGATACAATGCATGTGTCGATGTGAATTGGTCATTTCACTATTTATGATGTCCTGTTTTTGATAAACTTACTTATATGATGCAGATGAACGGTCGGGAATGGATGTACTGTGACCGGCGTGTACCCGGGTATATGAAAGGCGTGGATAAATTTATCGATGTGGCTACGGCAAACAAAGAGAATGGTTTTATACGTTGTCTATGTGTTCAATGTCGGAACAACAAGGAGTACTCTTCCTCGAAAATCATTCGCGGCCACCTGATTATGAAAGGTTTCATGCCAAACTATAATTGTTGGACCAAGCACGGGGAAAGAGGGGTTATGATGGAAGACGGTGAAGAAGAAGATGATGATGACAACTATCATCATATGTTTCCTAAATACAGTGATACTTCAATGAAAGACAATGAAGAGGAAGGAGGTGAAGAACGGGCATCAGATGAGCCCGCTGATGAACTTGGTAGGGTCATTTTTGATGCAAAGCGAGACTGTGAAACAAAAAATGAGAAATTGAAGTTAGAGGGCATGTTAGAAGATCACAAGAAATTGTTGTACCCAAATTGTGAAGATGGCACCACAAAGCTCGGTACCACACTGGAATTGCTGCGATGGAAGGCAGAGTGTGGTCTAACTGACTCCTCATTTGAAAAGATGCTGAAAATAATGAAGCCGAAGTTTCCAAAACATAACGAACTTCCCGAGAGTACCTACGAAGCAAATAAGACTCTCTTTCCTCTAGGATTAGATGTGCAAAAGATACATGCATGCAGTAATGACTACATCCTCTACCGCGGTAAGGAGTATGTGAATTTAGATAAGTGCCCGGTATGCAATGCATTGCGGTATAAGATCAGACGAGATGACCCTGGTGATGTTGAGGGAGAGCCCCTCCGGAAGAGGGTTCCTGCTAAGGTTATGTGGTATGCTCCTATAATACCAAGGTTGAAACGCATGTTCAGAAACAAAGAGCATGCCTCTTTGTTGCGATGGCACAAAGAAGACCGTAAGAAAGACGGGAAGTTGAGACACCCTGCTGATGGGTCACAGTGGAGAAAAATCGAGAGAGACTTCCCGGACTTTGCAGGTGACGCAAGGAACTTATGGTTTGGTCTAAGTACAGATGGCATGAATCCTTTTAGGGAGCAGAGCTGCAGTCACAACACCTGGCCCATGACTCTATGTATCTACAACCTTCCTCCTTGATTGTGCATGAAGCGTAAATTCATTATGATGCCAGTGCTCATCCAAGGCCTGAAGCAACCGGGCAACGACATTGATGTGTACCTTAGGCCATTAGTTGAAGAACTCTTACAGCTTTGGGGCAAACCAAGTGTACATGCGTGGGATGAGAACAAACAGGAGCCATTTGACCTACGAGGGTTGCTTTTCGTAACCATCAATGATTGTCCTGCTCTTAGTAACCTTTCAGGACAGACAAACAAGGGATATAAGGCATGCACGCACTGTTTAGATAAGACTGAAGGTACATATTTGCATAAATGCAAGAAGGTTGTGTACCTGGCGAATCGACAATTTCTTCCGACCAATCATCACGTAAGAAAGAAAGGCAAGCATTTCAAAGGTGAGGCAGATCATCGGAAGAAGCCTGAACTCCCTGCTGGTGATGATGTATTTGGTATGGTCAAGGACATAGAAGTAATCTCTGGAAAGGGTCCCAGCGGTCAATCAGTTCCGAATGACGTTGCTACAGGACACGCACCCATGTGGAAGAAAAAATCTATATTTTGGGAGCTGCCATATTGGAAGGTCCTACGTGTCCGCTCTTCAATCGACGTGATGCACGTGACGAAGAATCTTTGCGTGAACCTGCTAGGATTCCTAGGCGTGTATGGGAAGATAAAAGATACACCAGAAGCACGGGAGGACCAAGAAATTATGAAAGACCCAAAGAACATGCATACACAGAACAAGACAGATAAAGGGCGTCACTTAAGTCATGCTAGCTATGCTCTTACCAAAGCAGAGAAGGAAATATTTTTTGAAGTCCTTTACAGTATCAAGGTGTCGTCTTTCTTCTCATCTAATATAAAGGGGATAATAAATATGGCAGAGAAAAAGTTCCAAAACCTGAAGTCTCATGACTGTCACGTGATTATGACGCAGTTGCTTCCGATTGCATTGAGGGGGCTTCTACCGGAAAATGTTCGAGTACCCATTGTGAAGCTGTGTGCATTCCTCAATGCAATATCTCAGAAGGTAATCAATCCAGATATTCTGCCAAGGTTACAGAAGGATGTGGTACAATGTCTTGTTAGTTTTGAGTTGGTGTTCCCACCATCCTTCTTTAATATTATGACGCATCTCCTGGTTCACCTAGTGGAAGAGATTGCCATTCTCGGCCCGGTATTTCTACACAATATGTTCCCCTTTGAGAGGTTTATGGGAGTCTTAAAGAAATATGTTCATAACCGTGTTAGACCAGAAGGAAGCATCTCCAAGGGATATGGAACAGAGGAGGTCATTGAGTTTTGTGTTGACTTTATTCCTGACCTTAAGCCGATTGGTGTTTCTGACTCGCGGCATGAGGGAAGACTAAGTGGAAAAGGCACGCTGGGAAAGAAAGCAATGATATGTAGGGACAGGGATTCTTTCACTAAAGCACACTACACAGTTTTACATAATTCCACCTTGGCAGCTCCGTATATCGAGGAACACAAGAATATTGTACGCTCCAAAAACCCGGGGAAGCCTGAATCATGGATTACAGATGAACACATGAAGTCTTTCAGTGGTTGGATGCGGACACATATCTTGAATAACACCACTGTTGGAGATCAGCTATACTTGTTGGCCGCGTCACCATCTTCTACTATATTGAATTTCCAAGGGTACGAAATAAATGGGAATACATTCTACACTATCGCCCAAGATAAAAAGAGCACCAACCAAAATAGTGGTGTCCGCTTTGATGCAACAGATGAGAATGGACAAAAGGACACATACTATGGTCACATAGAGCAGATATGGGAACTAGACTATGGAGTCTCTTCTAAGGTCCCTTTGTTTCGCTGCAAATGGGTCAACCTGAATGGGGAAGGGGTAAAGATAGACCAGTTGTACGGAATAACAACAGTGGATCTCAGCAATCTTGGTTATAGAGATGAACCATTCGTCCTAGCCAATGATGTGTCTCGGGTTTTCTATGTGAAAGACATGTCCTCCAGACCGAAAAAAATAAAAAATATGCAAATGAATACATCATATGATGAGCCAAAGCGTCACATGGTTCTTTCAGGGAAAAGAAACATCGTGAGAATCGAGGACAAGACAGACATGTCAGAAAATTATAATAAGTTTTGATGAAATTCCGCTCTTCACAGTGAAAACTTACCCAAGCATTCTGTTAAGTAAATAAGATGTTCCATGGTTACATCTGAAGCGATCATAAGGAAGGACATATGCCAAGAAGTTCATGCTCATATTGTGTAACTCTAGTTCATGTCTGGCCGGGATATCTTATGATGTTTGCAATTTTCCAAGTTTAATAAATGTATCGAGTGTTAGTCCCGGTTTGTGGCTTGACCGGGACTATATATAGGGGGCCCTTTAGTCCCGGTTTTGTAGTCTCAGTTTTTAATATTAATAAATGTCTTGAGTGTTAGTCCCGTTTTGTGGCTGGACCGGGACTAAAGGGGGCCTTTAGTCCCGATTCATAGAACGACTTTCCCGAACTATGAAGAAGTTGTCCTGATTCGTACTTATCATTAAGATCCGATCTCCAAATGCGTGTGGTCACATATTAGGAAGTGCCTCTATGACCAGTTTCTTGGATATGCCGGAGGACTGGGATCCGGCGGCATCTCTCTGAAACTGGTCGTAGTGGTGTCCCTGCTCTCGAAAAACATCTTGCAGCTTGTAACTTCTCTAACTAGATCAATACACCTGGGAGCTAACTAATTTCACATATTAGGGAGTGCCTCTATGACCAGTTTCTTGGAGAGGCCGGAGGACTGGGATCCGGCGGCATCTCCCTGAAACTGATCGTAGTGGTGTCCCTGCTCTCGAAAACAATATTGGAGATTCCTCAATCTGGCTGGAGGACTGGACTCACAAGGATGCCTATTTATAGTATAAGCAGCTCGGCATAGTGTCGACACTTACGACATAATGTCGACACTCACCCAGATTATTAGTGTTGACTCGTGTTTTGTCCCGGTTGGTGTCTCCAACCGGGACTAATGGTTCATCTTTAGTCCCGGTTGGTGACACCATCCGGGACAAGGTACACACCGCACGACATAATGTCGACACTCAACCCTATCATAGTGCTGCCTGGCCCACCCTGCCGAAATCCCTCCAACAGGGACTAAAGATGAACCTTTAGTATATTGAAAATCCAAACAATGAAAATCCTTCACGTGGTGTCATATTATGTGACATAGTTGAAAGGAAAAATACCAGACTTGGTATATTGATCATGTCTCGAAAAAACCTTCACAAAATGACCTATCATGTTCGACGTTTCATGGCTTTCGGTCCAAATGACCGATGTTATATGCTGAATCACGTCATAATTTGTGATGTTGTGCCCATATTATGCATGCATGTATGGAGAACAATGTTGCAGCAGGAAGTTTTCCTTTTCGTCGCACGGAAAATCCCTTTTCTATTTTCCGAGCACAAAAAATCGGTCGTTTTGTGAAGTAACCACCAAAATGCTGTTTCAGAATGCTACCGTCCCATTTTCCTAAAATACTAGACCACCTTACATGGACTATCTCCCAACCGGGACATCTTAAACCTTTTCGTCCATCCCAGGTAAAAAGGACAAATGTCTGCCGAATCAGTAGGAAGTGGGTCCGGTTTGTACTACAGGTACATGATCTAACATCCGTGATTTTTTGAAAAAAACATTTTTAGACTTGCAATATGTGGTTTCTTCAGAGATCCAATGCAATTTCTAACGATGCTTGTCCCCTATCTTCATGCACGCCGGTTCGACCATAGTTAGAAATTCAAAAAATTCAAAACGGGCATACAAAATTCAAAAAAAATCCGAACAATGAAAATCCTTCGTGTGGTGTCATATTATGTGACATAGTTGAAAGGAAAAATACCAGACTTGGTATATTGATCATGTCTCAAAAAAACCTTCACAAAATGACCTATCATGTTCGAGGTTTCATGGCTTTCGGTCCAAATGACCGATGTTATGTGCTGAATCACGTCATAGTTTGTGATGCTGTGCCCATACTATGCATGCATGTGGAAATTGGTATGGAGAACAATGTTTCAGGAGGAACTTTTCCTTTTTGTCGCACGAAAAATCCCTTTTCCATTTTCCGAGCGCAAAAAATCGGTCGTTTTGTGAAGTAACCACCAAAATGCTGTTTCAGAATGCTACCGTCCCATTTTCCTAAAATACTAGACCACCTTACATGGATTATATCCCAACCGGTACATCTCAAACCTTTTCGTCCATCCCGGGTAAAAAGGACAAATGTTTGCCGAATCGGTAGGAAGTGGGTCCGGTTTGTACTACAGGTACATGATCTAACGCCCATGATTTTTGAAAAAAATCATTTTTAGACTCACAATATGTGGTTTCTTCAGATATCCAATGCAAGTTTTAACGATGCTCGTCCCCTATCTTCATGCACGCCGGTTCGACCATAGTTAGAAATTCAAAAAAATTTAAAACGGGCATAAGAAATTCAAAAAAAATCCGAACAATGAAAATCCTTCGCGTGGTGTCATATTATGTGACATAGTTGAAAGTAAAAATACCAGACTTGGTATATTGATCATGTCTCAAAAAAACCTTCACAAAATGACCTATCATGTTCGAGGTTTCATGGCTTTCAGTCCAAATGACCGATGTTATGTGCTGAATCACGGCATAGTTTGTGATGTTGTGCCCATATTATGCATGAATGTGGACATTGGTATGGAGAACAATGTTGCAGTAGGAAGTTTTCATTTTCGTCGCACGGAAAAGCCCTTTTCCATTTTCCGAGCGCAAAAAATCGGTCGTTTTGTGAAGTAACCACCAAAATGCTGTTTCAGAATGCTACTGTCCCATTTTCCTAAAATACTAGACCACCTTACATGGACTATCTCCCAACAGGGACATCTCAAACCTTTTCGTCCATCCCGGGTAAAAATGACAAATGTTTGCCGAATCGATAGGAAGTGGGTCCGGTTTGTACTACATGTACATGATCTAACGCCCGTGATTTAAAAAAAATCATTTTTAGACTCGCAATATATGGTTTATTCAGAGATCCAATGCAAGTTCTAAATGATCCATTTTTCTTCCCGCCATATTTTCCCGCCATTTCTTCCCGCCATTTTTCTTCCCGCCATTTTTTCCCACCAGTTCTTCCCGCCATTTCTTCCCGACAGTTTTTCCCGCCAGTTCTTTCTGCCAGTTCTTCCCTCCAGTTATCTTCCTGCCATTTCTCACTATATATATGTAGGGTTGGTCTCCATTGTCATTACACATCTCTAGACTCATATCTGCAACCTCATCACTCTTTCCCATGACTTTCACCGTAGCACTAACCCCTAGGGAGGCGAGTCGCCATGCCGAACTACCCCCGCCTGTCTGCTATCGTGTCCCCTCGGCTGGATGCCGAGTGCCGGAGGCGTGCCGGTTCCTCCTGTCCCTCTAGGTGTGGCGCGCCCGATGGCCATCACGAACCACTACTACTTCGAGCTCACGCCGGAGCAGCGGAGGAATCCCAGATGGCATCCCGACTATTTCCCGACTTGGGAAGCCTTCTTCGTGGATCGGCGTGAGAGGCGCCGCCAGCACGAGGTGGACGGCCCACCTCCTCGAACTTCAACGAGGCATTGTTACTGTGGTGGCGCGCCAGACTCTCCAGAGCGTCATGGCTCACGACACGGCCGACTCTAACCCCATCAAGCGCTACCTCAAGTCCAGCCCACTCACTCAGCCTTCAAGGTTCAACTACGGTGACCCGACGACAAATGACGACGTCATGTATGACAACTACAAATGGCGTAGTATTACAGTGTAAAGGGAGCATGACTGAATCACTCCAACATTGCAAAACAAGTTCGGCCGATTATGGCTTAATCTAGCCATGTATCTTAATTTTCAGTTCTTCTATGTAACTTTGTGTTAGTTGCGTTATGTACTTTAATTCCAGTTCTATCCTAATAAAATTTTCTTTCTGCCCATTATTTCCCGTCCTTTTTTTCCCGCCCATTAATATATAAAAAATATAAGTTAATTCAAATCCAAATTAAAAACAGAAAATGGTTTTGAATTAGTTATTCAAATCGAAACACTTTTTATGTTTAAAGTTTTTCTAAATTCCAAATTAATATTCAAAAAATATAAGTTAATTCATTTTTAGTTTTAAATGGTTCATAGTTTAAATGGTTACATTAATTATTTTTAAAAGCAGAAAATGGTTTTGAATTATTTATTCAAATTCAAACACTTTTTATCTTTAAAGTTTTTCTAAATTCCAAATTAATATTCAAAAAATATAAGTTAATTCATTTTTAATTTTAAATGGTTGCATTAATTATTTTTAAAAATAGAAAATGGTTTTGAATTAGTTATTAAAATCCAAACACTTTTTATGTTTAAAGTTTTCTAAATTCTAAATTAATATTAAAAAATATAAGTTAATTCATTTTTAATTTTAAATGGTTACATTAATTATTTTTAAAAATAGGAAATGGTTTTGAATTAGTTATTCAAATCCAAACACTTTTTATGTTTAAATTTTTTCTAAATTACAAATTAATATTAAAAAAATATAAGTTAATTCATTTTTAATTTTAAATGGTTCATAGTTTAAATGCTTATATTAATTATTTTTAAAAATAGAAAATGGTTTTGAATTAATTATTCAAATTCAAACACTTTTTATGTTTAAATTTTTTCTAAATTCCAAAGTAATTATCATTTAAAAAACATTACAAATTTAAACCCCAAAATAAAAGATAAGGCGGGAACAGAGAGAAAATTCCTGATTTTTTTTGAAAACATGGTCATATGTCCCGGTTGGAGCCACCAACCGGGACTAAAGACCCCTGCGCGCGCCCCTTGGTCTGCTGAAAAAGTGGATTATACGTCCCGGTTGATGGCTCCAACCGATACGTCCCGGTTGATGGCTCCAACCGGGACGTATGACCCTTTAGTCCCGGTTGGAGGCACCAAACGGGACGTATACTCCTTTGGTTATAACTGGGTACCCCTCCTCTTCTTCTTCCCCATCTCATAATCTCTTCTCGCGCACGACGCCGCAGTCGCTGCCGCCAGACGCTTACCGCCGCCGCCCAACTAAGTTGCAGAAGCTTGCCGCCCGAGGCTTCTCCCGGGAATCGCCCCGCTTCCCCAATCGTCGCCAACGACTTTGTCTTCCTCGAGCCCAATGACCGCCGCCGTCGATTCGCCGGATCCCGACCTCGCCTCGCCTCCCCGACACCACCACCAAGACACCGGTGAGTCTGGTCCTCGTGGACCCTCTCGCCTCGCTCTGGTTCCTCCTCATCGACCACCGCCACCACCGCCCATCGCCGTCGTGTTCTCTCCGGTGACCTTTTCGAGGCAGCACCGCTACTCTTTGGCTCGCCTCAACGTCCTCTCTCTAACGCGCGCACGCACACGCCCTAGATCGCCCCCTAACGCCGTTCGCCATCACCATCCTGCAAGCCACCGTCGGCGTGATGTCATCCTGACGTCACCCGTGTGTCAGCGCGCACGCAGACCCGGTCAAACCCAGCCAGGGACCCACTTTGCCTGTGTGGCTTGCCTATGTGGCCCGTGGCCCACATGTCAGCCTCTCTGGCTAGCCCCAGCCCGAGTGAAAAATGCCCCTGAACCACTTTTGCTTGTGTGGCTGCTGAGGTGGCTCCGGGCCCCTCTCATCCATCGTGGCTAGGTATGCTCATGGTGTAAAAAGTTTAACCAGCTTTTAATAATTTCAGAAATAATTATAATCTTATAAATTCAATAACTTTTAATCTATAAGTCAGAAAAATATGAATAATATATCAAAATGTTCAGAAAAATGAAACCTAGCTATTTAAGCTATAATCATGCATTGTTCAACAACTTAAATGACAAGTTTAATTAGAAGAACAAATCCACCCCTCTCATGTGTTCCGAAGTTTCTCTGAGTTAGGGTTTTCACCCCTCGGAACCCCGATTAATTGTAGAGCATGCTTTAGGGTTACATTTCAATGCAATTCAACTTGTCATATCATCATACTTGCTTGAGAATTGCATCGATGCCATGTGTTGATTGTTTCCTTTTCTTTCCGGTGTTTGGTTCTTCCCGATAGAATACGATATCGAGATCGAGATCGAAGCCAGATATCAACACCGTCGAAGCTCGAAGACAAATACTTGACCAACTGTAATCAAGTCAAGTACAAGGATCCTGAAGCTCTACTGTCGGCTATCAACAGGCAAAGGGAAGCATAGCCCCACCATGATATAATCCTATGATTTCGAAAGAATTTCAATTCTTGCCATGATGCATACAATTCTACTGTGGTCTTTTATCAATAGATAGAGTGTCCTATCTGTTGCATTACTCCCTTTGAGCTTATATTACCTGATCCACTGCTCCTAGCATATTAGGTTTATTAGTTTGGATTATTAGGTTTATTATTAGTTAGGTATTATTAGGTTTATTAATTAGTTAGGTATTATTAGTCTCCGCTTCATCGGTCACCACCGTGGGTAGCCCTGCACCGATGAAAAACTACCCCCTATGTTGATGTAAAGTGACACAGTAACTGTTTTAAAATGGTTTAATATTTTCAGAAATTGATATAAACTTGTAAATTCAAGAACTAATGATTTATAAGTCAGAAAAATACAAATAATATATCAAAATGTTCTTCGCGATAAGATCCGAGCCCGAGGGTTTCTCCGAATTAGGGTTTCTGATATTGTAAATTCATTTTTATTTTTGTGTATGTATATATTAGGGTTTCTCCGAATTAGGGTTTATATCTCTCAACACCATACCTAACATTCTCCCTTAGCCGCTTTGACTTATCCGTTTTCCACCTATGTAGAAAATATGGACCCACACGATAGAGACGAAGAAAAGGAAGAGTTGATCCAAAGTGTGATCCGCGGGGAAGAAAATTTAGATGTATCGATGTTTCTGAACAACTCCGTTGAGGGTGATCCTCTTTCTGCCGGAAGAGACGACTTGTTTGAGGTTGAAGGTGATGCCTTCCTCGAGGGAGAATGCGATGCCTTGTGTGATCGAGAAGACGACTGCTCCGGCAAGGTGCATGTAATATAATTAATTCATTAACTAATCATCTGCTATCTATATAGAAATGGTAACGACGATCTTTCTTCTTTTAGCCCTCCAGATCAAAGAAATCTACTGAAAAGAGCAGACGAGGCCCAACCAAAAAGTTCGAAGACCATGAGAGGTTCAGGATCGAAGATATCGGTGAAGACGGCAAACCGACGGCTCCCGAAGTTGTCGCAAACAAATTTGTGGCACAATGCGGAGTAATCGTTAGGGACTTAATCCCGATCACCATTCAAAATTGGAATAGGCCTGCTGATGCGGAAGAAGAGGGAACATGTTTATTTGTCCCTAACAAGGCCAAAGATTTACTATGGAAGAGGCTCATGCTTAATTTCAAACTACCGAAGATAGAGATGGATCCAAATGCGGAGGATCCAGTTGAGGATGCCTTAGAACATGGGAGAGCCATGGAGGCTAAGGTCAGGGAGTGGGCTATGAAGAAGATGGCCCAGTATTTCACCAACTGGAAGAAAAGATTGCACCTTGACTATGTCGTGAAAGAGAAGACTCCGGATTTCAAGAAGATTCAGTTTGAGAAGATAAAACCATTCTGGGCCGAGTTTGTGAATTACAAGACATCAGAAAAATCTAAGAAAATGTCTGCAATGAATAAGCTGAATGATGCTAACAAGAAGTATCACCATACGATGGGGCAAGGTGGCTACAAGGCTGGCATTCCTAAGTGGGAGAAACTTGAGAATGAACTGCATGCTAAAAAGATCATCCCAGAGACAGACGATTGGATCGAATGTGCAAGGAATTGGTTTTACGGGCATGGGGGAACGTTGGACTCGGAAGGGATGTGTATATATAACCTACGACATAAAGAAGACCCCTTGCCAATCGAGAAGATGAGAAAAGCAGTAAAGGCTATTAAAGATGGGGACTTCATTCCCGATAGAGAGAATGATGAGCTCACACTCGCCCTTGGAAATAAGGAACATGATGGACGAACACGAGGCACAAGCGGCTCCAAACCATGGAGGACTGGGTTTCCCGAAGAGAGGAAGAAATATCCTGATAAAAGCCGTCAGAGGAGAAAGGACAAGGCGGAAGTTGAAGCAGATATTCAGAAAGAGAGAATGCGTATAATTGAAGAACGAATAACGCAACAACAAAATGAAATTAACGCACTTAAAGAGCAAAGTACTACCGTCCCATCTCAGCAGCACATGGTGCTAGAACATGCATGCGATGCTACCGGCCCATCGAATAATCGAAAAAGCAGTGTGGCTTCCACCGAGGTCCCGGGTGATGACAATGACGATGACGATGGTGCACCGACGATGGCTTCTGTTGGCTATCTAGTGGATGATATCACACAGATGACACACTGCGAGCTACATGTCAAAGTTGTGAACATATCAATGAAGGTGGCGGTTGGCTATGCCTTACCAATTGGACCCACACCAACTTACCACTGTCATCCGGTTCCACAGGGCTATGATGTTGTCGGGGTGGATGAAATCATGCCCACCTTTGAAGTTTTAAAGCTTGACTACCCTCTAGGTGAAGGGGATGTGACTGAACTGGGAGAAGCAACAAACGTCACCATTCTATGGCCAAAGGAATGTATCGTGCTTCGAAATCACACGCCAAGGCCATCTTCGCCGCCGCCTCACCCGTCTCCAGCGAGGTTGTCACCGTGGCGGCAGCCGTCTTCGTCGCCTCACCCGGCTCCGTTGCCTCACCCGTCTCCGTCGCCTCACCAATCTCTAGCGCAAGCTGCTGGCCATCGCCGCGCCTCGGGATAAAAAGCGAAGCGCATAACCGCTATCACTGCGTAAGCGATCGCCAAACGTAAACAAGAGCCTCTTCCAAAAGTACCAAAGGTTCCTCCCAAGAGATCTTATGACAGATCAAGAGGAGACTACGGCTATCGTTGATGCGGAAACGACAGTTGCTTAGCCGAGGCGGCAGAAGAGCGAGTTCCCCATCACCAAAGAAGAAAAATCCAGTGTTCAAAATGCTAAAGACTCTTCATCAACCCGAGCCAAAGTGTCATCGACTATGAGCGTTCTATTCTCAAGTCACATGCACAACAAGCCTCAAGAGCAAGATCGATGCAAGCGAGAAATCTGTTGCCCAGCTCGGAGAACAAGCAAAACAGTCTTGCACCCCTCTCAAGGTGATTTCCCATACCAATGTGGGGTCGAGAAAATATGCGGTCGAAGAGCAGTATGATCCAGAGGTAGTTGCACAATACGGAGAAGCTGCCGCTGCTCAAGGTATGAGTATTGCCCAGTACTTATCCCAGTTAGAGTACTTCCTCGTGAGTGAAGTACCATACAAATACCAGTACGAGAAATCTCTCGTCAAACCTAAGGAGGTAAATAATCTTCCAACAAAAATGCGAAGATTGCATAACTGGTACATGCATGCCACAAAGGCCGGGGCTAACTGGATAGTGTTGAGGGTTACAAAAAAGCATTATGGGAAAGAAATAGATGACATGATATCCATTGAATTTGATGAACTATTGCAATTATTCAATCAAGACGCCTTGGACAAATCGATCATCAATGCCTATTGTCTGTAAGTACTAATTCTGTACTTAATTTAGTCTCTAACTATCTCACCTCGTTTATTGCATATATATAATCACACTATAATATGCAGAATGAAGATTCTCGAATGCAGCAGAGGACAAATCTATGACATTGGCTTCATTAACCCATGTTGGGTTCATCAAGCTAATCTCAAAACAAGCCCCCAAGATACAGAGGATAATATCGTACACGCGTTAAGGTTTCAAGAAATCAGAAGGGAAATATTATTTCCTTACAACTTCGAGTGAGTGTTATTGTCTTGTATACACTTTCTATTTCGCTTACTCGATGTTAAGTATATAATTGATTAGTTATGCATGCGCAGCTTCCATTATATTTTGTTAATCATTCAACTTGACAAAGGGCGTGTACTAGTCATGGACTCGAAACATAAACCCCTTGAGCAGTGGAAGGACATGCAGATGCTTCTCCAGCGGTAATTCTAATCATTACGACACTATATCGGCAACGTTCGTGAATTTTATGATATCAAGTAATTAATAACTTATTTTATTCGTTTTCTTCGCCGGGAAGCGCTTGGAAACGGTTCACCAACAAGGCTAGGAGTGTTTGGAAAGAGGAGCTTACATTTCAAGCACTAGATGTAAGCACCAGTAGCTATATCCGCGCATCTCTTTGATTCTAGTTTTGATACCGTTATTATCATGCTTGATTATTATTTTGATTGAACTATGTTCTCGTAAAGTGCCTAACACAGGGACCAGGGAACAATTTATGTGGATACTATGTTTGCGAGTTCATCCGGCAGACGTGTTGTGAGAAGGGCAGAAATTTAGAGCAACTCCACGTACGTAAACAATTTCTGTAGTTTTTAATTATCATCAAATTGTGTTTAGTTTCATTTATATAGGCTGACTCCTTTTTTAAATCAGATCGAGCGTCTACGGGATGGTCTTCTGCCAAAGGATCGCGTACGAGCAATTCAGAAGGAGTTGGCGGGATTCTTGGATGCAGAAGTCATAAAAAGGGGAATATTATTCGGGTGTGTATAAACAATAGGGATTGTACAAAGAGTTTATTTTGTATGTAGTGCATGAACTCGATCCGTGTATCGAATGTAATATGTTCGACACTTGGATTTATATTGTCATGATAATCTTGTGTAATATAATGGTTCCTTCATTGATGAGTGCAAAACACTAAATAAACAATAAAACAGCATAAATGAATTCTCTGCCGCGGCATAAAAAATGGCCAAAATGCTGGCGCGGCAATAAAAATTGCCAAAATTAATTCTCCGTCATGCAGAGAATGTATCAAATCGCCGCATGACAGGTTTTTGTCCCAACAGGTATTACGAACCGGGACGGTTGCTCCCCCCTGACCCTCTGCCGCGGCCATGTGTACTCCTTTTTGTCCCGGTTGGTGGGGCAACCGGGACTAAAGGTTCGGGCTTTAGTCCCGATTGCCCCGTCCCGGTTGGGAAACCGGGACTAATGCCCCTTACCAACCGGGACACATGGCCCTGTTTCCACTAGTGATTTAAAGAAAATCCCACCAACGATCACATGGCCGTCTTCTTTGTCCTCCATCGATGTTGGTCCCCGTTGGACCGGCTCCCGTCGTCGACGTCCTAAGCTCACGTCGTCGGCCACACCACCTTCCCCAATCGTGCTAAAGTCATGGTCATCGGCGACGTGCCCCCTGCTCGAGGCCGAGCGCCGTCGCGCCCCTGCTCGCTGAGACTTTTTGGCCTTCAAATCGGCATGCATCTGCTCGACGGTGGGGCGCATGCGAATGAAGGAGGTCGGAAGGACGCCCTAAGGCTGCCACGTCCCAAGCGATGCTCTCGGCCAAGTTCCTCGTGCCGACGAACCCAAACGGAACGTGTCGGCTGTAGCGACGGGGGCACTAGCGTGTGTAGGGGCAGCACCGCCATTTCTAGGAAGTGGAAGGAGGGAACACGAGCGACGCTGCCATTGCTAGGAACGCCGAGCAGGGGCGAGCAGGAGGGCGCGGCGACGTCCATGAGCGGGGACGCCACAACGCCGACCATGACCTTAGCCACATGTCAACAATAGGTCGTGTCGCAGGGGCACTGTAACGGTGGTGGCGTAGGTTAACATAGACGATGGTAGTGGTCGGGCGAAAATGGGATTGTGGATTTTTTTTTCTACCTTTTAGTTTTTTAGGTATTTTTAAGAGGGTTGATAAGTAGTTTTCATGTCAATAATGCCACGTTAGCCTGATAGGTGGGGTCTGCCTTCCTAAACCGTGTCAATTCCCTATCGGCGGCGTCTTTTCCACGAATTACGAAAGCATGCTATAGAGTGGTAGATTTTGGAACCTAAATTGTAAAGTGGTACCATGTCGCAAATTTGCGCTGTAATATAAAAGTTTTTATGCTATTAACTCATTGCCGGCGCTGGAAATGGCCGCGGAGTTGGCGGGCGTGGAAGATCCTGGGGTGCTGTGCTGGAGTCCTGAACAACGGGGACTGGACTGGACTGAAATCTGTGATGGATCAGGGCAGGCCGAGTCAGGAATAGCAGCAGCTGCAGCAGCAGCAGCGTTGGATTTGGATTATTGGGTTGGATGGGCGCGGATTTTACCTGCGACGAGCCCCCAGAACGGGGAAGGAGATCGAGATTGCAGGCCATTCAATTTTATTCCCTGGAGAGACACAGTGCATGTACCGCACCGCAGCAGTAGCAGAGCACAGCAGCTGCTGCGACGACGGGAATGAAGGAGGTCAGGTTAACATCAAGGTGTGGCCGCCGGGACCGGGCGCGCCAGCACAGCACAGGGCAACACCAAGGAGACCACTGCCGGCGTGTCGCCGAAGGGCGGGCTGGCGACGGCGACGGACTGGTGCCCGTGACACAAGGGGCGGCGAGGCCGGCAGCATGCTCCCAACAAAACGTCTGCCCCCCTAACTGACATTCTGTATTTCTGTGGTGCGACACACCAGGGAAGGGACCGCGTGCACGCTGTCACTCTGCAGCCCTCCTCTTGTAGCTACGCTGCCTCCTTCCAAGTGGCCTGCACCCTACTTCACGGTTTGCCACACTTCAGATCAACTTCAAAGTCACACCCACTGGCAGTAGCCGAACGCCTCTTTCGACTTCCCACTACCCTTAGTAATTCCTGTTTCTGCAAGTTTACCGTGAAATTCCTACTGTTCAAGGACTAACTCCATCGGACGACGAACCCGTTCTTCCTAGAGCACATAATTTGACGCCCGTTTGGTACGTAAAGGAATTTGTTTGAGACCATTGTTGATGGCGTCGGAGACTACGATAGCTACCTCGAATGTAAGAACGACTGCACTAGTAAAATTAGCATTAGTTCTTACCAGAAATGTTGCTCTGCTATTTGAATGCTTGCATATGGAGTGGCCGGTGATCTTATTGATAAGTACACGCGCATGAGCGAGAGCACCTTCCTTGAGGCGATGTACAAGTTCTACAAAGCGGTGATTGCGGTTTTTGGTGATGTTTACCTGAGAGATCCAAATCTTGAAGACACTGTCCATATGTTGTCCATTAATGAGAAGAGGGGATTTGCAGGGATGCTAGGCAACATAAATTGGATGCATTGGGAGTGGAAGAACGCCCCTTTTGCTTGGCAGGGGCAACATAGTGGGCATGTGGATGGTTGTACAGTGATTCTTAAGATAGTTTCATCTCAAGATCTATGGATATGACACTCTTTTTTTGGCATGACAGGTTCCAACAATGATATCAATGTGCTCCAACAATCCCAGGTATTCTCTAGGCCGGCGGACGGCAATGCTCTACAGATTCACTATGACATAAGGGGTCATGCATATGACAAAGGGTGCTATCTTGCTAATGGCTTTTACCCAGATTGGGCAACCGTTGTGAAGACCATTCGTGAGCCAGAGGATGGAAATGTGCAAGGTTTGCCAAGTAGAAAATGGCTGCCAGAAAGGATGCGGAGCGGTCCTTTGATGTGCTACAATCTAGATGGGCAATTGTTCGGCACCCTGATTTAACTTAGAGCGCTGAGACTATGTGGGAGATGATAACGGTTTGCGTGATCATGCATAGCATGATCGTTGAGGACGAGCGTGATTATGCACTCCATGACCAAGGATAGGATTTCGAGTGTGACCTAGTCAGTGCGACGCTAGGGCCAGCAACCTTTGACGAGTTCCTTCATGTGTACCATGAGATATATGATCACGCTACACACACACACACGACTACAAAAGGATTCGATCGAGGACACGGGGGCGCACATCGGCAAGCGCTAGACATGGCCTCACAAATTTTCTCTTGTTGATTGCTATGTTTGACTGTAAATTATTTTTGCTTCGGAACTATGTTATGTATTTGGTTGTGAACTATTTGAATGCATATAATTGTTATGAAAATTTGTTGAATTCTGTTAAAAACTAGCGAGTCCAGGTCATCCGGCTAGAATGGATCGGCGCACTGGGGGCACCCCGAGCCAAACGGACAGATTTCAAAATAACTTGATTTCATGTCCATGGATCGATCCAAACAAACAGATTCGAACACCTCCCATAACCGAGATCGGTCGGTGCGGTGAAGATGTCCTTAGACAACACCTCCCATAACCGAGATGGGTCGGTGCGGTGAAGATGCCCTTGGACACGGTGCATTCCGTGAATCGTTCCTTAGCCAGGCAGACAAAGAAAGAGATGATAGAAATGTGATGTACGAGTGCCAAAGACAAGAGCGCGCTTTATTCCCCGCCACCTCCAGCATCCAAAACAATAAGTACGGCAATATATAGTTTTTTAATAAAAAAAGTAGAACATCTAAACAATCAAGTCCCAGCTCGGTTTCACACCTCCAACAAAAAAAAACCCGTTAAAGCGCCGCCGCGAATCAACCGCAGAAAGACGTCGATCGATCGAATCGGAAGGCGCAGCAAAGGCCCATCCGAGATCTCAATTCAGGCAGGTTCAGATTTCATTTTGGCAGCCGAACAGGAAACGGCGAGTGACAAGTTGGTACTACTGCTAGGCTCGTGGTAGTAGTAGCAGGAGCACCACTACACTACACTACACACACTCCCTCGGAAAGAGCTCTACGGATACGCAACTTTCGAGAGCCAGAAAGGAAGAACGAAAGACAAGTGGGGGTGTAGGGAGCTGATGATGGTGGAGGAGCGAGCGAGCGAGCGACGAAAGTGTCATGGTGAAGCCGCTGCCGCCTTGGAGAGTGGGATTCGGTGCCAACTACTACTATCAAGGTTGATGCATGCATGGGGGGGGGGGGGCAGCCACGCTCGCAACACACACATGCTGCTAGTAGCACCATGCCGCGATGGCCAGCCTTTGCGCCATCTTTTTGCCCCTAAGAAAGATAGTGTTTGTGATCATGGGGAAAAGATGGTGTAGGGCTGTTAAGCCCCCGGCCGCGGCTAGTCCTAGACTAGCATTATCATCCGTACGTGCGACGCCAATGGGGCAATGAGTTGAGCCTGTTGTGTATGTAGCCTCGTAGGCGAGGGAAAGCGAGCGAGCGGCAAAGTAGATGGCCAGGAAAGAACGGTAGTTTTTGGTCTGCTTTTGATCTGAGAAAAGTACTCTACGAGTAGGAAAGAATGGACACAATGATGCATGCATCTACGTGAGTTTTCCTCCTGCCAGCAAGCTCCCTCCTGCGTGCTCTCTGATTTTCCTACAGGCTAAGTGATGACTAACAGCCACTACCTCAAAGGAATCAAAACGTGGAAAATTAGAAAACTGGGAAGATATAAAATTTTGAATTTTCAGTCAGTCTATTTTCATGAAGTGGATCTACAATTTAGCATTGGGAGCTTTGTTTTAATTACAAGGATCATAAATTGACTGTAAAATGGAAGCACATATTTTCACTTCCCTTCACCAATCTCCTACTCTCTCCCTCTCCATAACAGCTAGTGCAAGCAGTTTCTTAACCGCAGCAGGGGTGAAAAGGGGAAACTGCTTCGATTTGTGCTACTAGCATAACGTGAAGGAAAAAAAAAGGATAAACCACCAATTTGTATTGGTCACCAACTCACCATCCTGCTTCCTGACAAAAGTCGAGTCATTGTAATCCATCTTTTAAAGTATTACACAAGACATCACGAATCGGTTCTTTGGTAGTGATGGAAGTGCGCCATAAGGCAATGTCATCCATCTGAAGAAACAGCTATGGCCTATGGGGCAGGGCATAAACAATGACAGCATTCCTCAGTGTTGTCTGGTTGGGCTTTTGGGTCAACTGCAGATTCCATGTTTATGCTCAAGATTTGCATCCACTCAAGTTGTTTTCAGAAAAGCATAAGCAGAGATATGCCAAAAGTACAAAACCTAAGTGTAAAAATCCTAGCTCAAGTTGGTCACAGGACTACGTACTGCTCTATCAGCCAAAAATTGTCTGTGAGCTGTGAGTGTAAAATTAGATGCAATGCTTACCAATTGATGTCTAAAAAGACCACTCGCCTTGCCAGGTTAGCCGTGTCACGAAGTTCAATCCAAGCCGTAGACAAATCCTTAACCTTTTTATCTCAAGCTTACAATGTTAGATGCATGCTCTGCATAAACACTAGCTTTACCATGTGCTGATTAAACTTGAATATATCCTAGAAAACTTTATCAAGGGAAAACGGGTAGAACCTTCATTAAATGTCACACGAAAACAGGAACATTGTCGCTGATCAGTTTAAGGGACTCACTATCTTGACATGTGCAAGAAAGAAGAAAGAACCAGGAACGAACATGACAAAAAATCATCAGCCTACAAGGGAATCAAAGATCTTGCCCTCAAAACCTTCCTTGCTAACAATAATTACATGCCCGCAAAGGTTTGTACCCACTGAAGTTATTTTTGAGAATGCACAAGCACAGATATGCCAAAGTCCAAAAATCCTAGCTCAAGTTGGTGACAGGATTACCAATCGATCAGCAAAAACAAATTCCGAGCTGAGACGGCGGAGCTGTAAAATTAGATGCACTTCTTATCAATTGATGTCTAAGAGAACCACTCGCCTTGTGAGTTTACCTGGTATCTGCGCACGAAGTTCAGTCCAGGCTATAGACAAAAGCTTTGACCTATTTACCTCAAGCTGACAATACTAGATGCATGCTCTGCATAAACACTAGCTTTATCACATGCTGATTGAGCCTGAATATACCCTAGAAAACTTTATCAAGGGAAAACAGGCAGAACCTTCGTTAAATGCCATTAAATTCATGCCAAAAATAGGAATATTGTCGCTGATCAATTTAAGGGATTTGCTATCTAAACATGTGCAAGAAAGAAGAAAGAACCAGGAACCAGAATGAAAAGAAATATCAACCTAGAAGGGAATCACAGATCTTGCTCTCAAACCTTCCTTGCTAACAGGCTTCCGTGCCAGCAAAGCTCACGAATTATGCTTTTCTCAGAATATCATGTCCACATCAAAACATGTAAAATTTGTTTCTGATACTAAATCCATTGTGCCACTTGCCTACCACTAAATTGACAAATAATTGACATTATGATGCTCTCTACTATTCCTATAAAGCAGGAATATTTCACCTAGAAATTGTCTAATGAGCTGATACACGACCACATGTCTGCCGTAAGGCATCTGATCAACAATAAAGAAGATGCTCTTTTATCTTCATGAAGAAGGCTCACTAAAGAAAATGTGATTTATTAAAGGACCTTGAGATACTTTCCAAGATGACCAAAGTATGATATAATGTACCTGGAATGTGTATCATGTTTTTTTTTTTTGAGAATGGAATGTGTATCATGTTGATGATCCAGTTGTGCAGCAAGAGGCTACATCTAGACTGAGTAATGGTCACGATTGACTGCAGCAGCAACAACAACAACAACCAAACCTTTTATTCCAATCAAAAACTAGTGAAAAGTACAAGTAAAGTAAAAACTAGTAAAAAATGCAAGTAAAATAAAAAAACAAAATAAATTGCAACTGAAATGCCCACACGCAGGATCGAACTACGGACCTTCAGTTTACAAGACTGACGCTCTACCACTGAGCTATACGGGCTTTTCACGATTACTTTCAGCATTAAATATATTTGATTTTGTAGCATACAACATCTTAACTCAGAGACCTATGACAAATAAATAGGTGTAAAACAGAAAATATGACAAAACAAATTTAGGATATGCTTGCTTTACGCCTTGACGCACCCTGCCCAGTTCCTAGCATTACCAGTTTTTTGGCGAACTGGTATTTTGCCCGCCTACGCAGGTCGCCCAGAAATGGGCTAAAAAGTACACGGTCTGGACTGGGCTAGACAAAAAAACTGTTGCCAACAAAACAGCAGCTGTAGTTCATGGGCTTGCCAACTAGTATTTGATAAGGCTAGCTTTGGCTCAAAACCAAACATACTCTTATAACTATCATGTTTGGCTCGCAATAGTGAATAAATAAAATGGTGTGAATGTGTGATATTCAATGGCCCTATTAGATGTGTTGCAAATTAATAAGCATATGATTCATGAAAGGATGGTGTAGACGAGTGCGTCAATTTGACTCATTCAAAAACATATTTTTAAAGTTTCAAGAAGTTCCGAAGAAATATGTATATATAGGCAATGTCATATACTTCAGGTGTGCAAAGTCTCAATCCGAAGTAAGTTGTATACTTCCTCGGTTCCATAATTCTTGTCGTGGAGTACTACGCTACACAAGAAGATAAAATTATAGACCTGGTAGTGAACAACACACCTCCAAACCTTGTATTTTAGGTTGAGATATTGCACACCTGAAGTATACATTATTACCTGCATGTAAAATTTTTTACAGAATTTTTCGAAACTAAAATATCATTTTCGAATTTTTGAAATAAAGGGCTCTTGTGAGCTTGGGCTCCAATAGTATTTTCTGGTTCATACAGAATAAAGAAGACAAACTAATTATCTCTTGACGTAAAAAAAAGTGAAAGATCATGAATTTATATTATGATTTTTTACTTATGACACAACCATAGACCCAACAAAAAAGGTACATATTACGGTAGAATAGTATGGTCCACTAACTGCTGATATTTTGTTTTTCAAGAAATGACAAAGATTAATTTTAGGAGAAAAAAACAGATACTATGTAAAAAAATCATGACAAAGCAAAATATGAAAATTAAGCAACAGAGAAGCATAGACCATCCTTGTCTGTAATTGCAGAAGGACAACTAATTCAAACATTAACATGTGTAACACCCTCAGAATCGGACCTATGCAAGTTTGAGCAAAATTCGCCAAACCCGCATAGAAACGATTCAAAGGTGCCCACCAGGCACTTTCGCAAGGGTGGAAACGGTAATAACATTACACAACAGTCCTCGGTGGGACCCACAGCAACGCTATATATCACCGCGACTCAAAGGGCCAAGAAGAGAGATATAATATACAAAGATCCAAATCACCTTGAAAACGATAGAGCGCCCCGCTACGGACAAGATGCAAATGGGGCTAAGAGCCCTGAAGAATAACCAATGGCGCCCATAACTCCTGTGCCAAGCCGGAAGGGTAACCTCGCTAACGGCGTCGATCTCAAAACCGCTTAACAAAAGGGGTGCCGACAAAGGCAAAAAGGAAAACAAAGAAGGAGCGTCAAGATCGAGGCCAAGACACGGCGAGGCTAGAATTCGGTCCTCGCCACATAGGTATGGTGGATCAAGCGCAGCGCAGATGCAATAAACAACCTATAGAGACTCGATACAACTGGCGGTTATCAGAGAGGGGTGAGAATGACCTATTCGGATCCAACCTGAGGCTAACACCAAACAAACCCATCCTGGTGTTTCCCCCTCGAGACCGTCGAGGAAGTCAACCGAGGAACTCACACCGTTGGCAGTTTTATTCATTCAGTTATAGTTGCGGCACTTTACTAGTCAGGTTTAGATAATCGTCCTGATAAAGTAAGCAGTGGGCACTTTTAATTCACCATTCCGTTATAGTTGCAACAATTACTAATCAGGTACAGATAGCATGAGATAAACCCAAAACCCAAAGCTTGTTGGTACTTTTATTCAGCCATTTTGTTGTAGTTGCAATACTTACTAGTCAGATACAATTGTCGCAAACGACAACCAAACAAGCAATTGTGGGCAGTATTAATTAGCCATTCCATTATAGTGAAGCTGATTACTAGTCATTATAAGTCAAATTATAGCAAGAACTTTAGTTATGCTTGTCTATGATCGAGATATCAGGTGCCTAAGTCGTCCATAACCGCGGACACGGCTTTCAGAAAGTTTTAACCCGGCCGGGGTGCACCAATAGCAACACACGCTCGATCAACCTCGGAAAAACCAAATCAAAACCCAACGAGGCTTTCACGACTGAACAATCACAGGATTCATAAATATTTCAGGGGGCCACCCCTTTGAGTAGAACCCGCAACGGAGTAAGCAAGCTCCGAGACGGCCTCAAGGTTTGGGTGGACGGCTGTGAACGACTGGGAACCCGAAAGTGTGGCTGGGCTTGTCGACACCGCGGAAACGTGTCCCACTCCTAACAGACAAGGTGCTCCTCGACAATCGTAAATAAAGCAAAGAAACATGGCATAAGTACAGGATAGTAAAAACACCTCAAACTAGTTTGTGGCCCCAAGAAATAAGAATGAATCAAGCTCGCCTGTGGGGGTCCCATATACCTCCCGGATGTGGATAGCGCAAAATCAAGGAACAGTATCAAGTACTCGGGTCTTACGGGACACAAGTGGGCTCGAAACCAAATATTATCTATCACCCACCGATGCCTCTCGCTTATTCAATTTTAGTTGTTAAACAGAAGTAAAGTGACGATAAGTAAAACTAGAATCATCTCCAACAACAACATGCGGCAATACATCAAGAATCGTGGCATAAGGCGACACACATCAAGACTTGAGCAAGCAACTACGACATAAGTCCAACTAGCTACCAAACAATGTAATAGGATGTGTCCAAGGCAATATAGGGCTGCAAGGGAATATCACAGGTACGGAAACTAAAGCATCGCAAATACGTATAGCAAAAGATCAACAGGAGGAAGTAAAGACTATAAAAGTAAGATAGGTAGAAAGGGAAGATGCTCGCCGAAAACATTGTCAAGGGTTCAACCAAGATCGGGCGAAGCTCACATCAACTCAACGGTCCAATCCGAAGAAGCAAAACACTAGAAGAAACACCGGATGCGCTTATTTAATAAAACGATGTAAGATCGGCATGATGCATGTATGATGAATGACATGGCAAGAGCGATGCAATTAGGTCAATTTAAGGTAACCGGGGTCCCGACAATTAGTTAAATGGTTCAAGTTATTTAGAACCCCCGCAATTCAAATGTTGTTTAACAAGGCAAGAGAAGATACCGGTTCGCTACACAAGTTTAAATGAGGCCAATATAAGGCTAGATTTGCCCGCATATGGGCCCCATATTTAATTATTAGGTGAATCGGCATAAGGCCCCCAAACCACATGATATGCATGCGAGATGAAAGATTTAATGCAACAAGTTGTTATGTTAAAAATAGGGTTCGAGGATAAGGGTCACACATTGAGGGGGTCTCGACGATCCTGGGGCTCCGGGGGGTTCGGGGTCGGTCTCAGGGTTCGACGGATCTGGGGTTCGGGGGTTCGGCGGAAGCGTTCTCGACCGGTCGTTCTCGATCGGGCAGATCTTGTCGATCGGGTCTCGGCGTCCGGGAGCAGATCTTGGGTCAGTGCCGGGACGCATCGGGTTCGTCTTGGTCGGTGCCGTTCTCAGTCATCGCGAAGGTCTTGCCGGTTCCACGGGGTCGGTCTTGCCGTGGCGAGGGTATTGTTGGGTCCGCGCCATCGCGTCGGTCTCGGCATCGGGGCATCGGGTCATGGCGTCTGTGGGGGAGTACTTGTCGCATCCGTGTCGGCGAACTTGGTGTTCCGGGGAAGTTCTCGGGGTTCCGGCGGTAGATCTTGTCGAGTTCACTGCAACGGCCTCATGTTCCGAGGACGACCTTGGCGATTATACGGATCAGGCAACGGGTTTCGGCGATTAACTTGTTGAGGTGAACTTGGGGCTTCCCATGTGGCGGTCTTGACGTGGCCCTACAAAGACGGCAGTGCAGGCCGTCCTCCGAGGCTGGTGAAGCTCCTGCGGTGGCGAGTTGGTTGGGCTCACGGACGAGGTCGACGCTGGGCGGCTCGGGTGGAGCAGCGGCCGGAGGTGGCCTGGCGGAGGCGAGCGCGGGCGCTGGAGACGGATGGCGACGCTGGCCGCCGGAAAGGGGCTGTGGCGTGGCCGGGCCGAGGGAGCCCGGGCGGCATGACGGCGCAGCTGGGCTCGCGGCTGGGAGCGGAGGCCGGAGGCTGGTCGCCGGGCACGGCGGCAAGACGCTGGCGGGCAGCGCCAAGGCTGGCGCACGCCGGGCGGAGGGAGGTTCCCGGCGCGTGAACGCGCGGAGCGTGGTCGGCGGGTGGTCGTGGCAGTGCGGTGCGGCTGGCTCGAGGAGGCGCGGCGCGGGGCGAAGCGGCACCACGGGCGGCGAGGTGGGCGAGCAGGGCGCATGAGCTGGAGGTGGAGGCGACGGAGCCGTGGCGGCGGAGGCGGTGAAGGGCGCGGCGGCGGAGGTCTGGGGAGGGGAATCTGGCGAGGGGCGCTGGCGGGCGAGGCTTGAGGAGCTCGAGCGCGGCGCGGCCAGCGGGAGAGGAGCGGCTCGGCTGGGCGGTGCTCGGGGGAAGCCGGGACGCCGGGCGAGGAGCTTGAAGGGCGGCGCGCGGCCCGTGGGAGCTCTGGGCGTTGGTGTGAGGGGACGGTCACGCGTGGAGAAGCGCGGGATGGTGGGGTGGGGTTGTGGAAGGTGACTGCAGGTGGGTCAGGAAGGACGGCCCATGCCGGTGGGGCTGGTTGTGCGTGTAGGGGAGGTGGACTGGCACGGGCCGGGCGCCAAGGTGTGTGTGTTTGGGCGGGGGTTGAGGCGTGTGTGCTGAGGTGGGCAGGTGAGAGAGAGGGGTTAGGACAAGTGGCAGAGGCTGGTTGGGTGAGGGATAGGGAGAGTGTGAGGTGTCGCGACGGGATAGGTGGGAATGATGTGCCAGGTAGGGTGGGTAGATATCTGGGTAGATTTAGGATTAGATGGGGCGCAGGTTGGACCGTTTTAGTTTTCCTGGGCGTCGCTCGTCGGTTCGACCGCTCCGCCCCTACTAAAATAATTACATATTTTATTTAATTGAATCGGGCCGTTTGCAACCCGAATGCAACAAAACAAAATACTCGAGCCCCGGGTTTTGGCGTTGAATAAAGATGGCTTAGAAAACAAAGACGGTTTTGCAAACATAGTTTTGGCAAACAATGCATGATGATGACGATGCAATGCACAAATTCAACGCGATTTTCTAGTAGTGGTTTTGCGGGATGCCACACCGACACCACTAACAAGGGATCTCGCCGAGATCCGCCTCATGGTACCGGAAGGAAGGTCGGCGACCGCGTCTTCTCGCTTCGTGTAGATCTTCGCGACACCACTAACAAAAGGTCGTTGTCCGTGATCGTCGAGGAACACTCCGGGGACAAAAGGTCGAAGGTAGAGGCATCAACAAATAACGCCACCTTTAACTTCGATGGAAGGAGGGAACCGATGCATTCGCCCACTTCAATGTACAAAAGCGAATAGAAAGGGTAGTCGGCATGGGGCCAATCCATCACGCACCCAAACTATTACTCGCACAATCGGTGGAAAGCGTGCAACCATTCTCGAACAGATCAAGATCTCGACAAGCGAGGTTCGAACAAAAGGGTGATGCAGACCTGCATCGGATCCGCGAGAGGATGTCGCCGGAAAACACCGGAAAACACGAGAAGGGACAAGAGAAGTCCACCAGACGGAGGATTCCTCGGATAGCAGGAAAACCAGATGTAGCGACACCGTTAACAAAGGAAGAAGCGAAACCCTAAAGGTACGACGGAAACCCAACCACGAGAATTCCTGGAGTCGAAGAAAAGATAAGAGAGCAGATTTAAAACACGTCGAGGTAAGAGGAGAACAGCATAGGGTAAGGAGTAAAATCAGACCTAATCAGAACTACCCAACCGATTTGCAAAAATAATTTTGACACTCTACTTCGGCCGTTAGCTAGGTTATCCTACAGGCTGGACTTGTGGGGTATCGCAACTGCTGAGCTCTGATACCACTCTGTAACACCCTCAGAATCGGACCTATGCAAGTTTGAGCAAAATTCGCCAAACCCGCATAGAAACGATTCAAAGGTGCCCACCAGGCACTTTCGCATGGTGGAAAACGGGTAATAACATTACACAACAGTCCTCGATGGGACCCATGAGATATATATCACAATGACTCAAAGAGTCAAGAATACGATATAATATACAAAGATCCAAATCACCTTGAAAACGATAGAGCGCCCGCTACGGACAAGATGCAAATGGGGCTAAGAGCCTCAAGAATAACCAATGGCCCATAACTCGCCTGGCCAAGCCGGAAGGGTAACCGCTAACGGCCGATCTCAAAACCTGCTTAACAAAAGGGGTGCCGACAAAGGGCAAAAGGTAAAACAAAGAAGGAGCGCCAAGATCGAGGCCAAGATGCGAGGCTAGAATTGGCGGTCCTCGCCACATAGGTATGGTGGATCAAGCGGCAGCATGCAATAAACAACCTATAGAGACTCGATACAACTGGCGGTTATCAGAGAGGGGTGAGAATGACCTATTCGGATCCAACCTGAGGCTAACACCAAACAAACCCATCCTGGTGTTTCCCCCTCGAGACCGTCGAGGAAGTCAACCGAGGAACTCACACCGTTGGCGCTTTTATTCATTCGATTATAGTTATGGCACTTTACTAGTCGTTTAGATAATCGCCCGATAAAGTAAGCAGGGCACTTTTAATTCACCATTCCGTTATAGTTGCAACAATTACTAATCAGGTACAGATAGCATGAGATAAACCCAAAACCCAGCAGTTGTTGGTACTTTTATTCAGCCATTTTGTTGTAGTTGCAATACTTACTAGTCAGATACAATTGTCGCAAACGACAACCAAACAAGCAATTGTGGGCAGTATTAATTAGCCATTCCATTATAGTGAAGCTGATTACTAGTCATTATAAGTCAAATTATAGCAGTAAACTTTAGTTATGCTTGTCTATGATCGAGATACTGTGCTCCAAGTCGTCCATAACCGCGACACGGCTTTGAAAGTTTTAACCCGCCGGGTGCACCAATAGCAACACACGCCGATCAACCTCGAAAACCAAATCAAAACCCAACGAGGCTTTCAATGAACAATCACAGGATTCATAAATATTTCAGGGGCCACCCTTTGAGTAGAACCCGAACGGAGTAAGCAAGCTCGAGACGGCCTCAAGGTTTGGGTGGACGGTCAGGAACGATCGGGAACCCGAAAGTGTGGCTGGGCTTGTCGACACCGGAAACGTGTCCCACTCCTAACAAGCAAAGTGTGCTCCTCGCACAATCGTAAATAAAGCAAAGAAACATGGCATAAGTACAGATAGTAAAAACACCTCAAACTAGTTTGTGGCCCCAAGAAATAAGAATGAATCAAGCTCGCTCGGGGGTCCCATATACCTCGGATGTGGATAGCGCGCAAAATCAAGGAACAGTATCAAGTACTGGGTCTTACGGACACAAGTGGGCTCGAAACCAAATATTATCTATCACCCACCGATGCCTCTGCTTATTCAATTTTAGTTGTTAAACAGAAAGTAAAGTGACGATAAGTAAAACTAGAATCATCTCCAACAACAACATGCGGCAATACATCAGCAACTGTGGCATAAGGCGACACACATCAGCACTTGAGCAAGCAACTACGACGCGCAAGTCCAACTAGCTACCAAACAACAGGTAATAGGATGTGTCCAAGGCAATATAGGGCTGCAAGGGAATATCACAGGTACGGAAACTAAAGCATCGCAACACAGATAGCAAAAGATCAACAGGAGGAAGTAAAGACTATAAAAGTAAGATAGGTAGAAAGGGGAAGATGCTCGCCTGAAAACATTGTCGAAGGGTTCAACCGAAGATCGGGGCGAAGCTCACATCAACTCAACGGTCCAATCCGCGAAGAAGCAAAACACTAGAAGAAACACCGGATGCGCTATTTAATAAAACGACAGAAGATCGGCATGATGCATGTATGATGAATGACATGGCAAGAGCGGCGCAATTAGGTCAATTTAAGCAGAACCGGGGTCCCGACAATTAGTTAAATGGTTCAAGTTATTTAGAACCCCCGCAATTCAAATGTTGTTTAACAAGGCAAGAGAAGATACCGGTTCGCTACACAAGTTTAAATGAGGCCAATATAAGGCTAGATTTGCCCGCATATGGGCCCCATATTTAATTATTAGGTGAATCGGCATAAGGCCCCCAAACCACATGATATGCATGCGAGATGAAAGATTTAATGCAACAAGTTGTTATGTTAAAAATAGGGTTCGAGGATAAGGGTCACACATTGAGGGGGTCTCGACGATCCTGGGGCTCCGGGGGGTTCGGGGTCGGTCTCAGGGTTCGACGGATCTGGGGTTCGGGGGTTCGGCGGAAGCGTTCTCGGACTCCGGGGTCGTCGTATCGGGCAGATCTTGTCGATCGGGTCTCGGCGTCCGGGAGCAGATCTTGGTCGGACGCATCGGGTTCGTCTTGGTCGGTGCCGTTCTCAGTCATCGCGAAGGTCTTGCCGGTTCCACGGGGTCGGTCTTGCCGTGGCGAGGGTATTGTTGGGTCCGCGCCATCGCCGGTCTCGTGATCGGGGCATCGGGTCATGGCGTCTGTGGGGGAGTACTTGTCGCATCCGTGTCGGCGAACTTGGTGTTCCGGGGAAGTTCTCGGGGTTCCGGCGGTAGATCTTGTCGAGTTCACTGCAACGGCCTCATGTTCCGAGGACGACCTTGGCGATTATACGGATCAGGCAACGGGGTTTCGATGACGAACTTGTTGAGGTGAACTTGGGGCTTCCCATGTGGCGGTCTTGACGTGGCCCTACAGCACGGTGCAGAGGCCGGTCCTCCGAGGCCAAGGTGAAGCTCCCAGGCGGTGGCGAGTTGGTTGGGCTCGCCACGGACGAGGTGGTCGACGCGGGCGGCTCGGGAGCAGCGGGCCGGAGGTGGCCTGGCCGGAGCGGGCCCGCGAGCGCGGCGGGGCGCGGAGACGGGATGGCGAGGACGCGCGCTCGCCGGAGAGGGCCAGGGGCAGAGCCGTGTCGGGGCAAAGGGAGCCCGCGGGCGCATGACGGCGCAGCGGGCTCGCGGCTCGGGCTGGAGCGGAGGCCGAGGCCTGGGTCGCCGCGGGGCGGGCACGGGGTGACGCGGCTGGCGGCGGGCGCCACGGGCAAGGCGACGGCGGGCGGAGGGAGGTTCCCGGGCGGCAGAACGCGCGGCGGGAGCGGTGGTCGGGCGGGTGGTCGTGCGGGTGCGGCCGGCTCGAGGAGGCGAGGCGGCGCGGGCGGCGGGCGGCGACGGGCGGCGAGGTGGGCGGCGGCGTGAGCCAGGAGGTGGAGGCGACGGAGCCGTGGCGCGTGGAGGCGGTGAAGGGTGGCGGAGGCCGGGAGGGGAATCCGCCGGGAGGCCGGCCGGGCGAGGCTTGAGGAGCTCGAGCGACGCGCGGCGCGGGCCAGCGGAGAGCGCGGGCTGGGCGGTGCTCGAGCGGGGTGGGACGCCGTGACGCGGAGGAGCTTGAAGGCGGCGCGCCCGTGGGAGCCTCGGGCGTGCGCGGGTTGGTGACAGGGACGGTCACGCGGCGTGGGTTGCGTGAGAAGCGCGGGATGGTGGGGTGGGGTTGTGGAAGGTGACCTGCAGGGTGGGTCCCAGGGAAGGACGGCCCAGCGGCCAGCGGGTGGGGCTGGTTGCTGTGTGCGTGTAGGGGGAGGTGGACCGGGTACGGGGCGGCTGGCGCGCGCGTGTGTGTGTGTTTGGTGGGCAGGGGGTTGAGGCGTGTGTGCTGAGGTGGGCAGGTGAGAGAGAGGGGTTAGGACAAGTGGCAGAGGCTGGTTGGGTGAGGGATAGGGAGAGTGTGAGGTGTCGCGACGGGATAGGTGGGAATGATGTGCCAGGTAGGGTGGGTAGATATCTGGGTAGATTTAGGATTAGATGGGGCGCAGGTTGGACCGTTTTAGTTTTCCTGGGGCGGTCGTTCGGTCGGTTCGGACCGTTCGACTGCCCCACCAAAATAATTACATATTTTATTTAATTGAATCGGGCCGTTTGCAACCCGAATGCAACAAAACAAAATACTCCGGAGCCCCGGGGTTTTGGAGTTTGAATAAAGATGGCCGTTTAGAAAACAAAGACGGGTTTTGCAAACATAGTTTTGGCAAACAATGCATGATGATGACGATGCAATGCACAAATTCAACGCGATTTTCTAGTAGTGGTTTTGCGGGATGCCACACATGTCAGGTTTATAGTATATCGTAAGTAAGGCAGCACGTGATACAGATTAATATAATACTAATAATCTGAGTAAGTTAGCTTACAAGAGTTCATACCATACTGTTAAATTAAGATTAAGGCATGTATAGTCTGCTTGCTCAGTTGCTCCGGGCAGAGAGACTTTAGATGTTCTATAAAGGAAACAGTAGGGTCAAGCTCTGGCAAAATTATATTTAAGGCAAATTAGATATGTGCAAAAAGTGTCTGAAAAACCAACAGAAAATGAAAATACAACAAGCATTAAAAAATCCTGGACAACGTTATGATTCTTAATATCTTTAGGTAACTGGTTTTTCAACACTTATATTTATATCTGAACCACATTTCTCACTTCCTTTAATTGGACAGTTAAGAAGATGGGTTCTTTGTGTTACTTTCAGGAATCTCCTCTTCAGCATAGATCGACGCAACTGAAAGGCCAAACAGGATACATACACAGAAAGCATAGCGTTGCTTAACCTCCATACTTCACTTGTTCCAGTGGGCTGTGGGCTCTATGTCCCAAAGGAAGTCCATAGACATAAATAGGGTCTCAAAATTAATACAAAGCAGCGGTGTTGGCAGACTATATTATAAAATGAAAATGTGGTGGAGAACTTGTTTGGTTCACAGGATTCCAAGAACACAGGAATAGGAAAAACACAGTGATAGGGTAGAAATTCATGTGTGAACTTGGGTGTTTGGTTCACAGCAATAGGAAAAACACAGGAATCCTAATAAACATGGTCAAATCAAGGTCAAACCACATGAAAAAGTATAATTACGATGATACAATGCAACTAAAAATATTGGTCTCGTTATTCATGCATATAAATTTGAAAAATAGGACCACGTGGACTGTAAAGTTCCTGCGTTCAACAAAGTAATCACAATTATGACTAAATAAGCAGCTAGGTTATTTTGGGTTATTAACTCATAACCAACCAGGAGAACTTGTGTCGAGTTAGTTTGCTGAAGAATACTAGAATTTGCAAAGTATAACAATTGTAATTTTTAATCGCATATAGTGATAATGAAACCAGGACGGCATATCAGATCATGTAGATATACATA
Organism: Avena longiglumis; assembly: GCA_030063025.1. Classification (NCBI taxonomy): domain Eukaryota; kingdom Viridiplantae; phylum Streptophyta; class Magnoliopsida; order Poales; family Poaceae; genus Avena; species Avena longiglumis. Next base: position 452,089,925 of record CP125974.1, on the reverse strand, counting down.
ATTAAATAGATAATATGGGAGTGCAACAAAATAATCCATTTGATCAATTCAAGAGTGTTTTAACTATACGTTTGCATTATGCTCAATGAGGTCTGTGAGACAGAACACAACCAATCAGCAAACATATCTGGCAGTCCAGAAATTTACACCATGGAAACTGCTACTCCAGCCTGCATCTATATTTAGGTTGGCATCAAAATAATGCAAAGGGCATTTGCAATCAGAAATCTGTGAGCAATTTCGGAAATAGAGATCTTTGAATAATTGTGTCAAAGTTGGTGAGCAGGATATGATACTCAATCTACCATCATGAAGGGTGGACAAATCTGCCATCTGAAATGGTTTAAAGCAGTCATTAACTCAGTATTGCTACACGGCCAGTCCAATTAGTGACAAGGGTGACCTAACCTAACCCTGGGCACGACTCTCCTCACGATGCAAAAAATCTGTATAAGTAGTTGCACTGACGCGTTCTATAGCATATGTTCTTACTGATACTCAGTGCTGTCGTATAGTAGGGTGTGTCGCTTACCGAGGCTACTTATTTTAGAAGAAAAGGATTGCTGTTAACAACTGGCTGTAGACTCCATGATATATCAGTTGCTATTAATTCAATAAATACTTATATGCATCGGTATATTGAGAAATGGTGAATCTGTATCCCTGTAAACATCTATTATAGGCACAAGTGTATATTACAATAAAAACTTTAACAGTACAAGATTAGACTGTCATTTGTGAATAATCTCAGTAACATCAGGGTGCATTTATTCAAACAAAAAAAGCAACTTACAAAAAGTTAGACCATAGGAATAGCGTTCTAATAGTGGCATGCATTTTCTGGGCGAAAATACAGGGTGGAACAAAGCTTTCTATTTGCTACTCCCTTCGTTTCAAAATATAAGATGTTTTAGGTTTGTAAAGAAAATGAATCTAGACTTGTTTTAGTATGTAGATTCACTCAACTTATATTTTGAATATACACACTAAAACAAGTCTACATTTATTTTCTTCATAAACCTAAAACATCTTATATTTTGAAGCGGAGGGAGTAGAACCGTATGGCCAGTACCACTAAGAAGCAGTAAAATCATGCTTGTGTTAAAAGATCTTTACACCATCATGAATTTTTTCATTATTATAGTTCTAAATGCAAGTGATGCTACAATTGGGTATACTACCAGGGTAAGTATTAAGCCACTATATGAAGCCTGTGAGCATGAGTCACCTGATTTGAAGGCGTACATGCTGAAGCATTGCAACCAGGATTTTCAGCTTGCAACCAGTGCCATCTTAGGAGTGCCCATGGTAAGAAAATTTAGTGAACTGTGTTTTCCAGCGTGGAACATTTGAATATACAATTAATTACCTTCCAACTAAATTTACTCCAGCAAAAACAGATAGCATATGGCTCACCACGCTCCTTGGTAGCATGAAAAAATATTACCTTAGGGCTAAAATGCAGAGAAGAGCCTCCTCAATAGTTCTGCAGTCACAATTATGAAGAGACGAGTATGATTAACTTACAAAATGTAAATCTCAAGCTTAGATACGTGGAACTTCTGGTGGAAATTTTCAACAGTGAGAATCGAAACCTGAGCAGTCAACCATAATCTTTTCTAGGACATAAGACTTTCCCCTCAATGTTGTTAAGCTTCATGCACTAGCCAACACAACCAAAAGTACGAACTGATGGAAAGGGCTAGTGCAATCCACTTATACACTTCAACACCCCCTCTCACGTGTGACGGAGAGAAGTCAGCACGTGCAACCGGAAGAGAGCGACGGCGCGCGAAATTCACTTACGACTCAAGAGGCCTATACGTGGATACAGAGGGGTCAACATCAATTTTAGGATAAATTGCGAAAGCCAGGACTCGAACTCGAGACCTTAGGCTCTGATACCATGTCAAGCTTCATACACTAGCCAACGCAACCAAAAGTACGAATTGATGAAAAGGGCTAGTGCAATCCACTTATACACTTCAACAAATGCTAGCTCATACTGATTCGTTGAGGTTCTCTGGAGTCTCTGCCTGCACATAGATGGCAAGGCTTCTTCACTGCGATAGACAAAATAAGAAGAATAATCAAATAACATATATTTATTTAATTTAATGAAAGACTATAATGTTTAAGTAAGTTCTGAAATAAGTTAGGCGCATACTCTCGAGCAGTCACATTTCAGTTCAGGTTGGCGTTCAGACTTCTCTGCATAATTACCTATAATGTTGAGCATGGACAGAATGAATAGGTAAAGAAATCTGGATGGCACAATTTGACAGATTTAGAGAACTGAAAAGGAAAGCTAGGTTCCTTATCATTCATTGCATCTAAGTGAATGGCAAATCAGTAGTAACAACACTTGTTATGACTCCATGTCACGAGAAAAAAAGGAAGAAGTGGTATTTTATTCTCGCATGATTTTTTTTTTGTTCAAATGTGTGTGCACAGACACACAATGCAAATGCCATGAAAAGTATGTATTGTTTCTTTTTAACATGTGCGTGCACACACAGAAAATGCAGGAGAAAGGTAACATGAAAAGCATGTCCTATATATCTTCTTCGCGATTCACTTAGGATAATATCAACAGAAATGCAGCTAGATATGATTGCAATTCTCAGAACGAGGCTTTATTATAGGACGGTAGTTGATGCAGCTTACAGGCAATCTCAGCTGCACTGGCAAGGCCTCCTGCTGCAGTGAACTAGTGATTTAGATAAGACTATCTCAGGATCATAATAAGTCTGCGACTTGGCATGTCACGAACATTTATCACGTAACTTCATTCATTCCAAGGCTGGAAACAAGAACATGTCTGAAAATCTGAATGTGTGGTACTGAGTTCTGACTGGAACCAACAATGTGACAAGCTGCCAATTGTTTCGGGATCATATGAGGATCATATTCATAACACACATTTTGTATTCTGACTGAAACCCCAAAAGACTTATAAACTGAAGAACCATAATCATAAACTGAAGAAACATCGAGGAGAACCAACCTTTCTTCGTTCAGACTTCAGAGACGAAATATGGTTCCGTCCCCTTCTTCTGCATTCTCGTCGACGTCGCCGCAGGTCACAGGCCCATCAGTATCATCATGCTCTCCCCGTGATTGACTACCACGAACTCCTTCGCACCTTAGAGCATCTCCACTAGCATTCCTAGGACGCCGATCCGGATGCCAAAAATGTAGGGGTTCGTAGCATGGAAAACAAAAAAATTCTACCGCATACAAACAAACAAGCCAAGATCTATCTACTAGATTGTAGAAATGAGTCGATGGAATAACTCACCCTCGAAGATTCCAAAGTGTTTAACGAGAGCGGATTCTCGTGGGTGATGTAGCCGTACTCTTGCCGATCTCAAGATCGCGTAGACGATCCTTCCCAAGGCTCCGGCAGCGCTCAAGCCGGTCACATCGTTCGGTACTCGATGAAGATCTTCCTCTCCTTGTTCCAGCAAATGGAGGTTGTAGCACTCTCCTCGCGATTCCGGCAGCACGACGGCGTGGTACCGGAAGTAGAGGGGAGATCTCGCAGGGCTTCGCCTTAAGCCGAAGCGAGTATGGTGGACTATGAGAGAGGCCTCGGTGATATAGGGTTTAGATGCACCAAGGGGAGAGGGCTAGGCCGGCGGCTAGGGCTTGGGGAATCCCAAGTCGGCGGCTAGGGTTTGCCCTAGGCGGCGGCAGCAGCAGCAGGAGGTGGTGGCGCCGGCGGCTCAGGGCTAGGGTTTTGCGGAGGCAAGGTGTAGGTCTTGGAGGGGCAGCCCTGCCCCTCCTTATATAGGTGGAAGGGCGCGGCCAAGGGAAGGGGAGTCCCTCCCCAACTCGGCCTCCTTGGCCGGCGGTGGAGGGAGAGGGACTTCCTCCCCAAGTAGGTTTCCTACTCTCCCTCCACCAAGCAAAATAGCCGTTTGATTTTTCAAATTGGCGTTTGACTTTTCAAACTAGGATTTTATTTATCCCTTTATTTTGCTCAGTGATGACACCTAGTACATGATGCAACCATTCCAACTTGTTATGACACATTCATGTACCCTTCCCCTCCGGAGTGCCGGACATTCCGGAACCTTCTAGAACATTCCCGATAAAAACACCGGAACCATTCTCCAACCCCGAAACAGGACTTTCCTTATATGAATCTTATTCTCCGGACCATTCCGGATCTCCTCGTGATATCCCGGATCCCATCCGAGACTCCCAACAACATTCGGTCTTTTACTCATCATTCTATAACTACTCAACAACGTCGAATCCTTAAGTGTGTCTCCCTACGGTTCGTGAATTATGCGGACATGATCGAGACACTTCTCCGAACAATAACCAATAGAGGAATCTGGAAATTCATATGGCTCCCACATATTTCTACGATTACTTTTCGATCGAATGAACCACTTATATACGATACCAATTTCCCTTTGTCTCACGATAGTTTACTTATCCGAGGTATTGATTGTCGGTATCTCTGCATACCTAGTTCAACCTCATTACTGATAAGTACTCTTTTCTCGTTCCCGAGATATGTGATCCCTTGTGAGCCAGTCACATGCTTGCAAGCCAATTGGATGACATTCCACCGAGTGGTCCCAGAGTATATCTATCCGTCATATGGATGGACAAATCCCACTCTTGATCCATGTGTCTCAACCAATACTTTCCGAACACTCAATGCCACCTTTATAGCCACCCAGTTACGGTGTGGTGTTTGATGTCATCAAATCATCCTTCCGGTGATGGTGATATGCATGATCTCATGGTCGAAGGAATTAGGTTACTATGTATCAAAAAGCATATAGCAATTGAACTATTAAAATGACTTGATCTTTATGCTACGCTTATCTATAGGAGTATGTCCATCATATCATTCTCCTAACGATATGATCTTGTTGTTAATAACATCTCAATGTTCATGATAGGGAAACCATAATCATTTATTAACCAACAAGCTAGTATTATGAAGAGGCTTTACTAGGGACTTTAATTTAAGTTTACAAATCACACAAGTATTAATGTTTCCTTGTTTTGTTATAGCATGAATGTAAACATTTATCATAAACACAAAGATATAATAATAACTATATTTATTATTGCCTCTAGGGCATATCTCCAACAGTCTCCCACTTGCACTAGAGTCAACTAATCTAGATTACATGGTAATATACCGAACACCCATGGCAGTTTGGTGTTGGTCATGTTTTGCCCTCGGGAGAGGTTTAGTCAACGGATCCGCCACATTCAGATCTGTGTGTACTTTGCAAATCTTTATGTCACCATCTTGGGCATGTTATCGAATAGCGTGAAAACATAGCTTGATATGCTTCAGCTTCTTGTGTGACCTTGGTTCTTGCGCATTGGCTATGGCGCCCATGTTATCACAGTAGATAGACATTGGGTCCAGCGCACTTGGAACCACACCGAGCTATGTAATGAACTCTTTCATCCATATCGCTTCTTGTGAAGCCTCCGAAGCAGCCATGTATTCCGATTCAGTTGAAGATCTCGCCACAACGCTTTGCTTTGCACTCCTCCAGCTAACTGCTGCACCATTCAAAGTAAATACGTATCCAGATTGTGATTTAGAATCATCCGGATCGGTGTTCCAACTAGCATCGGTGTAACCATTAACAACGAGTTGTTCATCACCTCTATAAGAAAGAACTATATCCTTAGTTCTTCTCAAGTACTTAAGGATGTTTTTGACCGCTGTCCAATGATCCACTCCTGGATCACTTTGATATCTGCTAGTCAAACTAACAGCATATGCAATGTCGGGTCTAGTACATAGCATGGCATACATTAGAGATCCTATGGCTGAGGCATAGGGATTCTTACTCATCCTTTCTCTATCTTCTGCCGTTGTTGGACTTTGAGTTTTACTCAACGTCGTATTGGGCAACATGGGCAAGAACCCTTTCTTGCTATCTTCCATTCCAAACCTCTTTAGAACTTTGTCCAAATATGTACTTTGTGACAATGATATTAGACGTCTCGATCTATCTCTATAAATCTTTATGCCCAATATGTAAGCTGCTTCGCCAAGATCTTTCATTGAAAAACTATTATTCAAATATTCCTTGACACTATTAAGAAGGTCTACATCATTCCCAATCAACAATATGTCATCTACATATAGTATTAAGAATGTTACAGAGCTCCCACTCACTTTCTTGTAAATACAAGCTTCTCCATAAGTTTGTATAAAACCAAAACTTTTGATCACCTTATCAAAACGTTGATTCCAACTTCGGGATGCTTGCTTCAATCCATATATGGACCGTTGAAGTTTGCATACCTTGTTAGCATCCTTAGGATCGACAAAACCTTTGGGTTGCATCATATACAACTCTTCATCAATGTCTCCATTGAGGAATGCCGTTTTGACATCCATCTGCCATATCTCATAATCATAATATGCAGCGATTGCTAACATAATCCTCACAGACTTTAGCTTCGCTACAGGTGAGAAAGTCTCATCGTAGTCAACTCCTTGAATTTGTCGAAACCCTTTTGCGACAAGTCGAGCTTTATAGACAGTAACATTACCATCAGCATCTGTTTTATTCTTAAAAATCCATTTGTTCTCGACAGCCTTCCGGTCATCCGGTAAGTCCACCAAAGTCCATACTTGGTTTTCGTACATGGATCCAATCTCGGATTTCATGGCTTCCTGCCATTTATTGGAATCTGGGCTCATCATTGCTTCTTCATATGTCGCAGGGTCATCGGTGTTGTCCACCAACATGACACTCATAACGGGATCATACCAATCAGGAGTGGTACGAGTTCTCGTTGACCTGCGAGGTTATGTAGCAACTTTAACCAAAGTTTCATGATCATCATCATTAGCTCCCTCTCTTATTGGTGCAGGCACCACAGGAACTTCTTCCGGTGCTGCGCTACTCCCAAGTTCGAGAGAAGGTTCGATAACCTCGTCGAGTTAAACTTTCCTTCCAGTCACTTCTTTCAAGAGAAATGCTTTCTCTAGAAAGGATCCATTCTTGGCAACGAAGATTTTGCCTTCGGATCTATGATAGAAGGTATACCCAATAGTTTCCTTTGGGTATACTATGAAGACGCATTTTTCCGCTTTGGGTTCAAGCTTGTCCGGCTGTAACTTCTTTACATAGGCTTCGCAACCCAAACTTTAAGGAACGACAATTTAGGTTTCTTCCCAAACCATAATTCATACGGTGTCGTTTCAACGGATTTAGATGGTGCCCTATTTAAAGTGAATGCGGCTGTTTCTAATGCATAACCCCAAAATGATAGCGGTAAATCTGTAAGTGACATCATAGAACGAACCATATCTAAGAGAGTTCGATTACGACGTTCGGACACACCATTACGCTGTGGTGTTCCCGGCGGTGTCAATTGTGAAAGTATTCCGCATTTCTTCAAATGCTCGCCAAACTCGTAACTTAGATATTCACCTCCATGATTAGAATATAGAAATTTAATCTTCTTGTTACGTTGATTCTCAACCTCACTTTGAAATTCCTTAAACTTCTCGAAAGTTTCGGACTTATGTTTCATGAAATAGATATACCCATATCTACTCAAGTCATCCGTGAAGGTAAGAACATAACGATAACCACCACGCGATGCTACACTCATTGGACCACACACATCGGTATGTATGATTTCCAATAAATCCGTAGCTCGCTCCATCATACCAGAAAATGGAGTCTTAGTCATTTTACCCATCAGACATGCTTCGCATCTTTGAAGTGATTCAAGAAGTCCATCGGAATGGAGTTTCTTCATACGCTTCACTCCAATGTGACCAAGATGATAGTGCCACATATAGGTCGAGTTATCGCTCGATTTCAAACGTTTAGCTTCAATGTTATTAATATGTGTATTTCCACTATCGAGATTCAATATGAATAGACCATCTATCAAAGGTGCATGGGCATAAAACATATTACTCATATAAATCGAACAACCATTATTCCCTGACTTAAACAAGTAACCGTCTCGCAATAAACAAGATCCCGATATAATGTTCATGCTTAACGCAGGCACCAAATAACAATTATTTAAGTATAAAACTAATCCCGATGGTAGATGAAGAGGTAGCGTGCCGACTGCGATCACATCAACCTTTGATCCATTTCCCACGTGCATCGTCACCTCGTTCTTCGCTAGCTTCCGTTTATTCTGCAGCACCTATTTTGAGTTACAAATATGAGCAACCGAACCAGTATCAAATACCCAGGCACTACTACGAGTACTAGTGAGATACACATCAATAACATGTATATTGGATATACCTTTCTTCTTGATGTTGCCGTTCTTCAAATCCGCTAAGTACTGTGGGCAATTCCGCTTCCAGTGACCTTCTCCCTTACAGTAAAAGCACTCTGTATCAGGCTTAGGTCCAGCCTTGGTCTTCTTCGTCTGCGCGGTAACTTTCTTACCACCCTTCTTGAAGTGTCCCTTTTGCTTAGACTTGCCTTTCTTGAATTTGGTGGTCTTATTGACCATCAACACTTGGTGCTCTTTCTTGATCTCCACTTCTGCAGATTTTAACATGGAGAAGAGTTCTGGCAACTGCTTGTTCATGCTTTGCATATTGTAGTTCATCACAAAGTTCTTGTAACTTGGTGGTAGTGATTGGAGGACACGGTAAATCCCCAAAGAATTAGGAATCACTATACCCAAGCTTTGAAGTTTGTTTGCGTGCCCAGACATCTTAAGTACATGCTCACTGACGAAGCTGCCCTCTTCCATGTTGCAGTTAAAGAACTTTTCAAAAGCCTCATAGCTCTCAAATGTCGCGTGAGTCTCAAAAATCAATTTGAGTTGATGGACAATATCATGTGGGTCTGAATTCTCAAACCTTTTCTGAAGCTCCGATTCCAAACCATACAAGATAGCACACCGAACTGTGGAGTACCGATTCTTCCGAGCGAGGTAAACGTTCTTTACTTCATCGGTAGCATCAGTTGCAGTGGTCACCCAATGCATCCAAAGACATAGGTCAAATTACCAGCATTAAGGACAATCCTCAAATTGTGGAACCAATCCGCGAAGTTGCTTCCATTGTTTTTCAACTTTTCTTTCTCTAGGAACGCATTAAAATTGATGGTAGGGGCCGCCATTGATCTACAACATATTTGCAATAGTTTAGACTAAGTTTATGACAAATTGAGTTCTAATTAATAGTTAAATTAATCTAGGTGAACTCCCACTCAAAACAATATCCCTCACATTGTTTTAGTGATCACACGAACCAAATCCACCACATCAAAACCGATCATCACGAGAGTTGATGTAGCTTCAATGGCGAACAATCGACATGCTTATCATATCTACTATATGATTCATGCTTTACCTTTCGGTGATCCGTGTTCCGAGACCATGTTTGTACATGCTAGGCTCGTCAAGATCAAACCTTAGCTTCCGCATGAGCAAATCTGGCTTGCTCACGTTGTATACACTTGCAGAATCTAACACACCGATCATCACGTGGTGCTTCGAAACAACAAGCTTTAGAACCGGTGCTTACTAAGGATGAACACTATAGAACTTGAAATTCATGTGCATGAGGGATCATCTTATAATGCTACCGTCGTTAACTAAGCAATACAAGATGCATAAAGGATTAACATCACATGCAATTCATAATATGTGATATGATATGGCCTTTCTTCTTTGTGCTTCCAATCTCCATCTTCAAGCACGAACATGATCTCCATCATCACCGGCATTGCATCAAGGTCAATGACGCTTCTCCATGGTTGTCGTGCACCGGCTTGAACTATTACAACTACTTTGAATAGACACGCAGGTCTTAACAGAAATTAAAGACAACCATATGGCTCCTGCCGGTTGCCAACTTACAATAAGGAACATTGCATACATCAAATATAATCACAATCATGGCCATATCACATCACAGCACACCCCTGCAAAACAAAGTTAGACGCCTCTAATTTCATTGCATGTTTTACGTGGTTTGGGGCTTTCAATAAGTGTCGATCTAACTTACGAACAAGAACCACAACATTGATGTTTGAACTATCAAGTGCCTGTTGTAAATTGGATCTATACTATAATGGGAGAGACAGACACCCGCAAATCCACTTATGCAATACAAGTTGCATGTTGAGCGTGGAGAAAGTCTCATGAACGATGTCATGTAAGGTTAGCCCGGGCCGCTTCATCCCATCATACCGCAAGATGCAAAGTACACAAGAAGCAATTGATAATAAAAACACCACCGCCCACAATGACCATTGTGTTCTACTCGTGCAACAGATCTACATATAGACACGGCTCTGATACCACTGTAGGGGTTCGTAGCATGGAAAACAAAAAATTTCTACCGCATACAAACAAACAAGCCAAGATCTATCTACTAGATCGTAGCAACGAGACGATGGAATAACTCACCCATGAAGATTCCAAAGTTTTTAACGAGAGCGGATTCTCGTGGGTGATGTAGTCGTACTCTTGCCGATCTCAAGATCGCGTAGACGATCCTTCTGGCGCTGCTACCGCAGCGCTTCAATCGGTCACACGCTCGGTGACTGACGAAGAGCTTCCTCTCCCTTGTTCCAAAGAGGGCAGAGGTTGTAGCACTCTCGCGATTCCGCAAAGACGACGGCGCGTGGTACCGGAAGTAGAGGGGAGATCTCGCAGGGCTTCGCCTTAAGCCGGAGCGAGTATGGTGGACTATGAGAGAGGCCTCGGTGATCTAGGGTTTAGACGCACCAAGGGGAGAGGGCTAGGCCGGCGGCTAGGGCTTGGGGAATCCCAAGTCGGCGGCTAGGTTTTGCCCTAGGCGGCGGCAGCAGCAGGAGGTGGTGGCGCCGGCGGCTTAGGGCTAGGGTTTTGCGGAGGCAAGGTGTAGGTATTGGAGGGGCAGCCCTGTCCCTCCTTATATAGGTGGGAGGGCGCGACCAAGGGGAGGAGAGTCCCTCCCCAACTCGGCCTCCTTGGCCAGCGGTGGAGGGAGAGGGACTTCCTCCCCAAGTAGGTTTCCTACTCTCCCTCCACCAAGCAAAATAACCGTTTGACTTTTCAAATTGGCGTTTGACTTTTCAGACTAGGATTTGATTTATCCCTTTATTTTTCTCAGCGATGACACCTAGTACATGATGCAACCATTCCAACTTCTTGTGACACATTCATGTACCCTTCCCCTCCGGAGTACCGGACATTCCGGAACCTTCTAGAACATTCCTGATGAAAACACCGGAACCATTCTCCAACCCCGAAACAGGACTTTCCTTATATGAATCTTATTTTCCGGACCATTCCGGATCTCCTCGTGATATCCCGGATCCCATCCGAGACTCTCGACAACATTCAGTCTCTTACTCATCATTCCATAACTACTCAACAACGCCGAATCCTTAAGTATGTCTCCCTACGGTTCGTGAATTATGCGGACATGATCGAGACACTTCTCCGAACAATAACCAATAGAGGAATCTGGAAATTCATATGGTTCCCACATATTTCTACGATTACTTTGCGATCGAATGAACCACTTACATACGATACCAATTTTCCTTTGTCTCACGATAGTTTACTTATCCGAGGTTTTGATCGTCGGTATCTCTGCATACCTAGTTCAACCTCGTTACTGATAAGTACTCTTTCTCGTTCCCGTGATATGTGATCCCTTGTGAGCCAGTCACATGCTTTCAAGCCAATTGGATGACATTCCACCGAGAGGGCCCAGAGTATATCTATCTGTCATATGGATGGACAAATCCCACTCTTGATCCATGTGTCTCAACCAATACTTTCCGAACACTCAATGCCACCTTTATAGCCACCCAGTTACGGTGTGGTGTTTGATGTCATCAAAGCATCCTTCCGGTGATTGTGATATGCATGATCTCATGGTCAAAGGAATTAGGTTACTATGTATCAGAAAGCATATAGCAATTGAACTATTAAAATGACTTGATCTTTATGCTACGCTTATCTATAGGAGTATGTCCATCATATCATTCTCCTAACGATATGATCTTGTTGTTAATAACATCTCAATGTTCATGATAGGGAAACCATAATCATTTATTAACCAACAAGCTAGTATTATGAAGAGGCTTTACTAGGGAGTTTAATTTAAGTTTACTAATCACACAAGTATTAATGTTTCCTTGTTAATACTATTATAGCATGAACGTAAACATTTATCATAAACACAAAGATATAATAATAACTATATTTATTATTGCCTCTAGGGCATATCTCCAACAAAAAATAGGTCCGGACGCCGAAAATCGGCCCAGTCGCGTTCCTAGAAACCTCTTTTCGTCCGGATTCAGGCGAACTTTGGTCCAGGTTTCCCAGGCCATTCCCAGGATCCCGGGAACGTCCTGGAAACGCTGGACGAAGCGAAAACGGGCGTGGGCCAGCTCTGTCGGCGAGACAGTCCCATTTTCCCCCAACTCCACTCGCCCAGACTATGGCGAAGAGATCCCAGCGCCTCTGATACGTTGGAAACGTATCTATAATTTTTTATGTTGCATGCTTGTTTAGTATCTACTTTTCTTTGCTTTGTCCACAGTTTGAGGTGATTTTCATATGTTTTCTAGTACTAACCTATTAACAAGTTGCCACAGTGCCAGTTGCACGTTTTCTTCTATTTTTGGTTCCAGAAAGGCAGAAAATCAATATTCTCGAAATTGGACGGGACAAAAGCCAAAGTCAATATTTTACCATGGTGGGAACACGGAGCCAGAGTATGAGACAAAGGGAAGGCACCAGGAGGCCACACCCCCTGGCGGCGCGGGCTAGGGCTAGCCGCGCCTGGGGAGGAGGGGGTGTAGCCGCCTGGTGGCCCCCCTGCCTCGCCTCTTCGCCTATAAAGTCTCCCCGATGCCTAAACCCTAAGGACCCGATAAATATTCCACAAAACCATATGTAGCCGCCGACACCATCGTCCCTAGATCGGGGGAATCTTAAGTTCTTCCCGGCACCCTGTCGGAGGGGAGATCATCCCGGAGGCCTTCTTCTTCATCATGCCAGCCTCCGGATGAAGCGTGAGTAGTTCCACATTGGAATACGGGTCCATAGAGTAGCTAGATGGTTGTATCTCCTCCTTTGTGCTTTCATGTCTAGATCTTGTGAGCTCCGTTCATGATCAAGATCTCATCTATTTGTAATCATGCATGTTGTGTTTGCGGTGATCCGACAGATATTGAGATTACTATGTCAGATTGATTAATGATTTTGTCTATTTGATTATATCGTGTCTTTGTTGTTTGTGATCTTGCATGCTCTCCGTTTTTAGTAGCTATCTTGGCCAAGTAGTTGCTAGTGACTCCAAAAGGGGGTATTTATGCTCGATAGTGGGTTCATGCCTCTACTTAATCAAGGGAAGTGATAGAAATATCTATGGTTGTAGATGTGTTGTTGCCACTAGGGAGAAAACAACGGTCTCTTGTTCATGGAACAAGTGCATTGTTTACCTTACACACTTTGCTTAAAGTAGTTGTCTGTTGCTTGCAACTTAATACCGGAGGGGGTACGGATGATAACTCAAAGGTAGACTTATAGTCATAGATGCACTTGGATGGAGGTCTATGTATATTGTTGTATTGCCCAATCGAATCTCATAGGATATTTGTGTCTAGTATTGCATTGTTATGCCTTGCTTAGTCCTGTCAATTGCCTTGCTGTAATTTGTTTACCCTCCATGTCATGTTTGTTTATCTAAGGAGAGCACCTCTAGTGAACTATGGACCCCGATCCAATCTTTACCATTGATACATTTTCCACTATTACTGTTTACTTGCTGCAAACCATCATTACCTTCCACATCATACAGTTAATCCTTTGTTACAGCAAACCGGTGAGCTCGACAACCTCACTGTTCGTTGGGACAAAGTCTTGAGTTTGTGTTGTGCAGGTCTCCAAGTTGCTAGCAACACCTTTGAGTCGTTTCCTTCCTCCTCCGGGTTCGATAACCTCGGTATCTTACTGAGGGAAACTTGCTGCTGTGCTCATCACACCTTGCTCTTGGGGTTTCCAACAAAGCGTCCCACAACACCGGGCGCACGCAATCAAGATTTATGGCGCTGTTGCCGGGGAGGCTGAGGACGTCTTCACAAGGGGAGTCCTTCTCAACCTTTCTCTTTACTTTGTTTTTAGTTTGCTTGGTTTTGTTTGCCTATTTTTATCAAAAACTCCAAAAAAATTAGTTTGGTTTGGTTTGCTTTCTCTTATCAAAAACACAAAAAAATAGTTTCTACTCTAGTTGCCACCTTGCTCTAGTTCACCATGTTGTTCCCCAAGTTCGCCTTGAAGGATCTTTCAATAGGTAGTGGCTCTATAATTGGGAAAAATATTCAAAAGTTCTTTAATCATGTTAGCAAGCATGAGGATACTAATGATAGATCTATAGCAGAACTTGCTCCTAATTATGAAATTGCTTCAGCTTCTTTAGTTCATATGTTGGAGTCTAGGTTTGTTAGCCTTAACCCCATGATGCAAATTTTGTTCCTAAAACTAAAATAAGAAAAGAATGCTAAAAGGAGAGAATTTATTCTAGAAACTTTACTAAAAGAGTTCCATGATGTTGCTAAGGAATCCAAAAAGGTCTTTGAGCGTTTTAATATGCTAGGCTCATGTGTAGCTGTTATGGGTACTTCAGATAAAACCAAACCTAGAGAGAAATTCAAGATACCCATACCCTTTAAGCTTGTTGGGATGCATGAAGCCTTTGAAAATAATTTTGATTGGATTGTTCCTGAAAATCATTTTGATGAAAGTAGTAAACCAAAGAGAGATGAGAAGGGATCCTCCAAAACTCATTTGGATGAGACACCTTTCATAGTTGAAGATTTTGCAAGTACTGATCTTAATTCTTCATTTGAAAATACTTGATTTCTTGCTTCTTGTGCCAAACTTAAAGGCATTAAAGAAAAGTACTTGTTGGGAGATAACCCAAGAGTTTTCTTGAGTATTGGAAGTTATTACTTCAGTAATGACCTCTCCTTATCCTTTTTGTTTGCTTTTTGTGCCAATATTGACCTCTAATGAGAGGGAAGTAAGATTTGGGGAGTTCCTGTCTCGAAACAGATTTCTGTCCTCCACCATAAAAATTCGTGAGGAGTCTTTGTAAGTCGGATTGAGCTGAAAATGTATGAATAAATCCCCCAGTATGTTAGATAACTTTTGTTAGTTCAACACTGTTTGATTTGAGAAACAGAAGGTCTTCGAAAAAATTGGTTTCTACCAGTTGGTCTATTTTCACAGATTTCTGCCATTATTTGCATTTGCTTCTTATTGATTTCTTTTTGAGTTCTATTTTGGGGAATTGAGCTTTTTAAAGGAAGTTGCTTCAGTAGCTTGTGTTTTTAGTGAAAGTTTTGCTGTTCTAAAGCTAAACCCAAGGGTCTATTATCTTTTGAATACACTAATGTTGCTAATGAAGATTGTGTGAAGTTTTGTATGAAGGAAACAAATTCAGGTGTAGAGAGAGAATGATGTAATGAGATGAAGAATGGACAAAATATCAAGCTTGGGGATGCCACCCCGGTGTCACCCCAAGAAATATCCAAGTGGTACAAGCATCAAAGCTTGGGGATGCCCAAGGCACCCCCTTCTTCATCAATAAAAAGCTCAGGTCTTTCTAGACACTTCGTTTTTTTTGTTTCATGCAGTATTGTGTTGTTCTTGGAGCGTCTTAGTTTTTTTGCTTTGCTTAGTTTGTTTAGTTTGCTTGAATAAAGTAGTTTGGACCCCCATTCTCGTTGTGTTCTTTCAAATAAGTCGATTGGTGTTGGAAATGAGTAGAAAGTTCTTGCTTGAAAAGTGCAAGAGGATCTTGCTTTGACTATGACTTAGAATTTATCATGTCATACTGGGTGTTGTTTTGACCTTATGCTTAGTGATTATTGCTGTAGCATGACTTGTTCCAAGTCATTGAGAGTGCTTAGTGTGCCTTGAAAGAATCATGCGTTGTTTTAGCATACAAAAGCATAGTATTGTGGTATTCTCCTTTGATGCTTTGTTTGGGTTGACTTGGCACATGCTCACACCATGTTATGACTATGAGCAAGTCACCATAGCCTCTGATTATTTAGTCCTGTACTTGTAGTACCACTCTATGCTTTGATTAGTAATGTTTTGTCGCTCTGCATGATTATGGCCATTATTGCTCTCTTAGTTGGTTGCTCCCAATATTTTGCTAACCTCCACTTGTATGAGTAAGTTCTACTCATGCTTCCAACTCCCAAGAAACCAAGTTATTCCAAAGCGTCCACTATAAATTCCTATGCATGGTGTGTTACACCATTCCAAGTATATTCTTGTTTTCAGCTATCTTCCAATTAAAAAAGTATTTTTTTATGTGAAAACTTAGTGATTAAAGCTCTCATGAACTTGATGGCACACTTTATATTCTTTGACCCTAATAATCTTGAACCATTGTGTCATCTATGTTGTATATGCTTGCACTTATACGTTGGAATTAGCAGAACCATGCTGTCATGGGGAACGTTTTCAACATTGCACTTATACTTTGTACATAGTTGATATCATGCTCTTTTGTCTATGGATATCGCCGGTGTGAAATAAAGAGGGAGCTTGTAAGTCCATGGAGTTATGTATTTTGTGTTAGAGAAATGCCTAGGCCGCTAGCCTAAGCCATTCCTAATCATGGTAGAAACTTGCAGCATCACCATAATGAGCCATCTATGAAGCATCCTCAATAAAAACCTATGCAAATAGCAAATAAAAAGATCGATGAGATGCTCATTGTCTGCTTGCCTTGTCATTTTGGTTATGGGATAGCTCCTGTACCATGTGCAAGGGGTACCCCATTGGCGGTTCTCTATAATACGCATATACTTACTATGACAAGAACTTACAGGTGACTAAAGTTGAGTAGCATGAGGTGCGGCCCTCATATTCAAGGGACATGAGATTGCCAACTTATAATTTTTCAAGCATATACTCCATAGTTTGTTCACTTTAACCTTAATAACTTCAAGATGCTTATGATAGGGGCAATGACCTCTGTCGCCATGACTTCGCAGGCGAAGATCCTCCACACCGAGACATGCCCACACCTCTAGATACGCTCGCCGTAGTCGCCGCCCAATACGCCGCCGCCCGAACTTCGCCCTAGCTCGGCTTCGCTGCGAGCTCCCACCACCACGCCCACCAATTGTTCGTCATTTGGCCGGTTCGGCCATGGACTCCTACGATGAGCAGACACTCGCCGTATTGCTGGAGGAGGAGAACGCCGAGGTCGCCGAAGATGCAGAGCACATGGCGATCCTCGCCTCCCTCGTCCAGCTGTACCTGTAGATGGCGAAGCCGAAGCGCGGTGGTTCGGCATCGGGTCGCCGTAAGTGCAAGGTGAGGCAAAGGATAGAGGGCTACTGCTTGTTGTACACCGACTACTTCGCCAAGGCGCCGCTCCACGGAGAGGTCGTGTTTCGGCGCCGTTTCAGGATGATCCGTAAGCTCTTCCTCAAGATCGTGCATGCCATCCCGGAGTTCGACCCCTATTTCGTTTGCAAGAAGGACTGTACCAGCATGGTTGGGTTTTCCTCACTGTAGAAGTGCACAGTGGCGATGAGGTTGCTTGCATATGGAGTGTCGGGTGACAGTGTCGATGACTATCTCCACATGGCCGAGTCCACCGCCATCGATTGCTTGTACAGGTTCTGCAGGGCAGTGATTGTAGTGTACGGGAAACAATACTTGAGATCACCCACTGCTGAAGACACTACTCGGATCCCCGCAGTCAATGAAAGTAGAGGATTTCCTGGTATGCTTGGAAGCATAGACTGCATGCATTGGCAGTGGAAGAACTATCCATTTGCATTACAGGGAATGTACAAAGGCCACAAAGGAGGATGCACTGTGATACTCGAGGAATTTGCTACACATGATCTTTGGATCCAACACTCCTTCTTTGGCATGGCAGGACCGAACAACGACATCAACGTCCTCAACTCCTCAAATGTATTTGCCAAGCTTGTTGATGGTGATGGCGCTTGGTGTTGACATGGGAGCGCTTCGTTGGAAACCCCAAGAGCAAGGTGTGATGAGCACAACAGCAAGTCTTCCCTCAGTAAGAAACCGAGGTTATCGAACCAGTAGGAGGAAGGAAACGTCTCAAAGGTGTTGCAAGAAACATGGAAACCTACACAACACAAACTCAAGACTTTGCCCTAACGAACAGTGAGGTTGTCAATCTCACCGGTTGCTGTAACAAAGGATTAACTGTATGGTGTGGAAGGTAATGATGGTTTGCAGCAAGTAAACAGTAAAATTGGAAGATGTATCAATGGTAAAGATTGGACCAGGGTCCATAGTTCACTAGAGGTGCTCTCCTTAGATAAACAAACATGGCATGCAGGGTAAACAAATTACAGCAGGGCAATTGACAGGACTGAGCAAGGCATAACAATGCAATACTAGACATAAAGATCCTATGAGATTCGATTGGGCAATACAACAATATACATAGACCGCCATCCAACTGCATATATGACTAGAAGTCCACATTTGGGTTATCATCCGAACCCCCTCCGGTATTAAGTTGCAAGCAACAGACAACTTCTTTAAGCAAAGTGTGTAACGTAAACAGTCCACATGTTCCATGAACAAGAGACCGTTGTTTTCTCCCTAGTGGCAACAACACATCTACAACCGAAGATATTTCTGTCACTTCCCTTGGAAACTAGAGGCATGAACCCACTATCGAGCATAAATACCCCCTCTTGGAGTCACTAGCAACTACTTGGACAAGATATCTACTAACAACGGAGAGCATGCAAGATCTCAAACAACACAAACATGATAAAATCATATAGACAAAACCATTAATCAATCTAACATAGTAATCTCAATATCCATCGGATCCCCGCAAACACAACATGCATGATTACAAATAGATTAGATCTTGATCATGAACGGAGCTCACAAGATCTATACATGAAAGCACAAGGAGGAGAGATAACCATCTAGCTACTACATGGACCCGTAGTCCAAGGTGGAGCTACTCACGCTGTAGGGGTTCGTAGCATGGAAAAAAAAATTCTACCGCATGCAAACAAACAAGCCAAGATATATCTACTAGATTGTAGCAACGAGTCGATAGAGGAACTCACCCTCTAAGATTCCAAAGCATTTAACGAGAGCAGATTCTCGTGGGTGATGTAGTCGTACTCTTGCCGATCTCAAGATCGCGTAGACGATCCTTCTGGCTGGCGCAGCGCTCGCAGAGGTCACACGTTTGGTACTCGATGAAGACCTTCCTCTCCTTGTTCCAGAAAATGAGGTTGTAGCACTCTCCTCGCTATTCCGGCAGAACGACGGCGTGGTACCGGAAGTAGAGGGGAGATCTCGCAGGGCTTCGCCTTAAGCCGAAGCGAGTATGGTGGACTATGAGAGAGGCCTTGGCGATCTAGGGTTTAGAGGCACCAAGGGAGGAAGCTTGGCCGACGGCTAGGGCTTGGGGAGAGCCACAACTCGGCGGCTAGGAGGAAACCCTAGAGCGGCGGCGACTTGCAGGAGGCCGGTGGCTAGGGCTAGGGTTTTGGTGGTGTTGGGTGTAGGGAAGAGGGGCAGCCCTGCCCCTCCTTTTATAGGTGGGAGGGCGCGGCCAAGGGGGAGGGAGTCCTCCCCCAAGTCGGCCTCCTTGGCCGGCGGGTGGAGGGAGAGGAACTCCTCTCCAAGTAGGTTTCCTACTCTCCCTCCACCAAGCAAAACTGCCGTTTGACTTTTCAAATTGGCGTTTGACTTTTCAAACTAGGATTTGATTTCTCCCTTTATTTTTCCCAGCCATGATACCTAGTACATGATGCAACCATTCCACATTGTCATGACACATTCATGTACCCTTCCCCTCCATAGTGCCGGACCTTCCGGGACCTTATAGAACATTCCCGATGAAAACACCGGAATCATTCCCCAACTCCGAAACAGGACTTTCCTTATATGAATCTTATTCTCCGGACCATTCTGGATCTCCTCGTGATATCTCGGATCCTATCCGAGACTCCTAACAACATTCAGTCTCTTACTCATCGTTCCATAACTACTCAACAACATCGAATCCTTAAGTGTGTCTCCCTACGGTTCGTGAATTATGCGGACATGATCGAGACACTTCTCCGATCAATAACCAATAGAGGAATCTGGAAATTCATATGGCTCCCACATATTTCTATGATTACTTTGCGATCGAATGAACCACTTACATACGATACCAATTTCCCTTTGTCTCACGATAGTTTACTTATCCGAGGTTTTGATCGTCGGTATCTCTGCATACCTAGTTCAACCTCGTTACCGATAAGTACTCTTTTCTCGTTCCCGTGGTATGTGATCCCTTGTGAACCAGTCACATGCTTGCAAGCTAATTGGATGACATTCCACTAAGAGGCCCAGAGTATATCTATCCGTCATATGGATGGACAAATCCCACTCTTGATTCATGTGTCTCAACCCATACTTTCCGAACACTCAATGCCACCTTTATAGCCACCCAGTTACGGTGTGGTGTTTGATGTCATCAAAGCATCCTTCCAGTGATGGTGATAAGCATGATCTCATGGTCGAAGGAATTAGGTTACTATGTATCAGAAAGCTTATAACAATTGAACTATTTAAAATGACTTGATCTTTATGCTACGCTTATCTATATGAGTATGTCCACCATACCATTCTCCTAATGATATGATCTTGTTATTAACAACATCTCAAATGTTCATGATCAAGAAACTATGATCATCTATTAATCAACAAGCTAGTATTATGAAGAGGCTTTACTAGGGACTCTAATTTAGTTTACAAATCACACAAGTATTAATGTTTCTGGTTAATACTGTTATAGCATGAATGTAAACATTTATCATAAACACAAAGATATAATAATAACTACATTTATTATTGCCTCTAGGGCATTACTCCAACACACGCTTCATACCGGAGGCTGGCATGATGAAGAAGAAGGCCTCCGGGATGATCTCCCCTCCGGCAGGGTGCCGGAAAGAGCTTCAGATCCCCCCGATCTAGGGACGATGGTGGCGGCGGCTATAGACGGTTTCGTGGAATATTGATCGGGTACTTAGGGTTTTGGCATCGGGGGCTTATTATAGGCGGAAAGGCGAGTCTGGGAGGCGGCCAGGGGGCCCACACCCTACACATACATGGGCCCACCCTGGGTCGCGCCTGGGGGGGTGTGGCCACCCTGTGGAGTCTCTCCATCTCTCCTTTGGACTCCATGTTCTCCTCGATGAAATATTGACTTTGGCTTTTGTCCCGTCCAATTCCGAGAATATTTCCTTACTAGCTTTTCTGGAACCAAAAACAACAGAAAACAGGCAACTGACACTGTGGTAACTTGTTAATAGGTTAGTACCAGAAAACATATGAAAAGCACCTCAAAATGTGGACAAAGCAAGGCAAAGTAGATACTAAACAAGCATGGAACATCAAAAATTATAGATACGTTTCTGACATATCAAGCATCCCCAAGCTTAACTCCTACTCGTCCTCGAGTAGGTAAGTGATAAAAAAGAATAATTTTTGAGGTGACATGCACCATCAAAAACCAAGATCAAACCATTTGCAAGCATTAAAAGCTGGGGCCAAAGAACTCTAAACATGTTCATGAAAGACGGAGTTCTAACAATAAGACATAGCAACTATTGTTGCAACATGAAAAGATACAAACAAAGATCATGAATAACATGCATTGAAAAACGTTTGTTTGTCTCACATACAGAAAACATAGCATAGTGGCATTCAACTTGTCCCTCATAGAGTAGCAAATAGATGCATAGGACACCTTCAAAGTTCATGAGAGTGACTAGATACAAATAGCACAAGAACAAGCAATACAACAATATGCATCAATCAATAAGTTTTGGGACAATGCACATAGAACTAAGAATGGCAACTATGCTCTCTTAACTGGTGCCTCAAGGTAGAAGGTGGAGACTCAATATAATAGTGGAAAAAAGGACCTTCATAAAGGGAAGCAGGGATTTCAAGTTTCAAAAAGAGCTTCCAAAAATTATGGTACTTGTTAGCTTTCAGCCCTCATTGCCCCTATCATATGTGTCAACACTCGTATTTTTTATCCCAGATGCCTGTTATGCCATACATCGCAATCCTAGGATTACTATTTTTTGCGAGACATAACAGATTGGATATCATAGTACATCATCCATTACAAACCATACATAAGGTCTTACAACAAAATAAAGGATCTCATGATCCAGTCTTAGTACAATCAAGTAGCGGAATAATAACGATAGCGTGGGCGAGGATCCATCTTCATGGTCACAGGCAATGCTGACGATGGGAGATGATCCTAGTTGTCATAACCTTCCCGCGGTCCATCCTCCTGATAGTCCTCTTCATAGTTTGGCCACAGGAATAGCCAGGGACAAAGCCACGAGTACTCTTTAAGTACTCGCAAACTAAGACTAACGATGGAAGTGGTTTTGAATAGGAAAGCTTGTTGAAAGTTTTATAACGCCTAAGTGGGAACTTGAGTTTTCATACCACAACCCTGTTATGGTCAAATCAAAGTCATGATTCAAATCACAAGTCATTTTGAAAACGTATGATGACGGAACAGTATGGCCACTCCAACTGTCCATAACCGCATACGCGGCTATTCGAATAGTTTGACACTCTGCAGAGGTGGTACACTTTCACCAAAACATTCGATTCATCCGTTAGGAAAAATCCTGAATTCACCATACTCAATATGTGGATAATCAATCCTTACCTTTCAATTACACTCCCTAGTATAGGCACCTCTCCTATGAGTTTGGTCTCCCAACCATGACCATCGGTCATCTTGGGAAGTGCACATGTGGTCAATCTTCACGAGGTAGCCTCTGCTCAAACCTCGGCCGCAAGGGAACCCATACTAAGGTATATAAACTTCCAATAAAGCCTTACCCAAATTTCGGGTATTGTGGTTGTACGGTAAAATTGGAATATTATCGCATCTAGACAACCATCAGTTTTATAAAGGGCTAAGGCTGATGCCTCAACATTTTCATCATCAAAATCATCTGGTGTTCAAGAACACATGTCAAATCATCATTCTAAGGTTTTCATAACCATTTTCACCAAGTATTCCCATCTAAAGTGATCAAGTTTTATGCTTAGCACTAGCATCTACAAGTGGGGGTAAACACTAATGAGGGGTGGTAAACAAGTGTGAATGATCTAAGTTCAATCTCATGCCTCAAGATGACATCAAGATTTATCTAACTTAGGCCAAGTTTTATTATCTTTATGCTACCTTTAAACATCATTCTAAATTCTACAAGTCACTAAGTAAACTCAAATAAAATCTTTGATAAATAAATAAAATAATTAAGCTTGCAAGTAAAACCGGGATTGGGTATCATCAAGTAGTATAACTAATGCATGCCTAATGCATTGCATAGGTTATCTAGCTTTCATAGTTGCAAGTGTTAGCTTGCTTAGTCAGTAGCTTGCTAGGTTAGATAACTTGCAAGTTTTAGCTTGCCTTGTGTAGTGCAGTGGTTAAAGTTCTCCTTGGCTTCCTCTTCGTAGTATTCTCCTTCCTCCTCGTATCTTTGTTCGGTACTAGCGTCTATAAATAAATACGAGGTACACAATCACCAAACAATACTTAACTAATTCTATTTATCACACCAAGGTTTTCACTATATGATCTACCATCATCACAAACATTACAAACATTAAGGCAAAAGTTTTATTTATCTTATTTTAGAAAAGTAATTTCTACTCATTGAAAAACTACTTAAGATTTAATATTCTCCAACCAAAACATGGGATCATGTTGACACATGTCATCACCACATATTTCAGTACTTGGGAATGTGATTTAAAGTGGTGTCACAATTTAATAAGGCTTAACCATTTTATTTTAATTAATTAAAGTGACTAGAAATGCCTATGGGGCATTCTTTTGTTACTTTTCCATTATTTCTGCAAGTAAACCTAGATATTTTTATATATTCAGAAAGGCCTTGTTAAATATGATTTTTGATAGTTGGAACCAACTCAAAAGCTTTTGTGGTTGAATTTTGAAAAATGCTTGAATGCAGAAAAGTCTCTGCCTTATTATTTTTACTATAGGTGATCTACAATTCCAAATGATTTGAATCCAACGGGCTTGGATTAATAATTTCAGTACCTTTCTAAGAAAATTAGTTTTATGCAATTTGGTTTAGTAAATCGACATGATTTGATTTTTGAATCTAGGGATAGAACTAAGTTTGAAACTAAATGGAAAACCCTAAATTTGAATTACTGGGTCGCGCGGGAGTGTAACTGGGCCGGCCCACTGCGCACATCACGCACGCGGGTGGGTTAAAGTGGTTGTCCCCACCAGTCAGCAAGACAGGGGTGTGAAGGGGTACGGGGCAATCTGGACTATGCGATTAACATCTAATCTAACGGATGGGGCTTGTCGTCTCTGTCGGGCAGCGCCGGCGAGACTGAACCCTAGAATGGCCAGTGAGGGTCTGTGGGGGCTCACCGGGGCTCATGCGATGGTCGGTGATGGGGGAGAACGACGAAGTAGACGATGGTGATCCTCCTGGTACCGATGGCTCCTCCCGGGGCGGCTCCAATCAACGGCGCCTCTTTTCCTCCTCCGTGGCAGACTCTGGCGAAATTCCGGCCACTTGGTGCTCGCCTTGCTCCGGGGATGAGGTGGGGTGGTTCTGAGAGAGAGGGGAGTGTGATGGTGTGCTGAAATCGAACGGGGGAGGCCTCTATTTATAGTGCGAAGAGGGGACCAACGGGTGCGGGTGGAGCTCATCGTGGTCGTCGGCATAGTGAGCTAACGACATGGGTGAAGGTAGTGGACGGTGCTCTGCCTCTTGGTGAAGCTCAATGGCATGGTGGCGAGGCGTGGGGCGGTGCGATGTGGTCGAAACACTACGATGCTCTAAGCGGGTCCAACGGGAAAATTAATGGCGCACGGGCACTCCTGGTTGCGCGGCGGCGAATGGGCATGTCCGGGCGGTTCCTAGGGTAGTGGTGATCATGCTGACGGGCGGCAAAGCGGGGCGCGGTCTGTGCTCGCGTGTCGAGCGCGACGCTCTGGCACGCTCTTAGCATGCTTGCAGAGAGGCTGGGCACGCATGTTCTGAGTGGTCCATGGGCTGGCAGTGCTTTGGCATTGGACAGAGGGTGGCGGTGGACAGTGGCTTGTGTCCTAGACAAGGTTGGCGAGGCTAGGGAATCTCCTAGCTTGCTGTCGACAATGGGATGGCAAGTTGAGCTCGGCAATAGTCACCATTGATGACAATATCAAGCTTACAGTGAGCTAGGGCTGGTTAACTTAACTAGATGATCTAATGAGAGGGTGTTGTGAGCTAGAGGGGAGACAAGTTAGGCACAAACACTACTCACTACAGTGTTTGATGTTTTGTTTGATTTGTGTTTACAAGGTGTTTGATGAAATGGCCGAAAGAGATTTGAATTTGAATTTTTGAATGAAAGTTGTGGGTGTACTAGTCACATACTAGGTAGTCTCTGGTTAGTTGGTCTGTTCAAGGGGAACTGGTTTGGTGGGGTTTTGATAAAAGGTGATCTTCACATATGATATAGATTCAATTTTTAATTGTCATTTGAATCCATTTGCCAAATGTTTCTGTGGGTTTGAAAGGTGGTCTAGGGTTCATTTTCACTTGATCTAGCAAGGGGTGAAAAGAAATGGAATTGTTTCTGTTTGAATTCTTGGACTAGAAACACTCAAAGTGGTCTAGTGAGCAAGATTGGCAAAAATGACCATTTGCTTATTTTGTTTGTTTTTGAATTTTTCTTGATTTGATTCTGCTTGGAAATGATTTAGATGATGTTGTTTTCATCTTTAAACCATTCCTTGCTATTCACAACAATCACACAAGTCCATTCATGCATTCATGCAATCATCACATACACACATGCATTCATATGATTTTAATTAACAAAAGTTTTTGTTAACCCTAATTTTGGTGATTGGAATTTGATAATACTTGATCAATATTTTTGGGATGTTACAAATCTTCCCTCCTTAAACAAAATCTCATCCCGAGATTTGAGAAAAAGAAAACTAGGATTTAAAGAGATCGGGAAACTCTGTCCTAATGTAGTCTTCTCGCTCCCAGGTAGCTTCTTCTTCAGTGTGGTTGCTCCACTAAATCTTGAGAAACTTGATACTGCGGGTCCTGGTGGTTCTGAAAGCTTCCTCCAAAATACAGATGGATACTTCAGGATACGTCAGGTCATCGTTGATCTCTATGGTTCGGTGATCAATGTTCTTGAATACTTCGGTCTTCTGTAGGACTTCTAGGCATTTGCGAAGTAACGATATATGAAACACATTATGCACGGCTGACATCTCCATTGGCAGTTCCAGTTGATATGATCCTTCTCCTCGATGATTCAAAATCTTGAAGGGTCCGATATATCTGGGGGCTAACTTTCCTTTGAGCTGGAAACGTTGCATTCCCTTCAAAGGCGACACCTTGAGATACACAAAATCTCCAATATTGAAGGCGAGGTCTCGACGTCTCTTGTCGGCATAACTCTTCTGTCGGGATTGGGCGGTCTTGAGGTGCTCACGGATCTTGTGAACTTTCTCTTCTGCTTCACGTAGGATGTCGGGTCCAAAAATCTGACTCTCTCCTACTTCCGACCAATTCAAAGGGGTACGACACTTCCTTCCATACATGAATTCAAATGGGGCCATTTGCAAACTTGCTTGATAACTGTTGTTGTACGAAAATTCTGCGAAAGCTAGACAGTCCTCCCATTTAGATCCATATTCTAGCACATAGGCTCTCAACATATCTTCGAGTATTTGATTTACTCGCTCTGTTTGTCCATCTGTTTGAGGGTGATAAGCTGTGATGAAGTCCAATCGGGTTCCTAATCCTTCTTGGACTTTCTTCCGAAATCTCGAGGTAAACTGAGTTCCTCGATCCGATACAATGTTCTTGGGGACTCCATGCAAACTAACGATTCTAGCGATGTGCAACTCTGCTAGCTTCGAGCTTTGATAAGTGGTCTTAACTAGTAAGAAATGGGCTACTTTGGACAGTCTGTCTACGATGACCCAGATAGAGTCATTTCCCCTACTAGTTGTAGGTAAACCAGTGATAAAATCCATTCCTACAGAATCCCATTTCCATTCTGGAATCTGCAATGGTTGCAACAGTCCTGCGGGTCTCTGATGTCCCGCCTTGACTCTCTAACAAATTTCACACTTGGCTATGTAGCTTCCGATTTCTCTCTTCATCTTATGCCACCAAAATTGCTCCTTCAAGTCCTGATACATCTTCGTTCCTCCGGGGTGGATAGAATAAAGAGTATCATGGGATTCTTTCAGAATAGCTTGCTTCAACTCGGAATCCGCTGGCACACAGATACGTCCTTTGTACCACAAAACTCCTTCTTCATCTTCTGTGAATCCGGGTACTTTGCCTGTACCGATACGACGTTTGATTCTGTCAATACTAGCATTTCCTTTCTGTGCCTCCTTGATCTGACTGATCAAAGTGGGTTGAAGTTCTATGCTAGCCAAAAATCCTTCACTTACTAGCCCCATTCTGAAATCCTCCATCTCCTTGTGCAAACTTGGTTACTCCTTCAGAATTATAGAGTTCAATCTACACGGCAATCTACTAAGGGCATCTGCTACCACATTGGCTTTACCGGGGTGATAGTGGATGTCCAAATTATAGTCCTTGATTAGCTCTATCCCTCTCCTTTTCCTCATATTCAGCTCCTTCTGAGTGAAGATATACTTCAGGCTCTTGTGATCCGAATAAATTTCACAACGTTTACCCATAAGGTAATGCCGCCATGTCTTCAGGGCTAGAACTACGGCTGCTAGTTCAAGGTCATGGGTAGGATAATGATGCTCATGTTGCTTCAGTTGTTGGGATAGATAAGATATAACCTTGCCTTCTTGCATAAGCACACATCCGAGACCGATCTTGGATGCATCACAATACACATCAAAGGGATTCGTTATATCTGGCATGATCAAGATTGGGGCTGATATCAATCTCTTCTTGAGTTCTTGAAAACTCACTTCACATTTCTCCGTCCATTCGAACTTCTTGTCTTTCTTCAACAATTGGGTCATGGGTCTTGCGATGCTCGAGAATCCTTCTACAAACTTGTGGTAATATCCCTCTAATCCGAGAAATGCACGAACTTGGGTTTGAGTGGTTGGGGATTGCCATTCTTCAATGTCCTTAACCTTTGCAGGGTCAACGGCAATTCCTCTGGCTGATACGATATGTCCGAGGAATCCTACCTCCTATAACCAGAATTCACATTTGCTAAACTTGGCATACAACTTATGCTCCCTAAGGGTTCCAAGGATGGTCCTTGGGTGTAGCTCATGTTCTTCTTTTGATTTGGAATAGATTAGAATGTCGTCGATGAAAACAATGACAAACTTATCCAGGAAGTCCATAAAAATCTTATTCATGAGGTTCATGAAATAAGAGGGGGCATTGCTTAATCCAAAAGACATGACAGTGTACTCATACAGTCCATATCTGGTGGTAAAGGCAGTCTTTGGAATATCCTCTGCGTGAATCTTAAGTTGATGATAACCAGTTCTAAGATCAATCTCAAAAAACACTTTGGCACCAGTCAACTGGTCAAATAGGTCTTCTATCTTCGGCAGTGGGTACTTGTTCTTGATGGTGATATCATTCAGCTTCCGATAATCCGTATACAAACGGTTACCTCCATCTTTCTTATCCACAAACAAGACAGGTGATCTCCATGGCGAAGCACTTGGTTGAATCAGTCATATTTCCAGCATAGCATCCAGTTTCTTCTTCAGCTCCACTAATTCAGACGGGTTCATACTATACGGTCTCTGGGCTATGGGTCTGGTTCCAGGGATTAGTTCGGTGATAAACTCGATATCCCGATCTGGGGGCATACCGTGCAAAACATCTGGAAATACATCGGGGTATTCACAGACTACTCTGACTTGGTCAATGGTGGGTTGGGCTAGACTCTTGTTGCACTTGAATTGACGGGGCAAGGTTTCAGATACATGCTCTACTTATATTCCGGTTGTACTGGTCATGCTTATGGCTTTCTTGGCACAGTCGATTAATCCTTTATGTTTAGACATCCAATCCATTCCTAGTACTACTTCCAAACCTTTAGTTTCGAGTACTATTACATTAGCATAAAAATCTATGCCATGGATTCAGATAGGTACGACCTTGCAAATTTGTCTAGCTTTGGTGGTTGAACCAGGTATTTGAACTATCATAACATGCTTCAATTTGGTTGATTGAATCTTACTAGTGCATGCAAATTCTTCAGTAACAAAGAAGTGCGATGCTCCAGAATCAAACAACACTCTTGCAAGTACTGAGTTAACAGAAAACATTCCTAGCACAACGTCTGGTGCTTCTTGGGCTTCTTCAGCATTCATGAGAAATAGACGGACATTGCGGTTGAGCGGATTCCCTAGGGCAAACCTTCTTCCAGGCTGAACACTACATTGCTGCTGAGCTGGGGCATTCACATTGGGGGCTATGGCAATCTTCTTGGGGCACTCATTGGAGTAGTGACCCTTCGTTCCACATTCATAACAAGTCACCTGAGACTTGTCCTTTGCTGCAACAGGTACACCATTGCTTCCAGTCCTTGGGGCAGTATTGGTGTTGGTGGCGACATTGTTGTTGTTGAACTTTGGCAGTGCACGATTGAAATTGGCGGGGTTTCCGGGGTTGTTGTTGTGGTTTCCTACGGGCCTTGGGTTTCCTCCTCCACGGTTGGGATAGGTCGGACGGTTCATCGGGGGTCTATTGGTTCTTGGGGAAAATCCTGGAGACGGGTTGGGGCGATATTTTGGGGTATGGTGGGTTCCTGGTTGATTCATCATCCTGCACTTGCGATTCTCATTGGCTTGGTTGATCTTGCCTTCCATCTGAATGGCAGAATCCACTAAGGCTTCAATATCCGCAAACAGAATATTGACTAACACCGTCTACATCTCATCATGCAGACCATTCAGGAATCTATCCTTCTTCTTAGCTTCGGTGTCAATCTCATCCGGTGCATACCTAGCCAATGACAAAAATTTGTCACGGTACTCAACTACGGTCATCCTCCCTTGCTTCAGTTCTCTGAATTCATCTCTCATCCTCTTGATCAAACCTGGTGGCACATGGGTTCTGCTAAACTTGAGTTTGAATTCATCCCAAGTCCTCATCTGTCCTCCAGTCATGGCGTAACGCTTTTCCACCATGCTCTTGCATCTCTGGCCAGATAATGGGTGGCAAACAGTACCTTCTTGTTGGCTTCCACTCCTGCAACTTCTAAGTTGTTCTCCATTGTCTGCAGCCAATCATCGGCATCTAGGGCTCTTCAGACTTAGTAAAGATGGGTGGATTGGTGTTCTGAAAGTTCTTGAGCTTGGATCCATGGTTGTCATGATTTCCATGGCCTTGGTTGTTGTTGGCCATCAGAGCTATGTGTTGAAGGGTGGCTAAGTTGGCTTGACGTTCGACTCTTTCAGCTTCGTTGTCAGAAACCAACATTTGCAAGATTTTCAACATTGGGTCCGGGGATGAACTGCTTCCTCCGCGAGGCATCTGAAGATTGATATAGATAGTGAGAAAAGAGGGAAATTTCTAAGGTTCAGGGTTTTCTTTTGTTTTTGAAAAGTTTTTGAAGTTTGACTCAGATTTTGCTAGCAACTTGCTTTTCATTCATTCTTTCATAGCACACAATACAAACACACACCACAACAAGGAAATAGATGGTTTTAAGAACAATTCTGTGAAACTACAATACATTGGGACCGAATACAACTCACTAACGCTAGTGCTCCAGTGCTACTACTCCTAGGAATCGGTATCTTCATCATCCTCATCATCATCATCAATGAAGGAGAAGTCATCCTCATCATCATCATCAATGAAGGCGAAGTCATCCTCATCGGTGAAAAATTCCATGGCTTGATCCTCCAGAAAATCATCATCACTTAGGTAAGAGTAGGGGTCTCCATGAAGATCTTCCCCTGCATTCTCCCTCTCCTCAAGCTGCATGTCTCTCTCATGAATGGTCTCCTCCAAATCCATGATCCTATGATGAAGGTGAGCAATGATGCGCTCCTTCTTGTCAAGCTGACGGGGACGAGACTTGCGATCCTTCACTAGCATGGTAATAGTTTGGTCCTTCTTGACGATGATGGCGTGGTTGCGGTTGGCGTAGGAGCGGGCATTGTCTAACTCCTTCTTCCGGTCATACATCATGAAGCTGAGGTGGTCCACTTGATTCTTCAGCTCAGGGTGATATGGTGCCTCTAGTGGTTGTCCCATAACATCACTCCTTGGATAGAACTCATAGCGGGTACCCTTGATCTGGTTGATGCTTTGCCCACATAGACGGGCAAGAGCTTCCTGCATGGCCCTGGCAAGTCCATCTAGCCAGTTGTTTTCTCTTAAGGTAAATTGAATTCCCTCTGAGGTGGGGGATTCAATATTTCCTCGGAGACTTGCAACAATCAGCCATTGCAATTCCTCTCCTTCCTGATCGTTGAGACGAGCTTCAAAGAACTCAGGGTGCAGACGCTCCAGAAGTTCCGAAAGCTGGTCCAAGTCACGCTCAAAGATGAGATCTCCTCCATTTCCCAACCGATAGAACTTGCTATACTTCACGTCCATCTATAAGAATATAGGATGAGTAAGTTAGTAGAGTGATCAAGTGTGTCAAATTTTATGTAAGTTTGCAAGAATTTTTGAGGAACATGAATTTTCATGAAAGAACCTAAGTGATAAGAATGAGAATAAGTTTTCATAAATATTCACTTCCTTGGTTTTGAAACTAAGTTTTTGGTTCACACGTCCATTCTAAACTAGGGTCTCCTATGGTCAGGATGGCTCTGATACCAACTTGTCAACACCCCGATTTTTAATGCCAGATGCCTGTTATGCCACATCGTAATCCCAGGATTACCATTTTTGCGAGACATAACGGATTGGATATCACAGTACATCATCCATTACAAACCATGCATAAGGTCTTACAACAAAATAAAGGATATCATGATATAGTCTCAGTACAATCAAGCAGCGGAATAATAACGATAGCGTGGGCGAGGTGATGGTGCTTGACGGGGAGGAAAAGGTTGAAGTTGTTCTATATATGTCCCTGGCAACGGTGCCAGAAAACTTGTTGATGGCGCCTCCTTGATGTGGGAGTGCTTCGTTGGAAACCCCAAGAGCAAGGTGTGATGAGCACAATAGCAAGTCTTCCCTCGGTAGAGACCGAGGTTATCGAACCAGAAGGAGGAAGGAAACGTCTCAAAGGTGTTGCAAGCAACGTGGAAACCTGCACAACACAAACTCAAGACTTTGTCCCAACGAATTAGTGAGGTTGTCAAGCTCACCGGTTTGCTGTAACAAAGGATTAAACATATGGTGTGGAAGGTAATGGTTTGCAGCAAGTAAACAAGTAACAATGGAAGATGTATCAATGGTAAAGATTGGACCGGAGTCCATAGTTCACTAGAGGTGCTCTCCTTAGATAAACAACATGGCATGAAGGGTAAACAAATTACAGCGGGGCAATTGACAGGAACTGATCAAGGCATAACAATTCAATTACTAGTCAGAAAGATCCCATGAGATTCGATTGGGCAATACAACAAGATACATAGACTGCCATCCAACTGCATCTATGACTAGAAGTCCACCTTCAGGTTATCATCCAAACCCCTCCAGTATTAAGTTGCAAGCAACAGACAACTGCTTTAAGCAAAGTGTGTAAGGTAAACAGTCCACATGTTCCATGAACAAGAGACCGTTGTTTTCTCCCTAGTACCAAAAACATATATACAACCGAAGAGATTATTGTCACTTCCCTTGGAAACTAGAGGCATGAACCCACTATCGAGCATAAATACCCCCTCTTAGAGTCACTAGCAACTACTTGTCCAAGATAGCTAGTAACAACGAAGAGCATGCAAGATCACAAACAACACAGACATGATAGAATCATAAAGACAAAACCATTAATCAAACCAACATAATAATCTCAATATCCATCGGATCCCCGCAAACACAACATGCATGATTACAAATAGATTAGATCTTGATCATGAACGAAGCTCACAAGATCTATACATGAAAGCACAAGGAGGAGATACAACCATCTAGCTACTACATGGACCCATAGTCCAAGGTGGAACTACTCACGCATCATATAGGACAGAATGCCTCCGGGATGATCTC
This sequence comes from Avena longiglumis, assembly GCA_030063025.1. Taxonomy (NCBI): domain Eukaryota; kingdom Viridiplantae; phylum Streptophyta; class Magnoliopsida; order Poales; family Poaceae; genus Avena; species Avena longiglumis. Next base: position 452,056,695 of record CP125974.1, on the reverse strand, counting down.
CCCTCCGGCAGGGTGCCGGGAAGAACTTCAGATCCCCCGATCTAGGGACGATGGTGGCGGCGGCTACAGACGGTATCGTGGATATTTGATCGTGTGCTCAGGGTGTCTGCATCGGTAAGTTCTTGTCATTGTAAATATTTGCATATCATTGAGAACCGCCAACGGGGTACCCCTTGCACATGGTACAGAAGCTTTCCCATAACCAAAATGACAAGGCAAGCAGACAATGAGCATCTCAGCAATCTTTTTATTTACTATATGCATAGCTTTTTATTGAGGCTGCTTTATAGATAGCTTACTATGGTGATGCTGCAAGTTTCCACCATAATTAGGCATGGCTTAGGCTAGCGGTCTAGGCATTTCTCTAACACAGAATAATTACTCCATGGACTTACAAGTTCCCTCTTTATTTCACACCGGTGACATCCATAGACAAAAGAGTATGATATCAACTGAGTACAAAGTACAAGTGCAATATTGAAAACGTTCCCCGTGACAGCACGGTTCTGCTAATTCCAACTTATAAGTGCAAGCATATACAACAAAGTTATCACAATAGTTCAAGTTTATTAGGGGCAAAGAATATAAAGTGAGCCATCAAGTTCGTGAGGGCTTTAATCACTAAGTTTTCACATAACAAAATAGTTTTTAATTGGAAGATAGCTGAAAACAAGAATATACTTGGAATGGTATAACACACCATGCATAGGAGTTTATAGTGGACACTTGGGAATAACTTGGTTTCTTGGGAGTTGGAAGCATGAGTAGAGCTTACTCATACAAGTGGAGGCTAGCAAAAGACTGGGAGCAACCAACTAAGAGAGAATAATGGCCATAATCATACAGAGCAACAAAGCATACTAATCAAAGCAAATAGTGGTACTACCAGTCAAGGACTAAATGATAATAGAGGCTAATGGTGACTTGTGATACTCATAACATGGTGTAAGCATGTGCCAAGTCAACCCAAGCAAAGCATCAAAGGAGAATACCACAATACTATGCTTTTGCATGCTAAAAAACGCATAATTTCTTCAAGGCACACTAAGCAATCACAATTCTTTGGAACAATACATGCTACAACAATAATCACTAAGCATAAAGCCAAAACAACACCTAGCATGTCATGCTAAATTCTAAGTCACAGTCAATGCAAGCTCCTCTTGCACTTCAAGCAAGAACTTACTACTCCTTTCCAACACCAAGAAAACTTATTTGCAAAACAACACAGCGAGAACGGGGGTGCAAACTACTTTATTCAAGCAAACTAAACAACCTAAGCAAATAAAATGAAAACTAAGACGCTCCAAGAACAACACAACTGTGCATGAAACAATAAAAACGAAGTGTGTAGACAAACCTGAGCTTTTTATTGATGAAGAAGGGGATGCCTTGGGCATCCCCAAGCTTTGACGCTTGTACCTCTTGCATATTTCTTGGGGTGAAACCATGGTGGCATCCCCAAGCTTGGGCTTTTGTCCATTCTTCATCTCACTACATCATTCTCTCTCTACACCTGAAATATTTCCTTCATACAAAACTTCACACAATCTTCATTAGCAACATTAGTTTATTCAAAAGATATTAGACCACTGGCAAAGATTTGAAACAGAAATACTTTTCACTAAAAACACAAGCTACTGTAGCAACTCCTTCAAAAATCTCAATTCCTCTAAAGAGAACTCAAAAAGGAATCAATGAGAAGCAAATGCAAATAATGGCAGAAATCTGTTAAAACAGTCCAACAGGTAGAAACCGATTTTTTCGAACATCTTATGTTGCTCAAATCAAAAAGTGTTGAACTAACGAAAGTTAGCTAACATACTGGGGGATTTATTAATAAATTTTTAGCTCAATCCGAGTTACAGATACTCCTCACGAATTTTGTTGGTGGAGGATAGAAATCTGTTTCGGGACAGCAACTCCCCAAATCTTACTTCCCTCTCATTAGAGGTCATTCTTGGCACAAAAAGCAAACAAAAAAGATAAGGAGAGGTTATTACTGAACTAATAACTTTCAAGACTCAAGTAAACTCTTAGGTTATCTCCCAACAAGTACTTTTCTTTAACGCCTTTAAGTTAGGCACAAGAAGCAAGAAGAATCAAGTATTTTCAAATGAAGAAGCATTAACATCCATACTTGCAAAGTCTTCAACTATGAAAGGTATCTCATCCAAATGGGTTTTGGAGTATCCCTTCTCATATCTCTTTGGTCTACTACTTCCATCAAAAAGATTTTCAGGAGCAATCCAATCAAAATTCTTTTCAAAGGCTTCATGCATTCCAACAAGCTTAAAGGGTATGGGTATCTTAAATTCTTCTCTAGGCTTGGTTTTATCAGAAATACCCACAACATCTACACTTGAGCCTAGCATATTGAAACACTCAAATACCTTTTTGGCTTCCCTAGCAACATCATGAAATTCTTTTGATAAAGTTTCAAGGATGAATTCTCTCTTTTCAGCATTATTTTCTTCTTTTAGTTTTAGGAACAAGAATTGTATGAAGGGGTTAAGGCTAACAAACCTAGCCTCCAACATATGAACTAAAGAAGCTGCAGAAACCTCATATTTAGGAGCAAGTTCTGCTATAGATTTATCATCAATGTCCTCATGCTTGCTAACATGATTAAAAAATTCTTCAATATTATCTTTCCCAATTAGGGAGCTACTACCTATTGCAAGATCTTTCAGGGCGAACTTGGGAACAACATGGTGAGCTAGAGCAAGGTGTCAACTAGAGCAGGAACTAATTTTTTTTTGGTTTTTTTTTGGAAAGAGGCAAACAAAACCAAGCAATAAAGTAAACTAAAAACAAAGTAAAGAGAAAGGAAGTGAAGGACTCCCCTTGTGAAGACGTCCTTATCCTCCCCGGCAACGGCGCTAGAAAACTTGTTGATGGCTCACTTGTTGATGGTGCTTGACGAGGAGGAAAAAGTTGAAGCTGTTCTATATATGTCCCCGACAACGGCGCCAGAAGACTTGTTGATGGCGTCTCCTTGATGTGGGAGCGCTTCGTTGGAAACCCCAAGAGCAAGGTGTGATGAGCACAACAGCAAATCTTCCCTCAGTAGAGACCAAGGTTATAGAACCAGAAGGAGGAAGGAAATGTCTCAAGGTGTTGCAAGCAACATGGAAACCTGCACAACACAAACTCAAGACTTTGTCCCAACGAATCAGTGAGGTTGTCAAGCTCACCGGTTTGCTATAACAAAGGATTAAACGTATGGTGTGGAAGGTAATGGTTTGCAGCAAGTAAACAAGTAACAGTGGAAGATGTATCAATGGTAAAGATTGGACCGGGGTCCATAGTTCACTAGAGGTGCTCTCCTTAGATAAACAACATGGCATGCAGGGTAAACAAATTACAGCGGGGCAATTGATAGGAACTGAGCAAGGCATAACAATGCAATTACTAGTCAGAAAGATCCTATGAGATTCGATTGGGCAATACAACAAGATACATAGACCGCCATCCAACTGCATCTATGATTAGAAGTCCACCTTTAGGTTATCATCCGAACCCCCAAAGATATTAAGTTGCAAACACAGCTATTTTAAGCAAAGTGTGTAAGGTAAACAGTCCACATGTTCCATGAACAAGAGACCGTTGTTTTCTCCCTAGTAGCAACAACACATCTACAACCGAAGTGATTATTGTCAATTCCCTTGGAAACTAGAGGCATGAACCCACTATCGAGCATAAATACCACCTCTTGGAGTCACTAGCAACTACTTGGCCAAGATAGCTACTAACAACGGAGAGCATGTAAGATCATAAACAACATAGACATGATAGAATCATAAAGACAAAACCATTAATCTAACCAGTGTAATAATCTCAATATCCATCGGATCCTCGCAAACACAACATGCATGATTACAAATAGATTAGATCTTGATCATGAACGGAGCTCCCAAGATCTATACATAAAAGCACAAGGAGGAGATACAACCATCTAGCTACTACATGGACCCATAGTCCAAGGTGGAACTACTCACGCATCGTACCGGAGAGAAGGCCTCCGGAATGATCTCGCCTCCGGCTGGGTGTCGGGAAGAACTTCAGATCCCCCCGATCTAGGGACGATGGTGGCGGCGGCTACAGACGGCTTTGTGGATATTTTATCGGGTGCTCAGGGTTTCTGCATCGGGGGCTTCTTATAGGCGAAGGGGAGGCCGAGGCGGCGGCCAGGGGCCAAACCCTAGCCAGGAACGAGCCCACCCCTGGACGCGCCTGGGGGGGGGGGTATGGCTGCCCTGGCCTACTTGCTTGTTTCCCCTCTAGACTTCTTGTTCCCCACGGAAAGTAATTGACTTTGACGTTTGTCCCATCCTATTCCGAGAATATTTCTTTACTAACTTTTCTGAAACCAAAAACAGCAGAAAACAAGCATCTGGCACTATTGCAACTTGTTAATAGGTTAGTACCAGAAAACATGCAAAAAGCACCTCAAAGTACAGACAAGTAAAGCAAAGTAGATACTAAACAAGCATGGAGCATCAAAAATTATAGATATGTTTCCGACGTATCACGAGGCTCCATCTTCATGGTCACAAGCAATGCTGACGATGGGAGATGATCCTAGTTGTCGTAACCTTCCTGCGGTCCATCCTCATGATAGTCCTCTTCATAGTCCGGCCATGGGAATAGCCAGGGACAAATCCATGATTACTATTTAAGTACTCGCAAACTAAGAATAACAATGGAAGTGGTTTTGAATAGGAAATACTAGGCTCTAGGTTGTTTTGCAAAAAGCCAGGTTTACCTTAACTAAGTTCAGAAGCAAAGAAAGATCATTGAAAGTTTTATAACGCCTAAGTGGGTACTTGATTTTTCATACCACAACCATGTTGTGGTCAAGTCAAAGTCATGATTCAAATCACAAGTCATTTTTAAAACATATGACGACGGAACAGTATGGCCACACCAACTGTCCATAACCGCGGACGCGGCTACTCTAATAGTTTGACACTCTGCAGAGGTGGTACACTTTCACCACAACATTCGATACATCCGTCAGGAAAAATCCTGAAATCACCATACTCAGTATGCGGATAATCAATCCTAACCTTTCAATTACACGCCCTAGTATAGGCACCTCTCCTATGAGTTTGGCCTCCCAACCATGACCATCTATCATATTGGGAACTGCACATGTGGTCAATCTTCACGAGGTATACTCAGCTCAAACCTCGGCTGCAAGGGAACCCATACTAAGGTATATAAACTTCCAGTCAAGCCCTACCCAAATTTCGGGTATTGTGGTTGTACGGTAAAATTGGAATGGTATCACATCCAGACAACCATCAGTTTTATAAAGGGCTAAGGCTCATGCCTCAACATTTTCATCATCAAAATCACCTGGTGTTCAAGAACACATGTCAAAACATCTCAGTAGAATGACTCATCATTCTAAGGTTTTCATAACCATTTTCACCAAGTATTGCCATCTAAAGTGATCAAGTTTTATGCTTAGCACTAGCATCTACAAGTGGGGGTAAACACTAATGAGGGGTGGTAAACAAGTGTGAATGATCTAAGTTCAATCTCATGCCTCAGGATGACATCAAGATTTATCTAACTTAGGCCAAGTTTTATGCTCTTTATGCTACCTTTAAACATTATTCTAAAGTCTACAAGTCACTAAGTAAACTCAAATAAAATCATTGATAAAGAAATACAATATTAAGCTTGCAAGTAAAACTGGGATTGGGTATCATCAATTATTATAACTAATGCATGCCTAATGCATTGCATAGGTTATCTAGCTTTCATACTTGCAAGTGTTAACTTGCTTAGTCAGTAGCTTGCTAGGTAAGATAACTTGCAAGTTTTAGCTTGCCTTGTGCAGTGCAGTGGTTGAAGTTCTCCTCGGCTTCCTCTTCGTAGTATTCTCCTTCCTCCTCGCATCTTTGATCGATACTAGCATCTATAAATAAATACGAGGTACACAATCACCAAACAATACTTAACTAATTCTATTTATCACACCAAGGTTTTCACTAGATGATCTAGCATCATCACAAACATTACAAACATTAAGGCAAAAAATTTATTTATATTATTTTAGAAAAATAATTTCTACTCATTAAAAACTACTTAAGATTTAATATTCTCCAACCAAAACATGGGATCATGTTGACACATGTCATCACCACATATTTCAGTACTTGGGAATGTGATTTAAAGTGGGGTCACAATTTAATAAGGTTTAACCCTTTTATTTTAATTAATTAAAGTGACTAGAAATGCCTATGGGGCATTCTTTTGTTACTTGTCCATTATTTCTGCAAGTAAACCTAGATATTTTTATATATTCAGAAAGGTCTTGTTAAATGTGATTTTTGAGAGTTGGAATCAGCTCAAAAGCTTTTGTGATTGAATTTTGAAAAATGTTTGAATGCAGAAAAGTCTCTGCCTTGTTTTTTTACTATAGGTGATCTACAATTCCAATTGATTTAAATCCAACGGGCTTGGATTAAGAATTTCAGTACCTTTCTAACAAAATTAGTTTTATGCAGTTTGGTTCAGTAAATCGACCTGGGTTGATTTTTTAATCTAGGGACAGAACTAAGTTTGAAACTAAATAGAAAAACCTAAATTTGAATTATTGGGTCACGCGGGAGTGTAACTGGGCCGGCCCACTATGCACAGCGTGCGCGGGTGGGTTTAAGTGGCTGTCCCCACTAGTCAGCAAGACAGGGGGTGCAAAGGGGTATGGGGCAATCTGGATCGTGCGATTAACATCTAATCTAACAGCTGGCGCTTGTCGTCTCCGTCGGGCAGCGCCGACGAGACTGAACCCTAGCGCGGCTAGTGGGGGTCTGTGGGGTATCACCGGGGCTCAGGCGATGGTCGGCGATGGGGGCGAACGACAAATTCGATGACGACGATCCTCCTGGTACTGGTGGATCCTCCTAGGGCGGCTTCAATCGACGACGCCTCTTCTCCTCCTCCGTGGCAAACTCTGGCGAAATTCCGGCCACCTGGTGCTCGCCTTGCTCCGGGGATGAGTTGGGGTGGTTCTGAGAGAGAGGGGAGTGTGATGGTATGCTGAAATCGAACGGGGGAGGCCTCTATTTATAGTGTGAAGAGGGGACCGACGTGTGCGGGTGGAGCTCGTAATGGTCGTCAGCATAGTGAGCTAACGGCATGGGTGAAGGTAGGGGACGGTGCTCTACCTCCTGGCGAAGCTCAACGGCATGGTGGAGAGGCGTGGGGCGGTGCGATGCAGTTGGAACACTGCGATGCTCTGAGTGGGTCCGACGGGAAAATTAATGGCGCACGGGCTCTCCTGGTCGCACGGCGGCGAACAGGCATGTCCGGGCGGTTCCTGGGGAAGTGGTGATCATGCTGACGGGCGGCAAAGGCGGGGCGCGGTTTGTGCTCGCATGTCGAGCGCGGCGCTCTGGCGTGCTCTCGGCATGCTTGCAGAGAGGTTGGGCACTCTTGTTCTGAGTGGTCCAGGGGCTGGTAGTGCTTGGGCATTGGACAGGGGGTGGCGGTGGACGGTGGCTTGTGTCCCAGACAAGGTTGGCGAGGCTAGGGAAGCTCCTAGATTGTTGTCGACAATGGGTTGGCAAGTTGAGCTCGGCAATAGTCATCATTGATGCCAATGTCATGCTTAAAGTGATCTAGGGCTGGTTAAATTAACTAGATGATCTACTGAGAGGGTGATGTGAGCTATAGGGAAGACAAGTTAGGCACAAACACTGCTCACTATAGTGTTTGATGCTTTGTTTGATTTGTGTTTACAAGGTGTTTGATGAAATGGCCGAAAGAGATTTGAATTTGAATTTTTGAATGAAATTTGGTGGGTGTACTAGTCACATACTAGGTAGTCTCTGGTTAGTTGTTTTGGTCAAGGGGAACTGGTTTGGTGGGGTTTTGAGAAAAGGTGATCTTCACATATGATATAGATTCAATTTTGAATTGTAAGTTGAATCCAACTGCCAAATGTTTCTGTGGGTTTGAAATGTGGGCTTGTGTTCATTTTCACTTGTTCTAGCAAAGTGTGAAAAGAAATGGAATTGTTTCTGTTTGAATTCTTGGACTAGAAACACTCAAAGTGGTCTAGTGAGCAAGATTGGCAAAAATGACCATTTGCTTATTTTGTTTGTTTTTGAATTTATCTTAATTTGATTCTGCTTGGAAATGATTTAGATGATGTTGTTTTCATCTTTAAATCATTCCTTGCTATTCACAACAATCACACAAGTCCATTCATGCATTCATACAATCATCACATACACACATGCATTCATATGATTTTAATTAACAAAAGTTTTTGTTAACCCTAATTTGGGTGATTGGAATTTGATAATCCTTGATCAATATTTTTGGGATGTTACAATAATCATCTTGAAGTGATTAAGGTTACAGTGAACAAACTATGGAGTATATGCTTGACAAAGTATAAGTTGGCAATCTCATGTCCCTTGAATACGAGGGCTGCTCCTCATGATACTCAAGTTTAGTTACTTGCAAGTTCTTGTCATAGTAAGTACATGTATCATAGAGAACCGCCAACGGGGTACCCCTTGCACATGGTACAGGAGCTTTCTCATAACCAAAATGACAAGGCAAGCAGACAATGAGCATCTCAGCATTCTTCTTATTTACTATGGAATATGGTGCTTTTTTCTCTCTTTCATCTTTTCTCAATATGTCTCTTTTTTCTCAGTCTCTTTTTTTATAAGAAGAATGCTTCATAGATATCACTATGGTGATGCTGCAAGTTTCCACCATGATTAGTCATGGATTAGGCTAGCGGCCCAGGCGTTTCTCTAACACAAAATACATAACTCCATGGACTTACAAGCTCCCCTTTCATTTCACACCGATGACATCCATAGGCAAAAGAGCATGATATTAACTATGTACAAAGTACAAGTGCAATATCGAAAGTATTCTCCATGAAAGCATGGTTCTGCTAATTCCAACGTATAAGTTCAAGCATATACAACATAGATGACACAATGGTTCAATTTTATTAGGGGAAAGAAATATAAAGTGTGCCATCAAGTTCGTGAGAGCTTTAATCACTAAGTTTTCACATAACAAAATACTTTTTAATTGAAAGATAGCTAAAAACAAGGATATACTTGGAATGGTGGAACACACCATGTATAGGAATTTATAGTGGACACTTTGGAATAACTTGGTTTCTTTGGAGTTGGAAGCATGAGTAGAGCTTACTCATACAAGTGGAGGCTAGCAAAAGACTGGGAGCAACCAACTAAGAGAGCAATAATGGCCATAATCATGCAGAGCGACAAAACATTACTAATAAAAGCATAGAGTGGTACTACAAGTCAAGGACTAAATGATCATAGAGGCTATGGTGACTTGCTCATAGTCATAACATGGTGTGAGCATGTGCCAAGTCAACCCAAACAAAGCATCGAAGGAGAATACCACAATATTATGCTTTTATATGCTAAAACAACGCATGATTCTTTCAAGGCGCACTAAGCAATATCAATGACTTGGAACAAGTCATGCTACAGCAATAATCACTAAGCATAAGGTCAAAACAACACCTAGCATGACATGCTAAAGTCTAAGTCATAGTCAAAGCAATCTCCTCTTGCACTTTTCAAGCAAGAACTTTCTACTTCTTTCCAACACCAATCGACTTATTTGAAACATTACAGCGAGAACGGGGGTCCAAACTACTTTATTCAAGCAAACTAAACAAACTAAGCAAAGCAAACAAAAACTAAGACGCTCCAAGAACAACACAATAGTGCATGAAACAATAAAAACGAAGTGTCTAGAAAGACCTGAGCTTTTTATTGATGAAGAAGGGGATGCCTTGGGCATCCCCAAGCTTTGATGCTTGTACCTTTTGAATATTTCTTGGGGTGACACGGGGTGGAATCTCCAAGCTTGAGCTTTTGTCCATTCTTCATCTCATTACATCATTCTTCCCTTACACCTGAAATTTGTCCTTCATATAAAACTTCACACAATCTTCATTAGCAACATTAGTGTATTCAAAAGATAATAGACCTTTAGGCTTAGCTTTAGAACAGCAAAACTTTTCACTAAAAACACAAGCTACTGTATCAAATCCTTCAAAAATCTCAATTTCTCAAAAAGAACCCAAAAAGGAATCAATAAGAAGCAAATGCAAATAATGGCAGAAATCTGCCAAAACAGACCAGCAGGTAGAAACCGATTTTTTCGAAGACCTTCTGTTGATCAAATAAAAAAGTGCTGAACTAACGAAAGTTAGATAACTTACTGGGGGATGTACTCATAAATTTTCAGCTCAATACTCCTTACAGAGACTCCTCACTAATTTTTATGGTGGAGGACAGAAATCTGTTTCGGGACAGCAACTCCCCAAATCTTACTTCCCTCTCATTAGAGGTCATTCTTGGCACAAAAAGCAAACAAAAAGGATAAGGAGAGGTCATTACTGAATTAATAACTTCCAAGACTCAAGAAAACTCTTGGGTTATCTCCCAACAAGTACTTTTCTTTAATGCCTTTAAGTTAGGCACAAGAAGCAAGAAATCAAGTATTTTCAAATGAAAAAGCATTAGCATCAAACCTTGCTTTCAAAGGAGGAGCAAAAAGCAACTTCTCTCTACTCATAGGTAAGTGTTCAATACCTTTCTTGAATGGAAATTGATATTTAATGGTGCCTCCTTTCATATCAATGATGGCACCAACAGTTCTAAGAAAAGGTCTTCCCAAAATAATAGGATAAGAAGCATTGTATTCAACATCCAAAACATAGAAATCAACAGGGACATAAGCATTGTTAACCATAATGAGAACATAATTAACACTCCCCATGAGTTTGTTCTTAGCATTACCATTAAGTGGGACATCCAAATAACAATCTTCCAAAGATGGCAAATCAAGCATTTCATAAATCTTCCTAGGCATAATAGAGACACTAGAACCAAGATCACATGAAGCTTTGAGATCAAAGTCGTTCACTTGCATATTAATAATGGGTTCCCAACTATCTTGTACTTTCCTAGGAATAGAATCTTTGTGTTTTAACTTCTCTTCCTTTATTTTAACAAGAGCATCTGTAATGTGTTTGGTCAAAGCAACATGCATATCACTAGCATTAGGACTGATAAAAGAATAATTTTTGAGGTGACATGCACCCTCACAATAAAGATCCAACCATTTGCAAACATTGAAAGCTAGGATCAAAGAACTCTAAACATGTGCATGAAATATGGAGTTCTAACAATAGGACATAGTAACTATGCATGCAACATGAAAGGCTACAAACAAAGATCATGAATAACATACATTGAAAAACGTTTGTTTGTTTCTCGTACAGAAAACATAACATAGTGGCAATCATCTTGTCCCTCATAGAGTAGCAAATAGATGCATAGGACACCTTCAAAGTTCACAAGGGTGACTAGAAACAAATAGCACAAGAACAAGTAATATCACAATATGCATCAATCAATAAGCTTTGGAACACTGCACACAAAATGACAACTATGCTCTCTTAATGGTGCCTAAAGGTAGAAGGTGGAGACTCAAGTAATGGTGGAAGAAAGGCCTTTTTGTAAAGGAAGCAGGGATTTCAAGTTTCAAAAAGCTTCCAAAAATTATGGTACTTGTTAGCTTTCAGCCCTCATTGCCCCTATCATAAGCATCTTGAAGTGATTAAGGTTAAAGTGAACTAACTATGGAGTATATGCTTGATGAAGTATAAGTTGGCAATCTCAAGTCCCTTGAATACGAGGGCCACACCTCATGCTACTCAACTTTAGTCACAGTTAAGTTCTTGTCATTGTAAGTATTTGCATATCATAAAGAACCGCCAACGGGGTACCCCTTGCACATGGTATAGGAGCTTTCCCATAACCAAAATGACAAGGCAAGCAGACAATGAGCATCTTAGCGATCTTTTTATTTACTATATGCATAACTTTTTATTGAGGATGCTTCATAGATAGGTCACTATGGTGATGATGCAAGTTTCCACCATGATTAGGCATGGCTTAGGCTAGCGGCCCAGGCGTTTCTCTAACACAGAATACTTACTCCATGGACTTACAAGTTTCCTCTTTATTTCACACCGGTGACATCCGTAGACAAAAGAGCATGATATCAACTGAGTACAAAGTACAAGTGCAATGTTGAAAACGTTCCCCGTGACAGCACGGTTCTGCTAATTCCAACATATAAGTGCAAGCATATACAACATAGACGTCACAATGGTTCAAGTTTATTAGGGGCAAAGAATATAAAGTGTGCCATCAAGTTTGTGAGGGCTTTAATCACTAAGTTTTCACATAACAAAATAGTTTTAATTGGAAGATCGCTGAAAACAAGAATATACTTGGAATGGTGTAACACACCATGCATGGGAGTTTATAGTGGACACTTTGGAATAACTTAGTTTCTTGGGAGTTGGAAGCATGAGTAGAGCTTACTCATACAAGTGGAGACTAGCAAAAGACTGGGAGCAACCAACTAAGAGAGCATAATGGCCATAATCATGCAGAGCAACAAACCATTACTAATCAAAGCATAGGGTGGTACGACAAGTCAAGGACTAAATGATCATAGAGGCTAATGGTGACTTATCAGTCATAACATGGTGTGATCATGTGCCAAGTCAACCCAAACAAAGCATCAAAGGAGAATACCACAATACTATGCTTTTGCATGCTAAAACAACGCATAATTTCTTCAAGGCACACTAAGCAATCCCAATTATTTGGAACAAGACATGTTACAGAATTAATCACTAAGAATAAGGTCAAAACAACACCTATCATGTCATGCTAAAGTCTAAGTCACAGTCAATGCAAGCTCCTCTTGCACTTCAAGCAAGAACTTACTAGTCCTTTCCAACACCAAGCAACTTATTTGCAAAACAACACAACGAGAACGGGGGTACAAACTACTTTATTCAAGCAAAATAAACAACCTAAGCAAAGCAAACTAAAACTAAGACGCTCCAAGAATAACACAACTGTGCATGAAACAATAAAAACGAAGTGTCTAGACAAACCTGAGGTTTTTATTGATGAAGAAGGGGATGCCTTCGGCATCCCCAAGCTTTGACGCTTGTACCTCTTGGATATTTCTTGGAGTGACACCATGGTGGCATCCAAAATCTTGAGCTTTTGTCCATTCTTCATCTCATTGCATCATTCTCTCTCTACACCTGAAATATTTCCTTCATACAAAACTTCACACAATCTTCATTAGCAACATTAGTTTATTCAAAAGATATTAGACCTCTGGCAAAGCTTTGGAACAACAATACTTTTCACTAAAAACACAAGATACTGTTGCAACTCCTTCAAAAAGCTCAATTCCCGAAAATAGAACTCAAAAAGGAATTAATAAGAAGCAAATGCAAATAATGGCAGAAATCTGTCAAAACAGACCAGCAGGTAGAAACCGTTTTTTTCAAACATCTTCTGTTGCCCAAATCAAAAAGTGTTGAACTAACGAAAGTTAGATAACATATTGGGGGATTTATTCATACATTTTGAGCTTAATCCAAGTTACAGAGACTTCTCATGAATTTTTATGGTGGAGGATAGAAATCCATTCTGGGACAGCAACTCCCCAAATCTTACTTCCCTTTCATTAGAGGTCATTCTTGGCACAAAAAGCAAACAAAAAGGATAAGAAGAGCTAATTACTAAAGTTATAACTTCCAAGACTCAACAAAAATCTTAGGTTATCATCCAACAAGTACTTTTCTTTAACGCCTTTAAGTTAGGCACAAGAAGAAAGAAGAATCAAGTATTTTCCAATGAAGAAGCAACCTTCTTGTTCTTTCCTTTCTTATATTTCTTCTTTTCTTTAGGGAATGTATGATTGCTTACTGGAGGAGCAAAATGCATGATGCCTTTTCCCACATCTATTACTGCCCCAAGGTGTTTCAGTAGAGATCTTCCAAGTGCGATATGTCCTTTGCCTACACATTCAATAACAAGATAATCAGTAGTCACCATTTTCCCTAAGATTTTTGTAAACACACCTTCAGCTATTACAATGGGTAATATAGTGACATTGTTGGTAAGAGAGATTTCCTCTCCTCCTTCAATAAGCCCCCAAAGACTCAAGGAATCATAAATATCTTTAGGCATGAGGGAAAATTTCTAACACCCTCAGAATCGGACCTATGCAAGTTTTAGCGATTCCCGCCAAACCCGCATAGAAACGATTCAAAGGTGCCCACCAGGCACTTTCGTGCAGGTGGAAAACGAAGTAATAACATTACACAAGAGTCCTCGATGGGACCCACAGAACAGATATATATATATAACAGCGACTCCATGAGTCAAGAATACAGATATAATATACAAAGATCCAAATCACCTTGAAAAGCGATAGGCGTCCTACGGACAAGAAGCAAATGGGTCTAAGAGCCCGAAGAATAACCAATGGCGTCCATAACCCCGCCTGTGCCAAGCTGGAAGGGTAACCACGCTAACGACGTCGATCTCAAAACCTGCTTAAACAAAAGGGGGGCCGACAAAGGGCAAAGGAAAAAGAGGAGCGTCAGTACTGAGGCCAGTACACGGCGAGGCTAGAATTGGCGGTCCTCGCCTACATATGTATGGTGGATCGGCGTGGCAAAGATGCACTAAACAACCTATAGAGACTCGATACAACTGTTGGCAATCGAGAGGGTAAGAAGGACCTATCCGAACCAACTGATGCTACCATCAAACAAACCCATCTCGGTGTTTCCCCTCGAGACCAAACGAGGAAGTCAACCGAGGAACTCACACAGTTGGCAGTTTTACTTATTCAGTTATCGTTGCAGCAATTACTAGTCAAGTAAAGATAGTCATCCTGATAAAATAAGCAGTGGGCACTTTTAGTTAACCATTCCGTGATAGTTGCAACACTTACTAGTCAGATACAATTAGCATGAGATAACCCAAAACCCAGCAGTTGTTGGTACTTTTATTTAGCCATTCCGTTGTAGTTGCAATACTTACTAGTTAGGTACAATGGTCGCAAGCGCCAACCCAAACAAGCAATTGTTGGCAGTTTTATTTAGCCATTCCATCATAGTGAAGCTGATTACTAGTCATTATAAAGTCAAATTTATAGCACTACTTTAGTTATAGTTGTCTATGATCGAGATACTGTGCTCCAAGTCGTCCATAACCGCGGACACGGCTTTCAGAAAGTTTTAACCCGGCCGGGGTGCACAAATAGCAACACACACTCGATCAACCTCGGAAAAACCAAATCAAAACCCAACGAGGCCTTCACGACAAAGCAATCACAGGATTCAGAAATATTTCAGGGGGCCACCCCATTGAGTAGACCCGCAACAAAGTTAGCTGACTTCGAGACGGACTCAAGGTTTGCGTGAATGGCTATAGCATCGGGAACCCGAAAGTGTGACTGGCTTGTCGATACCTGAAAACATTCCGCTTACCTAAACAGTACAGTGTGCTCGCACAATCGTAAATAAACAGTAGCATGGCATAAGTACAAGATAGTAAATAAAACCTCAAACTAGTTTGTGGCCCCAAGAAATAAGACTGAATCAAGCTCTGGCTCAGGGGGGTACCATAATCCTCCTGGATGTGGATAGCGTGATAAAACAAGGAACATGTATCAAGTACTCGGGGTCCTACGGGACACAAGTGGGCGTTCGGAAACCAAATATTATCTATCACCCACCGATGCCTCTGCTTACTTCAATTTTAGTTGTCAAACAGGAATTAAAGTGTACGATAAGTAAAACCATGATCATCTCCAACATCAACATGCGGCAATACACCAACAACTGTGGCACTTGACGACACGCAACAGCACTTGAGCAAGCGACTACGACGCGCAAGTCCATCTATCTACCAAACAACAGGTAATAGGATGTGTCCAAGGCAATATAAGGCTGCGAGGGATATCACGGGTACGAAAAACTAGAGCATCGCAACATAGATAGCAATAGATCAACAGGAGGAAATGAATACTATCAAAGTAAGATAGGTAGAAAGGGGGAGATGCTCGCCTGAAAACATTGTCGAAGGTTCAACTGAAGATCGGGGCGACACTCGCATCAACTCAACGGCCTTATCCGCGAAGAAGCAAAGCACTAGAATAAACACCGGATGCACTATTTAATACAACGGCAGAAGATCGGCATGATGCATGACATGGCAAGGGTGCAATGCGATTAGGTCATATTAAGCGGAACTGGGGGTCCCGACAATTAAATAGATGGTTCCAGTTGTTTAGATACCCCGCAATTTAAATGTTGTATTAGCATGGCAAGAGATAGCACCGGTTCACTACACCAATTTAAATGAGGCCAATATGAGACTAGATTTGCCCTCATATGGGCCCCATATTTAATTATTAGGTGAGTCGGCATAAGGACCCCAAACCACATGATATGCATGCGAGATGAATGATTTAATATGCAACAATTGTATTATATTATAAAATAGGGTTTCGGGAAGGGGTTCACACATTAGGGTTCGGCGATCTTGGGGTTCCGGGGTTTCGGGGTTCGGTCTCATGGTTCGACGGGCTCGGCGAGAACGTTCTCGAATAACTGAGGTCGATCTTGTCGCATCCGTGGTCTTCGGGTCATGTAGATGGTCATGGCGTTCGGGATGAAGCACTTGTCGCATCGAGGTCTCGGTGTCCTCGGATCCGATTGAAGATCTCGGCGTTCAGCAAACTACAAAGTAGAACTTGGAGTCCCGCGATGATCTTGTCGATTCCCTATCGAGGGCCTTGGCACTTCGGATCGGTCTTCGGTTCGGGCCTCAGGGTCTTGGGGTTCACGTCCGTGTGGCGATCTTTTTCGTCCCGAGACGGAGAACTTGAGATCCGTGAAGGAGCCTTGATGCTTCGGTCTGATGTCGACCTCTGGTACCGGGGTTTCTCGACGAGGTTCCCTCGGGTGGTCGGCGAACTTGGGTCGACGTCGAAGTTTCTCCTGAAGGTTTTGAGGGTTCCCTCTTGGTTTGCCGAGGCCGATCTTGTGTTGGACTCGGGCGTTCTGGGGACACATGGATGCATGTACGCTGTCGGTTGACGGTGCCCACGTCTGGAAGGCATGGACCGATGTGGGGCCAGCCTAGGGTTGCTGGAACTGCGGTGCAGGGAAGGCAGCAAGGACGACGGCGATGCACACTGCAGGGACGGCGGCCAGCGAGCGAGCGTAGCGGGCGGCGGCGTCTGAAGGCGGTGTCGGGGCGAACCCGCAGAGGATGCACGGGGTCGGGCGGCGCGGCGAAGCGGCGACGCGGCGACGCGAGGGGACGGCCGGCGGCAGTGGGTGGCGGAGGCGGCGTGGCGAGGCGGGAGGTCCGGCGAGTGGGGTCAGGTCGCGGTGGTGGGCGGGCAGAGCCATGACAGGCTCGGCCGGCGGCGATCTGAGCGGCGGCGGAGGAGGGTCGGGCGGGCGGCGCGGGAACGGGAGGACGAGGCAGAGGCGGTTGGTGGAGGCGGCCATGGCCGTAAGCGAGCGTCGGGTGGCAGGGACGCATGTGATGAGGAGAAGGCGGGCCGGCCTTGGCGAGAGAAGCCATGGCGAGCGAAGCGGAAGAGGAGGGGCGAAGGGGAAGAGGTGGCCGGCGACGGGAGGATGGGGGGCGTGCGTCGGGTGGAGAGGAAGGTGGGGAGAAGCGCGTGAGGAGAGAGCAGGGGTGGGGGCAGGCTGGTGGGTCGCGTCGGTGGGGAGGATTGGGCAGGTGGGGTGGGTCCCAGGGCAGGCAGGTGGCGGTGGGGTGGACGGGTCCAAGGGGTGTGGGTCCTGGGTGGGTCCCGGGGGTCAGGGGAAGGTGGGAGTGGGGGTCGGTTTGGGAGGGAGTGGGGACTGAGGGGTGGGGTCCAGGTGTCGGTGGGAGGTGAGTGGGTGGGTAGCTGGGGCTGAGGTGAGAAAAGAGGGGGGAAAGAGAGGGTGGATCGGTGAGGTGGCAGGGTGGGTAGGAAAAGGGTGAGAGGGTGAGGTGGCGGCCTGTGAGAGGTGGGTAGGATAGATTTGGGTGGGGATAGGATTTAGAGGGGGCTGTTTTAAATGTGTGTTTGTTTTTGTCTTTTCTATTTTAAAACAAGGCCACTTTGCAAACAGTTTTTAGGTAAATAAAATCTCCGGTGCGATCGGGGTTTTGTATTTGAAAATAAAGAGGGGTATTTGTACAAAGCAAAACCAGGCTTTTCGACATAGTTCAGACAAACAATGCATGATGATGACGATGCAATGCACAAAAACAACGCGATTTTCTAGTAGTGGTTTTGCGGGATGCCACAATTCGACACCACTAACAATGGATCTCGCCCTCGAGATCCGCCTCATGGTACCGGAAGGAAGGTCGGCGAACTGCGTCTTCTCGCTTCGTGTAGATCCTCGCGACACCACTAACAAGGGTTGTTGTCCGTGATCGTCGAGGAAACACTCCGGAAACAAAAGGACGAAGGTAGAGGTATCCACAAATAAAGCCACCTCTATCTTCGATAGAAAGAGGGAACCGATGCATTCTCATCCACTTCAGTGTACAAAAGCGAATAGAAGGGGTAGTCGGCATGGGGGCCAATCCATCACGCACCCAAACTATTACTCCGCACAATCAGTGGAAAAGCGTGCAGCCATTCTCGGAATCGGACTGAAGATCTCGACAAACGAGGTTCGGAACAAAGGAGGGGTGCAGACTCTGCATCGGATCTGGCGTAGATGATGTCGTCGCGTCGGAAAACACCGGAAGGCACAAGCAAGGAACAAAGAATGGTACCACAGTAGACGGATTCCTCAGGCAGCATGAACACCGGATGGTAGAACACCATTATCAGAGGAGGAAGAGAAAACCTGAAGGTACGACGGAAACCCAACCACGAGAAATCCTGGACTCGAAGAAAAGATAAGAGAGCAGATTCAAAACACGTCGAGATAAGAGGAGAATAGCAGAGGGGTAAGGAGTAAAATCAGACCTAATCAGAACTACCCAACCGATTTTGCAAAATAGTTTTGACACTCTACTTCGGCCGTTAGCTAGGTTATCCTACATTTGGACTTGTGGGTATCGCAAGCGCCGAGCTCGATACCACTCAGTAACACCCTCGAGAATCGGACCTATGCAAGTTTTAGCGATTCCGCCAAACCCGCATAGAAAGCGATTCAAAGGTGCCCACCAGCACTTTCGTGCGGTGGAAAAGCGAAGTAATAACATTACACAAGGTCCTCGATGGGACCCATAGAACAGATATATATATATGACTCCATGAGTCAAGAATACGAATATAATATACAAAGATTCAAATCACCTTGAAAGCGATAGAGCGTCCAGCTACGGACAAGAAGCAAATGGGGCTAAGAGCCCTGAAGAATAACCAATGGTGTCCATAACCCTGCCCAGGCCAAGCCGGAAGGGTAACCCTGCTAACGACGTCGATCTCAAAACCTGCTTAAACAAAAGGGGTGCCGACAAAGGAAAAGGAAAAAGAGAAGCGTCGATCTTGAGGCGATGCAGCGAGGCTAGAATTCGGCGGTCCTCGCCTACATACGTATGGTGGACTGAAGCGGCAACGACAGCATGCACTAAACAACCTATAGAGACTCGATACAACTGTCGGCAATCAGAGAGGGGTAAGAAGGACCTATCCGGAACCAACCTGATGCTACCATCAAACAAACCCATCCTGGTGTTTCCCCCTCGAGACCAAACGAGGAAGTCAACCGAGGAACTCACACAGTTGGCAGTTTTACTTATTCAGTTATCGTTGCAGCAATTACTAGTCAGGTAAAGATAGTCATCCTGATAAAATAAGCAGTGGGAACTTTTAGTTAACCATTCCGTGATAGTTGCAACACTTACTAGTCAGATACAATTAGCATGAGATAACCCAAAACCCAGCAGTTGTTGGTACTTTTATTTAGCCATTCCGTTGTAGAAGTAATACTTACTAGTCAGGTACAATGGTCGCAAGCGCCAACCCAAACAAGCAATTGTTGGTAGTTTTATTTAGCCATTCCATCATAGTGAAGCTGATTACTAGTCATTATAAAGTCAAATTTATAGCACTACTTTAGTTATAGTTGTCTATGATCGAGATACTGTGCTCCAAGTCGTCCATAACCGCGGACACGGCTTTCAGAAAGTTTTAACCCGGCCGGGGTGCACAAATAGCAACACACACTCGATCAACCTCGGAAAAACCAAATCAAAACCCAACGAGGCCTTCACGACAAAGCAATCACATGATTCAGAAATATTTCAGGGGGCCACCCCATTGAGTAGACCCGCAACGAAGTTAGCTGACTTCGAGACGGACTCAAGGTTTGCGTCAATGGCTGTAAACGACTGGGAACCCGAAAGTGTGACTCGGATTGTCGATACCGCGAAAACATTCCGCTTACCTAAACAGTACAGTGTGCTCCTCGCACAATCGTAAATAAACAGTAGCATGGCATAAGTACAGGATAGTAAATAAAACCTCAAACTAGTTTGTGGCCCCAAGAAATAAGACTGAATCAAGCTCTGGCTCAGGGGGGGTCCCATAATCGTCCCGGATGTGGATAGCGCGATAAAACAAGGAACAGGTATCAAGTACTCGGGGTCCTACGGGACACAAGTGGGCGTTCGGAAACCAAATATTATCTATCACCCACCGATGCCTCTGCTTACTTCAATTTTAGTTGTCAAACAGGAATTAAAGTGTACGATAAGTAAAACCATGATCATCTCCAACATCAACATGCGGCAATACACCAACAACTATGGCACTTGACGACACGCAACAGCACTTGAGCAAGCGACTACGACGCGCAAGTCCATCTATCTACCAAACAACAGGTAATAGGATGTGTCCAAGGCAATATAAGGCTGCGAGGGATATCACGGGTACGAAAAACTAGAGCATCGCAACATAGATAGCAATAGATCAACAGGAGGAAATGAATACTATCAAAGTAAGATAGGTAGAAAGGGGGAGATGCTCGCCTGAAAACATTGTCGAAGGTTCAACTGAAGATCGGTGCGACACTCGCATCAACTCAACGGCCTTATCCGCGAAGAAGCAAAGCACTAGAAGAAACACCGGATGCACTATTTAATACAACGGCAGAAGATCGGCATGATGCATGTATGATGCATGACATGGCAAGGGTGCAATGCGATTAGGTCATATTAAGCGGAACCGGGGGTCCCGACAATTAAATAGATGGTTCCAGTTGTTTATATACCCCGCAATTTAAATGTTGTATTAACATGGCAAGAGATAGCACCGGTTCACTACACCAATTTAAATGAGGCCAATATGAGACTAGATTTGCCCGCATATGGGCCCCATATTTAATTATTAGGTGAGTCGGCATAAGGACCCCAAACCACATGATATGCATGCGAGATGAATGATTTAATATGCAACAATTGTATTATATTATAAAATAGGGTTTCGGGAAGGGGTTCACACATTAGGGTTCGGCGATCTTGGGGTTCCGGGGTTTCGGGGTTCGGTCTCAGGGTTCGACGGGCTCGGCGAGAACGTTCTCGAATAACTGAGGTCGATCTTGTCGCATCCGTGGTCTTCGGGTCATGTCGATGGTCATGGCGTTCGGGATGAAGCACTTGTCGCATCGGGGTCTCGGTGTCCTCGGATCCGATTGAAGATCTCGGCGTTCAGCAAACTACAAAGTAGAACTTGGAGTCCCGCGATGATCTTGTCGATTCCCTGTCGAGGGCCTTGGCGCTTCGGATCGGTCTTCGGTTCGGGCCTCAGGGTCTTGGGGTTCGCGTCCGTGTGGCGATCTTGTCGTCCCGAGACGGAGAACTTGAGATCCGTGAAGGAGCCTTGATGCTTCGGTCTGATGTCGACCTCTGGTACCGGGGTTTCTCGACGAGGTTCCCTCGGGTGGTCGGCGAACTTGGGTCGACGTCGAAGTTTCTCCCGAAGGTCTTGAGGGTTCCCTCTTGGTTTGCCGAGGCCGATCTTGTGTTGGACTCGGGCGTTCTGGGGACACATGGATGCATGCACACTGTCGGTTGACGGTGCCCACGTCTGGAAGGCAT
Source organism: Avena longiglumis (assembly GCA_030063025.1). Classification (NCBI taxonomy): domain Eukaryota; kingdom Viridiplantae; phylum Streptophyta; class Magnoliopsida; order Poales; family Poaceae; genus Avena; species Avena longiglumis. Next base: position 452,034,697 of record CP125974.1, on the reverse strand, counting down.
GGACCGATGTGGGGCCGGCCTAGGGTTGCTGGAACTGCGGTGCAAGGAAGGCAGCAAGGACGACGGCGATGCACACTGCAGGAACGGCGGCCAACAGAGGGCGCAGCGGGCGTCCGGCGGTGTCGGCGAACCCGCAGAGGATGCACGGGTCGAGCCGGCAGCGAGGGCGGACGGCGACGCTGCAGCGAGGGACGGGCCAGACGGTGGAGTGGCGGAGGCGGCGTCAGGCGGGAGGTCCGGCGAGTGGGGGTCGGGTCGCAGTGGTGGGCGGGCGAAGAGCCACGACACGGGCTCGGCCGTGGCGGCACGCTGGCGAAGCGGCCGGAGGAGGTCGGGCGGGCGGCTGAACGCAGGAGGACGGAGGCAGAGGCGGTTGGTGGGCGCGCGGCCGTAAGCGAGGCGTCGGGGTGGCGGGGACGCGGGTCGAGTGAGAAGGCGGGCGCCGGAGGCCGTGAGGCGAGCCGTGCGGGAAGAGGAGGGGCGAAGGGGAAGAGGGTGGCCGGCGACGGGAGGATGGGGGGCGTGTGTCGGGTGGAGAGGGAGGTGGGGAGAGAGGAAGCGCGTGAGGGAGAGAGCCTGGGTGGGGACGGGGCGCTGCGGGTGGGTCGCGTCGGTGGGGAGGGGATTGGGCAGGTGGGGGTGGGTCCCAGACGGGCCAGGGTGGCGGTGGGGTTGGCGTGGACCGGGTCCAAGGGGCTGACAGGTGAGTCCTGGGTGGGTCCCGGGGGTCAGGGGAAGGTGGGAGTAGGGGTCGGTTTGGGAGGGAGTGGGGACTGAGGGGTGGGGTCCAGGTGTCGGTGGGAGGTGAGTGGGTGGGTAGCTGGGGCTGAGGTGAGAAAAGAGGGGGAAAGAGAGGGTGGATCGGTGAGGTGGCAGGGTGGGTAGGAAAAGGGTGAGAGGGTGAGGTGGCGGCCTGTGAGAGGTGGGTAGGATAGATTTGGGTGGGGATAGGATTTAGAGGGGGCTGTTTTAAATGTGTGTTTGTTTTTGAATTTTCTATTTTAAAACAAGGCCACTTTGCAGACAGTTTTTAGGTAAATAAAATCTCCGGTGCGATCGGGGTTTTGTATTTGAAAATAAAGAGGGGTATTTGTACAAAGCAAAACCAGGCTTTTCGACATAGTTCAGACAAACAATGCATGATGATGACGATGCAATGCACAAAAACAACGCGATTTTCTAGTAGTGGTTTTGCGGGATGCCACAAAATTCAGACATGATATCACAGCGAGCATCAAAAAGTTTAGTGTTTATTGAGAATTTGATTGTGGGAAACCACTTTGAAGGCTCGGAATTTATGGGAACATAATCATGGTAAGCCCTAAGCGTGTGATAACAACTATTCATAGAAGCAATACCGGTCTCAAGAGTGTTCAACCTAGCAAAAATATTTGTAAAAGAGGAATCAGACTTGCCAGGTGTACCATAAATCATGATTAATTTCTTGATGGCATCAAAAGCTTCATCCTTAGTACATAGCAAAAAATCTTTCTCAACCACATCATCCAAAGCATATCTATAACGAAGAGAAATACCACGGTAGAAATTATCAATAACCAAGCTAAGGCTCACCTTAGGCTCAGTTTCCCTCTGTAAAGCAGAGATTCTAGACCACGCTTCTTTAAAACTTTCTTCACTTTTTTGCTTAAAAGTAGATATTTCTACCATAGGGGAAATAAAGGTTGGTCCAAAACCAGACATGGTAGCAACTAGAGTAGGAACTAATTTTTTTATGTTTTTGAATAAAGAAAGCAAACCAAACTAGACTATTTTTTTGGGTTTTTTTAAAAAGAGGCAAACAAAACCAAACAAAAGAAACAAATCAAAATAAAAACAAAGTAAAGAGAAAGGAAGTGAAGGACTCCCCTTGTGAAGACGTCCTTAGCCTCCCCGGCAACGGCGCTAGAAAATCTTGTCACCTCTCAGAGAGGACTTCATTGGAAACCCCAAGAGCAAGGTGTGATGAGCACAGCAGCAAGTTTTCCCTCAGTTGAGACCGAGGTTATCGAACCAGAAGGAGGAAGTAAACGTCACACAGGCGTTGCAAACAACGTGGAGACCTACACAAAACAAACTCAAGACTTTGTCCCAACGAATCTCTCAGGTTGTCAAGCTCACCGGTTTGCTGTAACAAAGGATTAAACGTATGGTGTGGAAGATAATGGTTTGCAGCAAGTAAACAAGTAATAGTGAAAGATGTATCAATGGTAAAGATTGGACCGGGTTCTATAGTTTACTAGAGGTGCTCTCCTTAGATAAACAACATGGCAGGAAGGGTAAACAAATTACAGTAGGACAATTGACATGAACTGAGCAAGGAATAACAATGCAATTACTAGTCAGAAAGATCCTATGAGATTCGATTGGACAATACAACAAGATACATAGAACGCCATCCAACTGCATCTATGATAGAAGTCCATCTTCAGGTTATCATCCGAACCCCCTCCAGTATTAAGTTGCAAGCAACAGACAACTGTTTTAAGCAAAGTGTGTAAGGTAAACAGTCCACATATTCCATGAACAAGAGACCGCTGTTTTCTCCCTAGTAGCAACAACACATCTACAACCGAAAAGATTATTGTCACTTCCTTTGAAAACTAGAGTCATGAACCCACTATCGAGCATAAATACCCCCTCCTGGAGTCACTAGCAACTACTTGACCGAGATAACTACTAACAACGGAGAGCATGCAAGATCACAAACAACACAAACATGATAGAATCATAAATACAAAACCATTAATCAAACCAACATAATAATCTCAATATCCATCGGATCCCCGCAAACACAACATGCACGATCTATCTACTAATTTACACAGAGGTAGGTTCGTCGCCTGGATTTTTCTTTCCGATTTTTGTTTTTCGGTTTTGCCCCTGATGGTTTTGTGGTATTACACCCCTTGCCACCACCGACTGAACCGATCACCAACCTTATCCCTTCGGTCGATAGAAAAATCCCCGCACTTGACCTCCTAGTCGCGACGCTTCCGGTATACGCCGTCAAGGAAGCGGCTCATCCAGCTAGCTTGCTCGCCGGTATCCGCCCTCATGTCTTCATGCCTCCTTTAGATCGAGGTTAAATCAACACGCGATATTTTTCTGCTTCACGAGCCCTGCTCGTTATGTTTCCCATCCTCTACCGCTACTCAACATTTTTCACGATGTGACTTGATTCCACGCATTCTCCATGTGATTTGTTTCAGATCTGATTTGCTTGCACTTTTAGTTTGCTAGATTTGGCCCATGAAAAAGTGACCAGATTTGTTTTTGCATTCTTGTATTATAGGATAAGATGTCAGGCTTTTCAAGTTGGATTTGCCACATGGATTTGGTTAGCTTACATTGGTCAGTAGGAGAAGCTCGATTTGTTATCTGATTTAAGTCAGCTAGATTTGATCAAATGGTATATTGTATGACAATGAAGAAGAGGTTCGGTTCTTGAGCAATTCTATTTTTCTACACTTCCTGTAAAAGCCGGTAAATTAAGGTTCAGTACTGTGGCATTCTACACCATGTGAAAGACGCTGAATTCTAATTTGCTAATAGCCATTCCATGTTCGTTTATTAAAAGATTGCTAATTCCTATGTTGTCTGTTATTGATAGAGGGGATAAGTAAATTATTCTCTACCGATACTTACAATCCTGTCTACGGTGGTAGTTTGTTTAACGACATCTACTCCTTGCAAGGGCACTCGTCATAGCGGTCCTGGATGAGGCTGAACAGGTGATTCCGGGGCTGCTGATAGTCGTACAGGCTTGGCCACGAAGCCCATCCCCAACCGGAAGATTTCTTTCCCTGGTAATCTCAGGCTTGTATCGTATATATCTTGTTGCTCCTAATTACCTGTTCTTCAATCTTGCTTTCTGATGTTAAAAAAAATAAATTTGTTCAAACATCTTACCAACACAAGCTATTTGTTATTCTGAATCTTTTTGTTTACTGATTGCTTCATGTGATTGGTTTTGGATGGTGAATTTCCCTCGAACCAACCTCGGTACCGGTAGGCAGCCTTCAGGACCTCTGCCAGGAAATCGTACGGAAGAAATTTTGGCGATTGAATATTCGAAGTCACTTGTTATTCAAGGGATAGCCATATGAGGTGACGGCAAGGCTCAAGTACTGGCCACCAGCGATGGTGTGCAGTGTGCACCGTGATTCTCTATAGTTCATCAACTACATCGTCAATTTTTTAACATAGGAACACAACCAAAACAAATCATGATCCACGGCATTTGATGTTGGGACCAGCACAACCGAGCGAAAATTGGTTCTGAATTGATACCAATGTATACAAGGGCGCGTCTTCCGATGAATTTCCTGGAAGTTAGATTGTGATGGTCAAGATAAGTACAAAGGACACACACACATCACGTTGTATCATCTTGTAGATGCTGATTCAAAATTCCTCCTTCATGGTAGGAAGCGAAGATGTCACCAGCTATTTCTGATGTTCCACTAACATATGAATCCTTGATCAACTCTTGTATACATAAAATTAGGTAAACAACAACGTATTCTGTATTCTGAATTTGTTGATAATAAATAATTGATATCATCATTTATGCCTGAGTTGTCTTGTTTTCTTTTGTGATTCTTCTCCAACATCCTGCTGTGTGCAGGCTACCTTGCTTAATAAGGAAGTTAGTGAACCAAACAAATTGCAACGTTTCAAAATAATAACTCTACACTCTCTTTATAATCATTCCATGACCATTTTATTTGGGTTTTTATTCATTTTAGATGATTCAGCCGAAGCGTGAATCTTAGAGCACGAATCAATAGTAAAAACTGCTTTGTGCCGATTTTGGTTGAATTTCTGCGTTGGGGAAGCTGGAGGAATATATGTTATTCAATACAATTATTTTTGGTTGTTACATATTTTTCTTATACTTATCTCTATCCCTTTTTCTAGAATTTTATTCAACTTACCACCGAGAAGTTGTAAGATACAGTATCCAGAGAGATGCATGGTAGTGAACCATGATGTAGTTGGAATTTTATGTTTCTTGTCTGGGAAAAAGTAGGAAATTTATTTTCATGCTGTTTAGCACCCATGTTCCTGAATTAAAAATGTTGATCTTCCGTGGCAACTGCATGGTAAAATTTAAATTTATTATCCGCATATTTATCTTCAAATTTATTTTGGCCGTAGCAACGCACGGACATTCATGTAGTTACAAATAGATTAGATCTTGATCATAAACGGAGCTCACGAGATCTATACATGAAAACACAAAGGAGAATATACAACCATCTAGCTACTACATGGACCCATAGTCCAAGGTGGAACTACTCACGTATCATACCGGAGAGAAGGCCTCCGGGATCTCCCCTCCGACAGGGTGCCGAGAAGAACTTCAGATCCCCCCTCCCCCGATTTAGGGACGATGGTGGTGGAGGTTACAGAAGGTTTCGTGAAGATTTGATCGGGTGCTTAGGGTTTCTGCATCGGGGGATTCTTATAGGCGAAGGGGGAGGCCGAGGAGGCGACCAGGGGGGTCAAACCCTACCCAGGAGCGGGCCCACCCCTGGTCGCGCCTAGGGGGTGTTTGGCTGCCCTGGCACGCTTCTCCGTCTCCCCTCTGGACTTCTTGTTCCCCAGGGAAAGTAATTGACTCTGACGTTTGTCCCGTCCAATTCCGAGAATATTTCTTTACTAGCTTTTCTGAAACCAAAAACAGCAGAAAACAGGCAACTAGCACTATGGCGACTTGTTAATAGGTTAGTACCAGAAAACATATAAAAAGCACCTCAAAGTGTAGACAAAGAAAAGTAAAGTAGATACTAACAAGAACATAAAAAATTATAGATACGTTTCCGACGTATCAAGGAATTCTAGCAAGTTTTTGAAGGAACATAATCACTTCAGAAATATTGCAACCATCAAGATCAAAATCAAACTTAGCATCATTAGTAGACTCATTAGGCTTAGGCATTGTAGGAGGAGGAATAGGGACTTCTTCTGGTTTAGTGGCATCCATATGGATGGTGGTGATGGTGCACACACTATTGTTTTTATCAATTTCAGCTTCCTTTTCCCACTTGGCATGAAGTTGGGCTAACAGTCTAACATTTTCATTAATAGTAACTTGTATGGCATGAGTAGCAGCAAATGTACTTTCCATGGTTTCAGGTTTAGCAGTCATTTTATTAATCAAAGAGGATTGTGCTTCAGACAAAGAGGAAATATTTTTCTCTATATTTAAAAGCTTTTCCTCTATAGTCTTGTTAAAAGTGGTTTGTTTACTAATAAAGTCTTTGAGCATGACTTCAAGTTTAGAGGGGGCACTTATAGCATTGTTGTAGGAGTTTTCATAGGTATTGCCATTATTAGGAGGATAAGGCCTATAATTGTTGTTACCACCAAAATTATTCCTATAGGCATTGTTATTGAAATTGTTGTTTCTAATGAAGTTCACATCAAATTGCTCTTCTTGAGCAACCAAAGAGGCTAAGGGAAAAATATTAGGATCTAAAGGAGCTTTCCCATTAACAATCATACCCATAATAACATCAATCTTATCACTCAAAGAGGAGGTTTCTTCAACATAATTTACCTTCTTACCATGAGGAGCTCTTTCAGTGTTCAATTCAGAATAATTAACCATCATATTATCAAGGAGTTTTGTTGCAGCACCCAAGGTGAAGGTCATAAAGGTACCTCTAGTAGCTGAATCCAACAGGTTTTTTGAAGAGAAGTTCAAACCTGCATAAAAAGTCTGGATAATCATCCAAGCAGTAAGTCCATGAGTGGGACAATTCTTAACCAAAGATTTCATTCTTTCCCAAGCTTGAGCAACATATTCATTATCAAATTGTTTAAATTTCACAATATCACTTATCATAGATATAATCTTAGCAGGAGGGTAGTACTTTCCAATAAAAACATCTTTGCATCTAATCCAAGAATCAATACTATTTCTAGGCAAGGATATCAACCATTCTTTAGCTTTTCCTCTCAAGGAGAAAGGAAACAACTTGAGCTTAATAATATCTCCATCTACATCCTTATACTTCTGCATCTCACAAAGTTCAACAAAGCTATTGAGATGGGCATCAGCATCATCAAAACACCAGAAAATTGCTCTCTCATCACAAGATTCAACAAAGCAGGCTTAATTTCATAAAATGTAGCATCAGGAGCAGGTGGAGCAATAGGAGTGCTTAGGAAATCATTGTTGTTTGTGCTAGTGAAGTCACACAACTTGGTGTTCTCAGCAGAGTTCATTTTGGAAAAAGTGGGGCAAGCCAAAAACAGCAGCAGCTAGAACAGAAACTAATTTTTTTTTGTTTTTGATAAGAGAAAGCAAACCAAACTAAAATATTTTTTTTTGAGTTTTTGATAAAAAGAGGCAAACAAAACCAAGAAAAAGAAACTAAGCAAACCAAAAAAAAGTAAAAACAAAGGTTGAGGAGGACTCCCCTTGTGAAGACGTCCTTGGCCTCCCCGACAACGACGCCAGAAAACTTGATGGCTGATACGTCGGATACGTATCTATAATTTTTGATGTTCCATGCTTGTTTAGTATCTACTTTGCTTTGCTTTGTCTACACTTTGAGGTGTTTTTATATCTTTTCTGGAACTAACCTATTAACAAGTTGCCATAGTACGAGTTGCCTGTTTTCTTCTGTTTTTGGTTCCAGAAAAGCATAAAATCAATATTCTCGGAATTGGACGGGACAAAAGCCAAAGTCAATATTTTACCGTGGGGAACACGAATCCAGAAGACGAGATGGACAAGCAAACTAGGGCGGCCAAACCCCCCTAGGCGCGTCTAGGGGTGGGCCCACGCCTAGGCAGGGTGTGGCCCCCCTGGTCGCCTCCCAGCCTCGCTTCTTCGCCTATAAGAAGCCCCTGACTCAGAAACCCTAAAGAATCGACCAAAAAGCCACGAAAAGTTCCGCAGCCCCGTCGCCACCGAAGGGGAGATTCGGGGACAGAAAGTCTCTGTTCTGGCACCCTGCCGGGATGGGGAAGTGCCCCCGGATCCATGTCCATCGATCTCCACCACCATCCGCATCATCGTTGTTGATTCCCATGATGAGGAGGGATTAGTTCTTCCCCGAGGCTAAGGGCTCTACCGGTAGCTATGTGTTCATCTATCTCTCTATGCATGATCTTGTTGTGGTCATGAGCTTTGTAATCTAGTAGATCTACCTTGCTACTCAAGTGCTTCAATAGATCTCTGCTCTCCCTATGTGTGTGAAAGTGACAGCGTGCACGCCATGGTGGCACTTAGGATTGAGTCTACATAAATACTCTTTGTGCTTTAATAGATCTATGCTTTTCCCCACGTGTGTGAAAGTGACAGCGGGCACGCCGTGTGTGGCACTTAAGCTAGATTACATATATATTCATGAGTTATATTTTGAGTTGGTTGTCTCTATGAAATTTTGGTATTTGTTGGAACCATCTAGCGCTCAAGGTGACAGTGTGGGGTTATCTAGATTGGGGAAGGTGGACTTTGAGGTGTGCTGTTATAGCCCTACCATGGATTAGAGTGTCCAACCGGATAGTAGTTAAGAGTAGTATCATGAAGAGAGGATATTTATATGAGAGAGTGTTCACTAGTGAAAGTATGATCCCTAGGCCTTGTTTCTAAACATTGAAACACCATTTGCATCTAGATATGTTGCATGTTTGCTTGCTTCTAGTCTTTTCCTCCACACCATCAGTTATTTTCTGGCACTCACACACGTTACCCCATGTCAACAACAAGTCAGAAGCTATTTTCTGGCACCGTTACCACTTGTATTTCACTATTTGTTCGTCGAACTAGTGCACCTATACACCTGACAAGTGTATTGGATGTGTTGGGGACACAAGAGACTTCTTGTATCTTGATTACAGGGTTGCTTGAGACTTGAGAGGGATACCTTTGACCACTTCCTCCCTGAGTTTGATAAACCTTGGGTAATCCACTTAAGGGAAACTTGTTGCTGTTCTACAAACCTCTGCACTTGGAGGCCCAACAATTGTCTACAAGAATAGAAGTGCGTAGACATCAAGCTATTTTCTGGCGCCGTTGCCAGGGAGGTAAGGTAAAAGGTACTCACATCCTCCGGTGTGAGTGCTCGAAGTTATTGCCTTTAGATTCTACAATTTTTTTCTTTTTGTTTCTTGTTTTTACTAGTTATGCTTAATGGAAAACAACAACAAAAAATTAGAGAACTTTATAGTGTCTATCTTTAGTTAGGACATGAAGTGTTTGAAGAGAAAATTAAAAAACCTATGGAACTTTATTTGCATGCTAATAGAAATGTTATTAGTATGAATTCTTTGGACACCATTATTGCTAATGCTTTGGAAAAGTCTAAGCTTGGGGAGGCTAGTTTTGATGAGGATGATATTTTTAGTCCCCCAAGCACGGAGGAGAAAATTTACTTTGATGATACTTTACCTCCAATATATGATGATTACAATGATGAATATGATATTTTCAGTCCACCTACTGTTGAGGAGAAAATTGATTGTGATTACAATATGCCTCCTATATTTGATGATTATGGTGATGAGAATAATAATGATAGCTATTTTGTTGAATTTGCTCCCACTACAATTAATAAGAATGGCTATTCTTATGTGGAGAGTAATAATCATTTTATGCATGTGGCTCATGATAAGAATGTTTTATGTGATATTTATATTGTTAATTTTATTCATGTTGCTACTGAAAGTTATTATGAGATAGGGAAACATGGTTTTATGCATCTCAATAGTATTAAGTTTCCCCTCTTTATGTTGAAAGTCTTGAAGTTGCACTTGTTTTGCGTTCCTATGCTTGTTGCTTTGTGATTTAATGATTTGTTTATTTACAAGATTCCTATGCATAGGAAGTGGGTTAGACTTAAAATGTGTTTCATATTTGCTTCTTTATGCTCTCTTTTACTTCAATTCATATTTCTTATGTGAGCATCTTTTCAAACTATCAAGCCTAACTTAAAGGCGTTAAAGAAAAGTACTTATTGGGAGATAACCCAAGAGTTTTCTTGAGTATTGGAAGTTATTACTTCAGTAATGACCTCTCCTTATCCTTTTTGTTTTTTTGTGCCAAGAATGACCTCTAATGAGAGTGAAGTAAGATTTGGGGAGTTGATGTCCCGAAACAGATTTCTGTCCTCCACCATAAAAATTCGTGAGGAGTCTCTGTAACTCGTATTAAGCTCAAAATTTACAACTAAATCCCCCAGTATGTTAGATAACTTTAGTTAGTTCAACACTTTTTGATTTGAGCAACAGAAGATTTTCCAAAAAATCGGTTTCTACCTGCTGGTCTGTTTTGGCAGATTTCTGCCATTATTTGCATTTGCTTCTTACTGATTCCATTTTGAGTTCTCTTTTGGGGAATTGAGATTTTTGAAGGATTTGATACAGTAGCTTGTGTTTTTAGTGAAAAAAAATTCTGTTCCAAAGATTTGCCTAAAGGTATATTATCTTTTGAATACACTAATGTTGCTAATGAAGATTGTGTGATGTTTTGTATGAAGGAAACAATTTCAGGTGTAAAGGAAGAATGATGTAATAAGATGAAGAATGGACAAAATCTCAAGCTTGGGGATGCCACCCCATGTCACCCCAATAAATATTAAAGAGGTACAAGCGTCAAAGCTTGGGGATGCCCAAGGCATCTCCTTCTTCATCAATAAAAATCTCAGGTCTTTCTAGACACTTTATTTTTATTGTTTCATGCATAGTTGTGTTGTTCTTGGAGCGTCTTAGTTTTCGTTTTTGGTTTTTGTTTGCTTAATTTTCTTGAGTAAGTTGGTTGGATCTCAGCACACTACTTTTGGAGAGAGAGACACTCTGTTTTCATTGCCTAGAACACTCTAGTTTTCACTCTTATTGTTCTGTGCGCGTTTACTTTTGCTGGCACTGTGTTTAGCCTTAGTTTTATTGTGCTTATTGCTTAGAACTTTTTAGTTCTTATTTGTGGATTTGTGAGACAATCTCACTGGTCTTTATTGATTATTATCTTTGTGAGTTGTTTCAAATAAGTTGATTGGTGTTGGAAAAGAGTAGAAAGTTTCATGCTTATAGTGGTACAAAAGTGAGCTTGCTTTGACTGTGACTTAGACTTTATCATGTCATGCTAGATGTTGTTTTGACCTTATGCTTAGTGATTATTGATGTAGCATGACTTGATCCAAATCATTGAGATTGCTTGGTGTGCCTTGAAAGAATCATGCATTGTTTTAACATACAAGAGCATAGTATTGTGGTATTCTCCTTTGATGCTTTGTTTGGGTTGACTTGGCACATGCTCACACCATTTTATGACTCTAACAAGTCACCATTATCCTCTAATATCATTTAGTCCTTGACTTGTGGTACCACTTTATGCTTTGATTAGTAATGTTTTGTCGCTCTGCATGATTATGGCCATTATTGCTCTCTTAGTTGGTTGATCCTAGTCTTTTGCTAGCCTCCACTTATATGAGTAAGCTCTACTCATGCTTCCAACTCCCATGAAACCAAATTATTCCAAAGTGTCCACTATAAATTCCTATGCATGGTGTGTTACACCATTCCAAGTATATTCTTATTTTCATCTATCTTCCAATTAAAAAGTATTTTGCTATGTGAAAACTTAGTGATTAAATCTCTCACGAACTTGATGGCACACTTTATATTCTTTGCCCCTAATAAACTTGAACCATTGTGTCATCTATGTTGTATATGCTTGCACTTATACGTTGGAATTAGTAGAACCATGTTGTCATGGAGAACGTTTTCAACATTGCACTTGTAGTTTGTACACAGTTGATATCATGCTTTTTTTGTCTATGGATGTCACCAGTGTGAAATAAAGAGGAAGATTGTAAGTCCATGGAGTTATGTATTTTGTGTTAGAGAAACGCCTGGGCCGCTAGCCTAATCCATGCCTAATCATGGTGGAAACTTGCAGCATCACCATAATGAGCATTCTGTGAAGCATCCTCAATAAAAATCCATGCACATAGTAAATAAAAAGATCGCTGAGATGCTCATTGTCTGCTTGCCTTGTCATTTTGGTTATGGGATAGATCCTGCACCATGTGCAAGGGGTACCCTATTGGCGGTTCTCTATGATACACATGTACTTACTATGACAAGAACTTACATGCGACTAAAGTTGAGTAGCATGAGGTGTGGCCCTCGTATTCAAGGGACATGAGATTGCCAACTTATACTTTGTCAAGCATATATTCCATAGTTTGTTCACTTTAACCTTAATCACTTCAAGATGTTTATGATAGGGGCAATGAGGGCTGAAAGCTAACAAGTACCATAATTTTTAGAAGCTCTTTTTGAAACATGAAATCCCTGCTTCCCTTATGAAGGGCCCTTCTCCACTACTATTGAGTCTCCACCTTCTACCTTTAGGCACCATTAAGAGATCATAGTTGCCATTCTTAGTTCTATGTGTAGTGTCCCAAAACTTATTGATTAATTCATATTGTTGATATTGCTTGTTCTTGAACTATTTGGATCTAGTCACTCTTATGAACTTTGAAGGTGTCCTATACATTTATATTTGCTACTCCATGAGGGTCAAGCTGAATGCCACTATGCCATGTTTTCTGTATGTGAAACAAACAAACATTTTTCAATGCATGTTATTCATGATCTTTGTTTATAACCTTTCATGTTGCATGCATAGTTACTTTGTCTTATTGTTAGAACTCCATCTTTCATGCACATGTTTAGAGTTCTTTGATCCCAGATTTCAATGCTTGCAAATGGTTTGATCTTGGTTGTGATGGTGCATGTCACCTCAAAAGTTATTCTTTTTATCACTTACCTACTCGAGGACGAGCAGGAGTTAAGCTTGGGGATGCTTGATACGTCGGAAACGTATCTATAATTTTTGATGTTCCATGCTTGTTTAGTATCTACTTTGCTTTGCTTTGTCTACACTTTGAGGTGTTTTTATATCTTTTCTGGAACTAACCTATTAACAAGTTGCCATAGTGTCAGTTGCATGTTTTCTTCTGTTTTTGGTTCCAGAAAGGCAGAAAATCAATATTCTCGGAATTGGACGGGACAAAAGCCAGGGTGTGGCCCCCCTGGTTGCCTCCCAGCCTCGCTTCTTCTCCTATAAGAAGCCCCCGACTCAGAAACCCTAAAGAATCGACCAAAAAGCTACGAAAAGTTCCGCAGCGCTGCCGCCACCGAAGGGGAGATTCAGGGGACAGAAATTCTCTGTTCTGGCACCCTGCCAGGACGGGGAAGTGCCCCCGGATCCATCTCCATCGATCTCCACCACCATCTGCATCACCGTTGTTGATTCCCATGATGAGGAGGGAGTAGTTTTTCCTCGAGGCTAAGGGCTCTACCGGTAGCTATGTGTTCATCTCTCTCTCTATGCATGATCTTGTTGTGTTCATGAGCTTTGTAATCTAGTAGATCTACCTTGCTACTCAAGTGCTTCAATAGATCTCTGCTCTCCCCATGTGTGTGAAAGTGACAGCGTGCATGCCATGATGGAACTTAGGATTGAGTCTACATAAATACTCATTGTGCTTGAATATATCTATGCTTTTCCCCACGTGTGTGAAAGTGACAGCGGGCACGCTGTGTGTGGCACTTAAGCTAGATTACATATATATTCATGAGTTATATTTTGAGTTGGTTGTCTCTATAAAATTGTGGTGTTTGTTGGAACCATCTAGCGCTGAAGGTGACAGTGTGGGGTTATCTAGATTGGGGAAGGTGGACTTTGAGGTGTGTTGTTATAGCCCTACCATGGATTAGAGTGTCCTACCGGAGAGTAGTTAAGAGTAGTATCATGAAGAGAGGATATTTATATAAGAGTGTTCACTAGTGAAAGTATGATCCCTAGGCATTGTTTCTAAACATTGAAACACCGTTTTCATCTAGATTTGTTGCATGCTTGCTTGCTTCCAGTCTTTTCCTCCACGCCATCATCTATTTTATGGCACTCACACACATTACCCCACGTCAACAACAAGTCAGAAGCTATTTTCTGGCACCGTTACCACTTGTATTTCACTATCTCTTTGCCGAACTAGTGCACCTATACACCTGACAAGTGTATTGGGTGTGTTGGGGACATAAGAGACTTCTTGTATCTTGATTGTAGGGTTGCTTGAGAGGGAAACCTTTGACCACTTCGTCCCTGAGTTCGATAAACCTTGGGTAATCCACTTAAGGGAAACTTGCTGCTGTTCTACAAACCTCTGCACTTGGAGGCCCAACAACTGTCTACAAGAATAGAAGTGTGTAGACATCAATGGCGCCCAGTATTGACGTGGGAGCGCTTCGTTGGAAACCCCAAGATCAAGGTGTGATGAGCACAACAGCAAGTCTTCCCTTAGTAAGAAACTGTGGTTATCGAACCAGTAGGAGGAAGGAAACGTCTTAAAGGTGTTGCAAGCAACATGGAAACCTACACAAAACAAACTCAAGACTTTGCCCCAATGAATAGTGAGGTTGTCAATCTCACTGGTTGCTGTAACAAAGGATTAACTGTATGGTGTGGAAGGTAATGATGGTTTGTAGCAAGTAAACAATAACAGTGGAAGATGTATCAATGGTAAAGATTGGACCGGGGTTCATAGTTCACTAGAGGTGCTCTCCTTAGATAAACAAACATGACATGCAAGGTAAACAAAATACAGCAGGGCAATTGACAGGACTGAGCAAGGCATAACAATGCAATACTAGACATAAAGATCCTATGAGATTCGATTGGGCAATACAACAATATACATAGACCGCCATCCAACTGCATCTATGACTAGAAATCCACCTTTGGGTTATCATCCGAACCCCCTCCAGTATTAAGTTGCAAGCAACAGACAACTACATTAAGCAAAGTGTGTAAGGTAAATAATCCACTTGTTCCATGAACAAGAGACCGTTGTTTTCTCCCTAATGGCAACAACACATCTACAACCGTAGAGATTTCTGTCACTTTCCTTGATTAAGTAGAGGCATGAACCCACTATCGAGCATAAATACCCCCTCTTGGAGTCACTAGCAACTACTTGGCCAAGATAGCTACTAACAACGGAGAGCATGCAAGATCACAAACAACACAGATATGATAGAATCAATAAGACAAAACCATTAATCAATCTGACATAGTAATCGCATTATCCATTGGATCCCCGCAAACACAACATGCATGATTACAAATAGATGAGATCTTGATCATGAACGGAGCTCACAAGATCTAGACATGAAAGCACAAGGAGGAGATACAACCATCTAACTACTACATGGACCCGTAGTCCAAGGTGGAAATACTCACGCTTCATACCGGAGGCTGGCATGATAAAGAAGAAGGCCTCCGGGATGATCTCCCCTCTGATAGGGTGCCGGGAAGAGCTTCAGATCCCCCCGATCTAGGGACAATGTTGACGGCGGCTACATACGGTTTTGTGGAATATTGATCGGGTACTTAGGGTTTAGGCATGGGGGCTTCTTATAGGCGAAAAAGCAAGGCTGGGAGGCTGCTAGGGGGCCCACACCCTACACAGGCGCGGTGCCACCCTGCGCCGCGCCTGGGGGGTGTGTCCACCCTGTGGCGCCCCTCCGTCTCTCCTCTGGACCCCATGTTCTCATCGATGAAATATTGACTTTGGCCTTTGTCCCATCCAATTCCAAGAATATTTCCTTACTAGCTTTTCTGGAACCAAAAAACCGTAGAAAACAGGCAACTGGCACTGTGGCAACTTGTTAATAGGTTAGTACCAGAAAACATATGAAAAGCACCTCAAAGTGTGGACAAAGCAAAGCAAAGTAGATATTAAACAAGCATGGAACATAAAAAATTATAGATACGTTTCCGACATATCAGAGGGCCATGCTCCACTTGTAGAATTTGAGATCAACGGGCACCACTACAACAATGGATACTATCTAGCAGATGGCATCTATTCAAGATGGCCAACATTTGTGAAGACTATCTCAAGCCCAATGCTCCACAAGTATTCTCAGTTTGCCAAGTAACAGGAAGCTTGCAGGAAGGACGTGGAGCGGGCATTTGGTGTGCTCTAGCAGAGGTTTGTAGTTGTCTGGTTCCCTGCTATGACCTGGTCAAAAGATCAGATGTGAGAAGTGATGAATTGTTGTGTGGTCTTGGACAACATGATCATTGAGGATGAGAGGAAGGATCCAATGGGTTTGCTCGAACAGAACGAGCCATACTACAGACAGGGACCTCTTGCCGAGCCTGATCATCAGGTGCCTCCAACCTGGGCTGCCTTCATCGCCATACGTCAGGAGATCCGAGATCCGGCGGTGCATCAACAGCTGCAGGTTGGTCTTGTTGAGCACCTATGGATACGCAGGGGAAACACGTAGATGCCGATCATGAACTAGCCGAACTAGGCCGAAATATGTTGTATTTTCACTGTAGGCCAAACTATGTTTAAATTTACGCCGAACTATGTTTAAAATTTCGCCAAACTGTGATCAAATGTATGCCGAACTAGGCCAAACAATGTTCTGTATTCATATTATGCCGAAATCTAGACGAATTTGGGCGAAAAGGGGCGTCCCGGGAACTCGACCTGGGAACGCGAGTGGGGAACTCGGCGTTCTTAGGACGAAAATGTGTTTCGTCAGGCCAAAGTTTGGTCTGGATTTTGTCCTGGGAGTGAGGATACTCTTACCCTCACATTCGCCGACAGTTTCCCTGCCAGGGTCTGTCGGCTGGAGTATCAACCTCCAACGCGTGCAGTGTGGATCGAACAAAATCAGATTTCACTCATCAATCATCACACAGTTGCCGCACCTTGAATAGGGATGCAGATATAAGACAATCGGGACAA
The DNA here is from genome assembly GCA_030063025.1 of Avena longiglumis. Taxonomy (NCBI): domain Eukaryota; kingdom Viridiplantae; phylum Streptophyta; class Magnoliopsida; order Poales; family Poaceae; genus Avena; species Avena longiglumis. The sequence continues at coordinate 452,017,907 of CP125974.1, read as the reverse complement.
GTGAGATACCACTTTTAGACTACTAGACTAACTCGGTTAGTCTAGTAGAGTTAGTTTAGTAGTCTAAAAGTGGTATCCCACTTGTCCCTTCAATTGAGACAAGTGAGTTAGTCTAGTAGTCTAAAAGTGGTATTCCACTTGTCCCAATTGTCCCACTTTTACGTCTCTAACCTTGAAGGATGTACCGAGACATTGTAGAAATGGAGGAGACCGGGCGCAATGAAATTTGAGGCCATCCCCGGGTCTGTACTTCCGGCGGCGTGCTCGTCCTCATTGGAGTGCCTTTTTTTTTTCTTTGGGAGGAACGGTGCTTTTTTTCCTGAGTGACGGATCCCACGTACTAACAGAGTCCATTTTAACTGAATCTGGCAACCAATAATGAAATACACTTTCCGTTTTAAAATGTTTTAACTTTTGTGAAAAGAATGTACCTAACCTTTTTCAGTGTATAGGTTCACCTATACCTGGGCATAGGCAGCCCGGTCCGGCCGGCCCGACCCGGCCCGAAAAAAGCCCGACGGGCCGGGCTTTCACATTTGCGGCCCGAAGGATGCACGGGCCGGGCTCGGGCCAGAGAAAAGTGAAAAATAGGGAGAAGCCCGGCCCGCGGCCCGACAGCCGGGCCTGGGGTTTGCACAAGCGGGCTTTGTCGGGCCCGGCCCGAGCCCGGCCCGGCCTGGAACATGCCCAGGTATTCACCAATATAGACACTAAACCTACACACTAAAGGGGGTATAGATATATTCTTTTCACAAAAGCTCTAAAGCATCATATATTTTCAAACAGAGGGAGCAGTGGTGATGTTCCACTTTTTTTTTTTGATATGTCGGCCATTGTTTTGGGACATACCGATGACGTTAAAGAAATGGCATATCACTAACGTGATGTCTACTCTAAGGATTTTTCTAGTAGTGCTTGTGAGAGAGACTATGGAAGGAGAGATGGATATGTCATGTGGGCTGATATTATCGCCCATGATTGTTCCTTTCAGGCATGCCAAACATGCCGAGGGTCTAGGATCAGGGCCGGCTCTAACCCATGGCAGGGTTGTGCCATGGCCAAGGGCCCAGACCAGAGGGGGCCCATTTTTTAGCGCTAAATTACAAGGGACCAGAAAAAATTAGCCAGGAGGAGGTAGATCTACGATCAGCTTCGACGCGGAAGGCGGAACCAAACCAAAACGTTGCCCTTCGCCCCGGCCACCCCTGCCTGCCGCGATCGCGAAGTCTCTCTAACTCTCTCACGCCTCGCGGAACCAAAACGGCAAAACCGAAACGACGCGGTTTCCTCTCTCTCTCTCGCCTCGCGGCTCGCGCTCGCGGTTTCGACGTTTCGTCGCCACGCGCCAGCCTTGACCACGCAGGCGCATAACATGGCCACTCTAACGCCTTGACCAATGGCTTTCTGCCTGTCATGCGGCTGCTTCCTTCCTCTGCTTGGTCTTGGCTGCCATTCGCTACTGCCCTCTGTAACTTAGATCATTCACAGACTGTAAGTTTATCTGTTTATGTCTAATTCCTTCTTATCAATTCCTGATTTAATTCTTCTAATTAATCTCTCGATTTGGTGTTATGATCTTTGATATAAATTTTTTCACAATCTTTGATAGGTGTTACGATGGGGAAGCAATTGTCGGGTGCTGCGAAAAAGAAGAAAAGAAAGAGAGAGAATCAGCTTATTGATTCCCAAAGAGGTGCTTTAAATAAGTTTTTTCAAACAAAAAGTAGTGTTAATGTCAATAATAATAATCAAAGGCAAGAATCTGATCTCGGAGAAGATGATGAGAATAATTCAAATGCACGAACAAGCTTTTTAAGCACGATCAAGCTTAATTGTCGATGAACTAATTGGAGGCTAGGTTATTTTGAGGTATTCACTAGCATGGAATACTTGTTATATTTTCCTACCATTTTTATATTTTCTATCTAAATATCACAATGCTTTAGTGCTTGACAATTATTTATAGACATCTCGACTGTGAACGTGTGGTTATATGTTTTTAAATATTTTCAAATAAAATTGGCACATATATTATCTATATATCTAATTATACGTACATATATATATATATATATATTGTATTTAGGGGCCCTTTTATCGACTTCGTCCAAGGGCCTCGAAAAATATAGAGCCGGCCCTGTCTAGGATAGACTAGAAACAAAAAGCTCGCAGAACCAACTTTAAGGATTCGAAGTTCGCGGTTCGATTTCATTAGCCCCTTCCTACGAGGTTTTAGAATGGAATCAAATCTATGCTCAATAGTTGGTCATCAGAGTGTCATAGGTGGAGCTATCGGATCACCATATTGGGTCATGGTCCACGCTTTCCAAAAATTATCAAGCATAATATAGCCCATTAATTGGCCCAAGGCGGAGAAATTGTGGTACATTTGCCAGGTCGGCGCAGTCTTCGAAGAAAAAAATTGGTTCACATTCACACAAGTTTGTGCCTTTATCTTTCGGTTTACAAAAAAAAAAAAAAAATCGCTGTCCAATCAACAGCAATATGAATTATAATTGGCTTAGTCCTTTCCATGGCTATATCATATAGGCTTTGCCTAGATGTCACATATCTGCTGTACACTTGTGGGGGTGACAAACGGCGACGACCCGTAGAAGGCAACCGCGGTGAGTTTCTTGGCCGTCGTCTCCGTGGGATGCACAAAGTCCCAGAAGATGTGGTTCGTCCGGTTCTTGCAGAGTCTGCTCAAGGGGGCGCAGAGAAACATGGCGTTTTTATGCCCCAACCCGCAGCACGCAGAGTCTACCACCTCGTAACCTATCACCGTGACGCCAAACCACACCGTTATAATGAAGCCAAGAAAAATTAACAAAAAAAAGTCGGCAAGCAGACTGCTAGTCGATCGACGTACCATTTTCTTGCGGCCGCTGGATGTACTGAAGCAAAGCACCGGCGGCATCGAACAAGGAGTAGCGGAAGTCTGGGTGCCGCCCGCTCATCTGGCGGAGGAGGGAGGCCACCACGACGTTGTACCGAGCTGACAGGTCGTTTGCCTCCGCGTCGCACTCGTTGCCCGGAGCGCGCTCCCGCAGCACCGGGCAGCACCCTATTGGCGCTGCTCCAACCACGAATAGCTTGCGCATCCCAAGCTCGTACATCCTCTGGAAACAAACCAGGTTGTGGTATGTCTCAAAATGCAAGAGCAATTAACGATCAATCAAGTAGTAAACAGCTTGCTAAAAAAGCTTTATATTGTGAACCTGCAGCTGCCCTTCCAGTGAGCGAGACAACGAGTCGATGAATTCCTTACGAGTCTGAGGAGGACGGCTTATGAGTTGTTTCACGAGGTTTGGACGAACGTAGTTAAGTATGTCGTTGCCGCCGATGGATAATGCAAACATCGATCTGCCCAAGTGGGCTGAAGCCTTCTCTTGGCCGAGCTGCTGCACCAACGATGCATGTACCTCGGAGTAGTGCTCATCAATTTGGCCGTCCAAGCTCATGCACTGACCCTGTGGATAGACGCATATATATAAGTAAATACATTATTGTGAGCAAATGTTAAAACTATCTCGGTTACTTATTCGGTGGTGTATTCCTCACTAAAACTTAGTTGGCTATTTCTTTACGATGTACGTATCTCCATATATATTTACCATGTTTGTTTGACTTGATACTCCTGCACCTCCTGAAGCAAAGTTGACACCCTTCAGATAGGTGGAGTTGTCGCTTGAGGGGCCACAGATGGACAGGTATGGAGGAGGGCTGGCCAGATTGAGATGCTCAGCTGTAATGGCAGGAAAAAGGGCATGATCAGTTTTTAATTAAACATCGCAAATACAATACATACATGAGTGTATGTACTTGAACTAACAAAGCAACATTGCCACATTGCTGCACATCAAGACATTGTGTTGTCACAAGATACCTACCAGAGCAATTGCAAGCATTGGTTCGGCCCTCACAAATAGGACCATGCACATGGCTTTCTATTTGGCATAGGGATTTGTTATTTTACGAATCTCACTGAGTAATGAACCATAAAATATTATTCCCGTCTAGAAATGAATGACAAGTAAGTTTGAGTTATGTTTGAACAAGCCATGGCACCTTCTTAATCAACATACCCTTAGTGGGGGCTTAATGCGGTGCACAAGGCACCTTCCCAAAATATCTAAATGTCGACGTTTTTTTATCCGGTGACTATGCACACAAAAAACTAATGGCGCGTCCATCGCCTTTGCGAAACCCATAATATCTTTGGTTAGCACAAGCAGATTGTGTCTACACAAACCTTATCGTTGGGTTGAATCTTGTGTAATGACGCACTTGATTCTTTAACATTTTGGTTAGCGCTAGTTCAGGGGATCGCTCCGATCAATTATTAAAGGTATAATTAACTTTGGACGGCAATGCTTGTGCTAAATAAAAAGCTTTAGCCAGTAGTGCGATGTTACAAAGAAGATCATGCACGCACGATGGAGTGCCCTTGCTACCGGCCGTTCGAGGCCATGGAAATGCAAATGGTTCATTGTCTTTCAAACAATATATTCATGTTGAAAAAACAGAAAGGAGTTCCGAACAAATGAGACAAAGCAGTATATATATATTATTATACGCACCGAGGAAGTCGACGAAGTTCTTGCCGTTGCTGAACCTGCCGGTAGACTCGCGACCCGGGTAGTCCACGCCGTTGTGCTTGAAGTTGGCCCTGAGCAGCGTCGGCAGGTGGTTGTTCGTCCCGGCGTCTGCCAGTGAATCGCCGAGCACGTATAGCGCCAGGACCGGGATCGGGATCGAGGCCTGCGCCGCCGCCTCGCGCAGACAGCAAGTAGCCAGTGACAAGATGACACAAGAGATGATGATCCCATTCCCACTGGGAGGACCCATTATTCCCATTGTGCGCGCCAAGGGAAAGCTCGCTTAGCTAGCCACGTACCTAGTTCATGGAGTCGGTTCGTATATATAGAGATGGGAGAGCTGTCAGTGTCAACCATGGCATCCAAATAAAAGTAGTAGCAGTACAACGTTCATGGCATAGAGGTGGAACCGGCCGCAAGTCGTGGAGCGGATTCCTGATGACATTTTTCAATTGACGCGCAGCTCTGCTCCTCCTCGATTCTCCAGCGTGTTCACGTTGCCGTATCTGCAAATGTCAACTTTGCGATTCTACTTCTCGAAGAGAGGCAAGGAACCTGCACACCACCAAGGTCGCTGACGGTGGTTAAGGAAACACTATGTCAGGTGCTTAGATCGGAGGCACTGAAAACTGCCGCTAATTCTTCAAAAAGTGCCGGCGGTGGAAAACAAAATGCTGCATTTATTAGTGGTGTCAGGAAAAGCACCGCAGTCACTTTTTCAAAACTGCCTCAAAAATCACTCATATGCTTAGGCACTTTAAAAACTTTCTCTATTTCATTCTGACGTATTTTCCTAAAATGCCTTAAGATTTCACCCTGAGGCACTTTTCAGGACTGCCTCTAATTTTATTTCGAGACACTTTTTCTAAAAATGCCTTTGATTACATTTCTAGGCATATTTTAAAAATGCCTGAAAATATAAATAAAGGCTTTTTTTTACAAAAGTGTCTGAAAATACAAAAATGGGCAGTACTGAAAAGTGAAGCACTCTTCAAGTACACAAATCAAGCATTTACCAAAATTCATTTAACAATGTAATCTCAATACTCACAAGTTGGCTTACTGTAAAATAGGGGAAACCCCATTATGGTGCCTTGTATTGCTTATTATATAGACTTACAAGACTAGACTTCATACCGCATATATAGACTACACATATACAACCATATATTTATATAAATACAATATGGTTATATATTCTAACACCCTCCCTCAGTTGTAAACGGGCGTCGACGAATGTTAAGACTGTCCCAAAAATCCAAAAAGAGGGGCGACGGTAGTCCCTTGGTAAAAATGTTCGCAAACTGGGAAGAACTCGGAAAGTGTAGAACCCGGACCTCGCCGGTGGTGACACGATCTCGTGCAAAATGCAAGTCGATCTTCACATGCTTGGTGCGCTTATGATGTACAGGATTATGTGTCATGTAAACCGAGCTCACATTGTCACAAAAAACCACAGTGGCACCAGTCACCGGTCGATGAAGCTTCTGAAGAAGCTGTCGTAACCAACAAGTTTCAGCCACCACATTCGCAACCGCCTTGTACTCCCTCGGCGCTGGAGTGAGAGACCGTGTGCTGCCGCTTAGCATACCATGACACCAGATTAGCGCCGAGGAAGACAAAGTAGCCTGAGGTAGACCATCTAGTGTCTGGGCAACCTGCCCAATCAACGTCAGAGTAGGCCGTCAACTTGTTGGAGTTGCGTCGAAACAAGGTGAGACCATAGTTGGTGGTGCCGCGGATGTAGCGAAGAACACGCTTGACGAGAAGCAAATGATTAGCCCGAGGATCATGCATATGAAGACAAATCTGCTGCACAACATAAGAGATGTCTGACCGAGTAAACGTAAGGTACTGAAGACCACCTGCAATACTACGGTACTCGGTCGGGTCTGTAACAAGATCACTGGACTTGGCTGAAAGTTTGGAGGCAATATCAACTGGAGTAGAGATGGATTTGCACTGTAACATACCAGCTCTATCAAGAAGATCCAATGCATACTTCTCCTGTGAGAGGAACAGACTATCCTTGCTGCGTGTCACAGAGATGCCCAGAAAGTAATGAAGATCGTCCATATCTGTCATACTGAACTCTATACGAAGAGAGACAATCAAACTGTGCAACAATGTTGAGGAAGATACAGTCAGGATTATGTCATCCACATAGAGCAGGACATAGGCCATGTCAGCACCACGCCGATAGACGAACAACGAATTATCGGACTTGGAGCCAATGAAACCAACCGAAGAAATGAATGAGGAAAACCGCTAAAACCATGCTCTAGGCGTCTGCTTCAAACCATAGAGTGATTTATTGAGACGACATACCTTATCAGGATAATTCGATCAGTGAACCCAGAAGGCTGACGAGCATAAATAGTTTCTGTGAGAGTGCCATTGAGGAATGCATTCTTGACGTCAAGTTGATGAATAGGCCAGTTACTGGTTAACGCAAGAGAGAGCATTGTGCGAATAGTGTCTAGCTTGACGACAGGGCTGAAGGTTTCATCAAAATCAATACCTTCACGTTGAGTAAATCCTCGGAGCACCCAACGAGCTTTGTATCATTCTAAGGAACCATCAGACTTCATCTTGTGACGGTAGATCCACTTGCCTGTAACAATATTAACATTCTGAGGTGGATCAACGAGGTCCCAAGTATTGTTGGAGAGAACAGCGCCATACTCCTCAACCATGGCGGAGTGCCAATTCGGATCCTTGAGAGCACCATGATAGGTCTTCGGTATTGAAGATAATCCCTCAACATGAAGATCAAAAATCGTCCTGGGATGCACAATCCCCCATTTAGCACGAGTGACCATTGAGTGAGACGGTGGCGGAGGCGGGTCCCGCTGACGGCGGGGTAGTGGTGGTGGCGGCGCGGGGGTGACCGGCGATGCAGCGGGCGATGGAGCTGCCATTCGCGGCAGGAGAAGCACCAGAACAGCTGTCGTGGTAGGCTGAGATAGTGGCGGCAATGCTTAGGGCAGGGCTCGGCGCGGCTGGGGGCGACATGGTGGCAGGCGCCCGTGGCGCCGTGGCTAGCGACCATGGAGGCGTCGAGGGTGGCGCGGCGGAGCCCGTGGCCGGTGATGCCGCGCTTGGCACGGTGAATGGCGTCGACAACGTCAGCTGCTCAGGTTCCTGCAAAAAAATCATACGAGTGCAGGGAGGGAGTAGGGGACGGTGCAGACGGAGTGGAGGCAAAGGGAAACGTGGACTCATCAAACACAACATGGCGAGAGATGATGATCTTTTGGGTGGAGCAATCAAGGCAGCGATAGCCATGATGCCGGGATGGATATCCAAGGAACACGCAGGGAACGGAGCGTGGCACAAGTTTGTGCGGTGCAACGGCGGTGGTGTTGGGGTAGCATAAACATCCGAAGACCCTAAGACCAGCGTAAGCAGGATCTACGCCAAGTAAAGCACGAAAGGGAACACGATCAGAAATTGCCTTGGAAGGTAGCCGATTGTGTAACAGAACGGCTGTGTTGAGGGCCTAAACCCAGAAACGAGGCGGCATGCTGGGCTGAACAAGAAGTGTGCGAGTAATGTCATTGAGAGTGCGAATAATACGTTTGGCTTTACCATTTCTGTTGAGAAATGTATGGACATGAAAAGCGGAGTGCAGTTCCATGGTGTTGGGCAAACGAATGGAGTTGGGAATTTTCAAACTCGCGACCGTTGTCACACTGAATAGCCTGCAAGCGCATACTAAACTGGGTGAGTGCAAGAGCGTGAAGAGACGACAAGTGAGAGAAAACTTCTGAGTTAGCCCGAAGAGGATAGACCCATGCATACTGAGTAAAATCATCAAGACATACAAGATAATACTTAAAGCCGAAAATACTCTCAGGCCCGCGAAGATCAACCACTCGTGCCCGAGATCACTATCCAATCAAAAACCAGACTTCCAAGATCCATCTCACTCAGACCCTTTAGAATGTAGTGGCTCGTCCATGGATAGCCAGGAGGACCACTTAGCAGGAGTAGTGCTGATAGGAGATGTCCAAAAATCGCAGTGAATTATATGAAATGGAGTAGTGGTTACACGATTGGTAGAAGAGAAAGGAAGACAAACATGACGACCTAACTGACACGCATGACACAAACTACTTTTATTCTTTTCCCTAGGAATAATAGAGGAGCGAGCTAAGGTCCCCATTACTGGCCGCCCAGGATGCCCAAGCCGACGGTGCCAAAGTGCAGGATCTACGACGAGGAAGGCAGATGGCTGGCTGGTGGATGAAGGGCGGATGGAGTAGATAGGTCCGAAGCTATTGCAGCGAAGAACTCGGCCCTGGTTAGAAGGTCTTTCATAGAAAAATCAAGAGGATCAAATTCGATAGAGACACGATTATCAATAGAGAATTGACGAACAGACAAAAGGTGTTTAACAATGGTAGGAGCAACTAAGACATTACGAAGGTAAAGAGGATGAGAGGAAGTAGAGATAGGGAGACGTGCATGCCCGGTACCGGTGATCAAAGGGTGGAACCGTTACCGACAACGACAGCACGTCGAGAGGAAGAAGGAGGAGACACGGAGGTAAGCATACTAGAATCAGAGGCGAAGTAATAGGAAGCGCCGGTGTCCATCACCCACTCCCTGGGTTCTTGCAGTCCCATGGTCTGGAACTGGTTCATCAGCGCAGCCTAATCCCACGAGGCCGACAAAGGTGCCGGAGACGCCGAGGCACCAAGTCCATGGGTGGGCTGCGGGGGCGCATACCCGTAGTTATAGGCATCAGGGGTGGGGCCGACGCCATACGGGTTCTGAGCGTAGAACGCCCGTGGCGCCTGAGCGTGCCTCGGCGTGTAGCTGGGAGGCGGGGCGTAGGCGGGCTGCTGCCTGCCAAGCACGGCACCCTGGTCGTAGGGCAACATCTGGATGGCACCATTCCAGGGATGCTGCGGGGAGGACCAAGAAGGAGGGGCGGCGGTCGGCGCAGTTGGGGGCACGGGCTCCTGTGGGGGCGGGGCGTCCTTGGCGTCGTCGGTGGCGTTCTTCTTCTTCTTGTTCTTGCCCTTGCCGGTGCTCTTGCCAGGGTTGCCATCGTTGGCGAAGAGGGCCTTGTCGGTGTAGCGGGCGCGGCGATTCTTCCGCTTCATATCATGAAGCGAGAGCAACGAGCGGCACTACGCGAAACTGAAGGGTTTCACATCATAGTAAATCAAAAAAATTCTATGGATGCGAACGGGAAAGCCAATATCTAATCTAGGAGATGCAAACAACGAGGGGGAATAGATGAGAACGTGGGTGAATAGATTCGCACAGCGGAACGTTCGTCGGAACGTGGGTGATGTAGTCGTACTCGCTTCTCCTCCTCGCGATCCGATCCGATCTAACACCGCAAGTGGCGATGACTCCGAGAGATGCACACATGCGGCACCTCGATGTCTCCTCCTTCCTCGGTCCAGCAAGTATGGTGGAGAGACGGATTGGATCTACAAGACGGCACGGTGCAAGTGGTGGAGAATTTCTGCAGCAGGGCTTCGCCTACACACAGTCGGGAGGAAGAGAGAGGAGGGCAGCAGGGCGGCTAGGGCTTGAGGAGGAGGCGTGGGAGGGGTGCGCCCCCAGCCCTCTTTATATAGAGGGGTGGGCGGCCAGCCCTTGCCCCTCCCCCAATCCCTAGGGCCGGCGGCCAAGGAGGGAGGAGTGGGGGGCATTTCCCCCGCCCTTCTAGAAGCTCCCCTAGGGTTTTGCCCTAGGTTGGCCGGCTGGGCCCTATGGGGCCTTGTGCTCCTGGCCCAATGCGACCAGGACACTCCATCATAGGCCCATGCCCCCTCCCGGCAGGTGGGGCCATGTTGGTCCCCTTCCGGAAGGTTCTAGAAGCTTCCGGTACAATACCGATTAACCCGAAACAATTCCGAACTCCAAAAATTGCATTGCCTTATATGAATCGTATTCTCCGGACCATTCCGGAACCTCTCGTGATGTCCCGGATCCCATCCGAGACTCCAAAAAAAAACTCATAAACCAATTATCCAATCTATCCTAGCGTCGAGACACGTTAAGTGTGTGACCCTTCGGGTTCGAGAACATGCAGACATGATCTTCTATCAATAATCAACAGCGGGGTCTGGAAACCCATATTGACTCCCACACATTCATCGATGATCATATCGGATGAACCACGATGCCAGGATTCAATCAATCCCATATATATATATATTCCCTTCGTCTCGCGATATTTTACTTGCCAGAGATTTGATCGTCGGTACCGTCATACCTAGTTCAATCTCGTTCACATCAAGTACTTTACTCGTTCTGTAATCCGATATCACTTTGTGAGTAAATCCTTAATCACATGCTTGCAACCGAGTGGGCCCGAAGTATATCTCTCCGACTTGGGAGGGACAAATCCCATCTCGATACATACAACCCAACAGGTACTTTCTGATCACCTGAGAGACACCTTTATGATCACCCTCTCATAGGATGACGTTTGATGACCTCAAAGCTTTATTCCGATACCAGGGAGTTGTATTATCTCATGGTCTAAGGAATACAATATTTGACATAAGAAAAGCTTCGCAAAGATGAACACGATGACACGATCTAATTGCTCCGCTTAGTTTGGGTTTGTCCATCATGTCATTCTCCCAATGATATGATCTCATTATTAATCGACAACTCATGTCTATGGTTAGGAAACCTTAACCATCATTAATCAATGAGCTAGTCCATAGAGGCATACTAGGGACACGGTGTTGTTCACAAACCACACAAGTATTAAAGTTTCCGCTTAATACAATTCTAGCATGGAATATAAACTTTATCATGAACAAGAATTATAATAATAACATCTTTATTATTGCCTCTAGGGCATAATTCCAACAGTCTCCCACTTGCACTAGAGTCAATAATCTAGGTTACATCTGGCAACAATCTAACACCCATGGCACTAAGGTGTTGATCATGTTTTGCACGTGGAAGAGGTTTATTCAATGGATCTGCGACATTCAGATCTGTATGTACTTTGCTAATCTTCAGATCTCCATATGCTATATAATCTCAGATTATATGAAACTTGAAGTTGATATGCTTGGTCTTTGGATGATATCTTGGTTCCTTAGCGAGTGCTATGGCGCCAGTGTTGTCACACAATATCTCCAGTGGGTCCAATGCACTTGGAACCACGCCAAGCTCAGTGATGAAGTTCCTGATCCAAACTCCTTCACTTGACGCTTCTGCAGTAGCCATGTATTCCGCTTCTACTGTAGATCCCGCGATCACGCTTTGCTTGTAGCTTCTCCAGCTCACAGCTCCTCCATTCAAAATATAAATGTATCATGTCTGAGATTTAGAATCATCCTTGTCGGTGTCGAAACTAGCGTCGACGTAACCTTTTACGACGAGTTGTTCATCACCTCCATAGACTAAGAATATTTCTTTAGTCCTATTTAGGTACTTTAGGATGTTCTTCACGGCTGTCCAGTGTTCCACTCCTGGATCACTTTGGTATCTGCTCGTCAAACTAAGAGCATTGGACACATCCGGTCTAGTACACAGCATGTCATACATGATAGAACCTATGGCTGAGGCATAAGGCACTTTGCTCATAGCTTCTCTATCATTTAGTAGTGGACCGAGCCTTGCTCAATATCTTACCTGACAACATAGGCACTGAACCTTTCTTTGCCTTATCCATTCTGAACCTTTTCAGAACTTTGTCTAGGTATGTACTCTGGCTTAAAGCTATCAGACGTCTTTGTCTATCTCTATAGATTTTGATGCCCAATATATAAGCAGCTTCACCTAGGTCTTTCATTGAAAAACACTTGTTCAAATAACTCTTCACATCGTTAAGCATGTTAATGTCATTTCCAATAATCAATATGTCATCCACATATAGTACCAGAAATGTCACTGAGCTCCCACTCACTTTCTTGTAGATACAAGCTTCGTAGCAATTTGGAACAAATCCAAAGCTCTTGATCACTTGATCAAAACGAATGTTCCAACTCCGAGATGCTTGCTTCAGTCCATAAATGGAACGCTGAAGTTTGCACACTTTATCAGCATACTTAGGATCGACAAAACCTTCGGGTTGCATCATATACAACCCTTCATCAATGTTGCCATTGAGGAACGCAGTCTTGACATCCATCTGCCATATTTCATAATCATAAAACGCAGCAATTGCTAATAAAATCCGAATGGACTTAAACATCGCTACGGGAGAGAAAGTCTCATCGTAGTCAACACCTTGAACTTGTCAAAAACCTTTCGCGACAAGCCGTTCTTTATAGATGGTAACATTACCATCCGCGTCCGTTTTCTTCTTGAAAATCCATTTGCACTCAACGGCCTTTCGGTCGCTAGGAGGGTCCACCAAAGTCCATACTTGGTTTTCGCTCATGGATCCCAATTCGGATTTCATGGCCTCTAGCCATTTCTCAGAGTCTGGGCTCATCATCGCTTACTCATAGTTTGTAGGTTCACTGTCTTCTACCAACAAGACAATCAAGACAGGGTTGTTGTACCACTCATGAGGGGCACGCGACCTTGTCGACCTGCGACGTTCAGTAGCAGCATCGTCCGAAGCTTCATGATCCTTGTCATTAGCTTCCCCTATTGTTGGTGCAGGCGGCATTGGAACAATTTCAGGTGCTGCGCTACTCTCCAACTCAAGAGAAGGTTCAACAACCTCGTCTAGCTCTACTTTCCTCCCACTCACTTCTTTCGAGAGAAACTCCTTCTCAAGAAAGGAACCGTTCTTTGCGACAAACACTTTGCCTTCGGTTCTGCGATAGAAGGTATACCCAATAGTTTCCTTAGGGTATCCTATGAAGACGCATTTCTCCGCTTTGGGTTCGAGCTTGTCGGCATCAACTTCTTGACGTAAGCTTCGCATCCCCAAAATTTAAGAAACGATAAATTAGGTTTAGCACCAAACCATAGTTCATACGGTGTCGTCTCAACGGATTTAGATGGTGCCCTATTTAAAGTGAATGCAGCGGTTTCTAATGCATAACCCCAAAATGATAACGGCAAATCAGTAAGAGACATCATCGATCGGACCATATCTAATAGGGTTCGATTCCGGCGTTCAGACACACCATTGCGTTGTGGTGTTCCGGGAGGCGTGAGTTGCGAAACGATTATGCTTGCTTTAAGATGCGTGAGAAAATCATAACTCAAATATTCACCTCCACGATCGGATTGTAGAAACTTAATCTTTCCGTTACGATGGTTCTCCACTTCATTCTGAAATTCCTTGAACTTTTCAAATGTTTCAGATTTATGTTTCATTAAATAGATATACCCATATCTACTTAAGTCATCGATAAAAGTGAGAAAATAGCGATATCCACCGCGCGTCGAAACACTCATCGGTCCGCATACATCGGTATGTATGATTTCCAACAAGTCTGTTGCTCGCTCCATCATTCCGGAGAACGGGGTTTTGATCATCTTGCCCATGAGGCATGGTTCGCATGTGTCAAATGATTCAAAATCAAGAGACTCCAAAAGTCCATAAGAATGGAGTTTCTTCATGCGTTTTACACCAATATGACCTAGACGACAGTGCCACAAATTAGTATTATCACTATCTACTTTGCATCTCTTAGCCTCAATGTTATGGATGTGTGTTTCATCCCTTTCGAGATTCAGAAGAAATAAACCATTCATAGCAGGTGCATGACCATAAAAGATGTTACTCATATAAATAGAACAAACATTATTCTCAAATGCGCATCGTCACCTCATCCCTCGCAAGCCGCCGTCTATTCCGTAGCTCCTGTTTTGAGTTACAAATATTAGCAACTGAACCAGTATCAAATACCCAGGCACTACAACGAGGGCTAGTAAGGAAAACATCAATAACATGTATATCAAATATACCTTTGATGGTGCCAGCCTTCTTGTCCGCTAAGTACTTCGGACAGTTGTGCTTCAAGTGACCCTTGTCCTTGCAATAGAAGCACTCAGTGTCCGGCTTGGGTCCAGACTTGAGCTTCTTCTCAGCAGGGGCAACGCGCTTGCCGCCGCCTTTCTTGAAGGGCTTCTTTGCACCCTTACCTTTCTTGAAGGTGGGGGGCTTGTTGACCATCAACACATGATTATCCTTTTTGATGTCCACCTCCACAGCCTTCAGATTTGCGAAGAGCTCGGTGATCGTATCAGTGGAACCAATCTGATTATGAGTCACTACAAAACTTTTGTAGCTGGGAGGGAGTGATTGCAGAACCCTGTCAATCTTGAGATCCTCTGGAATCTTGCAGTCCAGTTGCTCAAGGCGTTGAGTGTAGCCCGACATCTTTATGGCATGCTCACTAATGGAACTCCCTTCCTCCATCTTGCAGTTAAAGAATTTCTCAGAGATCTCATATCTCTCGAGCGGGCTGAGTGCGAAACATAGTTTTCAGCTCCTCAAGAATCTCAAAGGGCCCGGGATAGTCTTCAAAACGATTTTGAAGGTCCGATTCCATAGCAAACAACATGGTGCTCTTAATCACACCATAATCATCTTTGCGCTACTGATAGACAGCTTTCTCATCAGCCGGCGCATCTACAGCAGGGGCGTCACCTAGCGCATTCTCAATGACATAGTCCTTTTGACCGCTAGAGAGAATGATTCTCAGATTGCGGAACCAGTTGGTGAAGTTAGACCCATTGTTTCTAAGCTTTTCCTTCTCAGCAAAAACGTTGAAGTTGAAGTTGGACTTAGCCATTTCATCTACAGTGTTTGCAAGTACAAATTAGACTATGTTCATGATAACTAGTTCAACTTTAATCAAATTACTAGATGAACTCCCACTAAATTCAACATCCCTCAAGTTGTTTAGTGAACATGATCCAAATTCACCACACCTAATCCAATCTTCACGAGAAGAGATGTGGTTTCAATGGTGGACAACGAAGTGTCGATCATATCATTCATATGACTCATGCTTAACCTTTCGGTTCTTGTGTTCCGAGGCCATGTCTGTACATGCTAGGCTCGTCAAGTCAGACCCAAGTATTTCCGCGTGTGCAAAAACTGGCTTGCACCCGTTGTATGTGAACGTAGAGTCTATATCACCCGATCATCACGTAATGCTTGGACACGACGAACTTTCGCAACGGTGCATACATGGGGAGAACATAGTTTTATCTTGATCTTTAAGTGAGGAATCATCTTATAATGCTACCGTCGTGATCTAAGCATAATAAGATACATAAAAGGATAAACATCACATGCATATAACTTTATGTGACATGGTATAGCCAATCTTCGCACAGTGATCTCCATCTTGTGCGTGCTGGCATGATCTCCATCACTCCACCATGATTGCCTCCACCATGAATAGCAACTACAACTATTGCTAACTACTTAGCGATAAAGTAAAGATATTACATGGCGTATAAGAAGTTGACACACAGGTCATACACAATTATAAAGACAACCATATGGCTCCTGCCGGTTGTGTACTCATCGACATGCAAGTCGTGAAACATTACAAAACATGATCATCGCATACAATATACACATCACATCTTGGGCCATACCATATCACAGAAAACACTCCCTGCAAAAACAAGTTAGACGCCTCTACTTTGTTGTTGCATGTTTTACGTGGCTTATGGGAGTAGCAAGCTAAGAACGATTCTTACCTACGGAAAGCCACAACGGTGATATTATGGTTGCCAAACTCCGGTGTAAATCCCATGACAACTATAGTGAGAGAAACTGGCATCCACCAGCCGCATGTGTGGAACAAGCCACACGTCAAGTGCGGAGCCGGTCTCGCGAACGAGGTCGCGTAAGGTTGGCCTGGACCGCTTCGATCTCACTATCCCGTGTCATAAGAAGAACACAAACAATAGGCTTGCAACAGAAAACATCAACACCCGCAACAACCATGTTGCGTTCTACTCGTGAAACACATCTACGCATAGACCTAGCTCTGATACCACTAAAGGGTTTCGCAGCATAGTAAATCAAAAAAATTCTACGGATGCGAACGGGAAAGCCAAGATCTAATCTAGGAGATGCAAACAACGAGGGTGAATAGATGATATCTTCATACCCTTGAAGATTCGCACAGCGGAACGTTCATCGGAACGTGGATGATGTAGTCGTACTCGCTTCTCCTCCTCGCGATCCGATCCAATCTAACATCGCAAGTGGTGATGCCTCCGAGAGAAGCACACGTGCGGCACCTCGACGTCTCCTCCTTCCTCGGTCCAGCAAGTATGGTGGAGAGACGGATTGGATCTACAAAGCGACGGCGCGGTGCAAGTGGTGGAGAATTTCTGCAGCAGGGCTTCGCCTACGCGATCGGGAGGAGAGAGAGGAGGAGGCGGCGGCTAGGGCTTGAGGAGGAGGTGTGGGAGGGGTGCCTGACCCTCTTTATATAGAGGCGCATGGGCCCTGCCCTCCCCAAGCCCTAGGGCCGGCAGCCAAGGAGGGAGGAGTGGGGGGCAAGTTCCCCCCTTCTAGAAGCTTCCCTAGGGTTTTGCCCTAGGTTGGCCGGCTGGGCCCTATGGGGCCTTGTGCTCCTGGCCGCGGCCAGGGCACTTGTGGCATCCCGCAAAAACCACTACTAGAAAATCGCGTTGTTTTTGTGCATTGCATCATCATGACCGCATGATCATGTCATCATGCCACACTGCATTTGAGCATCGTCATCATCTTGCAATTGATTGCATAAAACTATTTTTGAAAAGCCTGGTTTTGTTTTCTAAACGCCCCGTCTTTTATTCAAACGCAAACCCGGATCGCCGGAATATTTTGTTTTGATTAAATGTGTTTTGCAAACGGTCCGTTTAAATAAATAAATTATTGCATTATTTTTTTAGTGGGGCAGTCGAACGGGCCGAATGACCCGAACGACCACCCCAGAAATTAAAACGGTCCACCTAATTCCTAAACCTACCAACCTATCTACCCACACCCCCTCTCCACCTCACCCCACCCAATCCCTGGGCGCCACCTCACCCTCTCCCTCTCCTCAACCAATCCTATGCTGCCACCTACTCCCTCTCCCCTCCCTCACATGCACTCACACACTCAACACACACCACACACGCGTGCAGCCGGCCCCTGCTGGCCCCACCACCAGCCCCACGTCCCGCCCTCGGTTTCACCGCCACCTGATCAGCCCCACTGCGGCACGCCCCGATCCCAGGCGCGCCTCCTCGATGCCCTCTCACTGGTCCGCTCAGGCGCCATCGGCCAGGCCCGACCCAGAACCGCCCGCTCGCTCGCCACTCCATCTCCTGCGCCTCTCGCCCTCGCCGGACCCTCCCGCTCACGGAGGCGCGCGCCTGGGCCTCCGCTCCCGTTGCTCGCTCCACCAGGCGCCTCCACTTTGCCCGGCTGCGCGGCCTTGCCCTGCCGCGTCCTCCGGCCTCCGCCGTCAGCGTCCTCCTGGCGCGCCCGAGACGCCGTGGCTCCTCGAGCTCGCCTCGCTCACCGCCTCCCGAGCCGCCCTCGTCGTGGCGTCGCCTCCCGTCGCGAGCTCCCCCCTTTGCCTCCTTCGCCGGAGCTCCCGGCCGTTCTTGCTCCTCCCGTCCGTTCTCGCCTGGCCGAGCCTCCCGTACACCTCGCCCCTCGCCTGTGGCGCCGCACCTCCAGCCGTTCCCGAGCCGCCGTCGACCGCCTCGCCTCTGGCATGTGACACCAGCGCCCGGCCAAGGCGCCGCCCGGGCCCCTCCGCCATGCTCCTTTCTCCGGCCCTGCGTCGCCCCTCGCTCAGCGTCGCCCGTCCCATAAGCGCCAGCCGCCTTGCCCGCCGTCACCCTCCTCGTCTACCGCCTCTCCTCGCTGCAGCTGCGTGACCTCCGCCTCCCCTGTTGCGCCGCGTCTCTGCGCCGGCCGACCCCAGCCTCAGCGAGCCTTCCTCGACCGCCTCTCGGGCCGCCGACTACGCCGTCGTCTGCGTGCCCGATGTAGCACCGCCCCCTCCTCGCCGCGTTCGGCCCGCCACCGCTTCCAGTCACGTGCTGCCTCGACGCCAAGCCGGCCTCCTTCGCTCGCGCCCAGCGCCCCGCACGAGTCCCTGACGCCCCGTCGAGGCCGCCTCCTCGCCATGTTGTCATCGTTGGCCGCCGTCGGGGTCAGCCGCGCCCGTCCCGTGTTCGCCTGCAGCGTGTTCGACAAGAGTTCTGCAAGGCCAAGCTCTTCCGTAGATGCAAGTACCACCAAGGTGCTCGTGGGCGCCTAACGGGACTTCATCGACAAGATCTTCGACATGTGCCGCTATACTCGAAGTCCACGTCGCGGACCCAAAACCCCCACCTCGACACGCCAAGTTCGCCGAGAACCTAGATGCCAAGCTCTTCTCATCGGCAGGATCGACCCGATCCGGAACGCCAAGTACTACCCTCGGAAGCCAAACCCGAACCCTCGGACGCCAAGATCTCCCTCTCGGACCCGAAGGCGCCAACACCCCGGAACCCAAGATCTGCCGAACCCTGATGTGTGACCTCTTATCCGAGAACCCTATGTTATAATAGATAATACCACTTGTTGCATATTGAATTGTCATTCATCTCGCATGCATATCATTGGTTTGGGGGCCTTATGCCGATTCACCTCATAATTAAATATGGGGCCCATATGCGGGCAAATATAGTCTCATATTGGTCTCATTTAAATTGGTGTAGCGAACCCGGTACTATCTTTTGCCATGCTTAAACAACATTTAATTGCGGGGTGGATAAACAACTAGAACCATATATCTAATTGTCGGGACCCCGGTTCCGCTTAATTTGGCCTAATTGCATCGCACGTTTGCCATGTCATTCATCATACATGCATCATGCCGATCTTCTGCCGTTGTATTAAATACTGCAACCGGTGTTTATCCTAGTGGTTTGCTTCTTCGCGGATAAGGCCGTTGAGTTGATGTGAGCTTCGCCCCGATCTTCGGTTGAACCTTTAACAATGTTTTCAGGCGAGCATCTCCCCCCTTTCTACCTATCTTACTTTTATAGTATTTGTTCCCTCCTGTTGATCTATTGCTATCGGTGTTGCGATGCTCTAGTTTCCGTACCCGTGATATCCCTTGCAGCCATATATTGCCTCGGACACATCCTATTACCTGTTGTTTGGTAGATAGTTGGACTTGCGTGTCGTAGTCGCTTGCTCAAGTGCTGTTGTGTGTCGTCATATGCCACAGTTGTTGATGTATTGCCGCATGTTGATGTTGGAGATGATCATAGTTTTACTTATCGTTCACTTTAAATTCCTGTTTAACAACTAAAATTGAAGTAAGCAGAGGCATCGGTGGGTGATAGATAATATTTGGTTTCCGAACGCCCACTTGTGTCCCGTAGGACCCCGAGTACTTGATACCTGTTCCTTGATTTATCGCGCTATCCACATCCGGGAGGTATATGGGACCCCTTTATCCAGAGCTTGAGTCGGTCTTATTTCTTGGGGCCACAAACTAGTTTGAGGTTTTATTTACTATCATGTACTTATGCCATGCTACTCAGTATTTACATTTGTGCGAGCACACCATCTGTTTAGGATCGGGACACGTTTACGCGGTGTCGACAAGCCCAGCCACACTTCGGTTCCCGATCCACTGACCGTCCACCCAAACCTTGAGACCGTCTCGAGCTAGCTTACTTGCGGGTTCTACTTAAGGGTGGCCTCAAATAATTCTGAATCTGTGATTGTTCAATCGTGAAAGCCTCGTTGGGTTTTGATTTGGTTTTTCCGAGGTTGATCGAGTGTGTGTTGCTATTGGTGCACCCCGGCCGGGTAAAACTTTCTGAAAGCCGTGTCCACGGATATGGACGACTTGGAGCACAGTATCTCGACCATAGACAAGCATAACTAAAGTTTATTGCTATAAATTTGACTTTATAATGACTAGTAATCAGCTTCACTATAATGGAATGGCTAAATAATACTGCCCACAATTGCTTGTTTGGAGTGTCGCTTGCGACCATTGTACCTGACTAGTAAGTATTGCAACTACAACGGAATGGCTGAATAAAAGTACCAACAACTGCTGGGTTTTGGGTTTATATCATGCTATCTGTATCTGATTAGTAATTGTTGCAACTACAACGGAATGATTAACTAAAAGGGCCCACTGCTTATTTTATCAGGACGACTATCTTTAACCTGACTAGTAATTGCTGCAACGATAACCGAATAAATAAAGCTGCCAACTGTGTGAGTCTCTCGGTTGACTTCCTCGTTTGGTCTCGAGGGGGAAACGCCAGGATGGGTTTGTTTGATGGTAGAATCATGTTGGTTCCGAATAGGTCTTTCTTACCCCTCTCTGATTGCCGCCAGTTGTATCGAGTCTCTATAGGTTGTTTAGTGCATGCTGCCGCTGCCGCTTCAGTCCACCATACCTATGTAGGCAAGGACCGCCGAATTCTAGCCTCGCCGTGTAATCGCCTCGATCGACGCTCCTCTTTTTCCTTTGCCCTTTGTCGGCACCCCTTTGTTTAAGCAGGTTTTGAGATCGACGTCGTTAGCAGGGTTACCCTTCCGGCTTGGCCTGGGCAGGGTTATGGACGCCATTGGTTATTCTTCAGGGCTCTTAGCCCCATTTGCATCTTGTCCGTAGTCGGACGCTGTGTCATTTTCAAGGTGATTTGGATCTTCGTATTGTATATCTGTATTCTTGACTCATTGAGTCGCTGCTGTATATATATCTGTTCTGTGGGTCCCATCGAGGACTGTTGTGTAATGTTATTACTTCGTTTTCCACCCGCACGAAAGTGCCTGGTGGGCACCTTTGAATCGCTTCTATGCGGGTTTGGCGGGTTTCGCTAAAACTTGCATAGGGCCGATTCTGAGGGTGTTATAGCACTCCCTCATAGGCCCATGCCCCCTCCTGGAAGGTGGGGCCACGTTGGTCCCCTTCCGGAAGGTTCTAGAAGTTTTTGGTACAATACCGATTAACCCGAAACAATTCCGAACTCCAAAAACTGCATTGCCTTATATGAATCTTATTCTCCGGACCATTCTGGAACCTCTCGTGATGTCCCGGATCCCATCTGAGACTCCGAACAAAAACTCATAAACCAATTATCCAATCTATCCTAGCGTCGAGACACGTTATGTGTGACCCTTGGTTCGAGAACATGCGAGACATGATCTTCTATCAATAATCAACAGGGTCTGAAACCCATATTGACTCCCACACATTCATCGATGATCATATCGATGAACCACGATGCCGTGATTCAATCAATCCCATATATATATTCCCTTCGTCTCGCGATATTTTACTTGCCCGAGATTTGATCGCTCGATGCCGTCATACCTAGTTCAATCTTGTTCACAAGTACTTTACTCGTAATCCGATATCACTTTGTGAGTAACTCCTTAATCACATGCTTGCAAGCGGTGTTGATATCGATTACGAGGGGCCCAAGTATATCTCTCCGACTTGGGAGGGACAAATCCCATCTCGATACATACAACCCAACAGGTACTTTCCGATCACCTGAGAGACACCTTTATGATCACCCTCTCATAGGATGACGTTTGATGACCTCAAAGCTTTATTCCGATACCAGGGAGTTGTATTATCTCATGGTCTAAGGAATACAATATTTGACATAAGAAAAGCTTCGCAAAGATGGACACGATGGCACGATCTAATTGCTCCGCTTAGTTTGGGTCTGTCCATCATGTCATTCTCCCAATGATATGATCTCATTATTAATTGACAACTCATGTCTATGGTTAGGAAACCTTATCCATCATTAATCAATGAGCTAGTCCATAGAGGCGTACTAGGGACACGGTGTTGTTCACAAACCACACAAGTATTGAAGTTTCCGCTTAATAAATTCTAGCATGGAATATAAACTTTATCATGAACAAGAATTATAATAATATTATTACCTCTAGGGCATAATTCCAACAGAAACTAATCCGAGGCATGAGGGAAATCAGATCGGCGGCGGACTCATACTGCTCGGAGAGGCCGTTGAGGCAGTGGATCACCATCTCAGCATCATCAACAGGGGAACCAAGATCCGCAAGTCCATCGGAGAGTGACTTGACCTTCTGAAGATAGTCGGTCATGCTCATCTTGCCCATCTTGACATCACTCGGCCGTGAGGTGGAGTTGGCGATTGATATTGTGGTCGTTGAAGAGGCCGTTGATGCGGGTCCATAGCTCGACGGCGAGGGGATCGTCGCCAGGTGTCATGGTGGCGTCGAGGATGCTAAGCGAGACAAATCCATATAGCCATGAGACAACTGTGGCGTCGAGGAGAGACCACTCCGGGGTCGGCGCAGCAGGGGCATCGGCGTCAAGATGATCCAGTAGGGCGTACTTGCGGCACACGGCGCGGAAGAAGGTGCGCCACTGACGATGGACGCCGGTGTCAAGCGCGAGCTCGACGGGGACGTGCACCTTGATGGAGGAGAGACCGACGGCCTGGGCGTGTAGCGAGGTCAGGAAGAAGGATCCCGTGCTTGACCCGGAGCCAGATGCGTCGGCAGCGGAGGGAAGGGCGAGCTTGGCCTTCTCGGGCGTGGCGGCCTTCTCGGCGTCAGGGTCATCCTCGGTCCCCTTGGCCGCAGCGATGGCCTTGGCGGCCTGATCTCCATCGGAGGGGTGTGCGGGCAATGACGGCGCGCTAGGGCGCTGGTCGCGGCGACGCGCGGTGGTGGCTTGGGCGGCGGTGGAAGGAGGGAGGTCGGCGCATGTCTAGGTTTAGGATTTTGGGTCTGATACCATGTAAGATAAGGGAAACCACACATTGTGGTGTCTTGTATTGCTCATTATATAGACTTACAAGGCTAGAGTTCGTACCGTACAATACACGAACAATTATATATAGACTACACATATACAACCATATATCTATACAAATACAATATGGTTATATATTCTAACACTTACAAATTAACAATAGTAATCCCACCACTCACAATTTGCAGAATAGGAAACTCAACTGTACTCTAGCAAACTAACTTGCGGAACTCTGAAATGAACTCGCATTTGCAGACCTGAGCTGCATCTTACTTTGCAAAACATAGCTGGAATCACAACAGTCACAATCAAATTCAGTTAACAATTCTAGTAAAAACAGTGACAGTTTCTTTCTGGGTCAGATATAACACATGGATCTTTCCAGAAGACAAGTCCGTATGGCTAGGTCTCAGCAAATTTTATAAACAACTGTAGAATAAATAAGGTGACCTATAAAGCGAAATTGGTATGAAGATATACTCTCAAGTTGTGTAAGTAAATTATAGCCACCCAACAAGTAAAGGAGGATGCATCACATTTAAGTTAATTACTTTGAAATTGTTATTCCTGACTGTTTTTTCATTGCCAAATGCCTCGAGCACAAGTTTGTACTGCGTCAGCACATAAGCAAAGTGTTAGAAAAACATGTCAATTATACATCACTAGTTCTTCACCCTGAAAAGAGAACATATTTCATTATTTGGTATATATATCCCATCAAGGTATAGCGCATGAGCTGCTAACTGATCCAAAATGAACAGTATTCGTGTGGCCACCAAATGAACTGTGCAAAGAAGATTAGGACAATAATATTCCAAGGAAATCACACAAACTAATCCCATGCTATAGATTACACATCTAAAGTAAACACAAGAGCAACTGGAGTGAACAACTGGTCACGGTATATATAGTGTCAAGCCAGACATACCTGTAAATTCCAGTTACTAGCATTACAACAACAATAAGATTAACTGGAATCCAGACTTAATCAACTTCCATGTCAATCATTCTGTTAAAATTACACTGAAGAGCTCAAGTGCCGGAAGAATGGCAACGGATATAAGATTCTGAACCAAAGGGAATCACGATCGGTACAATGGTAAATCTGCACGCAGTTAATTTGGATGGTTCGTCTAAGAGCATGTTATTACCTGGTATAACATCAGTGATACACCAACATTGAAGCTGTAGCCGGAGAGAACCACCATGTTGAGCAATATATGCTGCAAGAAGCTATGCAATAAGATAGGACTTTACTATCTGGCAATCGTCTTATGAATGGCAAAATTGGGCGGACATTCTGACACGCGGGACAAAAATCGATTAGCCAGCTGAATTTAAAACGAAAATTTAAATGTTTTATAGGTCAAACAGTTTGTCCGAATTAAGATCCGTTTTCACCATTAGGCTAGTCGTGATGAGATCTTCAAAACTAGATCCCACGTTGGTCTGTTCTAACAACTTTTTTTATCAAAAGTTATCCACCCGTAACACAGGAGTTATCCGGACTTTAGCATGTAAGTTATCCACCCAATAACATGTAAGTTATCCACTATTACAAAATTTACCCACAGTCACGTGTTATGGATGGATAATTTTTTTTTACCCATAAGTTACCCATCTATAACACGAGAGTTATCCAGGCTTGAGCATGTAAGTTATCCACCAAATAACATGTAAGTTATTCACAACTATAGAAATTTAAATATAAACAAAATATAAAATATTATTTTAACGTCTCGGCCTCGTTGCTCATCGCTGCTCTCGTAGCATACGGACTAAAGCATTAGGGGTTATGGTACCGGACCTTACTCGTAGCCGCTCTCGTAGCGTACGAGTGACGAAACGTGTTATGGTACCGAGTCTTACTCGTAGCCGCTCTCATAGCAATTACTCGTAGCTGCTCTCGTAGCGTACGAGTGACGAAACGTGTTATGGTACCGAGCCTTACTCTTTCGTCGATGCTAACACACTGAGGGTACACTAATATCTAGATTATCGTGTCCCAATTAAACTAGCTCGTAGCTCATATTTACTGAACTAGACTAAAATATATGGGTCAAGCGAGGTCATGAGGAAAAAAAATACAAAAACTACCCACATAAGAAATGCAAAAATGCATCAATCCAACCCATTTATATGGTGGATAACTTATATGTTATAGGTGGATAACTTATATATTATGACATGGATAACTCACGTGTTAAGGGTGGATAACCTTTTGATTCGAAAAAAATTTCATCGAAACATATCAACATAGGATCTAGTTTCGAAGATCTCGTCACGACTAGCCCAACGGTGAAAACAGATTCTAAATCAGATAAATGGTTTGAGCTATAAAGTTTTTTAAATATATGATTTCTGCATTAAATGCTGATGATGTCAGCAATTTCGATTTTAGTGCATGCATAGAATTAGAAAGAAGAGAAGAGAATCGGCCGGGTGAGCGTCCGCCAGGTTTGGTCTTTCTTAGACCGGTCTGAAAATAGGGTTGTTTCCTCACTTCCTATTTTGTTAGTTGATTGTGCCATCAGAATACCACTTTAATATGTCAGATATAATACATAAGCGGCTAGCATGCAGAAGCCAGATT
Source organism: Avena longiglumis (assembly GCA_030063025.1). Classification (NCBI taxonomy): domain Eukaryota; kingdom Viridiplantae; phylum Streptophyta; class Magnoliopsida; order Poales; family Poaceae; genus Avena; species Avena longiglumis. The sequence continues at coordinate 451,992,027 of CP125974.1, read as the reverse complement.
AATCTCTTGGGCCATAGTAAATACTAGGTCTGGACCTACCCTAATCATTTGTTGATCATTTGAACCTCCTCTCATACGAGAATTAAGAGATTATATCAGAACGAAGGTAGGAGAGTAAAAATGTAGAGTACTTCAAATTTGAATGGTTGCAGATTAAACAACATAGTCAGTAGGCACATATCTGATGCTGCAAAAAATTGACAAGATAACATTACATGCACACGGACGAAACAAAAAAGCTATCGAACTTAGTGAGAAAACCAAACAGCAGCATGTGAAACCAAGCACCACCAAAACGCCTACCAGATAGTCTCATGTGTAAACACAAGATCCATGCTGGCATCCTGCTCTTCGACATACTCAACAAGTATCTTTCCTGCTCTTAAACATACTCAAGAAGCATAATAAAACAATTTTCCAGTAGTGTGCAATAATAATATCAAACATATATCCTACCGCAGAAAGCAAATTACAGATATCACAAACACCCAGATATAAAAAAAATCTGAAAGAGAAACAGGCAGGTCAAGTAAACCATAGCTACTTACATGACGGCCGAAAATCTGCCAACTCAAAAGGCAATTCATTTTGCCCATGAAGGATAAAAAAAGTTAACTAGCTATCAGGCACTGGAACAGAGCTGCGCCTCAATATTGGCATGAAAAACATTGAGGAATGTTTGTTGATGAGTAAAAGGTCATGTCCAAGTAAGGAAAATCTATGTAATTAAGTGGCCTAGAAATTATGTTAAGCCTGCAATGATCACTATACACTTCATGACCAAACTTATGAACATCTTCATCTCACTACACTTTTTTTTGGGATAAAGGGCATCGCCGTCTATTATTATGTCGACTGTTGGCCAAAAATTGCAACACATAGCAACAAAAATACTAACAGTTTTGTGCATCTATTGAAGCAAATAAAAGCTCTATGAGATCTTCATGCAGATCATATCCTGTCAGACTCTTAGTTCCTAAAACTGATGGCTCAAGATTTCAGTAACGTTGCTTGCTAACAAAAACTGTAGTAATATCAGCACTTGATAATATGTAGCACAATTAAAATCAAAAGATTAAGTTAAGTCGTATCAACAAGCCAGCATGCGGACACCAATAGCTCTGGACATGCCTCATCATCTGCTCATCAGCTTCCTGGCACCTTACTTTCAATTACAGATGCATCCGACTTGGTCACAGAAACATGTAATACTCCTGGACAATTGCCTTAGTTCAGCAATTTGGTCGAGTGAGGCTCCTTATGATGTCACTCATCTTCAGATTGACCTGGGTGAATAAATTTATTTATTAGCATTAAAATTTAAATGACAGATCTATAAAAACACATACTTGATAGAAATAATGTGAAAGACAGACATGTATCAGCTAATCATATATATGTATATATCTACTTTCCTTTTGGTAGATGACTTCACTATAAGAATCAGGCGGCACCTTAATGTATCTGAAGAACGTAGAAATAATTAGATTTGTATAGCAACTCAATTGCACATAACGTCCATCTCAGCTTTTACACTTTCAACACTGAAGATTGTGGCAAAAGAGATTGCTGACCTGAATAATGAATAAGATTGAACTGGGTATTTAGAAGAATGCGCAGCTGAGAGAAATGCACTAATTAAGAAAAATTATATTCTAAATTAATACTATATAACTTAACCAAATGATGCAGAAACCATAAAGAAAATATGATGTCCATAATTATGATATTTTCATAGACCGGCGTCAGTCTGATGCATCAATCGTAAGCCGCCGCTTCGGGTCCTGGAAGAATGCATCTGGTTGTGGACAAGGCTACAGAGATTCATCCTTGATGCCTCGCAACCTGATAGTATTCAATGGAAATAGACAACCGATTGGAAGTGCAGTGCCAAATTAGCCTACATAATTCAGTTTCAAGGCTCCATCAGCTCTAACTACTACTATATGACCAACTCAGGAAGTCTCACACCCTCCAAAGTGTTAGTACCAGGCGTGGTTAGCCATCCAAGGTCCCTGCCTCACCACCGACTACCTGCAGAAGCGTCGTTGGCCCAACTGTACCTTCTGTTTCAGATGTGGTGTGGCAACGATTCTTTTAGGAGCCCGAAATTCGAGCAGAAAGAGAACAAGTGTGTACCAAATTAGGCTCCGTAGGACAACTATCTGACTTATCATCAGAAAACCAGCGTATTGGGCGGTGTCAATCGAGAAAAAGCTATAATCAGCCAATCAAACAGACGACCTCCCCTGTGCCACCGCTGCTAATGGCGAGTTAATAGCATAGAACTACCAGTTTCTGGGCAAAATTCCGGAAATCTACCAGTTTACGATTTCGCAGCAAAATCTGCCACATTTTGCGTCCGTTTTCGCAAATAGCACTAAACGTCCGCTGAACGTGAATTGACACCAGAACTGACAGGGTTGGCCCACCATAATGGATGACGTGGCAGGACTGGACGGCGAGCGGCACGGCCGTTAACGGCAGGAGTGGGGCCCACTACTTGGCGTTGTCCTAGCGCGTTGGGTCTTCCTCCCGACCGTTTTCTTCCCCGCCGCCCACGCTCCTGCGACAGAGCGCCACCGCCGACCGCCCCGCCATTGCCGCCGCCGTCCCAGTAGAGCGCAGCCCTCGCCATGCCTAGCTGGCACGACGGTTCGGAGTTGAACAACTCCTACGTAGGGGTAAGCTCCAGTCCATCTCCCTCCCCCCATTGTCAAATTAGGGTTCTTCCGAAATTGGAATTTGTTGATTTGTCGTCAAATTAGGTCGATTAAAGTTGATTTCTTCTTTGATTAGGACCTCTCATGCCTGGACTATGCTCCTAATGTGATTGATGACCCACTATTTTGTGGGATAGCCGTGGGCGCCGAGCGGTGTGACATGCACAAGCTGGAGCCACGCAGATGCGTAGCCTTTGATGGGACAGACACAGGGAGGAGATTCTACATGTGCCAGATTGAAAATGTAAGTTATTTACTCCATCCTTGTTACTGTCAAGCTTAGTTTTTGATTGCTGCCACTGACATAGTTTACTCAAGCTTAAACCACCGCCATAGTTTAGTTACTGACATAGTTTAATCAAACTTAAACCACTGACATAGTTTAGTTACTGCCACTGGCATAGTTTAGTTTACTCAAGCTTAAGCATGCCCATCCTACTTAAACCACTGTCAAGCTTAGTTTTTTATTGCTGCCACTTCCATAATTTGAATGAAATGATTATACCCATGCTATGTTTAATTTGCAGCAAGCAATCAACTGTGGTTTCCAGTCTTGGATAGATAAAGAGTGGCCTGACACTCTCAATAATGCACTAAGCAAGTTGTGGTCAATGTATGATGACTGCAGTAGCACTATGATGTTTGAGAGAGTTGAGAGAAGGAGCAGGGAGCTTCAGGAGCAGAAGCACATAGAAGCTTTGAAGAATGAGGTTGAGGTGCTGAAAAATGCAAAAGAAGAACTGAAGAATGTGTTAAAATCCCAGGCCGATGTGTTTAGGGTCAAACAAAACAAGGTAGAGGCTGGAAGAGATGCCTCTGGAAGAGAAGAAAAGTGGAGGCGAAGAGCTGTTCTGCTGGAAGAGAAGAAGAAGTGGGAGGCAGAAAAAGCTGTCCTGAAGGAAGAGAAGAAGAAGCTGGAGTATACCATCTATGAAATGTTCCAGGCAAGTCATGAGAACAAAGTAAAGCTGAAGAAAATCAAAGCTATCTGTGATGAGTGATCCTTCTATTACTGTAATGTTTGTTATGGAACTGTCTATGTAATCCTTTTATTATGGAACTATCTATGTAATCTTAGCTATGTAATGGAACTATCTATGTGATCCTTTTATTATCTGTTATGGAACTATCTATGTAATCTTAGCTATGTAATGGCACCTTGAATCTTAGCTATGTAATGTGATCCTTTTATTACTGTAATGTTTGTGTACCTGTTTGTGTCTTGGATTTGAAATAAAGTCCCTTTTTTCTTTTTGTTCAGCTGCATGTGCCTTGGATTTCAAATAAAGTGCACCATTTTCAAAGGGTTCAAGCTAAGATGAAAAATACCAGTGCATGATGCAAACTACATATAAAATAAAGTACACAATGATCAACAAAATCTCCATAGTTTAGCACAAATAGTTTTGCATATCAACTGGATATGTCTTACATAGTTAGGTCCAGCACAAATAGATAGGTCCAGCACAAATATATAGGTCCAACACACATAGATAGGTCCAACACAAATAGATAGGTCCAACACACACTTAGCAGCACAAATACATAGGTCCATTAACTAAGAAACATGAATTATTTTCCAGCATTTGAACTGTCTCCAGCATTTGAACTGTCAGCAACAGGCTTCTGACCCTTCTTCCTATAGCTGCCATATTTACCAGCAGTAAGGTAACCTTGCATCTTATGTGTAGGCTTGAATGCCCTGGAAGATACCCTGGTGCTGGTAGCATTTGTTGTTGCAGAAACTGGTCTTGGTGCTGTGAAAGCCCTGGTACTTGGTGCACTATTAGCAGAAACTGGCCTTGGTGGAGCACTTCTTGCTGGAGCACTAGGACCTGGAGTAGATGAAGCAGTAGGTGCTGGAGCACTATGAGATGGAATTGGATTCCTGCTTGATGAAGCACTAGGAGCACTAGGACCTGCTCTTGGAGGCCTTCTTGCTGAACCAGATGATTCAGTATAGTCCTGCCTGCTAGCCTGATACAATTGCACTAACAATTAATATATAATTACTAGTTACCAAATAAACAAGAACAAGAACAAGTACTAGCTACTAACCTGGTGATCATTTTTTCTTACTTGCAGGCTTGGCCTCAAAGCTACCTGACAGCTAGTATACCTATGACCTACTAGCTTGCAGTTACTGCAAGTGATAGATCCCATTCTAGATGTATCCCTAGGGGCAGGCACCTCAAATTTTCCTTTCCTTCTCTTGTCGTTTCCTACGGTTTCTCCCGAATACGGTGGATCTATGTCCGTGTGTTGGTCCTTGTCCAATCTTGAGGGCGAGGGCAGGTGGGATTGTATGCGAATGTCTCAATGTACATGGGCTTTTGAAGAAATCATTTACATAATCCTGGATGTTCTGTACTTTCATGATAGTGCAATCGCATGATTGCAAAGAATCCTGAAGATCCCATTTCCTCTGACCACATGTCTTGTTAATCAAATTTACAACAACTCTACCACTTGAACTTGTAACTTGCCATAGACCAATCTCACAGTTTTGAGCATTGCAATCCCTGGACCACCTCTTGGCCTCTGCAAGTTTCTCTGTGTAGAATGGAGTTATATCCCACCTTGATGCTGCTGCTTTCACCCTAGTGCCACTGTACTTCACCATGAGTTTGTTTCTTATTCCTTCAAGCATTGTCCTAATTGGTTTGTTTCTCACATTCAGGATCATCCTATTGAATACTTCACTGATATTGTTCACAACTAGGTCATCTTCGCTTAGTGTCAAACAGGTGTCTTGCCCATGTCTCAGCTGGAATTTTCACTAGCCACTCATATGCCTCTACACAGTCCCTCTTCATTGATTCCATTGCCAAATCAAACCCATTCTTTTTGTAAGAGTAGCTAGCTGCATCCATATATATTTTTAGTTCTGGGCCCCTAAAACCTGCTGTCTGGAAGTTGGCATAAATATGCCTGAGACAAAATCTCTGTGGAGAATTTGGAAAAACTTGTGAAATTGCTTTTAACAGTCCCTTCTGCCTATCAGAGATAATGGTGTAGTTACCAAATTTGCCAGATTCTCCAATACAGTACCTAAGTTGAGTTAGGAACCAAAGCCAGCTAGCTTGATCTTCCTTGTCAACTACACCAAAAGCAATTGGAAAGATGTTGTTGTTTCCATATCTCCCAGTTGCAGCTAAAATTTGCTGCCCAGTGTTCAATTTGATGAAACACCCATCTACTCCTATGAATGGTCTGCATCCATTGAGAAAACCTTGGAGTGAAGCATTGAAGCATATGAATAACCCATGGAATGTTGGGTTAGGGATAGGATGTTCCACAAGCTCCTTAGTTGTCACAACACACCTGCTTCCTGGGTTGGTCTCTAGTATAGCATTCAAATAATCCCTCAGCCTAGTATATTGTTTCTTCTGATCTCCAATGACAGAAGCAAATGCCTTCATTCTTGCTCTGTAGGCTTTGCTCTTTGGCACTTCAACTCCATACTTCAACTTAGCATTGTCTATCAAAGTGTCAACAGAAGTATTTGGGTCTGTCCTTATTGCCTGCACAGATTGAGATGCTAGCCAATCAATGGTGACTCTTGTGTTCTCACCATGAGCTATGCAAGTGTGCTCAGACTTGAATTTCCTAATGCAAAAAGTTTGCTCATTTGCAATCTTGGAGGCTGTCAAGTAGAACTCACACCCCTGTTTCTTGCCTTCATCAGTGCACCACACAATGATCCTGGAAGGAGTGTTCCTGTGAAAGTGGAAGTTCCTGAGCTGGGCTATGTGGTAGTTTCTGAGAGCTACTCTGAACTGGTAAACATCTTGGAAGCAAAGCTTGATGCAGAATTGTAAGTGTGGGTCTACTCTGTTGGGATCATACCACATCCTCTTCTTCATCTTCTTTAACTTTCTCTTCTTGCCACTTGCTAGTGTGTACTTCTGAACTGCCCCATCATCATCACTATCCCCTATATCTTCTGGACTGAGGTCCTCATCACTGGAAGGAATGAAAGAAGGGAATGGTGATTCCTCTGCCTCATGGTGACAGTTGCTAGTTGGGCCTGGCCTAGCTACCTTTTTCTTGGCAAAATAGTCATCCTCAACAGCCTCCTCATTTGTTTCTATGTCATTTTCAGTTTATACATCATCAAAGAACTCCTCCACATCTGTGTCCCCTTCAAAATGCAGACAAGGCTCCTCTCTCTGCTTCTTCATTTGGTCCATCTTCCCCATTATTGCAACAGCTTCATGGTCCATGGCTTTCTCCCTTTTCTCACTCCTTAATTTATTAATTAGTTCTAACTCAGCAGCAACCTGTCTGTTGTGCTCTCTCTTGTGATCTTCTAAGTTAACCTGGCCAGGATACATCCACTCCTCATTCTCTGAATCAGCATTCTCTGAATCACCATTCTCTGAATCTCCATTCTCTGAATCTTCATGGATAACTTGTACAACAACACTCTGTTTTTGATTATGTATCATCTCTGGTTCAGGAGTAGAAAAATTACAGCTTTCTTGAGTTTCCATGAACAACACATCAGAAAAATCAATTGCCACTGGCACAATTTCTTGCTCATCATCATCTGGTATTAAGTTGTAGCTCACACCATCTGAATCAACTGATAGTTTCACTGGTTCTTGTATCATCTCTGGTTCTTCTTCTCCAATGTTAAGGTCAGCTGGCCATTCTACATTTTTCCTGAGAACAGTGATATTCAAAACACTATCAGCTTCATAAATGGCTAGCATCTCCCTTACATTGGCCATGCTTTCAATTGCCATCATCCCATCCTGTCCTTTCCCCTTTTCCCTCACAAAATACATGTTGTCCCTATGTCCATACCCATGACACTCTACTAAAGCTGCCAGTTACACATTATGTCGATCTACTAAGTGTCCTCTCCAGATTGTCTTACCCATGAAAATGAAACCTGATCTCCCAAATGTCATCATCTAGGCTACAAAATTACAAACAAAACCAGATGGCATATTCAAGAATGATGATGACAACCAATTAACAGATCAGTACTAGATGATGACAGCCACATTGAACACAATTGGAGAGGGTGACAGCCACATTCAACAGATTTAATACAATGGAAGCCCATTGAGTGGCGAATTAACAGATCATAACTAGACAGAGGGGAAGAATGGAGAGAAAATATGAATTACTCGACTCCACCGAGTGGGGAAGCCCATCGATGGCTGCTTTTCGATGGAGACGAGATCACCGCCCGCGCCAGTGCAGCCGCTGACCTTGCCTCCTAGTTCAGCACCTGCGGCGGTGGTGGAGGCGAATCAATTGAGCCCACACCACCACGGACAGACCCCACGCCACCGCGGATAGATTCGGCGCCGCCCGCGAACGAACCAGCACTTCCACCGCCGTAGCTTGTTCTTCTGCCGCCACCATTGCTGCGCCCGGCCGGCGCTGAAATCGTCGCCATCGCCCAAGGTCAGATGCACGCTTCGGACACGAGCTAGTAACTGAAACCTACCGCCTTAGGACAACGCCAAGTAACGGGCGTTAATGGCCGTGCCGCTCGCCGTCCAGTCCTGCCACGTCATCCATTATGGTGGGCCAACCCTGTCAGTTCTGGTGTCAATTCGCGTTCAGCGGATGTTTAGTGCTATTTGCGAAAACGGACACAAAATGTGGCAGATTTTTGCTGCGAAATCATAAACTGGTAGATTTCCGGAATTTTGCCCAGAAATTGGTAGTTCTATGCTATTAACTCGGTAATGGCACTTGACCAGGAGACCCCTCATGTTGTGCTGCATGGGACGGTAATGGATCCGGCGGGGCGGCCTAGGCGGCGGGAGCTCGACCATGCGGTGGAGACCGGGAGCCCTCCGGGGTGGTGTGTTAGGGGGGCAGGGGGAGCTCGGCCGGCTGGCGTTGGTCGGTAGTGTGGGGAAGGAGCAGTGAACTGGGGCGGGGGATTTGCGCGAGGTGAACGAGGAGAAGAGGAACTGGCGGAGAAACTTGGCGCGGGGCAGCCACGGAGAAAGGAGGAGGCGGGAATCAGGGGCCAGCGGTGGCGCGCACTATCTGGTGGTGAATATCACCGTGGTATCTCCACTCGCCTAACCACGACAGCGATCCGAACATCAAATTTAGGGGTTCGGATCCTCTGGAGTTGGACTGAACTCTATGTGGTGGAGTTGGACAAATCTTAGCCACTCTATTCTTTGTATGGCCCAGATTCCTCCACGTCTATGTATTCTTTAAAGGCATCGTCTTCAATTTTTGGATAAGGTCACGAAGCTTCAGGACCAACCAGAGTAGGATTCCCCTTGTCTCTCTTCCATCAGCTCGTGGACGCCCCCTCGTCAGCTTCGGCGGCCGGAACGGTGGCCTAAACCCGGCCTCCGCCACCAAGTAGCCACCACACCACGCGAGGACCTCGTCCAACGAGTCGCCGCCGGACCAGGACCTCGCCCAATTCGCGAAAGTGCAACTTCCACCTAGTCGCCGTCGCACCGGGATCTCGCCTACATCGTAAGCTTTCAGCTTCCATGGAGCCGCCACCGCAACAGGGATCATCCCAAATCGCAAGATTGCAGCCTCCGTCGTGTCCGCATCAGGAGCTTGCCCCCACATCATGAGCTTACATCTTTCATGGATTCGCCGTCACACCATTGACTCGCCCCAGTTGGCGAGCTTGCGGCCTCCGTCGCGTCTGCACCAGCATCTCTCCCCAACGCTACAGGGTAGAAGAATTCGAGCTACATGGGTGGAAGAGGAGGTACATATTCAGATTTCTCTACGATTCTTGTACTATGCCAAATTTACTTGCAATAACAAATTAAGGAGGATAATACCCACGCATTGTCAGGGATTAAAATAACTATTACACATGACATATCAAATAGATAATGTTTCTTCCATTGTTCACAAGAACTGATTGTAGTATCCTGCAGATTGGCTTTCTGCAATGTTGCTTGTAGGAGAAAAATACAATTGTTCATCTTGAGTATATCTAATACTTGTTTTCTGTCAGATAGTAGATGCAAAAATAAAGTAATCATGAATTAAATATGATATATTGCAATTTGAATATACCTCAACAACATGGCACAAATTACATACTTGGCTGTATGATCCGGTATCTGTAAGATTAGTATGTGCTGGAGGTAAGCCATTATTGCAAAATCTCTGAACCATAATATAAACTTGTAAGAAACCAAAATTTCAGTGTTCTCAAGTTTCATCATGAATCTCATTAAAAAAGTCCATCATGAATAAAAACAAGTTAGAATCTTACCAACAACGAATCCGTGAAACCAGTAGCATTTCCATTTTCATTCATCCACAAGATATCTATCGGTACCTCCACACCCTAAAGTTAATAAAATTAGTAGTATGGTTAGAATCGTACGTGTATTTATCAATATTTATGGAGCCATGAGCGAGTAGTAGTTGTTACATTATTTTTGTAGTATTGTACTTCATCGCTTGGACTTTCCTTTGTGTTGGTTCCACTTATCACTCTTTTGTTTGATTTCCCTTTCTTTGACTTGGCCTATTTTTTTACTTTCTTTTTAGCCTTTTCTTGCATTAACTCAACCCAATCCTTTGGTCTATTATTACTCTTCCGACATTCCCTCTTGTTTAGACCAGCCACTCTACTATCCAAAGTTTGTTGTGACATTGGCGAACTTTCCTCATGGGAATCTTCTGGCTTGAAAATTTCCTTTATCTTCTCTTCTATGGTTGTGTTCATTGAATCAACTGAGTTGTCTAGTAAGAAATATGATTCATCAAAGTCCACTGCTCTTGAAGCCAAGCAAGAAAACTTTTTGCATATTGATTTGTATCGGTGCAATTTTTCCAACTTAGGATCTTCCAAAATATCCTTTCCTTTGTTGTCTTGCACAATGCCTGATCTTGCTTCTTTTGTCCATCTTTTAAGAATGTATGCTTCAGGAATCAACTTGATATTCATCATATCTAGTGATTTCAACGCATGTCTACAAAGGATCCCATGTTTCTCAAATTTCTTACAACTGCAAGAAACAGTTTGATTAATGGGGTGAATAGAAACTTTGTATCCATAATTATTAGTTGGCTGCCCTTCAAGATTGCAAATGGCAACAGTGAACTCAATGATCGAATCATTTTGCACCGAGTTCTTGATATAAGTTGCGGTTGATTTTTCAAACTCCTCCTGGAAGAGTTTGAATATAGGTGGTGTATAAACATTTGCTGCTTGTTGTAGTACCAGTGTGCCCTTCATTTTTACCATCGGCAACTTTTTCCTAACTTCATGTTCAGACTTTATCTCCTTTTCACGCTTTTCTTGAACAACCCTTTCAAAATGTTTGAAGAACCTTACTATGTCCAAATTAAATTTCAGATGTTGCTTCAGGTCTTTATTGAAGCTCTCGCTGAGTTGTGTGATTCGCATTCCTAGTGTAAACACATCCTTTATGTAGCAATAAGCCCACTTGTGCTTTAGTTTGTAAATACCATCTAGCCAGCTTCCTTGCTTCACCTTATATTGCATAGACTTGAAAACTTCTTCAAACTTCTATTCTTTCTCATATAAATACATGCAACGATTGTATTCCTTTAGAATTGTTGCTGCTTCATCCTTTTTGACCAGGATCACTAGGGAGGACACCTTCTGTTGGTTCATCGGCCTTATGCAAGCTTATATGCTTTATTGCATTCTGACCCATATGCCAACAACACAAACCATGTATTGTATCCACAAAAACCTCACCAATTGCCTTACCCATTGCTGCATTTTGATCAGTAAAAATTGTTTTGGGATGATTTTGATTATGTGATGCTAGAAAAGTCTCAAATAACCACTTAAAAGAATCTATTGTTTCATCATATAAGAGAGCTGCTCCAAAAAACCACTATTTCTCGAAAATGGTTAAATCCAACAAAAACTCCAAAGGGTCTATACTCTTTGTTGGTAGAATATGTGGTACCAAATATAATCACATCACCAAATAAAGCATAGTCTATCAACATTTTAGCATCAGCCCAAAATATATTGGTTATTTGTTCTTCACTATCTAGCTGAATAGCATATTGAAAGGATGGATTGTCAATGACTTGTTGCTGAAAATACTTTAACAAACCTCATGCTTCTCCATACTGCAAGCTAAGTTGGCGCTTACTCCTCAAGTAATTTTTGCGATCTTGCAGTGTGTACCCAATATTGGAAGTTCCACCACCAACTTCTCCGGAAAAGACATGTGTAACACCCTCGCTTGATAAGGCTGAGTTCATGTGTATAGTGCCAATCCCTAGATCGGTTCACCGGCACACACAGTACAGATGAATACCAAAGAATTTAATAGTGCATCATAAATAACGAATTGATCTAGAATTTGCAATTATTACAATAATGCTTAGCTCAAGGCTAGCTCAATATCAAGTAGCATACGGAAGCATAAACAATTGATAGGCTCCATCTTCAATTGTGCCACAGGCGAACAACTGTTGAGTGGAGTATCGCGACCTATTCGATCACTCAGAATTGGAATAATAACCTGCAACATAAAACTTAGCAGCCCCGAAAGGTCAATACTTGGAATGTATGGCAAGTGGAGCTATTAATGGAGACAATAAACCTAGCATCTACATGCATATTTGGCAAGTGGAGCTGTGGCTAGCTTGCATTTGCACATACCTTTGTCCTACTTTCATAAACAGTTTTTGATTTTCTTTGAAAAGATCCCAATTAAGTTAACCCGTCAACATTAAAGCAATTAGGAAATTAGAATGAGTGAGAAACATGTGATGAAATCAATATCAAGCAACTCAGATGTCCATAACCGGGGACATGGCTAATCGATTAGTTTATACACCCTGCAGGGGTTAGTATACTTTACCCATATGATTTGGCTAGCCCAACTCGTACCACCTCTCTCATATTGGGTGATGATAGGGAGAAATCCAAGAAGGGACCGTTCGGGAATTAGCTCTCCAAAACCAACACGCACCGGTCCAACCTACCAAAATTCTACATCTCTGGATACGTGAGTTCGAGTTACCACAACCTACTAAGTCCAACCAACCGCCTATTCCATTATTGGCACATGGTTGTACACGTAAGCTACCAATAGAGAAGCCAATCATTTTCTCTTGATACCCGGGTGCCTTTCCGCAATGATACCACCAAAAATCATCAATCCCATCACACCCAGGAGGTTCATTGATTAAGTTGTTTTTTAGTTTTTGCAAACCAACATATTTAGAAACAACTCTCAGTGATGTAACCCAGCCCTCGTTCGTCATATCATGGCTAAGCACATCTACCAACGGTGGCTCATCTACAGGAAAGCCCTACCACATAATAGGACAAAGCATAGCGATAGTAGTATCCTACACATGCATCTACAAAATACACAACAATGCAATGAAAGTAATAAGACCATATCATGAACAAGATAGCATCTACTTGCCTTGATAGTTGGTGAAGTAGTTCAAACACTCGTTGCAATCACACACGTTGCACTCCTCGCAACCTATCGAGCAAACAATTGCATACAACATAAACAATAGCACATAGAGATCAAACAAATGCAACAAATGTATGCATGACAATTTAATAAATCACAATGGTTGTTACTTTAATTCTCTAAACAATATTGAAGTATATGATACATGCAAGAGGCCAATTAATGCAATGGAGTACTTGTTATTAATAATTACTTGTCAATATAGGGTTTTTAATAGTTCTGTTGTAACGTCTGTTCTAACTGTCGAATTAAATTTGTTTCTTGGGTTTATTGGATAGAGGACATTAATACGAACCAGTAGTCGTTGGATTCACCATAATCGGAGTTATAAATATTTTTGTATGATTTAAATAGTGTTTAATGGGTTTTAAATGACTCATATAGTTATCGTTGCCTAAAAATCAAACTAAAATTATATATGTAATCTCCACGGAATTGTGATTCCGGGGACATATTATTTGTAATGTTCTGAGCAGTATTCGAATTACTATGATTTTAATACTCTAAATAAGCCATTAATCTATTTATTTAATTTCTGCGAATCCTTATAGTATTTGCCTGAACCATTTTCATATTGATGTTCTACACAGAACCAACTTTCCATCAGTATATCATTTATATTTTTTGATATGCAAATAATTTACTATGAATTTAATGATTTATAAAGTCATTAATACTAATTAAATCACTATGGTGTAAATAATCCGCAAAGGCTAGATCCAACCAGATATTATTAATCTATATTATAGTAGCTTCAATTTGATATATTGTTCATATTTTTCGGAGTTACAGATAATTTCTTATGAATTTATTAACCTAAAAGACCATTAAAACTAATTAAGTTACTGCAGTAAACGCTTACGGTAAAGGTTGAATCTAATGCCATATTAATATTCTACACGTTTTTCTGGATCCATTGATATATTATTTTCTATTTTTGGATCTACGGATCTTTTTATATGATTTTTGCAAGTTTGCACAATTTTCTGCAAATTAAATTCAATTTCAAATCTACAGGGAATATTCTATGCTGACTGGGACGCGGGGCTGACCTGGCGTTGACACGTGGCGAGATCCGGTTGGCTCGTACCCCTTCGCGGAATCGATCTAATCCTGGCCGTTGGGATGAGATCCAGTGGTCAGGAGAGGAGATTGACCCGATTTTGGCTCAGAATAGACAAGAAATAGATCTATGTTAGAGAGACAAATCCGTAGGTCAAATTGAGAAACTTACAACATAAAAGTTGTGGGGAATCATTAGTCCTACCGTCTCACCAAAGGAATTTGTATTTAAATAAACGACCGCGAGTACATCTTGGATTTATACCGTCATATCTGAAATATTGTGGTGCAAAATTCTCCGGCTGTGGTGGATGAAAAGAGGTGAGGTTTATCGGGATAGAAATATTTTGACGAGATCTTCAACTTTCGTGTCTTGGTCGAAGGCAAACGACGAAGTCTAGATGGGTTAATAAGCGAAATAAGATTCGGGCATGTGTAGATTTAGGATTTCGAGAAGAAAAACTCATACCGCTATGGCTCCACGAGTTTATATGGAGATTTAGGATGGTGTAGAGATAGGCCTTGGAGTAGGGAACAAGTAGAAACAAACAGAAGTTGATTCGGAGTTGTAGATTAAAAGTTATAAGAGTTTGAATAAAGATAGGTTTGACAAAAACTGTTTTGCACGCTTTTTAAAGCAGACCTGGGATCGATCTGTACATGCGTGCCTGGCTGCCCGGTCCGGTTCGGTCCGGTGGGCCGGCCCGTTAGATTTTTTTTCTTTTTTCTTTTTATTTTTTTATTTATTTCACTCATATCTTTTGCATACGAACTCTAAATGACATGATTCTTGTTTCTAAAATTTTCTAAAATCGAATAGATCATTGTAGGATCATATTTGTAATCTTTTTACTAGTTTGCAAGTAGTGAATTTATAAATCCTTGTATATTTCATTTTATCTATATCTTTATTTGTTTGTATTTATTCCATAACTTTTTCATAATAGCTCCAACTGAGCTCAATTTTGTTTGTAAAATTTTGTAACATTCATTGGATCTCTTTAGGCTATAATTTAGCAATAATCGCTGCCTTAGAAACAATGTGTTTTTATAAAGCCAATTTAATTTCCGTTAGGAATAAAGTGGCACATGCTATTTAGAGTTTTAGTTATTTATTTCTATTTGGGAATTTTCTTGATGCAAATATGCAATGCAATGCTCATGGATGACATGCAAATGCAAAAAAAAATTCTAGTCCCAATTTCTAAAATCTTGGGATGTGACAACATGTGCTGCCTTTGGTGCAATGCCAGCGTGATCTGCTGCTTCTATGTCCATGGCATCCAGTGGACATACTTTTCGTTGAGACGGGATCAAGTGGATCATATCTGGCCGATAAAAGACATGATTGTGCTCTGCCTCAAAGTCATGTACACTATATTTGTTGGTATTTCTGTTCAAAAGAATTCTCATGTGTGCTTTACAACTTGTCCTTGTTTCAGCTCGGGATGACTTGTATTGATCCTCGCGTTTATCTTTTGACTGGTGACCTTCTTTTCCACATAAGAATCTTGTTGATGTTACAACTCCATCTTTATTATTATTACTATAGTGCTTCCGAGCATCAAATCCTATTTTTCATGCATAAGAAACCCAGAATTTCCATGCTTCATCTGTTGTGGTGAATTCCATACCTAGTCTTGGAGTCCAACTTGCGGCATACTCCTGGTTGGTGTTTGATTCCAGGTTGAGATTTCCATTGCTGTACGCTGGCTGCATTAGTGAATGGCACGAACATCACAGAAGAGGATTTGGAGAAGAATATAGATCTGGTAGTTTTGGTGAGAAAGGGAAGAAGCATATCGATGTGCCAGGTTTTGGTGGGAAAAAAGGCGCGCCTGAGCGTTTTTTGTGGGAAAATAAGGCGACTATTTCATTTTGGAGGGAACCAACGAAAGAAAAAACTCCCTCCAAATTAGATAAATCACATGAGGTTGTTAGGCCTGATTAGATCTGAGCCATACAGAGAATAGAGTGACTGAGATTTGTCCAACTCCACCGCGTGGAGTTTAGTCCAACTCCAGGGAATCCAAACCCCAAGACGCCGGAAATCGGCTCAGTCGTGTATTCAGGAATTTGTTTTCGTTCGGATTTGGGCGAACTTTGGTCCGGACTACTTAGGTCGTATCCAGGATTCGAACTTTGGTCCAGACGTCCTGGAAACATCGGATGCAGCGAATTGGCCGAGTGGACCAGCCTGTCAGCGACAGAAGCCGAGTCGTCGTCATCCTTACGTCGTTTCCCTATTCCACCCTCGCTGCTACACCCCTCCCGCCCTCGCCGCCGACCTCGGCCTATAAAAGGCGTACATGTCGCCATCTCCCTTCACACTCTCTCACACCGCTCCCTATTTCGGCGAACTCCAGACGCTCGCACCTTTCTACCTCCTCAACTCCGCCGAAAAGCCATGGCCGAGAGATTTCCCGGCGACATCGTGGCGGCGAACAGCCGACGCACGCTGTAGACGTGGGAAGCCTGGCTGCTCCACGAAGCGGGCTATACGGCGCCGCCGGACTGTCGTCTCCCCTTTGCCTGGCAACTCAGCGCCGGTGGGATCCCTATTTCGCCGGTGCAAGCTGACGAGGACATCGCCAGAGAGATCCAGGCGGCTATCTCCGTCATGCAAGACCTAGATCTCGTCGAGGATCCTGGCAACCTGGTCTTCTGGAGGCAGTTCTTCGCCGACAGGCGCCTCCAGGATCTCGCCCGACATGAGGGACTGACGGGCTCGCCGTCGCCGCGTCACAATGCGGCTTTTCGCCGCCGCTGGTAGAGCGTTCTAGGAAGAACTCTCGCCTCCATCATGGAGCACATCCAGGCCGCCAACCACCCGCCTCGGCCTGTAGAAGCAGCGTCCGTCGTCGACCACCACGGCAGCGGTCTTTTCCTAGTTAAATTCGATGTAATATGTGCGTCCTTTCCCTAATTGATGAAATCCGCCTATATTCGCCCAAATTTCGCCGTGTTTAACTGAATTTTGCCGAACGTGGGAACTCGGCCTGGGAACGCGGGTGGGAAACTCGACGTACCCAGGCCAAAAACGAGTTTCGTCCGGCAAAAAAAATCCGGATTTCGGCCTGGGTTTTCCCAACGAGTGGATATGAGCATCTCTAAAATGCGGGTGCGCTAAAAAACCATGGAAATACAGCTCGGAAGCGGACACGCGAAGTTTTAGTAGGCGCGTGAAAATGCGGTGCGCGCTAATTTTTTTGCCGCGTGTGGGCTTCTGCGCCATTCTACGTACCAAAACTGACACGCCGTTTCCAGTGCGCGCAATAAAACAAGATGCACGCGCACCTAACCGCCTAGAATTTTCAGCCACGCGTCACCTTGCCTGCGCTCCACCTCGCCTCATGCGCCGCTTTGCCCCGCGCTACATCCCGACCTCGCCCCGCGCGTCGCTCGACACCTTGCCACGCGCGTCGTCCCTCCTGCGCTCTACCTCACCTCGCGCGCCGCTCCGCCTCCGCCCGCGATGCCTCCCCGCCGCCACTCGAGATCCGGCTACCATGATGTGCGCGCGCGTCCGAACAAGACATTTTATGCTGAGATCCGGAGCGGCGACGAGCACATCGGGCTCGACACGTTCGAGACGGCGCACGAGGCGGCGCGCGCGTACGATGCGGTCGTCTGGAGCCTCGGTCGTCCTCGGCGGTCGATAAACTTCACGGACGTCTGGACGCGGCAGCATGAGAATTACCTCACGCCGCTGACGCAGGCCATCACGCGGGAGGCGAGGCAGCGGCAACACGAGCTCGAGCAGCGCCTCATCGTCGCCGAGTAGGGCGAGCGCGTGAGCCTCGAGTGGGCGTGGCGCTTTCCGGAGGACGTGGCCGCGGAGTTCGCCTTCTACGCCGACAAGAAAGAAGAAAAGGAGGCGCGGAAGGCGGCGAAGAAGCTGTTAGGAATAAGCAACTTGTATTCCTCTTGGGGCGAAAGGCCACAATACATAGTACAGGTACATGTGCAAATATGCAGGAAGCCCCCTAACATATGGGGAAAATACATTATACAAATATATACATCTAACACCCCCCTCAAACTCATGGTGGATCAACAACACTGAGTTTGGAGAGTAAGAAATCATGCTGCGCTCTGATCTGTTCCTTCGTAAAGAAATCCGCCAACTGTAAATCTGAAGGCACATACTGAAGCGCAACAACCCGAGCCTGCACCTGAGCACGTTTATAGAAAGCATCAACACCAATATGCTTGGTAAGCTCATGCTTGACCGGATCACGTGCAACACTAATAGCACCCGTACCGTCAGACAAAACCAGAGTGGGTGTGGCAATAGAGACCCCAAAATCTGCAAGTAACCACCGTAACCAGGTCACCTCAGTAGTCAACAAGGCCATAGCACGCAACTAAGCCTCAACACTCGAACGGGAAACCGCTGTCTGTTTCTTCGTCTTCCAAGAAATGAGTGAACCACCAAGAAACACACAGTAAGCAGAAAGTGAACGGCGATCCGAAGGATCACTCGCCCACGTAGCATCCGAATAGCACTGGGGCTGGAGGGAGCTAGAACGAGGAAAGAAAAGGCGACGAGTGATCGTACCCCGAAGATAACGAAGAACACGGAGAAGATGACTATAGTGAACGGTGGTGGGAGAAGAAACAAACTGACTCAGAATATGAACTGGATAAGAGATGTCAGGACGAGTGACAACAAGATAAACAAGACTCCCAACAAGATGACGATAACGCGTCGGATCAGGAAGAGGATCACCATCAGTAGGTTGAAGCTTAACATTAAGCTCCATAGGGGTCTCAACAGCGCGCTCATCCCCAAGCGCAGCACGAGCAAGAAGATCCTGAATATACTTTTCCTGGGAGATGTAGAAGCCATCAGAAGTAGAGGAGACCTCAATCCCAAGAAAGTATCGAAGATGACCAAGATCAGTCATAAGAAATTGATCACGAAGGCGAGCCTTAACGAAGGCGATATACTCAGAATCATCACCAGTAATGATCATATCATCAACATAGAGAAGAAGAAGAGTGCGTCCACGAGGAGAAGTGTGAACGAACAGCGCTGGATCATGAGCACTAGGGGAGAAACCAGCAGCAGTCACTACAGAAGCGAAGCGCTCAAACCAGGCACGGGAGGCCTGTTTGAGGCCATAAAGAGAGCGTCGAAGACGACAAACCATCCCCTCGGGAACAGAATACCCAGGAGGAGGCTGCATATAGACCTCCTCGCTCAACTCAACATTGAGAAAGGCGTTCTGAACATCAAGCTGGGACACAGACTAGTGACGAACAGAAGCAACAACAAGAAGAGTACGCACAGTGGTCATATGAGCCACAGGAGCAAAGGTCTCATCATAGTCACGACCATGCTCCTGCTGAAAACCACGAGCCACAAGACGCGCTTTATAGCGCTCAAGAGATCCATCAGAGCGGGTCTTAATCTTATAGACCCACTTACACGTGATAGGACGAACACCGGGAGGGGGATAAACAAGACCCAGGTGCCAGTGCGCTCAAGCGCAGCAATCTCCTCAGCCATGGCCAACTGCCATTCAGGATGATGCTCAGCATCCCGATAAGAAGTCTGCTCGGAGGCAACAGAAAGACCATACTGACTGGGATAGTAATGGTTAGGGGAACGACGCTGACGAACGGGACGAGTAGAGGGAAGCTCAGCAGAGGAAGACGACTCAGGAGACAACGATGAAGAAGAAGGTATAGCAGAGGAAGACGCCGGAGAACGAGGAGAACTAGGAGAACTAGACGGAGCAGAGGCGGACGGTGTCGAAGAAGAGACATCAGGGGGAGAAGATCCTGAAGAAGACACAATAGGAGTAGAAGGAGGTGTGTCAGGAAAGAGAAGAAAAGAGATATCTTCCACCGGGTAGGTATCGGCGGTGGGACGAGGATAGAAAGAACGCGTCTCATCAAAAGTAACATCACGAGAGATACGCATCCGACGACCAACGGGGTCCCAACAGCGATAACCCTTATGCTCATCACTGTATCTAAGGAAGACACACTCAACAGACTGAGCAGTCAGTTTGGTGCGTTCGCGAGGAGCAAGGAGAACATAGCAAACACAACCAAACAAGCGAAGCATGGAGTAGTCTGGAGACTGTCCAGATAGGCGCTCAAGAGGGATACCACTCTGCAGAGCAGCAGAAGGCTGAATATTGATGAGGTAAGCCGACATAGCGACAACCTCAGCCCAGAAATGCGGAGGAAGGGAAGAAGCAATCATCATGGCACGAGTGGTCTCAAGAATATGGCGATGCTTACGCTCAGCAACGCCATTCTGGGCATGTGCACCAGGATAGGAGAACTGAGCAAGGGTGCCCTGTTCAGCAAGAACACTACGCAACATCTGGGGGATATACTCACCAGCAGAATCAGCACGAAACACGCCAATAGGGGTAGAATATTGAGTGCGTACCATGGCCGCAAAACGCTGATATATGGAGAGCACTTCACTGCGAGAGCGCATAAAATACAACCAAGTGTACCGAGAAAAATCATCGATGAATAAAATATAGTAGCGAAGAAAGAACATGTTGGGCCCCCATGTGTGGTTTTGGTAATTAATGACAATTTTTGTGGACTAATGTGTGTATTAAGTTATACTTGTAGGATTGGTCCATTGGCATCGCTTGGAGCATGTGTTGTCTTCAAGGTCGATGAAATGAGAAGAAGATGTCTTGTGCAAGCTCAAAATGCGGCATCTATAGAAGATCTCATGTTTGATGCTTGCCATCCTCGGTGATCATGGATCGATGATGAAGAATCAAGAAAGGCGTTCAATCTTGAGAAGGGAAAGATCGTCTACATCAAACTCAAGTAGAATGCTCAAGGCAAAGGTATAATCTCGATAGGTTTTCCCTTTTGCCGGTCTCATGTTTTTAGTGGGAGACCGGGTTTAGGATAGATAGCCGTACTATCAAGAGGGGCTCTCGAATGAGTAACTCAATCACATTGTTCGGAGAGATCTCAAACCTTTGAATACTTGCATCATCATATTTGGTTGTTATTTGGTCTTATCCATGTGAGGATATAGAGCTTGTGGTAATCTCCATAACAAGCTCTAGGTCATCAAAAACGGATTTCCCTTTTATATCTTATTGCGTTTTGATCTTGGAGGTTTTACCGGTTTGTATTTTAGGGATAGGTAAATCCTTCCATTATTTAGTTCTTACTCATGTGAGGATTTAGAGCTTGTGTTAATCTCCATGACAAGCTCTAGTTCATCGAAAACGAATTTCATATGCATTTTCTATTATGTTTTCGATGTGGGAGGTTTTATCGGTTCGTCTTTTTGAGAGAGGTTAAACCTTTTGTCATTTGGATCTATCCTCCCTTGCTGGACTATTATGTTTATTTGCATGATATTTTATAGCTTGTTGTCCTCTTTGAAACGAGCCCAAGATCATCAAAATCGGAGTCCGGATGCAAAAGTTATGGCCGTTTTCGTTCAGGGATGACCGGTAGTACCGGACCAGTCGAGTAACGGAGGTCCGTAATGCCTTAGTACCGGTTGGTACTGAATAAGGTGCGTTTGGCGACCTGGGATACCCAGGGAATGTTCGGTAGTACCGGGAATGTCCGGTAGTACCGGGATTCGCATTTTTGGGCTTCAACGGTTGGATTTTCGGGGGACCTATTTAAGGGGCCTTCTTCCCCAATGGTTCCCCAACCATTCTTGCAAGTTTTCCCCTCCATTGTTGACCTTCTTGAGCTTGCTTTCTCTTAATCCCTCCAATGATTCTTGCATATTCTTGAGGGATTTGAAAGAGGAGATCTAGATCTACAATCCCACCAATCAATCTCTCCTCTAAGTGAGGGGAACATATTGGGATCTAGATCTTGGAATCTTTTGTGGATTTCCTCCATTGTTCTTCCTCTCTTATTCCCCCATAAGCTTTTGTAGCTTTGGTGGAATTTGGGAGAGAGGGATTTGAGCACCTTTGTGGTGTTCTTGCCATTTGCATTTGGTGCATCGGTTTGAGTTCTCTTTGGAGGATTTGATTTGAGTTACTCATTGGAGCTTGTACCTCTTGGGTTCTTGGAACCCTAGATGGTTTGTGGCCTTGGTGGAATTGTGGCCTTGGTGGAGTTTGTTGGGAGCCTCCAATTAAGTTGTGGAGAAGTGCCCCAACCTTGTGAGAGGTTCCGGTTGCCACCGACAAGTGCACCGATAGTGGAAGCATGGATCGATCCCGTTGGGGTGAGATTCACCGGAGAATAAGGGAGGCCTTTTGTGGCGTTGGTGGTTTGATACCACCCCCTCTCCAAACGAGACATACTCCATGTTGGGAGGAACTCGGTAATTTATTGGTGTCCCCGCGTGCCTCGGTTATCTCTACACCCGTGCTCTTTACTTATGCACTTTACATTGTGATAGCCTTCGTGCTTGAAGTATTATATATCTTGCTATCACTCTATTGCTTGTATTGCTTAGCATAAGTTGTTGGTGCACATAGGTGAACCTTAGTTGTTCTAGGTTGTGCTTAACAAAGTAAACACTAGTTTTATTCCGCCTTTGTTGAGCCACTCTATGTAACACCCTCAGAATCGTACCTATGCAAGTTTGAGCAAAATTCGCCAAACCCGCATAGAAACGATTCAAAGGTGCCCACCAGGCACTTTCGTGCGGGTGGAAAACGAAGTAATAACATTACACAACAGTCCTCGATGGGACCCACAGAACAGATATATATATAACGGCGACTCCATGGGTCAAGAATACAAATATAATATACAAAGATCCAAATCACCTTGAAACGATAGAGCGTCCAGCTACGGACAAGATGCAAATGGGGCTAAGAGCCCTGAAGAATAACCAATGGCGTCCATAACCCTGCCCAGGCCAAGCCGGAAGGGTAACCCTGCTAACGACGTCGATCTCAAAACACCTTAACAAAAGGGGTGCCGACAAAGGGCAAAGGAAAAGAAGGAGCGTCGATCTTGAGGCGATGCAGCGAGGCTAGAATTCGGTGGTCCTCGCCTACATAGGTATGGTGGACTGAAGCGGCAGCGGCAGCATGCTCTAAACAACCTATAGAGACTCAATACAACTGGCGGTTATCAGAGAGGGATAAGAGTAACCTATCCGGATCCAACCTGAAGCTAACACCAATCAAACCCGTCCTGGTGTTTCCCCCTCGAGACCAAACGAGGAAGTCAACCGAGGAACCCACACAGTTGGCAGTTTTATTTATTCAGTTATCGTTGCAGCAATTACTAGTCAGGTTTAGATAATCATCCTGATAAAATAAGCAGTGGGCACTTTTAGTTAACCATTTCGTTGTAGTTGCGTCACTTACTAGTCAGATACAATTGGCATGAGATAACCCGTAAATCCAGCAGTTGTTGGTACATTTATTAGCCATTCCGTTGTAGTTGCAATACTTACTAATCAGGTACAAAGGTCGCAAGCGACACTCCAAACAAGCAGTTGTGGGCAGTATTAATTAGCCATTCCATTATAGTGAAGCTGATTACTAGTCATTATAAAGTCAAATTTATAGCAATAAACTTTAGTTATGCTTGTCTATGATCGAGATCTTGCTCCAAGTCGTCCATATCCATGAACATGGCTTTCGAAAGTTTTACCCGGGGTGCACCAATAGCAACACACGCCGATCAACCTCGGAAAACCAACTCAAAACCCAACGAGGCTTTCACGTTGAACAATCACAGATTCAGAAATATTTCAGGGGCCACCCTTGAGTACACCATAGTAAGCTAGCTCCGAGACGGACTCAAGGTTTGGGTGGACGGCTGTGAACGACTGGGAACCCAAAACTGGGCTTGTCGACACCGCGGAATCGTGTCCCGATCCTAAACAGTATAGTGTGCTCCTCGCACAAACGTAAATACATAAGTAGCATGGCATAAGTACAGGATCGTAAATAAAACCTCAAACTAGTTTGTGGCCCCAAGAAATAAGACTGAATCAAGCTCTGGCTCAGGGGGGTCCCATATACCTCCCGGATGTGGATAGCGCGATAAATCAAGGAACAGGTATCAAGTACTCGGGGTCCTACGGGACACAAGTGGGCGTTCGGAAACCAAATATTATCTATCACCCACCGATGCCTCTGCTTACTTCAATTTTAGTTGTTAAACAGGAATTAAAATGAACGGTAAGTAAAACTAGAATCATCTCCAACAGCAACATGCGGCAATTCATCAACAACTGTGGCACTTGACAACACGCAACAACACTTGAGCAAGCGACTGCGAAGCGTAAGTCCAACTATCTACCAAACAACAGGTAATAGGATGTGTCCAAGGCAATATAGGGCTGCAAGGGATATCACGGGTACGAAAACTAGAGCATCGCAACACAGATAGCAATAGATCAACAGGAGGGAAATAAATACTATAAAAGTAAGATAGGTAGAAAGGGGGAGATGCTGCTTTGAAAACATTGTCGAAGGTTCAACCAAGATCGGTGAAGCTCACATCAACTCAACGGCCTTATCCGAAGAAGCAAAACACTAGAATAAACACCGGATGCAATATTTAATACAACGGCAGAAGATCGGCATGATGCATGTATGATGGATGACATGGCAAAGGTGCGATGCGATTAGGTCAATATTAAGCGGAACCGGGGTCCCGGCAATTAATTAATAGGTTCATGTTGTTTAGATCCCCCGCAATTAAATGTTGTTTGAACATGGCAAAAGATAGCACCGGTTCGCTACACAAATTTAAATGAGGCCAATATAAGGCTAGATTTGCCCGCATATGGGCCCCATATTTAATTATTAGGTGAATCGGCATAAGGCCCCCAAACCACAGACGAGTATGCATGCAAGTATGACAATTTCATATGCAACAGGTTTTATGTTAAGCATTTATAAAAATAAGGGTTCGGATAAGGGTCACACTTTAGGGTTCGACGGTCTTGGTGTTCCGGGGTTTGGGGTCGGTCTCAGGGTTCAAGGTTCGGCGAGGTCGTTCTGACTCGGTTAGGGTCTTGGATCGGGAAGATCTTGGCGTTCGGGTACGAACTTGGCGTGGCATAGGCGCGTCGGGTTCTCTGGTCATTGCCGTTCTTGTCGCCGTGCCGATCTTGTCGGGTACCACAGGGTCGATCTTGCCGTTGCGAGGGTCTTGTCGGGACCGTGTACCGGGTCGGTCTTGGCGTTCCGGCCGTCTTCGGTCCTCGGATCCGAGAGGGTTCGGGTTCTCGACGGGGTTCGGGCGCGCCGGGATCGGTCTTCGGGAAGGCGATCTTGGCGTTCGGCGGGGATCGGTCTTCGGGGACGGCCCTGGCGTCCATGAAGGAGATCATGAAGCCGTTGCCAGGGTTCGGACTTCGGAACCGAGGTCGGATCTTTGGGGGGTGGTCTTCGAATCTGCAGAGGAGGACTTAGCGCGTTCTCGAGGAAGGTCTGCCGATGGTTCCTCGGGCTGGGCGAAGGTGAACAGGGATTAACGCCAAGTCGTCGAGGACCGGCGGAGATTACTGTCATCACTTGAGAACGGAGAAACCATCTACCATCTTCATGTCTTTGGAACCAAGCGGTGCCCAAACGCACATACACGGTGGAGGTCGCCACGGGAACTAGGACACGCGAGGTCGGGAGGCTCGGCTCGAGGCGGAGCCAGCGAGGCGGAATCTGTGGCGAGCGCTGGAGGACGCCGGCGGCGGGGCAAGCGGCGGCCGTGGGCGACGGAGGGGCCAGGCTGGGCGCCCAGCGGAGGTGGCGGGCTCGAGGTCGCGGAGGTGCTCAGGGCGGCGAGGCGCAGGGCGGCGATGGAGAGCTGAGGCGGCGCGAGCCCAGCGGCGGAGGGGGCGACGGAGGAGCGGGGTCGGGCGTGGCGCGGGCTCGGGGCAGCTGACGGGCGCCTGGCGGGGCGGATCTGTGAGGCGAGCGAGCAGGAGGCGGCAGCAGAGCGGGCTTCGAGGAGGGCGAGACAGAGCCGGCCGAGGAGAGGAGCTCAGGCGGCGAGGCTCGGCGGCGGCAGCGGAAGGAGCGCGTGATTGGCGGTTTGGCGGAGCAGGCGATGCGGTGGGGGCCGAAGGCAGAGGGGAAGGGGAGGAAGCGCGCCGGGGAGGCGACGCGGTTGCTTCGCTAGGGGGAGAGAGCCAGGGAGGAGGAGGGAGGTTGCGGGAGAGGGGAAGGGGCGGGGGCACGCGGCGGTGGGACCCAGCAGTCCAGGTCTTGGCGTGAGAGTGGGGCAGGCGTTTGGCACGTCGTGGTGTGTGTGGGTTTGTGTGTGTTGCCCAGGGGGTGTGTGCGTGTGAGGAAGGGGAAGTGGGGTGGTGAGGCTGGTTGTACAAGTGGCAGGGTATGGTTGGTTAGGGGGAGGGGAGAGGTTGAGGTGGCAGGTGGGGATTGGGTGGGGTGCGGGGGGGGGGGGTGTGGGTAGATAGATGGGTAGGTTTAGGATTTGGAAGGGCGGGTGTAGTTGGACCGTTTTAATTTCTGGGGCGGTCGTTCGGGTCAATCGGCCCGTTCATCGCCCGCTAAAATAATAAATATTTTATTTATTTCAAACAAGGCTTTTGCAAACCGACACGGGCAAAACAAAATATTCGCGACCTTTTTTGGCGTTTGAATAAAGACGAGGCGTTTGGAAAACAAATCGGGCTTTGCAAAAATAGTTTTAAGCAAACAATGCATGATGATGACGATGCAATGCACAAATTCAACGCGATTTTCTAGTAGTGGTTTTGCGGGATGCCACACTCTAGGAAAAGTTTTAATCGCCTATTCACCCCCCTCTAGGCGACATCCGTATCCTTTCAATTGGTATCAGAGCCCGGTCTCTCATTTTAGGCTTCACCACCTTGAGAGTAAATATGTCGGCTAGGGGATTAGTGCACAAGGACACTCTCACTTTCGATGGCACAAATTATGATGTTTGGAAATTACGCATGCTTAATTTATTTCGGGAAATTCAACCAATTATCGAGGGATATCTATATGTGGGTCTCTCTTCTCCTATGCATACCCAAAATGAATCTTTAGAGGAGAAGTTGAACTCTCATATAGATGCTCTAGCTACTAAAATTCTTTTGCATATTGTGAGCAATGTAGTTCTTTCTTCTATCATGCCTTATTCAAGCGCTCGTGAGATATGGACCAAGCTTTAAGATAAATATAGCAAGTCCAACATTATTGAGGATGGTTGTGTTGCTACCACTTCCGGTCGAGATGAGTTCTCATCCTCTACCACTTCACCAACATGTGACTTTTCACAAGGAAATGATATGGTGAGTGGTGATAGAAATTGCAATATGGATAGTGTGTTCACTATTTGTAATCCCTCATATCTATCTAGTTGCAACGATCTATCTTTGGACCTTAACACTTCTAGCACTCAAAATTCCTCACATGCTTGTGTTAATAGTCCTTGCATATCATGTAGAAATGACTTGAATAAATCTCATGATGATATGCTCATGTTGTTTTGTTGCCAGGATAAAAATACTTATATTTCCTCTAGTGCTTGTGTTGCTAACCATGTAGAGGAAAATGAAGATTCTATGGGCCAAGACAAGGTCTTGAAGAGATCTACAAGTGCAATCTCATCATCACCTTCCTCCGGTTCTCACATGTGCCTTATGGCTAAGGGAACAAAGGTAACCTCTTTGAATCCCATTGTATCTCATGATGATGATGAGGTTGAGAATGATAATTATGATTATAGAGGTAAGTATGATATTACCTCTATTAAGAAAATGGGAGAGGTTGTCTATAGCGCTCTCTTCAAAAATAAAATTGCTTCCTCCAACTTTCTTGAAATCTTGAATTGTGCCATAGAAGGCAATGATCTTATTGAGGAGTAAGAAAACTTAATTGATGAAAAGTTTGCACTTGAGAGTGAGTATGCTAATGAAGTTGCACAACTAAAGGACTCCCTTGAAGAAGAACAAACCACCAAAGAATCTCTTGAGGAGACTTTTACTCTAGAATTATCTAGAGTAAAGGAATACCATGATAGAGAACTTGCAGTGGCTAACTCCTTCAAGATTAAAAATGATGAACTTGAAGTTGCTTATGCTAAACTTGTTGAGGATTTTAAGCACCTCGAAAATGGCTCTCGGGTCATAAAGGGTGAGCTCATCAAACTCACCGAGTCACATGAGCAACTTAAAACCTCATATTCAAAATAGCTTGCCAAGTTGCCCTCACCTCTTGCAAATAGTGATGATGCTTGTGCTACTAACTCTATTTCTTGTGAAGCATCTACTTTGAAGGAGAATGTTGATCTAAAGGCTCAACTTGCGTTGATAACTAGCAACTATGGGAAATTAGAAGAAAGTCATGTTAAGCTCTTGAGCTCGCATGAGGATCTTCTAGTCTCCCATGGTAGGCTAAAGTTGGCTCATGAGGCCATCATGTCAAAGGTAACATCTAGTGGGCCTCATGTGGACATTAGCACTATATCTACTCCAAATGTTAAATTGCCATGTGCTAGTCCTTGTAGTTCATCCTCTCACAACCATGCTATATCTCATGATGAATTACATTCCATGCCTTGTTGCTCTCACAATGTAGCATCTACTTCCTCTAGTGCTTTTGTTGAAACTAACCATGTAGAGGAAATAAAAGATCTCAAGGCCCAAGTCACTTCTTTGAAGAATGACTTGAAAAAGGGTCATCAAGGGAAGTCCGCACTCAACAAAATCTTGAGTGTGCAAAAATCCCCCAATGACAAGAGTGGGCTTGGATTCAACTCCAATGTCAAGAATAAGTCCACTATCAAGTTGAAGCACAAGGATAACAAGAAAAATGGCCAAGATCAAGTCAAGAATCCGGCCAACATTGTTTGCTTCAAGTGCAAGGAAGAAGGGCATCATGTCAAACATTTCCCATTAAAGAAGAAGTCCCTTGGCAAGAAGAAACAAGGGAAGCGGCCTCAAGCTCTACATCTTGTTAGAGATGGGCCTCCTCCCAAGAAGACTCAAGCTCTTCCTCAAGTTGTTTCTTCATCCAAAAAGAAAGAGGGCAAGAGTAGAACTTGCTACATATGCCGCGAGAAGGGGCATATTTCTTCCTCATGCACTATCGGTATCTCCTCATCCAACCCTATCATTATTGATGATGCTTATTCTCTTTGTAAGGATGAGGTTGGCAATGTGTTTGCCAAATTTGTTGGTGCTCAATGTGGGTTCAAGAAAAGAACCATTTGGGTTGCCAAGCCTATTGTGACTAACCTCTTAGGACCCAACTTGGTTGGGGACCAACAAGACAAAACTTGATCAATAGGTGTTGTTGGAGGGCATTGGAGTCTTGGTTATATTATGAAGAATTGAGGGATCTTCATCAATTATTATTATCAAGCCAAGCCATTTGGATTATCATGATTATATTATACTCCCAATGTTCCTCCTTGCGGTAATATATGCTAAACTCTTTACATTGAAAGTTACTCGCCCCCTTGTGCATGTGTTGGTTTTGTATCTTCCATGTTTTTGTACATGTTGTGTGTTCCACTTAATTATCTTGAGGTATCAATCATATTTGTGTATGATTAGGTGGAACTCCATGTATGTGTGTTTCTTGTGGTTGAGCCTTTCTTGATTATATTTTATATTTTATTTGGCTCTTGTGAGAAATTAATGGATTATCCCATTTTGGGGGAGTGTTATGCTTGGGCATTCCACAATCCTAAAATTGTGTGTACATGAGGAATACCACCTAGTATTTATATTGGATTATTGTATAGTCTCTATGTGGTATAATTCTCATGAGAAATTTAATTTTATAATGTCCATTAATTATCTCTATTTGCATCATTTTGCCTCGTGTTGGTTTTGT
This sequence comes from Avena longiglumis, assembly GCA_030063025.1. NCBI lineage: Eukaryota > Viridiplantae > Streptophyta > Magnoliopsida > Poales > Poaceae > Avena > Avena longiglumis. The sequence goes on along the minus strand of CP125974.1, from coordinate 451,962,030 downwards.
GGTAGTATCACATTATGGGGGAGTCATATGCTTAGTGCATATCACAATCCTAGAAAATGTGAATATTCAATGTTGTGTCACTTAGAATTGATATTGATAATTATCTAGCACCTATGTGACACATTTGCTCATACAAGTTCCAATTTGCTTGAATGTTGTTGTTGATCATATTTTGGATCTTGTATATGAGAGTATTTCTTGGTATGTGTTTCCTCATATTTATATCTCTATATCATCATGGAAACCATTTGCTTTAAGTTACTCTAATCACTAGTGATTGAGTGACTATTGGAAGCTACCAAGAATCTTGTTTGAAGTATCATGCTCAATTCTTATATTTAGTTATATGCTTCTTGTTGTGTGAATATGATCTTGGATATCCATGCAAGCTACCTTGGGAAAATTATTCCCAATATTTCTTGTCCTTGGACAATGAGTACTAAATTTATGGTAGAATTTATTGATCATATTCACTTTGGCCCTTGCTTAATATTGTCCTATATTTGGCCAAGTAATGTTTTGTGTGCTCCCATGTATTCCTTGCTACTTTTGGATCTTCTTATCTTATTGGTATTCTCTTGTGTTTTATTTAATGTAGGTAGTAGTGATGATCTCATTTGTGTGCATTTTTCATTCAAAAGAAAAATTCTATATAATGTACTACTTATGGGTGAGCTCTCATATATTATTTAGAACACTCGTATTTATGCTTCTTTGTTTGATCCATATCGGGTTTTTTGTGCTTGGAACCTCAATCTTTTTGTTTTGGTACTTTGTGCCATCATGAGAAGTTTGGGGAGTTTGGTTTCTTATTGGAACCTTGCTCTTTTTGGGAGTTGGTTTTGTCTCATTCCTTATTTCATGATTTGACCATTTTAGAATGAGATAAATCCTTGAGCATTTTTATTTCTATCTATCTTTTGCTCTTTTGGTTTTATCCTAGTTCATTTGTTGAACTTGTGATATTTCATGTGTTGAATTGGTTCTTTGATACAATTTGGACATCGTTTGTCATGTCACACTCTTGTGTGTGCAATATCGATTTACTTGGTGTTTTTGTTCAAATTGTATATCCTTTTTGGTTCTTGAAAGCTTTATGCATGCATATTTACTATATGTTTATATTATGGCATGCTTGCTTTCTTTAATCCAACATATAGGGGAAACTCCACCAGTTCCCATCGGCTAAGTTGTGCATGAAATTAAATTTCATATCAATATGCACATAATTATGTGGAGTCTCACCTATGTATTGTAGTTGCACTAACTTCTTTGGACCCAATAAGTTTGGGGACCATTTTGTACTTAAATATGTTTTAGGTACATTGGAGATATATTGGATGCTTGTCTCAATCTTGAAGAAGTGGTGCGTTAATGAAAATTGGAGGCAATCTATAGGATTATCAATGAATTCATATCCTCTACATCCTACCAATTATATCTCGGTAACAAGTATCTCTTTCTCATGCTCATATATCTTGATTCCAACCGTTTGTCGGTTTCCTTCTGGCATGAATTCATGTATTTGTAATTGTTGTATCTCTAGCCATGGTATTAAGAGAACTCTCTATTGTACATGTGTATAAGTTGAGATGAGTATATATAATTGGGACTATAAAAAATCATGCATATGATCCTCCAATCCCAAATATGTCAATCTAGCAATTTTATTGCCTATCTTTTCCTCAACTTCTCTCATGTGCAATAGTGAGATTTTGCTAGTTAAATTTTTCTTGTGATACTTGTTGCCTTTCTCCATATATTCCAACTTCCTCTTCTTCCCTTGGTGAAAGTTGTAATATATGTAGTGTGTTGGTGTTTGAAGTCCATTAATGTACAATAAGACATATGTGAGCCTTTGGCCATGCTTTGAAGCAAAAAATCTTATTGATATATGTTATGACTTCATTTTTGCCTTTCATGTACTCTCTTGTATATCTTCTTTATGTGTGCATATGTATTTGTTGGCATATGTCTTTGTGATGTTTTCCACTTAGAGACATATACACACATGAGAAGATAATTTTACTTGAATTTTATTCCTTGGATACCACTTTTTATTCCTTTTTTATTCTTTGGTGGCTTCCAAATTTATTTGCCTATGAGTGCTTGTTCCTCTAGTTTACATCTTCGTGCACTCATATTTGTTCTCTCATGCCTTGTATTGTTAAATGAGCTTGGATGAGTGAGGATTCCATGATTATGCACCTTTTTCCCAAATGAAATTATCATAATTGGTGCATTATCTTTGGGGAGCTCATCTAATTCATTTAATAATGTTCATTTGTCTTCTTTCTCATTTATTGTGTTTTAAATGCTTATGGGGGAGCAAGGATTCCATATTTGTGCATTATGTATTCCAATGCATTTATTTTAAAATTGTGCCCAAATCTTGGGGAGCTTCTCTATTTGTTATTTGAAGCACTCTTTTGCTCATATCATAACATCTTGTTGTTTCCATTTGGACTCATTCGTTGTTTTCATTTGGTTTGTCGGACCTAGTAATTGCTTGCATCATTTGTTGATGCCTCTTCCTATTTATTCCTTTGGCAATCTTCGGATCCTCGATATAGTTCTACTCCCTCCCAAGTATTCATCATTGGATTTGTGCGAAGGCACACCTTTGGAGGAATTATTACTATATTTGCCTTCTAGAACTTGTCACCCATTTCGGTAATCGATGCCAATGGGGGAGAAGTTTTAGAGGGTTTAAGGGAAGTTGGTTTATGCATTGAGTTTGTTCTTGTGCATTTGCCTCTCATGCTCTTGCATCTTTTTTGTTGCTTAGCATGTGGTATATATAGAGGAAACTCCACCAATGATAATGATTGGCAATATATGCAATGAAATTCAAGTTCATCACATATGCATAGATTGTGGGGGAGTTTGCTCTATATATGGTGGTGGCACCAATATCACATACTTTTGTAGTATTTGATGTTGGTATTACCATTTTATTCATTAATATTCCTTATATAAACCCTCTTAAAGGGATTGTCATCAATTACCAAAATGGGGGAGATTGAAAGAACATGTTGGGCCCCCATGTGTGGTTTTGGTAATTAATGACAATTTTTATGGACTAATGTGTGTATTAAGTTATACTTGTAGGATTGGTCCATTGGCATCGCTTGGAGCATGTGTTGGCTTCAAGGTCGATGAAATGAGAAGAAGATGTCTTGTGCAAGCTCAAAATGCGGCATCTATAGAAGATCTCATGTTTGATGCTTGCCATCCTTGGTGATCATGGATCGATGATGAAGAATCAAGAAAGGTGTTCAATCTTGAGAAGGTAAAGATCGTCTACATCGAACTCAAGTAGAATGCTCAAGGCAAAGGTATAATCTTGATAGGTTTTCCCTTTTGTTGGTCTCATGTTGTTAGTGGGAGACCGGGTTTAGGATAGATAGCCGTATTATCAAGAGGGGCTCTCGAATGAGTAACTCGATCACATTGTTCGGAGAGAGCTCAAACCTTTGCATACTTGCATCATCATATTTGGTTGTTATTTGGTCTTATCCATGTGAGGATATAGAGCTCGTGGTAATCTCCATAACAAGCTCTAGGTCACCAAAAACGGATTTCCCTTTTATATCTTATTGTGTTTTGATCTTGGAGGTTTTACCGGTTTGTATTTTACAGATAGGTAAAACCTTCCATTATTTAGTTCTTACTCATGTGAGGATTTAGAGCTTGTGTTAATCTCCATGACAAGCTCTAGTTCATCGAAAACGGATTTCATATGCATTTTCTATTATGTTTTCGATGTGGGAGGTTTTATCGGTTCGTCTTTTTGAGAGAGGTTAAACCTTTCGTCATTTGGATCTATCCTCCCTTGCTGGACTATGATGTTTATTTGCATGATCTTTTAGAGCTTGTTGTCCTCTTGGCGAGCCCAAGATCATCAAAATCGAGTCCGGATGCAAAAGTTATGGCCGTTTTCGTTCGAGGATGACCGGTAGTACCGGAAATGCAGTATCGCCTTATAGTACCGGTTGGTACTGAATAAGGTGCGTTTGGCGACCTGGGATCCCCAGGTAATGTTCGGTAGTACCGGGAATGTCCGATAGTACCGGGATTCGCATTTTTTGGCTTCAACGGTTGGATTTTCGGGGGACCTATTTAAGGGGCCTTCTTCCCCAATGGTTTCCCAACCATTCTTGCAAGTTTTCCCCTCCATTGTTGACCTTCTTGAGCTTGCTTTCTCTCAATGCCTCCAATGATTCTTGCATATTCTTGAGGGATTTGAAAGAGGAGATCTAGATCTACAATCCCACCAATCAATCTCTCCTCTAAGTGAGGGGAACATATTGGGATCTAGATCTTGGAGTCTTTTGTGGATTTCCTCCATTGTTCTTCCTATCTTATTCCCCCATAAGCTTTTGTAGCTTTGGTGGAATTTGGGAGAGAGGGATTTGAGCACCTTTGTGGTGTTCTTGCCATTTGCATTTGGTGCATCGGTTTGAGTTCTCTTTGGAGGATTTGATTTGAGTTACTCATTGGAGCTTGTCCCTCTTGGGTTCTTGGAACCCTAGACGGTTTGTGGCCTTGGTGGCATTTTGGACTTGGTGGCGTTTGTTGGGAGCCTCCAATTAAGTTGTGGAGAAGTGCCCCAACCTTGTGAGAGGTTCCGGTTGCCACCGACAAGTGCACCGATAGTGGAAGCATGGATCGATCCCGTTGGGGTGAGATTCACCGGAGAATAAGGGAGGCCTTTTGTTGCGTTGGTGGTTTGATACCACCCCCTCTCCAAACGAGACGTACTCCATGTTGGGAGGAACTCGGTAAAATATCGGTGTCCCCGCGTGCCTCGGTTATCTCTATATCCGAGCTCTTTACTTATGCACTTTACATTGTGATAGCCTTCGTGCTTGAAGTATTATATATCTTGCTATCACTTTGTTGCTTGTATTGCTTAGCATAAGTTGTTGGTGCACATAGGTGAACCTTAGTTGTTCTAGGTTGTGCTTAACAAAGTAAACACTAGTTTTATTCCACCTTTGTTGAGCCACTCTAGGAAAAGTTTTAATCGCCTATTCACCCCCCTCTAGGCGACATCCGTATCCTTTCAAGCGATGGCCCCCTTTCAAAGCGAAAGGAGCCGGACCCCAAACATCGGAATGAACTAAATCAAAAGGTCGCTGAGATACAGACGCGCTAGTAGGATAGGGAAGCTGAATCTGTTTACCCAACCTACAGCCCTGACAATGTAAAGACCCATCTCCGGAAACAGACCCCAGAAGACCACGATGAACTAATGACAACAGGCGGGAGTCACAAAGGTGACCAAGACGATGATGCCACTGCTGAAAGGAGCTGGTAGCAAAGGTGACGACCGGAGAAGAACTGGCAGATGAAGTGGCAGCGGAAGGAACACGAAGCCAGTCTAACTCCCAAAGCCCTGAAGAATCATGACTGCGAGGGCCAGCTCCCACCAGGGCCTGTGTGCGACGGTCCTGAACAACACAAGAATCAGCATCAAGAATGACGCGACAACCAGAGTCAGTAAGCTGGCTAGCAGAGAACAGATTCATCTTAAGAAGAGGGACATGAGAAATATCAGGAACAGAAAAAGAAGAAGTAGAAAGGGTGCCCCGACTAGAAACATGAAGAGAGGTACCATCAGCCGTAAAAACATGGACAGGAGAAGGAAGAGAACGAAGAGCGGACAGAAAAGAAGACTCAGAGGTCATATGAAAGGAAGCTCCAGAATCCAGATACCACGGGGATGTACCTGACTGTGTAGAATGTGGTGGTCGCACAGGGCCTGAAGAATCAGTCACAGAACCAGCAGTGTCCATCGAAGAAGAGCCTGTAGCAGCAAGCAGACCGCGAAGACTCCTGATAATGTCCTGATCAGAGAGAGAAACTGCCGATGACCCGGAAGGAGCCGACTGCCCACGATCCTGGTGCTGCTGTCGTAAACTGGGGTCCCGTGTATAACAGGTGGCCCAAGTGTGGCCATCCCTGTTGCAATAAGAGCAGTGACGAAGAGAACCACGACGACCCTGACCACGAGCTGCTGGTCGACTCGACCACCGAGGCTGGTCTTGAAGCCGACTCGACGACTGGAGGTGGGTAGTATCGGCGGCGGACAGAGGACCCGGTGAGTCGAGGGAACAGACGGCATAGGAGGACCACGGTAGCAAGCAGATGGAACCGCAAGAAGGCGGCCACGGAGCGGGTCTCCTCGGCCAAGCTTCGACAAAGACCTCATAGAGCGGAACACGACCACGAGCATTAAGCTGAGCACGCCGGGGCTCAAACTCCTGGCGGAGCCGAGACAGAAACTCATAGATACGGTTAAACTCCAAATCCGAGCGCACAATCTGGCAACACGAGCATGTGCCACAAATAGAAGTACGAAGAGAATCAAGCTGACGCCATATAGCAGCACTCTGAGTATAGAACTCATCAATAGTAGAATCGCCCTGCTGGAGAGCATGCTCCTGGCGAACCACATACAGGTAAAGAGCATCCCAGGGCGGTGATAGCGGCGAAGATGATCCCAGCGGCAACAATGAGGGAGACTCATGAACTCAGCAACATCTTGAGGCGAACTCTGGAGGTGAGAACAGCAGACGAAAGGCGTCCTCATCAACCCACCGAGTGTAAGCGATCGGGCGTGTCGATAGGCCTCGAGATCAAGAGTATTGCTTGAACTTGGTCATAAGCGGCAAGACTATCATCGGCACTGAAAGCGGTATCCTTGGCCTCCTGAGAAGCATCAGCACCGAGAACAATCGGCGTCGAGGGAAGAGGAGCCATAGGAGCAGGGGGCACGGCGGACAGGAGACCTCGCCAGAGAGCACACCCCAAAGACGGAGACCGCGCATGTGAACGCGCATAAAGGCAGCGAAATCAGGGTAATTCGCGCCATCAAAGACCACCGGGCAGCGAGGAATCGCAACATAGCCCGATGAAGAAGACATATCTATATCTTTCTCTCTCTCTTTTTTTTAGACACAGGTCAGATCTAGATCTGAGCGATCCTTACGCAAACAGACGAAGCCGACAAGGGTGGGGCCAGATCCGGCCGGCGGTGGGCCAGGCGGGACGTGGCGGGAGGCAGAGAGTCGTCGGGAGGTAGCGCCGGGTCACGTGGACGCATCGTCAGGGGGCGGGTCCACGTGGGCGGAGCGTGAGGAGAGGATCTGACGCGGCGGGAGGCAAGGAGAGGGCGGTCGATCCTGTGTGGGCGTCTCCCTGTTCGAGGACGCAGTCACGAGCAGTCCCGTCAGGGAGGAGGGACAGCGATCCTGACGCAGGAGCAGCGATCCTGACGGGCCGGTAGGAGCAGCTCGGGCGGCGCGTGTGGTCCCGCGCGTGGCTTGAAGCAGGATTCCGTGCGTGGCTTGCAGGATTCCGCGCGCGTGCGTCCCCTGGCGTCCGTGGCTTGCAGCAGGATTGGGTAAAGTAGCAGGAGGCAGCAAGACCTTCACCTTGATCTGATCGAGGCAGCAGCAGGACAGCTCCAATCGAAACCGACGAAGACTCAGATCCAATCGGAAGTAGATTTTTGATCGGGAGTTGCAGCTTGATCCCGCGAGGTGGAATCACGAGGTGCGTGAGGTGAAAACTGATCTGGATCCAGATCTGAAAACGGGGCAAAACGGGCGGCGACCGACGGCGACGACGACGGCAAGGCCGGTGGCGACAGGGACGGTGGCGGCCAACGAAGTTGCGAGAAAGAGGACGGGGCTAACGTGACTCTGATACCATGTTAGGAATAAGCAACTTGTATTCCTCTGGGGGCCAAAGGCCACAATATATAGTACAGGTACAGGTGCAAATATGCAGAAAGCCCCATAACATATGGGGAAAATACAATATACAAATATATACATCTAACAGAAGCAAGATCGGGCGGCGAGGAGGGCCAAGAAGGGGGCCAAGAAGAAGGAGAAGGCCGCGAGGAAGAAGGAGGAGAAGAAGAATGGCGCTCGGTCCGTCGACCATCACCATCGACTCTTCCTCATCGGAGTACGAGTGGTCGTCGACTACATTTAACTCCTCCGACTGGGAGTCCGATTAGTTTTAGTTAGTCTAGTTTTAAATAGGGTTGTACAAATGCGGGTTAAACTATGTAATATATTTATATTTGTAGTCTATTTTTGCATTTTGTTTGATCTATTTACATTTACAATTGTGTGAAAATATAGTTTTTGGGCTGCATTTTAGCGCATCTGCAAAAGGACCAATTCAGCGCTGCATTTTGGCACGGCGGTTTACAGCACTCGATGAAACTCTCGCTGGCGCCATGCGCTGATCCGCATAGAATGCGCTGTAAATCCGAATATACATGTTATAGCGTGCCTGCTAAAGATGTTCTAACAATATCCTTCAGTAATGGCCTAATATCCTCTTTCAACAGTTTTTGGTAGTCCAAGGTGCTGATTTTTGTCAACTCGACTAAGAGATACAACCTCAAAGATTTCTGCATACCCTTCTTTCCTTCCTTCCCCGTGGTCAATTTCATAAATCCATTGTCTTCCTTTGTAACTTCATAAGCTTCATTCATGCGTTTCGCCAGTTCGTTCAGCCTCACAAATACACTTGTTGGGAGTTCTTTGGAAGTAAACCGAGACCGAGCCTTAAAATTCATAACGTCCTATCAAAATAGTCCCTCTCACTGTCATGCTTTGCAGCCCTCTCATCAAAACTGAACAAATGAACCTTGATGATGCAGTGGCATCTTTCGCATTAGATTTTGCAACTTGCAATACAAGCAGGTGTGAATCACTTTGAGCACCGGCCTGATAAAATCTATTGTACCTGCAAAATCGGTAACACGTTCAGAACTCATGTATAAATTTTTCTGAGGAAATGCATTGCACGTACATGGTAAATCTACAATGATTCAGAAAATGAAGGTAGCATTTTTTCAACCATATTTATTTTGTGAATCGAACATCCAACCCACACTACCCTACAAACAATGCAACATATCTACCAAAGTAAGATTCATGTAACTAGTCATGCAAATCATGCCTAAAAGAACAAGTATATGTGCAAAGTGGAACGACATGTGATTTCTTCTATAAACCAAACCGATTGCAAATAAACATCAAAGTAGCATACGACAGACGGACATACTCTTGCACAATTCAATTACATATAAGAAGAATTTAGTGCCATACTACGTGCAACAGACATAATGTTGCACCATTCATTTGCATATAAGCAAAATGTAGTGCCAAACGGATTGGACTAGCCTTCTCTTACGTTGGACTCCACGATTTCATAGTGCACACAATAGAGCACTAAAGTCTGATTGCTATTTTATTTTATTCAAGCTCTAACAATTTAATATGAAGCAATTATTATGTAAGAAACTGCAGATTAATTCCTTTGATGAAAATAATTCCCTTTGCAGCGTAGTAATTCTCATAAAACTGAGCTATTTTTGGTGTGAAGACTTAGACGAGTAACACCACGTAGAAATTCAGAGTTCACTGCTCTTTACATAACAACAGCAGCATACTTACCTGATGCGAATAGAACAGCGCCGAGGGCCAACAGCAGCATACTTACCTGATGCGAATAGAACAGCGCCGAGGGCCAACAGCAGCATACTTACCTGATGCGAATAGAACAACGCCGAGGGCGTTCTGCGGGTCGGCGTCGGCGACGACTCTATCACATGGGTATGGAAGCGTTCGTGGAGATGGGTCTGGCGTCAAGAAGATCGGAGCCGGGGTTTGGTAGCGTGGATGCTTGTAGAGGTGACCTCCCGTGTGGAGGCGACATTGTCACGGCTGGCGGCGCACCATAGCGTGACGTAGTAAACAACGGGCATGTTGGCAATACTAGAGGTGGGATGATGTGGAGTGTGGGCCTATAAATATGTGTAATGAACTCTGAACCAGTATGCTGAAAATGAATGAAAAGTAAAACACGCTTCCTCTCTGTCTCTCCCATTCTCTTTTTACTTTCCGTCCACGAAAGCATCCAAATATCCAATCTGACAATCACATCAGATCGGGGAGGGTACACTTGGTATCAGATTCTACGGTCTGTGGGCGCGCTTCACGGTGGCGACAGGTTCGGGAGGCTGTCTCCTGGCCGCTCTTCCCGTAAAATCCTCATCTCCACGGCGGTGAGCGGGGCGGCGATCTCCCAATTCGTGGTGTTGTGTGGCTGTAAAATTCCGAGAGGCTTCGGCGGATCGGTTGGCACCAGTTCGCGAGGAGTTTCACCACGGCTCCTTCCAAGCCATCACCGCAGACCCAACTCGTCCTGACGGCGATGGTTGAAGCGGTTGCGGCGTCAGAAAACGCCCACACTGAGTGTCGACAGGCGGTCGATCTGCTCCACGGCCGGGTCGCGGTTATGGACACCACGCAGCAGAGCCTGGTCGCACAGCTCGCGTTGATTTCTGAGGCGGTCGCTGCTGGGGCGAAATCTCAAGCCGCAGCGACGCTGCAGCTGACGGCGCTCAACGACAAGTTGGTGGCCACGGTGGAGCGATTGGATCAGCATCGTTCGCGTTCTCTTTCACCGGCGGAAGATGATCCTGATCCAGAGGTCCTCGAACCAGCTGGCAAGAGCTCGCTCCAGTCAGTTCGCGCTTCGTGGATTGGCGATGCGCCAGGGGCCTCGACGTCGAACCACGCTCCAAGAGGTAATGGGGATGCTATTCTGTCTCCGCGCGCGGCTGGGCAATTGGGCGGCGGAGGGGGTACAGGTGAGGGTGTGCTTGGAGGCGTTGGGGCGGTCGCATTGGTGGTCCAGGAGGCGGTGTGTGTGGGGAAACTGGGGCTGGCGGTGGCCTAGGTGGCGGTAGAAACTCGAGTACTTCTGAATTACCTCCAAAGCATAATCTGAAGATGTCGTTTCCTCGGTTTGATGGTGATCAGCCTCGCATCTGGAAGGATAAGTGCTTAGATTATTTCCGTTTGTTCAATGTTCATACTTCATTGTGGCTCATGTCTGCAACCTTGCATATGGAGGGTAATGCTGCTCTGTGGCTGAAAGCGTATAGGTTGAGGCATGACATCAGTTCCTGGCCAGCTTTGATGACTGCAGTCGAAGAGAAATTCGGCAGTGATGATCACAGGAAATTTCTGAAGCAGTTTCTGGCTCTCAAGCAGCGCGGTACAGTGGAGGAGTATCAGGTTGAGTTTGAGAAGTTGTCTTATCTGATATCAATGCAAATCCCACACTACGATGAACAATTCTTTGTCTCACATTTCATCAAAGGACTGAAGACATATATTTGAGCTGCGGTCGAGGTTCAGGTGCCTAGTTCAGTCGAGCGTGCAATCTTACTGGTAGTGGTACAACAGGAAGTGTTGGCCAGTGCCAAACCTTGGGCTCCTCGAGCTACCGCCTACAACAAACCTGAACTAGTGGTCGCGAAAACTGATTGGGCCAAGCCTACAGTAAAATTGGGCAGTGGGGATCTCTGGAAAGACAGGCAGTTACGAGATTTCCGTCGAGCAAATGGGCTCTGTTTTAAGTGTGGAGACAAGTTTGACCCTACTCATCAGTGTGGGAAGAAAACTACACTGGAAGTTCATGCTGCCGAAACTGTTGAGTGTCCGGAATTGCTATCTGATGAAGTGTTAAATATGATAGAACAAAACGATCTTGCTCAAGCTGAACAACTGAGTCTGTCCATTCATGCCATGGCAGGAACAGAAGGAGCCAAAACTCTTAGATTGCGAGCTATGATTGGAAATCAGGTTTTACTCATACTAGTGGATTACAGCGTGTGGCAGTTTTCTCAATGCCCACATGGTGGGCGAATTGATGTCCGGCAGGATCATCCCCATTCCAGTCAAGATAGCGGATGGTTCTTTCATGAACTGTACCAAACTGGCACCAGCTCTATCTTGGTGGTGTCAGGGGCACACGTTCACAACTGATATGCGAATCCTAGAGTTGGGAGCTTATGACGCAAATTTGGGCATGGATTGGTTGGAATCCCATAGCCCCATGGTTACTGATTGGAAACATCATTCTCTGTCGTTTGCACACAACAATTCCATCATTACTCTGAAAGGGGGTTTTAGCACCAACAACAAATTCCATTCAAGAATTACCAGTGGAGCAACTGCTTAAATAGCATAAGGGAAATGAAGTGTGGGCAATGGCAGTACTCACACCAGCAACATATCAAGATCAAGCTCCTGTTCCACCTGCAGTACAGTCTATGCTTGATAAGTTTCAGGATGTGTTTGCAGATCCTGTTCAACTCCCTCCTACAAGGGAATATGATCATGCTATTCCCTTGAAAGCTGATGCTACACCATTCAACGCTCGGCCATATCGCTACTCTCCTGCACACAAGGACGAGAGTGAAGCAGATGCTTGCAGCCGGGACAATTGTGCCAAGAATGTCACCATTTGCATCACATGTACTGTTGATCCAAAAGAAAGATGGCGGTTGGCGGTTTTGTATTGATTACAGACGTCTGAATGAACTAACAATCAAGAATGTGTTCCCTATGCCAGTGATAGACGAACTACTGGATGAACTTGCAGGAGCCACCATATTTTCCAAACTGGATTTATGGGCTGGTTACCACCAGATTCGCATGTTGCCGGCAGATGAACATAAGACATCTTTTAAAACACATCAAGGACATTATCAGTTCATAGTAATGCCCTTTGGGCTCTGTAACGCTCCAGCAACCTTTCAATGTGTGATGAATCAAGTGCTGAGCCCGTGTCTTCGTCGATCTGTCCTGGTATTCATGGACGATATTCTGGTCTACAGCCCGACACTCGATCAACATATTCAGCATCTGACTGAAGTGTTGCAGTTGCTGCGCCAACATCAGTTGTTTGTTAAATCTAGTAAATGTTCGTTTGCTTGTTCGAGTCTGGAGTACTTGGGTCATATTATTTCAGCTGCTGGGGTGGCTACCTATCCAAACAAGACTGAAGCTATGGTGCAATGGCCATTACCAACAACTGTTACGGAACTGAGGGGTTTTCTGGGCCTCACCGGTTACTACAGAAAATTTGTCAGAAACTATGATGTTATTGCACGACCTTTGACTCTCTTGCTGAAGAAGAAAGCATTATGTTGGACAGATCAGGCAACCCAAGCTTTTCAGGCTCTGAAGACAGCAATGGTTTCAACCCTAGTCCTTCAATTGCCTGATTTTAACAGGCGATTTGTGGTGGAAACCGACGCCTGTGACTCTGGGATTGGGGCGGTGCTGATGCAATACGATCATCCTTTAGCTTTTATGAGCAAACCTTTGGGGCAGGCGCATAGACAGTTGTCTATTTACGAGAAACAATTTCTTGCTCTATTGATGGCGGTTGAACGATGGCGTTCCTATCTGCAGCGCAACGAATTTGACATTCGCACAGACCACCACAGTTTGTGTTATCTAGAGGATCAGACCCTCCAATCTCCCCTACAGCGCAAAGCGATGGCTCGTTTGATGGGACTGCAGTTCAGGATCATTTATCGTAAAGGGACTGAAAATCACGCTGCTGACTCGCTCTCACGTGTGGGACATCTGTTTGCTCTCCAAGGTTGCTCAGAAGTTCAGCAAGCTTGGATGCAAGAAATCGTCAACTCATATGTTACTGATACAGAGGCACAGCGGCGCCTTACAGAATTAGCAGTGGTTGGCTGTGATGAGTAGGGGTATCATCTGAAAGAGGGCCTGATTCGTTTCAAAGGTCGTATATGGCTGGGCGCGAATTCAGCATTACAAACCAAGCTGATTGCAGCTTTTCATGCAAGTGCCATTGGTGGCCATTCAGGCATCGAGGCCACTTACAAGCGTCTCAAGAGGCTCTTTGTGTGGACTAGCATGAAGACTGCTGTTTCTAAATTTGTGCAACAATGTAGTGTTTGTCAGCAAGCGAAACACTCAAACAAGCACCGTTTGGGCTTGTTACAGCCGTTGCCCATACCTGAAGGAGCGTGGCAGGACATTACGATGGACTTTGTTGAAGGGCTACCTTTATCGGAAGGAGCAAATGCAATTCTGGTTATCGTGGACCGTTTTACCAAGTTTGCTCATTTTCTGCCACTTAAACATCCCTTCTCAGCGCCTCACGCTGCTCGGGTTTTCGTGGATTCGGTGGTTAAGCTACATGGCATGCCACGTTCGATTGTCTCTGATCGGGGTGCCATTTTCACAAGCAATTTTTGGCGCCAACTGTTTGCCAAGCTAGCTGTTAAACTCAAATTTACTACAACATATCATCCTCAAACGGACGGCCAGACTGAAAGAGTGAATCAGAGTTTAGAAATGTATCTGCGATGCAGTGTGCAAGAGAATCCTAAAGAATGGAAGAAGTGGCTAGCGTTGGCTGAGTTGTGGTATAATTCATCAGTCCATAGTGCTACAGGTATGACACCTTTCAAAGCTCTGTATGGACATGAACCCAATTTGGGGGCTATGCCTTCAGTGGAGGCAGACACAACTTCCTCTCTTTATGCTCTACTTGCAAATCGAGAGGCACTCTGGGACTGTCTGAAGATGAATCTGGCTGCTGCACAGAATCACATGAAGCAAAAAGCAGACAGGAATCATACTGAGAAGGAATTTCAGGTGGGAGACAAGGTACTACTGAAATTCCAACCCTACGTTCAGCGCACGGTTGCTAGTCATCCTTTTCCCAAGATAGCATTTAAGTTTTTCGGGCCTTTTGAGATTCTGGAACGGGTGGGCAAAGTGGCCTATAGGTTACAGATGCCAGCAGAGAGCCAGATACACAACGTGTTCCATGTCTCTCAACTCAAAGAGCATCGCCCAGATTACACTCATGTCTTTGACGATCTGTCTGAGTTACCTGTCCTGGATGTTGATGACCCAATACCAGAGAAGATTATGGACCGTCGCTTGGTGAAGAAAGGAGGCGCGGAGATTACTCAGGTGAAGATTAAATGGAGCTCTCTTCCTGACGATGCTACTACCTGGGAAGACTGGGACACTCTGAAGGTGAAGTTTCCTGTGGTCCTCACTTGGGGACAAGCGAGTGTTTCTCCGGGGGGTGTTGTCACGACTGGCGGCGCACCATAGCGTGACGTAGTAAACAACGGGCATGTTGGCAATACTAGAGGTGGGCTGATGTGGAGTGTGGCCCTATAAATATGTGTAATGAACTCTGAACCAGTATGCTGAAAATGAATGGAAAGTAAAACACACTTCCTCTCTGTCTCTCCCATTCTCTTCTTACTTTCCGTCCACGAAAGCATCCAAATCTCCAATCTGACAATCACATCAGATCGGGGAGGGTACAGACGTGCAAGCAGACCTGGAGAGCCTAGAAGGGGGTGGCGGCGGCGCGACTACGGCCTACAAATGGCGGCGGGACTATGGCCTAGAAGCGGTTGCGGCCGCGTGTATCGCTGCTGCGTTCGTCATTTTCTTTTCTGTTCCTGACGACCGGCTCTCTAAGTAGACGCTGGATTCTTATCTTTTCCCAAATAATTACTAGATGGGCCAACTGGGCCAAATCTCTCAGATACGTCGGATGAGTAGTACTCCGTAAAAGTACTATAAATGCCGAAAACAAAAAGCAAGAGCACCTCCACTGGCATTACCACGAGAGACTTTGTGATTTTTTTATTCAGATGGCTAAAATTTGCTTAGTCGTGCTCACAACTTGTCGAATTTGGTCCAACTTTTATCCAACATTTCCATGCCGATTCCAAATGCGTTGGTGTCGCCTCGGAACACCGGATGAAATGAAGAAGCGGGTGAGCAAGAGATGTCGGTGACCGAAGGCCAAGTTCCCTCCTTTTCTAGTTTCCCCCCTTCCCTCCATTTCCTCCCCATTCCCCCTATCGGCAATAACTCCTGCCAATTCCCCGAGCTCCGCCCGCCATCACGCCCAAGAAATTCACCAATCCTCGCACCACCTCCTGCGATCCTGCACAGTCAAGGAAGAGATAGTCGAGAGCGCCACAACCGAAACTGGATGGCTGGACCGACGCAGCCTGGGCGAAGGATTGTCGATGAAGGAAAACCAAAACAGAGGGCTGGAGGGAAAGGGCAAAGAATAAGCCCGGCGTCCACGAAAAGGCGCAGGCGCTCATGGAGGCGAAAGCGGCATCCGAGCGCAGCATGGAGACCACCCGAGCGGCCATGGGCCATGCGCTTCTCCACTCGGGGCAGTACGGCCTACGATGGGCAAACCAGGCCAGCGTCAGATCTCTGGCGGGATTCTCGCCATGCTCGTCAGCGCTGTTCCAAGAGAGCCAGGCGACACCACGCCCGAGGTTCTCGATGTCCCCCAAGTTCGAGGCGACCACCTGGGCAGATTCAACCCCAACGTGGTCTTCCCCCACTGCCCTGCACCTCGTGATCCACCCAACTTCAACATCGACATCAATGTGCCCTACGGCGGATCTCCCTTGTACATCAGGTCGCCGGCGTTGCATCGCGGTCCCTGGCTTTCTCCCAAAGCAAGGGTGACAGGTCCTCCATCCATCTCGGCGACACGGACGCACACAACATGTTTGGTGGAATGTCGGTCGACTCCTACATGGACGATATGATCGCTTTTGGCTCTGCTGTCGCCTGGGGCTCGTTCTTCACATATGAGCAGCCCCGCATCGACAACGAGCATGGCCTTGACTCACAAGATCTCGTCGACATCCAAGCGAATGAAGAAATCGGCGATGACCGGACACAAGGGAAAGAGGAAAAGGAATCCGAAGAGGAAATCCCGACGATGATCAAAGGCAAGGGGAACAGGAAGCTGAAGACGGCACCATAGGCGAGCCCCGCATCAAGTGGAGCGCCCTTGAAGACAGGTGTTTCATCAAATCATGGAAGTCGATGAGCCTCGACGCGATCACTAGCGCGAATCAAAACTTGGAGAACTATTGGAGGCGTGTCAACCTAATGGATCCATACTTCAACAAGGTCCACATGGATCGTGGCAAGAAGGCCATGACGAATCATTGGGTGGGGGGATGCAAGAAGCGTGTAAAAATGGCATGGGATCCCAGAGGAAATCGAGTATCGCCCAATAAGCGACGCTAGCATGGACAACAATGTAATGCAATTCACCATCACTGCGCCGAGTTCATGGAATTTTTGCGACTGACACTTTGCCTTGCAGCTAGCTTGTGCTCTCGACATGTACTCCGTCAACACGAAGACCGATTTTAGGTTCCACCATGTGTTCCACGGGATCGAGGAGTGCCAAAAGTGGGCGGACACTCGCGTGTCACTCTCCAAGGCCAAGGATGGCGTCTACAACCCCAAAGTGCCACCCCAGCTGCCGCAAGGAAGGCCAGAGCTCGGTCAGAAGAAGTCCAAAGCGTTGAAGGACATGGGTCCGCGTGCCAAACGGCTTCATACATCGATCGAGAAGTGCATGGCCGATGCAAAGGCCCATGCCGACAAGATGGAGTAGAAGTCCGGAGAAAGGTGGAGCCAGCTGCTGCAGAACCAAGGCAAGAAGCTCGACCTGCTCAAGGCTAACTTCGTCGCGAAGAAGAGGAACACGGATCTGGCATTCCTCATAGGCGATGAGGACACTTCAGCGATGAGCCCTCAGGTCAAGGCATGGTACGCAGCGCCCCGCAACTCCATTTTGGACGAGGACCTCACCGCCACGGGGACGCCGACAACCACACCAAGCTCTGCCTCCACGTCTTCCAACCTATCGCCGAGCTCTGCCACAACAGCTGCGGCGGAGGCGTCGCCGACCGCTACGGCGGAGGACCCTATCGCGGTGGACGAGTGATCCCTTTATTTTTAGGGAGTGCCAGGCGCGTGAGAAATAGTTATGTCTAAGTCGCTGATGTCATCTTAATATTTGAGATAATTCTCAGTTGCAACCTAATTGCAACTCATAAGATGTGTACTAGTTCTCAGTTACAACCTAGTTGCAACTCATTAAATTCTCAGTTACACCCGAGTTGCAACTCATGTATAGCATGAATCACGAGGTAAATTAAACGGTGAAAGAGACGACTAAGACTTAAGAAGTTCTCGGGCGCATAAGAACTAGAAAATCCGTTATTTTTAATAATTTGAAAACCAAACCTGGACCACCTATGGTCATGGAACTGCGTATTTCACTATGGCACGTCCAGGAATCAGAGGCACTTTTGTTAGAGGCACTTTTTCAAACTGCCTCTAATTATATCTATTGAGGCACTTCGAAAAATAGTGCCTCCAAATATGAATTTTTAGTGGCAGTTTTAAAAGTGTCACTAATAGTTTATCCTTTGAGGCACTATTGGTAGTGCCTTTAATGTTTTGAAAAAAAGAGGCACAGTCCAGTGCCTCTATGCTAAACTATCAGTGACACTTTGACCTGTGCCTCAAAAAAACATAACTTTTAGAGGCGTTTTCTGTGATAATGCCACTAAAAGTATATCAACTGAGGCACAATTAGAAGTGCCACAATTGGTTACCATTTAGAGGCACTAAATTATGCCTCTAAATAGTGACCAACTGTGGCACTATTTGGTGTGCCTCCAATGATCATCCATCTGAGGCACTATGCTGCTGCCTCCAATGTCCAACCAGCTGAGGCACCTGACATTGCCTCAAATGGATGATCATTGGAGGCACTGTCAAACATGCCTCTAAATGGTCATCCATTTGAGGCACTATCAGGTGTGCCTCAAAATGGTCATCCATTTGAGGCACTTTTTGCTGTGCCTCCAAAAGAATAACCAGCATAATCAAATAATCAGAAAACAGATACCACACAGGACATAATTATATACTAGTGATTCCATATTAATAATCCAACATAGTACTTACTGCTC
This sequence comes from Avena longiglumis, assembly GCA_030063025.1. Lineage (NCBI taxonomy): Eukaryota > Viridiplantae > Streptophyta > Magnoliopsida > Poales > Poaceae > Avena > Avena longiglumis. The sequence goes on along the minus strand of CP125974.1, from coordinate 451,943,315 downwards.
CATACTTACAACTACAAAAGTAGTACTTAGTAGTCCAGCATATATAGTACTAGGCAGTCCAACTTAAGCAGTCCATCAGATAATTACATCCAAAATAAGTAGAACTCATAACAGAAGTTCTACTTCCACCCAATCATCTTGTGGGTTGTTTTCATAACAAAAGTTCTACTTCCACCCAATCTGACTGGAATAAGGTCCCGTAATTACATAACATATTGAACGTGGCATGTTCATTACCACATAGTGAACGTGTATTTCCACCCCTATAACCCATGGAGTCTGGACTAGATCGGTATCCAAATCCAAACTAATTAAAAAAGATTAGGACGGAATAGACGGAGACTATATGCTGCCACGAAACAATGGATCAGTTCATGTAATAGCTTCCGTAGCTAGATAACCTAGACTCTGAGTTCTATCTTCTCGATCAGTCGGCCATAATATCGAGCATTCTCCGTGTAGCTAGATAATGTTTTAGTACATGCGTCTAGCGTAAATTTTCGCCTTGGATTTATGCAACAAATGTCAGCTGAAATAAATTTGATTTTGATAAAGGAACAATATTAATACTAAGACGATATAAAATACATTCAGCCTCGCTCTTCAACAACATAATGCCTAGAGTATAGATATTGAGGATGCACGCAGCCAAAAAACAAGATAAATTAGAGACTCACAACAGCAATGAAACCACCATTGGTGATGACACCTCGACTCCGACAAAGTTTCTCCAAAATGACGCCTCCATGAAGATAACAATGCATAAACACCATTGCCATCCAGTCTAACCAGCGTGTTCACATCATGAGTTTTCACCCATAGAAAGTCTAATCTCTATACAATGCCTTCGACAAGAAAATGACTTGGGAGCCACCACTGCCAGATACAATTACCGAAGGTTAGACCTAAGATTTTTACCCCGAAAACTGAGACATGTAGCTCAAACAACACCGCCAAAAAAAGTCTGCAGGTGTCACCACCCCCTCTTGCAGAGAACACTCTGTTGGAAAATATTGATCATCCGACACACGTACTTCTCCCGATCTATTGCGAGAACTCCATAGGGTCCTCTCGACTAGACACGAGCATGCAAGATGACCTCTAGAGCCTATCCAGTCTTCAAACACGCCCCCCACAACATGAGCATCATGATCAGCTTTATTTTAGCATCGAAATTTATATTTTTATTACACATGCAACACAAAATGTTGATTTTTGGTGAAAGCAATTGTGCACATAGAATGTGGAGCTGCACACATAGGTATTTTTTTGAATGTTTGATATTTGATAATATATTTAAATGCATTTAAATAAAGGAACATATGCACCAAGAGCAAAGCACCTCTCTCCTTTATAATGAATGTAATATTTTATTTTTATAATATAAAAATGGTTGTTTAACACATGTACGAATTGAAATCTTCACATAAATCCTACATGTGCATTCACACACTTAATTATCTGCTAAAGGCGAAAGAACATGCATAGATTCAAATGTTGGACCACTAACAGCCATATGCTGCAGATATTCTAGATTAAGAGAATTAAAATAATTAGCAAGATCCCGTATGGGTACACAATAATTATGAACGAGCCGGTGTAGCAGGGTTAGACAGAAAAAAATGCAAAGAAAGGGAGTGAAAACAAAGAAAACCTAGGTTTCTGCGGAAGTAGTTTTCAATATATTAGGATTTGACTTTCTAGAAAATAGAACATCAGTAAATACATGAGTTAATGTTGTACTAATATTTTCCTCATAGGGGCCGACACCCAAACGCTATATCATTCATAACACATGTGTACGATTGAAACCTTCACCTCAATCCTACATGTACATTCAGACACTTAATTATCTGGTAAAGGCGAAAGAAAGGCGTAGATTGAAATGTTGTACCACTACCATCCCTATGCTGCATATATTCTAGATTAAGAGAATTAAAATAATTAGCAAGATCTCGTATGGGTACACAATAAACATGAACTAGCTGGTGTAGTAGGTCAGGCAGAAAAAATGCAGGGAAAGTGAATGAAAGCGAAGAATACCTAAGTTTCCCAGTTTTCAATATATTAGGATTTGCATTTCCGGAAAATAGAACATCAGTAAATACATAAGTTGTACTAATTTTTTCCTCATAGGGACCAACACCCAAATGCTCTATCATCCATATAGATAGAAACAAAGTTTATGTACATCTATTAATTAAATAAAGAAAACTAAGGCAGATACAAGGGATAATATGTCGTTGTGCTCTTCTTTTTCTTACATTTCTCCAAACAAGGGTATATGGTATGTAATTGCTTCAATAGATATCATGAAAGATAGTGATAATACATGCATTTGTTTACATCGGCTCATACAAATACATCTTTTAAATGTTTAACTCAAAATTCTTTTAATAGGATGGAATTAGATTGGTCCAAATATTTTGGAATAGGGGTGCAATTTATTCTTGGGCGGGGTAGGGATGGTCGACATGAAAGGACATTAGATTTGTTCACAAATGCTTGGTTAATAACCATGGAGATCTATCAAGGGAAATAAAAAGAGGAATATTACTTAATTTCAAAGTAAGAAAAGAAGAAAAATTGAAGATGTTTCCTACCATATGACTTGGAAAATAATTTGTTGAGAAAAGTAATATTATTATCTTTGCTATGAAAATGTTTCATTACTTCATGTTATTTCTTAGAACTACATTTCTGTATATGGGTGGAATGCCTTATATTTTGCAATGGAAGTTCTAAATGAGAGGAAAATATATTTACATAAGATAGGAAATAAATACTTATAATTTTCGGCATAATAAAGATGATGCCCTCGCATTTTGAGAGGGCCACGAATGAGGGTCACTAGGACGACGGTGTCCTTGCCGCGGCGCGTGCTTGGGGACGACGGGGACCGATAGAAAGGGGCTCGCTGGACGGGACGGAACAAAGGGCGACAACGCGCGTCCAGAGCGAGAGAGACTGTCCACTGCATATTTATTTTAATTCTCTTTTTATAAATTATTGATCCGGTGCAACGCACGGGCACTTCTGCTAGTTTTATAAAATAAACCTGCCTTTTATTTTTTTACTTGTCCTTATCCCCTTTGGACTGCTTGGACGGGCTGTTCTAGTAGAGATTTCAGCACTTGATCTGTTCATAGAGATTTCACCAAGGTGAGCTCCAAGAGGTTGATTAGTAGATCGGTAAGCCTGACTCGTCGGTGGCGTAAATCATGCCGTGCGCTTGCGGCAGGAGGAGCACAGGAGAGGGGGATGGGGCGCCAGCAGCCTGCAGGGAGAAGAGGCGCTCGCGATTTGCTGGTTCGATTTGCTGGAACACAGATGCAAGCTTTAATGGATGAGGTGAGTGCCAGCAAAATAGTTGCATCCATTCATGTTAGGAGCTAGCAGATCTATAACATCCAACTGCTTCAAAAGTACTGCATAAAATGTTTGTTTCATCCATTCAGGTTGGCAGCTAGCAGATCCATGACATCTTTGTTTCCCTGCAAAGTTCAAAGAAAATCAAATTAGCGATAGACCAATTATTTTCGACAATAAAATAATTCAGAGATATCGTTAAATATATTTTTCAGAGATACAATATAGCATACTTGATGAAACAAATGCTCAAATATAATTCAGAGATATCGTTGAATATATTTTTCAGGTCTATAATACAAAATTTGAGGAAAAACCTTTTCTCTTTATAAAAAATAGGGTTTCCCTTTAATACAAAATTATAGGACTACAATACATATTTAAATTTGATCCTGGTTAAGCGCGCATATGTAAAGATAAAACTCATGCTCGAAAGCCCCATGAACATTTTTTGAATCCGTGATTTTTTAATTAAATGCGGTGAACATCTTTTATAAATCCATGAATGTACATTTTTATAACCCCATGATTATGTTTTTTAATCTGCCGCTGCCACACCAGACGACCGTGTTAGCGAGTGGATAAGGCGGTTGATGGTGTTGTGTGGACTGGGACCAAAGTGAAAAAGTGCTTTATTGGTTTTAACTGGACTGTGGGTTGATTTCATACTTTTATAGGACCGAAAGTGCAAAACAGACGTGACAGACCAAAATTTGTGCGATGAAAATCACCGCTGTCAAATTAATAGTATAGATAGATAGATGTGGTTTCATAATGTTTTAAAGTAAAATAATATTTTATTATTATATATTATATTTTTATATAATTATTACTTCAATTTTTATTTGTGTTTTAATATTTTGTTGGATTTTAGAGCTATTTTAAATTTGTTTTGAATTTAATAAAATTTAGGGATAAAGGAAAAATGGCCTTGACCACTGGGCTTGGCCCATTGGCCCTAGTGGCCCAGCCCTCCTGGTCCAACCGGACACACCACCCGCACAGCCTAAAAAAGGGAAAAACCACCCGCACGCATGCGAGCACCCTTTCCCCTCGATTCCCCAGCGAACAGACCACGATCGACGCCGATTCTAGGGTTCGTGGCGGCGACGCTAGGGTCCACAGAGTATGGAGCGCGACGCTAAGCACGTTAAATCGGTGATTTTTCAGCCAAGGATCACGGACGGTGTCGGCTATGAAGCAGGATCATGTAACTATGGCAAAACAAAATGAGAGACCTGGCTAAAGTGGTTAGAATTACTAGAACAAGCTAAGAAATCGTGGAAAAGGGGAAAACATTCGTCGTTGGAGACTAAACGAACATCTAGCAACAAAGATTTATCTGAGTTTAAGCAGATAAATGGCTGTCATGTAGAACGATGATGTATTCACCAATGTTCAATCATTTTTTATATAATTCGTAGCAACGTACGAATATTTAGCTAGTTTTAATATTTTAATAAAAATAGTCATGATAATTTTTCAAAACTTAATTGTTATTTTTATATATTATACTAATAAAGAGGGTAGAGATACGTTTAGATACCCCGCCAGATTTGCTATTGAGTCCTGACTCCTGAGGACACCACGCAAATTTGGAGACTAAACCACGCGGGACACCGCGCACACGACGCACGCACGCTGTCCCCAACTTCGTCTCCTACCCCCAATCCAGCATCGACCCCGCCGCCAAACGCGTTCCAAGCCTTCGTCTCCGGCCGCTCGCGGCCATGCCCGAGAGCCCCGTCGCCTGCTTCAGGTTCCTCCGCGAGATCCCCCTCCTGCGGCCGCGGGAGCCCGAGCCCCCATCGGAGTCGATCCCGCCCTGGCCGCCCCTCCGGTTCCCCTGCTTCCTTCCGTGCGGCCAGCCTTCGCCTCGCAGGGTCCTCGCGTGCCATGGCACCGCCCCCTACAATGCGCCTCTGCTCTCATCCTCCCACGCCTTCCCAGTGAGCAACCGCTGCCGTCCTCTAGATGCGCCGGTGGCGTCGCCACGGCGAGCCGATCCGCTCACCTCGGACGACCCTCCGCCTCCACACGTCGCTGGTCAAGATGCCACGGCGCGGGGCCGATCCGCTCTTGATCGATGGGAGCTTCCCGGTGAGAAACCCTGCTCCCTTGATATCTATATGTCCCTGTGTTTGTGCTAGCTTGTGTCTGTGCTAGCTGTTCATGTCTCTCTGGTAGACTAAATCGAGAAGCCTTTCCTTCTGTAGTATTTCCTAGCTTGGTAGATTCATCTTATGTTCAATGTATACCCAACATACTGTAATGTTCCTAGCAAAAAACCATGTATCCATCTAGAGCATGCTTTATTTTTGCTCTATTTTGCTAATGTATCCCGTGAAATCAAAGTGAAATTTCACTAGTTTTTCTCATGTACAGCTGGTGTCGTTGGTAGATCCTCTGAGCGAAATTGAATTTTGGTGGTACTAGTTGCCTACACATGTACAACAGGGTTCGTGGTCTGTGGATGCCCTGAAATCAAACTTGGAGTACTAGTTTGTTCATGTACAGCAGGGGTTCGTGGCCATGTAGATCCTTTGCCTACACATGTACATCAGCGATTTCCTTCTCCCTTCATCTGTTTGGTCACCAGCGGTGAGTACATCGATCTCTATCAGCACTGTTTTTTATCTGTCTCAACCATCCTCTCCGTGTATGGTTCAAGCTCGCCGCTGCTGCTCCGCCACTCGCCGCTGCTACTCCACCACATTGACTGCTGGCATGGCTGCGGCGCCGCCACGCCTAGGGTTTCTCCTCCACGACGCCACCGACGCCATCCCATCGCCACCACCAGGCTAGCACGCCTCTGCCGAACCTGCACAAGCCCTAGCTTGTGGTTTGGCTCGGCTGGCTACTTCCCTACCCCAGCACCTCCGGCTACTCTCCGACCTCGCCTACCCCGACGAACTCAAGCCCCTGCTCGAGATCCTGGTGGTGCTCCTAATGGCCTTGGCCTCCTGCACCGTGGCGCAGTGGTAGACTGCAGCCGCTCCACCCTTCTACCTCAACTTCAGCTACCACAACTACTTCCCTACCTCAGGTATAATTTTCTACTGTGACCAGCCCTCGAGCTGAGGAACTTCTATGTTTAGAATTTAGGTTTAGGCTTATGGTGATGATGTCCTGATTGGTGTTTGCCAATTCGATAGAGGATTTTGTCTATCTGTTGTGCTCGTTCTTAGTCTAGGATTATAGTTTTTATCTCATGAACATGTGCTAGGTTCTAGGACTTGTTGTGTGGACATGATATCCTAATTATTCGGTGTTAGTGGAGATTCTGTGTTATCTATGTCTAGCAGGTGTTTGACAAAAGTCCTGCAAGGAAAGAATAATCTGGCCTTTTATGATGATCTGGCCTCCCACATTCCGTATGCTCAAGGATGGTCCTACAAGGTTTGCCTTTCTCCTTTATATCATCTTCATAGTGCTCACTTGAGGTTACAAAGATATGGAGTGTGCATCGTGTTAATCTCTTTTTCCATGTTGTTTTGTCTTGCCATCTGCTGTTAAGTTGAAATATGTAGCTTTGATATTTACACCATGACATTTTTTTAGTTGTATTATGTTTCATTTTGAGTGTCACGTAATGTTTGACTTCTGTTGTACAACCACCTATCTTTCCAATTCTCTTAATCCAGTGATGCTTAATTGTCCCCATACTGATCCTTATTACATTTCCTTTATTGGAACAAAAATGTCACGTGAAGAACAAGCATTGATGGATGGTATCTATTTCTATGATAGTCTAGGGTGCCACTAAGGATTAGCAAAGCAAAATGCACCTTGAAAGTGCCTTAACAATTGCATGTCTAAGAAAACAAGGGCATATGGAAATGTTTATGCCTTAACAAATGTGCCTTAACAAATGTTTATGCCATATAACTCATGCATGTCTGAGCAAACAAGGGCATTATCCCTCACATTTCATACTTTCATCCGGTGCGTTCGTAATGCTTAACAATTCTCTTACTATTGCAGCTAAGATTTCGTATTTTCTCCTGTGAGATGTGCCAACTTGGAGACTGATGCTGAGTGCTTAGTTTTCCTCCACCTTTTCTCTAGAGCTATTAGCTGGTATGAACTGTCTCTTTGTTGTAAAAAACTGATCATCGTGCTCATCATGATATATCCCGTTCTATTTTCTTCACCTTATCCTACTTAGCCCAGAGTCTTCTACTGGGAGTTATGATCTAGTGTATCTGGAAGCGATGGCGCAGTTTTCCTTCATGCTTGGCAGTGTCCATGCTTGCTGCCTGACCAAACCTGTCGCCTATCACCAATCCCATCCCAATCTTCTTAACTTGTTCTTCATATCTCCAATTCCATCATCATTGCCTCCCTCTGAACGTATTTGTTTCTCTTATTCCCTGATCGTTTTGTTTGACATGCGATTATGTTTTTCATGCAGGAAACTTTGGAATTGCAGTCAAGTATGAAATCTCATGACAAAGTTAGCCTTGATTTTTATACTATTCTATCTGTCTCAAGTAACATCTTCTTTTATATGATCTGTATCGTGATTAAAGGAGTAAGCACAACTTACAATTATCCTCATTCACTCTTGAAAGTTACGTAATATGTTCCTTTTATTTGTGGCACCCATGCCCTTCCTAGTTATTTGAAGGATTCAAATAATCCTTGCGATATCGTGGAGATGCAACTGCTTGGGGGCACTTTTTAGCTGCTCGAGGAGCTACAGACGCACCAACTCTGTCTCTCTCTGTTTCTCACCCTCTCTCTGTGTCAAACTCTAAGTTATCGACTAAGAAAAAAGGGTTCAATCATTCATATAGGTCAACCCTTTCCTTTAAGTTATAATTTGATCTGAATGTTAGAAATTTATTTTGTATGGGTAAGGAAAACCTGGCTTGTTTTACTGGATACCGCCATCGTGGTGAGAGAGAAAATACAATATAGCATGTAATCAATAAAGAGGTATCTGCTATAGCATATCGAGTTATAAATGTTACTGTGCCATCTTTTAGGTTATTTTATTGTTATTTGTCTTTATTATCTAGGTTCTGAAATATAGCCAGCAAAGCTCATCTTTTACCTATGAAATAATATGCAGTATTGATATCTAAGCAGCACCAAAGTATTTTCTCGTGTATCTAATTCCCAGTTATGACGGGCGCGGGAACACGTGCTTTTATGGTATAGTAGGTTGTAAACATGGTTCATTTCAGAGGCGATTCATGATAGCGTCCATTTCGTGTTATTTTAACTTACAGGAATTGTGCTCTGTCTCTCCTGGAACTTCATTGCTGTCATAGTCTGCTGGATCAAGCAGGGGGGCGGGTGTAGCATCCCAGTTGTCTAACACCTGTAATGCTACTTGTTCTAGTAATAAAAAGGGTCACTTCCTGCATATAATTGTTGCCTCATCATCATATCATGCTCATGTCATCATGCCACCTTGCAATTTGAGCATCATATAAAACCCCTTCTTGTTTGGTTCTTATCTCATGTGCATTACTAATTGTAGTTGCCTCTTGATATTGTAGTTGGTTCTTAATATATTGTTAAATGCCCAAGTTGATTTGGGGGCATATCTCTTGTTTGACTCCACCACCTTTTTCTTACCACCTATTATCTCCACCATCCAATCAACATGAGCTTGGCATCTTAAATGAGTTTACCTCTAGCTCATGTGGGTTGGGTGGATTCCTTTTATAATCTTATGCTTGGCCTTTTGGGAATGCATGGAAGGATGCCATATGAATTTATGTTGTTTTCACAAGATAAAGACATGGCATATATTGTTTGCATGGGCCATGCAAGTGCCACCTCTTTCTGACATTTGAAGGTTGTTTATTGATTTGCTTGCATGGATCACTCCTTCCTTTGCTTGATCTTGTTTTGGTTGTTTAAAACCCTAGCTCACCCCTCTCTCTCTACCTCCCTAGCTAATCTTTAAATCTAATCACCTAATCCTCTTTTCTCTCCCATGCATGCACATGTGATCATGTGTGTTTTCTCTTATGCATCTTGGCCTCTTCTTGCCTCTCCTCTTAACCAGTTCCTCTATTCAAACCTCCTGGTAACAAAGTTCAAAAGATTTGAAATCGGTAGCTGGTTGGGTTTGTATTAGAATGGAAACAAACAAATCAAACAAAAATAAAAGAGAGAGCAAACCTGGCAGCCCAACCAGACGCAGCAGCCCAGTAGCAACCCAACAGGCAGACTCCCCCGGCCCAACTCGTCACCCTGGCCCGATAACCCTCCACTCACGGCGCCGTCGCCCTGTACTTCTTCTCCGTCGCTCTCCTCTCTGCAGGCACGCTGACGGAAAGCAGCAAGGAGCAGGTGGCCGTCTCCGCCGTCAGCCGCGTCACCCTCCTTTCCCCCTTCTTATCCTCGCCCGAAGCCTCTCAGAACCCTATCCCTCTTCCCATCCTTCCTCGCACCCCTCCGCCGCCATGTCCCGACCGACGCCTGCTCTGGCGCCCGTCTGAGCGTGTCGCGCGTAGCCTCGTCCCCGCTCCCGTACTCAAGGTGCCAAGCGAACCTCCCCGTTTGTGTTCTGGTCCTGCCCTTCTCTCCCTGCCTCTAGCTCGTCGGTGACCGTCGTTGTCTGCAGGTGGTGACCCGTAGGCGACCCTCCCCGGCGTGCTTCCGACGACCTCGCGCCCCCACGTCGCCGGGAATTGGACCCTGAAGGACCCCGCTAGCTCCGCCTCATCTTTCCCCCTCGCGTCCACCGGTGAGCATCCTTCCCAGGCCGCCGTGCCGCCTCACCCGCTCTGGCGCTCTCGCTCGCCGCGCCATCGCTTCCGGAACGCAGCGGCATCGTGCAAGCGGCTGCGTTTTCCGCCTCTGTTCGCCAACGTGCCCTGCCCGCTGCAGCCTAGATCCGGCGATGAACCCTTAACAAAACTTGTAGCTGGTACATCCCCCTTCGTTTTAGGTTTTTACGGTTTAGCGAAATTCGCTTTTGTTTGCTCGCCATCTTCGTTTGAATCTGGGGTCAGCTAGGAGTTCTTCAGGTTCTTCGTCAGTTCGTCAGACATAACGGCTACAGACGCTTTTCTGTTTAGGCCCCTAGGGCTCCTGGATATCAACCATGACCCAGCCTTGACCTCTAGACGTTTTATGCAAAAACCCCTGAGGAACCCCCTTTCTCCACCCGCGGTACAACCCCCCTTGGTTCCACGTGGCAGCCCAGTCAGCACCCCAGGTCCCACCTGTCGGTGTCTAGAGCTAGGTTAGCCTGAGTATTAAGGTGTTTCTGTTTTCAGAATTCGAATCAATTTTCAAATCTGTTCAAATTTAAATGAATTCATAGCTTATTCCTGGTTTAGAATTTGAATTCAAACCTTATATGAAAAATGATTTGATTTTGAATGTTAATTCAAATCCTTATTTAAATATTTTCAGAATTAATTTATTTAGTCAACCTTTGACTTTGACCCTAATTACTTAATTTTGACTTAAAATAAATTTAAAATTCATATTTTCAAATAATACAAGTAATATGTGTTTTTGAATCAGAAAAATGTAAGGAATTCAAATATGCCATTCAAATTTCCTTTTGCACATTTAAATTTCCAACTTGAATTAAATTACCACAAATGCCACTAGAATTTAAATAATTAATAACTTTTAATTTATAATTCCAAATTGAACAAATGATATGTCTAAAATGATCAGCTCGACGAGACCTTTCTGTTTATGCTATCCATGACTTCAATTGCAGCATGCATCATATAAAAACATAGGGTACAGCAAATGATATGACAACAAAATGAACCAAAACTCCATTAAAAATGTTGTTACTTGTCTTCCACACCTCACCTCACCATGCCATGCTACCTTATTGCCATGTAAATTGTGCATCATTCATCATGGCATGATTGTTTGCTTGACGATCTTATTCATATGCTTGTGCTCTATATTCATGATTGGCCTTGTTTGTTTGGTTTTTCGATAGACAACTGCGCAGGTTATATCAAGAGAACCAGAGCACTACGATCCGCCCTCGCTTCAAGCGAGTTATCAGTGCAAGCACTTCCACATGCTTGCATACATACATCTATTATTGCCTCTATCTTATTCTTGCATCATTGAGTCGCGATTGCATTAAATTGAATCCCAAGTATGCATAGTACTTTACTCAAGCTTGTTCCATCATCCCATGAGCCATTACTTGAGTTGTTTGTTGTGCCAGAAGAAGTTGTAGTAATGTGACATGTAAGGTGTGTTGGATAACGGTACGAGGTAAACAAACAACTTAAGGTGGTGAGTAGTGGATAACTAGAGAAAGGTGCGGTGAGCCGACATTTCTTGTTGGTTTTTTTTCTTCGCTGTGTGTGAAGACCAAGACTTGATGTCATTGATTCATGTTTGTCGCTATATATCCGTATCGGTATATGGGACCCCCCCGAGCGAGCTTGATTGATTCTATTTCTCTTGGGGCCACAACTAGTTTGAGGTTTTATTTACGATCTTCGCCATGCCATGGTCTACTCAATGGGGTGGCCTCAAATATTTCTGATTCTGTGATTGTTCGTCGTGAAAGCCTCGTTGGGTTTTGATTTGGTTTTTCCGAGGTTGATCGGCGTGTTGCTATTGGTGCACCCCGGGTAAAACTTTTCTCAAAGCCGTGTCGCGGATATGGACGACTTGGAGCCAGTTTCTCGATCATAGACAAGCATAACTAAAGTACCTTTAATCGACTAAGTAACTTGACTAGTAAATAGTGCAACACTCATGGAATGGTTAATAAAATTTCCAACGGATGGGGGTTGTTCGTCCGCTTCCTTGTTGGTAGCGGTGGAGGAGGATGGATCCGATGAGATTACCATTATAACTGTTGTTCTTAATTCACGGACATCCGTCTATCATTGGTTAGGCGGATGGTTAGCGTTATCGTAGAAGCTTAGGGTTTACCTTTCTGCAATTCGTCACCCTGTGTTGTGTTCCTTTAGAGGCATTAAGACTTCTGAGTACCCTTAGGGTCTCACACGATAAATTATTGGTTCGGATGGACGGGTACCTTCACGGGGCCGGATCTTGGTGGAAGAAGACGAAGATGTGGGCAACGTTCGGTGTAGAGATTAGGGAACGGGGATCCGTGAGACACAGTTGGGATGTGCTTATTTCTATGGCATCTTATGCCGATTTGCTTCTTATCCGTACTCGGATTTTGTTTGCCGCTTGCATGATACTCGATGTGTGTTGTATGAGGAAGTATCCTAAAATATAGATCTATCTAGGTCATTTGAATCTCGTAGTATGGCGTTATATATTCCTTTCTTTCTAGATGGTATGGCTCGATGTACTCTTGTATGGTGGCTTGCATACATACCCACTTGTGTATGTAGTTGATCCCTTACTGCCGATTCGCCCGTCTGAGGTCCGTTGAGAGGGTAGTGGTTGGGACGTCAAAGGACTACCAAGGTGAGTGGCTTTGGGGCCCCACCGTACTATTTCAACCACTACCACTCATCCAGGCTTGTATCTAGGGCGTAATTCACCGAGGTAGTTACAATTGGTATCGAGCCATCCCGACCTTGAGGTTTCAGCCAAGCGGTCGTTGTCGATCTAGCAAATATTTTGGTAGTTATGTATACTAGGAAAAACAAAGCGAGAGTAGGACTGCTTCAATTTTCTTCTTACCTCCCACCCACCCTTTTTACGTAAGGAAGTGCAACGTTTTCAATCCTCTTCTCAAAGTTCAAACTAGGATTCACGTGTTCTGGGTTTCCGTAGTACCATAGGTTGTGTGTGTGTGTGTGTAATCCCTTGTCTATCTGTTGCATCCAAGTTGTTATCTTATCGGCCTTTGGTTATCAACTGTTGGTATGCTCCATACCGACAGGCTTTTGCAAACCGACGCAATCTATCTTCATCTTGGTATCCGACGCTATCTTGTTTGGATGTTCGTTCCGTAGTTACCAATCTTTAGGTTTCGTCGTGAGAAGAAGGGGTTGGGAGATGTGTTCCACTTGTTCATGTGCGGAGTAATGATTTGAGTGCGGGATGGAGTCGCGACCATACCACTACTCTTATCATTCGCTTTGGTATATTGAATCGGTAGAGTCACTAATCTTGATTCGTTAAGTAATTTTGCGCATCTATTGGTATTGTAATGCCGAAATTTGTGGAAAAAATTTTCTTTGATATATTTGTGTACCACACTCCTTTTCAGTCGTGTGCGATATGCTTAATATCTTCTAGGTGCTATGAACTTTGTTGATATTTTAATATCATCTCAGTAAATTGTATCCTTTAATCTTGGTTAATTCCATCTTGGTACTATTTTGGATTATTATCATCTTCCATTATAGTACTGACTTGAGTTTTATATCAATGACAGGATGGCTCCACCACTGCATCAAGAGGACATACCTCGGGCTGGGCTCCATTTGTCAAACATAGCTAATGCTTTGGCAGCAATGCAAGAGAACCAGCAGCGCTTTGAGGAGAGTGTCAGAAGAAACGAGTTTGCTCCACTTCCTCCACCTCCCAAGCAAGGAGACATGAAGAGCTTCCTCAAATTCAACCCTCGTCAGTTTGATGTTTCTGACCGACCTCTGGACGCGGATGATTGACTGCGTGAGATCTCAAGGTTGCTCGAGGCTGCGATGTTCCGGAGCAGGAGTGGGTCAAGTGTGCTACTCACCTTCTCAAGGGAGATGCAGCTCTTTGGTGGGAGAACTACTTGAAGGCAAGCTGCACTGGGTTCCAGCCAACTTGGGAAAGGTTCACTGGAGCGTTCAAAGAGCAGTTTCTCTCAGAGATTGTAATGGAAAGGATGAAGGAGGCTTTCCTCAACCTGAAACAAGGAAATGATAACGTCAACACCTATATCAGAACTTCATGAATCTATCTCGTTACGGTGGTGATGAGGTATCGATGACAAGAAGAAGCGAGAAAAGTTCTGGCAAGGGCTCAATCGTCGATCAAGTATGCAATCACACATGCAAGGCGGCAACTTTCACGGAACTCCAACACAGCTCGCAAGAGGAGGCAAGGAGCAAATGTTTGAGGAGTCCAAGAAACACAAGAGGATGCATCAAGTTCTGCGATTATGGCAGCTCCTTCTAAGCGGCGTGTCTGGGTTCCTAACACCCCACCGTCGCTTGGCTCCACCAAGACACGCAAGTTACGCACCAAGGCCACCAAACTTCACCACTGCGGCTCCTGGGGCTACAACCACCACTACCTGGGCGCTGGCGGAGTCCCAGCTACTACTCCACGTCCACATGGTGCTTGTTTCACATGTGGAGATCATGGACATCCCAACTGAACTGTCCAATGAAGAACAAAGCTCTCCCTCCACCCCGCCAAGATGCAACAAGCTCTCCTTGGTTCGTGCACCACCTCGGGCTCTCAACATCAACACTAAGCCGGGTCTGCGGTTGTTCGTGCTAATCGTCAACGCCTCTCAAGCTGAGCTCGCACCTGGAGTTGTGATGGGTATGCTTTCCGTTAACTCAGTCCCTGCACGAGTTCTCTTTCATTCTGGTGCATCGCATTCTTTTGTGTCGCACAAGTTTGCAGATGAGAATGGGTTAGCATTGGTTCCTCTCCAAAAGCGGTTAATGGTTCTTTCTCCTGGAGCAACAATGGCAGCTGCTAAAATCAGTCATGGCAATCGAGTTGAGATTGGTGGTTCTACCTTCTTGGCTTCTTTAATTGTCCTGGGAAATTTGGACATTGATGTCATCTTGGGCATGGATTGGTTGACAGCAAATGCAGCTGTGATTGATTGTCTTTGAGCCGGTGTCTCAAGAAGATTCACGAAGGCCATATAGTCTTTTCTCCAAGTCGACTCGTTGTCCAGCTCTTTTCCTTGGCGGCTCGAATAATGATGCTATGGAAGCTATTCAGAGTGTACCTGGTGGTCCGTGAGTTCCCGGATGTCTTTCTGAAGAGTTGCGGTATGCCTCCGGATCGCGAGGTTGAATTCGTGATTGAGCTTGAACACGAACGGCTCCTATCTCCAAGCGCCATATAAAATGGGTCCTTCGAGCTGGTGAACTCAAACAACAACTTGATGAACAAGAGAAGTTGGGTTTCATTCAACACAAGACTTCTTCTTGGGGTAGCCCAACAATCTTTGTGAAGAAGCGTGTGAACCGATAGGCTATGTGTTGATTACCGGGCTCTCAATGCTAAAACCATCAAGAACAAATATCCTCTCCACGGATAAATGATCTTTTGATCACTAGCGAGCTGTGGTGTTCTCTAAGCTGGACTTGAGAAGTGGTTATCACCAAATCAAAATTCGCAAAGAAGATGTGCCCAAAACAGCTTTCACCACCCGCTATGGCTGTATGAGTACACGGTCATGTCTTTCGGTCTCACCAACGCTTTTGCTACCTTCTCGAGGCTGATGAACTCCGTTTTCATGGAGTACCTTGATAAGTTTGTGGTATATCCGGATGACATTCGGTCTATTCCAAGTCTAAGGAAGAGCATGAAGAACACTGCGGTGTGTCCTAAACAAGCTTCGTGAGAACCGCTTGTATGCAAAGTTCTCAAAGTGTGAGTTTTGGCTGCTCAAGTAACCTATCTTGGTCATGTTATCTCTGCCAAGGGCATTGCAGTCAACCCGGAAACCGTGAAGACAATAGTTGAATGGCTTCCTCCTGTGAATGTCAAGGAAGTGCGGAGTTTCCTCGGTTTGGCTAGCTACTGCCGTCGCTTCGTTCAGAACTTCTCGAAGATAGCGAAGCCTCTTACCGATCTCCTCAAGAAAGGCAAGAAGTACCTGTGGACTCCTGCATGTCAAGAAAGTTTTGAGACACTCAAAGAGAAGCTCACTTCCACACCAGTCTTGGTTCCTCCGGATACATGTAAGCCTTTCCAGATATTCTGTGATGCCTCTTTGCAAGGATTGGGTGCGGTCCTTATGCAAGAGAAACAGGTGGTTGCTTATGCCTCTCGTCAGTTGAAGACGCATGAGATCAACTATCCCACACATGACCTCGAGCTAGCATCAGTTGTCTTTGCTTTGAAGCTATGGAGGCACTACTTGCTTGGTAACCGTTGTGAGATCTTCTCGGACCACAAGAGTTTGAAGTATATCTTCACTCAGCCTGATCTCAACCTTCGGCAGAGGAGATGGATTGAAGCAATCAATTACTTTGATGTGACCATCAACTACACTCGTGCAAAGCAAATGTCATGGCAGATGCGCTTTAGCCGTAAAGCTTATGTCAACAACCTCATGGTGGAAGAGCAACAGCCTCTCTTGTGCGAGGAATTCCGTCACTCAACACGAAATTGTGGAACAAGGGCATCTCCTGAACCTTCGGCTACTCCTCTCTTGGAAGAACAGATTCGCTCTCTTGGTGATCCGCACACCAAAAGCTCATCTCTAAGCTTGACCTTCCAAGTATGAGTCCTTCCACGTTGATGATCAAGGCACGCTCTTCTTTGAACACCGGATGTTTGTTCCAAACTACCCGGTCCGAGAGACCAAGTTCTCAAGGAGGCACATGATTCGGTTCTTTCTATCCATCTGGCAGCACAAAGATGTACATGGACTTGAAAACACAATACTGGTGGCACAGGTTGAAATGGTATTGTGCCAATTATGTCTCGTAATGTGATGTGCGCAGAGTGAAGGCTGTCCATCGAAACCATTTGGTCTTCTACAGCCATTGAAACCTCCGGAATGGAAATGGGAGAAAGTAGAGATGGACTTCATCACCGGCTTTCCAAGGTCGCAGAAGGGCAACAATGCAATTTTGTTGTCATCGACAGCTTTCTAAAGTGGCTCATTTCTTCCCGATCAAAGAAACAATTTACGGAATTCATTGGCTGAGCTCTATATCAACAATTGTCTCTGTATGGGGTTCCACTTGAAATCAGTTCGGACTGTGGAGCATCTTCACCTCAAAGTTCGGGAGAGTTTCCAAAAGCTTTGGGAACAAAGTTGAACTTCAAGACTGCTTACCACCCTCGATCGCAAGGACAAGTGGAAAGGATCAATCGATTCAGAGGATATGCTTGGGCTTGTGTCATCTCGTTTGGCATGAAATGGGAGGAATGTCTTCCATATGCTGAATTCTCCTACAACAACAGCTTCCAAAAGAGTCTGAAGATGGCACCATTCGAGGCTCTCTATGGTCGCAAGTGCAGAACTCCGATTGGTTGGTCAGGTGCAGGAGAAAGAATCTGGTTTGGCCCTGACATTGTAACTCAAGCAGAGGAGAAGGTGCATATCATTCTGGAGAACCTGAAGATTGCTCAGAGTCGTCAGAAGAGCAACTATGACAGAAAACACACGGACATGGTATATGCCCCTGGTGATCTCGTCTACCTTCGTGTCACTCCCATGAGAGGTACACACCACTTCGGTATCAAAGGAAAGTTGGCTCCTAGATACATCGGTCCTTTCAAGGTTCGTGGTAGAAGAGGAGAAGTTGCTTATGCACTTGAGCTTCCGGAAAAACTAAAAGTCCATGATGTTTTCCACATCTCTCAGCTCAAGAAGTGCTTCAAAGATCCCGGCAGGACCGTGGATCATGAGCTAATCGATCTCAAAGAAGACTTGTCTTATCAAGAACACCCCACCAAAATCCTTGAGACCATGAGCGAAGGACTGCAACAAGTCCATCAAGTTACGCAAGGTGCGATGGTCACACCATTCATTGATGAAGCCACATGGGAGCGTGAAGATGAACTCCGTGCCAACCATCCTTCTCTCTTTGTATCTTCTTCTTCTTCCTAGAATCTCGGGGCGAGATTCCTGTTTAGTGGGGGAGAGTTGTAGCATCCCAGTTGTCTAACACCTGTAATGCTACTTGTTCTAGTAATAAAAAGGGTCACTTCCTGCATATAATTGTTGCCTCATCATCATATCATGCTCATGTCATCATGCCACCTTGCAATTTGAGCATCATATAAAACCCCTTCTTGTTTGGTTCTTATCTCATGTGCATTACTAATTGTAGTTGCCTCTTGATATTGTAGTTGGTTCTTAATATATTGTTAAATGCCCAAGTTGATTTGGGGGCATATCTCTTGTTTGACTCCACCACCTTTTTCTTACCACCTATTATCTCCACCATCCAATCAACATGAGCTTGGCATCTTAAATGAGTTTACCTCTAGCTCATGTGGGTTGGGTGGATTCCTTTTATAATCTTATGCTTGGCCTTTTGGGAATGCATGGAAGGATGCCATATGAATTTATGTTGTTTTCACAAGATAAAGACATGGCATATATTGTTTGCATGGGCCATGCAAGTGCCACCTCTTTCTGACATTTGAAGGTTGTTTATTGATTTGCTTGCATGGATCACTCCTTCCTTTGCTTGATCTTGTTTTGGTTGTTTAAAACCCTAGCTCACCCCTCTCTCTCTACCTCCCTAGCTAATCTTTAAATCTAATCACCTAATCCTCTTTTCTCTCCCATGCATGCACATGTGATCATGTGTGTTTTTCTCTTATGCATCTTGGCCTCTTCTTGCCTCTCCTCTTAACCAGTTCCTCTATTCAAACCTCCTGGTAACAAAGTTCAAAAGATTTGAAATCGGTAGCTGGTTGGGTTTGTATTAGAATGGAAACAAACAAATCAAACAAAAATAAAAGAGGAAGAAAAATAAAAGAGAGAGCAAACCTGGACCCAGTAGCAACCAGTGCAGACTCCCGGCCCAACTCGTCACCCCAGCCGATAACCCTCCACTCACTTGTCATGTCGCCTTTCTTCTCCTCTCTCTCTGCAGCCTGCACTGACGGAAGCAAGGAGCAGGTGGCCGTCTCCGCCGTCAGCCGCGTCACCCTCCTTTCCCCCTTCTTATCCTCGCCCGAAGCCTCTCAGAACCCTATCCCTCTTCCCATCCTTCCTCGCACCCCTCCGCCGCCATGTCCCGACCGACGCCTGCTCTGGCGCGTCGGCGTGTCGAGTAGCCTCGTCCCGCTCCGTACTCAAGGTGCCAAGCGAACCTCCCCGTTTGTGTTCTGGTCCTGCCCTTCTCTCCCTGCCTCTAGCTCGTCGGTGACCGTCGTTGTCTGCAGGTGGTGACCCGTAGGCGACCCTCCCCGGCGTGCTTCCGACGACCTCGCGCCCCCACGTCGCCGGGAATTGGACCCTGAAGGACCCCGCTAGCTCCGCCTCATCTTTCCTCCTCGCGTCCACCGGTGAGCATCCTTCCCAAAGCCGCCGCCCGCTTCTGGCGCTCTCGCTTTCGCCGCGCCACCATCACTGTCTTTGGAACGCGAGCGGCATCGTGCAGTAGCAGCAGCCGTTTTTCCGCCTCTGTTCGCCAACGTGCCCCGCCCGCTGCAGCCTAGATCCGGCGATGAACCCTTAACAAAACTTGTAGCTGGTACATCCCCCTTCGTTTTAGGTTTTTACGGTTTAGCGAAATTCGCTTTCGTTTGCTCGCCATCTTCGTTTGAATCTGGGGTCAGCTAGCAGTTCTTCAGGTTCTTCGTCAGTTCGTCAGACATAACGGCTCCAGACGCTTTTCTGTTTAGGCCCCTAGGGCTCCTGGATATCAACCCGCAGCCCCAGACCCCACCGCCAGCCTCTAGACGTTTTATGCAAAAACCCCTGAGGAACCCCCTTTCTCCACCCGCGGTACAACCCCCCTTGGTTCCACGTGGCAGCCCAGTCAGCACCCCAGGTCCCACCTGTCGGTGTCTAGAGCTAGGTTAGCCTGAGTATTAAGGTGTTTCTGTTTTCAGAATTCGAATCAATTTTCAAATCTGTTCAAATTTAAATGAATTCATAGCTTATTCCTGGTTTAGAATTTGAATTCAAACCTTATATGAAAAATGATTTGATTTTGAATGTTAATTCAAATCCTTATTTAAATATTTTCAGAATTATTTTATTTAGTCAACCTTTGACTTTGACCCTAATTACTTAATTTTGACTTAAAATAAATTTAAAATTCATATTTTCAAATAATACAAGTAATATGTGTTTTTGAATCAGAAAAATGTAAGGAATTCAAATATGCCATTCAAATTTCCTTTTGCACATTTAAATTTCCAACTTGAATTAAATTACCACAAATGCCACTAGAATTTAAATAATTAATAACTTTTAATTTATAATTCCAAATTGAACAAATGATATGTCTAAAATGATCAGCTCGACGAGACCTTTCTGTTTATGCTATCCATGACTTCAATTGCAGCATGCATCATATAAAAACATAGGGTACAGCAAATGATATGACAACAAAATGTGAACCAAAACTCCATTAAAAATGTTGTTACTTGTCTTCCACACCTCACCATGCCATGCTACCTTATTGCCATGTAAATTGTGCATCATTCATCATGGCATGATTGTTTGCTTGACGCATCTTATTCATATGCTTGTGCTCTATATTCATGATTGGCCTTGTTTGTTTGGTTTTTCTCGGATAGACACTGCGCAGGGGTTATATCAAGAGAACCAGGAGCACTACCCAGATCCGTCCCTCGCTTCAACTGAGTTATCAGGCAAGCACTTCCACATGCTTGCATACATACAGTACCTATTGCCTCTATCTTATTCTTGCATCATTGAGTCGCGATTGCATTAAATTGAATCCCAAGTATGCATAGCCTTTACTTTTAAACCCCACCAAGCTTGTTCCTCCATCCCATGAGCCATTACTATAGGAGTTGTTTGAGCCATGCGAGTCGTAGAACAGCATGTGTAGGGTATGTGAGAGTCTGTTGGATAATGAGGTACCTAAACAACTTAACCTGAGTAGTAGTGGGATAACTAAAGAAAGTGGCACCGGTGAGCAACATCTGCTATTTGGTTTTCCTGCTCACTTGTGTCCCGTAAGACCCCGAGTACTTGATTCCTGTTCCTTGATTTATCGCGCTATCCACATCCGGGAGGTATATGGGACCCCCCTGAGCCAGAGCTTGATTCAGTCTTATTTCTTGGGGCCACAACTAGTTTGAGGTTTTATTTACGATCCTGTACTTATGCCATGTTACTTTCTGTATTTAAATTGTGCGAGGAGCACACTGTACTGTTTAGGTAAGCGGAGTGATTACGCGGTATCGACAAGCCCAGCCACACTTTAGGGTTCCCAGTCGCTTACAGCCATTGGCGCAAAACTTGAGTCCGTCTCGAAGTCATCTAACTTCGTTGCGGGTCTACTCAATGGGGTGGCCCCCTGAAATATTTCTGATTCCTGTGATTGTTCAGTCGTGAAAGCCTCGTTGGGTTTTGATTTGGTTTTTCCGAGGTTGATCGAGCGTGTGTTGCTATTGGTGCACCCCGGCCGGGTAAAACTTTCTGAAAGCCGTGTCCGCGGATATGGACGACTTGGAGCACGGTTTCTCGATCATAGACAAGCATAACTAAAGTACCGCTTTAATCTGACTAAGTAACTTGACTAGTAAATAGTGCAACACTCATGGAATGGTTAATAAAATTTCCAACGGATGGGGGGTTGTTCGTCCGCTTCCTTGTTGGTAAGCAGGGAGGAGGATGGATCTGATGAGATTACCATTATAACTGTTGTTCTTAATTCACGGACATCCGTCTATCATTGGTTAGGCGGATGGTTAGCGTTATCTGTAGAACTGCTAGGGTTTACCTTCACTGCAATTGCGTCACCCTGGTTGTGTTCCCTTTAGAGGCATTAAGACTTCTGAGTACCCTTAGGGTCTCACACGATAAATTATTGGTTCAGATGGATGGTACCTTCACGGTGACGGATCTTGGGTGGAAGAAGTCAAGATGTGGGCAACGATCGTTCGGTGTAGAGATTCGGAGCAGGGGATCCGTGAGACCTGTAGTTGGGATGTTCTTATTTCTATGGCATCTTATGCCGATTTGCTTCTTATCCGTACTCGGATTTTGTTTGCCGCTTCCGCATGATACTCTGATGTGTGTTGTATGAGGAAGTATCCTAAAATATAGATCTATCTAGGTCATTTGAATCTCGCCGTATGGCGTTGCTATATTTCCTTTCTTTCTAGATGGTATGGCTCTGATGTACTCTTGTATGGTGGCTTGCATACATACCCACTTGTGTATGTAGTTGATCCCTTCCTTCGCACGCCGTCTGAGGTCCCGTTGAGAGGGTAGTGGTTGGGACGTCCGAAAGGACTACCAGTGAGTGGCTTTTGGGGCCCCACCGTACTATTTCAACCACTACCACTCATCCAGGCTTGTATCTAGGAGCGTAATTCACCGAGGTAGTTACAGCGGGTTTCATGAGTATCTATCAATGCCTGTGTATTTTGTATGTCCATTCATGCTGAATGGTTGGATTCTTTATGCTTGCAGATTCGAAGCTGTTCTTACTTGCTATGGTCTATGCTTCGCTTGGAATCCTTCTTTCTTACCTGATGTGGTATAGACCCCTCTATCGCGCAATGAGGTATGCTATTACGACATTACTGTTTTAACATTTCCATCCATCAATGCAAAAAAACACATTTGTCAGTGAATTTATTATTTGTCGTAGTCCCCTTTCTTACCTGTGTAAGTAAGCATATTTTTTTCTTCAGCAAAAAACCAGTTTGATAATATCGACGGTCAATAGAAAACAATCTGAAGACAGCTTTTATTTTCTAAAAAATTTATTTAGTATTCACATAATAAGATTCCTGCAAATTTTGATTGAGATTCAACTTTGCAAGCTCTTAGTGTTGCCATGCTAATGTTTAGGTCCGTACATTGCACGCTGCTCAATTCAGAATTATATTACTCCCTTCGACCCATGTTAGTTGACTCAAGTTTTAGACTGACTGGTTTAAGTTGCTAACTTAGTTGAGTTGTGCCTTACTATCGCAATGGTTGCTACCTTAGTTGAGTCCCCCTTGTGTATATTTTGTTGGTACTCCATCTGTTCCCGTAATATTGGCCGTAATACCATTTTATATTATGGGATGGACGAAGTAGATAACAAATTGTAATTTGCCACTCATCATGTTTCCTCTGTTATTATATGAAAGA
Source organism: Avena longiglumis (assembly GCA_030063025.1). Classification (NCBI taxonomy): domain Eukaryota; kingdom Viridiplantae; phylum Streptophyta; class Magnoliopsida; order Poales; family Poaceae; genus Avena; species Avena longiglumis. The sequence continues at coordinate 451,920,058 of CP125974.1, read as the reverse complement.
ACAACATAATATGAAATAAATTAAATTGCATCCTGAACAGCTTCCTCTATTGAGTAGGAGCGCGAGCAGGAGGGCGAGGAAGGAGGGCGAGGAAGGAGCTCCAGTGGTGAGGCGACTTGCCTCTTGATCCCAACCAGGGAGCAGCTTGATGCGGACTGACAAGGAGGAGCTCACAGCTGACTCCGGCAAAGCAATGGTTGTGACGAATGGTTGTGGGCGAATGGTTGTGAACAATGGTTGTGGACGAATGGTTGTGAACAATGACTGTAAGATATGGCTGTGAACAAATGTAAGATATGACTGTAAGATATGTCACTGTAAGATATGACTATAATGTGGTTTGTAATATATTTCATGGTAATATTTCACTGTAATGTGGTTTGTAATATATGTCGCTATGATTCAATTAATGTGAGCCATTTTGTAATATATGTCACTGTAGTACACATTTGCTTTTGGCTAGGTTTTAGAGGCACTATTGATAGTGCCTCAAAAAGTTGGATTTTAGAGGCACTATTGATAGTGCCTCAAAAAGTTGGGTTTTAGAGGCACTAGTCATAGTGCCTCAAAAAGTTGGGTTTAGAGACACTATTGATAGTGCCTCAAAAAGTTGGGTTTTAGAGGCACTAGTCATAGTGCCTCAAAAAGTTGGGTTTTAGAGGCACTATTGATAGTGCCTCAAAAAGTTGGGTTTTAGAGGCACTAGTCATAGTGCCTCAAATGGCTAGGATTTAGAGGCACTCTAATTTGTGCCTTAGGTTGGTTTTTGAGGCACTAGTGCCTCAATTGGCTAGGATTTAGAGGCATTAGTCATAGTGCCTCAATTAATTATGATTTAGAGGCACTTTTTAAAACTGCCTCAAAAAACTTTTACCTACACGACCGTCTCCGGCGCTTTTTTTAGTACCTCAAAAACTTAATTGTGACAATAATTTAACTATTGGAGGCACTTTAGAGTGCCTCTGAACACTGTACCTGCCATAGTGTTTGGGCGAGTCTGTCGAACTCATATTGTTCCTTGGCTGCGGAAAGAAGAACTTTAAAATCGTTGATGTTTGGATTTGATTAGAAACCGCGAGTAATAAACTGGCCGTTACAGATCGAAAGTTTCATCTATCCATCCGGCGCTAAGCGTCGGATTTCGGTCTAGTAATGTCCAACGGTTGGAGGTTCTAAGTATCACGGTGTTTCTTTTCAGAAAAGAAAACAAAAGCAACAGTTTCGGCGCCACAGTGCCACGGATGATAACGATGAACGGGAGCCTGACAATCGAACAACAACATTTATTCATTTATTTCATTCAGATCACTGATACATCAATGGGCATTTCCTGAAGGATCTATTTACAGCTTCTACTCGACCGCTTCTCTCCCCTGAACCTCCGCCTCCGGCATGCCACCTCACTCCCGTCCCATCACCGCGTTCTTAAACCTCCTCACGAGCTCTTTCCTGCACGATCCAACCACGAACCAGTCAGGAACACAAGCTTGAATTGAATCGATCGATAATTGTGCAGCAATTTTTCAGGCCAGAACAGAAGATGAATGAATGCATGGCGCTTACCGGAGCAGCTGCCTGTCGAAGGTTGAAGCAGAGAGCAATCCTCTGTTCTCCTCGGCTCGCCTGATGAGGTAGGGGATGATGTGCTCCACGGGGCCGTAGGGCAGGTACTTGCTCACCTGGAACCCGGCATTGCGGAGCCCCAGGGACAGCCCGTCCGCCATGCCCATCAGCTGCGCGAACTGCAGGTTCCGGTCCCCCTTGCCGATGCCCAGCTCCTGCGCCCTCGCCGCCGCGAGCTGGCCGGACTCCACGTTGTGGGTGGCCAGCATCAGGGACGCGGACCCGCGGCGGACGCGCTCCAGGAGGAAGGCGGCGCAGCCGTTGTAGCAGTCGTGGGTATCCTGGATGCTGCCGTGGATCGGGGACGGCACGCCCAGCGACTCCGCGAGCCGGGCCTCCCTGGTGAGGTACGCGCCGCGGACGACCTTGACGCCGAGGTGCACGCGCTCCTGCTCCGCGGCGCGCACCATGGCCTCCAGCCGGTCGCGCGCGTCCCGGAGGTACGCCTGGACGGTGCCGCTCACGATGGGCCGCCCGTCGCCGTTGCACGCCAGCGCGCCCACGAAGGTGAAGTAGTCGATGGCCGGCTGCACCGTCGCGTACTCGGCGTCCACCAGCAGCGGGATGTCGTGCTCGGCGCACCGCGCGCCCACGGCCAGCAGCCGCTCGTGCGCCAGCTGCAGCTCACGCTCCTCCTCCGCCGTCAGCGCCACAGGCTCCGACGGCGTCAGGTACAGCGGGCTCGAGTCGGACAGGATCGGGAAGGAGTGCTGCTTCCACGGCAGGTGCAGCGACGGGTGCTTGTGCTGCCACCGCAGCAGGTCGCTCGCCTTCTCAAGCAACGCGATCGGGCACAGCGCAGTGATCTTAATACACACGCTCGCCTGCAAGTACAAACAAAGTGTAATTAGTTAGTTAACCTTAAATCTCCCACACTAACTATAGTGCTACCATGGTTAGTTGGTCCTAATCCTTAGAAAAAAATACTACTACTTGATCATTCCTTTATTTTTTAAGCATCTAGTTGTTCAGAAATGTCTAAATAAGGAAAAATTATGGTGGTGCTTAATTAGTAGTAGGGTTTTGATGTGAAGCTTTGGGATGGAAACGAGCGGTGGAGAAGCGAAGACAAGCTTCTTGGAACCAGGCGGCTGATTTTCAGGGCCCACGAGCAGTGACAGCCGTGCGATTCAGTTTACTACTTACGAGAAGATTCCCATTGAATCCTCGTGTCCACTAGAGCAGACGCACACCGCCCGTGGATTCCGATTCCGTCTGACGTGGCTCGACTCCGTACCATCGACACGAACGCACGCCACGGGACGAGCCGAGCCGACGAAGGAAAAAAAACAAAAAACAAGGTGAAGTAACGGTTGACGCACCGATCCCGGCGGCAGAGCGGCGGCGACGTCGACGGCGGCGAGGAACCCCGCGACGTTCCGGTCGCAGGCGGCGCCGTCCTCGGCGTCCTCGATGCCGTAGTCCAGGATCCCGCCCATGCCACCGCGCCAGAGGCGCTGCACCCGTGCGGCGGCCTCATCGGCGGTCTCCCCTGCGCAGAAGTGCTTGTACGCCGTGGCCCTCGCCGCGGCCTGGACCACCGGACTCGCGGCCACCGCCGGAGACCGCAGCGCCGCTATGCCCACGTCCACCAAGGGGCCAGCGGACATCAACTGCAGGGCCGCGAGCGTGCGCACCAGAGCCGTGGACGGCTCCCCGTTGAACAGCCTCCCGGTGTCCTCAAACTCCAGCACCTGCTGCTGCTGGTGGTGGTGCTGCGCGGACGACGGCAAGGTCACCGCCTCGGCACCGGCGGCCGCGACGGCCGCCTCCGGGAGCTTGGCGGCGGCGAAGGTGGAAAGCGCGCGCGTGGTGATGCGGGAGGCGATGGCCATGGAAGGTCGGAGTCGGACGGGACGCAAGAAATCAATGAAAGAAGACGCTTTTTGTGTTCCTTTCTTGTGAAAACCACAAACCAGAACGAGAGAAATTCCTCCCCCCACGAACCACTGATCAGCGAGCGAGCAAGAGATCAGATGGATCAACCGACTATAGCTAGACGATGATGATGATGATGATCAGAGACCGTGCTGTTCTTGATCTGTGTATAGTGCAGAAACGTCTGGCTGAGGATGAATGTGTATCCAAGAATGGAGGAAGCAGGCGTCGCGCGGTACCCGTCTCTTATAGAGCGAGGAGGAAGCCTCGCGAAACGGCAAGGAAAAATAAAAATTGTGTGAGCTGGAATGAAATCGATTGGAAAATTAGAGCAGGAGCTGTGAGAGGTTAGCGGGGAAGGAATGGCGCATGGGCGCGAGATCCCTGGGGATTCGGTCGGGCGAGTTGAACGCTTGACTGACTCGGATCCTGCGCGGAAACCGATTGGAACGACGGGTGACTCGGATCGTGCGTGGAGGGACAGCGTTTCCGTCACCTGCACGCATCTTATCGCACTTTAATGTCTTAGCCATTTTTTCCTTTTTTTTTCGTGTCGCTCCGTTTTTTCCCTAGTTGGTGGGTGTAACTTTCATTACGGCCCTCTTTTCTCTCTTACCATTTACTTCTTCTTTCACAGGGAATCTCATCGAAATTTCATTGTCACCGTCTTTTTCTTGCAATCTATTTTGCTTGAAAAGGATTCCGAGTAAACCGCACTCTTCTTCCGCTCTACCATTTTGTATTCTTCTTGCTGATAAGGAATCTTGGTGTAACTTTTAGCAACCAATTTGGAGGCAGATTCCAACGTTTGTTCAAAGATTCGGGTAGAACTTTCAGGTGGTAATAAGAAGCGAGAATTCTATTTCGTTACCAATTGTCAACACAAAATGGTGAAGAAGTTTCAACTGCTTTGAGTTTCCAGTGGAGAACATGGGGATTTTTCTCAGCACTTGCAGCACCTATCTACTCAATTTCCATATCTCTCATGTGAGAAGATTCAAAGTTATCCGCTGGGACCTATTCACTCTCTTTGAAATGTTTTCCAACTTCCAAGCTCTTAATTTATAAATAATAATCCGAGAGACCAGCAATTGCCACAGATTAAGTCGTGATGAGCCTTGTTGACGCTACTAGTGTGAGGTCAAGGTAGTATATAGTGACATGTGGCAAAACCTTTCTGCTCAATTTTCATGTCTCGGGTGAGAAGGTTCAAAGCTCTTTGAAATGTTTTTCACCTCCCAAGTTCTTAATTTATAAATATTCTGAGAGACAAACGATTGCCACAAAGATTAAGTCATGATGAGCAAATGGTGTGGAGGTCACAGTAGTAGTGACATGTGGGTCTCACTAGCTGTGAACACGATCCTGTTTTTTCTAAAACGAATACATCATCAAAATTGGAATGGCATCCAGGAAATTCACGTTGTTGATGTAGCGTAGAACTTTTAGTAGCACAAGCGGATGGTGACAAGGCTGATAGAATATTACTATACCAAAAAATAAACTACGACATTTTGTCTCTTTTTTTTTCCGAGAAAACCTATCACATTTCAAGGTGATATTTGTACTTTAGCAGCCACCTGTCGTTTAGCATCATATCATAGTAAGGTGTACCAAGTGGTTTTCAATAAAGAAAATTACACCATGCAATGAAAATAGAATTCAGTCTCCGTTGCTATTGGAGCTCGGTGATCTCACCATACACTTCATTTTCTTGCTCGTGGCGTCATCAACAAATGCATCATGTTCTAACAAATTTTATTCAAACCAGAGCTTTCGCTAGCAATCCAGTCAACAAATCAGCAGCTACAAGGAAATAGTAGGAGCGATTATGGTTTTCTAGACCGATCGAAACCATGATTAAGATTGGAACGGCATCGGGGAAATTCACGCACAGTTGATGTAGCGTAGAGTTTTTGTAGCACAAGCGATAAGGGATGGAGACAAGGCTAATAGACTTTTACTACTAGAAAGAAGACGACACTTTGTATTTTTTTTGTTCAAAAGATCCTACGTATATATGGTATTTCAAGGTGATATCCGTACTTTAGTATTCACATGTCGTTTAGCATTATTGTCTTAGATGTACCTAGTGATTTATAAGAAACTAAGAAAATTACACCATGCAAATAAAGTTCAGTCTCCCGTTGCTATTAGAGCTCGGTGACCTCATCAACAAATACATATTCTAAACAGATTTCAAAATCGAACTAGAGCTTTCGCTAATTGAGTCCACCCATAAGCAAATAGTAGTAGGAGCTATTACACTCGTTTTTGTGTTGTGGCATTTAGGTCCTCCCTCCCTATAAGAAAATACTAGAGCGTGTTGTCTGATCCGGTCCAGATAGAACAAATAATCATGGGAGAACCCCCCACCCAAAAGCAATATGTAGGAGTTGATATTATGCAGAAAGGATAGTGTTTTTATCATGTGCGCCCGTCGTAATCGTGCCCCAACCACCAGCGTCGAGCGAGTAGGGCCGCCAGCGCCCCGCCGCTGGCTGGAAATGACGGCGTAGACCCTGGCATTCCCATCCGTTGATCAGCTACCGCGTCGCGTCCGGGGCTCTGGGCTGTAATATGGGATCCATTTGTTTGATTAATCACGAGCGGGGGAGCCGTGTTCATCCACCACGCGCGAGTACACGGGAGAGAAAAAAAAAAGGCGGGGGAGGAAGCCGACAAGGCGCAGCTAGCTAGCGGTCCTGGAAGCTGGGCTGGCTTAGCTTAGCTGGGGCTGCGTCACTGCCACAGGCCACAGCCACCGGTGGTGTATCCAGTATCGTACTGCACGCGGTGTAGTACAAAACGATAAGATATCATGTGATCGATCAGCTAGCGCGATCGATCTCTGTCGCGAGCTTGCTGGACCGTACAGATGATACGGTGCCATGCCCGGGTCCGGTGTGTCCGCGCGCATGCACGAGAGAGCCACCGTCGCTCGCTGCTGCTTCTGCGGCTCTACGAACACGTACGTACGTGCTGCATGCCGTTGGCTGCCAGCAGCACCCGTAGAGAAGAAGGAAGAGGAAAGCAAAGGATGAGTCGTCGTGCTTTTCCAGCTTCGCACGGTCGGTGAATTTGGAGTTCGTGTCGGTCGGTTCGAATGGCCGGTGAAGAAGGAGTACAGTTTTTCTAGTGTTGTCGGCAGGGAGGAGTAGTTATATATATATATATATATATATATATATATATATATATCTTCCCGCTCGATCTATAGGTGGTCAGCTAGCTCGGTGTTCATGTTTTCTCCTGGGCTGGTAGAGTAGATAGACATGCGAAGAGGCCTATCTATCCGATTCCATGGTCAACTCCTTCTGTAGCAAGTCATCGATCCAACATGTGCGTGGCCCAAGTTACACCGTATGTAGACGCGTCATTCCTGCTGTCGTCGTACGTACGCGCTCACCGTCCAGGCACAGAGATGTTCTCCATATGGCTACAGCGGTTGCTTCGGAGGCGGCACGTACGTACTCCTTACAGTATGACGGTTGCATCTAATTTACTATTACGCCATGAAAGAAGAAACATGCATGGATGGAAGCAAAGGCGTATTAGTATGACGGAGTAGGTCAGTGTACGTAATGTTTGACCCCTGTAATGGCGTGGACGGTGGACTAGATCTCGAGATGCAGCCTAGCGCACTCCTTCCTTCTTCGGACATCTTTTTCTCGCGACAACCACTAGTGGAAACGAGACCTTTGGTTGAGTTCGAAAATGGACCAACGAACCGGTGTTAAAGGGCGTCTGCATCGGCGTGGTTAAAGAAGATTCCTTTAACACCGGTTCGAGCCATGAACCGGTGTTAAAATCTTACAAGAATTTACCCTCTCCCTTTAACACCGGTTTGTGGCTTGAACCGGTGTTAAAGGGGTGCGCCTATATAACACACCGCAGCTCACACCCCTCTCTCTCATTTTTTCACTCTCTCATTTTGGAGCATAGCAAGAGGGTGAGAGGTGTGCTAGTTTGTGTTTTTTCCTATGCACAAGAGGTGTTCGGTGGAATGCCCGAGAGCTCGAAATAAGTTTTCTCGTTGCTCTTTCCTTCTTGGTCGAGGTCGGCAACTTTATCCTTTCATGTGTCATTGATATACTATATAAATGGTCATCTCCCTATTAATTTTTGATATACTATATATTAATGCAGATGAACCGGCAATGGATGTACGGTGAACGACACACTTCCGAGTACATTACGGCCTCCAAAATTTCATCGTTGTGGCTAATGCAAACCGTGGTCACAATGGTTTTATGTGTTGTCCGTGTGTTCACTTTCAGAACAAGAAAGACTACTCAAATACCAGAACCATTCATGCCCACCTGCTTCGATCCGGTTTCATGCCCAGCTATAATTGTTGGACCAAGCACGGAGAAAAAGGGATTATGATGGAAGACAACGAAGAAGAAGAGGATGATGACAACTATCATAATATGTATCCTGAATACGATGATACTGCAACGGGGGTAGATAATGAAGATCAAGAGGCAGCAGATGGGCCCGCTGATGACGATCTTGGTCGGATCATTACTGATGCAAAGGAAGAATGTGGAACTGAAAAGGAGAAGGAGAAGCTGGAGCAGATGTTAAAGGATCACAAAACATTGTTGTACCCAACTTGCGAAGATGGCCACAAAAAGCTAGGTACCACACTGGATTTGCTGCAATGGAAGGCAGAGAACGGTGTGACTGACAGCGCGTTTTTAAAATTGTTGGTAAAAATGAAGAATCTGCTTCCAAGAAATAATGAATTGCCCGACAGTACATACCAAGCAAAGAAGGTTGTCTGCCCTCTAGGATTAAACATGCAGAAGATACATGCCTGCATTAATGACTGCATCCTCTACCGCGGTGAGAAGTACGAGAATTTGGATGCATGCCCGTTATGCACTACACTGCGGTATAAGATCAGACGAGACGATCCTGGCGATGTTGTGGGCGAGGCCCCTAGGAAGAAGGTTCCTGCCAAGGTTATGTGGTATGCTCCTATAATACCACAGTTAAAACGTCTCTTCAGAAATAAAGAGCATGTCAAGTTGTTGCGATGGCACATGGAAGATCGTAAGAAAGACGCGATGATGAGACACCCCGCTGATGAGTCACAGTGGAGAAAAGTCGAGCGAGAGTACCCGGAATTCGCACGTGACGCAAGGAACTTAAGGTTTGGTCTAAGTACAGATGGCATGAATCCTTTTGGTGAGCAGAGCTGCAGTCACAACATCTGGCCTATGACTCTATGTATCTATAACCTTCCTCCTTGGTTGTGCATGAAGATGAAGTTCATTATGATGCCGATGCTCATCCAAGGCCCGAGGCAACCCGACAACTACATTGATGTGTACCTAAGGTTATTAGTTGAAGAACTTTTACAGCTGTGGGCCAAACCAGGTGTATGTATGTGGGATGAGCACAAAGGGGATCCATTTGACCTATGAGCGTTGCTTTTCGTAACCATCAATGATTGGCCTGCTCTTAGTAACATTTCAGGGCAGACAAACAAGGGATACAATGCATGCACACACTGTTTAGATGAGACTGAAAGTGTATATTTGGATAAATGTAAGAAGGTTGTGTACCTAGGGTATCGTCGATTTCTTCTGAACCTGCATCCCGTAAGCAAAAAAGGCAAGCATTTCAAACGTCTGGCAGAACCCCGGAGGAAGCCTATCCTCCGTACCGGTGAGGAGGTATTTGGTATGGTCAAGGACCTAGAAGTAATCTTTGGAAAAGGTCCTGGCAGTCTATCTGTTCCGAATGATGATGCCGGACACGCGCCCATGTGGAAGAAGCAATCTATATTTTGGGACCTACCCTATTGAAAAGTCCTAGAGGTCCGCTCTTCAATCGATGTGATGCACGTGATGAAGAATGTTTTCGTGAACCTGCTTGGCTTCCTAGGAGTGTATGGGAAGACAAAAGATACACCGGAAGCACGGCAGGACCAGCAACGTATGAAAGACCCTGAAGAGCCTATGCATCCTGAGAACGAGAAGGGTAAACGATGCCACTTAACTCCTGCCAGCTATGCTCTTACCAAAGCAGAGAAGGAAATATTTTTTGAATGCCTGAGAAGTATCAAGGTCCCGTCTGGCTTCTCGTCGAATATAAAGGGAATAATAAATCTGGCAGAGAAAAAATTCCAAAACCTGAAGTCTCATGACTGCCACGTGATTATGACGCAATTGCTTCCGATTGCATTTAGGGGGCTTCTACGTGAAAATATTCGAGTATCCATTGTGAAGCTATGTGCATTCCTCAATGCAATATCTCAGAAGGTAATCAATCCAGAAAGCCTACCAGGGTTACAGAAAGATGTGGCCCAATGTCTTGTCAGCTTTGAGTTGGTGTTCCCACCATCCTTCTTCAATATTATGACGCATCTCCTGATTCACCTAGTAGAAGATATTGCCATTCTCGGTCCTGTATTTCTACATAATATGTTCCCCTTTGAGAGGTACATGGGAGTCTTAAAGAAATATGTTCATAACCGTGCTAGGACAGAAGGAAGCATCTACAAGGGCTATGTAACAGAGGAGGTCATTGAGTTCTGTGTTGATTCTATTCCTGACCTTAAGGCGATTGGTGTTTCAGAATCACGACATGAGGGAGACTGTGGAAAAGGCACCCTATGATGTAAAGCAATGATATGTAGGGACGGGCATTCTCTCAATCAAGCACACTACACGGTTTTATAAAGATCTATCTTGGTTGCCCCGTATATCAATGAACACAAGAATTTTATACGCCTCAAACACCCGGGACAGTCTGATGAATGGATTATAAGTGAACACATGGCGAGTTTTGGCGGCTGGCTGCAAAGACTTCTCACGAATAACACCACTGTTGGAGATCAGCTTTACTTGTTGGCCAGGACACCATCTTCGACTGTATGTACTTTTCAACGGTACGAGATAAATGGGAACATTTTACACGATAGGTCAAGTTAAAAAGAGCACCAACCAAAACAGTGGTGTCTGCTTCGATGCAGCAGAAGACAATGGGCCAAAGACCACATATTATGGGTTCATAGAGGAGATATGAGAACTTGACTATGGACCTAATTTTAAGGTCCCCTTGTTTCGGTGCAAATGGGTCAAGCTAACAGGAGGAGGGGTTGAGGTAGACAAGAAGTACGGAATAACAACAGTGGATCTCAACAATCTTATGAAGATAGACAAGAACTTAGACGAACCATTCGTCTTAGCCAATGATGTGGCTCAGGTTTTCTATGTGAAGGACATGTCTACCAAACCGAAAAAAAATAAAAGTAAGCAAACCGATACATCACACGATGAGCCAAAGCGTCACATAGTTCTTTCAGGGAAAAGAAACATCGTGGGAATGGAGGACAAGACAGACATGTCAGAAAATTATAATAAGTTTGATGAAATTCCGCCCTTCAGAGTGAAGACTGACCCAACCATCATGTTAAATGGTGCTGATACTCCATGGTTACGGCCGACGCGATCATAAGATTGACTATATGTATTAATTGAGCCATTTGTGGCACACATATGTATCTCAAAATGGAAATCAATGTGATATTTCTTCTATTAACACTATATGTATTAAATGAGCCGTTTTTCTTCCCGCCATTTCTTCCCGCCATTTTTCTTCCCGTCATTTTTCTTCCCGTCATTTCTTCCCGCCAGTTTTTCCCGCTAGTTCTTCCCTCCAGTTATCTTCCTGCCATTTCTCACTATATATATATGTAGGGTTGGCTTCCATTGTCATTGCATATCTCTAGACTCATATCTGCAACCTCATCACTCTTTCCCATGGCTTCTGTAACACCCTCAGAATCGGACCTATGCAAGTTTCAGCGATTCCCGCCAAACCCGCATAGAAACGATTCAAAGGTGCCCACCAGGCACTTTCGTGCGGGTGGAAAACGAAGTAATAACATTACACAACAGTCCTCGATGAGACCCACAGAACAGATATATATACAACAGTGACTCAATGAGTCAAGAATACAGATATACGGTACAAAGATCCAAATCACCTTGAAAAGATGGAGCGTCCGACTACGGACAAGATGCAAATGGGGCTAAGAGCCACAAGAATAACCAATGGCATCCATAACCGCCTGCAAGCCGGAAGGGTAACCCCTAACGACGCCGATCTCAAAACCCGCTTAAACAAAAGAGGTCGACAAAGGGCAAAGGAAAAGAGGAGTCCGTCTTGAGGCCAAGACACGGCGAGGCTAGAATTCGCGGTCCTCGCCTACATAGGTATGGTGGATCAAGCGGCAGGAAAGATGCACTAAACAAACTATAGAGACGATACAACTGGCGGCTATCGAGAGGGGTAGGAAAGACCTATTCGAACCAACCGATTCTTCCATCAAACAAACCCATCTCGGTGTTTCCCTCGAGACCAATCGAGGAAGTCAACCGAGGAACTCACATCGCTGGCAGTTTATTTATTCGATTATCGTTACAGAATTACTAGTCGTTTAGATAATCATCCCGATAAAATAAGCAGTGGGCACTTTTAGTTAACCATTCCGTTATAGTTGCAACACTTACTAATCGACATGATAGCATGAGATAACCCAAAACCCAAAGCGCTTGTTGGTACTTTTATTGAGCCATTCCGCTAGAAGTTGCAATACTTACTAGTCAGATACAATTGTCGCAAGCGACAAACCAAACAAGCAATTGTGGGCAGTTTTATTTAGCCATTCCATTATAGTGAAGCTGATTACTAGTCATTATAAAGTCAAATTTATAGTACTACTTTAGTTATGCTTGTCTATGATCGAGATACTGTGCTCCAAGTCGTCCATAACCGCGGACACGGCTTTCAGAAAGTTTTAACCCGGCCGGGGTGCACAAATAGCAACACACACTCGATCAGCCTCAGAAACCAAATCAAAACCCAACGAGGCCTTCACGACAAAGCAATCACAGGATTCAGAATATTTCAGGGGCCACCCATTGAGTAGACCATAACGGTAAGCTAGCTCCGAGACGGACTCAAGGTTTGCGTCAATGGTAAACGATGGGAACCCGAAAGTGTGGCTGGGCTTGTCGATACCGAAAACATTCCGCTTACCTAAACAAGAGTGTGCTCCTCGCACAAACGTAAATAAAGCGAGTATGGCATAAGCACAGGATCGTAAATAAAACCTCGACTAGTTTGTGGCCCCAAGAAATAAGAATGAATCATGCTCGCTCTGTGGGGGTCCCATAATCCTCCCGGATGTGGATAGCGCGATAAATCAAGGAACAGGTATCAAGTACTCGGGGTCCTACGGGACACAAGTGGGCGTTCGGAAACCAAATATTATCTATCACCCACCGATGCCTCTGCTTACTTCAATTTTAGTTGTTAAACAGGAATTAAAGTGAACGATAAGTAAAACCAGGATCATCTCCAACATCAACTTGCGGCAGAACACCAACAACTGTGGCACTTGACGACACACAACAGCACTTGAGCAAGCGACTACGACACGCAAGTCCAACTATCTACCAAACGACAGGTAATAGGGTGTGTCCAAGGCAATATAAGGCTGCAAGGGATAACACGGGTACGAAAACTAGAGCAACGCAACACAGATAGCATTAGATCAACAGGAGGGAATAAATACTATAAAAGTAAGATAGGTAGAAAGGGGAAGATGCTCGCCTGAAAACATTGTCGAAGGTTCAACCGAAGATCGGGTCGACACTCGCATCAACTCAACGGCCTTATCTGCGAAGAAGCAAAACACTAGAATAAACACCGGATGTACTATTTAACACAACAGCAGAAGATCGGGCATGATGCATGCATGATGTATGACATGGCAAAGATGCGATGCAATTGGGTCATATTAAGCGGAACCGGGGTCCCGACAATTAATTATATGGTTCGAGTTGTTTATCTACCCCGCAAATTGAAGGTTGTCTTAACATGGCAAAATATATCACCGGTTCGCTACACCAATTTTAAATGAGGCCAATATGAGACTAGATTTGCCCGCATATGGGCCCCATATTTAATTATTAGGTGAATCGGCATAAGTCCCCCAAACCACCGACAAGGATGCATGCAAGTATGACAATTTAATAGGCGACAAGTTTATTATATTATAAAATAGGGTTTTCGGGAAGGGGTTCACACATTAGGGGGTCTCGACGAACTTGGGGTTCCGGGGTTCGGGGTCCGGTCTCGGGGTCCAGGGTTCGACGGAAACGGTCCCGGCCAACGGAAGCAGATCTTGCCGGGGCCTCATGTCGCTCTTGGGTTATCATGCACAATTGTCGGTCTTGTCCGCGGATGAACTTGACTTGACGGTTCGATGTCGTTGCAGCGCTTGGCGTCGGCGGGATCGACCTTCGGTAGATCTTGGCACGGTGACAGTTCTCATCGGTGGTCCTCCGGTAGTGGTGCTGCGGCGACATCCCCGGCGATGTTGGAGGTCTTGGCACTGGACGATCTTGGATCCTGGAGCTGTTCCGGAAGAAAAACTTGGCGTCCGGCTTAGGAATCTTGTGAACACAAAAACACTACCGCCACATCATCTCTTTACCAGCACCACAGGGAGAGCCCGACCGATGTTGAGCCGCAAGGCAGCATGGCGACGGCGATAGCAGAGCTCGTCCGAGACGGCGCTCGCTCGCGGCGTGCTCGCGTGCGGCGAGGCCGGCCACAGGAGAGGCGGCGGAGAGGGCGGGCGGTCCAGTTGGCTCGCGGGGAGGGACGGCTTGGCGACGCGGCGGCCTGCCGCGATGGCGAGGGCGGGCGGCCGGACGCGGACGGGCTGAAGGAGGCGACCTCGACGCGCTGGAGGAGATCGGGCGAGAGGTCGGCGGAGAGGTCACGCGCGGGCGCTTAGCCACGCGGCGGGCGGAGCTCGACGGGACGGGCAGCAATGGCGGGAGGAGAAGGCCGCTCGGGAGGACGGGCGGTCATCGACGGGAGGTCGAGGAAACCTCCGGAGGCGCCATGGCGAGGCGGCGGGAGAGGAGGCGAGCTCAAGTGGGGGTGAGGAGCTGTGAGGCCGAGGGCGGTGGAGGAGGTCCGGCGCGGACGCGGCTGGAGAGGGGGAGGCGGCTGGTCGGCGGAGGAGAGCCCTGGCGACGAGGGGCCTCGGGTCCGCCGGGGTCGGCCAGAGGTGGGGGGTCGTGGCGTGGGCGTGGGTGGTGTCTTGGAGGCGGGCGAGCCGGAGGAGGCGGAGCAAGCCACGCGGGCTAGGAGAGCGAGGGAGGAGGTGCGGTCGGGGAAGGTGGGAGAAGGGCGGCGCGCGTGCGTCGGGGTGGGGAAGAAGGGACTGCGGGGGAGAGAGGAGAGGGTGGGGGCACGCGGGGCCAGGGGTGGGGCCTGGTGCGGGGTCCACGCGGGTTGGGGCTGTGGAGCCCGGGCGAGGTTGACTGTCCAGGGGCTGTGGGAGGGCCCGGGGAACAGGGAGAGAGGGTAGGAGGGTGAGGGTGAGAAAAGGAGAGAGGGTGGGCTGGTGGATCGGTGAGGTGGCATGTGGGTAGAAAAAGGGTGAGAGGGTGAGGTGGTGGCCTGCGGTTGGTGGGTAGGACAGATTTCGGTGTGGATAGGATTTAGAGGGGGTTGATTTAAAATGTGTGTTTGTTTTGTCTTGTCTATTTTAAAACAAGGCCACTTTGCAAACAGTTTTTAGGTAAATAAAATCTCCGATGCAATCGGGGTTTTGTATTTGAAAATAAAGAGGGGTATTTGTACAAAGCAAAACTAGGCTTTTCGACATAGTTCAGACAAACAATGCATGATGATGACGATGCAATGCACAAAAACAACGCGATTTTCTAGTAGTGGTTTTGCGGGATGCCACAATTCGACACCACTAACAATGGATCTCGCCCTCGAGATCCTCCTCATGGTACCGGAAGGAAGGTCGTGACGGCCTTTCGCCAGGTAGATCCTCGCGACACCACTAACAAGAGGTCGTTGTCCGTGATCGTCGAGAGAACACTCCGGGAACAAAAGGTCGAAGGTAGAGGTATCAACAAATAAAGCCACCTCTAACTCCGGTGGAAAGAGGGAACCGATGCATTCTCATCCACTTCAAAGTATAAAAGCGAATAGAAGGGGTAGTCGACATGGGGGCCAATCCATCACGCACCCAAACTATTACTCCGCACAATCAGTGGAAAAGCGTGCAACCATTCTCGGAATCAGACTGAAGATCTCGACAAGCGAGGTTCGAAAACAAAGGAGTGATGCAGACTTTGCGTCGGATCTGGCGTAGAGGATGATGTCGTCGCGTCGGAAAACACCGGAAGGCACAAACAAGGAACAAAGAACGGTGCAGTAGCAGACGGATTCCTCAGGCAACTTGAACACCGGATGGTAGAACACCGTGATCAAAGAAGGAAGCGAAACCCTGAAGATACGACGGAACCCAACCACGAGAATTCCTGGACTCGAAGAAAGGGACGAGAGCGGATTCAAAACACGTAGAGGTAAGAGGAGAACAGCAGGGGGTAAGGAGTAAAATCAGACCTAATCAGAACTATCCAACCGTCTTTGCAAAAATAGTTTTGACACTCTACTTCGGCCGTTAGCTAGGTTATCCTACAGGCTGGACTTGTGGGGTATCGCAACTGCTGAGCTCTGATACCACTCAGAACACCTCGAATCGGACCTATGCAAGTTTCAGCGATTCCGCCAAACCCGCATAGAAACGATTCAAAGGTGCCCACTGCACTTTTGTGCGGGTGGAAAGCGTAATAACATTACACAACAGTCCTCGATGGGACCCATGACAGATATATATACAACGGTGACTCAATGAGTCAAGAATACGTATATACGGTACAAAGATCCAAATCACCTTGAAAGATGGAGCGTCCGACTACGGACAAGATGCAAATGGGGCTAAGAGCCACAAGAATAACCAATGGCGCCCATAACCTGCCGTGCCAAGCGGAAGGGTAACCGCTAACGACGTCGATCTCAAAACCGCTTAAACAAAAGAGGTGCCAAAAGGGCAAAGGAAAACGAGGAGTCTGCATCGAGGCCAAGATGCAGCGAGGCTAGAATTCGGCGGTCCTCGCCTACATAGGTATGGTGGACTGAAGCGGCAGCGGCAGCATGCACTAAACAAACTATAGAGACTCGATACAACTGACGACTATCAGAGAGGGGTAGGAAAGACCTATTCGGAACCAACCTGATTCTTCCATCAAACAAACCCATCCTGGTGTTTCCCCCTCGAGACCAATCGAGGAAGTCAACCGAGGAACTCACACTGTTGGCAGTTTTATTTATTCAGTTATCGTTACAGCAATTACTAGTCAGGTTTAGATAATCATCCTGATAAAATAAGCAGTGGGCACTTTTAGTTAACCATTCCGTTATAGTTGCAACACTTACTAATCAGATACAGATAGCATGAGATAACCCAAAACCCAGCAGTTGTTGGTACTTTTATTGAGCCATTCCGTTGTAGTTGCAATACTTACTAGTCAGATACAATTGTCGCAAGCGACAAACCAAACAAGCAATTGTGGGCAGTTTTAGTTAGCCATTCCATTATAGTGAAGCTGATTACTAGTCATTATAAAGTCAAATTTATAGTACTACTTTAATTATGCTTGTCTATGATCGAGATACTATGCTCCAAGTCGTCCATAACCGCGGACACGGCTTTCAGAAAGTTTTAACCCGGCCAGGATGCACAAATAGCAACACACACTCGATCAGCCTCGGAAAAACCAAATCAAAACCCAACGAGGCCTTCACGACAAAGCAATCACAGGATTCAGAAATATTTCAGGGGGCCACCCCATTGAGTAGACCCGCAACGAAGTAAGCTAGCTCCGAGACGGACTCAAGGTTTGCGTCAATGGTCAAACGATCGGGAACCCGAAAGTGTGGCTGGCTTGTCGATACGCAAAACATTCCGCTTACCTAAACAGTACAGTGTGCTCCTCGCACAAACGTAAATAAAGCAGTAGCATGGCATAAGTACAGGATCGTAAATAAAACCTCAAACTAGTTTGTGGCCCCAAGAAATAAGAATGAATCATGCTCGCCTGGGGTCCCATAATCCTCCGGATGTGGATAGCACGATAAATCAAGGAACAGTATCAAGTACTGGGGTCCTACGGACACAAGTGGGCGTCGAAACCAAATATTATCTATCACCCACCGATGCCTCTGCTACTTCAATTTTAGTTGTTAAACAGAATTAAAGTGAACGATAAGTAAAACCAGGATCATCTCCAACATCAACTTGCGTAGAACACCAACAATCGTGGCACTTGACGACACGAACAAGACTTGAGCAAGCGACTACGACACGCAAGTCCAACTATCTACCAAACGACAGGTAATAGGGTGTGTCCAAGGCAATATAAGGCTGCAAGGGATAACACGGGTACGAAAACTAGAGCAACGCAACACAGATAGCATTAGATCAACAGGAGGGAATAAATACTATAAAAGTAAGATAGGTAGAAAGGGGAAGATGCTCGCCTGAAAACATTGTCGAAGGTTCAACCGAAGATCGGGTCGACACTCGCATCAACTCAACGGCCTTATCTGCGAAGAAGCAAAACACTAGAATAAACACCGGATGTACTATTTAACACAACAACAGAAGATCGGGCATGATGCATGCATGATGTATGGCATGGCAAAGATGCGATGCAATTGGGTCATATTAAGCGGAACCGGGGTCCCGACAATTAATTATATGGTTCGAGTTGTTTATCTACCCCGCAAATTGAAGGTTGTCTTAACATGGCAAAATATATCACCGGTTCGCTACACCAATTTTAAATGAGGCCAATATGAGACTAGATTTGCCCGCATATGGGCCCCATATTTAATTATTAGGTGAATCGGCATAAGTCCCCCAAACCACCGACAAGGATGCATGCAAGTATGACAATTTAATAGGCGACAAGTTTATTATATTATAAAATAGGGTTTTCGGGAAGGGGTTCACACATTAGGGGGTCTCGACGAACTTGGGGTTCCGGGGTTCGGGGTCCGGTCTCGGGGTCCAGGGTTCGACGGAAACGGTCCCGGCCAACGGAAGCAGATCTTGTCGGGGCCTCATGTCGCTCTTGGGTTATCATGCACAATTGTCGGTCTTGTCCGCGGATGAACTTGACTTGACGGTTCGATGTCGCTTGGCGTCGCGGATCGACCTTCTAGATCTTGGCACGGTGACAGTTCTCATCGGTGGTCCTCCGTAGTGGTGCTGCGGCGACATCCCGGCGATGTTGGAGGTCTTGGCACCGACGATCTTGGATCCGGAGCTGTTCGAAGAAAACTTGGCGTCCGCTTAGGAATCTTGTGAACACAAAACACTACCGCCACATCATCTCTTTACCAAGACCACAGGAGAGCCCGACCGATGTTGAGCCGCAAGGCAGCATGGCGACGGCAGCGATAGCGAGCTCGTCCGAGACGGCGCTTCATGGCGTGCTTCGCAGGGCGAGGCCGGCCAGGAGAGCGGCGGAGAGGCGGGCGGTCGATTGGCTCATGGGGAGGGACGGCTTGGCGGCTACCGCCGCGACGGCGAGGGCGGCGGGCGCGACGGCTCGGAAGGAGGCGACCTCGACGCGCGTGAGGAGATCGGGCAGGAGGTCGGCGGAGAGGGCCAGCGGGCGGCGCTGGCCACGCGCGGCGGAGCCTGGGACGGGCCAGCAGGCGGCGGGAGGAGAAGGCTCGGGAGGACGGGCGGTCATCGACGGGAGGTCGAGGCGCGAATCACGGGAGGCGGCATGAGGAGGCGGCACGGAGAGGGAGGCGAGCTCAGGCGGGGCAAGGCGAGGGAGCCGTGAGGCCGAGGCGGGTGGAGGAGGTCCGGCGCGACGCTGGCTGGAGAGGAAGGAGGCTGGTTTACAGAGGAGAGCCTGGCGACGAGGGCCTCGGGTCCGCCGGGTCGCAGAGGTGGGGTCGTGGGCGTGGGCGTGGGTGGTGTCTTTGGCGGGCGGCTGCGGGCGAGCCGAGGAGCGGGAGGCGGCGGCCGTGGGCCTGTAGGAGAGCGAGGAGGAGGTGCGGTCGGGAAGGTGGGAGAAGGATGGCGTGCGTCAGGGGGGAAGAAGGGACTGGGGAGAGAGGAGAGGTGGGGGCACAGGGGCGGGGTGGGGCTGGTGCAGGGGTCCACGCGGGTTGGGAGCCCGGGGCCGACTGTCCAGGGGTGTGGGGCCAGGGAACAGGAGAGGGTAGGAGGGTGAGGGTGAGAAAAGGAGAGAGGGTGGGCTGGTGGATCGGTGAGGTGGCATGTGGGTAGAAAAAGGGTGAGAGGGTGAGGTGGCGGCCTGCGGTTGGTGGGTAGGACAGATTTGGGTGTGGATAGGATTTAGAGGGGGTTGATTTAAAATGTGTGTTTGTTTTGTCTTGTCTATTTTAAAACAAGGCCACTTTGCAAACAGTTTTTAGGTAAATAAAATCTCCGATGCGATCGGGTTTTTGTATTTGAAAATAAAGAGGGGTATTTGTACAAAGCAAAACTAGGCTTTTCGACATAGTTCAGACAAACAATGCATGATGATGACGATGCAATGCACAAAAACAACGCGATTTTCTAGTAGTGGTTTTGCGGGATGCCACAGCTTCCACCGTACCACTAACCCCCAGGGAGGCGGAGGCGCTTTGCGCCTCGAAGTACCCCTGCCCGCCGGGCTACTGCGTCCCTATCGGTTGGATGCTGAGCGCCGGAGGCGTGCCGGTTCCTCCTGTCCCTCTAGGTGTGGCGCGCCGGATGGCCATCACGAACCACTACTACTTCGAGCTCACGCCGGAGCAGCGGAGGAATCCTAGATGGCATCCCGACTATTTCCCGACTTGGGAAGCCTTCTTCGGGGATCGGCGTGAGATGGCGCTCGCCAGGAATGAGGAGGACGACCCACCTCCTCCGAACTTCAACGAGGCCGGCCGTCGGATGTGGTGGCGCGGTCGGACTCTCCAGAGCGTCATGGCCTATGACACCGCCGCCGACTCTAACCCCCGTCTACGCTACCCTCAAGTCCAGCCCACGCGTACTCCGCCTTCAAGCTTCAATTATGGCGACCCCGGCGACGACAACGACGATGGCCACGACGAGTACGACGACTACACTAGCGAGTATTACAGGTGTAGGCAGGAGCATGACTGAATCACTCCAACATTCCAAAACAAGTTCGGCCGATTGTGACTTAATCTGGATGTATCTTAATTTTCAGTTCTTCTATGTATCTTAATTTTCAGTCGTGATTTGTTAGTTGTGTTCTGTACTTTAATTCCAGTTCTATAATAATAAATTTTCCTTCCCTTCCTTTTCCTCCTGCGCATTCTTCCCGCCCTTTCCCATATGTTACTAGTTTAAATAGTTAGAATTTTATTTTTTAAAAACAAAAAATGTTTTAGGATTAATTATTCAAATACAAACAATTTTCATATTGAAAGTTTTGTCAGATTCCAAAGTGTACAAAAGATGCTAAATTTAAATATCCAAACAATTCAAAAATGTTAATACAAAATAAAATATGATTTTCTCTAATAAAATATGGTTATATTCCTTTTCAGATGCTTAATATTTCTTCAGTTCAAAGTTTTAGGTTTTGACTATTTTAATTTTGTCTTAATTGAATAATCAAAATTTATATGTAAGTGGTTTAATCATTTTGAAAATATTTATCTACAGTAACTATAAAATGTTTTTATACGAATGGATAGATCTTATTTTTCTGAAAATTATGATATATTATTCATATTTTTCTGAGGTACAATGAAAAAGATATGAATTTTCTTAATTCTATCATATTTTTTAAACTAAAAAAGCCCGCACCCCTTTAATGTACGAAATAAATGCCCCCCTTTAACACTGGTTCCAGACACGAACCGATGTTAAAGGGAGGTTTATTTTGTTTCGCGCACGCACCCCCCCTTTAACATCGGTTCCAGCCATGAACCGCTGTTAAATGGGGGTGCATGCGCGAAACGAATCCCACCCTTAACACCGGTTCGTGGCTGGAGCCAGTGTTAAAGGGCGGTTATAACGCAGTGCGCACATTCTTCCGATTTCCCAGCCAGACACTTAGCAAATTTTGGGATCGAGCAGAGGAGCACGCGGAGAACAACGACGACGCTAGCACGCTGCGCCGACGCTGCCGCCGCCTTGCCTCCACTGTGCTCGCGCCTGGCCCGCCCAAGGCCTCGACATCCGCCCGCCACTGTCGCACCGCGCCTGCTGCCGGCCGCGCCTCCTCGCGCCGTGCCCTAGGTGAGCCGCGCCTAGGATTTTTGTTTTAGGATTTTTGTTTAGCATTTTTGTTTTAGGATTTTTGTTTAGCAATTTTGTGTTAGCAATTTTGTTTTAGGATTTTTGTTTTATGAGTTAGCATATATATATGTGTTAGGATTTTTTAGAAAAATTTGTTAGAATATTTTGTTAGGATATTTTGTGTCATAATCATAATCATAATTAAGTTTAGAGAATATTTTGTTAGGACTTTAATGTTAGGATATTTTGTGTCATAATCATAATTAATTTTAGAGAATAATCATAATAATAGGATATTTTGTTTTAGGAATTTAGTGTTAGGGAATTGATTTTAGGATATTAATTGGATATATGGATATTTTGTGATATTAATAATTATGATATTAATCCTATGATAACACGCGCACCTCCTCTTCCTCTTCCCCCAGCCAGATCGAGGAGCAGAGGAGCACAGAGAGAGGAGCCGTCGCCGCCGCGCCCACCCACGCCGCTGTCGCCGTCGTGCCCACCCACGCCGTTGTTGCCGCCTCGTCGTGCTCTTCTTCCGCATCCAAGGAATCGACGCGGGGCATCCGCAATCGACCCCCTAGCACTGCTTCTTCTCCGAGCCCGACGACCACCACCGTCGCCATCGTCGCCGTTTCCGACCCCGCCCGGCCTCGCGGACCCCTCTGGTAGACCCACGGTGAGCCCACGGTGCTCACCCACCCCTCCGCTCACTCCCTCTCGCTCGGAGCCGTCGTCGCCTCGCTGCTCTGCAAGCGCCGCCGCTGACCGTCTCTCTGGTGACCCCTAGGTAGCGGCGCCGCCCGTTTTAGGTAGGCCGCATCGCGCTGAGTCGAACACGCTTGCTCGCGCGCACTAGGTTGCTCTCTTATTTTAGATAATATTTGTGTATTTTTGTATGAATAATATGTATATTTGTGTATGAATCCAAGTCCACTTGAATGTGTACTCTCTTACTCTAGATAATATTATTGTTTTAGAAACTATGGATCCACTCAGTAGAAACCTTGAAGATGAAGAAATAATGGAGAACATGATCCACGAGGACACCTCACAATATCTGAACTTGGAGGGACATGATGACAGCTCAAGTAGTCATGGAGAAGATGACAACTCCGGTGAACGCACTTTAGTGATTTCAAAGTCCGTCGAGGTATATATATGCATGGATTAAGCCTCTGCTGACTTGCACCAATTGATTTGTATATATATGTACATGTATTAATTAACGCTTCTTTCTTATTTTAGCCCTCCGGATCGACCTACCAGCAACAATCTTCTTCTACAAAAAATAGCAAGCGAGGCGTGAGCCATCGGTTGAAAGATCGTGGAAAGTTCACGATCGAAGCAGTCCGTGTTGATGGCAGGCCGATGGAGCCCAATAAGGCCGCAGACAAATTTATACTTCAGGCTGGAGTTCTTGTTAGGGACCAAATCCCAATCATAATTGAATATTGGAATAAGCCAAAGAAGGGCGAGGGTACCTTTGTCGATGAAAGATCCAAAGAAACACTTTGGAATTCGCTGTTCGTAAATTTCACCCTACCGCCAGAGGAGGATGAAAATAAACCGATTATAAAGGAAAAGGTCAAAGAGTGGACTCTAAAGAAGATGGCTGACGCTTTCCGCAACTGGAAGACAAAATTGAACAAATTTATCAAAGCTCGCGAGACTCCAGATTTCGAAGACGCATATTATGCGAAGATAAGACCTCACTGGCCCGAATTTGTGGCGTACAATGAAGGTGCTATAGCTACAAAGGGGTCAGAAACCAATACGCTAAATGCCTAGAAGAAGGAATATCACCAGAGGACGGGGTCAGGTGGCTACATATCTCAGAGGCCTAAGTGGGAGGAAGATGAGAAGGCCCTACACGATAGAGGGATCACACCCTAGACACATGGGTGGGACCTACGTGCAAAGACTTGGTTCTACGGAATCGGGGCAAGGTTGGACCCAAAAACGGGATTGTGTATCTTCCCAACCCTCCTTTCCAAACCCGTCACTGAACTCATCACGGCATACGAGGAAACAGCCGCCAGGACCTTCCATCCTGACAGAGAGAATGACCAGCTGACACGCGCCATCGGTAAAAAAGAACACCCTGGACTTGCACGAGGCACTGGGGGTATGACGTGGAAGGATGGGTTTGCCGAGTGGGGCGACTCTTACAGATGGCGCGACAAAAAAGAAAAAGAGCGTACAGACCAGATGACATAGATAGAACATGCACTTGTGGCGTTGCAGGCGCAAGTGAACGCACAAAAGAGCCAGCAAGCTACCGGCCCATCTCAGCGGCACTAACAGCCTGCATTAGAAGCTGCCGGCGGCCCAGACTCTGCACGGAAAAGCAGCGTGGCTTCCACGGAGAACGTGCAACCCACGCTTTAAATGGCGGGTCCTCGGTACCCCGTGGATGAGATCACGGAGAGCGAACACGCTGAGCTGCATGTGAGATTAATGGGCTTATCCATTAAGGTGGCGGTCGGCTATGCCTTACCTCCTGTAGCTGGTGGAACTTACCACTGCCGACCGATTCCAGATGGCTATGCTATTGTCGGGGTGGATGAGGTTGTGAAGGAATATGAGGAAGCACAGCTTAACCATGCTACAGGTGAAGGGGAGTTCTTTTTTACCAATGGCGCGTGACAACCATGATATGCCTCAAATCAATTTTGCAGTGAAAACAACCATTCTTTGGAAGAAGGAACACATCGTGCTTCCAAATTGGAGGCCACTGCACCTCATTGCCTCTACGTTGTCAAGATCGAGCCCGCCGCCTCCAAGTCATCAGAATACTCCCGTGTCGTCTCCGGCGCTTCAGCCATCTCCTGCGCGGTAGCCATCTCCGGCGCGCTAGCCATCTCCTACGCGTTAGCCATCTTCGGTGCGCCAGCTATCTCTTGCGCGTCAGCCATCTCCGGCGCTTTAGCCAT
Organism: Avena longiglumis; assembly: GCA_030063025.1. Taxonomy (NCBI): domain Eukaryota; kingdom Viridiplantae; phylum Streptophyta; class Magnoliopsida; order Poales; family Poaceae; genus Avena; species Avena longiglumis. The sequence goes on along the minus strand of CP125974.1, from coordinate 451,895,431 downwards.
CTCCTCAGCGTAAGCGGAAGAGAACTGCCACAAAGAGCATCACTAGCACTGCCACGAAGAAATCCGCAGGAAACCGTACGCCAAAGAGTTCAAGAAACTACGTCCTGCAGCCTTCCGCCAAGCCATTGCCGGTATTACCGTGGAATCGCAGCGACGAGGAGAACTATAGGATCTCAGAAGAAGAGGTCAAGAAATTCTTTGCACCTAGACGGGTCGAGCCAAAGGAGAAACTAGATCCGGCGGTGATGGAGAAGTTTTACAATAATCTTTTGAAACCTGAAACCCCACTTGTGCCGGACTACGAGCGCCAGATTATGAAGGGGGATGCAAGGCGGAGGGAGACTGAAAGTAGCAGTCGTGCGGCACCCCAGAAAACAGTTCCAATGCTCGGAGAGCAGGAAAACCAATCATGCGCCCCGCTCCAAGTGTTCGACACATGGATAGCTCCTCCTGTAAATGATTACGAGGCATAGCTACAAAGAAAGGGCAATGAGATGGGAATGACTTACATTGCATACTTGAACATCATGGGAGATAACTTGCCCAAAGGCGATGTCAACCCCATACAGCCATGGAAGTATGGGAAGAATCTCGTCAAGAAAGAGGAGTTCAGGAATCTACCAACAAATATGCGAAGATTGCACAAGTGGTACCTTCATTTCTGCAAGACGAGAAAGAAAGAATGGATCACGGTGCATATAAGAGATGAGATTTTCTTGTGCGGATACGACGAGATCACCTTCAACATTCAATACTTGCATTTTCTATTCAATCAGAAGGAACTCGACAAAGCTGTCATCAACCTTTATTGTGTGTAAGTACTATTTCTATAATTTCTATCTCATCTCATTCAATTCATTAATTGCATGTATATATATGTTCACCATATATGTATATACTATTATGTAGGAAAAATGTTATGGAATGCATGAAAGTAGGCCCTTTTGACATTGGGTTCGTTGACCCAAATAGAGTTCATGAACAAGTGGTAAAACACAGACCCGGGCAAACAGAAGATTTCTTGCTAAGGTATTTACTGAGACAACAAACCAAAAGGGAAATACTATTTCCTTACAACTTCTCGTGAGTACTGTTACCCTCTCTTGTACACATTCTGTTTCGGCTTACTCGATGTTAAGTGTAACTGATGATGTGTTATGCTTGTGCAGGTTCCACTTTATTCTGCTAGTCATTCAACCTGACTCAGGAAAAGTCCTTGTCATGGACTCGTTACAAAAAGACCAAGAGCTATGGGCAGACTTTAAAGAGATGCTCTAGAGGTAATTTCAATCATATTATCGCACTAGATCGGCAACTTTCGTGACAACAAGTAATTAATTACTATTTTATCCATTTTCTTTGCTAGACAGGGTTTGGAAAAGGTTCACGGGCAGGACCGTGGGTGAATGGTCAGAAGAACTAAAATTTGTAGACCAAAATGTAAGTAATACTAGCTAGATAGGTCTGCGTATCTCTTTGATTCTGCTTCCAATTCCATTATATCATGCTTTATTGATTATTATTTTGATTGAACTCTCTATTCTCGTAAAGTGCGCGCATCAGGGACCCGGCAATAACTTATGTGGATACTATGTTTGCGAGTTCATTCGCAACACGATATGTGCGACGGGCCAAGACGCACTAGAACAACTTAGAGTAAGTAAACAAAGTACACAACATTATTTTATTACCATCAATTGTATTGAGTTTTATTATTATATATATATTGATCCCATTCTTCATATATATTTAGATTGAATGGATGCGGGACCAACTCCTACCATTTGACCGCATACGAGTCATTCAAGAGAAATTGGCAGGGTTCATACTTGATGAGGTCGTCACGCCTGGCAGAGAACTCTTTAGATATCCACCAAAATGAACGTGTACGGAGATGTTATATTGTATATATGCTTGAACGTGTTTGTCTTGTACTTGATGTTTTAACGTTTACGAAAAATACCACAAAGACGATGTTTGTGTATAATAATAGTTGCTTAATTATTCATGTACTCATATGTACCGATGATGTATGTGTATACCTCTCCCGATCGATTCCCCCTCCCCCCTCTCCGTCCCCGCCGTGCCGCAGAAATACGCCTAGAACGGGGCGGCGGCAGAACTCTGCCGCGGCAGAGATTTATGCCGTTTTCCTGCCGCGGCAGAGATTTATGTCGTTTTCCTGCCGCGGCAGAGAACATTTAACACTGGTTCGTGTTACGAACCGGTGTTAAAGGGGGGCTGAGCGCTGCTGCAGCCCCACGTGCGCCACCCTTTAACAACGGTTCGTATGAGAACCGTTGTTAAAGGGGGGCCTCTAACACCGAACCACCAACAGCGGTTCTACAACCGCTGTTAGAGGCTGGTCCGAACCGGTGTTAGAGGGCTGTGTGTGCACTATTGAACGCAACCGTTGGTAATCCGGATGGGTGGTTGGAAATAAATGCCAAAACTCCACTTTCAACTAATATATTTTCTTCGTCTTTTATTTTTATATATATTTACCCTTATAAACTATCAGGCTATTGTAGCAAAGTATTTTCAAGAATTTCAATAATATCGTTGTTTCTACAACCACAAATACCCCAATTTAAATACTTTGATGTATATAAATAATTTTGTATTAAATACTTTAGCCGATTTCATCTAGTCATGAATCAATTACAATTTCCTAAACCCACCATTTTGACACAAAACACAATGTTGATCGCGAGGAGGATGTTACACCTCATGGATGATACTCACACTTCTATTTCAGAAGCCTATGCATCTCAAGATGCTCACTACTGGAAGGAAGATGTCTGTAGTGAAATGTATTCCATCTTAGCTAATGGAACTTGGGAGGCAAATGATTGTCCTTACGAGTGTAAACCTGTAGGATGTAAGTAAGTGTTCAAGGAAAAGTTCAAGCCTGGTGGTAATATTATTACAAGGAACGTCTTGTGGCCAAGGGCTATACCCGGAAAGATGGCGAAGATTTTTTCTTTAACACATACTTACTTGTAGCCAGATTGACCACTATTTGAGTATTATTTTCCTTGGCTGCCTCTCATGGTATTCTCGTTCATCAAATGGACGTTAAGACTGCTTCCCTAAATGGAGAGTTGGATGAAGAAATTTATATGAAGCAGCCCGATGGGTATGGTCTAGAAGGAAAGATGTGTAAGATACTAGAGTCTTTGTATGGTCTTAAGAAAGCACCTAAGCAGTGGCATGCGAAGTTTGAAATTACTTAAACCGTTGAACGCTTTGTTGTAAACGAAGCTGATAAGTGTGTATAATATCGCCATGGTGGAGGCGAGAGAGTTATGCTCTGTCTTTATGTTAATGACATATTGATATTGGGAACCAACTTCGCTATTATCGAGAAGGTCAAAGGGTTTCTTAATCATTGCTTTGAGATGAAGGACCTAGGAGTAGTTGATGTGATCTTAAACATCAAACAGCCGAAATATGGCAATGGTGGGAATACACTAGTTTGATCCCACTATGTGGAGAAGATATTAAGTCGCTTCGGAAGAGTTGGGTATTGACGTGATCACCCCCATGTCATATAGCGACTAAAAGTCCTCTCCCACGCCTTATGATTAGAGTATAGCTAAAGATGAATTGAGATGTTCTCAAATCATTGGCTTTCTTATGTGTTTAGTCTACACCACGATGCCTAAAATCTCGTTTGTTGTAAGCAAACTCAGTCGGTTTGTGTGAAATCCTGGAGATGATCATTGGCATGCACTCGGGAGAGTTTTGCGCTATTTTAAAGGCACCGCGAGTTATGGTATTCACTATGTTGGGTATCCACGGGTATAGTTATGGTATTCACTATGTTGGGTATCCACTAAGAATTTTGCGTTATTTGAAAGGCACTGTGTGTTATGGTATTACTACGAGTTCCGGAGACTGCCGAAACTATAAACCTATGACGCATTGGGAGACGGGCGCCCATATGAACCGACTCTAATAGGCCGGATTGTCCGCAATTTTCCAGACCGCCCGGGAAACTTGGCGACGTTTTACAGGACGAACCTACTCCAAGGGCTAGGAGACTGTTTCTAATACGAACCTACCCCGATGGGTTGGGGGTCGGTTAAAAATATAAACCGCCTCAGATACAACGTGATGTACGGGTTTGTCCGTTTGATTTGGGTTTTCGTTGTCATGCCCGGAGCATCCGGTATAAAACCCGGAGACTCCGAGTGTCTTTTGCACAGGTGCTTCATTTCATCCAATTACCCATGAAACTGCATTACAAAGACCACATATTTCAATTAAATAACACTTAATTAAGCACGACCATAGTTCAACTCCCACGTTATTACACCAGCTCATAATATGAGTAAACCACTGGACAAACCAATGTGAAAGTATTGGATTAGAATACAGACTCAACACCCAAAATAGTGATCATTTCACCATCTATGCATTGTGATCATACTCCTCGCCGCTGGGATGATGCATCTCCTTCGCCCTCGATGTCCCTGCATCGACATGGAAGTACACGTTGCCGCGACAGAGAATTCATTTTAGCAACTTTTGTTGCCGCGGCAGCATTTTGGCCACTTTGTGCCGCGGAAGAGAATTCATTTATGTTGTTTTATTGTTTATTTAGTGTTTTGCACTCATCAATGAAGGAGCCATTATATTACACAAGATCATCATGACAATATAGATCCAAATGTCGAACATATTACATTCGATACACGGATCGAGTTCATGCACTACATATAAAATAAGCTCTTTGTACAATCCCTATTGTTTATACACACCCGAATATTATTCCCCTTTTGGGTTTAGGACTTCTGCATCCAAGAATCCCGCCAATTCCTCCTGAATTGCTCATACGCGATCCTTTGGCAGAAGACCGTCCTGTAGACATTCGATCTGATTTAAAAAAGGAGTCAGCCTATATGAATGAAACTAAACACAATTTGATGGTAATTAAAAACAATAGAAATTGTTTACGTACGTGGAGTTGCTCTAAATTTCTGCCCTTCTCACAGCACGTCTGACGGATGAACTCGCAAACATAGTATCTACATAAATTGTTTCCTGGTCCCCGCGTCAGGCACTTTACGAGAACATAGTTCAATCAAAATCAAAATAATAATCAAGAATGATAATAACGGTATCAAAACTAGAATCAAAGATATGCGCGGATATAGCTAGTGGTGCTTACATCTAGTGGTTGAAATGTAATCTTCTCTTTCCAAACACCCCTAGCCTTGTTGGTGAACCGTTTCCAAGCGCTGTCCGACAAAGAAAACGAATAAAAGAAGTTATTAATTACTTGATATCATAAAATCCACGAATGTTGCCGATATAGTGTCGTAATGATTAGAATTACCGCTGGAGAAGCATCTGCATGTCCTTCACTGCTCAAGGGGTTTATGTTTCGAGTCCATGACTAGTAACGCCCTTTGTCAAGTTGAATGATTAACAGAATATAGTGAAAGCTGCGCATGCATAACTAATCAATTATATACTTAACATCGAGTAAGCGAAATAGAAAGTGTATACAAGACAATAACACTCACTCGAAGTTGTAAGGAAATAGTATTTCCCTTCTAGTTTCTTGAAACCTTAACGCGTGTACAATATTATCCTCTATATCCTGGGGGTTTGTTTTGAGATTAGCTTGATGAACCCAATATGGGTCAATGAACCCAATGTCATAGATTTGTCCTCTGCTGCATTCGAGAATCTTCATTCTGCATATTATAGTGTGATTATATACATGCAATAAACGAGGTGAGATAGCTAGAGACTGAATTAATTAAAGAATATACTTACAGACAATAGGAACCGATGATCGATTTGTCCAAGGCATCTTGATTAAATAATTGAAATAGTTCATCAAATTCAATGGATATCATGTCATCTATTTCTTTCCCATAATGCTTTTTTTGTATTAGCACTATCCAGTTAGCCCCGGCCTTTGTGGCATGCATGTACTGGTTATGCAATCTTCGCATTTTTGTTGGAAGATTATTTACCTCCTCAGGTTTGACGAGAGGTTTGTCGTACTGGTATTTGTATGCTACTTCACACACGGGGATATACTCTAACTGGGATAAGTACTGGGCAATACTCATACCATGAGCAGCGGCAGCTTCTCCGTATTGGGCAACTACCTCTGGATCATACTGCTCTTCGGCCGCATATTTGCTCGACCCCACATTGGTATGGGAAATCACCTTGAGAGGGGCGCAAGACTGTTTTGCTTGTTCTCTGAGCTGGGCAACAGATTTCTCGCTTGCATCAGTACTGCTCTTCGAGGCTTGTTGTGCCGCATGTGACTTGAGAATAAAACGCTCATAGTCTAATGACAGCTTTGGCTCGGGTTGATGAAGAGTCTTTAGCATTTTGAACACTCTGGCTTTTTATTCTTTGGTGCTGGGGAACTCTGGCTCTTTCGGCCGCCTCAGCTTAGTGATAGCCGTAGTCTCCTCTTCAGTACAGTCATAAGCTCTCTTGGGAGGAACCTTTGGTACTTTTGGAAGGGGCTCTTGTTTACGTTTCGGCGATCGCTTACCACGACGCAGAGTAGCGGTGGTACGCTTACTCTTTTTATCCTGAGGCGCCGGCGATGGCTGCGCTGGAGATTGGTGAGGCGACGGAGACGGGTGAGGCGACGGAGCTGGGTGAGGCGACGAAGACGGCTGCCGCGGCGGCGACGATCTCGCTGGAGACGGGTGAGGCGGCGGCGAAGATGGTCTTGGCGTGTGATTTTGAAGCACGATACATTCCTTTGGCCATATAATCGTGACGTTTGTTGCGTCCCCCAGTTCAGTCACATCCCCTTCACCTGCAGGGTAGTCAAGCTTCAAAACTTCAAAGGTGGGCATGATTTCATCCACCCCGACAACAACGTATCCATGTGGAACCGAACGACGGTGGTAAGTTGGTGTGGGTCCAATTGGTAAGGCATAGCCGACCGCCACCTTCATTGATATGTTCACAACTTTGACATGTAGCTCGTAGTGTGTCATCTGTGTGATATCATCCACTGGGTAGCCAACAAGAGCCATCGTCGGTGCACCATCGTCATCGTCATTGTCATCACCCGGGACCTCGGTGGAAGCCACACAACTTTTTCGATTATTCGATAGGCCGGTAGCATCGAATGCAGGTACTACCACCATGTAACTACCTCGGTGAATTACGCTCCTAGATACAAGCCTGGATGAGCGGTAGTGGTTGAAATAGTACGGTGGGGCCCCAAAAGCCACTCACGGGTAGACCTTTCGGCCGTCCCAACCACTTACAACTCATCGGGACCTGTACGGGCGGCGTAATCGGCAGGCGAAGGGATCAACTACATACACAAATGAGTATGTATGCAAGCCACCATACAAAAGTACATCAGAGCCATTCCATCTAGAAAGAAAAGAAATATAGCAACGCCATACAGCAAGATTCAAATGACCTAGATAGATATAATATTTTAGGATAGTTCCTCATACATCACACATCAGAGTATCAAGCGGAAGCGGCAAAACAAAGTCCGAGTACGGATAAGAAGCAAATCGGCATAAGATGCCATAGAAATAAGCACATCCCGCCCACAGATCTCACGGATCCCCGTTCCCGGAATCTCTACACCGAACGATCGTTGCCCACATCCTTAGCCTCTTCCACCCAGTATCCGTCCTGCGAGTGTACCTGTTCATCTGAACCAATAATTTATCGTGTGAGACCCTAAGGGTACTCAACAAGTCTTTATGCCTCTAAAGGGGACACAACCTGGGGTGACGCAATTGCAGCAAAAGATAAACCCTAGCAGTTCTATAGATACTCGCTAACCATCCGCCTAACCAAAGATAGACGGATGTCCGTGAATTAATGACAACAGTTATAACAGTAATATCCACAGATCCATCCTCCTCCTCGCTTACCAACGAGGAAGCGGACGAACAACCCCCCATCCGTTGGCAAATTTTATTAATCATTCCATGAGGTTTGCACTATTTACTAGTCAAATTACTTAGTCAGATTAAAGCGGTACTTTAGTTATGCTTGTCTATGATCGAGAAACTGTGCTCCAAGTCGTCCATAACCGCGGACACGGCTTTCAGAAAGTTTTACCCTACAGGGGTGCACAAATAGCAACACACACTCGATCAACCTCGGAAAAACCAAATCAAAACCCAACGAGGCCTTCACGACAAAGCAATCACAGGATTCAGAATTATTTCAGGGGCCACCCTTGGAGTACACCATGAACGGTTAGCCGACTCCGAGACGGACCCGAGGTTTGGGTGGACGGTCGTGACGCATCGGGAACCCAAAACTGGGCTTGTCGACACCGCGGAATCGTGTCCCGATCCTAAACAGTACAGTGTGCTCCTCGCACAATCGTAAATACAGTAGTAGCATGGCATATGTACATGATAGTAAATAAAACCTCAAACTAGTTTGTGGCCCCAAGAAATAAGACGGAATCAAGCTCTGGCTCAGGGGGGTCCCATAAGCCTCCCGGATGTGGATAGCGCGAATAATCTTGGAACAGGAATCAAGTACTCGGGGTCTTACGGGACACAAGTGAGCAGGAAAAACCAAATAGCAGATGTTGCTCACCGGTGCCACTTTCATTAGTTATCCCATTACTACTCAGGTTAAGTTGTTTAGGTACCTCATTATCCATCAGACTCTCACATACCCTACACATGATGTTCTACGACTCGCATGGCTCAAACAACTCATGTAGTAATGGCTCATGGGATGGAGGAACAAGCTTGGTGGGGTTTAAAAGTAAAGACTATGCAACACTTGGGATTCAATTTAATGCAATCGTGACTCAATGATGCAAGAATAAGATAGAGGCAATAGGTATTGTATGTATGCAAGCATGTGGTAGTGCTGAAGGGAATATGCCCGAGAGGCAATAATAAAGTGGTTATTATCGTATTCCTTATTTATGATAAATGTTTATTGTACATGCTATAATTGTATTAATACGGAAACGTTAATACATGTGTGTTTAATAAACAAACAGAAAGTTCCTAGTTATGCCTCTCTCATAAACTAGCTCGTTGATTAACAAGATGATCAAGGTTTCCTGATCATGGACATTGGATGTTGTTAATAACGAGGTCACAACATTAGTGTAATGGTGTGATGAACATTCATCCGAAGTATAGCATTACGATCAAAGTCATTGAGTTTATATTGCTATAAAATATTACGAAGTGATCCTAATCCTTAGACCATGAGATCATGTCAATCACTAACACCGGAAGAGTTTCTTGATAACATCAAACGTCACACCGTAACAGGGTGATTATAAAGATGGATTCAGAACTACTAAAGTGTTATGTTGAGGCCCATGGATCGAGAGTGGAATTTGTTCATCCCGATGACGGATAGATATACTCTGGGCCCTCTCGGTGATATCACATTGGTTAGCTTGCAAGCAAGTGATTTGATCACTAGAATGTTATATCACGGGAACGAGAAAAGAGTGCATGTCGGTAACGAGATCAAACTAGGTATGGAGATACCGATGATCGAATCTCGGACATGTAATATATCGTGAAACAAAGGGATTAAGATACTAGCGTAAAAGGTTCCGACGATCACAAGAAAGTCATCGTTGAATGTGTGGGAGTCAGTATGGTTCTCCAGATCCCGCTTCTGATTATTGATCTGAGAGGAGTCTCGATCATGTCCGCAAGGGTGACACACTTAAGAGACACCGACATCCATTTGGAGCAAAAGTTTCATGTCGAAAAGAAAAGGAAAGCGCAGGAATTTATTTCACTAGACACCGAAACTGTTTCGGTTGAAATTGCTGAAACTGGTTCTGCATGTGAAATGGAATACTAGCAAGGGGTTTTATGTGAATGTTTGTTAATTAAAGTAATTAACAAAATTCTGAATAAATAAATAAAAGAGTTTTATTTAAATGAGAGCTTGCATTAAATTTGGTGGAAATTTAATGCATGTGAGTGGATTTTTTAGTGGAGGCTTTTTAATGGGAGTGGAGGCTTTTCATTTTGAGTGGGAGCTCCACCCACATGAATGTGGAAGAGGTGGGGCAGCCCCATGGCTGGGCGCCATGCCCCTGGGTGCCCCCTCTCCCTATAAAGGCCCCCTCTCCTCTCACACCACACCTCCTCATGAAGGATCTCTCTCCTCTAGAATTTATCCCCATGGTCTCGGACTAGCGAGATACATGTTCCCGTGGCTATTCGGCAAGAAAGAGTTGTGCTTCCGCTGCATCGCTGGGCGAGGAGGCGGAGGTTGCTCGGTGCCTCGAACGTGTGTGCGAGCACGGATCTTGCTCATTTCTTGGGCGCTAGGACTTCCTCTCGATCTTGAGATCGGCAAGAGATCGTCTACATCAACCACGAGTTTGGACTCGTTAAGCTTTGTCGGTCTTCAAGGGTATGTTCTCTACGGATATACATCCGCCCGTTGTTTGTATCTAGTAGATAGATCTTGGTACATAGTTGTTCCCATCGTAGGAAATTTTTTGTTTTCTATGCTGCGAACCCTACAAGTGCTTGCCTGGCAACTCAGTTGAAGCGAGAGACGGATCTGGGTAGTGCTCCTGGTTCTCTTGATATATCCCCTGCTCAGTGTCTATTCGAAGAAGAACCAAACAAACAAGGGCCAACATAAATAAAGAGCGCAAGCATATGAATAAAATGCGACAAACAAACAATCATGCCATGATGAATGATGCACAATTTGCATGGAAATAAAGTAGCATGGCATGGGTGAGGTGTGGAATACAAAAATAAATCATTTTATTGAGTTTTGGTCACATTTTATTGTCATAATAGTTGCTGTATACTTTATATTTATATGATGCATGCTGCAATTGAAGTCATGGATAGCATAAACAGAAAGGTCTCATCGAGCTGATCATTTTAGACATATCATTTGTTAAATTCGGAGTTATATATCAAAAGTTATTAATTTATTAAGTTCCAGTGGCATTTGGTTGTAATTTACCCAACTTGGAAATTTAAATGTGCAAAAGGTAATTTGAATAGCATATTTTAAATCCTCACATTTTTCTGATTCAAAAACATATATTATTTGTATTATTTGGAGTTGTGAAATTAAATTTATTTTATAGTCAAAATTATTAAATATGGTCAAAGTCAAAGGTTGACTAATTAAATTAATTCTGAAAATATTTGATTAAAGATTTGAATTAATATTCAAAAACTAAACATTTTTCATATAAGGTTTGAATTCAAATTCGAAATATTTAATTAGTTATGAATTTATCTGATAATAATTATTTACTGAAATTTTATTGATTTTAGAAAATGTCTGTGGGCTTTTCTTACTCGGGCTAGAGCTACCCCGATCCTTGTGGTGGGGACCTGGTGGCGTCCCCATCAGCAATGAAGCCATGAGGCCACAGCGGGACCGCGGGTTGGAGGCCCAAAAGGGGGAGGGGCTCAGAGCAAAACAACCCCGAGGCTGTCGGGTGGGGTCCGGGGTCTGCGGGTTGATATCCAGGAGCCCTAGGGGCCTAAGAAGAAAAGCGTCTGGGCTGGTTGGATAGTCTGACGAAACTAAAAATGGATCGCATACTGGAAGCTCGGCCGATGTTGCGACGAACATGGCGAGCGCTCCACTGGGAATTTTGCTATTCCACAAACTACAAAAACGAAGAGGGGACTATCCTCTACAAGTTTTGTGTGACAAGAAGCAGGAGGCGGTATCAGGTTGCTAGCTTGCGAAAACGAGGTAGAAACGGCTACTCGGCTGTTCATCGCAGCGCTTAGCGCTGGAGTTGTCGCTTCGCTGCGGCTGGCTCGACGAACGACGGGCAATCCAGGCGCCCCGAGGCGTAAGCGGAAGGAAAGGGGGGGACGAGGTGGCGCTCACCGATCGATTCCTGTGGATTCGAGGGGTGAACGGAGGGGAGGACGGCGACGACTGCGCTGCTCGGGTACTTGGTCCGGAAGAAGGGAAAGCGGAGCTCTGGTGTGCCTTCCTCGAGGTACCCCACAGCGTGATTTAGGCGAGCGACCCCCGGCTTCAGCGGGGCTCACCGGCGACCATGGCGACGGGCGGCGACTGCTCGGCTTGCTGCTGCACGCGGGAGGGCGGAGGACAGGGGAATAGGGGATGGCGGCGGAGAGGAGGGGAAGAGGGAGGCTAGGGTTGCAGGGGGCCTCCGTGGCTTGGGGATAAGAAGGGCGGGTGGATGACGCGGCTGACGGGGCGACGGCTACCTGCTCCTCTGCTGCTTTTCGTCTGCGTGTCTGCAGAGAGGAGGGCGACGGAGAAGAGGTATAGGGCGACGACGCCGTGAGCGAAGGGGTACTAGGCCCGGGGAGGTGAGTTGGGCCGGAGGAGAGTTCTGGCTGCGGGCTGGTTGAGGCCTGTGTCTGCCAGTTTGCTTCTATCCTCTTTATCCCTCTTCTTTTTATTTTTATTTGTTTTGTTTGTTTTCCTTCCAATGCAATTTTAAACCAGCTTCTAATTTCAAAAACTTTTGAACTTTTCACAGGGAATTTGGACAGAGGGTTTGACCAAGAAGAGAGGCAAAAAGAGACCAAGATACATAAGGAGAGGGAAAGCCCACATGATCACATGATCATGCATGGATGGGGATGGTGATTAGGGTATAGCTAGAGGGTAAGAGAGAGGGGAGAGATAGAGGGTTTGGTGGGTTTATTAGATCAAGCATGATCCACACAAGCTCAACAAGATGGCCACAAGAGAAAGAAGAAAAGAGGTGATCCATGCAAGCAAAACAATAAAATTCAAATGTCAGGTAAAGGTGGTACTTGCATGGCTCTAGCTAGATCAAGCAAAGAATAAGAGAGAGAGAGAGAGAGAGAGAGAGAGAGAGAGAGAGAGAGAGAGTATGACCCACTCCAAGAACTTCAAATAAAAATCCAGATGACCTAGATGTGGTGGTTTTGCATGGCCCATGCAATTAATAAATGCCATGTATTCATATTGTGAAAACAACATAAAATCATATGGCACTATTCCATGCATTTCCAGAAGGTGGAATAAGGCCAAGCAAAAGGGACAAGCATTGGATCCACCCAACCCACATGAGCTAGATAAACTCAATTAAATGCCAGCTCATATTAATTGGATGGTGGAATTATAAGGTGGTGAAGACAAGGTGGTGGAGTCAATAAGAGATATGCCCCCAACTCAACTTGGGCATTTAACAATATATCAAGAACCAAATACAATATCAAGAGACAAATACAAATATTAATGCATATGAGATAAGAACCAAAACAAAAAGGGTTTTTGTATGATGCTCAAATGCAAGGTGGCATGATGACATGAACATGACATGATGATGATGCAACAATTATTTATAGGAAGTGGCCCTTTTATTACTAGATCAAGTAGCATTACAGGTGTTAGACAACTAGGATGCTACAACTCTCCCCCACTAAACAGGAATCTCGCCCCGAGATTCTAGGAAGAAGAAGAAGACACAAAGAGGGTAGGATAGTTGGCACGGAGTTCATCTTCACGTTCCCAAGTGGCTTCATCAACAGAATGGTGTGACCACTGCACCTTGCAGAACTTGATGGACTTGTTGCGAGTCCTTCTTTCTGCGGTCTCAAGGATTTTTGTGGGGTGTTCTTGATAAGTCAGGTCTTCTTGGAGATCGATTAGCTCATGATCCACGGTCCTGCCGGGATCTTTGAAGCACTTCTTGAGCTGAGAGATGTGGAAAACATCATGGACTTTGAGTTTTTCCGGAAGCTCAAGGGCATAAGCAACTTCTCCTCTTTTACCACGAATCTTGAAAGGACCAATGTATCTAGGAGCCAGCTTTCCTTTGATACCAAAGCGGTGTGTGCCTCTCATGGGAGTGACACGAAGGTACACGAGATCACCAGGGGCATACACCATGTCCGTGTGCTTCCTGTCATAATTGCTCTTCTGGCGACTTTGAGCAATCTTCAGGTTCTCAAGAATGATATGCACCTTCTCCTCTGCTTGAGTTACAATGTCAGGGCCAAACCAAATTCTTTCTCCTGCACCTGCAACCAATCGGAGTTCTGCACTTGCGACCATAGAGAGCCTCAAATGGTGCCATCTTCAGACTCTTCTGGAAGCTGTTGTTGTATGAGAATTCAGCATAAGGAAGACATTCCTCCCACTTGATGCCAAAAGAGATGACGCAAGCACGAAGCATATCCTCCAGAATCTGATTGATCCTTTCGACTTGTCCTTGCGACTGAGGGTGGTAAGCAGTGCTGAAGTTCAACTTTGTCCCCAAAGCATTTTGGAAACTTTCCTTAACTTGGACGTGAAGATGCTTCCACGGTCCGAATCGATCTCAAGAGGAACCCCATACAGAGACAATTGTTGATATAGAGCTCACCAATCAATTCCGTAAATTGTTTCCTTGACGGGAAGAAATGAGCCACTTTAGAAAGCTCCGATGACAACAAAGATTGCATTGTTGCCCTTCTGCGACCTTGGAAAACCAGTGATGAAATCCATCTCTACTTTCTCCCATTTCCATTCCGGGGTTTCAATGGTCAGAAGACCGAAAGGTTTCTGATGTACAGCTTTCACTCTGCGGCAAACATCACACTCCGAGACATACTTGGCACAATATCGTTTCAAACCCGGCCACCAATATTGTGTTTTCAAGTCCATGTACATCTTTGTGCTGCCAGGATGGATAGAAAGCACATAATCGTGCGCCTCCTTGAGAACTTGCTCTCTCAACCCCGGGTAGTTTGGCATAAACATCCGGTGTTCAAAGAAAAGCGTGCCTTGATCATCCACGTGGAAGGACTCATACTTCGGAAGCTCAAGTTTAGAGATGATCTTTTTGGTGTGCGGATCACCAAGCTAACGAGAGCGAATCTTTTCTTCCAAGAGAGGAGTAGCCAGAAGGTTCAGGAGATGCCCTTGTTCCACAATTTCCAGGTTGAGCTGACGGAATTCCTCGCACAAGAGAGGCTGTTGCTCTTCCATCATGAGGTTGTTGACATAAGCTTTGCGGCTAAGAGCATCGGCCATGACATTAGCTTTGCCCGGAGTGTATTTGATGGTCAAATCAAAGTCATTGATTGCTTCAATCCATCTCCTCTGTCGAAGGTTGAGATCAGGCTGAGTGAAGATATACTTCAAACTCTTGTGGTCAGAAAAGATCTCACATCGGTTGCCAAGCAAGTAGTGCCTCCATAGCTTCAAAGCAAAGACAACTGCTGCGAGCTTGAGGTCATGTGTGGGATAGTTGATCTCATGCGTCTTCAACTGTCGAGAGGCATAAGCGACCACTTGCTTCTCTTGCATAAGGACCGCACCCAATCCTTGCAAAGAGGCGTCACAGAATATCTGAAAAGGCTTAGATGTATCCGGAGGAACCAAGACTGGTGTGGAAGTGAGCTTCTCTTTGAGTGTCTCAAAACTTGCTTGACATGCAGGAGTCCACAGGTATTTCTTGCCTTTATTGAGGAGATCGGTAAGAGGCTTCGCTATCTTTGAGAAGTTCTGAACGAAGCGACGGCAATAACTAGCCAAACCAAGGAAACTCCGCACTTCTTTGACATTAACAGGAGGAAGCCATTCAACAATTGTCTTCACAGTTTCCGGGTTGACTACAATGCCCTTGGCAGAGATGACATGACCAAGATAGGTTACTTCAGGCAGCCAAAACTCACACTTTGAGAACTTTGCATACAAGCGGTTCTCACGAAGCTTATTTAGGACACACCGCAGGTGTTCTTCATGTTCTTCCTTAGACTTGGAATAGACTAGGATGTCATCCAGATAGACCACAACGAACTTATCAAGGTACTCCATGAAAACCGAGTTCATCAGCCTCGAGAAGGTAGCAGGTGCGTTGGTGAGACCGAAAGACATGACCGTGTACTCATACAGGCCATAGCGGGTGGTGAAAGCTGTTTTAGGCACATCTTCCTTGCGAATCTTGATTTGGTGATAACCACTTCTCAAGTCCAGCTTAGAGAACACCACAGCTCCAGCTAGCTGATCGAAGAGATCATTAATCCGCGGGAGGGGATATTTGTTCTTGATGGTTTTAGCATTGAGCGCCCGATAGTCAACACAAATTCTATCGCCTCCACGCTTCTTCACAAAGATTGTTGGGCTACCCAAGAAGAAGTACGTGTTGAATGAAACCCAACTTCTCTTGTTCATCAAGTCGTCGTTTGAGTTCAGCCAACTGAAGGACCCATTTTATAAGGCCGCTTGGAGATAGGAGCCGTTGTGTTCAAGCTCAATTACAAACTCAACCTCACGATCCGGAGGCATACCCGCAACTCTTCAGAAAAACATCTGGGAACTCATAGACACCCAGTACACTGAATAGCTTCCATAGCATCATCATTCAGAGCCGCCAAAGAGTAGAGATGGACAGCAGGAGTCAGAGTTGGAGAAAAGAATATATGGCCTTCAGGAATATTCAGGAAACCGAGGCTCAAAGACAATCAATCACAGCTGCATTTGCTGTCAACCAATCCATGCCCAAGATGACATCAATGTCAGAATTGCCCAGAACAATTAAGGAAGCCGAGAACAAAGAGCCACCAATATCAATTTGATTTCCATGGCTGACATGAACAGCCCTCATGTTTGCTCCAGGAGAAAGGACCATTAACCGCTTAAGGAGAGGAACCAAGACTAACTCATTCTCATTTGCAAACTTGTGAGAAACAAATGAATGCGATGCACCAGAATCAAACAAAACTCGTGCAGGGACTGAGTTAACGGAAAGCATACCCATCACAACTCCAGGTGCATGCTCAGCTTGAGTGGCGTTGATACAGTTGGCACGAACAACCGCAGACCCGGGCTTGGTGTTGATGTTGAGAGCCCGAGGTGGTGGTGCACGAACCATAGGAGAGCTTGCTGCAGATCTTGGCGGGGGTGGAGGAAGAGCTTTGTTTTCAACACGCCCAGCTTGAGATGTCCAGGATCTCCACATGTGAAACAAGCACCAGGTGGACGTGGAGCAACGTAGCCAGGGACTCCGCCAGGCGCTCCAGGGTAGTGGTGGTTGTAGCCCCTGGGAGCAGCCGTGATGGAGTTTAGTGGCCTTGACGCGTAACTTGCAGGTCTTGGTGGAGCCGGGAGCGACGGTGGGGTGTTAGGAACCCAGACACGCCGCTTAGAAGGAGCTGCCATAACTGAAGAGCTTGATGCATCACGATTGTGTTTCTTGGACTCCTCAAACACTTGCCTACTTGCTTCCTCTTGCAAAGCTGCAGTCAGTAGTTCCAGGAAAGATGCCGGCCTTGCATGTGTGATTGCATACTTGATCGATGCATTGAGCCCTTGCCTGAACCTCTTTTGCTTCTTATTGTCATCAGAAACCTCATCGCCACCATAACGAGAAAGGTTCATGAAGTTCCTGATGTAGGTGTTGACGTTATCATTTCCTTGCTTAAGGTTGAGAAATGCTTCCTTCATCCTTTCCATTACAATTTCTGACAGAAACTGATCTTTGAAAACTGCAGTGAACCTTTCCCAACTAGGCTGAAAACCAGTGCAGCTTGCCTTCAAGTAATTCTCCCACCAGAGAGCTGCATCTCCCTTCAGAAGGTGAGTAGCACACTTCACCCACTCCTTCTCGGGAACATCAGCAGTCTCGAGCAGCCTTGACATTTCACGCAACCAATCATCCGCATCCAGTGGTCGATCAGAAACATCAAATTGGCGAGGGTTGAATTTCAGGAAGCTTTTGATGTCTCCTCGCTTGGGAGGTGGAGGTAGTGGATCAAACTCGTTCCTCCTGACACTTTCCTCAAAGCGCTGCTGGTTCTGCTGCATTGCTGCCAAAGCATTGGCGATGTTTGACAACGGAGCCCAGTGGTATGTCCTCATCGTAAGGCGTGGTGGAGCCATCCTGTGATTGATATAAAACACAAGTCAGTACTATAATGGAGAATAATAATAATCCAAAATAGTACCAAGATGGAATTAACCAAGATTAAAGGATACAATTTACTAAGATGATATTAAAATATCAACAAAGTTCAAAGCACCTAGAAGATATTAAGCATATCGCACACGACTGAAAAGGAGTGTGGTACACAAATATATCAAAGAAAAATTTTCCACAAATTTCGTCATTAGAATACCAATAGATGCGCACAATTACTCAACGAATCAAGATTGGTGACTCTACCGATTCAATATACAAAAGTGAATGATAAAAGTAGTGGTATGATCGCGACTCCATCCCGCAGTCAAATCATTACTCCGCACATGAACAAGTGGAACACATATCCTAACCCCTTCTTCTCACGTTGAACCTAGAGATTAGTAACTACGGAAACGAACACCCCAAACAAGATAACGTCGGATACAAAGAGTTAGACAGATCGTGTCGGTTTGCAAAAGCCTATCGGTATGGAATGTACCAACAGTTGATAACCAAAGACCGATTAGATAACAACTTGGATGCAACAGATAGACAAGGAATTACACACACACATACAACCTATGGTACTACGGAAACCCAGAACACGTGAATCCTAGTTTGAATTTTAAGAATAGGATTGAAAATGTTGCACTTCCTTACCAAAAAAGGGTGGTGGGTGGGTAAGAAGAAAAGTGGAAGCAGTCCTACTCTCGCGTTTTGTTTTTCCCTAGTATACATAACTACCAAAATATTTGCTAGACTAACAACGACTGCTTATCGAGACCTCAAGGTCGGATGGCTCGATACCAATTGTAACTACCTCGGTGAATTACGCTCCTAGATACAAGCCTGGATGAGCGGTAGTGGTTGAAATAGTATGGTGGGGCCCCAAAAGCCACTCATGGGTAGACCTTTCGGCCGTCCCAACCACTTCCAACTCATCGGGACTCAGACGGCCAGAATCGGCAGCGAAGGGATCAACTACATACACAAATGAGTATGTATGCAAGCCACCATACAAAAGTACATCGAGCCATTCCATCTAGAAAGAAAAGAAATATAGCAACGCCATACAAGAAGATTCAAATGACCTAGATAGATATAATATTTTAGGATAGTTCCTCATACATCACACATCGAGTATCAAGCGGCGGCAAAACAAAGTCCGAGTACGGATAAGAAGCAAATCGGTAAGATGCCATAGAAATAAGCACATCCCATACAGATCTCACGGATCCCGTTCCGGAATCTCTACACCGAACGATCGCTGCCCACATCCTTAGCCTCTTCCACCCAAGATCCGGCCCCGCGAGTGTACCTGTTCATCTGAACCAATAATTTATCGTGTGAGACCCTAAGGGTACTCAGCAAGTCTTTATGCCTCTAAAGGGGACACAACCTGGGGTGACGCAATTGCAGCAAAAGATAAACCCTAGCAGTTCTATAGATACTCGCTAACCATCCGCCTAACCAAATATAGACGGATGTACGTGAATTAATGACAACAGTTATAAAAGTAATATCCACAGATCCATCCTCCTCCTCGCTTACCAACGAGGAAGCGGACGAACAACCCCCCATCCGTTGGCAAATTTTATTAATCATTCCATGAGGTTTGCACTATTTACTAGTCAAATTACTTAGTCAGATTAAAGCGGTACTTTAGTTATGCTTGTCTATGATCGAGAAACTGTGCTCCAAGTCGTCCATAACCGCGGACACGGCTTTCGAAGTTTTACCTGCAGGTGCACAAATAGCAACACACACTCGATCAACCTCGAAAACCAAATCAAAACCCAACGAGGCCTTCACGACAAAGCAATCACAGATTGAGAATTATTTCAGGGGCCACCCTTGAGTACACCCAAGAACGGTTAGCCGACTCAGACGGACCCGAGGTTTGGGTGGACGGCTGTGAACGACTGGGAACCCAAAACTGGCTTGTCGACACCGCGGAATCGTGTCCCGATCCTAAACAGTACAGTGTGCTCCTCGCACAATCGTAAATACAGTAGTAGCATGGCATAAGTACAGGATAGTAAATAAAACCTCAAACTAGTTTGTGGCCCCAAGAAATAAGACGGAATCAAGATCTGGCTTAGGGGGGTCCCATAAGCCTCCCGGATGTGGATAGCGCGAATAATCTTGGAATAGGAATCAAGTACTCGGGGTCTTACGGGACACAAGTGAGCAGGAAAAACCAAATAGCAGATGTTGCTCACCGGTGCCACTTTCATTAGTTATCCCATTACTACTCAGGTTAAGTTGCTTAGGTACCTCATTATCCATCAGACTCTCACATACCCTACACATGCTGTTCTACGACTCGCATGGCTCAAACAACTCCTGTAGTAATGGCTCATGGGATGGAGGAACAAGCTTGGTGGGGTTTAAAAGTAAAGGCTATGCAACACTTGGGATTCAATTTAATGCAATCGCGACTCAATGATGCAAGAATAAGATAGAGGCAATAGGTACTGTATGTATGCAATCATGTGGTAGTGCTTGCCTGGCAACTCAGTTGAAGCGAGAGACGGATCAGGTAGTGCTCACGGTTCTCTTGATATATCCCCGCAAAGGTTCTATTCGAAGAAGAACCAAACAAACAAGGGCCAACATAAATAAAGAGCGCAAGCATATGAATAAAACGCGACAAGCAAACAATCATGCCATGATGAATGATGCACAATTTGCATGGCAATAAAGTAGCATGGAATGGGTGAGGTGTGGAATACAAGAATAAATCATTTTATTGAGTTTTGGTCACATTTTATTGTCATAATAGTTGCTGTATACTTTATATTTATATGATGTATGCTGCAATTGAAGTCATGGATAGCATAAACAGAAAGGTCTCGTCGAGCTGATCATTTTAGACATATCATTTGTTAAATTCGGAGTTATATATCAAAAGTTATTAATTTATTAAGTTCCAGTGGCATTTGGTTGTAATTTACCCAACTTGGAAATTTAAATGTGCAAAAGGTAATTTGAATAGCATATTTGAAATCCTCACATTTTTCTGATTCAAAAACATATATTATTTGTATTATTTGGAGTTGTGAAATTAAATTTATTTTATAGTCAAAATTATTAAATAGGGTCAAAGTCAAAGGTTGACTAATTAAATTAATTCTGAAAATATTTGATTAAAGATTTGAATTAATATTAAAAAACTAAACATTTTTCATATAAGGTTTGAATTCAAATTCGAAATATTTAATTAGTTATGAATTTATGTGATAATAATTATTTACTGAATTTTTATTGATTTTAGAAAATGTCTGTGGGCTTTTCTTACTCGGGCTAGAGCTACCCTAGTCACTGACTGGTGGGGACACAGGTGGCCCGGCCCACTGCGCAGAGAAGCCACGAGGCCACAGCGGGACCGCGGGTTGGAGGCCCAAAAGGGGGAGGGGCTCAGAGCAAAACAACCCCGAGGCTGTCGGGTGGGGTCCGGGATCTGCGGGTTGATATCCAGGAGCCCTAGGGGCCTAAGCAAAAAAGCGTCTGGGCTGGTTGGATAGTCTGACGAAACTGAAAATGGATCGCATACTGGCAGCTCGGCCGATGTTGCGACGAACATGGCGAGCGCTCCACTGGGAATTTTGCTATTCCACAAACTACAAAAACGAAGAGGGGACTATCCTCTACAAGTTTTGTGTGACAAGAAACGACGGAGGCAGACTGTACAGGTTGCTAGCTTGCGAGAAAACGAGGTAGAAAAACGGCTACTCGGCTGTTCATCTGCCGCTTAGTGCGCAAGGAGTTCTTCTGCTGCAAGTGGCTCACGACGGGGACGACAATCCAGGCGGCCCGAGGCAGAAGGGAAGGGAAAGGGGAAGGGGGGACACGAGGTGGCGCTCACCTCGATCGATTCCCAGCGGATTCGAG
Organism: Avena longiglumis; assembly: GCA_030063025.1. NCBI lineage: Eukaryota > Viridiplantae > Streptophyta > Magnoliopsida > Poales > Poaceae > Avena > Avena longiglumis. The sequence continues at coordinate 451,873,683 of CP125974.1, read as the reverse complement.
GGCGGGGGTGAACGGAGTGGAGGACGGCGACGGCTGCACTGCTCGGGTACTTGGTCCGGAAGAAGGAAGCGAGCTCTGGCGACAGTTCTGCCGAGGTACCCCACGTGGCGTGGGCGACCCCGGCTTTAGCGGGGCTCACCGGCGACCATGGCGACGGGCGGCGACTTCTCGCTTTGCACGCGGAGGCGGAGGCAGGGAACCGGGATGGCGAAGAGGAGGGAAGAGGAGGCTAGGGTGGCAGGGGGCCTCCGTGGCTTGGGGATAAGAAGGGCGGATGGATGACGCTTGACGGGCGACGGCTACTGCTCCTCTCGCTGCTTCACGTCTCAAGCGGAGAGGAGGCGGAGAAGAGGTGCAGGCGGCCGTGACGCCGAGCGATACTGGGCCCGGGAGGTGAGTTGGGCGGAGAGGAGAGTTCTGGCTGCTGGTTGAGGCCCAGGTGTGCTGCCAGGTTTGCTTCTATCCTCTTTATCCCTCTTCTTTTTATTTTTATTTGTTTTGTTTGTTTTCCTTCCAATGCAATTTTAAACCAGCTTCTAATTTCAAAAACTTTTGAACTTTTCACAGGGAATTTGGACAGAAGGTTTGACCAATAAGAGAGGCAAAAAGAGACTGTTATCGCCATATTTTGGCCAAAGGAGGAGATGGGCCGTAATCAAGATGGGCTTGGAAGATACATATATGCAACGTGTTGCTGAATCGGCCTTGTGCGTGGATTTGGGCTAAATTGCCCGTGTATCTGTATATTGTAGTAGGTTCCGTTTTGGTTTAGTTAAGTGATAGAGTTGTAGAGTTATTCCAAAGGTAGAAAGTCTCCGGACTATAAATATGTACCTAAGGTTATCAAGAAAAGGAGGACAATCACGTTCACAACAAACACAATCTCGGCGCATCGCCACCCCTTGTTTCTAGGGTTTCTTTCGGGTAAGTGTCATGCTGCCTCTTGCGATCTAGGCAGTATTTTGCTTATGCGTTATTTGGTGTTACTCGTACTGAAGCCTTGTTGATGGCGAGTAATACTATTATCATAGATTTGTTTAGGTTAGCATCGGTAATTTTCGCTATGATTGTTGAAGTTATGCTACCTCTAGTTACCTCGCTACCTTTGCACCTTTTCCCGGGTGCGAGGGTAGCATCTTGCTTGATCTTTATTTAGTTGTCTCGATCTGTTATAGTTATGCCTTGTTCTCCAAGGTTTAGTTTGATATCCACGCAATGGGCCTTGCAAACGGGTTGAACGATCCAAAGAGTACGTAAGGATATGGTTTGCTAGCTCGAGAGGAGTTGTTCCGGTAATTGACTTTACGCCGGTTGTTAGGCCTCCTCTAGGGTAGTTTTCTATCATCTTTGTATCTACCGGCTCAATTACGTGTAGGACGCCCGATTACGTGGTGAAAACGTTAAACTGTCGTAGATCGATTTAACTTGTAATGATGAAGCAAAACCCCATGTTATCGCAGATCTAATGCAGAACCATGGGATAATCGGCTCTAGGAGCCGATTCACAGGGAAACCTGGGAGCCGGTCACGGCTCGAATTTTACGTATACTTGTTTACCATGCAGAAATCAATCAAGCAATCCTTCACCTTCCGACCAGTATAGGTCGTGGCATCTCGAACCAAGCCAGACGTGTGCGGAGTTTTGCGGGCCATTGCCCGAGGGACCAGGCCCACCAGTTAGCCTGAGCCTCCCGTGTTGCTCGTCGCTGCTCGCCGGTGGGTTTTGACAGGCAACAGAGACCAAGATACATAAGGAGAGGGAAAGCCCACATGATCACATGATCATGCATGGATGGGGATGGTGATTAGGGTATAGCTAGAGGGTAAGAGAGAGGGGAGAGATAGAGGGTTTGGTGGGTTTATTAGATCAAGCATGATCCACACAAGCTCAACAAGATGGCCACAAGAGAAAGAAGAAAAGAGGTGATCCATGCAAGCAAAACAATAAAATTCAAATGTCAGGTAAAGGTGGTACTTGCATGGCTCTAGCTAGATCAAGCAAAGAATAAGAGAGAGAGAGAGAGAGAGAGAGAGAGAGAGAGAGAGTATGACCCACTCCAAGAACTTCAAATAAAAATCCAGATGACCTAGATGTGGTGGTTTTGCATGGCCCATGCAATTAATAAATGCCATGTATTCATATTGTGAAAACAACATAAAATCATATGGCACTATTCCATGCATTTCCAGAAGGTGGAATAAGGCCAAGCAAAAGGGACAAGCATTGGATCCACCCAACCCACATGAGCTAGATAAACTCAATTAAATGCCAGCTCATATTAATTGGATGGTGGAATTATAAGGTGGTGAAGACAAGGTGGTGGAGTCAATAAGAGATATGCCCCCAACTCAACTTGGGCATTTAACAATATATCAAGAACCAAATACAATATCAAGAGACAAATACAAATATTAATGCATATGAGATAAGAACCAAAACAAAAAGGGTTTTTGTATGATGCTCAAATGCAAGGTGGCATGATGACATGAGCATGACATGATGATGATGCAACAATTATTTGTAGGAAGTGGCCCTTTTATTACTAGATCAAGTAGCATTACAGGTGTTAGACAACTGGGATGCTACACACCATGTGCTGCTGAGATGGGCCGGTAGTACTTTGCTCTTTAAGTGCGTTAATTTCATCTTGTTGTTGATTTATTCGTTCTTCAATTATACGCATTCGCTCTTTCTGAATATCTGCTTCAACTTCCGCCTTGTCCTTTCTCCTTTGACGGCTTCTATCAAGATATTTCTTCCTCTCTTCGGGAAACCCGGTCCTCCATGGTTTGGAGCCTATTGTGCCTCGTGTTTGTCCATCATGTTCCTTATTTCCAAGGGCGAGTGTGAGCTCATCATTCTCTCTATCGGGAATGAAGTCCCCATCTTTAACAGCCTTTACTGCTTTTCTCATCGTCTTGATTGGCAAGGGGTCTTCTTTATGTCGTATGTTATATATACACTTCCCTTCCGAGTCCAACTTTCCCCCATGCCCGTAAAACCAATTCCTTGCATGTTCGATCCAATCGTCTGTCTCTGGGATGATCTTTTTAGTACGTAGTTCATTCTCAAGTTTCTCCCACTTAGGAATGCCAGCCTTGTAGCCACCTTGCCCCATAGTATGGTGATACTTCTTGTTAGAAGCATTCAGCTTATTCGTTGCAGACATTTTCTTAGATTTTCTGATGTCTTGTAATTCACAAACTCAGCCCATAATGGTTTTATCTTCTCAAACTGATTATTCTTGAAATTCGGAGTCTTCTCTTTCACGACATAGTCAAGGTGCAATCTTTTCTTCCAGTTGGTGAAACACTGGCCCATCTTCTTAATATCCCACTCCCTGACCTTAGCCTCCATGGCTCTCCCATGTTCTAAGGCGTCCTCAACTGGATCCTTCGCATTTGAATCCAGCTCTATCTTCGGTAGTTTGAAATTAACCATGAGCCTCTTTCACAGTAAATCTTTGGCCTTGTTAGGGACAAATAAACATGTTCCCTCTTCTTCCGTATCAGCAAGCCTATTCCAATTTCAAATGGTGATCGGGATTAAGTCCCTAACGATTACTTCGCATTGTGCCACAAATTTGTTTGCGACAACTTTGGGAGCCGTCGGTTTGCCGTCTTCACCGATATCTTCGATCCTGAACCTCTCATGGTCTTCCAACTTTTTGGTTGGGCCTCGTCTGCTCTTTTCAGTAGATTTCTCCGGAGGGCTAAAAGAAGAAAGATCGTCGTTACTATTTCTATATAGATAGCAGATGATTAATTAATCAATTAATTATATTACATGCACCTCGCCGGAGCGGTCGTCTTCTCGATCACACAAGGGATCGCCTTCTCCCTCGCGGAAGGCATCACCTGCAACCTCAAACAAGTCGTCTCTTCCGACAAAAAGAGGATCACCCTCACTGGAGTTGTTCAGAAACGTCGATACATCTAAATTTTCTTCCCCGTGGATCACACTTTGGATCAACTCTTCCTTTTCTTTGTCTCTGTCGTGTGGGTCCATATTTTCTGCATAGGTGGAAAAACGGATAATTCAAAGCGGCTAAGGGAGAATGTTAGGTAGGGTGTTGAGAGATATAAACCCTAATTCGGAGAAACCCTAATATATACATACACAATAATAAAAATGAATTTACAATTGAAATGGATCGTATGGGCACCTAGAGGGGGGGTGAATAGGTGCTAACCAATTTTTAATACTTTTTCAATTTTAGGCTTGACACAAAGTAAATTCTCTAGATATGCAACTACGAGAATTTCCCTATATGTAACCCTAACTACTAAGCACGTAAAAGAGGAGCGAGGAAACCGTAGTGGAGCACGCGGAGACATTGTGGATTTGTTTTACCGCAGTTCCTTCCTTGTTAAGGGAAGTACATCTGCGTTGGAGGGGTGGGTGGTTCTAAGACCACCACGCCACAATAGGCCTCACCCTATTCTCCGATGGATCTCGCCACGAGAGGCCTGATCCACCTTCTCCACTATTGGATCCCTTCGAGGCGGGAACCGGTGCCTTTTACAACACTATCGGGGCACACACCCACAACCGAATTGGGGGGCTCCCGAGATGACAACAAGCTGCCACAAGAACAAGGTTTATCAATATAAACAAAAACTAGGATCTAGATATTTGCAAGAAATACTAGATCGGAGGTTCTCCAAATGAATGGAGAGGAGATGAAGCGCTTGATTGCTGATGATGAAGATCGAGTTCTCCTCCTTCGATTCCCCAAGGGTTGGGGCCTTTGGGTGGATCTAGGTGGAGCACTCTTGGATGAAGCTTTCAGATCTGATCTGGTCTTTTTTGAGATGAATCAAGAGTTCTGGCAGGAGGGGGATGGCTGGCTTAAATACCCCCTCCCCAGATCTGGCCGTTGCACAAATTTGGGGGCGGATTATCCGCCCCCCATTTGGGGTGGATTATCCGCCCCCCGGGAAAACTCCGCCCCAAGGGCGGATTCTCCGGGGGAAACTCCGCCCCCTCTCTGGGGCTTGCGCCTTGGTGAAGCTTGGTGAAGATCTTGGGGGCGGATAATCCGGCCCCCTTGAGGGGCGGATTATCCGGCCAGACCGGAAAGTCCGGCCAAAACTCCGCCCCCTCTCTGGGGCTTGCACCTTGGCGATGAGCAGGAGGAACGGATTATCCGGCCCCCCTAAGGGGCGGATTATCCGGCGGGGTCGGAAAATCCGGTCAAAATTCCGCCCCCCTTCTGGGGCTTGCGCCTGCTTGGGCAAAGGGAGGGGCGGATTATCCGCCCCTGGTGGGGCCGGATTATCCGCCCCCAAAGGTAGAGTTCTTTTCCCTTTATTCTCAAATAGAGCTGCAACACTTCAACACACATTAAATGATCCTTGGTATTGTTATCTAACACACAAAACACTAGGGATTAAGAAATGTTCTTTCAATCTCCCCCTTTTTGGTGTTAGATGACAATACTAGGATTTGCAATAAAACTGGCAAAAGCCACCTTAAATAATGAAAGACGCTCCCCCTAGATGTGTGCATATTAAAGATTTGCATTTGAATACAAATACACACACTAGGGAGAACACTCTTTAAGGTTTGGGAAATAAGGTCATACCACCGGGATGAGAATATAGCCAACGCATACATAGATAATCCCATGAATCCATATGCCATCAAATATGCTCCATAATTCCAGAATTCCATGGGGTCCATGATAGATAAATCCAGAATTCCATGAATACCAAACATAGTACCAAACTGTGCAGTACGACATAGTCTTACACAAACAACCACAAATAGCAACTGAGTTCAAGCAAATAAAAACGACTAAAATTGAAAAGCTTGTGCCCAATCCTTGCAAATCCACGAGACCTAATAGAACTACTTCTCCCCCTTTGGCATCGAAACGCCAAAAAGGAAGAAGAGCGATGCTAACGCCCCTGGAGATTTGTTAACACATGAAAATCCAACGAGACCCATGAAAAAACAACTCTTCTTGAGGAATAGGGCGGTGGCCGAAGCCACCATGTTGGAGTGCATGGCATGACACCGCGAAGATGTATCTTGAGTTCAAAACCAATGCTCATCGATGACCCACATATCACAAAATGATATTAAGGGAAATGATTTTACTTGCTTTCGGAATTATGGGGGGAGGGTTGGCCCAATCAATTAGGACCACACTCCCCCTATGTCTATGGCCGCATCTAAACCAAATACAAGAATAAGAGCAAGTGAGTGTGCAAGGGTAGTCAAGCCAAGCTCCTTGAATCTATGATATTTAGCTCATTCCTCAAATAACAAAATCTTGCTTCATCAAGAGGCTTCGTGAAAATATCAGCAAGTTGGTTCTTCATGCTCACAAAGGATAGAGCAATATCTCCACGAGCAACATGATCCCGAATAAAGTGGTTGCGAATCTCTATATGTTTTGTTCTTGTATCTTTGCACGGATTGTAAGCAATTTTGATAGCACTTTCATTGTCGCATAAAAGAGGCACTTTGTCACAATTGACACTATATTCCTTTAAAGTTTGCCTCATCCATAACAATTGAGTACACACACTTGCGGACAACATATTCACAAGCGGTTGAGAGTGAAATACAATTCTGTTTCTTTGATGACCAACACACTAGAGACCTGCCCAAGAATTGGCATGCACCAGAGGTTGATTTCCTATCATCTTTGTCACCAGCCCAGTCTGAATGAGTGTAACCACATAGAGAGAAACTTGAACCCTTTGGATACCATAACCCAAAATTTGGGGAATGAACCAAATATCGGAAGATTTGCTTGACTGCCACTAAGTGGCTTTCTTTAGGAGCGGCTTGGTACCTTGCACACACTCCTACACTTAACACGATATCAGGCCTAGATGCGCAAAGGTAAAGGAGATAGCCGATCATGGATCAGTATACCTTTTGATCCACGTCTTTACCCTTGGGATTGAGCTCAAGATGACACTTTGTTTGCATAGGGGTAGCAACACCATTGAGATCCGTCATCTTGAACCTTTTGAGCATGTCTTGGATGTACTTATCTTGATTATCTAAGTTGTTTGATCTCAAATCCAAGAAAGAACCTGAGCTCACCCATCATGGACATCTCAAACCTCTCAGTCATAAGCTTTGAAAATTCATCGTTAAAAGCTTGGTTAGTAGAGCCAAAAATAATGTCATCTACATAAAGTTGGCATACAAAAAAGCTCCCCATTAACCTTCTTAGTAAAAAGATCGACGGATTGCCCAACTTCAAATCCACGGTCTAGCAAAAGCTCTTTAAGGTGCTCATACCACGCACGTGGGGCTTGTTTAAGGCCATAGAGCGCCTTATCAAGTTTGCAGACATGGTTCGGAAATTTGGGGTCCTCAAACCCTGGGGGCTGCTTGACGTATACTAACTCATGTAGAGGAACATTAAGGAAAGCGCTCTTAACATCCATTTGTTGTAATTTAAAATTATGATGGGCTGCATATGCAAGAAGGATACGGATGGACTCAAGGCGAGCCACAGGAGCGTAGGTCTCGCCAAAATCAATTCCTTCCACTTGAGAGAATCCTTGAGCCACGAGTCGTGCTTTATTCCTCACAACAATGCCATTTTCATCCTGTTTGTTCTTGAAGATCCACTTGGTGCTGATAACATTGCGGCAATCCTTTGGTTTTTCTACGAACTTCCAAACTTTGTTGCGTTCGAAGTTATTTAATTCTTCATGCATTGCGACAACCCAATCGAGGTCTTTAAGAGCATCAAAAACCTTCTTCGGTTCAACCATGGAAATGTGAGCTTGATGATCACAGAAGCTTGCAAGCTCACTTCTAGTGGATACCCTTCGTCGTAGATCACCCACAACCTTGTCAAGAGTGTGACCTCTTAGTTCAAGGTTCCGATCAGCACGAGCCTTGCGACGAGCCTCAATGTCCTTATTGTTTCTAGGAGGAGTGGATTCAATAGTTGTATCCTTGTCTTGATTACTGCCTTGCCCTTGATCTTGGTCACCGTTACTGCTAGAAGATTGTTGATGAACATTTTCTTCAGGCCCGGATAATCCGCCCCTTGGAGGGTCCGGACTATCCGGCCTAGGAGGTGAAGTACTAGAACCATCTTCCTGAGAAAGCCTGACTGGAGTTGGAGACCCAGGGCCGGATACTCTGCCCCCGGGGGCCGGAGAATCCGGCCTGGGAGCTTCAGAGTTGTTTACTTCTCCTTCGGATCCTCTGGAACGAGTTGGATTGCCAGCGGCGGATTGTCCGCCCCTTGGAGGGGGCGGATAGTCCGGCCTGGGACTACCAGCTTGTCCAGGGGACAGATGGTCTTCAGCAGATTGTGGTGTTGGTGCAGGATTGTCTCCAACAGTAGGAGCTTGTTGATCTTGTGTAGATGAGGGCTCCACATATGTGGAGCATTGTCCTTCCCGATCCGCCACAAGGGGTTCCTCAATGGGGCGGAAAAATCCCATGCCCATTCTTCTTATGGCATCTTGGGGTATTTCAACATCTGCATCACAAACATCAACTTGCCCTACAAAGGAGTCGTTATTTTCATCGAACGCCACACTACAAGATTCTACAACAATACCAGTGAGCTTGTTGTAGACTCTATAAGTGTGGGATTCGGCACCGTAACCAACAAAAATACCTTCTAAAGCCTTGGATTCAAATTTTGACAAACGGACACCTTTAATAAGAAAGAAACACTTACACCCGAATACCCTGAAGTATGAGATGTTGGGTTTGTTATCGGTAAGTATTTCATAAGGGGTCTTGTCCAAGATCTTCCGAAGGTAGAGCCGGTTTGATGAGTGACAAGCAGTGGATATGGCTTCAGCCCAAAAATTATAAGGAGACTTGAATTCAGCTAGCATAGATCTTGCCATATCCATCAAAGTCCGGTTCTTCCTCTCAGCTACACCATTTTGTTGAGGGGTGTACACAGCGGAATATTGGTGTCTAATCCCCTCTTCGCTAAGAAACTCGTTTAAAGTGTAGTTCTTGAATTCTGAGCCGTTGTCACTTGTAATTGCCAAGATGGGAACATTGTGTTGACGTTGAACTTCATTGGCAAAGTCGATGATAGTTTGTTGAGTCTCACTTTTCAGCTTGAAAAAAATATACCCATGTATATGTAGGGTTCGCAACATAGAAAACAAAAATTTTCCTACGATGTGAACTATATACCAAGATCTATCTACTAGATACAAACAACGGGCGGATGTATATCTGTAGAGAACATAACCTTAAAGACCGACAAAGCTTAACAAGTTCAACTCGTGGTTGATGTAGACGATCTCTTGTCGATCTCAAGATCGAGAGGAAGTCCTAGCGCCAAAATCAGCAAGATCCGTGCTTTCGCACACACGCTCGAGGCACCGAGCAACCTCCGCCTCCTCGCCCAAATGATGCAGTGAAGCACAACTCTTTCTTACCGAATAGCCACCAGGAACATGTATCTCGCTAGTCCGAGACCATGGGGGATAAATTCTAGAGGGGGAGAGAGATCCTTCACGAGGAGGTTTGAGAGACAAGTGAGGAGGGGGGCTCCTTTTATAGGAGGAGGGGGAACCCCAAAGGGGTGGCCGGCGCATGGGGGCTGCCCCCTTGCCCTCACCTCTTCATGTGGGTGGACACTCCACTCACAAATCTCCTTTAAATTCCCTCCACTCAAAAGTCCACTCAAAAGTCCACTCAAATTCCCATTAAATTTCCACCAAATTTAATGCAAACTCTCATTAAATAAAACTCTTTTATTTTATTCAGAATTTTGTCAATTACTTTAATGAAAAACATTCACAAATAACCCCTTGCTAGAATTCTATTTCACATGCATAACCACTTTATGCAATTTCACCCGAAAACCTGTTTCAGTATCTAGTGAAATAAATTCCTGCGCTTGTTCATTCTTTCGGCATGAAACATTTGCTCCAATTGGATGTCGGTGTCTCTTAAGTGTGTAACCCTACGGTTCATGAATAATGCGGACATGATCGAGACCCTCTGATCAATAATCGAAGCGGATCCGGAGACCCATACGACTCCCACACATTCAACGATGACTTTCTTGTGATCGTCGGAACCTTTTACGCTAGTATCTTAATCCCTTTGTTTCACGATATATTACATGTCCGAGATTCGATCATCGGTATCTCCATACCTAGATCTCTTTATCGACATGCACTCTTTTCTCGTTCCTGTGATATAACATTCGAGTGATCAAATCACTTGCTTGCAAGCTAATCAATGTGATATCACCGAGAGGGCCCAGAGTATATCTATCCGTCATCGGGATGAACAAATTCCACTCTCGATCCATGAGCCTCAACATAACACTTTATTAGTTCTGAATCCATCTTTATAATCACCCTGTTACGGTGTGACGTTTGATGTTATCAAGAAACTCTTCCGGTGTTAGTGATTGACATGATCTCATGGTCTAAGGATTAGGATCACTTCGTAAGTTGTTATAGCAATATAAACTCAATGACTTTGATCGTAATGCTATACTTCGGATGAATGTTCATCACACCATTACACTAATGTTGTGATCCCGTTATTAACAACATCCAATGTCCATGATCATGAAACCTTGATCATCTTGTTAATCAACGAGCTAGTTTATGAGAGAGGCATAACTAGGAACTTTCTGTTTGTTTATTAAACACACATGTATTAACGTTTCCGTATCAATACAATTATAGCATGCAAAATAAACATCTATCATATACTTGGAATACACATAATAAACACTTTATTATTGCCTCTCTGGGCATATTCCCTTCAGTCTCCCACTTGCACTAGAGACAATAATCTAGTTACATAGTGATAAATCTAACACCCATTGAGTTCTGGTGTTGATCATGTTTTGCTCTAGGGAGAGTTTTAGTCAACGGATCTGCTACATTGAGATCCATATGTACTTTACAAATCTTTATATCTCCATCCTTGACATGCTCACGGATGGAGTGAAACCGGCGCTTAATATGCTTGGAATGCTTGTGAGACCTTGGCTCTTTGGAATTGGCAATGGCATCATTGTTGTCACAATAGATCACCATTGGGTCCAACGTTTGCCACCACTCCTAGTTCGGATATGAACTCCTTCATCCAAATGCTTCTGAGCCGCTCAAGCAAAGAACATATTCGCCTCCGTTGTTGATCCCGCTACCACAGGTTGTTTGGAGCTCCTCCAACTAACCGCCCGCCATTCATGAGAAATACGATCCGGATTGAGACTTAGAGTCATCCGGATCGGTGTCAAAGCTAGCGTCGACATAACACTTAGCGACGAGCTCATATTCACCTCAGATATAAGAAACATATCCTTAGTTCTTCGTAAGTACTTAAGGATATTCTTGACCGCTATCCAAAGTTCGAACACGGATCCGATTGGTACCTACTAGTCAAACTAATAGCATGTGCCACATCCGTCTTGTACATAGCATGGCGTACATTATAGAGCCTATGGTGAAGCATAGGGACTTTGTCCATTATCTCTCTTTCTTCCGCCAAGCCGGACTTTGAGTCTTACTCAATGTCTTGCCTTGCAACATAGGTAAGAACCCTTCTTACTTCCATCCATTTTAAACTTCTTTAAAATCTTATCAAGGTATGTACTTTGCGATAGCCCTATTAGGCGCCTAGATCTATCTCTATAGATCTTTATGCCTAATATGTATGACGCTTCACCTAGGTCCTTCATTGAAAATTTGCTGTTTAGATAACTTTTAACACTGTTTAAAAGTTCTATATCATTTCCGATCAATAATATGTCATCCACATATAATATCAGAAATGCCACATTGCTCCCACTCACTTTCTTGTAAATACAAGCTTCTCCATAAGTTTGGACAAATCCAAACTCTTTGATCACCTTATCAAAGCGGAGATTCCAACTTTGTGATGCTTGCTTCAATCCATAGATGGATCGCTGAAGCTTGCACACCTTGTTAGCATCCTTAGGATCGACAAAACCCTTTGGTTGTATCATATACAACTCTTCTTCAATATTACCATTGAGAAACGCGGTTTTGACATCCATCTGCCATATCTCATAATCGAAATATGCAGCAATTGCTAACATAATCCTAACTGACTTTAGCATCGCTACGGGAGAGAAAGACTCATCGTAGTCAACTCCTTGAATTTGTCGAAATCCCTTTGCGACAAGTCGAGCTTTATAGACGGTCACATTACCATCAGCATCAGTTTTCCTTTTGAAAATCCATTTGTTCTCCACGGCCTTTCGGTCGTGAGGTAATTCCACCAAGTTCCAAACTTGATTTTCATACATGGATTCCATCTCGGATTTCATGGCTTCTAACCATTTATTGGAATCCGGGCTCATCATCACTTCTTCATACGTCGCAGGGTCATCATTTTCATCAACCATGAAATTCATGACAGGATTTCCGTACAGCTCGGGCCGAACAGCGTCTGTTTGACTGCGAGGTTCTAGAGTACTCTCTTCGGAGTTTCATGATCATTATCATTAGTTCCCTCTTCAACAGGTGGAGCCAACTCCGGAACAACTTCATTGCGCTACCGCCATACTTTGAAGAGAAGGTTCCACAACCTCTTGAGTTCTACCTTCCGACTACTCACACCTTTGCGAGAAACTCTTTCTCTAGAAAGGATCCATTCTTAACAACAAAACCTTGCCCTCGGATCTGTGATAGAAGGAATACCCAATAGTTTCTTTAGGGTATCCTATGAAGACGCATTTTTCCGCTTTGGGTTCGAGTTTATCCGGTTGAAGTTTCTTCACATAAACATCACATCCCCAAACTTTAAGAAATGACAACTTAGGTTTGTTTCCAAACCACAATTCATACGGTGTCTTTTCAACGGATTTAGATGGTGCCCGATTTAAAGTGAATGCAGCAGTTTCTAGTGCATAACCCCAAAATGACAACGGCAAGTCCGTCAGAGACATCATAGATCGAACCATATCTAATAAAGTACGATTACAACATTCCGACACACCATTTCGTTGTGGTGTTCCGGCAGGTGTGAGTTGTGAAACAATTCCACATTCTTTCATGTGAGTGCTAAACTCGTAACTTAGATACTCACCTCCACGGTCGGACCGTAGAAATTTGATCTTTCTATTACGATGATTTTCCACGTCATTCTGAAATTCCTTGAACTTTTCAAAGGTTTCAGACTTGTGTTTCATCAAGTAGATATAACCGTATCTACTCAAATCATCCGTGAAAGTAACAAAATAACGATATCCACCTCGCGCCGACACACTCATTGGACCACATACATCAGAATGTATGATTTCCAATAAATCTGTCGCCCGTTCCATTGAACCAGAAAACGGCGTTCTAGTCATCTTACCCATAAGGCATGGCTCACATGTATCAAATGATTCAAAATCAAGTGATTCCAAAAGTACATCCGAATGGAGCTTCTTCATGCGTTTAACGCCAATATGACCTAGACGGCAGTGCCACATATATGCGGATATATCATGATTAAGTTTAATCCTTTTAGCATCAATATTATGAATATGTGTAACACTATTATCGAGATCCAACAGAAATAAACCATTCATCATCGGTGCATGACCATAAAAGATATCATTCATATAAATAGAACAACCATTGTTCTCGGTTTAAATGAATAACCACCGCATCAAACACGATCCAGATACAATGTTCATGCTCGGTGGGGCACCGGATAACATTTATTTCAAGTTTATAACTAATCCCGGCAAGTGGAGAGGCAGCGTTGACGGCGATCACATCAACGCTTGATCCATTGCCGACACGCATCTTGACCTCACCCCTTGCTAGCGGTCGCTTGTTCATGACCCACGATTCGAGTAACAAATATTAGCAACCGAACGGTATCAAATACCGGGTGCTACTGCGAGCACTAGTCAAGTACACATCAATAACATGTATATCATATATACCTTTGTTTGCCTTGCCGGCCTTCTTGTCCGCCAGATACTTGGGCGATTCGCTTCGATGGCGATCCCCTTACAATAGTAGCACTCGAATTAGACTTAGGTCCAACTCGGGGTTTCTTTTTCAGCGCAACAGGCTTGCCGCCCTTACTTCCTTCCGTTTTCCTTCTTGTCTTTCTTGAAACCAGTGTTCCTATTGATCATCAACACTTGATGTTCCTTTTTGATCTCCACTTCTGCAGTTTTAAGCATTGACAAAAGCTCGGGGAGAGACTTCTTCATGCCTTGCATATTATAGTTCATCACGAAGCTCTTATAGCTAGGTGGCAGAGATTGCAGAACACGATGGATGCCTAAGTCAATGGGAATCAATATTCCCAAGGACACAAGCTTATCGGCGTAACCCGACATCTTGAGTACATGCTCACTAACGGAGTTGTGCTCTTCCATCATGCAGCTAAAGAACTTTTCTGAAGCGTTGTATCTCTCTACAACAGCATGTGTGTCGAAAATCATTTTCAACTCACCCATTGTATCAAATGCATTGCCGTTTTCGAAACGCTTTCGAAGTTCCGGCTCTAGCCCATACAATATGCCGCAATGAACTAAGTTGTGTTCCTCCTGACGAGTCTGATAGACATTCTTCTCCTCGTCAGGGGCATCATCTAAAGGTGGGGGGCCTAACGGCGCTTCTAGCACATATTGCTTTTGTGCAGCAGAGAGGAGAATCCTCAAATTCATGGCCCATTCGGTAAAGTTGCTACCGTTCGTTGCTAGTTTCTCTTTCTCCATGAACACATTGAAATTAAAAGCGGTGGTGCCATCTACAATAGAATTTGTAAAGTTTAGACTAAGTGTATGATAGATTGAGTTCAACTAATCTATATTGAATGAACTCCCACTCAAAAGCGACATCCCTCGTGCCTTTTGGTGATTACATGAACCAAATCCACTACACCAAGTCCGATCATCACGTGAGTCGGTATAGCTTCAAAGCGAGCATCAAATGGGCATCATATCAACTATATGACTCATGCTTAACCTTTCGGTCCGTTTTCCGAGGCCATGTGTACATGCTAGGCTCGCCAAGTTAGAACCTTAGTATTCGCGTGTGTCTGCTTTTACACCGAAATATGGTCGTGGATCCAAGAACACCCGATCATCACGTGATGTCTTGGGCGGCGAAAACATAATAGGTGCATACTAAAGGAAGAACACATTCTTATCTTGATATTTAAATGAGGGATCATCTTATTATGCTAACAAAGCGCTAAACAAGCAATATAAGATGCTATCAAACATCATATGTTTATTAGTGAAATGATATGGTTCCCGCAGATGATCTCTATCATGTGCATCGTGGTATGATCACTATCATACCTATATGTGTAAATTCAAGGTCTATGGATTTTACACGCTATGTGTGTTGTAAGAGTATCATCTCATACTTCTACTTACAACACTACCATATCATAACACTAGCCCAGCAACAATCTAAACTAGACGCCTCTAATTTATCCATTGCAAGTTTTACGTGGCTTAGGGCTTTCGAGATAGAACCGTTCTTACCTACGAACATGAACCACAACGAGGATAATCAAATTGTTGACAACTCGCTTGCAAAATAGATATTGACTATAGTAGGAGAGACAGACACCCGCTAGCCACTTATGCAAACTAGTTGCATGTCAAGAGTGGAACAGGTCTCATGTGCGAGGACATGTAAAGTTTGTCTGGGCCGCTTCATCCCACTATGCCACCAATATCCAAAATTACAACAAAGGAGCAACAACATGATCATCATCCCACATACTCATATGTGTACTACCGTGTAAAGTATCTACGCATAGATCCGGCTCGATACCCTGTAGGGTTCGCATAGAAAACAAAAAAATTCCTACGATGGAACTATGTACCAAGATCTATCTACTAGATACAAACAACGGCGGATGTATATCCGTAGAGAACATACCGCTGAAGACCGACAAAGCTTAACGAGTTCGACTCGTGGTTGATGTAGACGATCTCTTGCCGATCTCAAGATCGAGAGGAAGTCCTAGCGCCGCAAATCAACAGCAAGATCCGTGCTCGCACACACGCTCGAGGCACCGAGCAACCTCCGCCTCCTCGCTCCAGCGATGCAGCGGAAGCACAACTCTTTCTTGCGAATAGCCACGGAACATGTATCTTGCTAGTCCGAGACCATGGGGATAAATTCTAGAGGGAGAGATCCTTCACGAGGAGGTGTGAGACAAGTGAGGAGGGGCTCCTTTTATAGGAGGAGGGGGACCCCAAGGGGTGGCAGGCGCATGGGGCTGCCCCTTTCCCTCCCTCTTCATGTGGGTGGACACTCCACTCACAAATCTCCTTTAAATTCCTCCACTCAAAAGTCCACTCAAATTCCCATTAAATTTCCACCAAATTTAATGCAAACTCTCATTAAATAAAACTCTTTTATTTTATTCAGAATTTTGTCAATTACTTTAATGACAAACATTCACAAATAACCTTGCTAGAATTCTATTTCACATGCATAACCACTTTATGCAATTTCACCCAAAACCTGTTTGGTATCTAGTGAAATAAATTCTTGTGCTTATTCATTCTTCGGCATGAAACATTTGCTCCAATTGGATGTCGGTGTCTCTTAAGTGTGTCACCCTACAGTTCATGAATAATGCGGACATGATCGAGACCCTCTCGGATCAATAATCGAAGCGGGATGGAGACCCATCCGACTCCCACATTCAACGATGACTTTCTTGTGATCGTCGGAACCTTTTACGCTAGTATCTTAATCCCTTTGTTTCACGATATATTACATGTCCGAGATTCGATCATCGGTATCTCCATACCTAGTTTGATCTCGTTCCGACATGCACTCTTTTCTCGTTCATGTGATATAACATTCTAGTGATCAAATCACTTGCTTGCAAGCTAATCAATGTGATATCACCGAGAGGGCCCGAGTATATCTATCCGTCATCGGGATGAACAAATTCCACTCGATCCATGAGCCTCAACATAACACTTTATTAGTTCGAATCCATCTTTATAATCACCCATTACGGTGTGACGTTTGATGTTATCAAGAAACTCTTAGGTGTTAGTGATTGACATGATCTCATGGTCTAAGGATTAGGATCACTTCGTAAGTTGTTATAGCAATATAAACTCAAGGACTTTGATCGTAATGCTATACTTCGGATGAATGTTCATCACACCATTACACTAATGTTGTGATCCCGTTATTAACAACATCCAATGTCCATGATCAGGAAACCTTGATCATCTTGTTAACCAACGAGCTAGTTTATGAGAGAGGCATAACTAGGAACTTTCTGTTTGTTTATTAAACACACATGTATTAACGTTTCCGTATCAATACAATTATAGCATGCAAAATAAACATCTATCATATACTTGGAATACACATAATAAACACTTTATTATTGCCTCTCAGGGCATATTCCCTTCAGTATATCTTGAGTAATCATCGACGATGAACAAGCAATATTTCTTCCCACCAAGGCTTGCATGAGAACGAGGACCAAATAAATCCACATGAAGTAATTCCAAGATCCTCTTTGATGACACAATAGTCTTCCTCTTGTGGGGAGAATCATGCATTTTTCCTTCAACACAAGCCCTGCAAACACGATCTTTGGCAAAAGAGACATTGTATTTTAGTCCAAGGATGTGACCACCCTTTTGGAGATTTTGCAAAGTTCTCATGTTGACATGGGCTAAACGGCGATGCCATAGCCAGCCCACGTCGGCCTTTCCGAATAGGCACATCGGACCTGAAGTGGTTTTGCCCGAGAATTCCACCACATACAGGTCATTTTCGACGTATCCAACGAAAGCGACCTTTAGAGACTTGCTCCATAAGAGTACCACCAAATCATCATCGATAAAAACAGCAAAACCCATCTTGCCAAGGGCACGAACAGAAAGAAGATTGTAGCCAAGGGTCTCAACAAGCATGACGTCCACGAGAGAGATATCGTGGGCAACCACAACCTTGCCAAGACCCAATACCTGAGATTTAGACTTATCACCATAGGAGACTGTGATATTATCATGATTTGGACGCATCTCCGTGATGATCTCCTTGTTTTCGGTCATATGACTAGTGCAGCCACTATCCAGCACCCATTTCGACCCACCGAAAGCATAGCCCTGCAAGAAAATTACTTCTTGGTTTTAGGTACCCGTTTTCAATGGGTCCTTTCATGTTAGTAACAAGGGTCTTTGGGACCCAAATAGACCAAGCAATATATTCATCAAAAGGACCAACATAATAAGCATAAACATCGCCATAGTCATCACAAAAGAGTTCATAATTCGGATTGTGAGACCCTGCAAAACCAATATTATTAGTCTTGTCTTTTGTGACAACCTTCTCAGCAGTGCTTGTCTTTAATTGCACATTCTTGGTCTTGTTCTTCTTGGTTTTCTTCTTCTTGGACTTGGTGACATACCCAAGTCCCTCTTTACCATGATTTGACCTTTGCTTGCCAAGGACTTCATCAAGCACACCTTTGTCCTTTGTAGTGATGTCCTTGATCACTTCTTTTTCCACACTAGCATTTTTCTTGTTACTATATGTTGAGTTGGACGAGCTAGGAGTATCATATTTGGCCAATCGACTTTGAAGCTGATCATGTGACTCATTGAGAATAGAGAACTCGTTTTTCAACGCCTTGTGAGCATTGTCAAGTTTCTCCAATTCCTCGGAGAGTCTATCATGAGCAGCCCCAAAGTCAATCCTTTCCTTCTTTAATTTCTTTGCCTTGGTGACAGCATTGTCACGTTCCTTAACGAGTTTAGTCACAATTTCTTCATGTGACTCTTCCATAGACTCAAGCCTATCTTCAAGAGATACCCGAGCTTCTTCTTCTTCAAGAGCATTTTTTAGGGATGCAATTTCCATTGCATCCTCCCTTTCAATTCTGCCCTTTTCTTCGAGGAGTGCTTCGTTTTGGGCCAGCTGATCCATAAGAGCTTAAAAACGAACTTTGTGCTCACCTTGCAAGTTAGTATAGAAATAATCCAAAGCAATAATCTCTTCTTTAAGCTTAAGACTAGCAGGATCATCCATGTCTATCATAGCCTTGGGAAAAGAATAGTTAGAAGAAGTTACCTCGGAGCTTCTTGCCATGAGGCAACTAGCATTCTTTTTGATGATGTTTTCATTCGTAGAGTCGAAGAGAGATGTTGATGTAGATGTGGTGGCTATAGCAGCCACCTCTTGAGAGTTATCGTCCTCGTCCTCATCTTCACTCCCCGATGAATATTCTTCTTGAGCTACTAGAACAATCTTCTTTACAAATTGTTTCTTACGTGGAGCTTTTGATTTGTCCTTGAAAATGAGTCTTCCTCCATTATCCTCTCTACTTTGATATGGACACTCAGCTACGAAGTGCAGCCGGTCACCACAATTAAAGCATGTTCTCAGCTTGGGACCATTTTCTTTTCTTCCATAGGCTCCACTCTTGCGATCTAGTTCAGCTTTAGCCTTGGCTGGATCTTTCCAAAAGTTTCTTGCATAAAGAGCCAAGTATTGTCCGTGGATCCTTTTTATATCTTCGGGACAGTCCAGACCTTCTACCATATATTCATCATGATCAATCACACTAGTCTTCAAAGCCATGTTGACCCCCTTTTGCATCCCCATAGCTCGAGAACGAGCATCTTCGGCATTCTTGGTAGCCACTTTGAAGGCGGCCATTTCTTGCATTACCTCATTGGATGACATGAGGTGATAGTTATGCCTACCTTGGAGACTTTTCAAATCTGTGGGCTCAAATGGCATAAGAGCACTGACATACTTGCGCTTGATCCAAGCATCATCAACATGAGCTGCACCGTGGTTTCTGAAGGTTGTGGCTATTGCCTTGAGCCTCCTATACATGTCCTCGTGGTCTTCTCCATCCAGCATATAAAATCCTTCAGCTTCATTGCTCAAGGCATCATATCTATTCCTTCTCATACTTTCATTTCCGATGAAGAGCTCGGTGAGAGCATCCCAAGCTTCTTTAGCTGTGCTAAGATGCTGAATGTGTGGCATGTCTTTGTCACCCACACCAAGCTGTATCATGTGTAGAGCTGTAGCATTGAGTTGGCTATCGACCACTTCTCTTCTTGTGAGATTGTTAGGATTTCCAACATGAAGACCATTTTCGATGATCTTTCACAACTCTATGGAGGAACTGCATGTTGCAGATATGCCCTAGAGGCAATAATAAATATAGTTATTATTATATCTTTGTGTTTATGATAAATGTTTACATTCATGCTATAATAGTATTAACAAGGAAACATTAATACTTGTGTGATTTGTAAACTTAATTTGAAGTCCCTAGTAAAGCCTCTATATAATACTAGCTTGTTGGTTAATAGATGATTGTGTTTTCCCTATCATGAACATTGAGATGTTATTAACAACAAGATCATGTCGTTAGGAGAATGATATGATGGACATACTCCTATAGATAAGCGTAGCATAAAGATCAAGTCATTTCAATAGTTCAATTGCTATATGCTTTCTGATACATAGTAACCTAATTCCTTCGACCATGAGATCATGCATATCACCTTTACCGGATGGATGCTTTGATGACATCAAACACCACACGTAACTGGGTGGCTATAAAGGTGGCATTGAGTGTTCGGAAAGTATTGGTTGAGACACATGGATCAAGAGTGGGATTTGTCCATCCATATGATGGATAGATATACTCTGGGCCCTCTCGGTGGAATGTCATCCAATTAGCTTGCAAGCATGTGACTGGCTCACAAGGGATCACATATCACGGGAATGAGAAAATAGTACTTATCGGTAACGAGGTTGAACTAGGTATGCAGAGGTACCGACGATCATAACCTCGGATAAGTAAAGTATCGTGAGACAAAGGGAAATTGGTATCGTATGTAAGTGGTTCATTCGATCGCAAAGTAATCGTAGAAATATGTGGGAGCCATATGAATTTCCAGATTCCTCTATTGGTTATTGTTCGGATAAGTGTGTCGATCATATCCGCATAATTCACGAACCGTAGGGAGACACACTTAAGGATTCGACGTTGTTTGAGTAGTTATGGTATGATGAGAAAGAGACCGAATGTTGTTCGGAGTCTCGGATGGGATCCAGGATATCACAAGGAGATCCGGAATGGTCCGGAGAATAAGATTCATATAAGGAAAGTCCCGTTTCGGAGTTGGGGAATGGTTCCGGTGTTTTCATCGGGAATGTTCTAGAAGGTTCCGGAATGTCCGGCACTCCGGAGGGGAAGGGGTACATGAATGTGTCATTGCAAGTTGGAATGATTGCATCATGTACTAAGTGTCTTCGCTGTCCAAAATAAAGGGTTTATTCAAATCCTAGTTTGAAAAGTCAAACGGCTAGTTTGAAAAGTCAAACGACAGTTTTTTGGAAAGAGGGGAGAGGTGGAAACCGAGTTGGGGAGGGAATCCCTCCTCCAACCGGCGGCGCACCACCCAAGCCGAGTTGGGGAGGGACTCCCCTCCCTCCCCTTGGCCGGTCGGCCCCTCCACCTATATAAGGAGGGGCAGGGCTCCCTCCTAGCACACACAAGTACCTCTCCTCCAAACCCTAGCTTGGCGCCACCACCTCCTGCAGCTGCCGCCGCCTCCTAGGGTTGACCTAGCCGCCGACTTGGGGTGCCCCATACCCTAGCCGCCGGCTCTAGCACCTCCTCCTTGGTGTCTCTAAAACCTAGATCGCCGAGGAGCTCTCTCATACTCCACCATACTCGCCCGCTTAAAGGCCTGCGAGATATCCCTCTACTTAGGTACCACGCCGTTGTCTGCCGAATCGCGAGGAGAGTGCTACAACCTCCATTTTCTGGAACAAGGGAGAGGAAGGTATTCAGTCGAAAACGATGTGACCGATTGGGAGGCTTCTTGCATGGCGGGAAGGATCGTCTACGCGATCTTGAGATCGGGAAGAGTACGACTACATCACCCACGAGAATCTGCTCTCGTTAAACACTTTGGAATCTTCGAGGGTAAGTTATTCCATCGACTCGTTGCTACAATCTAGTAGATAGATCTTGGCTTGTTTGTTTGTATGCGGTAGAAAATTTTTGTTTTCCATGCTACGAAACCCTACAGTGGTATCAGAGCCGTGTCTATATGTAGATCTGTTGCACGAGTAGAACACAATTGTCATTGTGGGCGTTGATGCTTTTATTGTCGATTGCTTCTTGTGTACTTTGCATCTTGCGGTATGTTGGGATGAAGCGGCCCGGGCTAACCTTACATGACATCGTTCATGAGACTTGCTCCACGCTTGACATGCAACTTGTATTGCATAAGTGGCTTTGCGGGTGCCTGTTTCTCCTGGCATAGTTAAGATCCAATTTACAACGGGTGATTAACAATACTAGTATCAATGTTGTGGTTCTTGTTCGTAAGTTAGAACAACACTTATTGAAAGCCCCAAACCACGTAAAACATGCAAAGAAAGTAGAGGCGTCTAACTTTGTTTTGCAGGGGTGTGCTGTGATGTGATATGGCCATGATTGTGATTATATTTGATGTATGAAATGTTCCTTATTGTAAGTTGGCAACCGGCAGGAGCCATATGGTTATCTTTAATTTATGTTAAGACCCACGTGTCTATTCAAAGTAGTTGTAATAGTTGAAGCCGGTGGATGACAACCATGGAGAAGCGTCATTGACCTTGATGCAATGCCGGTGATGATGGAGATCATGTTCGTGCTTGAAGATGGAGATCGGAAGCGCAAAGAAGAAAGGCCATATCATATCACATATTATGAATTGCATGTGATGTTAATCCTTTATGCATCTTGTATTGCTTAGTAGACGACGGTAGCATTATAAGATGATCCCTCATGCACATGAATTTCAAGTCATAAAGTGTTCACCCTTAGTTAGCACCGTTGCTAAAGCTTGTTGTTTCGAAGCACCACGTGATGATCGGGTGTGTTAGATTCCGCAAGTGTATACAACGTGAGCAACCAGATTTGCTCATGCGGAAACTAAGGTTTGATCTTGACGAGCCTAGCATGTACAGACATGGTCTTGGAACACAGATCACCGAAAGGTAAAGCATGAATCATATAGTAGATATGATGAACATGTCGATTGTTCGCCATTGAAACTATATCAACTCTCGTGATGATCGGTGTTGATGTGGTGAATTTGGCTCGTGTGATCACTAAAACAATGTGAGGGATATTGTTTTGAGTGGGAGTTCACCTAGATTAATTTTATTAATATGAACTCAATTTGTCATAAACTTAGTCTAAACTATTGCAAATATGTTGTAGATCAATGGCAGCCCCTACCATCAATTTTAATGCGTTCCTAGAGAAAGAAAAGTTGAAAAACAATAGAAGCAACTTCGTGGATTGGTTCCGCAATTTGAGGATTGTCCTCACAGCTGGTAATTTGACCTATGTCTTTGGATGCATTTGGGTGACCCACTGCAAATGATGTCGCCGATGAAGTAAAGAACGTTTACCTCACTCGGAAGACTCAATACTCCACAGTTCAGTGTGCTATCTTGTATGGTTTAGAATCGGAGCTTCAGAAAAGGTTTGAGAATTCAGACCCATATGATATTGTCGAGGATCTCAAATTGATCTTTGAGACTCATGCGGCAATTGAAAGCTATGAGGCTTCTGAAAAGTTCTTTAACTGCAAGATGGAAGAGGGCAGCTCCGTCAGTGAGCATGTGCTTAAGATGTCTGGGCACGCAAACAAACTTCAAAGCTTGGGTATAGTGATTCCTAATGCTTTGGGGATTTATCGTGTCCTCCAATCACTACCACCAAGTTAAAGATCTTTGTGATGAACTACAACATGCAGAACATGAACAAGACGTTGCCAGAACTCTTTGCCATGTTGAAGTCTGCAGAAGTGGAGATCAAGAAAGAGCACCAAGTGTTGTTGGTCAATAAGACCACCAAATTCAAGAAAGGCAAGTCTAAGCAGAAGAGACACTTCAAGAAGGGTGGTAAGAAAGTTACCACGCCGACGAAGAAGACCAAGGCTAGACCTATGCCTGATACTGAGTGCTTTTACTGCAAGGGAGAAGGTCACTGGAAGTGGAATTGCCCAAAGTACTTGGCGGATTTGAAGAACGGCAACATCAAGAAGAAAGGTATATCTGATATACTTGTTATTGATGTGTATCTCACTAGTACTCGTAGTAGTGCTCGGTATTTAATCTTGGTTGTTGCTCATATTTGTAACTCGAAGCAGGTCTGCAGAATAAACGGAAGCTAGCGAAGAACGAGGTGACGATGGCGTGGGAAATGGATCAAAGGTTAATGTGATCGCGGCTTCGCTACCCCTTCATCTACCATCGGGATTAGTTTTATACTTAAATAATTGTTATTTGGTGCTGCGTTGAGCATGAACATTATATCGGGATCTTGTTTATTGTAGAGGCGGTTACTTGTTTAAGTCCGAGAATAATGGTTGTTCGATTTATATGAGTAATATGTTTTATGCACATGCACCTTTGATAGATGGTCTAATCTTATTGAATCTCGATAGTGGAAATACACATATCAACAACATTGAGGCTAAACGTTTGAAATCAAGCGATAATTCGACCTATATGTGGCACTTTGTCGTCTTGGTCACATTGAGTGAAACGTATGAAGAAACTCCATTCGATGGACTTCTTGAATCACTTGATTTTTAATCACTTGAAAGATCTGAAGCATGTCGATGGGTAAAATGACTAAGACTCCATTTTACGGTATGATGGAGCGAGCTACGGACTTATTGGAAATCATACATACCGATGTGTGGTCCAATGAGTGTAGCATCGCTGATGGTTATCGTTATGTTCTTACCTTCACGGATGACTTGAGTAGATATGGTTATATCTATTTCATGAAACATAAGTCCGAAACTTTCGAGAAGTTTAAGGAGTTTCAAAGTGAGGTAGAGAATCAACGTAACAAGAAGATTAAATTTCTACGTTCTGATCGTGGAGGTGAATATCTAAGTTACGAGTTTAGCGAGCATTTGAAGAAATGCGGAATACTTTCACAATTGACACCGCCGGGAACACCACATCGTAATGGTGTGTCCGAACGTCGTAATCGAACTCTCTTAGATATGGTTCGTTCTATGATGTCACTTACAGATTTACCGCTATCATTTTGGGTTTATGCATTAGAAACAGCCGCATTCACTTTAAATAGGGCACCGTCTAAATCCGTTGAAACGACACCGTATGAATTATGGTTTGGGAAGAAACCTAAGTTGTCGTTCCTTAAAGTTTGGGGTTGCGAAGCCTATGTAAAGAAGTTACAGCCAGACAAGCTTGAACCCAAAGCGGAAAAATACGTCTTCATAGGATACCCAAAGGAAACTATTGGGTATACCTTCTATCATAGATCCGAAGGCAAAATCTTCGTTGCCAAGAATGGATCCTTTCTAGAGAAGGAATTTCTCTCGAAGAAGTACGGAAGGAAAGTAGAACTCGACGAGGTTGTCGAACCTTCTCTCGAAATTGCAGTAGCGCGACCGGAAGAAGTTCATGTGGTGCTGCACCAATTAGAGAGGAAGCTAATGATGGTGATCATGAAACTTGGTTGAAGTTGCTACTGAGCCTCGGAGGTCAACGAACTCGTACCACTCCATTGGTATGATCCCGTTATGAGTGTCATGTTGGTGGACAACGATGACCCCGAGACATATGAGGAAGCGATGATGAGACCAGATTCCAATAAATGGCAAGAAGCCATGAAATCCGAGATTGGATCCATGTACGAAAACCAAGTGTGGACTTTGGTGGACTTCGGATGGCGGAAGGTCTGTCGAGAATAAATGGATTTTCAAGAAGAAAGCAGATCTTGATGGTAATGTTATCGTCTATAAAGCTCGACTTGTCGCAAAAGGGTTTCGACAAATTCAAGGAGTTAACTACGATGAGACTTTCTCACTGGTAGCGAAGCTAAAGTCTGTGAGGATTATGTTAGCAATCGCTGCATATTACGATTATGAGATATGGCAGATGGATGTCAAAACAGCATTCCTCAATGGAGACATTGATGAAGAGTTGTATATGATGCAACCCAAAGGTTTTTTCGATCCTAAAGATGCTAACAAGGTATGCAAACTTCAACGGTCCATCTATGGATTGAAGCAAGCATCCTGAAGTTGGAATCAACGTTTTGATAAGGTGATCAAAGTTTTGGTTTTATACAAACTTATGGAGAAGCTTGTATTTACAAGAAAGTGAGTGGGAGCTCTGTAGCATTCTTAATACTATATGTGGATGACATATTGTTGATTGGGAATGATGTAGACCTTCTTAATAGTGTCAAGGAATATTTGAATAATAGTTTTTCAATGAAGGATCTTGGCGAAGCAGCTTACATATTAGGCATAGAGATTTATAGAGATAGATCGAAACGCCAAATATCATTGTCACAGAGTACATATTTGGACAAAGTTCTAAAGAGGTTTGGAATGGAAGATAGCAAGAAAGGGTTCTTGCCCATGTTGCCCAATACGACCTTGAGTAAAACTCAAACTCCGACATCGACAGAAGATAGAGAAAGGATGAGTAAGACTCCCTATGCCTCAGCCATAGGATCTCTAATGTATGCCATGCTATGTACTAGACCCGACATTGCATATGCTGTTAGTTTAACTAGCAGATATCAAAGTGATCCAGGAGTGGATCATTGGACAGCGGTCAAAAACATCCTTAAGTACTTGAGAAGAACTAAGGATATGGTTCTTTCTTATGGAGGTGATGAACAGCTCGTTGTTAATGGTTACACCGATGCTAGTTGGAACACCGATACGGATGATTCTAAATCACAATCTGTATACGTATTTATTTTGAATGGTGCAGCGGTTAGCTGGAGGAGTGCAAAGCAAAGCATTGTGGCGAGATCTTCAACTGAATCGGAATACATGGCTACTTCGGAGGCTTCACAAGAAGCGATATGGATGAAAGAGTTCATTACAGAGTTGGGTGTGGTTCCTAGTGCGCTGGACCCAACGTCTATCTACTGTGATAACATGGGCGCCATAGCCAATGCGCAAGAACCAAGCTCACACAAGAAGCTGAAGCATATCAAGCTACGTTTTCACGCTATTCGAGAACATATCCAAGATGGGGATATAAAGATTTGCAAAGTACACACAGATCTGAATGTGGCGGATCCGTTGACTAAACCTCTCCCAAGGGCAAAACATGACCAAACACCGCCATGGGTGTTCGGTATATTACCATGTAATCTAGATTAGATGACTCTAGTGCAAGTGGGAGACTGTTGGAGATATGCCCTAGAGGCAATAATAAATATAGTTATTATTATATCTTTGTGTTTATGATAAATGTTTACATTCATGCTATAATAGTATTAACAAGGAAACATTAATACTTGTGTGATTTGTAAACTTAATTGAAGTCCCTAGTAAAGCCTCTATATAATACTAGCTTGTTGGTTAATAGATGATTGTGGTTTCCCTATCATGAACATTGATATGTTATTAACAACAAGATCATATCGTTAGGAGAATGATATGATGGACATACTCCTATAGATAAGCATAGCA
Source organism: Avena longiglumis (assembly GCA_030063025.1). Lineage (NCBI taxonomy): Eukaryota > Viridiplantae > Streptophyta > Magnoliopsida > Poales > Poaceae > Avena > Avena longiglumis. The sequence goes on along the minus strand of CP125974.1, from coordinate 451,846,210 downwards.
TAAAGATCAAGTCATTTCAATAGTTCAATTGCTATATGCTTTCTGATACATAGTAACCTAATTCCTTCGACCATGAGATCATGCATATCACCTTTAACGGATGGATGCTTTGATGACATCAAACACCACACCATAACTGGGTGGCTATAAAGGTGGCATTGAGTGTTCGGAAAGTATTGGTTGAGACACATGGATCAAGAGTGGGATTTGTCCATCCATATGACGGATAGATATACTCTGGGCCCTCTCAGTGGAATGTCATCCAATTAGCTTGCAAGCATGTGACTGGCTCACAAGGGATCACATATCATGGGAACGAGAAAAGAGTACTTATCGGTAACGAGGTTGAACTAGGTATGCAGAGATACCGACGATCATAACCTCGGATAAGTAAAGTATCGTGAGACAAAGGGAAATTGGTATCGTATGTAAGTGGTTCATTCAATCGCAAAGTAATCGTAGAAATAGGTGGGAGCCATATGAATTTCCAGATTCCTCTATTGGTTATTGTTCGGAGAAGTGTCTCGATCATGTCCGCATAATTCACGAACCGTAGGGAGACACACTTAAGGATTCGACGTTGTTTGAGTAGTTATGGTATGATGAGAAAGAGACCGAATGTTGTTCGGAGTCTCGGATGGGATCCGGGATATCACGAGGAGATCCGGAATGGTCCGGAGAATAAGATTCATATAAGGAAAGTCCCGTTTCGGAGTTGGGGAATGGTTCCGGTGTTTTCATCGGGAATGTTTTAGAAGGTTCCGGAATGTCCGACACTCCGGAGGGGAAGGGGTACATGAATGTGTCATTGCAAGTTGGAATGATTGCATCATGTACTAAGTGTCTTCGCTGTCCAAAATAAATGGTTTATTCAAATCCTAGTTTGAAAAGTCAAATGGCTAGTTTGAAAAGTCAAACGGCAGTTTTTGGAAAGAGGGGGAGAGGTGGAAACCGAGTTGGGGAGGGAATCCCTCCTCCAACCGGCGGTGCACCACCCAAGCCGAGTTGGGGAGGGACTCCCCTCCCTCCCCTTGGCCGTCCGGCCCCTCCACCTATATAAGGAGGGGCAGGGCTCCCTCCTAGCACACACAAGTACCTCTCCTCCAAACCCTAGCTTGGCGCCACCACCTCCTGCAGCTGCCGCCGCCTCCTAGGGTTGCCCTAGCCGCCGACTTGGGGTGCCCCAAACCCTAGACGCCGGCTCTAGCACCTCATCCTTGGTGTGTCTAAAACCTAGATCGCCAAGGACCTCTCTCGTACTCCACCATACTCGCTCTGGCTTAAGGCGAAGCCCTGCGAGATCTCCCCTCTACTTCCGGTACCACGTTGTCTTGGGAATCGCGAGGAGAGTGCTACAACCTCCATTTTCTTGGAACAAGGAGAGGAAGGTCTTCGTCAAGTACCAAATGTGTGACCGGCTGAGGGGCCTTCTTGGGAGCGCCTGGGAAGGATCGTCTACGCGATCTTGAGATCGGGAAGAGTACGACTACATCACCCACGAGAATTTGCTCTCGTTAAACACTTCGGAATCTTCGAGGGTAAGTTATTCCATCAACTCGTTGCTACAATCTAGTAGATAGATCTTGGCTTGTTTGTTTGTATGCGGTAGAAATTTTTTGTTTTCCATGCTACGAAACCCTACACTGCACACATGAGATTTCATCAAAAATTGCCATTGAGAGAAAGTAGATGCTGAAAGTTTGGGTGGATCACCCCTATTATGTATATGTGGGCGAGGAATAGGCGGATCAGGGGAATACACATGATAAGCCTCATTGTATCTATCCTTACCGCTATCCTTTTTCGAGGAGGAGCTCTTGCTAGTATCATCACCTACCACTTCGTTATCTTTGCAAACAGTTTTACCCGTTTCCTTGGATTGCGGAGTGGTATCCTCAGAGTTAGATGGAGGTGATGCTGCGGATGTGGAGAGACGCATTATCAATTGACGCATCTCTTCCATCTTAGCCTCCATTGAACTCACCAAGGTTGTTTCCAACGTCTTGAGATCGTTCATGGTGACTACCTCCGGAGCATCACTCCCATCTCCCTTGGAACCCATACTTCTCTTAGGCGGTTAAGCCCGAAATAAGAGCCGAGGCTCTGATACCAAATGAAATGGATCGTATGGGCACCTAGAGGGGGGGTGAATAGGTGCTAACCAATTTTTAATACTTTTTCAATTTTAGGCTTGACACACAGTAAATTCTCTAGATATGCAACTACGAGAATTTCCCTATATGTAACCCTAACTACTAAGCACGTAAAAGAGGAGCGAGGAAACCGTAGTGGAGCACGCGGAGACACAGGGATTTGTTTTACCGCAGTTCCTTCCTTGTTAAGGGAAGTACATCTGCGTTGGAGGGGTGGGCGGTTCTAAGACCACCACGCCACAATAGGCCTCACCCTATTCTCCGATGGATCTCGCCACGAGAGGCCTGATCCACCTTCTCCACTATTGGATCCCTTCGAGGCGGGAACCGGTGCCTTTTACAACACTATCGGGGCACACACCCACAACCGAATTGGGGGCTCCCTAGATGACAACAAGCTGCCACAAGAACAAGGTTTATCAATATAAACAAAAACTAGGATCTACATATTTGCAAGAAATACTAGATCGGAGGTTCTCCAAATGAATGGGGAGGAGATGAAGCGCTTGATTGCTGATGATGAAGATCGAGTTCTCCTCCTTCGATTCCCCAAGGGATGGGGCCTTTGGGTGGATCTAGGTGGAGCACTCTTGGATGAAGCTTTCAGATCTGATCTGGTTTTTTTCGAGATGAATCAAGAGTTCTGGCAGGAGGGGGATGGCTGGCTTAAATACCCCCTCCCCAGATCTGGCAGTTGCACAAATTTGGGGGCGGATTATCCGCCCCCTGGGAAAACTCTGCCCCAAGGGCGGATTCTCCGGGGGAAACTCCGCCCCCTCTCTGGGGCTTGCGCCTTGGTGAAGCTTGGTGAAGATCTTGGGGGGCGGATAATCCGGCCAGACCGGAAAGTCCGGCCAAAACTCCGCCCCCTCTCTAGGGCTTGCGCCTTGGCGATGAGCAGGGGGCGGATTATCCGGCCCCCCTGAGGGGAGGATTATCCAAGGGCGAAAAATCTGCAAAATTCCGCCCCTCAGGGCTTGCTCCTGCTTGCAAGGGAGGCGGATTATCCGCCTGGTGGAGTATCCGCCCCCAAAGGCATAGTTCTTTTCCCTTTATTCTCAAATAGAGCTGCAACACTTCAACACACATTAAATGATCCTTGGTATTGTTATCTAACACACAAAACACTAGGGATTAAGAAATGTTCTTTCAACAATATCAGAAACCCTAATTCATAGAAACCATCGGGCTCGGGTCCCATCGCGAAGAACCAATACCGGAAATAAAGGCGGCAATCAATCAACCCTCGGGTTCGGGATGCCCTGGCGAGGACACACCGGCTAACCCTAGGTGCAACATCGATTCAACTGTTGCGATCGCCTACACTTGTGGGTCATCAGGCGGGCGACGTTGTGGCGGGCGGGCGACGACACAGCTACGGGTGGGAAGGAGAGGGAGAGGCGGCGGGTGGCGCTGGAGACGTAGGTGGCGACGGTGCTGGACATGGCCGGAGCAAGGCGGAGACGGACGAGGCGCCGATGGGCGGATCGAGACGAAGCGGGAGCGGCGGCGGCGACAACACGCAAGGGAGGCGGCGTCGGGCAGCCTGCCGGCATCGTAGGGATCGGGTCCAAAACATATATGGCATTGCCGCGCCCGTCCTGTACTTCCTTTATATACACAAAATGAAAATACATATACATATACAAAATAGTATATAAGTATGCATACACAATATATATACACAATATGATAATATCTAAAAAACTAACTAGAAACAATTTAAAATAGCTTAGGACCCCGATCCCTCCTCTGCTCGCCCCTGTAGTCGACGCCGCCGCGCCCAAGCTTGCGCCCCTCCATAGTGGCGCACCGGCCCCGTCGCGGCCTGCTCACGCCCGTAGTGGTCGGCATCGCTGCGCGCGGCATGGCTCGCCGGCCCCGTAGCCGCACCAGCCCGACCCCTGTGTAGGCAGAGGGGCAGCAGCATGCAACAAGAACGGCCCGAAGAGGCCCAGATCGGCGAGCATGCACCGCCGCAGGATCCCGTCGCCGTCGACCCAACATCAGCGCGGACGCCGCCATGCCAGCACCCTCCACCGCCACGCCACGCCACCCGCCGGCCGAGTCCAGCAGCACCTTTCCCCTCCGCCATGGACAGAATCGCCCCCCGCTGCGAGGCCTCCACCGGACGCGAGAAATCCCGCCGCCGCCGCACCACGCCACGCGAGAAATCCCGTCGGTGCCTTCCGGCGGCGCTAGTGGGAGAGGGAGGAGGGGACGGCAGGCCGGAGAGGGCGACCTGGCTCTGGCGACGGCGCGTGTGGCGGCTGGCGGGGACGCACGACGCACGGTGGTTGGAGGTGGCGGCGACGCGCTTCTTGGCGGGACGGCGGCGTCGGCGCTCAGGGCGGAGGCGGGCGGCGGCGGCGTCTCCATGTTGTAAAGTGCGCAGAGAATGGAGAAGGGAAGAAGAGGAACGGGCGCGTCGTGTATAAAGGGGAGGGAGAATACGTCCCGGTTGTTGGCTCCAACCGGGACTAAAGGGTCATACGTCCCGGTTGGAACCACCAACCGGGACGTATACTCCACCTTTTTTTCATCAGACAAGGGGAAGGCGCACGGGTCTTTAGTCCCGGTTGGTGGACTAAACCGGGACGTATTACCCTGTTTTCAAAAAAATTCAGGAATTTTCTCTCTCTTCCCGCCTTATTTTTTATTTTGGGGTTTAAATTTGTAATGTTTTTTAAATGATCATTCCTTTGGAATTTAGAAAACTTTAAACATAAAAAGTGTTTGAATTTGAATAATTAATTCAAAACCATTTTCTATTTTTAAAAATAATTAATGTAACCATTGAAAATTAAAAATGAATTAACTTATATTTTTTGAATATTAATTTGGAATTTAGAAAAACTTAAAACATAAAAAGTTTTTGAATTTGAATAAATAATTCAAAACCATTTTATGTTTTTAAAAATAATTAATGTAACCATTTAAACTATGAACCATTTAAAATTAAAAATGAATTAACTTATATTTTTTGAATATTAATTTGGAATTTAGAAAAACTTTAAACATAAAAAGTGTTTGAAATTGAATAAATAATTCAAAACCATTTTTTGTTTTTAAAAATAATTAATGTAACCATTTAAACTATGAACCATTTAAAATTAAAAATGAATTAACTTATATTTTTTGAATATTAATTTGGATTTAGAAAAACTTTAAACATAAAAAGTGTTTGACTTTGAATAACTAATTCAAAACCATTTTCTATTTTAAAAAATAATTAATGTAACAATTTAAAATTAGAAATGAATTAACTTATATTTTTTGAATATTAATTTGGAATTTAGAACAACTTTTAACATAAAAAGTGTCTAAATTTGAATAAATAATTCAAAACCATTTTCTATTTTTAAAATAATTAATGTAACCATTTAAACTATGAACCATTTAAAATTAAAAATGAATTAACTTATATTTTTTGAATATTAATTTGGAATTTAGAAAAACTTTAAACATAAAAAGTGTTTGGATTTGAATAACTAATTGAAAACCATTTTTCTGTTTTTAATTTGGATTTCAATTAATTTATATTTTTTATATATTAATGGGCGGGAAGAAAATTTTATTATGATAGAACTGGAATTAAAGTACATAATGCAACTAACACTAAGTCACATAGAAGAACTGAAAATTAAGATACATGGCCAGATTAAGCCACAATCGACCGAACTTGTTTTGCAATGTTGGAGTGATTCAGTCATGCTCCTGCCTACACCTGTAATACTACCTTGTAGTCATCGTGACTTGGCCGTCAATGCTGCCGTCGTCGCCATAGTTGAACCTTGAAGGCTAAGTACGAGTGGGCTGGACTTGAGGGTAGCGCAGGGGGTTAGAGTCGGCGGCGTGTCGTGAGCCATGACGCCGGGAGAGTCCGCCGCCACCACAGCCGACGGCGGCCTCGTTAAAGTTCGGAGGTGGGTCGTCCTCCTCGTGCTGGCAGCCCTCTCACGCCGATCCACGAAGAAGGCTTCCCAAGTCGAAATAGTCGGGATGCCATATGGGATTCCTCATTGCTCGTGAGCTCAAGTAGTAGTGGTTCGTGATGGCCATCTGGCGCGCCACCTAGAGGGACAGGAGGAACTGCACGCCTCGGCGCTGCATCCAGTGAGGGACACGAGCCGTGAGGCGGGGGTAGTCGGCGCAAAGCGCCTCCGCCTCCCTGGGGGTTAGTGCTACGGTGGAAGTCATGGGAAAGAGTGATGAGGTTGCAGATATGAGTGTAGAGATGTGCAATGACAATGGAGGCCAACCCTATATATATATAGTGAGAAATGGCAGGAAGATAACTGGAGGGAAGAACTGGCGGGAAAAACTAGCGGGAAGAGCTGGCGGGAACAAATGGCGGGAAGAAAAATGGTGGGAAGAAATGGCGGGAAGAAAAATGGCAGGAAGAAAATTGGCTCATTTAGAAATTGCATTGGATCTATGAAGAAACCACATATTGCGAGTCTAAAAATGATTTTTTGAAAAAAATCACGGCCGTTAGATCATGTACCTGTAGTACAAACCGGACCCACTTCCTACCGATTCAGCAGACATTTGTCCTTTTTACCCGGGATGGACGAAAAGGTTTGAGATGTCCCGGTTGGGAGATAGTCCATGTAAGGTGGTCTAGTATTTTAGAAAAATGGGACAGTAGCATTCTGAAAAAGCATTTTGGTGGTTACTTCACAAAACGACCCGTTTTTTGCGCTCGGAAAATGGAAAAGGGCTTTTCCGTGCGATGAAAAGGAAAACTTCCTCCTGCAATATTGTTCTCCATACCAATGTCCACATGTATGCATAATATGGGCATATCATCACAAACTATACCGTGATTCAGCACATAACATCGGTCATTTGGACCGAAAGCCATGAAACCTCGAACATGATAGGTTATTTCGTGAAGGTTTTTTCGAGACATGATTAATATACCAAGTCTGGTATTTTTCCTTTCAACTATGTCACATAATATGACACCACGCGAAGGATTTTCATTGTTCGGATTTCTATGAATTTCTTATGCCCGTTTTGAATTTTTTGAATTTCAAACTATGGTCGAACCGGCGTGCATGAAGATAGGGGACGAGCATCGTTAGAAATTGCATTGGATCTATGAAGAAACTACATATTGCGAGTCTAAAAATGATTTTTTTCAAAAAATCACGGGCGTTAGATCATGTACCTGTAGTACAAACCGGACCAACTTCCTACCGATTCGGCAGACATTTGTCCTTTTTACCAGGGATGGACGAAAAGGTTTGAGATGTCTCGGTTGAGAGATAGTCCATGTAAGGTGGTCAAGTATTTTATAAAAATGGGAAGGTAGCATTCTGAAACAGCATGTTGGTGGTTACTTCACAAAACGACCCGTTTTTTGCGCTCGAAAAATGGAAAAGGGCTTTTCCGTGCGACAAAAAGGAAAACTTCCTCCTACAATATTGTTCTCCATACCAATTTCCACATGCATGCATAATATGGGCACAGCATCACAAACTATGTCGTAATTCAGCACATAACATCGGTCATTTGGACCGAAAGCCGTGAAACCTCGAAGATGATAGGTCATTTTGTGAATGTTTTTTCGAGACATGATCAATATACCAAGTATGGTATTTTTCCTTTCAACTATGTCACATATGACACCACGCGAAGGATTTTCATTGTTCGGAATTTTTTTGAATTTCTTATGCCCGTTTTGAATTTTTTGAATTTCTAACTATGGTCGAACCGGTGTGCATGAAGATAGGGGACGAACATCATTAGAAATTGCATCATATCTATGAATAAACCACATATTGCGAGTCTAAAAATGATTTTTTAAAAAATCACGGGCGTTAGATCATGTACCTATAGTACAAACCGGACCCACTTCCTACCGATTCGGCAGACATTTGTCCTTTTTACCCGGGATGGAAGAAAAGGTTTGAGATGTCCCGGTTGGGAGATAGTCCATGTAAGGTGGTCTAGTATTAAAAAAATGGGACGGTAGCATTCTGAAACAGCATTTTGGTGGTTACTTCACAAAACAACCCGTTTTTTGCGCTCAGAAAATGGAAAAGGGATTTTCCGTACGACGAAAAGGAAAACGTCCTCTTGCAACATTGTTCTCCATACCAATGTCCACATGCATGCATAATATGGGCACATCATCACAAACTATGCCGTGATTCAGCACATAACATCGGTCATTTGGACCGAAAGCCATGAAACCTCGAACATGATAGGTCATTTTGTGAAGGTTTTTTCGAGACATGATCAATATACCAAGTCCGGTATTTATCTTTCAACTATTTCACATAATATGACACCACGCGAAGGATTTTTATTGTTTGGATTTTCAATATACTAAAGGTTTATCTTTAGTCCCGGTTGGAGGGATTTCGGCAGGCTGGGCCAGGCAGCACTAATGATAGGGGTAAGTGTCGATATTATGTCGTGCGGAGTGTACCTTGTCCCGGATGGTGTCACCAACCGGGACTAACGATGAAACTTTAGTCCCTGTTGGAGACACCAACCGGGACAAAACACGAGTCAGCACTAATAATAGGGGTGAGTGTCGACATTATGTCATAAGTGTCGACACTGTGCCGAGTTGCTTGTACTATAAATAGGCATCCTTGTGAGTCTAGTCCTCCAGCCAGATTGAGGCATCTCCAATATTGTTTTCGAGCGAGGACACCACTACCGGTTTGGGAGATGTCGTATCGATCCTCGGCATCTCCAAGAAAGCTGGTCATAGAGGCACTCCTAATATGTGAAATTAGTTAGCTCCTGTGTATTGAGCTAGTTAGAAGTTACAAGCTGCAAGATGGTGTGCGAGCAGGACACCACTACGACCAGTTTGGGGAGATGCCCGGATCGATCCTCCGGCATCTCCAAGAAACTGGTCATAGAGGCACTCCCTAATATGTGACCACGCGTGTTTGGAGATCAGATCTTAATGGTAAGTACGAATCGGGACAACTTCTTCATAGTTCAGGAAAGTCGTTCTACAAATCGGGACTAAAGGCCCCCTTTAGTCCCGGTCCAGCCACAAAACAGGACTATCACTCAAGACATTTATTAATATTAAAAACTAAGACTACAAAACCGGGACTAAAGGCCCCCCCCTATATATAGTCCCGGTCAAGCCACAAACCGGGACGAACACTCAATACATTTATTAAACTTGGAAAATTGCAAACATCATAAGATATCCCGGCCAGACATGAACTAGAGTTACACAATATGAGCATGAACTTCTTGGCATATGTCCTTCGTTGTGATCGCTTTAGACGTAACCATGGAGCATCTTCTTTACTTAACAGAATGCTTGGGTTAGTTTTCACTGTGAAGGGCGGAATTTTATCAAACTTATGATAATCTTCTGACATGTCTGTCTTGTCCTCGATTCCCATGATGTTTCTTTTCCCTGAAAGAACTATGTGACGCTTTGGCTCATCATATGATGTATTCGTTTGCATATTTTTTCTTTTTTCAGTCTGAAGGACATGTCTTTCACATAGAAAACCTGAGACACATCATTGGCTAGGACGAATGGTTCATCTCTATAACCAAGATTGTTGAGATCCATTGTTGTCATTCCGTACAACTGGTCTATCTTTACCCCTTCCCCATTCAGGTTGACCCATTTGCAGCGAAACAAAGGGACCTTAAAAGAGACTCCATAGTCTAGTTCCCATATCTCCTCTATGTAACCATAGTATGTGTCCTTTTGCCCATTCTCGTATGTTGCATCAAAGAGGACACCACTATTTTGGTTGGTGCTCTTTTTATCTTGGGCGATTGTGTAGAATGTATTCCCATTTATTTCGTACCCTTGGAAATTCAATATAGTAGAAGATGGTGACGCGACCAACAAGTATAGCTGATCTCCAACAATGGTGTCATTCCAGAGATGTGTCCGCATACAACCACCGAAAGACTTCATGTGTTCATCTGTAATCCATGATTCAGGCTTCCTCGGGTTTTTGGAGCGTACAATATTCTTGTGTTCCTCGATATACGAAACTGCCAAGGTGGAATTATGTAGAAATGTGTAGTGTGCTTTAGTGAAAGAATCTCCGTCCCTACATATCATTGCTTTTTTTTTCTAGCGTGCCTTTTCCACTTAGTCTTCCCTCATGCCGCGAGTCAGAAACACCAATCGGCTTAAGGTCAGGAATAAAGTCAACACAAATCTCAATGACCTCATCTGTTCCATATCCCTTGGAGATGCTTCCTTCTGGTCTAGCACGGTTATGAACATATTTCTTTAAGACTCCCATGAACCTCTCAAAGGGGAACATATTGTGCAGAAATACCGGACCGAGAATGGCATTCTCTTCCACTAGGTGAACCAGGAGATGCGTCATAATATTGAAGAAGGATGGTGGGAACACCAACTCAAAACTAACAAGAAGTTGTACCACATCCTTCTGTAACCTTGGTAGAATATCTGGATTGATTACCTTCTGAGATATTTCATTGAGGAATGCACACAACTTCACAATGGGTACTCGAACATTTTCCGGTAGAAACCCCCTCAATGCAATCGGAAGCAACTGCGTCATAATCACGTGATAGTCATGAGACTTCAGGTTTTGGAACTATTTCTCTGCCATATTTATTATCCCCTTTATATTAGATGAGAATCCAGACGGCACCTTGATATTGTAAAGGACTTCAAAAAAGATTTCCTTCTCTGCTTTGGTAAGAGCATAGCTGGCACGACTTAAGTGACGCCCTTTATCTGTCTTGTTCTGTGTATGCATGTTCTTTGGGTATTTTATAATTTGTTGGTCCTCCCGTGCTTCTTGTGTATCTTTTGTATTCCCATACACGCCTAGGAATCCTAGCAGGTTCACGCAAAGATTCTGCATCACGTGCATCACGTCGATTGAAGAGAGGACACATTGGACTTTCCAATATGGTAGCTCCCAAAATATAGATTTCTTCTTCCACATGGGTGCGTGTCCTGTAGCGACGTCGTTCGGAACTGATTGACCGTCGGGACCCTTTCCAAAGATTACTTCTATGTCCTTGACCATACCAAATACATCATCACTAGCAGGGAGTTCAGGATTCTTCCGGTGATCTGCCTCACCTTTGAAATGCTTGTCTTTCTTTCTTACGGGATGATTGGTCGGAATAAATCGTCGATTCGCTAGGTACACAAGCTTCTTGCATTTATGCAAATATGTACCTTCAGTCTTATCTAAACAGTGTGTGCATGCCTTATATCCCTTGTTTGTTTATCCTGAAAGGTTACTGAGAGCAGGCCAATCATTGATGGTTACGAAAAGCAACCCTCATAGGTCAAATGGCTCCTATTTGTTCTCATCCCACGCATGTACACCTGGTTTGCCCCATAGCCGTAAGAGTTCTTCAACTAATGGCCTAAGGTACGCATCAATGTCGTTGCCCGGTTGCTTCGGGCCTTGGATGAGCACTGGCATCGTAATGAACTTACGCTTCATGCACAACCAAGGAGGAAGGTTGTAGATACATAGAGTCAAGGGCAGTCTTTGCACTCTGCTCCCCAAAGGATTCATGCCATCCGTACTTAGACCAAACCATAAGTTCCTTGCGCCACATGCAAAGTCCGGAAGTCTCTCTCGATTTTTTCCACTGTGACCCATCGAGGTGTCTCAACTTCCGTCTTTCTTACGGTCTTCTTTGTGCCATCCTAACAACGGCATGCTCTTTGTTTCTGAACATGCGTTTCAACCTTGGTATTATAGGAGCATACCACATAACCTTAGCAGGAACCCTCTTCCGGAGGGGCTCTCCCTCAACATCACCAGGGTCATCTCGTCTGATCTTATACCGCAATGCATTGCATACCAGGCACTTATCTAAATTCTCATACTCCTTACCGCGGTAGAGATGCAGTCATTAATGCATGCATGTATCTTTTGCACATCTAATCCTAGAGGACAGAGAGTCTTCTTTGCTTCGTAGGTACTCTCGGGAAGTTCGTTATGTTTTGGAAACTTCAGCTTCATTATTTTCAGCATCTTTTCAAATGAGGAGTCAGTTAGACCACACTCTGCCTTCCATCGCAGCAATTCCCGTGTGGTACCGAGCTTTGTGTTGCCATCTTCACAATTTGGGTACAACAATTTATTGTGATCTTCTAACATGCCCTCTAACTTCAACTTCTTATTTTCTGTTTCACAGTCTCGCTTTGCATCAGAAATGACCCTACCAAGTTCATCAGCGGGCTCATCTGATGCCCGTTCTTCACCTCCTTCATCTTCATTGTCTTCCATTGCAGTATCACTGTATTCAGGAAACATATGATGATAGTTGTTATCATCATCTTCTTCTTCACCGTCTTCCATCATAACCCCTCTTTCCCCGTGCTTGGTCCAACAATTATAGTTGGGCATGAAACCTTTCATAATCAGGTGGTCGCGAATGATTTTCGAGGAAGAGTACTCCTTGTTGTTCCGACATTGAACACATGGACAACGTATAAAACCATCCTCTTTGTTTGCCGTAGCCACATCGATAAATTTATCCACGCCTTTCATATACCCGGGTACACGCCGGTCACCGTACATCCATTCCCGACCGTTCATCTGCATCATATAAGTAAGTTTATCAAAAACAGGACATCATAAATAGTGAAATGACCAATTCACATCGACACATGCATTGTATCAATGACAAAGAAAAGATAAGATTGCTAACCTTGATCGAGGGAAATAAAGAGGAGAAAGCTCAAGTGTGTCTCGGACACCTTCTATATTTTTGTTCTGTGAGAAATTGAACGGGATCATTCACTCAAACATTTGATCAAACATCTTGAATGCATGCATAGGAAAAAAATAAACCAGCACACCTCTCACACCTTCCACCAAGAAAAAACAGAGGGAAGGCAGAGCGCTGAGACGTCGTATTTATAGAGAGCGGGATCATACGTCCGGGTTACTAAAGGTGTGTGCCACGCCACGTGGCTGGCGCCCAACCTTTAGTCCCGGTTTGTGTACCAACCGGGACGCATGCCTCCGGCCCCGTGCCCACTAGAACCGGGATGCAAGACAACATTAGTCCCGATTCGTGGCGCAACCGGGACTAATGCTGTTAGGAGGCACGAACGGATAGCCTGTTTTCTACTAGTGCATGATGTAAGTAATATTTTTCTTTGTGAATTACTATAAATAATATTAATACATAAAGGATGGTTCCATAAAAGTGTGATCAACCGAATCTTGGTTAGAGAGCACCAAAAGTTAGTATGTAATTAAAAATTGAAATATGTGATGCCAAAAATGTCATCACTAAAAGTTACAACCACTGGCGCAGCTAGAGCAGAGACGGCCATGGAGCCGGATGGTGGCACAACAAATATAAATCCTTATTTTAGAGGTGCACATATGGTGAAAATGTTGTTGATTTACAAAAAATAATATTTTTTCTCGGTATTCAGTGCACCCGCTTGGCCCCATGTGTATCCACCAGCGGTTATACAACAAGAAGCTAACATCTGCATACGAAATTATGGAGCGTGTACGATTGCATATGAGAAATTTTGATTGGGATCAAGCGTGATCTAAGACTAGTCACAATAAAAAGTATCATATAGTAGTATCATGCATATTATACTAGTATATGCTATCATCTTCACAATGCATAGTATCATGTAGCAGTATCATAATCTTAGTATATTTATTGTTTTATAGGATCTTAATGTAAAATTTGTGTGCAAAATTTATTTGGGATTAGTTTTTCTAGTTCTATATGCTATGATGCCGTATCTATCTATGATACCAATATAATCTTTTTCATCATTAATTGCAGTGACACATAAGCATTTTGCATGTACGTAATGCATGATACTATCTATGATACCTCCATTGAGGCTAGTCTAAGATTTAAGTTGGATGACATCTTCCAGCGACCAACGACGAGACGATGAGACATGGATGACCTTTAGTATCCCTAGACTAGATATATTGTCCTCTTAATGAAACGAAAACAGCGCCATTGTTTTTCGTAAATAATAATAATCGTACAATGAAAAAATAGAATGACACGAGACTTCCATGGCCTACATATAGAGATCCAAAATAAGGCATAGATTCAAACCAAAACTTTCCAAATAATCCAAAGAAATAAAAAACAGGCAAACAAAAGACAAGACGACCACGCAACACAATTCAAGAGGAAGAGAGCAGGGAGAACCGGACCGGAGGAGGAAGAAAGAAAAGCAGGGACCGGATGTGTCAAATGTCAAAGGCGAGGACCGTGGCAGATTATAAATTAAGGGAAGGTACCGATTCAACACAATGGGCCAATCAGAGAGTCCCCGAGGCGTCGGTACCCAGCAGCACGTGCAAAGGAGCGGCGACCTGGACGGCTGGAATCACCGGGCCGACAGGATAACTTGACCCCCACAACAAAATCGTACGCGCCACCCTCGTCGTCTAGCCAGTGACAGTGGCACCACCGCTAGGTGCGCAAGGCGCCAACGACAGGGAGCGGACAGCCCCGGCACCTACCCCGGCACCACCCCCCGCCTCGCGCTCCGAAATGACGGCGCACAAACGTTCGGCAGTCACGTCAACCGTTGCCCTGGCTCCCCGGCTGGCTGGTTCCCCAAACGCCTGGATCGCTCGCTTTTGATCCCCGACGCCTGGGCCCGTAATCGTAGGATACACAGGCGCACACATGGGGAACGAGAGTTGCACGTAACGCGAGTGGGACTGGCCGAGCTGGAGCTGAATCGGCTCTGACGTCGACGGACCATGGGCTGGTTTTTGGCTGGCACCGACACCACCTTCAGCGGTAGTACGTTGGCTCTGGGTCCCCCAGCGTCACCATGATACTCGTGAGCTAAACTCGTGCTCAATAATACTGTTTTTTAGTGCTAGTGGTGATCAATAATTATATTTTTCTTATCCTTCCAGCGGTATTGTCAGCAATAATTTACAAAACATATCTCAACGTCTCCTGCCTTGCCAATTTATGAAACATATCTCTCTTTGTCGTACTGGCCTAGTGGGCATGATATCGTCTCCAGAAAGAACCGTTATGTGAGCAGCTAAGCTTAAACCATCATCCGATATAGGGTGGACCGAAAGAAGCAGACCCATAAACTGTTGGAGAAAGCACGCGGGTATCCTTCTGCGTCTTGGCAGCCACGGTCAACCAGTCATTTTCACCGCTGCTGTGCTGCACTAAGGCCTACTTCTTTTTAGTTTTCTGATCAGCTTCTCTCGGAAGCTACCCTCGACCAGTTTCTCCCAGAATCTCATCTGCCAAAATCGTTTATACTTTAAAATTGACTTTAAAACTACTAGTTAAGAAGTTTGAACGAATTTTGAAAATAAAATTCCGAAAGAAGCTGGCCAAGAAGCTGAAAAGAACGGGGCCTCTTGTTGCCCTTGCTGAGACAAGCATACACGATGAAGCATCGTGAGATGCCTTTCCAGCCCGAGGATCAAACTAAACCGCACGTCACGTCCACCTGCGGCTGCACGCGCTAGGCTTTTTTTTCTTTAGATAGAGGAACACGCGGTAGACTTTTGTTACTCTCTCCGATCCAAATCAGTTGATTTAAATTTGTTTAGATTCATTTGTATGTAGACACAATTTAGTATTAAATTTATCCATATTTTGTAAATTTGATTTAACTAATTTAGATCGAAGGAAGTAGTATTGGTTCCTATTTCATTTTTCTCTATGAACTCAAAAAACATAAATAGCGGAGTACATGTGACGAAAAGCGACCGCTCATATGTTCGTATTTTTTTTATTTTCTTTTGAAGAGAAAGAAGGAAGGAGAACGACCGACCAAGTGGGGCTGCAATGCAAGGGCCTCACTAACCCAGAACGGCGATTCTACCGTGCACGTGAGGTCGCGTGCATGGGTCCACCTTCTCTCTCTATTATCTTTTAGCAGATTGTGTCAGCTCTTCTTTCTTCTTATACATTTTATTGATTCTAGTTCTAAACTTGAAAGTTCTATATCTTTAAAAGTAGAAATTTAATTTGAAACCCATTTGAATATTGGGATTCCTAGAGAAGAGAGCTTCAAAACAAGTCCAATATGGAATATGTTTTGGCAATATTTAAAAATCAACTTTTAAAACTGGATGAAAATTTGAAAAACTTTATGACACTAGGTGAAATGTTTTTCTAAAATAGTTTATTTCACTATGTTTCAAAAATTCTTCATCATAGTTAAAAAATAATTAGTAATCTCCCCAGACTTCAGACCATAAAATATGTTAAAGAAAAACAAGATTTGTTGTGGTTACATTGCGCCAAAACCACCGAAAATGATCGGCAACACGAAGAGCGGAGGCTCCAGATCTGGTGGGCCTGGTCCTCGGCGACGGCCATAAAAGCTCCAGACACGTCTGGCTTGGTTCGAGATGCCACGACCTATACCAGTCGGGAAGGTGAAGGATTGCTCCGATTGATTTCTGCATGATAAACAAGTATCGTAAAATTCGAGCCGTAATCGGCTCCTGTGTTTCCAGTAAATCGGCTCCTAAAGCCGATTACCCCATGGTTCTGCGTTAGATTTGTGATAACATGGGGTTTTGCTTGATCACTACAAGTTAAATCGATCTACGATAGTCTAATGTTTTCACCACGTAACTGGAACATCCTACGCGTGATTGAGTCCGTACGTACAAAAGATGAAGAATATTAACCCTAGAGGCCTAATAACCAACGTAAAGCCAATTGCGGAACATCCCTTCTAGAACGAATAAGCCACGCCCTTATGCATTCTTGGATCGTTCAACCCGTTTGTAAGGCCTGATTACGTAGATATTAAACTAAACCTTGACGAACAAGGCACAACTATAACAGATCGAATCGACTAAATAAAGATCAAGCAAGGTGCTACCCTTGCACTTTGGAAAAAGGTGCAAGGGTAGCGAGATAGCTAGAGGTAGCATAACTTCGACGATAGTAATGAAAAAGTACCGATGCTAGCCTCAAACAATCTATGATAATGGTATTACTCGCCATCAACAACGCTTCAGTACGAGTAAAACCAGGTAACGAATAAGTAGATACTGCCTAGATCGCGAGATGCGATCTAGGCAGCATGGCACTTACCCGAAAGAAACCCTAAGAACAAGGGGTGGCGATGTGCCGAGATTGTGTTTGTTGTGAACGTGGTTGTTGTTTTCTTTCAATAACCCTAAGTACATATTTATAGTCCGGAGACTCTCTACTTTTGGAATAACTCTACAACTCTATCTTTACCTAAACATAAACGGAACCTAAACAAACACGAAACCTACTATGATACAAGATACACGGGCAATTCAGCCCAAATCTACGACTAGGCCGATCCAACACGTTGAATATATGTATCTTCCAAGCCCATCTTGATCACGGCCCATCTCCGTCTTTGGCCAAAATACGGTGGTAACACATGCCCTCGGTTTTGGCAATGATAATTCCAAAACCACCGTGTGTTTTTCCTCTTCTTCTCCTCTTTTTTTTTTATCGGGCAGCGTGAGCGAATGCGTGGCGTAACAAAGCACCGCTACCCCTTCATCATGATGCCTGTCTTCTCAACTCCTGCGCAAGCGTGATTTGACGATTTTGGCGGTGCAATCTCGAAACCGCTATGGCATTGAACCGTCTCACTATTCCCTTATTTAAATCAGCTGAGCAGTTCACAATCCCCATCTTCCTCCGGTTGCCAAAAACCCTCTTCCTTCGGAAAAACCCTCTTTCTTGCCATGGCCTCCTCTGCTTCCTCCGGTGTGTCCTCCACGCCTCTAACTCGATTAGCGACGAGAGCCGACGCCAGAGCACCCGCCACGGCGTCTGATAAGACTTTCGCCACGATGGTGGGACGAAAGGGATGGATTCGCCGTCTGGTCGAGGATGACGCGTCCTCGATCGACGGCGAAGAGCCTCTGATTCCTCGTCGACGGAACCGGAGGCGAAGAGCAGCGACGACGCTTTGGTCGTGGGGCGTCGACTCTTCCGCGAGGAGGAGGACACCTCCTCCGCGAATATCCGCCGACGAAGCGCTTCGCGGGTCCAGCGAAGACATCAAGATGACGACGAGGCGAAGAGGTCCCATGGTTTCTTCAGCGGCGGCGAGCGATGCGGCGGCGAAAAGGCAAGAAAGGGCGCGGCGGCAATGCGGCGGCGACCTCGGCCTAGATTAGGAATCGATAGTAATAGCCGTAGCGAGTAGGCCCCTTTTATGTCGATCATCCTGTAAGCAATGATCTTTTGAATGAATGAACATCTGTTTCCCAAATATTGTTCCTTTTTGCTTCAATTTTGCCGATAACGAAATAGGTCGATGCTTGAAGTCGATGACATCGGCTTTCATCATCTTACTGCCGTCTGATCAAACAAGTCAAATCGCCTGAGCCGATGACTACCCATCGGCTTCTCCCAAAAAACGTTGACGGGTCAACCTTGGTCGCATCCTTAGACACATTACAACGGCCACTTCTTGGTTTCAAATGATGACTGCGACCTTCCTCAACACGGTGGATTCAAACACGACCCAAATCTCAATTGCCCATCAAAACGTGCCCGCATGACGACTAGTGACAAGCAAAGATGAAGATGACGGTTGAGATCGCCGAGGTGGCCCTTTTGTAACATGTGTGAACCTCTAGAGTCGATGACCGTGCATCGGCTATATATTTTTTACTCGGCCGATTTTCAGATCGGCCCCATATTTTTACCGTCCATCGTTTCTCGTGCCTTTACCTAGCCGATTTCATGCATCGGCCCCTCGATTCTTGTCCAACATCCCACATGCTTGGGAAATATTTCTTGAGATGTTGTCCGTTGATCGCCATCGAATTTTACTCCATCCAACCGCCGAGCATGTATCGTTTCCTCTTAAAACTTGGTCGACCATGCGGACCGTGCCAATTTGGAGACCATTTACCATATGTTGCATCCTTAGTTCCCAAGGGCAACGACTTCCCATACCGGATCACCAACGTGGAACTCCTTTGGCTTCACTTTCTTGTTGTATGCACGAGCTACCTTGGCCTTGTTTTCTTTGATTTTCTCCGGTGACCATAACCTAAGCTCGGTTAAATCCTCCCACCTTGTCACTCATCGTGGTTGCGTACTCTTGAGTTGTTAGATCGTCACGAAAAGTAACGTCTCGATCCAGCCATAATTTCCCACGGTAGGGCGGCTTCTTGTCCATATACTAGATGGTAGGGTGAGGTTTTATTGCTCCATGACATGACATGCGATAAGCCCATAACGCCTCGACAAAACCTCGTACAACGTCTTGGGTGCTCATCGACTTTCCTCTTGATCATCTTGATGAGGCTCGTTGGACGCTTGACTTGTCCATTTGCTTGAGCATAGTATGGAGATGATCTAATCACTTGATCCCCATGTCCTCGCAGAATTTCCTAAACTCTTGAGAAATAAAGACCGAACCTCCATCGTCGTGATAGTTTGGGGAATCCGAATCTATGGATGACATGTTCTTTCACAAAATTGATAACATCCTTCGAGTTTACTGACTTCATCGGGACAGCCTCTACCCATTTAGTGAAGTAGTCAGTGATAGCCAGAATCCACATGTGGCCTTTGCTTGATGGAGGATTGATCTTGCCGATCATGTCCATGCCCCAACCTCGGAATGGCCAAGGCTTGATGATGGGGTTCATTCTTTGTGGTACCATCTGGATTTTTCCAAATTTCTGACATGCTTGACACCCTTTGTAGTAGTTGAAACAGTCCTCAAGCATGGTGGGCCAATAAAACCCTGATCGCCTGATCAACCATTTCATCTTATGAGCCGATTGGTGAGTTCCACAGGCGCCTTCGTGTACCTCGTGTAGGAGCTGATTGGCCTCGGCTGTCCCCAGGCATTTGAGCAATAGTCCTTCCAGAGTCCTGTAAAACATGTCATCCCCAATAAGCACGTACTTCATGGCTTTGTACCTTATCCGTTTAGGTGCCCCCCGAGCCGAATCTTTCAAGTAATTGAAGATATCGGCTCTCCAGTCGTCCGCTTCCAGGAACTGTACCTGGACGTCGGCTCCTTCTACCACATCCTTGTATCCTGAAGCCATCTGCGCAAGATCGTTCGCCTCGGTATTCTGCGCTCGTGGGATCCAAGTGAAGTTTACGTACCGGAATTGCGTCATCAGCTCGCGGCAGTGCAGCCATAATGGGAAGAGGGACTCGCTCTCGCACTTGTAGTCCTCCGTGAGCTGGGAAATCACCAACTTGGAGTCTCCAAAAAATTTCCATCGCTTCGCTCCGGCCGAGGAGTAACTCCATCCCTTGCATATCGCCTCGCTCGGCTACATTGTTGGTGCGAGAGGTAGACAATCGATGGAGAAGGAAAATGTTGCCCCGGCGACGAGTAAAATGCCGATGCCGCAGCCATCGTCACAAACGATCCGTCGAAAAACATAGCCCGCTCTTATGGACGGTCGCTATGTTAGTGTTGATCCTTTCGGCGATAAGATCAGCCGGCCTGTCCCTTAATCGCTTTCGCGGGTTGATACCGGATATCAAACTCGACAATGCAAACATCCATTTGCCCGTATGCCTTTTAACATAGGAGCCGATAAAGATGTGCTTTATGACGTCCCGATTTGCATATGATGATGATCTCTGCGATAGCAAAATGTGTCGCAACTTGTGCGGTGAAAAAGCAGAGGCACAACTTATCGATATCAGGGTACCTTGTCTCTGCGTCCAGCATCCTCCTGCTTATGTAAAAGACGACTCGCTCCAACCCATCATAAACTTGCACCACTACCGAGGCGATGGACGTGTCAGCTACTGACAAGTAAATGTAGAACGGCCTGTCAGGCTGAGGTGGGATTAACACTGGCGGCTTCGTCAAATATTCTTTGATCTCGTCAAAGGCTCGTTGTTGTTCTGCCCCCCAGCGGAACTCCTCGTCAGGTTTGATTTTTACTAGTCCCATGAACGGCTCAATCCTTCCTGATAGATTGGAGATGAATCGTCTGACGAAGTTGATCTTGCCGATAAGGGACTGTAGTTCTTTCTTCGTGGTGGGTGGCTTCATTGTCCGTACTGCCTCCTGACTTTTCAGGCCGATCTCAATTCCGCGTTCATGGACCAAAAAACCCAAGAACTGACCGGCCGTCACCCCGAAAGCACACTTCTTTGGATTCATCCGTAGGCCGAATTTTCTTGTTCGGTCCAGGACGCGTTGCAGATCGTCCAAGTGTCCGTGCGCTGAAGCAGACTTGACCACCACGTCATCGATGTAGATTTCAACCAGCTTGCCGATCAGATCATGGAAAATATAATTCATGGCCCTGCGTGCGTGGCGGCATTTTTCAGTCAAACGTCATGACTACATACTCAAATAACCCCACGGACCACAGGACTCGAATGCGGTCTTGTGTATGTCTTACGGAGCCATGAAGATCTGGTTGTACCGGCATTGCCGTCCATGAAGCTCAAAATTTTATGACCAATTTGCATTGATTAATGTTTACGCCACCGGCATCGGATACTCATCCTTTGGGGTAGCTCTGTTGAGATCTCGAAAATCTATAGCAACACGCCATTGGCCACCCTTCTTCTCTCAGTGCGATACTAGAAATCCACTCGGATACCGCATGGTCTCGATCAACTTGCGTCAACATTTTCTCGACCTCTTTCTTGACTTCTTCGAATTTAGGCCTTCATTTGTCGTGCTCGCTGCTGAAACGGCGAAATCCTTTTTGAGCGAGTCGATGCTCGATGATGCTCTGTCCAACCTGAGCATCTCTGTGTAGTCGGTAAGCGATGGATATTGTTTTAACAGGCTATCATCGGGCCCCGGACTCGGATCTAACTTTCTGGCGATAAATGTTGGTCGTGGCTTATCCCGGGACCAATGTCGATCTCTTCTAGCTCATCGGCGGATGTAAACCCATACCCTAGCTTTCCGTCACTCAAATCGACGCTAAACACAGGGCAAGCGGTGGGTGAGGACAACAAAAATAATTTGGGCGATCGCTGAATCGGCCCCTTTTGCTTGCATCTGTCAGGGCGGTTTACACCTTATTATTTTACGGTGGCGAGCCTCTCTCCTTCTGACTACATGAGCTGCTTGTCGTATGATTGCTGCTTTTTTTTGTGGCGATCGCAGGATCGGCCGTACCTGATGATAGTGGGCTTTTCTACTGTAAGGCGATGGATAAGACCAGCCTCACCCGTTTTTGTAGCTTCACGCCGCAGCCGTCTAGATTGATTCGAGATCGGCTCTTGGTCTTCGCTTCCCGGGCGTTCATGCCAGCTATGGAGATCTCGATAGAATCGCGTGGATGACCTCCGCCGTCTCCATCCTGGATCGAGCGATGCATTGTGGACGGATGCAGCAATTAGCGTGAATCCAATCCCTTCCTAGCAAGGCGTGTAAGTGCTCTTGCTATCCACGAAGAATGACGTGGTACGGTTTTCCGCCTTGTCAAGTCCGTTCAAGACGCCTTGCGTTCAAGACGACCGTTGAAGTCGCTCACGTGACGTTGGTTTTGATCGGATCTGCGGTGGGCGTCCCAAACGTCGTAGCATGGAGTATGGCATGATATTGACTGCCGCTCGGTGTCCACCAACATCTTCTTGACAGGTTGCCCATTGATGTAACCTCGCAGTGCAGCTTTTAGATGTTTGTAACCCTTCTCACGTGGCTTCTCAAAGATAACCGGCCGTGGGCGCGATCAAAGCGTGCCCGGGTAGCTCATCGGTTCTTGGCGCGCGATTCGATGGGAGTACGAACACCATGTTTGTGCCGGCCGATGTCTTTGCATCGGCTTTTACCGGTTTGGGCGCCACTCTTTCCGGTCGGGTGGTCTTCCGTTTCCAGCCACGCCTCACTTTGACGGCCGATCAGGCGTGCTTTCTTCAAAGCGTGGAGATACTGCGCTTCAGCTTCCTCTAAGTTACGTAGCCGCTGCACTCTACGCTTCTGGGTGTGTCTGAGTCCGTCGGGGCACCACCTTGGACGGTGGTACCTGTCTTCCTTGTCATCCTCGGCTTCTCGAGGTCTCTGCCGAGCGGACTCCTGTGACGGCTGCGGGCGGAAGAGGCCCTAGGCGTTTGAATCACGACATCGCCTCGTGTCCTCCTCGCTGATTACATTCCGGCGGTTGTCGTGTAGGCAATCGGCTCATTCCTGCGCCCCAGCAATACCTGAAGAAAGGACAATCCCAATGCCTGTCTGGGCCTTCCTTCTCTTTCGACGGTCCCCTAGCAAGGTGCTCATATCTTCCGTCGTCTGTCATTTGGCGGCGTTGGTATCTTGGCGCTCATACTTGTTAAGGAGATGCGTGGAATGTGGCTTCGATATCGCACTCTCCTCACTTGTTCCTCTGTTAAGTACCGTCATCGTGGGTGGGCGGTCGCATGGACTAGCCTCCTTTCTTTCCTTGCCCCGAGAGCGACCACCGTCTTCCTTGTACGTGTCATGGTGGTACCCAGACCCTGCCATATTAACGCCGAAAGAGAAATCCAGCTTACGCCTCGCGGAGCGACTGAGTTCTACCATGTTGACGCCGGGAAATGGGTTTGTGTCCACTTTCATGGCGAACTGCCCAAGGATCAGACGGCCTTGTTCTATCGCCATTTGGATTTGGCGGCGAAGCTCTTTGCACTTGTTGGTGGTGTGAGTGAACGAATGATGCCACTTGCAGTAGGGTCTCCCGTTCATTTCCTGAGCCGTAGGGACTTTGTGTCCTTCGGGTAACCTCAGTTGCTTCTCCTTCAGCAGCAGATCGAATATCTGCTCAGCTTTGCTCACATCGAAGTCGAACCCTTTCGCAGGCCCTTGCTGTTTCACCCATTTGCAGGCCACAGGATCGCCCCGAGCCCATTCAGCTACGGCCACCTCCACGTCTGCGTAGGATCTTCTTCTTCTGCATCGACCAGGCTTATCGGACGTTTGAATTTGTCTTGGTACAACTCGGTGGCGCTCATACATCGTCGGTTTACAGGCCATGAGTTGTACTCTACCGAACGCCAGTCCTTGATGGGTCTTGAGAGACCCAACACCGCCACCGCTCTTCTTCTTAGTTAGTTAAACGAGCCGAGTAACATCGGTTCTTGGCGATCTGGGCTGGATGTACTCGGCTCGATTTCTCCTCACGCGCTTTGTGCCGGTGCGCAATGCCAGCCTCGTAGCCTCGAATGGTACCGGATGTGGAACCGCTCTTCGATTGCTTCGGTATGAATTGAATCGGTGGTAGTGAGGTGTACCACCCAAAGGCTGGTCTGTCGGAGATTGCGCAAAGAATCTTACGCGCATCGATCGATGCGAAATCATGCCTAGTTGTGCGGTATCGGCTTATGTGCTCGATCGAGCTCGACCCTTCGACCCGAACCTTGAGAACTCGGGAGCTTATACTTGGGTGGCGTGAATTAGATCAAACTCGTTGAATGCGGCTTTGAATAGCCGATTGTCCTTCTCTTGACCGAAGCGGCTCGTCCCTCGGGATGGTGCCGATTTGCTCCAATGTTTGAGCTGGAGGCTAGATTCTCATGACTTGTTCCATGGCATACTTGGCTAGCCACGCTGTTTGTCCGTCCATCCCAACCATCGCTGCTCGGACACGCATGCCGGAAGATCCCGCCCCAAGAACTCTGCGCCAGAAACTCCTGCGGTTGCAATCTGCTTGGTGCGTCGTTATTGCATCCGACGCGTGGGCGCATATATATCCGTGTGGGATCTCCTTAGGTGGCTCAAACAGGAATTGGCAATCGCTGGGTCGCCTCCGCCTTGTGACGACGTAAGCCGCTGCTCTGGCGGCTGGAGCGGCAAGTGCGAACGGGAGCTGTGGTCTGGAGCGGTCTTTCTCCTGGTGAGTCCCTAAAGTAGGTCCCGACGGGAGTACCGATGCTTCATGATCTCTGGACTACACGCGACCGCTTCGAAAGCGTTCACCAGGCTCTCAGAATGGCGGTGCAAAGAATGAGCCACCATGTAGTTGACTTCCTGTCGTAGGGCTCTGGTGCGCTCCTCCGAAGGAACAGACAGATCCACCTCATTAAGAGCGCCCTCGGGGGAGAACCCTTTCCACCTGATGCCATGCGTACGGGTCCTCTCAAAAGAGCTGATGAGGTCTTCCTCGAAGAGGGCCTTGATCTCGTCGTACTTGGCCTTGTGCTCGTTAGGCAGATCGTCGTAAGTGGTAGTGCATTCTCCATCGCAGCGTCGGGTGTTGATGTAGACGTTGTTGAGTGTCCCACCGGGCGTGCCAGAATGTGTTGCCTGCCAAAACCCACCGGCGAGCAGCGACTAGCAACACGGAGAGCCGGGAGGCTCCCAGGACTGCTGGTGGGCCCTGGTCCCTCGGGCGACGGCCCGCAAAAGCTCCGGCACACGTCCTGGCTTGGTTCGAGGGCGTGCCACCTGACCTATACCTGGTCAGGAAGGTGAAGGATTGCTCCGATTGATTTCCTGCATGATAAACAAGTATACGTAAAATTCGAGCCGTAATCGGCTCCCAGGTTTCCCTGTAAATCGGCTCCTAAAGCCGATTACCCCATGGTTCTGCGTTAGATTTGTGATAACATGGGGTTTTGCTTGATCACTACAAGTTAAATCGATCTACGATAGTCTAATGTTTTCACCACGCAATCGGAACATCCTACGTGATTGAGCCCGCACGCATACAAAAGATGAAGAATATTAACCCTAGAGGCCTAATAACCAACGTAAAGCCAATTACGGAACATCCCTTCTAGAACGAATAAGCCACGCGTCTTTATGCATTTTGGATCGTTCAACCCGTTTGTAAGGCACGATTACGTAGATATTAAACTAAACCTTGACGAACAACAAGGCACAACTATAACAGATCGAATCGACTAAATAAAGATCAAGCAAGGTGCTACCCTTGCACTTTGGGAAAAGGTGCAAGGGTAGCGAGATAGCTAGAGGTAGCATAACTTGGCGATAGTAATGAAAAGTACCGATGCTAGCCTCAAACAATCTATGATAATGGTATTACTGCCATCAACAACGCTTCAAGACGAGTAAAACCGGTAACGAATAAGTGAATCTTGCCTAGATCGCGAGATGCGATCTAGGCGACATTACTACCGAAAGAAACCCTAAGAACAAGGGGTGACGATGCGCCGAGATTGTGTTTGTTGTGAACGTGGTTGTTGTTTTCTTTCAATAACCCTAAGTACATATTTATAGTCCGGAGACTCTCTACTTTTAGAATAACTCTACAACTCTATCTTTACCTAAACATAAACGGAACCTAAACAAACACGAAACCTACTATGATACAATATACACGGACAATTCAGCCCAAATCTACGCACTAGGCCGATCGAACAACACGTTGAATATATGTATCTTCCAAGCCCACCTTGATCACGGCCCATCTCCGTATTTGGCCAAAATACGGTGGTAACAGGTTCATTATGAATCATGATGTTTCAATGTGTGTCAACATGTTTCAAAAATCATTTTTTAAAACTTGTCAGAATATATTTAAAATTGATCTTCTTTTAAAGTACTCATCATTTAAAACACAAATATGCAATCAGAAAATAAATCAAAAATATGATTTAAAAGCTAAAATTTATACAGACATTGCAATCCAATGAAAAAGTATGAGACAAGAAGAAAGACAGGAGGGTAAATGGTGTCAGAAGATTCTTGCATATAGTGAGACGAGAGAGAATATCACTTATGCAATCTAAGACTAGATCAACGGTGGATACATGCATGGGATATGGCGTGCACCCAGAAGTTCATTTCTCCTCACCAACCGGCTTTTGATATGCACCTTGCCCATCAAAAAACAAGCGCCACGGAATCTCGCGGAGGAATATCCTTTTCCAGAAACCAGAATCCACGCACATGTCTGTCCTGGCAATATCCGCAGCTCACACTCGTCTTCCACGTGTTCTATAGTACTACTACTCCATACTAGGATTTTGCGTCCCATCTTTCCGGAGGCCGGGCCGGCGAAACCTGAAATTTGTTTTTCTTTTAGATAGAAACCTGAAATTTGTTGGGTAACTAAACTATTACTGAACACGCATGATGTATCGATAAAACTGAACCGAACTCAATCCACTTGGATTTTTATTCACACCCAACCCAAACTAGACATCCAAATAGACTTTGGCACCGCTTATAAATAAATCAATCATATGATACACGAGATCGAACGAGCTAAAAAGCTGGAGCAATAACTAGAACATGTTATTGTTCAAAAAAAAAACAACTAGAACATGCTCCAAAAGAAAAGAAATGAAAAAACGACGAGTCGACAAAACAAGTATAACCCGTCACCGCCGTGCCCTCCGAATTTGTCCCACCACGCTCCCGGTACATCGAATCGTCTAGTACCAAACAACACCTACAAGAAGGGTGCGTCGTCGACATGGCGTTGCTGTCCGGACGAGCGGACTGGTGATGACCCACAAGTATAGAGGGTGTATCGTAGTACTTTTGATAAATAGGCGTGTCGATCCCAACGAGGAGCAGAAGACGCTGAACAGTGATATGGAGCAGGAAATCCCTGTGAATACTTAGTGTTAGACTAGACAATATTGAGTTGGCTTTGATTTGTTTTAGAGTCATTTTAAATAATCTTGGCCGACAAGTTTTGTAACCCCATATATACTCTATACCCCTCAAGCAATATTATTATGCAAGTCAATCAAATTTACATGGTATCAGACAATTAGATCCTAGGGCATGGCGCCGCCACTGACGCCGCCCCCTCCTCCCCCTCCCGACTACTTCACCAAAAAGGCCGCCGCCACCGCTTCCCTGGGTGACGCCGGCCAAACCTCCAACACCTCCCTTGCTCTACCCTTTTCTACCCTCCCAACTATCCACTATGCCGATACAATCTCAGATGTTAGCCTCTTTATTCCAATCACTTTAGATCTACCAAAGCATAACTACTACCATTGGCGTCATCTCTTCGAGGTTCATATCGGTCGGTGCAATCTTCTCGACCACGCCGTTCCCCGGCCTACCGATCCTCGCTGGGCCAAGGACGACCTCGCCATCATCCAATGGATCTACCAACGGGTGTCCACTGAGATCTTCAATCTCCTGTTTCGTGAAGCCACCAGCGCAGCCGCCCTCTAGGTGGCCTTCCAACAGCTCTTCCAAGACAACGTCGATGCCCGCGTCAACACCCTCCACACCGAGCTCCGCAACACCGTCCAAGGTGACTCTCCCGTCGGTGTATACTTTCAAAAGCTCAAGACGATCGCCGATGAACTCCAAGAGCTCGGCGACCCCGTCGACGACCGTCAACTGATCAACATCCTCCTCGTTGGGCTCGGTGACCACTTCGAAAAGCAGGCCTCCTTTATTCCCATGATGCGGCCCCGTCCTACCTTCGTCGAGGTCCAATCTATGCTGCAGTGGGACGATCGTGCCCTCGCAAATAAAGAGGCGCACCATCAAGTTTTCGCCACGATCCAGCGACCTCCTGCTGCTCCTGCGCCGCCTCCTCCGTCACCAGTGCAGCCACCTTCGGGGTGGCGCCCTAGTCCGAACTACAGGGGAAAAAACCCTACCTTCCGGCCGCCCCGACCACCCACGGCTCCTCCCAGCGGCCCGACGCCTCTAGCCCCAGCACCTCCTGCGTCTCCTAGCTGGCGCCCGATGCACGACCCGTGGACAGGGCTTGTCCAGGCCTGGCCCATGCCCTGGATCGCGCCCTCTCCAATTGGTGCTCCCCTGGCATACTCCGGCGCTTGGACGCCGGGCATGCTCACGCCACGGCTCGGGCCTCCTCGGCGCTCGCCCTCCGCACCAAGCCTACATGACTGCACCGACCTACATGCCTGGTCCGACTTACCAGCAGTACAACGCTCCAGCCCCTCCTTCGACGTCTGTTAGGGCCTACATGTCGATCTACGCGCCATCACCACCTGCTCCGTTGCCTGCACCATCGCCGTCCTCTTCCTCGTCACCGAGCTGGGACCAAGCGGCGTTTATCCAGGCCATGAACCACTTTGCTGCTCAAGGAAACTCAGGTACTGATTGTATTTTCGATTCTGGTGCTTCTAGTCACATGTCTTCTTCGAATAATATGCTATCAAAATTTTCCTCATCACCTTTTTCCTCTATAACTCTTGGCAATGGTTCTACTATCCCTATCTCTGGTGTTGGTAATGCACAACTTCTCTCACCCACAAAACCTCTCCTCCTTCGTAATATTCTTGTTGCACCAGATCTCATTAAAAATTTAATCTCCGTTTGACAATTCACTCGTGACAATCCTGTTTCTCTCGAATTTGACTCCTTTGGTGTTTCTGTGAAGGATTTTCTAACCAAGGCAGAGATCGCTCGCTTCAATAGTGATGGAGATCTCTATTCCCTCCATGGTGTTCCCACGGCCACTCAACCCTCATCTATGGTTGCTTCGGTCGAGCTTTGGCATCAACGTCTAGGCCACCCCACTAAAATCGTCTTAGATTCTCTCCTTAGTGATTTCTCTATTCCTTGTAATCGTGATACTCATAATCCTCTAGTTTGTGAATCTTGTCAACAAGGAAAACATGTGCGTCTTCTGTTCAATTCTTCTACTTCTTCTAGTACTTTTCCCTTCGAATTATTACATTGTGATTTATGGACATCACCTATTGAGAGTATTTCTGGTTTTAAGTACTATCTTGTGATCTTGGATGATTTCACTCATTATGCATGGACTTTTACTTTACGCAAAAAATCTGATGTGCACACAATCTTTCTCAATTTTCAACGCTATGTTGCAACTCATTTCTTTCTTCCCACTCGGTTCATCCAATGTGATAATGGCAAAGAATTTGACAACAACCAAAATCGTAATTTCTTTCTCCACCATGGCATTCTCCTCCGTTTTTCCTGCTCCTACACTTCCCCTCAAAACGGCAAAGCTGAGAGATCTCTCCGCACTATCAACGACATAATTAGAACCCTTCTTATCCAAACTTCTATGCCCCCACGTTTTTGGGCCGAAGCTCTCCGCATAGCCACATATCTCCTCAACATTCGTCCCTCCCAACTTAACCCACAAACCACGCCATATTACTCTCTCTTTGTATGTCATCCTAATTATCCTGAACTTCGAGTATTCGGTTGTCTCTGTTTTCCAAATACCTAAGTCACTTCACCTCATAAACTAGCCCCTAGATCTCTACCCTGCATTTTTCTAGGTTATTCCGATGAGCACAAAGGTTATAGATGTTTTGACCCAGTTTCTGGTTGTATTCATATCTCTCGTCACGTTAATTTCGTTGAACACTCTTTTCCTTTTGTCACACATACATCTCCCCATGATTCCGTCTCCACCGATCCCTCTCCCTCGACTCATTCACTACACCACCTAATCCCCTACACATCCCAATATTCCATACAGAACCCCCTACGCCCGAACCTACATCCGCTGCGTCGGGCGTTTCGCTCACTTCTCCTATCGCGCGCTCTGCCGAGCCCTCACGACAGCCTGCCGTCGCACCACCCTCTCCATCCACGACACATTCTCCTGCCGCTTCGCAAACCTCATCTGATGCATCACCCAATCCCACTATCACGCCTCCCTCTTCGGCACCCACTTCTGAGCATGTTTCGTCTCCTTATCCACAATTACCCTCCTATGCTATTCCTATTTCAGCACCCACCAATGATCATACTATGCATACCCACGGCAAATCTGGTTTTCGTCTACCCTCCAAACGTCTTAATTTCTTAGCTCAACCCAACCTTTCTCACATCCCAAAATCCTACAAATCTGCTCTTCTCGATCCCAACTGGTCTGCTGCTATGAAAGAAGAATACCATGCTTTGGTTACCAATGATACATGGCAGCTAGTTCCTCGTGCTTCTAATTCAAACATTGTTTCTGGTAAATGGGTCTTTCGTCAATTTTTTTCACTCTGATGGTACTCTCTCTTGCTCAAAATCCGTTGGGTATGCCGTGGCTATTCACAACAACAAGGAATTGACTATGATGAAATCTTTTCTCCTGTTGTCAAACCAAGCACAATTCGCACCGTCCTTAGCATTGCCATTTCCTCTTCTTGGCCTATTCATCAACTCGATGTCAAAAACGCCTTTCTTCATGGTTCTCTTTAAGAAACTATCTACTGTCAACAACCTTTAGGTTTCGAAGATCCTAGTTCACCCAATCATGTATGTCTTCTCAAAAAGTCTCTCTATGGCCTGAAGCAAGCACCTCGTGCGTGGTTTCAGCGCTTTTCTACATTCATCCAAACTATAGGGTTTATTCCCTCTCTCTCCGACACATCTCTCTTTGTCTATCAATCAAATAATAACATTGCCTATCTCCTCCTTTATGTTGATGACATTATTCTCACAGCCTCCATACAAACTTTTCTCAACTCTATCATCTATAGTCTTCAACACGAATTCTCTATGACTGATCTAGGTATGCTTCATCATTTTTTAGGCATTGTTGTAAATCGTGATTCTTCTGGCCTTTTTCTTTCTCAACGGCAATACACTCTCGATCTTCTATCTCGTGTTGGCATGTCGGACTGCCAACCATCCCGCACCCCCATCGACACCACTTCTAAATTTTCTTCTACCAGCGAATCATTCTCCGATCCCACTCTATATCGAAGTCTCGCAGGAGCACTTCAATATCTCACTCTTACACATCCTGAAATTTCCTATGTTGTTCAACAAGCATGCCTTTTCATGCATGATCCACGCCTTCCTCATTATAATCTAGTCAAAATAATTCTTCGATATCTCAAAGGAACTCTTGATCATTGCCTTCATATTAATTCTTCTTCCCCAACAACTTTGATAGCATATTCCGATGCAGATTGGGCTGGATGTCCTGAGACTCGTCGGTCCACATCTGGTTACTGTGTTTTTCTTGGCAATAATTTGATTTCTTGGTCTTCTAAGCGTCAGTTAACGGTTTCTCGTTCGTCTGTCGAGGCTGAGTACCGCGTGGTTGCACATGCGGTTGCAAAAACGGTATGGTTGCGTCAACTTCTTGCCAAGCTTCATCACCCAATTCAACAGGCTACCATTGTGTATTGTGATAATATCTCTGCAGTTTATATGGCAGGCAACCCAGTTCAGCATCGGAGGACAAAACATATTGAAATCGACATACATTTTGTTCGCGAGAAGGTTGCTCTTGGACAAGTTCGTGTTCTTCATGTTCCAACCACGGCGCAATTTGCTGACATCTTCACCAAGGGGCTTGCTACTGCACCATTCATTGACATACGATCCAGTCTCAACGTCGTTGCGCTCGCTGATGAGACTGTGGGGGGATGTTAGACTAGACAATGTTGAGTCGGTTTTGATTTGTTAGAGTTTGTTTTAGAGTCGGTTTAAGTAATCTTGGCCGACAAGTTTTGTAACCCCATATATACTCTGTACCCCTCAAGCAATATTATTATGCAAGTCAATCAAATTTACACTTAACTAACAGATTTTTAGTGGTTTTCTGACAAGACAACAAAACAAAGAGCAAGTAACAAAGATAGTAAACAAACGGAGCAAGTGGCCCAATCCTTCCTTAGCAAAGGACAAGCTGGTGGAAATACTTATAAGGACCAAACGTCCTCGAGGACACATGGGAATTCTGTCAAGTGCTCTCGCTTCAAATAGCTGAGTACTGTTCTTTGGTGTTTGTAAGTGTTGTGTGGGTGAACCTGTGCTAACATACCACCCTTCCTAGGACTAATACATACTTGTGATTAAACCCCCGCAAACATCCGTAACTACAGGAAAGTAATTAAGCTATAAATCTAACCATAGCCTTAAACTCTGAGATCCTACACCCCCTTGTGCAAAGATGTCCTAATGGGGGTTCAGGTTTCTGTCACTCCGGCAACCCCATAATTAGTAGCCAAATACACAATGCATCCCCCTAGGCCCATAAATGGTGAAGTGTCATGTAGTCGACGTTCACATGACACCACTATAAGAATAGCACCACAACTTAAATACTAAACCATTGAATAATAACTCATCACAGATTCACTACTAACAACATGACTTCTCCCATGTCCTAAGAACACAATGAACTACTCACAAGACATCATATGGATCAAGATCAAAGATGATATGGTAATGGATAACAATGTGAACATCAACAATAATCCAATGGTTCCACTCACAAGCACCAACTAAAATAGTAATCAACACCGGGAAAGTTTCCCCTAATGAACTAAAGCAATATCCAACACAATTGTTACAGCGGGACGGAGTGGTGATGATGGTGCTGGTGGAGATGATGGTGTGGATGATGATGATGATGATCCCGATGAAGCCTAGCTTGATGATGGTGTTGATGGCGACGGTCTCGCCTCTCCGGGAAGGAATTCCCCCGACAGAAATCTGTCTGCCAAAGAGATCTTTCTCTCTCGGTGTTTTCCGCCCCCAGAGGCGGCAGAAATCTATCTGTGGTCGCTTCCTGAGGCTTAGGGTTCCGTAGGGCAGATATAGGCGAAGGGGCAGAGTCGGAGGCCGGACAGGTGGGCCACACCTGCCCTATGCGCGGCCTCAGAAGGGCCCGTGCCTAGGGGTGTGGGCCTCTTGCGTTCCTCTTCGCTCCTCCTTCTGGCTCCCTTCATCTTTTGGTAAAATAATATGTTCGCATATTTTTCTGGTATTTTTTTGATCTTCGCGAAATTGCACCGAAACGCCTTCTTTTCCATCAGAATCCAGACTTTGGTAGTTCGTCCTCCAAGAATCATCCAACATGCATAAACAGATGAAAAGCCATAAGTAATACCTCATAATAAGACATATATCAATGAATAGAGGTAAATTATGATATAGAATGGTGATGCAAATTGGGCGTATCAACTCCCCCAAGCTTAGACTTCGCTTTTCCCCAAGCGAAAACTGAGCTCAGTAAACATGTCCACAGGTTTATGGAATAAAGTGTCGATAAAAGAATACGAACAAGAAGCATCACACTTACCATTGCACAACTCATAGAAAAAAGCAACTCACCATTATATAACTTAGCTTGCAACCAAGTACAACAGTAACAATAGAGATGCATAAAGATAAATCATAATTGGAATTGGCAAACTTGTTCTTGGTCAGAGAACACCTGGCAAACAGTTTCACAAAAATCTTTTTGTAGAAGTTTCAAAACAGGAGCACTCTTTGCTCAAAAAGGTTTTTCACAAGTGAAGGCTTTCAAAGTAATACTCAATAGATAAGAGTTTTATGCAAACAAAGAAGATAAAGAACATGATTGAATAAATCACCATATGAATTCTTGCAACACAACAACTCAAATGCTTGCTTGAGATAGAGAGTAAATAGGTTTACTGACTCAACTTGGAAGTGGGAGAAAGGTACCTTCATAGGGAAGCATGGATTACAAGTCATAAAGAGCTTCCAAAAGATTATAGTACTTACTAGCTTTGAGCCATCATTTCCCCTATCATAAGCATCTTGAGATGATTAAGGTTAAAGTGAACAAAGATGGAGTATATGCTTGACGAAATATAAATTGGCAATCTCATGTCCCTTGAATATGACAGCCACTCCTCATGCTACATCAACTTTGGGCCCAGACAAGTTCTTTTTATTGTAAGTACTTGCATATCATTGAGAACCGCCAACGGGGTACCCCTTGCACATGGTACAAGAGCTTTCCCATAACCAAAATGACAAGGCAAGAAGACAGTGAGCATCTCAGCAATATTTTTATTTACTATGTGTATAGTTTTTTATTGAGGATGCTTCACAGAATGCTCACTATGGTGGTGCTGCAAGTTTCCACCATGATTAGGCATGGCTTAGGCTAGCGGCCCAGGCGTTTCTCTAACACAAAGTACAAACTCCATGGGCTCACAAGTTACCCTTTTATTTCACACCGTTGACATCCATAGACAAAAGAGCACGATATGAACGATGTACAGAGTACAAGTGTTATGTTGAAAACGTTACCCGTGATAGTACAGTTCTGCTAATTCCAACGTATATATGCAAGCATATACAACTTCGATGTCCACAATGGTTCAAGTCTATTAGGGGCAAGAAAATAAAGTGTGCCATCAAGTTCATGAGAGCTTTACGAACTAGTTTTCACATAACAAAATACTTTTTAATTCGGAAGGTAGATGAAGCTTGAGAATTTGCTTGGAATAGCAAAATATACTAGGTAGATATGGTGGACATAAGTGGCAAAAGATGGGTTCATAGTGATTTGGAAACATGAGAAGTATGCCTTCTCAAAACAGGTTTTTGGCTAGCAAGCAAGAGAGTTGAAAGAAATAAGCAAACATACAAGTAATAAAGCCAAACATGCAATCTTCCTTGAAAACACAAAAGATCTTAAATTAATGAATACTAAGATTATGAGCCAACAAGAAAGAAAACAAATGATACCAAATACCTGTAAGCTTTTTTCTGTCTTTTTTTCTTTCAAACCTCAAAAAATTGTTGCTACTGACCAAAACTTGGTTTGCCAAAACCAATTTAGATCCACTTTATGCTCCCAATGTGGTTCCAATAGTGATCAACAAGATCCATCATATAATAGAGATTGCAAACTAAAATAAGAAGTGGAAAAAGGTAAAATATGAGACTTCTCATTAATATTCAATAAAGGCACTCACACCAAGGGGTACATAGATAATCAACTAAAGGAGAGATACTTACACAAGCAAACCAAACTATAAGATAACTTATCTACCACATATATGAATCCACTAAAAAGGTAAAAGATGAAAGATAATGGTGGTGATACCGCGACACTCCCCCAAGCTTGGAACAAGCCAAGGGGATGCCAAACCTGATGACGAATTACTCCTTTGGTGGTGGTGGTGTTCTCTTGATAAGCTCTTCAATAATTTTATTTAAGTCCTCCATATCGAAGGTCAGAGTACGAATTAACTCCGAATTATGCTCAATGCAGCTCATGATCAACTCGGACCGAGGATCCCAGTCCTTGTTATTCTTTCTCCATTCTTCCAACTTAGAATGTTTCTTCCCTACACAGTTAGAACAAGGGTTACTAGGAGGAAGTGTGCGTGGAGCGAGAATATGACGAGGAGTTCTCCCTCCTGTAGATATCCGTGCTGTCCTCCTAAGATTGGTAGGTCGTGCCACCAAACCAATGCTTGCAATGGTAGTGTGAGTGTCCGGATGCTTGTCCTCCTCCATGTCACCTTCATATCCTACTGAAATCTCCTCCTCCTTGGGGACTTGAGGTTCTTCTTCCTCGGGCTTCTTGTCTTTGTCGTTGGCAGAGGCCATGGTGCTCTAAACTTGAGAAGATTTCCTAACAGAAACAAATTGGAACAAAAACACGACGAGAACATGATGCACAAACTTCGAGGGATTTGGGGGGTTATATATTCTGAAGTTTCAAGGCATAAGGAAGGTACCGACACGGAAACAAAGCAGAGACGGAGTTCGAGGGGGGAACACCCCCCTCAGGCACGGCAAGGCTGGGCCCGCGCCTGGGGTGGGTTTGTCCACCCCGGGCTCCGTTTCCTCTTCAGTTTCGTCTCATAACTTCCCTTATGTATTAAAAACATCAGAAATATAAAAAGATTAGAGTTTCACGAACCTTCTATTTTCACCACTTTTACCTATTCAAAGACGAATTCTGCAGATTCCTTTTATCTTCCTCCTGAAAATTTCCTTCATACAAAACCCTTGCACAAACTCAAATACAACACTAGTGTAAGCAAAAACAATAACCTTTAGGTACACACTTCAACTGAAAACCCATCAAAACAAAAGCTTCTGTAAGAGGGAGATGCAAATGATGGCAGAAATCTGTCAAAACAGACCAGCAGGTAAAGATTGATTTTTCCAAAGACCTTCTGTTGCTCAAATCAAAAAGTGTTGAACTAATGAAAGTTTGGTAACAACCTGGAGAACAAGCTCATCAAAACACAGCTCCATCCGAAGTACTGGGCTTCCTCACGAATTTTTACAATGCATCACAAAAATCTGTCCCAGGACAACCACTTTTCACAACTCTTCTACTTCACAAAAGTAGTTGGACTTGACACAAAAACCAAAACAAAAGGATAAGGAGCGGTTATTACTGAGATAATAACTTCCAAGACTCGACAAAACTCTTGGGTTATCTCCCAACAAGTAGTTTTCTTTAATGCCTTTAAGTTAGGCTTAAAACTTTCAAGGGTGCTCAGATAGGATATATATATATCTGAAGTGAAAGAGAGCATCAAGAAGCAAATAACCAACACACTTGAGTCTAACCCACTTCCTATGCATGGGAGTATCATGAGAGAATGAATTGTTGAAACAAAAAGCCACTAGCATAGGAAGACAAAACAAATGCAACTTCAAAGCTTTCAACATAAAACAGGGAAACTTAACATCATTGAGATGCATAAAACCATGTTTCCCTATCTCAAAATAACTTTCAGTAGCACTTTGAATAAAGTTGACAATATAACTATCATTTGAAACAACTTTATCATCAGAATAAGCATATTTACAGTCATAAAAAAGAGTTCCAAGGTCATAGAATGGATCAATAGAAGCAAGTTGTTCCGTCCTGAAATCTTTATTAGGCAAGATATTTTCACAAGGAGCTTTAGCAAATTTGGAAAAGTTAAACTCATAAGAATCTCCATCAAACTTAGTTAAAACTTTTTCCTTCTTACAATCAATAATAGCTCCGCAAGTGTTCAAGAAATGTCTACCAAAAATGATATGACAAGTTTTGCTAGCTGCTGAATTAAGCACTAGAAAGTCAGCAGGATATTTAATCTTACCGCAGAGAACCTCCACATCTCTTACAATGCCAATGGGGCAAATGGTTTCCTTGTTATCAAGGTGAATAACCACATCAATGTACTCAAGCTCACAAAGACCAATCTCATGCATAATTTCCCTGTAAATCTCATAAGGAATATCACTAAAACTATCACCAATATCACATAAACCACAATAGAAATGATCACCAATTTTAACAGAAAGCATAGGAACACTAGCTTTTCTAGCCTTACTAGGATGAGAGATAATATTAGAAGCATCTTCACAGAAGAAAATGTGCTCATCCTCTATATTACTAGTGATAGTGTCTTTCACAATAGCTACCACAGGTTCAACATTCAATTGCTTACCAGGATCTACAGTTTTCATTATACCTTTGTTATTTGCACTAATAATCATAGAATACTCCTATACCTTAGCTGGGAAGGGCATTTTCTCAACATAAGGTTCAGGCACAATATGATTAGTAGTACAAACTTGAGTACTTCTAACAGGAACATGATTAACAACATCTTTATACGGAGCATGGTACTTATTCCAATTTTTCTTAGGAATTTCTATGTAAGAGGCAAAGGCCTTAAAAATGTTGGCAATACTTTGGGAATCAAGACCAAATTCATTACTAATATCACGGAAGTCATCAGTTCCCATAAAATATTTAATGCATTCATAATCATAGTTTATACCTGACTTTCTTCCTTTATCATTCTCCCAAGCCTCAGCGTTATCTTGAATACGGTCCAAGAGATCCCATTTAGCTTCTTCCTTCATACGTGTGAATGATCCAGCACAATAGCATCTAGTAAATCTTTATCATGAAGAGAAAGCCTAGCATAAAATTTATTGAAAATAATATTGTTAGGGAATTCATGAATAGGACATTTGAGCATTAGTAACTTCAGTCTCCCCAAGCTTGAGCTATACTTTCTCCATCAAGATGCCAAACATTATATATAAGATTTCTATCTTTATGAATTTCACTGGGAGGATAAAATTTAGAGTAAAAGAGAGATGCCATCTTCTCCCATTCCATGGATTGTCCATTCTTCAGCAGCTTATACCATTCTTCAGCTCTCCCTTTCAAGGATATGGAGAGTAACTTCTTCTTCACCTGTTCAGTTGTGATACCTGCACACTTAAACAACCTGCATAATTCATGGATAAAAAGCAAGTGATCACCAGGGTGGACAGTTCCATCCCCTAAATAAT
The DNA here is from genome assembly GCA_030063025.1 of Avena longiglumis. Lineage (NCBI taxonomy): Eukaryota > Viridiplantae > Streptophyta > Magnoliopsida > Poales > Poaceae > Avena > Avena longiglumis. The sequence continues at coordinate 451,807,192 of CP125974.1, read as the reverse complement.
AATTATCCATAACACGGTCAACAATATTTGTAGGTATCTTAAAAGGATCTATCTCAATAGGAGGTGGTTCATCTACTACCCTAGCAGTGGTGGTAGTTTTCCCAAACAGAAAACCAAGTGGGTTGTCCATATTGGAAACAAAGTAACAAGCAGTAACAAAAGCAATACTCACGAAAGTTTCCTTACCGCCCACTCTTCAATAGCGCTTTACTCCCTGGCAACGGTGCCAGAAAATAGTCTTGATGACCCACAAGTATAGGGGGTGTATCGTAGTACTTTCGATAAATAGGAGTGTCGATCCCAACGGGGAGCACAAGGTGCTGAACAGTGGTATGGAGCAGGAAATCCCTGTGAATACTTAGCAAACGGATTTTTAGTGGTTTTCTAACAAAGCAACAAAACAAAGAGCAAGTAACAAAGACAGCAAACAAACGGAGCAAGTGGCCCAATCCTTTCTTAGCAAAGGACAAGCCGGTGGAAATACTTATAAGGACCAAACATTCTCGAGGACACATGGGAATTATGTCAAGTGCTTTCGCTTCAAATAGATGAGTACTCTTCTTTGGTGTTAGTAAGTGTTGTGTGGGTGAACCTGTGCTAACATACCGCCCTTCCTAGGACTAATACATACTTGTGATTAAACCCCCTGCAAACATCCGTAACTACAGGAAAGTAATTAAGATATAAATCTAACCACAGCCTTAAACTCTGAGATCCTAAACTCCCTTGTGCAAAGGTGTCCTAATGGGGGTTCAGGTTTCTGTCACTCCGGCAACCCCACAATTAGTAGCCAAATACACAATGCATCCCCCTAGGCCCATAAATGGTGAAGTGTCATGTAGTCAACGTTCACATGACACCACTATAAGAATAGCACCACAACTTAAATACTAAACCATTGAATAATAACTCATCGCAGATTCACTACTAACAACATGACTTCTCCCATGTCCTAAGAACACAACGAACTACTCACAAGACATCATATGGATCAAGATCAAAGATGATATGGTAATGGATAACAATGTGAACATAAACAATAATCTGATGGTTCCACTCACAAGCATCAACTATAATAGTAATCAACACCGGGAAGTTTCCCCTAATGAACTAAAGCAATATCCAACACAATTGTTACAGCGGGACAAAGTGGTGATGATGGTGCTGGTGGAATTGATGGTGTGGATGCTGATGATCCCGATGAAGCCTAGCTTGATGATGCTGTTGATGGTGACGGTCTCCCCTCTCCGAGAAGGAATTCCCCTGGCAGAAATCTGTCTTCCGGAGAGATCTTTCTCTCTCGGTGTTTTTCGCCTCCCAGAGGCGGCGGAAATCTACCTGTGGTCGCTCCTTAAGGCTTAGGGTTCTGTAGGGAAGATATAGGCGAAGGGGCGGAGTCGGAGGCCGGGCAGGTGGGCCACACATGCCCTAGGCACGGCCTCAGGTGGGCCCGTGCCTAGGGGGCGTGGGCCCCCTATGGCCCCTCTTCGCTCCTCCTTCTGTCTCTCTTCATCTTCTGGTAAAATAATATGTTTCCGTATTTTTCTGGTATTTTTTGATCTTCGCGAAATTGCACCAAAACGCCTTCTTTTCCATCAGAATCCAGACTCCGGCAGTTCATCCTCCAAGAATCATCCAACATGCATAAACAGATAAAAATCCATATGTAATACCTCATAATAATACATATATCAATAAATAGAGGTAAATTATGATATAGAATGGTGATGCAAATTGGGCGTATCAACTAGACCTAGGGTTTGTCCCGATACTCGAAGTAGAGTGGACTGGGGGTATCCACAACGCACTCCACGAAGGAATGGTGCCACCCAAAGGTGGCACCGCGCCGGAGTCGGAAGGGCCGTCTAGAATTTCTCCCTAACCCATCCATAAAAATACCCGGGTGATTCAAAGCACCACCACCAAGCTCGTTGCCCACCAACTCGTGCAATCACGGTCTTGCCATCACCATCGTTAGTCTCATCGTGCACACCACCAAGCATCCCGCACGACAAAGGCACACCACGTAGCTCGCATTCGGGACGGCATCACAAAAGCCAATGGGAGGAACCCACCTCCACCGCCAAGGGGTAGTCATTGTTGGGTTCGCATCATAGAAAACAAAAAAAATCCTACGATAAAACTATATACGCCATGATCCATCTATCTAGATACAATCAATGGGTGGATATACATCCAGAATACATACCCTTGAAGACTGACAAAGCTTTATGAGTATGGACTCGTTGGTGATGTAGTCGATCTCTTGCCGATCTTAAGATCATGTAGAAGTCCGGCAGCACCGCAACTCAGTGGGGCATCCATGATCGCACACACGTTCAGAACCCCGACCACCTCCACGACCTCGCTCCAGCAATGCAGCAGAAGTACAAAATCCTCGCTCCAGAAAAAGCCACCAGGAACATGTATCTCGCTAAGCCAAGACCATGGGGGAATAGTACTAGAGGGGATAGAGATCCTTCACAAGAAGGTGTGAGTGAGAGAGAGGGAGAGGGGGACTTTTTTAGGAGGATGAGGCACCCCAAGGGCCATGGCTGGCGCCATGGGGGCTGCCCCTTCCTCCATTCATGTGAGTGGAGCTCCCACTCACAAAATGGCTCACCATTTCCTCCACTCAAAATCCCACTTAAATCCCATTAAATTTCCACCAAATTTAATGTAATCTCTCATTAAATAAAAATACTTTTATTTATTTATTTATTCAGATTTTTTTTAATTACATTAATTAACAAACATTCACATAGAACCCCTTACTATATTTTAATTTCACATGCAGAACCAGTTTTAGCAATTTCATCCGAAACAATTCCGGTGTCCACTAAAATAATTCCAGCGCTTTGATATTCTTTTCCTGGCAGCTCGTTTGCTTTACATGGTGTCGGTATTCCTTAAGTGTGCCGCCCTACGGTTCGCGAATAATACATAAATGATCAAGACCCCCTCTCCGATCAATAATCAGCAGCGGGACCTAAAGATCCGTACTGACTCCTACACATTCATCGATGACTTCTTGTAATCGTGAGAACCTTAACATTGCAACTAAATCCTTTTGTCTCACGATATTTTACATGTTCGGGATTCGATCATCGGTATTCCCATACCTAGTTTGATCTCGTTACCGACATGTACCCTTTTCTTGTTCCCGTGATATAACATTCTAGTGATCTTCATCACTTGCTTACAAGCTATATCAATGTGATATCACCGAGAGGGCTCAGAGTATATCTCTCCGTCATTTGGATGGACAAATCCCACTCTTGATCCATAAGCCTCTAATAACATTATCAGAGTATTTGAACCCATATTTATAGTCACCCCGTTACGGTGTGACGTCTGATGTTATCAAGCTACTCTTCATATGTTCGTGATTGACATGATCTCATGGTCTAAGGACTAAAGTTAGTTGTAATGATGTTATAGCAATTTAAACATAATGACTTTGATCATATTACTATACTTCGGATGAATGTTCATCACATCATTCCACCAATGATGTGACCTCGTTATTAACAACATCCAATATCCATGATCAGAAAACCTTAATCATCATGTTAATCAACAAGCTAGTTTATATGAGAGGCATAACTAGGAACACTTTATTTGTTCATTAAACACATATGTATTAACGTTTCATATTAATACAATTATAGCATGTAAAATAAATATCTATCATATACTTGGGATACGATAATAACAATTTTATTATTGCCTCTCGGGCATATTCTCTCCAGTCATCGACCAGACAGGGCAACAGGGGCACCCAGGTCCAGGCGGACCCAATCGGGCCAAGGAGGGGGGGCGTAAAGTCCTCGCCGCCTTGCTGCAATGGGCCTACTATTGTGCCGCTATCCGCGGCATGAGCTTCGTCATCTCCACCATCTCTAGAAGGCCTCGTAGCGGCGTACACGCCAGGCCACCGAAGTACAGATCGGGCCTGGAGGAACCGATGCCAAACCGTCGTGCCCACCGCTGCAATGTCCCGCCTTGTCGTCTACATCATCAACACCAGCAACACCAGGAGGTCTCAACGGCGGATGGTCCGTTTCGCCAAAACCCATATCGGGCCCGAGGGGCCTACATATGGGTTGAGGAGACCGACGCCACATCGTCGTGTCCAGCGCTAGGTTCACGTAGTGTCGTTGCTGCGTCGTCGCCTAGCCATCAGTACTGCCGCCCAGCACCACCTAGAAGGAGTCCCGACCGCTGCTTCCCATGGGGCACCACCTCCAGTGAGAAGGACCGGCCCCGACCGGCTCCCATGGCGCGGAGAGAGGACAACCACCAAATGTCGTTCGGCTTCGCCTGACAACCCATTCGGCGGCGACGGAGGAGGAAGGAGGTGGGTTGCTGGCTGGAATCGGAGGAGGCCACGCTGTTGCCCTTGGGGGAGCGAGAAACTGAGTGGAACGTTGAGCGACACGGATACTGGGTGAAGGGACAACCTTTCAATCCCTTGCACGCATCTTATCGCACTTTAGTGTCTTGCCATTTTCTTGTTTTTCTTTTTGGTGTAGCTCTGTTTTTCCTCGTTGGCAAGTAACGTGGGTGTAACTTTCATTACCGCCCTCTTTTCTCTTACCATTTATTTCTTGTTTCGAATGGAATGTTGTCAAAATTTCATTATCACCATCATTTTCCTACAACCTATTTTGCTTGAAAAGGAATCCGAGTGAACCGCACTCTTCTTCTTCTGCTCTACCATTTATCATTCTTCTTGATAATGAATCTTGGAGTCACTTTCAGCATCCAAGATGGAGGTTTTAACCCCAGATTCCAAGGCTGGTTCAAAGATTCCGGTAGAACTTTCAAGCGGTAATAAGAAGCAAGAATTCTATTTGGATACCAACTGTCAACTCAAAAAGTTGAAAAAGTTTCAACTGCTTTGAGTTTTCAGCGGAGAAGATGAGATTTTTCTCAATACTTGCAAGAGATCTCTACTCGCGACACCTTTCTACTCAATTTTCATATCTCGGGTGAGAAGATTCAAAGTTGTCAACTGGGATCTATCCACTCTCTTTGAAATATTTTTCACCTCCCAAGTTCTTAATTTATAAATATAATCTAAGAGACCGTCAATTGCAACAAATTAAGTCGCGATGAGCATTGTAGACGATAATGGTGTGAGGTCACGGTAGTAGTGACATGTTGCTCTCACGAGGTGAGAACATTATTATGGTCTCTCTTGACCGAACATTATCGGGGAAATTCAGGCAGTCCATGTAGCGTGGAGCTTTTGTAGCACAAGCGATAAGGGACGCAGACAAGGTTGACGGACTTTTTTATCAGATAGACTGCGACGTTTGTTTTTTTTGTTTAAAAAATCCTACGTACGATATTTCAAGCTGATATTCGTACTTTAGTAAGCACCTGTCGTTTAGCACCCGTAGTAACTACTCCCTCTGTTTCAAAATATAAGATGTTTTAGGTTTGTGAAAAAAATGAATCTAGACTTGTTTTAGTATGTAGGTTTATTTAACTTTAGGATAAATCTACATACTAAAAAAAGTCTAGATTTATTTTCTTCACAAACCTAAAACATCTTATATTTTTAAACGAAGGGAACAGGTGTCTAGTGATTTTTCAGGAAGAAAATAGAATTCAGTGTCCCGTTGCTATTAGAGCTCGGTGGCCTCGTTTTCTTTCTCGTGTCACCATCAACTAATACATATTTTTTTTATCAAAAAAATACTAATACATATTCTAACAGATTCCAATCAAACGAGAGTTTTCGCTAATTCAGCCCACCCATAAGCAAATAGTAGGAGCTAGTATTACACTCGTTTTTGTTGTGGCATTAAGCTTCTCCTGTTCTCCCTATAAGAAACAGAGCGTTGTCTGATTCGGTCCAGATAGAACAAATAATCATGGGAGACCCCCCCACCCAAAAGCAATGTGCAGAAAGGATAGTTTTACTATCATGTGCCCCCGTCGTAATCGTGCCCCAACCACTAGCGAGTAGGGACAGGTCCGCCGCTGGGTCGAAATGACGGCGTAGACCCTGGCATTCCCATCCGTGGTGGTCGATCCAGCCCCGTCAGCTACCGCGTCGCGTCCGGGGCTCGTCGCGTCCGCGCCGCGTCGCGTCAGATACGGTGGAATGCCCGGCCGGGTGCGTCCGCGCGCATGAGATAAGACTAAGAGCCACCGTCGCACGTCGCTCGCTCGCTGCTTCTGCGGTTCTACGTACACGTACGTGCTGCATGCCGTTGGCTGCCAGCAGCACCGGGAAAGGAGGAAAGGAAAGGGGAGTCGTCTTCGCACGGCCGGCCGGTGAATGAAGTTGGTATCGGTCGGTTCGAGTGGCCGGTGAACAGCGCATAGTTTTTCTAGTGTTCTCGGCAGGGAGACAGGGAGTAGTTTATCTTCCCGCTCGAGCGATCGTCCAAGTAAAACTAGCTAGGCGTGTGGTCAGCTCGCAGTTCTTTTCACAGATATACTGTATGTGCGAAGACGCCTATCCTCCACAGTCGTCAGCTCCTCTGTAGCAACTAGCAAGTCATCCAACATGCATGTGGCCCGAGTTACTACAGCGTAGACGCGTCGTCATTCATGCAGTCGTACGCGCTCACCGTCCAGAGACACGTTCTCCAGCTAGCTAAGGCTACAGCGGTTGCATCGGAAGGCAACGCGACAACGCGACACTTGGGTAATCGGGATGGGTGGTTGTAAGTAAATGCAATATAAGTCCACTTCCAGCTAACCTATTAGCTTCGTCTTTTGTTTCTACAGTAATACTTACCCTCGTAAACTATCAGGCTAGCTATATTTGGTAGCAAAGTGTTTTGAAGTATTTCAATAATATTGTTGTTTCTACAACTACAAATATCCCAGTTTAAATACTTTGATGCGTCTAATTGTGACTAAATAATTTGCTAGTATTAATAATTTGGTATTAAATACTTTAGCCGGATTCATCTTATCCTGAATTGATTACAATTTCTGAACCCACCATTTTAGTAGAACACTATGCTGATCATGAGGAGGATGACAATGAAGCTCCTAAAACGCAGAAGAACGAAAATTCATTTGATGATGATTTTATTTGTACCTCGTGGAGAAATACTTCCAATTCTATTTAAGAAGCCTATGTAAGCACTACAGGAAATAATTGATATGTCAAAGGCCGGCTGTCGTCGGCACAGCGTAAATTAATAAATCGGCGTCTTCCAAGGGCCTTCCAGCGTGTCGTGCAACGGCCGTCTCCGATAACGGTCCAGCCTGGAGCTACGCCGACGGCTTGGCCGGCACAGGAAAGGAGCTATGCCGACGGCCAGCCTAAAATATTTCTTTAATTTTTTTTAAAATAATTATTTTTTGTCTTTGAATTGTTTGACTCATTAATCTCTTGCTTTGATTATTTTTAACACTATTTATAGTTAATAATTGATTAAATTGCAGTCTTAGTCAAAGTTCTCAGTCGGTCACCCATCCTAGCACTACTCCAGCTCTAGCACGCTTAACTTCCTCGTTCCTTCAGAATCTCTTTCCACAAAGCAATTTACACATTGTTGTCATTACTATGATATCAATCCTATCAACTCTTATATCATCATGTCACATGGTTGTATTTTTTGAAATTACAAGCAATCATTTAAGTAAACAACAATGAGTAAAAATATTATTGAATTCAAATAAGAATATAATAATTTTATTTTATTTTATTTTATTTTGTAATTTTATTTAATATGTAATAATTAATATCTTTAAATCTGTAAATCGGAATTCGGTAAATTGTATGTCTAAATTGATTAGAAAAATGATAGGAATCCAAATATGATATCAATATCAACTTATCACAAACTATGTCGTAATTCTTATCATAATTGCATTTGCCCATTTAAAACGGCACGCATAAAAATTCTTAGCTCGGGGCTGAGACTCGCTAAACTTGAAGTGGATCTATGATTAAACAACATATTTTAAACCTAAAAATGATTTTATAAAAAATCATGAGCATCCGATCATGTACCTGTAGTTCATATCTGACACACTTCCTACCGATTCGGCAGGAATTTGCCTTTTTCACCAAGGATAGACGGAAATGTTTGAGATCTCCCTGTTCTGACATTATCCATGTAAGGTGGTCTAGTATTTTTGAAAAATATGATGGTACCATTTTGAATTAGCCATTTGGTAGTTGCTTCACAAAACCGTCCGTTTTTTGCACTCGGAAAATGAAAAACGGTTTTTTGGTGCGACAAAAAGGAAAACTTCCTCCTGAAACATTGTTCGCCATCACATGATGCACAGTTATGCACAATACCGACACATTATTACAAACTATGCCTTTATTCTAGCCATAACATTGGTCATTTGACCTGAAAGCCAAGAAACCTCGAACGAGATAGGTCATTTTGTAAAGTTTTTTTGAGACATAATCAATATACCAAGTTTGATATTTTTCCTTCTAACTATGTCACATAATATGACACCACGCGAAGGTTTCGCATTGTTTGGATCATTTTTGAATTTATAATGCCCGTTTTAAACCATCGTTATACTTTGTCGAAGTGTGGGCATGAAGATTCTTAGCTCGGGGCTGAGACTCGCTAAACTTGAAGTGGATCTATGATGAAACAACATATTTTAAACCTAAAAATGATTTTTGTAAAAAATCATGAACATCCGATCATGTACCTGTAGTTCATATCTGACCAACTTCCTACCGATTCGGCAGGAATTTGTCTTTTTCACCGGGGATAGACAAAAATGTTTGAGATCCCCCTTTTATGAAATTATCCAAGTAAGGTGGTCTAGTATTTTTGAAAAATGTGACGGTAGCATTTTGAATTATCCCTTTGGTGGTTGCTTCACAAAACCATCCGTTTTTTGCACTCGGGAAATGAAAAACGGCTTTTTGGTGCGACGAAAAGGAAAAATTCCTCCTGAAACATTGTTCGTCATCACATGATGCACAGTTATGCACAATATCGACATATTATCACAAACTATGCCTTCATTCTAGCCATAACATTGGTCATTTGACCCGAAAGCCAAGAAACCTCGAACGAGATAGGTCATTTTGTGAAGGTTTTTTTGAGACATAATCAATATACCAAGTTTGATATTTTTTCTTCTAACTATGTCACATAATATGACACCACGCGAAGGTTTCGCATTGTTTGGATCGTTTTTGAATTTATAATGCCCGTTTTAAACTATATATAATGTTTTATATTTTACTTAATTTTTGTTTATAAATGTGTAATATTTGAGTGTAGATAGATAGATTTTATTTTTCTGCAAATTTTGATATATTATTTGTATTTTTCTGAATTAGAATGATTTAGTTATGATTTTTCAAAAAATAATAAAAAAGGAAAAAAATCTGGAGGCCTATGCCGACGGCAAACAAAAATTTTCAAAGAGCTGTGCCCACCAAATGGATAATTCAAAGAACTGGGGCTACGCGAGAGCTATATCTGAACTGGGGCTACGCGAGGGCTATATCTACGCGAGGGATATCCAAATTTTTGTTTGGTTTGTGGCCCTCGGTGTCTGAACTGGGGCTACGTAAGGGTTATATCTACGCCGAAGCCGACCGTCGACACAGACCTCGCTACTACGCCGACGGCCACACTACGCCGAGGGCTACCCTCGGTATTGTCATCTACGCCGACTTGGCCGTCGGTGTAGCCGGCCGGCCGTCGGCGCCTTAGTTCTTTCATGTAGTGAAGGAAGCTGTCCGTGGTGAGACGGATCCCACCTTGGCTAATACTAGAACTTGGCAAACTGTTCCTGGTTCTATTTCGTACATTTACATTTTTTATTTCTCAAATGATGCCTTTTGTTGCAAAAGCAACTTATTATCTGAAGTGCTTTTTCACGCAGATCAAGGTGCGGCCAGGGGGTTTCATCCGAGCATGCTGATCCCCTTCGTTCGCAATTAGCGTACACTGGTATGTACCCTTCCATTTTATTCAGCACTGAAATTATGGCGCGTGTATTGTGAGAAATTTCGATTGAGATCAAACATGATCTAAGGTTTAAGCCGGACGACATCTACGAGCGACAGATATGGACGATCTTCGTATCCCTAGATATATTATCCTTTTATTGAAACGAAAACAAAGGCATTGTTTTTCATAAATAAAATAAAATACGATAAAAAAATAGACACGAGATTACATGGCTACAGATAGAAGTCCAAAATAATACATAGATTCAAACCAAAACTGTCCAAAAATCCAAAGAAAAATAAAACAGGCAAGACCACCACACAACACAATACTCCAAGGCTTAAGGCCTATAACTTTTTTAAAAAGTCAAACCATGTAAAGTTTGATCAAACTTTTAGAAAAAACTATCAAAAACTATTATATTATATAGATACCATGTGAAAGTATGTTTCATGATGTATGAAAGGATATGGATTACGTATTATAAATATTAATATTTTTCTTTAAAAACTTAGTAAAACTTTAGATAGTTTGACTTTTAAAAAGGTTATATGCCTTAAACCTTGAGACGGAGGTAGTAGGAAAGAAGAAGAAGAAGAAGAAGAAGAAGAAGAAGAAAAGGAAGGACTCAAGGTGGCAACACAGACGGGGATCACTCCACCGACCCCGCCCCAACCCTCGCCAGTCCCCATACCCGCCATCCCCGTGAAGCTTCGCGGGGACAAAACCGTCCCCATCCCCGACATCAGCAGGTACCCGCCTCCTGTCGGTGATGCCTCCTCTTCTCCTTGCCGCAAGGACGGCTCCTCCCGGCCTAAATCTTGCTACCACAATTGCTCGTCGTCGTCCTCTCGCCTTCCTGCTCATTGTCGTCGAGATCGAGGACGGGTGGGGAGGTCGGCCGACTCCCTCCCGCAAGGCAAGAGATTGTGATTGATGGGTAAGACGAAGAAGAAGATTCCCTGCTCATCGTGATGGAGGGGAAGGGATAGCCGACGGGGTCACGGGACGGGGATGCGCTTCCGTGTTTGTGCTAGTCATGGAGGCGAGAGCCGTGCCTGGGAATTGGGATGACAACGAGCGAACGAGAGGAGCAGTTTGACTGTTGCTCTGCCAAAGAGGTCTTTGGGCCTCATGGCGGCTGGGCTGTAAAAAAAGTGGATCAGGTGAAAGATATATTATGGTTGTTTGTTATATATATCACAGTTTGTTACGGTAACATGTGAGATCACGGGTATTCGTGGATGCTCCAGGGGGACAATTCTATCGCCATCACCGCTCCATTAAGCTAACGGGTATCCGTCCCGCTATCCCTACTGGGGAATTTGGCCCCATCCCCGCTTCTGCATGGATAATTACCCGCGGGTACCGGTTCCTACGGAAAAAATTGGCATCTTGAAGAAGGACCCAACTGCGGGGCAGGGTGCCAGGGACCTGATGTGTCAAATGTCAAAGGCGAGGACCGTCGCAGATTATAAATTAAGCGAAGGTACCGATTCAACACAATGCGCCAATCAGAGAGTCCCGGAGGCGTCCGTACCCAGCAGCACCTGCAAAGGAGCGCGACCTGGACGGCTGGAATCACCGGGCCGACAGGATAACTTGACCCCCACAACAAAATCGTACGCGCCAGCCTCGTCGTCTAGCCAGTGACTGACTGACTGGCACCACCGCTAGCTGCGCAAGGCGCCAACGACAGGGAGCAGACAGCCCCGGCACCTTCCCCGCCACCCCCCTCCATCTCTCTCCAAATGACGGCGCACAAGCCCTCGGCGGTCACGTCAACCCTACCCTCGCCGGCTGGTTTCCCAAACGCCTGGATCGCTTTTTAATCCCGTTGTCTGGGCCCCAAATCGCCTGGATGGGAGCTGTACGTAACGTGAGTAGGACGGGGTAAAACACCGGGGGACTGGCGGAGCTGGAGTTGAATCGGCTCTGACGTCGACGGATCATGGGCTGGTCTTGGCTGGCACCGACACGATCACACGACCTTCATCAGTACGCTGGCTCTGGGTCCCCCCAGCGTCACCAGGATACTCCCGAGCTAAACTCGTGCTCAATAATACCGTTTTCTTAGTGCTAGTGGTGATGAATTGATGATCAATAACACCTGTTTCTTATCCTTCCAGCAGTATTGTCAGCAATAATTTAGAACACATATCTCAACATCTCCTGCCTCGCCAATTTATGAAACATATCTCTTTGTCCTAGTGGCCTAGTGGGTTTCTAGTGTACACCAAAAAATATGGCAAAATGATCATCAATACATCACCACTTGCACTAAGAAAATTGTAGTATTGAGCACACGTTTAGCTCGCGGGCTCTGTTTGAGTTTTCATAACCGTGGATATGTTGGCGAAATTTGTTTGAAAAAAATCTTTGTTTTTGGTCACTTGGCAAAGAGATGATTGAAAAATGAGAATTTCCTTGCGGACGACATGCGGAATTTCTAGATGTTGGAGCCCGTGACTTTTGTTGGAAGCGATTTTTTGGATTCGTTAAATAGTTGTTGTGTAAGTATGAACTATCACGGAAAATGGCTTTGCATGCGAAATTTCTAAATATTGGATATGCTGGTGGATTTTGTTGGAAGCGGTATTTGGATCCGTTAAATAGTTGTTGTGTAAGTACAAACTATTCAGCCTTTTGTAAATTTGTTGTATAAGATTTTATTTTGTTGAATACATGAGTAATATTGTGTTAGGTTTATTTTGTTGCTTAGGGTTTTAATTGCTTTTTCCGTGTTGCTTCCATCGATTTGTTCTTTCGTGCTAGTTTCAGCCTAAAAAGTTGCGTAGGGTAACAAAAGAAGAGGAAGGAAAGAAAATACATACACAAGTGGATTCAGAAAATACAAACAAATAAATAGTCAATTGTTCAACAAGACCATACAAACAAAATTATGAATCCACTTTTGTACGCCAAAAGTTTGTGTTGTACTATGAAAACAAACTAAAAAGGGATTTATACAACTTGAATCGATGGGAAATACATGGGTGTCTAGCTATCCAAAAGTGTAGCAAAAATCACTTTATTGGGTGCTTTCACATCTTCCTGGTAAAAGCCAATGATCTAGCTTTAAGTGGTTTTATCTCGTGAAGGCAACTCTTGCACACCGTTCCCTTTCTGTAGGATTTTTTTGACACGCCTTCTTGGAGGAGTTGCTTTTGGATAAACCATTATAGAAGTCCATATGTTATCTAGGGATGCCATTTGTCTTTTTTGATAAAGGCACTTTATCACTTAAAGAAGCTTTACTCAGCCTATACATAATTAGGATACACACTGCTCATACAAGTCCAAATGAAAAAAAAACGAATTACACATCATTAATGAAAAATTGTACAACGACTAAGATTGTGGAGGACCGATCCGCATAATACGTTGTCATCCATATGTTAGAAATAATTGGCTAAATCATTAGACTCATGTGTGATTTTAGATATTCCCTAAATCTCAAAGCCCATGTATGTGGAAGCCCATATGTGATTTAGCTCAAGTTGGTGGCAGCTCACATGTGTGTGGCAAGGCAGTGGGAGGTAAAGTTTAGTCCCACATGGGAAGTTGAAGGAGAGTTGCACCACCTTATAAGGTGGAGTGTTGCACCACTTTGTAAGTGAGTGACAATAAGAGAGCTACACGCGCGCTCCTCCTCTGACGCCGCCGCTCGCCTCGTCACGCGCGCGCCACGGGTTACTGGTTGCGGGAATCTCACCGAGTCAAGCATTATTTTGCTGCTCGGGAAAATGTGTGCGGTTAGAAATACGACCCAAACGACGTGGGCTTGGTCCAATTCGTGTCCTGTACGGATTTCCGAGTCGCTCTATATAAACGCCTGTGCGGCTTCCACAACATACGACACCGAAGCAATCTAGGGTTTTGCCATCTTCTTTGCTTGCGCCACCACCGTAGTCTACTCCATCCCGCTTGCCGGCGTGCACCGACGGTTGAGAGAGCAGGTCTCTGGAACCACTCGTCTTTGTCATCCTTTACGGGAGAGGGCAAATAAAGTTTTTGGGAAGCGCTTCGCGCGACTGCTTAAATTCGTCATCACGGCGCGTCTTCCCGGTCGTCGAGCCGGACCTACTACACGTCGACTTCTTCGACAGGATACTGTATCAACCGCGACTACAGCGACAACCGATCAGTACGTACACCGTCATCAGATCTGTTGTTTTACTATGGCTGTTAATGCGTATACTTTGCTGTTGTTTGATACGTCGGAAACATATCTATAATTTTTTATGTTCCATGCTTGTTAGTATCTACTTTTATTTGCTTTGTCTACACTTTGAGGTGTTTTCTATATGTTTTCTCATACTAACCTATTAACAAGTTGCCACAGTGTCTGTTGCCTGTTTTCTGCTGTTTTTGGTTTCAGAAAAGCTAGTAAGGAAATATTCTTGGAATTGGACGGGACAAAAGAAAAAGTCAATAACTTTCCGTGGGGAACAAGAAGTCCAGAGGGGAGACGGAGAGGCGTGCCAGGGCAGCCAGAGCCCCCTAGGCGCGGGTGGGCCCTGCCCCGCGCCTGGGAGGGGTGTGGCCCCTCTGGCCACCGCCTCGGCCTCCCCCTTCGCCTATAAGAAGCCCCCGATGCAGAAACCCTAAGCACCTGATCAAATCTCCATGAAACCGTCTGTAGCTGTCGCCACCATCTTTCCTAGATGGGGGGATCTGAAGTTCTTCCCGGCACCCTGCAGGAGGGGAGATCATCTCGGAGGCCTTCTCTCCGTTATGATGCGTGAGTAGTTCCACCTTGGACTATGGGTCCATGTAGTAGCTAGATGGTTGTATCTCCTCCTTTATGATTTCATGTATAGATCTTGTGAGCTCCGTTCATGATCAAGATCTAATCTATTTGTAATCATGCATGTTGTATTTGCGGGGATCCGATGGATATTGAGATTATTATGTTGGTTTGATTAATGGTTTTGTCTTTATGATTCTATCATGTCTGTGTTGTTTGTGACCATGCATGCTCTCCGTTGTTAGTAGCTATCTTGGCCAAGTAGTTGCTAGTGACTCCAAGAGGGGGTATTTATGCTCGATAGTGGGTTCATGCCTCTAATTTTCAAGGGAAGTGACAGAAATCTCTTCGGTTGTAGATGTGTTGTTGCAACTAGGGAGAAAACAATGGTCTCTTGTTCATGGAACATGGGGACTGATTACCTTACACACTTTGCTTAAAGTAGTTGTCTGTTTCTTGCAACTTAATACTGGAGGGGGTTCGGATGATAACCTGAAGGTGGACTTCTAGTCATAGATGCAGTTGGATGGCGGTCTATGTATCTTGTTGTATTGCCTAGTCGAATCTCATAGGATCTTTCTAACTAGTAATTGCATTGTTATGCCTTGCTCAGTTCCTGCCAATTGTCCTGCTGTAATTTTTTTACCCTTCATGCCATATTGTTTATCTAAGGATACCACCTCTAGTGAACTATGGACCCCGGTCCAATCTTTACCATTGATACATCTTCCATTGTTACTTGTTTACTGGATGATACGCCCAATTTGCATCACCTTTCTATATCATAATTTACCTATATTCATTGATATTTGTCTTATTATGAGGTATTACTTATGGCTTTTCATCTGTTTATGCATATTGGATGATTCTTGGAGGATGGACACCCGGAGTCAGGATTCTGATGGAAAACAAGGCGTTTCGGTGCAATTTCGCGAAGATCAGAAAAATATGTAAACATATTATTTTACCAGAAGAATTAAGGAAGCCAAAAGGAGGAGCGAAGAGGGGCCACATGGGGCCCACACCCCCTAGGCGCGGGCCCATCCTAGGCCGCGCCTAGGGAAGGTGTGGCCCACCTGCCTGTCTCTCGACTCTGCCCTTTCGCCTATATCTTCCCTACGGAACACCAAGCCTCAGGGAGCGACCATAGATAGATTTCCGTCGCCTCTGGGGGGCGGAAAACACCAAGAGAGAAATATCTCTCCGGCTGACAGATTTCTGCCGGGGGAATTCCTTCTCGGAGAGGGGAGACCGTCGCCATCAACACCATCGTCAAGCTAGGCTTCATCGAGATCATCATCATCATCATCATCATCCACACCATCATCTCCACCGGCACCATCATCACCACTCCGTCCTGCTGTAACAATTGTGTTGGATATTGCTTAGTTCATTAGGGGAAACTTTCCCGGTGTTAATTACTATTGTAGTTGATGCTTGTGAGTGAAACCATTGAATTATTGTTTATGTTTAGATTGTTATCCATTACCATATCATCTTTGATATTGATCCATATGACGTCTTGTGAGTAGTTCGTTTAGTTCTTGAGGACATGGGAGAAGTCATGTTGTTAGTAGTGAATCTATGTTGAGTTATTATTCAAAGGTTTAGTATTTAAGTTGTGCTGCTATTCTTCTTGTGGTGTCATGTGAACGTCGACTACATGATACTTTACCATTTATGAGCCTAGGGGAATGCATTGTGTATTTGGCTACTAATTGTGGGGTTGCCGGAGTGACAGAAACCTGAACCCCCGTTAGGACACCTTTGCACAAGGGAGTGTAGGATCTCAGAGTTTAAGGCTGTGGTTAGATTTATATCTTAATTACTTTCCCATAGTTACGGATGTTTGCAGGGGGTTTAATCACAAGTATGTATTACTTCAAGTAAGGTCGGTATGTTAGCACATGTTCACCCACACAACACTTACAAACACCAAAGAAGAGTACTCAGCTATTTGAAGCGAAAGCACTTTACAGAATTCCCATGTGCCCTCGAGAACGTTTGGTCCTTATAAGTATTTCCACCAGCTTGTCCTTTGCTAAGAAAGGATTGGGCCACTTGCTCCGTTTGTTCATTACCTTTTTTACTTGCTCCTTGTTTTGTTGCCTTGTCAGAAAACCACTAAAAATCCGTTTGCTAAGTATTCACAGGGATTTCCTGCTCCATACCACTATTCAGCACCTTTTGCTCCTTGTTGGGATCGACACTCCTATTTATCGAAATTACTACGATACACCCCATATACTTGTGGGTCATCACTTGCTGCAAACCATTACCTTCCACACCATATGTTTAATCCTTTGTTACAGCAAACCGGTGAGCTTGACAACCTCACCGATTCGTTGGGGCAAAGTCTTGAGTTTTTGTTGTGCAGGTCTCCGCGTTGCTTGCAACACCTGTGTGATGTTTCCTTCCTCCTACTGATTCGATAACCTCATTGCTTCTTGAGGGAAGACTTGTCATGTCGCTTCACACCTTGCTCTTGGGGTTCCCAACAGACTCCACGTCAAGCACCAAGTTCTCTGGTGCCATCAAGTAGTCATCAACAAGTTTTATGGCGCCGTTGTCGGGGATCTATAGAACAACAACCTCTTCCTCACCTTCAGGCACCAGCGCATCAACAAGTTTTCTGGCGCCGTTGTCGAGGAGGCTAAGGACGTCTTCACTAGGGGAGTCCTTCACTTCCTTTATCTTTACTTTGTTTTTAGTTTGCTTTGTTTCTTTTGCTTGGTTTTGTTTGCCTCTTTTCAAAAAACCCAAAAAATTAGTCTAGTTTGGTTTGGTTGCTTTATTTAAAAACACAAAAAAATTAGTTCCTACTCTAGTTGATACCATGTCTGGTTTTGGACCAACCTTTAGTGAAGAAGGTTTTAAAGAAGCTTGGTCTAGAATCTCTGCTTTACAGAGGAAAACTGAGCCTAAGGTGAGCCTTAGCTTGGTCATTGATAGTTTCTACCGCGGTATTGCTCTTCGTTATAGGTATGCTTTGGATGTTGTGGCTAAGAAAGATTTTTTTCTATGTACTGAGGATGAAGCTTTTGATGCCATAAACAAATTAATCATGACTTATGGTACACCTGGCAAGTCGGATTCCTCTTTCACAAATATTTTTGCTAGGTTGAACACTCTTGAGACCGGCATTGCTGCTATGAATAGTTGCTATCACATGCTTAGGGCTTACCATGATTATGTTCCCATAAATTCTGAGCAAGTGGTTTCCCACAATCAAAGTCTCAATAAACACTACACTTTTTGATGCTCGTTGTGATATCATGTCTGAATTTTGCCTCATGCCTAAAGATATTTATGATTCCTTGAGTCTTTGGGGGCTTATTGAAGGAGGAGACGAAATCTCTCTTGCCAACAATGCCACTATATTACCCATTGGAATAGCTAAAGGTGTGTTTACAAAAATCTCAAGGAAAATGGTGACTACTGATTATCTTGTTAATGAATGTGTAGGAAAATGACAGATCACACTTGGAAGATCTCTACTGAAACACCTTGGGACAGTAATAGAAGTTGGAAAAGGCACCATGCATTTTGCTCCTCCGGTAAGCAATCATATCTTCCCTAAAGAGAAGAAGAAAGGTAAGAAAGGAAAGAACAAGAGGGGTAATGCTTCATCATTTGAAAATACTTGATTCTTCTTTCTTCTTGTACCTAACTTAAAGGCGTTAAAGAAAAAGTACTTGTTGGAAGATAACCCAAGAGTTTACTTGCTTCTTGGAAGTTATTACTTCAGTAATGACCTCTCCTTATCCTTTTTGTTTGCTTTTTGTGCCAAGAATGACCTCTAATGAGAGGGAAGTAAGATTTGGGGAGTTGCTGTCCCGAAACAGATTTTTGTCCTCCACCATAAAAATTCATGAGTAGTATATTTTACTCGGATTGAGCTCAAACTTTACTAATAAATCCCCCAGTATGTTAGATAACTTTAGTTAGTTCAACACTTTTTGATTTGAGCAACAGAAGATGTTCGAAAAATTGGTTTCTACCTACTGGTCTATTTTGACAGATTTCTGCCATTATTTGCATTTGCTTCTTATTGATTCTTTTTGAGTTCTCTTTTGGGGAATTGAGCTTTTTGAAGGAGTTTCTATAGTAGCTTGTGTTTTTAGTAAAAATTCTTGCTTTTCCAAAGATTTGCCAAAGGTCTAATATCTTTCGAATAAACTAATGTTGCTAATGTAGATTGTGTGAAGTTTTGTATGAAGGAAAAATTTCAGGTGTAGAGAGAGAGTGATGCAATGAGATGAAGAATGGACAAAAGCTCAAGCTTGGGGATGCCACCATGGTGTCACCCCAAGAAATATCAAAGAGTTACAAGCGTCAAAGCTTGGGGATGCCCAAGGCATCTCCTTCTTCATCAATAAAAAGCTCAGGTCTGTCTAGACACTTCGTTTTTATTGTTTCATGCACAATTGTGTTGTTCTTGGAGCGTCTTAGTTTTCGTTTGCTTTGCTTAGGTTGTTTACTTTGCTTGAATGAAGTAGTTTGGACCCCCGTTCTTGATGTGTTGTTTTGCAAATAAGTTGCTTGGTGTTGGAAAGGAGTAGTAAGTTCTTGCTTGTAAGTGCAAGAGGAGCTTGCATTGACTGTGACTTAGACTTTAGCATGACATGCTGTAACAGCCTCAGAATCGGCCCTATGCAAGTTTTAGCGAAACCCGCCAAACCCGCATAGAAACGATTCGAAGGTGCCTACCAGGCACTTGCGTGCAGATGGAAAACGAAGTAATAACATTACACAACAGTCCTCGATGGGACCCACAGAACAGATATATATATACAACACGACTCCATGAGTCAAGAATACAAATATAATATACAAAGATCCAAATCACCTTGAAAATGATAGAGCGTCCGACTACGGACAAGATGCAAATGGGGCTAAGAGCCCTGAAGAATAACCGATGGCGTCCATAACCCTGCCCAGGCCAAGCCGGAAGGGTAACCCTGCTAACGACGTCGATCTCAAAACGCTTAAACAAAAGGGTGCCGACAAAGGGCAAAGGAAAAGAGGAGCGTCGATCGAGGCCAAGACAGCGAGGCTAGAATTCGGTCCTCGCCTACATAGGTATAGTGGATCGAGCGGCAAAAGATGCACTAAACAACCTATAGAGACTCGATACAACTGGCGGCTAGCAGAGAGGGGTGAGAAAGGCCTATTCGGATCCAACCTGATACTACCAACAAACAAACCCATCCTGGCGTTTCCCCCTCGAGACCAACGAGGAAGGCAACCGAGGAACTCACACAGTTGGCAGTTTTACTTATTCAGTTATAGTTGCGGCACTTTACTAGTCAGGTTTAGATAATCATCCTGATAAAGTAAGCAGTGGGCACTTTTAGTTAACCATTCCGTTACAGTGGCAACACTTACTAGTCAGATTCAATTAGCATGAGATAACCCAAAACCCAGCAGTTGTTGGTACTTTTACTTAGCCATTCCGTTGTAGTGAAGCTGATTACTAGTCATATCGGATACAAGTCAATTTATAGCAATAAACTTTAGTTATAGTTGTTTATGATCAAGCACTGTGCTCCAAGTCGTCCATAACCGCGGACACGGCTTCTCGAAAAGATTTAACCAGGGTGCACCAAAGTATCCACAGCACTTGACCCTTTTGCCGGATCGGTTAACATACACCCATCGGTGTCGGCGGGCCTAAGTCACGGCGTTCCTGCACCCAAAGCAAATGCGTGGGGGCCACCCCACCAAGTCGACACCAACGAAGTCGGCCGGTCTCCGAGACGGACTTGGGGTTTGCGTCAGAACGACAAAGAAGTCCCCAATCGGGACCTGTCGTCTGAAAACACTCCGCTTCCTAAACAAAGACAGTGCTCCTCACACAATCGTAAATGAAGCGGTAAAGCATGGCATAGGTACAGGATAGTAAATAAATCCTCAAACTAGTTGTGGCCCCCAGTACAATACTTTGAAATCAGGTACTAATCAATGGGGGGCCCATATCTCCCCACCTATGGTTAGCGCGCTCGATCTCGGAACAGGTGTCAAGAACTCGGGTCCTACGGGACACAAGTGGGCGGTCGGAAACCAAAACTTACCTATCACCCACCGATGCCTCTGCTTAATTCAATTTTAGTTGTTAAACAGGAATTAAAGTGAACAATAAGTAAAGCCATGATCATCTCCAACATCAACATGCGGCATTACATCAACAACTGTGGCACTTAACGACATGCAACGGCACTTGAGCAAGCGACTACGACGCGCAAGTCCAGCTATCTACCAAACAACAGGTAATAGGAGGTGGCCATGGCAATATAAGGCTGCAAGGGATATCAAGGGTACGGAAACTAGAGAATCGCAACACAGATAGCAATAGATCAACAGGAGGGAAGTAAATACTATAAAAGTAAGATAGGTAGAAAGGGGGAGATGCTCGCCTGAAAACATTGCCGAAGGTTCAAACGAAGATCGGGGCGAAGCTCACATCAACTCAACGGCCCAATCAGCGAAGAAGCAAAACACTAGAAGAAGCATCGGATGCAATATTTAATACAACGACAGAAGATCGGCATGATGCATGTATGATGCATGACATGGCAAGGTGCGATGCAATTAGGTCATATTAAGCGGAACCGGGGTCCCGACATTTAATTAGGCGGTTCAAGTTGTTTAGATACCCCGCAATTTAAATGTTGTTTAACAAGGCAGAATATATTACCGGTTCGCTACACAAGTTTAAATGAGGCCAATATAAGGCTAGATTTGCCCGCATATGGGCCCCATATTTAATTATTAGGTGAATCGGCATAAGGCCCCCAAACCACAGATATGCATGCGAGATGACAATTAAATATGCAACGATTTATTATTTTATTATAAAATAGGGTTCTCGGAAAGAGGTTCACACATTGAGGGGTCTCGACGGTCTTGGGGATCCGGGGGTTCGAGGTTCGACAGGGTCCAGGGTTCGACGGGTTCGTTCTCGGGTAGCGGGGTAGATCTTGGCGCGCCAGTCAAGGGTGCGGTTCTCGGCGAACTGGTCGGCTCCCTGTCGGAGGCCTTGGCGTTCCGGAAGGAGGTCTTGTCGATCCGCGGCGACGATCTTCGGGTCATCGGAAAGTCTCGGCGATGTCTCCACTTTGCAGTCTCGACCATCAGGTACGAGTCGAAGGTCTTGGCGTTTCCCTGTTCACGCGGCAGATGACGATCTCGGGGTCTCGGAGCAGTTCTGGGTTCGGTGTCGGACGATCTTGGGTATCCGGGTCCTCGTCGTCGAGTTCCAGGGTAGGTCCCGGTCTTCCAGGCGGTAGATCTTGTTGGTCCATGGTGATCTTGGCGTTCCAGGAGGTCGATCTTCGAGAGTTCAACACTTAACACAGGTAGTGCCACATCTTTGCCACTTCATCAGATCAGCACACTAGATCAGTCGAACAGCAACCACAATAGCACCTGGCCTCACATATCCTAGCGCGCGAGACAAAAAAAATAAAAGGCGCATGGCAACTGCTGCCTCTCTCCTCAACAAACGCGGGCGAGCAGCACAGAGGAAGGCGAGGCAGACACTACGGTGCGGTCGGGGGCGGGCTCGAGGAGGCGGTCCGGAGAGGTGGGGGTCGGTCGAGCTCGGCCGTCATGAGAGGCGCTTGTGGCGGAAGAGGCCTTGGCGGAAGGCGGCAGCGGAGGCAGGGCGAGCGAGGGGCAGGATCGGACGAGGCGGCGGCGGCAGGCGAGAGGAGGCGGTGCAGACGCCGGCGCTGGCGGCGAGGGCGGCGGCCGGAGGAAGGGTGGAGGCGTCGCGGGCTCGGCTCAGCGGCCTTCGAGGGAAGCGGCGGCGACGACGGTCCGGTAGGAGGCGGCTGCTGCAGAAGGGCAGACGGCTCGGGCGGGGTGTGGAGGAGGCGCGGTTGGTGGGAAGCGAGAGAGGAAGGAGGCGGTGCTCGGCAGCGAGCTTCTTGGTGGCCGGAGGAGGGCATGAGGAGGAGGCGAGCGGAGGCGGAGAGGAGAGTCTGTGAGGTCGGGGCTGTCGGTGCGTGGGTGTGCGTGCGTGGGTTGTCTGCTGGCGGCGGCGGGGTGTAGAAATGGTAGGGTTAGGTGGGATCTGGTTAGGCTAGGGTTTCCACTGGTTGGGCCATTTGGGCCTGGCCAGTTTAGGTCTAGGTTTTATTTTGATTTATACTTAAAATATTTTATGTTTTCTTTTCTTTTGTATATTAAACATTTTGTAAACAACTTTACACGTGTTAAAAAAATAGCAAAAATATAGTTTGAATAAAGAACGAGATGTAATGTAGAAACCAATATAGGGTTTTATCGGAATTAGTTTTCCGGCAAAGCATGCAACAGTGATGTCATGATGATGCACAAAACAAAATACCACGCGAATTTTCTAGTAGTGGTTTTGCGGGATGCCACAATTCGACACCACTAACAAGGGATCTCGCCCTCGAGATCCGCCTCATGGTACCGGAAGGAAGGTCGACGATTTGCGTCTTCTCGCTTCGTGTAGATCCTCGCGACACCACTAACAAGGGGTCGTTGATCCTGTTCATCAAGAGAACACTCCGGAAAACAACGGACGAAGTTAAAGGTAAAACCACCTCTAACTTCCATGGAAGGAGTAGAGTTGCATCGATCTACCATTCAATGTTCAAAGCAAATGATAAGAGTAGTGGTATGGTCGCGACTCCATCCCGCACTCAAAGCATTACCCTGTACACGAATAGACAGATTATGCAACCAACTCTCAAGATTCAGACTGAAGGTCTCGACAAGCGAGGTTCGGAAACAAAAAGTGATGCAGACTCTGCATCGGATCTGGCGTAGATGATGTCGTCGCGTCAGAAACACCGGAAGGCACAAACAAGGAACAAAGAATGGTAACACCGTGGACGGATTCATCAGGCAGCTTGACACCGGATGGTAGAACACCGTTATCAAAGGAGGAAGCGAAACCCTGAAGGTACGACGGAAACCCAACCACGAGAATTCCTGGACTCGAAGAAAGAGAAGAGAGCGGATTCAAATCACGTAGAGGTAAGAGTAGAACAGCAGAGGGGTAAGGAGTAAAATCAGACCTAATCAGAACTATCCAACCGATTTTTTTCAAAATAGTTTTGACACTCTACTTCGGCCGTTAGCTAGGTTATCCTGTGAAATTTGGACTTGTGGGTATCGCATACGGCCGAGCTCGATACCACTCAGTAACACCCTCGAATCGGCCCTATGCAAGTTTTAGCGAAACCCGCCAAACCCGCATAGAAGCGATTGAAGGTGCCCACCAGCACTTGCGTGCGGGTGGAAAAGCAGTAATAACATTACACAACAGTCCTCGATGGGACCCACGAGCAGATATATATACAACACGACTCCATGAGTCAAGAATACAAATATAATATACAAAGATCCAAATCACCTTGAAAATGATAGGCGTCCGACTACGGACAAGATGCAAATGGGGCTAAGAGCCACGAAGAATAACGATGGCATCCATAACTTGCCCAGGCCAAGCGGAAGGGTAACCACGCTAACGACGTCGATCTCAAAACCTGCTTAAACAAAGGGGTGCCGACAAAGGGCAAAGGAAAAGAGGAGCGTCGATCGAGGCCGACACGGCGAGGCTAGAATTCGGCGGTCCTCGCCTACATAGGTATAGTGGACTGAGCGGCAGCGGCATCATGCACTAAACAATCTATAGAGACTCGATACAACTGGCGGCTAGCAGAGAGGGGTGAGAAAGACCTATTCGGATCCAACCTGATACTACCAACAAACAAACCCATCCTGGCGTTTCCCCCTCGAGACCAACGAGGAAGGCAACCGAGGAACTCACACAGTTGGCAGTTTTACTTATTCAGTTATAGTTGCGGCACTTTACTAGTCAGGTTTAGATAATCATCCTGATAAAGTAAGCAGTGGGCACTTTTAGTTAACCATTCCGTTACAGTGGCAACACTTACTAGTCAGATTCAATTAGCATGAGATAACCCAAAACCCAGCAGTTGTTGGTACTTTTACTTAGCCATTCCGTTGTAGTGAAGCTGATTACTAGTCATATCGGATACAAGTCAATTTATAGCAATAAACTTTAGTTATAGTTGTCTATGATCAAGCCTTTGTGCTCCAAGTCGTCCATAACATGGACACGGCTTCTCGAAAAGATTTAACTCTGCAGGGTGCACCAAAGTATCCACAGCACTTGACCCTTTTGCGGATCGGTTAACATACACCCATCGGTATGTCGGCGGGGCCTAAGTCACGACGTTCCTGCACCAAAGCAAGTGCGTGGGGCCACCCCACCAAGTCGACACCATAGCAACGGCCGGTCTCGAGACGGACTTGGGGTTTGCGCTGGTCAGAACGGCGCAAGTCCCCAATCGTGGATCGCTGACAGCGAAAACACTCCGCTTCCTAAACAGTACAGCGTGCTCCTCACACAATCGTAAATGAAGCGGTAAATCATGGCATAGGTACAGGATAGTAAATAAATGCTCAAACTAGTTGTGGCCCCCAGTACAATACTTTGAAATCAGGTACTAATCAATGGGGGGCCCATATCTCCCCACCTGTGGTTAGCGCGCTCGATCTCGGAGCAGTGTCAAGAACTCGGGTCCTCTGGGACACAAGTGGTGATCGGAAACCAAAACTTACCTATCACCCACCGATGCCTCTGCTTAATTCAATTTTAGTTGTTAAACAGGAATTAAAGTGAACAATAAGTAAAGCCATGATCATCTCCAACATCAACATGCGGCATTACATCAACAACTGTGGCACTTAACGACATGCAACGGCACTTGAGCAAGCGACTACGACGCAAGTCCAGCTATCTACCAAACAACAGGTAATAGGAGGTGGCCATGGCAATATAAGGCTGCAAGGGATATCAAGGGTACGGAAACTAGAGAATCGCAACACAGATAGCAATAGATCAACAGGAGGGAAGTAAATACTATAAAAGTAAGATAGGTAGAAAGGGGGAGATGCTCGCCTGAAAACATTGCCGAAGGTTCAAACGAAGATCGGGGCGAAGCTCACATCAACTCAACGGCCCAATCAGCGAAGAAGCAAAACACTAGAAGAAGCATCGGATGCAATATTTAATACAACGACAGAAGATCGGCATGATGCATGTATGATGCATGACATGGCAAGGTGCGATGCAATTAGGTCATATTAAGCGGAACCGGGGTCCCGACATTTAATTAGGCGGTTCAAGTTGTTTAGATACCCCGCAATTTAAATGTTGTTTAACAAGGCAGAATATATTACCGGTTCGCTACACAAGTTTAAATGAGGCCAATATAAGGCTAGATTTGCCCGCATATGGGCCCCATATTTAATTATTAGGTGAATCGGCATAAGGCCCCCAAACCACAGATATGCATGCGAGATGACAATTAAATATGCAACGATTTATTATTTTATTATAAAATAGGGTTCTCGGAAAGAGGTTCACACATTGAGGGGTCTCGACGGTCTTGGGGATCCGGGGGTTCGAGGTTCGACAGGGTCCAGGGTTCGACGGGTTCGTTCTCGGGTAGCGGGGTAGATCTTGGCGCACTTCAGGTGCGGGTGCGGTTCTCGGCGAACTGGTCGGCTCCCTGTCGGAGGCCTTGGCGTTCCGGAAGGAGGTCTTGTCGATCCGCGGCGACGATCTTCGGGTCATCGGAAAGTCTCGGCGATGTCTCCACTTTGCAGTCTCGACCATCAGGTACGAGTCGAAGGTCTTGGCGTATCCCTGTTCACGCGGCAGATGACGATCTCGGGGTCTCGGAGCAGTTCTGGGTTCGGTGTCGGACGATCTTGGGTATCCGGGTCCTCGGCGTCGAGTTCCAGGGTAGGTCCCGGTCTTCCAGGCGGTAGATCTTGTTGGTCCATGGTGATCTTGGCGTTCCAGGAGGTCGATCTTCGAGAGTTCAACACTTAACACAGGTAGTGCCACATCTTTGCCACTTCATCAGATCAGCACACTAGATCAGTCGAACATCAACCACAATAGCACCTGGCCTCACATATCCTAGCGCGCGAGACAAAAAAAGAAAAGGCGCATGGCAACTGCTGCCTCTCTCCTCAACAAACGCGGGCGAGCAGCACAGAGGAAGGCGAGGCAGACACTACGGTGCGGTCGGGGGCGGGCTCGAGGATGCGGTCCGGCGAGGTGGGGTCGAGCTCGAGGCGGCCGTCAGGGAGGCGGCGCTGATCGGTGGCGGAAGAGGCCTTGGCGGCGGGGTCAAGGAGGCCCGGGAGCGAGGGATCGACGGGGCAGACGAGGCCGGCGGCGTGTGAGAGGAGGAGGCGGTGCTGGCCGACGCGAGGCTGGCGGCGGAGGAGGAAGGGTGGGCGTCGGAGGATCGGCTCGCGGCCTTCGAGGCGGCTGGCGATGCGGCGGTCCGGTAGGAGGGCAAGGCTGCTGCAGAGGGCAGCTCGGGCGGGGTGTGGAGGATGCAGCGCGTTGGTGGGGAAGAGGAAGGAGGCGGTGCTCGGCCCGTGAGCTTCTGGTGAGGGCCGAGGAGGGCATGAGGGAGAGGCGGCGAGGCAAAGTGAGGGAGGAGAGGTGTGGGGGGCGGGTCCAGTGTCGGTGCGTGGGTGTGCGTGCGTGGGTTGTCTGCTGGCGGCGGCGGGGTGGAGAAATGGTAGGGTTAGGTGGGATCTGGTTAGGCTAGGGTTTCCACTGGTTGGGCCATTTGGGCTGCCGATTTAGGTCTAGGTTTTATTTTGATTTATACTTAAAATATTTTATGTTTTCTTTTCTTTTGTATATTAAACATTTTGTAAACAACTTTACACGTGTTAAAAAAAATAGCAAAAATATAGTTTGAATAAAGAACGAGATGTAATGTAGAAACCAATATAGGGTTTTATCGGAATTAGTTTTGCGGCAAAGCATGCAACAGTGATGTCATGATGATGTACAAAACAAAATACCACGCGAATTTTCTAGTAGTGGTTTTGCGGGATGCCACACATGCTAGGTGTTGTTTTGATCTTATGCTTAGTGATTATTGTTGTAGCATGTCTTGTTCCAAACAATTGGGATTTCTTAGTGTGCCTTGAAGAAATTATGTGTTGTTTTAGCATGCAAAAGCATAGAATTGTGGTATTATCCTTTTATGCTTTGTTTGGTTTGACTTGGCATATGCTCACACCATGTTATGACTCTCATAAGTCACCATTAGCCTCTATGATCATTTAGTCCTTGACTTGTAGTACCACTCTATGCTTTGATTAGTAATGCTTTGTTGCTCTGCATGATTATGGCCATTATGATATCTTAGTTGGTTGCTCCCAGTATTTTGCTAGCCTCCACTTGTATGAGTAAGCTCTACTCATGCTTCCAACTCCCAAGAAACCAAGTTATTCCAAAGTGTCCACTATAAACTCCTATGCATGGTGTGTTACACCATTCCAAGTATATTCTTGTTTTCAGCTATCTTCCAATTAAAAACTATTTTTTATGTGAAAACTTAGTTATTAATGCCCTCACAAACTTGATGGCACACTTTATATTCCTTGCCCCTAATAAACTTGAACCATTGTGTCATCTATGTTGTATATGCTTGCACTTATACGTCGGAATTAGCAGAACCGTGCTGTCACGGTGAACGTTTTCAACATTGCACTTGTACTTTGTACTCAGTTGATATCATGCTCTTTTGTCTATGGATGTCACCGGTGTCAAATAAAGAGGAAACTTGTAAGTCCATGGAGTTTGTATTCTGTGTTATAGAAACGCCTGGGTCAATAGCCTAAGCCATTCCTAATCATGGTGGAAACTTGCAGCATCACCATAGTGAGCTATCTATGAAGCATCCTCAATAAAAAAGCTATGCATATAGTAAATAAAAATATCGCTGAGATGCTCATTGTCTGCTTGCCTTGTCATTTTGGTTATTGGAAAGCTCTTGTACCATGTGCAAGGGGTACCCCGTTGGTGGTTCTCTATGATATGCAAATACTTACAATGACAAGAACTTATTGTGACTGAAGTTGAGTACCATGAGGTTTGGCCCTCGTATTCAAGGGACTTGAGATTGCCAACTTATACTTCGTCAATCATATACTCCATCTTTGTTCACTTTAACCTTAATCACTTCAAGATGCTTATGATAGGGGCAATGAGGGCTGAAATCTAACAAGTACCATAATTTTTGGAATCTCTTTTTGAAACTTGAAATCCCTGTTTCCTTTACAAAAAGGCCTTTATTCCACCATTATTGAGTCTCCACCTTCTACCTTTAGGCACCTTTAAGAGAGCATAGTTGTCATTTTGTGTGCACTGTTCCAAAGATTACTGTGAAGGGAATATGCCCTGAGAGGCAATAATAAATTGTTTATTATGTGTATTCCAAGTATATGATAGATGTTTATTTTGCATGCTATAATTGTATTAATACGGAAACGTTAATACATGTGTGTTTAATAAACAAACAGAAAGTTACTAGTTAAGCCTCTCTCATAAACTAGCTCGTTGATTAACAAGATGATCAAGGTTTCCTGATCATGGACATTGGATGTTGTTAATAACGGGATCACAACATTAGTGTAATGATGTGATGAACATTCATCCGAAGTATAGCATTACGATCAAAGTCATTGAGTTTATATTGCTATAACAAATTACGAAGTGATCCTAATCCTTAGACCATGAGATCATGTCAATCACTAACAGGAAGAGTTTCTTGATAACATCAAACGTCACACCGTAATGGGGTGATTATAAAGATGGGTTCGAGAACTAATAAAGTGTTATGTTGAGGCTCATGGATCAAGAGTGGAATTTGTTCATCCCGATGACGGATAGATATACTCTGGGCCCTCTCGGTGATATCACATTGATTAGCTTGCAAGCAAGTGATTTGATCACTAAAATGTTATATCACGAACGAGAAAAGAGTGCATGTCGATGCGAGATCAAACTAGGTATGGAGATACCGATGATCGAATCTCGGACATGTAATATATCGTGAGACAAAGGGATTAAGATACTAGCGTAAAAGGTTCCGCGATCACAAGAAAGTCATCGTTGAATGTGTGGGAGTCGATGGGTCTCGAGATCCGCTTCGATTATTGATCCGAGAGGGTCTCGATCATGTCCGCATTATTCACGAACCGTAGGGTGACACACTTAAGAGACACCGACATCCAATTGGAGCAAAAGTTTCATGCCGAAAGAATAAACAAGCGCAGAATTTATTTCACTAGATACCAAAAGCAGGTTTTCGGGTGAAATTGCATAAAGTGGTTATGCATGTGAAATAGAATTCTAGCAAGGGGTTATTGTGAATGTTTGTCATTAAAGTAATTGACAAAATTCTGAATAAAATAAAAGAGTTTTATTTAATGAGAATTTGCATTAAATTTGGTGGAAATTTAATGGGATCTTTGAGTGGGATTTTGAGTGGAGGAATTTGGAGGAGTTTTGTGAGTGGAGTGTCCACCCACATGAAGAGGGAGGAGCAAGGGGCAGCCCCCATGCTGCCACCCCTTGGGGTTCCCTCCTCCTATAAAAGGAGCCTCCTCTCACTTCTCACTCACACCTCCTCGTGAAGGATCTCTCTCCTCTAGAATTTATCCCCATGGTCTCGGACTAGCGAGATACATGTTCCCGGTGGCTATTCGGCAAGAAAGAGTTGTGCTTCCGCTGCATCGCTGGGCGAGGCGGAGGTTGCTCGGTGCCTCGAGCGTGTGTGTGCGAGCACGGATGCTTGCTGATTTGCGCTAGGACTTCCTCTCGATCTTGAGATCGGCAAGAGATCGTCTACATCAACCACGAGTTTGGACTCGTTAAACTTTGTCGGTCTTCAAGGGTATGTTCTCTATGGATGTACATCCGCCCGTTGTTTGTATCTAGTATAAATAGATCTTGGTATATAGTTCACATCGTAGGAAAATTTTTGTTTTCTATGCTGCGAACCCTTCAGTGGTATCAGAGCCGGATCTATGCGTAGATACTTTACACGGGTAGTACACATATGAGTATGTGGGCGATGATGATCATGTTGTTGCTCCTTTCTTGTGATTTTGGATATTGGTGGCATAGTGGGATGAAGCGGCCCGGACAAACTTTACATGTCCTCGCACATGAGACCTGTTCCACGCTTGACATGCAACTAGTTTGCATAAGTGGCTAGCGGTGTCTGTCTCTCCTACTATAGTCAATATCTATTTTGCAAGCGAGTTGTCAACAATTTGATTATCCTCGTTGTGGTTCATGTTCGTAGGTAAGAACGGTTCTATCTCGAAAGCCCTAAGCCACGTAAAACTTGCAATGGATAAATTAGAAGCGTCTAGTTTAGATTGTTGCTGGGCTAGTGTTATGATATGGTAGTGTTGTAAGTAGAAGTATGAGATGATACTCTTACAACACACATAGCGTGTAAAATCCATAGACTGTGGATTTACACATATAGGTATGATAGTGATCATACCACGATGCACATGATAGAGATCATCTGCGGGAACCATATAATTTCACTAATAAACATATGATGTTTGATTGCATCTTATATTGCTTGTTTAGCGCTTTGTTAAGCATAATAAGATGATCCCTCATTTAAATATCAAGATAAGAATGTGTTCTTCCTTTAGTATGCACCGATTATGTTTTCGTCGCTCCAAGACATCACGTGATGATCGGGTGTACTTGGATCCTCGACCATACTTCGGGTGTAAAACAGTTACACACGCAAATACTAAGGTTCTAACTTGGCGAGCCTAGCATGTACAGACATGGCCTCGGAACACGGACCGAAAGGTTAAGCATGAGTCATATAGTTGATATGATGCCCATTTGATGCTCGCCTTTGAAGCTATACCGACTCACGTGATGATCGGACTTGGTGTAGTGGATTTGGTTCATGTAATCACCAAAAGGACACGAGGGATGTCGCTTTTGAGTGGGAGTTCATTCGTAATATAGATTAGTTGAACTCAATCTATCATACACTTAGTCTAAACTTTACAAATTCTGTTGTAGATGGCACCACCTTCTTTTAATTTCAATGCGTTCATGGAGAAAGAGAAACTAGCAACGAACGGTAGCAACTTTACTGAATGGGCCATGAATTTGAGGATTCTCCTCTCTGCTGCACAAAAGCAATATGTGCTAGAAGCGCCGTTAGGCCCCCCACCTTTTGATGCCCCGACGAGGAGAAGAATGTCTATCGACTCGTCGGAGGACCACAACTTAGTTCATTGCGGCATATTGTATGGGCTAGAGCCGGAACTTGAGCGTTTGGCGGCAATGCTTTTGATACAATGGGTGAGTTGAAAATGATTTTCGACACACATCTTTCGTGAGAAACTACAATGCTTCGAAAAGTTATTTAGTGCATGATGGAAGAGAACAATTCGTTAGTGAGCATGTACTCAAGATGTCGAGATTCGCCGATAAGCTTGTGTCCTTGGGAATAACGATTCCCATTGACTTAGGCATCCATCGTGTTCTGCAGTCTCGCCACCTAGCTATAAGAGCTTCGTGATGAACTATAATATGCAAGGCATGAAGAAGTCTCTCCCGAGCTTATCAATGCTTAAAACTGCGAAGTGGAGATCAAAAGGAACATCAAGTGTTGATGATCAATAGGAACACTGGTTTCAAGAAAGACAAGAAGGAAAAGCGGAAGGAAGTAAGGCGGCAAGCTGTTGCAGCGCTGAAAAACCCGAGTTGGACCTAAGTCCGATACCGAGTGCTACTATTGTAAGGGGGCCATGGGCATCGAAGCGCCCCAAGTATCTGGCGGACAAGAAGGCGGCAAAGGCAAACAAAGGTATATATGATATACATGTTATTGATGTGTACTTGACTAGTGCTCGCAGAGCACACGGGTATTTGATACCGTTGATTGCTAATATTTGTAACTTCGAATCGTGGGCTGCGGAACAAGCGACCTCTAGCAAGGGGTGAGGTCAAGATGCGTGTCGGCAATGGATCAAACGTTGATGTGATCGCCGTCGGAATGCTACCTCTCCACTTACCGTCGGGATTAGTCATTAACTTAAATAAATGTTATCTGGTGCCAGCACTGAGCATGAACATTGTATCTGGATCATGTTTGATGCAAAGTGGTTATTCATTTAAATCCGAGAACAATGGTTGTTCCATTTATATGAATGAAATCTTTTATGGTCATGCACCGATGATGAATGGTTTATTTACATTAGATATCGATGATAATGTTACACATATTCATAATGTTGATGCTAAAAGGATTAAACTTGATGATGATATATCCGCATATATGTGTAATGCCGTCTAGGTCATATTGGCATTAAGCATGAAGAAGCTCCATTCGGATGGACTTTTGGAATCACTTGATTATGAATCATTTGATACATGTGAGCCATGCCTTATGGGCAAGATGACTAGAACGCCGTTTCGGTTCAATGGAGCAGGCGATTTATTGGAAATCATACATTCGATGTATGTGGTCCAATGAGTGTGTTTGTGAGGTGGATATCGTTATTTTGTTACTTTCACGGATGATTTGAGTAGATATGGTTATATCTACTTGATGAAACACAAGTCTGAAACCTTTGAAAAGTTCAAGGAATTTGAATGAAGTGGAAAATCATCGTAATAGAAAGATCAAATTTCTACGGTCGACCGTGGAGGTGAGTATCTAAGTTACGAGTTTAGCACTCACATGAAAGAGTGTGGAATTGTTTCACAACTCACACTGCCGGAACACCACAATGAAATGGTGTGTCTGAACGTCGTAATCGCACTTTATTAGATATGGTTCGATCTATGATGTCTCGGCGGACTTGCCGTTGTCATTTTGGGGTTATGCACTAGAAACTGTTGCATTCACTTTAAATCGGGCACCATCTAAATCCATTGAAACGACATCGTATGAATTGTGGTTTGGAAACAAACCTAAGTCATCATTCTTAAAGTTTGGGGTTGCGATGTTTATGTGAAGAAACTTCAACGGATAAACTCGAACCCAAAGCGGAAAAATGCGTCTTCATAGGATACCCTAAAGAAACTATTGGGTATTCCTTCTATCACAGATCCGAGGGCAAGGTTTTTGTTGCCAAGAATGGATCCTTTCTAGAAAAAGAGTTTCTCGCGAAAGGTGTGAGTAGTCGGAAGGTAGAACTCGAAGAGGTTATGGAACCTTCTCTTCAAAGTATGGCGAGTAGCCTTGTTGGAAGTTGTTCGAGTTGGCTCCACTGTTGAAGAGGAACTAATGATAATGATCATGAAACTCGAAGAGAGTACTACCGAACCTCGCAGTCAAGTCAAGCAGGCGTGACTCCCGAGTCAGACGAAATCTGTCATAAATTTCATGGTTGATGAAAACAATGACCTGCGACGTATGAAGAAGCGATGATGAGCCCGATTCCAACAAATGGTTAGAAGCCATGAAATCCGAGATGGAATCCATGTATGAAAATCAAGTTTGGAACTTGGTGGAATTACCTCACGACCGAAAGGCCGTAGAGAACAAATGGATTTTCAAAAGGAAAAGCGATCTTGATGGTAATGTGACCATCTATAAAGCTCGACTTGTCGCAAAGGGGTTTCGACAAATTCAAGGAGTTGACTACGATGAGACTTTCTCTCCGTAGCGATGCTAAAGTCGATTAGGATTATGTTAGCAATTCTGCATATTTCGATTATGAAATATGGCGGATGGATGTCAAAACCGCGTTTCTCAATGGTAATATTGAAGAAGAGTTGTATATGATACAACCAAAGGGTTTTGTCGATCCTAAGGATGCTAACAAGGTGTGCAAGCTTCAACGATCCATCTATGGATTGAAGCAAGCATCACAGTTGGAATCTCCGCTTTGATGAGGTGATCAAAGAGTTTGGATTTGTCCAAACTTATGGAGAAGCTTGTATTTACAAGAAAGTGAGTGGGAGCAATGTGGCATTTCGATATTATATGTGGATGACATATTATTGATCGGAAATGATATAGAACTTTAAACAGTGTTAAAAGTTATCTAAACGACAAATTTTCAATGAAGGACCTAGGTGAGCGTCATACATATTAGGCATAAAGATCTATAGAGATAGATCTAGGCGCCTAATAGGGCTATCATAAAGTACATACCTTGATAAGATTTTAAAGAAGTTTAAAATGGACGGAAGTAAGAAGGGTTCTTACCTATGTTGCAAGGCAAGACATTGAGTAAGACTCAAAGTCCGGCTTGGCGGAAGAAAGAGAGATAATGGACAAAGTCCCTATGCTTGACCATAGGCTCTATAATACGCCATGCTATGTACAAGACCGGATGTGGCACACGCTATTAGTTTGAC
This sequence comes from Avena longiglumis, assembly GCA_030063025.1. Taxonomy (NCBI): domain Eukaryota; kingdom Viridiplantae; phylum Streptophyta; class Magnoliopsida; order Poales; family Poaceae; genus Avena; species Avena longiglumis. The sequence goes on along the minus strand of CP125974.1, from coordinate 451,772,271 downwards.
TAGTAGGTACCAATCGGATCCGTGTTGAACCGGATAGCGGTCAAGAATATCCTTAAGTACTTACGAAGAACTAAGGATATGTTTCTTGTATCTGGAGGTGAAGAAGAGCTCGTCGCTAAGTGTTATGTCGACGCTAGTTTTGACACCGATCCGGATGACTCTAAGTCTCAATCCGGATACGTATTTCTCATGAATGGCGGGCGGTTAGTTGGAGGAGCTCCAAACAACCTGTGGTAGCGGGATCAACAACGGAGGCGAATATGTTCTTTGCTTGAGCGGCTCGAGCGATTTGGATGAAGGAGTTCATATCCGAACTAGGAGTTGTGGCAAGCGCGTTGGACCCAATGGTGATCTATTGTGACAACAATGGTGCCATTGCCAATGCCAAAGAGCCAAGGTCTCACAAGCATTCCAAGCATATTAAGCGCGGTTTCACTCCATCCATGAGCATGTCAAGGATGGAGATATAAAGATTGTAAAGTACATACGGATCTCAATGTAGCAGATCCGTTGACTAAAACTCTCCTAGAGCAAAACATGATCAACACGAGAACTCAATGGGTGTTAGATATATCACTATGTAACTAGATTATTGTCTCTAGTGCAAGTGGGAGAGAAGGAATATGCCCCGAGAGGCAATAATAAATTGTTTATTATGTGTATTCCAAGTATATGATAGATGTTTATTTTGCATGCTATAATTGTATTAATACGGAAGCGTTAATACATGTGTGTTTAATAAACAAGCAGAAAGTTCCTAGTTAAGCCTCTCTCATAAACTAGCTCGTTGATTAACAAGATGATCAAGGTTTCACGATCATGGACATTGGATGTTGTTAATAACGGGATCACAACATTAGTGTAATGATGTGATGAACATTCATCCAGTATAGCATTACGATCAAAGTCATTGAGTTTATATTGCTATAACAAATTACGAAGTGATCCTAATCCTTAGACCATGAGATCATGTCAATCACTAACAGGAAGAGTTTCTTGATAACATCAAACGTCACCGTAACGGTGATTATAAAGATGGGTTCGAGAACTAATAAAGTGTTATGTTGAGGCTCATGGATCAAGAGTGGAATTTGTTCATCCCGATGACGGATAGATATACTCGGGCCCTCTCGGTGATATCACATTGATTAGCTTGCAAGCAAGTGATTTGATCACTAGAATGTTATATCACGGGAGCGAAAAGAGTGCATGTCGAATCGAGATCAAACTAGGTATGGAGATACCGATGATCGAATCTCGGACATGTAATATATCGTGAGACAAAGGGATTAAGATACTAGCGTAAAGGTTCGACGATCACAAGAAAGTCATCGTTGAATGTGTGGGAGTCGTATGGGTCTCGGATCCGCTTCGATTATTGATCGAGAGGGTCTCGATCATGTCCGCATTATTCACGAACCGTAGGGTGACACACTTAAGACACCGACATCCAATTGGAGCAAAAGTTTCATGCCGAAAGAATAAACAAGCGCAGGAATTTATTTCACTAGATACCGAAACAGGTTTTCGGGTGAAATTGCATAAAGTGGTTATGCATGTGAAATAGAATTCTAGCAAGGGGTTATTTGTGAATGTTTGTCATTAAAGTAATTGACAAAATTCTGAATAAAATAAAAGAGTTTTATTTAATGAGAATTTGCATTAAATTTGGTGGAAATTTAATGGGATCTTTGAGTGGGATTTTGAGTGGAGGAATTTGGAGGAGTTTTGTGAGTGGAGTGTCCACCCACATGAAGAGGGGAGGGCAAGGGGGCAGCCCCCATGCTGCCACCCCTTGGGGTTCCCCCCTCCTATAAAAGGAGCCCTCCTCTCACTTCTCACTCCACCTCCTCGTGAAGGATCTCTCCCCTCTAGAATTTATCCCCATGGTCTCGGACTAGCGAGATACATGTTCCGGTGGCTATTCGGCAAGAAAGAGTTGTGCTTCGCTGCATCGCTGGAGCGAGGAGGCGGAGGTTGCTCGGTGCCTCGAACGTGTGTGCGAGCACGGATGCGCTGCTGATTTGCGGCGCTAGGACTTCCTCTCGATCTTGAGATCGGCAAGAGATCGTCTACATCAACCACGAGTTTGGACTCGTTAAACTTTGTCAGTCTTCAAGGGTATGTTCTCTACGGATGTACATCCGCCCGTTGTTTGTATCTAGTATAAATAGATCTTGGTATATAGTTCACATCGTAGGAAAATTTTTGTTTTCTATGCTGCGAACCCTTCATACTGATTGATGCATATTGTGATATTACTTGTTCTTGTGCTACTTGTTTCTAGTCACCCTTGTGAACTTTGATGGTGTCCTATGCATCTATTTGATACTCTATTAGGGACAAGATGATTGCCACTATGCTATGTTTTCTGTATGTGAAACAAACAAACGTTTTTCAATGCATGTTATTCATGATCTTTGTGTGTACCCTTTCATGTTGCATGCATAGTTACTACGTCCTATTGTTAGAACTCCATATTTCACGCACATGTTTAGAGTTCTTTGATCCCAGCTTTCAATGCTTGCAAATGGTTGGATCTTTATTGTGAGGGTGCATGTCACCTCAAAAAATATTCTTTTATCACTTACCTACTCGAGGACGAGCAGGAGTTAAGCTTGGGGATGCTTGATACGTCGGAAACGTATATATAATTTTTGATGTTCTATGCTTGTTAGTATCTACTTTGCTTTGCTTTGTCTACACTTTGTGGTGCTTTCTACATGTTTTCTGGTACTAACCTATTAACAAGTTGCCACAGTGCCAGTTGCCTGTTTTGCTGTTTTTGGTTTCAGAAAAGCTAGTAAGGAAATATTCTCGCAATTGGATGGGACAAAATCCAAAGTCAATAACTTTCCGTGGGTAACAAGAAGTCCAAAGGGGAGACAGAGAGGCGTGCCAGGGCATCCAGACCCCCCTAGGCGCGGGTGGGCCCTGCCCCGCGCCTAGGAGGGGTGTGGCCCCTCTGGCCACCGCCTCGGCCTCCCCCTTCGCCTATAAGAAGCCCTCGATGCAGAAACCCTAAGCACACAACCAAATCTCCACGAAACCATCTGTATCCGCCGCCACCATCGTCCCTAGATCGTTGGGGTCTGAAGTTCTTCCCGGCAACCTGCAGGAGGGGAGATCATCCCGGAGGCCTTCTCTCCGGTATGATGCGTGAGTAGTTCCACCTTGTACTATGGGTCCATGTAGTAGCTAGATGGTTGTATCTCCTCCTTTGTGCTGTGATGTATAGATCTTGTGAGCTCCATTCATGATCAAGATCTAATCTATTTGTAATCATGCATGTTGTGTTTGCAGGGATCCGATGGATATTGAGATTATTATGTTGGTTTGATTAATGGTTTTGTCTTTATGATTCTATCATGTCTGTGTTGTTTGTGATCTTGCATGCTCTCCGTTGTTAGTAGCTATCTTGGCCAAGTAGTTGCTAGTGACTCCAAGATGGGGTATTTATGCTCGATAGTGGGTTCATGCCTCTAGTTTCCAAGGGAAGTGACAGAAATCTCTTTGGTTGTAGATGTGTTGTTGCTACTAGGAAGAAAACAATGGTCTCTTGTTCATGGAATATGTGGACTGCTTACCTTACACACTTTGCTTAAAGTAGTTGTCTGTTGCTTGCAACTTAATACTGGAGGGGGTTCGGATGATAACCTGAAGGTGTACTTCTAGTCATAGATGCAGTTAGATGGCGGTCTATGTATCTTGTTGTATTGCCCAATCGAATCTCATATGATCTTTCTGACTAGTAATTGCATTGTTATGCCTTGCTCAGTTCCTGTCAATTGCCCTGCTGTAATTTGTTTACCCTTCATGCCATGTTGTTTATCTAAGGAGACCACCTCTAGTGAACTATGGACCCCGGTACAATCTTTACCATGGATACATCTTCCACTGTTACTTGTTTACTTGCTGCAAACCATTCTCTTCCACACCATACGTTTAATCCTTTGTTATAGCAAACCGGTGAGCTTGACAACCTCACCGATTCATTGGGGCAAAGTCTTAAGTTTGTGTTGTGCAGGTCTCCGCGTTGCTTGAAACACCTGTGTGACGTTTCCTTCCTCCTACTGGTTCGATAACCTCAGTTTCTTACTGAGGGAAGACTTGCTGCTATGCTGCTTCACAACTTGCTCTTGGGGGTTCCCAACAGACTCCACGTCAAGCACCAAGTTCTTTGTTGCCATCAAGGAGTCATCAACAAGTTTTCTGGCGCCGTTGCCGGGGATCTACAGAACAACTTCAACCTCTTCCTCCCCGTCAGGCACCAACACATCATTGTTCATGTTGATCAATACATCTAGTATGTTAGAGGTTCAAGTTATTGCAGCTGTTGCTGTCATGATTTATATTCTGGAATTAATCGTGGAAATTATGCCTAATATTCCAACAATCCAAAAACCTTATTATATGAAATTTCCTTAATTAAACATGGGACACTTGGCCGATGCTATGAAGCCGGAAAAGTTTGCTGGTGTTCATTTTAAGAGGTGGCAGTATAAGACCACTTTATGGTTGCAAGATCTGAAAGTATTCGAGGCTAGTGAGGGTTTACCTGAAGGAACTACACATGACGAGGTTCAGAACAAGTTTAAGGAAACCAATCTTGCCTTTGTGGGATGCGTTTTGAGTGTTCTTGATAACAAGCTGTTTGATGTGTACATGCACATCAAAGATGGAAAAGAGCTCTGGGAGGCACTGAACGCTAAGTTCGGTGTAGCAGATGCTGGAAGTGAGTTGTACATCATGGAGAACTTTCATGATTACAGGATGGTTAACAACCGTTCTGTAGTTGAGCAAGCTCTTGAGATACAGTGCTTCGCCAAGGAGCTTGAAATCCTCAAGTGTGTTTTACCCGACAAGTTTGTGGTTGGGTGCATTATTGCAAAGTTGCCTTCTTCGTGGAGGAACTTCGTCACAACTATCAAACACAAGAGACAGGAGATATCGGTTGAAAACCCGATAGCGTATCTTGATGTTGAGGAGAAGGCTCGGGCTAAGGACACTACTTAGAAAGGAGAGGGTCTTGCTACTGCTAACTATGTGCAGAAAGGCAAATCCTTAGGCAAGAACAAAGGGAACTATAAGCCCTCGTTCAACAAGCCTGAAAATACTACAACCTTCAAGAAGAAGAAGCCGAACAAGGCCGAGCTATATTGTTACTCATGTGGAGAGCTCGACCACTTTTCTAAAGACTACCCAGTATGTGCAGATCGCGGAGGGAAAGGGGAAGATTGTTAACATCATGACCGCTAGCAACACTGATGGGTATGGTAATTTATTTACCGTTCTTTCAGTATTTCAATCACCATGTTGGTGGATTGATACGGGTGCTAATATTCATGTGTGTGCTGGCATCTCTATGTTCACTTCTTATCAGGTCGCTCGGGATTCATCCATCCTAATGGGGAATAGATCACATGCTTATGTTCGTGGTGTTGGCACGGTGGATCTTAAGTTTACTTACGGAAAGATCGAGCAGCTGAGGAACGTGCAGCATGTCCCTACTCCGAAAGAATCTCGTTAGTGGCTCCCTTCTATGTAGAGATGGGTTTAAAGTCGTGTTAGAGTCCAATAAAGTAGTTGTTTTGAAACATGGACAATTTATTGGTAAAGGTTATGAGTTCGGAGGCTTGTTCCGGTTTTCACTTTCAGAGTTTTGTAATAAATCCGTGAATCATATTTGTGGTGGTGTTAATGATGATACCAGTGTTTGGCATTCTCGTTTATGTCACATTAATTTTGGTTTGATGTCTCAGATGTCCAATATGAGTTTAATTCCGAATTTCACTATTGTCAAAGGTTCTAAGTGCCATAGTTGTGTGCAATCAAAGCAACCTCGCAAGCCTCACAAGGCTGCCAAGGAGAGAAACTTGACACCTCTAGAACTCATACATTCTGATCTATGTGAGATGAATGATGTGTTGACAAAAGGTGGAAAGAGATATTTCATGACGTTGATAGATGATGCTACTAAATTCTGCTATGTTTACTTGCAAACTAAAGATGAGGCTTTAGACTACTTTAAAATTTATAAGGCCGAAGTTGAAAATCAACTAGAGAGAAATATCAAGTGTCTTAGGTCGGATCGTGGTGGTGAGTATTTTCCTAAAATATTTGACGAATTCTCTAAGGAACATGGAATTATTCATGAGAGGACGCCTCCCTACTCGCCCCAATCAAATGGGGTTGCCGAGAGAAAAACCGCACGCTGACTGACTTGGTGAATTCCATGTTAGCCACTGCTGGTTTATCAAAGGCATGGTGGGGGAGGCTTTGTTGACTTCATGTCATGTCCTGAATAGAGTTCCTAACAAGAATAAAGAGAAGACCCCTTATGAGGAGTGGGCTGGGAGAAAACCATCACTTCGTATTTGCGCACTTTGGGGTGTTTGGCAAAGGTCAACATACCGATTCCCAAGAAACGCAAGCTCGGACCTAAGACAGTGGATTGTATCTTTCTAGGATATGCTCCACGAAGTGTAGGCTATAAATTTTTAGTGGTTAAATCTGAGGTACCTGATATGCATGTTGATACTATAATGGAATCTCGTGATTCAACATTCTTTGAGAATATTTTTCCTATGAAAGATATGCATAACATTGGTAGAATTTCTTCTGAAATACTTCCTGAATCTAGTGCATCTATTGAGGATTCTGAACAACCACATGAGGAAGTCCTTGAGAAGGATGGCGATGAACCTCTCACGAGGAGTAAGAGACAGAGGATTGCAAAATCCTTTGGTAATGATTTCATCGTGTACCTTGTGGACGATACTTCCAAATCCATTGCAGAGGCATATGCATCTCCTTATGCAGATGATTGGAAAGAAGCTGTCCAAAATGAGATGGACTCGATTCTTTCTAACGGAACTTAGGAATTATTAGAACGACCCTATGGTTGCAAACATGTGGGCTATAAGTGGATGTTCAAGAAGAAGCTAAGGCCTGATGGTACTATTGAGAAGTACTAGGCACAGCTTGTAGCTAAGGGCTACACACAGAAAGAAGGCGAAGATTACTTTGACACATATTAACCTGTCGCTAGACTGACCACCATTCGAGTACTACTGTTCCTGGCTGCCTCTTATGGTCTTCTCGTTCATCAAATAGACGTAAAGACAACTTTCCTCAATGGAGAGTTGGAAGAGGAGATCTATATGGATCATCCGGATGGGTTTGTGGTAAAAGGTGAAGAGACAAAGGTATGTAAGTTATTAAAATATTTATATGGCCTGAAACAAGCACCTAAGCAATGGCATGAGAAGTTTGACAGAACTCTACTTTCTGCTGGCTTTGTCATTAATGAGGCTGATAGGTGTGTTTATTATCACCATGGTGGGGACGATAGCGTTATATTATGTTTGTACGTGGATGAAATTCTGATCTTTGGTACAAACATGAAAGTGATAAATGAAGTCAAGTCTTTCCTGTCAAAGAGTTTTGATATGAAATATCTGGGAGAGGCTGATGTGATTCTGAACGTAAAGCTTATTAAGAACGAGATTGGGATTTCTTTAACGCAATCTCATTATGTTGAGAAGGTCTTGAGCCGATTTGGCTTTATTGATGGCAGGACTTATCCAACACCTTATGGTCCCAGTTTGACATTACGAAAGAATAAGAATAAACCAACAGACCAGCTAAAATATTCACAAGTTATTGGTTCTCTCATGTACTTAGAAAGCGCTACAAGACCCGATATCTCTTTTACTGTGAGCAAGTTGAGTAGGTTCATGTCTAACCCGGGTATTAATCATTGGCATGCACTTGAAAGGGTCATGCACTATCTATGTGGTACAATGAGCTATGGGATTCACTATTCAGGGCACCCGGCTGTGCTTGAAGGATATAGTGTTTCGAACTGCATCTCTGACATTGATGAACTCTACGCCACGGGCGGGTATGTGTTTACCATTGGAGGTGGTGCAGTGTCATGAAGATCCCGTAGACAGACCATATTGACAAGGTCAACTATGAAAGCAGATCTTACCGCTTTAGACACAGCCACTATTGAGTCAGAATGGCTGCGTGAGCTCTTGATGGACTTGCCTGTGGTTGAAAAACCTGTACCGGCAATTCTTTTGAATTGTGACAACCAAACGGTTATTCTCAAAGAAAACAATTCTAAGGATAACGCGAAGTCATCAATACAAGTGAAGAGACGTTTGAAATCTGTCAGAAAATTGAGAAACTCCGGAGTAATAACTGTTACGTATATTCAACAGACAAAAATCTGGTAGATCCCTTTACAAAGGGACTATCACGAAATGTGATAGAAAGTGCATCGAGGGAGATGGGGTCGAGATCCATGGATGTCACACCTAGTGGTAACCCAACCTATGTTATCGAAGATCCCGTGAATTAGGATCTGAGAAGAACAAGCTAGTGGGTGGACTGAGGAGAGTATTTGTAACCCTTTCTATGTGAAGATGTATAAATCTCATAATCTGTAAGGCAGGTTGGCAACATGCCTTAATATGTTTCTGTTGGCTTTAACTAGCAAAGATGCTGTCCTACAGGGCATTCTTGAAAGAACACACATATATGAGCTCGACTGTAAACGTCACGGTCTATGAGACTTGGTTGATCTCTAGTAAACTCATGAAGAGACCAGGGAGTACGACGCATATGCTCCAACATGCGGGGTAGCCTACTGGCAGCCAGGTACTAGTTATAATTTTGAGTAAAATCTATTGGCACCAAACTAGCAATTCAAGGTTCGTCCAATGTTCAAGTTGTTGATAGACGTAGTTCAAGGTTCTAGGCGGAAGTTCAACTTAACAGTCTCTGCTAAAACACTGGTATATAAACAAGTAGCAAGGATTGGCAAATCTTTAAATGGGCATTTGAGATCTGGTGGAGGATTATTAGAAATAATGGGCTAAATCATTAGACCCATGTGTGATTTCAGATTTTCCCTAAAAACTCAAAACTCATGCATGTGGAAGCCCATATGTGATTTGGCCTAAGTTGGTGGCACCTCACATGTGTGTGGCAAGGCAGTGGGAGCTAAAGTTTAGTCCCATATGGAAAGTTAAAGAATAGTTGCACCACCTTATAAGGTGAAGTGTTGCACCACTTTGTAAGTGAGTGACAATAATAGAGCTACACACGCGCTCCTCCCCGATGAGGTCGCCGCTCTCACACGCGCTCGCCTTGTCACGACGCGTGCGCCGCAGGTTGCGGGAATCTCGCCGAGCCGAGCTTTATTTTGCTGCTCAGTAAAATATGTGCGGTTATACAGACGTGTCAACAGTTAGAGATTCGGGTCCGTTGGCTATCTGTAACCGACCCAAACATGCGTGAGGTGGGCTTGGTCCACTTCATGTCCTGTACGGATTTCTGAGCCGCTCTATATAAACGTTTGTGCGGCTTCCATAATATACGACACCGAACCAATCTAGGGTTTTGCCATCTTCTCTGCTTGTGCTGCCACCGTAGTCTACTACATCCCGCTTGCCAAGACCGCAATCGGGAGAGTCTTCTAACCACTCGTCTTTGTGATTACAGACGGAGAGGCGAATAAGGTTTTGGCGCCCGCGGATCGCTCAAGTTGGCGCGTCTTCCCGGTCGTCGAGCCGAACCTACTGCACGTCGACTTCTTCAACAGGCTACTGCACCAACAGCGACTATATCGACAACCGATCAATACGTACACTGTCATCAGATCTATTATTTTACTATGACTGTTAGTGCGTGTACTCTGTTTGCTGTTCATGTTGATCAATACATCTAGTATGTTAGAGGTTCAAGTGATTATAGTTGTTGCTGTCATGATTTATATTCTGAAATTAATCGTGAAAATTATGCCTAATATTCCAATACTATATTGGGTAAAAAAAACTTCATTATGTCTTCCAGTGATATAGACACCTTACCGCCGCCTCGGTTTGTGTTTAGACCGACCCAAACAAATTGATTTGGACGTGTATCCCGTATCCAAAATGGGTGAGCCCGATGAAGATGCCCTAAATTCACACGACATAGTCCGAAAAGATCTAGACTGAATTATCGAGAGTTTTTTTTTCGCATATGTTTACGTGAGCAGCTAAGGTTAAACCGTTATTGGAGAGGCCGGACCGGAAAGAACCAGACATGAAAACTGGTGGAGAAAGCATGTTATCCTTCGCCGTCTCGGTCTGATGGCAGCCACGGTCGGCCAGCCGTTTTCAGTCATTTTCCCTGCCGCACTAATAAATAAACATGAGAATCGCACAGCTGCAGCTAAAGCATACGCGAATCGCGATGAAGCTTTCATGATCCGCCTTTCCAGCTTGAGGATCGAAGCAAGACGCACGTCACGTCCACCTGCGGGCGCACGCGGTAGATCTTTTTTTTCTTCAGAGAAACACGCGGTAAAATTTTTTTTACTACTACGTATATACTTCCTTCGTTTAAAATATAAGATGTTTTAGCTTTGTATAGCAAATGTATCGAAACTACTTTTAGTATATAGATTCACTCATGTTTAGAGTGAATCCATACACTGAAATAAGTCTAGATATATATTCTCTTCACAAACCCAAAACATCTTATATTTTGAAAGCGAAGGAAGTACGTAGTTTGATTTTATCTTCGTATGAAATTGTTTGCTTCTTATCTGGAGCGTAACGAGACGGAAAGCGACCGCTTGGTGGGGCTGCAAGGACTCTGTCCATCAAAAAGCGCATCGGAATCCTGGGGAGGAATATCCTTCCAGGATCCGGGATCCACGCACGTGGCTGGCTGTCTTGGCAATACTTTTCTCACCAACTTCGCACGTCATTCCCGTCGTTCACGTGTTCCATGGGATTTAGCGTCCTCTCTTTCCGTAGGCTGGGCCGTACCTTATGTGGGCTGGTTGTAAGGGCAACCAGAAAAGTCCATGGGCTATCAGATGAACATATTGGGACGAGCCTATTGGTCTGTGGATTTGTGATGGACCAGGCCATGAAACAACACACGAGCCACAGCCGAAAATGCTAGACAACAGGTGCAGTGGAACACCAACGGAAAGTGTCCATGGGCCCATGGCTTCCGAGCTCTAGTGCTCACTTTGATTTAAAAAAAATTCAAAAACTATATTTGTGACTTAAGAAAACTGAAATAAACTGTGGGTGTAGTCAACATTGTATCCTATAAGCATGAACAATCTTAGCCCTGAAATTCTTTATATCGTGGGCTACATAAAAATGACAAATCCAATATAATTTAGAGACGTAAAGCTATGTATACTCAAATCCACACTTCTGACATTTTTGTGTAGCTCATGATACAACGTATTTTAAATTAATATTTTGCACATTTGTGGGATAAACCATTGGCTACATTTCTATTTTTTTCATAATGTTTCGAGGCTAAAAAAAATACGATTATCAATTTTCTTTAAAACTATGTACCCGTGCGCACCAAATCTTCACTCGAACAACAAGATCTAATGAAAAAGGATGGCGAAAAGTCATCATTTGAGCTCACCTCAAAAAAAAAGTCACCGTTTGAGCAGGCTTACTGAATTAGCGGCTGAAGAGACGTGTCAACAATGATACTCCCTCTGTCCAAAATTATATGTACTCCCTTTATTTTATAATATAAAATGTTTTAGTTTTGTAAAAACAAAGTATATTTAGACTTTTTTTAGTGCATAGGTTTGAAGTGAATCTACGCTGGTTATACACACTAGATACACTTTTTTTATAAAGCTAAAACATTTTATATTATAAAATTTTATATTATGAAATGATGGAAGTGGCAGATTTGTTAAATTCATATTTTTTAAAATATGTTTATAGTTTTATAAATATAAGTGAATCTAGATAAATCTATGACATCTAATATGCACGAAGGGATGAATAAACTAAAAGATTTATACACTAGCCAATTATCCTAAAAGATCGATATGATGGAAAGAGGTTTGACAATATATTTATATTCAACACTCCCTCTCACGATCTTGGCTGTTTTAGCCCTTAGCATGAGATATGAATATGCCACAAAATATTTTTTTTAGTTCCGTGTGAGCAGGGTCTTAAACTCAAGACCTCTTGGCTCTAATACTATAAAAAACTTATGCACTAGTCAATTATTCTAAAATACCAATCTAATGGAAAGAGACTAAGCAACATCTTCATGTCCGAGACAATTCCAGCATCTAATCTAAGAGCATCTGCACTAGCATTCCCAGGACGTCGATCCGGACGGCGAAATTAGGTCCGGACGACGAAATTCGGCCCAGTCGCGTTCTCAGAAACCTCTTTTTGTCCAGATTTGGACCAACTTTGGTCCTGATTTTCTAGGCCATTCCCAGGATCTCGAAAACGCCTTGAAACGTTGGACGAAGCTTGAAAAAAAGAAAGCGGCATGTGGACCCGCCGAGTCAGCGACGGAAGCCGAGTTGTCGTCATCCTCGGAACCATGCGGCGACCGCTGGACAATAACTGCATGTCGCGTCAGCCACGCGTAGCCGAAGTGCCGCAACACCGCCGCCCCCTTGACTCCTGCGACGGACCGACGGGCACTAACTTCCCGTTGTTTCCCCTTTTCCCGCCCTCGCCGCTACACCCCTCCCGCCCATCTCGGCCTATAAAAGCCGCACCCCTCGCCGGAGCTTCTCACACTCTCTCACAACTTCCCAGCCACAACTCCGGCGGACTCACCGCTCTCCTTCCCCACTTATCCATGGCCGAGCGTTTTCCCGGCGACGGTGCGGCGGCAAACGGCTTCGGCCGCTGCACGCTCCAACTGTGGGAGGCACGAATGCTTCACGAAGCCGGCTACATGGCACCGCCGGACACGCGGAACCCTCCGGGCTAGAAGCTTAGCGTCGGCGGCATCCCAATCCCGCTGGCGCCGACGCCTGACGAGCTGCCCGATTAGAGATCCAGGCCTTCGTCGCGGCCATGGACGATCCCTCTGACACCGAGAGCCCCGACAACCTCCTCTACTGAGAGACCTTCTTCGCCGACCGCCGCGTCCAGGAACTCGCCCGCCACGAAGGGCCGCCCGACTCGTCGCCGAAGCACAACAACGCGACATGTCGTCAGCGTTTTTGTAGCGCGACAGGCCAGACGCTCGCGGCGGTGCTGCAGCACATCCATGCCGGGAACACTCCACGTCTCGACTTCCCGCACACATCCACGCCGGCGGCCAGGTCGGGGCGGCACCCTCCGGCGAACTAGCTGCTGAGGAGGATGGCCAGCCTGAGCTCCTCTTCCTCCGCCTCGGTCTCCCACTCTCGGGCTCCACGCCGCTCCCTACACCGACGGTGCCTTCGCTGGCGCTGCGCCCAGTCAAGCGCCCAATCAAGTTTCGTCAGGCCAAAACTTGGTCCGGATTTCGACCTAGGATCGCCCAACGAGTAAAGATGCTCTAATCGTCAGCAACAACATTGCATTGTGGCTGGAATTGCAATGTGACTCGGAGTTTTAACTTGAGTATTACTCCCTCAGTCCACAAATAACTGACTTAAGTTTATCTAGATATAAAACTAAAATCATGTCTAGATATATTTAAATTTAGACAAAACTAAGTTTTTCTAAACGGAGGAAGTATTATTTATTCATTTACCTTTATTTTACCACATGAGATCTAAACAATGTGACGGTGGCTGCAGGGCAGATGCTCTCACCAAATCCTTATAAAATGGCCTAGGGAAATGGGCAAAAGACTGGAGATGGTCCAAACCCTGTTCCTGCCAGTGTCAGCTGCTGCCCCATCTTTGCCTGGACTCAGCAGGTGGAGGTGCGCAGATGACAGCCACATTTTGCAGATCCAACCTCGGCAATGCCACAAATTGCTGACCGAAAATAAGATGTTTATATAGGAAAACCTATTTTTAGTCAGGGTCCAGATAGTTTGCAGGTCCCTAAGCTGGCAGGGTAGCACCCCAAGATTTGACTAAAATAAGTTTCAGTCAACCTCTAGATGAAGCAAGACAAGACAATAACTGTACATGAACACATGGGAACCGGCCAAAACTTTGCCTTAAAAAAAACTACAAGCTCCTATAAGATCTACATTATTGACTTAGATTCATCTAGTTACGGATGTATCTAATCAAGTTTTAGTGCTAGATACATCTTGAGTCAACTAATATAGGGGGAGGGAGCATGTTCCTACTTACTACAAGCAGCATATGTATGCACACAAGACAGCAAGCAACGCAAACTGACTGTGTCATATGTTACCAGTTCCCCTCAAAAAAAAAATGTTACCAGTTCCAACGCTTGCCTCAAGAGTCCAGTTCAAGAGCAGAGCAATGAAATATGTAGGAACAAGCAGGAGAAACAACATTGGTTGTACTGCACAGACGTACAGTATGTTTGTATGACCTTCAGGCAGAATGAAAGATGAGATAAAGGAGTAGTTGTAGTCCAAAAAGGTGAGGTTGTATAAGAAGCAGTGGCCATAATCTGGTTTATTTATCTTGATGGATCTTGGAAGAAGGTTTGTCCCAAAAAAGTTCTCTCTTCAGAATTGCAACATCAGTTATGGCCTTCCTAATCCTAGGTTGCTAATTAAAAAAGCTAAAGGTCATTGCTATAAAACTACAGGATGCTTTATGTCTTTATGAACAACTACCTGATGCTAAGATGCTTCCATCCTTATGAACAAGATAAATCTCCCATCTGTTCTAAAAAAGCATGATCAACACCAAGAAGTTGAACATGATGGCAAAAAACGTGCTATACTCTTCCCATGGGTGAGAAGGGAGGGCCTTTGAGGATGGATTGAGTTTTTCCTTTCCTCCTCTTCACTTTCTTCTTTTCTTTCCCTGTTACCGATTCAATTAGCTGCTTCACTTCTTCTTTCAGGAGTATCTTCATTGAGCTGGAATACAGCTTGTGCTTGAATTTCTCTACACCAATGGCTGAAGAAGCTTCAGAACAGTGAAGCAAAGAAATGCAGACTGAAAACGCCTGTAGTGCTGATAATCGTGCATGGAAATCCACGGAGAGATCTCCTTTCCCATCTACTTTCATCGAAAGAGCTGGGAGAACTTCTTGGTTACCCTGCTTCAACAGTTGGGGTACACGATGAAATAAAATACTAGATTTAGTTAAATATATGGTTTTAAACTAATGCAACTCTAAAATAAAATAATAGTGCATCCGGACTATCATAGAGGGATATTTCTTTTGATGTGCTAACCAAGTGAATCATTTGTTGACAAAATTTAGTTACTACTCTCTTTGAGTATATGCAAGCATATGGTAATAAGAAAATACAAGTGGTGTCTGAACATAGCGACTATTGGGTTTACCTTAACAAATAGCTCCATAGGATGCTTGCTTTCATTCATCACAGAATCAACCCAATAACTATCGTATGAATTGTCAAGGACAACGATTGGGCATGACATGTCCCATCCGCCGCAGTCGCATTGTCCACCACTCTTCAGACGGTTAAGTAATGGTGATGGGCTGCTCTCATCATCCCTTGGTACCCCGTGTGCCCCGCCTGACGTAACCACTTTGACTGTACCAAGTGTTGAGCCACCTGTCAATTCTTTGGACCGTGTTTTATGAAACGGCACCTGGATCACAACAGCTGCAACCTCCAAATGAGGATGAAGATCTTCTTGGGACCAAAGACAAGATGCCAATGCATCTGAGTTACTTCTTGCAGTACTTTTCCGCTCCACCAGATTATTTCTCTCTAGAGACTCTCTAGAGATTGAATTACGGACAACATTGCAGAATGGTGGTTGGGTGGCATCTTTACGTTGAGTTATCTCGACAGCAGAGCTCCGTCGCGCATGAGCAATGTCATACAAAACAAACTCGCTAGTGGCCGAGTTATTCAAAATACCATCTTCTTCAACTTCAGAGTACAGATAGGAAGACACATGCATCTGACCGATAATTGGAGGCGGACCCCCACGCCTATCCTTGGAGGTCCTTCCCACGGCACTAGATCGTTTGCCAGCGCTATGGAAAGTGTAGATCCAGTTCAGTTCGTTTCCGGATTTCCAAGTGTTAGCGTAAATGGACTCTTCCAGACCCTTGGTACAAAACTCGAAACCAAAAGCACCCTCATCAGGATCCAGTTTAAGAACAGCATGAAGGTGAGTTGGCGATGAAGTAGCGGTCATAGGACGGGCTTCTCCACTTGTCTGGTATGTAGGTGCGGAGCTGTGTTCCGTTCTGGAGATGCCACTCAACAAAGATTTGCGCAGTGCACTATCTTTTCCTCTAACTGGTGCATTACCACATTTCTCATCTTCCATTTCCATGCGGGAGGGATTCCTCATAGACTTGGACTTCATGAAAGGATCCATAATTTTTTTGAATGGATTAGATCGAGCTTTTCTCTTACCATCAGCACCTTCTGATGGATAGGCAGCATCAGAAACACCTGCCTTAGCTGACAAGGACTTGGGCAGATTACTCACCAAATCACTTTCACCATGGTTAACTGCATCAGGATGAACGCCAACAGGATATTGGCAACTTGATCTTGCGCCTCGACTACCACTGCCTTCTAGCAAATGAGGAGCCGTATTTGAGCAGGGACGTTTAGCGGTATCTTCCTCAACAGATAGTTGTAGGAAACCATCTATTACATCAGCTGTCAACAAATTGCAGTCCTTTCGTGGCCTTCCAGTCCTTGAGTTCTCATTAGGAACCTCACGCGAAGAAATTTCCAGAAACTCCCTGGCATCTCGACTAGATTCACGACTTCTGTTCATAGAAGACCTCGACATGCCTGAACGGCTCCATTCAGGAACCAAGCAAGCTCCACTTGTGCTAGGCTGGGAGGACGAATCGGCAGTCCCAAATGACATAAATGCATCTCTTCCATATGCAGAACCTAATTTTCCCCTCCCCTGTTGGAGTTTCCTGAGTCTGCTAACATCACTGGAGCTCTGGTACATAGAACCACGACTATGCATGACGCTATCTTCTGAGTTTGCTTCAAGTCGTCTTGTAGGCAGGCTTTTGCAATGGAAGTTTGGTATCCGGTCGAGGTACATTTCCCCCGATTTTCCATCGGCACACTTCGACCGATGATGTCTGTCCAGTTGTGCTTCCCTGCTAGGACTCTCTGCTTCCTCATCAATCGGTTCCATGGTTTCCTTTGCTACACTCGGACGAGAACGATTCCCCATGCCGGAAACCTGCATTCCAACCAGAATACGTTGCTCAGCTCAGAACATGAAAAGGATGAGGATGACAGTGGCAGCAGCCCTTATCCAAGAAAACACACACAGGGCAACCATTATATTTATATGCAACAAATCCGATAGTAGAAATATTATTCAATCTCTAAAGTTTAAACCTGTCCTAGGCATCAAAACCGTCCAACAACAGAAAAAACATAGCACATCTACTCTAAAAAAAACAAAGAGTTTTCAGAGACCCATACGATACAACTTCAATCCCCAAGTTTCAAGAGGGGCAGCAGCAGCCCGACACTAAACCAACACAAATGAATCTAAATCTACTTTCGGATCACACAGCGCATTATCATCGAATCAACTAGGAACATCCAACTCTTCCACATGGAAAGCCAGTCAAATCCCACCACCGGACCAGCAGAAAAAACCTCTCCTAACATCTGCAGGCTGCCGCTCTGCACCAAATCCGACCGGCATTTCCTGAGCAAACGCATCAGGAAACCTGCCCACCATTAGTTCCCAAAGTACGACCTTCGTCAAGCGCCAGCGCCCAAATCTAGAGCCAGTCGCCGCACCCACAAGCGATGCAGGGGTAGCAAAGCTTTGGGTATGAATCAACCAGAAAGGAGCCAAGAAACGCCATTTTACCTTGCAGTCGACGCGAAGCAGACAAGCGCAGCAGGAGAAGGAGATGGGGAGTGGACTGGATTGATTCCTCAGCCCCCGCGCATCTGCCTCGTAGTCCGGTGTGAGGGAGTGAGGGAAATATTCTTCTTGGCGGCTGACGAAAACGAAATGGAGATTCTGATTTCGGAAATGTACTTGCGGCGCCTTCGTTGGGGACGCGAGCGAGACAGTGAAAAGGTGAAGGGACTAGAGTGTAAGTAGAGCAACCCGTTATGCGAAAGTTCTGGAAGACATGGGCGCACGGCCTACTCGGCTGTTGGGCCGGGACAGTAATAGCACGGTCGACCATCCATCATGCGTGACTTGGTTCATGGGCCCCTGTAGGCCCAGCCCGTGGCCCGTTAGTCTGTGGCCGCAAAGGAACCGTGCTCTATCCACCGTCCATTCTATCCAACGAACCGCTGGCCTTTTCCGACGCAGACATTCATCCGCAGTACCCTACAAAAAAAAAGATATGCATCCTCGCCGTCACCGTTGTCGCCTCGTTTTCCAGCCGCCATTTTTGGCTGTCTATATACACACAGCATGAGTACTCCATGCACGCACACGAGACAGGCCTGGACTGCAGCAATCTGACACGCAAAGGTTCAAATCCTATCACAAGTTTCCTTCGCCTGCCGCCTGCCGCGTGCACGGCGCCTCTTCTTCCCGTTGTTGATCCTCTCTCGGTGCCGGCCGCCGTCGTCTTCATGGCTCGGCGGCGGCCCTGGACGTGGGCAGCAGGCGTCGTAGCGGCGGTGGCGTTGCTCGTTGTGGCCGCTGCGGTCGAGGATAGGCTGATGGTGGGCATGACTCTCGTCCCGGACGCCGCGTCCACGGGAGCAGGCAAGTCTTTAATCCCTTCTTCTTCTCCAGACGCCCGCTCATTGCTCTGCTCAGCTCCTCGTTCTCTGCCTAAGCCTGACATGCGTATGGAATTGTGCGCGTCAATTTGCAGTGTGCCTCGACGGGAGCCCGCCGGCGTACCACCTCCACCGCGGCTCCGGCGACGGCGCTCGCGGCTGGCTGCTCCAGTTCGAGGGCGGCGGGTGGTGCAACAGCGCGCGGTCGTGCGCCGAGAGGGCCGGCACGCGCCGAGGGTCCACTAGCCTCATGAACAAGCTCGAGGTCTTCTCCGGCGTGCTCAGCAACGATCCCGCCATGAACCCAGGTACGATCAACCCAGGCACGCGCCGATCCCTCAATCTGTGGTGCTCTTCCAGTTCAATTTTTGTTTCCCTGAAAAAACACGATTCAGAACAAGACATTGTACCCACCCATTCTTGATCTCCGCGTACCTTGTACGCCAAGTAGTAGATGATGTGACGATCAATCAACACAGCCTTTGCATGTTTCCGTTCATGGTGGTACTGTCGGCTTTTGCAAAAGGTGACAGCCAGTCAACAGATCACAATTATCCGGTAGGTAGCAGCTGCGCCAACGGTTTTGCTTTATCATCCTGGTCCATTGCCAATTCAAGCTGATGGCCCTACTACAAGAATGATTAGACCATATCTGCATCAGGCCAACTGCGAAATTTTCTGCTCCAAAAAATTCAGAGTTTCAGAATTCAGATTTGTTCCCGTCTTAATTTGAGATATTTTCTGACATGGTGCTTGCTAACAATTCGAGCAGATTTTTACAACTGGAATCGTGTGAAGCTGCGCTACTGCGACGGTGGCTCTTTCGCAGGCGACTCAGAGTTCAGAAATGGCGTGCGTATTCTTAAGATCACATCTCAAGTTACCGGGCGGTGTACTGCATATGTATACGAGTTGCTGACTGCTTGGTTTTTGCCACAATATATGCAGTCTTCAGTCATCTACATGAGAGGTCAGAGAATATGGGATGCTATCATCACAGATCTCTCCGTGAAAGGCCTTGACAAAGCCGAAAAGGTTTTTTCCGCAGATCTCATTACAGCTTTTCACTTTTTCAGTAATCGTGTCCTTTTTTTTTATTATTTTTTTTTGCGAATATAGTTGTGTAATAACAGTATCCTTATATAGTTGTGTAATAACAGTATAAGTAGGTCATGGTTTTGAGCAAGATTCTGAATACTTCAGGTGCTGCTCTCAGGCTGCTCAGCAGGAGGCCTAGCTACATTCTTCCACTGTGACAACCTCCAGGAGCGTCTTGGAGGCACCGCCACGGTGAAATGCATGAGCGACGCCGGGTTTTTCCTTGATGTGTAACGCTGAAGCTAAACAAACAAATAGATTTATTTACTTTTGGAAGGTCGAGCTTTTAGTCAAGTGCGTTGAAAGAACTCATGCCATCTTGCAGGGATGACATTTCTGGCAACAACACCATCAGGCCTTTCTTTAGCAGCCTAGTTGCTTTGCAGGTTTTCTTCACCAGAAAACCTCCCCTTCACAAATTAATTTCGGGAGTTTTCCAATGTTTTGAGTTTCTTCTAAAGTGTAGCTTTGAATTATAATTTTTATGTAGGGAGCTGAGAAGTATTTGAACGAAGACTGTCTGAATTTGACACTCGATCCTTATCAGGTCAGGGTTCTCTGCATTCCTAGCCACATCATTCCTGCTGCAATTTAGTTAATACTTTCCACCCCTTTTTGCAGTGTTTTTTCCCGCAATACGCGCTTCCAAACATTAAAACCCCCTATTTCATCTTGAATTCAGCTTACGACGTATATCAGGTGAAATAAAACATACTGCTTAATACTTTTCAGCATCTGATCACTAGTAATGATATTTCGTTGAACAGTTCCATCACATCTTTGTGCCTCCTTCTTCTGATCCTAGAGGTCAATGGAGTCACTGTAAGGCGGACCCTAGCGCATGCAGCACATCCCAAATCGCAACTCTCCAAGGTTCAGTTTTGCGCTTTATACA
Organism: Avena longiglumis; assembly: GCA_030063025.1. NCBI lineage: Eukaryota > Viridiplantae > Streptophyta > Magnoliopsida > Poales > Poaceae > Avena > Avena longiglumis. Next base: position 451,751,648 of record CP125974.1, on the reverse strand, counting down.
AATCTGTGCAATGTGCATACCAATGGGTGTAATGTGTTAGATTCTTCATTAACTTACTGCCTTAAGAAATTTTTCTACAGGCCTGAGAAGTGCGATGTTAACAGCTCTGAAACCGTTTGAAGATGAACCAAAGGTGGGGATGTTCGTCAATTCTTGCTTTGCACATTGCCAGAGCGAGCTGCAGGACACATGGTTTGCACCAAATTCCCCAACACTACAAAATGAGGTGCCGATAAGAATTAATTTATGATAACAAGCTGTATGTTTGCGGCATTTTAGCAATGGACACTAAAATCTTATTGGAGTTTCAGACAATTGCAGAGCTGGTTGGTGATTGGTACTTTGAAAGGGATGCCGCTCAAGCAATCGACTGCGCCTATCCCTGTGACTCATCTTGTCACAACATTATACCATTTAATTAGGTTCGTTATTGGTAAATGCAAGTCGTGGTGTTTGAGTTTGGGTTTAGATACTTTGTGCATTTTGCAAGGGTGTAAGATATCAAAGATGTCTGTCATAATAAAACTTTTGCACTTGCAACCATTAGTGCAAACATATGATCAAATCTGTCTTGCATAAAATGAAAAGTGCCTCTATTAACTAATTGCATTGGTCAAGAAATTAGTTGATTTTTTGCCCTTTTTACGAGCAACTGGCAGGAGATCTTTTCATTAAGTAGAAAAAAGTGTTTGTAATTCCATTTATTTGTGTGTGTAGTTTTTTGGGAAAATATTCTGGATGGGCTTGGTCCCTTTGGCCTCCACACCCTCTTATATATAGCTCAGCTTAGTATTACATCTTTACTCATACACTAGAATAGTCTAGAATCTAGTAAGACATACTACTATTCTACTAACACACCCTAAAATATTCTAGAATCAACTAGGAGACCAACACAGACACCAACACTTCACTGAAATACTCTAGACTCTCCTAGGACAATACTACTACACTAACTTAGATTCCAACAGTGTGCAGGTAGTATTTAATCATATTTTCCATGGTATTTTACAGGTGCACACATGTTATAATCAGGGCCAGTAATGGATGCACTGCGTTGTATAGGTCTTACTCATGGTGTTCTTCAAATAATTATTTCTTCACCAGTGAACATCATCTTCATGTTGCAAGATACAATGGGAAACATGGTTATGCAAGATACATAGGTTGTACTCATAGTGTAATTCAATTCAATACCAAAAACTAGGAAAACAAATTATATGTTTTGCCAAGTTCATCATGTATAATATGAATAAACGGCCGATTCAAACTATTAAGAAGCAATAGCTTAGAGTCTAGTATGGGCCTAGTATATCTTGTGTTCAAATCCTTCTTTTGCACTTTTTTGCGCTTTCTTTGATCTTCTCTTTTAAAATTATTTCTTTGATTTTCATATTTCTATATTTTCCTTTCTTTTTTTACAAGATTTCTGAATTAACCACAACAGTCATTGCAATCTTTCTAAGAGCGGACATGTATCAGGGCAAGGGAGGGCCTTGGTCCCCCAATACCCCGGTTCCCCCTTTTAAATTACACGCCTGAATTAATCCGATTGGCCTATTATTATCCACTTGGGAGTTTTAGCACAACAATGTACTATCTAATCGGCAGCATTCTCTGTCCACCTTACACGTGTTTGAGGCACCTACAAGGACTAGGTGAAAGCTGTGATCTCGTTGTACTTGTAAATCGTATAACAGTTCGCGGGACAGTCATCATTGCTCCTAGTGTAATCTGCAATGCCATGGATTGTCTTATGTACATAAACACGGTTATATGTGTTTTTTGGCTACAGTAGATTGGCTTAGTATATCAGAGCTAGAGAATCAAATGTAAATACCTTCATGAACTCACATTCGTGGTGTTCTTCTAATAATTATTTTAAGTTATTAAGGACACAACAATCTACTATCTAATCCACACCATTCTCTGTCCGCCTTACACGTGTTTGAAGTCAACAAACTCATGAAGTTACACACCTATAAGGACTAGGTGGTAGATGCCATCTCGTTTGACATGTACTCGTATAGCAGGTTGCAGGACAATCCTCTCTGTCCCTGGTGTAATTGGCAAAGACATGGATTGTCTTATGTACATAAACAAGGTTATATGTGTTTTTGGCTGCAGTAGATATACTCATATATACCAGAGCTAGAGATTTAAATGTAAATACCTTCACAAACTCACATTCACGGTGTTCTTCTAATAACTTATTTTTAAAAGTTAAGGACGTTGCAATGTATAGCGGGAAGCATGGTTATGCAAGATTCATAGGTAGTATAGAAAGTATTATTCATTTCAATACCAAAAAACTTGGCAAAAAAAATTATACTGGCAAGGGGGGTTGGTCCCCCTATATCCTTGTTCCATTTTTCCATTATTAAATTATACAAAAATACGAATATATTGTATATTAATCGATAATTAATACTCCCTCCGTCTCATAATAGATGTCTTAGATTTGTCAAAATTTGGATGAACCTATATACTAAATAGTGTCTAGATTCATTCAATTTTTAATAAATCTCGGACCTCTATTTTAGGACGGAGGGAGTACATATAAGATTGGTACCGATGGCCATGTTGTATTCACAAGTAGCAACATCTTGTTGTTCTTTGGATTGGAGAAGCGATAGAGCTTGCAGGTGCAGCTGTTGGCACGATGGTTGCACCGGATTAGAGCTGCGGATACACAATGGTCGCCAATGAACATTCATTGATAGAAATCGGGGATTTAGGAGTTTCAAAGATAAGTATTTCATCAGTATAACAAAGGTTTCTATCTACTAATAGATCAAACTAAATGATGAGACTGCTTTGCAGAATTGTCTACATGATTTCGTAAAGGACCAACGCGATATGTGCCCTATCGACTCTGCGTATTCAAAAAGTGCAAATGTCGGAAAGGCTTACGAGAAAATGGCATTGCCAACAATTCAATATATACTTTGAATGGGCCTCTTTTGCTATGTTTCTAAAGTCATTTTTTGAAGTGGCATTTCATTTATATCACGAAGATGGCATTGCCATATATCCAAATAATGCTTTCAAAAAACGTTGATGCTATGTTGAACTCAATGGAAACTAAAAACAGTGAGATGTGTAATAGATGCTTTGGTTGTGCCATACGAAAAGCGCATGAAACTTCCTCAAGGATTAGGTGCATACCGTAAATTCTCTATGGTTTCAAAATGTACAAAGAAAGCAAGCTACATGGGAGCAATCCTAAGGAATTCCAGTGAAATGTTTCCAGTCTATAGACTATAAGAGTCCCTTTGGGTTGGGAAAGCTGAAGTAAATGGTGAAGAATTCACATGAATATGCGCAAGCATGATTGTACGGCCAATGTAGTTAATCGTTGTCGATGAATGATACTCCCTCCGTTTAAAAATAGATGTTTTAGATTTGTTAATATTTGGATGAATCTATATACTAAATAGTCTCGATTCATTTAAATTTTAATAAATCTAAGACATCTATTTTAGGACGGAGAGAGTAGATTTACCTGTATATATTCCTCGTTGCATTGCAATTCATCTGGGTCATAGAGGAACAGGACGCCAAACGAGACCCTTTCAAAGGTTTGCTATTTTTAGGTTTACTGCTTCCTTTCGATAAAAAAAAACTGAAATATAAGATACAGATTTAACAGGACCCGTTGTTCTACACGATTATAGTTCAGTTGTAGTACGTACTTCAGGTCCAGATCAGCCTACGAGAAGCGAGAATGTCATGTTCCAACTAGCTAGGGCGGCCTAGCGCTTTCGTCTGGATCAATCGCCGGGAAGAACCAGAACGAGTCACCGGCGGCGAACTCGCCTTGCCGGTGCTGCATCGTCTTCTTCAGCACCACAACATCTTCCGACCCGTCGTTCAGCCTCGACTCCGCCCAGAACCACGCTAGCCCAGCGGCACGGCCACGGTCGACGTCACTTAACGACGGCTGGTGCGCGAACAGCACCATGCCAGGTGGCCTTCCGGCTGCCGGCGGCACGAATGCCGAGCAGCCGCGGCCCAGCAGCAGGACGCGGTCCCCGGGCACGCGGTCCCCGGGCACCCACATCCTCTTGTCCCAGTCCAGCCTGAAGAGCGCGACGCGCGCGTGGTGCTCGTCCGCGATCACGATGTGGACGTGCCCGAGCGACCCCACGAGGTAGTGGCGCAAAATGGTGCTCTCGCCGTCCCCGAACGGGAGCGGGCACGCCGTGTTCCGGCGCTCCATCTTGGGCTCCGGGTCAGCGAGGTCCGCGCGCCAGACCTTCCTCCTGCCGTCGACCAGGTACACCGTGGTGCCGACGGAGACGATGTCGCTGGCGGTGGCCTCGTGGCGGAACCCCGGGGCGCGCAGGGTGCGCCACGCCTGGTCCTGATGGCCTGGGCGGCAGTAGGCGACGAGCCTGTCCGTGGCGACGACGAGGAAGCACGCCCTGCTGCGGTCGGCGGGCGAGGACGTCAGCGCGGCGTGGAACCGCCCGTTGGGGGTCTTCTCCCCGAACGGCCACGCCACGACCAGCCGCGCGCCCGAGACGGGATTCGCGAGCACGAGGCGGCGCGGCGCGTCCACGGAGACGAACACGAGCCACCCGTAGGCGGAGGACGCGACGCAGCGGTGGTAGCCCTCCCCTGGGACGTCGTACGCGTAGGGCCGACCCCCCGGGATGTCGTAGAACTGGCGGCGCACGGTGACCGGCGCCGGCGCGGAGGGCGAGGCGGGGGCCGGCTCCGGGAGCATGAGCCACGGGAAGGGCGGCGGCGGGCGGCCGGTGCGGCGGGAGAAGAACCGCCACGTCTGGCACACGAGGCGGATCCTGAGGTGGTCGGTGAAGCTGACGTAGTGGGCCAGCGTGGCGAAGAGGCGGTCCCCGGGCAAAACCGCCCTAGGGTTTTTCCCCGGAACGGGAGGAGGAGGCGGCGGCGCCGCCATGGCCCGCCGTCGAGCCGATCGACGCATGCAAGGCGACGCGGGTGTGACGCAAGAGGCCTTGGTCGGTGGGTCGGTCGATCGATTGCTCTCCCTCGATCTCCGCGAGAGGCGAACCGCACGCGCCGAAAGGATTTATGATCACGCGCCGCAATTAGCTGATAAATGCATCAGATTGATTTGGTTTCGATATGGAATTATTTAAAAGAAAATCTTGCTATACTTCCATGATATATTTTGCCAATTAATGCATCCCATCGCCCGGGATTCGCCTTCTTCTGCTCTTGATTCGCAGGGATGCAATAATTGGGATTAATTGGGAGAACAAAAGAGGAAAGCAATTGTTGCGTCCATTTAAATGGACTATATATACTCCCTAATTGTACGCGTTTCCGTTCTCGTTCGCGTTCGCGTTCAAACAATAAGTAGTAGCGTATCTCAAAGGTTGCCTGCGATTAATTTCCTCTTTCAAGTCCTGCCAAAAATAAAAATCTTACTAGTATTTCAGGTGAAGATAAAAGGCTGTCCAAAGATCAGGAAGATCTTCTTTTATTTTAGAACCCTTCTAAACAGAAGGAAGATTTTTTTTTTGCTGGAGAAAACAGGAGGAAGGTTTGAAGGGTAAATGGGTTTGGGCCGAATTTTCTGGCCTGAAAAGAATTTCTCAGCTGGCCATAACAGAGAACGGCAGAGAGGACTTTCACTGGGCTATTTCTCTGTTGGTTTCCGAGTCCACTTCCGTGCTTTCCAGGCCATTTTCCCTATGTTGCGAACTGAAGAAGACCATCAGCCTATAGGACTGAACTCAAAAAAAAAAAAAGGGAGAGTATAATCCAATTCTAAAAGATTTTGTTTGGAATGGGGCACGTATCCCAAAGGTTGCCTGCAATTAATTTCATGTTTCAAGTCCTGCCAAAAATAAAAATCTTACTAGTATTTCAGGTGAAGATAAAAGGTTGTCCAAAGATCAGGAAGATCCTCTTTTATTTTATTTAGGACCCCAAACAGAAGGAAGATTTGTTTTGTTGTTGGAGAAAAAAAAAAGGAGGAAAGATGGATTTGGGCCGAATTATCTGGGCTTAGAAGAATTTATCAGCTGGCTATAACCGAGATTGGCAGAGAGGACTTTGACTGAGCTACCTTTGTACTGGTTCACAGGTCCACTTCAGGCCATTTCCCAATGTTATGAACTGGAAAGTCCATCCAACTACGGGACAGAAGGCTTTCCCAGCAAAACAAAAGGGAAAACGTTTGCTGGGCTAAGCCACTGTTTGTTGGAATACCAATCACAAGCACTGTAGCCCAACCTCGTTTGCGAAGAGAGACAAAAGAATTTTCAACCCAGAATCACAATTCCAAAACAATGAAAATGGAGAGACAACTCTAAAAAAAAATTGAAAATTGAGAGACGAAAAATCCAACTCTCAACCAAAAAAAAGAATCGGGCACATCCAACTCCCCTAAAAAAAAGCCCCACCCCACCACATCCAACTCCCCTTGATGATGTCACAGCAAGCCCAGTGATGCTAATGTCCCCCTGCCGTGAAGGACGCGGTACTAATCCCACCATCTACAGGAGAGGTGGTGACCTAGTGGATGGTGCACCGAGGCGGAGAGGCCCGTCAGTGTCCGGCGAGGCGCGGCAATGGTGAGGGGTGGTGGTGCTAAACCAACACTAACTGGTGGTGGCTAAGGTGGATATAGGCATGCGTTCAACGACTACACACAAGAGGGCCCGATCTATGCTACACGGGTTGCGAGCACTACGCAGAGATGAGGCTGCCCAATGCTGCTTCGACACGGCCTCACTGTTGGCGTGTGTGGGCGGATTTTGTGACCATCAGGGGCCAGCGTGGGTGGTCGTGGAAGCAACTATGCTAGGTGTCACGTTCCCTAATGGGACATTGTTTGTGGAGGTGAAACCGATCAGAGGAACTTGTGTGGTCCATGGAGGTGTACGGTGATGTTGGGGGACTAGAGCATTCTCCACATGCACGAAGCGTCGGATGAACCACTATTTGGTCTTGCTTCTGGCTTCAAGAGGCACATGCCCTCCTCTTTCAGACATGTCATCCGACGAGATTGGTGAAAATGCTCATGATAGAATAGGTCGATGCGGCGGTTCTCGGTATGCACTTTGAATAGCGGTGTATCGCTCGAGTGCCTGATTACTTGTGTCATGTGTACTGCATTTTAGCGTCTTGTATGTCTTATGGTATTGATGTGGTTTGATGTTGTTCATGTTTTTGCCAGTTTGTTTCTCTAAAAAACCAAGTAGTATGGGTCTTCAGACCTTTTTATCGATCAATGGAATTAGCAGGTCTCCGGCTGACAGTAAGAAATGTTCTTTTGTAGGGATTCTCGGAGCTAGCCAAGCTGCTTGCAAATCTGTCTTATTTAAAGTAAGTACTCCCTCCATTCAGAAATATAAGATATTTTAGCTTTATAAAATAAATATATCTAGACGTCTTTTAATATATAGGTTTGCTCGGGATATCTACAAACATATACACTAAAAGACGTTTAAAAGCATTCGAATTCACAGAGGAGGAGGAGGGAAGAAAATGACGTAAAACTACTACATTTGAGGCGGCGGTGTCAGAGAACTGCCATCTTTGCTCGTTTTGTCTAAAAATGTAGCATCAGATTGAAACGATATTGTGCCAAGTATGTCTCGGAGTGTGATGTCTGCCGCAGAGTGAAAGCTGTCCATCAGAAACCTTACGGTCTTCTACAGCCATTGAAACCCCCGGAATGGAAATGGGAGAAAGTAGAGATGGACTTCATCACTGGTGTTCCAAGGTCGCAGAAGGGCAACAATGCAATCTTTGTTGTCATCGACAGGCTTTCTAAAGTGGCTCACTTCTTCTCCGTCAAGGAAACAATTTCTGAAATTCAGTTGGCTGAGCTCTATATCAACAGAATTGTCTCTCTGTATGGGGTTCCGCTTGAGATCCCTGCCAGGGAGCATCTTCACTTCCAAGTTCGGGAAAGTTTCTAAAATGCTTTGGGAACAAAATTGAACTTCAAAGACGCTTACCACCCTCATCGCAAGGACAAGTTGAAAGGATCAATCGATTCGGAGGATATGCTTCGCTTGCGTCATCTCTTTGGCATGAAGTGGGAAGAATGTCTTCCTTATGTGAATTCTCTTACAACAACAAAGAAAGTTCAAGATGGCACCATTTGAGGCTCTCTATGGCCGCAAATGCGAACTCCGATTGGTTGGTCGGTGCGGAGAAAGAATATGGTTTGGCCCTGACATTGTAACTCAAGCGGAGGAGAAGGTGCACATCATTCTTGAAAATCTGAAGATTGCTCAAAGTCGCCAGAAGAGCAATTATGACAGAAAGCACACGGACATGGCGTATGTCCCTGGTGATCTCGTTTACCTTCGTGTCACTCCCATGAAAGGCACGCACCGTTTTGGTATCAAAGGAAAGCTGGCTCCTAGATACATCGGTCCTTTCAAAATTCGTGGAAGAAGAGGAGAAGTTGCTTATGCTCTTGAGCTCCCGGGAAAACTCAAGGTTCATGATGTTTTCCACATCTCTCAACTCAAGAAGTGCTTCAACGATCCCGGCACGACCGTGGATCATGAGCTAATCAATCTCCAAGAAGACCTGTCTTATCAAGAACACCCCACAAAAATCCTTGAGATCGCAGAAAGAAGGACTCGCAACAAGTCCATCAAGTTCTGCAAGGTGCAGTGGTCGCACCATTCTGTTGATGAGGCCACTTGGGAGCGTGAAGATGAGCTCCGTGCCAACTATCCTACCCTCTTTGAGTCTTCTTCTTCTTCCTAGAATCTCGGGGCGAGATTCCTGTTTAGTGGGGGAGAGTTGTAGCATCCCATTTGTCTAACAACTGTAATGCTACTTGGTCTAGTAACATAATGACTACTTCCTAGACATAATTGTTGCATCATCATTATATCATGCTCATGTCATCATGCCACCTTGCATTTGAGCATCATATAAAACCCTTTTTGTGTTGGTTCTTCTCTCATATGCATTATCAATTGTATTTGTCTCTTGATATTGTATTTGGATATTGATATATTGTTTAAATGCCCAAGTTGAGTTGGGGGCATATCTTTTATTCCACTCCACCACCTTTCTTTCACCACCTTATAATTCCACCATTCCATTATCCATGAGCTTGCATTTGATTTTCTTTTGGTATTTAATCTAGCTCATGGGAGATAGGATGGATCTACTTCTATAAATTCTTTTGCTTGGCTTTATTCCACTTTTGGGAATGCATAAGAATAATGCCATGAAAATATTATTGTTTTCACAAGAATAAACATGGCATTAATTATTTTGCATGGGCTATGCAAGTATCACCACATTTAAGTCTCTTGGATTTTATTTGAATTCTTGAGTGGATCATCTCTCATCTCATCTCTCCCTCTTTGTATCCCCATCTTGTTTTATACAATCAAGGGCCATTGTTAGGGTCCAATATTTTGGAAAAAGAGTTTTGTTCTTTTACTAAAACCCTAATCTAGTAAAATGCCAAATAGACACATACACCTATTATGTATGTGGGCATCATCTCCTCTTGATCTTGTTCCTCTCATCTAACTTGTTTCCTAAACCTCCTTCAAATGCTCCTACAAAGTTCAAAAGGTTTGGAATTAGTAACTTGTTTGGATTTGAAACAAACAAAACCAATAAATAAAAGGAGAAGAAATAAGAGAGAGGTTCATACTTGGCGTGCCCACCTTGGGCCCACCGCAGCTATTCCCCGGCCCGAGCCTACCTCTCTGGACCGGCCCAGCTTTTCCTGCCACTCGCTTGGTTAAGAGAACACGGCGTTGTCCTCATTCTTCTTCTCCGCTAGCGACCTCTCTGTCGAACTCCAAGCGGAGGTGGTCGCCTCCCGGCCAAGGCGTCACCACCGCCCCTTCTTATCCACCCCACCGCATCCCCGGAACCCTAGCCTGCTCCATCCATCCCCTCACGCCGCCACCTTCCTTCCTTTTTCCCTGCTCCGAGAGAAAGAGACCGAGAGAGCCGACGGCGAGCATCGCAATGGTCGTCGTCAAGTTCATCTGAGCGCGGGATTGGTACCACTCTGTCGCCGCGACATCTGCGTGGAAGATAAGCTGGAGCTGTCGGTGACGGTGACTACCTCCTCGCCTCCGTTCGGTCGTGACCAAGCAGGCCCGCCCCATCGCCACCGCCTGACCATATCCCTCCGTCCCCGACCCCAATTCTTGCGGGAATTGGTCGAGGTGAGTGCCACCTCCTTCCCCCTTCTTATCCTCCACCTTCCCACGTCATGCCGCCTGGAATCGCCGTCGCCGTCGGCGGTAACCACCGCCCGCGTGCGCAGCATCCGCAGATAGCAGCAGCAGATCATCGCTGCGCCTCTGTTCCCGATAGTTTTCTGGCTCTCTCCAACCACCTCCAGTGACGCTCTGTACATACCTGCAAAGAGGGAACTTCCAGCTTTCAGTAGGATCAAACGGCGCACGAAACGGAGTGGTAAATCTCTCGAAATCATCCTCCGAAATCGAGACGACCTCGCAGTTGCTTCTGTCAGATTCGTCAGCTAAACGCCGATGTTTTTCGTCCCTTGTTCATCGATGGTTTCCAGGTGCTCCAGTCCTCCACCGGCGAAAACTCAAACACGAAAGTTGTAGCCCTATCATCCCTCTTCATCTTTCATTTTTGCATCATGGCGAAATTCGTAGTATGTTGCTCGCCATCGTCTTCCGAAGTTTGGCCAAATCGCTGTATCACACTGTCGAAATTCAGTTTCCCCAGGACACTTCCTTCAGTTCAGAGAACGCCTGAGGCTGTTTTCCACTTAGATCCCTGGTTTTTCCAGATTTGAACCCGTGGCCCACCTCCTACCCTTTGTCACCCACAAGGTCACCCACACCCAGATGATCTGCCCAACAAGATCCACCTGCGTCATCCTCCTTGGGTAGAATCCTGTAGTAGCAAAAGTCCAAAGACCTTTTCCGATTTCAAATTCAAATTTTCAAATCATTAAATATGAATTAATTCATAACTTCCAAATGGTTTGGAATTTGAATTCAAACCTTATATGAAAAATGTTTTGTTTTTGAATGTTAATTCAAATCTTTAATCAAATATTTTCATAATTGATTTCAAATAGTCAAACCTTTGACTTTGACCCCATTTGACTAATTTTGACTTTAAAATAAATTTAAATTCATAACTCCAAATAATACAAATAATATATGTTTTCAAATCAGGAAAATGTGAGGATTTCAAATATGCCATCCCAAATATATTTTGAACACTTTAAATTTCAAGTTGATTAAAATTACAATAAAATGCCCTTTTCTTAATTAATTAATAACTTTTGATTTATAACTCCAAATTTAACAAATGATATGTCTAAAATGATCAGCTCAACGAGACCTTTCTGTTTATGCATTCCATGTTCTGAATTGCAGCATGCATCATATAAATATAAAGTATACAGCAACTAATATGAGGATAAAATGTGACCAAAACTCAATAAAAAGTTTATTTCTTGTATTCCACACCTCACCCATGCCATGCTACTTTATTGCCATGCAAATTGTGCATCATACATCATGGCATGATTGTTTGCTTGACGCATTTTATTCATATGCTTGTGCACTTTATTTATGTTGGCCCTTGTTTGTTTGGTTCTTTTTCGAATAGACGCTGAGGAGGGGATATATCAAGAAACCCAGGAGCACTACCCCGATCCTTATCTCGCTTCAACTGAGCTGCCAGGCAAGCACTATCACATGCTTGCATACATAAAGTAACTATTGCCTCTATCTTATTCTTGCATCATTGAGTCGCGATTGCATTAAACTGAATCCCAAGTACTGCATAGCCTTTACTTGTAAACCCCACCGAAGCTTGTTCCTCCATCCCATGAGCCATTACAGAGTTGTTTGACCCATGCGAGTCGTAGAACATGATGTAGGGTATGTGAGTGTCGATGGATAACGAGGTACCTAAACAACTTAACCCGAGTAGTATGGGATAACTAATGAAAGTGGCACCGTGAGCAATATCGCTATTTGGTTTTTCCCGCTCACTTGTGTCCGAGGACCCCGAGTACTTGATTCCTGTTCCTTGAATATTCGCTATCCACATCCGGAGGCTTATGGGACCCCCCTGAGACAGAGCTTGATTCATTCTTATTTCTTGGGGCCACAAACTAGTTTGAGGTTTTATTTACTATCCTGTACTTATGCCATGCTTTATTTAAAATTGTGCGAGGTACTGCACCTGTACTGTTTAGGATCGGGACACGATTTTGCGGTATCGACAAGCCCAGTCACACTTTCGGTTCCCGATGCTTACTGGCCGTCCACCCAAACCTTGAGTCCGCTTTGAGTCACTAACTTCGCTATGGTAGCTTAATGGGGTGGCCTCAAATATTTCTCAATCCTGATTGCTTTGTCGTGAATGCCTCGTTGGGTTTTGATTTGGTTTTTCCGAGGTTGATCGAGTGTGTGTTGTTATTTGTGCACCCTGCAGGTAAAACTTTCAAAGCCATGTCCATGTTATGGACGACTTGGAGCACAGTTTCTCGACCATAGACAAGTATAACTAAAGTACCGCTTTTAATTTGACTAAGTAACTGACTAGTAAATAGTGCAATACTCATGGAATGGATAATAAAAATGCCAACGGATGGGGGGGGGGGTTGTTCGTCCGCTTCCTTGTTGGTAAGCGAGGAGGAGGATGGATCTGTTAATATTACCGTTATAACTGTTGTCTTCAATTCACGGACATCCGTCTATCTTTGGTTAGATGGTTAGCGAGTATCTATAGAATTGTTAGGGTTTATCTTTTGCTGCAATTGCGTCACCCCAGGTTGTGTCCCCTTTAGAGGCATAAAGACTTGCTGAGTACCCCTAGGGCCTCACACGATAAATTGTTTGATTCAGATGAACAGGTACACTCACGAGATGGATACTGGGTGGCGGAGACGGACGAAGTGGGCAACGATCATTCGGTGTAGAGATTCCGGGAACGGGGATCCGTGAGATCTGTGGGCGGGATGTGTTTATTTATGGGGCATCTTATGCCAATTTGCTTCTTATCCGTACTCGGATCTTGTTTGCCGCTTCCGCCTGATACTCTGATGTTTGATGTATGAGGAGATATCCTAAACTATTATATCTATCTAGGACATTTGAATCTTGCCGTATGCTATATATTTCTTTTTAGATGGAATGGCTCGATGTCTGTTGTATGGTGGCTTGCATACATACTCATTTGTGTATGTAGTTGATCCCTTCGCCGACATTACGCCTGCTCTTGTCCCGATGATTGGAAATGGTTGGGACGGCCGAGAGGTCTACCCGTGAGTGGCATTTGGGCCCCACCGTACTATTTCAACCATTTCCACTCATCCAGGCTTGTAACTAGGAGCGTAATTTACCGAGGTAGTTACAATTGGTATCAGAGCCATCCCGCCTTCGTGGTCTCACCAAATGGTCGTTGTCGCCTAGCAAATATTTTTGGTAGCTATGTATACTAGGAAAACAAAACGAGAGTAGGACTGCTTCCACTTTTTCTTACCCACCCACCCACTTTTTCTCGTAAGGAAGTGTAACGCTTTCAATCCTCTTCTTAAAATTTCAAACTAGGATTCACGTGTTCGGCTCGTAGTACCATAGGTTGTGTGTGTGTGTGTAATTCCTTGTCTATCTGTTGCATCCAACATGTTATCTTTAATCGGCCTTTTGGTTATCAACTGTTGGTACATTCCATACCGACAGGCTTTTGCAAACCGACGCGATCTATCTGATTCGTTGTATACCGCCGCGATCTGTCTTACTCTTGGTTATCCGACGTTATCTTGTTTGGGGTGTTCGTTTCCGTAGTTACTAATCTTTAGGTTCATCGTGAGAAGAAGGGGTTAGGATATGTGTTCTACTTATTCATGTGCGGAGTAATGATTTGAGTGCGGGATGGAGTCGCGACCATACCACTACTCTTATCATTCGCTTTTGTATATTGAGTTGGTAGAGTCACTAATCTTGATTCGTTAAGTGATTTTATGATCATCGGTATTTTAATGCCGAAATTTGGAAATTTTTCTTTGATATATCAGGTACCACACTCCTTTTCAAATGTGCGATATGCTTAATATCTTCTAGGTGTTTTGAACTTTGTTGATATTTTAATATCATCTTAGTAAATTGTATTCTTTAATCTTGGTTAATTCCATCTTGGTACTATTTTGGATTATTATTATTCTCCATTATAGTACTGACTTGTGTTTTATATCAATCACAGGATGGCTCCACCACGCCTGCTCGATGAGGACATACCACCGAATCGGGTCCGTGTTGTCAAACATCGCCAATGCCTTGGCAAAGAATGCAGCAGAACCAGCGTTTGAAGAGAGTGTTCGGAGGAATGAGTTTGCTCCGCTACCTCCACCTCCCAAGCGAGGAGACATCAAAAGCTTCCTGAAGTTCAACCCACGCCAATTTGATGTTTCTGATCAACCACTTGATGCTGATGATTGGTTGCGTGAGATGTCAAGGCTACTGGTGTCTGCTGATGTTCCTGAGCAAGAATGGGTAAAGTGTGCCACTCACCTTCTGAAGGGAGATGCAGCTCTCTGGTGGGAGAATTACCTGAAGGCAAACTACATTGGTTTTCAGCCTACTTGGGAACAGTTCACTGGAGCTTTCAAGGAGCAGTACCTGTCAGAAATTGTCATGGAGAGGATGAAGGAAGTGTTTCTCAACCTCAAGCAGGGAAATGACAATGTCAATACCTACATCAGGAACTTCATGAACCTTTATCGTTATGGTGGCGATGAGATCTATGATGACAAGAAGAAGCAAAAGAGGTTCCGGCAAGGGCTCAATGCATCGATTAAATATGCAATCACACATGCAAGGCCGGGCGATTTCACGGAACTTCAAAGCATACTCGCAGGAAGAAGCAAGTAAGTGTTTGAGGAGTCAAAGAAACACAACCGTGATGCAAGCTCTTCACTATGTCGGCTCCTTCTAAGCGTCGTGTTTGGGTTCCTAACACCCCACCGCCGCCCCGGCCCACCAAGACCCGCAAGCTACGCGGCAAGGTCACCAAACTTCCTCACTATCGCTTCCTGTGGGCTACAACCACCACTACCCCGAGCGCTGGCGAGTCCACAGCTACGTTGCTCCACGTCCACCGGTGCTTGTTTCACTTGCGGAGACACGGCATCGATCGAACTGTCCGATGAAAAACAAAGCTCTTCCTCCACCACCTCCAAGATCTGTGGCAAGCTCTCCTTTGGTTCGTGCACCACCACCTCGGGCTCTCAACATCAACACCAAGCCCGGGTCTACTGTTGCTCGTGCCAACTGTGTCAACGCCGCTCAAGCTGAGCATACACCTGGAGTTGTGATGGGTATGCTATCCGTTAACTCAGTCCCTGCACGAGTTTTGTTTGATTCTGGTGCATAGCATTCTTTTGTTTCTCACAAGTTTGCAAATGAGAATGAGTTAGTCTTGGTTCCTCTCCTTAAGCGGTTGATGGTCCTATCTCCTGGTTCAAACATGAGGGCTGCTCATATCAGCCATGGCAATCAAATTGAGATTGGTGGCTCTTCGTTCTCGGTGTCCTTAATTTTTCTGGACAATTCTGACATTGATGTCATCTTGGGCATGGATTGGTTGACAGCAAATGCAGCTGTGATTGATTGTGCTGAACGCTCGGTTTCTCTGAAGATTCCTGAAGGCCATATAGTCTTTTCTCCAAGTCTGACTCCTGCGGCCCAGCTTTTCTCTTTGGCGGCTCTGAATGATGATGCTATGGAAGCTATTCAGAGTGTTCCGGTGGTCTGTGAGTTTCCAGATGTTTTCCAAGAGTTGCCTGGTATGCCTCGGATCGTGAGGTTGAGTTTGTAATTGAGCTTGAACCGAACGGCTCCTATCTCCAAGTGGCCTTATAAAATGGGTCCTGCTTGAGTTGGTGAACTCAAACGTCACTTGATGAACAAGAGAAGTTGGGTTTCATTCAACACAAGATTTCTTCTTGGGGTAGCCCAACAATCTTTGTGAAAAAGCGAGACAGGACTGATAGACTTTGTGTTGACTATCGGGCTCTCAATGCTAAAACCATCAAGAATAAATATCCCCTTCCGCGGATTAATGATCTCTTCGATCAACTAGCTGGAGCTGTGGTATTCTCCAAGCTGGACTTGAGAAGTGGTTATCATCAAATCAAGATTCGCAAGGAAGATGTTCCTAAAACAGCTTTCACCACCCGCTATGGCCTGTATGAGTACACGGTCATGTCTTTCGGTCTCACCAACGCACCTGCTACCTTCTCGAGGCTTATGAACACGGTTTTCATGGAGTATCTTGATAAGTTCGTTGTGGTCTATCTGGATGACATCCTAGTCTATTCTAAGTCAAAGGAAGAACATGAAGAACACCTTCGGTGTGTCCTAAACAAGCTTCGTGAGAACCGCTTGTATGCAAAGTTCTCAAAGTGTGAGTTTTCGCCTCAAGTAACCTATCTTGGTCATGTCATCTCGCCAAGGGCATTGCAGTCAACCCGGAAACTGTGAAGACAATTGTTGAATGGCTTCCTCCTTAATGTCAAAGAAGTGCGGAGTTTCCTTGGTTTGGCTAGTTATTGCCGTCGCTCGTGAACTTTTCAAGATAGCGAAGCCTCTTACCGATCTCCTCAAGAAAGGCAAGAAATACCTTTGGACTCGGCATGTCAAGCAAGCTTTGAGACACTCAAAGAGAAGCTTCCACACCAGTCTTGGTTCCTCCGGACACATCTAAGCCTTTCCAGATATTCCGTGACGCCTCTTTGCAAGGATTGGGTGCGGTCCTTATGCAAGAAAAACAAGTTGTTGCTTATTCCTCTCGGCGTTGAAGACGCATGAGATCAACTATCCTACACATGACCTCGAGCTCAGCAGTTTTCTTTGCTTTGAAGAGGCATTACTTGCTTGGCAACCGCTAGAAATCTTTTACGATCACAAGAGTCGAAGTATATCTTCACTCATTTGATCTCAACCTTCGGCAGAGGAGATGGATTGAAGCAATCAATGATTTTGATTTGACCATCAACTACACTCGGCAAAGCTAATGTCATGGCCGATGCTCTCACCGCAAAGCTTATGTCAACAACCTCATGATGGAAGAACAACAACCTCTCTTGTGCGAGGAATTCGCAAGCTCAACCTTGAAATTGTGGAACAAGGGCATCTCGAACCTTCGGCTACTCCTCTCTTGGAAGAAAAGGTTCGCCTTTCAGCGTGGTGATCCGACACCAAAAAGATCATCTCAAAACTTGACTTCAAGTATGAGTCCTTCCACGATGATCAAGGCACACTTTTCTTTGAACACCGGATGTTTGTTCGAACTACCCGGTTTGAGAGAGCAAGTTCTCAAGGAGGCGCATGATTACATTCTTTCTATCCACCGGCAAAGACAAAGATGTACATGGACTTGAAAACACAATATTGGTGGCCGGGATTGAAACGATATTGTGCCAAGTATGTCTCGAGTGTGATGTCGCCGCAGAGTGAAAGCTGTCCATCGAAACCTTACGGTCTTCTACAGCCATTGAAACCCGGAATGGAAATGGGAGAAAGTAGAGATGGACTTCATCACCGGTTTTCCAAGGTCGCGAGAAGGGCAACAATGCAATCTTTGTTGTCATCGACAGGCTTTCTAAAGTGGCTCACTTCTTCCCGTCAAGGAAACAATTTACGGAATTCGATTGGTGAGCTCTATATCAGTAATTGTCTCTGTATGGGGTTCCGCTTGAGATCGATTCGGACCGTGGGAGCATCTTCACTTCCAAGTTCGGGAAAGTTTCCAAAATGCTTTGGGAACAAAATTGAACTTCAGCACAGCTTACCACCCTCATCACAAGGACAAGTTGAAAGGATCAATCGATTACGGAGGATATGCTTCGTGCTTGCCATCTCTTTTGGCATGAAGTGGGAAGAATGTTTTCCTTATGCTGAATTCTCTTACAACAACGACTTCGAAAAGTCTCAAGATGGCACCATTTGAGGCTCTCTATGGTCAAAATGCGAACTCCGATTGGTTGGTCGGGTGCAGGAGAAAGAATATGGTTTGGCCCTGACATTGTAACTCAAGCGGAGGAGAAGGTGCACATCATTCTTGAAAATCTGAAGATTGCTCAAAGTCGCCAGAAGAGCAATTATGACAGAAAGCACACGGACATGGTGTAGTCCCTGGTGATCTCGTTTACCTTCGTGTCACTCCCATGAAAGGCACCCACCGTTTGGTATCAAAGGAAAGCTGGCTCCTAGATACATCGGTCCTTTCAAAATTCGTGGAAGAAGAGGAGAAGTTGCTTATGCTCTTGAGCTCCCGGGAAAACTCAAGGTTCATGATGTTTTCCACATCTCTCAACTCAAGAAGTGCTTCAAGGATCCCGACAGGACCGTGGATCATGAGCTAATCAATCTCCAAGAAGACCTGTCTTATCAAGAACACCCCACAAAAATCCTTGAGATCGCAGAAAGAAGGACTCGCAACAAGTCCATCAAGTTCTGCAAGGTGCGGTGGTCGCACCATTCTGTTGATGAGGCCTCTTGGGAGCGTGAAGATGAGCTCCATGCCAACTATCCTACCCTCTTTGAGTCTTCTTCTTCTTCCTAGAATCTCGGGGCGAGATTCCTGTTTAGTGGGGGAGAGTTGTAGCATCCCATTTGTCTAACAACTGTAATGCTACTTGGTCTAGTAATATAATGACTACTTCCTAGACATAATTGTTGCATCATCATTATATCATGCTCATGTCATCATGCCACCTTGCATTTGAGCATCATATAAAACCCTTTTTGTGTTGGTTCTTCTCTCATATGCATTATCAATTGTATTTGTCTCTTGATATTGTATTTGGATATTGATATATTGTTTAAATGCCCAAGTTGAGTTGGGGGCATATCTTTTATTCCACTCCACCACCTTTCTTTCACCACCTTATAATTCCACCATTCCATTATCCATGAGCTTGCATTTGATTTTCTTTTGGTATTTAATCTAGCTCATGGGAGATAGGATGGATCTACTTCTATAAATTCTTTTGCTTGGCTTTATTCCACTTTTGGGAATGCATAAGAATAATGCCATGAAAATATTATTGTTTTCACAAGAATAAACATGGCATTAATTATTTTGCATGGGCTATGCAAGTATCACCACATTTAAGTCTCTTGGATTTTATTTGAATTCTTGAGTGGATCATCTCTCATCTCATCTCTCCCTCTTTGTATCCCCATCTTGTTTTATACAATCAAGGGCCATTGTTAGGGTCCAATATTTTGGAAAAGAGTTTTGTTCTTTTACTAAAACCCTAATCTAGTAAAATGCCAAATAGACACATACACCTATTATGTATGTGGGCATCATCTCCCTCTTGATCTTGTTCCTCTCATCTAACTTGTTTCCTAAACCTCCTTCAAATGCTCCTACAAAGTTCAAAAGGTTTGGAATTAGTAACTTGTTTGGATTTGAAACAAACAAAACCAATAAATAAAAGGAGAAGAAATAAGAGAGAGGTTCATACAGCGTGACAGCCACACCTTGGGCCCAGCGCAGCCTATTCCCCTGGCCGAGCCTACCCTCTCTGGACTGCCCAGCTTGCTTCCTCGCTGGCCATACCGGTTAAGAGAACACGGCGCCGTTCTTCTTCTTCTCCGCTAGCGACCTCTCTGTCGAACTCAAGCGGAGGCGGTGGTGGCGTCGCCTCCGTCACCAGCGTCACCACCGCCTTCTTATCCACCCCACCGCCCCCGAACCCTAGCTCATTCCATCCATCCCTGCTCAGCCACCTTCCTTCCTTTTTCCCTCCAGAGAAAGAGACCGAGAGAGAGCCGCGGCGAAGGAGCATAGCAATGGCCGTCGTCAAGTTCATCTGAGCGCGGGATTGGTACCACTCTGTCGTCGCGACATCTGCGTGGAAGATAAGCTGGAGCTGCCGGTGACTACCTCCTCGCCTCCGTTCGGTCGTGACCAAGCAGGCCCGCCCCGTCGCCACCGCCTGACCATATCCCTCCGTCCCCGACCCCAATTCTTGCGGGAATTGGTCGAGGTGAGTGCCACCTCCTTTCCCCCTTCTTATCCTCCACCTTCCCGCGTCATGCCTCCTGGAATCGCCGTCGGTAACGAACATCCGCCATGACATCCGAGATAGCAGCGAGATCATCGCTGCGCCTGACATTCTACGGCTCTCTCCAACCACCTCGGTGACGCCTCTGTACATACCGCAAAGAGGGAACTTCCAGCCAAAGAGGATCAAACGGCGATCTAAACGGAGTGGTAAATCTCTCGAAATCATCCTCCAAATCGAGATGACCTCGCAGATTGCTAGCCGATTAAATCGACGCCGATGTTTTTCGTCCCTTGTTCATCGATGGTTTCGTGTGCTCGGTCCTCCACCGTGAAACTCAAACACGAAAGTTGTAGCCCTATCATCCCTCTTCATCTTTCATTTTTGCATCATGGCGAAATTGTAGTATGTTGCTCGCCATCGTCTTCCAAGTTTGGCCAAATCAACAGATCACACCTGTCGAAATTCAGTTTCCACAGGACACTTCCTTGATTCGAGAAACGCTTGCTATTTTCCACTTAGATCCCCGGTTTTCAGATTTGAACCGGCGTCCACCTCCTCGGCCACATTAAGGTCACCCACACCCAAGATATGATCTGCTTGATCAAGGCCCACTGTCATCCTCCTTGGGTAGAATCCTGAGTAGCAAAGTCCAAAGACCTTTTCTGATTTCAAATTCAAATTTTCAAATCTGTTTAAATATGAATTAATTCATAACTTCCAAATGGTTTGGAATTTGAATTCAAACCTTATATGAAAAATGTTTTGTTTTTGAATGTTAATTCAAATCTTTAATCAAATATTTTCATAATTGATTTCAAATAGTCAAACCTTTGACTTTGACCCCATTTGACTAATTTTGACTTTAAAATAAATTTAAATTCATAACTCCAAATAATACAAATAATATATGTTTTCAAATCAGGAAAATGTGAGGATTTCAAATATGCCATCCCAAATATATTTTGAACACTTTAAATTTCAAGTTGATTAAAATTACAATAAAATGCCCTTTTCTTAATTAATTAATAACTTTTGATTTATAACTCCAAATTTAACAAATGATATGTCTAAAATGATCAGCTCAACGAGACCTTTCTGTTTATGCATTCCATGTTCTGAATTGCAGCATGCATCATATAAATATAAAGTATACAGCAACTAATATGAGGATAAATGTGACCAAAACTCAATAAAAGTTTATTTCTTGTATTCCACACCTCACCCATGCCATGCTACTTTATTGCCATGCAAATTGTGCATCATACATCATGGCATGATTGTTTGCTTGACGATTTTATTCATATGCTTGTGCACTTTATTTATGTTGGCCCTTGTTTGTTTGGTTCTTTTTCGAATATCGAGGAGGATATATCAAGAAACCCAGGAGCACTACCCCGATCCTTATCTCGCTTCAACTGAGCTGCCAGGCAAGCACTATCACATGCTTGCATACATAAAGTAACTATTGCCTCTATCTTATTCTTGCATCATTGAGTCGCGATTGCATTAAACTGAATCCCAAGTACTGCATAGCCTTTACTTGTAAACCCCACCGAAGCTTGTTCCTCCATCCCATGAGCCATTGCTACAGGAGTTGTTTAAGCCATGCGAGTCGTAGAACAGCATGTGTAGGGTATGTGAGTGTCTGATGGATAACGAGGTACCTAAACAACTTAACCTGAGTAGTATGGGATAACTAATAAAAGTGGCACTGGTGAGCAATATCTGCTATTTGGTTTTTCCTGCTCACTTGTGTCCCGTAGGACCCCGAGTACTTGATTCCTGTTCCTTGAATATTAGCGCTATCCACATCCGGGAGGCTTATGGGACCCCCCTGAGCCAAAGCTTGATTCATTCTTATTTCTTGGGGCCACAAACTAGTTTGAGGTTTTATTTACTATCCTGTACTTATGCCATGCTTTACTGCTTTATTTAAATTGTGCGACGTACTGCACCTGTACTGTTTAGGATCGGGACACGATTTGCCAGATCGACAAGCCCAGTCACACTTTCGGTTCCCGATCGTTCTGGCCCACCCAAACCTTGAGTCCGTTTGAGTCGGGTAACTTCGCTATGGTAGCTTAATGGGTGGCCTCAAATATTTCTGAATCATGTGATTGCTTTGTCGTGAAAGCCTCGTTGGGTTTTGATTTGGTTTTTCCGAGGTTGATCGAGTGTGTGTTGCTATTTGTGCACCCCTGCGGGGTAAAACTTTCTGAAATCCGTGTCCGCGGTTATGGACGACTTGGAGCAGAGTTTCTCGACCATAGACAAGTATAACTAAAGTACCGCTTTTAATTTGACTAAGTAACTGACTAGTAAATAGTGCAATACTCATGGAATGGATAATAAAAATGCCAACGGATGGGGGGGTTGTTCGTCCGCTTCCTCGTTGGTAAGCGAGGAGGAGGATACATTAATATTACCGTTATAACTGTTGTCTTCATTCACGGACATCCGCTCATCTTTGGTTAGGCGGATGGTTAGCGAGTATCTATAGAATTGTTAAGGTTTATCTTTTGCTGCAATTGCGTCACCCAGGTTGTGTCCCCTTTAGAGGCATAAAGACTTGCCGAAAATTCTAGGGTCTCACACGATAAATTGTTTGATTCAGATGAACAGGTACACTCACGAGATGGATACTGGGTGGAGGAGACGGACGAAGTGGGCAACGATCATTCGGTGTAGAGATTCCGGGAACGGGGATCCGTGAGATCTGTGGGCGAGATGTGTTTATTTATGGGGCATCTTATGCCAATTTGCTTCTTATCTGTACTCGGATCTTGTTTGCCGCTTCCGCCTGATACTCTGATATTTGATGTATGAGGAGATATCCTAAACTATTATATCTATCTAGGACATTTGAATCTTGCCCTATGGCGTTGCTATATTTCCTTTCTTTTTAGATGGAATGGCTCTGATGTACTGTTGTATGGTGGCTTGCATACATACTCATTTGTGTATGTAGTTGATCCCTTCGCCTGCCGATTACGCCGCCCCTTCTTGTCCCGATGATTGGAAATGGTTGGAACGGCCGAGAGGTCTACCTGTGAGTGGCATTTGGGCCCCACCGTACTATTTCAACCATTTCCGCTCATCCAGGCTTGTAACTAGGAGCGTAATTTACCGAGGTAGTTACAATTGGTATCAGAGCCATCCCGCCCTTCAGGGTCTCAGCCAAATGGTCGTTGTCAGTCTAGCAAATATTTTTGGTAGCTATGTATACTAGGGAAAAACAAAACGCGAGAGTAGGACTGCTTCCACTTTTCTTCTTACCCACCCACCCACCCTTTTCTGGTAAGGAAGTGTAACGTTTTCAATCCTCTTCTTAAAAGTTCAAACTAGGATTCACGTGTTCTGGGTTTCCGTAGTACCATAGGTTGTGTGTGTGTGTGTGTGTGTAATTCCTTATCTATCTGTTGCATCCAACATGTTATCTTTAATCGGCCTTTTGGTTATCAACTGTTGGTACATTCCATACCGACAGGCTTTTGCAAACCGACGCGATCTATCTGATTCGTTGTATACCGCTTGATCTCTTACTCTTGGTTATCCGACGTTATCTTGTTTGGGGTGTTCGTTTCGTAGTTACTAATCTTTAGGTTCATCGTGAGAAGGGGTTAGGATATGTGTTCTACTTATTCATGTGCGGAGTAATGATTTGAGTGCGGGATGGAGTCGACCATACCACTACTCTTATCATTCGCTTTTGTATATTGAGTTGGTAGAGTCACTAATCTTGATTCGTTAAGTGATTTTTGCATCTCTGGTATTTTAATGCGAAATTTGCGGAAAATTTTTCTTTGATATATCATGTACCACACTCCTTTTCAGTCGTGTGCGATATGCTTAATATCTTCTAGGTGCTTTGAACTTTGTTGATATTTTAATATCATCTTAGTAAATTGTATCCTTTAATCTTGGTTAATTCCATCTTGGTACTGTTTTGGATTATTATTATTCTCCATTATAGTACTGACTTGTGTTTTATATCAATCACAGGATGGCTCCACCACGCCGTTCTGATGAGGACATACCACCTGAACTGGGGTCCGCGTTGTCAAACATCGCCAATGCCTTGGCAATGCAGCCAGAACCAGCGTTTTGAAGAGAGTGATCGGAGGAATGAGTTTGCTCCGCTACCTCCACCTCCCAAGCGAGGAGACATCAAAAGCTTCCTGAAGTTCAACCCACGCCAATTTGATGTTTCTGATCAACCACTTGATGCTGATGATTGGTTGCATGAGATGTCAAGGCTACTGGTGACTGCTATCTCCCAGGGACGTCACGGGCTATCTCCAGCCAGGTGCGGCGCAGGCGAACTCCGCCCAGGTCCGGCACGGGCAAGCTCCAGCGAGGCGCGGCGAAGCCGCCGGGCGGCCTCTGGATATCTCCGGCCGGTGCGGGCGATGCGAACTCCGCCCGAGTCTGCGAGCAAGCTCCAGCATGGACGGCGCATGCGAGCTTCGCCCAGGAACGGCACGGGCTATCTCCGGCCAGGTGCGGCGCATGCGAACTCCGCCCAGGTCCGGCGCGGGCAAGCTCTAGCATGTACGGCGCAGGCGGGCACAGAGAGTTCCCTCTTGCCGCTGGCCATGATCTGCTCAGGCTCACGCATGGGGATGGACTGACTCGCCTGCACTCGAGGCCGCCGTCGAGCATGTAGGACGAGTGCGGCATCTCGGCGTAGGCGCAGCTAGCAGGGCGAGCGCGGCCTAGCTCCGGAGTGGGCGAGCTGTGGGGTGTGTGCGGCGGGAAGTGTGTGGGCAAGCTCCAGCACGGGCGCAACCAGCAGCGGCCCGGCCAGCTCCGCCACGGGCACATCGGCAGGAGTGCACGGCGAGGGCATGGCCACTAGCGGCTCGACCAGTTCCAGCCCTGGCTCGGAGAGCTGCGTGAAGGCGATTAGTAGTAGAGCGGGCAGGGGCAAGCAGCAGCGGCGGCGGGTGGCGAGTTACGGCGGTAGCGTGCACGGGCAGCATGGTCAACGCCAGGATTTTTTTTCCTCTTCCCCTCAACCCAACCCCCTGGTTGCACTAATATTTGCCACGTGGACCTGACGTGTAGGCCCAACCGGTCAGAAACGTGGTTATCCCCTCCAAAACAGCCGATCAGTGCTATCTGTCGACAACTGACCCCAACATTGGTAGTTCTTCGACAAAACGAGCAAACATGGTAGTTCTGTGACACCGCCGTCTCAAATGTGGTAGTTTCTTGTTATTTTCTCGGAGGAGGAAGTACGCAGCAACTAACTAACTACTCCCTCCGTTCGGAAATATGAGATGTTCTAGCTTTGTGAAACGAATGTATCTACACACCTTTTAGGGTATAGATTAACTCCAAACCTTTATAAACCTATACACTAAAAGACGTTTAGATACATTCGATTCACAAAGCTAAAACGTTTTATATTTTCGAACCGAGGGAGTAGTAACTATCAAGCTCCTGTTACTGTCGTACACTGCACTCGTGTTCCGTGAAGCTCTTCCCCTGGGAAACACAGCTCCTGCATAGGAGTACCGCTGAACAGGCGACAACGCACGGGCACCCGTACAAAATGTCAACGCCTTTTAAATTTCTTCATATCCAGCCAGTGACACGGCTCACGAGCCCGCTGTTGGCTGGAAGAACGGAAAAGGCATATGGTCAAATTGAATCTATAAAAACCAAAAAGAAATCCGGCACACAAGACATCCTCTTATCTTGCGCATTAATGGCGGCTACGTGCCACGCACGTACACCTACTACTACTACCCGGTAACATGCGCCTGCCTGAGAGCAGCTAGCGAGGAGGAGCATCGTGACGGCCACGCACAGCCCACGACTGGACTAGCTAGAGGCCCAAGAGATTGATTAGACTAATATCAGTATTCAGTACTCCTGTGGCTAATCAAAACGGAGAGACGGAAAACGTTTTGGCATCAAGCTCTCTCTGGTTCGGCTCTGCTCTGCTCCCCGTACGTGTAGATGGCTGGAGGGCGGCGTTGATAGCGCGGCTACAGAGCTGGGGTCTTGCACGCACGTTTTGTGACAACTTATTGAATAATCCAACTAGTAAGAAAATGTGAGGCGTCTGTCTGTGGGCGGCGCTCTTCTGAATTGGTACGCGGGAGCGCTTCTTTTTTTCCTTTTTCCAGTGCGCCTTGTTTTCTCTACGAAATTTTAACAATCATCAACAACGATATCTAAAAATAATAAAAATTATAAATAGTTTATTGGATCACGTAAACACCGGTGCGAGCCAAAAGCGTGCCGCCATCCTCACCCCTCCATCACCCAAGCTGGGCAAAGCTTGTTGTAATAGACAGATAAGAAGTCGTCGTACTAAGTTTGCAGCAATATCTTTTAGAAACTACTCACTCCATTTTAAAATATAATAAATTTTAGCTTTTATGAAAGAAAAAACTATCTAGACATCTTTTTATGTGTAGGATCTTATATTATGAAACAGATGTATTATTTTTTCAAGGATACGTCTTGGGAGACGTATCGTTTTCATAGAAGGAGGGCCAAGAGGCCAGAGTTATACAACGCGGCGTGGCACACGAACGCATCCCACATAATCCTGCTGCCGGAGGCACACACACTAACTAACTACTCGCGGCATCTCCACATGTCCGCTCGGCTTAGGCAATCACGGAAGATTCGCGCACCTCTCCAAAGCTCGGCCTCCGTGGAGATCCTCTGAATGACCAAAGCAGAAGATGGGGTGGCGCCCTCAAAGACGACATCGTTCTGGTGGCGCCAGAGCATCCAGCAGACCAGTGAGATACCAGTCCAGATATCGCACTCGTGGCCCTTACCCCCGCGCCTGCCTTGGAGCCAGGCGACGAGCTTCGTGTCATTCTCAGGAGTCCACTGACCTTTGCCCCACCAGCCAAGGCAAGAAGACCACACCTCTCGAGCCAGGACACAGCCCATGAGGAGATGGTCAATAGTTTCACCACACTGGTCACAGAAGGGGCACGCCGCCGGGTATTGTAGCCCACAGCGCCGCAACCTATCTGCCGTCCAGCATCTATTCCGCACTGCAAGCCAGAGCGAGATCTTGCAGCTGGCAGGGGCTCGAGAGCGCCATATCTGTAGCGCTCCGGCCATCGACGTACGACCCACAAACATGGCATTGTAGCAGGACCTTGCGGAGTAGCAGCCTGTGGGATCCCAGCTCCACTTGAAAACATCCTGTGAACCTTCTGTCAGGGTAATCTCCTCCAGCCGGTCTGCTACCTCGAGGAGCTCTCTAATGGACACCGCGCTCAGGTCGGGGGGGGGGGGGACATCATGCAACCAGGCCCCGTCCAGGCCCTCACGCACCCGACGAGTCGAGATCGCGTTTGTTGGGACTGCCGCTAAGAGGTTAGGCGACACGTCCTTGATCCGTCCACACGGAAGCCACTTATCCGACCAAAAGAGAGTAGTAGCTCCATCCCCCAACACCGAGGCAGTTGCAGCGTCAAACAGCTATTCAGCAAGCGCTGGGACCCGGATGTCGAGACCATGCCAAGGCCTGTCGACCTCCACTCGCTTCAACCACAACCATCTGGCCCTAAGCGCGACGTTCATGAGCCGCAAGTTAGGTATGCCGAGCCCTCCTAGATCCTTGGGCATGCACACCCTGTCCCACACCACAAGGCAGTGGCCACCATGGATGTTTTTCCTTCCTTTCCAGAGGAAACCCCTTATTATCTTCTCAATGGCGACGATGGTCTCAATGGTAATGTCGAGGGACATCATGGTGAAGATTGGGATGGCCGAAAGCGTTGTCTTTATCAATTCAAGACGCCCTCCTCGGTTGATCATGGCGGACTTCCACGATGGCAGTTTCGCTGCCACCAGGTCAACAAGGGATCGAAGCTGCACCACAGAAGGCTTCCGCAGGGAGAGCGGCAGCCCCAAGTAGCGGAGCGGGAAAGGTGTGATCGGGCATTGTAGTTATCGGGAGACGAGTTCCCTGTCTTCGGCGGAGCACCTGATCAGGCTAGCCGAGCACTTGTCAAAGTTGGTCCGTAGACCTGACGCTGCGCCGAAGTCCTCGATGATCCTGGAGATCACCCAAAAGTCCACACTCGATGGCCGCAGGAACGTTATCACGTCATCTGCATAGATCGAGGTCCGATGTCGGAGTCCTGTGGCGGCGATCCTGGTGAGAAGGCCCAAACTTTCTGCTTTCACGATCAACAGGTGAAAAACCTCCATGATTAGGATGAACAACTGCGGGGAGAGGGGGTCCCCTTGCCGGAGACCACGTCTGTTCGCCACCTTTACCCCAGGGCAACCATTCATCAGGACACACGTCGTGGACGTGGAGAGCAGGGCACATATGCATGACAGGAGACTCTCTCCAAAGCCTAGCTTCTTTAGGATTTCCAAGAGGAAAGCCCAGTCCACTGTATCGAAGGCCTTTGTAATGTCCATCTTGAGGAGCACGGCTGGGGTCTTGCTAGAATGGAGCTTACGGGCAGTCCCTAATACCATCATGAAGTTTTCATGTAGGCACCGTCCACGCACGAATGCACTCTGATGTACCCTTACCAACTGCGGGAGAACCGACGCCACCCTGTTCGCAATCACCTTGGCCACCCACTTGGCAATCCCATGGATCAGGCTGATCGGGCGGTAATCACGAATTTCTTCCGCGCCCGGCTTCTTGGGAAGGAGCGAGATCAGGGCACCATTGACCGCAGCAAAACCCCGACAGTCGCACCTAGAGAGCGAATTGAAGGCTTCCATGACATCGCCTTTAATGATGCCCCAGCAAGTCACGAAAAAACGGGCAGAAAATCCGTCCGGCCCCGAGCACTTGTCCAGAGGCATCCCTCTGATGGCTGCCAAAACCTCCTCCTCAGAAAATTCGCTGTCAAGGTGTTGTAGATCCACTGACTGCAGGCCTAGGAAGTCTAGGTCAAGGGAGAAAGGTCGGTCACCCGATGTCCCCAAAAGGTCACCGAAAAAACGGTCCACAGCCTCAGCCTTATCATCATGTTCTGAGACCCGAACATTGTCAACTAGGAGATGGCTGATGAATTTTTTTCGCCTGCGGTGGCTGGCATGGGTGTGGAAGAAACATGTGCATGTGTCACCTTCCCGGAGCCAGAGGATCCTCGACCTCTGGCGGGCTAAAGTTCTCTCGAGGGAGGCAAGTCCCAGGAGCTTCTTTTTGAGTAGACACCGCAATCCACGCTCCTCGGGAGAGAGCTGTCTACTCTCCATGGCAACATCGAAACGAAGAATCAACTCTATGGCCAACAGAATCTGCATCTTGACATTGCCAATGAATCTGGAGCTCCACACAGAAAGCATCTTTGCCATGGCTCTGAGCTTAATATCGAGCCTCTTGAATGGGTTGGGTTCCCATGTTGCAAGGTCCAAGCCTATTGAACTACTTCCATGAAACCGTCCACCTTGGGCCAGAAGGATTGGGCTGGAAGCAGCGTCTGCCTTCTGGTCCGACGCCTGAGCGAGCAAAGGCGGTGGACGGACAGTCCGATGTGGCAGAAAGGAAGGCATCCGGGTAGCGAACTTCCCAGTCTACCGTCACAAACACCCTGTCAAGTCTCTCCATGGTCGGCTGCGCCCGCTCGTTTGTCCAAGTGAACCTGCGCCCGTTAAGGTATAGCTCCTTGAGCTCCAGCAACGCAAGAGTTCGTTTGAACCTGGCCATCATGCGGCGGTGGAGGGGGCCCTGGTTCTTGTCCTCAGGGTTGACAATGAGGTTGAAATCGCCAGCAACGATCCATGGGCCGGCGTGGAGGTCCCGAATGTCCTGAAGCTCCATAAGGAAGGCCCGCTTGTCCTCCTCACGCAGAGGCCCGTACATGCCTGTGAACCACCAGCTATGATCCACACCCGTCGAGATGCGGGCCATGATAGCGTTATCGGAAAGGTGTGGGTGGGTCACTGAAACCAGGCTAGACTGCCAGGCGAGCAGGAGCCCCCCACGAGTTCCCTCAGCGGGAAGGAATAAAAACTTATCGAAGGATGCCCCGAGGCATTCCCTCACCACGCGGTCCGTGATGACCGCCATCTTGGTTTCCTGCAAACAAACCACCGCAACCCTGGAGGGTGCCAGAACACGAGAAACGGCAACGCGTCGAGCCGGGGAATTCAAGCCACGCGCATTCCATATGCCAATACAAAATTCAGGGTCATCCATCACAGGAAAATTACAGGAAATGTCTGAAGGGGAAACAACTCGAGGCCGGTGAAGACTAACTCAGACTAGCCATTCCACTGACGCATCATCGCACAAGGGCAGTGCATCTGGCATCTAGCCGAACAGTCGAAGGATCACATCGATGTGTTGCTGGCGTAGGGGTCTCGCGAACAGGTCCAGATAGGCATCCAAAGCCTCATCCCCAATCACCTCGCCCTCCCGGGCAATCCCCAGCCTGGTGATGAGGGTGCGTTGTTGTTGCCGAATCGGCGTACCAGGGGCAAACCGTCCCCGGATCCGCCCACTCCTCCTCACCGGCCCAGAGTACTTCTTCTTTCTTCGACATCGCTTGGCGACCGGACGGCTAAGGACGGAGTTGATTGGTATCTTGCACGCCCCACGAAAATCAGCAGATTCTCGCGAGGCCGCAAGCGTCTCGGCCGACACTCCGTCAACAGACCCACGCGGCTGACACGAACCATCATCCACCGGGGAGAGGTGAACAGAGAAAACGTACAACATGTCCAGGACTGATTTTGGAGAACCCAGCTGGTTAGGGGATGGCTGCTAGCTCATCTTAGAAGAAAGGTCCACGTGCGACAGCAACCCTAGAGAAGGAAGCTGGCAGGCTCCACTCTGGTGCCTTGGAGTAGAAAATAGCTCGCTGGATTCAAAATTCAAAACCAAGCGCTGGCCCTCTTCTGGCGTTTTCCTAGGAGACGAAGGAGATTCCCCCACAACAGGAGTGTTGTTTGGGGAGAACAGTCCTAAAGCGGTGGTGCCTCCACAGTCGACAAGCAGGCCTGCCCACAGCGTCCAGGTCTTTGGCACGGAACGACGAACAACCCACCTGGGACCGGGCAGAAGGGGTCCCCACGGCTTGCGGACCCGGGCCACCAGTCACGTTGGCGAGGAGGCGCGATTGGACTCGGTCAAAAGCAGATGCCGTGACGCGAGCCCGGACCCGCAACCTCCGCGCTTTTTCGGGCGACGGCGGCTTCGGACGGGCCCCACCAGCGACGCCAGCAGCATCATCGCAATCTTCCCCCTCCACCTCCGGCCAAGGCTGACCCTCCACCGGTGAGTTGACGGCGACACGGCGGCTTCCACTCCAGCCAACATCTGAAGCACGACGCTGGAGACCTGCGCGAGCTCCAGCATCCCACGAGCCACTAGAGCCCCGGCGGCGGCTCGAGTCCCGCCCATGGTTGCCACCATGGCGGTCATCTCTGCCACGACCCCTATCACGTCCATGGTCGTCAGCGTCGGAGCCATCACCACCCCTACCTCCCGGCGCCGGGCCTAAGCCGCCCGAAGACATATCCTCTGCCCGGACCAGCCGGAGCTTGATCACATAGCGCAGCATGTGCTTTTCCAGCGGGATCAGCGCATCGCCAGGCAGCACCAGGCCCTCGTCCTCCTCCATCAGGCATCTGGCTCCTCGATGAGCAGAGCCTTCTCACGCGGCAAGCGCTCGGGGTCGTCGATCCAGGCCACCACCTGAAAACGGCCGAGGTCTTCACGATTGGTGGTCGCTGCGCCCTAGATGCTCCACCCATGCCGCAGAGCCGAGCAGGGCCACCACGGTGGAACGGTTCCAGGCGTGCGCCGGAATCCCCGTAAGCTCCAAGTGCGCACGGAAACGAAGCGACCTCCGCACCGCCTGGAGCTGCCGGTTCCAGGGCGAGAAGCGAAGAGAAAAACCTCTTCCATCCACGATGCCGGCGGCCACAATGTCATCACGAACCCGACGGCTGCCGCAGACGAACAAGAGTCTGCTGGCCATGAGCAATGAACCGAGAAGTTGTCATCCGCCCGCGACACGTGAGCCCCCACCGCCGCCCCTGCCTCGATCAGCGACACGTTGGTCCGATGCCCAGAGACAAAGGCAACCAAGGCCCACCGGAGCGCACCCTCCGCCGCAGCGATCTCAGCCGAGCGCGGGATAATGACTGTTTCCATGACGGGGGTAGGGGAGGGCTCACGCCGGGGATTGGGCCGCAGGTCACCGTCACGCCCAGGTGACGAGGTTTAATCTCGTCAATGCCCATTGTTATGGACTTGGGTTTTGGAGAAGATGGGGATGCTGGAGATCGTGGCACGGTTAACAAACAAGCAACCAGGGGACACGAGATTTACCCAGGTTCAGGCCCCCGGAGGGAAAACCTTACTCCTGCTTGTCT
The DNA here is from genome assembly GCA_030063025.1 of Avena longiglumis. NCBI lineage: Eukaryota > Viridiplantae > Streptophyta > Magnoliopsida > Poales > Poaceae > Avena > Avena longiglumis. The sequence continues at coordinate 451,719,295 of CP125974.1, read as the reverse complement.
GCTCTTGATTACGGCGGAACCGAAGGTTACAGGGTGCACATATTCGATCTGGCGTGGAGGTGTATGTGAAAGTATGAGTCGAGAGGTCTAGGACGTGCCCTCCTGGCCTTTATATAGACTTAGGCAGGTCCCGGGCATAGTCCTAGTCAGTTACAGGTTCTAGGGTTTTACCCCTTTGAATTTCCTATCTATGCTAGTCTTGTTCTACAAGGAAACGAAGGCGTCATGGGCCTTGGCCACCCGAAAATCTTTATGGGCCAGCGTATATCTGTTGTGGGACTTCCTTGGGCTGAACCAGGTATGCTGAAGTCACGTACCCGTAGGGTATAACCATGTCAGTAGCCCCCGAGTGATCAGTCGAATCGTATATTCGGCTAAGGACTCTTCCATCTTTCGGGTGCAACTATGTATTAATAGTATATGTGTGTAGGGATTGTTGATGCGTGTGCCTGACTCACCCGACGGATCGTGGTCGATTAAGCATCTTAGGGCGAAACAACACGATCTTCTTCAAGTTCGAGTCCCTCAACTCGGACTGGAACATATCTTTGGCGTAATTCGACTCAGCGCGGAGGACTTACGAGTGGAATTCGGTGATTTTAATTAATGTACCCAACGCGTGTCGGGATTTTTCATCACGCTGTTGACATGGATTTGTACTAGCAGAGCGCGATCATGTATGTTGCCGTGCCGCCGATGATATCTGCAGGTCTTATCTTTGCGTCGCGGACGCAGCATCCGAACATTTGTCACCGCGGAGGTGTTTCGGGTGGCCAAGGAGATTGTCGCTCACTCAGCGCTTGTTGGGGCAGAGATGCCAAAAAGTTTTTGCGTGCTGATCCGAAAGATCACAGTCTAAGAATTCATAGGGTGCGCGACCAGCGCTCCCTATGGTAGTAGCCCCCGAGTGTCTGTTCGAGTCGTAGACTCGAGTAGAGACTTTAGTTCAATCGTTGTTCAGTTGTTAAGTCCGTAACAGAATACTCCGAACGGTGTGATAAACGACATTTTCTCCTGATCTTCGACCTTGAGCCGAATCTGGTTATAGCCTGAGTAGGCATCGAGGAAGGAGAGTTTCTCGCAACCTGCAGTCGAATCGATGATCTGGTCAATCCGCGGAAGAGGGAAGTGGTCTTTTGGGCAATGCTTATTTAGTGACGTGAAGTCCACGCACATCCGCAGGATGTCCGTGTCCTTCTTTGGGACCATCACCGTGTTTGCAAGCCACTCGCTTTCTTTGATTTCCCTGATGAAGTCTGGAGCGAGTAGTCTATTGATTTCCTTGCCGATAGCTTCGGCTCGTGGCTTCGACAGTCTTCGGATGGACTGGCCCGGCTTGGTGTGGAAAGACATTGAGTGCGTGCTCGACGAATTCCAGGAATTCTGGCATGTCCGCAGGACACCAGCGTAATTTCCAGCGCTCACGGAGGAATCGGCGGCGCCTTCCTATGATGTTGAGGTCGTTGGCGATCAAGGCCGTCTTGGAGGCATCCGTCGGATGGACCTGTACTTTCTTGGTGTTGACGGTGGAGTCGAAGGACATGTCAGGTGCGTTATGCCTTGTTACTGGGGGGACCCCATTGTCCGTTACCTCTCGGAGGCTTACAAGCTCGTCTTGCATCTTTGAAGACGGGAGATTTTGTTGAAATCCTGTCACATTGGTCCGATCGGGTGAAGCTCCGTGGTGTGATGACGCCCCTTGGTCCTGGCATCTTGAGTAGTAGGTATGCGTAGTGTGGGACGGCCAGGAACCTTGCGAATGCTACACGCCCCAGGATGGCGTGGTATTGCGACGGCCAGTCCACCACTTTGAATTCTAGGCGCTCCTGCCGAAAGTTGTCCGGCTTCCCGAAGATAACGTCGAGCCCTATTTTGCCTAGGGGGAATATGCCCTTTCCTGGGACAATGCCGTGGAACGTTGTGTCTGATTGTTCCAGGCTGCATTGCCGGATCCGCATAGCTGCTAGAGTGCTTGCGAACATTAGATTGATGCCGCTGCCGCCGTCCATGAAGACGCGACTCATCTCGAAGCCTCCGATCTGCGCCTCTAGCACCAGGGCAGCATGGCCTAGGCGAGGGATCTAGCAAGGGTGATCCGCGCGAGTGAATGTGATGCAGGACTCCAATCCGCTGAGGTACTCAGGGATTGCAGGCGGAGTTGCCACGACCAAGTTGATTTGTCGGGTGATTTTCTTCTGCACCCTTTTTGTGGGGCGTCCCTTCTGGATCATATTTAGTGCTCCCTTTGGTGGGGGTACCCGACCCCGGCGTTGTTTTGATGGTGCGTTGGTTGGTTTGGGCCTCCAATAGGTGGCGGTGGAGGAGCTCCGTGTGCTATTTCTCTGGCGCGGTGCGTTTCGAGCAGGGTTGGGGCTTGTTGCCTCATCTGCACCATGATTTCGCTGAGTTTCTGGAACTCGCGGCAGTCCTTGAGCATGTGACTGGCTTTCTTTTTGCCATCTTGTTTATCGATGTAGAAGTGGATGGTGCATGGACCCGAAAGTTTGTCAAATCTTGAGGGTCCGTTGTCATGATCGCGCGTTGCCACGATGCTAGTCGTCATTGTCGGAAATTTCCTCGCGGTATCCTTATTTATTGCGTTGTTGTCGTTGCGGTCGGCGTAACCGCCGCGACCATGTCGGGTCCGTCGCGGTCCTCGTGAACACGCGATCTCCTCTTCTTGCGACGTTCTCGCCGGACGTAGTCGTCCTCTTCATCGATTGCTCATGGATGCAATCTTCGCCGTCTGTAGCTTGGCAATTTCCATGAGGTGGTCGAGTGTCTTGGGCTTGACACGCCCAAGTTCCTCCTTGAAATCTTGGCGTTTGACGCTGTCTCTGAAGCCGTCGATGGCCATCTCCTCGGAGATATGTGCTGCGGAGTTCTTGGTGGTAGACCAGCGTAATATGTACGAGCGAATAGATTCCCCCGTTCTCTGAGTGCAGGCTCGCAACTCTTCGATTAAAGCGGGCCTCTTGCTGGTGCCCTTGAAATTTCGGATGAAGCTGTAAGCTAGCTCCTCCCAACTTCAGATGGATCCTGATGATAAGCTGCTGAGCCAGACCCGCGCCGCACCTGTCAGCTGCAGCTGGAGGCATTGCATGGCGGTTTCTTTGTTACCGCCGTGCAGCTTGACGGATGACAGATGATCGCTGAGCCAAGATTTTGGATCTTGCGTGCCCTTGAACTTCGGAGTATCTGAAGGAAGCTTGAAATTGTGTGGCATCCGTGTTCGCCGAACAGATCTGCTGAAGCATCGAGCTCCGCAGAGTTCTCCTTCATCTTCATCCATCTCGGACTCGGACGAGCATGCGCGTTTGGCTCGTGCTTTGTCGATTTTGCGCTGTGTAAGCGCGTCTCTGGCGTCGTAGTCGCGTTTATGGCGATGCGAGCTCTTCTTCCTTCGAGGAAGGTCATGCTCCTCGTCCTCTTCGGATGAAGGGGTGGGGCTCCGGTCGCGCCTGACCGGAGCTTTCTTCTTTGGCTCCGCAGGAGCGTCTTCGTGGAGCGCAGCTCCGACGAGTCCGAGTCCGGTGAGTGCGGACTTATGCATGGCTCTTTTCGGGACCCCTTTCGGAGGTTGGTGGGCCGCGAGATACGCAGTGGCTGCCATGATCGCAGCTTGCGGTGTCTTCGGGATGATGTTGCCGTCGACATCCATATCCATGAACGATGTGTGGAGAGTCCGGGTCACATCACGGCGTTCCTTGGGATCCATGCTCTCCACCCGCGAGCGGTGCTTGTTTCCCTGGTTTCCGTTCGTGCTAGAACAGGGTGCCATGGCGGAGAGCGCGACTCGTCACGCGCTGGACTCAGAGGCTGCTTGCTTGCGTTTGTCGAGCGTCTCCTGCATCTTGACTTGCTTCTTGTGCTCCTCGATGAGGAGGCAGTGGTACGCCATCAGTAGGTCACGTGGGGAGTCCACAGGTAGGACTATGTCGCCTGCGACGGTACAACGTTCCTGGACCCATCCTTCTTTGCTAAGTTGGATGATGTGGCCGTTGTTTTCCCCTTCGGGTGGGGGGGGGGGACTGGCTTCTTCTGTTCCCGCCGTTTCCGCCATTTCTATCCTGCGGGTTCGGGTTCGTGTTGGGCGGCGGGTTAGGCGTTTGCTGCTCATGTATGACTGCGGTGCATTGGTAGCGCTCGTAGATCGGTTTGCTGCTGCCGCAGCTTTCAGATCCGGAACTGTAGGTCCCTTCATTCGAAGGCGGATCGCACAGATCGGAGTTGCAGTTGCTGCTGTTGTAGAACTCATCTGTCGGTGGTGATGTGCGTAGCACGGGATGTGGAGCCCATGAGGCGGGCCTGATTGATGACACGGGCACCCGCTTAGGAAGGAGGAGGGTGCCAGTTTGTCCCACCTGGAAGCAGAATCTCCCAAACAGAATTTCGAGTCCGTCGCCTACGGGCTCGAAATCCTTCATGGTGGCCGGTGAGTGGGCGGTGAAGTCGAAAGTGCCGAAGAGGAGGTGATTCTCCGTCGCCGCGGAGTTGTAGATCGATCGGGTCGGGACCGTCACGATCGCACAATCAGCAGCCCCGTTTCCCACAGACGGCGCCAATTGACGAGGTTTAATCTCGTCAATGCCCATTGTTATGGACTTGGGTTTTGGAGAAGATGGGGATGCTGGAGATCGTGGCACGGTTAACAGACAAGCAACCAGGGGACACGAGATTTACCCAGGTTCAGGCCCCCGGAGGGAAAACCTTACTCCTGCTTGTCTGCTCTTGAATACGGCGGAACCGAAGGTTACAGGGTGCGCAGATTCGATCTGGCGTGGAGGTGTATGTGAAAGTATGAGTCGAGAGGTCTAGGACGTGCCCTCCTGGCCTTTATATAGACTTAGGCAGGTCCCGGGCATAGTCCTAGTCGGTTACAGGTTCTAGGGTTTTACCCCTTTGAATTTCCTATCTATGCTAGTCTTGTTCTCCAAGGAAACGAAGGCGTCATGGGCCTTGGCCACCCGAAAATCTTCATGGGCCAGCGTATATCTGCTGTGGGCCTTCCTTGGGCTGAACCAGGTATGCTGAAGTCACGTACCCGTAGGGTATAACCATGTCACCAGGGGCACCTTCACCAGGGTCTCCACGCCGTCCACCACGAGCAGCACGATCCTCCCTGTCCTGCGCGCCGCGCCGAGGTGGGGAGGACCCCCATCCACGCCCGGAGTCACCGTGGCCAGGAGATCCACGTCGCTCGCCGCGACTGGCACGCGTGTCACGCTCGCCCTGAGCGCCGTGCACCCTGCACCTGCCGCTCTCGCCAAGGCCACCTGCCTGCTCACGCGCATCGCGCTCGTCTGAATCCACGCGTGCCCCACGGCCAACAGGCTCACGCCCGCGGTCGCTAGTCACGCCGTCGACGCCCAGGGAGGCCGACCCATCCCCACACCCAGCCCATCGGGATCCAACGGAACCAACGGAGCTAGGGATAGGGAGTGGGGGAGGGTGCCGCACCCCCAGACGCTGCCGAGCTGGAACACGAAAGGCGCCACCCGCCGGAGATGGCTCGGGCGCCGAGGCCGACACCGCCGGCGAGGGCGCCGGCCGGATATGGCTGCCAATCCCCTCCTGGATGTTACCTCGTCGCACATCCGTCTCGCGCACGCGCCCGAGTTCACGCCGCACGCCCCTTGGAGGCGCCTCCGGATCTGGCGCGCGCACCCCCACCAGTGACCGAGCTCCCTGAGGGAGTTGCTCGCCGGCTCCACGTGGTCCTGGCCGCTGCCGCCCTCCACGCCTCTCCGAGCATACGCGAGCGTGGTAGCCCTCTTCCCCACACCGGAGACAGACAGTCTCAAAGGTGCAATCTTTGGAGATGTGACATGTCCTCAGGCAGTTGAAACAGCAGCCCGCCAAGTTCGCCGACAAGTCGTCGCGGATGTAAGGCGCAAGGAGCTCAGCACCTCCGCCACGCCGCCTCTTTCGCCCACCCGCGCGCTGCCACTAGCCCAGCACCTCGCGCAGAACACCGCCGCGGTCGGACGCCGCCGTCGGGGCCGTCCTTGGCGGAGTCCGGGCCGTCCTAGGCGGAGCGCCGCGGGAGGCGCCGGTAGGGGGCGGGGTCGGCGACTTCGCAAGCGAGGTCTGGCGAGCCACCGGCGAGGGGGTGCCGCTGCGGAGGACCTCGCAGTAGGACCGAGGGGAGCGCTCGTCGTCTTCATCGTCGGTGTAGTCTGCCCATCGTCGCGCCTGGGAAGAGGTGGGGGTGGAGAGGGAGGGGGTGGGGGAGGGAGCTTGGGAGGGGGAGGCCATGGCATCTGGGAGGCCGCCTGCGTCGGAATGACTGCCGGCGTGGGGCTGTGGACACCGCCGCCGGAGTGGCGTGCGGCGGGACGACGCTCTCTCACCTACCTCGAAATATTATTAGAATATTGCTAACAGTTGGTACCTACCTTCTAAATTGTAGCCAACCAAAATATGTTAGCAGTACTAATTTGGGACGGAGAAATTACTTTATAACATGTTAAAAGATAAGGTAAATGCTCAATACACAAGTGGGCTTACAAATTTGATGACGATCTATTACTTTATGGATTGCCTCATGTCTCCTAATCAGTTGATGTTTATCCTCTCAAAATCACGAATTTCTTACCTCCAAACAAAATATTTACTTCGTTACTACTTATAAAAATAAATAAAAGTTTAGCCTACGTTCTTCCTTACATCCATTCTTTTAATCCAATAGTATTGTGGATGGAAAACTATGCAAAAAAAAAAATGAATGCATTTCCATACTATAATAAAAAAAATGGTAAGTGTAATATTGGATCATGCCACGTGACTTATTTCAGTTTAGCTCTCTATGGGATCTTAGGGAGCCTATTGTTCAGAGTACTATCATTCTCTTCAAGTGAACCGTCCTATTCTTCCTAGATAGGAGTCTTACATGTTGATTGGACTCGAAGACACCTTTGTTTGTAAATTCTAATGCGGTAGATTTAATTATTTATCCTTATGGCCTACTAATATTAATCATTAAACTCTATCACAATAAGCTTTGTCCTACTTTGGTGATAAAGAGGCGAAGAGGCGGCGCGCTTTTGGCTCTCGGTTAGTGTCTGTAGTTGTAGTTGGGTATTGTTGTTATTTTTAGGCTTCTTCTATTCCTCCCGGCCGTGGATCTCACCAACCATAAATTTACTTGGTTCTACACAGTGGCGAGCTTAGAAATTTCATAATGGGTATTCATAGTAAAAAAGTTGAAGGAAAAATAACAAAGAAATGGTCCAAGGGTAGCACTTGATCTTGTGATCTATTGGGCTCTAAGAATTTGAACTAACCAACTACTCCTATGCATACTTGTGATAGAATTTCAATCAATTTTCTATACAAGCAGACTAAAATATAAGACACTATGATATAATTTAAATTTTTTGGCAAAACTTTTGGGTATTCAGCTGAATACCCTTGATGCAAGCTGGGCCCGCCCCTACAGTAGTAACTTCATCACTGAAAAAGCCCTATATATGACCCAAGTGACTGATACTGGTCATGCTCTAAAGGTCCGGTTGGTTGCACTGGTTGTTGCTAACATCCTTCTCCAACAGTACGGTTATCACTGCTAATATGAAGAAGCTTCAACTGATCCGTCACAAGGTTACTTCTTTGCTTTTCCATCTTTATATCTCTTTAAGAAAAATCTACCGTGTCCTTGATACCTGCAACGTCCATTCTCGTAAAAGAAAACAGCTGCTTGCGTCGTGCAAGGGTTAAAGGCGGCTTTGGTCACTAAGCACGCAAAGCTATCGCTACAGCTAGGCACATATAGAAAATGAATCTATCTCGTACATCTCATAAATCACGCCGATATGGATTACTGACCTGCTGTCCCTGCTACTATTACCAACACCAGATCTCCGTCCTGCTTCAACATCATCAAGAACTACCACTTAGTTTGCTTCTAACATCTTCAATCGTCAACTACAATAAAGCATCAAGAGGATACAAAAATGTACTCTGACTCCGCGATAATATGATGTTAAAATTTCGAGGATGCATATGTTCTTCTTCCTTGTCGTCGCATAAAAAAGAGATGAAAAAAATAGGATGAAACATGAAAATTATCATGCCCCGGTGAGCATGACACACATCAAGAATCGACAACTCCTTTCTCTCTCCTTTTACAAAAATTGGACAAAAAGATTGGTCCTCCGAAAACAACACCCTATTGTCTAAGAAGACAAATGTGTGCTACTGGTGCTAGATCCAAACATTGAGGAGGATGAGAAGCAAAAGGAGGAGCGACATCATGAAAACGAAGGGTAGGGTGGGGGTGGAGGTCAACCTCGACACCAACAATGCGATAATAAAGATAAACTAGTGGTGACGAGCCTATTACATGTGGCTCCCAACGAGCAACGTGTGCCATGTCGGTCTCACAGGAGCGGCAAATAGGGGTGGGCAGTGCATTGGCCTTACGGCGGTTTGGGACGACGTCAACTACATAACGCAACCACAACTGGTTTGAGGGGGGAGAAAGACAACTGATGGGTGGCGAGCTAGCTAGGACCGAGTAGTGGAGCAAGAGCAAGCCACATACATAGGAGATACAAGGCAAAAGTAGTAGGAGATGGAAACTTAGGCAACAAAGGGATCCAGGAGGCAACCGTGAAGGAAGAATAAGGGTTGCAGTCGAGGTGGGCATCGAGGGTTCATGCTAGAAAACTATATCACAGTGTTTGCTTCTTACAGAAACATCATTGGTTTGTTTGGGCATTAGGGCTACTATCCAAACTCATGTTTGTTGTATGTAAGTTGCAAGGTTATTTATCAACTTTTATTGACCATTAGGTTAATATCTATTTGATCAAAATAAAGAGAGAGTAACTTCGGTTTATGCATCAACTGATGCACACAACCCTTGTTATTAAAAATATTTCTTAGAGAGTATATTGTCATAAAGCAAACATAGTTTGTCAAAAGGAAAGAAATGAATGTCCAATAAGTCATGCATCAATACAATTATGTCAATAAGCACCATGTACGGATCCAACATGTAACCATGTAGATAACCTGCAAATATTGATAATTCTTTATATGTCAAAACCAACATCATTGCGATAATTCTAGTCCCATAAAAAGCACATTGCGTTATATGTCTATCCCGAGCAAATCAATTTCCAACCATAATTTACTTTGATGTGGAGGAAGATAAGAGCTACTAGCTTATTGTCGGAGAATGTGCATGCTCTAACCACATCGGCCAATTTTTATTGTCCCATTTGTTTGGGGGTGGTAGGGAGGTAGAATAAAGACACATATACCACTTCCATACTAACCAAACAAATGGGACACGAGAAAAATACGTGCTTTATTGTTTCTTTTTTACCGCCGTGTTAAACGAGAGAATAGACTTGAGAAAAATAGCACTTTGTTTCTCTTTGCAAGTTTAATTTATTTTTGGTTAAACATGCCCCCGAAACAAAGATTTTGGTGACATCTTGTGTGATGTGTGTCCCATTTTAAATTTACTATCTGTCCAATATTTAGAATATTTGATCGGAAAGATTACTAATGATCCAGCCCATCAATACTATGGTTGACTATCCCCTAATTTCATACACGCAAACATAATCTTGCAGATGATTTCTTTAGACAGACACTTCCATCCCACGCCCATTAAAATAAGGGAAAGAAATCATTAACCTCCCCTATGGCATGACCACCTTCCGTGACCAGGAAAAACATACCAGCCTTTAGTCATTTCGCTCACCATTGCCTCTTCTTCCCTCTCTGCTTTTGCCATTGTTGGGACAGAACGATAATCTCTGAGAGCAGGCAGAACACTTGGAGAGAGGCAAGATCTTTTTCTTCCAACGCATATGGCAAGGACAAGGAGATCATTGGCTTAGGATCAGATCAGGAGGCAGGAGCACACAAGGTAGTTTTCCTCCCAAATTTGTTTTCCTTAATTTGCATCCAATGCGCTTACAAAAAAGCTGCGCTTGTTTTTTTCCAATGCGCTTTGTTGCATCTAAAGAAGATTCAAAAGCAAAAGCATCTGAAGTTTTAGTGTTCCTATTTTCTTGCGATCTGCATGGCATGATGAAGCTGTTATGGATTGGTATGGAGTTGCCTCACCATCATCTAAAAAGCAGAGGCTAAACAAACAAGAATTTCTCAGTTTCGAGAAATGTGCCTAAATTTTGTATTAACGCACAGGAGTTCAAATTTTTGGTTTTGGTTCTCTCGTTTCAATGGATTTGTCGTGACCTTTTCCTTATAAGGCAGGACCATCAGCTGGCTATATTTGCACGAAGGAAGGAAGAAAGCCAAGAATTAACCAACCACTGGCCGCCATGGCCGACAGCAGCAGCAGCGCGTCGGTCTCGGCGTCCGACGAGAGCTTGGAGGCGGAGGCGAGGTGCTGCTCGTCGTCTTCGCCGGCGCCGAGCCTGCACGACACGGTGGACTTCAGTCGCACCGCCTCGGACGTGTCCTCCTTCTCGGAGCGCAGCGTTGACCTCAGCGGGCCCTTCGGGACGGCCGCAGTGTCCAAGCTGATCGGCGGCCGCGGCTCCCCCGCGCTGAGCCGTCTCAGCATGAAGCCCCGCGCCGACGTGCTCGACCGGCGCGGGACCGAGGACGAGATTGAGCTGGTGAAGGAGAGGTTCTCGAAGCTCCTTCTCGGCGAGGACATGTCGGGGGGCGGCAAGGGCGTGTGCACCGCCGTGGCCATCTCCAACGCGATCACCAACCTCTACGCGACGGTGTTCGGGAACTGCCACAAGCTGGAGCCGCTGCCGGCGGGGAAGAAGACGATGTGGCGGAGGGAGATGGACTGCCTCCTGGCCGTCTGCGACTACATCGTCGAGTTCTACCCCTCCACGCAGGCGCTCTCCGACGGCACCCGCGTCGAGGTCATGGCCACCAGGCCGAGATCCGACATCTACATCAACCTCCCCGCCCTCGAGAAGCTCGACGCCATGCTCATCGTAAGTCGATCTTTCTTTCTTCTGACGATTAGTAATGATGATGATCATCTTTCTTTCTTTCATTGTTCTGATCAACAAAATTTCCGTGCGTGCGTGCGTGCAGGAGATCATGGACAGCTTCCAGAAAGCAGAGTTCTGGTACGCGGACGCCGGGACGCGGTCGTTCGGGTCGGCGACGCCCTCGTCGTCTCCGTCGTCGTCGTTCCGGCGGTCGACGACGACCCACCGGAACGAGGACAAGTGGTGGGTGCCGGTGCCGTGCGTCCCGGAGGGCGGGCTGTCCGTTGCGGCGCGCAAGGCGCTCCGGCAGAGGCGCGACTGCGCCAACCAGATCCACAAGGCCGCCGTGGCCATCAACAGCGGCGTGCTGAGCGACATGGAGGTCCCCGAGTCGTTCATGGCGCTTCTCCCGAAGAGCGGGAAGGCGAGCGTGGGGGACTCGGTGTACCGCGCCATGCACGGGAGCGACAAGTTCTCGCCGGACTACCTGCTGGATTGCGTGGACGTGTCGTCGGAGCACGAGGCTCTGGCACTGGCCGACCGGGTGGAGGCCGCCATGTACGTGTGGCGGCGCAAGGCGACGGCGAGCCACGGCGGCAACCGGTCGGCGCAGTGGAGCAAGGTGAAGGAGCTCGCCGCGGCCGCCGACGACGACGGCGGCGAAGGCGGCAAGAACGTGGCGCTGGCGAGCAGGGCCGAGAGCCTCCTGCTCTGCATCAAGCACCGCTTCCCCGGCCTCTCGCAGACCACCCTCGACACCAGCAAGATCCAGTTCAACAAGGTACTAAACAAAACAATCAAGAAACATAACTGCACTATACTATCTTCTTTCTGAATTTGACATGATCTTTTTATCTGAACTACGAAATTCTGGTTCTGAATTCTGATAAAATGATATGATGTTGTGTGCGTAGGATGTTGGGCAGGCAATCCTGGAGAGCTACTCGAGGGTCCTGGAGAGCTTGGCGTTCAACATCGTGTCGTGGACAGAGGAGGTTCTTTTTGCCGACAAGGCTGCCAGGAAATAGCGAACGATAAACCTGACGGATTCTTCCAGACCATGCTAAGCTCCCTAATTAAGAGCAAAAGAAGTGTTTTTCGCGCTTCCCAACTCTTTCTGATGCTGGAGTTGAGGAAGAGTAGGCTAGGATGATCTCACGGTAACTTTTTTACTGTAAGATCTCTACTGACGTAGAGTTGTAAGATTTTTCTTGCAATGAATATAAGCAGGGTGTGTGCCTGACCAACGGCGAGTCTTGTGTTTTCGAGAAATTCTAACTCGGTATTTCAAAGTTTCAAACAAATCTGGATGTAGGTAAGTATGTATCCTACAAGTGTGTAAAGTTTAACACGAAACTCGGTACTATTTCAAAGTTTCACACAATTCTGAGAACAGATCTGGATGTAGTAGGTAAGATGACAGCTCTTCAAAATATGTGCTACAGCCTACAGGCATGTATAAATTTTAATAAGAAATTCATACGTAATTTTTTGAAACTTTGAAATAACATTTCCTAATTTTCAGAAAAATAAAACGGGCTACTTGTAGCCCGAGCTCACAAATGCTGCACCCAGTTAACTAGCCTATTTTATCGAGCTTGGAACAACATAGTGAAAATGTTGCTAGTCAAAAAGCTTGTAATATATATATATATATATCCTCAAGACCTAAACTAGTGAATTGAACTAGCTGGCCATGTTCTTAGTTCATGCGAGCATGTTGTTGATACATGCCCCGCACATCTATTCAGACATTCCAAAACATCTTACTTAACACAAACAGAATCTTCAGACAGATTCAACATCATCCAACCTAACTCTAGGACAAACATCTGCCTTAGATGAACACCTTTTTATTTATCGGATTCAAACTTAAGTACCGCGATAACATCAGAAAAAACAGTGATAAAATGCACTGCACTTCACATACACATGTAGTTGGCAGACCCTTTGAGTAACAGTGAATCCAGGTAAGTGCAGATGTTCAGCAGTATTTCTCAAAAACAAGATGTAGCAGCATTCATTCATGTCATATATGATAACTTCTACACGTGTTATTCTCAAAAAACTTTTACACATGTACACACAAATACAGAAAAATTATACATCAACTGTGATCCACCTCTGATCACAGTGGACAAGAGGAAAAACTACAAGGCCTTCAGACTGCTGTGCATTCTAGCTGTCCAAGAGGCATGGCTGTGACAGGCTGCCCAAACTTTACCCAGTCAAGCTGCACAGCTGGGAGATTCGCAGGTTTAAACTTTGGCTGTCATGGATCAGAAAAGTTCCCTCTGCAGTTAGAAATTCGACGAGCAAAACGCCGTCGAAATTCAGCATCACATGATACTTGCATTGGCCAAACAAAACAGGCCATGTTATTCTGCCGTGTAAAATGTGTTATTGTCAGAATGAAAACCTCTACAGTTATACCTAATGTATATACTAATCACAAAGCACCACTGGCAAGGGAGATCTGATCAGATATCAATCCACAAATCGAAAACAGCCTCTTCAATTAACTCGTCTAATACAAACTCCCATATCTCCACAACGATTCCTTCGGTTTTCGATCGAATGTCCATCCATGTCCGAACCTCCAAATCCTTTTTAATCGTATGATCTAATGTACTTGGAAAACTATGTCGGAGATAATCATCGACATATTTGTCAACTTCTGAGATGAGGTTTTCTCCCATTGGAGGTGTCCGTATGTCGTGTTTGAGAAACGACAACCAAGAAGAGAGTCTAAAATATCTCTCTTGGATCTCTGTTAGAGCTTCACAGATACAGTCAAACAGAATCTTCAGATCATCTATTTTATGACCTTCATTCGGCAGTTCTTCCAACAGACAAGGGCTGATTAATTCATCCTCTAGATACCATACCTCTAGATTCTGTTCATCGCATAATTCTGAGAGCTCTAAAACCAACTTTATGTAATCTAACTGGACATTCTTGTCCTCCCAAAAGACCTTTGGATCTGATTCATTATCTGGGAAGTACAGGGCTCCACGCAAATCTTCATGCAGATTACCTGTAAGTCACAAAATGGCGAAGTCATACAGATTGATCAGAACAGATTATATTTACTGGGAAAGAGAAAAAGGCTCAATTAACTTATATAAATCGGCCTCACATTGTTTAATGGTTTCGCATTCAATATTAGCAACATCTTCATAGAATGAATCAAGAACAGATATAGGACTGGGCTGTTCTTGCTTCTCATGGCTTAGCTCGAGGGAACAATCTGAGATAAATTTGGTTGATGCTCTTGGTTCAGGTGTTTCTGGTTCTTGCTGCTCCAATTCAACAATGCTCTCAGGGTAGCCCAACAACATGTGAACAGGTTCTTTTCCTTGTTCTGCTTCATCTAATATATCCTACAAATGAAACACGCGTCAGTTAAACAAATAATTGCAATGAATAGACGAAACAACACAATGTATCTTTTGGGGGGAGCTTACTGGCTGTGGGCTGTCTCTGCATTGTTCTGTTGAGATGGATTGTGTGTCGCACGTTGTTTCAGAACTTTCCATTTTGTCAAGTCCTTCAACACTTGGGGGGTCTACAGCATCAGTAACATCTCTTTGTCCTGCACAAGATTCTAGAGTTAGTTCTGGTAAACATAAAACATGTACCACTCAGTTTACCCCGAATTCATGCTAGTACAGAAGGTTACCTTCTTGTGGTTCTTCTTTCATGCTACATTTGTCCTGAACAACCATCTGATCATCAACTGCACTAGTACAATGTGCAGTGCTGCTCCCTGACTCATTCAGTGATTGGTCCGTCTCTCGTGTGGATTCTTCTCTATCAACCATGGGTACAAGGCAAGCATCTGTCTCTTCAAGTGCGAAACCAATGTGGCATTTTCCACTAGGGATACTCCTAGGAGATGACACGTCGCAGTGAGGCAGAGAAAGCATTCCTTCCAAGGATTTTGAGACCTGGGATGTTGGATAGTTGCTGGACTTATCATTATCCTTTAGCATATCCGTTAAATGCTTCTTGGCCTCCTTGTAGAAGATAGAAGCATCTTGTGATGCTACTATAGGATCACTGATTCGAGTCTCGCTGCCATTTTGTTGCTTTTGCTTGCTGCTGGTTGAAGGTCTAATGATGTCGTTCTTAAAATTTGATGCAGATTTGTCTGCCAAGATCCCATGGCTGTGATTACCAGAATCCTTCTTGGTTGCAGTCATGGAATGCCATCGTGAAACTCTTTGAAGGTCATCTGCAGGTACTGCATTTCTTTCTCTTCTCTCGCCGGTCACGATCCTGAATCTCCTCCTGACTTCCTTGATTGAAAATTTTGAACTTTCTCTCCCACTATACTCTGGAGTTTGAGACGTGCTAGGTTGCTGATGTAAATATCTTGCACTTGTTGTGACCGTCTGATCAACCCCTTTTCCTGGATTTGGCTTTAGAATAACTATTTTGCTAACAGGCTGAGATTTGTTAGTTCCTTCTGGCAGCATCTGCTTTCTTTTTGACCAATCCTTTCTCCAGAAGAACATATGTTTGCTCTCCTTAGCATGTGCTTGTGCATACAAGTCATGGTTACTTGAGCCTCTAGTCTCTTCGAGGCAATTAGCTTCTCCAAGGATTTTATTGGGCTCTAACTTGGTTGTCAATCTACTGTTTTGGTGGTTTCTGATATTTTCCAGCATATGTGAATTTGGCTTCTGAAGCAGCTTCAGGAAAAGTTCCTTGTTTGAACCCATTATCTCCAATGCATCTTTGAATTCTTTGGATTGAACTGCCCTGCTGCTAGAAATACCATTATCATCCAGTAGCTTTTCTTCCTTGCTATCTTGAGATTGCCCACAATCAATACTGCAATCAGGATTACTTAAATCATTGAGCTTTTTATGGATTAGGGACTTCAATGAAGGACATAATTCACTGTTACTCTTGCAATCACCATGCGGACATTCATTGTGGCACCTATAAATCTCACCTAAGAAGCTTGCCAAGGCAGATTCGAGATCATGTTCAGTGTGGGAGCTCTTGGAACCCTCAGAATCCACTGATCCAGAAAACTTAGACGTGGAGATGTGTGTGGCATGATTTAAAGTTCCTGTTGTGTTATTTGTATGCTCTGAATTTCCATCAAGAGATAGATCGTTTCCCGGATCAGCTAATCTTCTCTGAACCTCATTGTTTGGAACTGTCCTCAACGGATTCACACGTCTCAATTCATCCTCCATAAGTTTTTTGACGGTTGATTTCCGTAGAGTGCCATCTTCTATGTTCTGAAAAAGAAGTAAAATAGTATCGCTTTAGGAAAATCAATGTTTTCTGGCTGGATGTGTGATATTTGTAGTCTGTGGTGCATTTGAAGCAACAGTTTCAGTTACGCATAGTATTCAAAATAATATGACTATATTTGCTCCTGAAACCTTTATATTCTCAGTTCATGTAACTTACATCATCTTCATCTATTTCCTCAAAATTCCTAGGCATCTTCATTGATTGCCCTCCGTCTGAGAAAAATAAAATGGAATGTCCGTCATCAGAATATTGTGCAATAACATTACAAGTCAAGAGAAATTTCACGCTGCACATTGTTTTGCTGAAACATCTTAGCATTTACTGCTTAGTAGTTCTAGATTGTGCATAAGATGCAGCGACCAGTCTCGTTTTAACTTGTCCTAAACATAGCACAGCGCATGAAAAAACTCATCCAGCCGCACAGATTGCACTTCCAAACAGTAAATACAATTCTCTGTTTTAACAAGCCAGTGAAAGCAACCAAGGAAATGACCAAGAAACTGACAGTGTTAGCATCTCTGTTGGTTTTCTTACAGAACTGCTAATCGTTTCCTTGGTTGCTTTCACTGGTTTTCTTACAGAACTGCTAATTGATCCAAAGTAAGTTTTTAAGTTAATTTAGTGACAGCATGGCAAGATCCCAGAGTAACTTGATAGCAGCAAATGGGTCTATGATTAGTACTAAGAGAGAAATAATGTTACGTTACCTGTGATCTCGCGGAGCTTATGCCTCCCGTTGGCCTGCTTGGCATCCATCAAGAATCTGGGGTCACGGCGGAAATAGATCATGCGCATTAGGCCCCAGACGCAGCCCACATTGGCATCGTCTTGTGGCGCGGACCGCCTGTTGCTTCGCTTCCCCATTTCAGAATTCAGATCAATCTGTTGTTCCTGACTCTTGTATTGTTTTCTACAGTTAATAATAATCTCTTGGTCCTGGATCACTGCACGTTAACGAGTACATGAAGATAAGTGACCAGCCAGATTTGCAATGGCAAAGGAACGGTAATTCTCTGAACTATCAAGAAAAGAAGAGTAGCGCAAAAAAAAAAAAAGACGGGAAATCAGCACAAGTATCTGATGAATGAATCACGAATCAAGCCAACTAATCTTAAGCAAGGAAATGAATGTTTTTGATCAAGCAAATCCAAGTAATCAGCTGCTCGACAACTTTATCTGACAAGCTCCCATCTTGTTGCGAGCATGGGGGGCTCACCAAACTGTCGATCAAATTGATTAAAACAAGAACTAACCAAACGAATCTCCAACCAACAGAAAACATACGCAGATCCCAACTAACAGATCAGAACATAGATATCCATGAGAGATCACGGGGCGGAACGTACCCCTGACGACTCGCAGATCACGACTGGGAAGAAGCTTCAGCAGCCGGGTGCTCCCCTCCCCCCCCCCCCCCCCCCCCCCCCCCTCTCCAGTCCAGCGAGTCTCCTCCTCTCCCCCCTCTCCCTCCCTCCCGCGTATAGAAGAAAAGAAAAACAGCCAACGGAACCGCTCCTCACAGCATCTCCTACTACTAGGTCTTGGCGGCCATGCGAACGGCGCTGTCGCCCGTCCCCTTTCGGCGAGCGAGGAAGAAAGGAATCGGCGGGCGGGAGGCTCTGTTTTCTTTCCTTTTCTTGGAGCGGGGGAATCAGCTCGCCCAATCCAGGCAGGTCAGCATCAGCGTCGGCTTTGGGTTGCTTGGTGGGATGGAATGGAACGGAGCGGAGCGGAGCGCACCACAACAGGGCTACGGCAGCGGAGCAGGCCGCCCACCACATGCCACTTTCGGCGAGTGCGCCA
Organism: Avena longiglumis; assembly: GCA_030063025.1. Lineage (NCBI taxonomy): Eukaryota > Viridiplantae > Streptophyta > Magnoliopsida > Poales > Poaceae > Avena > Avena longiglumis. Next base: position 451,701,275 of record CP125974.1, on the reverse strand, counting down.
GCATTTTCTCTGTATGGGAGAGAAAAAGGGGGGAGTGGAGGTAGGCGATGGCCGCAAGCTAACCAAAGCCGGGGACCTAACTCTGATCTGCTTGGTAGCTGGCTCCGTGCTAAGCATGGCCTTACAGTATTATTAGATTAGACAGCGTATTAGACAGACTGGTCTTTATAAAAACAGTACCACGCTTGACAGTCTGGATAGGCCCGGGTTGGGATTTCGGCTTCAAATTTCGACAACACGATGTTTTTTCCTGTGAAACCCGGTACAAACACGAATATACTCGTATAAAATATTTTATGTTTATAAAATAAATGTTTCTAGATACTTTTTAGTATGTAGATTTATTTGAACCTACATACTAAAATGTGTCTAAATATATTAGCTTCACTAATCTAAAACGGCTTATATTTCCAAACAGAGAGTACAATATAAAAGCCCGTACACTCTAATTCCATAAACACCTGAACACCTGAAATACTGACTGAGAGATTGATCTGATAGATTTTGAGATTGATGAAATCACGGATATAGGCGCTCGCTATCGACAAAAACGTTATTTTCTACTAAAATATTTCGTATTTTATAAAACACTAGCGCGTCAAACCTATGTTTCTGGTAGGCCAGATGTTGTCACGGTCCTCCTAGCCGTCCAACTAGTTCGTCTTCCCAGGCTTGAGGGCATGTACAATAGTGCTGACTAAGCTGTCTATAAGAAGAGGTTATAAGTGATTTTGATGATGTGGAAAGGAGAGAGAGTGAGGCTGTCTATAAAGTTATAGACAGTCTATAGAAATCTTACAGACAACTTATAGACAATAATTTTATTATTGTATAAGTGGTATCTATAACTTGTACTCACATAGATATGGCTAAAAATAGATATATTATAGATAGACCGTTATACGAGTTGTCTATAATATTGTTTATAAATTTTATTACAGACTCATCTGTCTAAACTAATGCTCATGCCCTAGAAAAGGCAGGATGAGGTCTCTTGTATCTGCAGCCAAATACTAGGATTTGCGGGATGACTGACAGAGTTACCTACTCGTAAACAAGCACTGACGGTGTCTGTCGAAAACTGCCGACTTCTATTCCGAGAAAGAGGTGATCTCCCACTCCAAATCTCAATAGTAGTGGCTTATAAAAGAAATAATAACACGTGGCTTCTTTCTTTAGCCAGCACTATCTGTAATCAATCAAGCTTTGGTCATGTGGCATAATACTTTGCTTTATCCGTCTGAAAAGAACATATGCAAATCCTTTAAAGAATACGAGCTACACAAAAATTCCCCCAAAGAGAAAAATAAATAATATTTTAAATAGGGCTTTGCTAATCCTCATTTCATCGAGAATAAGCTAGACCTGGTCCAACTCCGTTATTAAATTTGCATCGTGATTCGTGCGGCATGTGAGTTGTACATGTGTTGTAACTTAGACTTTTTTTCAGTTACACCATAGTTGCAAATTAGATATTTATCAACTATGCTATGGTTAAAACTTAGCTCTTTTAGTAGAAAAGTTTTTTTTTCTCGATTGAACCATGTTGCAACTGAATCTTTAATATTTTATGACTGATTTTTTTAGTTGAACTACGATTGCAATTGAATTTTTTTGGGTTGCACTATGAATACAGTTGACCTTTTCACCTTAAGTACGAGTGGTATCATCTGAATGATAATTAGATGGATCCCTTTAGATAACATTGCTTGAAGAATACCATTCTGTAATAGAGGAAATTGCTTGAAGAAGAGATGCCATATATCGCAAGACCAATGGTTCAGTTACACACTTACGCAGGGTCGGCCCATAGGGCGCTCGCCCTAGGACCCTGCAAGATAGGGGTCCTTAGTCAAAGACTTAGTGTATCCATAATAGTTTTCTACTCCTGAGATCCAACAGTATTAAATACTATTAGAAAATATGGAGGATCCAAGCTATAGTCCACTATGTCCCTACTCTTACTATTTTCACAAAAAATATTGTACCATTTTTTTAATATTTTCTAGATGACGCATTCCTCTAACATTTCCAAATGCGCAAACCAAAATAACCATCACGTCCCTTCAAAAGGTTGAGAGTATTCATTAGTGATACTAAAGGTACAGTCACATAATATATAATTCCACAAATGGCTCTCCTCTGACTACGATGATTCTATTTGTCTCATTATACATGTTTGCGAGACTATTTCATCCTGATATTAATCATGTGCATAATAATATGTCTACTCTTTTACTCATTTTTTCACAGGTATATGGATCTTTTACTCTCATAATGTTATTATGTGATTAATTCTAGAGGTACATATGTATATACACATGTATAAAAATTTAATTGGTAGAAATAAGTATCGTGCTTTATAGTTCACTCAATAAATATAAATCGAATTTCTTTCACCATGATTCCAATTTTCAAACACCATGGATCTATCAAATGCACATATTATTTAATCTAATATTACATTAAATTAATATTTCTCTTGCAATTTTTAAAATCTTTTGTGTGTGAACAAGTGCAGAGCTTGACATGCATTGTTTAGAGGCCCAAAAACGCTAATCATGCTTAAACATATAATAAAATTTTAGTAGTAAATAAAATATCTTTAAAAACAATTCTGGAGCGCGGGGGCTGGGGTGTTAATTGCCCCTTGACCCTAGGGAATATCTTCAACTTTAAACAAAGGGCCCTACAGTCATGTTGGCCGTGTTTGGTTGGGCCGATACCCGTTTCTCGTACTGCCGCGGGCAGAAATAAGCCCGTTTGGAGAGCTTGGCTGCATGGAATCTTTGTACCGCACGACTATTAAAGCAGGCTAAAACTTGGCCCACTGGGAATGCCGAAATCGGCCGTTTCCATGGGGCTAGGCCCTGGCGAGCGCGGCGTGCCTGCTGCTTGCACGCATGGGGAAGGAGACATGACGTTTTCGCCTTAACCCCAAGACCACTCCGCTCACCGCCCAGTCCCACTCCCCTCACCATGATTCACGACCATGGCGCCGCTCCTCCGCCTTCCTCCTCTCCTCTGTTCCGCAGCGTCAACATCGGCGAGGTGAGCGCGCATAGCCTATGGGCTGCCGTTCAGCTCGAGAAGATCGCCGGCGGCGACAAGGCGGCCCTCGCGAGGGCGCTCAGGGCTCCCGTGCCCATCTGCTCGCACGGAACTAGGGCGGACACGGCGGCGGCTGCGTTGACTACTACCACGGATGAAGCGGCATCTGCGGCCAAGCAGGCCGGAGAAGCCCCCGCCAGAGTCGGGGTTACCCTCGACTCGAATAGGATTTTTTCGGCCGTGCCGGTGGCCCCAATCCCCGCGCCTGGAGCTTCTTCTCTCACTCTGGCGACGCATTCTACGGCTCCCTCGTCATCGATTACGCCACCGCCGACCAGGGTAAGTTTCCGATCTACATTGCGGTTAGGGTTTGGCCCCAAATCGGTGCGGATAAGTCTCGATTTTCGATAGTTCTTGCACGATTTGGGGCTTTACGTAGTATGTAGCAACAGATTTCATAGTTTAGTTGCTCGATTCGTTAATTTGGATATTGTCATGGGGCATTGCCCGATTGGGGAACATAGCCGATTCCTCATTTTGGGTCTTGTCCTAGGGCATTTCCTGATTGGGGATACTAGTTCATGTGTGTACCATGATTCCTCCATGTTCGTACCATGTGCATTGCCAAATTTGGCAATGCTGCTTGCTCCCAGATTTTTGTTGGCCTTGTTTTGCTTACTGCCAAGGTGGTTAAGTTTGGATGCGAGACAGTTGGAAGGGGATGGCACCCCCCACCGGGTTATCAGGACGTGCTCTGACCAACCGCTCGCAATTCAAAACGGTGGTCCTCGGCAGGGTGGAGGCAGCGTCGCAGCCGCAAAGCAAAAAAGGGACGACAACCAAAGCTTGGCCACTATCCTATTGCCGAGATCCCACGCCGGTTCATCATCCAGCTAGACCCGGCGGACCTCCACATGTTGGTGATCCCGCCAGTGTTCCAGTTTGGCCTCAGGACCTGGATAAAGCAGCCGCTGCCGCGCGTTGTGTAGGTCACGACTTGCCGGTGGTGCGCCAAGTGGGTGCAGGTGGACTGGTTCTCCGACCAGGTCGCCTTCAGAAAGAACTGGTGGGAGCTGGTCTACAAGTATGACCTAGAGCGCGACGATGTCGTCGAGTTCAATCCAAAGCCATTCGTCATCAAGATGGCGATCTACAAGACGGGCTCCTCCAGCGCCAAGCAGTAGGTTCTTTTGATCAGGGGTGAAAACCCCTGGTGGTGGTTTAGGGGCATGGTATGCCCCTCCGGATGGTTCTTTTGATCAGGGGTCAAGTTTAGGACCCCTGATTGCTATCTGTAATGGTGAATGCTACTCTTATGGTGATGATCGGAATGTGTAGGTAGCAATGTTTATGTCTGCATATGGTTTTTATGGTGTGTTGTATGTGTGCATATTGACTGTTCTTGTGATCATGTGTTGTGTGTGTATTGCGGTGATAAGATCACCAAATTTGAAATGAGTGATCATAACTTATGTGATCAGATGCAAAGCAGCACACCAAACACCTATAAAATGCATCATTAGAAAAAAGGCAACAACCTGGCAACCAAACAACTGAGCCTATTTACAGGAAACTAGGATGCAGGAGTCCAAACAACTGACCCAAATTGGCCTGAGTAAAATCTCCCTTACGCAGCACCCAACGGACCAAGTGGAAAAAACAAAAAATCCCGGCCCAAACAACTAAACATGCCGGTTGTCCTAAAGCCTCCAAAATCTATTGATCGGCTCTGCACCTACACTACACAGCTCATTTTTCTTTCTAGTGGAATGAAAACCTACACAGCTCATCTTGCAAGACCCTGTTTGTTATTCCGTTATTCAGCTACTTGCTAGAGACAAGAGCTGGTGGTTCAGATGGGATCTACCGGGTGGGCCTAGCAAGCAGAAGCAGTGAACTTTACAACTCGAGTCTGTTTCAGAAAGGAGCCCGATCGACCCACTTGCCGGTGCAGAATCGGCATTATATTGGCAGGGGTCGTTAGGTTTGGTTAGCGACTTGATTAGTTCTTCCTCCGAATACTGCCTTGCGTTGCACTTGCTCAGCTAGCGGAGACAGCGAGTGCTCTAGCTAAAAGACGCGTAACTTTGTGGCATCACCTCACCGTGTTTGGTCTGGTTTACGCTACCGTGTAACCAGGCGAAATCGTGGCTGTTGTTTAGGCTTCACATTGTGCCCCGTGGTGTCTGCTTGAAGACACATGTTTCTTCAGCAATTTCTTCTTTCGAAAAGGACCACTTTTACCGATCTCTCGAAACGGAATTCTCCCGTGTAATTATAAGCTTTCACACTTAACGTGACGCTGGTTATCAAATGAAACGAGGCTAGAGTCGGCTACCAGAATATTTATATTCTAATTTGGACGATGACTTAATAAGATTGTGTAGCACTTTAGTGTTTTGTCAAATTTGTAGTACTGTAATAACTATGACACTACGTAATAGTCTAGGTTGTATGCATGCGTCTTCGGTCATAATAGGAGATGGGAGAAGTTTATGTGGTTCCGTTATTATGTACTCTCTCCGGCTAATTTATAGGAGTAGCACACTGTTGTCGAAATCGGAGAACAGATGATTACAGGTGACTCGAGCGGCGTGCTTAGATAGTATGTGTAAAGTAGTTATAGTGGGAGGGTGTATGCCGTCTTGTAATGAATGTCGTCGGACATTTTGCGAGAGTTGACACAACAATATTTTTCGTGTAGAGTTCGGCCGCCTCATGGGAGCATGGCTTAATCCAATGTTAGGAGAGTGTTGAGCATGGAGTTCAAGCCGTTGGCGACTTCCCCGGGACGAACTCAAACTACCACACGATCATTGGCCCAAGTCGTCGACAACTCTTTAGGATCGAAACTAGAGTCCAAGTGGAGCTCTAGCTGCCTCCCCTCTTGTATTGATTGAGGGGTGAGTGAATGAATTAATCTCCTACATCCCCCTTGGGGGTTTATATAGAAAGTGGTCTTTGATAAATGTCCAAGGCTACCCTTGATGGTAGGTAAAAAGCGGTACAAGGGTAAAGCTTGATCCACAATGCCGCTCTGTAGGTGGAGGGAGACGACTTCCTTCCTCAACGTTCACGGATCGAGCTCGCCGCTGAGGACTGCAGAGTCATGCCTCCATCCAACAACACCGAGAAAATGCCACCACCGCCGCAAGTGAAGGGAAGGGGAGAAGGTTGCCGCCGTTAATGCCGGGCTTTGCCCCGCGTGTCCTCCGGCAGCATGGTCGCCCCCGTGACGCGGAGGCACAGATAAGAGAAACGAAACTTTAGGACACCGGACCTCCTAGCGGTCGATGGCACTTGAGTAGGTACTATGGTATACCGTAGTGTCCCTGCCTGACATATCTTCTATCTACTAATTTCTCTAGAGGTAGGTTAGTCAAATACGTTTCCGTTCATCCAAAAATATGTTTTAAACCTTTCTTCGTAGTCAATTTCGTCCGTCGTCCGTACCGAGCAACATACGATTGCGTGAGGAAAAGTGGAAAACCAACTCATGTCCCGCACGGAGAAGTAAACAACTCGTTAGCCTTTTTTTTCTCCCCTGGAGCACACCAGCTCCATCCCAGCGACCAGCGAACGAACCCAACATCCTACTATCCTCTACCCACATCCGGCTGATATCCCCTCGATCTCCTGGACCGGCGACCTTCACCTCCTCCGGTGGAGCAGATCGCCATGACCAAAACCTCCTTGTCCCCGAGCTCCAGGTTCATCCTCCCAAAAAAACTCATTGTCGCCACCAACATCCGGCCGCCATCTCCTCGATCTCCGGCCACCGGAGACCTCGGCCTCCTCTAGCCGGTGGAACGGTACCGCGGAGGCCCGAACCTCCCCTTCCCGGAGCTCCAGGTGCTGGCGAGGCCGAGTCCCTGCCCAACTCCTACTCGTTGTCTTCCGCTCTTCCTCGATAGGCCGATGGTAGCCGACACGAGCTGCTGGAGGCGCACTGGAGGAGGACCCAGCAATGCGGCAAAGGAGCTCGAGCTCGCTCGGAGAGGTGATAGCAGACGCGTTCGAGGTGGTGGAGATCGCTCCCCCATCGATTTCCATCGCCCTTCCTATTGGGCCGGTGCGGATCGCAGCGCCGAAGTACAAATATATGGGGTAGGGGCGGCACCGGAGTTCAGGCATGCGTAGGGCACGGGCGTGGAGGCGTCCTATGACCTGCATGGCCTCCGTCGAGCTGTTGCGCCTGGCTGTGTATGGGTCGCCGTCTGAGCTGGTGCTGTAGGTCGGAGAGGTTGCGACTTGCGACATCCCCGCACGCGTGTGCGTCACTGTATACAGGTTGCCTTCCTCCCGTGGCTGGCCGATGATCTTGTTCTAGCTTTGGTGTGTGTAATCCTAGCTCGATTTGTGTGTATGAGTGGATCTGTGTTGCGCACTTGCGCTACAGCGTCAATGGAATTGAGTTGGTTTTGTGTCCTTATGGATACATGAAGAATATGGCATTGTAAAATCCATTTTTGGTTTTTACTCATAGCTACTGAAATCTGAATAGATCCTGTTTTTTAATATCTGTAGGTTTGTACAACACGAACAGGCATATGCTTGGGACTTTTTTGCTAACTGAAGAGATGCAAGAAGATTTCCAAAATTGAGTGTACACGGAAGCTCTTAATTCTTCTAGCGAAGCATAAATATGATCGCTTGGTGAATGAATGTTTTTCTCGCATGCGTGTATGAAGGAAGTGCAGAGATAAAAAATAAAGTTAAACATGTTTATGTTAAAGTAGAGAAGTATGAACTACAATTTCTCGTATATGTCCAGTGCACTTTATTTCTCGTGTATGCCCAAGTTTCACTTTTATTACTCGTAATATTAATTTCCACCAGTTATTTAGATGAACACGGATGAATTCAATTTTCCATGCTTGGCCAAGACTGTTAATATTTGGTGTCTTTGTTCCATGCATACTACTTAGTCTTATCATACAAAATGTGATTATGTATTAACATCTTGCATTATGCGACAAATGGAGTAACTTCTAACTATTGTTGCCATATGTCAAGCATTAAGACTAGATTAGGGACTGCCAATCACATTATTTATTTTCTTTTTAAATATACAATACTCGAGGAAAGAGTTTCTTCCAAGTTCATATCTAATCAAAATTATGATTGCCGGTCTCGAGTTGTGTGTCGCGTCGACGAATTGGAGAAAGGGGTGAAAAGGGCGACGCCTCGGAGAGGCGAGTGGCACCCGCGAGAGGGAGTCAGGACAGAGCCATTCGTTGGTAGAAGGTAGAGGGCAGTGAGGAGGCATGCGGATAGCTGAATTTCTAGAGGTGCTCCAAAATTTGGATGAAGAGAACGGAACACTCGTAGCAACGCACGGGTATTTAGCTAGTAGTACATAATACAGCACGGCTGCTTGGGATATTATTCCCTGCGATGTATACGTACTACCTTAATTTGGCAATCTACCTTAATTTGGCGATGTATACGTACTACCTTAGAGGCGTGGCCGGCCGAAGGGGGGAATAATTTAGGGTCCCTGTGGTTCTTGACTGCACCTATATATCTCTGGCTGGGCCTTGAAAGGCGGCGAATGTGCATACCTGCTTATTAGTCAGAAAGTTTGGTGTGATCTTAAACCGAGGAGCTAGCAGCGGTACCAAACAAAGCAAATACAGGCAGGCAGGATATGGGGCCACATCACAATTCACAAAGTATATAACTTCATCCATATCCACGGCCGTCGATTAGGACAAAAGCGCGTTTGTACTTTGTACTAGACAGGCAGGGCAAAGTCGTTGTCGGTCAGGCAGGCAAAGTAAACGATTTCGCATGACGATGCTGCCTAATTTGCCGTGATGAACGTGGTACGAGTCGTGTGGCCAGGAGAGGGAGAACATAGCATTGATGAACGACGAGTGATCCGTGCCAGACTCGCAGGCAGGTAGAGAGCGAGACAGACAGTGCCAAGAATTCAGCGCCAAGGCCGTCGAGCTCAAACGCTGTGACAGTAATAGCGGTGTGTGCGACATTCTCTAGGTTATCGTTTCATTCAAGGAATCCAGGCACGACCACGCTTGGCGCTCCGACGAACTATTCAGTTAGACCATCTCCATTCGACTATCTATGACGCCGATCTAGACGTCAAAAATAGGTTCGGACGTCGGAATTTCGTTCAGTCGCGTATTCAAAAATCTGTTTTTATTTGAATTTGAGCAAAGTTTGGTCCGGATTTTCAAGCCGTACCAAGGATCCGGGAACGCACTGGAAACGCTGGAGAAAGCGAATTCGGCGAGTGGACCCGCCCAGTCATCATATATTCGCTCATATTCATCCAAAGTTCGCCCAAGTTCGTCTATATTGCTAAAAGTTCGTCCATATTCGCTCAAAGTTCGTCCATATCGCCATATTCGTCCAAAGTTCATCCATATCGACCATATTCGTCCAAAGTTCGCCCATATTCACCCAAAGTTCGTCCGTATCGCCCATGTTCGTCCAAAGTTCGTCCATAGTTCGTCCATATCTTCCATATTCGCCCAAAGTTCATCCATATCGTCCATATTCGCCCAACGTTTGTCCATATTTGCCTATATTCGCCAAAGTTTGTCCATATCGACCATATTCGTCCAAAACCGCTTATATTCGCCCAAAGTTTGCCAAAATTTATTAAGTTTAGTCAAATGCGGAAACTCCACTAGTAGAAAACAGGACACTAGTCCCGGTTTGTAAGAAGCTTTAGTCCCGGATTATCGGGACTAAAGGTTAGACATTTAGTCCCGGTTCTGTTACAAACCGGAACTATTTTGTCTCCGCGTGAAGCCGCTGCGCGCGCAGGGCTGGAGGATCTTTAGTCCCGGTTCGTAACATGAACCGGGACTAAAATTCTTCTGCCACGACAACGTTTTGCACCAAACTGCTGCCGCGGCAGAAGGTGGGGTTTTAGGGTTTTAGAGTTTTCTTTTTTTGTGTTTGATTATTTTTCATTTTGTGTTTTCATATACATATTATTCTACGCTACTATACGCTGTATACATTGATGCATAAATAATATAATGTCTCTCACGATTACATAAAGACATATAAATATATATGCAACCGAGACTAGAGCTTGTTTAATTGATTTACACGAAGATCATTACGTTACATGGATACTGTCCTTTTGTGTCTATCCACGATTACACGAAGGTCTATCCACGTTGTACTCTCATTTTGAGTTTATGATGTCCCTGAGCAAAAATCCTGACAACTCCTCTTGAATTGCTAGTAGGCGTTCATATGGTAGGAGCTTATTTCGCATCGCATCCAACTATATATAAAGAAGTAGATCATTATTATGAATGGAACTCAACAAAAACTATGGTATAGAATAAATTGTGTTACGTACTCGAAGAAAGTCTGTGCCCTGCTCCATACACCCACGAATGAACTCGCATACGTAATATCGACATAAATTTGTCCCCTGTGGCTGCCTAGCACACTTTTCAATCGAGAATATAATTCAATCAAATAATAATCAGGCATGATAATTGTATGGAGACTAGAATTGAAGAGATGCGAGAACCTAGCTCTCATACTACTTACCGGGACCGTACGAAAAGTGAGCTCCTCACGCCATTCACCTTGAACCTCCTTCGTGAACCTTTTCCAAACCCTGTCCGACAAAAAAGAAATGAATAAGTTATTAATTAGTTTACATCTCAGAGAATGAACGAAAGAGACAGATATAGTGATTGAAATTACTTTTAGAGGCAATCAATTATGCTGTGGTAGTCTTCCATCGGCTTCTATAACGAGTCCGAGATTTCAACTTTTGCACGATCAACGTCAATGTTTAGAAGAATCCAGTGGAAGCTGCGCACGTTTATATACACTTAACATCGAGTAAACAAAAATTAAATGTGTACAAGGCAGTAATACTCTCACCCATAGTTGTAAGGAAATAATATTTGTGTCTTGTAATGTTGCTCCATTAAAAACATTAGCAAGTTATCCTCCATTTCCTCGAGGTTATTTATTAGCGTATGTCCATTAACTCTGTTTGAGTCAACGAACCCAATGTTGTATATTGACTTTCTTCTACATTCTTGAATCTTCATTCTGCATATATAATAGCATACAGAAGGATCTATAGAGAGGATAACGACAGGAAATGAATTAAACGAGCTGAGTTAGTGACTTAATTACTTACAGACAATAGCAGCTGAGGAGGGACTTGTCGAGGGCGTCTAGGTTGAATAACTGAAATAGTTCACAAAGTTCAATAGAGATCTCGTTTGGATGGAAGTACTACTCTCCAACTTTACATAGTAGAAATTGTCACCCTTCCTTTGTGACTTTCAAATACCAGATATGCAACAGTCGCATATGTGTTGGCAGATCATCGAATACCTCATCGCTGACCAGAGGCTCCCCGTAGACAAATTTCCGTGCTATTGGTCCCTTGGCGACATTATCTCCGCCGGATAGAAGTGCTTCGACCGGCACGTTATACTCCTTGTCTATTTTAATAGTTAATTCCATATCTATTCCACCTTGTGTGGGCTGGGGTAACACCTTGAGCGGGGCGATGGATTGTTTTGCCTGTTTGCCGAGCTGGGCAACTTCTTTTGATTTTCTCCCGCTTACAGTACTGCTTGATGACTTCTCTTTTAGTGTCTTCATAAGATAGCGTGTATAGTCATCTTTTCTATTTAACACATGTTGGGGTGGTTGCTCAAGGAATGCCTTGAAGTGCTTCTTGACTTTTGGATCAACTAGCACCTGTGGATCGGGTTGTTTTGTTGCAAAATGGGCCTTCACTTCGGCTTGGGAGATCACCGCGCTTTCCTCATTAGTCCGGTGATAAGCTAACTTGGGAGGAGATGGCGGTACTCTTGGGAGGGGATCTTGTTGTTTTCGGCGTCGGGTCTCCCTCGACGTAGCGGTGTTATTCTTCCGCTTTCCTCCCTTTGATTCATTGGGCGGAGGCGGAGGCGCCAGAGATGGAGATGCAGTCGCGCTGCAATCCCTCTCATGAAGGGATGGACTATTGTTTCTTGGTGGAGACGGTGGACTCGGAGGTGATGGTGGCTTCGGAGGTGATGGATTGCTTCTCGGAGGAGAAGATTGCCTTGGCACCCAGCCTGGAAACACAATGTGCTATTTTTTCCAAAGAATGATCCCACCCTCCACTTCTCCCAGTGTTTTATCCCCTTCGCCTGCAGGGATGTCAAGCTCAAGTGATCGACATGTCGGTTCAACTTCATCCACACCGACACGAGCATAGCCAGCTGGAATCTGACTTCCATGGCAGGTCGCTTCCGGTGGACAAGGTAAAGCAAAGTCGAGCGCCACCTTCATAGAAATGTTCTTCATTGTGACATGTAGCTCACAAGCTGTCCTTGCCTCGACTTCATCCACGGGGTAGAGAACCATCGTTGCACCGGCCGTATCATCTATCACCGGTGCATTATTCTCCATCAGCATTAGATTATTAGCTTGTACCTCCGTGGAAGCCACGCTGCTTCTTCGCTGAGATGGGCCCACCGGACTGTCTAATGCAGGATCTTGCTGTCGGGCAAGTACTCTAAGTTCATTAATCTTCTCCTGTTGCAGCTTGAACATGGCTTGAAATTCCTTGTTCCTTTTTTAAACCGCCTCCAACCGCGCTGCCTCCTCTGCCTTCTGCCGGTTTGTTTTTCTGGATCGGCTTCTATAAGTGTCGATGTTCTCGGGAAACCCTATCTTCCATGTAAAAGATGGGCCAAAGCCTCGTGTTCGTTCGAATTTTTCAGGATTCCCGAGGGCATATGTCAGCTCATCGTTCTCTCTGTCGGGAATGAACTTTCTATCTTTTCTCAGTTGTATCACTTTAACAAGTTCATCTTTGGGTTTAGTAATGGCCTTCTTTGTAACAATAATCTCCCCGGTTTCAGTGTCATACGATCCCCCATGCCCAAGGAGCCAATTCTTTGACCTCACGGGCCACTGATTTGTAGCTGGCGTGACCCCTTTTTTACGCATTTCTTTCTCGGTTTTTCCCACTTCGGCGCCGCCGTCTTGTAGCCACCTGTCCCCATAGTATGGTGATATTTCTTTTTGACTGCATTTAACTTATTCTTTTCTGACTTGGCCGTAGCTGCTTCTGATTCCTTGTATGTCACAAATGGGGTCCAGTTATCCTGCTGCTTCTCCAGCGGGCCAGTGAATGGCGGAGTTAGCCCCTTCTTAGCATAATTGTTGTACAATCTTTTCTTACAGTCTTTGAACTGTCCGCCCATCTTCTTAAGGGCCCACTTTCTAACTTGTAACCTAAGTGCCTCATTGATTTCAGGAGTGTCCAATTCAGGCAGAGAGAAGTGTGCCATGAGTGAATTCCAAAGACCATCTTTGGCTCTCTCATCGACAAAAGTTTCTCCAACTCGATCATTTTTATTTCCTGGTTTATTCCACTTCTGAGTGGTGATCGGAATGGCGTCCCTGACTATCGATCCGCATTGGTATACAAATACACTTGCGGCCTCTTTCGGCTCCAAAGGTTCGCCGAACTCAGACACTAAATCAATAGTGAAACGCGCACCATCGGCCAACTTTTTGGTCGGGCCTCGTTTCCTTGCAGAAGATTCGCCTGATGCGGAGGTCTAAGAGAAGAAACAGTCGTTAGTACATATATATATATATATGAATCAACTAATGAATCTACTAGCTCGTGATCAGCAGAGGCTTTATATACCTCGCCGGTCTTTGCTATGGTGTCTCCATCGTCAGTTTCACCGTCGTCTCCACCAAAAAATTCAACACAGTCATCTCTTCTGTCGGCTTCATCCAAGTTGAGGTATTGGGAGCCATCATCATCTCCATCGTCGTCTGCTCTCACGCTGGGCATAAAACCCGATACCCGAACCCCGAATCCGAAATACCCGGACCCTAACCCGTATAGCCCGAACCCGAAAAACCCAAGCACATATTCGGGTGGGAACTTCAAAAACCCGAATTTTATTTGGAAATTTCGGGGTTGTATCTCCAGTACCCGAACAACCCGTATTACCCGATCTTAACCCAACACAGCGAATAAAGGTTGAGCAGTCCGCACTGTCCCAGCCCAGCAGCCCAAAAGCCCACTTATGCATCACATTCCCACCTCCTCCCTGAGTCAACGACTCAACCCTAGCTCCCGCATAGCCGCATAGGTACCGCACAACACCACGCACCAATCCCCTGACCCCGACGTCCCAGACCTGACCGGCTGGCCTAGAGCAGCCGCGCTGCGACACGATCGCCAAGGCCCCTCGCCTCACATCCCCTCTCCCTCGTTAGAGATCGACAAGTAGCAGCCCCTCGCCGGCCACCTTCCTCGACTGAGTAGTGCCACACCGGCCGCCTTCCACAACCGCACGGAGTAGGCAGCGCCGGCCGGTCGCCTCGACCCGATCGCCTTCCTCGACAGAGCCGCTATTCGCAAATCGGGAAACCCGGCCCAACCAAGTTTGGTGCGAATGTCGGGTCCTTAATTTTTTGGGATAGTTTCGGGCGGCAGATCTGGAAACCCGAATTGAAAAATACCTGAATAACCTGACCCAAAATTTCGGGTAAACCCGAACGCCCAGTGTGAGTCTGCTCCATCGTAATGATAACCTCCTGTACCCTCATCTATCATGTTGTACATGATGTTCTCTTCGTTGTCTCTACCGTCCATAACTTAACTAATACAGAACAAAGATAAAACCATTTTGCTTAATACGATAAAATAAAGAAAGATAAACAATGCGATAAAGAAAGATAAAGTACCAATTAAACAACAATACATCTCGAATAATCCAGCTAGTATAACAATAAAGTACCAATTAAACAATAATACATCTCGAATACAAGATGATGGTACCCTATTACACATCTAGCTAGCTCAGCGAAAACTTCGAGCCCCGGCTACTGAGCCGCGGGAGGTGTGCACCCAAAGTGTAGGAACCATCAGCGGAGAATATCTCGGGTAAGGTGCCTGAAGAAGATGCCAGGTATTGGCGACCCGGACTCCTAAAATGTACATGTAGTGCCGGACGTGCTCGTCCTCCTCCCTGACATGACGTTGTACCACCTCGTCGGGGGCCGGCTCCCTCTGGATCGCACCTGGACCACTCGGCCGCCACCACAGAAGATCCGGGTCGACGACGACTCCCGGATTCCTCACGAGACGACGTCCCCCGGCTGGTAGCACCTCCAGTGCCAGCCCAGCGGAGCCCAGCCCCGTGGATGCCCGACGACACTGTCTAGTAGCGCTCCATTGTTCGCGCCGAGTGAACGAGGATGAGGAATCGGCATATTCCTAAACACTAAATTAAACCTATATACTTTAAACATGATGAAAATAAATAGTATCAACTAAAATAAACTATATTAAACACTAACTAAATTCACTAACTAAAATAAACTATATTAAACACTATCTAAAATCTCTAAGAAAAATTACACTAAAATTAACCCTAAAATAACCCTAATTAATTACCCCTAACTAATTAACCCTAAAATAACCCTAACTAATTAATCATAAAATACACTAATAAAATTACACTAACTAATTAACACTTGACATTGATATGCCCTACGGGTACCTGATGTTAGTATACCTGGTCCAGCTCAACAGAAGGCCCACTCGATGACCTACCGAGGTCCACGATGCTCATGACGTTTCGGCTGCTATGAAGCCCATATGGACACGGACTCCCAAGCGCACAAGACAAGGAAACCTCAAGACTAGAGTTTGAATACAACTTGTAACCAAATCGTATTTGCACCCGAGACCTAGCCTCCCCATATATAAAGGCTAGGAGGGTCCAACGAGGAGGACACGTACGCAGTAGACAGATCTACAGATCTACTCTCGACTCATACTTTCGCACACACCTCCACGCCAGATCGAATCTAGACCTCAGAACCTCGGTTCCGCCGTAATCAAGAGCGTATACAAGGGGAGTAGGGTTTTTCTCCGGGGCCCGAACCTGGGTAAATATCGTGTCCCCTGGTTGCTTGTCTGTTAACCGTGCCACGATCTCCAGCATCCCCATCTTCTCCAAAAACCCAAGTCCATAACAATGGGCATTGACGAGATTAAACCTCGTCAATTGGAGCCGTCCGTGGGGAACTGGGGCTGCTGATCGTGCGTTCGTGACGGTCCCATCATCAGAAATTTGCGACCTGCCTGTCTCAAGAAAACGGATCTACGTCGACGTGCTCAAATTTACAGCATCAACAATTCTACTATGGCTGACTTCGATTTCCTCATGATGGAGTCGATGGACTCGGCAGCCACGTACTTAGAGACTAGATTGGATCTGATTCATCTACACGCGTGCCGGCCGGTTCTCCCGATTTAGTTGGCTCCGGATACATCAACGTGAATTCTGGTCTAGAACCGACCCAATCAAAGATTCGAAGACAGCTGCCGACAGTTCAAGTTCCAAGGACAAGACCAAGTTGATGCGAGTGAATAAGAAATCTATGACTGATAATCGTGAAGGACTGTTCAGCAATGGAAAGAAAAAAAATCGCATTGCTTTGGCCACATACGACAACTCAGGCTTGCAGATCAAATCAAGTACTACACGTGAAGTTACATATATGCTTCAGAATACGTATGGATACATGGATTTCGCGGCCGGAAGTGCTAACCGCATGCGGATAAAAAAAACATCGATCAAGCTGCAAAGATACTCGTCCGTAATTCTATGCGCGGGACAAACTCGCCGCCGCATCAACTCCTCCAAACAAAAGTCCGGCGATCCCGCCTCGTCGACTCCATTTCGTTGACCTCGACTACACGACCGCGTTAAATATACACCCAGGAGCTGCGCCGACACCTCCGAGTGACCATCCACAATCTTCGGATGCGGTGACCCACCGCGGTCTTCTACAAGCGGCGATCCGATATGATCTTCGGCTCCAACGACTCGGGGGCTCTCCGCTGCATCTTTCGGATGCGGCAACCCGACGTGATCTTCGATTGGGCAACTAGCCGCATCGGCTTTAGTGACCACGACTCGGGGGCTCCCTCGACATCGGCGACCCAATGCGGCTTTCGGCTGCGATGACCCGACACATCCTTCGAATGTGGGGACCCGGTGCGGTCTTCGATCGCGACAATTTTCGGGTGCTGAGCTCGCTACCACCATCAACTTTAGAAACCCGTCGCCGCTATGATTGTGGTTCGCCGCGTCGACCATGTCCGCATGAGGCCTGCTACCACGTCAACTCCGTCCACGACAACCACCAACAAAGCTAAGTTTCTCTCTACTTAGAGCTGATTTCCTTTTTAACTCGCACTCGAAACACTCGGGGCTCCGCCCTCTTCGAATAACCTAATGTGCCATCGGCTCCACGCACTCGAGCACCTCGAACGCGACAGCCCGAATAGCTGATTCTGCCTAATCGTCGAATCCTTGAACTCCGAGTGCCTCGGCAAGGTACTGAGACTAAGGGTAATCAGGCTAACGAAAATGCCTAGCATACAATGCAAAAGTGTCGACTCGATCGGCACCAGAACCTTATTATACAAGCTGACAAGCAAATATTTCTTACAAGATACAAGTACTTCATAATTTTTTATGTTTTCTGCAGCTTACAAGGATGTCGACTACGTCGAGCTATTCTATCGGGTCCTCCAACAGGAGTCGACAAAACAGCTGGCTACGCCATACACTCAAGACTCGAGTCGAGTCCCTCCTCGGATGGTTGCATCGCTTGATGCTACGAAGACGTGACGCTGGCCACGCACCCGACAGACGCGACGTTGGCCGCTCACCCGAAAGAAGCAACTGCATTGACTTCATTCGCAACATCGAGTCCTTTCGGCTAAACGTCGCGCGACTCCGCTACATCGACTCCTGGCTCCTTATGCATGAGAAGCTGACTCGATGCACTTCCGGATCAGTGGTCTCTCCTCGCATGAGTCTCCACTCGAGTCTGCGACTCGACTAGACACTCGGGGGCTACTCCTATCAGGAGCGCTGGTCGCGCACCCGATGTACTTCCGGGTCAGCGGTACGCCCACGAGATTGTCAACTATAACTGCACGATACAAGACTCGAGTCTCTACCCGAGTCTATGACTCCGCCAGCCACTCGGGGGCTACTCCAAACCGGAGCGCTGGTCGCGCACACACAAGATCTTCGAGTCCTACGCCGAGTCTACGACTCCACTACGGACTCGGGGGCTACTCCTATAGGGAGGATTGATTCAAGCATCCGAAAAAATTGTGTCCTACGGACCTGAAGCAAACAATGGCTGAATTAAAGTCTCTGCTCGAGTCTACGACTCGAACAGACACTCGGGGGTTACTCCCATAGGGAGCGCTGGTCGCGCACCCTATAGTCCATTGTGTTGACTACGTCCACGATGTCGATTCCTTTACAATAGCCGAACAAATTCAGCTGACCCGATGAACTTCCGGGTGAAGCGCTTCGCACTCGACACAACTTTCGACTACGACATCCAAATACAGGGTTCAATACAACTAAGTCTCCACCCGAATCTACGTTTCGGATGGATACTCGGGGGCTACTGACATTGATATGCCCTACGGGTACCTGATGTTAGTATACCTGGTCCAGCTCAACAGAAGGCCCACTCGATGACCTACCGAGGTCCACGATGCTCATGACGTTTCGGCTGCTATGAAGCCCATATGGACACGGACTCCCAAGCGCACAAGACAAGGAAACCTCAAGACTAGAGTTTGAATACAACTTGTAACCAAATCGTATTGGCACCCGAGACCTAGCCTCCCCATATATAAAGGCTAGGAGGGTCCAACGAGGAGGACACGTACGCAATAGACAGATCTACAGATCTACTCTCGGCTCATACTTTCGCACACACCTCCACGCCAGATCGAATCTGCGCACCCTGTAACCTTCGGTTCCGCCGTAATCAAGAGCAGATAAGCAGGAGTAGGGTTTTCCCTCCGGGGGCCTGAACCTGGGTAAATCTCGTGTCCCCTGGTTTCTTGTCTGTTAACCGTGCCACAATCTCCAGCATCCCCATCTTCTCCAAAACCCAAGTCCATAACAATGGGCATTGACGAGATTAAACCTCGTCAACACTAACAAAATAACTAACAAAATTAACACTAACAAAATTAGCACTAGTTAGTGAATTAACACTCACCGCAGGGAGGGGCGGCTCCGGTGGTGGTGGACGGCGCGGGGAGGGGTGGCGCGGTGACGCTCTATCGCGTGGGGACGGCCGACGCGGGGAGGGACGACGCGACAGTTGACAGCGCGGCGGCGTGGTGACTGTGAGAGGAGGAAGACGACGCGACGGCGACAGCGGGGTGGCTCTGTGTGCTCCGGTTCGGTGCACGAACCAGGGCGCACAGGGTGGGAATTTATACCCACCCCCCTTTAGCCCCAGTTGGTAGTACAAACCGGGACTAAAGGGAGACCTTTAGTCCCGGTTTGTATTACAAACCGGAGCTAAAGGGTTTTCGGCATGCCGTGTTTCGCGCGCAGCCCCGCACCCCTTTAGCCCCGGTTTGTACTGCAAATCGGGACTAAAGGTCCTTTTTTTAACCTTTTTAAAAACAAAAACCTTTTTTAAACCTTTTTAAAATTAATTATTATATATCAAAATTTGCAGAAATAAAATTTACATATACTCTGTTATATATATGTAAATAAAATAATTGTTCCCAAAATTTAAATTGTTCGGACGTTTTGAATTTTTTGTTGTTTCGAACTTAGGTCTCGCATTCGATAGGGGATGAGAATGTTAGAACTTGCATTGGATCTCTGAAAAAACAACATATTGTGAGTCTAAAAATAATTTTTTTTCAAAAAATCACGGATGTTAGATGATGTACCTCAAGTTCAAACCGGACCCACTTCGTGCCGCTTCGGCAGACATTTGTCTTTTTCACCCGGGAAGGACAGAAAGGTTTGAGATCACCCGGTTGGGATATAGTTCATAGCCACTTATGCAAAACTAGTTGCATGTCAAGGTGGAACATGTCTCATGTGCGAGGACATGTAAAGTTTGTCCGGGCCGCTTCATCCCACTATGCCACCAATATCCAAAGTATAACTAAGAAGCAATAAAATGATCATCATCGCCCACATACTCATATGTGTACTACCCATGCAAAGTATCTACGCATAGATCCGGCTCTGATACCACTTTAGGGTCACAGCATAGAAAACAAAAAATTTCCTACGATGGGAACATCTAAGTACCAAGATCTATCTACTAGATACAAGCAACGGGTGGATATACATCCATAGAATACATACCCTCGAAGACCGAATAGCGTTAACGAGGTTGTACTCATGGATGATGTAGACGAACGCTTGCCGATCTCAAGATCGTGATGAAGTCCATCTGGTCTAGCCGGTCCAGCACGATCAAGTCCAGCACCTCAAAGCAGTGGTGCATCCGTGATCGCACACACGTACGGGTACCCCGACAACCTCCGCGTCCTAGCTCCAGCTAAGCAGCGGAAGCAACAAATCCTTCCAGAAAAAGCCACCGGGAACATGTATCTCGCTGATCGGAGACCATGGGGGAATTCTAAAGGGGGGAGAGAGATCCTTCGCGAGGAGGTGTACTTTGAGAGGAGGACAGGGGGACTTTTATAGGGGAGAGGGGGCACCCAAGGGGCATGGCGCCCAGCCATGGGGGCTGCCCGCACCTCTTCCACATTCATGTGGGTGGAGCTCCCACTCAAAATGAAAAGCCTCCACTCCCATTAAAAAGCCTTCACTCAAAAATCCACTCACATGCATTAAATTTCCACCAAATTTAATGCAAGCTCTCATTTAAATAAAACTCTTTTATTTATTTATTCAGAATTTTGTTAATTACTTTAATTAACAAACATTCACATAAAACCCCTTACAACATTTCAATTTCACATGCAAAACCACTTTCAGCAATTTCAACCGAAACAGTTTCGGTGTCTAGTGAAATAAATTCATGCGCTTTCCTTTTCTTTTTCTGGCATATCATTTGCTCCGAATGGTGTCGGTATCCCTTAATTGTGTCACCCTACGGTTCGCGAATAATGCGGACATGATCGAGACCCCTCTCCGATCAATAATCAGCCAGGACGGAGATCCGTCTTGACTCCCACACACATTCAACGATGACTTCTGTGATCGTGTGAACCTTTTACGCTAGTATCTTAATCCCTTTGTTTCACGATATATTACATGTCCGAGATTCGATCATAGGTATCTCCATACCTAGTTTGATCTCGTTACCGACATTCACTCTTTTCTCGTTCCCGTGATATAACATACTAGTGATGAAATCACTTGCTTGCAAGCTAATCAATATGATATCACCGAGAGGGCCCAGAGCATATCTATCCGTCATCGGGGTGAACAAATTCCACTCTCGATCCATGGGTCTCAACATAAAACTTTAGTAGTTCTGAAGCCATCTTTATAATCACCCAGTTACGGTGTGACGTTTGATGTCATCGAGAAACTCTTCCGGTGTTAGTGATTGACATGATCCCATGGTCTAAGGATTAGGATCACTTCGTAAGTTGTTATAGCAATATAAACTCAATGACTTTGATCGTAATGCTATACTTCGGATGAATGTTCATCACACCATTACACTAATGTTGTGACCTCGTTATTAACAACATCCAATGTCCATGATCAGGATACTTTGATCATCTTGTTAATCAACGAGCTAGTTTATAAGAGAGGCATAACTAGGAACTTCCTTTTTGTTTATTAAACACACATGTATTAACGTTTCCGTATTAATACAATTATAGCATGCAAAATAAACATTTATCATAAACAAGAAATACGATAATAACCACTTTATGTAACTACCTCGGTGAATTACGCTCCTAGATACAAGCCTGGATGAGTGGTAGTGGTTGAAATAGTACGGTGGGGCCCCAAAAGCCACTCACTGGTAGTCCTTTCAGACGTCCCAACCACTACCCTCTCAACGGGACCTCAGACGGCGAATCGGCAGGCGAAGGGATCAACTACGTACACAAGTGGGTATGTACGCAAGCCACCATACAAGAGTACATCAGAGCCATACCATCTAGAAAGAAAGGAAATATAGCAACGCCATACGGCAAGATTCAAATGACCTAGATAGATCTATATTTTAGGATACTTCCTCATACAACACACATCGAGTATCATGCGAAGCGGCAAACAAAAGAGTACGGATAAGAAGCAAATCGGCATAAGATGCCATAGAAATAAGCACATCCCAACTACAGGTCTCACGGATCCCGCTCCGGAATCTCTACACGACGATCGTTGCCCATGTCCTCGCTTCTTCCACCCAAAGATCCGTCTCCGCGAAGGTACCTGTCCATCTGAACCAATAATTTATCGTGTGAGACCCTAAGGGTACTCAGCAAGTCTTAATGCCTCTAAAGGGGACACAACCTGGGGGTGACGCAATTGCAGCTAAAGATAAACCCTAGCAATTCTACAGATAAACGCTATCCATCCGCCTAACCAATGATAGACGGATGTCCGTGAATTAAGAACAGCAGTTATAATGGTAAACTCATCAGATCCATCCTCCTCCCTGCTTACCAACAAGGAAGCGGACGAACAACCCCCCATCCGTTGGCAATTTTATTAACCATTCCATGAGTGTTGCACTATTTACTAGTCAAATTACTTAGTCAGATTAAAAGCGGTACTTTAGTTATGCTTGTCTATGATCGAGAAACTGTGCTCCAAGTCGTCCATATCCGCGGACACGGCTTTCAGAAAGTTTTACCCGGCCGGGGTGCACCAATAGCAACACACGCTCGATCAACCTCGGAAAAACCAAATCAAAACCCAACGAGGCTTTCACGGTGAACAATCACCGGATTCGAAATATTTGGGGCCACCCCATTGAGTAGACCAACGAAGTAAGCAAGCTTGAGACGGACTCAAGGTTTGCGTCAATGGTCATGGCGGGAACCCGAAAACTCGGGGTGTCGATACTGCGTAATCACTCCGCTTACCTAAGCAAAGATTGTGCTATCCGTCGCACAATTTAAATACGTAGTAGCATGGCATAAGTACAGATAGTAAATAAAACCTCAAACTAGTTTGTGGCCCCAAGGAATAAGATGAATCAAGCTCTGCTCGGGGGGTCCCATATACCTCCGGATGTGGATAGCGCGATAAATCAAGGAACAGGAATCAAGTACTCGGGGTCTTACGGACACAAGTGAGCAGAAAACCAAACAGCAGATGTTGCTCACCGGTGCCACTTTCTTTAGTTATCCCTCTTTTCAAAGTTAATTTGTTTAGGTACCTCATTATCCAACAGACTCTCACATACCCTACACATGCTGTTCTACGACTCGCATGGCTCAAACAACTCCTATAGTAGTGGCTCATGGGATGGAGGAACAAGCTTGGTGGGGTTTAAAAGTAAAGGCTATGCATACTTGGGATTCAATTTAATGCAATCGCGACTCAATGATGCAAGAATAAGATAGAGGCAATAGGTATTGTATGTATGCAAGCATGTGGAAGTGCTTGCCTGATAACTCAGTTGAAGCGAGGGAAGGATCTGGGTAGTGCTCCTGGTTCTCTTGATATAACCCCTGCTCAGTGTCTATCCGAGAAAAACCAAACAAACAAGGCCAACATGAATATAGAGCACAAGCATATGAATAAGATGCGTCAAGCAAACAATCATGCCATGATGAATGATGCAAAATTTACATGGCAATAAGGTAGCATGGCATGGTGAGGTGTGGAAGACAAGTAATAACATTTTAATGGGGTTTTGGAATCGCATTTGTTGTCATAACATTGCTGTTCCCTATATTTTTATATGATAAATGCTGCAATTGAAGTCATGGATATCATAAACAGAAAGGTCTCGTCGAGCTGATCATTTTGGACATATCATTTGCTTAATTTGGAATTATGAATCAAAAGTTGTGAAATTATTTAGTTCCAGTGGCATTTGTGTAATTAACTCAACTTGGAATTTTAAAATGTTCAAACAATATTTTGAGTGGCATATTTGAATTCCTCACATTTTTCTTATTCAAAAACATATATTATTTGTATTATTTGGAATTATGAATTTAATTTTATTTTTAGTCAAAATTAGTCAAAATGGGTCAAAGTCAAAGGTGAATTGATTAAATTAATTTTGAAAATATTTGAATAAAGATTTGAATTAACATTCAAAAACAAATCATTTTTCATATAAGGTTTGAATTCAAATTCTAATCTAGGAATAAGTTATGAATTTGATGAAATTTGAATCAGGTTTGAATTTATTTGAAAACTGTTTGGAATTTTGAATTCAGCAAGCTATGGCTTTTGCTACTCAGCAGGAACCGCGCCAGAGGATGACAGGTGGGGTCACTGGGGACTGGCCACACCCACGCCAGCTTTCCTCACCAGCTCACCCTAGGCCGAGGTCGACAGGGGCCTGCTTGAGCCCACACGCTGCTGCCGCGGTGGCGACGTGGTCGATCCAGGACCGCGGCGAAACGAAGCGAACACGAGGATCCTTTTGCAAGTTTCCAACAGACGCTGCTAGCGGACGGTGGACCGCGGGTTGGCGAGGGAAAAAAAGGGGAAGGCGCTCAGAACGTATCGTCTGCCGCCTTGCCGAACGCGGCGCCGCGGCGACGGATCTGGCCGGATTTCGCACGACGATGGCGAGCGAGCCATCGCGTCTCCGGCTGAGCCGCAAAAACCAAAAACGAAGAGGGCATGACGGGCTACGGTTTTCGTTCAGGGGTCTAGCTCGGAGGCGGGCTGCAGCGCGTGGTTTTCCTCGACGAACAGAGACAGATCGCACGCCACAGCTGCTGCTGGCGCACGCGCAGGCGGTGACCGCGGCGGCGAACGCGCACGCATGGTGTTCGACAGATGCCGGCGGTGCTACGGTGCACTAGGGGGACGGGGGCCATGTCGGGGAGGGAGAGGGGCTTACCAGGATCGCGGTGGGGTTGGCGGGCTCGGAAGGCGAGATCGAGCGGGGCAGCTGGTCGGGCGTCTGGCGGTCACGGCACGGCGGCGCGGCTCCTCCGGCGAGATCCAGCGAGCTCCGGCGCGTCACGGCGAAGCAGAGGAAGAAGGCGCAGCTCCTGGTACTGCTGGCGCGCCTCGGGGAGATCTGGAGCGAAGGGATGCTGGGGGGCGCCGTCGCTAGGGTTTAGAAGGACGGGGGGGCATGTCGAGCTGGGGAAGGAAGAAGGAGAGCAGGGGAGGGAGAGAGGCTGGGGGTCAGGGAAGGCTAGGGACGGGAGGATAAGATCGCCAGAGGTAGGCGAGGGCTAGCATGGGGGAGGGGCAGGCGTTGCACCTCACGTGCATGGGCGTGGCCGGCGGTGCGTGTTTCGGCTGGCCGCTGCCAGTGGGGCCAGCAGGTGGGCTGGGAGCTCGAGGCGGTAGGGTTAGAGAGGGGCCCATAGGCAGGGAGAGGGAAGAGAGGAAAGAATAGAGAGGGAGAGGGGCCGGCTCGATCTAGGTTAGGTGAGGGGGGTTGCCTTTGTTGGTGAGAGAGGGTAGATAGGACATGGTGAGATGGGCCATACTAGATAGGTTTAGGGGTGGTTAGCTAGAGAGGAGAGGGAGAGGGGCACCTTGGGTTGAGATTAGAATGGGTGTGGTGTAGGTCTTAGCTAGGATGGGTATGGCATGGGGTAGGTTTAGGGTTTAGCTAAGAGGGGGGTATGGATAGAGGGAGGTGGTACTTTAGTTGATCATGCATGCTTGGACAAGATCACACCAAAAACAAAACAAGGAAAAGGAAGAGATGTGGTGATGGGGTTATCCTTATGCTTGCACATGATCACATGTGTATGCATGGAGATGGGGATAGAGGTTTAGCTAAGGGAGATAGAGATAGATGATATGGTGAAGAAAACTACAAGCCCAAACAAGATTTAACACAAAGGAGAAAGATCCATGCAAGCAAAACCAAATATCACTCCAAGATCAAGAAGAAGGTGGCACTTGCATGGCCCATGCAAGCAATAATGGCCATGTAGTTATATTGTGAAAACAACATTAATTTATGTGGCATTATTCCTTGCATTCCCAAAAGGTGGGCAAAGGCCAAGCAAAGGACTAAGGGTGGACTCCAACCAACCAACATGAGCTAGAGATAACTCAAATAAAATGCCAAGCTCATATTAATTGGATGGTGGAATTATAAGGTGGTGAAAGAAAAGGTGGTGGAGTCAATAAGAGAGATGCCCTCAACTCAACTTGGGCATTTAACAATATATTAAGAACCAAATACAATATCAGAGGCAACTACAATTAATCATGCACATGAGATAAGAACCAAACAAGAAAGGGTTTTATATGATGCTCAAATGCAAGGTGACATGATGACATGAGCATGATATGATGATGATGCAACAATTATATGTTGGAAGTGGCCCTTTTTATTATCATAACAAGTAGCATTACAGGTGTTAGACAACTGGGATGCTACACTTTATTATTGACTCTCGGGCATATTCCCTTCACCATTGCCCTAATGGCGTCTTCGGCCGCAGAATCTCCGGTATCCATCTCATCCTGTGAGGTGTAGCTTTCATCCATGCTATCGTATGGACTAGGAGAATTTTCCAGCTCACCTTGCGTTTTCTTAGAGACGTGCTCTTGTTCATACTCCTCGATCTCTTTGTCGAAGTCTCGAAGTTCCTGCGACGTGATTAACTCTTGAGGGGAGCCAGGTGAGTCGGTGTTTTCTTCAATTGCGTCTAGGACCAAATCGCTACCAGCTCCAGCATCGATAGATTCGGATCCAGTGCTTATGTGGTACACGAAACAGTGCTTCTTCTCGTTCATGTTCTTCAAGTAGTGGAACAGCTGGGTTTCCGCCTCCTCGATTTCAAAGTTCTCCATGATGCTGGTGATTGCTTCGTAGTCGATGTAGGGGCGCTTCATCATCTTCTCTATCATGTGCTTCAAGGGTGGTTTTTCTGCTACGGCGTCTTGGACGATGGATCCGTAGCGGATATATTCTCCATCCGTGTATCAGATCTCATCAGGGAGATCAGATCCGGATTTTTCTTCCGCCTCTTCTTCCACTACAAGAGTGGGTTGGGTGGGTTTGATTTTTCCGGGACCTTGAACTCTTCCGCCTCCGCGGACAAAGTAGATCCGGATTTTTCTTCCTCCATGGTCATCACCTCAATGGTGGGTTGGGCGGGTTTAGTGAAACCGAGATAGATATCGATCTCGCCGATGGACATGATCGTGTAGGTTGTCATGGGTTTTGAAGCCGGAATCCAAGTCTCGTCGAGGAGGACGAGAGGGACATCACTGGCGTAGAACACGCGACCCATGGCAATTGTTTCGCCGATTCCTGCATGCGCAGATTCCGCCTGGAACGTTGCTCCAAAGGTCACCTGCCCCACGGTGGGCGCCAACTGTCGTCGGATTGTCGACAAGTACGCCATAGGGGTCCTAGTGGCATTGGAAGGATGGGGTGTGAGACGTCGGATGTTCTGGGAGTGGTGAGCACAAGTTTACCCAGATTCAGATCCGACTGCGGTGATCGGATCCTACTCCTGCTAGCAACCCAGTAATATATCGGCGTAAGCCGAATGTTACAACGGATTACAAGAGAGATTCTCCTGTACGAGTTGGTTGTGGTTGTAGCTATTGAGTTGTTGTCCTAAAGGCTCTCATAGGGCCGGTTTA
Organism: Avena longiglumis; assembly: GCA_030063025.1. Classification (NCBI taxonomy): domain Eukaryota; kingdom Viridiplantae; phylum Streptophyta; class Magnoliopsida; order Poales; family Poaceae; genus Avena; species Avena longiglumis. The sequence goes on along the minus strand of CP125974.1, from coordinate 451,673,619 downwards.
TATAGTCACCGAGGCCTAGGGTTACAGGAGAGACCTATCCGGCTATGTTACAGAGTCGGTATCTATGTACAACTTGGACTACAAGTAATATTACAGGCCTAAGTCGGTAACTCTTCTGGGTCTCGTCGTAGCCGGAGTTGGCTCCTCCTCTTTCTCTAACTGGGCCTCCCGTGAAGCAAAGCTCTAACCCGTTGGTGGGCCACCCTGGTCAGTGAGTCCTGTGGGTATACCCAAAAAGTATATCCCCAACACCTGCATGTAACCTGCACAACAAATGAAAAGGCCATAATAACTGTTGATGTCCTTGTTTTCTACCCTCCCCCGCATGCAGCCATGAAAGGACCCGCGTTGCGTATTAACTGACTGCATTTTTTAGGAGGAGCAGAGAGAACGAGGGAAGGGCAAATTTGGGAGATTGGCGAGTTAGTTGCACATGACTGCACCCACTCCTTATGCTCTGGCGAAAATTCAGGAAACATTATACGCCCTAAGCCTTGGGACGGACGGGGCATTTGGCGGGATATGGGCTTATTTACCTCATTCACTCTCTCTTCCAGTGGTGGAGCTAGCTAAGAATACCAGGGGGGCAAAACGAAATTATGGATGTTTGGGGGGGGGGGGCAAATGACACTACTTTTTCTTTTCTAGGTTTCCAAAGAAATTCCTTCAATAATTTTTAAAAATCTGAGGGGAGGGGCGTGGCCCCCTCTGACATGCATGTAGCTCCGCTAGTGCTCTCTTCCTTACCATATTTAAGGGCACTGCTAGAGCTGCTCTTATTGTTTCTCGTCCCGTCTCTTGCACACACACCTTCATTTCCCCATCTATTTGCACACATTCTCCTCATATAGATCTTCCCACGCCCTCTCCCATCTCCCATGGAGTTGTACAGTGGCAAGCAGGTAAGTATGGTGTCATGGTACCAATGTGATTCTCTCCATGTTTTGAAATGTGCATACTCTCTTCTTTTGGAATGTCCGTACTCTCCTATTTTAAAACTCGCTATGCAATTCCTTGGAGTCTACTTTGCATGATTTCTTTTGGCAAAAACCTCACTCCCGTTTCGGCTCTTATACCCGCAGCAACTAAGTGTAGCCCAAACTAGACAAGTCTTTCTTTGATTTTTTTTAAAGCCGCATGAATTTGCATGGCTAATTCTAAGGAATTAGCTAGTAGCCAATCAAATTCAAAGCTAGATAAACCACGAATGCACTGTGTCCACTTGGCACATGATGAACAGACACTCACTAGTTGTCACACAAGGACCTAAATCCGAGGTAGTACATGCAGCTCGTCGACCAAACCAAATTTTAAATTTTCCAAGTAACAAGCAAGGTGAGCGAGGCGATGGCTTTTCGGTTTGGAATAGAGCCCTCCGTCATAACGCTCCACCAATTCTTGATGGATAATTGGCTTGTGTCGATTTCAGGAATTCCCACCCACTCTTTGATGGAACACCATAGACAAGTAGAGAAGCGGCAACTAATAAAGAGATGTGCAACCGACTCTGTGTCTTGCTTGCATAGTGGACATAGCCCATAATTTGGTTATACTCTCTTTTCTAACCAAGCCAACAAGCAAAGAACTTTGTGGGACAGGGTAGTACTACTAGTAGTACTCCCTCCGTCCCAAAATAGATGTCTCAAATTTGTCAAAATTTGAATGAATCTAGACACTATTTAGTATATAGGTTCATCCAAATTTTGATAAACCTAAGACATCTATTATGGGACGGAGGGAGTAGTAATTTTGGGAGGAAACTGCATCCTGCGTGCGCCTTCCTTACTTTGTGAGGAATTAATATTCCAAAAGAATTATATGCCCTATATATATCCTTAGAAACGGAGGGAGTACCTAACCTGTCTTTGCACTCGAGCCTTGACCTAGTGATTCGACGGGCGCATGGCCGGTGGTGACGTATGGGACTAGGCGAGAGCTGGGGAGAGGAGCCGGAGAGGCAGAGGCGTCGATCGTCTGGGCGACATACAGCCGGCCGGCGGGAAGCGGTCCAACCGTCCAGGTACTTAGGGGACTTTTTGGTTCCTAGTCATAATTTGTCAAGTCAAAATTTAGTAAAGTATGGCAGCCACAAAGTGTGGCTAAGAAATTGGAAGCCAAATTTTGGCAAAAGTTGTCAAGAAAATTAACTCTATAACAAATGTGCCATATAATTAATAAAGTGTGACAAACTATAAGTGTGACAAAAATCAAACACAAGCCAAACAACTTGTGGCTGCCGAAAGTTTGGCTTGATAAACTATGGTTGGGATCCAAACTAGCCCTTAATTCCTCCAAATCCCCAATTAGTATTCCCCCAATTTCCTTGATGGCATGCATGGCAGTACCTTAATTTCATAGATTCAAGATTCTAATTTGCTCCAATTTCAAGGATCAATTGTTTTATACTGGTATATATATATATTTATCTTTGATAGATCTCTATTGTCGTGTAAGTATGCACGTAATACTTTAAGATGCCTGCAATATGGAAACTCTTTGGGTTAATTACTTGTGTTCACCTATGTTAATTTGATCACTACTGCTTCTTCTAGCACAAAAAACTGTTTCAATCGTGTTATGTTTGTCAGAACTTGGGTACTGTACTACTCTGTGTCTATAATCTTGAGAATGTTTTCAAGTTGGATATTGTTTTTCCACTATGCTAAGTTCTGTTGCTGATGGTGCAATCCTTTTTTTGGTCATATGCTATTCTGTGCTGCTCATATCAATTGCTATAGTTCATATATTGCATTGAGTAAAAAAATTACATTGAATACCCAGACCCAAGTTCCTCGCGCCGCCACTGTTAGCGATATAAAAACTCTCTCGCACGGGACACTACATTCGATCCGCCCTTGTTTGCAATGGAGTCGCCGTCAGCTCGGCTGCTGCAGAAGAAATTGTTTCGTCAAGGGCATTGGTGGCAAAAGCATTCCGGAATAGATTCTACTAGCAAATTGCCTTTCAACAAGCAGAAGAAATTGTGAAGCTATGCAATGGATGTCAATTGTACCACAAGCAAAGCCATTTGCCGACATCAGCACTGAAGACAATTCCTATCACTTGGTCATTTGTTGTCTGGTGAATGGACATGGTCGGACCTTTCCGGCTGACAAAAGGAAATTTCACCCATATATTGGTGATGGTGGACAAGTTCACAAAGTGGATAGAGGCAAAGCCGATAAGAAAATGTGACGGCAAAACAGTGGTAGTTTTCCTGAAAGATATCATCATGAGATATGGCTATCCACACAGTATTATCACGGATAACAGCACAAACTTTGCCCAAGAAGATTTTGCAATATTTTGCGGAGAAAATAGGATCTGACTCGATGTTGTATCAGTTGCACACCCACAGGGGAACGGGCAAGTGGAGAGGAGCAACGGATTAATATTGTCCGGCATAAAACCTTGGTTGATAGAATCACTGGAAAGGTCATGGGGATGCTGGATAGAAGAGCTCCCGCATGTGTTGTGGAGTTTAAGAACGACTCCGAATAGATCAACAGGCTATACGCCATTCTTTATGGTGTACGGGGCAGAAGCTGTAATACCAACCGACTCGAGCATGATTCGTCGACAGTCACCATGTACACCGAAGCCGAAGCTAAAGAGTGCCAGGAAAATGATGTCGTTCTGCTTGAAGAACAGAGAGATTTGGCACTGCGGAGATCTGCAATTTATCAGCAGAACCCCTGACGCTATCATAGTCGGAAGGTGAATCCGAGATCATTTCAAGTCGGAGATTTGGTGCTGAGACTAATACAACGTAAGGGTGACATGCATAAATTGTCACCTCCGTGGGAGGGACCATTCATTGTAAGCAAAGTGTTGCATAATGGTGCATATTATCTAATAGATGCACAAAAACCCAAGAAAAACAAGGTGGACAACCACGACAAGGAATTAGGCAGGCCATGGAACATAGCATTGTTGGATAGATCTCTCCCACGTTCGGGCCCAACGGCCCGAACGGAGTCCCTTATTGCGCCCTAATCGGGGGCGCCCAACCCTATCCATGGTTGTGGGCCCCTGTCGCCAGTGCGTATATAAATAGGTGGGGGCCGACGATTGCAGTGACGAGGTTCACCGTGCGCCGCAGCCCCCCACAAACATACCCACCGATTAGGGTTCGCACTAGGCCGATGGGAAGCTCCACCACCACCGCTCTCAACCTCCCACGCTCACGCCGTCGCCCCTTTTCCCATGGCGAACGACGGCGGATCCAGCTCGCTGCCCGAATCCTCCTGCCTCGCTTGTCAAGCCAGGGTGCAGGTAGTCTCACTCACTCTCTCTCAGTTCTCCTAGATCTAATCCCATAGTGCATCTACTGAGAATGTTCTAGCTCTATCAATGGTATCAGAGCATCTTAGATGCTAGTTTTTTTCGGTAGAGAAGTAAAAGTAAAGGAAAACCCTAGATCCAAAAGTGCGCCTTGCCCCTCTGGCCGCGCCGTCCCCCTCGATCCCTATGCGCATCGGCAAGCCGAGGCATAGGGAAGAAGGACACACCCCTTCGGGGGCAAATTAAATCCCAAGTTGTAACCCCGAAAAGAAACACACACACAAAAAAAGGGGGAGGCAGACCCACACCGGCCGCCGCCGTGCGCCGGCAAAGGGCGCCGCCGCTGCGCCGTTTGACGGACGTGCGCCCACCCACGGGTGGACGCACCGCCGCCAAAAGGGGCAGTGAGGCGCCATGGTCTCGGCCAAGGTCGACAGAGGGAGGGGCTCGCCGGAGCGCCGGCCACCTCACCTCGCACATGCACGGGGGAAGAAGAGATTGGGTGGCGATGGTGGAGAAGGAGGGGACCGTCGCCGGCGCAGTCGCCGGACGGGACGGCCGCCTCCAACCCCCCGAACGCCGCCGGAGAACTCGCCGACGGACCAGGCGCGAACGCCGCCGGTCCCGCCGCCATGGACCGATGCAAAGGCCGCCGGCCAAGACGACCACGACGGGCAGCCGGCCCGACGCGGCGCCGCCGCTGGACGCGTGGGCGGTAGCCGCGGTGACCACGATGGCTACAGCCGCTGACGCGCGCCGCCGCTGGCCACGCTGCCGAGGCGGCAGGGGCCGGTGACCACGCTGCCGTACCTTGGACGCGGCCGCGGGTACGCTACCGGACGGGGCGGGGTTATGGGGCTAGGGTTTGACTGCGGGCGCCGGGTGGGGGTTTTATACCTCCGCAGAGGGCGGCTGACCGTCGGATGTAGGGTTTGCGCGCGTGGACGGTCAGGATGGAGTCTGGCGGCCAAGGGCGGCAAGCTGGTGCCCACTGGCCGCCCTGGCCGGTCACATGCGGGAGAGGGCAAGTGGGCCGGGCTTAGGTCATGGCTGCAGCCAGCTTGCGGCAATGAGCTCCATGGCCGGTGTTGGGCTGATGCGCGCTGGCCATCTCTTTTGGCCCAGTAGGGCATTTCTTTTTTAAAGTTTTCTGTTTTTTACTTTACAGAATTGTTTTTTAATGTTTTTTTGCTTAGTTTTAAGCAAAATTTTGCATAGTTGTTTCTAGTCTTTTATTTAAGAGAATATTTGTGACTAGAGAATGTTACAAAGGCAGATTTTTTCTGCAAAGTATGAGTTTTTGTGAAAGTAATTAATGAAAGTTTCCGCTGCAAATAGTCTTTTTAAATTGCAAATGTATGGTTTAAATTGCATCAATGCAATAAAAGTTGATTAAATCTTGACATAAAGATGTGATTCAAGTGATTATGCCTCATGCTATTAATTGACCAACATTATTAATAATCATGACCATAATCTTTTCCCATTAAGTATAAAAGGTGCATTTAAATTTATTTCTGCCCAACGGTGATGTAATTTTAAATAGCACGAAACGATTGCATGCTTAATTTATACCAACGTTGAATTAACGCATACAATTGTTTTACTTGGTGATCTCACATCTTTTGTGATTTTCAGGAGGTCTCGACCTCATGGCATGTTTGAAGGACGTCCCGCTCCTCAGGGGGACAACTACTCCGAATGGAGGAAGAAAGTTGACTTGGCGTTCGTATGCGCCGAAGTGGATTGGGTGGTTGACACCAAGCAACCAGTCAAGCCCGCTGACCCGGTCAGAGGGGCCGAGGAAAGTCGACTTTGAGAAAGGAAGAGGACCATGCTCCATTGAGCTGGCTTACTCTATCGATAACCAGAAATGGGTGAACGCCAACAAGAAGTGTCTGGCATTCGTAAAGAACACAATTGAGAACACTATCGTGGGCTCAATTGGAGAGTGTGCTACCGTGGGCGAGTATCTCGCCAAGATAAAGAGCCGCCATCGGCTCTTCAAAGATATCACCCACCGTTAAAGCGGTGGTTCTTGAAAGTGAAGGGAATATGCCCGAGAGGCAATAATAAAGTGGTTATTATCGTATTCCTTATTTATGACAAATGTTTATTTTGCATGCTATAATTGTATTAATACGGAAACGTTAATACATGTGTGTTTAATAAACAAAAGGTAGTTCCTAGTTATGCCTCTCTTATAAACTAGCTCGTTGATTAACAAGATGATCATAGGTTTCCTGATCATGGACATTGGATGTTGTTAATAACGAGGTCACAACATTAGTGTAATGGTGTGATGAACATTCATCCGAAGTATAGCATTACGATCAAAGTCATTGAGTTTATATTGCTATAACAACTTACGAAGTGATCCTAATCCTTAGACCATGAGATCATGTCAATCACTAACACCGGAAGAGTTTCTTGATAACATCAAACGTCACACCGAAACTGGGTGATTATAAAGATGGGTTCAGAATTACTAAAGTGTTATGTTGAGGCCCATGGATCGAGAGTGGAATTTGTTCATCCCGATGACGGATAGATATACTCTGGGCCCTCTCGGTGATATCACATTGATTAGCTTGCAAGCAAGTGATTTGATCACTAGAATGTTATATCACGGGAACGAGAAAAGAGTGCATGTCGAACGAGATCAAACTAGGTATGGAGATACCGATGATCGAATCTCGGACATGTAATATATCGCGAAACAAAGGGATTAAGATACTAGCGTAAAAGGTTTCGACGATCACAAGAAAGTCATCGTTGAATGTGTGGGAGTCAGTATGGGTCTCCAGATCCCGCTTACGATTATTGATCCGAGAGGGGTCTCGATCATGTCCACATTATTCGCGAACCGTAGGGTGACACACTTAAGAGACACCGACATCCATTTGGAGCAAAAGTTTCATGCCGAAAAGAAAAGGAAAGCGCAGGAATTTATTTCACTAGACAATCAAACTGCTTTGTTGAAATTGCAAACTGGTTCTCGCATGTGAAATGGAATACTAGCAAGGGTTTTATGTGAATGTTTGTTAATTAAAGTAATTAACAAAATTCTGAATAAATAAATAAAAGAGTTTTATTTAAATGAGAGCTTGCATTAAATATGGTGGAAATTTAATGCATGTGAGTGGATTTATGAGTGGAGGCTTTTTAATGGGAATGGAGGCTTTTCATTTTGAGGGAGCTCCACCCACATGAATGTGGAAGAGGTGGGGCAGCCCCATGGCTGGGCGCATGGCCCCTTGGGTGCCCCTCTCTCCCTATAAAGGCCCCCTCTCCTCTCACACCACACCTCCTCGTGAAGGATCTCTCTCCCTCTAGATTTTATCCCCATGGTCTCGGACTAGCGAGATACATGTTCCCGTGGCTTTTCGGCAAGAAAGAGTTGTGCTTCCGCTGCATCGCTGGAGCGAGGAGGCGGAGGTTGCTCGGTGCCTCGAACGTGTGCGAGCACGGATCTGCTGTTTGCGGCGCTAGGACTTCCTCTCGATCTTGAGATCGGCAAGAGATCGTCTACATCAACTAAGAGTTTGGACTCGTTAAGCTTTGTCGGTCTTCAAGGGTATGTTCTCTACGGATATACATCCGCCCGTTGTTTGTATCTAGTATAAATAGATCTTGGTATATAGTTCACATCGTAGGAAAATTTTTGTTTTCTATGCTGCGAACCCTTCAAAGGGTATCGAGCGGATCTATGCGTAGATACTTTGCAGGTAGTACACATATGAGTATGTGGGCGATGATGATCATTTTATTGCTTCTTAGTTGTACTTTGGATATTGGTGGCATAGTGGGATGAAGCGGCGGACAAACTTTACATGTCCTCGCACATGAGACCTGTTCCACGCTTGACATGCAACTAGTTTTGCATAAGTGGCTAGCGGTGTCTGCTCATCCTACTATAGTCAATATCTAATTTGCAACGAGTTGTCAACAATTTGGTTATCCTCGTTGTGGTTCATGTTCGTAGGTAAGAACGGTTCTATCTTCGAAAGCCCTAAGCCACGTAAAATTTGCAATGGATAAATTAGAGGCGTCTAGTTTAGATTGTTCGGGCTAGTGTTATGATATGGTGATGTTGTAAGTAGAAGTATGAGATGATACTCTTACAATATACATAACGTGTAAACTCCATAGACCTTGGATTTACACATAAAGGTATGATAGTGATTATACCACGGTGCACATGATAGAGATCATATGCGAGAACCATATCATTCCACTAATAAACATGTGATGTTTGATAGCATCTTATATTGCTTGTTTGGCGTTTTATTAGCATAATAAGATGATCCCTCATTTAGATATCAAGATAAAAATGTGTTCTTCCTTAAGTATGCACCGACAATGTTTCGTCGCTTCAAGACATCACGTGATGATCGGGTGTACTTGAATCCACGAGCATATCTCGGTTGTAAGAAAGATACACACGCGAATACTAAGGTTCTTACTTGGCAAGCCTAGCATGTACAAACATAGCCTCGGAACACGGACCGAAAGGTTAAGCATGAGTCATATAGTAGATATGATGCCCATTTGATGCTCGCTTTGAAGCTACACCGACTCACGTGATGATCGGACTTGGTGTAGTGGATTTGGTTCATGTAATCACCAAAAGACACGAGGGATGTTTTTGAGTGGGAGTTCATTTCTAATTTGGATTAGTAGAACTCAATTTATCATAAATTAAATCAAAGTGAATTTGCATAATTTGTTGTAGTCATTGGCATTCGTTCACCACCTTATGCATAGTTGTAATTGAGATAATAGAACTATAGAATTCTGGATATATACTTTACGAACTGGTATCGTATTGTGTTGAGTGTCAATCTAAAGTTTAAAGTCCTATTGCAAACTTTCAGCAAAATTCTATTTACTCCGTGAAATTTAATAATTGGTATTAAATCGAGAGTAACAATTCCAGTGTTAGTATCTTAAGTATCATGTTTGCCTCCATGATTCTTGATTTAAACATCAAGTTTATCTAGGAGCTGAAAGAATTATTTCAGAAACCATCATGTGTGGCAGATATAACGATATCTGAAACAATGTTTGGGTTGAAATATGATAGAGTATAATATATGTTCTCATGTTGGATGAGAATTTGCGAAGGTTAGAGATGCTAGACATCCTAATCATCCAAAAGGGTTTTGGAAAGTAATGTTATACTCACGATTCGCCTTTATAAGCTAAAGTAGCTTGATCATGAAAGTCGTCATGATAAGGGTGAATAGAATATGTATGTAAAATGTTTACTACACTAAAAGATTACTAAAGAATGGATTTTGAAAGAATACCGATCATTTGATGATGGTGATCTACTTCAAAGTGCAAGTCCAAAGGTATTATTATTTGAATATACATGCTTTGGACTATGTGTCATGTATATGGCGCCACTTTTGATGTTGATAAATTCTTTTAAAAGGAAAAGGAAATGCTGAAAGAGAATCTATAAAATATATTTGGCAGAAAAGAAAAGATTGGAAATATCCAATTTTGGTATATAAATGATATACATGTTATGGTTGTATTCTTTGCTTGTTAAACAATGTGGTTCTTGGGTATTGGATACCGAATTGGTTGGTATGAAATGTCATACGGAACAACGCAATTCATGAACCACAATGGCCTAAGTAACTAGCAAGAGAAAATGTGATGATGTTCATCGAAAACAAACAAACCGTTGTTTGTATTTCTCGTTGACATCAAAGCTTGACTTCAAGATTTGTTTTAATAATTGTTATTTGAATCAGGTATTATAAGAACAAAGGTTGTTCAAATAATTACCGTATTCCATATAAGATGGATGATTTACAAATCTAGTTGAAGAAAGACTTCAAGATTTGTTTTAATAATTGTTATTTGAATCAGGTATTATAAGAACAAAGGTTGTTCAAACAATTACCGTATTCCATATAAGATGGATGATTTACAAATCTAGTTGAAGAAATCACATCCATAAATCCTAATGCTAAAATGTTGCAAGACAAATGATTGAAAGATCACTTACGAAGTGACATCGCTGTTTAAATTATATTGGAAAGAAAACATGAAGAATCTCCATATTCATGGATTTTTGGAGTCTTTGATTTGATCAAGTGACGCTTGTGAGACTTTCCTCGATAATTAAAACTTCGTTCAAAGGCCAAAGAAGAACGAGCGACTAAATTATTGGAATTTATACATATCGATGTATGTAGTCCATTATGTGTTAAATGGCGATGGGTTTCAACTTCATATGCTTTCTCCGAAATTTGAGTGAATGTTCACTTAATGAGAAAGAAGTATGAAATATTTGAAAATGTTTCAAAGACTTTCAAGATGAAGTGAAAATCATTGTAACAAGAAAAATAAATGAATTATGATTTGATCATAAAGGGATTTATTTGAGTTACAAGTGTAACAAGAAAATAAATGAATTATGGTTTTATCATAAAGAGATTTATTTGAGTTGCAAGTTTAGCAAAACACCTAGATTTACATCTCCCGAAACACCATAGGAGTATGGAGTGTTTGAGATTTGTAATGAAACCTTGTTTGACATGGTTGGATCAAAGGTGTTATTTATAAAACTGCCATTATGTTTTAAAAGATTAAAGCTTTAGAGACTACCGCTTTTACACTGAAAAAGAGCTCCATCTAGATCCGTTGAAATGACACCATGGAAGTTATGGTTTGGGGTAAAACCCAAGTTGTCATTTCTTAAATTTTGGTATACTAAACATAAGTAAGATGTTTACAACCAAAGTCGGATGAGCATGTCTTTGTAGGTTATTTCGAATAACAATTGGTTATCCCTCCTTAACACCAAGGACAAAAGGGTTTGTCGCTTGAAATGTGAAGTTTCTTGAAGAAGGAATTTTTCATAAAAGTTAAGTGGGAGGACAATAGAACTTTGATAAGGTTAACGAACCTTAGTTAAATGTGCTGAGTTCTTGGCGCGGAAATGGTTACGAGGCTGCCATAATGCTCATAGCTTATGTGCCTCAAAGGTTGTGGTCACGGAGATCTAAGTTCCTATTGAACCAAGTAGGTCGGTTAAACAATCAAATGCAAGATTTGAGAGTAAATCATTATTGTTTGACAATGATGAACCGATTATATGCAAAGAAGCGATGATGGGCCCTGACTCCGTCAAATGGCTTGAAGCCATAAAATCCGTGATAGTTCCATACACGAGAAATCAAGTTTTGAACTTGGAAGACCCTCCGGAAAGGTGTAAAAACCTATCGGTCGTATTTGGATCTATAAAGAAACAGACATGGATGTCTCACATCTATGAAATATTCGACATGTTGTAAAGTATTTTATGACAATGTTCAAAGAGTTGACTATGACAAGATTTGATCTTTCATAGCGATATTTAGTCTGAACGGATTAAAGTAGCAACCACTACATATAATTTGGTATATGGTAGATGAATAAACAAAACAAAGTTCTTCTAATAGAATGGTTACCTAGGACGTGTACATGACACGGTCCAAAGGGTTTTGTCAAATTCAAAGGATGCTAAAAGGGCATGCAAACTTCAATGGTTGAAGTAAGCATCGCGGAGTTGGAATCTTCACCGTGATGAAAAGGAGTTTTCATCAGGAGACGATGAAGATGCTTGCATTTGCAAGAAATTAAGTGGGAGCGCTAAGACATATTTCTAATACATTATGTGGAGGACATCTTGTTGATTAGAAATGATGTATCTTTTATTGACAAAGGTTAAGAATTTCATTTCGATGAAAGACTTAGGCAAAACCCGAATATTTAGCGTGCATGTCTATAGTGAATAGACTGTAACGCCAATATGGTTGTGCCAAACGTACATATATGAGATATTGAAGGAGTTCAATATAGAAACGACAAGAAACAGTTCTTGTTGCATGGAAAGGAATTGAATCAAAATTCAAGTGTATCGACACTTGATAAGTGAAACAAGATTCAAGTGCTTTGACACTTGATGAGTGCAATCACGAGAATGTCTTGATCAATCATACCATGATATGTACACATCCAGATATGTCCTATGCTCTAAGTGTTATGAGCATATACCAGAATGAATCATAAAATGATCATTGGACGATAGTGAGGATATTCTTATGATCTTTTGGAAGAACTAAGAATATATTTGTGTAGAGGTGACAAACAATTACAAATAGTTCATTGTAAAGCGTTACATTGATACTAGTTTTGTCACAAGATACAAATTAAGTTTATCTCAATTTAAACTATGGGTGGCACAATGTGATGGAAAGGAGATTCCATGATGGATTTGGAAGAGTTTCAAAGTTAAGACATTGTGACTAATACTACAACAAAAGGCTAAGTATATGACTGCTATAGTAGCAGCAAAGGAGGGAATTTGTGTCAAGTAGTTTGTTATCAAACTAAGGTGTGGTTATAGCGGGCTAACACTAAAGATATATTGTATGACAATAGTATCGACGTGTTTTAACCCCAAGGAACTAAAGGTCTCACCGAAAGACCAAATTTATACAATGCCATCTCATTGGAGAATGAGTGATGCGTGAAGACGCAAAGACATGCAAATACACACGGACCTGAAAGCGTCAGATCCGTAGATTATGTTAACCACTTGCAATTGTGTATATGGAACACCAGAAAGCCATAGGTGTTCAATACACAAAGTTTTCAAACTAGATTATTGTCTCTAGTGCAAGTGGGAGACTGAAGGGAATATGCCCGAGAGGCAATAATAAAGTGGTTATTATCGTATTCCTTATTTATGATAAATGTTTATTTTGCATGCTATAATTGTATTAATACGGAAACGTTAATACATGTGTGTTTAATAAACAAAAGGTAGTTCCTAGTTATGCCTCTCTTATAAACTAGCTCGTTGATTAACAAGATGATCATAGGTTTCCTGATCATGGACATTGGATGTTGTTAATAACGAGGTCACAACATTAGTGTAATGGTGTGATGAACATTCATCCGAAGTATAGCATTACGATCAAAGTCATTGAGTTTATATTGCTATAACAACTTACGAAGTGATCCTAATCCTTAGACCATGAGATCATGTCAATCACTAACACCGGAAGAGTTTCTTGATAACATCAAACGTCACACCGTAACAGGTGATTATAAAGATGGGTTCAGACTACTAAAGTGTTATGTTGAGGCCCATGGATCGAGAGTGGAATTTGTTCATCCCGATGACGGATAGATATACTGGGCCCTCTCGGTGATATCACATTGATTAGCTTGCAAGCAAGTGATTTGATCACTAGAATGTTATATCACGAACGAGAAAAGAGTGCATGTCGTAACGAGATCAAACTAGGTATGGAGATACCGATGATCGAATCTCGGACATGTAATATATCGCGAAACAAAGGGATTAAGATACTAGCGTAAAAGGTTCGAAGCGATCACAAGAAAGTCATCGTTGAATGTGTGGGAGTCGGTATGGGTCTCAGGATCCGCTTCGATTATTGATCGAGAGGGTCTCGATCATGTCCACATTATTCATGAACCGTAGGGTGACACACTTAAGAGACACCGACATCCATTTGGAGCAAAAGTTTCATGCCGAAAAGAAAAGGAAAGCGCAGGAATTTATTTCACTAGACACCAAAGCTTTTGGTTGAAATTCTAAACTGGTTACGCATGTGAAATGGAATACTAGCAAGGGTTTTATGTGAATGTTTGTTAATTAAAGTAATTAACAAAATTCTGAATAAATAAATAAAAGAGTTTTATTTAAATGAGAGCTTGCATTAAATTTGGTGGAAATTTAATGCATGTGAGTGGATTTATGAGTGGAGGCTTTTAATGGGAGTGGAGGCTTTTCATTTTGAGGGAGCTCCACCCACATGAATGTGGAAGAGGTGGGGCAGCCCCATGGCTGGCGCATGGCCCCTTGGGTGCCCCTCTCCCCTAAAAGGCCCCCTCTCCTCCTCTCACACCACACCTCCTCGTGAAGGATCTCTCTCCCCTCTAGATTTTATTCCCATGGTCTCGGACTAGCGAGATACATGTTCCCGGTGGCTTTTCGGCAAGAAAGAGTTGTGCTTCCGCTGCATCGCTGGAGCGAGGAGGCGGAGGTTGCTCGGTGCCTCGAACGTGTGTGCGAGCACGGATGCGCTGCTGTTTTGCGGCGCTAGGACTTCCTCTCGATCTTGAGATCGGCAAGAGATCGTCTACATCAACTACGAGTTTGGACTCGTTAAGCTTTGTCGGTCTTCAAGGGTATGTTCTCTACGGATATACATCCGCCCGTTGTTTGTATCTAGTATAAATAGATCTTGGTATATAGTTCACATCGTAGGAAAATTTTTGTTTTCTATGCTGCGAACCCTTCAAAAAGTATACGGGAGGACCCCACGGGATAAGAGAGCACATCTTGAGGATGTCGAACATGGCAGCAAAGCTCAAGCCAATGGATGAGGACCTCGAATTAAAGCCAGCACTCTTGGTGTACCTTGTGATGGCCTCACTTCCACAGCCCTTTGAAAACTTTGTGATAAACTATAATATGTCCCCTGAAAAGTGGGACATAGAAAAGACCATTGGGATGTGCTCCCAGGAAGAGGAAAGGCTGAAAGCCCTTCACGGCGGTTCTCTGAACTTCGTGAAGGATAACAGGAAGAGAGGCTTCACAGGAGGCAACCATGGTGGCTCACCCTCCAAGCCCCATGGCAAGGTTCCCATGCAGCACCAGTACCAGCATCACCACCCACAGGGAGAAGGATCGGTGCCATCATCGCAAAAAGCCGGCCACTACAAGAAAGACGCCGATTTGGCTAAAGTACATCATGGCCAAAAATGGTAAAGATATTGTTTCTTTTGTTAATAAATCTTTGTATGAAAAGTTTACTAGATCCACTTGGTGGATTGATTCTGGAGCAACTGTTCACGTTGCCAACTCTTTACAGGGGTTCCATTCGACAAGGACCACGCCAAGAAGAGAAAGACACATTGAAGTGGCGAATGGAATAGAAGCGAAGTGGAGGCCATTGGTGGCGTCCCTCGGAGCTGGTGATGGCTCTTTGCTTTTGCTCAAAGATGTGCTTTTCGTTCCTTCATTACATAGGAATTTAATAAGTGTTTCTGTTTGGATAAAGACTCTTCTGAATGTTATTTTGGTAATGGCAAGTGTGCCATCTGGTTGAAAGACAAATGTGTGGGTGTCGCTACATTATTTGATAAGTTATATTTGTTATCCTGCATGAGAAAGTTCTTTACGTGTGTGATGTGAATGAAAAGTTTCCTTGTCGAACAAAGAACAAAAGAAAAGAAAGCGAACTCTTGACTCATCGAAACTATGGCACTGCAGTTAGGCCATATTTCGAGGGAAGAATAGAAAACCTCGTTAAAATGACATTCTTCCTCCGTTAGAGTTCTCCGACATAGAACAATGCATAGATTGCATTAAAGGAAAGTATGTCAAACAGTTAAAAAGGGTGCAAACCGAAGCATAGCTACACTAAAAATAATCCACACGGATATTTGTGGACCGTTCGGTGAAAAGTGTGGATGGCTATGATTCATTCATAACATTCACGGATGATCACTCCGGTATGGTTATATTTATCCAACCAAAGAAAGATCAAGCGTTGGATAAATTTAAAATTTTCAAAGTCAAGTAGAAAATCAGCACGATAAAAGAATCAAAATAGTTTGGTCCGATCGGGGGAGTACTACGGTCGGCATACTCCATATGGTCAAGTACCGGGACCCTTTGCACGGTTCTGCTAGAAAATGGAATAGTCGCAAGACTCAATGCCGGGCGAACCTCAAGAAACGGAGAATGAAAGGCGCAACCGCATTCTTATGGATATGGTGAAAGATGATGAGCTATTCCACCCTCCCATTGGGATTGTGGATGGAGGCTTAAAACCGCCATTCATATTCTCAGCAGAGTACCAAGTAAGTCGGTGCCCAAAACACCGCATTTAATTGTGGACAGCAGAGTCCCTCTCTCGCACCACTTGAGGGTGGGGAGCCGGTGAGGCAAAAGTTTTCAATCCAAACATTGCAAAGTTAGACCCCAAAACAGTATCTTGCCATTTTATTGGCTATCCAGATAAGTCCAAAGGCTATCGCTTCTACTGTCCCGACAGATACACAAAGTTTGTAGAAACGAGACATGCAGTCTTCTTGGAGGACGAATTAATGAGGGGGAGCACGGTAGCTAGGAAAATTGATCTTGAGGAGAAAAGAGTGCATGCACCTAATCCGATGATTCAGGAGCCATTTTTCTCGCTACCTGTTGTACCACCATCTACAACCCCTGAGGTTGTGGTGCCGGCACCTGTTGTGACTCCACACGTGACAACAATGGGCGAAAGTTCGGAACCTGTCCATCAGGAGCCACCTGAACCCACTGTTGAGCACGAAAGGGAGCCAGAACA
Organism: Avena longiglumis; assembly: GCA_030063025.1. Lineage (NCBI taxonomy): Eukaryota > Viridiplantae > Streptophyta > Magnoliopsida > Poales > Poaceae > Avena > Avena longiglumis. The sequence continues at coordinate 451,656,946 of CP125974.1, read as the reverse complement.
GCCACCTAGTGTCAATGTGCCTGAACCCAAGGCAAGAAATGAGCAAGAGTCTGATGAACTCAGACGGTCTAAAAGAGAACGAAGACCAGCCATTTCCAAAGAAATCTACAAAGTTTACAATGTAGTTCATATGGAGGGCGATCCTACCACATATGAAGAAGCCATGAGTAGCCCTCACTCAACCAAGTGGGTGGAGGCAATGGAAGATGAAATGAAATCGATGAGTTCCAACAATGTTTGGGACTTAGAGGAAATTCCCAAAGGAGCCAAAACAGTAGGATGCAAGTGGGTCTACAAAACAAAGTATGACTCCAATGGGAATGTAGAAAAGTACAAAGCTAGACTCGTGGCAAAAGGCTTTACGCAAAGAGAAGGCGTAGATTACAATGAGACTTTTTCTCCGGTCTCATGTAAGGACTCCTTCAGAATCATCATGGAACTAGTTGCACATTTTGATTTAGAGTTACATCAAATGGATGTCAAGACGGCATTTCTAAATGGAGATTTAGAAGAGAATGTTTACATGAAACAACCCAAGGGTTTTTTCATGGAGAGGAAGGAACATATGGGATGCCGCCTAAAGAAATCCATTTATGGGTTAAAGCAAGCCTCTAGGCAGTGGTATTTAAAGTTTAATGATACCATTAAAAGATTTGGATTCAAAGAAAATGTTGAGGACAATTGCATTTATGCAAAGTTCAAAAGTGGGAAATATATTTTCCTAATTCTATATGTGGATGACATTCTGCTTGCTAGAAGTGATGTTAGTCTACTACTAAAAACAAATAAGTTCTTGTCATCAAACTTTGACATGAAAGACCTTGGTGAAGCTTCTTATGTTTTGGGCATAGAAATTCACCGAGACAGAAAGAATGGAGTGTTAGGACTGTCGCAGAAAGCGTATTGTGAAAAGATTTTAAAGAAATACAATATGCATGCGAGTAATTCAACACCTGCTCCCAGTCAAGGGCGATAGTTTTGGGAAATCCCAATATCCAAAGAATCAATATGAGATCGATCAAATGAAGTCAGTACCATATGCTTCGGCTGTTGGAAGCTTACAGTATGCACAAGTGTGCACTCGCTACGACTTAGCATTTATCACCGGGTACTCGGTAGATATCAAGAGAATCCAGCATAGAAACCGGAAGATGGTAAAGAAAACTTTGCGTTATGTGCAAGGCACAAAAGGCCTCATGCTAACATCTGAAGATCTGATTCCCTAGAGATAAAGGGTATTCAGATGCAGATTTTATGGGAGATAAAGGCGATGAAAGTCCTGACAGTATGTCTTTACTCTCGAGGAGGTGCTATTTCGTGGAGAAGCACCAAGCGATCGATAGTTGCATCATCTACGATGTATGCAGAATTCATAGCATGTTATGAGGCCATGGGACAGGCATTATGGTTAAAGAAATTCTTACCCGACTTGAAAGTGGTTGACTGCATTTGCAGGCCACTAAAGATGTACTGTGACAACGAGCCCGCAGTATTCTATGCTCACAACAACAAGTCGAGTAATGCTTCAAAGTCTATAGATATAAAGTATTATGTTGTGAAGGACAAAGTCCAGGATCAAACTATAAGTCTCGAGCATATAAGGACAAAGGATATGCTTGCGGATCCGCTAACGAAAGGCTTACCACCCAATGTGTTCAAGGAGCACATAGCCGGCATGGGTTTAATGGCAAGCCTATGATCCCTGGACTATAGAGGCCCGAAAGTAACAGAATTTGTTTCGGAACATGAAGGCATATAGTAGCTGTCAGATTCTATCGGCAATTGAGCTGAGACGATGAAACATGCTCTATGTGTCATTCTGTGATGAAATAAGTAAAGAACAAGGTTAAAAGTAAAGTCGAGATCTAGGGGGAGAATGTTGGATAGATCTCTCCCACGTTCGGGCCCAACGGCCCGAACGGAGTCCCTTATCGCGCCCTAATCGGGGGCGCCCAACCCTATCCATGGTTGTGGGCCCCTGTCGCCAGTGCGTATATAAATAGGTGGGGGGGCCGGACGCACACGGTACGAGGTTCACCGTGCGCCGCAGCCCCCCACAAACATACCCACCGATTAGGGTTCGCACTAGGCCGACGGGAAGCTCCACCGCCACCGCTCTCAACCTCCCACGCTCACGCCGTCGCCCCTTTTCCCATGGCGAACGACGGCGGATCCAGCTCTGGCTCTGGCTCCGGAATCCCCTCCGGTTCCTGCTTGTCAAGCCAGGGTGCAGGTAGTCTCACTCTCTCTCTCTCTCTCTCTCTCTCTCTCTCTCTCTCTCTCTCTCTCTCTCTCTCTCTCTCTCTCTCTCTCTCTCTCTCTCAGTTCTCCTAGATCTAATCCCATAGTGCATCTACTGAGAATGTTCTAGCTCTATCAAGCATTGCTTCACCCATTTTATGCATGAAGGCATAATATAGATATCTCTGTACCATTTTGTATTCCGACTAAGCATGTTGGCTGGAAATTAATGAATGAAAGTGTGTGGCCGCCCCAAGAGAAAACTCGGGGACTGCCGGAATTAAACTTGTTGTGCGCTATTTTACTTTCATGCATGTCGGCACCTCGAAAGTTACTCGGGGACTGCCGAGATTTATTTACTGTACTTGTTTATTTTTATGTCGGCTAGCCGCGTTTATTTTCCCCATGACGAAATATTAATGTGTTTGCGCTAAAAGAGCCCGGTTTTCGACCTAGTTTCTGTCCGCAAAAGGCTTCATGACTAGGCAAGATCAAGGGATGGTTGATGTGCACACGAAAAACACTAAGGAACAGAAAACAAAGCTAGCCGGCATCCTGTATTTCAATTCTTAAAAATGCTAAGTTGAATGGCTCAAAGCTATATCTCAAAGTTTTAGTATTGTTGGCTTTGTTTTGTGATCTTGTGAATCATGCCCAAAAGTGGTAAACGCGTAGCAAGTTTATGAAGCCTAGAAAACAAGAAAATGAACCCGGGGACTTGGTCCAAAAGCGATCCGACATAAACTTCAACTTAACCTAAATAAGGTTCAGAGTAGACCACACCAAAAGCAAACGAAAGTGCAGCAAGTTATACATATGCACCTGGCATCCCGGGGATTTAACGAATTTCGAAGTTTTTCGTGACCAACAGCAAGCATGCAATTTAAGCAGCAGCGTCGTCGCCTGATGGAGAATCGGAGGGATCAGGAGCGTTCTCGGAGCCAGGGACCTGTGAGCTGCTGGCTATATTGCTGCCGACATGGATGTCGATCTCGGGAATGAGATCCAGCTGGATGTCCTCGTCAATGTCCTCTTCTTCCTCCTCGTTTTCACCCTCTTCCGGCTGCGCGTTGACATCTTCCATGAAGTTGCGATCCTTCAAGTAAGCAGCAAACTCGTGGGCCTTTCGGCGGCAACGCTCGAGAAGCACCTTGTCGGTCAACCAGATTGATCCACTCCGGACCGAGTGGATGGTCTCGATGTCCAACCCTTCATAGTGAGAAGCAATAAATGTTATGGCATCTTCAGCACCAACCCGGGCAGCGAAATCTGGCCATTCAGTGAGCCTATCTTCAACATTCATGAGATAGGTCTCCAAATCACCCATGTCCTTTGGCCTGGGGATCTCGGGCCAGAGCTTGTGGAAGACATGGACAGCGGCAAAGACAAGATCTTGAGATTGCTCTTTCATTGACGACAGGCATGCCTTGAGAGCTGCAATATGGTCTTCAATGGTTAAGAATTTCGAGTCGGGATCGCCCGCAGTGATCCTCCGCTCCCGAGATTGTTCAGCAGCGGTTGTTGCCTGTTATTTGGCATTCCGGGAAGTTGACTGCAAAATGGAGATAGTTATATCAGAACCGAGTCAGGCTAAAAAAGAGTGATGTCGGAGGCAAGGAAGATGATTAAAAGAAACTTACTGTTCAAGATATTCCGGATGTAGATCATGCCGGATTCCCATGCCCGAGCCTTCTTATTCAGTGCATCCAATTCAGATTGGTATAAATTAAATCTTGATATATTTTACTGTAAGTCAGAAATTTTGGTGTGATCTTTATTATAAACTTAAAAGAGCAAGCGATACCAAGCAAAGCAGATTCAGGTAGGATATGGGGGCACATCACAAAGTATATAACTCTGTGTCGTTGGGCCTACACCGGGTGGTGTTTGAATCTGACTCACAAACACACCGATAAATTTATCGCCTTAAAGGGCTTAAAATATGAGCTGTCGGAGATTGGAATCTGCTTCGCAATATCAGGAGTGACTGTATTAGCTCCTTTGATGTTTTTTGAGTTTAGTTTCTGTCCTCGTTTCTGTAATAAAGTAGTACATGAAATAGCCCAATTCGGTCTGCGCACTGAAGAAGGGTTTATTGGATGCACTCGGGTTAATGCAATACTTGTTTTCCGCTAAAAAAACACTCCATCCATATCCACGACCATCGAGTAGGACAAGTGGGAGGTGATTATCGTCTACGGCCCCGCGGACCATAGGAGGTCCCAGAGTTTTTGCTCGAGCTCAAGGCCAAGATTGAGCGGACGGATATCCCAGTGGTCGTGGCGGGTGATTTCAATCTGATCCGTTCGATCGAGGACAAGAGTTCGGCCAATGTGGACCTCCCTAGGATGCTTATGTTTAACGACTGCATTGCTGACCTCTCTCTCCGAGAGATCTCACGTGTGGGCGCTAGATATACGTGGACCAATAACCAGCTCTCCCCTATTCGCAGCGTGTTGGATAGGGTGTTTGTCTCGGTTGAGTGGGAACTGGCGTTCCCCCTCTGCTCCCTTCGTGTGGTCACACGGATTGGCTCTGACCATACCCCCCTCCTCGAGGAGGCTCCCCCCGCGTCTTAACTGCTTTCACTTCGAGACCTTCTGGCTCCAGCAGTCGGGTTTTGTTGAGGCGGTTCGGACCCGGTGGTGTGAGGCGGTGTCCCCCCCACCCCACGGGTGTTTTGTGCCGTTTATGTTTGGCACCACTATGCCAAACTCGTGCGCCAATTCATGCGTGGTTGGGGTGCGGACCTGGGGTCTGCTCGGAGGCTTCAGAAGGATGCGATCCTTCAGGCCATCCAGGCCTTAGACCAGGAGGCAGATCAGGCGCGCCTGTCGGCGGTAGCCTGGGCCCATAGGTACTCCCTTGAGACCTACCTAATGGAGATCTTCAAGGGAGAGGAGGCTTTCTGGCGGCAAAGTAGTCGCCAGAACTGGACCGTCCAGGGAGAAGCAAACACAGCCTACTTTCATGCCATTGCTAATGGTAGACGTAGGAGGTGTTCGATCCCGTGCCTCTGGGAGGAGGGTTCCCTTCTGGAGGACCTGAAGGAGATCTCCTCCCATATTTATGCCTTCTACAAGGATCTCTTCACGGCTTCTCCCCGTTCGGGGACCTCCTTGACTCAGGATTTTTGGACCATGGACGCGACGGTCACCTCCGCTGAGAATGTGGACCTCACCCTCCCCTTCTCACAAGAGTAGGTGGACGCCGCGTTCAATTCTATGCAGGCCAATTCGGCTCCTGGCCCGAATGGTCTCCCGGTAGCCTTCTTTCAGACGTTCGGGGAACAGTTGCTTCTGGTGCTCATGCCCATGTTCCACGAGTTTTTCTCGGGAACGTTGGTTATGTCGAGGCTTAACTTTGGGGTGATTACTCTGATCCCAAAGGTCTCGGGCGCTACGGATATTTGCCAGTTTCATCCGATCACCGTCATTAATGTGGTCCAACGGATCTTCGCGAAGGTGTTCGCCAGTAGGCTCGCAACGGTGATAGAGCGCCTCACTCAACCCCTCCAGTTTGCATTCCTGAAGGGACGCCTCATTCACGATGGGATTATCTGTTGGAGATATGCCCTAGAGGCAATAATAAATGTAGTTATTATTATATCTTTGTGTTTATGATAAATGTTTACATTCATGTTATAATAGTATTAACAAGGAAACATTAATACTTGTGTGATTTGTAAACTTAAATTGAAGTCCCTAGTAAAGCCTCTATACATCACTAGCTTGTTGGTTAATAAATGATTGTGGTTTCCCTATCATGAATATTGAGATGTTATTAACAACAAGATCATATCGTTAGGAGAATGATAAGGTGGACATACTCCTATAGATAAGCATAGCATAAAGATCAAGTCATTTTAATAGTTCAATTGCTATATGCTTTCTGATACATAGTAACCTAATTCCTTCGACCATGAGATCATGCGTATCACCTTTACCGGATGGATGCTTTGATGACATCAAACACCACACCGTAACTGGGTGGCTATAAAGGTGGCATTGAGTGTTCGGAAAGTATTGGTTGAAACACATGGATCAAGAGTGGGATTTGTCCATCCATATGACGGATAGATATACTCTGGGCCCTCTCGGTGGAATGTCATCCAATTAGCTTGCAAGCATGTGACTGGCTCACAAGGGATCACATATCACGGTAACGATAAAAGAGTACTTATTGGTAACGAGGTTGAACTAGGTATGCAGAGATACCGACGATCATAACCTCGGATAAGTAAACTATTGTGAGACAAAGGGAAATTGGTATCGTATGTAAGTGGTTCATTCGATCACAAAGTAATCGTAGAAATATGTGGGAGCCATATGAATTTCCAGATTCCTCTATTGGTTATTGTTCGGAGAAGTGTCTCGATCATGTCCGCATAATTCACGAACCGTAGGGAGACACACTTAAGGATTCGACGTTGTTTGAGTAGTTATGGAATGATGAGAAAGAGACCGAATGTTGTTCTGAGTCTTGAATGGGATTCGGGATATCACGAGGAGATCCGGAATGGTCCGGAGAATAAGATTCATATAAGGAAAGTCCCGTTTCGGAGTTGGGGAATGGTTCCGGTGTTTTCATCGGGAATGTTCTAGAAGGTTCCGGAATGTCCGACACTCCGGAGGGGAAGGGTACATGAATGTGTTATATAAAGTTGGTATGATTGCATTATGTACTCGATGTCATCGCTGAACAAAATAGAGGGTTTATTCAAATCCTAGTTTGAAAAGTCAAACGTCAAGTTTGAAAGTCAAACGGCTAGTTTTGGGAAGTGGAGAGGGAGGTGGAAACCGACTTAGGGGAGGAGTTCCTCCTCCCACCGCCGGTGCACCACCAAGCCGAGTTGGGGAGGGACTCCCCTCCCCTTGGCCGGCCCCCTCCACCTATATAAGGAGGGGCAGGGCTCCCCTCCTAGACACACAAGTTTCTACCTCTAAACCCTAGTACCAAGCCGCCGCCGCCTCCGTAGCCGCCGCCGGCCCTAGGGCAAACCGCCGCCACCGCCTAGCTAAATCCTAGCCACCGGCTTGCCCCTCCTCGGCGTGTCTAAACCCTAGATCGTCGAGGGACTCTCTCATACTCCACCATACTCGCTCCGGCTTAAGACGAAGCCCTGCGAGCTCTCCCCTCTACTTCCTGTACCACGCCGTTGTGCTGCCGGAATCGCGAGGAGAGTGCTACAACCTCTGCTGCCTGCTAGAACAAGGGAGAGGAAGGTCTTCGTCGAGTACCGAACGTGTGACCGACTGCGGGAGCGCTGCCGGAACGCAGCGCCGGAAGGATCGTCTACGCGATCTTGAGATCGGGAAGAGTACGACTACATCACCCACGAGAATCCGCTCTCGTTAAACACTTTGGAATCTTCGAGGGTGAGTTATTCCATCGACTCGTTGCTACAATCTAGTAGATAGATCTTGTCTTGTTTGTTTGTATGCGATAGAAAAATTTTGTTTTCCATGCTACGAATCCCTACATTATCGCCTTACATGAGATTATCAACGAGGTTAAGATCCACCATCAGAAAGGGGTGTTCCTAAAATTGGACTTTCAGAAGGCTTATGACCGATTAGACTGGCCATTCGTTCGATTGGTGCTGGAACGGAGAGGCTTCGCTGACCGCGTTATCTCATGGATCATGCAATTCGTGATGAGTGGTAGCACATCCATTAATGTCAATGGGGAGGTTGGCCCGTACTTTCGGCCCACCTGCGGTGTTAGACAGGGGGATCATATTTCTCCCCTCCTGTTCAACGCCGCGGTGGATGCCCTTGCAGAGATCTTGGATAGAGCCAAGATCGCTGGCGACATCTCGGGTGTGGTGGGACACCTTTATGCGGACGACACCATGATCATGATTGAAGGCTCGGAGGCTGACATCGTTCATCTAAAGTTCCTCCTTCTGTGCTTTGAGTCTATGTCAGGTCTGAGGATCAACTTCGACAAGAGCGAGGTGATGATTCGGGGGTATTCGGAGGATGATCGCGCCTGTATTGATGACAACCTAAATTGTCGCCTTACCGACTTCCCCATCTCCTACTTGGGGATGCCGTTGCGCGATTCTCGAGTGTTGATCAAGGATCTTGCCCCCCTTGTCGCGAGGGTGTGTACTAAGGATGAGCCTTGGCGCGCGCGCCTCACCATGAAGGGGAGCAAGACGGTCCTAATCAACTCTTGTTTATCTAGTCTGCCCATGTACCAGATGGGGTTGTACCTCCTCCCGGAGGGAACCCACGCGGACTTTGCTAAGGAATTGTCCAGGTTCTTCTGGGCAGCTCGGGATGGCCGGCAAAAATACCATATGGTGAAATGGGCCGACGTGTGCGCCCCCAAGAACCTTGGGGGCATAGGAATCTGAAAGGGTAATTGCCCCTATGTGTGGTTTTGGTGATTAATGACAATCCCTATGGACTAATGTTTTCACTGAGTTTTATATGCAGGTATGTTCCATAGGTCATGCTTGTAGTCCATGTGTTGGATTCAAGTATGGATGCCATGAAGATAAAGATATACCTTGAGTATTGGCATCAAAATCATCGAGTTGAAGAGAAGAATATGATATGATCAAGATCTTGAGAGTGTGATCTCAATAGAAGAATTCAAGATATGGCTCTAAGTCAGTGTCATGATAGCCTCATTAGTTGATCTATGGTTGACTAAGATTTATATCATGTAATCAAATGAAGAGTTCCTTATGTACCTCAAGATATTAAGATGGAGCACGAGAAGATACTTGGTTGACCAATACAAAGAGTGAAGAGTGATTTCAAGTTGGTCAACACATGAAGCATAAAGAATGTACCACATGGTATTGTGGTATGGTAAGCCTTGTCAATTATGCATCATGAACTAATCCATTATATATTTGCCTTTGCATTTTATATATGGACATGTATCTTTCCATGGGCATGCTTCAAAAATGAAGATATTATATAGCCCATGAGAGGATGACATCAAGTGGTGATCGTCATCAAGGTTGAGAAGAGAAAGTTCAAGATAAGCATCTCGAGAAGATCATTTGCTTGAAGCTTGCCGTCCATATTGGTGATAATGGACATGTGAAGACATGTATTAATGAAGCTATCCCATAGTGGTGTATGGGGAGCAAATTAGGAGTCTTCATGAAGCAACAATGATCAAGTGTTGCATTCCGGCTTGGGTGGAGCTTGAAGCGTTGTCATCAAGATCAAGCGGTTTGCGCAAGGCAAAGGTATGGCCTTGCTAGGTTTTCCTTTTACCGGTCTCAGGGTGGTTGTTGGGAGACCGGGTTATAGGATAGATAGCCGCACTATCAAGAGGGGCTTTCGGTTGTGTAACTTGATAACATCGTCATAGGGAGCTCAATCCTTTGCATATTTTGTATCTTCCTATTTTGTTGCTTCTTGGTGTTTCTCCATGTGAGGTTCTTGAGCTTGTTTCTAGCTCTTCAACAAGCCCAAGTTCATCAAAAACTGAATTCGTATGCATCTTCTATGGCGTTTTCGAGTTTGAAGGTTTTATCGGTTCTTATTTAGGGAGGCTTCTTACATTTCTTCATTTGGTTCTATCCTCCTTTGTTGGGCTATGATGTTTCTCTGCACAATCTTGTAAAGCTTGTTGTCCTCGTCAAAACAAGCCCAAGATCATCGAAATTGGAGTCCGGATGCAAAAGTTATTGCGTTTTTCGTGAAGCCTGGTTCATCCCGATTGTGGATTCAGTTCAACCGGCTCCCAGACCGGGTGGTCCGGTGTCAGGACCGGAAAACCGGATCTGAAACCGGGATTTTCGGTTTTTCTATACCGAGTCTATCCGAGACTATGTACTGACTCTAATTCCGGTTTTAAATTCGGTTTTCCGGTCCAGGAAACGGACCGTTCGGTTCTGGAGCCGGTCCAACCGAACTTTCAAACGAGTTCGCACAGATTTCTTCCAACGGCCATATTTTCTTTCCACTATAAAAGGGGGTTCTTCCCCCAACGTTTTAGGTTGTTCTTGACCACGAAATTGACCTCCATTGTTGAACCTCTTGAGCTTGCTTCCTCCCTCTTCCCTCCTATGATTCTTGCATCTTTTTGAGGGCTTTGGAAGAGGAGATCTAGATCTACAATCCCCACCAATCAATTCCTCCTCTAAGTGAGGGGAACCCATTGGATCTAGATCTTGGAGTCATTTGTTGACTTCCACCATTGTTCTTCCTCTCTAATTCCTCCCTAGTACTTGTTGCTTTGGTGGGATTTGAGAGTGAAGGATTTGAGCACCCTTGGTGGTCTTGCTTTGCATTCTTGCATAAGTGTTGAGCTCTCCATTACGATTTGTTCGAGTGAGAGACCGTGAGCTTGTTACTCTTGGAGGGTGACCTCCTAGTTGGCTTGGCGGTTGGTACCGCGGTGTTCTCTTCGTGGAAGATTGTGAACAGACCCAGGATTCTCCTTCGTGGAGCTTGTGAAGTGGTTGTGGAGCTTGCCATCTCCGGAGTGGAGGAAAAGCTAGCCATAAGGAAAGGGCATATTCCTTCGTGGGATAGACTCGGAGAAGAAGGTGAGCCTTTGTGGCGCGTGAGGAATCCTTCGTGGAACCTCACACGTCTCCAACGTGACGTAGCCCCCTTCCCAAAGGTGGTGAACACAGGAATACATATTCGTCTCCGCGTGCCTCGGTTATCTCTATATCCGAGCTTACTTTCCTTGTGATAGCCATCGAGCTTGAAGTACTTATATCTTGCTTATCACTTGTGGTATATTTATGTTGTGCTATCTTGCTTAGCTTAATTTGTTGTTGGTGCACTTAGTTGAGCCTAGTGTATTTAGGTTTTGTGCTTGTAAAATAAACGTTAGTTTAATTCCGCATTCTATCAAGCCAAAACCGTAATAGTTTTTACATTGCCTATTCACCCCCCCCCCCCTCTAGGCGACATCTCTATCCTTTCAATTGGTATCAGAGCAAGGTCTCTCCTTGTTTAGGCTTCACCGCCTAGAGTGTAAAGATGTCGGCTAGTAGTATAGTGCACAATGACACAATTATCTTTGATGGCACAAATTATGCTTTGTGGAGAAATTGCTTGCTTTGTAATCTTCGGACCTTGTGTACAAATATTGAGCGATTTCTAGATGTAGGTTTTTCTCCTCCCATGGATCCTCAAAATCCATCTTTAGAGGATGAGAAAAATTTACATCTCGAAGCTCAAGTATCTAATGAGCTTATTTTCTCTTTGAGCCCCACAGTTAATTTGTTCTTGTGATTGTAAAAGTAAAGTCGTCTCATGAGAAGTGGACCAAGCTTAAAGAAATATTTGGTGGTTCCATTTCTAATATTGTCGGTGGTTTCTCCGAGGAGATCTCTTTTCCTTCACATCATGAAGAGCTCCAAGTTGCTTCCACCTCCGGCCGCGATGAGTTCTCATCTTCACCCACTTTACCAATGTGTGGAAAGACACAAGGTAAAGATATGGTGAGTGGTGTTGGGAATTGCAATGTTGATATTGTGCTCGCTAATGATGATCCTTCATCTCTCTCCCATTGCAATGTTTCTTCTTTGGACTTAAGCACTTCTTGCAAAAATAATGCTATATCCCCTTGTGTTGCTAGTCCTTGTATATCATCTAGAAATTATTTGAGTACTAGTGTAGATGATACGCTTGATTTTCCTTGTTACCATGAACAAAATGCTTATATTCCTCTAGTTGTTTATCTAACAATGTAGAGGAAATCAAACATTCTATGAAGCAAGACATGATCGTGAATGAAGATTCCAGAATATCCTCATCTTCATTCTCCCATGCTCACATGTGCCTTATGGCAAGAGGATCAAAGGTATCTCCTACTTTGGATCCCAATATATCTTGTAAAGATACTATCAATGATAATGATGATAGTGATGATGACATTGATGATGATACTAGTGCTCTCTTGCTTGAGTTGACTTTTTTGTGTACCTCTCTTCGTGGTAATAATAAGGTCGTTACTTGTCTCAAACACGTTATGGACACCATAACTAAACAAACGGGAACCATAGAGGAGTTGGATTTCCAACTTGATGATATGAGTCGGAGATTCAATCTCCTTAAGCAAGAGCTTGCCAAGGAGAAGAACACTAATTGTCTCCTCACACAAAAAATTGAATCTTATGAGCTTGAAAAGGAAAATTCCATTAATGATGCTTGTGCTACTAACTCTACTTCTTGTGAAGCATCTACCCTAAAGGAGAACGTTGAGCTAAGGGCTCAACTTGAGTTGCTAACTAGCAAGTATAGGAAATTGGAAGAAAGTCATGAAAAGCTCTCGGGCTCTCACAATGATCTTCTAATCTCTTATGATGGGATAAAGTTAGCTCATGAGGCAAGTATTACCAAGGTAACATCTTGTGAGCCTCTTTTGGACATTAGCACAACTTATACTCAAAATGCTATTTTGCCATGTGCTAGTCCTAGTAATCCATCTAGCCATACTATTGATAAACCTTGTGTTGGATTAATTGCTTTGCCTTGTTGCTCTAACAATGAAGCTTATACTTCCTCTAGTACTTGTATTTCTACTAACCATGTAGAGGAAATCAAAGAGCTCATGGCCCAAGTCACTTCCTTGAGGAATGACTTGGAAAAGAGTCTTGGAGGGAAATCCACACTCGATAATGTCTTGAGTGTGCAAAAATCCCCTAATGATAAAAGTGGACTTGGATTCAACTCCAATAACAAGAACAAGTCCAATATAAACAAAAAGAAGGGCCAAAACCAAGTAAAGAATTCGGCCAAGATTATTTGCTTAAAGTGCAAGGTTGAAGGACATCATGTAAGATCTTGTCCATTGAAGAAAAAGCACTTGAGTGAGAAGCAACAAGTGAAGCGGCCACAAGCTCATGTTCAAGCCCAAGTTGAAGCTAGGACACTTCCAAAGAAGAATCAAGATATTGCTCCCCAAGCCAAGAAATCAATGAAGAAGAGAAAGGGGAGCACTTGTTGCTACATATGTCGTGTGAAGGGGCACTTTGCCTCTTCATGTTCAAATGGTACCTTATCTAACCCTATCATTGTTGATGATGATTATTATCTTAGGAAGGATAAGGATGGCAATGTGTTTGCCAAGTTTGTTAGAACTCAAAGTGGTGTCAAGAAAAGAACCATTTGGGTTGCCAAGCCTATTGTGACTAACCTCTTAGGACCCAACTTTGTTGGGGACCACCAAGCTCAAACTTGATCAATAGGTGTTTGTGGAGGGCATTGGAGACTTGGCTAACTCATGAAGAATTAAGGGATCTTCATATTTTATATTTGATCAAGCCAAGTCCTAAGGATTATTATTTCCCTATCTTATCCAATGTGCCTCTTCATGTAACTTGTACTTAACTCATTTATATTGTAAGTTACTTGCCCCCCTTTACATGTTTTGGTTTTGTACCAAGTATGTGTTTGTATTTGGTGTGCCTAATGCTTGATTATTTTGTGTATTCAAGTATGTCTAGGTGTTTGGCACATCATTTACTCGTGTATTTTATTTTGAGCCTCTAATGCATCTTGATGATATCTTATTTGGCTCTTTTAGAGTGGTTAATGGAACATCCCATTTTGGGTGAGTGACATGCCTCGCGCATCTCTCAAACCTTAAAATATGTGTACATGAGTACTACCACTTAGTATTGATATTGCAAGCTTATCTAGTCACTATGTGGTGTATCATACTCATGAAAAATTCAAATTCTAAATGTCCATTAATTATCTCTAGTTGAGGTTGTTTTTCCTCTTATAAAAAAATGAATATCACATTATGGGGGAGTAATATGCTTCTTTTGCATATCACAATCTTAGGAAATGTGAACATATGAGGTAGTGCCACTTAGAGTTGATATTATTGATTATCTTATTTCTAGGTGGCATGTTGGCTCAAACAAGGTCCTATTTTTGTTAGAAGCTTTTATTGCTCGTCTTTTTGGTCTTTGTTTGAGTAAGAAATTCTTGGTGCGGTCTTTCTCAAATACATATCTATATATCTTATTTGGGATACCATTTGCTTCAAGTTATTCTAATCATTGCTTTGCATGATTGTGTGACTAGTTGAAGCTATCAAGAATCTCTATCTTTGCATAGTGCTTAATCTTTTTATTTCTATCCTATGCTTTTTATTGTGAAGATTTATATTTAATATCCGTGCAATATACCACCGGAAATCTATTCCAATACACTCATTGTCTTCGACAATTGATATACTTGTGTGTGGTAACATTTGTGGATCATCTTCACTTTGGAGTTAACCTCTTATTGCCTTACTTTCTTTCCAAAATTTTGGTGTGGCTCCCATTGTCTTCCTTGGCTTTTGAACATATCTTTGATGATGTTTTTGATTATTATCAAATGTGTTTTAGTGGAAGACAAACATTTTCTTCTCGGAACCTTGTGCCATTGTGAAAAGTGTTAAGGGTTTGGTTTATTTGTTGAAACCTTGCTCTTTTGGGAGTTTGTTATCTCATTCTTTATTCTCTATTTTATTTTCTTGAATGAGATAAATCTTTGAGCATTTGTGTTCTTATTTCATCTTTCATGCTTAATAGTTTTTGCTCGGTTCATGTGTTGAACTTTGTTGAACAAATCTTGTGTTGATTTGATTCTTTGATATAGTTTGGACAACAAATGTGTTTTGTCACACCTTGTATGCCTTCTTGAATATTTTTGGTGATTTGTCCAAAGTATATCTTCGTTGGATCTTGAAATTCTCGCGCATGCATGTTTAATAAATGTATATCTTATGTCATGTTTTGCTTTCTTTGATCCAATATATAGGGTATACTCCATCAAATCCTTAAACGGCTAAGATGTGCATGAAATTCAAATTTCATCTCTAAATATGCACATATTATTATGGAGTGTATCCTATGTGTTGTGGTTATTCTAACCACTTTGGACCCAATAAGTTTGGGGACCAAGATGTACTTGAATGTTGTTTTAGGTACATTGAAGATGCAATGGATGCTTGTCTCTTCTATAAGGAAAGTGTTGTCACCACATGTTAATTGGAGCCAAGCTAGGATAATCTAAAAAATTCTTATCTACTACATCATACCATTGCTATCTCGGTAACAAATATCTTATTCATGCATACTATTATTCCATCCAATCTCTTATAGGTTGCATCTTGGCATGAATTTATTTGTTTGTCAATGTTCGATTCTTGCAATTATCTTTGAAATACTTTGTATCCTTATTGCTTATGTGAGTAATTTGATATGATGCATATAATGGGGAGTATATAAAATCATTTTCATGATTCACCAATTCCAAATATGCCTTCTAGCAATTTATTGCATATCAACTCCTCAAGGTACTCTGATGTGCAATATTGTTTAAATTGCATTGAATCATTCCTTTTGATACTTGTTGCCTTTCTCAAATTATCCCAACTAGCATTAGTTCCCTTAGTGTTAGTTGTGATGGTTTTGAGATTTTTTGTTTTTCTTTGGTGAAGTTCATTGATATACCATAAGATAAAATAGAGCCATGGGCTATATATGCACTTAAGAAAAATATCCTTTTTGGTATATCTTATGACTTCCGCTTGGATATCATGTATTCTTTATTAACCTCTTATGTGTGGATGTTTCTTTGTGGATTATTCTCATGTTTTTTCCCTTAGAAACTTATATACACTAGAGTGTTAATCTCTCGCCTTGATATACTCGCTCTTTTCCGACCATCACTCTTATCCTCTTGATTTTTAATGGTTTTGGTAAGGTCTTGATTTATGAGTGCTTGGTTTACTTTTATTGCATATTCACACACTCATATCTCATATTTGGTTTCTTTTGGACTTAAGCTTGGCTTGACAAGTGTATTGGTTTATATCTAATCCTTGTATCTTGGTTGTGTTCTAAATAATATAGAGGGAGTTAGGATTCCATGTTTGTGCATATTGTATTCAAATGAAACAACTAATTTATGCACGAACCTTGGGGAGCTTCCTTATTTCACTTAGAGCACTATTTGTCCATTTGATTATTTGGATCTTTTGATTGCTAGCTTCATCCGTTGAAGTTCCTTCACCTTGTTATCCTTTTAGCAATCCTTGATCCTCAATATAGTTTGATTTCCTCCAAGTGTTCGTCATTAGGTATGTGCATGTGATTTCACTCATATTACGAGTAATGCACACCTTGTGTAGGAACTCATACTATATTGTCATTCTAACCTTGTTATCCATTTTGGCACTTGTTGTCAATGGGGGAGAAGTTTAGAGGGTTTTAAGGGAAATGGTTTTCTACTTAAGATTGGTTTGTTCTTAAGTGTTTGCCTTTCATGCATCTCATCTTTATTATGTTTTGCATGGTTGTATATATAGTGGAAACTCTCCCAAAGGTTATGCTTGACAATGTATGCAATGAAATTCAAGATCATCACACGTGCATATATTGTGGGGGAGTTTGCTCTATATATGTTGGCTCTACTCACATCTCTTGAATTAGTTGTAGTTTATGTGAGTAGAATCGTTTTTTATATGGGCTAGTATCTTTGTGTTACTTAAACATATCAAATACAACCTCTTGTATACAACTTATTCTTGGATAAGTTGCGTACTTGTTTCTAATATTCATTATATAAACCCTCTTGTTGTGATTGTCATCAATTACCAAAATGGGGGAGATTGAAAGGGTAATTGCCCCTATGTGTGGTTTTGGTGATTAATGACAATCCCTATGGACTAATGTTTTCATTGAGTTTTATATGAAGGCATGTTCCATAGGTCATGCTTGTAGTCCATGTGTTGGATTCAAGTATGGATGCCATGAAGATAAAGATATACCTTGAGTATTGGCATCAAAATCATCGAGTTGAAGAGAAGAATATGATATGGTCAAGATCTTGAGAGTGTGATCTCAATAGAAGAATTCAAGATATGGCTCTAAGTCGGTGTCATGATAGCCTCATTAGTTGATCTATGGTTGACTAAGATTTAGAACATGTAATCAAATGAAGAGTTCCTTATGTACCTCAAGATATTAAGATGGGGCACGAGAAGATACTTGGTTGACCAATACAAAGAGTGAAGAGTGATTTCAAGTTGGTCAACACATGAAGCATAAAGAATGTACCACATGGTATTGTGGTATGGTAAGCCTTGTCAATTATGCATCATCAACTAATCCATTATATATTTTCCTTTGCATTTTCTATATGGACAGGTATCTTTCCATGGGCATGCTTCAAAAATGAAGATATTATATAGCCCATGAGAGGATGACATCAAGTGGTGATCGTCATCAAGGTTGAGAAGGGCAAGTTCAAGATAAGCATCTCGAGAAGATCATTTGCTTGAAGCTTGCCGTCCATATTTGTGATAATGGACATGTGAAGACATGTATTAATGAAGCTATCCCATAGTGGTTTATGGGGAGAAAATTAGGAGTCTTCACAAAGCAACAATGATCAAGTGTTGCATTCCGGCTTGGGTGGAGCTTGAAGCGTTGTCATCAAGATCAAGCGGTTTGCGCAAGGCAAAGGTATGGCCTTGCTAGGTTTTCCTTTTACCGGTCTCAGGGTGGTTTTTGGGAGACCGGGTTATAGGATAGATAGCCGCACTATCAAGAGGGGCTTTCGGTTGTGTAACTTGATAACATCATCATAGGGAGCTCAATCCTTGCATACTTTGCATCTTCCTATTTTGTTGCTTCTTGGTGTTTTCCATGTGAGGTTCTTGAGCTTGTTGCTAGATCTTCAACAAGCCCAAGTTCATCGAAAACGGAATTCGTATGCATCTTCTATGGCGTTTTCGAGTTTGAAGGTTTTATTGGTTCTTATTTAGGGAGGCTTCTTACCTTTCTTCATTTGGTTCTATCATCCTTTGTTGGGATATGATGTTTCTCTGCAAAATCTTGTAAAGCTTGTTGTCCTCGTCAAAACAAGCCCAAGATCATCGAAATCGGAGTCTGGATGCAAAAGTTATTGCATTTTTCGTGAAGCCTCGTTCATCCCGGTTGTGGATTCGGTTCAACCGGCTCCCAGACCGGGTGGTCCGGTGTCAGGACCGGAAAACCGGATCTGAAACCGGGATTTTCGGTTTTTCTATACCGAGTCTATCCGATACTGTGTACTGACCCTAATTCCGGTTTTAAGTTCGGTTTTCCAGTCCAGGAACCGGACCGTCCGGTTCTGGAGCCGGTCCAACCGAACTTTCAACCGAGTTTGCACAGATTTCTTCCAACGGCCATATTTGCTTTCCACTATAAAAGGGGGTTCTTTCCCCAACGTTTTAGGTTGTTCTTAACCACGAAATTGACCTCCATTGTTGAACCTCTTAAGCTTGCTTCCTCCCTCTTCCCTCCTATGATTCTTGCATCTTTTTGAGGGCTTTGGAAGAGGAGATCTAGATCTACAATCCCCACCAATCAATTCCTCCTCTAAGTGAGGGGAACCCATTGGATCTAGATCTTGGAGTCATTGGTTGACTTCCACCATTGTTCTTCCTCTCTAATTCCTCCCTAGTACTTGTTGCTTTGGTGGGATTTGAGAGTGAAGGATTTGAGCACCCTTGGTGGTCTTGCTTTGCATTCTTGCATAAGTGTTGAGCTCTCCATTACGATTTGTTCGAGTGAGAGACCGTGAGCTTGTTACTCTTGGAGGGTGACCTCCTAGTTGGCTTGGCGGTTGGTACCGCGGTGTTCTCTTCGTGGAAGATTGTGAAGAGACCTGGGATTCTCCTTCGTGGAGCTTGTGAAGTGGTTGTGGAGCTTGCCATCTCCGGAGTGGAGGAAAAGCTAGCCATAAGCAAAGGTCCTATTCCTTCATGGGATATACTCGGAGAAGAAGGTGAGCCATTGTGGCGCGTGAGGAATCCTTCGTGGAACCTCACACCTCTCCAACGTGACGTAGCCCCCTTCCCAAAGGTGGTGAAAACGGGAATACATATTCGTCTCCCCGTGCCTCGGTTATCTCTATATCCGAGCTTACTTTTCTTGTGATAGCCATCGAGCTTGAAGTACTTATATCTTGCTTATCACTTGTGGTATATTTATCTTGTGCTATCTTGCTTAGCTTAATTTGTTGTTGGTGCACTTAGTTGAGCCTAGTGTATTTAGGTTTTGTGCTTGTAAAATAAACGTTAGTTTAATTCCGCATTCTATCAAGCCAAAACCGTAATAGTTTTGAAATTGCCTATTCACCCCCCCTCTAGGCGACATCTCTATCCTTTCAGAATCCTTGACTCCCGTCGCTTCAACATTTCCATGATGTTGAAATGGGTGTGGCGCATCCTCAAGGACGATGGCGGGTTGTGGTTAAAACTCATTAAAGCCAAGTATCTGCGAGGCCGCCCCCTCCTTGCTTGTGAACGCCAGGAGGGCTCCCAATTCTGGCGAGCCATCCAGGACATCAAGCATGGGATTCGAAGGGGGGACTCCTTTGCCGTTGGTAACGGGAGGGAGGTGCTCTTCTGGCTGGACCCCTAGCTTGAGGACACTCCCCTCTCGGTTGCCTTCCCCTCCTTGTTTGCTATCTGCTCCTCACCCCTTGGTTTGGTGGCAGAAATGGCTCCGAGGGGTCTTTGGGTCATCCCGTTCCGGCGAGCCTTTAGTGCGGTGGCCGACCAGCGCTACCGAGGGACTCCCTTCCGGTGTCTCTATCCGGTGGTAGAGACATAGTTTCCTGGAAGCTCTCCCCACAGGGAGGGTTCTTCGTGGGCTCGGCGTATCGGTCCCTATTTCAGGGACCAGAGCTAGGGTGGACGTCCCCACTCTGGAAGGCGCCTTGCCCCCTTAGTCAGAAGATCTTTGTTTGGCAACTTCTGCGCGACTGCCTCCCGTCTGGGGTGGAGGTGGCTAAGCGGAACGGTCCAGGCGATGGGCTATGCCCCCTTTGTGGGTCTCCGGAGACCTGTACCCACATTATGTTCTCTTGTTCGGTGGCGCAGTTTCTGTGGAGTTTCATCCGGGAGGCCTTGGGGCCATCATGGCAGGCCGAGGACCTGGGGGAATTCCTGGAAGTGGAGGCTAACCGGGCCGGAGGCAGGCGTCGCCTCTTCTGGCTTGTGTTTGCAGCCATGACCTGGACTCTATGGCTTATTCGCAATAAGATGGTGATTGAGCATATTTTCCCGCGTCGGGCTTCTGTCTTGGTTTTTTCTTTTCTTGGCTTGCTTCAGCAGTGGTCCCCGCTTGCTAGGCGGAAGGATCGGGAGCACCTGGACAGCCTTCTCCAGTCGTTGCGGGGGAAGGCGGCGCTCTTCGCCGCCCCATCTACTCCTTGAGGGTGCTTGCCTCGTCCGGGGCTCGGTGGCTTTAGTTTCGCGCTCCTCTGTTTCAGTTTTTTGTTGGGCTATATTGTGCTGAGGCCCAGCGTTGCTACCTTTTTATTTTCCTCTTGGCGCAGTTAGCGTTTGTTTCTATTGTATGACTGGTTATGACCTGGATGTTGTTTTATTTATAAAGCGGTAGCAAGCCTATTTCGAGAGTAGGACAAGCGCGTTTGTACTTTGTACTAGGCAGGCAGGGCAAAGTCGTTGTCGGTCCGGCAGGCAAAGTAAACGATTTGGCATGACGATGGTGCCTACGTTGCCGTGATGAGTTGCCGTGATGAACGTAGTACGAGTCGTGTGGCCAGGGGAGGGAGAACATTGATCCGTCGCAGGCAGGGTAGGGTGGTTTGGGACATCGTCGACAGTGCCAGGCCAGGGAAGGGAACAGTAGATTGCCAATATACGTACGACCGAATCGGTACGACACTCGTCCGATCCCTACGTGGCAGCCTAGCAGCTATTGCCTCACGCGGGCAAAGAAAGGAATCTGTTTCTTTTGCTAGCCAATATCCAAGCCAAGCACTCGCAAAAAAAAAAAATCCAAGCCCAGCAGATTTTTTTCTGTTGTTTGCCGATATGATAAAAGGGCGCACATTTTGTTTTCTGTTTTTCGTCGATCTGATAAAAGGACGCATATTTTATTTCCGGTTGTTTGCCGATCTGATAAAAAAACATACTCCCTCCGATCCTAAATAAGTCTCGCGATTTTAAACTAGCTCTAGTTTAAAACTGTGACACTTATTTAGGATCGGAGGAAGTACTATGTAATCCATCAATCGTCGTTTACGGACTTTATGTGGGATTTGGGATTAACTCAGAATTTTGAAAGAAGGCAAAAAAAAAACACGAAAAGCTGGAGAAGGCGTGAAAATGCTTAAGTTTGGGCCTGAACCTGGGCTGAAAGGACTTCCAGGGATCGTCGTACACAGATCGTACAAATATAATCGTACGTGAAGCAATTTCGCAGTAGATTTGTACACTCAAACGTGAGTAGCCAGCGAGCGAGATAATGCTAAGAATTCAGCGCCTGGTACTGGCACCAACCGTTGTGTGCGACATTCTCTAGCTTATCGAGGACCCCTCTTGGCGTGTGATATTTTCCAAACGAAGGATACATTGAGTTGTACTCTCTTTGTTCGGAATTATAGATCCTACACGCATATCTAGGTTCTTAATTTAACCAATAAAATATAACTTATATATTACAAAAGTTATACCATTAGAAAATATAACCTCTAAAGTTTCTAATGTATAATTTTTATACTAAAATATTTATATTTTGTTGTTCAAAATAGCAACCTAGTTATTCACGCGGGACTTATAATCCCAAACGGAGGGAGTATTGAGTTATGGCGGAGCAGGACCCCCGGTCCGCGTAGCTGGCTGGACCTGGACGTATTATGCAAGAGCCTTGCATGTGTTATATTAGAAGAGAGAAAGCTAAAAACATGGCTAAAGTCTTACAAAAAATACAAAAAGGCATGACCTAAAGAGAAAGAAAGACGAGAACCCAACACTAAACGGCACACAGAAACGAACAGCATCATCATCATGGCAATACGACGGTACCAGCCAAGCCAACCTTGGCCCGTCAGAGTTGACGTTGGTCGGAGTAGCAGTAGCAGCGAACGAGCGGCCTCGCCGTCCACGAGGAACAATAGTACTCATGCTGCCGTTTCTAGCAAGGAACAGCGCCAAAGCTCTTATTACTTATTATTACCAATCATAAACAAAGGTACTCCACATGACAATTCATCCTACTTTACATCGCTCGCTGGTCTGCACAAAGGCCATGGTATTGACAAAACTAAATAAATCTGTACTTAAAAGAAAAGAAGCATACGCACAACGGCTACACGCGACTTGTGCGCCACCATCTACAGATGTACACACACCAGGACGCCAATTCGACAGAGAGCCTACAAAACAACTGACGGCCGTCATGAGCATGTTTTTTTTTTCAATCTAGATAGATGGAGGACCCTGCGGGCCCATGATCATGTTTAATCTAGGCTGGGACCTTTCCGCAAGCATCGATGCGAGGAAAGGCGGATTATTGCTAATTCAGTTGCACGGTCCAGCCCATCGAATCCTCCACCTGGCCCATCTGGAGGCTTGTTAGGGAAGTGTATAGCTGCTGAGACACCGCGCCAACTCCATGGTTGCCCGCGTATTCAATCCTGCAAGGCGGGAAGCAGGTGGAACTTGTTCAAGAAAACGAGTTGGATTTTGATTTAACTACCACCACGTTTCAGCTCATGTAAAGCCTAAAAGCTCAACTCTAAAGGAACAACAAAAAACTTGGCTTTACCTTTTCCCTTGATATGTAATGCTACCCACGGGGGACACTACTACAGCGGTCCCTGTGCAGAACACTTCATCGGCATCAAGCAGCTCATCCACGGACACGAGACGCTCCTCAACCTTCCCAGAAATAAATACAGACATATTTCACAGAATTTAACAACAGATGCAATGATTGTCAGTGTCAGATATTTTCATTGGCAGTTATGAAGAGCATTTTTGCTTCTTCTGATTATATCGGCATCACTAAGAAAACCGAGCTATATTTCCATCAATCAATCACCATGAAGCTATAGCTCATACGAGAAGTTAAGCACAAAGGTATTATTGGTCGAGCGAAAAATATATATGCCCCCCTGTTAATATTCACAACAAAAGGATAGGGACTGAGAATACAAATAAAAATAACATGGATATACCTAATGAGTGTGGATTTTTGTCTTATGAACTGCAATGATTGTTTTATTTTGAAAATTTCAGAGTGCATTCACAAGTAAAAAAACATTCCGACATATACATTTTAAAACATACTATGAATCTGCAAGTTTCCGTGAAAAACTCTTTCCTGTTTGTGAGCTGCACAAAGTAGACATATATGATGATCTATAATAGAAGATACTGGTAGTGCTACTGTTTGCTATTCTACATCGCCACATTCTGCTTCTTGTGTTCATCTAAAAATGAAAGCCTTTTTCATGAATATTTGCATATTCATAGCGAGTCCCCAATACAATCCTGGGACCTTTTTTGGAATATTTTTAAACTTGTAAATGAAATCTTAAAAAATTCCAACCAAAGGGGTCACTGGAGTTTGGGGGTCCAAAAGCAATTATATTATATATGCTCACTCTTTAATGCTCAATGCTACTGTCAACTGGTATCAAAGAAAAAACTGAAAGGCATTAATCCAATCATAGGAAAATATCTAGACAAAACAAACTTATTGGTAACAATCCCAACCATCCATTCATGGGTTCGATAAATAATACCTGGAAGCCTTTGCTCAGAGCAACATCAATTATGCTTTTCCTTGTGATGCCCGGCAATATTGTTCCTTTTATTGCTGGAGTTGAAATAACATTGCCCTGGTGCAAATGGCAAGAAAAGAAAAAATATATCTAAGTTACAAACAACATGCATGAGATTGCCCTGAAATAACTATCCTTAAGAAAAATCAATCTCTCATCATTCCAGATACTGTATAGTTCAGCAACATATATAAGAAACCAACGCGATCGACAACCATGCCAAAATTAAGAGGTGCAATCAGCCAGATGGTGCTACATCGTGAGGAAGAGTCATGATGCCACATTGCCACTATATTACTAGAGAATCAAAATTGTTATCTGTTACTGCCTCCATTCTAAGATAATTGAAGCTCTAGTTTTGTCCTTAGTCAAACTACTTTAAGTTTGACCAAGCATATTTTCCTACTATATATTAGTATATAGAGAAGTTTGACTTACAAGAGACCAAAAATTTCGATTATTCTGGAACGGAGTAGAATTTAGTGCTGCTCTAGTGATCTGTTGACCAATCCCTCAAAGTAATATCCGTTCAAAGGTGTCATTCCTTTATCAGATCATATTCCACGAGTGGAGGCGCCATGCTAATGGATGTTCTATCAATCATGTGTGTTTTTGGTTTCCAAAGTTACTGTGGCAGGCACATGTATTTAAAGACAAAAGGATTTTGTAATTAAGATATCTACTCCACTTTAAAACCATTTCTGTGTAATTTATTTTTCACTTTTTTTCCTTTTACCAACATTTTTTTTGAGACTTTTGGTTGCGTTGGCTAGTGCATGAAGCTTGACATTGTATCAGAGCCCAGGGTCTCGAGTTTGAGTCCTGGCTTTCGCAATTTACCCTAAAATTGTTGTTGCTCCTCGGTGTCCAAGTATAGGCCTCTTGAGCCATACCTCTGAGTCACGAGTCCATGTACAAGGCCTCTTGAGCCTACCTCTGAGTCTACACGTGTTGACTTGTCTTCCCGCACGTGAGAGGGGGTGTTGAAGTGTATAAGTGGATTGCACTAGCCCTTTCCATCAGTTCAGACTTTTGGTTGCGTTGGCTAGTGCATGAAGCTTGGCAGTACAAAAGACAAATTTGCCATTTTAGCAAAAGACATTATGTTCGAATCGAAGATGGTACTAGGTTAGCTAGACTGATCTATGGTCACCTTGGTAGTAGCTTTCAACTAATTGACGATTTTTTAATCCAAGATAGCAAGCATAACTGACAGTGACAGTGATGTCTTACCTTCACAACAAAAATATTACACGAAGATACTTCTTCAAGGTACTTTTTGTGAACAGCATCCAAGTAGAGAACATCAGAATAGCCTTTCTCCTTTGCAATTTTCTGAGCCATCAAGACCTATGCAACAAAAAGAACACATGTTGATAATGAAGAAGCCATGAATACAAGTTAAGGTCAGTTAGCAAAACATTCTAACACAGAAGACATAAGAAAATGTTTTGATCATGGATATGAACTACTGAAAAGATTGACGACAATTCCAGGATATAAACCACGGAAAAATTATTATATAGGTTATTACCTCAGAGAAGACAAGCACAAGATAGTGCACTAGTGGATGAAATGAACATTTACCAACATAACAAATCAACTTCAGTACCAGAGCACCAGTATATATCCTATCAATTAACAAATTTTCTAAAAGCTTAGTACAAAAGGTTGTAAATTTGAAGTCCCAGCAGAAGAATTTGAAACGCGCTAGTGAATGCTAATAGAACACAACTGTAAAAGCAGATACAGTATCAAGAGGATAGATGCATGATAGAGCTGACAGACAGCCATACAGCATCTGTATGAAAGGGTTGAAGGACCATCTGATTCATTAAGGCGGGCGGCCCAAATTATCTAGGCTACAGTCCACTTTGAAAAATACCTCCAACAACATCATCCCATCTCAAGTATATGCTATCTTTTCGGTTTTGTCATTTCAGATTAACATCATTAAAATAATTGCACTGATGGCCATAGCCTACTCAAGAAACATAACACTGTTCTTGTATTTTGAACTTTTAACATTGAAACCCAAAATCATCAAATAAAGGCATAAGAAAGATAAGTTTCAGAAATTCAGAATGCAAATTTGCATCATATTACAATGTTGCATAGCAAAGTTGTTGTAGATTGAAGCTAGCAAATAATAGAATTACCGAGGCATAATTTCCAATGGTCTTCACACCTCCAGTTCCACCAGGAGTGGCCCGATGAAACTTATCTTCAACTATTAAATTTATTGGAGCTAATCCTTCCTGCAGATATCACTAAACAAATTAAACGGTCACACCATCATACCAAAAATAGTTTGAAAGTCTATATGTCATCATTAAATAGTGTATCAACTCATAACAGCTCAACAAATACATGGAATTATAGTTTCTACATAGCCCAATGTTTTTTTTCTGGGGCAAAATATCTCATGAAAATAGTGGACGGACAAGCTTAATATTTTGATACGAACCTTAAAGTAGTTCCCAACAGGGGAGGCAAAAATAATGAATGTATACTCAGGAGCAGGTGCAAGGCCAAGAACAGCACCACTTCCCACAAGTAGGGGCCTAATATACAAAGAACCTTTACCAGTAGGAGGCACCTGGATGCATAAGATATTTGATAAATTAGATTATGCACATAAACGGTGACATAGCCACTATGGAAGTGACCCAACATTTTAGATACATGACTCACCCATCTCTTGTTTGCTAAAACAGTTTGTTTCACTGCATCCACAAATTGCTCGACTGGGGGTGCAGGCATGCACATCCTCTCGGCACCAGTTTGCATCCTCATTGCATTTTCCAATGGACGAAACAACAGTATGGAGCCATCACTTTTCCTATATGCCTTCATGCCTTCAAACAATCCCTACAAACCAGAACCAGTACAATTTGAGAACAACAAGATTTAGGCATTCAAAACGTCACTCCAATCTACCAGAGACATGAACCAAGGAGTTTCCATCTCCCATACAAACCTGTCCATAATTTAGGACTCCAGAAGATGGGTTCATCTCTATGGGCCCAAAAGGCACCATCTCACCCTTGTCAAAGTTCCCATCCAGCCCACATTTTGCGATATACATATAGTCAGTTTGCACTAGTCCAAAACCAAGGTTATCCCAATCCAAATCAGCAAACTCTGATGTCTGCCTGGTAAGTCATAAGATTGCCATCAGAACTATTTCGACACAACTAAACACATTATAGCGAACAATCTAGCATGAGCAAATGGCCATGACCGGTGCTTGTGCGTGTGGTACAGTCTAATAAGGCATGCCGTGCAGTTCAGAGCGAATATGACATACGTGTAGTTACTTGCTAGGGAAGCCTCGCATCTTCCTTTGCCTCGAGCCTTTAGTAGGGGAAGGTGTGAAATAGAATAAAGTCGACTCTGAATCTGCATCAAAGATAAAGTACCACACATCAGAATATTCAGTACGCATCTACATGAGAAACAACAATTCCTCACTTTCCGATCTTAATATGATAAAAAAATCTAACTTTTCCAAGATATAAAAAAATCAGATCCTCATCTTAATAAGATATATAAATCCAACTTTCCAACCAAATCGCCCATTCTAACTAATCCCGCCCTCTACGAATCTACAAAAAAAGCTAGTATCAACCGGTGAAGAAGAAAGCCAGCGAGAGCTGAACATTGACCTGAATAGACGGCGTTGACGGCGGCGGCGAGAGGGCCAGCAGGCGGGGCCGCGGGCTAGCGAGGGGCGCCGCGGCGAGCAGAGCGCCATGAGAGGCTGTCCCGCAACCCATCCCGTATAACGCCCGGTAATGGAGCTCACGCTCACTCACGGCGGTCTAGGCCTCTAGGGTTTCGCGGCGGCGACGGCGGACGGTCAGGTTGGTAGAAGAACCGATTAGGGAACGACGACAGCCAAATCGAACTGGAGTGGTGGCTCGCTGCGTACACGCAGAACCTCCGTGTCACGTGTCACTGACAGTCGACCCCCACCCATATGGGGGTCCACATGATAGATAATGCATTCTCTCTGTTATCTTCGCGTGTGCGACTGTGATGCAGTATACCGGAATAGGGACGCCAGATAAGAGCATCTGCAAGGAAAACGGTCAAACCTCAAATTTCCAGTTTTGGTTAAAAAAGAGGCGCCAGGTAGATCCTTATAAATCTGGTCATAGACCTACTATCATGCGTACCCAGAATATAAGATGTTTTAGATTTGTGACTTCTTTTAGTATCTAGATTTATTTTAAAACTGAGTAAAATTACCTACTAAAAATAGTCTATATATATTTTAAAACATCTTATATTTTTTGAAAAACACAGTACAATCGTAGACGCTCACAACACGTACATGCATCCACCCCTATGAACGCACACACGCACATCCTACCCCTATGAGCACCTCTGATAGACTGAGTCGGTGGATCGGGTCTTGAGATTGACAAAGTCACCACGGACGCCTTCTTTGTTGGCCAGAACGTCACCTCCTGAAAAAATATTCCGCTTTTACGCAACACGATTGTCAAACCCGTTTGAACTACGGTGAAATGACAACCATCCACCTAGCCACCCAACCACATATTGGTTTGCAAAACATCTTATATTTTAAAACAGAGAGAGTATAAATATAGTATTATATAGTAATATCATATTTGTCTTCTATTTAATTCATTTTAAAATCTCAATACAAATAGTGTACAAGATCTACTTATAATTAAATAATCTAGTTTTACGTATTATGATACCGGGTACTAGAATCATTTGTCTCTTTATTAATTAATTGATATACCACATCAGCTTTTTCTAACTTGGCATGTATGATACTACCACTATAATCAACCTAAACTGAATAAATGACATAATATTTTCCAGACGCCTATACCTATGCTCCACGTGCTGCCATGCTTATGTCTCTTCATGAACGGTCAAGAAGGCCTGCGGTGGTTTAGCTATTGGCTCACGGTGATGGGGCTACTTGTGTGCTTGAATAATGGAGACGGTTCTAGGGTTCCTCTCGCGCGAAGGTAAAGATCTATTTGATGTTTGTCCTCGTTGATTTCGCTGAAGTGTCGAGTTCTGAAAGGCTCTGCGGCAAACTCCCATCTGCTATTTATTACCATCATGTGCCATCTTTTACGAGTCATGGTAAAGTCAGATGCGGAGAATGTTAGAAAAGCATAAACATGAGGGCAACGATGTGATTTGGGTATTTGTAGCGATGTCGAATTGGCTGCGCGATCTGTGACTCGCAGCAGCGGCTATTTGTGGGGAAGACAACAAAGAGGAGATCCAGTCTTATATTGCAGGGTGAAAATTCAAGGTCTGATCTTAATTTGTTGTGTCTGGCAATGACCTATTGAAGGCATTGTTTTGCGAGCGAGGACTTTTTTCAGGGTGAAAACCTATGATCTTTGATCACACAACAACATCGCTTGTACACTGTATTCTTTTTGAAGGTGTTATTATTGGAGTGAATGACTGCTGGTGGTGGTGTCAGTGTTATTGCTTTGAGGAATAGTTCTTTGTAGCGGTATTTTTCTTTTTGTAATTTTTTTTAAGTTGTGTGTATCCGTAAGGCTGCTAGGGCATGCGTTGTTGTAGAGACTGGGTGTAATTGGTATCTCCGATATTAATATATACTCCCTCCGTCCTAAAATAGATGTCTCAAATTTGTGAAAAATTAAATAAATCTAGACACTATTTAGTATATAGATTCATCTAAAATTTTAAAAAAAACTAAGACATCTATTCTTGGACGGAGGGAGTATAATTTTTCAGAAAAAACTCGTACATTCCCGATACAGGCGGCGGTGCTGGGGGCGCCTCGACCTGGAGGCGAGGGAGAGAAGACGGAGCTCTACACCGACAACCCATCCGAGAAGAACCAAGAAAGAGGAATGGTGCATTGTCGATAAGCCTGAAACACGCACACTCGTTGAGGATTTCAGGTATTTAAAAGCTACTCTCTCCATTTCAAAATATAAGATGTTTTAGGTTTGTGAAGAGAATGCATCTAGACTTCTTTTAGTGTGTAGGTTCACTATTTTTTCCATAAACCTAAAACATTTTATATTTTGAAACGGAGGGAATAGCTATTATTTCATTTCTCACTTGAACTGTTTCTTCCTTCCACCGTTAATCACGCCTTGCTTTTGTGGTGAAAGAGATACCACTAACTGATCTCAGTTTGTTTTATAATCAATATGAAAGGAACACGTAAGATCATATTAGTAGTTGCAGATAATCCGTTTGTAGTTTAATTCATACAAAAAATATCATCAAGTGTGTCCCTGGTGCAACTTAGAAACAAACTGAAGATCGTGGGCTACATTCTACAGAGATGCAAAGGAGACAAAATGTATCAGCTGTCACCGGAAGGTTACTGAACAAAATGACTTGCTAAGGTTACAAAGTATATGTTCTTAAGCACACAATATTGAACAAAACAGCATACTGAGGATCAATGCTCAACTCGTTTGCTGATAAAATTCTTGCTCTACGTATAAACTCAAAGGCATTTCCAAGTCGAGACAGTTCCTTACAGGCGGTCACATCAGTAGATTAAAATTTCATTTTTACTAATGGGGAGCATAGCCCTGGCCTCTCTGCATTAAATGATGAACACAGCCCTTTTTATTGCACAGTTAAAAATATTCAGTATACTACAATCATGCCTCACAAAGGGTTGAGATGTGTATCAACCATCTGGAAAAAAAAGTAGCATGTAGAATCTATCATTCTGTATTCTACTGGTAGATTAAAATTTCATTCATCTCTGTCTTTGTTGCGCTCCAGCAAATGTCTTCAGTCTTTATCATCTTGATCAGACTCATTTGGTTTCCATGTGGATATTGCATAGAGTATCCTTCCCTTCCACCCAAACACTAGGTATTGATCTTCTTCGTCGACACAAAAATCTTTGTGATAAATCTGTCTCACCATAGATTGTATTCCTTTTACGATGGCTGGATTCAATGGAAGTTGCTCAAACCTGGCCCGAAGGCTTCTTACCTTCCATTTCTTGTAACTCTCTGGCCTCTCGGTCCTTTCTGATCCTTCGCATGCAATGACATTGAGAATTGCATATCTATATATATCGCTTTCTATCATCATTCTTGTCTCGTTATCTCGCTGAGTAGTTTTATCAAAAATATCAAACAATGCAGTATAGTGGTACATGACTTCTTTAAAACGTGATAAAAAGAACGGAGTGCTGTAAGATCCATTCACAACTCCATGGATGAAAACTTTCGGCTTCATCATCCTTATGGTATTGAGCACCCTACTCCTGGCGCTATTGATGGATATTGTTTCATCACCAAGATTCTTCATCCGGTGTATGCAATTGACTATGAGCACTTCATCTTCCTCAATGTTCAAATCTTCTATGGATATGGCTTCCCATTTTGATGAGATCTGTTGATATTCAAGAGGTACTTTGAACATGTTGGCATATTCGACTAATCGTAGCCATGTGTTCCTATTCATTTCGTCTGGACGGAAACCTGGCAGTGGCACCTCTATACCTGTAATCCGAAGCTCTGGCGGCCCACCTTCTCTATTTGCAAATTGTTTCAGTAGTGATGGCCACTGAAAACCAAAGCAAATGCCAAAATCAATAATGTGCACTCGTGGTTTTCCCTTTGAGACATCTAGGATAGTTTTGTTCGAGAAATAATATGATGCCCTCAAGTAAGGACATATTGTGAAGCACAGATGGAATAGCTTCAAAATATCTGCTGCATTCCTTGGTGTGGATATGAACTTCTGGTTTATCTGACTCCCATTTCCAGACAATCGTATCTCTAGGCAATCTGCTAGGTAAAACGCTAGCCTCTGGGAATCATCCCCACTTGGTGAAGAATGTTGCCTTATGGTTTTGAGTGTGTCACTTGCTAAGCTAAGGTTGTTCACAGATACTGCTTCTGCACAATGGATAAGGAGAGTTCTGAGATCGACCACCTCTTTCTTCTTTCGTGTTTTACCTCTCATTGTTTTCTGACCTGGTTTTCTTCCCTGACCATTCTGTGAATTTTTGGTCGACTTATCCACCACGCTTTCTGGCAAAACATCTAAGGGCTTATGATCAGAGCACAGCAGAACTTTGTCGAACATCTCATTTCGGATTGGCTGATCATAGAAAATGGCAAACTGCTTGTTTATCCGACCCTGTAACAAACCAAGATCTTCCATACCTGGATAAACTTTCCGACCTCGAACTTCAAATGATGCATGCTTGATTGAGTCTTTAGAATTCATCTGAAGAAAATAATTATCTCGGCTAGGATTTTCGGCAATGGAAAGGCCGTTGATGTTCAAACCAATCTCCACTCTTTGATCACCTAGAGGGAATTGTCTCCCCTGTTCAACAATGGCAGATAAAGTCCATGGAGCCTGAAAAGCTTGTAAGTTTCCATTGGAGTGATAATTTCTTGAGCTAATATTTACAGAGCAGGTACTGCATGACTGTCCATTGGTCAGTCGATCACAGCTGCAAGGTGGTAGTAACTGGGGCAAAATTGGATATTGGTGTCCAAGAAGTTTGTAGAAAGGCTCTTCCATTGTTCTAAGGGCAGTCGCTCCATGGAGTGATCTGACCTTGGCATCAGTGTCCTGCATCAACATCTGTTCTATGTCGCTGAGAGTTATATCCGAGTTGATCTGCTGGTGCTCAGGATAGTCTGCCGCACTGATTCGACACATGTCTGATGTTTCACTGCGGCTGACTGTGTAGGGTTGGGGGCTGTATATTTTACAAGAAGTGGATGTGCTCCATGGAACGTGACCATCCTTGTTGGGAACAATTGATAGTGAAGGATAGTAGCTCATAGGGGTCATTGGTGGATGCAAAAATAACTCTGATTCATTGTGCTTGGTGGTTGGCTCGTTGAACTCCTTAGAATAACAGCTATCGCCACCCGTAGTATTTTCCATGATGCCATGAAAATTAAACGAGCTAGACTTGTCACTGTTTCCCATCATTTACATTCATGGGATCTCTGTACTATGTCTTACTGCATTTTGCACCAGATTTTCCTGACTTGCAGAGTAAACAGGTGACTCAGAATGTGAACAAATAAACAAAAGGAGGATCTGGAATACATGAAATATTCCTCTAGTATATCAGGCCGAAATTAATATCAAGGCATTGACATATTTCCTGGAATTTATTTACAGTGACAAAAAATTTAAGAACTTAAACAGGATGTACATGCTACATGGTTATGAATCACAGTATCTTCAGTTCACGGTTTATGTAAAAAGCAACTATAGTACTAGTAAAAGTTTCTCATAGAATGGACTTAAGTCACTAATCAGAAAAGATAAGGAGTATGAACTTACAGAACAAAGCCATACAGCATACTTTTAATCTTAAACACACTATGTTAATACTATTCGATTAATCGTCAAGAGAGGAGAAGAGAGACTTACGATTGATTTCCTGCAGGGATCACACACTGATGCCAGGAAAGGGAGCCTCACGAGATTGTAGACTTGTAATATCGAATAGCAGGGCGTCAGCGGAAAGAAGAGCTCAAAATACCAAAGGACGAAGCTGGCCTTCAAATAGTGAGCAAGTCGCAGGACAAGGGCACACGCTGTAGGTTCAGTTGTGCTGAGGAAAGCAAGAAGAGGCTGTCAGTTTTATCTGGGCTGCTGGTGAGCTCGCCAAGGTATGCAATGCAGCGTTGATAGCAGTAATGGGGTTCATCCCTGTACTGGCCTGCGCAGCTGCACGGATGCTGCCGGAGATTGGCGGAGTTTCGGAGGCTAATAGACTGCGTCAAATGCCACCCACTCCTGATTTAGTAGTGAATGGAGATTTGTTTAATGCGGTTCTGGAGCCTGGAGCTTTGGATTCGCAGCGTGGTTACGTAAGAGGTTTTTTTTGTCTCGAAGGAACGGCTCGATGCATGTAAGCGGAGAAATACTAACACGAACTTCGACCTCATGTGGGAAAGATTTTTTTTTATCTTATATGATCTTTCTTTTATCTCTAAACTAGCAACGCGGCCCTCGCAAATACGAGGGCATCATCTTTACTATA
Source organism: Avena longiglumis (assembly GCA_030063025.1). Taxonomy (NCBI): domain Eukaryota; kingdom Viridiplantae; phylum Streptophyta; class Magnoliopsida; order Poales; family Poaceae; genus Avena; species Avena longiglumis. Next base: position 451,623,085 of record CP125974.1, on the reverse strand, counting down.
TCATTCTTGAAGAGTAAGAAGTATAGTACACATACTGGCCCAACTTCAAATTTAATCTACATGGCGAGAGATGAAAGACGTGGAGGATTCAAACTTTTTGTGTCAAGATATGGTGCTAAACATTGCATTCAATCATAACATTCTTGTTAGCTTTTCATTCACGCAATATATTGCTGCTCACATGAAAATTATTTTTAATCATCTATAATTTTGATAACTATATTTTTGCTGTTATTCTATTTTTCAAATTCATTTTTTGAGGTTAATATCATATTCTCCTTAAATTTAGCTTGATGTTTGAACTAATCTACCAACTGACATTATCAACCTTCACTAGTAGAAAACATGTCATCCGTTCGCGCCCCCTCAGAGTTTTAGTCCCGGTTGCGCCACGAACCGGACTAATGCTGGCACGCGTCCCGGTTCGAGCGGACACGGGGCCCGGAGGCATGCATCCCGGTTGGTAAGGGGGCATACGTCCCGGTTTGTAACACAAACCGAGACTAAAGGTTGGGCGTCAGCCACGTGGCGTGGCACACACCTTTAGTCCCGGTTTGTGTTACAAACCGAATGCTAAATCCTCTATAAATGAACGCCTTGACCCTGCCTTCACTATGTTGTTTCTTGGTGGAAGGTGTGAGGGGTGTGCTAGTTTTTTCCCCCTATGCATGCATTCAAGGTGTTTGATGAAATGTTTGAGTGAATGATCCCGTTCAATTTCTCATAAAACAAAAATATAGAAGGTGTCCGAGACGCACTTGAGCTTTCCCCTCTTTATTTTCCTCGATCGAGGTTAGCAATCTTATCTTTTCTCTGTCATTGATACAATGCATGTGTCGATGTGAATTGGTCATTTCACTATTTATGATATCCTGTTTTTTGATAAACTTACTTATATAATGCAGATGAACGGTCGAAATGGATGTACGATGATCGGCGCGTAGTCGGGTATATGAAAGACGTGGATAAATTTATCGATGTGGCTACGGCAAACAAAGAGAATGGTTTTATACGTTGTCCATGTGTTCAATGTCGGAACAACAAGGAGTACTCTTCCTCGAAAATCATTCGCGGCCACCTGATTATGAAAGGTTTCATGCCCAACTATAATTGCTGGACCAAGCACGGAGAAAGAGGGGTTATGATGGAAGATGGTGAAGAAGAAGATGATGATAACAACTATCATCATATGTTTCCTGAATACATTGATACTGCAATGGAAGACAATGGAGAGGAAGGAGGTGAAGAACGGGCATCAGATGAGCCGGCTGATGAACTTGGTAGGGTCATTTCTGATGCAAAGCGAGACTGTGAAACAGAAAATGAGAAGTTGAAGTTAGAGGGCATGTTAGAAGATCACAAGAAATTGTTGTACCCAAATTGTGAAGATGGCAGCATAAAGCTCGGTACCACACTGGAATTGTTGCGATGGAAGGAAGAGTGTGGTCTAACTGACTACTCATTTGAAAAGATCTTTGAAAATAATGAAGCAAGTTTCCAAAACATAACAAACTTCCGAGAGTACCTCTGAAGCAAAGAAGACTCTTTGTCCTCTAGGATTAGATGTGCAAAGATACATGCATGCATTAATGAATGCATCCTCTACATGATAGGAGTATGAGAATTCAGATAAATGCCCGGTATGCAATGCATTGCGGTATAAAATCAGACGAGATGACCCTGGTGATGTTGAGGGAGAGCCCCTCCGGAAGAGGGTTCCTACTAAGGTTATGTGGTATGCTCCTATAATACCAAGGTTGAAACGCATGTTCGAAACAAAGAGCATGCCGGGTTGTTGCGATGGCACAAAGAAGACCGTAAGAAAGGCGGGAAGTTGAGACACCTCGATGGGTCACAGTGGAGAAAAATCAAGAGAGACTTCCCAAACTTTGCGGTGGCGCAAGGAACTTATGGTTTGGTCTAATACGGATGTCATGAATCCTTTTGGGGAGAGCTGCGATCCACAGACTGGCCCGTGACTCTATGTATCTACAACCTGCCTCCTTGGTTGTGCATGAAGCGTAAGTTCATTATGATGCGGTGCTCATCCAAGGCACAAGCAACAGCGACATTGATGTGTACCTTAGGCCATTAGTTGAAGAACTCTTACGGTTGTGGGGCAAACCAGGTGTCGGGCGTGGGATAAGAACAAGCAGAGCCATTTGATCTCGAGGGTTGTTATTATTCAGAACCATCAATGATTGGCTGCTCTTAGTAACCTTCGGTGACGGACAAACAAGGGATATAAGGCATGCACACACTGTTTAGATAAGACTGAAGGTACATATTTGCATAAATGAAAGAAGGTTGTGTACCTGGCGAATCGACGATTTCTTTCGACCAATCATCCCGTAAGAAAGAAAGGCAAGCATTTCAAAGGTGAGGCAGATCACCGGAAGAAGCTTGAACTCCCTGCTGGTGATGATGTATTTGGTATGGTCAAGGACATAGAAGTAATCTTTGGAAAGGGTCCCGGCGGTCAATCAGTTCCGAACGACGTCGCTACAGGACACGCACCCATGTGGAAGAAGAAATCTATATTTTGGGAGTTTCCATATTGGAAAGTCCTGCGTGTCCGCTCTTCAATCGATGTGATGCACGTGACGAAGAATCTTTGCGTGAACCTGCTAGGATTCTTAGGCGTGTATGGGAAGACAAAAGATACACCAGAAGCACGGGAGGACCAACAAATTATGAAAGACCCAAAGAACATGCATACACAGAACAAGATGGATAAAGGGCGTCACTTAAGTCGTGCCAGCTATGCTCTTACCAAAGCAGAGAAGGAAATCTTTTTTGAAGTCCTTTACAGTATCAAGGTGCCGTTGGGCTTCTCATCTAATATAAAGGGGATAATAAATATGGCAGAGAAAAAGTTCCAAAACCTGAAGTCTCATGTACATCACGTGATTATGACGTGATTGCTTCCGATTGCATTGAGGGGCTTCTAGGAAAATGTTCGAGTACCCATTGTGAAGCTGTGTGCATTCCTCAATGCAATATCTCGAAGGTAATCAATCCAGATATTACGCCAAGGTTCTGAGAAGGATGTGGTACAATGTCTTGTTAGTTTTGAATTGGTGTTCCCACCATCCTTCTTCAATATTATGACGCATCTCCTGGTTCACCTAGTGGAAGAGATTGCCATTCTCGGTCCAGTATTTCTGCACAATATGTTCACCTTTGAGAGGTTCAAGGGAGTCTTAAAGAAATATGTTCATAACCGTGCTAGACCAGAAGGAAGCATCTCCAAGGGATATGGAACAAAGGAGGTCATTGAGTTTTGTGTTGACTTTATTCCTGACCTTAAGCCGATTGGTATTTCTGACTCGCGGCATGAGGGAATACTAAGTGGAAAAGGCATGCTGGAAAAGAAAGCAATGATATGTAGGGACGGGTATTCTTTCACTAAAGCACACTACATAGTTCTACATAATTCAACCTTGGCAGCTCCGTATATCGAGGAACACAAGAATATTCTACGCTCCAAAAACCCGGGGAAGCCTGAATCACTGATTACAGATGAACACATGAAGTCTTTCGGTGGTTGGATGCGGACACATCTCTTGAATGACACCACTATTTGAGATCAGCTATACTTGTTGGCCGCGTCACCATCTTCTACTGTATTGAATTTCCAAGGGTACGAAATAAATGGGAATACATTCTACACGATCGCCCAAGATAAAAAGAGCACCAACCAAAATAGTGGTGTCCGCTTTGATGCAATAGACGAGAATGGACAAAAGGACACATACTATGGTTACATAGAGGAGATATGGGAACTAGACTATGGAGTCTCTTTTAAGGTCCCTTTGTTTATTTGCAAATGGGTCAACCTAAATGGGGAAGGGTAAAGATAGACCGGTTATGCGGAATGACAACAGTGGATCTCAACAATCTTGGTTATAGAGATGAACCATTCGTCCTAGCCAATGATGTGTCTCAGGTTTTCTATGTGAAGGACACTCCAGACCGAAAAAAAGAAAAAATATGCAAACGAATACATCATATGATGAGCCAAAGCGTCACATAGTTCTTTCAGGGAAAAGAAACATCGTGGGAATCGAGGACAAGACAGACATGTCAGAAGATTATAATAAGTTTGATGAAATTCCGCCCTTCACAGTGAAAACTGACCCAAGCATTCCGTTAAGTAAAGAAGATGCTCCATGGTTACGTCTGAAGCGATCATAAGGAAGGACATATGCCAAGAAGTTCATGCTCATATTATGTAACTCTAGTTCATATCTTTCATGGTTTGTGGCTTCACCAAAGGATATCTTTCGCGGTTTGTGGCTTGACCGGGACTATATATAGGGGGGCCTTTAGTCCCGGTTTTGTAATCTCAGTTTTTAATATTAATAATGTAGGGGTTCGTAGCATGGAAAACAAAAATTTTCTATCGCATACAAACAAACAAGCCAAGATCTATCTACTAGATTGTAGCAACGAGTCGATAGAGGAACTCACCCTCTAAGATTCCAAAGCGGTTAACGAGAGCAGATTCTCGTGGGTGATGTAGTCGTACACTTGCCGATCTCAAGATCGCGTAGACGATCCTTCCGGCGCTGCGTTAAGCACTCCTTGATCGGTCACACGTTCGATTTTCGTGAAGACCTTTCTCTCCCTTATTCCAGCGAGCAGCGGAGGTTGTAGCACTCTCCTCGATTCGGCGGCTGGCAGGCGTGGTACCTAAGTAGAGGGAGATCCTGAGGCTTCGCCTTAAGCCGAGTATGGTGGAGTATGAGAGCTATTAGTGGTCTAGGGTTTAGACACACCAATTAGAAGGCTCTAAACCGAAGGCTAGGGCAATTAGAAGCTCTAAACCAAGCGGCTCTAAACCGGAGGCTTTGGCTAGGGTTTAGATTAGAGGATAGGAACTTGTGTGTCTAGAGGAGGCCTGCCCTCCTTTTATAGGTGGGAGGGAGGCCAAGGGAGGAGTCCCTCCCAAGTCGGCCTTGGTGGCGTGGAAGCTTGGAGGAGGACTCCTCCCCAAGTCGGTTTCAACCTCCTCTTGCTTGTTTCCCTCGGTTTCTGTTTTAGCCGTTTGACTTTCAAGCGGCCATTTGACTTTTCAGTTTTAGGATTCAATTTAATCCTTTATTTGGAACAATGAGAACACTTAGTACATGATGCAATCATTCCAATATGTAATGACACATTCATGTACCCTTCCCCGGTCTTGGGACATTCGGAACCTTCTAGAACATTCCCGATGAAAACACCGGAATCATTCCCGAACTTTGAAACGGGACTTTACTTATATGAATCTTATTCTCCGGACCATTCCGGATCACCTCGTGATATCCCGGATCCCATCCGAGACTCCGAACAACATTCGGTATCTTTCTCATAATACCATAACTACTCAAACAACGTTGAATCCTTAAGTGTGTCTCCCTACGGTTCGTGAATTATGCGGACATGATCGAGACACTTCTCCGAACAATAACCAATAGAGGAATCTAGAAATTCATATGGCTCCCACATATTTCTACGATTACTTTGCGATCGAATGAACCACTTACATACGATACCAATTTCCCTTTGTCTCACGATAGTTTACTTATCCGAGGTTATGACCGTCGGTATCTCTGCATACCTAGTTCAACCTCGTTACTGATAAGTACTCTTTTCTTGTTCCCGTGATATGTGATCCCTTGTGAGCCAGTCACATGCTTGCAAGCTAATTGGATGACATTCCACCGAGAGGGCCCAGAGTATATCTATCCGTCATATGGATGGACAAATCCCATTCTTGATCCATGTGTTTCAACCAATACTTTCTGAACACTCAATGCCACCTTTATAGCCACCACATTACGGTGTGGTGTTTGATGACATCAAAGCATCCATCCGGAAAAGGTGATATGCATGATCTCATGGTCGAAGGAATTAGGTTACTATGTATCAGAAAGCATATAGCAATTGAACTATTGAAATGACTTGATCTTTATGCTACGCTTATCTATAGGAGTATGTCCATCACATCATTCTCCTAATGATATGATCCTGTTGTTAATAACATCTCTATGTTCATGATCAGGAAACCATGATCATATATTAACCAACAAGCTAGTTTAACAAGAGGCTTTACTAGGGACTCTTATTTTAGTTTACAAATCACACAAGTATTAATGTTTCCAGTTAATACAATTATAGCATGGTATGTAAACATTTATCATAAGTGTCAAGATATGATAATAACCACTTTATTATTGCCTCTTGGGCATATCTCCAACAGTCTCCCACTTGCACTAGAGTCAATAATCTAGTTTCAAACTTTTGTGTATTCAACACCTATGGCTTTCCGGTGTTGTATGCACACGATTGCTAGTGGTCAACTGATCTCCGGATCTGACACTTCCAGGTCCGTGTGTAATTGCATGTCTTTGCGTCTCTACGCATCACTCATTCTCTAATGAGATGGCTTCGTACAAATTTGGTCCTTTGGTGTGACCTTTAGTTCTTTGGGGTTAAAACATGTTGATAATATTGTCGTACAATATATCTTCATAGTATTACGCTGTGAACTACACCTAGTTTGATAACAAACTACTTGACACAAACTCCCTCTTTAGCTGCTATTATAGCAGTCATATACTTAGCCTTTTGTTGTAGTATCTGTCACAATGTCTTCACTTTGGAACTCATCCAAATCCATTATGGAACTTACTTTCCATTATATTGTGCCACCCTTAGTTTAGATTGAGATAAACTTAATTTGTATTTTGTGACAAAACTAGTATCAATGTAGTACTTTTACAATGAACTAACCATCTATTTGTCACTTCTACAAATAATATACTCTTAGTTCTTCCAAAAGATCATAAGAATATCCTTACTATTGTCCAATGATCATCTTATGAATTATTCTGGTATATGCTCACATCATTTAGAGCATAGGACATATTTGGATTTGTACATATCACAGTATAATTGATATAAATACTCTTTGTGATTTCATACATCAAGTATCAATCTATACTTGAATCTTTGTTTCACTTACCCTGTGTCATTACACTTGAATATATCATCAATATTGAACTCATTCAATCTTTTCTGTGTGACAAGAACCTTTCTTGTAGTTTCTATATTGAACTCATTCAATATCTTGTCTATGTACTTCTGGCACAACCATATTAGCGTCTATTGATGCCAAATATTTGGGTTTTGCCTAAGCCTTTCATCGAGATGAAATTCTTAATATGTGTTAATAAAAGATACATTATTTCCAATCAACAATATGTCTTCCACATAATGTATTAGAAACATGTCTTAGCGCTCCCACTTAATTTCTTGCAAATGCAAGCATCTTCATCGTCTCTAATGAACTTTTAAACTCCTTTAACGGTTTCATCACGTTGAAGATTCCAACTCCGCGATGCTCACTTTAACCATTGAAGTTTGCATATGCTTTTAGCATCCTTTGAATTAACAAAACCCTATGGACCGTGTTATGCACATGTCCTAGGTAACGATTCTATTAGAAGAACTTGTTTTGTTTATTCAACTACCATATAACAAATTATATGTAGTGGTTGCTACATTAATCCGTCTAGACTAAAAATCGCTATGAAAGATCAAATCTTGTCATATACAACCCTTGAACATTGTTGTGAACTCTTTCCCAACATGTCGACTATTTCATAGATGTGAAACATCCATGTCTATTTCTTTATAGATCCAAATACGATTGTAAGGTCTTGTACCTTCGGAGGGTCTTTCAAGTTCAAATCTTGATCTCGTATATGGAACTATCACGGATTTTATGGCTTCAAGCCATTTTACGAGTCGGGGCCCATCATCGCTTCTTTGCATGTAGTACGTTCATTATTCTCAAATAATGATTCAACCCTCAAATCTTGGTATTTGATTGTTTACTCGACCTACTTGGTTCATGAAACTTTGACCTTCATAACCACAACCTTTGAGGCACGTGAGCCATGAGCATTGTTGCTGCCTCCGGAACACTTTTCGGTGCTGCGCAACTCTGCACATATAGCTAAGGTTCTTTTAACCTTATCAAAGTTCTATTGTCCTCCCACTTAACTTTTCACTAAAAATTCCTTCTAAAAGAAACTTGGCATTCTAAGTGACAAACACTTTTGTCTCCGGTGTTATGGAGGAATACTTAACAAAGACAGGTTCATCCGACTTTGGTTGCAAACATCTTTCTTATGCATAGCATACCAATGTTTAAGAAAGGACAACTTGGGTTTTATCCCAAACCATAACATATGGTGTCATTTCAACGGATTATGATGGAGCTCTTTTCAGTGGAAAAACGGTAATCTCTAAAGCTTTTAATCTTTAAAATATAATGGCAGTTTTATGAATTATACCTTTGATCTTACCATGTCAAACAAGGTTTAATTATGTATCTCGAATGCTCCATACTCTTATGGTGTTTCGGGAAATGCAAATCCACGGAACGATTCCATAAATCTTAGGTATTATGCTAAACTTTGTAACTCAAATATCTTCCTTTATGATCTTTATCATAAACTGTTTATATTCTTGTTACAATGATTTTGCACTTCATCTTGAAAGTCTTTGAACTTTTCAAATGTTTCATACTTCATCCATATTAAGTAAATATTCATATATTCACTCAAATTTTCGGAGAAAGCATATGAAGTTGAAATCCATCGCTCTTGACTACACATAATGGACTTCGTACAACAATATGTACAAGTTCCAATAAGCTAGTCATTCGTTCCTTTTTGGCCTATGAACGAAGTTTTAATTATCTCTAGGAAAGTTTCACAAGCGTCATTTGATCAAAATGAAAAAGACTCTAAAATTCCATCCACATGGAGTTTCTTCATGTTTTCTTTCCAATATAATTTAAACGGCGATGTCACTTCCTAAGTGATCTTTCAATCAATTTGTCTTTCGACATTTTTAGCACAAGTTTTATGGATGTGATTTCTCCAACGAGATTTGTGAATCATCCATCTTTTATAGATTACGGCAATTATTTGAACAACCCTTTTGTTCTCATAATACCTGATAAAACAAATCTTTGAAGGCAAGCTTTGATGTTTAATGAGCAACACAATAACCCTTTATTTGTTCTCGATGAACATCATCACATATTCTTTTGCTAGTTACTTAGGCCATTGTAGTTCATGAATTGTGTTGTTTCGTATGACGATTCACACCAACAAATTCAGTATCAAGTACTTGAGAACCACATTGTTTAATAAGCAAAGAATATAGCCATAACATGTATATCATCTATATACTTAAGCTGAACAATTCTAGTCTTTTCCTTTCTACCATATACTTATGAGATTATCTTTCAATATTTCCTTCTCTGTTTGAAAGAATCTATCAATATCAATAGTGGAGTCATACATATGACACATAGTCCAAAACATGTATAGTTAAATACCAATGTCTTTGGACTTGCACTTTGAAGTAGATCACCATCATCAAATGTTTGGTGTTCTTTCAAATTCCTTTATTTAGTAATCTCTTGGTGTAGTAAACATTTTACCTACATCAAATATTCATCCTTATCACGGAATCGTCCATGATCAAACTACCTTTAGCTTATAACGATGAATTACGAGTATAATGTTGTTATCCAAAACCTTTTGGAGGATTAGGACAACAAGTGTCTACAACCCTTTGCAAATTCTCATCAAAATATGAGAACATGAACTTTGCCATATTATACTCTATCATGTTGCAACCAAAACTTCGTTTCAGATATCACAATATCTTCCACACATCATGGTTTCTGAAACAACTCTTTCAGATCCTAGATAACCTTGATATTAAGAGAATCCTTTGAATATCAAGAATCATGGAGACAAACATGATACTTATATACTAACACTTGGAATTGTCACTCTTGATTTAATACTAATTATTAAACTTCATGGAGTAACCGGAACTTACTGAAAGTTTGCAATATGACTTTTAAACTTCAGATTAACACTTCAAAACAATACGATACCAGTTCATAAAGTAACTAACCAGAATTCTATAGTTCTATCATCTCAATTATAACTAAGCGCAAGGTGGTAAACAGATGCCAATGACTACAACAACTATGCAAATTCACTTTGATTTAGTTTATGATAAATTGAGTTCTAATTAATAATTAAATTAATCTAGGTGAACTCCCACTCAAAACAATATCCCTCACATTGTTTTAGTGATCACACGAACCAAATCCACCACATCAAAACCGATCATCACGAGAGTTGATATAGCTTCAATGGCGAACAATCAACATGTTCATCATATCTACTATATGACTCATGCTCTACCTTTCGAATCCGTGTTCTTGAGGCCATGTATGCATACATGCTAGGCTCGTCAAGATCAAACCTTATTCTCCGCATGAGCAAATCTGCTTGCTCACGTTGTATACACTTGTAGAATCTAACACACCGATCATCACGTGGTGCTTGAAACAACAAGCTTTAGCAACGGTGCTAACTAAGGGTGAACACTTTATGACTTGAAATTCATGTGCATGAGGGATCATCTTATAATGCTACCGCGTCTACTAAGCAATACAAGATGCATAAAGGATTAACATCATATGCAATTCATAATATGTGATATGATATGTCCTTTCTTCTTTGTGCTTCGATCTCCATCTTCTAGCACGAACATGATCTCCATCATCACCGACATTGCATCAAGGTCAATGATGCTTCTCCATGGTTGTCGCCCACCGGCTTCAACTATTACAACTGCTTTGAATAGACACCTTGGTCTTAGAATTTAAAGACAACCATATGGCTCACGCGGTTGCCAACTTACAATAAGGAACATTGCATACATCATATATAATCACAATCATGGCCATATCACATCACGACACCCACGCAAAACAAAGTTAGACGCCTCTAATTTTCTCTGCATGTTTTACGTGGTTTGGGGCTTTCAATAAGTGTCGTTCTAACTTATGAACAAGAACCACAACATTGATACTAGTATTGTCAATCACCCGTTGTAAATTGAATCTTAACTATGCTAGGAGAAACAGGCACCATAAGCCACTTATGCAATACAAGTTGCATGTCAAGCGTGGAGCAAGTCTCATGAACGATGTCATGTAAGGTTAGCCCGGGCCGCTTCATCCCAACATACCGCAAGATGCAAAGTACACAAGAAGCAATCAACAATAAAAGCATCAACGCCCACAATGACCATTGTGTTCTACTGCAAATGATCTACATATAGACACGGCTCGATACCCTTTGTAGGGGTTCGTAGCATGGAAAACAAAAAAAAATTCTATCGCATACAAACAAACAAGCCAAGATCTATCTACTAGATTGTAGCAACGAGTCGATAGAGGAACTCACCCTCGAAGATTCCAAAGCGGTTAACGAGAGCAGATTCTCGTGGGTGATGTAGTCGACACTTGCCGATCTCAAGATCGCAGAAGCGATCCTTCCAAGCTGCGTTACGGCAGCGCTCCATGATCGGTCACACGTTCGGTACTGACGAAGACCTTCCTCTCCCTTGTTCCAGCAGCGGAGGTTGTAGCACTCTCCTCGCGATTCCGGAAGACAACGGCTTGGTACGGAAGTAGAGGAGATCCATGAGCTTCGCCTTAAGCCGGAGCGAGTATGGTGGAGTATGAGAGAGCTATTAGTGGTCTAGGGTTTAGACACACCAATTAGAAGGCTCTAAACCGAAGGCTAGGGCAATTAGAAGCTCTAAACCAAAACGGCTCTAAACCGGAGGCTTTGGCTAGGGTTTAGATTAGAGGATAGGAACTTGTGTGTCTAGAGGAGGAGGCCCTGCCCCTCCTTTTATAGGTGGGAGGGGCGGCCAAGGGGAGGGAGTCCCTCCCCAAGTCGGCCTTGGGTGGCGCGCCGGCTTGGAGAGGAGGGACTCCTCCCCAAGTCGGTTTCAACCTCCTCTTGCTTGTTTCCCTCAGTTTCCTGTTTTAGCCGTTTGACTTTCAAACTGGCCATTTGACTTTTCAGTTTTAGGATTCAATTTAATCCTTTATTTGGAACAGCGAGAACACTTAGTACATGATGCAATCATTCCAATATGTAATGACACATTCATGTACCCGTCCCCGAGTCTGGGACATTAGGAACCTTCTAGAACATTCCGATGAAAACACGGAATCATTCCCGAACTCAACGGGACTTTCCTTATATGAATATTATTCTCGGACCATTCCGGATCACCTCGTGATATCCGGATCCCATCCGAGACTCGAACAACATTAGGTCTCTTTCTCATAATACCATAACTACTCAAACAACGTCGAATCCTTAAGTGTGTCTCCCTACGGTTCGTGAATTATGCGGACATGATCGAGACACTTCTCGAACAATAACCAATAGAGGAATCTGGAAATTCATATGGCTCCCACATATTTCTCGATTACTTTGCGATCGAATGAACCACTTACATACGATACCAATTTCCCTTTGTCTCACGATAGTTTACTTATCCGAGGTTATGATCGTCGGTATCTCCGCATACCTAGTTCAACCTCGTTCTTGATAAGTACTCTTTTCTCGTTCGTGATATGTGATCCCTTGTGAGCCAGTCACATGCTTGCAAGCTAATTGGATGACATTTCACCGAGAGGGCCCAGAGTATATCTATCCGTCATATGGATGGACAAATCCCACTCTTGATCCATGTGTTTCAACCAATACTTTCTGAACACTCAATGCCACCTTTATAGCCACCCTGTTACGGTGTGGTGTTTGATGACATCAAAGCATCCATCCGGAAAAGGTGATATGCATGATCTCATGGTCGAAGGAATTAGGTTACTATCAGTGGCGGAGCTAGAAACGGAGCAAGATAAGTGCTACCTCCTTGCGTGTGAAAATCATAGCTTGCAACTAAAATAAACCACATTAAACTACATTACCATGACACTAACATAAATAATCTAAAAAATGGAAATAGATAAATTACCCACAGATCGGAGGAGATAGAAAATAGATAAGAAATTTTCACACACCGGCAACGAGGAAAAAGAGTAGTAGTAGCGAGCTGAGCACCCGAGAGGGCAGAAAGTGGAACCGTGGGCATGTGCGTTATGTCACTATGTGAGAAATGCTTTAGCCGAGACACCGGCAAAATTAAAAATATGGTTGTTTGAAATTTATTTTTTAGACGTTTTGGAGGAGAGCGAGAGAAGCGCTAGAAGTAGAAGCGGAGCATGTAGTGGCCGCGCTTTTTTCCTGAGTCTATGACTGCAACACAACATGCATGCATGCATGCATGCAGGGTTTCAGTGAGCCATGGTGCTCATGCCCTAAACTACTTATGCTAATCCCTTGCTTAACTTTGCTGGACCGGTGCTACAGCCCCGGTAGCACCGGCCGCAGCTCCGCCCCTGGTTACTATGTATCAGAAAGCATATAGCAATTGAACTATTGAAATGACTTGATATTTATGCTACGCTTATCTATAGGAGTATGTCCATCACATCATTCTCCTAATGATATGATCATGTTGTTAATAACATCTTTATGTTCATGATCAGGAAACCATGATCATATATTAACCAACAAGCTAGTTTAACAAGAGGCTTTACTAGGGACTCTTATTTTAGTTTACAAATCACACAAGTATTAATGTTTCCAGTTAATACAATTATAGCATGGTATGTAAACATTTATCATAAGTGTGAAGATATGATAATAACCACTTTATTATTGCCTCTTGGGCATATCTCCAACAAATAAATGTCTTGAGTGTTAGTCCCGTTTTGTGGCTGGACCGGGAGTATGAAGAAGTTGTCCCGATTCGTACTTACCATTAAGATCTGATCTCCAAACGCGCGCAGTCACATATTAGGAAGTACCTCTATGAACAGTTTCTTGGAGATGCCGGAGGACTGGGATCCGGCGGCATCTCCCTGAAACTGGTCGTAGTGGTGTCCCTGCTCTCGAAAACCATCTTGCAGCTTGTAACTTCTCTAAATAGATCAATACTCCTGGGAGCTAACTAATTTCACATATTAGGGAGTGCCTCTATGACCAATTTCTCGGAGATGCCGGAGGGCTGGGATCCGGTGGCATCTCCCGGAAACTGGCCGTAGTGGTGTCCTTGCTCTCGAAAACCATCTTGCAGCTTGTAACTTCTCTAACTAGATCAATACGCCTGGGAGCTAACTAATTTCACATATTAGGGAGTGCCTCTATGACCAGTTTCTCGGAGATGCTTGGGAGGCCTGGCTCCGTCGCATCTCCACGAGGCGGCCGTAGTGGTGTCCCTGCTCTCGAAAACCATCTTGGAGATGCCTCAAACTGGCTGGAGGACTGGACTCACAAGGATGCCTATTTATAGTACAAGCAGCTCAGATAGTGTCGACACTTACGAAATAATGTCAACACTCACCCCTATCATTAGTGCTGCCTGGCCCAGCCTGCCGAAATCCCTCCAACCGGGACTAAAGATGAACCTTTAGTATATTGAAAATCCGAACAATGAAAATCCTTCGCGTGGTGTCATATTATGTGACATAGTTGAAAGAAAAAATACCAGACTTGGTATATTGATCATGTCTCGAAAAAACCTTCACAAAATGACCTATCATGTTCGAGGTTTCATGGCTTTCGGTCCAAATGACCGATGCTATGTGCTAAATCATGGCATAGTTTGTGATGATGTGCCCATATTATGCATGCATGTGGACATTGGTATGGAGAACAATGTTGCAGGAGGAAGTTTTCCTTTTTGTCGCACGGAAAAGCCCTTTTCCATATTCCGAGCGCAAAAAACGGGTCGTTTTGTGAAGTAACCACCAAAATGCCATTTCAGAATGCTACCGTCCCATTTTCCTAAAATACTAGACCACCTTACATGGACTATATCCTAACCGGGACATCTCAAACCTTTTCGTCCATCCCGGGTAAAAAGGACAAATATCTGCCGAATCGGTAGGAAGTGGGTCCGGTTTGTACTATAGGTACATGATCTATCGCCTGTGATTTTTTGAAAAAATCATTTTTAGACTCGCAATATGTGGTTTCTTGAGAGATCCAATGCTAGTTCTAATGATGCTCGTCCCCTATCTTCATGCACGCCGGTTCGACCATATTTAGAAATTCAGAAAATTCAAAACGGGCATAATAAATTCAAAAAAATCCAAACAATGAAAATCCTTCGCGTGGTGTCATATTATGTGACATAGTTGAAAGAAAAAATACCAGACTTGGTATATTGATCATTTCTCGAAAAAACCTTCACAAAATGACCTATCATGTTCGAGATTTCATGGCTTTCGGTCCAAATGACCGATGTTATGTGCTGAATCACGTCATAGTTTGTGATGCTTTGCCCATATTATGCATGCATGTGGACATTGGTATGGAGAACAATGTTGCAGGAGGAAGTTTTCCTTTTTGTCGCACGGAAAAGCCCTTTTCTATTTTCCGAGCGCAAAAAACGGGTCGTTTTGTGAAGTAACCACCAAAATGCCGTTTCAGAACGCTACCGTCCTATTTTACTAAAATACTATACCACCTTACATGGACTATCTCCCAACCGGGACATCTCAAACCTTTTCGTCCATCCTGGGTAAAAAGGACAAATGTCCTAGAATCGGAGGAAGTGGGTCCGTTTGTACTCTGTACATGATCTATCGCCTGATTTTTGAAAAAATCATTTTTAGACTCGCAATATGTGGTTTCTTCAGAGATCCAATGCAAGTTCTAACGATGCTCGTCCCCTATCTTCATGCACGCCGGTTCGACCATAGTTAGAAATTCAGAAAATTCAAAACGGGCATAATAAATTCAAAAAAATCCGAACAATGAAAATCCTTCGTGTGGTGTCATATTAGGTGAGATAATTGAAAGGAAAAATACCAGACTTGGTATATTGATCATGTCTCAAAAAAAACTTCACAAAATGACCTATCATGTTTGAGGTTTCATGGCTTTCGGTCCAAATGACCGATGTTATGTGCTGAATCACGACATATTTGTGATGTTGTGCCCATATTATGCATGCATGTGGACATTGGTATGGAGAACAATGTTGCAGGAGGAAGTTTTCCTTTTTGTCGCACGGAAAATCCCTTTTCCATTTTCCGAGCGCAAAAAACGGGCCGTTTTGTGAAGTTACCACCAAAATGCCGTTTCAGAATGCTACCGTCCCATTTTACTAAAATATTATACCACCTTACATGGACTATCTCCCAACCGGGACATCTCAAACCTTTTCGTCCATCCCGGGTAAAAAGGACAAATGTCTACCAAATCGGTAGGAAGTGGGTCCGGTTTGTACTACAGGTACATGATCTATCGCCCGTGATTTTTTGAAAAAATCATTTTTAGACTCGCAATATGTGGTTTCTTCAAAGATCCAATGCAAGTTCTAAATGAGCCATTTTTCTTCCCGCCATTTTTTCCCGGCATTTCTCCCGCCATTTCTTCCCGCAAGTTTTTCCTTGATTCCGCTTTCTTCTTCCTTGATTATCTTCCTGCCATTTCTCACTATATATATATGTAGGGTTGGCCTCCATTGTCATTGCACATCTCTAGACTCATATCTGCAACCTCATCACTCTTTCCCATGACTTCCACCATAGCACTAACTCCCAGGGAGGCAGAGGCGCTGCGCTCGACCACTGCCCGTCAGACTCTTGTGTCCCGTCGGCCGGATCTTTGAGCCTTGGCGTCTTGGTTCCTCCTGCCCCTCTATGTGTGGCGCGTCGGATGGCCATCACGAACCACTACTACTTTGAGCTCACGCCGGAGCAGCGGAGGAATCCCAGATAGCATCCCGACTATTTCCCGACTTGGGAAGCCTTCTTCGTGGATCGGCGTGAGAGGGCGCTCGCCGGGCACGAGGAGGATGGCCCACCTCCTCCGAACTTCAACGAGGCCGGCCGTCGGTTGTGGTGGCGCGGTCGGACTCTCCAGAGCGTCATGGCCTATGACACGGCCGCCGACTCTAGCCCCCGCCTGCGATACCCTCAAGTCCAGCCCACTCGTACTCAGCCTTCAAGGTTCAACTACTGACCCAGCGATGGCGGCAGTGCCAATGTCTGACGACTACAGTGGCGAGTATTACAGGTGTAGGCAAGAGCATGACTGAATCACTCCAACATTGCAAAACAAGTTCGGCCGATTGTGGCTTAATCTGGCCATGTATCTTAATTTTCAGTTCTTCTATGTAACTTTGTGTTAGTTGCGTTATGTACTTTAATTCCAGTTCTATCCTAATAAAATTTTCTTTCCGCCCATTATTTCCTGTCCTTTTTTCCCGCCCATTAATATAAAAAATATATAAGTTAATTCAAATCCAAATTAAAACACAGAAAATGGTTTTGAATTATTTATTCAAATCTAAACACTTTTTATGTTTAAAGTTTTTCTAAATTCCAAATTAATATTCAAAAAATATAAGTTAATTCATTTTTAATTTTAAATGGTTCATAGTTTAAATGGTTACATTAACTATTTTTAAAAACAGAAAATGGTTTTGAATTAGTTATTCAAATTCAAACACATTTGATGTTTAAAGTTTTTCTAAATTCCAAATAAATATTCAAAAAATATAAGTTAATTAATTTTTAATTTTTAATGGTTCATAGTTTAAATGGTTACATTAATTATTTTTTAAAAATAGAAAATGGTTTTGAATTATTTATTCAAATCCAGACACTTTTTATGTTTAAAGTTTTTCTAAATTCCAAATTAATATTCAAAAAATATAAGTTAATTCATTTTTAATTTTAAATGGTTCATAGTTTAAATGGTTACATTAATTATTTTTAAAAACAGAAAATGGTTCTAAATTAGTTATTCAAATTCAAACACTTTTTATGTTTAAATTTTTTCTAAATTCCAAAGTAATTATCATTTAAAAACATTATAAATTTAAACCCCAAAATAAAAAATAAGACAGGAAGAGACAGAAAATTCCTGAAAAAATTTGAAAACAGGGTCATATGTCCCGGTTGGAGCCACCAACCGGGACTAAAGACCCCCTGCGCGCGCTCCTTGGTCTGCTGAAAAAATTGGAGTATACGTCCCGGTTGGAGCCTCCAACCGGGACGTATGACCATTTAGTCCCGGTTGGAGCTACCAACCGGGACAAAAGGCCCTTTGGTTAATAACTGGGTGCCCCTCCTCTTCTTCTTCCCCATCTCACAATCTTCGCGCAAGGATCAAGCGACGCCAGCTGCCCGCCACTGCACGCCCTCTTGCTGCTCCGCTCCGCCTCCAGAACCTCCTCACCGAAGCTCGGTTGCAGTCTTGCTCTCTCCCGCCGGAATCGAGCAAGTCCTCTCCGTCACCAACGCCGGCCGCCGTCGCCATTCACGTCGTTCAGGACCTCCCCGCGCTTTCCCGTCACTACCTTGAGCACTAGGGTGAGCACGCGGATCTCGCCGACCTTTTTTCCCTCTCTCTCCCTCGCTCTGTAGTCCCCGCTCGCCAACGACCTGCAAGCGCCGACGCCGCTGCTCGCCGTGCGCCATTCTCCGGTGACCAATCCGAAGCGGTGCCGCTGCCTTTTGGCTCAACGCAACCGCGCGAGTCTAGCGCGCTAGCCCATGCAGCCCCGCTCTCCTCCTAGCGCCGACCCGCGCCGCCGTCTGGCCCGTTGGCCGGCGAGCCGACGTGGCGTCCACGTGCTGCCTGCGTGGCCTAGGCCCACTCGTCAGCCTCTCTCGCTAGATACTGCCTCGGTGAGAAATAACCAACCAGCCCCCCGGTCCCTCTTGCTTGTGAGTCTGCTGAGGTGTCCATGGGGCCCCTCTGCCAGTCACTGTGGCTAGGTATGCCTGCGGTGTAAAAAGTTTAACCAGCTTTTAATAATTTCAGAAATAATTATAATCTTATAAATTCAATAACTTTTAATCTATAAGTCAGAAAAATATGAATAATATATCAAAATATTCAGAAAAATGAAACCTAGATATCTAAGATATAATCATGCATTATTCAACAACTTAAATGACAAGTCTAATTAGAAGAACAAATCCACCCCTCTCATGTGTTCCGGAGTTTCTCCGAGTTAGGGTTTCCACCCCTCGGAACCCCGATTAATTGTAGAGCATGCTTTAGGGTTACATTTCAATGCAATTCAACTTGTCATATCATCATACTTGCTTGAGCATTGCATCAATGCCATATGTTGATTGTTTCCCTTTATTTCCGGTGTTTGGTTCTTCCCGGTAGGATACGATATCGAGATCGATATCGAAGACAGAGATCAACACCGTCGAAGCTCGAAGACAAATACTTGACCAACTGTAATCAAGTCAAGTACAAGGATCCTGCAGCTCTGATTTCGGCTATCAACAGGCAAAGGCAAGCATAGCCCTACCATGATATAATCCTATGATTTCGAAAGCATTTTAATTCTTGCCATGATGCATACAATTATACTGTGGTCTTTTATCGATAGATAGAGTGTCCTATATATTATCATATTTTGTATTTGTATATGTATATGTATATGTATTTGTATATGTATTTGTATATTATCATATTTTGCATTTGTATATGATATTAGTTGTCATAGACCCTATTTGAATCGATGTTGCACCTAAGCTATAATCATGCATTGCTAATCAACTTTAATGACAAGTTTAATTAGAGAACTAAATCAACCCCTCTCATGTGTTTCCGGAGTTTCCCGAGTTAGGTTTTCAACCCTCGGAACCCCGTTTAAATTGCCGAGCAAGTTTTAGGGTTTCATTTCAATGCAATTCAACTTGTCATATCATCATCCTTGTTTGAGCATTCGGCCTATCCATCCTCCCCGACCGCCACAGCGCCTCCGTCTCCGTCCATCGCCACGCGCTCCAGCCGCCCCTTCCCTTTTAGTGTGTATGTATATATTGTGTATGTATATATAGTGTGTATGTATATATTTTTATTATTGTGTATGTATATATTAGGGTTTCTCTGAATTAGGGTTTATCCGTTTTGACTTATCCGTTTTTCCACCTATGCAGAAAATATGGACCCACACGTCAGAGACGAAGAAAAGGAAGAGTTGATCCAAGGTGTGATCCGCGGGGAAGAAAATTTAGATGTATCGACGTTTCTGAACAACTCCGGTGAGGGTGATCCTCTTTTTGCCGGAATAGACGACTTGTTTGAGGTTGAAGGTGTTGCCTTCCGCGAGGGAGAAGGCGATGCCTTGTGTAATCGAGAAGACGACCGCTCTGGCGAGGTGCATGTAATATAATTAATTCATTAATTAATCATCTGCTATCTATATAGAAATAGTAACGACGATCTTTCTTCTTTTAGCCCTCCGGATCGAACAAATCTACTGAAAAGAGCGGACGAGGCCCAACCAAAAAGTTGGAAGACCATGAGAGGTTCAGGATCGAAGATATCGCTGAAGACGGCAAACCGACGGCTCCCGAAGTTGTCGCAATCAAATTTGTGGCACAATGCAGAGTAGTCGTTAGGGACTTAATCCCGATCAACATTCAAAATTGGAATAGGCTGCTGGTGCGGAAGAGGGAACATGTTTGTTTGTCCCTAACAAGGCCAAAGATTTCCGTGGAAGAGGCTCATGGTTAATTTCAAACTACGAAGATAGAGCTGGATCCAAATGCGGAGGATCGATTGAGGACGCCTTAGAACATGGGAGAGCCATGGAGGCTAAGGTCGTGGAGTGGGCTATGAAGAAGATGGCCCAGTTTCACCAACTGGAAGAAAATATTGCACCTTGACTATGTCGTGAAAGAGAAGACTCCGGATTTCAAGAAGATTCAGTTTGAGAAGATAAAACCATTCTGGGCTGAGTTTGTAAATTACAAGACATCAGAAAAAGCTAAGAAAATGTCGCAGAATAATAAGTGAATCTCGCTAACAAGAAGTATCACCATACTATGGGGCAAGGTGGCTACAGGGCTGGCATTCGTAAGTGGGAGAAACTTGAGAATGAACTGCGTGCTAAAAAGATCACCCTAGAGACAAACGATTGGGTAGAACGTGCAAGGAATTGGTTTTACGGGCATGGGGGCACGTTGGATTCGGAAGGGATGTGTATATATAACATACGACATAAAGAAGACCCCTTGCCAATCGAGAGGATGAGAAAATCAGTAAAGGCTGTTAAATATGGGGACTTCATTACCGATAGAGAGAATGATGAGCTCACACTCGCCCTTGGAAATAAGGAACATGATGGACGAACACGAGGCACAAGCGGCTCCATACCATGGAGGACTGGGTTTCCCGAAGAGAGGAAGAAATATCCTGATAGAAGCCGTCAGAGGAGAAAGGACAAGGCGGAAGTTGAAGAAGATATTCAGAAAGAGCGAATGCGTATAATTGAAGAACGAATAAAGCAACAACAAGATTAAATTAACGCACTTAAAGAGCAAAGTACTACCGGCCCATCTCAGCAGCACACTGCATTCGATGCTACCGGCCTATCGAATAATCAAAAAAGCAGTGTGGCTTCCACCGAGGTCCCGGATGATGACAATGGCGACGATGATGGTGCACCGACGATGGCTCCTGTTGGCTACCCAGTGGATGATACCACAGAGATGACACACTGCGAGCTACATGTCAAAGTTGTGAACATATCAATGAAGGTGGCGGTTGGCTATGCCTTACCAATTGGACCCACACCAACTTACCACTGTCGTCCGGTTCCAGAGGGCTACGCTGTTGTCGGGGTGGATGAAATCATGCCCACCTTTGAAGTTTTGGATCTTCACTACCCTGCAGGTGAAGGGGATGTGAATGTACTGGGATACGCAACAAACGTCACCATTCTATGGCCAAAGGAATGTATCGTGCTTCGAAATCACACGCCAAGGCCATCTTCGCCACCGCCTCACCCGTCTCTCCGAGGTCGCCGCCATGGCGATCGTCTTGTCGCCTCACCCGCCGCCGCCTCACCAATCTCCAGCGCAGCCATCGCCGCGGGAGCCATCGCCGGCGCCTCAGGATAAAAAAGCGTAAGCGTACCGCTAGTCTGCGTCGTGGTAAGCGATCGCCGAAACGTAAACAAGAGCCTCTTCCAAAAGTACCAAAGGTTCCTCCCAAGAGAGCTTATGACTGTACTGAAGAGGAGACTGCGGCGATCGTTGATGCGGAAACGACAACGTTTTTCGCTAAGCTGAGGCGGCCGAAAGAGCCAGAGTTCCCCAGCTCCAAAGAAGAAAAAGGCAAAGTGTTGAAAATGTTAAAGACTCTTCATCAACCCGAGCCAAAGCTGTCATCAGGCTATGAGTGTTCTATTCTTAAGTCACATGCGGCACAAAAAGCCTCGAAGAGCAGTACTGATGCAAGCGAGAAATCTGTTGTCCAGCTCGGAGAACAAGCAAAACAGTCTTGCGCCCCTCTCAAGGTGATTTCCCAAACCAATGTGGGGTCGAGCAAATATGGGGCCGAAGAGCAGTATGATCCAGAGGTAGTTGCACACTGGAGAAGTCATTGCTCAAGGTATGAGTATTGCCCAGTACTTATCCCAGTTAGAGTACTTCCCCGTGAGTGAAGTAGCATACAAATACCAGTACGGCAAACCTCTCGTCAAACCTGAGGAGGTAAATAATCTTCCAACAAAAATGCGAAGATTGCATAACTGGTACATGCATGCCACAAAGGCCGGGGCTAACTGGATAGTGCTGAGGGTTACAAAAAAGCATCATGGGAAAGAAAAGGATGACATGATATCCATTGAATTTGATGAACTATTTCAATTATTCAATCAAGACGCCTTGGACAAATCGATCATCAGTGCCTATTGTCTGTAAGTACTAATTCTGTAATTAATTTAGTCTCAACTATCTCACCTTGTTTATTGCATGTATATAATCATCTCGTAATATGCGTAATGAAGATTCTCGAATGCTGAGAGGACAAATCTATGACATTGGCTTTATTGACCCATATTAGGTTCATGAAGCTAATCTCAAAACAAGCCCTCGGATACGGAGGATAATATAGTACGTGCTAAGGTTTCAAGAAACCAGAAGGGAAATACTTTTTCCTTACAACTTCGAGTGAGTGTTATTGTCTTCTATACACTTTCTATTTCGCTTACTCGATGTTAAGTATATAATTGATTAGTTATGCATTCGTAGCTTCCACTATATTCTGTTAATCATTCAACTTGACAAAGGGCGTGTACTAGTCATGGGCTCGAAACATAAACCCCTTGAGCAGTGGAAGGACATGCAGATGCTTCTCCAGTGGTAATTCTAATCATTATGATACTATATCGGCAACGTTCGTGAATTTTATGATATCAAGTAATTAATAACTTATTTTATTTGTTTTCTTAGCCGGGCAGCGCTTGGAAACGGTTCACCAACAAGGCTAGGGGTGTTTGGAAAGCGGAGCTTACATTTGAAGCACTAGATGTAAGGACCACTAGATATATCCGCGCATCTCTTTGTTTCTAGTTTTGATACAGTTATTATCATGCTTGTTTATTATTTTAATTGAACTATGTTCTCGTAAAGTGCCTAACACAGGGACCAGGTAACAATCTATGTGGATACTATGTTTGCGAGTTTATCCGGCAGACATGCGATGAGAAGGGCAGAAATTTAGAGCAACTCCACGTACGTAAACAATTTCTATAATTTTTAATTACAATCAAATTATGTTTAGTTTCATTCATATAGGCTGACTCCTTTTTTAAATCAGATCGAACGTCTACGGGACGGTCTTCTGCCAAAGGATCGCGTACGAGCAATTCAGGAGGAATTGGCGGGGTTCTTGGATGCAGAAGTTCTAAACCCAAAAGGGGAACACTATTCGGCTGTGTATAGACAATAGGGATTGTAAAAAGAGCAACTTTTGTATGTAGTGCATGAACTCGATCCGTGTATCGAATGTAATATTGTCATGATGATCTTGTGTAATATAATGGTTCCTTCATTGATGAGTGCAAAACAGTAAATAAACAATAAAACAACCTAAATGAATTCTCTGCCGCGACACAAAAAGTGGCGAAAATGCTGCCGCGACAACAAGATGTGCCAAAATGAATTCTCTGCCGCGGCAGAGAAATGTGCCAAATCTCTGCCGCGGTAGAAGGTTATTTGTCCCGGTTCGTGTTACGAGCCGGGACGGTTGCTCCACCCCCCCTCGCCCTCTGACGCCGCCACGTGTACAGCCATTTGTCCCGGTTGGTGGGGCAACCGGGACTAAAGGTTGGGGCTTTAGTCCCGATTTCCCCGTCCCGGTTGGGTAACCGGGACTAATGCCTCTTACCAACCGGGACCAATGGGGCGTTTTCTACTAGTGCTTCCACATACCAAGAATTTTTATCCAGTCATATTAGTCTTTTTATAGTTTGTTATGTCAGTTTATTTTCATCCTCTCTGGATCGTCCTTGTTATTACTTTTGATCTATAATAGTTTAGTATTTCCCATCCATGCAACTCTATTCTAAACTTGGTAGATCTTGTAAATATTTTTAGTCGTCTATTATTTCACGAACTATATGTTTACTATTATTAAAATATATGGATTCAATATTTTTAGGTTAATAATACATTTCCTTAAATTTAGCTTGATATTTGAAGTAATTTATCAATTGTCATTGTCAACCTTCCACATACCAAGAGTTCTTTGCAAATATGTGTACAGAGGCTTGTCCAAATTTATTAATGCAGTTACCCATTGACTGTAGAATGGGTTTCATTTTAGAATTGAAGGTTCATAATATAAAAATACAAAGTTTCTCTGCTTTTTGTTGGAATTTGGTGTATATTGGGCTATTGGCCCATTAGACAAATTCTGAAATTCTCTTTGGCCCACTTATGCATGGCAGTATATGGCTGTGCTAGTGGTGCTAAAGTTTAGTCCCACATTGCTAGTTGAAGGGGAGTTGGACCACCTTATATAGTAGAGTGTTGCACCACTCACTAAGGTGTGACAAGAAGAGTAGCCCTCGCGCACTCCTCCTCCAACGCCGCCCGCCTCGCCACGCCACGCCACGCCTCGTCACGATGCGCGCGCGCCGCGGGTTGCGGGAATCTCGCCGAGCCGAGCTTTATTTTGCTGGTTGGGAAAACTGATTATGAGTCATTAACGGACGCGTTAATTACAGCCGTTTCCAGTTTTTATGGACGTGGTTATCGATTTCGACGTGGGCTGAGCCCACGATCCTCCTAACCTGCACTATATAAAGCGTCCGAGCTAAACCTAATCGGTACGGAATCAATCCACACACGCGCCTACCTCCAGAACCTTGCGCCGCCGCTTTCGTCTTCTCCATCCCGGCTTGCGGCGTGCACCGCAGATCGGGACAGTAGGCCTCCGGAACCCCGCCTCTCGTGAACCTGTACGGGTGAGGGGCGATCAGGTTTTTGGGGAGCGCTCAAGCGCGACTACTGGCAACCACGACGTCGTCTGACGACGAGTTCCCTGACGACGACTTCTTCCCGGACGTCAGCGACCTCTTCCACAACCACAACATGGGCGACGCTGCTGCGACCGCTGCGGCTTCTATTCAGCCTACTCTGTACGTGATACTCAACTGTCTTTTTCTAATTATGCTAGAGTACTTTATTCTAGCGTTTGGTGTAGATGTGATAGGTTTATCTTATATAGATGTAATATGTCCATCTACTTTGTTGATCTGCATGATTGGTTTTACTACTATCTGTATGATCATGATTTATAAGTTTATTATTCGGATTAAATCATATGGATTATTGCTTATATTTCCAACAATCCAAAAACCTGATTATCTGCAACTGAATTCCTTTGGTGTAGCCATGGCTACTAGGCTTCCTTTTGATGGCATGCACTATAAGAGATGGCGCAAGAGAGCAGTTCTCTGGTTTGAAAACCTAAATTGCTATAGCGCCATCCTTGGCAAGCTCAAGATCTTTCACGAAGGTGAAGCGAGCTTTAAGAAAGCCGATACCATGTTTATGGCGGCTTTGTTCGGTGTTCTTGGGGACAACATTGTTGACCCTTATATGTCATTTGATAATGGCAAGGACGCGGGAAGCGCCGAGGCCAAGTTTGGGGTCTCGACGGCACCGAGCTGTATGTCATGGAGCAATTCTATGACTACAGGATGGTTGATGAGCGCTCCGTCGTTGAGCAAGCTCGTGAGATACAATCACTTGCCAAAGAACTTGAGCAGTTCAAGTGTTCCTTACCGGACAAATTTGTGGCTGGTGGTATTATTGCCAAGCTTCCTCCTTCGTGGAGGAACTTTGCTACTTCTCTGAAACATAAGAGACAAGAGTTTTCCGTTACGGATCTCATTGGGTCTCTTCATGTGGAAGAGAAGGCGAGCAAAGGACAAAACTGCTCGAGGACTTGAGGGAGGTTCTCGCCAATTTAGTGGAGGAAAAACTTCCAATCCCACAAGTTCAAGAATAAGAACAAAATCGAAGGAAAGGGAAAGTTCGATGGCAAGAACAAGGCCACGCACTCAACCAACTTCAAGAAGAAAATGATAGAGGAAAGGCTCTTGCCACGTCTGGTGATCCCGATCATTGGGCTCCTAGCTGCCCTAATCGCTTTGATAAGCGTCAACATGGGAACAATGCAAGACCGCGAATGTTGTTATTAGCGATCTTGAGATGAAGGATGCTTGAGGGTACGGTATTTTACCTACTATCCTTCGTATGTCATTCTCCGATTGGTGGATAGACACGGGTGCTAATACACATGTATGTTACGATATTTCCATGTTTTCCTCTTATCGGTCTCAAGGACCTCTTCCGTCTTGATGGGAAGCGGCTCACGTGCTTCATTCATGGTGTTGGTATGGTAACTGAAGTTTACTTGGAAAGACCGTGACCTTGAAGAATGTGCAGCACGTTCCCTCCATCAATAAGAATCTCGTCAGCGGATCGCTTTTATGTCGAGATGGCTTTAAGTTAGTTTTTGAGTCCAATAAAGTTGTAATTTCTAAATATGTACAATTTGTTGGAAAAGGTTATGCGTGTGGAGGTATGTTCCGCTTGTCTCTGTCAGACTCATGTACTAAAGTTATTAATCATGTTTGCAATGATAATGAGTCCAATGTTTGGCATTCACGACTCTGTCATATTAACTTTGGTTGCATGACGCGGCTAGCCAATATGAGTTTAATTCCGAAATTTACCACTATCAAAGGTTCTAAGTGCCAAGTTTGTGTGCAAGCAAAGCAACCGCGCAAGTCTCATACGACTGCGGAACCGAGAAACTTAGCACCGCTAGAACTTATACATTCAGATCTCTGTGAGATGAATGGTGTGTTGACAAAAGGTGGAAAAAGATACTTTATGACGTTGATTGATGACTCCACTAGATACTGCTATGTTTATCTCCTGAAATCTAAAGATGAAGCTTTGAACTACTTCAAAATCTATAAAGCTGAGGCAGAAAACCAACTTGATCTTAAAATCAAGCGGCTAAGGTCGGATCGTGGTGGAGAGTACTTTTCAAATGAATTTGATTTATTCTGTGCGGAACATGGTATTATACATGAGAGGAAGCCTCCCTACTCACCTCAGTCAAATGGGATGGCCGAAAGAAAGAACCGCACTCTAACTGATTTGGTTAACGCCATGTTAGATACATCTAGTCTTTCCAAGGAATGGTGGGGGAGGCGCTAATGACCGCGTGTCATGTCCTAAACCGTGTTCCTGTAAAGGATAAAACCATGACTCCATTTGAGGAATGGGAAAAGAAAAGGCTTAAACTCTCTTACTTACGAACTTGGGGTTGTTTGGCGAAAGTCAATATTCCAATACCCAAGAAGCGAAAGCTTGGACCAAAAACCGTTGATTGTGTTTTTCTGGGATATATGCTTTTCATAGCATTGGCTATAGATTTTTGATAGTAAAATCTGAGGTATCCGACATGCATGTTGGTACAATTATGGAGTCGAATGATGCGACTTTCTTTGAGGACATCTTTCCTATGAAAGGCATGTCTAGCTCATCAAATCAGGAGATGACTAGTTCATCTAGTCAGGAATTTTCTATAATTCCTGAACCCACTATGCCGATAGAACACTCTGATGATCCTGTGGAGGATGACAATGAAGCTCCCAAAAGGAGCAAGAGACAAAGGACTGCAAAGTCATTTGGTGATGATTTCATTGTGTACCTTGTGGATGATACTCCCACTTCTATTTTAGAAGCCTATGCATCTCAAGATGCTGACTACTGGAAGGAAGCTATCCGAAGCGAGATGGATTCCATCTTAGCTAATGGTACTTGGGAAATCACTGATCATCCTTATGGGTGCAAACCTGTAGGATGTAAGTGGGTGTTCAAGAAAAAGCTTAGACCTGATGGTACTATTGAAAAGTACAAAGCACGTCTTGTGGCTAAGGGTTATACCCAAAAGGAAGGTGAAGACTTCTTCGATACCTACTCACCAGTAGCGATTGACCACTATTCGAGTAATCGCTATCCTTGGCTGCCTCACACGGTCTTCTCGTTCATCAAATGGACGCGTTAAGACAGCTTTTCTAAATGGAGAGCTAGATGAGGAAATTTATATGGAGCTGCCTGACGGATTTGTGGTAGATGGTCAAGAAGGAAAGGTGTGTAAGTTAGTGAAGTCTTTGTATGGTCTTAAGCAAGCTCCTAAGTAGTGGCACGAGAAGTTTGAAAGAACTTTAGCTTTGAAGGCTTTGTTATGTAAAGGCGGTTTACAAATGTGTGTACTATCGCCATGGTGGGCGAGGGAGTTATTATGTGTCTCTATGTTGATGACATATTGATATTCGGGACCAACCTCAGTTATAGAGGAGGTCAAAGAGTTCCTATCTCGTTGCTTTGAGATGAAGGACTTGGGAGTGGCTGATGTAATCTTAAACATCAAGCTACTAAAGGATGACAATGGTGGGATTACATTGCTTCAGTCTCACTATGTGGAAAAGATATTGAGTCGCTTTGGGTATAGCGACTGTAATTCTTATCCAACGCCTTATGATCCGAGCGTGCTACTTCGAAAGAATCGAAGGACTGCTAAAGATCAATTGAGATATTCTCAAATTATTGGCTCGCTCATGTATTTAGCCAGCGCTACTAGACCTGACATCTCCTTTGCTGTAAGCAAACTGAGTCGATTTGTGTCAAATCCTGGAGATGATCACTAGCATGCTCTTGAAAGAGTTTTGCGCTATTTGAAAGGCACTGCGAGTTATGGTATTCACTATACTGGGTATCCTCGGGTACTTGAGGGTTATAGTGATTCAAATTGGATATCTGATGCCGATGAGATTAAGGCCACAAGTGGTTATTTGTTTACACTTGGTGGTGGAGCTGTTTCCTGGAAGTCTTGCAAGCAGACCATCTTAACGAGGTCAACAATGGAAGCAGAACTCACAGCATTAGACATGGCCACTGTTGAAGCAGAGTGGCTTCGTGAGCTCTTGATGGACTTACCTGTGGTTGAAAAACCAATACCCGCTATCCCGATGAACTGTGATAATCAAACTGTGATCGTCAAAGTAAACAGTTCTAAGGATAATATGAAGTCATCAAGGCATGTGAAGAGGAGATTGAAATCTGTCAGGAAACTGAGAAACTCCGGAGTTATTGCGTTGGATTATATCCAAACATCTAAGAACCTGGCAGATCCTTTCACAAAGGGTTTATCACGTAATGTGATAGATAATGCATCGAGGGAGATGGGTTTGAGACCCACGCTATGAGTTGATCCCAGTGGCGACCCACTCTATGTGATCGGAGATCCGTGAATTAGAGTTGGGAGACAAGCTGGTCACCGAGAGGAGAGTATTCCCATATTATATTTACATCTCCATAAAGATGCAATACTCTCTTATTCTCGCATGGCAGGTTGATATTTATCTTAATGTGTTCCAAGTGGCTTTTTATAAGCGGAGCGTTGTCTCGCAGAACATCTCTTGAGGAACACACCTATATGAGTCTTGTCAAACGTCGCAGTCCGTGAGAGTTGGGTGCTCTAGTAAACTCATGAAAGGCCTGAGTATGACGCATAAGCTCCAAACCGCGGGGAAGCCGACGGTAGCCTTGTACCGGTCTAGATTTTGTGTGAAACTAGCGCGCAGAAAACTTGTAGTTCAAGGCATAGTCCACTATTCAAGTTGCAAGCTAGTGTAGCATGAAGTTTAACGTGGAAGTTCAACTTAACAGTCTCCACTACACACCGGTATATAAAACAATGTTCTGGAAGAAAAGTGTTGTGATGTGCCAATGAGACTTTGTGGGGGATTGTTGGAATTTGGTGTATATTGGGCTATTGGCCAATTAGACAAATTCTGAAATTCTCTTTGGCCCACTTATGCATGGCAGTATATGGCTGTGCTAGTGGTGCTAAAGTTTAGTCCCACATTGCTAGTTGAAGGGGAGTTAGACCACCTTATATAGTAGAGTGTTGCACCACTCACTAAGGTGTGACAAGAAGAGTAGCCCTCGCGCACTCCTCCTCCGACGCCGCCCGCCTCGCCTCGCCACGCCACGCCTCGTCACGACGCGCGCGCGCCGCGGGTTGCGGGAATCTCGCCGAGCCGAGCTTTATTTTGCTGGTTGACGGACGCGTTAATTACAGCCGTTTCCAGTTTTTATGGACGTGGCTGTTACCGACTCGGACGTGGGCTGAGCCCACGATCCTCCTAACCTGCACTATATAAAGCGTCCGAGCTAAACCTAATCGGTACGGAACCAATCCACACACGCGCCTACCTCCAGAACCTTGCGCCGCCGCTTTCGTCTTCTCCATCCCGGCTTGCGGCGTGCACCGCAGATCGACGAGGGCCTCGAACCCGCCTCTCGTGAACTCATGCGGCTGAGGGGCGATCAGGTTTTTGGGGAGCGCTCAAGCGCGACTACTGGCAACCACGACGTCGTCCGACGACGAGTTCCCTGACGACGACTTCTTCCCGGACGTCAGCGACCTCTTCCACAACCACAACATGGGAGACGCTGCTGCGACCGCTGCGGCTGCTATTCAGCCTACTCTGTACGTGATACTCAACTGTCTTTTTCTGATTATGCTAGAGTACTTTATTCTAGCGTTTGGTGTAGATGTGATAGGTTTATCTTATATAGATGTAATATGTCCATCTACTTTGTTGATCTGCATGATTGGTTTTACTACTATCTGTATGATCATGATTTATAAGTTTATTATTCGATTAAATCATATGGATTATTGCTTATATTTCCAACACTTTTACCCATTTATACAATTCCCTGGAATGAATACATAATTCAATTTGGTAGGCAGAGCACTAAAGGATTCATCAAAACTTACAACAACGGCAAACAAAGGCTAAGAGAAATAGAATAGAGGTGTGACAGGCATAACATCCATGATTAGGTTGAAACCTTTTTGTCAATCTAGTGAGTTGTTGTCCGTTGGGTTTAAGACGCCACAAGTATGTTCAATGTTAGCACTACCAAGTTTTTATCTCCTACTCCCTCCGTTTAATAATATAAGATGTTTTAGCTTTGTGAATCAAATGTATCTAGACGTCTTTTAGTGTATTAGTTAGTAGAGGTTCGGACTGAACCTATACACTTAAAAGCGTCTAGGTACATTTATTTCACAAAGCTAAAATATCTTATATTTATGAACAGAGGGAGTACTTCCTATTGCATTGCTACAACTCTTCCTCAGAACTCTTTGACATTGGCCGTTCCATACATTTCTTTGCTAGGGTTAGTATGCACTTGAGATTTCAAGGAGTTGCAGAATTTAGGTAAAGATATGGAATAAGGGCAATATAATGGTTAGGAGTGAATGAAAATACTGACTTTATTTTGTGTTTGTTTATCCTAATAAATTAAGTAAGAAAATTAACGGAACATGTGCCGACATGTAGTTTGTTCAGACTGAATGCATGTCGTGTGTATGACAAAATGAATAAATATTTAACCTCGTAAGATAGTAATGTATATGAACTCTTAATTTCAATTTGTACCAAGTGTAATATGTATAGAAACAACATAGCATGTTTCCCATTTATGAAAATAATAATTCAAGAATTATATTATACAAAAATCTTAATTTTAAGCTCCAACTTTGGTTTAGATTGAGAATCATTTATCCGTGCACATATGTAGAACTACAGTTTTGACGCCAAAGAGAGTCAGCAGTTCTACCCTAAAAAAGAAAAACAAGTAGCTCGACAGAAAACAAACTCCTATCATAATATTGCTAAAGTGAAAATTGAATTAGGAGCAGTCCAGGAAACCTTGACCTCCTGGCATGAAGTGGTACCCGATAACACTGAATTACTGCAAGTCGCTAGCTGCTGTTCGTCTCGTATACATATGGGATGATGATGCACACATATGCGCGCAAGGGTCGTGCATCCCTGTCCACGGCTCCGTTGATGTATGGGTGCCAAGTCGCCAACTGGAACTAGAGCGTGCCTGTGCTCGTCAACATTGTGGATTGTGGCTGCGAAAAGAGATGATGAGGGTTTTTGTTCGCAAAAAAAAATACGATGAGGGTTTAGGTCTGAATCGATAATGATGGTTAGCAGCTCGCCAGAATTAGCATGCCCCGTCCTTACGTGGGAACATGAACTGCGTAGACCATATATAACAGGCCCACACGTTGGCACTTTAATTGCAAATCAAAGGGTCCACCAGAATCAATGTTCATTGGTATTTTTTCCTCGACACGTGACATGTGACACGTAAACGGAAGTCAGAATTCCAAATCAAATCTCGGTTGTTTCCCTTCTACGTAAATTATAATGGTCCACTGGAATTAATGACCGTTCGTAATTTTTCTTTGACACGTGATAGATAAACGTAAGTCAGGGGGACTCCCAATAAGTTACGCAGTTACTCTAAATCTTAACCGTAAATTATAGATCTAACAATTAATATAATTTAGATGATGTTGTGGATTAATCAGGTGCCTCGAAAAACAACCTTATATTGCTTTTAGTATACAATAGATAGATTTATTTTCAACGATACGCTTCTAAAGATCTGTCATTTCGTACAAAAAGGGCTAAAGACGTATCATTTCGTATAAGAAGGGCCAAGCGGCCAAGTTACAATACACTATGCCATGTTCCCCAAGAGTGCAATGATACGTTAGAAACGTATCTATAATTTTTGATGTTCCATGCTTGTTTAGTATCTACTTTGCTTTATTTGTTCACACTTTGAGGTGCTTTTTACATGTTTTCTGGTACTAACCTACTAACAAGTTGCAACAGTAGCAGATGTTTGTTTTCTGCTGTTTTTGGTTTCAGAAAAGTTAGTAAAGAAATATTCTTCGAATTGGACGGGATAAAGGACAAAGTCAATTACTTTCCGTGGGAAACAAGAAGTCCAGAGGAGAGTCGGGGAGGCGAGCCAGAGGGGCCAAACCCCCCAGGCGCGGCCACAGGTGGGCCCGCGCCTAGCTAGGGTTTGGTGCCCCTGGCCGGCCCCTCTGTCTTCCCCTTCGCCTATAAAAAGCCCCCGGTGCAGAAACCCTGGGAACCCGATCAGAAATCCACGAAACCGTGTAGCCGCCGCCACCATCATCCCTAGATCGGGGGGGAGAGGGGGAGGGGTCTGAAGTTCTTCCCGGCACCCTGCCGGAGGGGAGATCATCCCGGAGGCCTTCTCTCCGGTATGATGCGTGAGTAGTTCCACCTTGGACTATGGGGCCATGTAGTAGCTAGATGGTTGTATCTCCTCCTTTGTGCTTTCATGTATAGATCTTGTGAGCTCCGTTCATGATCAAGATCTAATCTATTTGTAATCATGCATGTTGTGTTTGCGGGGATCCGATGGATATTGAGATTATTATGTTGATTTGATTAATGGTTTTGTCTTTATGATTCTATCATGTCTGTGTTGTTTGTGATCTTGCATGCTCTCCGTTGCTAGTGGTTATCTTGGCCAAGTAGTTGCTAGTGACTCCAAGAGGGGGTATTTATGCTCGATAGTGGGTTCATGCCTCTAGTTTCTAAGGGAAGTGACAATAATCTATTCGGTTGTAGATGTGTTGTTGCTACTAGGGAGAAAACAACGGTCTCTTGTTTATGGAACATGTGGACTATTTACCTTACACACTTTGCTTAAAGCAGTTGTCTGTTGCTTGCAACTTAATACTGGAGGGGGTTCGGATGATAACCTGAAGGTGGACTTCTAGTCATAGATGCAGTTGGATGGCGGTCTATGTATCTTGTTGCATTGCCCAATCAACCTGACAGGATCTTTCTGACTAGTAATTGCATTGTTATGCCTTGCTCGGTTCCTGTCAATTTCCCTACTGTAATTTATTTACCCTTCATGCCATGTTGTTTATCTAAGGAGAGCACCTCTAGTAAACTATGGACCGCGGTCCAATCTTTACCATTGATACATCTTCCATTGTTACTTGTTTACTTGCTGCAAACCACCATTACCTTCCACACCATACGTTTAATCCTTTGTTATAGCAAACCGGTGAGCTTGACAACCTCACTGATTGGTTGGGACAAAGTCTTGAGTTTGTGTTGTGCAGGTCTCCGCGTTGCTTCCAACACCCGTGTGACGTTTCCTTCCTCCTTCTGGTTCGATAACCTCAGTCTCAACTGAGGGAAAACTTGATGCTGTGCTCTTCACACCATGCGCTTTGGGTTACCAACGAAGTGCCACGTCGAGCACCATCAAAGTCTTTCTGGCGCCGTTGCCCGGGAGGCCAAGGACGTCTTCACTAGGGGAGTAATTCACTTCCTTTCTCTTTACTTTGTTTCTTTTGCTTGGTTTTGTTTGCCTCTTTTCAAAAAAACCAAAAAAATTAGTCTAGTTTGGTTTGCTTGCCTTATTCAAAAACACAAAAAATTAGTTCCTGCTCTAGTTGCTGATCTGTTGTTGCCTTGCTTGGTCATGCTTTCTATCAATGGATGGTTTCTTTAAAACTAGTGCTTATTGGCAAGGTGGGTTCACGGAAGAACAAAAGCATTATTATAAGGAACACCGTTTGTCACAAAAAGGGAAACACTTATGGAAACAAATTGCTAAGTTGAATACTATTGCTAGAGACGTCTCTAGCAATAACACCTTCACAGGTTTTACCCAAAACAGATATTTCAAAAGGATCCACAGGAACATAACACCGTTTGTCACAAAAAGGGAAACACTTATGGAAACAAAAGAAGGATGGATGTTATGTTCCTGTGGATCCTTTTGAAATATCTGTTTTGGGTAAAACCTGTGAAGGTTTCAATCCCACTATTTTTGAGCTTGATAGAAATTATGTGTTTGTAGATCATGAAAAACATGCTTTATGTGATAGCTATATTGTTGAGTTTATTCGTGATGCTACTAAAAATTATTATGAGAGAGGAAAGTATGGTTGTATAAGTTTTCATGGTACTAAAACACCTCTCTTTGTGCTGAAAGTTTTGAAGTTACTCTTGTTTTCTCTTCCTATGCATGTCACTTTGTTCTTTGTGAACTTATTTTTGTACAAGATTCCTATGCATAGGAAGTGGGTCAGACTTAAATGTGTTTTGAATTTGCTACTTGATGCTCTCTTTGACTTCAATTCATAATTCTTATGTGAGCATCTTCTCAAGCTTTCAATCCTAACTTAAAGGCGTTAAAGAAAAGTACTTGTTGGGAGATAACCCAGGAGTTTCCTTGAGTCTTGGAAGTTATTACTTCAGTAATAACCTATACTTATCCTTTTTGTTTTCTTTTTGTGCCAAGAATGACCTCTAATGAGAGGGAAGTAAGATTTGGTGAGTTGTTGTCCCGAAACAGATTTCTGTCCTGCACCATAAAAATTCGTGAGGAGTCTCTGTAACTCATATTGAGCTTAAAATTTACGAATAAATCCCTCAGTATGTTAGCTAACATTATTTAGTTCAACACTTTTTGATTTGATCAACATAAGATGTTCTAAAAAATTGGTTTCTACCTGCTGGTCTGTTTTGACAGATTTCTGCCATTATTTGCATTTGCTTCTTATTGATTCCTTTTTGAGTTCTCTTCAGGTAAATTGAGCTTTTTAAAGGATTTACTACAGTAGCTTGTGTTTTTAGTGAAAAGCCTTGCTGTTCCAAAGCTTTGCCAGTGGTCTAATATCTTTTGAATAAACTAATGTTGCTAATGAAGATTGTGTGAAGTTTTGTATGAAGGAAAATTTTCAGGTGTAGAGAGAGAATGATGCAATGAGATGAAGAATGGACAAAATATCAAGCTTGGGGATGCCACCATGGTGTCACCCCAAGAAATATCCAAGAGGTACAAGCGTCAAAGCTTGGGAATGCCTAAGGCATCCCCTTCTTCATCAATAAAAAACTCAGGCATGTCTAGACACTTCGTTTTTATTGTTTCATGCACAGTTGTGTTGTTCTTGGAGCGTCTTAGTTTTCGTTTGATTTTCTTAGGTTGTTTAGTTTGCTTAAATAAAGTAGTTTGAACACCCGTTCTCGCTGTGTTGTTTTGCAAATAAGTTTGCTTAGTGTTGGAAAGGAGTAGTAAGTTCTTGCTTGTAAGTGCAAGAGGAGCTTGCATTGAATGTGACTTAGACTTTAGCATGACATGCTAGGTGTTGTTTTGACCTTATGCTTAGTGATTACTGTTGTAGCATGTCTTGTTCCAAACAATTGGGATTGCTTAGTGTGCCTTGAAGAAATTATGTGTTGTTTTAGCATGCAAAAGCATAGTATTGTGGTATTCTCCTTTGATGTTTTGCTTGGGTTGACTTGGCACATGATTACACCATGTTATGAATCTCACAAGTTACCATTAACCTCTATGATCATTTAGTCCTTGACTTGTAGTACCACTCTTTGCTTTGATTAGTATGCTTTGTTGCACTGCATGATTATGGCCATTATTGCTCTCTTAGTTGGTTGCTCCCAGTCTTTTGCTAGCCTCCACTTGTATGAGTAAGCTCTACTCATGCCTCCAACTCCCAAAAAACCAAGTTTTTCCAAAGTGTCCACTATAAACTCCTATGCATGGTGTGTTACACCATTTCAAGTATATTCTTGTTTTTAACTATCTTCCAATTAAAAACTATTTTGTTATGTGAAAACTTAGTGATTAAAGCCCTCACGAACTTGATGGCACACTTTATTCTTTGCCCCTAATAAACTTGAACCATTGTGACAACTTTGTTGTATATGCTTGCACTTATAAGTTGGAGTTAGAAGAACCGTGCCATCACGGGGAACGTTTTCAACATTGCACTTATACCTTGTTGTACTCTTTTGATATCATGCTCTTTTGTATATGGATGTCACCGATGTGAAATAAAGAGGGGACTTGTAAGTCCATGGAGTTTGTATTCTGTGTTAGAGAAACGCCTGGGCCGCTAGCCTAAGCCATGCCTAATCATGGTGGGAACTTGCAGTATCACCATAATGAGCTATCCATGAAGCATCCTCAATAAAAAGCTGTGCATATGGCAAATAAAAAGATTGTTGAGATGCTCATTGTCTGCTTGCCTTGTCATTTTGGTTATGGGAAAGCTCCTATACCATGTGCAAGGGGTACCCCGTTGGCGGTTCTTAATGATATGCAAATACTTACAATGACAAGAACTTACATGGACAGAAGTTGAGTATGCATGAGGTGTGGCCCTCGTATTCAAGGGACTTGAGATTGCCAACTTATACTTTGTCAAACATATACTTCAGCTTTGCCACTTTAACCTTAACCACTTCAATATGCTTATGATAGGGGCAATGAGGGCTGAAAGCTAACAAATACCATAATTTTTGGAAGCTCTTTTTGAAACTTGTAATCCCTGCTTCCTTTACAAAAAGGCATTTCTTTCACCACTATTGAGTCTCCACCTTCTACTTTTAGGCACCATTAAGAGAGCATAGTTGTCATTCTGTGTGCAG
The DNA here is from genome assembly GCA_030063025.1 of Avena longiglumis. Taxonomy (NCBI): domain Eukaryota; kingdom Viridiplantae; phylum Streptophyta; class Magnoliopsida; order Poales; family Poaceae; genus Avena; species Avena longiglumis. The sequence goes on along the minus strand of CP125974.1, from coordinate 451,585,369 downwards.
TGTTCCAAAGCTTATTAGTTGATGCATATTGTGTTACTTATTCTTGTGCTACTTGTTTCTAGTCACCCTTGTGAACTTTGCATGTGTCCTATGCATTTTATTGCCACTCTATGAGGGATAAGATGATTTCCACTATGCTATGTTTTCTGTATGTGAAAAAAACAAATGTTTTTCAATGCATGTTATTCATGATATTTGTTTGTAGCTTGTCATGTTGCATGCATAGTTACTATGTCCTATTGTTAGAACTCCATCTTTCATGCACATGTTTAGAGTTCTTTGATCCTAGCTTTCAATGCTTGCAAATGGTTGGATCTTTATTGTGAGGGTGCATGTCTCCTCAAAAATTATTATGTTTATCACTTACCTACTCGAGGACGAGAAGGAGTTAAGCTTAGGGATGTTGATATGTTGAAAATGTACCTATAATTTCTGATGCTCCATGCTTGTTTAGTATCTACTTTGCTTTACTTGTCCACACTTTGAGGTGCTTTTTACATGTTTTCTGGTACTAACCTACTAACAAGTTGCAACAGTGCCAGATGCCTGTTTTCTGCTGTTTTTAGTTTCATAAAAGTTAGTAAAGAAATATTCTCAGAATTGGACGGGAGAATGGAAAAAGTCAATTACTTTCCGTGGGGAACAAGAAGTCCAGAGGAGAGCCGGGGAGGCGAGCCAGAGGGGCCAACCCCCCCAGGCGCGACCATAGGTGGACCCGCGCCTAGCTAGGGTTTGGTTCCCCTGGCCGGCCCCTCTGTCTCTCCCTTCGCCTATAAAAAGCCCCCGATGCAGAAACCCTGGGTACCCAATCATAAATCCACGAAACCGTCTGTAGCCGCTGCCACCATCGTCCCTAGATCGGGGAGGGATCTGAAGTTCTTCCTGGCACCCTGCCGGAGGGGAGATCATCCCGGAGGCCTTCTCTCCGGTATGATGCGTGAGTAGTTCCACCTTGGACTATGGGTCCATGTAGTAGCTAGATGGTTGTATCTCCTCCTTTGTGCTTTCATGTATAGATCTTGTGAGCTCCGTTCATGATGAAAATCTAATCTATTTGTAATCATGCATGTTGTGTTTGCGAGGATCCGATGGATATTGATATTATTATGTTGGTTTGATTAATGGTTTTGTCTTTATGATTCTATCATGTATGTGTTGTTTGTGATCTTGCATGCTCTCCGTTGCTAGTGGTTATCTTTCCCAAGTAGTTGCTAGTGACTCCAAAAGGGAGTATTTATGCTCGATAGTGGGTTCATGCCTCTACTTTCCAAGGGAAGTGGCAATAATCTCTTCGGTTGTAGATGTGCTGTTGCTACTAGTGATAAAACAACGGTCTCTTGTTCATGGAACATGTGGAATGTTTACCTTACACACTTTGCTTAAAGCATTTGTCTGTTGCTTGCAACTTAATACTGGAGGGGGTTTGAATGATAACCTGAAGGTGGACTTCTAGTCATAGATGCAGTTGGATGGCGGTCTATGTATCTTGTTGTATTGCCCAATCAACCTCATAGGATCTTTCTGACTAGTAATTGCATTGTTATGCCTTGCTCAGTTCCTGTCAATTGCCCTACTGTAATTTGTTTACCCTTCATGCCATGTTGTTTATCTAAGGAGAGCACCTCTAGTGAACTATGGACGGTCCTATCTTTACCATTGATACATCTTCCACTATTACTTGCTTACTTGATGCAAACCACCAGTACCTTCCGCACCATATGTTTAATCCTTTGTTGCAGCAAACCGGTGAGCTTGACAACCTCACTGATTCATTGGGACAAAGTCTTGAGTTTGTGTTGTGCAGGTCTCCGCGTTGCTTGCCACACCTGTGTGACATTTCCTTCCTCCTTCTGGTTCGATAACCTCGGTATCAACTGAGGGAAAACTTGCTGCTGTGCTCTTCCCACCCTGCGCTTTGGGTTACCAACGAAGTGCCACGTCGAGCGCCATCACCTTTCTTCCACTTTTATATTGAGTCTCCACCTTCTACCTTTATGCACCAGTTAAGAGAGCATAGTTGCCATTCTTAGTTCGATGTGTAGTGTCTCAAAACTTATTGATTGATGCATATTGTTGATATTGCTTGTTCTTAAACTATTTGTATCTAGTCACTCTTATGAACTTTGAAGGTGTCCTATGCATCTATTTGCTACTCCACGAGGGACAAGCTGAATGCCACTATGCTATGTTTTCTGTATGTGAAACAAACAAACGTCTTTCAATGCATTGTTATTCATGATCTTTGTTTGTAGTCTTTCATGTTGCATGCATAATTACATTGTCTTACTGTTAGAACTCCATCTTTCATGCTCATGTTTAGAGTTCTTTGATCCCAGCTTTCAATGCTTGCTAATGGTTTGATCTTGATTGTGATGGTGCATGTCACCTCAAAAATTATTCTTTTTATCACTTCCCTACTTGAGGACGAGCAAGAGTTAAGCTTAGGGATGCTTGATACGTCGGAAACGTATCTATAATTTTTTATGCTTCATGATTGTTTTATATCATTTGTCCTATGCTTTGTCTACACTTTGAGGTATTTTTATATGTTTTTCTGGACTAATCAATTAACAAGATGCCACAGTGCTAGTTGCCTGTTTTCTTCTGTTTTTGGTTCTAGAAAAGGCAGAAAATCAATATTCTCGGAATTGGATGGGACAAAAGCCAATCTTCCTATTTTTCCCGGAGCAACACGGAACCATGAAGCAGAGGTGGAGGAGGACACCAGGGTGGCCGCACCCCTCCTAGGCGCGAGCCATCCCTGGTGGCACCCACAGGGGGTGTGGGCCCCTGGCCCTCCACCGACCTTGCCTCCTTCGCCTATAAGAAGCCTCCGACCCAAAAACCCTAAATCATCCAGAAGAAAGCCACGAAAACCTCCACAACACCGCCGCCACCGAAGGGGAGATTCGGGGGACAGAAAGTCTCTGTTCTGGCACCCTACCAGGACGGGGAAGTGCCCTCGGAGCCATCTCCATCGATCTCCACCACCATCTCAATCGCTGTTGCTGATTCCCATGATGAGGAGGGAGTAGTTCTTCCTCGAGGCTAAGGTCTCTACCGGTAGCTATGTGTTCATCTCTCTCTCTATGCATGATCTTGTTGTGGTCATGAGCTTTGTAATCAAGTAGATCTACTCTGTTACTCAAGTGCTTCAATAGATCTCTGCTCTCCCCATGTGTGTGAAAGTGACAGCGTGCATGCCATGTTGGCACTTAGGCTAGAGTCTACATAAATACTCATCTTGCTTTAATAGATCTATGTTTTCCCCACGTGTGTGAAAGTGACAGCGTGCACACCGCGTGTGGCACTTAAGCTAGGTTACATATATATATTTATCATGAGTATATTTTGAGTTGGTTGTCTCTATGAAATTGTGGTGTTTGTTGGAACCATCTAGCGCTCAAGGTGACAGTGTGGGGTTATCTAGATTGGGGAAGGAGGACTTTGAGGAGTGCTGTTATAGCCCTACCAATGATTAGAGTGTCCAAACAGAGAGTAGTATCACGAAGAGAATATATTTATATAAGAGAGTGTTCACTAGTGAAAGTATGATCCCTAGGCCTTGTTTCTAAACATTGAAACACCGTTTGCATCTAGATCTGCTGCATGTTTGCTTGCTTTAGTCTTTACCTCACTCACACACGTTACCCCACGTCAACAACAAGTCAGAAGCTATTTTCTGGCACCGTTACCACTTGTATTTTACTATCTCTTCGCTGAACTAGTGCACATATACACCTTTCAAGTGTATTGGGTGTGTTGGGGACACAAGAGACTTCTTGTATCTTGATTGCAGGGTTGCTTGAGAGGGATACCTTTGACCACTTCCTCCCTGACTTCGATAAACCTTGGGTAATCCACTTAAGGGAAACCTGCTGCTGTTCTAGAAACCTCTGCACTTGGAGGCCCAACAACTGTCTACAAGAATAGAAGTGTGTAGACATCAAACACCTCTAGTGAACTATGGAACCCGGTCCAATATTTACCATTTATACATCTTCCACTGTTACTGTTTACTTGCTGCAAACCATCATCACCTTCCACACCATACAGTTAATCCTTTGTTACAGCAACCGATGAGATTGACAACCTCACTGTTAGTTGGGGCAAAGTCTTGAGTTTGTGTTATGCAGGTTTCCACGTTGCTTGCAACACCTTTGAGTTGTTTCCTTCCTCCTACTGGTTCGATAACCTCGGTTTCTTACTGAGGGAAGACTTGCTGCTGTGCTACATCATACCTTGCTCTTGGGGTTTCTCGACGAAGCGCTCGATATTGACGCAGCGCCATCAAGATTTTCTAGCGCCGTTGTCGGGGATCTAAAAGAAGAATAAGCTCCCACGTTAACAACACGCCAGCAAAGATTTTCTGGCGCCGTTGTCGAGGAGGCTAAGGACGTCTTCACAAGGGGAGTCCTCCTCAACCTTTCTCTTTACTTTGTTTTTGGTTTGCTTGGTTTTGTTTGCCTCTTTTTATCAAAAACTCCAAAAAAATTAGTTTGGTTTGCTTTCTCTTATAAAAAACACACAAAAATTAGTCCCTGCTCTAGTTGTTGTTGCTGTTGGCTTGCTCCACTTTTGCCAAAATGAACTCTGCTGAAAACACCAAGTTGTGTGACTTCACTAGCACAAACAACAATGATTTCCTTAGCACTTCTATTGCTCCACCTGCTCCTGATGCTACCTTTTATAAAATTAAGCCTTCTTTGTTGAATCTTGTGATGAGAGAACAATTTCCTGGTGCTAGTTCTGATGATGATGCCCATCTCAATAACTTTGTTGAACTTTGTGAGATGTAAAAGTATAAGGATGTAGATGGAGATATTATTAAGCTCAAGTTGTTTCCTTTTCTCCTTGAGAGGAAAATCTAAAGAATGGTTGCTATCCTTGCCTAGAAATAGTATTGATTCTTGGATTAAGTGCAAAGATGCTTTTATTGGAAAGTACTACCCTCCTGCTAAGATTATATCTATGAGAAGTGATATTATGAAATTTAAACAACTTGATAATGAACATGTTGCTCAAGCTTGGGAAAGAATGAAATCTTTGGTTAAGAATTGTCCCACTCATGGACTTACTGCTTGGATGATTATCTAGACTTTTTTATGCAGGTTTGAACTTATCTTCAAGAAACCTGTTGGATTCAGCTGCTGGAGGTACCTTTATGACCATCACCTTGGGTGCTGCAACAAAACTCCTTGATAATATGATGGTTAGTTATTCTGAATGGCACACTGAGAGAGCTCCACATGGTAAGAAGGTAAATTCTGTTGAAGAAACGTCCTCTTTGAGTGATAAGATTGATGTTATTATGGCTATGCTTGTTAATGGGAAAGCTCCTTTAGATCCAAATAATGTTCCCTTAGCCTCTTTGGTTTCTCAAGAAGAGCAAGTTTGTAACATCCCAAATTTCATGTTTTGTAAAATCATGCATTGCATTCTTATAAGCATAGTATATTTGTCTTACACAAAATTTTCAAACCAAAACCCTAAAGTAAAACCATATTTAACCCCTCTTTATTTATATTATGGGGCATGGTTTTATTTTTATTTTTACAAAGGACCAAGGTGTTTTGAGTAGACAGGTGTGTTTGACACACTTTTGGGTACAAGGATCACATTACAAAAATCCACAAGTGGTTTGAATTCAAACATATTTGAAAAAGGGTTTGAAAATCATTCCTGAAAATCAAATTAGAAAAGGAAAAGGAAAAAATAAAAACAGGCGCTGCACTTTGAGCCCAGCACCAGAGCCGGCCCAAAATCCCACCCGGGCAATTTCCCCCTCTGCTCTCTCTCTCACCCTCGCAAAACCTACCCCGCAGCCACTGCCACTGGGCCCAAGCCAGCTCACCCCTTTCGTCCCCAAAATCCCGCGTGCGACCACGTCGTCGCCGGCCGTTTCCTTCCCTTCACTACCGTGATCAATTCCATTGATTCGTCGCGAGATTGACGCCCCTGCTTTGGATATATAATCACCACCTCGCCGCGGTCCTTTCCCCCAAACACCCACACCCAATCGCCCCTAGGCTGCTCGTATTTGAGCTCGAACCACCGCTGCCCGACGAACTCCGGTGAGGTATTCCGGTGAGCATCGTCCGCCCCGTGCCTTCTAATCCATGATGTCGTGCTTCCCTTGTTCTTGCGCTTCTTCTGACACAATTGGTTCGCCCTGTACTGCCCCAGGTCGTCGACTCCGTCGAGCACCGCGAACACCCGACGCCATCCTTAATTCCGGCGAGCAATCGCGGTATGAATCGAACGCCCCTTGTTCCCTAGTTCAAACCCACTGGTGCACCTTGTCTCTGTGCACGTTCTGATGCCTTTGGCTTGCTCTAGGGTGACCCAAGTCGTCATATCCTTTGTCGTTCGTGAAAACCCGACGTTGTCCGCAACTCCGACGAGCTTTCACGGCCTCTACAACACGCCCTCGCCCAAACCAACGACACGTTGAGCATCCTCGCAACCGTGCGATGCTGGTAAGCTACTGCACTACCCCTAGCCCTCTCTGGAATCGCCGGAGCATCACCGCCGGTAGCGCCGCTTCCAGTAACCATTTGCGCCACCCCTCTTTGGTCATTTGATCGAGCATCGTTAGATCTAGATCCTTGGGTTTAGATTAGATCGCCAGGCCGAAGCGGTATCACCAGATCTGAACCGCAGGATCACACTTAGATCAAACATCCCACGTGCTTGATCCGCGCGAAGCGGTACGGGCCAATCAGACACGTCCACGTGTCTGTGTTCTATTTAATAAAATCTAGAAAAGGTTTTTGAATGTTTAAACTTGTAAAATTCATATATTTTGATCTGTTTATCCAAAAAATGCAAATAATATATCATTGGATTCAGAAAAATAAATCCTACATTACTGTGGGATTGAATTTGTATTTTGCTTCTAGAAAAATAGCATTTTATGCAGAACCAATTATATGCTTATTTTGACTATATAAATTATTTAGCAAATGGTTTTAAAGCAAATTTGAGTTTGTTTAGACTTTAGGTAGATCAATTTGTGTTCAGTACTGTTTGGTTTGATTTGTTTAGTATAGAAAAATCATTTCATTGTATTTGCATGCATTCATATTTTTTGCTTGAATATTTGAATGTGAATTTGGTGCTATCATTTTATGTGTAGATTTTGGTGCTAGTGGTGATTGTGAAGATTGTTTCTACTCCCCCAACTACAAAGGCAAGTGGTGCTTCATGTATTTTGTCCTATTATTTTGACTATGCACTAGTTGAAAGAACATGTGGGCCCGCATGTGTGGTTTTGGCAATTAATGATAATCTTTATGGACTAATGTGTGTATTAAGTTGTACTTGTAGGAATTTTCCATTGGCATCGCTTGGAGCATGTGTTGGCTTCAAGGTCGATGAAATGAGGAGAAGATGTGTTGTGCAAGCTCAAAATACGCCATCTATAGAAGATATCATGTTTGTTGCTTGCCATCCTCGGTGATCATGGATCGATGATGAGGAATCAAGAAAAGTGTCCATCTTGAGAAGGACAAGTTCGTCTACATCGATCTCAAGTGGATTTCTCAAGGCAAAGGTATAGTCTTGATAGGTTTTCCCTTTTGCCGGTCTCATGTTGTGTGTGGGAGACCGGGTTTAGGATAGATAATCGTACTATCAAGAGGGGCTCTCGAATGAGTAACTCGATCACATCGTTCAGAGACAGCTCAAACCTTTACATACTTGCATCATCGTATTTGGTTGTTATTTGTTCTTATCCATGTGAGGATTTAGAGCTTGTGGTAATCTCCATAACATGCTCTTATTTATCAAAATCGGATCTGCCGTATATATCTTGTTGCGATTTTGATCTTGGCGGTTTTCCGGTGTCTCACCAAGTGAGGTATCTCACATCATATTACTTGATATATTCTCACTTGCTCTTGTCGTCCTCTATCCAACACAATTGGAATTGGGTCGATCGGAGTTACTAATCAAAAGTTATAGCCGTTTGAATTCCCCCCATATTTGCTTTTAAAAAGAAAAAGGAAAAAGTATTTTCTGGAGGTTGCGGTACTACCGGGCCGCAGGTCCGGCCCAGTCTGCAGTGTTCATCCTGCCTTCTGCCCCGCGCGGTAGTTGCCTCCGGCACTACCGGTCCGGCCCGGCACTATCGCCCGGGTGGGCCGGTAGTACTGGCCGGCCCAGTCTGTGCCCGCTTCCTAGCCTAGAGCCTCGCTCGATCTGATCACTTGCATGCGCTGCCTCGCGCTGGCACTGGCCCCACGCTGCCGCCTCGCTCGCGTCGCTAGCCCTGCCTCGCTCGCACGTTGACTTCGCGCTCGCTCGTGGGCCGCGTTGGTCTCGCTTCTCCCGCACGCGCCGCCTCGCTTGGCCTTTCCCCGCACGCAGCCAGCGCCTCACTCCGCTTGCTGCTGGACAGTGGGCCCTCTCTCCATCGCGCGCTGGCCCGCGATCCCTGCATGCGCCTCGCCTCGCAAAGCTGATGCTTGCTCCTGTGCTGGCCCCGAGATTCTCTGCTTCTTGGCGCTGGTTTGCACAGGACCAGTAGTAGCGGGTGGACCGTTTTTAGCCCCAACGGCCAGAAATTCATGCGCCCTTTAAATAGCCTTATTCTCTATTTTGACTAGTTGCTTCTTCCTCTTCTATTAGTCTAAGCTTTGCCCCATTTGCTCTACATCTTAAAGCTTGATTAATCTCTTCCCCTTTGATGATTCTTTCCCATATTTGAGTGGAAGAGAGAGGAGATCTAGATCCACGTTTTGACCAAACCAAAACATCTCTTAGTGAGTGTATCTTTGGGGATATAGATTTTGGGGGATTTTGTGTCCCTCTTTGATTCCTCCTTTCTTGTTCCCCCAATAGCTTTAGTAGCTTTGTTGGAACTTGAGAGTGAGGGTTTTGAGCACCTTTGTGATGTTCTTGCCAATTGCATTCGGTGCATCGGTTTGAGTTCTCCTCGGAGGATTTGGTTCATGGTATTCGTTGAAGCTTGTCCCTCTTGGGTTCCTGGAACCCTATACAGATTTGTGGCATTGGTGGCATTTGTTGGGAGCCTCCAATTAAGTTGTGGAGAAGTGCCCCAACCTTGTGAGAGGTTCTGGTTTCCACTGACAAGTGCACCGATAGTGGAAGTGTGGATCGATCCCATTTGGGTGAGATTCACCGGAGAATAAGGGAGGCCTTTTGTGGCGTAGGTGGTTAGATGCCACCCCCTCTCCAAACGAGACGTACTCCATGTTGGGAGTAACTCGGTAAAATATCGCCGTCCCCGCGTGCCTCGGTTATCTCTATACCTGAGCTCTTTACTTATGCACTTTACATTGTGATAGCCTTCGTGCTTAAAGTAATCTATATCTTGTTATCACATTGTTGCTTGCATTGCTTATCATAAGTTGTTGGTGCACATAGGTGAACCCTAGTTGTTCTAGGTTGTGCTTGACAAAGTAAACGCTAGTTTAATTCTGCCTTTGTCGAGCCACTCTCGGAAAAGTTTTAATCGCCTATTCACCCTCCCTCTAGGTGACATCTGTATCCTTTCACTAGTGATATTTTGAATAGGGCTTGCATGGAATTTTTGCTAAGTATATATGCTATGCCTTGGGAAATCCTAGTAGTTGTAGTCTTGGTAGAATTTTCTCTAAGTTAAGAAACTTGTTATGTTATCATGATTAGCCTAGCTAGTAGCAAACAAGGATAGATTACTCATGCTATAAATATTTCTAAGTCTTTGACTTGTGTTTTTTGCTTAATAAAACAACTAAGTGAATGAATCACCTGGGTGGAATGGTATGATGGTTTGTGTTGAGTGGTTACACAAGGCCCATGTCTATGGTTTAACTTGTGTATCACACTTGTGGAAATCCACCCAGGAACAAAGGGATTTGTGATATTTAGTGTTGAGAAGCTTCTAGTGCAACCACATGGCATATGGGCTTTGCCTTGACCACATAGGTTGCAATAACTTAGCCAGATGGACAGTTGGTGGTAGGGTGATAGGATGGAACGCTTCCATGGTGGTCTAAGGGAAGGCTTCTGAAAGGTTTCGTCTCGATGCATGTCGAGTCTTGTGGGGAAAGTGCACCATCTCTCGAGAGGGTAAAACCTAAGTACTTAGCCGTGTCCCCGGCAACGGACAATTTGAGCATCAAATACATTGAAGCTATCAAGGATCTCCTCATCCCAATTTCTAAGTTAAAAACTTGTGGTTGAACAAGGGTAAAGGTTCACCAATGTCTATTGGTGGTTCCTTGGGTGTTTTTTGTCAAACAAAAACTTAGTGTTTTCAACTGATAAGGAAAACCTATTTTGAGCAAAGAAAGCCTAAGCTACACTTAGCCAAATTCATATAGATGTTAGATACTATTATTCTACTATGGTATCACTTGCCAATACAATTCCAAATGTATTGACACACTGTGGCTGTAACTTATGATGTTGCAGGTTACTCTGATGGAGATTAGGGTTGTGAGTCTAAGCTCAACATGCTTGCCTGTGGCACATGAATATGAAGACTTATAGTTATTTACTTTATGTTATGAACTCTTGTACTAGCCTTTGTCTATTGAGTTATAAAGACTATGTTATCTCTGGAATGACGATGTAATGACGACCTTTTTATCTGTGTACTTCATCTTAAACTGTGGATGCTAGCATTTTATCCAGGGACTAGCCTTGCAATCACAGGGACCTTTACCTTATAAAGGTGGGGTCTTACAGATGGTATCAGAGCACTGTGTTGCCTATAGGATTATGACCCTAAGTTGGATTAGACTAAGGAAACCACAAAGGAAAAATGCAACTCTTTGCAAAATTCCACACTTGTCTTTTTCTTCTCGTAAACCTCTTCTAATCTTATTTCTCATCTCTATTTGTAGATGGCCACCATCAACTAAGCCGCCAAGAAGGGACCACTCATGACCATGACTTCAGAATGTGAGACGGAGTTTCCCAAAGCACTCAAAAACCTTATGGTTAGCTTGGGAATACATGGTGAGGCCGTGTACAAGGGATTTCCAGTGATGGATGAAGGAGAAGAATATTGGTGGGTGCAATTCCACCTGTACAAAAACAAGGGAGACAACCACAAAGAGTCGGGATTCTACATGGGAACCAACTCATAAATGTATACGACATTCTTTGAATCTGCAAGAAATGCAGCTTGGAATGCTATCAAGGAGCTTGGTGAAAGACTCAAGTGTAGAATGCTCAACACCCAAAATGACCTTAAGGAGGAGAAGTAGTATACCCAAGACTTAGAGACCACCATAAACGTCTAAGGAAGGATATCATAGACTTAGCATATGAGTGAGAATTGGGACGTATTCCAATAGTTGGACCACCACACGTGTTGTTTTCTCGCAAAAATTTGTCTAAGTTATGTTTGAACCTTAGTACTTGCGCTAGATGTTTTTATGCCATGACTTGTATGTTTTTATAATTGTAAGTATGCCTTGTGCTTTTGTTATCTTGTGATTTTCTCTCTACTTGTATTGTTTCTAATTTTTCTCTATCTTATGCAATAGATGCCTAGCCTTGTTATCAACACTGCCGAGGAGTTCAAGGGAACTCGTTTTGGTACTCGTCTTGTGGAGCTCACTAGTGTGCTCAACCTCCCACTTCCTAATATTAAGGCACTTCAGCTCACCAAGTTTGAGAGGAAGGATCTTTGGGGCTTTAGAGTCTCGCATCCTGAATGCCAGACGGAGCCACCCGCGGAGGATATTACCTTCAAGCTGATGCATAATGAAAAGGAGAAGGGACTAGATGTAGTCATGCAGGAGCTACTTGGATGCCTCTGCGGACGACACTCCACCGAGCTCTGGGGTCTCTACTTTCACCCGTTCAGGAGACGTGACGAGCAGGGTGAGGCTGTAGTGTATGATGACGCTACTAGAGAGACGGTTGAACCTGTACATCTCTACCTCCAGGACTTAGAGAGTCTTGTTAGACACCTCGACACAGATATGACCAACGTCATGCTTAGCAATGACGAGCTTCAGGTTTAGTTGAGGGAGTAGGCCAAGCTCTTCGCGGAGCAGGACGAGATTGTCAAGGAGATGGAGGCCAGATTCGAGAGCCAGGACAAGAAGTTCAAGAATCAGTAGATGAGAGTTCAGGACAGAAACAAGAAGATCAAGGACATGAGAGCCGAGATAGAGGCCAAGGACTTTGAGCTAGAGACCCAGCAGGGAGTGATTGAGAGGCTGCGCTCGCAGAAGAGAGCCCTTAGTGCGAAGATCGAGGCCTTGACCACTAGTGTAGAGGAGTACAAGACGGCCATGGAGACAGCTGGACTTGCTCTTATTGACGAGGAGGTCGACATGGTGGAGTAGTGATGACTACATGACTACCTATTTATCTATCACCCTTTGATTTATCGAGTCGCAATGATCATCCAACATGTGGATGGCTTGCTAGTATGTTACTTTTCCAAAACTTGTTGTTTACGTTGTTCAAACTCTATGTTTATCTTGTGATTGTTTATTGTTTTTGTTTCTGTGTGATGTATTGTGCATGGTATCTATGGGTTATATCTCATTACTTACCCTTATTGAAAACATAGATGCCTCCCCGTCGTGCCGATCCCAACCCAAACAACAACAACAACAATAACGTCAATCTCGAGATGCAGTAGTTGATGACAGCCCAAGCTCAACTGATGCAGATGATGACCCAGTTCATGGCAAATCAAAATCAGAACCAGAATAACAACAATAACAACCAAAACAACCCACCAGCATTTGACATGCTTTCGAGGTTCTTGAGGTTGAGGCTAGCCAAGTTCTCGAGAACCACTGATCCAATGGTAGCCAATGACTGGCTACGTTCCTTGAACAAGGACTTAGTCACTGTGGGCTGCACCGATGAGGAAAAGGTCAGGTTCGCAGCACATCTGCTTGAAGGACCAGCAACAACATGGTGGGATAACTTTCAGATCACCACTCCCCTTGAGAAAGAGTTCCATAATCTAAAACAACGTCACCGCAGTGTGGCTTAATACATTAAGGAGTTCAAAAATTTGGCACTCTATGCGTCGGATGAGGTTGATGTTGATGCCAAGAGGAAGGAGAAATTCCTCGAGGGACTGAATGATGATATGAACCTGCAGATGTCTGTTGCCTATGTCCCAACATATCAATCACTGTGTGACAAGGCCACCATCTTGGAAAGCAAGATGAAGCATGTTGAGTGTCGGGGGGATAACCCCCGGTAGGGTCACGAGAGGGGAAACATAGCGCATCTGGGTTGGCTCCGAGTAGAAATGAACCAGGCCGGGTAAGAACGGCCGGGAAAGATAAGCATGAGAGCCGAGATACAGACTATCTTGGCCCGTATAGGACAAAGTTGTAACCCTTGCAGGTACCAACGAGCCGAGTCAACCGAGGAAGGGCCGGGTCAAGAAGGACACGTGGCACCTTTCCGAGTAAGGTTTGGGAAGGACCATGGTAAAGCATGGTCAAAAGAGAAGGGCGACGCCGGGTGACACAAAAGGAGCCGGGTGACGCCCAAAGCAAGCACTGACATACAAAGTAACAGCGTGATGCCAAAAAGAACAGGAAGCGGCGTACCAGAAGACCGTTAGCTGTCAAGCTTTATGGACTGGGCCTATGGGCTTAGGACAAGCCCATAACCCGGCCCATATTGTAGGGACCAAGATCCACACAGTAAACCCTAGAACCCAAAGGGGTATTAGCTAGCACTTCCTATATAAGGGAGGGCATAGCAGTAGTAGAGAGAGGTTGGACCAAGTAGAGAACAGGTGCTGCATACTCAAGCCAATATAGCTCAAGGAGCACTTGTAATCTTTGGGGGTATCAATCAAATTGTCAAGTGTGGAGAGTTCTTCCTGTTCCTCGTGCATGGCTCAACCATGCACTCCCTCCCCGGTTACCACAAGCACCCATTCGGCCCCCAACTTAAGCCTACCCATGGCATCTGCCGTGCCACCACCATGACAGTTGGCGCCCACCGTGGGGCAGAAGCAGGTGCTTGATGGAGTCTTCATCCGGACGGGCAACATCATCGCCAAGACCGGCGAGTGCGTCTACTCCGACCTCATCTAGAGGTTTGGAGCGCTCAACTTCGTCAGCGACAACGTGGGCTGCTTCGGGACCAAGCCGTTCCCTAGGGGAGGTCGCTTCATCAAGTTCGACGAGCACCAGGTCTATGTCACGGTGCGCGTGGAGCGCACATATCCTGAGCACGTCGTCCTGGTGCCGGATCCTCCAATGGCTCCAGTCGCTGGGAAACCTCTCCAACTCGTCTCCGTGGAGGTAATGATGACAGCCCCAAACCCCACAGCTCCCCCAGTAGTTCCAGTATATAATGAGAATGCAGAGGAAGGAAATCACGAGGAAACGCCAAGGGCTACAAGAACAGCAAAGGCGCCGTTGGAAAAACCAGAGAACATATCTAGGAGCAAAAGAGCTAAGGAGCTGCAGGAAGCGATAGACAAATTGGCAGAGCCAGTGGCACAAGCAACTGACCCGACGCGTGTGCAGGCCGAGTTGGAAGAAGTCAGGATAAAAGTCCTAGAGAAAGCAAAGGAGCTAGCACAGTTACAACACGATGTGGATATCACTATCCGGGAGCTTAACTCGGCAAATCGAGTCAAGGGCGCAAAGACCCGGCTTGATGCAACGAGATTGAGAGGAAGGAACCTCAACGAAGAACTGGCAGATGCGACATCAAAGATAACTCTAGAGAACTGCAATGAGACATCCATGCGTCCAACGTACAACACAGCAGCAGCTAATCTGCGAGCGGCAGAAGCAACAATGGCGGAATTACCCCACTTGGAGGGGGAAGCAAAGAAAAGGCAGCAAGAACGAGTCAATGAGTTAGTAAAAGGAGTCAGCATGCTGAATGAGGCGTAGTACAGAGCAAACCCGGGTATAGCAGGGAGATCACAGCTGGTTCACTCGACGACTCCTGTCTCGGCAAGATCGGCAGGGCACACGACATCCTCACCCGGAGCGGCACCCAGGCCGAGAAAAGAAAAAAGTGTGGATTCGGAAAGAAACAAGCAAATGGTCGCCTATGATCTGGCAGTAGTTCAAGGTAACCCGGCGCATGCGCAAGGGGCAAAAAGAAATAATCCCCGAGAAAATGAAAACCAGGGAAAAATTGGACAGAGAAATGACAACGGAGGGCAAAATTTTGCGTCTCATACTCGGCGCGCAACTCACTCGGCAGGAGGAGGAAATCCAGCTCCGAATAATGCACCAGCTCAGCCGGAAAGAAGACAACAGAGCGCGGGAAAGGCAGTTCAACAGCCAGCTGACCCGAACGCGAATAAGTATAATGATGGTTACTCGGCCATGGTAAATGACGGGTTCGAGCTGCCGGATCATGCATATCAAGCGATGGGAGTGAGATACGGAGGCAGGAACCTTCAGCCGGATGATGCCAGGCTAAAGCTTGACCGCATAAAAATGGCAGAGATAATCGAATCACAAGGTCCGCTTTGGCCCAAGGATCATGAAGGAGCTACCGGTGCCAAATTTCCAGCTGGCCAGAGGGACAAAAACATATGATGGAAGCACAAAGCCAGCGGATTGACTCATAGATTATGGAACCGCTCGGAAGATCGCACAGGGAAACTTGAGATGGGCAGTACGTTACGTACCGCAGATGCTGGAAGGACCAGCTCGGGTATGGTTGAACAATTTGCCACCCGGAAGCATCAACAATTGGATTTATTTTCACGACGCTTTCGTGAGCAATTTCACGAGCACTTACAAGAGGCCGAATCGCCCACAGCAACTAGCAATGTGCAAGCAAAGACCAAATGAGACATTCAGGGAGTTCCTCACAAGGTGGTGTACGATGCGTAACTCTTGTGAAGTAGTAATCGAGTCGCAAGCAATCGCATGGTTTGCACAAGGATGTAGACATGGGAGTGTGCTGTGGCAAAGGTTACAAAGAAATATGCCGGCAAGCCTGGCAGAGACGATAAGAATTGCCGACTCGTATGCGTTAGGAGATCCAACTCAGCCGCTGCTCATGTCAGCAGACGGGATAACTGAGACTCAGATCTATGACGCTACCGGGTCGCAAAGGCGCCAGGAAAGATCCGAATACAGAAGCAAGAGAAGAGACAAGAGGCCGGATTACAGGTATGGTTCGGCTCAGGTTGCAGCAGTAAGGCAGGATCATCCAGATGCTAGAAGCAGTCAGCGTCAAAGGACAAATGGTCAACAACAATGGGTGCCAAAGAATGATGGCAAAAGGCCATACGATAAGAGGAAACAGTATCAGGACCGACAAAAATACACCTATGAGATGATGCTGGATCAGCCGTGTAAGTTCCACACGCCTAGTCCGAGTAAGCCGGCAAATCACTCAACAAGGCAATGCACTTGGTTTCAGAAGGGAGACAGAGTGGACTCGCCGAATAAGCAACTTCCACCACCTCCCCCTCCACCACTTACAGGAGGAAATGCTCAAGCAGTAGGAGCATATAACAGATATGAAAACAGGCAGCCAAGATATCAGAATTAGGAAAGAAGAGAAGCTGTGCACCAGGTGCACAATCCAAGAGGTGACGATGCTCATATCGGCCACGGAACCAGAAATGAGTACAAAGAACATCACCGGAGCTATGTTCTCTTTGTCACAGAGCCAAATGACAAGAAGAGCCAGCAACGACGAATGATGGAATTGAATGCCACGATGCCGACAATTCCCAATTACATGCATTGGTTTGAGCAAGAGATAACTTGGAGTATAAAAGATCACCCCAAGATCATGCCAACCCCTGGAGGATATGCTCTGGTGTTGGATCCAACATTCATGGGCCCAGATATCAACGTGAAGTTTTCAAAAGTACTGATTGACGGTGGCAGTAGCATCAACATCATGTATAAGGAATGCTTCTGCTGCTTTCTACTGTCCGCCCGCACGATTTCCGAGGCATGAGGCTCCTCTGAGGTGACCGTTGGTCGGCCTCCGGCGTTCGCCGGCATAGGCTCTGCATGGATTCCTCTAGAGGTTGTTGGAAGATCACCTACTCTGGTGTGACCACGGGTGGTAAGTTTCTTGAAGGCTCTCTCGTTGTCTCGGCTGATTCTTGGCTGGTTCTTCTCAATGCCAAAGGCTCTCCCCTTGAGGGTCGATGTTTGGAAAATGGGGAGAAGATCTCAATTGGATATGTTTTGAGGTTCCCCTCTCATCTCTCTCGTGTTAATGATTCTTTGGATCCCTCATCTGGATTTCTTGGTAGATCTCCTACCATCGCTGGATCAGATGAATACACTGGTCTTAAATGGCATGCCCTTTGCTCCTCTTTGCCGACTGATGATCTTGAGCCTTCTAAAGGATTTCTGATGCTTTTTCCTAGTTCTAAAAGGCTAGTTCTCCTACCCCACAATGAGGTTGTGATTGATGCTAGATACTTGATTCATGGTGAGGTGGTGGCATCAGGCATCTCTATTGATCTCCAGGTGAAGAGGGTTGTTGTCGGTACTCAGATTTTTCCTAGCCCTTTGGTTAAGAAGTTTTCCACCAATGTTGAGAAGATAGTGCCTAGATCTCTGGATTTCACTGAGAACCTCCCCTCGGTGTGTGCTCCCAAAGATGTTGCTTCGTGTCGGCCTGCCCTGGATTTTTCATTAGGGCGAGATTTTGAGAAGAGGATTTTTGATAAATTCAGGCATCAAGTTAATTTCATTGGTGGTTTCAGGAAAAGCCCTTTTTATCTGGTTTGTTCTTTTGGAAGAGCAAATTTAAGTTGGATTTTCATACTGTTAGTCTTGCACTCCAGGCCTTTTTTGGTGGTAATGCTTGTAAATTCTAGGTGAAGCTTCTGCAAGATAGATCTTTTCGTTTCTCGGTTGCTTCAAGGGCAGTGGGTTTTGAAATATACAATATTTCAAAGTTTTCTTGTACTTCTTTTGTGATTCATGTCAACCTTTGGGGTAATGGGGGGCCAAACTGGATTCATGAAGAAAGGGAATTCTATAAAGAGTCTGCTGGAGAATGGAAAGTTGTCACGTACAAAAAAGAAAGTGCAAAAAAATCTCCTTCTTTGAGGCCTTCCAGTAAAGGTGGTTCGGTTTTCCAACAACTCAAATTTCCTGCGCCTCCTGCGGTTTCTTCGCCTGTGTCTGCGCAACACATTAATGGTTATTTCAAATCAGGACTTCAAGACAGATCTTATGCTCAGGTGCTCGCTGATGGTGGTATTAAGTCGATTGTAACACCGGTCGGGTCTGCGGGAGGCGCCAATCGCGCGGCATTTAAATTGCCTGGTCTCCTTCCTTTTCTGAAATTCCCCTCTTTACCAAAATGTATTTGGCCCGACAATTCTTACGAGGGGTGGTTCAAAGCCCAGGCAGTTACACAATCCCGGCCCATTATTCACAGCAGTTTTCACGAGTTCACCACTTCTTTGCAAAAAACAACTGCCATTTCCCCTGTCTCCTCAACTCCCCTGCCCGCTGAAACCCCATTCCCCTCTTGCTCGTCGCCGGCGAAGAGTGTCGTAATGGCGAACACCCCGATTGATCCTACGCCTTTCCTGCCGAATGGCTTCCAGATTATGCAGGTGGCTGGGCGGAATCATGTCAAAAGGGTGGTGGTGCCTCAGAGGTCAAGGTCGCATGAACAGTATGCCATTGCTACCATTAATCCCCTCCCCTGGTCCAGTTCCGTTCTTGAATATTCGTGACGTCCTGGTTGATTTCCTCAATAATGAGGTTAGAGTCCACTTTAGAGATGTCCAGGCTTGTCCCTTTGGGTCTGCCTATGTGCAGTTTCATCATGTCAGTGATCGAGATAGGCTCATTGCGGCTAGCCCGATTCCATTTCAATATGTGCATGTATCTTTTGTTAAGCACAATGAGGGAGATAACTAGAGGAGGGCTCAGTTTAATAATGAGTGCTGGGTGATGCTAGTTGGGCCTCCCCTTGACCACTGGCATACGGAGGATCTGAATGCTGTCTTTGCGGATATTGGGAAGGTTGTTTTGTGGGAGAGAGACCCTGACCAAAAGGGTAGGATTATTGCTAAGATTCGTGTTACTGACCTGGTCGACATCCCCAAGAGTGTGAGGTTTACCATTGGTGACTTGGTGGAGACTGAATCATGGACTTTTTCTGTTGAAGTTCTTCAAAGTAACTTGCTTGGGGGGGCCCACCTGATGAGGACCCACTTCCAGATGACAATGAGGACCCTCATCCTGTTCCTGTTCATGGCCCTGTCTTTGGGCCCCAAATTCCACCTCCTCCCCTCCACTTTGCTCACAGGGTGGTTGGGGACAATGGTTGGCCCCTGTGCAAGATCCTGCCCCTGATGGTGGTAATGATGAAGGTTGGGGTCCCTGGGAAGCTGCTGCTGCTCCAGTTCAAGGCCCTGTCATTGCTCCTGGAGAAGATATGCCTATTGACAATCAACATCTTCCACCTCAAGATGTTAACAGTGGAGTTACAGGTGATATCATTGTCCAAGACTGGGAGTCTGATGATGATGAGTCTGTCAATGAACCTGAGGCTGTGGAGGAGCAGGGTGTGGTTGTTGAAACACAAGGGGTTGGCATTGGTGAAGGCCTGCAAAACATTTTTCAGAACTATTTGGCTGATGATGATGAGGCCAACTCTGATGTTGAGGAGGGGGTGGGAAGCCCTATGGACTCAAGTATTGTGGCTCCTGATAATGATGATTGGATGTTGGAGGATCAACACCTTCTTTCTCCAAATGAGGCTCATCTTCAGGTTGGGATGGTGAGAACTTTTATCTCCATTCCTGATGTGCACGCTGCTAAGCAGGGATTTTCCCAACAAGGCTTGGAGCTCAGGGAGAATTATTTTGCTCCCCATATTCATAAGGACACTTCTTCAATGGGCTCTCTTAAATGTTATATCCCTGTAAGTTGGTTTAACTTTATTAATCTCATGCTTGCTACCCCTGAGAAGTTTAATTGGGTCAAGGGCTTTCTTACTTCTCCTTTATGGGAAATTATTAAAGAACCTATTGCTGAGGAAAGTTCCATTTCTTTCATAATCCCAAATGAGAGCTTTTCCCAGATGGCTCCTTCTTGTCTGGGTATTGAAACCAATAAATCTTCATGCTCTCCCTCTACCCCTGCCAGAAAGAGAAAGGGCAAGGAACCTCTTGTTGACACTGAGGTGAGAAGAAGCCCTAGAATTGTTGAGCTGAATGGGGTCTTTAAAAGTCACATAAATTGTCTAATTGCTGATTATCTGGTTTGTAATGCTGTTCCTCCTTGTCTGAATTCTAAAGTGGTTAAAAATCTTGCTGCCTCATTCTGCAAGGTAAAGGATGGGGACCTGGAGAAGAGGTTGCTCAAGAAAGGGAAGGCCAATGAAGTGGCAGTTAAGGCTCCTCCAAAAGGCAACATTAAAGGAGTTGCCTCCTCTAGCTTGGGCATTGGTGGCAAGAAGAAACCTGGGGCTGCTGGTACCTGTGGACAGCAAGACAAGAAGAAGCCCTCCTCTTAAGTGTTTAAATGTATCAAACTAAGTCTTTTGCTGGAGTCTTGTTGACTCCCTGTCATGTGATCTGTTCTTGTGATCTTGTCATGTGTTTGGTACTTGTTGTGGAATATGTCTGTGGTGCCTTGATATGGATTGCCTTTTGCCTATGTGATTGTTGTTTCTTCTCCTAGGTGATTACATTATTTATATCACCCCATATCTATACTTGCCTCTGGTTTCCTAATGAATAACAAAAGAATTTGGAAGATCTTGAATTGGAATATCAGGGGAATCAATTCTGAAAAAATGGATTGCTCTCAAAAATAAAATTGAGGAGTCTGGTTGTGACATTATTTGTCTTCAAGAAACTAAGCGAGAGGATTTTGATAGATCTTACATCAAAAAATTCCGCCCCCCCAAATTTACCAATTTTGAATTTCTTCCCTCCAGAGGCGCATCTGGAGGATTGATCACCATTTGGAATAGTTCCCTGTTCTCTGGACATCTTTCCTTCCTCAATGAGTTTTCTATCTCCATCACCTTGACATCTCTCTTGTCCAATGAATCCTGGATCCTTACCAACATTTATGGGCCATGTTTACCTGAAAAAAAGGCTAATTTTTGGACTGGTTTGGAAGCATTGATATGCCTGATGATTTGGACTGGCTCATTGTGGGGGATTTCAACTTCTGTAGACAGCCTTCTGATAGAAACAAATTGGGTGGAGATGTGAATGGTATGCTTCTCTTTAATGAAGCCATTAATAATTTGGGTCTATTTGAGTTACCACTTAAAGGTAGAAAGTTCACTTGGAGTAACATGTAGAAAGATCCCCTTTTGGAAAGGTTGGACTGGTTTTTTACTTTTGCTTCCTGGACTCAGAGTTTTCCCTCAACTTTTGTTGCTCCTCTTGCAAAGCCTACCTCTGACCATCTTCCTTGTGTCATTTCCATTGGCATAATGATTCCCAAGGCTCAGGTGTTCAGATTTGAAAATCATTGGATGCGTCATAAGGAATTTAAAGCTATTGTTCAAAATGCCTGGAATATTCCTGTGGGTTTTCTGGATTCTGCAAAAAAAATCAATGCTAAATTCAAAAATGTGAGAAGGGGGCTGAAGATCTGGGCCAAAAAGCTGCCCTGCCTGAAATCACAAATCTGTAATGTTAATGCCACCATTGACTTTCTGGATATCATGGAGGAAATGAGAACTCTTACTGTCCAAGAATGGAATCTCAGGGATCTCCTGAAAAATCTTATTATTTCTCTATTACAGGATCAGAATACTTATTGGAAACAGAGGGGGAAAATTAAATGGGTTAAGCTGGGGGATGAAAAGACAAAGTTCTTTCACTCCAGAGCTACCATAAGCTTTAGGCATAACTACATTTCCATGCTCAAGGATGCTTCTGATCTTGAGGTTTATGATCATGATGGCAAAGCAAATCTCCTTTGGAACTCCTTTAAAAATAGAATGGGTACTTCTGATAAGCCTGAAATGCACTTCAATCTTAATGACTTGGCTGGGGAATGCTTAAGACAAGAAGAAAGGGATGCTTTGGAAAAACCTTTCTCTGATGAGGAGATTGATGAGGTCATTAAAGATCTGCCAAATGATAAATCCCCTGGCCCTGATGGTTTTAATAATGAATTCATGAAGCTTTGCTGGCCTATTATTAAGGATGATGTGAAACATCTCCTTGTGGAATTCTATGAGGGGCAAACTTCCTTGGAAAGCATTAATGCCTATTTTATCACCCTCATTCCAAAAATTGCAGCTCCTTTGACTCCTGCTGATTTTAGGACTATTTCTTTGCTAAGTAGTGTCTTTAAGATTATCACCAAAATTCTGGCTAATAGACTGCAGAAAGTCATCCTTAAACTTGTTCACAAGAATCAATATGGTTTCCTCAAACAAAGATCTATCCAAGACTGTTTAGGTTGGCCATTTGAATTCCTTGATCAATGTCACAAGTCAAAGGAAGAAATTTTAATTCTTAAGCTTGATTTTGAAAAGGCTTTTGACAGAATTGAGCACTCTGCAATCATCAATATCCTTAAAGCCAAAGGTTTTGGAGATAAATGGATTTCTTGGATTCAGTTGATCTTTGGTTCAGCTTCTTCCTCTGTGCTTTTAAATGGAGTGCCTGGGAAAAAAAATTACTGCAGAAGGGGTGTTAGACAGGGGGATCCTTTATCTCCTTTACTGTTTGTTTTGGCTGCTGATCTCCTTCAAAGTATCCTCAATAAGGCAATGAACCTTGGTCTTCTTTCTCTGCCCACTGAAGATGTGTTCTGTCCTGATTTCCCTGTGGTTCAGTATGCAGATGACACTTTATTAATCCTTAAAGCTGATTCTGAGCAACTTTTGTGCCTTAAGGCCATTCTTCATAATTTTGCTCTCTCCACTGGACTCAAAGTTAATTATTGTAAATCCAGTATGATGCCAATTAACATGGACTCTGAGAGGCTTGGACAGTTTGCTAATACTCTTTCTTGCCTCACTGGCACTTTGCCTTTCACCTATCTTGGTTTGCCTCTGAGTTTGAATAAACCTGCTGTGGAACATTTCCTGCCTATTGTTCAGAGAGTTGAGAGAAGGTTGTGTGGGATAGCTGACTTTCTTAATTATGGGGGGAAACTGCAGCTAGTTAAATCTGTTATGTCTTCCCTTCCCATATATTACATGAGTTGTTTTGATCTTCCTGTCACTATCAAGGAACAGATGATTAAATATATGAGGCAATGTCTGTGGAGAAAGAAAACTTCTGATGTTCAAGCTAGAGGTAATGCTCTTGTAGCATGGAAGAAAGTTTGTAGACCCAAGAACCAGGGGGATTGGGAGTTCTAGATCTTAATATACAAAACTTTGCACTTCTTTTGAAGAATTTGGATAAATTTTATAATCACAAGGATATCCCTTGGGTTCACCTTATATGGAACACTTATTACTGTAATGGTAAGCTCCCTGGAAGAAGTCTTGAGGGATCCTTTTGGTGGAAAGCTCATCTGAAATTGATTGACATTTTTAAAGGACTTGCAAAGTGCTTGGTTGGAGATGGAAAATCCACACTTCTTTGGTCTGATATGTGGAATGATAGTTGTCTTCAACATAAGCTTCCTCATCTCCTCTCCTATGCAAAAAACCCTCACATCTCTGCCAGTGAGTTCCTGCATAATGAAAATACTCAGGATCTTTTTTACCTCCCTCTGTCACAGCAAGCTTACCAGGAATATCAAAGTCTTGAGCAAATTCTTAATACTGGCAGGCAGGGGGAAACTGATAATTGGAGTTACATTTGGGGCAGTAATTTTTCGGTCAAAAAGGCTTATTGTTCCTTATCTGGTTGCCAACCTGTACAGCCACATTTCTCTTGGTTGTGGAAATCTTCCTGTCAGCAAAAGCACAAATTCTTCTTATGGCTCTTACTACTTGATAGGCTCAACACAAGAAATCTTCTGAAAAGGAAATGTTTTTCTCTGGCATCTTATGAATGTGTGTTCCATGGCTGCATCAGTGAAGAAACCATCCTACATTTATTTTGGGACTGCCCTTTTGCAAGAGCTTGCTGGGCCAAAATTTCGCATGTCCAGGTGGCTGATCAAAATCTTTTTGAAGCTTTAGCCAGTATTAAAAAAGATCTTAATGTCCCTTTTGCAATGGAAATTCTTATACTTGGAGCTTGGGGCCTTTGGATTTGCAGAAATAATGAAATCTTCAATAACCAGCATGCTTCGCTTGAGGATTGGAAAGCTATTGTAGCCCAGGAATTAAGATGGGTCCTGTATAGAATTAAGAAGTATTATCAGGGTCTCAAAGATTGGATTGAAATTAATTTAGACAGGAGATAGCTGCTTAGAATGTTATCCCTCTTCTTTGAGGTGGATTGAGTTTGTAAATACTCTTTTGTAACTCTCTATAATATATAAAAATTGCAGTGGGGTTTTTTGCCCTACTGTTTTACCCTCAAAAAAACATCATGTATAAGGATACAATGCTCAAGTTAGGCATTACCATGAACATGCTGGAGCCGACTAAGACCACTTTCCACGGGATTGTGCCGGGATTGTCCTGTGAGCCAATTGGCAAGATCTGGGTCGACGTCTTATTCGACAACAGGGAAAATTGTCGCACTGAAGCTATAGAGTTCGAGGTGGTAGATCTGGTCAGCTCATATCACGCCTTACTCGGCAGGCCGGCTATGGAAAGATTCATGGCTACTACCCATATGGCATACTTAAAGATGAAGCTGCCAGGCCCATGTGGGGTGATCACAGTGGAAGGATATTACAAGAGATCTATTGCTTGTGCTTCAGCCGGGTCTTCACTGGCCGAGTCACTCGTCATAGCACAAGAGAAAAGTCAGATGTTAGAAGTGGCAGCATTGGCCAAAGCAGCACAAATGTCCATGCCGACACTCACCAACCCGCATGGCAATGTGTCATTTCAAGCTACCAAGGAAACCAAGAAGGTGCAGGTGGATGAAACTTTCCCAGAGCGCACAATGACCATTGGGGCTAGCCTTACAGATAAATAGGAAAGCGAGCTCACCAGCTTCCTCCGTGAGAATCGGGACATCTTTGCATGGTCCACTCAAGATCTGCAAGGAGTTCCGAGGGAGATGGCTGAGCACTCTCTTCATGTAAGACTAGATGCAAGGCCGGTGAAGCAACCCCTCCGCCGCTTCACCGAAGATAGGAGGAAAGTAATAGCGGCCGATATTGCGAGACTTTTAGCTACCGGACTCATCATGGAAGTGTTGAACCCGGACTGGTTGTCAAATCCAGTCCTGGTCGAGAAGAAGAAAGATGACCCGAACGTGGCAGTGGTATGGCGCATGTGTATTGATTACACGAGCCTCAATAAAGCGTGTCCGAAAGATCCATTTCCTCTGCCTCGGATTGATCAAGTCATAGATTCTACCGCTGGGTGTGAGTTGTTATCATTTGTGGATGCATATTCAGGATTTCATCAGATTCCGCTGAATCCAAATGATCAAATAAAGATAGCTTTTATCACCCCGTACGGGGCTTATTGCTATCGCACCATTGCCATTCGGATTGAGAAATGCAGGCGCAACATACCAAAGATGCATGCGAAAATGCTTACAGGATCAATTGGACAAAAATGTTTAAGTATACGTCGATGACGTGGTAATAAAAACCAAACAAAGTCATACTCTAATTGAGGACTTGCGTCAAACATTCGCAAACTTGAGAAGATTCCAGATGAAACTTAACCCGGAAAATGTACATTTGGTGTCCCGGCTGGGAAGTTACTCGGATTCCTTGTATCCAGCCGAGGAATTGAAGCTAACACGACAAAGATCAGGGCCATCGAAAGAATGGAATTGCCAAAAACCCTCAATGATGTCCAGAAGTTTACTGGATGCCTGGCTTCATTGAGCAGGTTTGTTAGTCGGCTAGGCGAAAAAGCCCTACCACTATATCAGCTGATGAAAAAATCAGACAAATTCACATGGACACAGCGAGCTGATAGCGCTTTCCATGAATTAAATAAAATGTTGGCAACATCACCAATATTAGCGTCACCACTATCCAAGGAGCCAATGCTGCTCTATGTCGCCGCAACCAACAGAGTTGTAAGTGCAGTAATAGTGGTTGAACGTGAATAAGGGGACAAATCAGTCCAAAGACCAGTATATTACTTGAGCGAAGTGCTCTCTATCTCGAAACAGAATTACCCGCATTATCAGAAGATGACATATGGGGTATATATGGCAGCAAAGAAGCTGAAACATTATTTTCAAGAACACCCAATCCGGGTATATGCGAGGCACCTATCTCGGATATATTGGGCAGCAAAGATGCCAGCGGCCGAGTAGCCAAATGGGCCATTGAACTGTCACCATACACTCTACAATATGATAGGCCGGATGCAATAAAATCGCAAGCCGTCGCAGATTTCTTTGTAGAATGGATGGACATGCAGTACGAACCACCACTGCCAGATCCAAATTACTGGAAAATGCATTTTGACGGGTCCAAGACGAAAATGGGTCTGGGCGCCGGGATAGTGCTCACATCTCCAAAGAGGGATCAACTAAGGTATGTGTTGCAAATTCATTTTGCTGCTTGTAACAATGTTGCCGAGTATGAAGCACTTGTCCATGGCATTAAAGTAGCCAAGGAAATTGGTATCAAAAGTATCATGTGTTTTGGTGATTCGGATTTGGTGATTCAGCAAGTGTCTGGACATTGGGATGCGCTGGACGCAAACATGGCATTATATCGCTTCCACGTACAACAAATTTCGGGATATTTTGATGGTTGTGAATTTCATCACATTCCTAGAACATAAAATGAGGCAGCAGATGTATTATCCAAACTAGGGTCATCTAGGCAAGCAATACCACCAGGGGTAGCATTGGAGCATCTCAGGAAGCCATCGATCAAGCCGTCACCAGAGTCCGAATCAATCAGGATCATCCCGGCGAGTCAGGAATCAGAGGCAGTGCCAATCGACGTCGACTCAGGGGTAGGTTCGAGTCACTCGGGGACTGATCCGTTCACCTCAGGGGTTGCCGAATCACACTCGGGGAATCCTCAGGTTATGTCGGCAAAACATATATCGGCGGAACCAATGGACACTGATGTTGAAGCAGACCCGAAACCACTAATACCAACGTGGGCACAACCAATATTCAGTTATTTGAAGGATGGAACCTTGCCGAGTGACGAAATATTGGCAAGGCAAACAACACGAAGGGCAAAAGCATATACCATAATCAACAAGGAACTCTACAAGCGAAGTGTGACAAGTGTACTGCAGCGTTGCATCAGCTCAGAGCAAGGCCAGGAGATCTTATTGGATATCCATCAGGGAGAGTGCGGGCACCATGCGTCATCAAGAGCATTGGTAGCCAAGGCATTCCGACATGGATTCTACTGGCCGAGCGCATTGGCACAAGCGCAAGAGTTAGTCGGAAAATGCAGTGGTTGTCAAATTACCAGCGTCAGAATTGAAGACTATACCAATCACGTGGCCTTTTGCAGTGTGGTGCCTGGATATGGTAGGACCATTCAAACCAGCAAGGGGAGGCATGACTCATATCTTGGTCATGATCGATAAGTTCACCGAGTGGATAGAAGTGAAGCCAATCAAGAAATTGGACGGTAAAATAGCCGTCACATTCCTAAGGGATATAATACTCAGATACGGTTACCCGCACAGTGTGATCACTGACAATGGCACAAACTTTGCCGAAGGAGATTTTGCTCGCTTCTGTGGGAAACACCGAATAAGACTCGACGTAGCATCAGTCGCCCATCCAGAATCAAATGGACAAGTTGAACGGGCTAATGGCTTAGTTCTGTCCGGGATAAAACCCCGCTTAATGGAACCACTCCAGAGATCACCTGGTTGTTGGATAGAGGAACTACCCTCAGTACTGTGGAGCTTAAGAACGACTCCGAATCGATCAACCGGTTATACGCCATTTTTCCTTGTATATGGGGCTGAAGCAGTTTTGCCTGCCGACATAGAATATGACTCGCCAAGAATAAGGCAATACTCGGAAGCCGAGGTAAAAGAGGCCCGAGAAGATGGAGTAGACTTACTCGAAGAAGCAAGGGAACTGGCATTATCCAGATCCGCTATATATCAACAAAATCTCTGACGCTACCATAGCCAGAAAGTGCAGCCTCGTGTTTTTCGAGAAGGGGATATGGTGCTAAGGCTGGTGCAGCGCACATCTGGAATGCATAAATTATCACCTACATGGGAAGGTCCATTCATTGTAAGCAAAGCATTGCACAATGATTCCTACTATCTCATAGACACTCGTGAAGCGCAAAAGAACAAGGACAGGTCAGGAGATGAAACCAAAAGGCCATGGAATGTGGCACTGCTTCGTCCCTTCTATACTTAGGGGAAGCAATGCATGTATGACTCGAACTCTCATATGTCGGATGTGTTTGACGGCTATGTGCTAATAATAAAATGGTATGATTCGAAAAACTGACTTGGGGACTGCCCCTTAGTCTTTCCATTTCAATTTTTTACGAAGGCTGGCGTGATACCCGAAATTTATCTCAGAACAAGTAGCGTTTACTTGGAAGAAATCAACTCTTCGACTATGCTGTTTTCCGAAAACACGGCTTCATGGCAAGCAAGAGAAAAAGATCTAAGACGGGTAAACGCGAACGCCAGATAAGTACAAGGGATAAACGCGAGTCGGCTTTAGTTTTTGCCTAACTCTTTGCAGGTTGTGTTATGCTATGTGTCGAGTAATCTTGGCCAATTTATCCAAGTTTCATATCCGCTAACTAAATCCTTCGTACTTTGAGATCCTAATGTCGAACGCCAAAAAATGGTAGACAAGGGCCAAAGGCAAGGAAAGGTGACACGGCAAAATGAAACTCGTGGACTTGTCCTTGAGTGATTCGCACTCAAAGCATAACAAAAATATATATAGTCTATCACAAGGCACATAGTCAAACTTCAAGTGCAATGTACGTTACATTTGTACCCAGCATACCGGGGATCTAATAAAAGTTCGAGTATTTGTTGGCCTAAGGACCAGGAGAACTCAGAGGAGCATTCTCGGAGCCAGGAGTGCTTGGAGCATCGGCCGGGTGAGGGGCATCTGTGGCCGGGTCATCTGGATCATCTGACTCGGTCGCCTCGCTGTCGTTACCTTCTTCAGCAGGAACTTCGACGAGCGGGTCGCCAAGGTCGACGAAGTTGGGCCCTTCACACCAAGTGTGCACCATGGTGTACTCGATCATGGCGTAAGCTCGCTCCTGGCGCTTCTTGATCAGCACCGGGTCGTTCAACCATTTTCCATCTCCCCTTATGTGAGCAAGAACATAAAGGTTGATGTCCTCGTACCATGAAAGCACGAAGGAGAGAGCCTTGTCCGCTGCAGCCCGGCCGGCCGACTCACGCCATTGATCCAGCCGGTCTTCAGTAAGGAGCAATCTATCGGCGAGTGGCTCGATGAGTTCGGGTGGGTATTCATCCGGCCAGAGCATGCGAAACGCATGGATAGTCGCTTTGAGCAAGTCCACACCACAGGATCTGAGGGTCTTGACCCGTTCAGATACCGCTGCGAGAAGCTCCTCCATGGACACCTCGCCGTCAGCAGGAGCACCAGCCTCAGCTCTCACTTTCTTCATGGCTCGGATGGCAAACATGTTGGCCTCAGGAAAGTTCTCTGCAAGCAAAAAGAGAAATTTAGCAAATAGCAAGGGCAGATGGAAGAAATCCAGCAGGACTTGGACAATGCGTAAAGAGTAAGAACTCACTACCGAGAAAGAAGTTGATGGTAGCGAGCTTGCTATGCAAAGTCTTGGTCTTGGCTTGAAGGGCTTCGAGGTTCATATTGGTCGACTCGACCAATGACTCGTCAAACTTATTCAATGACTTAGTCTTCTCGGCTTCTTCTTCTTCTCCTCTCGGAAAGCTCCTCCTTCAGCCCTTTCACCTCGACCAAGTGTTTCTGCTCCGTCTCGGCCATTAATTCCTTCAGCCGAGTCACCTCGCCTCGCTCCTTCTAGAGTTCGGCTTGGTGCTTCTCTGCTTATTCAGAACAAATATTTATCAGTACCAATAGAAAAATTTCAGCAATTGGCTTAGGGAGGTAATAAATTTACTCTTGGCCTCACTGATTTGCGAGTGAAGTTCATTAATGGTGGAATTGGTGTGAAACAGCAAAGGAAACAAAAGCAAGAGGAAAGGTAAGGAGATGAACCAAGAGAATTTGCACAAATGAAAAAAGGAAGAGCAAAAATATTACCTTGGCCAAAGGTGTCATCACAGAAGTTCAACGCGTTCAAGCTATGAGCTTGGTGCAAGAGCTTGGTGCGCTTGTTAGCTTGTTATGTATTCAGAAAGAGAAGATAAGAAAAAGTAGAGTCAGGCGACATGCCGGATAAAAGAGCTTAAGAGCTTACAGCCGAGTAAGTTCTTTACTCGGTAGTAACCTCGAGGGCTAGGGATTGAAGTTCTAGCATACAGGTTTGAAGTAAAGGATCTAAAGACTAAGTGACTCTTGAGGAGCTTACAGCCGAGTAAATTTCTTACTCGGCTGCAACCTCGGGGACTAGGTGATACTCAATAACACAAAAGAGTAATAAGTTAATTTACCTTGTTGACTTCATCGACACGGGCCATCAGAGTAATGTCTTGCTAGGTCTTGTCGGAGACGGCCTTGGGGCCCAG
The DNA here is from genome assembly GCA_030063025.1 of Avena longiglumis. NCBI lineage: Eukaryota > Viridiplantae > Streptophyta > Magnoliopsida > Poales > Poaceae > Avena > Avena longiglumis. The sequence continues at coordinate 451,554,766 of CP125974.1, read as the reverse complement.
CTTCAGCTTCTTCCCGGCACGAGTGCTGACCTCTTGTTACTTTTGCATTCCATGCCACAAAGATAAGGATAAGGTTCAAATTAACCAAGGCTCTTGAAAGCGTCCGAGTAAGAACTCGACCTGTTTTTAGGGCGGTTCCCATAGTGGCACGGGTTGCAGCGGCAGAAGTATGGAGGATAACATCCCTGGAGTCATCACCTGACCCGGCAGCCGCAGATTCGTCCCCCTTACCCGTTGAAGCGAGTTTTTTCGCGGACATTGGAGGCCGGATCTGAGGAGCAAAACCCGGAGCGCAAACTAGAGTTGTTTGCTTAGAAGAGGTGGATTTGGCAGAAGAGGGGTGAGTAGAACCAGAAGCCTTGGGCTGGGTCTGGCCCTTTGACAGAATTTGAGAGCGAGTAGGAGGATTTGGAGAAGATCTTGGAGCCTCGACCGGGCTCGCAGTTTCTTGGCTCCAAGATCAGGAAGTTTTTCATTCACATCAGCTTGAGGGCTGATGCCAGAGGAACTGGTGGCTGAGGGTTTCTCGGCGCCAGACTTGTGGGCACCAAGATCAGGAAGTTTTTCCTAGCCAGCGCCAGGAGCTCTAGCCGAGCGACCCACCGGGTCTGACTGACACTGAGAAGCGTGAGCCTCAATAGTGCTAGCCTCAACTCGAACGGGACTCGGCGCCGCCGAGTCAGCTCGAGGAGGAGCAGGCCTAAGCGGTAAGGCAATGCTAGAAGCAGCCTGACTCGCCGTCAAAGGTGCAACACTGAAAACAGCAAGACATATGTAAGAGAACATCAAAGACGAGAAAGAAAAGAACAAATAGGGCAAAGTGCGAAACTTACCCGGTGACGACCGGGTCACGGGCGACTCGGCATGTGACTCGGCGCCCAACAACTTGACGAGTCTCACCCAGGCTGGCAGCAGCAGAGGCAGCTGGAGCTGCCAGACTGGGCTTGTTCTTCTCAGCCGGCTGGGTGCTGGAGGAGGTTCCACGTCGCTTCGGCTTAGCGACGGGAATCTTGCCGACTCCGCCCACGGTGAGAGGAGGAACGTCATGTACCTGTCTAGCTGCAAAAGTAAATAACGGGCTTACTCGGACAAGCAAAGAGATTAAGCTCACAAGGCATATACCTTCAAAATTGTACAATCATCATCCTCATCATCGTCAGACCAGTCTTGTAAGGGATTGCGATATTGACTCTTACCCGAAGCAGAAGTGGCTGCAGTGTGCGGGATCGGCATGAAGCACTCCAGGTCGTACTCGACCTCATCCGAGTCAGAGCGGTCCCCGTGATAACCAGCAGGAGGGACAGTACTGTCATCAACCTGGTGAAGGAGATTCTGTGAAAGACAAACAGAATGAGAGACTAAAAACTAAGCTAAGAGTGGCAAAAGAGCTAAAGCCTACTCGACGAGAAAGTAATCCGGAAACTTACCTAGGGGACAGGCCTGACCCGGCTAAACGGAGGGCAACTCCAGGCCCAATCATCCGCCAAGTTCAGTTTAAATATTGAGCTTACTCGGCGGGCAATGGAGTCATGGGTGAGCTCCTTGGTGGAATGCTGTAACACCCTCAGAATCGGACCTATGCAAGTTCGGGCAAAATTCACCAAACCCGCATAGAAACGATTCAAAGGTGCCCACCAGGCACTTTCGTGCGGGTGGAAAACGAAGTAATAACATTACACAACAGTCCTCGATGGGACCCACGTAATGAGATATATATAACAATGACTCAAAGAGTCAAGAATACGATATACGGTGCAAAGATCCAAATCACCTTGAAAGCGATAGGCGTCCGCCACGGACAAGATGCAAATGGGGCTAAGAGCCACAAGAATAACCAATGGCGTCCATAACCCCGCCTGGCCAAGCCGGAAGGGTAACCACGCTAACGACGCCGATCTCAAACCTGCTTAACAAAAGGTGCCGACAAAGGGCAAAGCGAAAACAAAGAAGGAGCGTCGATCGAGGCCAAGACACGCGAGGCTAGAATTGGCGGTCCTCGCCTACATAGGTATGGTGGATCAAGCGGCAGCATGCACTAAACAACCTATAGAGACTCGATACAACTGGCGGATATCAGAGAGGGGTAAGAATGACCTATCCGGATCCAACCTGAAGCTAACACCAAACAAACCCATCCTGGCATTTCCCCCTCGAGGCCGTCGAGGAAGTCAACCGAGGAACTCACACGGTTGGCAGTTTTACTTATTCAGTTATCGTTGCAGCATTTACTAGTCAGGTTTAAATAATCATCCTGATAAAATAAGCAGTGGGCACTTTTATTTAAGCATTCCGTTATAGTTGCAACAATTACTAATCAGATACCGATAGTATGAGATAAACCCAAAACCCAGCAGTTGTTGATACTTTTATTCAGCCAATTCGTTGTAGTTGCAATACTTACTAGTCAGATACAATTGTCGCAAGCGACAACCAACAAGCAATTGTGGGCAGTATTATTAGCCATTCCGTTATAGTGAAGCTGATTACTAGTCATTATAAGTCAAATTTATAACAGTAAACTTTAGTTATGCTTGTCTATGATCGAGATACTGTGCTCCAAGTCGTCCATATCCGCGGACACGGCTTTCAGAAAGTTTTAACCCGGCCGGGGTGCACCAATAGCAACACACGCTCGATCAACCTCGGAAAAACCAAATCAAAACCCAACGAGGCTTTCACGACTGAACAATCACAGGATTCAGAAATATTTCAGGGGGCCACCCCTTAGAGTAGAATCCGCAACGGAGTAAGCAAGCTCCGAGACGGCCTCAAGGTTATGGGGACGGCTGTGAACGACTGGGAACCCGAAAGTGTGGCTGGGCTTGTCGACACCGCGGAATCGTGCCATTATTTCCTAACAAGACAAGTGCGTACTCGCACAATCGTAAATAAAGCAGTAAAGCATGGCATAAGTACAGGATCGTAATAAAACCTCAAACTAGTTTGTGGCCCCAAGAAATAAGTCTGAATCAAGCTCTGGCTCAGGGGGGTCCCATATACCTCCCGGATGTGGATAGCGCGCAAAATCAAGGAACAGGTATCAAGTACTCGGGGTCTTACGGGACACAAGTGGGCGTTCGGAAACCAAATATTATCTATCACCCACCGATGCCTCTGCTTATCAATTTTAGTTGTTAAACAGAAAGTAAAGTGAACAATAAGTAAAACTAGGATCATCTCCAACATCAACATGCGGCAAAACATCAGCAACTGAGGCATATGGCGACACACATCAGCACTTGAGCAAACAACTACGACGCGCAAGTCCAACTATCTACCAAACAACAGGTAATAGGGTGTGTCCAAGGCAATATAAGGCTGCAGGGGATATATCGGGTACGGAAACTAGAGCATCGCAACACAGATAGCAATAGATCAACAGGAGGGAATAAAGACTATAAAAGTAAGATAGGTAGAAAGGGGGAGATGCTCGCCTGAAAACATTGCCGAAGGTTCAACCGAAGATCGGGGCGAAGCTCACATCCACTCAACGGCCTTATCCGCGAAGAACCAAAACACTAGAAGAAACACCGGATGCAATATTTAATACACGGCAGAAGATCGGCATGATGCATGTATGATGGATGGCAAGGCAAAGGTGCGATGTAATTAGGTCAAATTAAGCGGAACCGGGGTCCCGACAATTGATTATATTGTTCAAGTTATTTAGAACCCCCGCAATTTAAATGTTGTTTTAACAAGGCAAGATAAGATACCGGTTCGCTACACAAGTTTAAATGAGGCCAATATGAAGCTAGATTTGCCCGCATATGGGCCCCATATTTAATTATTAGGTGATTCGGCATAAGGCCCCCAAACCACAAGATAAGATGCATGCATGAACAATTATTATGCGACAAGTCGATATGTTATAAAATAGGGTTCGAGGAAGAGGGGTCACACATCAGAGGGGGCTCGACGAACTTGGGTTCCGGGGTTCGGGGTTGGGGTCCAGGGTTCGACGGATCTGGGGTTCGGGGTTCGACGGAGCGTTCTCGGATATCGGGGGTCGTAGATCTGGGCGCATCCGGGGGTCTTCGGTTCACGTTGACGGTCTTGGTGTTCGGGGCGAAGCACTTGCCGCAACTGGGGTTCTCGGCGTCCGGGGAGCAGAACTTGGGTCGGTGCCGTTCTCGTCATCGCGAAGGTCTTGCCGTTGCGAGGGTCTTATCGAGCCTGCGCCATCGAGGCGGTCTGGCGAGGAAGATGTACTTGGCGTTCGCGTCGATGTTCTCATCGTCCGGTTCTCGAGCATCGCATCCGAGGAGTACTGCGTTCACCGGTTCCATGTAGAAGATCTTGGCGCATGTGGCTTCGGTCCGAGTGCGGTTCTCCCCTCGGGGCTTGGGGTTCGCAGGGCCGGACTTGGCGTTTGAGGTTCCACCGAAACCATGGCGCGTCCAGGAAGCCGTTCTTGAGGGTCCCTGTCGGAGGCCTTCGGGTCATCAACCCCGGGAAGGGGATCTTGGAGCGGCGCCGGGTTCAGGTTCGGGGCGATGGAGGTCGGGGCCGGCTCGTGCGGTGGCGTAGCAGGACAGGGCGAGATCCGGATCCTCGGCAGGTGGTTGCCGCGGGCGGTCCCACGACGAGCTCCGCGGGTCCGCTCGGGGACAGAGGAGGTCGGCGAGGCGAGGCCCACGCGGCAGCGGGGTCCGCAGGTTGCTGAGAGGCGCGGCGCCGGCGACGAGCTCCTGGGCCCGGGCAGAGGACGGCACGGCTGGGCTGCCGGGCTGCGGAAGCGCATGTGGCGGCGGAGGTGGGGCAGCGCAGCGCGGGCGACGGGGCAGGCCGGGTCTGGCCGGAGCGGAGGCGGCGGGCGGCGCTGGGGCGACGGGCTCGGGCGGCGGAGACGCGGGAGCGGGCCCGGGCGGCGGGCGGGAACGTCTGGCGGGCGGGCGCTGCACGCCGAGAGCGGAGGTCGGAGGTCGACGCGGCGGGCGGGCGCTGTGGTTTCATGGGCGGCGCTGCGCTAGGGACCAGCGGCGGTGACGGGAGAAGCGAGAGGAGCGACGGCGAGCGGACGGCGGGCGCGGGAGGCGGGCGGTTGGTGCCGCGGCGAGCCGAGGGAGCGGAGGAGCGAGGGGCGGGCGGCTGCAAAGGGCCGAGGCGGCGGAGGCGAGCCTGGGCGAGAGCCAGGGGCGGGCGACGAGCCTGGGAGAAGAGGGGGTCGACGGGGCCGACGCTGGGCAAGGGCTCGCGGAGGGAGGCGATGCACGCGGCAGGGACGCGGTTGGTGAGGAGGGGCTGGTGCGTGGGAGAGAGGTAGGTGGTGGGACCGGTGGGGACACGCGGGAACGGGCCAGGGGGAGGTGGAACTGGGGGCGGGGTGGTGCTGTGTATGGGCGCGTGTGTGCTATGTGTGTGCGCGTGTGCTGCCAGCCAGGGAGAGAGAGGGGGTGGGGGTGGGAATTGGCCACGTGGCAGGTGGGGACTGGGTGAGGGTTAGGGAGAGGGTGAGGTGGCAGGATGTTATTGGGTAGGGTGAGGTGGCTTGGGTGTGTGGGTAGATAATTGGGTGAGTTTAGGATTAGAAGGGCAGGGGGTAGGTGGACCGATTTTAGTTCTTGGGGCGGTCGTTCGGGTCAATCGGCCCGTTCGACTGCCCCGCTAAAAATAATCAATAATTTTATTTATTTTTAAACGGGCCGTGTGCAAACCAATAGCGGCCAAAACAAAATATTCCGGGGACCCGGTTTTCGGCGTTTGAATAAGAATGGGGCGTTTGGAAAACAAATCGGGGTTTTCGAAAATAGTTTTGGCAAACTTTGCATGATGACGACGATGCAATGCACAAATTCAACGCGATTTTCTAGTAGTGGTTTTGTGGGATGCCACAATTCGACACCACTAACAAGGGATCTCGCCCTCGAGATCCGCCTCAAGATACCGGAAGGAAGGTCGGCGATCTGCGTCTTCTCGCTTCGTGTAGATCCTCGCGACACCACTAACAAGAGGTCGTTGTCCCTGTTCGTCAAGAGAACACTCCGGATAACAAAAAGGTCGAAGGTAGAGGCATCAACAAATAAAGCCACCCCTAACTTCGATGGAAAGAGGGAACCGATGCATTCTCGTCCACTTCAATGTACAAAAGCGAATAGAAAGGGTAGTCGGCATGGGGGCCAATCCATCACGCACCCAAACTATTACTCGCACACCGAGAAGAGCGTGCAACCATTCTCGGAATCAGACTGAAGATCTCGACAAGCGAGGTTCGGAAACAAAGGAGGGATGCAGACTCTGCATCGGGTCTGGCGTAGAGGAGGTCGTCGTGTCGGAAAACTCCGGAAGGCACCAACAAAGAACAAGGAATGATAACACCGTAGACGGATTCATCAGGCAGCTTGAACACCGGATGATAGAACTCCGTTATCAGAGGAGGAAGCGAAACCCTGAAGGTACGACGGAAACCCAACCACGAGAATTCCTGGACTCGAAGAGAAAGAAGAGAGCGGATTCAAAACACGTCGAGGTAAGGGGAGAATAGCAAAGGGGTAAGGAGTAAAATCAGACCTAACCAGAACTATCAAACCGATTTTGCAAAAATAGTTTTGACACTCTACTTCGGCCGTTAGCTAGGTTATCCTACAGGCTGGACTTGTGGGGTATCGCAACTGCTGAGCTCTGATACCACTCTGTAACACCCTCAGAATCGGACCTATGCAAGTTCGGGCAAAATTCACCAAACCCGCATAGAAACGATTCAAAGGTGCCCACCAGGCACTTTCGTGCGGGTGGAAAACGAAGTAATAACATTACACAACAGTCCTCGATGGGACCCACAGAACAGATATATATATAACAATGACTCAAAGAGTCAAGAATACAGATATACGGTGCAAAGATCCAAATCACCTTGAAAGCGATAGGCGTCGGCTACGGACAAAGATGCAAATGGGGCTAAGAGCCCGAAGAATAACCAATGGCGTCCATAACCCCGCTTGTGCCAAGCCGGAAGGGTAACCCTGCTAACGACGTCGATCTCGAAACCTGCTTAACAAAAGGGGTGCCGACAAAGGGCAAAGCAGAAAACAAAGAAGGAGCGTCAGTACTGAGGCCAGTACACGGCGAGGCTAGAATTCGGCGGTCCTCGCCTACATAGGTATGGTGGACTGAAGCGGCAGCGGCAGCATGCACTAAACAACCTATAGAGACTCGATACAACTGGCGGTTATCAGAGAGGGGTAAGAATGACCTATCCGGATCCAACCTGAAGCTAACACCAAACAAACCCATCCTGGCATTTCCCCCTCGAGGCCGTCGAGGAAGTCAACCGAGGAACTCACACCGTTGGCAGTTTTACTTATTCAGTTATCGTTGCAGCATTTACTAGTCAGGTTTAAATAATCATCCTGATAAAATAAGCAGTGGGCACTTTTATTTAAGCATTCCGTTATAGTTGCAACAATTACTAATCAGATACCGATAGTATGAGATAAACCCAAAACCCAGCAGTTGTTGATACTTTTATTCAGCCAATTCGTTGTAGTTGCAATACTTACTAGTCAGATACAATTGTCGCAAGCGACAACCAACAAGCAATTGTGGGCAGTATTATTAGCCATTCCGTTATAGTGAAGCTGATTACTAGTCATTATAAGTCAAATTTATAACAGTAAACTTTAGTTATGCTTGTCTATGATCGAGATATCGCTCCAAGTCGTCCATATCCGCGACACGGCTTTGAGAAAGTTTTAACCCGCCGGGTGCACCAATAGCAACACACGCTCGATCAACCTCGAAAACCAAATCAAAACCCAACGAGGCTTTCACGACCGAACAATCACAGATTCAGAAATATTTCGGGGCCACCCTTAGAGTAGAATCCGCAACGGAGTAAGCAAGCTCGAGACGGCCTCAAGGTTATGGGGACGGTGTGAACGATGGGAACCCGAAGTGTGGGCTTGTCGACATCAGCGGAATCGTGCCATTATTTCCTAACAGACAGGTGCGATTACTCGCACAATCGTAAATAAAGCGAAAGCATGGCATAAGTACAGGATCGTAATAAAACCTCAAACTAGTTTGTGGCCCCAAGAAATAAGTCCGAATCAAGCTCGCTCGGGGTCCCATATACCTCCCGGATGTGGATAGCGCAAAAAATCAAGGAACAGTATCAAGTACTCGGGGTCTTACGGGACACAAGTGGGCGTTCGAAACCAAATATTATCTATCACCCACCGATGCCTCCGCTTATCAATTTTAGTTGTTAAGCAGAAGTAAAGTGAACAATAAGTAAAACTAGGATCATCTCCAACATCAACATGCGGCAAAACATCAAGAATCGAGGCATATGGCGACACACATCAAGACTTGAGCAAACAACTACGACGCATAAGTCCAACTATCTACCAAACAATGTAATAGGGTGTGTCCAAGGCAATATAAGGTCATAGGGATATATCGGGTACGGAAACTAAAGCATCGCAACACAGATAGCAATAGATCAACAGGAGGGAATAAAGACTATAAAAGTAAGATAGGTAGAAAGGGGGAGATGCTCGCCTGAAAACATTGCCGAAGGTTCAACCGAAGATCGGGGCGAAGCTCACATCCACTCAACGGCCTTATCCGCGAAGAACCAAAACACTAGAAGAAACACCGGATGCAATATTTAATACACGGCAGAAGATCGGCATGATGCATGTATGATGGATGGCAAGGCAAAGGTGCGATGTAATTAGGTCAAATTAAGCGGAACCGGGGTCCCGACAATTGATTATATTGTTCAAGTTATTTAGAACCCCCGCAATTTAAATGTTGTTTTAACAAGGCAAGATAAGATACCGGTTCGCTACACAAGTTTAAATGAGGCCAATATGAAGCTAGATTTGCCGCATATGGGCCCCATATTTAATTATTAGGTGATTCGGCATAAGGCCCCAAACCACAAGATAAGATGCATGCATGAACAATTATTATCGACAAGTCGATATGTTATAAAATAGGGTTCGAGGAAGAGGGGTCACACATCAGAGGGGGCTCGACGAACTTGGGTTCCGGGGTTCGGGGTTGGGGTCCAGGGTTCGACGGATCTGGGGTTCGGGGTTCGACGGAGCGTTCTCGGATATCGGGGGTCGTAGATCTGGGCGCATCCGGGGGTCTTCGGTTCACGTTGACGGTCTTGGTGTTCGGGGCGAAGCACTTGCCGCAACTGGGGTTCTCGGCGTCCGGGGAGCAGAACTTGGGTCGGTGCCGTTCTCGTCATCGCGAAGGTCTTGCCGTTGCGAGGGTCTTATCGAGCCTGCGCCATCGAGGCGGTCTTGGCGAGGGAAGATGTACTTGGCGTTCTGCGTCGATGTTCTCATCGTCCGGGTTCTCGAGCATCGCATCCGAGGAGTACTTGGCGTTCACCGGTTCCATGTAGAAGATCTTGGCGCACATGTGGCTTCGGTCCGGGGTACGCGGTTCTCCTCTCGGGGCTTGGGGTTCGCAGGGCCGGACTTGGCGTTTGAGGTTCCACCGAAACCATGGCGCGTCCAGGAAGCCGTTCTTGAGGGTCCCTGTCGGAGGCCTTCGGGTCATCAACCCCGGGAAGGGGATCTTGGAGCGGCGCCGGGTTCAGGTTCGGGGCGATGGAGGTCGGGGCCGGCTCGTGCGGTGGCGTAGCAGGACAGGGCGAGATCCGGATCCTCGGCAGGTGGTTGCCGCGGGCGGTCCCACGACGAGCTCCGCGGGTCCGCTCGGGGACAGAGGAGGTCGGCGAGGCGAGGCCCACGCAGCGGGTCCGCAGTTCTTGAGGCGCGCCGGGCGACGAGCTCCTGGCCCGGCAGAGCAGACGGCGGGCTGCTCGGTCGCTGCAGGCGCACAGTGGCGGCCGGAGGTGGGCCGGGCGCAGGGGCGGGCGACGGGCAGGCTGGGTCTGGCCGGAGCGGGGAGGCGGTTGCGCTGGCGCTGGGGCGACAGGCTCGGGCGGAGACGCGCGAGCGGGCCCGGGCGGCGGCGGCGGGAACTGCAGCGTCGGGCGCTGCACGCCGGAGAGCGGAGGTCGGAGGTCGACGTCGGCGGGCGCGGTGGCTCATGGGCAGCCTGCGCTAGGACGGCAGCGGTGACAGGAGGTAGCGAGGAGGCGCGCGACCAGCGGAGCGCGGGGGAGGCGGCGGTTGCCGGGCGGCAGCCGAGGGAGCGGAGGAGCGAGGCGGCAGCAGTGCCGAGGCGGGCGGAGGCGGTGAGCCTGGGGCGGGCGAGGAGCTTCAGGGGGGCGGCGACGAGCCTGGGAGAAGAGGGGGTCGACGGGGCCGACGCTGGGCAAGGGCTCGCGGAGGGAGGCGATGCACGCGGCAGGGACGCGGTTGGTGAGGAGGGGCTGGTGCGTGGGAGAGAGGTAGGTGGTGGGACCGGTGGGGACACGCGGGAACGGGCCAGGGGGAGGTGGAACTGGGGGCGGGGTGGTGCTGTGTATGGGCGCGTGTGTGCTATGTGTGTCTTTTGCAGCCGGGGAGAGAGAGGTGGGGTGGGGAATGGCCACGTAAGGTGGGGACTGGGTGAGGGTTAGGGAGAGGGTGAGGTGGCAGGATGTTATTGGGTAGGGTGAGGTGGCTTGGGTGTGTGGGTAGATAATTGGGTGAGTTTAGGATTAGAAGGGCAGGGGGTAGGTGGACCGATTTTAGTTCTTGGGGCGGTCGTTCGGGTCAATCGGCCCGTTCGACTGCCCCGCTAAAAATAATCAATAATTTTATTTATTTTTAAACGGGCCGTGTGCAAACCAATAGCGGCCAAAACAAAATATTCCGGGGACCCGGTTTTCGGCGTTTGAATAAGAATGGGGCGTTTGGAAAACAAATCGGGGTTTTCGAAAATAGTTTTGGCAAACTTTGCATGATGACGACGATGCAATGCACAAATTCAACGCGATTTTCTAGTAGTGGTTTTGTGGGATGCCACAAATGCCGAGTCGAATCATGGGACCCGCTCATGAAGCACATCTTGTGGCTCATGGCTTGGATGGGGCTTACCCGGCATGAGATGAAGGTGCACATGAGGTCAGAGTCGGCGAGATGAAAGTTTTCATCCGGCGACAGCAACCTTTCCAGGATGGCGTTGGCTTCGTTCACCGCAGCGTCTTGGTCGCGCGGGTCAAGCTGCCAGTGCTTCTTGTGGGGGACCTCATCCGAGAAAGGGGAAGCCGGATGTTGTCAGTGGACCCGATGTTTTTGACAAATAAAAAGGTTCTATGCCACTTCTTGCAAGAGTCGATACCAGCAACCCGAGGAAAGATGGAATCCCTCCTAGGCGTGATGCTGGCAGCGCCGCACCGAGTAGGCTTCTTCTCGGCACGGGGAAGTTTAGGATGGGGGACAACCTGAACTTTGAAGCGAAAATACTTGGCCCATAGAAGGATTGTAGGCCAAATTCCGAGATAGGCCTCGCGGGAAGAGATGAAGCAAGAGAGAGAGCCAATGGCATTGGCAGGAAGATGGTGAGTTTGTAGACGGAAGGTAGAAAGGAACGAGGAAAAGAAAGTGCTCACAGAAAGAGCAAAACCATGTTCAAAGTGGGAAAGAAAAACCATTCGCTCGCCAGCTTAAGGTTTGGGGGAAATCTCACCGGCAGGGAGGTGGCAATCCACATGCAGTGGGATGCGTCTGGTAGACCGGAGCCACTCCACTTCTTCGGTGGAGACCTCCGAGCCTTCCCAGCCACCGCGCTCGCCGGCGGGGACCTCCTGCTCCTCGGCACCGTCGGCACCATTGTGAGCGTCCATGAGGTCGTCGGAGTCTGTCTCCTCCTCGGTAAGGGGAGGCTTGGAGCAGCGAGGATCCGTGTTGGAATCGAAAGAGGACAGGGGCAATCGCAGCATAGGAGCAAGAGGGAGAAGGAACCGCAAAGGGGGTAGTTCGATCTTGCAGGCGCGAGGAGGAAGAAAGGCTAAGGAAACTGAATGGGCGTGGGGGAAGTGGAAACCCCCGACCCCTACTTAAGGGCAGTAAAAAACCCCATAGTGGGATCTAACCGTGCCGCGGCGGGCAGGCCGTGTACCAGACGGTGAGCTATCGATGGCGCCACATAGCCAAAGATACACGAAAAATCTAGTGCCACGTCACAGCTGGAAGGACAAAAGGCGCAGACCGATGGGACTGCCACAATGACGGGGAATAGTTGCGCAGCCGTCACTATGCCGCCAGAACTTGGAACAAAAATTGAGGCAAGTAATCATGATTACTAGTTGTCAGTGACTGAAGCGCGCCGAAAATGACCCGGAATTGGCCAAAATAACTCGGCTCGAGACAAGAATGAGCCAAGAAGTCAAAGAATTGACCCGAAATTGTTAGAGTAACCGGCAAGATGCGAAACAAAGATAGATAAAAGACAAAAACTAAGTTCCATTCACATAAAAGGAACCTGGAGACGCCTAACAGCTTGAACTGCTAGACCTCACCAGCTTCGGGGACTAATGTCGGGGGGATAACCCCCGGTAGGGTCACTAGAGGGGAAACATAGCGCAGCTGGGTTGGCTCCGAGTAGAAATGAACCAGGCCGGGTAAGAACGGCCGGGAAAGATAAGCATGAGATCTGAGATACAGACTATCTCGGCCTATATAGGACAAAGTTGTAACCCTTGAAGGTACCAACGAGCCGAGTCAACCGAGGAAGGGTCGGGTCAAGAAGGACACGTGGCACCTTACCGAGTAAGGTTCGGGAAGGACCATGGTAAAGCATGGTCAAAAGAGAAGGGCGACGCCGGGTGACACAAAAGGAGCCGGGTGACGCCCAAAGCAAGCACTAACGTACAAAGTAATAGCGTGATGCCAAAAAGAACAGGAAGCAGCGTACCAGAAGACCGTTAGTTGTCAAGCTTTATGGACCAGGCCTATGGGCTTAGGACAAGCCCATAACCCGGCCCATATTGTAGGGACCAAGATCCACACAGTAAACCCTAGAACCCAAAGGGGTATTAGCTAGCACTGCCTATATAAGGGAGGGAATAACAGTAGTAGAGAGAGGTTGGACCAAGTAGAGAACAGGTGCTGCATACTCAAGCCAATACAGCTCAAGGAGCACTTGTAATCTTTGGGGGTATCAATCAAATTGTCAAGTGTAGAGAGTTCTTCCTGTTCCTCGTGCATGGCTCAACCATGCACCCCCTCCCCGGTGACCACAAGCACCCATTCGCCCCCCCCCCCACTTAAGCCTACCCATGGCATCTGTCGTGCCACCACCACGACATTGAGAATAGGAAGAGGAAGCATCACTTTGACAAGCACAACTCGGGATCGTCTCACAAGCATTCCCATGGTGATGAGAGTGGAGGTTCTGGCTTCCACAAGCATGGGAAGTATAACAGCCACCACAACGGTAACCGTCACCATGACAACAAGCACCACCACAGCCATGATAATGATAAGTATAAGAACCAAAAGAGTGGACACAAGAGCCACCACAGTGGGAATGGCAATGGAAGTCAGCCTGCTAAAAGAGATATCAGTCAGGTTGTAACATCCCAGCATTTAGGAACCAAAGAAGGGTAGATTTAGGAATCTGTGAAATTGCATGCATTCATCTGTAAAAATGTGGGTAAATTTTTCGCCAAATAAAAACCTAAAGTGATTAAAGTTTCTTTCACTCTTTAAGATTAGGAATAGTCTTGGAGAATGATTGTGATAAACTTTGATATGATCTTTGTGGATTAGTGTGTGGGAAATGAAATTTGAATTTAAAACTTGAGTGTTAGATTTATAATTCAAAAGGATTTAGAAATATGTTTGAGTATTTTGATTTAGTCAAGAGATGATAATTAGTAGCTCAAACTTTAAATAAATAACATCATCAATAAAATGAATATTTATTCCATAATTTTACTCCATAAATAAGTTACAAAAATGTAACTTATGAAAATGAGCAATAATCTTTACAATAGTAATTAAATAAAAGAATAATCTTTATATATTGAGTAATAGTACAATCTTTATTACAAAAGAATAAAATAAAAAGTACAAAAGAATAAAATGAAGATTACAATTGAATAAGAGAAATATTACAAACAACTATCTATATAGAAAAAGAAAACCTAATCTAAGTCTTGAATCTTTAAGTCCGGTACCTGCAAAACAAACACAAACTAAAAGAAAGAAATTTAAGGTTAAAAATGCTTTACTCTCAGTATTGACATTAAGGTGCACTGTTCAGAGTTCATCATTGAGTAATATTTTAAGGGGCAAGTTTCACCAATATGAAAGAACTATATCTTTCATAATTTTAAACCATAAGTCAAATAAACAGCAAGGAGGGGAAAGTTTCACCAGACAAGTGAATGTAACCAGATAAAAGTAACTTTCATATCCAGAGCATATCCACAAGGTGCAGCAGACACACAAGCAACACACACAAAACTGCATGGTGTGTGCTGTCAGCACAGCAGCAACAGCTCCATCACACAAAACTGCTCAGCACAGCCGTGGGAAGCCACCCAACTCCATTTCTCTGTTCTTACACACCAAGAACACACTCAGCCAAACCAAGCCAAGCAAGATCACACCAACTAAACCCTGGATCATATCACCAAGATGGTGACATAAGGAGGGGGTAGATCAGGTGGATAGCAAGGACAAGATCAAGCCACCAGGACCAGGAGGTGGAGAGCAAGATCAAGGACAACTCTAGGAGCTGGAAGTATCAGGAGGAGCACAAGATTAAGCTAGCCACACAACCACAAGATCAACAACTTGCAACCCCAACAACACCCAAGTGTGGTGAGTATCATAAAACATCCACATATTTTGTTCATCTTAATCAAACAGAAAAGCATGTGTTGTTTTACAAGTTAAACCTCTCAGTGATCACCCAAGTGGGGTAAACCTATCATAGAGGAAATTTGAAATATAAATGCTAACAGTAAACTCTACCAAATTCACTAGAATCTCAGACCAGCATCATATATCCTGGTGATCATCAACAACTCATATATATTACAAAATGTTCTCAAATAGCTTATAAAATTTGGGCACATATCCTAATGGAGTAGCACCTCAGATTCCATAAACTATATGCACCAACATTAAGCTATAAGCAAACCAATCATTTTTCCAACTTTAACTCAAGAATCATCAGCTGGTATCACTACCAGAGCCAATCCATGAGAAATAACAAGATAAGGGCCTAATCCCTAAACCTCAGACCAACATCATGGGTTCTAGGGATGCAAGGAAAGAAGATTCCACTTATCTCTGATGCCAAGTTAAGATTAATCAAAAGAAAGCTAAGTAATAGAACCCAATCTTGTGTGCCATACTAGGATGGTGTCACAAGAATAGCTTCTAAACTAAGCAGGTTAAGCATTCAACTTTCACAGTTACACTCATAGCCAAATATGAATCATTTTCCTGATACTAATATCATCACTGTAAGAGACCATTAGATCTCAAGCTATATATGCATTCTTAAGTCAACCATACAAATATAGTGACTTCATCACCCAAAAATCACTGTCATTTACCAAGCAATGACAATGGTGAGTCCTCAAACCACTAAGAATTCCCAAGTAATGATTCTAGAGCAACCTTATCATCTGAACTATATCAAGTTAACCAATGGAATCAATCTGGTAAGCCACTAGCATAACCAAAGCTAACCATAAGCAGTAATCCATAGCAAACAACCACTTAGTATGCTTAGGGATCATCAATACATGATCCAAATCATCAGATATTCAATCAACAGAGGGATATGAACCCTAAGCAGAACAAACAATCCTAATCAGGACATGACACTAGCCAGGAGTGGCAACTACCAACACATAGCATATGATATCCTAGCATAGAGGACACGAGGGAACCAAGAACAATTTATTGAAGAATGTTGATGTGGGCGAGAAGAGGAAGCAGTGGTCGACGACGAGCACGGCGGCACGAGGAGCACCCACAAGGGGGCGCTGCGACCCACACCACGCTGAGGCGATGACCCTCACCACGCCTGAAGGCGAGGAACACCAGCACATCACATGGCAGCAGCGGCGGCGACAGCACCAGCATCACCCCAAACCCTAAGGTTCGGGATGGAGCTAGTCTGGCCATGGGGAAGCTCCAGATCCAAATCAAATTGGATAGGAAGGTAGAGCGTGGTTGACAACCTCGCCCTACACCACGACGGAGGCCAGGAAGGTCCACGACGGCGTGAATCGCCGGCGATGACATCGCTAACCACGGGGTCGGGGGAGGAGAAGAAGAGAGGTGAGCTCGAGAGAGAGACAGAGAGAGTTGGGCTGGTTGGGCCAGGAACCCTTCGGGGTGACGTTTTGACTCTGCCCTACTGAGCCACAAGGGCCCAATGAACCAACACAGGCAGCCCATTTACCTAAAGGCAATTTTTAATAAATAAGAAAAGACCAAAATGCCCCTGAACTAAAATAAATTCTTGAAAATAAAATAAAAATCCAAAAATTATAAATAAAATATTTTTGGATTCACAATAATCCAAACTATCCAAATAAATTAAGAAATAAAATTTTAGACATATAAATTTTATTAAGAATTTTGTACGATATTTATTCCTTTTGGAATTTTACAAAATTATTGAAAATGATAAAAATAAACAAAAATCACTTGTATTATATATTAATATTTTAGTATTTTAGAAAAATACTAAATAAATATTTAATATCAATTTTTGGTATTTAAATGATAATTATTAAAGGAATTATTAAATAAATACAATTCAAATAAAAGGAAATAAAGTAAAAGAATACAATATTCAATAAATATTAAAAAAAAATATTTATAAACCTTTTATTATTAACAAATAATTTTATAATTTAAATAAATGGGGGAGAATACATATCAAGCTAAATAATGCATTACATTACTTTGCATAATCATTTTGCTTCTTTAAATATTATCCTTACCGGGCAATAATGATGTTTTTGTAGACATAGAAGCTCAAGGTCCAGTACAAGCATCAGACTTCACTACCTTGTAATCACAAGGAAAGTTCATCACTTGCTCATATCCTTTGAAGAGTCTTTATCAAAGTATTTGCAAATTGTGTGTTATCATATATACTCCAAAGAAAGAAAATATTATTTTCACAAATAAAGAAATCTTAGATATCATCCTAAGTGATGATATAATGGAGCAATATAACATAGGGTTCTATTTGCAATAATGATAATCAATTAGGGACTTAATAACCCATGACATCAGTGATTCTAGCGCCGTATATCACGCGTTAGCCATGAGATTTGGAATGGAACAGAGAAGTCAGCTGTATATTTGTAACATACCTAAATTCATATTCCAAAACTCATTCATATCATCCTTGCATTCATCATCATTTAGGGTTTTCTCAAAATCATTTCAAAAACAGGAGCATTTGTGGCTCAATATTTTATGTATGAAAACCCTAGCTTTTGTGCTACATGCTATTGGGAAAGATGTCGTTATTCATTCAGAATGATTTGAATTCAAACTTAAGTGATCTCAAAAAAAAGCTTGAACAAAATATCAAAAGCAAAATAGGAATTAAAACAAATTCTATGCCTATTATCACCTCTCATAAAGGCATAGTTTATTTTATTTTCAAAAAGACCAAGTATTCTGAATGGTTCAGATGTGTTTGACACTCATTTAAGAACAATTTTATTGTACAAAAATCCTGTAAAGCTTTGGATTCAAACAGATTTGAATTTAGGTTTAAAAACCATTTCTGAAAATTCATTCTGAAAAAGAAAAAGAGTTGAGAAGGAAAAAAATAATAACCAAACCGGCGACCCAAATTAACACGGCCCAGACTAGCTCAAAGTGCACCCCGCGAATCGTTTTCTTTACTCACTCTCGCACCCACCAGCTCACTGACAGAAGGGACCCGCTTCCACTCCCCTCTCTCGCTGACAACCACGGCCCACCCGAGCATCGTCGTCTCCACCCCCCCACGACCTGTTCGTCCCCAAATCGACGCGGCCGTTTCCTGTTGATTACGCAGCTTAAATTCGAGTTAAAGCACGAGTGATTCTCGCTCGCGAGCAGGCTACATAAACCCCCTCTGCCCCTCTCTCTTTTCCCCCAAACCCCAAGCACAGAACGCCCCCAGGCTGCGCGCATTGCTCTCTGCAACCCCGCCGTCTCCGACGACTGCGCCGGCGAATTCCGGTGAGTCTCGTGTTCCCCTCTGCCCCTCTTTCATGCTGTCTTGTCCAGTGAGTCTCGGCGCATCTACTGACACACCCCACTTACCTTCGCATGACCTGTAGCTCCAGCAACGTCGACGACTGACCGCCACCGTCTCCAGCTCCAACTCCGGCGAGCTCCAGTGGTAAGACCAGACCGCCCCAAGCCTTGTTTTTCACGCACGCATCTTCGCCGTAGTCTTCTGCACCTAACCACATCCTCCGTTTGCATCCTAGCGATCTACAACGTCGCCTTCGACCTCAAGCAGAGCCACCGTTGCCAGATCCAACTCCGGCGAGGAATCCACCGCAACTCCGAGCGCCCCTTGCCGAACTGTCCACAAGTTGAGCATCCCCACGTCCTTGCGGTCTCGGTGAGTACCTTCCCTGTCCTCCTAGTAACCTGTATCGCCACCGCGCAAGTCGTCGCCGCTTGACGCCAAGCGCCGCCAGTTTCTGGCTTGGTGATTTAGACCGTTGGATCTGTATCGTAGGGCTAGGATAGAACTTTAAACGAAGGGGTAAGCGCGCATCTGAGCCACCAGATCCCACTTAGATCGTGCGGTCCATAGAGCGCGATCCAACCGAATCGATACGCGCCAGTGAGGCTGCGACACGTGGCTAGAAATAATTCAAAAACAGAAATTTGAATCAGATTTAGATCCAAACTTTAAACTGCTATAACTTTTGAATGCCACGTTAGAATTTTACAAACTTTATACCGTTGGATTTAGTGAAACAAGACCTTTCTGAATATCCAATTTGTTTAACAAATAGTAACAGATAAAATGGCTTTATTTGTAGAACATGTTTAAGGCTATTTTAAGTATAGATTTATTTTGGTAAATTGTATTGGTGCCAAATAAGTTTAGTTGGCAAACTTGTGACTTGTTAAGTTTCTGTAAACATGTGCATGCTTGGTAGAAATTGTCAAAATCACCACTTGGTAAATTCTTGCATGCATGCATTCATATTATTTTTGGTTGTATATATAATTGTGTGTAATTGTATGCTATAATTTTGTGTAGATTTTGCTAGTGATTGTGATTGCGAAGAGTGCTACTCTCCCCACTACCAAGCCAAGTGATATTTTCATGAATATTTCTATCCTATGTTTTGTACTAGCATTAGATATTTTACTAAGTATTGCATGCTATTTTTGCCTAATGCTAAGTTGGGAAATCCTAAGTAGTGTGGAATTGTAGATTTGTTAGGGAATTTTCCTAAGTTAAGTTATCTTACCATGCTTAACCTAGCTATTTAGCAAACAAGGGTTGGTGAAAATCTATGCTTACTATGGTAAAAATATTTCTAAGTCATGAGACTTATGCTTTCTTAATAAAACAACTAAGTCAAATGAACCTCCTGGGTGGAATGGAAGGTTTGGGTTATGTTGAGTGGTTACACAAGGCCATGGACTTGGGTTGTGTATCTCACTTGTGGTATGCCACCCAGGCACAAAGGTATTTGGAGGCCAAGTGTTGAGAAAGCTTACAGTGCAACCACTTGGCAATATGGGCTCTGCCTTGATCATATAGGTTGCTAGAACTTAGTCACTTGGACAGTTGGTGGTAGTTGGGATGATAGGTTGGAACGCGTCCATTTGACTAAGGAAAAGCTTCTGAAAGGTCCTGTCTTGGTAAACCAAGTCTGGTGGGAAAAGTGCACAACCTCTGCAGATGGAAAACCTAAGTACTTAGCCTAGTCCAAGGCAATGGACACTTTGAGCATCAAGACATGGAAGCTACAAGAATCTCATCACTCCAACTTCTAAGTAAAAATTGGTGGGTGAACAAGGGTGAAGGACCCCAATGTCTATTGGTGGTTTCTTGGGAAGTTTTTGACAAAGAAAAACTTAGTGATTTCAACTAATAGGAAAAACCTATTTTCAAGCAAAGCAAGCCAAGCTACACTTAGCCAAATGCATGTAGTAATATAGTCCACTTAAAATATACTAAGGTATCACTTGCCAATACTATTCCAAAGTATTGACCCTCTGTGGCTGTAACTTGTGATGTTGCAGTTACTCCGATGAGTAGGAGTCATGAGTCTACACTCAACATGCTTGCTCGTGGCACATGAAGATGAAGACTTATGTTTATTTTACTTATTCCTTAAACTCTTGTATTAGGCCTATGGCCTGAGTTGTAAAAGACTATGTTTTATCTCTGGAATGAATGTAATAAACGACCTTTGTATCTGTGTACTTCATCTTAAACTGTGGATGCTAGCATTGATCCAGGGACTAGCATTGCAATCACAGGGATCCTTTCCTTTATAAAGGAGGGGTCTAACAGATGGTATCAGAGCACTGTGTTGCCTGTAGGATTATGACCCTAGGATTGAAAACCACTAAGGAAAAATTTTCAACTACTTCTACACTTGTGTATTCTTCTCGTAAAACTTTTCTAATCTTTTCATTCTCAACTCCATTTGTAGATGAACTCCATCAACGAGGCCGTGAAGAAAGGACCACTCATGACCTTGACCTTGGAGTGTGAAACTGAGTTTCCCAATATTCTCAAGGACCTCATGGTGGCAATGGAAGCACATGGTGCAGCTGTGTACAAGGGCTTTCCAGGGATGGATGAAGGAGTGGAGTATTGGTGGGTGCAACTTCACTTTTACAAAAACAAGGAAGACAACCACAAAGAAAGGGGATTCTGCATGTACACCAACACTGTAATGCACACCACATTCTTTGAGTCAGCCAGAGATGCAGCTTGGAGGACTATCAAAGAACTAAGTGCTAGAGTCAAGTGCAGAATGCTCAACCTCCAAAAAGACTTAGAGAAAGAGAAGGAACTTACCCAAGAGTTGGAAGCCACCAACCAAGAATTAAGGGGAGATATAATAGACTTAGTGATGGAATCATGTGAACAAGATAGGTGGATTGCCTCTAGGAACATTGTGATAGCCACCAGATCCAGTGAGATAGGCCTATGGGCACACTTTGTTAGTGGACCACCATCTATCATCTTATTTTCCAAAATGATACCCTAAATAAGTGTGGACCTTGAATGATGTAATGGATTTATGTATGCATGACTTGAGTGATGTTTGTGTTCCATGGTTATGTATGAGATGGTTGTCTTGTATTTATCTTAAATTGTGTTGTTCTAACTTTTCAATCTTATAAATAGATGCCTATTACCATCAGCACCGTTGAGGAGCTCCAGGTTACCCGTTTCGGACCCCGTATCGTTGAGCTTACCACTTTGCTCGATCTCCCTCTTCCCACCATCACGGTGTACCTGTAGGGGTTCGTAGCATGGAAAACAAAAAAATTCTACCGTATGCACACAAACAAGCCAAGATCTATCTACTAGATTGTAGCAACGAGTTGATAGAGAAACTCACCCTCGAAGATTCCAAAGCGGTTAACGAGAGCAAATTCTCGTGGGTGATGTAGTCGTACACTTGCCGATCTCAAGATCGCGTAGACGATCTTTCCGGCGCTGCGTTCTGGTAGCGCTTCCGTAGTCGGTCACACGTTCGGTACTCGACGAAGACCTTCCTCTCCCTTGTTCCAGCAGGCAGCGGAGGTTGTAGCACTCTCCTCGCGATTCCGGCTGACTGGACGATGCAGGAGTAGAGGAGATCTCCAGGCTTCGCCTTAAGCCGGAGCGAGTATGGTGGAGTATGAGAGAGGCTTTAGTGGTCTAGGGATTAGACACACCAATTAGAAGGCTCTAAACCGAAGGCTAGGGCAATTAGAAGCTCTAAACCAAAACGGCTCTAAACTGGAGGCTGTGGCTAGGGTTTAGATTTAGAGGATAGGAACTTGTGTGTCTAGAGGAGGGGGCCCTGCCCCTCCTTTTATAGGTGGGAGGTGCGGCCAAGGGGAGGGAGTCCCTCCCCAACTCGGCCTTGGGTGGTGCGCCGGCTTGGAGAGGAGAGAATCCTCCCCCAAGTCGGTTTCAACCTCCTCTTTCCTCTTTCCCTCACTTTCCTGTTTTAGCCGTTTGACTTTCAAACTGGCCGTTTGACTTTTCAGTTTAGGATTCAATTTAATCCTTTATTTGGAACAGCGAGAACACTTAGTACATGATTCAATCATCCCAATATGCAATGACACATTCATGTACCCCTTCCCCGAGTCTTGGGACATTCGAACCTTCTAGAACATTCCCGATGAAAACACCTAATCATTCCCCAACTCAAACGGGACTTTCCTTATATGAATCTTATTCTCCGGACCATTCCGGATCTCCTTGTGATATCCCGGATCCAATCCGAGACTCCGAACAACATTCGGTCTCTTTCTCATAATACCATAACTACTCAAACAACGTCGAATCCTTAAGTGTGTCTCCCTACGGTTCGTGAATTATGCGGACATGATCGAGACACTTCTCCGATCAATAACCAATAGAGGAATCTGGAAATTCATATGGCTCCCACATATTTCTACGATTACTTTGCGATCGAATGAACCACTTACATACGATACCAATTTCCCTTTGTCTCACGATAATTTACTTATCCGAGGTTATGATCGTCGGTATCTCTGCATACCTAGTTCAACCTCGTTACTGATAAGTACTCTTTTCTCATTCCCGTGATATGTGATCCCTTGTGAGCCAGTCACATGCTTGCAAGCTAATTGGATGACATTTCACCGAGAGGGCCCAGAGTATATCTATCCGTCATATGGATGGACAAATCCCACTCTTGATCCATGTGTTTCAACCAATACTTTCTGAACACTCAATGCCACCTTTATAGCCACCCAGTTATGGTGTGGTGTTTGATGTCATCAAAGCATCCATCCGGTAAAGGTGATATGCATGATCTCATGGTCGAAGGAATTAGGTTACTATGTATCAGAAAGCATATAACAATTGAACTATTGGAATGACTTGATCTTTATGCTACGCTTATCTATAGGAGTATGTCCATCACATCATTCTCCTAATGATATGATCCTGTTGTTAATAACATCTCTATGTTCATGATCAGGAAACCATGATCATATATTAACCAACAAGCTAGTTTAACAAGAGGCTTTACTTGGGACGCTTATTTTAGTTTACAAATCACACAAGTATTAATGTTTCCGGTTAATAAAATTATAGCATGGTATGTAAACATTTATCATAAGTGTGAAGATATGATAATAACCACTTTATTATTGCCTCTTGGGCATATCTCCAACAGTATCCCACTTGCACTAGAGTCAATAATCTAGTTTCAAACCTTTGTGTATTCAACACCTATGGCTTTCCGGTGTTGTATGTACATGATTGCTAGTGGTCAACTGATCTCCGGATCTGACACTTCCAGGTCTGTGTGTAATTGCATGTTTTTGCGTCTCTACGCATCACTCATTCTCTAATGAGATGGCTTTGTATAAATTTGGTCTTTCGGTGTGACCTTTAGCTCTATGGGGTTAAAACATGTTGATAATATTGTCGCACAATATATCTTCATAGTATTATCCCACTGTGAACTACACCTAGTTTGATAACAAACTACTTGACACAAATGCCCTCTTTTGCTGCTAAAATAGCAGTCATATACTTAGCCTTTTGTTGTAGTATCTGTCACAATGTCTTAACTTTGGAAATCATCCAAATCCATTATGGAACTTTCTTTCCATTATATCGTGCCACCCTTAGTTTAGATTGAGATAAACTTAATTTGTACTTTGTGACAAAACTAGTATCAATGTAGTACTTTTACAATGAACTAACCATCTATTTGTCACTTCTACAAATAATATACTCTTAGTTCTTCCAAAAGATCATAAGAATATCCTTACTATTGTCCAATGATCATCTTATGAATCATTACGGTATATGCTCATAACATTTAGAGCATAGAACATATCGGATTTGTACACATCACAGCATGATTGATATAAATACTCTTTGTGATTTCATACATCAAGTATCAATCTATACTTGAATCTTTGTTTCACTTACCCAGTGTCATTACACTTGAATATATCATCAATATTGAACTCATTCAATCTTTTCTGTGTGACAAGAACCTTTCTTGTAGTTTCTATATTGAACTCATTCAATACATCATCTATGTACTTTCGGCACAACCATATTAGCGTCTATTGATGCCAAATATTTGGGTTTTTCCTAAGCCTTTCATCGATATGAAATTCTTAATATGTGTTAATAAAAGATACATAATTTCCAATCAACAATATGTCTTCCACATAATGTATTAGAAATATGTCTTAGCGCTCCCACTTAATTTCTTGCAAATGCAAGTATCTTCATCGTCTCCGACGAATTTAAACTCCTTTAACAGTTTCATCATGGTGAAGATTCCAACTCCGCAATGCTTACTTCAACCATTGAGGTTTGCATATGCTTTTAGCATCCCTTGAATCAAAAACCCTTTGGACCATGTTATGCACATGTCCTAGGTAACAATTCTATTAGAAGAACTTGTTTTGTTTATTCAACTACCACATAACAAAATTATATGTAGTGGTTGCTATATTAATCCGTCTAGACTAAATATCGCTAATGAAAGATCAAATCTTGTCATAGTCAACCTTTGAACATTGTTGTGAACTCTTTCCCAACATGTAGACTATTTCATAGATGTAAAACATCCATGTCTATTTATTTATAGATCCAGACACAACTGTAAGGTCTTACACCTTTCTCGAGGGTCCTTCAAGTTCAAAACTTGATTTCTCGTGTATGGAACTATCACGGATTTTATGGCTTCAAGCCATTTGACGGAGTCAGGGCTCATCATCGCTTCTTTGCATGTAGTCGGATCATTATTGTCAAATAATGATTTAACTCTCAAATCTTGGTATTCGATTGTTTATCCGAGCTACTTGTTTCAATAGGAACTTAGATCTCCGCGACCACAACCTTTGAGGTACGTGAGCCATGAGCATTATTGCTAACTCCGGAACACTTTTCGGCCCTGCGCAACTTTGCACATATAGCTAAGGTTCTTTTAACCTTATCAAAGTTCTATTGTCCTCCCACTTAACTTTTCATGAAAAATTCCTTCCCAAAGAAACTTGACGTTCTAAGCGACAAACACTTTTGTCGCTGGTGTTTGTGGAGGAATACTTAACAGTTATTCGAAATATCATACAAAGACAGGTTCATCCGACTTTGGTTGCAAACATCTTTCTTATGCATAGCGTACTAATGTTTAAGAAAGGACAACTTGGGTTTTATCCCAAACCATAACTTTATATGGTGTCATTTCAACGGATTATGATGGAGCTCTTTTCAGTGGAAAAACGGTAATCTCTAAAGCTTTTAATCTTTAAAATACAATGGCATTTTTATGAATTACACCTTCGATCTTACCATGTCAAACAAGGTTTAATTACATATTTCGAACGCTCCATACTCTTATGGTGTTTCGGGAAAATGCAAATCCACGGAACGATTCCTTAAATCTTAGGTATTATGCTAAACTTGTAACTCAAATATCTTCCTTTATGATCTTATCATAAACTATTTATATTCTTGTTACAATGATTTTGCACTTCATCTTGAAAGTCTTTGAACTTTTCAAATATTTCATACTTCATCCTTTTTAAGTAAATATTCATATATTCACTCAAATTTTTGTAGAAAGCATATGAAGTTGAAATCCATCGCTCTTGACTACACATAATGGATTTCGTACAACAATATGTACAAGTTTTAATAAGCTAGTCATTCGCTACCTTTTGGCCTATGAACGAAGTTTTAATTATCTCTAGGAAAGTTTCACAAGCGTCATTTGATCAAAATCAAAAGACTCCAAAATTCCATCCACATGGAGTTTCTTCATGTTTTATTTCCAATATAATTTAAACGGCGATGTTACTTCCTAAGTGATCTTTCAATCAATTTGTCTTTCGACATTTTTAGCACTAGTTTCATGGATGTGATTTGTCCAACGAGATTTGTGAATCATCCATCTTTTATGGATTACGGAAATTATTTGAACAACCCTTTTGTTCTCATAATACCTGATAAAACAAATCCTGAAGGCAAGCTTTGATGTTTAACGAGCAACACAATAACCCTTTATTTGTTCTCAATAAACATCATCACATATTCTTTTTCTAGTTACTTAGGCCATTGTAGTTCATGAATTGTGTTGTTTCGTATGACGATTCATACCAACAAATTCAGTATCAAATACTTAGGAACCACATTGTTTAATAAGCAAAGAATATAGCCATAACACGTATATCATCTATATACTCAAGCTGAACAATTCTAGTCTTTTCTTTTCTGCCATATATTTATGAGATTCTCTTTCAGTATTTCCTTTTCTATTTGAAAGAATCTATCAACATCAATAGTGGAGTCATACATATGACATATAGTCCAAAGCGTGTATAGTTAAATACCAATGTCTTTGGACTTGCACTTTGAAGTAGATTACCATCATCAAATGTTTGGTGTTCTTTCAAATTCCTTTCTTTAGTAATCTCTTGGTGTAGTAAACATTTTACCTACATCAAATATTCACCCTTATCATGGAATCGTCCATGATCAAGCTACTTTTAGCTTATAACGATGAATTATGAGTATAATGTTGCTATACAAAACCTTTTGGAGGATTAGGACAACAAGTGTCTCCAACCTTTTGCAAATTCTCATCAAATATGAGAACATGACTTTTGCCATATTATACTCTATCATGTTGTAACCAATACTTTTAGATATCACAATATCTTCCACATCATGGTTTCTGAAACAACTCTTTCAGATCCTAGATAACCTTGATATTAAGACAATCCTTTGAATATCAAGAATCATGGAGACAAACATGATACTTATATACTAACATTGGAATTGTTACTCTTGATTTAATACCAACTATTAAACTTCATGGAGTAATCAAAAACTTACTGAAAGTTTGCAATGGGACTTTTAAACTTTAGATTAACACTTCAAAACAATACGATACCAGTTAAAAAAGTAACTTAACAGAATTCTATAGTTCTATCATCTCAATTATAACTAAGCGCAAGGTGGTAAGCGGATGCCAATGACTACAACAACTATGCAAATTCACTTTGATTTAGTTTATGATAAATTGAGTTCTAATTAATAATTAAATTAATCTAGGTGAACTCCCACTCAAAACAATATCCCTCACATTGTTTTAGTGATCACACGAACCAAATCCACCACATCAAAACCGATCATCACGAGAGTTGATATAGCTTCAATGGCGAACAATCAACATGTTCATCATATCTACTATATGACTCATGCTTTACCTTTCGGTGATCCGTGTTCCGAGACCATGTCTGTACATGCTAGGCTCGTCAAGATCAACCTTAGCTTCCGCATAAGCAAATCTGGCTTGCTTACGTTGTATACACTCGCAGAATCTAACACACCCGATCATCACGTGGTGCTTCGAAACAACAAGCTTTAGCAACGGTGCTAACTAAGGGTGAACACTTTATGACTTGAAATTTATGTGCATGATGGATCATCTTATAATGCTACCGTCGTCTACTAAGAAATACAAGATGCATAAAGGATTAACATCACATGCAATTCATAATATGTGATATGATATGGCCTTTCTTCTTTGTGCTTCCGATCTCCATCTTCTAGCACGAACATGATCTCCATCATCACCGACATTGCATCAAGGTCAATGATGCTTCTCCATGGTTGTCGTCCACCGGCTTCAACTATTACAAATACTTTGAATAGACACGCGGGTCTTAACAGAAATTAAAGACAACCATATGGCTCCTGCCGGTTGCCTACTTACAATAAGGAACATTACATACATCATATATAATCACAATCATGGCCATATCACATCACACACCCACAAAACAAAGTTAGACGCCTCTACTTTCTTTGCATATTTTACGTGGTTTGGGGCTTTCAATAAGTGTTGTTCTAACTTACGAACAAGAACCACAACATTGATACTAGTATTGTTAATCACCCGTTGTAAATTGGATCTTAACTATGCTAGGAGAAACAGGCACCCGCAAAGCCACTTATGCAATACAAGTTGCATGTAAAGCGTGGAGCAAGTCTCATGAACGATGTCATGTAAGGTTAGCCCAGGCCGCTTCATCCCAACATACCGCAAGATGCAAAGTACACAAGAAGCAATCGACAATAAAAGCATCAACGCCCATAAAGACCAGTGTGTTCTACTCGTGCAACAAATCTACATATAGACACGGCTCTGATACCACTGTAGGGGTTCGTAGCATGGAAAACAAAAATTTTCTACCGTATGCACACAAACAAGCCAAGATCTATCTACTAGATTGTAGCAACAAGTTGATAGAGAAACTCACCCTCGAAAATTCCAAAGCGGTTAACGAGAGCAGATTCTCGTGGGTGATGTAGTCGTACACTTGCCGATCTCAAGATCGCGTAGACGATCTTTCCGGCGCTGCGTTCTGGCAGCGCTTCCGTAGTCGGTCACACGTTCGGTACTCGACGAAGACCTTCCTCTCCCTTGTTCTAGCAGGCAGTGGAGGTTGTAGCACTCTCCTCGCGATTCTAAGAAGACTGGCGTGGTAGGAAGTAGAGGGAGATCTCTGAGGCTTCGCCTTAAGCCGGGCGAGTATGGTGGAGTATGAGAGGCTTTAGTGGTCTAGGGATTAGACACACCAATTAGAAGGCTCTAAACCGAAGGCTAGGGCAATTAGAATCTCTAAACCAAAACGGCTCTAAACCGGAGGCTGTGGCTAGGGTTTAGATTTAGAGGATAGGAACTTGTGTGTCTAGAGGAGGGGGCCCTGCCCCTCCTTTTATAGGTGGGAGGTGCGGCCAAGGGGAGGGAGTCCCTCCCCAACTCGGCCTTGGGGGGTGCGCTGGCTTGGAGAGGAGGGACTCCTCCCCCAAGTCGGTTTCAACCTCCTCTTTCCTCTTTCCCTCACTTTCCTGTTTTAGCCGTTTGACTTTCAAACTGGCCGTTTGACTTTTCAGTTTAGGATTCAATTTAATCCTTTATTTGGAACAGCGAGAACACTTAGTACATGATGCAATCATCCCAATATGCAATGACACATTCATGTACCCCTTCCCCGAGTCTAGGACATTAGGAACCTTCTAGAACATTCGATGAAAACACGAATCATTCCCCAACTCAAAGCAGGACTTTCCTTATATGAATCTTATTCTCCGGACCATTCCGGATCTCCTTGTGATATCCCGGATCCAATCCTAGACTCCGAACAACATTCGGTCTCTTTCTCATAATACCATAACTACTCAAACAACGTCGAATCCTTAAGTGTGTCTCCCTACGGTTCGTGAATTATGCAGACATGATCGAGACACTTCTCCGATCAATAACCAATAGAGGAATCTGGAAATTCATATGGCTCCCACATATTTCTACGGTTACTTTGCGATCGAATGAACCACTTACATACGATACCAATTTCCCTTTGTCTCACGATAGTTTACTTATCCGAGGTTATGATCGTCGGTATCTCTGCATACCTAGTTCAACCTCGTTACTGATAAGTACTCTTTTCTTGTTCCCGTGATATGTGATCCCTTGTGAGCCAGTCACATGCTTGCAAGCTAATTGGATGACATTTCACCGAGAGGGCCCAGAGTATATCTATCCGTCATATGGATGGACAAATCCACTCTTGATCCATGTGTTTCAACCAATACTTTGAACACTCAATGCCACCTTTATAGCCACCCGATTACGGTGTGGTGTTTGATGTCATCAAAGCATCCATCCGTAAAGGTGATATGCATGATCTCATGGTCGAAGGAATTAGGTTACTATGTATCAGAAAGCATATAGCAATTGAACTATTGAAATGACTTGATCTTTATGCTACGCTTATCTATAGGAGTATGTCCATCACATCATTCTCCTAATGATATGATCCTGTTGTTAATAACATCTCTATGTTCATGATCAGGAAACCATGATCATATATTAACCAACAAGCTAGTTTAACAAGAGGCTTTACTAGGGACTGTTATTTTAGTTTACAAATCACACAAGTATTAATGTTTCCGGTTAATACAATTATAGCATGGTATGTAAACATTTATCATAAGTGTGAAGATATGATAATAACCACTTTATTATTGCCTCTTGGGCATATCTCCAACAGTACCCACTCACCAAGTTCGAGAGGAAGGACCTCTGGGGCTTCAAGGCAAACCAGCCAGGACGCCAGACTAAGCCTACTACAGAGGCCATCGTCTTCAAGCTGATGCACGACGACAGGGAGAGAGGCATGGAGGTAGTCATGCAGGACCTGATAGGACGTCTGTTAGGCCATCACTCCCGACAGGTTAGGGGCACTCACTTCCACGTCTTCGGAAGGCGTGATGTTGATGGAGAGTCCATCGACTTTGAGGATGACTCGAGGGAAGCGGCAGAGCCGATACGTCTCTATCTCTAGGACTTAGAGACTCTCCTCACGCACGTGGACACGGACAGGACGAACGTCATGCTTGGCAATGACGAGCTCCAGGTGCAGCTTCGCGAGAAGGACAAACTTTTTGCGCAGCAGGATGAGATGATCAAGGAAATGGAGACAAAGTTCGACGCCTAGGACCGCAAGTTCAAGAGTCAAGAGAAACGCGTCCAGGATAGGAACAAGAAGATCCGGGACATGACCGAGGAACTGAAGTCCAAGGATTTCGAGCTAGAACAGCAGCAAATGGTTATTGAGAGGCTTCGCTCCCAGAAGAGGGCTCTCAAGGCCAAGGTCGATTCCTTGACCACTACGATTGAGGAGAACAAGACCGCGATGTATAACGCAGGTCTTACCTTTGTCGAGGAGGTGATTGATGCTGATGAGTAGACTTGACTACTCGTTTATCTTTCATATTCGTACTTGTTATTGTGAACTTATTATTGGACCATCCGACATGTGGATGGCTTGCCACTTGTGTGTTTTATTTTGAGAACTTTATTATATGGTTGTTGAACTTTTATTCTTATGTTGCTTGCTATGTGATTGTTTGTGATGTAATGTGCATAAAACATCTATGGGTATCTCATTCTTATCTCCATTTGAACAAACCACAGATGCCTCCCCGTCGCGCAAACCCCAACCCCAACAACATCACCCTGGAAATGCAACAAATGATGAATGCGCAAACACAGCTTATGCAAATGATGACAACATTCATTCAAAACCAGAATAACAACAACAACCCCAATAACAACAATAATAACAATAACAACAACAACCCTCCGGGTTTTGATATGCTCACCAGATTTCTGCGATTGAGGCCAGCAAAGTTTTCGGGGACAACTGATCCCATGGTGGCTAATGACTGGCTACGTTCTGTGAACAAGGATTTAGTGACCGTGGGTTGCACGGATGCTGAAAAAGTCAGGTTCGCAGCACATCTGTTGGAAGGACCAGCCGCCACATGGTGGGACAACTTCCAAATCACCACTCCTATTGATGAGGTGACATGGGCTATCTTTGAAGATGGTTTCCGCACTGCTCATATCTCATCAGGAATGATGAGTCTGAAAAAGAAGGAGTTTCACAACCTGAAGCAGCGCCACCGTAGCGTGGCAGAATACATAGAAGAGTTCAACAATCTGGCGCGTTATGCACCGGATGAAGTTGACACAGATGCCAAAAGAAAGTAAAAGTTTCTGGAAGGCTTGAATGATGAGCTGAATCTACAGTTGTCTGTGGCATATGTTCCAACTTATCAATCTTTGTGTGACAAGGCTGCTATTTTGGAGAGTAAAATGAAGCAAGTCGAGAGTAGAAAGAGGAAACACTCCGACAAGCACAGCTCGGGATCGTCTCACAAACGATCTCACTATGATGACAGTGGCAGCTCAGGATCCCATAAACATGGGAAATTCAACAAGCACCACAACCACAACCGTCATGACAACAAGCATCACCGCAGTCATGACAATGACAAGTACAAGAACCACAAGGGTGGGCATAAAAGCCACTATAGTGGAAATGGTAGTGGAAGTGGAAGTTAGCCTGCAAAAAAGGACATCAGTCAGGTTGAGTGCTTCAAGTGCAAGAAGCTGGGGCATTATGCTAATGAGTGCCCTGAGAAGAAAGTGGAAGGACCTAACAAGCCAAATCCTTTCCAGAAAGGACAGGTTAACCACATCAATGTGGAGGAGGTCTATGAGGAGCGATCTTTGTCTTTGGTAAGTTCAGACTCAATTCAATTTCAGCATTTGTACTCTTTGATACCGGTGCATCTCATTCATTCATATCAAAAGCATTTGTGGAAAGAAATGAACTACCGGTAGAAACCATTGGGTGTCCTATAAGAGTAAGTTCTCCGGGTGGAGAAATGATAGTAAACTCAGGATGTCATGACTTAGTCATAGAGTTTGGAAAACATAAGTTTCCAGTGAACCTAATAATCCTGAATTCCCAAGGATTGGATGTGATTTTAGGAATGGATTGGATGGCTAAGTATGAGGGGGTACTAGATTGTGCCAATCGTATAGTTACACTCACAACCCCAGAAGGAAAAAGAATAAAATTCAAGTCAAACTTTGAATCCAAGGGAAGTAAGCTGAATTCTCTTAAGGGGGTTAGCATGGACAGTGTGCCAATTGTGTGTGAGTATCCGGATGTATTTCCGGAAGAGTTACGAGAATGCCACGGATAGAGATGTGGAGTTTCTGATAGATTTGGTACCAGGTTCTGGACCAATAGCTAAGAGACCATACAAAATGTCAGTTGATGAACTGAAAGAGCTCAAGAAGCAGCTAGGAGAACAGTTGCAGAAAGGGTTTATTCAACCAAGTTATTCATCTTGGGGAGCCCCAGTATTGTTCGTAGAGAAGAAAGATAGAACACAAAGATTATGTATTGACTACCGTTCTCTCAACGAGGTAACCATCAAGAACAAATATCCTTTGCCAAGAATCAACGATTTGTTTGATCAGCTAGAAGGAGCATGTGTGTTCTCAAAAATTGATCTCCGGTCAGGTTATTTTCAACTCAAGATAAGAGAACAAGACATACCTAAGACCGCATTCACCACAAGATATGGATTGCATGAGTACACTGTGATGCCTTTTGGTTTAACCAACGCTCCAGCATACTTCATGAATATGATGAACAAGGTATTCATGGAATTTCTTGACAAGTTCGTGGTCGTTTTCATCGGTGACATCTTAGTCTACTCCAAGAGCAAGGAAGAACATGAAAGACACTTACGCTTGATACTTGAAAAGTTAAGAGAGCATAAACTCTATGCCAAATTCAGCAAGTGTGAGTTCTGGTTAGAGGAAGTTGGTTTTCTTGGTCATGTTATGACAAAGGATGGTGTGGCAGTTGATCCTGCCAAAGTTTCAGCTGTGACAGAATGGGAATCACCCAAGAATGTGAAAGAAGTTCGTAGTTTCCTCGACTTAGCAGGTTACTACAGAAGGTTCATTGAAAATTTCTCGAAGGTTGCTAAGCCAATGACGGAATTGTTAAAAAAGGACAAGAAATTTGCTTGGTCTGAAGGTTGTGAAGTCAGTTTCCAAGAATTGAAGAAGAGACTTGTAACAGCACCAGTGCTATGTCTACCAGATTTGGAAAAGGATTTCCAAGTATATTGTGATGCGTCTCATCAAGGTTTGGGTGCCGTACTTATGCAAGACGGTAAAGTTGTGGCTTATGCCTCGAGACAACTCAAAACTCATGAAGTAAACTATCCTACTCATGATTTGGAGTTAGCCTCTGTCGTCCATGCACTCAAAACATGGAGACATTACCTTTTGGGAAAGCGATGTGAAGTGTTCACCGATCATAAGAGCTTGAAGTATATCTTCACCCGAGGAAATCAACATGAGACAAAGGAGATGGCTAGAACTTATCAAGGATTACGACTTAAGTTTGCGGTACCACCCGGTAAAGCAAATGTAGTAGCAGATGCTCTAAGTCGTAAGACGTTTGTAAATGGTCTTACCAAAGGGAATTGCGGATGACTTGTGTAAGCAATTCAAAGAACTCAGTTGGAGATTGTGCACGAAGGACATCTCATGTCCTTAGATGTTCAACCCACTTTATTGGACAAGATCCGAGAAGCTCGAGAAGATAAGGAAATTGAAAAGATTAAGGAAAATATAAGTCTAGGGAAAGCTAAGAGTTTCCATATAGGCGAACAAGGTACTTTATGGCACGGAAGCGAATATGTGTTCCACAAGACCGGAGTTCTGACTGATTTTCTGAAGCCCACAACTCTCCGTATTCTATTCACCCAGGAAACACCAAGATGTACATGGACATGAAAGAAAGATTTTGGTGGAACAATCTCAAGAGGGACATCGCCGAACATATTGCTTTGTGTGATGTGTGTAGCAGAGTAAAATCAGAGCATCAGAAACCAGCGGGTTTGCTTCAACCACTACCTATTCCTGAATGGAAGTGGGAAAATATTGGTATGGATTTCATTACCGGATTAACAAGGACCAGGTCAGGGTATGGTTCCATATGGGTAGTAGTGGATCGCCTAACTAAAGTGACTCATTTTATACCCGTGAAGACAACATATACGAGTGCCAAGTTAGCTAAAATCTACATGAGCAGAATTGTATGCCTTCACGGTGTGCCTAAGAGTATTGTGTCAGATAGAGGAACTCAGTTCACTTCTCACTTTTGGAGACAGCTTCATGAATCCTTAGGAACGAGGTTGGAATTCAGCACTGCTTTTCATCCTCAAACTGATGGACAAACAAAAAGGACTAACCAAATTCTTGAAGACATGTTGCGAGCATGTGCCTTAGATTATGGAGCAAGTTGGGATGAAAGTCTGCCCTACGCAGAGTTCTCTTACAACAGCAGTTATCAATCTAGTATTGGGATGGCACCATTTGAATTTCTTTACGGAAGGAAGTGTACCACCCCATTGCTATGGAATGGAGTGGGAGAAAGAAGTTTATTTGGACCTGATCTTATCAAAGACGCCGAAGAGAAAGTCAAATTGGTTGGGGCAGTTGAAGATAGCACAGTCCCGACAGAAAATCTACGCGGATTCTAAGCGTAGAGAAGTCACCTACGAAGTTGGGGATAGAGCTTATCTCAGAGTATCACCACTTCGTGGAGTGAAAAGATTTGGAGTCAAAGGAAAGTTGGCACCAAGATATGTTGGGCCATTCAAAATTCTAAGTCGCAAGGGAGAAGTTGCATATGAAGTTGAATTGCGGAATCTCATCATTGTCCATAATGTGTTCCATGTGAGTCAGCTTAAGAAATGTCACCCAGAAATGGAAGAATCTTCTCTAAAGGATACCATACCATTGGAAGAAGTCCAGCTAGAAAGTGATCTCACCTATGAGGAAAAGCCTGTCAAGATTCTTGAGACCGCAGAAAGAGTCACAAGGACAAAAACTATCAAGTTTTGCAAAGTGCAATGGAATCATCATTCCGAAGAGGAAGCAACATGGGAAAGAGAAGATGATCTTCGGAAAGACCACCCTCACCTATTTGCTAGCCAATCCGAATCTCGAGGGCGAGATTCATCTTAAGGGGGTTAGATTTGTAACATCCCTAAATTCATATTCCAAAACTCATTCATATCATCCTTGCATTCATCATCATTTAGGGTTTTCTCAAAATCATTTCAAAAACAGGAGCATTTGTGGCTCAATATTTTATGTATGAAAACCCTAGCTTTTGTGCTACATGCTATTGGGAAAGATGCTGTTATTCATTCAGAATGATTTGAATTCAAACTTAAGTGATCTAAAAAAAAAAGCTTGAACAAAATATCAAAAGAAAAATATGAATTAAAACAAATTCTATGCCTGTTATCACCCCTCATAAAGGCATAGTTTATTTTATTTTCAAAAAGACCAAGTATTCTGAATGGTTCAGATGTGTTTGACACTCATTTAAGAACAAGTTTTATTGTACAAAAATCCTGTAAAGCTTTGGATTCAAACAGATTTGAATTTAGGTTTAAAAACCATTTCTGAAAATTCATTCTAAAAAAGAAAAAGAGTTGAGAAGGAAAAAAAATAGCCAACCAGCCAAACTGGCCGACCCAGCCCAACACGGCCCAGACTAGCCCAGCAGTGCACCCCGCGAATCGTTTTCTTTACTCACTCTCGCACCCACCAGCTCAGCGAAGGGACCCGCACTCCCTCTCTGACCGACCACGGCCCACCCGAGCATCGTCGTCTCCACCCCCCCACGACCTGTTCGTCCCCAAATCGACGCGGCCGTTTCCTGTTGAATATGCGGCTTAAATTCGAGTTAAAGCACGAGTGATTCTCGCTCGCGAGCAGGCTACATAAACCCCCTCTGCCCCTCTCTCTTTTCCCCCAAACCCCAAGCATAGAACGCCCCCAGGCTGCGCGCATTGCTCTCTGCAACCCCGCCGTCTCCGACGACTGCGCCGGCGAATTCCGGTGAGTCTCGTGTTCCCCTCTGCCCCTCTTTCATGCTGTCTTGTCCAGTGAGTCTCGGCGCATCTACTGACACACCCCACTTACCTTCACATGACACAGTAGCTCCAAAGAACGTCGGCCGACCGCCACCGTCTCGGCTCCAACTCCGCGAGCTCCGGTGGTAAGACCAGACCGCCCCAAGCCTTGTTTTTCACGCATCTTCGCCGTAGTCTTCGCACCTAACCACATCCTCCGTTTGCATCCTAGCGATCTAGCGTCGCCGACCTCAAGCGAGCCACCGTTGCGGATCCAACTCGGCGAGAACCCACCAACTCGAGCGCCCTTGCCGAACTGTCCACAAGTTGAGCATCCCCACGTCCTTGCGGTCTCGGTGAGTACCTTCCCTGTCCTCCTAGTAACCTGTATCGCCGCGTATATCGTCGTCGCCGCCACAAGCGCCAAGCCATGAAGTTTCGCTTGGTGATTTAGACTGTTGGATCTGTATCGTAGGGCTAGGATAGAACTTTAAACGAAGGGGTAAGCGCGCATCTGAGCCACCAGATCCCACTTAGATCGTGCGGTCCACAGAGCGCGATCCAACCTAATCGATACGCGCCAGTGAGGCTGCGACACGTGGCTAGAAATAATTCAAAAACAGAAATTTGAATTAGATTTAGATCCAAACTTTAAACTGCTATAACTTTTGAATGCCAAATTAGAATTTTACAAACTTTATACCGTTGGATTCAGTGAAACAAGACCTTTCTGAATATACAATTTTTTTAACAAATAGTAACAGATAAAATGGCTTTATTTGTAGAACATGTTTAAGGCTATTTTAAGTATAGATTTATTTTGGTAAATTGTATTGGTGCCAAATAAGTTTAGTTGGCAAACTTGTGACTTGTTAAGTTTCTGTAAACATGTGCATGCTTGGTAGAAATTGTCAAAATCACCACTTGGTAAATTCTTGCATGCATGCATTCATATTATTTTTGGTTGTATATATAATTGTGTGTAATTGTATGCTATAATTTTGTGTAGATTTTGCTAGTGATTGTGATTGCGAAGAGTGCTACTCTCCCCACTACCAAGCCAAGTGATATTTTCATGAATATTTCTATCCTATGTTTTGTACTAGCATTAGATATTTTACTAAGTATTGCATGCTATTTTTGCCTAATGCTAAGTTGGGAAATCCTAAGTAGTGTGGAATTGTAGATTTGTTAGGGAATTTTCCTAAGTTAAGTTATCTTACCATGCTTAGCCTAGCTATTTAGCAAACAAGGGTTGGTGAAAATCTATGCTTACTATGGTAAAAATATTTCTAAGTCATGAGACTTATGCTTTCTTAATAAAACAACTAAGTCAAATGAACCTCCTGGGTGGAATGGAAGGTTTGGGTTATGTTGAGTGGTTACACAAGGCCATGGACTTGGGTTGTGTATCTCAATTGTGGTATGCCACCCAGGCACAAAGGGATTTGGAGGCCAAGTGTTGAGAAAGCTTACAGTGCAACCACTTGGCAATATGGTCTCTGCCTTGATCATATAGGTTGCTAGAACTTAGTCACTTGGACAGTTGGTGGTAGTTGGGATGATAGGTTGGAACGCGTCCATTTGACTAAGGAAAATCTTATGAAAGGTCCTGTCTTGGTAAACCAAGTCTGGTGGGAAAAGTGCACAACCTCTGCAGATGGAAAACCTAAGTACTTAGCCTAGTCCAAGGCAATGGACACTTTGAGCATCAAGACATGGAAGCTACAAGAATATCATCACTCCAACTTCTAAGTAAAAATTGGTGGGTGAACAAGGGTGAAGGACCCCAATGTCTATTGGTGGTTTCTTGGGAAGTTTTTGACAAAGAAAAACTTAGTGATTTCAACTAATAGGAAAAACCTATTTTCAAGCAAAGCAAGCCAAGCTACACTTAGCCAAATGCATGTAGTAATATAGTCCACTTAAAATATACTAAGGTATCACTTGCCAATACTATTCCAAAGTATTGACCCTCTGTGGCTATAACTTGTGATGTTGCAGATTACTTCGATGATGAGTAGGAGTCATGAGTCTACACTCAACATGCTTGCCTGTGGCACATGAAGATGAAGACTTATGTTTATTTTACTTATTCCTTAAACTCTTGTATTAGGCCTATGGCCCTGAGTTGTAAAATACTATGTTTTATCTCTGGAATGAATGTAATAAACGACCTTTGTATCTGTGTACTTCATCTTAAACTGTGGATGCTAGCATTGATCCAGGGACTAGCATTGCAATCACAGGGATCCTTTCCTTTATAAATGAGGGGTCTAACAATCTTCTTCCTCTCGCATGTAGCCGGATGTGCAGGTCATGGCTGTTATCCTTGTAGCGTGCATATTAATTGGTAATTCATAGAGGATATGCAGCATATGTGTGGGAACCCTCAACGTCCCACGATAGTTCTGGCATCTAACGGTCTGTACAAACCATTGCCGTAATTCAATATGTGGGCATTGTGTACACCAAGAAGGCATGCGAGGTCGCGAAGGGGGCAGTGATTGGCTTGTAACAACTACTGGGCCCGACATCATGGAATTGTGGACGGGAAAGTACGCCCGGTTGTGCACAAGGAGTTGATCTCTCATGGGTAAAGTAACGGACCTATGTAGAGTGTACAAATTGTAACTTGTTACTCCCTGTTCCGGGAAGGAGCTGCGAACGCGGCAGGAAAGGAACTCCATGAAAGTTCTGGTCAACCTAAGAAGGATGATGGTCATAGATTTTTTTATAATAAAATCAATATTTGAAGAAAGATTTACAAAAACTGCATAGTGCCAAGGACTTATAATCTGAGGTGGTAGTTAGAGCATCAAACTTCCCACCTTGCATATAATGAACTTGTTGGGTAACGCTGTTACTCATCCTTTCCTTTGATGCCTTTCTTAGACTCTGAGGATCCCGAAGATACGCCAATGTATGCAGCCGAATGCCAAGAAGATGTGTATTACGAGGAGCCTAACCTGTCAGGAGGTGTTGAAGGAGTGGATTACGAAATCTGCTATGGTGTCGATGATAACGAGTCCAACTAAATATTCTAGTTAGTAGTAACCTACGGAGCCGAGCAGCATGAAATCTATAGAATAAGCTGCTGAGCTCAACTCCTAGTTGGAGTTGCTACTTTTAAATTCTGCTGAAACACTTTATGGTTTGGTTTGTAAGTTGAATCCTTTTGAAGTCTTGAACATCTGGTATTGTAATAATAATAATGTGTGAATGTTTGTAATATGGACCCACAATGTTTTTGTTGTACCACTCCAAGGGATGTGATATTTACAGAACGGTGTTCTGTGGATGTCATGTCAACGACTATAGTGTACTACACATGTAGTGGTATGCTGGGTCATCTCAGTTGGTATCAGAGCAAATTGCTTTGACCTTAGGTTGGAAACCTAGTAAAGGGTATTACCTGTAGGAGAGTGTAGCAACGAAAAAGAATTCTCTAAAAGAAATATAATGGGTATTCAAATGAGAATATTCCGTTATATGTTTTAGTGCAATAATTCTTTATTATGATGTAATATATTATTAGTTACTAATAAAAATATTTTTCTGATATACAGAGATATGGCACCAAAGTTTCCAAAACAGACTTTGGTAAGGAAAGAGGAGACTCTTGATGATTATCAAGGATCATTAATAGACCAACTTCGTCAACTTTTAAAGATTTTTAGTTGTCCAACTAGAATTCCAGTGAACACCGTAACCTACTATGATGGCCGGATGTTATCCCAGTATCGTGTGAGTATTCAACTCCCAGAGGAGCTTGGATTATATCACGATCTACCTATAGGTGAAGGTAGGAGTCACTTAGCAGCCTATCATGTGGCGGTTGTTGTAAGACCCCACCTTTATAAAGGTAAAGGTCCCTGTGATTGCAATGATAGTCCCTAAATCAAATGCTAGCATCCACAGTTTAAGATGAAGTACACAGAAACAAAGGTCATTATTACAACGTCATTCCAAAGATAACATAGTCTTTTACAACTCCATAGCCATAGGCTAGTACAAGAGTTTAACTTAACAATATAAATAAAAGTCTTCATCTTCATGTGCCACAGGCAAGCATGTTGAGTGTAGACTCATAACCCTAATCCTCATCAGAGTAACCTGCAACATCACAAGTTACATCCACAGTGGGTCAATACATTGGAATAGTATTGGAAAGTGATACCTTAGTAGAATAATAGTATCTAGCTTCTACATGAATTTGGCTAAGTGTAGTTTAGGCTTGCTTTGCTCAAAATAGGTTTTACCTACCAGTTGAAAAACACTAAGTTTTCGTTTGGCAAAAACTCCAAAGGAACCACCAATAGACATTGGTGAACCTCACCCTTGTTCAACCACAAGTTTTAACTTAGAAATTGGGATGAGGTTATTATTGATAGCTTCCATGTCTTGATGCTCAAATTGTCCATTACCGGGGACACGGCTAAGTACTTAGTTTCTTCCTTCTGTAGAGGTGGTGCACTTTCCCCACAAGACTTGATTTTCACCAAGACAGGACCTTTCAGAAGCCTTCCCTTAGACCAAATGGACGCGTTCCAAACCTATCACCCACTACCACCAACTGTCCAAATGGCTAAGTTATTGCAACCTATATGATCCAGGCAGAGCCCATAATGCCATGTGGTTGCACTAGAAGCTTCTTAACATATGGCATCTCAAATCCCTTTGTTCCTGGGTGGCATTCCACAAGTGAGATACACAGGGTAGACCATTGGAAAATGGTCCCTGGTAACCACTCAACCAAAACCACCAAGCAATTACCATTCCACCCAGGTGTTTCACTCACTTAGTTGTTTTATTAAGCAAAAACATAAGTCAAAGACTTAGAAATATTTTTCCATAGTTTGTATATATTCCACCCTTGGTTGCTACTAGCTAGGCTAAGCATGGCAATAGCAAGTATCTTAACTTAGAGAAATTTCTAACAATTCTACAACCACTAGGATTTCCCAAGCATAGCATATAGATACTTAGCAAAAATTATCATGCAAGCCCTATACAAAATATTTCTAATGCATAGTCAAAATATTGGGACAAAAGTATGAAGCACCACTTGCCTTGGTAGTTGGGGGAGTAACAACAATACTCACAGTCACAATCACCACTAGCACCAAAATCTACACATAAAATGAAAGCACCAAATTCACATATCAAATAAACAAACAAAAATATATGAATGCATGCAAATGCCATGTGATGATTTTTCTAAATCAAACAAGACAAGTGAAACAGTACTGAATCATAAACAAAACAATTATACACTAAATAAACTTAATTTTCCCTTTAGAACATTTTTCAAATAATTTTTATACACAAAATATGCCCACAAATGTCTCTGCCTAAAATTCCATTTTAACAGAAACAAAATACAAAACTAATCCCATATATTTGTAGGATTTATTTTTGTGATTCCATTGATATCTTATTTGCATTTTTTGGATAAACAGAACAAAAGTTATTGAATTTACAAGTTTAAACATTCAAAAATCATTTCTGGAATTTTAAACAAACAGGCTAGGCCACGTGGGCCATTTCTATTGGCTGATACCGTTTCGCACGGATCAATCAACGTGGGCTGTTGGATTTAAGTGATAGTGCATGGCCAGATCTGCCCGTACCGGTTCGTTTA
This sequence comes from Avena longiglumis, assembly GCA_030063025.1. Lineage (NCBI taxonomy): Eukaryota > Viridiplantae > Streptophyta > Magnoliopsida > Poales > Poaceae > Avena > Avena longiglumis. Next base: position 451,512,696 of record CP125974.1, on the reverse strand, counting down.
AGTGATCTAATCTGAAACGTTAGAACTAGATCCAACGTTGCTGAGCACATGACCAAGGACAGGCGGCGCTAGCGACGGCGATGCGGCGGTGGCGCTACTGGCGGTGGTGTAACGGCGATTATAGCGAGGCCTAGGAGTCGGGTCCTTGCAGACGAGGTCGTTACCGAGGCTCTAGATCGTCCTAGCACAAGACAGTAGTATCAGTAGCGGCCCAAGGACAAGGCGAACCTGGTTGTATGCAAGCGAGGTCAAGGGGCGCTCAGGAATTACCGTAATCGATCGCCGGAGTTGAGCGGCGGCTCTGTCTCTTGCAGGCGTGAACGAGAACGGCGGCCTGGGTCATGCGCGGGCAAATGAACAATGTCAAAGGATGCACAAGGTCACAAGGAACATGCTCGTATGAACCAGAAGGACAGGGGTGGTCGGGCTCACCGGAATTTTGTCGTCGGAGTTCGTCGGACAACGGCGATGTTCGGCGAAATATGGGCAGCCTCGTGGCGGAGTGGGGGTGCTGAGTGAGGGGAAATGGTCGCAGAGGGGTGGGGGTTAAGTATCCGGAGCAGGGGAGAGAATCACGAGCTGCATCAATGGAATTTAAGCGGAGATTAAACGCGGCGTCACTGCGGGGAGGTAACGGCGGAGCGGGTCGTCGCGCGGTGATTGAGGACGATGATGACGGGGGAGGTGGGTCCAAGGCGTCAGTGAGGGAGGGGGTACACGCGCGGGTGAGAAACGGAGAGGGGGAGGGTTTCCCGGGTGGGCTAGGTGGGCTGCTAGATGGGCCGCGGGTTGGGTTGGGTTAGTTAGCCAGCTAGTTTTATTTTTTTTTCTATTTCTCTTTTTCTTTTTTTTGAGTTGATTTTCTGGTTTGAATTTAAATGCCCATTTCAATTCTGTTTCAATTTGAATTTTCTCCAGATTTTTGTATTGTGTTTCTTGTGTCCTGGGGTGTGTAAAACATTTATTCATACTCAAATTCATTTTGGGTTTGAAATAAAGTTTAAAACCATGGCCTTAGTGAAATATTTTCAATAGGCATATGAATGGTTTTGAATTCATATTTTGTTTTGAAAACTTTTACCAAGCTATGGAAATATCAATCAAACCTATGTTCAAATCTTTTCTGGTTAAAACAAGTATTCTCATATTAGAGAGTAGCAATAAGGCCATTGCCTTGTTTACATAAAATAATAGACAACAAATGCTTCTGTTTTTGAAATCTTATTTGAAAATGATCCTAAAATTATTATGAATGTATGAATGATATGCAAACTTTGAAATCATGATTTTTGGGATGTTACAAATCTAAACCATTAAGGTGAATCTCGCCCTCGAGATTCTGATTGGCTAGCAAATAGGTGAGGGTGGTCTTTCCTAAGATCATCTTCCCTTTCCCAAGTTGCTTCTTCCTCGGAATGATGGTTCCACTGAACTTTGCAAAATTTGATAGTCTTTTTCTGAGTTACTCTTTCTACAGTCTCGAGAATCTTGATAGGTTTTTCCTCATAGGTGAGATCACTTTCCAATTGGACCTCCTCCAAAGGTATAGTATCCTTCAAAGAAGTCTCTTCCATCTCCGGATGGCATTTCTTTAGCTGACTCACATGAAACACATTGTGAACGGCAGACAATGATTCAGGCAATTCAATATCATATGCTACTTCTCCTTTATGGCTCAGAATCTAGAATGTTCCAACATATCTTGGGGCCAATTTTCCTTTGACTCCAAATCTCTTCACTCCACGAAGTGGTGATACTCTAAGGTATGCTCTATCACCCACCTCATAGGTGACTTCTCTACGCTTAGGATCTGCGTAGCTCTTTTGTCGAGACTGTGCTATCTTCAATCTGTCCTTTACTAACTTGACTTTATCTTCAGCTTTCTTGATTAGTTCTGGCCCGAACAAGTTTCTTTCTCCAACACCATTCCATAACAATGGTGTAGTACACTTTCTCCCATAGAGAAAATCAAACGGTGCCATCTCAATACTAGCTTGATAGTTGTTGTTGTAAGAGAATTCTGCATAAGGCAGACTTTCATCCCAACTAGCTCCATAATCTAGGGCACATGACCTCAACATATCTTCTAAAATCTGGTTGGTCCTTTCTGTTTGTCCATCAGTCTGGGGATGAAAAGCAGTACTGAATTCCAATCTATTGGAATTATGCCCTAGAGGCAATAATAAAGATGTTATTATTATAATTCTTGTTCATGATAAAGTTTATATTCCATGCTAGAATTGTATTAAGCGGAAACCTTGATACTTGTGTGGTTTATGAACAACACCGTGTCCCTAGTACGCCTCTATGGACTAGCTCATGAATTAATGATGATTAAGGTTTCCTAACCATAGACATGAGTTGTCGATTAATAATGAGATCATGTTATTAGGAGAATGATATGATGGACATACCCAAATTAAGCAGAGCAATTAGATCATGTCATCGTGTTCATCTTTGCAAAGCTTTTTCCTATGTCAAGTATTGTATTCCTTAGACCATGAGATAATACAACTCCCTGGTATCAGAGGAAAGCTTTGAGGTCATCAAACGTCATCCCGTGTGAGGGTGATCATAAAGGTGTCTCTCAGGTGATCGGAAAGTACTTGTTCGGTTGTATGTATCGAGATGGAATTTGTCCCTCCCTAGTCGGATAGATATACTTCGGGCCCACTCGGTAATCGATATCAACACCGCTTGCAAGCACGTGGTTAAGGAGTTAATCACAAAGTGATATCGGATTACGGAACGAGTAAAGTACTTGCTGTGAACGAGATTGAACTAGGTGTGCCGATACCAACAATCGAATCTCGGGCAAGTAAAATATCGCGTGACGAAGGGAATACATATATGGGATTAATTGAATCCTGGCATCGTGGTTCATCCGATATGATCATCGATGAATGTGTGGGAGTCAATATGGGTTTCAGATCCATTGTTGATTATTGATAGAAGATCATGTCTGCATATTCTCGAACCCGTAGGGTCACACACTTAACGTGCCTCGACGCTAGGATAGAATGGATGATTGGTTTATGAGTTTTTGTTAGGTGTCTTGGATGAGATCCAGAACATCACGAGAGGTTCCAGAATGGTCCGGAGAATAAGATTCATATAAAGGAAAGCATTTTTTGGATTTCGGAATCGTTTTGGAGTTTGTCGATATTGTACCGGAAGGTTCTAAAAGGTTCCGGAGTGGGACCAACGTGGGCCCACTTGTCGGAGGCCTGCGTGGTCCTAAGGGGAAGTGCCCTGGCTACTTTGGGCCAGGGGCACAAGAACCCAAAGGCCCAGCCGGCCAGCCCTAGGGAAACCCTAGGGGAGCCTTCTAGAAGGAAGGGGGAAACTTGCCCCCCACTCCACCCTTGGGGTTGCCGCCCTAGGGCTTGGAGGAGGGGCCAAGAGGGCCGTCCATCCCCCTATATAAGGTGGGCAGGGGCGCACCCTCCCCCTCCTACTCCTCCAACCCTAGCCGACATCCTGCTACCCTTCCACCTCTCTCTCTCCCGACTGCGCATAGGCGAAGCCCTGTCGCATAAACTCTCCACCATAGCACCACGCCGTCGTGTTGTAGATCCAATCCATCTATCCATCCTACTTGATGGACCGAGGAAGGAGGAGACTTCGCGACACCGTACGTGTGCATCTCTTGAAGGTGCCGCCACATGCGGCGTTGGATCGGACCGGATCGCGGGGAGGAGAAGGCTAGTTCGACTACATCACCCACGTTCCGTTGAACGTTTCCGCTGTGCGATTTCTTCAAGGGTATGAATATCTCATCTATCTATCTCGTTGATTGCATCTCCTAGATAAGATCTTGGCTTTCTTGTTCGCATCCGTAGAAAATTTTGATTTACTATGCTTCGAAACCCTTGAGTGGTATCAGAGCTAGATCTATGCGTAGATGTGTTTCACGAGTAGAACGCAACATGCTTGTTGCGGGCGTTGATGTATTCTGTTGCAAGCCTCTTGTTGTGTATTTCTTATGGCGCGACATAGTGAGATTGAAGCGGTCCAGGCCAACTTTACGCGACCTCATTCGTGAGACCGGCTCCGCAATTGACGTGTGGCCTGTTGCACACATGCGGCTGGTGGATGCCAGTTTCTCTCACTATAGTAGTCATGGGATTTACACCGGATGTTAGCAACCATAATATCACCGTTGTGGCTTTCCGTAGGTAAGAATCGTTCTTAGCTTGTTACTCTCATAAGCCATGTAAAACATGCAACAACAAAGTAGAGGCGTCTAACTTGTTTTTGCAGGGAGTGTTTTGTGATATGGTATGGCCCATGACATGATGTGTATGATGTATGCAATGATCATGTTTTGTAATATTTCACGACTTGCATGTCGATGAGTTCACAACCGGTAGGAGCCATATGGTTATCTTTATAATTGTGTATGACCTGTGTGTCAAGTTCTTATACGCCATGTAATAGCTTTACTTTATCGCTAAGTAGTTAGCAATAGTTGTAGTTTCTATTCGTGGTGGAGGCAATCATGGTGGAGTGATGGAGATCATGCTGGCGCGCACAAGATGGAGATCATTGCGCGGAGATTGGCTATACCATGTCACATAAAATTATATGCATGTGATGTTTATCCTTTTATGTATCTTATTATGCTTAGATCGCGACGGTAGCATTATAAGATGATTCCTCACCTAAAGATCAAGATAAAATTGTGTTCTCCCCATGTAGGCACCGTTGCGAAACTTCGTCGTGTTCAAGCACCTCATGATGATCGGGTGTTATAAACTCTACGTTCACATACAACGGGTGCAAGCCAGTTTTGCACACGCGGAAATACTTGGGTTTGACTTGACGAGCCAAGAATGTACAAACATGGCCTCGGAACACACGAACCGAAAGGTTAAACATGAGTCATATGAATGATATGATCGACACTTGGTTTTCCACCATTGAAACCACATATCTTCTCGTGAAGATCGGATTAGGTGTGGTGAATTTGGATCATGTTCACTAAACAACTTGAGGGATGTTGAATTTAGTGGGAGTTCATCTAGTAATTTGATTAAGTTGAACTAGTTATCATGAACATAGTCTAAATTGTATTTGCAAATTTTGTAGATCAAATGGATAAGTCCAACTTCAACTTCAACGTTTTTGCTGAGAAAGAAAAGCTTAAGAATAACGGGTCTAACTTCAACAACTGGTTCCGCAATATGAGAATCATTCTCGCTGGCGGACAAAAGGACTATGTACTAGAGAAACCGCTAGGTGACGCCCCTGCTACTGATGCGCCGACTGATGAAAAAGTTGTTTATCAGTCACGCAAAGATGATTATGGAGTGATTAAGAGTACCATGTTGTTTGCTATGGAACCGGACCTTCAAAATCGTTTTGAGGAGTTCGCCGGGCCCTTTGAGATTCTTGAGGAACTGAAAACCATGTTTCAGACTCAAGCCCATTCTGAGAGATATGAGATCTCTGAGAAATTCTTTAACTGCAAGATGGAGGAAGGGAGTTCCGTTAGTGAGCACGCCATTAAGATGTCGGGCTACACTCAACGTCTTGAGCAACTGGACTGCAAGATTCCAGAAGATCTCAAGATTAATAGAGTTTTGCAATCACTCCCTCCTAGCTACAAAGGTTTTGTAGTTACTCACAATAAAATTGGTTCCACTGATACGATCACTGAGCTCTTCGCTAAGCTATAAGCTGCGGAGGTGGATATCAAGAAAGATAATCATGTGTTGATGGTCAACAAGACCCCTAGCTTTAAGAAAGGTAAGGGTGCAAACAAATCCTTCAAGAAATGCAGCGGCAAGCGCGTTGCCCCTGTTGAGAAGAAGCTCAAGTCTAGACCTAAGCCGGACACTGAGTGCTTCTATTGCAAGGACAAGGGTCACTGGAAGCGCAACTGTCCCAAGTACTTAGCGGACAAGAAGGCTGGCACCATTAAAGGTTTATTTGATATACATGTTATTGATGTTTACCTTACTAGCGCTCATTGTAGTGCCTGGGTATATGATACTGGTTCAGTTGCTAATATTTGTAACTCGAAACAGGAGCTACGGAATAGACGGCGGCTAGCAAGGGATGAGGTGACGATGCGCGTTGGCAATGGATCAAAAGTTGATGTGATGGCCGTCGGCACGCTCTCCTTAGTTTTACCTTCGGGATTAGTTTTAAACCTTAATAAGTGTTATTATATGCCTGCGTTGAGCATGAACATCATATCTGGATCGTGTTTATTGCAAGACGGTTATTCATTTAAATCGGAGAATAATGGTTGTTCTATTTATATGAATAACATCTTTTATGGTCATGCACCTGCTGTGAATGGTTTATTTCTTCTGAATCTCGAAAGCAATGAAACGCACATCCATAACATTGAGGCTAAGAGATGCAAAGTAGATAGTGATAATCCAACTTATTTGTGGCACTGCCATCTAGGTCATATTGGTGTAAAACGCATGAAGAAACTCCATTCTGATGGACTTTTGGAGTCTCTTGATTTTGAATCATTTGACACGTGCGAGCCGTGCCTCATGGGCAAGATGATCAAAACCCCGTTATCCGGTATGATGAAGCGAGCAACGGACTTATTGGAAATCATACATACCGATGTATGCGGACCAATGAGTGTTTCGACGCGTGGTGGATATCGCTATTTTCTCACTTTTACTGATGACTTAAGTAGATATGGGTATATCTATTTAATGAAACATAAATCTGAAACGTTTGAAAAGTTCAAAGAATTTCAAAACGAAGTGGAAAATCATCGTAACAGGAAAATTAAATTTCTACGATCCGATCGTGGAGGTGAATATTTGAGTTATGATTTTCTCACGCATCTTAAAGCAAGCGGAGTCGTTTCGCAACTCACGCCACCCGGAACACCACAACGCAATGGTGTGTCTGAATGCCGGAATCGAACTCTATAAGATATGGTGCGATCAATGATGTCTCTTACAGATTTTTCGTTATCATTTTGGGGTTATGCATTAGAAACCGCTGCATTCACTTTAAATAGGGCACCATCTATATCCGTTGAGACGACACCGTATGAACTATGGTTTGGTGCTAAACCTAAGTTGTTGTTTCTTAAAGTTTGGGGATGCGAAGCTTACGTCAAGAAGTTGATGCCGGACAAGCTTGAACCTAAAGCGGAGAAATGCGTCTTCATAGGATACCCTAAGGTAATGATTGGGTATACCTTCTACCACAGATCCGAAGGCAAAGTGTTTGTTGCAAAGAACGGATCCTTTCTTGAGAAGGAGTTTCTCTCGAAAGAAGTGAGTGGGAGGAAGGTAGAGCTGGACGAGGTTATTGAACCTTCTCTCGAGTTGGAGAGTAGCGCAACACCTGAAATTGTTCCAGTGCCGTCTGCACCAACAAGAGAGGAAGCTAATGACGAGGATCATGAAACTTAGAACGATGCTACTACTGAACTTCGCAGGTCGACAAGGTCACGTACCACTCCTGAATGGTACGGCAACCCTGTCTTAAACGTCTTGTTGGTAGACAACAGTGAACCTGCGAACTATGAGGAAGCAATGATGAGCGCAGACTCTGAGAAATGGCTAGAGGCCATGAAATCCGAATTGGGATCCATGAGTGAAAACCAAGTACGGACTTTGGTGGACCCTCCTAGCGACCATAAGGCCGTTGAGTGCAAATGGATTTTCAAGAAGAAAACGGACGCGGATGGTAATGTTACTATCTATAAAGCTCGGCTTGTCGCAAAAGGTTTTCGACAAGTTCAAGGTGTTGACTACGATGAGACTTTCTCTCCTGTAGCGATGTGTAAGTCCATTCAGATTTTATTAGCAATTGCTGTATTTCATGATTATGAAATATGGCAGATGGATGTCAAGACTGCGTTCCTCAATGGCAACCTTGATGAAGAGTTGTATATGATGCAGCCCGAAGGTTTTGTCGATCCTAAGGATGCTAATAAGGTGTGCAAACTTCAGCGTTCAATTTATGGACTGAAGCAAGCATCTCGGAGTTGGAACCTTCGTTTTGATCAAGTGATCAAGAGTTTTGGATTTGTTCCAAATTGCTACGAAGCTTGTATCTACAAGAAAGTGAGTGGGAGCTCGGTGACATTTTTAGTACTATATGTGGATGACATATTGATTATTGGAAATGACATTGGTATGCTTAACGATGTGAAGAGTTATTTGAATAAATGTTTTTCAATGAAAGACCTAGGAGAAGCTACTTATATTTAGGCATCAAAATCTATAGAGATAGACAAAGACGCCTAATAGCTTTAAGCCAAAGTACATATCTAGACAAAGTTCTGAAAAGGTTCAGAATGGATAAAGCAAAGAAAGGTTCATTGCCCATGTTGTCAGGTAAGATATTGAGCAAGGCTCAGTGTCCATTCTGATGAACGATAGAGATACTATGAGCAAAGTGTCATATGCCTCGGCCATAGGTTCTATCATGTATGCCATGCTATGTACTAGACTGGATGTGTCCAATGCTCTTAGTTTGACGAGCAGATACCAAAGTGATCCAGGAGTGGAACACTGGACAGCCGTAAAGAACATCCTAAAGTATTTAAATAGGACTAAAGAAATGTTCTTGGTCTATGGAGGTGATGAGAATCTCGTCGTAAAATGTTGCGTCTACGCTAGTTTCGACACCGACCCGGATGATTCTAAATCTCATACAGGATACGTTTATATTTTGAATGGTGGAGCTGTGAGCTAGAGAAGCTGCAAGCAAAGTGTGATCGCGGGATCTACAACAGAAGCGGAATACATGGCTGCTTCAGAAGCGTCAAGTGAAGGAGTTTGGATCAGGAACTTCATCACTGAGCTTGGTGTGGTTCCAAGTGCCTTGGACCCACTGGAGATATTATGCGACAACACTGGTGCCATAGCATTGGCTAAGGAACCAAGATATCATCCAAAGACCAAGCACATCAACCGCCGTTTTCATATAATTCGAGATTATATAGCAGATGGAGATCTGAAGATTAGCAAAGTACATACGGATCTGAATGTCGCATATCCGTTGACTAAACCTCTTCCACGAGCAAAACATGATCATCACCTTAATGCCATGGGTGTTAGATTGTTGCCAGATGTAAACTAGATTATTGACTCTAGTGCAAGTGGGAGACTGTTGGAATTATGCCCTAGAGGCAATAATAAAGATGTTATTATTATAATTCTTGTTCATGATAAACTTTATATTCCATGCTAGAATTGTAAACATTTATACTTGTGTGGTTTATGAACAACACCGTGTCCCTAGTACGCCTCTATGGACTAGCTCATTGATTAATGATGGTTAAGGTTTCCTAGCCATAGACATGAGTTGTCGATTAATAATGAGATCATGTTATTAGGAGAATGATATGATGGACATACCCAAATTAAGCAGAGCAATTAGATCGTGTCATCATGTTCATATTTGCGAAGCTTTTTCCTATGTCAAGTATTGTATTCCTTAGACCATGAGATAATACAACTCCCTGGTATCGGAAGAAAGCTTTGAGGTCATCAAACATCATCCTATGTGAGGGTGATCATAAAGGTGTCTCTCAGGTGATCGGAAAGTACTTGTTGGGTTGTATATATCGAGATGGAATTTGTCCCTCCCGAGTCGGAGAGATATACTTCGGGCCAACTCGGTCCTCGATATCAACACCGCTTGCAAGCACGTGGTTAAGGAGTTAATCACAAAGTGATATCGGATTACGGAACGAGTAAAGTACTTGCTGTGAACGAGATTGAACTAGGTATGCCGATACCAACGATCGAATCTCGGACAAGTAAAATATCGCGTGACGAAGGGAATACATATATGGGATTAATTGAATTCTGGCATCGTGGTTCATCCGATATGATCATCGATGAATGTGTGGGAGTCAATATGGGTTTCCAGATCCCGCTATTGATTATTGATAGAAGATCATGTCTGCATATTCTCGAACCCGTAGGGTCACACACTTAACATGCCTCGACGCTAGGATAGAATGGATGATTGGTTTATGAGTTTTTGTTCGAAGTCTCGGATGAGATCCAGGACATCACGAGAGGTTCTGGAATGGTCCGGAGAATAAGATTCATATAAAGGAAAGCAATTTTTGGATTTCGGAATCGTTTCGGAGTTTGTCGGTATTGTACCAGAATGTTCTAGAAGGTTCCGGAGTGGGACCAACGTGGGCCCACTTGTTGGAGGCCTGTGTGGTCCTAAGGGGAAGTGCCCTGGCCTCTTTGGTCCAGGGGCACAAGGCCCCAAAGTCCCAGCCGGCCAGCCCTATGGAAACCCTAGGGGAGCCTTCTAGAAGGAAGGGGGAAACTTGCCCCCCACTCCACCCTTGGGGCCGCCGCCCTAGGGCTTGGAGGAGGGTCCAAGGGGGCCGGACAACCCCTATATAAGGTGGGTAGGGGCGCACCCTCCCCCTCCTACTCTTCCAACCCTAGCTGCCCTTCCACGTCTCTCTCTCTCCCGACTGCGCGTAGGCGAAGCCCTGTCGCAGAAACTCTCCACCATAGCACCAAGCCGTCGTGTTGCAGATCCAATCCATCTCTCCACCCTACTTGCTAGACCGGGTAAGGAGGAGACGTCGCGGCACCGTACGTGTGCATCTCTCGGAGGTGTCGCCACTTGCGGCGTTGGATCAGATCAGATCGCGAGGAGGAGAAGGCTAGTTTGACTACATCACCCACGTTCTGTTGAACGTTTCCGCTGTGCGATTTATTCAAGGGTATGAATATCTCATCTATCTATCTTGTTGATTGCAACTCCTAGATTAGATCTTGGCTTTCTTGTTCGCATCCGTTGAAAATTTTGATTTACTCTGCTTTGAAACCCTTCACAATCTCGTTCCCAATGACTCATGCAGTTGCCTCCAAAAATGGGAAGTGAATTGAGTTCCCCTATCAGACACAATACTCTTGGGTACTCCATGCAGACACACAATCCTATTCATATAGATCTTGGCTAACTTAGCACTTGTATAGGTTGTCTTCACGGGTATGAAATGAGCCACTTTAGTTAGGCGATCCACTACGACCCAAATAGAATCATATCCTGATCTAGTCCTTGGCAGTCCAGTGATAAAATCCATGCCAATCTCGTCCCACTTCCAATCAGGAATAGGTAGTGGTTGTAACAATCCTGCTGGTTTCTGATGTTCCGCTTTCACTCTACTACATACATCACACAAATCAATATGTTCGGCAATGTCCTTCTTGAGATTATTCCACCAAAATTTTTCCTTCACATCCATGTACATTTTGGTGTTACCCGGATGAATGGAATATGGTGAGTTGTGTGCTTCCTATAAAATCAGTTTCCGAAGTTCCGGATCTTGCGGAATGCAGATACGTTTTCCATACCATAAAGTACCTTGTTCGTCTTCATGGAATCCTTTGGCTTTTCCCTTGCCAATATTTTCCTTAATATCTTCAATTTCCTTGTCCGTCTTTTGGGCTTCCTTGATTTTGTCCAACAAGGTGGGTTGAACATCCAATGACATGATATGTCCTTCAGGCACAATCTCCAATCTGAGATCTTTGAATTGGGCACACAGATCATCTGGCAACTCTCCCTTGGTAAGGCCATTCACATAAACCTTATGGCTTAATGCATCCGATACAACATTTGCTTTACCGGGGTGGTATTACAAACTCAAGTCATAGTCCTTGATGAGTTCTAGCCATCTTCTTTGTCTCATGTTGATTTCTTTCTGAGTAAAGATATACTTCAAACTTTTGTGATCTGTGAACACTTCACATCGCTTTCCCAAAAGATAATGTCTCCATGTTTTGAGTGCATGGACAACGGAGGCTAACTCTAAATCATGAGTAGGATAATTCACTTCATGAGTTTTGAGTTGTCTCGAGGCATAAGCCACAACTTTCCCTTCTTGCATCCGAACTGCACCTAATCCTTGATGAGATGCATCACAATACACTTGGAAATCCTTCTCCAAGTCTGGCAGACATAAGACTGCTGTTGTCACTAGTCTCTTCTTTAACTCTTGGAAACTGATTTCACATCCTTCAGTCCAATCAAACTTCTTGTCTTCCTTAAGTAACTCTGTCATTGGCTTAGCTACCTTTGAGAAATTCTCAATGAACCTTCTATAGTATCCTGCCAAGCCAAGGAAACTACGAACTTCCTTCACTAGCTTAGGAGATTCCCATTCAGTTACAGCTGACACTTTTGCGGGATCAACTGCTACACCATCTCCTGACACAATGTGTCCAAGAAATCCAACTTCATTCAACAAGAATTCACACTTGCTGAATTTGGCATAAAACTTATGCTCTCTAAGCTTCTCAAGTATCAAACGCAAATGTCCTTCATGCTCTTCATTGCTCTTGGAATAGATCAAAATGTCATCGATTAAAACGACAACAAACTTGTCAAGAAACTCCATGAACACCTTGTTCATCATATTCATGAAGTAGGCTGGTGCATTGGTCAAAACAAATGGCATCACGGTGTATTCATACAATCCATACCTAGTGGTGAAATCAGTCTTAGGTATGTCTTGTTCCCATATCTTAAGCTGAAAATAGCCTGACCGGAGATCAATCTTTGAGAATACACGGGCTCCTTCTAACTGATCAAACAAGTCATTGATTCTGGGCAAAGGATATTTGTTCTTGATAGTCACCTCATTGAGTGAATGATAATCAATGCATAACCTTTGACTTCTATCTTTCTTTTCAACAAACAAGACTGGTGCTCCCCAAGATGAAGAACTTGGTTGAATAAATCCTTTTTGCAACTGCTCTCCAAGTTGTTTCTTGAGTTCCTTCAACTCATCAACTAACATTTTGTAAGGTCTCTTTGCTATTGGTCCAGATCCTGGCAGCAAGTCAATCAGAAACTCTACATCTCTATCTGGTGGCATTCCCAGCAATTCCTCCGGAAACACATTTGGATATTCTCTCATAATTAGCACATTGTCTATGCTAACCCCGTTAAGAGAATTTAGCTTACTCCCTTTTGATTCAAAGTTAGTCTTTAATCTAATCCTTTTATTATCCAGGGTTGTGAGTGTGACAATATGATTGGCACAATCTAGAACTCCCTTGTACTTAGTCATCCAGTCAATTCCCAAAATGACATCCAATCCTTGGGAATTTAGGATTATCAAATTAACAGGAAACTTATACTTCCCAAATTCTATGACTAGGTCATGACATCCTGAGTTCACTATCATTTCTCCACCAGGAGAACTTACTTTTATAGGGCACCCAATAGTTTCAACTGGAAGTTCATTTCTATCAACAAATGCTCTTGATATGAATGAATGCGATGCGCCAGTATCAAAAAGAACAAGTCTTTGGAGCAATTGAGTTTGAACTTACCGTACGACATCAGGTTCCTCATATAACTCTTCCACATTGATGTGGTTCACTTGTCCCTTCTATAAAGGGTTGGGCTTGGTGGTTCCTTCAACCTTCTTCTCTGGGCACTCGTTAGCATAGTGCCCCATTGAAAGAACATGTTGGGCCCCCATGTATGGTTTTGGTAATTAATGACAATCTTTATGGACTAATGTGTGTATTAAGTTATACTTGTAGGATTTGTCCATTGGCATCGCTTGGAGCATGTGTTGGCTTCAAGGTCGATGAAATGTAAAGAAGATATGTTGTGCAAGCTCAATATGCGAAGCCGATGATGAGGTAAGAAAGGCGTTCCATCTTGAGAAGGGCAAGACCGTCTACATCGAGCTCAAGTGGAATGCTCAAGGCAACGGTATAATCTTGATAGGTTTTCCCTTTTGCCGGTCTCACGTTGTGTGTGTGAGACCGGGTTTAGGATAGATAACCGTACTATCAAGAGGGGCTCTCGTATGAGTAATTCGGTCACATCGTTCGGAGAAAGATCAAACCTTTGCATAATTGCATCATCGCATTTGGTTGTTATTTGGTCTTATCCTTGTGAGTATATAGAGCTTGTGGTAATCTCCATAACAAGCTCTTTTTCATCAAAATCGGGTCTCACATATGTATCTTGTTGCGATTTTGATTTATGCGGCTTTTCGGTTTCTCACCAAGTGAGGTATCTCACATTATATTAATTGATACACTCCCACTTGGTTATAATCAATATTTCTACTTTTTATTGGGATGCCCTTGTTGTCCTCTACCCAACGCAATTGGAATCGGGTCAATCCGAGTCTCCAATCAAAAGTTATGACCGTTTGTATATTTGCTTTATTTAAATTGAAAAAAAAAGAAAAATATCTTGTCCGTGCCTGGCGCGTGCAGCCTACTTCAATCTGGCCCGGTACTATTTTTCGGTCCTACCGGACCGGTTCGGTAGTACCGCCCGGGTGGGCCGGTACTATCAGCCGGCCTAGTTTATTTGCCCTGCTTCTCCCGCAGCGCCCGCTCGCTAGCCCAGATCTGCTCGTGCGCGCGCCGCCCCGCACTCGGCCCCGCCCGCCGCGTTGACCCGCACACGCGTGTCACTGCTGCTCTCTCCCTTGCTGCCGCGCTCGCTTGTGTGTGCCCCGCGCGCGCCCCGCTAGGCCCAGCAGCAGCAGCTTCTCTCTCGCGCGCTAGCTCGCTCGCCCACTGGCGCGCTGCCCCGCTGCAGGCCCCGTCCCGTGCACCTGCATGCTCGCTGCCGTCTGCTGCCTCGCTTGCTGCGCGCTGCCTGCAGTCGCTTGCTTGCCTCGCAGCTGCCTAGCTGCCTTGCAGCAGCTGCTGCTGCTCTACCTCGCACGACTAGGGGCCTCATCAGCTGCTGCTGCCCATTCGATGCCCCACTTGGCTCGCTGCACGCACGTACGGCCAGGCCACATCCTGCTGATGCTCTGCTTCTGCTTTTTCGTGGAACATGCGGTAATCCGGTAGTATCGGACCGTTCCGAAAAAAGCCCCAAACGGCTAGTTTTTCTGTGCCTCTATTTATACCCTTTGTCTATTTTCAGTTTGTGCCTCTTTTTATCTATTGCGCTAAACTTGTTCATTCGCTTCTTCTAGATCTTGAAGCTTGCCTAATATTTTCCCTCGATGATTCTTGCCCATATTTGAGTGGAAGAGAGATCTAGATCGCGTTTTAACCGATTCATCTCTTTGTGAGTGCATCTTTGGGGATCTAGATTTTAGGGGATTTTGTGTCTCTCTTTAATTCCTTCTCTCTTGTTCCCCCAATAGCTTTAGTAGCTTTGTTGGAACTTGAGAGTGAGGTATTTGAGCATCTTTGTGGTATTCTTGCCATTTGCATTTGGTGCATCGGTTTGAGTTCTCCTCGGAGGATTTGGTTTGAGTTGCTCATTGGAGCTTGTCCCTCTTGGGGTTTTGGAACCCTAGACGGTTTTGTGGACTTGGTGGCATTGTGGCCTTGGTGGCATTTGTTGAGGCCTTTTGTGGCGTTTGTTGGGAGCCTCCAATTAAGTTGTGGAGAAGTGCCCCAACCTTGTGAGAGGTTCCGGTTGCCACCGACAAGTGCACCTATAATGGAAGCGTGGATCGATCCCGTTGGGGTGAGATTCATCGGAGAATAAGGGAGGCCTTTTGTGGCGTTGGTGGTTTGATACCACCCCCTCTCCAAACGAGACGTACTCCATGTTGGGAGGAACTCGGTAAAATATCGGTATCCCCGCGTGCCTCGGTTATCTCTATACTCGAGCTCTTTACTTATGCACTTTACATTATGATAGCCATCGTCCTTGAAGTATTATATATCTCGCTATCACTTTGTTGCTTGTATTGCTTAGCATAAGTTGTTGGTGCACATAGGTGAACCTTAGTTGTTCTAGGTTGTGCTTAACAAAGTAAACACTAGTTTTATTCCGCCTTTGTTGAGCCACTCTAGGAAAAGTTTTAATCGCCTATTCACCCCCCTCTAGGCGACATCCGTATCCTTTCACCCATCTTCTTACACTTGAAGCATTCAACCTGACTGATATCTCTCTTTGCAGGCTGACTTCCACTTCCACTTCCACCTCCATTGTGGTGACTCTTGTGTCCACTCTTGTGGTTCTTGTACTTGTCATTATCATGACTGCGGTGATTCTTGTTGTCATGATGGCGGTTGTGGATGTGGTGGTTATTGTACTTTCCATGTTTGTGGGATCCAGAACTCCCACTATCATCATGATGGGAACGCTTGTGTGACGATCCCAAGTTGTGCTTATCAAAGTTGTGCTTCCTCTTCCTTCTCTCAACCTGTTTCATCTTGTTTTCCAAGATGGTAGCCTTGTCACAAAGTGATTGGTAGGTTGGTACATAGGCAACAGACGGCTGCATATTCAGTTCGTCATTCAGTCCTTCGAGGAATTTCTCCTTCCTCTTGGCATCAGTATCAACTTCATCCGGTGCATAACGCGCCAGATTGTTGAACTCCTCAATATACTCGGCCACGCTGCGGTGATGTTGTTTCAGGTTGTGGAACTCCTTCTTCTTCAAATTCATCACTCCGGATGAGATGTGAGCTGTACGGAATCCATCCTCAAAGATAGCCCAAGTCACATCCTCAATGGGAGTGGTGATCTGAAAGTTATCCCACCAGGTTGCTGCTGGCCCTTCCAACAGATGTGCTGCAAACCTGACCTTCTCTTCATCGGTGCAGCCGACAGTCACTAAATCCTTGTTCACTGAATGTAGCCAATCATTGGACACCATTGGACCAGTGGTTCTTGAGAACTTTGAAGGCCTCAGTCTTAGAAATCTGGTGAGCATGTCAAATCCTGGCGGATTATTCTGGTTGTTGTTGTTGTTGTTGTTGTTGTTGTTATTGTTGTTGTTATTATGATTCTGGTTTTGCATGAAAGTGGTCATCATCTACATCAGTTGTGCCTGTGCTGTCATCAACTGCTGCATCTCGGGAGTGACATTGTTGTTGTTTGGGTTGGGGTTGGCACGTCGAGGAGGCATCTGTGGTTTTCATAAGGATAAGAATGAGATACCCATAGATGCTTAACATGCACAATACATCACATAGTCAATCACAATAACCAAGCATCAAAATAACATAGAGTTTGAACGTCATAAACAACAAGTTTGGAAATGCAAACACACCATAGCAAGCCACCCACATGTTGGATGGTCATTGTGACTCATTAATCAAAGTACGGTAGATGAAAGACAAATGAGTAGTCCACACTACTCCTCCGCATCAATCTCCACATCAACAAGGGTAAGACCTGCATTCTCCATAGCGGTCTTGTACTCCTCAACATTAGTAGTCAAGGCCTCAATCTTGGCCCTAAGAGCCCTCTTCTATGAGCGAAGCCTCTCTATCACTCCCTGCTGATGCTCAAGCTTGAAGTCCTTGGCCTCTAGCTCTTCCTTCATCTCCCGGATCTTCTTGTTCCTGTCTTGGACTCTTTTCTCCTGGCTCTTAAACTTCTTGTCCTGGCTTTCAAACTTGGCCTCCATTTCCTTGACTATCTTGTCTTGCTCCGCGAAGAGCTTGTCCTTCTCACGAAGCTAAACCTGGATCTCGTCATTGCTAAGCATGACGTTGGTCCTATCAGTATCTAGGTGTCTAATAAGACCCTCTAGGTCCTGGAGGTACAGACGAATCGGCTCCATCGTCTCTCTAGCAGCATCCTTGTACTCTATGGCTTCACCCTCCTCGTTGCGTCTCCCGAAGGGGTGAAAGTAAAGACCTCTAAACTCGGTGGAGTGCCTCCCTACCAGGCGCCCAAGTAACTCCTGCATGACTACATCTAAGCCTTTCTCCTTGTCTTCATGCATCATCTTGAAAGTGATTGTCTCAGTGGTTGGCTCTGTCTGGCGTCCGGGCTGGGTGACTCTGAAGCCCCATAGGTCCTTCCTCTCAAACTTGGTGAGTGGAAGTGTCATGATGCTAGTAAGTGGAAGGTTGAGCACACTAGTGAGCTCAATGAGACGAGTACCAAAACGAGTTCCCTTGAACTCCTCGGCCGTGTTCATAATAACATTAGGCATCTATTTTTATAAGATAGAGAAAATTTAGAATCAACATCAAATAGAGAAAAAAATCACAAGACAAAATATCACAAACCCATCTTTTGAAACAAGCACACAAGTCATGGCATACACAAATCCATTACAAGCATCAAAGGTTCAACATAACTTAGAATTTTTTTTTGGAAGTAAAAACGATAAGTGTGGTGGTCCAACTAATGAAGTACGTTACAACTCTCACTCACTAGACAAAATAGCTATCAGGGCATCCTTAGTAGCCATCTGTCTATCTTGTTCACAAGACTCCCAAATTAAGTCTATGATGTCTCCCCTTAGTTGTTGGTTGGTAGTCTCCAACTCTTGGGTATGCTTATTTTCTTCTCTAAGGTCATTTTGGGTGTTGAGCATTCTGCACTTGAGTCTATCAACAAGATCCTTGATAGCATTCCAAGCTGCATTTCTTGCAGAGTCAAAGAATGTTGTGTGCATTTCTGAGTTAGTGGCCATGTAGAATCCTGACTACTTGTGGTTGTCTTCCTTGTTTTTGTACAAGTGAAGTTACACCCACCAACACTCTTCTCCTTCATCCATCATAGGGAATCCTTTATACACAGCTGCACCATGTATCCCCATGGTAACCATAAGGTTCTTGAGGGCCTTGGAAAATTTAGTCTCACACTCCAAGGTCATGGTCATGAGTGGTCCCTTCCTTACGGCTTCGTTGATGGAGTTCATCTACAAATAGAGATGAGAAAGAAGATTAGAAAAGTTGACGAGAAGAAAAAGACAAGTGTGGATTTTTTTTTCAAAGTGTTGAAATTTTTTCCTTAGTGGTTTCTAATTCAATCCTAGGGTCATAATCCTACAGGCAACACAGTGCTCTGATATCATCTGTAAGACCCCACCTTTATAAAGGTAAAGGTCCCTGTGATTGCAATGCTAGTCCTTGGATCAAATGCTAGCATCCACAGTTTAAGATGAAGTACATAGAAACAAAGGTCATTATCACAACGTCATTCCAGAGATAACAGTCTTTTACAACTCCATATCCATAGGCTAGTACAAGAGTTTAACTTAACAATATAAATAAAAGTCTTTATCTTCATGTGCCACAGGCAAGCATGTTGAGTGTAGACTCATAACCCTAATCCTCATCAGAGTAACCTGCAACATCACAAGTTACAACCACAGTGGGTCAATACATTGGAATAGTATTGGCAAGTGATACCTTAGTAGAATAATCGTATCTAGCTTCTACATGAATTTGGCTAAGTGTAGCTTAGGCTTGCTTTGCTCAAAATAGGTTTTACCTATCAGTTAAAAAACACTAAGTTTTTGTTTGGCAAAAACTCCCAAGGAACCACCAATAGACATTGGTGAACCTCACCCTTGTTCAACCACAAGTTTTAACTTAGAAATTGGGATGACGAGATTCTTGATAGCTTCCATGTCTTGATGCTCAAATTGTCCATTACCGGGGATACGGTTAAGTACTTAGTTTCTTCCTTCTGCAGAGGTGGTGCACTTTCCCCACAAGACTTGATTTTCACCAAGATAGGACCTTTCAGAAGCCTTCCCTTAGACCAAATGGACGCGTTCCAAACCTATCACCCACTACCACCAACTGTATAAATGGCTAAGTTATTGCAACCTATATGATCCAGGCAGAGCCCATAATGCCATGTGGTTGCACTAGAAGCTTCTTAACATATGGCATCTCAAATCCCTTTGTTCCTGGGTGGCATTACACAAGTGAGATACACAGGGTAGACCATTGGAAAATGGGCCCTGGTAACCACTTAACCAAAACCACCAAGCAATTACCATTCCACCCAGGTGTTTCATTCACTTAGTTATTTTATTAAGCAAAAAACATAAGTCAAAGACTTAGAAATATTTTTCCATAGTTTGTATATATTCCACCCTTGGTTCCTACTATCTAGGCTAAGCATGGAAATAGCAAGTATCTTAACTTAGAGAAATTTCTAACAATTCTACAACTACTAGGATTTCCCAAGCATAGCATATAGATACTTAGCAAAAATTATCATGCAAGCCCTATACAAAATATTTCTAATGAATAGTCAAAATATTGGGACAAACGTATGAAGCACCACTTTCCTTGGTAGTTGCGGGAGTAACAACAATCCTCACAGTCACAATCACCACTAGCACCAAAATCTACACATAAAATGATAGCACCAAATTCACATATCAAATAAACAAACAAAAATATATGAATGCATGCAAATGCCATGTGATGATTTTTCTAAATCAAACAAGACAAGTGAAACAGTACTGAATCATAAACAAAACAATTATACACTAAATAAACTTAATTTGACCTTTATAATATTTTTCAAATAATTTTTATACAAAAAATATGCCCACAAATGTCTCTGCCTAAAATTCCATTTTAACAGAAACAAAATACAAAACTAAGCCCATAGATGTGTAGGATTTATTTTTGTGATTCCATTGATATCTTATTTGCATTTTTTGGATAAACATAACAAAATTTATTGAATTTACAAGTTTAAACATTCAAAAATCATTTCTGAAATTTTAAACAGACATGCTAGGCCACGTGGACTGTTTCTATTGGCTGATACCGTTTCACACGGATCGATCAACATGGTCCGTTGGATTTAAGTGACAGTGCACGGCCAGATCTGCCCGTACCGGTTCATTTAAGTGATCTAATCTGAAACGTTAGATCCAGATCCAACGTTGCTGAGCACATGACCAAGGACTGGAGGCGCTAGCGACGATGATGCGGCGGTGGCGCTACTGGAGGTGGTGGAACGGCGATTCTAGTGAGGTCTAGGAGTGGTGATGATGCTTACCAGACTCGCACGTGCACGAGGGAGCTCAACGTGGTCGCGGTTGGGCAGGGGGCATGCTGTAGCGGGGCCTGGAGCTCGTCGGAGTTGCTAGCGGTGTCGGGTCCTTGCAGACGAGGTTGTTGCCGAGGATCTAGATCGTCCTAGCAAAAGCCAGTGGTATTAGTAGCTGCGCAAGGACAAGGCAAACCTGGTTGTATGCAAGCGAGGTCAAGGGGCGCTCAGGAATTACCGTAATCGATCGCCGGAGTTGAGCGGCGGCTCTGTCGCTTGCAGGCATGAACGGGAAACGGCGGCCTGGGTCATGCACGGGCAAATGAACGATGTCAGAGGATGCACAAGGTCACAAGGAACACGCTCGTATGAACCAGAAGGACAGGGGTGGTCGGTCTCACCGGTATTTCGTCGGAAAACGGCGATGTTCTGCGAAATATGGGCGGCCTGGTGGCGGAGTGGGGGTGCTGAGTGAGGGGAAATGGTCGCGAAGGTGTGGGGGTTAAGTAGCCGGAGCAGGGGCGAGAATCACGCGCTTCATCAATGGAATTTAAGCGGAGATTAAACGCGGCATCACTGCGGGGAGGTAATGGCGGAGCGGGTCATCGTGCGGTGATTGAGGACGATGATGACGGGGCAGGTGTGTCCAAGGCGTCAGTGAGGGAGGGGGTACACGCGCGGGTGAGAAACAGAGAGGGGGAGGGTTTTCCGGGTGGGCTAGGTGGGCTGCTAGATGGGCGGCGGGTTGGGTTGGGTTAGTTAGCCCGTTAGTTTTATTTTTTTCTCTATTTCTATTTTTCTTTTTCTGATTTGATTTTCTGGTTTGAATTTAAATGCCCATTTCAATTCTGTTTCAATTTGAATTTTCTCCAGATTTTTGTATTTTGTTTCTTGTGTCCTAGGGTGTGTAAAACATTTATTCATACTCAAATTCATTTTGGGTTCGAAATAAAGTTTAAAACCATGCCCTTAGTGAAATATTTTTAATAGCCATATGAATGGTTTTGAATTCATATTTTGTTTTGAAAACTTTGACCAAGCTTTGGAAATATCAATCAAACATATGTTCAAATCTTTTCTGGTTAAAATAAGTATTCACATATTAGATAGTAGCAATAAGGCCATTGCCTTGTTTACATAAAATAATAGACAACAAATGCTTCTGTTTTTGAAATCTTATTTGAAAATGATCCTAAAATGATTATGAATGTATGAATGATATGCAAACTTTGAAATCATGATTTTTGGGATGTTACAATTGTGGAGGCGATAGCTAATATCCGGGAGCATAAGGCCAAGGAGTTGGAAGGTATCACATTTTCTGTGATACCTCATGATTCTATAGACTCGGAGCCTGTACCGGATCATCTTACTTTGGTTAAGAAGCATCCTAAGTTAGCTTCCAAGTTTATGGATAGATACCGAACACTCGTTGCATCTTTTTATTAGACACATCAAGTGATTGTCAAAGATAAAAATGGCATGTTAGAGGATCTAACTGATCCGGAAAGGAGGAAGGAGTTAGTATTCCAGTTGGAGAAGGAAGCAAGTAGTAGCGCAAAACCTATCTTTAAGGATATACCTATAGATCCTGAATATTTTACGCCATATCCTTATTCACCAAGTCCTAAACCTATACATGATCCTACCATGGATACGAGGTATGCAGTACCACATGGTTCAGAGGATGGTTCTGATTCAGAACTTCCTATTGAGAATTCTGATGGTTGGAGAAGGGGATCATATGAAGGATCTCATGAACACCAGATGTCCATAGATGGTTCTGACAGAAATGTTGGACAATCTAGCTGGATGGGTGCAAGAATTAACCCTAGTAACAGTAGTAGAAATGCTATGTCGATAGATAATCAGGATGAAGAAGAAGATCCCGTGGAGAGAGTGTTTGAATCAACAACATCTTCGCAGAGTCCAGGGAATATACATTATCCGGTGTTTAACTATCTTGCCCAAAGGAGCACCTGGGGATCAACAGGATCTGCATATTCTGTTGACAACTCAAGGAATGAAGGTCAGGAGATGCAAGTGGGAGATAATGTTGAATATGTTTCTGAAGACTTTTCGAAATTTGGAGGGAGTCAATCTGTGAGTTTAGTAACGACTCAAGTCCTAACACTTCAGATACTGAGTGTGTTCCTTATGGAAGGCCATTTGTTCCACAAACTGTGCGACGAACGTCAGGTCATCACGGTTGGACATCAGGCATGTATGTTGAGCATAGTTACTACTAGAAGTAGGCAACTATTTAGAGGTATCGAGTACCATGTATTGTAATCTGAGAAATAAGGTAGCTAGATAAACGAGGTAGTGTTGTGATTATACTTATATGGTATATGTTGTAATGACTTTGTATTATTATGATATTGTAATGTACAATATGTGAAATGCATATTTGGATTTTATTTGGATCTTCATTGTGTGACTAGTTCTATGTGTAAAGTCGAGCTCAGAACACATGTGCATGATGTAATTATGAGTATTCGCTTTATGTTGCAGGACTAGAGGGTCATGGATATGTGTGTAGAGACCAAAGCTGAACATCCGCGGATGGAACGTGAGGCCAAAGAGAAGGCCGATGCAGATGCAGCAAATCAAGGAGCATTACCACCACCACCAATGAGGCCGTTAATGGAGCAGAACTTTATGCAATGTATGCAAATGATGCAAGAGACCCAGAACAAGTTCATGGAGGAGTTGTTGGGACGAGCAAATTAGAGGGCACCTAAAGGTGGAGGAGTGAGTCTTTCTGACTTCCAGAATGCAAGGTCGTTACCTTTTGCATCAGCCCCTGAACCAATGGATGCAGAAGATTGGCTAGCAGATACAGAAAGAAAGCTGAAAACTGTAGGTTGCAATGATGAGGAGAAATTGAGGTATGCAACTCATCTTCTGACTGGACCTATAGCATCATGGTGGGAGAATCAGTTGGCCATGCAACAACCAGGAAGGGAGTACACCTAGGAGGAGTTTAAACAGAGATTCCATGAATATCATGTTCCGGAGAGTGTTATGGAGTTGAAGCGGGGAGAATTTGAGGAGCTTCAGCAGGGATATACTAGTGTCATGAAGTATATCCGGGAGATTAGCCAACTGTCTCGTTATGCTGAGGAGGATGTTAACACAGAAGAGAAGCGGAAGAAGCGTTTCCTGCATGCGTTAAATCCATTTGTGAGAATGCAGTTAAGGTTGGCTAATAAGAAAACTTATCAGCAGTTGCTAGATGCAGCTATCACTTTTGAAGATGACTACAAGAATGTCCAAGAGGATAGAAGGAAGAGAGCTAAGAAGGAAACCAAGAGGATTCAAGCAAGTAAACCTAAACCCAATCTGGAGTTCAAACCCCGGAACAAGGCATATGGTAACAATAACAATAACAAGGGCAGTGGTGGAAATCAATCCAATTCTAGAAGGAATGTTATTTGTAACGACTGTGGAATTCCAAGGCATTTCCAGAGGGAATGCAAAAAGCCTGTAGTGATCTGTTATGGTTGTGGTCAGAAGGGGTATATCAATCCCGATTATCCGAGAAAACCACCAGGAGGTTGGCCTACCAAGGGAGGAGGACAAGCTAGTGGAGGAAATGGACAGCCCAATCGAGGAGGAAATAATGTCAAGAACAACAATGGCAAGAGGAACAGACCTACCGGGAAGCTGAATTGCGCAACCCTAGAGGAGGTGGATAATTCGGAGCATGCAGTGATAGGTACGCTCAATATCCTTACCAATCCCGCAAAGTTCCATTTGATATTGGTGCAACTACTTCATTCATTTCTAAAGAATTCTGTGATAAATTCGGGATTAGAAGGGCAACGTTAGAAAACCCTATGACCGTAGTTACGGCAGGGGGAAATGTGATTGTACGCCACATTAAACAAGATCAGGTTATCTCGATCTATGGTTATACATACTTTGCAGACCTTTATGTGATTCCTTTGAAGGGAATTGTAGTAGTGCTGGGGATGGACTGGATGATGGAACATGGGGCTCAGATAAATTGTGAGGAGAAAACTGTCTCAATCAAAACTCCAAGTGGAGCAAGGATAGTTTACCAAGAAGATAAGCATAGTCATATCATGGTGGATCTGCAGTTGAACTCGATGAAAGAGGTTAAATTGGAAGATATTCCTTTAGTAAATGAATTTCAAGATGTTTTTCCAGCAAAGCTACCTGGAATGCCACCAGATCGGGAGATAGAGTTCACTATTGATCTAATTCCCGGTACAGCACCAATAGCTCAAGCACCATATAAGATGGGACCAAAATAATTAAAAGAACTCAAAGAGCAAATTGATGAGTTAGTCAGAAAAGGGTTTATTCAGGAAAGTGTATCTCCATGGGGAACACCAGTAATCTTTGTGGATAAAAGGGATGGTGGAATAAGGATGTGTGGAGACTGCAGAAATCTAAACAATGTTACCATCAAGAATAAGTATCCTTTACTAAGGATTCAAGATTTTTTTGATAAAGTGAAAGGAGCCAGAGTATTTTCAAAGATCGACCTAAGATCTGGATACCATCAAATAAAAATCAAGCCTGAGGATGTTCCAAAGACATCATTTGTCTCAAGATATGGACACCATGAGTATCTGGTGGTACCATTTGGTTTGACCAATGCACCAACAATATTGATGAATCTGATGAACAAAATCTTCATGCCATATTTGGATAAGTTCATCATAGTCTTCATTGATGATATTCTGATATATTCCAAGAATAAAGAAGAGCATGCTGATCATTTGAGAATAGCATTTCAGACTTTAAGGGAACATAAACTTTATGCTAAGTTCAGTAAATGTGAGTTTTGGCTAGATGAGGTAGAATTCCTCTGCCATGTGATCAGTAAATATGGAATTGCTGTAAATCCATCTAAAGTTCAATCAGTACTAGAGTGGACTACACCAACCAATGTGAAACAAATTCGAGGTTTCTTGGGGATGGCTGGTTATTATCGGAGATTCATTGAAGGTTTCTCCAAAATAGCTGGACCAATGACAAAATTGTTAAGAAAGAATACACCATTCAATTGGGATGAGAAGTGTGAAGAAAGTTTTCAAGAGTTAAAGACCAGGTTAACCACAACTCCAATCTTAGTCGTTCCAGAAACAGGGAAAGACTTTACAGTATATTGTGATGCATCTAAAGAAGTTTTGGATTGTGTGTTAATGTAAGATCGGAAAGTGATTGCTTATGGTTCAAGACAACTGAAACCACATGAAGTAAACTATCCAACTCATGATTTAGAGTTAGCAGAAGTGGTTTTTGCGCTGAAAGGATGGAGGCATTTTCTTTATGGAGCCAGATGTGAGTTATACACTGACCATAAAAGTATTAAATATTTCTTCACCCAAAAGGAGTTGAATATGAGATAGAAGCGTTGGTTGGAACTAATCAAAGATTATGATTTAACAATCAACTATACTCCAGGAAAAGCAAATGTTGTAGCAGATGCTTTAAGTCGCAAAAGTGCAGATATTTAGCCTAGCAATCGGGAGCTACCAAAAGAGTTACAAATGGACTTGGAAAGATTAGAGCTTCAATTCATTAGAACAGAGGTTCTTGGAGGATTAGCTACTATGCAGGTAGTTGCAGAGCAGGATAGTGATCTTAAGCACGAAATTTTTAGACATCAAGTAGAAGATCCTTTCACTGCTGAGGAAATTCGGAGGATATCTCAAGGGCAAAAATCAGTTTTTTGCCTTGGAGATTATGAGTTCCAAGATCGTCTTTTGTTCCAGATGTGACTGAGATTCGAGATGTCATACTCAGAGAAGCACATGAAACACCATATTCTATACATCCAGGAAGTACTAAGATCTATATGGACTTAAAAGAACTATTCTGGTGGAATAACATGAAAAGGGACATTGCTAAATATGTATCAGAATGCCATACTTGCCAAAGGGTGAAGGCTGAACATCAAAGTCCAGTAGGACCATTACAACCTTTGGAAATTCCCGAATGGAAGTGGGAGGAAATAGGTATGGACTTCATCACATGATTGCCCATGACACCAAAACGGAAGGATATGGTATGGGTAATTATGGACAGACTCACTAAGAGTGCACATTTTATTCCGGTAAATCAGAAACATAATGTTGAGAAGTTAGTAGAAGTTTACATCAAAGAGATAGTAAGTAAGCATGGAGTGCCCAAAAAGATCGTAACGGATAGGGGATCCGTGTTTACTTCAGCATTTTGGAAGCAATTACATGAAGCACTTGGTTCCAAATTAGATTTCAGCACAGCTTATCATCTAGAGACAGAGGGTCAAACAGAAAGAACAAATCAGATACTAGAAGACATGTTAAGAGCTTGTGCATTAGATTTTGGAGGTACATGGGAAGATCATCTACCATTGGCAGAATTTTTCCTACAATAATAGCTATCAGAGTAGTCTAAAGGAAACCCCATATCAGGTTCTGTATGGAAGGAAGTGTAGATCACCAATATGTTGGTATGAGCCTGGAAGCAACAAAGAATTTGCGCTAGACTATATCCAGGAAAAACAAGATATCATTGATAAGATTAAGGATAGACTGAAAATAGCTCAAAGTAAGCAGAAAAGTTATGCTGATCAAAGTCGAAGATCATGGCATCCAGAAGTGGGAGACATGGTATATTTGAAAGTAAGTCCAATGAAAGGGGTTAAAAGGTTCGAAGTTAAAGGAAAATTGAGTCCAAGATATATCGGGCCATTCAAGATACTGAGTCAGAAGAACTATAGCTTATGCTTTAGAGTTACCATCAAGGTTGGCTCAAGTTCATAATGTTTTCCATGTGTCACAACTTTGTAAATGTTTGAAACTTTCGGATGATGCAATCACACATCAAGAGATAGAACTACAGGCAGACTTTACCTATGTTGAAAAACCCTGTAAAATTTTGGAAGAAAACTGGAAAAGGTTGAGAAATAGGGCAATCAGGTATTGCAAGGTACAGTGGGAACATCACCGTGAAAGGGAAGCCACTTGGGAGAAAGAAGAGGATTTAAGAAAAGCCTATCCAGAACTATTCAGGTACATCTCAACAAACTTCGGGACGAAGTTTAATTTAAGGGGGGAAGTCTGTAACATCCCGGCATTTAGGAACCAACGAAGGGTAGATTTAGGAATCTGTGAAATTGCATGCATTCATCTGTAAAAATATGGGTAAATTTTTTGCCAAATAAAAACCTAAAGTGATTAAAGTTTCTTTCACTCTTTAAGATTAGGAATAGTCTTGGAGAATGATTGTGATAAAATTTCATATGATCTTTGTGGATTAGTGTGTTTTGGGAAATGAAATTTGAATTTAAAACTTGAGTGTTGGATTTATAATTCAAAAGGATTTAGAAATATGTTTGAGTATTTTGATTTAGTCAAGAGATGATAATTAGTAGCTCAAACTTTAAATAAATAACATCATCAATAAAATGAATATTTATTCCATAAATAAGTTACAAAAATGTAACTTATGAAAATGAGCAACAATCTTTACAATAGTAATTAAATAAAAGAATAATCTTTATATATTGAGTAATAGTACAATCTTTATTACAAAAGAATAAAATAAAAAGTACAAAAGAATAAAATAAAGATTACAATTGAATAAGAGAAATATTACAAATAACTATCTATAAAGAAAAATAAAACCTAATCTAAGTCTTGAATCTTTAAGTCCGGTACCTGCAAAACAAACTCAAACTAAAAGAAAGAAAGTTAAGGTTAAAAATGTTTTACTCTCAGTATTGACAGTAAGGTGCACTGTTCAAAGTTCATCATTGAGTAATCTTTTAAGGGGCAAGTTTCACCAATATGAAAGAACTATATCTTTCTTAAGTTTAAGCCATAAGTCAAATAAACAGCAAGGAGGGGAAAGTTTCACCAGACAAGTGAATGTAACCAGATAAAAGTAACTTTCATATCCAGAGCATATCCACAAGGTGTGGCAGACACACAAGCATCACACACACCAAACTGCATGGTGTGTGCTGTCAGCACATCAGCAATAGCTCCATCACACAAAATTTCTCAGCACAGCCGTGGGAAGCCACCCAACACCATTTCTCTGTTCTTACTGTAGGGTTTCGTAGCATGGAAAACAAAAAATTTCTACCGCATACAAACAAACAAGCCAAGATCTATCTACTAGATTGTAGCAACGAGTCGATGGAATAACTCACCCTCAAAGATTCCAAAGTGTTTAACGAGAGAGGATTCTCGTGGGTGATGTAGTCGTACTCTTCCCGATCTCAAGATCGCGTAGACGATCCTTCCGGCGCTGCGTTCAAGGCGCTCCCATGATCAGTCCTGCGTTAAATTTTCGTGAAGACCTTCCTCTCCCTTGTTCCAAACGGCAGAGGTTGTAGCACTCTCCTCGCGATTCCCAAAGACAACTGGCAGTAATGGGAAGTAGAGGGGAGATCTCGCAGGGCTTCGCCTTAAGCCGGAGCGAGTATGGCGGAGTATGAGAGAGACCCTCGACGATCTAGGGTTTAAACACGCCGAGGAGGAGGCTTGGCCAGCGGATAGGGTTAGCTAGGCGGTGGCGGCAGTTTGCCCTAGGGCCGGCGGCGGCTATGGAGGGCGGCGGCGACTTGGGGCTAGGGTTTAGAGGTAGGGAACTTGTGTGTCTAGGAGGGGAGCCCTGCCCCTCCTTTTATAGGTGGAGGGAGGCGCGCCAGGGGAGGGGAGTCCCTCCCCAACTTGATATCCCAAGGGGCCGGCGGTGGAGGTGGAGGGACTCCTCCCCAACTCGGATTCCACCTCCCCTCCACTTCCCAAAATAGTCGTTTGACTTTCAAATTGCCGTTTGACTTTTTCAAACTAGGTTTTGAATAAACCCTTTATTTTGTTCAGCGATGACACCTAGTACATGATGCAATCATACCAACTTGATATAACACATTCATGTACACTTCCCCTCCGGAGTGCCGGACATTCCGGAACCTTCTAGAACATTCCCGATGAAAACACCGGAACCATTCCCCAACTCCGAAATAGGACTTTCCTTATATGAATCTTATTCTCCGGACCATTCCGGATCTCCTCGTGATATCCCGAATCCCATTCAAGACTCCGAACAACATTCGGTCTCTTTCTCATCATTACATAACTACTCAAACAATGTTGAATCCTTAAGTGTGTCTCCCTACGGTTCGTGAATTATGCGGACATGATCGAGACACTTCTCCGAACAATAACCAATAGAGGAATCTGGAAATTCATATGGCTCCCACATATTTCTATGATTACTTTGCGATCGAATGAACCACTTACATACGATACCAATTTCCCTTTGTCTCACGATAGTTTACTTATCCGAGGTTATGATCGTCGGTATCTCTGCATACCTAGTTCAACCTCATTACTGATAAGTACTCTTTTCTCGTTCCCATGATATGTGATACCTTGTGAGCCAGTCACATGCTTGCAAGCTAATTGGATGACATTTCACCGAGAGGGCCCAGAGTATATCTATCCGTCATATGGATGGACAAATCCCACTCTTGATCCATGTGTCTCAACCAATACTTTCCGAACACTCAATGCCATCTTTATAGCCACCCGCCACGGTGTGGTGTTTGATGTCATCAAAGCATCCATCCGGTAAAGGTGATATGCATGATCTCATGGTCGAAGGAATTAGGTTACTATGTATCAGAAAGCATATAGCAATTGAACTATTAAAATGACTTGATCTTTATGCTACGCTTATCTATAGGAGTATGTCCACCATATCATTCTCCTAACGATATGATCTTTTTGTTAATAACATCTCAATGTTCATGATAGGGAAACCACAATCATTTATTAACCAACAAGCTAGTGATGTATAGAGGCTTTACTAGGGACTTCAATTTAAGTTTACAAATCACACAAGTATTAATGTTTCCTTGTTAATACTATTATAGCATGAATATAAACATTTATCATAAACACAAAGATATAATAATAACCATATTTATTATTGCCTCTAGGGCATATCTCCAACAGTCTCCCACTTGCAATAGAGTCATCGAATCTAGATTACATGGTAATATACCGAACACCCATGGCAGTTTGGTGTTGGTCATGTTTTGCCCTCGGGAGAGGTTTAGTCAACGGATCCGCCACATTCAGATCTGTGTGTACTTTGCAAATCTTTATGTCCCCATCTTGGACATGTTCTCGAATAGCGTGAAAACGTAGCTTGATATGCTTCAGTTTCTTGTGTGACCTTGGTTCTTGCGCATTGGCTATGGCGCCCATGTTATCACAGTAGATAGACATTGGGTCCAGCGCACTAGGAACCACACCCAGCTCTGTAATGAACTCTTTCATCCATATCGCTTCTTGTGAAGCCTCCGAAGCAGCCGTGTATTCCGATTCAGTTGAAGATCTCGCCACAACGCTTTGCTTTGCACTCCTCCAGCTAACAGCTGCACCATTCAAAGTAAATACGTATCCAGATTGTGATTTAGAATCATCCGGATCAGTGTTCCAACTAACATCGGTGTAACCATTAACAACGAGTTGTTCATCACCTCCATAAGAAAGAACCATATCCTTAGTTCTTCTCAAGTACTTAAGGATGTTTTTGACCGCTGTCCAATGATCTACTCCTGGATCACTTTAATACCTACTAGTTAAACTAACAGCATATGCAATATCGTGTCTAGTACATAGCATGGAATACATTAGAGATCCTATAGCTGAGGCATAGGGAGTCTTACTCATCCTTTCTCTATCTTCCGCCGATGTCGGACTTTGAGTTTTACTCAAGGTCGTATTGGGCAACATGGTCAAGAACCCTTTCTTGCTATCTTCCATTCCAAACCTCTTTAGAACTTTGTCCAAATATGTACTTTGTGACAATGATATTAGGCGTCTCGATCTATCTCTATAAATCTTTATGCCCAATATGTAAGCTGCTTCGCCAAGATCCTTCATTGAAAAACTATTATTCAAATATTCCTTGACACTATTAAGAAGGTCTACATCATTCCCAATCAACAATATGTCATCTACATATAGTATTAAGAATTCTACAGAGCTCCCACTCACTTTCTTGTAAATACAAGCTTCTCCATAAGTTTGTATAGAACCAAAACTTTTGATCACCTTATCAAAACGTTGATTCCAACTTCGGGATGCTTGCTTCAATCCATAGATGGACCGTTGAAGTTTGCATACCTTGTTAGCATCTTTAGGATCGACAAAACCTTTGGGTTGCATCATATACAACTCTTCATCAATGTCTCCATTGAGGAATGCTGTTTTGACATCCATCTGCCATATCTCATAATCATAATATGCAGCGATTGCTAACATAATCCTCACAGACTTCAGCTGCATCTTGGTGAGAAAGTCTCATCGTAGTCAACTCCTTGAATTTGTCAAACCCTTTGCGCGACAAGTCGAGCTTTATAAACGATAACATTACCATCGGCATATGTTTTCTTCTTGAAAATCCATTTGTTCTCGACCTTACCGCCATCCGTAAGTCCACCAAAGTCCATACTTGGTTTTCGTATGGATCCAATCTCGGATTTCATGGCTTCTTGCCATTTATTGGAATCTGGCTCATCATCGCTTCCTCATATGTCGCAGGTCATCGGTGTTATCCACCAACATGACACTCATAACGGATCATACCAATCTGAGTGGTACGAGTTCGCTTGACTGCGAGGCTCTATAGCAACTTCAACCGAAGTTTCATGATCATCATCATTAGCTTCCTCTCTTATTGGTGCAGGCACCACAGGAACTTCTTCCGGTGCTGCGCTACTCGCAATTTCGAGAGAAGGTTGGACAACCTCGTCGAGTTCTACTTTCCTTCCAGTCACTTCTTTTGAGAGAAATTCCTTCTCTAGAAAGGATCCATTCTTGGCAACGAAGATTTTGCCTTCGGATCTATGATAGAAGGTATACCCAATAGTTTCCTTCGGGTATCCTATGAAGACGCATTTTTACGCTTTGGGTTCAAGCTTGTCCGGCTGTAACTTCTTTACATAGGCTTCGCACCCCCAAACTTTAAGGAACGATAATCTAGGTTTCTTCCCAAACCATAATTCATACGGTGTCGTTTCAACGGATTTAGATGGTGCCCTATTTAAAGTGAATGCGGCTGTTTCTAATGCATAACCCCAAAATGATAGCGGTAAATCTGTAAGTGACATCATAGAACGAACTATATCTAAGAGAGTTCGATTACGACGTTCGAACACACCATTACGCTGTGGTGTTCCAGGCGGTGTCAATTGTGAAAGTATTCCGCATTTCTTCAAATGCTCGCCAAACTCGTAACTTAGATATTCACCTCCACGATTAGAACGTAGAAATTTAATCCTTTTGTTACGTTGATTCTCTACCTCACTTTCAAAATCCTTAAACTTCTCGAAAGTTTCGGACTTATGTTTCATGAAATAGATATAACCATATCTACTCAAATCATCCGTGAAGGTAAGAACATAACGATAACCACTGCGCGATGCTACACTCATTAGACCACACACATCGGTATGTATGATTTCCAATAAGTCCGTAGCTCGCTCCATCATGCCAGAAAATGGAGTCTTAGTCATTTTACCCATCAGACATGCTTCGCATCTTTCAAGTGATTCGAAATCAAGTGATTCAAGAAGTCCATCGGAATGGAGTTTCTTCATACGCTTCACTCCAATGTGACCAAGACGACAGTGCCACATATAGATCGGGTTATCACTTGATTTCAAGCGTTTAGCCTCAATGTTATTAATATGTGTATTTCCACTATCGAGATTCAATAAGAATAGACCATCTATCAAAGGTGCATGTGCATAAAACATATTACTCATATAAATCAAACAACCATTATTCTCGGACTTAAACAAGTAACCGTCTCGCAATAAACAAGATCCCGATATAATGTTCATGCTTAACGCAGGCACCAAATAACAATTATTTAAGTATAGAACTAATCCCGATGGTAGATGAAGGGGTAGCGTGTAACCGCGATCACATCAACTTTGATCCGCTTTCCCACGCCGCATCGTCACCTCGTTCTTCGCTAGCTTCATTATTCGCAAAGACTGTTTGAGTTACAAATATGAGCAACGAACCAAGATCAAATACCCAGGCACTACTACAAGTACTAGTGAGATACACATCAATAACATGTATATCGGATATACCTTTCTTCTTGATGTTGCCGTTCTTCAAATCCGCCAAGTACTTTGGGCAATTCTGCTTCCAGTGACCTTCTCCCTTGCAGTAAAAGCACTCAGTATCAGGCTTAGGTCCAGCCTTGGTCTTCTTCGTTGGCGTGGTAACTTTCTTACCACCCTTCTTGAAGTGTCCCTTCTGCTTATACTTGCCTTTCTTGAATTTGGTGGTCTTATTGACCAACAACACTTGGTGCTCTTTCTTGATCTCCACTTCTGCAGATTCCAACATGGCAAAGAGTTCTGGCAACGTCTTGTTCATGTTTTGCATGCTGTAGTTCATCACAAAGTTCTTGTAACTTGGTGGTAGTGATTGGAGGACGCGGTAAATCCCCAAAGCATTAGGAATCACTATACCCAAGCTTTGAAGTTTGTTTGCGTGCCCAGACATCTTAAGCACATGCTCACTGACGGAGCTGCCCTCTTCCATCTTACAGATAAAGAACTTTTCAGAAGCCTCATAGCTTTGAATTGCCGCATGAGTCTCAAAGATCAATTTGAGATCCTCGACAATATAATATGGGTCTGGATTATCAAACCTTTTCTGAAGCTCCGATTCTAAACCATACAAGATAGCACACTGAACTATGGAGTACTCAGTCTTCCGAGTGAGGTAAACATTCTTTACTTCATTGGCAGCATCAGATGCAGGTGGATCACCCAGCGGTGCATCCATCACATAGGTCAAATTACCAGCTGTGAGGACAATCCTCAAATTGCGGAACCAATCCGCGAAGTTGCTTCCATTGTTTTTCAACTTTTCTTTCTCTAGGAACGCATTAAAATTGATGGTAGGGGCTGCCATTGATCTACAACATATTTGCAATAGTTTAGACTAAGTTTATGACAAATTGAGTTCAAATTAATAATAAAATTAATCTAGGTGAACTCCCACTCAAAACAATATCCCTCACATTGTTTTAGTGATCACACGAACCAAATCCACCACATCAACACCGATCATCACGAGAGTTGATATAGTTTCAATGACGAACAATTGACATGTTCATCATATCTACTATATGATTCATGCTTTACCTTTCGGTGATCCGTGTTCCGAGACCATGTCTGTACATGCTAGGCTCGTCAAGATCAAACCTTAGTTTCCGCATGAGCAAATCTGGCTTGCTCACGTTGTATACACTTGCGGAATCTAACACACCCGATCATCACGTGGTGCTTCGAAACAACAAGCTTTAGCAACGGTGCTAACTAAGGGTGAACACTTTATGACTTGAAATTCATGTGCATGAGGGATCATCTTATAATGCTACCGTCGTCTACTAAGCAATACAAGATGCATAAAGGATTAACATCACATGCAATTCATAATATGTGATATGATATGGCCTTTTCATCTTTGTGCTTCCGATCTCCATCTTCAAGCACGAACATGATCTCCATCATCACCGGCATTGCATCAAGGTCAATGACGCTTCTTCATGGTTGTCGTCCACCGGCTTCAACTATTACAACTACTTTGAATAGACACGCGGGTCTTAACATAAATTAAAGACAACTATATGGCTCCTGCCGGTTTCCAACTTACAATAAGGATCATTGCATACATCAAATATAATCACAATCATGGCCATATCACATCACTGCACACCCCTGCAAAACAAAGTTAGACGCCTCTACTTTCTTTGCATGTTTTACGTGGTTTGGGGCTTTCAATAAGTTTCGTTCTAACTTACGAACAAGAACCACAACATTGATACTAGCATTGTTAATCACCCGTTGTAAATTGAATCTTAACTATGCTAGGAGAAACAGGCACCCGCAAAGCCACTTATGCAATACAAGTTGCATGTCAAGCGTGGAGCAAGTCTCATGAACGATGTCATGTACGGTTAGCCTGGGCCGCTTCATCCCAACATCCCGCAAGATGCAAAGTACACAAGAAGCAATCGACAATAAAAGCATCAATGCCCACAATGACCATTGTGTTCTACTCGTGCAACAGATCTACATATAGACACGGCTCTGATAACACTGTAGGGTTTCGTAGCATGGAAAACAAAAAATTTCTACCGCATACAAACAAACAAGCCAAGATCTATCTACTAGATTGTAGCAACGAGTCGATGGAATAACTCACCCTCGAAGATTCCAAAGTGTTTAACGAGAGCGGATTCTCGTGGGTGATGTAGTCGTACTCTTCCCGATCTCAAGATCGCGTAGACGATCCTTCCGGCTGAGTTCGGCAGCCCTCATGATCGGTCACACGTTCGGGTACTCAACGAAGACCTTCCTCTCCTTGTTCCAAAGAAGGCAGAGGTTGTAGCACTCTCCTCGCGATTCGGCAAAGACAACGTGGCGTGGTACCGAAAGTAGAGGGGAGATCTCGCAGGGCTTCGCCTTAAGCCGGAGCGAGTATGGCGGAGTATGAGAGAGACCCTCGACGATCTAGGGTTTAGACACGCCGAGGAGGAGGCTTGGCCGGCGGCTAGGGTTAGCTAGGCGGCGGTGGCAGTTTACCCTAGGGCCGGCGGCGGCTATGGAGGGCGGCGGCTGCTTGGGGCTAGGGTTTAGAGGTAGGGAACTTGTGTGTCTAGGAGGGGAGCCCTGCCCCTCCTTTTATAGGTGGAGGGAGGCGCGCAAGGGGAGGGGAGTCCATCCCCAACTTGGTTTCCCAAGGGGCCGGCGGTGGAGGTAGAGAGACTCCTCCCCAACTCGGATTCCACCTCCCCTCCACTTCCCAAAATAGCCGTTTGACTTTCAAATTGCCGTTTGACTTTTTAAAACTAGGTTTTGAATAAACCCTTTATTTTGTTCAGCGATGACACCTAGTACATGATGCAATCATACCAACTTGATATAACACATTCATGTACCCTTTCCCTCCGGAGTGCCGGACATTCCGGAACCTTCTAGAACATTCCCAATGAAAACACCGGAACCATTCCCCAACTCCGAAGGACTTTCCTTATATGAATCTTATTCTCCGGACCATTCCGGATCTCCTCGTGATATCCCGAATCCCATTCGAGACTCCAAACAACATTCGGTCTCTTTCTCATCATTCCATAACTACTCAAACAACGTAGAATCCTTAAGTGTGTCTCCCTACGGTTCGTGAATTATGCGGACATGATCGAGACACTTCTCCGAACAATAACCAATAGAGGAATCTGGAAATTCATATGGCTCCCACATATTTCTACGATTACTTTGCGATCGAATGAACCACTTACATACGATACCAATTTCCCTTTTTCTCACGATAGTTTACTGATCCGAGGTTATGATCGTCGGTATCTCTGCATACCTAGTTCAACCTCGTTACTCATAAGTACTCTTTTCTCGTTCCCGTGATATGTGATCCCTTATGAGCCAGTCACATGCTTGCAAGCTAATTGGATGACATTTCACCGAGAGGGCCCAGAGTATATCTATCCGTCATATGGATGGACAAATCCCACTCTTGATCCATGTGTCTCAACCAATACTTTCCGAACACTCAATGCCATCTTTATAGCCACCCAGTTACGGTGTGGTGTTTGATGTCATCAAAGCATCCATCCGTTAAAGGTGATATGCATGATCTCATGGTCGAAGGAATTAGGTTACTATGTATCAGAAAGCATATAGCAATTGAACTATTAAAATGACTTGATCTTTATGCTACGCTTATCTATAGGAGTATGTCCACCATATCATTCTCCTAACGATATGATCTTGTTGTTAATAACATCTCAATGTTCATGATAGGGAAACCACAATCATTTATTAACCAACAAGCTAGTGATGTATAGAGGCTTTACTAGGGACTTCAATTTAAGTTTACAAATCACACAAGTATTAATGTTTCCTTGTTAATACTATTATAGCATGAATATAAACATTTATCATAAACACAAAGATATAATAATAACCATATTTATTATTGCCTCTAAGGCATATATCCAACACTTACACACCAAGAACACACTCAGCCAAACCAAGCCAAGCAAGATCACACCAACTAAATCCTGGATCATATCACCAAGATGGTGACATAAGGGGGGGGGTAGATCAGGTGGATAGCAAGGACAAGATCAAGCCACTAGGACCAGGAGGTGGAGAGCTAGATCAAGGACAAGTCCAGGAGCTGGAAGTATCAGGAGGATCACCAGATCAAGCTAGCCACACAACCACAAGATCACCAACTTGCAACCCCAACAACACCCAAGTGTGGTGAGTATCATAAAACATCCACATATTCTGTTCATATTAATCAAACAGAAAAGCATGTGTTGTTTTACAAGTTAAACCTCAGTGATCACCCAAGTGGGGTAAACCAATCATAGAGGAAATTTGAAATATAAAGTTTTAACAGTAAACTCTACCAAATTCACTAGAATCTTAGACCAGCA
This sequence comes from Avena longiglumis, assembly GCA_030063025.1. NCBI lineage: Eukaryota > Viridiplantae > Streptophyta > Magnoliopsida > Poales > Poaceae > Avena > Avena longiglumis. The sequence continues at coordinate 451,474,464 of CP125974.1, read as the reverse complement.
TCATAGATCCTGGTGATCATCAACAACTCATATATATTCCAAAATGTTCTCAAATAGCTTATAAAATTTGGGCACATCTCCTAATGGAGTAGCACCTCAGATTTCATAAACTATATGCACCAACATTAAGCTATAAGCAAACCAATCATTTTTCCAACTTTAACTCAAGAATCAGCAGCTGGTATCACTACCAGAGCCAATCCATGAGAAACAACAAGATAAGGGCCTAATCCCTAAACCTCAGACCAACATCATGGGTTCTAGGGATGCAAGGAAAGAAGATTCCACTTATCTCTGATGCCAAGTTAAGCTTAAGCAAAAGCAAGCTAAGTAACATAACCCAATCTTGTGTGCCATACTAGGATGGTGTCACAAGAATAGCTTCTAAACTATGCAGGTTAAGCATTCAACTTTCACTGTTACACTCATAGCCAAATATGAATCATTTTCCTGATACTAATCACAGGAATCATTTCTAAGAATATCCATATATATATCATCACTGCAAGAGACCATTAGATCTCAATCTATATATGCATTCTTAAGTCAACCGTACAAATACAGTGACTTCATCACCCAAAATTCACTGTGATTTACCAAGCAATGACAGTGGTGAGTTCTCAAACCACTAAGAATTCCCAAGTAATGATTCTAGAGCAACCTTATCATCTGAACTATATCAAGTTAACCAATGGAATCAATCTGGTAAGCCACTAGCATCACAAAGCTAACCATAAGCAGTAATCCACAGCAAACAACCACTTAGTATGCTTAGGGATCATCAATACATGATCCAAATCATCAGATATTCAATCAACAGAGGGATATGAACCCTAAGCAGAACAAACAATCATAATCAGGACATGACACTAGCCAGGAGTGGCAACTACCAACACATAGCATAGGATAGCCTAGCATAGAGGACACGAGGGAACCAAGAACAATTTATTGAAGAATGTTGTTGTGGGCGAGAAGAGGAAGCAGTGGTCGACGACGAGCACGGCGACACGGGGAGCACCCCAAGGGGGCGCTACGACCTACACCACGCCGAGGCAGTGACCCTCACCACACCTAAAGGCGAGGAACGCCAGCACATCACACGGCAGCGGCGGCGGCGACAACACCAGCATCACCCCAAACCCTAAGGTTCGGGATGGAGCTAGTCTGGCCACGGGGAAGCTCTAGATCCAAATCGAATTGGACAGGAAGGTAGAGCATGGTCGACAACCTCGCCCTGCACCACGGCGGCGGCCAGGAAGGTCCACGGCTGCGTGAATCGCCGGCGGTGACATCGCTGACCACGGGGTCGGGGAGGAGAAGAAGAGAGGTGAGCTCGAGAGGGAGAGACAGAGAGAGTTGGGCTGGTTGGGCTAGGAACCCTTTAGGGTGACGTTTTGACTCTGCCCTACTAGGCCACAAGGGCCCAATGTACCAACATAGGCAGCCCATTTACCTAAAGGCAATTTTTAATAAATAAGAAAAGACCAAAATGCCCCTGAATTAAAATAAATTCTAGAAAATAAAATAAAAATCCAAAAATTATAAATAAAATATTTTTGGATTCACAATAATTCAAACTATCGAAATAAATTAAGAAATAAAATTTTAGACATATAAATTTTATTAAGAATTTTGTACTATATTTATTACTTTTGGAATTTTACAAAATTATTGAAAGATGATAAAAATAAATAAAAATCACTTGCATTAAATATTAATATTGTAATATTTTAGAAAAATACTAAACAAATATTTAATATCAATTTTTGGTATTTAAATGATAATTCTTAAAGGAATTATGAAATAAATAAAATTCAAATAAAAGGAAATAAAATAAAAGAATGCAATATTCAATAAATATTAAAAATTAATATTTATAAACCTTTTATTATTAGAAAGAATTTTATAATTTAAATAAATGGGGGAGAATACATATAAAGCTAAATAATGCATTACATTACTTTGCATAATCATTTTGCTTCTTTAAATATTGTCCTTACCGGGCAATAATGATGTTTTTGTAGACATAGAAGCTCAAGGACCAGTGCAAGCATCAGACTTCACTACCTTGCAATCACAAGGCAAGTTCATCACTTGCTCATATCCTTTGAAGAGTCTTTATCAAAGTATTTGCAAATTGTGTGTTATCATATATACTCCAAAGAAAGAAAATATTATTTTCACAAATAAAGAAATCTTAGATATCATCCTAAGTGATGATATAATGGAGCAATAGAACTTAGGGTTCTATTTGCAACAATGATAATCAATTAGGGACTTAATAACCCATGACATCAGTGATTCTAGCACCGTATATCACGCGTTAGTGATGAGATTTGGAATGGGACAAAGAAGTCAGCTGTATCTTCTTCCTCTCGCATGTAGCCGGATGTGCAGGTCGTGGCTGTTATCCTCGTAGCATGCATATTAATTGGTAATTTGTAGAGGATATGCAGCATTTGGGTGGGAACCCTCAACGTCCCACGATAGTTCTGGCATCTAACGGTCTGTACAAACCATTGCCGTAATTCAATATGTGGGCATGGTGTACACCAAGGAGGCATGCGAGGTCGCGAAGGGGGCAGTGATTGGCTTGGACCAACTACTGGGCCCCACATCATGGAATTGTGGACGGGAAAGTACGCCCGGTTGTGCAACAAGGAGTTGATATCTCATGGGTAAAGTAACGCACCTCTGCAGAGTGTAAGAATTATAACTTGTTACTCCATGTTCCGGGAAGGAGCTACGAATGTGGCAGGAAAGGAACTCCATGAAATTTCTGGTCAACCTATGAAGGCTGATGGTCATAGATTTTTTCATAATAAAATCAATCTTTGAAGAAAGATTTACAAAAACTGCATAGTGCCAAGGACTTATAGTCCGAGGTGGTAGTTAGAGCATCAAACTTCCCACCTTGCATATAATGAACTTGTTGGGTAACGCTGTTACTCATCCTTTCCTTTGATCCCTTGCTTAGACTCTGAGGATCTCGAAGATATGCCAATGTATGCAGTCGGATGCCAAGAAGATGTGTACTACGAGGAGCCTGACCTATCAGGAGATGTTGAAGGAGAGGAATACGAAATCCCCTATGGTGTCGATGATAACGAGTCCAACTAAATATCCTAGTTAGTAGTAACCGACGGAGCCGAGCAGCATGAACTCTATAGAATAAGCTGCTGAGCTCAACTCCTAGTTGGAGTTTCTACTTTTAAAATCTGCTGAAACACTTTATATTTTGGTTTGTAAGTTGAATCCTTTTGAAGTCTTGAACTTCTTGTATTGTAATAATAATAACGTGTGAATGTTTGTAATATGGACCCGCAATGTTTTTGTTGTACCACTCTGAGGGATGTGATATTTACAGAACGGTGTTCTGTGGATGCCAATGTCAACGACTATAGTGTACTACACATGCAGTGGTATGATAGGTCACCGCACATGTTGAGTGCTTCAAATGCAAGAAAACCAGGAACTATGCGAATGAATGCCTAGAGAAGAAAGTTGAAGGAGCCAACAAGCCCAACCCTTTCCAGAAGGGACAAGTGAACCACATCAATGTGGAAGATATCTATGAGGAATCTGATGTTGTGGCTGGTAAGTTCAAGCTTAATTCTTTTCTAGCACTTGTTCTTTTTTATACCAGCGCATCGCATTCATTCATATCAAGAGCATTTGTTTATAAAAATGGACTTCCAACTGAAAATATTGTGTGTCCTATTAAAGTAAGCTCTCCCGGTGGAGAAATGATAGTGAATTTTGGATGTCATGATCTAGTGATAGAATTTGAAAGTATAAATTTTTAGTTAGTTTGATAATCCTAGAATCCCAAGGATTGGCTGTAATATTGGGCATGGATTGGATGACTAAGTATGAAGGAGTACTAGATTGTGCCAATCGTACTGTTACACTCACAACCCCGGATAAGAAACGGATTAGGTTCAAGTCTAACTTTGAATCTAAAGGTAGTAAGCTAAATTCTCTTAAGGGGGTTAGCATAGATGGTGTACCAGTTGTGAAGGAATATCCAGATGTGTTTCTGGAGGAATTGCCAGGAATGCCACCAGATAGAGATGTGGAGTTTCTAATTGACTTGTTACCAGGATATGGGCCAATAACAAAGAGACCCTACAAGATGTCAGTTGATGAGTTGAAAGAACTCAAGAAACAACTTGGAGAACAATTGCAAAAAGGATTTATTCACCCAAGTTCTTCGTCTTGGGGTGCACCAGTTCTGTTTGTTGAGAAGAAAGATAGAAGTCAAAGGCTATGCATAGATTACCGTTCACTCAATGAGGTGACTATAAAGAACAAGTACCCTTTGCCGAGAATCAATGATCTATTTGATCAGCTAGAAGGAGCCCGTGTGTTCTCAAATATTGATCTCCGATCAGGTTATTTTCAGCTAAAAATTAGAGAGCAAGACATACCTAAGACGACTTTTACCACTAGGTATGGATTATATGAGTATACCATGATGCCATTCGGATTGACAAATGCACCAGCATATTTCATGAACATGATGAACAAAGTGTTCATGGAGTTTCTTGACAAGTTTGTTGTCGTATTCATCAATGACATTTTGATCTATTCCAAGAGCAAAGAAGAGCATGAGGAACATTTGCGTTTGATACTGGAGAAGCTCAGGGAACACAAGCTGTATGCCAAGTTTAGCAAGTGTGAATTCTGGTTGAATGAAGTTGGATTTCTCGGACATATTGTGTCGGGAGATGGTATAGCTATCGATCCCGCAAAGGTGTCATCTATAACTGAGTGGGAATCTCCCAAGTCAGTTAAGGAAGTTCGTAGTTTCCTAGGCTTGGCAGGATACTATAGAAGGTTCATTGAGAATTTCTCAAAGGTAGCTAAGCCAATGACGGAGTTACTTAAGAAATAAAAGAAGTTTGACTGTACTGAAGGATGTGAAATCAGTTTTCAAGAATTGAATAAGAGACTAGTATCAGCACTAGTCTTATGTCTGCCAGATTTGGAGAAGGATTTCCAAGTCTATTGTGATGCATCTCACCAAGGATTGGGTGGAGTTTTGATGCAAGAAGGGAAAGTTGTGGCTTATGCCTCGAGACAACTCAAAACTCATGAAGTGAATTATCCTACTCATGATTTGGAGTTAGCCTCTGTTGTCCATGCACTCAAAACATGGAGACATTATCTTTTGGGAAAACGTTGTGAAGTGTTCACATATCACAAGAGTTTGAAATATATCTTCACTCTGAAGGAAATCAATATGAGACAAAGAAGATGGCTAGAGCTCATCAAGGACTATGACTTGAGTTTGCAATACCATCCTGGTATAGCAAATGTTGTAGCGGATGCTTTAAGCCGTAAGGTTTATGTGAATGGAATTACTAAAGGGGAATTGCCAGATGATTTGTGTGCTCAATTCAAAGATCTCAGATTAGAGATAGTGCCCGAAGGATATATCATGTCTTTGGATGTTCAACCAACATTGTTGGACAAGATCAAAGAAGCACTAAAGTTGGACAAGGAAATAGAGGAGATTAAAGGTAAAATTAGCAATGGAAAGGCTAAAGGATTCCACGAAGATGAACAATGTACTTTGTGGTATGGAAAGCGTATTTGCATTCCACAAGATCCGGAACTTCGGAAATTGATTCTGCAAGAAGCACACAATTCACCATATTCCATTCATCTAGGTAACACCAAAATGTACATGGATGTGAAGGAAAGATTTTGGTGGAACAATATCAAGAAGGATATTGCGGAACATATTGCCTTGTGTGATGTATGTAGCCGGGTGAAAGCGGAACATCAGAAACCGGCAGGATTATTACAACCACTACCTATTCCTGATTGGAAGTGGGATAAGATTGGTATGGACTTTATCATTGGACTTCCAAGGACCAGGTCCGGATATGATTCTATTTGGGTGGTTGTAGATCGCCTAACTAAAGTGGCTCATTTCATACCCGTGAAGACTACCTATACAAGTGCTAAGTTATCTAAAATATATATGAACAGGATTGTATGTCTGCATGGAGTACCTAAGAGTATCGTGTCTGATAGAGGAACTCATTTCACTTCGCATTTTTGGTGACAACTACATGAATCATTGACAACAAGGTTAGAGTTCAGCACAAATTTTCACCCCAGACTGATGGACAGACAGAAAGGACCAATCAAATTTTGGAGGATATGTTAAGGGCATGTGCCCTAGACTATGGTGCTAGTTGGGATGAAAGTCTGCCCTATGCGGAATTCTCTTACAATAACAGCTATCAAGCCAGCATTGAGATGGCACCGTTTGAATTTCTTTATGGAAGGAAGTGTACTATGCCATTACTATGGAGTGGTGTAAGAGAAAGAAAAATGTTCGGACAAGAATTTATCAAGGAAGCTGAAGAGAAAGTTAAATTGGTAAAGGACAGATTGAAGATAGCCCAGTCCCGACAGAAAAGCTATGCAGATCCAAAGCATAGAGAAGTCACCTATGAGGTAGGTGATAGAGCTTATCTTAGAGTCTCACCACTTCGTGGTGTGAAGAGATTTGGAGTTAAAGGAAAATTGGCACCAAGGTATGTTGGACCATTCAAGATTTTGAGCCGCAAAGGAGAAGTGGCTTATGAGATTGAATTTACTGAATCACTATCAGCAGTTCACAATGTGTTTCATGCAAGTCAGTTGAATAAATGTCATCGGGAGATGGAAGAAACTTCATTGAAAGACACTATACCTTTTGTAACACCCTCAGAATCGAACCTATGCAAGTTGGAGCAAAATTCACCAAACCCGCATAGAAACGAATCAAAGGTGCCCACCAGGCACTTTCGTGCGGGTGGAAAACGAAGTAATAACATTACACAACAGCCCTCGATGGGACCCACAGAACAGATATATATAACAGCGACCCAAAGGGTCAAGAATACAGATATTATTTACAAAGATCCAATTCACCTTGAAAACGAGAGTGCGTCCAGCTACGGAAAAGATGCAAATGAGGCTAAGAGCCCTGAAGAATAACCAATGGCGTCCATAACCCTGCCCAGGCCAAGCCGGAAGGGTAACCCTGCTAACGACGTCGATCTCAAAACCTGCTTAAACAAAAGGGGTGCCGACAAGGGGCAAAGGAAAAAGAAGGAGCGTCAGTACTGAGGCCAGTACACGGCGAGGCTAGAATTCGGCGGTCCTCGCCTACATAGGTATGGTGGACTGAAGCGGCGGCGGCAGCATGCACTAAACAACCTATAGAGACTCGATACAACTGGCGGCAATCAGAGAGGGTAAGAAAAGACCTATCCGGAACCAAACTGAAGCTATCATCAAACAATACTCATCCTGGCGTCCCCCCCCTCGAGACCAATCGAGGAAGTCAACCGAGGAACTCACACGGTTGGCAGTTTTATTTAATTAGTTATCGTTGCAGCAATTACTAGTCAGGTTTAGGTAATCATCCTGAGAAAGTAAGCAGTGGGCACTTTTAGTTAACCATTCCGTTATAGTTGCAACAGTTACTAATCAGATACGGATAGTATGAGATAAACCCAAAACCCAACAGTTGTTGGTACTTTTATTCAGCCATTCCGTTGTAGTTGCAATACTTACTAGTCAGATACAATTGTCGCAAGCGACAACCAAACAAGCAATTGTGGGCAGTATTAATTAGCCATTCCATTATAGTGAAGCTGATTACTAGTCATTATAAGTCAAATTTATAGCAGTAAACTTTAGTTATGCTTGTCTATGATCGAGATCTCGTGCTCCAAGTCGTCCATATCCATGGACACGGCTTTGAGAAAGTTTTACCGGCGGGTGCACCAATAGCAACACACGCCGATCAACCTCGGAAAAACCAAATCAAAACCCAACGAGGCTTTCACGGTGAACAATCACAGATTCAGAAATATTTGAGGCCACCCTTGGAGTACACCATAGCAGTAAGCAAGCTTGAGACGGACTCAAGGTTTGCGTCAATGGTCATGAAGCGATCGGAACCCGAAACTGGGTGTCGATACTGCGTAATCACTCCGCTTCCTAAACGATGCAGTGTGCTATCATCGCGCAATTTAAATACATAAAGTAGCATGGCATAAGTACAGGATCGTAAATAAAACCTCAAACTAGTTGTGGCCCCAAGAAATAAGACTGAATCAAACTCTGGCTCAGGGGGGTCCCATATACCTCCCGGATGAGGATAGCGCGATAAATCAAGGAACAGGTATCAAGTACTCGGGGTCTTACGGGACACAAGTGGGCGTTCGGAAACCAAATATTTTCTATCGCCCACCGATGCCTCTGCTTATTCAATTTTAGTTGTTAAACAGGAATTAAAGTGACGATAAGTAAAACTAGAATCATCTCCAACATCAACATGCGGCAATACATCAACAACTGTGGCATATGACGACACACATCAGCACTTGAGCAAGCAACTACGACGCACAAGTCCAACTACCTACCAAACAACAGGTAATAGGATGTGTCCAAGGCAATATAGGGCTGCACGGTATATCACAGGTACGGAAACTAAAGCATCGCAACACAGATAGCAATAGATCAACAGGAGGGAATAAAGACTATAAAAGTAAGATAGGTAGAAAGGGGGAGATGCTCGCCTGAAAACATTGTCGGAGGTTCAACCGAAGATCGGGGCGAAGCTCACATCAACTCAACGGCTTTATCCGCGAAGAAGCAAAACACTAGAAGAAACACCGGGTGCAATATTTAATACAACGACAGAAGATCGGCATGATGCATGTATGATGCATGGCATGGCAAGGTGCGATGCAATTAGGTCATATTAAGCGGAACCGGGGTCCCGACAATTAATTAGATGGTTCAAGTTAGTTAGAACCCCCGCAATTTAAATGTTGTTTGGACATGGAAAAAGATATCACCGGTTCGCCACACAAATTTAAATGAGGCCAATATAAGGCTAGATTTGCCCGCATATGGGCCCCATATTTAATTATTAGGTGAATCGGCATAAGGCCCCCAAACCAATGAGATGCATGCGAGATGACAATTTAATATGCAACAAGTTTTATATTAGCGTTTATAAAAATAGGGTTTGCGGGAAGGGGTTCACACATTGAGGGGTCTCGACGATCTTGGGGTTCCGGGGTTCGGGGTCGGGCTCAGGGTCCAGGGTTCGACGGAACGTCCTCGGGCTCTGGGATCGTTCTCGGATAACGGGGGGTAGTGCTTGTTGCATCCGGGGTCTCGGTGTCCGGGGTGAAGTACTCGGCGTCCTCGAGGGAGTACTTGCAGTATCCGGGCAGAAGGTCTTGCGGTTTCCGTGTCTGCGGTTCCTTGACGGCGTGCTGGTCATCCGTGATGGCGAACTCGATGTCCCGAGAAGATCTAGGCGTTCCGTGTAGACGACCTCAGCGTTCGGGATCTTGACGGGCTTGGCGTCCTTGTAGAAGATCTAATCGATGAATCTTCTAGCGATTTCCGGGTTTGCCGATGTCGAACTTGGGCTTGGCGCCGATGGTCATTGGCGTTCCTGGATTACATACATGTCTTCGGAAGATCTTGACGAGGCACCGTATCACCGCAATGTGGAACAACTCATCCAACTCAGCCCATCGGACCGCAAAAAGAAACACGTATGCAGGCAGATCTTGTGGCGGGGCCAACGCCGCTAGGGGCAACGAATCGAAGCGGAGGGCAGAGCGACGGTGAAAGGGCCGGCTCGCGGGGCTCGCCGGGAGGAGCGGAATGCGCGAGGCAGGGGTCGAGGCCGACGCGGTCCGGGGCCTGGGGCAGAGGTACGGCGCCGGAGGAGGAGGTTCAGCGGCAGAGGGGGCCCGGACGCTTGCTCAGGGACAGAGGCTCGGCGGGACCCGCGCGCGAAGAAAGGCCAAGGCGAGGTGGAGCTTGCGGCGAGGGGCTTGCAGATGAGGCGCCGGGCTTCTGCTTGCCGCTGGGGAGGTGGCCTGAGGAGAGTCCATGGCGGACGGAAGAGGCAGCGGTGGCAAGCTCATGGGAGAGGAGGAAGATGGCGGCGAGGAGGTTGGCGCGGCGGGCTCGGCAACGCCCGGAGCGGGTGGAAGCGGAGGCGCTTGGCTGGGCTCATGGCGCTCAAGGCATGGCGTGAGGTCCGGCAGAAGCGGCGATGGAGGCGGCGAGGCGATGAGCGGCGGAGGGTCGGAGGAGGCCGGGCGGAGATGAGGGCGGCCACGGGAGGTGGGGAGGCGCGAGGCTTGCGGGCAGGGCGGCTGCAGGCGGGCGAGCTCGGGGCGACGAAGCGAGGTGGCCGGAGGAGGAGCTTGGGGGCGGAGCGGCCGGAGAGGTGGGGAGGTGACGGGTGCTGGAGAGGTGAGGAGGAAGCGCGGCCGGCGAGCCAGAGCGGTGGCGCTTGAGGCGGATCTTGGCGAGGGGCTCTGCGGCGGCCGAAGGAGCTCGCCGTGGCCAGCGGCATGAAGGGAGAAGGAGGAAGAGAGGGAGGTCGCAGGGGGGCTGCGTCTGGAAGCGGCAGAGGGGTGGACGCCAGGGGCGGCGTGTGGGTGGGGGCGGCGTGGGACCCAGTGGCCCGGCTGAGTGGTTGAGTCGTCGTTTGTTGTGGGTGTGAGGCGTGTGGGGCCGGTGGCAGGGTGGAGGGCTGTGAGAGGGAGAGAGAGAGGAGGGAGTGATGTGGCAGATTAGGATTGGGTAGAGGGGGAGAGAGGGTGAGGTGGCGTTAGGGGATTGGGTGGGGTGATGTGGCCAAGGGGTGTGGGTAGACTAGTTGGTAACTTTAGGATTTAGGAGCGGTGTAGTTGGACCGTTTTAAAATCTGGGGGTGGTCGTTCGGGTCGAAACGGCCCGTTCGACTGCCCCCGCTAAAATAAATATAAATTTTATTTGTTATAATAACACCATTTGCAAACCGATAGCAACAAACAAAATATTCCGGTGACCCGGGTTTTGATGTTTGAATAAGATGGGGCGTTTAGAAGACAAAGACAGGTTTTTCTGAAAATAGTTTTTGACAAACAACATATGATGATGACGATGCAATGCACAAATTCAACGCGATTTTCTAGTAGTGGTTTTGCGGGATGCCACAATTCGACACCAATAACAATGGATCTCGCCCTCGAGATCCGCCTCATGGTACCGGAAGGAAGGTCGGCGACCTGCGTCTTCTGCTTCGTGTAGATCCTCGCGACACCACTAACAAGAGGTTGTTGTCCGTGATCGTCGAGGGGAACACTCCGGAAACAAAAGGTCGAAGGAAGAGGTATCAACAAATAAAGCCACCCCTAACTTCCGTGGACGGAGTAAAACTGCTGGATCCACTGATTCGATGTACAAGAGCGAATGATAAGAGTAGTGGTATGGTAGCTACTCCATCCCGCACTCGAACCATTACTCTAGTATTCGATGTACAAGAGCGAATGATAAGAGTAGTGGTATGGGCCATGCAAGTGCCACCTTTTCTAGTATTTGGTTTTTGCTTGAGTTCTAAGTGGATTACCTCTCCCTAGGTTTAAATCTTGTGTTGGCTAGTAGCTTTTCTTCACCCAAATCATCTAAACCCCTGCCCCCATGCTCCATGCACACACATGTGCTAATGTGGCATGCTCAACCCTAAAACCCCCTTGACTCTTGGATCTTGCTTGGCCAATGTTGGAGCATGCATGGACCAAAGAGCACCCCATCATCACATGGCCATCTCTCTCTCCCTCTCCCTCTTTTTCTTGCTTGATCTTGCTTAGGGCTTGTTTGGAGTTTGCTTGATCAACTTTAGTGCCACCTCCCTCTTTCTCACCTCTTAGCCAAACCCAACAATCCACCCCCAAACCCCAAACTAGCTAAACCTAAACCCTAAGCCACCCTTTCCCCTAATCTACATCTCCCCTAAGTAAAAACCCTAACCTATACCTTACTCTAAACAAAACCCAAAAACCTACCCCTCCTCTTCCCCTCTACCTAGCATGTTTCCCCATGTCCTGCCCCAGCTCGCCAACCCTCTCCCCTCTCCCTGCATGAGGACCCCACCTCCATGCCCCAGCTACCCTACCACCCCACACGACAAGGAACCCCTCACCCTAGCCCTAGCCCGAGCCCTCTCCTCTCCCTCTTTTCTCTCCTCTAGTCTCACCTTGCCACGCCCCAGGCCCACTCCGCCTCCCTAGCCATCTACCCCACCTGCCAGCCCCCCCCTCTAGTGCCCTGCCTTTCCCTGGCCTGACCGAGCCGAGCACGTGAAGGGAAAGGTGGCCGACGCCACCCTGGCCATCTACCCCTCCCCCACGCTAGCCCTTCCTCGCCTCGCTCTTATCCTCTCCCTTTCCCTCTCTGGCCTCCCCAGATACCTTCCCAGAGGCCTGCCTCGCCTCCCCTCTTTCCCCCCCTCCGACGCCTGCCGGCCTCGTCGCCGTCGAACCAGAGGCAAGCAGCATCTTCTGGTGTCGAGGAAGGTCCGTAGCCTGCTCTGCGTCGCCCCGTGCCCAGCAGCGAGGAGGAGAAGGACCAGCTCGCCAGAACCGACGCCGCTCCGTCCACAAACCCTAGCTACGCCGGCGTCAGCCCCGCCGCCGTTCACGACCGCCCCGACCCGATCCAAGCACGCCATCAGCCTCGCGGTAAGCCACCGACCCTCCTAGACATGCCACAGCTCGCCTCGCTTCCGCGGCGATCGTTTCGCGAGCACTCGCGTGCCGGCGGCGCGAAGCCACCGCGATCGCGACGAACGTCTTCTAGCCGCCTCCTCCTTCCTGTCATCACACCTAAGCCGGCCAGTGGTAGCCCATTGGCGCGCCATGATCGCGGGATCGAGCCCGCGCCCTTTTTTCCTCTCGCGCGTCTTTGTTAAATCGTCGTGAAGAAGATCCTGATACCAGTGGGTCGTTTTGCATTTGCCCCCTCCCCTTTTTGCCTCGTCAACCCGCGGTCCTCAGGGCCCTCTGTCAGCGTCAGTGGTAGTTTTATAAAAAGGGTCCTAGGCTTTTCAAAACTCAACCCGCGGTCCTCTGTTCCCTCAGCCGCTGGCGCGTGGGGCCGCAGCACCCTGGCCCCGCCTGTCTGCGACCCAGGCTGGATTAGACTGTGTATAAAACGACCAGAGACTGTTTTAAAATTCAAATCTAATTTAAAATATTTCAAATTCAAATCCAATTCAGATTTTAAATAACTTTTCCATACTAAATCCAAATTTGACAAATAATATATGTTTGGATATCAGCAAAATGAGAGGACTCCAAATATGCCATCCATATTGCCTTTTGCACAATTAAAATTCCAAGTTTATTTAAATTACACTAATTGCCACTATAACTTAAATAATTCATAACTTTTGTTTCCTAAATCCAAATTTAGCAAATGATGTGTCTAAAATGTTCAGCTCGACGAGACCTTTCTGTTTATGCTATCCATAACTTCAATTGCAGCATGCATCATATAAATATATCGGGAACAACAACTGTTATGGCAACAAATGTGATTCCAAAACCCCATTAAAATGTTATTATTTGTCTTTCACACCTCACCATGCCATGCTACCTTACTTGCCATGTAAATTGTGCATCATTCATCATGGCATGATTGTTTGCTTGACGCATCTTATTCATATGCTTGTGCTCTATATTCATGTTGGCCTTGTTTGTTTGGTTTTTCTCGGATAGACACCGGCGGGGTTATATCAAGAGAACCGGAGCACTACCGGATCCGTCCCTTGCTACAATCGAGTTGACAGCAAGCACTTCCACATGCTTGCATACATACAGTACCTATTGCCTCTATCTTATTCTTGCATCATTGAGTCGCGATGCATTAAAATGAATCCCAAGTATGCATAGCCTTTACTTTTAAACCCCACCAAGCTTGTTCCCCCATCCCATGAGACATTACTATAGGAGTTGTTTGAGCCATGCGAGTCGTAGAACAGCATGTGTAGGGTATGTGAGTGTCTGTTGGATAATGAGGTACCTAAAACAACTTAACCTGAGTAGTTCTGGGATAACTAATGAAAGTGGCACCGGTGAGCAACATCTGCTATTTGGTTTTTCCTGCTCACTTGTGTCCCGTAAGACCCCGAGTACTTGATTCCTGTTCCTTGATTTATCGCGCTATCCACATCCGGGAGGTATATGGGACCCCCCTGAGCCAGAGCTTGATTCCGTCTTATTTCTTGGGGCCACAAACTAGTTTGGGGATTTAATTACTATCCTGTACTTATGCCATGCTACTTTCTGTATTTAAATTGTGTGAGGTGCACACTGTACTGTTTAGGTATGCGGAGTGATTACGCGGTATCGACACCCCGAGTTTTCGGGTTCCCAGTCGCTTCTGACCATTGACGCAAACCTTGAGTCCGTCTCGAGCTTGCTTACTTCTTGGGTAGACTCAAGGGTGGCCCCTGAAATATTTCTGAATCCGTGATTGTTCACCGTGAAAGCCTCGTTGGGTTTTGATTTGGTTTTTCCGAGGTTGATCGAGCGTGTTGCTATTGGTGCACCCTGGTAAAACTTTCTCAAAGCCGTGTCATGGATATGGACGACTTGGAGCACGTTTCGATCATAGACAAGCATAACTAAAGTACCGCTTCTAATTTGACTAAGTAATTTGACTAGTAAATAGCGCAACACTCATGGAATGGTTAATAAAATTGCCAACGGATGGGGGTTGTTAAATCGCTTCCTTGTTGGTAGCGGAGGAGGATGGATCGGATGAGATTACCATTATAACTGTTGTACTTAACTCACGGACATCCGTCTATCATTGGTTAGGCGGATGGTTAGCGTTATCTGTAGAATTGCTAGGGTTTATCTTCATTGCTATTGCGTCACCCTGTGTTGTGTCCCCTTTAGAGGCATTAAGACTTCTTGAGTACCCTTAGGGTCTCACACGATAAATTCTTGGTTCGGATGGGAGATACCTTCACGGATCTTGGGTGGAAGAAGTCAAGATGTGGGCAACGATCGCTCGTGTAGAGATTAGGAACGGGATCCGTGAGACCTGTAGTTGGGATGTGCTTATTTCTATGGCATCTTATGCCGATTTGCTTCTTATCCGTATTCGGATTCTCGCTTGCCGCCCGCATGATACTCGATGTGTGTTGTATGAGGAGTTATCCTAAAATATAGATCTATCTAGGTCATTTGAATCTTGCCGTATGGCGTTGCTATATTCCTTTCTTTCTAGATGGTATGGCTCGATGTACTCTTGTATGGTGGCTTGCGTACATACCCACTTGTGTACATAGTTGATCCTTCGCCGACTCGCCGTCTGAGGTCCGTTGAGAGGGTAGTGGTTGGGACGTCTGAAAGGACTACCGGTGAGTGGCTTTTGGGGCCCCACCGTACTATTTCAACCACTACCACTCATCCGGGCTTGTATCTAGGAGCGTAGTTCACCGAGGTAGTTACAATTGGTATCGAGCCATCCCGACCTTGTGGTTTCAAAGCGGTCGTTGTCGATCTAGCAAATATTTTAGTAGTTATGTATATTAGGGAAAAACAAAACGCGAGAGTAGGACTGCTTCCATTTTCTTCTTACCTCCCCCACCCTTTTCTGGTAAGGAAGTGCAACGTTTTCAATCCTCTTCTCAAAATTCAAACTAGGATTCACGTGTTCTGGGTTTCCGTAGTACCATAGGTTGTGTGTGTGTGTGTGTGTGTGTGTGTGTGTGTAATCCCTTGTCTATCTGTTGCATCCAAGTTGTTATCTTATCTGCCTTTGGTTATCAACTGTTGGTACATTCCATACCGACAGGCTTTTGAAAAACGACGCAATCTATCTTCCTCTTTGTATCCGACGCTATCTTGTTTGGGGTGTTCGTTTCCGTAGTTACCAATCTTTAGGTTTCGTCGTGAGAAGAAGGGGTTAGGATATGTGTTCCACTTGTTCATGTGCGGAGTAATGATTTGAGTGCGGGATGGAGTCGCGACCATACCACTACTTTTATCATTCGCTTTTGTATATTGAATCGGTAGAGTCACTAATCTTGATTCGTTAAGTAATTTTGCATCTATTGGTATTTTAATGCGAAATTTGTGGAAAATTTTTCTTTGATATATTTGTGTACCACACTCCTTTTAGTGATGTGCGATATGCTTAATATCTTTTAGGTGCTATGAACTTTGTTGATATTTTAATATCATCTCGATAAATTGTATCCTTTAATCTTGGTTAATTCCATCTTGGTACTATTTTGGATTATTATCATTCTCCATTATAATCTTGACTTGAGTTTTATATCAATGACGGGATGGCTCCCCACGGATGAGGAGGACATACCTCCGGAACTGGGCTCAGCGCTGTCGAACATTGCAAATGCTTTGGCAGCCATGCAAGAGAACCGGCAGCGCTTTGAGGAGAGCGTCAGAAGAAATGAGTTTGCTCCACTTCCTCCACCTCCCAAGCGTGGTGACATCAAGAGCTTCCTCAAGTTCAACCCTCGTCAGTTTGATGTGTCTGACCGACCTCTTGACGCGGATGATTGGCTGCGCGAGATCTCAAGGTTGCTAGAGACTGCTGATGTTCCAGAACAGGAGTGGGTCAAGTGTGCGACTCACCTTCTCAAGGGAGATGCGGCTCTTTGGTGGGAAAACTACTTGAAGGCAAGCTGCTTGGGTTCCAGCCAACTTGGGAGAGGTTCACTGCAGCTTTCAAAGAAACGGTTCTCTCGAGATTGTGATGGAAAGGATGAAGGAGGCTTTCCTCAACTGAAGCAGGAAATGATAACGTCAACACCTACATCAGAACTTCATGAACTGTCTCGTTATGGTGGTGATGAGGTATCGATGACAAGAAGAAGCGAAAAAGGTTCGTGCAAGGGCTCAATGCGTCGATCAAGTATGCAATCACGCATGCAAGACCGCAACCTTCTGGAGCTACAACACACGACCGCAAGAGGAGGCAAGCGCAAATGTTTGAGGAGTCCAAGAAACACAACAGGATGCATCAAGCTCTGCAGTTATGGGCTCCTTCTAAGCGGCGTGTCGGGTTCCTAACACCCCACGTCGCTTGGCTCCACCAAGACACGCAAGCTTGGCGTCAAGGCCACCAAACTTCACCACTGCGGCTCCCAGGGGCTACAACCACCACTACCCTGGAGCGCCTGGCGGAGTCCCTGGCTACTCTGCTCCACGTCCAGCTAGTGCCTGCTTCACGTGTGGAGATCCTGGACATCTCAGCTGGAACTGTCCAATGAAGAACAAAGCTCTCCACCCCCGCCAAGATCTGCAACAAGCTCTCCTTCGTGCACCGCCTCGGGCTCTCAACATCAACACTAAGCCCGGGTCTGCGGTTGTTCGCGCCAACTGCGTCAACGCCTCTCAAGCTGAGCTCGCACCTGGAGTTGTAATGGGTATGCTTTCAGTTAACTCAGTCCCTGCACGAGTTCTATTTGATTCTGGTGCATCGCATTCTTTTGTGTCACACAAGTTTGCAGAAGAAAATGAGTTAGTCTTGGTTCCTCTCAAAAAGCGGTTAATGGTTCTTTCTCCTGGAGTAACAATGGCAGCTGCTCAAATCAGTCATGGCAATCAAGTCGAGATAGGTGGTTCTTCATTCTTGGCTTCTTTGATTGTTCTGGGCAACTCTGACATTGATGTCATCTTGGGCATGGATTGGTTGACAGCAAATGCAGCTGTGATTGATTGTGCGGAACGCTCAGTGTCTTTGAAGATCCCTGAAGGCCATATAGTCTTTTCTCCAAGTCTGACTCCTGTTGTCCAGCTCTATTCCTTGGCTGCTCTGAATGATGATGCTATGGAAGCTATTCAGAGGGTACCAGTGGTCTGTGAGTTCCCAGATGTCTTTCCTGAAGAGTTGCCAGGTATGCCTCCGGATCGCGAGGTTGAATTCGTGATTGAGCTTGAACCTGGAACGGCTCCTATCTCCAAGCGGCCATACAAAATGGGTCCTTCTGAGTTGGCTGAACTCAAACGACAACTTGATGAACAAGAGAAGTTGGGTTTCATTCAACATGACTTCTTCTTGGGGTAGTCCAACAATCTTTGTGAAGAAGCGTGACAGAACCGATAGGCTGTGTGTTGACTACCGGGCTCTCAACGCTAAAACCATCAAGAACAAATATCCTCTTCCTCGGATAAATGATCTTTTTGATCAGCTGGCAGGAGCTGTGGTGTTCTCTAAGCTGGATTTGAGAAGTGGGTATCACCAAATCAAAATTCGCAAAGAAGATGTGCCCAAAACAGCTTTCACCACCCGCTATGGCCTGTATGAGTACACGGTCATGTCTTTCGGCCTCACCAACGCACCTGCTACCTTCTCGAGGTTGATGAACTCCGTTTTCATGGAGTACCTGGACAAGTTTGTGGTGGTATATCTGGATGACATTCTGGTTTATTCCAAGTCTAAGGAGGAGCATGAAGAACACCTGCGGTGTGTCCTGAACAAGCTTCGTGAGAACCGCTTGTATGCAAAGTTCTCTAAGTGTGAGTTTTGGCTGCCTGAAGTAACATATCTGGGTCATGTTATCTCTTCCAAGGGCATTGCAGTTAACCCGGAAACCGTGAAGACAATAGTTGAATGGCTTCCTCCTGCTAATGTCAAGGAAGTGCGGAGTTTTCTCAGCTTGGCTAGCTATTGCCGTCGCTTTGTGCAGAACTTCTCGAAGATAGCAAAGCCTCTTACCGATCTCCTCAAGAAAGGCAAGAAGTACCTGTGGACTCCTGCTTGTCAAGAAAGTTTTGAGACACTCAAAGAGAAGCTCACTTCCACACCAGTCTTGGTTCCTCCAGATACATCTAAGCCTTTCTAGATATTCTGCGACGCCTCTTTGCAAGGATTGGGTGCGGTCCTTATGCAAGAGAGACAGGTGGTTGCTTATGCCTCTCGTCAGTTGAAGACGCATGAGATCAACTATCCCACACATGACCTTGAGCTAGCAACAGTTGTCTTTGCTTTGAAGCTATGGAGGCACTACTTGCTTGGTAACCGTTGTGAGATCTTCTCGGACCACAAGAGTTTGAAGTATATCTTCACTCAACCGGATCTCAACCTTCGGCAGAGGAGATGGATTGAAGCAATCAATGACTTTGATGTGACCATCAACTACACTCCAGGCAAAGCAAATGTCATGGCAGATGCGCTTAGCCGAAAATCTTATGTCAACAACCTCATGGTGGAAGAGCAACAACCTCTCTTGTGCGAGGAATTCCGTCAGCTGAATCTGGAAATTGTGGAACAAGGACATCTCCTGAACCTTCTGGCTACTCCTCTCTTGGAAGAACAGATTCGCTCGTCGACTTGGTGATCCACACCAAAAGCTCATCGCTAAGCTTGACCTTCCGGCACGAGTCCTTCCATGTTGATGATCGAGCACGCTCTTCTTTGAACACCGGATGTTTGTTCCAAACTACCGGTCGAGAGACCAAGTTCTCAAGGAGGCACATGATTCGGTTCTTTCTATCCATCTGGCGGCACAAAGATGTACATGGACTTGAAAACACAATCTTGGTGGCACAGGTTAAAACGGTATTGTGCCAAGTATGTCTCGAGAATGTGATGTCATGCAGTCAAGGCTGTCCATCGAAACCATTTGGTCTTCTACAGCCATTGAAACCTCCGGAATGGAAATGGGAGAAAGTTGAGATGGACTTCATCACTGGCTTTCCAAGGTCGCAGAAGGCAACAATGCAATTTTGTTGTCATCGATGTGCTTTCTAAAGTGGCTCATTTCTTCCCGATCAAAGAAACAATTTACGGAATTAAGTTGGTGAGCTCTATATCAACAGGATTGTCTCTTTGTATGGGGTTCCACTTGAAATCAGTTCGGACCGTGGAGCATCTTCACCTCAAAGTTCGGGAGTTTCCAAAAGCTTTGGGAACAAAGTTGAACTTCAAGACCGCTTATCACCCTCGGTCTCAAGGACAAGTGGAAAGAATCAATCGATTCGGAGGACATGCTTAGAGCTTGCGTCATCTCGTTTGGCATGAAGTGGGAAGAATGCCTTCCATATGCTGAATTCTCCTACAACAACAGCTTCGGAAGAGTCGAAGATGGCACCATTCGAGGCTCTCTATGGTCGCAAGTGCGAACTCCAATTGGTTGGTCGGTGCGGAGAAAGAATCTGGTTTGGCCACGACATTGTAACCCAAGGAGGAGAAGGTGCATATCATTCGAGGCGAAGATTGCTCAGTCGTCGGAGAGCAACTATGACAGAAGCACACGGATATGGTATATGCCCTGGTGATCTCGTCTACCTTCGTCACTCCCATGAGAGGAACACACCGCTTGGTATCAAAGGAAAGTTGGCTCCTAGATACATCGGTCCTTTCAAGATACGTGGTAGAAGAGGAGAAGTTGCTTATATGCTGGAGCTTAGGAAAACTCAAAGTCCATGATGTTTTCCACATCTCTCAGCTCAAGAAGTGCTTCAAAGATCCGGGCAAGACAGTGGACCATGAGCTAATCGACCTCCAAGAAGATCTCTTATCAAGAACACCCCACCAAAATCCTTGAGACCATGAGCGGAGGACTCGCAACAAGTCCATCATGTTTTGCAAGGTGCGTGGTCACACCATTACATTGATGAAGCCACATGGGGCGTGAAGATGAACTCCGTGCCAACCATCCTTCTCTCTTTGTGTCTTCTTCTTCTTCTTCCTAGAATCTCAAGAGATTCCTGTTTAGGGGGAGTTGTAGCATCCCAGTTGTCTAACCCCTGTAATGCTACATGTTATAATAATAAAAAGGGCCACTTCCAACATATAATTGTTGCATCATCATCATATCATGCTCATGTCATCATGTCACCTTGCATTTGAGCATCATATAAAACCCTTTCTTGTTTGGTTCTTATCTCATGTGCATGACTAATTGTAGTTGCCTCTTGATATTGTATTTGGTTCTTAATATATTGTTAAATGCCCAAGTTGAGTTGAGGGCATCTCTCTTATTGACTCCACCGCCTTTTTCTTTCACCACCTTTAACTGCACCACCCAATTAATATGAGCTTGGCATTTTAATTTGGGTTATCTCTAGCTCATGTTGGTTGGTTGGATTCCACCCTTAATCTTTGCTTGGCCTTGCCCATCTTTCGGGAATGCATATAGATAATGCCATGTTAATATTATTGTTTTCACAAGGATAAAATTGGCATTAATTATTTTGCATGGGCCATGCAAGTGCCACCTTTTCTAGTATTTGGTTTTTGCTTGAGTTCTAAGTGGATTACCTCTCCCTTGGTTTAAATCTTGTGTTGGCTAGTAGCTTTTCTTCACCCAAATCATCTAAACCCCTGCCCCCATGCTCCATGCACACACATGTGCTAATGTGGCATGCTCAACCCTAAAACCCCCTTGACTCTTGGATCTTGCTTGGCCAATGTTGGAGCATGCATGGACCAAAGAGCACCCCATCATCACATGGCCATCTCTCTCTCCCTCTCCCTCTTTTTCTTGCTTGATCTTGCTTAGGGCTTGTTTGGAGTTTGCTTGATCAACTTTAGTGCCACCTCCTCTTTCTCACCTCTTAGCCAAACCCAACAATCCACCCCAAACCCCAAACTAGCTAAACCTAAACCCTAAGCCACCCTTTCCCTAATCTACATCTCCCTAAGTAAAAACCTAACCTATACCTTACTCTAAACAAAACCCAAAAACCTACCCCTCCTCTTCCCCTCTACCTAGCATGTTTCCCCATGTCACCCAGCTCGCCAACCCTCCCTCTCCTGCATGAGGACCCCACCTCCATGCCCCCCTACTACCCCTACCACACGACAAGGAACCCCTCACCCTAGCCCTAGCCCGAGCCGGCCCCTCTCCTCTCCCCTCTTTTTCTCTCCCTCTAGTCTCACCTGCCCACGCCCCCAGGCCCACCTGCCTGCCTCCCTAGCCATCTACCCCACCTGCCAGCCCCCCCTCTAGTGCCCTGCCTTGCCCTGGCCTGACCGAGCCGAGCACGTGAAGGGAAAGGTGTGACGCCACCGCCATCTACCCCCCCCGCTAGCTCTTC
Source organism: Avena longiglumis (assembly GCA_030063025.1). Taxonomy (NCBI): domain Eukaryota; kingdom Viridiplantae; phylum Streptophyta; class Magnoliopsida; order Poales; family Poaceae; genus Avena; species Avena longiglumis. Next base: position 451,452,571 of record CP125974.1, on the reverse strand, counting down.
CTCGCCTCGCTCTTATCCTCTCCCTTTCCCTCTCTGGCCTCCCCAGATACCTTCCCAGGCCTGCCCTCCTCCTCTTTCCCCTCGCCACGTCGCCTCGGCGCGTCGTCGGCCTCCCTCGTCGTCGAACCAGGAGGCAAGCGGTCTTCTTGGTGTCGAGGAAGGTCCAGCTCGCTGCGTCGCCCGTGCCCAGCAGCGAGGAGAAGGACCAGCTCGCCGAGCAAGCGCCGCTCCGTCCACAAACCCTAGCTACTGGCGTCGGCCCGCGCCGTTCACGACTTGACCCGATCCAAGCACGCCATCAGCCTCGCGGTAAGCCACCGACCCTCCTAGACATGCCCTGGCTCTGCCTCGCTTCCTGCCGGCGACGATCGTTTCGCCGAGCACTCCGCGTGCACCGGCGAGCGAGCGCCTGCCAGCCCGCGACTGCGCACGAGAACGTCTTCTAGCCGCCTCCCTCCTTCCTGTCATCACACCTAAGCCCAGCCCAGTGGCCAGCGCGCCGCGGTCATGAGGATCGAGCAGCGCGCCTTTTTTTTCCTCTCGGCGCGTCTTTGTTTCAGTTCGTCAGAGAAGATCCTGATACCGTGGGTCGTTTTGCATTTGCCCCCTCCCCTTTTTGCCTCGTCAACCCGCGGTCCTCAGGGCCCTCTGTCGGCGTCAGTGGTAGTTTTATAAAAAGGGTCCTAGGCTTTTCAAAACTCAACCCGTCCTCTGTTCCCTCAGGCTGGCCATGGGGCGTAAGAACACTTCCCGCCTTTGTCTGCGACCCAGGCTGGATTAGACTGTGTATAAAACGACCAGAGACTGTTTTAAAATTCAAATCTAATTTAAAATATTTCAAATTCAAATCCAATTCAGATTTTAAATAACTTTTCCATACTAAATCCAAATTTGACAAATAATATATGTTTGGATATCAGCAAAATGAGAGGACTCCAAATATGCCATCCATATTGCCTTTTGCACAATTAAAATTCCAAGTTTATTTAAATTACACTAATTGCCACTATAACTTAAATAATTCATAACTTTTGTTTCCTAAATCCAAATTTAGCAAATGATGTGTCTAAAATGTTCATTTCAGAGACCTTTCTGTTTATGCTATCCATAACTTCAATTGCAGCATGCATCATATAAATATATCGGGAACAACAACTGTTATGGCAACAAATGTGATTCCAAAACCCCATTAAAATGTTATTATTTGTCTTTCACACCTCACCATGCCATGCTACCTTACTTGCCATGTAAATTGTGCATCATTCATCATGGCATGATTGTTTGCTTGACGCATCTTATTCATATGCTTGTGCTCTATATTCATGTTGGCCTTGTTTGTTTGGTTTTTCTCGGATAGACACTGAGCAGGGGTTATATCAAGAGAACCAGGAGCACTACCCAGATCCGTCCCTTGCTACAACTGAGTTGACAGGCAAGCACTTCCACATGCTTGCATACATACAGTACCTATTGCCTCTATCTTATTCTTGCATCATTGAGTCGCGATGCATTAAAATGAATCCCAAGTATGCATAGCCTTTACTTTTAAACCCCACCAAGCTTGTTCCCCCATCCCATGAGACATTACTATAGGAGTTGTTTGAGCCATGCGAGTCGTAGAACAGCATGTGTAGGGTATGTGAGTGTCTGTTGGATAATGAGGTACCTAAAACAACTTAACCTGAGTAGTTCTGGGATAACTAATGAAAGTGGCACCGGTGAGCAACATCTGCTATTTGGTTTTTCCTGCTCACTTGTGTCCCGTAAGACCCCGAGTGATTCTTGATTCCTTGATTTATCGCGCTATCCACATCCGGAGGTATATGGGACCCCCGAGCGAGCTTGATTAGTCTTATTTCTTGGGGCCACAAACTAGTTTGGGGATTTAATTACTATCTGTACTTATGCCATGCTACTTTACGTATTTAAATTGTGCGAGGTGCACCTGTCTTCGCTTAGGTATGCGGAGTGATTACGTGATATCGACACCAAGTTTTCGGGTTCCCGATCGCCATTGACGCAAACCTTGAGTCCGTCTCGAGCTTGCTTACTTGCTATGGTAGACTCAAGGGTGGCCCTGAAATATTTCGAATCCGGTGATTTTCACCGTGAAAGCCTCGTTGGGTTTTGATTTGGTTTTCCGAGGTTGATCGAGCGTTGCTATTGGTGCACCCGCCGGTAAAACTTTCTCAAAGCCGTGTCCGCGGATATGGACGACTTGGAGCGTTTCTCGATCATAGACAAGCATAACTAAAGTACCTTCTAATTTGACTAAGTAATTTGACTAGTAAATAGCAACACTCATGGAATGGTTAATAAAATTGCCAACGGATGGGGGTTGTTCGTCCGCTTCCTTGTTGGTAAGCAGGAGGAGGATGGATCGGATGAGATTACCATTATAATTGTACTTAACTCACGGACATCCTTCTATCATTGGTTAGGCGGATGGTTAGCGTTATCTGTAGAATTGCTAGGGTTTATCTTTCATTGCTATTGCGTCACCCAGTTGTGTCCCCTTTAGAGGCATTAAGACTTCTCGAGTACCCTTAGGGTCTCACACGATAAATTCTTGGTTCAGATGGGCGGTACCTTCACAGTGACGGATCTTTGGGTGGAAGAAGTCAAGATGTGCAACGATCGTTCGTGTAGAGATTAGGAACGAGGATCCGTGAGACCTGTAGTTGGGATGTGCTTATTTCTATGGCATCTTATGCCGATTTGCTTATCCGTATTCGGATTCTTTGCGCTTGCCGCATGATACTCTGATGTGTGTTGTATGAGGAGTTATCCTAAAATATAGATCTATCTAGGTCATTTGAATCTTGCCGTATGGCGTTGCTATATTTCCTTTCTTTCTAGATGGTATGGCTCTGATGTACTCTTGTATGGTGGCTTGCGTACATACCCACTTGTGTACGTAGTTGATCCCTTCGCCTGCCGACTACGCCGTCTGCAGTCCCGTTGAGAGGGTAGTGGTTGGGACGTCTGAAAGGACTACCAGTGAGTGGCTTTTGGGGCCCCACCGTACTATTTCAACCACTACCACTCATCCAGGCTTGTATCTAGGAGCGTAGTTCACCGAGGTAGTTACAAGAAGCAACATGGGAAAGAGAAGATGATCTTCAGAAAGACCACCCACACCTATTTTCTAGCCAATCCAAATCTCGAGGGTGACATTCATCTTAAGGGGGTTAGATTTGTAACATCCCAAATTTCATATTTTGTAAAAGCATGCATTGCATTCTTATAAGCATAGCATATTTGTCTTACACAAAATTTTCAAACCAAAACCCTAAAGTAAAACCATATTTAACCCCTCTTTATTTATATTATGAGTTTTATTTTTAGTTTTTCAAAGGACCAAGGTGTTTTGAGTAGATAGATGTGTTTGACACACTTTTGAGTGAAAGGATCACATTACAAAAATCCAGAAGTGGTTTGAGTTAAAAAGATTTGAAAAAGGGTTTGAAAATCATTCCTGAAAATAAAAATAGAAAATGAAAAGGAAAAGGAAAAGGAAAAAAATAAAAACAGGCACTGCACTTTGAGCCCAGCACCAGAACTGGCCCAAAAGCCCATCCGAGCCATTTCCCCCTCTGCTCTCTCTCTCTCACCCGTGCAAAACCTACCCCGCAGCCACTGCCACTGGGCCCAAACCATCTCACCCCTTCGTCCCCAAAATCTCGCGCGCGACCACATCGTCGTCGGCCGTTTCCTCCCCTTCACTGTCGTGATCAATTCCATTGATTCACCACGAGATTGACGCCCCTGCTCTCCAATATAATCGCCACCTCACCACGGTCCTTTCCCCCCCAAACACCCACAACCAATCGCCCCCAGGATACTCATATTTGAGCTCGAACCACCGTTGCCCGACGAACTCCGGTGCGGTATTCCAGTGAGCATCGTCCGCCCCATGCCTTCTAATCCATGTTGTCGTGCTTCCCTTGTTCTTGCGCTTCTTCTGACACCATTGGTTCGCCCTGTACTGCCCCAGGTCGTCGACTCCATCGAGCACCACGAACACCCGACGCCGTCCTTAACTCCGGTGAGCAATCGCGGTATGAATCGAACACCCCTTGTTCCCTAGTTCAAACTCAATGGTGTGCCTTGTCTCTGTGCACATTTTTATGCCTTTGGCTTGCTCTAGAGTTTCCCTTAGTAGATACCGAGGTTATCGAACCTGAAGGAGGAAGGAAATGTCTCAAAGGTGTCGCAGGCAACGTGGAAACCTGCACAACACAAACTCAAGACTTTGTCACAACGAATCAGTGAGGTTGTCAAGCTCACCGGTTTGTTGTAACAAAGGATTAAACATATGGTGTGGAAGGTAATGGTTTGCAACAAGTAAACAAGTAACAGTGGAAGATGTATCAATGGTAAAGATTGGACCGGGGTCCATAGTTCACTAGAGGTGCTCTCCTTAGATAAACAATATGGCATGAAGGGTAAACAAATTATAGCAGGGCAATTGACAGGAACTGAGCAAGGCATAACAATGCAATTACTAGTCAGAAAGATCCCATGAGATTCGATTGGGCAATACAAAAATATACATAGACCTCCATCCAACTGCATCTATGACTAGAAGTCCACCTTCAGGTTATCATCTGAACCCCCTCCAGTATTAAGTTGCAAGCAACAGACAACTGCTTTAAGCAAAGTGTGTAAGGTAAACAGTCCACATGTTCCATGAATAAGAGACCGTTGTTTTCTCCCTAGTAGCAATAGCACATCTACAACCGAAGAGATTATTGTCACTTCCCTTGGAAACTAGAGGCATGAACCCACTATCGAGCATAAATACCCCCTCTTGGAGTCACTAGCAACTACTTGTCCAAGATAGCTACTAACAACGGAGAGCATGCAAGATCACAAACAACATAGACATGATAGAATCATAAAGACAAAACCATTAATCAAACCAACATAATAATCTCAATATCCATCAGATCCCCGCAAACACAACATGCATGATTACAAATAGATTAGATCTTGATCATGAATGGAGCTCACAAGATCTATACATGAAAGCACAAGGAGGAGATACAACCATCTAGCTACTACATGGACCCATAGTCCAAGGTGGAACTACTCACGCATCATACCAGAGAGAAGGCCTTCAAGATGATCTCCCCTCCGGCAGGGTGCCGGGAAGAACTTCAGATTCCCCCGATCAAGGGACGATGGTGGCGGCGGCTATAGAAGGTTTCGTGGAGATTTAATCGGGTGCTTAGGATTTCTGCATTGGGGGATTCTTATAGGTGAAGGGGGAGGACGAGGCGGCGACCAGGGGCCCCACACCCCTCCCAGGCGCGGGGCAGGTCCCACCCACGCCTAGGGGGGTCTGGGCGCCCTAGCCCGCCTCTCCGACTCCCCTCTGGACTTCTTGTTCCCCACGGAAAGTAATTGACTTTGACGTTTGTCCCGTCCAATTCCGAGAATATTTCTTTACTAACTTTTCTGAAACCAAAAACAGCAGAAAACATGCAACTGGCACCGTGGCAACTTGTTAATAGGTTAGTACCAGAAAACATGTAAAAACACCTCAAAGTGTAGACAAAGCAAAGCAAAGTAGATACTAACAAGCATGGAACATCAAAAATTATAGATACATTTCTGTTGTATCAAGCATCCCCAAGATTAACTCCTGCTCGTCCTCGAGTAGGTAAGTAATAAAAGAATAATTTTTAAGGTGAGATGCACCCTCACAATAAAGGTCCAACCATTTCAAAGCATTGAAAGATGCGATCAAAGAACTCTAAACATGTGCATGAAAGATGGAGTTCTAACAGTAGGACATAGTAACTATGCATGCAACAGGAAAGGCTACAAACAAAGATCATGAATAACATGCATTGAAAAACGTTTGTTTGTTTCACATACAGAAAACATAGCATAGTGGCAATCAGCTTGTCCCTCATCGAGTAGCAATATAGATGCATAGTACACCTTCAAAGTTCACAAGGGTGACTAGAAACAAATAGCACAAGAACAAGTAATATCACAATATGCATAAATCAATAAGCTTTGGAACACTACACACAGAATGAAAACTATTCTCTCTTAATGGTGCCTACAGGTAGAAGGTGGAGACTCAATAGTGGTGGAAGAAAGGCCTTTTTGTAAAGGAAGCAGGGATTTCAAGTTTCAAAAAGAGCTTCCAAAAATTATGGTACTTGTTAGCTTTCAGCCCTCATTGCCCCTATCATAAGCATCTTGAAGTGATTAATGTTAAAGTGACAAAGATGGAGTATATGCTTGACGAAGTATAAGTTGGCAATCTCAAGTCCCTTGAATACGAGGGCCACACCTCATGCATACTCAACTTCAGTCACAGGTAAGTTCTTGTCATTGTAAGTATTTGCATATCAATGAGAACCGCCAACGGGATACCCCTTGCACATGGTACATGAGCTTTCCCATAACCAAAATGACAAGGCAAGCAGACAATGAGCATCTCAGCAATCTTTTTATTTACTATATGCATGGCTTCTTATTGAGGATGCTTCATAGATAGCTCACTATGGTGATGCTGCAAGTTTCCACCATGATTAGGCATGGATTAGGCTAGCGGCCCAGGCGTTTATCTAACACATGATACAAACTCAATGGACTTACAAGTTCCCTCTTTATTGCATACCGGTGACATCCATAGACAAAAGAGCATGATATCAACTGAGTACAAAGTACACATGCAATGTTGAAAACGTTCCCCATGACAGCACGGTTCTGTTAATTCCAACGTATAAGTGCAAGCATGTCGAAGGAATGACCACGGCAGATGCTGCAATTGGCAGCGAGTAGTAGAACGAAGGGCAAGGGCGGCCTGCCATCTGTGGTGCGAGATGAGGGCAAAGACACAGGGTTTTACCCAGGTTCGGCCCCCCGGAGGGTAAAGACCTACTCCTGCTAGATTGTATTATGGAGGTGTTTACAATGGGCGAACTCGGCGACTAGGCGGCGAGTTGCTTGGGTGTATGAGGAACGTGATCTCACCCCTTGGGGAGGTTTATATAAGCTTACCTCCCTAGGGTTTACATATCTCAACCAATTCGTTACAACTCCGCCAATCGTTTAACTCATCGACCGGTGGGCCTATCTACTTTGGGCCTTGACCTCCATGCTTTGGTACCTTGATGGGCTTTGATCCACTCGCCGTTCTGAGCCCACTGCCGACCCTCGGGCGATCGGAACGTCCACCGAGGATACCCCAAGAGGCATATCCCCATCGAGTCCCGAGGCCGTCGTTGATTAGGCGGGTGGTCAGCGATCGGAGTATACGGCTTCAAGTTGGCATCGGTCGAATCGTCGGCGGGCTCTTGCCTGAAGGAGAAAATCCGCAAACCGAGTCGCGTCTTGGGCGAATCGAACCAACGGTCGCCTCGGCGAGTAACTTAGCGAGCCGGGTGGCGAGGCGGGTCGGGTGTGGTCAAACTAGCCGTTAAGGTAACCGCGGTAACTTTCGGCGTAATCATCGCGCGGTAACGGTCCCCTAATTTGGCGGGCAGCTCCCGCTATATAAGAGGGATGGTAGGCTATCGGAAAACCAACCGCCCACCATTTCTTCCGAGTACGCACATCTTTCATCCGCTGATCCCGCGATCTGATCGACCCGCAATCCTCCGACCCCCAAGCAAATCCTCAGCCATGGCCCTCTCCACTGAACCTTGGGGCAGATCCAAATGCACCAGGGCGCAACTGGCCTCCTTCGAGGAGGCCGGAATCCTGCGGCGGTGGCGAATCCCATGGCCGGAGAAACGACCCGAACCCGCGAGAGAGTTCATCCGCTTCACTAGTCACCTCGGCGGGGCTTAGGGTTTCCCACTTCTCTGTTCTTAGGCGCCAAGCACCTACTACGGATCCAGCCTGGATCTGGGTCCCCATAGCATCGAGCAGCTCGCCATCTTTGTGGCGTTCTGCGAGTGTTATTTGGCTGCCGCCCTACTTTCCCTTGTGGCAAGATCATTCCATGGACGGATCACGCGAGGAGGCGGACCCAATGCTAGCCTGGCGGCTTAACCTTCCAACTGAAATCCAAAGCCTCCTTCTTCGACGATCTTGCCGCCAAAGCTGACTGGAAAAAGTCTTGGTTTTACGTGACCGAGGCGACCCAAGACGAGGCGATCCCATGATACTCGGCCGGCCTCCGCAATCTCAGTCGCCAAGCTTCCCGACCAGCGGATGGTCGTTGACGAGATGCTCCAGCCATTCGCGTCCGAAGAAGAAGGGCTCCAGACGGTGAACTGCATAACCGGCGGCTTGGCGTCTCGTTCCACTCGCCTAACGCGAGCATTACATGTACCAAGACACGGCCGAGAAGACTCGACGAAGCCTGCCTCGCCGAGTGGAGCCGGAGGACTACCTCTGGCGTCAAGGATCACCAGCGGCATACACGGATGCGCGGGCGGGCTCCCTCCATACACCGCGAAGCGTCCGGCTCAACGGTAATAATTTGATCTCATTCGCGATCGCAAGATATGCGCGGTAATTCTAACTTTGTTCCATGTTCAACGCAGCTATTTCAAGTGGTGGAAGGTGGCTCCCACCGCCGATGACGAGCTGGGCCATCCGCCCAGACACAAGCGAGTCGCCACCGCCGAGGGCAATGAGGACGACGAGGACGAATCCGAAGGAGATCGCCCCCGGTCCGAAGACCCGCAACGCGTCGCGTGAACTCGAGGCGAGCAAGAGCCTCGAGCGTCATGACGATGACGAGGAACTCCCGGAGACCACCTCGCTCCGTCAAGCCACTCCCGCAAAGAAGAAGAAGGAGAAAGAGGCGAGGGCCCCCCTGAGGAGGAGGACGAAGCCGCCAAGGATGGTCTCACCGCCGCGCTCGGCGAGCAGCTCCGATGCCCATAGCTCGGCCGATGACGGGGCGGTTCTGGCAGCAGCCGCGCTGGATGCGCCATCCATGGAGGCACCGCTGGCTTCACTACCTCCGCCCTTCGCGCCGGTCTCCGGGCTAGGGGCGGCTCCGGCCGTGGCGACTTCGCCTCGCAAGGAGGTCCCGAGCGTGGCGGTCTCGCCTCGCAAGGAGGCTCCGAACGTGGCGGTCTCGCCTCGCAAGGAGGCTCCGGCCGCGGCAGCTCCACTTCACGAGGGGGCCTCCGTCGAAGGTGTCCCGGAGGCACCAACCGCTACCTCAACGTCAAAGAAGCCCTCCGTATCTTGGGCCTGGCGTCTGGGCCCCGGGCTTAGCCGATTGGGCCTCGAGCTGGAGAAGCCGGCCGGCCTCCGTCTTGGCTGCGTTTCATTCCGATCGCCAAGTAAGTGCACTCGGCCTTCATCTTCCTCTTAGTATTTAGATTGTTTTGGAGTCGTCTTGATACAGGACCGGAGTGAAGAAGATGGGCCACCCGACGGTGGCCAAGGTGCCCTCGCCGCTAGCGAGGAGGACCCTTCTCGTAAGAGGAAGGTGGATTAAGTCGCCGCCACGCGGAAGGCAGCAAGAAGGCCAAGGCGGCGACATTGTCGCCGTCTCGACGACACGGCGACACGCGGCTGGGCCCATTGTGGAAGCAACCGCGTCCACGAAGGGGGCATTCGTTGCCTAGGCGGAGGCGAGCTCCCTTGGGCGGCGCACAATCGCTACCTTCCCGATTCATGACCAAGGCGGCCACAGCGAAAGTGCGATCGCGAACCCCGCTCGAGACCGCCGGCGAGATTGACCAACGTCGCGGGCACACACGGCGCTATGCGTCTGTGGACGCCAAGAATCGCAACATGCTTGGCGCCATCCGTGTACCTCGGTCCCGAGGATCGGTGTTTTGCAACGGCCCGATTCTTTTAGTTTCTTGTTTTTGCGCTGCTCGAGTCCGGTCCCGAAAGTGCGCACTTGCTAAATTGTAGCGGGTGGGCCGAGTATTTTTGAACCGCCCTCCCGAGCGCTTTTCGCTAAATTTTAGCGGTGGGCACTTAGGAATTTTCATGTGCGACTTTGAAGATGTCTGAGGTCTGCACTGGAGTCGGCAGAGCGATTGGCGTGAAGCAGCAGGTCGAGAAGGAACTGCTCTCCGGGAAGCAAACAAGGAACTTCAGTTATGGCTAAAGTGAGGTGGCTCGCCAAGAGCTTGTCCTCGCTGGAGAAGCTGAGCGGTGCGATGCGCATTGGGCACCGCGAATGTAAGATCGCCGACCTCGAGCGCGAACTGAGGGAGGCGAAAGAAGAAGCGAGCTCGGCGAACGGGCGAGCGAAGGCTGCCATTGCGGCCGCGGAGGACGATCGAAAGGCGTCTGAAGCCATCATTGTTGGGCTTCAGAACGACCATACATCGCTTCAAAGTTTCATCACGGGGCTCGCCCGCCCATTGCTTGGTGAGTGCGTCTTCCTTGCCTTTACGATTGTACTGTTTGTGGTTTCCATTGTACTCACAGTTGTCTCCTTCTCGCAGGTCGTGTTATCGGCTGCCAAGAAGAAGCGAACTCTCTTGACGCGAGGGAGCGTGAACATGCTCGTCGACTCGGCGACGCTGTCGGACCTGACACGCTCCTACCTCCAAGAGATGTCGCCCGGAGGTCATTCCAAAGTGACCTCGTTGAGGTGTGGGAGTACTTGGAGAAGGCACCGCGTCGTAGAGTTCATGACGCTCGGCGTTTCGTCATGAGCATCGACGGCCTTGAGCCTTGGGCGCCCACTTCCCGAGGACTTCGATCTCGATGATGTGACGAGTGGATACCCTTCATCGTGGCGCGGTGGATCTGTCCGAGGTCCTCAAGCTGCGAACGCGTCTTGCCAGCGCTGCTCGGTCCGGTCGATGGGCGACCTTCTTCCTTACCAAGAGGCGGTCGCGCCAAACGACCCGAGCCGCATCGCGACTTCAAGGTTGAGCAGCCTTTCCGCCGGGCGATGGCGGGCGGTGACGACGTATCCATCGAACCCGTACACCGCGTTCATCCGTAGGCGCCGACGCTGGCGCCTCTTCGTCAAGCCTGCAGAGTAGGTTAGTTTGCCCAAATGTGTTAGCGTAGCTTCTGCGAGTAGGCATATGTTGTAATGTAAGACAATGCAATATGCGATTGAATGGAACGTTGTGTTCATTTTGCTATTTTTGTGTTTTGGGTTGATTTTGGGTGAGTCCCGGCGCGTCCGCCTTTGTGGGGTTCCCTTGTATATGATGTTTTGTTGTTTATCATGTGTATGGTGGTTGAGTCGACTCGCCCGAACTCGGAGAGCGCCGCAAGGCGACTCCTCGAGTGCTCAGATGCTTTACCGTTTTCCGTCTGTGACGGGGCGGGTGGCCGAGTCCCCGGCGTGGTACTTGGTAGTTCAAGGCGCGACTCGAGGTGGTTGAGGACTGGCGCGTTGGTGTGGCGCGTCGCTCTGCCTGGCCGGTGGGTCGATCGTGGCGAGTCTGAGCACGCTCTCTTACTTGGCGTTTTCCGCTCGATCGAGACGAATCGGTATTCATCCCCGAGCGTGGTACTTAGCCGCTCGAGTCATTTGCCGAGGATGCAGAGGACCGGGTCGCAGAGGGAAGCGAAGATGATGTCTTGGTTCGTAAAACCAGTCGAGCTAGGCGACTCGATGGGGCTCCGGATTGGCGTTTTGTGGACGATGCAAGACCTGAAATGACTCGGTGCTCTTACATCTCACTACTTAGCCGTGCCGTCGCTGTGCAAGGGTTGACTTCGTATTGTAGCATGACGTCATTAATTACGAAAGTCGAGTGGCACAAGGCATGGAGAGTAAACGAATTTTGCAGTAACCGTTTCTTTTATTCATAGCGACTGGAGAGTACATATGTGGGGTTCTAGGTATAGAACTTCCGGAGGAGATTTACATTCCACGACCTCTTGACGTCGAGTTCACCGTCCCCGCGGACGTCGACGAGGTAGTAGGCGTCGTTGCCGAGGACGCGCCCGATAGCGAACGGGCCTTCCCAAGGGGGGGAGAGCTTGTGCATGCCCTTCTTGTCCTGTATGAGGCGTAGCACCAAGTCACCTTCCTGGAAGGTGCGGGTTTTCACCCGTCGGCTGTGGTAGCGACGGAGGCCTTGCTGATAGATGGCGGTGCGCGATCGGGCGAGGTCGCGCGCTTCGTCGAGTTGGTCGAGCCCATCTTGGCGGGCCAGTTCGTTTGCGGCCTCCGTATAGTGGACGATCCGCGGCGAGTCGTGTTCGAGGTCGGTTGGCATGACGGCTTCCGCGCCGTAGACCATGAAGAAGGGGGTGAATCCCGTCGACCTGTTGACCGAGGTGCGGATTCCCGGATGACGGAGGAAGCTCTTCGACCAAAGATCCGGGTGCGCCGAGTGGTACTTGAGTCGCGGCTTCAGCCGTGGAGGATGCTTTGGTTGGCTCGTTCCGCTGGCCGTTGGATTCCGGATCGACGCGAGGTCGAGCGGATGTGATGCTCCTCGCGAACTCGCCATTGCTCCTTGGCGAAGTTTGTGCCGTTGTCCGTGATGATCTTGTTGGGAAGCCGTAGCGGTATATGAGCTCGTAGGAACTTAGTGGCGATCTTCCGTCGCATTTCGGACTGGCTTGGCTTCTACCCACTTGGTGAATTTGTCGACGGCGACCAGCGGTGGGTGTAGCCAGAGGGCCTTCTTGAAGGGGCCTACCATGTCCATGCCCCACGGCGAATGGCGGTGATGGGGATTGTTTTGCGCCGAACTTGGGACGTGCGTCGGTTGGCGTATCGGCACCCGCGCATCGCTGGACGATATCGGCAGCGTCGGCGTGCTGATGGGCAAGAGAAACCGTGTCGCATGGCTTTGGCGACCAGGAGCGCCGGCGGCGTGGTGGCCGATCGCTGAGTGGATGTCGTTTAAGATTTTGCGTCCTTGGTGGTTGGGCCTGCGTTGAACACGCTGCCGGTGCTGCGCTTGTGTAGCTCGCCGTCGATGATGGTGTAGGACTTGCATCGGCGAACAATCATTCGGCGCTTGTCTCGTCTGCGGGCAGGTTGCCTCCGTGTAGGCGATGTAGGGCTTGGTCCAGTCGTCTGGCTCGGTGACGAGTGCGACCAAGGTTGCCTCTGGTTGGAGCGGGACTCCAATGTCGATCTCCTTCGGAGGGGAGACTGACGGCGTGAAGATGGTGTCGAGGAACACGCCGGTGGTGCGAGTCGAGCCGACCCGATGCGAGAGAGGGCGTCGGCCTCCTCGTTTTTCCTCATGTCGATCCACTCGACAGAGTAGCCGGTGAAGTGGCCGCCCACCTTGTCCACCTCTTGGCGGTATGCCGCCATGGTAGGGGAGACGGCGTCGCAGTGCGCGACTTGACCCGCACGAGGTCGGTCTCCGTAGCAAAGGCGATTGACGCCATTTCCTTTGCGGCTCGCATGTCAGAGTAGGGCCTCGATTCGCCATGTTGTTGGTGCAGGCGTGAATTCGAGGCGGAGGATGTAGCGAGCTTGTCGCTTTGGTGAGGTCAAGACTATCCGCTCTGCGCCGTCCGCGTTCTTGGACCCGTCGAAGTGCAGGCTCCAAGATGGAGGTACGGCTTGTCTGCTGGGCCTCCTCCCGGTCGGAAATCGGCGATGCTGCGACTTGATCGCCTCCGTGGCTCGTGCTTAATGTTGTGGACGCCGATCTCGGCCCACTTGGCGACTCCGCCGCCTCGCGATTATGGATGATGTCTTGTAGTGGAGCCGAGGAAACGACCGTGATGGGGTGCTCACGGAAGTAGTGCGGCGTCGCTGAGCTCAAGACCGCGATACCAGCTTTTGGTATGTGGGTATCGTGGCGCGACTCATAAGACCTCGCCGATGTAGTATACCGCCACCGGATCGGGCGCTCTTTCCTTCCTCGGTCGTTCGACGACCATTACAAATACCGACGACGCTCGGACGCCGCGACGTAAACCAGCATGGGCTCCTTGTCGACGGTGCGGCGAGTAGCACCTTTGAGGTCGCGAGCGTCGTCGCCTCCTTGTCCCATCGGAAGGTGGGATTCTTGCGATCGGCGGTATAGTGGCATCGCCTTTCGCCAGCGGGATGAAGCGCGAGCCGCTACGCCCGCCAGCTTCGGACGTCGCAGCACTCGGGTTTGCCGGGTGATCGTGTCGATCTTTGTTGGGTTTGCCTCGATCCCTCGTTTGGAGACGACGTACCCTAGCAATTGCCCGGCGGGTACACCGAAGGTGCACTTGCCTGGGTTGAGCTTTATCTTGTACCTCCGCAGGTTGGCGAAGGTCTCCGCTAGATCGGCGAGTAGGTCGCCTTGGCGAGCGGATTTTACGACCACGTCGTCGATGTAGACGTGGATGTTGCCAATTTGGCTCGCGAGGCATTCTTGCATGCACCACTGGTAGGTCGCCCCGGCGTTCTTGAGGCCGAAGGTCATGGCGGTGTAGCAGAAGGCTCCGAATGGCGTGATGAACGTCGTCTTCTCTTCGTCCTCGACAGCCATTTTGATCTGGTTATACCCGGGTAGGCGCCGAAACAGCGACTCGAGCCCGCGGTGGAGTCGATGATTTGATCGATCCAGGGAGGACGAATCGCTCCTTTGGGCAAAGCGCCGTTTGTGTAATCGATACACATTCTCCAGGTCCGTTTTCTTTTCGACCAGGACTGGGTTTGCGGCCACTTGGAGTATTTGATTGGCGAATGAAGTGCAGCGAGCAAAGGCCGCACTTCTTCGGCGATTGCTCGACGCTCTTCATTGAAGGGCCGTAGCGATCGCTGACGGGTCGCACTTTGGGGTCGGCGTTTAGTTTGTGCTCGTGAGCTCCCTAGGGACACCAGGCATGTCGGAGGGTTTCCATGCGAAGATGTCCCTATTCTCACGAAGGAACTCGATGAGCGCGCCTTCCTATGATGGGCTCATGCCTGTCCCGATCGTCACCGTCTGGCTGGGGTCGCCTGGGACCAGCTCGACGGTGCGGGTGTTCGTCGTGGCCTCAAAGGTTGAGGTGTTTGTGCCCTCTGAGTTGGGCTTCTTGAGTATTGTGGGGTCATTGTTGACCCTCGCGTGTTGGCGAGCTCGTCGGCGTGATCGCTTCCGCCGTGATGACGTCGGCGAGTTCGCCCCTTTGGCCTCGCGATTCGGCGGCCATGTCGTCGCCATTGATGGTGATGACGCCGGCGGGGAGCTTCATCGCGTTATGCAGCGTAGTGGGGTGCCGCCATGAATTTGGCGAACGCTGGCGCCCAGACGCAATGGTGGCTGTCGAAGGGCACCAGCTCGAGACGATCCGCCGGTGCGGAAGTTTGCCGGAGTGCCAAGGTGACGGTAGCGTGACCTTGCCGATCGGGTACGCCTTCCGACCGGGGGCGATCGTGGAACGTGGTGTGGGTTGTCGATCATCATTGCGGGAGCCGCAATCGCTCAAGGTGTCGAGGTAGAGGATGTTGATGGAGCTTCCGCCGTCCATCGAGTCTTGGGGAGCCTGAGTCGCCGACCTTGGGCTTGACCACCGTGGCGACTCGCCCGATACTCGATGCGTGGCGAGTGGTCTTCGGCTCGGTGATGGGCTGCTCCGACCGTTCAGAACCGGGGGCGTCTGTCGGGCCACCGCGTTGACGGCGGCGCTGGCGATGACCTTCTTCTCGCTTCGTGGTGAAGCGGTGAAGGTGTGGAGCGAGCCGGCTACTTTGCCGAACTTTCCGCCATTTTGCGGTCGTTGTCGGTGTCCTCGCGCGTCGTGCCTTCTCGATCTCCCCGAGGGTGTGGCGATCGGCGGTGGTGTGCGTGGCGGGCTTTCCTTCCCTGCGTGAAACGCATGGTTGATTAAGGAGGGCCGGGATCGAACCTTGGCTTGTTCTTGTAGTTCCCGCCGCGTCTTTGCCCTCCGTCACGGCGGTAGCTCTTGGGGTCGCGTTGTGCGTGCTCGGCATTGGCGGCAATCGACTTCATCGTTGCGGCGCTTGCACGGAGGCGAGTGCGAAAGGTCGGCTCGGCGGCGCCATCGTTACGCCGCCTGCGTCGTTGTCCGCCGGACTCGTCGTCGACGCCTTGATTGGGATCTTCCTCGGCGTGTCGTTTGGCGATCTCGAGGAGGTCGGGATGTTGTCGAGTGTGCGGCGTGTCGCTTGAGCTTGGCGACCAGAGGCTCAGTGGCATGAGGTCTTGAAGCAATGGATCGCGGTGTCCGGGTGGATGCCGACCGCGTTGTACGAGCTCTTGCCACCGTTGGACCCAGCTGCTGGTCGACTCGCTGGTCCCCGGACGCATCGTTCGTGTCCTCGATGGTGGTGGCGCGGTGTAGGAGCACTCAAGTGCGCCGACGGCGTCTCGCATTTCCTCCCGAGTCGATACTGTCACGGGGGCGTGTTGATCCATTGCCTGCGTCCCCTCCATCATTGGGAGGTAACGGGCGTAGTAGGTCGGTGTGACCCGCGATCCCCATTGCCATGAGGTATGTGTCAAGCCGCATCGCGGGTCGTGGAGTCGTATTTTCGATCTCCTTGGCGCCTTGAAGTTGGGTGGGTACTTTTCCTCGGATCATTGGCGAAGCACTTGGGCCCTAGTCGATGAGCGACCCCATAGGCTCGCCGTCGCGCGAGTGGTTAGGTGTGCCGAAGTCGTCGGCTGGCGGCGCGCCGCTTTTGGTTGTTGATGATGTGAGTGCGGCGTCGATTGGCTCTCCATTAGCGGCGACGAGGTTGGTCGCCGGCACAGGATCGTTGGTGGAGAGTGCGCATTCGCTGGTCGCCGTTGAGCTGCAGTGGCTCGGGCAATTGAGGGTGTTTGCCACCGCGGCCGCCGAGGCTGCCACTTCCCGAGGAGCGCGAGTACACTCGCTTGCGAAGTCGGCGCCTTCTGCTGTTCCACGGCTTTCGCGAGTAGGCCTCGACGCATCGGATCTGTAAGCGCCCGCGGTCGCCGTGATCTTTGTCGGCCGGCTCGGCTCGCCACGAGGTTGTCCATCGGGGTGGAGAATGGTGGAAGGCCATTCGCCTCGCTCCCGTGAGGAGACGACTATCCGCTGATCCACGGGGTGCGGTTGGGTGGTGGCGGGCACCCATCGCCGTCGATCTGGCGGGCGGTTGCTTCCTCTGGCGGCGTTCTCGCAGATCGCTACGGCGATCGCGCCGGTCGCTTATCGTCGAAGTTCGTGGCACGCCGAACGGTGGGATTCAGCGTGACCTGATCCGCTGGTGGTAGCGTGATTCTCGCTGTCACCGCCGAGGCGAAATTTTTCGCTCGGCCCTCTTTCGTCTTGCTTCCGCCAACTTTAGGCGGAGTTCCTCGACCTCCGTCGCCGTGGCGTTAGGAGGATCGGTGGAGAAAGGGTCCTCCGGTGGATCGGTGCGGTGGCCATGTAGGTCGCGGCATGGCGATCGCACCGTCGTGGAGGTCGGCGGAGTTTTCCGACCCGAGTCGTCGAAGATCCAGGATGGAGGGTCCTCGAAATCTCCGCGTTGGAGACACAGGCGATGGAGCCCGCGACGAGGCCGCGGTGATGGACCCGCGAGTGACGCCGGGTTGCCGAGTCGGCGTCGTCGGTGAGGTCGCGTCTTCCGACCGGCTGAGTTCTCGGCCACGCGTTCGTGGGCGAGTCGTACTCGAGGCGGTGGATCGTGCGGATCGGCTCTCGGAGCCGATCGCGTGGCGACTTCGCGGATGCGAGCCGAGTCCTCCGAGTGATGACGTCGGTGAAGCCGAAGAGGCTGATCGTGCCGATGGCGGGATCACGCTGCGTGACGGTCGCGCGCGGACGTAGCTCGGCAAGATTTGGAGCATCTCGCCGATCGCTATCATGCGGCGGTGGCACCGCCTCGTTGATGGGCGATTGGATCTCGCCGCGAACACCGGCCGGCCAGGCCGGTGGGCGCCACCATCGAAGGAATGACCACGGCAGATCTGCAATCGGCGTAGTAGTAGAAACGAAGGGCAAGGGCGCCATCTGCGGTGCGAGATGAGGGCAAAGACACGTGGTTTTACCTGTGTTCGCCCCCGGAGGGTAAAGACCTACTCGCTAGATTGTATTATGGAGGTGTTTACAATGGGCGAACTCGGCGACTAGGCGGCGAGTTGCTTGGGTGTATGAGGAACGATCTACTCACCCCTTGGGAGGTTTATATAAGCTTACCTCCCTAGGGTTTACATATCTCAACCAATTGTTACAACTCCGCCAATCGCTTTAACTCGACTGGGCCTATCTACTCGCCTGGGCCTTCGACCTCCAGTCGCCTGGTACCTTGATGGGCTTTGATCCACTCGCCGTTCTGCAGGCCCACTCGCCAGCCCTCGGGCCAGTCGGAAACGTCCCGCTGAGGATACCCCAGTAGGCATATCCCCATCAAAGCATATACAACATAGATGTCACAATGGTTCAAGTTTATTAGGGGCAAAGAATATAAAGTGTGCCATCAACTTCGTGAGGGCTTTAATCACTAAGTTTTCACATAACAAAATAAATTTTAATTGCAAGATAGCTGAAAACAAGAATATACTTGGAATGGTGTAACACACCATGCATAGGAGTTTATAGTGGACACTTTGGAACAACTTGGTTTCTTGGGAATTGGAAGCATGAGTAGAGCTTACTCATACAAGTGGAGGCTAGCAAAAGACTGGGAGCAACCAACTAAGAGAGCATAATGGCCATAATCATGCAGAGCAACAAAGCATTACTAATCAAAGCATAGAGTGGTACTACAAGTCAAGTACTAAATGATCATAGAGGCTAATGGTGACTTTTCATAGTCATAACATGGTGTGAGCATGTGCCAAGTCAACCCAAGCAAATCATCAAAGGAGAATACCACAATACTATGCTTTTGCATGCTGAAACAACGCATAATTTCTTCAAGGCACACTAAGCGATTCCAATTGTTTGGAACAAGACATACTAAAACAATAATAACTAAGCATAATGCCAAAACAATACCTAGCATGTCATGCTAAAGTCTAAGTCACAGTCAATGCAAGCTCCTCTTGCACTTTCAAGCAAGAACTTACTACTCCTTTCCAACACCAAGCAACTTATTTGCAAAACAACACAGCGAGAACGGGGGTCCAAACTACTTTATTCGAGCAAACTAAACAACCAAAGAAAAGCACACAAAAACTAAGACGCTCCAAGAACAACACAACTGTGCATGAAACAATAAAAACGAAGTGTCTAGACAGACCTGAGCTTTTTATTGATGAAGAAGGGGATGCCTTGGGCATCCCCAACCTTTGACACTTGTACCTCTTGAATATTTATTGGGGTGACATGGGGTGGCATCCCCAAGCTTGAGCTTTTGTCCATTATTCATATCATTACATCATTCTCTCTCTACACCTGGATTTTTTCCTTCATACAAAACTTCACACAATCTTCATTAGCAACATTAGTTTATTCAAAAGATATTAGACCTATGGAAAAGCTTTAAAACAGCAAGGCTTTTCACTAAAAACACAAGCTACTATAGTAATTCCTTCAAAAAACTCAATTCCCCAAAAGAGAACTCAAAAAGGAATCAATAAGAAGCAAATGCAAATAATGACAGAAATCTGTCAAAACTAACCAGTAGGTAGAAACCAATTTTTTCGAACATATTATGTTGCTCAAATAAGAAAATGATAAACTAACGGAAATTATCTAAAATACTGGGGGATTTATTCGTAAATTTTGAGCTCAATCTGAGTTACAGAGACTCCTCACGATTTTTTTTGGTGGAGGACAAAAATCTGTTTCGAGACAGCAACTCCCGAAATCTTACTTCCCTCTTATTAGAGGTCATTCTTGGCACAAAAAGCAAACAAAAAGGATAAGTAGAGGTCATTACTGAAGGAATAACTTCCAAGACTCAAGGAAACTCTTGGGTTATCTCCCAACAAATACTTTTCCTTAACGCCTTTAAATTAGGCACAAGAAGCAAGAAGAATAAAGTATTTTCAAATGAAGAAGCATTACCCCTCTTGTTCTTTCCTTTCTTACCTTTCTTCTTCTCTTTAGGGAAGATATGATTTCTTACAGGAGGATCAAAATGCATGATGCCTTTTCCCACATCTATTACTTCCCCTAGGTGTTTCAGTAGAGATCTTCCAAGTGTGATTTGTCCTTTGCCTACACATTCAATAACAAGATAATCAGTAGTCACCATTTTCCCTGAGATTTTTGTAAACACACCTTCAGCTATTCCAATGGGTAATATAGTGCCATTGTTGGTAAGATAGATTTCCTCTCCTTCTTCAGTAAGCCCCAAAAGACTCAAGGAATCATAAATATCTTTAGGCATGAGGCAAAATTCAGACATGATATCACAACAGGCATCAAAAAGTGTAGTGTTTATTGAGACTTTGATTGTGGGAAACCACTTTGAAGGCTCATAATTTATGGGAACATAATCATGATAAGCCCTAAGCGTGTGATAGCAACTATTCATAACAGCAATACCTGTCTCAAGAGTGTTCAACCTAGCAAAAATATTTGTGAAAGAGGAATCAGACTTGCCAGGTGTACCATAAATCATGATTAATTTCTTTATGCCATCAAAAGCTTCATCCTCAGTACATAGCAAGAAATCTTTCTCAGCCAAATAATCCAAAGCATATCTATAACGAAGAGTAATACCGCGGTAGAAACTATCAATAACCAAGCTAAGGCTCACCTTAGGCTCGGTTTCCCTCTGTAAAGCAGAGATTCTAGACCAAGATTCTTTTAAACTTTCTTCACCTTTTTGCTTAATAGTGGAGATTTCTACCATAGGGGAAATAAAGGTTGGTCCAAAACTAGACATGGTAGCAACTAGAGCAGGAACTATTTTTTTTGTGTTTTTGAATAAATCAAGCAAACCAAACTAGACTAATTTTTTTTGGGTTTTTTGAAAAGAGGCAAACAAAACCAAGCAAAAGAAACAAAGCAAACTAAAAACAAAGTAAAGAGAAAGGAAGTGGAGGACTCCCCTTGTGAAGACGTCCTTAGCCTCCCCGGCAACGGTGCCAGAAATCTTGATGCGTGCACCCAGTGTTGACGAGGGACACTTCGTTGGAACCCCAAGAACAAGGTGTGAAGAGCACAACAACAAATTTCCCTCAGTAGAGACCGAGGTTATCGAACCTGAAGGAGGAAGGAAATATCTCAAAGGTGTCGCAAGCAACATGGAAACCTGCACAACACAAACTCAAGACTTTGTCCCAACGAATCAGTGAGGTTGTCAAGCTCACCAATTTGCTGTAACAAAAGATTAAACATATGGTGTGGAAGGTAATGGTTTGCAGCAAGTAAACAAGTAACATTAGAAGATGTATCAATGGTAAAGATTGGACCGGGGTCCATAGTTCACTAGAGGTGCTCTCCTTAGATAAAAAACATGGCATGAAGGGTAAACAAATTACAGACCGAGCAAGGCATAACAATGCAATTACTAGTCGAAAGATCCCATGAGATTCGATTGGGCAATACAACAATATACATAGACGCCATCCAAGCATCTATGACTAGAAGTCCACCTTGTTATCATCGAACCCCTCCGATTAAGTTGCAAGCAACAGACAACTGCTTTAAGCAAAGTGTGTAAGGTAAACAGTCCACATGTTCCATGAACAAGAGACCATTTTTTCTCCCTATTAGCAACAACACATCTACAACCGAAGAAATTATTTTCACTTCCCTTGGAAACTAGAGGCATGAACCCACTATCGAGCATAAATACCCCCTCTTGGAGTCACTAGCAACTACTTGACCAAGATAGCTACTAACAATAGAGAGCATGCAATATCACAAACAACATAGACATGATAGAATCATAAAAACAAAACCATTAATCAAACCAACATAATAATCTCAATATCCATCGGATCCCCGCAAACACAACATGCATGATTACAAATAGATTAGATCTTGATCATGAACGGATCTCACAAGATGCATGACTACATGTCTAGATCTTGTAATCACAAGGCATCCCCGCAAACACAACATGCATGACTACATGTCTAGATCTTGTGAGCTCCGTTCATGGTCAAAATCTCATCTATTTGTAATCATGCATGTTGTGTTTGCGGGGATCTGATGGATATTAAGATTACTATGTCAGATTGATTAATGGTTTTGTCTTATTGACTCTATCATGTCTGTGTTTTTTTTTGTGATCTTGCATGCTCTACGTTGTTAGTAGCTATCTTGGCCAAGTAGTTGCTAGTGACTCCAAGAGGAGGGTATTTATGCTCGATAGTGGGTTCATGCCTCTATTTAATCAAGGGAAGACAAAAATCTCTAAGGTTGTAGATGTGCTATTGCCACTAGGGAGAAAACACCGGTCTCTTGTTCATGGAACAAGTGGATTGTTTACCTTACACACTTTGCTTAAAGCAGTTGTCTGTTGCTTGCAACTTAATACTGGAGGGGGTTCAGATGATAACCAAAGGTGGACTTCTAGTCATAGATGCAGTTGGATGGCAGTCTATGTATCTTGTTGCATTGCCCAATCGAATCTCATAGGATCTTTATGTCTAGTATTGCATTGTTATGCCTTGCTCAGTCCTGTCAATTGCCCTGCTGTAATTTGTTTACCCAGAATACCATGTTTGTTTATCTAAGGAGAACACCTCTAGTGAACTATGGACCCCGGTCCAATCTTTACCATTGATATATCTTCCACTATTAATGTTTACTTGCTGCAAACCATCATCATCTTCCACACCATACAATTAATCCTTTGTTACAGCAACCGGTGAGATTGACAACCTCACTGTTCGTTGGGGCAAAGTCTTGAGTTTGTGTTGTGCAGGTTTCCACGTTGCTTGCAACACCTTTGAGACGTTTCCTTCCTCCTACTGGTTTGATAACCTTGATTTCTTACTGAGGGAAGACTTGCTGCATCGTACCTTGCTCTTGGGGTTTCCCGACGAAGCGTTCCACGTTGACGCAGCGCCATCAAGATTTTCTGGCGCCGTTGCCGGGGATCTAAAATAAGAAGAAGCTCCCACGTCAACAACACGCCAGCAGAGACCAAGAAAGCATTGGCGACCCAACGTAAAGAGGAAAAGACCGCAAGGTGGAATGTGATCAAAATATTGAAGGAATAGAAGTGGAGTCCCAAGTTGGCGAGGAATGAAGGCTTGCACTAGAGGATGAAGATTGGCAAAAGAAAAGAAGATTGAAGAGCATAGGCTTGCACCCCGAGGAGAAGTTGGGAAAGGAGTACACAATATCATGTTCATGGACCCAAATTTGATGGATGCAGCGTCTAGGATGTATATGGAGCGCGCTCCAGCCAAAATCATGGCACGTGGGGGTGTTGATGGTGGTGTCCATGGGGGTGGTGATGGTGGTGGCCGTGTGGTTGGTCATGGTGATGGTGGTGGTGGCCATGGAGGTGGTGATGGTGGTGAGCATGAATGTGTTTGAGTTCGTGATTTGGTAAGGTGGTGATGTCCACAACATAAACACATAATATGTTGTATTTTTTGGATCAAATTTGGTCAATGTGGTGCCTTTTAGATGAACTATATGCATGCTTTAATTTGATGTGTTCGAGCGGATGAACTATATGTATGTCTATTGTTAGTAATCAGGAATATTGCATTTGAATGATTGATCAAATGTCATGCAATAGTTTGAAATATATGTTGGAAGGGGTTTCAAAGTTTAGCACAGTATATTTTGAAGAAGTTAAATATAGAGCTTCGGCTAGAAAGAGCCATAGTTTAACTCCTCAAAAAATTAAAAGTTAAGGATAAAAGACCACATAATAAGAAGCTAAGTTAGGGTTTGGCTAGAGATGCTCCAAGTGCCCAGCTGTCCAGTGCTTTTTACTGAGCCAAGTATCTAATGGAACCGAGTGTTTCAAGTCGAAAATGAAAAGAAAAGAGGAACATACCAACCTAATTCTCTTGTATTAATTGCGAAGTTTTAAAAAATCGTTTATTGCGGATGAAATTGAAAACCCAGCCCATCAACCCGGCCCGGAACAACTCGGCACCTCATCCCCTTCCTCCCCAATCCAAAACCTTCCACCTCGGAGCTGACAAGCGAGCACGGTGCCAGCAACACTAACCCCCGCCCAGCCTCTTTCTCATGGCCACGGCGCCGCACCTCGCCTTCCACCTCCCATTCCCCTTTCCTTCCACTTCTCGCCCGCCGTCCAGGGCCCTGCCCCAGCCGCTCCAGCGCCGGGCCCCTCTGCGCCTCGCAGCGGGCCGCCGCTTCCGCCCGCCCACCGCCGACGACGAGCCTCCCGAGGCCGCAGAGGACTCGTCCCACGGCCTCAACAGGTACGACCAGCTCGCGCGCCACGTGGAGCGAGCTCGGAAACGGCAGCAGGCCGAGCAGCCGGAGGTCACCGCGGACCACCCGCTCTTCTCGTCCCCTCCCTCGGCCGGCGGCGGGAGCTATGACCCCGACGACGAGTTCTTCGACGAGATCGACCGCGCTATTGCTGAGAAGCGGGAGGAGTTCACGCGGCGCGGGCTCATTAAGCCGACCCCGCCTCCGCTGCCCGAGGTGGATGGCCCCGCCGACGAGCTCTCCCCCGAGGAGGCCATCGACCTCGACGAGATTCGGAGGCTGCAAGGCCTCAGTGTAGCGTCCGTGGCAGACGAAGGGGGCGATGTGGTGGATGTGGGCGAGGAGGAGGACGGCAGCGGGGGCTTGCCGCTCGATGACGACGTCGAAGGCTTTGATGTGGCGGACGAGCTCGGGTTAGAAGGGCCGAGGATGCGGTACCCGGCCTTCCGCATGACGTTGGCCGAGCTCCTCGACGAGAGCAAGCTGGTCCCTCTAGCGGTGACGGGCGACCAGGACGTCGCGCTCGCGGGGGTGCAGAGCGACGCCAGCCTCGTGGCGGCCGGGGACCTCTTCGTGTGCGTGGGAGAGAACGGGCTTGCTGGGCTTACCGAGGCTGACAAGCGCGGTGCCGTCGCCGTGGTGGCCGACCAGGACGTGGACATCGAGGGCACCCTGGCCTGTCGCGCACTGATCATTGTCGACGACATCACGGCTGCTCTCCGTGTGCTCCCTGCCTGCCTCTACAGACGACCCTCGAAGGACATGGCTGTCGTTGGTGTCACTGGGACAGACGGCGTCACCACCACTTCCCACCTCGTCAAAGCAATGTACGAAGCCATGGGTATCAGGACTGGCATGGTAGGCGTTCTCGGTGCCTACGCCTTCGGCAGCAACAAGCTGGATGCGCAACCTGCTGCATCAGCTGATCCAATGGCCGTGCAGAAGCTGATGGCAACGATGTTGCACAATGGTGCTGAAGCTGTTGTATTGGAGACGACCACTGATGGGATGCTACCATCAGGTGTGGACAGTGAGATAGATTACGATATCGCCGTGCTGACCAATGTTAGGCATGCCAATTTGGAGGCTGGCATGACATTCGAGGAGTACATGAGCAACATGGCCTCTCTTTTTTCCAAAATGGTGGACCCTGAGCGCCATCGTAAGGTGGTAAACATCGATGATCCAAGCGCACCATTCTTTGCCGCCCAAGGGGGACACGCTGTCCCTGTGGTGACATATTCATTTGAGAACAAGAAGGCTGACGTGCACACTCTTAAGCACCAGCTTTCCCTGTTTGAGACGGAAGTTCTGGTACAAACACCACACGGAATCCTTGAAATATCCTCTGGGCTGCTAGGGAGGGACAACATCTATAACATCCTTGCAACTGTGGCAGTTGGTGTTGCAGTGGGTGCACCATTGGAGGACATAGTGAAGGGTATCGAAGAGGTGGATGCAATCCCAGGCCGGTGTGAGCTAATTGACGAGGAACAAGCCTTTGGGGTGATCATTGATCATGCGAGGACACCGGAAGCTCTGTCAAGGCTTCTTGACCGTGTAAAGGAACTAGGTCCACGCCGTATTGTCACGGGTATGCCTTGTTTCCCTCATAGTTCTCATTAACACACTGCCTCAACAAAGTTATACTTGGCTTTAGATTATTAATTTCTTGTACATCGTTGCTATATGTTCTCTATTCTGGTCGTGGTATTACAGATTGAACCTCCTCCTCTGTTGTTCTATGTAGTTATTGGATGTTGCGGTGAGAAAGAAAGAGGGAAGAGGCCGATGATGACAAAGATTGCTGCTGAGAAAAGTGATGTTGTTATGTTGACATCCGACAATCCAGCAAGTGAAGACCCCTGTACGTTTCTTAGTATATCTGGTTATGAGATCTTAATGTGACTGAACACATGAGTGAGCTGAAGTTTTACACATTTTTTCTTGGTCTATTCTGAGCAGTGGATATCCTAGACGATATGTTGTCTGGGGTAGGATGGACCATGGAAGAATACTTGAAGTATGGCGCAAATGATTATTACCCACCCCTACCAAATGGTCACAGACTATTCTTACATGATATTAGAAGAGTTGCAGTGCGAGCTGCTGTTGCAATGGGCGAGCAAGGAGATGTTGTTGTAAGTTTTCTATGAAGTTCCTCACTTTCAGGAAGCATTTGCTGTGGTCTTGACTCCTGAGTCACCATCCTATGTGAAGGAATTGTTGAAATATGCAACACTTGAATCTCCATGCATGTGATTTTGTGTAAAACTGCT
The DNA here is from genome assembly GCA_030063025.1 of Avena longiglumis. Classification (NCBI taxonomy): domain Eukaryota; kingdom Viridiplantae; phylum Streptophyta; class Magnoliopsida; order Poales; family Poaceae; genus Avena; species Avena longiglumis. The sequence goes on along the minus strand of CP125974.1, from coordinate 451,426,175 downwards.
TACAGAAGCTGATCTTGGATCTTCTCAAGTTTCGAGTATAATGATTTCAAACATCTAAAACCCCAACAGGGTCATGTGTCTGCTTCGATCTATCTGATCTATGTCAGAAAGATAGTAGGTTGTTGGGTTACTATCTGGGTCAAACTTAATGTGCTAGACTGCTAGTAGTAAGGAACTACCGAGTTGCATTGATGTTGTGAGATAGAAGGCTTGACTCTGTAGGTGTTAACGTTAGTATAGGTTTGCTGCTAACCATCTTCCACATGTTGGTACATTTTGATCCTTATTCCTGACGACTTTGTTTTATCCTTCAGGTTGTCACTGGAAAAGGGAATGATACTTATGAGTTGGAAGGTGATAAGAGGGAGTTCTTTGATGACAGGGAAGAGTGCCGCGAAGCACTGCAGTACGTTGATCAATTGCATCGATCTGGAATAGACACCTCAGAGTTTCCATGGCGGTACGTTTCATTCTAAACCACTGGCTCTCAGGGCTTGTTCAATCATGACTCATGTGTATGTGCTTGCTGCCATAAGGTTGTGCCCTTCCAAACACTTCGCCTTGCCTCTGGTTTTCATTTCCTACAGAAAAGGAATCACATGCTGTAAATTTTCAGAACCCCAATTTGCGTCATCTACCTACCTCACACCTTGTGATGTGTTTTGCATAACTTGCCCTGAACGCATTTGTATTACATCAGAGATTCGTCTGTACTAGTTTCCTCGTTTGCAATGTTGTTTCGCATTGAACTACCGGATTACTCATCTTGCTTCTCTCTGGGTTCCACAGGTTACCAGAAAGCCACTGATTGGTACCCAAGACGGCCAAGCTTCTTTTCCCAGTCATGAAGCAGCAATGGACTCTCAATTTTGCTAGCATGAGCTTCTCAAAGATAGGCCAGCCGATTGAGCCAGGCAAGAAATCTGACCCAGCTTGCGCTCAAGGTTCTGACCATGATTGCTAACTGCTAACGAACAACTAGCTTATGATTATCAGTGATGATTACTGGAAGGTAGATAAGTAGATGGCCTTGGAATTTTGTCTGTGATTATTGTTGATGTGGATTCCTTTTCCGATGAAAATCTACATGCAAATAAAAGACATTAGCATTTATAAGTGTAGTTTTTTTATAATTGTTTTGACATTAAAAGTTCTTTCCCTGAATTTACCGTCTCGCGCTGACTAAAGTCATTTCGCCTCTTTTTAACATATGGTAAATTTATATGAAACCATCGGTGTGTATCGAGTCTATCGAATTGAGAGGCGAAATGACTCCTAAGACAAACAGGAAAATCTTTAAAATCAAGTGTCAACAAAAATCTAAAATTATCTACCAAATATAAATGTTCATGTCTTTTACATGCTTGTATTTGTTTTTCGAAAAAGGTATTAGTATGCCCTGAGGGAAAATTACAAATGCTGATGTCCAGAAAAGTAAAAATGAATCTTAAACACTGAACTTTTTTCTTTGCACATAGTGCAAAACAATCTTATTTTTCCACGACACTTTACAAGCACATAAAGAGGACTAAAATAATCCTATTTCTTTTTTTAATAAATTTGATATTTGGAGAGCTTATTTTTCACCGGTATCTCCTTTGTACTTATCCTCTTGTGTAGTACTCCAACACAAGTACTATAGAGTATACGAGTTTAGGGATAAAACTATAACTGAATATGCCAGTTTATTTTGTACCTGTAGGGTCATTTTAATAGTTCCCGACCACATCACATAATACAAATGCCTTCCCCTCAAAATGTTTACCAGTCCCAAACCCAGCAAGGCCATGATAATGGAGATTGCCAACCTGCTATCCGTGTCACTGTAAGCGATATGCCATGGCGACAACTTTCTCCCTAAGGACGGCGCCTTTCAGTGTGATCACCGGCGATGACAAGCCGACCCTATGACATTCGAGCTGAAGCTGCACCTGCTCGTGGGTTCAGTTTCCACTCTTTGTTGCAATATCGTACAATTTGTAGTCATTTCTTCTCTTCTGGTGCATCTTCTGTAAATTGTAGTCTATGAATTGGATTATGGGAGAGTAGAATTTTACATGGTTCCTTGCAGTAAAATGGATGGATTGTATCTGTCTGAAGTCTGATGGAGAAGGTGAGTTGCCAAATTTTCGTTGTAAAGTTCTGTGCTGACATTGTGCCGTGAGCTTGTATCCGGTAAAATGGTGAATGCTGGGTGTGAGATATTATACAGTGAGCCTGTATCTGGTAAAATGGTGAATGCTGGTTGTGAATAAGGAAGTCGAATAGCTCTACTGGTTTCCTCTGGTGGATGCGTGGAATATTTTTGTCCCATATTATTGTTGACACGTACAGGCGCATGGTCCTTGCAAACATTTAGAGGAGAGATTTGGAATTTTGGTTGAAAGCTGGTTTGGTCTAACTAAACGTCTAGTTTAGAGACGACATATATCGTTTGAAAGATTGCTTGGAAAGTTCATGTTCTTGGAGTTGAAAGTCCACAAATTTTCAATTGAAATTCGATGGAAAGAAAAGAACTCGTCGTTGGCATGGGCACCCGGATATATGAATTTTTATTGTGTTGATTGACTCGAGATCGATAGTATGAACCAATTTTTAAAGCAAGACCTTTAGCTCGAATTTTAGCACCAGTTGGGCTCTTTGCACAAGGACTCTGCGATGCCGGTGCTGCACAGGAGTGCAGACACCCGGTGAGCGCCGACGGTGCTTTCGCTACGGATGTAGATTCTTTGGAGAAGGTCATGCGCAGGAAGGTCGAGAAGAATCTCGACACGGCTGGTAATCCCTCTTCATCTAAGTCATTTATTCCTTTCTCATCGACTCGTATTAATTCATCTAAGTCATTTATTTCTTTTTCATCGACTCGCATTAATTCTAAGTTTAATTCTGTTGGAATTAATTTAGGTAAGAATATAAGTGATGTTTCTATTTCTGCTAAGGTCTTAAAGCGGATGGAATTTGACCGGTTAACAGTTGTTTCAAAAGCCTCGGCCTCTTTGTTGGAGATATGCCCAAGAGGCAATAATAAAGTAGGTTATTATCATATCTCATACTTATGATAAATGTTTGCATACCATGCTATAATTGTATTAAAAGGAAACATTAATACTTGTATGATTTGTAAACATAAAAGAGTCCCTAGTAAAGCCTCTTGTTAAACTAGCTTGTTGGTTAATATATGATCATAGTTTCCTGATCATGAACATAGAGATGTTATTAACAACAGGGTCATATCATTAGGAGAATGATGTGATGGACATACTCCTATAGTTAAGCGTAGCATAAAGATCAAGTCATTTAATATAGTTCATTTGCTATAATCTTTCTGATACATAGTAACCTAATTCTTTCGACCATGAGATCATGTTAATCACCATCACCAGAAGGATGCTTTGATGACATCAAACACCACACCGTAACTGGGTGGCTATAAAGGTGGCATTGAGTGTTTGAAAAGTATGGGTTGAGGCACATGGATCAAGAGTGGGATTTGTCCATCCATATGACAGATAGATATACTCTGGGCCCTCTCGGTGGAATGTCATCCAATTAGCTTGCAAGCATGTGACTGGCTCATAAGGGATCACATGCCACGGAAACGAGAAAAGAGTACTTATCGGTAACGAGGTTGAACTAGGTATGCAGAGATACCGACGATCAAAACCTCGGATAAGTAAACTATCATGAGACAAAGGGAAATTGGTATCGTATGTAAGTGGTTCATTCGATCGCAAAGCAATCATAGAAATATGTGGGAGCCATATGAATTTCCAGATTCCTCTATTGGTTATTGTTCGGAGAAGTGTCTCGATCATGTCCGCATAATTCACGAACCGTAGGGAGACACACTTAAGGATTCGATGTTGTTGAGTAGTTATGGAATGATGAGTAAGAGACCGAATATTGTTCGGAGTCTCGGATGGGATCCGGGATATCACGAAGAGATCCGGAATGGTCCGGAGAATAAGATTCATATAAGGAAAGTCCTGTTTTGGGGTTGGAGAATGGTTCCGGTGTTTTCATCGGGAATGTTCTAGAAGGTTCCGGAATGTCCGACACTCCGGAGGGGAAGGGTACATGAATGTGTCATAACAAGTTGGAATGATTGCATCATGTACTAGGTGTCATCGCTGAACAAAATAAAGGGTTTAATCAAACCCTAGTTTGAAAAAGTCAAACGCCAATTTGAAAAGTCAAACGACTATTTTGTGAGGTGGAGGGAGAGAAGGAAACCTGGGAAGAGAAGGTTTCCCTTCTCTCCAAACCCGCCAGCAAGGGAGTTGGGGAGGACTCGGCCAGCCCTAGCCGCCTCTCCACCTATAAAAGAAAGGCCCCCCTCTCCCCACACCTCCCTTGGCCCCTCTAAACCCTAGGCCACCGCCTCTTCTAGATGCGGGTGCCTAGAGATCTCCTCTAAACCGCCTAGCTAATCCCTAGTCGATGGTTGCTCTAAACCCTTTGTGCCTCTAAACCCTAGACCACCAAGGCCTCTCTCAGTCCACCATACTGCTCGCTTAAGGCGAAGCCTGCGAGATCTCCCTCTACTTCCTACGTCGTCTTTGTGCCGGAATCACGAGAGTGCTACAACCTCCGCTGCTCTGGAACAAGGGAGAGGAAGGTCTTCATCGAAAATCGAACGTGTGACCGATTGCGGAAGCGCCGAGCCTTAACGCAGAAAAGGATCGTCTACGCGATCTTGAGATCGGCAAGTGTACGACTACATCACCCACGAGAATTTGCTCTCGTTAACCGCTTTGGAATCTTCAAGGGTGAGTTCCTCTATCGACTCGTTGCTACAATCTAGTAGATAGATCTTGGCTTGTTTGTGTGCATGCGGTAGAATTTTTTTGTTTTCCATGCTACGAACCCCTTCAGTGGTATCAGAGCCGTGTCTATATGTAGATCTGTTGCACGAGTAGAACACAATGGTCATTGTGGGCGTTGATGCTTTTGTTGTCGATTGCTTCTTGTGTACTTTGCATCTTGCGGGATGGTGGGATGAAGCGGCCCGGGCTAACCTTACATGACATCGTTCATGAGACTTGCTCCACGCTTGACATGCAACTTGTATTGCATAAGTGGCTTTGCGGGTGCCTGTTTCTCCCAACATAGTTAAGATTCAATTTACAACGGGTGATTGAAAATACTAGTATCAATGTTGTGGTTCTTGTTCGTAAGTTAGAACGACACTTATTGAAAGCCCCAAACCACGTAAAACATGCAAAGAAAATTAGAGGCGTCTAACTTTGTTTTGCAGGGGTGTGCTGTGATGTGATATGGCCATGATTATGATTATATATGATGTATGCAATGTTCCTTACTGTAAGTTGGCAACCGGCAGGAGCCATATGGTTGTCTTTAAATTCTGTTAAGACCCGCGTGTCTATTCAAAGTAGTTGTAATAGTTGAAGCTGGTGGACGACAACCATGGAGCGGCGTCATTGACCTTGATGCAATGCCGGTGATGATGGAGATCATGTTCGTGCTTGAAGATGGAGATCAGAAGCACAAAGAAGAAAGGCCATATCATATCACATATTATGAATTGCATGTGATGTTAATACTTTTATGCATCTTGTATTGCTTAGTTTACGATGGTAGCATTATAAGATGATCCCTCAAGCACACAATTTCAAGTTTTAAAGTGTTCATCCTTAGTAAGCACCGTTGCTAAAGCTTGTTGTTTCGAAGCACCACGTGATGATCGGGTGTGTTAGATTCCGCAAGTGTATACAACGTGAGCAAGCCAGATTTGCTCATGCGGAAGCTAAGGTTTGATCTTGACGAGCCTAGCATGTACAGACATGGTCTCGGAACACGGATCACCGAAAGGTAAAGCATGAGTCATATAGTAGTTATGATGAACATGTTGATTGTTCGCCATTGAAGCTACATCAACTCTCGTGATGATCGGTTTTGATGTGGTGGATTTGGTTCGTGTGATTACTAAAACAATGTGAGGGATATTGTTTTGAGTGGGAGTTCAACGGCAATATGATTAAAAGTTGAACACTATTTATCATAAATTAAATCAAAGTGAATTTGCATAGTTGTTGTAGTCATTGGCATCCGTTTACCACCTTGCGCTTAGTTATAATTGAGATGATAGAACTATAGAATTCTGGTTAGTTACTTTATGAACTGGTATCGTATTGTTTTGAAGTGTTAATCTAAAGTTTAAAAGTCCTATTGCAAACTTTCAGTAAGTTCTGGTTACTCCAAGTTTAATAATTGGTATTAAATCAAGAGTGACAATTCCAAGTATTAGTGTATGAGTATCATGTTTGTCTCCATGATTCTTGATATCCAAAGGATTGTCTTAATATCAAGGTTATCTAGGATCTGAAAGAGTTGTTTCAGAAACCATGATGTGTGGAAGATATTGTGATATCTAAAACGAAGTTTTGGTTGCAACATGACAGAGTATAATATGGCAAAAGTCATGTTCTCATATTTGATGAGAATTTGCAAAAGGTTGGAGACAATAATTGTCCTAATCCTCCAAAAGGTTTTGGAGAGCAACATTATACTCGCGATTTACCGTTATAAGCTAAAAGTAGCTTGATCATGAATAATTCCATGATAAGGGTGAATATTTGATGTAGGTAAAATATTTACTACACCAAGAGATTACTAAAGAATGGAATTTGAAAGCACACCAAACATTTGATGATGGTGATCTACTTCAAAGTGAAAGTCCAAAGACATTCGTATTTAATTATACACGCTTTGGACTATGTGTCATATGTATGACTTCACTATTGATGTTGATAGATTCTTTCAAAAGGGAATACTGAAAGAGAATCTCATAAACATATGGGAGAAAAGAAAAGATTAGAATTGTTCAGCTTAAGTATATAGATGATATACATGTTATGGCTATATTCTTTGCTTATTAAACAATGTGGTTCTTAAGTATTTGATACTAAATTTGTTGGTGTGAATCGTCATACGAAACAACACAATTCATGAACTACAATGACCTAAGTAACTAGCAAAAGAATATGTGATGATGTTCATCGAGAACAAATAAAGGGTTATTGTGCTGCTTGTTAAACATCAAAGCTTGCCTTCAAGATTTGTTTTATCAGGTATTATGAGAACAAAAGGGTTGTTCAAATAATTGCCGTAATCCATAAAAGATGGATGATTCACAAATCTCGTTAGAGAAATCACATCCATAAAACTAGTGCTAAAAAAATGTCGAAAGACAAATTGATTGAAAGGTCACTTAGGAAGTGACATCGCCGTTTAAATTATAATGGAAAGAAAACATGAAGAAACTCCATGCTGATGGAATTTGGGAGTCTTTTGATTTTTGATCAAATGACGCTTGTAAATCTTTCCTAGAGATAATTAAAACTTCGTTCATAGGCCAAAAGGGAACGAATGACTAGCTTATTGGAACTTGTACATATTGTTGTATGAAGTCCATTATGTATAGTCAAGAGCGATGGATTTCAACTTCATATGCTTCCTCCGAAAATTTTAGTGAATATATGAATATTTACTTAATAAGGATGAAGTATGAAACATTTGAAAAGTTCAAATACTTTCAAGATGAAGTGCAAAATCATTGTAACAAGAATATAAATAGTTTATGATAAGATCATAAATGAAGATATTTGAGTTACAAGTTTAGCATAATACCTAAGATTTAAGGAATCGTTCCATGGATTTGCATTTTTCGAAACACCATAAGAGTATGGAGCATTCGAGATTTGTAATTAAACCTTGTTTGACATGGTAAGCTCAAAGGTGTAATTCATAAAACTGCCATTAAAATTTTAAAAGATTAAAAGCTTTAGAGACTACCGTTTTTTCCACTGAAAAGAGATCCATCATAATCCGTTGAAATGACACCATATAAAGTTATGGTTTGGGATAAAACCCAAGTTGTCCTTTCTTAAACATTGGTATGCTATGCATAAGAAAGATGTTTGCAACCAAAGTCGGATGAACCTGTCTTTGTATGTTATTTCGAATAACTATTAAGTAATCCTCCATAACATCGGAGACAAAAGTGTTTGTCACTTAGAACGTCAAGTTTCTTTGAGAAGGAATTTTTTCGTGAAAAGATAAGTGGGAGGACAATAGAACTTTTATAAGGTTAAAAGAACCTTAGCTATATGTGCAAAGTTGCGCTTGAAAAGTGTTAGGGAGGCAACAATGCTCATGGCTCACGTGCCTCAAAGGTTGTGGTTACGAAGGTCAAAGTTTCTATTGAACCAAGTAGGTCGAGTAAACAATCAAATACCAAGATTTGAGGGTTGAATCATTATTTTAGAATAATGAACATACTGCATGCAAAGAAGCGATGATGGGCCCTGACTCTGTAAAATGGCTTGAATCCATAAAATCCGTGATAGTTCCATACACGAGAAATCAATTTTTGAACTTGAAGGACCCTCGAGAAAGGTGTAAGACCTTACAGTTGTGTTTGGATCTATAAAGAAATAGACATGGATGTTTCGCATCTATGAAATGGTCGACATGTTGGGAAAGAGTTCACAACAATGTTCAAAGGTTGACTATGACAAGATTTGATCTTTCATAGCGATATTTAGTCTAGACGGATTAATGTAGCAACCACGACATATAATTTTGTTATGTGTTGAATAAACAAAACAAGTTCTTCTAATAGAATGGTTACCAAGGACGTGTACATGACACAGTCCAAAGGGTTTTGTTAATTCAAAGGATGTTAAAAGCATATGCAAACTTCAATGGTTGAAGTAAGCATCGCAGAGTTGGAATCTTCACTATGATGAAACTGTTAAAAGAGTTTAATTTCATCGGAGACGATGAAGATGCTTGCATTTGCAAGAAATTAAGTGGGAGCGCTAAGACATGTTTCTAATACATTATGTGGAAGACATATTGTTGATTGGAAATAATGTATCTTTTATTAACACAGGATAAGAATTTCATCTCGATGAAAGACTTAGGCAAAACCCAAATATTTGGCATCAGTAGACGCTAATATGGTTGTGCCGAAAGTACATAGATGATATATTGAATGAGTTCAATATAGAAACTACAAGAAAGGTTCTTGTCGCACAGAAAGGATTGAATGAGTTAAATATTGATGATATATTCAAGTGTATTGACACTTGGTAAGTGAAACAAAGATTCAAGTATAGATTGATACTTGATGTATAAAATCACAAAGAGTATTTTATCAATCATGTTGTGATGTGTACAAATCCAGATATGTCCTATGCTCTAAATGTTATGAGCGTATACCGGAATGATTCATAAGATGATTATTGGACAATAGTAAAGATATTCTTTTGATCTTGTAAAAGAAATAAGAATATATTATTTTGTAGAAGTGACAAATAGATGGTTAGTTCATTGTAAATGAATTACATTGATACTAGTTTTGTCACAAAGTACAAATTAAGTTTATCTCAATCTAAACTAACGGTGGCATAATATGATGGAAAGTAAGTTCCATAATGAATTTGGATGAATTCCAAAGTTAAGACATTGTGACAGATACTACAACAAAAGGCTAAGTATATGACTGCTATTATAGCATCAAAAGAGGGCATTTGTGTCAAGTAGTTTGTTATCAAACTAGGTGTAGTTCACAGTGGGATAGTACTATGAAGATATATTGTACGACAATATTATCAACATGTTTTAACCCCAAAGAACTAAAGGTCACACCAGAGGACCAAATTTGTACGAAGCCATCTCATTAGAGAATAAGTGATGCGTAGAGACGCAAAGACATGCAATTACACACGGACTTGGAAGTGTCAGATCCGGAGATCAGTTGACCACTAGCAAACGTGTACTTACAACACCGGAAAGCCATAGGTGTTGAATACACAAATGTTTGAAACTAGATTATTGACTCTAGTGCAAGTGGGAGACTGTTGGAGATATGCCCAAGAGGCAATAATAAAGTAGGTTATTATCATATCTTCATACTTATGATAAATGTTTACATACCATGCTATAATTGTATTAAAAGGAAACATTAATACTTGTGTGATTTGTAAACATAAAAGAGTCCCTAGTAAAGCCTCTTATTAAACTAGCTTTTTGGTTAATATATGATCATAGTTTCCTGATCATGAACATATAGATGTTATTAACAACAGGGTCATATCATTAGGAGAATGATGTGATGGACATACTCCTATAGTTAAGCGTAGCATAAAGATCAAGTCATTTAATATAGTTCATTTGCTATAAGCTTTCTGATACATAGTAACCTAATTCCTTCGACCATGAGATCATGTTAATCACCATCACCGGAAGGATGCTTTGATGATATCAAACACCACACCGTAACTGGGTGGCTATAAAGGTGGCATTGAGTGTTTGGAAAGTATGGGTTGAGGCACCTGGATCAAGAGTGGGATTTGTCCATCCATATGACGGATAGATATACTCTGGGCCCTCTCGGTGGAATGTCATCCAATTAGCTTGCAAGCATGTGACTGTCTCACAAGGGATCACATGCCACGGGAACGAGAAAAGAGTACTTATCGGTAACGAGGTTGAACTAGGTATGCAGAGATACCGACGATCAAAACCTCTTATAAGTAAACTATCGTGAGACAAAGGGAAATTGGTATCGTATGTAAGTGGTTCATTCGATCGCAAAGCAATCATAAAAATATGTGGGAGCCATATGAATTTCCATATTCCTCTATTGGTTATTGTTCGGAGAAGTGTCTCGATCATGTCCGCATAATTCACGAATCGTAGGGAGACACACTTAAGGATTCGATGTTGTTGAGTAGTTATGGAATGATGAGTAAGAGACCGAATATTGTTCAGAGTCTCGGATGGGATCCGGGATATCACGAGGAGATCTGGAATGGTCCGGAGAATAAGATTCATATAAGGAAAGTCTTGTTTCGTGGTTGGAGAATGGTTCCGGTGTTTTCATCGGGAATGTTCTAGAAGGTTCCGGAATGTCCGGCACTCCGGAGGGGAAGGGTACATGAATGTGTCATAACAAGTTGGAATGATTGCACCATGTACTAGGTGTCATCACTGAACAAAATAAAGGGTTTAATCAAATCCTAGTTTGAAAAAGTCAAACGCCAATTTGAAAAGTCAAACAGCTATTTTGTGAGGTGGAGGGAGAGAAGGAAACCTGGGAAGAGAAGGTTTCCCTTCTCTCCTCCAAACCGCCGGCCAGCAAGGGAGTTGGGGGAGGACTTGGCTATACCTAGCCGCCTCTCCCACCTATAAAATAAAGGGAGGGGGAGCCCCCTCTCCCTACACCTTGTCCCTTAGCCGGCGCCCCTCTAAACCCTAAACCAGCCGCCGTCCCCCTTCTAGATGCGGCTGCCCTAGATCTCCTCTAAACCGCCGTCTAGCTAATCCCTAGATGCTGTTTGCTCTAAACCCCTTGGTGCCTCTAAACCCTAGACCACCAAGGCCTCTCTCATAGTCCACCATACTCGCTCCGGCTTAAGGCGAAGCCCTGCGAGATCTCCCCTCTACTTCCGGTACCACGCCGTTGTGCTGCCGGAATCACGAGGAGAGTGCTACAACCTCACGCCATCTTTGGAACAAGGGAGAGGAAGGTCTTCATCGAAAATTTAACGTGTGACCGATTGCGAAGGCGCCGGAATGCAGCGCCGGAAGGATCGTCTACGCGATCTTGAGATCGGCAAGTGTACGACTACATCACCCACGAGAATCTGCTCTCGTTAACCGCTTTGGAATCTTTGAGGGTGAGTTCCTCTATCGACTCGTTGCTACAATGTAGTAGATAGATCTTGGCTTGTTTGTGTGCATGCGGTAGAAATTTTTTGTTTTCCATGCTACGAACCCCTTCACTCTTATAATTTTACCTACTCTTATGATGAGGATACAGACATCTCAACAGATGGTGAAATCCTATCTCATCTAGTAGGTAAAGTTCTTAAAGTTGGTTTGGACGAAGATAAGTTAAGCTCAATTTATGAGCTAACTGCTTCTGGTCGTAAATCGACTTCTGGAAAAGAATGGAACAAGTCTCGTAAATGAGATCTTGTGCCTAAGTCTATTATTGTTTCCCAATGAATGGCATGTTTTTGAATAGCAGAGGTTTTTGAGACTTGACTAAATATTTACACATTGCACTCTGTTCTAGGGACCACAATCTGGATTTTGTGGCTATCTCCGAAACAGGTAGACGAGAATTTTCACAAACTATACTAGATCGCCTATCGGGCGGTATAGATTTTGTGTGGCATTCTCATCCATCCAGGGGACGGTCTAGGGGCATTTTACTTGGAGTGCGAGCAGACACCATGGATATATTAGCTGTTGCGGATGGGAGTTTTATATAAAACTTCACATCCGTAACAAAGCCGATAATTTCGTCTGGAGTCTGGTTGCTGTGTATGGTGATGCTCAAGAGGCTTTCAAGGCAGATTTTCTTCGAGAATTGGTGAACTTAGCAAAAGATAATCCGTATCCTATTCTTATAGGTTATAGGGGGGTAACTTGCTTCGGTTCCCATATGAGAAGAGCAAAGGTCGTTTCGACGATCATTGGCCCTTCCTTTTTAACGCTGTCATTGACAGTCTTGACTTGAAGGAAGTAAACATGATCGGTAGACAATTTACTTGGGCTAATTCTTTGCCAGAACCAACATATGAAAAACTTAATCGTGTACTGATGGACTTAGATTGGGAAGACCACTTCCCTCTAGTTTCGGTACGCGCTCTAGAACATATTGAGGCTCTGTCAGACCATGCTCCCATTTTGCTAACCATTGGTTTACCATCTCAACGTTGTGGCCGTCCTTTCAAATTTGAGCTCGGATGGCTGCTTCGTGATGGTTTCCATGATATGGTGAAAGCAGTTTGGGAAAGACTGGTTGCTGGTGATACCCCAATTCAGAGATGGAATAATAAAATGCATTTGACACGGAAACATCTCGGGGGTTGGGTGCATCATACCGCTGGTATTCTTAAAAAGGAAAAACTTAGACTTTCAGCTACTATTGATGATCTTGAAGCTTTGGCAGAAACCCGATTGCTTACTCCACATGAAATTGAGCTTAAAAGCCAATCAAATGCGGAGATTGCCTGGTTACTGTGCAAAGAGGAACTCAAGTGGTATCAACATTCTAAATCACAGTTTATTTTGCATGGGGATTCGAATACTAGATAGTTCCATAGTGTAGCCAATGGCAGACACAAGAAGAAACGTATTCATTCCTTAAGGCATAATGACGAAATGGTTGAAGGACACGAGCAACTAAAGTCTTACATTACGAATTATTATAAGGGTTTGTTTGGGGATCCGGAGGAAGGCACTTTCTCATTGGATGAATCCCAAACTAACGATGTACCCCAAGTTTATGTGGAGGAAAACAACTATCTGACTACTCCCTATTTCGAGGAGGAAGTCAAATTAGCTGTTTTCCAAATGGAGCATAATAAGGCACCTGGTCCGGATGGTTTCCCCGCTGAGTTTTATCAAACTTTTTGGGATGTAATCAAATTAGATCTCTTGAATATGTTCAGTGCTGAACTTTGGTGAAATCATCTTACAACCTAAAGTTAATGAAGCAGAACGGATACAGCAATATAGACCGATCTGTCTTCTTAATGTTAGCTTCAATATTTTCACCAAGGTCGCCACTACCAGGTTAAACTCTGTATCTGATCATGTTGTTAGGCCTTCGCAAACCGCCTTCATCCGCCTTCATGCAAGGTAGACACATTCTCGACGGTGTGGCTACCTTGCATGAAACGGTTCATGAGCTTCGTAGAAAGAAATTGAATAGGGTAATCCTTAAAATTGATTTTGAGAAGGCTTATGACAAAGTTAAATGATCTTTCCTACAACAAGCTCTTAGAATTAAAGGCTTTTCAGCGGAATGGCGTTCCTTGATTAATAGCTTTGTAGTCGAAGGTAGTGTTGCCATCAAAGTCAATGACGATGTTGGCAACTACTTTCAGACTAAGAAAGGGCTAAGACAAGGATATCCATTATCGCCCATGCTTTTTAATATAGTAGCTGATATGTTATCCATCTTGATTGAGCGTGCTAAGTATGATGACCAAATTGAAGGTGTCATACCTCACCTTGTCGATGGGGGGTTATCTATACTTCAATATGCAGACGACACAATTATTTTTATGGAGCATGATCTTGAAAAAGCCAAAAATCAAAAACTCATACTTTCGGCTTTTGAGCAACTTTCTGTATTAAAAATTAACTTCCATAAAAGTGAATTGTTTTGTTTCGGTGAGGCCCAAGAGGAGGCTGGTCTTTATAATAAACTCTTCGGCTGTTGCCACAGCATTTTCCTGATCATATATTTGGGCATTCTGGTATACTACCGAAGGCTTGCAAATGCTATGTGGAAAATTGTAGAGGAAAGATTACAGATACGTTTGAGTAGTTGGAAAGGCAAACTTCTCTATGTAGGGGGAAGATTGGTGCTCATAAACTCAGTCCTTAGTAATATGGTATTGTATATGATTTCTTTTTTTCAACTACCAAAAGGTGTTTTAAAAATGTTGGATTACTTCTTGATATCAAGATTCTTTTGGCAGGGAGACAATGAGAAAAAGAAGTATAGGCTGGCTAAATGGAGTGTGTTGTGTAGGCCCAAAGAACAGGGTGGGCTCGGTATTCATGACTGTAACACCCTCAGAATCGGACCTATGCAAGTTTGAGCAAAATTCACCAAACCCGCATAGAAACGATTCAAAGGTGCCCACCAGGCACTTTCGTGCGGGTGGAAAACGAAGTAATAACATTACACAACAGTCCTCGATGGGACCCACAGATCAGATATATACAACAGCGACTCAAAGAGTCAAGAATACAGATATAATATACAAAGATCCAAATCACCTTGAAAAACGATAGTGCGTCCAGCTACGGACAAGAAGCAAATCGGGCTAAGAGCCCTGAAGAATAACCAATGGCGTCCATAACCCCCCGGGCCAAGCCGGAAGGTAACCACCGCTAACGGCGTCGATCTCAAAACCGCTTAAACAAAGGGTGCCGACAAAGGGCAAAGGAAAAGAAAGAGCGTCGATCGAGGCCAAGACACGGCGAGGATAGAATTCGCGGTCCTCGCCTACATAGGTATGGTGGATCGAGGGCAGCAAGATGCACTAAACAACCTATAGAGACTCGATACAACTGGCGGCAATCAGAGAGGGATAAGAAAGACCTCTTCGGATCCAACCTGAAGCTATCACCAAACAAACCCATCCTGGTGTTTCCCCTCGAGACCAAACGAGGAAGTCAACCGAGGAACTCACACAGTTGGAAATTTTACTTATTCAGTTATAGTTGCGGCACATTACTAGTCAGGTTTAGATAATCGTCCTGATAAAGTAAGCAGTGGGCACTTTTATTTAATCATTCCGTTGTAGTTGCATCAATTACTAATCAGATACAGATAGCATGAGATAAACCCAAAAACCCAGCATTTGTTGGTACTTTTAATCAGCCAATTCCGTTGTAGTTGCCATACTTACTAGTCAGGTACAATGGTCGCAAGCGACAATCCAAACAAGCAATTGTGGGCAGTATTATTAGCCATTCCATTATAGTGAAGCTGATTACTAGTCATTATAAGTCAAATTTATAGCAGTAAACTTTAGTTATGCTTGTCTATGATCGAGATACTGTGCTCCAAGTCGTCCATATCCACGAACACGGCTTTCAGAAAGTTTTACCCGGGGTGCACCAATAGCAACACATCGATCAACCTCGGAAAAACCAAATCAATACCCAACGAGGCTTTCACGGTGAACAATCACAGATTCAGAAATATTTCAGGGGCCACCTTAAGTAGATCCATAGCGAACGGTGACTCCGAGACGGGCTCAAGGTTTGGGTAATACGGCTGTGAACGACTGGGAACCCGAAAGTGTGGCTGGGCTTGTCGACACCACGGAATCGTGTCCCGATCCTAACAAGACAGGTGCTCCTCGCACAATTTAAATACGTAGCATGGCATAAGTACAGGATCGTAAATAAAACCTCAAACTAGTTTGTGGCCCCAAGAAATAAGAATGAATCAAGCTCGCTCGGGGGTCCCATATACCTCCGGATGTGGATAGCGATAAATCAAGGAACAGTATCAAGTACTCGGGGTCTTACGGGGCACAAGTGGGCGTTCGGAAACCAAATATTTGCTATCACCCACCGATGCCTCTGCTTATTCAATTTTAGTTGTTAAACAGAAATTAAAGTGAATGATAAGTAAAACCAGAATCATCTCCAACATCAACATGCGGCAATACATCAAAGAATCGTGGCATATGACGACACACATCAAGACTAGAGCGAGCAACTACGACGCTTAAGTCCAACTATCTACCAAACAACAGTAATAGGGTGTGTCCAAGGCAATATAGGGCTGCACGGTATATCACAGTACGGAAACTAAAGCATCGCATACGTATAGCAATAGATCAACAGGAGGGAATAAAGACTATAAAGTAAGATAGGTAGAAAGAGGAGATGCTCGCTGAAAACATTGTCGAATGTCCGATCAAGATCGGGCGAAGCTCACATCAACTCAACGGCCTTATCCGAAGAAGCAAAACACTAGAAGAACACCGGATGCACTATTTAATACAACGGCAGAAGATCGGCATGATGCATGCATGATGTATGACATGGCAAAGGTGCGATGCAATTAGGTCAGTAATAAGTGGAACCGGGGTCCCGACAATTAATTAGGTGGTTCATGTTGTTTAGCTACCCCGCAATTAAATGTTATATAGCAAGACAATAGATGGCAACGGTTCGCTACACATGTTTAAATGAGGCCGATATGAGACTAGATTTGCCCGCATATGGGCCCCATATTTAATTATTAGGTGAATCGGCATAAGGCCCCCAAACCACAGATATGCATGCGAGATGAATGATTTAATGCAACAAGTTGATATCATTTATAAAAATAGGGTATCGAGGAAAAAGGGTCACACATTTAGGGTTCGGCGATCTTGCTAGGGTTCCGGGGTTCGGGGTCGGGTCTCGGGGTCCAGGGTTCGACGGAAACGTTCTCGGACTCCGGGAAGGACTTGGTTTGGTGTCGTTCTTGTCGCATTCGCGGTCTCCGGGATTAGGGTCTCGGATCGGGGTAGTAGATCTTGTCGCTTGGTATCCGTGAAGCAGAACTTGTAGTCCGGTGCCGGGGCGCATCGGGTCCGTCCTGGTCGGTGTTGATCTTGCCGGGCCCGCGAAGATCTTGTCAGTTCCGCGCTTCGGATTCCGTGAGGCGACCTTGACGTTCCGCGAAGGAGTACTTGTCGCACCGGGGTCTCGGCCATCGGATCCTTGAAGGAGGTCATGGCGTCCGTGAGGCGATCTGGGCTTCATATGTCGAGGTTGTCGGGTGTCGGTGCCGGACTCGGGGGTGGCGTCGATGGTCTCACGTGGCCCAAGGGTTCCCTGTAGGAGATTCCGGGGTACCGCGGCGGAATTCCTGGGGTTTCGATGAAGATCTTGGCGAGGGTTCGGGGTCGGGGCGCCGGGATCGGTCTTCGGAACCGGAACGGGTCTTTGGCGTCCGAGGAAGGTGCTTGTCGTATCCGTGTCGTCGACCTTGGCGTTCTGGGGGCGTTCTCGGTTGACGATGTCGGTCCTGGGTTAGGCGCCGGGAGCAAGCTTCGGGTTCCGTGAAGCGATCTTGTTGAATCCAGAACATACTTGCGTTACTGGCCGTATCATCAAGACAAGAAATGTTGCACGAGGCCTTGGATTGGGGACACGCAGCAGCTGGAGGTATGCTTGTTGATGTATTCGAGCACAGATCAACCGATGGACTTGCCATGAAGTCAACCAAACTGACCAGGTCCTTGCTTGCTGCCAGGGATATGGCCCGCATAAAACAGCACAGAAAAAGAGGCGGGCGGCTCGGCAGAGATGGGCTAGGTGGTGGCGAGCGCGGCCGCAGGGAGCGAGGTCACGGCAGGGGCTCGGCGGAGAGACCAAGCCGCGAGGAGGAGGAGGGCGGCCGACGGAGGACGGGATGGGAGCGCGCCGGCGGTGAAGCTCGAAGGAGGCGCCTGCGGCGGCGGCTGGGTCAGACGAGAGGAAGAGCCGGCGAGGGAGCTTGGGCCGGCATCCATGGGCGGAGAGAAAGGCGAGGGCCGGAGGCAGCTCGACGGAGTCGACCGGGAGCTTCCGGGAGGCCGAGGCGTCGCGGCCGGGCGCGGAGGCAGGGTAGGAGGCGGTGGTGTCGGCGAGCCGAGAGGAGGGCGGAGCAGACGGGAAGCGCCGGGCAGCGACGAGGGAGGGTCGGCTCGCGTCGCCGGCGCGGATGGTGAGGGCTGAGAGCGGCGGCTTCTGAGGCCGGCCGGAGGGCGGGCAGGCGAGGATGGAGACGGGGGAGGAGATGGGGTGTGGGAGGTTGGGGAAGAAGGGGGGGCTGCCGCGCGCGTGCGTGGCAGAGGAGGAAGAGAGGAGGGAGGAGAGGGGCACGCGGTGGAGGGGACAGGGTGGGGCCCAGGGGCGACAGGGCGGTTGGGGCGTGCGTGCTGGGCGCGGGGTGGGATCCTGGCAGGCGCGGGGTGTGCGTGAGTGGAGGGTTGTGTGCTGGGGTGGGCAGGGAGTGTGGGATGAGAGAGAGGGAGTGGGTTGGGACAAGTGTCAGTTTTAGATTGGTTCGGGGGAGGGGTGTGCTGAGGTGGCGTGAGCTGAATGGAGGGGGTGAGGTGGCCAGGGGTGTGGGTAGGTTAGTGGGTGGCTTTAGGATTTAGGAGCGGTGTAGTTGGACCGTTTTAAAATCTGGGGCGGTCGTTCGGGTCGGGTTGGCCCGTTCGACTGCCCCTACTAAAATAAATAAACTTTTTATTTAATTTAAAAGCACCTTTGGCAAACCGTTAGCATTCAAACAAAATAATCCGGAGACCGGGTTTGCGTGTTTGAATGAAGGCGAGGCGTTCTAGAAACAAAAACCGGCTTTGCGCAAATAGTTTTGGCAAACAATGCATGATGATGACAATGCAATGCACAAATTCAACGCGATTTTCTAGTAGTGGTTTTTGCGGGATGCCACAATGACCTATAGGTTAAGAATACAACCCCCTTAGTAAATGGCTCTATAAGTTATTAAATGAGGAAGGAATTATGCAAACTATTATTAAGAGAAAGTATATTGGTTCAAAAGCATTGTCCCAAATGGTTTGGAAACCTGGCGACTCTCACTTTTGGGCTGGTCTGATGGCGTCAAAAAAATATTTTTTTTACGCTTCGGGACTTTCTGTATTAATAATGGGACATAGATAAGGTTTTGGGAGGATAAATGGCTAGATAATGCTACCCTTCGAGAACAATATCCTGCGTTATATTCCATTGTCTGTTATAAGGAGGAAACGGTTGCCACAGTGTTCGAATCATTCCCACCAATTATAACGTTCAGAAGGGATCTAATTGGTGCTAGACTTGACTCTTGGATCATGTTGCTACATCGCCTGGCACATGTACAATTGTTGGACGAGCCAGATGAATTCCGATGGAATCTAACTAAGAATGGTTCTTTTTCTGTTAGCTCTTTGTACAATGCTTTAACTCAGCTGGCTATTCCAGTGGTAGATAATAAGATGATCTGGAAGATGAAGATACCTCTTAAAAACAAAATTTGTGTTTGGTATCTTCGTTGTGATATTATCCTTACAAAAGACAACCTTATTAAGTGGAATTGGCATGGAAATCCTGGGTGTGTGTTTTGTCACCATGATGAGACAATCAAACATCTATTTTTCCAATGTAGTTTTGCTCGGTCTATATGGTCAATCACCCAAGCAGCTTCAGGCTTGTATCCACCACGTAGTATTGCCAACATTTTTTGGAATTGGTTATATGGTATTGATAAAAAGTACAAGAATCTTATTAGTGTCGAAGCAATAGCCATTATATGGTCGCTATGGCTATGTAGAAATAATAAGGTTTTTAATGATATAAATTATTCTCTTCTGCAGGTTCTTTACAGGTGTACTCATACCCTTCGGGCTTGGTCGAGTTTGCATCGTGTGGAATATCGCGAGCTGTTCATGAAGGTGTATACGCGGCTGGAGGATACGACACGGGACTTATTTATCGGACATGGATGGCAGCATAATATTCAGATAGATTTTCCCTATGCACCCTAGGCGCTATTACAATCTCTCATTTTAATATGTAATTCGCTTTGTATCTTTCTTTTATGTTGGACCTTGCGAATTGATATCGGCTGTGTGTATCTAGTTATGCAGAGGCCGGGTGTAAGTTACTTTAAAAATAATAAAGGCGTCCTTTATCGAAAAAAAACATGAGTTGGGCTGAGCCTAGTATAACGATCTCGATGCATCCAAATAAAAGATCAAACTCACGGAGCTAGGGAGGCATCAACATGAATAACTTTAGCTTTTCTTACGTTTCTCCTTAGATTTTCGTTTGAGCAAAATACCCGGTCAGTATATGAATTTGCCAATAATATTCAGTTCAGTACATAGACTTGCAAACCATTCGGTCCAGTTGATGAACGTGCCTAAGTGAATAAGTGATACTCCTTCCGTTCCAAAAATACTTGACGTGGAAAACCACGTCTAAGTGTTTTGGACCAGAGGAAGTACAACACAGGATCAAACCTGGCCAACCGAGGAGTTTATAGCATAAAACCATCATATTTGTGCAAAAATTTCGAAAAATCACCATTTTACTTTTGAATCGCAGAAAACCACCACCCTACTGATGATTTTTTGCAATGTGCGCTAACTGGCCGATTCAGGGCGATTGACGCTGGATCTGACAGATGGGACTCACTAGTCAGGCACGTCCGTTAACGACCATTAACGGCAATAGTGGGCCCCACTCTTCTTTCCATAGAACGCGACACTGGACCCCGACCTGGGCAGTTTCAAGCCCGAATGAACCCGACCCTGACCGTGTCGTTGAGCTCCACACCTGCCGCCGCCGCATCGCCATCGCCGCCGGCGGACCGTCCGCGAACTCCGGCCATGCCCAGTTGGAATGATGGCGAGTCGTCGAGCACTTCTCCGCTAGGGGTAAGTTCCCCAATTCTAGGGTTAGGGTTAGGGTTTCCGAATTGGCTTCAATTTTTTTGGATTTGAACTCATTTCTTTGCAATTTCTGTTCGTTTAGCACTTCGTAGCTCTGGACTATGCACCAGACACCTGCTACGACCCCCAGTTTCATGGGATTGCAGTGGACTGCTCGGTGAAATATCGTGAGCATGGATTGGTGCCACAGCAGTGTGTCGCCTTTGAAGGGACGAACACTGGAAGAAGGTTTTACATGTGTCAGATAGGGAATGTGAGTTGTACTGAATTGAACTGATTTTTCTTCTCTCATTTTTTTCATATCTGAAAATTAGATAGGGTTAGCAGACCAGAAAAGTACATATAGATGCTTGATTTGTTAGCTGGATATGGATATGCTAGTATATAAAATCTGGGTATATATTGCAATAGCTTGGATATATATTAGCTTGCTTGGATATATATTTGGATATGCTAGTATATAAAATCTGGATATGCTAGTATATAAATTTAGCTTGCTTCTGTATTGTTTCTATATATATTATCTTCTGGATATATATTATCTTCCTTAGATATATAGTTAGCTTGCTTCGGTATTGTTGGATATAGCAATCCAATGTTATTCACTGATTGCAGTTATATTTTTATAGGAAGTTATGAACTGTGGTTTTGTGTCATGGGTTGATGAAGAAGAGTGGCCAGACACAATGAAGAATTCTTTAGATAGGTTGTGGCACATGTACTTTGAAGCCAACAGGCTTAGGATTGAAGACAGGATTGACAATGCAAAACTGGTGCAACAGCTATCTGATGAGAAAACAAAGATAGAGAAGAAGCACAACACACTGTTAGATGATGTGTGCAAGTTCATGGAACAAACAGAGAAGAAGGTGGTGAAGGAGAATTATAAAATAATTCAGTCTGGTGAGGAGGATGTTGTGCTTGTGGTGAAGGAAAGAGATGAGCTAAAGGTTGAACTAGAAGCTTTGAAGAAAGAAGTGACTATGCTAAAGCATGTGCAGAAATCTCAAGCAGAAATTATGAAGGTGAAGCAAGGAAAATGAGATGAGGAAAAGGTGACATTGAAGGCAGAGAAGAACAAGCTGGAGCATGTCCTGTATGATCTGTTCAATTTTACTGATGGTCTGAAGAAGAAGGTGAAGAAGATAAAGGAACTGTGTGATGAGTGATATCTATTGTACCTGTGTTTAGCTGGAGCATGTCCTTTATCTATTTAGCTTCCTGGTTTGTGTAATGTTTGTTGACTTCTAAGTACATGTGTTTGAGTTCTGAGCAGTGTGTGAACTATGTGTGTTGAATTCTAAGTACCTATGTTGAATGTTATGTTTCCACCAGATGTTATCTATATGTGTTGAATTCTAAGTTCTGAGCAGCATGTATCCTCTGACAAATATGGATCCACCAGATGTTATCTATAGATGCTATGGATCCACCAGATGCTATATGGATACACAAATATGTAAAGCACAAACAATGATGTATGGATCCACCAGATAGTTTTAAACAAACATAGTCTTAGAACAACATAGTCTTACACAAATATGGATCCAGTAGATAGTTTTAAACAAGCATAGTCTTACACCAACCAGAACAACATAGTCTTACACACATTGCTAAAACATGTATAGTTTCAAAGGCACAAACAGCATAGGCCATCACTTCTTTGAGATTCTAGAGCCTTTGTAGCTGCTATGCTTCCCTGCATTGAGGTATCCTTGCATCCTATGGGTTAGTTTGGGCTCTCTTCCACTAGTCCTTGCTGCAAAGAAAGGCCTTCCAGCTGGGTTTGCCCTTGGTGCTGTAGAAGATGATGGTGCTGGAGAAGCCCTTGGTGCTGGATCCCTTGGTGCTGGAGAAGCCCTTGATGTTGTAGAAGATGATGGTCCTGGAGCCCTTGGTGCTGTAGAAGATGATGGTGCTGGAGCCCTTGGTGCTGGAGAAGCCCTTGGTGCTGTAGAAGATGATGGTCCTGGAGCCTGTAGAAAACATTTTAGTGTACAAGAAATATAGGAAGTATACAAGATGTACAAACATAGGACCATATGAAGCATACTTACTTGGTGTTTATTTTTTCTAAGTTGCAATTCTGGCTTTAACTGCATAGGACATGAAGGAAACCTATGGCCAACTAATTTGCAGTTGCTACATGTGATACTCCCCATCCTTGAGCTATCCCTAGGTGCAGGCACCTCATGGACACCTTTCCTTCTAACTGTTTGCTTCCTTCCTGGATTCTCCCTAAACACAGGTGGATCAATGTCCCTAGTATCTGTCTTAGGCCACTCATCAGGTCCAGGGACAGGGTATATTACATGCTTGAATGCTTCTCTGTACATGTCCTTTTTGAAGAAGTCATGTACATAATCTTCTGGGTGTTGCTTGATTTTGGAGATAACAGAGATTGCATGGTTGCATGGGATGCCAGTGAGATCCCATGCTTTGCATCCACAAGTCTTGGCTCTCAAATCAACTGCATGTACATCTGTCCCCTTTGTGCTAACTTGCCACATACCTATGTCAGCATTTTTTGCTTTGCATTTCCTGGAATGTTTCTTTGCCTCCTTTAACTTCTCAGCATAGAAAGGAGTAATTTTCCACCTGGTTGTTTCTGTTTTCTGCCTAATCTGACTGTACTTAACCATGAGCTTGTCTTTGATTCCATCAAGCATTGTCCTTATAGGCTTACCCCTCACATCCAGTATCATTTTGTTAAACACTTCACTAAGATTGTTTACAATCAGATCAGTCTTGCAATTTGTGTCAAATGCATGTCTGCACCATGCTTCCACAGGGATTTGCATCATCCAGTTGTGAGCTTCCTCACAATCTCTTCTTAGCAGCTCCATTGCTTTCTGAAACCCTGATTTGGTATATGAGTAACTAGCATCAAATATATGTTTTTTCAACTCTTCCCCTTTAAACTCAGCTGACTGAAAGTTGGCATAGATATGCCTCAAACATAACCTTTGTGGGGAATATGGGAATGTTTTACCAATTGCTTTAAGCAGACCCTAACAAACAGAGATATGTGTAAGGAACATGTACTGAAGAAAATACAGAAAATGCAGACAGATACTGAAGAAAAATATAGAAAATGCCCTTACCTTCTGCCTATCAGATATGAAAGTGAAACTGCCAAACTTCCCTGCCTATCCTATGCAATATTTCAGCTGGGGTGAGAAACCACATCCAGCTAGCAGTGTCCTCTTTGTCAACAACACCATATGCAATTGGGAAAATGTTATTATTGCCATCTCTCCCAGTGGCAGCAAGGATTTGTTGGCCCGTGGTTAATTTCACAAAACTGCCAGATCAGCTTCCAAATGATTCTGGTTCAGTCCAGCAGGAATATCAGAGTTGTGCTTGATGACTGTCAAGTTCAACACTTTGCAACTGTCATACATTTCTATCATCTGATCAATCTTTGACATGCTGTCCAATGATTCCATTCCCTCTATTATTTTTTCCTTTCTCTCTAACATAGTAGATTGTATCTTTGTAATTATACCCATGTCCTTCAATCAGTCCTCTCAGATTCATTACAGTGATATCAGATAAGCTCAAGGTCCTCTCTAAATTATCTTCACCAGGGATATTAAACCTAATGTCCCAGATGTCATCGTCCAAACTAAATAAAGACAATTACAGAAATACATTCAGTTACCAAAGCACATTCGCTTCATTTGTTTAGTTAATATGGGATATGAGAAATTAAAGAAACAGGGGATAATGTAATCACTACAGTAGTGATTTCCAATGATTAAGATGTGCTAACAATACTAATTTCATAGCCCTAAAATCTAGTCAACCCTAATTTTCTATGCATAGCAGTGATTTAGAAATAACAGGGGAGAGGAAGAAGAAGAGAGAGGGAAGGGAACTCACTCAACGCCTCCAAAGGAAGATCCCCACCGGTGGCTGCTCTTCGCCGGTGATGCTAGGACCGCACGCGCTAGAGCCGCCGCCGCACCATGTGCCGGCGACCGCGTGCCGTCTCCTGATTCGTAGAACTTGGTTCATTCTCGGTTTGTAACGATCTCGAGATAGTTTCAAGCTAAGGAAAAAAATCAATATTGCTCTAGTAAAAAAATAGGTTAATTGGATAGACACCACTGTAATTTCTGGCTATTTGAGAAAAGCCACTTCAACTCTGATCTTTTGAAAAACACCACTGCAATTATCTGTACATTTCATAGACGCCATTTTATCGACTTAAATACACTTAGGGACTAATATACAATTATATTTCTATCGTACATATGTGTATACGGTGCCTCCACCTGGATCAGTTTAGATATGACAAAATTTAAGAGCCCCATGCATATTTCACCATGTGGGACATCAGTCATTACTTTGGCTGTCATATTCGTATACATCAGTATTAGCTCCACACGATTCGTTTGACAAATTGGAGAATAGTGCAGCTAATTGCACACTCTGATTGGATGAATAATACTTATGCCTACTTATCACCCCAATCCTCTACCGTGCACATAATCACAGCTCTGGTAATTTTAGAAAAGGGGAAATTTTAGAGTGTACGTGCTCTAGCCAGCGTTCTTCGCGCTTTGACGCAACAATTTCAGTCCACATTTACGCCGATCATTTTTAACAGATCTGTACAACAGAAATGCACGTATATATTGATCAGTATATGTGTTTAAGTAGACATAATGACGTATATGAAATGTATTGACAATTGCAGTGGCGTTTTTCGAAAGATGAGAATTGGGGTGTCGTTTCTCAAATAGACAGAAATTGCAATGGCATATATCCAATTAACCCGAAAAAAATCAGTAAGACTTATATAAAGGAAGAAAAATCACAACCACAATCTACATAAGTAAAAATTAACCTTCAATATTTTCTTAATTAAATGCCATCCATAGTAGAAGAAATAAATCACATCCACAACATATAAGGTAATAAATTATCGTATTCTCTTTTAATATATATATAACATAATCATAACACAAAATTATTTTTTTCGAGCTAAATCGAGCGAGCTAGTGTTAGCTCAAGATCAACTCGCTTTTCAGTCAAGCTATATAAGACACTCATACTCGGTTCATTTCTTTTCGAGGCGATCTTGAGTCGAGCTAAAGATCTCGAGCCGCTCATGAGCCTCGAGATTTTCTTGTAGCCCTAGACCAATGGTAGTGTAAGTATGCACCCAAGATCATCACGAAAACTACGGAGGCGCCATCACCAATGTCTTGTCGATCACTCACTAATCGTCCCTCACGCCGTGTCTCACGCATGCAGAATACCGCTGAAATGGTTTTTCTTTTGAACTAGCACGGTGGCCCTCACAAATGCGAGGGCATCATCTCTTGGATATATTTTTCTATTTTTTCATATATTTTTTACCCATTATCTTCTTTATTGAAACTTAAAATAAGGATGAAAATTTGTCAATTTTTATATGATAATATTTTAAAGAATA
The DNA here is from genome assembly GCA_030063025.1 of Avena longiglumis. Taxonomy (NCBI): domain Eukaryota; kingdom Viridiplantae; phylum Streptophyta; class Magnoliopsida; order Poales; family Poaceae; genus Avena; species Avena longiglumis. Next base: position 451,399,718 of record CP125974.1, on the reverse strand, counting down.
AAATAAAATAATTTTGAAACAAATTTAATAGAAATAGATTAATTGTGATGCAATTGCTAGCTTAGCTCTATATCTCTTTACATGTATCCGTATTTTATGCATGGCTATACAAAGCATTATGTTCTTATCTCTATTATGGTCGGAAAAAATGTAGCTTACTGCCTCATATTCTAAACGCCTTCAGTGACATGCTAGGACTTGAGGCCAACTTATGGCACATGTTTTCTAAGGCACTTCGCTCTTGTTGAATGTACCAAAGAAAAATTTATGCAAAAAAATATATTATCTGGTCAATACGGACCAATTAGTTGTGGTTGAGAAATTATTCAGTTAATATAGAAGTTCAGTGGAGAACGTTAGAAACCCAGTAAGACAATGCTTTAAGGGTTAAAAATAAGACCTGGTTGTGTATGGGTTTTATATACCATAGAATCTAGATCTTTTGAAATTAAAAAGAAAAACTTGATGTTGAATTAAAAAAGAAGTAAATGTTAATATTTATTTTTGAATTTTTATTTAGGTACCCATGAATATGAGTTGGAACCTGAAAGCTTTCATCTTTTGTGGAACATCACCCTCATAACATGCCATCACTTTTCTGAATATTTTTGGTAACATGGTTTCCAGAGTTTTCACCATAATGTGATTTCCATGGGCAACTTTCTTCATGGATTAGATAGTTCCAGTTAACATCGATAGTAAAATGTGTATTCAATAATATGGGTTGTTTGTAATTCATCTACATGTAGTAGTATGGTAAGAAAATCGTGTGTTCCTTTCGACTATCACGTGCCTTGTATTTTCCGTATGTGAAAATCCGGCGCGTGCCTTGTATTTTCCATCTGTTGTTAGCTCACTAAACCCTTTCACCCTATCATATCTGATGCATATTTACTCCAGAAAAAAATAGTTATACATGTAAAATTAAAAGCTTGAATACACCATTATGGCTGAAGAATATTAACCATGCTCGATTTTTGGAACACCAGAATTGTATCTGAGAAGTTTCTCAGAAGAAAAGAAAACAGTTTATATACATGTAACTTGTAGTGTGGAGTACTCCCTTCGTTTTAAAATATAAGATGTTTTAGTTTTATGAAGCAAATGTATCTAGACTTATTTTAGTATATAGGTTCACTCAACTTAGGGGTGAATCTACACACTACTCCCTCCGTTTCGGTTTACAAGTCCTACACGTATATCTAGTTTATCAATTTGACCTATATAATTTGAATTATATAGAAAATACAATTCTAAAGTTTTCGATGATATATTTTTTCTAATATATACATCATACTAAGTTGCTCAATTTGGCGACATAGAACTACCTGCAGGACTTGTAAACCGAAACGGAGGGAGTAAAAGAAATGGAGGGAGTATATACGTGTAGGTTAGGGTTTAGCCGTATAGGCATATTGCATAATTCTCAAGAAAATCTAGTGGTACCTTATAAAAAAAAATATTCTTAATAAGCAATCAAAATAAACATACTGGGATTACATAGATTCTGGTGTTATCTTGTGTGAATTTACCTAATCATAAAAGTGGTCAAGCTTCTGATTCCATCTTTAATATTGTTCAGATGCATCTGGAAGACCTCTCCCGGTCTCCCGTTGCCTTTTCTGCATGACATCTATAGATTGATGATACGTACCATGTCCATGGCTGTGCTCCATGGATTTTCTGGGTTAGCGGGTGGTACAGCGCTTTGAGTTGAATACCGACATCTCATTGTTTGTGTGTAATCTTCAATCTGCTCAGCTACCGTGAGGATATCACGCCCACAGCCTGACATCGTGTATTCCCTCGCAAGCCAATTAGTACTCAATTCTGTATCTGTATGCGTGGCGCACGCTTTGATGCAACCGACGGCGACTCCGACCAATTCCTCAATTCTGTTCGCGTGGAGGCACGCTTGGATATGCACCCGACGGAGACTCCCGTTTGTGTGGCCATGGCGGCTGTGGGAGGGTGCGAGCGAGAGGAACTAATTTAACCCTAGAGATCGTATGATCAAAATACCATTACTCCCTACAATCCATATCAAATTTGTTAAAATTTGAATAAACCTATATACTAAATAGTGCCTAGATTCATTTAAATCTAAATAAATTTGAGTCAATTAATATGTGCCGGAGGGAGTATGTGAATTAGAACTCATGACGTGTTGGGTCATATATGTGCTACTTGTTGGAGTCAACGTGACGCGTTGCTCTAATTGAAATAGATGTGTAATACTTGTAACATAAATCTTACGGTCATGATTTAAACTCCTAGGCATAAGTTTTAGATCTCACCATTAAAAGAATTTAGATGAAGTGGATCGACCTGTTTGCCTCGAAAAACATTCTTATATTACTTTTAGTATATAATAGAATAGGGGAAGATCACCTGCGCGCTGAAATGGTGCACATCGTCAAGTTTATGTACCGGCCGTGTATTGGATTTTACTCTTTTCTGTCCATACCTGCCTCCAGTCATGTTTACAGAAAATCCCGTTTGATATGCCGATTGGACAAAGGAAAGAATGGTTTTCATCCAAAAAGATATTTGTGAGGATTTCATTCCATATATTCGTTTCTGAACATATTCTCTTCCGTATATTCATTCAAATTCTGTCCGTGTGCTACCCGCAACAAAAAATCAGTCCGCGGGCTGCATTGTTGGCGCAATTGAGGGAGCACGGATCGGATGGAGGGGACGTCTATATAAAGAAGTCGGCATAAATACGCCCAGGCAAATATTGCTCTCTCTCTCTCTCTCTCTCTCTCTCAGATCAGTATGCCTCGACTTCATCTAGTGCTACAGATCTTGTTCTTATGGACCATTGTCATCTAGCGCATCAAAGCCTTGGAGGCCGACTTCATCAGATCAGTCAAGAGGTAAACATTGGCATGCCCCCCGTTGAAGTGTTTCAACTTAAACATGCAAGATCAATTTTTATACATGCATAGATCTAGACACATCGAACGAACCTGCTCACGGTTCGTGCGTTTGGCTATACCAAGTAACACTAGAGGTGCAGATATATAGTGCACAGATGGTTTCTTCTCGTCCCCTCCAATCTAGATCATCCAAGAATTCTTTAGTTATCCTTCCATTTCCAACAAAAAAATATAGTTGGCGCTCTGGATCTCATCTAGTTCTGAAAGTTTAAACATCTATCAAGGAAAGCGCGGGCGTTTCAGCGGAAGCATCAAGCCCACCAAATATGAATCCTGTTCATATTCATTTGCCATATCCTTTTCCAAAAAAAAAATGGTGCTGAAACATACGTGAGTTCCTCTGATTGCCCCTAAGGAAAGATGTGGATATTGATTTTTCATGTCTGTTACCAAATTCATCCATTTGTTTGTTTGCTTGTTTCATATAATGGCAACATGCTGTAGCTGTGTGCCTCTTAGGTGATATGGTTATCTTATGTTATTATTGGTCTTGTAATTGTGGTGTTATAAACCAATTATTTATCAATCTAAAATTTACCTAATTAATTTCAGTATGCTGATTATATGACTAAAGAACGCTATAGCGGATATTTTGGAGTAATTGCTACAATGGACGTCTATGGATACGATCTTAAAGATGGCCAAATGAGCAGCTGATCAATTTAGATAAGTAACTTTGAGGGCCAGAATCACAATCAAATCGTTGTTGGGTGGGTGGTAAGTTGCTTTTTTTTTTCTTTTTGAGATTCCTCTCTCTCTTCTTTAGACTTCCCTCATGTATACAATATATACTGTGATGCATTATTGTTTCACTAATCATTGTTTCCGAGTGATGAATTATGTAGGTGTCCCCTTCTCACTATATTGACTTTCAAACTCATCTTTGTATGGGTTGGGTGGTATGCATCCCCTCCATTTTGACCTCACGTGGTATTTTCCTCTAATTGTTCCATGTTTTTAATCAACTTGTGACTCCAACAAGTCTTAATAAAATTGCAGAAAAACACAAGGCATGGTACAATGTGTGATGACCTAGACTGCCCGGGTCTTCAGCTTGTTAGTGGGTCTCCCATTTTCCTCGGTGATATCATATCCCTCGTCACTGAAGTCAACGACACACGCCAAACTATTACCATTAAGTGATCAAGTTTTTTTTTCTTAAACTTTGTTCTTGTGAAACAAGATCCAACTCTAATGCAATATTTGTCCATCTTCTTCCATGAAATCGGCATCACACTAGGACAAGTCAAGCGGGGACTGGTTACACTGTGGTGTCAACAGCGACCCAATTCCAATTGGTTACTACCCAGCGTCTCTATTTGACACCTTATCCACGAAAGCATCTCATGTTATGCTTGGTGATGTCGCTTCCAAGTCTAAAACTACATGACTTCCTCCAATGGGTAGTGGAGCCTTTGCCTCTGACTCAGATAAGGCCGCGGTGATCTATGACATTCAGCTCATCAACGAGGATTGCACAAGCACCCCAATTGATGATATGCCCGCCCAAATCTCCGACTTCAAACTTTATTATGTCCCGCCAATTACAGGAGCAAAGTTCTCGTACGGAGGACCGTGGAAGTAACTATTACTAATCAACTTGTTGTGCTATCGGAGGAAGTGACCGAGCGGGGACGAACCATGTTACCCATGAATATACATGAATCATGGGAGGGGGGGATCAATATCCCAACAAGGAAGATATAAATAAAAATGATTTGTCTTGCTTATGTAATTTGACTCACCTATGTTTGGGAACATCATCTCTCACTCCATTGTACTAGACTACACTTGTAATGAACTTGTCACATCCCAAATTTTAGATTGGTTCTGCATATCATTCATGCCATTGCATCATACTCTTCATGCAAAACCATCGGTCGAAAAGATTCGGCAAAACACTATTTTCTAAAACCCTACTTTATTTTACTACGAGGCTCCTGCGGGAGGTTCCACTAGGACTTGTGTTTTCCACCCTTGTAGCCTAGTGGTTTCACTCATCACTTGACCCTAGGTTGTTCCCCTCGATTTTACAAAAATTTAGGAACAAAAATCGCCCGATTCGGAGCTCGTACGAAAAAGTTACGGAGGTTTACTATTTGCAAAAAAAAAGAGAAAAGGGACAAAAAAAAGGGCGCCGGCCTGCTGGGCCGCGCCGGCCCAGCCGACCAGCACCGCACGCCGCCCGCGCGACGGGTAACCGTGTCCGCGTAGGACCCACGAAGGGGCCCCACATAAGCGGACCCCGCGCCGCCTCTCTCCCCTCCACGCACCGACCCCGCCGCCGCCTCGGGAGACGCACCCGTCGCCGCCGCCTCGGTAAGCGCCCGTGCCGCCTCCAGCGCAGCGCCGCCATGCGCCCGCCGCTGCTGCCGCGCCGCCAGCCGCGTCGCCCGCTGCCGCCGCCGCCTCCCGCGCCAGCGCCGCTTCTCCGCCGCGCCGCCACCGCGTTGACCGCAACCGTTCCGCGCGCTGACCGCCCCTCTTTTCGCGCAGGAACCGTCGCCGACCGCCGCCGCCGGAGCCGATCGCCGCCGCCGCCTCGAGTTCGCCGCTGTCGTCTCCGGTGAGCCCTCTGCCGCACGATCTGTGGCCAACGGCCCAGATCGGCTGTTGACCGGCCAGCCCCAGGCGCTGACTAGTAAAACGCCCAGTCAGCGCCCGGTCAGCAGCCACGTGGGCCAGTCAACAAACACAGTTGACTGGGTAATTTCTTTAATCGATTTAATTGGCAGATTTTCGTAGAAACTTGTAAATTGCGTAGAAATTAATCCGCTAGGCCAAAAATTGCAAATAAAATATGTGTAGGTTCAGTAAGTCGTGTAGAATCTTGCTGTACCATTGGTTCACACTTTTGCAGCAAGATTTAGTACAGTTTAATCAAATGGGATAATGGCCTTTTTGTAGTAATTAATTTGTAGAAAAAGATCTGTAACACCAAAAATTGCCTATAATATGTCCCTGGATTCAGTAGAACGAGGGGAATCTCATCGTGAATTAAAAGGGTAGGCTTACAGTAAAAACTTCTGCAGAAACTGTCTAGTGGCTTTCTGAAGTGTTTTAATTACTCAGGGAGTTTTATAATTCCTTTTTGAGTAATTCCAATTGGTACTGTTCCTAAATAGCAACGCCTATACATTAGAATTTTCCCAAGATTTTACAAACAGTATACTACCGGTAGTGAATTAATTGGGTTCTAGTTCTAGTTTTGAGTATTATATTTTGCATATTAGTTGTCCTTGCGCTAAAACTATTTTCCATGCATGCAATCAGTACCTCTACTGATTTCTACTATGTGGTGCAGCTGTAGCACCAATCCTCTTGTCATGCATGCATTCATACATCATCCTTGTTGCATATGATTGTGGATTGTTTGTTTATGAATGCAATTGTATCGTGTAGATTGTGACGAGTGCAACGCTTGCTCGTGTGTGGATTGTTCTTCCGACCGCTACAACCAAGGAAAGTAGATGATATTTTTTTCATGATATTGTCCTACTATTTTCTATGCATTGTCGTGTATTTTGTAGACGCATATGTAGGATGATACTATCGCTATGCTATGTCCTATTATGTGGTAGGGCCTTCCTTGTAGATGAACCACCGTTGGTAGATGTGCTTAGCCATGCTATGATGTACGAGGGCTGGGTTACATCACAGAGACTTGTTTCTAAAAGTATTGGTTTGTGAAAACTAAAACAACTTAATCAATGAATCTCCTGGGTGTGATGGTATTGATAATTTTTGCTGGTTTCATTGCGGAAAGGCACCCAGGTATCTAGAGAAATTGATTGGCTTCTTTATTTGGTAGCTTACGTGTACAACCATGTGCCAATAATGAAATGGGCGGTTGGTTGGACTTAGTAGGTTGTGGTGACCCGAACCCGCGTATCCAGAGATGTAGAATTTTGGTAGGTTGGACCGGTGCGCGTCGGGATTGGAGAGCTACTTCCCGAACGGTCTCTTCTTGGTCTTCTCCCTATCATCACCTAAAATGAGAGTGATGGTACAAGCTGGGCTGGCCAAGTCACATGGGTAAAGTGTACTAACCCCTGCAGGGTGTATAAACTAATCGATTAGCCGTGTCCCCGGTTATGGACAACTGAGTTGCTTGATATTGACTCCATGATATGTTTCTCGCTCATTCCAATTTCATAATTGTTTTAATATTGTTGGGTTAACTTAATTGGGATCTTTTCAAAGAAAATCAAAAACTGTTTATGAAAGTAGGACAAAGTTATTTGCAAATGCAAGCCAGACACAGCTCCACTTGCCAAATATGCATGTAGATGTTAGAACTATTGCCTCCTTACTAGCTCTACTTTCCATACATTCCATGTATTGATCCTTCGGGGCTGCTACGTTTCATGTTGCAGGTTATTCCGATTCTGAGTAATCGATATAGGCCATGGTACTCCACTCGGCACTTGTTCACTTGTGGGCAATTTGAAGAATGGAGGATTTACTTTATTTATGTTGCTACCTGAATAATTTAAGCTAGCCTTGAGCTAAGCTTTTATTGTAATAATGGTACTCTGGATCTTCGATATTCATGATACACGGATATTTTGCTATGTTATTCATCTTATTCCATTGTGGGCCAATGAACCGATCCAGGGATTGGCATGTCACATAGAAGCCTCGGTCTTTTCAGAACCGCGGTGTTACAAGATGGTATCAGAGCCCGTGTGTCGACTGTAGGATCGTGACCTAGGATTGGATTAGGAGCCATAGATTTATTAAAACCTATATTAACTCTGTCTTTCATCTTATGCCTTTCACTCTCGTAAATTCTTACCATATGCTATTCTCACACTTTCCTCTTTTAATTGATAGATGGGAGAAGTCAGGACTAAGTATGCAACCATGGAGTCACCAAGGCCCTTTGCAAGACAGTTAGCACAGCTCTCGCAGTCATTGGGATTGCCACTGCCCATGTTCAAGGGAAGAAGGCTGTACACCTATGGATATGGTGAGGATGCATGGGATATCACCACCTTCATCTTCAGGGATGCCGCCTTGCCAAATCCAGTGCATCTGATCTAAACCAAGACATACTGCAACTGGGGACTTGGAATTAACTTGGCCATACATGAAGCCCTGTCTCGCCAGTGCCATCATGTCCGACACCTACTGCCAGCAGATTCACCCTACCGTGACTATGGGAGGCGTGATGAAGATGGGCACATTGTGGTTACCCCGGACGACAGGAACAACATGCCGTCCCGTCGGAGGCACATAGAGGACATGGAAAGGGAGAATGGAGCTCTAGCTGAGAAAGTGATGATGATAAAGGAGATTGCATACTTTGCTAGCAATGGTATGGTGGTCCAAGGACAGGAGATTGACACCTTGCATGAAGCTGTGGGAGTTCTGGAGAATGCCCTGATAGCCAGAGATGCAACCATAGCTCATCTTCATGGTACTGCGCAGGAGAACACCCAGAACATACAACAGTTGCAAGGGACCGTCCAGGAAAGGGATCAAACTATTGAAGCTATGACAGCCCAGATTGCCGCTCTCCAAGCACATCTAAATCCACCCTCTGATGATGACAATGGAGATGATGGAAACAATGGGGATGATGATGACAGTGGGAACGATGATGATGATGAGGACAAAGACGATGATGATGGAGACGATGATGGTGGAGGAGATGAAGGCTGCGATTGGCAAATGAGTGAAGAAGAAGAGGAGGATCCAGAAGAGGTGGAGTTTGAGATCTCAAGTGATGATTCAGGAGAAGTGTACACTCCGCCATCATGGTTGAACCGTGGACCGAAGCGCCAACGCATGAGTGCAAGGACCTACCGCAACCTCTTCAAGAAGTAGATAGAAGTCCACCAATTAGTCCCCGTTAGGTAAAATCGTTAGGATTAGTCTCGATCGATGTGAAACTTAGACACGGTTAGTTTAAGAGTGTTTAGTTGCTTATTTGTGTACTCCAATATCCCAGGAATTATTTGTGCAAATTTTATGAAAGAGTTATGGCAAGTTTGGTTAACATCTGTGTTATTTTCATTGGTTTTCGCTGATACAGCAAGTCTGCGATTTATTTGAATATTTTTCTGGTAACTGGGAAAATCTGAAAAAAATAGGGCTGGTGCGAAACTTTCTGTACCGTATGTGCAAAAATCAGCTAAATTTTCTGAAGAGTCTAAGTTAGGTAGAAAAATTCGTGAACGCTGCTGGACTGTTCTGGCAGATTGCTATTTTTGTTGTTTAGTTGATCAACTATTTAGTTAACCATTACCAACTCTTGTAATTTTTTTTTCAGTAGGTATATATTGCTAGGATAACCCCTGGGATTTTGCTGGATCGCTTGTTTGTTGATGTGTTGCTTGCTTGTGATTGTCTGCCATTGCTTGTTGTTGTTTGATCATAATGCATGGGTAGAATCCTATTATCGTAGTTGATTCTCTCTAAACTTACCTGTGCTGAACCGCATATGCCTACCTGCCGTCAACCCACTGAGTTGGAGCAGCTCATGGCAGCTCAGGCACAGCTGACCCAAGTTATGACCTAGTTCATGGAAGATCAGAACAACAACAACAATGGAAACAACCAGGCTCAGGGAGATGCTCTCACCAGATTTCTGAGGCTAAGGCCAACTAAGTTCTCTACTGCAACGGAACCAATGGTTGCTCTCGATCGTTGCGTCAGTCAACAAGGATCTGGTAACTGTTGGATGCACTGATGCTGAGAAGGTGAGGTTTGCCGCTCACCTACTGGAGGGACCAGCCGCTTCTTGGTGGGACACTTTTCAGATCACCCACCCGCTGGACACTGTGATTTGGGCAATGTTTGAGGAAGGTTTCATGACCAACCACGTGTCTTCAGGAGTTCTGAGCCTGAAGAGGAAGGAGTTCCGCAACTTGCGCCAAACCAACCGCACCGTGGCTGAGTACATTGAGGAGTTCAACAACCTGTCTCGTTATGCACCTGAGGATGTTGACACTGATGCGAAAAGGAGGGAGAGATTCCTGGATGGCCTTAGTGATGAGCTTTCTGTACAACTACTGGTGGTTTATTGCCCCACTTTCCAGGAGCTTATGGACAAGGCCAGGATCTTGGAAGGGAAGCACAAGCAGGTGGAGAACCGCAAGAGGAAGAGTAACAATAACCACTCCGGTCACACCACAAGTCTCGCACTTCATATGATGGATACTCCAAGCATGGAGGGAGTGACCATGGGAGCCATGATCGCCACCACCGTGGGGGCGATGGACATCGTCATGACAACCATAGGAGCACCCACCACAGCCACAAGGGAGGACACTCTCACCACTCTGGAGGACACGGTGGACATGACCGCAGCCGTGATCGCAGCTTTGTGAAGAAGGATCTGAGTGAGGTGACATGCTTCAAGTGTAAATAGAAGGGACACTATGCTGATAACTGTCCGGAGAGGAAAGGACTGAAGCCAACCAACAACGAGAAGGCCACAGTGAACCACATGAATGTGGAGGATATTCCAGATGAGCCTGACCTTGTGATTGGTAAGTTCCCAATCAACACTCACCCAGCTTTCATACTTTTCGATACTGGTGCATCTCATTCATTCATATCAAGGGCATTCGTGGATAAGTATAAGTTACCTACTGAGTCTATGAAAGGGTCTATTAGAGTGAGTTCACCTGGAGCAGATATGATAGCTAGCGCGGGATGCCGCGACTTAACTGTGAGGATTGGAACACACAACTTCGGTGCGCATTTGGTAGTGTTGGAATCATAGGGGTTAGACGTTATTCTGGGTATGGATTGGATGTCTATGCATGAGGGACACATAGATTGTGCACAGCGAGCTGTTTCACTCAAAACCTCGGATGGTAAGAGAATTAGATTCAAGTCGGCAGTGCGACCGGGAAGGTGTAAGTTGAATTATCTTAAGGGGGTTAGCATGGATACTGTGCCAGTGATTAGGGATTACCCCGACGTGTTTCCGGAAGAGCTGCCAGGAATGCCACCTGATAGGGACGTGGAGTTTCTCATCGACCTGATGCCGGGAACATGACCTATAGCAAAGAGACCATACATGATGGATGTGGATGAGCTGAAGGAATTGAAGAAGCAGCTGAAGGAGCAGTTGGACAAGGGATTCATTCAGCCTAGTTCGTCGTCATGGGGTGCACCTGTTCTGTTTGTGGAGAAGAAAGACAGCAGCAAGAGATTAGTGGTGGACTATCGCTCGCTGAACGAGGTAACTATCAAGAACAAGTACCCCCTGCCAAACATAAATGATTTGTTTGATCAACTGGAGGGAGCAAAGGTGTTTAGTAAAATTGATCTGCGATCGGGCTACTTCCAATTGAAGGTCCGGGAGGAGGACATACCAAAAACCGCCTTCACCACTAGGTATGGTTTATATGAGTATACAGTTATGTCTTTTGGACTAACGAATGCCCCGGCATACTTCATGACTATGATGAACAAAGTATTTATGGAGTACTTGGACAAGTTCGTGGTGGTGTTTATTGATGACATACTGATATATTCCAAGGATGATGCTGAGCATGAGAAGCATCTGCGACTGATTATGGAGAAGCTGAGGGAACACAAGCTGTATGCCAAATTCAGCAAGTGTGAATTCTGGCTTAACACTGTTGGATTTCTTGGACACGTAGTGTCAGGAGAAGGAGTCGCTGTTGATCCAAGCAAAGTGACTCAGTGATGAGTGGGAAGCACCCAAGAATGCAGAGAGATCTGAGCTTTTTGGGACTTCTTTGGATATTACAGAGGTTCATTGAAAACTTCTCCAAGATTGCTAAGCCGATGACCGAACTTCGAATAAGGAGAGGAAGTTTGAATGGTCGACGTATGAAGCCAGCTTTCGAGAACTAAGCGTCGACTAGTGACCGCACCTTACTGTGTTTACGGATCTTCAAAAGGATTTCCAAGTGTACTGTGATGCTTCTCGACAGGGACTTGGGAGTGTGCTGATGCAAGATGGGAGAGTAGTGTCATATGCCTCGCGACAACTCAAGCACCATGAGCGGAGTTACCCCACACACGACTTGGAGTTAGCGTCAGTGGTTCATGCGCTCAAGGTATGGATGCATTATTTAATGGGAAAACACTGTGACGTGTACACCGACCACAAGAGCCTGAAGTACATATTTACACAGAAGGAACTGAACATGAGGCAAAGGAGACGGTTGGAACTTATCAAGGACTATGATATGAATCTGCAATACCACCCAGGAAAGGCCAATGTAGTAGCAGATGCTCTGAGTCGGAAGGTCTATGCCAACGGATTGACAATTGGGGAATTGCCTGAGGATTTGTGCAAGCAGTTCAAGGACCTTAGACTGGAGGTAGTATCAGAAGGATACTTGGCAACAATGGAAGTCCAACCAACGCTACAGGACAGAATCAGGAAGGCTCAAGTGGGAGACAAAGAGATAGGTGAAGTAAAGGAAAAGATGAAGGAGGATCGAGCAAGGGAATTCCGCGAGGATGAGCAAGGAACCTTGTGGTATGGAGATCGTTTGTGCGTCCCCAACGATCCGGAGATAAGGAAGTTGATTCTGCAGGAAGCTCATGACTCACCGTATTCCATACATCCGGGCAATACGAAGATGTATATGGACCTAAAGGACAGATTCTGGTGGAACAACATGAAGGGAGACATCGCGGAGGATATTGCCCTATGTGATGTATGTAGCCGAGTGAAGGCGGAACACCAGAAGCCAGCAGGATTGCTACAGCCATTGCCCGTGCCGTATTGGAAGTGGGATAGAGTGGGAATGGACTTTATCACAGGATTGCCCAGGACCAGGTCAGGGTACGACTCCATTTGGGTAGTGGTCGACCATTTGACCAAGGTATCCCACTTTATACCGGTAAAGACGACCTATACGAGTGCAAAGTTGGCCAAGATTTACATGGACAGGATTGTGTGCCTACATGGGGTTCCCAAGAGTATCGTATCTGATAGAGGCACCCAATTTACCTCACACTTCTGGCGCCAGCTGCACGAGTCACTTGGTACTAGGTTGGAGTTTAGCACAGCGTTTCACCCACAGACTGATGGACAGACCGAGAGGGTGAATCAGATTTTGGAGGACATGTTGAGATCTTGCGCTTTGGCTCATGGTTCTAGTTGGGATGAGAATTTGCCATATGCTGAGTTTTCCTACAACAACAACTATCAAACCAGCATCAAGACGTCACCGTTCGATGTGCTGTATGGGAAACGGTGCCGGACACCATTGCTATGGGATGGAGTAGGAGAGCGTCAGTTGTTTGGACCCGATTTGATCAAGGACGCTGAGGAGAAGGTCGCCTTGATTAGGGATAGGCTGAAGGTAGCACAATTAAGGCAGAAGAGCTACGCTGACGCCAAGCGCAAGGAAGTGGTGTATGAGATAGGCGATAGAGCGTACCTCAGAGTGTCGCCACTTCGTGGAATTAAGAGATTTGGAATTAAGGGTAAGCTGGCACCTCGATTTATTGAACCGTATCGGGTCTTAGCACGCAAAGGAGAGGTTGCTTATTAGCTGGAGTTGCCAGAGGCTCTGTCCGCTGTTCACAATGTGTTCCACGTGTCCCAGATGAAGAAGTGCCATCCGGAGATGGTGGATACACCATTGAGGGACACCGTACCGCTAGAGGAGGTTCAGCTTGAGAACGACTTGACCTATGAGGAGAAACCGGTCAAGATTCTGGAGACAGCGGAGAGGACTACCCGTACCAAGACAATCAGGTTTTTGCAAGGTGCAGTGGAGCCACCACACCGAAGAGGAATCCACTTGGGAGCGTGAGGATGACATCTGAGACGACTACCCACACCTATTTGCTAGCCGCGCCGAATCTCGAGGACGAGATTCATCTTAAGGGGGTTAGTTTTGTCACATCCCAAATTTTAGATTGGTTCTGCATATCATTCATGCCATTGCATCATACTCTTCCATGCAAAACCATCGGTCGAAAAGATTCGGCAAAACACTATTTTCTAAAACCCTACTCTATTTTACTACGAGGCTCCTGCGGGAGGTTCCACTAGGACTTGTGTTTTCCATCCTTGTAGCCTAGTGGTTTCACTCATCACTTGACCCTAGATTGTTCCCCTCGATTTTACAAAAATTTAGGAACAAAAATCGCCCAATTCGGAGCTCGTACGGAAAAGTTACGGAGGTTTTACTATTTGCAAAAAAAGGGAAAATGGACCAAAAAAGCGCCCGGCTTCTTCAGCTGCCAATGGCAGCCGCCGCCCAGCGTGGCGGGTAACGTGTCATGAAGGGCCCCACTTAAGCGGACCCCGTGCCGCCTCTCTCCCCTCCACGCACCGACCCCGCCGCCGCCTCGGGAGCCGCACCCACCACCGCCTCGGTAAGTGCGCCGCCGCGCTGCCGCCCGCAGCCGCCGCCTCCGCGCAGCGCCGCCGCCACGCCGCGCCTCCAGCGTGCCCGCCCGCGCGCCCGCCTACCGCCAGCGCCGCCGCCGCGCCACGCCCGCCTCAGCGTGCCGCCCGCCACCTGCCCGCTTGCGCCTGCGCCGCCGCCTTCTCCGCGCCAGCGCACGCCGCTCATTGCTCCGCCTGCCGCGCCGCCGCCGCCGCGTTGACCGCCACCGTTCCGCGCGCTGACCGCCCCTCTTTCCGTGCAGGAACCGTCGCCGACCGCCGCCGCCAGAGCCGATCGCCGCCGCCGCCTCGAGTTCGCCGCCGTCGTCTCTGGTGAGCCCTCTGCCGCACGATCTGTGGCCAACGACCCAGATCGGCCGTTGACCGGTCAGCCCCAGGCGCTGACTAGTCAAACGCCCAATCAGCGCCCGGTCAGCAGCCACGTGGGCCATTCAACAGACACAGTTGACTGGGTAATTTCTTTAATCGATTTAATTGGCAGATTTTCGTAGAAACTTGTAAATTGCGTAGAAATTAATCCGCTGGGCCAAAAATTGCAAATAAAATATGTGTAGGTTCAGTAAGTCGTGTAGAATCTTGCTATACCATTGGTTCAGACTTTTGCAGCAAGATTTAGTACAGTTTAATCAAATGGGATAATGGCCTTTTTGTAGTAATTAATTCGTACAAAAAGATCTGTAACTCCAAAAATTGCGTATAATATGTCCCTGGATTTAGTAGAACAAGGGGAATCTCATCGTGAATTAAAAGGGTAGGCTTACTGTAAAAACTTCTGCAGAAACTGTCTAGTGGATTTCTGCAGTGTTTTAATTACTCAGGGAGTTTTATAATTCCTTTTTGAGTAATTCCAATTGGTACTGTTCCTAAATAGAAATGCCTATACAGTAGAATTTTCCCAAGATTTTAAAAAAAGTATACTACCGGTAGTGAATTAGTTGGGTTCTAGTTCTAGTTTTGAGTATTATATTTTGCATATTAGTTGTCCTTGCGCTAAAACTATTTTCCATGCATGCAATCAGTATCTCTACTGATTTCTACTATGTGGTGCAGCTGTAGCACCAATCCTCTTGTCATGCATGCATTCTTACATCATCCTTGTTGCATATGATTGTGGATTGTTTGTTTATGAATGCAATTGTATCGTGTAGATTGTGACGAGTGCAACGCTTGCTCGTGTGTGGATTGTTCTTCCGACCGCTACAACCAAGGCAAGTAGATGCTATTTTGTTCATGATATTGTCCTACTATTTTCTATGCATTGTCGTGTATTTTGTAGACGCATGTGTAGGATGATACTATCGCTATGCTATGTCCTATTATGTGGTAGGGCCTTCCTTGTAGTTGAACCACCGTTGGTAGATGTGCTTAGCCATGCTATGATGTATGAGGGCTGGGTTACATCACAGAGACTTGTTTCTAAAAGTATTGGTTTGTGAAAACTAAAACAACTTAATCAATGAATCTCCTGGGTGTGATGGTATTGATAATTTTTGGTGGTTTCATTGTGGAAAGGCACCCAGGTATCTAGAGAAATTGATTGGCTTCTTTATTTGGTAGCTTACGTGTACAACCATGTGCCAATAATAAAATGGACGGTTGGTTGGACTTAGTAGGTTGTGGTGACCCGAACCCGCGTATCCAGAGATGTAGAATTTTGGTAGGTTGGACCGGTGCGCGTCGGGATTGGGGAGCTACTTCCCGAACGGTCTCTTCTTGGTCTTATCCCTATCATCACCCAAAATGAGAGTGATGGTACGAGCTGGGCTGGCCAAGTTGTAGGGTTTCGTAGCATGGAAAACAAAAAATTTCTATCGCATACAAACAAACAAGCCAAGATCTATCTACTAGATTGTAGCAACGAGTCGATGGAATAACTTACCCTCGAAGATTCCAAAGTGTTTAACGAGAGCGGATTCTCGTGGGTGATGTAGTCGTACTCTTCTCGATCTCAAGATCGTAGAGGCGATCCTTCCAAGGCTGCGTTCGGCAGCGCTTCATGATCGGTCACTGCGTTACTCGACGAAGACCTTCCTCTCCCTTGTTCCAGCAGGCAGCGGAGGTTGTAGCACTCTCCTCGCGATTCCGGTAGCACAACGGCGTGGTACCGGAAGTAGAGGGGAGATCCCGTAGGGCTTCGCCTTAAGCCGGAGCGAGTATGGTGGAGTATGAGAGAGAGCTATTAGTGGTCTAGGGTCTAGACACACCAATTAGAAGGCTCTAATCCAAGGCTAGAGCAATTAGAAGCTCTAAACCAAAACTGCTCTAAACCGGAGTCTAGGGCTAGGTTTTAGATTAGAGGATAGGAACTTGTGTGTCTAGAGGAGGAGGCCCTGCCCCTCCTTTTATGGGTGGAGGGACCAGGGCCAGGGGGGAGGAGTCCCTCCCAACTCGGCCTAGGTGGGCGCCGGCTTGGAGGAGGGACTCCTCCCAAGTCGGTTTGCCTCCTCTTGCTTGTTTCCCCAGGTTTCTGTTTTAGCCGTTTGACTTTCAAACTGGCCATTTGACTTTTCTGTTTTAGGATTCAATTTAATCCTTTATTTGGAACAGCAAGAACACTTAGTACATGATGCAATCATTCCAATATGTAATGACACATTCATGTACCCTCCCCGGAGTTGGGACATTAGGAACCTTCTAGAACATTCCCGATGAAAACACCGGAATCATTTCCGAACTCCAAAACGGGACTTTCCTTATATGAATCTTATTCTCCGGACCATTCCGGATCACCTCGTGATATCCCGGATCCCATCCGAGACTCCGAACAACATTAGGTCTCTTTCTCATAATACCATAACTACTCAAAAACGACGTCGAATCCTTAAGTGTGTCTCCCTACGGTTCGTGAATTATGCGGACATGATCGAGTCACTTCTCTGAACAATAACCAATAGAGGAATCTGGAAATTCATATGGCTCCCACATATTTCTAAGATTACTTTGCGATCGAATGAACCACTTACATACGATACCAATTTCCCTTTGTCTCACGATAGTTTACTTATCCGAGGTTATGATCGTCGGTATCTCTGCATACCTAGTTCAACCTCGTTACTGATAAGTACTCTTTTCTCGTTCCCATGATATGTGATCCCTTGTGACCCAGTCACATGCTTGCAAGCTAATTGGATGACATTCCACCGAGAGGGCCCAGAGTATATCTATCTGTCATATGGATGGACAAATCCCACTCTTGATCCATGTGTCTCAACCAATACTTTTCGAACACTCAATGCCACCTTTATAGCCACCCAGTTACGGTGTGGTGTTTGATGTCATCAAAGCATCCATCCGGTAAAGGTGATATGCATGATCTCATGGTCGAAGGAATTAGGTTACTATGTATCAGAAAGCATATAGCAATTGAACTATTGAAATGACTTGATCTTTATGCTATGCTTATCTATAGGAGTATGTCCACCATATCATTCTCCTAACGATATGATCTTGTTGTTGATAACATCTCAATGTTCATGATAGGGAAACCACAATCATTTAATCAACCAACAAGCTAGTGAAGTATAGAGGCTATACTAGGGACTTCAAATTAAGTTTACAAATCACACAAGTATCAATGTTTCCTTATTAATACTATTATAGCATGAATGTAAACATTTATCATAAACACAAAGATATAATAATAACTACATTTATTATTGCCTCTAGGGCATATCTCCAACACAAGTCACATGGGTAAAGTGTACTAACCCCTGTAGGGTGTATAAACTAATCGATTAGCCGTGTCCCCGGTTATGGACAACTGAGTTGCTTGATATTGACTCCATGATATGTTTCTCGCTCATTCCAATTTCATAATTGTTTTAATATTGTTGGGTTAACTTAATTGGGATCTTTTCAAAGAAAATCAAAAACTTTTTATGAAAGTAGGACAAAGTTATTTGCAAATGCAAGCCAGACACAGCTCCACTTGCCAAATATGCATGTAGATGTTAGAACTATTGCCTCCTTACTAGCTCTACTTGCCATACATTCCATGTATCGAACGAACCTGCTCACGGTTCGTGCTTTTGGCTATACCAAGTAACACCGGAGGTGCAGATATATAGTGCACAGATGGTTTCTTCTCGTCCCCTCTGATCTAGATCATCCAAGAATTCTTTAGTTAATTATGCTTCCATTTCCAACAAAGAAATAGTTAGCGCTCTGGATCTCATCTAGTTCTGAAAGTTTAAACATCTATCATGGCTCGATACACGACCTCTGGTGATCTAATACTGGACTAGTCTTTTATGTCTTGAAGGAAAGCGCGGGCGTTTCAGCGGAAGCATCAAGCCCACCAGATATGAATCCTGTTCATATTCATTTGCCATATCCTTTTCCACCACAACATGGTGCTGAAACATACGTGAGTTCCTCCGATTGCCCCTAAGGAAAGATGTGGATATTGATTTTTCATGACTGTTACCAAACTATTCATTCATCCATTTGTTTGTTTGCTTGTTTCATAACAATCGCAACATGCTGTAGCTGTGTGGCTCTTAGGTGATATGGTTATCTTATGTTATTATTGGTCTTGTAATTGTGGTGTTATAAACCAATTATTTATCAATCTAAAATTTACCTAATTAATTTCAGTATGCTGATTATATGACTAAAGAACGCGATAGCGGATATTTTGGAGTAATTGCCACAATGGACGTCTATGGATACAATCTTAAAGATGGCCAAATGAGAAGTTGCCAGCTGATGGTCAGAATCACAATCAATCGCTGTTGGGTGGGTGGTAAGTTGCCTTTTTTTCTTTTTGAGATTCCTCTCTCTTCTTTAGACTTCCCTCATGTATACAATATATACTGTGATGCTTAAAAAACCTTTTTCACTAAACATTGTTTCCGAGTAATGAATTATGTAGGTGTCCCCTTCTCACTATATTGACTTTCAAAGTCATCTTTGTATGGGTCAGGTGGTATGTATCCCCTCCATTTTGATCTTACATGGTATTTCCCTCTAATTGTTCCATGTTTTCAATGAACTTGTGACTCCAACAAGTCTTAATGAAATTGCAGAAAGACACAGCGCATGGTACAATGTGTGACGACCTAGACTGCCCAGGTGTTCAGCTTGTTAGTGGGTCTCCCATTTTCCCGGTGATATCATATCCCTGTCACCGAAGTCAACGGGACACGCCAAACTATTACCATTAAAGTGATCAAGGTATTTTTTCTTAAACTTTGTTCTTGCGAAACAAGATCCAACTCTAATGCAATCTTTGTCCATCTTCTTCCATGAAATCTGCATCACACTAGGACAAGTCAAGCGGGAACTAGTGGTTACACCGTGGTGTGAACAACGATCCAATTCCAATTGGTTACTAGCCGACTTCTCTATTTGACACCTTATCCACGAAAGCATCTCATGTTATGCTTGGTGGCGTCGCTTCCAAGTCTAAAACTACAGTACTTCCTGCAATCATGAGGACATCACATCTATTGATACAATCGCAGTACCTATAACTACACACATACAAGGACCTATCACTCGAACTCGTTCCAAGCAACTTAATTATCAGGTACTTTCGTTTCTTGAAACTATTCCTCATATACATGATAATATGATGCTGCCTAAATCAGATATGTTTGTTACTCTTAGGAATGATGGACCTAGCAAGGACGAGAAGGACAAGCATTGAAGCATGATCATGCATGGAGATGGAAGCAAGCATGTAAGGATTGAAGAGGACGCCACGAGTGGAGATTTCAGAACTTTGAGACCACCATAATAAAGATTGAAGGCTTGGACGAAATATTCAAGATTAATACTTCACAAATTCGTTCATAGCTTAATATGGTGATGCGCCACCTTTACTTTGGGCCAGGCCCATGTAATTTTCGTAGAATTTTTGATAGCCACTTTTTAGAGTCCGTATTTGAGGAGAAAAGGCCTTCTAGGGTTGGATTCGGCCACCACCTCTATGGCTGGCCGAAACCCCACCTTTTTCCTCCTTAAATACTCCCCATAGCCGTCACTTTAGACTCGAATTTTGTTTAGACATAAAGTTAGCCATCATAGCAACTTCGCCAAGGCTCGAGCGTCGCAGATGCCTCTTGTACTTCGCACCTATACACGATCCCACCTTTTTAATAAAGCTTTCATATTAATCCACAATATCTTGATTGCAATATTAGTTCTTACTTGTTCTTAGTTTTAGGTAGGAATTAAGACCCTTGTTGGTTAGGATGATTGTGTTTCCGCTGGATCGGTAACCTCTAGGAGATTGGCCTAGCCATTGCATTGGGGCTCGTGCTCACACGTGTAGTCGGATCGTCAAGCCCGAACTCCAACAAATCGACTATCACTATCTTATCGAAATATCATACACCTTTGCCCTATCAAGTGGTATCAGATTCCAGGTTGCTCGGTGAGATTTACTGTTTTCATAGATTATATCTGTTTTTACCTATAACCTACGAAAAATCCAAAAACACAGTTAGAGTTTAGATCAATCCCATCACCAATTTACACCTTGCATTATCTTCTCAGTTTTGCATTGTTAAATTTATGTCTGCATCGTCGCGTCGAGTTGCTGGTCTTAGTGTCTCGTCCCTTAGAGTTTCGAATTCTGATCACATTAGTCACCGCCACACTCGCAGATCTTCGCCACCATATTCCGCCGCCATACATACCGTCATACACCCTGCCACCATAAACCCTAACACTCCACCACCGCCTTCCTACCGCGACACGGATCCGATCACCTTTCCTGCCGCGGCACGAGTTCGAGTTGAGTTATTGTCCTAGTTTTTTCTTTTTACTTTCCTTACTTGTTGTTGTCGTATTGAGCTAAAGTCCGTGTTGAGCTAAAAGTCCGGTCGCAAGTCCAGGAGAGCAAAAGTCTAGAACCGCCTCCGAAAAAATTCTGACTATACTAGTTTTCGACCTTAGGGATCATTTTTCTCCATCGGCCGTTATAGCGATATTTTTTTGGCGCCTGCGTGCTTTCTGGCGCATAATAGAAAATTTTCGACAAAAAATTTCAAGGCTATCCTGTTTTTAGACCCCGTAGATCAGTTCTAGACACTCACCATCATAGTGATTTTAGACATCTCAGTTCGCTTTTCAGGATGCCATATCATCATACCATTGCTAGTTATGCTGCGTCGTGACATTGTTAGTAGTATAGGTTGGCGTCTCTAGTACGGTCTAACCTAGGACCAGCACGATACCGTCGTTGAGCATTCTTTCAACATTACATTGCCGTTTTGATAATTGCTAACCCCTTTGCTAAGCCTTCCCAGGGCTCCATAGATTTCTTCACGTGCAGTGTCTCGACGCCTGATAATCACTCGGTTCAATCTCTGGACGCACTGATCCTCGCGGTTGCACATCGCCTTTTTCCTGCTGTTTGGTAAGAACTTGTAAGAGCTTTGTATATTGCTTGAAGGATTACGCGTGTTGCCACAAGATTTCCGTACTATAGGCATATATGTACCTGTTCTTTTGAGGACTAACCATGGCAGATACTTCGCGTGACCCCACAAAGATGACGAACCAAGAGCTACATGCCCACTTCTCTGAGATGTTGATAGGACGCGCTGAAGATGTGGATGCAAGACTAGATCAGTTTGACAACAATCTCACCAACGCCATGGACAAGATCGAAGGACTCAAGAAATCCTTAAACGACAAGCTAGACGCTCGGTTTAAGAAAGTTTTGGACAGATTGCCTGCACCTGCACCCGCACCTGCCCCGGTCGCACCTCGGCAGGGCACACGGCGCATTCGGATCATGGGTCGTACTGCTGGTTCAGCTGCCGCTGCTGCAACTGATGCACCTGAGGCTTCCAACGCGGTTGCTGCTGCAACCTTGGGGGAAAACGTCGGGTACTACTAAGACTTCGACGATGATGATCTGTTTGACGAGGAGGTTAAACAACCGCCACATCCTACTGGCCGACCCTGACATTACCACCACAACGCTCGACTACCGGTACGTGATGATGATCATGTTGCAAAGCTTAAATTAAATATTCCATCTTTTGAGGATAAACATAATCCTGACGCATATCTTACATGGGAGATGGAAGTATAACAACGTTTTGCATGTTTAAAATATCCTGAGAATATGCGTGTCAGTACTGCTACATGTGAATTTACTAAATTTGCTTCCCTTTGGTGGTCTGAATATTGTCGCTTAAATCGTACTACTATTCCTCGTACTTGGACTGCCTTAAAAACTTCTATGCGCGTTTGTTTTGTGTCTCTTACTTATCAACGTGATTTACTAAATAATTTGACACGTTTAGAACAAGGGGAAAATTCTGTAGAAGAGTATTATCAGGAATTGCAAACGGGAATGGTTCGGTGTGGTCTTGTTGAAACTACTAAACAAATGCTTGCACGTTTCTTTGATGGATTAAACAAGGATATTCAACACATATTAGACTATAAGGAATATAATACCATCACTCATTTGTTTCATCTTGCTTGTAAAGCTGAACGTGAAGTGTAGGATCGCCAAACACCATGTAGGAGAACTAATAATTCTGCAGGTCGCACATCCTCTTGGACATCCCGACAATCAGCGCCTTCTTCTCGTGATTCTCCACCAGCTACTACCACATCCAAAGCCACCACAAGGCTTCCTTTAGCTAAACCGAGGTCCCTTAGTGGCGTCTGGCGCTATGTCGTTCTCCTTCCTCCTCCCCTCTCAGCTCTAACTTCCCTCTGTCCTCAATCCTCATGAATCCACCAACAAATTCATCCCACTCCCCTCCTCCCTCAAGACCATCGACACCAGATCTTCACCAACCACCAACACCCACTCCCAGTAAATTTCTACAGATCCAGTTCGAAGGAGCAGATTACTCTGGTATCCTGGAGGCCAGAACAAATCCGAGCGGTATGATGGACTCACCACCGCTCTCTCCAATCCGGCCAGAAGGGATCCCATCGGCACCACACAACCCTCCAATATTGCAGGCACCGGAGATCCCTCAGCTAGCACTCAATATGGAAGCGATGTCGATCACTAGAGACAACTCCAGCCAGCATCAAGAGTTAGAAAAAGGTCAGTTTGCTCTATACTTGAATATAGCAACAACAAGAGGAACACCAAGGATCATCTCTCTATCAATAGTACAACAACAATTCAAGAGAGCTTGGAGAGAAAATTATGGAGAAATCATTCAGGTACATCAGCATGTTTTTAAAGCATTTTTTACCCCCTTCCAAGCTATGATGTGGTTTTTCGAGAGACAGCCCTGGCTCATAGGTCCAGACACTATGCTTATAGAGTTAGCAGATCCTGATGGGGAGGGATACATCAAGGAATAATAGGAATACTTAAACAAATTTGACAGGCCAAGATACACATTTCAATATGTTTATGTTACGGTTAGAGATTATGGAATCCCATGGAACAATAGATCAATGGAATTGCTAGAGAATATCATAAAGCTTATTGGTACCCCCTCTGAATTCCACCAACTTAAAGATAACATGCTATATGGACACCCAGATTATGTTTGGGGAGTAATCAAGCATAGAGTTTGTAATCTAGTCTTAAGCCTGAACCAGGGGAAGCAAAGCATGGATTATTTAAGTTATGAAAAGATTGGTAGAATCTGTTTGTTCTGTGGAGTTATGTTCCACACCTATTCAAACTGCCACTTGAGGAAGAGTATTATTACTGACAGAATGACAAAGGGTCAAAATGTAGAGCAAGTCCCATTCCAAAGATACGGCCCTTGGATTATAGATGCAGAAAAGTGATGGGTTTCGCAGCATAGTAAATCAAAAAAAATTCTACGGATACGAACAAGAAAGCCAAGATATAATCTAGGAGATGTAATCAACGAGAGAGATATATGAGATCTTCATACCCTTGAAGAAATCGCATAGCAGAAACGTTCAACAGAACATGGGTGATGTAGTCGAACTAGCCTTCTCCTCCCCACAATCCGATCCGATCCAACGCCGCAAGTGACGGAGCCTCCGAGAGATGCACACGTACGGTGCCACGACGTCTTCTCCTTCCTTGGTCCAGCAAGTGGGGTGGAGAGATGGATTGGATCTGCAGCACGACGACGTGGTGCTATGGTGGAGTTTACGCAGGCTTTCTGTAGCGATCGGGAGAGAGAAAGGTGGAGGGGCAGCAGGATGGCGGCTAGGGTTGGAGGAGTAAGGGGAGGGCTGCGCCCCTGCCCTCCTTATATAGGGGCTGGCCGGCCCCCTTGGCCCCTCCTCCAAGCCCTAGGGTGGCGGCCCCAAGGGTTGGAGTGGGGGGCAAGTTTCCCCCCTCCTTCTAGAAGATCTCCCCTAGGGTTTCCCCTAGGCTGGCCGGCTGGGACTTTGGGGCCATGTGACCCTTGCCCAATGCGGCTAGGGAACTCCCCCTTAGGCCCACGCAGGCCCCCGACAAGTGAGCCCATGTTGGTCCCACTCCGGAACCTTCTAGAACCTTTCGGTACAATATCGAACACTCCGAAACGATTCCGAAATCCAAAAACTGCTTTCCTTTATATGAATCTTATTCTCCGGACCATTCCGGAACCTCTCGTGATGTCCTGGATCTCATCCGAGACTCCGAACAAAAAATCATAAACCAATTATCCATTCTATCCTAGCGTCGAGGCACGTTAAGTGTGTGACCCTACGGGTTCGAGAATATACAGACAAGATCTTCTATCTATAATCAACAGCGGGGTCTGGAAAGCCATATTGACTCCCATATATTCATCGATGATCATATCGGATGAACCACGATGCCAGGATTCAATTAATCCCATATATGTATTCCCTTCGTCACGCGATATTTTACTTGCCCGAAATTTGATCGTTGGTATCGGCATACCTAGTTCAATCTCGTTCACAGCAAGTACTTTAGTCGTTCCACAATCCGATATCACTTTGTGATTAACTCCTTAACCACGTGCTTGCAAGCAGTGTTGATATCGATTACCGAGTGGGCCCAAAGTATATCTCTCCGACTCGGGAGGGACAAATTCCATCTCGATACATACAACCCAACAAGTACTTTCCGATCACCTAAGAGACACCTTTATGATCACCCTCACATAGGATGATGTTTGATGACCTCAAAGCTTTCTTCTGATACCAGGGAGTTGTATTATCTCATGGTCTAAGGAATACAATAATTGACATAAGAAAAAACTTCGCAAAGATGAACACGATGCCACGATCTAATTGCTCTGCTTAATTTGGGTTTGTCCATCATATCATTCTCCTAATGACATGATCTCATTATTAATCGACAACTCATGTCTATGGTTAGGAAACCTTAACCATCATTAATCAATGAGCTAGTCCATAGAGGCGTACTAGGGACACGGTGTTGTTCATAAACCACACAAGTATCAAAGTTTCCGCTTAATACAATTCTAGCATGGAATATAAACTTTATCATGAACAAGAATTATAATAATAACATCTTTATTATTGCCTCTAGGGCATAATTCCAACAGTCTCCCACTTGCATTAAAGTCAATAATCTAGTTTACATCTGGCAACAATCTAACACCCATGGCATTAAGATGCTGATCATGTTTTTCTCGTGGAAGAGGTTTAGTCAACAGATCTGCAACATTCTGATCCGTATGTACGTTGCTAATCTTCATATCTCCATCTGCTATATAATCTCGAATTATATGAAAACGGCGGTTGATGTGCTTGGTCTTTGGATGATATCTTGGTTCCTTAGCCAGTGCTATGGCACCAGTGTTGTCGCATAATATCTCCAGTGGGTCCAAGGCACTTGGAACCACACCAAGCTCAGTGATGAAGTTCCTGATCCAAACTCCTTCACTTGACGCTTCTGAAGCAGCCATGTATTCAACTTCTGTTGTAGATCCCGCGATCAGGCTTTGCTTGCAGCTTCTCCAGCTCATAGCTCCTCCATTCAAAATATAAATGTATCATGTCTGAGATTTAGAATCATCCAGGTCGGTGTCGAAACTAGCGTCGATGTAACCTTTTACAACGAGCTGCTCATCACCTCCATACACTAAGAACATTTATTTAATCCTATTTAAATACTTTAGGATGTTCTTCACGGCTGTCCAGTGTTCCACTCCTGGATCACTTTGGTATATGTTCGTCAAACTAAGAGCATTGGACACATTCGGTCTAGTACACAGCATGGCATACATGATAGAACCTATGGCCGAGGCATATGGCACTTTACTCATAGTATCTCTATCGTTTACCGTAGCTGAACACTGAGCCTTGCTCAATATCTTACCTAACAACATGGGCAATGATCCTTTCTTTGCTTTATCCATTCTGAACCTCTTCAGAACTTTGTCTAGGTATGCACTTTGTCTTAAAGCTATTAGGCGTATTTGTCTATCTCTATAGATTTTGATGCCTAATATATAAGCAGCTTCTCCAAGGTCTTTCATTGAAAAACATTTATTCAAATAACTCTTCACATCGTTAAGCATACCAATGTCATTTCCAATAATCAATATGTCATCCACATATAGTACTAAAAATGTCACTGAGCTCCCGCTCACTTTCTTGTAGATACAGGCTTCATAGCAATTTGGAACAAATCCAAAGCTCTTGATCACTTGATCAAAATGAAGGTTCCAACTCCGAGATGCTTGCTTCAGTCCATAAATGGAACACTGAAGTTTGCACACCATATTAGCATCCTTATGATCGACAAAACCTTCGGGATGCATCATATACAACTCTTCATCAATGTTGCCATTGAGGAACGCAGTCTTGACATCCATCTGCCATATTTCATAATCATGAAATGCAGCAATTGCTAATAAAATCCGAATGGACTTAAACATCGCTACGGGAGAGAAAGTATCATTGTAGTCAACACCTTGAACTTGTTGAAAACCTTTTGCGACAAGCCGAGCTTTATAGACAGTAGCATTACCATCCGCGTCCATTTTCTTCTTGAAAATCCATTTGCACTCAACGGCCTTACGGTCGCTAGGAGGGTCCACCAAAGTCCATACTTGGTTTTCTCTCATGGATCCCAATTCGGATTTCATGGCCTCTAGCCATTTCTCAGAGTCTGGGCTCATCATTGCTTCCTCATAGTTCGTAGGTTCACTGTTGTCTAACAACAAGACAGGTAAGACAGGGTTGCCGTACCATTCAGGAGTGGCACGTGACCTTATCGACCTGTGAAGTTCAGTAGTAGCATCGTTGGAAGTTTCATGATCCTCGTCATTAGCTTCCTCTCTTGTTGGTGCAGACGGCACTGGAACAATTTCAGGTGCTACGCTACTCTCCAACTCGAGAGAAGGTTCAATAACCTTGTCTAGCTCTACCTTCCTCCCACTCACTTCTTTCGAGAGAAACTCCTTCTCAAGAAAGGATCCGTTCTTTGCAACAAACACTTTGCCTTCGGATCTGTGGTAGAAGGTATACCCTATCGTTTCCTTAGGGTATCCTATGAAGACGCATTTCTCCGCTTTGGGTTCGAGCTTGTCCGACATCAACTTCTTGACGTAAGCTTCGCATCCCCAAACTTTAAGAAACGACAACTTAGGTTTAGCACCAAACCATAGTTCATACGGTGTCGTCTCAACGGATTTAGATGGTGCCCTATTTAAAGTGAATGCAGCGGTTTCTAATGCATAACCCCAAAATGATAATAGCAAATCTGTAAGAGACATCATTGATCGCACCATATCTAATAGAGTTTTATTCCGGCGTTCAGACACACCATTGCGCTGTGGTGTTCCAGGTGGCGTGAGTTGCGAAACGATTCCGCTTGCCTTGAGATGCGTGAGAAAATCATAACTCAAATATTCACCTCCACGATCGGATCGTAGAAATTTAATTTTCCTGTTACGATGGTTTTCCACTTCGTTCTGAATTTCTTTGAATTTTTCAAATGTTTCAGATTTATGTTTCATTAAATAGATATACCCATATATACTTAAGTCATCAGTAAAAGTGAGAAAATAGCGATATCCACCGCGCGTCGATACACTCATTGGTCCGCATACATCGGTATGTATGATTTCCAATAAGACCGTTGCTCGCTCCATTATTCCGGAGAACGGGGTTTTGATCATCTTGTCCATGAGGCACGGCTCGCACGTGTAAAATGATTCAAAATCAAGAGACTCCAAAAGTCCATCAGAATGGAGTTTCTTCATGCATTTTACACCAATATGACCTAGACGGCAGTGCCATAAATAAGTTGGATTATCACTATCTACTTTGCGTCTCTTAGCCTCAATGTTATGGATGTGCGTTTCATTGCTTTCGATATTCAGAAGAAATAAACCATTCACAACAGGTGCATGACCATAAAAAATGTTATTCATATAAATAGAATGACCATTATTCTCCGATTTAAATGAATAACCGTCTTGCAATAAACACGATCCAGATATGATGTTCATGCTCAACACAGGCACATAATAACATTTATTAAGGTTGAAAACTAATCCCGAAGGTAAAACTAAGGAGAGCGTGCCGACGGCCATCACATCAACTTTTGATCCATTGCCAACGCGCATCGTCACCTCATCCCTTGCTAACCGTCGTCTATTCCGTAGCTCCTGTTTCGAGTTACAAATATTAGCAACTGAACCAGTATCATATACCCAGGCACTACAACGAGCGCTAGTAAGGTAAACATCAATAACATGTATATCAAATATACCTTTAATGTGCCAGCCTTCTTGTCCGCTAAGTACTTCGGACAGTTGCGCTTCCAGTGACCCTTGTCCTTGCAATAGAAGCACTCAGTGTCCGGCTTAGGTCCAGACTTGAGCTTCTTCTCAGCAGGGGCAACGCGCTTGCCACTGCCTTTCTTGAAGGATTTCTTTGCACCCTTACCTTTCTTGAAGCTAGGGGTCTTGTTGACCATCAACACATGATTATCTTTCTTGATATCCACCTCCGCAGCTTTCAGCTTAGCGAAGAGCTCAGTGATCGTATCAGTGGAACCAATTTGATTGTGAGTAACTACAAAATCTTTGTAGCTAGGAGGGAGTGATTGCAGAACTCTGTCAATCTTAAGCTCTTCTGGAATCTTGCAGTCCAGTTGCTCAAGACGTTGAGTGTAGCCCGACATCTTAATGGAGTGTTCACTAACGGAACTCCCTTCCTCCATCTTGCAGTTAAAAAACTTCTCAAAGATCTCATATCTCTCAGAACGAGCCTGAGTCTAAAACATGGTTTTCAGTTCCTCAAGTATCTCAAAGGGCCCGGCGAACTCCTCAAAACGATTTTGAAGGTCCGGTTCCATAGCAAACAACATGGTACTCTTAATCACTCCATAATCATCTTTGCGCGACTGATAAGCAGCTTTTTCATCAGCCGGCGCATCAGTAGCATGGGCATCACCTAGCGCTTTCTCAAGGACATAGTCCTTTTGTCCACCAGCGAGAATGATTCTCAGATTGCGGAACTAGTTGGTGAAGTTATACCCAGTGTTTTTAAGCTTTTCTTTCTCAGCAAAAATGTTGAAGTTGGACTTAGCCATTTGATCTACAAAATTTGCAAGTACAATTTAGACTATGTTCATGATAACTAGTTCAACTTAATCAAATTACTAGATGAACTCCCACTAAATTCAACATCCCTCAAGTTGTTTAGTGAACACGATCCAAATTCACCACACCTAATCCGATCTTCACGAGAATATATGTGGTTTCAATGGTGGACAACAAAGTGTCGATCATATCATTCATATGACTCATGTTTAACCTTTCGGTTCATGTGTTCCGAGGCCATGTCTGTACATGATTCGTCAAGTCAAACCCAAGTATTTCCGCGTGTGCAAAACTGGCATGCACCCGTTGTATGTGAACATAGAGTTTATAGCACCCGATCATCACGAGGTGCTTGAACACGATGACCTTTTGCAACGGTGCATACATGGGGAGAACACAATTTTATCTTGATCTTTAAGTGAGGAATCATCTTATAATGCTACCGTCACGATCTAAGCATAATAAGATACATAAAAGGATAAACATCACATGCATATAATTTTATGTGACATGGTATAGCCAATCTCCGCGCCATGATCTCCATCTCGTGCGCGCCAGCAATCTCCATCACTCCACCATGATTGCCTCCACCACGAATAGCAACTACAACTATTGCTAACTACTTAGCGATAAAGTAAAGCTATTACATGGCGTATAAGAAGTTGACTCGCAGGTCATACAACAATTATAAGGACAACCATATGGCTCCTGCCGGTTGTGAAATCATCGACATGCAAGTCGTGAAATATTACAAAACATGATCATTGCATACATCATACACATCATGTCTTGGGCCATACCATATCACAAAGCACTCCCTGCAAAAACAAGTTAGACGCCTCTACTTTGTTGTTGCATGTTTTACGTGGCTTATGGGAGTAACAAGCTAAGAACGATTCTTACCTATGGAAAGCCACAACGGTGATATTATGGTTGCTAACATCCGGTGTAAATCCCATGACTACTATAGTGAGAGAAACTGGCATCCACCAGCCGCATGTGTGGAACAAGTCGCACGTCAGGTGCGGAGCCGGTCTCGCGAACGAGGTCGCGTAAAGTTGGCCTGGACCGCTTTGATCTCACTATGCCGCGCCATAATAAATACACAACAAGAGGCTTGCAACAGAAAACATCAACGCCCGCAACAAGCATGTTGTGTTCTACTCGTGAAACACATCTACGCATAGATCTAGCTCTGATACCACTGATGGGTTTTGCAGCATAGTAAATCAAAAAAAATTCTATGGATGCGAACAAGAAATCCAAGATCTAATCTAGGAGATGCAATCAACGAGAGATATAGATGAGATCTTCATACCCTTGAAGAAATCGCACAGCGGAAACGTTCAACAGAACGTGGGTGATGTAGTCGAACTAGCCTTCTCCTCCTCGTGATCTGATCCGATCCAACGCCGCAAGTGACGGCGCCTCCGAGAGATGCACACGTATGGTGCCGCGACGTCTCCTCCTTCCTTGGTCCATCAAGTGGGGTGGAGAGATGGATTGGATCTGCAGCACGACGGGGTGGTGCTATGGTGGAGAGTTTCTGCAACAGGGCTTCGCCTACGCGCAGTCGGGAGAGAGAGAGGTGGAGGGGCAGCAGGATGGCGGCTAGGGTTGCAGGAGTAGGGGAGGGCTGCGCCCCTGCCCTCCTTATATACGGGCTGGCCGCCCCCCTTGGCCCCTCCTCCAAGCCCTAGGGCGGCGGCCCCAAGGGTTGGAGTGGGGGGCAAGTTTCCCCCCTCCTCCTAGAAGATCTCCCCTAGGGTTTCCCCTAGGCTGGCCGGCTGGGTATTTGGGGCCTTGTGACCCTGGCCCAATGCGGCCAGGGCACTCCCCCTTAGGCCCACGCAGTCCCCCGACAAGTGAGCCCACGTGGGTTCCACTCCGGAACCTTCTAGAACCTTCCGGTACAATACCGAACACTCCGAAACGATTCCGAAATCCAAAAACTGCTTTCCTTTATATGAATCTTATTCTCCGGACCATTCCGGAACCTCTCGTGATGTCCTGGATCTCATCCGAGACTCCGAACAAAAACTCATAAACCAATTATCCATTCTATCATAGCGTCGAGGCACGTTAAGTGTGTGACCCTACGGGTTCGAGAATATGCATACATGATCTTCTATCAATAATCAACAATGGGGTATGGAAACCCATATTGACTCCCACATATTCATCGATGATCATATCGGATGAACCACGATGCCAGGATTCAATTAATCCCATATATGTATTCCCTTCGTCACGCGATATTTTACTTGCCCGAGATTTGATCGTTGGTATCGGCATACCTAGTTCAATCTCGTTCACAGCAAGTACTTTACTCATTCTGCAATCCGATATCACTTTGTGCTTAACTCCTTAACCACATGCTTGAAAGCGGTGTTGATATCGATTACCGAGTGGGCCCGAAGTATATCTCTTCGATTCGGGAGGGACAAATTCCATCTCGATACATACAACCCAACAAGTACTTGCCAATCACCTGAGAGACACCTTTATGATCACCATCACATAGGATGATGTTTGATGACCTCAAAGCTTTCTTCCGATACCAGGGAGTTGTATTATCTCATGGTCTAAGGAATACAATAATTGACATAAGAAAAAGATTCGCAAAGATGAACACGCTGACACGATCTAATTGCTCTGCTTAATTTGGGTCTGTCCATCATATCATTCTCCTAATGACATGATCTCATTATTAATCGACAACTCATGTCTATGGTTAGTAAACCTTAACCATCATTAATCAATGAGCTAGTCCATAGAGGTGTACTAGGGACACGGTGTTGTTCATAAACCACACAAGTATCAAAGTTTCCGCTTAATACAATTCTAGCATGGAATATAAACTTTATCATGAACAAGAATTATAATAATAGCATCTTTATTATTGCCTCTAGGGCATAATTACAACAAAAAGGTACCATTGGAAAAAGGAATCCACTCAAGCCCAATATTCAGCAATTTTCAGAGCAATGAGCTATCCAGATTCAATAAGGTTTTTGATAATCAGGAAAACAGAAGAGGGAAGGTTAATACAGAAAATGCAGAACAGATTCTGAAAAGGATGGAGGATAACAGAGGAGGAGGAAGCACCAGGATGCAAGATAGCTCCAGAATCATGGAGATTCAATGGGAGGTGAATGAAGGTACTGTTCGAGGAGGCCCAGTATGTCAAACCTTGGAAACACAAATTCATATGGATGACATGCAGCAAGCTCACGTAGCCACGCACAGTAACAAACAACTGACAAATGCTGAAAATCAGGATCACCAAGGAGTTCACGACGGCCTGCTGCAACTGACCACTACTGATCACTTTCAAGATAGCACGAAGATGGCAGACGTGATGGACATAGATGTCATAGCGGGAAAGTCGTTAGTTCACATGGAAAAAGAAATAAACAAGGAAAATGAAGAAGGTGAGTTCACATGCACAGGGAAAGGCCCAAGCAAGCAACTAGAAGAATATAAGAGGGAATACTAAAAAAGTCCTGTTGAAGATTGAAAGCAGCTACTCTGGGCCAATGGGCCAGGCCCAAAAACAAGAACGGGTCGGGAAATTTTTTAATATACTGGAAGGCCTAGTTCTAATCCCGCGTAGTAGATGGGAGCTTCTTTTTGGCTCAGAACCTGCTCCCCGCGCTAGTGACAGTATCTGCCCATCGATGTTCCATTTGCCTACCACTGATGCCCAAGCATTAGCTCTCACCAACCAAAATCAAGGCATATAGCTTCCTGCCAACAATCCCATCGAGAAGGAACCCATTCACTATTCACTAGAACACATGTCACACAGAACTGTCTTGACAGCTGCCGATAACTCCGCCAAGTTGGACACCTATGCAGGCCCTTCTGTCCCTGCTAAGAAGAGAACAGCTGAAACAATTGACACCCATTGTTTTCCCCCACCAAAGAGAGTAGCCAAAGAGATAGAACATGAGAAGGTGGAGGACACTCTTCGTTTCAAATCATTGCAAGCTGCAATCCAACAAAGGAAGGATCAGGGTATCAAGCAAGGAAAGGCGATGCGCTGGAACTCAATGCCAGAGCCATCTTTGAAGGAGAAGCAAGTGAAATCAGAGGAGCAACACCTTCCCTTGGACAACAACAAGGGGAGGAGGGAAAGATGTGGTTGCCAGAGAAGGAAACAAAAAAAGGAGGAGAAGCTTCTCAATCCATTCTACGGGCTCCACTCCAGCGTCTCGGCCTCAAAAACTACAGTCTAGGTGGGATATCCTTCCGCCAAATCAAAATAGAAATCACTACAAACATTCTATGGGATTTACTGTCCATAGGCCAGGTGCTTCCACTTGGCGTCGTGGTGGAGAAGGCAGTATGGTGGGTGACGGCAGGAATGTTGGCCGCAACAGGAGCCCTGTTATGGGAAATGTCTGGAGGCCTTATGTTTCGCCAAGGCGCACAAGCTCTCCGTCAATCTCTGAAGATACTGCCGACTTTGACCCCTTCAGAAGCGGCACACCATCATCTCTCACGTTGGGCTCGGGAGACTCTCATAACAGGGGCAGCTCATCTCCTCGGATGGTTCACCAACTCAACTTGGATGGCAATGATTATCATTGCATGATCGCACCAGTCACAGCAGAAATGATTCATCCCAGGCTCAATATGCAGATGTTACTGCTACTCTGTCGATGGATCTGTAGGTACCTTTGGAACAACAGGTCGACAATAACGACGCACAAGCTATGGCGCCTGACGAGGTTTAATCTCGTCAATGCCCATTGTTATGGACTTGGGTTTTGGAGAAGATGGGGATGCTGGAGATCGTGGCACGGTTAACAGACAAGCAACCAGGGGACACGAGATTTACCCAGTTCGAGCCCTGAGGAAAAACCTACTCCTGTATGCGCTCTTTGATTACGGCGGACCGAAGGTTCTGAGGTGTCGATTCGATCTGGCGTGGATGCGTGTGCGAAAGTATGAGTTGAGTTGCCCTAGGATGTACCCTCCTGGCCTTTATATAGATTTAGGCAGGTCCCGGGCATAGTCCTAGTCGGTTACAAGTTCTAGGGTTTTACCCCTTTGAATTTCCTATCTCCTCTAGTCTTGCTCTCCAAGGATCCGAAGACGTCATGGGCCTTGGCCACCCGAAAATCTTCATGGGCCAGCGTATGTCTGCCGTGGGCCTTCCTTGGGCTGGACTAGGTATGCTGAAGTTACGTACCCGTAGGGTATAACCATGTCAGCGCCAGCCTTGGAGGCGCCACGGTCGCCATGAGGGCCATTGCATGGAATTGCCAAGGCATTGGCAGGGGCCTTGGTAATCCTAAAATGTGCCACCTTGCCAAGTTGATCACATCCATAAGAGCCCAGGTAATATTATTGTATAAAACAAAAACCTCAAAATTTTCCTCTGCTAATATTTCCTCTCGTTTTAATATGAATAATGCTGTTGTAGTGCCTTCTTTGAAGAAAGCAGGGGGCCTTTGGTTGATGTGGAATGATGATCTTCAACTCTCTGTGTATTCGTCTAGTTTCCATGTTATCCTAGCTATATCTACTGAGATCTCTAGTAATAGTAAGCTTGGTCTAGTTTGTATCTATGGAGACCCTTACCACCGCCAAACCAATGCCATTTGGGAGCAAATTGCAAATTTTGTGTATGATAACAGCAATTTGCCCATTTTATGTATTGGCGATATGAATGATATCTTGTATGACTCTGATAAAAGTACTCCTAATATTAGTCGTAATCGAATGCAAGCCTTCCGCTCTATTATTAAAAATTGTGGCCTCTTTGATCTAGGTTTTAGTGGGTCTGCCTACACCTGGACAAATAAAAGATTTTCTTCTCAACCTTTGTATCAGAGGCTATATAGATGTCTTGTGAATCGTGAATGGTGTGTTCAGTTTCAGATTTAAAATGTCTATAATCTTCCTCTTATACACTGTTTCAGTGATCATGCACCCATTCTGCCATCTACTAATGGAAAGGAAAACAAACCTATTAATACGTTCAAATTTGAAAACTGGTGGCTCAAAGAAAATGATTTTCAGGATTATGCAAAGTCAAGCTGGAGTAGATCGGTCAATAAACCCTTCTCTCACAGAACGAAAATACTTGCTTCGGACCTTAAAGTATGGTGCAGGAAGAAGAAGCCACTGCAGGAAGTAATCAAAGAAACAGAAAAGGAAATAGAGAAGCTCCAGAATCATCCTCTTTAGATGCAGAACCAAACAAAAGAGTTGATGCTCATAACCAGGTATGAACAGGCAATTACAAAGCTGAATGACTTTTATATACAGAGATCTAAGAAAAATTGGGTCAAGGATGGAGACAGGAACACCTATTTTTTCCACAGAGCAATTGCTAAAAGAAGAAGAAGGAACACAATCTTATCAATAAAAGATGAACAAGACACCACTCACTTCATGCCTGATAAAATTGCAAATACTTTTGTTAACTATTTTAGATCAATTTTTACCTCTTCTATGCAACGCAACTCTAATCTGCATGTCTCTCAAGCTCCTCTAGGCAATGACTATACATACTCCTTTCCAGACAAAACCGAAATTTTAAATGTTCTTAAAGAGATGAAAAGGAAAGCATCTCCTGGACCTGATGGCTTCAACATGGAGTTCTACATAGCAACCTGGAATTGGATTGGATATGATGTGCTTCAACTGGTAACAAACTTATTCTCTTCTGCAATCATACCTAACTGCATCATTGACACCCATATTGCTCTAATTCCTAAAAAAAATTACCTTCAGTCCCAGCAGTATAGAGCCATTAGTCTCTGTAATGTTATCTATAAAATCATTGCCAAATGTCTAGCCAACAGACTAAAGTCACACCTCCCTGATTATATTCACCACTCTCAACAAGCATTCATCGAAGGAAGGAGGATTATTGATAACATCATTGTGGCACAAGAAATCACTCATTCTTTTTAGTTCTTTCTAGGATCAAAAATCTTTCATGCTCAAAATCAACCTTGCCAAAGCCTTTGACATACTTGAATGGAACTTTATTAAGCAAGCACTTGCGCGCAAGGGTCTTCATAATCATTTTATCAATCTAATTTATGCTTGCATCTCTTCCCCAAGATTTTCAGTAATCATAGCCTTTGCGAATTTTCGTAGTACTAGAGGTATTAGACAAGGTTATCCACTCTCTCCTTATCTCTTTGTAATGGTCATAAATGAGCTCTCACTGGCTCTTCAAGACACTGTCTCAAACGAAAACATGCCAGGCATCACGCTAGGACCAAGCTGCCCTCCAATTCACTCCCTCCTTTTTGTTGATGACCTTCTCATCTGTGGAAAGGCTACGAACACTGAGGCTCTAACCATAAAGAACGTTCTGCAAATATTTTGTCATGCCTCATGTCAAATTCCTAACTGGAGCAAATCAGGTGTTATTTTTAGCAAAAAAGTTGGGATTAATGAGAGGCATAACATTCTGAATATTTTCCCTGTACCAACAATTACAGAAAACTTCATCCATCTTGGTCATCCTCTCATCATCCCAGCAAAAAACAGATCGCAGGCTTACAATTTTGTCCTTGACAAATTTAAAGCTAAGCTGTCAACATACAAAGCAAACACTCTGTCTCATGCTGCTCGTGTTGAACATATAAAATCGGTCTTTTCGTCCATCCCGGTATATTATATGTCCAACATTATCTTTTCCAAAAAATTCCTGTAAAAAATCATGGCAATCATCCGTTCTTTCTGGTGGTCTGGAGTAGAAAACACTGCTAAATCGAAATCAATCTGCCTGGTAGCCTGGAAAAACATTTGTACAACTAAAGAAGAAGGAGGCTTGGGCATTCGAAAACTTCAAGCTGTCAACTATGGCCTAATCCTTTTAACTGCTTGGCGTATTGCAGAAAAACTCGATAGTGCGCTATACAAAATACTCAATCTAAATACTTCCCAGACAGTTCAATCTGGAGATCCAGAGCCAACACCCCCAAATCATCCTTTTGGACATCCATTCTGAAAACTATTCCTATTCTCAAAGCAAATTCCTTCTATCAAATAACAAAAGGGAACATTTTGGTCTAGAGCACTCCCTGATTCTCTAACTGGGAAATAATCTATGAAGACCTGATTATCCAAGATTCTGGGTTTAAGTATCCTACAAAAGTTGCTGATCTTTGGATTCCAAATCAAAAACAATGGGACTGCTCACTTATAGATAGGATCTTCGCCCCAAGAACTGCCCAAGCAATAAAACAGACTCAAATCATTCAGACTGATGAACAAGAAGACATCCTCTGCTGGAAACTCACACCAAACGGTAAATGTACCTCCAAATCGTCTTACAAAACCTATTTACAGGCTCTGCAAGCTACAGGCCTTCCATCTCCCCAAAGCATAGACGATCCTACAAAACTTCTTCCGATGAAGGTGTGGAACTCAAAATTAATGATACCAAGAATAAAAACCTTCATGTGGAGATTGCTCAGGAAAGCTCTACTAACAGGTGTTCGAGGTGCAACTTTTTCTACTCATATTAATGCAGGTTGTTGCAGATGTGGTCTACCGGAGGATGATTTCCATATTTTCTTCAAATGTACCTTTGCCAGAGCTGCGTGGTTTAACCTGCCTTGGGGCATTCTCCCTGATATTTTCACCGAAAATGATAACACCTTAACGACCTCAATAACCAATCTTGGTAAAATCGATAATCCTCATGCTAATATTGTAAATATTTCCACTTTACTTTGGTGTCTTTGGAAATGCAGGAATGAGAAATTGTTCAATCATAAGGAGAATTGGCCGCATCAAGTTGCAATTAGAATGCATGCACTATTAAAAAACCAGGAGATGCCTGCTCCGACAAACAACAGAACTGTCAAACCTCCTCGGAGTATGAGGCTGCTCACCACACCTCAAGGAGAAACGGTCTCCTCTGACATGCCTTTTGCAGGTCTGAAGTTGTATGCAGATGCTGCATGGACAAAACGAAGCCCAGGTTCGGATGCAAAGGCAGGACTAGGAGTTTATTTACATTTCAAAGAGCAACATGCAGCAACCTACACGGATGTCTTCATTATGGGGAAGATGGCTCAATCTAACTCAGCTCTGGAAGCTGAAGCTACTGCTTTGTTACTTGCTGCAACACTAGCAAAGGAGCTAAAACTGCAGGAGCCTGTTTTTTTCACAGACTCAATCAACCTTGCCAAATCAGTGGTAGATGAGGGAGGAAAAAAACAAAATGTGCTATGGGAAATAAGAAGACATGTTATACACTGTCAGAACCTCATCAAACCACTGAGGGCTACAATATATCATATAAACATATCAATCAATGGGGTAGCCCATTGCTGCGCTCAACATTCAAAACGATCCTTAGGATCTGAGCCGACTAGTTCATGCAGGAACACTTGCCATTCGAGCTTGGATTGTCCAGTACTTGTAGTTCACCACCATCTGCAAGTACCTGGAGTGTAATCACTGATGTACAATGTTTTTAAGTCTAAGCTGAATGAAAATTGGGTGCTTTGCACCCTCACCTTGTTCAAAAAAGGCTTCCTTCAGATGCTCCTCCACCGTCATCCAATGCTCCTGCTCGTAGTGCATCTTCGATGGCTTCCATGGGTAAAACAAAGGATATACAATGCCGCAAGTGCTGGGGTTATGGTCATATTGAGCGACAGTGCATAACACATCATGTTATGATGGTGCGTGATGATGGTGAATATGATTCCACAAGTAACTTTGATGAATATACATTAGCTCTTATTTCTGCTCGAGGTGGAGATAATTCTGATTTTGAAGAAGAGACAAAGATAATGGGACCTGAAACTGCTGATCAATACAAGAGCTTAGTGGAACAACGTGTGTTGAGTGCGCAATTGAGAAAATCTGAGCATGATCAACGCCACAACCTGTTCCAAACACGCGGCGTTTCCAAGGAAAGATCTATAAGGATAAACATTGATGGAGGGAGTTGTAATAATCTGGCTAGTGCTGACATGGTAGAGAAGCTTGCACTTTCAACAAAACAACGCACAAATTCATATTACATTCAATGGTTTGAGAGTTCTCGCAAGATCAAGGTAACAAGAACGGTAAGCGTGCATTTTACTATTGGTACATATTCTGATTTTGTTGATTGTGATGTTGTACTTATGCAAGCTTGTTCTTTGTTACTTGGTAGACCATGGCAATTTGACAGAGAATCTATTGATAATGGCAAAACTAATCAATATTCTCTTATGTATGATGGAAAGAAAATTGGTCTAAAACCTATGACTCCCGAACATATTTTAAAAGATGATCTTGCTAGAGCTAGTAGATCTAAAATTGAGGAGAAAACTAAAAGTGAGAATCAGATTATTGCTGCAGATTTTGTATCACCAAAGAACACTAAATCTAATTCTAAATATGCTACAGAAATTCGTTTGGAGAGTCCATATATGCTTGCAAATAAAATTGATATTGCTGAACTAGATGTAAACAATACTCAATGTTATGCAATTGTCTACAAATAGGTTTTGTTTCGATTTGAGGATATGCCTCCTTCTTTGCCACCTGATGTTGCTAACCTTTTGCAGGAATATGAGAACGTTTTCCCGCTGAGATGCCACCAGGACTACCTCCTATTAGAGAAATTGAGCACCAAATTGATCTAATTCCTGGTGCTACGCGCACGCCATATCGAACCAATCCAGAGAAGACAAAGAAGATACAACGCCAAATTCAGGAACTACTCGACAGAGATCATATTCGTGAGTCCCTTAGCCCATGTGTTGTTCCTATTATTTTGATACCTAAGAAAGATGGTTCTTCACGCATGTGTACTGATTGTAGAGCTATCAATAATATTACTATTAGATATCGTCATCCTATTCCACGTTTAGATGATATGCTTGATGAATTGAGTGGCTCTACCATGTTTTCTAAAGTTGATTTGCGTAGTGTTTACCACCAGATTCATATAAAATTGGGAGATGAATGGAAAACTGCATTTAAAAATAAGTTCGGTTTATATGAGTGGTTAGTGATGTCGTTTGGTTTAACTAATGCACCCAACACATTTATGAGATTAATGAACAAAGTTTTACGTGCTTTGATTGGACGTTTCGTGGCAGTCTACTTTGATGATATTCTGATTTATAGCAAATCTTTAGAGGATCATTTGGAACATTTACGTGTTGTTTTTAATGCTTTACGCGATGCACGTTTGTTTGGTAATCTTGGGAAGTGCACCTTTTGCACCGATCGAGTTGTGTTTCTTGGCTATGTTGTTACATCACAGGGTATTGAAGTGGATCCAGCCAAGATTGAAGCTATTACGAATTGACCATAGCCCAAGACGGTTACACAAGTGAGGAGTTTTCTTGGCCTCGCTGGTTTTTATAGGCGCTTTATGAAGGACTTTGGATCAATTGTCGCGCCGCTGAATGAACTTACCAATAAGGATGTGCCCTTTGTTTGGGACGATGCACAACAACTGGCCTTCGTGATACTGAAAGATAAGTTAACACATGCTCCATTACCCCAACTTCCTGATTTTAATAAGACTTTTGATCTTGAATGTGATGCTAGTGGAATTGGTTTGGGAGGTGTGTTATTACAAGAGGGAAAACCTGTTGCATATTTTAGTGAGAAATTGAGTGGGGCTAGTCTGAACTATTCTACTTATGATAAAGAATTATATGCGCTGGTTTGGACATTAGAAACTTGGCAAAATTATCTATGGCCTAAATAATTTGTTATACATTATGATCATGAATCTTTGAAGCATATTTGTAGTCAAGCTAAGTTGAATCATCGTCATGCAAAGTGGGTTGAATTTATTGAGTCTTTTTCTTATGTTATCAAACACAAAAAGGGTAAAGATAATGTTATTGCTGATGCTTTGTCGCGCTGTTATACTTTGTTATCTCAACTTGACTTCAAAATATTTGGATTGAAATTATTAAGGAACAATATGTGCATGATGCTGAATTTAAAGATGTGTTGCAGAATTTTAGAGATGGTAGAACATGGAACAAGTTCGTCTTCAATATGGATTTGTGTTTCGTGCTAACAAACTATGCATTCCAGATAGTTCCGTTCGTCTTTTATTATTACAGGAGGCGCATGGAGGAGGATTGATGGGACACTTTGGTGTCAAGAAAATGGAGGATCTTCTTGCCGGACACTTATTTTTAGCCACGTATGCGTCGATATGTTGAGAGATTCATGGCACGCTGCACTACTTGTCAAAAAGCTAAGTCTCGCCTTAATACACATGGTTTATATATGCCTCTTC
Organism: Avena longiglumis; assembly: GCA_030063025.1. NCBI lineage: Eukaryota > Viridiplantae > Streptophyta > Magnoliopsida > Poales > Poaceae > Avena > Avena longiglumis. The sequence continues at coordinate 451,357,700 of CP125974.1, read as the reverse complement.
CTGTTCCTAGTGTTTCTTAGAAGGATATTTCTATGGACTTTGTTTTAGGACTGCCTCGTACACAGAAGGGGAGGGATAGCATTTTTGTTGTTGTGGATCGGTTTTCTAAGATGACATACTTTATTCCTTGTCATAAAATAGATGATGCTGCACATATTGCTGATTTGTTCTTTCGTGAAATTTTTCGTTTATATGGTGCGCCAAATACTATTGTTTCTGATCGTGATACTACATTTCTTAGCCACTTCTGGAGATGTTTATGGGTTAAGTTGGGGACAAAATTGCTATTTAGTACTACATATCATCCCCAAACTGATGGACAAACTGAAGTAGTGAATAGAACTTTGTCTACTATGTTGCGGGCTGTTTTAAAGAAGAACTTAAAATTGTTGGAATAGTGTTTACCTCATATAAAATTTGCTTATAATCGTTCGCTGCATTCTACCACAAAGATGTGCCCATTTGAGATTATGTATGGTTTTGTTCCTCGTGCACCTATTGATTTATTCCCATTACTTTCTTCGGTGAAAAATAATTTGGATGCTACACAACGCGCTGAAAAATGATATTAAACTTACATAAGACTACTAAATATAACATAGAACACATGAATGCTAAGTATAAACTTGCTGGGGATAAAGGGAGAAAGCATGTTTTTTTGATGTTGGAGATCTTGTTTGGTTACATTTGCGTAAAGATTGTTTTCCTGATTTGAGCAAGTCTAAGTTAATGCCACGTGCTGCTGGTTCTTTTAAGGTGAGAAAATAAATGATACTGGATATAAACTTGAGTTGCCTGCAGACTTTGGTACGGTCAGTCCTACGTTTAACATTGCAGATTTGAAGCCTTACTTTCGTGAGAAAGATGAGATTGCGTCGAGGACGACTTCAATTCAAGAAGAGGAGCATGATGAGGACATCCCATTTGATACAACCGCAATACCAACAACTACACACATACAAGGACCTATCACTCGAGATCGTGCCAAGCAACTTAATTATCAGGTACTTTCGTTTCTTGGAACTATTTCTCATATACATGAGAATATGATGCTGCCTAAATAAGATATGTTCGTTACTCTTAGGAATGATGGACCTAGCAAGGACGATAAGGACAAGCATTGAAGCATGATCATGCATGGAGATGGCAGCAAACATGTGAGGATTGAAGAGGACGCCACGAATAGATATTTTAGAACTTTGAGACCACCATAATGAAGATTGAAGGTTTGGACGAAATATTCAAGATTAATACTTCACAAATTTGTCCATGTCTTAATATGGTGCTGCACCACCTTTACTTTGGGCCAGGCCCATGTAATTTTCGCAGAATTTTTAATAGCCACTTTTTAGAGTCCGTATTTGAGGAGAAAATGCCTTCTAGGGTTGGATTCGGCCACCACCTCTATGGCTGGCCGAAACCGCACCTTTTTTCCTCCTTAAATACTCTCCATAGCCGTCACTTTAGACTCGAATTTTGTTTAGACATAAAGTTAGCCATCATAGCAACTGCGCCAAGGCTCGAGTGTCGCAGAGGCCTCTTGTACTTCGCACCTATACAAGATCCCACCTTTTCAATAAAGCTTTTATCTTAATCCACAATATCTTGATTGCAATATTAGTTCTTACTTGTTCTCTATTTCAGGTAGGAATTAAGACCCTCGCTGGTCAGGCTGATCGTGTTTCCGCAGGATCGGTAACCTCCAGGAGATTGGCCTAGCGATTGCATTGGCGCTCGTTCTTGCACGTGTAGTCGGATCGTCAAGCCCGAACTCCACTAAATCGATTATCACCATCTCATCGAAAGATCAGACACCTTTGCCCTATCATCCAATGCGTAGTGGAGCATTTGCCTCGGACTCGGATAAAGCCTCGGTGATCTATGGAATTCAGCTCATCAACAAGGATGGCACAATCGCCCCAATTGATGATGATATGCTTGCCCAAATCACCGATTTCAAGCTTTATTATGTCTCGTCAATTATAGGAGCAAAGTTCTTGTACGAAGGACCGGAGAAGTAGCTAGTAATAATTAACTTCTTGTGCTATCGGAGGAAGTGACCGAGCAGGGACGAACCATCTTACCCATGAAGATACCATGAATCATGGAAAAAAGTCATTATCCCAACAAGGAAGATAAAAATAAAAATGATTTGTCTTGCTTATGTAATTTGACTCTCCTATGTTTGGGCACTTCATCTCTCACTCCATTGTACTAGACTACCATCACTTGTAATGAACTAATGTTTACATTTTGTGAGCTACTTTTTCCTTAGTTTTTATTCTAAGTGAAAGTGTATGCAAAGCTATAAACAAACTAGGCAAACAACTTTTTATAGGAACAAACTAGACAGCTAAACATCATGTAAGAAGGCGGGAACCATTGTCTGGTCGCAGGGACGACTAAACCCAACTCATAGACCTGTAGGGAGACGCACATGTGCTGTGCGAATCATGTGCATATGAGACTCAGTGGCCGACAGGAGTAAGTTATATCCCTTTATAGCCAAGTTACAAACTTTGTAACTTTCATGTATTGTATATATTTTTTGTCTTTTTATACAAATTAAAAATACGCATACTTAAGTATGTGTGACTTTTGGAGCTATAATATTCTTTTGTTGAATCATAATTGTTCTAAAATATACTCAGTTGAAACCAGGAGTGATGCTGAAAGATATTGTGTATGTTGAATGGTTGGAAACTGAGTGTTGTCTGTCCATGAGAGAGATATTACATTTTATTGCGAGAGGAAATTTGGTAACGAAGTATCCTCTTGCTTTGATTCTATGTTTTGCTTATTTTGGAACTATACTCACGGTATAGGAAACTATTTTTAAAATACAAAAGATACATAAGGAACTACTTTTGGTTACACGGTGTGGCTATCCTTTGATGGCTTCAAACATGGACATAAGTTTCAAAATAAAGTAGAGAAGATAAAGTAGGTGCTTGCGGAAGCATAAGCATACTCTGTGCAACTTGATTGGTTCCTACACTTGGAAGGCTGACAAACTGAAGGTTGCAGAGATCTTAGTTGATTTTTATTGTGCTGCTTGAAAATGCAGTAAGACTGAAGGTTTTTCTTGTTAACCTTGATCAAGATAAGTAGAAATGCTTCATACTTTGAATTATCGGTTCCATTTCCACTGCTTCTCTTTGTTGCATCCTTTTGTTGTAAAGACTAGTTGTTTCCTAATAGTGGCAGACCCGTTCCAAACAAGTGGGGCCCAAAGTGAGCGGGGCCCAACTATTAATCTAATTGGAGGCTTAGCTTGTAAAATATCAGGCTTCAAAGGGGGAATCCATAAATTGACTGGGGGCCTAGGTCCCCACTTGGCAGAATGTCGGTTCACCCCTGTTTCCTATTGGAAGTCGACAGGGGGCAACATTATTTAAAAACATATACTACATATGACCACCATTTTTTTAAAATAGGAATAAAACCATCTCCTCATCATTAACTGAGGCACCCAACCATTTTATTGCACAATTTAGAGATTTAAAATTTGCAACATGGATCACTCAGGGTGGCCCCAAAGATCAGGCTCGCAAAGTAACATAGATAGCCTAAGTATAATCTAGTCTATTAAAATGCAGCAAGCCATCTTGGTTGAAGATAACCCATGCAACCGTCCGGCAGATCATCGTCTTGGCTTAAGAGGGATCTAGGACAACCTCCTTTATTGAAACCGAGCCAGCAGCCCCCATGCCACCCTCTGGAAACTAGCAGGATCCACCGCAAGACGGCAAGACCACCCGGCCGACCATTCCGACGGAGAAGGAGGCCACCACCACCATGCCTTGGGCATATGCCCCAAGCGCCCTAGTGTCACGGATAAAGCCCGGGTCGCCTGGGCGCCGGCGTCGAGGCCAACGTATGGGACAGATCGCGGCTAGGCCCAGATCCCTGCCGCCGCCTGCCGCCATCTGGGCCGAGGATCACCGACCGCCGCTCGCCGCAACACCACCACTAAACCAGCCGGGACGGACGCCGCCTACCCACCAGATCGCGATCAGGGACGCCGCTGTCGTCGTTGTCATGCCCCCAGGTCTTTGCCTGGCGACGATCGGCGGCGGCGGAGAGAAGAGACCACAAGAGGAAGGGCTCAGCGGAGAGGGGAGACCGCCCGGCGCGGCGCAGCGCCGCCGCACGGGTGCGGAAGGAGGAGGAGGTGTCGGGAGCGCGCACGTACAGCGTGAAACAGATGCGATAAAAAAGTGGTGAATGCTGGGTGTGAATTAAGGAAGTCGAATAGCTCCACTGGTTTCCACTGGTGGATTGCTCATGGTCCTTGGCAAACATATAGAGGAGACATTTGGGATTTTGGTTGAAAGCTGGTTTGGTATAACTAAAAGTCTGGTTTAGAGATGACATATATCATTTGAAAGATTGCTTGTAAAGTTCATATTTTTGGATTTGAAAGTCCAAAAATTTTCAGTTGAAATTCGATGGGAAGAAAATAACTCGTTGCTGGCATGGGCACCTGGATATATGAATTTTCATTGTGTTGCTTAGCTCGAAACTAGGTCGAGATTCGCTCGAGATCGATAGTACTCCCTCTGTTTCAAAATATAAGATGTTCTAGGTTTGTGAAGAAGATGTATCTAGACTTTTTTTGGTGTGTAGATTCACTTCAAACTTGAGTGAACCTATATACTAACATTAGTCTAGATACATTTGCCTTACAAAGCTAAAACATCTTATATTTTAAAACGGAAGGAGTATAAACCAATTTTTAAAGCAGGACCTTTAGCTCGAATTTAAGTACGAGTTGGGCTGAGCCTAGTATGACTCGCTCAAACTTGACTTGTGTGCAGCGATTGGATCGATGCATCCAAAGAAAAGATCAAACTCACGGAGTTGGGGAGGCATCTATTGTGTGTCGTTGATTTGGCAGAAGCGGTGATCACGTTGGTGATCCCGTGTACGTGTTTATATTGGCGAGAAGATCCCTCGTCGTGGCTTGTACCGGAGGTTGATTAATCGATCGTTACAAGAGATAAGATAAGAGGCAATCTCCTCTTTCTAACTTAAACAGAACTAAACAGAACTAACCTCTTATCTATCTAGAATAGTTAGAGTACTACTCCAACTTATCGTTACATGATACAAGTCATATTGCATGAAGTCTAATAGCCTCCCTTAATCACAACCTTCTGAAAGGTTGAGATTACGCTTGAATTCATTTAGATCTTTAACTGCTAAAGCTTTTGTAAAACCATCTGCAACTTGATCTTTGCTAGATATGAACCTGATGTCAAGCATTTTGTTTGCAACTCTTTCTCGAACAAAATGATAATCTATCTCAATGTGTTTTGTTCTGGCATGAAACACAGAATTTGCAGACAAATATGTAGCTCCTAAATTATCACACCATAGACATGGCTTTACCTTTAGTTCAACACCAAGCTCACCAAGTAAAGCTTCAACCCATATCAATTCAGCAGTAACATTAGCTAACGCTTTATATTCAGCTTCAGTGCTAGATCTTGAAACTGTTTGTTGTTTTCTTGCACTCCATGAAATCAAGTTTGGTCCAAGAAAAACAGCAAATCCTTCAGTAGATCTTCTATCATCTAGGCAACCTGCCCAATCTGCATCTGAGAAGGCACTAAGCAAGCTAGATGAAGACTGCTGAAAAGTTAGCCCAACATGTATAGTCCCTTGAACATATCTTAGGATTCTTTTTGCAGCTGTCCAATGAGCAGTAGTTGGAGCATGTAAATATTGACATACTTTATTGACTGAGAAAGAGATGTCAGGCCTTGTAAGTGTTAAATATTGTAAGGCTCCTACAATGCTTCTATATTGTGTACTATCATCAGGACCAAGAGCTGTTCCTTCAGTCAGGGATAATTTTTCAGTAGATGATAAGGGTGTAGGAGAAATTGTGCACTTTGTCATACCAACTTTTGCTAGCAGATCAGCAGCATATTTTTCTTGAGTGAGAAGCAATCCATTCGATGTTTTCTTTGCCTCAATCCCCAAGAAGTGGTGCAATTATCCCAAGTCCTTAAGTGCAAAATCAGTGTTCAGGTCATGAAGAAGAGCAGAAATAGCCTGATCAGATGAACTAGTGACTATGATATCATCAACATATATTAGAACAAATATCATAACTTTTGCTTTGTTATAGAGGAAAAGTGAAGTATCTGCTTTAGAGGGAATAAAGCCAAGTTGTTGCAACTTGGTACTAAGTCTTGAGTACCATGCTCTGGGAGCTTGCTTAAGACCATAAAGACCTTTATCAAGTTTGCAGATATAGTTTGGAGTAGTTGTAGAATCAAAAGCTGGGGGTTGTTTCATATAGACCTCCTCTTCCAGAACGCCATGTAAAGACGAGTTCTTGACATCTAGATGCCGCAGACTCCAGCCTCTAGAGACAGCCACTGCCAGTACTAGTCTGATAGTTGCTGCCTTGACAACATGACTGAAGGTATCTTCATAATCTATGCCATACCTTTGCTTGAATCCTTTTTCTACCAAGCGTGACTTGTACCTGTCAATTGTACCATCTGCATGTTTCTTAATACGATATACCCACTTACAATCAATAAGATTCTTTGTGGAGTGTGGAGGAACAAGATGACATGTCTTGTTTTGTATAAGTGCATTATATTCTTCTTCCATCGCCTTGCGCCAACGATCGTCTCCAAAAGCCTCCGAAACAATTTGCAGTTCACCTGTAGATGTGAACAAGCCATAGCGGACGGTGCCATTAGTATACTATTTTGGATTTTGTATACCTTTTTGAAGTCTGGTGCGAGGTTCCAGAGGTGGAGGAGGATTTAGTGGTGCATGCAGAGACGTAGCAGGGCCAGCCACAGAGGATCCTTCAGCTGGAACAGTACCAGAGATAGGCACAGGAGGGGAAGATTCTTCCCTGGCGTCGTGCGGTGAGACGGGGGACCGCACCCTGGGGCCCCGCGAACGTGACCTGTCCCTGGCGTGAGCAGGCGGGACAGGGGACCGACCCCGCGACATGGAGGCGTGTTGTTGGCGAGCGGGACTGGGACCCCGCGACGTGGAGGCGTGTCGTTGGCGAGCGGGAGATCGCATGTGCCGACGCGAGCATGGACGTGACGCAGTCCACCCAGGGGACAGCGACCGCAGGCCCTGGCGTGATGGACCCTGGTGCGATGCACGCCCACGCGGGGGCGGGACCAGGGGCGATGCAGAGCGTTGGCGCGTGGGCGAGGCCGACCTTGATCGCGACGTGTCGAAGGGGTGTTGGCGTACGGGCGAGGCAGAACGGGATGGCGACGCCCGCAGTGGGGACACGCGCGGGAAATCCTCCGACCGTACAGGGGACCGCGGTAGGGAGGCGCGCGGGAAGCCCACCTGTCGTACGGGAGAATCTTCCGCGGGATTGGCGCCCGCGCGTTCCGACGCCGTGGCAGGGAGATCTTTCTCGGTGCAGCTGCCCAAGGTGAAATCTTCTGAGGCATATTTCTCCACTGTTTCTTCAGAGTTTTGAGTGAAATTTTCTGCAGTCTCTTGCTGATCATCAGTAGTATGTGCTGGAGTATTGGAGTCTGCAACATCTTGATGCTCATTAGTAACAACAGGTACAACGGGCAAAGGCATATAATCATCAACATTGCAACCCCATGATATGATGTGTCTTGAGGTAAAAGAAGTATTTCATTCCGGAGACGTGATCCAGCATTAGGATGCAACTCAGCAAAGGGAAAGACGTTTTCATCAAAAACAACATCTCTAGAGATATAAACTCGACCAGTGGAAATATCTAAACACTTGACCCCTTTGTGGCGAGGACTATAGCCCAAGAACACACACCGCGTAGAACGAAAGGAAAGTTTTCTTTTATTGTAGGGGCGGATATTTGGCCAACACGCACAGCCAAAAATTCTAAGAGATTCATAGTTGGGTTTTGTGTGAAGAAGACGTTCTACAGGAGTGTCATGATTTATAACTTTGCTTGGGAGGAGATTGATGAGAAAAGTGGCAGTGAGGAAAGCATCATCCCAAAATTTAAGAGGCATAGATGAATTTACAAGTAAGTCAAGACCAACTTCTATAATATGACGATGTTTTCTTTTAGCGGAGCCATTTTGTTGATGAGCATGAGGGCAAGATACATGATGAGTGATGCCAATATTTTGGAAGAAACTATTGAGCTTTTCATATTCACCTCCCCAATCAGTTTGCATGATGATTATTTTCCTAGCAAATTTTCTTTCAACAAGTTGCTGGAAATTAATAAAAACCTGGTAAACATCAGAGCGTTTCTTGAGCAAATAGATCCAAGTAAATTTACTGAAATCATCAATAAAACTCACATAATATGAATGTTTACTAGCAGAAATAGGGGTTGGACCCCATACATCAGAGAATACTTGTTCTAGAGGAACAGTGGATACACTAGTAGAGAAAGGATATGGCAATTGATGGCTCTTAGCTAGTTGGCAAGGGTCACAAATGTATGGGCTTATTTTAGGAGTGTAAGAAATACTATTTTTCCTAAGTACTTGTTGAACCACAAAGGAAGAAGGGTGTCCTAAATGGCGATGCCACGTAGAAGACGACGGCTTCATTGTGCTGAAGACTTGCTTGGAAGAACCCGTAGTAGAAGGAACTAGCGGGTAGAGACCATCTTGACATGGTCCTTTAAACAGAGTTCTCCTTGTGGCCTGATCCTTGATCAAAAAGAAATATGGGTGAAACTCAAGAAACACATCATTATCTAGTGTGAGCTTATGAACAGATAGAAGATTCTTAGATGCACTAGGAACATGCAAAATATTTTTGAGTTGTAAGGTATTATATGGGGTGCATAAAGTTGAATGACCAATATGACTTATTTGCATACCGTTTCCATTAGCTGTGTGGACATGATCACGACCGTTGTACTTTTCATGAGTGGTGAGCTTGTTCAACTCTGAGGTGACATGGTGGGTAGCACCTGAATCAGGGTACCAGTTGGTGTCGACGCCATAGGATGCAACATGGTCACCCTTCTCCTCGCCATCATCATCAGAGTCATGACGATCTTGATAGCGCCACCAACACTCGTTTGCAGGGTGGCCGTGGATCTTGCAGATTTGACACGTGACGTCGACGAAGGGGGTAGGAGCACGTCCACGAAGACGCCCTCCATCATCTCGGCGTCGACCTCCGTCATCACGACGACGGCCACCACCATCATCGCGATGACCGTCGTGACCGTCACGTCCATCATCACTCCGTCGATCTCGACGGCCTCCATCATCATCACGCCGCCTGTCACGGCGGCCTCCATCACGGGTGCCATCACGGCATCCTCCACCATCACGGCGCTCGCCGCGGTAACCACCATGATCTGGTGATCTACCACGGTCTCCACGAGAGCGGAAGTCGCGGTTGCTATCATGTGTAGGCCGTGCAGCAAGGTTGGCAGAGGAGGTGAAGCCAGCACCCTGTCCAGAATCTGCCATATCTTGCCGAAGGTCGTGAGCACAAAGTTGACTATAAAGATCATCAAGAGTAGTACCAGGATTGCCGTTGACGGAGGAGACGAGGTCGTTGTAGCTAGCGTCGAGGCCGTTGAGGATGTAACCCACCATCTCATCTTCTTCCACGGGTTTTCCCGCGACAACGAGTTCAGAACCGAAGCTTTTCATCTTGGCAAAGAACTGTGCCACAGACATGTCGAGCTTCTTGGTGTTGTTCAATGACCCCCGCAGGTGATTGATCTTGGTGCGGGAGTGGGATGAGAACATCCCGGTGAGTGTAGACCATACCTCAGCAGCGGTGTCGATCCTGACGACATGGGGGATCATCTCTACGGACAGGGAGTTCACGAGGAATCCGAGCACCGTTTGGTCCTGAGAAAACCATGCCGTGTAGGCAGGATTGGGGATGATGGTCTTCTTCTTGTTGGCGTCTTCAACCTCTAGAGTCTTCACCGGCACGGCGTCGGTACCATCGAGCAAGTCGAGGACCTGGGCACCACGAAGCGGGGGTAGGACAAGGGTCTTCCAAAAGAGGAAATTAGCCCGAGTCAATTTTTGGGAGGGCGGTGATCCCAGCGCGGCGGAGAGCACGGACGACGATGATGATCCAGAGGTCGTCATGGCCACCAGAGGGATTGTATCTTGGATTTCTTAGGCTTAATTGGTTTTGGTGTCGTTTGGGTTGTGGGGAAGCAGTGGCGGCAAAGGGATGCAGCAACGGCGAGCTTGGGCGTGTGCAGCGGTAGCAAGGGGTGCATCAGCGGCGAGCTTGGGCGTGTGAAACGGCGGCAAGGGGTGCAGCAGCGGCGAGCTTGGGCGTTGTAGCAACAACAGGGAGATGCGGTGGCGCAGGTGTAGGTCGTAGGTGTAGATTGGTTTGCGGCAGCAGGGTCACGGAAAAGGCAGCTCTGATACCATATCATGCGTCGTTGTTTTGGCAGAAGCGGTGATCACGTTGGTGATCCCGTGTACGTGTTTATATTGGCGAGAAGAGCCCTCGCCGTGGCTTGTACAGGAGGTTGATCAATCGATCGTTACAAGGGATAAGATAAGAGGAAATCTCCTCTTTCTAACTTAAACAGAACTAAACAGAACTAACCTCTTATCTATCTAGAATAGTTGGAGTACTACTCCAACTTATCGTTACACGGTACAAGTCATATTGCATGAAGTCTAATAGCATCAACATGAATAACTTTGGCTTTTCTTACGTTTCTCCTTAGATTTTCTGTTGAGTAAAATACCCGGCTAGTATATGAATTTGCCAATAATGTTCAGTTCAGTACATAGACTTGCAAACCATTCGGTCCAGTTGATGAACGTGCCTAAGTGAATAAGTGATACTCCTTCCGTTTCAAAAATACTTGACGTGGAAAACCATGTCAAGTGTTTTGGACCAGAGGAAGTACAACACAGGTTCAAACCTGGCCAACCGAGCCGATGAGACGGGCATGCCATGATGAAGTGGTCCTATACTATTTTGGCAGGATTTTGGAAGGGATCTTTTGTTTAAATCAAACGATTCGAGTTCGAGCGAGTTAGATTAAGCTTACCTCAGATCATACTAAAATTTGAGCGAGCCAAGACTGAATGCCAAGTTGTAGAACTTGGTTCATTCTCATTTTGTAACGATCTCGAGATAGTTTCAAGCTAAGTGATAGATTGCAGAAGTATAGATTGTATTAATATTGCAAGAGGTGATTACATCATGAGATCCCATATATAGTACTAGAAGACTAGGGGTCAAGAAGCCTAATAGAGATAGATCTAGATTACAATACGAAACTACCTAATATAACCTAACTGACATATACTCTAACACCACCCTCCTTCTCCCGGGGCTATCGGATCGGTAGTGACGCGAACGGTCTGACTGGAGCATAAGCCAGAGGTGAGGTGGTAGCCCTTGTTGCCAATGTCGATGTAGCCGGGAGTGAGGGCGCTGTAGTTGTGGTCGATGGTGCTGTTGGTGAAGTTGTCGCCGTTGATGAAGTCAATGGAGTTGATGATGCTGTTGTGTTGAGGTCGATGTCGTCGTCGAGTCTGGAGAATTCACCGTAGTAATTTTTTATGTAGACGTAGCTGAAGTAGGAGTAGTCGAGGTAGGCGACACGCTTTGCCGAGCTTGCCAAACTCAGGAGCATACCGGGGACGAAGGCACGCGTCAGTGTTGCCAATACTGGACGTGCGAAGACGGGGACCATCACGAACCATGCGAGCCAGAGCCGGATTTAAGAAGCAGAGAAGTTCTCCTTGATCGGTCGGTGCGTAGAAGTTGTCCGCCGATGGGTTGGAGTAGACGAAGTAGTTACACAAAAAAAATTGATTAGTGCAAAATTAAAAATTTAGACTGCGACTCTGGCGGCGAGGTCGTGGTGGACAAAGACGATGAGGTAGTTGTTGATGGCGATTGAATTGTAGCGGTAGTAGATTTCAGGGATTAGACCCGTATTTTCCGCTTGTATGAGCACGACGTTGCTCGTGGAGAATAACTTGTTGGCGTTGACGATGACCACGATTTGTGGTGGCGGTGACGATGCGGCAATGTTGTTGGTGTAGATGGTTGTCGGCGATGATGACCACGGGTGATGAAGGTGCAGCCCTTTGTTGACGGCGAAGCGCGTACTCGGGAACGTGCGTCCCGGTAGATGTTGGCGAAGACGGGCCGGCGTGGTGACGACGTGAGGACGGAGAAGCCGATGCAGCGCGTGAAGGCGTCCCTTGGGGCGCTGCACGGAGCCTCCTTGGCATGATCGTTGACGATGATTTGCCAGAGTTAAGTCGACGCCGAGGTTGAAGTAGAGGCGTGTGACGACATGCGGCTGTGGACGACGCAACCCGATCTATGATCGTCAAAAGAAAAAGAAACGTCGGTCAAGCGGCTGGCGAGAAAATTTTGGCGAAGTAAGATCTTATCTACTTTTGTGTGGCCCTTGTCGGAGAACGATCTCCCCGGGGGCAGCGATGTGGAAGCGGTGGTGGCTAAACCCTAGACAGAGGAGCGATACGCTCTGATACCATGATAGATTGCGGAAGTATAGATCGTATTGATATTGCAAGAGGTGATTACATCGTGAGAGCCCTTGGGCTGTTTATATAGTACTAGAAGACTTGGGAGGCAAGAAGCCTAATAGAGATAGGTCTAGATTACAATATGAAACTATCTAATATAACCTAACTGACATATACTCTAACACTAAGAAAAAAAATCATATTACTCCACTAAAAAAATCAAGTAAGACTTGCATAAAGGAAGAAAAATCACATCCTACAAAATTAAAAATTAACCTTCGATAGTATTTTGTTAATTAAATGCCACCAATAGTAGAAGAAATAAATCACATCCACAACATATGAGGTAATAAATTATTGTATTCTATTTTAATATATATAACATAATCATAACACAAAATTATTTTTTTCGAGCTAAATGGAGCGCGCTACAGGAAAGATTTGATGCGCCGACGGTCGGCTGGCATGTTATGACTGAAAGGTTTGAGATTCCCCTGTTATGACGTTACCCATATAAGGTGGCCTAGTATTTTTGAAAAATGTGACAGTAGTATTTTGAATTAGCCATTTGATGGTTGCTTCATAAAACCGTCCGTTTTTTGCACTCGGAAAATGGAAAACAGCCTTTTGGTGCGACGAAAAGGAAAACTTTCTCCTGAAACATTGTTCGCCATCCCATTATGCATACTTATGCACAATATGAACACATTATCACAAACTATGCCTTTATTCTAGCCATAACATTGGTCATTTGAACCGAAAAGCCAAGAAACCTCGAACTAGATAGGTCATTTTATGAAGGTTTTTTTGAGACATAATCAATATACCAAGTTTGATATTTTTCCTTCTAACTATGTCATATAATATGACACCACGCGAAGGTTTCGCATTGTTTGGATCATTTTTGAATTTATAATGTCCGTTTTAAACTATATATAATGTTTTATGTTTCACTTAATTTTTGTTTATAAATTGTAATATTTGAGTGTAGATAGATAGATATTATTTTTCTGCAAATTTTGATATATTATTTATATTTTTCTGAATTAGAATGATTTAGTTATGATTTTTCAAAAAATAATGAGATAAAAGGAAAAAATCTGGAGGCCTACGCCGACGGCTAGGCCATCGGCACATACCAAACAAATTTTTCCAAAGAGCTGTGCCAACGGCCTGGCTGCCTAACGATGTTTCCGTCGCCATGTCTGAACTGGGGCTACGCCGAGGGTTGTACCTACGCCGAGGGCCACCGTCGGCACAACCCTCTCTACTACGTCGACGGCCACGCTACGACGAAGGCTACCCTCGGCCCAACCATCTACGCCGATGGCCGGGCTGGTCAGTTGGTCAGGGAAGACAGCTACGCCGACGGCCCCGATATTTGGCCGTTGGCGTAGCGGGCCGGCTGTCGGCGCCTTAGTTCTTTCCTGTAGTGGCGAGCTAGTGTTAGCTTAAGATCAACTCACTTTTCAGTCAAGCTATATAAGACACTCGTACTCGGTTCATTTCTTTTCAAGGCGATCTTGAGTCGAGCTAAAGATCTCGAGCCGCTCATGAGCCTCGAGATTTTCTTGTAGCCCTAGACCCATGGTAGTGTAAGCATGCACCCCATGATCATCACGAAAATTATAGAGGCGCCATCACCAATGTCTTTTTTGGAATTTGATGAGTTTTGGACTGCTGGCCCATTAGACAAATTCTGAATTTCTCTTTGGCCACTTGTGTATGGCAGCATATGGCTATGCTAGTGGTGCTAAAGTTTAGTCCCACATTGCTAGTTGAAGGGGAGTTGGACCACCTTATATAATAGAGTATTGCATCACTCACTAAGGTGTGACAATGAGAGAAGCCCTCGCGCACTCCTCCTCCGACGCCGCCCGCCTCGCCACGCCGCGCGCGCACGCACGCACGCACCGCGGGTTGTGGGAATCTCGCCGAGCCGAGCTTTATTTTGCGATCATCACGAAAAATAGAGGCGCCATCACCAATGTCTTCTCGATCACTCACTAATCGTCCCTCACGTTGTTGATCAATCTCACTCAACAAATTTCCGAGCATATTTGCGATATTGGTCGGAGGAGGTAGATTGAAAGTAATATGTAATATCCTTCATATAAGACGAATAAAGGGACAAGAGATAAGTTAATAATTTTTTTATATAAGAACCAAACCAATATTTTAATCTTCAACCATAGCTTTAGTTTTCAGACAATTACAAATAAATCTAGTGTACACATTCCATAATATGCAAACATGGACTTGACCATGAATGATCCAAAATATGTCAAATTTCCTAACCAATGAGCCTACTCATTTGTTAGTTATACCTTCATCAACCATTGAACTAAGTGTAATCACCTATCCCTAGTGTCCATATGAATTGTATGTTCACCGAAACTTTCGATAGGACATCTGCAATAGAAACTTGTTGAGCTAGTGGTGTATCCCCAGCCAATTTTTTTTGCCAAAACAGGGGTTTCAACTACAAACAAATTTAAATAACTCCTCTTTTGACAGGCATAAGCTCTTTTAAAAAAGAAGAGTATGTAAGTTTGTCTTGACCCTAGGATATTTGGACGTATTTATTTATAAACGGCTCCTGCCACACTCACTCCTCATCGTTTAAAAGTCTATTTTTTAATTAAAAGAAAGGTAAAAACTTTGTCTCATCCATTAATTAAGAAGCAGGTTTCCAACTTTATAGAAGAACACATTATGAAAACCTATAACATGGTCAAGCCTACCCAAACACCAACAACACATGGGCAACACCCACACACACCAACAACCAAGCCTAAGAGAAGACTCGCACGAATGGACATACCAAACACGACACTCCTACACCGCATCAACAAAGACATGCCAGGACAAATGGGCAGTGGCGGAGCCAGCAGGATGGAAGGATGGGGCAGATTTGGCCAACCCATATTGCATATATACAAAAACAAAACCAGACCAAGTAAAGTCTGCCCCATCCTAGCAGAATAGGTTGGATTCTCCACTGCAAATGGGGACATCCATCACCGTCAAACAACCGCAGATGCATTTTCTATGGCACCTTCATTTTTTTTTGCAAAGGCTGATCTTTGGCCTAGCACCGCCTCTCTGCCTACGCTGGATCCAAAAGTTTAAAATATCACTTGCTTAAAATATTTGTTTTTATAGGCCAGCGCAGATAATTATAAGACCACATATACCGAAATTGGTTCCCTACTGTAAACGCAGAATCTGCAGCGGAATAATTTCACCTCCTTGGTTAAATGGACGACGAAATTAATTTCAGTCGGCATTTTTTTTTCCATTGCCGTATGTATGTAGGTATGCACGAAGAAGGCACATACCTAGAGCGGACGACCAGGCGGCCGCGTATAAGTCGCCATGCATGCTCGCGCGCATGACCAAACCGTCCTCCGATCCAAACCACCGAAACAGATCGAGTCCACGCGAACGCCGGCGCTCCCGCAGCCCCTGCGCCCGTTAGTCCTGTGTACTCGCTCGCGCGACGGCGGCGCTAGTCCATCCGTTTTGCCTACAAATATCCCCGCCCCCCCACATGGATCTAATCACTCACACAAACACACAGCAAGTCAACTTACGACATGGGTTCCATCTCCTACGTCCTCGCCGTGGCCGTCCTGGCGGCGCTGGTCACCGGCGGCGCGTGCATCAGCAAGGTGCCGCCGGGCCCCAACATCACGACCAAATACGACACCAATTGGCTCCCCGCCAAGGCCACCTGGTACGGCAAGCCCACGGGCGCAGGACCCAAAGACAACGGTACGTATATTATATACTACCTCATTTCGGGATTATAGGTCCTACGCGCATGCCTAGATTGTTAATTTGACTAATAAAATATAATTTATATATCATAAAAATTATACCGTTAGAAAATATAACCTTTAAAGTTTCTAATGGTATAATTTTTATGCTATACTATTTATATTTTGTTGCTTAAATCGACAACTTAATTATCCGCGCGGAACTTATAATCCCAAACGGAGGTAGTACTGATAAGATAATTTCTGCGGCGCGATCTAGCCTGACATATATATATGTGCGTGTGCATGCAGGTGGCGCGTGCGGCATCAAGGACGTGAACATGCCGCCCTACCTTGGCATGACGGCCTGCGGCAACATCCCCATCTTCAAGGACGGCAAGGGATGCGGCTCCTGCTACGAGGTATTATTACTACCCACTGTAGCAGTACACATCCTCAGATTATTATCTCGAAAGTGTACATGTGGCTGAACTGAACGTACTTGAATGAATTGCAGGTCAAGTGTCAGAAGCCACCGCCGTGCTCCAACCAGCCGATCACGATCTTCGTTACTGACAAGAACTACGAGCCCATCGCCCCCTACCACTTCGACCTCTCCGGCAAGGCCTTCGGTCTCATGGCGCCGCCCGGGAAGGACACGGCGCTGCGCTCCGTCGGGGAGCTCGAGCTGCAGTTCAGGAGGGTGCACTGCAAGTACCCGCCCGGCACCAAGATCACCTTCCACGTCGAGAAGGGATCCAACCCCAACTACATCGCGGTGCTCGTCAAGTTCGTCTCCGACGACGGCGACATCGTCCAGGTGGACATCCAGGAGAAGCTCTCGCCGGTGTGGAAGCCCATGACGGAGTCGTGGGGCGCCGTCTGGAGGTGGGATGGCAAGATCCCGATCAAGGGCCCCTTCTCCCTCCGCCTCACCAGCGAGTCCGGCAAGAAGCTCGTCGCCCAAGACGTCATCCCGGCCAACTGGAAGCCTGACACCGTATACCCGTCAAGCATCCAGTTCTAGAGCCTCATCCAAGTCAATTCATAAGATTTAGTTTTATCTCAGTTCGCCTTTTTTACATTTATACCAGCAGACAAGCGGCGTGAGCTAGATGAATGTAGATTCATGTCCATGGCACCGTGCCATGCTTTTGGTTGTTTCATATTTGAGCTTGTAGTTTTGTATTTCTTAGGACCGTTCTGATTTAGTTGAGATTATTCCATTTTTCCCATCTGTTGCGACCTTGCGAATGCCTTCTCCTGTTTAAAATATTTTGTCACATTTGTGTGAGCAACAGGCATGGTGTAAAACAGTCTATTTTTGCTACGTAATGTTCGGCTTTTCTATATTTGGTACGTTGTAGAAAAAAAATGGTTTGTCTCTTAGAGCATCTCCACTTGTTGGCCGAAACCAGGCCGAAATTCGGATATTTTTCCGACCGAACGGCGCAAGTTTTCGGCCTGGGTACGCTCAGTTTCCCACTCGGCTACCCAGACGGACACAAAACGGCTATATATTTGAATCTGCATAGTTCTCGCCGACGAGTGCTCGGCCACAAGGTGTTCGACAGATGCGCCTATATGTTCGGCGACATATTTTTATTACATAACAGGGGAAACAACGATCAGTCGTCGATGGGGATGGGCTCCTGCGCGTGGCCGACGCGGCGTTGTCGTCCATCTCGCCGGTGAAGGCCCCCGGGTTGGAGGAAGTCGAAGCAGAGCTCGGCGTGGGAGCGTTCGGCGCTGGCACGTTCGACGCAGAGAAAGGGAAAGGGGAAGCCGTGGTCATGCCCTCTAGGATGGCCTGACGTTGCGCCATGTACCAGGCCTTGACCGGCGAGCTCATCTTCGACGTGTCCTCGCCGCCCATGAGGACCTTGAGGTCCGTGTGGCACTTCTTGGCGGCGTAGTTGGCCTTCTTCTCGGCGAGGCTGGCTTTCTTCTCGGCGAGGCTGGCCTTGATGAGGGCCACCTTTTCCCCTTTTGTCTCCATCAGCTTCTTCCAGCGTTCCTCGCTCTTCTCAGCCCTCTTCTCGGCCTGCGCCCTCATGTCGGCGAGGCATTTCTCGATCGAAGCCTGGATACGCTCGACGGGAGGTCCGGCGGCCTTGAGCACCTTCGTCTTCTTCTGGCCGAGCTCAGGTCTTCCTTCGCTGGCAGCAGCGGCCGGGGCCTCGGGGTTGTAGACGTCGTATTTGCTCTTGGAGAGACTCAGCCGAGTGTCCCGCCACTTCTCGCAATGCTCGATTTTCTCGAAGGCATGATGGAACTTGAACTCCATCTTCATGTCCTCTCGAAACAGAGCAAGTGCACAACGCAGCTACAAAATGGAAGTGTGTCAAGTTGTCCATGTTCGCGAGTGTGTCAAGAGAGTGTACGACAAAGATAATGTTCACGAGTACCTTGTTGTCCATGTTCTCCCCACTGGCTTGTGTGCGGTCGACTTCTTCCACGCAGCTGTGCCACTTGCTGCACGCAGTTTGGATGATCGCCTAGTGGTTCGTTATTGCCATCTCCCCTCGCTCCATGTGGATCTTGCGATACTTTGGGTCGCACATGCTTCACTCGTCGAATGCTGTCTTCACGCGCCACCAATAATTGTCGGAATTTTGGTTCGCACCAGTTATTGGATCCATGCTCACCGTCTTCCAAGCCTCGGCGAGGCAGGTGTCCTCGGCCACGGTCCATTTGAGCCGAACGTCCGTCGTCTTCTTCCCCTTCTTGCCTTTCGCCTCAGTCTCGGCGTCCTCTGGCTGCGTCTGCTGGGCCTGGGTCTCCTCTGCATCGACGTCGACGAGGTCCTGGGACTCGATGCCGTGCTCGGCGTCGGCCTGGGTCTGCTCTTCCGTGAAGGAGGGGTGGTTGCAGGCCGAGCCTGTTGCGATAAGGTCCTCCATGTATGCATCAGCCGTCATGCCGGCCGGAAGGGCGCCCGACATTATGCCGAACAGGTTGCGCGTGTCGGCCTCGCCGAAGGGCAGCGGTCCGCGGCGCAGAGCGGGGCTTGCATACGCCGGAGAGGCCGAGTAGGGGGTGTTGATGTCCATGCCGAAGGCCGAAGGGGGGCGCGGCACCGGGCAGGGGAAGAGCATGTTCGGGTTGAAGCCGCCGTCGAACTCCGGCGATAGGGAGTACCTCTGCCGAGAAGCCGCCTGGCTCTCCTGGAAGTTGGCCGGAGAGATCGGCGAGAAGCCGGCGGGCGAGCCGACGCTAGCCTGGCTCCCCCAGTGTGGTGGGTACGGCGTAGCCATCAATGCCGAACGCGTCACCGCAGCCTGCTTCGCCTTCACCATCGCATGTTCTTCCGTCGCCGCCTTCACCATCGCCTTCTCCTCCTCTGCTTGCTGTTGCCGGAGCTTCGCCCTCTCCTTCCTGTCCTTCCGCTCGGCCGACGAGATATGCCTGGCGTGCTCCCTCTTGTCCCACTCGGCCGAGGACATGCCCTCCGGCTTGGCCGGCGGCGCTCTCGGCTTCCTCGCCTTCTTCTCCGCCGGACCCTCGCCGAGGATCAATCTGGGTTGGACGAAACTCTTGGGCGGCATGTCAGGCCTGGTGATCGGCGAGCTTCGCGGTGGGGGAATGGGGAAGAAAGGCGGGAGGGGGAAGAAAAGGGCGGGGAGCTCGGCGAATTGGGGGGAGTGGTGCCTTCTCTCACCGACAGAGCTGGCCCACGCCCATTTTTGCTGAGTCCGGCGTTCCCAGGGCGTACCCGAGATCCTGGGTACGGCCTGGGTAGACCGGACCAAAACACGCCGAAATCCAGAAGAAAACAGGTCCCTGGGTACGCGACTGGGCCGATTTTCGGCGTCCGGACCGACGTCCTGGGTAGGCGAGTGGAGATGCTCTTAAAAAGACGGTGTTTCACACAAAGATGCCCAAGTGAGCCAGAAGGAATGTAGATTGATGTCCATGGCCCCGTGCCATGCTTTTGTTTCCATATTTGAGGATGTAGTTTTCTATTTCCTTGGGGCACATCCCCATTTCAAAAAAAGAAGTTTTGTAGTATTTCTTAGGATCGTTCTCACTGGTGGAAAAAGGGCCTCTAGTCCCGGGCCGCAACTGGCTCTAGTCCCGGTTTTGGGCCCGGGACTACGAAAACGGGACTAGACCCCCCCCCCTCTAGTCCCGGCTCGCTACGGCCCGCGACTGATAACAGCCACGTGGCTGTTTCAGCGTCGCGGGGGGCGGAAACCCTCTAGTCCCGGGCTGTAACACCACCCGGGACTATACGGTTTCCTGCCGCGACAGAGAATTGTGTGTTTCTCTGCCGCGGCAGAGATTGTGTATTTCTTTTTTTGCCATTTCATTCCTTTTTAGTTTTGTGTTTCACTATAATTTCAAACATATATTTAAGTACACATATTCTACGCTAGTACATACACAATACACGTTGATGCATCTATATAATTAATCAATCCCTTGCAAGCATACATTGATGATATATATATTAAAAGGAAGAAATGTTTTGAAATTACATGGTCATTGATGAATATATATTTCATATCAGCTACATGGAGATCACTAAAGCAAATCGAGTTCCACGTCATCCGCATAATGCTCTCCATGTACATCAAGGACTTCCTTCATCATAAATCCCGCCAGCTCCTCTTGAATTGCTCTTATGCGTTGGTCTGGCTCTAGTTTCTCCCGCAAACCATAAATATAATGTGAGTCAACTTTCCGCTCACTGGTCAACTCGCGGATGTACTCGTAGACGTAGTATCCACATAAATGAGTTCTCGGTGGCTGTTGTAAACTCTTCACCATTTTATAAGTTAGCTCATCTTTGAATGGACCTGGTATTTTCTGTCTGAACCGTGTCCAACATCTGCTTGGCAAAGAAAATGAACAAAGGAGTTATTAGTTACTTGATATCAGGAAATGAATGAAAGAGGCCGATATAATGCGATAATGATTGAAATTACTTTTGGAGCATTGCTTTCTAAGATCACTCTAACTCATTAGAGTAGTGGGTTCTAACTTACTATTTACTCCTACTCTAGTTCGTAAGATCAACACTCCCTCCAATATTTCCCAATGATCTTTTTGATCCATTTGAGATAACACCTCAAGTGTAACTACTATTATTCTCTCTTTGGTTTGTACTAACAATCCAATTATTCCACATTTTAATCCTTGAAAAATGGAAATTTTCTTAACTATTGTCAACTCACATAATCTCCAATCCAAGATTGGATATATCCACAAAATTTAAGAGTGTTCACTCTTAAGACTATATATCTTTTGTTTTTTTATCTATAACATGAGCTACTAATCCTAGAATTCAATGTAGCTCTTATATAACACTTAGTTACAAAATCATGTCTCTAAACCTTAATGTTAAATGGCATTGAACTATGAAAGTTGTATGTATATTCCAAATGTTTCATATGCACAATTGAACTCACACTATCTGGTCTATACTTAGCTATTCTAAGATAGGTGGTTTACATACTATGGTTAGATCATATTCGCTACACCAATGCCACTCTTGTATCAATGTGACTTAACAATGATCATTATAATACTTTGATCATATTGCCTTAGGTTCCATTTTGCTAATCAAGGTATTTTGTGTAAGAGGTGTTTAAACTTTATCTACCTCTGTTCTCTTACTAAATCCATTTGACTAAGAGGACTACACACAGGATACTACCACTAGTTCAAATAGGATAGGATTCACTTATATGGGTTCTTCATTCTAAGATAAGGATAACACTCTACACTAACCTTTTCCCTCGGAAAATAATGATTGATAAAGTTAGATAGGTAAGGATGGGTCATGATTCATAATAATCAAACTTAGATAATCAAGATTTCGTCAATAGTCTAGGATGTTTTACCTTATATTTGACAATTATCAAGCATAAGTGATGATAGATAAGATGATGATCAAGATAAGATAGAATAAGGTATGAATAAAAAAGATCTGAGGTTTTCTTGATTGATCATAAGCTAGAGAATTATTCAGCACATGTGTTAATTGATGTTTGTATAAGATGCGTTAAGCATCAAGTTATTTTTTAAAGGATGTGTTTCGGTTGTTAGTTCACTTTCGTTGATGAGTACTATTTATACCTTCCTAAGATAGGGTTTGAGCAAAGGTCATATCAAATTTTATAGCGCTCAACTTGATGATTTAAGACTACATCATCAACTTAAATGAAACTTCAATCACTTTGACAAGTTCTAACAAAGTCTTTTATTTCCCTAATTTTACATGCATAGATGCAATGCACACAACTATTTTCTACCCATTTCGACTATCTTCAACTACACGATGTTACAGTTCTCCACTTCCATGACTTTCCATCTGCATCTAGTAATAAAGATATTATAGTGTGTGATGTCTGTCAGCAAGTCAAGTGTCATCAGCTTCCTTTTTCTATTTCTAGTCATGTAGCCAAAACTCCTCTTGAGAATATTTATTTGGATGTGTGGGGCCCTGCCCAAACTACTATTAGTGGTCACAATTATTATGTTAGCTTTACTTATGCTTACAGTCGTTTTATTTGGTTTTATCTTATTAAGCGCAAAAGTGATATGTTTAATGTCTTTCTTCAGTTCCAGGAACATGTAGAGCGTATTTTTAATCATAAAATTATTCCCGTGCAATTTGACTAGGGTTTGAGTATCATAATATTAATGCCTAATTTAAAAAACTTGGGATTTCTCAATGTGTGTGTCTTGTCCACATACACGTCAGCGAAATGGCACAATTGAATGTAAGTATCGCCATATGGTGGAAACTAGAATCACTTTGCTTGCTCATGCTTTTGTTTTATTTCGATTTTGGAGTGATGCTTTTACTACTGCTTGTTTCTCATTAACACTCTTCCTCCACGACTTCTGAACATGAAAACTTTGTTAGAAACCTTGCTTCATGAGACTCCATATTATACTTTTCTTAGGGTGTATAGGTGTGCGTGTTGGCCACACCTTTATATTTACAATAGTCACAAACTTGAGTTCCGATCTAAAAAGTGAGTTTTACTTGGGTATAGCTCTCTTCACAAGGGCTACAAGTGTCTTCATGTTCCGTATAATCGTGTGAATATTTCACGCGATGTTATATTTGATTACAAAGTTTCCACTTTTCCACACTTCCAACATCTCCAGACACACACCACCCTCTTTACATTCATCTTCTATTTTGCCTTGTCAATTTAAAGATGCTACCTATTCTCCTTTGTTGTCTAACCTTGGTGAAGGGATCGGATGCAGTGCATGTCTTCAACTCCTAGACATCACCAACCTACTTGTGTCTCAGGATCCTGCCCAGGATGTCACGTGCCCATGCATGTCCCATGCAGGTGGTGCTCTCGTCGACCAGGAGCAACACCCAGACATGTCGCTCAATGCCACGACTGGTCTGTCTCGTGTGGTATGCGTCTTGGGATGCCACTCTGCCTGGTTCCCTTGCCTCCCCATCCATGCATGGGCCTTCTCCAGGCTTTGTTGGGTTACCTCCAGGCTCTAAAGGGCCGTCATCCCCCTATGCGGTACATCCCGCGTCCTCACCTACAACCGCTCCCGATTTGATTGCGATTTCACCGCCACAGTCTCCTACTAGTGAACATGCTGCTTCACCCATATCGCCTTCTACTGTTGTGAGTTCATCGTCACCTACCTCGCACTAGCGAGTACCATCTCCAGTGACTTTACGTCCCCGCACGCATAGTAAAACTGGAATTGTGCATCCTCACAAACGCATTGATGGCACCATTGCATGGCTTACGATGTGTATGTCTGCTGCCAAGGCCAACCCTATTGTTGAACCTAGTCACTTCAAGGCTTCTATGATTATTCCCCATTGGCATGGTGATATATGGATCAAGAGTTTCAGGCTCTTCGCAACAATGACTTGGCTTTTGGTTCCTCCTAAGTTTGGCATTAATATCGTTGACTCCAAGTGGGAATTCAAGGTCAATAAACACACTGATGATTCCACTAAGAGGTTTAAGGCTCGCCTTGTTTCTAAAGGGGTTCAAATAGCACTATAGTCTTGATTATGAGGACACTATTAGTCCTGTTGTCAAGACGACCACTATCCATATTTTTCTCTCATTGCATACAACCAATGAGGATGGTCTCTTTGCCAATTGGATGTTCAAAATGCTTTTCTCCATGGAGTCTTGAAGGAAGAGGTGTATATGTGTCAGCCTTCTAGATTTGTTGATCCTTCTCGTCCTTAGCATCTGTGTCACCTTATGAAGGCCCTCTATTGTTTAAAACGGGCGCCTCGTGCATGACATGCTCGCCTTGGCACTGCTCTCCATACACATGGGTTTGTTCCATCTACTGCTAACACGTCACTATATGTTCTTCGGCGTCATGAGGTAACTATGTACCTGATGGTGTATGTTGATGATATTATTCTTGTCAGCTCCTCTTTTTCTGCTGTTGATCGCCTGGTTTCTACCTTGAGTGCTGATTTTGCTAAAGATTTGGGTAAACTGCATTTTTTCCTTGGATCGGAGGTTACCCACACTGGTGCTGGTTTGACTCTCACTCCATAGTTACGTCGTGCAGGTATGTTGAAGTGCAAGACCACCACTACTATGTCTACTATAGACAAGTTGTATGCATTTGATGGTGCTCTTCTTATGTCTAATGATGCTACTAAGTCACGGGTCAGGTGCTGTGACTGCAACTCTGCTCCCTAAAAGGATTCATGCCATCCGTACTTAGACCAAACCATAAGTTCCTTGCGTCACCTGCAAAGTCTGGGAAGTCTCTCTCAATTTTTCTCCACTATGACCCATCAGCAGGGTGTCTCAACTTCCCGTCTTTCTTACGGTCTTCTTTGTGCCATCGCAACAACCTGGCATGCTCTTTGTTTCTGAACATGCGTTTCAACCTTGGTATTATAGGAGCATACCACATAACCTTAGCAGGAACCCTCTTCCGGAGGGGCTCTCCCTCAACATCACCAGGGTCATCTCGTCTGATCTTATACCGCAACGCATTGCATACCGGGCATTTATCTAAATTCTCATACTCCTTACCGCAGTAGAGGATGCAGTCATTAATGCATGCATGTATCTTTTGCACATCTAATCCCAGAGGACAACGAGTCTTCTTTGCTTCGTAGGTACTCTCGGGAAGTTCGTTATGTTTTGGAAACTTCGGCTTCATTATTTTCAGCATCTTTTCAAATGAGGAGTCACTTAGACCACACTCTGCCTTCCATCGCAACAATTCCAGTGTGGTACCGAGCTTTGTGCTGCTATCTTCACAATTTGGGTACAATAATTTCTTGTGATCTTCTAACATGCCCTCTAACTTCAATTTCTCATTTTCTGTTTCACAGTCTCGCTTTGCATCAGAAATGACCCTACCAAGTTCATCAGCCGGCTCATCTGATGCACGTTCTTCACCTCTTTCCTCTCCATTGTCTTCCATTGCAGTATCACTGTATTCAGGAAACATATGATGATAGTTGTTATCATCATCTTCTTCTTCACCATCTTCCATCATAACCCCTCTTTCCCCGTGC
Source organism: Avena longiglumis (assembly GCA_030063025.1). NCBI lineage: Eukaryota > Viridiplantae > Streptophyta > Magnoliopsida > Poales > Poaceae > Avena > Avena longiglumis. The sequence goes on along the minus strand of CP125974.1, from coordinate 451,331,964 downwards.
TTGGTCAAGCAATTATAGTTGGGCATGAAACCTTTCATAATCAGGTGGCCCCGAATGATTTTCTAGGAAGAGTACTCCTTGTTGTTCCTACATTGAACACATGGACAACGTATAAAACCATTCTCGTTGTTTGTCGTAGCCACATTGATAAATTTATCCACGCCTTTTATATACCCGGCTACACGCCGGTCACCGTACATCCATTCCCGACCGTTCATCTGCATCATATAAGTAAGTTTATCAAAAAACAGGACATCATAAATAGTGAAATGACCAATTCACATCGACACATGCATTGTATCAATGACAGAGAAAAGATAAGATTGCTAACCTCGATCGAGGGAAATAAAGAGGAGAAAGCTCAAGTGTGTCTCGGACACCTTCTATATTTTTGTTCTATGAGAAATTGAACGGGATTATTCACTCAAACATTTCATCAAACACCTTCAATGCATGCATAGGAGAGAAAAAACTAGCACACCCCTCACACCTTCCACCAAGAGAAAAAACAGAGTGGAGGCAGAGGGGGCTGGGGCGTTGCATTTATAGAGGGCGGGAGAATACGTCTTGGTTGGAGCCACCAACCGGGACTAAAGGTGTGTGCCACGCCACGTGGTTGTGGCCAAACCTTTAGTCCCGGTTGGTGGCTCCAACCGGGACGTATGCCCCCTTACCAACCGGGACGCGTGCCAGCATTAGTCCCGGTTGGTGGCGCAACCGGGACTAATGCTCTGAGGGGGCGCGAACGGATGGCCCTTTTTCCACTAGTGGTACTTGACAATCACATAGTCTAACATCTATATCTTATGTTAACCGTGTTTACTAGTTTCTCCATGCACCCCAAGATACTTAATGGTCAATATTGAAGCGCATTTTGCATTATATCTATCTCATTAGCTCTTGTGGTTTGCATCTTTGGCTTTCTCCTTCATGTGAGAATAACTTCTTACCTCGACCTCGTAACCCCATGTGGACTAGGCTGATAGTCCTGATGATAGGGGATCCACGGAGGGATACACAGTGTTCTTTGATCCTAACTTGATTGCCTCGAATGCTCGCGAGCAAGTGAAAATGTCTCATAAAAGTACTGAAGCTGAGTATAAAGTAGCTTCTAATGCCACAATTGAGCTCAATTGGCTACAATTTTTTCTTACAAAGTTGGTAGTTTCTGAAGATCAGCATCTAGTTTTTTGGTGTAACAACACTAGTGCCGCATACATGTCATCGGATCCGATATTTTATGCCTGAATAAATCACACCGGAGTTGACTATCATTTTTTGAGGGAACGTCTTGCACAAAAGCTACTTGAGATCAAGTTTATCTATTCCAAAGATTAATTTGATGACATCTTCACGAAGCCATTTTCATTACCTTAGTTTGAGGGATGTCGACACAATATAAATCTACTAGATTCTTCTGAGTACGGTTAAGATTGAGGAATGGTGTTACATGTACTGTGTACAGCTTATGTATGTATCTTATATACTTATACTTGTACACTTGATGTACAATATATATTGAGATAGCCAGCAGTTCCCCAAACCCTTTTTTACATCTTGGAGTTTGAAAATGATGAGAAAACGGGTTCATCGAGGCCAAGAGGCGAGTTGGGACCAACGCACGAGGGATCACACCGGGAGACTTGATTTGGCGTTGAAATACAAGGGATCACACCGATGACGAAGATCTTTTTCCAGCAAAGGGAATATATCAATATCATGAAGATATCAATTACACCCGGCCTCTGCAACAAAAAAAAGGAAAAAAGCACTATGAATGCATATAACCCTACAACAAAAAGGGCTGCCGCACTTAACCAAAAACATTATGAATGCACAGAACCCTGCAACCTGCAGCATTTAACGCCTACGGTAGATTCCGAGCAGACGGACTGGTGGCCTCAAGCCCGCCAGCAAACACCACAGCATCTTTGGAAGGGCTTTGATTTAGTTGTGCTCCTTGTAGTTTGGACGCTATGGAAGGAGTGGAACGCCAAGGTTTTCCAGCAATATGCCAAGACCTTGCACACCATATGCCAGCATATCGATGATGAAGTCGAGCTCTGAAAGCTGTCAGGAGATGTTGGGCTGCGAGTAATTTGGAGATATGAGCTTAGGTCTTGCGCGTTGTCTGTCCCTTCTGCTGGGTGTGGTATCCCGACCATGTATCCTAGTGCGAATAGCATTTCTTGTTTTTTCTTCTAATGAAGCTTTTGCGTGTTAAAAAAAATCAAGGAAGAAGTCATGCATGCTGCGCGTCACGAGTTCATTCTTTAGTTGCTCGATTTAGCGTGTAATACTGCGAGTCAACGCGGTATCTTCTCGCCGCCACCCTCTCCGCCTTCTCCTGTTGTTTCAATAGTTTCATGTCCTCGTTTGTCTCCTCAACTTACCTCTTGTGCATGGCATGGACAAATGCTCATATCCGTCCGTGCATCCCGGCCGTCTGTCCAGCGCTCGATCGTACGTACGTTCGCGCGAAGGCAACGCTGGTCCATCCGTTTCGCCTACAAATACCCTTTTGCCCCCACGAGCGACACCCACACAAACACAACAACTTACAACATGGGTTCTTTCTCCTATTTCCTCGCCGTGGCCGTCCTGTCGGCGCTGGTCACCGGCGGCGCGTGCATCGGCTACATACCTCCCGGCCCCAACATCACGACCAAATACGACATCAAGTGGTTCCCCGCCAAGGCCACCTGGTACGGCAAGCCCACGGGCGCAGGACCCAAAGACAACGGTACGTCGATCGTCATAACAATTTTATTGATTGTTGGACACTATTTCTGCACTGCGATCTTGCCTGAAATATATTCCCTCCGTTCCAAAATATAAGACGTTTTAGGTTTGTGAAGAAAACGAATCTAGACTTATTTTAGTACGTAGTTCATTCAACTTTGGAATGAATCTACACACTAAAAAAAGTCTAGATTCATTTTCTTCACAAACCTAAAACGTCTTATATTTTAAAACGGAGGGAGTACTATATATGTGCGCGTGCACGCAGGTGGCGCATGCGGTATCAAGGACGTGAACCTGCCTCCCTACCTTGGCATGACGGCCTGCGGCAACGTCCCCATCTTCAAGGACGGCAAAGGATGCGGCTCCTGCTACCAGGTACGTACGAGTACTCCCTCCGTTTCAAAATATAAGATGTTTTAGGTTTGTAAAGAAAATGAATCTAGACTTTTTTTAGTGTGTAGATTCATTTTAAAGTTGAGTGAACCTATGTACTAAAACAAGTCTAGATTTATCTTCTTTACAAACCTAAAACATCTTATATTTTAAAACGGAGGGAGTAGTACCACAATACACCAGGCTAGCTAGCAGTACACATTATTACCAATTCTCAAACTGTATGTATCTAGCTACGCATCGATCGTTTGGAACACCAAGAGTAGTATATAATCTCATGGTGTGGTTGAATTGCAGATCAAGTGTCAGAAGCCGGAGCCGTGCTCCAACCAGCCGATCACGATCTTCATCACGGACATGAACTACGAGCCCATCGCGCCCTACCACTTCGACCTATCTGGCAAGGCCTTCGGCCTCATGGCGTTGCCCGGGAAGGAGCAGGCGCTGCGCTCTGCCGGGGAGCTCGATATGCAGTTCAGGAGGGTGCAATGCAAGTACCCGCCCGGCACCAAGATCACCTTCCACGTCGAGAAGGGCTCCAACCCCAACTACCTCGCCATGCTCGTCAAGTTCGTCGCCGACGACGGCGACATCGTCCAGATGGACATCCAGGACAAGGCGCCGTATGCCGGGTGGAAGCCAATGAAGGAGTCGTGGGGAGCCGTCTGGAGGTGGGACGGCGCCCAGGCGCTCAAGCCCCCCCTCTCCCTCCGCCTCACCAGCGAGTCCGGCAAAAAGGTCACCGCCAAAGATGTCATCCCGGTCAACTGGAAGGACGACACTGTCTACCAGTCAAACGTCCAGTTCTAGAACCTGCAACTCAATCCCCAAGATACGAATCTAAGTTACAGTACCCCAAATTCGTCTTATTTATAGTACTTTGTTAACATTTACTGGACAAAAACTACAGGAATGTAGATTGATGTCCATGCATGACGCTCCTATGCCATGCATGCTTTCGTTTTTATATTTAAGCTTGTATTTTGTGGTTCACATTAAATGAGATTGCTCCTTTTTTTCCACTTGTTATCTTGCGAATGCCTTTTCCGATTTAAAATACCTTGTCATGTTTTATTCAACACATGCATGTGTGAGCTTTTGTCTTCCCAACATGAAACAACAGTGAAGCCGGCCGGTTTTAGCCGCACCGACCCTTGCCACATACATACTTTGTCATTCCTCTTAGTGCATCTGGGTTAAGCAGGTTATATATTATTTTCATAGGATTATAAGTTTATAAGCTTGGAAAATAGAGGATACATGTAGAAAACCCCTAACGAAAAAGAAAATACAAACATACCCATGTGCCATCACTACTGGAAAAAGGATCTTCCGCCAGCAGTCCGGCCTGTCACAGCCCGCGACTAGTGCTAGCACTAGTCCCGGGCTGTGAGGCCTCCAACGGCTAGAAACGGCCGTATACACTAGTCTCGTGCCGGATCAGATCTCTAGTCCCGGTCCGTAATACGGCCCGGGACTAACAACCTGGAGCAGGCCAGCTGGTCTTTTCGTGGACTATTAGTCCTGGGTCGTATCACGGTCCGGGACTAGTTGTCCACCACTATATATTCTGCTTCCTGTCCTGCTGTCCTAAAATATATGGTGGCCATTTTTTTCAAAGAAGCAAGCGAGTTCATGCCATTTTTTTCTCAAGATTTAGTTTGCAATCCCCAAATCCAAAGCTTTAAAAGGTTAGAACTTCATTCTTTCATCTCTTATTGCTGCTTTAGCTCTATAATGCTCTAGAAGTATATATAGAGATATGGATCAATGCATGCATGCTCTAGAAGTAGAAGGATTTTGATATATATGTGTAACAAATTTTAATTAGGCACATAGTTACTGAAAATTGAAATGTGTAATTTTAGAGTTTCAGAGCTTAGAATGGAATGAGGTTTTTACTGATAGAACAATAATAAAAACTCCACATTTATCATGTCGATTGTTTTCCCCAATTCACAAATTGGTGCATGTAAATTTTTCAAAATTCAAAATTAATGCTCTAGAAGCTCTCAATATAACTTGTAATAATTTTATCATGTTGTGTAATGGTTTTTGATATACTTTTACTATAATGCAGATGGTACGAAAATGAATGTACGGTACTGACCGACGCTCTGGCGAGGTCATTAATGACGTGCATGAATTCATCCGTGTTGGTGATGCAAACAAGCGCAATAGTTTTGTATTCTGTCTATGTAGTGGATGTAGGAATCAGAAGGATTACTCTGACTCAAAAACCCTTCACAGCCACCTGTTGAAATCCGGCTTCATGCCCAGTTATAATTGTTGGACCAAGCACAAAGAGAGAGGGGTTATAATGGAAGACAATAAAGAAGAGGAGGAGGATGACAACTATCATGGTTTCCCTGAGTACGGAGATACTTCCATGGGGGATGCTGAATAGGAGGATGAAGAAGAGACACATGATGAACCCGCTGATGATCTTGGTCGGACCATTGCCGATGCACGAAGGGACTGTGAAACTGAAAAGGAGAGGGAGAAGTGCAATCACATGTTAGAGGATCACAAAAAGTTATTGTACCCAAATTGCGAAAATGGTCTGAAAAAGCTGGGCAGCACACTGGAATTGCTGCGATGGAAGGCTGAGTGTGTTATACCTGACTCCTCATTTGAAAAGTTTCTAAAAATGATGAAGAATATGCTTTCAAAAGATAACATATTGCCCGACAGTACGTACGGAGCAACGAAGGTTGTCTGTCCTCTAGGTTTAGAGGTTCAGAAGATACATGCATGCCCTAATGACTGCATCCTCTATCGCGGTGAGGAGTACGAGAATTTGGATGAATGCCCAGTATGCACATCACTTCGGTATAAGATTAGACGAGATGATCCTGGTGACGTTGAGGGCGAGCCCCCCCGGAAGAGGGTTCCTGCCAGGGTGATGTGGTATGCTCCTATAATACCACGGTTGAAACGCTTATTCAGAAACAAAGAGCACACCAAGTTGTTGCGATGGCATAAAGAGGAACGTAAGTCAGACAGGATGTTGAGACACCCCGTTGATGGGTCGCAATGGAGAAAAATCGATAGAAAGTACCCGAACTTTGCAGATGACGCAAGGAGTTTAAGGTTTGGTCTAAATACAGATGGCATGAATCCCTTTGGGGAGCAGAGCTCCAGTCACAACACCTGGCCCGTGACTCTATGCATCTATAACCTTCCTCCTTGGTTGTGCATGAAACGGAAGTTCATTATGATGCAAGTGTTGATCCAAGGTCCGAAGCAACCAGGAAACGACATTGATGTGTACCTAAAGGCCATTAGTTGAAAAACTTTTACAGTTGTGGCACGAACCCGGCATACACGTGTGGGATGAGCACAAGCAGGAAGAATTTAACCTCCGAGCATTGCTTTTCGTAACAATCAATGATTGACCTGCTCTTAGTAACCTTTCAGGACAGTCCAACAAGGGATACAATGCATGCATATACTGTTTAGATGAGACTGAAAGTATATATTTGAAACATTATAATAAGAATGTGTATAATGAGCATCGTCGATTTCTTTTGGCCAAGCATCCCTTAAAAAAGAAAGGCAAGCATTTCAACGGTCTGGCATGTCACCAGACGAAGCCTATGGAGCGTACTGGTGCTGATATATTTGATATGGCCAAATATTTGGATCAAATAGTAACCTTTGGAAAGGGTCCTGGCGGAAAATCTGTTTCGAAGGACGCTGAAGGACACGCACCCATGTGGAAGAAGAAATCTATATTTTGGGAGCTACCATATTGGAAATTCTTAGAGGTCTACTCTGCAATCGATGTGATGCATGTGACGAAGAATCTTTGCGTGAACCTGCTAGGCTTCTTGGGCGTGTATGTGAAGACAAAAGATACACCAGAAGCACGAAAGGAGCATCAACGTATGAAAGACCCAGATGGCCTGCATCTAGAATGGTTTCAAGGTCATGCCATATATGCTCTTACCAAACAAGAGAAGGAAATATTTTTTGAATGCCTAAGCAGTATTAAGGTCCCGTCTGGCTTCTCATCGAATATAAAGGGAATAATAAATATGGCAGAAAAAAGTTCCAAAACCTAAAGTCTCATGACTGCCACGTGATTATGACGCAAATGCTTCCGATTGCATTGAGGGGGCTTCTACTAGATAATGTTCGAGTACCCATTGTGAAGCTATGTGCATTTCTCAATGCAATCTCTCAGAAGATAATCAATCCTGAAGATCTACCACGGTTACAGAATGATGCGGTCCAATGTCTTGTCAGTTTTGAGTTGGTGTTCCCACCATCCTTCTTCAATATTATGACGCACCTCCTGGTTCACCTAGTCGAAGATATTTCCATTCTCGGTCCTGTATTTATACACAATATGTTTCCCTTTGAGAGGTCCATGGGAATCTTAAAGAAATATGTTCGTAACCGTGCTAGACCAGAAGGAAGCATCTCCAAGGGCTATGGAACAGAGGAGGTCATTGAATTTTGTGTTGACTTTGTTCCTGACCTTAGGCCGATTGGTCTTCCTCAATCGCGGTATGAGGGGAGACTGAGTGGAAAGGGTACTCTAGGAAGGAAATCAATAATATGTAGGGACGGACATTCTTACACCGAAGCACATTACACCGTTCTACAGAATTCTATCTTGGCAGCCCCATATATCGAGGAACACAAGAAAATCTTACGCTCCAACAACCCTGGAAAGCATGACTCTTGGATTAGAGATGAACACATGAAGAATTTTGGCGGTTGGTTGCAATATCTCATCAAAAAACAACACTTTTGGAGATCAGTTATACCTATTTTCTAGGTCACCATCTTTGACTATATCGACTTTCCAAGGGTACGAGATAAATGGGTATACATTTTACACGATCGCCCAAGATAAAAAGAGCACCAACCAAAACAGTGGTGTCCGCTTTGATGCAACAGGCAACAATGGGTCAAAGACCACATATTATGGTTACATAGAGGAGATATGGGAACTTGACTATGGACCTACTTTTAAGGTCCCCTTGTTTCGGTGCAAATGGGTCAAGATGACAGGAGGAGGGGTTGAGTTAGACAGGAAATATGGAATGACATCGTTGGATCTCAACAATCTTGGGTACTTAAAAGAACCATTCGTCCTAGCCAATGATGTGGCTCAGTTTTTCTATGTGAAGGACATGTCTACCAAACCTAGAAAAAGGAAAAATAAGAAAAAGAATACATCAGACGATGAGCCAAAGCGCCACATAGTTCTTTCAGGAAAAAGAAACATCGTGGGAGTGGAGGACAAGACAGACATGTCAGAAGATTGTGATAAGTTTCATGAAATGCCGCCCTTCGCAGTGAAGGATGACACAAGCATCATGTTAATGAATGAACATGCTCCATGGATACAGCGGGATCAGAAAGGAACACACGCGAAGAAATGATGTGTAATAATTGTAACATTTTATGAGTGAAGATGCTCCATGTGTCCATTTTTATAGTGTTGTCTGTAAACCATCTTGAGTGTGTTAGTCCCGTTTTGTGGCTGGACCGGGACTAAAGGGGGGCCTTTAGTCCCGATTCGTACTTACCATTAAGATCTGATCTCCAAACACGTGAGGTCACATATTAGGGAGTGCCTCTATGACCAGTTTCTTGGAGATGCCGGAGGACTGGGCTCCGGTGGCATCTCCCTGAAACTAGCCGTAGTGGTGTCCCTGCTCTCGAAAACCATCTTGCAGCTTATAACTTCTCTAACTAGATCAATACGCCTGGGAGCTAACTAATTTCACATATTAGGGAGTGCCTCTATGACTAGTTTCTTGGAGATGCCGGAGGACTGGGCTCCGGTGGCATCTCCCTGAAACTGGCCGTAGTGGTGTCCCTGCTCTCGAAAACCATCTTGGAGATGCCTCAAACCGGATGATGACTCACAAGGATGCCTATTTATAGTACAAGCAGCTCGGCATAGTGTCGACACTCACGACATAATGTCGACACTCACCCCCTATTATTAGTGTTGACTCATGTTTTGTCCCGGTTGGTGTCTCCAATCGGGACTCATGTTTTGAACTAATTGTGTTCTCATGTAGGATCAACCGAAGGACACCGAGTTGATCAATAAGCCCATTGAGAACTATGCTCAGATGAAGATGATCTACGGTGGTCAGATTTCCGCTACGCCCATCTCGCTTACTGTGATACACCATGCTCTAAGCCACAGGCGACCAGGGTATCTTGCCATGAACCCTGATCACAGGATGATCTGGTTCATGGCCTTTCTAAATTGGCACTATTTCTGAGCAGCGGACTGTGCTGTTCAAGAAGGTGGTGTTGATGATGATTACTGTGATGTATATTTTGGAGTATCTAGGTTGATGAACTTTGGTTGTGGTGACACCTAAACTTTGTTCTATATATTTGGGAGGCGGTATTTAGTTATAACCCATCCGTTTGTGAAAAACTTGTGCTACATTACAGGCAGTTGTCCGTGAACTCGTGGTGCAACACACACATCCTAGCTGATTATGTTGATTCAGTCTTAAGCTAGGTGTTCTCTGAATTGCAATTGTATAGACTTTGTGGTGTGCTATGTTGTTGTCATGGGTAATATCACCACACGAGCAAGGAGGTAAGGATACCAGAGAGAATGCAACTAGACAAACAAGTTTCAAATTACCAAAAACCAATAAAACATGCAAGCAAACAGTTGGGGCATTGCTTCCCAAACCACAGAGAAATGAGAATGCACTGAACAAAACGAAGTGCCCTTTAGGGACCAGAGGTTGTATTGTCGCGTGCAGCTTCCGTGGAGCTATGATCTCTAGGTGCAACTAAAGTCAACGAGCAAGCAAATATGCCCCTAGAATTACAAAAAAGCCCCTAATTTCAAAAGAAAATACAATAAACCCCAAGGGCCAATCCATCTAGAACTGCACTCTTCATCTAGGTCACATTGCCAACGGAGTCGGAGAGAGACAAAAACAAAGATGCAGGACGATGAGTCACATGTGCGTAGATATATAGATTATCTGGCCTCATTGAATCGATGCATGTGACATCATTGAGCAGCCAAGCAAAGCCACAACTTTTTTTTTGAACAGAAATAGGGTGAAGACGCACCCTTATGTATTGCAGCTCAAAAACATTGTACATCATGAATTACAAAGCCCAGATTCCGAATCATTATGATTGCAGCAATCATAGGGCAAGCAAGAGTGTTATGAGCTGAGTTCCTACAAGAACTGATAGGCTCAGACCGAGTGATATTTTCGCCTGACGTGCACAGTTGTGAGCAACCCCATTGATTTCCCTGGAAATATGAAAAGTGGGGCCTAATAGGGGTTGTGTTAGATTCTGGAATTCTATAGCTTGCCTTCTTATATCCCAGGTGCCACTGCCGCCTTTGCTAAGTTTAGATTGTCAGTGAAGAAGGTTGGCCTTACAAGCTTCATTGCAGCAGCGAAGTGGGTGGCCAGAAGCAAGGCATTTGCTTCAGCCTGCAATGGGGTAGACACCTCCCCTTTGGTTGACATGATGAAGACATCGGTCCTGCTACCTTCCTGGAAGGATTCAGCATAGTAAACGCCCACACCTGCAGTGGATCGAGTAGCTCCAGCTTGTTTCCTCCATGCAGCGTCAACATAAATCTTTGGTCCTGTAAAATGAAAATCTATAGGAACCGACATTCCACTGTTGCACTTCAGAGCTTCCTTATATTGGATCAGTTGTTCAGTCTCCAGGTCCTTGAGAAGAGCGAAAGTGTGTAGAGGAACCTGTTGAGGAGACGTCTTCTTTCGGCAAAAGAGTTGATCGTTCCTTGCTTTCCAGATGCACCAAAGAAAGGTAAACAAAAAATTGAGATTAATGGTTGGGTGATTCTAGTTAAGCAGAGTAGTAATGATTTTAGAAGTGTCCACTGTATTATTCACCAGGCTTTCAGATTTTATAAAGCAAGGAGGTAGAAGCCAGGCAGCCTTTGCAAAAGGACAAAGAAAGAAAGGGTGAGCATCAGTTTCAGGAACATTACACCTGCAACAAACCTTTTCAATGTGCGAAGAGAACTGTGAGGCCCTATCTACAGTGGTAAGCACACCTCTTAGCATCCTCCAAGCAAAGGTCTTTATTCTGGGAATCATTCTTTTGCATTTCCAGACTTCATTCATAATTTTCTTTGTTGATTCCTGCACTTGTTATGGTCTTGGTGTGTCTGAGTCAAATAGCCAAGACAAGCAAGCTTTGTATGTGGATTTAGCATTACATTTCCCATTTGGAGTGGGTTTCCAACACAGTATATCATCTTTTCCAGAGGGAACAATAAGAGTGCTTTTGATTGCTTGGGCAGTGCAACTACTGAAAAGTCTTTCAATCAGATTGATGTTCCAGCTTTTGGTATTGGGAGACCAAAGTTGGTTAATTCTAGTTGGGTAATTAAATCCTTGTTGCTGGATAATCAGGTTATCATAAATGTTTTCCCACCCTGAGAACCAAGGAGTACTCCAGATGGAGGAATTACCATTACAGATTTGGTAGTAGGAGTTGGCAGTGAGAAGATACCTATCTTTTAAAACAGAGGACCAGAAAGCTGATTTAGGAGTGTTCTTGTTTGCTCTCCAAATGGAGGAATTAGGAAAGTATTTATCTCTAAGAACACTTTGCATGAAAGATTTTGGCTTTTCAGCAATTCTCCAGGCAGCTGAGAGAATCATACCCATGTCGATGGCTTGAAGGTTTCTCACACCAAGGCCTCCATCAGATTTAGGGGCACAAATGTTCTTCCAAGCAGTAAGGCAAATAGCTTCAGTGCTAGGTTTAGAGGAAGAGCCTGTCCACCAGAAAACTCTAATGATGGCTTGAAGTTTTTTGAGGAGCTTTTTGGAAAATAGGAGATTTGACATGTAATAGACAGGAATGGAGGAGAGAACAGATTTGATTAGTTCTAACCTAGCAGCATGAGATAGAGAATTAGCCTTGTAAGTGGAAAGTTTGGATTTGAATTTCTGAATAATGAAATTATAAGCCTCACTACTATTCCTGGATGGAAGAATGAGAGGATGGCCCAAATGGGTAAAGTTTTCATCAATAGTAGGAACATGGAAAATTTGAGTCATTTCATCTACAGTTGCTGGATCAATCCTTTTGCTAAAAGTAATGCCTGACTTGGACCATTTGGGAGTCTGACCTGAAGCTGCACAGAATTTCAGAAGAATGTTTTTGGTTACCTGTGCTTCTTGTGTAGTTGCGACCCCACAGACCAATAGATCATCAGCAAAAAGAAGTGAATGTATTGGGGGACACAGGGGGCCCAGGGAGATTCCTGCAAGGTTAGCATCAGACAAAGCTTCTGACAGCTTGATGGAGAGTTCATTGATTCCTAGGATAAACAAATAAGGGGATAAATGGCAGCCTTGTCTTATTCCTCTGAAGATGACAAATTTGGCATAGGTTTAGCCAGATAACTGAAAAAACAGGGGAGGAAATGCAGGTTTGGACCATTTTAATTAAATGACCATGCAGCCCTTTACGAGCCAGATATTTCTAAATGAAGTTCCACTCAATCCTATCAAAATCTTTTGCTAGGTCAATTTTAATCATGAAGGCCTTGGATTTCCAGGAGGACAGGTTGAAAGAGTGAGTGATTTCCTGGGCAATAATTATGTTGTCACTAATCCTTCTTCCTCCAATAAAAGCTTGTTGGGAGGGGTGAATGTAGTCAGGAAGGTGAGGCTTAAGTCTGTTAGCAAGGCATTTAGTAATAATCTTGTAGATCACATTGCATAGACTAATGGGCCTATAATCATTAGGGACAATGGGAATAAGTTTCTTGGGAATCAGTGCAATGTTGGTGTCACTGATGTGCTGGAGTAGAGTGGTTGTAACAAAGAAATTTCTAACCAGGTTAGTGACATCTTCTCCAATCCAGTCCTAGGTGGCTAAATAGAATTCCACATTAAACCCATCAGGCCCAGGGGAGGCATTGCGGTTTCATGTCATTCAAAACCTCCCAAATTTCATCTTTCCCAGGAATGGAGTAAGTGGCATCATCAGGAATAGGGTCAGTTGTGTGAGTAAGGCCTTCCACATCCTGGTTGTTGGAGGAGGTAAAGATGGATCTAAAGTAGGAGACAAAAGTGTTAGCAATCTGATTTGGCATGAAGTGAGTCACATTTTTGTTCATCCTTTATAGAGAGAATCATATTCATCCTTTTTCTTTTAGCAATGGCTCTATGGAAAAAAGTACTGTTCCTATCACCATCTTTAACCCAAAGTTTTTTTGCACGTTTCATATTTGCATCATTCATTTTGGTCACGGTTTGTCCATACCTTTCAACCAGAGCAACTTCTGTCTGAAAATCATGCTGATCAAGGGGAAGGGATTGTATCTTCTCAATTTCGTTCTCCAAATCCTTGAGCTTCTCCTGCAAAGGTTTTTTTTCATGCACCAAACTTTTAACTTGGAGGCTAGATTGTTAGTCTTTTTAGTAAAAGAGGGATTGAAATAATTTACCCAGTAGTTCCTAGCATAGTTCTGAAAATCCTCCTCTCTAAGCCACCAGTTTTCAAATTTGAAAGAGTTCCTTGGTTTGCAGAGTTTTCCTTCAGTAGATAGAAGAATAGATGCATGCTCACTAAAATCATGAATGAGAGGCATGTTATACACATTGGAAACCAAGATACACAGAGCACCATTCATGATTAACCAAGCATCTGTCCAATCTCTGAAAAAGGGGTTTTAAAGAGAAACGACGATTTGTCCAAGTGTGAGCAGGACCATGAACCCAATATCAAACAGACCACAACTTTTAACAAACGAACGAAGAGCAAACATACGGTTATAATTTACATAAGGAGTGCTTTTGTCTGAGTCATACAGAAGATAGTTCATGTCACCGATACAAAGAAAGGGGAGGTTGTTATTATAACATACAAAATGGGCAACCTGCTGCCAGATAGTGCTAGTAGTACGGTGGTAAAGATCGCCATATATACAGACAAGGCCAAATTTCTGGTTTTTGGCACGATCCGTGACAAGGGCTAATACTAGATTACTAGATTCCAGGTGCAGATCAACATCTACTTCATCAGACCACATCATCCATAATCCCCCAGCTTTTCTTTAAGACGGCGCTACAGCACAATCATTCATATTAAAACAAGAGCAGATATTAGGAGCCCACATGAGCACATATAGAAGGGAGAACGACATACTAGCCCCTCTTTGTCATCAAGAAGACGAATGCCACAGCGAAGAAGGATAACAGCCTCCACCGCTAGAGTGTATCCCTGAAAATATAGATATCTGATTTGCTGGAAAATGAAAAAGACCAAAAAAGCTAAATGTACACATCTAAACCCACTTCCCACTCACCGGGTGGTGGGCGGTGGCGGGCATGGGGAGAGGGAGGTTTGAATCGGAGAAAAAAGAAAGGCTTAGACACCCAAACATACTTGCGCAATATATCATTCGATCGCATCGGGATGATTTTGTGTCACTTGTCTACTCCTACACGATATGAAAGACGAAACTCTGACCGATATACCAAACTAAAAATCAGTTGGACCATGAATCGATACTCCCACGACTACTAGTATATACAGCAAAGAGCAGAGCATACGTCTCAACGATGACTGGACATATTTTTATCCTGGACCTAACAACATTATCATCCATCTGACCGAACCGATTCGGGTGGCGGCGGCTTCCCCTGTTGCTGATGCTGCTGCATGTAATCCTCAATGGCAGAACGAAGAGCGTAGTTGGGGGTGATGTGCCGGTGCGCAAGAGCCAGTTTCGTCATGGGGGACGTATCATGCCCGCTGTCGAGCCATCCCTTGATCACCTCCGCCTCGTAGGTGAAGCCATCCGCCGCCGTGTGAGGGTTTCTCATAACCTCCTGCGACATTGCGCCAATGAAACGAAGCATCAGTAGGCCAGTCGCAGCGTTCTGGTGAGTGGATGGAAAATGGATAGTATATATAAATTAATAATGCAAAATTATTACCTGGGATATTGGGCACATGAAGTAGAACGGCGGTTGGCTCTCGCCGCCGAGCGCAACGGAGTGTGCGGCGAGCGACGCGGAGGCCTCCTTCGCCAGGGGCTCGACCACCGTCCACACCTGGCTCATCCGCTCGGGCCGCCGCCTCCTGCTCACCTCGGCGCACTGCAGCCCGAGCAGCATCAGCTTCTCGGCCTGCGTGAACGGCCACTCCCCGGCCGACCGGTCCACCAGCGCCTCCATCTCACCCTTCTCCAGGGCGTCCTCCACCTTCCTCGCGATGCCCAGCGGCGGCTGCCCCGTGACGAGCCGGAGCACGACGATGCCCAGCGAGTACACGTCCGAGCGCGCCGTCAGCTCACCGGTGGTCAGGTACTCCGGGTCGGTGTACGGCGTGCTGCCGGGGTTGGTCATGCTGGGGAGGCCCGAGGCGCGCAGGTCGCCCAGCTTGCTCACCAGGTTGGCGTCCAGGAGGATGTTGGCCGGCTTGAGGTCGCCGTGTATGACCGGGCTGACTTCGCCAGAGTGGAGGAAGACCAGCGCCGAGCACACCTCGCCGATGATCCTTGTGCGGACCTGCCATGTCAGCGGCGGCGTGTTGTTTCGGCAGGCCAGGCGGTCCTCCAGGCTCCCGTTTGGCAGGAACTCGTACACCAGGCCTGAAGCCTCTGGGCAACAGCCCATCAGTGTTACAAGGTTTGGGTGCCTCACTCTGCTTAGAACAGCAACCTGCAACACTAACATCAATCAGTGTTCAGTTCAGCACAACTGAACAGATAATTTTTGGAGACGTTGTCCCTTTTTGCTTTAACAATTTGCTTCCAAATGACAGAGCAGGCCTGACCGAGGACTGGTTCAGATAAACGCCTAAACACCGAGACTGCCAGACGGCTAAACAGTGCCCCTTGTCAGCCAAGAAGCGTATTCAATATCAGTTTGGAGGCTAATCTTAAATGGGGTTTACATGCAAAAAAAATCTTAAATGGGTTACTCAACGTCACATACTACTTCATCTTTGATTATACAAAGTAGAATTCAGTTTTAAAGAAAAGAAATATGACAACAAATTTATATTGTAATATATCAAAAGAACTCCCCAGAAATGTATACTACTACATATGATGGTAATTCTGAATACTAGTACAATTTTACACATGATTTTTATGTATCTAACCTAAGTATTTCAAACGATTTATACAGTCAATGATTTAAAAGTACCTTTGTTCAAAATGGGAAAAGAACGGCGTTCACGGGAAATGAGTGGTTACCTCTTGCTGAAACTGTGACTTTCCTTGTGTGCTCTGAGAGTGGAGCATCTTGATCGCCACCGTGGTGTTGCGCAACACACCTCTGTACACACAGCCAAACCCACCTTCGCCGATCTTCATCATGTCGCTGAAGTTCCTCGTCGCCTGCCGCAGCTCCGACCGAGAGAACTCGCTGAACAATGCCAAATTCGAGCCTGAAGCCATGCTGCGCATCTCTTCTGCACGCTCGAGGGCGGTGTCCCTTTCATCCTCGAGTTGCTCGAGCTTTGCCCGCTGCGATTCAACGAGGTATCTGCTTGCCTTCACCATCTCCGCCTTCTCTTCTTTCGCTTCAGAGAGCTTCTCGACTGCGTCATCACGGTTGCGCCTCATTGCCTCCATCTCTTGCTTCAACAGTTTCATGTCCTTGTTTTCCTTGGTCATGGCCTCCACAACTTCCCTCTTCTGCTTGGACACATCCACAGATTTTTTGGCCTGTAATCAGACAACCAAATCATTCATTAGATCTCATTTCTGTGTCAAAAAAAGACTGCGCCTTAAGCTATTAAATTTTGGCTGCTAATTAGGGTGCAGAGTCAATTATCAGTGCAAAAAAGCAAAAACCTTTTTTGATGAAACAAAACAAATAACCTGATCATGGCACGGTGCAGTGTTCTGATGGACAGCAAAGACATCATCTATGGGCACTTTGAATGAGTTGGAAGAATGGGTCGAGGCTTCCTCGTGGCACGAGCTCGGGACGCTACCTATTCTGCTGCTATCCCAGGAACAGGAACCCACGGAGATGTCCTCCATGCTCAGAATGCTAAGCGTTCTTCGCACGGCTGATCGACAGGGCTGCAACAGCGGTGATAGCTTTTCGGAAATGGACCTCTGGATGCAGCCTTCAACTCCATTCCTGCCTGCATATTCGTTTCGATGTGCAGATACTAGAGATAAAGCAGATATTTGGCTTATGATAGCACCAGTCTCTCTGTATACATTTTAAATAAAACAGAAAATAACTCAAAATGATTATGAAAAACGTGGACAGTAACAATCTAGGAGGAAATATATATGTTCAGATGAAATAAAAGTATCTTAAACGAACACATGTAAAGGGTGCAAGTCAGGTTAACTGAAGAAATGGAGCGTGTTATATATCTTATCACATAGTCTCAGTACCTAATGGATATCAGATGCTCCTTGCATACGAACCAAATCTTGCATGAAGGGTCAGCCTCTAGAATAACTGCATGTGCTGTTTTAGACTTGGGAGACAACATTTTCCTGAAATTTAAGGATTGCAAAGGCATCACTAGCTAGGCTACATTTTTTATGTGTTACCAATAGAAGAACATGTACTGAATATGTACCTAGAGTAGTGCTTGTCGGCGGCTGCTCCCATGATAAGCCTGCTGGCACCGTGTCGCGAGACAAGCTCCATGATTCCCTTGGAGATATCTTCATTTTGGATCACAAGTTTCTTTCCTTTGATCTGATATGGGAAAAAACGCTAATTTAGTCTGTTATTAATAACTTTTTCTCATGTTCAGTTCAGGCATGATTCGCTGTGGCGATGACGCAGCACAGTAATCGATTTAGAAAGATCACCTTCAGTTTGGAGCACTGGCGGATGTAGTCGTCCAGATGCTTGTTCATCATGCCCCTTTCATACTGCCGGTAGGCACTCACCTGCTCTGGTCTCAGCTTGCTCGCGTGAAACTTGCTTCCCACTGTCAAGGTAATTACTAGATGAGATCAGATGAGAGATGAGATTAGCTACAAGTGACGGGCGATTCACATACAAGATGAGCACATACAAGATGAGATTAACTATAAGCGACCCCAATTCACAAACAGATCTCACAAGGCTCGCCATCGTCGCTTGCGGTGGGGAGAGTTTTCAAGCGATCGGTACGTACTCACTGGAATCATCTGGGCCGGGGCGTGGACGTGCGCGACCACCACCATGACGTTCGCGGCGGCCGCAGGGGCCACCACCGTGGCGAGGTGGCGGAGCGCCCAGGCGAGCGTGGACCTGCCGTCCTTGTGCTGCTCCGGCACCGCCACGAAGATCTTGACGACCTCCTCCCCGCCGACCTCCTCCTCCTCCTCGGGCACTTCCGTCGCCGTCGTGCTGGACCTGGACAGAGACTCTACGCCGCTCCGGTCGCTCGCCGTCTCCCACACCGGCTCCATGGATGGCAAAAAGACCTGTGCGTGCTCCACACCCCGCGGGTACGTATACATAACATATCTGAGCGAACCTGCGCGTGCGGGATACGGCGCGCGCGTCGGCGCAACCGAACCATGTTTATCCATTCACATGCGCTTGACAACAGCTACCAAGATTGAACAAGATTGACTAGCTAGCTACTAAAAGTACAACCAACAGAGAAAAACAAGGAAATTTTAGTTGAAGAGGGTTGAACACCTGATCGTCGGAGGAACCTGGCACAAGTCTTCCACTAGAAGGTGGGTCCAAGATCAATATGTCAACACGGCGGGGCCAGGAAGGGGTTGACTTGAACAAGCACTCGTCAGCATCATCACAGTTTAATTAAAAGGTATATATATTTTTTAGTCATACAACTTGTATTGGAGCATTTTAGTCCCACGTCTTTCAAAGTGGATAAGATTAGTCCCATAACTTTCAACCCGGGAGCATTTTAGTCTAATTTGATTGCATTTATGTGATTTTGATCGAATTCGTCCACTTGCCTACAAAATGACCTATGTGTAGGCGGACCCAATTTTCAGTGATCAAATAATAAAATCTAAAAATTGCAGTGGTGTGAGTAGAACTGAGGTAATGCTAAGAGCATCTCCACTCGGCTACCCAGGACACCGATCCGGACGTCGAATTTCAGTACGGACGCCGAAAATTGGTCTAGTTGCGTACCCAGGAACCTGTTTTCGGCCGGATTTGGTCCAATTTTGGTCCGGACTACCCATGCCGAACCCAGGTTCCCGGGTACGCCCTGGGAATGCCGGACGCAGCGAAAACGGCAAAAAAAAAAACAGCACGTGGACCCGCTGAGTCAGCGACGGAAGCCGAGTCATCGTCATCCTCGGAACCACGCGGCGACCGCCGGACATTAACTGTCCGTCGCGTCGGCCACGCGTCGCCAAATTGCGGCGCCACCGTCGTTGCCTCGGCTCCCGCGACAGACCGGCGGTCACTAACTTCCCGCTGTTTCCCCTTTTCCTGCCCTCACCGCTACACCCCTCCCGCCCTTGCTGCCCGCCTCGGCCTTTATAAGACGTACCCCCTCGCCGGAGAACCTCACACTCTCTCACAGCTTCCCCCAGCCCACCAACCTAAACTCCGGCGAACTCTTTCTCGCATCTCTTCTCCCCCAGCCATGGCCGAGAGGTACCCCGACGACGGTGCGGCGGCGAACGGCTTCGGCCGGCGCACTCTGCAGGCGTGGGAGGCGCGCCTTCTCTACGAGGCCGTCTACGTTACGCCACCGGATACGAGGACTCCGCCGGGTGGAAGCTTAGCGCCGACGACATTCCTATCCCGCCGGCGCCGACGCTGGAGGAGCTGCCGTACGGGATCCAGGAGTTCATCACCGGCATGGATGATCCCTCCGCCACCGAGAGCCCCAACAACCTCCTCTACTGGAAGGAGTTCTACGCCAACCGCCACGCCCAGGAGCTCTCCCGCCATAGGGGCCGCCGAACGAGTCGCCGCCGAAGTGCAACAACTCGGCCGGCCGCCGACGTTTCTGGAGCGGGTCGGGCCGGACGCTCAGGTCGGTGCTAGAGCACATCAACGCCGAAAACACGCAGCGTCTCGGCTACCCGCGCACACCCGTGTCGGCGTCCAGGTCGGGCCGGCGACCTCCGGCGAACTGGATGCCGAGGAGGATGGCCAGCATGAGCTCGTCCTCCTCCGTCTCCACCTCCTGCTCCTCTGGATCCACGCCTCTGCCTACGCTGACTTGGCCAGTCAAGCGCGAGGCAGTCTCGCCTGTGCGATCCACGCTCGCTGTGGACACGCTCGCGCGGCCTCGTTATTGGCAAGCCACGCGCGACGGCGTCACCAACCGGCCTCCTCCGTCTTTGGCGCCCGAAGATTGAAGGCTCGGCACCGCCCGATAGCAGCGCCTTGAGGATGGCGCTGGAGCAGTCGCTCCGTGACTCGGTGCCGCAGACGCCGTTGTTGGAGCCGTCCTCGCCGGACATCCTGGAATGGTCCAGGAAGGACTGGGAGGAGGCGGAGCGGCAACGCGTCCAACGCCTGCAACAGCAGGCCGAGGAGCAGGCGGCCTAGAGACGGGCGATGTCCGAGCGCAAGCTCGCCTACCAGGGCGCCCCTCTCTACGTCCTCGACGACGACGAGGACGAAGGCCCGCCCTACTAGCCGTGGAGGTCCGGCGACCCAGGACAGGGGATCTCCCGCCAGCACCAGCCGCCGAGCGACGACGATGACGACGGCGGCGAGGATGATGGCCTCGCCGATCCCGGCTACACGGCGTTCTACAGCAACTTCGGCATTAGAATGGCGAAGGCTCCGGCGAAGGCCACGGTTGCGGCATTTTTTTTAGTTTATTATGTACTAGTTTAGTTTAAATTCGATGTAATCCGTCTATATTCGCCCATCTTAATAAAATTCGCCCAACTTTAATGAAATTTAGCCGAACTTGGGAACTCGGCAAGGGTACGCGAGCGGGAAACTAGCCGTACCCAGGCCGAAAACTTGTTTCTTCCGGCCGAAAATTGGTCCGGTTTTCGGCCTAGGTTCGCCCAACTAGTGAAAATGCTCTAATGAATTAATAGAAGATTGCCACTACAAAGCGCACCCAGATTTGTTAATTAGAAAAGCACCCGTTTATTATACATTAATTTCAGACTCACGCGTCTTGTAAAAAATATAAAAAATACAAATTTTCAATATGAAATAATTTGTGTTCTAGGCTACATAGAAAAGATAAAATTAGGAATATGGGTTTGTTCCTTCATATCTTGTTAGAATTGTCATTTTTTTTGTAGCCCCAGTATAATCAACCCGGGAGAAACAGGATTTTGCGGCACAGTCGCGAAGGAGCTACCGCGAGAGGCATAGGGCTCCCGGCGGCGCTCCCTTTCCCTGCCCGCCCCACCCCTCCTATCGCCCTCGCCGCTGCCAGAGGGTGTCGTCGGGTGAAGGCCGTGCGGCTCCGGTGTGGTGGCGGGTTTGTGGTGGCGGCGACTCCACGGAGTCCCCACAAAGGTGGACGGCGCGGTGGCGTCGGCAGTGGCCGGCAGGGTGGCGCATGGCTGGCCAACCTCCTTGGGCATCTCCTGCTGGCCCAGATTTGGGCCCACTTGGGCTTGATCTAGGTTTGGGCGGGCCTAGCTTGGTGTTGTCACTTTCTCAAGGTGGTGAGATGGTGTGGGGCGTGTAGGAGGGCGGAGGCTACACTGCAGCAGTGTGGCGGTGGGGACTTTCTGGGCCCGGACAGGCTAGACGGCCTTGTGTGCCCCTGCTACTGCGTCCGAACAGCAACCGTTGGGAGTGTGATCTTCTATGAAGTCAGGAGAAATCATTTTCACTTTGACACTGACACGGCGATGCCTGTGCGTATCACCATCCATACTGAAGGGCGTCGTGTGTATCTCTCTCCCACCTCCCATGGCATAACGTGGGAAACCCTAGGACCTATCCAGGCAGTAGTGTCGTGGTCGCCACACCTCTTCTGATATGGGCACGACATGCGCGAGGGAGGATTGGGAGGAAGGCGCAAGAGAAGATCATCAAGAAGGAAGGTTCAGTTTAGACAGACAGAAGCTCTGAAATTGAAACAGACGTGAATTCTTCATACCAACTCCAAATCAAGCAAATAAGTACTTGTTGGAAAGATAATTCTAAGAGCTTTCCAACGAGTACTTAACGTCTCCAAACCCCGGATAATCCGGCCCCCACACCATGGATAATCCGGACCTGCTTCAAAATTTCTGCTAAGTACTTTGAGCGCGGCGTACTGTATGGGGGGTGAATAATACGCCCCTAGGGGAGGATAATCCGGGGGGTGGATAATCCGTCCCAAATTAGGAAGGATAATCCGGCCCTAAAAGTTTCCATCAGATCCAGACGGATCTGACTGTATCAGACATGTTTTCGTTTCGCGTTTTTCGGATGTTCCAGTGGCCATATAAGCCTAGGAATGCCCTTTAGGTTAGGTTACCTTTGAATTCAGTTGATTAGTCTAAAACTATCACGTGGTGTTCCACCGTGTATTATCCCTCTGGGGAAACGGGGCTACCGTGTTATTCAATAAAGAGTGTTGCGAGGGTTCTTGTGTGCATCACGGATTATCGAGTTATGGTTTGAGACGTGTTGTTTATCAATACATTGCTTGCTGGATCTTTTCCTCTTCTTCAGGTTGCGTTCATAGCGTAATTGAGAGATTAGCTACCTGGTTGACTCTCTATGGATGATTGGGCAAAACTTATAGGATCATCGGGTCGATCCTTATCATGTGGTATCAGATTCCAGCGTTGCTCACGTCGAGATTGTGTTGATTGATCTGCTGAGTGTGTTTGGCGGAGATGGTCTTGTGGAAAGAAAATTGCGTTGCATATCAGATCGGGGAGAGATCTGGCTGTGCAGATCGGATCTCAAGATCCATCCCGTTTTGTTTTGGGGCAAAAAATCCGCCCCCCAAGGGCGGATAATCCGGCCTGGATACAGCAAGAAGCGCCGATTTTTCGTATCGTGCTTTGAAGGGCAGATTATCCGGCCATCCTACACCGGATTATCCGGCCTATTTTTGTGTGCTACAGCCAAGCTTTATGTTATGTCCAGTTGGTGATAGAAGCTTCGATCCGAGATGGTTTTCATGGCAGATTTGGGTACATCCATGCCTATTTGCGTGACAAAGAAGGCGAATGATGTTTACAATGACTACACTACTATCATGGTAGGACTTGCATTGGATACCACAAAAGTAGAGTGGAAGTTGAATAGTTCCGCACATACGCTGAATATATGTCTTGGGAATTCCACATGCATAGTGGTTTCTCAAAGTGTCGTACACTTGTCAGCAAGTTTGGTAGCCATACTAAATTTGTTCTTGCACAGCGGTGTGTGGATGAGAGCATGGCTAGTTCGTGGCGTGAAGAGAGGTCCCCCAAGGGCATCTCAGGTGGGACATCTAGTTGGGAAGAATTCAAACAATTTTTGCGTACTAGATTTTTGGAGAAGTCCATGGCAAAGAACAAGGTGGTTGTTCCGGAACAGGTTGAACCATTGAGTGGGTTGAATATGCAACTCAAGCGGGTACATGATGAGGCTTGCAAACCAATTGAAAAGGGTTAGCGTTGGAGTTTATTTTAGACGCAGTGCATGGTCATAGGAAAAGCATGCAAGGTCATAGTGGATGGTGGTAGCTACTGTAATGGAATCAGTAAGGCTATGGTGGCGACTTTGGGTTTGTCTACATGGCGTATTCCTGAACCTAAGCATGTTGCGTGGTTAAATAGCTGCGGTATGCTTAAAGTTCCTCATAAGGTATGTCTGCCATTTACGGTTGGTGATTATGTTGATGAGGTGGAGTGCAATGTGTTTCCATTAGAGATATGTGGATTGTTACTTGGACGTTCATGGCAGTATGATTGCAATGTTACTCATGATGGGAGAGCAAATACATATTATTTTGTGCATGGTGGCAAGTAGCGGACTTCGAAACCTATGCAGGATAATCAAATAAAGTCTGATATTGAGCTGGTGGTACACGAGAAGAAGTTGCGCAAGGCTAAGCCAGCATCTGGGGTAGCTACACCGCAGCATGAGGAGCATGATGCAAGGAGCGTCAGTATTTACATTGTTTCAGCCATGCTTGTAGATGACAAGCCATTACTTTTTAGTGACAAGCCAGTTGAAGTTAAGCCTCTGGTTGATGAGAGGAAGGATATTGTAGTATGTCCTATAGTTTTTGTTGATACAGGTGTTCAGACCGATGATAGTTGTGCAGATCCAGTCCCGGTGCATATGGTGCCACGGGTTTTGATCGTAGTTGTTATGTCAGCGCACCTATGAGGCATTTTGTTGGAGCAGCAGTGCGGATGCACACAGGCAAAGATGGACGTGTTCGTTAGTTGTGTGGCTCGGGCATTAGTAATCTTTTGCAGGATCGTGCAAAGCAGGTTCAAATTCAACACCGCAATGTTCCAGCAAGAGTTCAGAATTGGAAGGTGGAGGCGCCTAAGTACAAGTTCATTTGGCAAATAAAAGAGGTGCAGCCACCCAGGGATGTATCAAGTCGAGCAGGCCAAGCGGGATGATGTGGTGAGGTAGGCAAGCAAGACTTGAAGTTGGCGAAGACTCGTGATGATTTTGTTGATATCACGCTATCCTTTCGAGAAGACCCTCACGCGTTGGGGACAACGCTTTTTGAAGGGGGAGGATGGTCTGGGCGCGATATACGCGAGGGAGGAGCGGGAGGAAGGCGCAAGAGAAGTGTTGGAGATATGCCCAAGAGGCAATAATAAAATGGTTATTATTATAGCTTTGTGTTTATGATAAATGTTTGTATCCCATGCTATAATTGTATTAAACGGAAACATTAATATGTGTGTTTTGTAAACATAAAAGAGTCCCTAGTAAGCCTCTTGTTAAACTAGCTTGTTGATTAATAGATGATCATGGTTTCCTGATCATGGACATTAGATGTTTTTTTATAACAAGATCATTTCATTAGGAGAATGATATGATGGACACACTCCTATAGTAAGCGCAGCGCAAGATCAATTCATTTAGAGTTTGCTTGCTACAAGATTTCAAATGCATAGTAACCTAATCCTTAGACCATGAGATCATGTTAATCACCATCACCGAATGAATGCTTTGATGACATCAAACACCACTTCCGTAACTGCGTGGTTATAAATGTGGCATTATGTATTCTGTAAGTATGTGTTGAGGCACATGGATCAAGAGTGGGATTTTCCATCCATATGATGGATAGATATACTCTGGGCCCTCTCGGTGGAATGTCATCCAATTGGCTTGCAAGCATGTGACTAGGTCACAAGGGATGTCATATCATGGAACGAGTAAAGAGTACTTATCAGTAACAAGGTTGAACTAGGTATAGAGGTACCGACGATCAAACCTCGAATAAGTAAAGTATCGTGCGACAAAGGGAATTGGTACCGTATGTAAATGGTTCATTCGATCACGAAGTAATTGTAGAAATATGTGGGAACCATATGAATTTCCAGATTCCACTATTGGTTATTGACCAGAGAATTGTCTCGATCATGTCTGCATAATTCATGAACCGTAGGGAGACACACTTAAGGATTCGATGTTGTTTAGTAGATATGGAATATGAGTTGGAGACCAAATTTTGTTTGGAGTCTCAGATTGGATCTATGACATCACGAGGAGATCCGGAATGGTCCGGAGAATAAGATTCATATAAGGAAAGTACAATTTTGGGGTTCGGAAATGTTTTTGGTGTTTCCGTCGGAATCTTCTAGAAGGTTCTGAAAGGTCCACCACCTCGGAGGGGGGTACATAAATGTGCCATGCCAATGTGGAATGATTGCATCATACCTTAAGTCATTTGGCTGGGCAATGGGAAGAGAAATAATCAAACTCTAGTTTGAATAGTCAAACTCCAATTTGAAAAGTCAAATCCCAACATTGAAAGTCAAAAGCCTAGTGGAGGGAGGAGAGGAAACCTAGAAGGGAGTGGTTTACCTCTCCCTCCTTACCGCCGGCCACCAAGGGGAGTTAGGGGAGGATTCGGCCTTCCCTAGCCGCCTCTCCCACCCATAAAAGGAGGGGGTGGGGTTCCCCTTGGCCCTCACCCCAAACCCTAGTTCGCCGCCCTCTCCCAAGTCGCCGGTGCCCTAGATATCCTAGCCGCCGCCTTGCCCTAGTCTCCGGCTTCCCTCCTCCCCTCAGCGTTTAAAACCTAGCCACCAAGGCCCTTTCTAAATCCACCATACCTGCTCCGGCTTAGGCGAAGCCCTGCAGGATCTACTCCTCTACCACCACACCGTCGTGCTGCTGGAATCGTGAGGATATCTACAATCTCCGCTGCCTGCTGGAACAAGGGAGATGAAGGTCTTCATCAAATACCGAAGGTATGACCGACTATAGAATTGCTGCCAGAACGTGGAACCGGAAGTATCGTCTTCGCGATCTTGAGATCGGCAAGTGAACGACTACATCAACCACGAGAATCCGATATTTTTAAACTCTTTGGATCTTCGAGGGTTAGTACTCTATGAACTCGTTGCACCGATCTCGTAGATTAGATCTTGGATTTTGTGTGTTCATGCGATAGAATTTTTTGTTTTCCATGCTACGAACCCATACTGTGGTATTAGAGATGTGTCTCTGTGTAGATCTGTTGCACGAGTAGAACATAATGGTTTTGTGGGCGTTGATGCTTTTGTCATCGCTTGCTTTTCGTGTACTTTTCATCTTGCGGGATGGTGGGATGAAGCGGCCCGGGATAACCTTACATGTTATCATACATGAGACTTGCTCCACGTGCAACTTGTATTGCACAAGTGGCTTTGCGGGTGTTTGTCTCTCCCACCATAGTGAAGATTCAATTTACAATAGGCACTTGACAATACTTGTATCAACGTTGTGGTTCATGTTTGTAAGTTAGAACGGTTCTCATTCAAAAGCCCCAGCCACGTAAAACATGCAAAGAAAATTAGAGGCGTCTAACTTGTTTTTGCAGGGCTTATGTTGTGATGTGATATGGTCATGATGTGATTGTGATTATATATGATGTATGCAATGATCCTTATTGTAAGTTGGCAACAAGCAGGAGCCTTATAGTTGTCTTTAAATTTCGTTTAAGACTTGCGTGTCTATTCATAAAAGTAGTTGTGATAGTTGCTATTGGTGGAGGACAACCATGAAGCGGCGCCATTGACCATGACGCCATGCCAGTGATGATGGAGATCAAAGGCACAAGAAGAAAGGCCATATCATATCACATATTATGAATTGCATGTGATGTTAATCCTTTTTATGCATCTTGTATTGCTTAGATCACGACGGTAGCATTATAAGATGATCCCTCTCACCAAATATCAAGTAATAAAGTGTTCGTCCTTAGTAGGAACTGTTGCTAAGACTCGTCGTTTCGAAGCATCACGTGATGATCAGGTGTGATAGATTCTATCTGTGCATACAACAGGCGCAAGCCAGATTTGCACATGCGGATACTAAGGTTAACCTTGACGAGTCTAGCATGTACATACATGGCCTCGGAACACGGAATACCGAAAGTTAAAGCATGAGTCATATGGATGATA
The DNA here is from genome assembly GCA_030063025.1 of Avena longiglumis. NCBI lineage: Eukaryota > Viridiplantae > Streptophyta > Magnoliopsida > Poales > Poaceae > Avena > Avena longiglumis. The sequence continues at coordinate 451,304,342 of CP125974.1, read as the reverse complement.
TGATGAACATGTTGATTGTTCGCCTTTGAAGCTTCATCATCTCTCGTGATGATCGGACTTGGTGTAGTGGATTTGGTTCGTGTAATCACCAAAACGACTCGAGGGATGTTGTTTTGAGTGGGAGTTCAATAGTAATATGATTAAAAGTTGAACACAATTTATCATAAATTAAATCAAAGTGAATTTGCATAATTGTTGTAGTCATTGGCATCCGTTCACCACCTTACGCTTAGTTATAATTGAAATAATAGAACTATAGAATTCTGGATAGTTACTTTACAAACTAGTATCGTATTGTTTTTGACTGTCAATCTAAAGTTTAGAAGTCCTATTGCAAACTTTCAGAAAACTCCATTTACTCCATGAAGTTTAAAAATTAGTATTAAATCAAGAGTTACAATTCTAGTGTTAGTATCTAGTTATCATGTTTGCCTCCATGATTCTTGATATTCAAAGATTGTTTTAATATCGAGGTTATCTAGGAGCTAAAAGAATTGTTTCAGAAACCATCATGTGTGGAAGATATTGCGATATCAGAAACAATGTTTTGGTTGCAACATGATAGAGTATAATATGGCAAAATGTATGTTCTCATATTTGATGAGAATTTGCAAAGGTTGGAGACGCTGGTCGTCCTAATCCTCCAAAAGGTTTTGGAGAGCAACAATATACTCGCGATTCACCTCTCTAGCTATGGTAGCTTGATTGTGAAAGTTGTCATGATAAGGTTGAATAGAAGATGTAGGTAAAATGTTTACTACACTAAAAGATTACTAAAGAATGGACTTTGAAAGAACACCAAACATTTGATGATGGTGATCTACGTCAAAGTGTAAGACCAAAGGTATTAGTATTTAACTATACACGCTTTGGACTATGTGTCATGTGTATGGCGCCACTATTGATGTTGATAAATTCTTTTAAAAATAAAAGGAAATGCCAAAAGACAATCTCAGAAATATTTTGCAGAAAAAGAAAAGACTTGAATTGTTCAGCTCAGGTATAGATGATATACATATTATGGTTGTATTCTTTGCTTGTTAAACAATGTGGTTCTTGGGTATTGGATACCGAATTTGTTGGTGTGAAATGTCATACAAAACAACACAATTCATGAACTGTAATGGCCTAAGTAACTAGCAAGAGAATAGGTGATGATGTTCATCGAAAAAGTGTTGTTGTATTGCTCATTAACATCAAAGCCTACCTTCAAGATTTGTTTCAATAATTGTTATTTCGATCAGTTATTATGAGAACAAAAGGGTTGTTCAAATAATTTTCGTAATCCATAAAAGATGGATGATTTACAAATTAGGTTGGATAAATCACGTCCATAAAACAAATGCTAAAAATGTCGAAAGACAAATGATTGAAAGATCACTTAAGAAGTGACATCGCCTTTTAAATTATATTGAAAAGAAAACATGAAGAAACTCCATATTGATGGAATTTTGGAGTATTTTGATTTTGATCAAATGACACCTGTGAGACTTTCCCAGAGATAATTAAAACTTTGTTCAAAGGCCTAGAAGAACGAATGGCTACCTTATTGGAATTTGTACATATTGATGTCTATAGTCCATCATGTGTAGCCATGAGCGATGGATTTCAACTTCATATGCTTTCTCCAGAAATTTGAGTGAATATATATGTATATTTACTTAATGAGGAAGAAGTATGAAACGTTTGAAAATGTTCAAAGAATTTCAAGATGAAGTAGAAAATCATAACAAGAAAATAAAAAAAGTTTATGATTGGATCATAAAGGAAGATATTTGAGTTACAAGTTTAGCAAAACACCTTAAGATTTGAGGAATCGTTCTATGGATTTGCATTTCCCGAAATACCATAGAAGTATGGAGTGTTCGAGATATGTAATGAAACCTTGTTTGACATGGTGAGATCAAAGGTGTTAGTTATAAAACTGCCATTGTATTTAAAATATTAAAAGCTTTAGTGACTACCGCTTGTACACTAAAAAGAGATCCATCATGATCCATTGAAATGACACCATATAAGTTATGGTCTAGGATAAAACCCAAATTGTCCTTTCTTAAATTTTTTTATGCTAGGCATAAGTAAGATGTTTACAACCAAAGTCGGATGAGCATGTCTTTGCATGTTGTTTTGAATAACTGTTGGGTATTTCTCCATAACACTGAAGACAAAAGTGTTTGTTGGTTAGAACGTCAAGTTTCTTGAGAAGGAATTTTTCGTGAAAAGTTAAGTGGGAGGACAATAGAACTTTGATAAAGTTATTGAACCTTAGCTATATGTGTGGAGTTGCGCGTCGGAAAGTGTCTCGGAAGCAGCAACAATGCTCATGGCTCACGTTCCTCAAAGGTTATGGTCACAGAGGTCTAAGTTCCTATTGAACCAAGTAGGTCAGGTAAACAATCAAATACTAAGATTTGAGAGTAAATCATTGTTGTTTGACAATGATGAACCAGCTATATGCAAGTAAGCGATGATGGGTCCTAACTCTGTCAAATGGCTTGAATCCATAAAATCCGTGATAGTTCTATACACGAGAAATCAAGTTTTTTGAACTTGGAAGACCCTCTGGAAAGGTGTAAGACCTTGCACTCGTATTTGGATCTATGAATAATAGACATGGATGTTTCACATCTATGAAATAGTCGACATGTCGTTAAAAAGTTTATGACAACATTCAACTAGTTGACTATGACAAGATTTGATCTCTCATAGTGATATTTAGTCTGGACGGATTAATGTAGCAACCACTACATATATCGGTATATGATAGTTGAACAAACAAAAAAAGTTCTTCTAATAGAATGGTTACCTAGGACGTGTACATGACACGATGCAAAGGGTTTTGTTAATTCAAAGGATGCTAAAAGCGCATGCAAACTTCAATGGTTGAAGTAAGCATGACGGAGTTAGAATCTTCACCATGATGAAACAGTTAAAAGGTTTAATTTCATCAAAGACGATGAAGATGCTTGCATTTGCAAGAAATTAAGTGGGAGCGCTAAGACATATTTCTAATGCATTATGTGAAATACATATTGTTGATTATAAAATGTATCTTTTATTAACACAAGTTAAGAATTTCATCTCGATGAAAGACAGGCAAAACCCAAATATTTTTCATCAATGTTTATATGGATAGATTAAGACACTAATATGGTTGTGCCGAGAGTACATAGATGAGATATTTAAATAGTTCAATATAGGAACTACAAGAAAGGTTCTTGTACATGGAAAGGATTGAATCAAGAATCAAGTGTATTGACACTTGGTAAGTGAAACGAGATTCAAGTGTTTTGACACTTGGTGATTGAAATCACAAGAATATTTTTGGATTAATCATACTGTCATATGTACACATCCAGATATGTCCTGTGATCTAAATGTTATGAGCATATACCAGAATGACTCTGATACGTCAAAAACGTATCTATAATTTTTGATGTTCCATTTTTTAGTATCTACTTTGCTTTGCTTTGCTTTGTCTACACTTTGAGGTATTTTTATATGTTTTATGGGACTAACCTATTAACAAGATGCCACAGCACCAGTTGCATGTTTTCTTCTATTTTGGTTCCAGAAAAGGCAGAAAATCAATATTCTCGGAATTGGACAGGACAAAAGCCAAAGTCAATATTTTACCGGGGGGAACACGGAGCCAGAATACGAGATGGAGGGGAGCCACCAGGGGCCACACCCCCTAGCCGCGCGACCAGGCCTGGCCCGCGCCTGGGGGGTGCGGCCACCCCGGGTGCCCCCTGTCTCGCCTCTTCACCTATAAGAAGCCCCCGATACCAAAACCCTAAGTACCCGATCAATCTTAAATGAAACAGTCCGTAGCCGCCGCCACCATCGTCCCTAGATCGGGGGGATCTGAAGCTCTTCCCGGCACCCTGCCAAAGGGGAGATCATCCCGGTGGCCTTCTTCATCACCATGCCAGCCTCCGGTATGATGCGTGTGTAGTTCCACCTTGGACTACGGGTCCATGTAGTAGCTAGATGGTTGTTTCTCCTCCTTTGTGCTACCATTTTTACATATTGTGAGCTTCGTTCATGATCAAGATCATCTATTTGTAATCATGCATGTTGTGTTTGCGGGGATTCGATGGATATTGAGATTACTATGTCAGATTGATTAATGGTTCTATCTTATTGATTCTATCATGTATGTGTTGTTTGTGATCTTGCATGTCTGTGTTGTTTGTGTTTGCGGGGTCCATGTGCTCTGTACGAGAGCGGTGCTTGTTGGCATGATTGTCGTGCGAGCTGGAGCCACCAATGGCGGAGAGTGCAGCTCGCCGCGCGCTAGACTCCGAAGCCGCCTGCTTGCGTTTGGCGAGTATCTCTTGTGTCTTCACCTGCCAGTTGTGCTCGTCGATGAGGAGCAGGTGGTATGCCATCAGCAGGTCCCGTGAAGGATTCACATGCATGATCTTGTTGCCTGCCATGGCTTCGCGTGTCTGGTGCCATCCTTCCTCGTTGAGGTTGATTCTTCGATAGGTGTCTGCGTCGCCCTCGTTGGGCTGGAGGGGTGGCTATCCTCCGTTCCCAGCCTGCGGGTTGGGCGGCGGATTTGGTGGTGGGTTGGGATGCTGCCCTTCCGTTTCTCCATGGATGACTATGGCGCATTGGTATCGCTTGTAGAATTGATCGTTGTTGTCGTAGCTTTCGGATCCAGAACCGTAGGTTCCTTTGTCGGATGGAGGGCCGCACAGATCTGAGTTGCAGCAGCTGCTATCATAGGACTCGTCTATCAGCGTCGACGTGCGTAGCATGCCGATGGGTGGGATCCACGAATCAAGCCTGATGGATAATGGCGGCACCCGCTCTGGGAGGCGAAGAGTGTCGTCCTGCCCGACCTAGAAACAGAAGCTCCCGAACAGAATTTCGATCCCGTTGCCTACGGGCTCGAAATCCTTCATGGTGGCTGGCGAGTGGGCGGTGAAGTCGAAAGCGACGAAGAGGAGATGACTCTCCATCGCCGGGGAGTTTTAGATCGCTTCGGATGGGACCGTTAGCGCCCCCGATTCCCACAGATGGCGCCAATTGACGAGGTTTGATCTCGTCAATGCCCATTGTTATGATCTTGGGTTTTGGAGAAGGTGGGTATGCTGGAGATCGCGGAACGGTTAGCAAACAAGCAACACGGGGACACAAGGTTTACCTGTAGGGATTCGTAGCATGGAAAACAAAAAATTTCTACCGCATACAAACAAACAAGCCAAGATCTATCTACTAGATTGTAGCAACGAGTCGATGGAATAACTCACCCTCGAAGATTCCAAAGTGTTTAACGAGAGCAGATTCTCGTGGGTGATGTAGTCGTACTCTTCTCGATCTCAAGATCGCGTAGACGATCCTTCCGGCGCTGCGTTCAGAGCGCCTCGCTTGATCCACACGCTCGGATTTTCGACGAAGACCTTCCTCTCCCATGTTCCAGCAGGCAGCGGAGGTTGTAGCACTCTCCTCGCGATTCCGGCAGCACAACGACGTGGTACCGGAAGTAGAGGGGAGATCTCGCAGGGCTTCGCCTTAAACCGGAGCGAGTATGGTGGACTATGAGAGAGCCCCTCGACGATCTAGGGTTTAGACATGACGAGGAGGAAGCTTGGCCGGCGGCTAGGGTTGCTAGGCGGCGGCGGCTTGACCTAGGGCGGCGGCGGCAGCAGGTGGCGGCGCCGGCGGCTTAGGGTTTTGGAGGCGGGGATCTTGTGTGTCCAGGAGGGGAGCCCTGCCCCTCCTTATATAGGTGGAGGGGCCGGCCGGCCAAGGGGAGGGGAGTCCCTCCCCAACTCGGCTTGGAGGTGGGCCGGCGGTGGAGGAGGGACTCCTCCCCAACTCGGTTTCCTCCTCCTTCTCCACTTCCCAAAAATAGCCGTTTGACTTTCAAACTTGGCGTTTGACTTTTCAAACTAGGGTTTGAATAAACCCTCTATTTTGTTCAGCGATGACAGTGAGTACATGATGCAATCATATCAACTTGATATAACACATTCATATACCCTTCCCCTCCGGAGTGCCGGACATTCCAGAACCTTCTAGAACATTCCCGATGAGAACACCGGAACCATTCTCCAACTCCGAAACGGGACTTTCCTTATATGAATCTTATTCTCCGGACCATTCCGGATCTCCTCGTGATATCCCGAATCCCATTCGAGACTCCGAACAACATTCGAACTATTTCTCATCATTCCATAACTACTCAAACAACGTCGAATCCTTAAGTGTGTCTCCCTACGGTTCGTGAATTATGCGGACATGATCGAGACACTTCTCCGAACAATAACCAATAGAGGAATCTGGAAATTCATATGGCTCCCACATATTTCTACGATTACTTTGCGATCGAATGAACCACTTACATACGATATAAATTTCCCTTTGTCTCACGATAGTTTACTTATCCGAGGTTATGATCGTCGGTATCTCTTCATACCTAGTTAAACCTCGTTACCGATAAGTACTCTTTTCTCGTTCCCGTGATATGTGATCCCTTGTGAGCCAGTCACATGCTTGCAAGCTAATTGGATGACATTTCACCGAGAGGGCCCAGAGTATATCTATCCGTCATATGGATGGACAAATCCCACTCTTGATCCATGTGTCTCAACCAATACTTTCCGAACACTCAATGCCACCTTTATAGCCACCCAGTTACGGTGTGGTGTTTGATGTCATCAAAGCATCCATCCGGTAAAGGTGATATGCATGATCTCATGGTCGAAGGAATTAGATTACTATGTATCAGAAAGCATATAGCAATTGAACTATTAAAATGACTTGATCTTTATGCTATGCTTATCTATAGGAGTATGTCCACCATATCATTCTCCTAACGATATGATCTTGTTGTTAATAACATCTCAATGTTCATGATATGGAAACCACAATCATCTATTAACCAACAAGCTAGTATTATATAAAGGCTTTACTAGGGACTTCAAATTAAGTTTACAAATCACACAAGTATTAATGTTTCCTCGTTAATACTATTATAGCATGAATGTAAACATTTATCATAAACACAAAGATATAATAATAACTATATTTATTATTGCCTCTAGGGCATATCTCCAACAGTCTCCCACTTGCACTAGAGTCATCTAATCTAGATTACATGGTAATATACCGAACACCCATGGCAGTTTGGTGTTGGTCATGTTTTGCCATCGGGAGAGGTTTAGTCAACGGATCCGCCACATTCAGATCTGTGTGTACTTTGCAAATATTTATATCCCCATCTTGGATATGTTCTCGAATAGCGTGAAAACATAGCTTGACGTGCTTCAGCTTCTTGTGTGACCTTGGTTCTTGCGCATTGGCTATGGCACCCATGTTATCACAGTAGATAGACATTGGGTCCAGCGCACTAGGAACCACACCCAGCTCTGTAATGAACTCTTTCATCCATATTGCTTCTTGTGAAGCCTCCGAAGCAGCCATGTATTCCGATTCAGTTGAAGATCTCGCCACAACGCTTTGCTTTGCACTCCTCCAGCTAACTGCTGCACCATTCAAAATAAATACGTATCCAGATTGTGATTTAGAATCATCCGGATCGGTGTTCCAACTAGGATCGGTGTAACCATTAACAACGAGCTATTCATCACATCCATAAGAAAGAACCATATCCTTAGTTCTTCTCAAGTACTTAAGGATGTTTTTGACCGCTGTCCAATGATCCACTCCTGGATCACTTTGATATCTGCTAGTTAAACTAACAACATATGCAATGTCGGGTCTAGTAAATAGCATGGCATACATTAGAGATCCTATGGATGAGGCATAGGGAGTCTTACTCATCCTTTCTCTATCTTCTGCCGATGTCGGACTTTGAGTTTTACTCAAGGTCGTATTGGGCAACATGGGCAAGAACCCTTTCTTGCTATCTTCCATTCCAAACCTCTTTAGAACTTTGTCCAAATATGTACTTTGTGACAATGATATTTGGCGTCTCGATCTATCTCTATAAATCTTTATGCCTAATATGTAAGTCGCCGCCAAGATCCTTCATTGAAAAACTATTATTCAAATATTCCTTGACACTATTAAGAAGGTCTACATTATTCCCAATCAACAATATGTCATCTACATATAGTATTAAGAATGCTACAGAGCTCCCACTCACTTTCTTGTAAATACAAGCTTCTCCATAAGTTTGTATAAAACCAAAACTTTTGATCACCTTATCAAAACGTTGATTCCAACTTCGGGATGCTTGCTTCAATCCATAGATGGACCGTTGAAGTTTGCATACCTTGTTAGCATCTTTAGGATCGACAAAACCTTTGGGTTGCATCGTATACAACTCTTCATCAATGTCTCCATTGAGGAATGCTGTTCCATCTGCCATATCTCATAATCATAATATGCAGCGATTGCTAACATAATCCTCACAGACTTTAGCTTCACTACTGGTGAGAAAGTCTCATCGTAGTCAACTCCTTGAATTTGTCGAAACCCTTTAGCGACAAGTCGAGCTTTATAGACAGTAACATTACCATCAGCATCTGTTTTCTTCTTGAAAATCCATTTGTTCTCGATAGCCTTCCGGCCATCCGGTAAGTCCACCAAAGTCCATACTTGGTTTTCGTACATGGATCCAATCTCGGATTTCATGGCTTCTTGCCATTTATTGGAATATGGGCTCATCATCGCTTCCTCATATGTCTCAGGGTCATCGGTGTTGTCCACCAACATGACACTCATAACGGGATCATACCAATCTGGAGTGGTACGAGTTCTCGTTGACATGTGAGGCTCTATAGCAACTACAACCGAAGTTTCATGATCATCATCATTAGCTTCCTCTCTTATTGGTGCAGGTACCACAGGAACTTCTTTCGGTGCTGCGCTACTCGCAATTTCGAGAGAAGGTTCGACAACCTCGTCGAGTTCTACCTTCCTTCCAGTCACTTCTTTCGAGAGAAATTCCTTCTCTAGAAAGGATCCATTCTTGGCAAGAAGATTTTGCCTTCGGATCTATGATAGAAGGTATACCCAATAGTTTCCTTCGGGTATCCTATGAAGGCGCATTTTTCCGCTTTGGGTTCAAGCTTGTCCGGTTGTAACTTCTTTACATAGGCTTCGCAACCCCAAAATTTAAGGAACGACAATCTAGGTTTCTTCCCAAACCATAATTCATACGGTGTCGTTTCAACGGATTTAGATGGTGCCCTATTTAAAGTGAATGCGGCTGTTTCTAATGCATAACCCCAAAATGATAGCGGTAAATCTGTAAGTGACATCATAGAACGAACCATATCTAAGAGAGTTCGATTACGACGTTCGGACACACCATTACGCCGTGGTGTTCCCGGCGGTGTCAACTGTGAAAGTATTCCGCATTTCTTCAAATGCTCGCCAAACTCGTAACTTAGATATTCACCTCCACGATCATAACGTAGAAATTTAATCTTCTTGTTACGTTGATTCTCTACCTCACTTTGAAATTCCTTGAACTTCTCGAAAGTTTCGGACTTATGTTTCATGAAATAGATATACCCATATCTACTCAAGTCATCCGTGAAGGTAAGAACATAACGATAACCACCGCGCGATGCTACACTCATTGGACCACACACATCAGTATGTATGATTTCTAATAAGTCCGTATCTCGCTCCATCATACCAGAAAATGGAGTCTTAGTCATTTTACCCATCAGACATGCTTCGCATCTTTCAAGTGATTCGAAATCAAGTGATTCAAGAAGTCCATCGGAATGGAGTTTCTTCATACGCTTCACTCCAATGTGACCAAGACGACAGTGCCACATATAGGTCGAGTTATCGCTCGATTTCAAACGTTTAGCCTCAATGTTATTAATATGTGTATTTCCACTATCGAGATTCAACAAGAATAGACCATCTATCAAAGGTGCATGTGCATAAAACATATTACTCATATAAATCGAACAACCATTATTCTCGGACTTAAACAAGTAACCGTCTCGCAATAAACAAGATCCCGATATAATGTTCATGCTTAACGCAGGCACCAAATAACAATTATTTAAGTATAAAACTAATCCCGATGGTAGATGAAGGGTAGCGTCGACCGCGATCACATCAACCTTTGATCCGCTTTCCCACGCCGCATCGTCACCTCGTTCTTCGCTAGCTTCCGTTTATTCGCAAAGACTGTTTGAGTTACAAATATGAGCAACCAACCAAGATCAAATACCCAGGCACTACTACGAGTACTAGTGAGATACACATCAATAACATGTATATCAGATATACCTTTCTTCTTGATGTTGCCGTTCTTCAAATCCGCCAAGTACTTTGGGCAATTCCGCTTCCAGTGACCTTCTCCCTTGCAGTAAAAGCACTCAATATCAGGCTTAGGTCCAGCCTTGGTCTTCTTCGTCGGCGTGGTAACTTTCTTACCACCCTTCTTGAAGTGTCCCTTCTGCTTAGACTTGCCTTTCTTGAATTTGGTGGTCTTATTGACCAACAACACTTGGTGCTCTTTCTTGATCTCCACTTCTGCAGATTCCAACATGGCAAAGAGTTCTGGCAACATCTTGTTCATGTTTTGCATGTTGTAGTTCATCACAAAGTTCTTGTAACTTGGTGGTAGTGATTGGAGGACGCGGTAAATCCCCAAAGCATTAGGAATCACTATACCCAAGCTTTGAAGTTTGTTTGCGTGCCCAGACATCTTAAGCACATGCTCACTGACGGAGCTGCCCTCTTCCATCTTGCAGTTAAAGAACTTTTCAGAAGCCTCATAGCTTTGAATTGCCGCATGAGTCTCAAAGATCAATTTGAGATCCTCGACAATATCATATGGGTCTGAATTCTCAAACCTTTTCTGAAGCTCCGATTCTAAACCATACAAGATAGCACAATCGAATCGTGGAGTACGAGTCTTTCGAGTGAGGTAAACATTCTTTACTTCATCGGCAAAGATCACCGCAGGGTCACCTAGCGGTGCATCCAAAGACATAGGTCAAATTACCACCGTGAGAACAATCCTCAAATTGCGGAACCAATCCGAAGTTTCTTCCATTGTTTTCAACTTTTCTTTCTAGGAACGCATTAAAATTGATGGTAGGGGCTGCCATTGATCTACAACATATTTGCAATAGTTTAGACTAAGTTTATGACAAATTGAGTTCAAATTAATAATAAAATTAATCTAGGTGAACTCCCACTCAAAACAATATCCCTCACATTGTTTTAGTGATCACACGAACCAAATCCACCACATCAACACCGATCATCACGAGAGTTGATATAGTTTCAATGGTGAACAATCAACATGTTCATCATATCTACTATATGATTCATGCTTTACCTTTCGGTGATCCGTGTTCCGAGACCATGTCTGTACATGCTAGGCTCGTCAAGATCAAACCTTAGTTTCCGCATGAGCAAATCTGGCTTGCTCACGTTGTATGCACTTGCGGAATCTAACACACCCGATCATCACGTGGTGCTTCGAAACAACAAGCTTTAGCCACAGTGCTAACTAAGGGTGAACACTTTATGACTTGAAATTCATGTGCATGAGGGATCATCTTATAATGCTACTGTCGTCTACTAAGCAATACAAGATGCATAAAGGATTAACATCACATGCAATTCATAATATGTGATATGATATGGCCTTTCTTCTTTGTGCTTCCGAACTTCATCTTCAAGCACGAACATGATATCCATCATCACCGGCATTGCATCAAGGTCAATGACGCTTCTCCATGATTGTCGTCCACCGGCTTCAACTATTACAACTACTTTGAATAGACACGCGGGTCTTAACATAAATTAAAGACAACCATATGGCTCCTTCCGGTTGCCAACTTACAATAAGGAACATTGCATACATCAAATATAATCACAATCATGGCCATATCACATCACAGCACACCCCTGCAAAACAAAGTTAGACGCCTCTACTTTCTTTGCATGTTTTACGTGGTTTGGGGCTTTCAATAAGTGTCGTTCTAACTTACGAACATGAACCACAACATTGATACTAGTATTGTTAATCACCCGTTGTAAATTGGATCTTAACTATGCTGGGAGAAACAGGCACCCGCAAAGCCACTTATGCAATACAAGTTGCATGTCAAGCGTGGAGCAAGTCTCATGAACGATGTCATGTAAGGTTAGCCCGGGCCGCTTCATCCCAACATCCCGCAAGATGCAAAGTACACAAGAAGCAATCGACAATAAAAGCATCAACGCCCACAATGACCATTGTGTTCTACTCGTGCAACAGATCTACATATAGACACGGCTCTGATACCACTGTAGGGATTCGTAGCATGGAAAACAAAAAATTTCTACCGCATACAAACAAACAAGCCAAGATCTATCTACTAGATTGTAGCAACGAGTCTATGGAATAACTCACCCTCGAAGATTCCAAAGTGTTTAACGAGAGCGGATTCTCGTGGGTGATGTAGTCATACTCTTCTCGATCTCAAGATCGCGTAGACGATCCTTCCGGCCAGTGTTCCAAGTGCTCCTGCATGAGGGTCACACGCGTTCGGTGACTTTCGAAGACCTCCTCTCCCTTGTTCCAAAGGCAATGGAGGTTGTAGCACTCTCCTCGCGATTCCGGCAGCACAACGCCGTGGTACCGGAAGTAGAGGGGAGATCTCGCAGGGCTTCGGCTTAAGCCGGAGCGAGTATGGTGGACTATGAGAGAGCCCCTCGACGATCTAGGGTTTAGACACGCCGAGGAGGAAGCTTGTCCGGTGGCTAGCGTTGCTATCTTGGCGGCCAGTGGTGGCTGACGGCTTAGGGTTTTGGAGGCGGGATCTTGTGTGTCGGAGGGAGCCCCGCCTCCTTATATAGGTGGAGGGCCCCGGCCAAGGGAGGAGTCCTCCCCAACTCGTCTTGGAGGTGGGCCGGCGGTGGAGGAGGGACTCCTCCCCAACTCGGTTTCCTCCTCCTTCTCCACTTCCCAAAAATAGCCGTTTGACTTTCAAACTTGGCGTTTGACTTTTCAAACTAGGATTTGAATAAACCCTCTATTTTGTTCAGCGATGACACCGAGTACATGATGCAATCATATCAACTTGATATAACACATTGATATACCCTTCCCCTCCGGAGTGCCGGACATTCCGGAACCTTCTAGAACATTCCCGATGAAAACACCGGAACCATTCTCCAACTCCGAAACGGTACTTTCCTTATATGAATCTTATTCTCCGGACCATTCCGGATCTCCTCGTGATATCCCGAATCCCATTCGAGACTCCGAACAACATTCATACTCTTTCTCATCATTCCATAACTACTCAAACAACGTCGAATCCTTAAGTGTGTCTCCCTACGGTTCGTGAATTATGCGGACATGATCGAGACACTTCTCCGAACAATAACCAATAGAGGAATCTGGAAATTCATATGTCTCCCACATATTTCTATGATTACTTTGCGATCGAATGAACCACTTACATACGATATCAATTTCCCTTTGTCTCACGATAGTTTACTTATCCGAGGTTATGATCGTCGGTATCTCTTCATACCTAGTTCAACCTCGTTACCGATAAGTAATCTTTTCTCGTTCCCGTGATATGTGATCCCTTGTGAGCCAGTCACACGCTTTCAAGCTAATTGGATGACATTTCACCGAGAGGGCCCAGAGTATATCTATCCGTCATATGGATGGACAAATCCCACTCTTGATCCATGTGTCTCAACCAATACTTTCCGAACACTCAATGCCACCTTTATAGCCACCCAGTTATGGTGTGGTGTTTGATGTCATCAAAGCATCCATCCGGTAAAGGTGATATGCATGATCTCATGGTCGAAGGAATTAGATTACTATGTATCAGAAAGCATATAGCAATTGAACTATTAAAATGACTTGATCTTTATGCTAAGCTTATCTATAGGAGTATGTCCACCATATCATTCTCCTAACGATATGATCTTTTTGTTAATAACATCTCAATGTTCATGATATGGAAACCACAATCATCTATTAACCAACAAGATAGTATTATATAGAGGCTTTACTAGGGACTTCAAATTAAGTTTACAAATCACACAAGTATTAATGTTTCCTCGTTAATACTATTATAGCATGAATGTAAACATTTATCATAAACAAAAAGATATAATAATAATAACTATATTTATTATTGCCTCTAGGGCATATCTCCAACATTACCCAGGTTCAGGCCCCCGGAGGGAAAACCCTACTCCTGCTTGTCTACTCTTGATTACAGTGGAATCGAAAAGTACAGGGTGCACAGATGCAATCTGGCGTGGACGTGTGTATGCGGTGAGAAGTTGTCCTTCTCGTCGTGCCCTCCTAGCCTTCATATAGAGATAGGCAGGTCTCGGGAACATATCGAGTCGGTTACAAGTTAGGGTTTGCCCCTTTGAATATTCTGTCTACTCTAGTCTCGCTCTCCAAGGATCTGAATACGCCATGGGTTTGGGCCACCCAAAAATCTCCACAGGTCGTGTATATTCTTGTGGGCCTTCCTTGGGCTAGACCAGGTATGCTAATATTGTGTACCCGTAGGGTATAACCATGTTAGTAGCCCCGAGTGTTCAGTCGAATCATAGATTCGGCTGAGGACTCTTCAACCTTTCGGGTGCAGCTGTTTTTGTTCATAAGAGAAAGAATAATTTTAGTACGTAAGGATTTTTGATGTGTGTGCCTGACTCGCCTGACGGATCAGGGCCAGTTAACTATCATCCGACAAAACAACACGATCTTCTTTAGATTCGAGTCCCTACACTTGAACCTGGAACAGATGCTGGTGTAATTCGACTCAGGCCGCTAAGGTCTTACGGTAGTCAAATCCCAGTAATTTTCGAGTGATGTACCCAACACGTCTGTCAGGATTTTCATCGCGTCTGTTGACACGGATTTTTTTCTAATAGAGCACAGTCAGGTGCGTTACCAGGCCATCAGATGATATATGTAGGTCTTATCTTTGCGTCGTAGAGAGAGCATCCGAAAGTTTATCACCGCGGAGGTGTTTCAGGTGGCCAAGGAGGATGCTTCTCACTTAGCATTCATTTGGGCAAGGTTGCCGAAAAGATGTTGTTGTATTGTCTTTAGTCGAAAAATTCATAGGGTGTGCGACCAGCGCTCCCTATGGGAGTAGCCCCCGAGTGTCTGTTCGAGTCGTAGACTCGAGCAGAGACTTTAGTTCAGTTTGTTTTTTGCTTTGGGTCCGAAGGACTCAATTTTTTCGGATGCTTGATCGATCCTCCCTATGGGAGTAGCCCCCAAGTCCATAGTGGAGTCGTAGACTCAACGTAGGACTCGAAAAGATCATGCTTTATGTGTGCGGCCAGCGCTCCTGATAGGAGTACCCCCGAGTAGTTGCTCGAATCGTAGATTTGAGTGAGTACTTTTAATTATCAGCCGAAGATTTCCAACCGTTGCTATCTTTGCTATGATGACGTCAGTGCTGACGATCGGTGACCTCAACCGTCTGCAGCGCCAGAGGTGACATGACAGGACGAACGTGGGTCCCACTTTCTGAGTTGAAGTTGACTAGTCATGCGCGTCGTGGAGAGAATTACGGCGTCTCCTCAATTTCCATGCATAGTGGATGGCGTGCGGGCGACGGTTCGCTGCGGAGTTGACACGTGGATGGTTGGATTTGATCATAGCGTTAGGGATTCTGGATGAATGGTTCCCATTCGTCATCTTCATCCTTATAACTGTGGGGAAAACAGTAGTTTGCTTTCACCCTTCGCCATTTGCTTTCACTGCTTCCATTTTCACGAGCTTTCTCCTCGCGCGCTGGACGTTCTTCGGTCCTTACCTTCCTTGTTCCTGCGTGCACACCGCCGCCGTCGACGCTCCACGATGGTGAATTCGAAAAAAAGCCTCAAGTGCTGCTGCAAGAAAAGCACCACCGCCGTGCGCATCACCGATGGCGGGTGGCGGCGCACGGAGACCCGCGAGGGCAACCTGCGCAAGCTACGTGATGCGGGTTTAATTCCGCAGGATAAGGAGGCCATCAAAATCCCCGACTATGAGGTAATTCCCCGTCCACCCATAGGGTTTCGGGTGATGTTTGTCGCCTTCGTTCTTCGCGGCCTTTCTCTCCCAGTACACGATTTTCTTCGTGGACTTCTGTTTTCGCCCATTCTCTTCTCCACATCGCCTGCTTCATTACTTTTTGTGAGTGATGGCTCGGTATCGAGCCGCACTTTGGCCTCTTCCAAAATCTCTATTACGTGAAGAGGCAGTCTGGCACCGGCGGGGTCTACCCGCTCGGCGGCTGCGTTATTTCCCTTCGATCTTCTGTTCTCTTATTTTCCTTTTATATGTCTGAGTCCGTCCAATACTGGCGGAGGAAGTGGTTTTATATCCGCGACTCAACAGTGGACGGGAAAAACTTCGACCTTGCGCCCTTCGACTCTGCCCAGGAGATCTTGCCAAAGAGATCCTGGAAGAACCATATCCTGGAGGGAAAGGTGGAGGTAGAGGAGCTCTACCGTCAGGTGGAGGCGCTCGAGATGGAGCCTGGAAAGGAGGTCAATGGTGTGGATATAATCCGCACCTTCCTCAAACGTCGAGTGCAGCCGCTCTAGGCGAGGGTGCACCCGATGTTTCTTTACGCTGGCCGCAACGATCCGACGAGGGTCTCAGCCGAGGAGTTATCCCGAGGAGACCTCGACAGAGTTCTTCGGTCGCTGCCGAAGTACAAGTCCAAGGAAGATCTTCCGGGGAAGTTGTTGATGTCCCCCTTCAGTGCCACGAAACTAGTTTCGCAGGTGTAGATTTTGCGATATGCGTGTTGCGCCTTTTTTGAGTGCTTTTCCTTATGATTGCTTGTGCTGATTTTTGATGTCTTCATTATGCAGAAGCTCAAGGTGGCTAGCATGGTGCCTCCACTGCCCGAAAAGTTTCCAATTGCGCCGGACAACGAAGTTATGGATTCCGAGTCCGAGCTTCCGCCGGCGCAGTCTCCAACTGAGGATGCCCCCGAGGCCAGCGAGGGGTGGATCCGAAAGAGGACACAGAGTTAGAGTGAGTCTTCGGATGCCTTGACTCCACCGACGCCTAGGGACCCATCATTCCTTGTGTGCCATAGCAGGGATGATGGTGCGTCATCCTCACCGTTCCCGGCCGTTCCTCTGCGGGCAATGGCGCCACAACCGCCGGCTAAGAAGAAGAAGAAGAAGAAGAAGAAGAAGAAGAAGAAGAAGAAGAAGGAGAAGGCGCTGCGCATCTTCGACTTGAGCGATATCGACTCGTAAGTACCTTCATATGCTTTTTGTTATGTGTCTTGTATGCGCAATTTTTCATGTTGTCTTGATCGGTACTATTTCTTGCAGCCAGTATTTGGAGGGCTCTCTTAGTGAGGGCGCGCAGGAGGCCGTAGGGGAGTCGAAGTTGAGAGCTCCTTGCTCTCAGATGGCGGCCGACTCTGAGAATGACGCCCTGAATCCCTCTCCGCCAGAGGCTCGGGTGGTCGTTACTTAGAAGACCCCTGATGGACCTTCGGAGTCTCCATCTGAGCACGTGAGTTGTTTTTCCTCCTAGGGAAGCCCCCGATCCCTTTTTGGGTTGTTTTGTTGAATGTTCTGCTCTTTTCGAGGCGTAGCCCCGGAGCCCTTTTTCTGATGCTTTTCTTGATTACTTACTTCGGCTTCCTTTCACAGCCTTTTGTACATAGCGCGAATCTTCTCATCCAGCAGCATCTGGCGCTAGAGGCCAGCATGAAGCAGCTGCAAGGTACGTGGCTTGTTTGTTTTTTGATTGTTTTAACCTATTGGCGCATGTAGCTTGTGTTGCTCATATATGTCCTTGATGTTTTGTAGATGAGAATAATGCGGCCCTTCGCCGGCTGGACGCTCTTGAAAAGAGCCTCGATAGTGCAGAGAAGCAGGCTGTTGATGCTATGGAGGCGAAGGAGCGCATGCATCAGGAGTTGGCGGATGCTGCAGAGGCCAAGGAGCGCCTGCAGCGGGAGGCTTTGGATCGCGAAGAGCAGCTCACCACTATTGCAGCTGCGCGTGAGAAAGAGGTGGCCGAGAAGCTGATGGTTGCGGCCAAGGCCTTCTCCGGAATGTGTCTTGCATGAAATTGATCTTTTGGATTTTTGGCTGGGCTTTTCTTCATGTCCTTATTCGGCTCCTGCCTTTTCTTCTTTGCTCCAGATGCTTCAGGCATTGCGTTTGATCGCAATGTCTTGGAGCATGGGAGCGCTCTAGATGATGCCACCGCAGCGTTCGAAGATCGATGCGGCACTGCTGCTGGCTCCCTTGCCAAGGCCAAGGAGGTTCTTCAGAATTTCTACAAGGAGATCATGCCCAAGGGCGCTGCCCTTGAGGATGTTGATTCTCTAGCAAATGCGCTGTTAGAGGATGCCCCTGCGGCCTACAAGCGCAAGAAGAAGGACATCGGCGCTTCCATGGGGCTGGCCATGGCCATAGCATCTGGAGTGGAGTTGGATCTTCACCACGTCACCTCTCAGATGCCAACAGCGCTAGATGGCTCAGAGGTAGCCTTTTCTCTCTTCGCCTCTTTCTATAAGCGTTATGGTCCGAAGCTTATCGATCTGCTGGCAGACTATGCTGCGAAGCAGCAGGAGGAGGCCAAAAGCAGGCACTCTAGCTCCGAGGCCACTCTGGATGCGGGTGCTTAGGCTTCTTTGTAGTATCTCTAGAATAGTGTATCCTCTTTTGTAATGTATTATTTTGTTGATGAACAATTCCTCCTTCTGCCATGCAGTGGCTTTTGATGTATATAAATGATGCTTCGAGCTATTGCCCAAGACTTGTGTTGTTCATATTCTTGCTTGCTTTCCTTTAGGGACCTTCGGGTGAGGCTCCTATGGATACTCCAACTGTCCCTCAGCCGCGACCATCTTTGGATGATGCGTTGGAGCTTGCCTTTCTTCGCGATCGCGTCCGTAGATTGGAGAAGGAGATCCTTAGTGTTAGAGGTCACGCGGACGTGTGGAAGTCAAAGACTGAGCGGGCTGCCGCCAGGGAGGAGTATCTGATGGGGGAGCTGCAGCAGTTGAGCGAGCAACTGTAGTGTGCGTTTTCTTAGGCTGTTGCATGTATTTGGATGCGCCTTGTTTGCGTTTGGTCTTACTCTGAATTTTCTACAGGTGCCAACCTTGTTCCGAGGGAGGAGAAGGAGCGCGTTGCAGTTCGGATCAACTGTCTGACCCAACAGGATATGGAAGCCGGAGGCTTTTTCTGGATGGACCGCGACCGGGCCACCGTCCTTGCGACGATGCAGGATCGCGTTCATCAGGTGTCACGGGTGCTGAGGCAGGTGAATACTTCCCTTGCGTCGATTATGTATGTCATGTTTCCTCTGGATGAGGCGCCATCCACCCTATGGGGTTTGTTGTCGAAGTTTCGGGACGTGAATCATGTGCTGGAGCTGGTGCGGCAGCAGCTGGTAGCGGGGGTGAAGGCCGCCCTTTCGCTTTTTCGGCTGCATCGCCTAGATGTTGAACTTGAAGCGGTAGCGGCTGGGCCGCCACGTCGACCAGATGGTGGTTTATGGGATATGCGCCCACATTACGCGGCTGTTAGGCAGTATGCCGAAGAGATTGTAGATCTTTTTGAGCATCGAGCGCACGTGATCCTTCAGAATAGGTAGGTCCTGAAAAAAGATAGATGTAAAACCTGTATATATTTTGACTGGGCTTGTTGTGCCCTTTGTTGTAAATATTATTTGTATTAGCACGTGGTGCTTTGTTGTATGCATACCCTTTTCATTACCTTGACGTGATCATCTACTCAGGTTTACATGTGTTATTCTCAGTCGACGAAGTCGTGAGGTGAGGCAGAGCCCCCGAGTGTGTTGCAATAGAAAGTAATGTAAGGAAAAAAGATTTTCGGGCGAGACACTTAGCTTTTATTCATATCTTAATCGAGGAGGTACATTGTTCGGCTGAGTAGACTTATTGAAAGTAAAGAGGAATAACTAGGGGTAGAAGCGTCGCAATTGTGCGACGTTCCATGGGTTGGAGTATGCGACTCCAGACTCGACGTGCTTGAGGCGATAGGCGCCACCTGGGATGACTTCGGTGACGATGTAGGGTCCTTCCTAGGGTGACTCGAGCTTCTTTGGCCTCTCTTGCTTGAGTCGTAGGACGAGGTCTCCTTCGAAAGGACCTTGGGCGCAGCTGACGGTTGTGATAGTTGCGGAAGCTGTGCTGGTAGACCGCCGAGCGAGCTGTGGCGATGTCGCATGCATCGTCGAGTGTGTCGACGGCGTATTCGAGTGCGGCCATCGATTCGGATTCACTATAGGCGACGACCCGTGGGGCCTTATGGCGTACTTCTGCAGATATCACGGCTTCGGCTCCGTGTACCATGAAGAAGGGCGTCTAGCCAGTTGAGCTCTTCGGTGTTGTGCACAAGCTCCAGAGGACGGAGGGTAGTTCTTCTGCCCAAGCTCCCACAAGCCGTTCGAGTGGGCTGAGTAGGCGTTTCTTGATGCCGCCGCCTATGAGACCGTTGGCCTTTTCGACCTTCCCATTGGTTTGCGGGTGCGCCATGGAAGCTTATGATATGTTGATGCCAAGTCCTTCACAGAAGTCCTGGAATTCTTTGGAGATGAAGTTCGACATGTTGTCCGTGATGATGTTGTGCGGCACGCCAAACCTGTATACGATGGACTCGAAGAACTTGACAGTCGTTTTGCCTTTTTGTTGGTGACAGGCATGGCCTCGATCCACTTGGTGAACTTGTCGACTGCGACCAGGAGGTAGACGTGGCCTCCTTTCGAAGATTTGGGCCGTTTTCCAATCATGTCGAGGCCCCATTGGGCGAAAGGCCAAGCCAAGGGTATGGGCCTGAGCTCCGACCCTGGTGCATGTGGCTTGTCCGCAAACCTCTGGCATCCGTTGCACCTCCAGACGATGTCCTTGGCATCGTTCATGGACGTTGGCCAGTAGAATCCAGCTCGTAAAGCTTTGGCGACGAGGGCGCGGCTTCCCGCGTGATGGCCGAAGATGCCCTCATGGATGTCTTGGAGGATGATTTTTCCACCACCGATGGTGACGCACCTTTGGAGTACACCCGAAATGCTACACTTGTATAGCTAGCCATTGATGATGGTGAAGGCCTTGGACCGGCGAGATATGCATCGGGCATCTGTCGGGTTATCAGGCAGTTCTCTGTTTATCAGGTATCGAAGGTACGGTTGCGTCCATGTTTCTTCGATTGCCATGACCTACATTAAGATGACCAACTCGACCTCCGTGTCGAGTTTTTCGGGCCCTTCCTGTCCTTCGGGTGGCGCAGCCCCTGCGTGCTCTGCTTCTTCAGGTGATCCCTTGGAGAATTTCCTTTTGATGGAAGGCACGCAGATTTGTTCGAGGAACACACCTGGTGGTACCCGTGCGCAGGTGGAGCCGATGTTGGCGAGTCTATCGGCTTCCTCGTTGCTTTCCCTTCCAACGTGTTGAAGCTCGCAGCCGTCGAAGTCTCCTTCGAGTGAATTGTAGAGCACGCGATACGCAATCATGTTGGCAGTGTGTGCGTCGCACTCGTTCATCGTCTACTGGATGACGAGGTTTGAGTCACCATAGATGACTAGGCACGTTGCACCGCAGATCTTGGCCATCCTCATGCTGTGGATGAGGGCCTCGTATTCGGCCTCATTGTTGGAGGCGCGAAATTTCATCCAATGGACGTATTTCACCTTATCGCCTTCCGGGGACATCAATATGACGCCAGCTCCTTCTCCAGCATCGTGCTTGGAGCCGTCAAAGTGCATCGTCCATGACTGCGTCATATCCGGGGTGTCCGGCAGCTGGAGATCCGTCGAGTGGACGAAGAAGTTTGGGAGGACCTGAGATTTGATCGCATGGTGCTGCTCGTAGACTATGTCTAGAGGAGATAGCTTGATGCCCCACAGGGCTACACGTCCTGTAGCTTCGGGGTTGTTCAGGATATTGGACAGTGGCGCCTCGTTGACAACCATTATCTGATTCTCCTGCAAGTAGTGGATCAGCCGACGAGCCGTCATGAGCACGCCGTAGGCGAGTTTCTGGTAGTGAGGGTACCTCTGTTTTGTTGGCGTTAGGACCTCGCTGAGGTAGTAGATTGGGCGTTGGACCCCTTGGGTCTTGCCTTCTTCGGGTCGTTCGACTATGAGTACGGTGCTTACCACCTGATGTGTGTCTGCTATGTATAGCAGCAGAGGCTCATGTTCCTTTGTTGTGACCAGGACGGGCGAGGTGGAGAGCAGTCGCTTCAGATCTTCGAATGCGTCGTCTGCTTCAAGTATCCACTCAAATTTGTCTGCTTTGCGTAGCAGCTGGTATAAAGGCAAGGCCTTCTCACCCATGCGGCTGATGAATCTCCTCAGCTCCGCGCCCAGCTAGCTGCTGGACATCTTTGAGGTTCTTCGGCTTCTCCATGGCCAGTATGGCCCGGATTTTCTTCGGATTCGCCTCAATCCCTCGCTGGGAGATGAAGTAGCCAAGTAGCTGGCTAGATGGGACGCCAAAGGCGCACTTTTCTGGGTTCAACTTGATCTTGTAGTGATCGAGGTTGTCGAACGTCTCGCGGAGATCGTCGATCAATGTCTTGGCCTACCTTGTCTTGACGACTATGTCGTCGACATAGACTTGTATGTTGCGGCCTATCTAGATCTTCAGGCACGCTTGCATGCCCCGCTGGTATGTGGCACCTGCGTTCTTCAGCCCGAAGGGCATTGTGTTGTAGCAGGATACTCCGAACAGTGTGATGAACGTTGTTTTCCCCTGATCTTCGACCTTCAGTCGAATCTGACTGTAGCCTGAGTAGGCATAAAGGAAGGACAGTTTCTCACATCCTGAAGTCGCATCGATTATCTGATCGATCCGAGGGAGAGGGAAGTGGTCCTTTGGGCAGTGCTTGTTGAGCGACGTGAAGTCCATGCACATCCGCATGATGTCCGTATCCTTTTTAGGGACCAGCACTGTGTTGGCTAGCCACTCGCTCTCCTTGATCTCCCGGATGAAGTCGGCATTGAGGAGTTTGTTGACTTTGATTCCGTCGGCTTCGTCTCGTGGTTCGGACAATCGTCGGATGGACTGTTTGACAGGCTTGGCATCCGGAAATACATTGAGTGCATGCTCGGCGAATTCCCTGGGAACTCCTGGCATGTCCGCAGGACACCAGGCGAAGATGTCCCAGCGCTCACGGAGGAATTCAACGAGTACACTTTCCTATGTGAGACTGAGGTCATTGGCGATCAGCGCCGTCTTGGACGCGTCAGTTGGGTGGACCTATACCTTTTTCGTGTTGACTGTGGAGTAGAACGACGTATCAGGTGAGTTTTTCCTGGCAACTAGGGGTGCCCCGTTGTCTGTAACCTCTCGGAACCTTGTGAGCTCCTCTTGCATGCCGAATGACTGGGAGATTCTGTTGAAATATTTATCGTAGTGGTCCGACCGGGTGAAGCTTCCCTGGACTATGATGATGCCTTTGGGCCCAGGCATATTAAGCAGCAGGTACGCATAGTGCAGTACTGCTAGGAACCTTGCGAACGCTACACGCCCAAGGATGGCGTGGTACTGTGATGGCCAATCCACCACTTCGAAGTCGAGATGCTCACACCGAAAGTTTTTAGGCTTGCCGAAGATGACGTCGAGCCATATCTTTCCCAGGCTATATATGCCCTTTCCTGGGACTATGCCATGGAATGTTGTATCAGACGGTTCCAGGCTGCACAGCGGGATCTGCATTGCTACGAGGGTGCTGGCGAACATCAGGTTGATGCTGCTGCCGCCGTCCATGAAGACACGGCTCATCTCGAATCCTCCGATCTGCGCCTCGAGCACCAGGGAAACATGACCTGGGCGAGGGATCTGGCGGGGATGGTCCGAACGATCAACGTGATGCAGGACTCCGAGCCACTGAGGTACTCAGGGATGGCCGGTGGAGCGGTTACAATAGGGCTAACCTGTCGACTGATCTTCTTTTTGCACCCTATTGGTAGGGCATCCCTTCTGGATCATGAGGGACCCTTTTGGCGGTGGATATCCACTAGTGCCGTTGTTTGGCGCAGGTGCGATTGTAGGATTCGACGGTCCCTCAGGCGATGGTGGAGGAGCTCCATGGGCGATGTCACCTGGTGCGGGTGCTGGTACGAACACAGGGTTCACGATCTGGCGCCGCATTTGGGTCAGACCCTCGCTGAGTTTCTGGAACTTGCGGCAGTCCTTGAGCATGTGGCTGGCTTTCTTTTTGCCATCCTGCTTGTTGATGTAGAAGTGGATGGTGCAGGGGCCCGACAACTTTTCGTATGCCGAAGGTCCGTCGTCACGGCCGCGGCGCTGCCACGTTTGTGTTGGGCGCCCTCCGTCGCGGAAGTTGCCTTCGCGGTATCTTCCGCTGCTGCGGTTGTTGTCATTGCGGCGTTCGACGTAGCCAGCGCGATCTTCGTTTGCTACGGCGTTCGCGCCTGTGGCCGTATTCATCCTCCTCCTCCGAATGTGCTCGGTGGAGGGATTCCTCGCCATCTGCCCACCTGTTGGCGATGTCCTTGAGGTGGTCGAGTGTCTTGGGACTGACGCGCCCAAGTTCTTCCTTGAAGTCCGGGCGCTTGACGCCATCCTTGAAGGCGTCGATTGTTCTCTCTTCGGAGATGTGTGCCGTGGAGTTCTTGATATTGGACCAGCGCAAGATGTATGAGCGAATGGATTCGCCCATTCGTTGAGTGCAGGCCCGCAGATCCTCGATAGAGGCTGGCCTGTTGCTGGTGCCCTTGAAGTTTCAGATGAAATTGTACGCCAGCTCTTCCCAACATTGGATGGAGCCTGAGGACAGGCTGCTGAGCCAGATCCGAGCTGCGCCTATCAGCTCCAGCTGAAGGCATTGCAGGGCGGTGTTCTTGTTGCTACCATGCAGCTTGACGGACGAGAGGTGGTCGCTGAGCCAAGCCTTCGGATCCTGCATGCCGTCGAACTTCGGAGTGTCCGAAGGAAGCTTGAAATTGTTCGGCATGCGCGTGCACCGAACAGATCTGCTGAAGCATCGTGCTCCGCACAGTTCTTCGTCGTCATCCTCTTTGAATTCGGTCGAGCACGTGCGTTTGGCACGTTCCTTGTCGACCTTGCGCTGTGCGAGGTCGTTTCGGGCGTCATAATCACTGCTGCGACGTCTTGGGCTCCTGCGACGTCGAGGCAGATCATGTTCGTCCTCGTCGGATAATGGTGTGGGGCTACGATTGAATCTGATCGCAGCGTTTTTCTTTGGCTCCGCGGGAGCTTCTTCGTGGAGCGCAGCTCCGACGAGTCCTAGTCTGGCTAACGCGGACTTGTGCATGGCGCTCTTCGGGTCCCCCACCGGAGGTGGATGGGACGCGAGGTACGTGGTGGCTGCCATGATCGCAGCCTGAGGCGTCTTCGATATGACGTTGCCGTTGGCGTCCATCTCCATGAAGGACGTGTTGAGGGTTTTGGTGACCTCACGTCGTGCGGCGGGGTCCATGTGCTCTATACGAGAGCAGTGCTTGTTGGCATCATTTCTGTGCGATCTGGAGCCACCAATGGTGGAGAGCACAGCTTGCCGCACGCTAGACTCCGAAACCGCCTGCTTGCGTTTGTCGAGTATCTCTTGCGTCTTCACCTACCGGTTGTGCTTGTCGATGAGCAGCAGGTGGTATGCCATCAGCAGGTCCCGTGAAGCATTCACATGCAGGATCTTGTTGCCTGCCACGGCTTCGCGTTCCTGGTGCCATCCTTCCTCGTTGAGGTTGATTCTTTGATAGGCGTCGACATCGCCCTCGCTGGGTTGGAGGGGTGGCTGTCCTCCGTTTCCTCCGTTCCTAGTTTGCGGGTTGGGCGACAGATTTGGTGGTGGGTTGGGCTGCTGCCCTTCCGTTTTGCCATGGATGACTATGGCGCATTGGTATCTCTTGTAGATTGGATCGCTGCTGCCGCAGCTTTCATGATCGCACAATCAGCGCCCCCGATTCCCATAGACGGTGCCAATTGACGAGGTTTGATCTCGTCAATGCCCATTGTTATGAGCTTGGGTTTTGGAGAAGGTGGGGATGCTGGAGATCACGGAACGGTTAGCAAACAAGCAACACGGGGACACGAGGTTTACCCAGGTTTAGGCCCCCGGAGAGAAAAGCCTACTCCTGCTTGTCTGCTCTTGATTACGGCGGAACCGAAAAGTGCAGGGGTGCGCAGATGCAATCTGGCGTGGAGGTGTGTATGCGGTGAGAAGTTGTCCTCCTCGTCGTGCCCTCCTAGCCTTTATATAGAGATAGGGAGGTATCGGGCACAGATCGAGTTGGTTACAAGTTAGGGTTTGCCCCTTTGAATATTCTATCTACTCTAGTCATTCTCTCCAAGGATCCAAAGACGCCATGGGTTTGGGCCACCCGAAAATCTCCACAGGCCGCGTATATTCTTGTGGGCCTTCCTTGGGCTAGACCAGGTATGCTAATATTGTGTACCCGTAGGGTATAACCATGTCACACGTCTAGTGAACTATGGACCCCGGTCTAATATTTACCATCGATACATCTTCCACTGTTACTGTTTACTTTCTACAAACCACCATTACCTTCCACACCATACATTTAATCCTTTGTTTTCAGCAAACCGGTGAGATTGACAACCTCACTGTTCGTTGGGGCAAAGTCTTGAGTTTGTGTTGTGCAGGTTTCTAGTTGCTAGCAACACCTTTGAGTCGTTTCCTTCCTCCTACTGGTTCCATGACCTTGGTTTCCTTCTGAGGGAAGACTTGCTGATGTTCTCATCATACCTTCCTCTTGGGGTCTCCCAACGAAGCTCTACAGTGATCTGAGCGCATCAAGCTGTTTTCTGGCGCCGTTTCCGGGGAGGCTAAGGACGGCTTCACAAGGGGAGTTCTTCACAACCTTTCTCTTTATTTTGTTTTTGTTTTGCTTAGTTTCTTTTGCCTTGTTTTGTTTGCCTCTTTTTATCAAAAACTGCAAAAAAAATAGTTTAGTTTATCTTGCTTTTTCTTATAAAAAACACAAAAAAAATTAGTTCCTACTCTAGTTGCTGCTGTTGTTGGTTTGCTCCACTTTTGCAAAAATGAACTCTGCTGAGAACACCAAGTTGTGTGACTTCACTAGCACAAACAACAATGATTTCCTAAGTATACCTATTGCTCCACCTACTCCGGATGCTACCTTTTATGAAATTAAGCCTGCTTTGTTGAATCTTGTGGTGAGAGAGAAATTTTCCGGTGCTAGTTCTGATGATGCTGCTGCCAACCTCAATAACTTTGTTGAACTTTGTGAGATGCAAAAATATAAGGATGTATATGGATATATTATTAATCTCAATTTGTTTCATTTCTCCTTGAGACAGAAAACTAAAGAATGGTTGTTATCCTTGCCTAGAAATAGTATTAATTCTTGGAAAAGCTCATATAGATCCAAATAATGTTCCTTTAGCTTCTTTGGTTGCTCAAGAAGAGCAAGTTGATGTGAACTTCATTCGAAACAACAATTTCAACAACAATTCCTATAGGAATAATTTTGGTAGTAACAATAATTATAGGCCTTATCCTCCTAATAATGGAAATACCTATGGAAACTCCTACAACAATACTAGAAGTGCTCCCTATGAACTTGAAGTCATGCTCAAAGACTTTATTAGTAAACAAACCACTTTCAACAAGGCTTTGGAGGAAAAGCTTTGAATGTTGATAAAAATATGTCATCGTTGTCTGAAGCACAGTCCTCTTTGATTAATAAAATGGCTGCTAAACCTGAAACCTTGGAAAGTACCTTTGTTGCTACTCATGCCATACAAGTTACTATTGATGAAAATGTTAGACTACTACATGCTAAGTGTGAAAGATAAGCTGAAATTGCTAGAAACAATAGTGTGCGCACTATTACCACCACAAATATGGATACCACCAAACCAAACGAAGTCCCTATTCCTCCTACCACAATGCCTAAACACAATGAGTCTACTACCAGTGATTCTAAGTTTGAATTTGATCTTGATGGTTGCAATATTTATTAAGTGATTATGTTCCTACAAAAGCTTGCTAGAAGTCCTAATGCTAGTGATATGAATGTGGCTTTCACCAAACACATTACAGACGCTCTTATTAAAATTAAGGAAGAAAAGTTGAAGCACAAAGCCTCTATTCCTAGCAAAGTAGAAGACAGTTGGGAACCCATCATTAATATGCAAGTGAATGACTTTGATCTCAAAGCTTCATGTGACCTTGGTTCTAGTGTCTCTATTATGCCTAGAAAGATTTATGAAATGCTTGATTTGCCACCTTTGGAAGATTGCTATTTGGATGTCCCACTTGATGATAATGCTAAAAAGAAACTCATGGGGAGTGTTAATGATATTCTTATTATGGTTAATAATGATTATGTCCCTGTTGATTTCTATGTTCTGGATGTTGAATACAATGCTTCTTGTCGTATTACTTTGGGAAGACCTTTTCCTAGAATTGTTGGTGCCATCATTGATATGAAAGAAGGCACCATTAAATATCAATTTACATTCAAGAAAGGTATTGAACACTTCCCTATGAGGAGAGATAAGTTGTTTTTGCTCCTCCTTTGAAAGCAAGGTTTGATGTTAATGCTTCTTCATTTGAAAATACTTGCTTCTTGTTTCTTGTGCCTAACTTAATGGCGTTAAAGAAAAGTAGTTCTTAGGAGATAACCCAATAGTTTTCTTGAGTCTTGAAAGTTATTACTTATGTAATGACATCCCCTTTATCCTTTTTATTTGCTTTTTGTTCCAAGAATAAAATCTGATGAGAGGGAAGTAAGATTTGGGGAGTTGTTGTCCCGAAACAGATTTTTGTGCTCCACTATAAATATTCGTGTAAAATATCTGTAAGTCGGATTGAGCTGTAATTTTCCGAATAAATCCCCCAGGTTGTTAGATAACTTTCATTAGTTCAATACTTTTTGATTTGAGCAACAGATGGTCTTCGAAAAAATTGGTTTCTACCTGCTGGTCTGTTTTGACAGATTTATGTCATTATTTGCATTTGCTTCTTATTGATTCCTTCTTGGGTTCTTTTAGGGGAAATTGATCTTTTTAAAGGAATTTATACAGTAGCTTGTGTCTTTAGTGAAAGTTTTTATGTTTTAAAACTAAAACCCCAAGGTCTATTATCTTTCGAGTACACTAATGTTGTTAATGAAGATTGTGTGAAGTTTTGTATGAAGGAAAATTTGCAGGTGTAGAGGAAGAATGATGTAATGAGATGAAGAATGGACAAAAGCTCAATCTTGGGGATGCCACCCCGTGTCACCCCAAAAAATATTCAAGATGTACAAGCGTCAAAGCTTGGGGATGCCCAAGACATTCCCTTCTTCATCAATAAAAATCTCAGGTCTTTCTAGACACTTTGCTTTTATTGTTTCATGCACTGTTGAGTTGCTCTTGGAGCGTCTTAGTTTTCGTTTTTGGTTTTTGTTTGCTTAGTTTTCTTGAATAAAGTAGCTTGGACCCCCGTTCTTGTTGTGTTGTTTCAAATAAGTTGATTGGTGTTGGAGAGGAGTAGAAAGTTCTTGCTTTAGTAGTACAAGAGGAGCTTGCTTTGACTGTGACTTAGACTTTAGCATGTCATGCTAGATGTTGTTTTGAGCTTATTCTTAGTGATTATTGCTATAACATGACTTGTTCCAAACAATTTGGATTTCTTAATGTGCCTTGAAAGAATCATGTGTTGTTTTAGCATACAAAAGCATAGTATTGTGGTATTCTCCTTTGATGCTTTGTTTGGGTTGACTTGGCACATGCTCACACCATGTTATGACTATGAACCAGTCACCATAGCCTATATGATCATTTAGTTTTCGACTTGTGGTATGATGACCCACAAGTATAGGGGGTGTATCGTAGTACTTCCGATAAATAGGAGTGACGATCCCAACGAGGAGCAGAAGGTGCTGAACAGTGGTATGGAGCAGGAAATCCCTGTGAATACTTAGCAAACGGATTTTTAGTGGTTTTCTGACAATGCAACAAAACAAAGAGCAAGTAACAAAAGTAACGAACAAACGGATCAAGTGTCCCAATCTTTTCTTAGCAAAGGACAAGCCGGTGGAAGTACTTATAAGGACCAAACGTTCTCGAAGACTCATGGTAATTATGTCAAGTGCTTTCACTTCAAATAGCTGAGTAATCTTCTTTGGTGTTTTTAAGTGTTGTGTGGGCGAACCTGTGCTAACATACCTCCATTCCTAGGACTAATTCATACTTGTGATTAAACCCCCTACAAACATCCGTAACTACAGGAAAGTATTTAAGATATAAATCTAACCACAGCCT
This sequence comes from Avena longiglumis, assembly GCA_030063025.1. Classification (NCBI taxonomy): domain Eukaryota; kingdom Viridiplantae; phylum Streptophyta; class Magnoliopsida; order Poales; family Poaceae; genus Avena; species Avena longiglumis. The sequence goes on along the minus strand of CP125974.1, from coordinate 451,274,127 downwards.
TAAACTTTGAGATCCTACACTCCCTTCTGCAAAGGTGTCCTAACGGGGGTTCAGGTTTCTGTCACTCCGGCAACCCCATGATTAGTAGCCAAATACACAATGCACCCCCTAGGCCCATAAATGGTTAAGTGTCATGTAGTCGACATTCACATGACACCACTAGAAGAATAGCACCACAACTTAAATACTAAACCATTGAATAATAACTCATCACGGATTCACTTCTCCCACGTCCTCAAGAACAAGACAAACTACTCACAAGACATCATATGGATCAAGATCAAAGATGATATGATAATGGATAACAATCTGAACATAAACAATAATCCAATGGTTCCACTCACAAGCATCAACTACAATAGTAATCAGCACCGGGAAAGTTTCCCCTAAGAACTAAAGCAATATCCAACACAATTGTTACAACTGGACGGAGTGGTGATGATGGTGCTGGTGGAGATGATGGTGTGGATGATGATGATCCCGATGAAGCCTAGCTTGATGACGGTGTTGATGGCGATGGTCTCCCCTCTCCAGGAAGGAATTCCCCGGCAGAAATCTATCTACCGGAGAGATCTTTCTCTCTCGGTGTTTTCCACCCCCAGAGGCGGCGGGAATCTATCTGTGGTCGCTCCGAGAACCTTAGGGTTTCGTAGGGAAGATATAGGCGAAGGGGCGGAGTCGGAGGCCGGGCAAGTGGGCCACACCTGCCCTAGGCACGGGGTCAGGTGGGCCCGCGCCTAGGGGGGTGTGGGCCCCCTGAGGCCCATCTACGTCCCACCTTCTGGCTTCCTTCGTCTTCTGGTAAAATAATATGTTTCCATATTTTTGTGGTATTTTTCTAGTCTTTGCGAAATTGCACCGAAATGCCTTCTTTTCCATCAGAATCTAGACTCCGGTAGTCCATCCTCCAGGAATCATCCAACATGCATAAACAGATGAAAAAGCCATAAGTAATGCCCCATAATAAGACAAACGTAAATGAATAGAGGTAAATTATGATATAGAAAGGTGATGCAAATTGGGCGTATCAACTCCCCCAATCTTAGACTTCACGTGTCCCCAAGCGAATATTGAGCTCAGTAAACAAGTCCACAGGTTTATGGAATGAAGTGTCGATAAAAGAATACGAACAAGAAGCATCACAATTACCGTTGCATAACTCATAGAAGAAAGCAACTCGCCATTATACAATTTAGCTTGCAACCAAGTACAACAGTCACAATAGAGATGCATAAAGATAAATCATAATTGGAATTGGCAAACTTGTTCTTGTTCAGAGAACACCTGGCAAACAGTTTCACAAAATCTTCTTGTAGAAGTTTCAAAACAGGAGCACTCTTTGCTCAAAAAGGTTTTTCACAAGTGAAGGCTTTCAAAGTAATACTCAATAGATAAGAGTTTTGTGCAAACAAGGAAGATAAATAACATGATTGAATAAATCACCATATGAATTCTTGAAACACAACAACTCAAATGCTTGCTGGAGATAGAGAGGAAATAGGTTTACTGACTCAACTGGTAACTAGGAGAAAGGTCCCTTCTTAGAGGGTAGCAGGGATTACAAGTCATAAAGAGCTTCCAAAATATTATGGTACTTGCTAGCTTTGATCCCTCATTGCCCCTATCATAAGCATCTTGAGATGATTAAGGTTAAAGTGAACAAAGATGGAGTATATGCTTGACGAAATATAAGTTGGCAATCTCATGTCCCTTGAATATGAGGGCCACTCCTCATGCATACTCAACTTTGGGCCCAGGTAAGTTCTTGTCATTGTAAGTATTTGCATATCATTCAGAACTGCCAACGGGGTACCCCTTGCACATGGCACATGATCTTTCCCATAACCAAAATGACAAGGCAAGCAGATAATGAGCATCTCAGCAATCTTTTTATTTACCATATGCATAGCTTATTATTGAGGATGCTTCATAGATGACTCACTATGGTGATGCTACGAGTTTCCACCATGATTAAGCATGGCTTAGGCTAGCGGCCCAGGCGTTTCTCTAACACAGAATACAAACTCCATGGAGTTACAAGTTCCCTCTTTATTTCACACAGTTGACATCCATAGACAAAGGAGGACGATATCAACTGTGTACAGAGTACAAGTGCAATGTTGAAAACATTCCCCGTGACAGCACGGTTCTGCTAATTCCAACATATATATGCAAGCATATACAACTTCGATGTTCACAATGGTTCAAGTTTATTAGGGGCAAAGAAATAAAGATTGCCATCAAGTTCGTGAGAGCTTTACTAACTAGTTTTCACATAACAAAATACTTTTTAATTCGAAAAGTAGATGAAGCTTGAGAATTTGCTTGGAATAGAAATTGCTACTAGGTAGATATGGTGGACACAAGTGGCAAAGATTTTTGGTTCAAAGGGTTTTGGAAACATGAGAAGTATGCCTTCTCAAAACAGGTTTTTGGCTAGCAAGGCTGGATAGCAAGCAAGAGAGTTGAAAGAAACAAGCAAACATACAAGTAATAAAGCAAAACATGCAATCTTCCTTGAAGACACAAAAGGATCTTAAATAAAGAATACTAAGCTTATGAGCCAACAAGAAAGAAAACAAATGATACAAAATACCTGTAAGCTTTTTCTTTCTTTTTTTCTTTCATAGTAATGCTACTGACCAGAACTCGGTTTGCCAAAACCAATTTACATCCACTTTATGATCCCAAAGTTGTGCCAATACTGATCAACAAGATCCATCATATAATAGATATTGCAAACTAAAATAAGAAGTGCAAAAAGTAAAAGATGAGACTTCTCATTAATATTCAATAAAGGCACTCACACCAAGGGATACATAGATAATCAACTAAAGGATAGATACTTACACATGCAAACCAAACTATAAGATAACCTCTCTACCAAAGATACGAATCCACCAAAAAGGTAAAAGATAAAAGATAATGGTGGTGATACCGTGGCACTCCCCCAAGCTTGGAACAAGCCAAGGGGATGCCAAACCTGATGATGAATTACTCCCTTGGTGGTGGTGTTGCCTTGTCATCATCAAACTTCCAAGGCAATGGTTCCCCATCCAAAAAGGATGTCCTTGTTTCCGCAATCCTGAAACTAGCAGCAGAGCTTATGCAATCAAATCTAGCCTCATACTCACAGTTTTGGTTATGTATGTCATAGAGCAGTGCTTGCAATTGGTTGGTGGTCTGACGGAGTGAAAAGATCTCCTCCTGGAGCTCAGCTACTTCTCCCTCGTGCTTGGTGATGAGTTCTGAACTTATCTCGTGAATAACATCCACTTCGCGTTCTGCCATCTTCCTGTACCTGAAAACTTCCTGTTCCAATGCTTCCATCCTGTCTTCCAGACCGCCCTCTCCTTTAGGGCCTTGAACTTCTTTCATATGTACCTTCCCCTCCTTGAGGATCAACTCTTTGGGATGAATCCTCAACTCATACATGTACGGGTTGAGGACGTCCGCAGAGGAACCCTCCATGGGTGGTCCAGAGGAAGACACTGAGGCTCCAAATCTAAGAATTTTCCTGATAGAAACAGATCAAAACGAAAACACGACGAGAACATGATGCAAGAACCTCGGGGAATCCGGGGGGTTATATATTACGAAGTTTCAATGCATAAGGAATGTTTTGATACGAAAACAAAGTGGAGACGGAGTTCGAGGGGGTCAAACCCCCTCCAGGCGCGGCCAGGCTGGGCCCGCGCCTGGGGTGGGTTTGTCCACCCCGGGCTCCGGTTCCTCTTCAGTTTCATATCGTAACTTCCCTTATGTATTGAAAACATCAAAAATATAAAAAGATTGGATTTTCACGAACCTTCTGTTTTCACCACTTTTCCCTATTCAAAGACAAACTCTGCAGCTTCTGGTGTTTGGTTCTTGATAAATTCTTCTGGAGTCACCATTTGAATGACATCCACATCTTCATTGTAAGAATATCCAGAAATATAATGTTTTAGTCTTTGACCATTAACCACATGTGTTGTGTCATCCTTCAGAGAAGAGATTTTGATGGCACCTGAATGGTACACTTTCTTGATAACAAAAGGTCCTTCCCATTTGGAGAGTAGTTTCCCTGCAAAAAATCTAAGACGAGACCTATAGAAAAGAACTTTCTCACCAACATTGATGCAGCCCGACCTACGGTCGTTACCACATCATGGTCTCCAACTTATGCCAAGTCGTCATGGACTCCAAAGGTGAATCTGTTCCTCTATGCGAGCCCACTTCCTACCCTATTGAATGGTATGCTACTTCATACTCCGTCACATATGCATGATAGGTTCACACCGACAAGTACGGAGGCAAGGGAGGAAGCCCGGAACATCAAGCCCGACAAGACGGAGGCTTGGAAGAGGAGGCGGAAGAAGCCACAGGTGAACCACCGGAGTCTTCGGCCTACACCGCAGTCTCTGGTCCTGCTACACCGGATTCTCCGGTCCTGCGCACCGGAGTCTCCGGACCTGCGCACCGGAGTCTCCGGACCGACCCCAGCAACCGACCAGGGGACAGTCAGTACGCCACTCCGGAGACGACACCGGAGACTGACCGGAGTCTCCGGCCTACATGGAGTCTCCGGCCCCTACACCAGAGTCTCCGGCCTGCGTGATGGGCCTACGTGCCGCCAGCTAGGCCTTCGGCCCATGTACCCCTCTAGCTCGTCCAAACCCTAGTTTTATCCCTAAACTACCCCTGTTTATGTGGCTGGCCTATAAATAGATCCCCACCCCTTCATGTATCCCTTAGGCATAGATGATAGACTAAAGACAACCCCATTGTGGAATCTCTAGTTTTGCCTCATCCCCTTTACCAAGGGGACCGACTATCGTCACCAACCTCGATTGGACTTTGCATCACGCATCCATCGTCGAACAAGGCCTTGGAGTTCGGTGTCTCGTCTCCAAGTTGTCAAGACCCTCCCCAAGGTGTTCTTACCTCTCCGATGTGGATTTGAGGGAGCACGTTGACCGATATTTCCTTGCGAGGATTCTATCAGACCGGTGGCCGCCGTTCGGGAGCAATCGGCCTTGTATCGTGTGAGTTTTGCGTAAGTTCATCGTGTTCTTCGCGAGGTGTGTGTTCGCTTCCGCTACCTTCTCCCTTTCCCCTCGATTTCCCATCGATTTGACCACGAGATCCGTGAAGATCAGGCCACCCAAGAGGTTAACCCCTCCATCATCTGGTATCAGAAGCTTTTGGTTGCCACGGATTTCTCATCGATTTGGTCTTTTCCCCATAAATTCGAAAATTCCACCAAAAACAGCCCCAATTCGTGTTTTGGATCGATCTGTGATTTGAGTGAGTTTTGGTAGGTTTTGATATGTGGATTACTTGCTAAACTAGTTGATCTACCTTCCCCTGCGTTCCCATGGCCTAATTCCTTGATTTTCCCCATCAATCTGAGGTTTCGGTTCGAGTTTTTCCGCCCAAAACGCGTCCCGTTCGAGTTCTGGACGTCCTGGAATCTCCCGAACCGGAGTCTTCGGCCTAGACCGGAGTCTCCGGACTTTTTGAGCTCTAGACCGAAGTCTCCGGACCCCCAGACCGGAGTCTCCGCCCCCCTGCAGACAGAAAAACTACAGCACGGTTTTGAGCATAACTTTTGCATTTCAACTCGGATTTTGGTGTTCTTTAGCTCGTTTCGAAGAGGAGAAGGATCTCTACATCATCATCCATGTTGTTCATGCTATCTACTGCATCAAAATTCCGTGAGCAAGGCGGAATCCAACAATAAAGGGTGAAGATCGTCGACGAAAGGTATAACATTCCGCGACTTTTCCCCACTTGCATTCCTTTGTTAACCCCACTATCTTTGCGAGCAACAAATACCTATTGAGACTAGTTCCTCTTATGACTTCTTGGGCTATGCACATTTGATACCTTGTAGATTCCGAACAAATGTTGTGAGTGCTATCTCATATAGTTATCTTGTATAGTTGTTGGAACAAGGAAGGGGCAAGTGAAAAAGAAAAAGAGAAAATAAAATAAAAAAAGAGAAAAAAATAGAAAAAAAGGAAAAAAGAAAAGAGAAAGAAACAAAAAAGTGCCTCATAGAATAGGAAGCGCAAGCTCGATGAACATCATATAAGTGGTACTTATTGTCCATATCTTATAGCCCACCAATCTTATGCAATCGAACTAGCGTCTCTCCTTGTACTTGTGTGACACGAGCTTATAGTCTTCGCTAGGTAATCATTTGGTTCTTAGCTCACTTTCTCCGTCGCACAAGTCCCATTTATCCCACCGTGTGTGTTTCCTTGTACATATTTCCTATCTTATGGATTGACTTGTTTGCTTTGTGATCATTGTGGTTCTTTACTTGCCAATACAACATCTTGATTTCGGATTAGTTCTTGACATGCCACTTTCCATACCTATCCACCATAGGCCTTGTGTGTGTTTTATTTGGTTAGTAGTTGGTTTTGGTGTCCCACGTGAACTTCACTTTGCTTGGTTTATTGCTCTCAAGTGTGCCCACTTGCACGATACGATCTTCCAAGGTAAAGTAAGGTTTGACGTTGCATCTCCAACACCCACTACCACTTCCATATACAACATTTGGTCTTGTGAATCATTTCTAGGGACTCCGGAACCAGGGATGATGTCTATGAAGAATCCATGATGAGCCACCATGACTACGACTCCACAAGTATAGAGGACATGACGGAGCACAACACCGACAATGGCTCCGCATGCTTTGAGGACCCAGAGCTCTACGTCGACAATGGCTCCTCATGCATGGAAGATATGGAGCTCTACGTCGACAATGGATCCTCATGCATGGAGGATATGGAGCACTACACCGACAATGGATCCACATGCTTGGGTGATATGGAGTACTACACCAACAATTACTCCCCAAGCATGGACGACTTCGAGTGCGACATCGACGACGCCTCGCCGAGCATGGAGGACACGGAGAACTTCATCGAGTTTGATGGCTCCTCCACGAGCCATGAAGAATTTCTCCACCGCGTGGAGATGGAAGCCTACTACGCCAAGCAAGAGGAGGCGCATCATCAATAATCCATGACCTTCAAGGCCAAGCGTGCCACACCAAAGGGCACCACCTACTTCGATGATCCACCTCCAAGGCGACAAGCGCCACCACCTCCAAGGCGTCAAGCGCCACCATCGACAAGGCATCAAGTGCCACCACCAAGATGGCGTCAAGCTCCACCATCTCCAAGGCGCCAAGCTCCATCACCTCCAAGGCGCCAAGCTCCACCTCCTATTCAAACAAGAGTGGCGTCCAAACATCATATACATCAAGAGGCGCCAAGAAAAAAGAATCTTCATCGACAAACATCCTCTCATGAGCATCGCCACCATAAAGAGGATACAAGACATCGTCAAAGGAATCTTAGCCACCAAGACAAAGAATTCTTGATGAGCACCAACCATAATGCTCAAGCAAGCTCAAGAAGGCACCACAAGCACAAGAAGAGTGCCAAGGCAAATGATCACCGTTGTGAGTGTCATGTGGACGACCAAGTGCGCCACCTACATCAACCATCGGCAAGGCCCGCCAATGACCTCCGTCGACACCATCATAGGGCACCTTCAACTACTCGTGCCACCACCACAATGGCACCAAGAGCAAGCCTTCCTCCATGCCATCAAGCTTCAATGCCTACGCTTGACTTACACGACCTCGCGAACGAGGAAAATGTAAACCTCTACTTAGCCAAGTTGGATAGCATGAGCCTACGTCCACCACTACTACGAGATGGCCACAAGATGGTCGAGCATGGGATTTTACCTTCGACCATGGCGGCGAGCGATGATGCCCATCTTATGGCATCCAAATTTGAAGGCGACAAGGTCAAGAATGGTGAGCATGGGATTTTCCCTTCATCAAAGGAGGCGCATGGAGTTGAGGAAACCGAGCCTATCCCCATATGCTTGAGTGATGATGTGGTACCAACCCCATGTGAGTATGAGAGCCACTTAGCCCACTTAAGTGAGAACAAGAGTGAGATGAGTGACTCCACCTTATGTGAGATTGAGTGCTTCCACTTGGAGGGCATGAGCGATACTCCTAGTGAGTTGAGAGTGGTAGTTGATAGGTCAAGTGAGACCATTTCGATTTCTAACAACTTACCCTGTACCTCTAGTGTGTTCGCTTGTGTTGTGCTAGGTTCCATGGAGGAAGACGCGCCAAGCCATGAAGCAATGATGCCTCAATTGGAGAAGATGTACATGGTGCATGAAGATGTTATGCCATGGCTACATCAAGAAGACGAAGTCGTCCACAAGGAGGCCACTACTTACACAACACCCACTTCATATGAGAGGTATGGCCAAGGTAACAATAAGGGTGTTGATGATGCCATGATCCCACTAGTGGACATGATGAATTGTGAGGATATGCATGCTATGGATGATACTTGTGACATTATATATGCTTCATCCACATTCCCATGTGATGCTTTGCCTTTGCATAATATTGATCATGTGGAATTGTTTGATTGCGATATCATTGCCATAAACATGCCATGTTATGCATCTTGTGTGTATCCTCCAATTGCTTCGGACATGCTTTGTCATGCTAGTCATTCAATTTCTCCTGTTGCTTGCGATAAGATGAATGCTTGTTATTCCACTTGTTTTGCTTGCAACAATATTGATCATTTGCGTTATAATGAGATGACCCCCATAGCTTTCTCAATTTTTGGATATTTTGATGATTGTCATGATAAGCATGTTCTCCACTTGCATACTCACCATGCATCTATTTCATACTTGATTGACATTAATGGTGATGTGCACAAGAAGAGATACGTCATGATGGATGACATGTATATCTACCATGCACACACGTTCTTCCTTTGGTGTATGATGTGTGTAGGTACCCGCACTATCATGTCAACCTCGGTTGAGCACGAGTTGACAAAAAGAGCTCTTGAGAGCATCCCATAAGTACAAATGCATATATGTCAACCTCTACCAACCATGGGTTGACAAGAAGAACCGAAGAAAGTTACCTATGGCTACCCTTCATCGAGCTATCTCTACAAGATGAGGTGACTTAATTCTACTTGAGGACTCATGCGATAATGTTCATGAATTGGCTACGCTTTGAGTGTTGCTTCGCTTTTGTTGTGAGCTTTGTAGGCTTCATGGAAGGTGAAGGAACATTAAAGTGTTGTCAAGTCAATCTTCCCGAGGACAACTATATGGTGAACCCTAGGATCAAGGATGTCCTTCGACCTCTTCTACTTCGTGATGAACATGGAGAGTCGAGGACGACTCTTTTTGAAGGGGGGGAGATGATGCATCCCGACCTACGGTTGTTACCACATCATGGTCTCCAACTTACGCCAAGTCGTCATGGACTCCAAAGGTGAATCCATTCCTCTATGTGAGCCCACTTCCTACCCTATTGAATGATATGCTACTTCATACTCCGTCACATATACATGATAGGTTCACACCGACAAGTATGGAGGCAAGGGAGGAAGCCCGGAACATCAAGCCCGACAAGACGGAGGCTTGGAAGAGGAGGCGGAAGAAGCCACGGCTAAACCACCGGAGTCTCCGGCCTACACCGGAGTCTCCGGTCCTGCTACACCGGAGTCTCCGGACCGACCCCAGCAACCGGCCCGGGGACAGTCAGTACACCACTCCGGAGACGACACCGGAGACTGACCGGAGTCTCCAGCCTACACCGGAGTCTCCGGCCCCTACACCGGAGTCTCCGGCCTGCGTGATGGTCATGCGTGCCTCCAGCTGGGCCTTCGGCCCATGTACCCCTCTAGATCGTCCAAACCCTAGTTTTATCCCTAAACTACCCCTGTTTATGTGGCTCGCCTATAAATAGATCCCCCACCCCTTCATGTATCCCTTAGGCATAGATGATAGACTACAGACAACCCCCATTGTGGAATCTCTAGTTTTGCCTCATCCCCTTTACCAAGGGGACCGACTATCGTCACAAACCTCGATTGGACTTTGCATCACGCATCCATCGTTGAACAAGGCCTTGGAGTTCGGTGTCTCGTCCCCAAGTTGTCAAGACCCTCCCTAAGGTGTTCTTCCCTCTCCGATGTGGATTTGAGGGAGCACGTTGACCGATATTTCCTTGCGAGGATTCTATCGGACGGGTGGCCGCTGTTCGGGAGCAATCGGCCTTGTATCGTGTGAGTTTTGCGTGGGTTCATCGTGTTCTTCGTGAGGTGTGTGTTCGCTTCCGCTACCTTCTCCTTTTCCCCTCGCTTTCGCATCGATTTGACCACGAGATCCCTGAAGATCGGGCCACCCAAGAGGTTAACCCCTCCATCAAACATGGAACTCCCTTTTGAGAATTCTCCTATCATGCCATCTTCTTACTTTTTCCTTCAAGAGCCTAGCATTTTCTTAAGCTTCCCCTCTCCACTCATCTAGATTACTTAAATCAAGCTGTCTTTTCTCACCAGTAAGTCTAAAATCTCTATTCAACTCTTTCACTGCCCAATAAGCTTTGTGTTCTAATTCTAAAGGCAAGTGGCAAGCTTTCCCATAGACCATTTTGTAAGGAGACATCCCCATAGGATTTTTATAAGCAGTTCTATAAGCCCACAAAGCGTCATTCAACTTTTTAGCCCAATTTTTCCTAGATCTGTTGATAGTTTTCTACAAGATAGATTTAATTTCCCTATTGGAAAGTTCTACTTGCCCACTAATTTGGGGGTGATAAGCTGAAGCGATTTTGTGGTTTACATCATACTTAGCGAGAGTTTTTCTAAAAATCCCATGAATAAAATGAGAGCCTCCATCAGTCATGAGATATCTAGGCACACCAAACCTCGGAAAAATGACATCTTTAAGCATTTTCAAAGAGGTCTTACCATCAGCACTGTTTGTAGGTATGGATTCTACCCACTTTGTAACATAGTCAACAACAACAAGAATATGAGTATACCCTTTTGAAGGAGGAAAAGGCCCCATAAAGTCAAATCCCCAACAATCAAAAGGTTCAATAACAAGATAATAATTCATAGGCATTTCATTGCGTCTAGAGATGTTACCTAATCGTTGGCATTCATCACAGGATAAGACAAACTTCCTTGCATCTTTAAAAAGAGTAGGCCAATAAAATCCAGATTGTAAAACCTTTTGTGCAATCCTATCCCCAGCATGATGTCCTACATAAGCACTGCCATGACATTTTCTCAATATCTCTTGTTATTCAAATTCTGTAACACATCTTTGCATAATGCCATTTATTCCTCATTTATATAAGTGTGGGTCATCCCAAAAGTAATGCCTTAGATCATAAAAGAATTTCCTTCTTTGCTGAGCTGTAAAGGTTGGAGGAAAATACTTGGAAACAATAAAGTTAGCATAATCAGCATACCAAGGACTCTCATGTGGACTTACCCTTATTGCAGCTAACTGTTCATTCGAAAACTATCATTAACAGGCAAAGGGTCAAAAGAAATGTTTTCCAAACGAGATAAATTATCAGCAACAAGATTATCAACACCTTTCCTATCCACAATATGCAGATCAAACTCTTGCAAAAGCAACACCCACCTTATAAGCCTAGGTTTAGCGTCCTTATTTGTCATAAGGTACTTAATAGATGCATGATCAGTATGAATAGTAACCTTAGAGTCAACAATATACGGCCTAAACTTATCACAAGCAAAGATTACATCCAAGAACTCTTTTCCAGTAGTAGCATAATTCTTTTGAGTAGCATCCAGAGTCTTGCTAGCATAATGAATAACATTCAGCTTCTTGTCAACACGTTGTCCAAGGACAGCACCCACAGCAAAGTCACTAGCATCACACATGATTTCAAAAGGTAAACTCCAATCAGGTGGTTGGACAATAGGAGCAGTTGTCAAAGCCTTCTTCAAAGTTTCAAAAGCTTCCTTATAATCATCATCAAAAACAAAAGGTACATATTTTTGAAGAAGATTAGTTAAGGGGCTTTGAACTTTTGGAGAAATCTTTAATAAACCTCCTATAGAAACCAGCATGACCAAGGATACCACAAATACCTTTGATATCTCTAGGACAAGGCATCTTCTCAATTGCTTCAATTTTGGCTATGTCAACTTCAATGCCTCTTTCGGAGATCTTGTGTCCAAGAACAATCCCTTCATTAACCATGAAATGGCATTTCTCCCAGTTAAGAACAAGGTTGGTTTCTTCACATCTCTGCAAAACTTTATCAAGGTTGTGCAAACGGTTATCAAAAGAAGTTCCATAGATGGAAAAATCGTCCATGAAAACCTCCACAATTTCTTCACAAAAACCATGAAAGATATCAGACATACATCTCTAAAAGGTAGCAGGAGCATTACATAAACCAAAAGGCATACGCCTATAAGCATAAGTACCATAAGGACAAGTGAAAGTGGTTTTCTCCTGGTCCTATGCTTTCACAGCGATTTGAGAAAACCCAGAATAACCATCAATAAAACAAAAATGAGTCTTTTTGGACAACCTCTCAAGCATTTGATCAATAAAGGACAAAGGATAATAATCTTTCTTAGTAACTTTATTAATCTTTCTAAAATCAATGCACATTCTATACCCAACCACTACTCTTTGGGGTATAAGCTCATTATCCTCACTAGGCACCACTACCCTTTCTTGGGAACACAATGAACAGGGCTAACCCATTGACTATCAGCAATAGGATAAATAGTACCACCATCAAGGAGTTTTAATACCTCATTTACTTACCACATCCTTCATCTTAGGATTTAGACGGTGTTGGTGCTCAACAACTGATTTTGCATCAGGCTCAATATTAATAGCATGCTGACATATAGGAGGATAAATTCCTTTTAAATCATCAAGAGTATAACCCATAGCTCCTCGGTACTTCTTCAATACCTCCAATAACCTTTCTTCTTCCTTCCTTGAAAGTTTAGAACTAATAATAATAGGATGTATTTTCTTATCATCAAGATAAGTATATTTAAGACCATCAGGTAAAGGTTTTAATTCGAAAACAGGATCCCCTTTAGGTGGTAGTGTGGTACCAAAATCTTCCACAGGTAGATTATGCTTAAGATGTTTCGGCTGATGAAAGAAAACTTCGTCAATCTCATTTCTTTCCTTCATGAAGACATCACTTTCATGGTCTTCCATGAACTGTTGCAAAGCGTTTTTAGGAGCAAGAGAAATAGCACACAGTTATTCAACCCTGAAATCCTCATCAGGTAGTTCATTTTCATAAGGAGTTTTGGCAAATTTGGAAAAATTAAACTCATACGATTCTCCAGCAAACTTAGTCAAAACTTTTTCCTTCCTACAATCTATGATAGCCCCACAAGTATTAAGGAAGGGTCTACCAAAGATGATAGGATAGGTTTTACTAGCTTCTTTACCAAGTACTAGAAAATCAGCAGGATATTTAATATTACCACAAAGGACCTCCACATCTCTTACAATACCAATAGGGCAAACTTGCTCTCTATTAGCAAGGTGAATAACCACATCAATGTCCTCAAGCTCACAAGGACCAATCTCATGCATAACTTCCCTGTAAAGCTCATAAGGAATAGCACTAGAACTAGCACCAATATCACATAAACCATAGTAGCTATGACTACCAATTTTAACAGAAAGCACAGGAACACTATCTTTTCTAACTTTCTTAGGATGAGAAACAATATTAGTAGCGTCTTCACAGAAGACAATATGCTCATCCTCTATATTTCTAGTGACAAGATCTTTCACAATATCTACCACAGGCTCAATATCAATAAGCTCATCGGACCCTACATCTTTATTTACGCTTTTTCTAACCACAATAGCCATAATAGAATGCTCCCTCACCTTAGAAGGAAAAGGAGTTTTCTCAATATAAGGTTCAGGAAAAATAGGATCAACAGTGCAAACCTCTGTACTAGCAGGAACATGGGTGACAGTGTCTTTATAAGGAGCGTGGTACTTGTCCCACTCTTTCTTGGGAAGTTCAATATAAGAGGCAAAGGCATTAAAACATTTTCCAAGAACTTCGGGATAAAGGCCAAACTTATTGCAAATATCACGGAATTTATCAGTAGCCATAAAAGATTTAATGCATTCATAATCATAGTTTATACCTGACTTTCTTCCTTTGTCATTCTCCCAAGCCTCAGTGTTATCTTAAATATGGTCTAAGAGATACCATTTAGCTTCTTCCTTCATACGTGTGAATGATCCAGCACAAGAAGCATCTAGTAAATCTTTATCATGAAGAGAAAGCCTAGCATAAAAATTATTGAGAATAATATTGTTGGGGAGTTCATGAATAGGACATTTAAGCATTAGTAACTTCAATCTCCCCCAATCTTGAGCTATACTCTCTCCATCAAGAGGCCAAAAGTTATATATAAGACTTCTATCCTTATGGATTTCACTAGGAGGATAAAATTTAGAGTAAAAGAGAGATGCCATCTCCTCCCATTCCATGGATTGTCCATTCTTCAGTAGCTTATACCATGCTTCAGCTCTCCCTTTTAAGGATATGGAGAGTAATTTCTGCTTCACCTTTTCAGTTGTGATACCTGCACACTTAAACAACCCGCATAATTCATGGATAAAAAGCAAGTGATCACCAGGATGGACAGTTCCATCCCCAAAATAATAATTATCCATGACACGATTAACAATACTTGTAGGTATCTTAAAAGGATCTATCTCAACAGGAGGTGGTTCATCTACTACCATAGCAGTGGTAGTAGTTTTCCCAAACAGAAAACCAAGTGGGTTATCCATATTGGAAACAAAGTAACAAGCAGTAACAAAAGCAATACTCACAGTAAAAGTTTCCCTTACCAGTTTCACTCTTCAACAGCGCTTCACTCCCCGGCAACGGTGCCAGAAAATAGTCTTGATGACCCACAAGTATAGGGGGTGTATCGTAGTACTTTCGATAAATAGGAGTGTCAATCCCAATGAGGATCAAAAGGTGCTAAACAGTGGTATGGAGCAGGAAATCCCTGTGAATACTTAGAAAACAGATTTTTAGTGGTTTTCTGACAAGGCAACAAAACAAAGAGCAAGTAACAAAAGTAACAAACAAATGGAGCAAGTGTCCCAATCCTTTCTTAGCAAAGGACAAGCCGGTGGAAGTACTTATAAGGACCAAACGTTCTCGAAGACTCATGGGAATTCTGTCAAGTGCTTTCGCTTCAAATAGCTTAGTACTCTTCTTTGGTGTTTGTAAGTGTTGTGTGGGTGAACCTGTGCTAACATACCGCCCTTCTTAGGACTAATACATACTTGTGATTAAACCCCCTGCAAACATATGTAACTACAGGAAAGTAATTAAGATATAAATCTAACCACGGCCTTAAACTCTAAGATCCTACACTCCCTTGTGCAAAGGTGTCCTAACGGGGGTTTAGTTTCTGTCACTCCGGGAACCCCATGATTAGTAGCCAAATACACAATGCATCCCCCTAGTCCCATAAATGGTGAAGTTTCATGTAGTCGACATTCACATGACACCACTAGAAGAATAGCACCACAACTTAAATACTAAACCATTGAATAATAACTCATCACAGATTCACTACTAACAACATGACTTCTCCCATGTCCTCAAGAACAAGACGAACTACTCATAAGACATCATATGGATCGAGATCAAAGATGATATGATAATGGATAACAATCTGAACATAAACAGTAATCCAATGGTTCCACTCACAAGCATCAACTACAATAGTAATGAACACCGGGAAAGTTTCCCCTAAGAACTAAAGCAATATCCAACACAATTGTTACAGTGGGACGGAGTGGTGATGATGGTGTTGGTGGAGATGATGGTGTGGATGATGATGATGATCCCGATGAAGCCTAGCTTGATGACGGTGTTGATGTCGACGGTCTCCCCTCTCCGGGAAGGAATTCCCCCGGTAGAAATCTGTCTGTCAGAGAGATCTTTCTCTCTTGGTGTTTTCCGCCCCCCAGAGGCGGCGGAAATCTATCTGTGGTTGCTCCCCGAACCTTAGGGTTTTGTAGGGAAGATATAGGAGAAGGGGCGGAATCGTAGGTCGGGCAGGTGGGCCACACCTGCCCTAGGCGCGGGGTCAGGTGGGCCCGCGCCTAGGGGGTATGGGCCCCCTGAGGCCCATATCCATCCCTCCTTCTAGCTTCCTTCGTCTTCTGGTAAAATAATATGTTTCCATATTTTTCTGTTATTTTTCTAATCTTCGCGAAATTGCACCGAAATGCCTTGTTTTCCATAAGAATCCAGTCTCCGGCAGTCCATCCTCTAGGAATCATCCAACATGCATAAATAGATGAAAAAGCCATAAGTAATGCCTCATAATAAGACAAACATCAACGAATAGAGGTAAATTATGATATAGAAAGGTGATGCAAATTGGGCGTATCATGGTACCACTTTATGCTTTGATTAGTAATGTTTTGTCGCTCTGAATGATTATGGCCATTATTGCTCTCTTAGTTGGTCGCTCTGAGTCTTTTGCTAGCCTCCACTTGTATGAGTAAGCTCTACTCATGCATCCAACTCCCAAGAAACCACGTTATTCCAAAGTGTCCACTATAAATTCCTATGCATGGTGTAGTACACCATTCCAAGTATATTCTTGTTTTATCTATCTTCCAAATTAAACTTATTATGTGAAAAATTAGTGATTAAAGCTCTCACAAACTTGACGGCACACTTTATTTTTCTTGCCCCTAATAAAATTGAACCATTGTCATCTATGTTGTATATGCTTGCACTTATATGTTAGAATTAGCAGAACCATGCTGTCATGGGGAACGCTTTCAACATTGCACTTGTACATTGCACCTAGTTGATATCATGCTCTTTTTTTTGTGGATGTCGTCGGTGTGAAATGAAAGGGGAGCTTGTAAGTCCATGGAGTTATGTATATGTGTTAGAGATATGCCTGGGCCGCTAGACTAATCCATGCCTAATCATGGTAGAAACTTGCAGCATCACCATAGTAAGCAATCTATGAAGCTTTTTTCTTATAAAGAAAAAGAGAGAGACATATTGAAAAGAGGAAAGAGAGAAAAAAAAGCACCATTTTCCCATGGTAAATAAGAAGATTGCTGAGATGCTCATTATCTGCTTGCCTTGTCATTTTGATTATGGGATAGCTCCTGTATCATGTGCAAGGAGTACCCCGTTGGCGATTCTCTATGATACACATGTACTTACTATGACAAGAACTTACAGGTAACTAAAGTTGAGTAGCATGAGGAGCGGCCCTCGTACTAAAGGGACCTGAGATTACCAAATTATACTTTGTCAAGCATATACTCCATAGTATGTTCACTTTAACCTTAATCACTTCAAGATGCTTAAGATAGGGGTAATGAGAGCTGAAAGCTAACAAGTACTCCCTCCTTCACGATTTGCAGGGCGCTCTACAAAAATCTCACGGACCTAGGCGTAAACGTATTGGCTGACAATTAGACCTATTAGTGAGCGGTTAAGGCGCATGTAGTGGTGGGAGACTGTTGCATGCATAGAAAGTTGGAAGAAAAGCTGCCACATTAATTAATAATTAATGCTTATGCGCCTAGGAATGTTGTAGTTTTGGAAAAACCCAAATTTTATTAGGCGCCCTGCAAACCGTGAAGGAGGTAGTACCATAATTTTTGGAAGCTCTTTATGAAACTTGAAATCCCTACTTCCCTTTGAAGGGCCTTTCTTCCACTATTACATTGAGTCTCCACCTTCTATCCTTAGGCACCAATTAAGAGCGCATAGTTGCCATTCTTAGTTCTATTTGCATTGTCCCAAAACTTATTGATTGATTCATATTGTTGATATTGTGTAACATCCCAGCATTAGAACCTAGAAATAAGCTGAACCCAGATGTGTGCATTGCATTCATGCATAGAAAATCCGAATAATTTTCGCGCTTTTAAACAAAACTTGTCAAAGTGATTGAAGCTTCTCTCAACTTGATGGAATTAAAGTAGATCATCAAGTTGACTGTGATAATTTTCATTATGACCTTTGCTAAAACCCTATTTGGGTAAGCATGATTTGATCTAAGGGTAGACCAGATATAATAAAATGTTACTCATAATACATTGCTTAAATGATTAATATCTGATCCTTAAGGGATCCTATCATCAAATTCAGCACAACAACTCACAAATGCCAAGTTAAGATTACAACTAAAGTAATATAAATGTAATGACTAATCCTGACCTATCTTATTCTTATCTATTCTTACTATGAATATGATAGTAATACCTAACTTTAACTCTTTAATGAGTTTGAGTTGGAAAGAGACTAAGTCAAGATCATTCACCATATATCTTTCTTTCCATATCAATCTTTATAGGACCTAACTTAATATCTTTTGTTCATCAATGGTTAAGCCATTGATTCAAAAATTCTTTAACTATCAATACTTGATCTACTACTTATTGATCTTATCATAGCATCTACTTAAATCTTTTAAAGAGGGCATAGTACATGAATAATAGCCTTAATCCAATTAAATATACTAAGAAGATAATTCCAATACAATAGTAAGGTTGTATTGATGAAGTCTTGATTAGCCAATTGGAAACCTAAGATATAAATGATTAAAGGATTATAATGATCTTACTTGCTCACCAAGATTGTATACTTATATCAAGTATAAGTGATATTGGTGTATACAACATGATTAAAATCCTAGTATAGATAAGTTATCCTAGAGTAGTTAATACAGGTCACCTTAATATAATGTGAGGTTGGAGTATGAGTTATTGGAGTAAATGTAAGAAAGTATGATTCAATTAAAGCTAGTGTAGCATAGAGTTATGGAAGTAGTGTAATCCATCTTAAAGGATAGTAAGCTCTAAAGAAAGGTAGATGGATGATTAAGGAAGATTATGAGTGGAGTTTGAAGGAACTACTTGTTGAATGGAAGGTTATCAACAGTAGAGTAGTGGATATAACCAAGAATGGATATGACGAAACTATAAATGCTTCAATGTCAAGCTCATTGGATTCATCCATGAGTTTAGAGAAATAAAAGGTGAATAAGAACATTCTTGTGAAGTAAAGCTCATCATGTTAATCATGATGATAGATTGGAAAGGGTAGTATATCTAGGAAAGGAATTCCTTAATTAGAAATCTAGGATTGTGAATTATGGAAAATAGACATTCTTGGAAAACATCCAACTCTAAATATTAAACCCAACATTATATCCATTTCATATTATTAATTCCTCATCTAATATCTATATCACTTAATAGGACTATTTTCTTATAGCAAATCACATAAGCACATCTCTGTCAATTCCAACCATCATAATTATATGTGCTTAGGAGTATCCTTATCAATTCCTTTCCATAAAACATTCTAGATATAACTTTCTATTTTGAAAAGGTGATGTCATTAAATATCACAAACAGAAGACAATATGTTTAGTTATTAAATATTTACTCACATCCACAAAGGAATCTAAGTATATTAATAAACCTAAACCCTAGGGTAAATATTCACACTTCAAACCCTAAACTTCTTTGTTTATCATAATAGAATATATACATTGCCATTTCCCAAGTTAATGGAAGTATTAATAACCATATTAATTTATTTTGTATTTCATGCATCAAATAATGATATAGGATCATTATACATATAAAAATTTCTATTCAAACTATGAGCCAACTAGAGTTAAGTTTTATAAACAAATAAGAATATATCATTTAATAAATCCATGGTTAAAAGTGGAAAGAAAAATAATAAGAAAAGCTTCAACAAAATATTAAAAGGGGTTCATGTAGAGAAAATAAAATAAATATAAAAACATTATATAATAAAAATTCACAAATGATACTAAATATATTTTAGTATTACTACAATTATCCAACAAATAATTCTACAAAGAAAAGTTTAAATTAAAGATTATATACAAATCTGAAAAGGAAAACAGAAAATAGAAAAATGGAAAACAAATAAAAAAACAAGACCTGGCCGTGGCCCAACTCCTACCTGCTTACCTATTGCCTTGTGCAGCCCACAAAGGCCCAATAACCAGCCCAGTTTGTTCTCGTCTCTGGCTGACAGGTGGGACCGAAGAGGGACTGTGGGTTGAGGGGAAAGAAGCGCGAGGGGGTTTTCTACAAAATCGGCTTCGTCGTCTACCTTGCCTACTGGAAGCAGCTCGCTGGTCGGAGCTCCGCCGTCGATCAACCGCCGCGCTACGATGCGTGCCGCCATCCCTGGGGGGAGTAGATAAGATTGTCGTGTCCTCCTCTATACTCTCATACCCATCTCATCCTCAATCTCGCTCTCCAGACCCACTTTCCTTCCTCACTGAAACCCTAGTTCGTCGGAGTTCGTCGTTTCGGTCAGATCCGACCACCCCTCGCCTTGTGGTAGCCACCGTTGGACGCGCCGTCGTGGACTTACTCACCTAGGAACAAGCACGGAAGCCCGCACACCGGGAATCATGTGAAATCGAGCATTCCTTTCATCGGCCACCGTGGCCATTATCGTCGATTCGCTGTCGTCACGCCTTCCCAAGTCTCCTCGACCACTCCATCGCAACCAGGGTAAGCTCCTCTATCTTCCAGGAGACTTCGTTAGTTCAATTGCGTCCTGTATCGAGGTCTCGCCGTGCGCCGTCGTGCACCGCCATTGGTCACCACCGTGGATCGCTTTCCGGTGACCATTTAGGGGCGACGTGACCATAGTTCAACTCGCCAGCGCATGCTCGTTCCAACGCACCTAGCCACAGCCCCGCGCGAGCACTAGATCAATCGATCCTCAACTAGTGAGGATCAACTCGAGTGACGTTATGCCTACGTCGAGTTCTAGCCATGTCAGCTAGTTTGACCAGTCCTTGTCTAACGTGGTTAATGATGTGGCCTTGGGCCCATATGTCATTTACTGGGAGTGGAGACAGGGCCGGTAACAAAATACATTTACTAACCTGAGTGCTGAGATGGACATAGGCCCACTGGTCAATGACTTAGGCTAGGTGTTGGTGCGGTGTAAAAAGTATTTCCTGTTTAAGAAATAAATAAAATGTTATAAGCTCAATTATTAATATCCCAGAAATCAAATAAATGATTAAATCTTGTTTAATTCATAACTTTTGATTTATAATTCAGAAAAATGTGTATAATATAAGGAAATTTGTAGAAAAAAATACAACTTAACATTATTATAAAATATTATTATGATGATTATTTAAATAAATATTATTTAATAAAGGTTTTATAAGTAATAAGACTTTGATAATTCATATTTCAATAATGGAAAATGTTAAAAATATAAATAAAATACCAAAAAATCTTAGAAAAAAAGAATTATAATTTAAAAGTATAACCATACATTATTATTTCACTTAATTAAATATTTATCATTTATTATGTATTTATAAAGTAATAAATATTGTCAAAATCATATCTTATTATTTATAAATCACAAAAAATAAATGTAATATACCAAAATGATCATAAAAATAATATCTACTAGCTAAAAATATAATATTCCACTTTTGAAGGTAAATAAAAGCTTAATACTTTAGTAATTTGAATTTAAACCTATTCCTTTAATTTAAAAAATTCATATAAGGGTAAATAAATTTGTTAATATTCCTAAAATTAGTCAATCAAGACTAATAAATAAGTATTAGTCTTGAATGTTAATAAAATTAAGTCATAATGATTCAAAACATTATAAATACTATTATATTGAATTATCCTTCTACTATATGAATAAATTATATTTTAAAAAGATCTTTAGCAATTATAAAATCTTCAAGAATAATATATCAATCAAATCCAACCTTATAATGGACTAAATCCAAAGATAATTCATGAGTAGTCACCAGTACTAATTATTTATCCACAAACTATAATCATACCTTTAGAAGGAAACAAGAAATCATGTCCCACTACCAAAAAAATAAGAGACCACTACTTAAATAAGAAGAATAACCATTCTTAAGTAACCTTAAGGCAACATTACCAAGTACACCAAAGTACCAATGTCATAAGCATTATACTTTCAAACTATCTATGTTTTAAAGTTAATTTAGTCTACAAGAATCTAAATATAATACTATAAACATTGCTAGATGTTTTATAGTTAACTTTGGTCTTATATAGTTAAGTCATAAAGCATCTTAAGACCCAAACCCTTCAAACAAACACAAATAACATCAACCAGACTCAACTAACCACAAAGGTTGTTTAGACCTTAGAAAGGAAATCTTTTCTTCTAATGTTATTCTTTTTGCCACTTCAAACAAGAACTCTTATATAAACAATCTTATATAGCAACCTTGAATAGCATTTCATAGGTGTATATTCTATTGCTGCATAACTATGTGCTGTTCACACACACTCACAAGCCCTAATAAGAAGCACAAGTGTGAAACTTATCTAAAAGGATAACATATTCTAAAGTAACCATTTCCAGAATCCAAACCCTAGAACAACGTTATTCCCGGGATTCGCGTTCATAAAAATGCATCACATTACTTATGCATTAGAGCATATTGCTTCTTTAAACATTAGTCCTTACCGGACCAATGATGATGATTTCAGATTTTGGATCTATACTGACTCTAAGACCCTGAGTGCATAATCTTGCAATCACAAAAGGCAAGTTCACACTTTATCATGTCCTTTGGTTATTTTCTGTAAAGTATTTTACAAATCCAATGTGGACATCACTTGCATTTGAAAAAGGTCCGAAAACACTATTTTCGTAATAATGCGATTATAGGTTAGTACCATGAGGCCATAACTTAATATAAAAGTTCGGGTGATAAAGGAACTTAATATCTAGGACTTAACAACCAATGTCGCCACTTATTATTGCGCTGTATATTACGCGTTAACCATGAGATTTGGAATGGGACGGAGAAGTCAATTGTATCCTTTTCCTCTTATATGGAGGCAAGACGACCTTAACGTGGCGTTGTGATTCCTTGTGCGGATCCAACATATGGGTGGGCACCCTTATACCCCACACTTTTGGTGTCTAGATTATCTATGGATGGTGTTTAGTGGATGGACCATTTAATAGGGCGCTTGCCAGGGCAACACCAGGTCATAGAGTCTTCGAGAACTCATCAGGGTTTTAGCCTACCCGAAAGGGGGCTTAACGAAGGTGAGCCAGCCTGAAGGATCGTGCAGACATATGAGGTCGCGGAGAGGGCAGTGATTGGCTTGGATCATCTACTGGGCCCCACAACATGGAATTGTGGACGGGTAAGCTGCCCGGTTGTGCAACAAGGAGTTGATCTCTCATGGGAAAAGTAACGCACCTCTGCAGAGTGTAAGAACTGTAACTTGTTACTCCCTGTTCCGGGAAGGATTTGCGAACGCGGCGGGAAAGGAAATCCATGAAAGTTCTGGTAAACCCGTGAAGGCTGATGGACATAGTTTTTCAGAATAAAAGCAACCTTTGAAGAAATGTTTACGAAAACTTGCATTGCCTACGACCTACGGTCTGTCGCTGTAGTTATAGTGCATAAAACACTCCTTTTCTAGTGAATTTGTTGAGTACGCTCGTACTCAAAGTATCTTCTTAACACTTGCTATATTCTGAAGCCGGGATAGACAACATCTACATCAAGTTATGCTCCAGGACTCATCATCCAAAGATAAAGCTCTTCAACGAAGCCAAGGAATCTAACATATACATCAACTCAAGTGAAGACGAAGTTACTGATTAAATAGGAATATAATCTCTAGCCAAAGAACCTAATTCTGTAGTGTATTGCAATATCAGCAATGCCAATCCCTTAGTTAAAATTCTAGTCTTAATAGTATAATAGTCTTGTGTTGTTTATCTTTGATTCTTCTTTGTAAGAAGTTCTTTCTCTCTCTTTAACCTAGAGTGTTCTCTGGATCTTGTGTAAAGAGTGAGTTGTAACCTTTAGCCATGTATTGGACCCGCTGTGTTCCTGTTGTGCCATTCTGAGGGATGTAATACTAGTGAACGGTGTTTCATTGGTGTTATGTCAATGACTATAGTATACTACATCATGCAGTGGTATGCTGGGTCACCGCATATTGCCTGCTCTTGAACTATTTGTATCTAGTCACTCTTATGAACTTTCAAGGTGTCCTATGCATTTATTTACTACTCCATGAGGGACAAGCTGAATGCCACTATGCTATGTTTTCTATATGTGAAACAAATAAACGTCTTTCAATGCATTGTTATTCATGATTTTTGTTTGTAACCTTTCATGTTGCTGGTAGGATCAACTACCCTACCAGGCCTTGGGCAGAGATTGTAGGGGAAGGAGGGAGTGGTGTGCAAGCGGAGGCGAGGTCGCCGGCGGCTGGGCGCCATCGTGCGGACGCAGGGAGGCGGCGGCTAGGGTTGAGGGTCCGACTCCTTCAGGAGTCAGCAATAAATTATGTTTATTGCTTGTCTCACCAATATTTGATTACAACTCTTATATATAATGAAAATAAGATAATTGGGTTAAGCCCCTAACTAAGCCTGCCCATTGGGCCTCCTCCGGGTATAAGATATACCGGTCATAACATCTCTCCCCGCCTGGGAAAATAGCTCGTCCTCGAGCTGGTAGTCTAGGTAGTGCTGCTGGAACTCAGCACGCTGCTCCCAAGTAGCCTCCTCCTCCGGCAGGCCCTCCCACTAAACCAATAAGTACCATACATCACGATGGAGATGTGCGCGCAACACCTTTGCCGGGATAGGGAGCAAACTCCCATCCGCGGTCGGAGGAAGGGCCGACGGAACGGCCGGTGCCGCGCCACGATAGGGCTTGAGCAGCCCCACATGGAAGACGTCATGTATGCGAGCCCCGGCTGGCAGCTTAAGGCGATACGCTAGGTGCCCAATACTCTCCAGGATGGCGAACGGTCTAGCGTAGCGGGGACCCAGCTTGCGTCTCGCTCATGGGTCCAAGGACTAAGTGGAGCGGTGAAGAAGGCGCAACCACACCCAATCCCCCACCGCGTACTCCACCTCGTGATGGTGACCGTCGTAATAGATCTTGGCCAACTGCTGGGCCTGGATGAGACGCTGCCACAGCTCGACAAGCATCTCATCACGGTTGCGGAGGAGCTCTGCAGCCTCCGTCTGAGCCGTCGCCAGATCCACTGGCTAGATGGGTGGAGGCGGACGCTCGTAGACCACCTCAAACGGCATGGCGCGCAGGTCAGAGTGGTAGGAGCTGTTGTAGCAGTACTCCGCCCATGCAAGCCAATCCACCCAAGCGTGAGGACAATCACCTATAACACAACACAAATACATGGCAATCACCTTGTTAACCACCTCCGACTGGCCGTCCATCTAGGGATGGAAGGCCGTGCTGAACTGGAGTTTCACCCCAGCCATCCTGAAGAGATCACGCCACACATGCCCCATGAACACCGGGTCCCGGTCGCTGATGATCGATGCAGAAAACCCGTGGAGGCGGACTATGTCGTCGAAGAAGGCATGAGCCACCAACGCGGTAGTGTAGGGGTGGCCGAGCGCGATGAAGTGGGCATACTTGGAGAAGAGATCGACCACCGTGAGGATGACGAACTTGTCGCCCACCTTGGGAAGGCCCTCGATGAAGTCCATGGAGATATCGGCCCATACCTAAGATGGCACCTCCAGTGGCTGCAACACCCCTGTCGGCCACAGGGTCTCCGTCTTGTTACGCTGGCACGTCTCGAAAGAACGCACCCAGTCCCGGACCAATGCTCGATCACCGGGGATGTAGAAGTCGGCACGGAGACGGTGGAGGGTCTTCTGAACACCCTTATGACCGGCTGAGTGGGCCATCAGCAGCACCTGGTGGTGGAGGTCATCATGGTCGGGCACGAAGATACGGCGCCCATGAAGGAGCAAGCCATCCACCAGGCGCCATGTCTCGTCCAGCTCGCCTGCCTCCAACTGCTGCCGCATGACCTAAGCGTCCGGTGCGACCGTGGTGGCCCAAAGAATATGGGCGAAGAGGGTAAAGGTGGGGCCCAAGAAGATGCACAACATCGTCCCCTCGGCGTCGCCATCGGCCGCGTCAGGGTTGGCATCACAGTGAGACAGGGCGTTAGCCACGGTGTTGAGGCGCCCTGGAAGGTACTCAGCTGTCACATCCCAAGATTTTGGAAATTGGGACTAGAATTTTTTTTGCATTTGCATGACATTCACGAGCATTGCATTGCATATTTGCATCAATAAAAATCCCTAAATATAAATAAAGTACTAAAACCCTAAATAGTATATGCCACTTTGCTCCTAAAGAGAATTAAATTGGCTTTATAAAAACCCATTGTTGCTAAGGAATCGATTATTGATAATTATAGCCTAAAAAGATCCAATTAATATTACAAAATTTTAGAAACAAAATTGAGCTCATTTGGAGCTATTATGAAAAAGTTATGGAATGAATACAAACAAATAAAGATATAGATAAAATAAAATATACAAGATTTTATAAATTCACAACTTGCAAACTAGTAAAAATATTAAAAATATGATTCTAGAATAATCTATTTAATTTTAGAAAAATTTAGAAACAAGAATCATATCATTTGGAGTTCGTATGCAAAAGATATAAGGGAAACAAGTAAATAGAAAATGAAAAAGGAAAAAAAACTAAATGGGCCGGTTAAGCCAGCCGGTGGCCCAGCAAGGAGCCGATCGAACCAGCCAGCGGTACATGAAGAAGAGATCGATCCCACCTATGCTTTAATTCCGTGCAAATCAGTTTTTCTCAAACCTATCTCTATTTAAACTCTTATAATTTTTAATCTACAACTCCAAATCGACTTCCGTTTGTTTCTACTTGTTCTCTACTCCAAAACCTATCTCCCCATCGTCTTAAACCTCCATATAAACTCGTGGAGCCACAGCGGTATAAGTTTTTCTTCTCGAAATCCCGAATCTATATATGTCCGAATCTTGTTTCGATTATTCACCCATCTAGACCTCGTTGTTTGCCTTCAGACAAAAAACGAAAGTTGTAGATCCCGTCAAAATATTTCGATCCCGACAAACCTCACCTCTTTTCATCCACCACAGCCGGATAATTTCGCATCGCAATATTTCAGATATGACGGTGTAAATCCAAGATGTAATCGCGCTCGTTTCTTCAAATCCAAATTCCTTTGGTGAGAAGGTAGGACTAATGATTCCTCACAACTTTCATGTTGTAAGTTTTTTAATTTGACCTATGGATCTCTAACACAGATCTATTTCTTGTCTATTCTCAGCCAAAATCGGGTCAATCTCCTCTCCTAGCCACTAGATCTCATCCCAATGGCTAGGATTAGATCGATTCCGCGAAGGGGTACGAGCTAACTAGATCTCGCCACCTATCAACGCCAGGTCAGCCCCGCGTCCCAATCAGCATAGAATATTCCCTGTAGATTTGAAAATTGAATTTAATTTACAGAAAATTGTGTAAACTTGCAAAAATCATATAAAAATCCGTAGATCCAAAAATAGAGAATAATATATCAATGGATTCAGAAAAATGTGTAGAATATTAATATGGCATTAGATTCAACCTTTACAGTATGCGTTTAGTGCAGTAACTTAATTAGTTTTAATGGTCTTTTAGGTTAATAAATTCATAGGAAATTATCTATAACTCCGAAAAATATGAACAATATATCAAATTGAAGCTACTATAATGTAGATTAATAATATCTAGTTGGATCCAGCTTTTGCGGAATATTTACCGTGTAGCAATGTAATTAGTTTTAATGGCTTTATAAATCATTAAATTCATAGTAAATTAATTGCTTGTCACAAAAATATGAATGATATAACGATGGAAAGCTGGTTCCATGTAGATCATCAATATGCAAATGGTTCAGGCAAATACTGTAAGGTTTCGTAGCAATTAGATAAATAGATTAATGGCCTATTTAGAGTATTAAAATCATAGTAATTCGAATACTGCTCAGAAAATTACAAATAATATGTCCCTGAAATCACAATTCCGTGGAGATTACAGATATAATTTTGGTTTTATTTTTAGGCAACAGAAACTATATGAATCATTTAAAACCCATTAAACACTATTTAAATCATACAAAAAGATCTATAACTCCGATTAGGGTGAATCCAACGCCTACTGGTTTGTATTAACATCCTCTATCAAGTAAACCCAAGAAACAAATTTAATTCGACAGTTAGAACAGGTGTTACAACAGAACTATTAAAAACGCTATATTGGCAAGTAATGATTAATAACAAGTACTCCATTGCATTAATTGGTCTCTTGCATGCATCATATGCTTCAGAATTGTTTATAGAACTAAAATAACAACCATTGTGACTTATTATATTGTCATGCATGCATTTGTTGTATTTGTTTGATATCTTTGTGCTATTGTTTATGTTGTATGCAATTGTTTGATCGATAGATTGCGAGGAGTGCAACGTGTGTGATTGCAACGAGTGCTTGAACGACTTTAACTACAACCAAGGCAAGTAGATGCTACTTTGTTAAAGATATTGCCCTACTATTTTCAACGCATTGTTGTGTATTTTGTAGAAGCATGTGTAGGAAAGTACTATCGCTATGCTATGTCCTATTATGTGGTAGGGATTTCCTGTAGATGAGCCACCATTGGTAGATGTGCTTAGCCATGCTATGATGAACGAGGGCTGGGTTACATCACTAAAAGTTGTTTCTAAATGTGTTGGTGTGCGAAAACTAAAAACAACTTAATCAATGAATCTCCTAGGTGTGGTGGGATTGATAATTTTTGGTGGTATCATTGCGGAAAGGCACCCAGGTATCAAGAGAAAAAGATTGGCTTCTTTATTTTGTAGCTTACGTGTACAACCATGTCCCAATAATGAAATGGACGATTGGTTGGACTCAGTAGGTTGTGGTAACTCGAACCTACGCATCCAGAGATGTAGAATTTTGGTAGGTTGGACCGGTGCGTGTCGGGTTTGGGGAGCTACTTCCCGAACGGTCCCTTCTTGGAATTCTCCCTATCATCACCCAATATGAGAGTGGTGGTACGAGCTGGGCTGGCCAAGTCACATGGGTAAAGTGTACTAACCCCTGTAGGGTGTATAAACTAATCGATTAGCCGTTTCCCCGGTTATGGACATCTGAGTTGCTTGATATTGAGTTCATGACATGTTTCTCGCTCATTCTAATTTCATAATTGCTTTAATGTTGATGGGTTAATCCATTTGGGATCTTTTCAAAGAAAATCAAAACTGTTTATGAAAGTAGGACAAAGATAATTGTAAATGCAAGCTAGCCGCAGCTCCACTTTCCAAATATGCATGTAGATGTTAGCTCTATTGTCTCCTTTAATATCTCTACTTGTCATACATTCCAAGTATTGACCCTTCGGGGCTGCTACGTTTTATGTTGCAGGATGTTCCGATTCTGAGTGATCGAATAGGTCGCGTCGCTTGTGGGAAATTTAAGATGGAGTCTACTATATATTTAAGCTTCCGTTTGCTATTAAACTATTTGAGCTAGCCTGCATGCTAAGATTTATTGTAATAATTACAAATTCTAGATCAATTCGTTATTTATGATGCACTGTTAAATTCTTTGGTATTCATCTGTACCGTGTGTGCCAGTGAACCGATCCAGGGATTGGCACTATACACATGAACTCAGCCTTATCAGGCGAGGGTGTTACATCATCCATGAAGTCAAATCCGAAGAGCTTGCTGATCCACTGATGTTGCGGCACCGTCGAAAGCCGCTGGTCCAAGAGGAACTTGAGGCTATAGTGATCTGTGCGAATATGAAATGATCGACCCCATAGATAGGGCCACCAATGGCACACGGCCTGCACCAAGCCAATGAGCTCCTGCTCGTACGCCGCGAGCTTGAGGTGACATGTGGCGAAGGGCCTGCTGAAGTAGGCGAGGGGACCGTCGCCCTGGTGAAGGACGACACCGAACCCCACACCGGAGGCGTCGCAGTCGACGATGAAGGGCCGGTAGAAGTCCGGCATCTGCAGAATGGGGCCATCATAAGTGTAGGGTTCACAACATAGAAAACAAAAAATTTCCTACGATGGGAACATCTAAGTACCAAGATCTATCTACTAGATACAAGCAACGGGTGGATATACATCCATAGAATACATACCCTCGAAGACCGAATAGCGTTAACGAGGTTGTACTCGTGGATGATGTAGACGAACGCTTGCCGATCTCAAGATCGTGATGAAGTCCATCTGGTCTAGCTGGTCCAGCACGATCAAGTCCAGCACCTCAAAGCAGTGGTGCATCCGTGATCGCACACACGTACGGGTACCCCGACAACCTCCGCGCCCTCGCTCCAGCGAAGCAGCGGAAGCAACAAATCCTTCCAGAAAAATCCACCGGGAACATGTATCTCGCTGATCCGAGACCATGGGGGATAAATTCTAGAGGGGGAGAGAGATCCTTCACGAGGAGGTGTGAGTGAGAGAGAGGGAGGGGGCCTCCTTTTATAGGGAGAGGGGGGCACCCAAGGGGCCATGCACCCAGCCATGGGGCTGCCCCCACCTCTTCCACATTCATGTGGGTGGACACTCCACTCACTCAAATGCCTTTCAATTCCCTCCACTCAAAAACCCACTCAAATTCCCATTAAATTTCCACCAAATTTAATGCAAACTCTCATTAAATAAAACTCCTTTATTTATTCAGAATTTTGTCAATTACTTTAATGACAAACAGTCACATATAACCCCTTTCTAGTATTTCATTTCACATGCAGAAACAGTTTCTGCAATTTCACCCGAAAACCCGTTTCGGTATCTAGTGAAATAAATTCCTGCGCTTGTTATTCTTTTCGCATGAAACTTTTGCTCCAAATGGATGTCGGTGTCTCTTAAGTGTGTCATCCTATGGTTCGCGAATAATGTGGACATGATCGAGACCCCTCTCAGATCAATAATCAGAAGCGGGATCTGGAGACCCATACTGACTCCGACACATTCAACGATGACTTTCTTGTGATCGTCGGAACCTTTTATGCTAGTATCTTAATCCCTTTGTTTCACGATATATTACATGTCCGAGATTCGATCATCAGTATCTCCATACCTAGTTTGATCTCGTTACTGACATGTACTCTTTTCTTGTTCCCGTGATATAATATTCTAGTGATCAAATCACTTGCTTGCAAGCTAATCAATGTGATATCACCGAGACGGCCCAGAGCATATCTATCCGTCATCGGGATGAACAAATTCCACTCTTGATCCATGGGCCTCAACATAACACTTTATTAGTTCTGAATCCATCTTTATAATCACCCAGTTACGGTGTGACGTTTGATGTTATCAAGAAACTCTTCCGGTGTTAGTGATTGACATGATCTCATGGTCTAAGGATTAGGATCACTTCGTAAGTTGTTATAGCAATATAAACTCAATGACTTTGATCGTAATGCTATACTTCGGATGAATTTTCATCACACCATTACACTAATGTTGTGACCTCGTTATTAACAACATCCAATGTCCATGATCAGGAAACCTATGATCATCTTGTTAATCAACGAGCTAGTTTATAAGAGAGGCATAACTAGGAACTACCTTTTGTTTATTAAACACACGTGTATTAACGTTTCCTTATTAATACAATTATAGCATGCAAAATAAACATTTATCATAAATAAGTAATACGATAATAACCACTTTATTATTGCCTCTCGGGCATATTCCCTTCAGTCTCCCACTTGCACTAGAGACAATAATCTAGTTTGAAAACTTTGTGTATTGAACACCTATGGCTTTCTGGTGTTCCAAATACGCAATTGCAAGTGGTTAACATAATCTACGGATCTGACGCTTGCAGGTCCGTTTGTATTTGCATGTCTTTGCGTCTCCACGCATCACTCATTCTCCAATGAGATGGCATTGTATAAATTTGGTCTTTTGGTGAGACCTTTAGTTCCTTGGGGTTAAATCATGTCAATACTATTGTCATACAATATATCTTTAGTGTTAGCCCATTGCGAACCACACCTTAGTTTGATAACAAACTACTTGACACAAATTCCCTCCTTTGATGCTACTATAGCAGTCATATACTTAGCCTTTTTGTTGTAGTATTCGTCACAATGTCTTAACTTTGGATTTCATCCAAATCCATCATGGAAACTTTATTTCCATTTCATTGTGCCACCCATAGTTTAAATTGAGATAAACTTAATTTGTATCTTGTGACAAACCTAGTATCAATGTAACGCTTTACAATGAACTATTTGTAATTGTTTGTCACCTCTACACAAATATATTCTTAGTTCTTTCAAAAATATCATAAGAATATCCTCACTATCTTCCAATGATCATTTTATGATTCATTCTGGTATATGCTCATAACACTTAGAGCATCGGACATATCTGGATGTGTACATATCATGGTATGATTGATCAAAACATTCTCATAATTTCACTCATCAAGTGTCAAAGCACTTGAATCTTGTTTCACTTATCAAGTGTCAATACACTTGAATCTTGATTCAATTCCTTTTCCATGCAACAAGAACTGTTTCTTGTCGTTTCTATATTGAACTCCTTCAATATCTCATATATGTACGTTTGGCACAACCATATTGGCGTCACAGTCTATCCACTATAGACATTCACGCTAAATATTCGGGTTTTGCCTAAGTCTTTCATCAAAATGAAATTCTTAACCTTTGTCAATAAAAGATACATCATTTCCAATCAACAAGATTTCCTCCACATAATGTATTAGAAATATGTCTCAGCGCTCCCACTTAATTTCTTGCAAATGCAAGCATCTTCATCGTCTCCTGATGAAAACTCTTTTTCATCACGGTGAAGATTCCAACTCCGCGATGCTTACTTCAACCATTGAAGTTTGCATGCCCTTTTTAGCATCCTTTGAATTTTAACATAACCCTTTGGACCGTGTCATGTACACGTCCTAGGTAACCATTATATTAGAAGAATTTTGTTTTGTTTATTCATCTACCATATACCAAATTATATGTAGTGGTTGCTACTTTAATCCGTCCAGACTAAATATCGCTATGAAAGATCAAATCTTGTCATAGTCAACTCCTTGAACATTGTCGTAAAATACTTTACCGACATGTCGACTATTTCATAGATGTGAA
The DNA here is from genome assembly GCA_030063025.1 of Avena longiglumis. Taxonomy (NCBI): domain Eukaryota; kingdom Viridiplantae; phylum Streptophyta; class Magnoliopsida; order Poales; family Poaceae; genus Avena; species Avena longiglumis. The sequence goes on along the minus strand of CP125974.1, from coordinate 451,241,146 downwards.
ACATCCATGTCTGTTTCTTTATAGATCCAAATACGACTGATAGGTTTTTACACCTTTCCGGAGGGTCTTCCAAGTTCAAAACTTGATTTCTCGTATATGGAACTATCACGGATTTTATGGCTTCAAGCCATTTGATGTAGTTAGGGCCCATCATCGCTTCTTTGCATGTAGTCGGTTCATCATTGTCAAACAATAATGATTTACTCTCAAATCTTAGCATTTGATTGTTTATTCGACCGACTTGGTTCAATAAGAACTTAGATCTCCGTGACCACAACCTTTGAGGCTCATAAGCTATGAGCATTATGGCAGCCTCCGGAATAATTTCCGGCTCTGTGCAACTCAGCACATTTAGCTCAGGTTCGTTAACCTTATCAAAGTTCTATTGTCCTCCCACTTAACTTTTGCGAAAAATTCCTTTTTCAAGAAAATTCACATTTCAAGCGACAAACCCTTTTGTCCTTGGTGTTATGAAGGAATAACCAATTGTTATTCGAAATAACCTAAAAGACATGCTCATCTGACTTTGATTGTAAACATCTTACTTATGTTTAGCATACCAAAATTTAAGAAATGACAACTTGGGTTTTACCCCAAACCATAACTTCCATGGTGTCATTTCAACGAATCAAGATGGAGCTCTTTTCATTGTAAAAGCGGAAGTCTCTAAAGCTTTAATCTTTTAAAACATAATGGCAGTTTTATAAATAACACCTTTGATCCAACCATGTTAAACAAGATTTCATTACAAATCTCAAACACTCCATACTCCTATGGTGTTTCGGGAGATATAAATCTAGGTGTTTTGCTAAACTTGCAACTCAAATAAATCCCTTTATGATAAAATCATAATTCATTTATTTTCTTGTTACACTTGTAACTCAAATAGATCCCTGATGATAAAATCATAAACCATTTATTTTCTTGTCACAATGATTTTCACTTGATCTTGAAAGTCTTTGAACGTTTTCAAATATTTCACACTTCTTTCTCATTAAGTGAACATTCACTCAAATTTTTGGAGAAAGCATATGAAGTTGAAATCCATCGCTTACTACTATACATAATGGACTACATACATCGATATGTATAAATTCCAATAATTTAGTCGTTCATTCTTCTTTGGCCTTTGAACGAAGTTTTAATTATCACGTGGAAAATCTCACAAGCGTCACTTGATCAAATCAAAGACTTCAAAAATCCATGAATATGGATATTCTTCATGTTTTCTTTCAGATATAATTTAAACAGCGATGTCACTTCGTAAGCGATCTTTCAATCATTTGTCTTGCGACATTTTAGCATTAGGTTTTATGGATGTGATTTCTCCAACTAGATTTGTAAATCGTCCATCTTATATGGAATACGGTATTATTTGAACAACCTTTGTTCTCATAATACCTGATTTAAATAACAATTATTAAAACAAATCTTGAAGTCAAGCTTTGGTGTCAACGAGAAAAACAAACAACGGTTTGTTGGTTTTCAATGAACATCATCACATATTCTCTTGCTAGTTACTTAGGCCATTGTGGTTCATGAATTGTGTCGTTCCGTATGAAATTTCATACCAACCAATTCGGTATTCAATACCCAAGAACCACATTGTTTAACAAGCAAAGAATACAACCATAACATGTATATCATATATATACCGAAATTGGATATTTCCAATCTTTTCTTTTCTGCCAAATATATTTTATAGATTCTCTTTCAGCATTTCCTTTTCCTTTTTAAAAGAATCTATCAACATCAAAAGTGGTGCCATATACATGACACATAGTCCAAAGCGTGTATATTCAAATAATAATACCTTTGGACTTGCACATTGAAGTAGATCACCATCATCAAAATGATCGGTATTCTTTCAAAATCCATTCTTTAGTACTCTTATAGTGTAGTAAGCACTTTACATACATCTTCTATTCATCCTTATCATGACGACTTTCACGATCAAGCTACTATAGCTTATAAAGGCGAATCGTGAGTATAACATTACTTTCCAAAACCCTTTTGGATGATTAGGATGTCTAGCAACCTTCGTAAATTCTCATCCAATATGAGAACACATATTATACTCTATCATATTGCAACCAAAACATTGTTTCAGATATCGTTATATCTACCACACATGATGGTTTCTGAAACAATTCTTTCAGCTCCTAGATAAACTTGATGTTTAAATCAAGAATCATGGAGGCAAACATGATACTTAAGATACTAACACTGGAATTGTTACTCTCGATTTAATACCAACTATTAAATTTCATGGAGTAAATAGAGTTTGCTGAAAGTTTGCAATAGGACTTTAAACTTTAGATTGACACTCAACACAATACGATACCAGTTCGTAAAGTATTTATCCAGAATCTTATAGTTCTATTATCTCAATTACAATTATGCATAAGGTGGTGAACGAATGCCAATGACTACAACAAATTATGCAAATTCACTTTGATTTAATTTATGATAAATTGAGTTCTACTAATCCAAATTAGAAATGAACTCCCAATCAAAAACGACATCCCTCGTGTATTTTTGGTGATTACATGAACCAAATCCACTACACCAAGTCCGATCATCACGTGAGTCGACGTAGCTTCAAAGGCGAGCATCCATATGGTCATCATATCAAAACATATGACTCATGCTTAACCTTTCGGTCCGTGTTCCGAGGCCATGTCTGTACATGCTAGGCTCGCCAAGTAAGAACCTTAGTATTCGCGTGTGTAATTGTCTTACACCCGAGATGTGCTCGTGGATTCAAGTACACCCGATCATCACGTGATGTCTTCAAGCGGCAATACATTGTCGGTGCATACTCAAGGAAGAACACATTTTTATCTTGATATCTAAATGAGGGATCATCTTATTATGCTAATAAAACGCCAAACAAGCAATATAAGATGCAATCAAACATCGCATGTTTATAAGTGAAATGATATGGTTCCCGCATATGATCTCCATCATGTGCACCGTGGTATCATCTCTATCATACCTCTATGTGTAAGGCCAAGGTCTATGGAACTTACACGCTATGTGTGTTGTAAGAGTATCATCTCATACTTCTACTTATAACATCACCATATCATAACACTAGCCCAGCAACAATCTAAACTAGACGCCTCTAATTTATCCATTGCAAGTTTTACGTGGTTTAGGGCTTTCGAAGATAGAACCGTTCTTACCTACGAACATGAACCACAACGAGGATAGCCAAATTTTTGACAACTCGTTGCAAATTAGATATTAACTATAGTAGGAGAGACAGACACCCGCTAGCCACTTATGCAAAACTAGTTGCATGTCAAGCGTGGAACAGGTCTCATGTGCGAGGACATGTAAAGTTTGTCCGGGCCTCTTCATCCCACTATGCCACCAATATCCAAATTATAACTAAGAAGCAATAAAATGATCATCATCGCCCACATACTCATATGTGTACTACCCGTGCAAAATATCTACGCATAGATCCGGCTCTGACACCACTGTAGGGTTCGCAGCATAGAAAACAAAAAATTTCCTACGATGGGAACATCTAAGTACCAAGATATATCTACTAGATACAAGCAACGGGTGGATATACATCCATAGAATACATACCCTCGAAGACTGAATAGCGTTAACGAGGTTGTACTCGTGGATGATGTAGACGAACGCTTGCCGATCTCAAGATCGTGATGAAGTCCATCTGGTCCAGCTGGTCCAGCACGATCAAGTCCAGCACCTCAAAGCAATGGTGCATCCGTGATCGCACACACGTACGGGTACCCCAACAACCTCCGCGCCCTCGCTCCAGTGAAGCAGCGGAAGCAACAAATCCTTCCAGAAAAAGCCACCGGGAACATGTATCTCACTGATCCGAGACCATGGGGGATAAATTCTAGAGGGGGAGAGAGATCCTTCACGAGGAGGTGTGAGTGAGAGAGAGGGAGGGGGGCTCCTTTTATAGGGAGAGGGGGGCACCCAAGGGGCCATGCGCCCAGCCATGGGGCTTCCCCCACCTCTTCCACATTCATGTGGGTGGACACTCCACTCACTCAAATGTCTTTCAATTCCCTCCACTCAAAAACCCACTCAAATTCCCATTAAATTTCCACCAAATTTAATGCAAACTCTCATTAAATAAAACTCCTTTTATTTATTAAGAATTTTGTAAATTACTTTAATGACCAACATTCACATATAACCCCTTGCTAGTATTTCATTTCACATGCAGAAAAAGTTTCTGCAATTTCACCCAAAAACCCGTTTCGGTATCTAGTGAAATAAATTCCTGCGCTTGTTATTCTTTTCGCATGAAACTTTTGCTCCAAATGGATGTCGGTGTCTCTTAAGTGTGTCACCCTACGGTTCGCGAATAATGTGGACATGATCGAGACCCCTCTCAGATCAATAATCAGAAGCGGGATCTGGAGACCCATCGACGATTACACATTCAACGATGACTTTCTTGTGATCGTCGGAACCTTTTACGCTAGTATCTTAATCCCTTTGTTTCACGATATATTACATGTCCGAGATTCGATCATCGGTATCTCCATACCTAGTTTGATCTCGCATCGACATGTACTCTTTTCTTGTTCCGTGATATAACATTCTAGTGATCAAATCACTTGCTTGCAAGCTAATCAATGTGATATCACCGAGAGGGCCCAGAGCATATCTATCCGTCATCGGGATGAACAAATTCCACTCTCGATCCATGGGCCTCAACATAACACTTTATTAGTTCTGAATCCATCTTTATAATCACCCAGTTACGGTGTGACGTTTGATGTTATCAAGAAACTCTTCCGGTGTTAGTGATTGACATGATCTCATGGTCTAAGGATTAGGATCACTTTGTAAGTTGTTATAGCAATATAAACTCAATGACTTTGATCGTAATGCTATACTTCGGATGAATGTTCATCACAGCATTACACTAATGTTGTGACCTCGTTATTAACAACATCCAATGTCCATGATCAGGAAACCTATGATCATCTTGTTAATCAACGAGCTAGTGTATAAGAGAGGCATAACTAGGAACTACCTTTTTTTTATTAAACACACATGTATTAACGTTTCCCTATTAATACAATTATAGCATGCAAAATAAACATTTATCATAAATAAGGAATACGATAATAACCACTTTATTATTGCCTCTCGGGCATATTCCCTTTAATAAGGGCCCCCTTCAGGGCCTCGAAAGCCATAGTAGCCTCGTCGTCCCAAGAGAAGGCATCGCGATGCAGTAGGTGCATGAGCGGCAAAGCGATGAGGCCGAAGTCTGGGATAAACTTCCGGTAGTACCCAGCGAGGCCCAAGAAACTACGGAGGGCGCATGGAGAGTGCGGTGTCAGCCAAGCCGCGACGGCCGCCACCTTGTCGGCGTCCATAGTCACCCCCTCGGCTGAGATGACGTGGCCGAGGTAGGCGACCGATGACATCCCGAACGAGCACTTCGAGCGCTTAAGGTGAAGATGATGCACTCGAAGCTCGTTGAAGACGATGGCGATATGCTGGAGGTGCTCCGCCCACGACGTGCTATGGATAAGTATGTCATCAAAGAAAACAGGCACAAATCGACATAAGTATGGGCGGAGGACGTCGTTCATCAGGGCCTAAAAGGTCGTCGGGGCATTGGTGAGGCCGAAAGGCATCACCAAAAGAACTCGAAGTGGCCATGATGAGTCCAAAACACCGTCTTGGCGATATCCTCCGGGTGCATGCGCACCTGGTGGTAGCCCGACCGGAGGTCGAGCTTGGTGAAGAAGCGCGCCCCATGGAGCTCATCGAAGAGCTCGTCCACGACCAGAATCGAGAACTTGTCCTTGAGCATCAGGGCATTAAGGGCGCGGTAGTCGATGCATAAACACCACGTGCCATCCGACTTGTGGACGAGGAGTACCGGTGCCAAGAATGGCGACGTAGAGATCCGAATGATGCCCGCAGCGAGCATGAGCGCGCACTGCCACTCCAGCTCGTCCTTCTGCAGCTGGGGGTAGCGGTATGGTCGCACCGCCACAGGTGTCGTGTCCGGCAGGAGGTGGATGTGGTGGTCGTACTCCCGGACGGGCGGCAGGCCCTAGGGCTCGTCAAAGAGGTCGTCGTGCTACTACAGGAGGTGGGTCAGCAGCGGGTGCTCGACCTCGTCGTCTGCCGTGGCGAGCTGAAGTTATGGTGCCGGAGCGGTGCCCCCGAGGCCCTCCCACCGGACGCGACGACCCTGGCGCCAGAAGGTCATCGTCAGGGTGTCGAAGTCCCAAAGTATGGGGCCGAGGGTTCGCAAGAAATTGACGCCGAGGATGAAGTCGAAGAAGCCCAAGTCGATGCTGGCGCACGTGATGGTGAAGTGCTCGTCGCCTATGGTGAGAGGCACGTGCTGCACCAAGCCATGGCATCGAACATGGTCTCCGTTGGCCACGGTTACACGGAGATGATCCCCGCCTGTCGATTGGAGGGCTAAGCGGCGCATGGTGGTGGCGGGCAGGAAGTTATGTGTGGAGCCCGTTTCCAGCAATGCCACCATCCGCTCGCTGTTAATCGTCACTGACAGGAGCATAGTGCGCTCATGGCAGATATCGGCCAGTGCATGGAGCGAGACCACGAACGACGTGGCTGGAGTGGTCGCGGGTGTTGGCGCGTCGGGCGCTGGTGGGGGCAGCGCACCGGGCGCCTCGGCCGGTGTAGTCGCCTCGTCGTCGTCGACCGTATCCAAGTAGAAGAGGCGCGGACAGGCATGGCCGAGGGAGTAGGGCTCGTCGCAGTTGAAGCATAGTTCGAGGTGATGGCGCTCGACCTGCTCGGCCGGGGTGAGCCAACGGAAGGTCCACGTGGCAGCCGAGGCAGGGGTCGTCGGGGTCAGCCGCCGCTGGAGGCGGGCAGGAGGGCGGTCGTCCTCCTCAGCCTGGTGTGGCCTACTGCATCGCCTGGGCGCAACGCTCATACGCGCGGGCGTAGTGCATCGTCGTCTCGCGGTCTTGGGGGGCAGGAGTTTCACATCCACCCGGATTTTGTCCGGTAGGCCCCCGATGAAGAGCTCGGCCTGCTGATGTCCCGTCACCCCAGGAGCATGGCAAGCGAGGGCCTAGAAGCGTTCAGCGAAGTCCTACACCGTGGTGGTGAACGGCAGGCGCCCAAGTTCCGCCAAGCGGCTTCCGCGGATCGGGGGTCCGAAACGTAGGAGGCATAGCTCGCGGAAGCAGTCCCATGGGGGCATGCCGCCCTCGTCCTACTCGAGGAAGTAATACCACGTCTGGGCGGCGCCCCGGAGATGATAGGAGTCGAGCAGGTGTGGTCCGACGTGAGGGTGCGCTGGTCGCGGAAGAACTGCTCGCACTAGTTGAGCCAGTTGAGGGGGTCCCCCGAGTCATCGTAGGTGGCGAAGTCGAGCTTGGCATAGCGTAGAGGTGTCGGGGCCACACTGCCATGGCCGTACGGCTCGGTGCGGGCCACGTGGGAGCCGGCGAACCCCGAGGAGGGGGCGTCCGGGAGGGAAGGCCATGGCAGGTCTCCGGCTGCGGTGTAGGCCGGCGGGGGCGAGGACGCAGTGAGCCACGCTGGGAGTGGTGACGGCGACGGGGGAAGCGGACGTGCTGAATCGGGACGCCTCCCGGGATGGTGGACAATGTGTCGGTGTTGAGGGACAGCCATGGCAGGGGTGCTGGGGGCGGAGTCTGCTGCTGCACGCTCGGGAACGTTGTGGACCACTGCATGGAGGACGACGCGGTGACGGCGGGTGGCTGCGGTGGTGTCGGCGGCCCTGGGACATCATCAAGTACAGCCGGATCCCTTGGACGGCGGTGACGAGGTCGTTGAGGGCCCCGCAAATCTGCTCGGGGGTGTAGACAGCGGCGACCGGCACCGGGGTGGACGCCTGGATGGCGGCGACGGCCGTAGTGGCGGCGGTCGGCACGGGTGCGGTGGTGGTGGTGGTGGCCGGTGGAGACGACATGATCGAACGAGAGCAATCTGATACCAAATTGGTAGGATCAACTACCCTACCAAGCCTTGGGCGGAGATTGTAGGGGAAGGAGGGAGTGGTGTGCGAGCGGAGGCGAGGTCGCCGACGGCTGGGCGCCATCGTGCAGACGCAGGAAGGCGGCGACGCGAGAGCAGGAGGCGGCGACGCGAGAGCTGAGGGTCTGACTCCTTTAGGAGTCGGCAATAAATTATGTTTATTGCTTGTCTCACCAATATCTAATTACAACTCTTATATATAATGAAAATAAGATAATTGGGCTAAGCCCCTAACTAAGCCTGCCCATTGGGCCTCCTCCAGGAATAAGATATACCGGTCATAACAGTTGCATGCATAGTTACTTTGTCTTATTGTTAGAACTACATCTTTCATGCTCATGTTTAGAGTTCTTTTATCCTAGCTTTCAATGCTTGCAAATATTTTGATCTTGATTTTGATGGTGCATGTCACCTCAAAATTTATTCTTATTATCACTTACCTACTCGAGAACGAGCAGGAGTTAAGCTTGGGGATGCTTGATACGTCTATCATTTTTTATGTTCCATGCTTGTTTAGTATCTACTTTGCTTTGCTTTGTCTAAACTTTGAGGTATTTTTATATTTTTTTTCTGGGACTAACCTATTAACAAGATGCCATAGTGTCAGTTGCCTATTTTATTCTATTTTTGATTCCAGAAAAGGCAGAAAATCAATATCCTCGGAATTGGATGGGACAAAAGTCAAAGTCAATATTTTACCGTGGGGAACATTGTGGCATCCCGCAAAACCACTACTAGAAAATCGCGTTGAATTTGTGCATTGCATCGTCATCATCATGCATTGTTTGCCAAAACTATGTTTGCAAAACCCGTGTTGTTTTCTAAACGCCCCTCTTTATTCAAACCTCAAAACCGGGACCCCGGAATATTTTGTTTTGCCGCTATCGGTTTGCAAACGGAGTTATCAAAACAAATAAAAATTATAATTATTTTTGGTGGGGCAGTCGAACGGTCCGAACCGACCGAACGACCGCCCCAGAAAACTAAAATCGGTCCAACCTCACCTGCCCCTCTAATTCCTAAACCTACCCTTTTTCCTACCCAAACCCCTGGCCACATCACTCCCACCAATCCAGAGACCCGCCACCTCACCCTCTCCTCTTCCCTCCAATCCTAAGCTGCCACATCACCTAACCCCCTCCCTCCACTCAACCTGCTTCCACTAAACCCACCACACCAGACCGGCCAGCACACACCAGCAGTTACACACACGCACACACCCAAGCCTTACACCCTGCCTCGCCTGCCCCGCTGCGCCTTTGGCCCCACTGCCTGGCTCCCACCGGAGCCCACCTGCCCTCTTCTCCACCTCCCCGGTCCCCGTGTCTTCTTCCTCCCTTTCTTCCCGACGTGCACCCCCGCCCGCTAGCTCGCTCTCTCCTCCCTCCGCTCTCCTCTCTCTCTCGGCGCGGTGCAGCCGCTGCTCCACCCGCTTTGAGCCTCAGAGGCCGCGGCGCTCGCCTCGTCCGCCTGCCGCTCTCCGGCCATGAGCCGCGCCCGCCGCTCGCCTCCGGCCACCTCCGGCGACCACCCGCAATCCCGCCACCCATAGCGCTGTTCACGACGCCTCGCCTCCGAGGCCGAGCCGCCCGGCCGCCCGGCCACCACCTCCACCCGTGCTCCCGCCACCCTGAGCCGGGCAGCCTTCCATCACCGCCTGCGGGATCCGCGTCAATGAGCGCCCCGCGCCCCAACTCCTCCTCCCGCGCTGGCTCCCTGGCGCTGCGGCCCAGGCGCCTCCGCCCGACGGAGATCCCTAACCCGACCTCGCCGCCTCAAGCTCCTCGCCATGAAGTTCACGCCCGGCCGCCGAGTCCGCCCCGCGCGTGCTCCGCCGACCTACGCTGGCCCCGACGCCCTCGAGCTCCCCGCCGCTGTCCGCTTCCCGCCCAGCTCCTCACTGCAACCGCCGTCTCCACGAACCGGACCGCGTCAACCGCCTCCTCTTGGCCTACCCAGCCGTGCACGCCATGGCGTGCACCGCCCGAGGCCCTTTTCCGCAGACGCTCAAGCTCGTCCTCGAGACCCTCGATCCTCGACGACCTGCCACCCGGGAGTCCCTCTGGCGCATCTCGCTTGTGCCAGTCGCAGCGGTTCTGCAAGCTCGTAATCTGGTGGTGGATGTACTGATGTGGAGCCATTCGAGGAAAAACGCCGAGGACTCATGTCGGCCCGGTGAAGCGACGCTTCAAGATCTCCTCACGGATCAAGACCATTCCCCCGGACCCGGAGTTCGCCACACAGATGCCAAGATCGCCTGACGCCGAGACTCAAGTCCGACACCGACAATCGAAGCCGGAACCGACAATTTTGCCTACTCGGACACCGTGCGACAAGTACTCCTTCCCCCGGACACCGAGGCCGCCGAGAACCCCGGTACCGGACCAGTTCGCCATCGACCTCGAGAACGCCTTCACGGACCAACAAGATCTACTGTGGAACCAAGTCCTTCTTCTAAACGCCAAGACCGACCGATACGCGAACCTGACAAGTTCTCTCGATGACAAGATCACCTTCAGGGAACCCGAAGACCACATGTGTGACAAGCACTTCCTCGGGGACGCCGAGTACTTCAGCCCGGACACCGAGACCCCGATGCGACAAGATCCGCATGCAACAAGAACGGCACCGACCCGGAAGAAGCCGATGCGCCCCCGATGCCAACCAAGCCCTGCTCCCCGGTTGCGCCAAGACCCTAACCCCGGAGCCGAGAACGCGCCGAACCCGAGACCGACCGGACCTGTCGAACCCGAACCGGAACCCTAACAAGATCGCGAACCCTAAATGTGTGACCCTTTTCCTCAAACCCTATTTTTATCACATAACAACTTGTTGCATGTTGACTTGTCATACTCGCATGCATATCTGTGGTTTGGGGCCTTATGCCGATTCACCTAATAATTAAATATGGGGCCCATATGCGGCAAATCTAGTCTCATATTGGCCTCACTTAAACTTGTGTAGCGAACCGGTATCTTATCGCCTTGTTATAACAACATTTAATTTGCGGGGTAATTAAACAACTTGAACGATATAATCAATTGTCGGGACCCCGGTTCCGCTTAATTTGACCTAATTGCATCGCACATTGCCATGCCATGCATCATACATGCATCATGCCGATCTTCTGCCGAGTATTAAATATTGCATCCGGTGTTTCTTCTAGTGTTTTGGTTCTTCGCGGATAAGGCCGTTGAGTTGATGTGAGCTTCGCCCCGATCTTCGGTTGAACCCTTCGACAATGTTTTCAGGCGAGCATCTCCCCCTTTCTACCTATCTTACTTTGCTAGTATTTACTTCCCTCCTGTTGATCTTTGCTATCTGTGTTGCGATGCTCTAGTTCTCGTTCCCGTGATATCCCTTGCAGCCATATATAGCCTTGGACACATCCTATTACCTGTTGTTTGGTAGATAGTTGGACCCGCGTGTCGTAGTTGCTTGCTCAAGTGTTTGTGTGACGTCAAGTACCACCATTGTTGGAGAATTGCCGCATGTTGACGTTGGAAATGATCATGGTTTAATTATTGTTCACTTTAAATTCCTGTTTAACAACTAAAATTGAATTAAGCAGAGGCATCGGTGGGTGATAGATAATATTTGGTTTCTGAACGCCCACTTGTGTCCCGTAAGACCCCGAGTACTTGATACCTGTTCCTTGATTTTGCGCGCTATCCACATCCGGGAGGTATATGGGACCCCCCTGAGCCAGAGCTTGATTCAGTCTTATTTCTTGGGGCCACAAACTAGTTTGAAGTTTTATTTACGATCCTGTACTTATGCCATGTTTTACTGCTTTATTTACGATTGCGAGTGCACACTGCATCTTTAGGATCGGACCACGATTTCGCGGTGTCGACAAGCCCCGCTTGGGGTTCGATCGTTCACTGGCCCGCCAAACCTTGAGGCCGTCTCGGATCTTGCTTACTTCGTTGCGGGTTCTACTTAAGGGGTGGCCCCCTGAAATATTTCTGAATCCTGTGATTGTTCAGTCGTGAAAGCCTTGTTGGGTTTTGATTTGGTTTTTCCGAGGTTGATCGAGCGTGTGTTGCTATTGGTGCACCCCGGCCGGGTAAAACTTTCTGAAAGCCGTGTCCGCGGATATGGACGACTTGGAGCACAGTTTCTTGATCATAGACAAGCATAACTAAAGTTTATTGCTATAAATTTGACTTATAATGACTAGTAATTAGCTTCACTATAATGGAGTGGCTAAATAATACTGCCCACAATTGCTTGTTTGGAGTGTCGCTTGCGACCATTGTACCTGACTAGTAAGTATTGCAACTACAACGAAATGGCTGAATCAAAGTACCAACAACTGCTGGGTTTTGGGTTTATCTCATGCTATCTCAGATTCGATTAGTAATTGTCGCAACTATCACGGAATGGTTAACTAAAAGTGCCCACTGCTTACTTTATCAGGACGATTATCTAAACCTGACTAGTCAAGTGTCGCAACTAAAACTGATTAAGTAAAACTGCCAACTGTGTGAGTTCCTCGGTTGACTTCCTCGTTTGGTCTCGAGGGGGAAACGCCAGGATGGGTTTGTTTGATGATAGAATCAGGTTGGTTCCGAATAGGTCCTTCTTATCCCTCTCTGATTGCCGCCAGTTGTATCGAGTCTCTATAGGTGGTTCAGTGCTTGCTGCCGCTGCCGCTCAGTCCACCATACCTATGTAGGCGAGGACCGCCGAATTCTAGCCTCGCCGTGTACTGGCCTCAGTACTGACGCTCCTTCTTTTTCCTTGCCCCTTTTCCGGCACCCCTTTGTTTTAAGCAGGTTTTGAGATCGACGCCGTTAGCAGGGTTACCCTTCCGGCTTGGCCTGGGCAGGGTTATGGACGCCATTGGTTATTCTTCAGGGCTCTTAGCCCCATTTGCATCTTGTCCGTAGTCGGACGCTCCACTGTTTTCAAGGTGATTTGGATCTTTGTACCGTATATTTGTATTCTTGACTCTTTGAGTCGCTGTTGTATATATATCTGTTCTGTGGGTCCCATCGAGGACTGTTGTGTAATGTTATTACTTCGTTTTCCACCCGCACGAAAGTGCCTGGTGGGCACCTTTGAATCGTTTCTATGCGGGTTTGGTGAATTTTTCCCAAACTTGCATAAGTCCGATTCTGAGGGTGTTACAGAGTGGTATCAGAGCTCAGCAGTTGCGATACCCCACAAGTCCAGCCTGTAGGATAACCTAGCTAACGGCCGAAGTAGAGTGTCAAAACTATTTTTGAAAATCGGTTGGATAGTTCTGATTAGGTCTGATTTTACTCCTTACCCTCTGCTATTCTCCTCTTACCTCTACGTGTTTTGAATCCGCTCTCTTCTCTCTCTTCGAGTCCAGGATATCTCGTGGTTGGGTTCCGTCGTACCTTCAAGGTTTCGCTTCCTCCTTTGGTAACGGTGTTCTACCGTCCGGTGTTCAAGCTACCTGGTGAATCCGTCTACGGTGTTACCATTCTTTGTTCCTCGCTTGTGCCTTCCGGTGTTTCCGACGCGACGACATCATCTACGTCAGATCCGATGCAGAGTCTGCATCACTCCTTTGTTCCGAACTTCGCTTGTCGAGATCTTCAGTCTGATTCCGAGAATGGTTGCACGCTTTTCCACTGATTGTGCGGAGTAATAGTTTGGGTGCGTGATGGATTGGCCCCCATGCCGACTACCCTTTCTATTCGCTTTTGTACATTGAAGTTGATAAGAATGAATCGGTTCCCTCTCTCCATCGAAGTTAGAGGTGGCTTAATTTGTTGATACCTCTAGCTTCGTCCTTTGTTTCTCCGGAGTGATCTCTCGACGATCAGGAGCAACGAACCTTTGTTGGTGGTGTCGCCGTTTTCAAGATGAAGGAGGAACCATCGTTAGTGGTGTCGCGAAGATCTACACGAAGTGAGAAGACGCAGATCGCCGACCTTCCTTCCGGTACCATGAGGCGGATCTCGAGGGCGAGATCCATTGTTAGTGGTGTCGAATTGTGGCATCCCGCAAAACCACTACTAGAAAATCGCGTTGAATTTGTGCATTGCATCGTCATCATCATGCATTGTTTGCCAAAACTATGTTTGCAAAACCCGTGTTGTTTTCTAAACGCCCTCTTTATTCAAACCTCAAAACCGGGACCCCGGAATATTTTGTTTTGCCGCTATCGGTTTGCAAGCGGAGTTATCAAAACAAATAAAAATTATAATTATTTTTGGTGGGGCAGTCGAACGGTCCGAACCGACCGAACGACCGCCCCAGAAAACTAAAATCGGTCCAACCTCACCTGCCCCTCTAATTCCTAAACCTACCCTTTTTCCTACCCAAACCCCTGGCCACATCACTCCCACCAATCCAGACCCGCCACCTCACCCTCTCCCTCTTCCCCCTCCAGTCCTAAACTGCCACATCACCTAACCCCCTCCCTCCACTCAACCTGCTTCCACTAAACCCACCCCACCAGACCGGCCAGCACACACCAGCAGTTACACACACGCACACACCCAAGCCTTACACCCTCTGCCTGCCCCTCTCTGCCGCCTGGGCCCCGCCTGCGCCCTTGGCCCCACCTGGCCCGTCCCCAGCCGGAGCCCACCTGCCCCTGTTCCTCTTCTCCACCTCCCCCGGTCCCCCGTGTCTTCTTCCTCTCCCTTTCTTCCCGCACGCGTGCACCCCCGCCCGCCTAGCTCGCTCTCTCCTCCGCCGCTCTCCTCTCTCTCTGGCGGAGCAGCAGCCCGCTTCCACCCCGCTGAGCCCAGAGAGGCCGCTTCCGCCTCGTCCGTCCGCCCGGCTCTCCGGCTGAAGCCGCGCCCGCCGCTCGCCTCAGCAGCCACCTCCGGCGACCACCAAGGCCTCGCCACCCCGCAGCGCCGTTCACGACGCCCTCGCCTCCGAGGCCGAGCCGCCCGCCGCCCGCCACCACCTCCACCCCTGCTCCGCCACCCCGCAGCCGCGCAGCCTCCGCCCGGGACCGCGTCGTGAAGCCAGCGCCCCTAACCGTCCTCCAAGGCGACGCTGCCTCTCCGCTGGCGCCAGACGGCGCAAGGCCTCAGCGCCGCTGACGGAGATCCCCAACCCGACCTCGCCTCAAGCTCCTCGCCTCATGGCCGCCGCCACGAGTCCGCCCGCCAGCGTGCTCGCCGACTCGCCCTGACCCCGCACGTCCCTCGAGCTCCCCCTCGCTGTTGTTGTCCGCTTCCCCGCCCAGGCTCCTCCGCTGCAACCGCCGCCTCCACTGAATCCGGACCGCCGCGCTCTCCGCCTACCCAGCCGTCGTGCCTGGCCATGGCGTGGCACCGGCCTGAGGCCCCTTTTCCTGCAGACGCTCAAGCTCGTCCTCGAGACCCTCGATCCTCGACGACCTGCCACCCGGGAGTCCCTCTGGCGCATCTCGCTTGTGCCAGTCGCAGCGGTTCTGCAAGCTCGTAATCTGGTGGTGGATGTACTGATGTGGAGCCATTCGAGGAAGAACGCCGAGGACTCATGTCGGGCCCGGTGAAGCGGACGCTTCAAGATCTCCCTCACGGATCGCAAGACCATTCCCCCGGACCCGGAGTTCGCCACACAGATGCCAAGATCGCCTGACGCCGAGACTCAAGTCCGACACCGACAATCGAAGCCGGAACCGACAATTTTGCCTACTCGGACACCGTGCGACAAGTACTCCTTCCCCCGGACACCGAGGCCGCCGAGAACCCCGGTACCGGACCAGTTCGCCATCGACCTCGAGAACGCCTTCACGGACCAACAAGATCTACTGCGGAACCAAGTCCTTCTTCTAAACGCCAAGACCGACCGATACGCGAACCTGACAAGTTCTCTCGACGACAAGATCACCTTCAGGGAACCCGAAGACCACATGTGTGACAAGCACTTCCTCGGGGACGCCGAGTACTTCACCCCGGACACCGAGACCCCGATGCGACAAGATCCGCATGCAACAAGAACGGCACCGACCCGGAAGAAGCCGATGCGCCCCCGACGCCAACCAAGCCCTGCTCCCCGGTTGCGCCAAGACCCTAACCCCGGAGCCGAGAACGTTCCGTCGAACCCCGAGACCGGACCCTGGACCCTGTCGAACCCCGAACCCCGGAACCCTAACAAGATCGCCGAACCCTAAATGTGTGACCCTTTTCCTCAAACCCTATTTTTATCACATAACAACTTGTTGCATGTTGACTTGTCATACTCGCATGCATATCTGTGGTTTGGGGGCCTTATGCCGATTCACCTAATAATTAAATATGGGGCCCATATGCGGGCAAATCTAGTCTCATATTGGCCTCACTTAAACTTGTGTAGCGAACCGGTATCTTATCTGGCCTTGTTATAACAACATTTAATTTGCGGGGTAATTAAACAACTTGAACGATATAATCAATTGTCGGGACCCCGGTTCCGCTTAATTTGACCTAATTGCATCGCACCTTGCCATGCCATGCATCATACATGCATCATGCCGATCTTCTGCCGAGTATTAAATATTGCATCCGGTGTTTCTTCTAGTGTTTTGGTTCTTCGCGGATAAGGCCGTTGAGTTGATGTGAGCTTCGCCCCGATCTTCGGTTGAACCCTTCGACAATGTTTTCAGGCGAGCATCTCCCCTTTCTACCTATCTTACTTTGCTAGTATTTACTTCCCTCCTGTTGATCTTTGCTATACGTGTTATGCGATGCTCTAGTTCTCGTTCCGTGATATCCCTTGCAGCCATATATAGCCTTGGACACATCCTATTACCGTTGTTTGGTAGATAGTTGGACCCGCGTCGTAGTTGCTTGCTCAAGTGTTTGTGTGACGTCAAGTACCACCATTGTTGGAGAATTGCATGTTGACGTTGGAAATGATCATGGTTTAATTATTGTTCACTTTAAATTCTGTTTAACAACTAAAATTGAATTAAGCGAGGCATCGGTGGGTGATAGATAATATTTGGTTTCTAACGCCCACTTGTGTCCCGTAAGACCCCGAGTACTTGATACTGTTCCTTGATTTTGCGCCGCTATCCACATCCGGGAGGTATATGGGACCCCTAAGCCGAGCTTGATTCATCTTATTTCTTGGGGCCACAAACTAGTTTGAGGTTTTATTTACGATCCTGTATTTATGCCATGTTTCCGCTTTATTTACGATTGTGCAGGTACGCACACTGCATCTTGTTAGGATCGGACCACGATTTCGCGGTGTCGACAAGCCCCGCTTTGGGGTTCCCGATCGTTCACTGGCCGTCCGCCAAACCTTGAGGCCGTCTCGAGCTTGCTTACTCCGCTATGGTTCTACTTAAGGGTGGCCCCTGAAATATTTCTGAATCCTGTGATTGTTCAGTCGTGAAAGCCTCGTTGGGTTTTGATTTGGTTTTTCCGAGGTTGATCGAAAGCGTGTTGCTATTGGTGCACCCGGCGGTAAAACTTTTCAAAAGCCGTGTCCGCGGATATGGACGACTTGGAGCACAGTTTCTTGATCATAGACAAGCATAACTAAAGTTTATTGCTATAAATTTGACTTATAATGACTAGTAATTAGCTTCACTATAATGGAATGGCTAAATAATACTGCCCACAATTGCTTGTTTGGAGTGTCGCTTGCGACCATTGTACCTGACTAGTAAGTATTGCAACTACAACGAAATGGCTGAATCAAAGTACCAACAACTGCTGGGTTTTGGGTTTATCTCATGCTATCTGTATCTGATTAGTAATTGTCGCAACTATCACGGAATGGTTAACTAAAAGTGCCCACTGCTTACTTTATCAGGACGATTATCTAAACCTGACTAGTCAAGTGTCGCAACTAAAACTGATTAAGTAAAACTGCCAACTGTGTGAGTTCCTCGGTTGACTTCCTCGTTTGGTCTCGAGGGGGAAACGCCAGGATGGGTTTGTTTGATGATAGAATCAGGTTGGTTCCGAATAGGTCCTTCTTATCCCTCTCTGATTGCCGCTAGTTGTATCGAGTCTCTATAGGTGGTTCAGTGCTTGCTGCCGCTGCCGCTCAGTCCACCATACCTATGTAGGCGAGGACCGCCGAATTCTAGCCTCGCTGCATCGGCCTCGATCGACGCTCCTTCTTTTCCTTGCCCTTTTCCGCACCCTTTGTTTTAAGCAGGTTTTGAGATCGACGCCGTTAGCGTGGTTACCCTTCCGCTTGGCAGGGTTATGGACGCCATTGGTTATTCTTCAGGGCTCTTAGCCCCATTTGCATCTTGTCCGTAGTCGGACGCTCCACTGTTTTCAAGGTGATTTGGATCTTTGTACCGTATATTTGTATTCTTGACTCTTTGAGTCGCTGTTGTATATATATCTGTTCTGTGGGTCCCATCGAGGACTGTTGTGTAATGTTATTACTTCGTTTTCCACCCGCACGAAAGTGCCTGGTGGGCACCTTTGAATCGTTTCTATGCGGGTTTGGTGAATTTTGCCCAAACTTGCATAGGTCCGATTCTGAGGGTGTTACAAACATGGAGCGAGAATACGAGACGGACGGGATCCACCAGGGGGCCACACCCCCTGTCCGCGCTGTCAGGCCTGGCCCGCGCCTAGGGGTGCGAACATCCCGGGTGCCCCTGCCTCGCCTCTTCTCCTATAAGAAGCCCCCGGTACCAAAACCCTAAGTACCCGATCAATCTTCCACGAAACAGTATGTAGCCGCTGCCACCATATTCCCTAGATTGGGGGATCTTAAGCTCTTCCCGGCACCCTGCCGGAGGGGAGATCATCCCGAAGGCCTTCTTCATCACCATGCCAGCCTCCGGTATGATGTGTGAGTAGTTCCACCTTGGACTATAGGTCCATGTAGTATCTAGATGGTTGTTTCTCCTCCTTTGTGCTACCATGTTTAGATCTTGTGATCTCCTCATGATCAAGATCATCTATTTGTAATCATGCATGTTGTGTTTGCGGGGATCCGATGGATATTGAGATTACTATGTTAGATTTATTAATGGTTCTATCTTATTGATTCTATCATGTCTGTGTTATTTGTGATCTTGCATGCTCTCCGTTTCTAGTAGCTATCTTGGCCAAGTAGATGCTAGTGACTCCAAGAGGGAGTATTTATGCTCGATAGTGGGTTCATGCCTCTATTTAATCTGGGGAAGTGACAGAAATCTATAAGGTTGTAGATGTGTTGTTGCTACTAGGGAGAAAACAACGATCTCTTGTTCATGGAACAAGTGGATTGTTTACCTTACACACTTTGCTTAAAGAAGTTATCCGTTGCTTGCAACTTAATACTGGAGGGGGTTTGGATGATAACCTGAAGGTGGATTACTACTCATAGATGAAGTTGGATGGAGGTCTATGTATCTTGTTGTATTGCCCAATCAAATCTCATAGGATCATGAATGTCTAGTATTGCATTGTTATGCCTTGCTATGTCCTGTCAATTGCCCCGTTGTAATTTGTTTACCCTGCATGCCATGTTGTTTATCTTAAGGAGAAAACCTCTAGTGAACATTGGACCCCGGTCCAATCTTTACCATTGATACATCTTCCACTGTTACTGTTTACTTTCTGCAAACCACCATTACCTTCCACACCATACATTTAATCCTTTGTTTTCAGCAAACCGGTGAGATTGACAACCTCACTGTTTGTTGGGGCAAACTCTTGAGTTTGTGTTGTGCAGGTTTCCAGTTGCTAGAAACACCTTTGAGTCATTTCCTTCCTCCTACTGGTTCGATAACCTTGGTTTCTTTCTGAGGGAATACTTGTTGTGCTCATCATACCTTCCTCTTGGGGTCTCCCAACGAAGCTCTATAGTGATCTGAGCGCATCAGACTCATAAGATGATCATTGGACAATAGTAAGGATATATTTATGATCTTTGAAAGAACTAAGAATATGTTATTTATGTAGAGGTGACAAATACATAGATAGTTCATTGTAAAGTGTTACATTGATACTAGTTTTGTCACAAGATACAAATTAAGTTTATCTCAATTTAAATTATGTGTGGCACAATGTAATAGAAAGAAAGTTCCATAAGGGATTTGGATGAGTTCCAAAGTTAAGACATTATGCCAGATACTACAACAAAAGGCTAAGTATATGACTGCCATTGTGGCAGCAAAAGAGGGCATTTGTGTTAAGTAGTTTGTTATCAAACTAGGTGTGCTTCACAGCAGGCTAGTACTATGAAGATATATTGTACGACAATTGTATCGACATGGTTTAACCCCAAAGAACTAAAGGTCTCACCAAAGGACCAAATTTATACAATGCCATCTCATTGAAGAATGAGTGATGCGTAGATACGCAAAGACATGCAATTACACACAGACTTGAAAGTATCGGATCCAAAGATTATGTTTACCACTAGCAATCGTGTATATACAACACCAAAAAGCCATAGGTGTTGAATTCACAAAGTTTTACAAACTAGATTATTGACTCTAGTGCAAGTGGAAGACTGTTGGAGATATGCCCAAGAGTCAATAATAAAATGGTTATTATTATATCTTTGTGTTTATGATAAATTTTTACATCCCATGCTATAATTGTATTAACCAGAAACATTCATACTTGTATGTTCTGTAAACATAAAAGAGTCCCTAGTAAGCCTCTTGTTAAACTAGCTTGTTGATTAATAGATGATCATGGTTTCCTTATCATGGACATTAGATGTTGTTAATAACAAGATCATGTCATTGGGATAATAATATGATGGACACACTCCTATAGTAAGCATAGCGTAAGATCAAGTCATTTAGAGTTTGTTTGCTACAAGCTTTCAAATACATAGTAACCTAATCCTTTGACCATGAGATCATGTTAATCACCATCATCGTATGAATGCTTTGATGACATCAAACACCACTTCTGTAACTGGGTGGTTATAAATGTGGCATTAGGTATTCTGAAAGTAAGTGTCGAGGCACATGGATCAAGAGTGGGATTTGTCCATCCATATGACGAATAGATATACTCTGGGCCCTCTCGGTGGAATGTCATCCAATTAGCTTGCAAGCATGTGACTGGCTCACAAGAGATCACATATCATGGGAACGAGAAAAGAGTACCCATAAAAGGAGGGGTGGGTGCCCCCTTGGCCCTCACCCCAAACCCTAGGCCGCCGCCCTCTCCCAAGTCGCTGGCGCCCTAGATCTCCTAGCCATCGCCGCCTTGCCCAAGTCGACGGCTGTCCTCCTTCCCTCGGCATCTAAACCCTAGCCACTGAGGCCCTTTCTAAATCCACCATACATGCTCCGACTTAGGTGAAGCCCTGCAGGATCTACTCCTCCACCTCCACCACCACACCGTCGTGCTGTCGGAATTGCGAGGAGATCTACAACCTCAGCTGCCTGCTGGAACAAGGGAGAGGAAGGTCTTCATCGAGTACCGAACATGTGACCGACTGCGGAAGCGCTGCCGGAACATGGCACCGGAAGGATCGTCTTCGCGATCTTGAGATCGGCAAGTGAACGACTACATCAACCACGAGAATTCGATCTCGTTAAACGCTTTGGATCTTCGAGGATTAGTACTCTCTGAACTTGTTGCGCCGATCTCATAAATTAGATCTTGGATTTTGTGTGTTCATGCGATAGAAAATTTTGTTTTCCATGCTATGAACCCCTACAAGAAGATCATCAGGAAGGAAGGTTCAGTTTGGACAGACAGAAGCTCTGAAATTGAAACGCACGTGGATTCTTCATATCAACTCCAAATCAGGAAAATAAGTACTTGTTGGAAAGATAATTCTGCTTACACGTCTTCAGACCCCGGATAATCTGGCCCCCACACCCCGGATAATCCGGCCGTGCTTTAGAATTTCTGCTAAGGACTTTTAGTGCATCGTACTATATGGGGGCGGATAATCCGCCCCTAGGGGAGGATAATCCGTCTCAACTTAGGGCAAATAATCTGGTGCTAAAAGTTTCCATCAGATCCGAACTCTGTATCAGACACGTTTTTGTTTCGCGTTTTTCGAACGTTCCGGCGACCATATAAGCCTGGAAATGCCCTCTAGGTTAGGTTAGCTTTAAATTCAGTTGATTAGTCTAAAACTATCGCGTGGTGTTCCACCGTGTATCATCCCTTCGGGAAACAGAGCAGCCGTGTTATTCAATAAAGAGTGTTGCGGGGGTTCTTGTGTGCATCAAGGATTATCGAGCTGTGGTTTGAGACGTGTTGTTTATCAATACGTTTCTTACTGGATTTGTTCCTCTTTTTCAGGTTGCATTTCATCGCGTATTTGGGAGATTACCTACCTGGTTGACACGCTGTAAAAAATCGGACAAAACTCATAGGATCATCGGTTGATCTTTATCATCTTCTTAGAGGTGCTGGTTGGTACGCGGTGCTTTGGAATACTAGATGTGTGATGATGGTACTTCTTTAGAGGGCGGAGTTACCTTTGTTCTTGTCACCACCGCCGATGTTAGCTTGTTTTTTCATTTGGACTCGGTTTGTGCTGTTTTGTCCTAGCATTGTTCGGAACGTTGTATCGAATGGTGGCTACATTAATATAGGGGGCGTAAAGCCTGTTTTGAGGATAATCAATCCGGGTAAAAAAAAGTAGACTGAAAGCTTATATCATTGTCCACATGTACGTATTTTTAAAGTGTTTTATACTTTAAATTGCATTTCTTAAATATTTAAATAAATACCTCCATCTAGCCCGAGTTTCAAAATAAAAGCCTCCACCCACAGGATTACTTTTACAGCAGACTTAAGCATTTTGATGGTGTATATGCCTGTTTGTATTGTATAAAAAGTATTACGCCTATAAGTAACCGTTATTATCATTCAAAACGTAGTGGGCTGAGCAGGTGGTTAGCGCTGCAAAGGTCATGAGTTCAATTTCTTCCTCTTTTTCTACAGTTTTAACTATTTTGTACGTCTACTCATAGTTGGGTAAAAATACATAGTGTCATTTACAACGAATTATAACGTTGGACGAATTTGATCAAACTTGTTGAAATTTGATTAAATTAAACTAAAATGCTCTTGGGATGCAAGTTGTAGGACTAGTTTTTTTGCTCATTTTGTAAGATGTGGGACTAAAACGTTCGTCCGGTGCAAGATGTGAGACTAAAAATGTATATACCTCTTTAATTAAGTTCACATGCTTCAGATAAACAGTCTGATACTATTCATAACAAGTTGATTATCGTATCCTGATTCTACCGTCAGATATACAAACTCTCAACACTCAATAGTATTGTGCAGAAGAAGCAGGTATAGTGGTATGCAGCGGTAGCACATTTGTATTATCAGAAACTACAAAAATAGTAAGGCAGTAGCAAAAAGTTGCCAGCTTTAATGCCACTTAAACATGAGAACGACATAGATGCATCCCAAAATTCAGCTTCACAGAAGAGAGCTCAGGAAAATAGCATTCTTTGTTACAAAAGTTGCCAAAGATTGAAAAAATAAATAAATAATATGGAACAGAGTTCCAATTTATGATTTCATTAACCCTAAGGATCTTCCGCCGTCTCTTCAGGCCTATATAGTAGAAGAAACTAGGCAGATTCGTAGTAGCTGTCCAATAACCTCCTCACATTCTTGCATATAGGCACGAGGGCGAGAAGCGCCATCTGCAGATGTTCAGAGCTGTTCAGGCGGATACTGACTTGCCCGGTCCCCTTATTGCTCAGATTCGCACTGGCAATCAAGTTGCTAGACCTTCCAGCAGGAATCTGGGACTGGACATTGTACCCAACTGCCAGGTCTCCATGCCAGTCCACGACAGAAATCGCGAGAGTAGAGAGCATGCGCCCTATGGGGTAATCTTTGTCTCTCAGTGTTGCTTCGAGACGGCCACCGTAGGCTGCATCACCTCTCCCGCTCATAGCACCACCGCTTACTAGAAGCCTCAGCTGCTTGTTCACTATCAGCTTGTCTTCAATCTTCACGCCAGCTGACACAGAATCTCCAAGGAGCGTAGCAGATATCCCAGCAGCTGTGTTATTGCGCCTGAAGTTCTTAAATCTCGACTCGCCACGGACAGTGTACGCCATGTCCTTACCAACAGACTGCATATCAAGTCCAACTGAAGTAGATTTACCCTCACCATGCTTAAGAGAACTTGCAACCTCCATTTGGAGGGAGCTATCCTTCTTGTCTTTGGTAAGCTGGCCAGACACAGATAAAGGGACTTTACCTTTGACAGCGAACAATCTTTCAACATGCAGACCTTCATAACCAACATCATGATCCCAGCCCTGGGTCTCCAACACCGGCCTGACAAGCCATTCACTTGGCATATCCAGAAAACGATAGCGATGGCTAGGATAGTCAGAATCAAAAGTTGAGGGCAATACCATGTCAGGCATAGGCACAGCAACATTGGTCGGAGTATCATCATCAACATTGCTGCTACTGAAATCATCTGCTCGATCCCTGGCCTCTGCTGCCATCTTCTTCATTATTCTACGACGCATCCATTCCTCTTTCAGCTGTTTTTTGTAGAATAGCTTTTCTCTATAGTCTAGCTCCTCAAGATATGCCCTCCTCTGCGCATGGTTGAGCTTTGAAAGTTGAGCCTTCGTGAGGCGCTTAAAGGGAGGCAAGTCATCGTAGTCTGAACCATCATCCGAACCATAACCATCTACCAAATCATCTTCAATATCGTCATCGTCACCGAACTGCTCCTCTGGCAACTTAGGCGGAGCTCGGGACTGAAGAAGTGAAGACAGGAGGAAAGGAAGTGGAGGAATCCTCGTACTAGAAGGTTTACCAGCAGGACTATCCTGCAACTTGAGAAATGAATTGGCCTCTGCTAAAACCTTTGACGCAAAGCAGAGCAATAGCAGTTGTGGCTTCCAGACTTGTCCATTTGGCAACACTCTCTGGCCTGCCCTATTTGTCCTGCAAGCCGAGTGGTTTTCCACCAGGGCGACAGGATTCATGAGACGAACGTCACTAGCTGCTTGTCTTATAGCTTGCTGGACTACATGGGACCTCTGGGTGACAAACATCTCATAGCTAAGAGGAATTCCATTTGGCCCGTCTGGCGGTGCAGATGCAGCATGAGTTAACACGACAATGGCATTGAACCAGACTGAGGCTCCAAAAATTTTGCTGATGGTCTGCAGCAGAGGGACATCACCATAGTCCCTGCTCTGCATATCCAATCGGTCAAAATAAAGAACAATATCAGGAGGGCTTTTGCTGACAAGTTTCTTCACGGAATTGAGAACCTTCTGGTTGTAGTGCTGGTCTGAAGATGAGCTTGAAAGGCCAGGTGTATCGATCACTTTTACTTTGATTCCCTCAACCATACCAACTACTTCCTGAACTTTTCTAGTGCTCGATTCAAAAGCATCAGTCTCTAGATTGACATCATCAAAAAGTGAATTGATAGTAGCACTCTTACCAACCCCAGTTTTACCAAGAACCAAGATAGTGCAAGACAAATCAAGGGGTTCTCCAGCAGCTTCAAGACGTTCTGCCATATCTTGTGCTCGGTCATAGCTAAAAACACCACGACCATTTCTACGAATCTGTTCTGCCAGCCCGAGCCGGTAAAGAACTTGTGAGACCACCATATTGTGAGATGTTTGCCCAAACCTGTTAGCAAGACGCAAAAACTTAACCCGGATAGTCTGGAGCTTCTCACGGATATCGTCATTCTCGTCTCCATCATCCCCAGAAGATTCAGTATCCTGCCGAGCATCCCTGTCCACAGTGACTGGACCATTAGCACGGATCTGCTGAACAGGACGGGCGGGAGGTTGCAACAAGTTAGTCGACGATCCAAGACCAGCAGGACGAGCCAGCAAAGGGGGGCCAGCTGCTGCACTAGAGGATCGTGTAGGAGCAGAGCTAGCTTTAGTCTCATCATCAGAGGAGTTTGAGTCATCCAATTCCTCGACCACCACATCAGGTTCACATCCAGCATGTGTAGGCACCTCAAGCTTGCTATCACGAGTGGCAGTATCTCCCTTGCTATATTCTGGCTGTTCTCTGCTCTGATCATCCAAAATAGCTTCATTAACATGTTCAGGCTGACTAGAATTCATGGGGAGCTCAGGATTGCTATCACAGGCAGGAACATCTGCACTGCCCCTGTCAGGTTGCTCCTCGAAATGCTCAGCCAAAACAGCATCTGTCACACACTGCCTGATTGCTTCCAACATGGCTTCCTCCTCTAAGCGCTCCCGATGCTCATCATGCACATCGTCGTCCTCGATAGCAATCTCGGCTGGCATACCATCCTCAATTACCTCACCCTCAAGGGCGACAGGTTCTCCAGACACCGAAACCTCTGTGTTGTCAAAAAACTCCTCGCTGTGATCAGAACCAGCCGGCTCGTGCTGCTCTACCTCCACAAACAGATCGGCATCCTCATCAGACTCGACGGCCGTAGATGGTCCCTTCTGCCCGGCCATGTTCGCCTCATTCCAATCCACATCAGACACCACCACGTCTGAATCCACAACCTCGCCGCCGCCGCCCTCCTGAGCCTGCACAGCGCCCTCGGCCCCGTCCCCTTCTTTGGCATCCAAGATCTCGCCACTACCACCCACCTTCGCGGCGGCCGCATCGGGCGCCGGGTCCGCGCCGACTTGCGCGGCCCCCACTTCCTCCTCGGCGACTCCGCCCTGGCTTCCCCGATCCTCCGCCTCCGACAGGCCCCTCTCGCCCACGGCACCGTTGTCCATCGCGAGCCCCGATGGCGCGCGGAGCGCAACCCTAGTCTGGCACCAACAGAGACGGGACGGATCAAACAACAGCGACAGGCGAAGGAAAATAACGTACGAACGAAAATAGAAGGGACAAAACTTGTAAAAGCGGAACCTTTGTGATTGGGGTTAGGCAGCTCGGTCGCGTCCGCGGATGGCGTCCAGCCCACCAACTTCGTCGGCGGCGGCGTAGGAGATCGGAATTCTTGATGGTATGGTGTTGTCCCGCGCGGCGCGGAGGAGAAGAGGAAGATGGCCACCGCCCAGGTCTCTTCAGCCTTGCGCCGTTTTGGGGGAACCCTGAACGCCTGAAGAAAAGATGTATACGGCTATGCCCCCATAAGTTACACACTTCAAAGCTGTCAGAAGAAAAAAAAAAGGTTGCGTAGGTGATACTAATAGTGAAACTTATAATGATCATGTTTTTGTTAGGAATAGACAAGTTATATTCTCCGGCCAAAGCGCCACAATATATAAGACAATGCAGGCAGAATATGCGGAAGTTTCCAACATATGGAAATACAAGATCTGATATATACATCTAACACCCCTCAAACTCATGGTGGATCCACAACACCGAGTTTGGATAAGAAATCATCTGCGCTCTGTGCCTTCGTGAAGAAGTCCGCCAATCAGAATCAAGGCACATATCAAGCAAACAACCCGAAACGCACTCGAGCACGTGTATAGAAGGCATCAACACCAATATGCTTGGTAAGCTCATGCTTGACCGGATCACGTGCAACACTAATAGCACTGCATTGTCCGACAAAACCAGATGGTGTGGTAATCGAGACCCCAAAATCCGCAAGTAACCACCGTAACCAGTCACCTCGGCCAACAAGGCCATAGCACGCAACTCGGCCTCAACACTCGAACGGAAACCGCCTGCTTTTCGCCTTCCGTGCAATGAGAGAACCACCAAGAAACACACAAGAAGCGTAAAGTGAACGACGATCCGAAGGATCACTCGCCCACGAAGCGTCCGAATAGCACCGGAGCCGAGAGAGCTGAACGAGGAAAGAAAAGGCGACGAGTGATCGTACCACAAGATAACGAAGAACACGGAGAAGATGACTATAGTGAACAATGGTAGGAGCGTAAACAAACCGACTCGTAATATGAACAGGATAAGAGATGTCGACGAGTGACAAGATATACAAGGCTCCCAACAAGATGACGATAACGTCGGATCGTAAAGAGGATCACCATCAAGAAGTTGAAGCTTAACATTAAGCTCCATAGGGGTCTCAACAAGGCGCTCATCCCCAAGAGCAAGACGAGCAATAAGATCCTGAATATACTTTTCCCGAGAGATGTAAAAGCCATCGGTGGAGGAAACCTCAATCCCAAGAAAGTATCGAAGAGGACCAAGATCACCATAAGAAACGATCACGAAGACGAGCCTTAACAAAGGCTATATACTCAGGATCATCACCGTAATGATCATATCATCAACATAGAGAAGAAGAAGAGGCGCGTCCACGAGGAGAAGTGTGAACAAACAACGCCGGATCATGAGCACTAGGGGAGAAACCAGAATTTGTCACTACAGACGTTAAAGCGCTCAAACCAGTGCAGGGGCCTGTTTGAGACCATAAAGAGAACGTCAAGACGACAAACCATCCCTCAGAACAGAGTACCCGGAGGAGGCTGCATATAAACCTCCTCACTCAACTCACCATTGAGAAAGGCATTCAACATCAAGCCGGGACACGGACCGCTGACGCAATGTATAACAAGAAGAAGAGTACGCATGGTCATGTGAGCGATGTGAGCAAAGGTCTCATCATAGTCACGACCATGCTCCCGCTGAAAACCACGAGCCACAAGACGCGCTTTATAGCGCTCAAGAGATCCATCGAGCAGTCTTAATCTTATAGACCCACTTACATGTGATAGGACGAACACCGGAGGAGGAGAAACAAGATCCCAGTGCCAAGGCGCTCAAGCGCAGCAATCTCCTCGGCCATGGCCACCTGCCATTCAAGATGATGCTCAACATCCCGATAAGAGGTCGGCTCGGAGGCAACAGAAAGACCATACTGACTAGGAGAGTAACGGTTGGGGGCACGACGCTGACGAACAGGACGAGTAGAGGGAAGATCATCAGAGGAAGACGACGCAGGAGACGACAAGGAAGAAGAGGGAATAGTAGAGGAAGACTCCGGAGAACGAGGAGAACTAGGAGAACTAGACGGGGAAGAAGAGGACGGTATCGAAGAAGAGACATCAGGGGGAGGAGATCCTGAAGAAGACACAATAGGGGTAGAAGGAGGTGTGTCAGGAAAGAGAAGAAAAGAGATATCTTCCACCGGTAAGTACCGGTGGGACGCGGATAGAAAGGACGCGTCTCATCAAAAGTAACATCACGAGATACGCATCCGACGACCAACAGGGTCCCAACAGATAGCCCTTATGCTCATCATCAGATCCGAGGAAGACACACTCAACAGATCGAGTCGGGCTTTGTGCTCGCATGAGGAGCAAGGAGAACATAGCAAACACAACCAAACAAGCGAAGCATGGAGTAACTGAGACTGCCCAGAGGCGCTCAAGAGGGATACCACCGCAAGGCAGAGAGGCTGAATATTGATGAGGTAAGCGACGTAGCGACACGTAGCCAATGCGCGGAGAGAAGAAGCAATCATCATAGCGAGTGGTCTCAAGAAGATGGCGATGCTTACGCCAAGAACGCCATTCGGGCATGTGCGCCAGACAGAGAATCGAGCAAGAGTGCCCTCGTCAAGAACACCTCGCAATACCGGGAGATATACTCACCAGAATCAAGACGAAACACACGGATGGTGGTAGAATATTGAGTACGAACCATGGCCGCAAAACGCTGGTATATGGAGAGCACCTCACTACGAGAGCGCATAAAATACAACCAAGTGTACCGAGAAAAATCATCGATGAATAAAATATAGTAGCGATGGCCCCCTTTCGCGAAAGGAGCCGGACCCCAAACATCGGAATGAACTAAATCAAAAGGTCGCTGAGATACGACGCGCTTAGTAGGATAGGGAAGTGAATCTTTACCCAACCTACACTACGACAATGCAAAGACCCATCTCCGAGATGCACTTTAAGACCACGATGAACTAATGACGACAAAGTAGAGTCACAGAGGTGACCAAGACGATGATGCCACCGCTGAAAAGAGCTGGTAGTAGAGGCGACAACCGGAGAAGAACTGGCAGATGAAGTGGCGGAAGGAACGCAAGCCGCCTAACTCCCAAAGTCCGGAAGAATCACGCCGCGAGGGCCCAACCAGGGCCTGGGTGCGACGGTCCTGGACAACACAAGAATCAGCATCAAGAATGACGCGACAACCAGAGTCAGTAAGCTGGCTAGCAGAGAACAGATTCATCTTAAGAAGAGGGACATGAGAAATATCAGGAACAAAAAAAGAAGAAGTAGAAAGGGTGCCCCGACTAGAAACAGGGAGAGAGGTACCATCAGCCGTAAGAACACGGACAGGAGAAGGGAGAGAACGAAGAGCGGACAAAGAAGAAGACTCAAATGTCATATGAAAAGAAGCTCCAGAATCCAGATACCACGGAGACGTACCTGACTGTGTAGAAGGTGGTGGTCGCACAATGCCTGAAGAGTCACATGAACCGAGTGCCCGTCGAGGAAGAGCTCAGAGCAAGTAGACCAAGACTCTCGATAATGTCCCGATCGAGAGAGCAACCGCTGAAGATCCGGAGGGAGCCGACCGCCATGAGCCTCGGTGCCTTGACGAACTGGGTCCGTGTATAACAGTGGCCCAAGTGTGACCATCCCATTGCAAAGAAGAGCAGCGATTTAAGAGAACCACGGCGACCACGAGGTCTGCTGGCCGACTCGCACCCCGAGGCCGCTGGTGCCGAAGCCGACCACGACACGGAGGAGTGGGTAGTATCGGCGGCGGCAGAGACCGCGGGTGAGTCGAGGGAGCAGACAAAGGAGCACCACGAGTAAGCGCAGATGGAACCGAAGAAGACCAGCACCACGGAGACGGTCTCCTCAGCCAAGCTCGACAACACCTCGAGAGGAACACGACCACGAGCATTCAGCTGAGCACGCCAGCTCAAACTCTGGCGGCCGAGATGTAAACTCATAGATGCGGTGAAACTCCAAGTCCGAAGCACAACTGACAAAGACGAGCAGGTGCCACAAACAGCAGTACGAAGAGAATCAAGCTGACGCCAGATAGCAGCACTCTGAGTATAAAACTCATCAATAGTGGAATCACCTTGCTGAAGAGCATGCTCCTGGCGAACCACAGACAGGTAAAGAGCATCCCCAGACGGCTGATAGCGCTGACGAAGATGGGCCCACCGAAAGCAACAAGAGGGAGACTCATGAACTCAGCAAGATACCGAGGCGTAACATCGGAGGTGAGGACAAGAAGACGAGCATCCTCATCGACCCACCGAGAGTAGGCGTCAGGCGTGGCGATAGGACTCGAGATCGAGAATATTGCTTGAACTTGGTCATAGGCAGCAAAGAATATCATCGGGCTCGAAAAGCATCCTTGGCCTCTTGAGAAGCATCAGCAAGCACAATCGGCGGAGGCGAGGAGCCACAGAGCAGGGGGGCACGGCGATGTGAGACCTCGCCGAGAGCACACCCAAAGACGGAGACCGCGCATGTGAACGCCGCATAAAGGCGTAAAATCAGGGTAATTCGCGCCATCAAATATCACCGGCAGCGAGGAATCGCGACATAGCCCGATTTAAGAAGACATTTTTTTTAATCGATCTAGATGCATCTAATTGATCCGGACCAAATGCATTTAAAAATCGGTAGGCGTAGCGGCCGAGAGCAACGCCAGGCAGGACCAGCCGGTCCCGAGGCAGAGCACGCGGTCCCGCGCGTCGCGTGGCAGGAGGAGTCCAGGTCGTCGGGTGCACGTCGGGTGCAGGCGGGCCGTACGAGCGCAGTGCGAGCCAGGGAGTAGGACGCGTCCTGCCAGGGAACCAGGGAGTACTCGAGTACTGCGCGTGGACCAACCAGGGAGTACTGCTCGTGTCGTGGGATGAGTAGTCAGGAACCAGGGAGTACTGCTCGTGTCGTGGGATGAGTAGTCAGGCGCGCGCCAGGGACCAGGGAGTACTGCGCGTGGACATGGGCATCAGGCGCGCGTCAGGGAGAGGTCCAGCGGTCCAGGGAGGTCCCGAGTCAGAGCAGCGGTCCCGTACGTGCGTGAACAAGCCGAAGATACGAGGCGACAGCGGCCGGACGCGGCGGCGGAGAACCGGGGCGGGCGACGGCGACGCAACGAGAGGAGAGAACCCTAAGGCTCTGATACCATGTTAGGAATAGACAAGTTATATTCCTCTGGGGGCCAAAGGCCACAATATATAGTACAAGTACAGGGCAAATATGCAGGAAGCCCCCTAACATATGGGGGAAATACAAGATACAGATATATACATCTAACAGTTTTTTCCATCAGATTTTTATTAGTGTTTCATATCTTTGGCTAACTTAAATTATAAAATGAGGCACAATTGAACTCGTGATTTTCGACAAAATTGGCAGCTTTTAGAAAAGTTTGAAAAAATATCACCTCTTTTTAACCAAATCTAATCATTTTTTCAATGGTCAACGACTCAACGTGGGCATCTCTAGTCTAGAGCTAAAACTTGATTATAACGGCTCCATGTACCTAAGTCTAGGTAGTTATTACCCGCAAAAAAAGTCTAGGTAGTTATAAAAAAAACTTAATATATTTCTTGTGTAAATAAGGTTTTGGTAAATTCATCTTTGAGAAAAGGATTAAAATAAATATTTATCTTGAACAAATAAGCTCAATTACAAAATCGAATTAAATAATAAAACCGGACAAAGTCACTCTTACCTTTGAACCTAGCAATTTGGTCCTATATAACCAAATCAAATAAGTTGGCTTCTGATAACGTGGCGTTGGTTTCTTACATGTAACATCCATGTGAACACAAAGGTTACTGGAAAATATTGTTGCAAGAGAAATGTAGAAAAATATTTTTTTTGAAAAAAATAGAAAAATATCAATAAAAGAAGAATCTAAAATATATACCATTATATAATTATTTACCAAAATAATCACAAAATCAATAAACTCCTAAAGTTTTAAAATAATAAATAAAAATTATAATAAGAAAACACTTACCTTCCTTTCCATCGTGATGAAAATATTGACAACTCTCTTAGTTGCTGACATGTAGAGCAACAAAGTTTCCTTATCGGTGGAGCTGCGAGGATTGGTGCAGCTTCAATTCTTGCAAGGCAGCATGTGCCTCTTTTATGAGACAAAATAATCCAACTTCTTTGGCACCTTGTAGAGTGGTATGGCCTTCTCTTTAAGGAGGCTGACGAACCGGCTAACAGCTGCAATGAAACTTGTAAGCCTCTAGATGTCCCTTAGGAAAGTGGCCCTGGTCAGTCGAGGTTTCGCTTGATTTTCTTCGGGTTTCAATGATGCGATGTGATACGACTTTTAGTCGTGAAGGAAGCGATGCATCATGCACAAACAGGTGGCACCTGTATTTTAAGACCAAAAGGCATGTGTGACGTAGTCGTGTGTGTCATGATGCGTGATGAATGTGGTCTTGAGCTGATATGAACCCCAGATCTAAATTTGGTGGTAATCTGAGTATGCATCTAAGAAACACAAAAATTATATTCCAAGATACATCAATGACTTGGTCAACGCGAGACGAGGCGAACTATGTAGTTATAGGGTTTGCCACTCAATTGGTATTAATGACTTCCTTAATGAAGCTGGCATATAGGAGCCTGGATATCTCTTTTCCTATTAGTAGGCTCGTTTTGTCGCCGAAGTGTCGCAAACTTTGATCGACAGGTTTTGCATCTTTGTAGACATTGAGTGAGTGCTTGGAGAGCTCCTTAGGGGACTCCAGGCATGTTAGAAGGATGCCATGCAAGATATTCTTGTTCCCATAGAGGATCTCGATAAACGTACTTTTTTATTTAGGATTCATTGATGTATCAATAGTGACCAACTTGGAGGCATTGTCTTCAACAATTTCTGCCTTCTTGGTTTCCTCAACCGCCTTGAAGGTGGCAACCGGTTTGGTAATTTGCTTCTTGGTAGCCGACATTTTAGAAGGCTCAAGGTCCTTATGGATCTGCTTCTATTCTTATGTGTTCAGTACTGCTTCGGCAAGGCGACTTCTCCCGTGAGCCTTTTTGAAGTTGCCTCGCACGGTGATGACTTTTGGTCTTGTCATCTTGAGCTTGTCGTGTTGGAAATATACCTTATAGTCAATTATAAAGTTGTTATTATTCATATTTTCTTGTTCGTGATTAATTTTTATTGTCCATGCTATAATTATGTATTGGATGTTGGGCTTCGGTGTAGAAAAATCAAAAAAAATATGCTAAGCGGAAGAAACCCCGAAATCCCAAGATCTATCTACTAATAATGCAGTAACGGAGAGAGACAACGGTAACATACCCCTAAATACCGAGAGAGAGTTACGCTCATGCTGAAGCGTGGATGATGTAGTCGTACCCGTCCGACCTAAAGATCGCGGAGCTCCTCGCAAGTCACCCCTTGTCCTGGTCCTCGCACGATGGTCCGGAAGCTTCAATAGCCCCACCGAGTTACCACATGC
This sequence comes from Avena longiglumis, assembly GCA_030063025.1. Taxonomy (NCBI): domain Eukaryota; kingdom Viridiplantae; phylum Streptophyta; class Magnoliopsida; order Poales; family Poaceae; genus Avena; species Avena longiglumis. The sequence goes on along the minus strand of CP125974.1, from coordinate 451,206,919 downwards.
ATACGGTGCAAGACGACGACTCCCGGTCAAGGATCCCGCCAAGATTGTGGAAGTAGATCTCCTGGCTAGAATCCCGGCAGCACAACGGCGTGCCACAGAAGAGAACGCCTTGTATACATAGTTCAGACTTGGGACCATGTACTAGTAGAGGCAACAAGAGAGAGGGGGAGTATTCCAACCAAAGGAAATATCTCAGATTATTGTGTGTTTAATCCCACCCATAGCCACCTCCTTATATAGGCTAAGAGAGGGGTGCCCTCCCTCTTAGGTGCCCCATGTGGGACTAAAGATAAAGAAAAAACAGCAAAAGGAAAATTCCAGCCGGATGGGCTGAAACCACTCAACCTAACTCAGCACAGGGGACAAACCCAGGTGGGCATGGGCGCCACCTGTAGGCCCAGCGAGGCAGCAGCAGCTAGTGCTCCCGAGGTGGGCCAGCGCAGCCCCCGGCGACCCACTGCGCGCGGCGGATATCCCACGTCGGCAGCGGCCTGGGTGGGCCGGTGCGCTCCCCCCGGCGGCCCAGCCCAGCCCAGGCGTGAGAGAGAGAGGTGACCCCCCTAGAGTGGGACGGCTTGATGTCGCGGCCCGCCTGCGAGCTGAGCTTGAGCTATGCTCAGCACTGCGTTGTCATGAACGCCAACCAGTACACGCCGCCCGCGTAGCCGCCTAGTCTGGTTCAAAACCAGCCCACCAGAAACTATTTTTCTGTTTTCTTTTTTCCCCTTTTTGTTGTAATTTCTTTTTAATAAAATCCCTCCGGGATTTTGGCCTAATAAGAAATTCACTTTTATAAATCTTAATTTAAATATTATTTAGAATATATTAATTCATAATTAACATATAATAAATGCATATTCAAATTCCCGTTTATCTGAAACTCCTTTCAGTCATTTTCCTTATTTCTTTCTTTCTCCGAACAACTTCGGATCTCCCCAGAATATTTTTAGTTTCTCTCTCTCTTCCTATCTCTTTCAGTATTCCCTCTTATAGGAAGATATCAAGCGTCGTAATCCCTTAAGCGTGTGTCCCAACGGTTCGGGAATGTCATAGACATGATCTCTATCAATGATTATCAGCAGGACCGGGATGCCCATGATGACCCCTATGCACTCACGATTCTCCATTGTTTTGAACCTGAAACATTATGTGTTATGTTCCTTTTGTCTCTGCGATACTTACATTATCCGAGATTTGATCATCGACATCTCCATGCTGAGTTCGATCTCGTTACCAACAATGTTACTTTAAACTCGTACTGATAAGTGATATCCCGTGATTTTAATCACATATTGTGCAACATATTTGATATAACTTATCCGAGTGGGTCTAGAGTATCTTCCATCACATAGATATACAAATTCTGCTCTTGACGTGGTCTCCTCTACATGTTTCCTCCAGATACCCAACAACACCGTTATGACCACCATTTTATTGAGTGATGTTTAATGTTATCAAAATAACCTCGGGAAATAGTGATTTGATATGGTCTCACATTCTGAGGAACAAGTCACTATGTTTCTAACAATTGCAACTGTGAACTTTGTGATATGATCGTGTTGCAACAATCATTTGGGGAACAGTTTCCACTATCTCATTCTCTAATAAAATAGCTCCATTGTAAATTAGGTGCCAAAGAACCTTCATGGTCAGGAAACCTTTGACCATCCGTTGACCAATGAACTAGTTTAATAGAGGCTACTAGAGACTTAGGTTTGTTTATATATCACACCTATATCAATGTTTCCTTATTGATATAGTTGTAGCATGACATAAACTATTATGAACTAATGGAATGTGTATAATAAACTTCTTTATTATTTGCCTCTAGGGCATATTTTCTTCAGTCTCCCACTTGCACTAGAGTCCAAATAATCTAGTTGTATTGCTTCTAATCATAAACCATATCTCATATGAGTTTTGTTGATCATGTTGCTCATGGAGGACATACTTGTCCTAAATATGTTGTATCAGATTTATAAGGTCATGTTTTGCAAATTATTAATGTCACTTATTTGACATTAACCCCGTTATCACATAATGTACCTTTAGCAATTTTGGTGACTAAAGTGAGACTTCTCTTTTTCTAGTATATACAATGACAATCTACCTGACATGTTTATACCCTACGGGTACCCGATGTTAGCCTACCTGGTCCAGCCGACGGAAGGCCCACTCGACGACCTGCCAGGGTCCAGGACGCCTACGACGGTTCGGCTGGTACGAAGCCATACGGACATGGACTCCCAAGCGCACAAGACAAGGAAAGCTCAAGACTAGAGTTTGAATACAACTTGTAACCAAATCGTATTGGCACCCGAGACCTAGCCTCCCCATATATAAAGGCTAGGAGGATCCAACGAAGAGGACAGATTACGCTACCCCCGATAGACTAGACCATAATAGATCTACAGATCCGCACCTCATACCACCGCATACACACCTCCACGTCAGATTGCATCTGAGCACCCCTGTAACCTTCGGTTCCGCCGTAATCAAGAGCAGACAAGCAGGAGTAGGGTTTTCCCTCCGGGCGCCTGAACCTAGGTAAACCTCGTGTCCTTGTGTTGCTTGTTTGCTAACCGTTCCGCGATCTCCAGCATCCTCATCTTCTCCAAAACCCAAGTCCATAACAATGTGCATTGATGAGATTAAACCTCGTCAATTGGCGCCGTCTGTGGGGATCGGAGATGCTGATTGTGCGATCGTGACAGTCCCATCATCTGCGATTTACGACTTGTGTTCCGGACAGGATCCCTCATCATCAGACGATGGTCATATCTCCTCTGGTTGATTCGTCGGCATCGGCATGATTAGCCTCTTCATCAACAAATCTGCTGCGTCGCATCTGATCTTCGTCGAGATCGCGTGGCCAACTCGCCGTTGGTGTATTCTATAGTAATTAAGCGGCGGCATATTCGTGAAATAATGAGAGATCAAAAGCTACTTCGAGTCAGCGATCGCTTCCAGATATAAAGGAATCAAGTCCCTATGCTCCATCATGTGACCTTGTCGCGTACCGCGGACGTGACATAGAGAAGCTACAGCAAGATTCCAATTGGTTGTTGTCTACATGAGACGGCCATGTTCTTTCTGGATCACGGAAGCATGCATGGTTCCACAAAGCATACACGCATCAGATCGATCAAAATAAAAAGGCATTCAGGGAAGCATGGAAAGTTAAAACAATGGGGCCAAATTCTATTCAGGAGACTTGATCATGTACCAAAAGAGAAAAAGGGTATCAATCAAAGCAAAAGCTAAATCTTAATCGGAAACCGAGGCGCATCATATATTGGTCCAACACACGCGTGTGACTGCTGATAGATTTTGCGGGCCAAATTGCAATTGGCGACCCATCGTTTACACTCACGAGCTACATCAACATGTCCGTTGTATCGGCTCTAACATCAGCAACCCGACGGTTGTATCGGCTTCCGCGACCACAACTCATCGGTCGCATCGGCTCCGGCAATCTGCTGCCACATCAACTTCGCCCGCAGTGACCCACTGCCGCCATCGACCCAGACGACATGCTGCACTCTTCGACTACGTCGACCTTCCGCGATCTTCGATTGCGACAAACTGCTGCCTCCATCGGCTTCGACCCGCTGCCGTGTTGACCCCGGTCCGCCATATTGGATCTCGGACGCCGTCTCGACCACATCGACTCTACACTCGGGGGGCTCCCTCCGATTCAGTGACCCGTTGCGATCTTCAGATGCGGCAGCTTGCCGCTACGGTCTTTGATTCCGGCAACCTTCTGCGGTCTTTGACTCCAGTGATTCGTTGTGGTCTTCGGCTACAGCGACCCGCTATGGTCTTCGGATGCGGAGTCTTGGGGGATCCTTTGGTTCCGACAAACCCGTACTTTGACTCCCGTGACCTGTTCACCTCGTCAACAACCACCAAAGCTAAGTTTCCCTCTACTTAGAGCTAATTTCTTTTTAACTCGCACTCAAAACACTCGGGAGTTGCACCCTCTTCGAGTAATCTAATGTGCCATCGTCTCCACGCACTCGAGCACCTCGAACACGATAGCCCGATTAGCTGATTCTACCTGATCGTCGAATCCTTAAACTCCGAGTGCCTCGGCAAGGTACTGAGACTAAGGGTAATCAGGCTAACAAAAAGGCCTAGCATACAGTACAATAGTGTCGACTCGATTGGCACCAGAATCTTACTATACAAGCCGAAAGGCAAATATTTTTTACAAGATACAAGTACTTCACAATTCTTCATGTTTTCTGCAGCTTACAAGGATGTCAAATGCGCCGAGCTATTCTACCGGGTCCTCCAACGGAGTCGACCAGCGCCAGTCACGTCAACAGACGCCAAGACCCGAGTCGAAGCATTCCTCGGATGATCATATCAATCATCGACAAAAGCGGCGCTGGTCACGTACCCGACAGAAGAAACGGCGTCAACTTCATCCGCAACGTCGAGTCCTTCCGGCTAAAATGCCGCATCACTCCGCTATGTCGATTCTTGGCTCCTTATGTGTGAGACGCTGACTCAATGCACTTTCGGGTCAGTGGTTTCTCCTCGCATGAGTCTCTACTCGAGTCTGCGACTCGACTAGACACTCGGGGGCTATTCCTATCAGGAGCACTGGTCGCGCACCCGATGTACTTCCGGGTCAGCGGCACGCCCACGAGATTGCCGACTACAACTCCACGATACAAGACTCGAGTCTCTGCCCGAGTCTACGATTCCGCCAGACACTCGGGGGCTACTCCAAACTGGAGCGCCGATCGCGCACACAGAAGATCTTTGAGTGGCACGCTTCGATTCCTCACTCGAATCAATGATTCGACTAAGGACTCGGGGCTACTCCTATCAGGAGTGCTGGCCGCGCACCCGACGCACGATTAAGGTACTACACCAACGATCTATTCTTCGAGTCCTACGTCGAGTCTATGACTCCACTACGGACTCGGGGGATACTCCCATAGGGAGGATTGCTTCAAGCATCCGAAAATTTTTGTGTCCTACGAACCTGAAGTAAGCAACAGCTGAACTAAAGTCTCCGCTCGAGTCTACAACTCGAACAGACACTCGGGGGTTACTCCCATAGGGAGCGCTGGTCGCGCACCCTATGAATTCTTCGACTGCGATCCTTCGGACCAGCATGCAAAAACTTTTCGGCAACTCTGCCCCAATTAAAAGCTAAGTGAGCAACATCCTCCTTGGCCACCCAAAACACCTCCGTGGTGATAAACATTTGGATGTTGTGTCTGTGAGACAAAGATAAGACCTATAGATATCATCTGAAGGCCTGGCAACGCACACGACTGCGCTATGATAGTAAAAATCCGTGCCAGCAGGCGCGATAAAAAATCCCGACGGACGCGTTGGGTACATCATTTAAAACTACTGGGATTCTACTCCTGTAAGCCCTCAACGGCCTGAGTCGAATTACGCCAGCATCTGTTCCGGGTTCGAGTCGAGGGACTCGAATCTGAAGAAGATCGTGTTGTTTTGTCTTAAGACAGTTAACTGACCCTGATCCGTCGGGAGAGTCAGGCACACGCATCAACAATTCCTACACACTCAAATCATCCTCTAGTAAACAGAGATAGCTACACCCGAAAGATTGAAGAGTCCTCAGCTGAATCTACGATTCGACTGAACACTCGGGGGCTACTGACATGGTTATACCCTACGGGTACCCGATGTTAGCCTACTTGGTCCAGCCGACGGAAGGCCCACTCGACGACCTGTCAGGGTCCAGGACGCCTATGATGGTTCGGCTGGTACGAAGCCATATGGACACGGACTCCCAAGCGCACAAGACAAGGAAAGCTCAAGACTAGAGTTTGAATACAACTTGTAACCAAATCGTATTGGCACCCGAGACCTAGCCTCCCCATATATAAGGGCTAGGAGGATCCAACGAAGAGGACAGATTACGCTACCCCCGATAGACTAGACCACAATAGATCTATAGATCCGCACCTCATACCACTGCATACACACCTCCACGCCAGATTGCATCTGAGCACCCCTGTAACCTTCGGTTCCACCGTAATCAAGAGCAGACAAGCAGGAGTAGGGTTTTCCCTTCGGGAGCCTGAACCTGGGTAAACCTCGTGTCCCCGTGTTGCTTGTTTGCTAACCGTTCCGCGATCTCCAGCATCCCCATCTTCTCCAAAACCCAAGTCCATAACAATGGGCATTGACGAGATTAAACCTCGTCACTACCAATCAATCTGGATTTTGCAAGATGTCATGTTTAACTATAAACACACGTAGTCGAAAGTCAAACTTTCTCCATACCAAAATTATACTTACTAATTTTGAAGTATCCTTTATACTTCTGAATCTTTATAGTTTCAATCGAAGTGCAACCCTTGCAACTTTGATTTTTACCATGCTTCCTTTGCGCTAAACTATGATTCAGTGGTTAGCTCAGGAATCATTCTAGAATCTCTGTTCTTCACAACTAAGAACATGGGTAATGTTATGTCCAATTTCACCTAAATAATCCAATCATTTCCACTACCCAGCACATTGTTCACCAATATGTCAACCACATATTCAAGAACGTTGTTTTTGCTTCCATTCAGATATATCAACAATATCTGATGTTTCAGGATGTCACTCATCTTCCACTCAAATATGTCGAACACATATTTCATTGGGAAAACTTCTTAGCTCCCACTCAATTTAGAATCCCTCTCGACGATCTTGGCAAATCCAAAATTCTTTGATCTTGTATTAAAACGAGAATTTCTATTACAAGACTTCAAAAATTCCTGATTGATCAAAATCTACCTATTGTACCAGTTACAACCCTTTTCTTCATACTCTTTGAAGACTTTGCAGTTTTGAACAGTTCTTAGCCAATTTTCAAATTGGACTTATCTGCTGATTCAATCCAACAAACATTAAGCATTTGTCATAAAAACTTTATGACAAATCGACCATTTATGTCTTCCTTCTAAGTTTTACTTCCATCCTTTCAACCTTTTGCAGTTTAGTGGGAAGGATTAAGTAATCCCCATTACTTAATGAGATCAAGTAACTCTTTACTTCACAATCTCAAATGTTACGTAATTTGGGATTCCATGACTCTTAGTCATTTTCTTGTATTTAGGTCCATCATGCTCTCTTTGTAGTTTATAGGTATGCCTTATTCCAATAATAAGTCAAGTGAATCAAGAATGAAATTCTGCGAGGGGTAGAATGAAGACTTGAGTCCTACTTCTTTAAAGTATTAGTTTAAACATTTATGATCACATCATTATCGTTTCCCTCTATTTGTAAAGTTGTCCCCGGAACATATTATGTTTTACATTCTTACAATTCGGAGCTAATTTTTTTAAATAATACATTTTTTTAATTCAATTTCACAAATAATACACGAAATCCAAAAATTGCATATCTAACGGACCTTCATCCGTTGAAAAGACGAAGGTGGTGATTCGTCTTTTGAAAAGACGAAGACGGTGGTTCATCCGTTCAAAAGACGAACGTGGTGACTGGGAAAGGTTCATTCACACGTACGTTCGTCTTTTGAACGGACGAACCACCTCCTTCGTCTTTTCAAAAGACGAACCACCACCTTCGTATTTTCAACTGACGATGGTCCGTTAGATTTGCAATTTTTGAATTTCGTGTATTATTTGTGAAATTGAATAAAAAGAATGTATTATTTAAAAAAAATTAGCCAATTCGGAGGTAATTTCAAACCTTAGCTTACACTTATGTCCTTCCACTAACACTTCCATGAGAAAAAACTTTCTCAAATAAGTACCCCACTACGACAAACAACCTTTGTACTTTCTGGGTATTAGTTGAAATTCATGTTCATAGTCTTACTAATAACACTCTAAAAATACTTACTATTCTCCACGACTTCAACTATTCAAAATCTCCAAAAACTCGAGCTTGACATATCTCATATGTTGTTGTTTCCACGAATCTTTAGATGTTCCTAATTTTTCATTGAGTGTTTGCTATTTAAATATATAGCTCTAATATCTAACGTTAATCCCTTTGGATTTTACTATAGACCACATGTATCTTATACATCATGATTATGTTGCATTAGACATACTAAAACTATTTGATTAGTCCAATCACCATAATTTGTGAAAGTGTTTTTCACAAGTCCTTATATGACACATTGCCATTAACTCAAATTTGAAGTCATTCGGTTCAAATCGCTAAGACTTCGACATTCTTGTTAATTCTATATCTACTTTGAATCTGAAAACCTTTGAGCAATTCAAACTATTTTAGATTCACACTTGGATATCTCTTCGCAATTTTTCATACTTTTACAAATACTTTATTATCATGTGGATTAAGGACTAGAATGACTTATTTGCAACTTCAATGTGAATCATAAAAGAAATCATTCATAAAAAAGGAACAATTGATTGTTTCTCATTAATATGAATAACCATCTCGGAATAAGAAACACACACTTGCATGGTTCACAAACTCGATTACAGAGCTTTATTCAAATCTTCTAATCCTAATGATAAATTTCGAGGGCAGGAGTGCTTTCGGCCTTCAACCAGATTGTTTGGTGTCATCACGTCATCAAGACCTCGTTCCATCCATAGCTAATGAAGAGTGTCTTGATTTCAAATAAACCAGGGGTAAGTATCCAATACTTAAAAATGCATAAGTGTTTCATGAAAACATTTATAACTTGTATATTAATATATACCTTCTCCGTTGACATCGTTCCCAACTTTGGGTTCGACCTTGATAGTCCTTAGATTGGCTATGACCTCGCGAAAGGTATTCGGAATCCCCGTCACAATCTGGTCCTTGATGATGTCCTTGTAACTAGGAGGGAGCGAACGCATCACCCCATCTATTGCAAGGCATTCAGTCAACACTTCGCCTATAGCATCCTGAAGAGGTTCATGGAGCCTTTCCATGGTGTATAGGTGGCTATCCAAGCTTGATTTCTCCTCCATCCTTATGGAGACAAAGTCTTGTACATACTCATATTTCATGCATCTTTCCTCGGTTGGGAACATACTCTTCAATACATCGAGCATATCATATGTGTCGATTTCATGGAAGGGTACTCTCAAGCCAGGTTCTATTGCATGAATGATGGTGTACTTGACTATCATAAACTTCTCTCGGTGGTCGCGAAGAGTCACATCTTCATTTCTGTCAGATTCATCAAGGAAATCTTCCAGGGATTCAAGAAGGACATAGAGGAGATTCTTTTCTATGAGGACCCTTCTGAGGCATTGGTACCAGTTAGTGAAATTTTACCCATTTAGCTTAAGTTTCTCCCCATCCATAAACGGACCAAAGGAGTTGCGAACTAAGGGGATGGACATATTCTACAAGATATTTGCAAAAAGGACTTAGACTTAAGTTCATAATTGAAGGAGTCAATTTTTAATCATATTTAACAAAATAGGATCCCACTCAAATTGTCACCCTAACACCAATTTAAGTGATCACACGATCCCTTTACACCACATCATCCCCGATCATCACGGCCTTTGATGCAGCTGCCAGGGCAGACATTCTCCAATGTCAATCACATCATCCATGTGACTCATGCTCGATCTTTCGATCTCTTGTGTTCCGAGGTCATGTCTGTACATGCTAGGTTCGCCAATTCTAACTAGTGTGTATTGATGTGTAACCTTTCTTGCACCCACTGTATGCAAACGTAGATATATATAGCCCCCAATCGTCACGACCGGCTTCATAAAAAAGAACTTTTTTAGTGGTGCACACTAGGGGAACACTTTCATTGGAATTACATTTAGGGATCATCCTATTTAGATGCTACCGTTGTGTATCTTATACCAGCACACAAAACAGGATGCACACAAAGATTAAATCATATAATCATAATGTGACATGACATGGTTGTCTTCTTGCTCCATGATCTCCATGAAGTGCACCGACATGATCTCCATCAGGCCTCCAGCTTTGCGCCAAGTCCACGATGCCACCGGTCTTGTCGTTCATCATCGCGATGACTATTACTATACTACTTAGCAATAGGAATAGTAAACTACCTTACCTCATTCACGAATTAACCATATCACATCACAAAGCCCTCCCCGCAACATAAAGTTAGACGCATCTACTTTATCTATTACAGATTTTACGTGGTTGTTAAGGATTTCGCAATAGAACGCTTCTACCTACGAACTTCCAGCCACAACATAGATACAACAGTTGTTTATACTACACCCGTTGTGGGGCCTTCCTTTGTAGATGCTATATCAACTATTGTGAGAGACACATACACCCGCGAGCCACTTGTACGGTACCAGCCGTATGTTGAGCATGGAACCAGTCTCGCGTAACATTACGCGTAAGGTCAGTTCGGTCCGCTTCATATCACAGTACCGCTGAAAGGTGCAAAGGACGTCGCCTAGAGGGGGATGGTGAAGAGGCTTTTAAAATTATTACATTTTAGGCTAAAATAAATGTGGAATAAAACTAATATTTAATTTATTAAGCACAAAACCTAACCACTAGGTTCACCTAAGTGCACCAACAACCTATGCTAACCAATACAAGCAACAAGGTGATAGCAAGATATAAAACTTCAAGCACGAAGGCTATCACAAGGTAAAGTACATAAGTAAAGCGCTCGGTTGAGAGATAACCGATGGACGCGGAGACGAAGATTTTTTTCTTTAAGTTCACTTCCAAAGAAGATACGTCTCAGTTGGAGAGGTGCGATGGCGCAATGCTCTCTGAATGCCGCAAATGTCTCACCTCGGGGTGTGTTGGCTCGATGCTCACCCAACACCACACAAGGCCTCACCCCGGATGCGAAGGGACGCAACTTACCGGCGCCACAAAAGGCTCATCCAATTCTCCCATGAGATCACCACAAAGGCCTACTCAGGATCCACTAAGGGACACTTGAGGGCGTTCACCAAAACCCGTACAAGGTTGGGGCTATATCCATAACTCAATTGGAGGCTCCCAAATACAAAGCCACAAAAGGCATCAAATCCACAACAGGCAACAAAGACCACAAAAGGTCAACACTCCAACCACACAACCGTCTAGGGTTCCAAGAACCCAAGAGTAACAAGCCCACAAGCTTGTACTTGCTGAATCTCCATGGAGAACTCAAACCTATGCAACAAATGCAAGGGCAAGTCCTTCTCTCCCAAATTCCAACAAAGCTAAAAAAGTTATTGGGGGAATAAGGGAGGAAGAACACAAGATGAGAACACAAAACTCTCCAAGATCTAGATCCCAATGATTCCTTCACAAAGAAGGGATTTGGCTTGGGGGTTGTAGATCTAGATCTCCTCTCTCAAATCCCTCAAAAAGATGCAAGAATCATAGGAGGGGGAAGGGGAGAGGGAAAGCTCTTCAAGGTCAACAATGGAGGAGAGAGAGAAAGCCAAGAACCAATAAAAGAGTTGTTGCCCACGAAGGGGCAGAGGAGACCCTTTTAAAGGGCTCTCAGATTTGCCCGTTATGGGAATTCATGACCCTGGCCGGAACTTCCGGTGGGAAGCCAGAATTTCTGGTGACACTCGGCCAATGGTCAGAAAACAGCGATGCGAAAGAAAAAAATGACCCTAGCCAGGACTTCTGCCGGTCCACCAGAACTTCCGATGAGAACGGTACTACCACCAGAAGTTCCGACCAAAGTTCCGACAAATAGAGCACATAAAACATATAGGTTACAGTACGCGAGCAGAAGTGGATCCTGAATTTCACACGGTACTACCGGCGGCAATTATGCCCAAGCGGTACTTCCGGTGACTAGCCGGAACTTCTGGCGAGGGTCGTACTACCGCCTTAACTTCCGATCCACATTCCATCAAATACAACGAACCAGACAAAGAGGATACAGTACGTGAGCAGAAGAAGAACCGAATCTTCCACCGAAACAACCAGTGTCAAATGTCATAGCAGTACTACCGGTGGCTAGCCGAAACTTCCGGTCAGGGAAACTCCAGAAACCAAAACTACAATAACTTTCGCATCCTAACTCCAAACGAGATGAAACCAATTTTGTTGGAAAGATAACGACATGTAGAATCCAACAAACAAGAATCACAATCTCTAGATGTTGGAGATATGCCCAAGAGGCAATAATAAAAGTAGTTTTTATTATATCTTTGTGTTTATGATAAATGTTTACATACCATGCTATAATTGTATTAACCGTAAACATTATTACTTGTGTGATTTGTAAACATGTAAGAGTACCTAGTAAGCCTCTTGCAATACTAGCTTGTTGATTGATAGATGATTATGGTTTACTAATCATGAACATTGGATGTTATTAATAACAAGATCATATCATTGGGAGAATGATGTGATGGACACACTCCTATAGTTAAGCGTAGCATAAGATCAAGTCATTCAATAGTTTGTTTGCTATAATCTTTCAAATACATAGTAACCTAAATCCTTCGACCATGAGATCATGTTAATCACCATCACCGGATTGATGCTTTGATGACATCAAACACCACTTCATAACTCGGTGGTTATAAAGGTGGCATTGAGTATTGTGAAAGTATGTGTTGAGGCACATGGATCAAGAGTGGGATATGTTCATCCATATGACAGATAGATATACTCTGGGCCCTCTCGGTGGAATGTCATCCAATTATCTTGCAAGCATGCGACTGGATCACAAGGGATCACATATCACATGAATGAGTAAAGAGTACTTATCGGTAACAAGGTTTAATTAGGTATGCGGAGATACTGACGATCAAATCACGGATAAGTAAAGTATCGTGAGACAAAGGGAAATTGGTATCATATGTAAATGGTTCATTGATCACGAAGTAATAGTAGAAATATGTGGGAGCCATATGAATTTCTAGATTCCTCTATTGGTTATTGATCGGAGAAGTGTCTCGATCATGTTTGCATAATTCACGAACCGTGGGGAGACAGACTTAAGGATTCGATGTTGTTTAGTAGATAGGTAATGAGTTGGATCAAATGTTGTTCGGAGTCTCGGATTGGATCCAGGACATCACGAGGAGATCCGTAATGGTCCAGAGAATGAGATTCATATAAAGAAAGTGCAATTTCGGGGTTCGGAAATGTTTTCGGTGTTTTCACCGGAATATTCTAGAAGGGTCTAGAAGGTCCACCACTCCAAAGTAGGAAGGTTACATGAATGTTTCATACCAATGTGGAATGGTTGCATCATGTCCTAGGTCACTTGGCTGGTCAATGGTAAAAGAAATAATCAAACTCTAGTTTGAATAGTCAAACTCCAATTTGAAAAGTCAAATCTCAACATTGAAAGTCAACCCAAGTGGAGGGAGAGGAGGAAACCTAGTGGAGGAAGGTTTCCCCTCCCTCCCTTGCCGTCGGCCATGAAGAGGAGTTGGGGGAGGACTCCCCTCCCCCTTTCCGCCTCTCCCTCCCATAAAAGGAGGGGAGGGGCGCCCCTTGCCCTACACCACCAAACCCTAGGCCGACTGCGCCTCCCAAGTCACCGCCGTCCTAGAGCTCCTCCAAGTCGCCGCTGCCTAGCCCTCTAGCCGTCGGCCACCTGCACCCCTTGGACTCTAAACCCTAGTTGCCAAGGCCTCTCTACTCCACCATAACTCGCTCCGGCTTAGGCGAAGCTCTACGAGATCTACTCCTCTGTTTCACCACCACGTCGTCGTGCTGCTAGAATTGAGAGGAGATCTACAACCTCCGCTGCCTGTTGGAACAAGGGAGAGGAAGGTCTTCATCGAGTACCGAACGTGTGACCGATTGCGGGAACGCTGCCGGAACACGGCGCCGAAAGGATCGTCTTCGCGATCTTGAGATCGGCAAGTGAACGACTACATCACCCACGAGAGATTCGTATCTCGCTAAACGCTTTGGATCTTCAAGGTTTAGTACTCTTCAATCTTGTTGCACCGATCTAGTAGATTAGATCTTGGCTTTTGTGTGTTCATGCGGTAGAATTTTTTTGTTGTCCATGCTACGAACCCCTACAGTGGTATCAGAGCCATATCTATGCGTAGATATGTTGCACGAGTAGAACACAATATTTATTGTGGGCATTGATGCTTTTGTTGTCGATTGCTTTTTGTGTACTTTGCATCTTGCGGGATAGTGGGATGAAGCGGCCCGGGCTAACCTTACATGACATCGTTCATGAGACTTGCTCCACGCTCAACATGTAACTTTTATTGCATAAGTGTCTTTGCGGGTGTCTGATGACCCACAAGTATAGGGGGTGTATCATAACATTTTCGATAAATAGGAGTGTTGATCCCAACGAGGAGCAGAAGGTGTTGACTAGTGGTATGGAGCAGGAAATCTCTGTAAATACTTAGCAAACAGATTTTTAGGGGTTTTCTGATAAAGCAAAGAAACAAAGTGCAAGAAATAAAGACAACGAATAACTACAGCAAGTGGCCTAATCCTTTCTTAGAAAAGGACAATCCAGTGGAAATACTTATAAGGACTAAACGTTCTCAAGGACACATGGGAATTCTGTCAAGTGCTTTCGCTTCAAATAGCTAAGTAGTCTTCTTTGGTGTTATAAGTGTTGTGTGGGTGAACCTGTGCTAATGTACCGACCTTACTTGGACTAATACATACTTGTGATTAAACCCCCTGCAAGCATCCGCAACTATAGGAAAGCAATTAAGATATAAACCCAACCACAGCCTTAAACTCTGAGATCCTACGCTCCCTTGTGCAATGGTGTCCTAACAGGGGATGGGGTTTCTGTCACTCCGACAACCCCACGATTAGTAGCCAAATACACAATGCATTCCCATAGGCCCATAAATGGTAAAGTATCATGTAGTCAACGTTCACATGACACCACTAGAAGAATAGCACCACAACTTAAATACTAAACCATTGAATAATATCTCAACACAAATCCACTACTAACAACATGACTTCTCCCATGTCCTTAATAACTAAACGAACTACTCACAACACATCATATGGATCAAGATCAAAGATGATATGGTGATGGATAACAATCTGAACATAAACAACAATCCAATGGTTACACTCACAAGCATTAACTACAATAGTAATCAACACTGGGAAAGTTTCCCCTACTAACTATGCAAGTTTTCAACACAATTGTTACAGCGGGATGGAGTGGTGATGATGGTGCTGGTGGAGATGATGGTGTGGATGATGATGATGATGATCCTGATGAAGTCTATCTTGATGATGGTATTGATAGCCTCGATCTCCCCTCTCCGGGAAGGAATTTCCCCGGCAGAAATATGTCTGCCGGAGAGCTTTTTCTCTCTCGGTGTTTTCCGCCCCGCAGAGGCGGCGGAATCTTTCTGTGGTCGCTCGCCGTGTATTAGGGTTTCGAGGGGAAGATATAGGTGAGAGGGCGGATCCATAGGTGGGCCAGGTGGGCCACACCCCCCGTTGGCGTGGCCTAGGGGTGGCCCATGCCGGGGTGTGTGGGCCCCCAATGGCCCATCTCTGCCTCCCCTTCTGGCTTTCTTCGTCTTCTGGGAAAATATGATTTTCCATAATTTTTCTGGTATTTTTAGGATCTTCATGAAATTGCATCAAAACACCTCTTTATCCATCAGAATCCTGACTCCGACAGTTCATCATCAAAGAATCATCCAACATGCAAAAACAGATGAAAAGACATAAGTAACACCTCTTAATAAGGAATATATCAATGAATAGAGGCAAATTATGATATAGAATGGTGATGCAAATTGGACGTATCGGTGTCTGTATCCCCCACCATAGTGAAATTCAATTTACAACGGGCACTTGACAATACTTGTATCAACGTTGTTGTTCTTGTTTGTAAGTTAGAACGGTTCTTATCCCAAATCCCCAAATCATGTAAAATATGCAAAGAAAATTAGAGGCGTCTAACTTTGTTTTGCAGGGGTGTGTTGTGATGTGATATGGCCATGATTGTGATTATATATGATGTATGCAATGATCCTTATTGTAAGTTGACAACCGGCATGAGCCTTATGGTTGTTTTTAAATTCCGTTAAGACATGTGTGTCTATTATTCAAAGTAGTTGTAATAGTTGATGCTGGTGGACGAAACCCATGGAGCGGCGTCATTGATCTTGACGCCAATGCCGGTGATGATGGAGATCATGTTCGTGCTTGGAGAGGGAGATCGAAGGCACAAGAAGAAAGGCCATATCATATCACATATTATGAATTGCATTTGATGTTAATCCTTTTATGCATATTTTTTTGCTTAGATCACGATGGTAGCATTATAATATGATCCCTCTCACTAAATATCAAGTAATAAAGTGTTCGTCCTTAGTAGGCACCATTGCTAAGACTCGTCATTTCAAAGCACCACGTGATGATCGGG
Organism: Avena longiglumis; assembly: GCA_030063025.1. Lineage (NCBI taxonomy): Eukaryota > Viridiplantae > Streptophyta > Magnoliopsida > Poales > Poaceae > Avena > Avena longiglumis. The sequence goes on along the minus strand of CP125974.1, from coordinate 451,190,631 downwards.
TGTGATAGATTCTATGTGTGCATACAAAGGGAGCAAGCCAGATTTGCTCATGCAGATACTAAGGTTAACCTTGACGAGCCTAGCATGTATAGACATGGTCTCAGAACACGGAATACTGAAAGGTAAAGCATGAGTCATATAGTAGATATGATAAACATGTTGATTGTTCGCCTTTGAAACTACATCATCTCTCGTGATGATCGGACTTGATGTAGTGGATTTGGTTCATGTGATCACTAAAACAATGTGAGGGATATTGTTTTTAGTAGGAGTTCACCTAGTTAATTTAAGTATTAAATATGAACTCAATTTGTCATAAACTTAGTCTAAACTTTTGTAAATCTGTTGTAGATCATGGCGGCCCCTACCATCCTTTTTAATGCGTTCCTATAGAAAGAAAAGTTGATAAACAATGGAAGCAACTTCGCGGATTGGTTCTGCAATTTGAGGATTGTCCTTAATGCTGGTCAGTTGACCTATGTGCTGGATGCACCCCTAGGTGACTCACCTTCAGCTGATGCTACCAATGAGGTGAAGAATATTTTCCTCACTCGGAAGAATCAATACTCCACAGTTCAGTGTGCTATATTGTATGGTTTGGAATCAGAGCTTCAGAATTTTTTTGAGAACTTTGACCCACATGATATTGTCCGTGAAGTCAAAATGATATTTGAGGCTCACGCGAAAGTTGAGAGTTATGAGGCTTCTGAAAAGTTCTTTAACTGCAAGATGGAAGAGGGCAGCTTTGTTAGTGAGCATGTGCTCAAAATGTCTGGGCACGCCAATAAGCTCCAAATCTTGGGTATAGTGATTCCTAATGCATTGGGGATTAACCGTGTCCTCCAATCACTACCATCTAGTTACAAGAACTTCGTGATGAACTACAACCTGAAGCGCATGGATAAGTCGTTACATTAACTCTTCTCTATGTTGAAGTCTGTGGAAGTGGAGATCAAGAAAGAGCACTAAGTTTTGATGGTCAATAAGACCACCAATTTCAAGAAGCAAGGCAAGCCTAAGAAAAAGGGTAACTTCAAGAAGGGCGACAATAAAGCTGCCGCGCCTGCAAAGAAGACCAAGGCTGGTCCTAAGCCTGATACCGAGTGCTTTTACTGCAAGGGAGAAGGTCACTGGAAGCGGAATTGCCCCAAGTGACGAGGGTTCGACTTGTCAATGCCCATTGTTATGGACTTGGGTTTTGGAGAAGATGGGGATGCTGGAGATCGTGAGACGGTTAACAAACACGTAGCAAGGGGACACGAGGTTTACCTAGGTTCAGGCCCCCGGAGGGAAATCCCTACTCCTACTTGTCTGTTCTTGATTACGGCGGAACCAAAGGTTACAAGGGTATGCATATGCAATCTGGCATGAGGTGTGTATGAGGTGGTAGAGATCTGTTGTGGCGTAGCGTGCGTCGTTCCCTCCTCGTTGGAGCCTCCTAGCCTTTATATATGGGGAGACTAGGTCTCAGGTACCGATACGAGTAGGTTACAAGTTGTATTCAAATTCTAGTCTTGAGATTTCCTTGCCTTGTGCGCTTGGGACTCCATGTCCATATGGGCTTCATAGCAGCTGAAACGTCATAGGCATCACGCACTCGTAGCAGCGACGGGTTCCTGGGGTCAATGGCGGTAGCGAGTTTCGCATCCAAAGATTCTCGCAATTGAAGACCACACTGGATCATCGCATCCGAACAATGCAGCGGGTCACCACAGCCGAAAGACACATAGTTCTATGGAGCCAAAGACCTCAGCGGGTTGCTAGAGCCGAAGGCCGCGGCTGGTCGCCAAAGCGGAGGGATCCCCCGAGTCATTGGAGCCGAAGATCGCAGCAGGTTACTAGAGTCGAGAGAGCCCCCGAATCGCTGTCGCTGAAGCGAATGCGTCTGGTCTCCGCAATCGAAGATCACATCGGGTCGCCGCATCTGAAAGGATGCATCGGGTCACCGCAGCCGAAGGTCGCAACGGGTCGCACGGCAGGGCCGGTGGCAGTAGCGAGTTGACGCATCTGCGGTTAGCGCAACCCTCGGGTACAGAGTTGCGCGGCGGACAGAGTCGAAGTAGCGGTGGGTCCATGCAACCAAAGACTGTAGAAGGTCACACGATGGAGTCGGCGCAGCCCCCGAGTGTACCACACGGTCTATAGGGACTTATCCGATTCGATTTCCGCTCTTTTTTGTTTGAACCGATTCACGGGAAAAATTTCCTCACCTTGGCATGGATCAATTTCGTGCATGTCCCGATTTGAACACTGATGACACCTTCCAATATTCGTGTATCCTATTTCCTCTTGGAGATTGAATGGTGCGAGTGATTACTCCATCTCGTGGAAGAATTTAGAGTACTTCTGTTCCCTGATCGAGTATGATAAGTATTGTACTACCCAATCGTCGTTTTTGACTTTTCCTTTGCACCATCACGCATATGTTGCATGTATAGCCTTAATCGCCCTTTGTCTTATCATGGAGTACGTGCGAGCTGCCTTTTCCTCTAGAGATCCGATCGATTCGACTTGGTCTCAACGTCATGACACGATACAAGCACGGATACGCCAGAGATTTTTTTCTTTATCAACAGAGCCGCTGATGCATGCGACAAACAAACTGCGATAGATCTTCATGTGCCGCTGATCGTCCATGAGCCTGAGACGCTGATTTTGTTGGCTTTGCCCACGACGATTCCTTTCGGCTGCCGCCGAGTACCTTGGGATTTTTGATCTTGTAGATTTGATCGGAACCGTCACGATCCCACGATCAGCACCCCCAATTCCCACGGACGGCGCCAATTGACGAGGGTTCGACTCGTCAATACCCATTGTTATGGACTTGAGTTTGGGAGAAGATGCGTATGCTGGAGACGCGAGATAGTTAAAAGACACGCAGCAAGGGAACACGAGGTTTACCCAGGTTCAGGCCCCCAGAGGGAAAACCCTATTTCTACTTGTATGTTCTTTATTACGGCGGAACCGAAGGTTACAGGGGTGCGCAGATGCAATCTGGAATGAGGTGTGTGTATGAAGTGGTAGAGATCTATTGTGGCATAGCGTGCATCGTGCCCTCCTCGTTGGACCCTCCTAGCCTTTATATATGGGGAGGCTAGGTCTCAGGTACCGATACGAGTAGGTTACAAGTTGTATTCAAACTCTAATCTTGAGCTTTCCTTGTCTTGTGCGCTTGGGAGTCCATATCCGTATGGTCTTCATAGCAGCCGAAACATAATAGGCATCATGTACCTTGACAGGTCGTCGAGTGGGCCTTCCGTTGGGCTGAACCAGATAGGCTAACATCGGGTACCCGTAGGGCATATCCATGTCACTAAGTACCTGGCAGATCTGAAGAACGACAACATCAAGAAGAAATGTATATCCGATATACATGTTATTGATGTATATCTTACTAGTAATCGTAGTAGTGCCTGGGTATTTGATATTAGTTCGTTTGCTCATATTTATAACTCGAAACATGTGCTACAGAATAAACGGATACTAGCGACAGAAGAGGTGACGATGCGCGTTGGAAATGGCTCCAAGGTTGATGTGATCGTTGTCGGCACGCTCCCTCTTCATCTACCATCGGGATTAGTTTTATACTTAAATAATAGTTATTTGGTGCCTGCGTTAAGCATGAAAATTATATCTGGATCTTGTTTATTGCAAAATGGTTACTTGTTTAAGTCCGAGAATAATGGTTGTTCCATTTATATGAAATACTATCTTTTATGGTCATGCGCCGATGATAGATGGTCTATTCTTATTAAATCTCAATAGTAGTAATACACATGTTCATAATATAGATGCTAAACGTTTGAAATTGAATGATAATTCTACATACATGTGGCAATGTCGTCTTGGTCACATTGGAGTGAAGCGTATGAATAATGTCCATTCCGATGGACTTCTTGAATCACTTGAAAGATGCGAAGCATGTCTAATGGGAAAAATGACTAAGAGTCCATTCTCTAGTTTAATGGCGCGAGCTACAGACTTATTGGAAATCATACATACCGATGTGTGTGGCCCGATGAGTGTGGCATCGCGCGGTGGTTATCGTTATGTTCTTACTTTCACGGATGAATTGAGTAGATATGGGTATATCTATTTCATGAAACATAAGTCAAAAACTTTTGAGAAGTTTAAGGAATTTCAAAGTGAAGTAGAGAATCAACGTAACAAGAAGATTAAATTTCTATGATCTGATCATGGAGGTGAGTATCTAAGTTACGAGTTTGGCGAGCATTTGAAGAAATGCGAAATACTTCCACAATTGACATCGCCGGGAACACCACAACATAATGGTGTGTTCGAACATCGTAATCGAACTCTCTTAGATATGATTCGGTCTATGATGTCACTTACAGATTTACCATTATCATTTTGGGGTTATACATTAGAAACAGCCGCATTCACTTTAAATAGGGCACCATCTAAATCTGTTGAAACGACACCGTATGAACTATGGTTTGGGAAGAAACCTAAATTATTGTTCCTCAAAGTTTGGGGTTGTGAAGCTTATGTAAAGAAGTTACATCGCGACAAGCTTGAACCCAAAGCGGAAAAATGCGTCTTCATAGGATACCCGAAGGAAACTATTGGGTATACCTTCTATCATAGATCCGAAGGAAAAATCTTCATTGCCAAGAATGGATCCTTTCTCGAGAAGGAGTTTCTCTCGAAATAAGTGACTTGAATGAAATTAGAACTCGACGAGGTTGTCGAACCTTCTCTCGGATTTGAGAGTAGCGCAGCACCGGAACATGTTCCTGTGGCGCCTGCACCAATAAGAGAGGATGTTAATGATAATGATCATGAAATCTTCATTGCCAAGAATGGATCCTTTATCAAGGAGTTTCTCTCGAAATAAGTGACTAGAAGGAAAGTAGAACTCGACGAGGTTATCGAACCTTCTCTAGGATTTGAGAGTAGCGCATCACCAGAAGATGTTCCTATGGCACCTGCACCAATAAGAGAGGAAGCTAATGATAATGATCATGAAACTTTGAACGAAGTTACTACTGAACCTCGCACGTCAACGAGGACTTGTACCACACCTGATTGGTATGATCCTGCTATGAGTGTCATGTTGGTGGATAACACCGATGACCCTGAGACATTTGAGGAAGCAATAATGAGCCCAGATTCCAATAAATGGCAAGAAGCCATGAAATCCGAGATTGGATCCATGTACGAAAACCAAGTGTGGACTTTGGTGGACTTACCGGATGGCCGCAAGGCTGTCGAGAACAAATGGATTTTCAAGAAGAAAACAGATGCTGATGGTAATATAACTGTCTATACAACTGGACTTGTCGTGAAAGGGTTCCGACAAATTCAAGGAGTTGACTATATCTAGATCTTGTTTATTGCGAGACGGTTACTTGTTTAAGTCCGAGAATAATGGTTGTTCGATTTATATGAGTAATATCTTTTATGTTCATGCGCCGATGATAGATGGTCTATTCTTATTGAATCTCGATAGTAGTAATACACATGTTTATAATATAGATGCTAAACGTTTGAAATTGAATGATAATTCTACATACATGTGGCACTGTCGTCTTGGTCACATTGCAATGAAGTGTATGAAGAAACTCCATTCTGATGGACTTCTTGGATCACTTGATTTTGAATCACTTGAAAGATGCGAAGCATGTCTAATGGAAAAAATGACTAAGACTCCATTCTCTAGTTTAATGGCGCAAGCTACGGACTTATTGGAAATCATACATACCTATGTGTGTGTCCCGATGAGTGTGGCATCGCGCGGTGGTTATCGTTATGTTCTTACTTTCACGGATGACTTGAGTAGATATGGGTATATCTATTTCATGAAACATAAGTCCAAAACTTTTGAGAAGTTTAAGGAATTTCAAAGTGAAGTAGAGAATCAACGTAACAAGAAGATTAAATTTCTATGATCTGATCATGGAGGTGAGTATCTAAGTTACGAGTTTGGCGAGCATTTGAAGAAATGCGGAATACTTTCACAATTAACACCACCGGGAACACCACAACGTAATGGTGTGTTCGAACGTCGTAATCGAACTCTCTTAGATATGGTTCGGTCTATGATGTCACTTACAGATTTACCATTATCATTTTGGGGTTATACATTAGAAACAGTTGCGTTCACTTTAAATAGGGCACCATCTAAATCCGTTGAAATTACACCGTATGAACTATAGTTTGGGAAGAAACCTAAATTGGCGTTCCTCAAAGTTTGGGATTGCGAAGCTTATGTAAAGAAGTTACAGCCTAACAAGCTTGAACCCAAAGCGGAAAAATATGTCTTCATAGGATACCCCAAGGAAACTATTGGGTATACCTTCCATCATAGATCCGAAGGAAAAATCTTCATTGCCAAGAATGGATCCTTTCTCGAGAAGGAGTTTATCTCGAAAGAAGTGACTGGAAGGAAAGTAGAACTCGATGAGGTTGTCGAACCTTCTCTCGGATTTGAGAGTAGCACAGCACCGGATGATGTTCCTGTGGCTCCTGCACCAATAAGAGAGGAAGCTAATGATAATGATCATGACATCTTCATTGCCAAGAATGGATCCTTTCTCGAGAAGGAGTTTCTCTTGAAAGAAGTGACTAGAAGGAAAGTAAAACTCGACGTGGTTGTCAAACCTTCTCTCGTATTTGAGAGTAGCGCAACACCGAAAGATGTTCCTATGGTGCCTGCACCAATAAGAGAGGAGGCTAATGATAATGATTATGAAACTTCGAACGAAGTTGTCAAACCTTCTCTCGGATTTGAGAGTAGCGCAACACCGAAAGATGTTCCTATGGTGCCTGCACCAATAAGAGAGGAGGCTAATGATAATGATTATGAAACTTCGAACGAAGTTACTACTGAACCTCGCAGGTCAACGAGGACTCATACCACTCCTGATTGGTATGATCATGTTATAAGTGTCATGTTTGTGGATAACACCAATGACCTTGTGACATATGAGGAAGCAACGATGAGCCCATATTCCAATAAATGGCAAGAATCCATGAAATACGAGATTGTATCCATGTACGAAAACCAAGTGTGGACTTACCGGATGGCCGCAAGGCTGTCGAGAACAAATGGATTTTCAAGAAGAAAACATATGTTGATGGTTATGTAACCGTCTATAAAGCTCGACTTGTCACGAAAGGGTTCCGACAAATTCAAGGAGTTGGCTACGATGAGACTTTCTCACCGGTAGCGAAGCTAAAGTCTGTGAGGATTTTGTTCGCAATCGCTGCATATTACGATTATGAGATATGGTAGATGGGTGTCAAAACGGTGTTCCTCAATGGAGACATTGATGAAGAGTTGTATATGGTATAACCCAAAGGTTTTGTCAGTCCTAAAGATGCTAACAAGGTATGCAAACTTCAACGATCCATTTATGGATTGAAGCAAGCCTCCCGAAGTTGGATGATGGCGCCCACCACTTGTCGTGGGACGCTTCGTTGGAAACCCCAAGAGCAAGGTATGAAGCAGCACAACAACAAGTTTCCCTCAGTAAGAAACTAAGGTTATCGAACCAGTAGGAGGAAGGAAACGTCACACAGGTGTTGCAAGCAACGCGGAAACCTGCACAACACAAACTCAAGACTTTGCCCCAACGAATCAGTGAGGTTGTCAAGCTCACCGGTTTGCTCTAACAAAGGATTAAACATATGGTGTAGAAGACAATGGTTTGCAGCAAGTAAACAAGTAGCAGTGGAAGATTTATCAATGGTAAAGACTAGACCGGGGCCCATAGTTCACTAGAGGTGCTCTCCTTAGATAAAGAACATGGCATGAAGGGTAAACAAATTACAACAGGGCAATTGACAGGAACTGAGCAAGGCATAACAATGCAATTACTAGTCAGAAAGATCCTATGAGATTCGACTAGGCAATACAACAAGATACATAGACCGCCATCCAACTGCATCTATGACTAGAATTCCACCTTCAGGTTATCATCCGAACCCCCTCCAGTATTAAGTTGCAAGCAACAGAAAACTGCTTTAAGCAAAGTTTGTAAGGTAAACAGTCCACATGTTCCATGAACAAGAGACCATTGTTTTCTCCCTAGTATCAACAACACATCTACAACCAAAGAGATTTCTGTCACTTCCCTTGGAAACTAGAGGCATGAACCCACTATCGAGCATAAATACCCCCTCTTGGAGTCACTAGCAACTACTTGGCCAAGATAGCTACTAACAACAGAGAGCATCCAAGATCACAAACAACATAGACATGATAGAATCATAAAGACAAAACCATTAATCAAACCAACATAATAATCTCAATATCCATCGGATCCCCGCAAACACAACATGAATGATTACAAATAGATTAGATCTTGATCATGAACAGAGCTCACAAGATCTATACATGAAAGCACAAAGGAGGAGATACAACCATCTAGATACTACATGGACCCATAGTCCAAGGTGGAACTACTCACGCATCATACCGGAGAGAAGGCCTTCAGGATGATCTCCCCTCCGGCAGGGTGCCAGGAAGAACTTGCCCGATCTAGGGACGATGGTGGCGGCGGCTACAGACGGTTTCGTGGATATTTGATCGGGTGCTTAGGGTTTCTGCATCGGGGGCTTCTTATAGGCAAAGGGGGAGGCCGAGGAGGCGGCCAGGGTCACCAAAACCTAGCCAGGCGCGGGGCTGGGCCCACCCGCGCCTGGGGTGGGTCTAGCTTCCTGGCTGGCCCCTCCGGCTCCCCTCTGGACTTCTTGTTCCCCACGGAAAGTAATTGACTTTGACGTTTGTCCCGTCCAATTTCGAGAATATTTCTTTACTATCTTTTCTGAAACCAAAAACAGCAGAAAATAGGCATCTGGCACTGTTGCAACTTGTTAGTAGGTTAGTACCAGAAAACATGTAAAAAGCACCTCAAAGTGTGGACAGGTAAAGCAAAGTAGATACTAAACAAGCATGGAGCATCAAAAATTATAGATACGTTTCCAACGTATCATTGGAATCAAGGTTTGATAAGGTGATCAAAAGTTTTGGATTTATACAAACTTATGGAGAAGCTTGTATTTACAAGAAAGTGAGTGGGAGCTCTGTAGCATTCCTAGTACTATATGTAGATGACATATTGTTGATTGGGAATGATATAGAACTTCTTAAAAGTGTCAAAGACTACTTGAATAATAGTTTTTAATGAAGGATCTTGGTGAAGCTGCATACATATTAGACATCAAGATTTATAGATATAGATCAAGACGCTTAATAGAGCTTTCACAAAGTACATATTTGTACAAGGTTATAAAGAGGTTTGGAATGGAAGATAGCAAAAAAGGGTTTTTGCCCATGTTGCCCAATACAACCTTGAGTAAGACTCAAAGTCGCGCTACGACAGAAGATAGAGAGAAGATGAGTAAGACTCCCTATGCCTCAGCCATAGGATCTATCATGTATGCCATGCTATGTACAAGACCGGATATTGCATATGATATTAGTTTAACTAGCAGATATCAAAGTGATCCAGGAGTGGATCATTGGATAGCGGCCAAAAATATCCTAAAGTACTTGAAAAGAACTAAGGATATGGTTCTTTCATATGGAGGTGAAGAACAACTCGTTGTAAATGGTTACACCGATGCTAGTTAGAACACTGATCCGGATGATTCTAAATCACAATCTGGATACGTATTTACTTTGAATGGTGCAGCAGTGAGCTGAAGGAGTGCCAGGCAAAGAGTTGTGGCGAGATCTTCAACTGAATCGGAATACATAGCTGCTTCAGAGGCTTCACAAGAGGCGATATGGATGAAGGAGTTCATTATGGAGCTTGGTGTGGTTCCCAATGCGTTGGACCCAATGGCTATCTACTGTGCTAACATGGGTGCCATAGACAATGCGCAGGAGCCAAGGTCACACAAGAAGTTGAAGCATATCAAGCTACATTTTCATGCTATTCGCGAGCATGTCCAAGATGGTGACATAAAGATTTGCAAAGTACACACAGACCTGAATGTGGGGGATCCATTGACTAAACCTCTCCCTATGGCAAAACATGACAAACACTAGAACGCCATGGGTGTTATTTATATTACAATGTAATCTAGATTATTGACTCTAGTGCAAGTGGGAGACTATTGGAGATATGCCCAAGAGGCAATAATAAAAGTAGTTATTATTATATCTTTGTGTTTATGATAAATGTTTACATAGCATTCTAATTGTATTAACCGGAAACATTAATACTTGTGTGATTTGTAAACATGTAAGTGTCCCTAGTAAGCCTCTTGTAATACTAGCTTATTGACTGATAGATGATTATGGTTTCCTAATCATGAACATTGGATGATATTAATAACAAGATCATATCATTAGGATAATGATGTGATGGACACACTCCTATAGTTAAGCGTAGCATAAGATCAAGTCATTCAATAGTTTGTTTGCTATAAGGTTTCAAATACATAGTAACCAAAATCCTTCTACCATGAGATCATGTTAATCACCATTGATGACCCACAAGTATAGGGGATCACAACAGTCTTCGAGGGTAGTATTACCCAATTTATTGATTCGACACAAGGGGATCCAAATAATACTTGCAAGCCTTAACAACTGAGTTGTCAATTCAGATGCACCTAAAAATAGTTCTTGCTCATAGAAGTTTATCAGTAGCAACATCAAAGCGATAGCAACAACAAAACAAGAGCAATAGTAACAGTAGTAGCAAACAACATGATATGAGTGCGATAGGCATAGGGATGGATGTACGGGCGTTGCATGGACGAGACTAAACATGTAACTTCAAGATATAGGGAAATTGCAGATAAATAATAATAAGCATCCAAGTAGTAAACAATCATAGGCATGTGCTCCATATATAGTCATGTGTTCTCGCAATGAGAACTTGCACAACATCTTTTGTCCTGCCAGCCCGTTGCAGTGGGGCCTCAAGGGAACGACTGGCAATTAAGGTGCTCCTTTAATAGAGCACCGGAGCAAAGCATTAACACTCTGTGAACACATGTGATCCTCACATCACAGCCATCCCCTCCGGTTATCCCATTTTTTGTCACTTCGGGGCCTTTGGATTTGGACAATGATATGTGCACACAACTTGTACATAAGATCACAAACAATACTATCATAATGAATCAATAATAAGTTTAGATCTGAGATCATGGCACTCGGGCCCTAGTGACAAGCATTAAGCACAACAAGTTGCAACAAAGTCAAATAGCACTAATAGAGATACTAGGCACCATGCCCTAACAATCTTATTTGATTACATGATAGAACTCATCCAATCCCTACCATCCCCATAGCCTACAGCGGGGGATTACTCACTCATGGATGAGGGAAACATGGATGGTTGATGGAGAGGCATTGTTGATGATGATGCCAATGATCCTCTCCAAATTCCCTGTCCCGGCAGGGTGCCTGAACGGAGTTTCTGGTTCCGAATCACGGTTTCTGGTGGTGGCGGCGCAGCATAACTCTTTCTATAAAAACGTCGAACCCCCTGAGTTTTTAGGTCAAGAGGCAACTTATAGGCGAAGAGAGAGGCCGATGGGGTGCCTGGGGAGGCCACACCCCCTCCAGGAGCGGCCAGGCCTGGCCCGCGTGGCAGGGGGTGTGGGCCCCCCAGGGCCCCACTCCATCTCGTTTTCTGGCTCCGTGAGTCTTCTGGTGAAATAGGATTTTTGGCATATTTTCCGGGATTTTTCCTGATAGTTGATTTTCTGCACAAAAACTAGACACCAAGGTAATTCTGCTGAAAACAACGTGAGTCCATGTTAGTTGTATCCAAATCACACAAGTTTAGAGGAGAAACAATAGCAAAGTGTTCGGGAAAGTAGATACGTTTTGGATGTATCAACTCCCCCCAAGCTTAGCTTATTGCTTGTCCTCAAGCAATTCAGTTGAAAACTTAGTGTGATAAAAGAACTTTGACGAATAGATTTGCTTCATATGATGTATATATTCTCAGCACAGGAGTAGATACTTAGAAAATTCATAATAAGGAGTATGCAACTAAGTCTACTCAATACTCATTGCAAGCTATTAAGAGATTCCAACTCAATAATAATAAGTAGCATGAAACATAAACATAAGCAACATTGCAATGCTCATAAGATGGTTCGATAGAGTGGTATCTCGCTTACCTTTGATGGTGGAGCACAACATGAATGCCAAGGCACCTCTGAAGTTCAAGTGAAGACTAGAAGTAAAGATATCAGAGATACAAGCATCAAAGTCATGACATAATTAACCAAGTTTTGAGACAAGCAAATTACACTAAGAATGACAACTATGCTCTCAAGAAGGTGCTCATAGAATAAGTGGTGACTCAACAAGGAAGTGAAAAAGGTTTTGAAAGGTTTGAAAGGCCTCCAAATGCGGAAAGTAAGGTACTCATTAGCTTTGAGCTCTCATTGCCCCTATCATAGGCATCTTTATATGGTTAATGGTGAAAGTGAGGTACACTATGAGTTATATGCTTGACATACCATAAACTAGAAATCTCATGTCCCTTGAGTACGAGGGACGCTCCTCATGCTACTCAACTTTAGTTACCTGTAAGTTCTTGTCATAGTAAATACATGTGTATCATAGAGAACCGCCAATGGGGTACCCCTTGTACATGATACAAGAGCTATCCCATAATCAAAATGACAAGGCAAGCAGACAATGAGCATCTCAGCGATCTTTTTATTTGCTATTTGCATAGGTTTTTATTGAGGATGCTTCACAGATTGCTCATTATGGTTATGTTGCAAGTTTCCACCATGATTAGGCAAGGCTTAGGCTAGCGGCCCAGGCGTTTCTCTAACACATGTATATAACTCCATGAACTCACAAGCTCCCCTTTTATTTCACACCGACGACATCTGCAAATAAAAGAGGATGATATCAACTGGACATGTATCCATAACTGTTGAAAGCGTTCCCCGTGACAACACGGTTCTGCTAACTCCTAGCCTATAATTTGCAAGAATATAACTTTCATGGACAGTCACAATGGTTCAGATTTATTAAGTGTAAGGAATAAAGTGTGCCATCAAGTTCATGAGAGCTTTACTACCTAACTTTCTCAAACGGTCAAACATTTTATCTGGAAGAAAACAAGGCATATTGTATATGCACGGAATTAGCAAATGATGCTAATAGGTAGGTATGGTGGACAATGTTGGAAATATTGGTTTTGGGGAGTTGGAAGCACGAGTAGAACACATACTCAGTGCAAGCGAAGGCTTAGCAATAGAGAGGGAGCGACAAATGAGAGAGAAATAACTGTCATAATCATGCTTGCAACAAAACATGACTAATTATGGCATGAAAGTGATACAAGAACTCTGAGGCAAAATAAATCATCGAGGCTTACTGACTATTGTTCAGTCATATGCATGCATGAGCATGTGCCAAGTCGATTCACATGAAACATTCAGAGGAGGATACCACAATATCATATCAAGTTATGAATAGAACAATACAAGCAAACATTCATATGACATGCTACAAACTATTAGCAAGCTGGAGCTAATCATAAGAGAGAAAGAACTACTAAGCATCCATAAATAACATACACCTTACATGAACAGACTAAGCATGCTCACAGTGATGAGTATATACAAAAATATAAAAAAATAGAGTTCGTTACCAGCCTCTTACCACACCTCAAGTTGTCTCAATCTCCATTATTGCTCTTCACTTGTGTGGCTTGAATAATAACATGAAACTAAACTCCACTGAGGACTGCCGAACCCTGCAAAGAACTTCACAAAACCAAAGAAGAACAACAAATATTTTGGGTGTTTTCGATTTTTAAAGCAAGCACACAAAGGAAAAACAAACAAGCAAAATCTTTTGGATTTTTCTTTAAGGCAAACCAAAGCTAAAAAGCAAAGAAAAAAACCAAGAGAAATGACGAAAATATTTTTGTTCTTTTTGTGTTTTGGGAAAGTAGAAACAAGAACCAAAAAGAAAGCAAAACAACAGATATACAACGAACCGATGAAACATGATATATAGATGAGTGTGATGTCGGTATACCTCCCCCCAAGCTTAGGCTTTTGGCCTAAGTGGGGCTCAACTCATGGGTGACCAAGAAGGTGCACCTCCGTAATACAACGAAGAGGCCCCTTTTTCCTGGTATGAGCTCGAGGACTCCCCTGTGTAGTGCACGGAGGGGTCATATGATGGCGTGTCCCCCTGGTAGTGCCCGTGGAACCCACGAATGTGAAGCTGCTCGTCCATCTCCTCCTTGGAGCGTGACAAAGGTCCCTGGGAAATACTGAACAAAGTGGTTTGGGGCAAAGGAATTTCCCTCTCTTCCCCGTCAGTAAACATCATCTTATAAACCAAATTATCAAGGGTAGAGCTAGTAGTGACAAAGTGATGCGCTTTCATGGCACTAAATCAAGCCTCTGAGGAGCCAAAACTGTATAATTTGGATCAACAGAAAGTTCTAGGGTAGAAACAACACGTGTAGCAATAATACCCCCATAAATGGGTCCCTTAGCAGCTAAGCGACGAGCAATGAGAGAACCAAGATTGTACCTGGTTTCATTGTCGAGTGCAGCAGCTAGGAAATCCAAATCATAGTTGGAAATATTGCTAGTGTTCTCCCTACCAAGAACACTAGTGGCAAGTTAATAAGCAAAATACCTGATAGCTGGAAGTTGGATATTTCTTATCTTCCCAAGCTGAGCTCTACGGTCATCATTGATAAGTCGAAACGTATCTATAATTTTTGATGCTCCATGCTTGTTTAGTATCTACTTTGCTTTGCTTGTCTACACTTTGATGTGCTTTTTACATGTTTTCTGGTACTAACCTACTAACAAGTTGCAACAGTGCAGATGCCTATTTTTTGCTGTTTTTGGTTTCAGAAAAGTTAGTAAAGAAATATTCTCGAAATTGGACGGGACAAACGTCAAAGTCAATAACTTTCCGTGGGGAACAAGAAGTCCAGAGGGGAGACAAGGAAGCGGGCCAGGGCAACCACCCCCCCCCAGGCGTGGGTGGGCCCTGCCCCGCGACTGGGTAGGGTTTGGCCCTCCTGGTCGCCTCCTCGGCCTCCCCCTTCGCCTATAAGAAGCCCCCGATGCAAAAAAAACCCTAAGTACCCGATCAAATCTCCACGAAACTGTCTGTAGCCTCCGCCACCATCGTCCCTAGATCGGGGGGGGGGGGATCTGAAGTTCTTCCCGGCACCCTACCGGAGGTGAGATCATCCCGGAGTCCTTCTCTCCGGTATGATGCTGAGTAGTTCCACCTTGGACTATGGGTCCATGTAGTAGCTAGATGGTTGTATCTTATCCTTTGTGCTTTCATGTAGAGATCTTGTGAGCTCCGTTCATGATCAAGATCTAATCTATTTGTAATCATGCATGTTGTGTTTGCGGGGATCCAATGGATATTGAGATTATTATGTTGGTTTGATTAATGGTTTTGTCTTTATGATTCTATCATGTCTGTGTTGTTTGTGATCTTGCATGCTCTCCGTTGTTAGTAGCTATCTTGGCCAAGTAGTTGATAGTGACTCCAAGAGGGGGTATTTATGCTCGATAGTGGGTTCATGCCTCTAGTTTCCAAGGGAAGTGACAGAAATCTCTTTGGTTGTAGATGTGTTGTTGCTACTAGGGAGAAAACAATGGTCTCTTGTTCATGGAACATGTGGACTGTTTACCTTACAAACTTTGCTTAAAGCAGTTTTCTGTTGCTTGCAACTTAATAATGGAGGGGGTTCGGATGATGCATGGTTATACCCTACGGGTACGTAACTTCAGCATACCTAGTCCAGCCCAAAGAAGGCCCACGGCAGACATACGTTGGCCCATGAAGATTTTCGGGTGGCCAAGGCCCATGACGTCTTCGGATCCTTGGAGAGCAAGACTAGACGAGATAGGAAATTCAAAGGGGTAGAACCCTAGAACTTGTAACCGACTAGGACTACGCCCGGGACCTGCCTAAGTCTATATAAACGCTAGGAGGGCACGTCCTAGGGCAACTCGACTCATACTTTCGCACACGCATCCACGCCAGATCGAATCTGCGCACCAGAACCGGTTCATAGTAATCAAAGAGCGACAAGCGGGAGTAGGGTTTTCCCTCCGGGGCACGAACACAGGTAAATCTCGTGTCCCCTGGTTGCTTGTCTGTTAACCGTGCCACGATCTCCAGCATCCCCATCTTCTCCAAAACCCAAGTCCATAACAATGGGCATTGACGAGATTAAACCTCGTCAATTGGCGCCGTCTGTGGGAATTGGGACTGCTGATTATGCGGTCGTGACGGTTCCGACCCGATCGATCTACAACTCCGCGGCGACGGAGAATCACCTCCTCTTCGGTGCTTTTGACTTCACCGCCCACTCGCCGGATACCATGAAGGATTTCGAGCCCGTAGGCGACGGACTCGAAATCTTGTTCGGGAGCTTCTGCTTCCAGGTGGGACACACTGGCACCCTCCGCCTCCCTGAGCGGGTGCCCGTGCCGTCAATCAGGCCCGCTTCGTGGGCTCCACACCCCGTGCTACGCACGTCACCATCAACAGATGAGTTCTACAGCAGCAGCAGCTGCAACTCCTATCTGTGCGATCCACCTTCGGATGAAGGGACCTACGGTTCTGGATCCGAAAGCTGCGGCAATAACCAATCTGCGGGCGCTATCGTGCGCCGATCATCAAACCGACGAGGAACACCTAACCCGCGCCCAAACCCAACCCGCAGGACAGAAACGGCGAAAACGGTGGAAACGGCGAAAACGGGGAAAACAGTGGCCACCTCATCCAACTTAGCAAAGAAGGATGGGTCGATGCACGCCGCGCCGTCGCAGGCGAAATAGTCCTACCTCTGGACTCCCCATGTGATCTGCTGAGGGCATACCACTACCTCCTCATCGAGAAGCACTAGAAGCAAGTCAAGATGCAGGAGGCCGACAAGCGCAAGCAAGCAGCCTCTCGAGTCCGGTCTTGTGATGAGCTGCGCTCTCCGCCATGGGACCCGGCTCTAGCACAAACGGAAATCAGGAAAACAAGCACCGCTCTCGGGTGGAAAACATGGACCCCAAGGAGCGGCGTGACGTGACCCGAACTCTCCATACATCGTTCATGGATATGGACGCTGACGGCAACATCATCCCGAAGACGCCACAAGCTGCGATCATGGCAGCCACTGCGTATCTCACGGCTCACCCACCTCCGGAGGGGGACCCGAAAAGGGCCATGCATAGGTCCGCACTCACCGGACTAGGACTAATTGGAGCTGCTCTCCATGAAGACGCTCCTGCGAAACCGAAGAAGAAAGCTCCGGCCAGGCGCGACCGGAGTCCCACCCCCTCATCCGAAGAGGAAGAGGAGCACGATATTCCTCGAAGGAAGAAGAGCTCGCACTGCCATAAAAGCGACTACGACGCCAGAGACAAGCTTACACAGCGCAAGATCGATAAAGCACGCGCTAAACGTGCATTCTTGTCTGAATCTGAGATGGATGAAGACGAAGGAGAACTCTGCGGAGCTCGATGCTTCAGCAGATCCGTCCGGCGAACACAGATGCCACGCAACTTCAAGCTTCCTTCGGATACTCCGAAGTTCAACGGCACGCAAGATCCAAAAGTCCTGGCTCAGTGACCATGTGTCATCCTTCAAGCTTCATGGAGGCAACAAAGAAACCGCCATGCAATGCCTTCACCGCGGTGACAGCGCAGCTGGTCCGCTCAGCAGCCTATCATCAGGATCCATCCGAAGCTGGGAGGAGCTCGCTTACAGCTTCATCCGAAACTTCAAAGGCACCATCAAGAGGCCCGCCTCAATCAAAGAATTGCGAGCCTGCACTCAGAGAACGGGTGAATCTATTCGCTCGTACATACTACGCTGGTCTACAACCAAGAACTCCGCAGCACACATCTCCGAAGAGCGGGCGTCAAACGCCCAGACTTCAAGGAGAAACTTGGACGTGTAAAGCCCAAGACACTCGACCAGCTCATGGAAATCGCCAACATAAGGCGGGCGAAGATTGCATCCAGCGGGCGCAATCAGATGAAGAGGACGACTACGGCCGAAGACGCGAACGCCGCAGCAAGAGGAGATCACGCGTCTACGAGGACCGCGACGGACCCGACATGGTCGCAGCCGGCTACGCCGACCGCCGTAACAACAACAGCCGCAACAGCGGAGGATACCGCAGCGGAAACTTCCGCGACAACGGACGACCAATGCAGTCGTGGCAACGCCGCGACCGCGACAACGGACCCTCAGCATTCGACAAACTTTCGGGTCCATGCACCATCCACTTCTACATCGACAAACAAGATGGCAAAAATAAAGCTAGCCACATGCTCAAGGACTGCCGCGAGTTCCAGAAACTCAGCGAAGGCATGGTGAAAATGAGGCAACAAGCTCCAATCCCTACGTTCGGAAACGCACCTGTGCCAGGTGAAATAGCACACAGAGCTCCTCCACCGCCGCCTATTGGTGGCCCAAATCAACCAGTCGCACCAGCGCAAAACAACGCCGGGGTCGCATACCCCCCACCAAAAGGAGCACTCAATATGATACAGAAGGGACGCCCCACAAATAGGGTGCAGAAGAAAATCACCCGACAAATCAACTTGGCCGTGGCAAATCACCGCAATCCTCGAGTACCTCGGATCGGAGTCTGCATCACATTCACTCGCGGATCACCCTTGCCAGATCCTCGCCTGGTCATGCTGCCCTGGTGCTGGAGGCGCAGATCGGAGGCTTCGAGATGAGTCGCGTCTTCATGGACGGCGGCAGCGGCATCAACCTAATGTTCGCAAGCACTCTAGCAGCTATGCGGATCCCGCAATGCAGCCTGGAACAATCAGACACAACGTTCCACGGCATTGTCCCAGGGAAGGGCATCTTCCCCCTGGGCAAAATAGGGCTTGACGTCATCTTCGGGAAGCCGGACAACTTTCGGCAGGAGCGCCTAGAATTCGAAGTGGTGGACTGGCCGTCGCAATACCATGCCATCCTGGGACGTGTAGCATTCGCAAGGTTCCTGTCCGTCCCACACTACGCATACCAACTACTCAAGATGCCAGGACCAAGGGGCGTCATCACAGTCCACGGGAGCTTCACCCGATCGGACCAATGCGACAGGAATTTCAACAAAATCTCCCAGTCCTTCGGCATGCAAGACGAGCTCGTAAGGCTCCGCGAGGTGACGGACAATGGGATACCCCCAGTCACAAGGCAGAATGCACCCGACATGTCCTTCGACTCCACCGTCAACACCAAGAAAGTGCAGGTCCATCCGACAGACGCCTCCAAGACGGCGCTGATCGCCAACGACCTCAAGATCAAGATAGGAAGGCGCGCCATCGAATTCCTCCGTGAGCGCTGGAAATTACCTGGTGTCCTGCGGACATGCGAGGAGTTCCTGTGGAATTCGCCGAGCACGCACTCAATGTCTTCCTGCACACCAAGCCGCCAAGCGCCTATCTCAAGACTGCCGAGCCACGAGCAAGCTATCGGCAAGGAGATCAACAGATTACTCAGCAGACTTCATCCGGGAAATCAAGGAAAGCGAGTGGCTGGCAACACGGTGATGGTCCCAAGAAGGACACGGACATCCTGCGGATGTGCGTGGACTTCACGTCACTAAATAAACACGCCCAAAGGACCACTTCCTCTTCCTCGGATCGACGGATCATCGACTCGACCAGGTTGTGAGAAGCTCTCCTTCCTCGACGCCTACTCAAAGCTATAACCAGATTTGACTCAAGGTCGAAGATCAAGATAAACGCGCTCATCACACCGCTCGAGTATTCTGCTACATCACAATGCCCTTCGGGCTAAAGAACGCGGGTGCCACGTACCAGCGATGCATGCAGGCTTGCCTCAAGGACCAGATCGGTCGCAACGTCCAAGTCTATGTCGACGACATAGTCATAAAAACCAAGGAGGCAAGAACACTTATCGACGATCTCCGCGAGACGTTCGACAACCTTGATCGCTACAGGATCAAGCTCAATCCAGAAAAGTGCGCCAAGGCCCCTCGGTCAGCTGCTCGGGTACTTCATATCTCAACGAGGGATCGAAGCGAACCCGGAGAAAATCAAAGCTATCATGACAATGGAGAAGCCGAAAAACCTCAAGGGCGTCCAGCAGCTCGCAGGGCGAGTAGAGGCACTAAGCAGGTTCATTAGCCGCATGGGCGAGAAGGCCCTAGCATTTTACCAACAATGCGCAAGGCGCATAAGTTCGAGTGGACACCGAAGCCAACGACGATTCGAAAGCCTCAAGCGGCCCTCTCCACCTCGCCTGCTTTGGTCACGCCAAAGAGCGCGAGCCCCTCTTTGTACATAGCAGCCACACACCGTGGTCAAGAGACTCTTGGTCGAACGACCCGAAGAAGGCAAGACCCACGGGGTACAACGCCCAATTTACTACCTCAGCGAGGTTCTCACTCCAACAAAACAGCGGTACCCGCACTACCAGAAGCTAGCCTACGGCATGTTCATGACGGCTCGACGACTGATCCACTACTTCCAGGAGCATCAGGTGATGGTCGTCAACGGCACCCTAAACAAAGATCTGAATAACCCAGAGGCCACAGGACGTGTGGCCCTATGGGGCATTGAACTATCACCCCTGGACATCGTCTACGAGAAGCGACACGCAATCAAATCTCAAGTCTTTCCAGACTTCTTGGTACACTGGATGGAGCTGCAGCTGCCTGACACCCAAGATATGTCACAGTCCTGGATAATGCATTTCGACGGCTCCAAGCGCGAAGCAGGAGCAGGGGCAGGAGTCTACTGACCTCCCCGCAAGGTGACAAAATGAAACGCGTCGGATGAAATTGAGCCTCTCCAACAACGAGGTCAATACGAAAGCCTCATCCATGGCATGAAGATGGCAAAATATGTGGTGCAACGCGCCTGGTCATCTACGGTGACTCCAACCTTGTCGCATGCCAGACGATGAATGAGTGCGACGACACGCCGAAAACATGATCGCAGCATCAAGGCTATACAACGACTCGAAGGAGAATTGACGGCCGCGAACTTCGCACGTTGGAAGAGAGAGCAACGAGGAGGCCGATAGACTCGCCAACATCGGCTCCACTTGTGCAAAGGTGCCACCGTGTGTGTTCTCGAATGATCCGCGTGCCATCCATCAGCGAAAATTCCCCAAAGGATCACCGAAGAAGCAGAACACTGGGGCTACGCTACCAAGGTCATGAAGGACCAAAAGTTGGATACCGGTTGCCATGGTCAACCTGATGCAGGTCATGGCGTTGAAGAAACTTGACACGCCCATACCTCCGCCTCGACAAACGGAGAATTGCCTGACAGCCCGACAGATGCCCGGCGCATATCTGTCGATCGAAAGCCTTCACCATCATCAACGGCGAGCTGTACAAACGCAGCATTACGGGTGTATTGCAACGGTGCGTCACCATCAACGATGGCAAGTCCATACTCCAAGATATCCATGAAAGCATCTGCGGCCACCACGCAGGCAGTCGCTTCCTCGTCGCCAAAGCTCTGCGAGGAGGATTCTACTGGCCAACGACCATGAGCGACGCGAAGGACATCGTCCGACGATGCAACGGGTGCCAACGGTTCGCCGACAAACCGCACGCACCTGGGTCCGAACTTCGACCCATACCCATAGCCTGGCCTTTTGACCAATGGGGCCTCGACATGATCGGCAAACTGCCAAAATCTTCGAAAGGAGGACACGTCTTCCTCCTGGTCGCAGTCGACAAATTCACCAAGTGGATCGAGGCCATGCTACCACCAACCGAAGGGAAAAACCGTCAAGTTCTTGAATCCATTGTCTATGTGTTGGCGCATCGCAGCATCATCACCGACAACGGATCAAACTTCATATCCGAAGAATTCCAGGACTTCTGCGAAGGCCTCGGGATCAATATCATGTATGCCTCAGTGGCACACCCGCAAACAAACGGGCAAGTGGAAAAGGCCAATGGCCTAATCGGCGCTGGAATCAAGAAGCGCCTC
This sequence comes from Avena longiglumis, assembly GCA_030063025.1. Lineage (NCBI taxonomy): Eukaryota > Viridiplantae > Streptophyta > Magnoliopsida > Poales > Poaceae > Avena > Avena longiglumis. Next base: position 451,168,680 of record CP125974.1, on the reverse strand, counting down.
ATGAGCTCACTCGAGCACAAAGCTGGAAACTGGACGAAAGAGCTACCGTTCGCCCCTGGAGCTTACGTACTACGCCAAACAGCTCCACCGGCTACACACCGTTCTTCATGGTGCACGGAGCTGAGGCCATGCTACCAGCCAAAGTACGCCACCAGGCTCCACGAGTCGTCGCTTACAGCGAAGCCGAGTCCACGGCTGCACTCGAAGACGTCGTCGACACACTCGACGAAGCACGGGATATAGCAGCAGCTCGATCAGCGGTGTACCAGCAGAGTCTCCGCAACTATCACAGCCGCCAGCTGCGCCCAAGGTCCTTCATCGAAGGAGACCTCGTCTTGCGACTCAAGCAAAAGCGACCAAACAAACTCGATTCACCATGGGAAGGACCCTATGTCATCACCGAAGTCATCCCAGGTGGCGCCTATCGCCTCAAGCACGTGGAGTCTGGATTCGCATACTCCAACCCATGGAACGTCTCGCACCTGCGACGATTCTACCTGTAGCAACCTACCCCCTTTTTACTTTCAATAAGGCTTTCAGCCAAGGCTACTCAGCCGAACCATGTACCTCCTCCATTACGATATAAATAAAGCTAAGTGTCTCGCCCCCAACCTTTGGTTGACCATTTTCTGCAACTTTACTACATGATACATACGCACTTGGGGGCTCCCCCCACCTCACGATTTCATCGACTGAGGACCAAACATGTACACCTGAGTAGCTGACTACGTCAGGCAAACGAAAAGGGCACGTACTCAATCAAAGCACTGCGTGCTCACAAACAAGCAAACCTTTACAACAAAGGGCACATAAACGCCCAGCCGCAATATACAAATTTTACATCTATCTGTTTATTTTCAGGTCCTACCTATTCTGAAGAATAACCTGAGCACGCTGCTCAAACAAATCTACAATTTGTTCAGCATACTGCCTTATAGCCGCGTAATGCGGATGCATGTTCCACTCGCCACCATCTGGTCGAGGAGGTGGCTCAGTCGCCACAGCCCACCCACGCCAGTCGGTGCACCTCACAAGAGACAAGGCAGCCTTCACCCTCGCGACGAGCTGCTGCCGCACCAGCTCCTTGACATTGGCACTCAAACTTCGCCGAAGACTGCAAGGGTCGTGGCACGACATCCAACGGAAACATGACGCGGCAAGACCGAGAAAAGTGATGTATGCACTGGCGGAGCACCCGCGAAACCTGGTAGACACGATCCGCACCGCCGTAACCATGGCGCGATCACGATCCATCCGTAAGAAGCCGCCTCCATGTCCCGTTGAGTCAAGCAATTGACTCAATAGCGATACGCTTTTCTTCCCTGAGCAAGATTGGCACCGCGACAACCGCACAAAACAAGAATAAGGCCAGCAGGCTCACCAAGAATCGAAGCAGCTACCCGAAAGAAGGATCAACTTACATTGCACCGCCGGACAACCCAGCTCCGCCATCAAATACTCCTCTCTGGCTGCACCACGGTCGCCTTGGATTTCCAAACGCCGCGAGGAATCATCCAATGATGGTCGCAAGGGCCTTCCGGATGAAGTGTCAACTGGTCAAGACCAAGGATCCTATAGCAGCGTAAAAAGAAGGCACACCGACATTCAGCCAAGGATAGAGCACAACTCGAGGAATTCATTAAAATATATAAGGTTACCACGTGGCATAAGGATGATACTACAAAAGATATTTACAACAAAAGTAGACTACAAACTACCCTACGCCTACTATGCCTAAGGCGGAGGACACCGAGTCGCCTCGTAACCAGCATCGCCTAGCTTTGGCCTCGCCCTGCTGCCGCAATGCATACTCAGACAGCAAGTCAATGAGCTTGGGCCCATATCGTCTGCAGCGAGCGGAGTAGGAGGCGAAGGCTACCTCGGATCCATCCGCAGTCGTAGGCATCCGAGAAGTAATCTGGGGCAGGTCCAGCTCTGCCCCAGCCGCCATGGCCATCGCCAGCCCGACGGACGCGCCGATGCCCTTCTGCTTGCGCTTATACGCTGCAGGCGCTTCGGCTGACAGAGCCTCTGCCAGGGCATCCACATCTTCAAGGGATGCGCCCTTCGGGAAGAGCTCCTGGTAGAAGTGACCAAGGACCTCTTTCGCCTTGGAAAGGGAGTTGACGACGGTGCTGCAGCGGTCTTCGACCGCTACAGTGGCATCATCTAGAGCACTCCCGTGCTCCAGAGCACCGCGGTCGAACTCGATGCCTGCGGCATCTGAGACAAAAAAGAAGAAAACATGAAGAAAGGCAACATAGAAGAAGATCCGTAGAAAAAGAAGCAAGTACAAAAGCTAACGCTCACCCGAAATAGCCTTGGCAGCAGCCATGAGCTTCTCCGCCACCCCTTTTTCACGAGCAGCCACAACGGTGGCTGCTCCGCCTCACGATCTGCGGCCTCGCTGCAGACGCTTTTCGCTTCGGCTGCCTTCAAGGCGCTCTCTCGCAAAGGCTTCGGCCTTCGCTCCGACACAAGGCTCTTCTTCAGAGCGTCGACCTCACGGAGAGAGTCGTTATGCTCCTCTGCATTTACAACAAGCAAGTATCAAAGAACAGGACCAGGATAAGCAAGAGAAGTACTACAAGGAAGACGAATACCTTGAAGCTGCCGTAGTTTCGCCTCCAGCGTCAGGTGTTCCTCCACCAGCCGCTTGGCCTCTTGGACAAAAGGCTGCAGCAAAAGGCAATAGTAGTAAGAAGAGGACTTGGGGGCTACGCCCAACACAAATAAGCATAAACAACATCAGCATACGAAGACACTCGGGGGCTCCCCCCGTAACATCAAGCAGAAAAACTTACGTGCTCCGAAGGCGAACACGCAGGCCCGCCTGTGAAATTCTGAGGCGCAACCACCAGCCTCTCCTGCACAGGAGGAACTGGCGCAGTGTCACCAGAAGTCGCCACCGTCTGAGGAGGAGGCGACGCAATGTTCGACTCCCCCATCATCTCGCGTGCACCATAACTAGAGCCGTCGGAGGATTGCCTGCATACGAACCAATCAACACAGGTGCAAAAATAACAAGGGAACAAAGGACAACAGTGGCAACAAGAAAACTTACGAGCCCAACGTGCTCAGGTCGAAGATAGGAGAAGCCCTTCGGGCCCTCTTCTCCTCCTTCTTTTCTTCCTTCTTTTCTTCCTTCTTCCGCTTTGCTGGCGGGTGCGGAGCAACAGCCCGCACAGGAATGGCAGGAAGGGGAGAGGAAGAACCCCCATGAACATCATCATGACTCTCAAGGCCCAGAGGATTTCTGGGAGTCGGAGGAGTCGAGGCATCTGACGACTCACTAGAGCTCCGTGATCGCTTGCGCGAATGGTCCTCACTCGATTCGTCGGCATCCTCCGCTGGAGATCGCGCTGACGGTAGCTCGGACACGGAATCCACCACTTCATTATCCGGGGCATTCGGATACCTTTCGGGCAACGGTGGTGCCATGCCCGGCACTTTGAAGCTCTGCAAGAGGAAAAGGAACTTTGTTAGCAAACAAAGGAAAAAATTCACAGCCTACAAAAACAAAGGGGGAGCACTACGTGCGCAAATCTACACCTTCGGTACGACCAACGTCGAAGAAAAGGGAGGAGTCAGCGACTTCCCTGGAATTTCTTCGTCGGCCTTGAACTTCAACAGCGCGCGAAGAGCCTTGTCAAGTTCCACCTCGGATATTTTCTCACTCGAAACCCTCGTCGGATCATGGCGCCCAGAGTAAAGGAACATCGGGTGCGCCCTCGCTTGGAGAGGCTGCACCCGACGCTCAAGAAACGTCCGGATAATATCGACACCGTTCACCTCCTTCTCAGGAATCAGTTGGAGATCCTCCACCCAACGGTACAGGGCCTCTATCTCAACCACCTCACCGTCTAAGATTTGGTTTTTTCAGGATATTTTGTTCTCAATCAATTGGGAGGGGTCAAAAGGAACGAGACCAAAATCTTGCCCAGGCAGTACGGAGTCACGGATGTAAAACCATTTCCTCCGCCAGTACTGGACAGATTCGGACATGGAAAAGGAAAAGAATTGCACATTGGGACTAAGGGAGATGATGAAACCCCCAATGGGTTACACACCATCCGAACCAGACTGCCTCTTCACGGAATAAAGCTTCCGGAAGAGGCCAAAGTGCGGCTCAATGCCAAGCCAACACTCGCAAAGCGTGATAAAACACGCAATGTGGAGAAGGGAGTTGGGAGACAGATGATGGAGTTGAACCCCATAGAAAAATAGCAGTCCACGAAGGAAGTCATGGACCGGAAAAGAAAACCTGCGAATCACGAAGGCAACAAACATAACCCGGTACCCAGATGGGGGACGGGGGATTACCTCATTGCCGGGGAGTCTCACGGCCGTCGTGTCTTGCGGGATCAGGCTCCGCTCGCGCAGTTTGCGGAGATCGCTCTCCCGCGTTTCTGATCGCCGCCAGCCACCATTGGTGACGCGAGCAGTGGCGGTACCCTTCTTGCCTCCGGCGGCGCTGGTCCCAACCGCAGATGAGGATTTCTTTGTCTTCCCCATGGCGCTACAGCGGTGGTGGCGTTGGCAACAAGGAAGGACAAAGGAAATGTGGAGGAAACTCTCGGCGCGCAGCAAGAATAGCTCAAGAACGAGGAGGCAGTGAATAGATGAACTGCTGCGGTGAAAACCAACAACGATTTCACCAGGGATTATAACAGCGAAGACGACGCACGCTGGCCATCCATCAAGAAGACCTAACGACAACGGTAGATCTGGCCATACACGTGTCAGCACCAAAACGAACCGTCGTTACCACGCCGTCCACTACGCGCGGAAGTCGAGGAGACGCCGTAATCATCTCCACGCCGCGCGTGACCGGTCAATTCAAAGTCAGCAAGTGGGACCCACACTTCGTCCAGTCAAGTCATCTCTGGCATAGCAGATGCTTGAGGTCATTGATCGTAAGCACTGACGTCATCAAAAGCTATACTAGCACCACTTCGGCTCCACAGCTAAGAGTACTCACTCGAATCTACGATTCGACTAAATACTCGGGGGCTACTCCTATCAGGAGCGCTGGTCACGCACCCGACAGACAAATGAAGGCAAAATTACTTCTCTGAGTCCTACGTCGAGTCCACGACTCCACTATGGACTCGGGGGGCTACTCCCATAGGGAGGATGGATTTAAGCATCCGAAAATTTTCAAGTCCTGCGGACCTAATGATTGAAACAATGCTTGAACTGAAAGTCTCCGTCGCTCACGACGAGCAGACACTTGGGGGCTACTCCCATAGGGAGTGCTGGTCGCACACCCTATGAAATCTTCGACTGCGATCTTCCGGATCCGCATGCAAAAACTTTTTTGGAAACTCTGCCCCAACAAAACGCTAAGTGAGCAACAATCTCCTTGGCCACCCGAAGCACCTCCGAGGTGATAAATGTTCGGATGATGCGTCTGCGATGCAAAGATAAGACCTACAGATATCATCTGATGGCCTGGCAACGCACCTGACTGCGCTATGCTAGTATGAATTCGTACCAGCAGGTACGATGAAAAATCCTGACGGACGCGTTGGGTACACCAATTAAAATCACTGGAATTCCACTCCTATAAGTCCTCCGCGGCGTGAGTTGAATTACGCCAGCATATGTTCCAGGCTCGGGTTAAGGGACCCGAACCTGAAGAAGATAGTGTTGTTTCGTCCTAAGACAGTTAACTAACCCTGATCCGTCGGGTGAGTCAGGCACACGCATCAACAATCCCTACACACATATACTATTAACATATAGCTGCTCCTGAAGGATGGAAGAGTCCTCAGCCGAATCTACGATTCGACTGATCACCGGGCTCTCGACATGGTTATACCCTACGGCACGTAATCAAAGATACCTAGTCCAGCCCAAAGAAGTCCCACCTACGCACATACTGGCCCATGAAGATTTTCGGGTGGCCAAGGCCCATGACGTCTTTGGATCCTTGGAGAGCAAGACTAGAGGAGATAGGAAATTCAAAGGGGTAAAACCCTAGAACTTGTAACCGACTAGGACTACGCCCGGGACCTGCCTAAGTCTATATAAAGTCTAGGAGGGCACGTCCTAGGGCAACTCTACCCATACTTTCGCACACGCATCCACGCCAGATCGAATCTGTGCACCCTGTAACCTTCGGTTCCGCCGTAATCAAAGAGCAGACAAGCAGGAGTAGGGTTTTCCCTCCGGGGGCCTGGACCTGGGTAAATCTCGTGTCCCCTGGTTGCTTGTCTGTTAACCATGCCACAATCTCCAGCATCCCCATCTTCTCCAAAACCCAAGTCCATAACAATGGGCATTGACGAGATTAAACCTCGTCAGATGATAACCTGAAGGTGGACTTCTAGTCATAGATGCAGTTGGATGGCGGTCTATGTATCTTGTTGTATTGCCCAGTCGAATCTCATAGGATCTTTCTGACTAGTAATTGCATTGTTATGCCTTGATCAGTTCCTGTCAATTGCCCTACTGTAATTTGTTTACCCTTCATGCCATGTTGTTTATCTAAGGAGAGCACCTCTAGTGAACTATGGACCCCGGTCCAATCTTTACCATTGATACATCTTCCTCTGTTACTTGTTTACTTGTTGCAAACCACCATTACCTTCCACACCATACTTTTAATCCTTTGTTACAGCAAACCGGTGAGCTTGACAACCTCACTGATTCGTTGGGGCAAAGTCTTAAGTTTGTGTTGTGCAGGTCTCCGTGTTGCTTGCAACACCTGTGTGACGTTTCCTTCCTCCTACTGGTTCGATAACCTCGGTTTCTTACTAATGGAAAACTTGATGTTGTGCTGTTTCACACCTTGCTCTTGGGGTTCCCAACGAAGCGCTCCTACATCAACTCAGTGCTACATCAATCATCATTAGTTATCCCGCGATAGAGCTCCAACAAATCAGCGGGTTGAGTTGGAATCTTCTTCACCGTCTGATGGCGCTATGTCAACATGGAGCGCTTCGTCGGGAAACCCCAAGAGCAAGGTATGATGCAGCACATCAGCAAGTCTTTCCTCAGTAAGAAACCGAGGTTATCTAACCAGTAGGAGGAAGGAAACGTATCAAACCTGGAAACCTGTACAACACAAACTCAAGACGTTGCCCAACTAACAGTGAGGTTGTCAATCTCACCGGTTGCTGTAACAAAGGATTAACTGTATGGTGTGGAAGGTGTGATGATTTACAGAAAGTAAACAATAATAGTGGAAGATGTATCAATGGTAAAGATTGGACCGGGGTCCATCATTCACTAGAGGTGTTCTCCTTAGATAAACAAACATGGCATGCTGGGTAAACAAATTAAAGGAGGGCAATTGACAGGACTGAGCAAGGCATAACAATGCAATACTAGACATAAAGATCCTATGAGATTCGATTGGGCAATACAACAATATACATAGACCACCATCCAACTGCATCTATGACTAGAAGTCCACCTTTGGGTTATCATCCGAATTACCTCCAGTATTAAGTTGCAAGCAACAGACAACTACTTTAAGCAAAGTGTCTAAGGTAAACAATCCACTTGTTCCATGAACAAGAGACCGTTGTTTTCTCCCTAGTGGCAACATCACATCTACAACCTTAGAGATTTATGTCACTTCCCTTGATTAAATAGAGGCATGAACCCACTATCGAGCATAAATACCCCCTCTTGGAGTCACTAGCAACTACTTGGCCAAGATAGCTACTAACAACGGAGAGCATGCAAGATCACAAACAAGACAAACATGATATAATCAATAAGACAAAACCATTAATCAATCTGACATAGTAATCTCAATATCCATCGGATCCCCGCAAACACAACATGCATGATTACAAATAGATGAGATCTTGATCATGAACGGATCTCACAAGATCTAGACATGAAAGCACAAAGGAGGAGATACAACCATCTAGCTACTACATGGACCCGTAGTCCAAGGTGGAACTACTCACGCTTCATACCGGAGGCTGGCATGATGAAAAAGAAGGCCTCCGGGATGATCTCCCCTCCGGCAGGGTGCCAGGAAGAGATTCAAATCCCCCCAATCTAGGGACGATGGTGGCGGCTGCTACAGACGGTTTCGTGGAATATTGATTGGGTGCTTAGGGTTTAGGCATCGGGGGCTTCTTATAGGCGATGAGGCAAGGCAGGGGGCCACCAGGGCGGCTACACCCCCCAAGCGCAGTGTGGGCCCACCTGCGTGGCCAGGGGGTGTGCCCCCCTGGTGAGTCTCCTTCATCTCGTATTCCGGCTTCGTGTTCCCCATGGTAAAATATTGGCTTTGGCTTTTGTCCCGTCCAATTCCAACAATATTGATTTTCTGCCTTTCTGGAACCAAAAACATAAGAAAACATGCAACTGGCACTGTGACATCTTGTGAATAGGTTAGTACAAGAAAACACATGAAAAGCTCCTCAAAGTGTGCACAAAGCAAAGCAAAGTACATACTAAACAAGCATGGAACATAAAAAATTATAGATACGTTTCCGACGTATCAAGCATCCCCAAGCTTAACTCCTAGTCATCCTCGAGTAGGTAAGTGAAAAAGAATAATATTTGAGGTGACATGCACCATCAAAACCAAGATCAAACCATTTGCAAGCATTGGAAACTGGGATCAAAGAAATCTAAACATGTGCATGAAAGATGGAGTTCTAACAATAAGGCAAAGTAACTATGCATGCAACATGAAAGGGTACAAACAAAGATCATGAATAACATGCATTGAAAAATGTTTGTTTGTTTCACATATAGAAAACATGGCATAGTGGCTTTCAGCTTGTCCCTCATGGAGTATCAAATAGATGCATAGGACACCTTCAAAGTTCATAAGAGTGACTAGATACAAATAGCACAAGAACAAGCAATATCAACAATATGCATCAATCAATAAGTTTTGGGACACTGCACATAGAACTAAGAATGGAAACTATGCTCTCTTAACTGGTGCCTAAAGGTAGAAGGTGGAGACTCAATATAATGGTGGAAGAAAGGCCCTTCATAAAGGGAAGCAGGGATTTAAAGTTTCAAAAAGAGCTTCCAAAAATTATGGTACTTGTTAGCTTTCAGCCATCATTGCCCCTATCATAAGCATCTTGAAGTGATTAAGGTTAAAGTGAACAAACTATGGAGTATATGCTTGACAAAGTATAAGTTGGAAATCTCATGTCTCTTGAATACGAGGGCCGCACCTCATGCTACTCAACTTTAGTCACCTGTAAGTTCTTGTCATAGTAAGTACATGTGTATCATAGAGAACCGCCAACGGGGTACCCCTTGCACATGGTACAGGAGCTATCCCATAACCAAAATGATAAGGGAAGCAGACAATGAGCATCGATCTTTTTATTTGCTATTTTCATAGGTTTTTATTGAGGATGCTTCATAGATTGCTCATTATGGTGATGTTGCAAGTTTCCACCATGATTAGGCATGGCTTAGCCTAGTGGCCCAGGCGTTTCTCTAACACAAAAATACATAACTCTATGGACTTACAAGATCCCTTTTTATTTCACACCGGCGACATCCATAGACAAAAGAGCATGATATCAACTGTGTACAAAGTACAAGTGCAATGTTGAAAACGTTACCCATGAAAACATGGTTCTTCTAATTCCAATGTATAAGTGCAAGCATATACAACTTAGAAGACACAATGGTTCAAGTTTATTAGGAGAAAGGAATATAAAGTGTGCCATCAAGTTCGTGAGAGCTTTAATCACTAAGTTTTCACATAACAAAATACTTTTTAATTGGAAGATAGATGAAAACAAGAATATACTTGGAATGGTGTAACACACCATGCATAGGAATTTATAGTGGACACTTTGGAATAACTTGGTTTCTTGGGAGTTGGAAGCATGAGTAGAGCTTACTCATACAAGTGGAGGCTAGCAAAAGACTGGGAGCAACCAACTAAGAGAGCAATAATGGCCATAATCATGTAGAGAAACAAAACATTACTAATCAAAGCATAGAGTGGTACTACAAGTCAAGGACTAAATGATCATAGAGGCTATGGTGACTTGTCATAGTCATAACTTGGTGTGAGCATGTGCCAAGTCAACCCAAACAAAGCATCAAAGAAGAATACCACAATACTATGCTTTTGCATGCTAAAACAACGCATGATTTCTTCAAGGCACACTAAGAAATCCCAATTGTTTGGAAAAAGTCATGCTACAGCAATAATCATTAAGCATAAGGTCAAAACAACACCTAGCATGACATGCTAAAGTCTAAGTCACAGTCAATACAAGCTCCTCTTGCACTTTTCAAGCAAGAACTTTCTACTCCTTTCCAACACCAATCAACTTATTTGAAACAACACAGTGAGAACGGGGGTCCAAAATACTTTATTCAAGCAAACTAAACCAACTAAGTAAAGCAAACAAAAATTAATACGATCCAAGAACAACAAAACAGTGCATGAAATAATAAAAATGAAGTGTCTAGAAAGACCTGAGCTTTTTATTCATGAAGAAGGGGATGCCTTGGGCATCCCCAAGCTTTGACGCTTGTACCTCTTGGATATTTCTTGGGGTGAAACCGGGGTGGAATCCCCAAGCTTGAGATTTTGTCCATTCGTCATCTCATTACATCATTCTCTCTCTACACCTGAAATTTTTCCTTCATACAAAACTTCACACAATCTTCATTAGCAACATTAGTGTATTCAAAAGATAATAGATCTTTGGGTTTAGCTTTAGAACCGCAAAAATTTCACTAAAAACACAAGCTACTGTAGCAACTCCTTCAAAAAGCTCAATTCCCAAAAAGAACCCAAAAAGGAATCAATAAGAAGAAAATGCAAATAATGGCAGAAATCTGTCAAAACAGACCAACAGGTAGAAACCGATTTTTTCGAAGACCTTATATTGCTCAAATAAAAACGTGTTGAACTAAAGAAAGTTATATAACATACTGGGGGATTTATTCGTAAATGTTCAGCTCAATCCGACTTACAGAGACTCCTGACGAATTTTTATGGTGGAGGACAGAAATCTGTTTCAAGAGAGCAACTCCCCAAATCTTACTTCCCTCTCATTAGAGGTCATTCTTGGCACAAAAATCAAACAAAAAGGATAAGGAGAGGTCATTACTGAAGTAATAACTTCCAAGACTCAAGAAAACTCTTGGGTTATCTCCCAATAAGTACTTTTCTTAAACGTCTTTAAGTTAGGCACAAGAAGCAAGAAATCAAGTGTTTTCAAATGAAGAAGCATTAACATCAAACCTTGCTTTCAAAGGAGTAGCAAAAAGAAACTTCTCTCTCCTTATAGGTAAGTGTTCAATACCTTTCTTGAATGGAAATTGATATTTAATGGTGCCTTCTTTCATATCAATGATGGCACCAACAATTCTAAGAAAAGGTCTTCCCAAAGTAATAGGACAAGAAGCATTGTATTCAACATCCAGAACATAGAAATCAACAGGGACATAAGCATTGTTAACCATAATGAGAACATAATTAATACTCCCCATGAGTTTCTTCTTAGCATATTCATTAAGTGGGACATCCAAATAACAATCTTCCAAAGGTGGCAAATCAAGCATTTCATAAATCTTCCTAGGCATAATAGAGACACTATAACCGAGATCACAAGAAGCTTTGAGATCAAAGTCATTCACTTGCATATTAATAATGGGTTCCCAACTATCTTCTACTTTCCTAGGAATAGAAGATTTGTGTTTTAACTTATCTTCCTTAATCTTAACAAGAGCATATGTAATGTGTTTAGTGAAAGCAACATGCATATCACTAGCATCAGGACTTCTATCAAGCTTTTGTAGGAGAATAATTACTTCAGAAATATTGCAACCATCAAGATCAAAATCAAACTTAGCATCTCTAGTAGTATACTCATTAGCCTTAGGCATTGTAGGAGGAGGAATAGGGACTTCTTGTGGTTTACTGGCATCCATATGGGTGGTAATGGTGCACACACTATTGTTTTTATCAATTTCAGCTTCCCTTTCCCACTTAGCATGAAGTTGGGCTAACAGTCTAACATTTTCATCAATAGTAACTTGTATGACATGAGTAGCAGCAAAGGTACTTTCCATGGTTTCAGGTTTAGCAGCCATTTTATTAATCAAAGAGGATTGTGCTTCAGACAAAGAGGAAATATTTTTCTCAACATTTAAAAGCTTTTCCTCCATAGTATTGTTGAAAGTGGTTTGTTTATTAATAAAGTCTTTGAGCATGACTTCAAGTTCAGAGGGAGCACTTCTAGCATTGTTGTAGGAGTTTCCATAGGTATTGCCATTATTAGGAGGATAAGGCCTATAATTGTTGTTACTACCAAAATTATTCCTATAGGCATTGTTATTGAAATTGTTGTTTCTAATGAAGTTCACATGAACTTGCTCTTCTTGAGCAACCAAAGAGGCTAAGGGAACATTATTTGGATCTAAAGGAGCTTTCCAATTAACAAGCATAGCCATAATAACATCAATCTTATCACTCAAAGAGGAGGTTTCTTCAACGGAATTTACATTCTTACCATGTGGAGCTCTCTCAGTGTGCCATTCAGAATAATTAACCATCATATTATCAATGAGTTTTGTTGCAGCACCCAAGGTTATGGTCATAAAGGTACCTCTAGCATCTGAATCCAACAGGTTTCTTGAAGAGAAGTTCAAACCTGCATAAAAAGTCTAGATATTCATCCAAGCAGTAAGTCCATGAATGGGATAGTTCTTAACCAAAGATTTCATTCTTTCCCAAGCTTGAGCAACATGTTCATTATCAAGTTGTTTAAATTTCATAATATCACTTCTCATTGATATAATCTTAGCAGGAGGGTGGTACTTTCCAATAAAAGCATCTTTGCACTTAATCCAAGAATTGATACTATTTCTAGGCAAGGATAGCAACCATTATTTAGATTTTCCTCTCAAGGAGAAAGGAAACAACTTGATCTTAATAATATCTCCATCTACATCCTTATACTTTTGCATCTCACAAAGTTCAACAAAGTTATTGAGATGGGCAGCAGGATCATCAGAACTAGCACCAGAAAATTGCTCTCTCATCACAAGATTCAACAAAGCAGGATAATTTCATAAAAGGTAGCATCAAGAGCAGGTGGAGAAATATGAGTGATAAGGAAATCATTATTGTTTGTGCTAGTGAAGTCACACAACTTGGTGTTCTCAGCAGAGTTCATTTTGGCAAAAGTGGAGCAAGCCAAAAACAGCAGCAGCACCTAGAGCAAGAATTTTTTTTTGTGTTTTTTATAAAAGAAAGCAAACCAAACTAAACTAATTTTTTGGAGTTTTTGATAAAAAGAGGCAAACAAAACCAAGCAAAATAAACTAAGCAAACCAAAAACAAAGTAAAGAGACAGGTTGACGAGGACTCCCCTTGTGAAGACGTCCTTAGCCTCCCCGACAACGGCGCCAAAAAACTTGTTGATGGCGCTTTGTCAACGTGGAGCGCTTCGTCGGGAAACCCCAAGAGCACGGTATGATGCAGCACAACAGCAAGTATTCCCTCAGTAAGAAACCGAGGTTATCGAACCAGTAGGAGGAAGGAAACGTCTCAAAGGTGTTGCAAGCAATGTGGAAACCTGCACAACAAAAACTCAAGACTTTGCCCCAAGTAATAGTGAGTTTTTCAATCTCACCGGTTGCTGTAACAAAGGATTAATTGTATGGTGTGGAAGGTGACGATGGTTTGCAGCAAGTAAACAATAACAGTGGAAGATGTATCAGTGGTAAAGATGTTGGAATTATGCCCTAGAGGCAATAATAAAGATGTTATTATTATAATTCTTGTTCATGATAAAGTTTATATTCCATGATAGAATTGTATTAAGCGGAAATTTTAATACTTGTGTGGTTTGTGAACAACACCGTGTCCCTAGTACGCCTCTATGGACTAGCTCATTGATCAATGATGGTTAAGGTTTCCTAACCATAGACATGAGTTGTCAATTGATAATGAGATCATATCATTGGGAGAATGATATGGTGGATAGACCCAAACAAAGCAGAGCAATTAGATCGTGTCATCGTGTTCGTCTTTGCGAAGCTTTTCCTATGTCAAATATTGTATTCCTTAGACCATGAGATAATGCAACTCCCTGCACTGGAAGAAAGCTTTGAGGTCATCAAACGTCATCCTATGAGAGGGTGAGGATAAAGGTGTCTCTCAGGTGATCGGAAAGTATCTGTTGGGTTGTATGTATCGAGATGGAATTTGTACCTCCCAAGTCGGAGAGATATACTTCGGGCCCACTTGGTAATCGATATCAACACCGCTTGCAAGCATGTGGTTAAGGAGTTAATCACAAAGTGATATCGGATTACAGAACGAGTAAAGTACTTGCTGTGAACGAGATTGAACTAGGTATGACGGTACCGACGATCGAATCTCGGGCAAGTAAAATATCGCGAGACGAAGGGAATATATATATGGGATTGATTGAATCCTGGCATCGTGGTTCATCCGATATGATCATCGATGAATGTGTGGGAGTCAATATGGGTGCCCAGACCCCGTTGTTGATTATTGATAGAAGATCATGTCTGCATATTCTCGAACCCGCAGGGTCACACACTTAACGTATCTCGACGCTAGGATAGATTGGATAATTGGTTTATGAATTTTTGTTCGGAGTCTCGGATGGGATCCGGGATATCACGAGAGGTTCCGGAATGGTCCGGAGAATAAGATTCATATAAGGCAGTGCAGTTTTTGGAGTTCGGAATTGCTCAAGTTAATCGGTACCTGGAAGCTTCTAGAACCTTCCGGAAGGGGACCAACGTGGCCCCACCTTTCGGGAGGGGCATGGGCCTATGAGGGAGTGCCCTGGCCGCATTGGGCACAAGGCCCCATAGGGCCCAGCCGATTCTAGAGAGATTTGACTCGTTTAAATCTCGGGATAGAATTTCTAGATAAGGGAGAGTTTAAATCGTTTAAACTAGAGATAGGATTTCTAGATAAGGGAGAGTTTAAATTGTTTAAACTAGAGATAGGCTTGGAGGAGGGGCAAGGGCTGGCCGCCCCCTCTATATATAGAGGGGTGGTGCGCCCCCTCCCTACTACTCCACACCTTCCTCCAAGCCCTAGCTGCCTTGCTACCTTCCTCTCTCCCTCCCGATTGCCAGGCGAAGCCCTGCAGCAGAAATTCTCCACCATATACACCACGCCGTCGTGTTGTAGATCCAATCTATCTCTCCACCATACTCGCTGGTCCAAGGAAGGAGGAGACGTCGAGGTGCTGCACGTGTGCATCTCACGGAGGCACCGCCACTTGTGGTGCTAGATCGGATCGGATCGCGAGGAGGAGAAGCAAGTACGACTACATCACCCACGTTCCGACGAACGTTCCGCTGTATAAATCTTCAAGGGTATGAAGATCTAATCCAATCTCTCTCGTTGTTTTCATCTCCTAGATTAGATCTTGGCTTTCCCTCTGTTCGCTCCGTAGAAAATTTTCATTTACTATGCCGCGAAACCCTTCAGTGGTATCAGAGCTAGATCTATGCGTAGATGTGATTCACGAGTAGAACGCAACATGGTTGTTGCGGGCGTTGATGGTTTCTGTTGCAAGCCTCTTGTTTGTGTTCTTCTTATGACGCGGGATAGTGAGATTGAAGCGGTCCAGGCCAACCTTACGCGACATCGTCATGAGACCGCTCCGCACTTGACGCGGTGGCTTGTTCCACACATGCGCTGGTGGATGTCGTTTCTCTCACTATAGTTGTCATGGGATTAACACCGAGTTTGGCAACCATAATATCACCGTTGTGGCTTTTCGTAGGTAAGAATCGTTTAGCATCTACTCCCATAAGCCACGTAAAACATGCAACAACAAAGTAGAGGCGTCTAACTTGTTTTTGCAGGGAGTGTTTTCTGTGATATGGTATGGCCCAAGATGTGATGTGTATAATGTATGCGATGATCATGTTTTGTAATGTTTCACGACTTGCATGTCGATGACTACACAACCGGCAGGAGCCATATGGTTGTCTTTATAATTGTGTATGACCTGCGAGTCAACTTCTTATACGCCATGTAATAGCTTTACTTTATCGCTAAGTAGTTAGCAATAGTTGTAGTTGCTATTCGTGGTGGAGGCAATCATGGTGGAGTGATGGAGATCATGCCGGAACGCACAAGATGGAGATCATTGCGCGAAGATTGGCTATACCATGTCACATAAAGTTATATGCATGTGATGTTTATCCCTTTATGTATCTTATTATGCTTAGATCGCGACGGTAGCATTATAAGATGATTCCTCACTTAAAGATCAAGATAAAACCGAGTTCTCCCCAAGTATGCACCGTTGCGAAAGTTGGTCGTGTCCAAGCATCACGTGATGATCTGGTGCTATAGACTCTACGCTCACATACAACGGGTGCAAGCCAGTTTTTGCACACGCGGAAATACTTGGGTCTAGCTTGACGAGCCTAGCATGTACAGACATGGCCTCGGAACACAAGAACCGAAAGGTTAAGCATGAGTCATATGAGTGATATGATCGACACTTTGTTGTCCACCATTGAAACCACATCTCTTCTCGTGATGATCGGATTAGGTGTGGTGAATTTGGATCGTGTTCACTAAACAACTTGAGGGATGTTGAATTTAGTGGAAGTTCATCTAGTAATTTGATTAAGTTGAACTATTTATCATGAACATAGTCTAAATTGTACTTGCAAATACTGTAGATCCAATGGTCAAATCCAACTTCAACTTCAACGTTTTTACTGAGAAAGAAAAGCTTAGAAACAATGGGTCTAACTTCACCAATTGGTTCCGCAATCTAAGAATCATTCTGTCCGGCGGACAAAAGGACTATGTCCTTGGGAAAGCGTTAGGTGACCCTCACGCAAGCGCTACTACCGATGAGAAAGCTGTCTATCAACAAGAAAGATGATTATGGTGTGATTAAGAGCACCATGTTGTTTGCTATGGAACCGAGCTTCAAAATCGTTTTGAAACCTATCCCGGCCCTTCGAGATTCTCGAGGAGCCGAAACCATGTTTCGGACTCAGCGCTCGAGAGATATGAGATCTCCGAGAAGTTCTTTAATCGCAAGATGGAGGAAGGGAGTTCCGTTAGTGAGCACGCCATAAAGATGTCGGGCTACACTCAACGCCTTGAGCAACTGGAATGCACGATTCCAGAGGAGCTCAAGATTGACAGGTTCTGCAATCACTCCCTCCCAGCTACAAAAGTTTTGTAGTGACTCATAATCGATTGGTTCCATCGATACGATCACCGAGCTCTTCGCAAAGTCAAGGCTGCTAAGTGGACATCAAGAAGGATAATCATGTGTTGATGGTCAACAAGCCCTCCTTTAAGAAAGGTAAGGGAGCAAAGAAGCCCTTCAAGAAGGTCGGCGACAAGCGCAATGCCCTCGCCGAGAAGAAGCCAGTCTGCGGTCCTAAGCCGGACAATCGAGTGCTTCTATTGCAAGGACAGGGGTCATCGAAGCGCAATCGTCCAAGTACTTAGCGACAAGAAGGTGGCACCATCAAAGGTATATTTGATATACATGTTATTGATGTTTTCCTTACTAGCCCTCGTTGTAGTCGGGTATTTGATACCGGTTCATTGCTAATATTTGTAACTCAAACAGAGGTACGGAATAGACGGCGGCTTGCGAGGGATGAGGTGACGATGCGTTGGAAACGGATCAAGAGTTGATGTGATGGCCGCACGCCTCTCCTTAGTTTTACCTTCGGGATTAGTTTTAAACCTTAATAAATGTTATTATGTGCCTGCGTTGAGCATGAACATTATTTCCGGATCATGTTTATTGCAAGACGGTTATTCATTTAAATCGGAGAATAATGGTTGTTCTATTTATATGAGTAAAATGTTTTATGGTCATGCACCACTTGTGAATGGTTTATTTCTTCTAAATCTCGAAAGGGATGAAACACACATCCATAACATTGAGGCTAAGAGATGCAAAGTAGATAGTGATAATACTACTTATTTGTGGCAATCGCTGCTCAGGTCATATTGGTGTAAAGCGCATGAAGAAACTCCATTCGATGGACTTTGGAGTCTCTTGATTTTGAATCATTTGACACATGCGAACCATGCCTCATGGGCAAGATGATCAAAACCCCGCTTCTCCGTATGATGGAGCGAGCAACAGACTTGTTGGAAATCATACATACCGATGTATGCGGACCGATGAGTGTTTCGACGCGGTGTGGATATCGCTATTTTCTCACTTTTACCTATGACTTAAGTAGATATGGGTATATCTATTTAATGAAACATAAATCTGAAACGTTTGAAAAGTTCAAAGAATTTCAGAAGGAATTGTAGAACCATCGTAACATAAATATGAAGTTTCTACGATCCGATCGTGGAGGTGAATATTTGAGTTATGATTTTCTCACGCATCTTAAAGCAAGTGGAATCGTTTCACAACTCACGCCACCCGAACACCACAACAAGAATGGTGTGTCTCGACCGGATTCGAACCCTATTAGATATGGTCCGATCAATGATGTCTCTTACTGATTTGCCGTTATCATTTTGGGGTTATGCATTAGAAACCGCTGCATTCACTTTAAATAGGGCTCCATCTAAATCCGTTGAGACGACACCGTATGAACTGTGGTTTGGTGCTAAACCTAAGTTGTCGTTTCTTAAAGTTTGGGGATGCGAAGCTTACGTCAAGAAGTTTATGCCGGACAAGCTCGAACCCAAAGCAGAGAAATGCGTCTTCATAGGATACCCTAAGGAAACCATTGGGTATACCTTCTATCACAGAACCTAAGGCAAAGTGTTTGTCGCAAAGAACGGTTCCTTTCTTGAGAAGGAGTTTCTCTCGAAAGAAGTGAGTGGGAGGAAAGTAGAGCTAGACGAGGTTATTGAACCTTCTCTTGAATTGGAGAGTAGCGCAGCACCTGAAATTGTTCCAAAGGTCCGCACCAACAATAGAGGAAGCTAATGACAAGGATCATGAAGCTTGGATGATGATGTATCGAACGTCGCAGGTCGACAAGGTCGCGGCCCCCTCCCGAGTGGTACGGCAACCTGTCTTGACTTGCCTTGTTGGTAGAAGACGGTGAACCTACGAACTATGAGGAAGCGATGATGAGCCCAGACTGAGAAATGGTGGAAGCCATGAAATCCAATTGGGATCCATGAGCGAAAACCAAGTATGGACTTTGGTGGATCCTCCTAGCGACCGAAAGGCCGTTGAGTGCAAATGGATATTCAAGAAGAAAACGGACGCGATGGTAATGTTACCGTCTATAAAGCACGGCTTGTCGCAAAGGTTTTCGACAAGTTCAAGGTGTTGACTACGATGAGACTTTCTCTCCGTAGCGATGTTTAAGTCCATTCGGATTTTATTAGCAATTGCTGCGTTTCATGATTATGAAATATGGCGATGGATGTCAAGACTTCTTTCCTCAATGGGAACATTGATGAAGAGTTGTATATGATGCAACCCAAGGTTTTGTCGATCCTAAGGATGCTAGTAAAGTATGCAAACTTCAGCGTTCCATTTATGGATGAAGCAAGCATCTCGGAGTTGGAACCTTCGCTTTTATCAAGTGATCAAGAGCTTTGGATTTGTTCCAAATTGCTCTGAAGCTTGTATCTACAAGAAAGTGAGTGGGAGCTCGGTGACGCTTCGTAATCGTATGTGGATGACATATTGATTATCGTAAATGACATCAACATGCTTAACGATGTGAAGAGTTATTTGAACAAGTGTTTTTCAATGAAAGACCTAGGTGAAGCTGCTTATATATTGGGCATCAAAATCTATAGAGATAGACAAATACGCCTGATAGCTTTGAGCCAGAGTACATACCTAGACAAAGTTCTGAAAAGGTTCAGAATGGATAAGGCAAAGAAAGGTTCAGTGGATAAGGCAAAGAAAGGTTCAGTGCCTATGTTGTCAGGTAAGATATTGAGCAAGGCTCAGTGTCCAGCTACGGTAAATGATAGGGAAGCTATGAGCAAAGTGCCTTATGCCTCGGCCATAGGTTCCATCATGTATGCCATGCTGTGTACTAGACCGGATGTGTCCAAAGCTCTTAGTTTGACGAGCAGATATCAAAGTGATCCAGGAGTGGAACACTGGACAGCCGTGAAGAACATCCTAAAGTACCTAAATAGAACTAAAGAAATGTTCTTAGTCTATGGGGGTGATGAACATCTTGTCGTAAAAGGTTACGTCGACGCTAGTTTCGACACCGACAAGGATGATTCTAAATCTCGCACGTGATACGTGTATATTTTGAATGGATGAGCTGTGAGTCGGAGAAGTGCAAGCAAAGCGTGATCACGGATCTACAGAGAAGCGGAATACATGGTCGCCGCAGGCGTCAAGTGAAGGAGTTTGGATCAGAAACTTCATCACTGAGCTTGGCGTGGTTCCAAGTGCATTGGACCCACTGGAGATATTGTGTGACAACACTGGCGCCATAGCACTCGCTAAGGAACCAAGATATCATCCAAAGATCAAGCATATCAACCGCAAGTTTCATATAATCCGAGATTATATAGCAGATGGAATTCTGAAGATTAGCAAAGTACATACGGATCTGAATGCCGCAGATCCATTGACTAAACCTCTTCCACGTGTAAAACATGATCAACACCTCAGTGCCATGGGTGTGAGATTGTTGCCAAATGTAAAATAGATTATTGACTCTAGTGCAAGTGGGAGACTGTTGGAATTATGCCCTAGAGGCAATAATAAAGATGTTATTATTATAATTCTTGTTCATGATAAATTTTATATTCCATGCTAGAATTGTATTAAGCGGAAACTTTAATACTTGTGTGGTTTGTGAACAACACCGTGTCCCTAGTACGCCTATATGGACTAGCTCATTGATCAATGATGGTTAAGGTTTCCTAACCATAGACATGAGTTGTCAATTGATAATGAGATCATATCATTGGGAGAATGATATGGTGGATAGACCCAAACAAAGCAGAGCAATTAGATCGTGTCATCGTGTTCGTCTTTGCGAAGCTTTTCCTATGTCAAATATTGTATTCCTTAGACCATGAGATAATGCAACTCCTCGGTACGGAAGAAAGCTTTGAGGTCATCAAACGTCATCCTATGAGAGGGTGATCATAAAGGTGTCTCTCGTGATCGGAAAGTATCTGTTGGGTTGTATGTATCGAGATGGAATTTGTACCTCCCAAGTCGGAGAGATATACTGGGCCCACTCGTAATCGATATCAACACCGCTTGCAAGCATGTGGTTAAGGAGTTAATCACAAAGTGATATCGGATTACGAACGAGTAAAGTACTTGTTGTGAACGAGATTGAACTAGGTATGACGGCATGCACGATCGAATCTCGCAAGTAAAATATCGCGAGACGAAGGGAATATATATATGGGATTGATTGAATCTGGCATCGTGGTTCATCCGATATGATCATCGATGAATGTGTGAGTAAATATGGGTGCCTGCACCATTTGTTGATTATTGATAGAAGATCATGTCTGATATTCTCGAACCCGCAGGTCACACTCTTAACGTATCTCGACGCTAG
Source organism: Avena longiglumis (assembly GCA_030063025.1). Classification (NCBI taxonomy): domain Eukaryota; kingdom Viridiplantae; phylum Streptophyta; class Magnoliopsida; order Poales; family Poaceae; genus Avena; species Avena longiglumis. Next base: position 451,147,188 of record CP125974.1, on the reverse strand, counting down.
GATAGATTGGATAATTGGTTTATGAATTTTTGTTCGAGTCTCGGATGGGATCCGGATATCACGAGAGGTTCGGAATGGTCCGGAGAATAAGATTCATATAAGGCAATGCAGTTTTTGGAGTTCGGAATTGTTCCGGGTTAATCGGTATTGTACCGGAAGCTTCTAGAACCTTCCGGAAGGGGACCAACGTGGCCCCACCTTCCGGGAGGGGGCATGGGCCTATGAGGGAGTGTCCTGGCCGCATTGGGCCAGGGGCACAAGGCCCCATAGGGCCCAGCCGATTCTAGAGAGATTTGACTCGTTTAAATCTCGGGATAGAATTTCTAGATAAGGGAGAGTTTAAATCGTTTAAACTAGAGATAGGATTTCTAGATAAGGGAGAGTTTAAATTGTTTAAACTAGAGATAGGCTTGGAGGAGGGGCAAGGGCTGGCCGCCCCCTCTATATATAGAGGGGTGGTGCGCCCCCTCCCTACTACTCCACACCTTCCTCAAAGCCCTAGCTGCCTTGCTACCTTCCTCTCTCCCTCCCGATTGTTTGTAGGCGAAGCCCTGCAGCAGAAATTCTCCACCATATACACCACGCCGTCATGTTGTAGATCCAATCTATCTCTCCACCATACTCGCTGGTCCGAGGAAGGAGGAGACGTCGAGGTGTTGCACGTGTGCATCTCACGGAGGCACCGCCACTTGTGGTGCTAGATCGGATCGAATCGCGAGGAGGAGAAGCGAGTACGACTAAATCACCCATGTTCCGACGAACGTTCCGCTGTGCGAATCTTCAAGGGTATGAAGATCTAATCCAATCTCTCTCGTTGTTTGCATCTCCTAGATTATATCTTGGCTTTCCCTCTGTTCGCTCCGTAGAAAATTTTGATTTACTATGCCGCGAAACCCTTCAAAAGATTGGACCGGGGTCCATAGTTCACTAGAGGTGTTCTTAGATAAACAAACATGGCATGCTGGGTAAACAAATTACAGCAGGGCAATTGACAGGACTGAGCAAGGCATAACAATGCAATACTAGACATAAAGATCCTATGAGATTCGATTGGGCAATACAACAAGATACATAGATCGCCATCCAACTGCATCTATGACTAGAAGTCTGTCAACACCCGGATTTTTAATCCCACATGCCTGTTATGCCATACATCACAATCCTAGGATTACCATTTTTGCGAGAGATAAAAGATTGGATATCACAGTACATCATCCATTACAAACCATACATAAGGTCTTACAACAAATAAAGGATCTCATGATCCAGTCTTAGTACAATTAAGCAGCGGAATAATATAATAACGATAGCGTGGGCGAGTCTCCATCTTCACGGTCACAGGCAATGCTGACGATGGGAGACGATCCTAGTTGTCGTAACCTTCCTGCGATCCATCCTCTTGATAGTGATCTTCATAGTCTGGCCACGAGAATAGCCAGGGACAAAGCCATGAGTACTCTTTAAGTACTCACAAACTATCACTAACAAGTAAAGTGGTTTGAGTAGGAATACTAAGCTCTAGGTTGTTTTTCAAAAAGCCAGGTTTACCTTAACTGAGTTCAGAAGAAAAGAAAGCTTGTTGAAAATTTTATAACACATATGTGGGAACTTGAGTTTTCATATCACAACCCTTTTATGGTCAAGTCAAAGTCATGATTAATTTCACAAGTCATTTTTAAAACATCTGACGACGGAACAGTATGACCACTCCAACTGTCCATAACCGCGGACGCGGCTATTCGAATAGTTTGACACTCTGCAGAGGTGGTACACTTTCACCACAATATTCGATACATCCATCAGGAACAATCCTGAATTCACCATACTCAGTATGCGGATAATCAATCCTAACCTTTCAATTACACGCCCTAGTATAGGCACCTCTCCTATAAGTTTGGCCTCCCAACCATGACCAACTGTCATCTTGGGAACTGCACAGGTGGATAATCTTCACAAGGTAGCCTCAGCTCAACCCTTGGCCACAAGGGAACCTATACTAAGGTATATAAACTTCCAGTCAAGCCCTACCCAAATTTCGGGTATTGTGGTTGTACGGTAAAATTGGAATGGTATCGCATCCAGACAACCATCAGTTTTATAAAGGGTTAAGGCTCATGCCTCAACATTTTCATCATCAAAATCAGCTGGTGTTCAAGAACACATGTCAAAACATTTCAGTAGAATGACTCATCATTCTAAGGTTTTCATAATCATTTTCACCAAGTAATCCCATCTAAAGTGATCAAGTTTTATGCTTAGCACTAGCATCTACAAGTGGGAGTAAACACTAGTGAGGAGTGGTAATCAAGTGTGAATGATCTAAGTTCAATCTCATGCCTCAGGATAACATCAAGATTTATCTAACGTAGGCCAAGTTTTATGCTCTTTATGCTACCTTTAAACATCTTTCTAAAATCTACAAATCACTAAGTAAACACAAATAAAAGATTTGATAAAGAAATAAAAATAACTAAGCTTGCAAGTAAAAATGGGATTGGGTATCATTAATTGATATAATCAAGGAATGCCTAATGCATTGTATATATTATCTTGTAGGTTAAGCTTGCAAGTATGACTTGCATGGTTTAGCTTAGCTTGCCTTGTGCAGTGCAGTGGTTGAATTTCTCCTCTAATTCTTCCTTGTAGTATCCTCCTTCCCTTCGTATCCTTTGTCGGTACTAGCTTCTATAAATAAATACGAGGTACACAATCACCAAACAATTCTTAACTACTTCTATTTAGCACACAAAGTCTTACAGTTTAAGTGGTTGTCCCCACCGGTCAGAGAGACAGGGGGTGCAAAGGGGTTCAGGATGATTAGGGTCGTAAGATTAGAAGCTAGACCTACGACTGAGGTTCATCGTCCACGTCTGAACAGAACGCTGCGAGGTCAAACCCTAGCGCGGCCAGTGGGGGTCAGTGGGGGCTCACCGAGGCTCCAGTGATGGTCGGCGATGGGGGCGAACGATGAAGTCGACGACGGCAATCCTCCTGGTACCGATGGCTCCTACTGGAGTGGCTCCAATCAGCGGCGCCCTTCTCCTCCAACAGCAACAAGCTCCGACGAAATTCCGGCCACCTGGTGCTCACCTTGCTCCGAGGGTGGTGAGATGGTGTGCTCAAATCGAACGGGGAAGGCATCTATTTATAGTGCGACGAGAGGACCGAAGGGTGCGGGTGGAGCTCGTCGTGGTCGTCTGCACAGCAAGCTAAAGGCATGGTTGAGGGTAGGGGGCGGTGCGCTGCCTCCTGGCGAAGCTCAACAGCATGGTGGCGAGGCGTGGGGCGGTGCGATGTGGTCGGAACACTTCGATGCTATAGGCGGTTCCGGCGGAAGTTTTAATGGCGCACAACGTCTACGGTCCACGCGGCGGCGAACGGGCATGTCTGGGCGGTTCCTGGGGCGGGGGTGATCACGCACGCGAGCGGCGAATGCGGGGCACGGTTTGTGCAAGCGTGTCGAGCGCGACGCTCTGGCGCGCTCTCGGCATGGTCGCAGAGAGGCTGGGCGTGCTCGTTCTGGGTGGTCTAGTGGCTGGCAGGGCTTGGGCATTAGACAGGGGGGTGGCGGTGGATGGTGGAGTGCCTGCTAGACAAGGTTGGCGAGGCTAGTGAGGCTCCCAGCTTACTGTCGACCTTGGGTGGCAAGTTGGGCTCTGCCGTGGTCACCATTGATGGCATTGTCAAGTTCACAGTGAGCTAGGGCTGGTTAAACAAGTTAGATCATCTACTGAGAGTGTGTTGTGAGCTAGAGAGGGAACAAGTTAGGCACAACACTGCTCACTATATTGTTTGATGTTTTATTTGATTTGTGCTCAGAAGGTGTTTGATGAAATGGCCGCAAGAGATTTGAATTTGAATTTTTGGATGAAAATTGGTCAGTGTACTAGTCACATGCTAGGTAGTCTATGGTTTCTTGTTTTTTTCAAGGTGCACTAGTTTGGTTGGGTTTTGAGAAATGGTGATCTTCACATATGATATAGATTCCATTTTGGATTGTCATTTGAATCAAGTTGCCAAATGTTTCTGTGGGTTTTCAAGGTGGGATTGGGTTCACTTTTACTTGGTCTAGCAAGGGGTGAAAAGAAATGGAATTCTTTCTGTTTAAAATCTTGGACTAAAAACACTCAAAGTGGTCTAGTGAGCAAGATTGACAAAAATGACCATTTGCTTGTTTTGTTTGTTTTTGAATTTCTCTTGATTTGTTTCTGCTTGGAAATGATTTGGATGATGTTGTTTTAATCTTCCTTGCCATTCACAACAATCACACAAGTTCATTCATGCATTCATACATTCATCACATACACACATGCATTCATATGATTTTAATTAACAAAAGTTTTTGTTAACCCTAATTTTGGGTGGTTGGCATTGATAACCTTGATTAATATTTTTGGGATGTTACAAACCTTCCCTCCTTAAACAAAATCTCATCCCGAGATTTGAGAAAAAAGAAACTAGGATTTAAAGAGATCTGGAAACTATGTCCTAATGTAGTCTTCTTGCTCCCAGGTAGCTTCTTCTTCAGTGTGGTTACTCCACTGAATCTTGAGAAATTTGATGCTCTGGGTCCTGGTGGTTCTGAAAGCTTCCTCCAAAATATGGATGGGTACTTCAGGATACGTCAGGTCATCGTTGATATCTATGGTTCGGTGATCAATGTTCTTGAAAACTTCGGTCTTTTCCGGGACTTCTAGGCATTTGCGAAGTAATGATATATGGAACACATTATGCATGGCTGACATCTCCTCTAGTAGTTCCAGTTGATATGATACTTCTCCTCGACGATTCAAAATCTTGAAAGGTCCGATATTGTGACACCCCCGGGATCAGGGCTAAACAAATCCCAGACCTCCGTCTGACATAAGCTTAACCTTGAGCTCGAGAATATCCAGTGAAGAATCGATAACACAACAGTGACCCTACAACACAATTTTTTTACAGCAAGCTCATAACTGAGTAGAGAACCAAATTATTACAAGCAGAGGTCACTGACCACAAACATCAAACAACGGAAGGCAAATTATGCTATTAAGTGTAGCAAACTTAATAAATGGCCTTAGAGGCCTGAAGCATAATGATGATGTCCCAGTCCATAGATTCCAGGCTGTCGGCCGGGAACCCCAAGCTACTCTTCGGTGTCGATGTAGTACGGAACTCGTCTTCAGGTGAACACTTACTCTGCCAAAAGTATCAACAAAGCAAGGGTGAGTATAGGGTGTACTCCGCAAGACTTATGGCTGGTGGAGTTGTTTTGCATAAAGCCATCGTTTGTTTATAAAACAAGAGATAGAGAAGAATCTTGTCTAATCAGAATATTTTAAAAGGGGATAAGAGAGCGACATCTCCAAAGTATTGATCATCATCTTTTGATATCCACCAAATCATCATCATCTGAACTAGCATCACCCCCTCATACCCATGGGGAAGAATCCTTAAGCACACGTTGATTTGTCAATTTTTACGATTAGGTTATAGTTCTCTATGATCTTAGAATCTGGTCACCAAGCGTTCATAACCGTGAACACGGCTTTTCGAAAAGATTATTACCCTGCAGGGGTGTACAACTTTACCCACACGTACTAACCTTCTCTTAATGCCACTAGATAAGCCCTCTTCCTTGGAAGGCCGACAGAGGGTGGTTAGACACGACCTTTACGTTGCTTTCGCCGAGACCATGAGTCACGCAATAAGTATGGTTCCGCCATAACGGGTCAAATCCTGAAGCCTGTACTTAAAGATGTGGGGCGAGGTTGGTTAACAGGGGCTCCATCGACCCCAAGCAACCCGGTCCATGCTTACCTACCTGTATGAATGCACCTGCACCCGGCAAATCTTTCAAAAGGTTTTCTATGCATATGTCAAATGGAACGCCCGAACTATGTGACTCATGGAATCTACTAGGCAAGTTAGTTCCTCGTGAGGTTTTCCAGGCCCCGTGTGGTTGTACGCTCGTCTCGGTTCCAAAGGCAAGAACTCGGTTCCTAGTGGTGGCGAGCATGGGACTAGAAAAACCACATCCCACTGTGGCCTCCCATACAAGCCTTAGCATGTTTAATCTCATGTCACCTCTGATATCACATCATCACGTTCTCCTGTCATACTAGATTCTCTGCATCTGAATACATCATCTGGATGAACCAGAACTGACAGCTATCCATGGCTAAGCAAGACACATATAAGCTCTAGTAGTGCTCACAAACCAAACCTAGTTATGCTAGGAGCAGTGGATCAGGTAATATAAGCTCAAAGGGAGTATGCAATAGATAGGATACTCTATCTATCGATAAAAGACCACAGTAGAATCGTATGCATCATGGCAGAATTGAAATGCTTTCGAAAACATAGGATTATATCATGGTGGGGCTATGCTTTCCTTTGCCTGTTGATAACAGATAAGTAGATCTTAGGGATCCTTGTACTTGACTTGTTAGAGTTGGTCAAGTATTGTTCATCAATCTTCGATGGTCTTGATCTCGGTCTTCAATCTCGATCTCGATCTCGTATTCTACCGGGAAGAAGCAAACGCCGGAAATAAAGGGGAAACAATCAACACATGGCATCGATGCAATGCTCAAGCAATGATGGTGATATGACAAGTTAAATTGTATTGGAAAGTAACCCTAAAACATGCTCGACAATTTAAACGGGGTTCCGAGGGGTGAAAACCCTAACTCGGGGAAACTCCGGAACCATATGAGAGGGGTTACTATGTTGTTCTAAATAAACTTGTCATTTAAGTTGCTTAACAATGCATATTTATAGTGTAAATAGATATATTTCATTTTTATGAACATTTTGATATATTATTTGTATTTTCCTGAATTACAGATTAAAAGTTATTGAAATTACAATATTATACCAATTTCAGAAATTATTAAACCATTTAAATTGTTTTACTTCGTCATGCTGACACATGGCTGACGTCAGCTAGGGGAGTGGGGGCATTTGTTACCGGGGCAGAAGCTAGCCAGAGAGGCTGACCTGTGGGCCAGAGGCCACATAGGCAAGCCACACTATCAATCCACGCCAGCACCACGCTGACGCCACGTCGGTGCCAGGTGGGCTCGCCGGAGGACACACGCCCCGCGGCGATTGGCGGTGCTAGGGGACGATCTGGGAAGCGCGAAGGAGCGGGTTCGAACGAGCTCATCGGGGAAACCTAAAACTGGCGGCGGAACTACCTACTGACCATCGGTGGCTTGCCGGCGATATGGACAAGCGGCGGCCAACGGTGGCGCGCGGCTAGAGGACAGTCCAGAGGGGAAGGGGAGGCACGGAGAGGTGCATGAGCACCACACGCTCATCGTGATGCTCGTGGAGGGCTCGGGAAGCTCGGGGGAGGCCGGAATCACCCGTGGCGACGGCAGCCGGAGACGGGGAAGGGGCGGACAGGGAGCTCGACTGGGGGTGCGGGGCTTCGATTGCTTCGGTGAGGCGACATAGTCCAGCACGGCGGAGCTCGCAGGCTCCTGGGCTTGGCGAGGGGAGCATGGGAGCGGCGAGGCTCGTCGGAGGCCGGATCTAGGGTTCGAAGCTTCGGTGCGTGGGCGACACAGAGCATGATAGAGGAGGATATGGGGATAAGGAGAGAGGGCAGAGCACGACCGTTCTTATCCTCTCGCTGGACGGCGGCGGGGCGGGCATCTCCGCGCTGCTCGGCGGACGGCATCGGTGCGGCCAGACAGCTGCTTGCCACCGATGGTAAAGACGACAGGGAAAATGGTGAAGGGGTACGGGCCGGTGGCGAGCTGGTGTGGGCCGGCTGCTGGGTCAGCTAGCTGCTGCACGCGCGACAGAGAAGAGAGGGAAGAGATGGGCCGGCCTGGTTGGCTTCCTGGCTTGTTTTTATTTGGAAAATTGTTTTTCTTTTTCTGTTTTCAAATTTCTGTTTGTATTTTGTAATTCAAAACTATTTCGAATCATTCAAAACTACCAGATGGTGTTGTAAAATATGTAAATTACAATGGAACCCTTTTATTCAGTTTGGGCTCCAAACATTTTAATAGTTTTCAAATTATTCAAAACCTTTTGAATGCATTTCAAATAGAGAGGGAAGGATTAGGGTTTAGGGTTTTGTCTTTATTTATTCAATGCAAGCAATTTAAAGAATGATGCTCATGCTATTCACAATCAACCCTAAATATTGATTTACTAAAACTGGGGTGTTACAGATATATCTAGGGGCTAACTTTCTTTGAGATGGAAATGTTGTATTCCCTTCAAAGGTGACACTTTGAGATAAACAAAATCTCCGATATTGAAGGCGAGGTCTCGATGTCTCTTGTCGGCATAACTCTTCTGTCTGGATTGGGCGGTCTTGAGGTGCTCACGGATCTTGTGAACTTTCTCTTCCGCTTCTCGTAGGATGCCAGGTCCAAAAATCTGACTCTCTCCTACTTCCGACCAATTCAAAGGGGTACGACACTTCCTTCCATACATGAATTCAAATGGGGCCATTTGCAGACTGGCTTGATAACTATTTTTGTAAGAAAATTCTGCGAAAGGCAGAAAATCTTCCCATTTAGATCCATATTCTAACACACAGGCTCTCAACATATCTTCTAGTATTTTATTTACTCGCTCCGTTTGTCCATCTGTGTGAGGGTGATAAGTTGTGCTTAAATCCAGTCCGGTTCCTAATCCTTCTTGGAGTTTCTTCCAAAATCTCAAGGTAAACTGAGTTCCTCGATCCGACACAATGTTCTTGGGGACTCCATGCAAACTAACGATTCTAGCGATGTACAACTCTGCTAGCTTCGAACTCTGGTAGGTGGTCTTGACTGGTAAGAAATGGGCGACTTTGGACATTCAATCAACTATGACCTAGATAGAGTCATTTCCCCTACTAGATGTAGGCAAACCGGTGATAAAATCCATTCCTACAGAATCCCATTTCCATTCCGGAATATGCAATGATTGCAACAGTCTTGCGGGCCTCTGATGTCCCTCCTTGACTCTTTGACAAATATCACATTTGGCTATGTAGCTTTCGATTTCTCTCTTCATCTTATGCCACCAAAATTGCTCCTTAAAATCCTGATACATCTTTGTTCCTCTGGGGTGGATAGAATAAAGAGTATCATGGGCCTCTTTCAAAATATCTTGCTTCAACTCTAAGTCTGCTGGCACACAGATACGTCCTTTGTACCACAAAACTCCTTCTTCATCTTCGGTGAATCCAGGTACTTTGCCTGTATCGATACGATGTTTGATTCCGTCAATACTAGCATTTCCTTTCTGCGCCTCCTTGATCTGACTAATCAAAGTGGGTTGAAGTTCTATGCTATCCAAAAATCCTTCACTTACTAATTCCATTCTAAAATCTTCCAACTCCTTGTGAAAACTTGGTTGCTCCTTCAGAATCATGGAGTTCAAGCGGCACGGCAATCTGCTAAGGGAATCTTCTACCACGTTGGCTTTACTGGGGTGATAGTGGATGTCCAGATCATAGTCCTTGATTAGCTCTATCCATATCCTTTGCCTCATATTCAGCTCCTTCTGAGTGAAAATATACTTCAGGCTCTTGTGATCCGAATAAATCTCATAATGGTTTCCCATGAGGTAATGTCGCCATGTCTTTAAGGCTAAAACTACAGCTGCTAGTTCAAGGTCATGGGTAGGGTAATTCTGCTGATGTTGCTTCAGTTGTTGGGATAGATAAGATATGACCTTGCCTTCTTGCATAAGCACACATTCGAGACCGATCTTGGATGCGTCACAATATACATCAAAAGGCTTCATGATATTTGGCATGATCAAGATTAGGGCTGAGGTCAATCTCTTCTTAAGTTCTTGAAAACTTGCTTCACAGTTGTCCATCCATTCAAACTTCTTATCCTTCTTCAACAATTGGGTCATGGGTCTTGCGATACTCGAGAATCCTTCTACGAACTTGCGGTAATATCCCGCTAATCTGAGAAATGCCCGAACTTGGGTTTGAGTGGTTGGGGCTTGCCATTCTTCAACATCCTTAACCTTTGCAGGGTCAACGGCAATTCCTCCGGCTGATACAATATGTCCGAGGAATCCTACTTCCTGTAACCAGAATTCACATTTGCTAAACTTGGCATACAGCTGATGCTCCCTAAGGGTTCCAATGATGGTCCTTAGGTGTATCTCATGTTCTTCTTATAATTTGGAATAGATCAGAATGTTATCAATGAAAACAACGACAACCTTATCCAGGAAGTCCATAAAAATCTTATTCATGAGGTTCATGAAATAAGCAGGAGCATTGGTTAATCCAAAAGACATGATAGTGTACTCATACAGTCCATATCTGGTGGTAAAGGCAGTCTTTTTGGAATATCCTCTGCGTGAATCTTGAGTTGATGATAACCAGTTCTAAGATCAATCTTAAAAACACTTTGACACCAGTCAGCTGGTCAAACAGGTATTCTATCTTCGTTAGTGGGTACTTGTTCTTGATAGTGACATCATTCAGCTTCCGATAATCCGTACAGAAATGGTTACCTCCATCTTTCTTATCCATAAACAAGACAGGTGATCTCCATGGCGATGCACATGGTTAAATCAATCCTATATCTAGTGTAGCATCCAGTTTCTTCTTTAGCTCCACTAGTTCAGACGGGTTCATACTATACGGTCTCTAGGCTATGGGTTTGGTTCCAGGGATTAGTTCAATGATAAACTCGATATCCTGATCTGGGGGCATACCTTTCAAAACATCTGGAAATACATCGGGGTATTCACAGACTATTCTGACTTGGTCAGTGGTTGGTTGGGCTAGACTCTTGTTGCACTTGAATTGACGGGGCAAGGTTTCAGATACATGCTCTACTGATATTCTGATTGTACTAGTCATGGTTATGGCTTTCTTGGCACAGTCGATTAATCCTTTAATGTTTCGACATCCAATCCATTCCTAGTACTACTTCCAAACCTTTAGTTCCAAGTACTATTAGATTAGCATACAAATCTATGCCATGGATTCGGATAGGTACGGCCTTGCAAATTTGTCTAGCTTTGGTGGTTGAACCGGGTATTTGAACTATCATAACATGCTTCAATTTTGTTGGTTGAATCTTACTAGTGCATGCAAATTCTTCTGTAACAAATGAGTGCGGTGCTCCAGAATCAAACAACACTCTTGCAAGTACTGAGTTAACATAAAACATACCCAGCACGACATCTGGCACTTCTTGGGCTTCTTCAGCATTCATGAGAAACAGGCGGTCGTTGCGGCTGAGCGAATTCCCTGGGGCAAATCTTCTTCCAGGCTGAACAGACGTTGCTGCTGAGCTGGGGCATTCACATTGGGGGATGCTGCAATCTTCTTGGGGCACTCATTGGAATAGTGACCCTTGGTTCCACATTCATAAGAAGTCACCTGAGACTTGTCCTTGAATACAACAGGCACAACATTGCTTCTAGTTCTTGGGGCAGTATTGGTGTTATTGGCGACATTTTTGTTGTTGAACTTGGGTGGTGCACGGTTGAAATTGCTGGGGTTGGTGTTGTGGTTTCCTCCGGGCCTTCGGATTCCTTCTCCATGGTTGGGATAGGTTGGACGATTCATCGGGGGTCTATTGGTTCTTGGGGCAAATCCTGGAGATGGGCTGGGGCGATACTTTGGGGTATGGTGGTTCCTAGTTGATTCATCATTCTACGCTTGTGGTTCTCATTGGCTTGGTTGATCTTGCCTTCCATCTGAATGGCAGAATCCACTAAGGCTTCAATGTCAGCAAATGGAATATTGAGTAACAATGTCTGCATCTTATCATCCAGACCATTCGGGAATCTCTCCTTCTTCTTAGCTTCAGTGTTAATCTCATCCGGTGCATACCTAGCCAATGACAGAAATTTATCACGGTACTCAACTACTATCATCCTCCCTTGCTTCAATTCTCTAAATTCATCTCTCATCCTCTTGATCAAACCCGATGGCACATGGGTTCTGCTAAACTTGAGTTTGAATTCATCCCAAGTCATCATTTGTCCTCCATTCATGGCGCGAACGTTGTTCCACCAAGATCTTGCATCTCCTGCCAGATAATGGGTGGCAAACAGTACTTTCTCGTTGGTTTCCACTCCTGCAACTTCTAAGTTGTTCTCCATGGTTTGCAGCCAATCATCTACATCCAGGGGCTCTTCAAATTTAGTAAAGACGGGTGGTTGGTGTTCTAAAAGTTCTTGAGGTTTGATCCATGGTTGTACTGATTTCCATGGCCTTGGTTGTTGTTGGCCATCTAAGCTATGTGCTGAAGGGTGGCTAAGTTGGCTTGCCATTCGGCTCTTTCAGCTTCGCGGTCAGAAACCAACATTGGCAAGATCTGCAACATTGGGTCTGGGGATGAACCGCTTCCGCGAGGCATCTGAAGATTGAGATAGATCATGAGAAAAGAGGGAAATTTCTAAGTTTCAGGGTTTTTGTTTTTGCAAAGTTTTCAAATTTTGAATCAGATTTTTCTAGCAACTTGCTTTTCATTCATTCATTCATATCACACGATACAAACACACACCACAACAAGGAAACAGATGGTTTTAAGAACCATTCTGTGAAACTACGATACAGTAGGACCGGATATAACTTCACTAACGCTAGTGCTCAAGTGCTACTAATCCTAAGAATCGATGGCTTCATCATCATCCTCATCATCATCATCATCATCAATGAAGGCGAAGTCATCCTCATCGGTGAATAAGTCCATGGCTTGATCCTCTAGAAAGTCATCATCGTCACCGAGGTAAGAGTAGGGGTCTCCACGGATATCCTCCCCTACATTCTCCCTCTCCTCAAGCTACATGTCCCTCTCGTGGATGGTCTCCTCCAAGTCTATGATCCTGTTACGAAGGCGGGCAATGATGCGCTCCTTCTTGTCAAGCTGACGGCGATGAGACTTGCGATCCTTCACCAGCATGGCGATGGTCTGGTCCTTCTTGATGGCGAGCACGTAGTTGTGGTTGGCATAGGAGCGAGCATTGTCCAACTCCTTCTGCCGATCATACATCATGAAGATGAGGTGGTCCACTTGATGCTTCAGATCTGGGTGACGTGTCACCTCTAGTGGTTGTCCCATCACATCACGCCTTGGGTAGAACTCAAAGTGCGTGCCCTTGATATGGTTGATACTCTGCCCACACAAATGGGCAAGAGCCTCCTGCATGGCCCTGGAAAGTCCATCGAGCCAGTTGTTCTCCCTTAAGGTGAACTGGACTCCCTCTGAAGTATGGGCTTCAATCTTCCCTCGGAGACTTTCAACGATCAGCCATTGAAATTATCCTCCTTCCTGATCGTTGAGCTAAGCTCCGAAGAACTCGGGGTGAGGGCGCTCCAGAAGTTCCAAAAGCTAGTCCAAGTCACGCTCAAATATGAGGTCTCCTCCATTCCCCAACTGATAGAACTTGCTATACTTCACGTCCATCTATAAGAATGTAGGATGAGTAAGTTAGTAGAGTGATCAAGTGTGTCAAATTTTATGTAAGTTTGCAAGAATTTTTGAGGAACATGAATTTTCATGAAAGAATTTAAGTGATAAGAATGAGAATAAGTTTTCATAAATACTCACTTCCTTCGTTTTGAAACTAAGTTTTTGATTCAAACGTCCATTCTAAACTAGGGTCTCCTATGGTCAGGATGGCTCTGATACCAACTTGTCAACACCCGGATTAACCCCAGATGCCTGTTATGCCATACATCGCTATCCCGGGATTACCATTTTTGCAAGACATAACAAATTGGATATCACAGTACATCATCCATTACAAATCATACATAAGGTCTTACAACAAATAAAGGATCTCATGATCCAGTCTTAGTACAATCAAGCAACGGAATAATATAATAACGGTAGCATGGGCGAGTCTCCATCTTCATGGTCACAGGCAATGCCTACGATGGGACATGATCCTAGTTGTCGTAACCTTCATGTGGTCCATCCTCCTGATAGTCCTCTTCATAGTCTGGCCACGGGAATAGCCACGGACAATGCCATGAGTACTCTTTAAGTACTCGCAAACTATCACTAACAAGTAAAGTGGTTTGAGTATGAATACTAAGCTCTAGGTTGTTTTGAAAAAAGCCAGGTTTACCTTAGCTGAGTTTAGAAGCAAATAAAGCTAGTTGAAAATTTTATAACACCTATGTGGGAACTTGAGTTTTCACATCACAACCCTGTTGTGGTCAAGTCAAAGTCATGATTCATTTCACAAGTCATTTTGAAAACATCTGACAACGGAACAGTATGGCCACTCCAACTGTCCATAACCACGGACGCGACTATTCAAATAGTTTAACACTCTACAGAGGTGGTACACTTTCACCACAATATTCGATACATCCATCAGGAACAATCCTGAATTCACCATACTCAGTATGCGGATAATCAATCCTAACCTTTCAATTACACGCCCTAGTATAGGCACCTCTCTTATGAGTTTGGACTCCCAACCATGACCAACTGTCATATTGGGAACTGCACAGGTGGACAATCTTCACAAGGTAGCCTCAGCTCAACCCTTGGCCGCAAGGGAACCTATACTAAGGTATATAAACTTCCAGTCAAGCCCTACCCAAATTTTGGGTATTGTGGTTGTACGGTAAAATTGGAATGGTATCGCATCCAGACAACCATCAGTTTTATAAAGGGTTAAGGCTCATGCCTCAACATTTGCATCATCAAAATCATCTGGTGTTCAAGAACACATGCCAAAACATTTTAGTAGAATGACTCATCATTCTAAGGTTTTCATAATCATTTTCACCAAGTAATCCCATCTAAAGTGATCAAGTTTTATGCTTATCACTAGCATCTACAAGTGGGAGTAAACACTAGTGAGGAGTGGTAATCAAGTGTGAATGATCTAAGTTCAATATCATGCCTCAGGATGACATCAAGATTTATCTAACTTAGGCCAAGTTTTATGCTCTTTATGCTACCTTTAAACATCTTTCTAAAATCTACAAATCACTAAGTAAACACAAATAAAAGCTTTGATAAAGAAATAAAAATAACTAAGCTTGCAAGTAAAACTGGGATTGGGTATCATTAATTGATATAATCAAGGCATGCCTAATGCATTGCATAGATTATCTTGTAGGTTAAGCTTGCAAGTATGACTTGCATGGTTTAGCTTAGCTTGCCTTGTGCAGTGAAGTGGTTGAAGTTCTCCTCTAATTCTTCCTCGTAGTATCCTCCTTCCCTTTGTATCCTTTGTCGGTACTAGCGTCTATAAATAAATACGAGGTACACAATCACAAAACAATTCTTAACTACTTCTATTTAGCACACAAAGTCTTACAGTAGATGATTTAGCATCATCACTATTATCACAAAGATTAGGGAAATAGTTTTATTTCTTTTATTTTAGAAAAGTAATTTCTACTCATTGAAAAAATACTTAAGATTTAATATTCTCCAACTAAAACATGGGATCATGTTGACACATGTCATCACCACATATTTCAATACTTGTGAATGTGATTTAAAGTGGTGTCACAATTTAATAAGGTTTAAACTTTTTATTTTAATTAATTAAAGTGACTAGAAATGCCTGTGGGGCATTCTTTTATTGCTTGTCCATTATTTCTGCAAATAAACCTAGATATTTTTATATATTCAGAAAGGTCTTATCAAATGTGATTTTTGAGAGTTGGAAACAACTCAATAGCTTTTGTGGTTGAATTTTGAAAAATGTTTGAATGCAGAAAAGTCTCTGCCTTGTTATTTTCACTATAGGTGATCTACAATTCCAAATGATTTGAATCTAACGGTCTTGGATTAAGAATTTCAGTACCTTTCTAGCAAAATTAGTTTCATGCAATTTGGTTTCGTGAATCTCTCTGGATTGATTTTTTGAATCTAGAGACAGAACTAAGTTTGAAACTAAATTGATAAACCTCAATTTGAATTACTGGGTCACGTGGGAGTGCTAACTGGGTCGGCCCACTGCGCACAGCGCGCAAGGGCAGTTTAAGTGGTTGTCCCCACCGGTCAGCGAGACAGGTGGTGTGAAGGTGTACAGGACGATTAGGACCGTAGGATTAGAAGCTAGATCTATGACTGAGGTTCATCGTCCACGTCTGAACAGAACATGGCAAGGTCGAACCCTAGAGCGGCCAGTGGGGGTCAGTGGGGGCTCACCGAGGCTCCGGCAATGGTCGGCGATGGGGACGAATGACGATCCTCCTGGTACCGGTGGCTCCTCCTGGGGCGGCTCCAATCAGCGACGCCCTTCTCCTCTAGCAGCGGCAAGCTCCAATGAAATTTTGGCCACCTGGTGATCACCTTGCTCCAGGGATGAGGTGGGGTGGTTCTGAGAGAGAGAGGAGTGAGATGGTGTGCTGAAATCAAATGGGGAAGGCCTCTATTTATAGTGCGACGAGAGGACCAAAGGGTGCGGGTGGAGCTCGTCATGGTCGTCTGCACAACGAGCTAACGGCATGGCTGGGGGTAGGGGACGGTGCGCTGCCTCCTGGCGAAGCTCAATGGCATGGTGGCGAGGCGTGGGGCGGTGCGATGCGGTCGGAACACTTCAATGCTCTGGGCGGCTCCGATGGAACTTTTAATGGCGCACAGCGTCTACGGCCCGCGCGGCGGCGAACGGGCATGTCTGGGAGGTTCCTGGGGCGGGGGTGATCACGCACGCGAGCGGCGAAGGCGGGGCATGGTCTATGCGAGCGTGTCAAGCGCGGCGCTCTGGCGCGCTCTCGTCATGGTCGCAGAGAGGCTGGGTGTGCTCGTTCTGGGTGGTCCAGTGGGTGGCAGGGCTTGGGCGCTGGACAAGGGGTGGAGGTGGACGGTGGAGTGCCTGCTAGACAAGGTTGGCGAGGCTAGTGAGGCTCCTAGCTTGCTGTCGACCTTGGGGTGGCAAGTTGGGCTCGACCATGGTCACCATTGATGGCATTGTCAAGTTCACAATGAGCTAGGGCTGGTTAAACAAGTTAGATCATCTATTGAGAGTGTGTTGTGAGCTATAGAGGGAACAAGTTAGGCACAACACTGCTCACTATAGTGTTTGTTGTTTTATTTGATTTGTGCTCAGAAGGTGTTTGATGAAATGGCCGCAAGAGATTTGAATTTGAATTTTTGGATGAAAATTGGTCAGTGTACTAGTCACATGCTAGGTATTCTATGGTTGCTTGGTTTTGTCAAGGTGCACTGGTTTGGTTGGGTTTTGAGTAATGGTGATCTTCACATATGATATAGATTCAATTTTGGATTGTCATTTGAATCAAGTTGCCAAATGTTTCTGTGGGTTTGCAAGGTAGTCTTGGGTTCACTTTTACTTGGTCTAGCAAGGGGTGAAAATAAATGGAATTGTTTCTGTTTAAAATCTTGGACTATAAACACTCAAAGTGGTCTAGTGAGCAAGATTGGCAAAAATGACCATTTGCTTGTTTTGTTTGTTTTTGAATTTCTCTTGATTTGTTTCTGCTTGGAAATGATTTAGATGATGTTGTTTTCATCTTTAAACCATTCCTTTCCATTCACAACAATCACACAAGTCCATTCATGCATTCGTACATTCATCACATATAGACATGCATTCATATGATTTTAATTAACAAAAGTTTTTGTTAAACCTAATTTTGGGTGATTGGCATTGATAAACTTGATTAATATTTTTGGGATGTTAGAAAGTCCACCTTTGGGTTATCATCCGAACCCCCTCTAGTATTAAGTTGCAAGCAACAGACAACTACTTTAAGCAAAGTGTGTAAGGTAAACAATCCAAGAGACTCTTGTTTTCTCCCGAGTGGCAACATCACATCTACAACATTAGAGATTTCTGTCACTTCCCTTGATTAAATAGAGGCATAAACCCACTATCGAGCATAAATACCCCCTTTTGGAGTCATTAGCAACAACTTGGCCAAGATAGCTACTAACAACAGAGAGCATGCAAGATCACAAACAACACAGACATGATAGAATCAATAAGACAAAACCATTAATCAATCTGACATAGTAATCTCAATATCCATCGGATCCCGCAAACACAACATGCATGATTACAAATAGATGAGATCTTGATCATGAACGGAGCTCACAAGATCTAGACATGAAACCTCAAAGGAGGAGATAGAACCATCTAGCTACTACATGGACCCGTAGTCCAAGGTGGAACTACTCACGCTTCATACCGGAGGCTGGCATGATGAAGAAGAAGGCCTTCGGGATGGCTCCCCTCTGTCAAGGTGCCGGGAAGAGCTTCAGATCCCCCGATCTAGGGACGATGGTGGCGGAGGCTACAGACGGTTTCGTGGAATATTAATCGTGTGCTTAGGGTTTAGGCATTGGGGGCTTCTTATAGGCAAAGAGGCGAGGCAGGGGGCCACCAGGGCGGCTACACCCCCCCCCCCCAGGTGCGGGGTGGGCCCACCCGCATGGCCAGGGGGTGTGGCCCCCTGGTGAGTCTCCTCTGTCTCGTATTCCGGCTTCGTGTTCCCCACGGTAAAATATTGACTTTGTCTTTTGTCCAATTTCGAGAATATTGATTTTCTGCCTTTCTTGAACCAAAAATAGAAGAAAACAGGCAACTGGAACTGTGGCATCTTTTTAATAGGTTAGTACCAGAAAACATATGAAAAGCACCTCAAAGTGTGGACAAATAAAAGCAAAGGAGATACTAAACAAGCATGGACCATCAAAAATTATAGATATGTTTCCGACGTATCACTGTCCCAGCTGTGCCAATACCCAAGATTTCACAAAATTTCTTCAATGTCATGGAAATAGGCCTCTTATATATTTTCAACGACACATCTGGCTTGAAAGGGATGTTAGAAAAAGAGAAACTCTCCACAAAGGTCTTGGTGAGCATGGCGTACTACACACTCTTATCCTGCATATAACTCGTTAGTCCAACCCTCCGAACCAAGGTTAGGAAATCATTGAGAATCCCCGCAGCCCGCAAAAAGGTAGGACAAGGAAAGGTGGAAGGGTGCGCATCCCCCTCATCTCCCTCGTCGCCAAAACGAGGTGTAATGAGATCCTCATTGTATGATGGCCTAGCTCAGGAGG
This sequence comes from Avena longiglumis, assembly GCA_030063025.1. Classification (NCBI taxonomy): domain Eukaryota; kingdom Viridiplantae; phylum Streptophyta; class Magnoliopsida; order Poales; family Poaceae; genus Avena; species Avena longiglumis. The sequence continues at coordinate 451,128,199 of CP125974.1, read as the reverse complement.
ACGATCTTGAAGGCCTTGTCATCCTAGGTGCATCACTCTCAAATATTTCTCCAAAAGTGTGGTTGTCCATTTTTTCTGAAATTTTTAGAAAAACATCAAACCAAGTGATTTCCAAGTTGATAAATGATGAGAAAATACTATAGGAACTTGCTAGAGAGATGAACATGCATCAAAATGAAATCTATAAGCATAGAACAAGCATGCAAGATCACACAACCCGACACCTATAGCAGCAAAATACTCAAGATACAGTCTACCAATCACAAATCTAATTGGACAAGCGGAGGAGGCACATACCAAGGAGCAATCCCTCCAAAAATTAGCAGCAAAGATGGGCTGAGCAAGGAGATCGAAAATTGGGAGAAAGAACAGCAGGAACTCGAGCTTGAGAAAAGTTTCCGGTGTGTTTCGGGAGAGAAAAAGAAGTGGCTGGGAGGAGGCAACTTGGAGGGCCACAGGTGGGTCCTACCCAGGCCAGGCGCGCCGTGGGGCTGGTCGCGCCACTAGGGGGTGTGCTGGCCTGGTGGATCCCCCTGGGCCACTCCAGGTGTCCCTCTGCCCCTTTTTTCGAGGAAAAATTTAATATGAATTTTTTTGGAATTTTTTAGGAAACTTTATTTTTGGCCAATTTTCAGGGTATGAAAATTGATTTTCTCGCAGAAAATATTTTTTAGAAGAAGAAAAAGCAAACAAAAACCAAAACTACAGAAGTTATAAGACACTCTAACAAGCAAACAACTAGCAAAACTAAAACTAACAAGAGAAAGAGCAAAGACTAGGAAGGAGAAAAATAAAAGTGAGCAAGTATAACCACTGTGAAAGCATTGTTTTGTTCATTAAAATCCCTTTGTTAACAAGTTTAATCAAGTCTTTTACCAAAACAATCTTATATGAAGCAAAAATTTACATTTCACAAAGTGATTATGTTACCTCCAACTTGATAGCAATAGTCCCAATCATAATAGTTTCAAAACTTTCTTGTGGAATGGGACAATATATTTCTTCAACTTTGATGCTCTCGATATTTTCAATGGAATTCAGGCAATATCTCTTATCAATCTTCTTGGGGAAATAGACAGTATGCTCTTTGTCATTAATATTAAAAGTTACTTTTCCTTTATTACAATTGATGACAGCATCTGCAGTATTAAGAAAAGGTCTCCCAAAAATAATGGACATATTATCATCTTCAGGCATTTCAAGCATAACAAAATCAGTTAAAACCAAGAAATTATGAGCCACTTGAACAGGAACATCCACACATAAGCCAACAGGAATAGTAGTTGACTTATCATCCATTTGCAAAGATATATCAGTTGGTATCAACTTTTCTAGCTAGAGTCTCTTGTAGAGAGAAAAAGGCATAACACTAACTCCAGCTCCCAAATCACATAAAGCAGTTCTAACATAATTATTCTTAATAGATCAAGGAATAGTTGGAATACCTGGATCACCAAGTTTCTATGGAACCTTACCATTGAAGGAATAATTAGGAAGCAAAGTAGAAATTTCCTCATTAGGAATCTTCCTTTTATTATAGACAATATCCTTCATATACTTTGAATAAGGAGGCAACTTAATAGCATCAGTCAAAGGAAATTGAAAAAATAAAGGTTTCATCCACTCACAAAACTTTTTGTAGTGTTCTTCCTCCTTTGACTTGTGTTTCTTATTGGGAAAAGGCATAGGTTTCTGCACCCAAGGTTCTCTTTCACTACTATGTTTATTAGCAATAAAATCTTCCTTAGTGTACCTAGTATTCTTAGTGTGCTTCTCATGTTCTTCCTCAACTTCTTCCTTATAAGGAGCATCATTTTTATCACAACTTTCAGTTTAGCATCAGACACAGATATACTATTAGGATCTACAGCAGGTTCAGGTGGTTCCTCAACTATTTTGTGTTTCTTTTTCTTTCTCTTATGAGGACTACCACTGTTTTCAACTTGTGGAGAATCCTGCTCAATTCTTTTATGGTGTCCTTCAGGATATAAAGGATCTTTAGTGGCTATACCACTCCTAGTTCTAATTCCATAAGCATGTTTATCTCCTGAGGCATTAACTAGCATATCTTTTTGTACCTTAGCAAGTTGATCAATTTGGGTTTGAACCATTTGAAAGTGTTTACAAAGCATTTTAATATCATTAGCAGTTCTTTACACAATATATTTCAACTCATTAATAGCTCTAGAGTTTTCCAATAAATAATTCTGAACTTGTTTATTAATAACAATAAAAGTGTCAAGTTCCTCTAAGCATTGATCAGGAGGCTTACCATAGGGAATGTCACCTTCATTAAAGTGGAGAGAGTGTACCTCAATATTAGATTCTTCACATCTTCAGCTCTAATACCTTTCTCCTTAAGACATTTCTTAGCTTCCTTCATCACTTCATCATTTAATGCAATCACTCCCCTCTTCTTTGGTGTTGGTGTTGGAACTGGTTCAGGCACAACTAGTTCGGGAGTAATAGGCTCAGGTGTATTTAGCTCAGTTGAACTCCAATCATCATAATTCTTGCTTATTTTAGCCATTAATTCTTCAGCATCTGTAGGAGTTATATTCCTGAAAACACAATCACCAAAACTATCTAGGTATGTCCTAGAATCATCGGTTAGTCCATTTTAATAAATATCAAGAAACTCATTTTTAGGTAATGGACATCCAGGATGTGCATGAATCAAGGCACAGAACCTTGTCCATGACTCAGGCAATTTCTGTTCTTCTCCCTGTTTAAAATCAAAAAAAATCTACAAAGCAGCATGTCTAGCGCTGGGAGGAAAATATTTCTGGAAGAAAGAAGCAATCAAACAATCAGGGCTATCAATGGATCCAGGAGGTAATCCATTAAACCAAGCCTTAGCTTCTCCTTTTAGTGAAAAAAGGGAAGATCTTTGTAACAAAGTACTTGCGCATCTTAAAATCATCAAAGAATAAGGCACTCATAGTGGAAAGCTCATTCATATGTGCCACAGCACTCTCACTCTCAGTCCCACAAAAAGGTTCTTTCTCAACAATGTCTATATAGGATAAATCAAGAGAGAAATCATAATCTTTATCTTTAATGTCTATGGGAGAAGTGTCAAACTTAGGATCAGAAGACAGTTTAGGAATAATAGTACGTCTCTCAAGGAGACTCCTAATAGCACTAGCACCGTGTGTGTTTTGGTACTCTTCAATAAAATCATTAGTCATTTCAATGTAACCATCACTAATATCATATCTCTCTCTATACCCAGGTGAGCTAACATGTGTAACAGTGTCTTCACTAGGAGTTCCAGTGTTTCCCAAAATAGTTCTAGCAATAGTAGCATCTAGGAAAGGACCTAATGAACCACTTGCATCAAGCACAGTAGAAGTAACATCATGAGTATCAGAAGCAGTTTCAGATTCATCAGTAGTAGCAGTGTGTGTGGTCGTGGTGTAACAAGCTTAGTTATAACAGACAGTGAATCAAGAGAAGCAGAGGTGTTTAGGACTGTACCTCTTCTTGTAGTGGATGGTAAAATAGGAAACTTTCCATCACGAGACTTCCCCATGATGAAAGGAGTAGCAGTGAACAATAATAGATCCAAGTGAACTTACAAATAAAGCTATGGTCCCCGGCAACGGCGCTAGAAAATAGTCTTGATGACCCAAAAGTATAGGGGATCGCAACAGTCTTCTAGGGTAGTATTACCCAATTTATTGATTCAACACAAGGGGAGCCAAAGAATACTTGCAAGCCTTAACAACGGAGTTGTCAATTCAACTGCACCTGGAAATAGTTCTTGCTCATAGAAGTTTATCAGTAGCAATAGTTTGGTAGTAGCAACAACAAAGTGACAGCAGTAGCAAAACAAGAGCAATAGTAACAGTAGTAGCAAATAGAAGGATATGAGTGCGGTAGGCATAGGGATGGATGGACGGGCGTTGCATGGACGAGACTAAACATGTACCTTCAAGATCTAGGGCAATTACAGATAAATAAGAATAAGCATCCAGGTACTAAACAATCATAGGCATGTGCTCCATATATAGTCATGCGTGCTTGCAATGAGAACTTGCACAACATCTTTTATCCTGCAAGCCCGTTGCAGCGAGGCCTCAAGGGAACTACTGGCAATTAAGGTGCTCCTTTTAATAGAGCGCCGGTGCAAAGCATTAACACTACGTGAACATATGTGATCCTCACATCACAGCCATCCACTCCGGTTATCCCAATTTCTGTCACTTCGGGGCCTTTGGATCCGGACAATGATATGTGTACACAACTTGCAGATAAGATCACAAATAATACTATCATAATGAATCAATAATAAGTTCAGATCTGAGATCATGGCACTCGGGCCCTAGTGATAAGCATTAAGCACAACAAGTTGCAACAAAGTAAAATAGCACTAATAGAGATACTAGGCACCATGCCCTAACAATCTTATTTGATTACATGATAGAACTCATCCAATCCCTACCATCCCCATAGCCTACAGCGGGGGATTACTCACTCATGGATGAGGGAAACATGGATGGTTGATGGAGAGGCATTGTTGATGATGATGGCGGTCATCCTCTCCAAATTCCACATCTCGGCAGGGTGCCTGAACGGAGTTTCTGGTTCTGAATCGCGATTTCTGGTGGTGGCGGCGCAGCGGAATTCTTTCTGTAAAAACGTCGACCTCCCTGAGTTTTTAGGTTAAGAGGCAACTTATAGGCGAAGAGGGAGGCCGAGGGGGTGCCTGGGGCGGCCACACCCCCTCCAGGCGCGTCCAAGCCTGGCCCGCGTGGCAGGGGTGTGGGCCCCCCCAGGGCCGCACTCCATCTCGTATTCTCGCTCCGTGAGTCTTCTGGTGAAATGGGATTTTTGGCATATTTTCCAGGATTTTTCCTAATAGTTGATTTTCTGCAAAAAACTAGACACCAAGGTAATTCTGCTGAAAATAGCGTCAGTCCGTGTTAGTTGTATCCAAATCACACAAGTTTAGAGGAGAAACAATAACAAAATTGTTTGGGAAAGTAGATACGTTTTGGACGTATCAACCATCACCGGATGGATGCTTTGATGACATCAAACACCACTTCATAACTAGGTGGTTATAAAGTGGTGTACATGTCATCCAATTAGCTTGCAAGCATGTGACTGGATCACAAGGATCACATATCACAGGAACAAGTAAAGAGTACTTATATGTAACGAGGTTGAACTAGATATGCGGAGATACCGATGTCGTGGGAATGGTCACGGCAGATGCTGCAATCGGCAGCGAGTAGTAGAACGAGGGGCAAGGGCGGCCAGCCATCTGCGGTGCGAGATGAGGGCGGAGACACAGGGTTTTACCCAGGTTCGGCCCCCGGAGGGTAAAGACCTACTCCTGCTAGATTGTATTATGGGGGTGGTACAATGGGCGAGCTCGGCGGCTAGGCGGCGAGTCACTTGGGTGTATGATGGAACGTATCTCTACACACCCCGCAGGGAGGTTTATATAGGCTCACCTACCCTAGGGTTTACATATCTCAACCGAATCAGTTAAGGCTTCGGTACTTGTTAACCTAATCCGACTGGGCCTATCTACTCGCCTGGGCCTTCAGCTTCCAATCGCTTGGATCCACGCCGGGCTTTGATCCAGTCGCCGTCTTGCAGGCCCACTCGCCAGTTCTTGGGCCAGTCGGAAACGTCCTGCTGGGTATACCCCGGTAGGCACATCCCCATCAGTAGTCCCCGAGGCCGTCGTTGATTAGGCGTAGGTGGCTGCTGGCAGTCGGAGTATACGGCTTCAGAGTAGACATCCAGTCGAATCGTCGGCGGGCTCCTGTATAAAGGAGAAAACTAGTCATCCTGATCGCAGCTTTGACGAGTCGAGTCGGCGAAACACTGTCATAGTGATCGGGTCGGCGAGCTGAGTGGCTGAAGTTGGACCGTTAAACGTGGTCAAACTAGCCGTTGGGGTAATCCAACGGTAACTTCTGGCGTAATCACCGCATAGTAACGGCTCCCTGATTTGGCGGGTAACAACCGCTATATAAGGGGAATGGCAGGCGATCAGAGAACCATCTTCTTGCCATTTCCTTCGATTGCGCGCACTATCGCCTTCCTTCGCATCGCGACCCAGCCGACCCGAAATCCTCCGACCCCCCACAAATTCTTCTGTCATGGCCCTCTCCACCGAACCTTGGGGTAGATCTAAGTGTACGAGGGTGCAACTGGCTTCCTTTGAGGAGGCCGGGATCCTGCGCGCCGGCTGTTGGCGCATCCCCGCGGCCGGAGAGGTGACCTCGAACCCGCGCGAAGGGGAGTTCATCTGCTTCACCAGCCACCTAGAACGGGGGCTAGGATTCCCCACGTCCCTGTTCTTCCGGCGCTTCTGCGCCTACGGATCCAACCGTCGGACTGGGTCCACACAAAGATCAGCTCGCCATCTTCGTGGCGTTCTGCGAGTGCTACTTGGGCTGCCGGCCCTACTTCCCTCTATGGCAAGATCTGTTCCACGGACGGATCAGCCGCGAGGAAGCGGGCGGCCCAATGCTCGCCGCGGGCGGCCTAACTTTCCAGCTGAAGTCGAAGGCTTCGTTCTTTGACTTTATGCTGCCCGCCAAGGCGGCGAGCGACTGGAAGAAATCTTGGTTCTATGTTGCCGAGGAGACCCCGGAGGGCGAGACGGCGATTCCACGATACTCCGCCTACCGGTCCGAGCCGCGCCGACTTCAGGTCGGCAAGCTCCCCAGCGACCAGCGGATGGTCGTGGACGAAATGCTTCAAACCATTTGTGGTCTGAAGAAGAAGGGCCTCCAGACGATCAACCTATACAACTGCTGGCTCGGGCGGCGGCTCGTCCCTCTGGCTCGGCGCGACCACTACATGTACCAGTACACGGGCCAGGATGACTCGACGAAGTCCTGCCTCGCCGAGTGGAAGCTCGAGGACTACACCCCATCACTGAAGAAGATCACCTAGGCGGTGTATCTGGACGCAAAGGCTGGGGTCGCCCCCTACACCGCGAAGCATCCAGCCCCAACGGTAAATCACCTCGCATCATTCGCAGTCGCAGTTTTTGCAGTCGCGGTCGTTCTAACTTCATTTTGTGTTCATTGCAGCTATTCCAAGTGGTGGAAGGATGGCTCCCGCCTTCAGACGACAAGAATTCGAGCTCGTCCGTCCAGGACATGGGAGAATCGCCTCCCGCCAAGGGAGATTCTGGGAGCGACGAGAGAAACGGCGACGACGATTCCGAGGAGGAGGTCACCCCGCTGGTCCGCAAGACCCGCGGGCAGCGTCAGCATGAGCTTGAGGCGAGTAAGAGCCTCGAGCGTCACGATGACGATGACGAACTTCCGGAGACCACCTCGCGCCGCCAGGCCACTCCGTCGAAGAAGAACAAGAAGGATAAGGAGGCAAAGGCTCCCCCGAAGAAGAAAACGAAGCCGATGAGGCCGGCCTCGCCACCGCACTCGGCGAGCAGCTCCGACGCCCCCAGCCCGGGCAAGGACGAGGCACCGCCGACGGCAGCCGCGCTGGACATGGCCGCTGTCGAGGTGCCACTGGCCTCGATGCCTCCGCCATTCGCCCCAGTTTCTGGGCTAGGGGCCGCTCCGGCCGCGGCGGCTTCACCTCGCAGGGAAGCCCCTGCTGAAGATGTCCCAGAAGCTCTCGTTGCAGCCTCGACCACGAAGAAGCCGTCCGTGTCTTGGGCACGTGACGTCCTGGAGATGGGCCTCAGCCTCCGACTGGGCCCCGAACTGGAGAAGCCGGCCGGCATCCGCACGGGGCTACGCTTCATTCCGGTCGCCAAGTGAGTTCGCTCACCTACTTTTGTCTTTCATAGCAGCTTGAATTATTTTGGCTCACGCGATCGATTTACAGGACAGGAGCGAAGAAGATAGGCCACCCGACCGTGTCTAAGGTGCCGCCCGTCGTCAGCGAGGAGGATCCTTCCCGCAAGAGGAAGGCGGACGAAGTCGTTGTTCCTGCGGATGGCACCAAGAAGGCCAAGGGCGATGATGTCGTCACGATCTTCGACGACACGGCGGTCGCGCCGAATGATCCCGCAATGGAGGCGGCCGTATCCACGAAGGAGGGTGCTCCCTCGCCTGGGGTGACTGAGCCGGTCTCCTTTGGTGCCGGTGCCTCCATCGCCACATTCCCGCACTTCATGACCAAGGCGGCTGCAGCGAGTGGGACCTCACCCTCGAGCCGTGCACCTGGGGTCGCCGACGCGGAGGTCGAGCAGCGTCGTGGGCACACACCGGCTCTTCTCATGTCCATGGATGCGATACAACTTCACGGCATGCTTGGCGCAGCCATCCAGGTATGTCCAGTCCCCGAGGATCAGGCCGGTGAGTTGCAGCGGTCTGATTCTTTTAGTGTCTTGTTGTTATTTTTCGCGTCCAGTCCCCGAGTGCGCACTCGCTGAATTTCAGCGGGTGGGCACTTAGGATTTCTTGACTGCCAGTACCCGAGTGTGCACTCTCTGAATTTCAGCGGGTGGGCACTTAGGATTTCTTGATTGCCAGTCCCCGAGTGCGCACTCGCTGAATTTCAGCAGGTGGACACTTAGGATTTTGCTTTGGTTAACTGTTTGAATTGTGTGCATGGTCTGCAACATGAGTCAGCTGACCAATTGGCAGCGAAACACCACGCAGAGAAGGAACTGGCCGCCGTCCAAGAGGCGAATAAGGGTCTTCAGGCAGTTGCCGCGAAGGCAGAAGAGGCTCGCCAGGGACTTGTCCCCGCGGGTGAGTTGGCAACGGCTCAATCGGCATTGAGCTCTGCTGAGAAGCGGATCTCCGAGCTCGAGCGCCAGCTGAGGGAGGCGAAAGAGGAGGCGAGTTCGCCGGACGGTCGAACCAAGGACGTTGTTACGGCCGCCGCGGAAGAGCGTAAAGTTTCTGACGCCCTTGTTGCTGGGCTTCACGACAACTATACTTCTCTTCAGAGCTTCATCACAGATCTCTCCCGCCCCTTGATTGGTGAGTTTGTCTGCCCTTGCCTATTGCATGTGTCTTTTCGTAATATCCGATGCACTCATTGTTATCTTCTATCCGCAGGTCGCATCATTGATAGCGCGGAAGAGGCGAGCTCGTCCGACGCGCGACAATGTGTGGCCACGCTCGTTGACTTGGCGACGTTGTCGGCGACGTGCATCCGAGCCTACCTCCAGGAGATATCGCCCACGGAAGTAATTACCAGTGACCTCGTCGAGGTGTGGAAGTACTTGGAGAACGCGTCGTCGGTCGTTGAGTTCATGACGCGATCAGCGTTTCGGCGTGGGGCGGCGACGGCGCATAGCCTTGGGCTTGCTCATTTTCCAGAAGATTTCGATATGGATGATGTGACGAGTGGCTACCCGTTGTCGACTGGTGAGGTGGAGATCTCCGAGGTGCTCAAGTTGACGGGTCGCGCCGCGGTGTACTCCGAGCGCGTCTGGGCGATGGGCGGCCTCCTTCCTTACCAGGAAACGGTCGTCGCGCCCAACAACCTCGAGCCGCAACACCGGGACTTCAAGGTCGAGCAACCCTTCCGCGCGGCGATGACGGGTGAGCTGACGACGTACCCGTCAAACCCGTACACGTCGTTCATCCACAATCGCAAGGGTGCTGGCGAGTCGTCGTCGAAGCCTGCGGAATAGAGTAGGTTGCCCTGGGGCGTTAGTAGCAGATCTGCCGTTTGGGCATATTTTGTATTCTGAGACAATTGCAACATGCTAGTAATGTGATATCATGTTTGTTTTGTGACTTTTCATGTGTTTTCCGATTGAGGTTTGAACGAGTCCCCGAGCGCGTCCGCCCTTTTGTGGGGTTTACCTCGTGTGTGATGTGTTTGTGGTTTTTAAATTTTTTGTTATTGTGGTCGACTCGCCCGTACTCAAAGAGCCAGTCGCTAGGCGACTCCCTTGAGCGCTCTGTACTTCACCGTTTTCCCTTGCGCGAACGAGGTCGGGTGGCCGAGTCCCCGAGCGTGGTACTTGGTTGTTCTAGGCGCGACTCGAAGGTGGGTGAGGACTTGGCGTTGGTTTGAGCGCATCCCCGCCTGGCCCGTGGTCATCGCATGGCGAGTCCCGGCATGCTCTCATACTTGGCGTTTTCGAGCCGCGCTGAACTGGTCGTCAGTCCCCGAGCGTGGTACGTGGCCGTTCGAGTCGCTATGTCGAGGATGCGGAGGATCATGGTCGCTGTGAGAAGCGAAGGCAGTTGTCTTGGCTCGTAGAGTCAGTCGGGCTAGGCGACTCCAATGGGGCTCCGGGTAGGCGTTTTTTGTGGACGATGCAAAACCTGAGGTGACTCAGTGCTTTTGCATCGCACTACTTGGCCGTGCCGATCGCTTTACCAAAGGTTGACTTCTGCGGTTAGCTTGACGCTGTTAATACGAGTGCGAGTAGCACAAGACACGGAGAGTAGGCGCAATTTGCGGTAACCAATTCTTTTTATTTCATAGCGACTGGAGAGTACACATGTGGCGTTCTAGGAATAGAACTTCCGTAGGAGGTTTACATTCCATGGTCGCTTGACGTCGAGTTTGCCGTCCCCGCGGACGTCGATGAGGTAGTAAGCGTCGTTGCCGAGTACACGCCCGATGGCGAATGGTCCCTCCCATGGAGGGGAAAGCTTGTGCATGCCCTTCTTATCCTGGATGAGGCGCAGCACCACATCGCCTTCTTGGAAGGTGCGAGTTTTCACCCGCCGGCTGTGGTAGCGGCGGAGTCCTTGTTGGTAGATGGCGGTGCGCGAGCGAGCTAGGTCGCGTGTCTCGTCGAGTTGATCGAATCCATCCTGTCGTGCGAGTTCGTTCGCAGCCTCCGTGTAGTGGACGACCCTTGGCGAGTCGTGCTCAAGGTTGGTGGGCAGGACTGCCTCGGCGCCGTACACCATGAAGAAGGGGGTGAATCCTGTCGACCTGTTGACCGAGGTTCGGATGCCCCAGTTGACGGAGGGTAGCTCCTCGACCCAGCACCTAGCGGTGCGCTCGAGTGGTACTTGGAGTCGCGGCTTCAGGCCGTGGAGGATGCTTTGATTGGCCCGTTCCGCCTGGCCGTTGGATTCCGGGTGGGCGACTGATGCGAGGTCGAGCCGGATGTGGTGTTCCTCGCAGAATTCGGCCATGGCTCCTTTGGCGAAGTTGGTGCCGTTGTCCGTGATGATGATGTTTGGGAACCCGTAGCGATATATGAGCTCGCATAGGAATTTAGTGGCGGTCTTCCCATCGCATTTCCGGACTGGCTTGGCCTCCACCCACTTTGTGAATTTGTCGACCGCGACCAGGAGGTGGGTGTAGCCGGAGGGAGCCTTCTTGAAGGGGCCTACCATGTCCATGCCCCATACGGCGAATGGCCAGGTGATGGGATTGTCTTGAGCGCTGAGCTCGGTACGTGCGTCTGATTGGTGTACTTCTGGCACCCGGCACACCGCTGGACAATATCGACGGCATCGGCGTGTGCGGTGGGCCAGTAAAAGCCATGCCGCATAGCCTTGGCGACCAGAGAGAGGGCGCCAGCATGGTGGCCGCAGTCACCGGAGTGGATGTCGTGGAGGATCTTGCGTCCTTCGGCGGGTTGGACGCAGCATTGGAACACGCCGGTGACGCTGCGCTTGTGGAGCTCGCCATCGATGATGGTGTAGGACTTGCATCGGCATGCGATCATCCGAGCGTCCGTCTCGTCTGCCGGCAAGGTGCCGGCCTCCAGGTAGGCGACGTAGGGCTTGGTCCAGTCGTCTGGCTCGGTGACGAGTGCGACCAGGGCTTCCTCCGGTTGTAACGGGACTCCGATGTCGATCTCCCTCGGGGGAGAGACTGATGGCTTGGTGATTGTGTCCAGGAAGACGTCGGCGGGTGGTGCAAGTCGAGCCGACCCAATGCGAGAGAGTGCATCGGCCTCCTTGTTCTTCCGCCTGTCGATCCACTCGACGGAGTAGCCTGCGAAGTGTTCGCCCATCTTGTCCACTGCTTGGAGGTACGCCGCCATGGTGGGGGAAACGGCGTCGCAGGTGCCAGCGACTTGCCCAGCGACGAGGTTGGAGTCTCCGTAGCAGCATAGGCGGTTGACATCATCTCCCTGGCGGCTCGCATGTCGTGGAGTAAGGCCTCGTATTCGTCCATGTTGTTGGTGCAGGGTGTGAAGTCGAGGCAGAGGACGTAGCGGAGCTTGTCGCCCTTCGGTGAAGTTAGCATGATCCATGCGCCTGCGCCGTCCGCGTTCTTGGAGCCGTCGAAGTGCAGGCTCCAGTAATGGAGGTATGGCAGCTTCTTTGGCTGCTGGGCCTCTTCCCAGTCGGCGATGAAGTCCGCTAGGGCCTGCGACTTGATCGCTTTTCGTGGCTCGTATTTGATGTTGTGGACGCCGATCTCGACGGCCCACTTGGCGACCCGCCTGGTCGCCTCGCGGTTGCGGATGATGTCCTGCAATGGTGCCGACGAGACGACCGTGATCGGGTGCTCCTAGAAGTAGTGCGGCAGGCGCCACTGAGCTCGGAAGACCGCGTATACCAGCTTCTGGTACTGCGGGTATCGCTGGCGCGACTCGGTGAGGACCTCGCTGATGTAGTACACCGGTCGCTGCACTGGGCGCTCCTTTCCTTCCTCCGGTCGCTCGACGACCATGACGGCGCTGATGACGCGCTCGGAAGCCGCGACGTAAACCAGCATGGGTTCTTTGTCGGCGGGGGCGGCGAGTAGCGGTGCGGCGAGTAGCACCTTCTTGAGGTCACGAAGCGCGTCATCCGCCTCCTTGTCCCACTGGAAGGTGTGGTTCTTGCGCATCAGGCGGTATAGGGGCATCGCCTTTTCACCCAGGCGGGGGATGAAGCGACTGAGAGCCGCTACTCGCCCGGCCAGCTTCTGGACGTCGCGTAGGCACTCGGGTTTGCCGAGTCGGGCGATCGTGTCGATCTTGGTGGGGTTAGCCTCGATCCCTCGCTTGGAGACAACGTACCCCAGTAGTTGTCCTGCTGGTACACCGAAGGTGCATTTGCCTGGGTTAAGCTTTATCTTGTATTTTCTCAAGTTGGCGAACGTTTCCGCCAGGTCGGCGAGTACGTTACCCTGGCGAGCGGACTTTACGACCACGTCATCGATGTAGACGTGGATGTTGCGGCCAATTTGGCTCGCGAGGCACTCTTGCATGCACCGCTGGTAGGTCACCCCGGCGTTCTTGAGGCCGAAGGTCATGGCGGTGTAGCAGAAGGCTCCGAATGGCGTGATGAACGCCGTCTTCTCCTCGTCCTTGACGGCCATTTTGAGCTGGTTGTACCCAGAGTAGGTGTCGAGGAAACATAGCGACTCCGAGCCCGCGGTGGAATCGATTATTTGGTCGATCCGCGGGAGGACGAACTGCTCCTTTGGGCAGGCGCTGTTCAAGTTTGTGTAGTCGATACACATCCTCCAGGTCCCGTTCTTCTTCTCGACCAGGACTGGGTTTGCCAGCCTCTTGGAGTACTTGATTGGCCGGATGAAGCCTGCAGCGAGTAGACGCTGCACCTCCTCGGCGATGGCTGGGCGGCGCTCTTCATTGAAGGGCCGCAGCGACTGTTTGACGGGTCGCACTTTGGGGTCGGCGTTTAGCTTGTGCTCAGGGAACTCCCTAGGGACACCAGGCATGTCAGAGGGCTTCCATGCGAAGATGTCCCTGTTCTCACGGAGGAACTCGATGAGCGTGCCTTCCTAGGCTGGGCTCATGCCCGTCCCGATCGTCACCGTCTGGCTGGAGTCGCCTGGGACCAGCTCGACGGTGCGGGTGTGCGTCGTTGTCTCGAAGGTTGAGGTGTTTGCGCCCTTAGAGTTAGGCTTCTTGAGTATGGTGGGGTCGTCGTTGTTGACCCCGCTCGCGTACTTGGCGAGCTCATCGGCGTGATTGGTTTCTGCCGCGATAACGGCATCGGCGAGTTCGGCTCCTTTGGCCTCGCACTCGACGGCCATGTCGGGGTCGCCGTTGATGGTGATGACGCCGCACGGCCCGGGGAGCTTCATCGCGTTGTACGCGTAGTGTGGCGCTGCCATCAACTTGGCGAATGCCTGGCGCCTGTGACGCAGTGGTAGGTTGTCAAGGCACCAGCTCGAAGACGATCCGCTCGATGCGGAAGTTTGCTGGTGTGCCGAAGGTGACTGGAGCATGACCTTGCCGATCGGGTACGCCTTCCGACCGAGGACGATGCCATGGAACATGGTGTGGGTTGTCTTGATTATCGACTGCGGGAGCCGCAGCCGCCTGAAGGTGTCCAGATACAGGATGTTGATGGAGCTGCCGCCGTCCATCAATGTCTTGGGGAGCCAGTAGTCGCCGACCTTAGGCTTGACCACCAGGGCGACTCGATGCGTGGCGAGTGGTCCTGGCGGCTCTAGGTGATGGGCTGCTCCGACCAGTTGAGGAACTGGGGAACGTCCACCTGAGCCACCGTGTTGACAGCGACGGCGCGGGTGATGACCTTCTTCTCGCGCTTCGTGTTGAAGCCTGTGAATGTATGGAGCGAGCCGGCCACTTTGCCAAATTTTCCGCCGTTTGGCGGGTCGTTGTCGGGGTCCTCCCGTGCTCGCCGTGCCTTCTCGATCTCCCTGAGGGTGTGGCAGTCGGCGGTTGTGTGCGTTGCGGGCTTCCCTTCCCTGCTATGAAACGCGCAAGGTTGGTTAAGGAGGGCCGCGGGGTCGAACCTTGGCTTGGCCTTGTAGTTGCCGCCGTCGCGGTGTTGTCCTCCGTCGCGGTGGAAGCTCTTGGGCTCGCGTTGTGCATGCCCGGCGTTGGCGACAAAGTCGACTCGCCCGGCCATCAAGGGCGCTTGCGGTGAGGCGAGTGTTGTCAGCGTAGGCTCGGACCGTCTGCCGTCGTTGCCGCCAGGCGGCATTGACCTCCCGACTCGTTGTCAGTTTCCTGGTTTGGATCTTCCTCCCCGTACCGTTTGGCCATCTCAAGGAGGTCCGGTATGTTTTCGAGTGTGCGAGAGTGTCGCTTGAGCTTAGCGACCAGAGGCTCGTAACGGCTCGAGGTCTTGAAGCAATGGATCGCGGTGTCCGGGTGGATGCCGACCGCGTTGTACCAGAGTTCTTGCCACCATTGGACCCAGTTGCGGGTCGACTCATGGGTCCTCGGACGCATCGCCTCAGGTCCTCGATGGTGGTGGAGCGGTGTAGAGCACTCAAGTGCCCGACGTATGTCACAGATCTTGTAGCATCCCGCTTGTCTAACACCGTAATGCTACATGTTATAATAATAAAAGGGCCACTTCCAACATATAATTGTTGCATCATCATCATATCATGCTCATACCATCATACCACCTTGCATTTGAGCATCATATAAAACCCTTTCTGGTTTGGTTCTTATCTCATGTGCATGATTAATTGTATTTGCCTCTTGATATTGTATTTGGCTCTTGATATATTGTTAAATGCCCAAGTTGAGTTGAGGGCATCTCTCTTCGACTCCACCACCTTTCTTTTCACCACCTTATATTCCACCATCCAACTAATCTGAGCTTGGCATTTTGTTGATTTATCTCTAGCTCATGATTGGTTGGTTGGATTCCACCCATAATCTTTTGTTTGGCCTTTGCCCACCTTTTGGGAATGCAAGGATTAAAGCCACATGAAATAATGTTGTTTTCACAATATAACCATATGGCAAACATTGTTGCATGGGCCATGCAAGTGCCACCTTTTCTAGTATTTGGTTTTTTGCTTGAATTCTAAGTGGATCACTCCTTCCTTGCTTGATCTTGTTTTGGTAGTGTAAAACCCTAGCTCACCCCTCTCTCTCTACCTCCCTAGCTAATCTTTAAATCTAATCATCTAAACCTCCATCCCCATCTCCATGCATACACATGTGATCATGTGTGAGCATAAGAAAAACCCCATCATCATGATCATCTCTCCCTCCTTTTCTCTCTTTTTCTCCTTGACTTGATCTTGTGTGTTTGTCTTTTGAGGCATGAGCAAGTTAAGTACCCTCCTTCTATCTACCCCCCCCCCTCTTAGATAAACCCAACAATCTACCCCATGCCATCTTCCATCCTAGCTAAAACAACACCCTAAACTACACCCTCCCTAAATAAACCCTAGCTACCCCTCCTCTTCCCTACTTCCTAGCTTGATCACCCCCTCACCTAAACCCTAGGCTCGAGCCCATGCCCCTCCCACTCTCTCTCGGCCCCCTCTCTCTACCTGCCGTGAGGGCCCTACCTAGCACCCTCCATCCCATGTGCTACCCTGGACCTCTCTCCCTCCTAAACCCTAGCCACCCGAGCCTTCCCCCTTTCTCCCCTCTTTCCTCCCTGCCACGCAGGTCCCAGCCGAGCCCCATCCTCTCTGCCCCTCCCTGGCCCGCTCAGCAGCCTCACCCCAGACCTGCTGTCCCCCCTGGCAGCACCCTGGCCGAACCATGCACGTGAGGGAGGTGCAAAAAGAGGCCGAAGCCACCTCCCCTCCCACGCCCTCTACCTGCCTCGGCTCTTATCCTCCCCTTCCTCCTAGCCTCTCCAGATCCATCCCTGCAGGCCCCGCCGCCCTTTCTCCTTCACACCTTCAACCACCGACGCCGCCACCACTGCCGGCCCCTCCGTCTCCAGAGATCCGGGAGGCGTGGCGGCAGGAGCGTCTGCAAGGCCGAGGCCGTCCCCGCAACGCCTGCATCATGGACGAGGAGGAGAAGGCCAGCCGCTGACACCGACCGCCGCCTCAAACCCTAGCTCTGTGCGCGCTACACTGCCGCACGGCCGCTCCCCGCCCGATCCAAGCCTCCAACGACCTCACGGTGAGCCTACCCCTGACAACCTCGTCGCCTGCCTTGCCCTGCTCGAGCAGATCATTGTGTCGGCGCTCTGCGGCCGCCGCCTCCGGTGTCTCCGCCTCATGACGCCGATATCCCCTTCTAGCAGCCCAGCTCAATCACAACCAACCTAGCCCAGCCCAGTGGTTGCCGCCACAAGCACCTCGGGTCCCCGGTTCGACCCGCCGCCGCTGCTTTCTCGCTTTTTTTTTCGCCGAGGCGAGCTAGGAGAAGTAAGACGCGTGCAGTTTTGCATGTAACCCTCCCCAAACCTTTTTAGCAACCCGCGACGCTGTAGCCCCTATGTCGGCCTCTGCAGCTTTTATAAAAAGGCTCGAGATTTCGAGTATCAACTCATGGTCCTTCCTCCTAGCTGGCATGTGGGTCCAGTGCCGTCCCACTGTCGGTGACCAGGACTAGAATAGGCTGGGTGTAAAAAGTATGGTCTGCTTGATTTATTCAAATCTTTTTACGAATATTCAAATTCAAATATTTTTGATTCAAACAACTTTTCATATATTAGTCCAAATAATATAAACAATATATGTTTCGAACCAGAAAATGCAAGGATTTAAAATATGCCATTCAAATTGTCTTATGCACATTTTAAATTCCAACTTGTGTTAATTACAACTAATGCCATTGGAATTTAATAGTTTAATAACTTTTGATTTAAAACTACGAATTCAACAAATGATATATCTAAAATGATCACCGACGAGACCTTTCTGTTTATGCTATCCATGACTTGAATTGAAGCATGCATCATGTAAATATATAATATACAGCAACTAATTTGATAAAATGTGACTAAAACCCAATAAAATGTTATTTCTTGTATTCCACACCTCACCCATGCCATGTCACATTATTGACTTGCAACTTGTGCATCATTCACCATGGCATGATTGTTTGCTTGACGCATTTAATTCATATGCTTGTGCACTTTATTCATGTTGGCCTTGTTTGTTTGGTTCTTCTTGATAGACATCGAAAGGTGGGTTGTATCAAGGGAACCAGAGCACTACCTGATCCGTCCCTTGCTTCAATCGAGATACTGTGCAAGCAATTCCACATGCTTGCATATATACAGTACCTATTGCCTCTATCTTTTTCTTGCATCATTGAGTCGCGATTGCATTAAATTGAATCCCAAGTATGCATAGCCTTTACTTTTAAACCCCACCAAGCTTGTTCCTCCATCCCATGAGTCATTACTATAGGAGTTGTTTGAGCCATGCGAGTCGAGAAAAAGATGTGTAGGGTATGTGAGCGTCTGTTGGATAATGAGGTACCTAAACAACTTAACCTGAGTAGTTCTGGGATAACTAAAGAAAGTGGCACCGGTGGGCAACATCTGCTATTTGGTTTTTCCTGCTCACTTGTGTCCCGTAAGACCCCGAGTACTTGATTCCTGTTCCTTGATTTATCGCTATCCACATCCGGAGGTATATGGGACCCCCGAGCCGAGCTTGATTCCTCTTATTTCTTGGGGCCACAAACTAGTTTGAGGTTTTATTTACTATCTGTACTTATGCCATGCTACTTATTTACTTTTGTGCGAGGAGCACACTGCATCGCTTAGGAAAGCGTAATGTTTTCGCGGTATCGACAAGCCCAGCCACACTTTCGGGTTCCCACTGCCATCACCGCCCCATTAAACCTTAAGTCCGTCTCAAGTCGCCTAACTTCGCTATGGGTTCTACTTTAAGGTGGCCTCAAATATTTCTGAATCTTGTGATTGTTCACCGTGAAAGCCTCGTTGGGTTTTGATTTGGTTTTTCCGAGGTTGATCGAGCGTGTGTTGCTATTGGTGCACCCGGCCGGTAAAACTTTCAAAGCCGTGTCCGGATATGGACGACTTGGAGCACAGCTTCGATCATAGACAAGTATAACTAAAGTACCGCCTTAATCGACTAAGTAACTTGACTAGTAAATAGTGCAACACTCATGGAATGGTTAATAAAATTGCCAACGGATGGGGTTGTTCGTCCGCTTCCTTGTTGGTAAGGTGAGAAGGATGGATCGGATGAGATTACCATTATAATCTGTTCTTAATTCACGGACATCCGTCTATCATTGGTTAGGCGGATGGTTAGCGTTATCGTAGAACTGCTAGGGTTTATCTTTCGCTGCAATTGCCACCCTGTGTTGGGTCCCCTTTAGAGGCATTAAGACTTTGAGTACCCTTAGGGTCTCACACGATAAATTCTTGGTTCGATGGACAGGTACCTTCACAGACGGACATCGGTGGAAGAAGTCAAGATGTGGGCAACGATCGCTCGGTGTAGAGATTCCGGAACGGGATCCGTGAGACCTGTAGTTGGGATGTGCTTATTTCTATGGCATCTTATGCCGATTTGCTTCTTATCCGCATCGGATTTTGTTTGCCGCCCGCATGATACTCGATGTGTTGTATGAGGAAGTATCCTAAAATATAGATTTATCTAGGTCATTTGAATCTTGCCGTATGGCGTTGCTATATTTCCTTTCTTTCTAGATGGTATGGCTCTGATGTACTCTTTTATGGTGGCTTGCGTACATACCCACTTGTGTACGTAGTTGATCCTTCGCCGACACGCCGCCTGACAGTCCCGTTGAGAGGGTAGTGGTTGGGACGTCTGAAAGGACTACCAAGGAGTGGCTTTGGGGCCCCACCGCACTATTTCAACCACTACCACTCATCCGGCTTGTATCTAGGAGCGTAATTCACCGAGGTAGTTACAATTGGTATCGAGCCATCCCGACCTTCGTGGTTTCAAAAACGGTCGTTGTCGGCCTAGCAAATATTTTGGTAGTTATGTATATTAGGGAAAACAAAACGCGAGAGTAGGACTGCTTCCACTTTTCTTCTTACCCTCCCACCCACCCTTTTCTGGTAAGGAAGTGCAACGTTTTCAATTCTCTTCTCAAAGTTCAAACTAGGATTCACGTGTTCTGGGTTTCCGTAGTACCATAGGTTGTGTGTGTGTATGTGTGTGTGTAATACCTTGTCTATCTGTTGCATCCAAGTTGTTATCTTATCTGCCTTTGGTTATCAACTGTTGGTACATTCCATACCGACAGGCTTTTGCAAACCGACGCAATCTATCTTCCTCTTGTATCCGACGCTATCTTGTTTGGGGTGTTCGTTTCCGTAGCTACCAATCCTTAGGTTTCGTCGTGAGAAGAAGGGGTTAGGATATGTGTTCCACTTGTTCATGTGCGGAGTAATGATTTGAGTGCGGGATGGAGTCGCGACCATACCACTACTTTTATCATTCGCTTTTGTATATTGAATCGGTAGAGTCACTAATCTTGATTCGTTAAGTAATTTTGCGCATCTATTGGTATTCTAATGCCGAAATTTGTGGAAAAAATTTCTTTGATATATTTGTGTACCACACTCCTTTTCGATCGTGCGATATGCTTAATATCTTTTAGGTGCTATGAACTTTGTTGATATTTTAATATCATCTCAAGAAATTGTATCCTTTAATCTTGGTTAATTCCATCTTGGTACTATTTTGGATTATAATCATCTTCCATTATAGTCTTGACTTGAGTTTTATATCAATGAGGATGGCTCCACCACGCCGGACCGAGGAGGACATACCTCCGGGCTGGGCTCATGTTGTCAAACATAGCTAATGCTTTGGCGGCAATGCAAGAGAACCAGAATGCTTTGAGGAGGCGTCGGAAGGAATGAGTTTGCTCCACTTCCTCCACCTCCCAAGCGTGGAGACATCAAGAGCTTCCTCAAGTTCAACCCTCGTCGCTTGATGTTTCGACCGACCTACGGACGCGGATGATTGGCTGCGTGAGATCTCAAGGTTGCTCGAGGCTGCGATGTTCGAACAGAGTGGGTAAAGTGTGCTACTCACCTTCTCAAGGAGATGCAGCTCTTTGGTGGGAAAACTACTTGAAGGCAAGCTGCCTGGGTTCCACCTACTTGGGAAAGGTTCACTGGGCGTTCAAAGAGCGGTTTCTCTCGAGATTGTGATGGAAAGGATGAAGGAGGCTTTCCTCAACTGAAGCGAGGGAAATGATAACGCCAACACCTATATCAGGAACTTCATGAATCTATCCCGTTATGGTGGTGATGAGGTATCTGATGACAAGAAGAAGCAGAAAAGGTTCAGGCAAGGGCTCAATGCGTCGATCAAGTGTGCTATCACACATGCAAGACCGGCAACCTTCCTGGAGCTACAAACACAACCTTGCAAGAGAGGAGGCAAGCGGGCAAATGTTTGAGGAGTCCAAGAAACACAACAGGATGCATCAAGCTCTGCGATTATGGCAGCTCCTTCTAAGCGGCGTGTGGGTTCCTAACACCCCGTCGCTCCGGCTCCACCAAGACCTGCAAGTTTCGCGCCAAGGCCACCAAACTTCACCGCTGCGGCTCCGGGGCTACAACAACCATTACCACAGGCGCTGGCGGAGTCCCAGCTACTCGCTCACGTCCACACGGTGCTTGTTTCACATGTGGAGATCATGGACATCCCAATCGAACTGCCCAATGAAGAACAAAGCTCTCCTCCACCCCGCCAAGATCTTCAACAAGCTCTCCTTGGTTCGTGCACCACCGCCTCGGGCTCTCAACATCAACACTAAGCCGGGTCTGCGGTTGTTCGTAAAGCTAACGTCGCCTCTCAAGTGAGCTCGCACCTGGAGTTGTAATGGGTATGCTATCCGTTAACTCCGTCCCTGCACGAGTTCTCTTTGACTCTGGTGCATCGCATTCTTTTCTCTCGCATAAGTTTGCACAAGAGCATGACCTGGATAGGGTTCCTTTATCACGTCGTCTGGTGGTGCTATCCTGGTTCAAACATGAGGTGCTCATATCGGTCATGGCAATCAGATTGAGATTGGTGGTTCTTCCTTCTTGGCTTCTTTAATTCTTCCGGGCAACTCGACATTGATGTCATCTTGGGCATGGATTGGTTGACAAATGCACTGTGATTGATTGTCTTTGAGCTCGGTGTCTCGAAGATTCACGAAGGCCATATAGTCTTTTCTCCAAGTCGACTCCTGCTTTCGGCTCTTTTCCTTGGCAACTCTGAATGATGATGCTATGGAAGCTATTCAGAGGGTACCAGTGGTCTGTGAGTTCCCAGATGTCTTTCCTGAAGAGTTGCCAGGTATGCCTCCGGATCGCGAGGTTGAATTCGTGATTGAACTTGAACCTGGAACGGCTCCTATCTCCAAGAGGCCATATAAAATGGGTCCTTCTGAGTTGGCTGAACTCAAACGACAACTTGATGAACAAGAGAAGTTGGGTTTCATTCAACATAGCACTTCTTCTTGGGGTAGTCCAACAATCTTTGTGAAGAAGCGTGACAGAACCGATAGGCTATGTGTTGACTACCGGGCTCTCAATGCTAAAACCATCAAGAACAAATATCCTCTCCCACGGATAAATGATCTATTTGATCAGCTAGCAGGAGCTGTGGTGTTCTCTAAGCTGGACTTGAGAAGTGGTTATCACCAAATCAAAATTCGCAAAGAAGACGTGCCCAAAACAGCTTTCACCACCCGCTATGGCCTGTATGAGTACACGGTCATGTCTTTCGGCCTCACCAACGCACCTGCTACCTTCTCGAGGCTGATGAACTCCGTTTTCATGGAGTACCTTGATAAGTTTGTAGTGGTATATCTGGATGACATTCTGGTTTATTCCAAGTCTAAGGAGGATCATGAAGAACACCTGCGGTGTGTCCTGAACAAGCTTCGTGAGAACCGCTTATATGCAAAGTTCTCAAAGTGTGAGTTTTGGCTGCCTGAAGTAACATACCTGGGTCATGTTATCTCTGCCAAGGGCATTGCAGTCAATCCGGAAACCGTGAAGACAATAGTTGAATGGCTTCCTCCTGCTAATGTCAAGGAAGTGCGGAGTTTTCTCGGCTTGGCTAGCTATTGCCGTCGTTTTGTTCAGAACTTCTCGAAGATAGCAAAGCCTCTTACCGATCTCCTCAAGAAAGGCAAGAAGTACCTGTGGACTCCTGCTTGTCAAGAAAGTTTTGAGACACTCAAAGAGAAGCTCACTTCCACACCAGTCTTGGTTCCTCCGGATACATCTAAGCCTTTCCGGATATTCGTGGCGCCTCTTTGCAAGGATTGGGTGCGGTCTGATGCAAGAGAAGGTGGTTGCTTATGCCTCTCGTCGATTGAAGACGCATGAAATCAACTATCCCACACATGACCTTGAGCTAGCAGCAGTTGTCTTTGCTTTGAAGCTATGGAGGCACTACTTGCTTGGTAACCGTTGTGAGATCTTCTCGGACCACAAGAGTTTGAAGTATATCTTCACTCAGCCTGATCTCAACCTTCGGCAGAGGAGATGGATCGAAGCAATCAATGACTTTGATGTGACCATCAACTACACTCCAGGAAAAGCAAACGTCATGGCAGATGCGCTTAGCCGTAAAGCTTATGTCAACAACCTCATGATAGAAGAGCAGCAACCTCTCTTGTGCGAGGAATTCCGTCAGCTCAACCTTGAAGTTGTGGAACAAGGGCATCTCCTGAACCTTCTGGCTACTCCTCTCTTGGAAGAACAGATTCGCTCTCGTCGACTTGGTGATCCGCACCAAAAGCTCATCTCTAAGCTTGACCTTCAGTATGAGTCCTTCCACGTTGATGACCAAGGAACACTCTTCTTTGAACACGGATGTTTGTTCCAAACTACCGGGTCGAGAGACCAAGTTCTCAAGGAGGCACATGATTCGGTTCTTTCTATCCATCCTGGCAGCAAAGATGTACATGGACTTGAAAACACAATCTTGGTGGCACAGGTTGAAACGGTATTGCGCCAAGTATGTCTCGAATGTGATGTCTGCCAGAGTGAAGGCTGTCCATCAAAACCATTTGGTCTTCTACTGACCATTGAAACCTCCGGAATGGAAATGGGAGAAAGTAGAGATGGACTTCATCCTTTGGTTTTCCAAGGTCGAGAAGGGCAACAATGCAATTTTGTTGTCATCGACAGGCTTTCTAAAGTGGCTCATTTCTTCCCATCAAAGAAACAATTTACGGAATTCATTGGTGAGCTCTATATCAACAATTGTCTCTCTGTATGGGGTTCCACTTGAAATCAGTTCGGACCGTGGAGCATCTTCACCTCAAAGTTAGGAGAGTTTCCAAAAGCTTTGGGAACAAAGTTGAACTTCAAGACTGCTTACCACCCTCGATCGCAAGGACAAGTGGAGAGAATCAATCAGTTACGGAGGATATGCTTAGAGCTTGCGTCATCTCTTTTGGCATGAAGTGGGAGGAATGCCTTCCATATGCTGAATTTTCCTACAACAACAACTTCCAGAAGAGTCTGAAGATGGCACCATTTGAGGCTCTCTATGGTCGCAAGTGCAGAACTCCGATTGGTTGGTCGGTGCGGAGAAAGAATCTGGTTTGGCTACGACATTGTGACTCGTGCAGAGGAGAAGGTGCATATCATTCGGAGAACACGAAGATTGCTCGAGTCGTCGAAGAGCAACTATGACAGAAACACACGGACATGGTATATGCCCCGGTGATCTCGTCTACCTTCGTGTCACTCCCATGAGAGGAACACACCGCTCGTATCAAAGGAAAGTTGGCTCCTAGATACATCGGTCCTTTCAAGATACGTGGTAGAAGAGGAGAAGTTGCTTATGCCGAGCTTAGGAAAACTCAAAGTCCATGATGTTTTCCACATCTCTCAGCTCAAGAAGTGCTTCAAAGACCCGCAAGACCGTGGATCATGAGCTAATCGACCTCCAAGAAGATCTGTCTTATCAAGAACACCCCACCAAAATCCTTGAGACATGCAGAGGAAGGACTCGCAACAAGTCCATCAAGTTTTGTAAGGTGCAGTGGTCACACCATTACATTGATGAAGCCACATGGGAGCGTGAAGATGAACTCGTACAACCATCCTTCTCTTTGTATCTTCTTCTTCTTCCTAGAATCTCAAGTGAGATTCCTGTTTAGTGGGGGAGAGTTGTAGCATCCCAGTTGTCTAACACCTGTAATGCTACATGTTATAATAATAAAAAGGGCCACTTCCAACATATAATTGTTGCATCATCATCATATCATGCTCATACCATCATACCACCTTGCATTTGAGCATCATATAAAACCCTTTCTTGTTTGGTTCTTATCTCATGTGCATGATTAATTGTATTTGCCTCTTGATATTGTATTTGGCTCTTGATATATTGTTAAATGCCCAAGTTGAGTTGAGGGCATCTCTCTTACTGACTCCACCACCTTTTCTTTCACCACCTTATATTCCACCATCCAACTAATCTGAGCTTGGCATTTTGTTGATTTATCTCTAGCTCATGATTGGTTGGTTGGATTCCACCCATAATCTTTTGCTTGGCCTTTGCCCACCTTTTGGGAATGCAAGGATTAAAGCCACATGAAATAATGTTGTTTTCACAATATAACCATATGGCAAACATTGTTGCATGGGCCATGCAAGTGCCACCTTTTCTAGTATTTGGTTTTTTGCTTGAATTCTAAGTGGATCACTCCTTCCTTGCTTGATCTTGTTTTGGTAGTGTAAAACCCTAGCTCACCCCTCTCTCTCTACCTCCCTAGCTAATCTTTAAATCTAATCATCTAAACCTCCATCCCCATCTCCATGCATACACATGTGATCATGTGTGAGCATAAGAAAAACCCCATCATCATGATCATCTCTCCCTCCTTTTCTCTCTTTTTCTCCTTGACTTGATCTTGTGTGTTTGTCTTTTGAGGCATGAGCAAGTTAAGTACCCTCCTTCTATCTACCCCCCCCTCTTAGCTAAACCCAACAATCTACCCCATGCCATCTTCCATCCTAGCTAAAACAACACCCTAAACTACACCCTCCCTAAACAAACCCTAGCTACCCCTCCTCTTCCCTACTTCCTAGCTTGATCACCCCCTCACCTAAACCCTAGGCTCGAGCCCATGCCCCTCCCCCTCTCTCTCGGCCCCCTCTCTCTACCTGCCGTGAGGGCCCTACCTAGCACCCTCCATCCCATGTGCTACCCTGGACCTCTCTCCCTCCTAAACCCTAGCCACCCGAGCCTTCCCCCTTTCTCCCCTCTTTCCTCCCTGCCACGCAGGTCCCAGCCGAGCCCCATCCTCTCTGCCCCTCCCTGGCCCGCTCAGCAGCCTCACCCCAGACCTGCTGTCCCCCCTGGCAGCACCCTGGCCGAACCATGCACGTGAGGGAGGTGCAAAAAGAGGCTGAAGCCACCTCCCCTCCCACGCCATCTACCTGCCCCCCTGGCGTTCTTATCCTCCCCCTTCCCCTCCTAGCCTCTCCCAGATCCATCCCCAGAGGCCCTGCCTCGCCCTTTCTCCCTTCACACCTTCAACCACCGACGTCGGCCACCACTGCCGGCCTCCGTCTCCAGAGATCCAGGAGGCGGCAGGAGCGTGTCGCAAGGCCGAGGCCGCCCCACGCAACGCCTGATCATGGACGAGGAGGAGAAGGCCAGCCCAGCTGACACCGACGCGCCGCTTCAAACCCTAGCTCTGGTGCGCTGCTACACTGCCGCTTGCTCCTCCCGATCCAAGCCTCCAACGACCTCACGGTGAGCCTACCTACCCCTGATACAACCTCGTCGTGCCGTCTTGCCTGCTCGAGCATCATTGTGTCGGCGCTCTGTCAGGCCGCTCTGGTGTCTGTCCGCCTCACGCCAAGATAGCCCTTCTAGCAGCTCAGCCAACTCACAACCAACCTAGCCCAGCCAGTGGTTGCCGCTCACCAAGCACCGGTCCTGGTTCGACCCGCCGCCGCTTTTCTCGCTTTTTTTTTCGTCGAGGCGAGCTAGGAGAAGATGCAGCGTGGCAGGTTTGCAGAACCCTCCCAAACCTTTTAGCAACCCATGCTGTAGCCCTATGTCAGTCTCCGCAGTTTTATAAAAGGCTCGGAGATTTGAGTATCAACCCGGGTCCTTCCTCCTAGCCACGGCATGTGGGTCCAGTGCGCCTGTCCCCACTGTCGTGACTGAGGCTAGAATAGGCTGGTGTAAAAAGTATGGTCGGTCTGTTTGATTTATTCAAATCTTTTTCTGAATATTCAAATTCAAATATTTTTCAGATTCAAACAACTTTTCATATATTAGTCCAAATAATATAAACAATATATGTTTCTGAACCAGAAAAATGCAAGGATTTCAAATATGCCATTCAAATTGTCTTATGCACATTTTAAATTCCAACTTGTGTTAATTACAACTAATGCCATTGGAATTTAATAATTTAATAACTTTTGATTTAAAACTCCGAATTCAACAAATGATATGTCTAAAATGATCAGCTCGACGAGACCTTTCTGTTTATGCTATCCATGACTTGAATTGAAGCATGCATCATGTAAATATATAATATACAGCAACTAATTTGACAATAAAATGTGACTAAAACCCAATAAAAATGTTATTTCTTGTATTCCACACCTCACCCATGCCATGTCACATTATTGACTTGCAACTTGTGCATCATTCACCATGGCATGATTGTTTGCTTGACGCATTTAATTCATATGCTTGTGCACTTTATTCATGTTGGCCTTGTTTGTTTGGTTCTTCTCGGATAGACACTGAGCAGGGGTTGTATCAAGAGAACCAGGAGCACTACCCAGATCCGTCCCTTGCTTCAACTGAGATACCAGGCAAGCACTTCCACATGCTTGCATACATACAGTACCTATTGCCTCTATCTTATTCTTGCATCATTGAGTCGCGATTGCATTAAATTGAATCCCAAGTATGCATAGCCTTTACTTTTAAACCCCACCAAGCTTGTTCCTCCATCCCATGAGCCATTACTATAGGAGTTGTTTGAGCCATGAGTCGAGAACAGACATGTGTAGGGTATGTGAGCGTCTGTTGGATAATGAGGTACCTAAACAACTTAACTCGAGTAGTTCGGGATAACTAAAGAAAGTGGCGCCGTGAGCAACATCGCTATTTGGTTTTTCCGCTCACTTGTGTCCCGAAGACCCCGAGTACTTGATTCCTGTTCCTTGATTTATCGCTATCCACATCCGGAGGTATATGGGACCCCCGAGCCGAGCTTGATTCCGTCTTATTTCTTGGGGCCACAAACTAGTTTGAGGTTTTATTTACTATCCTGTACTTATGCCATGCTATCAGATTTACTTTTGTGCGAGGAGCACCTTTGCTCTTGTTAGGAAAGCGTAATGTTTTCGCGTATCGACAAGCCCAGCCACACTTTCGGGTTCCCGATCGTTACCGCCCCACAAACCTTAAGTCCGTCTCAAGTCGGCTAACTTCGCTATGGTTCTACTTTAAGGGTGGCTGAAATATTTCTGAATCTTGTGATTGTTCACCGTGAAAGCCTCGTTGGGTTTTGATTTGGTTTTTCCGAGGTTGATCGAGCGTGTGTTGCTATTGGTGCACCCGGTCGGTAAAACTTTCAAAGCCGTGTCCGCGGATATGGACGACTTGGAGCACAGTTTCTCGATCATAGACAAGTATAACTAAAGTACCGCCTTAATCTGACTAAGTAACTTGACTAGTAAATAGTGCAACACTCATGGAATGGTTAATAAAATTGCCAACGGATGGGGGGTTGTTCGTCCGCTTCCTTGTTGGTAAGCAGGGAGGAGGATGGATCGGATGAGATTACCATTATAACTGTTGTTCTTAATTCACGGACATCCGTCTATCATTGGTTAGGCGGATGGTTAGCGTTATCTTGTGATTGTTCAGTCGTGAAAGCCTCGTTGGGTTTTGATTTGGTTTTTCCGAGGTTGATCGAGCGTGTGTTGCTATTGGTGCACCCCGGTCGGGTAAAACTTTCTGAAAGCCGTGTCCGCGGATATGGACGACTTGGAGCACAGTTTCTCGATCATAGACAAGTATAACTAAAGTACCGCCTTAATCTGACTAAGTAACTTGACTAGTAAATAGTGCAACACTCATGGAATGGTTAATAAAATTGCCAACGGATGGGGGGTTGTTCGTCCGCTTCCTTGTTGGTAAGGTGAGGAGGATGGATCGGATGAGATTACCATTATAATTGTTGTTCTTAATTCACGGACATCCGCCTATCATTGGTTAGGCGGATGGTTAGCGTTATCTCAGAACTGCTAGGGTTTATCTTTCGCTGCAATTCGTCACCCAGGTTGGGTCCCCTTTAGAGGCATTAAGACTTCTTGAGTACCCTTAGGGTCTCACACGATAAATTATTGGTTCAGATGGACGGTACCTTCACGGATCGACATCTTTGGTGGAAGAAGTCGAAGATGTGGGCAACGATCGTTCGGTGTAGAGATTCCGGGAACGGGGATCCGTGAGACCTGTAGTTGGGATGTTCTTATTTCTATGGCATCTTATGCCGCTTTTCTTCTTATCCGTACTCGGATTTTGTTTGCCGCTTCCGCATGATACTCTGATGTGTGTTGTATGAGGAAGTATCCTAAAATATAGATTTATCTAGGTCATTTGAATCTTGCTTATGGCGTTGCTATATTCCTTTCTTTCTAGATGGTATGGCTCGATGTACTCTTGTATGGTGGCTTATGACATACCCACTTGTGTACGTTGATCCCTTCACTGCCGACACGCCGCCGACAGTCCCGTTGAGAGGGTAGTGGTTGGGACGTCTGAAAGGACTACCAGTGAGTGGCTTTTGGGTCCCCACCGTACTATTTCAACCACTACCACTCATCCAGGCTTGTATCTAGGAGCGTAATTCACCGAGGTAGTTACACATCTCCTCTCAGGAGTCGATACTATCCTGGGGTAGGGTGTTGATCCACTGCCTGCACGTCCCCTCCATCATCAGGGGGAGGTAACGGGCGGCTAGCAGGTCGGTGTGGCCTGCGATCACCATCGCCATGAGGTATGTATCGAGCCAGACGGCGGGGTCGCATTTAGGGTCGATTTTCTATATCCTTCGTGCCTTGAAGTTTGGCGGGTACTTCTCGCCTCGGATCATTGGTCCGGCACTTGGGGCCGAGACCGATGGGCCCATGGGCTCGCCGTCGCGGCGATTGGTTAGGGTGTGTCGCAGGTCGTCGGGCTGGCGCGCGCACCAACTTTGGTTGTTGATGATGTGGGTGTGGGCGTCGATGGGTTGACCATTGGCGGCGACGAAGTTGGTCGCTGGCCTGGGGTCGTTGGTAGAGAGTGCCGCGTTCGCGGGTCGGTGTTGGAGCTGCAGTGGCTCTGGTCGCGGGCAGTTGAGGGTGTTTGCCGCCATTGGGCGGCCGCTTGAGGCCGCTCTGTTTCCCGAAGAACGCGAGTACACTCGACCCTGCGAGTCGGCGCCCGCGTCTTGCTGCTCGACGGCCTTTGCGAGCAGGGCCCTGACGTACTGGATCTATAGGGCGCCATCGCCGGTGGCCGTGATGTTGTCGGCTGCTGCTCGGCCTGCCAAGAGGTTGTCCATCGGGGTGGAGAACAGTGGGAGGCCATTTGCGTCTCGCTCCCGTGAGGAGACTACTATCCGCGGCTGTTCCCTGGGAGGTGTGCGGTTGGGTGGAGGTGGGGCGCCCATCGCCGTCGACCCTGGCAGGGGCCGGGAGCTTCCTCCTGGTGGCGCGTTCTCGCAGATCGCGCGCTCGGCCACGCGGGCCGGGTCGATTTCGTCGTCGAAGTTCAGGGCGCGCCCCTGAACGGTGGGGTTCAGGCGCGACCTGATCCGCTGCTGGTGGTAGCGCGATAGTTCCTGCGCCGTCACCTGCTCGAGGCAAAAAAATCCGCGCTCGACTTGCTCCTTGCGCACTGCCTCTGCCAGTTTCAGGCGGAGTTCCTCGACCTCCGTCGTCGTGGCGTTAGGAGGGATTGGGGTGGAGAAGGGGTCCTCCGGCGGCTCGGTGCCGGTCGCCATGTAGGTCACGGCGTGCCTACCGGTTCCTTCGCGGAGGTCGGCGGAGTTTTCCGACCCGGAGTCGAAGTCGAAGATCTCGAGGATGGAGGGGTCCTCGAAGTCTCCTACGTTGGAGACTTGGGTGATGGAGCCCGCGGGTGAAGCCGCGGTGATAGATCCGGCGAGTGACGCCGGGGTCGCCGAGTCGGCATCGTCGTTGAGGGCCGTGTCTTCTGCAACCGCTGAGTTTTCGGCCACGTTGTTGTGGGCCGAGTTTTACTCGGAGGCGAGGCGATGGATCGTGCGGATCTGGATCTCGGAGAGCCGATCGCGTGGCGGCGACTCGCGGATCCGACCGAGTCCTCTGAGACGATGATGTCGGTGAGGCCGACGAAGAGGCTGATCGTGCCGACCGGCAGGATCACGCTATGCGTGACGGGTCGCGCCGCCGGGACGTAGCTGCTCGGCAAGATTTGGAGCGTCTCGCCGATCGCTATCATGCGGCCGGTGGCGACCGTCTCGTTGATGAGCAGATTGGATCTCGCCGCAGAACACCGGCCAGGACCCACGGTGGGCACCACTATCGTGGGAATGGTCACGGCAGATGCTGCAATCGGCAGCGAGTAGTAGAACGAGGGGCAAGGGCGGCCATCCATCTGCGGTGCGAGATGAGGGCGGAGACACAGGGTTTTACCCAGGTTCGGCCCCTGAGGGTAAAAGACTTACTCTGCTAGATTGTATTATGGGGTGGTACAATGGGCTCGGAAGCTAAGGCTAGGCAGCTTTGGGTGTATGATGGAACGATCTCTACACACCCCGCAGGAGGTTTATATAGGCTCACCTCCCTAGGGTTTACATATCTCAACCGAATCGATTAAGGCTTTGCTTGTTTAACCTAATCCGTGGGCCTATCTACTACTTTGGGCCTTGACTTTCCAATCGCTTGGATCCACGCCGGGCTTTGATCCAGTCGCCGTCTTGCAGGCCCACTCGCCAGTTCTTGGGCCAGTCGGAAACGTCCTGCTGGGTATATCCTGGTAGGCACATCCCTATCAACCGATGATCAAACTGCGGATAAGTAAAGTATCACGAGACAAAGGGAAATTGGTATCATATGTAAATGGTTCATTCGATCATGAAGTAATTGTAGAAATATGTGGGAGCCATATGAATTTCCATATTCCTCTATTGGTTATTAATCGGAGAAGTGTCTCGATCATGTCTACATAATTCACGAACCGTAGCGATACACACTTAAGGATTCGATGTTGTTTAGTAGATATGGCAATGAGTTGGAGATAGAATGTTGTTCAGAGTCTCGGATTGGATCCATGACATGAAGAGGAGACCCGGAATGGTCCGGAGAATAAGATTCATATAAAGAAAGTCCAATTCCGGGGTTCAGAAATGTTTTCGGTGTTTTCACCGGAATCTTCTAGAAGGGTCTAGAAGGTCCACCACTCCAGAGTAGTAACGGTACATGAATGTGTCATACCAATTTGGAATGGTTGCATCATGTCCTAGGTCACTTGGCTGGTCAATGGCAAAAGAATTAATCAAACTGTAGTTTGAATAGTCAAACTCCAATTTGAAAAGTCAAATCCCAACATTGAAAGGAAAAACAAGTGGAGGGAGAGGAGGAAACCTAGTGGAGGAAGGTTTCCCTCCCTCCCTTGCCTTCGGACATGAAGAAGAGTTGGGGGAGGACTCCCCTCCCTCTTGTAGCCTCTCCCTCCCATAAAAGGAGGGGAGGGCGCCCCCTTGCCCTACACCACCAAACCCTAGGCTAGCTGCCCCTCCCAAGTCACCGCCGCCCTAGAGGTCCTCCAAGTCGCCGCCGTCGCCTAGCCCTTTGTTGGGAATATGCCCTAGAGGCAATCATGTATGATGATATTTCCCATTGTATTCATAAAGTTATTAAGTTGTCCTTGTATAAAAATCTGATGTGTATCATTGAATATTTGATTCGGTTGTGGAACTATACATTCATGTTGTTTGTACTAAATGTCCTTAGTCATTGAGGTTGTGCTGGACACACAACTTAGACCAATGTGAAAGTCGGCTTGATGACTCGGTTCCACTTGTCATGGGCATGGTGATGCTATTCCGACTTACACAGATTCGGCTAAAGAGTTTAGCGAGTCGGATTGACCCATATTGAGGTACAACGAACAAGTTGTCATTTGTATATCTCAATCAATGTAATCCTTAGACCTGAGGTTGTTGCATAGTTCGAGTTGAGGATCACCGACTTAGGTTTTATCAAACGCTGATCCGTAACTGGGCAGTCATAAAGGCAGAGTTCGGGTCGACTGAGAATCAAGCTGCGTGATGTGAATAACCAAGATGGGATTTTGCCGCTCCACTCGGAGAGATATTCTCTGGGCCCTCTCGGATGATATGATTCGAAAAGCATGTCCATGCACGACTCGGTTAAGTGTTAACCGAGGCGATCGACTAAGAGTTAGTCAGGTGAATCACTTATCTCGGATCGAGAAGAGAGTCGAACTATTTAAGGGATGACATATATTCACCTATAGTCTGACAAGGTATATCTTGAGGCAAAAGGGACTCGGACGCAAGTCACATTGGAAAGGCAAGTCGTCATAACTCTTTGGTACTTGGGAGTCGGCACGTTCTGCTAGGAGCCACTACTGACTGATCGTTTGAGAGTCGGACTCTAATAGTGTCCAAGTAGCCAAGAGCTTGCGGGGTCACACAGTTAAGAGCGGGAGCAAGTTCGGATTGGATCTGAACTGGAAATCTGGTTGGGTTGGACTCGAGCCTGATTTGGACTGAGTCAGTGAGTCGGACTCACAGGGACTAATATTATATGGGCTTTAGTGAATGGGCCGCGCGAGCAGAGCCCACGTTCACTCCCTATATATAGTGGAGCAACGTAACCCAGAAAGGTTAATCGTTGTTCGGTTAGGTCATTCCATGTGTTGGAAACCCTAGCTCCACAACAGTCCTACCATCGTACCGAACCTAGCAGTTCGCCGCCGGTGCTCCTCCTTGCACTTGTGGATACCAGCAGAGGTGTTGTACGATCAGCACCAGGACGATCGGATTGCAAAGCACTGCACTGCATCAACTGACGCGCTTCATCAGTAATCCGCAACTGCGCGTCTACTGGTAAACCTCGTGGCCTTCTTCCTCGGCTAGATCTTGGGATCACCACGTTAGAGGGAAAAAGTTTTGTTTTATCTCTACGTGGCCCAACACCTTCTAGCCACCGGACACCTCCACCCCTTGGCCTCTAAACCCTAGTTCCCAAGGCCTCTCTACTCCACCATAACTCGCTCCGGTTTAGGAAAATCCCTATGGGATCTACTCCTTCCTTCACCACCACGCCATCGTGCTGCTAGAATTGAGAGGATATCTACAACCTCCGCTGCCTGCTGGAACAAGGGAGAGGAAGATCTTCATCGAGTACCGAACGTGTGACCGACTACGGGAGCGTTGCCGGAATGCGGCCCCGGAAGTATCGTCTTCGCGATCTTGAGATCGGCAAGTGAACAACTACATCACCCACGAGAGATCCGTATCTCATTAAACGCTTTGGATCTTCGAGGGTTAGTACTCTTAAATCTTGTTGCATCGATCTAGTAGATTAGATCTTGGCTTTTGTGTGTTCATGCGGTAGAAACTTTTTGTTTTCCATGCTATGAACCCCTACACTGGATCCTCTCATGGACAAGAACCAACTAACAACCAAGAAAGATGATGCTATGCATGCAAAGGTTTGAGCTCTCTCTGAACAATGCGATCGAGACACCCACTTGGGAGCCCCTCTTGATAGTTGTCACATCCCAAAAAAATCAAAATTTGAAATATAGAAAAACTAAACAAACACAAGAAATACAATGAAATGAAGGATGAAATTTAGGGAGAAAATAAACTGTTTGTTCCTCTAATGGAAATATCAAAACCTTGCTTAAAAAAATAAGTTTGAATGAGAAAATGACAAACAACTTTTAAAAATAATCAAATGCATGTTATGCATCTTCGTCATGGAGCATTTGCATTTAAAATCTTGGAGACGATTAAAACCCCAAAACTTAAACCCTAATAAGAAAATATTCATATCAAGTTCAATTTAATACCATGACTATATTCAATATTAAATTTTAGCAAAACAATTCCAAGTAGATCAATAATGATAAAGAAAACATATATTTTAATTATATAAATTAGATTGACCCGTTTTGGAACCCTATGGAATATATAAGTTGAAGAAAAAAAGAAATAAGAAAAATATGAAATAAACACCACTTGAGCCAAGGTGCAATATTATGAATTTTATATAAACATTTTAAAAAAAATGAAACAATACCATAATATTATATTTTGAATAAGCTACCCACTGGTATGTTATTTCATAATTTCTAAAATGTTTTTGAAATCAGATTGTAATTCAAATCAAATACAAAGAAAAAACAAAATAGTGAGAAGAAGAGAATACGTATATAACCACAAAATAAATCTGGATAGCCAACTATAGTTTTTATTTTACCGGTCGCCGCGTTTTCCGACGACTACAACGATGTGTATACGAGGAAGCAGCCGGAGATCATCTGCAACGATGCTCAACCTCCATCAGTTGGCCACCGTCACTTGGAGCCACGTCAGAATTTACCAAGTCTATATTTGAATGGCCTCAGGATTACAGTTTAGGATAATTATTTTTTTCGTACAGATCTATATGTAGAATCTTATAGGAAATCAAATATAAGTTTGAGTTGTACGTATCCCTTAAAGAACAAAAGCACGGTAATTATTTTTTTGAAAATAGACAGATAAGTGTCAACTTCTTATGTCCAGAACCAGAACAATATTTGATCATACATGTTATATAAAAACATTTATATTTAAGCGGTTAAAATTATCAGCCTATGTGGCATATTCAAATTTTAATTAAATTATTTTTTATATTGATAAATTACTCTATTCCGAATAATTTATCTACTGATATTTTGCTCTAACTTTCCGAAAATATTTAGATCAAATTTGAATCAATAAAAAAACAAATTAAAAACTAGAAAATAAAAATAAAAAGAATAAAAAAATGAACCGACCCAACTTGGCTGATTCAGTCAATTTGGACCAATTCTAGCCCACCTGTAGCCCATAGTACTCACGTTTATTTTTTTTCTCTCTTTGCTTTGTTTATTTTTCTTGGTCCAAATATTCTGGCCCATCTGATCGAGCTGCCCTAGCCGATCGATCTCTCCTGCTTGTCTCCCTCCTCCAGCAAGTTCTTGTACGTTACATACATGGCCATGACTATCTCTCTCTTCAAAATCTCATTAATTGGATGGCCGTTTCTTCTCGACTTTAATATAAAATATGTTTAGAACTTCGTGGAGGTTCCGTTCAGGGCATTATTTCACCGTTTTATTGTGTTAATTGCTCAAGCCAAAACGGTGCTCCGAACATCACCCGTCGGCATACACCCTCCGATTTTCCTCTCTAGAGCATATCAAGACGAACCGAGAGAACCAGCACGTACCTCCAGTCCTCCTCCATCATTTTTGTTCTTAAACTTTCTTGAGAGGAGCTCTGTAGAACACACACTATCGATGCCAACTTCAACCCCAAATTTGAGTTAATTGTCAGATCTTTTCGTCCACGGTGAGTCCCTTGTCGATTTCTTCTACCAGAATACTATTCTCGATGTTGGCTACCTTCAGGACATGATCGTACACCTTTTTGTTGTAGTTGGCCGCACCGCCCGACGTCACATGTCGCTCTAGCCAAGGATTTCTAGCACTATTAGATGCTACCGACGATACCATGGTGTCCATCCTATTTGCCTCGACATTCTCTACGTCGTCCATGCCTTCATCGACTCCGGATACGTTTCTAGCGAGGGAACGGCAACGCTGATATGTCAGAAACGTATCTATAATTTTTGATGTTCCATGCTTGTTTAATATCTACTTTGCTTTGCTTGTCCATACTTTGAGTTGTTTTTTACATGTTTTCTGGTACTAACCTATTAACAAGTTGCTACAGTGCCAGTTTCCTGTTTTCTGCTATTTTTTTGTTCCAGAAAAGCTAGTAAGGAAATATTCTCGGAATTGGATGGGACAAAAGCCAAAGTCAATATTTCATCGAGGAGAACACGGAGTCCAGATGAGAGACGGAGGGCGCCATAGGTGGGCCACACACCCCCAAGCGCGACCTAGGGTGGGCCCGCGCCTGGGCAGGGTGTGGGCCCCTTGGCCGCCTCCCAGCCTCGCCTCTTTGCCTATAAGAAGCCCCTGATGCTGAAACCCTAAGCTCCCGATCAATATTCCACGAAACCTTCTGTAGCCGCCGCCACCATCATCCCTAGATCGGAGGGATCTGAAGCTCTTCCCGGCACCCTGCAGGAGGGGAGATCATCCGGAGGCCTTCTTCATCATCATGCCAGCCTCCGGTATAAAGCATGAGTAGTTCCACCTTAGACTACGGGTCCATGTAGTAGCTAGATGGTTGTATCTCCTCCTTGTGCTTTCATGTCTAGATCTTGTGAGCTCCGTTCATGATCAAGATCTCATCTATTTGTAATCATGCATGTTGTGTTTGCGGGGATCCGATGAATATTGAGATTACTATGTTAGATTGATTAATGGTTTTGTCTTATTGATTCTATCATGTCTATGTTGTTTGTGATCTTGCATTCTCTCCGTTGTTAGTAGCTATCTTGGCCAAGTAGTTGCTAGTGACTCCAAGAGGGGCTATTTATGCTCGATAGTGGATTCATGCCTCTATTTATCAAGGGAAGTGACAGAAATCTCTTCGGTTGTAGATGTGTTGTTGCCACTAGGGATAAAACGACGGCCTCTTATTCATGGAACAAGTGGATTGTTTACCTTACACACTTTGCTTAAAGCAGTTCTCTGTTGCTTGCAACTTAATACTGGAGGGGGTTCGGATGATAACCTGAAGGTGGACTTCTAGTCATAGATGTAGTTGGATGGAGGTCTATGTATATTGTTGTATTGCCCAATCGAATTTTATAGGATCTTTGTGTCTAGTATTGCATTGTTATGCCTTGCTCAGTCCTATCAATTGCCCTGCTGTAATTTGTTTACCCAGCATGTCATGTTTGTTTATCTAAGGAGAGAACCTCTAGTGAACTATGGACCCCGGTCCAATCTTTACCATTGATACATCATCCACTGTTACTGTTTACTTGGTGCAAACCATCATTACCTTCTACACCATATAGTTAATCCTTTGTTACAGCAACCGGTGAGATTGACAACTTCACTGTTAGTTGGGACAAAGTCTTGAGTTTGTGTTGTGCAGGTTTCCATGTTGCTTGCAACACCTTTGAAATGTTTTCTTCCTCCTACTGGTTCGATAACTTTGGTTTCTTACTGAGGGAAAACTTCCTGCTGTACTGCATCATACCTTCTGCTTGGGGTCTCCCAACAAAGTGTTGTTGCACGCATCAAACGCCAAGCCCGTGCCCGCTATTCCGGTGACCTCTCTGGCGAGCTATTCTGGTGAGCTATCCTAGTCTGTCCGATCTTCATCTAACGATCGAAATCAGATATGAAGGGGTACCGGCCTATTAGAATCAGCCACTTGTCAATTCTTTTTCTATTTTTGTTCATATTGGGCAAATTTACATAGAAACTTGCAAAAATCATATCTTTAATTCTGTTTATCCAAATATATCAAATAATATGTCTATGGATTCACAAAAAGGAGTAGAACACAATGGATCCATAATTTAGTATTTTTGACTCGGTTAAAATCACGTTTTATACAGAACAATTTGTGGAGTATTTTGAGTATAAAAATTGTTGTGTAAATTATTTTTGAGTGAATCCTTTTGCAAATAGTTGTATATTGAACCCTCTGACCAGAAACATAAACATAAGGAATCAAACATATAATTTTACTGCAGTAGCATTAATCCTATGAGTATAGACTTTTTCTAGTAATAGAAAACGCCACTAAATAATCTTTTTGCGCAAAATGTTGGATTGGGCATTAAACCTATATAAAATGGTCACTAGAATATTTTTAGTGTTTAGAACCTTGCTATAAAAATTCTCAAGTAAAATTATCTTGTTTCATGCTTGCATGATATTGTTTTGTTGATTTGTGTTGTAGTTTTGAGTGTGTTCTTTTTGCTTGATTGTATTATTGTAGACTTTGAGGAGTGTGATATTTGCAAGATCAAGGAGAGTACCTAAATATTATACTATCAAAGAAAGTGATACTTTGGTCGTCAAAAGTCCTATCTTTCTATATTGCATTAGTGAAGTTTTTGTAGTGTGCATGATAGGACTATTATGTATATTACTATGCTATGATATTCCTATAGTATCTACCTTGGTAGTATTTCCTAAATACAGGAGACATCGTAAGATTAGAATGCTTAGTACTGCTATATAGATTCATGGGTGGAAATCATGATATGATTTCTTATGGAAATATAAGTATTTTTGGACTAATGAAAACAACCGATGTTAATGAAACACCTAGGTGGAAATGGGACTTGTATGGATTATGTTGAGTGGTTACCCAGGGCCCATGTATATGGTTTACCCTGAGGTGTCGCACTTGTGAACGGCCACCCAGGAACAAAGAGATTGGAGACGTTCTTGTCGCAAAGCTTCCAGTGCAGCCACATGTCATATGGGCTCTGCCTTAACCAACTAAGTTGCGAGAACTCAGCCAGACGGACAGAGGGTGGTAGTGATGATATGATGGAACGCGTCTATGGTGGTCTGAGGGATTGCTTCTGAAAA
Source organism: Avena longiglumis (assembly GCA_030063025.1). Lineage (NCBI taxonomy): Eukaryota > Viridiplantae > Streptophyta > Magnoliopsida > Poales > Poaceae > Avena > Avena longiglumis. The sequence goes on along the minus strand of CP125974.1, from coordinate 451,088,929 downwards.
GTCTCGTCTCGATGCATATCGAGTCTTGTGAGGAAAGTGCACCAATCTCGAGAGGGTAACACTAAGTACTTAGTCGTGTCCCCGGTTATGGACAATCTTTGAGCATCAAGACAATGAAGCTGAATCAAGAATCTCATCATTCTAATTTCTCTAAGTTAAAACTTTGTGGGTGAACAAGGAAACCACCTGGAGGGTATCCAGTGTGCCAAGTTTGATGAATTGTTGATGAAAAAGAGAAAAACTATTTTACAAAGGATAGGGAAAAGTTACTTTATGCAAAGGCCAGTCAAAACTCCACTCAGCCATATATTCATGTAGATGTTAGGTTCTCTATATCAATATGGTATCACTTTCCAATACAATTCAAATATATTGACCCTTGTGGCTGTAAATTATCATGTTGCAGGATTACTTGATGATACTGAAGTTTGATGAGTAGGGATTACAAGTCTGCAACCAACATGTTTGCCTGTGGCACATGAAGATGAAGGACTCCATGCTTTATATTTATATCAGATGCTTTGTAATAAGATAGCCATATGCGTTATGTAAGTTGTAATGAACTATTTTTATTCCTGGATATGCGATGTAATATGACCTTTGTTTCTTGATATTACATCTTAACTATGAGTCCTAGCTATTCGATCCAGGGAGTAGCACTATAAACACAGGGATTCAAACTTATCGGGTTCGGTGCGTTACAATAGTGACTATCTATCCTAAACCCGGTCCCCCAACTAACAACACGAGACCGACAAAAGAGAAGCCCTATCAAGATCATACCTTTGCCTTGAGCATTCCACTTGAACTTGATGTAGATCGTCTTGTTCTTCTCAAGTGGGAACACCTTTCTTGTTTGGTCTTGCTCGCTCTTGCTTGATGAAGACTTGAAAATTTCTCCCCCATACTCCATAGGGAAACCTCTTCTTTGAACTTGTCTTCATCACTCCATGAACACGAGTATGGCAATCTTCAAGCATGAGATCTTCAAGAGAGGGCTTGATCTTGCCCTTATTCATTCCTTCTTGAGGTTGATCCATCTTGATGAAACTCTTTGCACTTGTCTTGATCAACCTTCAAGCTCCTTATTTCTTCATGATTCCAATGAGCACAAAGCCCTTGGACATTTTTTCTTATCCTTCTTCATTTCTTCAACTTTCAACCTTGAGACCAACACATGGACCAAGCGATGCCAATGGACAAACCTACAAGTGAAACTCAATTTACACATTAGTCCATAGAGTTGTCATTAATTACCAAAACCACACATGGGGGCATACATGCCCTTTCAACTGCGATATAAACAAATACACGTGGGAAGGTACGTAACAACTAGAGTATCAATGCCCACACTTCTACATGTGTCTACTCCATACTAGCATACTACACATAGATCTGGATCTAATACCACTGTTGGGACTTGGGGTTCGATGCAGAAAATCAAAAATTTAATGCTAAGCGGAAGAAACCCTGATAGCCCAAGATCTATCTACTAGTAATACAGTAACAAAGAGAGACAGCGGTAACGTACCCTTAAAGACCGAGAGAGAGTTGCGCTCATGAAGGGAATATGCCCGAGAGGCAATAATAAACTGGTTATTATCGTATTCCTTGTTTATGATAAATGTTTATTTTACATGCTATAATTGTATTAATACGGAAACGTTAATACATGTGTGTTTAATAAACAAAAAGGAAGTTCCTAGTTATGCCTCTCTTATAAACTAGCTCGTTGATTAACAATATGATCATAGGTTTCCTAATCATGGACATTGGATGTTGTTAATAACGAGGTCACAACATTAGTGTAATGGTGTGATGAACATTCATCCGAAGTATAGCATTATGATCAAAATCATTGAGTTTATATTGCTATAACAACTTACGAAGTGATCCTAATCCTTAGACCATGAGATAATGTCAATCACTAACACCGGAAGAGTTTCTTGATAACATCAAACATCACACCGTAACAGGGTGATTATAAAGATGGGTTCAGAACTACTAAAGTGTTATGTTGAGGCCCATGGATCGAGAGTGGAATTTGTTCATCCCGATGACGGATAGATATGCTCTGGGCCCTCTTGGTGATATGAAATTGATTAGCTTGCAAGCAAGTGATTTGATCACTAGAATGTTATATCACGGGAACGAGAAAAGAGTACATGTCAGTAACGAGATCAAACTAGGTATGGAGATATCGATGATCGAATCTCGGACATGTAATATATCATGAAACAAAAGGATTAAGATACTAGCGTAAGAGGTTCCGACGATCACAAGAAAGTCATCGTTGAATGTGTGGGAGTCAGTATGGGTCTCCAGATCCCGCTTCTGATTATTGATCTGAGAGGGGTCTCGATCATGTCCGCATTATTCGCGAACCGTAGGGTGACACACTTAAGAGACACCGACATCCATTTGGAGCAAAAGTTTCGTGCCGAAAAGAATAACAAGCGCAGGAATTTATTTCACTAGATACCGAAACGGGTTTTCGGGTGAAATTACAGAAAGTGTTTCTGCATGTGAAATGAAATACTAGCAAGGGGTTATATGTGAATGTTTGTCATTAAAGTAATTGCCAAAATTCTGAATAAATAAAAGGAGTTTTATTTAATGAGAGTTTGCATTAAATTTGGTGGAAATTTAATGGGATTTTGAGTGGGTTTTTGAGTGGAGGGAATTGAAAGGCATTTGAGTGAGTGGAGTGTCCACCCACATGAATGTGTAAGAGGTGGGGGCAGCCCCATGGCTGGACGCATGGCCCCTTGGGTGCCCCCTCTCCCTATAAAAGGAGCCCCTTCCCTCTCTCTCACTCACACCTCCTCGTGAAGGATCTCTCTCCCCCTCTAGAATTTATCCCCCATGGTCTCAGACTAGCGAGATACATGTTCCCGCTGGCTATTTGGAAAGAAAGAGTTGTTCTTCCGCTGCATCGCTGGAGCGAGGAGGCGGAGGTTGCTCGGTGCCTCGAACATGTGTGCGAGCACGGATGCGTTGCTGTTTTGCGGCGCTAGGACTTCCTCTCGATCTTGAGATTGGCAAGAGATAGTCTACATCAACCACGAGTTTGGACTCGTTAAGCTTTGTCGGTCTTCAAGGGTATGTTCTCCACGAATATACATCCGCCCATTGTTTGTATCTAGTAGATAGATCTTGGTACATAGTTGTTCCAATCGTAGGAAAATTTTTGTTTTCTATGTTGCGAACCCTACAGTAGTATCAGATCCGGATCTATGCGTAGATGCTTTGCACGGGTAGTACACATATGAGTATGTGGGCGATGATGATCATTGTATTGCTTCTTAGTTGTACTTTGGATATTGGTGGCATAGTGGGATGAAGCGGCCCGGACAAACTTTACATGTCCTCGCACATGAGACCTGTTCCACGCTTGACATGCAACTAGTTTTGCATAAGTGGCTAGCGGGTGTCTGTCTCTCCTACTATAGTCAATATCTAATTTGCAACGAGTTGTCAACAATTTGGTTATCCTCGTTGTGGTTCATGTTCGTAGGTAAGAACGGTTCTATCTTCGAAAGCCCTAAGCCACGTAAAATTTGCAATGGATAAATTAGAGGCGTCTAGTTTAGATTGTTGCTGGTCTAGTGTTATGATATGGTGATGTTGTAAGTAGAAATATTAGATGATACTCTTACAACACACATAGCGTGTAAGTTCCATAGGCCTTTGCCTTACACATAAAGGTATGATATAAATCATACCATGGTGCACACGATGGAGATCATATGCGGGAACCATATCATTTCACTTATAAATATGTGATGTTTTGATTGCATCTTATATTTCTTGTTTGGTGTTTTATTAGCATAATAAGATGATCCCTCATTTAGATATAAAGATAAGAATGTGTTCTTCCTTAAGTATGCACCGGCAATGTTTCGTCGCTTCAAGACATCACGTGATGATCGGGTGTACTTGAATCCACGAGCATATCTCAGGTGTAAGACAGTTACACACGCGAATACTAAGGTTCTTACTTGGCGAGCCTAGCATGTACAGACATGGCCTCGGAACACGGACCGAAAGGTTAAGCATGAGTCATATGTTTTGATATGATGACCATATGGATGCTCGCCTTTGAAGCTACACCGACTCATGTGATGATCGGACTTGGTGTAGTGGATTTGGTTCATGTAATCACCAAAAAGGCACGAGGGGTGTCGTTTTTGAGTGGGAGTACATTTCTAATTTGGATTAGTAGAACTCAGTTTATCATAAATTAAATCAAAGTGAATTTGCATAATTTGTTGTAGTCATTGGCATTCGTTCACCACCTTATGCATAGATGTAATTAAGATAATAGAACTATATAATTCTGGATATATACTTTACGAACTGGTATCGTATTGTGTTGAGTGTCAATCTAAAGTTTAAATTCATGTTGCAAACTTTCAGTAAACTCTGTTTACTCTGTGAAATTTAATAATGGTATTAAATCGAGAGTAACAATTCTAGTGTTAGTATCTTAAGTATCATGTTTGCCTCCACGATTCTTGATTGTTTTAATATCAAGTTTATCTAGGAGCTGAAAGAATTGTTTCAGAAACCATCATGTGTGACAGATATAACGATATCTGAAACAGTGTTTTGGTTGCAATATGATAGAGTATAATATATGTTCTCATATTGGATGAGAATTTACGAAGGTTGGAGATGCTAGACATCCTAATCATCCAAAAGGGTTTTGGAAAGTAATGTTATACTCCCGATTCACCTTTATAAGCTACAGTATCTTGATCATGAAAGTCGTCATGATAAGGATGAATAGAAGATGTATGTAAAGTGTTTACTACACTAAAAGATTACTAAAGAATAAATTTGAAAGAATGCCGATCATTTTGATGATGGTGATCTACTTCAAAGTGCAAGTCCAAAGGTATTATTATTTGAATATACACGCTTTCGACTATGTGTCATGTAGACGAAACCACTTTTTTATGTTGATAGATTCTTTTAAAAAAGTAAAAGGAAATGCTGAAAGATAATCTATAAAAATATATTTGGCAGAAAAGAAAAGATTGGAAATATCCAATTTAGATATATGGATGATATACATGTTATGGTTGTATTCTTTGCTTGTTAAACAATGTGGTTCTTGGGTATTGGATACCGAATTGGTTGGTATGAAATTTCATACAGAACGACGCAATTCATGAACCACAATGGCCTAAGTAACTAGCAAGAGAATATGTGATGATGTTCATCGAAAACAAACAAACTGTTGTTTGTATTTCTCGTTGACATCAAAGCTTGACTTCAAGATTTGTTTTAATAATTGTTATTTAAATCAGTTATTATGATAACAAAGGTTGTTCAAATAATTACCATATTCCATATAAGATGGATGATTTACAAATTTAGTTGGAGAAATCACATCCATAAAGCCTAATGCTAAAATGTCGCAAGACAAATGATTGAAAGATCACTTATGAAGTGACATCGCTGTTTAAATTATATTGGAAATAAAACATGAAGAAACTCCATTTTCATGGATTTTTGGAGTATTTGATTTGATCAAGTGACGCTTGTGAGACTTTCCTCGGGATAATTAAAACTTCGTTCAAAGGCCAAAGAAGAACAAACGACTAAAATATTGAAATTTATACATATCGATGTATGTAGTCCATTATGTGTAGTCGTAAGCGATGGATTTCAACTTCATATACTTTCTCCAGAAATTTGAGTGAATATTCACTTAATGAGAAAGAAGTATGAAATATTTGAAAAACATTTCAAAGACTTTCAAGATGAAGTGGAAAATCATTGTACCAAGAAAAATAAATGAATTATGATTTGATCATAAAGGGATTTATTTGAGTTACAAGTGTAACAAGAAAAATAAATGAATTATGATTTTATCATAAAGGGATTTATTTGAGTTGCAAGTTTAGAAAAACACCTAGATTTATATCTCCGGAAACACCATATGAGTATGGAGTGTTTGAGATTTGTAATGAAACCTTGTTTGACATGGTTGGATCAAAGGTGTTATTTATAAAACTGCCATTATGTTTTAAAAGATTAAAGCTTTAGAGACTTCCGCTTCTACACTGAAAAGAGCTCCATCTTGATCCGTTGAAATGAAACCATGGAAGTTATGGTTTGGGGTAAAACCCAAGTTGTCATTTCTTAAATTTTGGTATGCTAAACATAATTAAGATGTTTACAACCAAAGTCGGATGAGCATGTCTTTGTAGGTTATTTTGAATAACAATTGGTTATTCCTCCATAACATCAAGGACAAAAGGGTTTGTCGCTTGAAACGTGAAGTTTCTTGAAGAAGGAATTTTTCATAAAAGTTAAGTGGGAGGACAATAGAACTTTGATAAGGTTAACAAACCTTAGCTAAATGTGATGAGTTGCGCAGCGCTGGAAATCGTTCCGGAGGCTGCCATAATGCTCATAGATTATGTGCCTCAAAGGTTGTGGTCACGGAGATCTAAGCTCTTATTAAACCAAGTCGGTCGGATAAACAATCAAATACTTAGATTTGAGAGTAAATCATTATTGTTTGAAAATGATGAACCGACTACATGCAAAGAAGCGATGATGGGCCCTGACTCCGTCAAATGGCTTGAAGCCATAAAATCCGTGATAGTTCCATACACGATAAATCAAGTTTTGAACTTGGAAGACCCTCCAGAAAGGTGTAAAGACCTATCAGTCGTATTTGGATCTATAAAGAAATAGACATGGATGTTTCACATCTATGAAATAGTCGACATGTCGTAAAGTATTTTATGACAATTTTCAAGGAGTTGACTATGACAAGATTTGATCTTTCATAGCGATATTTAATCTGGACGGATTAAAGTAGCAACCACTACATATAATTTGGTATATGGTAGATGAATAAACAAAACAAAATTCTTCTAATAGAATGGTTACCTAGGACGTGTACAAGACACGGTCCAAAGGGTTTTGTTAAAATTCAAAGGGTGCTAAAAGGGCATGCAAACTTCAATGGTTGAAGTAAGCATCGCAGAGTTGGAATCTTCACCGTGATGAAAAATAGTTTTCATCAGGAGACGATGAAGATGCTTGCATTTGCAAGAAATTAAGTGGGAGCGCTAAGACATATTTCTAATACATTATGTGGAGGACATATTGTTGATTGGAAATGATGTATCTTTTATTGACAAAGGTTAAGAATTTCATTTTGATGAAAGACTTAGGCAAAACCAGAATATTTAGCATGAATGTCTATAGCGGATAGACTGTGACGCTAATATGGTTGTTCCAAACGTACATATATGAGATATTGAAGGATTTCAATATAGAAATGACAAGAAAAGATTCTTGTCGCATGGAAAGGAATTGAATCAAGATTCAAGTGTATCGACACTTGATAAGTGAAACAAGATTCAAGTACTTTGACACTTGATGAGTGAAATCACAAGAATGTTTTGATCAATCATACCATGATATGTACACATCCAGATATGTCCTATGCTCTAAGTGTTATGAGCATATACCAGAATGAATTATAAAATGATCATTGGATGATAGTAAGGTTATTCTTATGATCTTTTGGAAGAACTAAGAATATATTTGTGTAGATGTGACAAACAATTACAAATAGTTCATTGTAAAGTGTTACATTGATACTAGTTTTGTCACAAGATACAAATTAAGTTTATCTCAATTTAAACTATGGGTGGCACAATGTAATGGAAAGGAGTTTCCATGATGGATTTGGAAGAGTTCCAAAGTTAAGACATTGTGACGAATACTACAACAAAAGGCTAAGTATATGACTGCTATAGTAGCAGCAAAGGAGGGCATTTGTGCCAAGTAGTTTGTTATCAAACTAAGGTGTGGTTCGCAATGGGCTAACACTAAAGATATATTGTATGATAATAGTATCGACATGGTGTAACCCCAAGGAACTAAAGGTCTCACCGAAAGACTAAATTTATACAATGCCATCTCATTGGAGAATGAGTGATGCGTGGAGACGCAAAGACATGCAAATACACACGGACCTGAAAGCATTAGATCCGTAGATTATGTCAACCACTTATAATCGCGTAGATGGAACACCGGAAAGCCATAAGTGTTCAATACGCAAAGTTTTCAAACTAGATTATTGTCTCTAGTGCAAGTGGGAGACTAAAGGTAATATGCCCGAGAGGCAATAATAAACTGGTTATTATCGTATTCCTTGTTTATGATAAATGTTTATTTTACATGCTATAATTGTATTAATACGGAAACGTTAATACATGTGTGTTTAATAAACAAAAAGGAAGTTCCTAGTTATGCCTCTCTTATAAACTAGCTCGTTGATTAACAATATGATCATAGGTTTCCTAATCATGGACATTGGATGTTGTTAATAACGAGGTCACAATATTAGTGTAATGGTGTGATGAACATTCATCCGAAGTATAGCATTATGATCAAAGTCATTGAGTTTATATTGCTATAACAACTTACGAAGTGATCCTAATCCTTAGACCATGAGATCATGTCAATCACTAACACCGGAAGAGTTTCTTGATAACATCAAACATCACACCGTAACAGGGTGATTATAAAGATGGGTTCAGAACTACTAAAGTGTTATGTTGAGGCCCATGGATCGAGAGTGGAATTTGTTCATCCCGATGACGGATAGATATGCTCTGGGCCCTCTCGGTGATATGACATTGATTAGCTTGCAAGCAAGTGATTTGATCACTAGAATGTTATATCACGGGAACGAGAAAAGAGTACATGTCAGTAACGAGATCAAACTAGGTACGGAGATATCGATGATCGAATCTCGGACATGTAATATATCATGAAACAAAAGGATTAAGATACTAGCGTAAGAGGTTCCGACGATCACAAGAAAGTCATCGTTGAATGTGTGGAGTCGATGGGTCTCGGATCCCGCTTCTGATTATTGATCCGAGAGGGGTCTCGATCATGTCCGCATTATTCGCGAACCGTAGGGTGACACACTTAAGAGACACCGACATCCATTTGGAGCAAAAGTTTCGTGCCGAAAAGAATAACAAGCGCATGAATTTATTTCACTAGATACCGAAACGGGTTTTCGGGTGAAATTGCAGAAAGTGTTTCTGCAAGTGAAATGAAATACTAGCAAGGGGTTATATGTGAATGTTTGTCATTAAAGTAATTGCCAAAATTCTGAATAAATAAAAGGAGTTTTATTTAATGAGAGTTTGCATTAAATTTGGTGGAAATTTAATGGGATTTTGAGTGGGTTTTTGAGTGGAGGGAATTGAAAGGCATTTGAGTGAGTGGAGTGTCCACCCACATGAATGTGTAAGAGGTGGGGGCAGCCCCATGGCTGGACGCATGGCCCCTTGGGTGCCCCCTCTCCCTATAAAAGGAGCCCCTTCCCTCTCTCTCACTCACACCTCCTCGTGAAGGATCTCTCTCCCCCTCTAGAATTTATCCCCCATGGTCTCAGACTAGCGAGATACATGTTCCCGGTGGATATTTGGAAAGAAAGAGTTGTGCTTCCGCTGCATCGCTGGAGCGAGGAGGCGGAGGTTGCTCGGTGCCTCGAACATGTGCGCGAGCATGGATGCGTTGCTGTTTTGCGGCGCTAGGACTTCCTCTCGATCTTGAGATCGGCAAGAGATAGTCTACATCAACCACGAGTTTGGACTCGTTAAGCTTTGTCGGTCTTCAAGGGTATGTTCTCCACGAATATACATCAGCCCATTGTTTGTATCTAGTAGATAGATCTTGGTACATAGTTGTTCCAATCGTAGGAAAATTTTTGTTTTCTATGCTGCGAACCCTACAGTAGTATCAGATCCGGATCTATGCGTAGATGCTTTGCACGGGTAGTACACATATGAGTATGTGGGCGATGATGATCATTGTATTGCTTATTAGTTGTACTTTGGATATTGGTGGCATAGTGGGATGAAGCGGCCCGGACAAACTTTACATGTCCTCGCACATGAGACCTGTTCCACGCTTGACATGCAACTAGTTTTGCATAAGTGGCTAGCGGGTGTCTGTCTCTCCTACTATAGTCAATATCTAATTTGCAACGAGTTGTCAACAATTTGGTTATCCTCGTTGTGGTTCATGTTCGTAGGTAAGAACGGTTCTATCTTCGAAAGCCCTAAGCCACGTAAAATTTGCAATGGAAAAATTAGAGGCGTCTAGTTTAGATTGTTGCTGGGCTAGTGTTATGATATGGTGATGTTGTAAGTAGAAATATTAGATGATACTCTTACAACACACATAGCGTGTAAGTTCCATAGGCCTTTGCCTTACACATAAAGGTATGATAGAAATCATACCATGGTGCACACGATGGAGATCATATGCGGGAACCATATCATTTCACTTATAAATATGTGATGTTTTGATTGCATCTTATATTTCTTGTTTGGCGTTTTATTAGCATAATAAGATGATCCCTCATTTAGATATCAAGATAAGAATGTGTTCTTCCTTAAGTATGCACCGACAATGTTTCGTCGCTTCAAGACATCACGTGATGATCGGGTGTACTTGAATCCACGAGCATATCTCAGGTGTAAGACAGTTACACACGCGAATACTAAGGTTCTTACTTGGCGAGCCTAGCATGTACAGACATGGCCTCGGAACACGGACCGAAAGGTTAAGCATGAGTCATATGTTTTGATATGATGACCATATGGATGCTCGCCTTTGAAGCTACATCGACTCACGTGATGATCGGACTTGGTGTAGTGGATTTGGTTCATGTAATCACCAAAAAGGCACGAGGGGTGTCGTTTTTGAGTGGGAGTACATTTCTAATTTGGATTAGTAGAACTCAATTTATCATAAATTAAATCAAAGTGAATTTGCATAATTTGTTGTAGTCATTGGCATTCGTTCACCACCTTATGCATAGATGTAATTAAGATAATAGAACTATAGAATTCTGGATATATACTTTACGAACTGGTATCGTATTGTGTTGAGTGTCAATCTAAAGTTTAAATTCCTGTTGCAAACTTTCAGTAAACTCTGTTTACTCTGTGAAATTTAATAATGGTATTAAATCGAGACTAACAATTCTAGTGTTAGTATCTTAAGTATCATGTTTGCCTCCACGATTCTTGATTGTTTTAATATCAAGTTTATCTAGGAGCTGAAAGAATTGTTTCAGAAACCATCATGTGTGACAGATATAACGATATCTGAAACAGTGTTTTGGTTGCAATATGATAGAGTATAATATATGTTCTCATATTGGATGATAATTTACGAAGGTTGGAGATGCTAGACATCCTAATCATCCAAAAGGGTTTTGGAAAGTAATGGTATACTCCCGATTCACCTTTATAAGCTACAGTAGCTTGATCATGAAAGTCGTCATGATAAGGATGAATAGAAGATGTATGTAAAGTGTTTACTACACTAAAAGATTACTAAAGAATAAATTTGAAAGAATGCCGATCATTTTGATGATGGTGATCTACTTCAAAGTGCAAGTCCAAAGGTATTATTATTTGAATATACACGCTTTCGACTATGTGTCATGTAGACGGAAACACTTTTTTATGTTGATAGATTCTTTTAAAAAAGTAAAAGAAAATGCTGAAAGATAATCTATAAAAATATATTTGGCAGAAAAGAAAAGATTGGAAATATCCAATTTAGATATATGGATGATATACATGTTATGGTTGTATTCTTTGCTTGTTAAACAATGTGGTTCTTGGGTATTGGATACCGAATTGGTTGGTATGAAATTTCATACAGAACGACGCAATTCATGAACCACAATGGCCTAAGTAACTAGCAAGAGAATATGTGATGATGTTCATCGAAAACAAACAAACTGTTGTTTGTATTTCTCGTTGACATCAAAGCTTGACTTCAAGATTTGTTTTAATAATTGTTATTTAAATCAGTTATTATGATAACAAAGGTTGTTCAAATAATTACCATATTCCATATAAGATGGATGATTTACAAATTTAGTTGGAGAAATCACATCCATAAAGCCTAATGCTAAAATGTCGCAAGACAAATGATTGAAAGATCACTTATGAAGTGACATCGCTGTTTAAATTATATTGGAAATAAAACATGAAGAAACTCCATTTTCATGGACTTTTGGAGTATTTGATTTGATCAAGTGACGCTTGTGAGACTTTCCTCGGGATAATTAAAACTTCGTTCAAAGGCCAAAGAAGAACAAACGACTAAAATGTTGAAATTTATACATATCGATGTATGTAGTCCATTATGTGTAGTCGTAAGCGATGGGTTTCAACTTCATATACTTTCTCCAGAAATTTGAGTGAATATTCACTTAATGAGAAAGAAGTATGAAATATTTGAAAAACATTTCAAAGACTTTCAAGATGAAGTGGAAAATCATTGTAACAAGAAAAATAAATGAATTATGATTTGATCATAAAGGGATTTATTTGAGTTACAAGTGTAACAAGAAAAATAAATGAATTATGATTTTATCATAAAGGGATTTATTTGAGTTGCAAGTTTAGCAAAACACCTAGATTTATATCTCCGGAAACACCATAGGAGTATGGAGTGTTTGAGATTTGTAATGAAACCTTGTTTGACATGGTTGGATCAAAGGTGTTATTTATAAAACTGCCATTATGTTTTAAAAGATTAAAGCTTTAGAGACTTCCGCTTCTACACTGAAAAGAGATCCATCTTGATCCGTTGAAATGAAACCATGGAAGTTATGGTTTGGGGTAAAACCCAAGTTGTCATTTCTTAAATTTTGGTATGCTAAACATAATTAAGATGTTTACAACCGAAGTCGGATGAGCATGTCTTTGTAGGTTATTTTGAATAACAATTGGTTATTCCTCCATAACATCAAGGACAAAAGGGTTTGTCGCTTGAAACGTGAAATTTCTTGAAGAAGGAATTTTTCATAAAAGTTAAGTGGGAGGACAATAGAACTTTGATAAGGTTAACGAACCTTAGCTAAATGTGATGAGTTGCGCACCGCTGGAAATCGTTCCGGAGGCTGCCATAATGCTCATAGATTATGTGCCTCAAAGGTTGTGGTCACGGAGATCTAAGTTCTTATTAAACCAAGTAGGTCGGATAAACAATCAAATACTTAGATTTGAGAGTAAATCATTATTGTCTGAAAATGATGAACCGACTACATGCAAAGAAGCGATGATGGGCCCTGACTCCGTCAAATGGCTTGAAGCCATAAAATCCGTGATAGTTCCATACACGATAAATCAAGTTTTGAACTTGGAAGACCCTCCAGAAAGGTGTAAAAACCTATCAGTCGTATTTGGATCTATAAAGAAATAGACATGGATGTTTCACATCTATGAAATAGTCGACATGTCGTAAAGTATTTTACGACAATTTTCAAGGAGTTGACTATGACAAGATTTGATCTTTCATAGCGACATGTCGTAAATAGACATGGATGTTTCACATCTATGAAATAGTCATTGAGTTTATATTGCTATAACAACTTACGAAGTGATCCTAATCCTTAGACCATGAGATCATGTCAATCACTAACGCCGAAAGAGTTTCTTGATAACATCAAACATCACACCGTAACAGGGTGATTATAAAGATGGGTTCAGAACTACTAAAGTGTTATGTTGAGGCCCATGGATCGAGAGTGGAATTTGTTCATCCTGATGACGGATAGATATGCTCTGGGCCCTATCGGTGATATCACATTGATTAGCTTGCAAGCAAGTGATTTGATCACTAGAATGTTATATCACGGGAACGAGAAAAGAGTACATGTCAGTAACGAGATCAAACTAGGTATGGAGATACCGATGATCGAATCTCGGACATGTAATATATCGTGAAACAAAAGGATTAAGATACTAGCGTAAGAGGTTCCGACGATCACAAGAAAGTCATCGTTGAATGTGTGGGAGTCAGTATGGGTCTCAAGATCCCGCTTCTGATTATTGATCCGAGAGGGGTCTCAATCATGTCCGCATTATTCGCTAACCGTAGGGTGACACACTTAAGAGACACTGACATCCATTTGGAGCAAAAGTTTCGTGCCGAAAAGAATAAGAAGCGCAGGAATTTATTTCACTAGATACCGAAACGGGTTTTCGGGTGAAATTGCAGAAAGTGTTTCTGTATGTGAAATGAAATACTAGCAAGGGGTTATATGTGAATGTTTGTCATTAAATAAATAAAAGGAGTTTTATTTAATGAGAGTTTGCATTCAATTTGGTGGAAATTTAATGGGATTTTGAGTGGGTTTTTGAGTGGAGGGAATTGAAAGGCATTTGAGTGAGTGGAGTGTCCACCCACATGAATGTGGAAGAGGTGGGGGCAGCCCCATGGCTGGGCGCATGGCCCCTTGGGTGCCCCCCCCTCTCCCTATAAAAGGAGCCCCCCTCCCTATCTCTCACTCACACCTCCTCGTGAAGGATCTCTCTCCCCCTCTAGAATTTATCCCCCATGGTCTCGGACTAGCAAGATACATGTTCCCGGTGGCTATTCGGCAAGAAAGAGTTGTGCTTCCGCTACATCGCTGGAGCGAGGAGGCGGAGGTTGCTTGGTGCCTCGAACATGTGTGCGAGCACGGATGCGTTGCTGTTTTGCGGCGCTAGGACTTCCTCTCGATCTTGAGATTGGCAAGAGATCGTCTACATCAACCACGTGTTTGGACTCGTTAAGCTTTGTCGGTCTTCAAGGGTATGTTCTCTACGGATATACATCCGCCCGTTGTTTGTATCTAGTAGATAGATCTTGGTACATAGTTGTTCCCATCGTAGGAATTTTTTTGTTTTCTATGCTGCGAACCCTACAGCTCATGCTGAAGCCTGGATGATGTAGTCGTACCCGTCCGACCTCAAGGTAGCTGAGCTCCTCGCAAGTCACCCCTTGTCCTGGTCCTCACACGATGGTCCAGAAGCTTCAATAGGCCCACCAAGTTACCACAGGCATACGGTGCAAGACGATGACTCCCGGTCAAGGATCCCGCCAACATTGCAGAAGTAGATATCTTGGCTGGAATCCCAGCAGCGCAACAACGTGTTGCAGAAAAGAACGCCTTGTTGTAACGCTCCCAAATCGAGTCTATGTAGATCTTAGCATTTCCTGCCAAAACCCACATAGAAGTGATTCAAAGACGCCCACCAGACACTTTCGTGTGGGTGGGATTTGGTTACAAGTAGTTACATCACAGTAGTTTACAATAGAGTCCAGAAGAACTTATATATACAATAACGACTCGACGAGTCAAGAATACAAATGATACAATTCAAAGAGAAAGCGAAATAGTATCTGAGTATGGATAAGGACCGAATGGGACTAAGAGTCCTGAAGGGTAGCCAAGCGGTGTCCATAAACCCTGTCTAGGCCAAGCCGAAAGGGTAACCTTGCTAACGTCGTCGATCACATACCTATCACAGCCAAAGGGTGCCGACAAAGGGAAAAGGAAAACAGAAAAAGAGCGGTCAGTACCAAGTCCGGTACATGGCGAGTCTTAGAATTCGGCTGTCCTCGCCTACATAGGTATGGTGGGCTCATCTACAGCAAAGCTTGCGCTATCTAACTTATAGAGACACGCTACAACTTTGGATATTAGAGAGATATAAGAGAGCATTATATGATATCTATAATATAACACCAAGCATAACCTATCCGAAGATTTTTCCCCTCGGAGACCAGTCGAGGAAGTCCTCTTGCAGAACACACACGGTGGCAATTTTAGTTAAGCAGTTGTTTAGTTGATAAGGCTAATTACTAATCATATTATTAGAGGCAAATCATTAGTGGTGTTTCCTATGATCATAACATTGTACTCTTGAGGCATCCATAGCCGTGGACATACGGTTTCTCAAAAAGATTTATACTGCAGGGATGCACTAATGTACCCAAACGCATGATCAACCCTTTAGGAAATATATCACGCGTGCCATTTGAATCTCACAACAAGAACTGTCCCTTAACTACGCGCATAACCATAGGCTTCACCTACTGTGTTGATCCAACCAAGAGGCACGACGATTCTCGAGGGAGGCACATCGTCTGCGTCTACTATACCAAACGGCCCTAGAAGAAAACTTGTAGAGCTCCCCTTGGAACCGCCGGCATGTACTGCTTTTATGTATGCAAGCCATGGCAGTCCACCAAAATATCAAGTCTGAAGACATATCCAACTCACCTATGTCCAAGGACATATTATGTGTATGCACCAAATGTAAAACCAATTTTGTAACCCTCTGGATAAACAAATAGCAACAGTAGTCGAGGGGGGTCCCAGCGGCCCCATGTTTGGTTAGCACGATGAACTCAGAACTGGTATCGTAGAACAAACGGGTCCTAGGTCGGATCAAGCAGTTACCAAAGGTGGTCCCTACCAGGGACTTATCATTATGTGAAACCATAACCATAATCATAACCATAACCAACATCACCAAATTAATTATCTTATCACCAACAACATCCAATTATCATGTTCCACCTGTATGAGAGCGATGCTAAGCATGCCTACGACTCACAAAGACAAAGCTAACCAATCAAATAAGGAAATAGGATAACCAAGGCAATATAGTGGAGCAGGTAAATAAAGGAACGGTACTATATCATCGACAATAAGGATAGCAACAGATCAAGTGTCACATCCCAAGATTTTCCAAATCTTGTAATGTGAAAAATAAATTAATAAAATAAAATCTTGTTAGATTTTCAGGGCGAGAAGAAACTTTTTGAATTCAATTGGAACCTCAAACCAATTTGAATCAAATAATCCTAAAAGGATTTAAAAATATAAACATTTAATAAAGGAAAATAAAATATTTTGGAATTACTATTTTGGATCTTTTAATAAAAAGATTTGGTTTTCAAATGAAAAAGAATGGATTTATAAATAAGGATTAATTTATAAAGCCAAATTAAACCTTGGCCAATATTTTGAAATAAAATGTTTTGTTTTGATTAAAATTAGTAAAGGCTTATTTAAATAAAATAATAAGGATTTAATACCCAATTTTATTTAAGTAAAGGCTTTTCCCATTTTAAACAAACACTAAAGCTTATTTATTTATTTTAAATAAGTTTTCCAAGTATTTTATATTCTCAAATATAACCTACTGAAGTGTTTTTGGTTTTATTTTAGTTTTCAAAATAAATATTTTATTAAAAACAAATCCTATTTGATTTAATAACTAAAGTCCATTCTATTTAATTATTAATGGACCCTAAAATAAAAGGTTATTTTGTTTTAAACAAGTTTCCAAGTATTCTTTATTTCCAAATAAAACCTACTGATTTGGTTTTGAAAATATTTGGATTTCAAATAGAGATTTTATTAAATAAATCAAACCCTATTTGATTAAATAACTATGGTCTATTATATTTAATAGATCCTAAAAAGAATAAAAATATTATTTTATTTTAGGATTTGGTTTATGTTGATAAACAGAACCAAAAACTCATTACAAGTTTGTTTTGTTTGAATTGTTTGAATGTTTGAATATTTGATTGAAATTCAAAACAGAAATTTGAATTAGAAAAAGAAAAAGCAAACAGGAAGAAAAAAATAGAAACTGGCCGACCCAACCCAGCAGCCCAACTAAGCCCAGTACCAGCCCAGTCTTTCTCCCCCTCCACGAAATGTTTCTCACTTAAAGCCGCACCCACAGAGACACCGACTGGTGGACCCCGTTCCCTCTCCCTTTCTTTCACTGCCAAGCGGACCCCACCCCTCCAGCTCACCGTCTTCAACCCTGCGACCACTTCCTTCCCCCGTTTCAGCATTGATCTCGCGGGAGTAATTCTCGTCAATACAGCGAGTAATGTCTGTCATAAATCACGCTCAGTAACTCGCCTGCGTCCCCTCTCTCTTTCCCCTCTCTCGCCCGACCCTCTCTGCCTCAGAGCTGTCCCAATTTGGAGCCACATCACCTCTGACTCCGGCGAGCTCCGCGGGAAATTCTGGCCACACCTCGCCGCGAGCTTGTTCTACATCGCCTGGCGAACCTCCCAGCGTCAACCGCTTGGCCACGGCCACACCAGACGCTCGGCTTCGTCAACTTCTGAGCACCACCGACGTCGCGACTACTCCGGCGAAACCTCCCTGGTAAGCCAGACCGCCCCGACCCCTCTCGTTCACGCACACACCTTCTCCGTGTCTTTGCGCATCTGACCGTGTGTCTCGTTTGTCTCCGAGTGATCCCTAGCGCCGTCCTCGACGACGACTAAGCAAGGCCGAGGCGCAGCTCCACTCCGGCGAGCAATCAAGCCCACTCCAGCGCGCCCCTCGACGAGCATCCACAACGTTGAGCATCAGCAGGCTTTGGCGATTCTGGTGAGCTACCCCTCTGCTTCCCTCTCCTCCTAAATCACGGGCGACCACACCGTCTGAGCGTGCCGCCGCCAACCACCGCCGCCAGCGCCGCCACTTTGTGGTCAATTAGATCAGAGCCATTCATTTTAGATCGGACTCATAGGAACCAGCGACTTAAACGAAAGGGTATGCATCGATCAGAGCCGCACAGATCCCTTTTAATCCAACGGTCTGCAGAGTGATCCACACTGAACCGGTATCATCCAACCAGAACACGCCACGTGTCCAGGTTTCGTTTTAAAAACAGATTTGAATCTGTTATAGATTCAATTTTCAAACCTTTGTAACGTTTGATCCACACGTCCAAAAATTGCAAATTTGGTATTATTGGAATCAGTGGAACAAACCCTAGCCAACCATTCCTTTAGTTTAGCAAATAGTATCTGTTAGCTTGTTGGTTTTTTCAGAAACATTTGTATGCATGTTAAGAATGTAAAAATTGTTTAAAAATGAATTTGGGGTTAAAATCTTTGGCAAATGGATTGATTTGAACCTACTAACATTAGGAAACACTTTGTGGACTCAAAAATGTATTTGGTGAAACAAAATAAAGATTCTTTGATTTAAAACCATTTCTAGTCAAATAGAAATGTGGTTTATTTATTAAAAATGATTTTGAAGGAAAACTTTAGAGAAATGTTTTGTTTTAAACTATCTGACCCTAAACAACAAGTTTTATGGTTTGAAAACATATTTGGTGAACCTTGGAGATTAATGCCTTGGTAAAAATATTTCTACACCACATAAAATGATACTTTGTTTTGAAAATGGTTTTTGAAGTGAAACCTTTTGGAAATGACTTTGCCACTTGACAA
This sequence comes from Avena longiglumis, assembly GCA_030063025.1. NCBI lineage: Eukaryota > Viridiplantae > Streptophyta > Magnoliopsida > Poales > Poaceae > Avena > Avena longiglumis. The sequence goes on along the minus strand of CP125974.1, from coordinate 451,069,795 downwards.
AATGACCATTAGGTGTTTTCAAATGTTTATGACCCATTAGGAACCACTTTTTCAAAAAAAAACAAAGCTTGGCATGCTTGCATGCATTACTTTGACTTTTTCATTTTATGTGTTGTTTTGCTTGATTGGTAGATTGAGTTTGTGCCTTGCTTGATTGATTTGTAGTGACTTGAAGAGTGTGATTGTTGCAAGGACAAGGAGTGAACCTATACTCTACCAAAAAGGCAAGTGATGCTTCATACTTTCTATCCCATTACTTTCACTATGCATTAGTGATTTTTCTAAGTAAAACTTGCATGGAATTTTTTGCTAAGTATAACCCTTGCTATAGGAAAACTAATAGATGAAACCTTAGTGGAAATCTTCCTAAGTTAAGATTCCTATTACTATCAAGCTTAGCCTAGCTAATAGAAAATAAGGGTATATTATATATTCACACTATGGAAAATTTCTAAGTCTCAGGACTTGTGTTTTGTTTAATAAAACAACTAAGTTAATGAATCACCTGGGTGGAATGGTAATTGCTTGGTGGATTTTGGTTGAGTGGTTCACAAGGCCCATGTCTATGGTTTACCTTGTGTATCTCACTTGTGGATTGCCACCCAGGAACAAAGAGATTTGAGATGTCAAATGTTGAGAAGCTTCAAGTGCAACCACTTGGCATTATGGGCTCTGCCTAGATCATATAGGTTGCAAGAACTTAGCCATATGGACAGTGGGTGGTAGAGTTTGATAGGTTGGAGCGCGTCCATTTTTGTCTAAGGGAAGGCTTCTGAAAGATCTTTTCTTGGGAAACCAAGTCTTGTGGGGAAAGTGCACCACCTCTGCAGAGCGTAAAATCTAAGTACTTAGCCATGTCCCTGGTAAAGGACAATTTTGAGCATCAAGACATGGAAGCAATCAAGAATCTCATCATTCAAATTTCTAAGTTAAAATCTTGTGGTTTGAACAAGGGTTGTTTGAAATCTTCAATCTTTGATTGAGAGAAGCCTTGGAAAAGATTTTGTCAAAACAAAAACTTAGTATTTTCAAAATGATAAGGAAAATCTATTTTGAGCAATGCAAGCCTCAACTCCACTTAGCCATATGCATATAGATGATAGACTCCACTATACTACCATAGTATCACTTGCCAATACAATTCAAATGTATTGACCCTTGTGGCTGTAACTTGTAATGTTGCAGGTTTGATTGATTTTAGTGAAGATTGATTGATTAGGATTACAAAGTCTACAACCAACATACACTGTGGCACTTTGAAGATGAAGGACCCCATGCTTATAGTTATTCCGCTGCAATGTAATGTAATAGCCAAATGAGCTATGTATGATGTAATAAAATTATGTTATTCCTGGTTATAAAGTTATATTATGACCTTTGTTTCTTGATATTACATCTTAACTGTGGATGCTAGCTATTGATCCAGGGACTAGCATTGTAAACACAGGGGACTCCACCTTATATTGTTGTAAGGTTGGGACACTCCCTCTACATCAAGGAAGGAAGGAAATACTATAATGCAAAATAGGTAGAAGAGGGATAATGCTCGCCTGTAAGACAAAGTTGGTGACCGAAGGCTTGTCACAACTCGCATCCACTCATCGTCCTATCCGGTAAAGAAGAAAAACACTAGAAACAGCAACCGCTGCAATATTTAATACTACGGCGGAAGATCCGGCATGTTCATGATATGATGCATGACATGGCAATATGCGATCCCACTTAGCAATATTAAACGGAATCAGGATCCCAACATGTAATAGAAGGTTTAAGTTGTTTATCTACCCCGCAATTTAAATGTCGAAATAGCAAGGCAAAACATGGCATCAATGAGCTACACAGTATTAAATGGAACCAGGATAAAACAAGTCATAATCCCACATATTTCATATTTATTTAATAGATGCATCACCATTTAATCCTGAACAATACTATATGTATGAAAACATGAATGATTTAATATGCGACTCCAGGAACATCGCCTTCGGATTATGTGATGGAGACCTTGGAGTTTCGTCTTCGGGCGATTGACAATCTTGGATTGGTGTCGGGTCCTCGGAAGTTCTTGATAGAGGCACATGTACACTGATGCGTGCACCCAGCGTTGACGTGGGACACTTCGTTGGAACCCCAAGAGCAAGGTGTGATGAACACAGCATCAAGTTTCCCTCAGTAGAGACTGAGGTTATCGAACCTGAAGGAGGAAGGAAACGTCTCAAAGGTGTTGCTGGCAACGTGGAGACCTGCACAACACAAACTCAAGACTTTGCCCCAACGAATCAGTGAGGTTGTCAAGCTTACCGGTTTGCTATAACAAAGGATTAAACATATGGTGTGGAAGGTAATGGTTTACAGCAAGTAAAAAAGTAACAATGGAAGGTGTATCAATGGTAAAGATTGGACCGGGGTCCATAGTTCACTAGAGGTGCTCTCCTTACATAAACAACATGACATGAATGGTAAACAAATTACAGCGGGGCAATTGACAGGAACTGAGAAAGGCATAATAATGCAATTACTAGCCAGAAAGATCCTATGAGGTTGATTGGGCAATACAACAATATACATAGAACGTCATCCAACTGCATCTATGACTAGAAGTCCACCTTCAGGTTATCATCCGAACCCCCTCCAGTATTAAGTTGCAAGCAACAGACAACTGCTTTAAGCAAAGTGTGTAAGGTAAACAGTCCACATGTTCCATGAACAAGAAACTGTTGTTTTCTCCCTAGTATCAATAGCACATCTACAACCAAAGAGATTATTGTCACTTCCCTTGAAAAATAGAGGCATGAACCCACTATCGAGCATAAATACTCCCTCTTGGAGTCACTAGCAACTACTTGGCCAAGATAACCACTAGCAATGGAGAGCATGCAAGATCACAAAAAACACAGACATGATAGAATCATAAATATAAAACCATTAATCAAACCAACATAATAATCTCAATATCCATCGGATCCCCGCAAACACAACATGCATGATTACAAATAGATTAGATCTTGATCATGAACGGAGCTCACAATATCTATACATGAAAGCACAAAGGAGGAGATACAACCATCTAGCTACTACATGGACCCATATCCCAAGGTGGAACTACTCACGAATCATACCGGAGACAAGGCCTCCGGGATCATCTCCCCTCCAGCAGGGTGCTGGGAAGAGCTTCACCCCCCCCCCGATCTAGGGACGATGGTGGCAGCTACAGACGGTTTCATGGATTTCTGATCGGGTTTTCAGGGTTTCTGCATCGGGGGCTTCTTATAGGCGAAGGGGCGAGACCGGGAGGCGGCCAGGGCCACCACACCCTAGCCAGGCGCGGGCCCACCTGTGGCCACACCTTGGGGGTTGTCCCCTCTGGCCGGCCCCTCCGGCTCTCCTCTGGACTTATTGTTCCCCACGGAAAGTAATTGACTTTGTCCTTCATCCCGTCCAATTCCGAGGATATTTCTTTACTAACTTTTCTAAAACCAAAAACAGCAAAAAACAGGCAGCTGGCACTGTTGCAACTTGTTAATAGGTTAGTACCAGAAAACATGTAAAAAAGCACCTCAAAGTGTGGACAAGTAAAGCAAAGTAGATACTAAAAAAGCATGGAACATCAAAAATTATAGATACATTTCCAACATATCAGCATCCCCAAGCTTAACTCCTGCTCGTCCTCGAGTAGGTAAGTGATAAAAGAATAATTTTTGAGGTGACATGCACCCTCACAATAAAGATTCAACCATTTGCAAGCATTAAAAGCTAGGATAAAAGAACTCTAAACATGTGCATGAAAGATGGAGCTCTAACAATAGGACATAGTAACTATGCATGCAACATGGAAAGCTACAGAAAAAGATCATGAATAATATGCATTAAAAATGTTTGTTTCACATGCAGAAAACATAGCATAGTGGCAATCAGCTTGTCCCTCATAGAGTAGCAATATAATGCATAGGACACCTGCAAAGTTCACAAGGTTGACTATAAACAAATAGCACAAGATCAAGTAATAACACAATATGCATCAATTAATAAGCTTTGGAACACTGCACACAGAATGACAACTATGCTCTCTTAATGGTGCCTAAAGGTAGAAGGTGGAGACTCAAATAATGGTGGAAGAAAGGCCTTTTTGTAAAAGAAGCAGGGATTACAAGTTTCAAAAAGAGCTTCCAAAATTATGGTACTAGTTAGCTTTCAGCCCTCATTGCCCCTATCATAAGCATCTTGAATTGTTAAGGTTAAAGTGGCAAAGCTGAAGTATATGCTTGACGAAGTATAAGTTGGCAATCTCATGCCCCTTGAATACGAGGGCCACACCTCATGCATACTCCACTTTGGGTCCAGGTAAGTTCTTGTCACTTTAAGTATTTGCATATCATTGAGAACCGCTAACAGGGTACCCCTTGCACATGGCACAAGAGCTTTCCCATAATCAAAATGACAAGATAAGCAGACAATGAGAATCTCAGCAATTCTTCTTATGTACCATGGGAAGATGGTGCTTTTTCTCTCTTTCCTCTTTTCTCAATGTGTCTTTTTTATAAGAAGAATGCTTCATAGATGTCACTATAGTGATGCTACAAGTTTCCACCATGATTAGGCATGGCTTAGGCTAGCGGCCCACGCGTTTCTCTTACATAGGATACAAACTCCATGGACTTACAAGTTCCCTCTTTATTTCACACCGGTGACATCCATAGACAAAAGAACATGATATCAACTGAGCACAGCAAGGTACAAGTGCAATATTGAAAACGTTCCCCATGATAGCACGGTTCTGCTAATTCCAACTTATAAGTGCAAGCATATACAACAATGGTTCAAGTTTATTAGGGGCAAAGAATAAGGTGTTCCATCAATTTTGTGAGGGCTTTAATCACTAAGTTTTCACATAACAAAATAGTTTTTAATTGGAAGGTAGCTAAAAACAAGAATATACTTGGAATGGTGTAACACACCATGCATAGGAGTTTATAGTGAACACTTTGGAATAACTTGGTTTCTTGGTAGTTGGAGGCATGAGTAGAACTTACTCATACAAGTGGAGGCTAGCAAAAGACTAGGAGCAACCAACTAAGAGAGCAATAATGGCCATAATCATGCAATGAAACAAAGCAAACTAACCAAAGCAAAGAGTGGTACTACAAGTCAAGGACTAAATGATCATAGAGGCTAATGGTGACTTGTCATAGTCATAACATGGTGTGAGAATGTGCCAAGTCAACCCAAGCAAAACATCAAAGGAGAATACCATAATACTATGCTTTTGTATGCTAAAACAACGCATAATTTCATCAAGGCACACTAAGCAATCCCAATTGTTTGGAACAAGACATGCTACAGCAATAATCACTAGGCATAATGCTAAAACAACACCTAGCATGTCATGTTAAAGTCTAAGTCACAGTCAATGCAAGCTCCTCTTGCACTTCAAGCAAGAACTTACTACTCCTTTCCAAACACCAAGCAAACTTATTTGTAAAACAACACAGCGAGAACGGGGGTCCAAACTACTAAAGCAAACTAAACAAACTAAGCAAAGCAAACGAAAACTAAGACGCTCCAAGAACAACATAATTGTACATGAAACAATAAAAACGAAGTGTCTAGACAGACCTGAGCTTTTTATTGATGAAGAAGGGGATGCCTTGGGCATCCCCAAGCTTTGACGCTTGTGCCTCTTGGATATTTCTTGGGGTGACACCATGGTGGCATCCCCAAGATTGAGCTTTTTTACATTCTTCATCTCATTGCATCATTCTCTCTCTATACCTGAAATTTTTCCTTCATACAAAACTTCACACAATCTTCATTAGCAACATTAGCTTATTCAAAAGATATTAGACCACTGGAAAAACTTTGGAACAGCAAGGCTTTTCACTAAAAACACAAGCTACTGTATTAACTCCTTCAAAGAAACTCAATTTACCTGAAGAGAGCTAAAAAAGGAATCAATAAGAAGCAAATGCAAATAATGGCAGAAATCTGTCAAAACAGACCAGCAGGTAGAAAGGAATTTTTTCAAACATCTTTTGTTGCTCAAATAAAAAAGTGTTTAACTAAATAAAGTTAGCCAACATATTGGAGGATTTATTCGTAAATTGTGAGCTCAATCCGAGTTACAAAGCCTCCTCACGAATTTTTTTAGTGGAGGATAGAAATCTGTTTCGGACAGGAACTCCCCAAATCTTACTTCCCTCTTATTAGAGGTCATTCTTGGCACAAAAAGCAAACAAAAAGGATAAGAAGAGGTTATTACAGAAGTAATAACTTCCAAGACTCAAGGAAACTCTTGGGTTATCTCCCAACAAGTACTTTTTTCTTTAACGCCTTTAAGTTAGGCACAAGAAGCAAGAAGAATCAAGTATTTTCAAATGAAGAATTGCCCCTTTTGTTCCTTCTTTTCTTACCTTTCTTTTTCTTCTTAGGGAAGATATGATTGCTTACCGGGGGAATAAAGTGCATGATGCCTTCTCCCACGTCTATTACTGCCCCAAGGTGTTTCAGTAGAGATCTTCCAAGTGTGATATGTCCTTTGCCTACACATTCAATAACAAGATAATCAGTAGACACCATTTTCCCAGAGATTTTTGTAAACACACCTTCAGCTATTCCAATGGGCAATATAGTGGCATTGTTGGTAAGAGAGATTTCCTCTCCTCCTTCAATAAGCCCCCAAATACTCAAGGAGTCAAAAAAATCTTTAGGCATGAGACAAAATTCAGACATGATATCACAGCGAGTATCAAAAAGTGTAGTGTTTATTGAGACTTTAATTGTGGGAAACCAATTTGAAGGCCCATAATTTATGGGAACATAATCATGGTAGTCCCTAAGAGTGTGATAGCAACTATTCATGGCAGCAATAGTGGTCTCAAGATGGTTCAACCTAGCAAAAATACTTGTGAAAGAGGAATCAGACTTGCCAGGTGTACCATAGATCATGATTAATTTTCTTATAGCATCATAAGCTTCATCATCATTACAAAGCAAAAAATATTTTTCAGCCACAGCATCTAAAGCATATCTATAACGAAGAGCAATACCGCGGTAGAAACTATCAATAACCAAGCTGAGGCTTACCTCAGGCTCAGTTTCCCTCTGGAAAACAGAGATTCTAGACCAAGCTTCCTTAAAACTTTCTTCACTTTTTTGCTTAAAGTGGAGATTTCTACCATAGGGGAAATAAAGGCAGACCTCGACATGGAAGCAACTAGAGCAAGAACTATTTTTTTTGTGTTTTTGAATAAGGCAAGCAAACCAAGCTAGACTAATTTTTTGGGTTTTCTTAAAAGAGGCAAACAAAACCAAGCAAAAGAAACAAAGAAAACTAAAAACAAAGTAAAGAGAAAAGAAGTGAAGGACTCCCCTAATGAAGACGTCCTTAGCCTCCCCGGCAACGGCGCCAGAAATCTTGGTGCTTGATGGGGAGGAAGAAGTTTGATGTCCCTTTATTCCTCGGCAATGGCGCCAGAAATCTTTATCCGTGCACCCAGCGTTGACGTGGGACACTTCGTTGGAACTCCAAGATCAAGGTGTGATGAGCACAACAGCAAGTTTCCCTCGGTAGAGACCAAGGTTATCGAACCTGAAGGAGGAAGGAAACGTCTCAAAGGTGTTGCTGGCAACGTGGAGACCTGCACAACACGTGGAGAACCAAGATTGGATTGGGCAATACAACAATATACATAGACCGCCATCCAACTGCATCTATGACTAGAAGTCCACCTTCAGGTTATCATCCGAATCCCCTCCAGTATTAAGTTGCAAGCAACAGACCACTGCTTTAAGCAAAGTGTGTAAGGTAAACAGTCCACATGTTCCATGAACAAGAGACCGTTGTTTTCTTCCTAGTAGCAATAGCACATCTACAACCGAAGAGATTATTGTCACTTCCCTTGGAAACTAGAGGCATGAACCCACTATCGAACATAAATACTCCCTCTTGGAGTCACTAGGAACTACTTGGCCAAGATAACCACTAGCAACGGAGAGCATGCAAGATCACAAACAACACAGACATGATAGAATCATAAAGATAAAACCATAAATCAAACCAACATAATAATCTCAATATCCATCGGATCCCCACAAACACAACATGCATGATTACAAATAGATTAGATCTTGATCATGAACGGAGCTCACAAGATCTATACATGAAAGCACAAAGGAGGAGATACAACCATCTAGATACTACATGGACCCATAGTCCAAGGTGGAACTACTCATGAATCATACCGGAGAAAAGGCCTCCGGGATGATCTCCCTCCGGCAGGGTGCCGGGAAGAGCTTCAGATCCCCCCAATCTAGGGACGATGGCGGCGGCTACAGACGGTTTCGTGGATTTCTGATCGGGTTCTCAGGGTATCTGCATCGGGGCTTCATATAGGAGAAGGTGCGAGACCGGGAGGCGGCCAGGGACACCAAACCATAGCCAGGCGCAGGCCTACCTATGGCCGCGCCTGGGGGGTTTGGCCCCTCTGGCCGGCCCCTCCAGCTCTCCTCTAGACTTCTTGTTCCCCACGGAAAGTAATTGACTTTGTCCTTCGTCCCATCCAATTCCGAGAATATTTCTTTACTAACTTTTTTGAAACCAAAAACAGCAGAAAACAGGCATCTCTGTAACACCCTCAGAATCGGACCTATGCAAGTTTTGGCAAAATTCGCCAAACCCGCATAGAAACGATTCAAAGGTGCCCACCAGTCACTTTCGTGCGGGTGGAAAACGAAGTAATAACATTACACAACAGTCCTCGATGGGACCCACAGAACAGGTATATATAACAGCGACTCAATGAGTCAAGAATCCAGATATAATATACAAAGATCCAAATCACCTTGAAAACGATATAGCGTCCAGCTACGGACAAGAGGCAAATGGGGCTAAGAGCCCTGAAGAATAACCAATGGCGTCCATAACCCTGCCCAGGCCAAGCCGGAAGGGTAACCCTGCTAACGGCGTCGATCTCAAAACCTGCTTAAACAAAAGGGGTGCCGACAAAGGGCAAAGGAAAAGAGGAGCGTCGATCGAGGCCAAGACACGCGAGACTAGAATTCGGTCCTCGCCTACATAGGTATGGTGGATCAAGCGGCAGCAAGATGCACTAACAATCTATAGAGATGCGATACAACCTGGCGGTTATCGAGAGGGGTGAGAATGACCTATCCGGATCCAACACAAGCTAACACCAAACAAACCCATCTGGCGTTTCCCCTCGAGACCAAACGAGGAAGTCAACCGAGGAACTCACACCGCTGGCGCTTTACTTATTCGATTATCGTTGCAGCAATTACTAGTCGGTTTAGATATTCATCCCGATACGAAGTGGGCACTTTTAGTTAACCATTCCGTTATAGTTGCAGCACTTACTACTCAGATACAATTAGCATGAGATAACCCTTAAACCCAGCAGTTGTTGGTACTTTTATTCAGCCATTCCGTTGTACTTGCAATACTTACTAGTCAGGTACAAGGGTCGCAAGCCACAATCCAAACAAGCAATTGTGGGCAGTATTATTTAGGCATTCCGTTATAGTGAAGCTGATTACTAGTCATTATAAAGTCAAATTTATAGCAATAAACTTTAGTTATGCTTGTCTATGATCGAGATACTGTGCTCCAAGTCGTCCATATCCGGACACGGCTTTCGAAAAGTTTTACCCGCCGGTGCACCAATAGCAACACACGCCGATCAACCTCGGAAAAACCAACTCAAAACCCAGCGAGGCTTTCACGATGAACAATCACAGGATTCAGAATATTTCAGGGCCACCCTTGGAGTACACCAACGAAGTAAGCAAGCTCGAGACGGACTCAAGGTTTGGGTGGACGGTGAACGATCGGGAACCCAAACTGGGCTTGTCGACACCGGAATCGTGTCCCGATCCTAAACAAAGACAGTGTGCTATCCGTCGCACAATTTAAATACATAAGTAGCATGGCATAAGTACAGGATAGTAAATGAAACCTCAAACTAGTTTGTGGCCCCAAGAAATAAGATGAATCAAGCTCGCTCGGGGTCCCATATACCTCCCGGATGTGGATAGCGCGATAATTCAAGGAACAGGTATCAAGTACTCGGGGTCCTACGGGACACAAGTGGGCGTTCGGAAACCAAATATTTTCTATCACCCACCGATGCCTCTGCTTATTTCAATTTTAGTTGTTAAACAGGAATTAAAGTAACAATAAATACAACTATGATCATCTCCAACATTCATCAGGCGGCAATACATCAACAACTGTGGCACTGGACGAAACGCAACAACACTTGAGCAAGCGACTACGACGCGCAAGTCCAACTATCTACCAAACAACAGGTAATAGGATGTGTCCAAGGCAATATAGGGCTGCACGGTATATCACAGGTACGGAAACTAAAGCATCGCAACACAGATAGCAATAGATCAACAGGAGGGAAGTAAATACTATAAAAGTCAGATAGGTAGAAAGGGGGGAGATGCTCGCCTGAAAACATTGTCGAAGGGTTCAACCGGCGATCGGGGCGAAGCTCACATCAACTCAACGGCCTTATCCGCGAAGAAGCAAAACACTAGAATAAACACCGGGTGCAATATTTAATACACGGCAGAAGATCGGCATGATGCATGTATGATGTATGACATGGCAAGATGCGATGCACTTAGGTCATGTTAAGCGGAACCGGGGTCCCGACAATTAGTTAGATGGTTCGAGTTATTTAGAATCCCCCGCAAATTAAATGTTGTTTAACAAGGCAGAAGATAGTGCCGGGTTCGCTACACAAGTTTAAATGAGGCCAATATGAGACTAGGTTTGCCCGCATATGGGCCCCATATTTAATTAGAGGTGAATCGGCATAAGGCCCCCAAACCACATGATATGCATGCGAGATGACAATTTAACATGCAACAAGTAGTTATTATATTATAAAATAGGGTTCTCGGATAAGGGGTTCACACATTAGGGGGCTCGATGATCTTGGGGTTCCGGGGTTCGGGGTCGGTCTCAGGGTTCAGCGTTCGACGGGTCGGTCTCGGCGGGATCGTTCTCGGGTAGCGGGGTAGATCTTGGCGTATCCGTGGTCTTCGGGTCGTGTTGTCGGTCTTGTCGTTACGAAGATCTTGGCGTTCCGGGAGGGAGGACTTGATCCGGCGTCGGGACAGCGGATTCACCCTGGGTCGGTGCCGTTCTTATCGTTGCGAGGATCTTGTCGGGACCACGCCATCGAGTCGATCTTGGCGTCCGGGGTGAAGAACTTGTCGTTCCACGACGGTCTTGGCGGCTCCGGATCCGGATGGGAGCACTAGACGTTCCGGGTTCTCGACGAGCTCGGCGTCCGGGGAGGAGTACTTGTCGTATCCGGTGGAGATCTTGGCGTCCGGGTTCTCGGTTATCGGTAGATCTTGTCTTTGCTTTGTACTCGGGGTCTTCAGGGTTCGGGGTTCCATGTCGGAGAACCTAGGGTTACGACTCCATGTCACAGATCGGCCATCTACTCGAGGAGAAGCATTGGCAGATACCAATACCGCAAGCTAAGCTGCCGTAGCTGGAATGTTGTGGCGAGTGCGCAAGCCATCAATAGCTCTGTCAACAGACTTGGTCATCTCAGGGATGGTCACCTTGCACATACGAGACGTGGACGACTGCACCGCTGACACGAACTTCTTATAGGATGTTTTCGTCTTCTCGGCGCTCCCGAAGATCTTCTCGGCCGTCTGCCTGTGCTCCTTCTCTGCCTCCTACGCCAGCTGCAAGCAGCTCTGCGTCTGCATCTCGATGTGCTTGGGGATGCGGGAGTGAGAGGCCTCGAGGTCACGGACGGAGTCGCCGAGGAGCGCGTCGAGGCGGTGCTTGAGCGAACCGAGGCTGAACGCGGCGAGGTCGGCGATGCAGAGAGGCGGCCGGGCGGCAGAGGCGGGAGGGCGACGACGGGCTTGAGGCGGACGGGGACCTGGCCGGCGGCGAGCCCGCGGAGGCGGGCGCGCTGCGGCTGCAGGCGCCGTGGCGGCGAGGGTGCGGCCATGGAGGAGGAGCGTGGGAGGGAGGGAGCCTGTGGCGACGGCCAGCCGGGAGGGGAGAGGGAAGGAGGCGGGGGCAGAGCGGAGGAGGGTGACGGGCAGGCCCAGCGTGGGAGGGGCCTGGCTCGGTCAGGGAAGCGGGGTGGACCAGGGGAGGCTGGGACTGGGGCTGCTGCGGGCCTGCGGTGGGTCCCAGGGGCGGCGTGCGGCGTGCGTTGCGTGCGTCGATGGGTAGTGTGAGGCAGTGTTGAGGGAGGTTGGGAGTGAGGTGAGTGGAGGCAGGGTGAGTGGAGGGGTTGGGTTTAGTCTAGGTGGCAAAAGGGGATTGGGTGAGGGAGAGAGAGGGGTGAGGTGGCGGTCCGGGATTGGGCGGGGTGATGTGGCCAGAGGGTTGGGTAGAATAGGATGGGTAGCTTTAGGATTTAGAGGTGGACCGTTTATTTTTCTGGGGGTGGTCGTTCGGGTCATTCGGCCCGTTCGACTGCCCCACTAAAACAATTAAACGTTTTATTTAATTCCAACAAGCCTTTTGCAAACTAATAGCATTTAAGTAAAATATTCGCCAATTCGGTTTTGATATTTGAATAGAGATGGGGCGTTTTAGAAAACAAAACGGGCGTTGCGAAAATAGTTTTTGACAAACAACATATGATGATGACGATGCAATGCACAAATTCAACGCGATTTTCTAGTAGTGGTTTTGCGGGATGCCACAATCTGGCACTGTTGCAACTTGTTAATAGGTTAGTACCAGAAAACATGTAAAAAGCACCTCAAAGTGTGGACAAGTAAAGCAAAGTAGATACTAAACAAGCATGGAGCATCAAAAATTATAGATACTCTTCCAACGTATCATACACTTTATGGACGGTGAGGCTTCGCGGTGCTAGAATAGATGCATCATCCATCGCCTCACTCTACCACACACACCATCTTTACCAAACCAAAACTTCACTAAACCCCAAACAACACACCATCGGGAGAAAACTGACCAGACCAAAGCAGATCAACGGACAACAACTATGACCATAAGGTTGCCATGACTGGACTTGCAGGCAGAGTCGTGTAGGATAAGAATAGAGACGAGCGCACATAGCAGGGCAGTGCTTGCTGGCAAGGACCGGGTAGCATGACATGAAGTGACACCGACGATGAGGACGCTCGGCCGTGCGTGGTTCTGCAGGAAAGGGCACGAACGACGGGGATCCTTGGTGGCAGCGCTAGGTGAGGGAGGCGACGAAGACCATGGGGGCGGAGAGCGCAACACCGACAACGGCTCTGCGAGTGGTGGCGGGAATGGTACGGCTTGAGAAGGTGCGCGTCCTGAAGGTACTAGCGGGGCAGAGCTTGAGGAGTGGTGTTGGTGCTTGCCGAGGCGCGACCGGAGGTGGCAAAGCTCGCCGAGGCCGCGAAAGGGGAAGCCGGTGGCATCGTCCGGTGCAAGGGAGAGGGAGATGGCAACAGGGGCAACCTTGGTCCTAGAGGAAGGCAGAGGCGATGCAGGAGGTTCTCGGGGCCACGGGAGGAGGAGAGGTCGAGGAGAGCTGGCAGCGGGGTTGCAGGCGACGCGGATGAGCGGCAGGGAAGGGCACTCGGGGATAGAGAGAGATTTGATGCGAGGATGGAGTCGATGGGGCGTGCGGGATCCAGTACATGTGTTGGCGTGTGTGTGTGTTGTTGTGTTGCATGGTACGCCTGTGTGTGGCAGCAGCGGGGTGTAGTTTAGGTGTGGGTCGGTAGCTAGGGTTTGTTCCTTGGGGTTGTAGGTGGCAAGCTACTAGTCTTTTGGGCCTGGCGGCTGGCTGCCTCCCCCAAACTATATTTTTATTTATTTATTTATTTTTATTTGTTTTAAAATACATTGAAAAAAAATAGTTTCTAGACAAATAAAATATACCGGAAGACCGGTGTTTTGATTTGAAGTTAAAGAAGGGGACTAATTAGAAAACAAAATAGGCTTTTGGCGAAAAGATTTAGAGGCAAAATGTGAATGATGATGCATGATGATGTGATAAAGAAATTAACACGCAATTTTATTTTCGGAAAATTTTCCGGGCATTACACTTGCCTACACAGTCCAGACTTGGGACCGTGTACTAGAAGAGGCAACAAGAGAGAGAGAGAGAGAGAGAGAGAGAGAGAGAGAGAGGAGTATTCCAACCAAAGAGAATATCTCATATTATTGTGTGTTTAATCCCACCTATAGGCACCTCTAAAAGGGCATGTATGTCCCCATGTGTGGTTTTGGTAATTAATGACAATCTCTATGGACAAATGTGTAATTTGAGCTTCACTTGTAGGTTTGTCCATTGGCATCGCTTGGGTCATGTGTTGGTCTCAAGGTTGTAAGATGGATAAATGTCCAAGGGCTTTATGCCCATTGGAATCATGAAGAAAGAATGAGCTTGAAGGTTGATCAAGACAAGTGCAAAGAGTTGCATCAAGATGGATCAACCTCAAGAAGGGATGAAGAAGGGCAAGCTCAAGATGCACCATCTCTAGAAAATCTCATGCTTGAAGCTTGCCATCCTCGTGATCATGGGGTGATGAAGACAAGTTCAAAGAAGAGGTTTCCCCATGGAGTATGGGGGAGAAATTTGCAAGTTTTCATCTTCATCAAGAAAGAGCAAACAATAAAGGTGTTCCCACTCTAGAAGAAAAATACGGTCTACATCAAGTTCAAGTGGAATGCTCAAGGCAAAGGTATGTTCTTGATATAGCTTCTCTTTTGTCGGTCTCGTGTTGTTAGTTGGGAGACCGGGTTTAGGATAGATAGCCGTACTATCAAGAGGGGCTCTCAAGCGGGTGTCTCGATCGCATTGTTCAGAGAGAGCTCAAACCTTTGCATGCATAGCATCATCTTTCTTGGTTGTTATTTGGTTCTTGTCCATGAGAGTATCTAGAGCTTGTGGTCATCATCATAACAAGCTCTAGTTCATCAAATAAGTATTCCACTTGCATATCTTATTGCGGTTTTTGATCTTGCGAGTTTTTTGTCTCCACACCTTGGGAGATACATCACATATATATTCATGGTATTTTATCCCTAGGTGATACCCAATATTTTGACAAATATTTTGGTTTTTGTTATATTCTATTCGTCGTTATCATTACAACAAAATTGGTTTCATCTCGTTTGGAGTTCACATGCGAAAGTTATTGCAGTTTTGGTTTCTAGAATTTCCCTGATCGGAAGTTACGGCTACCCACCGGAAGTTCCGCTAGGGCATTTTTCCGCCGGAAGTTTTGGTTCTTCTTCCACTCACGTTTTGTATCCTCTCTGTCTGGTTTGTTGTATTTGATGGAATTTGGGTCGGAAGTTTTGGCGGTAATACCGCCCCCGAAGGAAGTTCCGGCAAGGGACCAAAAGTACTAGAGTGTTCTAGGCAATGAAAACAGAGCGTGTCTCTCTCCAAAAGAAATGTGTTGGGATCCAACCAACTTATTGCAGAAAACAAAACAAAAGAAAACTAAAAACAAAAACAAAAACAAAGACGCTCCAAGAATAACACAGTAGTGCATGAAGCAATAAAAACGAAGTGTCTAGACAGACCTGAGATTTTTATTGATGAAGAAGGGGATGCCTTGGGCATCCCCAAGCTTTGACGCTTGTACCTTTTGAATATTTCTTGGGGTGACACGGGGTGGCATCCCCAAGCTTTGATGCTTGTACCTCTTGAATATTTCTTGGGGTGACACGGGGTGGCATCCCCAAGCTTGAGCTTTTGTCCATTCTTCTCTTACACTTGTCCTTCATACAAAACTTCACACAATCTTCATTACCACATTAGTGCATTCAAAAGATAATAAACCTTTGGGGTTTAGTTTCAAAACAGCAAAACTTTCATTAAAACACAAGCTACTATAGAAATTCCATTTAAAAAGCTCAATTTACCAAAGAGAACTCAAAAATAAATCGATAGGAGACAAATGCAAATAATGGCAGAAATCTATCAAAACAGACCAGCAGGTAAAAACCGATTTTTTTAAGACCTTCTGTTGCTCAAATAAAAAAATGTTGAACTAACGAAAGTTCAACCTGGGGGATTTATTCAGAAAATTACAGCTCAATCCGACATACAGAGATTTTTCACGAATTTTTACAGTGAAGCACAAAATTCTGTTTTGGGGCAGCAACTTCCCCAAATCTTACTTCCCTCTCATTAGAGGTTATTCTTGGCACAAAAATCAAATAAAAAGGATAAGGAGAGGTTATTACAGAAGTAATAACTTCCAAGACTCAATAAAACTATTGGGTTATCTCCCAAGAAGTACTTTTCTTTAACGCCTTTAAGTTAGGCTTAATAGTTTGAGAAGATGCTCACATAAGAAATATGAAGCCTTGGAGGCCGAGTTGGGGGAGGAATCCCTCCCCCTTGGCCGGCGCCCTCCACCTATAAAAGGAAGGGCAGGGCTGCCCCTCTAGACACACCTCTCACCACCCAAACCCTAGCCCTAAGCCGCCGGCGCCACCACCCCCTGTTGCTGCCGCCGCCTAGGGCACCACCAACTCACCGAGTTGGGGTGAAACCCTAACCCTAGCCGCCGACTAGGCTCCTCCCTTGGTATCTCTAAACCCTAGGTCACCGAGGCCTCTCTCATAGTCCACCATACTCGCTCCGACTTAAGGCGAAGCCCTGCGAGATCTCCCCTCTACTTCCGGTACCACGTCGTCGTGCTGCCGGAATCGCGAGGAGAGTGCTACAAACTCCGCTGCTTGCTGGAACAAGGGAGAGGAAGGTCTTCATCGAAAAGCGATGTGACCAAGGGCGCCACTCGAACACAAATAGGAAGGATCGTCTACACGATCTTGAGATCGGCAAGAGTACGACTACATCACCCACGAGAATCCACTCTCGTTAAACACTTTGGAATCTTCGAGAGTGAGTTATTCTATCGACTCGTTGCTACAATCTAGTAGATAGATCTTGGCTTGTTTGTTTGTATGCGGTAGAAATTTTTTGTTTTCCATGCTACGAACCCCTACAGTATAAGTGACATTGGTGGATAGAACATGATTGCACCTTAGTATAGATATGTTATTCCAGGTTAGGCATGTTAAGTCACCATGATATGATGTGAAGTTTGAATATAAGACAATGGAGTTAGAAGTAACTACTTAGTGGATTAGAGGTTATCATTATCAGAGTAGTTTGATACATAGATGTGAGCAGATTATGAAAAGCTTTAGTAACAAGATCATTGGATTTATAATGGATTTAGAAGAATAAAAGGTGGATAAGAATATTCTTGTGAAGTAAAGATCATCATGTTAACACATGATGATGGATAGTAAGGAGGAGTATATCTAGGAAAGGAATTCTTTAAGTAGAAGTCAAGAATTATGAATTAAGGAGGATAGGAATTCTTGGTAAAACATTCAACCTTAAATATGTAATCAAACTCATTATTTATTTCATCTATTGGATCAATCATCTTATTTCTATAGTGGTTTATAGGAATATTTTCCTATAACAACTCACTGAAGAATATATTTATCACTTTCAAAACAACAAAATCATAAGTAACCAGAAACCATAATTATCAACTCTTACTCTTAAGCCATCCTAAAGAACAACCCACTATTTTATCTTGGATGATGATATTATCCCTGACGACAAACATAAAAGTAATATGCTTTATCTCATAATCTTCATTTCTACACCTATGATTATTACTCATGCATAATAATTTTTAACCAAGGCGGTGCTAAGGAAATGTTAATACTTAAATCACACTATATGATTGTTAAATATGAAAATATATCATGCACATCAATCACCCACTTAAATCTTTACCTATATAATTTCTATGGTGAACACAAAATTAACATTCCCAGAGTTTGATATAATAAACAAATCTCTAAAACCCTAATTCTCATTTATTCTACTCAATGTATAATTTCTAAAATAATTATGAGTATAAAAATACCAACATGATTAGACTAATCAATTAAGTATAGTTATCTTTGGAATATTTGAAATACTGTACAAAAATTATGGTATTTAAAACCTTGAGGAAAATTGAATTGAAAACAAATTATTAAAAACAGAAAATAGAAAAGATAAGAAAAAGAGAAGGAGATCAGATCTGGCCCGTGGCCCACTGTTCCTCTTCTCTATCTGCCGCCACGCGCGCGTCCCTGAAGCCCATCAAGCCAAACCACCAACGCAGCCTAGCCCGCATACCGTTTCGGTATGAGGCTGACGGACGGGACCCACCATAGGAGAGGGTCGTCTTCCTCGTTCTCCTTCGCATGGCCGACACGCCGATGGCGAGTCCACCTCACCGCCGCCATTCTGGACTCCCACAGACGTGATTAACCCCTCTGAACTTGGCCCTAGCTGCTAGGAGTCCGCCAGTAGGAGTCACGCAGTGATTCGTGCCCCTAACGAGCTTCAACACTGTCGTTGTATACTGACCGTCTCCACCGCCGTGCCGACGATTCCGTCTTTGCCTGCACCTAGAAGTAGGGCGAGAAGATCCACACCAACGTCCTTATCCACCCCATCCTCTCAATCTTTCTTTCCCTCTCTAATTTCCTTTACAACGCAGAAGACACCGCTAGTGAGCTCCAAATAGCCACTGATGCAGGCCACCTCGAGGATTGTGGGGTGGTCGAGAAGAAGCGCCGTGTTTCCGAGGTCCTCTAGGTGGAGCACTACAACAAGGGGAGCTTGGATTGAAGCAATTTTTTCAATTCTTTTTCCACAGTGATCACCGGAATTTGTGATCATGCGCTCATCTCCAGTCACCATCGTAACTGTGGACCATGCATACGTGTTCAGGGTGAGCATACACTCCTCTACCCTTAATTATGCGCCCTAGTTTCATCTCTAGCGCAAGATCGTCTCGTCGTTGGAGCGCGCCACCGCTGTGGTGCTCGCCGGAGCTATTTACGGTGATCATTCGCTCGTGCAAACACACTAGTTCGACTCGGCAACCTAGGTAGTGTAGAACGCAAGCGTTCATATGCCACGTGACGCCACAAATTGGCGGCGCCGCCATGTGCCGTCGTGCTGACCTCATCAATCCGGCGACCGATGTCATCTTTGACTAGGTCATCGTGATTGACTTGGTCAGTTGCCCCGTTGGCGGGTGATGTGGCAGGTGTCCCACCAGTCAGCGACTGGGACTAGCCCGGTCTTAGTAGAAAATAGTTCGAAGATTGTGCTAACGTCATCGTGACATCATGCTAATATCATAATACCTTTTATTGAATTGTTTTATTGTTTCTGGAAATGACATGGCATAGGCCCCACTAGTCAGTGACCTAGGTTAGGTCTAGGTTCGGTGTTATTGTATATTTAATAAATAGATAAAACATTGTAAGTTCCAATTTAAAGATTTCAGAAATTTAATAAAACGATTAAAGCTTGTTAAATCAATTACTTTTGTTTTATAGTTCAGAAAAATATGTTTAATATATGAAAATGTTTATAAAAATAAAAAATATAATTTAAGTTTATTATCAAATATTATTATGTTAATCATTTAAATAATTATTATTTAAAAAATAATATATAAGTAATAAAATTTTGAAAATTCATATTTTAATAATGCTAAATGTTAAAAATATAAATAAAATAACAAAAATCTTAGAAAAATAAGAACTATAATCATGCATTATTATTTCACTTAATTAATTATTTATTAAGTATTTATAAATTAATAAATCTTATAAAAATCATATCTTATTATTTATAAATCACAAAAATAAATGTAATATACCAAAATGATCACAAAAATAATACCTACATGTTAAAAATATAATATTCCACTTTTGGTGTAAATAAAAATTTAAAACACTTTAACAATTTGAATTTAAATATAATTCCTTAGTTAATAATTCATATAAGGGTAAATAAAAATTGCTAATATTTCTAAAATTAGCCAATTGAGTCTAATAAATAGTATTAGTCTTGAATATTGATAATATGAAGTCAAAATGGTTCAACACATTTTAAATACAATCTTATTGAATTATCATTCAACTATAAGGTAGAGCATTTTCTAAAAAGATTCTTATCTATTATAAAATCTTCAAGAATGATATTTTCAACGAAATAAAACCTTTTACCATTGTTTTACTCACAACTTTATAATGGACTAAATCCAAAGATAATTCATAAGTAGTAAATAATATTGTTTACTTATTCACAAGCCATAACCACACCCTTATAAGGAGATAAATCCTTTTATACATTTATAATGTTAGAAAACCACTACTCAAATAGAAGTAATGTCATTCTTAAACAACTTTAAGGAAATATTATAAGATGAGCAAGTACAATATGATAAACATTACACCTTAAATCCATCTATGTCTTTAAAGTTAACTTTAGTCTACAAGACTTTAAATACAATGCTAAAGAATTTGTTATGTGTTTTATAGTTAACTTTGGTATATTTTAATTAAGACCTAAAGCATCTCAAGTCCAGACTATTCAAGCAAGCATAAACAACATCAATCACATTCTATCAACCATATTCTAAAAGCTATCAGGATTGTTTAAAGAAATCTTTTCTTCAAATGTTATTCTTTTTGCCACTTCAAACAACAAATATTATAATAATATCTCCATCTCTTAAATAACTAAACTCAAGGACTTTCATCATAGTCAACATATGACAATTAATCACAATCACATTGCTTTAAACTTTACTTGTATATTTAGAATTGTTAACACCTAAGTTCCTTATTATTGCCATTACTTATAAAGTAAAATTTGAAGATAAACAATTCTTATATAAGCAATATTTGAATAGCATTCCACATTTGTATATCTTATTGTTATATGATATTATAAATACATGATTGTTCCACACACACTCACAAGCCTTGATAAGAAGCACAAGTGTGAAGCTTATCTAAAAGTACAACACATTCTAAAATAACCATTTCTAGTATCAAAACCCTAGGACAACGCTTGTTCCGGGAATTCGAGTTTACGAAATTGCATTACATTACTTATGCATACTAGCATCTTGCTTCTTTAAACATTAGTCCTTACCAGACCAATGATGCTGATTTCAGATATTGGATATTATACTGTCTTGAAGACCGTGAGTGTATAATCTTGCAATCGCAAAAGGCAAGTTCACACTTGCTCATGTCCTTTGATTATTTTCTGTAAAGTATTTTGTAAATCCAGTGTTGTCATCACCTACATTTGTAAAAGGTCAGAAAACACTATTTTAACATAGATTTGTTTAGGCGATCTTGCGATCTAGGCAGTATCTGCTTATGCGTTATTTGGTGTTACTCGTACTAAAGCCTTGTTGATGGCGAGTAATACTATTATCATAGATTTGTTTAGGTTAGCATTGGTATTTTTTGCTATGATTGTTTAGTTATGCTACCTCTAGTTATCTCGCTGCCTTTGCACCTTTCTTTGGGTGGAAGGGCGGCATCTTGCTTGATCTTTATTCAGTTGATTTGATCTGTTATAGTTATGCCTTGTTTTCCAAGGTTTAGTTTGATATCCACATAGTCAGGCCTTGCAAACGGGTTGAACGATCCAGTAGTACGTGAGGATATGGTTTGCTAATTCGAGAGGAGTTGTTCCGGGAATTGACTTTACGTCGGTTGTTAGGCCTTCTCTAGGGTTAGTTTTTTCTATCATCTTTTGTATCTACCAGGCTCAATTACGTGTAGGATGTTCCAATTATGTGGTGAAAACGTTAAACTGTCGTAGATCGATTGAACTCGTATTGATGAAGCAAAACCCCATGTTATCGTAGATCTAATGCAGAACCATGGGATAATCGGCTCTAGGAGCCGATTCACAGGGAAACCTGGGGGCCGGTCACGGCTCGAATTTTACGTATACTTGTTTGCCATGCAGGAAACTGATCGAAGCAATCCATCACCTTCCTGACCAGGTATAGGTCAGGTGGCACGCCCTTGCATCCGCCAGGACGTGTGCCGGAGTTTTGCGGGCCGTTGCCTGAGGGACCAGGCCCACCAGTTCTGGAGCCTCCGGCTCTTCGTGTTGCTCGTCGCTGCTCGCCGTGGATTTTGACAGCAACACATTCTCGCACGCTGGTGGGACCTTCAACAAAGATCTGCATCAACATCCGACGCTGCGATGGGGCAGACCGGTCACGTCTGACGATCCGCCTAAGGAGCATAAGAAGTATGATGATATCAAAGCTCTCTTGAAGCCGATCTCATCGGCTCTTTTGAGAGGACCCGTAAGCATGGCATCGTGGAAAGGGTTCTCGCCGAAGGTGCCCTTGATGAGGTGGATCTGCTGTTCCTTGAGGAGGGCACCGAGCTCTGCGACAGAAGTCAACTACATGGTGGCTCATTCTCTTCACCGCCATTCGAGAGCCTAGTGAACGCTTTCGGCGCATCGCGATTCGCGTAGTTCAGAGATCATGAAACATCGGTACTCTCCGTCGGGGCCTACTCTAGGGACTCACCAGGGAAAGACCGCTCTGCACCGGCCACAACGCCATTCAGACTTGCAGCTCCGGAGCCACCAGGGGCACCGGCGTACGTCGTCTACAAGGTTGGAGGTGACCCAGGCGATTGTCAGTTCCTGTTTGAACCACCTAAAGAAATCCCACATGGATATGTGTGCACCTACGTCTTGGATCGCAATAACTGACGCCACGAACGATTACATTGCAACCAGGGATTTACAGGCGAGTTTCGGAACAAGGGCGGGAGCAGGTATTTGGAGCAGGATGATATGGAATGGGCGATAAATGTGCATGGCTAGCCACGCCACCGAACGAGTCATGAGAATTCAGCCCTCGCAGCTCAAACGGTGGAGCAAATCCATTACCATCTTGAGAGATCGGTTAAACCGTGCGAAAGAGAAGGACAATCGGCTATTCAAGCCGTACTAACGAAGTTTGATCTCGATTCCGCCGCCCAAGTATCGGCTCCCGAGTTCTCAAGGTTTAGCGGATCGGAAGGTCGAGCTCGATCGAGCATGTGAGCCGATACAGCGCATTAGGCATGATTTGACATCGGATCGATTCGCGTAAGGTTCTTGCGCAATCTCGACAGACCAGCTTTTGGGTGGTACACCTCGTTGCCACTGATTCAATCGGACACTGAAGCAAGGAAGAGCAGTTCCACATTCAGTATCATTCAGAAGCTACCGAGGCTGGCATTGCAGATCTGGCGCAGGTGCGGCAAAAGCGGGGAGAAACGGTAGCCGAGTACATTCAGCGTTTCAGGACTGTCAAGAACCGATGTTATTCGGCTCGTTTAACTGAGAAACGGTAGCCGAGTACATTCAGCGTTTCAGGACTGTCAAGAAGAGGATCCTATACAAGACCAGGAGGTGGCCGTGGCTGAATGGGCTCGGGGGGCAGATCCTGTGTCCTGCAAGTGGGTAAAGCAGCAAGGGCCTGCAAAAGGGTTCGACTTCGATGTGAGCAAAGCTGAGCAGATATTCGATTTACTGTTGAAGGAAAAGCAGCTGAAGTTACCCGAAGGCCATAAAATCCCTACGGCTCAAGAGATGAACGGGAGACCATACTGCAAGTGGCATCACTCGTTCACCCACACCACCAATGATTGCAAAGAGCTGCGTCGCCAGATCCAAACGGCGATAGAACAGGGCCGTCTGATCCTTGGGCAATTCTCCATGAAAGTAGACACAAACCCATTTCTCGGCGTCAACATGGTAGAACACAGCCACTCCACGAGGCGTCAGTTGGATTTCTCGTTCGATGTTAATATGGCAGGACCTGTGTACCACCATGGCACATATAAGGAGGAAGGCGGCCGCTCTCGGGGCAAAGAAAGAGAGGAGGCTGGTCCACGCGACCGGCCCCGTTATGATGGCAGGCGATATTTAACCGAGGAGCAAGTGAGAAGCGTGCGATATCAGAAGCCACACTCCACGCATCTCCTTAACAAGTATGAGCGTCAGTATGACCGACGTCACCGGCGCGATAGAGATGATGAAGGATATGAGCACCTCGCTAGGGGAAAGCCAAAGGAAAAGGAAGGCGTGGATAAACATTGGGATTGTCCCTTCTTCAAGTATTGCTGGGATGCCGGAATGAGCCGATTGCCTACAATCGACAACTGCCCGGAATGTGGACAGCAGAAGGATGACACGGGTCCAGTTTCAGTGTTCAAGCGTCTAGGGCCTCCCCCGCCTCAGAACAGACAAGAGAAGTCATCTCGACCAAAAGATCTCGAGGAGCCAATGGGTGAAGAAGAAGAAGAAGACAGATATCACCGGCCAAGGTGGTGCCCCGATGGACTCAGACACACCCAAAAGCGTAGAGTTCAGCGACTGCGTAACTTGGAGGAAGCCGAAGCGCAGTACCTCCATGCTTTAAGGAAAGCACGGCCCGATCTGGCCGTGAAAATTCGGCAGACCGTGGAAACGGAGGATCGTCCGAAAAGGAAAGAGTGGCGCCCCAAACCAGTAAAAGCCGATGCGAAGACATCGGCTGGAACAAACATGGTGTTCATACTTCCGTCAGAGTTTTGCGCTCCAAGAACCAAAGAGCTACCAAAGGGCAGTTTGATCGCGCCCACGGCCGGTTATCTTTGAAAAGCCACGTGAGAAGGGCTACAAACATCGAAAGCCACAGTACTGCGAGGTTACATCAATGGGCACTGTCGGCAAGATGTTGGTTGACACCGAGCGATCAATATAATGCCATACTCCATGCTACGGCGTTTGGGGACGCTCCACTGCAGATCGATCAAAACCAACGTCACGTTAAGCGACTTCAGCGGCCAAACTTGAAGCAAGGCGTCTTGAGCGTGGATCCGACCGTGGGCAGAAAAACCATCCCTACGTCATTCTTCGTCGTGGACAAAAGCACCTCTGTCTTCTTTGGGAGAGATTGATTCACACTAATCGCTGCATTCCATCCACGATGCACGGTGCCTAATCTGATGGGATGGAGATGAAGTGGAGGTCATTCATGCAGATGATTCAATCGAGATCTCCATAGCTGGCATGAACATCGGAAGCGAAGACCAAGAGCCGATCTCTGGAATCAGTCTAGACGGCTGTGAGCGCATTGAAGCTACAAAAAACGGGGTGAGACTGGTCTTATCCACTGGCCTGACAGAGTAGCAAAGTCCACGATCGTACGTGGTATGGCCGATCCCTGCGATCGGCCACAAAAAATAAAAAGCAGTAATTTTACGACAAGCAGGTCATGCAGTCGTAGTAGGGAGATTCCCTGCCATTGTAGAGCACAAATAAGGTGTAAACCGTCCTTGACTAATGCAATCAAAAAGGGGGCCGATTCAGGCAATCGGCCCAAATTATTTTTGTTATCCTCACTAACTGTTCGCCTCGTGTTTAGCATCGATTTAGCAGGTGACGGAAAGCTAGGGTATGGGTTTACCTCCACTGATGAGCTAGAGGAGATTGACATCGGTCCTGGGGATAAGCCACGACCAACATTTATCAGCAAGAAGTTAGATCCGAATCTGCGGGGTCCGATGATAGCTTTGTTGAAAGAATATCGAGCTTTGCGGGACTATCTGAGAGATGCCGGGTTAGACAGAGCATCATTGAGCATCGACTCCGCTTAAAAAGGGTTTCGCCATTCCAAGCGAAACGACGGATGAATGCGAAATTTTGGAAGAAGTCAAGAAAGAGATCGAGAAAATGTTGACACTAGGTTAATCAGCCATGCGGTATCTTTGAGTGGATTTCTAGTATCGTACCTATAGAGAAAAAGGATGGCCGCTGGCGTGTTGTCATAGATTTTCGGGATCTCAATAGAGCTACTCCAAAGGATGAGTATGCAATGCGGTGCGAGAGACATTAATCAACGCAGCTGCTGGTCATAAGATCTTGAGCTTCATGGATGGCAATGCCGGTTACAACCAAATTTTTATGGCTCCGGAAGATATACACAAGACTGCATTCAGAGTCCCAGGTTCGTTGGGGTTGTTTGAATATGTAGTCATGACGTTTGGACTAAAGAATGCCGACGCCACATACCAAAGAGCCATGAATTACATTTTCCATGATCTGATCGGCAAGCTGGAGGAAATTTATATCGATGACGTGGTGGTCAAGTCTGCTTCAGTACAAGGACACTTGGATGATCGCATAGCGTCTGGACCGAACAAGAAAATTAGACTGGAT
The DNA here is from genome assembly GCA_030063025.1 of Avena longiglumis. NCBI lineage: Eukaryota > Viridiplantae > Streptophyta > Magnoliopsida > Poales > Poaceae > Avena > Avena longiglumis. The sequence continues at coordinate 451,043,699 of CP125974.1, read as the reverse complement.
GAATCCAAAGAAATGTGCCTTGATTGTGACGGTCAGTTCTTGGGTTTCTTGGTCCATGAACGCGGAATTGAGATCGGCCTGAAAAGTCAAGAGGCAGTGCGAACAATGAAGCCACCTACCACGAAGAAAGAACTGCAGTCTCTCATTGGCAAGATCAACTTCGTCAGAAGATTCATCTCCAATCTGTCAGGAAGAATAGAGCCGTTCATGGGACTGGTGAAAATTAAGTCTGATGAGGAGTTCCGCTGGGGGACAGAACAACAACGAGCCTTCGACGAGATCAAAGAATATCTAACGAAGCCGCCAGTGTTGGTTCCGCCCCAGCCGGATAGGTCGTTCTATATTTACTTATCAGTAGCTGACACGTCCATCGCCTCGGTGGTGGTGCAAGTTTATGATGGTCTGGAGCGAGTTGTGTTTTACATCAGCAGAAGGATGCTGGATGCAGAGACAAGGTATCCTGAGATCGATAAGTTGTGCCTCTGCACTTTTTCACCTGCACCAAGTCGCCACATCTTGCTCTCGGAGATTATCATTATATGCAAATCGGATGTCATAAAACATATGTCGGCTCCTATGTTGAAAGGCCGACTCGGCAAATGGATGTTTGCATTATCGAATTTGATATCCGGTATCAACCCGCGAAAGCGGTTAAAGTCGGCGTTAGCCGACCTCATTCTCGAAAGAATCAACACCGATATAGCAACGCTTGTCTATCTGATGTGGGCTATGTTTTTCGATGGATCGGTTTGTGATGATGGTTGCGGCATCGACATTCTACTCGTGGTCGCCGGGGCAACATATTCCTTCTCCATCGGGCTATCGCCCTCGCACCAACAACGTCACGAGTATGAGGCGTCGCAAGGGAATGGAGTTGCTCATCAAGCTGGAGCGAAGCGTGGAAATTTTGGAGACTCCAAATTGGTGATTTCCCAACTCACGGAGGAATACAAGTGTGAGAGCGAGTCGCTCTTTCCATTATGGTTGCAATGCCGTGAGCTAATGGCACGATTCCAGACATAAACTTTAACTGGATCCCGCGATCGCGAGAATACCGAGGCGAATGATCTCACAAATGGCTTCAGCTACAAGGACGTAGCGAGAGGAGCTGATATTCAAGTCCGTTCACAGGCGACGATCGGAGAGCCGATATCTTCAATTACTTGAAATATTCGGCTGGGGCACCTAAACGGATAAGGTACAAGGCCATGAAATGCGTGCTTATTGGGCGACATGTTTCTGAGGACTGGAAGGGTTCTTGCTCAAATGTCTGGGCCAACCGAGGCCAATCGGCTCCTACACGAGGTACGAAGGCGCTGTGGAACTCACCAATCGGCTCACAAGATGAAATGGTTGATCAGGCGATCAGGGTTTTATTGGCCCACCATGCTTGAGGACTGTTTTAAGTACTACAAAGGGTGTCAAGCATGTCAGAAATTTGGAAAAATCCAGACGGTACCCGCGTCAGCAATGAACCCCATCATCAAGCCTTGGCCATTCCGAGGTTGGGGCATGGATATGATTGGCAAGATCAATCCTCCATCAAGCAAAGGCCACATGTGGATTTTGGCCATTACGGATTATTTCACTAAATGGGTGGAAGACGTCCCTATGAAGTCAGTGAACTCGAAGGACGTTATCAATTTTGTGAAAGAACATGTCATTCATAGATTCGGGATTCCCCAAACTATCACGACCGATGGAGGTTCGGTCTTCATTTCTCATGAGTTTAGAAAATTCTGTGAGGACACGGGAATTAAGCTGATCCGATCATCTCCATACTATGCTCAAGCAAATGGGCAAGCTGAAGCGTCAACGAGCCTTATCAAGCTGATCAAGAGGAAAGTCGATGAGCACCCTAGGCGTTGGCACGAGGTTTTGTCAGAGGCTTTATGGGCTTATCGCATGTCATGTCATGGAGCGATAAAAACCTCGCCATACCATCTAGTCTATGGACAAGAAGCCGTATTGCCCTGGGAAATAACGGCTGGGTCGAGACGTGTCACTTTTCAGAACGATCTAACAACTGAAGAATATGCGACCCTGATGAGTGACAGCGTTGAGGATTTAACTGAGCTCAGGCTGTGGTCGCTTGAGAAAATCAAATAGAACAAGGCCAAGGTAGCTCGTGCATATAATAAGAAGGTGAGACCAAAGGAGTTCCACGTTGGCGATCTGGTATGGGAAGCTGTATTGCCATTGGGGACTAAGGATGCAGCATATGGTAAATGGTCTCCAAATTGGCACGGGCCATACAGGGTCGATCAAGTTTTAAGGGGGAACGCGTACATGCTTGAGGAGCTGAGCGAAATTCCCGATGGTCAGCAAGACATCTCAAGAAATATTTCCCAAGCATGTGGGATGATGGGCGATGAAATGTGGGGCGATACATGAAATCGGCCAAATAAAAAAATATAGCCGATGCACGTCATCGACTCTAGAGGTTCAAAGCATTACGGCAGTGCGGTTTACATGAATGAGCTCTTGAAGGAATGCCTCGAAGGCGTGGGCGTCGGCCGACACGATCCACCTCGGCGATCTCGGCCGTCATCTTCGTCCTTGCCCGTCACTAGCTGCTTGTTCAGGCACGTATTTACCAGATCGGTCTTGATTGAGCTTTGAGGCCTTCTGCTTCGTCTTGGGAGCGGGCGATGAATGCTTACTTGTCACGAATGAGCTGTTTAGTTGCCCGGACCTTCTCTTCAAGATCTTCCAATTCCTTTTTCAAGGATGCAAGCTCGTGATCGTGAGGTGTCGGTTTGGCATCGAGACGCCTTTTCTCGTTGAGCTGCGACATTTATGCGCAATATTGGCCTTCGGTAGGGAGTTGGGCGCTTGATTAATCCTCTCACGAGCCAACTTCACCCTTGACCGTAGAAAGACGAGTTACAAGCCAAAGCTTCACCGCAATGCTACCGGGAGTTGGTCCTTGATTTCGCAAGAACGCTCTTCACCTCTTGAACCCTCGATCAACTCCTCGATCGGGAGGACAAAGAAGGCTTTGAGACGCTGGAATTGAGGTAGAACAGCCCTTGCTCGTAGTTCATCGTTGGCGACAGAGGGAGTTGGTTCGATGGATTCAGGGTCGAACGTCAGCAGGCCTGAGATATCACAACCCTGGCAGGCCGAAATGGCGTCAGTATGCGTCCAACATGGAAGGATGAGCCGAACGAAGCGAACGGACCTCTCCTAAGATCAAGGGGATAACAGATGACGAGACAATCGACTTGTGTGTTGTTGCTGGGGGCTTGGCCAAAGTGGTAACCGTTTCATCTACGCCTTCAGGGATTACTAGATCCAGCCTTGCGAGAGGCATCGGCACTGCCCCGGCTTTCCCACTAGAAGTGTCAATCGTCTGGATGGAAGGTGCTTAGCCGATGTAAATAGTGATGAATCGGAAGATAAAAAAAGAAACAATTGGTGAGAGCATGGAGGGTGATGACTTTTGAAACCTCCTGGGTCGACAAAGAAGTTTGCAGTCCCTTGCGAGCCCTCTTGGGGCTCACAGCTGGCCCCGCCTCGACTGGTGCTCGGGGGGCAGTAGGTTCAGGAACCGGCCTTTTCCTGGAAGCCGATGGTGGCAAATCTGGCTGGCTCGGTGTGATGGTCCTCTCAGGGTCTGTTGGGCCCGATTCTCCTCGATTGGATTGTGTGTCCTCGCTGGAGGTGTCTTCGACGGAAGCCTGTAAGAAAAGGAGAGCTAGTAAGCACGAGCATGTTTGCAAGGATGAAAGAGATCAACCAAGGCATGGATCGGTACATGCGAACTTTACGGAGAAGGGCTCCGGCCTCAAAGTCTTCTGGCTACCTTCCTCACCACCGTTCTTGTTTTAGTTGGAACTCGAGAGGCTGACTTAGAAGTTGCTTGGTTCTTGGAAGCCGATTGTGGTGATATCGGTGGTTACGCATCACGACCTTTTTCAAAGGTGGCGAGTTTTTGCGAAAAGGACCACGAGGCTGGTGGGAAGAATTGAAGGGGAGCCATCACCGTGTAGGTTCGGACCATCTTGTTCTTTGCAAGGAGAGTGGGTTATTAGAAGAATCATTTGTGAGCTGCACCAAGAAAATTTACGAGTAGTGGTACATGTTATACGGGATATCATATTGACATCGAGCTGTTCCGAACGTCCCAGAGCTCTCACGAAGGCACGAGTCTTCCACATCGACCACCGATTCTCAAAACCATCGGTTGATGAAGCGAAGGTGAGGTTGTTAGGAATTGGGATGGTCGAGCATCGAAGAAGGAATAACACCTTTGGTGGTGAGAGAATCGGGCGGTCGCTCTGCTCTCTGTAAGATGGTGGAGAAAGAAATGGGAGGTACTTGTCCAAGGCCAAATTGCCGAGCCACTAGGACCGGTGGTAGAATTCGTATCGAGCTTGATTATTACATTGGATGTGCTCATGCCAAGCTGGAAGGAAACAGGACGGATCACGTGGAAAATAGGCCCGAAAGTCTTTGGTGTCATCGGCAAAGTTGTCTACCTGAAGGAGATTGGATTTTCAAAATGTTCGATTCTTCCATGTAAGGAAAGAAGATAGGATTATACAGGCCTTGAAAGAAAATGTTGAACCACTTGGATGCTTCTGAGGGATCGGGTTTACTACAGCGTCTATACAAAGCTTGGTGGCTGGTGCATCGGATCGCTTCCCTTTGGCATCTGGAAAGGTGCAACTCGCCAAGGGGAAGTTTGGGACATGGTTTTGAAAATACGGTGAGCCCATAGCTGAATGAACCACCAAGGACCTCTGTTTTTTGCTATGCGGAGAATAGTTTGACAGACATCAACTGGAGATATCGATAGACCTCTCCAAGGAACAGTTTGCCGATGCCAAGTTGAGTGCCTTTGGCAAGTTCGTAGGCCAGGGAGAGGTAATTCTTGGTTGGAGCAAGGGAAGGGCCACAGAATATGAAATGTTCCAGCCAGAAGTTGAGGAAAGCCGTGTGTTCTTTCTCTGTGACAGGGCCTTTAGTTTTCATGTGGCTTTGAATATAGGCACCCCAGTTCGTGCAGTCTGTTTTGGAAGAAAGCTTGTAGGGGACCTTTGTCAGATTAAAAGCAGAAGGGTGATGTAACGTCGGACCGGTAATCATCACCACGTCTATGAGTTGGTGTCATGGGTCCATGACCGAACATGAAGCGATTCGAGCATCAGACCAGAAATAGCCGATGGTTTTTAGAAGATTTTCATGTTTCTCAAGGAGAGACAATGACAAGTACAAGGCATCGGCTATTCCCGTGGTTGCCCATTGAGATTGGTAAGTTTTGGCTACCCTGCTGTACCAAGAGACCCAATGTTCAGGGGGATTAGGCCAGCTATAGCGATCGGCCCAAGAATTCAAATCTAGGTTTTGGCTTACGAAGGGGATTCTGTTTGCCTCGCAAGAGATCAGATGGGCAGGACTAGATTTTGTACGGAGGCCAAGACAGAGAGAATTTGGGAGAGAAGGATGCGGCAGCAGAATATCTGAAACCTAAAAATTTAATGGTGGAATAAAGCATTAATTCAGGTGTTTGCCATTAATTCTAGCACCGTGTTCAGACTGCAAGGAGTAGGCGTACCTTCAGACCAGAGACCGCTGTGTTGGTGTTGGACGATTCCGCCATCTAGTTTGCCGGCGGAGATGGATCTAGGTAATTGAGGATCGAGGGTTCTTGTCGCTGTAAGCTCGATCTATTCGGTGAGGCAATTGGAGATCTGGGTTGGCCTTTTTTTGAAGAGGGTCGCAGGCTACCGTTTGAAACTGGGAAGTGGCCGCTCAGATTTGTCTAAGTATGCGACCAGATTTGACCTTGTCAACGTTTTTGGGGAAAGCCGATGTTTTACCATCGGCTCTTTGGGCTTTGACTTGGTTGACTGTATGAGCGTAGCATGGTGAAAGCCGATACATTCTTGTCGACGGAGCGTTGACCTATTTTGACTATCGGCAAAATCGAATTGGAAAAGCAATCTTTGTTGATTCAAAAGGCGATTGTTTACAATGGAGCCGATTGCTTACAAAAGGAAATCTCGCTACTACTACTACTAGTTCCTAATCTAGAGGCGGTGTCGTCGCATGTTGTCTTGCCGTCGTCGTACTATTTGTCATCGGCCGCTGGCGTAGTCTTCGCTTCTTCTTTGAAGTTGTCGTGAGGGCCTCCTCGTCCTAAATGCGTCTTGATTGTCCTCATTTGGACCCGGAAGCTCTTCACCGGCGGGTATTCGTCGGAGGAGGTATCCTCCTCCTCCGTTTCCTCCTCCTCGTCGGAGGATTCGACGCCGTCCCAGGACACGGCGTCATCGGTGCTCTCCGCCTCCAGTTCCCCGTCGGCAAGGAACTGGAGGCCCTCCTCGCCGTCAGTCAGGGACTCGTCGTCCTCTGACCAGGCGGCGAAGTCCCAGTCCCTCTCGTCTCACCATTGTGGGGCGAGAGCCTCGTACGCCGCCATTGGCGGGTGCTCCGGCGTCGGCTCCCGGTCGCTCAGTGTGTTGGAGGATTGGGAAGAAAGGCCGGATGATTTGGAGGAAGAAGAGGAGGCCATGGCGGAGGAAGAGGGTTTTTTGGCTAATGGAGGAAGATGGGGCTGCAAACTGCTCAGATGAATTTAAATAAGGGGAATAGTGGGAGGTGGTTCAATGCCATAGCGGTTTCCCAGAATGTGGTGCCAAAATTGTTAAATCATGCACTGCGGAGAAGTTGAGAAGACAGGGCATCATGATGAGGGGGTGGCGTGACGATTCTGCTCTGCAACGCGTAACCCGATAAAAAAAAGAAGGGGGAAGAAAAAACATCAACGGAGTGGTTTTGGAATTATTATTGCCAAAACCAGGGGGGCATGTGTTATCGCCACATTTTGGCCAAAGGAGGAGATGGGCGTAATCAAGATGGGCTTGGAGGATACATATATGCAACGTATTCTTTGGATCGGCCTTGTGCGTGGATTTGGGCTAAATTGCCCGTGTATCTGTATATTGTAGTAGGTTCCGTTTCGGTTTAAGTAAGAGATAGAGTTGTTAGGGTTATTCCAAAGATAGAAAGTCTCCGGACTATAAATATGTACCTAAGGTTATTGAGAAAGGAGGACGATCACGTTCACAACAAACACAATCTCGGCGCATCGCCACCCCTTGTTCTAGGGTTTCTTTCGGGTAAGTGTCATGCTGCCTAGATCGCATCTTGCGATCTAGGCAGTATCTGCTTATGCGTTATTTGGTGTTACTCGTACTGAAGCCTTGTTGATGGCGAGTAATACTATTATCATAGATTTGTTTAGGTTAGCATTGGTATTTTTTGCTATGATTGTTTAGTTATGCTACCTCTAGTTATCTCGCTGCCTTTGCACCTTTCTTTGGGTGGAAGGGCGGCATCTTGCTTGATCTTTATTCAGTTGATTTGATCTGTTATAGTTATGCCTTGTTTTCCAAGGTTTAGTTTGATATCCACATAGTCAGGCCTTGCAAACGGGTTGAACGATCCGATGATGCGTGAGGATATGGTTTGCTAATTCGAGAGGAGTTGTTCGGAATTGACTTTACGTCGGTTGTTAGGCCTTCTCTAGGGTTAGTTTTTTCTATCATCTTTTGTATCTACCAGGCTCAATTACGTGTAGGATGTTCCAATTATGTGGTGAAAACGTTAAACTGTCGTAGATCGATTGAACTCGTATTGATGAAGCAAAACCCCATGTTATCGTAGATCTAATGCAGAACCATGGGATAATCGGCTCCAGGAGCCGATTCACAGGGAAACCTGGGGGCCGGTCACGGCTCGAATTTTACGTATACTTGTTTGCCATGCGAACGATCGAAGCAATCCATCACCTTTCGACCGGTATAGGTCGGTGGCACGCCTTGCATCCGCCAGACGTGCCGGAGTTTTGCGGGCCGTTGCCCGAGGGACCAGGGCCCACCAGCAGTTCTGGGAGCCTCCCGGCTCTTCGTGTTGCTCGTCGCTGCTCGCCGGTGGGTTTTGACAGGCAACAATAACAAAGCTAAGATCTCTTATGGGTAAAGTGACGCACCTCTGCAGAGTGTAAGAACTATAACTTGTTACTCCCTGTTTCGGGGAGGAGCTGCGAACGCGGCGGGAAATGAACTCCATGAAAGTTCTGGTAAACCCGTGAAGGCTGACGGACATAGCTTTTTAGAATAAAAGCAACCTTTGAAGAAATGTTTACGAAAACTTGCATTGCCTACGATCTATGGTCTGTGACTGTAGATATAGTGCATCAAACACTCTTTTTCTAGTGAACTTGTTGAGTACGCTCGTACTCAACGTATCTTCTTAACCCTTGCTAGATTCTGAAGCCATTATGACGACGTCTATATCAAGTTATGCTCCAGGAATCATCATCAAAAGCTTAAACTCTTCAATAAAGTCAACATATATATCAACTCAAGTGAATACGAAGTTACTGATTAGATAGAAATATAATCTCTAGTCATAGAACCTATTTCTGTAGTGTATTGCAACAGTAGCAATGCTAGACCATTAGTTAAAATACTAGTCTTATTAGTATGATAGTTTTTGAGTTGTTTATTCCTGATTCTTCTTTGTAAGAAGTTTCTTTCTCTCTCTTTAACTTAGAGTGTTCTCTGGATCTTGTGTAAAGAGTTGAGTTGTAACCTATAGTCATGTCTTGGACCTGTTGTGTTTCTATTTTATCACTCTGAGGGATGTAATACTAGTGAACGGTGTTTCATTGGTGTTATATCAACTACTATAGTGTACTACTTCATACAGTGGTATACTGGGCCACTGCAATATCTCTGGACCTCTCGGTAGTATAGCATCCAAGAGCTCGGTGACTAATATGATTGGTCACCCGGATCCTATACCATAGTACAAGTAAATAGAACTTGCCGGTAACAAGATTAAATTAGGTATAATGATACCGACGATTGAATCTCGGGCAAATAATATATCGCGATACAAAAAGGAATCGTATATAAATCTTTAACATTGTGGTTCAACCAAAAAAAACTTCGTTAAATGTTAGGAAACATTATGGACATCCCGGTCCCGCTAATGGTTATTGATCAGAGAGGTGGCGCAATCATGTCTGCATATTCTCAAATCTGTCAGGTCACAATTAACACTTCAGTGTCGCTAGTCTTTGTTAAAAATATGTATGGTGTAATCAATTGCTTGGATAGCGAGGGCTACGAGACAACTAAGTCGTGCGACTTTGTGGCTCGTGTGCAGCTATGGTGAGTGATATAACTAGGGCATCTGGCCAGAGTCGTGGTGAGTTTGGTGCTTTTGATAGACTAGCATTGTGTGGACCGTGCGTCTTCTCGTTTGTACAGTTCTTGATCCATTTTTATCATAAACCGGTTTCTCACATACACTAGGCTAACTCTTTGGTATTTTCTATATTGCAGGAACTCATGCCCTTGTCGAGAGGTTTCTCGAAGAAAAGAATCCAATTCGGTTGACAGATGTAAATAAATATATTGTTTGAAAACATATTTAGTAATGTTAAATAATTGGAAAAAAATTAGCACTTACAACCAGACATTCTAAGTTCGTACACAAGTTTTTGGCGGAAAAAAAAACATTTTTGTATCCCTTGTAAATAGAAAAATAGACTGTTTACATATATTCCTTTGTCTTTTTTCGCAGGTCAAATAACATGTTCCTTTCTCTTGAAAACTTGTCCCCGAACGAGTAGTCTAGCCGCCGCCTCCTCCCTTGTCGGCGATCGACATGTCCTCGCCTCCTCCGCTTCTGCTCATGCGGGGGTGAGGACCCAAGACCTACGCTCGGCGTTCATCAAGGTCCCTAAAGTTTAGCGTTTTTGTGGTGTCATGGTGGCGCAACTTAGATGGCGGTGGATACGCTACATCGAATAATGGTAACCAGGCTTCAATCCCATCTCGGCGATGTATACGGCGTCAAGAAGTCTGTGGGATTTGGTCTTCGCCGGGCCTGTGCTCCAGCTTTGTATGGTGTTGATCTCATCACCGATCTGGTCTTGGCGGCCTTGGAGTGCGGTGATGTGGATTGCTGCTGGTTTGTGGTGGATGGTGAAGATCCGTCCGCTTGATCTGTGGGTAGCGTTATTTGATCCGATGTTGAAGATGCGGAGGCTCTTCTTCGATGCTTTTAGCGGTGAGATCGATCTTACGTGGTTGGTGGTTATTGCGACTCAGCAACGCCTATGAATAAGAATTTATTCGGTGCTAAAGTGTGGACCCTCTATTGGTGATCTTCTTCTCCGGCGACGGCAAAGGATTTTGGTTCTTCTTAGTTGCGACGAGAACCATTTGTAGCTGTCCAAATGTTTGTTTTCTTTTATTTTCATCTTTGTATTGCTACGATTATAAATACAAATTATGTATGCTCATGGACGTATACAGTAAAAAAACAAAAAAGTTATTCTGAATTTTTAACATTTGGTTTTGATGTTTTTTTACGACAGATTCATATATGTACACACGTGAGCCAAAAGTCAAAACGCAATCTCCCGGACATTCTGCTGTGTAGTCGAGAAACTGTTGCTGCGGGTGGCCGGCGCTGAGGTTTCCCGATGGCGGAGGACTCAGGCGCCATCCTCCGCCACATCTCCTCTCTCAAGGATATGCTCGACAAGGTCCGCAACCCCAACGCCCCCCCTCTCTCCCTTGCTGCTTCCATTTTATCTTGCTGCTCCCTATCAGATAGATACTGCTAGGCCCAATTGTCGATTTATCGCCTGGAAGGGTGAGATGCTGAGATGAATGGATTGACGGGATACTAGCGTTGTCACGGCGGCGCGGGCCGATTAGTCGCCCCGTCTAGGATCTCTGGGTGTCCTCCGCAGGCCGATTAGTAGTAGGCTGTAGACATCACCGCGGCGAGGCTAGGCAGCTGAATAGGTGAGAGAGGGAGAGGCGAACCCTAGCGGCCGCCGCCTTCCCTCGCCGTGGCAGGTTCCTAGCCCGGCCGCCCGCTACGCCCAACTCATCCCGGTTTGTTTTCTTCCCTTCCCTATCTCTTCCTTGCTTCTTCACTGTTACTCGAGTTCTCTCTTGTCCCGCCTTCTTCTTCTCTGCTCTATTGTATGACAGAATTCTTCATTTTCTACTGCCGTGAGCTGGTGCTTGAACCGTGGCTGAGCCGCACACTAATACTACATTAGTTACATGTATACATGAAGAGAATTGTTCAAGCAGAACATATGACAGCACAGCTCATTGGTGTATGTATGAGAGCACAGCTCATACCATAGAAGTACATAACGTGAATGGTTCGTCAAGTTGACTCTACAACAATTTGTGACAGTTGATTGTCTGCGCAACAAATAACTCTTGTGTAGTCTAGTATTATGTTGTGCTACTATTAGGAATTTCTGGTCCCTGGCTGTCAAGTAAACACGATGTACAATTCCTGACCTGGACCTATATCGCTTTGTGATAAATCATCTGAAGTTTGATAGACGAAATGTTGAAGTGGGAGTGATGTGATGCAACGACGATTGATGTCGTACCCTAGATATTGGTTCTCCCAAATATACGTGTACCTTGGGCTGTAGAGTGTAGACTGAAAATCTGGCTATCTGAATCTGGAGGTGAAGAAGCGGATTTTCTGTACACTGATTAATTGTTATTAGCATATGGAATTTTGATGTTTCAAATCTTACGAGGCTATTCTCAGTAATTCCCACCTTAATCAGGTCAATGAAGAGATTGAACAGAATATACAAAAGACCAGGGAAATAGAGTCAGAAATAGTGAAGCATTCTGAAACTGAAAAGGACTATCTCGTGAAGGAGTCTGAACTAATGAAAGGAGTATCAGTTGCTGAGTTTGAACTCGATGGGCTTATGCAAGTCGCAGGTAACTACTGCCTTAATCATGCACTTAGTATTTGGTCATAGGCATTTCTCATAGAAGAATCACTAAGCTACAGTAGTATTTATATGTACCAAGAATAATATATCCATTTTTCATTGCCCAAGATTCTAGCAAGGTATGGTAGCAGGATGTTGCTACTCATGCAAGGTACGTAGTACTAGAACCACTGTAACTAACAGCTGCAATGCTTGATCTCGTCAGGTAACAGGATAACCACCTCATTATTTCTTAGATTAAGGAGTTGCTCTCTTTAGTAATTTACATCCCCGTATACTCTCTACAGTTCCCTATATGTGGTCCTTTGGACATAGACCGCTTCAACCTTCCAAAACTTTGAGTACCACTGTCTTCGAAAATATTTACATGAGATACTTAGGGATTGGAATGTGCCTAGAGATTTGGCTCTTTATAGGACTGCATGGAAGTCAGCAATCCATCTGCTGGAATCTTACTTTACATACACTTTGTTTACCTTTTTTTCCCTCTCTACCTTTTTTGGTTTCCATATGTCTTAGTTGGGTTTCATATCTAGCCTACAGTCTGCCCCAACTTGCTTGGAACAAAAAGCTTTGTTGTTGTTGTAGATACTTAAAATATGTGTGTAAATTTGTCTCAGGAAATACTTAATATTATAGTATGTTTTTGTCGGGTGTTATAAATATACTATTAAAATAAAAAATGGTGGTTGAAATCGTGTGCCAAAATGTTAGGGAATTGTAGGGAGTAGTTATTTTATCTTTTCAAAATAGGATTTCTGTCGAGCTTCATGTCAAGATTCATGTGCCATCATGTCAGCAATCTCAATATGATTTCGACTTATGTGTGTCATCATGCCTTTAGCCTTTACATGCTACCAAGCTCCACATGTTGCCAAGCTCAGGCTTCCTCAGTCCTTACGATTGCGTGAAGGAGGGGAAGATGGCGAAAATTCCTCTGCATCGGTACCATAAGTTTACCATAAGTCTGCGGGTACTCGAGCGAGAAGTCATTTCACCTAAGGCATCCAAGGTTCAAAAAAGTGCTACGTGTAATTTCCTAGTTTTGCATCTGCCCAGCACCTATCTCGCCTAAGCGCACTCCTAGCAGCTCTTAAGGCTAGGCGTCCTGCTGTCGCCTCGCCTAGCTCCTAGGCATGCCCGGGAGAGGGAGAGAGAGGGCATTGACTTGTGTGTGCAACTCATTGTCAAGCACCGATGTATCTGGACTCAGAATTCTGTCTGTATGGTCTTGAAAAAGACTGGAATGAATGAAGAGGCAATTGTTTTTGAGATTGATCAAATAGTGAATCTCCATTTCATATTTTCCCACTAGGTAACGGATACATTTCATTTTGTCTGGCTTTATGTTATCTTGCACGAGTGCATATGAAAGTGATTAAGGTTAGGCAAATGAAGTAATTTTGAGGGTAGTCCTTTCTATGCTTCCATATAGGAAACTGCAGAGATTATGTAGCAGCTGAGAGCTGATATTAATACTTCCTCCGATCCATATTAATTGTCACTGGATTGGATGTATCTAGCACTAAAACATATCTACATACATCCATTTCTGCGATAAGTAATATGGATCGGAGGGAGTAACTGTTTGGGTGCAAATCACTCTGTTGTGCTGACAATTGTTTTAAGTTACACATGGTTCTTCTTAGCCAGATAAACAGCACTATCATTTATTATCTATTCAAGAATGTTACATATATGTATTTTATGCTGCATATCAATGCCAAATGATCCTAGTTTTCTGTACAAACAACCTAATCTGCTTTTAATTGTTTAAACAGCTGCTGGAACAGATTCACTTAAAGTGATGGAGGGCAATGTGGTATTTCAGAAAGCTACTTTGAATCAAATTAGGAAACGGTTCTCCGATAAAATGTATGTTTCACATTTTATCCATGAACAAGATCAAATACTCTTGAGTGCACTTATCTGAAAAGTTATGCTCTTAACATCATAATCTGTGATATGGCTATTCTTTTAGAGAAAACACAAATCTTGCATCTCTACATGGACCCATTTACTGTTTCTTTGCATACTTTCTGCAAATCTTCTGTGTCTACTAGGCTTCATGTATTTAGATATCCTAATGTACTGAAATTACCTCCCTGGCCCGTAGCTCAAAAATCTCACTAACAGGAATTCAAATATGGAAATTGAAAGGTTCATGTGCTCCTTGTTGAGAAACAAATATTCCGGTGTCCGAGAATTACACACGCAAATAATCAAGTCCTTTCTACACTTGAAAATTATCATGGGAATTTTTTTTTTGCGCCATGTGCAAAAGAAAGTTTTATACTAAAAAAAATTGGTCTTTTGGATCATCAAATTTGTTTTTTTCTTATGCACAGGGCACAAAGCTGTATTTTTAATGGAAATTGCAAATGTACAAAGGACTGAGAACATTTGCATCTTAATTTATTACGTATTCTTTGACAATCTGAAGTTTTTGAAATATCTGCCTATCTTGGGAGCCAAAATACTACTACTGATTCAGATTTGTTTTTTTGATCAGTTGCTTAAAAGAAAGAGCATGGAACAACAAATCGTTATCTCTGATTATTGATGTTCTGTAATAGCAGGGAAAAGTTCATTGCTGAATCTAAAGGTTTCCAAGCTAACATGCTTGAAGGTTCAAACGAGGATTTACTTCTCCTACTTAAGGAAAAGGGTTCACTGGAGGAAGAGAGTGAGAACTTGAGGATGAAGATCAACACTATACAAAGTTCATCAAATGAATACATTGCTGAGATTCTTGAGGAGGTTAATATGGAAAATTCAGGTAAGTGATAAGTCATTCTATGTTATTTGAGATGAAGGTTTAGGTTCCATCAGTTATCTTTGATTAAGTTATGGGAATGTTGAAAGGTCTCTTACAGCCTACACAAAAATTTGCTGTTTATTTTTATTTCACTCAACTGTGGCCTTCAGTTTCTTATCAACTGATAAACCTTTTATTCATCTACCACTGTAAGTGTAGGGAGTTCTGAAATTCTCTGGAATTTATGTGACTTGATCTATAGGTTAAAAAGGGTCTTAATGTTCGAAAATTAGTTCTGCACTTTGACATGGAAAGCGACAATTACCATCTTAACAGTTGCCTCTTGCCACTAGGAAACGATGTGCGCATAATTTGTACAGTATCAGTATTTTATATCTTTATGTCGGTATGAGCATTTGTCATGTCAATACTTGCAAAATTAGTCCTCAACCCATCTTGTGCGAAGAGAAGGAAAGAAATACTATTTGTTGAAGTTGTGTTCTCCTTCTTACCTCTCTTCTTGCATGCAGTGTTGTATGAAATGAAACGAACCTGCTGCATTTTTATTGCTAATTTGCTGCCCAAAACATGTTACATTATCTTCTCGTTTCCAGGGTCATACAAGTAACTATGCTATACGAAAAGTCAATGATGGTATTTTAGACCTTCGTTATGCTGCCCCTTTTTATTAGTTATGATTAGTTAATTCGTGCATTGCTGTATGTAAGCTATCCAGATTCTGTTACTACATTATAACCATATATGCTTGTTCCTTCTGACCGTTGCAGTTTTGGAATCTGAGTTACGGTATAGGGTTTCAGAATATATGGAAGTTCTGAAGGATATAAACAACCTGAAGATCCTATTTAGTTCGACCAATTCATAAGATCAGTCATCACCGTTTCTGGTAATTGAATATTTTACTTTGGCTTGATGAGTCTCTTGCTCTCAAGTACGCCTTTGACTTGTTTTCCTATCAAGGCTCATAACGGACTTATCACTTACCCATCAAGGTTGACACATGTTTCTTGTATCTGCGTTACATTATTTTGGCCTGGCTGAGGGGAAAGCTGTCAAGAATCTTCAGCACGGTCAGTGGAACTAGCTTGTACATGTTCCTTTTCTTGTACCCAGAAGGCTGCGCCAAGTTTAGTTCGAATTTACTTAAACACTAGTACCAAACATGCATGACCATGGCTTGTATATATAGTTTATCAAACTGAGGGAGAGTAGGAAAAAGGCTAGGAAATGCAAATTGGAAAATAGATAAGTCGTAGCTGCTTCTGAGGAATTGTTACTAACTAGTTTGATCTTGGGGGAAATCATACGCAAGTAAATGGTTCCTCGATCACCAATCTAGGACCTAAGAATGGAAGAGAGAATCTGGATTTTTATGTCTAAGTTCATAAGTTATCACGTACGTGAAGTCCATATAGAAGACATGATTATATAATACTTACTAGAGTATTCCTGATGGATCCTCTAACGTGAGTATGATTACTATGTTTGTTTCACATATATTCCTCAATACATAAGCTGTACACAGTTGGCCTTTATGTACTATCTTCCAATATTCGATCAGAGCACAGCTAGTTTGGTTTACCCAACGGGGTTTTAACAGAAGTGATGCATGCACTGTACCCTTGTATTTGTTGAGAAAATAATGGCCACGGACTTGTCTTAAAAAAGTAAAATATGCCATAATTCTAGGAACGAGGGAGTACAAAATCACCAGAAATTAACGGTTCAGAAGCAAATCACATACTCCCTCCGTCCTGAAAAGGATGTCACAAGTTTTCTAAATTCAAATGTATTTAGACACTATTTAGTATATAGATATATTCAAATTTAGAAAAAATTGCAATATCCTTTTCAGGATGGAGGGAGCACGTAGGTGAAAACAAAAACGCAAGTCACGGACTTTGTTCTACAGCGACAGAATGTGATCCACCAACTTGTCGATGTTGAGACGAGACGACCCAGCTTCGGTGGTGGCCTCAGTTGCTCTGCTTCTGAGCTCCAGAGCTCGCTCCCTCGTCATGTCTCCCTCGTCATGTCTCCAGAGCACGAGGCTGGCCTGCCACACGTGCTCGACGTACCTCGCGTTGCCCATCTGGTCACTGAAATATGGCCGGCACAGCATCGGCACGCCCCCGCACACGCCCTCCAGCGTCGAGTTCCACCCGCAGTGCGTCCAGAACCCGGCCACAGCGGCGTGCGCCAGGACCTCCTCCTGCGGCGCCCAGCTCACGATCAAGCCCTGCTCTCGGGTCACGGTGTCAAACCCGTCGGGTAAGGTGACCTGCGTGACGCCGCCGCGGACAAGGTCCGACCGGAGTACCCAGAGGAATGGCTGGCCACTGTTGGCGATGCCCCGTGCAGTCTCTGCAAGGTTGGCGCTGCTCATGCTTGCCAGGCTGCCGAAGCTGATGTAGAGCACGGACGCCGGGGCCTGCGCATTCCAGCCAATCCAGGCAGTCACGGTCTGGCAGCAAGAGGCTGCTGGACGCCGCTGGCGAGATCTTGTGGAGCGGGCCAATGTCGAACACGGGCAGGCCGAGGTCTTGCCGGATCGCCGCCAGCTCGTCGGCCTCGAGCGCGTCGAAGGTGTTGAGTATGAACCCTGACGAGGTCCTCACCGCCTGGACGGCCCGGGACAAGAGCGTGCACACTAGATCGTGCTCGTGAAGGCTGCTGCCGATGGACATGAGGTCCCGGACGCGGTACGGTGGCAGTTCCCTCACCGGCGCGTCCAGCTGCGATTCTGCCCATGAGTCAATCACGGTTGAAGAGGTGGTCAAGAGCATGCCAATGGAGACACGAGGTGAACATCGAGGACGTTCATGTACGTACGTGCAGGGTGAGTGCTACGCGGGTTCTGGGAGCAGGAACGGACCTTGAGCTGGGAGGTAGCCTCTGTCGCACAGCATGGGATTCACCATGTAGTTGCGGAAGCAGGCGGCGCTGCCTGTGCGCAGAGCCAGTGTTGGCACGCCTTGCTGCCGCGCCACGTCCATGAGAGTCAGCAGGTGCGCGTCGGCGACCAGGCATGCGACGTCGTCCCTGGCGCCAGGTGCCTCCAGCAGGGCGGCCAGGCGTTCCCGGAACGGCGCCTCGCAGGAGCTGTTCACGGTGAAGATGTTCTCCACGGTCCCCTTAACCGTGACGGGGCTGTAGGCCGACATGCCATCAGGAACTGGGACGAAGTCATAGGCGGGGTGGCGTGACGGGTCGGGGGCGTTGAAGTGGGCGTGGAAAACGGTGACACCAAAGCCGTGCGCGTGGAGGAGGCCGGCGAGCTGGAACATGGGGTTGATGTGGCCTTGGTAAGGGAGCTGGAAGACCAGCACACGGCGGCGCAGCCTGCCGCCGGTGGCTGTGTTTCCCGCGGGTGCCATGGAATCGATGTCTGTCGTGGCGTCCTAGGTTCGTTTCACTTCAAGAGTAAAGTACTCCCTCCGGTTTGGAAATATAAGATGTTTTAAGTTTGTAAATGAGACGTATCTAGACATCTTTTACTGTCTAGATTTGGTTTAACCTATACACTAAAACATGTTAGATACATCTTCTTTATAAACCTAAAACATCTTATATTTCTAAACGGAAGGAGTAGTTGGCACTTGGCACTTCTGATTTATGATGGCATATGGCTATCGGACCCCAACAATGGGGTCTCTGATATTGAATCTGTTAACTGTTAGGAATCGGGACCCCTGCTCGGCTGGTCCTGGTCACCCACTATATGATTAAGGGAGTGCCTAGATCTCAGTTGGCTAAGAACTTCTTATGTCTAAGTTGCTCACATCATTTGACTATTTGTGCTAATTCTCAGTTGCAACTAACTTATATAATTTATACTAATGTGAAATTGCAACCTAGTAAAATCTCAGTTTTAAGTTGTAACTAATGTGAAAGTTCCACGTTACACGAATCGCGAGGTAAATCTAATGGCGAGAGAGGTGACTGAGACCTAAGAAGTTCTTAGGCGCTTGAAAACTAGCAAATCCGTATAATTAATCGTAGGAGTACCGCAATTCAACAAATCTATCCTCTCAGAAAATCCGGAGAAAGAGTGAGCTAATGTCGAAGATCACTTGTAGCTCTCGAGTTCCAGCAATCTTGTTTCTTTTAAATTCAAAAGTAATTTTTAGGTCTTCAAAAATTCTGTAAAAAGTCATACGAAGGCATATAGATGTATAGTATGTAGGATTAAATTTGCATCCAAATACATTTTTAATGTGATCTATACAAAAAAGACAAATGTTAGAAGGAAAACTGAGTTATTTTTGTCTTTTGGCAAGCATGATTTGTCTTTTTTGTAGCATATAATACAAAGCATTATCTTGTGTAAATAACAATTGCATGTATCCACATTTCTTTTAGATTACTTGAAAAATTCAAATTACTATTTTCAAAGTTTTAAAATACTGAGCTCACTGGAGCTCTGAGCCAAAACACCTCACTCGAGCTAATGTCCAGTCGTTCATTTTTTTTCCTTTCTTTTCCTTCTTTTTTATTGCCTTTGTAAATATTGCAATGGTACCAAAAAACAACCATCGATGATAATCGAAGCGTACCCTACCTTTTCAAGTTTCCTCAAAAAGGAGGGAGAGAGATGCGGCTCGACTCGAATTCTAGGCCTACTTTTCCTCAAAAAAGAGGGAGATAATCCTACCGTACATCTTGTGCATCAACTTCAGAGAGAAAAGGAAAGCTCGACAAAGATCTTAGCATAACATAGTAATGCCATTCTTTTAGTTGTATGCCCGCTATGTTTGTAACAGAATTATTGACGCGGAAATGTGTGCAGTGTCCAACCAAACATGCACTTGAGTGCCCGAGTAGCCAATCGAGACATACCTAGAGATGGCACCCGTCGGTTTTGGGTTCGGATGGAGTCAGAGCATCTTTAGCAGTGCCCTTAAACATCTTGAAACCGTAAAATAACTATCATTTTATTGATTTTTCAAAAAAAATCACGTGTCGATTAGTGTCTATAAATGCACCTAGCCTGAAAATATTTTTACGGAGGGTGCCAAATATCCCCGCGGAACCGGTCATGTGCGGGGCGAGAGGGCGAACCATGCGACGGCCTCTATCCGTGCTGGAGCGTTGGCGCGCTAAAGTTTCAACATTCCTCCCCAACTCTATTTCTCTTGCGCTGCCACAGACAACCGCCATTGATTCAGGTCCTCGCCGCCACGTCCCACCACGCCCGAGTCCCCCACACCTCGTCGCGCCCGTGAAAGCTCGGATCTTGTGCGGGAGACCCAAATCCGTTGCGGCGGAAGCTTTGGATTCAATTCGATGTGAGGTCCGATCCGGCGTTGCCTGCGATCTAGGCTACCGGATTCGGCCGCGCCTTCATCGTATCTTCATTCTCTTTCGATTTGGCAGGGAGTCTTGGTGGAAGCATCTTCGATTTGTCCGGTCTTGGTGGTTTCTCATCGGTTTGTTGTGTAGATGTCGACCTTGCTGACCATGGAATTCTTCATGGACGACTCGTCGTCCTCCTCCTCCGACTCGGACCTCGAGGAGCTTGTCAACGACGACGATGATGGTCATGATCCTCGCCGCCAATAAGATCCAAGACAAGATCGACTTCATGCGTCGGCGCCACGGTTCCAAGTTCGGTCGCGCTTGCATCCCGCGGAACCGAGCTCTCGGCCACGCCATGCTCATGCAAGATTACTTCGTTGAGGTACCGACATACCCGCTACATCTCTTTCGTAGAAGGTTCCGGATGCGTCGTAGTTTGTTTGTGGGCATAGTTCAAGCTTGCGAGGCCAATTGCCCCTATTTTACTCGCCGAAGAAATGTCGTCTGCATCATGGGCTTTAGTGCTTATCAAAAAAATCTTGGCAGCCATGCATGTCATTGTGTATGGCATCCTGGCCGACTATACGGACGAGTATCTTCGCATTGGAGAAAATACCACCATTGCTATTGTCCGAATGTTTGCCAAAATGGTGATCCGTGTGTTTGGCTCCAAATACTTGCAATCCCCAAACGAAGATGATGTGCAAAGATTGCTAGTGATAAATGATAGAAGAGGTTGGCTGGGGATGCTAGGAAGTGTAGATTGTATGCATTGGCGGTGGAAGAATTGCCCGAAAGCATGACATGGGCAATATTGTGGTAAAATTCATGATTTAACCATTGTGCTTGAGGCGGTGGCATCGCAGGACTTATGGATTTAGCATTGCTTCTTTGGATTGCCGGGATCACTAAATAACATAAACGTCTTGCATAGATCCCCGTTGTTTGGAAAATTAGCTAATGGAGAAGCCCCGGTTTGCAACTTCAAGGTCAATGGCCATGATTATACCATGGGTTACTACCTTGCCGACGACATCTATCCGGCTTGGTCAATATTTGTTAAAACTATCCAAACTCCGACGAAAAAGAAGGAGACCAATTTTTCACAAGCTCAAGAAGCATGCCGAAAGGACATTGAAAGAGCTTTCAGTGTTTTGCAAGCAAGGTTGCCATTGTTCGGGCCCTTCTCGTTTTTGGGACAAAAAACCCTCCGCAACATCATGACATGTGTGATTCTTCACAATATGATCATCGAAGATGAAAGAGATTTAAATTTAGAGTTCTTCTATGATAATGTTGGGACCTGTGTGCAACCATAAAGAAACCCCGACCGCATCCAAGCTTTTCTTGAGACCCATAGGCAAATTGAAGATGCAAGCACTCATCTCCAACTCAACAATGATCTCATCAAGCACCATTGGATGCTAGCCGGCAAGGAGTGATGTCACAATATCATTATTGTATTTGTAAAACTATTTGTGTAATTTGAACCATTCATTAATTTGTTACATTATTTGATTTGAACAATTGTTGTAATTTGATTCGTTGAATATTGTAATTTGGATGATTATTGTGTGTTAAAACATTTGTTATATTCCTTTTATGTCACATTTGCTGTCAAAACTGTCGAAACAATGTTTACAGGCTGGTCTGCAATTCAACCCGTCGAGCAGTCTCCGTAAACCAGAACCGCAAAATAGAATAGCTCGACGCCGCCTCTTGCGTCTCGACGAATCGTCGATTCAACGCCCTAAACTATGGTTTGCTGTTTATGAGCACTGCTAGAGATGCTCTCACCTACCGTCACTCGTATCCAGGTTCACCGACAGGTACAATTTTTTTCCATATCCACTACATGACAAGGTAAATGTGCATCGGCAGGTGAAAATACCCACGTCTGCAACACATAGTCATGGTTTATAAACAGCATCACATTCACATAAACAACACATGGTTATAAACAACATCACATAGTCATAAACAACAATGCTTATTCAACATTTGAAGTTCACAATCCCACAACAAAAGTATAGAGGTAATTTAGTCATTCATAAGCCATAAGATATGCATTAGATGAAGTTTCAGCACTTTAACCGGTTCAATGAAAATGAACTCAGTGGAGGGGTCAGAGCGGTTGGAGCCGTTGGTTGCAGAGTTGGCATCCATCAGCGAAGGAAAACGAGATGTGAGCTCAGGATGTACTCACGACTTAGGATAGGATTCATGTGATGCGGGCGAGGGAAGGACTTGAGGGCTACCGTTGTTGAGGCTTAAGGGATCATAGTTTTCGCGGCCTCTTGGGGTACGATGTTTGTGATTGGAGAAACCATCAGTGTTGGGTACTCAGGTTTACTATGACTATGAGAGGCTCATCTTCCATATTTTTATAGTGGTACATGGGTACGCATGTATGGATTATATATACATTATCAAACATGTACTCAGCTACCCAATGGGTATAAAATCACTCCATTTACATAGGGTAAATATTTTCCTAAAACTATTACGACGATAGAGTTTATCTGTGGATATGTCCGGTAACTGGTACACATAGCCATCATTTCACATACCAGGCCATGAATGCTTGTGATTGACACTCTAACCATAAATGCCACTTAAATTCCGTGTGTGCACCATAGTGATAGTAACATGTACACCCACATACAATGCTAATTAGACATTTCGATGACATGATAAGTCAATAAATAAGAAGACAAGATGAGTCTATGACTAATAAATGAGTCATTCTAAGTTACTATCACTAAGTTACTATGCAATGTATGGAGGTGCTAACATAGAGTAGTAGTATATGTATGACACTACCTTATGTTACTTCCACTATGAGTAGTCTAATACTATAAGATTGTTATTACATTCAATATACTTATATAACTAGAGGGAAAATGTTTCTGAGTCATAATATTTCTTAAAAGAAAAAAGGCTCTATTTTAAAACCAAAAGATAGGAAAAATTCTGAGTGCATAATAAGTTGGCCTATGAATCATTAATATCTTGCATACAAGTTTGTTTAGTTGTCCATAGTACTTGTTCATTTTTTATTATGCAAGATGTTTTTATTCTTATGCATATTTGAAGTTTATGTTTTCTTTTACTTCATGATTGCTTGCTATTATTTACTTATCAATGAACCATCATACTTTGAGTAGCAATGATCATGAATTATATGATGTGTATCTATTAATAGTAAACTCCAAAGCTCATTTAGTTATCATATCGAGGACGAGTATAGGTTAAGCTTGGGGATGTTGATCATGTAAAATGCATCTACGATTTTTGTAATTTACTATGTCATATTCCATCATATATGTTGTTATAATCATGTTTTATATTAATTTTGGAGATTTCCCTAAAAGATTCCTTTTATTTGGGTTATCTCTGTAGATAGAAAAATATTATTTTTTGTATTTTGACTTTCAGGGATCTTCGTGAATTCAAAAGGACTTGGGATTTTCTACTAAAGTTTCTTGACGAAATCAAGATCTAGAGCACCTGGACCCTCACTTGGAGCCAAGGGAGACCCAAGATGAGGCTCATGGCATGTCCAGACACTCTTGTTGTGCCATGGGGCCCATCTCTTCCTTGATGCTCTGATGTCATCGATCTTTGCGCCCCTAGCTTCATCTTGGCATGAAAACTCCTATATATATTGATGTCGTCGATCTTTGCTCCCCTAGCTTCATCTTGACCTAAAAACTCCTATATATACTGTCTCGATCATGATCCAAAGCACGAAACATCATAGAGACAGAAACACAAAACATAGAAGATCCAGTAGATATAGTATGGGGAAACACGGTCGGCTCGCACCTCCAACCTCTCCAACAACATCTTCATGATGAAGAGGTAGTAGTCCACTTTAGACTATGGGTTTGTGGAAATAGCTTGATCTCTAGCTCGTGCTATATTTATTTTAGTAACATATGAGCTGTCCAACATGATTGCGGCCATCTATATGTTACTTGTGAGGTGGATCTTGAATTTATGAGATGAGCGTTTGAGATTGCATTTTTTAGATTGTGTTTGATGAATAAGTAGATGTGTACTATTATCCCATTCTTGATTACATGTTCCGGTCGAACTAGTATGATAGTGTAGGGGTTCGTAGCATGGAAAACAAAAATTTTCTATCGCATACAAACAAACAAGCCAAGATCTATCTACTAGATTGTAGCAACGAGTCGATAGAGGAACTCACCCTCGAAGATTCCAAAGCGGTTAACGAGAGCAGATTCTCGTGGGTGATGTAGTCGTACACTTCCGATCTCAAGATCGCGTAGACGATCCTTCCGGCGCCACGTTCCGGCAGTGCTCCCGTAGTCGGTCACACGTTCGGTACTCGACGAAGACCTTCCTCTCCCTTGTTCCAAAGAAAATGGAGGTTGTAGCACTCTCCTCGCGATTCCAAGACAACGCGTGGTACCTAAGTAGAGGGAGATCATGCAGGGCTTCGCCTTAAGCCGGTGCGAGTATGGTGGAGCTTATGAGAGAGGATATTAGTGGTCTAGTAATTAGACACACCAATTAGAAGGCTCTAAACCAATTATAAGGCTCTAAACCGCTGGCTAAAGCAATTAGAAGCTCTAAACCAAAACGGCTCTAAACCGGAAATCTAGAGGTGAAACTTATGTGTCTAGGAGGAGCCCTGCCTCCTTTTATAGGTGGGGAGGCGCGGGGAGGGAGGAGTCCCTCCCAAGTCGGCCTTGGTGGCCTACGGCTTGAGGAGACTCCTCCTCAAGTCGGATTCCAACACCTCTTTCTTGTTTCCACAGTTTCTTGTTTTGGCGCTTTGACTTTCAAACCGGACATTTGACTTTTCTGTTTTAGGATTCAATTTAATCCTTTATTTGGGACAGCAAGAACACTTAGTACATGATGCAATCATTCCATTAAGTAATGACACATTCATGTACCCTCCTGAGTGCTTGGGACAATCCGAACCTTCTAGAACATTCCCGATGAAAACACCGAATCATTCTGAACTCAAACGGACTTTCCTTATATGAATCTTATTCTCCGGACCATTCCGGATCACCTCGTGATATCCCTGATCCCATCCGAGACTCCGAACAACATTCGGTCTCTTTCTCATAATACCATAACTACTCAAACAACGTCGAATCCTTAAGTGTGTCTCCCTACGGTTCGTGAATTATGCGGACATGAACGAGACACTTCTCCGAACAATAACCAATAGAGGAATCTGGAAATTCATATGGCTCCCACATATTTCTACGATTACTTTGCGATCGAATGAACCACTTACATACGATACCAATTTACCTTTGTCTCACGATATGTTACTTATCCGAGGTTATGATCGTCGGTATCTCTGCATACCTAGTTCAACCTCGTTACTGATAAGTACTCTTTTCTCGTTCCCGTGATATGTGATCCCTTGTGACCAAGTCACATGCTTGCAAGCCAATTGGATGACATTCCACCGAGAGGCCCAGTATATCTATCCGTCATGTGGATGGACAAATCCCACTCTTGATCCATGTGTTTCACCCAATACTTTCCGAACACTTACTGACACCTTTATAGCCACCCCCACGGTGTGGTGTTTGATGTCATCAAAGAATCCATCCGTAAAGGTGATATGCATGATCTCATGGTCAAGGAATTAGGTTACTATGTATCAGAAAGCATATAGCAATTGAACTATTGAAATGACTTGATCTTTATGCTACGCTTATCTATAGGAGTATGTCCACCATATCATTATCCTAACGATATGATCTTGTTGTTGATAACATCTCAATGTTCATGATAGGGAAACCACAATCATAAATCAACCAACAAGCTAGTGAAGTATAGAGGCTATACTAGGGACTTCAAATTAAGTTTACAAATCACACAAGTATTAATGGTTTCCTTGTTAATACTATTATAGCATGAATGTAAACATTTATCATAAACACAAAGATATAATAATAACTATATTTATTATTGCCTCTAGGGCATATCTCCAACCTCCCCACTTGCACTAGAGTCATCTAATCTAGATTACATGGTAATATACCGAACACCCATGGCAGTTTGGTGTTGGTCATGTTTTGACCTCGGGAGAGGTTTAGTCAACGGATCCGCCACATTCAGATCTGTGTGTACTTTGCAAATCTTTATATCCCCATCCTGGATATGTTCTCGAATAGCGTGAAAATGCAGCTTGATATGCTTCAGCTTCTTGTGTGACCTTGGTTCTTGCGCATTGGCTATGGCGCCCATGTTATCACAGTAGATAGACATTGGGTCCAGCGCACTTGGAACCACACCCAGCTCTGTAATAAACTCTTTCATCCATATCGCTTCTTGTGAAGCCTCCGAAGCAGCCATGTATTCCGATTCAGTTGAAGATCTCGCCACAACGCTTTGCTTTGCACTCCTCCAGCTAACTGCTGCACCATTCAAAATAAATACGTATCCAGATTGTGATTTAGAATCATCCGGATCGGTGTTCCAACTAGCATCGGTGTAACCATTAACAACGAGTTTCATCACCTCCATAAGAAAGAACCATATCCTTAATTCTTCTCAAGTACTTAAGGATGTTTTGATCACGTCCAATGATCCACTCGATCACTTTGATATCTGCTAGTTAAACTAACAAAGATATGCAATGTCGGGTCTAGTACATAGCATGGCATACATTAGAGATCCTATGGTCGAGGCATAGGGAGTCTTACTCATCCTTTCTCTATCTTCGCCGATGTCGGACTTTGAGTTTTACTCAAGGTCGTATTAGCAACATGGGCAAGAACCCTTTCTTGCTTTCTTCCATTCCAAATCTCTTTAGAACTTTGTCCAAATATGTACTCTGTGACAATGATATTTGGCGTTTGATCTATCTCTATAAATCTTTATGCCTAATATGTAAGCTGCTTCGCCAAGATCCTTCATTGAAAAACTATTATTCAAATATTCCTTGACACTATTAAGAAGGTCTACATCATTCCCAATCAACAATATGTCATCCACATACAGATTAAGAATGCTACTGAGCTCCCACTCACTTTCTTGTAAATACAAGCTTCTCCATAAGTTTGTATAAAACCAAAACTTTTGATTACCTTATCAAACGTTGATTCCAACTTCGGATGCCCGCTTCAATCCATAGATGGACCGTTGAAGTTTGCATACCTTGTTAGCATCTTTAGGATCGACAAAACCTTTGGGTTGCATCATATACAACTCTTCATCAATGTCTCCATTGAGGAATGCTTTGACATCCATCCGCCATATCTCATAATCATAATATGCAGCGATTGCTAACATAATCCTCACAGACTTTAGCTTCGCACCGGTGAGAAAGTCTCATCGTAGTCAACTCCTTGAATTTGTCGAAACCCTTTGCGACAAGTCGAGCTTTATAGACAGAACATTACCATCAAGATCTGCTTTCTTCTTGAAAATCCATTTGTTCTCGACACCTTCCGGCCATCCTAAGTCCACCAAAGTCCATACTTGGTTTTCGTACATGGATCCAATCTCGGATTTCATGGCTTCTTGCCATTTATTGGAATCTGGGCTCATCATCGCTTCCTCATATGTCTCGGGTCATCGGTGTTGTCCACCACCATGACATTCATAACGGAATCATACCAACTGGAGTGGTACGAGTTCTCGTTGACCTCCGAGGCTCAGAGCAACTTCAACCAAGTTTCATGATCATCATCATTAGCTTCCTCTCTTATTGGTGCAGCACCACAGAACTTCTTCCGGTCGCGCTACTGCAATTTTGAGAGAAGGTTCGACAACCTCGTCGAGTTCTACTTTCCTTCCAGTCACTTCTTTCGAGCGAAATTCCTTCTCTAGAAAGGATCCATTCTTGGCAACGAATGTTTTGCATTAGGATCTATGATAGAAGGTATACTCAATAGTTTCCTTCGGATATCCTATGAAGACGCATTTTCCGCTTTGGGTTCAAGCTTGTCCCAGTAACTTCTTTACATAGGGTTCGCAGCCCCAAACTTTAAGGAACGACAATTTAGGTTTCTTCCCAAACCATAATTCATACGGTGTCGTTTCAACGGATTTAGACGGTGCCCTATTTAAAGTGAATGCGGCTGTTTCTAATGCATAACCCCAAAATGACAGCGTAACTGTAAGTGACATCATAGAGCGAACCATATCTAAGAGAGTTCGACACGACGTTCGAACACACCATTACGTGTGGTGTTCCGGCGGTGTCAATTGTGAAAGTATTCCGCACTTCTTTAAATGCTCGCCAAACTCAGAACTTAGATATTCACCTCCATCGTAACGTAGAAATTTAATCTTCTTGTTACGTTGATTCTCTACCTCACTTTGAAACTCCTTAAACTTCGAAAGTTTCGGACTTATGTTTCATGAAATAGATATACCCATATCTACTCAAGTCATCCGTGAAGGTAAGAACATAACGATAACCACCGCGATGCTACACTCATCCGGACCACACACATCGGTATGTATGATTTCCAATAAGTCCGTAGCTCGCTCCATCATACCGTAAAATGGAGTCTTAGTCATTTTTCCCATCGACATGCTTCGCATCTTTCAAGTGATTCAAAATCAAGTGATTCAAGAAGTCCATCGAATGGAGTTTCTTCATACGTTTCACTCGATGTGACCAAGACGACGATGCCACATATAGGTCGAATTATCGCTCGATTTCAAACGTTTAGCCTCAATGTTGTTGATATGTGTATTTCCACTATCGAGATTCAATAAGAATAGACCATCTATCAAAGGTGCATGTGCGTAAAACATATTACTCATATAAATCGAACAACCATTATTCTCTGACTTAAACAAGTAACCGTCTCGCAATAAACAAGATCCCGATATAATGTTCATGCTCAACGCAGGCACTAAATAACAATTATTTAAGTATAAAACTAATCCCGATGGTAGATGAAGGGGTAGCGTGCCGACCGCGATCACATCAACCTTTGATCCGCTTCCCACGCCGCATCGTCACCTCGTTCTTCGCTAGCTTCCGTTTATTCTGCAAAGACTGCTTCGAGTTACAAATATGAGCAACCGAACCAAGATCAAATACCTGTGCACTACTACGAGTACTAGTGAGATACACATCAATAACATGTATATCGATATACCTTTCTTCTTGATGTTGCCGTTCTTCAGATCCGCCAAGTACTTTGGGCAATTCCGCTCAAATGACCTTCTCCCTTGTAGTAAAGCACTCAAGATCGTGCTTAGGTCCAGCCTTGGTCTTCTTCACGGCGTGGTAGATTTCTTACCACCCTTCTTGAAGTGTCCTTTTGCTTAGACTTGCCTTTCTTGAATTTGGTGGTCTTATTGACCAACAACACTTGGTGCTCTTTCTTGATCTCCACTTCGCAGATTTCAACATGGCAAAGAGTTCGCAACGTCTTGTTCATGTTACGCATGTTGTAGTTCATCACAAAGTTCTTGTAACTTGGTGGTAGTGATTGGAGGACACGGTAAATCCCCAAAGCATTAGGAATCACTATACCCAAGCTTTGAAGTTTGTTTGCGTGCCTGGACATCTTAAGCACATGATCACCGACGAGCTGCCTCTTCCATCTTGCGCTTAAAGAACTTTTCGAAGCCTCATAGCTTTCAATTGCCGCATGAGTCTCAAAAATCAATTTGAGATCCTCGACAATATCATATGGGTCCGACTCTTCAAACCTTTTCTCAAGCTCGATTCTAAACCATACAAGATAGCACATGAACTATGGAGTACCGATTCTTCCGAGCGAGGTAAACATTCTTTACTTCATCGGAAGCGGTACGCAGTGGGTCACCCAGTGCATCCAAAGACATAGGTCAAATTACCATGTGAGGACAATCCTCAAATTGGAACCAATCCGAAGTTGCTTCCATTGTTTTCAACTTTTCTTTCTCTAGGAACGCATTAAAATTGATGGTAGGGCTGCCATTGATCTACAACATATTTGCAATAGTTTAGACTAAGTTTATGACAAATTGAGTTCAAATTAATAATAAAATTAAACTAGGTGAACTCCCACTCAAAACAATATCCCTCACATTGTTTTAGTGATCACACGAACCAAATCCACCATATCAACACCGATCATCATGAGAGTTGACATAGTTTCAATGGCGAACAATCGTCATGTTCATCATATCTTACTATATGATTCATGCTTTACCTTTCGGTGATCCGTGTTCCGAGACCATGTGCATACATGCTAGGCTGGTGAAGATCAAACCTTAGTTTCTGCATGAGCAAATCTGTCTTGCTCACGTTGTATACACGTGCAGAATCTAACACACCCGATCATCACGTGGTGCTTCGAAACAACAAGCTTTAGCAACGGTGCTAACTAAGGGTGAACACTTTATGATTTGAAATTGATGTGCATGAGGGATCATCTTATAATGCTACCGTCGTCTACTAAGCAATACAAGATGCATAAAGGATTAACATCACATGCAATTCAATATATATGTGATATGATATGGTTTTTCTTCTTCGTGCCTCCGATCTCCATCTTCAAGCACGAACATGATCTCCATCATCACCGCATTGCATCAAGGTCAATGACGCTTCTCCATGGTTGTCGCCCACCGCTTCAACTATTACAACTACTTTGAATAGACACGCTGGTCTTAACATAAATTAAAGACAACCATATGGCTCTGCCGGTTGCCGACTTACAATAAGGAACATTGCATACATCAAATATAATCACAATCATGGCCATATCACATCATCGACACCCTCGCAAAACAAAGTTAGACGCCTCTACTTTCTTTGCATATTTTACGTGGTTTGGGGCTTTCAATAAGTGTCGTTCTAACTTACGAACAAGAACCACAACATTGATACTAGCATTGTTGATCACCCGTTGTAAATTGGATCTTAACTATGCTAGGAGAAACAGACACCATAAAGCCACTTATGCAATACAAGTTGCATGTCAAGCGTGGAGCAAGTCTCATGAACGATGTCATGTAAGGTTAGCCCGGCCGCTTCATCCCAACATACCGCAAGATGCAAAGTACACAAAAGCAATCTACAATAAAAGCATCAACGCCCACAATGACCATTGTGTTCTACTCTGGCAACAGATCTACATATAGACACGGCTCGATACCATCAGAGGGGTTCGTAGCATGGAAAACAAAATTTTCTATCGCATACAAACAAACAAGCCAAGATCTATCTACTAGATTGTAGCAACGAGTCGATAGAGGAACTCACCTCGAAGATTCCAAAGCGGTTAACGAGAGCGATTCTCGTGGGTGATGTAGTCACACTTCCGATCTCAAGATCGCGTAGACGATCCTTCCGCGCCACGTTCCGCAGCGCTCCGTAGTCGGTCACACGTTTGGTACTGACGAAGACCTTCCTCTCCTTGTTCCAAAGAAATGGAGGTTGTAGCACTCTCTCGCGATTCCGCAAAGACAACGCGTGGTACCTGAAGTAGAGGGAGATCCCAGGCTTCGCTTAAGCCGGTGCAGTATGGTGGAGCTTATGAGAGAGGCTATTAGTGGTCTAGTAATTATACACACCAATTAGAAGGCTCTAAACCAATTAGAAGGCTCTAATCCAAGGCTAGGGCAATTAGAAGCTCTAAACCAAAACGGCTCTAAACCTGGAAATCTAGAGGTGAAACTTGTGTGTCTAGGAGGGGAGCCCTGCCCCTCCTTTTATAGGTGGGGAGGCGCGGCCAGGGGAGGGGAGTCCCTCCCCAAGTCGGCCTTGGGTGGCGCGCCGGCTTGGGGAGGAGACTCCTCCCTCAAGTCGGATTCCAACACCTCTTTCTTGTTTCCCACAGTTTCTTGTTTTGGCAGTTTGACTTTCAAACTGGACATTTGACTTTTCTGTTTTAGGATTCAATTTAATCCTTTATTTGGGACAGAAAGAACACTTAGTACATGATGCAATCATTCCATTAAGTAATGACACATTCATGTACCCCTCCCCCCCGGAGTGCCGGACAATCCGGAACCTTCTAGAACATTCCCGATGAAAACACCGGAATCATTCCCGAACTCCGAAACGGGACTTTCCTTATATGAATCTTATTCTCCGGACCATTCCGGATCACCTCGTGATATCCCGGATCCCATCCGAGACTCCGAACAACATTCGGTCTCTTTCTCATAATACCATAACTACTCAAACAACGTCGAATCCTTAAGTGTGTCTCCCTACGGTTCGTGAATTATGCGGACATGAACGAGACACTTCTCCGAACAATAACCAATAGAGGAATCTGGAAATTCATATGGCTCCCACATATTTCTACGATTACTTTGCGATCGAATGAACCACTTACATACGATACCAATTTCCCTTTGTCTCACGATATGTTACTTATCCGAGGTTATGATCGTCGGTATCTCGCATACCTAGTTCAACCTCGTTCTTGATAAGTACTCTTTTCTCGTTCCGTGATATGTGATCCCTTGTGACCAAGTCAC
Organism: Avena longiglumis; assembly: GCA_030063025.1. Lineage (NCBI taxonomy): Eukaryota > Viridiplantae > Streptophyta > Magnoliopsida > Poales > Poaceae > Avena > Avena longiglumis. Next base: position 451,011,360 of record CP125974.1, on the reverse strand, counting down.
ATGCTTGCAAGCCAATTGGATGACATTCCACCGAGAGGGCCCAGAGTATATCTATCCGTCATGTGGATGGACAAATCCACTCTTGATCCATGTGTTTCAACCAATACTTTCCGAACACTTAATGCCACCTTTATAGCCACCCATTACGGTGTGGTGTTTGATGTCATCAAAGCATCCATCCGGTAAAGGTGATATGCATGATCTCATGGTCGAAGGAATTAGGTTACTATGTATCAGAAAGCATATAGCAATTGAACTATTGAAATGACTTGATCTTTATGCTACGCTTATCTATAGGAGTATGTCCACCATATCATTCTCCTAACGATATGATCTTGTTGTTGATAACATCTCAATGTTCATGATAGGGAAACCACAATCATAAATCAACCAACAAGCTAGTGAAGTATAGAGGCTATACTAGGGACTTCAAATTAAGTTTACAAATCACACAAGTATTAATGGTTTCCTTGTTAATACTATTATAGCATGAATGTAAACATTTATCATAAACACAAAGATATAATAATAACTATATTTATTATTGCCTCTAGGGCATATCTCCAACAGATAGGGCGTGAGAGGGGAACGTGTGCACATGGTAGTATGAAACTGTATGGTGGTAGTAATTTTGGGTCCTACTATGATTTTTACCTTTCCGTTGTTATTTTATTAGTGATAAATGAATGCATGTGCTACTATTGCTTTGTGATAACAAAGGTGATCTCATATTTGATATTCGACCTCATGCCATAGAAACAAAAGTAATACTCTCTCTATCTGAAATTTAGTTTGTGGAGTCTTCTCTTACTAGAGGAGTATTAGTGGGATGTGTTGCATTGTCTCATCATAGGACGTGATACCCATATGAATGCTTATAAAACATATGATGAAATTACACTAATATTACGTCTTCTTTTAAGTTGTTTTTAATCTGTAGTGTTTATGAGAGAGTAGACAAGTGAAATTATAAATCTGGTCCATTTTTAATCATAAGAAACACCTTTTACTCGCATCTCTACACCTCTTTATTTTTATAAATTTAATCCAAAAATACAAAAACATCTTTCATACTTGCATTTAGTTATCTTATAAGTATTGTCTACACCACTACCAATACCATTGAACTTTACTTTTGCATTTCATATAGTTTATACTTCACATATAGTTTACTTAGTTTAGTTTACTTGCTGCATATTTACCTTAGTTAAATTGTTTGCACACATGTTCTCAATTCTAATTCAAGACCTTGTGCTTAACATTGAGTTGAAGACACAAGGCAACACTTTTTTTGTTTTATAGGATGCTAGAACAGGAAAGAAAAGTACATCTCTAGTATTTCTCTCCGAGTTTGATATAGACCCTCGAGTCATTCTTGTGAGAAAAACATCTTTGCTACATTACTTTGTGCTTGGAGTTCCAGCGAGTTGTTATCCTAGAGAATTTGGTGCCATCACAACTTTGCGGTGTCAGCAAAAAATAGCCTGCGCTGACAACCCCCAAACGCTGTCGGCGTCAAGAGCGACCCAAAAATCTATCTACACTCATGTTCAAGCCACGACCCACAGGTTGCGTCCTAGGAGGCTTGGGGTGCCTATAATTGACACCACGTTGGATTGGTCATGCGAGGCCCCATGCGATAGCAACCTATCCATTCCCCACCCGCCTCTCTCTTCACTCTTCTCTCCCACCCCCATGAATCGTCGTCATCGCCCCCACTTGGATGTGCTGCACTGCATAGCTTCCTAGCAACGACTCGTGGCGCTGCCCTGCAGTAGTTGCCGTTTGAAACCCGCCTCTCGCTCATGTTGTTTCGTGCCCACATCGACCGCGGCTGTTTTCTGGACTCGTCGGCAAACCGGTCCGGCCGAAATTGTCTGGAGGCCCCCTCACAAATAAGGTGTTTAGTCGACTGCCTAGATAAAATATTTCTAGTTATTTTTCCTAATTAAATTAGATGTTGTTCGGTGTTTTGATTCGTTCGTTGTTTGATGCATAGAATATGGATAGCAACGATGAAATGATGATGAAACAATTGATGCAATAAGAGGCCAAATGCTTAGGCAGATAACAGTTGACTTCATACGGGCGAACATCTAGGCTCCTCATGGAGGAGGTTCTAGGCCCGTGAAGAGGAAGAACAAGGACGGGCGGCGCATAGCCGGTGCAAACATAGATGGACCTAGCCATTTCTAAGCCTAGGCACATGCCAGACTTTCGGCTGGCTGATAAGCCTAATTTTATAGCAGTTTGATTAAAAAATAATTTCATTAGCCTTAAAATACACTGTTTGTCAAGGCTTTAAATAATTCTTAGATCCACCACTGGATGAAGTGATGCTTGAGTCCGACTATTTTATAACCGAGCCAACACATCTTCCACACATCTTTCATCGACTCCTTAGGATGAACAAGCAATTTTTCATAAAGGTTGTGCATGGTGTGTCTTGCATGACTAGCGGTATGTCTGAGTCCACATCTTTGAGTGTATACAGTTTTTGCCGGCATCTGGTAGGAGTTTGGGCCAACTTACCTAAAGGCATGTCTACCAGGCTAACACATCCTGTCCGAGCATGTCCGAACTTGTCCGTCCGGATGCGTGGGACGTGCACGGCGCCCTAGCGGGCTGATCCATCCGGAGAAATGCGTCCAACTTGATCCATCCATGCATCTAATCTAGGGTTTGATTGTGTCGACCTGGACGCGCGTGAACAGCGCGGCTGTCCTCCCAATAATTTGACCCGGGCCCTCTCGCCAGTGGCACAACAAATGCTCTTCTTCCCTAAACCTTCGCACTCCATATCCCGCGCCTCGAGCAGGCGTAGTATTTGTCGTCGCCACCGCTCACTGTCGCCGATGCCCCCGCGATATCGAGCGCCACCGCAGGCTACGCGCGTTGCCGGAGTTGTCTGGACGCGCCACAGGCAATCCCGCCGCCCTCGATCGCCACCAGTGGACTAGACGCGCGACACCCTCTGTGTGGCGCACAACCTGCTCGATCAATTGCATGAGGTACGTTCGCCGGTCCTTTTTAGGTTTTGTCCGGCCCGCTGCAGGAGTTGGCATCACCATTCACGGTTGCATACTTTGTAGATGGGCAGCAGCCGAAGGGCAATGAATTTCTTCTATAAGAATTTCGTGGAGTCTTCGTCCGAGGAGGAGTCCGACGGTGAGACCGAGATTCCGCTGGCGGCTGCACAGATGGTGCACGACCACTACCTCCTGCCGTCGCGCAGAGGTGGCTCGTCCAAGCGGCGCGAAGCCAACCAGGAGCGCGACCGATAAGATGGCCAGATACGCCTTTACAAGGATTGCTTCCATCCAACTGATCCAGTCTTTAAAGAGAAGGCATTCCATCGCCGCTATCGGATATCGAGGGACCTGTTCTTGCAAATTCTTAATGGGGTGCCGGAGTATGATAACTACTTCGAGACCAAGTATGATTGCACCGGTAAGATTGGCTTCTCCTGTTACCAAAAATGTTCTGCTGCCATTCGGCAGCTTGCATATAGAGTTCCTGGTGACCTCCTCGACGACTACATGTGCATGAGCGAGTCCACATTCCATGAGGCTATGTACCGGTTTTGCAGCGCGGTTATTGTCGTGTTTGGCAAAGTTTACCTGAGAGAGCCAAACACCAAAGACACAGCCCGTCTTTTCTCCATCAACGAGAGAAGGGGGTTTCCTGGTATGCTTGGCAGCATCGACTGCATGCATTGGCAGTGGAAGAACTGTCCCTTTGGTTAACAATGGCAGTTTAAAGGACATACAGAGGGGTGCACCGTCATACTAGAGGCCATTGCATCACAATATCTCTGGATTTCACACTCCTTTTTTTTGGCATGGCTGGATCAAACAATGACATCAATGTGCTGGAGCGGTCTCCGGTGTTTGCTAGGCTGGCAGAAGGCAATGCCCCATAGAATTCTTATCAGATCAATGGCAATCCATATGATATGGGTTACTATCTTGCTGACGGTATCTACCCCTCCTGGACCATCTTTGTGAAGACAATCCGCAATCCTGGATATGAGAAGTGTAAGAGGTTTACGAAAGAGCAAGAGGCCGCTAGGAAGGATGTGGAGCGAGCATTTGGTGTGCTTCAGTCAATTGGGCTATTGTTCGGTACCCTTTTAGAACCTGGAGCACAGAGAGGATGTGGTATGTGATGACTACTTGTGTTATCATGCATAACATGATCGTCGAGGACGAGCGTGATGACGGCATCATGGACCAAGGTTCGGACTTTCAGGGTCAGTTGGTTGCAGAGCCAGGTTTAGCGTCTTGGGAAGATTTCATGCAAGTGCATGAAAATTTGTGTCACAGGCAAACCCATAAACGGCTTCAACTGAATTTGGTTAAGCATATATGGGCTCGTGCGGAAATTCTCAATGTTTAATCCTTTATTTATTTTGTGTAATTTGATTGACGGTTTAGTTGTTTTTATCGAACCATGGGAGCCTAAACTATGTATATATTACCTAGTCTAGTTTATTTGCATCCATAAATTAATTATGTGAAAATATTTGCAAACATATGAAATCACTGGTCAGCCCTGCCTAACGCTGGCCAAGCGCGAAAAATAGGTCGCGCTGCTAGACGCGGCTGACCGGACAGGCCGGACCTCCTCTCCAAATCGACCGCGGCCCGCCACAAACAAACCGTTTGAACGACCGGATGGATTTGCACGGTGGAGATACCCTAAGAGTATTAAATAAAGAAGACATAGCTGAAACAAACTATCCAAAAATAAACGAGAATTATTATTTGGAAGGCCATTTTTAGAGGCGTCGGTGTGATTAGGTAATACGAGAATTAGAGCTCCAACGCGGCAAAAGAAAAAAGAATTAGAGCTCCAAACGGCGCCCCCGAAGCGCTTGTGCGGTGTCGTTGCCGGACACCCTTTGAGATGTGATTCCCAATACGAGAATTAGAGCTCCATCCGCACTCCCTAAGCGGCGCCCTAAAAGGCTATTGGACGCGCCGGACATCTTGGTGTCTCTAGTGGCGAACCCGCAGACACATTCGGTAGGGTACGGCTCACTAGTCTGTCCGACACGTTCATTTCGTTCCTACTTCATTGGGTTTCTTCTGGGCTCGCCGGACACAACGCATCCGCCGCTTACCCAGCGCTGGCAGCGATCTAACCCGTGGTCAAATTGGCTGTCAGAGGGGGCACAACGAGCGGTCTCGTCGGAGCAGACACGACGACTCCATTAATGCCGGCATCGGCCCATCGCCTCCTCTCGAGGGTTAAATACCGCCGCTCGTTGCTCGCCGCTTCCTCCATTCTTCCACCGCTCCCTTCTTCCTCACTCAGCCGCCAACGAGAACAGCCCCACCCTGATGGCACAATCCGGCGCGTGGAATCGTCATCCACGAGCCTCGGCAACCACAACCATGTCCTCTGCACCGTGGCGGCAAAAGGAGGTCTGGCTCGAGGAGGCGATACTCCAAACTGACGACCCCGAGGAGGCCTTTCGCCGCGCGCTACATGCGTCCATCGAGGACCACGACTCCTGGGTGGCCCCGCTCTCCGTCGGGATCGAGCAGTCGATCCTCGAGGCCGGCGGCCACATCATGGACCTGACGGGCGGCGAAGGGAGCAACAACAAGTCACCAGTGAACGAGGCAGTAGGGGAGCCGACATCGTCAAACACGAGGTGAAGGATGAGCCGGTGGACGAGCCAGAGGGGACGACTACGAGGCCTACCTCGCTTTCCTCCGCGACCGCCGCGGTGGCCTTTTTATTTTCTTTTAGTTTAGGTGTAGTAAATTTTCGTCTAGATGTGTAAATTTTAGGATTTTTTCTAAAATTTGAATGAAATTTTAATTCGGCTAAAATTTATTAGAACCCTTAGAGAGCGTGGACGGGAAGCGATGCTCCCCAAAACCGTTCATTCATGTCGGCGCCCCCCAAACGAGCGATCCAGCGCTACCGTTGGATGCCGTTTAGGGAGCACGGCTGACAGGGGCAGATCCACCATCCTCCAGCCCGGGCAGTCGCCCAGACTTGCCGACGCGCGACGTCTTGTATTTTTTGACTGTTTGTAATGATTTTTTTCAAAAAAAATGATGCTTTAGAAATTTTTGACCAGGCTTCCAAAATCTTTTAGGTCCGCCATTGGCGGCTGGAGATGCTCTTATGATACAAATTTGATAAATTATTTTTTACCGGAACTTGTGCATTTGACATAGCAAAATTCGAATATCCACACGGCATAAAGATTAATTCAGATGTGACTAGTAGCACATTTAAAATCGAACTTGCCTTTTCCTTTTCTTCCGCGTTGCATTTCTCCCCCTTTTTGTGGCGGGCAGGTTGCCAAATACTCCTACATGTTGCCTGAATACTGTAAATATTTTCATGGATATTCATATGTCGAACTAGAAACCTTGCCTAGTTTTTATACACGCGACATGCTTTTACGATCGCTGACGAAGAAAAATCTACTAACTAGTGCACCGCACGAGGCGGCAGAAGCTGCCATCCATGGCACATGGCACTGGAGTCAAGGAAACGGGCACCGCTGCTGTTGCTGCCTCATGTAATCCTGGACCACGGCACGGAGAGCGTATTCCGGGCGGGCTAGCGGTTCGTCGGCGCCCACGGGCGACGACATCCCGTCGAGCCAGCAGCAGCACCCGGTGGCGCCGGCTTCACAGGTGGTGAAGCCGTCTTCGTCGAGATGCGGACACGATGGTATGACCGACGACGGAGACGACGACGCGGCCAGCTTCCTCTGGCACTGGCACTGGCAGAGCACCGCCTCCGGTTCCACGGAGACGATGCCGGGCTGTCCCAGGACCATCGATCTCGTTGCCGTTGCCGTTGCTTCTTGCTCTTGGGGTTCCTCCTCGGCCGTGATCCGCTGGATTGCCTGCCGAAGCTCTGAAATTTCCCTTTCTGCCCTGACAAGAGCCGCTTCGAGCTCTTCCCTCTTCTTCACCTCCCGCAGGTACAGCTCCTTGTGTGCTTCCGCCTACAAGGTTCGATCAGAGCTCTCATCAATATTTGATTGTAGTATTACGCTTTCTTACATAAATAAATAATCGTGTAGCCCCATCTTCTGAAGAAGCTCGGGTTTTATGACAAGGAGTTACTACTTTGTGGAGAGACGAGGCCAGTTCTTCGTCTGCCTTCTGGCGCCTACGAGATTCTTGTAGTGCTCTGTTCATCAGGTCCTCGGCAGCTCTGCGTGCCTCACCGAGTTCATCATAGAAACCCAGTTCGATCTCGATGTCATCATCATCATCGTCATCCTAGAAAAGAAAAGAAATGAACAATTCAGAAGCGTGTCATCTGTCATCCTTGCAAGAAAAAAGCAGCGTCTAAAAAAATTCAGAAGATGTCACTGAATGATCTGGCTCACCTCTTCCTGGCTGGTTGGCACTCGCAGAATTTCATGGTCAGGATTAGGGAGCAACGGTGGAGCAGTAGGAGCTGTTGTTGTTTCTACCTCTGTGTCCCTACGATGGAAAAAAACCGAGTCATCAGACTGCTAACATAAATAAAATTTGCTAGAATGGAAACAGAGAGGGGATTTATCAAACCTCGTTACTGCTATGGAAAAAATTCGAAAGCTCCAACGTTTTAGCTTTATTATTATTACCTGGTGCATATTAGCTGCTCCTTGCAAACGAACCAAATCTTGCATGATGGGTCAGCTCTCTGCATTACCGATGCCGCTGTCCTGCACATAGGTCGGTCCAATTTCCTGAAACCGAAAGTTCTGAATAATGATGTGTTCATAGGACTTTACGCTTCAGTCAAAAATGTAGAAATGTCTGAATGAACTTGTAAGAAACAGAGCATTGTCAGTCCCCGATATCTTACCTCGAGTACTGCCTGTCCGCGGCAGCGGCAACTACTAGCTCGGTGATTCCATGGAGACCAATGAGCTCGACCACACCGGACGCGACATCTTCCTTCTCAATCACCAGCTTCTCGCATTTCACCTGGAATGTTTTTACAGGCGTTGTGCTAAATTGTCAAGAAAAAAAAGAAACGTTTCAACCAAAAACAAAAGGAAATGGGAGTACCTTCAATTTCGAGCACTGATCGACGTAGTCGTCCAGCATCTTCTCCGCCTTCTCGCGTTCCATCGTTCTGAACGAGCCCACCTGCTCCGGGCTCACCATGCTGGCGTGGAACTTGGCTCCCACTGTGATCAATAAGCAAGCAAGAAAGAAAGAGAGTCACGGACGATGCAGAGGCCGGCCGGCCGGAAGCGTGCATGCGAGACGAAGCCGAAGACGACGTACTGACGGGGATCATCTGCGGCGGGACGTGCACGTGCGTGACGACGACCGTGGTGGCGGTGGCTCCGCCGCCGCAGAGATGGCCGAGAGCCCACGACAGCGTCGACCGCCCCGCCCTGGGCTCCGCCGGCACCACGACGAACGCCTTCCTGTTCTCCTTCTCCTCCGCCGCCGCTGCCTCCATGGTGGACCGTATCGATTCGATTGTATCTGCCGCCTGGTGTGGTGAAGCTCGCGCCAGGGACACGCGGTTGAGGACGGAGTAAACTACAGTCTATATTAATGGCTCGTATGAATACGAAGAGAGGAGACTCTGGACCTGGAGAACGGGACGGAGACGGTGGCGCGTCGCCGTGGAAGAGACCACGGGCGGGACGCCATCACGCGACAGCGACGGGCAGGGACACGGAGGAGTCGACCGAACCATCGATCGGTGAACTTCATTCGAGGCTCAGGTTGTTCTGAGGAGCTCGCTTGTCACATCACGCCAGGACTTCTGCTCTCGTTTTCGTTGCCGAATAATTAATTTGTCTTGCGCGTTTGAATAGTTACTCGTAGAGTTTCCACACCACGGCAGGAGATAAAAGATGCTGGGGAATCTGGCAATCATATGCTGGACCTGGACTCTCCTGGGTTGCCGTTTCGAGTCTCCGAAGCTTAATCTGGCATCACCTTGGGCTTCGTCAATTTACCCACATGTGGTATATTATATAACTAGCAGGGTGGCCCTCGCAAATGCAAGGACAACAATATGAAAATGTCTACAAAAATATATGGTAAACTAGAAACATAGAATGCATGCGAAACCTCTTTAATCATATTCATTTTTTGTTCGAATGATTACTTTATATATATATATATATATATATATATATATATATATATATATATATATATATATATATATATCATTGACACATTGTAGAATTTTTACAACTAAAATTTGCTAATATTAGTTCAATTCATACAACCAAAATTTGCATGGCAAGCTAGCATATAGTTTTTGTTGGATGTTACATCACTGGATGGTTAATACTGCTATTGCAATTCATTAATATATAAGATTTATTTGGATTTAAAAAGTGTTGATATCTACATAATAATTGCATGTTGTTAGATAATGCTTAGATATATTTACCAACATATATTTATCGTGTTCAAGAATAATATTGAACAATCAAAGATATGGTGCGATTATACAATGTATTATTTCTTGTCTGTTAATGAGATCAATGTGTGTACGAAAAAGATCATATTGGTCTCATATTTTTTTTACTAAATTTGTTTTCAGTGAGAAGAATACTTCAATGAATTGGTCTCTTCATAATAATATCATCTTACAATGAAGTACTACACAACACTCGTGTAAACCATAAAGTTGGTGTAAGATACATTCACATTATAATTGCACCCATTGTTACCTAACCCAGCGCCCCCTTCATGGAAAGGAGAGAACATGATTTTTGCGACATGGTTTTTCCCATTCCGATGCAAGGCACAGGCATTTGGGAGAGTCATTTTGTGTCCTCATTATTTTCTCAAATATGAAACATTGACATTCGTTGTTCATTCTAGAATGTGTCACATTTTAGAAAGATACACCAACTTCAAGTTCAACTTTGAAGTTTTTTTCTAAATATTTTCCAAGTAATGGATATCCATAAATATTTTTGTGCTCAAATTTAATAATATATATAATATTCTACAATGCAATATCTATTGAAACTAATATGGTCATACTTTTATATGTTTTATGTAACTCATTTCTTGATATCTTCTATAATATGATCAATTAGTTACACATTCATGTTTGTATGTATTGTTATAGAATGTACCCTGACTACACATACATCACAATTAATCGATACTCAGTTTTATTTTGGGTCCCCCCCCGGTGATATTAGTATTTAGTAGTGCCATCATACCAATATCAAATTTTATTGTAGTTATTTTTTCACAATACTATAGCACACGATAAATATGTATACACATCCACTTAAATTTTGGGGATAATAAAATCCAAAGATTGACATTATACACACATATTTCTTGTTACATTGTCATGCTCGTGGTGCACATTTGCATATATGAACAATATGATCTTGATCTATCTCTACTAATTGACTGCATATATATAATTCAATATACTTGTGTGTATTGGATTAGGATTTAGATGTGTCACACGAAAGGTGTCCTGATATAATACGAGACAGAAAAGACTCTATTGCATAACGGGGCTCTACTTCTGTGGCTACAAAAGGCGCGCGTTTAAAAAATTAGGTAAACCAAGCCCGTTGTAACTAAAGTCCACATTCAATTGGGAAAAACTATCAGTTGCAATCTATTGGTATATTATGAAGATATACTCAGTTGGGATTTGTTAGTTAAAGTAGGGTACGCGAAAGTCCAAGGATATCAAAGGTAGCGTGTTACATGTGTTAACTATTTATTTTCTTCTTACCTAGCAAATTCTTCTTTTCATCTACGCCATTCTAAATACAAGATATTTTAGATATGCATAAGTTTTTTAAGCTTTAACTATGAAATTTTTTCGTATATGATTACAGTGCTAAGAGGTAATATAAAATAATGATAAGACATTTCTTCACAAAACACTTAGGTTATGAATTCTTATCTTTTTAGTGACATGTTTGTGTAATTAGACATGGAGTTGTGAAAACACTCCAAACAAAAGTAACTCCGATATACATGGCGCCAGTTAAAATTTTGTGTTTGTCGCTTTAGATCTAAGTATGCACCATACTGGTTTATCTATTCTTTCATAAAATGGTACATTTGCGGCGACATTCTTTATTGCATATACAACTGGATATATCTTTCATAAAAAACCGAACAATTGAACTAATAATTGACTGGCACGGTACTTCAACATTTTGGTTGTAGAAATCAACGCACCTCAATATACTCCTTTGTTGATGGTTGGTAATGTGTTTGCCCATTTTTCTAGTGTATAGCTTCTCGAGAATTTTATATGTTGTCGATAACACCAATTGTCTACACAGCCTTATTTTCAAGTAAAATAAAATAATCTATAAAGTAAAATCAATGTAAAACTTACCTTCAATGCTACATAATCATTAGCCACAACTATTCTGAAGTCACAAACCGAGGTGTGCAAAAACATATAGCCAGATGCATATCATTGTTTTGACATATTGCTACATATCTTTTGGTCTGTCCACCAAATATAGATGATCATGTTTCTCTATGGAAGAATTTTTTGGATTTCCCACGTTCATGATTTAATCATCAATATTTGTTTTTATATGCACTTATGTGTTGAATATGGAATTTATGATACTTTTGTGTGATGCACACGATTAATCAGTATCTCAAAAAAAATCGAAGACCAAAAGAACCGATGGATGTATAGTAGTGTCTAGCTCTAATCTACCCTGCATACGTGCACAATTTGGTGCTTGCTCATTGTGCTATTTTAGATGCAATGAGCCCATCCACCATCGGCGTGGTCCTTCACAAGTGGCTGATTTACGATTTACATACATGGACTGTATATAGGCTGCCTGATTTTATCGTCTATGCAACAAAAGTTTTTTTTTTGAAAAAAATATGGTAGGAGAAGACCATTACAGTGAGTTTTTTTTTTAAATAATAAGAAACCAAATATGTGTCCATGAGAACTTCCCTAACGATAGCTCACTTCTTTACACAACATAGAGAATATCCGTGAACACGTTCATATTGTGCACAAATTTTCTTAAACAGTCCATGAACCTCATTCATCGTGGAGGTGGAATACATCTCCTATGAGGTCCCTGGTTTCCAGTTGCCACCACGTTCTACCTAGCTGGTGCAGGTACTGGATCCAGATAGAGTCTCATCAATATACGTTTAACCTAACCAATCCATTTTATTTGATCGGATGCAGATAGAACCCCATCAAGATACAATTAACACGACCGATCGATTTTGTTTGACATGTCTTATCCGGTAGAGACCATTCCTATTATATTTAATCCATAGCTCTATACGTGTCGTGTCAAATCTCTAGAAAATCCTAGCCATAAATATTAGATCTAACCATTAAAATAATTTTGGTGATGTGGATCAACCTGATGCATCGAAAAACACCCTTATATTGCTTTTAGTATATAATAGATCGATGTGATATTCTCAGGGACGTTCTATTGCGTCATGGCCTTAAAGTTTTTGGGTTGCTCAAATCCAACAATTTTCTTCATGGTTCCCTTTTGTTTAGCCATCTCACGGCATGTATATTAGGGGGTGATATTTTTTGCTACATTCTAAAAATGTTATTCGCCTAGAGATGCCAAGTTCTTTTGTGTTGAAAGAGAAGTCATGTATGGAGAACCAAGTGCATTCTTTTAGTTAATGTAAATAAATTGTCACTTAGGGTGTTTTCTCCATCTTATCATATGTCGTCCTTGGTAACATTTTCAATTAGAAATTTCTAATCGGAAGTGATCTTGTATAGTTTACAGATAATGCATCTCTTCTTTTTTCTTTCTCATGTCATCACAGATAAGATACTTGCTATCCAGTACCGCCCCCGCGTCGCTCCAGCTGAGCGACACGGACGGAACACTAATACGTCACCTCCACCCCTCCCTCCCTCCTCGCCGATGCCGGAGGGTGTCACCGAGCAAAGCTCGCGCGGAGCAGGCAACGGCAGGGTCATTCTACTGCAACTCGCGCTCATCTGGAGTGGTGTGCGCGGGATCCCGATACGATGGTGGGTGGTTTGCGTGGCGGAGCTCCGGGCTGGGCCTTGGCACAGTGTTGGCGATGTGCTGATGAGGTGGAGTGCGGGTGTCATCCGCCTCCTCCTCTCCTTTCTCCCACTCTCATGACCTCCTTGACTCCAAGAGCAGTGGTGCTACTACTATGGTCGGGTTGAGAAGAGCCCAAGTTTATCTTGACGTGGTGTCTCGAGGGAGGCCGGATATGGCGTAGGTGGCCTGTGGATGGCCTCCATGGCGATGCAGGTCTACAGGTCCAGATCTAGGTCGAGTGTTCCCTGGACGGAGTGGAGCGGGCGGCGCGTGTCGCGCCCTGCATTGGCGTTTAGGCCATGCACTACCGATGATGCATATCTGAGGTGGTTGCACGAAGTTCTGAAGGCGACTCCTCCCATGGCGGCACCTGCTCCGCTTTGTGGCTCGGTGGTGCCCCCTTGGGCGGCTTTTCCCTTTTTGAGCATGGTTGCCCTCGACCCAATGCGCTAGACGTGCAACCGACGGGATGTCCATGCAAGGCTAGAGCTTTGAGTGGAAATGGTCGGCGCGGGAGCTCCTTGAGAGGATCGGACGATGCTCAACTGCGGAATGAGGTGCCATGGTCTGAGAGAAAGCCTTGCTCTATTTGGGGTGAGGTGCCATGGAAATGGTCGGCGCGTGAGCTCCCACACGTGAGGGCACTGTTTCCTCCGAGGTATCATCAAGGAGTTTCAGCACCTCTCTCGCCCACGGTCTCGTGTTTCAGATGAAAAATGGCTTGCCAGATTGGGAAATGACAACGTTTTTGATGTAGTAACCTTCTTGGTGGCATCGTCTTGGGGACTCTCTGGTTCGGGCCGTATCTTCGGCATGGATCTTGGTGTTAGCCACGACTTTAGGAGGCGACTCTTGTTGTGTAGATGGCCTGACGGCCTCTCAAGTGGTACCACAGTGGCTTGCGGAACAAGGATGAATCCCCGGACGGCGTGAGCAAGCCTCCAGACGAGCAATGCTAGGTTGGCCTCTCTGCATGATGACGGGTTGGTGAAGACTATATGCTTACACGTTTGTTGATGTTACAAGAAGGTATCCGCTTGCACGTATGTTGATGTTGCTAGGAGGTAGCTGCTGCGCTGACGGCGTACCCTGCTGCTCCTAGTTGAGTCGTTGTCGGCTCACGAGGTTCGTGCAGAACACGTCTTGGTTGCCGCTGGCAGGTTCTTGGAGGTATGTCTTTTTGACGTGTATGCTATTTAGTATTGTCTCATCCAGTTTTGTTAGGTATAGATTTGGTGCACATGGACACCACTGATCCCGCTTTAAAAAAAATCAAAAATTATTTTTTTAGTACAAAAAAGTTTTAAAAATAAGTCGGGATGTAGCTTGGGATTTATATCACAAACGAGCAAAATCTCAATTCAAAATAATGTTTATTTTGAACTATACTCGGCAAATTTAGGTCCAAGCAGCGCCTAGCAGAAGCAAATTTAGGTCCAAGCTATCCTCGGCAGCTCCCCCCTGTGATGATCCAGTAGCAACATATTGGAGTCCAGCAGAGATAAAATTTTCTCCAAAGACAAAAGTTGCCAGCTTCGTATCGTCGAACATAATTTTCGAATCAACTCTTTGACACCTGGCCAACTTTTGCCCTGAAAACAGAGATCACTGCGAGTCGACCACAAGGTCCACAATACCGCAGAAGAAAAAATATTCAGCATAGAATTATTATTCTCACTAATCCACCATCTGGCCACTGATTCAAAATCAGCATCAATTTGTTTACCAAAAATGTCAAAGACAATTTGCCAAAGCACTTTAGCCCCACACATTCAAAAAAAGATGACTAATAGTCTCTGCTTCACTATAAAATAAACATGACATATCATCCACATTTCTACGTTTAGCTACATTGTATCTTGTTGTTATTAGTCAATAACCACAAGAAATCATGAATCCTGGGGGGAATATGAAGCTTCCACTCAGAAGGTGTATGAATAGGGATAGCTCCACCATTATTAATAACACCATAAAAAGATTTGACAGAATAAGTACCAGAAGGATGAAACAACCAGACAGGTTTATCCTCACTGTCAGTCAACTAAACAGTTTGAACAAGAGCCACCAATTCAAGCCATCTATCAAACAGAGCAACAGACACTGTCCTCCTAAATGTACACTTGAGATCATTCCCATCCCACACATCAGCCACCGTACAACATTGTTCATTCACAATAGCACAAAGGTCCCAGAAAAGGATAGCAAGGGAACAAAGACCAATCCAAGTATCTTCCCAAAATAAAACAATTCTACCATTACCAACCATCCACTTGTCACCAACCTTTGCTGCAGAGGCAACCCACATCACACCTTTCCAAAAAGGTGATACGTGGACAGGATTGGCCCTAAGAATATTAGGGGAAAGATTATATTTAAAATCAACAATCAACTTCCATATTTTGTTATCATCTAAATGATACCCCTTGATCCAGGAAGCTAATAAACAAAGATTAAATTCCCTCAAATTCTGAATCTCCATATGTAACATCCCAAAAATATTGATCAAGGTTATCAAATTCCAATCACCAAAATTAGGGCTAACAAAAACTTTTGTTAATTAAATCCATATGAATGCATGTGTGTATGTGATGATTGTATGAATGCATGAATGGACTTGTGTGATTGTTGTGAATAGCAAGGAATGGTTTAAAGATGAAAAAAACATCATCTAAATCAATTCCAAGCAGAAATAAATCAAGAGAAATTCAAAAACAAACAAAACAAGCAAAATGTCATTTTTGCTAATCTTGCTCACTAGCTCACTTTGAGTGTTTCTAGTCCAAGATTTCAAACAGAAACAAATCAATTTATTTTCACCCCTTGCTAGACCAAGTGAAAGTGAACCCAATCCCACTTTGCAAACCCACAGAAACATTTGGAAACTTGATTCAAATGACAATTCAAAATTGAATCTATATCATATGGGAAGATCACCATTTCTTCAAACCCAACCAAACCAGTGCACCTTGACCAATCCAAGAAACCAGAGACTACCTAGTATGTGACTAGTACACCCACCAAGTTTCATCCAAAAATTCAAATTCTAATCTCTTGTGGCCATTTCATCAAACACCTTCTGAGCACAAATCAAATAAAACATCAAACACTATAGTGAGCAGTGTTTGTGCCTAACTTGTTCCCTCTCTAGATCACAACACACTCTCAGTAGATCATCTAACTAAATTAACCAGCCCTAGCTTACTGTAAGCTTGTCAATGCCATCAATGGTGACCATGGTCGAGCCCAACTTGCCACCCCAATGTAGACAGCAATCTAGGAGCCTCTCTAGCCTCGCCAAACTTGTCTAGCAGACACTCCACCGTCCACCGCCACCCCCTGTCAAGCGCCCAAGCACTGCCAGCCACTGGACCACCCTAGAACCGCTGCGCCCTATACCTCTGTGCCATGCCGAGAGCGCGCCAGAGTTCCGTGCTCGACACACTCGCACAAACCACGCCCCGCCCTTGCCGCTCGCGTACGTGATCACCACCGTCCAGGGAACCACCCAGACATGCCCGTTCGCCGCCGCACGGACCATATCCGCTGTGCGCCATTAAATTTCCCGTCGGAGCCGCCTAGAGCGTCGAAGTGTTCCGACCAATTCGCATCGCCCCGCGCCTCGCCACCATGCCGTTGAGCTTTGCCAGGAGGCAACGCCCGTCCCCTACCTTCGCCCATGCCGTTAGTCGTTGTGCAGACGACCACGACGAGCACCGCCCGCACCCTTCGGTACCCTCGCCGCACTATAAATAGAGGCCCTTCCCGTTCGAATTCAACACACCATCTCACTCCCCTCTCTCTCAGAACCACCCCACCTCATCCCCGGAGCAAGGCGAGCACCAAGTGGCCAGAATTTCGCCGGCGCTTGCCGCTGCTAGAGGAGAAGGGTGTGGTCTATTGGAGCCACCCCAGGAGGAGCCACCGGTACCAAGAGGATCGTCGTCGTTGAATTTGTTGTTCACCCCCATCGCCGACCATCGCCGGAGCCCCGGTGAGCCCCCACTGACCCCCACTGGCCGTGCTAGGGTTCAACCTCATCACGTCCTGTTCAGGCATGGACGATGAACCTCAGCCGTAGATCTAGCTTCTAATCCAACGGCCCTAATCGCCCTGTACCCCTTCGCCACTCTCTGTCTCATGGACGAGTGGGGACAGCCACTTAACCAGCCCGTGCGCGCTGTGCGCAGTGGGCCGGCCCAGTTAACACTCCCGCGTGACCCAGTAATTCAAATTTAAGTTTATCAATTTAGTTTCAAACTTAGTTCTATCTCTAGATTCAAAAATCAACCCAGATCGATTCACCGAACCAAATGGCATGAACCTAATTTTGCTAGAAAGGTGCTACAATTATTAATCCTAGCCCGTTGGATTCAAATCATTTGGAATTATAGATCACCTATAGTAAAAATAACAAGGCAAAAGCGTTTCTGCATTCAAACATTTTTCAAAATTCAACCATAACAGCTTTTGAGTTGATTCCAACTCTCAAAAATCACATTTGATAAGACCTTTCTAAATATATAAAAATATCTAGGTTTACTTGTAGAAATAATGGACAAGTAATAAAAGAATGTCCCATAGGCATTTCTAGTCACTTTAATTAATTAAAATAAAAAGGTTAAACCTTATTAAATTGTGACACCACTTTAAATCACATTCCCAAGTACTAAAATATGTGGTGATGACACGTGTCAACATGATCCCATGTTTTAGTTGGAGAATATTAAATCTTAAGTAGTTGTTCAATGAGTATAAATTACTTTTCTAAAATAAAAGAAATGAAACTAGTGACTTAATCCTTGTGATGTTTGTGATGATGATAGATCATCTAGTGAAAACCCTTGGTGTGGTAAATAGAATTAGTTAAGTATTGTTTGGTGATTGTGTATCTCGTATTTATTTATAGATGCTAGTACCAACCAAGGATACGAAGAGGAAGGAGACTACTACGAGGAAGAAGCCGAGGAGAACTTCAATCACTGCACTACACAAGGCAAGCTACTAACTAAGCAAGCTTCACAAAACAAGTTGACTTTGCAAGTTAACACTTGCATGATAGCTATGCCAACTAGTTGCTTAGGGCATGTGTGATTACACCACTTGATAATACCAAATCCCAGTTTTAATTGCAAGCTTTAGTATTTTATTAATTTATCAAAGCTTTCTATTTGTGTTTACTGAGTGAATTATAGATTTTAGAAATATATTTAAAGGTAGCATAAAGAGCATAAAACTTGGCCTAAGTTAGATAAATCTTGATGTCATCCTGAGGCATGAGATTGAACTTAGATAATTCACACTTGATTATCACCCCTCATTAGTTTTACCCCCACTTGTAGTGGCTAGTGCTAAGCATAAAACTTGATCACTTTAGATGGGAATACTTGGTGAAAATGATTATGAAAACCTTAGAATGATGAGTCATTCTAATGAAATGTTTTGGCATGTGTTCTTGAACACCACATGATTTTGATGATGAAAATGTTGAGGCATGAGCCTTAGCCCCTTTATAAAACTGATGGTTGTCTGGATGCGATACCATTCCAATTTTACCGTACAACCACAATACCCGAAATTTGGGTAGGGCTTGACTGGTAGTTTATATACCTTAGTATGGGTTCCCTTGCGGCCGAGGTTTGAGTTGACGATACCTCGTGAATATTGTCCACCTATGCAGTTCCCAAGATGACGGATGGTCATGGTTGGGAGGCCAAACTCATAGGAGAGGTGCCTATACTAGGGCGTGTAATTGAAAGGTTAGGATTGATTATCCGCATACTGAGTATGGTGAATTTAGGATTGTTCCTGAAGGATGTATCGAATGTTGTGGTGAAAGTGTACCACCTCTGCAGAGTGTCAAACTATTCGAATAGCCGCGTCCGCAGTTATGGACAGTTGGAGTGGCCATACTGTTCTATCGTCAGATATTTTCAAAATGACTTGTGATTTGAATCATGGCTTTGACTTGACCACAACAGAGTTGTGAAAGTGAAACTTGAGTTCCCACTTAGGTGTTATAAAACCTTAAACTAGTTTTCTTTGCTTCTAAACTCAGTTAGAGATAAATCTAGCTTTTTGCAAAACAACCTAGAGCTTAGTATTCGTACTCAAAACCACATCACTTGTTAGTCTTAGTTTGCGAGTACTTAAAGAGTACTCATGGCTTTGTCCCTGGCTATTCCCGTGGCCAGACTATGAAGCGGACTATCGGGAGGATGGACTGCAGGAAGGTTACAAAACTAGGATCATCTCCCATCGTCAGCATTGCCCGTGACCATGAAGATGGAGCCTCGCCCATGCTATCGTTGTTATTCCGCTGCTTTGATTGTACTAAGACTGGATCATGTGATCCTTTATTTGTTGTAAGACCTTATGTATGGTTTGTAATGGATGATGTACTGTGATATCCAATCTGTTATGTCTCGCAAAAATGGTAATCCTAGGATTGCGATGTATGGCATAACAGGCATCTGGGATTAAAATTCCGGGTGTTAACAAGTTGGTATCAGAGCCATCCTGACCATAGGAGACCCTAGATTAGAATGGAAGTTTGAATCAAAAACTTATTTTCAAAACAAAAGAAGTGAGTATTTATGAAAACCTATTCTCGTTCTTATCACTTAGATTCTTTCATGAAAATTCATGTTACTCAAAAATTCTTGCAAACTTACATAAAATTTGACACACTTGATCACTCTACTAACTTACTCATCCTACATTCTTATAGATGGACGTGAAGTATAACAAGTTCTATCAATTGGGAAATGGAGGAGATCTCATCTTTGAGCGTGACTTGGACCAGCTTTTGGAACTTCTGGAGCGCCCGCACCCCGAGTTCTTCGGAGCTCAGCTAAACGATCAGGAAGGAGGAGAATTGCAATGGCTGATTGTTGAAAGTCTCAGAGGGAAGATTGAAGCCCCTACTTCAGAGGGAGTCCAATTTACCTTAAGAGAGAACAACTGGCTAGATGGACTTGCCAGGGCCATGCAAGAAGCTCTTGCCTGTCAGTGTGGGCAAAGCATCAATCAGATGAAGGGTACCCGCTTTGAGTTCTATCCAAGGCGTGATGTTATGAGACAGCCACTGGAGGCGCCATATCACCCTGAGCCGAAGAATCAAGTGGACCACCTCAGCTTCATGATGTATGACCGGCAGAAGGAGTTAGATAATGCCCTCTCCTACGCCAACCACAAACATGCCATCGCAGTCAAGAAGGACCAGACCATTGCCATGCTGGTGAAGGGTCGCCAGTCTCGTTGCCGTCAGCTTGACAATAAGGAGCGCATCATGGCCCGTCTTCGCCACAGGATCACGGATTTGGAGGAGACCATCCACGAGAGAGAAATGCAGCTTGAGGAGAGGGAGAATGCAGGGGAAGACCTTCATGGAGACCCCTACTCTTACCTTAGTGACGGTGATGACTTTCTGGAGGATCAAGCCATGGACTTCTTCACCGATGAGGATGACTTCGCCTTCATTGACGATGATGAGTAGTAGCACTTGAGCACTAGCGTTAGTGAGTTGTATCCAGTCCCACTGTATCGTAGCTTCACAGAATGGTTCTTAAAACCATCTGTTTTCCTTGTTGTGGTGTGTGTTTTTATGGTGTGTTATGAATGAATGAAAAGCAAGTTGCTAGAAAACTCTGAGTCAAACTTCAAAAACTTTTCCAAAACAGAACCCCTGAACCTTAGAAATTTCCCTCTTTTCTCATGATCTATCTCAATGTTCATATGCCTCACGGAGGAAGCAGTTCATCCTCGGACCCCATGTTGCAGATGTTGCAAATGTTGGTTTCTGACCACGAAGCTGAAAGAGCCGAACGTCAAGCCAACTTAGCTACCCTTCAACACATAGCTCAGATGGCCAACAACAACCAAGGCCATGGAAATCCGGACAACCATGGATCCAAGCTCAAGAACTTCCAGAATACTAATCCACACGTCTTTAGTAAGCCTGAAGAGCCCTTAGATGCAGATGATTGGCTGCAGACCATGGAGAACAACCTAGAAGTTGGAGGAGTGGAAGCCAACGAGAAAGTACTGTTTGACACCCACTATCTCGCGGGAGATGCAAGAGCATGGTGGAACAGTGAAAGAGTAATTGCCCCTATGTGTGGTTTTGGTGATTAATGACAATCCCTATGGACTAATGTTTTCACTGAGTTCTATATGAAGGAATATTCCATAGGTCATGCTTGTACTCTATGTGTTGGATTCAAGTATGGATGCCATGAAGATAAAGATATACCTTGAGTATTGGCATCAAGATAATCGAGTTGAAGAGAAGAATATGATATGATCAAGATCTTAAGAGTGTGATCTCAATAGAAGAATTCAAGATATGGCTCTAAGACGGTGTCATGATAGCCTCATTAGTTGATCTATGATTGACTAAGATTTATAGCATGTAATCAAATTAAGAGTTCTTTACGTACCTCAATATATTGATATGGAGCATGAGAATATACATGGCTGACCTATACAAAGAGTGAAGAGTGATTTCAAGTTGGTCAACACATAAAGCATAAAGAATGTACCACATGGTGTAGGGGTTCGTAGCATGGAAAACAAAAATTTTCTATCGCATACAAACAAACAAGCCAAGATCTATCTACTAGATTGTAGCAACGAGTCGACGGAATAACTTACCCTCGAAGATTCCAAAGTGTTTAACGAGAGCAGATTCTCGTGGGTGATGTAGTCGTACTCTTTCCGATCTCAAGATCGTGTGGACGATCCTTCCAAGGCTGCGTTCAGCGCTTCCGATCGGTCACACGTTCGATTTCGACGAAGACCTTCCTCTCCTTGTTCCAAGAGCGGAGGTTGTAGCACTCTCCTCGCGATTCCGGCAGCACAACGGCGTGGTACCGGAAGTAGAGGGGAGATCCCGCAGGGCTTCGCCTTAAGCCGGAGCGAGTATGGTGGAGTATGAGAGAGGGCTATTAGTGGTCTAGGTATTAGACACACCAATTAGAAGGCTCTAAACCGCAGGCTAAAGCAATTAGAAGCTCTAAACCAAAACGGCTCTAAACCGGAGATTAGAGGATAGGAACTTGTGTCTAGAGGAGGAGGCCATGCCCCTCCTTTTATAGGTGGAGGGGCTGGCGCACCAGGGAAGGGGAGGGGAGTCCCTCCCCAACTCGGCCTAGGCTGGCCGCCGGCTTGGAGGAGAGGGACTCCTCCTCCAAGTTGGTTTCAACCTCCTCTTGCTTGTTTCCCACAGTTTCCTGTTTCCCACAGTTTCCTGTTTTAGCCGTTTGACTTTCAAACTGGCGGGTTGACTTTTCAGTTTTGGAACAGCAAGAACACTTAGTACATGATGCAATCATTCAATGACACATTCATGTACCCTCCCCCCCCGGAGTGCCGGACAATCCGGAACCTTTTAGAACATTCCCGATGAAAACACCGGAATCATTCCCGAACTCCGAAACGGGACTTTCCTTATATGAATCTTATTCTCCGAACCACTGCGGATCACCTCGTGATATCTTGGATCCCATCCGAGACTCCAAACAACATTCGGTCTCTTTCTCATAATACCATAACTACTCAAAACAACGTCGAATCCTTAAGTGTGTCTCCCTACGGTTCGTGAATTATGCGGACATGATCGAGACACTTCTCCGAACAATAACCAATAGAGGAATCTGGAAATTCATATGGCTCCCACATATTTCTACGATTACTTTGCGATCGAATGAACCACTTACATATGATACCAATTTCCCTTTGTCCCACGATAGTTTACTTATCCGAGGTTATGATCGTCGGTATCTCTGCATACCTAGTTCAACCTCGTTACTGATAAGTACTCTTTTCTCGTTCCCGTGATATGTGATCCCTTGTGAGCCAGTCACATGCTTGCAAGCTAATTGGATGACATTCCACCGAGAGGGCCCAGAGTATATCTATCCGTCATATGGATGGACAAATCCCACTCTTGATCCATGTGTTTCAACCAATACTTTCCGAACACTCAATGCCACCTTTATAGCCACCCAGTTACGGTGTGGTGTTTGATGTCATCAAAGCATCCATCCGGTAAAGGTGATATGCATGATCTCATGGTCGAAGGAATTAGGTTACTATGTATCAGAAAGCATATAGCAATTGAACTATTTAAATGACTTGATCTTTATGCTATGCTTATCTATAGGAGTATGTCCATCACATCATTCTCCTAATGATATGATCCTGTTGTTAATAGCATCTCTATGTTCATGATCAGGAAACCATGATCATATATTAACCAACAAGCTAGTTTAACAAGAGGCTTTACTAGGGACTCTTATTTTAGTTTACAAATCACACAAGTATTAATGTTTTCGTTTAATACAATTATAGCATGGTATGTAAACATTTATCATAAGTGTGAATATATGATAATAACCACTTTATTATTGCCTCTTGGGCATATCTCCAACACATGGATCTTGTGGTATGGTAAGAATTGTAAATTATGCATCATGAACTAACCCATTATATATGTGCCTTTGTGTTTTCTATATGGGATAGGTATCTTTCCATGGGCATACTTCAAAAGTGAAGATCTTATATATCCCATGAGAGGATGACATCAAGTGGTGATAGTCATCAAGGTTGAGAAGGGCAAGTTCAATATAAGCATCTCGAGAAGATCATTTGCTTGAAGCTTGCCTTCCATATTTGTGATAATGGACATGTGAATACATGTATTAATGAAGCTATACAATACTGGTGTATGTGGGAGAAAATTAGGAGTCTTCACGAAGCAACAATGATCAAGTGATGCATTCCGGCTTGGATGGAGATTGAAGTGTTGTCATCAAGATCAAGGAGGATGCGCAAGGCAAAGGTATGTCCTTGCTAGGTTTTCCTTTTACCGGTCTCAAGGTTGTTGTTGGGAGACCGGGTTATAGGATACATAGCCGCACTATTAAGAGGGGATTTCAGTTGGGTAACTTGATCACATCATCATAGGGAGCTCAATCCTTTGCATTCTTTGCATCTTTCTATTTTGTTTCTTCTTGGTATTTCTCCATGTGAGGTTCTTAATCTTGTTGCTAGATCTTCAACAAGCCCAAGTTCATCAAAAACGGAATTCGTATGCATCTTCTATGACGTTTTCGAGTTTGAAGGTTTTATCGGTTCATCTTATAGGGGGGCTTCTTACCTTTCTTCATTTGGTTCTATCCTCCTATTTTGTACTATGATGTTTCTCTGCACAATATTTTAGAGCTTGATGTCGTCGTCAAAACAATCCCAAGATCATCGAAATCAGAGTCCAGACGCAAAAGTTATCGCCGTTTTCGTGTGCCCTGTTTTGTTCTGGCGGGAATTCCGGCGAGGCCGAGCCTGTGGCCAGAATTTCTGGAGATCGCCGGAAATTTCCGGCAAACCGCCGAAAATCGGTCCAGTATGTTGTTTCGATTTTTACCGGAACTTCCGGTTTTCACTGGAAATTCTGGCGGTAGATCCGGCGGCACCGGTTCCGCCGCCGGAACGTGTCCGTCCAGCGTGCTTTGCCTCCAACGGTGATCCCCCTTGAAGGGGTATAAAAGGGGGGCTTCTTCCCCTAAATTCTAGGGTTCTTTAGCACTTTTTTACCACCATTTGTTGACCCCTTTGAGATTTCTTCCTCTCCCTTCCCTCCTATGATTCTTGCATCTTTTTGAGGGCTTTGGAAGAGGAAATCTAGATCTATAATTCCCACCAATCAATTCCTCCTCTAAGTGAGGGGAACCCATTGGATATAGATCTTGGAGTCATTTGTTAGTTTCCACCATTGTTCTTCCTCCCTAATTCCTTCCGAGTACTTGTTGCTTTGGTGGGATTTCAGAGTGAAGGATTTGAGCACCCTTGGTGTTTTTTCTTTGCATTCTTGCATAAGTGTTGAGCTCTCCATTTCGATTTGTTTGAGTGAGAGACTGTGAGATTGTTACTCTTGGAGGGTGACCTCCTAGTTGGCTTGGCGGTTGGTACCGCGGTGTCCTCTTCGTGGAAGATTATGAAGAGACCCGGGCTTCTCCTTCGTGGAGCTTGTGAAGTGGTTGTGGAGCTTGCCATCTCCGGAGTGGAGAAAAAGCTAGCCATAAGGAAGGGGCCTATTCCTTCGTGGGATAGACTTGGAGAAGAAGGTGAGCCTTCGCGGCATTGGGAAATCCTTTATGGAATCCCACACCTCTCCAACGTGACGTACCTTACTTGTAAGGGAACACGGGAATACTTCTTCGTCTCCGCGTGCCTCGGTTATCTCTATATCCGAGCTTACTTTCCTTGTGATATACATCGAGCTTGAAGTACTTATATCTTGCTTATCACTTTTGTGCTATATTGATTAGCTTAACTTGTTGTTGGTGCACTTAGTTGAGCCTAGTGTATTTAGGTTTTGTGCTTGTAAAATAAACGTTAATTTAATTCCGCATTCTATTAAGTCAAAACCGTAATAGTTTTGAAGTTGCCTATTCACCCCCCCTCTAGGCGACATATCTATCCTTTCAATTGGTATCAGGGCAAGGTCTCTCCTTGTTTAGGCTTCACCGCCTAGAGAGTAAAAATGTCGGCTAGTAGTATAGTGCACAATGACACAATTATCTTTGATGGCACAAATTATGCTTTGTGGATAAATTGCTTGCTTTGTAATGTTAGGACCTTATGTCCAAATATTGAGCGACTTCTAGATGTAGGTTTTTCTCCTCCGATGGATCATCAAAATCTATCTTTAGAGGATGAGAAAAATTTACATCTCTAAGCTCAAGTATCTAATGAGATTATTTTCTCTTTGAGCCCCATAGTTAATTTGTTCTTGACGATTGTAAAGAGCAAGTCGTCTCATGAGAAGTGGACCAAGCTTAAAGAAATATTTGGTGGTTCCATTTCTAATATTGTTGGTGGTTTCTCCGAAGATATCTCTTTTCCTTCACATCATGAAGAGCTCCAAGTTTCTTCCACCTCCGGCCGCGATGAGTTCTCATCCCTCACCCACTTCACCAACGTGTGGCAAGACACAAGATAAATATATGGTGAGTGGTGTTGGGAATTGCAATGTTGATATTGTGCTCTCTAATGATGATCCTTCATCTCTATCCCATTACAATGTTTCTTCTTTAGACTTAATCACTTCTTGCAATAATAATGCTATATCCCCTTTTGTTGCTAGTCCTTGTATATCATCTAGAAATTATTTGAGTACTAGTGTAGATGATATGCTTTATTTGCCTTGTTCCCATGAACAAAATGCTTCTATTTCCTCTAGTTGTTTATCTAACAATGTAGAGGAAATCAAACATTCTATTGAGCAATACATGATCATGAATGAAGATTCAATAATATCCTCATCTTCGTCCTCCCGTGCTCACATGTGCCTTATGGCAAGAGGATAAAAGGTATCTACTACTTTGGATCCCAATATATCTTCTAAAGATAATAGCAATGATAATGATGATAGTGATGATGACATTGATGAGGATACTAGTGCTCTCTTGCTTGAGTTGACTTTTTTGTGTACCTCTCTTCGCGGTAATAATAAGGTTGTTACTTGTCTCAAACACGTTATGGACACCATAACTAAATAAATGGGAACCATAGAGGAGTTGGATTTCCAACTTGATGATGGGAGTCGGAGATTCAATCTCCTTAAGCAAGAGCTTGCCGAGGAGAAGCACACTAATTGTCTCCTCACACAAAAAATTGAATCTTATGAGCTTGAAAAGGAAAATTCCATTAATGATGCTTGTGCTACTAACTCTACTTCTTGTGAAGCATCTACCCTAAAGGAGAACATTGAGCTAAGGGCTCAACTTGAGTTACTAACTGGCAAGTATAGGAAATTGGAAGAAAGTCATGAAAAGATCTCGGACTCTCATAATGATATTCTAATCTCCCATGATGGGCTAAAGTTAGCTCGTGAGGCAAGTATTACCAAGGTAACATCTTGTGAGCCTCTTTTGGACATTAGCACAAGTTCTACTCAAAATGC
Organism: Avena longiglumis; assembly: GCA_030063025.1. NCBI lineage: Eukaryota > Viridiplantae > Streptophyta > Magnoliopsida > Poales > Poaceae > Avena > Avena longiglumis. The sequence continues at coordinate 450,984,361 of CP125974.1, read as the reverse complement.
TATTATGCCATGTGCTAGTCCTAGTAATCCATCTAGCCATACTATTGATAAACCTTGTGTTGGATTACTTGCTTTGCCTTGTTGCTCTAACAATGAAGCTTCTACTTCCTCTAGTACTTGTATTTCTACTAACCATGTAGAGGAAATCAAAGAGCTGAAGGCCCAAGTCACTTTCTTGAGGAATGACTTGGAAAAGAGTCATGAAGGGAAATCCACACTCAATAATATTTTGAGTGTGCAAAAATCCCCCAATGATAAAAGTGGACTTGGATTCAACTCCAATAACAAGAACGAGTCCAAGAGAAACAAGAATAAGGGCCAAAACCAAGTCAATAATTCGGCCAAGATTATTTGCTTCAAGTGCAAGGTTGAAGGACATCATGTAAGATCTTGTCCATTGAAGAAAAAGCACTTGAGTGAGAAGCAACAAGGGAAGTGGCCACAAGTACAAGGTCAAGCCCAAGTTGAAGTTAGGACACTTCCGAAGAAGAATCAAGATAATTCTCCCCAAGCCAAGAAATCAATGAAGAAAATAAAGGGGGCGTGTGAAGGGGCACTTTGCCTCTTCCTGTTCAAATGGTGCCTTATCTAATCCTATCATTATTAATGATGATTATTCTCTTGGGAAGGATAAGGATGGAAATGTGTTTGCCAAGTTTGTTGGAACTCAAAGTGGTGTCAAGAAAAGAACCATTTGGGTTGCCAAGCCTATTGTGACTAACCTCTTAGGATCCAACTTAGTTGGGGACCAACAAGTTCAAACTTGATCAATAGGTGTTTTTTGGAGGGCATTGGAGACTTGGCTAACTCATGAAGAATTAAGGGATCTTCATATATTATATTTGATCAAGCCAAGTCATTAGGATTATATTATCCCCATCTTATATCCAATGCGCCTCTTCGCGGTAACTTGTACTAAACTCATTTACATTGGAAGTTACTTGCCCCTTTACATGTTTTGGTTTTGTACCAAGTATGTGTTTGTATTTGGTGTTCCTCGTGCTTTCTTATTTTGTGTATTCAAGTATGTCTAGGTGTTTTGCACATCATTTACCTGTGTGTCTCGTTTTGAGCCTCTAATGCATCTTGATGATATCTTATTTGGCTCTTTTTGAGTGGTTAATGGAATATCCCATTTTGGGGAGTGATATGCCTCGCGCATCTCTCAAACCTTAAAATGTGTGTGCGTGAGTACTACCACTTAGTATTGATACTGCAAGCTTATCTAGTCACTATGTGGTGTGTCATACTCATGAGAAATTCAAATTCTAAATGTCCATTAATTCTCTCTAGTTGAGGCAGCTTTTCCTTTTATTAAGAAAAATTGAATATCACATTATGGGGGAGTAATACGCTTCTTTTCCATATCACAATCCTAGGAAATGTGAACATATGAGGTAGTGCCACTTAGACTTGATATTGTTGATTATGTTGTTTCTAGGTGGCATGTTGGCTCAAACAAGGTCCTATTTTTGTTAGAAGCTTTTATTGCTCGTCTTTTTGGTCTTTGTTTGAGCAAGGAATTCTTGATGCGGTCTTCCTCAAATACATATCTCTATATATTTTTGGGAGACCATTTGATTCATGTTATTCTAATCATTGCTTTGCATGATTGTGTGACTAGATTGAAGCTATCAAGAATCTCTATCTTTGCATAATGCTTAATCATTTTATTCCTATCCTATGCTTTTTATTGTGAAGATTTATCTTTAATATCCGTGCAATATACCATCAGAAATCAATTCCAATACACTCATTGTCTTCGACAATTGATATACTTATGTGTGGTAGCATTTGTGGATCATCTTCACCTTGGATTTCACCTCTTATTGCCTTATTTTCTTTTCAAAAAAAATTTGTGGCTCCCATTGTATTCCTTGGTTTTTTAACATCTCTTTGATGATGTTTTTGATTATTATAAAATGTGTTTTAGTGGAAGACAAACCTTTTCTTATCGAAACCTTGTGCCATTGTGAAAAGTGTTAAGGGTTTGGTTTATTTGTTGAAACCTTACTCTTTTGGGAGTTTGTTATCTCATTGTTTCTTCTCTATTTTATTTTCTTGAATGAGATAAATCCTTGAGTATTTTTGTTTTTATTTCATCCTTTTTCTCAATAGTTTTTGCTTAGTTCATTGGTTGAACCTTGTTGAACAAATCTTGTGTTGATTTGATTCTTTGATATAGTTTGGGCAACAAATGTGTTTTATCACACCTTGTATGCCTTCTTGAATATTTTGGTGTTTTTCCAAATTATATCTTCTTTGGATATTGAAAGTCTCCATGTGTTTGATTTCTTTGATCCAATATATAGGGTATACTCCATCAAATCCTTAAACGGCTAAGATGTGCATGAAATTCAAATTTCATCTCTAAATATGTACATATTTTTATGGAGTGTGGCCTATGTGTTGTGGTTAGTCTAACCACTTTGGACCTAATAAGTTTGGGGACCAAGATGTACTTGAATTTTGTTTTAGGTACATTAGAGATGCAATGTATGCTTATCTCGTCTATAAGGAAAGTGTTGTCACCACAGATAATTGGAGCCAAGCTAGGATGATTGAAAAATTCTTATCTACTACATCATACCATTGCTATCCGGTAAAAAGTATCTTATCCATGCATACTATTCTTTCATCCAATCTCTTGTAGGTTGCATCTTGGCATGAATTTATCCGTTTGTAAATGTTGCGGTTCTTGCAAGGATCTTTGAAAGACTTCTTTATCCTTATTTATTATGTGAGTAATTTGAGATGATGCATATAATGGGGAGTATATAAAATCATGTTCATGATTCACCAATTCCAAATATGCCTTCTAGCAATTTATTGCATATCAATTCCTCAAGGTACTCTAACATCCCAAAAATACTAAACTTGGATCATCAAACTCTAATCATCAAATTTAGGGTTAACAAAAACTTTTCTAATTAAAAATATGAAAGCATCCATATGTGTGTATTAAAATTTGGATTCCTTTGAATTGCCATGATTCTATGTTTACTTGCTTGTAAAATGATTCTTAGGTGAAAATAACATCATCTAAATAATCCCCAAACTTTTCCCAAAGACAAACAAGTCAAAACAAACAAATTAACTGAATGGTCATTTTGGCCAATTTAACTCCCATGCCTACTTTGGCTATCCCTAACTTTCAGAACTTAACAGAAACATGTATGGATCTTTGCACCCCTTTATAGTACTCATAACAAGGTATCAAGGCCCACCTTGTGATCATCCAAAAACATTCAAATGCTTAGTTTAAATGACAGTTTAAAATTGAATGTATTTCATATGGGAAGATCCCACTATTTCAAAAACCACTCAAACAAGCTCAATTTTCAAAACCCAAGCATCCACAGAACCCTCAACACATGCCTAGCACACCCACCAAAAATATTTTCAAAATTCAAAACTTAATTTCATGCGGCCATTTCATCAAACAGGTTGCAGATTCAAATCAACAAAATCAAAAACACTATGTCGAGCAGTGTTTTGGGCCTAACTTGTTCCGTCTCTGGACACAACTAGCCTTAGTAGATCATCTAACAACCTTAACTAATCTCTAGAACCACTGTAAGCTGTCCATTGTCATCAATGGTGAGCAGGCCGAGAGCACCATTGCCACCCCATGGTCGACAGCAAGCTACGAGCAACACTAGCCTCGCCAACCTTGTCTAGGAGCTAGCCAGCACCCCACCGCCACTCCCTGTCACAGCCTCGAGCAATGCCAGCTACTGGACCACACGCCCAAGCCATGCCAAGTCTCTCTGTGAGCATGCCGAGAGCGTGCCTGTGCGCCACCCTCGACACACGCCCACAGACCGCGCGCCGCCTTCGCCGCGTGCACGCGTGATCACCACCACCCCAGCAACCCCACAGACACGCCCGTTGGCCGCCGCGCGGACCACGCGCGCTGTGCGCCATCAAAACCTCCGTCGGACACGCTTAGAGCACCAAAGCGTTCCGACCGATCAGCACGGCCCCACGCCTCGCCACCACGCCGTTGAGCTTCGCCAGGGAGCACAGCACCGCCCCTACCGTCGTCCACGCCGATAGCCCTCTGTGTCGTCGACCACGACGAGCTTAGCCCGCGCCCGTCGGTCCCCTCTCTCCACTATAAATAGAGGCATCCCCCGCTCGATTTCTTCACACCATCTCACTCCCCTCTCACCTAGAACCACCCCACCTCACTCTCGGAGCAAGGCGAGCAGCGCATCGCCGAAATTTCACCGGAGCCCGCCGCTGCTGGAGAAGAAGGAAGCCATCGATTGGAGCCGCCCCAGGAGGAGCTGCCGGTGCCAGGATAATCGCCGTCGTCGACTTCGTCGTTTGCCCCCATCACCGACCCTCTCCTGAGCCCCGGTGAGCCTCCCACGACCCCCACCTGCCGCGTTAGGGTTCTATCTCGCAGGCGCTGCCCGACGTGGACGATGCGCCGTAGCCGTTCGATTAGATTTAGATCGTGCGACCGAGATCGCCTGCACCGCGTGTTATGAGCCACCGGTGGTGGAACCCCCGGAGTGACACCGGGCCGGCCCAATAACCCTTCCCGCATAACCCACTCGTTTGAATTTAGCTTTTTCTATTTTTATTCAAACTCAGTTCTGTACCTAGTTTCAAAAATCAACCCAGATCTATTCAGTGAACCAAATTGAATGAAACCAATTTTGTTAAAAAGGTATTGAGATGCTTAATCCAAGCCCGTTGGATTCACATCATTTGGATATGTAGATCAACCTTGGTAAAAATAACAAGTCAGAAGCTTTTTTGCATTCAAACATTTTTTAAATTTCAACCATAATAGCTTTTGAGTTGATTCCAACTCTCAAAAATCACATTTGATCATACCTTTTAGAATATATAAAAACATATGAGTTTACATACAGAAATAATGTTCAAGTAATAAAAGAATGCCACATAGGCATTTCTAGTCACTTTATTTAATCGAAATAAAAGGTTAAACCTTATTAAATTGTGACACCACTTTAAATCACATTCCCATGTACTGAAATATGTGGTGATGACATGTGTCAACATGATCCCATGTTTAGTTTGGAGAATATTAAATCTTAAGTAGTTTTTCAATGAGTAGAACTTACTTTTCTAAAAATAAATAAATAATGCGAGTGCTTTAATCTTGAATGTTAGTGATGATGCTAGATCATCTATAGAACCCTTTTGTGTGATGATTGAAAGTAGTTAAGTATTGTTTGGTGATTGTATACCTCGTATTTATTCATATACGCTAGTACCGACCAAGGATACGAGGAGGAAGGAGGATACTACGAAGAAGAAGCCGAGGAGAACTTCAACCACTGCTCTGCACAAGGCAAACCTAATACTACTAGTTGATTGAGAAAGCTAACACTTTCAAGATACTTTACCTATGCAAGCAAATACTTGCTTGTTACCATACCCACTATATGCCTTAAGCATATGTGATCATACCCACTTGATAACCCCAATCCTAGTTTTACTTGCAAGCTTTATACTTTATTTCTTTATCAAAGCTATTACTTAGGGTTTACTTAAGTGACTTGTATATTCTAGGAAGATAATTGAAGGTTGCATAAAGAGCATTAAATTTGGCCTAAGCTAGATAATCTTGATGCCACCCTAAGGCATGAGATTGAACTTAGTTAAACTCCACTTGTTTACCACCCCTCATTAGTACTTACCCCACCTGTAGATGCTAGTGCTAAGCATAAAACTTGATCAACTTTAGATGGGAATACTTGGTGAAAATGGTTATGAAAACCTTGGAATGATGAGTCATTCTACTGAAATGTTTTGACATGTGTTTCCAAACACCAGATGAGTTTGATGATGAAAATGTTGAGGCATGAGCCTTAGCCATTTATAAAACTGATGGTTGTCTGGATGCGATACCATTCCAATTTTACCGTACAACCACAATACCCAAAAATTGGGTAGGGCTTGACTGGAAACTTATATACCTTAGTATGGGTTCCCTCACGGCCAAGGTCTGAGCTGAGGCTACCTTGTGAAGATTGTCCACCTGTGCAGTACCCAAGATTAGGGCTTTCAACGAGCCGAACTTTAGCAAACATTGTTAGGCTCGGCTCGAGCTCGGTAGAAGCTCGAGCCGAGCTCGAGCGAGCCTAGGTTGACCTTCGGGTCTACATTTAAGCTCGAGTTTAGCTCGACCAAAGCTCGAGTAGGCTTGAGCTCGGTTCGTTGAAGCTCGGTAAGAAAATTTTAGTACATCGACATGCAGCTACATAGCATGAAAATAGAAAAGCTTGAAAACAGAATAGCAGAAATGGCTTGAAATTTCATATATCAGTAATACAGTGCCAACATGCCAGCATAATTATTTTAGCGGTCTTACAACAGATGGAATAATAATAGCAGTCTCAATTTTGCGACTGTACAAAAATCACGAGCTTTATCGAACTATTTGAGTTTGGCTCGACTAAGCTCGCGAGCTCAAAAACAGGCTCGGGCTTGGTTTGTTAGAGAGAAGAATCAAGCTCAAGCCGAGCTGTTAACGCGCCGAACTCGCACAGTTTATCAAGCCCAAACTTTTTTGACAGCCCTACCCAAGATGACAGTGGTCATGGTTGGGAGGCCAAACTCACAGGAGAGGTGCCTATACTAGGGCGTGTAATGGAAAGGTTAGGATTGATTATCCGCATACTAAGTATGGTGAATTCAGGATTTGTTCGTGACGTATGTATCGAATGTTTTGGTGAAAGTGTACAATCTCCGCAGAGTGTCAAACTATTAGAATAGCCGCGTTCGCGGTTATGGACAGTTGGAGTGGCCATACTGTTTCCCCCGTCAGATGTTTTCAAAATGACTTATGAAATGAATTGAGATTTTGACTTGACCACAACAGAGTTGTGATATGAAATACAAGTTCCCACTTAGGTGTTATAAAATTTCAACCAGTTTTTCTTACTTCTAAACTTAGTAGAGGTAAATCTGGATTTTTGCAAAACAACCCTAGAGCTTAGTGTCCTACTACAAAACCCCCCTTCACTTGTTAGTATTTAGTTTGCGAGTACTTAAACAGTACTCATGGCTTTGTCCCTGGCTATTCCCGTGGCCAGACTATGAAGAGGAGTACCAGGAGGATGGACCCCAGGAAGGTTACGACAACTAGGATCATCTCCCATCGTCAGCATTGCCCGTGACCCCGAAGATGGAGCTTCGCCTACGTTACCTTTATTATTACGTATTTCCGCTGCTTGAGTTGTATTAAGAACTGGATCATGAGATCCTTATTTGTGTAAGACCTTATGTATGGTTTGTAATGGATGATGTACTGTGGTATCCAAATCTGTTATGTCTCGCAAAAATGGTAATCCTGGGATTGCGATGTATGGCATAACAGGCATCTGGGATCAAAAATCCTGGTGTTGACAGGTACTCTCATGTGCAAAATTATTGAAATTGCTTTGAATCCTTCCTTTTGCTACTTGTTGCCTTTCTCAAAGTATCCCAACTAGCATTTGTTCCCTTAGTGTTAGTTGTGATGTTTTTGAGGTTTTTATTTTTCTTTGGTTAAGTTCATTGATATACCATAAGAGAAATTAGAGCCATGGGCTTTATATGCACTTAAGCAAAAAATATCATGTTTGGTATATATTATGACTTCCTCTTGGATATCATGTTTCTTATTTTATTAACCTCTTATATATGGTTGTTTATTTGTGGATTATTCTCATGTTTTGTCCACTTATAAACTTATATACATGAGAGTGTTAATATCTCGCCTTGATATCATCGCTCTTTGCTGACCATATCTCTTATCCTCTTGGTTTTTAATGGTATTGGTAAGGTTTTGATTTATGAGTGCTTGGTTTACTTTTATTGCATTCTCACGCACTCATATCTCATATTTGGTTTGGTTTGGACTTAAGATTATCTTAACAAGTGTATTTATTTATATCTACTCCTTGTATCTTGTTTGTGTTCTAAATAATATACAGGGAGTGAGGATTCCATGTTTGTGGATATTGTATTCAAATACAATAATTAAAATTTATGCACAAACCTTGGGGAGCTTCCTTATTTCATTTAGAGCACTATTTGTCCATTTGATTTTTTGGATCATTGGATTGCTTGCTTCATCCGTTGAAGTCCTTCACTGTTTTATCATTGTAGAAATCTTTGATCCTCAATATGTCTTGATTTCCTCCAAATATTTGTCATTGAATATGTGCATTTGATTTCACTCAAAATATTAGAAATGCACATCTTGGGGAGGAACTCATACTCTATTGGCCTGCTATCTTTGTCATCCATTTTGGCACTTGTTGTCAATGGGGGAGAAGTTTAGAGGGTTTAAGGGAAATGGTTTTATACTTAAGATTGGTTTGTTCTTAAGTGTTTGCCTTTCATGCATTTCATCTTTATTATGTTTTGCATGGTTGTATATATAGTGTAAACTCTTCCAAAGTTTATTCTTGACAATGTATGCAATGAAATTCAAGTTCATCACACATGCATATATTGTGGCGGAGTTTGCTCTATATATGTTGGTTCTACTCAAATCTCTTGCATTAGTTGTAGTTTGTGTAAGTAGAATCGGTTTTGATATGTGCTAGTAGCTTTGTGTTACTTGACCATATAAAATGCAACCTCTTGTACACAACTTATTCTCGGATAAGCTACGTACTTGTTTCTAATATTCATTATATAAACCCTCTTGTTGTGATTGTCATCAATTACCAAAATGGGGGAGATTGAAATAGTAATTTCCCCTATGTGTGGTTTTGGTGATTAATGACAATCCCTATGGACTAATGTTTTCACTGAGTTTTAAATGAAGGAATATTCCATAGGTCATGCTTGTAGTCTATGTGTTGGATTCAAGTATGAATGCCATGAAGATAAAGATATACCTTGAATATTGGCATCAAGATCATCGAGTTGAATAGAAGAATATGATATGATCAAGATCTTAAGAGTGTGATCTCAATATAAGAATTCAAGATATGGCTCTAAGACGGTGTCATGATAGCCTCATTAGTTGAGCTATGATTGACTAAGGTTTAGAGCATGTAATCAGATTAAGAGTTCTTTATGTACCTCAAGATATTTAGATGGAGCATGAGAAGATACATGGTTGACCTATACAAAGAGTGAAGAGTGATTTCAAGTTGGTCAACACATAAAGCATAAATAATGTACCACATGGATCTTGTGGTATGGTAAGCCTTGTCAATTATGCATCATGAACTAACCCATTATATATGTGCCTTTGTGTTTTCTATATGGTATAGGTATCTTTCCATGGGCATTCTTCAAAAGTGAAGATCTTATATAGCCCATGAGAGGATGACATCAAGTGGTGATAGTCATCAAGGTTGAGAAGGGCAAGTTCAAGATAAGCATCTCGAGAAGATCATTTGCTTGAAGCTTGCCATCCATATTGGTGATAATGGACATGTGAATACATGTATTAATGAAGCTATCCAATAGTGGTGTATGGGGGGGCAAATTAGGAGTCTTAACGAAGCAACAATGATCAAGTGATGCATTCGGCTTGGATGGAGATTGAAGTGTTGTCATCAAGATCAAGTGGGATGCGCAAGGCAAAGTTATGGGCTTGCTAGGTTTTCCTTTTACCGGTCTCAAGGTTTTTGTTGGGATACCGGGTTATAGGATACATATCCACACTATTAAGTGGGGCTTTCGGTTGGGTAACTTGATCACATCGTCATAGGGAGCTCAATGCTTTGCATTCTTTGCATCTTTCTATTTTGTTGCTTCTTGATATTTCTCCATGTGAGGTTTTTAAGCTTGTTTCTAGCTCTTCAACAAGCCCAAGTTCATCGAAAACGGAATTCATATGCATCTTCTATGGCATTTTCGAGTTTGAAGGTTTTATCGGTTCTTCTTATAGGGAGGCTTCTTACCTTCCGTCATTTGGTTCTATCCTCCTCTATTGTACTATGATGTTTCTCTACACCATCGTGTAGGGCTTGTTGTCCTTGTCAAAACAAGCCCAAGATCATCGAAATCGGACTCCGGACGCAAACTTTATCGCCATTTTTGTGTGCCCTATTTTGTTCCGGCGGGAATTACGGCGAGACCGAGCCTGTGGCCGGAATTTCCGGCGACCGCCGGAAATTTCTGGCAAACCGCCGAAAATCGTTTCAGTATGCTGTTTCGGTTTTTACCGGAACTTCCGGTTTTGTCAGGAAATTCTGGTGGCAGACCCGGCGGCACTGGTTTCGCCATCGGAACGTGTCCGTCCAGCGTGTTTTGCCTCCAACGGTGATCCCCCTTGAAGGGGTATAAAATGGGGGCTTCTTCCCCGAACTTCTAGGGTTCTTTAGCATGTTTTTGACCACCATTTGTTGACCCCTTTGAGCTTTCTTCCTCTCCCTTCCCTCCTATGATTCTTGCATCTTTTTGAGGGCTTTGGAAGAGGAGATCTAGATCTACAATCCCCACCAATCAATTCCTCCTCTAAGTGAGGGGAGCCCATTTGATCTAGATCTTGGAGTCATTTGTTGGTTTCCACCATTGTTCTTCCTCCCTAATTCCTCCCTAGTACTTGTTTCTTTGGTGGGATTTAAGAGTGAAGGATTTGAGCACCCTTGGTGTTTTTGCTTTGCATTCTTGCATAAGTGTTGAGCTCTCCATTTCGATTTGTTCGAGTGAGAGACCGTGAGCTTGTTACTCTTGGAGGGTGACCTCCTAGTTGGCTTGGCGGTTGGTACCGCGGTGTCCTCTTCGTGGAAGATTGTGAAGAGACCCGGGCTTCTCCTTCGTGGATCTTGTGAAGTGGTTGTGGATCTTGCCATCTCCGGAGTGGAGAAAAAGCTAGCCATAAGGAAATGGCATATTCCTTCGTGGGATAGACTTGGAGAAGAAGGTGAGCCTTCGTGGCATTGGGAAATCCTTTGTGGAATCCCACACCTCTCCAACGTGACGTACCTTACTTGTAAGGGAACACGGGAATACTTCTTCATCTCCGCGTGCCTCGGTTATCTTTATATCTGAGCTTACTTTCCGTGTGATAGCCATCGAGCTTGAAGTACTTATATCTTGCTTATCACTTGTGGTATATCTATCTTGTGCTATCTTGATTAGCTTAACTTGTTGTTGGTGCACTTAGTTGAGCCTAGTGTATGTAGGTTTTGTGCATGTAAAATAAACATTAGATTAGTTTCGCATTCTATCAAGCCAAAACCGCAATAGTTTTGAAATTGCCTATTCACCCCCCTCTAGGCGACATCTCTATCCTTTCAAACAGCGTTCGCGCCATGAATGGATGACAAATGATGACTTTGGATGAATTCAAACTCAAGTTTAGCAGAACCCATGTGCCACTGGGTTTGATCAAGAGGATGAGAGATGAATTCAGAGAATTGAAGCAAGGGAGGATGATAGTAGTTGAGTACCGTGACAAATTTCTACCATTGGCTAGGTATGCACCTGATGAGATCGACACTGAAGCCAAGAAGAAGGAGAGATTCCTGAATGGTCTGCATGATGAGATGCAGAAAGTGTTAGTCAATATCCCGTTTGCTGACATTGAAGCCTTAGTGGATTCTGCCATTCAGATGGAAGGCAAGATCAACCAAGACAATGAGAATCGCAAGCGTAGAATGATGAATCAACCAGGAACCCGCCATACCCCAAAGTATTGCCCCAACCCGTCTACAGGATTGTAACATCCCAGCATTTAGGACTAAACGAAGGGTAGATTTAGGATTTTGTGCATCTGCATGCATGCATCTGAAAATCCGGGGAAATTTTCGCCAAATTAAAAGACGAGTGATCAGAATTCTCACCCCGATGAATTAGGTTTAGTGACATCAGAATGGGGAGTGAGATGAATTTTGACATGACCTCTATTATTTTCTGGAGTTATGAGGGAAGAAATTTGACTCACAAATAATTATTCACAATAATATAATACAAAATAAATATAAATATTACACTGTTCTTTATATAATAAACATAAGAGACTTCTTATTCCTTTCTCTATTCAGTAACAACTAATCAAATAAAAGAAAAGAAGGAATATTACAATAATAATATTATTACATTGTTTCTTTACAAATATTTAAATGGAATATGAATTACAATAATTAAACAAATAGAAGAATTCTTTATTAAGAGAATATATATTACATTATCCTTTTACAACAAAGAAATGAAAAGTAATGGATACAATAATAATAAGATAACCTAATGCATTACAATGCCTTATATAATTTCTTGATAGAAAGTGAATTTACAAAAATGGATAGAAAGAAAACACCTAAAACTAAATTCCTATCTAGTGTTGATATTCCTGTACTTTTCTTGGTACCTGCAAACAAATAAAAAAATAATACAAAAAGAAAGGGGTTAGTGTTTATTAGGGTGCTCTCAGTAGTAACAGCGTGATGCACTGTTTTGTCACATCATTGAGCATATTAAAATGGGGCAAGTTTCACCAAATGAAATAATATCTGTTCTTATTTCAAATCTGTCTCAGCACAGCATCATTGACATAGTCAAATAGGGGCAAATTTCACCAATTTAGTAAAAGGTAAAAGTCAAAGAGTAGAACCATCAGCAAATATCAAGATATTTTAAACTTGATCTGATCCATACCATCACAGCAAGCATACAGGCACCACACACATCACATGCAGTTGTTGTGTTGTCAACACCACAGCTAACGCAGGAAGTAGATAAGAAAAAAGGCACCAGTCATAGCAAGGCTGCTAACAAATCCATCCCACACATACCACCGGCCCATAGTCCTCCACTAGCTCTAGAGCACCACAAAGAACATCATATGTTCTTATTAGATGTTTCCAATAACACACAGCTCCAGCCACCTCACTAGCAACCTAGTTTCAATCTTGTACTCCTAGCAATCTGGTTGCTTCAATGAGCCATCCAGATGTAGGTCAGGATCAAACAAGATAAGGAGGAGGAGGAGGAGAATATTAAGAAGGAGGATAGTAGCAGATCAGGGAGGAGAAGGTCAACAAGATCAAAATCACAGCATCGGGAAGAGCTACTCAAGCTCAAAGTTAAGACATACCAAGAATCAGCATATACTGCTCAACATCAGGTTGCTATTCCTCTCTAAGACAGCCAAAATGTTTAATATCAATTGTTTTCCTATTTTCTTCCCAAGATGGATTTTGGGTAATAGGAAGCTCTCAGTATAGTGTAGAAGTGCTACACTAAGTTCATCCTAGAGCTGTTAAAAAGCCAACTAGTATCTGTTCTTATCTTAGAAAGAATTGGCCTCAGCCTGTTGCATCATTGGCTTGGATAAAATCTTAAGGAAATCAACCATGCTACTAGTCACTGTTGTGCACACTCCAGGTATGGAGGCACCACAGCAGCAAAGGCAACAGATATCAACCATAAGAATTGAATTAGGCACTTGATCCATATATCATGGGCCAAGAAAGCTCTTAAAGCAAAACAACAGCTATTGTGGCTTGGGATTTGGCCACTGTGCACACTCCAGGGAGGCACCACAGTAGCCAAATCCTATGTGGTAAAAGACCACCATTTTCATCCAGTTGTAAGACCACCCAGTCCACTGGCTAGAAGCAACCAAACCATATCTCAAATCATCTTCCTAGTTCATAAACTAGGAATCATTTATTTTATTGTAGCAAAGCTACAATAATCATTCTATAATCAAACATCATATGAATCTGATGTTGGGAGCATATTAAGCTATTGTATCATTTAACCACCAGACCAAAAGCACATATACAAGCCAAAGAAAATCACCATCATCCTTTTTATAATCCAGCTGCTAGACTACAGGGCACATTCCCAGAGGGTAGCACCTCTGTATCAAAAAGCTCATCTATAACTATTCAATTCAGATAATCACCTTCCTAAAATAATTTAGGAATCATATTAGATAATTGGTTCATAGAAGACAGTGAATATAATACTGTCTATCACTAAACCCCACTTGACAGAATACATCAAGTAAATCATTTTCCTATAGAAGAAAAAGGTAGGAACCAATCATCTTCTACATCATGACTACATATATTGCTTCCTCGGGAATCACAGAATTGGTTTAGCTTTAGAAAATTAAGATTTACACAGTAGCAGGAGTAAATCCTAAGGCTAAGCACATTAGTGCTTCACAAGCAAACATCACCTGAATAAAAGGCATCCTTATTTACTATCACAGTGAGTCACAACTCAACAAAGTGAACTCACATCCACTATTGTATAAGCATCCACATATACACGAAGTACACATTCACAGAAGATTCTCTGACTGAGAACATAATAACAACAACATACTTAACAGATTACTAACTGACAGAAGGAGAAGCAATAGTCCAGGATCATTAGAGGGCAATAAATACCACAAACAGATTAACACCTAGAAGAAAAACCCTAGTAGAATGAACCAGATGAAACTAACTAAACATCACCGTAAAGGGGATGAACCCTAGGTTCAGAGATGAAACCTAGACAGGGGGTAATCATAGAATGCACACTTGATGTTGCAATATAGATAGAGCATGGAGAGGAGCATAAAAGAGAGAGCACCACTTACCGGAGGTCCTCGCTTAAGCTCGAGAAGAGGAAGCAGACCGGTGGTGGAGGGCGTAGTAAACGGCGGCACAAGAAGCATTGAGGCACTTAAACCATGCCGAGCCACTCGAGCAACCATCCATCGATGAAGCCTCCAGGCGGCCCTCAGATCAACACTGAAACACCCCAAATTGCCATGGAAGCACCTCAGGGTGGTAGGAACAGAAACCCTAGGAACTAGATGGGGTTGCGCGTGATCGAGGAAGGCCATTCCCTTCAAATCGAAAAGGACTAGTCGATGCATCGGGTCATAAGTAATCGGCTAGCACGGTGGTGGTGGCCAAGGGGGCCGGAGCGCGTCGGAGCCGACCAGCGACGGCGGCAGCGCCGCGGCATCGCGGGGAAGAAGGGTCGAGACGAGAGAGAGAGAGAGAGAGAGAGAGAGAGAGAGAGAGAGAGAGAGATAGAGAGAGAGAGAGAGAGAGAGAGGAGAGCGTATGGGTAGGCTTGACCGACTCGGTCGGTTGGGCCCTGTGATTTAGTCCAACCAGATGGACTAGGCTAGATTTTGGGCTAGATGGGCCCAAGAACTAGGCCCAATTTATATAATAACAAAAATGGAAATTATTAAAATACCTCTACACATTTTAAGCTCTAGAAAAATGTAGAAAAATCCTAAAAATATATTTAATACATCCAAGTGTTTTTTTAAATAATATCCACCTAAGAAAAATATAATCATATTTATTTAAGTTTAGTAAAATGCAAATAAATATTAACACCCTTAAATATCTAAATGAAATTTAATAAACTTAGGAAAATTCCTAAAAAAACAAATAAAAATCACATTTATAAATAAAAATAAATCTCTTATCTCATAAAAATACTAAATTAAAATTTTACTAATAATATATAAAACAAATATTTAAAGACATTAAATAATTAAGAAGTTTCATAAAAATAATAATGCCTAAAATTAAATAAAATTCATTTTTAAGAAGTTAAGAAAATATATTTACTAAAGAGGTACTAAATATATTTTTATAAAAACATTTTAAAATTCTTATATCATATAACTTGAATTATATAAGTTATTAAAATAAGATAATTGTTTTGTTAATTATTTAATATTATTTCCTAAGTAAGTAATAACTATATTTAAAACACAATCTTTTAACTAGTCTAAAACCATAATAATAATTCAATATATAATCTAGGTGCAAACAATTAACTTTATAATATCCTTTTAAAATCCTTAACTAACTATAGGTCAAGGATTTACAAAGTTATTCTTTACAAATCATTAACAATTCATAAATAATCATATTTAACAAAACTTGAAAGTCACTAAATAAATTATAATAAAATCCACCTATTTTTCTTTTAAAAAGAAAAATATAATAGTAAGACCTATCAATATTACATATGCTAAATTTAAATCTTTTAAACAAAGTTCCATAACCATAAGATTTCATCTTTAATTATGCTTATGAAAAAATCTAATTAATAATGCTACAAATGTTATATCTCAAGTTCAATTACATTTTTATAGTTTACTTTGGTCTAAGATATCTTAAGCTAGATATATAATAACTCAAATCAATTAAACCTTATTACAACATGATAGCTTTAATCTTATTTATCTTCAAAGTTGAATAACTAAACATAAATAATATTTTCTTCAAATGTTATTCTTTTTGCCACTTCAAAAGAAACACTATACCATTCCTTTAAAACCATCGCAACTTAAAACATGAACTTATTAATAATTACATAATATCATGAAACCTTAGAATTATATTATAATGATACTTTACTCTTCATATTTTATATGTTTATCTTCCTTATGAAGTAAACTTAAACTAAAGCAAATCTTAAATAAATCATAAATATATCTGACTAGCAATGATTGAAGAATTACTCGGGATTTTGCATTATGCATCTCATTACTTATGCATAACAACATATTTCTTATTTAAACATTGTCCTTACCGGGCAATGATGATATTTTTGTAGAACCCGAGGTCCAGGGTCAAGTCGAGACATTCGACTACAATACTTCGCTATATCAAGGCAAGCTCACACTTGCTCATGTCCTTTGATTATTTTCTGTAAAGTATTTTGTAAATCCAGTGTTGTCATCACCTGCATTTCAAAAAGGTCAGAAAACACTATTTTTGATAATAATAATGTGAACTATTAGTTACTGATTCAGGGTGATCAGCTAATCTATTAAACCTGGTAGTTGGAATACCACTATTCAGGAGTATATCATCTAGGACTTAAGAACCAATGTCGCCAGTGATTCTTGCGCCGTATATTATGCGCTAACCATGAGATTTGGAATGGGACAGAGAAGTCAGCTGGATCGGCTCCCTTATGCATGCAGTGGACACTGTTCTGGGCATTTGTGAGTTGTAGATCGTGGGTATAGCCGTTTTATACGGGGAAAGGTCTACCATGGATCTGGGCTCACAAAAGACAGATTACTAGTGTTAATGGTCGTTGTGTGTAACCAACTAAGGTATAGCCATTTTATACGGGGAAAGGTCTACCTTGAGTTTGGGCATATAATAATTGTGGTGTATGCGGGGTCACGGAGAAGGACAATATTTGGCTTGGATCATCTACTGGCCCCACACCATAGGAAGTGTGGACATGAAAGATTCGCCCGGTTGTGCATCAAGGATTTGATCTCTCATGGGTAAAGTGACGCACCTCTGCAGAGTGTAAGAACTGTAACTTGTTACTCCCTGTTCTGGGAAGGAGCTGCGAACGTTGCAGGAAAGGAACTCCATGAAAGTTCTGGTAAACCTGTGAAGGCTGGCGGACATAGCTTTTCAGAATAAAAGCAACCTTTGAAGAAATGTTTACGAAAACCTGCATTGCCTATGACCTATGGTCTATGGCTGTAGCTATAGTGCATCAAACACTCCTTTTTAGTGAAATTGCTGAGTACGCTCATACTCAACGTATCTTCTTAACCCTTGCTAGATTCCGAAGACAATAGCGGTCAGGAAGAAGAAATACTATACCCAAATGAAGACCAAGAAGAATTCCGCTATGAAGAACCAGAAGTATCCGGAATCGTCGAAGGGAACAATTACGAAAACATCTATGGAATGGAGACCGGCGTATCTGAAGTGTAGATGTAGCATATATAGAGATCTAGTCCGGTAGTATATATTTCTATCCTCTATCTATAATTAAATCTCGTATAAACCTTAGTTACTTCTTTATTCTATTCTTCGAGATATTATAGTTTAGCCTGAGTCATCGAGATACCTCTATGGACCTAGGAGGATCTCAAAGTCGTCATGTAATTTCTGGTTGTAATAATGATAATGTATGTTGTGGACCCGCTTTGTTTCTGTTGTACCACTCTGAGGACGTAATATTTGCGGAATGGTACTCCGTGAGTGTTATGTCCATGACTATTGTATACTACAACATGCAGTGGTATGTTGGGTCACCGCAAGGATTTGCCACAAGAAACAATAGACCCCCGACGAACCGTCCGACCTATCCCAACCGTGGAAACCCAAGGCCAGGAGGAAACCACAACAGCCCCGGCAACCCCAGCAATTTCAACCGTGCACTTCCTAAGTTCAACACCAATAATGTCGCCACCAACACCAATACTGCCCCAAGGACTGGAAGCAATGATGTGCCTGTTGTAGCAAAGGACAAGTCTTAGGTGACTTGTTATGAATGCGGAACCAAGGGTCACTATTCCAATGAGTGCCCCAAGAAGATTGCAGTAGCCCCCAATGTGAATGCCCTAGCTCAGCAGCAGCGTCGTGTTCAGCCTGGAAGGAGATTTGTGTTGGGCCACATAGAGATAAAATAAAACGTTTCCTCTAACGTGGTGATCCCAAGATCTAGCTGAGGTAGAAGGCCATGAGGTTTACCACTAGACGCACAGTTGCGGATTACTGGTGAAGCTCGTCAGTTGATGCAGTGAAGTCCTCACGATCCAATCGTCCTGGTGCTGATCGTACATCACCTCTGTTGGTATCCACTCATACAAGGAAGAGCATTGGCGGCGAATTGATAGGTTCGAAACGACGGCAGGATTGTTGTGGAGCTAGGGTTTCCAACACATGGAATGACCCAACCGATCATCGATTAACCCTTCTAGGTTACGGTGCTCCACTATATATAGAGAGTGAAAGTGGGCTCCACTTTCGTGGCCCATTCACTAAAGCCCATATAACTCTAGTCACCGCGAGTCTGACTCACTGACTCATTCCTAATTTGGCTTGGGTCTAACCCAACCAAATTTTCGGTTTAGATCCAATCTGAACTTGCTCCCGCTCTTAAGTGTGTGACCCCGCGGGATCTTGGCAACTTGGACACGATTAGAGTCCAACTCTCAATCGATCAGTCGGTAGCGGCTCCTTGCAGAACGTGCCGACTCCCAAGTACCAAAGAGTCATGACGACTTGCCTTTCCAATGTGACTTGCGTCCGAGTCCCTTTTGCCTCACGATATACCTTGTCAGGCTATAGGAGAATAATTGTCATCCCTTAAATAGTCCGACTATCTTCTCGATCCGAGATAAGTGATTCACCCGACTAACTCTTAGTCGATCGCCTCGGTTAACACTTAACCGAGTCGTGCATGGCCATGCTTTCCAAATCATATCATCCGAGAGGGCCCAGAGAATATCTCTCCAAGTGGAGGGGCAAAATCCCATCTTGGTTATTCACATCACGCATCTTGATTCTCAGTCGACCCGAACTCTGCCTTTATAACTGCCCAGTTACGGATCAGTGTTTGACAGAACCTAAGTCGGTGATCCTCAACTCGGACTATGCAATAACCTCAGGTCTAAGGATTACATTGATTGAGATATACAAATGACAACTTGTTCGTTGTACCTCAATATGGGTCAATACGAATCGCTAAACTCTTTAGCCGAATCTGTGTAAGTCGGAATGGCATCTCCATGCCCATGACAAGTGGAACCGAGTCATCAAGCCGACTTTCACATTGGTCTAAGTTGTGTGTCCAACACAACCTCGATGGCCAAGGATATTTAGTATGAACAAAATGAATGCATAGTTCCACAACCGAATCACATATTCAATGATATACATCAGATGCTCATACAAGGACAACTTAATATCTTTATGAATACAATGGGAAATATCATCCTACATGATTGCCTCTAGGGCATATTCCCAACAGTCTCCCACTTGCACTAGAGTCAATATTCCGACATCACATGTCTAAGCATCTAATGCCCATGGCTCTTAGATGCGCCTCATGCTTCGGCTGTGGTAACGGCTTTGTCAAAGGATCCGCAATATTTGCATCCGTGTGTACCTTGCATAACTTGATATCACCATGATCTATGAACTGGTGAATTGGGTGGTACCGCATGAGTATGTGCTTGTTCTTCTGGTGTTGTCTAGGTTCCTTGGCTTGTGCAATAGCCCCATTGTTGTCACAATACATGTATAACGGATTGGATGTGCCCTGAACCACACCAAGATCCATGAGGAAATTCCTCATCTAAACAGCTTCCTTTGCTGCCTCCGAGGCGGCAATATACCCAGCCTCTGTTGTAGATGCAGACACAGTCTCTTGCTTGGAACTCTTCTAGCTCACAGCACCTCCGTTTATAATAAACACATATCCGGATTGCGAACGAGAATCATCAGAGTCGGTGAGATAAGTCGCATCCGTGTAACCCTTTACACTGAGTTCATCTTCACCACCATAAACCAAAAACATATCCTTAGTTTTTCTTAAGTACTTTAGGATATTTTTAGCCGCTGTCTAGTGGATTCTCCAGGATCAGCCTGGTATCTGCTCACAACACTAAGAGCATATGAAACATCCGGCCTAGTACAAATCATGGCATACATGATGGATCCGACTGCATAAGCATACGGAATCGCACTCATCCGACTTCGCTCATCAGTTGTCGAAGGACACTGAGTCTTGCTAAGTTTTACACCATGGGACATCGGTAAGAACCCCTTCTTAGACGATTCCATGTTGAACTTCTTCAACAGTTTGTCCAAATAAGTACTCTGACTCAATCCAATGAGCTGTCTTTATCTATCACTATAGATCCGGATTCCGAGAATATATGTTGCCTCACCCAAGTCTTTCACTGAGAAACTCCTTTCCAATGATTCTTTGGTTTCTTGCAACATCTGAACATCATTTCCAATCAATAATATGTCATCCACATATAAGATTAGAAAGTTTACTTTGCTCCCACTAAACTTCTTGTACAAACAAGAATCATGATCACTCTTGATGAAGCCAAACGATTTGACTACCTCATCAAAGCGAATATTCCAACTCCGAGATGCTTGCTTCAACCCATAAATGGATTTCTGAAGTTTACATACTTTATAAGCATTAGCCGGATCAACAAAACCCTCGGGCTGTATCATACTTTAAGGAAATCCGTTTTGACATCCATCTGCCATATCTCATAGTCTAAATAGGTTGCTATAGCTAACATGATCCGAACTGATTTAAGCATCACTACTGGCGATAAAGTCTCATCGTAATCAACTCCTTGAACTTGTCGGAACGCCTTCGCGACAAGACGTGCTTTATATACAGAAACATTTCCATCCATATCAGTTTTCTTTTTAAAGACCCATTTGCACTCGATGGGTCTTGCACCGTCTGGCAGATCAACCAAGTTCCAAACTTGATTTTCATCCATGGACTTTAACTCGGATCTCATGGATCCAAGCCATGACTCAGAATCATATCCCACCATCGCTTCCGAATAATTTGCCGGCTCATCACTGTCTAACAGTAACACATCACGAACACTTCGTAATCTCACCGATCTTCGTAGTACAGGTGCTGCTGCCGTCTCAGTTACCACGACCGGTTCAACCTCCAAAGTTTTTGCCGACTTGCTACTAGATGGTTCCTCTCGAATTTCTTCGAGCTGCATTGTGCTCCCACTTACTCCCCGACTGAGAAACTCTTTCTCAAGGAAGACACCGTTCCGAGCGACAAACACTTTGCCCTCTTCTCGTTTGTATAAGTAGTAACCCAAGGTTTCCCTCAGATACCCCACGAAAATACACTTATCCGACTTGGTCGTAAGCTTGTCCGACTGAATTCGCTTGACAAATGCTTCACAACCCCAAATCTTAAGAAAAGACAAACTCGGCTTTTTGCCTGTCCACATCTCATGTGGTGTCTTCTCTACCGATTTTGATGGTACTATGTTTAGTGTGAACGCCGCTGTTTCAAGACAATAACCCCAAAATGATAAAGGCAGATCTATATGACTCATCATTGATCGTACCATGTCCAACAAGGTCCGATTCCGCCTTTCCGAAACAACGTTCCTTTGCGGCATTCCTAGCGGAGTAAGTTGAGGAACTATTCCACAACTTTTCAGATGGTCATCAAACTCATGGCTCATGTACTCGCCTCCTCGGTCCGACCGAAGAAACTTTATTTTCTTGCCGAGTTGATTTTGTGCTTCATTCTGGAATTCTTTGAAATTTTCAAAGGCTTCTGACTTATGTTTCATCAAGTAGATATATCCATACCTACTCAAATCATTGGTGAAGGTAATGAAGTACTCATAACCACCCCTGGCTGTCATGCTCATTGGTCCACATACATCACTATGTACTAGTCCCAACAAGTCGGACGCCCTTTCACAACTCTTTGGAAAAGGTGTCTTGGTCATTTTTTCGAGTAGGCAAGATTCGCATGTCTCAAACGACTCCAAGTCGAACGAAGTTAGGAGTCCATCATCATGGAGCTTCTTCATGCGTTTCCAACTTATATGACCAAGCCGACAGTGCCAAAAGTAAGTCATATTCAGATCATTTGGTTTCAACCTTTTAACATTTATGTTATAAAATGACTCACCATCAAGATTCAAAATAAATAACCCGTCCTGGACGGGTGCAAAGCCGTGAAACATATCATTCAAATACAAAGAACAACCATTATTCTTGATATTCGACTCATAGCCTTGCCTCGTCAAACATGAAGCAGAAATAATGTTTCGACTGAGCACTGCAACATAATAACAATTATTCAGTTCCATAATGAATCCGTAAGGTAAATGAAGTTGCATCGTGCCGACTTCCAACGCAGCAACTCTTGCTTTGTTGCCGACTCGAATATCAACCTCGCCTCTTGCTACGATCCTAGTTCTTACCAGTCCCTGCAACGAGTTGTAGATGTGAATAACCGGTTCGGTATCATATACCCAAGAACTATTAGGTGCATCGGCAAGATATATGTCTATAACATTGCAAACAAGTGTACCTGAGTCGGAAGTCATACCTCCACTCTTGGCTTTGTCGGCCAAATACTTGCTGCAGTTCCTCTTCCAGTGGCCATCCGCCTTGCAGTAGAAGCAAGTGGATCCGGCTGAAGGAGATGGCTTAGTCCCTGAGGAAGAGCTTGGGACCGGGTCCTGAGCCTGCTTTCCTCCTGACTTAGCCTTCTTCTTAGTCCAAGAGCTCTTCTTGAACTTAGCCTTATTCTGCACCATCAACACTTGATTGGCGCCCTTCTTGAGATCTGCCTCTGCCTGCTTGAGCATCCCATGCAATTCAGTGAGCTTCTTATCCATACCATGCATGTGGTAGTTCGAAATGAACTGCCCATATGCACTAGGAAGAGAGTTCAGAATTATATCTGTAGCGAACTCTTCGCTAATGGGGTAGACAAGCCTCTCCAGAGACTGCACATAACCAACCATTTTGATCACATGCGGACTTAGTGGACCACCATCCTTAATCTTGCAACTCAGCAAAGCCTGAGAGACTTGATACCTCTCAGTCTTTGCCTGAGCCTGGAACATACTTTTGAGGCTTTCGATCATATCATAGGCCTCAACATGCTCCAACTGCTTTTGCAAATCCGGTTCCATGTGAGAAATCATAAGATAACTAATATCCGTGGACTCATCCTTAGCCCGACGGTAGGCATTGGTAGAAGCGACAGTCGCATTCTCATTCGGCTCATCTGGAAACAAGGTGGAGTGCAACAACTGATTGCAGACTACCATGAGAGAACAACTTCTACCAAGAAGGATGAAGACAAAGGAAAATCTCAGCTTGCACCTCCATACAATATGACTCAATTTGATGGACCAAAGAGGATACATATGTATTATCCAAGGAAAAGATCGAGGAGACCAGGAAACTTTCCTACCTTTGATATAAGATATGAAGAGCATGAACTAGAAGCACTCCTAGCTTTGGAGAAACCCAAGAAAAAGAAGGACAAAAGTCAAGTGCAGTGTTGCCATTGCAAAGAGATGGGACACTATGCCAATGAATGCCCAGAGAAGAAGAAGAAGTACAAGGAGATTAACCAAGTGTGGTGCAACAACTGCAAAGATCTAGGCCATTATGTGTCAACTTGTCCACAGAAGATACGTGAAGAACTCAATCTTGTCACATGTTACAATTATGGTAACCAAGGACATTATGCAAGCAATTGTCCAAAAAAGATGAAGCACAAGATAAAGCCTATGAAGGATCTCAGCCTTGTCACATGTTTCAAGTGTGGAAACAAAGGGCACTATGCAGATGTTTGCCCAGAGAAGTATCATCAAGATTCCAAGCAAACCAAGAAGTAATCTAGTTGGAAAAATTTTAAGGGTGGTAGTACCCTAGTTGCTTTGAGCCAACTTGTAACCCCTATCCTTCCCAAATCTCGGGACGAGATTTTTTTTAAGGGTGGTAGCCTGTCACATCCCAAGATTTTCCAAATCTTGTAATGTGAAAAATAAATAAACAAAATAAATAATTGTTGAAAATTAGGGTGAAAAGAAACTTTTGTTTCTAATTGGAAACTTAAAATCCCATCTTGAACAAACTTTGGTTAATGTTTGAATCTAATTAAATTCAAATCAAGTGGATTGCAATCTTCATAAATGCATCTGGAAATTTAAAACACTTGGAGAATAAACCAAAACCCTAAAACCCTAATGGAAGAAAACATTTCCAAGTTATCTCTAAACCTATGGATTTGATCCATATAAAAATTGTCAAACAAACATTTCAAAATGATCAAGAATGACAAATAGAAATATTATAAAACCATATGAATTGGTTTCACTCAATTTGGAGCCATAGATAAAATCTTATGAATTTAATAAGATAAGGAAATTGAATTTCCAAAGCTAATAAGGCATCTATCTAAAAATCTATACCAAATGGTGAGCAATTAATCCTAAAGTTATTTAAAAGGATAAATAAATATTAAATAAGATTATACAAATTGGAATCACCAAGTTTGGATCTATAAATAAAAAGATATGGATTTTATAAGATAAAGAAAGAAATTATTAAATGAGGGATATTTAAAGACCAAATTAAAAATTGGCCAAGACCATAAGCAAATGGAATGAATACAATACAAATCCAAATAAAATAATGGATAAGGAATTTTCAAATTAATTAAGAGGGCAATAATCAAATCCTATTCTATTTGAATAAAGATAAAATCCCTATTAGAAATGATTAATTAAATTATGGGAAAATAATAATTGGAATTTACCCAAGTGGAATAAAAGTTATTTAATTAACTCAAATAATATCAAAGAAATATTCCAAATAAAATTTATGGAATTAAAACTATGTTTCATTTCATTGGAATAAAGACAAATACCCAATTTTAAATGATTAATAAATCATATTAAAATATTCCAAATGAATCAAGGTGAATTATTTAACGCCCTAATAAATAAAACCTACTGAAAAGATTTGAAAAGATTTAGATTTCAAATGGAGTTTGAAAATATTATTAAATATTATTTGAATAAATGCAAGGGCCTATTTTAAATAATAAAAAGACCCTAAAAAGAATAAATGAATTATTCTAAATATGACTTCAGAATGTATTATTAATCAGTATTTGATTACACACAAAGTTTGAGAGAAGTTTGAAATCAAATTGTTGTTTGAAATGATTAATCAAAATCAAAACAGAATGTTAGAAAAGGAAAAACAATCAGTACAAAAAAATGAAAAGGAGCAGCCCAGCCCAGCTAAGCCCATCTGGCCCAGCAGCCCACCACTCTCCTCTCTCCCCCGAAGCGTTTTTCTCTCACTCACGAATTGACCCGCATAGAGAATGACAACCGGACCCCACCCCCACTCTCACTCACTCGCTGACGCCAGGCCCCACCGCCAGCTCCCTTCGTTCTCACCCGCGCGCTAACCTCGTCGGCGGTTTCTGCCGTTAAAAGCTCGCTTGATTCCTCTTTAATCGCATGTTGATTCAGCCCCGCGATCATGCGTACATAAGCGCCTGCCCTCTCTCTCTTTCCCCTCACTCACCGCACCTCCTCCGTCCCAGGGCTGTCCGAATTCCTCTCGGCAACACCTACTGCTCCGGCGAGCCCTTTCGCCAATTCCGGCCAGTCTCCGTCGCCCCTCGCCTCCTCAACCACACGAGATTGCTCCCCATCTCCCTACGCACCTCCTTGTGACTCTAGCTCACTCGCGCTCGGTCCAGAACATCGGCAACGTCTTCACCAGTGCGCCACCGACGACCCCGCAACTCCGGTGAGCCCTAGAACTCGACTCCGTGCACGCCTCGACCAGTGGATCATGTCGTTTTGTTCGCCTGTGTCTTATGCATATCCAGGTGCTCGCCAATCAACCGCGCGCGATCTACAACCTCGTCTCCGATCATGAAGATGAGCCGTCGCCAGCACCTCGGTGAGCAATCCCCATCACCACCGTGCGCCCCCCGACAAACGGCAAGCACCTTAAGCATCAACAGCAAGCTGCGAACCCGGTGAGCCTTCCCTTTACTCCTTTTGCTTCCTATATCGCTGCCCGCCAGTAGCTGTAGCGCCGCCGCCACCGCCGCCACTTTCGATGGTTAGCGTGCTGTGCACCGTAGGATTCAGATCCAAGCGCCATGACAGATTCATAATTGAAGGGGTACGAGTGTCTCTGCGCCGCATGATCTGTTTAAAATCCAACACACCAGAGAGGTCGATCCAACCGAAACGGTATGGACCAATAGAAACGTTCCACATGGCCCTGTCTGTTTAATAAAAACAGATTTGATCTATTTGTTGTTCAATTTTGTAAAATTCATAACTTTCAAACCACACGTCCAAATTTTGCAAATTTTATATCAATGGAATCAGCAAGACAAATCCTACCCAACCATGCCCTTTGTTTAGTAATTTGTTTCTGATAAAATGGTTGTTTTTGCAGAAACTTGTGTAGGTATATTTTGGGTATAAAATTTGTTCTAAAATTATTTTTGTGATGGAACCTTTGGAAAATGGATTGTTTTGAACCTACTGACCATAGAAATCAATTTGTGGTTTCAAAAACATATTTGGTGAAGCAAAAGAATAAATCTTTGATTTAAAGCACTCCTAGTCAAATAAAAATAATGTTTATATATTAAAAATGCTTTTGGAGGAAAACCCTTTGGGAAATGTTTTGATTTAAAATCTCTGACCCTAAACACAAAGATTTATGTTTTGAAAACATATTCTGTGAACCCTATAAAATTTATTGCTTTGCTAAAGGCATTTTCAACCACATAAAGTATTGATTTGGTATTAAAATGGTTTATAAGTAAAAACCTTTGCAAATGGTTTTGCCATTTTTATAAAATGACCAATAGGTGTTTTAGAATGTTTATAGCATGTTAGAAACCACTTTTATAAATAAAAAAATCTTTGGCATGCTTGCATGCATTGTTTTGTTTCTATTATTTTATGTGATGTTTGCTTGAATGGTAGATTGAAATTGTACCTTGCTTGATTGAATTGTAGTGATTTGAAGAGTGTGAGTATTGCAAAATCAAGGAGTGAACTTATATTCTCTACCAAAAAGGCAAGTGATGCTTCATACTTTTGTCCCATTATTTTCACTATGCACTAGTGATATTTCTAAAGTAGGACTTGCATGGAATTTTTGCTAAGTATAAACTATGCCATGGGAAATCCTAGTAGATGAAACCTTAGTAGAATTTTCCTAAGTTAATGTTCCTACTACTATCATTCTTAGCTTAGCTAGTAGAAAACAAGGGTGGATTATATTTCATGCTATAGAATATTTCTAAGTCAAGGACTTGTGTTTTGTTTAATAAAACAACTAAGTGAATGAATCACCTGGGTGGAATGGAAGGAATGGTTTGTGTTGAGTGGTTCACAAGGCCCATTTCTATGGTTTACGTTGTGTATCTCACTTGTGGATGGCCACCCAGGAACAAAGAGATTTGAGATGTCAAATGTTGAGAAGCTTCAAGTGCAGCCACTTGGCATTATGGGCTCTGCCTGGATCATATAGGTTGCAATAACTTAGCCAAATGGACAGTTGGTGGTAGGGGATGATAGGTTGGAACGCGTCCATTATGGTCTAAGGGAAGGCTTCTGAAAGATCTTGTCTTGGTGAAACCAAGTCTTGTGGGGAAAGTGCACCACCTCTGCAGAGTATAAAATCTAAGTACTTAGCCATGTCCCTGGTAAAGGACAATTTGAGCATCAAGACATGGAAGCTATCAAGAATCTCCTCATCCCAATTTCTAAGTTAAAAACTTGTGGTTGAACAAGGGTTGAAGGATCACCAATTTTTATTGGGAGATGCCTTGGGTGTTTTTGTCAAGCAAAACTTAGTGTTTTCAAATGATAAGGAAAATCTATTTTGAGCAAAGAAAGCCTAAGCTCCACTTAGCCAAAAGCATATAGATGATAGACTCCACTATATTACCATAGTATCACTTTCCAATACAATTCAAATGTATTAACCCTTGTGGCTGTAACTTATTATGTTGCAGGTTTGTTTGATGTTAGTGAAGTTTAATGATTAGGATTACAAGTCTGCAACCAACATGTTTGCCTGTGGCACTTTGAAGATGAAGGACCCCATGCTATTGTTATATTCTGCTGCATTGTAATGAGATAGCCAAATGAGCTATGTAAGATGTAATAAATTATTTTATTCCTGGTTATAAGGTTGTATTATGACCTTTGTTTCTTGATATTACATCTTAACTGTGGATGCTAGCTATTGATCCAGGGACTAGCATTGCAATCACATGGATCCTTACCTTTATAAAGGGAGGGACCTTACATTAGTAAAGTAAATTAAAAGGAGAATCCGACATGCAGGTCGTTATACAATAATATGACAGCACCTAGGCTCCAGTCGGCTGACAAAAACCGTGATTCGTAGATCACGTATGGATTACACACATACATCACATGCACCTGAACCATACCATTCACAACTTCCTGCAAAAACAAGTTATGCATAGATACAATATCTACCAGCGTTGTGAAACTCGCAACGACATCTAAGGCGCTATGACAGGGCGAAGCCGGCGGTCAAACTTAGATCTCATCTACGATCCGGACATGGATTCCGACCATTGTTCTGATTCAATCAAAATTTTTGATCTTCGATCACCGCCTCTGGATTTACGTGTCACAGTCTACCCGATGGCGGAAGCCGACCGGTAGGGGTATGTCGTTCCATGACCTCAGCAGTATGATCACAGAAATCGGATCTACCATTCCCCGAGTACAGTTGATCCAGTCAACCTCGTACAAAACTGATCTATGTCAAAGATCGACCACAAAACAGCATATAGATCTCATCTACAGCCAACCACATATCACATATGCGAGATCTCGAGCCTAAAACCAGAAGCTATCGCTCTGATACCACTGTTGGGCCACGTAGAGATAAAACAAAAAAAATCCTCTAACG
Organism: Avena longiglumis; assembly: GCA_030063025.1. Taxonomy (NCBI): domain Eukaryota; kingdom Viridiplantae; phylum Streptophyta; class Magnoliopsida; order Poales; family Poaceae; genus Avena; species Avena longiglumis. The sequence continues at coordinate 450,955,136 of CP125974.1, read as the reverse complement.
TGGTGATCCCAAGATCTAGCTGAGGTAGAAGGCCACGAGGTTTACCACTAGACGCACAGTTGCGGATTACTGATGAAGCGCGTCAGTTGATGCAGTGAAGTCCTCACGATCCGATCGTCCTGGTGCTGATCGCACATCACCTCTGCTAGTATCCAGACATACAAGAAGGAGCACCGGAGGCGAACTGCTAGGTTTGAAACGACGGCAGGACTGCTGTGGAGCTAGGGTTTCCAACACATGGAATGACCTAACCGATCAACGATTAACCCTTCTGGGTTACGGTGCTCCACTATATATAGAGAATGAAAGTGGGCTCCACTTTCGTGGCCCATTCACTAAAGCCCATATAACACTAGTCACTGCGAGTCCGACTCACTGACTCAGTCCTAATCCGGCTTGGGTCCAACCCAACCAGATTTCTGGTTCAGATCCAATCCGAAATTCCTCCCGCTCTTAAGTGTGTTACCCCGCGGGCTCTTGGCAACATGGACACGATTAGAGTCTAACTCTCAACCGATCAGTCGGTAGCGGCTCCTAGCAGAACGTGTCAACTCCCAATTACCAAAGAGTCATGACGACTTGCCTTTCCAATGTGACTTGCGTCCGAGTCCCTTTTGCCTCACGATATACCTTGTCAGGCTATAGGCGAATAATTGTCATCCCTTAAATAGTCCGACTCTCTTCTCGATCCGAGATAAGTGATTCACCCGACTAACTCTTAGTCGATCACCTCGGTTAACACTTAACCGAGTCGTGCATGGCCATGCTTTCCAAATCATATCATCCGAGAGGGCCCAGAGAATATCTCTCCAAGTGGAGGGGCAAAATCCCATCTTGGTTATTCACAGCAGCTTGATTCTAAGTCGACCCGAACTCTGCCTTTATAACTTCCCAGTTACGGATCAGCGTTTGACAGAACCTAAGTCGGTGATCATCAACTCGGACTATGCAATAACCTCAGGTTTAAGGATTACATTGATTGAGATATACAAATGACAACTTGTTCGTTGTACCTCAATATGGGTCAATCTGAATCACTAAACTCTTTAGCCGAATCTGTGTAAGTCGGAATGGCATCTCCATGCCCATGACAAGTGGAACCGAGTCATCAAGCCGACTTTCACATTGGTCTAAGTTGTGTGTCCAGCACAACCTCGATGACCAAGGATATTTAGTATGAACAACATGAATGCATAGTTCCACAACTGAATCACATATTCAATGATATACATCAGATGCTCATACAAGGACAGCTTAATATCTTTATGAATACAATGGGAAATATCATCCTACATGATTGCCTCTAGGGCATATTCCCAACAATTTGCCCCAGGGAATTCGCTCAACCGCAACGCCGTCTATTTCTCATGCATGCTGAAGAAGCCCAACAAGTGCCGGATGCCGTGTTGGCTATGTTTTCTGTTAACTCGGTACTTGCAAGAGTGTTGTTTGATTCTGGAGCATCGCACTCGTTTGTTACTGAAGAATTTGCATGCACTAGTAAGATTCAACCAACGAAATTGAAGCATGTTATGATAGTTCAAATACCTGGTTCAACCACCAAAGCTAGACAAATTTGCAAGGTCGTATCTATCTGAATCCATGGCATAGATTTTTATGCTAATATAATAGTACTTGGAACTAAATGTTTGGAAGTACTACTAGGAATGGATTGGATGTCGAAACACAAAGGATTAATCGACTGTGCCAAGAAAGCCATAACCATGACCAGTACAGCCGGAATATCAGTAGAGCATGTATATGAAATCTTGCCCCGTCAATTCAAGTGCAACAAGAGTCTAGCCTAACCAACCATTGACCAAGTCAGAGTATGATACGTCGTAAACGTATCTATAATTTTTGATGCTCCATGCTTGTTTAGTATCTACTTTGCTTTGCTTTGTCTATACTTTGAGGTGTTTTTATATCTTTTCTAAAACTAACCTATTAACAAGTTGCCATAGTGCCAGTTGCATATTTTCTTCTGTTTTTGGTTCTAGAAAGGCAGAAAAATCAATATTCTCAGTATTGGACGGGACAAAATCCAAAGTCATTATTTTTCCCAGACCAACACGGAACCACGAAGCAGAGACGGAATAGGGCACCAGGGTGGCCGCACCCCCCAGGCGCGGGCAAGCCCTGGTGGCGCCTACAGGGGGTGTGGCCCCCCTGGACCCCCACCGGCCTTGCCTCCTTCGCCTATAAGAAGCCCTCGGGGAGAAAACCCTAAAGAATCCATCATACTTCCAGAAAAAGTTCCGCAACGCAGCCGCCACCAAAGGGGAAATTCAGGGGACAGAAAGTCTTTGTTTCGGCACCCTGCCGGGACGGGGAAGTGCCCCCGGAGCCATCTCCATCGATCTCCACCACCATCTCCATCACCGTTTCTGATTCCCATGATGAGGAGGGAGTAGTTCTCCTTCAAGGCTAAGGGCTCTACTGGTAGCTATGTGTTCATCTCTCTCTATGCATGATCTTGTGGTCATGAGCTTTGTAATCAAGTAGATCTACCTTGCTACTCAAGTGCTTCATTAGATCTTTGCTCTCCCCATGTGTGTGAAAGTGACAGCGTGCACGCCATGGTGGCACTTAGGCTTGAGTCTACATAAATACTCTTTGTGCTTTAATAGATCTATGCTTTTCCCCGCGTGTGTGAAAGTGACAGCGGGCATACCGTGTGTGGCACTTTGGCTAGATTGAATATTTGTTATGAGTTATATTTGGAGTTGGATGTATCTATGAAATTGTGGTGTTTGCTGGAACCTTCTAGCGCTCAAGGTGACAGTGTGGGGTTATCTAGATTGGGGAAGGCAGACTTTGAGGTGTGCTGTTATAGCCCTACCATGGATTAGAGTGTCCAACCAGAGAGTAGTTGAGACTAGCATCATGAAGAGAGTATATTTATATGAGAGAGTGTTCACTAGTGAAAGTATAATCCCTAGGCCTTGTTTCTAAGCATTGAAACACCATTTGCTACTAGATCTGTTGCATGCTTGCTTGCTTGCTTCCATCTTTATTTCAGTTTCACACACGTTACCCCACGTCAACAACAAGTCAGAAGCTATTTTATGGCACCATTACCACTTGTATTTCACTATATCTTTGCCGAACTAGTGCACATATACACCTGACAAGTGTATTGGGTGTGTTGGGGACACAAGAGACTTATTGTATCTTGATTGCAGGGTTGCTAGAGATTGATACTTTTGACCACTTCCTCCCTGAGTTTGATAAACCTTGGGTGATCCACTTAAGGGAAACTTGTTGCTGTTCTACAAAACTCTGCACTTGGAGGCCCAACAACTGTCTACAAGAATAGAAGTGCATAGACATCAAGCTCTTTTCTGGCGCCGTTGCCGGGGAGGTTTTGGGCTTTTACCTTTCCTCCATGCCAGAAGCTCTTTTCAAGGCGCTGTCGGGAGGTAAAGGTACTCACATCCTCTGGTGTGAGTGCTCGAAGTTATTTCCTTTAGATTCTGCAATTTTGTCTTTTTGTTTCTTGTTTTCACTAGTTAGGATTAATGGAAAACAACAACAAAATTAGAGAGATTTAGTATTTATCTTGAGCTAGGACATGAAGTGTTCGAAGAGAAAATTAAAAAACCTATGGAACTTCATTTGCATGCTAATAGCAATGTTATTAGTATGAATTCTTTGGACACCATTGTTGCTAATGCTATGGAAAATTCTAAGCTTGGGGAAGCTGGTTTTGATGAGCATGATATTTTTAGTCCCCCAAGCATAGAGGATAAATTTTTCTTTGATGATAGTTTACCTCCAATATATGATGATTACAATGATGAATATGATATTTTCAGTCCACCTAATATTAAGGAAAAAATTGATTGTGACTACAATCTACCTCCTATATTTGATGACTATGGTGATGAGAATATTAATGATAGCTATTTTGTTGAATTTGCTCCGACTACAATTAATAAGAATGACTATGCTTATGTGGAGAGTAATAACTATTATATGCATGTGGCTCATGATAAGAATGTTTTATGTGATAATTATATTGTTAATTTTATTCATGTTTCTACTGAAAGTTATTATGAGAGAGGGAAACATGGTCTTATGTATCTCAACAATATTAAGTTTCCCCTCTTTATGTTGAAAATCTTGAAGTTACACTTGTTTTGCCTTTCTATGCTTATTGTTTTGTGCTTTCATGATTTGTTTCTTTAAAAGATTCCTATGCATAGGAAGTGGGCTAGACTTAAATGTGTTTTGAATTTTCTTCTTGATGCTCTCTTTTACTTCAATTCATATTTCTTATGTGAGCATCTTCTAAAACTATCAAGCCTAACTTAAAAGAGTTAAAGAAAAGTACTTGTTGGGAGATAACCCAAGAGTTTTCTTGAGTCTTGGAAGTTATTACTTATGTAATGACCTCTCCTTATCCTTTTTGTTTTCTTTTTGTGCCAAGAATGATCTCTAATGAGAGGGAAGTAAGATTTGGGGAGTTGTTGTTCTGAAACAGATTTCTGTCCTTCACCATAAAAATTGGTGAGGAGTCTCTGTAACACGGATTGAGCTGAAAATTGACGAATAAATCCTCCAGTATGTTAGATAACTTTTGTTAGTTCAACACTTTTTGATTTGAATAATATAAGATTTTCGGAAAAATCGGTTTCTACCTGCTGGTATGTTTTGACAGATTTCTACCATTATTTGCATTTGCTTCTTATTGATTCCTTTTTGAGTTCTCTTTTGGGAATTGAGATTTTTGAAGGAGTTGTGATACGTCGGAAACATATCTATAATTTTTGACGCTCCATGCTTGTTTAGTATCTACTTTGCTTTACTTGTCTACACTTTGAGGTGCTTTCTACATGTTTTCTGGTACTAACCTATTAACAAGTTGCAACAGTGCCAGATGCATGTTTTCTGCTGTTTTTGGTTTCAGAAAAGTTAGTAAAGAAATATTCTCGGAATTGTACGGGACAAACGTTAAAGTCAATTACTTTCCGTGGGGAACAAGAAGTCCAGAGGGGAGCCGGAGGGGCCGGCCAGGTCAGCCAAACCCCCCTCCCATGCGCGGCTAGGAGTGGGCCCGCACCTGGCTAGGGTTTGGCCACCCTGGTAGCTGCCTCGGCCTCCCCCTTCGCCTATAAGAAGCCCCTGATGCAGAAACCCTAAGCACCCGATCAAATATCCATGAAACCGTCTGTAGACGCCGCCACCATCGTCCCTAGATCGGGGGGGTCTGAAGTTCTTCTCGGCACCCTGCCGGAGGGGAGATCATCCCGGAGGCCTTCTCTTCGGTATTATGCGTGAGTAGTTCCACCTTGGACTATGGGTCCATGTAGTAGCTAGATGGTTGTATCTCCTCCTTTGTGCTTTCATGTATAGATCTTGTGAGCTCCATTCATGGTCAAGATCTAATCTATTTGTAATCATGCATGTTGTGTTTGCGGGGATCTGATGGATATTGAGATTATTATGTTGGTTTGATTAATGGTTTTGTATTTATGATTCTATTATGTCTGTGTTGTTTGTGATCTTGCATGCTCTCTGTTGTTAGTAGCTATCTTGGCCAAGTAGTTGCTAGTGACTCCAAGAGGGGGTATTTATGCTCGATAGTGGGTTCATGCCTCTAGTTTCCAAGGCAAGTGACAATAATCTCTTCGGTTGTAGATGTTTTGTTGCTACTAGGGAGAAAACAACAGTCTCTTGTTCATGGAACATGTGGACTGTTTACCTTACACACTTTGCTTAAAAGTTATGCATTGCTTGCAACTTAATCTTTGGAGGGGTTCGGATGATAACCTGAAGGTGGACTTCTAGTCATAGATGCAGTTGGATGGCGGTCTATGTATCTTGTTGTATTTCCCAATCGAATCTCATAGATCTTTCTGACTAGTAATTGCATTGTTATGCCTTGCTCAGTTCCTGTCAATTGCGCTGCTGTAATTTGTTTACCATGCATGCCATGTTGTTTATCTAAGGAGAGCACCTCTAGTAAACTATGGAACCCGGTCCAATCTTTACCATTGATACATCTTCCACTGTTACTTGTTTACTTGCTGCAAACCATTACCTTCCACACCATACGTTTAATCCTTTGTTACAGCAAACCGGTGAGCTTGACAACCTCACTTATTCGTTGGGGCAAAGTCTTGAGTTTGTGTTGTGTAGGTCTCCGCGTTTCTTGCAACACCTGTGTGACGTTTCCTTCCTCCTTCTGGTTAGATAACCTCGGTCTCTACTGAGGGAATACTTGCTGCTGTGCTCAGCACACCTTGCTCTTGGGGTTTACCAACGAAGTGCACCTACTTCAACTAGGCGCATCAACAAGTTTTCTGGCGCCGTTGTCGGGAAGGCTAAGGACGTCTTCACTAGGGGAGTCCTCCACTTCCTTTATCTTTACTTTGCTTTTAGTTTTCTTTGTTTCTTTTGCTTGGTTTTGTTTGCCTCTTTTCAAAAAAACAAAAAAAAATAGTCTAGTTTGGTTTGCTTTCTTTATTCAAAAACCCCAAAAAATTAGTTCCTGCTCTAGATGCTGCTACTGTTTTTGGCTTGCCCACCTTTGCCAAAATGAACTCTGCTGAGGACACCAAGTTGTGTGACTTCACTAGCACCAATAACAATGATTTCCTTAGCGCACCTATTGCTCCACCTGCTCCTGATTCTACCTTTTATGAAATTAGGCCTGCTTTGTTGAATCTTGTAATGAGAGAGCAATTCTCTGGTGCTAGTTCTGATGATCCTGCTGCCCATCTCAATAGCTTTGTTGAACTTTGTGAAATGCAAAAGTATAAGGATGTAGATGGAGATATTATTAAGCTCAAGCCTTTTCCTTTCTCCTTGAGAGGAAAAGCTAAAGAATGGTTGCTTTATTTGCCTAAAAATAGTATTGATTCTTGGACTTAGTGCAAAGATGCTTTTATTGGAAAGTACTATCCTCCTGCTAAGATTATTGCTATGAGAAGTGACATTATGAAATTTAAACAACTTGATAATGAACATGTTGGTCTAGCTTGGGAATGAATGAAAACTTTGGTTAAGAACTGCCCTACTCATGGACTCACTGCTTGGATGATTATCCAGACTTTTTATGCAGGTTTGAACTTCTCCTCAAGAAATCTGTTGGATTCAGCTGTTGGAGGTACTTTTATGGGCCTCACCTTGGGTGGTGAAACAAGGCTCCTTGATAATATGATGGTTAACTACTTTGAATGGCATGTTGAGAGAGATCCACATGGTAAGAAGGTAAATTCTGTTGAGGAAGCTTCCTCTTTGAGATAAATGTTTACCTTGAGGAAGCTTCCTCTTTGATAAGATATGCCCTAGAGACAATAATGAAAGTGGTTATTATTATATATTTGATAAGATGTTGGAGATATGCCCTAGAGGCAATAATAAAAGTGGTTATTATTATATCTTTGTGTTTATGATAAATGTTTACATTCATGCTATAATAGTATTAATCGAAAACACTAATACTTATGTGATTTGTAAACTAAATTAGAGTCCCTAGTAAAGCCTCTTTGTAATTCTAGCTTGTTGGTTAATAGATGATCGTGGTTTCCCGATCATGAACATTGAGATGTTGTTAACAACATGATCATATCATTAGGAGAATGGTGCGATGGACATACTCCTATAGATAAGCGTATCATTAAGATCAAGTCATTTGAATAGTTCGTTTGCTATAAGATTTCTGATACATAGTAACCTAATTCCTTCGACCATGAAATCATGCTAATCACCATCACCGTAAGGATGCTTTGATGACATAAAACACCACACCATAACTGGGTGGCTATAAAGATGGCATTGAGTGTTCGGAAAGTATGTGTTGAGGCACATGGATCAAGAGTGGGATTTGTCCATCCATATGACGGATAGATATACTCTGGGCCCTCTCGATGGAATGTCATCCAATTAGCTTGCAAGCATGTGACTGGCTCACAAGGGATCACATATCACGGGAACGAGAAAAGAGTACTTATCAGTAACGAGGTTGAACTAGGTATGCAAAGATACCGACGATCAAACCTTGGATAAGTAAACTATCGCGAGACAAAGGGAAATTGGTATTGTATGTAGGTGGTTCATTCGATCGCAAAGTAATCATAGAAATATGTGGGAGCCATATGAATTTCCAGATTCCTCTATTGGTTATTGATCGGAGAAGTGTCTCGGTCATGTCCGCATAATTCACGAACCGTAGGGAGACACACTTAAGGATTTGATGTTGTTTAGTAGATATGGAATGTAAGTAGGGATACCTAATGTTGTTCGGAGTCTCGGATGGGATCCGGGATATCACGAGGAGATCCGGAATAGTCCGGAGAATAAGATTCATATAAGGAAAGTCCGATTCCTGAGTTCGGGAATGATTTCAATGTTTGCATCGGAGAGGTTCTAGAAGGGTCTAGAAGGTTCACCGGACCAGAAGGGGAATGGTCCATGAATGTGTCATGGGTAAGTGGAATGATTGGATCATGTCCTAGGTCACTTGGTTGGGCATTGGCGAGAGAGAATTAAAGCTCTAAATGGAAAGTCGAAAGGGTGGTTTGAAAAGTCAAACTTGAACAATAGTTTCCTAGTGAAAGAAGGAAAGAGTCCTTACTTCTATCCAACTTGGGTTTGGGTTTGGATTCAAACTCTCCCCTCCCAAGGTTGCCCCCTCTCATCAATAGAGGGGGAGGGCTGCCCCAAAGAACACAACCTTGCCCTCCCCACCGTGCGTCGCCGCCAGCCGTCGCCGACACCACCTCCTCCTCTCCGCCTTCTAAACCTAGATTTCTGGAAAACCCTAGATCCACCATAACTCACACCGACTTAGGCAAAGCCCTGCAGGATCTTCCCTCTACTTCTGACACCATGTCGCCATGCTGTCGAAATCTTGAGGGGAGAACTACAACCTCCGTTGCCTGCTGGAACAAGGGAGAGGAAGGTCTTCATCGAGTACCGAACATGGGACCGACTACGAAGTGTCTTTTAAGCAGCCTTTGGAAGGATCATCTATGCGATCTTGAGATCGGCAAGTGTATGACTACATCACCCACGAGAATCTGCTCTCGTTAACCGCTTTGGAATCTTCGAGGGTGAGTACTCTAATCGACTCGTTGCTACAATCTAGTAGATAGATCTTGGCTTGTTTGTGTGCATGCGGTAGAATTTTTTTGTTTTCCATGCTACGAACCCCTATATAAGATTGATGTTATTATGGCTATGCTTGTTAATGGGAAAGCTCCTTTAGATCCTAATAGTGTTCCCTTATCCTCTTTGGTTGCTCAAGAAGAGCAAGTTGATGTGAACTTCATTAGAAACAACAATTTTGGCAACAATACTTATGGTAATTATAGGCCTTATCCTCCTAGTGGAAATGTTTATCATGGTAGATCTGGAATGCCTAGTGAAGAAAGGATTCTAGAAGTAGAGAGATCCACTAAGAATTTTATGCAAATGCAATATGAGCAAAATAAGATTTTCACTAAAACTATGGAGGAACAATCTATTATCTTGAAAAACATTAGTCATCATCTTGAAAATTTGAATAGAGAAATTCCTAGTTTACGGTCAAAAAATTTGAGTGCCGAGAAAAATATATCCTCTTTGTCTAAAGCTCAGTCTTTCTTGATTAATAAAATGGCTACTAAACCTGAAATTATGGAAAACACCTTTTGTACTTCTCATGCCATACAAGTTACTATTGATGAAAATGTTAGGCTATTAGCTCAACTCCATGCTAAGTGGGAAAGAGAAGCTAAAATTGATAGAAACAATAGTGTGTGCACCATCACCATTAAACCACAAGTAGTCCCTATTCCTCCTCCTACTATGAATAAGCCTATTGAGCCTACTACTAGTGATGCTAAGTTTGACTTTGATATTGATGGTTGCAATATTTCTGAAGTGATTATGTTCCTACAAAAGCTTGCTAGAAGTCCTGATGCTAGTGATATGCATGTTGCTTTCACCAAAGACATTACAGATTCTCTTGTGAAAATTAAGGAAGAGAAGCTAAAACACAAAGCTTCTATTCATAGGAAAGTAGAAGATAGTTGGGAACCCATTATTAATATGCAAGTGAATGACTTTGATCTCAAAGCTTCATGTGATCTTGGTTCTAGTGTCTCTATTATGCCTAGGAAGATTTATGAAATGCTTGATTTTCCACCATTGGAAGATTGTTATTTGGATGTCCCACTCAATGATAATGCTAATAGGAAACTCATGGGGAGTATTAATGATGTTCTCATTATGGTTAACAATTCTTATGTCCCTGTTGATTTATGTGTTTTGGATGTTGAATACAATGCTTCTTGTCCTATTATTTTGGGAAGACCTTTTCTTAGAACAGTTCGTGCCATCATTGACATGAAAGAAGGCACCATCAAATATCAATTTACATTCAAGAAATGTATTGAACACTTCCCTATGAGGAGAGAGAAGTTGCTTTTTGCTCCTTCTTTGAAAGCAAGATTTGATGTTAATGCTTCTTCATTTAAAATACTTGATTCTTCTTGCTTCTTGTGCCTAACTTAAAGGCGTTAAAGAAAAGTACTTGTTGGGAGATAACCCAAGAATTTACTTGAGTCTTGGAAGTTATTACTTTAGTAATGACCTCTCCTTATCCTTTTTGTTTGCTTTTTGTGCCAAGGATGACCTCTAATGAGTGGGAAGTAAGATTTGGGGAGTTGTTGTCCCGAAACAGATTTTTGTCCTCCACCAAACAAATTCGTGAGGAGTCTCTGTAACTCAGATTGAGCTCAAAATTTGCGAATAAATCCCCCAGTATGTTAGATAACTTTCGTTAGTTCCACACTTTTTGATTTGAGCAACAGAAAATTTTCGAAAAAATCGGTTTCTACATGCTGGTCTGTTTTAACAGATTTTTGTCATTATTTGCATTTTCTTCTTATTGATTCCTTTTTGGGTTCTCTTTAGGTGAATTGATATTTTTGAAGGAGTTGCTACAGTATCTTGTGTTTTTAGTGAAAAGTCTTGCTGTTCCAAAGTTTTGCCAGAGTTCTAATATCTTTTGAATACACTAATGTTGCTAATGAAGATTGTGTGAAGTTTTGTATGAAGGAAAATTTTCAGGTGTAGAGAGAGAATGATGCAATGATATGAAGAATGGGAAAAATCTCAAGATTGGGAATGCCGCCGTGGTTTCACCCCACGAAATATCCAAGAGGTACAAGCGTCAAAGCTTGGGGATGCCCAAGGCATCCCCTTCTTCATCAATAAAAACTCGGTTCTGTCTAGACACTTCATTTTTATTGTTTCATGGACAATTGTGTTGTTCTTGGAGCGTCTTAGTTTTTGTTTTCTTTGCTTAGGTTGTTTAGTTTGCTTAAATAAAGTAGTTTGGACCCCCGTTCTCGCTGTGTTGTTTTGCAAATAAGTTTGCTTGGTGTTGCAAGGAGTAGTAAGTTCTTGCTTGAAGTGCAAGAGGAGTTTGCATTGACTGTGACTTAGAATTTAGCATGGCATGCTAGGTGTTTTTTAGCATTATGCTTAGTGATTATTTTTATAGCATGTCTTGCTCCAAACAATTGGGATTGCTTAGTGTGCCTTGAAGTTGTTTTAGCATGCAAAAGCATAGTATTGTTGAAAGAGCATTTGCTATCCCTAGTGATTTTGGTGTTTGATAACAACACACATATCGGACTAATGATTTGCTAAGTGTGTCGCAGGTACGTTAAAAAGGTTTGCAAACATTCAGAAACTCTCTGCCTGGCGCGGTACCAAAAAGCGGTAGTACCGCTTTTTGCTACCGGACCAGACAGAAGCAAATGACTAACTGTCAAAAAGTCTCTGCCGTTATGAAATGCTTGAGTACTAAAATGACCAGACAGAAGCAAATGACTTGAAGATTTTTTACAGCTTGTCAAAAGCTTCTGCCTGCTCCAGTACTAAAATGCGGTAGTACCGTATTTTAGTACTGCTCAGGATAGAGGCTTTTTGAACGTTGCAAAAAGCTACTGTCTGCGCCGGTAGAAAAATGCGGTAGTACCGCATTTTACTACCTGGTGTGACAGAGACTTTTTGTACGTTACAAAAAGCTTCTGTCTGCGCCGGTAGCAAAATGCGGTAGTACCGCATTTTACTACCTAGCGTGACAGAGACTTTTTGTACGTTGCAAAAAGCTTCTGTCTGCGCCGGTAGCAAAATGCGGTAGTACCGCATTTCACTACCTGGAGTAATAGAGAGTTTTTGCACGTTGCAAAAAGCTTCTGTCTGCGCCGGTAGCAAAATGCGGTAGTACCGCGTTTTGTTACCTGGCGCGACAGAGATTTTTTCGTATGGAAATGTGCTGTTCTCTCCAGGTCAGGTAGTACCGGTTGCCTCAAGCGGTACTACCGCTTCGCGGTAGCAACAACAGTAGTACCGCTGGGCGAAGGACTTGATGCTGTTTGAAAAAGGGTGGTCCGGTACCAAGGTCCGGTAGTACCGGAGTTCTCCGGTAGTACCGCTTGAACTTCCGGTACTACCGCTGCAGTAAATGCATCAACGGTCAGATTTTGTGGAGGGGTATAAATACCCCTCCACCTACCTTGGGACAAAGTGCTCAGCACATTAAAGTCATTGCCCACCATTGGAGTCCATTGGAGCCACTCAAATTCTCAAGATCTCCTCATCCAACCACCCAAAGTCCTTGATCTTTGGGGAATCGAAGGAGGAGGCCCCGATCTACTACTTCACCAAAAGAGATCTTCATTTCCCCCTCATTTCATTGAGGGCCCCTTTGCTCTAGTGTTTTGTTGGAAACCCTAGCTCTTGTTTTTGTTCTTACAAGCTTGTCTTTGATTGCTTTGACAGCTTGCTTGTATTTGGGAGCCTCCGATTAAGTTGTGGATGTGTGCCCCAAACTTGTAACGGTGCCGGCTTCCACCTTGAAGGTTGCCGATATAGTGGAAGGTGAATCGATCCCGTTGGGGTGAGATTCATCGGAGAACAAGGGAGGCCTCTCGTGGCGTTGGTGGTTTGAAACCACCCCCTCTCCAAACGTAGACGTACTTCCCCTCAAAAGGAAGGAACTACGGGAAACAAATCCTTGTGTCTCCGCGTCCACTTTTCGGTTACCTCTATCCTTTACCGCACCTTACTTACTCGTTACTACTTTGTGTTGTGGTAGCTCTTGCATATTTGTCATATATGTAAATTCACCATAGTTGCATTATCTGGAGAATTTACCTTATTGTCAAACCTTAATTTGAAAAAGAAGAAAATTTGAAGTAGCACCTATTCACGCCCCACCCCCCTCTAGGTGCCCATACGATCCTTTCAATTGGTATCAGAGCCTCGGCTCTTTATTCGGGCTTTACCTCCTAAGAGAATATGGGTAGCCAAGAAGGGGATGGTGGTAGTGAGTCAACCCCGGTGACCATGGAAGATCTCAGAAACTTGGAAACAAGATTGAGCTCTTCCTTGGTCAACAAAGTCAAGAAGATGCTTGAGCAACTTCTTAAAGACAAAGATGGCTCATCACCCCCATCTCCTCAAGAGGAACTACCATCCGTACCTAAAGGGAATACTCCGGTATCCCCCGAAGGTATGGTGGTAGGGGATAAACTAGACAATGCTAATTCCTCCACACGACTTGATGGGGGGAAGGGCGAGCACCGTGATTCTTGGTACTCTCCCGATCCTCCCATCCCTCACCCTCATGTGTACAATAGAGGTGACCCACCTAAGCTAGAAGAGTCTGCTACTTTTGCTCAATGGCAATCACTAATGAGAAATCATATGCGCAGCTCTTGCATTGAACTATGGAACTTCATCGAGCATGGACTCTTTATTGGGGATCCAAACAACTTGACAAGAAGAGAGGTTGTCAATAGTCAACTCAATGCCACTGCTTTGCATATGATTCAACAAGGATTGGGAACAAAGGATTATCCACACATTGAGCACTTTAGCATTGCCAAGGAAGCTTGGGATGCTCTCACTGTGTTGTTTGTTGGAAATGAGAGTATGAGGAGGAACAGATATGATTCTCTAAGCAATGAAGCCGAAGGTTTCTACATGAAAGAAGGTGAAGATCACCAAGACATGTATCGAAGGCTCAAGACCACCGCCACCACTTTTAGAAATTTGGGTGCCTCACATGTGGATGATGCATGGATAAAAAGGAAATATGTGAGTGCACTCATGCCTTTTGAGCCCACCGACTTGAAGAGCTTACAAGGAATACACAACTACCATCTCATGACCTCAAATGAAGTTATGCAAGGGATGGCCGCTTTCAAGGTCGCCGCCAAGAACGTCAAAGATGCCCATGCTCGTGCCCTCGGTATGAGCAATGTGGTCAATGTTGCTTTAAAGGCCAAAGTTGTGGACTTTGAAGATGAAGATGATAGTGATGAAGGCCTCTCCTTGGACCATCCCGATGATGTCAAGATTGCTCATAGTCAATATATGGCTTTCTATGCAAAGAACTTTTGGAAGAATCCCGCCAAGGCCAAGATGGAAATGCAACGAAGAAGCAATCCAAATGGGAAAAGAGAGAATGCCACTAGGTTGAGAACTTGCTTCAATTGTTGTGACCGCTACCACTTTGTGGCAAGCTGCCCCTATGAGAAGAGATAAGATAATGGTGGGAAGCTCGTGTTGAAGAAGACCCTCAAGGCACCCTACAAGAAACCTTTCATCAAAAAGAATCCCATCAACAAGAAATCGGGAGAAATTGTCTTGATCACTCATGAAGAATACTCCTCCGATAATGAAGATGGTGAAGATGAGGAAGAAGAAGAAACCTCACATGGTATGGCTGCTCTAGTTACCACCTCTACTCCGACACTCTCACTCTTCGACTCTCCAAATGAGAACTCTTCCTCCAAGAATGTCACTTGCCTTATGGCAAGAGGAACGGAGGTATCCTCATCATCTCACTCTACTCAATTAGATAATGATGAAATTGATGATGAAATGTCTCTTGATGTTAAAAAGGAATTAATTTCCTTTGGTGAGTTCATGACTAACCTAGAAGGTGATGCTAAACAACATTTTGGGAACATCTTAGATCAACTCTCCCACACTCAAGAGCTTCTAGATGTTAGATGTAAACTTGGGCATGAACATATGATTGAACTAGAGGCTTTAAGCAATGCTCTAGAAGAAGAACAAGAGACTAGGTTGTCCCTTGAGTCAAAACTTGAAGGGATTGATGAGGCGAATGACATCATTGTTAACAAACTCATCAAAGAGCGTGATCATGCTATTGCTAAATACAAAAGAGCTAAAAAGGACAAGGTTGAGTTTGGTGTGGTTCATGAAAAACTTGCCGAGGACTTTAGCTTGCTTAACAAGGCCCACAAAGCCTTGGAGAGTGAACTCTTGTCTCTCACAAAGTCCCATGAAACGCTTCAAACTCAATTGGCCAATATTCCTTCATCTAGTAACTTCATTCCATCGAGTAGCACAACTATCCTTGAAGAGAATGCTAGGTTGAAGGGGGAGCTTGCGAAGGCTACATTTCCACAAGGCAACAAGTCTATTGATGATCTTTTGAGCAAGCAAAGGCGTAGTGGTGATAAAGGGGCATTGGTTTTGTCTCCAAAACAAAGAAGAAGAACAACAAGAAGAAGAAGGACAAGCCCGCACAAGAGACCAACAAGACCATTGTGGAAAGTAAGACCACAAAGGGCAAAACTATGTCTCATGATAATTTTGCGGGAAGTGCTAACCCTCACTATGTTCTAATGCGTGATTACTATGGTGATGTGTATGCACAATATGTTGGTCCTTATGATGGTTATATTGCTTGGTCTATTTGGGTTCCCAAGACCCTTGTTGCTAACAAAAGAGGACCCATTGAAAAATGGGTACCTAAAAACTAGCTTGATCTTTTGTAGACTTATGCTTCCGGAGGGTCAAAATGGGTGATTAATAGTGGTTGCACAAGTCATATGACCGGAAGCTCGTCTATTGTCAAGGACTTGGTGTCAAATGAAGATCAAATCACCGTCACATATGCCGACAAGTCAAAATCTACGGTAATGGGTTTCGCAAGGTGGCTCACGACATTACACTCGTGAACGTCATGCTTGTTGAAACCCTTGGATACAATTTACTTTCTGTCCGTGCTCTTGGAAAGATGGGATTTGCCGTCTTTATTGATAATGTTATTGTGGTCCTCATGTGGAGCAAGTCTCTCAAGGTCGCTTTCGTTGGGTACGTCGAAAATGACTTGTATGTGGTGGACTTTTCGGGGCAAGCCACTGCAGGCCCGATGTGCTTATACGGAAAGGCCGATGTGGGTTGGCTATGGCACCGCCGACTACCCATGTCAATATGAGAACTTTGCAAAGTCTCCATAAAGAGGGCCATATTGTTGGACTAAAAGAAAATGTTTCCTTTGCCAAAGATCGTGTTTGCAGGGCATGTGTTCTAGGGAAGATGCATGACGCTCCTCATAAGCCCACGAACCAAATCAAGTCTAACAAGATCTTGGAACTCCTTCATGTGGACCTATTTGGTCCTCCATCTCATGCAAGTCTTGGTGGGAAGAAATATTGTTTGGTGATTGTTGACGACTTTTCAAGATACTCTTGGGTTTATTTCTTCAAGTTGAAGAGTGAAACTCAAAGGACTTTTATCGACTTCATCAACTTGGTTCAACGGCAACACAATGTTCCCGTGTTGATTATAAGAAGTGACAACGGCACCGAGTTCAAGAACTACACCTTGAATGATTTTCTTAGTGATGAGGGGATTAAACATCAATATTCCGCTGCATACACCCCTCAACAAAATGGTGTGGCCGAAAGGAAGAACCGGACTCTTATTGAGATGGCTAGGACCATGTTGGCGGAGTTTAAATCTCCATACAACTTCTGGGCCGAAGCTGTCTCCACCGCTTGCCATGCTTCAAACCGGCTCTACCTCTGCAAGAAAATCAACAAGACTCCATATTAAATACTTACCGGTAACAAGCCCAACATATCTTATTTCCGGGTGTTCGGTTGTAAGTGTTTCTATCTCATCAAAGGTGTTCGTTTGTCTAAATTCGAATCTAAAGCATTAGAGGGTATTTTTGTTGGCTATGGTCTCGAATCTCACACTTATAGAATCTATGACAAGCTCTTCGGAGCCGTCATAGAATCTTGTAGTGTGACCTTCGAAGAATATGATGGTCCCCAAGGGGGGTGTGTTGATGCTTGTGATGCAGATGATGAAATGCCTCAGGATGCCATAGGAAGAATGGGTGTAGGTTATATCCGCCCCATTGAGGAACCCCTTATGGCGGATCGAGAAGAACTATGATCCACTCGAGTGGAGACCTCATCTTCACAACCTCAACATGCTCCATCTACCGAGGAGGACATTGACTCAAGACAAAGACAAAATGTGGACCCTCAACATAGTGATGAATGTGTGAACTCTAGTCAAAGGGTGCTTGGTCCATTCGATGGGTTGTCAAGTGGTGCCAAGTCAATTTGTCAAGGAAGATCCATCCAAACTGTTTTGAGACGGGCTCTAATTGATGCTAGAAGAGCACTTGATCAAGACCAAGGTTAACCCTTGCCTCCCAATATAGAGGATGAATCCAATGATGATCAAGGTCAAGTTGATGGTCAAGACGAGGATCAAAATGATGAAGAGGGTCCTCCAAGAAACAATGAGGAGATCCACGCTCGTCGAGAAGCTAGAAAGGAAAGAATGTTGGAAATAAGAGACCACACCCTCCAAAATGTTGTTGGAGATCTAAGGAAAGGAATTTCCACACGAGCACAATTGAAGAGGTTCAGTGAACATCAATCTCACATTTCCATGATTGAACCAAAGAAAGTGTGGGAAGCTCTTGAAGATTCGGATTGGTTAGAAGCTATGCACAAAGAACTCAACAACTTTGAGAGAAACAAAGTGTGGAAGTTAGTTGAGAAGCCAAAGGAATGCCGCAATGTTATTGGAACAAAGTGGATATTCAAGAACAAGCAAGATGAGCATGGGATTATTGTAAGGAACAAGGCTAGATTGGTTGCACAAGGTTATTCCCAAATTGAAGGCATTGATTATGGAGAGACTTATGCACCCGTGGCTCGCCTTGAGTCCATCCGTATCCTTCTTGCTTATGCGGCACATCACAACTTTAAGTTGCAACAAATGGATGTAGAAAGTGCATTCCTGTATAGTCCTTTAAATGAATTGGTATATGTTAAGCAACCCCCAGGATTTGAGGACCCCAACTTCCCAAACCATGTCTACAAACTTGATAAGGCGCTCTATGGGCTCAAGCAAGCCCCACGCACGTGGTATGAGCACCTTAGAGAGTTATTGTTTGACCGTGGCTTTGAGGTTGGGAAAATCGATCCCACTCTTTTTAATAAGAGGGTTAATGGGGAGATTTTTGTATGCCAAATCTATGTTGATGATATTATCTTTGGCTCATCTAACAAAACTTTTAATGATGAATTCTCAAATCTTATGACTAGTAGGTTCCGGATGTCCTTGATGGGGGAGTTGAAAGTATTCCTTGGCTTTGAGATCAAGCAAGTTAGAGGAGGAACATTCTTCAATCAAGCCAAGTATACTCAAGATATGCTCAAGAGATTCAAAATGCAAGATTTGAATGGAGCCCCAACTCCCATGGCAATAAAGACTCATCTAGAACAAAATCCAAATAGTAAAGATGTGGATCAAAAGGTATACCGGTCTATGATTGGTTCTTTGCTTTACCTTTGTGCATCTAGACCCGATATTGTGTTGATTGTAGGTGTGTGTGCAAGATATCAAGCGGCTCCTAAGGAAAGCCATTTAATGGCGATCAAGAGAATCTTTCGATATTTAGTTCATACCCCCATTTTATGGTCTTTGGTACCCTCAAGGCTCAACATTCTCTCTTTGTGGATACACGGACTCGGATTGGGCGGGAGACAAGGATGATAGAAAATCAACATCCGGGGCTTGCCAATTCCTTGGTAGGTCCTTGGTATGTTGGTCTTCTAAGAAGCAAAATTGTATATCTCTCTCCACCGCCGAAGCCGAGTATGTTGTTGCTGCTAGTGCTTGCACCCAATTGCTATGGATGAGGCAAACTTTGAAGGAATACGGTGTCCATTGTGACAAAGTGCCTCTTCTATGTGACAATGAAAGTGCCATCAAGATTGCATACAACCCGGTGGATCACACAAGGACAAAGCATATTGAGATTCGACATCACTTTATTAGAGATCATGTTGCTAGAGGTGATATTGATCTATCCTATGTATCAACCAAAGATCAACTTGCCGATATCTTCACGAAGCCACTTGATGAAGCAAGGTTTTGCTACTTGAGGAATGAACTAAATATCGTAGATTCTAGGAGTTTGACTTGATTATCTTGCACTCTCACCTAATACTTGACCCATGTTTGGTTTAGGTGTAGGCATGGACATAGGGGGAGTGCAGTCCTAATTGATTGGACTATCCCTCCCCCCATTATGCGCAGATTAAACAAAAATCATTCCTCTTAATATCATTTTGTTATATGTGAGCTCAATGATGAGTTTCGGTAATGGACCCAAGATACATCTTCGTGGTGCCAAGCCGAGTATACTCAAATATGGTGGCCTAGGCCACCGCCCCCTCTCAATCGAGAGGTTGATGTGCTTACTCGTGTTTGTCACCTAGTTGATTTGGTTCTTACTCATGTTTGTCATCCTCTTGTTGGTGTTGATTCTTTTGGTCATGCACTCAAGTTTGGCTCTCCATATGTTTTTAGTGTTTTTCCTTGAGTGCATTGGCCCATGTTCGTGTGTCTCTCTAAACCCAGGCCACTCTTATCCAACAAAACCCATCTAATCTGCACAAGAACCTTCCCTTTTTTTCTGTTTCTTGGATCTCTGTCCTGATGGTAACGGTACTACCGGATATCATATGCGGTACTACCGCATAACGGTACTACCGGAAGTTACATGCGGTACTACCGCCCCTGGGTGTGTTTCCAGGTTCTGCGACAACTTCCTGGAGGCGGTACTGCCTGTACTCACGGTACTACCGCAGTACTACCGCCTCGGACAGTACTACCGTCACAAGGTCGGTTAAGACTGGAGACGGGGAAGAGGCACCCCTCAGTGCCTCATTCATCCCTTGTCTCCACTCCTCACCAGCGCCACCACCAGAGCAAGACGACGCCGGAGGAAGCCCGTTCGTCCCTCCCTCTCCCGGATCCACGCCGGATTCGGCCTCCCTGCGGGCTCCTCTCTCTTCTCCACCGTCATGGACACCGGTACCACCGCCCTCCTCATCTTCTTACTTGTTTTCTCCATTGAATCTAGGGTACCTTCGATTCTTGGTTAAAACTTGCATTCTTGAGCTCGTATCGTGTGCTATTTACCAGATCTATCACTTGGCCCGATGGGAATCGTGTTTTGACAACAAATTTGTTCCCCATACTCGGATCTTAGTTCAGATCTGCACTGTAGTCGCGGGCCGGTAGTACCGGGAATCTTTTTCCGGTACTACCGCTTGTGCAGGTCTGGTACTACCGCCCCAGTACTGGCAGCAAATTTTTTTTAAAACACTCAACTCCATCATCTGTTTGCCCGAGGTTCTTGTGCCCTTACCCCTATGCTATCTCCCTCGTTCTTTCATAGGTGCAGGGGGTTCCCAGGCATCACGCAAGCGCTCCAAAGCTCACTATGAGATCGAGGACTATGAGTCAGAATCTGAGACTGAGTCTGAAGAGGAGGTCATGCCTCAACCTAGTGCCCGTCTGAAACTGCCAACAACTCGTGGTCGTGGGGGGAAAGGGGTCAAGCAAAGTGCTGGTCGTGGTAAAGCTCCTCCACCTCCTCTTCCCTCTGGTCCTCGCAAGAGTCAAAGTTCCGGGACATCAGGGCCAAAGCTGTTGTGTGATATCTCTGAGTCAGAATTTCATGCTCTGCGGGTGGTCAGTCCGTATGGGGCGGCCCGCGCTTTTGCTCGTGAGAACAGCCTCTTCTACACGGACTTTCAGGAGCGGGTGTTCCATGAGATTCTCATGAAAGATGACAAAATTGTGGTTCCTCAAAAATGGATCGAGATGAATCATGTGAGGAAGAATCTGAACTACTTTGGTGAGGCCCTTGACATGTGTACCAACTTTGGCTTGCTTCCTATTATGGAGTTCAAATGCAACTATGATCCAATGCTCATTGCTCAGTTCTATGCAACCGTTCACTTTGCCAAGAATGATGCTAGGACTCTCACTTGGATGACCGAGGGTGTTGTCAAGGAAGCAACGTTGGCTGAGTTTGCGGCTATCCTCGGGTACGAAGACCGTGGCAAGGATGTTCCCGTTGGGTTTCGGTGCCATGCCAATGACCATCCCATGAAGAAAGATAGGCTTGCCCCACTGTACATCCGGGGGCGCGGCATCCCTGGTAAGATCAAAGGGCTCCTTCCTACTTATGACATCTTGCACCGCATCTATCGCGAGACCATCGCCCCTCGTGCTGGGAATGTTGATGAGATTCATGCTTACATGGTGGATATTATGATGGCCACCTATCACCACCGTGACTCTGTCCTCCCTATGGATGTGATAGATGTGATCTGGAATGAGATGGTTTGCGCCACTTTTCAGCGGAGGGTGCCTCCTTTTGCTCCATACATCATGGCTCTCATCATTAGCAAGTTCCCTAAAATTGCCCGTGACTTTCCTCATCTTCGTCTTGCCACTCACCGCCACAAGAATCTGCTGATCAAGACCCATCCCAAACCCCGCAATGCGGATGGTCAGATTGTTGATGAGGATGGGAACCCGGTTGAGGAAGACTCAGGTGATGCTTCTGATGCACCTGCTTTTGTGGTCTCTCGTCGCCAGCCCGCACAGCCATCTTGGGCTAAGAGGTTTGAGGCCAAACTCAAGAAGATATTCTGCCTCCAAGTGGACAATCAGAAACGCCTATACGAGGCCCATGTCTATGCCAAGAAGTCCTATGCTCGTCAGAAGGAAATGATGGAGGCTCAAGGCTTGACTGCTTCCAAGGGCTCCGAGAACAACATTACCCCAGAAGACCAATGGATCTCCAAGCACAACAACTGGGAAGATGATGCCACCTCCTCCTTCCGTGCCCCTCCACCTCATGGTGCATGGGACGACGTTGATGATGATGATGATGATGATGATGATGAGTGATCTTCGGGGCGTTAGTGTTGCTCTTGTCCCTTTTTGGCGTCTTGATGCCAAAGGGGGCGAAGTTGCACATTAGGTATGCGGGAGATTTGCGAGGGAAAGTCACAAGCTCGTTCTTGCCTTTGATTTTATTCGCTTGTGAACTTTATTTGGTTGCCTCTTATTATGTGTGACTTACTATGTGTGAACCTAACTATCTGTGATATGTATGTTAAGACTATGTGGTTATCTTATGGATCCATCTTGTGTGTATTATGGCTATTCTTGTTGGATCCATACTATGTGATGATATTCCTCATTCCTAATCTATTGGTCATCACATGTTTTTTAGCAAAGGTATGTCCTCTATGTGCGACTTCTACTCTCAGTTAGCTTGCTTGAATGTATGGGGCTTGTTTCTACATATCTAGGGGGAGCCCCATCTACATCTTGTCATCACTAGATTTCCTTGCAAAATGTGTGTTGTCATCAAACACCAAAAAGGGGGAGATTGAAAGAGCATTTGCTATCCCTAGTGATTTTGGTGTTTGATAACAACACACATATCAGACTAATGATTTTCTAAGTGTGTCGCGGGTACGTTAAAAAGGTTTGCAAACATTCAGAAACTCTCTGCTTGGCGCGGTACCAAAAAGCGGTAGTACCGCTTTTTGCTACCGGACCAGACAGAAGAAAATGACTAACTATCAAAAAGTCTCTGCCGTGCCAGGTACTAAAAAGCGGTAGTACCGCATTTTAGTACCTAGCGCGACAGAAGCTTTTTTACAGCTTGTCAAAAGCTTCTGCCTGCTCCGGTACTAAAATGCGGTAGTACCGCATTTTAATCTTGCCAGACAGAGGCTTTTGAACGTTGCAAAAAGCTCATGCGGTAGCAAAATGCGGTAGTACCGCATTTTACTACACAGTGTGACAGAGACTTTTATGCGTTACAAAAGCTTACATGCTGCGCGGTAGCAAAATGAGGTAGTCGCATTTTACTACAGCGTGTGAGACTTTTTGTATGTTGCAAAAGCTTGTCTGCGGTAGCAAAATGCGGTAGTACCATTTCACTACAGGCGTAATGTAGAGTTTTGCACGTTGCAAAAAGCTTCATCTGCGCGGTAGCAAAATGCGTAGTACCGCGTTTTGTTACTGGCGTGATGTAGAGTTTTCGTATGGAAATGTGCTGTTCTCTCCAGGTCCGGTAGTACCGGTTGCCTCAAGCGGTACTACCGCTTCCCGGTAGCAACAACAGTAGTACCGCTGGGGGCAGGACTTGATGCTGTTTGAAAAAGGGTGGTCCAATACCAAGGTCCGGTAGTACCGGAGTTCTCCGGTAGTACCGCTTGAACTTCCGGTACTACCGCTGCAGTAAATGCATCAACTGTCAGATTTTGTGGAGGGGTATAAATACCCCTCCACCTACCTTGGGACAAAGGGCTCAGCACATTAAAGTCATTTCCCACCTTTGGAGTCCATTGGAGCCACTCAAATTCTCAAGATCTCCTCATCTAACCACCCAAAGTCCTTGATCTTTGGGGAATCGAAGGAGGAGGCCCCGATCTACTACTTCACCAAAAGAGATCTTCATTTCCCCCTCATTTCATTGAGGTCCCCTTTGCTCTAGTGTTTTGTTGGAAACCCTAGCTCTTGTTTTTGTTCTTACAAGCTTGTCTTTGATTGCTTTGACAGCTTGCTTGTATTTGGGAGCCTCCGATTAAGTTGTGGATGTGTGCCCCAAACTTGTAACGGTGTCGGCTTCCACCTTGAAGGTTGCCGATATAGTGGAAGGTGAATCGATCCCGTTGGGGTGAGATTCATCGGAGAACAAGGGAGGCCTCTCGTGGCGTTGGTGGTTTGAAACCACCCCCTCTCCAAACGTAGACGTACTTCCCCTCAAAAGGAAGGAACTACGGGAAACAAATCATTGTGTCTCCGCGTCCACTTTTCGGTTACCTCTATCCTTTACCGCACCTTACTTACTCATTACTACTTTGTGTTGTGGTAGCTCTTGCATATTTGTCATATAGGTAAATTCACCATAGTTGCATTATCTAGAGAATTTACCTTATTGTCAAACCTTAATTTTAAAAAGAAGAAAATTTGAAGTAGCACCTATTCACCCCCCCCCCTCTAGGTGCCCATACGATCCTTTCAATTGTGGTATTCTCCTTTAATGCTTTTCTTGGGTTGACTTGGCACATAATCACACCATGTTATGACTATGACAAGTCACAATTAGCCTCTATGATCATTTAGTCCTTGACTTGTAATACCGCTCTTTGCTTTGATTAATATGCTTTGTTGCTCTGCATGATTATGGCCATTATGCTCTCTTAGTTGGTTGCTCCCAGTCTCTTGCTAGCCTCCACTTGTATGAGTAAGTTCTACTCATGCTTCCAACTCCCAAGAAACCAAGTTTTTCCAAAGTGTCCACTATAAACTCCTATACATGGTGTGTTACACCATTCTAAGTATATTCTTGTTTTCAGATATCTTCCAATTAAAAACTATTTTGTTATGTGAAAACTTAGTGATTAAAGCCCTCACGAACTTGATGGCACATTTTATTCTTTGCCCCTAATAAACTTGAACCATTGTGACAACTTTGTTGTATATGCTTGCACTTATAAGTTGGAATTAGTAGAATCGTGCTGTCACGGGGAACGTTTTCAACATTGCACTTGTACTTTGCACTTAGTTGATATCATGCTCTTTTGTCTATGGATGTCACCGGTGTGAAATAAAGAGGGAACTTGTAAGTCCATGGAGTAAGTATTCTGTGTTAGATAAATGCCTGGGTCACTAGCCTAAGCCATGCCTAATCATGGTGGAAACTTGCAGCATCACCATAGTGAGCTATATATGAAGCATCCTCAATAAAAAGCTATGCATATGGTAAATAAAAAGATTGATGAGATGCTCATTGTCTGCGTGCATTGTCATTTTGGTTATGGGAAAGCTCATGTACCATGTGCAAGGGGTACCCCGTTGGCGGTTCTCAATGATATGTAAATACTTACAATGACAAGAACTTACCTATGCCCAAAGTTGAGTATGCATGAGGTGTGGCCCTCGTATTCAAGGGAATTGAGATTGCCAACTTATAATTCGTCAAGCATATACTCCACCTTTGCCACTTTAACCTTGCCCACTTCAAGATGCTTATGATAGGGGCAATGAGGGCTGAAAGCTAACAAGTACCATAATTTTTGGAAGCTCTTTTTGAAACTTGTAATCCCTGCTTCCTTTACAAAAAAGGACTTTCTTCCACCACTATTGAGTCTCCACCTTCTACCTTCAGGCACTATTAAGAGATCATAGTTGTCATTTTGTGCAGTGTTCCAAAGCTTATTAATTGATGCATATTGTGATATTACTTGTTCTTGTGCTATTTGTTTCTAGTCACCCTTGTGAAATTTGAAGGTGTCCTATGCATCTATTTGCTACTCTATGAGGGACAAGCTGATTGCCACTATGCCATGTTTTCTGTATGTGAAACAAACAAACATTTTTTAATGCATGTTATTCATGATCTTTGTTTGTAGCATTTCATGTTGCATGCATAGTTACTATGTCCTACTGTTAGAACTCCATATTTCATGCACATGTTTTGAGTTCTTTGATCCTAGCTTTCAATGCTTGCAAATGGTTGGATCTTTATTGTGAGGGTGCATGTCACCTCAAAAATTATTCTGTTTATCACTTACCTACTCGAGGACGAGCAGGAGTTAAGCTTGGGGATGTTGATATGTCGGAAACATATCTATAATTTTTTATGCTCCATGCTTATTTAGTATCTACTTTGCTTTACTTGTCTACACTTTGAGGTGTTTTTTACATGTTTTCTGGTACTAACCTATTAACAAGTTGCAACAGTGCCAGATGCCTGTTTTCTGCTGTTTTTGGTTTCAGAAAAGTTAGTAAAGAAATAGTCTCAGAGGACGGGACAAACGTCAAAGTTAATTACTTTCCGTGGGGAACAAGAAGTCCAGAGGGGAGCTGGAGGGGCCGGCCAGGTCAGCCAGACCTCAGAGCGCCGCCGCCACCATCGTCCCTAGATCGGGGGGATCTGAAGTTCTTCCCGGCATCCTGCCGAAGGGGAGATCATCCCGGAGGCCTTCTCTCCGGTATGATGCGTGAGTAGTTCCACCTTGGACTATGGGTCCATGTAGTAGCTATATGGTTGTATCTCCTCTTTTGTGCTTTCATGTATAGATCTTGTGAGCTCCGTTCATGATCAATATCTAATCTATTTGTAATCATGCATGTTGTGTTTGCGGGGATCCGATGGATATTGAGATTATTATGTTGGTTTAATTAATGGTTTTGTTTTTATGATTCTATCATGTCTGTGTTGTTTGTGATCTTGCATGCTCTCCGTTGTTAGTAGCTATCTTGGCCAAGTAGTTGCTAGTGACTCCAAGAGGGGGTATTTATGCTCGATAGTGGGTTCATGCCTCTAGTTTCCAAGGAAGTGACAATAATCTCTTCGGTTATAGATGTGTTGTTGCTACTAGGGAGAAAACAACGGTCTCTTGTTCATGGAACATGTGGACTGTTTACCTTACACACTTTGCTTAAAGCAGTTGTCTATTGCTTGCAACTTAATACTGGAGGTGGTTCGGATGATAACCTTAAGGTGGACTTCTAGTCATAGATGCAGTTGGATGGCGGTCTATGTATCTTTTTGTATTGCCCAATCGAATCTCATAGGATCTTTCTGACTAGTAATTGAATTGTTATGCCTTGCTTAGTTCCTGTAAATTGCCCTATTGTAATTTGTTTACCCTGCATGCCATGTTGTTTTTCTAAGGAGAGCACCTCTAGTGAACTATGGACCCCGGTCCAATCTTTACCATTGATACATCTTCCACTGTTACTTGTTTACTTGCTGCAAACCATTACCTTCCACACCATACGTTTAATCCTTTGTTACAGCAAACCGGTGAGCTTGACAACCTCACTGATTCGTTGGGGCAAAGTCTTGAGTTTGTATTATGCAGGTCTCCGTGTTGCTTGCAACACCTGTGTGGTGTTTCCTTCCTCCTTCTGGTTCGATAACCTCGGTCTCTATTGAGGGAAGACTTGTTGTTGTGCTCATCACAACTTGCTCTTGGGGTTTACCAACGAAGTGCACCTACTTCAACTAGGCGCATCAACAAGTTTTCTAGCGTTGTTGCCGGGGAGGCTAAGGACGTATTCACTAGGGGAGTCCTCCACTTCCTTACAGATCGGGATATCGAGTTTATCATTGAAATAATCCCTGGAACCGGACCCATAGCCCAGAGACCGTATAGTATGAACCCATCTGAATTAGTGGAGCTAAAGAAGCAACTGGATGCTATGCTGGAGATAGGTCTGTTTCAACCAAGTGCTTCGCCATGGAGATCACATGTTTTGTTCATGGATAAGAAAGATGGAGGTAACCGTTTATGTACGGATTATCGGAAGCTGAATGATGCCACCATCAAGAACAAGTACCCACTGCCAAATACAGAAGATCTGTTTGACCAGTTGACCGGTGCCAAAGTGTTTTCTAAGATTGATCTTAGAACGGGTTACCATCAACTCAAGATTAGCATAGAGGATATTCCAAAGACTAACTTTACCACCAGATATGGACTGTATGAGTACATTGTCATGTCTTTTGGATTAACCAATTCCCCCGCTTATTTCATGAATTTCATGAATAAGATTTTTATGGACTTCCTGGATAAGTTTGTCATTGTTTTCATCGATGTCATTCTGATCTATTCCAAATCAGAAGAAGAACATGAGCTACACCTGAGGACCATCCTTGGAACCCTTAGGGAGCATCAATTGTATGCCAAGTTTAGCAAATGTGAATTTTGGTTACAGGAGGTAGGATTCCTCGTACATATCGTATCAGCCGGAGGAATTGCCGTTGACCCCGCAAAGGTGAAGGATGTTGAAGATTGTCAAGCCCCAACCACTCAAACCCAAGTTCGTGCATTTCTCGGATTAGTGGGATATTACCGCAAGTTCGTAGAAGGATTATTGGGTATCGCAAGACCCATGACCCAATTGTTGAAGAAAGATAAGAAGTTTGAATGGAAAAACAAATGTGAAGCAAGTTTTCAAGAACTCAAGAAGAGATTGATTTCAGCCCCAATCTTGATCATGCCGGATATCACGAAGCCCTTTGATTTGTATTGTGATGCATCCAAGATCGGTCTAGGATTTGTGCTTATGCAAGAAGGCAAAGTTATATCTTATCTATCCCGACAACTAAAGAAACATGAGCAGAATTATCCTACCCATGACCATGAACTAGCAGCCGTAGTTCTAGCCCTGAAGACATGGAGGCATTACCTTATGGGAAACCGTTGTGAGTTTTATTCGGATCACAAGAGCCTGAAGTATATTTTCACTCAGAAGGAGCTGAATATGAGGCAAAGGAGATGGATAGAGCTAATCAAGGACTATGATCTGGACATTCACTATCACCCTGGTAAAACCAATGTGGTAGCATATGCCCTTAGTAGATTGTCGTGTCGCTTGAACTCCATGATCCTGAAGGAGCAACCAAGTTTGCACAAAGGGATGGAAGATTTCAGAATGGATCTAGTAAGTGAAGGATTTTTGGCTAGCATAGAACTTCAACCCACTTTGATCAGTCAGATTAAGGAGGCGCAGAAAGGAAATGCTAGTATCGACAAAATCAAACGTCGTATCGGTACAGGCAAAGTACCCGGATTCACCGAAGATGAAGAAGGAGTTTTGTGGTACAAAGGACGTCTCTGTGTGCCAGCAGATTCAAAGTTGAAGCAAGCTATTTTGAAACAAGCCCATGATACTCTTTATTCTATCCACCCCGGAGGAACCAAGATGTATCAGGATTTGAAGGAGAAATTTTGGTGGCATAAGATGAAGAGAGAAATCGGAAGCTACATAGCCAAGTGTGACATTTGTCAGAGAGTCAAGGCGGGACATCAGAGACTCGCGAGACTTTTGCAACCATTGTATATTCCGGAATGGAAATGGTATTCAGTCGGAATGGATTTTATCACCGGTTTGCCTACATCTAGTAGGGGAAATGCTATTTGGGTCATAGTTGATAGACTGTCCAAAGTAGCCCATTTCTTACCTGTCAATACCACCTATCAGAGTTCGAAGCTAGCAGAGTTGTACATCGTTAGAATTGTCAGTTTGCACGGAGTCCCCAAGAACATTGTATCGGATCGATAAACTCAGTTTACCTCGAGATTTTGGAAGAAAGTCCAAAAAGGATTAGGAACCCGACTAGATTTCAGCACCGCGTATCACCCTCAGACAAATGGACAGACAGAGCGAGTAAATCAAATACTCAAAGATATGTTGAGAGCCTGTGTGCTAGAGTATGGATCTAAATGGGAAGATTGTCTGTCGTTCGCAGAATTTTTGTACAACAACAGTTATCAAGCCAGTTTGCAAATGGCCCCATTTGAAGTCATGTATGGAAGGAAGTGTCGTACCCCTTTGAATTGGTCGGAAGTAGGAGAGAGTCAGATTTTTGGACCTGACATCCTACGAGAAGCAGAAGAGAAAGTTCACAAGATCCGTGAGCACCTCAAGACCGCCCAATCCAAACAGAAGAGTTATGCTTACAAGAGACGTCGAGACCTAGCCTTCAATATCGGAGATTTTGTGTATCTCAAAGTGTCACCTTTGAAAGGAATGCAACGATTCCAACTCAAAGGAAAGTTAGCCCCCAGTATATCGGACCCTTCAAGATATTGAATCGTCGAGGAGAAGTATCGTATCAACTGGAACTGCCAGAGGAGATGACAGTCGTGCATAATGTGTTCCATATATCGTTACTTCGCAATTGCCTAGAAGTCCCAGAGAAGACCAAAGTTTTCAAGAACATTGATCACCGAACCATAGAGATCAATGATGACCTGACGTATCCCGAAGTGCCCATCCATATTTTGGAGGAAGCTTTCAGAACCACCAGGACCCGGAGCATCAAGTTTCTCAAGATCCAGTAGAGAAACCGCACTAAAAAAGAAGCTACCTGGGAGCGAGAAGACTACATTAGGACGGAGTTTCTAGATCTCTTTAAATCCAAGTTTTCTTTTTCTCAAATCTCGGGACGAGATTTTGTTTAAGGAGGGAATGTTTGTAACATCCCAAAAATATTGATCAAGGTTATCAAATTCCAATCACCAAAATTAGGGTTAACAAAAACTTTTGTTAATTAAATCTATATGAATGCATGTATGTATGTGATGATTGTATGAATGCATGAATGGAATTGTGTGATTATTGTGAATAGCAAGGAATGGTTTAAATATGAAAACAACATCATATAAATCAATTCCAAGAAGAAACAAATCAGGAGAAACTCAAAAACAAACAAAAAAAGCAAATGGTCATTTTTGCCAATCTTGCTCACTAGCTCACTTTGAGTGTTTCTAGTCCAAGATTTCAAACAGAACAAATCCATTTCTTTTCACCCCTTGCTAGACCAAGTGAAAGTGAACCCAAGCCCACTTTGCAAACCCACAGAAACATTTGGCAACTTGATTCAAATGACAATTCAAAATTGAATCTATATCATATGGGAAGATCACCATTTCTCAAAACCCAACCAAACCAGTGCACCTTGACCAATCCAAGCAACCAGAGACTACCTAGTATGTGACTAGTACACCCACCAAGATTCATCCAAAAATTCAAATTCAAATCTCTGGCGGCCATTTCATCAAACACCTTCTGAGCACAAATCAAATAAACCATCAAACACTATAGTGAGCAGTGTTTGTGACTAACTTTTTCCCTCTCTAGATCACAACACACTCTTAGTAGATCATCTAACTAAATTAACCAGCCCTAGCTCACTGTAAGCTTGGCAATGCCATCAATGGTGACCATGGCTGAGCCCAACTTGCCACCGCAGTGTAGACAACAAGCTAGGAGCCTCTCTAGCCTCGCCAACCTTGTCTAGCAGACACTCCACCGTCCATCGCCACCCCCTGTCCAGCGCCCAAGCACTGCCAGCCACTGGACCACCCTAGAACCGCCACGCCCTATACCTTGTGCCATGCCGAGAGCGCGCCAGAGCGCCGCTCGACACACTCGCACAGACCACACCCCGCCCTCGCCGCTCGCGTACATGATCACCACCGTCTAGGGAACAGCCCAGACATGCCCGTTCACCGCCGCGCATACCGTAGCCGTTGTGCGCCATTAAATTTCCTGTCGGAGCCACCCAGAGCGTCGAAGTGTCCCGACCAATTCGCACTGCCCCACGCCTCGCCACCATGCAGTTGAGCTTTGACAGGAGGCAGCACACCATCCCCTACCTTCGCCCATGTCATTAGCTCGCTATGCAGATGACCACGACGAGCACCGCCCGCACCCTTCGGTCCCCTCGCCGCACTATAAAAAGAGGCCCTCCCCGTTCGAATTCAACACACCATATCACTCCCCTCTCTCATCAGAACCACCCCACCTCATCCCCGGAGCAAGGCGATCACCAGGTGGCCAGAATTTCGCCGGAGCTTGCCGCTTCTGGAGGAGAAGGGCGCCGTCGATTGGAACCGCCCCAGGAGGATCCACCGGTACCAAGAGGATTGTCGTCGTCGACTTCGTCGTTCGCCCCCATCACCGGCCATCAAAGGAGCCCAGTGATGCTCCACTGACCTCCACTGGCCGCGCTAGGGTTCGACATCGTCGCGTCCTGTTCAGGCGTGGACGATGAACCTCACCCGTAGATCTAGCTTCTAATCCTATGGCCATAATCGCCCCGTACCCCTTCGCCACACTCTGTCTCACTGACGAGTAGGAACAACCACTTAACTAGCCCCCGTGCGCGCTGTGCGCAGTGGGCCGGCCCAGTTAACACTCCTGTGTGATCCAGCAATTCAAATTTAGGTTTATCAATTTAGTTTCAAACTTAGTTCTGTCTCTAGATTCAAAAATTAACCCAGATCGATTCACTAAACCAAATGGCATGAAACTATTTTTTCTAGAAAGGTACTAAAAATCTTAATCCAAGCCCGTTGGATTCAAATCATTTGGAATTATAGATCACCTATAGTAAAATAACAAGGCAAAAGCTTTTCTGCATTCAAACATTTTTCAAAATTCAACCATAACAACTTTTGAGTTGATTCCAACTCTCAAAAATCACATTTTATAAGACCTTTCTAAATATATAAAAATATCTAGGTTTACTTGCAGAAATAATGGACAAGTAATAAAAGAATGCACCATAGGCATTTCTAGTCACTTTAATTAATCAAAATAAAAGGTTAAACCTTATTAAATTGTGACACCACTTTAAATCACATTCCCAAGTACTGAAATATGTGGTGATGACATGTGTCAACATGATCCCATGTTTTAGTTGGAGAATATTAAATCTTAAGTAGTTGTTCAATGAGTAGAAATTACTTTTCTAAAATAAAAGAAATGAAACTAGTGCCTTAATCCTTGCAATGTTTGTGATGATGATAGATCATCTAGTGAAAACCCTTGGTGTGGTAAATAGAATTAGTTAAGTATTGTTTGATGATTGTGTATCTCGTATTTATTTATAGACGCTAGTACCAACCAAGGATACGAAGAGGAAGGAGACTACTACGAGGAAGAAGTCGATGAGAACTTCAACCACTGCACTGCACAAGGCAAGCTACTAACTAAGCAAGATTCACAAAACAAGTTGACTTTGCAAGTTAACACTTGCATGATAGCTATGCCAACTAGTAGTTGCTTAGGGCATGTGTGATTATACCACTTGGTGATACCAAATCCTAGTTTTACTTGCAAGCTTTAGTATTTTATTTTTTTATCAAAGATTTCTATTTGTGTTTACTGAGTGAATTGTAGATTTTAGAAATATATTTAAAGGTAGCATAAAGAGCATAAAACTTGTCCTAAGTTAGATAAATCTTGATGTCATCCCGAGGCATGAGATTGAACTTAGATAATTCACACTTGATTATCACCCCTAATTAGTTTTACCCCCACTTGTAGTGGCTAGTGCTAAGCATACAACTTGATCACTTTAGATGGGAATACTTGGTGAAAATGATTATGAAAACCTTAGAATGACGAGTCATTCTAATGAAATGTTTTGGCATGTGTTCTTTAACACCAGATGATTTTGATGATGAAAATGTTGAGACATGACCCTTAGCCCCTTTATAAAACTGATGGTTATCTGGATGCGACATCATTGCAATTTTACCGTACAACCACAATACCCGAAATTTGTGTAGGGCTTGACTGGCAGTTTATATACCTTAGTATGGGTTTCCTTGCGGCCGAAGTTTGAGCTGAGGCTACCTCGTGAAGATTGTCCACCTATGCAGTTCCCGAGATGACGGATGGTCATGGTTGGGAGGCCAAACTCATAGGAGAGGTGTACTAGGGCGTGTAATTGAAAGGTTAGGATTGATTATCTACATACTGAGTATGGTGAATTTAGGATTGTTCCTGACGGATGTATCTAATGTTGTGGTGAAAGTGTACCACCTCTGCAAAGTGTCAAACTATTCGAATAGCCGCGTCCGCGGTTATGGACAGTTGGAGTGGCCATACTGTTCTATCGTCAGATATTTTCAAAATGACTTGTGATTTGAATCATGACTTTGACTTGACCACAAAAGAGTTGTGAAAGTGAAACTTGAGTTCCCACTTAGGTGTTATAAAACCTTAAACTAGTTTTCTTTGGTTCTAAACTTAGTTAGAGATAAATCTAGCTTTTTGCAAAACAACCTAGAGCTTAGTATTCCTACTCAAAACCACATCACTTGTTAGTATTAGTTTGCTAGTACTTAAAGAGTACTCATGGCTTTGTCCCTGGCTATTCCCGTGGCCAGACTATGAAGAGGACTATCAGGAGGATGGACCGCAGGAAGGTTACGACAACTAGGATCATCCCCCATCGTCAGCATTGCCTGTGACCATGAAGATGGAGCCTCGCCCATGCTATCGTTGTTATTCCGTTGCTTTGATTGTACTAAAACTGGATCATGTGATCCTTTATTTATTGTAAGACCAGTTTGTAATGGATGATGTACTGTGATATCCAATATGTTATGTCTCGCAAAAATGATAATCCTGGGATTGCGATGTATGGCACAACAGGCATCTAGGATTAAAAATCCGGGTGTTGACACCATACCCCCATATTCCTTTTTCCTACTAATAGAATCCCAATTATCAAGGTGATATTTATGATAATCACCAATATTATTCTAGAAGAAATGAGCCATCTGAGAGTTGATAGAAACAATAGCCCATTTAGGAAATTTTAAAAAGGAAAGCAACCACATAGGAATACTAGCAATACAAACTTGCAATAAAATAAGCCTCCCTCTATAGGAGAGAAGTTCACCCATCCACCCTGCAATTATTTTCATTATTTTATCAAGAATAGGTTGCAGATCCTCTTTTCTAAGCTTAGAAAAATGCAGAGGAACCCCAAGATAGGTAAAGGGGAATTCCCCCAGTTTATAGCCAAAAATTTGGGCAAACACATTAGCTTCAACATCATCAACATTAATAGTTAATAAGTCACTTTTGTGATAGTTAATACGCATATCCGACATTTGTTCAAAACAAGTAAGAAACCATTTCAAATTCCTAGCCATATCCACATCTTTTTGCAAGAAAAGCATGGTATCATCAGCATACTACAAACTAGTAACACCACCAG
The DNA here is from genome assembly GCA_030063025.1 of Avena longiglumis. Classification (NCBI taxonomy): domain Eukaryota; kingdom Viridiplantae; phylum Streptophyta; class Magnoliopsida; order Poales; family Poaceae; genus Avena; species Avena longiglumis. The sequence continues at coordinate 450,920,416 of CP125974.1, read as the reverse complement.
TTATAGCTTGTGGAAGCAGGCCATAAATCAGCTGATTGTTAGCAGCTTTAAAGAGAATTTTGGAAAAACATCAGCATCCAGATTAAACAAAATAGGAGATAAAGGATCCCCTTGCTTAAGCCCTTTGCCAGCCATGAAATTTTTACTATTAACATCATTTATCCTAACACAGAAAGAACTCTTGTGAATAATAGCTTTAACCCTATTCCTCCAAATCACTCCAAAACCTCTAGATTTAAGCATCTCATCAAGGAAATCCCAATTAATCCTATCATAGGCTTTCTCATAATCTAGTTTTAAAACTAGACCAGAGAGATTTTTCGAATGAACCTCGTGTATAACTTCATGAGCAGCTACCACACTTTCTAAAATAGACCTACTTTTAATAAAGGCTGTTTGATTTTTAGAAATAATCCTATGACCAATAGGAGCAATCCTATTAGTCATAGCTTTGGAAATAATCTTCAAACTACAATTGCCCAGACCAATGGGTCTGAATTTCTTCATGTCTCTAGCATTAGGTTCCTTTGGGACCAAAGTGATGATAGCATAGTTTAACCTAGCTACATCCAAAGAACCATCTTCAAAGGTTCTCACTAAAGCCATAAAATCATGTTTGATCAAATCCCAAAAATTCTGATAAAACAAAAAGGAAAAACCATCAGGACCTGGAGGACCAGCAACATAAGATCCCATAATAGCATTATAGATTTCTTCTTCAGAGAAAGGAGCATCTAAGATAGAGGACTCCTCAGCAGTGAGGAGATCCTCATCATCCCAAAAATTACTATCCAAAGAAAAAGCATGTATGTCTTCTTTAGCAAACAATTTTTTATAAAAAGCAGCAGCAACATTAAGCATATCACTAGTCTGATCTATAGGACCATCAGGACCATCTAAGACAGAAAGAGTTTTTTCCTTCTCCTCTGATTAGCTAAAGCATGAAAGTAGGTCGTATTTCTATCTCCTTCCAAAACTTTCCTACCCCTAGACCTCTGCCAGGCTTTTGTTTCCTCTTGAATCAGAATTTTTTCTATTTTCTCCTTAATACACCCCATCTTTTTTTCTCATCATCAGACAAACGATTCTGCTCAGAAAAGACATCAAGAATATCAAACTCTTGCAAAAGAGCTTTTTTCTTGTTTTTAAGAGCAGCTTCTAAGTTAATGTTCCAACCTTTCAACCTTTTCCAAAGTAAACGAAGTTTAAACTGCCAAATACCAATTGCACTAACACAATCACACCTAGTATTCCAAACCTTATGCACAACATCAGCAAAACCATCTTCCTTAATCCACCATTTCTCAAAACGGAAAAGCCTAGGAGGGTGAATTTTATTAGACCCAGAATCCAACACTAAAGGAGTATGATCACTAACTATTCTAGGCAAAGCTTTAACATTTGTTAAAGGAAATTTTTGCTCCCAGTCAATTGAGGCAAAAAAAAAACTGTCCAAAGTAGCTAGAATAGGAGATTTTTGGTTATTAGACCATGTATAAAGCCTATTAGCACCTTGTTAATCCAATCATTAAAAAGAAAAGCCCATTGAGCATTGAAATTTCACCAAGCGTTTTGTTTAGAGCTCACTTTCGTGACATCAACCGTTTAGCTCGTAGTCTTGTTTTGACTGACGATTGTTTTGGCCTTAGACTCGTATAAATTAAACTTCTTTTCTTCTAGATTTTTGCATTTTCAGAAAAAATGACATCACGGATGCAGTACCTAAATTAGACCAATTATACATGTCCATCCCGGTACCGCCTCTGCCGCAATCGAATCAAGGAAGCGGGCACTGCCGCTGCCTCCTCGTGCAATCTGAATCGCGGGACGAAGCGCAAAATTCGGGGCGAGCTCGCCGTGCGCGAGCCAATGCCTGACCGCATCGGGGTCGTAGGCGAACCCGTCTTCACCGGGAGGAGTCGATGGTATGAGCGAGGATCGACGACGGAGACAACGGGATCCACCTTCCTGGTTGAGCCGAGCAAGGCCTCCAGCTCTGTTCCACCGTTCACCACGGCTCAGCCGGTTGCCATGCCGCTGCTCCGAGATCCGATTCCGTCGCCTCGTCGCCTATGGGGACGGCGTGCTGTCCCAGGATCGTCGATCCCGTTGGTGTTGCCTCCGTGGGTGTGTTTCGCCCGCCGGAAGCTTGCCTGAGTCGCGCAATTTCTCTGTCGGCTCTGGCGAGAGCTGCTTCCAGCTCTTCCCGCTTCTTCACCTCTTCCAGGTACAGCTCCTCGTATACGTTCGCCTGCAAGGTTTAAAGTTCAGGTCAAAGTCTGAGAAGAAAACACGAACAATGCAAGTCTGAACTTTTGTGTGTCTTGTACTGAAATTTTTCATTGGTTCTGATCCAAGGCCAAGGAGTTACTTTCTGGAGAGATGCAGCCACTTCTTGGTCTGCCTTCCGCCGCCTCCAGGATTCTCTCAGAGCTCTGCTCATCAGCTCCTCCACTGCTTTCCGTGCCTCTTCGAGTTCATAGTCGAGCCCCATTTCCTTGTCAGTTTCATCCTAGAAAAGGTAGAACAAATACATGTTTCGGAAGCACGCATTGCATGATAATTCCTGGCATTCTTCCAAGAAGAAGTATACTGAAAAACTCAGAAGATGGGAATTGCATGATCTGACGACGCACCTCTTCTTGGTGAAATGGCAACCGCGGAACTTCTTGTCCAACGGTAGGGAGCAAAGGTGTAGCAGCAGCTGGTGTTTCGATTTGTACCTCCTTGTCCCTACATTGGAAAACTGAGCCAGTTTGGTAAACTAAAACTCAAGGGAAAAACTGAGCTTGGATTCTTGAAATCTTCCACCAATTAGCCAACGAGAAATCCAAAGCTACTAGTACATCGGATTTTTAGAGTTTACCTGATACAGATTAGCTTCTCCTTGCAGACAAACCAAATCTTGCATGATGGGTCAGCTCTCTCCATTATTTCTGTTGCTGTCTTGGACACAGGTCTGTTCAACTTTCTGAAACCGAAAATGACAAGCTTCAGAACTTCCTGACCCTACCAAGGAAAATAATACAGTACTACAGAACATGTATAGATTTGCAGGAAACAGAGCTGTGTTCTGCTGCCAGATATCATACTTTGAGTACTGCTTGTCCGCGGCACCTGCAACTACCAGCTTGGTGATTCCATGGAGGCGAATGAGCTCGACGAGACCGGACACGACGTCTTCATTTTCAATCACAAGCTTCTCGCATTTCACCTGGAAAAAATTACAGAAACTGTGTAAATTGTTTAGAAGAAGTAGATTGGATTTTTTCCTCCAAAAAACACGAAGAGATCAAGTGAATGGCACCTTGATTTCCGAGCACCGATTGATGTAGTCGTCTAGCATCTCTTCGGCCTTCTCACGCTCCGCCCTCCTGAACACGCGCACCTGGTCCGCGTCCATCTTGCTGACATGGAACTTCACCCCCACTGAGATTTTAGAACAGGGTTAAACATTTGATGAGATAAATTAGGTCACAAGTAAAGAGAGCAGGAGCCCACAACATGTGGAGATGGCGGACGTACTGATGGGGATCATCTGTGGCGGGACGTGCACGTGGGTGATGACGACCGTGGTGGCTCTACTGCTGTAGAGATGGCCGAGAGCCCACAACAGCGTCGACTGCCCCGCCCCGGGCTCCGCCGGCACCGCCACGAACACCTTCTCCTCCTCCGCCGCAGCCGTCGCCGGCACCTTCTCCTCCTCTGCCGCAGCCGCCGCCGGCTCCATCGATCGGGCAACAGATCTTCTCGGCTCTCAGCTACTCCTAGTCCTCGCTCGCCTCCCGGGTCCCGGCGGAGTTGGCGTTAAAAACCGTTTGGCAACTGGCCAACTTGTGCGGGGAGGCATTGGAGGAGCCGACGGCGAGAAGGGGGAGACTTTGGACCCGGGAACGGTGGCGCCCCTGGCGCGTCGACAGCGACGTGATGCCTGCCGGAAGGAAACGGCGGAGGCGACCTAACCATTGGTCAACTCCAAGCCTCGGTTCTTAATCTGAACTCAACTTTGCCGCTACTGTGACTATGATCATCTTTTTAATTGCATTTGACATAGTACTCGTGTGGTTTCCAGTTCCAACTGATAGAATCTTCACGGAAGCGGTTGACGATGCCGGGGAATATTGGATCATACACTGAACCAGAACTCCTCCTCATCTGGTCGTGCCAATTGGTGTTGTTTCATATACACTAGACCTTATATTCTTCTTCCTCGATGAAAGAAACAACAGAGAACATTTCGTATACAAAAAATAAACAAAGAAGTTTAGCTGCCTTCCCACGTTGTCCACAACGCCAAATTGCAATAGAAAAATTGGCCAACAACAATATAATATTAAAAAATTAATTGAAATGAAAGGAAATTAATTGCAATACAAAACTCGTGCAAGAACAATATAATACTACGATACAAAATCATTATTGCTAAACTTATCATGAAGAATGTCTTCATAATATATTCATCAGGTATTGTGGGTGTTGGTATTTGTTCTATAAACTTGGAAAAACTTTAATACGTTTGACTTAAGACCAGATTAAGTACCCTTGTATTCATGGGGAGAGAGATAAAATTCTAGGTTCGGTAGCCTAATTTTGGGTTGACAAACAAACAACATTCTACCATGAATGTTATATATTATTTGGAACATATGGAAACTAAGAAGTAGCATGTCTTTGATGATCAATGGTGGCTCGATACGATGCTTGTTTGGTGGCGAATCCTAATGATAATGAAGAAGTGGGAGTATCACCATCCGCTCTCCCCATCCCCCGTCTCTCTCTCTCTCTCTCTCTCTCTCTCTCTCTCATAGGAGATAGGGGGGCTCTAACCCCCGTCCCCCATTGGGCCCTGCACACTACCTTTTCCATCCCCGCCACAGAGGGTAACCGCGGGGCAAATCATGGACAGTGCCAGCGGTTGTGGGGTGCAACGAGGATCCAACAAAGACTCTAGGAATCGATGTTTGTGGAGGGGCGAGCAAATTGGGCTACTAATAAACAAAGTTGCTCTCACATGGAGATTAAGTTATTCTTGTAAGTTAAGTTATTTCTAGTTGTGGATGTTTCTATTATCTTTCCTCGAAATAATCAAAGGGGTACCAAAAAGACTTGATTTTCATTGATCCAGATTTTTCTGACAAAGTGATGAACATAAACAAAAATATCTTATAATATGTTTGAAAAAGATCAGGGGTTTGAGCGTAGATGGCAAAAACAAGAGTTTATTCAACATATAACTGTTTAAAATATTGAACAGGGAGGGATCAAGAGTTGCTACAAAATAAATAACACCATCTCAAGTTAAAGCAAAACCTCTATATGGATTCTCTTTTTCAAGGGACTTTACATGGGTCAAAGTGGATTTTTTCTAGTAGAAGTTTCTTTTTGGTTGGAATAGAACATGTAGCCAATTTTGGGAAGATACATGGTTCCATGACATGCTTATGTCCTAGCACTATACATCATGATATAACATTGCATAATGAAAAATGTTTTGCGGCTAAAGTTATATGTGAATACCTGCTGAACATTGGTTTTCTACAAGCTTTAATCGAAGACAAGTGGACATCGTGATTGTACTTAGCCAAGTGGTTGATGACGATCAAACTTGTTTGAGGAGTATCACACTTTCAATATGAGTTTGACTACTTTACTCTTTTACGGTCAAATGTATGTTTAGAGACCTTATGAATAATCATACTAGATTCCTCTGAAAATATATTTGAAAGTAAGAATTTTATGTGGTCCTTACGTAAAAAAGGTTTTGTAACAAAGAACAACCTTGCAAAACAAAATTGCAGTTGGAACAACATACAAGTGTTGATTTTGTGATTAGACGATACCGTTCAACATATCTTTGACCGATTTGGTGAAAGAAAGCGTTTTTGAGCCATAGACATGTAAGTTTACACCTATGTAAAGTAAAATGTTCAACACTTGTGGCACATACCCATTTTGGATCAATTGATAGCGTATATCACATGTGACCTAACATCCGTCCAGTCTATATCCCTTGATTTCTCTAATGCAATAGCTCTGTTGCACAAGAATTGCCAAGTTGCCAAAGAAGGTCAATCCTGTTATACAAAGCAATATGCTTACATATTCTTTCCTTCTATAGAGTGAAGAGTTTCCAAGCAAGAGTTCTCCCAAGTACAAAATTCGAGAATAGATTCATCGGAACCTGAACCTTTTCTGAGAAGAGTTGAGTGAGATATATGATAAGTGAATAGGTTTAAGGGTCCCCTTGGTAACACGGTTTTTTCTTAGTATTTGAAAGATACCACAGTTTATTAAAATATCATAGTTTGGAGTACTTTTATCTTTTTGGCTATAATAAAATACCATAGTTTTGAAACTGTGGTATAGCAAAAACTGTGTTATATTTGCCTTGCTAAAGAAAGAGGTCTAGACCTCTTTTTTCCCGAATACTCTTGTTTTATTAAAACTAAAGTTTCTCATTGCCAAGCGTAGCAATACTATGGTCTTGGAATACTTTGGTTTTACAAAAATTAAGCAGCCAAATAGAGCCTAACTCTTTATCCACTTTTAGAGATTCAATAAAATTTTCTGAGGCTTTGTTTTTCTACAGCAAGTTACTACGAAAATTCAACCCCTCTGACTAGAGCACACGGAGGAATTGGCTAATAAAAAATTTACATCTAAGATATGTGTGGGAGTTTTGATGGGTTTCGCGGCATAGTAAATCAAAATTTTCTACGGATGCGAACAGAGGGAAAGCCAAGATCTAATCTAGGAGATGCAAACAACGAGAGAGATTGGATTAGATCTTCGTACCCTTGAAGATTCGCACAGCGGAACGCTCGTCGGAACGTGGGTGATGTAGTCGTACTCGCTTCTCCTCCTCGCGATCCGATCCGATCTAGCACCACAAGTGGCGGTGCCTCCGTGAGATGCACACGTGCAGCACCTCGACGTCTCCTCCTTCCTCGGACCAGCAAGTATGGTGGAGACACGGATTGAATCTACAACACGACGGCGTGGTGTATATGGTGGAGAGTTTTTTGCAGGCTTCCGCCTGGCGATCGGGAGGGAGAGGAGGCGGCAGGCGGCTAGGGTTGGAGGAAGGTGTGGGGGTGCGCCCAGCCCTCTTTATATAGAGGGTGAGGGGCAACCCTATCCCTCCCCAAGCCAAGGCCGGCCAAGGAGAGTGGGGGCAAGGACCCCCCCTAGAAGCTCTATCTAGGGTTTAAACCCTCTTTGGCCATTTGGGTCCTATGGGGCCTTGTGCCTGGCCCAATCTTGACAGGCACTCCCTCATAGGCCCATGCCCCTCCCGGAAGGTGGGTCCACGTTGGTCCCCTTCCGGAAGGTTCTAGAAGCTTCCTACAATACCGATTAATCCGAACAATTCGAACGCAAAACTGCCTTTGCCTTATATGAATCTTATTCTCCGGACCACTCCGGAACCTCTCGTGATGTCCCGGATCCCATCGAGACTCGAACAAAACTCATAAACCAATTATCCAATCTATCCTAGCGAGACACGTTAAGTGTGTAACCTTGCGTTCGAGAATATGCTGACATGATCTTCTATCAATAATCAACAGTGCGGACACCCATATTGACTCCCACACATTCATCGATGATCATATCGGATGAACCACGATGCCAGGATTCAATCAATCCCATATATATATTCCCTTCGTCTCGCGATATTTTACTTGCCCGAGATTTGATCGTCGGTACCATCATACCTAGTTCAATCTCGTTCACAGCAAGTACTTTACTCGTTCCGTAATCCGATATCACTTTGCGATTAACTCCTTAACCACATGCTTGCAAGCGGTATTGATATCGATTACCGAGTGGGCCCGAAGTATATCTCTCCGACTTGGGAGGGACATGTGGCATCCCGCAAAACCACTACTAGAAAATCGCGTTGAATTTGTGCATTGCGTCGTCATCATCCTGCATTGTTTGCATAAAACTATTTTCGCAAAGCCCGTTTTGTTTTCCAAACGCCCCATCTTTATTCAAACGCAAAGCCCGGGTCTCCGGATTAATTATTTTTGGCCGCTATCGGTTACATACGGCCCGTTTAAAAACAAATAAAAAGTTTAATTATTTTCAGTAGTGGCAGTCGAACGGGCCGTTTCGACCCGAACGACCACCCCAGAAAATTAGAATCGGTCCCTCCCTAAAACCTTTTCTACCTACACCTAACCTACCCACCAACCAGCCACCTCACCTCAGCCTATCCCCATCCGCCACCTCACCTTCTCTCCTCCCTCCAGCCAATCGGCTGCTGTCACCTAGGCCAACCCACTCCCCTTTTCCCTCCTCTCTCTCTCCACTCCCCAACCACCGACCCTGTTCCCGGCCCACGCCCAGACGCACGCCCCACCTACGCACACGCTGCAGCCTAACGCCCTCAAGGCCAGCACACCCCCGCCCCACCAAGCCCAACCCCACGGCCCCATTGACCCAGCTCCACCAACCCCCACGCGTCTTCCTCCTCTCCTCCCTCCCCGCGTGCTCCCTCTCTCCCCACCTTCCTCACCATCTCCGCTTCGCCCATGAGAGCCGTCGCTGCCAGCTGAGCCGCCTCTCCTCAGCGCCCCTACCCGCTTAGCTCGCCACCGCAGCTCCGCCACCGCCTTCTCCGTACCTCGTCGGCGCGGTCTTCTCTCGCCCGCTCGCCCGCGTTCGCCCGCCTCCGCCCGCGGCAAGAAGCCGCCTTCCTCGCCCTGCGACCGCCGCGCCTCGAGCATCCTCGCCGCGGGCGTCCCACCGACAGCGCGCCGCGCCTCCGCTGCCCGCGTCGACCCTCTCTCGCGCGCGTCGTCGCCCGCGGCGTCGTCGCCCGCCCGCTCAAGCCCGGCTGCGTCGTCGCCCCTCCGCGCCTCGCCCTGCAGTCGCCTCCCCTCGCCAACCTCGCCGCCTCGCTCGTCCCGGCCATGGCGGCAGCGAGCAGCTCCGTCCCTACGCGCCCAGCTCGAGCCTCGCCTTCTGCAGCGTCGCCGCCCGGCCTCGGCGACCCGCGATCCCGGCCCTCCTCTCGGCCCGCTTCCGCCGCGTCGCCGCTCCAAGCCCTGCTGCATCGCCATGACCGGCATCGAGCATAAGTGCGTGTTAAGTTTTACCAAGACCTTCACCAAGACAGTATCGAGGCAGGTCCAAAGACCGACACTGATCCTCAAGCCCGAAGACTACATCGGACCGGAGACACTCGAAGGGGCACCTACAGGGACTTCTACACGGAAGGGAACGACATGATCTTCTTCGTGGACAAGTGGAAGTTGCGCGTTCCAGAGACCACCGACAAGATCTTCTCGAGGCGGAAACAACAAGAGCCCTCTCGGAACCCGAAGATCGCGGAACCCCAAGACCTTCGACATGGAATCATAGGCCGCGCCTCGACACGGCAAGGTCGCCACGAGGACGCTCCCGGACGCTAGTACCGACTCGATGGCGCGGTACCGACGAGACCCTCGCAACGGCAAGCTTGACCCCGTGGAACCCGACAAGATCTGCATGCGACAAGAACGCCCCGACCGGGGAAATCCGATGCGCCCCGACACCGAACCAAGTACCCCTTTCCGGACGCCGAGTCCGTCGAGACCCCGATGCGACAAGATCTGCCCCGATATCGAGAACGACCCCGGAGTCCGAGAACGCTTCTGTCGAACCTCGTCGACCCCGAGACCGGACCCTGGACCCAGATACCGACCCCGAACCTCGGAACCCCAAGTCCGTCGAGACCCCTCAAAGTGTGAACCTTTTCCTCGATACCCTATTTTATAAATGATATCAACTTGTTGCATTAAATCATTCATCTCGCATGCATATCTGTGGTTTGGGGGCCTTATGCCGTTTCACCTCCTAATTAAATATGGGGCCCATATGCGGGCAAATCTAGTCACATATCGGCCTCATTTAAACTTGTGTAGCGAACCGGCGATATATTCTACCTTGTTAAACAACATTTAATTTGCGGGGTAGCTAAACAACATGAACCACCTAAATATTGTCGGGACCCCGGTCCCACTTATTATGACCAATTGCATCGCACCTTTGCCATGCCATCCATCATGCATGCATCATGCCGATCTTCTGCGTTGTATTAAATAGTGCATCCGGTGTTTCTTCTAGTGTTTTGCTTCTTCGCGGATAAGGCCGTTGAGTTGATGTGAGCTTCGCCCCGGTCTTCGCTCGAACCCTTCGACAATGTTTTCAGGCGAGCATCTCCCCCTTTCTACCTATCTTACTTTTATAGTATTTACTTCCCTCCTGTTGATCTATTGCTATCTGTGTTGCGTTGCTCTAGTTTCGTACCCGTGATATCCATTGCAGCCATATATAGCCTTGGACACATCCTATTACCTGTTGTTTGGTAGATAGTTGGACCCGCGTCGTGATCGCTTGCTCAAGTGTTTGGCTTGTCGTCAAGTACCACCAATGTTGGAGGAATTGCCGCATGTTGATGTTGGAGATGATCATGGTTTTACTTATTGTTCACTTAAATTCCTGTTTAACAACTAAAATTGAATTAAGCAGAGGCATCGGTGGGTGATAGGTAAGTTTTGGTTTCCGACCGCCCACTTGTGTCCCGTAGGACCCGAGTTCTTGACACTGTTAGAGATCGGCGCTAACCACATGTGGGAGATATGGGCCCCCATTGATAATTACCTGATTTCAAAGTCTTGTCTTGGGGGCCACAACTAGTTTGAGGTGTTTTTACTATTCGTACTTATGCCATGCTACTTATGTATTTACGTTTGTGCAGGAGCACTGCATCTTTTAGGAAGCGAGTGATTACGCGGTATCGGCAGGTCCCGATTGGGGATCTGTCGCTTCTGACCATTGTCGCAAACCCTAAGTCCGTCTCGGAGACCGCCGACTTCGTTGGTGTACTTAGTGGGGTGGCCCCGTGCTTGCTGGGTGCGGGAACGTCGTGACTTAGGCCCGCCGACATCTGGATGGGTGTATGTTAACCGATCCGCAAAAGGGTCAAGTGCTGTGGATACTTTGGTGCACCCTGCAGGTTAAATCTTTTCGAGAAGCCGTGTCCGCGGTTATGGACGACTTGGAGCACAGTGCTTGATCATAGACAACTATAACTAAAGTTTACTGTTTTCAATTGACTTGTATCCGATATGATTAGTAATCAGCTCCACTACAACGGAATGGCTAAGTAAAAGTACCAACAATTGCTGGGTTTTGGGTTCATCTCATGCTAAGTGTATCTGACTAGTAAGTGTTGCAACTATCACGGAATGGTCAATTAAAAGTGCCCACTGCTTACTTTATCAGAATGATTCTCTAAACCTGACTAGTAAAGTGCCGCAACTATAACTGAATAAGTAAAACTGCCAACTGTGTGAGTTCCTCGGTTGACTTCCTCGTTTGGTCTCGAGGGGGAAACGCCAGGATGGGTTTGTTTGGTGATAGCTTCAGGTTGGATCCGGATAGGTCTTTCTTACCCCTCTCTGATCGCCGCCAGTTGTATCGAGTCTCTATAGGTTGTATAGTACATGCTGCCGCTGCCGCTCGATCCACCATACCTATGTAGGCGAGGACCGGAATTCTAGCCTCGCCGTGTCGGCCTCAAGATCGACGCTCCTCTTTTTCCTTTGCCCTTTGTCGGCACCCCTTTTGTTTAAGCAGGTGTTGAGATCGACGTCGTTAGCAGGGTTACCCTTCCGGCTTGGCCTGGGCAGGGTTATGGACGCCATTGATTATTCTTCAGGGCTCTTAGCCCCATTTGCATCTTGTCCGTAGTCGGACGCTCGAACATTTTCAAGGTGATTTGGCTCTTTGTATATTATATTTGTATTCTTGACTCTTTGAGTCGCTGTTGTATATATCTGTTCTGTGGGTCCCAACGAGGACTGTTGTGTAATGTTATTACTTTGTTCTCCACCCGCACGAAAGTGCCTGGTGGTCACCTTCGAATCGTTTCTATGCGGGTTTGGCGGGTTTTGCTAAAACTTGCATAGGACCGATTCTGAGGGTGTTACAGGACAAATCCCATCTCGATACATATAACCCAACAGATACTGTCTGATCACCTGAGAGACACCTTTATGATCACCCTCTCATAGGATGACGTTTGATGACCTCAAAGCTTTCTTCTGATACCAGGGAGTTGTACTATCTCATGGTCTAAGGAATACAATATTTGACATAAGAAAAGCTTCGCAAAGACGAACATGATGACACGATCTAATTGCTTCGCTTAGTTTGGGTCTGTCCACCATATCATTCTCCCAATGATATGATCTCATTATTAATCGACAACTCATGTCCATGGTTAGGAAACCTTAACCATCATTAATCAATGAGCTAGTCCATAGCGGCGTACTACGGACACGGTGTTGTTCACAAACCACACAAGTATTAAAGTTTCCGCTTAATACAATTCTAGCATGGAATATAAACATTATCATGAACAAGAATTATAATAATAACATCTTTATTATTGCCTCTAGGGCATAATTCCAACAGTCTCCCACTTGCACTAGAGTCAATAATCTAGTTTACATTTGGCAACAATCTCACACCCATGGCACTGAGGTGCTGATCATGTTTTACACGTGGAAGAGGTTTAGTCAATGGATCTGCGACATTCAGATCTGTATGTACTTTGCTAATCTTCAGATCTCCATCTGCCATATAATCTCGGATTATATGAAACTTGCGGTTGATATGCTTGGTCTTTGGATGATATCTTGGTTCCTTAGCGAGTGCTATGGCGCCAGTGTTGTCACACAATATCTCCAATGGGTCCAGTGCACTTGGAACTACGCCAAGCTCAGTGATGAAGTTCCTGATCCAAACTCCTTCACTTGACGCTTCTGCAGCCGCCATGTATTCCGCTTCTACTGTAGATCCCGCGATCACGCTTTGCTTGCAGCTTCTCCAGCTCATAGCTCCTCCATTCAAAATATAAACGTATCCTGTCTGAGATTTAGAATCATCCTTGTCGGTGTCCAAACTAGCATCGACGTAACCTTTTCTGACAATTTCATCACCCCATAGACTAAGAACATTTCTTTAGTCCTATTTAGGTACTTTAGGATGTTCTTCACGGCTGTCGATGTTCCACTCTGGATCACTTTGATACCCTCGTCAAACTAAGAGCATTGGACACATCCGGTCTAGTACACACATGGCATACATGATAGAATCTATGGCGAGGCATAAGGCACTTTGCTCATAGCTTCCTATCATTTACATAGGCTGGACACTGAGCCTTGCTCAATATCTTACCTGACAACATGGGCACTGAACCTTTCTTTGCCTTATCCATTCTGAACCTTTTCAGAACTTTGTCTAGGTATGTACTCTGGCTTAAAGCTATCAGGCGTCTTTGTCTATCTCTATAGATCTTGATGCCCAATATATAAGCAGCTTCACCTAGGTCTTTCATTGAAAAACACTTGTTGAAATAACTCTTCACATCATTAAGCATGTTGATGTCATTTCCAATAATCAATATGTCATTCACATATAGTACCAGAAACGTCACCGAGCTCCCACTCACTTTCTTGTAGATGCAAGCTTCGTATCAATTTGGAACAAATCCAAAGCTCTTGATAACTTGATCAAAACGAAGGTTCCAACTCCGAGATGCTTGCTTCAGTCCATAAATGGAACGCTGAAGTTTGCATACTTTATCAGCATCCTTAGGATCGATAAAACCTTCGGGTTGCATCATATACAACTCTTCATCAATGTTTCCATTGAGGAACGCAGTCTTGACATCCATCTGCCATATTTCATAATCATGAAACGCAGCAATTGCTATTAAATCCGAATGGACTTAAACATCGCTACGGGAGAGAAAGTCTCATTGTAGTCAACACCTTGAACTTGTCGAAAACCTTTCGCGACAAGCCGTGCTTTATAGACGGTAACATTAACATCCGCGTCCGTTTTCTTCTTGAAGATCCATTTGCACTCAACGGCCTTTCGGTCGCTAGGAGGATCCACCAAAGTCCATACTTGGTTTTCGCTCATGGATCCCTATTCGGATTTCATGGCTTCTAGCCATTTCTCAGAGTCTGGGCTCATCATCGCTTCCTCATAGTTCGTAGGTTCACTGTCTTCTACCAACAAGACAGTCAAGACAGGGTTGTCGTACCACTCAGGAGGGGCACACGACCTTGTCGACCTGCGACGTTCAGTAGCAGCATCGTCCGAAGCTTCATGATCCTTGTCATTAGCTTCCTCTATTGTTGGTGTAGGCGGCACTGGAACAATTTCAGGTGTTGCGCTACTCTCCAATTCAAGAGAAGGTTCAATAACCTCGTCTAGCTCTACTTTCCTCCCACTCACTTCTTTCGAGAGAAACTCCTTCTCAATAAAGGAACTGTTCTTTGCGACAAACACTTTGCTTTCGATTCTGTGATAGAAGGTATACCCAATAGTTTCCTTAGGGTATCCTATGAAGACGCATTTCTCCGCTTTGGGTTCGAGCTTGTCCGGCATCAACTTCTTGACGTAAGCTTCGCATCCCCAAACTTTAAGAAACGACAACTTAGGTTTAGCACCAAACCACAGTTCATACGGTGTCGTCTCAACGGATTTAGATGGTACCCTATTTAAAGTGAATGCAGCGGTTTCTAATGCATAACCCCAAAATGATAACGGCAAATCAGTAAGAGACATCATTGATCGGATCATACCTAATAAGGTTCGGTTCCGGCGTTCAGACACACCATTGCACTGTGGTGTTCCGGGTGGCGTGAGTTGTGAAACGATTCCACTTGCTTTAAGATGCGTGAGAAAATCATAACTCAAATATTCACCTCCACGATCAGATCGTAGAAACTTAATCTTTCTGTTACGATGGTTCTCCACTTCATTCTGAAATTCTTTGAACTTTTCAAATGTTTCAGATTTATGTTTCAGTAAATAGATATACCCATATCTACTTAAGTCATCGGTAAAAGTGAGAAAATAGCGATATCCACCGCGCGTCGAAACACTCATCGGTCCGCATACATCGGTATGTATGATTTCCAACAAGTCCGTTGCTCGCTCCATCATACCGGAGAACGGGGTTTTGATCATCTTGCCCATGAGGCATGGTTCGCATGTGTCAAATGATTCAAAATCAAGAGACTACAAAAGTCCATCAGAATGGAGTTTCTTCATTCGCTTTACACCAATATGACCTAGACGACAGTGCCACAAATAAGTAGTATTATCACTATCTACTTTGCATCTCTTAGCCTCAATGTTATGGATGTGTGTTTCATCCCTTTCGAGATTTAGAAGAAATAAACCATTCACAATAGGTGCATGACCATAAAAGATGTTACTCATATAAATAGAACAACCATTATTCTCCGATTTAAATGAATAACCGTCTTGCAATAAACAAGATCCAGAAATAATGTTCATGCTCAACGCAGGCACATAATAACACTTATTAAGGTTTAAAACTAATCCCGAAGGTAAAACTAAGGAGAGCGTGCCGACGGCCATCACATCAACTCTTGATCCGTTGCCAATGCGCATCGTCACCTCATCCCTCGCAAGCCGCCGTCTATTCCGTAGCTCCTGTTTCAAGTTACAAATATTAGCAACTGAACCAGTATCAAATACCCAGGCACTACAATGAGGGATAGTAAGGAAAACATCAATAACATGTATATCAAATATACCTTTGATGGTGCCAGCCTTCTTGTCCGCTAAGTACTTCGGACAGTTGCGCTTCCAGTGACCCTTGTCCTTGCAATAGAAGCACTCAGTGTCCGGCTTAGGACCAGACCTGAGTTTCTTCTCAGCAGGGGCAACGCGCTTGCCGCCGCCTTTCTTGAAGGGCTTCTTTGCACCCTTACCTTTCTTGAAGGTGGGGTGCTTGTTGACCATCAACGCATGATTATTTTTCTTAGTATCCACCTCCTCAACTTTCAGCTTAGCGAAGAGCTCAGTGATCATATCAGTGGAACCAATCTGATTATGAGCAACTACAAAAAATTTGTAGCTAGGAGGGAGTGATTGCATAACTCTATCAATCTTGACCTCTTCTGGAATCTCGCAGTCCAGTTGCTCAAGGCGTTGAGTGTAGCCCGTCATCTTAATGGCGTGCTCACTAACGGAACTCCCTTCCTCCATCTTGCAGTTAAAGAACTTCTCAGAGATCTCATATCTCTCAGAACGGGCCTGAGTCTGAAACATGGTTTTCAGTTCTTCGAGAATCTCAAAGGGCCCGGGATAGTCTTCAAAACGATTTTGAAGTTCCGGTTCCATAGCAAACAACATGGTGCTCTTAATCACACCATAATCATCTTTGCCTTGATCGATAGACAGCTTTCTCATCGGTAGTAGCTTGCGATGGGGGTCACCTAACGCTTTCCCAAGGACATAGTCCTTTTGACTGCCAGAGAGAATGATTCTCAGATTGCGGAACCAATTGGTGAAGTTAGACCCATTGTTTTTAAGCTTTTCTATCTCAGCAAAAACGTTGAAGTTGAAGTTGGACTTGGCCATGTGATCTACAGTATTTGCAAGTACAATTTAGACTATGTTCATGATAAATAGTTCAACTTAATCAAATTACTAGATGAACTCCCACTAAATTCAACATCCCTCAAGTTGTTTAGTGAACACGATCCAAATTCACCACACCTAATCCGATCATCACGAGAAGAGATGTGGCTTCAATGGTGGACAACGAAGTGTCGATCATATCAATCATATGACTCATGCTTAACCTTTCGGTTCATGTGTTCCGAGGCCATGTATGTACATGCTAGGCTCGTCAAGTTAGACCCAAGTATTTCCGCGTGTGCAAAACTGGCTTGCACCCGTTGTATGTGAGCGTAGAGTCTATAGCACCCGATCATCACGTGATGCTTGGACACGACGAACTTTCGCAACGGTGCATACTTGGGGAGAACACAGTTTTTTTATCTTGATCTTTAAGTGAGGAATCATCTTATAATGCTACCGTCGCGATCTAAGCAAAATAAGATACATAAAAAGATAAACATCACATGCATATAACTTTATGTGACATGGTATAGCCAATCTTCGCGCAATGATCTCCATCTTGTGCGTTCCGGCATGATCTCCATCACTCCACCATGATTGCCTCCACCACGAATAGCAACTACAACTATTGCTAACTACTTAGCGATAAAGTGAAACTATTACATGGCGTATAAGAAGTTGACACACATGTCATACACAATTATAAAGACAACCATATGGCTCCTGCCGGTTGTGTACTCATCGACATGCAAGTCGTGAAGCATTACAAAACATGATCATCTCATACATTATACACATCACATCTTGGGCCATACCATATCACAGAAAACACTCCCTGCAAAAACAAGTTAGACGCCTCTACTTTGTTGTTGCATGTTTTACGTGGCTTATGGGAGTAGATGCTAAGAACTATTCTTACCTACGGAAAGCCACAACGGTGATATTATGGTTGCCAAACTACGGTGTTAATCCCATGACAACTATAGTGAGAAAGCGGCATCCACCACCGCATGTGTGGGCGAAGCCACCGTCAAGTGCGAGCGGTCTCGCGAACGACGTCGCGTAAGGTTGGCCTGGACCGCTTCAATCTCACTATCCTGCGTCATAAGAAGAACACAAACAAGAGGCTTGCAACAGAAAACATCAACGCCCGCAACAACCATGTTGCGTTCTACTCGTGAAACACATCTACGCATAGATCTAGCTCTGATACCACTGATGGGTTTCGCGGCATAGTAAATCAAAATTTTCTACCGATGCGAGCGGAGGAAAGCCAAGATCTAATCTAGGATATGCAAACAACGAGAGAGATTGGATTAGATCTTCATACCCTTGAAGATTACCGCCGTGAACGTTCGTCGGAACGTGGGTGATGTAGTCGTACTCGCTTCTCCTCCTCGCGATCCGATCCGATCTAGCACCACCAGTGGTGGTGCCTCCGTGAGATGCACACGTGCAGCACCTCGACGTCTCCTCCTTCCTCGGACCAGCAAGTATGGTGGAGAGACGGATTGGATCTACAACACGACGGCGTGGTGTATATGGTGGAGAATTTCTGCAGCAGGGCTTCGCCTACAAGCAGTCGAGAGGGAGAGAGGAGGGCAGCAGGGCGTCTAGGGTTGGAGGGGAAGTGTCATGGTGGTGGCACGTCAGATGCCATGGGTAGGCTAAAGTTTGGGGCCAATGGATACTAGTGGGATCTGGGGAGGGAAGATGTAGTTGATTCTACACACAATAGACTAAGGCAAAGATCTTTATTTCTTCTTCCTTGGGCTACAAGTGCTCCTTGAGCTGTATACAGGGTGAAGAGAAGAACTTTACCAGCCTAACGGTACTGAAAAGTGAGTCGATCCCTTGCTCAGGGTCGAAGCCTCTCCTTATAAAGGAGAGTCCTGGGCTCCTTTAGGGCTGATGTGGCAAGCATATTAGAGGAATATGCTTGTCCCAATATAGTAGTTCGGCGCCCTGTGGCATCCCGCAAAACCACTACTAGAAAATCGCGTTGTTTTTGTGCATTGCATCATAATGACCGCATGCTCATGTCATCATGCCGCATTGCATTTGAGCATCGTCATGTCATCATGCAATTGTTTGTCGAAACCTATTTTCTAAAAGCCTAGTTTGGTTTTCTAAATATTCCCCCTCTCAATTTCAAATTAAAGCGCCGGGCTTTTCCGGGTCTTTTATTTGTCTAAACACTATTTACAAAAGTTTATTTTAATTAAACAAAAGTTTATATTATTTTTAGGGGGCAGCCAAACCGGGCCGATCCGACCCAGTTGGCCACCCCCAGTACAAAATCAGCCTACCCAAAATCCCTAACCTACCCAATCCTAATCTACCCACCCTGCCTCCACCTCACCCCGGCCAATCGCCACCCGACACGTCACCCTGGTCCAAACTCCCATCCACTCCTAATCTGCCACCTCATCCTCCCTCTCCCCCACCCTGCCACCTCACCAACTCCCTCCCTCTGCCCCACACACACACCACCCACACACGCAACGCACGCCAACGCGCCTCACCCCACCCACACCCAACACGCTTCCCCGTGGGCTCCACCTCGTGGCCCCACCCACGCGCCCCCGCTCCCTCGCGATTCCCCACCCTGTCCTTCCCCGTGCTCTCCCCGACACCGCTCCTCCGCTCTCCTCACCCGGACGTGTGGCCGTCCCCGCCTGCATCGCTCCCCTCTTTGCTCCTCCGGCTGACCTCATGCCCGCTTCTGTCATGGACCTCCACCCCGTCGTCGCCAGGCTCCACCTCCCTCCTTCCCGTCTCCACCTTCTTCTCCCGCAACCCCAGCATCGCCGTCCCGCTTCCCTCGTCATCCGCGGCCTTGCAAGGAGCCATATCCTCCTTCGCCCTGAGCTCCCTTTGGCTCTGCCTCCCCGTGGCCACCATCGCCCCGTGGAGCTTATCCTTCCCCATCAAGCTCCGTGCCCCCCCCCCCGCCGTCGAGGCCGCCACCGCCTCCAGCTCGTGGCCGGCCCCCGTCGACCTTGCCGCCGTCGAGCCGCCTACTCCACCACCGGCCTCGCCTACACCGCGACCCACTTCTCTTTGCCGAGCTTCTCCGCGCCTCCCTGGAAACCCCGGCCAGCCCCTGTTCTACCTCGCAGGCCACAGCGTCTCCTCCTCCTCGCGCGAGCCTGGACTCGCCAACCTCTGTGCCGCCGCCTCCCAGCCCCAGCGGCGCCGTGCCGGCCGTTGCCAGGCCTGTCGACCTCCACCTCCGCCGCATCGATCCCAAGCCGCCCAGCATCGTCCTCCTCTCTGTTGGTCGCCCCGACCTCCTCTTCGTCCTTCTAGTTGACCGACAAGACCAAGGCGCCAGGTTCCTTTGTTCCGGCCGTCGTCGCCCGCCCTGTGCAGCTGCTGCTCCACTGCTCGTGATGGTGTTAAGTGCTGCATACATGGTACTGCAAGATTTGGATACTCTCAGGATTGTGGTGATGCTGCCCTCTGGACAATCATTTTGGCTCCAGCGTTAATCAGAGACCACCGACGCATATACAAGATCCTCATCGACCATTGAAACGGGCACCCAAGATCTTCCTGAGACCCATTCGCTACCAAGACCTACGTCACGGAAACCCCAAGATCTCCTTCATGAAATTCAAGAAGCCTGTTCGGGTGCCTGGAGACCGAGCCGAAACCCGTCGAACCCTCGGAACCGCCAAGTTCACCAAGACCCGTTCCCGGAGTCCGATTGTCGAGCCCGAACCCGTGGAAACCCGAAACCCCCCAAGATCTACGCCGCGGAACAACCAGGCCTTCGGGGTGGAACCGACAAGATCTACCGCCTAACGCCAAGTTCTTCATCCCGGACGCCAAGACCGACTTGATGGCGCGGACCCGACAAGATCTTCGCAACGACAAGATCGACACCGACCAGGGCGAGTCCGATGCGCCCCGACGCCAACCAAGTCCTGCTTCCCGGATGCGACAAGATCTACCTCAGTTATCCGAGAACGATCTCGTCGAGCCGTTCTCCCGTCGAACCCTGAGACCGAACCCCGAACCCCGGAACCCCAAGATCTCCGAACCCATGTGTGACCCCTTTTTCCGAGACCTATTTTATAAATGATATAGTAATTGTTGCATACCAATTGAGCATACTCGCATACATATCATGTGGTTTGGGGGCCTTATGCCGATTCACCATATAATTAGATATGGGGCCCATATGCGGGCAAATCTAGTCTTATATTGGCCTCATTTAAATTTGTGTAGCGAACCGGTGCTATCTTTTGCCATGTTAAGACAACATTTAATTTGCGGGGTAGATAAATAACATGAACCATTTAATTAATTGTCGGGACCCCGGTTCCGCTTAATATTGCCTAATTGCATCGCATGTTTGCCATGTCATGCATCATACATGCATCATGCCCGATCTTTTGTCGTAGTATTAAATAGTGCATCCGGTGTTTATTCTAGTGTTTTGCTTCTTCGCGGATTGGGCCGTTGAGTTGATGTGAGCTTCGCCCCGATCTTCGGTTGAACCCTCGGCAATGTTTTCAGGCGAGCACCTTCCCCCCCTTTCTACCTATCTTACTTTTATAGTATTTATTCCCTCCTATTGATCTATTGCTATCTGTGTTGCGATGCTCTAGTTTTCGTACCCGAGATATCCCTTGCAGCCTTATATTGCCTTGGACACATCCTATTACCTGTTGATTGGTAGATAGTTGGACTTGCGCGTCGTACTCGCTTGCTCAAGTGCTGTCGCGTGTCGTCAAGTACCACAATTGTTGGAGTCTTGCCGCATGTTTAATGTTGGAGATGATCATGGCTTTAATTATCGTTTAATTCAATTATCGTTTAATAACTAAAATTGAAGTAGGTAAATGCAGAGGCACCGGTGGGTGATAGATGATATTTGGTTTCCGACCGCTCACCGGTGTCCCGTAGGACCCCGAGTTCTTGACACCTGTTCCGAGATCGAGCGCGCTAACCACATGTGGGATGTATGGGCACCCCATCGATTTAGTACCTGATTTCAAAGTACTATACTGGGGGCCACAACTAGTTTGAGGTTTTATTTACTATCCTGTACCTATGCCATGCTTTACTGCTTTATTTACGATTGTGCGAGGAGCACCCTGTACTGTTTAGGATCGGGACACGTTTTCGCTGTATCGACAAGCCCAGTCATCTTTGGGTTCCCGATCGTTCTGGTCCACCCAAACCCTGAGTCCGTCTCGGAGACCGGCCGACTTTGTTGCGGGTAGACTTAGTGGGGTGGCCCTCCGTGCTTGCTTTGGGTCTGGGAAACTTCATGACTTACGCCCCGCCGACATACCGATGGGTGTATGTTAATTGATCTGGCAAAAAGGGTCGAAGTGCGTGTGGATACTTTGGTGCACCCCTGCAGGGTTAAATCTTTTCGAGAAGCCGTGTATGCGGTTATGGACGACTTGGAGCACAGTGCTTGATCATAGACAACTATAACTAAAGTTTACTGTTATAATTTGACTTGTATCCGATCTGTCTAGTAATCAGCTTCACTACAACGGAATGGCTAAATAAAAGTACCAACAACTGCTGGCTTTGGGGATATCTCATGCTAATTGTATCTGACTAGTAAGTGTTGCAACTACAACTGAATGGTTAACTAAAACTGCCCACTGCTTATTATACCAGGATGACTCATGCTATCTATATTTGACTAGTAATTGCTGCAACGATAAACGAATGAATAAAACTGCCAACTGTGTGAGTTCCTCGGTTGACTTCCTCGTTTGGTCTCGAGGGGGAAATACCAGGATGGGTTTGTCTGATGGTAGAATCAGGTTGGTTCCGAATAGGTCTTTCTTACCCCTCTCTGATAGCCGCCAGTTGTATCGAGTCTCTATAGGTTGTTTAGTGCATGTTCTTGCTTCGATCCACCATACCTATGTAGGCGAGGGCCGCCGAATTCTAGCCTCGCCGTGTACTGGCCTCAGTACTGACCGCTCTCTCCTTTTCCTTTGCCCTTTGTCGGCACCCCTTTGTTTAAGCAGGTTTTGAGATCGACGTCGTTAGCAGGGTTACCATTCCGGCTTGGCCTGGGCAGGGTTATGGACGCCATTGGTTATTCTTCAGGGCTCTTAACTCAATTTGCATCTTGTCCGTAGTCGGACGCCCTATCGTTTTAAAGGTGATTTGGATCTTTGTAATGTATATCTGTATTCTTGACTCGTTGAGTCGCTGTTGTATATATCTGTTCTGTGGGTCCCATCGAGGGCTGTTGTGTAATGTTATTACTTCGTTTTCCACCCGCACGAAAGTGCCTGGTGGGCACCTTTGAATCGTTTCTATGCGGGTTTGGCGGGAATCGCTAAAACTTGCATAGGGCCGATTCTGAGGGTGTTACAGAGTGGTATCAGAGCTCAGCAGTTGCGATACCCCACAAGTCCAGCCTGTAGGATAACCTAGCTAACGGCCGAAGTAGAGTGTCAAAACTAATTTTGCAAAATCGGTTGGATAGTTCTGATTAGGTTTGATTTTACTCCTTACCCCTCCGCTGCTCTCCTCTCACCTCTGCGTGTTTTCAATCCGCTCTCTTCTCTCTCTTCGAGTCCAGGATTTCTCGTGGTTGGGTTCCATCGTACCTTCAGGGTTTCGCCTCCTCCTTTGGTAACGGTGTTGCTACATCTGGTCTTCATGCTATCCGAGGAATCCTTCGTCTGGTGGACTTCTCTTTGTTCCTTCTTGTGCCTTCCGGTGCTTTACGGCAGCGACATCATCTACCAGATCCGATCCGATGCAGAGTCTGCATCACTCCTTTGTTCCTGAACCTCGATTGTCAAGATCTTCAGTCTGATTCCGAGAATGGTTGCACTCTTTTCTACTGATTGTGCAGAGTAATAGTATGGGTGCGTGATGGATTGGCCCCCATGCCGACTACTCCTTCTATTCGCTTTTGTACATTGAAGTAGATGAGAATGCATCGATTCCCTCTTCCTATCGAAGCTAGAGGTGGCTTTATTTGTTGATACCTCTACCTTCGCCTTTGTTTCCCGGAGTGTTCTCTCGACGATCACGGACAACGACCTCTTGTTAGTGGTGTCGCGAGGATCTACACGATGCGAGAAGATTCAGATCGCCGCCCTTCTTCCCGGTACCATGAGGCGGATCTCGAGGGCGAGATCCATTGTTAGTGGTGTCTAATTGTGGCATCCCGCAAAACCACTACTAGAAAATCGCGTTGTTTTTGTGCATTGCATCATCATGACCGCATGCTCATGTCATCATGCCGCATTGCATTTGAGCATCGTCATGTCATCATGCAATTGTTTGTCGAAACCTATTTTCTAAAAGCCTAGTTTGGTTTTCTAAATATTCCCCCTCTCAATTTCAAATTAAAGCGCCGGGCTTTTCCGGGTCTTTTATTTGTCTAAACACTATTTACAAAAGTTTATTTTAATTAAACAAAAGTTTATATTATTTTTAGGGGGCAGCCAAACCGGGCCGATCCGACCCAGTTGGCCACCCCCAGTACAAAATCAGCCTACCCAAAATCTCTAACCTACCCAATCCTAATCTACCCACCCTGCCTCCACCTCACCCCGGCCAATCGCCACCCGACACGTCACCCTGGTCCAAACTCCCATCCACTCCTAATCTGCCACCTCATCCTCCCTCTCCCCCACCCTGCCACCCCACCAACTCCTCCTCTGCCCACACACACACACCCACACACGCACGCGACACGACACTTGCACGCCAACGCGCCTCACCCCACCCACACCCAACACGCTTCCCCGTGGGCTCCACCTCGTGGCCCCACCCACGCGCCCCCGCTCCCTCGCGATTCCCTACCCCGTCCTTCCCCGTGCTCTCCCCGACACCGCTCCTCCGCTCTCCTCCCTCCGCCACCGGAAACCGCACGGCCATCCCCGCCTCGTCGTCGCTCCTCCCCCCTCTTTGCTCGTCCGGCCGCTGACCTCGCCGGGCGCCTGTCATCATGGACCTCCACCCCGTCGCCTTGAGCTCCACCTCCTCCTTCCTGCTCCACCTTCTTCTCCCGCAATCCCAAGACATCGGTCCCGCTTCCTCGTCATCCGCCCGGCCCGCGCAAGGAGCCATATCCTCCTTCGCCCTGAGCTCCCTTTGGCTCTGCCTCCTTTGGCCACCATCGCCCCGCGGAGCTTCTCCTTCCCCATCAAGCTCCGTGACCCCCGCCGAGGCCGCCACCGCCTCCAGCTCGTGGCCGGCCCCCGTCGACCTTGCCGCCGTCGAGCCGCCTACTCCACCACCAGCCTCGCCTACACCGCGACCCACTTCTCTTCGCCGAGCTTCTCCGCGCCTCCCTGGAAACCCCGTCCGGCCCCTGTTCTACCTCGCAGGCCACAGCGTCTCCTCCTCCTCACGCGAGCCTGGCCTCGCCAACCTCTGTGCCGCCGCCTCCCAGCCCCAGCGGCGCCGTGCCGGCCGTTGCCAGGCCTGTCGACCTCCACCTCCGCCGCATCGATCCCAAGCCGCCCGGCATCGTCCTCCTCTCTGTTGGTCGCCCCGACCTCCTCTTTGTCCTCCTAGTTGACCAACAAGACCAAGGCGCCAGGTTCCTTTGTTCCGGCCGTCGTCGCCCGCCCTGTGCAGCTGCTGCTCCGCTGCTCGTGATGGTGTTAGGTGCTGCATACATGGTACTGCAAGAGTTGGATATTCTCAGGATTGTGGTGATGCTGCCCTCTGGCCAATCATTTTGGCTCCAGCGTTAATCGGAGACCACCGACGCATATACAAGATCCTCATCGACCATTGAAACGGGCACCCAAGATCTTCCTGAGACCCATTCGCTACCAAGACCTACGTCACGGAAACCCCAAGATCTCCTTCACGAAATTCAAGAAGCCTGTTCGGGTGCCTGGAGACCGAGCCGAAACCCGTCGAACCCTCGGAACCGCCAAGTTTGCCAAGACCCGTTCCCGGAGTCCGATTGTCGAGCCCGAACCTGTGGAAACCCGAAACCCCCCAAGATCTACGCCGCGGAACAACCAGGCCTTCGGGGTGGAACCGACAAGATCTACCGCCTAACGCCAAGTTCTTCATCCCGGACGCCAAGACCGACTTGATGGCGCGGACCCGACAAGATCTTCGCAACGACAAGGTCGACACCGAACAGGGTGAGTCCGATGCGCCCCGACGCCAACCAAGTCCTGCTTCCCGGATGCGACAAGATCTACCTTAGTTATCCGAGAACGATCTCGTCGAGCCGTTCTCCCGTCGAACCCTGAGACCGAACCCCGAACCCCGGAACCCCAAGATCGCCGAACCCATGTGTGACCCCTTTTTCCGACACCTATTTTATAAATGATATAGTAATTGTTGCATAGCAATTGAGCATACTCGCATACATATCATGTGGTTTGGGGGCCTTATGCCGATTCACCATATAATTAGATATGGGGCCCATATGCGGGCAAATCTAGTCTTATATTGGCCTCATTTAAATTTGTGTAGCGAACCGGTGCTATCTTTTGCCATGTTAAGACAACATTTAATTTGCGGGGTAGATAAATAACATGAACCATTTAATTAATTGTCGGGACCCCGGTTCCGCTTAATATTGCCTAATTGCATCGCATCTTTGCCATGTCATGCATCATACATGCATCATGCCCGATCTTTTTCCGTAGTATTAAATAGTGCATCCGGTGTTTATTCTAGTGTTTTGCTTCTTCGCGGATTGGGCCGTTGAGTTGATGTGAGCTTCGCCTCGATCTTCGGTTGAACCCTCGGCAATGTTTTCAGGCGAGCACCTTCCCCCCCTTTCTACCTATCTTACTTTTATAGTATTTACTCCATCCTATTGATCTATTGCTATCTGTGTTGCGATGCTCTAGTTTTCGTACCCGAGATATCCCTTGCAGCCTTATATTGCCTTGGACACATCCTATTACCTGTTGATTGGTAGATAGTTGGACTTGCGCGTCGTAGTCGCTTGCTCAAGTGCTGTCGCGTGTCGTCAAGTACCATAGTTGTTGGAGTCTTGCCGCATGTTTAATGTTGGAGATGATCATGGCTTTAATTATCGTTTAATTCAATTATCGTTTAATAACTAAAATTGAAGTAGGTAAATGCAGAGGCACCGGTGGGTGATAGATGATATTTGGTTTCCGACCGCTCACCGGTGTCCAGTAGGACCCCGAGTTCTTGACACCTATTCCGAGATCGAGCGTGCTAACCACATGTGGGATGTATGGGCACCCCATCGATTTAGTACCTGATTTCAAAGTACTGTACTGGGGGCCACAACTAGTTTGAGGTTTTATTTACTATCCTGTACCTATGCCATGCTTTACTGCTTTATTTACGATTGTGCGAGGAGCACACTGTACTGTTTAGGATCGGGACACGTTTTCGCTGTATCGACAAGCCCAGTCATCTTTTCGGGTTCCCAGTCGTTTACAGCCGTCCACCCAAACCCTGAGTCCGTCTCGGAGACCGGCCGACTTTGTTGGTAGACTTAGTGGGTGTCCCCGTGCTTGCTTTGGGTCCGGAAACGTCATGACTTAGGCCCCCGACATACCGATGGGTGTATGTTAATTGATCGGCAAAAGGGTCAAGTGCTTGTGGATACTTTGGTGCACCCTGCAGGTTAAATCTTTCGAGAAGCGTGTCCGGTTATGGACGACTTGGAGCACGATGCTTGATCATAGACAACTATAACTAAAGTTCTTGTTATAATTTGACTTGTATCCGATCTCAGTAATCAGCTTCACTACAACGGAATGGCTAAATAAAAGTACCAACAACTGCTGGCTTTGGGGATATCTCATGCTAATTGTATCTGACTAGTAAGTGTTGCAACTACAACTGAATGGTTAACTAAAACTGCCCACTGCTTATTATACCAGGATGACTCATGCTATCTATATTTGACTAGTAATTGCTGCAAAGATAAACGAATGAATAAAACTGCCAACTGTGTGAGTTCCTCGGTTGACTTCCTCGTTTGGTCTCGAGGGGGAAATACCAGGATGGGTTTGTCTGATGGTAGAATCAGGTTGATTCCGAATAGGTCTTTCTTACCCCTCTCTGATAGCCGCCAGTTGTATCGAGCCTCTATAGGTTGTTTAGTGCATATTGCGCTGCCGCTCAGTCCCCCATACCTATGTAGGCGAGGACCGCCGAATTCTAGCCTCGCTGCATCGGCCTCGATCGACCGCTCTCTTTTTCCTTTGCCCTTTGTCGGCACCCCTTTGTTTAAGCAGGTTTTGAGATCGACGTCGTTAGCAGGGTTACCCTTCCGGCTTGGCCTGGGCAGGGTTATGGACGCCATTGGTTATTCTTCAGGGATCTTAGCTCAATTTGCATATTGTCCGTAGTCGGATGCCCTATCGTTTTAAAGGTGATTTGGATCTTTGTAATGTATATCTGTATTCTTGACTCGTTGAGTCCCTGTTGTATATATCTGTTCTGTGGGTCCCATCGAGGGCTGTTGTGTAATGTTATTACTTCGTTTTCCACCCGCACGAAAGTGCCTGGTGGGCACCTTTGAATCGTTTCTATGCGAGTTTGGTGGGAATCGCTAAAACTTGCATAGGGTCAATTCTGAGGGTGTTACACGCCCCCCTTTCCATGTCGCTCCTCCTACTACGGCAAGGTTCCAGGGGACCTCTCCTGCACGCCTCGGGCTCCAGGACTGTCACCCCCGTGACCTCCTTCTGCCTCTCTGTCGCTCTGCGTCTTTGTCTGTAGTGCTTGGCTTGGCTCAGATTCTCCCTATCCTGCGGCTAGGGTTTGACTTCAGGATTCTCCTTCTCCTGCAAGCTTCGTATCATTCGGCCTTGCCTCCCGTAGCTTGGCTCGTCCTCTATCTGCATTAAGGTTATTCGGGCCGACCCAGCCGAGTTACGAAGTATCTCGGCCGGGTAACGTCTTGCCATTATCATGAGGGTCCTGCCCTTTCCCATCTCGGCTGACCTTTGCATGATTCGGCCGGCTTGGACTGTAACTCGGAAATTAGACGGGGAATATCCTTCTGTCTCTCCCCGTCTTTACCCTACCCGGGGTTATCCCCCCAACATTAGTCCCCGAAGCTGGTATGGCCCCGCCGATAACCTCGGCTGGGTCGTATCAGTTTCACTACACACATCCTGTATTGTTTCCGAGTTATTCTTTGCTTGCTCGATGTATTACCGTATCTTCTCGTGCACGCTTTGTCCTACGTGTCATCCCCATCATTATTTCTCTAGTTTTTTGTTCCTCTACAGTATTCACTGACATGCTATAGTTACTACTGCGCCTATCGCGCCGGCGCTGCGACGCCTCGTGCGCCGTTTCCGTTGGGGATCGCGATCTTCTCCGCAACCGTGTGGCCCTTGGTGTCGTTCCGCTCAACGACGTGCGGTCGTGCTACACACACGATCTATGCTACTAAACGCCACACCCACGATCCCACTACCTTGCTTGCGGCTAGGTTATAAAGAGGGGCGCGGCGCCTGAGGATTCACTTTCCCCCTTTCGTTCGCCAGCGCCCTTCTTGTTCCTCTCGCTTCCGTGCCCGCTCGCAGCTCCGCCGCCGCGCGTTCATCAGAACCTCCGACGGCGAGGACTTCGTTGCGTTGCTCCGTCTGCTCCGTTCGCGTTCGCTAGCTTCTGCGTTGTCGCCGGTGAGTTCCTTCTGGCCGCATCCCCTAGGCTTTTCCTAGATTTCTCTGTCTCGATTTCGTATTTGTGCGGCGGTTCTTCTGCTCCTCCGCCGCCGTTCCTGTGTAAAATCACGACGGGGCCCTGTAGCTCCAAGCTTTCCTCCGCAGCTAGTTCTTCCTCCGCCGATTTCTCCGGCGAGCTCATGTCTAGATCCTTTAGCGGTGGCCTGATAGAGGACGACGATGCTGGCTCTGGGCCTGAGCGAGGTTCGTGGCAGGGTTCCTCCGTTACTCGGCGCGAGATCGAGTGGCTTATCCGAACTCGGAGGATTCCCCCGAGGTCTCCTGTCGCTTACCCGGTAGCGAGTCCTCTCCTGATCTTCAGGAGGGCGAGTATGTTGTATTTATGTCGCATTTATCGCGCGACTTTGGTCTCCCTCTTAGCGACTTTGCTAGAGAATTCCTCGACTACTTCGGCCTTCAGCCGCATCATCTTCCTGCAAATGCCATCGCTTCTCTTTCTGCTTTTATCTCGGCCTCGGAGGGGTACTTCGGCCTATGGCCGTCTGTGCATGTCTGGTCGAAGTTCTTCCAGATTCGGTCTAACGTAATCCCCGACAAGTCTCTGCATCCTTCCGAGAAACTACTTACTCAATGTGGAGCAGCGTCCATTACACCTCGGAGGAAATCCGTATTTCCTCGTGTTACTGGGCTAGAGTCCTGCAAGAAGTGGCACAAGTCCTTCTTTTATGTCAAGAACACGGGAACGGAAGACAAGATTCGGCTCCCTGCATTCTCCATTGGTACGCCTTTGTAACACCCTCAGAATCGACCCTATGCAAGTTTGAGCGAAACCCGCCAAACCCGCATAGAAACGATTCAAAGGTGCCCACCAGGAACTTTCGTGCGGGTGGAAAACGAAGTAATAACATTACACAACAGTCCTCGATGGGACCCATGTAATGAGATATATACGACACGACTCCATGAGTCAAGAATACGTATGTAATATACAAAGATCCAAATCACCTTGAAAGCAGCAGAGGCGTCCGCCACGGACAAGATGCAAATGGGGCTAAGAGCTCAAGAATAACCAATGGTGTCCATAACCACCCAAAGCCAAGCGGCAGGTAACCTACTAACGACGCCGATCTCAAAACCTGCTTAAACAAAAGGGTGCCGACAAAGGGCATAGGAAAAAGAGGAGCCAAGATCGAGGCCAAGACACGAGACTAGAATTCGGTCCTCGCCACATAGGTATGGTGGATCAAGCGGTAGCATGCACTAAACAACCTATAGAGACTCAAACAATCAAGGCTATCGGAGAGGGGTAAGAAAGACCTATTCGAAACCGACCGGATACTACCATCAAACAAACCCATCCTGGTGTTTCCCCCTCGAGACCAAACGAGGAAGTCAACCGAGGAACTCACACAGTTGGCAATTTTATTTATTCGGTTATCGTTGCAGCAATTACTAGTCAGGTATAGATAATCATCCTGATAAAATAAGCAGTGGGCACTTTTAGTTAACCATTCCGTTATAGTTACAACACTTACTAATCAGATATAGATAACATGAGATAACCCAAAACCCAAAGCTTGTTGGTACTTTTATTTAGCCATTCCAGTAGGTTGCAATACTTACTAGTCAGTACAATGGTCGCAAGCGACACCCAAACAAGCAATTGTGGCAGATATTTAGCCATTCCATTATAGTGAAGCTGATTACTAGTCATTATAAAGTCAAATTTATAGCACTACTTTAGTTATGCTTGTCTATGGTCGAGATACTGTGCTCCAAGTCGTCCATATCCGCGGACACGGCTTTCAGAAAGTTTTACCCGGCCGGGGTGCACCAATAGCAACACACGCTCGATCAACCTCGGAAAAACCAAATCAAAACCCAACGAGGCTTTCACGACAAAGCAATCACAGGATTCAGAATTATTTCAGGGGGCCACCCCTTGAAGTCTTACCCGCAACGAAGTAAGCTAGCTCCGAGACGGACTCAAGGTTTGGGTGGACGGCTGCGAACGACTGGGAACCCAAACCTGGGCTTGTCGACACCGTGAAAACGTGTCCCGATCCTAAACAGTACAGTGTGCTCCTCGCACAATTTAAATAAAGCAGTAAAGCATGGCATAAGTACAGGATCGTAAATAAAACCTCAAACTAGTTTGTGGCCCCAAGAAATAAGACTGAATCAAGCTCGCTCGTGGGGTCCCATATACCTCCCGGATGTGGATAGCGCGATAAATCAAGGAACAGTATCAAGTACTGGGTCCTACGGGACACGAGTGGGCTCGAAACCAAATATTTTCTATCACCCACCGATGCCTCCGCTTTCAATTTTAGTTGTTAAACGGAATTAAAGTGAACGATAAGTAAAGCCAAGATCGCTCCAACATCAAACAAGCGCCAATACACCAACAATCGTGGCACTTGACGACATGCAACAACACTTGAGCAAGCATCACGACGCGCAAGTCCAACTATCTACCAAACAACAGGTAATAGGATGTGTCCAAGGCAATATAGGCTGCAAGGGATATCACGGGTACGAAAAACTAGAGCAACGCAACACAGATAGCAATAGATCAACAGGAGGGAATAAATACTATAAAAGTAAGATAGGTGGAAAGGGGGAGATGCTCGCCTGCAAAACATTGCCGAAGGTTTATCCGAAGATCGGGTCGACACTCGCATCAACTCAACGGCCTTATCCGCGAAGAAGCAAAACACTAGAATAAACACCGGATGCAATATTTAATACAACGGCAGAAGATCGGCATGATGCATGTATGATGTATGACATGGCAAAGATGCGATGCAATGTAACACCCTCAGAATCGGACCTATGCAAGTTTGAGCAAAATTCGCCAAACCCGCATAGAAACGATTCAAAGGTGCCCACCAGGCACTTTCGTGCGGGTGGAAAACGGCAATAATAACATTACACAACAGTCCTCGATGGGACCACATGTAGATATATATAACGGCGACTCCATGAGTCAAGAATACAAGTATAATATACAAAGATCCAAATCACCTTGAAAACGATAGAGTCCCACTACGGACAAGATGCAAATGGGGCTAAGAGCCACAAGAATAACCAATGGCATCCATAACCCTGCCCAGCCAAGCGAAGGGTAACCTCGCTAACGACGCCGATCTCAAAACCCGCTTAAACAAAAGGGGTGCCGACGAAGGGCAAAGGAAAAGAAGGAGCCAAGATCGAGGCCAAGACACGAGGCTAGAATTCGCGGTCCTCGCCACATAGGTATGGTGGATCAAGCGGCGGCAAAGATGCACTAAACAACCTATAGAGACTCAATACAACTGGCGGCAATCAGAGAGGGGTAAGAAGGACCTATTCGGATCCAACCTGAAGCTAACACCAAACAAACCCATCCTGGCGTTTCCCCCTCGAGACCAAACGAGGAAGTCAACCGAGGAACTCACACAGTTGGCAGTTTTACTTATTTGGTTATCGTTGCAGCAATTACTAGTCAGGTATAGATAATCGTCCTGATAAAGTAAGCAGTGGGCCCTTTTAGTTAATCATTCCGTTATAGTTGCAGCAATTACTAATCAGATACAGATAGCATGATATAAACCCAAAACCCAGCAGTTGTTGGTACTTTTATTCAGCCAATCCGTTGTAGTTGCAATACTTACTAGTCAGGTACAATGGTCGCAAGCGACACTCCAACAAGCAATTGTGGGTAGTATTAATTAGCCATTCCATTGTAGTGAAGCTGATTACTAGTCATTATAAAGTCAAATGTATAGCAATAAACTTTAGTTATGCTTGTCTATGATCGAGATACTGTGCTCCAAGTCGTCCATATCCGCGGACACGGCCGTAAAAGTTTTACCCGCCGGGTGCACCAATAGCAACACACGCCGATCAACCTCGAAAACCAAATCAAAACCCAACGAGGCTTTCACGACAAAGCAATCACAGGATTCAGAATTATTTCAGGGGGCCACCCCTTGAAGTCTTACCCGCAACGAAGTAAGCTAGCTCCGAGACGGACTCAAGGTTTGGGTGGACGGCTGCGAACGACTAGGAACCCGAAAGTGTGGCTGGGCTTGTCGACACCGCGGAATCGTGTCCCGATCCTAACAGACAAAGGTGCTCCTCGCACAATTTAAATACGTAAAGTAGCATGGCATAAGCACAGATCGTAAATAAAACCTCAAACTAGTTTGTGGCCCCAAGAAATAAGATGAATCAAGCTCGCTCGTGGGTCCCATATACCTCCGGATGTGGATAGCGATAAATCAAGGAACAGTATCAAGTACTGGGTCTTACGGGACACAAGTGGGCGTTCGAAACCAAATATTTTCTATCACCCACCGATGCCTCTCGCTTATTTCAATTTTAGTTGTTAAACAGGAATTAAAGTGAGCGATAAGTAAAACTATGATCAACTCCATCATCAACATGCGGCAATACATCAACAATCGTGGCATATGACGACACAACAAAGACTTGAGCAAGCATCACGACACGCAAGTCCAACTATCTACCAAACAATGGTAATAGGATGTGTCCGAGGCAATATAGGGTTGCACGGATATCATGTACGGAAACTAAAGCACCGAACACGTATAGCAATAGATCAACAGGAGGGAAGTAAATACTATAAAAGTAAGATAGGTAGAAAGGGGAGATGCTCATTGAAAACATGGTCGAAGGTTCAACCGAAGATCGGGGCGAAGCTCACATCAACTCAACGGCCTTATCCGCGAAGAAGCAAAACACTAGAATAAACACCGGATGCAATATTTAATACAACGGCAGAAGATCGGCATGATGCATGGCATGGCAAAGGTGCGATGCAATTAGGTCATATTAAGGGGAACCGGGGTCCCGACAATTAATTAGATTGTTCAAGTTGTTTAGAACCCCCCGCAATTTAAATGTTGTTTTAACAAGGCAAGATTATAGTATTGGTTCGCTACACAAGTTTAAATGAGGCCAATATAAGGCTAGATTTGCCCGCATATGGGCCCCATATTTAATTATTAGGTGAATCGGCATAAGGCCCCCAAACCACATGATAAGATGCATGCGAGTATGACAATTTAATATGCGACAAGTTGTATTATATTATAAAATAGGGTTTCGGGAAGGGGTTCACACATTAGGGTTCGGCAGATCTTGGGGTTTCGGGGTTCGGGGTTCGATAGGGTCCAGGGTTCGACGGGTCGGTCTCGGCGTTCGGGGTTAGGGTCTTCGGATCGGGGAAGTACTTGTCGCATCTACCATCTTCGGGTTTGCTTCGATCTGGTCCATGTCGGAGTACTTGTCGTCCCATGTGGCCTTCGGGTCCGGGGTCCCAGTCATGGCGTCCCGGGGAGGTACATGTCGTGTCCGTGACGGAGAACTTGAGGGTCCCTGCACTCGACGAGCTTGGCGTTCATGGGAGCTCCCGGTGTCCCGAGGATAAGATCTTGTCGGTCCCACCTCGAAGGCCTTGTTGTTCTGCAGTGGGGATCATGGTCATCGGGGTCCGGGTCTTGGTCATGTTGCCGGTAGCTCTTGGTGTCCAGGGGTCGTCGCTCCGGGAGGTGGATCTTGTCGTCTTGGCGTCATCGCCCCTAGTTTCCGCGGCGAAGTACTCGGGTTCACCAATCTCACCATCGTGGTCTGTGACGAAGATCTTGGATTAGGGCGCCACTTTGGTTCGGTGTCGATCTTGGCGGTCCCTTGTACACGTGGCCGTTCTGGTTGAGGGGCGGTCTTGGACGCGCGGCGGAGGGGTCTCGTGGCCACGCACGCGACGGCAGGGGCGAGCTCGGGCCGCGAGGAGGACATGGAGCTCGGCCGAGGAGGGTGACGGGTCGGTCTGCCACGGCCAACGACGGCAGGCGCAGGGTGGCAGTGGCCGCGAGCGGGCGGGACGAGGCGGCCCGCGGGGACGGAGATGGGCGAGGCGCGCCGGCGGGCGCCGGGCTGGCCGGAGCGACGGCGGAGAGGCGGGCAGGGGTGCGGGGCCGGTCGCCGACGGCAAAGGGCCGGGCGAGCGCAGTGGTGGCCGGCGACGCCGCCGCCGCCGCCGGGCCGGACGGCGAGGTATCGCGGGGCGCTAGGCGGCGGGACGGCAGGTAGCACGGGCCGAGACGGGCGGCTCGAGCGCGGACGGCAGGGCAGTGTCCGTCGCGGAGGAGGGGCCGCGGCAGGGGCCCGCGGGAAGGGGCGCGCGCGAGGACGAGGAGGCGAGCGGGCTCGGGCGGTGCTTGAGGGCGGCTTGCGGGCGGACGGTGGCGGGAGGCTCGAACGGCGACGGGCACAGCGGCGGGCGGGCAGCAGGGAGGCGCGCGCCGGGAGGCGAGCCCGCCGAGGCGAGGCGGCTTGAGCGGCGGCGCGGCTGGGGGTCGTCGGGGCGGCTCGGCCGCGCAGGCGCAGAGACGAGGGGGGCGCGACCGAGCGGATGGTGGCGCGGCGCGGCGAGGTTAGGGGACACAAGGGACACCGAGAGGGGAGAAGGGCGGCGAGGGAGGCAGAGGGGAGCGGGACGCTGGGTACGCAGTGGGGGGGGGGTGGGGCCCAGGGCGACTCGATCGGGGAGGTGGGGCCACGCGGGGCTGTGCGTGTGGTTTGGTGGTTGTGTTGAGGGAGAGAGAGCTGAGAGAGAGGGAGTGAGCCAAGTGGCAGAGGTTGATTGGAGGATGGGGGAGGGACAGCTGAGGTGGCAGCGTGTGAGTGGCCAGGGTGATGTGGAGGCTGGGTTGGGGTAGATAGTTTGGTGGACTTAGGAATTAGGGGGGGCTGGTTAGGTGGGGCGATTTAAATCCTAGGGCGGTCGTTTGGGTCTATCCGGCCCGTTCGACTGCCCCGCAAAAATAATATAATAATTTTATTTAATTCTAAAATGCACCGTTTTGCAAAACATAGCCGACAACAAAATAATCCGGAGGCCCGGGGTTTGAATTTGAAAACAAGACAGGGCGTTTGGAAAACAAATCGGGCTTTGCGAAATAGTTTTTGACGAACAACACATGATGATGACGATGCAATACACAAATTCAACGCGATTTTCTAGTAGTGGTTTTTGCGGGATGCCACATGCAATTAGGTCATATTAAGCGGAACCGGGGTCCCGACAGTTATTTAGATGGTTCATGATGTTTAGCTACCCCGCATTTTTAAAGGTTGTATAACAAGGTAAAAGATAGCACCGTGTAACACCCTCAGAATCGGACCTATGCAAGTTTGGGCAAAATTCACCAAACCCGCATAGAAACGATTCAAAGGTGCCCACCAGGCACTTTCGTGCGGGTGGAAAACGAAGTAATAACATTACACAACAGTCCTCGATGGGACCCACCGAACAGATTTATATAACAGCGACTCAGAGAGTCAAGAAGACAAATATAATATACAAAGATCCAAATCACCTTGAAAACGGTAGAGCGTCCGACTACGGACAAGAGGCAAATGGGGCTAAGAGCCCTGAAGAATAACCAATGGCGTCCATAACCCTGCCCAGGCCAAGCCGGAAGGGTAACCCTGCTAACGGCGTCGATCTCAAAACCTGCTTAACAAAAGGGGTGCCGACAAAGGGCAAAGGTAAAACAAAGAAGCGCCAAGATCGAGGCCAAGACACGAGGCTAGAATTCGGCGGTCCTCGCCTACATAGATATGGTGGACTGAAGCGGCAGCGGCAGCACGCACTAAACAACCTATAGAGACTCGATACAACTAGCGGTAGATCAGAGAGGGGTAAGAATGACCTATCCGAATCCAACCTGAAGCTAACACCAAACAAACCCATCCTGGTGTTTCCCCCTCGAGACCAAACGAGGAAGTCAACCGAGGAACTCACACAGTTGGCAGTTTTATTTATTCAGTTATAGTAGCGGCACTTTACTAGTCAAGTTTACATAGTCGCCCGATAAGCAAAGTGGCACTTTTAGTTAATCATTCCGTTATAGTTGCAACAATTACTAGTCAGATACATTTATCATGAGATAACCCGAAAACCCAGCAGTTGTTGGTACTTTTATTCAGCCAATTCGTTGTAGTTGCAATACTTACTAGTCAGATACATTTGTCGCAGTTTACAACCTAACAAGCAATTGTGGGCAGTATTAATTAGCCATTCCATTATAGTGAAGCTGATTACTAGTCATTATAAGTCAAATTTATAACAATAAACTTTAGTTATGCTTGTCTATGATCGAGATACTGTGCTCCAAGTCGTCCATATCAGCGGACACGGCTTTCAGAAAGTTTTAACCCGGCCGGGGTGCACCAATAGCAACACACGCTCGATCAACCTCGAAACAACCAAATCAAAACGCAACTAGGCTTTCACGACT
This sequence comes from Avena longiglumis, assembly GCA_030063025.1. Lineage (NCBI taxonomy): Eukaryota > Viridiplantae > Streptophyta > Magnoliopsida > Poales > Poaceae > Avena > Avena longiglumis. Next base: position 450,883,029 of record CP125974.1, on the reverse strand, counting down.
GAACAATCACAGGATTCAGAAATATTTCAGGGGCCACCCTTGAGTACACCCAACGAAGTAAGTTAGCTCGAGACGGACCCCAAAGTTTAGGGGGCGGTAACGACAAGATGCCCCCAAACGGGACCGCCGATACACGAACGGGTCACAAGCCCTAAACAAGACAAAGATGAAAGTAACATGGCATAAGTACAGATAGTAAATAAAACCTCAAACTAGTTTGTGGCCCCAAGAAATAAGTCCGAATCAAGCTCGCCTGGGGTCCCATATACCTCCCGGATGTGGATAGCGCAAAATCAAGGAACAGTATCAAGTACTGGGTCTTACGGACACAAGTGGGCTCGAAACCAAATATTATCTATCACCCACCGATGCCTCTGCTTATTCAATTTTAGTTGTTAAACAGAAAGTAAAGTGACGATAAGTAAAACTAGAATCATCTCCAACATCAACATGCGGCAATACATCAGCAACTGTGGCATATGACGACGCACTTTAGCACTTGAGCAAGCAACTACGACGCGCAAGTCCAACTATATACCAAACAACAGGTAATAGGATGTGTCCAAGGCAATATAAGGCTGCAGGGAACATCACGGGTACGGAAACTAAAGCATCGCAACGCAGATAGCAATAGATCAACAAGAGGGAAATAAAGACTATAAAAGTAAGATAGGTAGAAAGGGGGAGATGCTCGCCTGAAAACATTGTCGAAAGGTTCAACCGGAGATCGGGGCGAAGCTCACATCAACTCAACGGCCTTATCCGCGAAGAAGCAAAACACTAGAAGAAACACCGGATGCAATATTTAATACAACGGCAGAAGATCGGCATGATGCATGTATGAGGTATGGCATGGCAAAGAAGCGGCGCAATTAGGTCGATTAAGGAACCGGGTCCCGACAATTAATTAGGTGGTTCATGTTATTTGTCTACCCCGCAATTTTAAATGTTGTTTAACAAGGCAAAAGATAGCACCGGTTCGCTACACAAATTTTAAATGAGGCCGATATGAGACTAGATTTGCCCGCATATGGGCCCCATATTTAATTATTAGGTGAATCGGCAGAAGGCCCCCAAACCACATGAATGTATGCATGCAAGACAATCATTATGCGACAAGTTGTATTATGTTGTAAAATAGGGTTCGAGGAAAAAGGGGTCACACATTAGAGGGGGCTCGACGAACTTGGGAATCCGGGGTTCGGGGTCGGGGTCCAGGGTTCGACGGTCCGGGGTTCGGGTTCGTGAAACGCTTCGATGACGGGTAGATCTTATGCTCCGGAAGAAGTACTAGGCGTTCTGTGTCGGTGTCGTTCTTGTCGTCGCGCAGATCTTGTCGGGACCGTGTGCCGGGTCGGTCTTGGCGTTCACGAGGGAGTACTTGTCGTACATGTGTCTTCGGTTCCGTGCCGATGATCTTGACGTCCCACGTCGGGGTCTCCAGGGTCTTGACGGCTTCGGGTCCGAGAGGGAGATCTTGGCGCCGGGGTTCTCGCGGCAGGAGTGCAGATCCTGTCGGTTCCACCTTGAAGTCCTTGTTGTGCTGCACTGGGGATCGTGGTTCACCGGAGTTCGGAAAGGAGCACTCGTCGCGTCGGGGTCTCGGCCATCGGATCTTGACGGAGGTCATGGCGTTCGTGAGGTGATCTAGGCGTCATATGCCGGGGTTGTCGGATGTCGGACTCGGGGTGACGTCGATGGTTCCATGTAGGAGATTCCGGGGTTCGCGGCGGGATCCTCGGTTTGTCGAGGGGTTGGCGGGGTCGGGTCGGATCGGCTTCGTCCGCGGCGAGATCTTGGTTCGAGCTTCGATCCTCGTGGCCGAGTCCGCTCCTCTCTCGACTGTCACACACGCTGCCTCACGACATACATACACGAGCACACACATACACGAAGCACACACAATGGGCTGGCCATTGGGCCACGGTGGCGGGCGTGGAGGGCCGGACTGGCTGCGGAGCGAAGCTCGGCGGGTCGGCGCGGGCGCGGGCGAGGGTGGTGCGGAGGCGGTCGCCGGGCGCGCCGGGCGGGGGAGGCCGACGCGGGCTCGGGGGCGACGGAGGTTGCTCGGGCGTGTCTCGCGAGCTGCGGGCGAGGTCCGGCGGTGTCAGCGGGCGGAGCCTCGCCGGAGCGGAGACCGCGACGCGACGGAGGCGGCCCGGCGACGGGAAGCTCAGCAGGCTGGCGGAGGCAGGGCTCGGGCCGCCGACGGTGGCGGGTAGGCGCGCGCGGGAGGGCGGCTAGGCCGCAGCGCATAGGCGGTCCCGGCGGCGGGCGACGGAGAGGCGGCGAGGCGAAGCGGGCGCGGGGCGGGCCGGGGGGGGGCATGGACGGCGGAGGCCCGAGGGGGCGGCAGCGTGGCCGGGGCCGGCGAGGGTAGCTGGGAGCAGGCGAGGAGGACGGCAGGAGGTAGGAGGAGGCGGCGGGCTGTGAGGTGGAAGCTCGCCGAGGCGGCGGAGCTTCGAGGCCGAGCGGCGGAGCGGGGCCGCGCTGGCTCGCTGCGGAGGTGAGGCGCTGTCCGGGGCGGCGGTCTCCGGTGAGCGGGCGGCGCGCGGAGAGAGAGGGGGGTGCTGCCGAGGAGCTGAGGAGGGGCGCTGAAGCGGAGGGCGGCGGCGCGGTTAGCAGCGAGAGCAGGGGCTCGCGCGGGTTGGGAAGGGGTCCGGGGAAGGTGGGTTCGGGGAAGGTGGGTTCGGGCCAAGGTGGGCGTGGTTCCGCCACGCTGGGTCCCATGGGGTGGGCCAGGCGCGGGAGGTGGGATCTGGGGCGTGGACCGGTCCAAGGGGGGCAGGTGGGGAGTGGGGGGGTTGGGTGTGAGGTTGACGAGTGGGTCCAGGTGGAAGGGGCCCGCGGGCAGAGGGTGGGTGACGCTGGGTGCGCCAGGGGGAGAGGCGCGGGGAGGGAGGGGTGGTGGCCGAGCCAGTGGCGAGCGGATGGGCCCCTGGCAAGTGAGGGAGAGGGGCGGGAGGTTTAGGTGAGAAAGGGGAGGGAAAAAGGTGGATAGGTGAGGTAAGGTGGTGGTATATTTTAGGTGAGAGGGGAGGTGTCACGCTTGGTTGGAGGGTAGAGATAGATTGGGTGAGACTAGGATTTAGAGGGGGGCTGATTTTGTTTTTGTGTTTGTTTGCTTCCGTTCAAATTAAAACACAGACACTTTGCACAACGGTTTTTAGGCAATTAAAATATCCGATGCTATCGGGTTTTTGTGTTTGAAACTAAGAGGGGTTTTTATACAATTCAAAACTAGGCTTTGCAAATAATGCGGTCAAACAATGCATGATGATGACGATGCTATGCACAAATTCAACGCGATTTTCTAGTAGTGGTTTTGCGGGATGCCACAATTCGACACCACTAACAATGGATCTCGCCCTCGAGATCCGCCTCATGGTACCGGAAGGAAGGTCGGCGGTCTGATACTTCGCGCTTCGTGTAGATCCTCGCGACACCACTAACAAAGGATCGTTGCTCCTGATCGTCGCGAGAGCACTCCGGGAACAAAAGGTCGAAGGTAGAGGTATCGCAAATAAAGCCACCCCTAACTTCCGTGGACGGAGTAAAATTGCTGGATCCACTGATTCAACGTACAAGAGCGGATGATAAGAGCAGCGGTAGGGTAGCTACTCCATTCCGCACTCAAACCATTACTCTGCACACGAACAGGCGGATTAAGCAACCAACTCTCGGAATTAGACTGAAGATCTTCATAGGCGGTATCCGGAACAAAGGTATGATGCCAGCAGAAATCGTATGAAAGACGCAATGATTAGGTTCCGCGATGGTTCCATTGGCATGAACAACACGTGCTCAAGGTCGACTCCAACTTCACCAACGCTCGTCCTTCTCATATGTTTTTCAACGACACTGATATCCGGCAAGGAACACATAGATAAAGATCTCAAGAACGAAAGATCGGATGACGGGCACAACAGAACAGTTGCAGATTGATGATCGCAGCACCTCCGTTACAAAAGAGAGATAGAGAAACCCTGAAGGTACGACGAAAACCCAACCACGAGAAATCCTGGACTCGAAGCAAGAGAAAAGAGCGGATTTAAAACACGTCGGGATAAGAGGAGAATAGCAGAGGGTAAGGAGTAAAATCAGACCTAATCAGAACTATCCAACCGATTTGCAAAAATAGTTTTGACACTCTACTTCGGCCGTCAGCTAGGTTATCCTACAGGCTGGACTTGTGGGGTATCGCAACTGCTGAGCTCGATACCACTCAGAACACCGATCGGACCTATGCAAGTTTGGGCAAAATTCACCAAACCCGCATAGAAACGATTCAAAGGTGCTCACCAGCACTTTCGCATGGTGGAAAACGGCAATAACATTACACAACAGTCCTCGATGGGACCCAATCAGATTGATATATAACACGACTCGTAGAGTCAAGAAGACAAATATAATATACAAAGATCCAAATCACCTTGAAAACGGTAGAGTCCGACTACGGACAAGAGGCAAATGGGGCTAAGAGCCTCAAGAATAACCAATGGCGCCCATAACCCCGCCCAGGCCAAGCCGAAGGGTAACCCCGCTAACGGCGCCGATCTCAAAACCTGCTTAACAAAAGGTGCCACAAAGGGCAAAGGAAAACAAAGAAGGAGCGCCAAGATCGAGGCCAAGACACGGCGAGGCTAGAATTCGCGGTCCTCGCCTACATAGATATGGTGGATCAAGCAAGCGGCAAAGACGCACTAAACAACCTATAGAGACTCGATACAACTAGCGGTAGATCAGAGAGGGGTAAGAATGACCTATCCGAATCCAACCTGAAGCTAACACCAAACAAACCCATCCTGGTGTTTCCCCCCTCGAGACCAAACGAGGAAGTCAACCGAGGAACTCACACAGTTGGCAGTTTTATTTATTCAGTTATAGTAGCGGCACTTTACTAGTCAAGTTTACATAGTCGTCCTGATAAAGTAAGCAGTGGGCACTTTTAGTTAATCATTCCGTTATAGTTGCAACAATTACTAGTCAGATACATTTATCATGAGATAACCCGAAAACCCAGCAGTTGTTGGTACTTTTATTCAGCCAATTCGTTGTAGTTGCAATACTTACTAGTCAGATACATTTGTCGCAAGCGACAACCGAACAAGCAATTGTGGGCAGTATTAATTAGCCATTCCATTATAGTGAAGCTGATTACTAGTCATTATAAGTCAAATTTATAACAATAAACTTTAGTTATGCTTGTCTATGATCGAGATACTGTGCTCCAAGTCGTCCATATCCGCGGACACGGCTTTCAGAAAGTTTTAACCCGGCCGGGGTGCACCAATAGCAACACACGCTCGATCAACCTCGGAAAAACCAAATCAAAACCCAACGAGGCTTTCACGACCAACAATCACAGGATTCAGAAATATTTCAGGGGCCACCCTTGAGTACACCCGAACGGTAAGCTAGCTCGAGACGGACCCCAAAGTTTGTGGGGTCATGGTAACGACAAGATGCCCTCAAACGGGGACTGTCGATACCACGTAAACGGGTCACAAGCCCTAAACAGTACAGTATGAAAGTAACATGGCATAAGTACAGGATAGTAAATAAAACCTCAAACTAGTTTGTGGCCCCAAGAAATAAGTCTGAATCAAGCTCGCCTGGGGGTCCCATATACCTCCGGATGTGGATAGCGCAAGAAATCAAGGAACAGTATCAAGTACTGGGTCTTACGGGACACAAGTGGGCTCGAAACCAAATATTATCTATCACCCACCGATGCCTCTCGCTTATTCAATTTTAGTTGTTAAATGTAAAGTAAAGTGACGATAAGTAAAACTAGAATCATCTCCAACATCAACATGCGGCAATACATCAGCAACTGTGGCATATGACGACGCACTTTAGCACTTGAGCAAGCAACTACGACGCGCAAGTCCAACTATATACCAAACAACAGGTAATAGGATGTGTCCAAGGCAATATAAGGCTGCAGGGAACATCACGGGTACGGAAACTAAAGCATCGCAACGCAGATAGCAATAGATCAACAAGAGGGAAATAAAGACTATAAAAGTAAGATAGGTAGAAAGGGGGAGATGCTCGCCTGAAAACATTGTCGAAAGGTTCAACCGGAGATCGGGGCGAAGCTCACATCAACTCAACGGCCTTATCCGCGAAGAAGCAAAACACTAGAAGAAACACCGGATGCAATATTTAATACAACGGCAGAAGATCGGCATGATGCATGTATGAGGTATGGCATGGCAAAGGTGCGATGCAATTAGGTCAGATTAAGTGGAACCGGGGTCCCGACAATTAATTAGGTGGTTCATGTTATTTGTCTACCCCGCAATTTTAAATGTTGTTTAACAAGGCAAAAGATAGCACCGGTTCGCTACACAAATTTTAAATGAGGCCGATATGAGACTAGATTTGCCCGCATATGGGCCCCATATTTAATTATTAGGTGAATCGGCAGAAGGCCCCCAAACCACATGAATGTATGCATGCAAGACAATCATTATGCGACAAGTTGTATTATGTTGTAAAATAGGGTTCGAGGAAAAAGGGGTCACACATTAGAGGGGGCTCGACGAACTTGGGAATCCGGGGTTCGGGGTCGGGGTCCAGGGTTCGACGGTCCGGGGTTCGGGGGTTCGGCGGAAACGTTCTCAGATGACGGGGTAGATCTTGCGTTCCGGGAAGAAGTACTAGGCGTTCTGTGTCGGTGTCGTTCTTGTCGTCGCGCAGATCTTGTCGGGACCGTGTGCCGGGTCGGTCTTGGCGTTCACGAGGGAGTACTTGTCGTACATGTGTCTTCGGTTCCGTGCCGATGATCTTGACGTCCCACGTCGGGGTCTCCAGGGTCTTGACGGCTTCGGGTCCGAGAGGGAGATCTTGGCGCCGGGGTTCTCGCGGCAGGAGTGCAGATCCTGTCGGTTCCACCTTGAAGTCCTTGTTGTGCGACCGGGATCGTGGTTCACCGGAGTTCGGAAAGGAGCACTCGCGGGCCGGGTCTCGCCATCGGATCTTGACGGAGGTCATGGCGCTCGTGAGGTGATCTAGGCGCCATATGCCTGGGGTTGTCGGATGTCGGACTCGGGTGACGCCGATGGTTCCATGTAGGAGATTCCGGTTCGCGGGCGGGATCCTCGGTCTTTGTCGAAGATCTTGGCGAGGTGCGGGTCGGGTGCCGGATCGGTCTCGGTCCGAAGGAGATCTTGGTTCGAGCTTCGATCCTCGTGGCGAGTCCGCTGCCTCTCTCGACAATCTGGTCACACGCGCTCCCACGACACATACACGAGCACACACACACGAGCACACATACGCTGGCCCACAGGCCACTGGCGGCCAGCGTGGAGGGGCCGGACCGGCTCCGGGCGGAGCGAGCTCGGGCGAAGGTCGGCGGCGGGCGCGAGGTGGTGCGGAGGCGGGTCGGGGCCGGGCGCGCGGGCGGCGGGAGGCCGACGCGGGCTCGGGGCGAACGGAGGTTGCCTGGCGTGTTCGCGAGCTGCGGCGGGGCGAGGTCCGCGGTGCTGGCGGAGCTCGTGAGCGGAGACCGCGACGCGAGACGAGGCGGCCCGGGCGACGGGCGAGCTCGCAGGCTGGCGGAGGGGCTCGGCCGCCGACGGTGGCGGGTAGGCGTGCTGGGCGGAGGGCGGCTAGGCCGCAGCGCATAGGCGGTCTGGCGGGCGACGGCGAGGTCGAGGCGGCGAGGGCGAGCGCGGGCGGGCGGGTTCGGCGGGGGGGCATGGACGGCGGAGGCCCGAGGGGGCGGCAGCGTGGCCGGGGCCGGCGAGGGTAGCTGGGAGCCGGCGAGGAGGACGGCAGGAGGTAGGAGGAGGCGGCGGGCTGTGAGGTGGAAGCTCGCCGAGGCGGCGGAGCTTCGAGGCCGAGCGGGGCCGCGCTGGCTCGCTGCGGAGGTGAGGCGCTGTCCGGGGCGGCGGTCTCCGGTGAGCGGGCGGCGGCGGTTAGAGGAGAGGGGGGGTGTGCTGCGGCCAGAGGAGCTCGAGGAGGGGGCGCCGGAAAGCGGAGGGCGGCGGCGCGGTTAGCAGCGAGAGCAGGGGCTCGCGCGGGTTGGGAAGGGGTCCGGGGAAGGTGGGTTCGGGGAAGGTGGGTTCGGGGCCGCGCGTGGTGGGCGTGTCTGCCACGCGTGGGTCCTGGGGTGGGGCCAGGCGCGGGAGGTGGGATCTGGGCGGACCGGTCCAAGGCGGCAGTGGGGAGTTTGGGGGTGAGGTTGACGAGTGGGTCCAGGGAAGGCCCGGGGCGAGGGGGTGGGTGACGCTACTGGGCGCTGGGGCAGGCGCGGGCCAGGGGAGGTGGGTGGCTGGCTGAGCCAGTTGGCGAGCTGATGGGCCCCTGGCCAAGGGAGAGGGAGAGGGGAGGTTTAGGTGAGAAAGGGGAGGGAAAAGGGTGGATAGGTGAGGTGGTGGTGGGTATATTTTAGGTGAGAGGGGGAGGTGTCACGTTTTGGTTGGAGGGTAGAGATAGATTGGGTGAGACTAGGATTTAGAGGGGGGCTGATTTTGTTTTTGTGTTTGTTTGCTTCCGTTCAAATTAAAACACAGACACTTTGCACAACGGTTTTTAGGCAATTAAAATATCCGATGCTATCGGGTTTTTGTGTTTGAAACTAAGAGGGGTTTTTATACAATTCAAAACTAGGCTTTGCAAATAATGCGGTCAAACAATGCATGATGATGACGATGCTATGCACAAATTCAACGCGATTTTCTGGTAGTGGTTTTGCGGGATGCCACACACCGGTTCGCTATACCAGTTTAAATGGGGCCAATATAAGACTAGATTTGCCCGCATATGGGCCCCATATCTAATTATTAGGTGAATCGGCATAAGGCCCCCAAACCACACAATATGCATGCGAGTATGAAAATTCAATATGCAACAAGTTGTTATTATATTATAAAATAGGGTTCTCGGATAAGAGGTCACACATAGGGGGCTCGACGATCTTGGGGTTCCGGGGTTCGGGGTTCGACAAGCGGTCTCGACGGAACATTCTCGAACAACGGGCCGATCTTGTCGTGCTTGTGTTCGGTGCGTTCTCGCGAACTGGTCGCCCCGCTTGAGGTCTTGGCGCTCGGATCGGTCTTCGTGCCTCAGGTCCGGGTGAAGTACTCGGCCCACGAGGGAGTACTTGTCGATGTGGTCTTCGGTCCGGGGTCTCGCGTCCGTGACGAAGATCATGGCATCCGTGTAAAGCAACGGGTTTCCGAGGCTCGTCCCGAGGCGATCTTGGGGTTCGGGCTTCAAACACCGGTCGGTTCGGGTTTCGAGTTGGGGCCTTCGGATCCTTGAGGCGATCTTGGCTGCCCGCATCTTCGAGTCGGGATCTTGGACCGTGTCGGCCTTCTCAAGGTCATGCATCGCTCCGTGGAAGGCCTCGAGGGTTCGGTGACGGAGATCTTGACGGCCCGAGGAGGACTTGGTGCCCGCTTAATGGTCGAGGAGGATCTTGTCGAGGGATCCGGGGTCACAGGGCGTTTAGGGCGACGATGGCCGCTGTTGTCAAGCAGCCATCTAGCATTGCCGCTTGGGCCTTGTTCGAACAGGAGGTAGGCGCCTCGGTGTCGGGAGGGGCCTTGGCGCGGAGGTGGTCACCGCGAGCTGGAGGCCGACGGCTTGATGGAGGGCGCCGGGAGGGACTTGGCGAAGCGCCGGCGGGTCGAGGCGGCTGGGGCGAGGCAGAGCGACGAGGGCGGCCGGTGACGGGTCGAGCACGGGAGATGCGCTGGGGGCGTCATGAGATTCGGGCGGCGAGATGGGGAGGAAAGGGAGAACGGCGAGACAGAGGCGAAGTTAGGGCGGGCCGCATGAGCAGCGTGGTCGCGGGGTCGAGGACACGGGCCGGGCGGACGAGGAGGGGCGCGGGCGGGTCGCATGGGCGCCGAGGAGAGGCGAGGAGGACAGACACGAGGCGGCCGCTGACGCGGCCGGGCGCGGCCGGGCCGGGAGCGGAGCGGGAGCGCGGGTGAGGAGAGGGGGCGCTGGGGTTGGGGAAAGGGAGAGAGGCGTCAGTGAGCTGGACGGGAGAGGGAGGTGAGCGGGCGGCTGGGAAGGTGGGAGAGGCGGCACGCTTGGTCGGCGGGCGAAAGGCTGCCGGGCGGTGGCAGCGTGGAGCGTGGTGGAGGCGAAGGAAGGGAGGAGAGGGGCTGGGCGGTGGGGCGGGTCCCGGTGGGCCGGGGTCACCCGTGGGGACGCGGGCGCGAGACGGAGTCGTGCGCGTGGGAGCGCGTGGGTGTGTGTGGGGTGACCCAGGTGGGTCCAGCGGTGTCGGGGTGGCTAGGGAGAGAGGCAGGTGAGGCTAGTGGTCGGTGTGGGGTGGGGCCCGGGTGATAGAGAGAGGGGTGAGGGAGAGCTGGGTGAGAAAAGGGAGAGGGAAAAAGGTATGGATCGATGAGGTGGCAGGTGGGTGGAGATTGGGTGAGAGGGTGAGGTGGCGGCCTGCGGTAGGTGGGTAGGATAGATTTGGGTGGGGATAGGATTTAGTGGGGGCTGATTTAAAATGTGTGTTTGTTTGGTCTTGTCTATTTTAAAACTAGGCCATTTTGCAAACAGTTTTTAGGCAAATAAAATCTCCGATGCGATCGGGGTTTTGTGTTTGAAAATAAGAGGGGTATTTGTATAAATCAAAACTAGGCTTTTCAAAATAATGCAGACAAACAATGCATGATGATGACGATGCAATGCACAAAAACAACGCGATTTTCTAGTAGTGGTTTTGCGGGATGCCACAATTCGACACCACTAACAATGGATCTCGCCCTCGAGATCCGCCTCATGGTACCGGAAGGAAAGGTCGGCGATCTGCGTCTTCTCGCTTCGTGTAGATCCTCGCGACACCACTAACAAGGGGTCGTTGTCCGTGATCGGAGAGAGAACTCTCCGGTAACAAAAGTTCGAAGGTAGAGGTATCAACAAATAAAGCCACCCCTAACTTCCGTGGAAGGAGTAAAACTGCTGGATCCACTGATTCGATGTACAAGAGCGAATGATAAGAGTAGTCGGATGGTGATCAGTCCATCGCGCACCCAAACCATTACTCTGCACACGAATAGGCGGATTATGCAACCAACTCTCGGAATCGGACTGAAGATATCGACAAGCGAGGTTCGGAACAACGGAGTGATGCAGACTCTGCATCGGATCTGGCGTAGATGATGTCGTCGCGTCAGAAAACACAGGAAAGCACAACAACAAACAAAGAGAAGTCCACCAGACGAAGGATTCCTCGGATAGCATGAAGACCAGATGTAGCAACACCGTTATCAAAGAAGGAAGCGAAACCCTGAAGGTACGACGGAAACCCAACCACGAGAATTCCTGGACTTGAAGAAAGGTAAGAGAGTGGATTCAAAACACGAAGAGGTAAGAGGAGAATAGCAGAGGGGTAAGGAGTAAAATCAGACCTAATCAGAACTATCCAACCGATTTTGCAAAAATAGTTTTGACACTCTACTCATCTGCTAGCTAGGTTATCCTACAAATTTGGACTTGTGGGGTATCGCAACCGCCGAGCTCGACACTCAGAACACCCTCGAATCGACCCTATGCAAGTTTGAGCGAAACCCGCCAAACCCGCATAGAAACGATTCAAAGGTGCCCACCAGGCACTTTCGTGCGGGTGGAAAACGAAGTAATAACATTACACAACAGTCCTCGATGGGACCCACAGAACAGATATATATATATACAACACGACTCCATGAGTCAAGAATACAGATGTAATATACAAAGATCCAAATCACCTTGAAAACGACAGAGCATCCGGCTACGGACAAGATGCAAATGGGGCTAAGAGCCCTGAAGAATAACCAATGGCGTCCATAACCCTGCCCAGGACAAGCCGGCAGGGTAACCCTGCTAACGACGTCGATCTCAAAACCTGCTTAAACAAAAGGGGTGCCGACAAAGGGCATAGGAAAAAGAGGAGCGTCAGTACTGAGGCCAGTACACGGCGAGACTAGAATTCGGCGGTCCTCGCCTACATAGGTATGGTGGACTGAAGCGGCAGCGGTAGCATGCACTAAACAACCTATAGAGACTCGAAACAACTGGCGGATATCGGAGAGGGGTAAGAAAGACCTATTCGGAACCGACCGGATACTACCATCAAACAAACCCATCCTGGTGTTTCCCCCTCGAGACCAAACGAGGAAGTCAACCGAGGAACTCACACAGTTGGCAATTTTATTTATTCGGTTATCGTTGCAGCAATTACTAGTCAGGTATAGATAATCATCCTGATAAAATAAGCAGTGGGCACTTTTAGTTAACCATTCCGTTATAGTTACAACACTTACTAATCAGATATAGATAACATGAGATAACCCAAAACCCAGCAGTTGTTGGTACTTTTATTTAGCCATTCCGTTGTAGTTGCAATACTTACTAGTCAGGTACAATGGTCGCAAGCGACACCCAAACAAGCAATTGTGGCCAGTATTATTTAGCCATTCCATTATAGTGAAGCTGATTACTAGTCATTATAAAGTCAAATTTATAGCACTACTTTAGTTATGCTTGTCTATGGTCGAGATACTGTGCTCCAAGTCGTCCATAACCGCGGACACGGCTTTCAGAAAGTTTTACCCGGCCGGGGTGCACCAATAGCAACACACGCTCGATCAACCTCGGAAAAATAAATCAAAACCCAACGAGGCTTTCACGACAAAGCAATCACAGGATTCAGAATTATTTCAGGGGGCCACCCCTTGAAGTCTTACCCGCAACGAAGTAAGCTAGCTCCGAGACGGACTCAAGGTTTGGGTGGACGGCTGTGAACGACTGGGAACCCAAAACTGGGCTTCTCGACACCGCGAAAACGTGTCCCGATCCTAACAAAGACAAAGGTGCCTCGCACAATTTAAATAAAGCAAAGAAGCATGGCATAAGTACAGGATCGTAAATAAAACCTCAAACTAGTTTGTGGCCCCAAGAAATAAGACTGAATCAAGCTCTCGTGGGGTCCCATATACCTCCCGGATGTGGATAGCGCGATAAATCAAGGAACAGGTATCAAGTACTCGGGGTCCTACGGGACACGAGTGGGCGTTCGGAAACCAAATATTTTCTATCACCCATCGATGCCTCTGCTTACTTCAATTTTAGTTGTTAAACGGGAATTAAAGTGAACGATAAGTAAAGCCAAGATCGTCTCCAACATCAAACAAGCGGCCAATACACCAACAACTGTGGCACTTGACGACATGCAACAACACTTGAGCAAGCGACTACGACGCGCAAGTCCAACTATCTACCAAACAACAGGTAATAGGATGTGTCCAAGGCAATATAGGCTGCAAGGGATATCACGGGTACGAAAAACTAGAGCAACGCAACACAGATAGCAATAGATCAACAGGAGGGAATAAATACTATAAAAGTAAGATAGGTAGAAAGGGGGAGATGCTCGCCTGCAAAACATTGCCGAAGGTTTATCCGAAGATCGGGTCGACACTCGCATCAACTCAACGGCCTTATCCGCGAAGAAGCAAAACACTAGAATAAACACCGGATGCAATATTTAATACAACGGCAGAAGATCGGCATGATGCATGTATGATGTATGACATGGCAAAGATGCGATGCAATTAGGTCATATTAAGCGGAACCGGGGTCCCGACAGTTATTTAGATGGTTCATGATGTTTAGCTACCCCGCATTTTTAAAGGTTGTATAACAAGGTAAAAGATAGCACCGGTTCGCTACACCAGTTTAAATGGGGCCAATATAAGACTAGATTTGCCCGCATATGGGCCCCATATCTAATTATTAGGTGAATCGGCATAAGGCCCCCAAACCACACAATATGCATGCGAGTATGACAATTCAATATGCAACAAGTTGTTATTATATTATAAAATAGGGTTCTCGGATAAGAGGTCACGCATAGGGGGCTCGACGATCTTGGGGTTCCGGGGTTCGGGGTTCGACAGGGTTCGACGGAAGCGGTCTCGACGGGAACATTCTCGAACAACGGGGCCGATCTTGTCGTGCTTCAGGTTCGGGTGCGGTTCTCGGCGAACTGGTCGGTTCCCTGTCGGAGGTCTTGGCGCTTCGGATTGGTCTTCGGTTCATGCCTCAGGGTCCGGGGTGAAGTAATCGGCGTCCACGAGGGAGTACTTGTCGCATGTGTGGTCTTCGGGTCCGGGGGTCTCGGCGTCCGTGACGAAGATCATGGCATCCGTGTCGAAAGCATCGGGGTTTCCGGGGCTCGGTCCCGTGAGGCAGATCTTGGGGTTCGGGCTTCAAACACCGGGTCGGTCTTCGGGGTTTCGGAGTTGGGGCCTTCGGATCCTTGAGGCGATCTTGGCGTTCCGGGCATCTTCGAGTCGGGGATCTTGGACCGTGTCGGCCTTCTCAAGGTCATGCATCGCCGCTCCGTGTGGAAGGCCTCGAGGGTTCGGTGACGGAGATCTTGACGGCCCAAGAGGAGGACTTGGTGCCCGCTCAATGGTCGAGGAGGATCTTGTCGAGGGGATCTGGGGTCACAGGGCGCGAGGGCGATGGTGGCTGCTGGCAGCCGAGCAGCCATCTAGCGCTGCCGCTGGGCCTTGTTCGAACAGGAGGTAGGCGCCTCGTGCCGCGGGAGGGGCCTGGCGCGAGGTGGTCACAGCGCCGAGGCGGGGCGCGCCGATGGGATTGATGGAGGCGCCGAGGAGGGACTTGGCGCGCAGCGCCGCGGTGCGGGTGGTGGCGGCCGGGCGAGGCAGAGCGACGAGGGCGGCTCCGGTGGACGGGTCGAGCACGGGAGATGCGGCCGGGGGGGCGTCTGGCGGAGGGCCTGGCGGCGGCCGGAGATGGGGAGGGGGAAGGGAGAACGGCGGCGAGACGGAGACAGGGGCGGCGAGCTAGGGCGGGCCGCGGAGCAGCGGTGGTCGCGGGGTCGAGGACACGGGCCTGGACGAGGAGGGCTGGGCGGCGGCCGGGCGGGGGCGAGGGAGAGGCGAGGAGGACAGCGACGCGGAGGCGGCCTGGGGACGCTGCCGGGCGCCGGCGCTGGAGCGGGAGCGGGAGCGCTGGGTGAGGAGGAGAAGGCGCCGTGGGGTTGGGGAAAGGGAGAGAGGCGGGCAGGTGAGCCGGACGGGAGAGGGAGGTGGAGCGGCTGGGGAAGGTGGGAGAAGGCGGTGTCAAGGCGGCGGGCGGCCTGCGGGGCGGTGGCAGCGTCTGAGGCAGGAGGTGGAGGAAGGGGAGGAGAGGGGGCGGGCGCTGGTGGGGCGGGTCCCGCGGTGGGGCCGGGGGTCGACCGCATGGGGGACGCGGGGCGCGAGACGGAGTCGGCGCGTGGGGCCCGCGTGGGGAGCGTGGGTGGGGTGTGTGGTGGGTCCAAAGGTGGGTCAGTGGCTGGGTGGCTAGGAGAGAGGTGAGGCTAGTGGTCGGTGGGGTGGGGCCGTGCTAGAGAGGGTAGGGAGAGCTGGGTGAGAAAAGGGAGAGGGAAAAAGGTATGGATCGATGAGGTGGCAGGTGGGTGGAGATTGGGTGAGAGGGTGAGGTGGCGGCCTGCGGTTGGTGGGTAGGATAGATTTGGGTGGGGATAGGATTTAGTGGGGGCTGATTTAAAATGTGTGTTTGTTTGGTCTTGTCTATTTTAAAACTAGGCCATTTTGCAAACATTTTTTAGACAAATAAAATCTTCGATGCGATCGGGGTTTTGTGTTTGAAAATAAGAGGGGTATTTGTATAAATCAAAACTAGGCTTTTAAAAATAATGCAGACAAACAATGCATGATGACGACGATGCAATGCACAAAAACAACGCGATTTTCTAGTAGTGGTTTTGCGGGATGCCACAGCCTTCCAAGGTGAATTGGACTTATAATCCGAAGAAGAGTCACGCCTTGGCCGAGGCTTTTGAGATTCGGCTTAAAGAGCTGATCCGCGCCGGGTTACGCGGCGAAGATCTGATGGCTACCTTTATCAGTAGCCGAATCTGCCCCTTCCAGAAACGGACACACAAGCTCTGCTACATGAGCGGTCCTCTCGACCCCAACCGAGTCTCGACCGTGGAGCTGGACAATTATCTCATCTTTAAGCGCGTCCGAGCCATGTTCAAGACGGAGATGCCTGAGGACTGGGCTTGGGGGTTGAAACCATTTACACGCGAGCGTCCTCCTCCCGAGGTAAACTTAATCAATAACGCTCTGTTTTCCTATTGCTTTCGTAATAGTTTTCGCTAATTTCCTTTTTCTTGTCTTACGGAGGTTTACAGAGCAGAAGAATGAGGATGCCGAAGTTTTGTTGCTTCTGTGGCCTGCGGACCGGAATATCCCGGATATTGGTGAGCCGGACTCGGAAGAGTTCGTCCCTAAGTCGGATCCTGCTCCGGCTCACGCTCGCGGCAAGGCCTCGGCTCACGAGGAGGAAGGTGATTCGGACGAGGTCCAAGTTCTTGAGGTAGTTGCCGCAATGCCTATTTCTTATGCATTTCCGGCTTCTACTTTCCCAGCTAATCCGGCCGGTCAGGTTCAAGACGCCGAGCCTATTGCTTCCCGGCCCCCTATTACCTCGGGGAAACGTGGGGCTCCTGTTGATGCCTCAGAGGCGGTTCCCAAGAAACGAACGAAGAAATCCGCACCTAATCCTCCTCGGCGCAAGATCATGCCTGGAGTTGCAGGGTAAGTTTCCTTTGCTCGTATTTCTTGTTTCTCTCTCTGTTTTTAACCTAATGTCGCTCTCTATTTCCACAGTGCTCCACTTTCTGTTAAGCCCGGCGGTCCTAGTATGACTAGCCGTGTGACTCGGCAGCCGTCTCCTCCGCCATCCGAAGACACCAGGGTTCCGAGTCCTGCTCGTGCAGCATCTCCTCTAGTTCCGAATCGATCACCCCCTCACCATGAAGTGCCTGAGACTTCTCTTGTTGACGTTGACTCCACTCGGCCCTCCGAAGTTTCCATGGAACCAGTTGCCTCCTCTGTGAATCCGAGTGTTTCTACTGAGCCTCATTCTACCCCCGCAGTTTCTATAGTAGCTCCCGCCCCGGCCGAGGACGTTAATATCCCGGCGCCTTCTGCGACCGTGATCTCTCCGGATCCCAAAGACATTGCTCCCATTGCCGAGGTATCAGCTCCTGCTGATGTCTCTAAAGCAAGTAAAGCGGTCGCCATCAAAGCCTCCACTTCTCAAAAAGGTCTTGTTGGCTCTTCTCAGCCGAGTATCGCCGATGCGCTGCGCAAAAGAACCGCTTCCACCAAAACTTCCGTTACTCCGGCCGCCGGTACCCAGCTTGCTCTTCATAAAAGCCTTGCGGCTGTGGTGGTTACGCAGCAGGTCCGGGGTAAAGTATTAACTCGGACGGCTAGTGGGAAAAGCCTCGGCTCGCTGGTGGAATATGCGAATAACTGGAATGCTGCCGATCAGTTTGAGGGTAATCCAATCAATCAGCCATTCCAGCTTTCCGACATTGGCGGCCGCTTGGATCAAGCTGCCAAGATCATCCTTGATACCAACAAGATGAATGAGGTAACTGCCGTTTTGCGGAGTTTTGATTAATTCTCCATATGTTACTATACACTAGTCCCCGAAACTTGCAGGGAACTAACTTGTTATTTGCTTGGAAGATTAATAATGCTCTACATAGTTTGATTTCAACTTTAGGGTTCGAATCTTCATTCGACTAGATCTGTCTTAAACCTTGCTTGACTTTCGTTTAGTTTATCTTGGAGTATCCAGCCACCTAGATCCGGGTTGAGTTTTGCTTAACTCGGATCTTTTTCAGCTTCGAATATCCGACCACCTAGATCGGGGTTGAGTTTCACTTAACTCGGATTTGTTTCAGCTTCGAATATCCAGCCACCTAGATCCAGGTTAAGATTTTCTTAACTCGGATCTGCTTTAGCTTCGAATATCCAGCCACCTAGATCCTGGTTAAGCTTCGCTTAACTCGGATCTGTTGTAGCTTCGAATATCCAGCCACCTAGATCCGTGTTAAGTTTTGCTTAACTCGGATCTGCTTCAGCTTCGAATATCCAGCCACCTAGATCCGTGTTAAGTTTTGCTTAACTCAGATCTGCTTCAGCTTCGAATATCCAGCCACCTAGATCCGGGTTAAGATTTTCTTAACTCGGATCTGCTTTAGCTTCGAATATCCAATAATTGTTTACCCCATTGTTTAGGTTGCTCATGACCGGCGGACTGCCGAATTTCAACGATTGCTTTTTTTGCACCGAAAGTTGGAAGAGAAATATGAGAAAGTTCTGCCTGTGGTGAAAAAGACTGGTAAGTCTGTAATTCTTTTCGTCATTTTTGACATTCTTATTGTTTTGTATGCGAGATGTCGGCTCACTTTTTTGGTGAATAGGTAATATCAATAATCTCAACATTTGTCTTGCGAAGAAAGTCAAGAGCCTGGAAGGTTAGTTTCCCTCTTACTTTACACCTTCCGCTTTTTTAAAATGTGAGCTAAGCTTCTTTTATCTCTTTTGGCTTTGGTAAAGCCGAGTTACAAACCTTTGCAGCATCTCACCAAGATTGCACGCCCATGCCTGACGTGATGCTACATTTTTTAGAACAAAGCGCTACTCATTCGGCGCAGCTGAAAGAAAAGGATGACGAAATAGCTCGCCTGCGCACCGAGGTGGAGGCCCTTAAGCTTTCTCAGAAATCTGAGCTAGAAAAGGTCGACCAGGAATTCTCCAAGGAGAAGAATCGGATAGCTCTGGAGCTGCAGAAGAATAAATAACTCCTCGAGGCTGCCGAATTGAAAACTCGTGGAATGAGCGAGGAGATTGCTCGCTTTGAAAAGAGCAAGAGCATCTGGGCTAAGGACCTTCAGATAATGATGAGTTATATTCATTGTAGGTTTCCTGGCATGGCCGGATTATGTTTTTCCCTTTGTCGTGGCTGCCTCCTGACGCATTTGTGTTTTGCGCAGGTCATTTTCCAGAAGCTAAGCCTGTGAGTTCTAAAGCGGTTCTTGCAGCTCGTGCGCGCCGAGGTATCCCTGTTGACGTTGACTCGGAGTACTCGATGGAGGATTTCCTGGTCGCTATACCGCAGCTTGGTCCGATGAAGATTATGGGCGACTTGCAGTGCTATCCGAGCCTACCATGTTCTCCGGCCGAATACCTCGGGACTCCGATATCAATGAGGTCGAATCGCTGGTGAAAAGATTGATGGCATCCGAGAAGCAATCGAGTCTCTGAGGGAATCACCGTAGGCATGGCGCCGATATGGCCCTTACTGTTATCATGTCCTGGTATGAAGACATTTCTCTTGATATCTTGAGAAATTTGCGCACAGGTTCCCGTTGGGTTGAGGACCCCACTTTTGTTGCTCTTTGTCAAGCTCGCGCCTTTCAGCTTGTTGAGTATGCCGACGTGCATACCTGGAATGAAGGTCCGAGCTTCCTCCCGAACTCGGACGATGAGGTCGTAGTCGAGGATGCATCAGACAATAACTCGGCTGAACAAGGTGAAGGTGAAGATGATTCGGCTTCTTCCGGTGACTCTAGTTCGAGATCGGATGACAATGGTGACGC
Organism: Avena longiglumis; assembly: GCA_030063025.1. NCBI lineage: Eukaryota > Viridiplantae > Streptophyta > Magnoliopsida > Poales > Poaceae > Avena > Avena longiglumis. The sequence continues at coordinate 450,863,573 of CP125974.1, read as the reverse complement.
GTGATCCTCTTCCAAAGGTACTGGGCATTCAACTGCGCAAACTGATGTTCCTTAGCAGCCTCAAGCTTCGGCTGAAGTCGCCCCTGGGTCCGTGGAAGGCGAGGCAACCTCAGCCGAGGCTCCACCTATCTCGGAGCATCTGGCCCCTGACCCGACTACTGTCTCTCCAGCTGAAAATATTTAAGTTATTTCTTGTCCCTGGTATGCCGGGCGTACGATGTACGTGGAACATTTGTCTGTCTTCTGTATGACCTGAATTTCTTTTGTCGTGTACTGCTCCGACATATATGATTGTAGTTGTTATAACTTTGTTTAAGTGGGTTTTCGTTCGAGTTCTTGCTTTGATGATCTGCAATTCCCTGATTTTAGGATGTATCTTTGTCTTTGTGTTCTCGTGGTTTAACCAATCAATCTGGGTGTAAGCCTCGAATATCATACGAGATTGAGCTACTCTTATTCTGATTATCGAAGTGTGATACCTTCCTTGTACCAAAGGTTGACTACTACTTGGGAACAATATATAGCATTCCCCGAGTCACGGCCTATTGCGTCGAAGTCTAGTGTGTAAACCAAATTTCAGAAATAATATAAGACCGTTGTCGAGGCGCTTCCCAGGGTACCGAGGTTGAATATGTAAGATGAAATCCAAAGAAGATACGGCGGTCTCCGAGTCACTGCTCTGGATGCTGAGGTTCAATACATAAGATGAAATTGAAATAACATATGGCAGTCCCCGAGTCACTGCTCTGGATGCCGAGGTTCAATACTTAAGATGAAACTGAAATAACATATGGCAGTCCCCGAGTCACTGCTCTGGATGCCGAGGTTCAATACATAAGATGAAACTGAAATAACATATGGCAGTCCCGAGTCACTGCTATGGATGCCGAGGTTCAATACATAAGATAGAATCCAAATAACATATGGCAGTCCCCGAGTCACTGCTCTGGATGCTGAGGTTCAATACATAAGATGGAATTGAAATAACATATGGCAGCCCCCGAGTCACTGCTCTGGATGCCGAGGTTCAATACATAAGATGGAATCGAAATAACATATGGCAGTCCCCGAGTCACTGCTCTGGATGTCGAGGTTCAATACATCATTGGTTCTTGACCTTGAAATACTATGCTAAGAGTAAAATGGACGAAGTAAGGCTACATTCCATGGCCGCTTCGTTTCTTCGCCGGCTTTGTCTGGCTTGTTCCTTCCAGGGGATTGAGCGTCGATTAGGTAATAGGCATCATTATGCAGTGCTTTGCTCACGATGAATGGTCCTTCCCATGGAGGTGATAGCTTGTGCATACCGGCTGTGCGTTGCACCAGTCGGAGGACTAAATCTCCTTCTTTGAACACTCTTGGATTCACCTTCTTGTTGTGATATCGTTGCAAGTTCTGCTGATAAATAGCTAATCGTGATAGCGCCAGTTCTCTGGCTTCTTCTAATAGGTCAACGGTGTCTTGCCGAGCTACTTCATTTATCTCTGAAGTTGTATATTGAGTAACTCTTGGCGAGTCATGTAGTATGTCGGCTGGAAGCACATCCTCCACCCCATATACCAGAAAGAATGGTGTGTAACCTGTTGATCTATTTGGAGTAGTCCTGAGGCTCCATAATACTGCTGGTAATTCCTCGATCCAACACCCTGCCGACCTTTGCAACGGTTCGACAAGTCGTGGTTTTATTCCGGACAACACTAGACCATTAGCTCTTTCCACTTGCCCGTTAGATGCTGGATGAGCAACAGACGCGACATCTAATCTTATGTGTTTCTCTTGGCAAAATCTAGCGAAATCTCCTTCTGCAAAGTTTGTGCCGTTATCTGTGATAACACTGTGTGGGTACCCATATCTTAAGATAATATCTTTGAGGAATTTCATTGCTGTGAGCCCGTCACATTTCTTTATTGGCTTTACTTAAATCCATTTTGTGAACTTGTCTACCATGACCAATATGTGGGTCATCCCCCCTCGGGCCGGCTTAAACGGTCCCACCATATCTAGGCACCACACAGAAAATGGCCAAGTAATGGGTATCGTTTTTAACTCGGACGATGGCATGTGTATCTTAGTTGCATATCTCTGATAGCCGTTGCATTATTCAACCAGCTCTTTGGCTTCCTTCAACGCTGTTGGCCAATAAAACCCATGCCTGAATGCTTTGGCTACCAAGGCACGAGATGAGGCATGATGTCCACACTCTCCTTGATGTATTTCTAGGAGGATCTCCTGGCCTTCTTCCAAACTCACACACCTTTGCAATACATTTGTGACGCTTATTTTGTATAGCTCATTGTTTATGATTGTTTAAGCTTTTGCTCTCCTTACAGTCTGTCTTGCTAACACTTCATTATTCGGTAACATCGCATCCTTAAGGAAAGAGAATATGGGTTGCGCCCATATCGGTGTGATTTTTTCTGGTGCGGTCTCACTTTCTATCTCCATGTTTTCCGCCGACATAGATACCTCGGCTTCCTTCACAATTATGCTTATCTCTGTTGTCCTTTTCTCGGATGATTCCGGGTTATATTGCTGATCTACCTCCATCGGCACATTTTCTTCTGCTGATCTTGCCGGAATAAAGATAGATTCGGATTCTGGTGAGGGGGTTATCGATGGTTTTCTAAGATGTTCCAGGGCAATACCCGGTGGAATTGATTGCCTGGTCGATCCGAGTTTTGACATAGTGTCGGCGGCATCATTTTCTGCCCGAGGTATGTGGTGAAATTCACACCCTTCAAAGTATCCACTAATCTTTTGCACATGAAATCTATACAAAGCCATATTATCATCTAACGCATCCCAATTGCCTGAGACTTGTTGTACTACTAAATCCGAGTCCCCATAGCATAAGATCCGGCATATGCCAATCTCTTTCGCTACTTTCAACCCATGTACCAATGCTTCATATTCTGCTACGTTGTTTGATGCCGCAAAATGTATTTGTAGTACATACTTCAGCTGGTCCCTTTTGGGTGAGGTTAATACTATTCCCGCCCCCAAACCATTTCTTAATTTGGAACCATCGAAATGCATCATCCAATAATTTGGGTCTGGTAGTGGCGGCTCATACTGCACCTCGGCCCAATCTACGAAGAAGTCGGCGACCGCCTGAGATTTGATTGCATCTCTCCTGTCAAATTGTGGAGCGTACGGTGACAACTCAATTGCCCATTTTGCTATTCGGCCACTTGCATCCTTGTTGCTCAATATGTCGGCTATGGGTGCTTCACAGATTACTTTGATGGGATGCTCTTCGAAGTAATGTTTAAGCTTCTTTGCCGACATATATACTCCATAAGCCATCTTCTGATAATCTGGGTAATTCTGTTTTGAAGCGGATAACACCTCTCTCAAATAATACACCGGCCTTTGAACCGACTTATCATCTTCGAGTCGTTCTACGACGACTACAGCACTTACTACTCTGTTGGTAGCCGCTATATAGAGTAACATTGTCTCTTTTGATAATGGAGAAGCTAAAATGGGTGTTGTGACCAACATCTTTTTCAACTCATGAAATGCATTGTCTGCTTGTGGAGTCCAAATGAACTTATCTGATTTCTTCATTAATTGATAGAGTGGTAGTGCCTTTTTCCCCACCGACATACTGAATCGAGCGAGGCTAGACATCCCGTGAACTTTTGTACATCATTTAGACACTTCGGCAACTCCATTCTTTCTACTGCCTTTATCTTTGTTGGGTTGGCCTCTATACCTCGGCTAGATACAAGGAAGCCGAGTAATTTCCCTGCCGGCACACCAAATGTGCATTTTTCCGGATTGAGCTTCATTCGGAACCTTCTTAGGTTCGCGAAAGTTTGTCGTATATCATCCAGTAGCGTTTTGCTTTACTTAGTTTTGATGACCACGTCATCTACATATACTTGTACATTTTTTCCTATCTAGTCGTGTAGACATTTTTGCATGCATCTTTGATACGTTGCTCCTGCGTTTCGCAGGCCGAATGGCATGGTGCGATAGCAATAGGCCCCGTAAGGGGTAATAAATGCAGTCTTTATTTGATCGGCCAGATTTAACGGTATCTGGTGGAAACCAGAATACGCGTCTACAAATGATAATAACTCACAACCAGCGGTCGAATCAATGACTTGGTCTATTCTAGGTAATGGAAAAGGATCTTTTGGACACGCCTTGTTCAGGTTCGTGTAATCGATACACATTCGCAATACAATGGCTACATTCGGATCATCTTTCTTCTTTTCTACCAGCACCGGATTTGACAACCAATCCGGATATAACACATCCATGATGAACCCGGCTGCGAGGAGCCGAGCTATCTCATCCCCTATTATTTTTCTCCTGTCTTCGGCGAAGCGGCGGAGAGGTTGCTTCACCGGCCTTGCTCCTGGCCTTACATTCAGAGAGTGCTCAGCCAACTCCCTCAGAACACCTTGCAGATCCCGAGTTGACCATGCAAAGATATCCCGATTCTCACGGAGGAACTTGGTGAGCTCGCTTTCCTATTTAGCATCTAGGCCTGCCCCAATAGTAACAGTACGTTCTGGGAAATGCTCATCTATCTGAAACTTCTTTGTTTCTTTAGTCGGCTGAAAGGAGACACTTCCATGTGGATTGGCTAGTGCCGGCATATTCAGCTGTGCCGACTGAGCTAGGGCTGCTACCTCCTGAATCCTTCTTTTTTCTCTTGCTATAACCAATGATTCGGCCAGATTTGACCCGGTTGAAGCACACTCCATTGACTTCTTGTAATCACCTGCTACTGTTATCATTCCTTGTGGTCCGGGTAGCTTCATTTTCAGATAGCTTATATGACAGCTTCCCATGAATTTCGCCAACGTTGGCCGTCCGAGTAAAGCATGATAACAACTCTCTAGATCCACTACCTCAAATTCTAAGTTTTCTGCTCTGCAGTTATCTCTTGTGCCGAATAACACATCCACTCGGACCTTGCCAATGGGTTCACATGAAAGCCCCGGCACTATCCCATGGAAAGTGGTCCTCGTGGATTGCAACATGTTCTGCAATATTCCGAGTTTATGCATGGTGTCTTTGTACATGATGTTGATGCTGCTTCCATTGTCAATGAGTACTTTTGAGAAATTCACATTGATGCTTGGTCCAACGAATGTCGGATCCAACACGAGTGCATATGATCCGGGATTCGGCATTATCTTGGGGTGATCCTTTATACTCCAAGTTACTTCCTGATCTGACCAAGGGAAATATCTTGGTACTGCAGGCATAACTGTGTTTACTTCCATGTGCCGGCGCTGCACACTCTGCTTGTCTTGTTGTTCCATTGTGAACACGCAATAAGACTGATGATGTTCTCTGTAATCATTGCGTCCAGTACTCGCTGGATTTGCCCTTCCATCCTGGACTTGGTTCATCACCTGATGTACCGCATCTCTCCGATCCGAGTTATCGTACCTCGGGGGAGGAGGCGGTAACATCAGTTGCTGTGCATTTGCTCCAGTCAACTGTGGTTGATGCTGCTGATGTACTTGATGGGGTGCTGCCTGAATGCCTACGGGGTTTCCCATTGCATTTTTCATCCATGCACATTGGCGAGTCGTATGGTTGGCTGGCCTGGATGGGTTTGACGTGTGAAATTTGCACGGCTGATCTAACATAGATTCGAACGTGTACTTCGGCCTCTCCTGCCACTGTTTCTTTTGCTCTGGGGTCCACTGTATCTTTCCTTCATTCCTTGGTGTCCACTGCTGAGGACCATTCTTTTGCCGTTGAGTCGCTCCGTGACTCGGCTGGTCTTGCGCTACTGCCGCCACTTGGGCCAAACTATATCTATAATCCGGCCTTTCTTCTCTTCTTCTTCCTCTGAAATCATTGCGCCTAGATGACCCGACCAAATCTCTTGCATAATGGTCTTGTTGCTCCCAATGATCTGCCGACATTAATTCTGGTTGCGTTGGATCTCCTAATGCGTAGGAGTCCACAATTCTGATAGTTTCTGCCAATGTGGTAGGCATATCTCTTTGCAGACGCTGCCACAACACGCTGGCATAACGGCATCCTTGTGCGAACCAAGCTATTGCTTGCGACTCTATGACTCCCTCACATGAGTTTCTCAGGTTACACCATCGAGTTAAAAACTCCCTATCTGTTTTATTCGGCCTCTACTTGCACATGGCTAACTGTTGTGGCCTGTTAGGCCTCTTGTATGTGCTGGTGAAATTGCTGACAAACATTTCTTCAAAATCCAACCAACAATTGATACTACCCGCTGGTAGATTATTCAGCCATACCCTAGCTGGTCCTTCAAGCATTTGCGGGACATACCGCACTGCACATCGTAAGTTTCCACCTGCTATTTTCACAGCAGTGGCATAGTAAATCAACCAGTCTTGCAGTTTGGTACTCCCATTATATGTTTTCGTGCCTCTTGCTAGCTGAAATTTCGGCACAGGTGGTTCGCCCATGATCCGTGGTCCAAAGCATGTCGGACCTGGTGGGCCCTGTTCTTCCAACAACTCGGACCGGTATAGCCGGTCCAGCTTCACTCTCGCATCGTTTGATGGCAAATCTATGTACAGAACTCTGTCTTGTATCCCATAGTGATTATTTCCACCATGGATCGCATATTCCATCTCGGAATAACCATCATTGTATCTTTCATTCACTTGATTGTGGCGAGCTGGCCTCGTTTCTCTTTCCTGTCGGGGTTCATGCCTTGGTTGTGGGTTGAGTGGCAGTTCTCTTCTTACTTCGGTCGGGGTATTGTTTTCATGATTGCCTCTTCCTAGCTCTCTTCTGCTGAGGTCTCCATTGCCTCGGCTTCCGCCGTCTTTCTCTATACGGCCGGGATTTCTCTCAGCGTTGTTACCTCGGATTCCATTGCCTCTGTTCTCATTTGCCTTACCGGCTATTGCCGGATCATATGGAACAATTTGTTTGTTTCTCTTTCCTGAGGTTACTGCTCTGTCCTTCCGTGCATTATTTCCGGGTGAAGATCTTTGCCGCCACGCATAGGCAAAGTCTTGCATCTTGAGTGAACCATCCATGAGGCCCCCGGACTCGCCGGGTCTGCCCTGAGCATTTCTTCGATTTACTCTTTCTTGCTGTTTCTGCCGGGCTTCGCCGGTCAACCCCTCTAATTCCAATGTTGCGACATTTGCCGCTCTCAGGTTCTTTGCCGGGGTGCTGTACCTCGGCAAGCCCAAATCAACTGATTCCGCCTTATGGGCGTCATGCTCTTTGTTGATGTCATCCATGAGGTTTTTCCCCCTCAATCTTAATTCGTCCACCCGTTCGGGTGCGACGTCAAGCTTATTAGCTTTGGCATATTCGCGCAGGGTCCTATTTAAGGACTCTCGCAAGGCCGACACCTTTTTGGCTTCTAACAGCACCTTTTGCCTGGTCTCTTCTAATTCTGCCTGAGCATTTGCCGGATCAAGTATCGGCGCTACAGGTGTAGTCAAGTTTTCTATGGTTGCCTGAAGAATATTCTATGGTCTTTCCAGAGGTGGACCTATTACTCTTGGTGCCTTTGGGGTAGTGTCCTGCACCTCGATCGGGTTGGTCGTTGGTGGGATTACCTCGGTGGGTAGTGGTGCTGTCTGCCTGGGTGCACCCTGTACGCCGGTGGCAGGTTCTCTAGTTGATCCGGCAGCCGCTGCTCCAGCTTGCACTCCGGCCGCGACCATCACCTCGACGCTGCATTCGGGATGCGCTCCGCGTGGATGGCTCGCAGTGTTAAGAGGTGGATCTCCTGCAACAACAACTCGGTGAGGATAAATGCTAGCGATGTCGATGCCGACGTAGACCTTGTGCCCGCCCAGGTTGATGAAGACACCATTGCGAGGGGGATTTTTTCCCCTGAAGCTTCCTGCATTGTCGCTGACGTAGTCACAGAGATCAAATCTCTGGACCAAGCCAGAAACAACGCGCTCGCCCGTGTTGATGAAGTTTCCCGTCCGGATCATAACTCCAGCTAGCACCGCTGCTGGCCCCATGGTGGGCGCCAACTGTCGTGGTGGTGGCACGGCAGATGCCATGGGTAGGCTAAAGTTTGGGGCCAATGGATACTAGTGGGATCTGGGGAGGGAAGATGTAGTTGATTCTACACACAATAGACTAAGGCAAAGATCTTTATTTCTTCTTCCTTGGGCTACAAGTGCTCCTTGAGCTGTATACAGGGTGAAGAGAAGAACTTTACCAGCCTAACGGTACTGAAAAGTGAGTCGATCCCTTGCTCAGGGTCCAAGCCTCTTCTTATAAAGGAGAGTCCTGGGCTCCTTTAGGGCTGATGTGGCAAGCATATTCGAGGAATATGCTTGTCCCAATATAGTAGTTCGCCCCCCCCCTTTCCCTGTCGCTCCTCCTACTACGGCAAGCTTCCAGAGGGCCCCTCCTGCACGCCTCGAGCTCCAGGACTGTCACACCCGTGACCTCCTTCTGCCTCTCTGTCGCTCTGCGTCTTTGTCTGTAGTGCTTGGCTTGGCTCAGATTCTCCCTATCCTGCGGCTAGGGTTTGACTTCAGGCTTCTCCTTCTCCTGCAAGCTTCGTATCATTCGGCCTTGCCTCCCGTAGCTCGGCTCGTCCTCTATCTGCATTAAGGTTATTCGGGCCGACCCAGCCGAGTTACGAAGTATCTCGGCCGGGTAACATCTTGACATTATCATGAGGGTCCTGCCCTTTCCCATCTCGGCCGACCTCTGCATGATTCGGCCGGCTTGGACTGTAACTCGGAAATTAGACGGGGAATATCCTTCCGTCTCTCCCCGTCTTTACCCTACCCGGGGTTATCCCCCCAACAGGAAGGTGTGGGGGTGGTGCGCCCCCAGCCCTCTTTATATAGAGGGGTGGGGCGGCAACCCTAGACCCCTCCCCCAAGCCAAGGCCGGCGGCCAAGGAGGAGGAGTGGGCGGCAAGGAAACCCCCCCTTCTAGAAGCTCTATCTAGGGTTTAAACCCTCTTTGGTCGGCTGGGCCCTATGGGGCCTTGTGCCCCTGGCCCAATGCGGCCAGGGCACTCCCTCATAGGCCCATGCCCCCTCCCGGAAGGTGGGGCCACGTTGGTCCCCTTACGGAAGGTTCTAGAAGCTTCCGGTACAATACCGATTAATCCGGAACAATTCCGAACTCCAAAAACTACACTGCCTTATATGAATCTTATTCTCCGGACCACTCCAGAACCTCTCGTAATTTCTCGGATCCCATCCGAGACTCAACAAAAACTCATAAACCAATTATCCAATCTATCCTAGCGCCGAGACACGTTAAGTGTGTGACCTGCGGGTTCGAGAATATGCGAGACATGATCTTCTATCAATAATCAACAGCGGGTCGACACCCATATTGACTCCACACATTCATCGATGATCATATCGGATGAACCACGATGCCGGATTCAATCAATCCCATATATATATTCCTCTGCCTCGCGATATTTTACTTGCCCGATATTTGATCGTTGCATGGCCATACCTAGTTCAATCTCGTTCAAAGAAGTACTTTACTGCCCGTAATCCGATATCACTTTGAGATTAACTCCTTAACCACATGCTTGCAAGCGTGATATCGACACGAGTGGGCCCGAAGTATATCTCTCCGACTTGGGAGGGACAAATCCCATCTCGATACATACAACCCAACAGATACTTTCCGATCACCTCAGAGACACCTTTATGATCACCCTCTCATAGGATGACGTTTGATGACCTCAAAGCTTTCTTCCGGTACCAGGGAGTTGTATTATCTCATGGTCTAAGGAATACAATATTTGACATAAGAAAAGCTTCGCAAAGACGAACACGATGACACGATCTAATTGCTTCGCTTAGTTTGGGTCTATCCACCATATCATTCTCCCAATGATATGATCTCATTATTAATCGACAACTCATGTCTATGGTTAGGAAACCTTAACCATCATTAATCAATGAGCTAGTCCATAGAGGCGTACTAGGGACACGGTGTTGTTCACAAACCACACGAGTATTAAAGTTTCTGCTTAATACAATTCTAGCATGGAATATAAACATTATCATGAACAAGAATTATAATAATAACATCTTTATTATTGCCTCTAGGGCATAATTCCAACAAGTTTGTGCTTTATGTTAGACTATACAAAGCTATTATATATTTTTAACAATTATAGAGTTATTCATTTCTTGCACGATTATTTCCAAGATTACCATTGGATCCACGTGTGGTTCCACTTCCACTTGGATCTATACGTGGTTATACTCACTGGCGGATCTTAGTGGAGGCGAAAAAGGCCGTTGCCCCAGGCCATGAAGAAATTGCATACTATTTGCATATATTTGGTCCATTTGTCAATTGAAAGTCAGTCTGTAGCAAAATTGTGCCCTCCTCCCCGGATTCCAGCCCAAGGTCCGCTAGTGGTCCTACTTGCGGATCCGTACATGGTTCTACTTGCACCACGTGGAGAAGTGAGCATTTATGGACTCTAGCACTAGTGCAGAACACTACCTCTAACATCGGTTCCTAAGGCCCTCTAACAGCGATTGTAGAACCGTTGTTGAGGGTTCGGTGTTAGAGCCCCCCCCCTTTAACATCGGTTCTTATACGAACCGGTGTTAAAGGGTGGCGCACGTGGGGCTGCCGCAGCGCTCAGCCCTGTGCTGCGGCAGGAAAAAGAGATAAATCTCTGTCGCGGCAGGAAAACGACCTAAATATATGCCGCGGCAGGAAAACAGCCTAAATCTCTGTCGCGTCAGAGTTCTGCCGCCGCCCCGTTCTGGGCGTATTTCTGCGGCGCGGCGGGGAAAGGGAGGGGGAGGGGGAAATCGATCAGGAGCGGTATATACACATACATCGTCATCGGTACATACGAGTACATGAATAATTAAGCAACTATTATTATACACAAAATTCGTCATTGTCGTATTCTCCATAAACGTTGAAGCATCAAGTACAAGACAAACACGTTCAAGCATCTAAAGATTTTTTGGATATCTAAAGAGTTCTCCGCCAGGCGTGACGACCTCTTCAAGTATGAACCCCGCCAATTCCTCTTGAATGGCTCGTATGCGGTCAAATGGTAGGAGTTGGTCCCGCATCCGTTCGATCTAAATATATATGAAGAATGGGGTCAATATATATATAATAATAAAACTCAACACAATTAATGGTAATAAAATAATGTTGTGTACTTTGTTTACTTACTCTAAGTTGTTCTAGTGCGGTTTGGCACGTCACACATATCGTGTTGCGAATAAACTCGCAAACATAGTATCCACATAAGTTATTGTCGGGTCCCTGATGCGCGCACTTTACGAGAATAGAGAGTTCAATCAAAATAATAATCAATAAAGCATGATATAATGGAATTGGAAGAAGAATCAAAGAGATACGCAGACCTAGCTAGATAGTATTACTTACATTTTGGTCTACAAATTTTAGTTCTTCTGACCATTCACCCACGTCCATGCCCGTGAACCTTTTCCAAACCCTGTCCGGCAAATAAAATGGATAAAGAAGTAATCAATTACTTGTTGTCACGAAAGTTGCCGATCTAGTGCGATAATATGATTGAAATTACCTCTAGAGCATCTCTCTAAAGTCTGTCCATAGCTCTTTTTCTTTTCGTAACGAGTCCATGACAAGGACTTTTCCTGAGTCAGGTTGAATGCCTAGCAGAATAAAGTGGAACCTACGCACGCATAACTCATCATCGGTTACACTTAACATCGAGTAAGCCGAAACAGAATGTGTACAAGAGAGGGTAACAGTACTCAAGAGAAGTTGTAAGGCAATAGTATTTCCCTTTTGATTTGTTGTCTCAGTAAAGACCTTAGCAAGAAATCTTCTGTTTGCCCGGGTTTGGTTCTTACCACTTCTTCATGAACTCTATTTGGGTCAACGAACCCAATGTCAAAAGGGACTCCTTTCATGCATTCCATAACCTTTTTCCTGCATAATAGTATATACATATATGGTGAGCATATATATATACATGCAATTAATGAAGTGAATGAGATGAGATAGAAATTACATAAATAGTACTTACACACAATAAAGGCTGATGGCAGCTTTGTCGAGTTCCTTCTGATTAAATAGAAAATGCAAGTCTTGAATGTTGAAGTCGATCTCGTTGTCTCCGCACAAGAAAATCTGATCTCTTATATGCGCTGTGATCCATTCTTCCTTTCTCGTCTTGCATAAATCAAGGTACCACTTGTGCAATCTTCGCATCTTTGTTGGTAGATTCTTGAGCTCCTCTTTCTTGACGAGATTCTTCCCATAATTCCATGGATGTATGGGGTTGACATCGCCTGTGGGAATGTTGTCTCCCATGAGGTTCAAGTATGCAATGTAAGTCATCCCCATCTCATTGGCCTTTCTTTGTAGATCTGTCTCGTAATCATTTACAGGAGGAGCGTTCCGTGTGTCAAACACTTGGAGCGGGGCGCATGATTGATTTTCCTGCTCTCCGAGCATGGGAACTGTTTTCTGGGGTGCCGCACGACTGCTACTTTCAGTATCCCTCCGCCTTGCATCCCCCTTCAAAATCTGGCGCTCGTAGTCCGGCACAAGTGGGGTTTCAGGTTTCAAAAGATTATTGTAAAACTTCTCCACCACTGCCGGATCTATTTTCTCCTTTGGCTCGGCCTGTCTAGGTGCAAAGAATTTCTTGACCTCTTCTTCCGAGATCCAATTGGTCTCCTCGTCGCTGCGATTCCACGGTAAAACCGGCAATGGCTTGGCGGAAGGCTGCGGGACGTAGTTTCTTGAACTCTTTGGCATAGGGTTTCCTGCGGATTTCTTCGTGGCAGTGCTAGTGATGCTCTTTGTGGCAGTGCTCTTCCTGTTACGCACCGGAGATGGCTAGCGCGCCGGAGATGGCTGCCGCGCAGGAGATGGTCATGACCGAGATGGCTGCTACAGGATATGGCCGGCTACTGGAGACGCAGGAGTATTCGATGACTTGAGAGCTGAGGCGGCTCAGGCCGACGCTATGAGACGGCGGGTGCCAGTGGCCTCCAATTTGGAAGCACGATGTGTTCCTTCTTCCAAAGAATGGTTGTTTTCACTGCAAATTTGAGTTGAGTTTCCCCTTCACCTGTAGCATGGTCAAGCTGTGCTTCCTCATATTCCTTCACAACCTCATCCACCCCGAAAATAGCATAGCCATCTGGAATCGGTCGGCAATGGTAAGTTCCACCAGCTACAGGAGGTAAGGCATAGCCGACAACCACCTTAATGGATAAGCCCATTAATCTCACATGTATCTCAGCGTGTTCGCTCTCCGTGATCTCATCCATGGGGTATCGAGGACCCGCCATTTCAAGCGTGGGTTGCACGTTATCCGTGGAAGCCATGCTGCTTTTCCGCACAGAGTCCGACTTCATGCAGCTCTAATGCGTGCCGCTGAGATGGGCGGTAGCTTGTCTTTCTTTTGTGCATTCACTTGCCGCAGCGCCAAGTGCATGTTATATCTGTGTCATCCGCTCAGACGCTTTTTCTTTTCGACGGCGCCATCAGAAGAGTCGCCACTCGGCAAACCCATCCTTCCACGTCATACCCCCTGTGCCTCGTGCATGTCCAGGGTGTTTTTTTACCGATGGCGCGTGTGAGCTGGTCATTCTCTCTGTCGGGATGGAAGGTCCTGGCGGCTGTTTCCTCGTATGCCGTGATGAGTTCAGTGACGGGTTTGTCAAGGAGGGTTGGGAAGATACACAATTTTGTTTCTGGTTTCAACCTTGCCCCGATTCCATAGAACCAAGTCTTTGCACGTAGGTCCCACCCATGTGTCTGGGGTGTGATCCCTCTAGCGCGCAGGGCCTTCTCAGCTTCCTCCCACTTAGGCCTCTGAGAACCTGACCCCGTCCTCTGGTGATATTCCTTCTTCTGGGCATTTAGCGTATTGGTTTCTGACCTCTTTATAGCTATAGCACCTTCCTTGTATGCCACAAATTCGGGCCATTGAGGTCTTATCTTCGCATAATATGCGTCTTCGAAATCTGGAGTCTCGTGAGCTTTGAAAATTTTGTTCAATTTTGTCTTCCAGTTGCGGAAAGCGTCAGCCATCTTCTTTAGAGTCCACTCTTTGACCTTTTTCTTTATAACCAGTTTGTTTTCATCCTCCTCTGGCGGAAGGGTGAAATTTACCAACAGCGAATTCCAAAGCATTTCTTTGGATCTTTCATCGACAAAGGTACCATCGCCCTTCTTTGGCTTATTCCAATTTTCAATTATGATTGGGATTTGGTCCAGCCTGACGTACAAATTTGTCTGCGGCCTTCTTGGGCTCCATCGGCCTGCCATCAACACGAACTGCTTCGATCGTGAACTTTGCACGATCTTTCAACCGATGGCTTGCGCCTCGCTTGCTATTTTTCGTAGAAGAAGATTGTTGATGGCTGGTCGATCCAGAGGGCTAAAATAAGAAAGAAGCGTTAATTAATACATTTACATATATACAAATCAATCGGTGCAAGTCTGCAGAGGCTTAATCCATGCATATACCTTGACAGACTTTGTAATCACTAAAGTGCGTTCACCAGAGTCGTCATCTTCTCCATGACTACTTGAGCTGTCATCATGTCCCTCCAAGTTCAGATATTGTGAGGTGTCCTCGTGGATCATGTTCTCCATTATTTCTTCATCTTCAAGGTTTCTACTGAGTGGATCCATAGTTTCTAAAACAATAATATGATCACACAAATATCAGTAATACATCTATTGAAATGCTCAAGCAAAGATGATGATATGACAGGTTAAAAGTATTGAAATGTAACCCTAATACATGCTTGGTCATTCCAAACCCTAATTCGGAGAAACCCCGGATTCATATGAGAGGATACATTCGAAAAAAAACGGATTCGGAGAAACCCTAATGCTATATTGACAACGAGAGGTGTACTAGGGCGGTGGCTGGCGGTGCTAGGGCGAGAGCGGGGCCGGGATGCGTGGGGGTGTGCGTTCGAACCAGCACGACGTGGGCTACCTAAAATGGGCAACTCAGCAAGGGCAGAGGATGATGATATGACAGGTTAAAATTATTGAAATGTAACCCTAATACATGCTTGGTCATTCCAAACCCTAATTCGGAGAAACCCCAGATTCATATGAGAGGATACATTCGGAAAAACCCCGGTTTTAGAGAAACCCTAATGCTATATTGACAACGAGAGGTGTACTAGGGCGGCGGCTGGCGGCGCTAGGGCGAGAGCGGGGCCGGGATGCGTGGGGGTGTGCGTTCGAACCATCGCGGCGTGGGCTCCTAAAATGGGCGACTCGGCGAGGGTAGAGGAGGTCAGGGTCCACGGCATTGGAAAAGTAATCGGTCAAGTGATGCATATATACACATACAAAAAATATATACATATATACACATACATATACAAATATATATACATATATATATCATACAAAAAATATACATACATATACATATACACATACATATACATATACATACATATACAAATACACATACACTAACCAATCACTAACAAATACACATACATACACATACACATACATATACATACATATAACACTATACTAACACTAACTAACCACTAACCAAAAAAACTAACACTATACTAACAAAAATCGGCGGCGGGCATGCTCACTTGCGGGCGGCGGCGCGGCGTGGGTGGCGCGGCGCTGCTGGGCGGTGCGGCGTGCGGGTGGCGGCGCGCGGCCGGGATGGCGGCGGAGGCGGTGGGCGGTACGGCGGGGTGGGATCGACAGCGGGCGGCGGTGAGGCAGGGTGGGGCGGCAGTCCGGCGGCGAGGCAGGCGGACGCGGCAGCGGCCAGCGGCGAGACGGGCGGGGCAGCGCTGCGTCATCCTCTTCCTCTGTGCGCTTGATCGCTGGGGAAGGAGGAAGTGGCGCGCGTTATAAATCCCCCCTTTAACACCGTTTCGTGGCTGGAACTGATGTTAAAGGGGGGGATTCGTTTCAAGCCCGCACCCCCCTTTAACACCGGTTCCAGCCGGTGTTAAACCCCGGATTCGGAAAAACCCCGGATTCGGAGAAACTCTAATCCTATATTGACAACGAGAGGTGTACTAGGGCGGCGACTGGCGGCGCTAGGGCGAGAGCGGGGCCAGGATGCGTGGGGGTGTGCGTTCGAACCATCGCGGCGTGGGCTCCTAAAATGGGCGACTCGGCGAGGGTAGAAGAGGTCAGGGTCCACGGCATTGGAAAAGTAATCGGTCAAGTGATGCATATATACACATACACATACATATACACATACATAAAATATATACATATATACACATACATATACATATACAAATATATATACATATATATATATCATACAAAAAATATACATACATATACATACATATACACATACAAATACACATACACTAACCAATCACTAACAAATACCCATACGCATACATATACATACATATAACACTATACTAACACTAACTAACACTAACAAACCACTAACCAAAAAACACTAACAAAAATCGGCGGCGGGCATGCTCACTGCCAGGCGGTATGGTGGTGGCATTGCTGGGCGGTATGGCGTCTTGGTGGGCTTCGCCAGGCGGGATGGGCAGCGGGCAGTGCTGTGAGGGTGGGATCGACGGCGGAGGGGCGACGGCGAGACGGGGCGGGGACGGCGCGGCAGCCCGGCGACGGCGAGACGGGGCGGGGACGGCGCTGCGGCGTCGCCTCTGCTTTTCTTCCTCTGTTGCGCGTGCTTGATCTGGCTGGGGGGAGGAGGAAGTGGCGTGCGTTATAAATGCTGGAACCGGTGTTAAAGGGGGGAATTCGTTTCGCGCCCGCACCCCCCTTTAACACCGGTGGGTGTGCGTGCGTGAAACCGATGTTAAAGGGAGGCATTTATTTCATGCATTAAAGGGCTGGGGGCATTTTTAATTCAAAAAATAGGATATGAATCTATAAACTTTATATCTTTTTCATTTCAACTCAGAAAAATATGAATAATATATCATAATTTTCAGAAAAATAATATCTATCCATTCATGTAAAAACATTTTATATTTACTTTAGATGAAAATATTCAAAATGATTAAAACACTTACATATAAATTTTGATTATTAAATTCAAACAAAAATAAAATAGTCAAACCCTAAAACTTTGAACATAAGAAATATTAAGCATCTAAAAAGGAATCTAACCCTATTTTATTAGAGCAAATCATATTTTATTTTGTATTAACATTTTTGAATTGTTTGGATATTTAAATGTCGCATCTTTTGTATAATTTGGAATCTGACAAAACCTCGCTCAACTTGCATTGGATTTTTGATAAAATAGCATATTGTGAACCTAAAAATGATTTTTGTAAAAAATCATGAGCATCGTATCATGTACATGTAGTTCATATCTGACCCACTTCCTGCCGATTCGGCAGGAATTTGTCTTTTTCACCAGAGGTGGACGGAAAGGTTTCAGATCCCCTGTTGGTACATTGTCCATATAAGGTGGTATAGTATTTTTGTAAAATGTGGTCGTGGTTTTTTGAATTAGCCATTTGGTGGTTGCTTCACAAAACCGTCCGTTTTTATGCTCGGAAAATGGAAAATGCCTTTTTGGTACGACAAAAAGGAAAATTTCCTATTGAAACATTGTTTGCCATGCCATGATGCACATGTATGCACAATATGGCCACATTATCACAAACTATGCCTTGATTCTAGCCATAACATTGGTCATTTGACCCGAAAGCCAAGAAACCTCGAATGAGATAGGTCATTTTGTGAAGTTTTTTTGAGACATAATCAATATACCAAGTTTGATATTATTCCTTCTAACTATGTCACATAATATAACACCACGCGAAAGTTTCGCACTGTTTCGATCTTTTTTAATTTTTTATCCCCGTTTTAAACTATCGTCAAACTTTGTCGAACAATGGGCATTGCATTGGATTTTAGATAAAATAGCATATTGTGAACCTAAACATGATTTTTGTAAAAAATCATGAGCATCGTATCATGTACCTGTAGTTCATATCTGACCCACTTCCTACCGATTCGGCAGGGATTTGTCTTTTTCACCAGAGGTGGACAGAAAGGTTTCAGATCCCCCTATTCTTACATTGTCCATATAAGGTGGTATAGTATTTTTGTAAAATGTGGTGGTGGTTTTTTGAATTATTCATTTGGTGGTTGCTTCACAAAACCGTCCGTTTTTTATGCTCGGAAAATGGAAAATGACTTTTTGGTGCGACAAAAAGGAAAACTTCCTCTTGCAACATTGTTTGCCATGCCATGATGCACAAGTATGCACAATATGGCCATATTATCACAAACTATGCCTTGATTCTAGCCATACCATTGGTCATTTGACCCCGAAAGCCAAGAAACCTCGAATGAGATTGGTCATTTTGTGAAGATTTTTTGAGACATAATCAATATACCAAGTTTGATATTTTTTTCTTCTAACTATGTCACATAATATAACACCACGCGAAGGTTTCGCACTGTTTCGATATTTTTTTTAATTTTTATCCCCGTTTTAAACTATCGTCAAACTTTGTCGAACAACGGGCATGAAGATTCTTAGCTCGGGGCCAAGCCTCACTCAACTTGCATTGGATTTTTGATAAAATATCATATTGTGAACCTAAAAATGATTCATGAGCATCGTATCATGTACCTATAGTTCATACCTGACCCACTTCCTACCGATTTGGCAGGAATTTATCTTTTTCACCAGAGGTGGACGGAAAGGTTTCAGATCCCCCTATTCGTACATTGTCCATATAAGGTGGTATAGTATTTTTGTAAAATGTGGTGATGGTTTTTTGAATTATCTATTTGGTGGTTGCTTCACAAAACTGTCCATTTTTTATGCTCGGAAAATAGAAAATGCCTTTTTGGTGCGACAAAAGGAAAACTTCCTCTTGCAACATTGTTTGCCATGCCATGATGCACATGTATGCACAATATGACCATATTATCACAAACTATGCCTTGATTCTAGCCATAACATTGCTCATTTGACCCCGAAAGCAAAGAAACCTCGAATGAGATAGGTCATTTTGTGAAGATTTTTTGAGACATAATCAATATACCAAGTTTGATAGTTTTTATTATAACTATGTCACATAATATAACACCACGCGAAGGTTTCGCACTGTGTCGATATTTTTTTAATTTTTTATTCCCGTTTTAAACTATCGTCAAACTTTGTCGAACAACGGGCATGAAGATTCTTAGCTCGGGGCCAAGCCTCACTCAACTTGCATTGGATTTTTGATAAAATATCATATTGTGAACCTAAAAATGATTTTTGTAAAAAATCATGAGCATCGTATCATGTACCTATAGTTCATATCTGACTCACTTCCTACCGATTTGGCAGGAATTTATCTTTTTCACCAGAGGTGGACGGAAAGGTTTCATATCCCCTTGTTGGTACATTGTCCATATAAGGTGGTCTAGTATTTTGGTAAAATGCGGTGGTGGTTTTTTGAATTAGCCATTTGGTGGTTTCTTCACAAAACCGTCCGTTTTTTATGCTCAGAAAATATAAAATGCCTTTTTGGTGCGACAAAAAGGAAAACTTCCTCTTGCAACATTGTTTGACATGCCATTATGCACATGTATGCACAATATGGCCACATTATCACAAACTATGCCTTGATTCTAGCCATAACATTGGTCATTTGACCCGAAAGCCAAGAAACCTCGAATGAGATAGGTCATTTTGTGAAAGTTTTTTGAGACATAATCAATATACCAAGTTTGATATTTTTCTTCCTAACTATGTCACATAATATAACACCACGCGAAGGTTTCGCACTGTTTCGATCTTTTTTTAATTTTTTATCCCCGTTTTAAACTATCGTCAAACTTTGTCGAACAATGGGCATGAAGATTCTTAGCTCGGGGCCAAGCCTCGTTCAATTTGCATTGGATTTTAGATAAAATATAATATTGTGAACCTAAAAATGATTTTTGTAAAAAATCATGAGCATCGTATCATGTACCTGTAGTTCATATCTGACCCACTTCCTACCGATTCGACAGGAATTTGTCTTCTTTACCATAGGTGGACGGAAAGGTTTCAGATCCCCCTGTTGGTACATTGTCCATATAAGGTGGTCTAGTATTTTTGTAAAATCTGGTGGTGGTTTTTTGAATTAGGCATTTGGTGGTTGCTTCACAATCGTCCATTTTTTATGCTCGGAAAATGGAAAATGCCTTTTTGGTGCGACAAAAAGGAAAACTTCCTCTTGCAACATTGTTTGCCATGCCATGATGCACATTTATGCACAATATGGCCACATTATCACAAACTATGTCTTGATTCTAGCCATAACATTGGTCATTTGACCCAAAAGCCAAGAAACCTCGAATGAGATAGGTCAGTTTGTGAATGAGATAGAACTGGAATTAAAGTACAGAATGCAACTAACAGTTGTAAGGTTTCGTAGCATGGAAAACAAAAAATTTCTATCGCATACAAACAAACAAGCCAAGATCTATCTACTAGATTGTAGCAACGAGTCGATGGAATAACTTACCCTCGAAGATTCCAAAGTGTTTAACGAGAGCGGATTCTCGTGGGTGATGTAGTCGTACTCTTCCCGATCTCAAGATCGTGTAGACGATCCTTCCAAGGCTGCGTTCGGCAGCTTCCGATCGGTCACTGCGTTACTTTCTAAGACCTTCCTCTCCTTGTTCCAGCAGGCATGGAGGTTGTAGCACTCTCTCGCGATTCGGCAAAGACAATGGCGTGGTACCTAAGTAGAGGGAGATCCCATGAGCCTTAGCCGCCGAGCGAGTATGGTGGAGTATGAGAGAGTTCCTCGGCGGTCTAGGGTTTAGACACACCAATTAGAAGGCTCTAATCCGAAAGCTAGGGCAATTAGAAGCTCTAAACCGAAACGGCTCTAAACCGGAGGCTAGGGCTAGGGTTTAGATTTAGAGGATAGGAACTTGTGTGTCTAGAGGAGGGAGCCCTGCCCCTCCTTATATAGGTGGAGGGGCCGGCACGCCATGGGGAGGGAGAGGAGTCCCTCCCCAACTCGGCTTGGAGGTGGGCCGCCGGTTGGAGGAGGGAACTCCTCCCCAACTCGGTTTCCCACACCTTCCTCTTTCCCTCTTTCCAATTTTAGTCGTTTGACTTTTCAAACTTGCTATTTGACTTTTCAATTTAGGATTCAATTTAATCCTTTATTTGGAACAGCAAGAACACTTAGTACATGATGCAATCATCCCAATATGCAATGACACATTCATGTACCCCTTCCCCTCCGGAGTGCCGGACATTCCGGAACCTTCTAGAACATTCCCGATGAAAACACCGGAATCATTCCCGAACTCCGAAACGGGACTTTCCTTATATGAATCTTATTCTCCGGACCATTCCGGATCACCTCGTGATATCCCGGATCCCATCCGAGACTCCAAACAACATTCGGTTTCTCTCTCATAATACCATAACTACTCAAACAACGTCGAATCCTTAAGTGTGTCTCCCTACGGTTCGTGAATTATGCGGACATGATCGAGACACTTCTCCGAACAATAACCAATAGAGGAATCTTGAAATTCATATGGCTCCCACATATTTCTACGATTACTTTGCGATCGAATGAACCACTTACATACGATACCAATTTCCCTTTGTCTCACGATAGTTTACTTATCCGAGGTTATGATCGTCGGTATCTCTGCATACCTAGTTCAACCTCGTTACTGATAAGTACTCTTTTCTCGTTCCCGTGATATGTGATCCCTTGTGAGCAGTCACATGCTTGCAAGCTAATTGGATGACATTCCACCGAGAGGGCCCAGAGTATATCTATCCGTCATATGGATGGACAAATCCCACTCTTGATCCATGTGTCTCAACCAATACTTTCCGAACACTCAATGCCACCTTTATAGCCACCCAGTTACGGTGTGGTGTTTGATGTCATCAAAGCATCCATCCGGTAAAGGTGATATGCATGATCTCATGGTCGAAGGAATTAGGTTACTATGTATCAGAAAGCATATAGCAATTGAACTATTGAAATGACTTGATCTTTATGCTATGCTTATCTACAGAGTATGTCCACCATATCATTCTCCTAACGATATGATATTGTTGTTGATAACATCTCAATGTTCATGATAGGGAAACCACAATCATTTATCAACCAACAAGCTAGTGATGTATAGAGGCTATACTAGGGACTTCAAATTAAGTTTACAAATCACACAAGTATCAATGTTTCCTTGTTAATACTATTATAGCATGAATGTAAACATTTATCATAAACACAAAGATATAATAATAACTACATTTATTATTGCCTCTAGGGCATATCTCCAACAGTCTCCCACTTGCACTAGAGTCATCTAATCTAGATTACATGGTAATATACCGAACACCCATGGCAGTTTGGTGTTGGTCATGTTTTGCCCTCGGGAGAGGTTTAGTCAACGGATCCGCCACATTCGGATCTGTGTACTTTGAAAATCTTTATATCCCCATCCGGATATGTTCTCGAATAGCGTGAAAGCAGCTTGATGTGCTTGACTTCTTGTGTGACCTTGGTTCTTGCGCATTGGCTATGGCTCCCATGTTATCACGAGATAGACATTGGGTCCAGCGCACTAGGAACCACACCCAACTCTGTAATGAACTCTTTCATCCATATCGCTTCTTGTGAAGCCTCCGGCAACCATGTATTCCGATTCGTTGAAGATCTCGCCACAACGCTTTGCTTTGCACTCCTCCAGCTAATCCGCACCATTCAAAATAAATACGTATCCAGTTGTGATTTAGAATCATCCGGATCGGTGTTCCAACTAGCATCGGTGTAACCATTAACAACGAGCTGTTCGTCGCCTCCATAAGAAAGAACCATATCCTTAGTTCTTCTCAAGTACTTAAGGATGTTTTTGATCACGTCCAATGATCCACTCCTGGATCACTTTGATATCTGCTAGTTAAACTAACAACATATGCAATGTCGGGTCTAGTACATAGCATGGCATACATTAGAGATCCTATGGCTGAGGCATAGGGAGTCTTACTCATCCTTTCTCTATCTTCTGCCGATGTCGGACTTTGAGTTTTACTCAAGGTCGTATTGGGCAACATGGGCAAGAACCCTTTCTTGCTTTCTTCCATTCCAAACCTCTTTAGTACTTTGTCCAAATATGTACTCTGTGACAATGATATTTGGCGTTTCGATCTATCTCTATAAATCTTTATGCCTAATATGTAAACTGCTTCGCCAAGATCCTTCATTGAAAAACTATTATTCAAATATTCCTTGACTCTATTAAGAAGGTCTACATCATTCCCAATCAACAATATGTCATCCACATATAGTATTAAGAATGCTACAGAGCTCCCACTCACTTTCTTGTAAATACAAGCTTCTCCATAAGTTTGTATAAAACCAAAACTTTTGATCACCTTATCAAAACGTTGATTCCAACTTCGGGATGCTTGCTTCAATCCATAGATGGACCGTTGAAGTTTGCATACCTTGTTAGCATCTTTAGGATCGACAAAACCTTTGGGTTGCATCATATACAACTCTTCATCAATATCTCCATTGAGGAATGCTGTTTGACATCCATCTGCCATATCTCATAATCATAATATGCAGCGATTGCTAACATAATCCTCCAGACTTTAGCTTCGCTACGGTGAGAAAGTCTCATCGTAGTCAACTCCTTGAATTTGTCGAAACCCTTTTGCGACAAGTCAAGCTTTATAAACGATAACATTACCATCAACATCTGTTTTCTTCTTGAAAATCCATTTGTTCTCGACACCTTCCGCCATCCGGTAAGTCCACCAAAGTCCATACTTGGTTTTCGTACATGGATCCAATCTCGGATTTCATGGCTTCTTGCCATTTATTGGAATCTGGGCTCATCATCGCTTCCTCATATGTCTCGGGATCATCGGTGTTGTCCACCAACATGACACTCATAACGGGATCATACCAATCTGGAGTGGTACGAGTTCTCGTTGACCTTCGAGGCTCTGTAGCAACTTCAATCGAAGTTTCATGATCACCATCATTAGCTTCCTCTCTTATTGGTGCAGGCACCACAAGAACTTCTTCCGGTGCTGCGCTACTCGAAATTTCGAGAGAAGGTTCGACAACCTCGTCGAGTTCTACTTTCCTTCCAGTCACTTCTTTCGAGAGAAATTCCTTCTCTAGAAAGGATCCATTCTTAGCAACGAATATTTTGCCTTCGGATCTATGATAGAAGGTATACCCAATAGTTTCCTTTGGGTATCCTATGAAGACGCATTTTTCCGCTTTAGGTTCAAGCTTGTCCGGCTGTAACTTCTTTACATAGGCTTCGCATCCCCAAACTTTAAGGAACGACAATCTAGGTTTCTTCCCAAACCATAATTCATACGGTGTCGTTTCAACGGATTTAGACGGTGCCCTATTTAAAGTGAATGCGTTTGTTTCTAATGCATAACCCCAAAATGATAGCGGTAAATCTGTAAGTGACATCATAGAACGAACCATATCTAAGAGAGTTCGATTACGACCTTCGGACACATCATTCTGTTTGTGGTGTTCGGCGGTGTCAATCATGAAAGTATTCCGCATTTCTTCAAATGCTCGCCAAACTCGTAACTTAGATATTCACCTCCACGATCAGAACGTAGAAATTTAATCTTCTTGTTATGTTGATTCTCTACCTCACTTTGAAACTCCTTAAACTTCTCGAAAGTTTCGGACTTATGTTTCATGAAATAGATATACCCATATCTACTCAAGTCATCTGTGAAGGTAAGTACATAACGATAACCACCGCGTGATGCTACACTCATTGGACCACACACATCGGTATGTATGATTTCCAATAAGTCCGTAGCTCACTCCATCATACCAGAAAATGGAGTCCTAGTCATTTTTCCCATCAGACATGCTTCGCATCTTTCAAGTGATTCAAAATCAAGTGATTCAAGAAGTCCATCAAAATGGAGTTTCTTCATACGTTTCACTCCAATGTGACCAAGACGACAGTGCCACATATAGGTCGAATTATCGCTTTATTTCAAACGTTTAGCCTCAATGTTGTTGATATGTGTATTTCCACTATCGAGATTCAATAAGAATAGACCATCTATCAAAGGTGCATGTGCATAAAACATATTACTCATATAAATCGAACAACCATTATTCTCGGACTTAAACCAAGAACCTCGCGCAATAAACAAGATCCCGATATAATGTTCGTGCTCAACGCAGCACCAAATAACAATTATTTAAGTATAAAACTAATCCCGATGGTAGATGAAGGGTAGCGTGCGACCGCGATCACATTAACCTTTGATCCGTTTCCCACGCGCATCGTCACCTCGCTCTTCGCTAGCTTCCGTTTATTCCGCAAAGACTGCTTCAAGTTACAAATATGAGAAACCGAACCAAGATTCAAATACCGAGCACTACTACGGTACTAGTGAGATACACATCAATAACATGTATATCGGATATACCTTTCTTCTTGATGTTGACGTTCTTGATCCGCCAAGTACTTTGGGCAATTCCGCTTCGATGGCCTTCTCCCTTGCGGTAAAAGCACTCAAGATCGGGCTTGGGTCCAGCCTTGGTCTTCTTCACGCGTGGTAACTTTCTTACCACCCTTCTTGAAGTGTCCTCGCTTAGACTTGCCTTTCTTGAATTTGGTGGTCTTATTGACCAACAACACTTGGTGCTCTTTCTTGATCTCCACTTCGCAGATTTCAACATGGCAAAGAGTTCGCAACGCCTTGTTCATGTTCGCATGTTGTAGTTCATCACAAAGTTCTTGTAACTTGGTGGTAGTGATTGGAGGACACGGTAAATCCCCAAAGCATTAGGAATCACTATACCCAAGCTTTTAAGTTTGTTTATGCGTGCTGGACATCTTAAGAACATGCTCACCGACGAGCTGCCCTCTTCCATCTTGCAGTTAAAGAACTTTTAAGCCTCATAGCTTTCAATTGCCGCATGAGTCTCAAAAATCAATTTGAGATCCTCGACAATATCATATGGGTCTGAATCTTCAAACCTTTTCAAGCTCGATTCCAAACCATATAAGATAGCACCTTGAACTATGGAGTCGATTCTTCCGAGCGAGGTAAACATTCTTTACTTCATCGGCAACATCATGCAGGTGGGTCACCCAGTGCATCCAAAGACATAGGTCAAATTACCAGCTGTGAGGACAATCCTCAAATTGCGGAACCAATCCGCGAAGTTGCTTCCATTGTTTTTCAACTTTTCTTTCTCTAGGAACGCATTAAAATTGATGGTAGGGGCTTCCATTGATCTACAACATATTTGCAATAGTTTAGACTAAGTTTATGACAAATTGAGTTCAAATTAATAATAAAATTAACCTAGGTGAACTCCCACTCAAAACAACATCCCTCACATTGTTTTAGTGATCACACGAACCAAATCCACTACATCAACACCGATCATCACGAGAGTTGATATAGTTTCAATGGCGAACAATCGTCATGTTCATCATATCTACTATATGATTCATGCTTTACCTTTCGGTGATCCGTGTTCCGAGACCATGTCTGTACATGCTAGGCTCGTCAAGATCAAACCTTAGTTTCCGCATGAGCAAATCTGGCTTGCTCACGTTGTATACACTTGCGGAATCTAACACACCCGATCATCACGTGGTGTTTCGAAACAACAAGCTTTAGCAACGGTGCTAACTAAGGGTGAACACTTTATGATTTGAAATTCATGTGCATGAGGGATCATCTTATAATGCTACCGTCGTCTACTAAGCAATACAAGATGCATAAAGGATTAACATCACATGCAATTCAATAATATGTGATATGGTATGGCCTTTCTTCTTTGTGCTTCCGATCTCCATCTTCAAGCACGAACATGATCTCCATCATCACCGGCATTGCATCAAGGTCAATGACGCTTCTCCATGGTTGTCGTCCACCGGTCTTCAACTATTACAACTACTTTGAATAGACACGCGTGTCTTAACATAAATTAAAGACAACCATCTGGCTCCTTCCGGTTGCCAACTTACAATAAGGAACATTGCATACATCAAATATAATCACAATCATGGCCATATCACATCACTGCACACCCGTGCAAAACAAAGTTAGATGCCTCTACTTTCTTTGCATATTTTACATGGTTTGGGGCTTTCAATAAGTGTCGTTCTAACTTACAAACAAGAACCACAACATTGATACTAGCATTGTTGATTACCCGTTGTAAATTGGATCTTAACTATGCTAGGAGAAACAGGCACCCGCAAAGCCACTTATGCAATACAAGTTGCATGTCAAGCGTGGAGCAAGTCTCATGAACGATGTCATGTAAGGTTAGCCCGGGCCGCTTCATCCCAACATACCGCAAGATGCAAAGTACACAAGAATCAATCGACAATAAAAGCATCAACGCCCACAATGACCATTGTGTTCTACTCGTGCAACTGATCTACATATAGACACGGCTCTAATATCACTGTAGGGTTTCGTAGCATGGAAAACAAAATTTTTCTATCGCATACAAACAAACAAGCCAAGATCTATCTACTAGATTGTAGCAACGAGTCGATGGAATAACTTACCCTCGAAGATTCCAAAGTGTTTAACGAGAGCGGATTCTCGTGGGTGATGTAGTCGTACTCTTCCCGATCTCAAGATCGTGTAGACGATCCTTCCGGCGCTGCGTTCCGGCAGCGCTTCCGCAGTCGGTCACACGTTCGGCACTCGATGAAGACCTTCCTCTCCCTTGTTCCAGTAGGCAGCGGAGGTTGTAGCACTCTCCTCGCGATTCCGGCAGCACAACGACGTGGTACCGAAAGTAGAGGGGAGATCCCGCAGGGCTTCGCCTTAAGACGGAGCGAGTATGGTGGAGTATGAGAGAGTTCCTCGGCGGTCTAGGGTTTAGACACACCAATTATAAGTCACTAATCCGGAGGCTAGGGCAATTAGAAGCTCTAAACCAAAACGGCTCTAAACCGGAGGCTAGGGCTAGGGTTTAGATTTAGAGGATAGGAACTTGTGTGTCTAGAGGAGGGAGCCCTGCCCCTCCTTATATAGGTGGAGGGGCTGGCCGCGCCATGGGGAGGGAGAGGAGTCCCTCCCCAACTCGGCTTGGAGGTGGGCCGCCGGTTGGAGGAGGGAACTCCTCCCCAACTCGGTTTCCCACACCTTCCTCTTTCCCTCTTTCCAATTTTAGCCGTTTGACTTTTCAAACTTGCTATTTGACTTTTCAATTTAGGATTCAATTTAATCCTTTATTTGGAACAACAAGAACACTTAGTACATGATGCAATCATCCCAATATGCAATGACACATTCATGTACCCCTTCCCCTCCGAAGTGTCGGACATTCCGGAACCTTCTAGAACATTCCCGATGAAAACACCGGAATCATTCCCGAACTCCGAAACGGGACTTTCCTTATATGAATCTTATTCTCCGGACCATTCCGGATCACCTCGTGATATCCCGGATCCCATCCAAGACTCCGAACAACATTCGGTCTCTCTCTCATAATACCATAACTACTCAAACAACGTCGAATCCTTAAGTGTGTCTCCCTACGGTTCGTGAATTATGCGGACATGATCGAGACACTTCTCCGAACAATAACCAATAGAGGAATCTGGAAATTCATATGGCTCCCACATATTTATACGATTACTCTGCGATCGAATGAACCACTTACATACGATACCAATTTCCCTTTGTCTCACGATAGTTTACTTATCCGAGGTTATGATCGTCGGTATCTCTGCATACCTAGTTCAACCTCGTTACCGATAAGTATGGATCCCTTGTGAGCCAGTCACATGCTTGCAAGCTAATTGGATGACATTCCACCGAGAGGGCCCAGAGTATATCTATCCGTCATATGGATGGACAAATCCCACTCTTGATCCATGTGTCTCAACCAATACTTTTCGAACACTCAATGCCACCTTTATAGCCACCCAGTTACGGTGTGGTGTTTGATGTCATCAAAGCATCCATCCGGTAAAGGTGATATGCATGATCTCATGGTCGAAGGAATTAGGTTACTATGTATCAGAAAGCATATAGCAATTGAACTATTGAAATGACTTGATCTTTATGCTATGCTTATCTATAGGAGTATGTCCACCATATCATTCTCCTAACGATATGATCTTGTTGTTGATAACATCTCAATTTTCATGATAGGGAAACCACAATCATTTATCAACCAACAAGCTAGTGACGTATGGAGGCTATACTAGGGACTTCAAATTAAGTTTACAAATCACACAAGTATCAATGTTTCCTTGTTAATACTATTATAGCATGAATGTAAACATTTATCATAAACACAAAGATATAATAATAACTACATTTATTATTGCCTCTAGGGCATATCTCCAACAAAAGTAAGTTACATAAAGCACGCCTGAAAATTAAGTTACATAAAAGAACTGAAAATTAAGATACATGGCCAGATTAAGTCACAATCGGCCAAACTTGTTTTGGAATGTTGGAGTGATTCAGTCATGCTCCTGCCTACACCTGTAATACTCACCACTGTAGTCATCGTACTCGCCGCCGCCGTCGTCGCTGTCGTTGTCGGGGTCGGAGTAATTTAACCTTGAAGGCTGAGTACGCGTGGGCTGGACTTGAGGGTAGCGCAGACGGGGGTTAGAGTCGGCGGCAGTGTCATAGGCCATGACGCTCTGGAGAGTCCGACCGCGCCACCATAGCCGACGACCGGCCTCGTTAAAGTTTGGAGGAGGTGGGCTGTCCTCCTCGTGCCTGGCGAGCACCCTCTCACGCCGATCCCCGAAGAAGGCTTCCCAAGTAGGGAAATAGTCGGGATGCCATCTGGGATTCCTCCACTGCTCCGGCGTGAGATCGAAGTAGTAGTGGTTCGTGATGGCCATCCGACGCGCCACACCTAGAGGGACAGGAGGAACCGGCACGCCTCGGGCGCTCAGCATCCAGCCGACGGGGACACAGTAGCCCGGCGGGCAGGGGTAGCTCGAGGCGCAAAGCGCCTCCGCCTCCCTGGGGGTTAGTGCTCTGGTGGAATCCATGGGAAAGAGTGATAAGGTTGCAGATATGAGTCTAGAGATGTGCAATGACAATGGAGGCCAAGCCTACATATATATAGTGAGAAATGGCTGGAGGGAAGAACTCGTGGGAAAAAATGGCGGGAAGAAAAATCGTGGGAAAAAATGGCGGGAAGAAAAATGGCAGGAAGAAAAATGGCTCATTTAATACATATACTGTTAACAGAAGAAATATGACATTGATTTCCATGTTGAGATACATATGTGTGCCAAAAATGGCTCAATTAATACATATAGTCAATCTTATGATCGCGTCGGCCGTAACCATGGAGTATCAGCACCGTTTAACAGGATGGTTGGGTCAGTCTTCACTCTGAAGGACGGAATTTTATCAAACTTATTATAATCTTCTGACATGTCTGTCTTGTCCTCCACTCCCACGATGTTTCTTTTCCCTGAAAGAACTATGTGACGCTTTGGCTCATCGTGTGATGTATCTGTTTGCTTATTTTTTTCTTTTTTTTCGGTTTGGTAGACATGTCCTTCACATAGAAAACCTGAGCCACATCATTGGCTAAGACGAATGGTTCGTCTAAGTTCTTGTCTACCTTCATAAGATTGTTGAGATCCATTGTTGTCATTCCGTACTTCTTGTCTACCTCAACCCCTCCTCTTGTTAGCTTGACCCATTTGCATCGAAACAAGGGGACTTTAAAATTAGGTCCATAGTCAAGTTCCCATATCTCCTCTATGAACCCATAATACGTGGTATTTTGCCCATTGTCTTCTGCTACATCGAAGCGGACATCACTATTTTGGTTGGTGCTCTTTTTATCTTGGCCTATCGTGTAAAATGTATTCTCATTTATCTCGTACCCTTGGAAAGTACATACAGTCGAAGATGGTGTCCTGGCCAACAAGTACAGCTGATATCCAACAGTGGTGTTATTCGTGAGGAGTCTTTGCAGCCAACCACCAAAACTCGCCATGTGTTCACTTATAATCCATTCATCAGACTGTCCCGGGTGTTTGAGGCGTATTAAATTCTTGTGTTCATTGATATACGGGGCAACCAAGATAGGTCTTTGTAAAACCGTGTAGTGTGCTTGATTGAGAGAATGACCGTTCCTACATATCATTGCTTTACATCCTAGGGTGCCTTTTACACGCAGTCTCCCCTCATGTCGTGATTCTAGAACACCAATTGCCTTAAGGTCAGGAATAAAATCAACACAGAACTCAATGACCTCCTCTGTTACATAGCCCTTGGAGATGCTTCCTTCTGGCCTAGCACGGTTATGAACACATTTTTTTAAGACTCCCATGTACCTCTCAAAGGGGAACATATTGTGTAGAAATACAGGACCGAGAATGGCAATCTCTTCTACTAGGTGAACCAGGAGATGCGTCATAATATTGAAGAGGGATGGTGGGAACACCAACACAAAGCTGACAAGACATTGGGCCACATCTTTCTATAACCCTGGTAGGTTCTCTGGATCGATTACCTTCTGATATATTGCATTGAGGAATGCACATAGCTACACAATGGGTACTCGAACATTTTCAGGTAGAAACCCCCTCAATGCAATCGGAAGCAATTGTATCATAATCACGTGGTAGTCATGAGACTTCACGTTCTGGAATTTTTTCTCTGCCATATTTATTATTCCCTTTATATTCGACGAGAATCCAGACGGGACCTTGATACTGCTCAGGCATTCAAAAAATATTTCCTTCTCTGCTTTGGTAAGAGCGTAGCTGGCAGGAGTTTAGTGGCATAATTTACCCTTCTCGTTCTCAGGATGCATGGGATCTTCAGGGTCTTTCAGACGTTGCTGGTCCTGCCGTGCTTCCGGTATATCTTTTGTCTTCCCATACACTCCTAGGAAGCCTAGCAGGTTCACGCAAACATTCTTCGTCACGTGCATCACGCCGATTGAAGAGCGGACCTCTAAGAATTTCCAATAGGGTAGGTCCCAAAATATAGATTGCTTCTTCCACATGGGCGCGTGTCCGGCATCGTCATTCGGAACAGATAGACTTCCAGGACCTTTTCCAAAGATTACTTCTAGGTCCTTGACCATACCAAATACCTCCTCACCAGTACGGAGGACAGGCTTCCTCCGGGGTTCTGCCAGACGTTTGAAATGCTTGCTTTTCTTTCTTACTGGATGCAGGTTCGGAAGAAATCGACGATACCCTAGGTACACAACCTTCTTACATTTATCCAAATATACTCTTCCAGTCTCATCTAAACAGTGTGTACATGCATTGTATCCCTTGTTTGTCTGCCCTGAAATGTTACTAAAAGCAGGACAATCATTGATGGTTATGAAAAGCAATGCTCGTAGGTCAAATGTCTCCCCTTTATGCTCATCCCACATACGTACACCTGGTTTGGCCCACAGTTGTAAAAGTTTTTCAACTAATGGCCTTAGATACACATCAATGTCGTTGCCGGGTTGCCTCGGGCCTTGGATGAGCACTAACATCATAATGAACTTCCTCTTCATGCATAACCAAGGAGGAAGTTTATAGATACATAGAGTCATAGGCCAGGTGTTGTGTCTGCAGCTCTGCTCACCAAAAGGATTCATGCCATATGTACTTAGACCAAACCTTAAGTTCCTTGTGTCACGTGCGAAATCCGGGTACTCTCGCTCGACTTTTCTCCACTGTGACCCATCAGCGGGGTGTCTCAACATCGCGTCTTTCTTACGGTCTTCCATGTGCCATCGCAACAACTTGGCATACTCTTTATTTCTGAAGAGACGTTTTAACCGTGGTATTATAGGAGCATACCACATAACCTTGACAGGAACCTTCTTCCTAGGGGCCCCGCCCTCAACATCGCCAGGATCGTCTCGATCTTATATCGCGGCAGTGCATACCGGCATGCATCCAAATTCTCGTACTTCTCACGCGGTAGAGGATGTAGTCATTAATGCAAGCATGTATCTTCCACACGCCTAATCTGGAGGGGTATAACCTTCTTTGCTTGGTATGTCTTTGTCGGGCAACTCATTATTTCTTGGAAGAAGATTCTTCATTTTACCAACAAATTTGAAAATCTTGTCGGTCACATCGTTCTCGCCTTCCATTGCAGCAAATCCAGTGTGGTACCTAGCTTTTGTGGCCATCTTCGCAAGTTGGGTACAACAATGTTTTGTGATCCTTTAACATCCGCTCCACTTCTCCTTCTCCTTTTCACATTCTTCCTTTGCATCAAGATGGCCCAACCAAGATCGTCATCGGGCCAATCACGCCTCTTGATCTTCATTATCTACCCCCGTTGTAGTATCATCATATTCATGATACATATTATGATAGTTGTCATCATCCTCTTCTTCTTCGTTGTCTTCCATCACAACCCCTTTTTCTCCGTGCTTGGTCCAACAATTATAGCTGGGCATGAAACCGGATCGAAGCAGGTGGGCGTGAATGGTTCTGGTATTTGAGTAGTCTTTCTTGTTCTGACAGTGAACACACGGACATCACATAAAACCATTGTGACCACGGTTTGCATTAGCCACAACGATGAAATTTTGGAGGCCCGTAATGTACTCGGAAGTGCGTCGGTCACCGTACATCCATTGCCGGTTCATCTGCATTAATATATAGTATATATCAAAAATTAATAGGGAGATGGCCATTTATATATAGTACATCAATGACACATGAAAGGATAGTTGCCGACCGAGAAGGAAAGAGCAACGAGAAAACTTATTTTGAGCTCTCGGGCATTTCACCGAACACCTCTTGTGCATAGGAAAAAAACACAAACTAGCACACCTCACACCCTCTTGCTAGGCTCCAAAATGAGAGAGTGAAAAAATGGAAGAGAAGGGTGTGAGCTGCGGTGTGTTATATAGCCCCAATTTAACACCGGTTCAAGCCACGAACCGGTTCAAGCCACGAACTGGTGTTAGGGGGGGGGAAGGGGGCTACGCGGGCCACTGGTGCAGGGGCCTTAACACCGGTTTGTGCCACGAACCGGTGTTAAAGGAGGGCTCCTTTTTGCTGCACGGGCCACGCTGGTACGGGTCCCCCTTTAACACCGGTTCATAGAAGAACCAGTGTTAAAGCCCATTTTCAGGCTCAACCAAAGGCCTCGTTTCCACTAGTGTAGGCTCTCCCATTTGGCGATAATCTTTTATCTAACCAGTGTGGATAATAGTCCAACAATGATAGGCAACATATCCTATGCATCCGATACCTAATTTGTATCCGTGTATCCGTCCTACCTCAGCTCTTGGATCATGATCGTACACGCGACTTTATTGTTAGAACATTTTACACTTTAACGCCCGCAAAAATATAAAGTAGTTGCTACCTGCTACCCACCATGTCTTTCACGCATCGCTAGCCGCCGGCCACCGGCGACTCGTCCGACACCATTTTCTAGGCGTGCACAGAGAAACGATAGTCCAAGACCGAGGAATACGAGCTTGTCTTGGCCGAATGGTGCTTGAGTCTCACTCATCCAGAGCTGCGCACCACGTGCGAGCCATCCAGTTGCAGTCGCCGGTCCATACGACTTCGTCGATCGACTTGGTTCCTTTGATTTCTAGCAGGTTGGTGAGAAACGGCGCCCAGCAGGCGCGATCCCTGCATCTAGTCCGAATGTGGCAGTGGCACGTTGGTAAGACGAACACCTATCGTATCTTTCTCAGATCAGATGAAACGATCTAATCTGGCTGGTTACATAAGCATGTCAAAAGAAATGGTATTATGTATCAAAAGGAGCAAGATGAATGGATCCGTACTAAAATAAGTACTTGTACTATTAATCGATCAACTAGTATTTTCAGCGGGGCAGATCGGGAGATGCTCATGAACCCACGCCGTCGCCATGGTTCTGTACCAAATCTGCAGGTTAGTCGGTGAGACGAAGCAGAACGGTTCCTTAGGGGGGTTATTGCAAAACAATAGTAGCTTAAGTGCCCCGGCGGGCGTGTAAATGCAAATTACTCGCGGCTTTTGTTCAGTGCGTACGATTTTGATCAGAAGGGTAAGAACCAATGGATACACGTGTACACATAACCTAGTGGATGCATAGGATATGCATATCCTATGCATCCGATACCTAATTTGTATCCGTGTATCCGTCCTACCTCAGCTCTTGGATCATGATCGTACACGCGACTTTATCGTTAGAACATTTTACACTTTAACGCCCACAAAAACATAAAGTATTTGCTACCTGCTACCCACCATGTCTTTCACGTATCGCTAGCCGCTAGCCACCGGCGACTCGTCCGACACCATTTTCTAGACGTGCATAGAGAAACGATAGTCCAAGACCGAGGAATACGAGCTTGTCTTGGCCGGATGGTGCTTGAGTCATCCCTTTTAAGAATTTATCTACACATGATTGTGGTGTTTTGCCTCGCAGGTGCATATAACCTATTATAAAAATATATGAAAATAAAATGTCAAAAAATAAAAAATGAAATTTAGTGTGTATATCCAAAGTCCGAACACAAGTTTTCGCTAAAAAATATTTTATATGACATGTGTAAACAAGATAAGAAAATATCAATGAATAGTCATGTTGAAGCATCAAAATTTATCTTTTTATACGGGCACAAAATATTTATCTTCCCAAAAACTTGCGTACGAATGTATAATTTCTGGATGTATATGAAAATATTTTTTCTAAATTTTAATATTTTAAAATATATTTTCAAACAATGAATTTGAATCCACGCGTGCCGAATTGTATTTCCGCATATCAGATGTCCATCGTTCGGTCCAATATGGCCTTGGAGTACTCTGGCCCATGACCCAGCAGCGCTTTTAGTTTCCCTCTTCCCCTTGCGACGGGGCCATCAATCTAACCCTCTCCGCCTTCCACCGGAGCTGGAGCACCACTGCCTCGAAGAAAATCCTCTCAATCTCGCCGGCCTCCACCTCCTCTGCTCCACTGTACTGGCTCAGAGAGTGGTCGTGGGAGCGAGGAGATCAATCCCAACCCGGATTCATTCATCCTTCAACCAACCAAAATTTCCTCTGATTCATTTGCTGCTCGGTGGAGTACCAGTAGCACTGCCGCACTTCGTCCTCCAGAGATTCAGCGGGTCCAACCCAGCTCGCCAGCCCCCATGTCCGCGCCCACGGCGAAGCAGGGCGCGGAGGAGGAGGCCGAGCGCCTCCTCGCGGCCGCCAAGCTGAACCCGAACGACGGCGGCCCCTTCCGCTCCCTCGGCCACCACTACGCCCGCGCGGGTGACGCGCAGCGCGCGGCCAGGTGCTACCAGCGGGCCGTGACGCTCGACCCCGACGACGCCGAGGCTGGGGTGGGTGTGAACGAATGCGTGCACATGCGCATGCCTGTGCACTGAAGGCGTTTGTTGGTTGGTTTGCTCGTTCGTGGTGGTGTTTTGACTTTTGATGTGGCTTATTTGTATCTGGGGGTCTGTTGAGTACAGGAGGCGCTCTGCGATTTGCTTGATGTGGAGGGGAAGGAGAGCTTGGAGCTTGCTGTGTGCAAGGAGGCTTCTGGCAAGTCACCACGTGCATTTTGGGCCTTCCGGAGACTCGGCTACTTACAGGTGTTACTTCAGCATCAGTTGCTTTTATTAATTATTGGTTGAAGCGATCATGGCAACATCATACACTAATCGTTATGATGGACTAAATACATTTGGATTGGGTCGGAACCTCGTAGTTTTGAACCCATCAAATCGAAGCCTATATGCGTGACTTGAAGGGAATTTGGTGCTACAATGTTTATTTAGATTGTGGAAAGATTTGAAATCCAACCGAATGTAGAAACCCTCTGAACTCAAGCAGAATGACGAATAGTACAGTTTTGAAGCTATTAAAAAAACTAAATAAATAATA
Source organism: Avena longiglumis (assembly GCA_030063025.1). NCBI lineage: Eukaryota > Viridiplantae > Streptophyta > Magnoliopsida > Poales > Poaceae > Avena > Avena longiglumis. The sequence goes on along the minus strand of CP125974.1, from coordinate 450,826,778 downwards.
TTAAATTTTAGATAGAAAATATGAATTTTCTTACAGGTCAAACAATAGTATCACTGGGATTAGATTGTGGATGGGGTTTCCATTTCAGGTCCTTTTCATGTAGGGGATCAGGTCAGGAACCAGGATACTAATAGAAGAGCAAAATAACTAGAGGAAGATCGATGAAATTATGCATTCTTAATATATCATGAGATTAGAAATGGATAGAGTTCAAGAGTTAGTTAGAAGTTCCTGTTTCATGTTTGGTCCGAACACTCTAGTATTGCTACGGAGCAATTGAACTAGTTCGATACACACAGTTGGATTTGCTAAGTAAATCTGGGTCAGAGTACAAGCTGTGGAGTCGAGGTGTCTGATCGAGGCAAGGGCAGCTCAGAGATGGTAGAGAGGAGTTTGAAGAGTAAATTGTGTTTCTAAGTGGACATCAGTACATCACGACAGAAATGTGGCAGTGGGTTCGTGGTTTCCAATGTAGCTCAGCCTCACCTACGTAGAGTCAACAATGGGATACTGGCTTCTCTTTTTCACCTTCGGCGATGTATATTTGCCATTGCTGCATGAATAGAAGTACTCCCAAGGGTTCAAATACTTGAAGTTCTAAGTTTGTCCTAAGTCAAACTCCAGGTTTATAAACAAATATGCTGATATTTACAACATAAAATCTATATAGTGCGAAAATATATTTTATGACAAATTTAATGAAAGTAAAATAGTGCTGTAGAGAAATATGTTGATATATTTTTCTATAAATTTGGTCAAACCTAAAATAGTTTGACTTACGACAAACCTAGAACTTAAATTATTTTGGAATAGAGGGAATATAGAACAAAAAAAATGCCTAACCGGTAAGCCAGGCAGTAAAACACGGCCATCCGGAATGCGCTTTATCATACTCCCCATACCGGTTTATTGGGTTCCTTGTGAAAATTTGATTGTTCCAAGTCATTAGGCTAAATTAGGAATTAAATGAGCAGATTAATTAGGCTGCATGCGAGCTGCCTCGGTTGCATGCGTGATGGACACGAGCAATTGGCCTGGTGGTTCGTCTCCCCTAGATAATCACCCACCAATTGGGTCAAGACGGTTCAACTAAAAAATTCTTTGCCTAGTCGTTGCACACCTAGGTTGCGCTGCAGGAGCTTAGAAGCCTAATAAACCAGGATGAAGGGAGTAATAAATATCAAATATTTTGGTCCCTTTTGAGACCCTGCTTCACATGCACCACTGGGTTCGGCTGACCACCTCAGACGATTTTCCCCAGGTCATTTGCACTCTTCCCCTGTTGGTAACTGGGTATTCCTTGCCCGGTGTTAACTCCTTTTTGTCCAACCCTAGTGCTGATTCAGGTCTTGTTACACTGACCCATCTTTGCAATGTCTAGGTTTAGAGCCCTATCTCTAGGCTTCATGAATTGCAATATTTTGTTTTCTTGGATTAGGAGCCACTAGTGTACTTCCTTTAACGGTCGGGGTAAAGCTTATGTAAAATTTGTTATAATTTTCTTGTGATTATCTTTTCTTTATCTGCTAAATTGTGTACCGAACATAATAAGTATTGACATGCCACGAAAAACTTAGGTTCATCAAAACAAATGGTCAGACGCTATACAAAGCCTTCAACACTCAATACGAGGATACCCGACATGTGCTGATTTATGGGAGGTGTGTGTTCTATTTCTTTCTCTTTCATTGTCAAAGCTGATAAAACTTTACTCCCTACTTCTATCTTTACAACGCAATTGAATACTTCATTAACATTCCATATTTGTTATTAGGCACTCGGTCTGGCTTACCACCGTTTGGGCATGTTTACTGCTGCAGTAAAGGTGTGATGTTTTCCTTTTTTGGCGTCATAACCAATTTCAGTGTGTTGTATAGGGTCTTCTGAATATGCTTACTTCAGTTTTTGTTGGCAGTCGTATGGGCGTGCTATTGAACTCGATAGTTCCAGGGTCTTTGCGTTGATTGAAAGTGGAAACATCCAGCTGATGCTTGGTTATTTCAGAAAGGTAGGAAGTATTTTGAGCTTGGATACACATGGTTTTATTAGTAAAGGCCAATTTAATAGTGCATCAATGCAAACTCTACTGCTGCTATAAGTAATAATATCTCTGTTATTGCACTTCTTGCAAAATACACAATGACAGGGAGTTGAACAGTTTCGTTCTGCCTTGGAGTGGGCTCCTCACAATCATTCCGCATACTTTGGGCTTGCTTCTGCATTGCTTGCTTGGTCAAGGCATTGTGTAGCTACCGGAGCATTTACCTGGGCAGCTAATCTGTTGAAGGTATTTTGGTATATGCTTTGTTTCATTTTAATTGCATTTCATTCTCCTGTATGGCTTGAGTGTTATTTTATTTAGGAAGCATCAGAAGCTGCTAAAATTTGTTCTTCCTTGACCGGAAACCTTTCCTGTGTTTGGAAATTGCATGCAGATGCTCAGGTACCTCTGTTATCATCAATTTAATAATCATTTAAATTTACCTGGCACCTTATAACTTATTTTATTCCACCATATATGTCCCACACTATGTCAGCTTGCACTTGCAAGATGCTTTCCATGGGAGGGTGGGGATATCAAGTGGGGCACGGATGAGCAGACTTTCAAAGCTTCTGTCCTTGAGTGGAGAAGTACGTGTTTGTCAGCTGCAAATGGTGCAAAACTCTCATATCAACGAGCTTTGCATCTCACCCCTTGGGAAGCTAATATTCACATTGATACTGCTGTTTGTCTTGATCTCATTTGTACCATGGAGGAAAATAACTCTGTAGACCCCATAATTTGGTAAACTTCTTTGTTCATAAGATGCCAGCTTCTTTTTAGGAGCTTTTCTGATAACACTATATGTTCTCTGTACAACAGGGAGCTTCCAGAGAAAATGTCATTGGGTGGTTTGATGCTGGAACCAGTTAATAAAGATTTCTGGGTCACATTGGGTTCAGTGTCAAGTAATCAGGCTTTAAAGCAGCATTCTCTTATCAGGGCACTGCATTTGGATATGTCTCTCTCTGAAGCTTGGGCATACCTTGGAAAGGTACTGCTATAGTCCTATTATGCTGCAGTTGGTTTTCTGATTGGCTCTTCAACTAGTTGTAAGGTTACTAATAATTTAACTTCAGATTTACAGACAATCAGGTCACAAGCAATTGGCAAGACAAGCATTTGATCGAGCTCGAAGCATTGATCCTTCATTGGCCTTGCCATGGGCAGGAATGTCAGCAGAAAATCATAACCAATCTGGGTAACCACCCCCCTACATCTTTCATCAAGAGCCAAAACATTCCCTATATTTCTGCACTCATTTTTTTTACTTAAGCTGATTTAATCTTTCATACAATCTTAAAGGGCTGGTGCAGTAAACGAGTCTTATGAAAGCTGCTTGAGAGCTGTGCAGATACTACCTGTAAGTACAATTATCTGAAATTTCTGTTGCTATCAATGTAACTAATGCAATTTAGTTCTCCCAATTCGTTATTTCCTTACTTTAGTTTTTATCTCATTCTCATGACACATTTGCATAGCTACCAGAGTTCCAGATTGGCCTTGGAACTATTGCTGCTCGTTCTGGTGAACTTCTGTCACCTCAGGTATGTTTTTAATTTCGTCTGTCGTCCTTGCAAGTTCCGGAGTAAATTCTGTGCCACTTCATGCTCAAAATGAAGTGATGTTTTTCCTGAAAGCAATCTGTTCGACCTGGTGGCTGTTATTACATAGTCGCATGCCTCATTTTTAAATTGTATAGTGTTGTTGAATTGGCTCTGTCGCTAAGTTAGTGTTACAAATTTTTTCAGTTGTCCTATGTTAGTATCTACTCCCTCCGTTTCAAAATATAAGATGTTTTAGGTTTGTGAAAAAAATGTATCTAGACTTGTTTTAGTGTGTAGATTCACTCCAAACCTAAGTGAACCTACATACTAAAAGAAGTCTAGATACATTTGCTTCACAAAGCTAAAACATCTTATATTTTGAAACGGAGGGAGTACAACATAATCTGCTACTGCAGTGTTGCTTGGGTTTGGGTATTTTGAGAACCAGGTTTTGCATGGTACTAAAGCAATGCTTATGTTGTTCACACTTATTCATGCTTCCTTTTCCTTTATTGACATGTCAGTCTCTTTATATGTGGTTCCATTATTCTATGTAGGTATTGATGGCTGTAAGACAGGCTGTTCAGCGAGCGCCTCATTACCCAGAGTCACACAATATAAACGGATTGGTTGCTGAAGTCCGATCAGACTTTCAATCTGCAATCACATCTTACCAACAGGCGAAATTTGCTTTAGGCATGATGCACAGGTCCAAGTTAGACAACAGATATCCTTTTGTTGATGTTTCACTGAATCTTGCCCGGTCACTTTGCAAGGTAAGAAGCACTATCATGTGGTTTGATAAAGTAATACTCCCTCCATCCCAAATTACTTGACTCAACTTTGTCTAGATATGCATGTATCTAAACACTAAAATGCATATCTAGACAAAGTTGAGTCAAGTAATTTGGGATGGAGGAAGTAATTGTATTGCAGAACAAGAAGCTAAAATCATGTTGTTTACTGTACAATCTCCAAAAAAAAGTTGTTTTCCTTATACTTCTATATTTATAATAAGCTTGCTGTTCCTGGGGTGGTACTTATTAATCTTGGTTCTTGGTTAGGTGGTTATCCTTTTGTTCTCCATAAGCACTTCCACTTCTTTAGTTAACAAGCATTGCATTTGCTGCAGGCTGGTCTTTCAACTGATGCAGCGCGGGAGTGCGAACAGTTGAGAACAAAAGGTTTGTTTAATTTTCACTTCAAGCAACGGTAGTTATTTCCTATTTTTCTTCCTGAATTGGGTAAACATATAATTTTCAAGTACTTTGTACATGCCATAAACATACAGACTAACAAGCTATCTCAATTTCTAGGATTGCTGAATGTTGAAGGATTACAGATATATGCTTTTGCATTGTGGAAACTTGGACGGCATGATGAAGCTCTCTCTGTATCAAGGAACTTGGCTGAGAACTTACCTAGTATGAAGCAGGAGAGTGCAACTGGGGCATTGGGATTCATATGCACCTTGGCATACAACATCGCTGGGAAGGATTCTGCAGCTCTAGTCATTCATACACTCCCTGGTCAACCCAGCTATAACAGAGAGTTGAAATTTATCATCTCTGCATTAGATGCTTTGCAGCCAAACAAGCGTTTTCAGTTACCTCACTTGAGTACGCCTCCTAGACTTACATCGTATGAGGTCATGAGTGAAGTCCACTCAAATATTGCTCTGGGGAAGGCAGTAAGTACTCAAGAATATCGGTATTCTGTGGATTTTTGTTTGGCTCTACGCTAGTTGTACTAATATAGACTAAATTTTACTTGTAGATTGGTGGGGAATCAAACAACTATTTAGGGGTCGAGGGTGGTTTGTCTTACCTGAAAAAGGTTCTGCACATGTATCCTGACTGCAGTTTAGTAAGGTAACAATCTTGCCTGGAACAATGGAACTTGATTATATAATTTGGTCACAATATCACTTTGTTGCATGCTGCAGAAACCATCTTGGATCACTGCTGCTGTCCGGTGGAGATTGGACTGCTTCTCACAAAGCAGTAAGGGTTACTTCATTGTCCCATGGGCACACATCCAACAGGGGCCTAAGGTCCCCGCATCAAATTCAAGCATGTGCAACAGTGTCTTGCTATGCTACCTGCACTTTTTATCCAAAGTTCTCATTCCCAACATGTGAAGACCAGTACCCAAGTCAATACAATGCAATATGCAACCTGCAAAGGTATGTCTTTTCCAACTTACTACAGCGACAAACATCATAATTAATTATTTGACTTTGGTTAGCAAACTAAGCACTGAACTTCTTTTGAAGGTTGGTTCATCAGGAGCCATGGAACCAAGATGCACGGTACCTGCTTGTACTTGCTATTTTCCAAAAAGCACGCGAAGAGAAGTACCCCAAACATATTTGTACCATTTTGAAGAGGCTGATTTTACAAGTTCTGTCCAGCAGAACCAGTTCACGAGAGCATAAAAGTTTCCTTTATGAGAAGTACTTGCTACTTCTTTTGTCTTCAGAGATTAGTTTGCAATCTGATGACTACGAAAACTGCATAGCTCAAGCTACAGAGGCTTTAAGAGTTACTCCATGTGTGGATGCTTTCTTTGCACACTTGCAGCTGTGTCGGGTTTATGCAGTGCAAGGCGATCTTTCAAATTCCAGGAAGGAGTATATGAAATGCTTGCAGAACCAGACAAATACTGAGATTGGCTGGGTAATGCTGAAGCAACTTGAATCTCTAAGTTCATCGAACCCTGGTTCTGATGAAATAGAGATAAATCTAAAAGAGTGCATTGAAAGGAAGGGTAGCAACCCATCAAAATGGGCATCTCTTTTAAATCTAGCATGTTCTCAGTCTTCTATGCGGAGCGAGGACTTTGCAAGTGCTGAAAAAGCTCTTGCGCAGGCTTGTGCTGAAAAGGATGCTGATAGCTGCATCTTATTTCTCAATGGTAAGCCAGTTTGTTATATTTCTGCTTTGTTAGGTAGTTCATTTTAATTGTCAGTTTTCCCGAAACATTTTTTTATTTCTTATAGAGTTGCATTTTGTAGCTTATTGTGCTGTCATCTTAAGTAAACGTCATGGTTTCACTATCGTGCAGTCCACTTAAGAAACTCTGAGAAAAGAATCTTTGTCGAGTGATTTGTTTACCATTTGGTTTACTGGCAGTGAGCATTAACAGCTGGCATTGTGGCCTTACCTTAGCATTGTCAATTGTATCACACCAGTAGATGGTTCTGCTTCACATGTATGGATTAGAGTGACTAAGTAGATGCTCAGCTATAACTTTTATTGCAAGCTACTTGGCGAGCCTGTCCAATGCAATTTGAAGATCACTGCCCGCAAATTTTATGCTACTTTTAGTACTACTTCCGCATTAGTTTGGAATACATCCTGAATAGTACATGATTTTTTTGGCTGTTGCTGTGTACTGAATCAAAATCATCCTGTCAGGGGCTACGTGTATGGAAATTGCCAGGAGGTACGCGGCTCCTCAATTTATAGCCCGTGCGGCTTCGAGCCTCAGAAAGGCACAGCAGAAATCTCAAGCTACGGTGCCCATCATATCACTCCTGCTGGCCCAAGCAGAAGGCAGCCTCGGTTCCAAAGCCAAGTGGGAGAAAAACCTTCGCCTCGAATGGTTCTCATGGCCACCAGGTCTGAACCTGAACCTCAAAGCTTCCAAGAACACTTCTGCTAAATTTCCGCATCTTATTTACGGTTTCCTGCTTTTTCATTCACACAGAACTGCGGCCTGCTGAGCTCTACTTCCAAATGCATCTGCTGGCGAGCCAGTCAGCAGCGGTGGTAGCTCCTCGGCAGAAGCAGCAGCAGCTGCTGCCGGAGACAATGCAGAGCCCTGGCGCGTGGCTTCTCCGGGCGATACACCAGAACCCGTCGTGCTCCAGGTACTGGAAGGCCTTGCAGCAGGTTGTGTACGTGTAACCCCTTGACCTGGAAGCCACCGCTCCATGTAGCTGGAGACAGACTTAGCGAATCCGTTAGCGCAGTTGTAGCGTACATTGTGTCTGACTTAGCGGTGGGCTTAACTGGGATGAGCCGATGCGGAGCTCTCTTGACATCCATTTTGTTGCTGTTAACATTAGTTCTCTCTAACATTTCTATCTGTGGGAGTGGCTTGGAGTTGAGACTGCAAGCAAAACGACTGGTCTGCAGTCTGCACTTTATCCAAATATACTCCCTCCGTTTAAGAATATAAGATGTTTTAGGTTTGTGAAAGAGATGTATACCTTTTAGTGTATAGGTTCATTTGATATCACACTCCTTGCGAACTTCTCAAATTCTGTCCTGGGCGCACGCGTCGTGGCCAGCCCAGGTTAATACATGATAAACCCTAGAGAGTTAAACACTTGAGTGGTCAATCGAGTTGTGTGGTTGCGCCTGGTTAGTTATTCTGTCATGTCACGTCCGCTGTTAAGTCGGCCGTCTGTTTTTTGCAAGTATCCCTTTAAAATTTAGTTTCTTCTAATTGCTAGGTCTCTTTTCCCTTAAACTGCGTAGACCAATCTTCGTTGGCCCTCTTGCGGTGCTCACCCTAGTCTCGTCACTTTTGCGGGATAGTCAATGTCAGCGGATAGTAGTATTAAATCTGGAATTGCCCCATAACCCAAACTTTGTGCGGCAGCTGAATTCTCCCGAGCCTCCATGCTATATTGCTGCCCCACTTTTGCACATGTATGATCCTAGAAAGGCAGAAACAACTCAAGAGGTAATTAATCCTGCTTTGTTCTCTTCATAAATAGAAAAGGATCCATATTGATCTACATGTTTCTGAGACCATTGTTTCTGAAGAAACTCAATAACTTTACCATGCTCAGAAGCGACACATGTTGCTGGTGCATCCTGAGTGGATACATGCACGCGTAGAGCTCCTGGCTGCCCTTGATCTCGCCCACCTCTACCGTGTCATGGCAGCGAACGGGCGCTCCAAACTAGACTGTACTGGCGAGAAGGACGACCTTGCTACTGCGTGGCTTCTTGCAGCCGACTTGGGCAGCCCTGCTGGCCACAAAGATTGATGGGTGGCTACCCTGATGTGGTCGTGCACATGAGATATTTGATAGAATATCTAGCAGAGAGTTGCTTACAGGTAGGCCTTATATCTGTTTTGATGGTCTAATCATTGAATAGTGGAAAAAATGACCTAGTAATTAGAGGAAATAACATTGCGAGGGGATATTTTGAAAAGCATGTAATCATGCCAGTGACTTAACGACAAACGTGACGGAGTGACTTAACGACAAACATGACGGAGTGACTAACGGACCATATGAGTGTGCAGATAGTTTGTATTTTCCCCGTTGAGGACCATGTGTGTGGCAACTTAATAGATCGTGCTTAACTCAATTCTAGATACCAAAACGGCGTCGGTGCAACATTAAAAAAGAAATGAGGAAACAAGTGTCAGAACCCTGATATCTGCAGCTCATCAGTCTTTCGGATTTGGTTCCGAAAAGGCGCCATCAGTAGCTCAATCTATCACTACCTACTTGTGGTGCTAACTCCGAGTCACCTTGTTTCCAGAAAGTTCCTACGCATTTTTATTTGGCCTTCCAAGCAAAGGAGCGCGCTAGTCAGCCGGGAACACGTAGCCTGATACGAGCCGCGCTGTTCTTCGCAGGCTACGAGGCCAGTAAGATAATGCAAGGGTTCCACACGCGGCGCGCCATGGCGAGCCCAGCACCAGAGCGCGCCACGCATGCCACCCAGTCCTCGCCTTAAGCCTTTCTCCGCTGCCTGCACCGGAGACACCTCACTCACTCACCAACGCTGCCGCTATCAACTCTCCTAGTATAGCAATTGACTACAGCTGCGTGACCTCTCCGGTAACTCTGCTCATGTCCGGCGGCGTGGGCCCGACGGCGGGCGGCGGCATCGCGCTGCCGTCGATGGGGCAGCCGCCCCCGCCGCTGCACCCGACGCCCACCTCGCCCACGGCGCGCCCGCACCACCACTACTACCTCTTCTCCATCAAGCAGCTCAACGCGCTGGGCGCCGCCGCCGTGCTCGCCTTCTCCACCACGGTCCCGCTCTCGGAGATCGCCTTCGCCGTCCTGCTCATCCCCTACCTCGTCCTCCTCGCCACGCTCGCCTTCCCGCAGCGCCCCGGGAAGCCCAACCCGGCCGCGCCCGTCTTCCAAGGCCCCGCACGCCTCCTCCTCGCCGCGCACACCGTGGTGGGCTTCCTCGTGGGGGCCGCCTTCCCGGCGCTCTACATCCTCGACGGCCTCCGGTCCGGGGACACCACGGGCGTCGCCGCCGCGGCCCCGCACGCGTTCCTCCTCGCCGCGCAGGTCTTCACGGAGGGCCTGACGGCGGCCTGGCCCTGGCGGTTCTCGCTCCCCGTCAGGGCCGCCGTCCCGGTCATGTACAGCGCGCGCAGGATGTTCGCGGCCGGGGAGTGGCTGCGGCAGGAGATGGACGAGAAGCGCGGCGTCCTGGACGTCGCCCCGCGCCGGCTGGTGGCGGGGAGGGTGCTCGCCGTGGCGAACCTGGCGTTCTGGGGCGCCAACCTGTTCGCTTTCCTCGTGCCCTTCTACCTGCCAAGGGCGCTCCAGAGGTACTACTGCGGCAGCAACGGCGCCGACGGCAGCGACTGCACGACGCGCACCCACGGCAGCATCGACGACGACGACGGCGTAGATAAGAAGGATTCGTAGGGATATCGATGCGCCACTGCAGTGATGGTTAAGTTTGTTTCGTTGCTCCTTTTAGTAGTTTGTCACTTATCCCTTCCCAAATATTTTAGCGATGTAAATTCCTTCAGTACTTGTATGCACATTACTAGCGCACGCACGTATGTGATGGGATCTTCGAGTTCGAATTTCAGTTGACATTTTCCAAAACCGAGTTTGGCAATGGATTTTACGATATTTTTACCGTGTGCGCAGCAGATACGCTAAAATGAGACCCGCGGCAAATTTTTAGCGCGGCGTTTATTTTGCGCTGTTTGAAGCATAGCTCCGGCTACCGCTGGCAAGAACCACTTCCCGCACCCACTTCAGCGCTGCCTACCAATCTCGTCGGCGCTCCGCTCACCTCGCGGCGCCGCCCCGCTCACCGGCCCATGCTCCGCACCCACTTACCCCGGCCGCCGCGCGGCGTGGTCGGATTTCCCGAAGCTTGGCGTCCGCGCGGGCTCGATTCGTTGGCGGCGTGCCGTCGTCGCGCTCAAGCTTGTCGGCACCACCAATGTCTTCCTCGAGCCGGGAGGCAACTTGGCGCACACAAGGTGTTCGTCAAAATTACCGCATAGTTCGTTCCGCCACGCCCGCGCTCATTTTTTATGCATTTTACGTGTAGATGAGTTCATCCTACGATGATTCCGATGATGAGTTTGACGAGGCCATTTCCATGCCATTGGCTTGGCGAGCTAACAAGAAGCCAAAGATAGGTGACTCGGTTTTTGGTAGGCCGTAATTATGGAGGGAACGGATCGAAGGCCACAACAAGTTGATGTGGATGTATTTTAATAACGATGCAACATTTTCTGAGAGCTATTTTCATCGTTGTTTCCGGATGAGCACCGATTTGTTCAAGCACATCGTGTGGGAGGTGGCCAAGTATGATACATACTTTGTGCAGAGGAGGAATGCCGCCGAAGAGCTCGGGCATAGCACCTATTAGAAGGTGGCCGCCACTTTGAGGATGTTGGCATGGTATATACCGGCGAATCTCATTGATGACCACTTGGCCATGGTGAGAGCACCGGTTTGTTGTGGCCATTGTGCAAGTGTTTTGCACCACACTTTTGAGAGCCCCCAATACCGAGGACATGGCTAGGCTCTTGGAGGAGAACACGGCTCGGAGATTTCTCGGAATGCTTGGCTCCATAGATTGCATGCATTGGAGTTGGAAGAATTGTCCTGCGGCATGTCATGGACAATTCAAAGGGCACAAAAAGGATTTAACTATAATCCTTGAAGCGGTGGCCGACTACGAGACTTGGATTTGGCATGCATTTTTTGGTATGTCTGGATCTTGCAATGACATCAATGTCATCCAACGGTCTCCTCTTATGACAAGGATCGCGTTGCGTGAAGGTCCACAAGTGGAGTTTGAAGCAAATGGCCAGAAGTACAACTATGGCTACTATCTTACCGACGGCATCTACCCAAGGTAGCAAACATTTGTGAAGCCGGTCCACAAGCCCAAAAGTAAGAAACAAACCAACTTTCACGCAGCGTAAATGGCAGCTAGGAAAGATGTGGAGAGAGAATTTGGGATTTTGCAAGCCCAATTTTCTATTGTGAGAGGACCAGCTAGATTTTAGGACCAAGAGTGTCTTTGGTATATCATGAATGCTTGTGTCATCATGCATAACATAATCATAGAGGATGACCATGGGAAAGATGTAGAAGAAACCACCCACTATGACTTGATGGGTGTGCCCGTACAAGTTCAACGCTCAGAACATAGATTATGGCCTCTTATCATGCAATCTGGTCCAATAACGCACATGATGAGCTTCAAAATGATCTCATCGAGTGGTGGAAATGGTTCGGAGGCTAGTAGTTCATTTGTATGTTTATTGTATTGTTATGAAACAATTTGTTGTATTTGTTGATGAATCGACATCATTGTATTGTTATAAAACTATTTGTTGGTGTGTTGCAAAACTATTTGTGCTATCGGTGATGCAAAACTTGTTGTAATAAATTTTCTAGACAATTTATTGTTAATTTTTTTTGGTGTTTGTTTGATCTTGTTGAATGTATATAATTGTTGTTTTTGTGTTTGCGCATGTAGCGCGCTATCTATTTTACAGCGCCAGGTGGGGCAAAAAACTCGCCAACACTCGGGCGCTGCATTTTAGCGCCTCTGGCGGAGGTCACGCGATTTTGCAGCGCTCGAGTACGATAGCGTTCTCTCGAATGCGATAGCACGCGCTCCAAAATTGATTTGCAACGCTGCATTTTTTGGCTTATGCTGGAGATGCTCTAAATGACTGGATCCGAGTAGAAACCCACCATTGATTTACCGAAATGTGCCTTAGAACTGATCTTCCAAAAAATGTGCCTTAAAAATTAAGGGAAGGTGACCCTACCTGTCGGCCAAAAGATCTGCCGTTTCTTGTGGGGTGGGTCTCGGTGTCGCTGTAATTGTGCGCCACCATCGCCTCGTCTTCCGCAAACGATCGACAGGCAATAACTTCATGTCGGTTCCCCTTTTACCGTCCTCGCTGCTACATCCTTTTCGTCCTCGCCGTTCGTATCGGCCTATTAAAGCCATACCCCTCGCCGACTCTCTTCACACTCTCTTATAGCTTCCCAGCTCTATCAACTCCGGCGAAATCCCTCACTTTTCCCACTTCGCATGGCCGAGAGGTTTTCCGGCAACCTCACGATGAGGAACGAATTCGCCCGCCGCATGCTCCAGCCGTGGAAGGATGCACGACGCGGGCTACATGGCGCCGCCAGACACCCGGGTCCCGCCCGGCTGGAAGCTCAGCGTCGACGGGATCCCAATTCCGCTGGTGCCGCCCGATGAGGAGACCGTCGACGAGATCTAGGCCGCCATCGCAGCCATGGAGGACCCGGATCTCGCCGAGAATCTAGGCAACCTCCATTTATGGGAAAAAAAATTTGCCGACCGGCGGCTCCAGGAGCTCGCCCTCCGCGAGGGGCCACTAGGGTCGCCGCCGAAGTGGAATAACACGGTGGCGCGACGCCGCTGGTGGAGCGTTCCAGGGCGAACTCTCAACACCGTGCTGGAGCACATTCATGCCGGCAACAACCCCTGCATCGGCTTCCCCTGCAAACCTACGCCGACGACAAGGGCGAGACGCCATCCTCCGACCAACTAGCTGCCGAGGAGGATGGATAGCCTTAGCTCCTCCTCCATAGCCTTGGCCTTCCGCTCCTCCGGGTCCGCGCTGGCGATGTCGCCGCCACTTAGGCCGATCAAGCTTGAGCCGGAGACGCCGGTCCGCTCGTTGCCGAGGATAAGGGCACGCGGCATTGTCATCAACGAGCCACGCATGCCCTCGCTGCCCACTGGCCGTTTTCGGTTTGCCAGACGAAGCCGGAGCCGGCCGAATGAGCGGTGCCCGTCGACAAGGATGCCTTCGCCTTGAAGATGGCGATGGAGCAATCCCTCCGCGACGCCGTGTCCCCGCCGGAGCCTTCGTCGCCAGACATCCTCGCCTGGTCTAGGGTGGACTGGGAGGAGACGGAGTGGCGATGTGTCCAGCGCCAGCAGGAGCAGGCTGAGCGCCTGGCCTGGTCTAACCGCGTGCTCGCCTATCATGGGGTGTTGCTCGTCATCGACGGCGACAAAGAGGCCGGACCCTCCTACGAGCCCGGGTCCTGGAGGAGCGACGATGACGGCCAGGGCATCTTCCACCCACCGCATCCGCCGAGCGACGATGACGGCGACGATGATGGCAAGGCCTATCCCAGCTACACCTGCTTCTATGGCAACTTCGGCATGTAGAAGCGGCGTTCGACATCAGCATCGGCATCGGCGGCTGTAACACCCTCGGTTCGGCCCTATGTAAGTTTTAGGCCAAACCTACATAGAAACAATTCAAAGGTTCCCACCAGGCACTTTTGTGCGGGTGGAAAACGAAGTAATATCATTACACATTAGTCTACGATAAAACCCACAGAACATATATATATATATAACAATGACTCCATGAGTCAAGAATACAGATATTCAGTACAAAGATCCAAATCACCTTGAAAACGATACAACATCCGACTATGGATAAGATGCAAATTGGGCTAAGAGCCCTGAAGAATAACCAATGACGTCCATAACCCTGCCCAGGCCAAGCCGTAAGGGTAACCCTGCTAACGACGTCGATCTCAAACCTATTAAACAAAAGAGGTGTTGGCAAAGGGCAAAGAAAAAAAAAGAGTGGTCAGTACTGAGGCCAGTACACGGCGAGTCTTAGAATTCGGCGGTCCTCACCTACATAGGTATGGTGGACTGAAGCGGTAGCGCAGCATGCACTAAACAACCTATAGAGACTCAAAACAACTATTAGCTATCAGAGAAAGATGAGAAATACCTATTCGGATCCAACCTGATACTACCACCAAACATACCCTTCCTGGTATTTCCCCCTCGAGACCAAACGAGGAAGTCAAGTCGAGTAAACTCACATGGTTGACAGTTTTATTCATTCTTTTCGTGGTGGTTATCCAACTTACTAGTTATATCAGATACAAGTCAAATTATAATAGTAAACTTTAGTTATAGTTGTCTATGATCGAGAACTGTGCTCCAAGTCGTCCATAACCGCGGACACGGTTTCTCGAAAAGATTTAACCCTGCATGGGTGCACCAAAGTTTCCACACACACCTACACCCTTGTTGTCATATCAGTTAGGTACAAGATCACAAAACATACACCCAATGGTATGTCGACGGGGTTTCGGGAGACGACGTTTCCCAGACCCAAAGCAAGCACATGGGGGGCCACCCCACTAAGTTACCCGCAACGAAGTCGGCCAGTCTCCGAGACGGACCCAGAGGTTTGTGACAATGGTGTAAACGACTGGGAACCTAAAAGTGTGTCTGGACTTGTCGATAACGCGAAAACATTCCACATTTGTTCCAAAATAGTACAGGTACTCCACGCTCAATCGTAAATAAAGTAGTAAAGCATTGTATAACTACATGAAAGTAATAAAGTCCCAAACTACTTTGTGGTCCCTAGTACAGTACTTTGAAATCAGGTACTAATCGATGGGGGTGCCCACACACCTCACCTGTGGTTAGCGCGCTCAATCTCGGAACAGGTGTCAAGAACTTGGGGTCCTACGGGACACCAGTGAGCGGTTAAAACCAAATATTGTCTATTACCCACCGGTGCCTCTGCATTATTTACCTACTTGTAATTTTAGTTATTAAAAAATAATTAAAGCCATGATCATCTCCACCATTAAGCATATGCCCACCACCCAACAACGGTGGAACATTGACGACCCAAAGCAGCACCTGAGCAAGCAACTACGACTCGCAAGGCCGACTATCTACCAAACAACAGGTAATAGGAGGTGTCCAAGGCAATATAAAGCTGCAGAGAAGTATAAAGGGGTACCGAATCTATAGCATCGCAACTGTTATCGCCATATTTTGGCCTACGAAGGGGATGGGCCGTGATCAAGATGGGCTTAGAAGATACATATATTCAACGTGTTGTTGGATCGGCCTAGTGCGTAGATTTGGGCTGAATTGCCCGTGTATCTTGTATCTTAGTAGGATTCGTATTTGTTTAGGTTTCGTTTATGTTTAGATAAAGATAGAGTTGTAGAGTTACTCCAAAAGTAGAGAGTCTCCGGACTATAAATATGTACCTAAGGTTATCGAGAAAGGAGGACAATCACGTTCACAACAAACACAATCTCAAGCATCGCCACCCCTTGTTTCTAGGGTTTTTCTCGGGTAAGTATGCCTAGATCGCATCTTGCGATCTAGGCGATTTACTATCGTTATCCGGTGTTACTGCATCGAAGCCTTGTTGATGGCGAATAACACCTTTACCACAGATTTGTTAGAGCTAGCATCGATACTTTTACTATGATTGCTTATCTATGCTACCTCTAGCTATCTCGCCGTCTTTGCACCTTCTCCCGGGTGTGAAGGTGGCATCTTGCTTGATTTCTACTTAGTCGATTTGATCTGTTATAGTTATGCCTTGTTCATCAAGGTTTAGTTCAATATCTACGTGATTAGGCCTCACAAACGGGTTGAACGATCCGGTAATACGTAAGGTATGGTTTATTGATCTTAGAGGGGACGTTCCGGGAATTGACGTTACGTTGGTTTTTAGGCCTTCTCTAGGATCGGTTTTCTACTATTTTTCGTATCTATTAGGCTCAAGTACTGGACGCCCGGCTATGCGTGGTGAAAACACCAAACTATCGTAGATCGATTTAGCTTGTAGTAATTAAGCAAAACCCCATGTTATCATAGATCCAATGCGAGCCATGGGGATAATCGGCTCGAAAGCCGATTCTGTGGAAACCGGAGCCGATCACGGCTCGAATTTTACGATACTTGTTTACCGTGCAGAAACCAATCGAACAATCCATCACCTTCGACCAGGTATAGGTGGCACGCCTCGAACCAAGAGACGCTGCGGCGCGTGCCGGAAGATTTGCGGCCGTGACCGAGGGACCAGGCCCACCACCGCCTGGGAGCCTCCGGCTCTTCGTTGCTCGCTGCCCGCCGTGAGTTTTGACAGCAACACATTCTCGCACGGTGGGACATTCAACAACGTCTACATCAATGTCCGACGCGCTGCGATGGAGAACAGGCCGGTCACGCATTTACGAGCTTCTGCGAGCACAAAGCGAAGTATGACGAGATCAAAGGGCTCTTCGCCGACCTCATCGGCTCTTTCGAGAGGACCCGACGCGTGGCATCAAGTGGAAGGGATTCTCCCAGGGTGCTCTCGATGAAGTAGATCTGTTCCTTCCGGAGGAACGCCTCGTGGCTCTACGACAGAGGTCAACTACATGGTGGCTCATTCTCTACACCGCCACTCGAGAGCCCGGTGAACGCTTTCAAGCGGGTCGCGTCATGGGTCCAGAGATCATGAAACATCAGTACTCCGTCGGGGCCCACTTTAGGAACCCACCAAGGAGAAAGACCGCCACACCAGCCGCAATCGCCATTCACACTCGGCTCCAGAGCCAGGATCAGCATACATTGTCTACAAGGCCGAGGCGATCCAGGTGATTGCCAATTCCTGTTCGAGCCACCCAAGGAGATCCCGCATGGGTACATATGTGCCTACGTGCCGGACTGCAACAACTTGGCGCGCACCAGCCAGATCGCAACCGCAGGAGTGTCCGCGGCAGGTTCCCGCAGGATCTTCAGAGCGGCGTCGAGCAACGATGTCCGGATGGACGCTGACAAACAGGCGTGGCTAGCCAAGTATGCCACTGGAACAAGCCATGAGAGTCTAGCCCCTGCAGCTCAAACAGTGTACCAAATCACTACCATCCTGAGGGATCAGTTCGGCTTCGTGCCGAAAAGGCGCACAATCGGCTACTCAAAGCCGTACCCCAACGAGTTTGACCTGATTCCACGCCGCCCAAATATAAGCTCCCCGAGTTCTCAAGATTCAGCGTCGAGGGTCAAGCTCGATCGAGCACGTAAGCCGATACCGCACAACTAGGCATGATTTCGCATCGGATCAAATGCGTGAGATTTTTTGCACAATCTCTAACAGACCAGCCTTGGGTGGTACACCTCACGCCACGATTCAATTCGCACTGGAAGCAACTAGAAGAACAGTTCCACATCCAAGACCATTCAGAGGCTACCGAGGCTGGCATTGCACTGGCGCAAGTACGATGAAGCGGGAGAAATCAGCGAATACATCCAGCCAGACCATCAAGAACATATGTTACTCGCCTGCTTAATCGAGAAGGAAGCAATCGAAATGGCGGTGTTGGGACTCTTAGCACCCATCAAGGATATGGCTTTCTGTGGAGTACAACTTCGCACACATGGCCCGAAACCGACGATGTATGAACAGCGCCACTCGAAGTTATACCAAGACAGTTCAAGCGGCCGTAAGCCTGGTCGTTCTGTAAGAAGATGATCCTACACAAGACCAGGAGGTGGCCGTGGCCGAGTGGGCTCGGGCGACCCGTGTCCCGCAAGTGGGTGAAACAAAGGGCCTTTGAAAGGGTTTGACTTCGACGTGAGCAAAGCCGAGCATATTCGACATCGCTGAAAGAGAAACAAGCGAGGTTACCCGAGGCCACAAAATCCCTACCGCTCAGGAGATGAACGGAGACCATATCGCAAGTGGCATCATTCGCTCACCCACACCACCAATGATTGCAAAGAGCTACGCCGCCAAATCCATGGCAATAGAACAAGGCGCGATCCTCGCCGATTCGCCATGAAAGTGGACACGAACCCGCTTCCGGTGTCAACATGATAGAACCTACCGCTCCGCGAGACGTCAATCGGACTTTTCGCTCGGTGTCAATATGGCTGGGTCTGGGTACCACCATGACACGCATAAGGAAGGAGGTGATCACTCGGGCAAAGAAAGAGAGAAGGCTGGTCCACGCGACCGGCCCAGCCACGATGACGGGAGATACTTATCAGAGGAACAGGTGAGGAGGGTGCGGTATCAGAAGCCACATTCCACGCATCTCCTTAATAAGTATGAGCGTCAAGATGATCGACGCCCGGCAAAGGTGGAGGCAATGAAGGACATGGGCACCTCGCCAGGAGACCACCCAAAGAGAAGGAACAGACAAACATTGGGATTGCCCCTTTTTCAAGCATTGCTGGGACGTGGGAATGAGCCGATTGCCTACAGCCGACAACTGCCGTAATGTGGACAACAAAAGAAGGGCACGAGGCCGATCGGTGTTCGAACGTCTAGGACCTCTCCAACCTCGAGAGCCCCCTAAGGAGTCCGCTGAGCAAAGGGCCTTGAGAGGCCTAGGGATGACAAAGAAGAAGACAGGTTTCACCGCCCAAGGTGGTGCCCGATGGACTCGAGACACACCCAAGCGAGAGTGCAACGGCTGCGTAACTTAGAAGAAGTCAAGCGCAGATCTCCACGCGCTAAAGAAAGCACCCGATCCGGCCAAAGTAAGGCAGACTACGGAGACGGAGGGCCGCGACAAGGAAAGAGTGGCGCCCAAGTTAATAAAAGCCGATGCAGTGCATCGCCGGCACAAACATGGTGTTCGTACTCCGCAGAGTTCTCGCGCCACGAACCAATATGCTACCAAAGGGCACGCTGATCGCGCCCACGGCCGTTATCTTTGAGAAGCCACGAGAAGGGTTACAAACATCCGAAGCGCCAGACTGCGGGGCTACATCAATGGACAACCCGTCAAAAGATGTTGGTGGACACCGAGCGGCGTTAATATCATGCCATACTCCATGCTACGACGTTTGGGACGCCCACTGCGGACTGATCAAAACCAACGCCACGTTAAGCGACTTCAACGGCCTTGAAACGCATAGGCGTTACGAACGGATCCGACTGGGTAGGAAAACCATACCCACGTCATTTTTCGTCGTGAACAGCAAAAGTACCTACGCCGTCTTGCTAGGAAGGGATTGGATCCACGCTAACTGCTGCATTCCATCCACGATGCACCAGTGCCTAATACAGTGGGACGGGGATGAAGTGGAGGTCGTCCATGCAGACGATTCTATCGAGGTTTCCATTGCTGGCATGAACATCTGGGAAGACCAAGAGCCGATCTACGAATCAGTTTGACGGTGAGCGCATTGAAGCGTCAAAAAACGGGGTGAGGCTGGTCTTATCCACTGGCCTGACGGAATAGAAAGGTCCACGATCATACGTGGCACGGCCGATCCTCGCGATCGGCCACAAAAAATAAAAAGCAACGATCATACGACAAGCAGATCATGTAGTCGTAGCAGGGAGACGCCCTGCCATTGTAAAACCATGAGGTGTACGCCACCCTCGACTAACGCAATCAAAGGGGCGATCTGTGCAATCGGCCCAAATTATTTTTTGTTGTCCTCACCTACTGCTTGCCCTGTGTTTAGCATCGACCTGACAGGTGACGGAAAGCTTGGGTATGGGTTCACATCCGCTGATGAACTGGAAGAGATTGATATTGGTCCTGGGGATAAGCCACGACCAACATTTATCAGCAGAAAGTTAGAGCCAAGTCTGCGGGGCTCAATGATAGCCCTGTTGAAACAATATCCAGATTGCTTCGCCTGGGACTACAGAAATGCTCGGTTTAGACAGAGCATCATTGAGCATCGGCCCCATCGAAAAAAGGATTCCGCCATTTCAAAGAATGAGCACGACAAATGAAGGCCGAAATTCTGGAAGAAGTCAAGAAGGAGGTAGAGAAAATGTTGACAGCCAAGTTAATCAGGCCATGCAGGTATGCTGAATGGATTTCTAGCATAGTGCCTGTAGAGAAGAAGGATGGCCAATGGCGGGTCGCCATAGATTTTCGGGATCTCAACAGGCTACCCAAAGGATGAGTATCCGATGCGGTAGCGAGACGTTAATCAACGCAGCTGGTCACAAGATCTTAAGTTTCATGGATGGCAATGCTGGTTACAACCAAATTTTATGGCTCCGAAGACATACAAAACGCATTCGAGTCCCGGTTCGGTGGGGTTATTCGAGTATGTGGTCATGACGTTTGGACTAAAGAATGCGGCGCCACATACCGAGGGCCATGAATTATATTTTCCACGACCTGATCGGCAAGTGGTGGAAATCTACATTGACGACGTGGTGGTCAAGTCTCGCTTCAGCATAAGGGCACTTGGGCGATCTACAACGTCTGGACCGAACAAGAAAGTTCGCGAGGATGAATCAAAGAAGTGTGCCTTGAGTAACGGTCGGTTCCTGGGTTTCTTGGTCCATGAACGCTGGATTGAGATCGGCTGAAGAGTAAGGAGGCGGTCGAACAATGAAGCCACCCACTACAAAGAAAGAGCTGCGATCTCATCTCGGCAAGATCAACTTCCGTCGACGATTCATCTCTAACTCGGGAAGGATAGAGCCGTTCATGGGGCTCGTGAAAATTAAAGTCGACGAGGAATTCGGCTGGGCAGAACAACAACGGGCCTTGACGAGATCAAAGAATATCGACAAAGCCGCGATGTTAGTTCCACCTAGCCGGACAAACCGTTCTACATTTACTTGTCGATGGTCGACACGCGTCCATCGCCTCGGTGGTGGTACAAGTGCATGATGGGCTAGAGCGAGTCGTATTCTACATAAGCGAAGGATCTGGGCCTTGAGACGAGGTATCCAGATATCGACAAGTTGTGCCTCTGTTTGTTTTTTACATGCACCAAGCTGCGCCACATCTTGCTATCAGCCGAGGTCATCATCATATGCAAGTCGGACGTCATAAAGCACATGCTATCGGCTCCTATGTTAAAAGGCCGATTGGGCAAATGGATGTTTGCATTATCAGAGTTTGACATCCGGTATCAGCCCGCGAAAGCTGTTAAGGGACAAACGGCTGATCTTATTGCCGAGAGGATCAACACTAACATAGCAGCACTGTCCATAAAAGCGTGGGCTATGTTTTTCGACGGATCAGTTTGTGACGATGGCTGCGGCATAGGCATTTTGCTCGTGTCGCCCCGGGGGGCAACATTTTCCTTCTCCATCAGGTTGTCTACCCTTTGCACCAACAATGTAGCCGAGTACGAGGCAATACGCAAGGGGATGGAGTTACTCCTCGAAGCCGAGGAGGCGTGGAAATTTTGGTGACTAAGTTGGTGATTTCCCAACTCAGAGGAGTACAAGTGCAGAGCGAGTCCTCTTCCCATTATGGTTTCACTGCCGCGAGTTGATGGCACGATTCCGATACGTAAACTTCAGCTGGCTCCCGCGGTCGCAGAACATAGAGGCAAATGATCTTGCAGATGGCTTCAGCTATAAAGAGGCGTGGAGGAGCCGATATTCAGTGCAGCCTCCGGAAGCCGACGATCGAGAGCCGATATCTTCAATTACTTGAAGGATTCGCTCGGGGGCACCTAAACGGATAAGGATGAGAGCCATGAAGTATGTGCTTATTGGGGACGAAATGTTTTACAGACTCGAAGGATTATTGCTCAAATGTACCGAGGCTAATCGGCTCCTACGAGGTACATGAAGGCGCCTGGGACCCACCGGCTCATAAGATGAAGTGGTTGATCAAAGATCAGGGTTTTATTGGCCTACCATGCTCGAGGACTGTTTTAAGTACTACAAAGGGTGTCAAGCATGTCGATATTTGGAAAAATTCAGATGGTACCAGACAAGAATGAATCCCATCATCAAGCCTTGGCCATTCCGAGGTTGGGGCATGGACATGATCGGCAAGATCAATCCTCCAAGCAAGGGCCACATGTGGATCTTGGCCATCACAGATTATTTTACCAAGTGGGTGGAAGCCGTCCCTATGAAGTCAGTGAAGTTCAAAAGATGTCATCGGTTTCGTGAAAGAGCACGTCATTCATAGGTTTGGGATTCCCACTATCACAACCGATGGAGGTTCGGTTTATTTCTCACGAGTTCGAAAGTTACGTGAGGACACAGGATTAAGCCGATACGGTCATCTCCGTACTACGCTCAAGCAAATGGGCAAGCCGAGGCGCCCAACCGAGTCTTATCAAGTCGATCAAGAGGAAAATCGATGAGAACCCTAGGCGTTGGCATGAGGTTTTATCGAGGCTTTATGGGCTTATCGCATGTCGTGCCATGGGGCGATAAAACCTCTCCGTACCATCCGGTCTATGGGCAAGAAGCCGTATTGCCTTGGGAAATTACGGCTGGATCGAGACGTGTTACTTTTCGAATGAGCTAACGGTGAAGAATATGCAGCTTTGATGAGTGACGGTGGAAGACGGATCGAGCTTAGGCTGTGGTCGCTGAGAAAATAAAAGAGAACAAGGCTAAAGTAGCTCGTGCCTACAACAAGAAGGTGAAGCCAAAGGAGTTCCACGTTGGAGATCCGGTATGGGAAGTGTTGCCTTGGGTACTAAGGACGCAACATATGGTAAATGGTCTCCAAATTGGCACGGGCCGCATAAGGTCGACCAAGTTCTAAGAGGGAACGCACATGCTTGAGCGCTTGGACGGTGAAAAATTTCGATGGCCAATGGCCAGCATCTCAAGAAGTATTTTCCAAGCATGTGGGATATGGGACAATAAAAACTTGAGGGGCCGATACGTGAGATCGGCTAAGTCGATTGGCAGCAAAATGTGGGGGCCGACGTTGAAAATCGGCCGAATAATATGGGGGCCGGCGTTGAAAATCGGCCGAATAAAAAGCCGAATAATATGGGGGCCGGCGTTGAAAATCGGCCGAATAAAAACAAAAAAAACATCGGCATAAGTTACCAACAGTTGCCAGCCTGCACATGCAAGCTACTGAGGAAATGCCTTGAGGGCGTGGAGAGCATTAGCACGGAACTCAGTTATTTCAGCTTCGTCATCATCATCCTTGCTGGTCAATAGTTGTTCGTTCAGGGCACATTTTTCGATGGGCAATTGAGGTTTGGATCGCCCGTTTTGAAAAAAGAAGGACACAGGTCGCCTATTTTGAAAAAGGGTCGCAGGTTACCGCTGCATCAAGAAGTGGCCGCTTGATGTGCCTAAAGATGCGACCAAATTTTCACCAACGCTCGTGGACGCTAAGGATGGGCGTGCAATGAAACCATACGGTGTCAACGTTTTGGTTTTCGGAGAAGCCGATGGGTGGTCATCGCTCTTTGCGATTGAACTGTTGGACTTAATACGTAGTATGATGAGAGCCGATACGGTGTCATCGACTCTTTGCGGCGACCTATTTTGGCTATCGGCTAAATTAGGGCAAACAAGCAAGGAGGAGCTTTGGGAACGGATTCTCATTCATTTGAAGATGATCGATTGCAAAAGGATGGTCGATTACAAAAGGAGTCCGCTACTACTAATGCTTCGCTACTAAATCCTAATCGAGGCCGAGGTCGCCGCTGCTGCCGTCTCGGACCCGGCGGAAGTACTTCGCCTCGGAGGAGGTGTCCTCCTCCTCCTCTTCTTCTTCCTCTTCTTGAGGAGTCGACGCCATCCCGTGACATGGCGTCGTCGCTGCCTCCGCCTCGCTCGTCGGCGAGGAATCGGTTCTTCGCCGTCAGGACGATCGCCCTCGACTGACGGCAAGTCCAACCCCTCGCCCCACCATTGTGGGGCGAGAGTGTTGTACGCCATTGTCGGGTGCTCCGGAGTTGGTTCGCGGTCACCGAGGCTATTGGAGGCGGGAGGAGGACCGAGGAAGCAGAGGAGGCCATGGCGAAAGAGGGTTTTTCCGGAGAAAGAGGGTTTTCTCACGGAGGAAGATGGGGACTGTGAACTGTTCAGCGGATTTAAATAAAGAGGATAGTGAAGAAACGGTTCAATGCCATAGCAGTTTCAGACAGCCGCCAAAATCGCCAAATCATGCAATCGCGGAGGAGTTGAGAAGACAGGGCATCATGATGAAGGGGTGGCGTGATTTATCTCTCGCCACGCGTGCCCGACGTAACCCGATAGAGAAAAAAAAAGAGGAAAACCCAGGAGAAGAAAAAACACACAGAGTGGTTTTGGAATTATCATTGCCAAAACCAGGGGGGCATGTGTTATCGCCATATTTTGGCCTACGAAGGGGATGGGCCGTGATCAAGATGGGCTTAGAAGATACATATATTCAACGTGTTGTTGGATCGGCCTAGTGCGTAGATTTGGGCTGAATTGCCCGTGTATCTTGTATCTTAGTAGGATTCGTATTTGTTTAGGTTCCGTTTATGTTTAGATAAAGATAGAGTTGTAGAGTTACTCCAAAAGTAGAGAGTCTCCGGACTATAAATATGTACCTAAGGTTATCGAGAAAGGAGGACAATCACGTTCACAACAAACACAATCTCAAGATCGCCACCCCTTGTTTCTAGGGTTTTTCTGGGTAAGTGCCATCGCCTAGATCGCATCTTGCGATCTAGGCGATTTACTATGCGTTATCCGGTGTTACTCGCATCGAAGCCTTGTTGATGGCGAGTAACACCTTTACCACAGATTTGTTAGACCTAGCATCGATACTTTTACTATGATTGCTTATTTATGCTACCTCTAGCTATCTCGCGCCTTTGCACCTTCTCCGGGTGTGAAGGTGGCATCTTGCTTGATTTCGCTTAGTCGATTTGATCTGTTATAGTTGTGCCTTGTTCATCAAGGTTTAGTTTAATATCTACGTGATTAGGCCTCACAAACGGGTTGAACGATCCGTAATACGAAGGTATGGTTTATTGATCTTAGAGGGACGCCCGGAATTGACGTTATGTTGGTTTTAGGCCTTCTCTAGGATCGGTTTTCTACTATTTTTCGTATCTATTAGGCTCAACTACGTGGACGTTCCGTTGCGTGGTGAAAACACCAAACTATCGTAGATCGATTTAGCTTGTAGTAATTAAGCAAAACCCCATGTTATCATAGATCCAATGCAGAGCCATGGGGATAATCGGCTCAAGCCGATTTATTGGAAACTCGGAGCCGATCACGGCTCGAATTTTACGATACTTGTTTACCGTGCAGAAACCAATCGAACAATCCATCACCTTCCGACCAGGTATAGGTGGCACGCCTCGAACCAAGACAGGACGCGTGCGTGCCGGAAGATTTGCGGGCCGTTGACCGAGGGACCAGGGCCCACCAGCCGCTCTGGGAGCCTCCCGGCTCTTCGTGTTGCTCGTCGCTGCCCGCCGGTGAGTTTTGACAGGCAACAGCAACACAGATAACAATAGGTCAACATGAGGAAATAAAGACTAAAAATTTAAAATAGGTAGAAAAAGGGAGAATGCTCGCCTGAGAAACACTGTCGAAGGTTCATCCAAAGAACGGGCATCACTCGCATCAACTCATTGGCATAATCTGTTAAGAAGCAAAACACTAGAAAAAACACCAGATGCAATATTTAATACTACGGCAGAAAACCAGGCATAATGCATGTATGATGTATGACATGGCAAAGATGGGATGTAACTAGGCAATATTAAGCGGAACCGGGGTCCCGACAATTATTTAGAAGGTTCATATTGTTTAGCTACCCTGCAACTTAAATGTTGCCTTAATAAGTCAAAACATGGCATCGATTCTCTACACAAATTTAAATGAAGCAATTAGACTAGAAAAACCCCCATATGGCCTCCATATTTAATTATGAGGTGAATCAGCATAAAGCCCCCAAACTACACTAGATGTATGCGATCATGAACAATTGATGCAACAAATATATAGGTTATTTATAAAAATAGGGCTTCGAGGAAAGGGGTCACACATTGGAAGGCTCGACGATCTTGGTTCAGGGTTCTCGGGGTTCAACAGGGATCGGTCTTCGAACTCCAAGGATCGAGGTGTTTGGATTCCGTGAAGGAGAGCTTGTAGTTCCGGGAATCTTCGGGTCTCGACCATCGGATCCGGCGACGGGGCTTCGAGGCACTTGTTATAGGGCATGGCTTGTATCTCTGGTGGCGACGAAGATCTTGTCGAGATGTACGGGTCGCGTGGTCTAAAGGTAGCATCACCAATTCTTTGGATTATCGGACGAGGTTGTATTAGCCGATGTAGCCAAGCTCACCGCACTGCCACATACACAAACAATACCATTCGCCAGCATACATCACAACACCACGAAAAACAGAGAACCAACAAGGCGTGAGCACTGTAGCAAAGGATACAGATGGCATGAGGCCTAAGAGAGGCCGGGCAGGCGTCGGGTTAAGGACATCATGGAGGGGTCCCCCGGCGTCGGAAGGCAGGACCGAACTTGGGGGAGGAAGAGCGTCCAACGAGGTGGCGAGAGGGTGGTCGACGGTGGTGCAGGAGGCGCGTAGGGCTTGAGACCGCGGTAGAGAAGGCGCCGCTTGGCATGGCTGTAGGGAGCTCGCACGCACGGCGCAGTTCTCGGTGACGCTGGGTCATGGGCTCGAACGGCGACAACCTCGATGACAGAGGGCGGATGGGACCAAGACGACGCGGAGAGGCCCGACAGCGTGACGAGCTCCTGTCGAGGAGGAGAGAGGCGGCCGGTTCTATGAGATGGAGGAGGCACGCTCGGCGGGGAGGGGGGCTTGGTGGTGGGGCCGACGAAGAGGAAGGGAGCGGCCTCGCGGTCGGGAATCGTGGGCGATGGAGGCCTCGGTGGTGGGACCAGAGGGTGGGGTCACAGAGATAGAGGGATGGGTTGGTTGCGTTCGGGAGCATGCGTGTTGGGTGGGGTGTTACCGCCTGCCGCGGGTGCGTTGTGTGCGCGTGTTGTGTATTGGGTGCATGTGTATGTAGAGAGGAAAGTGAGGCACGACTACGGGGTGAGGGACTAGGTAGGATAGATTAGGGTTTTGGGGATTGGGTTGGGCTAGGGTTTGGTTTAGGTGGTCCGGGTGGTCTGGTCTGGTTGGGTCTCTGGCCTGACCGGCTAGACTGTCTGAAAATAGTATTATTATTATTTTTAGTTTTAAAGAAAGCTTTGTAAAATATTTTAGGAAAATAAAAGATCAACCGAGGGTTTAATTTGAAATAAATACAGGGGTATTTATAAAACAAAGGTAGCCTTTTATAAGATAGTTTTGGCAAACAAATGCATGCAGACATGATAATGCACAAACAAAGACAACGATTTTCTAGTAGGGTTTTATTGGGGTGCTACAGCGGCGGTCTTTTTAAGTTTTTTAGTTAGTATTTAGCCTAAATACAATTTAAATTCGGGTCTTCGCCTAAATTCTATGTAATATATATGTATTCTTCCTTAATTAATGAAAACCGCCTATATTCGCCCAAACTTTGCCGAATTTTGTTGAATTTTGGTCAAATGCGGGAACTCGGCTTGAGAACGCGAGTGAAAACTCACCGTTCCTAGGACAAAAACGAGTTTCATCCGGCCTAGAATATGTCAGAATTTTGGTCTAGAAACTGCCAACGAGTGGAGATGCTCTAAGGTCTTATAAGATCCAAAAGATGAACTCTACATATAGGTTATGAAAATTACCACAATATGAAAATTACCACAATATATACGGTTAACGTAGAATTATAGTTTGTCATTTCTCTTCATGCATGAGAGAGGTAAGAGGTGACATAATTTTTCTATTCTCTGGATAACCTATAAGTTTGAGGTATATTTTAGGCTTAAAGACAACTTTATGTTTGGCTTAAAGACAATTTTATTTTTTCTATAATATATAAGATGAACCTTAAGGGATGCCACATAGACATTAAAATGTGTTTTTTTTACATATTGTATATGTCCTTAAAGCATCTTCACCGACGCGTTATAAAACGTCGTTGACACGGTGCTATGGGGTGTCGGCACTGGCAAGCGACGTACGACAGCATAACCTACGTAGATTTGTGGGGCTTTAGGATGGAATCCTTCCGACGTGTGCTTTTGCAATAGAACATACACAAGTTCATACGTACTGTAATAGATTTGATACAAATATGCAACATCGAAAACTCATGATAAATTAAACTTGTGTTAACACCGACCTTGTTAGATCGGACTTGTCAACGACAAATCCATCTTGCCAAAGCCTCGACTCCATCCGGCAAGGACGAGCGGTGAAGGAGACCCTAGCTATGGGTGCATCAGTCATCTGCCCCTGGCTTGGAGCACGCTATAGCCTTGATGGGGAAAATGATGTGGAGGAGTGGAATGCCGAGGAAGAAAGCGACCAACACACAAAGTGGATCAATTGTACGATTCTGAACAACGGAGGCGACATTGACACTACAACAGAGCATGCATGCCCATACGTTAGAGAAAATGACAAGGAACTATCACATTTGAGACGGCGGTGTCAGCGAACTACCATCTTTGCTCGTTTTGTCGAAGAACTACCAACATTGGGGTCAGTTATCGACAGATAGCACTGATCGGCTGTTTTAGAGGGGATAACCACGTTTCTGACCGGTTGGGCCTACACGTTAGGTCCACGTGGCACGGTGGCCGTTTGCATGCTTGACGGCCGTTAGGTATCGTCGCGGCAGGGCTCAGACCGTCAGTTCCTGCCATTCCACTCTCGCTCCCGCGCGGAACAGGAACATGGCGACTCCTGGCGGTGGCGGCGGCCTGCCCAGCGACGACAACCGTACCGGTGGAGGCAGTGAAGGGCGAGCAAGACATGGGCTATTCTACGAAGGAGGGGAGGAGCACCGCAGCATCGACGGTGATCCAGAGTAGGTACCATTGCTACATCCACCGATGCCCCCTGTGCCCGATTCGCAGAAAGCATGGTCATCGGCCGGGTAGACCTCCAGCAAATATCCACTCAGCCACTACGTCTCCGACGCCGGGTAAGCCGTTCTCTGCTCCTTCATCGCATCAAGTTTGACAGAGATCTCTGTTAGGCATGAAGGTTAAGAATTTAGGGTTTGAATAGTTGTTTAATGTAATGTAGGCAACAAGCTGAGGTTTGGGAGCTATTTATTCAATTTGATGGTGTCAAATTTGTGCAAAAGACCCTAGATCTCCGTGATGTTAGATATCTGAATCTGTTGTCACTGATGGAGAAGGAAGGGTATGGCATATGTGATTCAATGTACTATGTGAAAGAGGAAGGGGAGGGGCTGGCAGGGTTAGATTTAATAGACAGACATGTTAAGGTGGATGATATGATTAGAAAATATGACAACAGAAAGAAATTGGTTCTCACAGTGATGAGGGACAAGAGGAAACATGTTGTAGTTGTGTCCCCAATGAAGAGCAAGAGTACTGTCAAATTTGTTGCCAAAGAATTTCCAAGGTACATTGATGTAGAGGCAGGGGAGGACCAGCCTATTCCATATCAAGTTCAGACACATGTCAGTGTTTTCTACCAGCCCCTGCAGACTGAAATTGGTGAGCAACTTGTAGATCAGCAGTTCAGTACACAGAATAGTGTTTTCCTTGATACTGTGCAAACTCAAACTGATGATAACATATATGGTGGAGAAGTAGAGGATGGAGAGGAATATGATCATAGCTACAGTTGGTTGGATGAAGGGCAGTATGATCTAGTTTCTCTATAGGAGATGAGAAAGAAAGAAGAAGAGGAAATAAAGGCAACACTTGCAGAGATGAAGAGGAAGAGAGAAGACCCACTACTACACTATGAGGGTGAGATAGATATTGAGGACATTTTTGTCAATGATGATGATGAAGATTGTGTAGAACAAATTCCAGAAGAGCAACCTGTGAAGAAGAAAGTGAAGAGGCCAGGTCCTACACTGAGATCACATTCTCAAGTAGAGATACCTGATATTCCTGACTAGGCTCCTTCTGATGATGAAGAGGACATGTGTTTCATGCAAGAGAAAGATTATGATGCATTTGAGCCACCTTCTTTTGTGCTTCCTAAAGGAAGGAAATCTAGAGCAAAGAAACATAAAGAAAGGGTCTGGTATGATGAAAACAGAGCAAGTCCAGAGCAACAATTTATGTTGAAGCTATATTTTAAAGATGTTTATCAGTTCATAGATGCACTTTGCAGACTGCACATTACCCAAGTAAGGAATTTTCATTTCCATAGGAATACTCCATCTAGGATAATTGTGTGGTGTAAGGAAAAGGAGAAGTATGGATGTGGATTCTATATGATAGCTTCCAAGATAGCTCATGAGAAAACATTTTGCATTAAGAAGATACACTTGAGACACACTTGTCCAACTGATCCATCTAGCACTAGAGTTAATTCTAACTGGCTTAGCAAAGTATATATGGACAACTTTTAGGTCAGCTCCTAATACTGTCATCAGTACTATAGTTGACAAAGCCAAAAAAGATTTTGGGGTGGAAGTGCCAACAAGGATGGCTTACAGGGTGAATCCCAAAGCCAGGAACATTGTACTGGGTGATCACAAGAAACATTACCATAGAATTAGGGATTATCTACAAACTGTTATAGATAAAAATCCTCGGTCTAGATGTATTGTTACCACAGTCACTGGGCCAACTGAGGATCAGATTGAAGCAATGAAGAGAGGAGAACATGTTGACATAAGCTACAAGCCAAGATTTCATGGGCTTTTTTTGTGTGTGAATGCTGCAAAACAAGGATTTCTTGATGGATGTAGGCCTTTCATACGGTTAGATGGATGTTTCATTAAATTCATCACAGGTGCTCAGATCCTTGCAGCTATAGGCAGTGATGGAAAAAATAATATTTACCCTGTTGCTTGGGCTGTTATGGCTAAAGAAGATACATCTAATTGGCTCTGGTTTCTAGAACAATTGAAGGAAGCTTTGGGTGGAGAACAAGGGAAGTTTGGGTACTACAAAATTATGTATGACAGGCAAAAAGGTTTACTGAAGGCAGTGAGCACAGTATTTCCTAACTGCCCATAGAGATTCTGCATTAGGCATATATATGCCAACTTTGATAATGCAGGGTTCAGAGGTGAAGATCTTAAGAAGTGTATGGATAATGCAGCCTATTCTTTGACGAAGCATGGATATGATATTGCAATTTCACGAAGATCAGAAAAATACCAGAAAAATATGGGAAAATATTATTTTTCCAGAACATTGAGGAAGCCAGAAGGAGGAGCGAAGAAGGGCCGCAGGGGGTGTAGGGTTCGCAGCATAGAAAACAAAAATTTTCCTACGATGTGAACTATATACCAAGATCTATCTACTAGATACAAACAACGGGCGGATGTATATCCGTAGAGAACATACCCTTGAAGACCGACAAAGCTTAACGAGTTCAACTCGTGGTTGATGTAGACGATCTCTTGCCGATCTCAAGATCGAGAGGAAGTCCTAGCGCCGCAAATCAGCAGCGCATCCGTGCTCGCACACACGTTCGAGGCACCGAGCAACCTCCGCCTCCTCGCTCCAGCGATGCAGCGGAAGCACAACTCTTTCTTGCCGAATAGCCACCGGGAACATGTATCTCGCTAGTCCGAGACCATGGGGGATAAATTCTAGAGGGGGAGAGAGATCCTTCACGAGGAGGTGTGAGAGACAAGTGAGGAGGGGGGCTCCTTTTATAGGAGGAGAGGGGCACCCAAGGGGGTGGACGCCGTCCATGGGGGCTGCCCCCTCCCCTCCTTCATTCATGTGGGTGGACACTCCACTCACAAAATGCCCTTTAAATTCCCTCCACTCAAAAGTCCACTCAAATTCCCATTAAATTTTCACCAAATTTAATGCAAACTCTCATTAAATAAAACTCTTTTATTTTATTCAGAATTTTGTCAATTACTTTAATGACAAACATTCACAAATAAACCCTTGCTAGAATTCTATTTCACATGCATAACTACTTTATGCAATTTCACCCAAAAACCTATTTCGGTATCTAGTGAAATAAATTCCTGCGCTTGTTCATTCTTTCGGCATGAAACATTTGCTCCAATTGGATGTCGGTGTCTCTTAAGTGTGTCACCCTACGGTTCGTGAATAATGGGGACATGATCGAGACCCCTCTCGGATCAATAATCAGAAGCGGGATCTGGAGACCCATACTGACTCCCACACATTCAACGATGACTTTCTTGTGATCGTCGGAACCTTTTACGCTAGTATCTTAATCCCTTTGTTTCACGATATATTACATGTCCGAGATTCGATCATCGGTATCTCCATACCTAGTTTGATCTCGCATCGACATGCACTCTTTTCTCGTTCTGTGATATAACATTCTAGTGATCAAATCACTTGCTTGCAAGCTAATCAATGTGATATCACCGAGAGGGCCCAGAGTATATCTATCCGCCATCGGATGAACAAATTCCACTCTCGATCCATGAGCCTCAACATAACACTTTATTAGTTCGAATCCATCTTTATAATCACCACATTACGGTGTGACGCTTGATGTTATCAAGAAATTCTTCCGTGTTAGTGATTGGCATGATCTCATGGTCTAAGGATTAGGATCACTTCGTAAGTTGTTATAGCAATATAAACTCAATGACTTTGATCGTAATGCTATACTTCGGATGAATGTTCATCACACCATTACATTAATGTTGTGATCCCGTTATTAACAACATCCAATGTCCATGATCAGGAAACCTTGATCATCTTGTTAATCAACGAGCTAGTTTATGAGAGAGGCATAACTAGGAACTTTCTGTTTGTTTATTAAACACACATGTATTAACGTTTCCGTATTAATACAATTATAGCATGCAAAATAAACATCTATCATATACTTGGAATGCACATAATAAACACTTTATTATTGCCTCTCAGGGCATATTCCCTTCAGTCTCCCACTTGCAATAGAGACAATAATCTAGTTACATAGTGATAAATCTAACACCCATTGAGTTCTGGTGTTGATCATGTTTTGCACTAGGGAGAGTTTTAGTCAACGGATCTGCTACATTGAGATCCGTATGTACTTTACAAATCTTTATATCTCCATCCTTGACATGCTCGCAGATGGAGTGAAACCGGCGCTTCATATGCTTAGAATGCTTGTGAGACCTTGGCCCTTTGGCATTGGCAATGGCACCATTGTTGT
This sequence comes from Avena longiglumis, assembly GCA_030063025.1. Classification (NCBI taxonomy): domain Eukaryota; kingdom Viridiplantae; phylum Streptophyta; class Magnoliopsida; order Poales; family Poaceae; genus Avena; species Avena longiglumis. Next base: position 450,793,254 of record CP125974.1, on the reverse strand, counting down.
CACAATAGATCACCATTGGGTCCAACGCATTTGCCACCACTCCTAGTTCGTATATGAACTCCTTCATCCAAACTGCTTCCTAAGACGCTCAAGCAAAGAACATATTCGGCCTCCGTTGTTGATCCCGCTACCACAGGTTGTTTGGAGCTCCTCCAACTAACCGCTCCGCCATTCATGAGAAATACGTATCCGGATTGAGACTTAGAGTCATCCGAATTGGAGTCAAACCTAGCGTCGACATAACACTTAGCGACGAGCTCTTCTTCACCTCCGTATACAAGAAACATATCCTTAGTTCTTCGTAAGTACTTAAGGATATTCTTGACCGCTATCTAGTGTTCCGAACCTGGATCCTATTGGTACCTACTAGTCAAACTAATAGCATGTGCCACATCCGGTCTTGTACATAGCATGGCGTACATTATAGAGCCTATGGCTGAAGCATAGGGGACTTTGTCCATTATCTCTCTTTCTTCCGCCGAAGCCGGACTTTGAGTCTTACTCAATGTCTTGCCTTGCAACATAGGTAAGACCCCTTCTTACTTCCGTCCATTTTAAACTTCTTTAAAATCTTATCAAGGTATGTACTTTGCGATAGCCCTATTAGGCGCCTAGATCTATCTCTATAGATCTTTATGCCTAATATGTATGACGCTCACCTAGGTCCTTCATTGAAAATTTGTTGTTTAGATAACTTTTAACACTGTTTAAAGATCTATATCATTTCCGATCAATAATATGTCATCCACATATAATATCGTAAATGCCACATCGCTCCCACTCACTTTCTTGTAAATACAAGCTTCTCCATAAGTTTGGACAAATCCAAACTCTTTGATCACCTCATCAAAGCGGAGATTCCAACTTCGTGATGCTTTCTTCAATCCATAGATGGATCGCTGAAGCTTGCACACCTTGTTAGCATCCTTAGGATCGACAAAACCCTTTGGTTGTATCATATACAACTCTTCTTCAATATTACCATTGAGAAACGCGGTTTTGACATCCATCTGCCATATCTCATAATCGAAATATGCAGCAATTGCTAACATAATCCTAACTGACTTTAGCATCGCTACGGCAGAGAAAGTCTCACCGTAGTCAACTCCTTGAATTTGTCGAAACCCCTTTGCAACAAGTCGAGCTTTATAGACGGTCACATTACCATCAAGACGCTTTCCTTTTGAAATCCATTTGTTCTCCACGGCCTTTCGGTCGTGAGGTAATTCCACCAATTTCCAAACTTGATTTTCATACATGGATTCCATCTCGGATTTCATGGCTTCTAACCATTTGTTGGAATCCGGCTCATCATCGCTTCTTCATACGTCAGGTCATCATTTTCATCAACCATGAAATTCATGACAGATTTCCGACACTCGGAGCTGCACGCGTCTGCTTGACTGCGAGGAGGTCGGTGAGTACTCTATTTCGAGTTTCATGATCATTATCATTAGTTCCTCTTCAAGTGGAGCCAACTCCGAACAACTTCCGCGCTACTCGCCATACTTTGAAGAGAAGGTTCCACAACCTCTTGAGTTCTACCTTCCGACTACTCACCTTTCGTGAGAAACTCTTTCTCTAGAAAGGATCCATTCTTGGCAACAAAACGCGTGCCCTCGGATCTGTGATAGAAGGAATACCCAATAGTTTCTTTAGGGTATCCTATGAAGACGCATTTTTCCGCTTTGGGTTCGAGTTTATCCGGTTGAAGTTTCTTCACATAAACATCGCATCCCCAAACTTTAAGAATGACTTTAGGTTTGTTTCCAAACCACAATTCATACGGTGTCTTTTAAACGGATTTAGATGGTGCCCGATTTAAAGTGAATGCAGCTTTCTAGTGCATAACCCCAAAATGACAACGGCAAGTCCGTCAGAGACATCATAGATCGAACCATATCTAATAAAGTACGATTATGACGTTCGACACACCATTTCATGTGGTGTTCCGCAAGTGTGAGTTGTGAAACAATTCCACACTCTTTCATGTGAGTGATAAACTCGTAACTTAGATACTCACCTCCACGGTCGGACCGTAGAAATTTGATCTTTCTATTACGATGATTTTCCACTTCATTCGAAATTCCTTGAACTTTTCAAAGGTTTCGACTTGTGTTTCATCAAGTAGATATAACCGTATCTACTCAAATCATCCGTGAAAGTAACAAAATAATGATATCCACCTCGCGCCGACACTCATTGGACCACATACATCAGAATGTATGATTTCCAATAAATCTGTCGCCCGTTCCATTGAACCGGAAAACGGCGTTCTAGTCATCTTGCCCATAAAGCATGGCTCACATGTATCAAATGATTCATAATCAAGTGATTCCAAAAGTCCATCCGAATGGAGCTTCTTCATGCGTTTAACACCAATATGACCTAGATGGCAGTGCCACATATATGCGGATATATCATCATTAAGTTTAATCCTTTTAGCATCAACATTATGAATATGTGTAACATTATCATCGAGATCTAATAGAAATAAACCATTCATCATCGGTGCATGACCATAAAAGATTTCATTCATATAAATGGAACAACCATTGTTCTCGGATTTAAATGAATAACCACTTCGCATCAAACACGATCCAGATACAATGTTCATGCTCAGTGCAGGCACCAGATAACATTTATTCAAGTTTATAACTAATCCCGACGGCAAGTGGAGAGGCAGCGTTCCGACGGCGATCACATCAACGCTTGATCCATTGCCGACACATCTTGACCTCACCCTTGCTAGCGGTCGCTTGTTCCGCGTTTCGATTCGAGTTACAAATATTAGCAACGAACCGGTATCAAATACCCAAAGCTACTGCGAGCACTAGTCAAGTACACATCAATAACATGTATATCATATATACCTTTGTTTGCCTTGCCGCCTTCTTGTCCGCCAGATACTTGGGGCGATTGCGCTTCAAAGGCATCCCCTTACAATAGTAGCACTCGGAATCGACTTAGGTCCAACTCGGGGTTTCTTTCCAGAGGCGCAACAGCTTGCCGCCTTACTTCCTTCCGCTTTCCCTTCTTGTCTTTCTTGAAACCAGTGTTCCTATTGATCATCAACACTTGATGTTCCTTTTGATCTCCACTTCAGCTTTTAAGCATTGATGTAAGCTCGGGAGAGACTTCTTCATGCCTTGCATATTATAGTTCATCACGAAGCTCTTATAGCTAGGTGGCAGAGACTGCAGATCACGATGGATGCCTAAGTCAATGGGAATCGATATTCCCAAGGACACAAGCTTATCGGCGTAACCCGACATCTTGAGTACATGCTCACTAACGGAGCTGTGCTCTTCCATCATGCAGCTAAAGAACTTTTAAGGCGTTGTAGTTTCTGAAGCATGTGTGTCGAAAATCATTTTCAACTCACCCATTGTATCAAATGCATTGACGTTTTCGAAACGCTTTCGAAGTTCCGTCTCTAGCCCATACAATATGCCGCAATGAACTAAGTTGTGGTCCTCCTGACCAGTCTGATAGACATTCTTCTCCTCGTCAGGGGCATCATCAAAAGGTGGGGGGCCTAACGGCGCTTCTAGCACATATTGCTTTTGTGCAGCAGAGAGGAGAATCCTCAAATTCATGGCCCAATCGGTAAAGTTGTTACCATTCGTTGCTAGTTTCTCTTTCTCCATGAACACATTGAAATTAAAAGCAGGTGGTGCCATCTACAACAGAATTTGTAAAGTTTAGACTAAGTGTATGATAGATTGAGTTCAACTAATCTATATTACGAATGAACTCCCACTCAAAAACGACATCCCTCGTGCCTTTTTGGTGATTACATGAACCAAATCCACTACACCAAGTCCGATCATCACGTGAGTCGGTATAGCTTCAAAGGCGGGCATCAAATGGGCATCATATCAACTATATGACTCATGCTTAACCTTTCGGTCCGTGTTCCGAGGCCATGTCTATACATGCTAGGCTCGCCAAGTTAGAACCTTAGTATTCGCATGTGTAACTGTTTTACACCCGAAATATGGTCGTGGATCCAAGAACACCCGATCATCACGTGATGTCTTGGAGCAACGAAAACATAATCGGTGCATACTAAAGGAAGAACACATTCTTATCTTGATATTTAAATGAGGGATCATCTTATTATGCTAACAAAGCGCTAAACAAGCAATATAAGATGCTATCAAACATCATATGTTTATTAGTGAAATGATATGGTTCCAGCAGATGATCTCTATCATGTGCATCGTGGTATGATCACTATCATACCTATATGTGTAAATCCAAGGTCTATGGATTTTACACGCTATGTGTGTTGTAAGAGTATCATCTCATACTTCTACTTAGAACACTACCATATCATAACACTAGCCTAGCAACAATCTAAACTAGACGCCTCTAATTTATCCATTGCAAGTTTTACGTGGCTTAGGGCTTTCGAGATAGAACCGTTCTTACCTACGAACATGAACCACAACGAGGATAATCAAATTGTTGACCACTCGCTTGCAAAATAGATATTGACTATAGTAGGAGAGACAGACACCCGCTAGCCACTTATGTAAACTAGTTGCATGTCAAGCGTGGAACATGTCTCATGTGCGAGGACATGTAAAGTTTGTCCGGGCCGCTTCATCCCACTATGCCACCAACATCCAAAATTACAACAAAGGAGAAACAACATGATCATCATCGCCCACATACTCATATGTGTACTACCCGTCTAAAGTATCTACGCATAGATCCGGCTCTGATACCACTGTAGGGTTCACAGCATAGAAAACAAAAATTTTCCTACGATGTGAACTATATACCAAGATCTATCTACTAGATACAAACAACGGGCAGATGTATATCCGTAGAGAACATACCCTTGAAGACCGACAAAGCTTAACGAGTTCAACTCGTGGTTGATGTAGACGATCTCTTGCCGATCTCAAGATCGAGAGGAAGTCCTAGCGTCGCAAATCAGCAGCAAATCCGTGCTCGCACACACGTTCGAGGCACCGAGCAACCTCCGCCTCCTCGCTCCAGCGATGCAGCGGAAGCACAACTCTTTCTTGCCGAATAGCCACCGGGAACATGTATCTCGCTAGTCCGAGACCATGGGGGGTAAATTCTAGAGGGGGGAGAGATCCTTCACGAGGAGGTGTGAGAGACAAGTGAGGAGGGGGGCTCCTTTTATAGGAGGAGGGGGGGCACCCAAGGGGGTGTCCGCCGGCCATGGGGGCTGACCCCTCCCGTCCTTCATTCATGTGGGTGGACACTCCACTCACAAAATGCCCTTTAAATTCCCTCCACTCAAAAGTCCACTCAAATTCCCATTAAATTTCCACCAAATTTAATGCAAACTCTCATTAAATAAAACTCTTTTATTTTATTCAGAATTTTTTCAATTACTTTAATGACAAACATTCAAAAATAACCCCTTGCTAGAATTATATTTCACATGCATAACCACTTTATGCAATTTCACCCGAAAACCTGTTTCGGTATCTAGTGAAATAAATTCCTGCGCTTGTTCATTCTTTTGGCATGAAACATTTGCACCAATTGGATGTCGGTGTCTCTTAAGTGTGTCACCCTACGGTTCGTGAATAATGCGGACATGATCGAGACCCCTCTCGGATCAATAATCAGAAGCGGGATCTGGAGACCCATACTGACTCCCACACATTCAATGATGAATTTCTTGTGATCGTCGGAACCTTTTATGCTAGTATATTAATCCCTTTGTTTCACGATATATACATGTCCGAGATTCGATCATCGGTATCTCCATACCTAGTTTGATCTCGTTACCGACATGCACTCTTTTCTCGTTCCTGTGATATAACATTCTAGTGATCAAATCACTTGCTTGCAAGCTAATCAATGTGATATCACCGAGAGGGCCCAGAGTATATCTATCCGTCATCGGGATGAACAAATTCCACTCTCGATCCATGAGCCTCAACATAACACTTTATTAGTTCTGAATCCATCTTTATAATCACGCTGTTACGGTGACGCTTTGATGTTATCAAGAAACTCTTCCGGTGTTAGTGATTGACATGATCTCATGGTCTAAGGATTAGGATCACTTCGTAAGTTGTTATAGCAATATAAACTCAATGACTTTGATCGTAATGCTATACTTCGGATGAATGTTCATCACACCATTCCACTAATGTTGTGATCCCGTTATTAACAACATCCAATGTCCATGATCAGGAAACCTTGATCATCTTGTTAATCAACGAGCTAGTTTATGAGAGAGGCATAACTAGGAACTTTCTGTTTGTTTATTAAACACACATGTATTAACTTTTCCGTATTAATACAATTATAGCATGCAAAATAAACATCTATCATATACTTGGAATACACATAATAAACACTTTATTATTGCCTCTCAGGGCATATTCCCTTCAGGGGGCCCACACCCCTAGGAGCAGGCCCACCCTGGGCCGCGCCTAGGGCAGGTGTGGCCCACCTGCCCGGCTCCCGACTCCGCACCTTCGCCAATATCTTCCCTACGGAACCCTAAGGCTGGGAGAGCGACCAAAGATAGATTTACGCCGCCTCTAGGGGGCGGAAAACACTGAGAGGGAAATATCTCTCTGGCAGACAGATTTCTGCCGGGGGAATTCCTTCCCGGAGAGGGGAGACCATCGCCATCAACACCATCATCAAGCTAGGGTTCATCGGGATCATCATCATCATCCACACCATCATCTCCACCAGCACCATCATCACCACTCCGTCTCGCTGTAACAATTGTGTTGGATATTGCTTTAGTTCTTAGGGGAAACTTTCCCGGTGTTAATTACTATTGTAGTTGATGCTTGTGAGTGGAACTATTGGATTATTGTTTATGTTCAGATTGTTATCCATTACCATATCATCTTTGATCTTGATCCATATGATGTCTCGTGAGTAGTGCGTTGTATTCTTGAGGACATGGGAGAAGTCATGTTGTTAGTAGTGAATTTGTGTTGAGGTATTATTCATTGGTTTAGTATTTAATTTGTGGTGCTATTCTTCTAGTGGTGTCATGTGAACGTCGACTACATGATACTTCACCATTTATGGGCCTAGGGTAATGCATTATGTATTTGGATACTAATTGTGGGGTTGCCGGAGTGACAGAAACCTAAACCCCCGTTAGGACACCTTTGCACAAGGGAGTGTAGGATCTCAGAGTTTAAGGTTGTGGTTAGATTTATATCTTAATTACTTTCATGTAGTTACGGATGTTTGCAGGGTGTTTAATCACAAGTATGTATTAGTCCAAGTAAGGTTGGTATGTTAGCACAGGTTCACCCACACAACACTTACAACACCAGAGAAGAGTACTCAACTATTTGAAGCGAAAGCACTTGACAGAATTTCCATGTGTCCTCGAGAACGTTTGGTCCTTATAAGTATTTCCACCGGCTTGTCCTTTGCTAAGAAAGGATTGGGCCACTTTCTTGTTGTCTTTATTACTTGCTCTTTGTTTTGTTGTCTTATCAGAAAACCACTAAAAATTCGTTTGCTAAGTATTCACAGGGATTTCCTGCTCCATACCACTGTTCAACACATTCTACTCCTCGTTGGGATCGACACTATTTATCGAAAGTACTACGATACACCCCATATACTTGTGGGTCATCAAGACTATTTTATGGCGCCGTTGCCGGGGAGTGAAGCGTTATTGAAGAGTGGAACTGGTAAGGGAAACTTCTATTGTGATTATTTCTTTTGTTACTGTTTGTTACTTTGTTTCCAATTTGGATAACCTACTTGGTTTTCTGTTTGGGAAAACTACTACCACTGCTAGGGTAGTAGATGAACCACCACCTGTTGAGATATATCCTTTTAAGATACCTACAAGTATTGTTAATCGTGTTATGGATAATTATTATTTTGGGGATGGAACTGTCCATCCTGGTGATCATTTGCTTTTTATCCATGAATTATGCGGGTTGTTTAAGTGTGCAGGTATCACAACTGAACAGGTGAAGAAGAAGTTACTCTCCATATCCTTGAAAGGGAGAGCTGAAGAATGGTATAAGCTGCTGAATAATGGACAATCCATGGAATGGGAGGAGATGACATCTCTCTTTTACTCTAAATTTTATCCTCCCAGTGAAATTCATAAGGATAGGAATCTTATATATAACTTTTGGCCTCTTGATGGAGAGTACATCTCAAGTTCTGGGGAGATTGAAGTTACTAATTCTTAAATGTCCTATTCATGAACTCCCTAACAATATTATTCTCAATAAATTTTATTCTAGGTTTTCTCTTCATGATAAAGATTTACTAGATGCTTCTTGTGCCGGATCATTCACACGTATGAATGAAGAAGCTAAATGGGATCTCCTAGACCGTATTCAAGATAACACTGAAGCTTGGGAGAATGACAAAGGAAGAAAGTCAGGTATAAACTATGATTATGAATGCATTAAATATTTTATGGGAACCGATGACTTCCGTGATATTAGTAATGAGTTTGGGCTTGATTCCCAAAGTATTGCCAACTGTTTTAAGGCCTTTGCCTCTTACATAGAAATTCCCAAGAAGAAGTGGAATAAGTACCATGCTCCGTATAAAGATGTTGTTAGTCATGTTACCGTTAGAAGTACTCAAGTTTGTACTACTAATCATATTGTGCCTGAACCTCATGTTGAGAAATTATCTTTCCTAGCTAAGGTAAAGGAGTATTCTATGATTATTAGTGCAAATAACAAAGGTACAAAGGAAACTGTGGATCCTGGTAAGCAATTGAATGTGAACCTGTGGTATCCATTGTGAAAGATCTTGTCAATAGAAATATAGAGGATGAGCATATTGTCTTCTATGAAGACGCTTCTAATATTATCTCTCATCCTAGTAAAGCTAGAAAAGCTAGTGTTCCTGTGCTTTCTATTAAAATTGGTGATCATTGCTATTATGGTTTGTGTGATATTGGTGCTAGTTCTAGTGTTATTCCTTATCAGCTTTATAGGGAAATTATGCATGAGATTGGTCCTTGTGAGCTTGAGGACATTGATGTGGTTATTTACCTTGCTAATAAGGAAACCATTTGCCCCATTGGCATTGTAAGAGATGTGGAAGTTATCTGTGGTAAGATTAAGTATCTTGCTGATTTTCTAGTGCTTAAATCAGCATCTAGCAAAACTTGTCCTATCATTTTTGGTAGACCTTTCTTGAACACTTGTGGAGCTATTATCGATTGTAAGAAGGAAAAAGTTTTAACTAAGTTTGATGGAGATTGTTATGAGTTTAACTTTTCGAAATTTGTTAAAGCTCCTTGTGAAAATAGTTTGGCTAATAAAGATTTTAGGATGGAACAACTTGCTTCTATTGATCCAGTCTATGACCTTCGACCTCTTTTTGGTGACTGTAAGTATGCTTACTCTGACAATAAAGTTGTTGCCAGTGACAGTTATATTGTCAACTTTATTCAAAGTGCTACTGAAAGTTATTATGAGAGAGGGAAATATGGTTTTATGTATCTCAATAATGTTAAGTTTCCCTGTTTTATGTTGAAAGCTGTGAACTTGCATCTGTTTTGTCTTCCTATGCTAGTGCCTTTTTGTTTCAACAATTCGTTTTCTCATGATACCCCCATGCATAGTAAGTGGGTTAGACTCAAGTGTGTTGGTTATTTGCTTCTTGATGCTCTCTTTCACTTCAGATATATATATCCTATGTGAGCATCTTTGAAAGTTTCAAGCCTAACTTAAAGGCATTAAAGTAAAGTACTTGTTGGGAGATAACCCAAGAGTTTTTGTTGAGTCTTGGAAGTTATTACTTTAGTAATAACCTCTCCTTATCCTTTTTGTTTTGGTTTTTGTGTCAAGTCCAACTACTTTTGTGAAGTAGAGGAGTTGTGAAAAGTGGCTGTCCTAGGACATAATTTTTGTGTTGAATTGTAAAAATTCGTGAGAAAGCTGAGTACTTCGGATGGAGCTGCATTTTTCTGAGCTTGTTCTCCAGGTTGTTACCCAACTTTCATTAGTTCTGCACTTTTTGATTTGAGCAAGAGAAGGTTTTTGAAAAAAATCAATCTTTACCTGCTAGTCTGTTTTGACATATTTCTGCCATCATTTGCATTTGCCTCTTATAGAGCCTTTGTTTTGATGGGTTTTCAGTTGAAGTGTGTACCCAAAGGTTTATTGTTTTTTCTTACACTAATGTTGTCATTGAAGTTTGTGTATTGCCTTGTGAGGAAAGGAATTTCCAGGAGAAGGAGGAAAGGAGTCTACGGAGTTCGTCTTTGAATAGGTAAAAGTGGTGAAAACAGAAGGTTCGTGAAAATCCAATATTTTTATATTTTTGATGTTTTTAATACATAAGGAAGATTAAGAGACAGAACAAAGGAAGAACCGGAGCCCGGGATGGACAAACCCACCCCAGGCGCAGGCCCAACCTGGCCGCGCCTGAGGGGGGTGTGACACCCTCGAACTCTGTCTCCACCTCGTTTCCGTGTCCGTACCTTCCTTATGCATTGAAACTTCGTATTATATAACCCCCCCGGATCCCCCGAGGTTCGTGCATCGTGTTCTCGTCGTGTTTTCATTTCGATCTGTTTCTGTCAGGAAATCTTCTCAAGTTTAGAGCCCCATGGTCTCCACCAATGACAAAGGCAAGAAGCCCAAGGAAGAAGAACCTCAAGTCCCTAAGGAGGAAGATATTTTGGTAGGGTATGAAGGTTACATGGAGGAGGACAAGCATCCGGACACCCGCGCTATCGTCGCAAGCATTGGATTGGTGGCACGACCTACCAAGCTTAAGATGACATCACGGATGTCTACAGGAGGGAGAACTCCTCGTCATATCCTTGCTCCACGCACACTTCCTCCTCGTACCACTTGTTCTAACCACGCAGGGGAGGAATACTCCAATAAGGAAGAATGGATAAAGAATAACAATGACTGGGATCCTCGGTCCAAGTTGATCATGAGCTGCATTGAGCATAACTCTGAGTTGATTCATACTCGGACCTTCGATATGGAGGATTTGAAGAAACTTATTCAAGAGCTTATTAATAGAAAACCACCACCACCGAAGGAGTAATTCATTATCAAGTTTGGCATCCCCTTGGCGTGTTCCAAGATTGGGGGAGTGCCGCGGTATCACCACCATTATCTTCTATCTTTTACCTTTTTAGTGGATTCATATATTTGGTAGAGAAGTTATCTTATAGTTTGGTTTGCATGTGGAAGTATCCCTCCTTTAGTTGATTATCTATGTATCCCTTGATGTGAGTGCCTTTATTGAATATTAATGAGAAGTCTCATCTTTTACTTTTTGCACTTTTTATTTTAGTTTGCAATCTCTATTATATGATGGATCTTGTTGATCGTATTGGCATCACTTTGGGAGCATCAAGTAACTCTAAATTGTTTTTGGCAAACCAAGTTCTGGTTAGTAGCAATACTTTTTGAAGTTTGAAAGAAAAAGAGAAAAAGCTTACATGTATTTTGTATCATCTATTTTCTTTCTTGTTGGCTCATAAGCTTAGTATTATTTATTTAAGATCTTTTGTGTCTTCAAGCAAGATTGCATGTTTGGCTTTATTACTTGTATGTTTGCTTGTTTCTTTCAACTCTTTTGCTTGCTACCCAGCCTTGCTAGCCAAAAACCTGTTTTGAGAAGGCATACTTCTCATGTTTCCAAATCCCTTTGAACCAAAACCTTTGCCATTTGTGTCAATATATCTACCTATTAGCAAATTCTATTCCAAGCAAATTCTCAAGTTTCATATACCTTTCAAATTAAAAAGTATTTTGTTATGTGAAAACTAGTTAGTAAAGCTCTCACGAACTTGATGGCACACCTTATTTCCTTGCCCCTAATAGACTTGAACCATTGTGCCATCTAAGTTGTAAATGCTTGCACCTATACATTAGAATTAGCAGAACCGTGCTATCACGGGGAACATTTTCAACATTGCACTTGTACTCTATACACAGTTGATATCGTGCTCTTTTGTCTATGGATGTCAATGGTGTGAAATAAAGAGGGAGCTTGTAAGTCCATGGAGTCTGTATTTTGTGTTAGAGAAACGTCTGGGCCTCTAGCCTAAGCCATGCCTAATCATGGTGGAAACTTGCAGCACCACCATAGTGAGCTATCTATGAAGCATCCTCAATAAAAAGCTATGCACATAGTAAATAAAAAGATCGCTGAGATGCTCATTTTCTGCTTGCCTTGTCATTTTGGTTATGGGAAAGCTCCTGTACCATGTGCAAGGGGTACCCCGTTGGTGGTTCTCAATGATATTCAAATACTTACAATGACAAGAACTTACCGGTAGATGAAGTTGAGTAGCATGAGAAGTGGCCCTCATATTCAAGGGACATGAGATTCCCAACTTATATTTCGTCAAGCATATACTCCATCTTTGTGCACTTTAACCTTAATCATCTCAAGATGCCTATGATAGGGGCAATGAGGGCTCAAAGCTAGTAAGTACCATAATCTTTTGGAAGATCTTTATGACTTGTAATCCCTGCTTCCCTCTATAAAGGGACCTTTCTCCCACTTCCAAGTTGAATCAGTAAACCTACTTCCTCTCTATCTCCAACAAGCATTTGAGTTGTTATGTTTCAAGCATTCATATGGTGATTTATTCATTCATGTTCTTTATCTTCCTTGTTTGGGCAAAACCCTTATCTATTGGGTATTACTTTGAAAGCCTTCACTTGTGAAAAACCTTTTCGAGCAAAGAGTGCTCCTGTTTTGAAAACTTCTACAAAGATTTATTTGTGAAACTGTTTGCCAGCTTTTCTCTGACCAGGAACAAGAGTTTGCCAATTCCAATTATGATTTATATTTATGTATATCTATTGTGACTGTTATACTTGGTTGCAAGCTAAGTTATATAATGGTGATTGCTTTCTTCTATGAGTTGTGTAATGGTAAGTGTGATGCTTCTTGTTCGTATTCCTTTATCGACACTTCACTCCATAAACCTGTGGACATGTTTACTGAGCTCAGTTTTCGCTTGGGGACAAGCGAAGGTCTAAGCTTGGGGGAGTTGATACGCCCAATTTGCATCACCATTCTATATCATAATTTACCTCTATTCATTGTTATATGTCTTATTATGAGATATTACTTATGGCTTTTCATCTGTTTATGCATGTTGGATGATTCTTGGAGGATGAACTGCCGGAGTCTAGATTGTGATGGAAAAGAAGGCGTTTCAGTGCAATTTCATGAAGATCAAAAAAATACCAGAAAAATATGGGAAAATATTATTTTTCCAGAATATTGAGGAAGCCAGAAGGAGGAGCGAAGAAGGGCCGCAGGGGCCCCACATCCCCCTAGGCGCGGGCCCACCCTGGGTCACGCCTAGGGCAGGTGTGGCCCACCTTCCCGGCTCCTGACTCCGCCCCTTCGCCTATATCTTCCCTATGGAACCCTAAGGCTGGGTGAGCGACCACAGATAGATTTCCGCCGCCTCTGGGGGGCGGAAAACACCGAGAGAGAAAGATCTCTTCGGCAGACAGATTTCTGCCGGGGGAATTCCTTCCCGGAGAGGGGAGACCATCGCCATCAACACCATCATCAAGCTAGGCTTCATCGGGATCATCATCATCATCCACACCATCAACTCCACTAGCACCATCATCACCACTCCGTCCCGATGTAACAATTGTGTTGTATATTGCTTTAGTTCTTAGGGGAAACTTTCCCGGTGTTAATTACTATTGTAGTAGATGCTTGTGAGTGGAACCATTGGATTATTGTTTATGTTCAGATTGTTATCCATTACCATATCATCTTTGATCTTGATCCATAAGATGTCTCGTGAGTAGTTCGTTGTGTTCTTGAGGACATGAGAGAAGTCATGTTGCTAGTAGTGAATTTGTGTTGAGGTATTATTCAATGGTTTAGTATTTAAGTTGTGGTGCTGTTATCACCGTATTTTGGCCAGAGACGGAGATGGGCCGTGATCAAGATGGTCTTGGAAGATACATATATTCAACGAGTTGTTGGATCGGCCTAGTGTGTGGATTTGGGCTAAATTGCCCGTGTATCTTGTATCATAGTAGGTTTCGTGTTTGTTTAGGTTCCGTTTATGTTTAGGTGAAGATAGAGTTGTAGAGTTATTCCAAAAGTAGAGAGTCTCCGGACTATAAATATGTACCTAGGGTTATTGAAAGAAAACAACAACCACGTTCACAACAAACACAATCTCCAAGATCGCCACCCCTTGTTTCTAGGGTTTCTTTCGGTAGTGCCATGTTGCCTAGATCGCATCTCGCGATCTAGGCAAGATTCACTTATTCGTTACCGGTTTTACTCATCAAGCGTTGTTGATGGCGAGTAATACCATTATCATAGATTGTTTGAGGCTAGCATCGGTGCTTTTTCATTACTATCGACGAAGTTATGCTACCTCTAGCTATCTCGTTACCCTTGCACCTTTTCCCAAAGTGCAAGGGTAGCACCTTGCTTGATCTTTATTTAGTCGATTCGATCTGTTATAGTTGTGCCTTGTTCATCAAGGTTTAGTTTAATATCTACGTAATCAGGCCTTACAAACGGGTTGAACGATCCGGTAATGCATAAGGATGTGGCTTATTCGTTCTAGAGAGGATGTTCCGGTAATTGGCTTTATGTTTGTTATTAGGCCCCCTCTAGGGTTGATATTCTTCATCTTTTGTACGCATTTCAGGCTCAATTACGTAGGACGCTCGATTACGTGGTGAAAACATTAAACTATCGAGATCGATTTAACTTGTAGTGATCAAGCAAAACCCCATGTTATCATAAATCTAACGCAGAACCATGGGGCAATCGGCTTTAGGAGCCGATTCTGAGAAACCCGGAGCCGATTACGGCTCGAATTTTACGATACTTGTTTATCATGCAGAAATCAATCGGAGCAATCCTTCACCTTCCGATCAGGTATAGGTCAGGTGGCACGCCCTCGAACCAAGCCAGACGCAGCCGGAGCTTTGCGGGTCCCGCCCGAGGGACCAGGCCCACCATCAGCCCTGGAGCCTCCCGGCCTCCGTGTTGTCGATCGCTGCTCACGGTGGGTTTTGGCAGGCAACACATTCTCGCACGGTGGTGGGACCTTCAACAACGTCTACATCAACACCCGACGCAATGGAGAATGCATCACCACTTACAACGATCCGCTCGACGAGCACAAGGCTGGCACGACGAGATCAAGGCCCTCTTGAGGAAGACCTCATCGCTCTTTTGAGAGGACCCGCATGGCATCGATGGAAAGGGTTCTCCCCGAGGGAGCTCTTAATGAGGTGGATCATCATTCCTTCGGAGGAGCGCACTGTGGCTCTACGACGAAGTCAACTATATGGTGGCTCATTCTGCACCGCCATTCGAGAGCACGTGAACGCTGAGCGAGTTGCGTTCGTAGTTCAAGAGATCATGAAGCATCAATACTCCGTCGGACCTACTTTGGGGACTCACCAGGAGAAAGACCGCCCAAACCAGGCCACAGCCTCCTGCTCGCACTTGCCGCCCGTAACCGCCAGGCAGCGGCCACGTCGTCTACAAGGCTGGAGGCGACCTAGGCGATTGCCAATTCCTGTTTGAGCCACCTAAGGAGATCCCACACGGATATATATGCGCCACGCGGATCGCAATAACGACACGCACCAAACAGATTGCAACCGCAGGAGTTTACTGGCAGAGCCCTTGGGGATCTTCCGGCAGGCATGTCCGAGCAGCGATGGCTGGGATGGACGCCGACAAACAAAGCGTGGCTAGTATGCCATCGAGCAAGTCATGAGAATCTAGCCCCTACAGCTCAAACAGTGGAGCAAATCGGTACCATCCCGAGGGACCAGTTCGGCTTCGTGCCGAAGAGAAGGACAATCGGCTATTCAAAGCCGTACCCCAACGAGTTTGATCTGATTCCGCTGCCACCCAAGTATAAGCTCCCTGAGTTCTCAAGATTCAGCGGGTCAGAAGGGTCAAGCTCGATCGAGCACATAAGCCGATACCTGGCACAACTAGGCATGATTTCGGCATCAGATCAGATGCGCGTAAGATTCTTTGCGCAATCTCTGACAGGACCGGCCTTTGGGTGGTACACCTCACTGCCACCTGATTCAATTCATACCTGGAAGCAACTGGAAGAGCAGTTCCACATCCAGTACCATTCAGAGGCTACTGAGGCTGGCATTGCGCACTGCACAAAGTGCGGCAGGAGAAACTGTAGCCGAGTACATCCAGCGCTTCAGGACTGTCAAGAACCGATGTTACTCGGCTCGTTTAACTGAGAAGGAAGCAGTCGAGCTGGCAGTGTTGGGTCTCTCAGCACCCATCAAGGATTTGGCGTTCCAGGTAGAATACAACTCATTGGCGCACATGGCCCAGAAACTGACGATGTATGAGCAGCGCCACCCTGAGTTGTACCAAGACAAATTCAAACGTCCGATAAGCCTGGTCGATGCAGAAGAAGAAGATCCTACGCAGGACCGTGGAGGTGGCCGAGCTGAATGGGCTCGGGGCGATCTAGTGGCCTGCAAATGGGTGAAACAAAGAAGGGCTGCGAAAGGGTTCGACTGATGTGAGCAAAGCTGAGCAGATATTCGACCTGCTTGAAGGAGAAGCGGTGAGGTTACCGAAGGCCACAAAATCCCTACAGCCAGAGATGAACAGAGACCATACTGCAAGTGGCATCATTCGTTCACTCACACCACCAACGAGTGCAAAGAGCTTCGCCGCCAAATCCAAATGGCTATAGAACAAGGCCGTCTGATCCTTGGGCAGTTCGCCATGAAAGTGGACACAAACCCATTTCCTGGCCAACATGGTAGAACTCAAGCTCGCGAGGCGTAAGCTGGATTTCTGCTCGGCGTTAATATGGCAGGTCCGGGTACCACCATGACACGCATAAGGAGGACGGTGGTCGCCTCGGGCAAGGAAAGAAAGGAGGCTAGTCCATGCGACCGCCCACGATGACAAAGTACTTAACAGAGGAACAAGTGAGGAGAGTGCGATATCAGAAGCCACATTCCACGCATCTCCTTAACAAGTATGAGCGCTAGTACGACCAACGTCGCCAGCACGACAGAGACGACGGAAGGTATGAGCACCTTACTAGGGGACCGTCGAAAGAGAAGGAAGGCGCAGACAGGCATTGGGATTGTACTTTCTTCAAGTATTGCTGGGGCGCAGGAATGAGCCGATTGCCTACAGTCGACAACCGCCGGAATGCAATCAGCGAAGGAGGACACGAGGCCGGTCGATTCAAACGTCTAGGGCCTCTTCCGCCCCGAGCCGTCACAGGAGTCCGCCGAGGAGACCTCGAGAAGCCAAAGGATGACAAGGCCGAAGACAGGTATCACCGTCCAAGGTGGTGCCCCGACGGACTCAGACACACCCAGAAGCGTAGAGTGCAGCGGCTGCGTAACTTAGAGGAAGCTGAAGCGTAGTATCTCCACGCTTTGAAGAAAGCACGACCTGATCTGGCCGTCAAAGTGAGGCAGGCCGTGGAAACGGAAGACCGCCCGACCAGGAAAGAGTGGCGCCCCAAATCGGTAAAAGCCAATGCAAAGACATCGGCTGGCACAAACATGGTGTTCGTACTCCGTCAGAATTCTGCGCGCCAAGAACCGATGAGCTACCCGTGGCACAGTTTGACTGCGGCCCACGGCCGGTTATCTTTGAGAAGCCACGTGAGAAGGGTTACAAACACCTGAAAGCCCTGTACCTGCGAGGTTACATCAATGGGCAACCTGTCAGCAAGATGTTGGTGGACACCGGAGCGGCAGTCAATATCATGCCATACTCCATGCTACGACGTTTGGGACGATCCACGGCAGATCTGATCAAAACCAACGTCACGTTGAGCGACTTCAACGGTCAGTCTTCGGGAACGCAAGGCGTACTGAACGTGGACTTGACAGTGGGCAGGAAAACCGTACCCACGTCATTCTTCGTCGTGGACAGCAAGAGCACTTACACGGTCTTGCTAGGAAGGGATTGGATTCACGCTAATTGTCGCATCCGTCCACAATGCATCGATGCACGATCCAAAGTGGGATGGAGACGTGGAGGTCATCCACGCAGATTCTATCGAGATCTCCATAGCTGGCATGAACATCTGGGAAGCAGAAGACCAAGAGCCGATCTCTGGAATCAATCTAGACGGCTGCGAGCGTATTGAAGCTACAAAAAACGGGGTGAGGCTGGTCTTATCCACTGGCCTTACAAAGTAGAAGAGCCCACGATCATCCGTGGTACGGCCGATCCCTGTGATCGGCCACAAAAAATAAAAAGCAGCGATCATACGACAAGCAGCTCATGTAGTCGTGGCAGAGAGATGCTCTGCCGCTGTAAAATAATAAGGTGTAAACCGTCCTTGACGGAGGCAAGCAAAAAAGGGGCCGATTCAAGCGATCGGTCCAAATTATTTTTGTTGTCCTCACCCACCATTTGCCCTGTGTTTAGCGTCGATCTGACAGGTGACGGAAAGCTAGGGTACGGGTTTACATCAGCTGATGAGCTAGAAGAGATCGACATTGGTCCTGGGGATAAGCCACGACCAACATTTATCAGCAGAAAGTTAGAACCGAGTCTGCGGGGCCCGATGATAGCCCTGTTGAAACAATATCCAGACTGCTTCGCCTGGGACTACACAGAGATGCCTGGGTTGGACAGGAGCATCATCGAGCATCGACTCCCGCTCAAAAAGGGATTTCGGCCGTTTCAACAGCGAGCACGACAAATGAAGGCCGAAATTCTGGAAGAAGTCAAGAAGGAGGTCGAGAAAATGTTGACAACCAAGTTGATCAGGCCATGCAGGTATGCTGAATGGATTTCTAGTATCGTGCCTGTAGAGAAGAAGGGCGGCCAATGGCGTGTTGCTATAGATTTTCGAGATCTCAACAGAGCTACCCCAAAGGATGAATATCCGATGCGTGGCGTAAACATTGATCAATGCAGCGGTGGTCATAAATTTTGAGCTTCATGGACGGCAATGCCGGTATAACCAGATCTTCATGGCTCCGGAAGACATACACAAGATGCATTGAGTCCTGTGGTCCGTGGGGTTATTTGAATATGTAGTCATGACGTTTGACTGAAAATGCCGCGCCACGTAAAGGGCCATGAATTATATTTTCATGACCTGATCGGCAACTGGTGGAAATCTACATCGATGACGTGGTGGTCAAGTTCGCTTCATGCACGGACACTTGGACGATCTGCAACGTGTCTGGACCGAACAAGAAAATTCGCCTACGGATGAATCCAAAGAAGTGTGCTCGGGTGACGGCCGGTCGTTCTGGGTTTTTGGTCCATGAACGCGAATTGAGATCGGCTGAAAAGTCGAGGCGGCGAACGATGAAGCCACCCACCACGAAGAAAGAACTACAGTCCCTTATCGGCAAGATCAACTTCGTCAGAAGATTCATCTCCAATCTGTCAGGAAGGATTGAGCCGTTCATGGGGCTAGTAAAAATCAAAACCGACGAGGAATTCCGCTGGGGGGCAGAACAACAACGAGCCTTTGACGAGATCAAAGAATATTTGACAAAGCCGCCAGTGCTAATTCCACCTCAGCCTGACAGGCCATTCTACATTTACTTGTCAGTGGCTGACACGTCCATCGCCTCGGTAGTGGTGCAAGTTCATGATGGGCTGGAGCGGGTCGTCTTTTACATAAGCAGGAGGATCTCGGACGCAGACGAGGTACCACGATATTGATAAGTTGTGCCTCTGCTTTTTCACCGCACCAAGTTGCGCCACATTTTGCTATCGCAGAGATCATCATCATATGCAAATCGACGTCATGAAGCACATGCCGGCTCCTATGTTAAAAGGCCGATCGGGCAAATGGATGTTTGCATTATCGAGTTTGACATCCGGTATCAACCCGCGAAAGCGATTAAGGGACAGGCCGCCGATCTTATCGCTGAAAGGATCAACACAAACATAGCCGCCTTGTCCATAAGAGCGTGGGCCATGTTTTTCGACGGATCGCTTTGTGACGATGGCTGCGGCATCGGCGTTTACTCGTGTCGCCTGGGGCAACATTTTCCTTCTCCATCCGATTGTCTACCTCTCGCACCAACAATGTAGCCGAGGCGATATGCAAGGGATGGAGTTACTCCTCGGCGAAGCGGTGGAAATTTTGGAGACTCAAGTTGGTGATTTCAGCTCTCACGGAGGACTACAAGTGCGCGAGCGAGTCCCTTCCCATTATGGCTGCACCGCCAGCTGATGACGCAATTCGTGACGTAAACTTCACTTGGATCCCACGATCGCGAGAATACCGAGGCGAACGATCTTGCGCAGATGGCTTCGGGATACAAGGGCGTGGTAGAAGGAGCCGACGCTCAGTGCATGCCTCGGAAGCGGATGATCGGAGAGCCGATATCTTCAATTACTTGAAAGATTCGGCTCGGGGGGCACCTAAACGGATAAGGTACAAAGCCATGAAGTATGTGCTTATTGGGGATGACATGTTTTACAGGACTCTGGAAGGGCTATTGCTCAAATGCAGGGTCACCGAGGCCAATCAGCTACACGAGGTACACGAAGGCGCCTGTGGAACTCACCAATCGGCTCATAAAATGAAATGGTTGATTAGGCGATCAGGGTTTTATTGGCCCACCATGCTTGAGGACTGTTTCAACTACTACAAAGGGTGTCAAGCATGTCAGAAGTTTGGAAAAATCCAGATGGTGCCCGCGTCAGCAATGAACCCCATCATCAAGCCTTGGCCATTCCGAGGGTGGGGCATGGATATGATCGGCAAAATCAATCCTCCATCAAGCAAAGGCCACATGTGGATCCTGGCTATCACTGACTACTTCACAAAATGGGTGGAGGCTATCCCAATGAAGTCAGTAAACTCGAAGGATGTTATCAATTTTGTGAAGGAACATGTCATCCATAGATTCGGGATTCCCCAAACTATCACGACCGATGGAGGTTCGGTCTTTATTTCTCAGGAGTTTAGAAAATTCTGTGAGGACATGGGGATTAAGCTGATTAGATCATCTCCATACTATGCTCAAGCAAATGGGCAAGCTGAAGCGTCCAATCAGAGTCTCATCAAGTTGATCAAGAGAAAAGTCGATGAGCACCCAAGGCGTTGGCACGAGGTTTTGTCAGAGGCATTATGGGCTTATCGTATGTCATTCCATGGAGCAATAAAAACCTCACCATATCATCTAGTATATGGACAAGAAGCCGTCCTACCCTGGGAAATTACGGCTGGATCAAGACGCGTCACTTTTCAGGACGATCTAATCTAATGATCAAGAATACGTAGCCCTGATGAGTGACAGTGTAGAGGATTTAACCGAGCTCAGGCTATGGTCACTCGAGAAAATCAAAGAGAACAAAGCCAAAGTAGCTCGTGCATACAACAAGAAAGTGAAGCCAAAGGAGTTCCACGTTGGTGATCTGGTATGGGAAGCTGTGTTGCCCTTGGGGACTAAGGACGCGACATATGGTAAATGGTCTCCAAATTGGCACGGTCCGTACAGGGTTGACCAAGTTTTAAGAGGAAACGCATACATGCTCGAGCAGTTGGATGGAGTAAAATTCCCAGTGGCAGTTAACGGACAACATCTCAAGAAATATTTTCCAAGCATGTGGGATGTTGGAGAGTAAAACTGGAGGGGCCGATGCATGAAATCGGCTAGGTAAAGGCATGAGAAACGATGGACAGTAAAAATATGGGGGCCGATGCTGAAAATCGGCCGAGTAAAAAAAAATATAAAAAAATATATATATAGCCGATGCACGGTCATCGACTCTAGAGGTTCACACATGTTACAAAAAGGGCCACCTCGGCGATTTCAGCTTCGTCATCTTCATCTTTGCTTGTCACTAGTCGTCTGTGCGGGGCACGTTTTTCGGTGGGCAATTGGAGATTTGGGTCGTCCGTGTTTGAATCCACCGTGTTGAGGAAGGTCGCAGGTCATCATTTGAAACCAAGAAGTGGCCGTTGTAATGTGTCTAAGGATGCGACCGAAGGTTGACCCGTCAACGTTTTTGGGAGAAGCCGGGTAGTCATCGGCTCGCGCGATTTGACCTGTTTGATCGTGCGGCAAAGATGATGAAAGCCGATACAGTGTCATCGACTTCTGAAGCATCGACCTATTTCGGTTATCGGCAAAATTGAAGAAAAAAGGAACAATATTTGGGAAACAGATGTTCATTCGTTCAAAAGATCAGTGCTTGCAGGACGATCGGTTACAAAAGGGGCCGACGACTTCTACGGCTATTACTACTGATTCCTAATCTAAGCCGAGGTCGTCGTCGCCGCTGTCGTCGCCGCCGTCCTCTTCGCTGTCTTCGCAACATCGTCCTCCGCTGAAGAAACCAGCGGGACCTCTTCGTCCCTCGTCATCATCTTCAAGATCTTCGCTTGGACCCGAAGCGAAGCGCTTCGTCGGCGGATACTGTCGGAGGAGGTGTCCTCCTCCGATTCCTCCTTCTCGGCGGAAGAGTCGACGCGCCCCACGACCAGCGCCGTCGCTGCTCTTCGCCTCGTTCCCGTCGACGAGGAACTGAGGCTCTCTTCGCCGCCAATCGTGAATCGTCCTCGACTGGACGGCGAATCTCAGCCCTTTCGTCCCACCATCGTGGGCGAAGTATCAGACTTGTGGGCGGTGCTCAAGGCGTCCTCTGCCGCTAATCGAGTTGGAGGCGTGGAGGACACACCGAGGAAGCGAGGAGGCCATGGCGAGAAAGAGGGTTTTTCCAGCGAGGAGAGGGTTTTCGCAACGGAGGAAGATGGGGACTGGAACTGCTCAGGCTGATTTAAATAAGGGAATAGTGGATGACGGTTCAATGCCATAGCGGTTTCCAGACCTTGCCAAAATCGTCAAATCACGCTACTGCAGGAGTTGAGAAGACAGGCATCATGATGAAGGGGTAGCGTGATTTGCTTACGCCACGCATTCGCCGACGACCCGATAAAAAAAAAGGAGAAGAAGAGGGAAAAAACACACAGAGTGGTTTTGGAATTATCATTGCCAAAACCAGGGGGGCATGTGTTATCACCGTATTTTGGCCAGAGACGGAGATGGGCCGTGATCAAGATGGGCTTGGAAGATACATATATTCAACGAGTTGTTGGATCGGCCTAGTGTGTGGATTTGGGCTAAATTGCCCGTGTATCTTGTATCATAGTAGGTTTCGTGTTTGTTTAGGTTCCGTTTATGTTTAGGTAAAGATAGAGTTGTAGAGTTATTCCAAAAGTAGAGAGTCTCCGGACTATAAATATGTACCTAGGGTTATTGAAAGAAAACAACAACCACGTTCACAACAAACACAATCTCGGCGCATCGCCACCCCTTGTTTCTAGGGTTTCTTTCGGGTAAGTGCCATGTTGCCTAGATCGCATCTCGCGATCTAGGCAGTATCTACTTATTCGTTACCTGGTTTTACTCGTACTGAAGCGTTGTTGATGGCGAGTAATACCATTATCATAGATTGTTTGAGGCTAGCATCGGTGCTTTTTCATTACTATCGTCGAAGTTATGCTACCTCTAGCTATCTCGCTACCCTTGCACCTTTTCCCAAAGTGCAAGGGTAGCACCTTGCTTGATCTTTATTTAGTCGATTCGATCTGTTATAGTTGTGCCTTGTTCATCAAGGTTTAGTTTAATATCTACGTAATCAGGCCTTACAAACGGGTTGAACGATCCGGTAATGCATAAGGATGTGGCTTATTCGTTCTAGAGAGGATGTTCCGGTAATTGGCTTTATGTTGGTTATTAGGCCCCCTCTAGGGTTGATATTCTTCATCTTTTGTACGTACTAGGCTCAATTACGCGTAGGACGTTCCAGTTACGTGGTGAAAACATTAAACTATCGTAGATCGATTTAACTTGTAGTGATCAAGCAAAACCCCATGTTATCATAAATCTAACGCAGAACCATGGGGCAATCGGCTTTAGGAGCCGATTTACAGGGAAACCTGGGAGCCGATTACGGCTCGAATTTTACGTATACTTGTTTATCATGCAGGAAATCAATCGGAGCAATCCTTCACCTTCCTGATCAGGTATAGGTCAGGTGGCACGCCCTCGAACCAAGCCAGGACGTGTGCCGGAGCTTTTGCGGGCCGTCGCCCGAGGGACCAGGGCCCACCAACAGTCCTGGGAGCCTCCCGGCTCTCCGTGTTGTCAGTCGCTGCTCGCCGGTGGGTTTTGGCAGGCAACAGGTGCTATTATTATAGTGGTGTCATGTGAACGTCGACTACATGATACTTCACCATTTATGGGCCTAGGGGAATGCATTGTGTATTTGGCTACTAATTGTGGGGTTGCCGGAGTGACAGAAACCTGAACCCCCGTTAGGACACCTTTGCACAAGGGAGTGTAGGATCTCAGAGTTTAAGGCTGTGGTTAGATTTATATCTTAATTACTTTCCTGTAATTATGGATGTTTGCAGGGGGTTTAATCACAAGTATGTATTAGTCCAAGTAAGGTCGGTATGTTAGCACGGGTTCACCCACACAACACTTAATCCGTTTGCTAAGTATTCGCAGGGATTTCCTGCTCCATATCACTGTACAGCACCTTCTGTTCCTCGTTGGGATCGACACTCCTATTTATCGAAGGTACTACGATACACCCCCTATACTTGTGGGTCATCACAAACCAATTGGAACAATGCTAGTAGGAATTTATGAAAAGCAACTAGTCAGATTTGATGGAAAGAGGGAAGGAGCAGCAAAGGCCAGATGGGAAATAACACCACATTACACAGAAAGGCTTGAGCTTATGAAAACATATTCCAGACATTGTGTTCCTAAGAGGGCTGACCTTGGATTGTGGCAGGTGGCTAGTGGTGATGCAACACATGAGGTAAATCTTGACTCTAGAACCTGTTCTTATAGGAAATGGGACATGACAGGTTTGCCTTGCAACCATGATGTCAGTGCAATATACAAAGCAGAGCTACATCCATAGGATTTTGTCTCTGAATTCTTCAAGAAGCCTATGTACTTGAACAACTACAGGCCTGTGTTTGCTACTATGCCACAACAACATGGATGGACAAAGACCAATACCGAGGACATAATGCCACCAGGTTTCAAAGAGCACCAGAAGGGGAGAAGGCAGGAGAAAAAAAGAAAAGGAAAATTTGAGGTGCCAAAACCTAAAGAAACTTCAAGGATGGCCACAATTACTTGTAGCAATTGCAAACTACAAGGTGACAAGTACACTAGTTGTTTAGTTCCTTTAAGGCCAGACCTTGCAATAAGGAAAAACAACCACAAGGTAAAAATATGCCAGAAATTGTGTGCTGACAACATTTATCATTTTTATTTGTACTGACTCCTCAATTATATTAAAATGTTCTAGGCAAGTAGATCAATGCCTGCTGCTGCCTCAAGCTCCTCTGTATCAGGGCCTCCACCAGGTTCCTCAAGTTCAACAGCTGCACCAAGAGATGATTCTACAACTGCAGCAAGGCCATCTGTACCAAGAGCTGCTTATACAACTTCAACAAGGCCATCTGTACCAAGGCCTCCTTTTGCTGCACCAAGGCAAACTACACCAAGGCCATTTGCAGCTGCACCAAGTTCATCTGCACCAAGACAATCTGGGCCAAGAGGTCTCATGTCATACTTGACAGCTGGTGCAAATGCAGGTGCTGGTAGGGATGCAAGGGAGCCTCCTCTAGCATGATACTGATCTAATGTATGCTATAAACAATGTTTGTTATTTTGTGAGCAACATGTATGCCAGAAAAAATGTATGCTTGAGAACAATATATGCCAGAAACAATGTATGCTGGAGAACAAAATATGGCAGAAACAAATGTGTTTCTCTATGGATCTGTAAAACATTGGTCTTTATGCCAATCACAATGTATGTTATTTTGTTAAACAATGCATATACTTTGAAACAGAACCTTGTGAGAGCAAGGGACATGCTGTCCAAATCTTTAACCAACCATTCAAACAACTATTCATACAACCTTGTGAGAGCAAGGGACAACACATCAACCACACAACAAACATTCATACACCCATTGAAACCAAATAGTACATTACTAAGGAACCAAATAGTACATTACTCAGCAACCAAATGGTACATTACTCATCACATAGTTCTTTAATCTTCCTCAACTTTGCCCTTTGCTCTTCTTTAAACTTGAATAGATCACCAATGGTATATTCCAGTTTCCTCTTATCTTCCTTTAATTTATCCCTTTCCTTATCTTCCTTGATCCTCATCACCTTGTGCAGTTTACTAGCATGCTCATCTAACTTCATCTTCTCCTCCAATTCGGACCTGGCTTCAATTAGTGCTTCTTCAGATTTTGCCTTCAAAGCAAGTGTGACCTGCTTCTCTTTCACTGTCTTCTCCACTTCTTCTTGAACTATCTTCAGGTCACGGTGAAACTTGGTTATTTCATCCCTAAATTTGAACTTCTCCTCCATATAGTCTAGATAATCACTAACTCTTCCTTGGTTTACTTCTCCATACATCTCCCATAATTTTCCAATAGCTTTCTATAGTGATGATGGACACTCTTGATCTACCCAGCAAACATAGTCACAGGTTTCCCCAAACTATAGTACAAACATACAATATTTTCATCAGTTCCTAATTATCCACTGAATGTTTACTATCCACTGATGAGTAAGAATTGAATCAATATTAAGCACAATATAAACACAAACCTGCCCTGCACATCCATAAAATTACCTCCCAGTTTCACAGCCTTCCCATCCAACAAACTTGGCGGCAGTGGCGTGGCATTTAAAACGTGGAGGTGTTGGTCCATCAGCTAACCCTTCCCACTCAGAGTCGTAAAGGGTGTTCAATCTCTAAGAAAATTGAATGTACATTGCAGATGAGAGAAACTCCAGATCAATTCCAAAATCCCCAAATTGGATGAACCCTAACCCTAAAATAGAGTAAAAGGGTTACTAACCTCGCTGCTAGCGGTGCTGTGGTCCAAGGACGATTCCTCACCATCTCCCCACGATACCATGGTGGGCGGTGCAGCGAGCTTCGGCGGTGCAGCGAGCTTCGGTGGTGTGATGAGCTTCGCGGCGTCGGGGAAAAGTGAGCTGGCTGGTGGCTTGGTCGGCTGGGGATAGGGAAGCAAGAAGAGGTGCTATCTGAATCGAACCACATACTACGATACCTAACGACCGTCATGTTGGGTCACGCAGAGATAAATCAAAACTTTTTCCTCTAACATGGTGATTCCAAGATCTAGCCGAGGTAGAAGGTCACGAGGTTTACCACTAGACGCGCTGTTGCGGATTACTGATGAAGCGTGTCAGTTGATGCAGTGCAGTCCTTTGCGATCCGATCGTCCTGGTGCTGATCGTACATCACCTTTGCTGGTATCCACACGTGAAAGGAGGAGCACCGGCGATGAACTGCTAGGTTCGTAACGATGGCAGGACTGCTGTGGAGCTAGGGTTTCCAACACATGGAATGACCTAACCGAACAACGATTAACCCTTCTGGGTTACGGTGCTCCACTACATATAGGGAGTGAACATGGGCTCTGCTCGCGCGGCCCATTCACTAAAGCCCATATAATATTAGTCCCTGTGAGTCCGACTCACTGACTCAGTCCAAATCAGGCTCGGTCCAACCCAACCAGATTTCCAGTTCAGATCCAATCTGAACTTTCTCCTGCTCTTAAGTGTGTGACCCCGCAGACTCATGGATACTTGGACACGATTAGAGTCCGACTCTCAATTGATCAGTCGGTAGAGGCTCCTAGCAGAACGTGCCGACTCCCAAGTACCAAAGAGTCATGGCGACTTGCCTTTCCAATACGACTTACGTCCGAGTCCCTTTTGCCTCATGATATACCTTGTCAGACAATAGGCGAATAATTGTCATCCCTTAAATAGTCCGACTCTCTTCTCGATCCGAGATAAGTGATTCACCCGACTAACTCTTAGTCGATCGCCTCGGTTAACACTTAACCGAGTCGTGCATGGCCATGCTTTCCGAATCATATCTCACGAGAGGGCCCGGAAAATATCTCTCCAAGTGGAGGGGCAAAATCCTGTCTTGGTTATTCACATCATGCAGCTTGATTCTCAGTCGACCCGAACTCTGCCTTTATGACTGCCCAGTTACGGATCATCGTTTGATAGAACCTAAGTCGGTGATCCTCAACTCGGACTATGCAACAACCTCAGGTCTAAGGATTACATTGATTGAGATATACAAATGACAACTTGTTCGTTGTACCTCAATATGGGTCAATCCAACTCGCTAAACTCTTTAGCCGAATCTGTGTAAGTCGGAATAGCATCATCATGCCCATGACAAGTGGAACCGAGTCATCAAGCCGACTTTCACATTGGTCTAAGTTGTGTGTCCAACACAACCTCAATAACCAAGGATATTTAGTACAAACAACATGAATGTGTAGTTCCACAATCGAATCACATATTAAATGATACACATCAGATGTTTATATAAGGACAACTTAATAACTTTATGAATACAATGGGAAATATCATCATACATGATTGCCTCTAGGGCATATTCCCAACAATCTCCAACTTGCACTAGAGTCAATATTTCGACATCAGATGTCTAAGCATCTAATGCCCATGGCTCTTAGGTGTGCCTCATGCTTTGGCTGTGGTAATGGCTTTGTCAATGGATCCGCAATATTTGCATCCGTGTGTACCTTGCATAACTTGATATCACCCTGATCCACGAACTGGCGAATCAGGTGGTACCGCATGAGTATGTGCTTGTTCTTCTGGTGTTGTCTAGGTTCCTTGGCTTGTGCAATAGCACCATTGTTGTCACAATACACATCTAACGGATTGGACGAGCCCTGAACAACACCAAGATCCATGAGGAAATTCCTCATCCAAACAGCTTCCTTTGCTGCCTCCGAGACGGCAATATACTCAGCCTCTGTTGTAGATGCAGACACAGTCTTGCTTGGAACTCTTCCAGCTCACAGCACCTCCATTTATAATAAACACGTATCCGGATTACGAACGAGAATCATCAGAGTCGGTAAGATAACTCGCATCCGTGTAACCCTTTACACTGAGTTGATCTTCACCACCATAAACCAAGAATATATCCTTAGTCCTTCTCAAGTACTTTAGGATATTTTTAGCCGCTGTCTAGTGGATTTCTCCAGGATCAGCCTGGTATCTGCTCACAACACTTAGAGCATATGAAACATCCGACCTAGTACAAATCATGGCATACATGATGGATCCGACTGCAGAAGCATACATAATCGCACTCATCCGACTTCGCTCATCAGTTGTTGAAGGACACCGAGTCTTGCTAAGTTTTACACCATGGGACATCGGTAAGAACCCCTTCTTAGACGATTCCATGTTGAACTTCTTCAACACTTTGTCCAAATAAGTACTCTGACTCAATCCAATGAGCCTCCTTGATCTATCTCTATAGATCCGGATTCCGAGGATGTATGTTGCCTCACCCAAGTCTTTCATTGAGAAACTCATTTCCAATGAGTTCTTGGTTTCTTGCAACATATGGACATCATTTCCAATCAGTAATATGTCATCCACATATAAGATTAGAAAGTTTACTTTGCTCCCACTAAACTTCTTGCATAAACAAGAATCATGATCATTCTTGATGAAGCCAAACGATTTGACTACCTCATCAAAGCGGATATTCCAACTCCGAGATGCTTGCTTCAACCCATAAATGGATTTCTGAAGTTTACATACCTTGTCAGCATTATCCGGATCGACAAAACCCTCGGGCTGTATCATATACACGTCCTCGGTTAAATTTCCATTAAGGAAAGCCGTTTTGACATCCATCTGCCATATCTCATAGTCGAAATAGGCTGCTATAGCTAACATGATCTGAACTGATTTAAGCATCGCTACAGGCGAGAAAGTCTCGTCGTAATCAACTCCTTGAACTTGTCAGAACCCCTTCGCGACAAGGCGTGCTTTATAGACGAAAACATTCCATCCATATCAGTTTTCTTCTTAAAGAACCATTTGCACTCGACGGGTCTTGCACCGTCTGGAAGATCAACCAAGTTCCAAACTTGATTTTCATCTATGGACTTTAACTCGGATCTCATGGCTCCAAGCCATGACTCGGAATCAAATCCCACCATCGCTTCCGAATAATTTGTCGGCTCATCACTGTCTAACCGTAACACATCACGAACACTTCGCAATCTTGCCGATCTTCGTAGTACAGGTGCTGCTGCCGGCTCAGCTACCACGATCGGCTCAACCTCCAAGGTTTTTGCCGACTCACTATTAGCCGGTTCCTCTCGAATTTCTTTGAGCTGCACCGTGCTCCCACTTAATCCCCGACCGAGAAACTCTTTCTCAAGGAAAACACCGTTCTGAGCGACAAACACTTTCCCTCTTCTCGGTTGTAGAAGTAGTAACCCAAGGTTTCCCTCGGATACCCCACGAAAATACACTTATCTAACTTGGCCGTAAGTTTTGTCTGACTGAAGTCGCTTGACAAATGCTTCACAGCCCCAAATTTTAAGAAAAGACAAACTCGGCTTTTTGCCTGTCCACATCTCATGCGGTGTCTTCTCTACCGATTTTCATGGTACTCTGTTTAGTGTGAACGCCGCTGTCTCTAGACAATAACCCCAAAATGATAAAGGCAGATCTGTCCGACTCATCATTGATCATACCATGTCCAACAAGGTCCGATTCCGCCTTTCTGAAACACCGTTCCTTTGCGGCGTTCCTGGCAGAGTAAGTTGGGGAACTATTCCACAACTTTTCAGATGGTCATCAAACCCATGGCTCATGTACTCGCCTCCTCGGTCCGACCGAAGAAACTTTATTTTCTTGCCGAGTTGATTCTGTGTTTCATTCTGGAATTCTTTGAACTTTTCAAAGGCTTCTGACTTATGTTTCATGAAGTAGATATATCCATACCTACTCAAATCATCAGTGAAGGTAATGAAGTACTCATAACCACCCTTGGATGTCGTGCTCATTGGTCCACATACATCACTATGTACTAGTCCCAACAATTCGGACGCCCTTTCGCAACTTTTTGCAAAAGGTGTCTTGGTCATTTTGCTAAGTAGGCAAGATTTGCATGTCTCGAACAACTCCAAGTCGAACGAAGTTAGGAGTCCATCATGATGGAGCTTCTTCATGTGTTTCCAACTTATATGACCAAGCCGATAGTGCCCAAAGTAAGTCATATTCAGATCATTTGGTTTCAACCTTTTAACATTTATGTTATAAACCGACTCACCATCAAGATTCAAAATAAATAACCCGTCCTAGACGGGTGCAAAGCCATGAAACATATCATTCAAATACAAAGAACAACCATTATTCTTGATATTCGACTCATAGCCTTGCCTCATCAAACATGAAGCAGAAATAATGTTTCGACTGAGCACTGGAACATAATAACAATTATTCAGTTCCATAATGAATCCGGAAGGTAAATGAAGCTGCATCGTGCCGACTTCCAACGCGGCAACTCTTGCTTTGTTGGTGACTCAAATATCAACCTCGCCTCTTGCTACGCTCCTAGTTCTTAACAGTCCCTGCAACGAGTTGCAGATGTGAATAGCTGATCCGCTATCATCTACCCAAGAACTATTAGGTGCATCAGCAAGATATATGTCTATAACATTGCAAAAAAGTGTACCTGAGTCATAAGTCATACCTCCACTCTTGGCCTTGTCGGCCAAATACTTGCTGCAGTTCCTCTTCCAGTGGCCATCCGCCTTGTAGTAGAAGCAAGTGGATCCGGCTGAAGCAGATGGCTTAGTCCCTGAGGAAGTGCTTGGGACCGGGTCCTGAGCCTGCTTTCCTCCTGACTTAGCCTTCTTCTTAGTCCAAGAACTCTTCTTGAACTTAGCCTTATTCTGCACCATCAACACTTGACTGGCCCTTCTTGAGATCCGCCTCTGCCTGCTTGAGCATCCCATGTAATTCAGTGAGCTTCTTATCCATACCATGCATGTGGTAGTTCAAAATGAACTGCCCATATGCACTAGGAAGAGAGTTCATAATTATATCCGTCGCGAACTCTTCGCTAATGGGGTAGCCAAGCCTCTCCAGAGACTGCACGTAACCAACCATTTTGATCACATGCGGACTCAGTGGATCACCATCCTTAAGTTTGGAACTCAACAAAGCCTGAGAGACTTGATACCTCTCAGTCTTCGCCTGAGCCTGGAACATACTTTTGAGGCTTTCAATCATATCGTAGGCCTCAACATGCTCGAACTGCTTTTGCAAGTCCGGTTCCATGTGAGCAAGCATAAGACAACTACTATCCGTGGACTCATCCTTAGCCCGACGATAGGCATTGGTGGCAGCGACAGTCGCATTCTCATTCGGCTCATCTAGAAGTGGGTTGTCTAGGACATGGTCCTTCTTTTCTTGTTTGAGAACAATTCTCAGATTTCGATACCAGTTGGTAAAATTAGTGTCGTTCAGTTTATCTTTCTCAAGAATGGTTCTCAACGCAAAACCGGATATCTGAGAGTGGCTGCTACTTGGTGCCATGATCTACAGCAGAAAAATGCAAAACACTTAAGACATGTATTCATAAAATAGCAAGCATATTAAAAACTGTACTATTTTATGCTCCCACTAGAACCAACACCCCTCCGATGGTTACTTAGTGATTCAGGATCCTAAATAAGCAAGTCGGCTAGTGAGCTTTAGCATCACCGCTAGCCGCCAAGTGATCTAGGTAGACAACTCCTTGTCAATCGTATCTCATACGACTACTGTTGGAAGGGTGGCATCACATTCCCCGGCTCCCATCCGACTTTTCCCCGAGCCACACAACTGTTGTGATAGACCCGTCTAGCTTACCGAGTGTTTCTGCAGTAAGAATCCGACTCGAACCCACCTAGTCGGAAAGAATTGGCAGCACCTCAATTTTATGAGCCCACTACCAAAAATGTCCGACTTGTGATGGTGCAAACACTGACGGGAAAACCGACTAGACCTTCTTTGAGGGATTAAATTTTACCGACTATCTAATAGAGGTAAAACAGAGACATAACAATAACACAAAATAAAGCAATTATAATGTGAAATGGTATGGCTCTCTTCATGGCGATCTCCATCTCCACAAAGCCTGTAATCCGACTCGTGCCAACTCTTGCCACTTGCCGTCTTACTCCGTGTCGCCAACATGTACATCGCCTAGCTTGCCATCCGGGTTCTCCAAACAGCTACACTAGCTTAGTAAAGTAAATTACAAGGAGAATCCGACACGCAGGTCGTTATACAATAATATGACATCACCTAGGCTCCAGCCGGCTGACAAAAACCGTGTTTCGCAGATCACTAATGGATTACACACATACATCACATGCACATGAACCATATCATTCACAACTTCCTGCAAAAAACAAGTTATGCATAGATACGATATCTCACCGGTGTTGTGAAACTCGCAACAACATCTAAGGCGCTACGATAGGGCGGGATCGAAGGGGCAGCGCCCTTCGCGGGTGCGGGCAGCGCCCGACGATTTTTCCGAAAACGTAGATCTCATCTACGATCCGAACATGGATTCCGACCATTGTTCCAATTCGATCAAACTTTTTGATCTTCGATCACCGCCTCTGGATTTACGTGTCACAGTCTACCCCGATGGCGGAAGCCGACCGGTAGGGATATGTCATTCCACGACCTCAGCAGTATGATCACGGAAATCATATCTACCATTCCCTGAGTACAGTTGATCCAATCAACCTCGTACAAAACCGATCTATCTCATAGATCAACCACCAAACAACACATAGATCTCATCTACAGCCTACCGCATATCACATATGCGAGATCTCGAGCCTAAAACCAGAAGCTATCGCTCTGATACCACTGTTGGGCCACGCAGAGATAAAACAAAACTTTTTCCTCTAACATGGTGATCCCAAGATCTAGCCGAGGTAGAAGGCCACGAGGTTTACCACTAGACGCTCAGTTGCGGATTACTGATAAAGCGCGTCAGTTGATGCAGTGCAGTCCTTTGCGATCCGATCGTCCTGGTGCTGATCGTACAACACCTCTGCTGGTATCCACACGTGCAAGGAGGAGCACCGACGCCGAACTGCTAGGTTCGTAATGACGGCAAGACTGCTGTGGAGCTAGGGTTTCCAACACATGGAATGACCTAACCGAACAACGATTAACCTTTCTGGGTTACGGTTCTCCACTATATATAGGGAGTGAACGTGGGCTCTGCTCGCGCGGCCCATTCACTAAAGCCCATATAATATTAGTCCCTGTGAGTCTGACTCACTGGCTCAGTCCAAATCAGGCTCGGTCCAACCCAACCAGATTTCCATTTCAGATCCAATCCGAACTTGCTCCCGCTCTTAAGTGTGTGACCTCGCAGGCTCATGGCTACTTGGACACGATTAGAGTCCGACTCTCAATCGATCAGTCGGTAGCGGCTCCTAGCAGAACGTGTCGACTCCCAAGTACCAAAGAGTCATGACGACTTGCCTTTCCAATGCGACTTACGTCCGAGTCCCTTTTTCCTCATGATATACCTTGTTAGACTATAGGCGAATAATTGTCATCCCTTAAATAGTCCGACTCTCTTCTCGATCCGAGATAAGTGATTCACCCGACTAACTCTTAGTCGATCGCCTCGGTTAACACTTAACCGAGTCGTGCATGGCCATGCTTTCCGAATCATATCTCACGAGAGGGCCCAGAAAATATCTCTCCAAGTGGAGGGGCAAAATCCCGTCTTGGTTATTCACATCACGCAACTTGATTCTCAGTCGACCCGAACTCTGCCTTTATGATCGCCCGATTCAGATCGCGTTGATGTAACCTAAGTCGGTGATCCTCAACTCGTACTATGCTACAAACTCAGGTCTAAGGATTACATTGATTGAGATATACAAATGACAACTTGTTCATTGTACCTCAATATGGGTCAATCCGACTTGCTAAACTCTTTAGCCGAATCTGTGTAAGTCGGAATAGCATCACCATGCCCATGACAAGTGAAACTGAGTCATCAAGCCGACTTTCACATTGGTCTAAGTTGTGTGTCCAGAACAACCTCAATGACCAAGGATATTTAGTACAAACAATATGAATGTATAGTTCCACAATCGAATCACATATTCAATGATACACATCGGATGTTTATACAAGGACAACTTAATAACTTTTTGAATACAATGGGAAATATCATCATACATGATTGCCTCTAGGGAATATTCCCAACACGTCAAGCGTGCAAATGGCCACCGTGCCACGTGGACCTGACGTGTAGGCCCAACCAGTCAGAAACGTGGTTATCCCCTCTAAAACAGCCGATCAGTGCTATCTGTCGACAACTGACCCTAATGTTGGCAGTTCTTCAACAAAACGAGTAAATATGGTAGTTCACTGACACCGCCACCTCAAATGTGATAGTTCTTTGTCATTTTCTCTTGCTGGGTAGATCAAGAGTGGCCATCATCACTATAGAAAGCTATTGGAAAATTATGGGAGATGTATGGAGAATTCAAGCAAGGAATAGTTAGTGATTCTCTAGACTATATGGAGGAGAAGTTCAAATTTAGGGATGAAATAACCAAGTTGCACCATGACCTAAAGATAGTTCAAGAAGAAGTGGAGAAGACAGTGAAAGAGAAGAAGGTCACATTTGCTTTGAAGGCAAAAGCTGAACAAGCACTAATTGAAGCCAGAGCCGAATTGGAGGACAAGATGAAGTTAGATGAGCATGCTAGTAACCTGCACAAGCTGACGAGGATCAAGGAAGAGAAGAAAAGGGATAAACTAAAGGAAGAGAAGAGGAAACTAGAATATACCATTGGAGAACTGTTCAAGTTTAAAGAAGAGCAAAGGGCAAAGTTGAGGAAGATTAAAGAAATATGTGATGAGTAATGTACCATTTGGTTGCTGAGTAATGTAATATTTGGTTCCTTAGTAATGTACTATTTGGTTTAAAATCAGACTATTGTACTATTTGGTTTCAATGGTTGTATGAATGTTTGTTGTGTGATTGATGTGTTGTCCCTTGCTATCACAAGGTTGTATGAATGGTTGTATGAATAGTTGTTTGAATGGTTGGTTAAAGATTTGGACATCATGTCCCTTGCTCTCACAAGGTTCTATTTCAAAGTATATGCATTGTTTAACAAAATAACATACATTGTGATTGGCATAAAGACCAATGTTTTACAGATCCATAGAGAAACACATTTGTTTCTGCCATATATTGTTCTCCAGCATACATTGTTTCTAGCATATATTGTTCTCAAGCATACATTGTTTCTGGCATACATGTTGCTCACAAAATAACAAAAAATGTTTCTAGCATACATTAGATCAGTATCATGCTAGAGGAAGCTCCCTTGCATCCCTACCAGCACCTGCATTTGCACCAGCTGTCAAGTATGACATGAAACCTCTTGGCCCAGATTGTCTTGGTGCAGATGGACTTGGTGCAGCTGCAAATGTCCTTGGTGTAGTTTATCTTGGTGCAGCAAAAGGAGGCCTTGGTACAGATGGCCTTGCTGTAGTTGTAGAAGCAGCTCTTGGTACAGATGGCCTTGCTGCAGTTGTAGAAGCATCTCTTGGTGCAGCTGTTGAACTTGAGGAACTTGGTGGAGGCCCTGATACAGAGGTGCTTGAGGCAGCAGCAGGCATTGATCTACTTTCCTAGAACATTTTAATATAATTGAGGAGTTGTCCAAAAAAATGATAAATGTTGTCAGCACACAATTTCTGGCATATTTTTACCTTGTGGTTGTTTTTCCTTATTGCAAGGTCTGGCCTTAAAGGAACTAAACAACTAGTGTACTTGTGACCTTGTAGTTTGCAATTGCTACAAGTAATTGTGGCCATCCTTGAAGTTTCTTTAGGTTTTGGCACCTCAAATTTTCCTTTTCTTCTTTTCTCCTACCTTCTCCCCTTTTGGTGCTCTTTGAAACCTGGTGGCATTATGTACTTAGTATTGGTCTTTGTCCATCCATGTTGTTGTGGCATAGGAGCAAACACATGCATGCAGTTGTTCAAGTACATAGGCTTCTTGAAGAATTCAGAGACAAAATCCTCTGGATGTAGCTCTGCTTTGTATGTTGCACTGACAACATGGTTGCAAGGCAAACCTGTCATGTCCCATTTCCTACAAGAACATGTTCTAGAGTCAAGATTTACCTCATGTGTTGCATCACCACTAGCCACCTGACACAATCCAAGGTCAGCCCTCTTAGGAACACAATGTCTGGAATATGTTTTCATAAGCTCAAGCCTTTCTGTGTAATGTGGTGTTATTTCCCATCTGGCCTTTGCTGCTCCTTCCCTCTTTCCATCAAATCTGACCAGCTGCTTGTCATAAATTCCTACTAGCATTGTTCAAATTGGTTTGCTCCTTAGATCAAGGATGTACCTGTTGAATGTTTCACTCAGATTGTTACATATTAGATCTGTATTGCAATTGGTGTCCATGGACCACCTAGCCCATGTGTGCACTGGAATCTTGGATAACCATACCCAAGCTGCCTCACATTGTTTCTTCAATTCATCCATTGCAAGATCGTATCCATGCTTAGTCCAAGAGTAGGCTGCATTATCCATACTTCTTAAGATCTTCACCTCTGAACCCTGCATTCTGAAAGTTGGCATATATATGCCTAATGCAGAATCTCTGTGGGCGGTTAGGAAATAATGTGCTCACTGCCTTCAGTAAACCTTTCTGCCTGTCAGACATAATTGTGTAGTACCCAAACTTCCCTTGTTCTCCACTCAAATCTTCCTTCAATTGTTCTAGAAACCAGAGCCAATTAGCTATATCTTTCTTAGCCACAACAGCCCAAGCAACAGGGTAAATATTATTGTTTCCATCCCTGCCTGTAGCTACAAGGTTCTGAGCACTTGTGGTCAATTTAATGAAACATCCATCTAACCCTATGAAAGGCCTACATCCATCAAGAAATCCTTGTTTTGCAGCATTCACACACAAAAAAAGCCCATGAAATCTTGGCTTGTAGTTTATGTCAACATGTTCTCCTCTTCATTACTTCAATCTGATCCTCAGTTGGCTAGTGACTGTGGTAACAATACATCTAGACCCATGATTTTTATCTATAACAGTTTGTAGATAATCCCTAATTCTATGGTACTGTTTCTTGTGATCACCCAATACAATATTCCTGGCTTTGGTCTTCACCCTGTAAGCCATCCTGGTTGGCACTTCCACCCCATCTTTTTTTGGCTTTGTCAACTATAGTACTGATGACAGTATTAGGATCTGACCTAAAGTTGTCCACATATAATTTGCTAATCCAGTTAGAATTAACTAGTGCTAGATGGATCAGTTGGACAAGTGTGTTTCAAGTGCATCTTCTGAATGCAAAATGTTTTCTCATGAGCTATCTTGGAAGCTGTCATATAGAATTCACATCCATACTTCTCCTTTTCCTTACACCACACAATTATCCTAGATGGAGTATTCCTATGGAAATGAAAATTCCTTACTTGGGTAATGTGCAGTCTGCAAAGTGCATCTCTAAACTGATAAACATCTTTACAACATAGCTTCAACATAAATTGTTGCTCTGTACTTGCTCTGTTTTCATCATACCAGACCCTTTCTTTCTGTTTCTTTGCTTTAGATTTCCTTCCTTTAGGAAGCACAAAAGAAGGTGGATCAAATGCATCATAATCTTCCTCTTGCATGAAACACATGTCCTCTTAATCATCAGAAGGAGCCTATTTAGGAATATCAGGTATCTCTACTTGAGAATGTGATCTCAGTGTAGGACCTGGCCTCTTCACTTTCTTCTTCACATGCTGCTCTTCTGGAATTTGTTCTACACAATCTTTATCATCATCATTGACAAAAATTTCCTCAATATATGTCTCACCCTCATAGTGTACTAGTGGGCCTTCTCTCTTCCTCTTCATCTCTGCAAGTGTTGCCTTTATTTCCCCTTCTTTCTTTCTTTCTTTCTTTCTTTCTCATCTCCTCTATAGAAACTGGATCATACTGCCCTTTATCCAACCAACTGTAGCTATGATCAGATTCCTCTCCATCCTCTACTTCTCCACCATATATGTTATCATCAGTTTGAGTTTGCACAATATCAAGGAAAACACTATTCTGTGTACTGAACTGCTGATCAACAAGCTGCTCACCAATTTCAGTCTGTAGGGGCTGGTAGAAACCACTGTCATGTGTCTGAACTTGATATGGAATGGGCTGGTCCTCCCCTGCCTCTACATCAATGTACCTTGGAAATTCTTTGGCAACAAATTTGACAGTACTCTTGCTCTTCATTGGGGACACAACTACAACATGTTTCCTCTTGTCCCTCATCACTGTGAGCACCAATTTCTTTCTGCTCTCATATTTCCTAATCATATCATCCACCTTAACCTGACTATCTATTAAATCTAACCCTGCCAGTCCCTCCCCTTACTCTTTCACATAGTACATTGAAGCACAGATGCCATACCCTTCCTTCTCCATCAACGACAACAGATTCAGATATCTAACATCACAGTGTTCTAGGGTCTTTTGCACAAATTTGACACCATCAAATTGAATAAACAGCTCCCAAACCTTAGCCTGTTGCCTACATTACATTAAACAACTATTCAAACCCTAAATTCTTAACCTTCATGCCTAACATATATCTCTGTCAAACTTGATGCGATGAAGGAGCAGAGAACGGCTTACCCGGCGTCGGAGATGTAGTGGCTGAGCGGATCTTCGCTGGAGGTCTGCCCGGCCGATGACCATGCTTTCTGCGAATCGGGCATAGGAGGAATCGGTGGATGTAGCAATGGTACCTGCTCTGGATCACCGTCGATGCTGGGGTGCTCCTCCCCTCCTTCGTAGAATAGCCCCTGTCTTGCTCGCCCTTCACTGCCTCCGCCGATACGGTTGTCATCGCCGGGCGGGCCGCTGCCGCCGCCAGGAGTCGCCATGTTCCTGTTCCGCGCTGGAGAGAGAGTGGAATGGCAGGAACTGACGGCCTGAGCCCTGCCGCGATGATACCTAACGGCCGTCAAGCGTGCAAACAACCACCGTGCCACGTGGACCTGACGTGTAGGCCCAACCGGTCAGAAACGTGGTTATCCCCTCTAAAACATCCAATCAGTGCTATCTGTCGGCAACTGACCCCAATGTTGGCAGTTCTTCGACAAAACGAGCAAAGATGGTAGTTCGCTGACACCGCCGCCTCAAATGTGGTAGTTCCTTGTCATTTTCTCACCCAACAAACATAGTCACAGGTTTCCCCAAACTACAATACAAACATACAATATTTTCATTAGTTCTTAATTATCCACTGATGAGTAAGCATTGAATCAATATTAAGCACAATATAAACACAAACCTGCCCTGCACATCCATAAAATTTTGTCCCAGTTTCACAGCCTTCCCATCCAACAAACTTGGCGGCAGTGGCGTGGCATTTACAACGTGGAGGTGTTGGTCCATCAGCTAACCCTTCCCACTCAGAGTCGTAAAGGGTGTTCAATCTCTAAGAAAATTGAATGTACATTGTAGATGAGAGAAACTCCAGATCAATTCCAAAATCCCCAAATTGGATGAACCCTAACCCTAAAATAGAGTAAAAGGATTACTAACCTCGCTGCTAGCGGTGCTGTGGTCCAAGGACGATTTCTTACCATCTCCCCACGATACCATGGTGGGCGGTGTGGCGAAGCCGTGATTTAGCTTGGCGTCGGGGACAAGCGGTGGCCGGGCGCTTGGTTGGTCAGGATAGGGAACAGCAGAGGTGTCTTCAATTGAACCACATACTATGATACCTAATGGCCGTCAAACGTGCAAACGGCCACCGTGCCATGTGGACCTGACGTGTAGGCCCAACCGGTCAGAAATGTGGTTATCCCCTCTAAAATAGCCGATCAGTGCTATCTGTCGACAAATGACCCCAATGTTGGCAGTTCTTCGACAAAACGAGCAAAAATGGTAGTTCGCTGACACCGTCGCCTTAAATGTGATAGTTCTTTGTCATTTTCTCCATACATTATAATCACCGAGACACACATCTAATCGTCGGACTCAAGCTATCGTGGCAAAATAATCCGTAATGGATAATTACATTGAGAAAAGTTCATCGGCGATACGATTATTATTTTTGCTCGGTGTTTTGTTTTGGCGGTTGTGATTTGTATGATCTTTGTAATGGCTTTTGCCAAACAATATGATTCTATTAATAAATAAAGGTTGTGTGGATCGCTTCGTGCAGAGGCCGGGGCTTCGCTTCCCATTTCGAAAAAGAGTGCATCGGCGACGCTTTTTTTTTCACGAGGCGCATGGTCATTCGCCCTCTATTCCACGGAAGGCAAAAGGGTGTGTCTTGGTACATTAGAAGATGCCACAATATTTTACTATCATGAGAGATGAAGTGCGGCACAATATTCTATTGTGTTATGTAGATACAACACATAAATTAATCATAGTCTAATATCAAAATTATGGTGTCTACTTCTTCACTTAGATCATAATTTTTTTCATTCAGTAAAAGCAATCAATTTTATTACATCACATTACGCTGTAACTATTTTTCAGAGGATCTACTCCTTGTAACCCATTTCTTTTCTAAAAAGAGGAATATTTCTAATAATAAATGAAAAAATAAGGGTTATTTTCCCACTAATTCTCCATCAGTACCTTCCAAGAAAAAAAAACTATCTACTGCTTCTCTAGTGCGATCTCCCTTCTGCGCGCAGCAATAAAGTGGAGTAGCTACTACCCCGTTTTTGGAAATAAAACATATACTTGTCTCTATCAGAAATTAGTTGTTCCAACTTTGTTTAAATTTACATGTATCTATATATTAAAATATGTTTAGATAATAGATATATTTATATCTAGATAAAGTTAGAACAACTAATTTGATTGGAATACCCGCAAAAAAAAACTAATTTGATAGGAAGGAAATACCTTTTTAGAGTCAAATGACTGTGAGATTTGACCAGGAAAATCGATCAATAACTATGATACTATATAGACATAATATAAAAACATAGGTCATATGCTAATAACATTAATTTAGAATTGTAGAGTTAATAATTCTTTCTATAAATTTGATCAAAATTTACATCGTTTAACTTTTAAAAAATACTCCCTCCGTCTCAGGGCTTAAGGCGTCCTCGTTTTGCGTGTTTTTTCTTTGACCAAGAATTATTCTAAATACGTAAAAAGTTTTGGTATAAAACTAGTATCACTGGAAAGTATTTTTCAATACGAATTCAATGATACTAATTATGTACAATATAAGTAAGATTTTGTTGCTCAATTCTTTTGGTCAAACTTTGTTTTGAAAAGCGTGTGCGCCTTAAGCCTTGAAACGGAGGTAGTAGCGCCTAGCTGTGCGCGACTGGGCGTGCATGTGTGCATGCAGCAAGCGGCCGCGCGGCCCAGAAAATTAGTCAGCTAAGCTAAGAGAATCTAGCTAGGGGAGCTAGAGGGCGCAGATATCGGCCGCGCGCGCGAGAGGGGCGGCCGATATCTGCGGTAAATCGGTCGGCCGGCGGAGAACACAGCAGAGTTCACTTGCATTTCAGCTCGCTGTATCGGAATCTATTAGCCCGCCCGTTGCGCTGCTACTGTCTGCTGACAGATCGATGTGGTGGTTCTACCGCAAAGGCCCCTCGGGCTTCTCCGGCGCCTCCACGGCGGAGGAAGTCACCGCCGGCGCCGACGGCCGTGGCTTGGTCGCCGTCATCACAGGTACCTCCTTGACTACTTCCACAGAGTTCCACGTTGCTCACACGGTCAGCCGTCCGCATCAGAATCTTGGAAGTGGTTGTAGCCATCGCAGCCTCTGAAGTCTGAACTGACACGGGCGAGCTCTCTCTCGGCGCGCGCGGCCCCGCAGGTGCGTCGAGCGGCATCGGGCGGGAGACGGCGCGCGTCCTGGCGCTGCGCGGCGTGCACGTCGTCATGGCCGTCCGCGACGTCTCCGCGGGGATCAGGGCCAAGGAGGCTATCCAGGCCGAGATCTGCGGCAGCGCGGAGGTGGACGTGCTGCAGCTGGACCTCAGCTCCATGGCTTCGGTGAGAAGATTCGCCGCCGAGTTCGGCTCCCTGAACCTGCCACTCAACATCCTCATGTAAGAACAGATTCACAGCTAGTCTCTGGTATTTCCATCACATAAATGAGCAGAAATCTTGCTTGTGCTTAGTTGCGTATTACTACCTCTGTTCCTAATTGTAAGATGTTTTGATAAGCTACTTTACCCTACTAGTCCTATATTTAAAGTTATTTCCATCACATAAATGAGCAAAAGAAAAAGTTTTGATAGGCTACTTTAGCCTACTACCCCTATATTTAAAGTTATTTCCATCACATAAATGAGCAAAAAAAGATGTGTTGATAGCCTACTACTCCTATAAAACGTCTTATATTTAGGAACGGAGGTCGTACTCGTACATGGGTTTACTGGGAGCTTAATTCTTGCAATGTTTTATCAGTAACAATGCTGGAGTCATGACAAGGGACTGCACACGCTCCTGCGACGGCCTGGAGCTGCACTTTGCGACGAATCACATCGGTACTCAAAACTGCCTGTTAATGTATACTAGTACATCTGTTCATTTCATGTGATCTGTGAGTTAGTATGAGGTTGATCCTCACAATGAGCAGTCTGCTGCTCCAATGGCAGGACATTTCCTTCTGACAAACCTATTACTGGAGAACATGAAGAATGCGTGCCGGGACAGCGGCATCGAAGGAAGGATCGTTAACGTATCGTCGTCAGGGCATATCATGACCTATCCTGAAGGAATATGTTTTGACAAAGTGCATGATCCTTCAGGGTAATCTGTTGTCAGTTACACGAACCCTGTCAAGCTCTTACTAAATTGGGGAAGTAACAGGTTGGCTGTGTTCTGAACTTTTTACAGCTTCAACGGCTTCATTGCTTATGGTCAGTCCAAGCTTGCCAACATTTTGCATTCGAATGAGCTGTCTCGAATTCTCAAGGTACGTCTATTCTTTGCCACTCAAATGTATGCCTGAAGAACAATTTGAAATTTTTAATGCGAACAGGAAGAAGGGGTGAACATTTCAGCAAACACAGTCCATCCCGGCATCATCATGACAAGCCTCTTCAGGAACAGGACTATTGTCAACGGTAACTCTCAAATCTCCGAGCGGTCTTGCGGTCAGCGAATCTTGAAGAGATATAAGATAATTTTGCAAGTAGCTATGGGTCGTAAATTGTGCAGGTAGTTGTGGTTGTAACAGTTTAAAAGGTTTCTGTGTGTTTCTACAACTGCAGCTCTGATGAACACCGTCGGAAGAATCATAAGCAGAAGCGTTGAGCAGGTAACTAAACTCTCGGTTTCACGTTTTACTGTTGTTTTTTGCCTGTTTGTACAACAACATATGCATTCCTAAGACATGATGGTGCCATGTTTATTCAGGGTGCTGCAACGACATGTTACGTGGCCATGCACCCTCAAGTCCAGGGGATAACCGGTAGATATTTCGGCAACTGCAATATAGCCAACCCAACCTCGCAAGCTGTAGATGCAGAGTTGGCCAAGAAGTTGTGGAAATTCAGCTTGCAGATAGTGTCTTCTTGATGCGCCGGTTTCAGTGTAAAAGATTGTTTTATAGTTTGTACGGTACATTTCTAGTGGAATGCCCTCTCAGAGCTGTAGGAGACAAAGTTTTCTACCACGACTTCGTTTCATATCGCGGACACATTTGTAGAAGTGCAAAAAGAAAAAAAGAGTGCTATTGGTAAGAAACTCCGTGAATTTTAAGCAAGATAGAAATAACTACAAAATGCGAAGGTTGGGCCTAAGGACATATCAGTGTCCTTACCACTATATAGTCTGGTGCAGGGACGTCCGAACCTAAAATCTGGACTACTAGTCTAATCCCTTTTAGGATTAGAAACATAAATAGATAAATATTGG
Organism: Avena longiglumis; assembly: GCA_030063025.1. Lineage (NCBI taxonomy): Eukaryota > Viridiplantae > Streptophyta > Magnoliopsida > Poales > Poaceae > Avena > Avena longiglumis. The sequence goes on along the minus strand of CP125974.1, from coordinate 450,748,431 downwards.
CTTCGATGCAGACTTTATAGATATTGGTATTTTTTTTGTAGTTATATAATCTATGTGTGTGATTTTTCTTAGAGTAAATTCCAAGTTTTACCCCCTAGTTGTAATTTCATGACAAAAATTACTCCATTTAGTAAAAATTCTTTTGTATTACCCCATTTAGTGAAACTTGTCTCGGATATTACCCCTTTTTAATATTTAGCCCATCTTAGCATGTTGGATCTTCTCATTAGGTTGATCGTGGCGCAATATCCAAAACGACGACAACCAGATCGCAGATTTGAAATTTCTCCTTATGTGTTTTAAAGATATGTCAGGCCTGAAAATCAACTATCACAAGAGCGAGGTCATTGTGATGGGATAGGACTTCCCCGAGCAGAGTAGAATTGCCAACATGCTGAATTGTAAGTTAGGGTCCTTCCCCTTTGTGTACCTTGGGCTGCCGGTTTCGGATAGACGACTCACCGCCGAACAATGGTTGTTTCTGGTTCTGAAGGTCGCGGGCAGGATTGAGACATGGCTTGGCAGGTTCCTTGCCTCGGGTGGCAGACTTGTGTTGTCCAATTCCTATCTCGAGCCTGCCACTGTTTGCGATGGGCCTGTTTCTTCTCCAGGATGGCGTGCACGGGAAATTGGACTCTCACCGGGCTCGTTTCTTTTGGAAGGGTTCAGGGCCGGACCGCAAGTATCACCTCATCAACTCGCCAGCGGTTTGCCGACCAAAGGAATGTGGCGGGCTGGGCATCATCAATACTAAGAAAATGAATGTCGCTCTTATGCTTAAATGGGTGTGGAAGCTCTTCCAACCTGACATGTCCATTTGGAAGGATGTTATTCAAGCAAAGTATGTAGACGCGATCAATATCTTCGAAGGAAATGGCCGGGGGGCTCTCCCTTCTGGCAGAGTCTGCACAGGATTAAGCATCTCTTCAAGTTGGGTGCCAGATTTAGAGTAAGGAACGATAGAAGGACCTATTTTTTGGACTGACTGGTGGCAGGGGGAGGGCCCCCTTAAGGATAGGTTCCCGCTTCTCTTCAGCATTACGGACGATCAGCTTATCTCGGTGGAGTCTATGGTGAACTCTCACCTTAGGTTTAGGAGGTCGCTTAATCCCGCGACGTCTCAGCAGTGGGGTATGCTTCACGGTATCATTGAGAATACTACCCTCGTCGAGGGGTGCGACGAGGTGTCTTGGGCACTTGAGCCTTCAGGGCAGTTTTCGGTGAAATCTATGTATCCGCTATTGTCTCGTGGGGGTGACGGTGGCATACGCTAAGGATATCTGGGCTGCAAAACTGCCACTAAATATCAGAGTCTTCTGGTGGCAGCTCATACTTAACCGCGTACCTTCCAGCAAGTTGGTGGCTGATAGACGTGGCCCCGCTAATGGCTTCTGTGCGCTCTGCGGGGCACGGCAAGACGTGTCCCATATTTTCTTTCGGTGTCCTATCGCTAGCTTTGCATGGAGCTCCATTAGGAAAATGTTTGTCTGCTCCTGGAGCCCGGCCAGCTTTGCTCAATTTTTCGCTATTTTAGACGATTTCTTGGGTGTGACTCGTAGAGCGATTTGGACCCAGTTTTTGGCTTTGGCCTAGGCGCTTTGGGGTGTTCGCAATAAGCTCACCATGTAATCAAAGATAATCTCTACCCGACTAACATTCTATACAAAACCCTATCTCTCTTGTAGCCGTGGAGAATTCAAGCAAGACCGGAAGACTGGACAAATCTGGATTGGATGGTGGGCGAGCTAAGGCGCCTGAACGCGGTAAATCGCCCCCCTAGAGTGTCGTACTGAGGACCCCTTCTGTTTCCATCTTGCTAGGCGGGTGCGGCCGAGACTCTCGCTGGTTCCTCTTCCGTACTTTGGTCACTTTCGCATTCCTGACTAAGTTGTATGCCTCAGCGTGTAATGAATTGGTGTTTGTGACCTTTCGGTAAACATGTGGGCTTTATTAATTTAAAGTCGGGTTCTTGTGGCCTTTTATCTAAAAAAAATAACTAAACTCATATAACTTGGAAGTATAATTAGCAGAGGTCTACTCTAGCCAGAGCTGCTGCTGAAATAGCAACAAGCTGTTCACCTATCCCATGAAGCATGTTGGGTTATTCTCAGGGTCGTCATGGACAAGTAGCGTCTTCATCGCTACATGCACTCCCCCGTCCTTACACAGGTTATTTATCACGCTTACCTCAAGCTCCATAAGACAGGCTTGGAGGAACGCATCGAAGTGTTCATGGTGCACCTCTTGGACAGGCCGAGAAAATTGTGTGTGATGTAGCTCTTGCGACTTTTCACTGTGCACACACGGCTTAAGGCCAACATCACGACCATGGGGGCGTGTTCCTCGTTGTGTTGAAGCATCAGCTAGCTAGCTGCTGATAGCACTCTCGTTTATCATGCTTGAGATTATGCGCGATGAGCACGAAGCATTAGCAACTCTGCATTTACAGTGTGTGTGTGTGCATGCGCGATGTGCCACTAGTGCAAAAAGCCCTATGTGTCCCGGTTGGTAGGGGGCTTTAGTTTCAGTTCCCCAACCGAAATAGGGCAATCGGGACTAAAGCCTCAACCTTTAGTCCCGGTTGCCCCACCAACCGGGACAAAAGGGCGTACACGTGACAGCTGTTGAATGCGAGAGGGAGGAGCAACCGTCCCGGTTCGTAACATGAACCGGGACAAATAACCCTCTGTCGTGGCAGAGAATTCATTTTGGCAACCTTTTTTTTGCCGCGACAGCATTTTGACCACTTTTTGTGCCGCGGCAGAGAATTTATTTATGTTGTTTTATTTTTTATTTAGTGTTTTGCACTCATCAATAAAGGAACCATTATATTACACAAGATCATCATGACAATATAGATCCAAGTATCGAACATATTATATTCGATACACGGAGTTCATGCACTACATACAAAATAAGCTCTTTGTACAATCCCTATTGGATATACACACCCGAATAGTATTCTCCTTTTGGGTTTAGGACTTCTGCATCCAAAAATCCCGCTAATTCCTCCTGAATTGCTTGTACGCGATCCTTTGGCAGAAGACCATCTCGTAGACGTTCGATCTGATTTAAAAAAGGAGTCAACCTATATAAATGAAACTAAACACAATTTGATGGTAATTAAAAACTATAAAAATTATTTACGTACGTTAAGTTGCTCTAAATTTCTCTGCGTCAGGCACTTTACGAGAATATAGTTCAATCAAAATAATAATCAAGCATGATAATAACGGTATCAAAACTAGAATCAAAGAGATGCGCATATAGCTAGTGGTGCTTACATCTAGTGGTTTAAATGTAAGCTCCTCTTTCCAAACACCCTAGCCTTCTTGGTGAACCGTTTTCAAACGCTGTCCGGCGAAAAAACGAATACAAGAAGTTATTAATAACTTGATATCATAAAATTCATGAACATTGCCTATATAGTGTCATAATGATTAGAATTACCGCTGGAGAAGCATCTGTATATCCTTCCACGTCTCAAGAGGTTTATATTTCGAGTCCATGAATAGTACACGCCCTTTGTCAGGTTAAATGATTAACATAATATAGTGGAAGCTGCGCATGTATAACTAATCAATTATATACTTAACGTCGAGTAAGCCAAATAGAAAGTGTATATAAGACAATAACACTCACTCGAAGTTGTAAGGAAATAGTATTTTTCTTCTGGTTTCTTGAAACCTTAACGCGTGTACGATATTAATATTATCCTCTGTATCGTGGGGGTTTGTTTTGAGATTAGTTTGATGAACCCAATATGGGTCAATGAACCCAATGTCATAGATTTGTCCTCTACTGTATTCGAGAATCTTCATTCTGCATATTATAGTATGATTATATACATGCAATAAACGAGTTGAGATAGCTAGAGACTAAATTAATTACAGAATTAGTACTTACAGACAATAGGCACTGATGATCGATTTGTCCAAGGCATCTTATTTACCTCCCCAGGTTTGACGAGAGGTTTGCCGTACTGGTATTTGTATGCTACTTCACCCACGGGGAAGTACTGTAACTAGGATAAGTAGTGGGCAATACTCATACCTTGAGCAGCGACAACTTCTCCGTATTGTGCAACTACATCTGGATCATACTGCTCTTCGGCCGCATATTTGCTTGACCCCACATTGGTATGGGAAATCACCTTGAGAGGGGCGCAAGATTGTTTTGCTTGTTCTCTGAGCTGGGCAACAGATTTTCCGCTTGCATCAGTACTGCTCTTCGAGGCTTGCTGTGCCGCATGTGACTTGAGAATAGAGCGCTCATAGTCTGATGACAGCTTTGGCTCGGATTGGTGAAGGGCCTTTAGCATTTTGAACACTCGGGCTTTTTCTTCTTTGGTGCTGGGGAACTCTGGCTCTTTCGGCCGCCTCTGCTTAGCGAAAAATGCTGTCGTTTCCGCATCAACGATAGCCGTAGTCTCCTCTTCAGTACAACCATAAGCTCTCTTGGGAGGAACCTTTGGTACTTTTGGAAGAGGCTCTTGTTTACGTGTCGGCGATCGCTTACCACTCCGCAGAGTAGTGGTGGTACCCTTACGCTTTTTTTTCTGAGGCGCCGGCGATGGCTGTCGCGGCGATGGCTACGCCAGAGATTGGTGAGGCGACGAAGACGGGTGAGGCGACGAAGCCAGGTGAGGCGACAGCGCCGGGTGAGGCGATGAAGAAGGCTGCCGCGGCGGCGATGACCTCGCTGGAGACGGGTGAGGCGGCGGTGAAGATGGCCTTGGCGTGTGATTTGGAAGCACGATACATTCCTTTGGTCATAGAATGGTGACGTTTGTTGCTTCTCCCAGTTCAGTCACATCCCCTTCACCTGCAGGGTAGTCAAGATTCAAACCTTGAAAGGTGGGCATGATTTCATCCACCCCGACAACAGGTAGCCCTGTGGAACCGGACAACAATGGTAAGTTGGTGTGGGTCCAATTGGTAAGGCATAGCCGACCACCACCTTCATTGATAGGTTCACAACTTTGACAATGGTAAGTTGGTGTGGGTCGAATTATGTATAACTGTGTAGTGTGCTTTAGTGAAAGAATCCCCGTCCCTACATATCATTGCTTTCTTTCCCAGCATGCCTTTTCCACTTAGTCTTCCCTCATGCCTCGAGTCAGAAACACCAATCGGCTTAAGGTCAGGAATAAAGTCAACACAAAACTCAATGACCTCCTCTGTTCCATATCCCTTGGAGATGCTTCCTTCTGGTCTAGCACGGTTATGAACATATTTCTTTAAGACTCCCATGGACCTCTCAAAGGGGAACATATTGTGCAGAAATACAGGACCGAGAATGGCAATCATTTCCACTAGGTGAACCAGGAGATGCGTCATAATATTGAAGAAGGATGGTGGGAACACCAACTCAAAACTAACAAGACATTGTACCACATCCTTCTGTAACCTTGGCAGAATATCTGGATTGATTACCTTCTGAGATATTGCATTGAGGAATGCACACAACTTCACAATGGGTACTCGAACATTTTCTGGTAGAAGCCCCCTCAATGCAATCGGAAGCAACTGCGTCATAATCATGTGACAGTCATGAGACTTCAGGTTTTGGAACTTTTTCTCTGCCATATTTATTATCCCCTTTATATTAGATGAGAAGCCAGACGGCACCTTGATACTGTAAAGGTCTTCAAAAAAGATTTTCTTCTCTGCTTTGGTAAGAGCATAGCTGGCACGACTTAAGTGACGTCCTTTATCCGTCTTGTTCTGTGTATGCATGTTCTTTGGGTCTTTTATAATTTGTTGGTCCTCTCGTGCTTCTGGTGTATCTTTTGTCTTCCCATGCACGCCTAGGAATCCTAGCAGGTTCACGCAAAGATTCTTCGTCACGTGCATCACGTCGATTGAATAGCGGACACGTAGGACTTTCCAATATGGCAGCTCCCAAAATATAGATTTCTTCTTCCACATGGGTGCGTGTCCTGTAGCGACGTCGTTCGGAATTGATTGACCGTCGGGACCCTTTCCAAAGATTACTTCTATGTCCTTGACCATACCAAATACATCATCACCAGCAGGGAGTTCAGACTTCTTCCGGTGATCTGCCTCACCTTTGAAATGCTTGCCTTTCTCTCTTACGGGATGATTGGTCGGAAGAAAACGTCGATTCGCCAGGTACACACCCTTCTTGCATTTATGCAAATATGTACCTTCAGTCTTATCTAAACAGTACGTGCATGCCTTATATCCCTTGTTTGTCTGTCCTGAAAGGTTACTAAGAGCAGGCCAATCATTGATGGTTACGAAAAGCAACCCTCGTAGGTCAAATGGCTCCTGTTTGTTCTCATCCCACGCATGTACACCAGGTTTGTCCCACAGCTGTAAGAGTTCTTCAACTAATGGCCTAAAGTACACATCAATGTCGTTGCCCGGTTGCTTCGGGCCTTGGATGAGCACTGACATCATAATGAACTTACACTTCATGCACAACCAAGGAGGAAGGTTGTAGATACATAGAGTCACGGGCCAGGTGCTGTGACTGCAGCTCTGCTCCCCAAAAGGATTCATGTCATCCGTACTTAGAACAAACCATAAGTTCCTTGTGTCACCTACAAAGTCCGGGAAGTCTCTCTTGATTTTTCTCCACTGTAACCCATCAGCAGGGTGTCTCAACTTCCCGTCTTTCTTACGGTCTTGTTTGTGCCATCACAACAACCTGGCATACTCTTTGTTTCTGAACATGCGTTTCAACCTTGGTATTATAGGAGCATACCACATAACCTTAGCAGGAACCCTCTTCCGAGGGGCTCTCCCTCAAAATCACCAGGGTCATCTCGTCTGATCTTATACCGCAATGCATTGTATACCAGACATTTATCGAAATTCTCATACTCCCTACCACGATAGAGGATGCAGTTATTAATGCATACATGTATCTTCTGCACATCTAATCCTAGAGGACAGAGAGTCTTCTTTGCTTCGTACGTACTCTCGGGAAATTCGTTATGTTTTGGAAACTTCGGCTTCATTATTTTCAGCATCTTTTCAAATGAGGAGTCAGTTAGACCACACTCTGCCTTCTATCGCAGCAATTCCAGTGTGGTACCGAGCTTTGTGCTGCCATCTTCGCAATTTGGGTACAACAATTTTTTGTGATCTTCTAACATGTCCTCTAACTTCAACTTCTCATTTTCTGTTTCACAGTCTCGCTTTGCATCAGAAATGACCCTACCAAGTTCATCAGCGGGCTCATCTGATGCCCGTTCTTCACCTCCTTCCTCTTCATTGTATTCCATTGCAGTATCACTGTATTCAGGAAACATATGATGATAGTTGTTATCATCATCTTCTTCTTCAGTGTCTTCCATCATAACCCCTCTTTTCCCGTGCTTGGACCAACAATTATAGTTGGGCATGAAACCTTTCATAACCAGGTGGCTGCGAATGATTTTCGAGGAAAAGAACTCCTTGTTGTTCCGACATTGAACACATGGACAACGTATACAACCATTCTCTTTGTTTGCCATAGCCACATCGATAAATTTATCCACGCCTTTAATGTACCCGGGTACACGCCGGTCACCGTACATCCATTCCCGACCGTTCATCTGCATCCTATAATTAAGTTTATAAAAAACGAGACATCATAAATAGTGAAATGAACAATTCACATCGACACATGCATTGTATCAATGACATAGAAAAGATAAGATTGCTAACCTCGATCGAGGGAAATAAAGAGGAGAAAGCTCAAGTGCGTCTCGGACACCTTCTATATTTTTGTTCTCTGAGAAATTGAACGGGATCATTCACTCAAACATTTCATCAAACACCTTGAATGCATGCGTAGGAAAAAAAATAAACTAGCACACCTTTCACACCTTCCACCAAGAAAAAATAGAGGGGAGGCAGAGGGCTGGGGCGTCGTATTTATAGAGGGCGAGATCATACGTCCCGGTTTGTAACACAAACCGGGACTAAAGGTGTGTGCCACGCCACGTGGTTGACACCCAACCTTTAGCCAACTCGAGCCTCGGGGACTACTCCTAGGCATGATGCGTGTACGCGTGGTTCCAGGACCACGACTCGCCCTCGTCGACTCGCCGCCGGGGACCCTCCACCGCGGACTCGCCCTCGCATACTCCACGCGCTCGGAGACTCTCCACCGCGGACTCGCCCTCGCGTACTCGACGCGTTCGGGGACTCTCCACCGCGGACTCGCCCTCGCGTACTCCACACGCTCGGGGACTCTCCGCCACAGACTTGCCCTCGCGTACTCCACACGCTCGGGGACTCTCCGCCGCGGACTCGCCCTCGCGTACTCCACACGCTCGGGGACTCTCCGCCGTGGACTCTCCCTCGCGTACTCCACATGCTCGGGGACTCTCCACCGCGGACTCGCCCTCGCGTACTCAACGCGCTCGGGGACTCGCCACCGCGGATTCGCACTCGCGTACTCAACGCGCTCGGGGACTCGGCGTGCTACAGACAGCGCCACTCGCCGGTCGCCCAACCTCGCCACTCGACGTGCTCGGGAACTCGGCCCTCGCCGGTCACTCGACCTCGCCACTCGCCACACTCGGGGACTTGGCACGCTCCACGTTCGGGAACTCGCCGCAACTAGTGGCTTCACCGACACCCTGCGTCTTTTGCCAACTAGCTCACGCCGACCGCCTCCCGCTTCACGGTTCTTTTCTCTGTTCAGAAGCTCGTCGCCGATTCGCCACGACCCATCGTCAAGACTCTCCGCGCCCTGCCTCAAGCCCGCGTCAAATCGACAACGCGCTCAGGGACTACTGATGGGGGAATACCAATCGGGGTATACCCACGAAGAGGATTCGCCAGCTGGATCGAGCCGACTGGAACCTAGCCCTGAGCGGGTCGAATCGCCCAATACGACGACTGGCGCATGCTGCACCCAGGCGACCGGCGCCGACTGGAGGCCCAAGACGGTGACTTCAATACAAAGCCCACCAAAACACTTGTAAACCCTAACTGACTGCATATATAAAGCCACCAGGGGCATCCCCAAGGGTTATGTCATATTACGTTCTCTCCCACATTAGATTAGATCTAGTCTCTCTCCGCCTACGGCGACTCCCATGTAATCCAGTCTATGATCATATACTGGATTGATAGCAGGACGTAGCGATCCTCCACCGAGGGAACGTGAACCTGGGTATATCGTGTGCCAATCTCGCTCCCGGATTCTCCTACGTAGCCTTGCTCCCTCTACGTAAGCTACCCCCAGTAGCATCTGCCGTGCAATACCACGACAGTTGGCGCCCACCATGGGGCTAGCGACGCTTGGACGGTGATGATCCGGGAGGGATCCCTTACTATCAGCCAATTTGCATGGCGCGTCGTCCGATCGCAGCCTGTCGTTTTATTGGCAGACTCGCATGTCGTCGTGAAGAAAGAATCCTAAGCATCTCCCGTGCAGATCGGTTGCATACTATCATGTTTTATATTTAATATCCTTATTCCCTCTCGCATTGATTCTTTGGTCACTTGATTATTTATTTGGACCTGACGCCTCTTATCTGTGATGTTGACATGTATAATCGCTTGGAGAATTGAATCATGGTCTATACTAGATCGGAACGAGTACTGATGAAACTCGTCGGCTACGTCAGTGCGAGTGCTCTCCGCACACAATACTACAAACTTCTTCAACTTCATCGTCACAGCCGCAACTCAAGATTGGATGCCGATTAATCTAGTTCGGCTGCCGACCTAATCTTTTGCGTATTATTTCGAGGGTTGGTAAATCGATAGGTCAAGCAGCCGCGTAATCTTGACCTGTGCAGGAAAAAATAAAAAGGCTGACCGGTTTTTTATTTTCTTTGATACAATCACTTCTCCTTCTTGTTTAATTATTTTATTATTCGGACTGACTCACCACATAGTGTGTTTTATTTGCTATGCATGTCCTGAGTAAAAGGAGTCTGGCCGATCTTTCAATTCCAGGAAGCGACCACGTGACCTTGTCCATAGAATAATCGATAGATTGGAGAAGGAAGTCTTGATTTAGCCGCAACGCTGGAGCGAAGCTCTCAAGCGGCCGACGATCTAGGGGCAAAATCAAGTCTTTGTCGAGCACTACGCCAATCGGTCGTGGGTTCGCATGTTGCTGATTCATATTCTATAGACGCCTTATTCGTGAACTCGCCACGGTCGTGGACTCAGCCCGCGGACTCATCACACTCATAGACTCGCCATCACGGAATTTCCATGCTAACAGCTAAGTTTCTTTACACTCGTACATGTTATGGGTTCAAAACATGTATGCATATTCATTCATTCTCCAAAGCCGACCATGCTGTCGCATATGACCCTTTTTAGGGACCAAAATCATATTTAGGATCGGTTTCAGTTCCGTCTGCTGTTTATTCGCGTCCGTCGAAGTACTGAGGCTGGGTACCAAAATGCCGACCTTGTCTCCGGGTTCAACGGTCTGGCATCGCGTCCCTGTTGCCCGGCAAGCGTTTGATGCTGGAGGTCTGTCTACTCATGAAAAGACACGCATAAACCTTACATACTGCCTATCGATCCACATAATAAACGTGCATTTTATTCTAACGTCTACAATTCGTATGTCTTACAATTATTCAATATATTATGCAAGTACACCTTAATGCAATTGTATCTTTTCTCCTTCTCAGCAAAACGGTGTCTTTCTCGTCACTCGCCGCGCTCGGGGACTCGGCACTTGTCGGTCGCTCGACCTCGCCGCTCGCCGCGCTCGGGGACTCGGCGCCCGCGGTCGGCCTGCGCGCTTCGCCGGCTGGGACTCGGCGCCCGGTCGCTGCCTCGCCGCTTCGCCGTGCTCGAGACTCGGCTTTCCGGTCGCTCGACCTCCCGCCGCGCTTTCGATTCGCTTCGCCACGCTCGGGGACTCGGGGCTCGCCGGTCGCTCGACCTCGCCACTCGCCATGCTCGGGGACTCGGCACTCACCGGTCGCTCGACCTCGCCCCTCGCCGCGCTCGGGGGCTCGGCGCTCACCGGTCGCTCAACCTCGCCCCTCGCCGCGCTCGGGGGCTCGGCGCTCGCCGGTCGCTCGACCTAGCCACTCACCGTGCTCGGGGGCTCGGCGCTCGCCGATCGCTCGACCTCGCCACTCGCCATGCTCGGCAGCAACCACTACCTATTTTTAGAATATGCATCTCTAAAGAGCCTCAAGTCGCCTCTACAAGCCAACTCGAGCCTCAGGGACTACTCCTAGGCATGATGCGTGTACGCGTGGTTCCACGATGCCGTCTTGCCCTCGTCGACTCGCCGCCGGGGACTCGCCACCGTGGACTCGCACTCACGTACTCAACGCGCTCGGGGACTCGGCGTGCTACAGACAGCGCCACTCGCCGGTCGCCCAACCTCGCCACTCGACGCGCTCGGGAACTCGGCCCTCGCCACTCGCCACGCTCGGGGACTTGGCACACTCCACGTTCGGGAACTCGCCGCAACTAGTGGCTTCACTGACACCCTGCGTCTTTTGCCAACTGGCCATCACCGACTGGCTCACGCCGACCGTCTCCCGCTTCACGGTTCTTTTCTCTGTTCAGGAGCTCGTCGCCGATTCGCCATGACCCATCGTCAAGACTCTCCGCGCCCTTCCTCAAGCCCGCGTCAAATCGACAATGCGCTCGGGGACTACTGATGGGGGAATACCAATCGGGGTATACCCACGAAGCGGATTCGCCAGCTGGATCGAGCTGACTGGGACCTAGCCCTGAGCGGGTCGACTTGCCCAATACGACGACTGGCGCATGCTGCACCCAGGCGACTGGCACCGACTAGAGGCCCAAGACGGCGACTTCAATAAAAAGCCCACAAAAACACTTGTAAACCCTAACTAGCTGCATATATAAAGCCACCAGGGGCACCCCCAAGGGGTATGTCATATTACATCCTCTCCCACATTAGATTAGATCTAGTCTCCCTTCGCCTACGGCGGCTCCCATGTAATCCAGTCTATGATCATATACTGGATTGATAGCAGGATGTAGCGATCCTCCACCGAGGGGACGTGAACCTGGGTATATCGTGTGGCAATATCGCTTCCGGATTCTCCTACGTCGCCTTGCTCCCTTTACGTAAGATACCCCCAATAGCATCTGCCGTGCAATATCACGACAGTTTGTGTTACAAACCGGGACGCATGACCCCCTACGAACCGGGACGCATGCCTCCGGCCACCGTGTCCGCTCGAACCGGGAAGCGTGCCAGCATTAGTCCCGGTTCATGGCGCAACCGGGACTAATGCTGTTAGGGGGCGCACGGATAGCCTATTTTCTACTAGTGTGATGGACAAGCCCCAACTAAGGCAAATCGACTTAATAAGTGTGTTGTACATGTTTGAATGGACTAATCATTTGAAAATGGTAAAATCTAAGATAAGTTTTACTAAATAGGGTAATCCGCGAGGAGATTTTACTAAATGGGGTAATTGTTGTCTGAAATGTACAATTAAAGGGTAAAAGTTGGAATTTACTCTTTTTCTTAAGTTAATCACACATATAATTTATAGTCTACGTGTAGTAATAAGCTTAATCACACACGAGGTAATTTTTCTTAAGTTACAACTCAATGTCCATGTGTGTGAATTTTCTTTAAAACGGTAAGCATCCATAAACAATGTCTATGTGTGTGATATTTCTTTGTGTGTGAATTACACATATAGACATCGAGTTTAGCAGATTTCATGTATTTACACATGAGGATAACATTTTATTTGATTTGTGCAACAATATATGATGCTCTGCATGGCATTCAGCCGTACAACTTGAAACGGATAGTTTGAGTTCAAAATATCCCTCCAATTAAGGCGCCAGATGATTCTTTTTTTTACGGAGGGAAATAAATGTGTCGTGTTCTTCGATCGTCTGCTACGTGTCTAATGCTCCGGGATCAAGGTCCTATAGATTGCCATGGATTGATACAATTTATCTAAGCTAGCTTGTTACTAGTCCAAATTTTTGGAATGTACTGTACATCACGTGAACTTGACACCCTCGGCAACACTCTCGTTTAAGCGGTCGAAACATGACTTTTCTCGGGGCTGCATTTCTGCCTCAGCAAGTACATGAGCCGATAGTATGCGAAAGGCATGGTGAGGACCTCTAGGAGGCGTTTCACCCTGGCGCCTGGGGGTTTGTTGCCGTCGCTGGCGACGGCTTCGCCGGCTGGATTGTCCGGCTCAAGATTCCGCTGCCTCGGGTCTGACTCCGAGGATGGAGGGGATGATTCTGCGATGCACGAAGCCCTAGAGGCATTGGAGGATGCTTCTGGCGATCTCGACTGGATGATGGTGGCATGCCGTAGACGGAAGACCGATGACGAGATCAAGCGGGATTTCTGGGAAGAGATTGGCTTCCCCACCCCAGCGTCGCGTTTCTGGGAGAGGAGATCGCCTTCGTCGTTGTGCGGAGCTCTGTCGCCGAAGGCTGCCGTCCAGCGCCGTAGGTCGTCTTCGCCTGCTAGCCATGGTGTGGCTGCTACACCCTCGGGATCGAGGCTGGTCAGAGGTGCGAAGATCAAGCCTTGGCGTGGTCCGCTGCCTCCTTGGAGGTGTTCTGCGCCGCCAGTCTTCGCTGGGTTCGCGGCGACAGGCGATGGATCGTGGGCTAGCTGTTCGGTCCCCTGATCCGGTTTTCTCGCGGGCGTCCTGGGATCGTACATGTGCGGGAGTTGTGGAGTTTCACGTGGCAAGTGGTGTGGGTCCAGGTCCGGTTTCTCGGCTCAACTTCTCGTGGACTGCGATCGCGAGGAGTTTGTACTCTCGGTTTCGGTTCGGCTCTTGCCCTTCACAGCATACACCGCTGCCTTTTGCCAAGCCGCCGCCTGCATCGACCCGGGTCATCGCCTCGCTCCGTCAAGCTTCGTCATCGCCTCCCTCTGTCCCGTTGCGTTCTCCTGGAAGGTCCTTCGCCTCGGTCGTATCTTCTTCCGCGATGCCGGGCGGGGCTATGGCGCTAACCCTAGGGGGCCTCCTCTTGCGACTGCGCCGCGTGCAGCTCCTGTTCCAGCCGCAGGGGCAGTGCCCCCAGATGTGATGAGGCCTCTGACGGCGTCGGCTCCTTCGGCGCAGGCTGCTTCACCCGGGCAAGGATTGCATGCTCATGCCTCGATGTTTGTGCATCAGCCAGTGTCTGTACCTCCGCAGTTCCCGCCGGGGGTTCAGTTCAGGCTCCTCGCAGCCTACTTCAATGCACTTAATGCTATCCCAACTCAGCCGCTGCAGCAGCCGTATCGCGGGATACCGACTCCGTTCGTCGGTCAGACGGTTGCGATACCTATGCAGGGGGCAGTTTCTGCTCCTTTGTTCCATGGTGGCTACACCAGTGATCAGTCGGGTGTGGTTCCGTCGCAGACCCCGCATTAGTTTTCCGTGGGAGTGGGCGCTGCGGCATCTGCTGTTCCAAAGAGGAAAAAGAATAAGAAGCAGCCACAACAGCCACAGACATGAGGGGTTCAGCCACAGGTCATTCAAGCCCAGTCAGATCAGCATCCTCAGCAGCAGGGTTTCCAGCAGTATGGGGTTCCGCAGATGCAGGTGTCCGGGTCTTTGGCACCTCCTTTCTCGCAGCAGTACACCCTGCAGGATCAGCAGAACCAACCGCCGGTTGTCACTGCACAGGTTTCTGAGGGTCCAGCTGTGGCTGATGCTCGTAAGAAGAATAAAAAATTTGTTCGTTGTTGGAAGTGTACGGTTAACACACATGCGACCAAGGATTGTAAGGCGTTTCATTATTGTTACATTTCTGATTCCGCTGCTCATCCCACCTTGAGGTGTCCGGTGCTGAAGCAGCCGCGCTTGACTCCGTATATGGCTAGGATTGCCGGCGAGCAGACTCTGTTCACCCAGATCCCGGATGCGGTGACTCGGGATCATCTGGCGTGCAGTCAGACCCCTATTGCTCTTGTACGAGTGACTGGCCCGATGGTTTCAGTGGAGGTCATTGAGAGGCAGATTGCCAGGCGGTGCCAGGTGCATGTTCAGTGGAAGTGGGAGGCGTTGCCTTATGGTGATTCTGCTTTCTTAGTGAGCTTCTCGACGTTTGAGGATTTGGACATGGTGGATGGAATCCTGATGACTGTTCCGCTCAGTACCACTCAGCTTACCTTCTCGGTTTACAAGATGGAGGAGGTGCCTCATAAGTTTGAGATGCAGCAGGTTTGGCTCCATGTTGAGGGGGTACCCCATATATTGCGTTCTTTTCAGGGCTTGTGGATTGTTGGAGGACTCATGGGGAACACTCTTGATGTGGATTTATTCAGTCTGCGGAAGAAGGGGTGGTCCGTATTCTTGTGGAGATGTTTGATATGAAGGTTTTTCTCAAGACGAAGGATTCCCTTGACCACTATATTGTATCTGATGCTGTAGTCAAGCATAAGGTATTTGAGTTTCATTTCCGGATTGAACCCGAGGGTTATATTCCGGAACCAGATTTTGTCCCTTTCTTGTGGAGAAGAGGTGATGATGACGCAGATGATGATGCCAGTGGGAAGCCTTTGGAGGATTCTATGGATACTTCTGAGACTGCTTCTGCCACTCAGGGGATGGGTTCTGGTTCTTCCTCGGCTGTGCAGGGCACCTTCGCGCCTGAATCTGCTAGTCAGGGGGTGTAGAGGGTGTTAGCTATCACCCCTTTTAATGCTAATCCGGTTACTCCGCGGGGACGACAACTTCTGTACGCACTTCCTTTGGATTCCCCTCTTCGCGGGAAGGGTTCTCCTTCGGCGACTCGTGTTTCTCCGGATCAGCTACAGGAGGATCTTCGTCCTGTTTCCGCTCCTGTGATGCGATCTTGCTCAGCCTCGCCAGCGAGGTCCAGAACGCATATTTTGGGTAGATCCATTCCTGTTGATGCTTCTCGGCTAGTTCTTGAGGAGGTTGTTCCTTCGGATGGATCGCGGAAGCTGACCCAGGAGGGGTCGGCTGACTGCGTCGTTCGTGACCAGCTTGAGGATGACGATGGGGATATGCTTACTGGTATACCCGGGGGCGTTTCCGTGGCCCAAGAAGCTGGCAGTGGGCCTGCAAGGCGGCGACTGGATTGAAGCCAGCAAGGAACCAAGCGGCTGAAGCGAAGGCCGAGCGGTAGATAGGCCCGGTCGGATTAGGTTAAGCGGTCTGAAGCTTTAACTGAATCGGTTGAGATATGTAAACCCTAGGGGAGGTGAGCCTATATAAACCTCCCTATAGGGCGTGTAGAGATACGTTCCATCATACACCCAAGCGACTCGCTTCGCTGAGCTCGCCCATTGTACCACCTCCATAATACAATCTAGCAGGAGTAGGTCTTTACCCTCCGGGGGGCCGAACCTGGGTAAAACCCTGTGTCTTTGCCCTCATCTCGCACCGCAGATGGCTGGCCGCCCTTGCCCCTCGTTCTACTACTCGCTGCCGATTGTAGCATCTGCCGTGACCATTCCCACGACAGTGGCGCCCACCGTGGGGCCTGGCCGGTCTGGCCGGTGTTCTGCGGCGATATCCAATCTGCCCATCAACGAGACGGTCGCCACCGTCCGCATGATAGCGATCGGCGAGATGCTCCAAATCTTGCCGAGCAGCTACGTCCCGGCGGCGCGACCCATCACGCACAGCGTGATCCTGCCGATTGGCACGATCAACCTCTTCGTCGGCCTCACCGACGTCATCGTCTCGGAGGATTCGGCTCGCATCCGCGAGTCGCCGCCACGCGATCGACTCTCCGAGAGCCAGATCCGCACGATCCACCGCCTCGCCTCCGAGTACAACTTGGCCCACAGCGACGTGGCCGAAAACTCAGCGGCCGCAGGAGACGCGGCCCTCGACGACGACGCCGACTCGGTGACCCCGGCGTCACTCGCCGGGTCTATCACCGCGGCTTCACCTGCGGGCTCCATCACTCAGGTCTCCAACGTGGGAGACTTCGAGGACCCCTCCATCCTCGAGATCTTCGAATTCGACTCCGGGTCGGAGAATTCCGCCGACCTCCGCGACGGAACCGGTCGCCACGCCGCGACCTACATGGCGACCGGAACCGATCCGCCGGAGGATCCATTCTCCACCCCAATCCCTCCCAACGCCACGACAACAGAGGTCGAGGAACTCCGCCTGAAAATGGCGGAGGCGGTGCGCAAGGAACAAGCTGAGCGCGAAAAATTCCGCCTCGAGCAGGTGACGGCGCAGGAGCTATCGCGCTACCACCAACAGCGGATCAGGTCACGCCTGAACGCCACCGTTTAGGGGCGCTCTCTGAAATTCGACGACGAAAACGACCCGGCCCGCGTGGCCGAGCGCGCGATCTGCGAGAACGCGCCACCGGGAGGAAGCGCCCGACCCCCGCCAGGATCGATGGCGATGGGCGCCCCGCCTCCACCCAACCGCACACCCCCCAGGGACCAGCCGCGGATAGTAGTCTCCTCACGGGAGCGAGACACAAACGGCCTCCCACTGTTCTCCATCCCGATGGACAACCTCGTGGCAGGCCGAGCAGCAGCCGACAGCATCACGGCCACCGGTGACGGCGCCCTACAGATCCAATACGTCAGGGCCCTGCTCGCAAAGGCCGTCGAGCAGCAAAGAGCGGGCGCCGACTCGCAAGGTCGAGTATACTCGCGTTCCTTGGGAAGAAGGGCGGCCTCGAGCGGCCGCCCAATGGCGGCAAACACGCTCAACTTCCCACCACCGGAGCCACTGCAGCTCCAACACCGGCCCGCGAACGCGGCACTCTCCACCAACGACCCCAGGCCGGCGACCAACCTCGTCGCCGCCAATGGTCAACCCATCGACGCCCGCACCCACATCATCAACAACCAAAGCTGGCGCGCACGCCAGCCCGACGATCTGCGACACACCCTAACCAATCGCCGCGACGGCGAGCCCATGGGGTCGCTCAGTCGACTCGGCCCCAAGTGCTTCGGACCAATGATCCGAGGCGAGAAGTACCCGCCAAACTTTAAGGCGCCGAAGGAGATAGAAAAGTACGACCCTCGACGACGCCGTCTGGCTCGACACATACCTCATGGCAATGGGGATCGCGAGCCACACCGACCGCTGGCCGCCCGTTACCTCCCCGATGATGGAGGGGCGTGCGGCGATGGATCAACACCCTCCTCGGACAGTATAGACTCACGGAGGAGATGCGTGGCGCTTTCGTCAGCGCCGAGTGCTCCTACACCGCGCCACCACCACTATCGAGGACTGGAGCGTCGTCCGGGACGCCAGCAGTCGACCATAGCTGGGACCAATGGTGGCAAGAACTCTGGTACAACGCGGTCAGCATCCACCCGGACACTGCGATCCATTGCTTCAAGACCTCATGCCGCTACGAGCCCCTGGTCGCCAAGCTCAAGCAACACTCTCGCACACTCGATAACATCCCCGACCTCCTCGAGATCGCCAAACGGTACGCGGAGGAAGATCCAAACCAGGAAACTGACGATGAGTCAGGAGGTCAACGCCGCACAAGCGGCAACGACAGCGGACGACGGTCCGACCTACGCTACAGCAACACTCGCCTCACCGGCAAGCGCCCGATGGGGCGAGTCGACTTCATCGCCGCGAACGCAGCGCGAGCCAAAAGCTTCCGCCGCGGCGGACAACGCCGCGACGGCGGCAACTACAAGGCCAAGCCAAGGTTCGACCCCGCGGCTCTCCTTAACCAACCATGTGCGTTTCATAGCAGGGAAGGAAAGCCCGCCACGCACACCACCGCCGAGTGCCACACCCTCAGGGAAATCGAGAAGGCACGGCGAGCACGGGAGGACCCCGACAACGACCCGCCAAACGGCGGAAAATTCGGCAAAGTGGCCGGCTCGCTCCATACCTTCACAGGCTTCAACACGAAGCGCGAGAAGAAGGTCATCGCCCGCGCCGTCGCCGTCAACACGGTGGCCTAGGTGGACGTTCCCCAGTTCCTCAACTGGTCAGAGCAGCCCATCACCTGGAGCCGCCAAGACCACTCGCCACGCATCGAGTACCCAGGACGAGTCACCCTGGTGGTCAAGCCTAAGGTCGGCGACTACTGGCTCCCCAAGACATTGATGGACGGCAGCATCTCCATCAACATCCTGTACCTCGACACCTTCAGGCGACTGCGGCTCCCGCAATCGATGATCGAGACGACTCACACCACGTTCCACGACATCGTCGTCGGTCGGAAGGCGTACCCGATCGGCAAGGTCACGTTGCCAGTCACCTTCGGCACACCGGCAAACTTCCGCACCGAGCGGATCGTCTTCGAGCTGGTGACCTTCGACAACCCCTACCACTTCGTCCTGGGGCGCCAGGCGTTCGCCAAGTTCATGGCAGAGCCCCACTACGCGTACAACGCGATGAAGCTCCCCGGGCCATGCGGCGTCATCACCATCAACGGCGACCCCGACATGGCCGCCGAGTGCGAGGCCAAAGGAGCTGAGCTCACCGACGCCGTCATCGCGGCGGAGACCAGCCACGCCGATGAGGTCGCCAAGTACGCGAGCGGGGTCAACAATGACGACCCCACCATACTCAAGAAGCCCAACTCGGAGGGCGCAAACACCTCAACCTTTGAGGCCACTACGCACACCCGCACCGTCGAGCTGGTCCCAGGCGACTCCAGCCAGACGGTGACGATTGGGACGGGAATGAGCCCAGCATAGGAAGGCGCGCTCATCGAGTTCCTCTGTGAGAACAGGAACATCTTCGCATGGAAGCCCTCTGACATGCCTGGTGTCCCCAGGGAGATCGCTGAGAACAAACTAAACGCCGACCCCAAAGTGCGACCCGTCAAGCAGTCGCTGCGGCCCTTCAATGAAGAGCGCCGCCGAGCAATCGCCGAGGAGGTGCAGCGTCTACTCGCTGCAGGCTTCATCCGGCCAATCAAATACTCCAAGTGGCTGGCAAACCCAGTACTGGTCGAGAAGAAAAACGGGACCTGGAGGATGTGTATCGACTACACAAACCTGAACAGCGCCTGCCCAAAGGAGCAGTTCGTAATCCCGCGGATCGACCAGATTATCGATTCCACCGCGGGCTCGGAATCGCTATGTTTCCTCGACGCCTGCTCTGGGTACAACCAGATCAAAATGGCTGTCGAAGACGAGGAGAAGACGGCGTTCATCACGCCATTCGGAGCCTTCTGCTACACCGCCATGACCTTCGGCCTCAAGAATGCCGGGGCGACCTACCAGCGGTGCATGCAAGAATGCCTCGCGAGCCAAATTGGCCGCAACATCCATGTCTACATCGATGACGTGGTCGTAAAGTCCGCTCGCCAGGGCGACCTACTCGCCGACCTGGCGGAAAAATTCGCCAACCTGCGAAAATACAAGATAAAGCTCAACCCAGGCAAATGCACCTTCGGTGTACCAGCAGGACAACTACTGGGGTACGTCGTCTCCAAGCAAGGGATCGAGGCGAACCCCACGAAGATCGACACGATCGCCCGGCTCGGCAAACCCGAGTGCCTGCGCGACGTCCAGAAGCTGGCCGGGCGAGTAGCGGCTCTCAGTCGCTTCATCCGCCGCCTGGGCGAAAAGGCGATGCCCCTATACCGCCTGATGCGCAAGAACCCCACCTTCCAGTGGGACAAGGAGGCGTACGACGCGCTTCGTGACCTCAAGAAGGTTCTACTCGCCGCACTGCTACTCGCCGCCCCCGCCGACAAAGAACCCATGCTGGTTTACGTCGCGGCTTCCGAACTCGTCGTCAGCGTCGTGATGGTCGTCGAGCGACCGGAGGAAGGAAAGGAGCGCCCAATACAGCGGCCGGTGTACTACATCAGCGAGGTCCTCACCGAGTCGCGCCAACGGTACCCACAGTACCAAAATCTGGTATACGCGGTCTTCAGAGCTCAGCGGCGCCTGCCGCACTACTTCCAGGAGCACCCGATCACGGTCGTCTCCTCAGCAGCACTGCAAGACATCATCCGCAACCGCGAGGCGACCGGGCGGGTCGCCAAGTAGGCCGTCGAGATCGGCGTCCACAACATCAAATACGAGCCGCGAAAAGCGATCAAGTCGCAGGCCCTAGCGGACTTCATCGCCGACTGGGAAGAGGCCCAGCAGCCAGAGAAGCTGGCATACCTCCATTACTGGAGCCTGCACTTCGACGGCTCCAAGAACGCGGACGGCGCAGGCGCAGGGATCGTGCTAACTTCACCAAAGGGCGACAAGCTCCGCTACGTCCTCCGCCTCGACTTCACACCCTGCACCAACAACATGTCCGAGTAAGAGGCCTTACTACACGACATGCGAGCGGCCAAGGAGATGAATGTCAACCGCCTACGCTGCTACGGAGATTCCGACCTCGTTGCAGGGCAAGTCGCTGGCACCTGTGACGCCGTCTCCCCCACCATGGCGGCGTACCGCCAAGCAGTGGACAAGTTGGGCGGGCACTTCACAGGCTACTCCGTCGAGTGGATCGACAGACGGAAGAACGAGGAGGCCGACGCACTCTCTCGCATCGGGTCGGCTCGACTCGCACCACCCGCCGGTGTCTTCCTCGACACAATCACCAAGCCATCAGTCTCTCCCCCGAAGGAGATCGACATAGGAGTCCCGCTCCAACCAGAGGCAGCCCTGGTCGCTTTTCGTCAGCAGCGACACCGGACCAAGCCCTACATCGCCTACCTGGAAGCCGGCACCTTGCCGGCAGACGAGACGGACGCCCGGATGATCGCCCGCCAATGCAAGTCTTACACCATCATCGACGGCGAGCTCCATGAGCGCAGTGTCACCGACATGTTCCAACGCTGCGTCCAACCCGCCGAAGGACGCAAGATCCTCCATGATATCCACTCCGGCGACAGCGGCCACCACGCCGGCGCCCGCTCTCTGGTCGCCAAGGCTATGCGACATGGCTTCTACTGGCCCACTGCACACGTCGATGCTGTGGACATTGTTCAGCGATGCGCGGGTGCAATCGCCAACCAGACGCCGTGCGAGCTCGGCGCTCAAAACAATCCCCATCACTGGCCATTCGTGTGGGGCATGGACATGGTAGGCCCCTTCAAGAAGGCCCCCTCCGGCTACACCCACCTGCTAGTCGCGGTCGACAAATTCACAAAGTGGGTGGAAGCCAAGCCAGTTCGGAAATGCGACGGGAAGACCGCCACCAAATTCCTACGCGAGCTCATATATCGCTACGGGTTCCCAAACAGCATCATCACGGACAACGGCACTAACTTCGCCAAAGGAGCCATGGCCGAATTCTGCGAAGAGCATCACATTCGGCTCGACCTCGCGTCAGTCGCCCACCCGGAGTCCAACGGCCAGGCGGAACGGGCCAACCAAAGCATCCTCCACGGCCTGAAGCCGCGACTCCAAGTACCACTCGAGCGTACCACCGGGTGCTGGGGCGAGGAGTTGCCCTTTGTCATTTGGGGGATCCGCACCTCAGTCAACAGGTCGACAGGGTTCACCCCCTTCTTCATGGTCTACGGCGCCGAGGCAGTCATGCCCACCGACCTCGAGCACGACTCGCCGCGGGTCGTCCACTACACGAAGGCAGCAAACGAGCTCGCCTGCCAAGACGGGGTCGATTAACTCGACGAAGCACGTGACCTCGCTCGGTCACGCACCGCTATCTACCAGCAGGGACTCCGCCGCTACCACAGCCGACGGGTGAAAACTCGCACCTTCCAAGAGGGCGACCTGGTGTTACGCCTCATCCAGGACAAGAAGGGCATGCACAAGATCTCCCCTCCGTGGGAAGGGCCATTCGCCATCGAGCGTGCGCAACGGCGCTTACTACCTCATCGACGTCGCGGGGATGGCGAACATCAGAATGTAAACCTCTTACGGAAGTTCTACTCCTAGAACCCCACACATGTACTCTCCAATGCTATGAAATAAAAGAAGCGGTTACCGCAAATTGCGCCTACTCTCCATGTCTTGTGCCACTCGACTTTTCGTAATAATAGCGTTACGCTAACCGCAGAAGTCAACCTTTGGTACAGCGATCGGCTAAGTAGTGCGTGCAAAACCGAGTCACCTCGGGTCTTGCATCGTCCATGAAACGCCTACCGGAGCCCCATTGAGTCGCCTAGCTCGACTGGTTCTACGAACCAAGACAACTGCCTTCGCTTCTTACAGCGACCATGGTCCTCCGCATCCTTGGCATAGCGACTCGAACGGCTAAGTACCACGCTCGGGGACTGAAGACCAGTTCATCGCGAGCGGTCCGGGAAAACGCCAAGTAGGAGAGCATGCCCAGGACTCGCCACGCGACTGACCCCACGGGCCAGGCAGGAGTGACGCGCTCAAACTAACGCGCTAAGTCCTCAACCACCCTCGAGTCGCGCCTAGAACAACCAAGTACCACGCTCGGGGACTCGGCCACCCGACCTCGTTCGCGCAAGGGAAAACGGCAAAGTACAGAGCACTCAAGGGAGTCGCCTAGCGACTGGCTCCCCGAGCCCGGGCGAGTCGACCACAATGACAAAACACTTAAAAACAACAAACATATCACATACGAGGTAAACCCCACAAAAGGGTGGACGCGCTCGGGGACTCGTTCAAACATCAATCACAAACACATGACAAATACCAAAATAGACACGATGTCTCATTCGATTGCATGTCGCATTGTCTCATGTTACAAAATATGCCCGCATGGTAGACCTGCTGCTAACGCCACAAGGCAACCTATCCTACTCTGCAGGCTTTGATGACGACTCGCCAACACCACGGCGATTGCGGATGAACGGCGTGTACGGGTTCAACGGGTACGTCGTCAGTTCACCCGCCATCGCCGCGTGAAAGGGTTGCTCTACCTTGAAATCATGATGCGGCGGCTCGGGGTCGTTCGGCACGACGACCGTCTCCTGGTACGGAAGGAGGTCGCCCATTGCCCAGACACGCTCCGAGTATGCGGCGGCGCGATCCTGCAACTTGAGGACCTCAGAAAGCGCCACCGCACCAGTCGACGATGGGTAGCCACTCGTCACATCGTCGATGTCGAAGTCCTCGGGGAAGTGGGCAAGCCCAAGACTAAGTGCCGTCGCCGCTCCGCGCCGAAACGCCGACCGCGTCATGAACTCAACGACCGCGGGCGCCTTCTCCAAATACCTCCACACCTCAACGAGGTCGCAGGGAATCACTTCCGTGGGCGATATCTCTTGAAGATAGGCACGGATGCACGTCGCCGACAACGTTGCCGAGTCGACAAGAATGCTTACACATTGCCGCGCGTCGAACAAGCTCGCCTCTTCCGTGCTATCGATGATGCGACCTGCGAGTAGAAGACAATAATGAATACGACGGACACCACAAATGGTACAACTACTGGAAGAGGCAGACGCACTTACCAATCAACGGGCGGGCGAGTTCCGTGATGAAGCATTGAAGCGACGTATGGTCGTCCTGAAGCCCAGCAACAAGGGCATCCGACACTTTGAGATCCTCTTCGGCGGCTGCAATGGCGGCCTTGGCTCGCCCATCGGCCGAGATCGCTTCTTCCTTCGCTTCCCGCAGCTCGCGCTCGAGGTCGGCGATCCGTTGTTCAGCCAAACTCAAAGCCGATTGCGCCGCCGCCAATTCACCAGCGGGGACAAGCCCCTGGCGAGCTTCCTCTGCCTTCGCGGCAACAACCTGAAGCCCTTTGTTCGCTTCCTGGACGATGGCCAGTTCCTTCTCCGCGCGCTACTTCGCTGCCAATCGGTCAGCCGATTCAAGTTGCAGACCCTGCACAACACCAAAAAGGTTAATCCAAGCAAAATTACTAAGTGCCCACCCACTGAAATTCAGCGAGTGCGCACTCGGGGACTGGCAATCAAAAAATTCCTAAGTGCCCACCCGCTGAAATTCAGCGAGTGCGCACTCGGGGACTGACAATCAAAAAATTCCTAAGTGCCCACCCACTGAAATTCAGCGCGTGCGCACTCGGGGACTGGTACTCAAAGAAATTCCTAAGTGCCCACCCGCTGAAATTCAGCGCGTGCGCACTCGGGGACTGGATGCGAAAAATAAAGATAAGACATTAAAAGAATCAGGCCGCTGCAAAGCACCGACCTGATCCTCGGGGACTGGATGTACCTGGATGGCCGCGCCAAGCAAGCCGTGGAGTTGTGTCGCGTCCACGGACGCGAGGAGAGCCGGCGTATTCCCACGACGTTGGTCGACTTCAGCATCGGTGGTCCCAGGAGCGTAGCTTGAGGGCGAAGTCCCACTCGCCGCGGCCGCCTTGGTTATGAAACACGGGAAGGTGGCGATAGAGGCACCCGCCCCAAAGGAGGTTGGCTCGGCCGTTCCAGGCAAGGGAGCGCCCTCCTTCGTGGACGCGGCTGCCTCCATTACGGGACCAGCTGGCGCGACCGCCGTGTCGTCAGAAATCGTGACGACGTCGTCACCCTTGGCCTTCTTGCCGCCATCCGCAGAGACGACGACCTCGTCCGCCTTCCTCTTGCGGGAAGGATCCTCCTCGCTAACGACGGGTGGCACCTTAGCCACGGTTGGGTGGCCCATCCTCTTTACCCCGGTCCTGCTCAACAATCATGTAAGAAATATAATTCGGGCTGCTATGAAAGACAAAGGAGGGAGAGTGTACTCACTTGGCGACTGGAATGAAGCGCAACCCCGTACGGAGGCCGGCTGGCTTCTCTAGTTCGGGGCCCAGTCGGCGGCTGAGCCCCATTTCTAGAACGTCACGTGCCCAAGACACGGACGGTTTCTTCGTTGTTGAGGCCGCAACCGGAGCCTATGGAACGTCTTCAGCAGGAGCTTCCTTGTGAGGCGAAGCCGCTGCGACCGAGGCGTCCCCCAACCCAGAGACTGGGGCGAATGGCGGAGGCATCGACGCCAGGGGCACCTCGATGGTGGCCGTGTCCAACGCGGCTGTCGTTGGCGGCGCCTCGTCCTTGGCCGGGCTGGGGCGTCACAACTGCTCGCTGAATGTGGAGGCGAGGCCGGCCTCGTCGGTTTGGTCTTCGTCTTCCTCGGAGGCGCCTTCACCTCCTTTTCCTTCTTCTTCTGTTTCGATGGAGTCGCCTGGCGGCGCGAGGTGGTTTCTGGGAGCTCGTCGTCATCTTCGTGACGCTCGAGGCTTTTACTTGCCTCAAGCTCGCGTTGATGCTGCCCACGGGTCTTGCGGAGCAGTGAGGCGACTTGCTCTTCGGATTCGTCGTCGCTGTCGCCCTCGTCACTCCTGGCATCGCCCTTGGTGGGAGGCGACCCGCCCACGTCCTGAACGGACGAGCTCGAGTTCTCGTCGTCCGAAGGTGGGAGCCATCCTTCCACCACTTGGAATAGCTGCAATGAATACAAGATGAAATTAGAATTACCGCGACTGCATAAACTGCGACTGCGAGCGAAGTGAAGCGATTACCGTTGGGGCTGGACGCTTTGCGGTATAGGGGGCGACCCCAGCTTGTGCGTCCAGGTACACCGCCTGGGTGATTTTCTTCAGTGCTGGGATGTAGTCCTCCAGCTTCCACTCGTCGAGGAAGGCCTTCGTCAAGTCTTACCGGCCCGTGTACTGGTACATGTAGTGCTCGCGCCGAGCGAGCGGGACGAGCCGCCGCCCGAGCCAGCAGTTGTACAGGTTTATCGTCTGGAGGCCCTTCTTCTTCAGACCGCGGATGGTCTGGAGCATCTCGTCGACGACCATCCACTGGTCGTTGGGGAGCTTGCCGACTTGGAGACGGCGCGGCTCGGACCGATTGACGGAGTACCGCGGGATCGCCGCCGCCTCCGGTCGCCTCGGCTACGTAAAACCACGATTTCTTCCAGTCGCTCGCTGCCTTGGCGGGCAGCATCAGGTCGAAGAATGAAGCCTTCGACTTGAGCTGGAAGGTTAGGCCGCCCGCGGCTAGCATTGGGCCGCCCGCTTCCTCGCGGCTGATCCGTCCGTGGAACAGATCTTGCCACAAGGGGAAGTAGGGCCGGCAGCCCAAGTAGCATTCGCAGAACGCCACAAAGATGGCGAGCTGCTCGATGCTGTGGGGACCCAGATCCGAAGGCTGGATCCCGTAGTAGGCGCAGAAGCGCCGGAAGAACAGGGACGTGGGGAACCCTAGCCCCCGTTCAAGGTGGCTGGTGAAGCAGATGAACTC
This sequence comes from Avena longiglumis, assembly GCA_030063025.1. NCBI lineage: Eukaryota > Viridiplantae > Streptophyta > Magnoliopsida > Poales > Poaceae > Avena > Avena longiglumis. Next base: position 450,721,453 of record CP125974.1, on the reverse strand, counting down.
CCTCTCTCGCGGATTCGGGGTCGTCTCTCCGGCTGCGGGAATGCGCCAACAGCCGGCTCGCAAGATCCCGGCCTCCTCGAAGGAAGCCAGTTGCGCCCTCGTGCACTTAGATCTACCCCAACGGCTAGTTTGACCACGGTTAACGGTCCAACCCGCCACCATTCGCCACCCTCTCACTATGACAGTGTTTTGCCGACTCGACACGCCAAAAGCTGCGACCCGGATGATTGGTTTCTCCTCTTTACGGGAGCCCGCCGACGATTCGACTGGATGTCCGCTCTGAAGCCGTATACTCCGACTGCCAGCAGCCACCTACGCCTAATCGACGGCGGCCTCGGGGACTACTGATGGGGATATGCTTACCGGGGTATACCCAGCAGGACGTTTCCGACTGGCCCAAGAACTGGCGAGTGGGCCTGCAAGACGGCGACTGGATTGAAGCCCAGCAAGGAACCAAGCGACTGGAAGCTGAAGGCCCAGGCGAGTAGATAGGCCCAGTCGGATTAGGTTAAACGGGTACCGAAGCTTTAACTGAATCGGTTGAGATATGTAAACCCTAGGGGAGGTGAGCCTATATAAACCTCCCTATAGGGCGAGTAGAGATACGTTCCATCATACACCCAAGCGACTCGCCGCCTAGCCGCCGAGCTCGCCCATTGTACCACCTACATAATACAATATATCAGGAGTAGGTCTTTACCCTCCGGGGGGCGAACCTGGGTAAAACCCTGTGTCTTTGCCCTCATCTCGCACCGCAGATGGCTGGCCGCCCTTGCCCCTCGTTCTACTACTCGCTGCCGATTGCAGCATCTGCCGTGACCATTCCCACGACACATGATGTTGTGCTTGGTCCGACCCAGGAGGGGTTGGCCGGCCGCGACGTGGTGGTTGACCACGTCTCCCTAGTCAGGGAGGACTTGGAGACGCATTGGGACGTTTGGCCCCCCTTGGTGGGTCTTGAGACCTCGTTGGTCGATGGGGTGAACCAGACCCAGGAGGGATCTGGGTTGCCTCAGTCTCCAACACGGGTTTCTTCTCCTAGTGATGCTTCGCCGGTTGCTGCGCAGGGGAGTGGTACTCCCTTCAAGCGGAGAGCGCGCCATGGAGTCGATGCCTCTGGGGCGTTCGTGACTGACGAGCACTCCATGGTCAAGGCCATGCGGCGTAAGGCGGAGAAGAACTTAGATTCGACAGGTATAATAAGTTCTTCAAAATCCTTTTTGTCCTTTTCTACTCCTGTTATTTCTTCTAAACTAGCCAATATTGGCATTAGTTTGGGTAGCTCTATACAGGAGGTATCTTTTTCTTCTAATTTTTTACGACACATGGAGGTTGACCGTCTAATGGTTACTCCCAAGGTCGGTGTTGTTCCTGATGCTTCACTAACCGAGGAGGAGGAGTTGCATGCCACAGTAGATGGTCAACTCCTTTCTCACTTAGTTGGCGAAGTGCCGGAAGTGGACTTTGATGAGATTGGGCTTGCCTCTATGTATGAGCTGAAAGCTTCTGGTCGGAAATCTAAGTTCCAGCGGTCGCGCAAGAGATCCCGTATATCCAAATCTCCTATAGTTTCTCAATGAATGGAATGTTTTCAAATAGCAGAGGTCTTCGGGACTTGGCTAAACATTTATTCTTTGCTGATTGTTTGAGAGACCATAATTTGGATTTTCTGGGTATTTCTGAGACTGGTAGACGAGATTTTTCACCAGCTCTACTCAATCGCCTTTCTGGAGGGGTGGAATTTACGTGGATATCATGTCCGCCGCGTGGTCGCTCTTGGGGGATCCTGTTAGGCATTCGAGATGAGACTATGGAGGTTTTAGCTAGTTCCGTGGGAGATTTTTTTATAAAACTCCATATCCATAACAAGGCTGATAATTTCATACGGTCTTTAGTCGCCGTATATGGGGACGCCCAGGATGTTTATAAGGCTGACTTTTTACGCGAGATTGTGAATTTGGCAAAGGACAATCCATATCCTATTCTTATAGGAGGGGTTTTTAATTTGCTTAGATTCCCTCACGAGAAAAATCGGGCCCGGTTCGATGAACATTGGCCTTTCCTGTTCAATGCTGTTATAGACAGTCTGGACTTAAGAGAGGTTACAATGTTAGGAAGGCAATTTACATGGGATAATAGTCTTCCGAAGCCAACATACGAAAATCTAGATAGAGTGTTTATGGATACTGACTAGGAACATAAGTTCCCTATGGTAACTGTTCGTGCTCTAGAGCGTATTGAGGCTTTGTCGAATCATGCCCCTTTACTTTTATATTTTGGATCACCGTCACAAAATCCTACAAATGAGTTTAAATTTGAACTCGGATGAATGATTCGTGATGGTTTTTACGAGATGGTTAAGGCTATTTGGGAGAAACCGATCGGTGGCCACACGCCTATCTTACGATGGAATAAAAAAATGCATGCTTTACGCAAATTCCTTCATGGTTGGGAAAGGTACACAGCTGGGATCCTGAAAAACGAAAAGCTACGCCTAACATCTATAATTGATGACTTAGAGGCTTCTGCGGAGGTCAGGCCGTTAACTACACAAGAAATTGAGCTTAAAAGCCAATCGAATGCAGAGATAGCCCGACCTCTGCGCGAGGAGGAACTCAAATGGTACCAACACTCTAAAGCAAAATTCATTCTGGAAGGAGATGCGAATACAAGGTACTTATTCAAGATTCAGGATGAAGGTATGATTAAGGGACAGGAGCAACTGAAGTCATATATCACAGCTTATTATAAATCCTTGTTTGGGGCCCCAGTGGAAAATTCTTTCTCTCTGGATGAGTCCCAAACGACCGATATACCCCAGGTTTCTGATGAATAAAATAGCTTTCTAACTGCCTCATATACCGAGGACGAGGTCAAGAAAGCAGTTTTTCAAATGGAACATAACAAAGCGCCAGGGCCTGATGGCTTTCCAACGGAATTTTACCAAAAATTATGGGACGTTATCAAGGAGGACCTGATGAATTTGTTTGGGTTTTACAAGTCGGTCAATTGGATCTCTTTAGACTAAATTTTGGCAACATAATTTTACTGCCTAAGGTTAACAATGCAGAACATATACAGCAGTATCGTCTGATCTGCTTGCTTAATATTAGCTTTAAGATTTTTACTAAAGTTGCCACGATTAGACTAAATTCAGTTGCTGACAATGTTGTTAGTCCATCTCAAACTGCATTCATGCAAGCAAGAAATATCCTAGATGGTGTTGTAATTCTGCATGAAACAATCCATGAACTACACTCAAAAAATTAAATGGTGTATTGTTCAAGATTTACTTTGAGAAGGCATACGACAAAGTTAATTGTTGGGGATATGCTATATGGGTATCCTTATAGCATGTCTCTTATCCGACTAACCCGGGTGGCCGATAGTCGGTAGCATGGCCTATGGCCTGCTGGGCAGCCCAGTTAGGTGGATCCAGAAGGGAGGCCCATGCCGGATAAAGGAATGCTACGGTGGAGTCACCAGTGTAACTGAAGCCTTGGAGTGCAAGATACACAAGACTAGTAATAGACGGTGTAGGACTCTGTAACCTGTCCAGCTAGGACTTTTCCCTGTAACCCTAGGACCTGGCCACTATATAAGTCGGGCCTATGGGAGCCTTTAGGGCATCGATTCAGACAACCTCGCACAATGAACCTATCTTTGTAACTCGGCGTATTGCCCTTATAGTGATTTATAGCAGGAGTAGGATTCCACCGCCGTTGTGGGATCTGAACCTGGGTAAGCTGTGTTACCTCGTACCCGTCAACCGTCCGCCTTACCCCACGTCTCTAAACACGCACTGTGAGGACCCCTCCATGGCATACTCGTCGGCAATACCACGACAGTTGGCGCCCACCATGGGGCAAGAGGCGTTTCAGGCTCTTCAGCAGGTGAGGACCAAGATCTTCGCGGGAATCGGCAAAACCGTAGCCATTGGCCGTGTTCTCTTCTCCGACAACATTCCGATCGTCCCTCCCAATGAGTTCTGGATCCCGTCAAAAACGAACCCTACGCGGTGTTCGATCGTTCCTATCGGAGACATCCACCTCTTCATCGGCGAAACCGACTCGGGAACTAGTTCCCTGGGAGTCGGAGGAGCATCAAGACCCGCACGAACCGCCTACGGGCATGATACGTTCGCGGAAGGATCGATGTCGGATCTCTCTTTGGAGCTTGCCGGCAAAGATCGGAAAAATTCAAAGCCCACCCAAACTGCCCCTGTGCAGGATATAAAGGTGGAAGATCACTGCAAACCCGCCGGCTTAGTCCGTACGTCTGGACAACAGAGATCCAAGTTCGTCGGCGTGGTTACCATCTTTGATCTGGTGCGTTGCGTTCAGAGAGAGGGCGAAAACCCGCGATTACACGGCGGTGGCTCGCATATCTGACCTAGCCCACTACCCCGATGATAACGCTCTGTATCACTTCGTGGAAGGACTGGACCGTGGCACGCTTCTCCGACATTATTTAAGACGGCAGCAGGAAACAGGACGCCTCACCCTCGAAGAGATGGTGAGCACCGTCAACAACTACGCGAAGGCCGAAGTGGCAGCTCAGACAGCGCTCGCGCTCATTGACGGAGCCCCTCCGATTCAGCCACCGCCACCACCACCTCCGGCCGCCATAGTCATAGCAGCACCACCGCCTCCAGTTATCGTCGAGCCCATTACACCTCCACCGCCCGTCATCGAGGAAGTCCTGGCTCCCTCCGACTCTGTCATTGATGCGCTTTATGCTGACTTCAGTGCAGATTCAGAGGAAATAGACTTCAGCCCAGAAGAGCTAGACTTTGCTATGCAGGAGATGGAGGAGGAGTACTCGCGCGACGAACAAACCAAAAACATTGTCGCGTCCCGAGGGGTGTTCGTCACCATTGGGACGGCGATGGATGAAGATCAACCCGGACGAGCTCCGCCTACGGCACTAGAAAAGGGGAAGGGGCCACTTATTGCTGCTGACGATGATCGCGCAAAAGACATTCCTCCTCCGCCCAACCCAGTGCAGCAGCCGCAGGAACTCGGCACCGGCCCGAGTAACAACAACACCGCAAACTTGCCGCTTCCAGCATCTACGTCTGCAGAAACCCAGGTTACTCCAGCCGATAGAGTGATGTACGACAATCTCCTTGTCGAGCCACTGACCATTGCTCATATCCGGAACGTGACCCATCTTGATGAGAAACGCCAGCAGCTGCTGGAGGAAGCGCAAGCCATCGCGGAGCAAGGCACTAAGCTAGATCGAGATCTGGTCAACGTGCAGAAGTCCATAGAGAAAGCTAGAGCAATGGAGGCCGAGTACAAGACTCTGCTACAGCAGCAGAAGGCTAAGAAAGCTCCGGCTCACGTCATCAACGATCCTAGTGTACGGTGCAACCTAGGATGGGCTCCCCTGAAGCCGGCACAAGCCAAGCCATACATTGACAGTGAAGGCAAGCAGGTGATGCCCACCCCACTCCTTAACCTCGCCGTCGCCAAGACCCTTCTGGAGCAGGATAGATCGCCTGAGGCAGTGGAACAGGTCTACGACCTAGTGGCCAAGGCGGTGAAGCAGCAGGAAAAGGCCACCTCCTAGAGGCTTGAGTCTAACCCAGCGCTGTGCCAGTCTAGCCAGTACAAACCGCCAAGGTACAGATCTCCTCTTGATGTCGGGTCCCAGACGGGTTCCTCAGAACGAAGACGGAGGGATGCACGCAATATGAAGGATGCCATCCCAATATCCTCCGACCACGGAGAAAAGGCCCGACCTCGTCGCCTATCTCCACCGCCCCGGTCTCCCCGACATCGCAAAGATTACAACGCTCACCATCGAACGGATATGCCCCCACCAAAGCAGTGTGGCATCATCATCCGCGACAACGCGGAGCAAACCCGTCATGACGGAAAGCGCGACGAAGGAAATAAGAGCAGGTCGCGCCATTACCCTCCGCGTACGACAAGCAACCGTGACAAACGCGAGGCGTTGCAGGAGGGTAATAGCAATAAGGCTAACCCACCGCAACCTCCGCCTCCGTCACCACCAAGAAGTCACCATGGCGGAGGAGGCCCGCGTCGTTCATGCAGCCCATCCCCTGTTGACAAGAAGAAGAAGAACCCGGAGCCATACGATGCACGTTCGCGGATCGACAAGATCCACGAGGCCCGGGACGGACCATACCTGGGACCACGTTGCTTTGGACCTGCAATACGGTCCGCAATTTACTCCAAAGGCTTCCGGATCGACAAGACCATCAAGCCCTATGACGGTACCTCCAAGCCAGCCACGTGGTTGCAGGACTACGACAACGCAGTGGAGATTGACGGAGGCAACCCCAACGTCATCGTCAAGTACCTCCCATTAATGTTGGCGGGTACGGCCCATCAGTGGATTGATGACTTGCCGGAGAAATCTATCTACAACTGGTTGGACATGAAAGAAGCGTTCACCAAGAACTTTGAGGGTACATACAAGCGTCAGCGGTGCATGCAAGAGAAAGACGAGACATCTCGCGCCTACCTCTCCTGCTGGCTGGATATGAAGAATTCCTGCGCAGGAGTGCACGCTCAAACCTCCATGGCCGCCTTCATCGATGGGTTGGAAAGGGGCACGTTGCTCTGACATAAGATGAAGCGCTTACAGGACAATCACCAGCTCGACTTGAACCAGATGATTCAGTTGGCTTGTGAGTTCGCAACTGCCGACGACGATGCTCGTGGCTCCTTGCCAGCAACGGCCGTTCCAACCCAAGCTCGGAGAAACAACAGTACAAAGCGGAAAACCGATCCAGAATAAAAGCAATCTACCGACATGGTCGCTATGACTTTTGCAGGACGAGGAGAGGGCGGACAGCATGGCCGAGGAAGGGGAGCCGGTCGTGGGCAGCAACGAGGAAGTGAAACCACCTCGGCGCCGCTCCGCGTTCCCCAAACCTACGAGGAGTACCATGATATGCCATGCCTCGTACACCTCGACGTCAACGGCAAAGCCACCCATACCAATCGACACTGCAAGTTCGTCAACGACCTCAAGGAAGACCCGGAGTCCGGCTACAAGCGAAGTCGGAAGAACAGACCGCGCGTCAAGGGCAAGGGGAAGAAGAAGGAGGAGGAGTCCAAGGATTCAAGTGACATGGACGAAGACGTTGACCCCAAGCACGCCGCTAAGAGCGACGACAAGGGCAAGAACCCCTTCGCGAAGAAGGCCCTAGTCTACCACACTTTCCTTAGCACCCCCACCGTCCGACAACAGAAGACCTCTCTGAGGATCCTAACGGCTACTCTCCCCCCAGTCCCTCAGTACCTGCGCTGGTCGGAGGTTCCAATAACTTGGGACAGGACGGACCACCCAGACCTTATACCCACGGAGAACCAATACGCCATGGTCATCAACCCCTTGATTGATGGCGTGGAGTTCACCAAGTGTATGGTGGACAGTGGAAGCAACATCAACATCATGTACCTGGATACACTGCAAAAGATGAACTTGACGGAGGCAAACCTAAGGCGGACCAACACTGTCTTCCACGACGTAGTTCCTGGTCGGGAGGCTAGGTCCCTTGGGTGCATTACACTTCAGGTAGCCTTTGGCGATGTTAATAACTACCGCCAGGAGCGCATGACCTTCGAGGTGGTCCCCTTTAAGAGCGTGTACCACGTCATATTCGGCCGCGACATATTCCACACGTTCATGGCCAAGCCATGCTTCGTCTACAACAAACTCAAGATACCCATACCAAACGGCATCATCACCGTATCCGGAAGCTTTACCAAGGCAAGGGACTGCGAGATCAACAAAGCAGCCATTGCAGAAGCTATCCTCTACAGCGAAGAATTCAAAGAGATCCAGAGCAAGGTCGATGACTCAGAGATGCCCGCGTCGAAGAAACAAATCTCCGACTCCGCTCCTGCGTTCAAGGCCGCCATCGATACCAAGCCGGTGGAACTTGTGGTAGGCGATGCCTCCAAGGTCACCGCCATTGGGACGAACCTGGATCCCAAATAAGAAAGCGCGCTCGTCGAGTTCCTCCGTGAGAACAGGGACATCTTTGCCTGGCAACCTGCCGACATGAAAGGTGTACCTAGGGAATTTGCCGAGCACAGCTTAAACATTGATCCAAAATCCAAACCAGTGAAACAAACTCTACGACACTTTGGAGATGAGAAGAGACGCGCCATTGGCAAAGAGATAGCTAGGTTACTTAAGGCTAGATTTATCCGAGAAGTCCTTCACACCCAATGGGTGGCCAATCCTGTACTTGTCCCCAAAAAGGGAACCAATGAATTAAGAATGTGCGTTGATTACACCGGCTTGAACAAAGCATGTCCCAAAGATCCGTTTGCTTTGCCTCGCATTGACCAAGTCATTGACTCGACGGCTGGCTCGGAACTTTTGTGTTTTCTCGATGCATACTTAGGATACCACCAGATCAAGCTGAGGAAGTCGGACCAATTGGCCACTTCATTCACTACCCCATACAAAATGTTTTGCTATGTCACGATGCCCTTTGGGCTGAAAAACGCAGGTGCTACCTACCAGCGGACAATGCAACATTGCCTTCATGACCAAATTGGTCGGAACGTTCACGCCTACGTGGATGATATCGCGGTGATGTCTAAAAAGTCAAACGACTTAATCTCCGACTTAAAAGAAACCTTCGATAATCTCTGGAAATACAACATGATGCTTAACCCTAAGAAGTGCGTCTTCGGGGTTCTAGCCGGCAAATTGTTGGGCTTCATCGTTTCCCAGCGTGGAATCGAGGTCAACCCGGAGAAAATTAAGGCCATCTTAAACATAAACCGTCCGACATGCCTAAAGGACATTCAACGACTAACATGTTGTGTTGCAGCAGTTAGTCGGTTCGTCAGCCGACTTGGAGAGAAGGCCCTGCGGCTGTACAAGTTGCTGAAAAAGGCAGACAATTTCACGTGGACGGACGAGGTAGATGCAGCATTGAAGTAGCTCAAGGAGATTCTTTCCTCAGCGCCCATCCTTGCAGCACCCGAGCCTGGTGAGCCCCTGTTAATTTACATGGCGGCAACCAACCGATTTATGAGCATCGTCGTCGTCGTAGAGCGGAAGGAACCAGGCTATGATCACGGAGTTCAATGACCAGTTTACTACGTAAGCGAGGTCTTGACAGATTCCAAGCAGCGTTACCCGCACTACCAAAAGATAGCTTATGGAGTATTCCTCGCTTCTCGGAAGCTGAGACATTACTTTCAGGAGCACCCAATCACAGTGGTGAGCAAGACTCCATTGTCGGACATCATCAACAACAACGACACTACAGGAAGGGTCACGAAGTGGGGAATTGAACTTGCCGCCTTCGAGATCACCTACAAGAGACGCGACGCTATCAAATCACAAGCCTTGGCGGATTTTGTTGTAGATTGGACGGAGATGCCAGACGCTACTCCGTTGCCAGAACCAGAGTACTGGGTGATGCACTTTGACGGTTCAAAGATGCTCAACGGCTCGGGGGCTAGTGTATTGCCACAGTCACCAACAGGAGACAAGCTACACTACGTTCTGCAGATCCACTTCGAGGCTACAAACAACATGGCGGAGTATGAAGCACTCATTCACGGACTACGTGTAGCCAAGGATATTGGCATCAAGCGCATAGTTTGCTGTGGAGATTCCGACTTGGTTGCCCAGCAGGTGGCTGGCACCTGGAATGCGCGGAACCCTATGATGGCGGCATATCGAGACGAAGTGGACGAGATAGCCAAGAGCTTCTTGGGCTACGAAGTTAAGTATGTGCCTAGGGAACAAAACGAGGCGGCTGATCTGCTGTCTAAGCTAGGATCAGGGCGCAAGCGAATTCCGCCAGGAGTTTTCCTCGAGCACCTGCGCACACCATCCGTGAAGGGAGCCGACATCGACAATCCGGATAGAGCTGACTCTTTCGTCAACATGGTGACTAAGGTCCCCCCGGCTTGGACAAAACCGTTCATGGAATACCTTGAACACGGAACTTTGCCCGAAGACAAAGTCGAAAGACGACAAATAGTACGACGAGCAAAGGGTTATACCATAATCAATGGGCAACTCTACAAAAGGAGCACTACTGGTGTATACCTAAAGTGTGTTTCCCAGCTAGAAGGTATGGAAATCCTACGCGAAATCCATCTCGGAGATTGCGGGCATCACACCGCTCCTCGATCGTTGGTCGCGAAAGCCTTCCGGCAAGGATTCTACTGGATGACCGCGAAGGCGGACGCCGACAAGCTGGTTGAGACATGCATGGGATGCCAGTATTATGCCCGACAACCACATTTTCCTGCTGAAGAACTGCGAACAATACCAATAACTTGGACGTTTGCGGTCTAGGGGCTAGACATGGTGGGACCGTTATAGAAGACACCTTGTGGGTTTACACATCTGCTTGTAGCAGTTGATAAATTCACCAAATGGATACAAGCTAAACCCATTAGAAAGCTTGATGGGGCAACTGCCCTCAGGTTTGTCCGGGATCTAGTGGTGAGATTTGGTCTCCCACATAGCATTATCACCGACAATGGAAACAATTTATCACTCGGAGAAGTGGAGGCATATTGCTGGGAGAAAGTCATCCGGCTTGACCTTGCATCTGTGGCACACTCACAATCCAATGGTCAGGTTGAGTGAGCCAATGAATTAATTCTGCAGGGAACTAAGCCACGTCTTGAGGCACCGCTACATAGAGCGGCTGGAGCCTGGGCGGAAGAATTGCCATCTGTGCTGTGGAGTTTACGAACTACACCCAACAGATCTGCCAGCTACACTCCTTACTTCATGGTATATGGAGCAAAAGCTATCCTGCCTTCTGACATCCTCCACGATGCACCAAGAGTTGCCGCCTACGACGAGGATGATGCTAAAGAATCCAGACGCCTGGATGTGGACCTTCTCGAGGAGGAGCGCATTTTGGCATGCCAAAGATCCGCCATCTACCAGCAGAAGCTACGCATCTACCATAGTCGCCGCGTTCGGCATCGCTCGTTTAAAGAGAGGGATTTGGTGCTCCGACTTAAGCAGAAAAAATCACACAAATTATCCCCGCCATGGGAAGGACTGTTTATCATAGGCAAGGCACTGCTCCATGGGTCTTACTACCTTGTTGACAATCGTGAACTAAAGGATAGACCCAACAAGGATCATAAGCGTAAGCGACGTGACCTGAATGATGACTACCCGGAGCTTGATCAGCCATGGAACATAGCACAACTACGTCCTTTTTACACTTAGCATTTTTATCTAATTGTGTCTCTCTTATATGATCAATGAAATAAAGCTCTTTGGTTCACTCATATTTCTGAGTCTTTTACCTCCTTTAGTGTTCATTTTTGGATCATATAAAACCTTTATGCACAAGCTTTGCGTTTGCAGTTGTGAAAATTCCGCCTACGGGCGTTAGCTTAAGTTTTCTGGTCTACACGTTCTTTGTCGTTTTTATGTGGATTCTGGAGTAGTGACTTTTGGCACTTATTGTCGGCGATTTTGTGCTCAGGTTATTGACGGTACCATTGGGCATCATCACCTAAGCGCATGGTTCCGACAACGAGTCTTCCGACTCACGAAAAGTCAAGCATAAGAACCAAAGTAATGGATAAGCCAGCACTTGCTTAAAAAATATATACATGCTGGGAACTAAATTCTTAAGTAGCAGGACATAACAACCATTGTTTTCCGCCTTAAGTTACACCATTAAGTCCCCCCCCCCCGCATCCACCAAAGGCAAAACAAATATTACATAGTGTTTTTCACTCTTTGGGCGCAAGAGACTTGGAAGCAGCATCGTCCCCAGCCAGAGAATCACCCTCAACATCAGCGCAATGATGAGACTCGAAGGAATCTTGGTTGACGCTGTCGATGGTGTTCATGGGCACGAAGACGTCGATGTCCACCAACTCGGTGACTCTGGTGTCATAATCCGCGAGTGATGACAAGATGGCTTCGTGATCAATCTCTTTGCCGTCATCATCAACGTCAGGGATGCCAAAGGTCACCGTATCGATGTCGGTATTTGTAGTGTGCCTTCACCATTGAGAGCGCCATCCTCGCGCCAGACCGTGCACATGAAGCTTTCCAGTTTGTAACACGCTCGGGGGCTCGGCGCAGAATCTCCGAGTACTTCGTCATGGAGTCCAATGCCTTGATATATATCTGGAGGGGCTTAGCAATCTCCTTGGCTTGGGTGATGGCGGTGTTGATGAAGTTGCCGGCAAGAACCATGCATTCCTTGTCCGAAGGAGGCGAGCGGGTTAAACCCATAAGCGCTAAAAATTCCGACAAGGAGCGCATGAGATCAATAAACTCTAAGTATCCAGACTACAGAAATACAAGGCGGAGGACACTTACTGAAGATGCTGGCCTTAGCCTGCCAGACAGTGTCCGCCAAGGATTCCTTCTCTTGTTGGAGGAGCTTAAACGCCTCGCTGTGGCGATGGTTTTGCTCATCAGCAGCTTGCTTCTGATCTTTTAAGATCGCAAGCTCCTCCTTAAAGCGATTGATCTCCGCGGAGGCAGAATCTTGCAGGGCTTTCATGGAATCCTCGTGCATCTTCAGGATCTCTTCCCTATCCTTCTTAAGGATTTTGTTCTCACTGTCCAACTGCTGAATGTGCTTGGACTGCTCAACAATATCCTTGGCCTTGGCGACATGCTCTACAAGTCGGAGAAAACAAAATACACAGTGAGTACTCGAAGAAGGAAGGCATAAAACCAAGATGGATTGCGCAAAAAAGAAAACAGACTCTTGTTTTTGATGACCTGTTCCTTCAAGATGGCAGTTTTACCCTTTTCAGCTTCAAGATCTGCGCATCTTCTGGTACTTGTCGTTGGCCATGCCCCGCCGAGCATTCTCGTTCTGTGAAACAAAGGAAAAAGTTAAAACTGTTGTTTAGTCTACTTGGAGCACCTAGTCGGAAACTTTCCATCTAGGCGCTCGGGGGCTACAGCGAAATTTTTTCAACTTAGCAATATGCTTAGCTTTGCTTTAAAGAATCTAGTCGGAGCTACTTCAGTTCTCGATTAGAAGCTTGGGGGCTACAGTATAAAGTTTTAACTCAGAAAATGCTTAGATTTTCTTTAAGCATCTAGTCGAAACTAATTCAGTTATAACTAGAGGCTTGGGGGCTATAGTATTGAAAAATATAAACACTGCGTATGCTACTCTTACATCGTCTAGTTGGAATATTTTCTTCCATCTAAATGCTTGGGGGCTACAGTGAGAGATCTTTCTAACTTAGTCACTCTTAGAGCATATAGATGCAAAACCTATGGTTTTCCGTCTACATCCTCGGGGGATACAGTGGGATACTCTTAATGAAATGCAAAAGGCAAAGTAAAACTTACAAGTGCAATAATCTTGAGGTTTGTAGCACTCTCGGCCAGCAGCTTGCCAAAGGAAATGCTATTTCCCCGCAAGATATCTGCTTGTCGGAGCAGCTCCTCAATACCGCATGTCGGATATGACGGCACTCCTCCAGGAACCATAGTTATGTTACTCGGCAGGAGCGCCGGGTAAACTATCTTCAGGAACTCGAAGGGTTTCTGGGGAGTAGGGGCGCCGCCTTCTAGAGCAACGCTCTCCTGCATCGCCTGCTCTCCAACAACAGCGAGTTCGGTAGAAGCGCCAGAATCCACTTCCATGGTGCCTCCTAGGCTTGAGAGCTTGTCGGGGCAGAGGAAGGCTTGACGGCAGGAGTAGCAGGGGCGATGGCGGGGGAGGAGTCGCGATGCAGCATATCTTTGATATTTCTAGAAGCCCCCAAAGTCTTGGAGGTCTTCTTGAGGCTGGTTGTGGCTTTCTTCCTAAACGCAAAGTGCATAAGTACAGGAACAAGACAGATAAATAAGACAATGTCGGAGAATGAGAAGCTCACACTAATGGGGGTGCTTTGGCAAAAATCCCGGTGGATCTTTTCTTTTCCGCCTCCAGGGCGGCGGTAGTCTTCTTGGAGGCTCCATCCTCCGTCTTCTTCTTCTTGCCTCCGTCGGCAGCGTCAGAGGTGGAGCTCTTCCGCTTTCGCGCCAATGGGACATCGTCGTCGGACATGACCGTGACTTCCTTCATCTTTGTATCGTAGATTTTGGTAGCCAGGTTGTCCTCATCTAGATCGCTAAGTTGTTAAGTTAGAAATCACCGTGTTAGATGAAGCGGTAATGGCAAGACGGAGAAATTGGAGTATATGTCGTACACGAAAAATACATATCTACCTTTGGGCACTTGCCGTCTACGTACATGTCGCAGGTGATGGTGAAGCCACGCTTCTTATCCTTCACCTTGACGATGTCCTTCATGCGGAGCTTGACGGAGTCGCTTGAGAAGTTATCCACGGAGATCCGGAGGGTATCCCTTCGATCACTGGTATACTCGTGCATGAACTTCGCGCGGTGCTGCAGAGGCTGGATTCGCCTGATGAACTAGCACATGGCCAGGTCCAAGCCGGTCAAACCCGTCTCTATGAACCATTCAAAGGAATGCCGGGGCTGTAGAAGTACGTCTGCTGCCAGTTTTTGCATGACTCGTGGCCGACGATGTCGGGGAACCGCCGGCCAGGTCGGATCTTGAAGCTTATGGTGCCGTAGTTCCTAAGCTCCTCCTTACTGTGTCCGGCTTCACGTTTAATGGCGAAGAAGTACACGAACAAGTCTAACCTAGGCCTAATCCCTAGGTAACCCTCACAAAGTGCCGCGAAGCTGCTAAGCACTAAGATGCTATTGGGGGAGAGGTTATGGGGTTGGACCTTGTAGTGGTTCAAGACGGAGAGAAAGAAGTGGGAGATGGGCAGAGAAACGCCGCGTACCAGCTGAGCCTTGAGGTACACCTTTTCTCGGCTTGGGAGAAGGTGTCACCTCGTCCGGCCGCCTGGCCAAAGAGCCCCTCCGTCGGGGGGAGGTAGCCTTCGGCGACCATCTCTTGGATGTCGCGGTCGGTGATGTCCGAGCTGCGCCAGTCGCCCTTGTGCGAGTCTGGCTCTTCTTCCAGAGGCTCTAGCGCCGCCAGATTATGGTCGCCACCGGTGGTTTCAATCACCGCCGATGCGGGGATGACCAGTCCCTCTGGGGGCACGACGACGGAGCTCGCCGGCTTTGCCGTGGCTTCGCTCGACGCCGCCATCGATGGGGAGGAGCTGCTGCTGGCCATGGGATGCTGGAAGGATGCGACTGACGCAGAGGGAGGCTAGGGTTTTCGAGGTTTCTCGCGGAGAGCTCGAGGAGGCGTGCGGCTGGAGGAAGAAGACGATGACGCGAGAGGAATGAGGTAAAAGGTGGAAAGTGTCCCACGGTTACTATTTATCATGCTCTGCGTCAAGATTCGTGTAGCTGATCGAACGGTTGCCGCGCAGATGACGTGTTCGTGAACGTGCGCGGTAATTTAGCCACGTCTCCAACCGTCGTCGCCAACGTTCGTATCACTCGCGCGGGAAAATCGGATATGATTGCGTTCTCTTCATGTGTGAGTTACGAGGTGTAGCTGACCTAAGCCTACGTCGTCCTAGCTGACACGGGTAGATGAGCCGTCACATCGAAGATTCCGGCATGGACGGATTTAATCCGACTACAGAAGAGTACGATGGAAGATTCAGCATTTCTCCGGCTTACCATTCGAAGACGGAGAAAACCTTGCAGGGTTCTTTGGGAGGACTACAAGATATTGCTTGACGGTTTGCTGACATCCATCTAGAAGGAGCATTCAACGTGAAGAGGCAAGATGGCGCAAGATCTCGGAGTTCTCCGGGGGATACTGTTGGGGATATGCTATATGGGTATCCTTATAGCATGTCTCTTATCCGACTAACCCGGGTGGCCCATAGTCGGTAGCATGGCCTATGGCCTGCTGGGCGGCCCAGTTAGGTGGATCCAGAAGGGAGGCCCATGCCGGATAAAGGAAGGCTACGGTGAGTCACCAGGCATCTTGAGCCTTGGAGCGCAAGATACACAAGACTAGTAATAGACGGTAGGACTCAGAACTTTGTCCGGCTAGGACTTTTACCTGTAACCCTAGGACCTGGCGACTATATAAGTCGGGCCTATGGGAGCCTTTAGGGCATCGATTCAGACAACCTCGCATAGCGAACCTATCTCTGTAACTCGGCGTATTGCCCTTATAGTGATTTATAGCAGGAGTAGGATTCTACCGCCATTGTGGGATCTGAACCTGGGTAAGCTGTGTTACCTCGTATCCGTCAACCGTTCGCCTTACCCCACGTCTCTAAACACGCACTGTGAGGACCCCTCCATGGCGTACTCGTCGGCAATACCACGACATTAATTGGTCTTTCCTCCAGCAAACACTCCGTATGAAAGGTTTTTCTGAGGAGTGGCGCACTCTTATTCAGTCATTTGTGTCTAGGGGTACTGTTGCCATTAAAGTAAATGAAGATACTGGCAAATACTTCCAGACCAAGAAAGGACTAAGACAAGGGGATCCATTATCGCCTTTACTATTTAATATAATGGCTGATATGTTGGCTATCCTTATTGAGAGGGCTAAGGCTGATGGTCAAATTGCAGGATTAGTTCCACATCTTGTTGATGGTGGACTCTTATTCTTCAATACGCTGATGACACAATCCTTTTTATGGAACATGATCTGGAGAAGGCTAAGAATCTGAAATTAATTTTATCAGCATTCGAGCAGTTATCTAGGCTTAAAATAAACTTCCATAAGAGTGATTTGTATTGTTTTGGTGAGGCCCAAAACGAGGCCCACCTATATGCTGAACTTTTCGGCTATGGTCAGGGGAAGTTTCCAATCAATTATTTGGGAATAACGATTCATTATTGGTGTCTCACAATAGCTGAATGGAAACTTGTTGAGGAAAGGCTATAAAAATGTCTTAATAATTGGAAAGGCAAATTGCTATCCCTTGGTGGAAGACTAGTATTCATAAATTCAACACTTACTAACATGGTACTGTATATGATCTCGTTTTTTCAATTACCAAAAGGAGTCTTGAACAAAGTGGATTATTTCCGTTCAAGATTTTTTTTTGGCAAGGGGATAGTGAGAAAAATAAGTATTGACTGGCCAGATAAAATATGGTTTGCCGCCCGAAGGAGTTTGGTGGACTGGGCATACATGATTTGCAAGTCGAAAACATTGCCTTTCTGGGCAAATGGATTTTTAAACTACTTTCTGAAGATGGCGTTTGGCAAACCATGTTATGTGGGGTCCAAAGCTGTGTCCCAAGTGGTTTGGAAACCCGGTGACTCACATTTTTGGGCGGGTCTCATGGCCATCAAAAATCATTTCTTTCATTTTAGTGCTTTCGAGATTAAGGATGGATCACAAGTTAGTTTTTGGGAAGATAAGTGTCTTGGACAAACTACTCTTCGCGAATAATATCCAGCTCTATATTCGATTGTTAGACACAAAGGGGATACAATTTCCACAGTGATGGAAAACAATCCTCCTAATGTGTCTTTCAGAAGAAGTCTCATTGGGCCTCGACTGATATCTTGGAACAATCTACTATTACAATTATCCATGATACAATTATCGGACGGTGTTAACGTGCTCAAATAGAAATTACTTTAAAGTGGTAAATTTTCTGTTGGCTCACTATATAGAGTTTTGGTCCAACCTGATATCCCGGTTGATGATAATAGTAAAATTTGGAAAATGAAAATACCCCTTAAGACGAAGATATTTGCATGGTTCTACGGAAAGAGGTAATTCTAACAAAGGATAATCTTGCAAAGAGGAATTGGCATGGAAGTACACAATGCGTTTTTTGTCATCAAGATGAGACAATTCATCATTTATTCTTTCATTGCAAATTTGCTTGCTCTATATGGTCATTCATCCAAACAGTTTCTGGTCTATCTCCTCCACGGTCTGTAACCAATGTTTGGTAATTGGTTGCATGAAATTGTTAATAAATACAGAACTTTGTTTAGGGTGGAAGCGCTTGCCATTATATGGTCGCTATGGCTTTATAGAAATGACAAGATTTTCAATAACATGGTGTCTTCTTCTCTACAGGTTATTTATCGAGCCACGGCTATCCTCCGACCATGGATTGTTCTCCAACGCATGGAGTTTCACGACTTATTTGTAGAGGGATGTACGCGATTAGTGGACACGGCGAGGGATATTTTCTCCCGACATGGATGGCCGCGTGATTTGAGGATTGACCTATCTTAGATTGAAGACAATTATTTCGATAGTGCCTTTTTGTATTACTTGTATACTTTTTCCCTAGTTCTGGCGTTCGTGTGGCTATGTGCATCTTGATTATGCAGAGACCGGGTGTAAACATTAAACTTAAGTTAATAAATGCGTTCTTTTCCAAAAGAAAAAGGGGTCGAAACGTGCACTGACCATGCAAAGTCATTGATCCTCCGTCCCGAGCGAACCAGCAAAGGCTGTATCACCGAAGGCATGAAAGGAGTGCAAGAAGGTTCCGTGACCGCTCGTGTTTTGAACGCCCACGCTACCACCGACATCACATTGTGTATATGTGCCTCTCATGCCAAAATATAGGTGGTACAGTTGTGGTGCTACACTCATTTTAGTGATAGGGAAAAACAAAGAGAGTGCATGAAAGCTAGCTGCTACGGTTCTGACCAAGGAAAAGGAAAAACGGCAGACCTATGGAGGAGGAGAACATGCGGGACGCGAATGCATGTGTTTGTGCTGGCAGATTAGTCGCTGGTTATCACTCACCAGTGTGACGTGCTCTAGATATGCATCTGAATTGAACGACGATTGGTGGAGCAGTACACGACGATCAGGGCTTTGTCAATGTTCACATCAACCAATGTGCAAGACAGAAGGTCCATGTGTCTCGCTACATTTACTACTACAAAACCCTCCCGTTGTCAGTTATACTAAGATGAAAGAAACCCTCAAGCTCGCAAAAAAGTGGGGGAAGTAAAAGGTTTGCTGTCTTCTAAACAACTTCATTTCTTTTTATGTCTTGCAAACATTTTGGGCACAAATGAGATGTCTCGAATCCTCAGGGTATTCAGGAACATGACTATTGTCAAGTGGCAGAGCTATGTACAAGTCAGAGGGGGCCACGGCACCCCTAGACTTGAAACAATCAATGAAGACAAAAATATTTTAGGGGCTTAGATGGGAAACTTTTGAGTGATTTGCCCCTCCAAACATTCCAATATTACCATTTGCCCCTCCAACATTCTGGGCCAGCTCTGCCACTTCTATTGTCAACTGTAACTCTCATAACTCTAAGTGCTCTTGCATTCTCTGAGAATCTTGAACATATATAAGATAATATTGCAAGTAGCCACGGATCTGAAATTGGGCAGGTAGCTCCAGTTGTAACAGTATAAACAATTCCTCTATATATGTTGCTACAAGTGCAGCTCTGATGAACACCATCGGAAGAATCGTACGCAAAAGCGTTGAATAGCTAATGGAACTCTCCCAGTTTCACGTTTTACTGCTGTTTTTGCTTGTTTGCACAACAAAATATGCATCCCTGGCTTTAGGAAACATTGTGACATGTTTATTCAGGGTGCCGCAACAATGTGTTATGTGGTCATGCACCCTCAAGTCCAGGGGAGTCCAGGGGATAACTGATAGAGATTTCTAAAACTATAATTTAGTCAACCCAACCTTGCAAGATGATACATAGTTCGCGAAGCAGCTATGAAAATTCACCTTCTTTTTTTTTAAATGGAGGAATTTTTTTGTCTCATCTTATCAATTAAGGAAGATGATAAAGGTTCAGTACAAGGCCGAGCAACTCGGGGTACAAAAGTATTACTCTTGTGATATCATATACCTAAGTGCTCAGCACCCGTCATGCTCCAAAGATCTGCCTCTCCTTTAATATTACAAACAACAGGCAAGGCTTTTGCATATATTTCCGCCTATGCAAAGCTGCGGAAATTCAGCTTGAAGATTGTGTCTTCTTGATGCGCCGGTTTGAGTTCAAAAGATTGTTTCATACCCACTCCAAAATATATGATATTTTAGCCTTTTTTCAAAACCACATGTATCTAGAAGGCTTTTATTATGTACCTGTACACTAAAAGACTAAAAGATATCTAGATGTATGTTTTAAAGAAATAACAAAAATATTTAATGGAATGCCCTCTTAGTTGTGAAGCACACGAAGTGGCTAAACACGAATTTGTTTTTGAGTGCTAGTGATAAAAAACCTCATGGACTTTAAGTAAAGTAACAATAACTAGGGAATACCAAGATTGAACCATGTTCCTTAAAGACTAATGACGCATCAATCTCTTTACCACTGAGAAAATCGTAATATGATCTAGGGTCGTCTGGACTGAAATTCAGAGTCGGATAACTAGTATAAGGGCAACTCCAACAGTGACTCGCATTTCAAGCATAAAAATATTCGAATTTTTTCGTTTGCGTTGGCCAGCAGACAAGCCAGATACCTATGTCCTTGCTTTGTCCGTTTAGGGTGCACAGTGCACCCAATGACACCTCCATAAAAGTTTTTGCACAAAATAAAAGCCCAAAAAATGAAACAAAATAAAAATATAATTAAACATATGCATTAAAAACTACATACTTCAACTAAATAAAGGAAATAATAACATCACATCCTACTCTAGAGTAAGGTGAGGTAGCGCTAGCTAGGCAACGGGCCGAGGGTGGGGGCATCGCCGGTGGCTCCTAGTCGTCGTCAATCTCAATGAAGATCTAGGGCGGCAACAATATCATTGACTCCAGCGGGGGAGAAGTTGGTGGTGCTGCCATCATCGCCGGAGAGCCACGCCCATGCCCTCCCACTTCGCCTCCTCGTCCAGCAACAAGGCGTCGATGGTGGAATGGAGTTCCTCCTCCTCGATCATTGGATGCTCCTCCATCGGCTTGTCCTTGACGACAAGCAGCAACATATGGGGCAGCGGTGGCTGTGGGTCCATGTACGCACTATATGCACCGCGGTATAGGGACCAGTCCACCACGTCGGGTTGTAGCAGGGAAAACACCCAGGCTTGTGACTGCTCCTCCTCCTCCGGCTCATCCTCCTCCTCGTAGTCCACGTCGTCATCCTTGAGGCCCTCGAGGTGAGCCTCGATGGCCTACCAACGAGCATCGTGCTCCGCCTCAAACGAGTCTAGGACGTAGGCTGGGTCCCTCCACAAATCCATAGGAAGGAAGGCTCTGCACCGGAGGATCTCCCGGCAGCACGTCGGTTCCCTTGCTGGGAAGGCCTACACATGCACACATGCACCCAAGCCTCTAGGATTTCTATACGCGTGCGGGAGTAGGGAATGGGAAGTGGATTGCAAAGGGGACGAGTGTCCCAATTTAAGGACATGAATTTGTAGGTGTCGGTGGTCAATGACTTTTCCTCTTCACAGTCGCTGACGCATGGGCCTCGCGAAGACAATGGGAGGACATGTGCTGATATGTCGCCAGCCTGCGTCCACCACAAATTTGGACTGGGAATGGGCGCTACATAGACACATTAGCAGATGTGGTCCATGTGCGGTGCCCGTTGGGCCTTGACTTTGTCCCACAGGACATATTCGATCGGCCCCGGTCCGTTTGCGGGATATCGTTGGAGTTGCTCTAATCCCCCATTAGGATGTATACATATATTTTTTAAATAGAGGCAAAAAATTGTCTGAATCTATGAATTAAGAAGGGAATTGCCTAACCGAGCAAAAATGTTACAATAGCGCCACATAGACTCCTACAACCACAAACTCCCGACACAAGGATCAACACACCGTAAAGGAAAACCCACCGTGAGCACATGCGAAAGATCTCGAAAACGACAACCCGAAAAATTATGCGAATCATCTGCCAAGAAGTTGCAGACTCCTTGTGGCGCCACTCTTTAGATCTTTTCCAGCTAAGTATTGTTTGCGATGCACACACTTCAGATCTTTGCAAAAAATGTGCCCATAGTTCTATAGATATTGAGAAGAATCACGCATACGAACGCAAGTGGGCAGATCCTCCCGCTTGCTGAAAATTAGTTTGGTACAACTCTCAATGTTTCGGTGTTTCAGATGAACCCAGAATTTCAGAAATTCTATAGCCACCTTTGTCTTGCCTCCATTTCAATGAACTAATAAAGAGCGTTGTATGAATCTTTTCAATGCAGAGGTTCTTAGGCTGGTCCGAATGAGAATATCATAGCTAGTATAATGCATGCTATGTTGGAAAAATCTAACGTGACACAATAATTAATAAAAAAAGAGATGGTTAAAGTATCATATGTAGATACCGTATCATAGCACGTAAAACTAGAAAATCCTTATACAAATAAATTTTGTACATAATTTTCTATTAAGATTCTACAAATCATTGAATATAGTACTAGTATGATATTATTATATGATATCATGCACTATGAAGATAGTATCATACACTAGTATCATATGCATGATACTAGTAGTATGATACTATCACTATGATCAGCCTTATCCTCCATTTCGAAGAAAAAAGTTATTTCGTCTCCCCTAGTTATCCTTGAAAGGTGTATCGGGATTGGCAAGTCATCATACCTAGGGTCTTGCGCAAACCAGGTAGTGAAGGATGACTTATCAGCAAAGCACATCGTGTTTCGAGCGGTAAAGAGGATGTCGATACAACAAGGAGTGTCTGTATTTGTACCGCTTACTTTTCTGGTGCTTCCCATGCCTACAAGCTGGTGGGCAAAGCTTCCCTCTAGCCACTAGACAGGATGCACCGGCGCCGCGAGACCCCAGTTAGCATCATTCCTAGGATGGACTAAGCAATACCCTCTTCTAAATCAGTGATACAGTTGTGGTTCTACTCGTTTTGGTCAGAGAACCGAGGAAAGCAAAGAGATGTCCATAGGTATCCGAGAAGAAAGCTTGTATTTATGTGAGTAGATGGATTGTTCACTAGTGTGATGTGCCCTATATATAGCTCCGTGAACTGAACAACATTTACTGAGTACAATATACAAAATCAAGGATTTTTAGATCAC
This sequence comes from Avena longiglumis, assembly GCA_030063025.1. NCBI lineage: Eukaryota > Viridiplantae > Streptophyta > Magnoliopsida > Poales > Poaceae > Avena > Avena longiglumis. The sequence goes on along the minus strand of CP125974.1, from coordinate 450,698,567 downwards.
ATGGATGGAGGGTGAGGTCTATTACTACTCCGGTACATTTTCTTTTTAAAAAGGGAAGGCCATGGCCCGAGTTTAGATTAATAAAACAAACATCATAGTACACATAAATTAATAAAGCAAACACCTTTAGTAAATTTGCTTCTTGATAAAACAGACTATAAAAGTTGTCCATGTTGAAGTGACGATAGATGAATTCCGCGTCCATTTACTGGCAACGTCTTCAGAGACCTTCCTAAATACACTAATAGTTCCGGCACTTGAGCACAAAGTTTGATTTAGTCCTCGTAGTGGGAATGTGCAGAGTCGACTCTCATTTTTTCTCAATTTCGTTCTAAACCAAGTTTTGTTGTCAAAATTGCGCTGACTTGGATGACACGTGGACATGTGGTACACACGGAGGAGAGTAGTTGCCCTGAAATTTTACACGTAGCCCATCCCGTGTGAGTCTGTTACGACGAATTAATCTCCCGGCAGGTTAATTATGGGAAACCCCCTCCCCACTAATTGGTAGGATATCCTCTGTCGAACTAAACAACAAGCACAAGTCATTTCTACTATATGACAATTATCATAATAAAGTCGATTTCTTTGTAAAAAAACATCGTGCCATGTTATGTGGCGATGTTTATTCAGGGTGCTGCAACGACATGTTATGTGACGATGCACCTTCAAGTCTAGGCCATAGCCGGTAGATATTTCGGCAACCTAATATAACCAACCCAACCTTGCAAGCTATAGATGCATATTTGGCCAAGAACTTGTGGAAATTCAGCTTGCAGATAGTGTCTTCTTGATGTGCGGTTTCAGTTTAAAAGATTGTTTTGTACGGTACATTTCTAATGGAATGCCCTCTCACCTGTGAACGAGACAAAGTGTCCTATTATGACTTTGTTTCATTTCACGACATTTGTAAAAGTGCAAACAATGCTATTCGTAACACTGGTAGAAAAGGACCCATGCGTCCCGGTTGGTAAGGACCATTAGTCCCGGTTGCCCAATCGGGACGGGGCAATCGGGACTAAAGCTCTAACCATTAGTCCCGGTTGCCCCACCAACCGGGACAAATGGGGCACACGTGGCGGCATCAGAGCGCGAGGGGGGTGGAGCATTAGTCCCGGTTAGTAACACGAACCGGGACTAATAACTTCGCCGCTGCAGAGATTTGGCCATTTCTTCGCCGGCAGAATTCATTTTGGCACATTTTGTTGCCGCGACAGCATTTTCGCCACTTTTTGTGCCGCGGCAGAGAATTCATTTAGGTTATTTTATTGTTTATTTAGTGTTTTGAACTTATCAACGAAGGAACCTTATATTACACAAGATCATCATGACAACATTACATTCAATACACGGATCGAGTTCATGCACTACATACAAAAGTTGCTATTCGATGCTACCAGCCAATTTCTTGAAAGTTGCTATTTTTACAATTCCTATTGTCTATACACAGCCGAGTAGTATTTCCCTTGTGTGTTTAGGACTTCTGCATCCAAGAATCCCGCCAATTCCTCCTGAATTGCTCGTATGCGATCCTTTGGCAGAAGACCGTCCCGTAGACGTTCGATCTGATTTAAAAAAGGAGTCAGCCTATATGAATATGAAACTAAACACAATTTGATTGTAATTAAAAACTATAGAAATTGTTTACGTACGTGGAGTTGCTCTAAATTTCTGCCCTTCTCATCGCACGTCTGTCGGATGAACTCGCATACATAGTATCCACATAGATTGTTACCTGGTCCCTGCGTCAGGCACTTTACGAGAACAGAGTTTAATCAAAATAATAATCAAGCATGATAATAACTGTATCAAAACTAGAATCAAAGAGATGCGCGGATATAGCTAGTGGTGCTTACATCTAGTGGTTGAAATGTAAGCTCCTCTTTTCAAACACCCCTAGCCTTCTTGGTGAACCGTTTCCAAGCGCTGCCCGGCGTAGAAAACGAATAAAATAAGTTATTAAGTACTTGATATCATAAAATTCACGAACGTTGCCGATATAGTGTCATAATGATTAGAATTACCGCTGGAGAAGTATCTGCATGTCCTTCCACGTCTCAAGGGGTTTATGTTTCGAGTCCATGACTAGTACACGCCATTTGTCAAGTTGAATGATTAACAGAATATAGTGGTACCTGCGAATGCAGAACTAATCAATTATATACTTAACATCGAGTAAGCGAAATAGAAAGTGTATACAAGACAATAACACTCACTGGAAGTTGTAAGGAAATAGTATTTCCCTTTTGGTTTCTTGAAACCTTAACGCGTCTACTATATTATCCTCCGTATCCTGGAGGGCTTATTTTGAGATTAGCTTCATGAACCCAATATGGGTCAATGAAGCCAATGTCATAGATTTGTCCTCTGCTGCATTCGAGAATCTTCATTCTGCATATTACAGTATGATTATATACATGCAATAAACAAAATAATATAGCTGGAGACTAAATTAATTATAGAATTAGTACTTACAGACAATAGGCACTCATGATCGATTTGTCCAAGGCGTCTTGATTGAATAATTGAAATAGTTTATCAAATTCAATGGATATCATGTCATCCTTATCTTTCCCATGATGCTTTTTTGTAACCCTCAGCACTATCCAGTTAGCCCTGGCCCTTGTGGCATGCATGTACCAGTTATGCAATCTTCGCATTTTTGTTGGAAGATTGTTTACCTCCTCAGGTTTGACGAGAGGTTTTCCGTACTGGTATTGGTATGCTACTTCACTCACGGGGAAGAACTCTAATCGGGATAAATCGGGCAATACTCATACCTTGAGCAGCGGCTTCTCAGACAGTAACTACCTGGATCATACGCTCTTCGCCCCATATTTGCTCGACCCCACATTGGTTTGAGAAATCACCTTGAGAGAGGCCCAAGTCTGTTTTGCTTGTTCTCCGAAATGGCAACAGATTTCCGCTTGCATCAAGATCTTGCTCTTGAGGCTTTTTGTGTCGCATGTGACTTGAGAATAGAACGCTCATAGTCTGATGACAGCTTTGGCTCGGGCTGATGAAGATTCTTTAGCATTTTTAACACTTTGCCTTTTTCTTCTTTGGTGTTGGGGAACTCTGGCTCTTTCGGCCGCCTCAGCAAAAACGCTCGTTCCGCATCAACGATCGCCGATCTCCTCTTCAAGACATCATAAGCTCTCTTGGGAGGAACCGTTGGTACTTTTGGAAGAGGCTCTTGTTTACGTTTGGCGATCGCTTACGACGACAAGATGGCGGTACGCTTACGCTTTTATCCCGAGGCGACGCGATGGCTCCGTGGCGATGGCTGCATTGTGAGATTGGTGAGGCGACGAGCCGGTGAGGCGACGGAGCCGGTGAGGCGACGAAGACGGCTGCAAGGGCGGCGACCTCTCTAGAGACGGTGAGGCGGCGAAGATGGCCTTGGCGTGTGATTTCGAAGCACGATACAATCCTTCGGCCATAGAATGGTGACGTTTTTTGCGTCAAACAGAACAGTCAAATCCCCTTCACAAGCAGGGTAGTGAAGATCCAAAACATCAAAGGTGGGCATGATTTCATCCACGCCGACAACAGCGTAGCCCTCTGGAACCGGACGACAGTGGTAAGTTGGTGTGGGTCATATTGGTAAGGCATAGCCGACCGCCACCTTCATTGATATGTTCACAACTTTGACATGTAGCTCGCGATGTCATCATCTCGTGATATCATCCACGGGTAGCCAACAGGAGCCATCGTCGGCATCATCGGCATCGCCATTGTCATCACCGGGACCTCGGTGAAAGCCATCGCTTTTCGATTATTCGATAGGCCGGTAGCATCGAATGCAGTGTGCTGCTGAGATGGGCCGGTAGTACTTTGCTCTTTAAGTGTGTTAATTTCATCTTGTTGTTGCTTTAATCGTTCTTCAATTAAACGCATTCGCTCTTTCTGACTTTCTGCTTCAACTGCCGCCCTGTCCTTTCTCCTCTGACGGCTTCTATCAGGATATTTCTTCCTCTCTTCGGGAAACCCAGTCCTCCATGATTGGGAGCCTCTTGTGCCTCGTGTTCGTCCATCATGTTCCTTATTTCCAAGGGCGAGTGTGAGCTCATCATTCTCTCTATCGGGTTGTCTACCTAGATCACTTGACGGCTAGCGGTGATGCTAAAGCTCACTAGCCGACTTGCTTATTTAGGATCCTGAATCACTAAGTAACCATCGGAGGGGTGTTGGTTCTAGTGGGAGCATAAAATATTAAAATGTTTAATATGCTTGCTCTTTTATGAATACATGTCTTAAGTGTTTTGCATATTTTCTGTTGTAGATCATGGCACCAAGTAGCAGTCACTCTCAGTTATCCGGTTTTGCGTTGAGAACCATTCTTGAGAAAGATAAACTAAACGACACTAATTTTACCAACTGGTATCGAAATCTGAGAATTGTTCTCAAACAAGAAAAGAAGGACCATGTCCTAGACAACCCACTTCCAGATGAGCCGAATGAGAATGCGACTGTCGCAACCACCAATGCCTACCGTCGGGCTAAGGATGAGTCCACGGATATCAGCTGTCTTATGCTTGCTCACATGGAACCGGACTTGCAAAAGCAGTTCGAGCATGTTGAGGCCTACGATATGATCGAAAGACTCAAAAGTATGATCCAGGCTCAGACGAAGACTGAGAGGTATCAAGTCTCTCAGGCTTTGCTGAGTTGCAAGCTTAAGGATGGTGATCCACTGAGTCCGCATGTGATCAAAATGGTTGGTTACGTGCAGTCTCTGGAGAGGCTTGGCTACCCCATAAGCGAAGAGTTCGCTACGGATATAATTCTGAACTCTCTTCCTAGTGCATATGGGCAGTTCATTTCGAACTACCACATGCATGGTATGGATAAGAAGCTCACTGAATTGCATGGGATGCTCAAGCAGGCAGAGGCGGATCTCAAGAAGGGCACCAGTCAAGTGTTGATGGTGCAGAATAAGGCTAAGTTCAAGAAGAGTTCTTGGACTAAGAAGAAGGCTAAGTCAGGAGGAAAGCAGGCTCAGGACCCGGTCCCAAGCGCTTCCTCAGGGACTAAGCCATCTCCTTCAGCCGGATCCACTTGCTTCTACTGCAAGGTGGATGGCCCTTTGGAAGAGGAACTGCAAGTACTTGGCCGACAAAGCCAAGAGTGGAGGTATGACTTCCGACTCAGGTACACTTGTTTGCAATGTTATAGACATATATCTTGCGATGCACCTAATAGTTCTTGGGTATATGATACCGGATCGTTATTCACATCGCAACTCGTTGGACCGGTAAGAACTAGGAAGTAGCAAGAGGCGAGGTTGATATTCGAGTCGGCAACAAAGCAAGAGTTGCGTTGGAAGTCGACACGATGCAACTTCATTTACCTTCCGGATTCATTATGGAACTAAATAATTGTTATTATGTTCCAAAGCTCGATCGAAACATTATTTCTGCTTCATGTTTGATGAGGCAAGGCTATGAGTCGAATATCAAGAATAATGGTTGTTCTTTGTATTTGAATGATATTTTTCACGGCTTTGCACCCGTCCAGGACGGGTTATTTATTTTGAATCTTGATGGTGAGTCGGTTTATAACATAAATGTTAAAAGGTTGAAACCAAATGATCTGAATATGACTTACTTTTGGCACTGTCGGCTTGGTCATATAAGTTGGAAACGCATGAAGAAGATCCATGATGATGGACTCCTAACTTCATTCGACTTGGAGTCGTTCGAGACATGCGAATCTTGCCTACTCGGCAAAATAACCAAGACACCTTTTGCAAAGAGTTGCGAAAGGGCGTCCGACTTGTTGGGACTAGTGCATAGTGATGTATGTGGACCAATGAGAACGACAGCCAGGGGTGGTTATGAGTACTTCATTACCTTCACTGATGATTTGAGTAGGTATGGATATATCTACTTAATGAAACATAAGTCGGAAGCCTTTGAAAATTTCAAAGAATTCCAGAATGAAGCACCGAATCAACTCAGCAAGAAAATAAAGTTTCTTCGGTCGGACCGAGGAGGCGAGTACATGAGCCATGAGTTTGATGACCATCTGAAAAGTTGTGGAATAGTTCCTCAACTTACTCCGCCAGGAACGCCACAAAGGAATGGTGTTTCGGAAAGGCGGAATCGGACCTTGTTGGACATGGTACGATCAATGATGAGTCGGACAGATCTGCCTTTATCATTTTGGGGTTATTGTCTAGAAACGGCGGCGTTCACACTAAACAAAGTACCATCAAAATCGGTAGAGAAGACACCGCATGAGATGTGGACAGGCAAAAAGCCGAGTTTGTCTTTTCTTAAGATTTGGGGTTGTGAAGCTTTTGTCAAGCGACTTCAGTCGGACAAGCTTACGGCCAAGTCGGATAAATGTATTTTTGTGGGGTATCCGAGGGAAACCTTGGGTTACTACTTCTACAACCGAGAAGAGGGCAAAGTGTTTGTCGCTCGGAACGGTGTCTTCCTTGAGAAAGAGTTTCTCAGTCGGGGAGTAAGTGGGAGCACGGTGCAACTCGAAGAAATTCGAGAGGAATCGGCTAATAGCGAATCGGCTAATAGCGAATCGGCAAAAACCTTGGAGGTTGAGCCGATCGTGGCAGCTGAGCCGATAGCAGCACCTGTACTACGAAGATCGGCAAGATTACGAAGTGTTCGTGATGTGTTACTGTTAGACAGTGATGAGCCGGCAAATTATTCGGAAGCGATGGTGGGATCTGATTCCGAGTCATGGCTTGGAGCCATGAGATCCGAGATAAAGTCCATGGATGAAAATCAAGTTTGGAACTTGGTTGATCTGCCAGACGGTGCAAGACCCGTCGAGTGCAAATGGGTCTTTAAGAAGAAAACTGATATGGATGGAAATGTTTCAATCTATAAAGCACGCCTTGTCGCGAAGGGGTTCCGACAAGTTCAAGGAGTTGATTACGACGAGACTTTCTCGCCCGTAGCGATGCTTAAATCAGTTCGGATCATGTTAGCTATAGCGGCCTATTTCGACTATGAGATATGGCGATGGATGTCAAAACGGCTTTCCTTAACGAAAATTTAACCGAGGACGCGTGTATATGATACAGCCGAGGGTTTTGTCGATCCGCTAATCCGACAAGGTATGCAAACTTCAGAAATCCATTTATGGGTTGAAACAAGCATCTCGGAGTTGGAATATTCGCTTTGATGAGGTAGTCAAATCGTTTGGCTTCATCAAGAATGATCATGATTCTTGTTTGTACAAGAAGTTTAGTGGGAACAAAGTAAATTTTCTAATCTTATATGTGGATGACATATTACTGATTGGAAATGATGTCCAGATGTTGCAAGAAACCAAGGAATCATTGGAAAGGAGTTTCTCAATGAAAGACTTGGGTGAGGCAACATACATCCTCGGAATCCGGATCTATAGAGATAGATCAAGGAGGCTCATTGGATTGAGTCAGTACTTATTTGGACAAAGTGTTGAAAAGTTCAACATGGAATCGTCTAAGAAGGGGTTCTTACCGATGTCCCATGGTGTAAAACTTAGCAAGACTCGGTGTCCTTCGACAACTGATGAGCGAAGTAGGATGAGTGCGATTCCATATGCTTCTGCAGTTGGATCCATCATGTACGCCATGATTTGTACTAGGCCGGATGTTTCCTATGCTCTAAGTGTTGTGAGCAGATACCAGGCTGATCCTGGAGAGATCCACTGGACAGCGGCTAAAAATATCCTAAAGTACTTGAGAAGGACTAAGGATATGTTCTTGGTTTATGGTGGTGAAGATGAACTCAGTGTAAAGGGTTACACGGATGCGAGTTATCTCACCGACTCTGATGATTCTCGCTCGCAATCCGGATACGTGTTTATTATAAACGGAGGTGCTGTGAGCTGGAAAAGTTCCAAGCAAGAGACTGTGTCTGCGTCTACAACAGAGGCTGAGTATATTGCTGCCTCGGAGGCAGCAAAGGAAGCTGTTTGGATGAGGAATTTCCTCATGGATCTTGGTGTGGTTCAGGGCTCGTCCAATCCGTTGGACGTGTATTGTGACAACAATGGTGCTATTGCACAAGCCAAGGAACCTAGACAACACCAGAAGAACAAGCACATACTCATGCGGTACCACCTAATTCGCCAGTTCGTGGATCAGGGTGATATCAAGTTATGCAATGTACACACGGATGCAAATATTGCGGATCCGTTGACAAAGCCGTTACCCCAGCCGAAGCATGAGGCGCACCTGAGAGCCATGGGCATTAGATGCTTAGACATGTGATGTCGGAAGATTGACTCTAGTGCAAGTGGGAGACTGTTGGGAATATGCCCTAGAGGCAATCATGTATGATGATATTTCCCATTGTATTCATAAGGTTATTAAGTAGTCCTTGTATAAACATCTGATGTGTATCATTGAATATGTGATTCAGTTGTGGAACTATACATTCATGTTGTTTGTACTAAATATCCTTGGTCATTGAGGTTGTGCTGGACACACAACTTAGACCAATGTGAAAGTTGGCTTGATGACTCGGTTCCACTTGTCATGGGCATGGAGATGCTATTCCAACTTACACAGACTAGGCTAAAGAGTTTAGCGAGTCGGATTGACCCATATTGAGGTACAACGAATTAAGCTGTCATTTGTATATCTCAATCAATGTAATCCTTAGACCTGAGGTTGTTGCATAGTCCGAGTTGAGGATCACCGACTTAGGTTCTGTCAAACGCTGATCCGTAACTGGGCAGTTATAAAGGCAGGGTTCGGGTCGACTGAGAATCAAGCTGCGTGATGTGAATAACCAAGATGGGATTTTGCCCCTCCACTCGGAGAGATATTCTCTGGGCCCTCTCGTGAGATATGATTCGGAAAGCATGGCCATGCACGACTCGGTTAAGTGTTAACCGAGGCGATCGGCTAAGAGTTAGTCGGGTGAATCACTTATCTCGGATCGAGAAGAGAGTTGGACTATTTAAGGGATGACATATATTCGCCTATAGTCTGACAAGGTATATCGTGAGGCAAAAGGGACTCAGACGTAAGTCGCATTGGAAAGGCAAGTCGTCATGACTCTTTGGTACTTGGGAATCGGTACGTTCTGCTAGGAGCCGATGCCGATTGATCGATTGTGAGTTGGACTCTAATCGTGTCCAAGTAACCATGAGCCTGCGGGGTCACACACTTAAGAGCGGGAGCATGTTCGGATTGGATCTGAACATATGATCTGGTTGGGTTGGACCTAAACCAGATTAGGACTGAGTTAGTGAGTTGGACTCACGGTGACTAGTTTTATATGGGCTTTAGTGAATGGGTCGCGCGAGCAGAGCCCACGTTCACTCCCTATATATAGTGGAGCACAGTAACCCTAAAAGGTTAATCGTTGTTCGGTTAGGTTATTCCATGTGTTGGAAACCCTAGCTCCACAGCAGTCCAGCCGTCGTAACGAACCTAGCAGTTCGCCGCCGGTGCTCCTCCTTGTACGTGTGGATACCAGCAGAGGTGCTGTACGATCAGCACCAGGACGATCGGATCGTGAGGACTGCACTGCATCAACTGACGCGCTTCATCAGTAATCCGCAACCGCGCGTCTAGTGGTAAACCTCGTGGCTTTCTACCTCAGCTAGGTCTTGGGATCACCACGTTAGAGGAAAAGTTTTTGTTTTATCTCTGCGTGGCCCAACACCTGGCTGTATATGAACACTTTTCTAGTGCCTCTCATGCCAACACACAGGTGGTACAATTGTGGTGCTATACTCATTTTAGTCGAAGATGAGGGAAAACAAAGAGAAGGTGAAAGCTAGTAACGATGGAGGAGGAGAACGTGCGGGAGGCGAATGCAGATGTTTGTGTGTGCAGATCAGTCGTCGGTGGTCACCACTCACAAGTGTGATGTGCTCTATATATGCATCTCTTAACTGAACGACAGCTGGTGGAGCAGTACACCACCATCAAGGCTTCTTCAATGTTCATGTATCAACCAATGTGCACGACAGAAAGTACTACAAAGCGAATAATCCTTCAGCGCAATTTGATATCAGTTATATTAAGTTGAAAGAACCCCTCAAGCTTGCAGAAAAGTGGGAGAGGTAAAAGGTTTGCTATCTTCTAAACTTTAGAACTCCAGCAGCTTCAGGCCAGTCCAAGCGGTCTTGTGGTCTGAGAATCTTGAACATATATCAGATGATTTTGCAAGTAGCTATGGTCTGTGGATGTGAAATTGGACATGTGGTTCTGGTTGTAACAGCATAAACAGTTCCTCTGTGTTGTTACGAGTGCAGATCCGATGAACACCATCTAAAGAATCGTACGCAGAAGCGTTGAGCAGCTAATGGACCTCTCCCGGTTTCATGTTTTACCGTTGTTTTTTGCTTGTTTGTACCACTATCATAGTCTTGTGCAGGAACGTCCAGACCTAAAATCTGGACCACTAGTCTAATCCCTTTTTTGGATTAGAAACATAAATAGATAAATATTGGTTTTGATGCACAGTTTTTAGATCTTGGTATTTTTTAGCCCTATAGAGATTAGGAAGGAAGGGCTCCGATCCATTACTACCCCCTCTCCCCTAAACCCGTATAATATCAAATACAAGAACAATTTAGATCGTTTGATACCCCTTATATATATATATATATATATATATATATATATATATATATATATATATATAGAGAGAGAGAGAGAGAGACAAAACTCCTTGTGTGTCCATCCTCGCCAGAGGAAGCATCTCACGCCGTTGGCTGTTTGGAGATTCGTGTTAGTTCGGAGAGACACATCATATTTCTGCATTTTCCATTGCTATTCGGTAAATCCTAAAGAGGAATTGGTTTGGATTAGCTTTTGTCTAGGCACTGTCACCGCTCTGTACCTGACCTCCTGCACGCGCGACAGTGGCATCTTGGCTCACGCAGGTCTCTGCGCCTAGAGCTGGCACTAGAATGTCAAGCCAATAAAATCAATTCCCAGCCGCTCCCCGTCCCACACTAGCGAGCCTCTCCGGCCACCGATGCCTGTCCCCCCTCTTCCCCGCCGCACACCATCGAGCATCTGCGCCCTTCCTCGGCCACCATTGCTGCCCAACGCCGATTTCCCACCCCTGTATCTTGATCCAGGCTACCAGCATACAAGTTCCCGGCGCCGCCGGCGTCTAGACGCCGGTCTTCCCGGCCTTACACCATCCAGCACCACCTCCCGGATCCCACCCCTGATCCTCTGCCGATGCCCATGTGCGCCTCCCTTCGAGATCTCCTCCGCGCAGCCGACCGGCGACCGTGTCCCGCGCCTCCGCGCTGGTGTACCCCGCATCCCCGTGGCCTGGAGAAGCCGCCTTTGGATGCCTCGCCCGCCGCTCTCCCTCGTCGTTCGCTGCCGGGAAGGGAAGAGCGAGCAGCTTGGTCCACAATACAAGGTAACAAGGGCGATGAAACCACGACGACTGGAGCGGACGGTGCATCCTCGGAGCAGAGCACCACCGCTGACTCGACGATGGCCAGCGCTATAGAAATCCTCTTGTTCAGTTACTATGGTTCACAATTACTCCGCTTCTATTTCTACAAAGCTTTAGAGATTATTATTGCTTCTCTCGGTTCAGATTTTTATTTTCTCCTTCAATGGAGAAATTTTGTAGTGCAAGTTTGTGATGCTCAAAAGTTCAGATTCAGATTCTTGTGTCATTCCTTTGTGCTGGAACCTTTTGCATCCTTGGGGTACTGAATTTAAGTTCAGATGGTGCTTGATGACTGATTGTAGGTTACTGAATATTTTCTTGTCTGCACCTGAATAATTGTTTATGCGCTCCAAAATAAGTTTCCGAAATTAGGAACATCTGGTGCTGGATTGGTTTTATTAAGGTGCTTAATCTAACATAGCGTGGTACTGAATTTCTAAACACTTGGTACTGAATTTAGTTCAAGCCGGATGTTTGGTACTGAATTTCTAAACACTTGGTACTAATGCATAATTATCCGCCTCACTCTTCCTAGTGTTTACTTTATGCTATAGCTGTGCAAAATGCTTGATAATCATGTTTATTCTAGTTTAGCCGTCCTACTGCATGGTGCCGAAGTACGATGGAGGGGGCGCTAAAAAGATCAGATCTAGCTAGTCAGAAAATTGTCAGGGATCTTGACAAGTTAAGACGAGGGTGCTTGACAAGTTAAAACATGGTGCTGAATAAATTGGCTTATATAGTGAGTTTATTTTAGGTGCTTAACAAGGTATGCCACGGTGCCGAATCACTATTCTCCTCTTTGTATGCAGCAGGCGCCGATGTAATGCTTGATCTCTTGGTACAAAATCTCTTGTTCTGAGGTGCTGGATCACTAGGGTGATTTAAGTCCAAGTTTCTGTGAGGTTCTGAATCACCTGGTGCTTACCAAGTTTCTCTGAGGTGCTAATCTTTTGAGGACAACCCAGTCTGGGGGAGGAGTTCAGCTTCGACCTGATGGTCCTGGAGCTCGCCATTCTCCGTGTAAAGGTGCATGAGTATGATATTATTGGAGAAGAGCGACTTTGCCGGGCAAACCGTGTTGCTGCTGTTGGAGCTGCAGCCCAGGATCCCCGTGGTGGTGCTCTGCAATTGCAAGGGGAACAAGTACCGCCACGTCAATCTCCTAATGCGCTTCAAGTTTGTTTGATTTGACCCGATGTAGTTTGGTTGGAGAGACGACTGGTGTGGCGGCGTGTTAGTTCTTGTGCATTATTTTTTTATCATGTACATATGTAAATGTGTGGAGGTGATTTCTGTGAATTGGCATCGTACCTTTTGTGTGTATATGTCAGTTGTGTGTGTTTGTGCATATATTCAACAATTCACAAGACTTTGTTCGTGTGATGTGAACAAATAATAAAAGGTGAATATCCCGGCAAAGGAGGTATCCTGGACTTTGGAGCGATTCTGGAGGCTAGGGGTGTGTAATCCAAACATGGTTGGTACTAAACAGGGGTCTGAATTCGGTGCTAGTCCAGCGACGATAAAGAGCCCATCTGGACCAATGGTATTTTTAAATTTATTTTGCCTACGCTAGGTGTTAGGTACCAGCGACCGAACTCAGCCCACCTGGTAGTAGATTGGTACTGATTGTTCAAAATTTGAATTGTGGGCCTGTTCTGAACAACATGCATGGTTAGACTGCGGGCTAGCAGGGGCGACAGATAGTCCACTACCGCTGCAGTCTTGCATTGCCATTTTCTGCATGTTGTTCAAACTCAGATTCAAAAGAAGGCTGCAAACAAGGCACAAATAGACCTGCAAAACTGTGGCAAGTTCCCTCATTTGCTTATGCATGTCATGTGGTATGTAAGAGAAAATCATTTCATAAATAGGTAGTGGAAATGAGAAAAGAAAAGAAGATACCATTGGGTACCAATCTCAAAGCACGTGTGTGGTGATAGATGCTTCCTCTAGGGAGGATGGACGTACCATATCCGCTTCCTATATATATATATATATATATATATATATATATATATATATATATATATATATATATATATTGGACTATCTAGGATGCTACCTATGCATACTAATCCAACTATTAGATATTCTGTAGAGAGCATAAAGTTGAACACCAGGAGCACAAAATAACTAACGGAAAATATCACCCCCGTTACATCAAGAGCATTTTTTGCATGCATTGCTAGTACATGCAAGTACACATGCAAGCTAGCACATGCATGCAAACTAGCAACAACTTACACATGCATTTGAGCTAGCTATACAAGTAGACCACTGAACTGGCTAAAATTTTAGCACGCATTCTAGCAATACATTCAGATCACTGAACCGGCTAAAATTTCAGCACGCATTCTAGCACTACATGTAGACCATTGAACAGACCAATTTTCGAGGATGTAAATTAGCACTACATGTAGACCATTGAGAAGAATAATATAAAAGAGGCTGATAGGGAGAATGATCTGGAATCCCGTCTACATATAAAGGAATAGGTTTTGCTTTTGTACCGAAAAAATCTAGCGGGAACGGACGTGGGAAGCACTCCCGCGCTAAAACGAAAGCCACGCGTGAAAAATATTTGGCCGAAATTCATGCAACCTAGAACGCATGATAACTTGCTTGATATGTTGGTCTACTCCACGGTTGGTTTTATTGCAGAAATTCTTGTATGTTTTTATTCTAGGATTCATGCTAACATGCACACATCCTCATCAACTAGTACAGCTAGTCAGGTCTAGTGCATGCAAGTACAACTAGCAACTGCGTGCAGTTTGTAGAAATTTTTGCAATAATATAGGCTGGTTGGTATGCTACAATACAGTCTGGTCTTGTCATTCTATAAATGGCAAATAACACCGTTAACTGCATGCAAGATTTTAGATCTCTCTCATCTTGGCAGCTAGTTCACGTACTCCCTGTATCCAACGTCAACGCTTGTGTGCATTGGTAGCATCCTAGATAGCAAATCCGCGTTGATATATATATATATATATATATATATATATATATATATATATATATATATGTGTGTGTGTGTGTGTGTACTGGTAGAAAACGTGACATGCGTCCCGGTTGGTAAGGGGCTTTAGTCCCGGTTACCCAACCGGGACGGGGCAATCGGGACTAAAGCCCCAACCTTTAGTCCCGGTTGCCCCACCAACCGGGACAAATGGGGACACACGTGGCGGCGTCAGAGCGCGAGGGGGTGGAGCATTAGTCACGAACCGGGACAAATAACCTTCTGCCGCGGCAGAGATTTGGCCTATTTCTGTGTCGCGGTATAGAATTCATTTTGGCATATTTTGTTGCCGCGGCAGCATTTTCTCCACTTTTTGTGTTGCGGCAGAGAATTCATTTAGGTTGATTTATTGTTTATTTAGTGTTTTGCACTCACAATGAAGGAACCATTATATTACACAAGATCATCATGACAATATTACATTTGATACACGGATCGAGTTCATGCACTGCATACAAAAGTTGCTCTTTGTACAATCTCTATTGTCTATATACAGCCGAATAGTATTCCCCTTTTGGGTCTAAGACTTTTGCATTCAAGAATCCCGCCAATTCCTCCTGAATTGCTCGTATGCGATCCTTTGGCAGAAGACCGTCCCGTAGACGTTCGATCTGATTTAAAAAAGGAGTCAGCCTATATGAATATGAAACTAAACACAATTTGATTGTAATTAAAAACTATAGAAATTGTTTACGTACGTGGAGTTGCTCTAAATTTCTGCCCTTCTCATCGCGTACGTCGGATGAACTCGCATACATAGTATCCACATAGATTGTTACCTGGTCCCTGCGTCAGGCACTTTACGAGAACAGAGTTTAATCAAAATAATAATCAAGCATGATAATAACTGTATCAAAACTAGAATCAAAGAGATGCGCGGATATAGCTAGTGGTGCTTACATCTAGTGGTTGAAATGTAAGCTCCTCTTTTCAAACACCCCTAGCCTTCTTGGTGAACCGTTTCCAAGCGCTGCCCGGCGTAGAAAACGAATAAAATAAGTTATTAAGTACTTGATATCATAAAATTCACGAACGTTGCCGATATAGTGTCGTAATGATTAGAATTACCGCTGGAGAAGTATCTGCATGTCCTTCCACGTCTCAAGGGGTTTATGTTTCGAGTCCATGACTAGTACACGCCATTTGTCAAGTTGAATGATTAACAGAATATAGTGGTACCTGCGAATGCAGAACTAATCAATTATATACTTAACATCGAGTAAGCGAAATAGAAAGTGTATACAAGACAATAACACTCACTCGAAGTTGTAAGGAAATAGTATTTCCCTTTTGGTTTCTTGAAACCTTAACGCGTGTACTATATTAGCCTCCGTATCCTGGGGGTTTGTTTTGAGATTAGCTTGATGAACCCAATATGGGTCAATGAAGCCAATGTCATAGATTTGTCCTCTGCTGCATTCGAGAATCTTCATTCTGCATATTACAGTATGATTATATATATGCAATAAACAAGGTGAGATAGCTGGAGACTAAATTAATTACAGAATTAGTACTTACAGACAATAGGCACTAATGATAGATTTGTCCAAGGCGTCTTGATTGAATAATTGAAATAGTTCATCAAATTCAATGGATATCATGTCATCCATATCTTTTCCATAATGCTTTTTTGTAACCTTCAGCACTATCCAGTTAGCCCCGGCCTTTGTGGCATGCAAGTACCAGTTATGCAATCTTCGCATTTTTGTTGGAAGATTATTTACCTCCTCAGGTTTGACGAGAGGTTTGCCGTACTGGTATTTGTATGCTACTTCACTCACGGGGAAGTACTCTAACTGGGATAAGTACTGGGAAATACTCATACCTTGAGCAGCGGCAGCTTCTCCGTATTGTGCAACTACCTCTGGATCATACTGCTCTTCGGCCCCATATTTGCTTGACCCGACATTGGTTTGGGAAATCACCTTGAGAGAGGCGCAAGACTGTTTTGCTTGTTCTCCGAGCTGGGCAATAGATTTCTCGCGTGCATCAGTACTGCTCTTCGAGGCTTTTTTTGTGCCGCATGTGACTTGAGAATAGAACACTCATAGTATGATGACAGCTTTGGCTCGGGTTGATGAAGAGACTTTAGCATTTTCAACACTTTGGCTTTTTCTTCTTTCGTGCTTGGGAACTCTGACTCTTTCGGCCGCCTCAACTTAGCGAAAAACACTGTCGTTTCCGCATCAACGATCGCCGCAGTCTCCTCTTCAGTACAGTCATAAGCTCTCTTGGGAGGAACCTTTGGTACTTTTGGAAGAGACTCTTGTTTACGTTTAGGCGATCGCTTACCACGACGCAGTGTAGCGGTACACTTACGCTTTTTATCCTGAGACGCCGGCGATGGCTCCCGCGGCGATGGCTGCGCCGGAGATTGGTGAGGCGACGGAGCCGGGTGAGGTAATGGAGCCGGGTGAGGCGACGAAGACGGCTGCCGCGGCGGCGACGACCTCGCTGGAGACGGGTGAGGCGGCAGCGAAGATGGCCTTGGCGTGTGATTTCGAAGCACGATACATTCCTTTGGCCATAGAATGGTGACGTTTTTTGCGTCTCCCAGTACAGTCACATCCCCTTCACCTGCAGGGTAGTCAAGATCCAAAACTTCAAAGGTTGGCATGATTTCATCCACCTCGACAACAGCGTAGCCCTCTGGAACCGGACGACAGTGGTAAGTTGGTGTGGGTCCAATTGGTAAGGCATAGCCGACCGCCACCTTCATTGATATGTTCACAACTTTGACATGTAGCTCGCAGTGTGTCATCTCTGTGATATCATCCACTGGGTAGCCAACAGGAGCCATCGTCGGTGCATCATCGTCATCGCCATTGTCGTCACCCGGGATCTCGGTGGAAACCACACTGCTTTTTCGATTATTCGATAGGCCGGTAGCATCGAATGCAGTGTGCTGCTGAGATGGGCCGGTAGTACTTTGCTCTTTAAGTGCGTTAATTTCATCTTGTTGTTGCTTTATTCGTTCTTTAATTAAACGCATTCGCTCTTTCTGACTATCTTCTTCAACTTCCGCCCTGTCCTTTCTCGTCTGACGGCTTCTATCAGGATATTTCTTCCTCTCTTCGGGAAACCCAGTCCTCCATGGTTGGGAGCTCTACGCAGAACATCATAGTAAAGCACATCATGTTTCGAGCGCTAAAGAGGATGTCGATACAACAAGGAGTGTCTGTATTTGTACCGCTTACTTTTCTGGTGCTTTCCATTCCTACAAGCTGGTGGGCAAAGCCTCCCTCTAGCCACTAGACAGGATGCACTGGCTCCGCGAGACCCAGTTAGCATCATTCCTAGGATGGACTAAGCAATACCCTCTTCTGAATCGGTGATACAGTTGTGGTTCTACTCGTTTTGGTCAGAGAACCGAGAAAACAAAGAGATGTCCATAGGTATCCGAGAAGAAAGCTTGTATTTATGTGAGTAGATGGATTGTTCACTAGTGTGATATGCCCTACATATGCTCAGTGAACTGAACAACATTTACTAAGTAGAGTATACAAAATCAAGGATTTTTAGATCACATGGATGGTGGGTGAGGTCTATTACTAATCCAGTACATTTTCTTTTTTAAATGGAAGGCCATGGCTCGACTTTATATTAATAAAACAAACATCATAGTACACATAAATTAATAAAACAAGCACCATAGTACATTTGGTTCTTGATTAAACAGACTATAGCTGAATTCCATGTTGAAGCGACGGTAGCTGAATTCCTCGTCCATTTAGTGGCAAACTCTTCAGAGAACTTCCTAAATACACTAACAGTCCGGCACTTGAGCACATAGTTTGATTTAATCCTCGTAGTGGGAATTTGCAGAATCGACTCTCAGTTTGGCTCAATTTCGTTATAAACCAAGTTTTGTTGTCGAAATTGCGCTGACGTGTATGACACGTGGACATGTGTACCACACGGAGGAGAGTAGTTGCCCTGAAATTTTGCACGTAGCCCATCCCCTGTGAGTCCGTTACGACGGGTTGATTATCCTGGCTCCCCATTAGTTGGTAGGATATCGTCTGTCGAACTAAACAACAAGCACAAGTCATTTGTACTATATGAAAATTATCATAAAGTCAATTTATTTGTAAAAAAACATCATGCCATGTTATGTGGCGATGTTTATTCAGGGTACTGCAACGACATGTTATGTGACGATGCACCCTCAAGTCTAGGCCATAGCCGGTAGATATTTCGGCAACCGTAATATAACCAACCCAACCTTGCAAGCTATAGATGCAGAGTTGGCCAAGAACTTGTGGGAATTCAGCTTGCAGATAGTGTCTTCTAGTTTCAATACAATAATGATGCTAGATTATTTTTTTAATTAAATTATATTCTTGTAAAGTGCGCGAGGCAGCCATATGTGACGAACCTATGTAAATTCTACGTTTGCGAGTTCATTCGCACGTTTACCACCGAACACAATGATTATAGAGTCGACGTAAGCAATGGATTCACACCATCATTTTATTGCCGTCACCTTTTGTTATCATGATTGATATTCATATTGATCTCCTTTTTCTTATATATAGTTCGAGAGAATGTGGGATCAACTACTACCTGAGCAACGCGTACTAGCAATTGCGGAGGAGCTGGCGGGATTTATTTTCAAAGAGATCGTAGACGATGTCAGAGAATTTAGTGTGAATAGGCGCTACTGATCTCCATGTAATCGAACAGACGGGTTCTAGTCCCCGTATTTTGTGATCTCCATGTAACTATGTAAATTGTATATATTTGTATGCTCGATATCATAATACAAGTTATCTTATATATGCACGAATGTGTACGATATGTGGTGGCATAGAAATATTTAAAAACTATATTGAAATGAAAAATAAGTAAATAAAACAATAAAAATGAAATCTCTTCCATGGCAGAGAAATGACAAAAAATGCTGCCGCGACAGAGAACCACTAGTCCAAGGTAATACTCTACCGCGGAAGAGAACCATTAGTCCAAGGTAATGCTCTGCCGCGGTAGAGAAAAGGCGTAAAATGTTGCCGCGGTAGAGACCCACCACTGGTAGAAAATTCCCTATAGGTCCCGGTTGGTAAGAGGCATTAGTCCCGGTTGCCCAACCGGGACGGGGCAATCGGGACTAAAGCTCTAACCTTTAGTCCCGGTTGCCCCACCAACCGGGACAAATGGGGCACACGTGGCGGCATCAAAGCGCGAGGAGGGATGGAGCTTTAGTCCCGGTTCGTAGCACGAACCGGGACTAATAACCTGCTGCCGCGGCAGAGATTTGGCCCATTTCTCTGCCGCGGCAGAGAATTCATTTTGGCACATTTTGTTGCCGCGGCAGCATTTTCGCGACTTTTTGTGCCGCGGCAGAGAATTCATTTAGGGTTGTTTTATTGTTTATTTAGTGATTTGCACTTATCAATGAAGGAACCTTATATTATATCATGATGACAACATTATATTCAATACACAGATCGAGTTCATGCACTACATACAAAAGTTGCTATTCGATGCTACCGGCCAATTTCTTGAAAGTTGCTATTTTTACAATTCCTATTGTCTATACACAGCCGAGTAGTATTCCCCTTGTGTGTTTAGGACTTCTGCATCCAAGAATCCCGCCAATTCCTCCTGAATTGCTCGTACGCGATCCTTTGGCAGAAGACCGTCCCGTAGACGTTCGATCTGATTTAAAAAAGGAGTCAGCCTATATGAATGAAACTAAACACAATTTGATTGTAATTAAAAACTATAGAAATTGTTTACGTACGTGGAGTTGCTCTAAATTTCTGCCCTTCTCATCGCACACGTCTGCCGGATGAACTCGCATACATAGTATCCACATAGATTGTTACCTGGTCCCTGCGTCAGGCACTTTACGAGAACAGAGTTCAATCAAAATAATAATCAAGCATGATAATAACTGTATCAAAACTAGAATCAAAGAGATGCGCGGATATAGCTAGTGGTGCTTACATTTAGCTTCTTGGTGAACCGTTTCCAAGCGCTGCCCGGCGTAGAAAACGAATAAAATAAGTTATTAAGTACTTGATATCATAAAATTCACGAACGTTGCCGATATAGTGTCGTAATGATTAGAATTACCGCTGGAGAAGTATCTGCATTTCCTTCCACGTCTCAAGGGATTTATGTTTCGAGTCCATGACTAGTACACGCCCTTTGTCAAGTTGAATGATTAACAGAATATAGTGGAAGCTGCAAATGCGTAACTAATCAATTATATACTTAACATCGAGTAAGCGAAATAGAAAGTGTATACAAGACAATAACACTCAATCGAAGTTGTAAGGAAATAGTATTTCCCTTTTGGTTTCTTGAAACCTTAACGCGTGTACTATATTATCCTCTGTATCCTGGGGGCTTATTTTGATATTAGCTTCATGAACCCAATATGGGTCAATGAAGCCAATGTCATAGATTTGTCCTCTGCTGCATTCGAGAATCTTCATTCTGCATATTACAGTATGATTATATACATGCAATAAACAAAATAATATAGCTAGAGACTAAATTAATTACAGAATTAGTACTTACAGACAATAGGCACTGATGATCGATTTGTCCAAGGCGTCTTGATTGAATAATTGAAATAGTTCATCCAATTCAATGGATATCATGTCATCCTTATCTTTCCCATGATGCTTTTTTGTAACCCTCAGCACTATCCAGTTAGCCCCGGCCCTTGTGGCATGCATGTACCAGTTATGCAATCTTCGCATTTTTGTTGGAAGATTATTTACCTCCTCATGTTTGACGAGAGGTTTGCCGTACTGGTATTTGTATGCTACTTCACTCACGGGGAAGTACTCTAACTGGGATAAGTACTGGGAAATACTCATACCTTGAGCAGCGGCAGCTTCTCCGTATTGTGCAACTACCTTTGGATCATACTGCTCTTCGGCCCCATATTTGCTCGACCCCACATTGGTTTGGGAAATCACCTTGAGAGGGGCGCAAGTCTGTTTTGCTTGTTCTCCGAGCTGGGCAACAGATTTCCCGCTTTCATCAGTACTGCTCTTCGAGGCTTTTTGTGCCGCATGTGACTTGAGAATAGAACGCTCATAGTCTGATGACAGCTTTGGCTCGGGTTGATGAAGATTCTTTAGCATTTTCAACACTTTGGCTTTTTCTTCTTTGGTGCTGGGGAACTCTGGCTCTTTCGGCCGCCTCAGCTTAGCGAAAAACGTTGTCCTTTCCGCATCAACGATCGCCGCAGTCTCCTTTTCAGTACAGTCATAAGCTCTCTTGGGAGGAACAGTTGGTACTTTTGGAAGAGGCTCTTGTTTACGTTTCGGCGATCGCTTACGACGCATAGTAGCAGTACGCTTACGCTTTTTATCCTGAGGCGCCGGCGATGGCTCCTTGGCGATGGCTGCCGAGATTGGTGAGGCGACGGAGTGGGTGAGGCGACGAAGACGGCTGCCGACGGCGGCGACCTCGCCGGAGACGGGTGAGGCGGCGAAGATGGCCTGGCGTGTGATTTGAAGCACGATACATTCCTTCGCCATAGAATGGTGACGTTTTTGCGTCACCCAGACATCACATCCCTTCACCGCAGGGTAGTGAAGATGCAAAACCTCAAAGGTGGGCATGATTTCATCCACGCCGACAACAGCGTAGCCCTCTGGAACCGGACGACAGTGGTAAGTTGGTGTGGGTCCAATTGGTAAGGCATAGCCGGCCGCCACCTTCATTGATATGTTCACAACTTTGACATGTAGCTCGCAGTGTGTCATCTCTGTGATATCATCCACTGGGTAGCCAACAGGAGCCATCGTCGGTGCATCATCGTCATCGCCATTGTCATCACCTGGGACCTCGGTGGAAGCCACACTGCTTTTTCGATTATTCGATAGGCCAGTAGCATCGAATGCAGTGTGCTGCTGAGATGGGCCGGTAGTACTTTGCTCTTTAAGTGCGTTAATTTCATCTTGTTGTTGCTTTAATCGTTCTTCAATTAAACGCATTCGCTCTTTCTGACTATCTGCTTCAACTGCCGCCCTCTCCTTACTCCTCTGACGGATTCTATCAGGATATTTCTTCCTCTCTTCGGGAAACCCAGTCCTCCATGGTTGGGAGCCTATTGTGCCTCGTGTTCGTCCATCATTTTCCTTATTTCCAAGGGCGAGTGTGAGCTCATCATTCTCTCTATCAGGAATGAAGTCCCCATCTTTAACAGCCTTTACTGCTTTTCTGATCCTCTCGATTGGCAAGGGGTCTTCTTTATGTCGTATGTTATATATACACCTCCCTTCCGAGTCCAACGTGCCCCCATGCCCGTAAAACCAATTCCTTGCACGTTCTACCCAATCATCTGCCTGGGTGATCTTTTTATCACGCGGTTCCTGCTCAAGTTTCTCCCACTTAGGAATGCCACCAGAGCCACCTTGCCCCATAGTATGGTGATCTGCTTGTTAGCGACATTCAACTTATTCGTTGACATTTTCTTAGCTTTTTCTGATTTCTTGTATTCCACAAACTCAGCCGAATGGTTTTATCTTCTCAAACTGAATATTCTTGAAATCGAGTCTTCTTTTCACGACATAGTCAAGTTGCAATATTTTCTTCAGTTGGTGAAACATTTGGGCCATCTTCTTCAAAGCCCACTCCCTGACCTTAGCCTCCATGGCTCTCCCATGTTGTAAGGCTTCCTCAACTGGATCCTCCGCATTTGGATCCAGCTCTATCTTCGGTAGTTTGAAATTAACCATGGGCCTCTTCCACAGTAAATCTTTGGCGTGGTTAGGGACAAATAAACATGTTCCCTCTTCATCCGCATTAGCAGGCCTATTCCAATTTCTAATGGTGATCGGGATTAAGTCCCTAACGATTACTCCGCATTGTGCCACAAATTTGGTTGCGACAACTTCGGGAGCCGTCGGTTTGCCGTCTTCAGCGACATCTTCGATCCTGAACCTCTCATGGTCTTGCAAATTTTTGGTTGGGCCTCGTCCGCTCTTTTCAATAGATTCCTTCGATCCGGAGGGCTAAAAGAAGAAAGATCGTCGTTACTATTTCTATATAGATAGCAGATGATTAATTAATAAATTTATTTATATTACATGCACCTCGCCGGAGCGGTCGTCTTCTCGATTACACAAGGCATCACCTTCTCCCTCGCGGAAGGCAACACCTTCAACCTCAAACAAGTTGTCTACTCCGGTAAAAATAGTATCACCCTCACCGGAGTTGTTCAGAAACGTTGATACGTCTAAATTATCTTCCCCACGGATCACACCTTGGATCAACTCTTCCTTTTCTTCGTCTCTGACGTGTGGTTCCATATTTTCTGCATAGGTGGAAAAACGAATAAGTCAAAGCAGCTAAAGGAGAAAGTTAAGTACGGTGTTGAGAGATATAAACCCTAATTCAGAGAAACCCTAATATATACATACAAAATAATAAAAATGAAGAGAAAGGGAAACCGTGTAGTAGATAGGCACATCGTCGAACCCACATGCACCTAAGTTGCTTGACAATGTGAATCGGGTCTGGGGCTACCCAGTGGATCCGGTGGGGCAAAAGACCAATAATACCAAAGTAATTAATAAACCTAATAATACCTAACTAATAATAAACCTAATAATCGAAACACCGAAAAGAAAGAGAAACAATCAACACATGGCATCGATGCAATGCTCAAGCAAGTATGATGATATGACAAGTTAATTTGCATTGAATGTAGCCCTAAGACATGCTCGACGATTTAATCGGGGTTCCGAGGGGTGAAAACCCTAACTCGGGGAAACTCCAGAACATATGAGAGGGGTGCATTTGTTCTTCTAATTATACTTGTCATTTAAGTTGTTGAACAATGCATGATTATAGTTTAGATAGATAGGTTTCATTTTTCTGAACAATTTGATATATTATTTGTATTTTTCGGACTTATAAACAATAAGTTATTGATTTTACAATATTAAATCATATTCTGGAATTAAAAAAAAAGGCAAATAGTTTTTACACCGGGGCGCCCCTAGCCAGTGAGACTGACAGAAGGGCCCCAGTGCCAACTCAGCCTCCACACGTACAGATCATTTTCCTACCACAGAGAAGCCTATCCACTGAGGCTGACTGATGGGCCCTAGGCCACATCAGTTGCCACGCGAGCACGAGTGACGTCAGCATAACGTCACGCTGGCGGTGAGCTCCCAGGCAGCGGCAGCGGCGGCGATAGCGGGCACCCCTGGACGCGCGGATGGGCGCGTTAGAGAGAGTGCGATGCAGGGAGAAAGGGAGTGGCGGCGCCGCTCCTTGTTGGTCACCGGAGCGTCGCCTCCGTCGAGCTCGAGCGGCAACGTCGTCGGGCACACGCGGGGAGAGTAGTACAGGAGGAGACGGAGAGAAAGAAGAACACCGTGAGGATCAGCAGCTCACCAGGAACACGACGGAGGTGGTGGCGGCAGGCGAGCTCGGGACGCCGAATCGACGGAGGCGGCAGGACGGAGCTTCAATCCAGCGATTGAGGTCACGAGAAAAAAATGGCAGCGTGGACGGAGGCAGTGGCGGTGGCGGACGGAATGCGTGGGTGGCGGCGAGCTCGGGCAGCCTGCCGGCGTCGGGGGTGCGCACGTCGGTGAGAAGCAGAGAAGTGATATGGGGAAGAAGAAAGGAGACGCGTCAGTTATAAACGAAGGGCCTTTAGTCCCGGTTGGAGCCACCAACCGGAACTAAAGGGGCATACATCCCGGTTGGAGCCACCAACCGGGACGAATACTCCAATATTTTCAGCAGACCAAGGGTTGGCGCGCAGGGGGTCTTTAGTCCCGGTTGGTGGCTCCAACCGGGACATATTCCCCTGATTTCAAAAAATTTCAGGTATTTTCTCTCTGTTCCCGCCTTATTTTTTATTTTGGGGTTTAAATTTGTATTGTTTCTTAAATGATAATTAATTTGGAATTTAGAAAAACTTTAAACATAAAAAGTGTTTGGATTTGAATAAATAATTCAAAACCATTTTACATTTTAAAAATAACTAATGTAACCATTTAAAATATGAACCATTTACAATTAAAAATGAATTAACTTATATTTTTTTAATATCAATTTGGAATTTAGAAAAACTTTAAACATAAGAAGTGTATGGATTTGAATAAATAATCCAAAACCATTTTCTATTTTTAAAAAATAATTAATGTAACCTTTTAAAATGAATTAACTTATATTTTTGAATATTAATTTGGAATTTAGAAAAACTTTAAACATAAAAAGTGTTTGGATTTGAATAAATAATTCAAAACCATTTTCTGTTTTAAAAAACAATTAATGTAACCATTTAAAATATGAACCATTTACAATTAAAAATGAATTAACTTATATTTTTTTAATATCAATTTGGAATTTAGAAAAACTTTAAACATAAGAAGTGTATGGATTTGAATAAATAATCCAAAACCATTTTCTATTTCTAAAAAATAATTAATGTAACCTTTTAAAATGAATTAACTTATATTTTTGAATATTAATTTGGAATTTAGAAAAACTTTAAACATAAAAAGTGTTTGGATTTGAATAAATAATACAAAACCATTTTCTGTTTTAAAAAACAATTAATGTAACCATTTAAAATATGAACCATTTACAATTAAAAATGAATTAACTTAAATTTTTTTAATATAAATTTGGAATTTAGAAAAACTTTAAACATAAGAAGTGTATGGATTTGAATAAATAATCCAAAACCATTTTCTATTTCTAAAAAATAATTAATGTAACCTTTTAAAATGAATTAACTTATATTTTTGAATATTAATTTGGAATTTAGAAAAACTTTAAACATAAGAAGTGTATGGATTTGAATAAATAATCCAAAACCATTTTCGATTTTTAAAAAATAATTAATGTAACCTTTTAAAATGAAGATAGGGGACGAGCATCGTTAGAACTTGCATTGGATCTCTGAAGAAACCACATATTGCGAGTCTAAAATGATTTTTCAAAAATCACGGGCGAGATCATGTACACAGTATAACGGACCCACTTCCTCTGGATTAAGGACATTTGTCATTTTACCGGGATGGACGAAAAGGTTTGAGATGTACGGTTGGGAGATAGTCCATGTAAGGTGGTCTAGTATTTTAGGAAAATAGGACGGTAGCATTGAAAGCGGCATTTTGGTGGTTACTTCACAAAGCGACCCGTTTTGCGCTCGGAAAATGGAAAAGGGCTTTTCCGTGCGACAAAAGGAAAACTTCCTCTGCAACATTGTTCTCCATACCAATTTCCACACACATGCATAATATGGGCACAACATCACAAACTATGCCGTGATTCAGCACATAACATCGGTCATTTGGACCGAAAAAGCCATGAAACCTCGAACATGATAGGTCATTTTGTGAAGGTTTTTTCGAAACATGATCAATATACCAAGTCTGGTATTTATCCTTTCAACTATGTAACAAAATATGACACCACGCGAAGGATTTTCATTGTTCGGATTTTTTTTGAATTTATTATGCCCGTTTTGAATTATCTGAATTTCTAACTATGGTCGAACCGGTGTGCATGAAGATAGGGGACGAGCATCGTTAGAACTTGCATTGGATCTCTGAAAAAACGACATATTGCGAGTCTAAAAATGATTTTTTCAAAAAATCACGGGCGATAGATCATGTACCTGTAGTACAAACCGGACCCACTTCCTACCGATTCGGAAGACATTTGTCCTTTTTACCCGGGATGGACGAAAAGGTTTGAGATGTACCGGTTGGGAGATAGTCCATGTAAGGTGGTCTAGTATTTTAGTAAAATGGGACGGTAGCATTTTGAAACGGCATTTTGGTGGTTACTTCACAAAACGACCCGTTTTTTGCGCTCGGAAAATGGAAAAGGGCTTTTCCGTGCGACAAAAAGGAAAACTTCCTCCTGCAACATTGTTCTCCATACCAATTTCCACAAACATGCATAATATGGGAACACCATCACAAACTATGCCGTGATTCAGCACATAACATCGGTCATTTGGACCGAAAGCCATGAAACCTTGAACATGATAGGTCATTTTGTGAAGGTTTTTTCGAAACATGATCAATATACCAAGTATGGTATTTTTCCTTTCAACTATGTAACAAAATATGACACCACGCGAAGGATTTTCATTGTTCGGATTTTTTTTGAATTTATTATGCCCGTTTTGAATTATCTGAATTTCTAACTATGGTCGAACCGGTGTGCATGAAGATAGGGGACGAGCATCATTAGAACTTGCATTGGATCTCTGAAGAAACCACATATTGAGAGTCTAAAAATGATTTTTTCAAAAAATCACGGGCGATAGATCATGTACCTGTAGTACAAACCGGACCCACTTCCTGCCGATTCGGCAGACATTTGTCCTTTTTACCCGGGATGGACGAAAAGGTTTGAGATATACCGGTTGGGAGATAGTCCATGTAAGGTGGTCTAGTATTTTAGGAAAATGGTACGGTAGCATTCTGAAACAGCATTTTGGTGGTTACTTCACAAAACGACCCGTTTTTTGCGCTCGGAAAATGGAAAAGGGCTTTTCCATGCAACAAAAAGGAAAACTTCCTCCTGCAACATTGTTATCCATACCAATGTCCACACACATGCATAATATGGGCACAACATCACAAACTATGCCGTGATTCAGCACATAACATCGGTCATTTGGACCGAAAGCCATTGAACCTCGAACATGATAGGTCATTTTGTGAAGGTTTTTTCGAAACATGATCAATATACCAAGTCTGGTATTTTTCCTTTCAACTATGTAAAAAAATATGACACCACGCGAAGGATTTTCATTGTTCGGATTTTTTTGAATTTATTATGCGCGTTTTGAATTATCTGAATTTCTAACTATGGTCGAACCGGTGTGCATGAAGATAGGGGACGAGCATCGTTAGAACTTGCATTGGATCTCTGAAGAAACCACATATTGCGAGTCTAAAAATGATTTTTTCAAAAAATCACGGGCGATAGATCATGTACCTGTAGTACAAACCGGACCCACTTCCTGCCGATTCGGCAGACATTTGTCCTTTTTACCCGGGATGGACGAAAAGGTTTGAGATGTACCGGTTGGGAGATAGTCCATGTAATGTGGTCTAGTATTTTAGGAAAATGGGACGGTAGCATTCTAAAACGGCATTTTGGTGGTTACTTCACAAAACGACCCATTTTTTGCGCTCGGAAAATGGAAAAGGGATTTTCCGTGCGACAAAAAGGAAAACTTCCTCCTGCAACATTGTTCTCCATACCAATGTCCACACACATGCATAATATGGGCACAACATCACAAACTATGCCGTGATTCAGCACATAACATCGGTCATTTGGACCGAAAAAGCCATGAAACCTCGAACATGATAAGTCATTTTGTGAAGGTTTTTTCGAAACATGATCATTGTTCGGCACACATTTAGTCCCGGATGTAGTCACAAACCGGGACTAAAAATATTTTCCGCCATTTCCCACCTCTTCCCGCCAAGTTTTCCCGCCCTTTACTTTCTACTAGAGCTTTTAGTCCCGGATGTACTCACTAACCGGGACTAAAGATATTTCCCGCCATTTCCCAAAGCTTCACGCCAAGTTTTCCCGCCCTTTCCCTCTATATTTAGGGTTATCGTGTCATGGCTATCCACACATCCACACCTTCCTCTCTTAGAACAATGGACAACGCCTACTGGGCCATTTTGACCCTCGAGGAGACCGAGGCGCTGTGCGCCTCCAACTACCTTTGTCCGTCGGGCTACCGGCCGCCCGCCGGCTGGATGCTGAGCGCTGGAGGGGTTCCTGTCCCTCCTGTCCCTCAAGGTTCCGCACGCGAGGCGGCCATCACAAACCACTTCTACCACGAGCTCACGCCGGAGCAGCGGATGGATCCCCAGTGGGATCCCGACAACTACGACACCTGGAATGCCTTCTTCGCTAATAGGCGGGAAAGGGAGCTCGCCAGGTACGAGGGTGATGGCCCGCCACCGGTGAACCACAACGGCCGTCCGTAAATGCATGGTGGGCGAACCGTACTATCATCAAAGTGATGCGCTACGCCGGGGAGACCATCCTGCCTCGGTGCCCACGAGTCCACCATACAGGCCCACACTTGTCCCGGTGGCGCATCGTCTTCCAGGAGACCCCTCTCCCACCCGCCGTGAATCCGAGGCTGGAATGGCCCCTGGTATATGCCATGGATGGGCTGAGGATCCCCGGAGTGGCAGGTGACGATGATGATGATGATGATGATGACGACGACGAAGATCTTGAAGCTGCGTACTATAGGACTAGGCATGATTATGACTAAAGGGGGCGGCTTTAGTCCTGAGTGTTAGCTAGTCCCGGTTTGTCCCGGTTTTTAATATTAATAAATGTCTTGAGTGTTACCTAATAAATAGAGGGAAATGCCTATATAAAGAGAGGGTTCATATTTAGTCCCGGTTGGAGAAACCAACCGCGGCAAGGATTCTTGCAGTGGGCGAGCAACACTAATAATAGGGGTGAGTGTCGACATTATGTCGTGCAGCTTGTACCTTGTCCAGGATGGTGTCACCAACCGGGACTAAAGGTGAACCTAGTCGGTTGGAGACACCAACCGAGACTAAAGAAGTCGACACTAATAATAGGGGTGTGTCGACATTATGTCGTGAGTGTCGACATTATGCCGAGCTGCTTGTACTATAAATATGCATCCTTGTGAGTCCAGTCCTCCAGCCAGTTTGAGGCATCTCCAAGATGGTTTTAGAAGCGAGGACACCACTACGGCCGATTTTAGGGAGATGCCGACGAGCCCAGTCCTCCGGCATCTCCGAGAAATGGTCATAGAGGCACTCCTAATATGTGAAATTAGTTAGCTCCGAGGCGTATTGATCTAGTTAGTGAAGTTACAAGCTGCAAGATGGTTTTCGAGCGGGGACACCACTGCGGCCAGTTTGGAGATGCCGACGAGCCTAGTCCTCGGCATCTCAGAAACTGGTCATAGAGGCACTCCTAATATGTGAAATTAGTTAGCTCAAGGGCGTATTGATCTATTTAGTGAAGTTACAAGCTGCAAGATGGTTTTCGAGGCGGGACACCACTGCGCCAGTTTCGAGGATATGCCGAGCCCAGGTCCTCCGGCATCTCCGAGAAACTGGTCATAGAGGCACTCCTAATATGTGAAATTAGTTAGCTCAGGCGTATTGATCTAGTTAGTGAAGTTACAAGCTGCAAGATGGTTTTCGAGGCAGGACACCACTCGACCAGTTTAGGAGATCTTGCGAGCCAGATCCTCCGGCATCTCCAAGAAACTGGTCATAGAGGCACTCCCGGTCCAGCCACAAAACGGGACTAACACTCAAGACATTTATTAATATTAAAAACTAAGACTACAAAACCGGGACTAAAGGCCACAAACCGCGAAAGATATCCTTTGGTCAAGCTACAAACCGCGAAAGACATGAACTAGAGTTACATAATATGAGCATGAACTTCTTGGCATATGTCATTCCTTATGACTGCTTCAGACGTAACCATGGAGCATCTTCTTTACTTAACGAAATGCTTGGGTCAGTTTTCACTGTGAAGGGCGGAATTTCATCAAACTTATTATAATCTTCTGACATGTCTGTCTTGTCCTCGATTCCCACGATGTTTCTTTTCCCTGAAAGAACTATGTGACGCTTTGTCTCATCATATGATGTATTCGTTTGCATATTTTTCTTTTTTTTGGTCTGGAGGACATGTCCTTCACATAGAAAACCTGAGACACATCATTGGCTAGGACGAATGGTTCATCTCTATAACCAAGATTGTTGAGATCCACTGTTGTCATTTCGTACAACTGGTCTATCTTTACCCCTTCCCCATTCAGGTTGACCCATTTGCAGCGAAACAAAGGGACCTTAAAAGAGACTCCATAGTCTAGTTCCCATATCTCCTCTATGTAACCATAATATGTGTCCTTTTGTCCATTCTCGTCTATTGCATCAAAGCGGACACCACTATTTTGGTTGGTGCTCTTTTGGGCGATCGTGTAGAATGTATTCCCATTTATTTCGTACCCTTGGAAATTCAATACGATGAAGATGGTGGCGTGGCCAACAAGTATAGCTGATCTCCAAAAGTGGTGTCATTCAAGAGATGTGTCGCATCCAACCACCGAAAGACTTCATGTGTTCATCTGTAATCCATGATTCGAGCTTCCCGGGTTTTGGGCGTACAATATTCTTGTGTTCCTCGATATCTGAACTGCCAAGGTGGAATTATGTAGAAGCGTGTAGTGTGCTTTAGTGAAAGAATCCCGTCCCTACATATCATTGCTTTCTTTCCCAGTGCCTTTTCCACTTAGTCTTCCCTCATGCATGAGTCGAAACACCAATCGGCTTAAGGTCGAATAAAGTCAACACAAAACTCAATGACCTCCTCTGTTCCATATCCCTTGGAGATGCTTCCTACGCTCTAGCACGGTTATGAACATATTTCTTTAAGACTCCCATGAACCTCTCAAAGGGAACATATTGTGCAGAAATACCGGACCGAGAATGGCAATCTCTTCCACTAGATGAACCAGAGATGCGTCATAATATTAAAGAAGGGTGGTGGAACACCAATTCAAAACTAACAAGACATTGTACCACATCCTTCGTAACCTTGGCAGAATATGGATTGATTACCTTACGATATTGCATTGAGGAATGCACAGCTTCACAATGGGTACTCAAACATTTTCCGGTAGAAGCCCCTCAATGCAATCGGAAGCAAGCTGCGTCATAATCACGTGGCATGAGACTTCAGGTTTTGGAACTTTTTCTCTGCCATATTTATTATCCCTTTATATTAGATGAGAAGCACGGCACCTTGATCCGTAAAGGACTTCAAAAGATTTCCTTCTCTGCTTTGGTAAGAGCATAGCCGCACGACTTAAGTGGCCCTTTATCCGTCTTTGTTATCTGTATGCATGTTCTTTGGGTCTTTCATAATTTGTTGGTCCTCCCGTGCTTCTGGTGTATCTTTTGTCTTCCCATACACGCCTAGGAATCCTAGCAGGTTCACGCAGAGATTCTTCGTCACGTGCATCACGTCGATTGAAGAGCGGACACGCAGGACTTTCCAATATTGCAGCTCCCAAAATATAGATTTCTTCTTCCACATGGGTGCATGTCCTGTAGTGACGTCGTTCGGAACTGATTGACTGCCGGGACCCTTTCCAAAGATTACTTCTATGTCCTTGACCATACCAAATACATCATCACCAGCAGGGAGTTCAGGCTTCTTCCGGTGATCTGCCTCACTTTTGAAATGCTTGCCTTTCTTTCTTACGGGATGATTGGTCGGAAGAAATCGTCGATTCGCCAGGTACACAACCTTCTTGCATTTATGCAAATATGTACCTTCGGTCTTATCTAAACAGTGGGTGCATGCCTTATATCCCTTGTTTGTCTATCCTGAAAGGTTACTAAGAGCAGGCCAATCATTGATGGTTACGAATAACAACCCTCATAGATTAAATGGCTCCTGTTTGTTCTCATCCCATGCATGTACACCTAGTTTGCCCCACAGCTGTAAGAGTTCTTCAACTAATGGCCTAAGATACACATCAATGTTGTTGCCCGGTTGCTTCGGGCCTTGGATGAGCACTGGCATCATAATGAACTTACGCTTCATGCACAACCAAGGAGGAAGGTTGTAGATACATAGAGTCACAGGCCAGGTGCTGTGACTGCAGCTCTTCTCCCCAAAAGGATTCATGCCATTCGTACTTAGACCAAACCATAAGTTCCTTGCGTCACCTACAAAGTCCGGGAAGTCTCTCTCGATTTTTCTCCACTGTGACCCATCGTGAGGTGTCTCAACTTCCGTCTTTCTTACGGTCTTCTTTGTGCCATCGCAACAACTTGGCATGCTCTTTGTTTACGAACATGCGTTTCAACCTTGGTATTATAGGAGCATACCACATAACCTTAGGAACCCTCTTGGAGGCTCTCCCTCAACATCACCAGGGTCATCTCGTCTGATCTTATACCGCAACACGTTGCATACCGGGCATTTATCTAAATTCTCATACTCCTTACCGCGGTAGAGGATGCAGTCATTAATGCATGCATATATCTTTTGCACATCTAATCCCAGAGGACAGAGAGTCTTCTTTGCTTCATAGGTACTCTCGGGAAGTTCGTTATGTTTTGGAAACTTCGGCTTCATTATTTTCAGCATCTTTTCAAATGAGGAGTCAGTTAGACCACACTCTGCCTTCCATCGCAACGATTCCAGTGTGGTACCGAGCTTTGTGCTGCCATCTTCACAATTTGGGTACAACAATTTCTTGTGATCTTCTAACATGCCCTCTAACTTCAACTTCTCATTTTCTGTTTCACAGTCTCGCTTTGCATCAGAAATGATCCTACCAAGTTCATCAGCCGGCTCATCTGATGCCCGTTCTTCACCTCTTTCCTCTCCATTGTCTTCCATTGCAGTATCACTGTATTCAGGAAGCATATGATGATAGTTGTTATCATCATCTTCTTCTTCACCATCTTCCATCATAACCCCTCTTTTCCCGTGCTTGGTCCAACAATTATAGTTGGGCATGAAACCTTTCATAATCAGGTGGCCGCGAATGATTTTCGAGGAAGAGTACTCCTTGTTGTTCCGACATTGAACACATGGACAACGTATAAATCCATTCACTTTGTTTGCCGTAGCCACATCGATAAATTTATCCACGCCTTTGATATACCCGTCTACGCGCCGGTCACCGTACATCCATTCCCGACCGTTCATCTGCATCATATAAGTAAGTTTATCAAAAAAACAGGACATCATAAATAGTGAAATAACCAATTCGCACCGACACATGAATTGTATCAATGACCTAGAAAAGATAAGATTGTTAACCTCGATCGAGGGAAATAACGAGGAGAAAGCTCAAGTGCGTCTCGGACACCTTCTATATTTTTGTTCTATGAGAAATTCAACGGGATTATTCACTCAAACATTTCAAAAAACACCTTCAATGCATGCGTGAGAAAAAACTAGCACACCCCCTCACACCTTCCACCATTCGAAAAAACAGAGTGGAGGCAGATGGGGATGGGGCGTTGCATTTATAGAGGGCAGGGGATCTTTAGTCCCGGTTGGAGCCAGCAACCGGGACTAAAATGCGTCTCACGCACGTGGCTGTGGGCGCAATCTTTAGTCCCGGTTCTGGCTCCACCGGACATTCTCTACCAACCGGGAGGCATGCCCCCTGGCCCCGTGCCCGCTCCAACCGGGACGCGTGCCAGCATTAGTCCCGGTTGGTGTCGCAACCGGGACAAATGCTGTGAGGGGTCGCGAACGGATAGCCCTTTTTCCACTAGTGCACTAGTCCCGGTCCTTAACATCAACCGGAACTAGTGGGGATGCACCCTGAGCGCGCCGGGGCAGCCACGTGGACATCCACTAGTCTCGTCTGGTAACTGGGTCGGGACTAGTGGTGAGATCTAGTCATGCTTGGTTAGTCCTGGTTCCAAAACCGGGGCTAAAGGCCCTTACGGACCGGGACTAGAGGTCATGTTTTTATTAGTGTCTTGATGTGCCGGTTTCAGTTTAAAAGATTGATTTGTACGGTACATTTCTAATGGAATGCCTTCTCACTATGAACGAGACAAAGTGTTCTATTATGACTTTGTTTCATTTCACGGACACATTTGTAAAAGTGCAAACAGTGCTATTGGTAAGATGCTCAGTGGGTTTTAAGTAAGATAGAAATAACTATGAAATACGAAGTTTGGACCTAAGGACAGATCAATGTCCTTATCACTATCATAGTCTGGTGAAGGGACGTACGGACCGAAAATCTGGACCACTAGTCTAATCCCTTTTGGGATTATAAACATAAATAGATAAATATTGGTTTCGATGCACAATTTTTAGATCTTGGTAATTTATTTTCTAGTTCTATAGTATATGTAAGTGTTCTTAAGTTAGTCACACATATAGTTTGTAGTCTACGTGTAATAAACTCAATCACGCACATGGTAATTTTTTCTTAAGTTACAATTCATTGTTTACGGAGGTGAACTACTACTATGCACGGGGTTTAGGAAACAAACGTGTCATGTTCTCCAATCGTCTGTTACGTGCCTACTACTATGGGATCAAGGTTCTATAGATTGCAATGAATTGATACAATTCATCTAAGCTAGTAGTTTGATACTAGTCGATTTCTCAGTTCAGGAACTTGACATCCTCGACAACACCCTCGTTAAGAGGTGCGTGCACTGGCCATGCAAAGTCATTGTTTCTCCAGCCCGAGCCAACTAGCAAAGGCTGTATCACCGAAGGCATGAGAGGAGTACAAGGATATTGCGTGACCATTCGTGTTTTGAACGCCCACATTACCACCGACACCACATTGTGTCGATGTGTTGGCACCTGGGCGTACATGGAGGTAGTTAACCACTTTTCTGGTGCCTCTCATGTCAACACACAGGTGGTATAGTTGTGGTGCTACACTCATTTTAGTCAAAGATCGGGGAAAACAAAGAGAATGTGAAAGCTAGTAACTATGGAGGAAGAGAACGCGCAGGTGGTGAATGCAGGTGTTTGTGCGTGCAGATCAGTCGTCGGTGGTCACTATTCACAAGTGTGATGTTCTCTATGTATGCATCTCTTAACTGAACGGCAAACTCTATTGACACCGCTATTCTCCCCTCCCTCCCCTCCCTTGCTGCTTTGAGAGTCGTGCGTGTGAGGCCGGGGCTCTCCCGTGCCCTTCTCGCCGGAGTAGCCGGCGGGAGGTGGCGGCGGGGAGTCGCCGGAGTAGGCCTAGGTTGTAGAGTAGGTTTCGTAGTTGGCCTTGTGCCGGTAGTGGGCTCTTTGCCCGGATGCGGAGCTCTAGATCCTGCCCAGATCTTAGCTCTAGGGTTCCTCGTCGGTGTTCTAAAGCTCCTCTGGTCGGAGCTCTGGAAGGCGACGGAGGCCACCGCATCGTTGAATAAATCTTGGGCTTGTTGCCTCTTGGCCTGGGTTACTATTTGGCTCCGGCTTCTTCCTCTGTCTGGCCGTGGTGGTGTGGAGTGGAAGAAATGGAGCTTGGTGGTGTTCGGCGCCGGAGGCGGCATGGGAGTCCTCGTGCTGGTGTATGCGTGCGGCGCCGGCGTGAGGCTGCTCCGGTCTTCTGCTGCATCTCTTCTTCTTCCGGCCGGCCGTGGCGGCGAGGAGATCAAGAAGGATGCGCAAAGGCGGACGGCCATCTCCCTCTGCATCTCGCGCGGCTGCCGTGCAGCTGTTGGCGGCCCTCCTGCTGCTCGAGAAGACCTGGCCTGCCGTGGTGGCGAGGAGGTTCGACTGAGTGTGCGGGGTGCTGTTGCTGCTGCGCGGAGCTCTGGGGAGCTTCTGGAGATTCCTCTCCCCGCGGCGTTCTCCAAGCGACGGCGATGGTCCGCCGTTGCTATCCATGGCCAGAGAGGTGGCCGCGCCGTGCTCGGCAACAGGGTTTGTTCGAGCTTCTCTATCCTCTTCGGGAGGATCTTCCTCAGCGGCGGAGCTGCAATGAAGTCCCTCGTCCAGCCAAGTGGTCTTGTCCCCGGCCGGAGCAGAGGTGGCGCTTCTTCGCCGTTGTCAGTCGCCGGCGGTTGCATCGGATTCGATTGCGTTTTTGCAATCTCTGCTAGGGTGTTCTTTGCAAAATGTAGGGGTCAATTTGTAATTTTTCTTTCTGCTTGGACCTCTTTGTATTTGTACACCCACCGCTGAATGAATCTCCTGGGCCCTTCGAGGCCGTTCTGTTCAAAAAAAAAAAAAAAAAACTGAACGACAGTTGGTGGAGTAGTACACCACAATCAAGGGTTCTTCAATGTTCATATCAACCAATTAATGTGTAGACATAAAGTACTACAGAGCGCATGATCCTTCAGCGCAATTTGTTTATTAGTTATACTAAGTTGAAAGAACCCCTATCTTGTAGAAAAGTGGGGGAATTAAAAGGTTTTCTGTCTTCTAAACTTTACGGCTCCAACAACTTCATTGCTTTTTATGGCCAGTCCAAGCGGTCTTGCGGTATGAGAATCTTGAACATATATAATACTATCTCCAATTCATAATAATTGCAGTTGATTTAGTATAAAGTTGTACTAAATCAGCGACACTTATTACCGATCAAAGGGAGTATTAATTTGCAAGTAGCTGTGGATCTAAGATTGGATAGGTAGCTCCGGTTATAATAATATAAACAGTTCCTCTGTGTTGCTACAAGTGCAGCTCTGATGAACACCGTCGGAAGAATAGTACGCAGAAGCATTGAACAGCTAATGGAAATCTCCCGGTTTCACGTTTACTATTGTTTTTTCTTGTTTGCGCAAAAAATATGCATCCCTACGGCTTTAGGAAACATTGTGACATGTTTATTCAGGGTGCTGCAAGAATGTGTTATGTGGCGATGCACCCTCAAGTTCAGGGGATAACTGATGCTCCCTCTGTTTTGAAAAGGATGTCTTGGATTTGTCTAAATTTGAGTATCTGGACACATTTTAGTATATAGATGCATTCAAATTTAGAAATTTTTGAGACATACTTTTGAGGACCCAACCTCGCAAGCTATAGACGCAGAAATGGCCGAAAAGCTGTGGAAATTCAGCTTGAAGATAGTGTCTTATTAATGTGCCAGTTTGAATGAATTTAGATAACTGTTTCGTACGTTACTAATAAAATGCACTCTCAGTTGTGAAACAGATCGAAGTGTTTATGCACGACTTTGTTTCTTTTCCTGGATATAGTTGTAAACGAGCACAAAAAGAGTGCTATTGATAAAAATCCCTATGGAATTTAAGTGAGATAGAAAGAACTACGAAATGCCAAGATTGGACCCTGGTGAGTAAAGAAAAATCATTGTCCTTGCCGCTAGGCTTCCATGTGAAAAATCATGATATGATCATTCTTATGCGAATAAGTTCTTCTATGAACGCCGTGCGCTGAAGTCAGAAAAACATCCATAACTTCATCCATTTACGCATGAGGATAGCATTGTATTTGATGTGTGGAACAATGCTGCTCTGCATGCTCGAACAACTTGGAACGAACCGTTTGGGTTAGAAATTCCATTTTTCTATGTAGCAGGCGCCTGCCAGTTTGCTGCCTTCGGCGGGTTAAACATGCGAGGGATACAAGCTGCAGCCAGCGAGACAGCGCCCGATTAGTCGGATCGGTAACCAGCTCAATACAAAAGTTTGAATTTAAAAAGTTTTGTAGCTTCAACCATTTATTCGATTAAAAATCCGTTTTCACCGTTGGACTACTCGCGACGAGATCTTCGAAACTAGATCTCATATGATATGTTTCGACAACCTTTTTGACCCAAAAGTTACCCATCCCGTTATATGCATGTTACCCACGATGTAACAAGTAAATGACCCTCCTTTTAAAGTATAGATGTGTGATGCATTTTTTCATGTAGTATGAAACTATTGGTGTCATTAGTACTTGTTGCGTGGCGGGCGTCGGACAGACGTCTTATAGGGTGACGCGTCCGATCCGGATCGAATGGACCATACAAAAAGTATACTCCCGCGAGCACTTTCTGTGGTACACAGCTGGGTACACGCACGATTTACTCCTTTCCTCGACAGAGCATCCCCTCTATGCACTTCCTCTCTCCCAGCCTCTGCTCGTGCTGCCGAGGCCCGTCCCGCCTGTGTCGCCGAGGCCAGTCACCGGCTGTAACATCCCAAAAATATTAAACTTGGATCATCAAACTCTAATCATCAAAATTAGGGTTAACAAAAAACTTTCCCAACTAAAACTATGAAAGCATTCATATGTGTGTGTATTCAAAATTTGGATTCCTTTGAATTGCCATGGTTCTGTGTTTCTTTGCTTTTATAATGATTCTTAGGTGAAATAAACATCATCTAAACAATCCCCAAACTTTTCCTAAAGACAAACAACTCAAAATAAACAAATGAAGTGAATGGTCATTTTTTCCCAATTAACTCTCATGCCTACTTTGGCTATCCCTATTTTTCAAAACTCAACAGAAACATTTGTGGATATTTGCACCCCTTGTTAGTACTCCTAATAAGTTACCAAGGCCCACTTTGTGATCATCCAAAAACATTCAAATGCTAAGTTTAAATGACAGTTTAAAATTGAATCTATCTCATATGGGAAGATCCCACTATTTCAAAAACCACTCAAACAAGCTCAATTTTCAAAACCTAAGCACCCACAGAATCCTCAACACATGCCTAGCACACCCACCAAAAATCTTTTCAAAATTCAAAAGTAAGTTTCTTGCGGCCATTTCATCAAACAGCTTGCAGATTCAAATCAAACAAATCACAAACACTATAGTGTGCAGTAAATTTGGCCTAACTTGTTCCCTCTCTGGTTGCAACTAGCCCTTAGTAGATCATCTAGCTCAATTGTAAACATCTAGCACCACTGTGAGCTTGCCTTGCCATCAATGGTGAGCAGGCCGAGCCTCACCATGCCACCCCATTATCGCCGGCCAGATAGCAGCCACCCTAGCCTTGCCAACCTTGTCTGGGAGGTAGCCAGCACCTCACCGCCGCCCACTGTCCCCTCCCCAAGCCAGTGCAAGCCGTGGACCACCAGGAACGCCGCGCGCCCAGTGCCACTGCGACATGCCGAGCCCGCCCCAGAGCGCCGCACCCGGCACGCGTGCACACGCCTCCCCTCGACCGTAGCTCGAGCCCACCGCTTCGCCATGATCCCAGGAACACGCCAGACACCCCCGTTCGCCATCCCGTTCCTCACAGCCACCGCTCGCCGTCAAAGACGTCGCCTCTGCCGCGCAGAGCACCGCACGTTCCCGACTGATTGCCACCGCCCCTAAACGCGCATTTAAGCTCTAGAGCATCGCCAGGAGACCGCCCGTCGACCACCAACCTCAGCCATGCCGCTAGCCTCCAGTAGCCATGTCGCCACTGTCGCCTGCCCATCCCTCTCGGTCTTGCCATCGAGCCTATAAAAGGAGGCGACCCCTAGCCGTTTGAAGCACACCATTCCACTCCCCTCACCTCACTGATCATCCCACACCTCTAGCCGGAGCACGAGAAGCTGCAGCTCGCCGGAATTGCGTCGGAGCAGGCCGCCTCTGGAGAAGAAGGGAGCCGTTGATTTCGACCACCCCCGGAGCTGCCTCGACCATCCCTGAGCTCGCCGTCGACCACTCGTTCGTTTGCCCGCCTCGCCGTCGTAGCTGGAGCCCTGGTATGCCCCCTATGCACCCCCACTGAGCCGCTAGGCTTCGAGCTCGCCGGTGAAATGTTCATCATCGACGACGATCCC
This sequence comes from Avena longiglumis, assembly GCA_030063025.1. Taxonomy (NCBI): domain Eukaryota; kingdom Viridiplantae; phylum Streptophyta; class Magnoliopsida; order Poales; family Poaceae; genus Avena; species Avena longiglumis. The sequence continues at coordinate 450,657,914 of CP125974.1, read as the reverse complement.
CATCCGTCGATCTTCCTTCTAATCCAACGAACCACACAGCCCCGTACAACTTCGCGTGTTATGAGCCACTGACTGGTGGAACCCCCTGTCAGCTGAGCCCCGCTCTGCGGAGTGACACTGGGCCAGCCCATTAACCTTTTCCCGCAGCCCAACCGTTTGAATTTAGTTTTTTCTATTTTAATTCAAACTCAGTTCTGTTCCTAGATTTAAAAATCAACCCAGCTCGATTTAGTGAACCAAAATACATGAAACTAATTTTGTTAGAAAGGTACTGAAATGCTTAATACAAGCCCGTTGAATTAAAATCAATTGGGTCTGTAGATCAACCTTGGTAAAAATAACAAGTCAGAAGCTTTTCTGCATTCAAACATTTTTCAAAATTCAACCATAATAGCTTTTGAGTTGATTCCAACTCTCAAAAATCACATTTGATCATACCTTTCAGAATATATAAAAACATTTGGGTTTACTTACAGAAATAATGTTCAAGAAACAAAAGAATGCCACATAGGCATTTCTAGTCACTTTATTTATTTAAAATAAAAAGGTTAAACCTTATTAAATTGTGACACCACTTTAAATCACATTCCCATGTACTGAAATACGTGGTGATGACATGTGTCAACATGATCCCATGTTTGAGTTGGAGAATATTAAATCTTAAGTAGATTTTCAATGAGTAGAAATTACTTTTCTCAAATTAAAATAAATAAGACAAAAGCCTTAATCTTGTAATGTTAGTGATGATGCTAGATCACCTATAGTACACCTTGGTGTGATGATTGAAAATAGTTAAGTATTGTTTGGTGATTGTGTACCTCGTATTTATTTATAGACGCTAGTACCGACCAAGGATACGAGGAGGAAGGAGGATACTACGAGGAAGAAGCCGAGGAGAACTTCAACCACTACTCTGCACAAGGCAAGCCTAATACTACTAGTTGAATGTGCAAGCTATTAACTTAGCAAGTTAACCCTTGCAAAATACCCTACTTATGCAAGCTAATACTTTCTTGTTACCATGCCAACTATATGCCTTAAGCATATGTGATCATACCACTTGATAAACCCAATCCTATTTTTACTTACAAGCTTTATACTTTATTTCTTTATCAAAGCTTTCTCTTAGAGTTTACTTAAGTGACTTATAGATTCTTGAAAGATAATTAAAGGTTGCATAAAGAGCATTAAATTTGGCCTAAGTAGATAATCCTGATGTCATCCTAAGGCATGAGATTGAACTTCATTAATCTCCACTAGTTTACCACCCCTCCTTAGTATTTAACCCCACTTGTAGATGCTAGTGCTAAGCATAAAACTTGATCAACTTTAGATGGGAATACTTGGAGAAAATGGTTATGAAAACCTTGGAATGATGAGTCATTCTACTGAAATGTTTTGACATGTGTTTCTAGACACCAGATGATTTTGATGATGAAAATGTCGAGGCATGAGCCTTAGCCCTTTATAAAACTGATGGTTGTCTAGATGCGATAGCATTCCAATTTTACCGTACAACCACAATACCCAAAAATTGGGTAGGGCTTGACTGGAAACTTATATACCTTAGTATGGGTTCCCTCACGGCCAAGGTCTGAGCTGAGGCTACCTTGTGAAGATTGTCCACCTATGCAGTACCCAAGATGACAGTTGGTCATGGTTGGGAGGCAAAACTCATAGGAGAGGTGCCTATACTAGGGCATGTAATTGAAAGGTTAGGATTGATTATCCGCATACTGAGTATGGTGAATTCAGGATTTGTTCCTGATGGATGTATCGAATGTTGTGGTGAAAGTGTACAATCTCTGTAGAGTGTCAAACTATTCGACTAGCCGCGTCCACGATTATGGACAATTGGAGTGGCCATACCGTTCCCCCGTCAGATGTTTTCAAAATGACTTGTGAAATGACTTGAGAATTTGACTTGACCACAAGAGAGTTGTGATATGAAATTCAAGTTCCCACTTAGGTGTTATAAAATTTCAACTAGCTTTCTTTTCTTCTGAACTTAGTAGAGGTAAATCTGGCTTTTTGCAAAACAACCCTAGAGCTTAGTGTCCTACTACAAAAACCCCCCTTAACTTGTTAGTATTAATTTGCGAGTACTTAAAGAGTACTCATGGCTTTGTCCCTGGCTATTCCCGTGGCCATACTATGAAGAGGAGTACCAGGATGATGGACCACAGGAAGGTTACGACAACTAGGATCATCTCCCATCATCAGCATTGCCTGTGACCCCGAAGATGGAGCTTCGCCTACGCTACCTTTATTATTACGTTATTCTGCTGCTTGAGTTGTACTAAGAACTGGATCATGAGATCCTTATTTGTGTAAGACCTTATGTATGGTTTGTAATGGATGATGTACTGTGATATCCAAATCTGTTATGTCTCGCAAAAATGGTAATCCTGGGATTGCGAAGTATGGCATAACAGGCATCTGGGATTAAAAATCCGGGTGTTGACACCAGCGCTCCCTCCCAACCTCACCCCTCATCTCGATCCAGTTTCTCCCGTGCTTGCATCGTCGTCGGCTCTACCTCCCAATCTCTGTGTCATATCCCGGCGACGGAGCTGCTGCGCGAGCATTATCCGGGAAATGAAGAGGAGCTCTATGCCATCTTCTGGCGCGGCCTCCGAGCCCGGCAACTGTCGGTCTGGTTAGCTTTGGTGTTAACAGGTGGATAACTTTACTACTACTAGATGGTTAACTAATACACACTAGGATGTACCATTTTTTTGTTATATATCGCATGGCAAGTTCAGCGCCAATATGCGGGTAACTTTAATGTTAACAAGTGGATAACTTTAGTGTTAATAGGTGGGTAACCTATACATATTAGTATGTGTTACTTTTGTTATAGCATGGTGTGAGTTTAGTGCTAAGATATGGATAACTTTAGTGCTAACAGATGGATAACTTTTAGGAATAACATGTGGGTAACTTATACTAGAATAGATACAGTAGTTGGATAACTTTAGTGTTAACATGTGGGTAACTTTTACATACTACGGTATGTAAATAGAGCATGTGGAATAGCTTATGGATGACTTCAATGTTAATAGGTGGGTCACTTATTTCTTATAGCAGGGCGTGAGTTTGGTGTTAACAGGGGTAATTTTTATGCTAAGGGTGGATAACTAATAGGTGGGTAACCTATACATATTAGTATGTGTTACTTTTGCTATCGAATGATATGAGTCTAATGCTAAGATATAGGTAAATTTAGTGCTAACAAATGAATAACTTTTAGGGATAACATGTGAGTAACTTATACTAGAATGGATAATTTTAGGGCCAATAGTTGGATAAATTTAGTGTTAATAGGTGGATAACTTTTACATACTGCGATATGTAAATAGAGCATATGGAATATCTTATAGATGACTTCAATGTTAACATGTGGGTCACTTGTTTCTTATAGCAGGGCGTGAGTTTGGTGTTAACAGGGATAACTTTTAGTGCTAAGGGTGGATAACTTTAGTGCTAATAGGTGGGTTTAGTGCTAAGATATTGGTAACTTTAATGCTAACACATGGATAACTTTTAGGAATAACATATGGGTAATTTATACTAGAATGGATAAGTTTAGGACTAGTAGTTGGTAAATTTAGTGTTAACAGGTGGATAACTTTTACATACTGCGGTATGTAAATAGAGCATATGGAATAGCTATCTAATATATTCATGTGGATAACTCTTAAATACTGATGTGTGTAATACTGTAGCCGTCCCTTCCCTATAACCCTCCCTCCCCCATGCGACAGTGTCGCGCCGTCCCTAGGAGTCCCTCCCTGCTAATATTGACCCCCTCACACCTCCCTACTATGTCGCTGACACCGCCGAGGACGCAGATGGGCTAAGCTCGTGAGGTGAGGAGGAGGAGGAGGCGGTGTCATCACTTTCCTATGTTAGCAGAAACTCGAGGAGACGGTGGCGTCCATCTTCTCCCCCTCCACTGTGGTGCTGCGGGGTTGTGGCGGCCAGGCGGATCTCCGACAGTCGTTTGGGGTGGGTGGCGTGGAGATGTCAGCGGTGGTTTTGTATTACATGCAAAAAATGCATTCACACAGCTCTTCAAAATGGGTCGGTTATTTACTTGCTACATGGTGGGTAATTTACATACAATAGTGTGGGTAACTTTTGGGTCCGAAAAAAATTGTCGAAACATATCGACATGAGATCTAGTTTTGAAGATCTTGTCGCGGCTAGTCTAACAGTGAAAACGGAATTTTAATCGGACTAACGATTTGAGCAATAAAACATTTTAAATTCAAGTATTTTCATTGAGCTAGAAATATAGATCGGAGTGAGCACATGCGCTGCATCTTAGCCTCGCCCGCGCTCACCTTGCCGAAACTGACACAAAAATCTGCCAATACGGCGACAGATCGCCAGCCAGATCGCTAGAACTGGCAGGCACCATCCTCCTAGGCGCGTCCTAGAAATTTCCCTCCGATTAAGGAACCAGATGATACATTGTTTACGGAGGTGAACTAAAAAGTCAGGGGAATGAGTTAAAAGAGTGTCGTGTTCCCCGATCTTCTGTTATGATGCATGCTACCACATGACCAAGGTTCTATAGATTGCGATGGACGGATGCAATTCATTTAAGCTATTTTTTTACAAGTCCGAATGTTTGGGATGATATGTACATTGCAGAAACTTGAGACCCTCGACAACACTCCTGTTTAAGCGGTCGGAACGTTTACCCTCCGGCCCGAGTAAACCAGCGAAGTCTATATCACCGAAGGCATGAAAACGGTCCAAAGAGCTTGCGTGACCGTTCGTGTTTGGAGTGCCCACGACACCACCGTCACCACACCGTCTCTCTGGAGTGGCACCTCAGACTGCAAGTCGGCAGTTCAACACATTTCAGATGCCTCCCATGCCAACATGCAGGTCGGCAGATCCCCCCGCTAGTTGGGGGTGCACTAACGTTGAGGCCTCGGTTAGCCTCGCCCTAGCATGGACCTGGTGACACCCTCTTATGGCTAGTCGTTTTGGTCAGAGAACGTGAAAAACAAGGCGAAGGAAAGCTTGCTGCTACGGTTCTGATCAAGAAAAATAAAAAACAAAAGGAGAACACGTGAGAGAGGCGAATGCTGGTATTTGTGTGAGCACATCAATCCGTCACCAGTGTGATGTGCTCTATATATTCTCAGCGCATTGAACAACAGTTGGTGGGGCAATACACGATCAAGGCTTCTTGAATGTTCACATGGTTGATGCACAGGACACAAGGTCCCGGTGTCTCGCTCCAATTAGAACATCTCCAATCAACCAGGCCTCCAGGGAAACCATTTCTAGCGCTGGATGATAAATTCGTCCTAGTCTCTCTCGCAGGAGATCGTTCTCTGCCGAAAAACACCGAATATTCATCCGGCGAACCAACTGAAACCCAGCTCCCTAGGCACGACGGGGGAGACAACACTATTTTGCATGCAAAAGAAGCCCACTATCAGCCACTACCGACCCTCTCTCTCTCCCCCTGCCCCCTCTCTTCCCTCTCCCACGCCCATCTTTCGTCTCTCCCACACCCACCAACCGTGTGCGACTAACACGTCGTCGTGCTGTTACAGTTACGAGTCCTGCACCTGTAGTGGTGCCGTAGGGTGGGCTGAAATAGACTGTGGGCCGCTGTTGGGCTTGTTTTGAGTTGTGGCTGTGAGACTGTCGATATAACAGTCGGGTGTGTGTTGTGAGAAACCATGTCGAATAATAAATGAACTATCCCATCCTCATATTCTTCTTCTCCAAGCCAGCTTCTCGTTCTGATCCCCCACCTCTCTTATCCTCGCAGCCCGTATCTATCCTGCCGGACACCCGTGTCTACAAAAGTCCGCACGAGCATGACGACCATCTCCTGACGAAGCACCAGAGCCACCGTTAGTGCCACGATCGCATCTGCACAAGCACGTTCTGGACCGCACGTCCGTCGTTGTCGTGGCAGAGCATGTTCTGATCTCGTGGTGCCATCATCGTGGGGCGCTGGGGGCGCATGGCTGTGGAAAATCTGGCCCCAAGAGCCAAAATTCTTCTGGCGTAACCCCATCCGGCTCAAAAAACACGTCCTAGAGGGCACAGTGGCAGCACAATCTGTTGTTAGTTATACTAAGTTAAATGAACCCTGGCATACTCACACAAAAGTGGGGAAATAAAAGGTTTAATTTTTTTCAAAAAGGGGTATGACCCCGGCCTCTGCATCGACCGATGCATATAGCCTTTATTAACTTATTCAGTTTATTACAGCAGTCTACAAACCCTCCCATGAATCACAAAGAGTTGCAACATAAATGAGCCATCTAAAAAGATCTAGTAGAAATAACATCTGATGCATCAACACTGAATTCTATTATCAAAACGCCAGCCACACCGGTTGAATAAATCCCGTGCAACCGTTTTCAAACGGGTGCGTCCAATAGCCATGGCCGGTCTGCGCTCCTCTGACCGAAGATAGGACCACATATGGATCCAGTGGGTAGTTAATGGAATAGCCTGCCTAAAAGAAGAATTCGGTGTCTTATTAAAAATAATGTCATTCCTTATATACCATATAACCCAGAGTAAAGCACAAACACCCACTCGTATTTGAATCTTCTCAATTTTATCTACAACACATAGCCAGTTCCCAAATAAATTCTTAATATTTTTTGGAGGGCTAAATTAAAGGCCATATTGACAATGCGCCAAATTATTTTTGCAAAAGGTCATTTAAAAAATAAATGTTGTAATCTTTGTCACAAAAACAATATTTTTGATTTTCTTGCCAGTTTCTTTTAGCAAGGTTATATTTTGTGAGAAGAACCTTACGATTTAGGAACCACATAAAAATTCTTATCTTTAGTGGTACCTTGATTTTCCAAATGTACTTACGTAGGAACCTTGTGTGTCCATTGAGTAAGTCTAAATACATTGATTAACAGCGAAGGCTCCCGATAAAGTTAGATCTCATCTAAACTGATCTTCTGCATCGGCTAAATTAACCTCCATCAATCAGTTTACTAAATGAAGCCATCTTAACCATTTAGTTCCCGTTAGAGCTCTACAGAAGGTGATATTTAGTTCCCGTTAGAGCTCTACATAACTTGTGAAACTGAAACTTCCTTTTGTTGCACAATGTTAAAAAGATATGGGTATTGAGAAGCTAAAGGAGAATGTCCTAGCCATGTGTCTTCCCAAAATCTAGTATTCTGACCATTTTTTACAATGAAAGATCCTCTAGCAAAGAAATCCTCTTTTACACGCATTAAGCCTTTCCAAAAGGCCAAATCTGCAGGTTTTGATTGCACTTGTGATAGTGTCTTAGAATGAAGATATTTATTTTTTAATAGCTCTTCCCATACACCCTCTTCATTCAAAAGTTTAAACAACCAGTTGTTGAGAAAACATTTGTTCTTAATATCTAATACCTCGACTCCCAGACCACCTTGGTCCTTTGGCCTGCATATGATGTTCCACTTGGTTAGCCGATATTTCTTTTTATGTTCATCACTTTGCCAAAATAAACGAGATCTTTAAAAGTCCAATCTTTTGCTGACCCCTTTTGGGATCTCCATGAAGGATAGCATAAAGATTGGCAAACTTGTTAGAACTGAGTTAATTAGTACCAGACGATCTCCGTATGATAATAATTTCCCTAACCAACATGCCAATTTCTTTTCGGAACGATCTTCAACAGGTTTCCATTCACCATTTCTTAACTTTCTGAAGTGAATTGGAATTCCCAAATAACGAAATGGGAAAGATCTAGCCTCACGACCAAATAGTTTCTTATAACCACCTTCCATTTCTTTTGCTTTGCCGAAACAAAAGATCTCACTTTTATGAAAGTTGATTTTGAGACCCGACAATTGTTCAAAAATACATAATATTAGTTTCATGTTTAGAGCTTTCTGCAAGTCATGTTCCATGAAAATTATTGTATCATCGGCGTATTGTAGAATAGATACTCCTCCCTCAACTAGATGGGGTATGAGTCCTTCTACTTGGCCATCCTCCTTTGCTCTAGCAATTAAAATGGCCAAAATATCAGCGATGATGGTTAAAAAGAATAGGAGATAGCGGATCTCCTTGTCTTAAACCTCTCTTAGTTTGAAAATATTGTCCAATATCATCATTAACATGAATACCCATACCGCCTCTTCTCACAAAATCGTTTATCCATTGACAGCAGACCGTATCAAAACCTTTCATTCGTAACGATTGTTGTAAAAAGACCATTTAACCTTATCATAAGATTTTTCAAAATCTATCTTAAGAAGAACACCATGCATCTTCTTCCTATAAAGTTCATGAATGGTCTCATGTAGAACAACAACCCCTTCCACAATATGTCACCCTGGCATAAACGCCGTTTGAGTTGGTCGAATCACTTTGTGGGCAATGGATGTAATACGGTTGGTGCCCACTTTAGTAAAAAAATTGAAACTCACATTTAATAAACATATGGGGCGGTGCTGCTGAATCTGAATATCATTTTCTTTTTTGGTAGTAAAATGATTGTCCCAAAGTTTAGCTGAAATAATGTAAGTTCCCCTTGGTGAAAGTTTTCAAACATAGCCATCAAATCACATTTTATGATGCTCCAATTTTTTTTGGTAGAACTCAGCTAGGAAACCGTCTAGCACTGGTGCTTTCTTTATTTCCATTTGCATAATTGCATCACATACCTCCTTATCTGTGAAGTCATATGTGAGAAAAACCTTCTCCTTTGTTGAAATTTAAGGTATATAATTTGTTTCAGATTCTATCATTGAAAAGTTATTCTGAACCAGTTCTCCAAATAAGTTCTTATAATATTCTGAGATATACACTTTTAATTTGTCTTGTCCTACGATAGTACCTTCATCTTGTTCTAGTTGGAAGATATTCTTCCACCTGTGTTTACCATTAGCAATGAGATGAAAGTATTTTTTGTTATTCCCCGTTTCTGGATGTGCTTAACTTTCGCCCGTTGAGCCCACCTGGACTCTCGTTGTGTCTATGTAACATCCAAAAAATATTGAATAATGATTATCAAATTCCAATCACCAAAATTAGGGTTAACAAAAAACTTTTGTTAATTAACATCATATGAATGCATGTGTATGTGATGATTGTATGAATGCATGAATGGACTTGTGTGATTGTTCTAAATTGCAAGGAATGGTTCAAAGATGAAAACAACATCATCTAAAACATTTACAAGGAGAACCAAAACAATAGAAATTCAAAAACAAACAAAATAAGCAAATGGTCATTTTTACCAATCTTGCTCACTAGGCTACTTTGAGTGTTCCTAGTTCAAGATTTCAAACAGAAACAATTCCAATTCTTTTCACCCCTTGCTGGACCAAGTAAAAGTGAACCCAAGCCCACCTTTCAAACTTACAAAAACATTTGGCAACTTGATTCAAATGAAAACTCAAAATTGAATCTTTATCATATGTGAAGATCACCAATTATCAACCACCAACCAAACCAGTGCCCCTTGACCATTCCAACTAACCAGAGACTACCTAGTATGTAACTAATACACCCACCAAGTTTGAATCAAAAATTCAAATTTAAATATCTTTTAGCCATTTCATCAAACACCTTGCAAACACAAATCAAACAAACAACAAACACTATAGTGAGCAGTGTTTTTGGCCTAACTTGTTCCCTCTCTAGCTCACAGCATGCTATTAGTAGATCATCTAGCTTAGTTAACAAAGCTTTAGCTCACTGTGAGCTTTCCATTTCCATCAATGGTGAGCATGCTGAGACTCACCTTGCCACCCCATGGTCGACAGCAAGCTAGGAGAAACACCAAGCCTAGCCACCTTGTCTGGGACATTGACCACCGTCCACCGCCACCCCCTGTCCAACGCCAACGCCCTGCCAGCCACTAGACCACCCTAGAACCGCCGCTCCCTATGTCTTTGTGCCATGCCGAGAGCGCGCCAGAGCACCGCACACGACACACGCCGCCCTCTCCACTTGCAAGCGTGATCACCACTGTCCCAGGAGACCACCAAAAAACCCCGTTCGCCACCGCGTGACCCGTAGCCACGGTGCGCAATTAAAATGCCCGTCGGACCCGCCGAGAGCACCGCAGCGTTCCGACCGTCTCACACCGCCCCACGCCTCACGACCATGCCGTTGAGCTTCGCCAGGGAGCACAACACCTCCCCCTACCGTTTCCCATGTCGTTAGCCCACTGTGATGACTGATACGTCAAAAACATATCTATAATTTTTGATGTTCCATGCTTGTTAGTATCTACTTTGCTTTGCTTTGTGTACACTTTGAGGTGCTTTTTACATGTTTTCTGGTACTAACCTATTAAGAAGTTGCCACAGTACCAGATGCCTGTTTTCTGCTATTTTTGGTTTCAGAAAAGCTACTTAAGAAATATTCTCGAAATTGGATGGGACAAACACCAAAGTCAATTAACAGGAAGTCCCGAGGGGAGACGAGGAAGCGTGCTAGGGCGGCCAAACCCCCCAGGCGCGGCCAGGGGTGGGCCCGCGCCTAGGTAGGGTTTGACCCCCTGGTCGCCTCCTCGGCCTCCCCCTTTGCCTATAAGAAGCCCCCGATGCAGAAACCCTAAGAACCCGATCAAATCTCCATGAAACTGTCTGTAGCCGCCGCCACCATCGTCCCTAGATCGAGGGATCTGAAGTTCTTCCCGGCACCCTGCCAGAGGGGAGATCACCCCGGAGGCCTTCTCTCCAGTATGATGCGTGAGTAGTTCCACCTTAGACTATGGGTCCATGTAGTAGCTAGATGGTTGTATCTCCTCATTTGTGCTTTCATGTATAGATCTTGTGAGCTCTGTTCATGATCAAGATCTAATCTATTTGTAATCATGCATGTTGTGTTTGCGGGGATCCAATGGATATTGAGATTATTATGTTGGTTTGATTAATGATTTTGTCTTTATGATTCTATCATGTCGGTGTTGTTTGTGATCTTGCATGCTCTCTGTTGTTAGTAGCCATCTTGGCCAAGTAGTTGCTAGTGACTCCAAGAGGGGGTATTTATGCTCGATAGTGGGTTCATGCCTCTAGTTTCCAAGGGAAGTGACAATAATCTCTTCGGTTGTAGATGTGTTGTTGCTACTAGGGATAAAACAATGGTCTCTTGTTCATGGAACATGTGGACTGTTTACCTTACACACTTTTCTTAATGCAGTTGTCGGTTGCTTGCAACTTAATACTGGAGGGGGTTCGAATGATAACTTGAAGGTGGAATTATAGTCATAGATGCAGTTGGATGGCGGTGTATGTATCTTGTTGTATTGCCCAATCGAATCTCATAGGATCTTTCTGACTAGTAATTGCATTGTTATGCCTTGCTCGTTCTGCCAATTGATTGCCTACTGTAATTTGTTTACCCTTCATGCCATGTTGTTTATCTAAGGAGAGCACCTCTAGTGAACTATGGACCCCGGTCCAATCTTTACCATTGATTCATCTTCTACTGTTACTTGTTTACTTGCTGCAAACCATTACCTTCCACACGATACGTTTAATCCTTTGTTACAGCAAACCGGTGAGCTTGACAACCTCACTGATTCGTTGGGGCAAAGTCTTGAGTTTGTGTTATGCAGGTCTCCGTGTTGCTTGCAACACCTGTGTGACGTTTCCTTCCTCCTTCTGGATCGATAACCTCGGTCTCTACTGAGGGAAGACTTGTTGTTGTGCTCATCACACCTTGCTCTTGGGGTTTCCAACGAAGTGCGCCACGTCAGCACCATCAACAAGTTTTCTGGCACCGTTGCCGGGGAGGCTAAGGACATCTTCACAAGGGGAGTCCTTCACTTCCTTTCTCTTTACTTTGTTTTTAGTTTGCTTTGTTTCTTTTGCTTCGTTTTGTTTGCTTCTTTTCAAAAAACCCCAAAAAATTAGTCTACTTTTGGTTTGCTTGCTTTATTCAAAAACACAAAAAATTTAGTTCCTACTCTAGTTGCTGGTCTGTTAGTGCCTTGCTTTGTCATGCTTTCTATCAATGGATGGTTTCTTTGAAACTAGTTATTATTGGCAAGGTGGGTTCACGGAAGAATAAAAGTATTATTATAAGGAACACTGTTTGTCACAAAAAGGGAAACACTTTTGGGAACAAATTAATAAGTTGAATACTATTGCTAGAGAGGTGTGCTCAACTTATAATGTTACTTATTGCTTTGACAAGTCTTGTTGTTGTAGGAGGTATAAACACTTGCCTTTTCAATGTGAGTATAATGATAATGTTACCATATCCTCTTATGTTAAAGGAAACTATGACTTTGATGATGTGGAACAAATTGAAGAATTTATTGCCTTCAAGGGTGTCAGTTTGCTTGAAAATACTGATGATGCACCTTATAAACATGAGGTTTATGAGATACTTAAATTTTTCTTTGATAATTACAAGGAATAAAATGGCTATATTCTTGAATATTTTAATAGGTGCTTTCCACAAATGGAAGAGACTAATTGCTTGCATGAACCTATGGAAGAAGAAATTGCTGAAACAGGAAGCTCATTAGATGAAAAAGAGGAGGATGAATGTTATGCTCCTGTGGTTCTTTTGAAATATCTATTATAGGTAAAACTTGTGATGATATTCCTATGCCTGTTACCTATAGTAGTGATCATGATTGGGAAAAGCACACCACTTGTGATATTGAAAATCTCTTTGGTGCCAATTCTAAAAATTCTATTGCCTATGATGATACTTTACCTCCAATTTATGATGATTACAATGATGATATTGATATTTTCAGTCCACCTACTATTGAGGAGAAAATTGATTGTGATTCTGTAGAGGTCCCAACCTAATAAGGTAGAGATCCCCGTGTTTACAATGCTAGTCCCTGAATCAATAGCTAGCATCCATAGTTTAAGATGTAATATCAAGAAACAAAGGTCATAGTACAACTTTATAACCAGGAATAAAATAATTCATTACATCTTACATAGCTCATTTGGCTATCTCATTACAATGTAGCAGAAATATCTATATAGCATGGAGTCCTTCATCTTCAAAGTGCCACAGGCTATCATGTTGGTTGTGGACTTGTAATCCTATTCAACACACTTCACTAACATCAAACAAACTTGCAACATAATAAGTTACAGCCACAAGGGTCAATACACTTGAATTGTATTGGCAAGTGATACTATGGTAGAATAGTGGTATCTATCATCTATATGCATTTGGCTAAGTGGAGATTAGGCTTGCTTTTCTCAAAATAGATTTTCCTTATAATTTGAAAACACTAAGTTTTTGTTTGTCAAAATCACCCAAGGAACAACCAATGAATATTGGTTAACCTTTACCCTTGTTCAACCACAAGATTTTAACTTAGAAATTGGGATGAGGAAATCCTTGATAGCTTCCATGTCTTTATGCTCAAATTGTCCATTGCCGGGGACATGGCTAAGTACTTAGATTTTACTCTCTCGAGAGGTGGTGCCCTTTCCCCACAAGTCTCGACATGCATCTAGACAAGATCTTTCAGAATCCTTCCCTTAGACCAAAATGGACGCGTTCCAAACCTATCACCCCCTACCACCTTCTGTCCATCTGGCTAAGTTATTGCAACCTATATGATCCAGGTAGATCCCATAATTCCATGTGGCTGCACTTGAAGCTTCTCAACATTTGACATCTCAAATCTCTTTGTTCCTGGGTGGCTTTCCACAAGTGAGATACACTAGGGTAGGCCATGAATATGGGGGCCTGTGTAACCACTCAACATAAACCTTTCACACCATTCCACCCAGGTGATTCATTCACATAGTTGTTTTATTAATCAAAACACAAGTCATTGACTTAGAAATATTTCATAGCATGAATATAATCCACCCTTGTTTTCTACTAGCTAGGCTAAGAATAATAGCAGCAAGACTCTTAACTTCGGGATAATTCTACTAAGGCATCATTTACTAGGATTTCCCATGGCATATCATACTTAGTAAAAATTCCATGCAAGTCCTACTCAAAATATTACTAATGCATAGTGAAAATATTAGGACAAAAGTATGAAGCACCACTTGAATTTTTAGTAGAGAATATAGATTCACTCCTTGATCTTGCAATAGTCACACTCTTCCAATTTCACTACAAATCAATCAAGGTACAAACTCAATCTAGCATTCAAACAATTCATCACATAAAATAAAGAAAACAAAACAATGCATGCAAGCATGCAAAGGATTGTTTTATTTGCAATAGTGGTTTCTAATAGGCTATAAACATTTTAAACACATATTGGTCATTTATAAAAGTGGTAAAACCATTTAAAAACAAGTTAGTGAAAATAGGCCATTTAAATCATTTTTGTTTTGTTAGAAATGATTTAAATCAAAGTAATAATTTCTAATGTTAGCCAAAATGATTTTAAACACCAATATTAATGTTTATGGTCAAAGTGTTTTAAAACAAATCTATTTACAAAAGGTGTCACCCAAAATCATTTTTAAATCAAAGCAACATTTTATTTTTCTAGAAATGCCTTTAATCAAAGTAATAATTCTCTAGGGTTTAATCAAATACATTTTTAGATTCAAAACTTAGCGTTTAGGGTCAGAGAGTTTAAATCAAATCATTTTCCAAAGGTTTTACTCAAAAAGCATTTTTAAACCATAATCAACATTTTTATTTAACTAGAAATGTTTTTATTCAAAGATTTACTCCTTAGTATCACAAAATATACTTTTAAATCTACAAGTTGGTTTTTATGGTCAGTAGTCAGTAGGTTCAAAACAATCCATTTACAAAAGATTTTACCCTAAAAAACATTTTTAGAATAACTTTTATAATCAAAATAGGCCTAATAATGTTTCTGCAAAAACATCTACTTTTACCGAAACAAAACACTAAACAAAGGTCAGGGTTGCAAAGGTTTCATTTTTATGAATCCAGTGATATACAATTTGTAAATTTTGGATGTGTAGATTAAAAGTTATGAATTTTACAAATCTAAACATCTAATAGATAAGTTTCTGTTTTTAAAACAAAACACAGTCCACGTGTCAAGTTGTTACTGGGCGGTACCGGTTCGTTTGGATCGAGTGTTACAGGCCGCATGATTTAAAGTGCATCGCACGGATCAGATTGATCCTTATCGTTTCGATAAGTTAATCTATCGCATCCGCAAGATCGAAATCTAACGGCCCTAATCGAATCAACCACAAACTGGCAGCGCTGCGACGGTGGACGACGGAGGCGCGCTTGGTAAGTGGCGTTGCCGACGAAATAGGACGCGCGGGAGAGGGAGGAGAGCATTACCGAACTCGCCGTGAAGTGCTGGATCTCGAAGTGGTCGTTGCAGGGGCAGGGGCGCACGGAGTAGCCCGTGATTGCTCGACGGAGTCACTCCTAGCGTCGAGCACGTCCTGTTGTTGACGGGGGCGAGGCTACAAGGCATCGGAAGGCAAAACGATGGCCGCGTTAGATGCGTAAGATGATGCTGATTACGTGAGTGTCCACTAGGGAGAGAGGCGCACTCGGAATTTTCCGGGGGAGGTCGTCGGAGTCGAAGACGAAGACGGTGGCGCTTTGGCGTTGACGTTGCCGATGCTGTGGGGCACGCACGGCCAAGCGGACGGTACTGGGAGGTGCAGGATATGCTGGCGAGAAAACCAGCAAGCACTAGGGGGCTGGGGAGGGTCTGGCTTCGCCGGAATCGGCCGGGGAAGGTTGTCGGGGCAGTGACGGCGTGAGGAAGAATCAGAGTAGCCTGGAGACAGAGAGAGGATGGCGAGCGAGGGGAAAGAGAGGGGAGACGTGAGCGCTTAAGAGGGTGTACTTACTGGCGAGAATTGATCAGCCAATAATCGTGAATTTATGCGGAGGAGTCAGCGGCAGAAACGGCCGGGGAGAGGGCATGGTCGTCGCGGTGGGGAAGAAGACGCCAGCGTGGCGTGGGCCTGCGTCGTCAGCAAAATAGAGGGGGTGCGCGTGGGCTCCAAGCGTCAGTGGCTGAGGGGGTAGGGTTTGCGGTAAAAAAATGGTTCGCGACAGAGAAGAGAGGTGGGATGAGCTGGGCTGTGGTTGGGCCAGGTGTGGCATCCCGCAAAACCACTACTAGAAAATCGCGTTGTTTTTGTGCATTGCATCATCATGACAGCATGCACATGTCATCATGCCATATTGCATTTGAGCATCGTCAACATCTTGCATCTGTTCGCATAAAACTATTTCGGAAAAACCTGTTTGTGTTTTCTAAACGCCTCGTCTTTATTCAAACGCAAAACCCCGGGTCTCCGGATTAATTTGTTTTGTCTGCTATCGGTCTGCAGAAGCCGTGTTCTAAACAAATAAAATATTAAATTATTTTTAGTGGGGGCAGTCGAACGGGCCGATTCGACCCGAACGACAACCCCCAGGAATTAAAACGGCCCACCCATAACCCTTTTCTACCTAGTCCTAAACTACCCACCCTACCTCCACATCACCCCACCCAATAGCTAGACGCCACCTCACCTCTCTTCCTCATCCCCACCACTAGGAAGCTGCCACCTCTCCCAGCCACTCCCTCTCTCTCTCTCCTCTCTCTCCCCCTGGCCCCACACCACTCCCTCTGCCCACGCACGCAACACACACGCGGCCACGCGCACGCCCCAGACCGACCCACCCGTGCCTGGGACCCACCCCCACCTGCCCTGTTCCCCCCGCGACCCACCTCCCTTTCTCTCTTCCCCGACGCGCTCCTCTCCTCCCCCCACCGCGTCTCCTTCCTCCTCTCTCAGCTCCGGCGCCGGCCACCCTCCTTCCCCGCTTCTCCCTCTGGCCGCCCCGGCCACCGCTTCTCGCCTTCCGTCGCTCCGGCCGCGCTCGCCCTCTCGCACCGGCCTCCCCTCTGCAAGCGCCTCACCTCACCTCCCGCCGGCCCCGTCCCGTGCGCCTCCGGCAGCCCCTCTCCCCACGAACCCACCCCCTCTCGCCCTCTCGCTTCCGCTGCCCCTCCCCGAAAGGCCCCCCATGAGCTCCTCCCTCAACCCCAACTCGCCGCCCCGCCACCGGTCCTCTTCCCTCGCCCAGAGCAACCCCACGGCGAAGCCTCGCCCCACAGGCCGTGCTTCGCCCGCGTCATGTCCGCCTGCCAGTTCCGCCTCGCCTCGGCCCGGCCAAGGCCCCGCCTGCCCTCGCCCCCGCTCACTGCTGAGCGCCACCGCTGGCCTTCTGCTCCACCACACGCCCTTCGCCGCCGCTGCTCGCACCCTCACCTCCCCCAGGCAGCACCGCGCCGCCAAGTTCGTCGTCGCCCGGCCTCCCCGCCACCGCATGGCGCCTCTCCGGCGCGAGGCAGCGCCCCGCCGTCGGGCTGTCGCGTCGGCGTGGTCTCCGCCTTCTCTCGAGCCTCGCGCTGCCAGAGCCAGCTCGCCTCTGCCGTGGCTGTCCTCGGCGTCTCGCCTAACCTCGTCCCGGCAGCTAGCCCGACGCCACGCCCTGAGTCCCGGCCTTCCTCTGTGTCGTGCCCGCATGGTGTTTGGCAGGGTTCCCGTGTGTTTTACACATGAGGGTTATGTTGCGTTTTGGTCTGCCTATGTGTTGTTGTTGCTGATGTGGTACAAGAACGAGTTTGTGGGGTGTACTGCGATTCTAATCAAGATCCCCATGCGGCTGTATAGAAACGACACCCCGGTGCCGGTTTCAAGTCCACACCGACAAGTGTTTTTGGAACTGCCAAGATCTCCGTCCTAGAACCCGAAGACCAAGCCTCGACACCCCGAACCCGGTGCCGCGCCAAGACCTCCTATCCGGATCCGAAGACCGAACCCGAGCGCCAAGGTCGCCTTCCCGGACCCTGAAGATCGATCCGAAGCGCTAGGACCCGAACCTGAAGGACGCCAAGATCACCGACGCGGAACGCCAAGTCCTTCATCCCGGATGCCAAGACCGATACAATGGCGCGGACCCGGCAAGATCTTCACCACGACAAGAACGACAGCAACCAGGGTGAATCCGATGCCCCCGACACCGAACCAAGTCCTTCGTTCCGGAACGCCAAGTTCTCCCCTTGAACGCCATGACCGTCTACGCGGGCCCGAAGACCACGGATGCGCCAAGATCTACCTCAGTTGTCCGAGAAAGATCCGTCGAACCCTGAACCCTGAGACCAACCCCGAACCCCGGAACCCCAAGATCTGCCGAACCCTCATGTGTGAACCCCTTCCCGAAACCCTATTTTATAACTTAATACAACTTGTCGCATATTAAACATTCATCTTGCATGCATATTTGTGTGGTTTGGGGGCCTTATGCCGATTCACCTTACAATGAAATATGGGGCCCATATGCGGGCAATATAGTCTCATATCGGCCTCATTTAAATTGATGTAGCGAACCGGTGCTATCTCTTGCCATGTTAATACAACATTTAAAATGCGGGGTTTCTAAACAACTTGAACCATTTAATTAATTGTCGGGACCCCGGTTCCGCTTAACATGACCTAATTGCATCGCACTTCTGCCATGTCATACATCATACATGCATCATGCCGATCTGCTGCCGTTGTATTAAATAGTGCAACCGGTGTTTCCTTTAGTGTTTTGCTTCTTCGCGGATAAGGCCGTTGAGTTGATGCGAGTGCCGACCTGATCTTCGATTGAACCTTCGACAATGTTTTCAGGCGAGCATCTCCCCCTTTCTACCTATCTTACTTTTATAGTATTTATTCCCTCCTGTTGATCTATTGCTATCCGTGTTGCGTTGCTCTATTTTTTCGTACCCGTGAAATCCCTTGCAGCCTTATATTGCCTTGGACACCTCCTAATACCTGTTGTTTGGTAGATAGTTGGTCTTGCGCGTCGTAGTCGCTTGCTCAAGTGCTGTTGCGTGTTGTCAAGTGCCACCGCTGTTGGAGTATTGCCACATGTTTGATGTTGGAGATGATCATGGTTTTACTTATCGTTCACTTTAATTCCTGTTTAACAACTAAAATTGAAGTAAGCAGAGGCATCGGTGGGTGATAGATAATATTTGGTTTCCGAACGCCCACTTGTGTCCCGTAGGACCCCGAGTACTTGATACCTGTTCCTTGATTTATCGCGCTATCCACATTCGGGAGGTATATGGGACCCCCCTGATCCAGAGCTTGATTCAGTCTTATTTCTTGGGGCCACAAACTAGTTTGAGGTTTTATTTACTATCCTGTACTTATGCCATGCTTTACCGCTTAATTTAAATTGTGCGACAAATAGCACCTGTACTGTTTAGGATCGGGACACGATTCCGCGGTGTCGACAAGCCCAGTTTTGGGTTCCTCACGTACCGTATACCCAAACCTTGAGTCCGTTTTGGAGTCGCTAACTCGTATGGTAGCTTAATGGGGTGGCCCCAAATATTTCTGAATCTGTGATTGCTTTGTCGTGAAGGCCTCGTTGGGTTTTGATTTGGTTTTTCCGAGGTTGATCGAGCGTGTGTTGCTATTGGTGCACCCCGGCCGGGTAAAACTTTCTGAAAGCCGTGTCCGCGGTTATGGACGACTTGGAGCACAGTATCTCGATCATAGACAAGCATAACTAAAGTAGTGCTATAAATTTGACTTTATAATGACTAGTAATCAGCTTCACTATAATGGAATGGCTAAATAATACTGCCCACAATTGCTTGTTTGGGTGTCGCTTGCGACCATTGTACCTGACTAGTAAGTATTGCAACTACAACGGAATGGCTAAACAAAAGTACCAACAACTGCTGGGTTTTTGGGTTATCTCATGCTAATTGTATTTGACTAGTAAGTGTCGCAACTACAACGGAATGGATAACTAAAAATGGCCCACTGCCTATTTTATCAGGATGATTATCTACATCTGACTAGTAATTGCTGCAACGATAACTGAATAAATAAAACTGCCAACTGTGTGAGTTCCTCGGTTGACTTCCTCGTTTGGTCTCGAGGGGGAAACACCAGGATGGGTTTGTTTGATG
This sequence comes from Avena longiglumis, assembly GCA_030063025.1. Classification (NCBI taxonomy): domain Eukaryota; kingdom Viridiplantae; phylum Streptophyta; class Magnoliopsida; order Poales; family Poaceae; genus Avena; species Avena longiglumis. The sequence goes on along the minus strand of CP125974.1, from coordinate 450,638,023 downwards.
GTAGTATCAGGTTATCTCCGAATAGGTCTTTCTTACCCCTCTCTGATAGCCGCCAGTTGTATCGAGTCTCTATAGGTTGTTTAGTGCATGCTGCGCTCGATCCACCATACCTATGTGGCGAGGACCGCCAATTCTAGCCTCGCCGTGTCTTGGCCTCGATCGACGCTCCTCTTTTTCCTTTGCCCTTTGTCGGCACCCCTTTGTTTAGCAGGTTTTGAGATCGACGCCGTTAGCAGGGTTACCCTTCCGGCTTGGCCTGGGCAGGGTTATGGATGCCATTGGTTATTCTTCAGGGCTCTTAGCCCCATTTGCATCTTGTCCGTAGTCGGACGCGACCATCTTTTAAGGTGATTTGGATCTTTGTACCGTATATCTGTATTCTTGACTCATGGAGTCGTGTTGTATATATATATCTGTTCTGTGGGTCCCATCGAGGACTGTTGTGTAATGTTATTACTTTGTTTTCCACCCGCACGAAAGTGCCTGGTGGGCACCTTTGAATCGTTTCTATGCGGGTTTGGCGGGTTTCGCTCAAACTTCCATAGGGTCGATTCTGAGGGTGTTACAGAGTGGTATCAGAGCTCAGCAGTTGCGATACCCCACAAGTCCAGCCTGTAGGATAACCTAGCTAACGGCCGAAGTAGAGTGTCAAAACTATTTTTGAAAAACGGTTGGAAAGTTCTGATTAGGTCTGATTTTACTCCTTACCCCTCTGCTATTCTCTCTTAACTCTGCGTGTTTTGAATCCGCTCTCTTCTTTTCTTCGAGTCCAGGAATTCTCGTGGTTGGGTTTCCGTCGTACCTTCAGGGTTTCGCTTCCTCCTTTGGTAACGGTGTTGCTACATCTGGTCTTCATGCTATCCGAGGAATCCTTCGTCTGGTGGACTTCTCTTTGTTCCTTCTTGTGCCTTCCGGTGTTTTCCGGCGCGACGACATCATCTACGACAGATCCGGCGCAGTCGCATCACTCCTTTGTTTCAACCTCGATCGAGATCTTGATCGATTCGAGAATGGTTGCACGCTTTTCTACTGATTGTGCAGAGTAATAGTTTGGGTGCGTGATGGATTGGCCCCCATGCCGACTACCCCTCCTATTCGCTTTTGTACATTGAAGTGGATGAGAATGCATCGGTTCCGTTTTCCCATCGAAGTTAGGGGTGGCTTTTTTTGTTGGTACCTCTACCTTTGACCTTTTGTTTCCGGAGTGTTCCCTCGACGATCACGGACAGCGACCATTGTTGGTGGTGTCGCCAATTTCAAGATGAAGAAGGAACCCTCGTTAGTGGTGTCGCGAGGATCTACACGAAGCGAGAAGATGCAGATCGCCGACCTTCCTTCCGGTACCATGAGGCGGATCTCGAGGGCGAGATCCATTGTTAGTGGTGTCGAATTGTGGCATCCCGCAAAACCACCACTAGAAAATCGCGTTGTTTTTGTGCATTGCATCATCATGACAGCATGCTCATGTCATCATGCCACATTGCATTTGAGCATCGTCAACATCTTGCATCTGTTCGCATAAAACTATTTTGGAAAAACCTGTTTGTGTTTTCTAAACGCCTCGTCTTTATTCAAACGCAAAACCCCGGGTCTCCGGATTAATTTGTTTTGTCTGCTATCGATTCGACCTGAACGACCACCCCCAGGAATTAAAACGGCCCACCCATAACCCTTTTCTACCTAGTCCTAAACTACCCACCCTACCTCCACATCACCCCACCCAATAGCTAGACGCCACCTCACCTCTCTTCCTCATCCCCACCACTAGGAAGCTGCCACCTCACCCAGCCACTCCCTCTCTCTCTCCTCTCTCTCCCCCTGGCCCCACACCACTCCCTCTGCCCACGCACGCAAAACACACGCGCCACAGACGCTCGAACCACCCACCGCTGGGACCCACCCCACCTGCCTGTTCCCCCCGCGACCCACCTCCCTTTCTCTCTTCCCCGACGCCTCTCCTCCCCACGCCGTCTCCTTCCTCCTCTCTCCTCCGCCAGCCACCCTCCTTCCCTTCTCCTCCCTTCCTCCGCCTGCCGCTTCTCCTCGCACCGGCCTCCCCAAAGCGCCTCACCTCCCTTGGCCCGTCTGCATCGCCTCCGGCAGCTCCTCTCCCCACGAACCCACCCCCTCTCGCCCTCTCGCTTCCGCGTCGCCTCGCCGGCCCCCTCCCCCGAGCATCCCCCCCGTGAGCTCCTCCCTCAACCCCAACTCGCCGCCCCGCCACCGGTCCTCGCCTCGAGCAACCCCACTGGCGAGCTCCGCCTCGTGCCACGCCGCTGCTGCCTCTGTGCTCGCCTCACCGCCCGGCCTCGCGTGCTCGCCCGCCCGCCCGCTCCTCGCCTCCGCTGGCTGAGCGCCGCCTCACTGGCCTCTGCTCCACCAGCGCCGCTCGCTCGCCGCTGCGCCGCCTCACCTCCCAGGCAGCACGCGCCAAGTTCGTCGTCGCCCGGCCTCCCGCCACCGATGGCGCCTCTCCGCTGAGGCAGCCGTCGGGTTGTCGCGTCGGCGTGGTCCGCCTCTTCCTCTCGAGCCCCGCCGCTGCTGGAGCCAGCTTCGCCTCCCGTCATTGTGGCCGTCCTCGGCGTCGTGCGCCCCAACCTCGTCCCGGCAAGAAGCCCGGCCACGCCCGAGTCCCGCCTTCCCTCGTGGTCGTGCCCGCATGGTGTTTGGCAGGTTCCCGTGTGTTTTACACATGAGGGTTATGTTGCGCTTTTGGTCCGCCTATGTGTTGTTGTTGCGATGTGGTACAAGAACGAGTTTGTGGGGTGTCTGCGATTCTAATCAAGATCCCCATGCCCGAAGCGAAAGCGACACCCGGTGCCGGTTTCAAGTCCACACCGACAAGTGCTTTTGAACTGCCAAGATCTCCGCCCTAGAACCCAAGACCAAGCCTCGACACCCAACCGGTGCGGCTAAGACCTCCTATCCGGATCCAAGATCAACCGGCGCGCCAAGGTCGCCTTCCCGGACCCTGAAGATCGATCCGAAGCGCCAGGACCCGAACCTGAAGGACGCCAAGATCACCGACGCGGAACGCCAAGTCCTTCATCCCGGATGCCAAGAACGATACGATGGCGCGGACCCGGCAAGATCTTCACCACGACAAGAACAACAGCAACCAGGGTGAATCCGATGACCCCGACACCGAACCAAGTCCTTCGTTCCGGAACGCCAAGTTCTCCCCTTGAACGCCATGACCGTCTACGCGGGCCCGAAGACCGCGGATGCGCCAAGATCTACCTCAGTTGTCCGAGAAAGATCCGTCGAACCCTGAACCCTGAGACCAACCCCGAACCCCGGAACCCCAAGATCTGCCGAACCCTCATGTGTGAACCCCTTCCCGAAACCCTATTTTATAACTTAATACAACTTGTCGCATATTGAACATTCATCTTGCATGCATATTTGTGTGGTTTGGGGGCCTTATGCCAATTCACCTTATAATTAAATATGGGGCCCATATGCGGGCAATCTAGTCTCATATCGGCCTCATTTAAATTGATGTAGCGAACCGGTGCTATCTCTTGCCATGTTAATACAACATTTAAAATGCGGGGTTTCTAAACAACTTGAACCATTTAATTAATTGTCGGGACCCCGGTTCCGCTTAACATGACCTAATTGCATCGCACTTCTGCCATGTCATACATCATACATGCATCATGCCGATCTGCTGCCGTTGTATTAAATAGTGCATCCGGTGTTTCCTTTAGTGTTTTGCTTCTTCGCGGATAAGGCCGTTGAGTTGATGCGAGTGCCGACCCGATCTTCGGTTGAACCTTCGACAATGTTTTCAGGCGAGCATCTCCCCCTTTCTACCTATCTTACTTTTATAGTATTTATTCCCTCCTGTTGATCTATTGCTATCCGTGTTGCGTTGCTCTATTTTTTCGTACCCGTGAAATCCCTTGCAGCCTTATATTGCCTTGGACACCTCCTAATACCTGTTGTTTGGTAGATAGTTGGTCTTGCGCGTCGTAGTCGCTTGCTCAAGTGCTGTTGCGTGTTGTCAAGTGCCACCGTTGTTGGAGTATTGCCACATGTTTGATGTTGGAGATGATCATGGTTTTACTTATCGTTCACTTTAATTCCTGTTTAACAACTAAAATTGAAGTAAGCAGAGGCATCGGTGGGTGATAGATAATATTTGGTTTCCGAACGCCCACTTATGTCCCGTAGGACCCCGAGTACTTGATACCTGTTCCTTGATTTATCGCGCTATCCACATCCGGGAGGTATATGGGACCCCCCTAAGCCAGAGCTTGATTCAGTCTTATTTCTTGGGGCCACAAACTAGTTTGAGGTTTTATTTACTATCTTGTACTTATGCCATGCTTTACCGCTTAATTTAAATTGTGCGACAGATAGCACATGTACTGTTTAGGATCGGGACACGATTCCGCGGTGTCGACAAGCCCAGTTTTGGGTTCCCAGTCGTTCACAGCCGTATACCCAAACCTTGAGTCCGTTTCGGAGTCAGCTAACTTCGTGGCGGGTAGCTTAATGGGGTGGCCCCCTGAAATATTTCTGAATCCTGTGATTGCTTTGTCGTGAAGGCCTCGTTGGGTTTTGATTTGGTTTTTCCGAGGTTGATCGAGCGTGTGTTGCTATTGGTGCACCCCGTCCGGGTAAAACTTTCTGAAAGCCGTGTCCGCGGTTATGGACGACTTGGAGCACAGTATCTCGATCATAGACAAGCATAACTAAAGTAGTGCTATAAATTTGACTTTATAATGACTAGTAATCAGCTTCACTATAATGGAATGGCTAAATAATACTGCCCACAATTGCTTGTTTGGGTGTCGCTTGCGACCATTGTACCTGACTAGTAAGTATTGCAACTACAACGGAATGGCTAAATAAAAGTACCAACAACTGCTGGGTTTTTGGGTTATCTCATGCTAATTGTATTTGACTAGTAAGTGTCGCAACTACAACGGAATGGATAACTAAAAATGGCCCACTTCTTATTTTATCAGGATGATTATCCACATCTGACTAGTAATTGCTGCAACAATAACTGAATAAATAAAACTGCCAACTGTGTGAGTTCCTCGGTTGACTTCCTCGTTTGGTCTCGAGGGGGAAACACCAGGATGGGTTTGTTTGATGGTAGTATCAGGTTATCTCCGAATAGGTATTTCTTACCCCTCTCTGATAGCCGCCAGTTGTATCGAGTCTCTATAGGTTGTTTAGTGCATGTCACCGCTGCCACCCACCATACCTATGTAGGCGAGGACCGCCAATTCTAGCCTCGCTGTCTCGGCCTCGATCGACGCTCCTCTTTTCCTTTGCCCTTTGTCGGCACCCCTTTGTTTAGGGTGTTTTGAGATCGACGCCGTTAGCGGGGTTACCTTCCGCTTGGCACGCGGGGTTATGGACGCCATTGGTTATTCTTGAGGCTCTTAGCCCCATTTGCATCTTGTCCGTAGTCGGACGCGACCATATTTTAAGGTGATTTGGATCTTTGTACCGTATATCTGTATTCTTGACTCATGGAGTCGTGTTGTATATATATCTGTTCTGTGGGTCCCATCGAGGACTGTTGTGTAATGTTATTACTTCGTTTTTCCACCAAGCGAAAGTGCTGGGGCACCTTTGAATCGTTTCTATGCGGGTTTGGCGGGTTTCGCTCAAACTTGCATAGGGTCGATTCTGAGGGTGTTACACCAGGTTTCTGTGCTAGGTCAGTTTTTCCATTTTTTTCTATCCTGGTTCTTTTTCTTTTCTGATTTTTTCTATTTTGAATTTAAACCTCATTTAAATTCAGATTTCTTTTCAAATCTTTTTCTACACTTTCATTAGGGTTATCATTCTGTTTATATAGTGTGGTTTAACAATTTATTTAGAATATTTGTTATATTCTCATAAGGTTTAAATATTTATTTAAAATGGACCTTTGTCTTTATTTAAATAGGGTTTCAAATATATTTCAAACTTCAATTTCAATTCTAATTTTTACCAAACCTTTTTCCGTAGGTTTTATTTATTCATTAGTGCAAATAATTCACTTTGAATTATTATTATTTAAAATATTTTAATATGATTTAATGTACATTTAAATTGGGCATTTGTCTTTATTCAAAAAGAATTGAATTTGGTTAATGCCATATAATTTTATTTGAATATTCTTTATCCTTTTATTTTATTTGGATTATCTTTATCCCATTTGCTTATGGATTCAATTCAATATTTAATTTGTCTTCTAAATAATTTTTCTTGGTATTTATTATTTATTTAGTTTAGGAAATTTGTTTTTATTTAAATAAAATTGGATATTGTTTAATCCTTATGATTTTATTTAAATAATCTTTTATTACTTTTTATTATTCCATAATCTTTAATTTCATTTGTTTGTCCAAGATTTAATTTGGCTTTTTTTATATTCCTTATTTACTTATTTTCTTCCTTTGCCTTATAAAATCCATATCTTTTTATTTATAGATCCAAAATTGGTGATTCCAATTTGTATAATTTTATTTAATATTTGTTTATCTTTTTAAATCCTTTTAGGATTATTTTGCTCATAAATTGGTATGGATTTTAGATAGGATCTTTATTAGCTTTGGAAATTATTTATCTTTAACTTATTAAATTCATTAGTTTTTATCCATGGCTCCAAATTAAATGAAACCAATTTCTATGGTTTTATGATAGTTTTGGTTTATCATTTTTGATCATTTATAAATGTTTATTGCTAAATTTGTGTATGGATCAAATCCATAGTCTTAGAGAGATCTTGGAAATGATTTTCTTCCATTAGGGTTTTAGGGTTTTGGTTTGTTTTTCCAAGTGTTTAAATTTCAAGATACATTATTTCCTGAATGCATTTCACTTGATTGAAATTTGTTGGATTCCATTTTATTCAATTTTTTTTCAATAAGGTTTTTGATGTTTCCATTTAGAAATAAAAAGTTTCTTTTCACCCTGAATTTCAATATTTAATTCTTTTGTTTATTTATTTTTCACATTTCAAAATTTGGAAAATTTTGGGATGTGACAGATTACAATATGCCTCCTATATTTGATGATTATGGTGATGAGAATAATAATGATAGCTATCTTGTTGAATTTGCTCCCACTACTTATGTGGAGAGTAATAATCGTTTTATGCATGTGGCTCATGATAAGAATGTTTTATGTGATAGTTATATTGTCAATTTTATTCATGATGCTATTGAAAGTTATTATGAGAGAGGGGAACATGGTTTTATGTATCTCAACAATATTAAGTTTCCCCTCTTTCTGTTGAAAATCTTGAAGTTGCACTTGTTTTGCTATCATATGCTTGTTGCTTTGTGCTTTCATGACTTGTTTCTTTACAAGATTCCTATGCATAGGAAGAGGGTTAGACTTAAATGTGTTTTGAATTTTCTTCTTGATGGTATCTTTTACTTCAATTCATATTTCTTATGTGAGCATCTTCTCAAGCTATCAAGCCTAACTTAAAGGCGTTAAAGAAAAGTACTAGTTGGGAGATAACCCAAGAGTTTCCTTGAGTATTGGAAGTTATTACTTCAGTAATGACCTCTCCTTATCCTTTTTGTTTGATTTTTGTGCCAAGAATGACCTCTAATGAGAGGGAAGTAAGATTTGGGGAGTTGCTGTCCCGAAACAGATTTCTGTCCTCCACCAAAAAAAATCGTGAGGAGTCTCTGTAACTCGGATTGAGCTCAAAATTTACGAATAAATAAGCAGTATGTTAGCTAACTTTCGTTAGTTCAATAATTTTTTATTTGAGCAACAGCAGATGTTAGAAAAAAAATTGGTTTCTACCTGTTGGTCTATTTTGACAGATTTCTGCCATTATTTGCATTTGCTTCTTATTGATTCCTTTTTGAGTTCTCTTTAGGTGAATTGAGCTTTTTGAAGGAGTTATTGCAGTAGCTTGTGTTTTTAGTGAAAAGCCTTGCTATTCCAAAGCTTTGCCAGAGGTCTAATATCTTTTGAATAAGCTAATGTTGCTAATGAAGATTGTGTGAAGGAAAAATTTCAGGTGTAGAGAAAGAATGATGCAATGAGATGAAGAATGGAAAAAAGCTCAAGCTTGGGGATGCCACCATGGTGTCACCCCAAGAAATATCCGAGAGGTACAAGCGTCAAATCTTGGGGATGCCCAAGGCATCCCCTTCTTCATCAATAAAAATCTTAGGTCTGTCTAGACACTTCGTTTTTATTGTTTCATGCACAGTTGTGTTGTTCTTGGAGCGTCTTAGTTTTCGTTTGCTTTGCTTAGGTTGTTTAGTTTTGTTGAATAAAGTAGTTTGGACCCCTATTCTCACTATGTTGTTTTTCAAATAAGTTGCTTGGTGTTGGAAAGGAGTAGTAAGTTCTTGCTTAAAGTGCAAGAGGATCTTGCATTTACTATGACTTAGACTTTAGCATGACATGCTAGGTGTTGTTTTGGCCTTATGCTTAGTGATTATTGCTATAGCATGGCTTGTTCCAAACAATTGGGATTGCTTAGTGTGCCTTGAAGAACTTATGCGTTGTTTTAGCATGCAAAAGCATAATATTGTGGTATTCTCCTTTGATGCTTTGTTTGGGTTGACTTGGCACACGCTCACACCATGTTATGACTATGACAAGTCACCATTAGCCTCTATGATCATTTAGTCCTTGACTTGTAGTACCACTCTATGCTTTGATTAGTAATGCTTTGTTGCTCTATATGGTTATGGCAATTATGCTCTCTTAGTTGGTTGCTCCCAGTCTTTTGCTAGCCTCCACTTATACGAGTAAGCTCTACTCATGCTTCCAACTCCCAATAGACCAAGTTATTCCAAAGTGCCCACTATAAACTCCTATTCATGGTGTGTTACACCATTCTAAGTATATTCTTGTTTTCATCTATCTTCCAATTAAAAACTATTTTGTTATGTGAAAACTTAGTGATTAAAGCGCTCACGAACTTGATGGCACACTTTATATTCTTTGCCCCTAATAAAATTGAACCATTATGACATCTATGTTGTATATGCTTGCACTTATACGTTGGAATTAACAGAACCGTGCTGTCACGGGGAACGTTTTCAACATTGCACTTGTACTTTGTCCTCAGTTGATATCATGATCTTTTGTCTATGGATGTCACCGGTGTGAAATAAAGAGGGAACTTGTAAGTCCATGGAGTTTATATCCTGTGTAGAGAAACGCCTGGGCCGCTAGCCTAAGCCATGCCTAATCATGGTGGAAACTTGCAGCATCACCATAGTGACATCTATGAAGCATTCTTCTTATAAAAAAAGAGAGACACATTGAGAAAAGAGGAAAGAGAGAAAAAAAACACCATATGCCCATGGTAAATAAGAAGATTGCTGAGATGCTCATTGTCTGCTTGCCTTGTCATTTGGTTATGGGAAAGCTCATGTACCATGTGCAAGGGGTACCCCGTTGGCGGTTCTCAATGATATGCAAATACTTACAGTGACAAGAACTTACCTGTGACCGAAGTTGAGTATGCATGAGGTGTGGCCCTCATATTCAAGGGACTTGAGATTTCCAACTTATACTTCATCAAGCATATACTCCATCTTTGTCACTTTAACCTTAACCACTTAAAGATGCTTATGATAGGGGCAATGAGGGCTGAAAGCTAACAAGTACCATAATTTTTGGAAGCTCTTTTTGAAACTTGCAATCCCTGCTTCCTTTACAAAAAGGCCTTTCTTCCACCATTATTGAGTCTCCACCTTCTATCTTTAGGCACCATTAAGAGAGCATAGTTGTCATTATGTGTGCAGTGTTCCAAAGCTTATTGATTGATGCATATTGTGATATTACTTGCTCTTGTGCTATTTGTTTCTAGTCACCCTTGTGAACTTTGAAGGTGTCCTATGCATTTATATTGCTACTCTATGAGGGACAAGATGATTGCCACTATGCTATGTTTTCTATATGTGAAACAAACAAACGTTTTTCAATGCATGTTATTCATGATCTTTGTTTGTAGCTTGTCATGTTGCATGCATAGTTACTATGTCCTATTGTTAGAACTCCATCTTTCATGCACATGTTTAGAGTTCTCTGATCCCAACTTTCAATGCTTGCAAATGGTTGGATCTTTATTGTGAGGGTGCATGTCACCTCAAAAATTATTCTTTTATCACTTACCTACTCGAGGATGAAGAGAAGTTAAGTTTGGCATGCTTGATATGTCGGAAACGTATCTATAATTTTTGATGTTCCATGCTTGTTAGTATCTACTTTGCTTTGCTTTTTCTACACTTTGAGGTAATTTTTACATGTTTCCTGGTACTAACCTATTAACAAGTTGCCACAATGCCAGATGCCTGTTTTCTGCTGCTTTTGCTTTCAGAAAAGCTAGTAAGAAATATTCTCGGAATTGGATGGGACAAATGCCAAAGTCAATTACTTTTCGTGGGGAACAAGAAGTCCAGAGGGGATACGAGGAAGCGTGCCAGGGCGGCCAAACCCCCCAGGCGCGGCCAGGGGTGGGCCCGCGCCTGGGTAGGGTTTGACCCCCCTGGTCGCCTCCTCGGCACCCCCTTCACCTATAAGAAGCCCCCGATGCAGAAACCCTAAGAACCCGATCAAATCTCCACGAAACCGTCTGTAGCCGCCGCCACCATTGTCCCTAGATCGAGGGGATCTAAAGTTCTTCCCGGCACCCTGCCGGAGGGGAGATCATCCCAAAGGCCTTCTCTCTGGTATGATGCGTGAGTGGTTCCACCTTGGACTATGGGTCCATGTAGTAGCTAGATGGTTGTATCTCCTCCTTTGTGCTTTCATGTATAGATCTTGTGAGCTCCATTCATGATCAAGATCTAATCTATTTGTAATCATGCATGTTGTGTTTGCGGGGATCCGATGGATATTGAGATTATTATGTTGGTTTGATTAATGTTTTTGTTTTTATGATTCTATCATGTCTGTGTTGTTTGTGATCTTGCATGCTCTCCGTTTTTAGTAGCTATCTTGGCCAAGTAGTTGCTAGTGACTCCAAGAGGGGGTATTTCTGCTCGATAGTGGGTTCATGCCTCTAGTTTCCAAGGGAAGTGACAATAATCTCTTCGGTTGTAGATGTGTTGTTGATACTAGGGAGAAAACAATGGTCTCTTGTTCATGGAACAGGTGGACTATTTACCTTACACACTTTGCTTAAAGCAGTTGTCTGTTGCTTGCAACTTAATACTGGAGGGGGTTCGGATGATAACCTAAAGGTGGACTTCTAGTCATAGATGCAGTTGGATGGAGGTGTATGTATCTTGTTGTATTTCCCAATCGAATCCCATAGGATCTTTCTGACTAGTAATTGCATTGTTATGCCTTGCTCAGTTCCTGTCAATTGCCCTGCTGTAATTTGTTTACCCTTCATGCCATGTTGTTTATCTAAGGAGAGCACCTCTAGTGAACTATGGACCCCGGTCCAATCTTTACCATTGATACATCTTCCACTGTTACTTGTTTCCTTGCTGCAAACCATTACCTTCCACACGATACATTTAATACTTTGTTACGGCAAACGGGTGAGCTTGACAACCTCACTGATTCGTTGGGGCAGAGTCTTGAGTTTGTGTTGTGCAGGTCTCCGTGTTGCTTGCAACACCTGTGTGACATTTCCTTCCTTCTTCTGGTTCGATAACCTCGGTCTCTATTGAGGGAAGACTTGCTGCTTTGCTCATCACACCTTGCTCTTGGGGTTTCCAACGAAGTGCTCCACGTCAGCACCATCAACGACGACCACGACGCGATCCACCCGCGCCCTTCGGTCCCCTCTTGGCACTATAAATAGAGGCCACCCCCGTTCGATTTCTTCCCACCAACACACTCCCCTCTCTCTTAGAACCACCCCACCCCATCCCCAGAGTAAGGCGAGCAGCAGGTCGCCGGAATTTTGCCGGAGTCTACCACGGAGGAGGATTAAAGGAGCCAACGATTGGAGCCGCCCCAGGAGAAGCCACCGGTACTAGGAGGTTCACCGTCATCGACTTCGTCGTTATCCCCCGTCGCCTACCCTCGCCTAAGCCCCGTTGAGCCCCCGTAGACCCCCACTGGCCGCGCTAGGGTTCTGAATCGCCAGAGTTGCCCGACCGAGATGATAAGTCACAACCGTTCGATTAGAAGTTGATCGTGTGATTTAGATTGCCCGTCTTGCACGCTTGTCTCCTTGACTGGTGGAACACCCATAAACTCACCGGCGCATGCGTCTTTGTGCCGCCCATTTATGCCGTGACTCATTGTTTGGATTTAGGTTTATTCATTTAGTTTCAAACATATTTTTGTACCTAGATTCAAAAATCAACCCAGATCAATTCACTGTACCAAATTGTATGAAACCAATTTTGTTAGACAGGTATTGGAATTCTTAATCCAAGCCCATTGGATTCAAATCATTTAGATTTGTAGATCACCTATAGTAAAAATAACGAGGCAAAAGCTTTTCTGCATTCAAACATTTTTCAAAATTCAACCAGAGAAGCTTTTGAGTTGATTCCAACTCTCAAAAATCACTTTTAACAAGACCTTTCTGAATATATAAAAATATCTAGGTTTACTTGCAGAAATAATGAACAAGTAATAAAAGAATGCCTCATAGGCCATTCTAATCACTTTATTTAATTAAAATAAAAGGGTTAAACCTTATTAAATTGTGACACCACTTTAAATCACCTTCCCATGTACTGAAATATGTGGTGATGACATGTGTCAACATGATCCCATGTTTTAGTTGGAGAATATTAAATCTTAAATATTTTTTAAATGAGTAGAAATTACTTTTCCAAAATAAAATAAATAAGACAAGTGTTTTAATCTTTGTAATAATAGTGATGATGCGAGATCATCTAGTGTGAACCTTTGTGTGCTAAATAGAGTAGTTAAGAATTGTTTTGTGATTGTGTACCTCGTATTTATTTATAGACGCTAGCACCGACCAAGGATACGAGGAGGAAGGAGAATACTACGAGGAAGAAGCCAAGGAGAACTTCAACCACTGCTCTGCACAAGGCAAGCTACCACTTGGATGTTACCTATGCAAGCTAGCCCTTGCAACTATGAAAACTATATAATGTATGCAATGCATTAGGCAGGCCTTGATTAGACCACTTGATACCCAAACCCAGTTTTACTTGCAAGCTTAGTTATTTTATTTCTTTATCAAAGCCTTCCATGGGAGTTTACTTAGTGACTTGTAGATTTTAGAAAGATAATTAAAGGTAGAATAAAGAGCATAAAACTTGGCCTAAGTTAGAGAAATCTTGATGTCATCCTGAGGCATGAGATTGAACTTAGATTAATATACACTTGTTTACCAACCCTCATTAGTGTTTACCCCCACTTGTAGTTACTAGTGCTAAACATAAAACTTGATCACTTTAGATGGGAATACTTGGTGAAAATGGTTATGAAAACCTTACAATGATGAGTCATTCTACTGGAATGTTATGACATGTGTTCTTGAACATTAGATGATTTTGATGATGAAAATTTTAAGGCATGAGCCATAGCCCTTTATAAAACTGATGGTTGTCTGGAAGCGATACCACTCCAATTTTACCGTACAACCACAATACCCGAAATTTGGGTACAGATTGACTAAAAATTTATATACCTTAGTATGGGTTCCCTTGCGGCCAAGGTTTGAGATGAGGCTACCTTGTGAAGATTGTCTACCTGTGCAGTTCCCAAGATGATAGTGGGTCATGGTTGGGAGGCCAAACTCACAGGAGAGGTGCATATACTAGGGCGTGTAATTGAAAGGTTAGGATTAATTATTCGCATACTGAGTATGGTGAATTCAGGATTGTTCCTAATAGATGTATCAAATGTTATGGTGAAAGTGTACCACCTCTGCAGAGTGTCAAACTATTCGAATAGCCACGTCTGCGGTTATGGACAGTTGGAGTGGCCATACTGTTCCGTCGTCATATGTTTTCAAAATGACTTATGAAATGATTCATGACTTGACTTGACCACAACAGGGTTGTGATATGAAATTCAAGTTCCCACTCAAGTGTTATAAAACTTTCAACTAGCTTTCTTTGCTTCGTAACTTAGTTAAGGTAAATCTGGCTTTTTGCAAAACAACCTAGAGCTTAATATTTCCTACTCAAAACCACTTCACTTGTTAGTCTTAGTTTGCGAGTACTTAAAGAGTACTCATGGCTTGTCCCTGGCTATTCCCGTGGCCAGACTATGAAGAGGACTATCAGGAGGATGGACTACGGGAAGGTTACGACAACTAGGATCATCTCCCATCGTCAACATTGTCTGTGACCATGAAGATGGAGCCTCGCCTATGCTACCATTATTATTACATTATTCCGCTGCTTGATTTGTATTAAGACTGGATCATGTGATCCTTTATTTTTTGTAAGACCTTATGTATGTTTTATAATGTATGATGTACTGTGATATCCAATCTGTTATATCTCGCAAAAATGGTAATCCTGGGATTGCGATGTATGGCATAACATGAATCTAGGATTAAAAATCTGGGTGTTGACAAGTTGGAATAAGATCCATCCTGACCATAGGAGACCCTAGTTTGGAATGGATTTCTAAATCAAAAACTTAGTTTCAAAACCAAGGAAGTGAGTATTTATGAAAACCTATTCTCATTCTTATCACTTAGACTCTTTCATGAAAATTCATGTTCCTCAAAAATTCTTGCAAACTCGCATAAAATTTGGCACACTTGATCACTCTACTAAATTACTCATCCTATATTCTTATAGATGGACGTGAAGTATAGCAAGTTCTATCAGTTGGGGAATGGAGGAAACCTCATCTTTGAGCGTGACTTGGACTAGCTTTCGGAACTTCTGGAGCATCCGCACCCCAAGTTCTTTGGAGCTCAGCTCAACGATCAGGAAGGAGAGGAGTTGCAATGGCTGATTGTTGCAAGTCTCCGAGGAAAGATTGAAGCCCCCACCTTAGAGGGAATTCAGTTCACCATCAGAGAGAACAACTAGCTCGATGGACTTGCCAGGGCCATGCAAGAAGCTCTTGCCCGTATGTGTGGACAAAGTATCAACCAGATCAAGGGCACCCGCTTTGAGTTCTGCCCAAGGCGTGATGCTATGGGACAGCCACTGGAGGCACCATATCACCCTGAGCTGAAGAACCAAGTGGACCACCTCAGCTTCATGATGTATGACCGACAGAAGGAGTTGGACAATGCCTGTTCCTACGCCAACCACAAGTCCGCCATCGCTTCCCAGAAAGATCAGACCATTGACATGCTAGTGAAGGATCGCCAGTCTCGTCGCCGTCAGCTCGACAAGAAGGAGCGCATCATTGCCCGTCTCCGCCACAGGATCACAGAGTTGGAGGAGACCGTCCACGAGAGGGATATGCAGCTTGAGGAGAGGGAGAATGTAGGGGAGGACATCCGTGGAGACTCCTACTCCTATATCAGTGATGATGATGACTTTCTGGAGGATCAGGCCATGGACTTCTTTACCGATGAGGATGACTTCTCCTTCATTGATGATGATGATGATGAGGACACCAACTCCGAGGAGTAGTAGCACTTGAGCACTAGCGTTAGTGAGTTGTATCCGGTCCCACTGTATTGTAGTTTCCCAGAATGGTTCTTAAAACCATCTATTTTCTTTGTTGTGGTGTGTGTTGTATGATGTGTTATGAATGAATGCAAAGCAAGTTGCTAGAAAAATCTGAGTCAAACTTCAAAAACCCTGAACCTTAGAAATTTCCCTCTTTTCTCATGATCTATCTCAATCTTCAGATGCCTCGCGGAGGAAGAACTTCATCCCCGGATCTAATGTTATAGATCTTGCAAATGTTGGTTTCTGACCGTGAAGCTGAAAGAGTCGAACGTCAAGCCAACTTAGCCACCCTTCAACACATAGCTCAGATGGCCAACAACAACCAAGGCCATGGAAATAAGGACAACCATGGATCCAAGCTCAAGAACTTCCAGAACACCAATCCACCCATCTTCACTAAGTCTGAAGAGCCTCTAGATGCCGATGACTGGCTACAAACCATGGAGAACAACTTAGAAGTTGCAGGAGTGGAAGCCAACAAGAAGGTACTGTTTGCCACCCACTATCTAGCTAGAGATGCAAGAGCATGGTGGAACAGCGTTCGCGCCATGAATGCAGGTCAAATGATGACTTGGGAGGAATTCAAAGTCAAGTTTAGAAGAACCCATGTGCCACCAGGTTTGATTAAGAGGATGAGAGATGAATTCAGGGAACTGAAGCAGGGAAAGATGACCGTAGTTGAGTACCATGACAATTTTTTTTCATTGGCTAGGTATGCACAAGACGAGATTGATACCGAAGCCAAGAAGAAGGAGAGATTCTTGAATGGTCTGCATGATGAGATGAAGACAGTGTTAGTCCATATCCCATTTGCTGATATTGAAGCCTTAGTGGACTCGGCCATTCAGATGGAAGGCAAGATCAACGAAGACAATGAAAATCGCAAGCGTAGAATGATGCATCAACTAGGAACCCGCCATACCCCAAAGTATCGCCCCAACCCATCTCCAGTATTTGCCCCAACAAACAATATACCCCCTGTGAACCATCCGACCTATCCCAACCGTGGAGGAGGAAACCCAAGGCCCGGAGGAAATCACAACAACCCCGGCAACCCCAACAATTTCAACCGTGCACCACCCATGTAAGGTTCCCAACCTTTAATAAGGTAGAGATCCCTGTGTTTACAATGCTAGTCCCTGGATCAATAGCTAGCATCCACAGTTAAGATGTAATACCAAGAAAAAAGGTCATAATACAACTTTATAACCAGGAATAAAATAATTTATTACATCTTACATAGCTCATTTGGCTATCTCATTACAATGCAGCAAAATATAACAATAGCATGGGGTCCTTCATCTTCAAAGTGCCACATGCAGACATGTTGGTTGTAGACTTGTAATCCTAATCATTAAACTTCACTAATATCAAACAAACCTGCAACATAACAAGCTACAGCCACAAGGGTCAATACATTTGAATTGTATTGGCAAGTGATACTATGGTAGTATAGTGGAGTCTATCATCTATATGCATTTGTATAAGTGGAGCTTAGGCTTGCATTGCAAAAAAATATTTTTCCTTATCATTTGAAAACACTAAGTTTTTGCTTGACAAAAATCACCCAAGGCATCTCCCAATAGAAATTGGTGATCCTTCAACCCTTGTTCAACCACAAGTTTTTAACTTAGAAATTGGGATGAGGAGATTCTTGATAGCTTCCATGTCTTGATGCTCAAATTGTCCTTTGCCAGGGACATGGCTAAGTACTTAGATTTTTCACTCTGCAGAGGTGGTGCACTTTCCCCACAAGACTTGGTTTCCCAAGACAAGATCTTTCAGAAGCCTTCCCTTAGACCAGAATGGACGCGTTCCAACCTATCAATCCCCTACCACCAACTATCCATTTGGCTAAGTTATTGCAACCTATATGATCTAGTCAGAGCCCATAATGCCAAGTGGCTGCACTTGAAGCTTCTCAACATTTGACATCTCAAATCTCTTTGTTCCTGGGTGGCTTTCCACAATTGAGATACAATAGGGTAGTCCATAGATATGGGCCCTGTGTAACCACTCAACATAACCCATTCACAACCATTCCACCCAGGTGATTCATTCACATAGTTGTTTTATTAAACAAAACACAAGTCATAGACTTATAAATATTTCATAGCATGAATATAATCCACCCTTGTTTTCTACTAGCTAAGCTAAGCATGATGGTAGTAGGAATCTTAACTTAGGAAATTTCTACTAAGGTTTCATCTACTAGGATTTCCCATGGCATAGTTTATACTTAGCAAAAATTCCATGCAAGTCCTACTTAGAAATATCACTAATGCATAGTGAAAATAATGGGACAAAGTATGAAGCATCACTTGACTTTTTGGTAGAGAATATAAGTTCACTCCTTGTCTTTGCAATGATCACACTCTTCAAATCACTACAATTCAATCAAGCAAGGCACAATCTCAACTACTATTCAAGCAAACATCACATAAAATAATAGAAACAAAACAATGCATGCAAGCATGCCAAACTTTTTTTTATTTACAAAAGTGGTTTATAACAGGTTATAAGCATTCTAAAACACTCATTGGTCATTTTATTAAGTGGAAAAACTATTTGCAAAAGATTTTACTTCATAAACCATTTTTAAACCAAGTCAATATTTTATGTGGATAAAAATGTCTTTGGCAAAGTAATATTTTTTATAGGGTTCACCAAATAACATTTCAAATCATAAAACTTGGTGCTTAGGGTCAGAGAGTTTAAACCAAAACATTTCCCAAAGGTTTTCCTCCAAAATCATTTTTAACAATTAAACCATATTTTTTGTTTGACTAGAAATGTTTTAATTCAAGGTTTTATTATTTTGCTTCACCAAATATGTTTTTGAAACCACAAATTGATTTCTATGGTCAGTAGGTTCAAAACAAACCATTTGCCAAAGGTTTTATCTCAAAAATCATTTTAGAACAATTTTTATATTCTAATTATGCCTACACAAGTTTCTGTAAAAACAATAAATTTAACAGAAGCATTTTACTAAACAAATTGTATGGTCAGAAAGTACTTGTTTTTCTGAATCCATTGATATAAAATTTTCAAAATTTGGACGTGTGGTTTGAAATTTATGAATTTTTCAAACTGGAACATCTAATAGACATTTCTGTTTTTATTTCAAACGGACAGGGCCACGGGTCGAGTTGCTATTCGCTAGTACCGGTTCTCATGGATCAAGCGATGTGGGGCGTTGGATCTAATGACGATCGTGCGGCACAGATCCATCCATAACGGTTCAGTTAAGTGGTCTATCGTATCCCTACGATCTTCATCTAACGTCTATCAACGCTCTGACCATGTTCTGGCGGCGCTGCGACGGTGGGCGGCGGCGGCGCGCTCGGGCAGGAGGGTTCTGGCGAAGTTAGGAAGAGTAGGAGAGGGAGGAGACCATTACCGAACTCGCCGTGACGTGCTGAAGCTCAAGGTGGTTGAAGTGGACGAAGGGGCGCTCGGGGTTGCTGGCAATTCCTCGCCGGAGTCAGTGACGACGTCGGGCTCGCTCAGTTGATGACGGGGGCGAGGTTACAGGTCACCCTACGGTAAGTGGAAGGTATGGTTAGATGCGCACAGTACCAGGGAACATGCGAGCATCAACGATAAGCACCGGGGCGGTCCGATCTTTCCAGGAAAACTCGCTGGAGGAGATGGCAGGCGGCGGTGGGGCTTGGTGTCGTCGTTGTCGACGTTGGAGAGCATGCGCGGGCGAGCTAGCGCTACGGAGAGATGCGGTGGTTGATGGGGAACAAGTTAGCATGGTCGAGGAGGCAAGGTGCGGCGAGGGGCTGCCAGAATCGGCCGGGAAAGCCGTCGGAGACAGAGGTGATGTCGCAGGCAATACTGACAGCCTAGGGGCTCCGGTGGTGTGAGGATTGGGGGGAAGAGAAGAGGAGAAACAGGCGCTTAATACTGCATGGTCACAGCGAGGATTAAACGCGGCAGTAACGAGTATTGACGCGAGCTTTTAACGGCAGAAACCGCCGGCGAGGTTTGCGCGCAGGTGAGGACGAAGGGAGCTGGCGGTGGGGCCTTGCGTCAACGAGAGAGGAAGAGGGGAGGTGGGGTCCCTCGGTCAGCGAGTGAGTGGGTCGAGTCGATGGTGCGAATCGTTTTTCTCGCGGGGTGGGGTAAATGGGCTAACTGGGCTGGGTTCACTGAAATGGGCTAGTTAGTTTTCATTTTTTTGTGCTGGTTGTTTTTCATTTTTCTTTTCTAATATTCTGTTTTGATTTTTATTGATCAATTCAAATACTCATTTTAATTCAAAACTTTGCCATATTTTGTGTAGATTCATATACTGATTAATAGCACATTCCAAAGTCAAATTTGGAATAATTTATTTATTCTTTTTAGGATATTTTAATTATTTAAAAATAGGTCCTAGTTTTAATTAAATAAGATTTGATAATACTTTTCAATCTCCATTTGAATTCAAATCACCACCAAACTTTTGATGAATTTTAGTTCTGTTTATCAACATATTCAAAGTCCAACATAAAATAATACTTTTATTCTTTTTAGAGCTATTAATAATTAAATAAATAGACCATAGTCATTAATTCAAATAGGATTTTATTTATTTGAAAAACTCTATTTGAAATCTAAATAATACCAAAACCTTTTCAGTAGGTTTTATTTTGAAAACATAAAGACACTTGGGAATCTTATTTTAAAATAAATTAACAAGTTTTAGTGTTTATTTAAAATGGAAAAACCTTTACTTTAATAAAAATGGATATTAATAAATCCTCATTATTTTATTTAAATAAACCTTTACTCTTTTTATCAAATAGAAATATTTTATTTCAAAATCTTGGCCAAGAATTAATTTGGCTCTATAAAATAATCCTTATTTATATTTCTACCTTTGCTTTATAAAAACCATATTTTTTATTTAAAGATCTAAAAATAGTGATTCCAACTATTATAACTTTATTTATTATTTGTTTATCTTTTTAA
This sequence comes from Avena longiglumis, assembly GCA_030063025.1. NCBI lineage: Eukaryota > Viridiplantae > Streptophyta > Magnoliopsida > Poales > Poaceae > Avena > Avena longiglumis. The sequence goes on along the minus strand of CP125974.1, from coordinate 450,617,525 downwards.
ATTCCTTTAGGATTATTTGCTCACCATTTATTATGGATTTCTAGATGGTTGGGAAATCAATTTCCTTACCTTATTAAATTCATAAAAATTTATCTATGGCTCCAAATTAAGTGAATTCAATTCATATGGTTTTATAATATTTCTAATAGTCATTCTTGATCAATTTGAAAAGTTTCTTTGACCAATTTTATATGGATCAAATCCATAGGCTTGGAGATGACTTGGAAATGATTTTCTTCCATTAGGGTTTTAGGGTTTTGGTTTATTTCTCAAGTTTTTAAATTTCTAGATGAATTTATGAAGAATGCATTTCACCTGATTTGAATTTTAGTTGGATTCAAACATTAACCAAAGTTTGTTCAAGATGGGATTTTTAAGTTTCCATTTAGAAACAAAAGTTTCTTTTCACCCTAAATTTCAACATTTATTTATTTTGTTTATTTATTTTTCACATTACAAGATTTGGAAAATCTTGGGATGTGACAGGCTACCACCCTTAAAATAAATCTCGTCCTGAGATTTGGGGAGGTTATGGTTACAAGTTGGCTCAAAGCATCTAGGGTACTACCACCCTTAAAAATTTTCCAACTAGATTACATCTTGGCTTTCTTCTGATCTTGTTGAAACTTCTTTGGACACTTGTCTGCATAATGGCCTAGCTCTTTGCATTTGAAACACATCACTTGGCTATTATCCTTCTTCTTCTTTGGTATCAATTCTTCTTGTTTATTTCCTTGGTTCTTCTTCTTTTTTGGGAAATCATTGGCATAGTGTCCCATTTCTTTGCAATTGTAACATTGCAACTGGCTTATGTCCTTCTTCTTCTTTTTGGGTCTCTCCAAATCTAGGAGTTCTTCTAGTTCATGCTCTTCATACTTCACCACATAGGTGGGAAATCTTTCTCTCTTCTTGGGACAGTTACTAGAGATATGACCTTCTTCTCCACAAGAGTAGCAACACTTTATGGTCACTTTGGATTTGTCCTTATGATGCATAGTTTTGACTTTGCCTTCATCCTTCTTGGTAGAAGTTGTTCCTTCATGAGGGTTTACATATTGTTGTTGCACTCCACCTCGTTTCCTTTGTTGAACTATGGAATAGATGGGGCATTGGATAGGGACATGATTATTTCCTTCACATAGGAAACAAGTAGCTTGAGATGTGGGGCACTGATTAGTTGGATGTTTCTTTTCACAATTGGGGCATTGATCTTCATGTTCTTTGGAAGTGTGATCCTTGTTTCCACAAACATTGCAAGCTTGGGTTTCTTCTAAAATATCATCCTTGACATCCTTGTTGTCACAAACTCCTTGGGAAAGGTTGTCTCCCATGTTGATCATTTGAGTGGCCATCCCTTGCAACAATTGGGATTGAATTTCCAAAAACTATTGTATGGTTGGGTCTAATCCATTGTTGTTGGCTAAAAACTGATTTGTCACTTGGTTTGTCAACACCCGGATTTTTCAATCCTAGATGCCTGTTATGACATACATCGCAATCCCAGGATTACCATTTTTGCGAGACATAACAGAATTGGATACCATAGTACTTCATCCATTACAAACGATACATAAGTTCTTACACAAATAGGGATCTCATGATCCAGTTCTTAATACAACATCAAGCAGCGGAATACGTAGTAATAACGGTAGCGTAGGCGAAGCTCCATCTTCGGGATTACAGGCAATGCTGACGATGGGAGATGATCCTAGTTGTCGTAACCTTCCTGGGGTCCATCTTCCAGGTACTCTTCTTCATAGTCTGGCCATGGGAATAGCCAGGGACAAAGCCATGAGTACTCTTTAAGTACTCGCAAACTAATACTAACAGGTAAAGGGGTTTTTGTGGATAATAGGACACTAGGATCTAGGGTTGTTTTGCAAAAGCTAGATCTATCTCTACTAAGTTCTGAAGCTAGTCATAATTTTATAACTCCTAACTGGGATCTTGTAACTCAGGTCACAACTCTGTTGTGGTCAAGTCAAAGTCTCAAATCATTTCACAAGTCATTTTGAAAAGTCTGACGGGGGAACAATATGGCCATCTAATCGTCCATAATCATGACGCGGTTATTCGAATAGTTTGACACTCTGCAGAGATTGTACACTTTCACCACAACATTCGATACATCCGTCAGGAACAAATCCTGAATTCACCATACTCAGTATGCGGATAATCAATCCTAACCTTTCAATTACATGCCCTAGTATAAGCACCTCTCCTGTGAGTTTGGCCTCCCAACCATGACCAGCTGTTATCTTGGGTACTGCACAGGTGGACAATCTTCACAAGGTAGCCTCAGCTCAAACCTTGGCCATGAGGGAACTAATACTAAGGAATATAAGTTTCTAGTCAAGCCCTACCCAATCTTCGGGTATTGTGGTTGTACGATAAAATTAGAATGGTATCGCATCCAGACAACCATCAGTTTTATAAAGGGCTAAGGCTCATGCCTCAACATTTTCATCACCAAAATCATCAAGTGTTTGGAAACACATGTCCAAAACATTTCAGTAGAATGATCCATCATTCCAAGGTTTTTACAACCAGTTTTCCACCAAGTATTCCCATCTAAAGTTGATCAAATTTTATGCTTAGCACTAGCATCTAAGGTAGGGGGGGTAGTACTGATGATGGGGTAGTAACTAGTGGAGTTTCAACTAAGTCCAACCTTATATCTTAGGCTGATATCAAGGTTTCTAGCTTAGGCCAATTTAATGCTCTTTATGGAACTTTCAGAACCTTTCCAGTATCTAAAAGTTACTTAAGTCAAATCTAAGTTGAGGCTTTGCTAAAGAAATAAAGTAAGGATCTTGCAAGTAAAACTAGGATTGGTTTATCAAGTGGGTATGATCTCATAGGCTTAAAGCATATGATAGGCATAGTAACAAGTAGGGGTTTGTTGCATCAGTAGGGTAATCTTGCAAGGGTTAGCTTGCATCAATGTCAATATAAGCTTGCTAACTTGCAAGTTTTAGATTGCAAGGTTAATAGCTTGCTCATTTACTAGTAGTATTAGGCTTGCCTTGTGCAGAGCAGTGGTTGAAGTTCTCCTCGGCTTCTTCTTCGTAGTATCCTCCTTCCTCCTCGTAGCCTTGGTCGGTACTAGCGTCTATGAATAAATACGAGGTACACAATCACCAAACAATACTTAACTACTTGCAATCATCACACACAAGGGTCTTATAGATGATCTAACATCATCTCTAACCTTACAAGGTTAAGGCTTGATTTGATTCTTTTTATTTTTAGAGAAGTAATTTCTACTCATTGAAAAACTACTTAAGATTTAATATTCTCCAGACCAAACATGGGATCATGTTGACACATGTCATCACCACATATTGTAGTCTATGGGAATGTGATTTAAAGTGGTGTCACAATTTAATAAGGTTTTACCCTTTTATTTTAATTAATTAAAGTGGCTAGAAATGCTTATGTAGCATTGTTTTATTACTTGAACATTATTTCTGCAAGTAAACCTATATATTTTTATATATTCTGAAAGGTATGGTTAAATGTGATTTTTGAGAGTTGGAATCAACTCAAAAGCTTTTATGGTTTAAATTTGAAAAATGTTTGAATGAAGAAAAGCTTCTGCCTTGTTATTTTTACTATGGGTGATCTACAGATCCAAATGACTTGAATCCAACGGGCTTGGATTCAGCATTCACAGCCCTTTCCAAAAAAATTGGTTTCATTCAATTTGGTGCACTGAATCGATCTGGGTTGATTTTTGAATTTGGGTATATAAGTGTGTTTGAATTTAAAAAGAAAAAGTTTTAATTTGAATCGCTGGGCTGCACGGGAAAAATTACTGGGCCGGCCTGCTAAGCGCAGTGCTCTCGCGGGCTGCTTAAGTGGGTGTCCCCACTTGTCAGTGACACGGGGCTGGGCGAAGCGGTATGGGGCAACGTGGATTGTTCGATCTAGTTCTAATCCAACGGCTGGGGGTCATCGTCGACGCGAGACAACTCCGGCGAGAACGAAACCTAGCGCGGCCAGTGAGGGGTGCTGGGGGCTCACCGAGGTACGGGCGAGGGTCGGCGAGGCGGGCGAACGACGAAGTCAACGACGGCGAATCTCCTGGTACTGGTAGCTTCTCTTGGGGCGGCTCCAATCGCTGGCTCCCTTCTTCTCCAGAGGCGGCGGGCTCCGGTGAAATTCCGGCGGGGTGGTGCTCGCCTTGCTCTGAGAATGGTGTGGCACGATCAGTGAGGAGAGGGGAGTGAGATGGTGTGAAGAAATCGTGCGGGGTGGCCTCTATTTATAGTCGGCGAGGGACCGTCGGGCGCCTGATGAGCTCGTCAGGGGCGAGGTTATAGGCGGCTAAAGGCATGGGCAAGGGTAGGGGACGGTGCGGTGTCTCCTGGCGATGCTCAATGACATGGTCTCGAGGCATGGGGCGGTGCGGTTTGGTCTGGAACGGGCGATGCTCTGCGCGGCAGAGGCGGCGTATTCGACGGCGGGCGGTGGCTGTATGGCACGGGGCGGCAAACGGGGATGTCTGGTAGTCTCCTGGGTTGGTGGTGATCGTGTGTGCACGCAGTGAGGGCGGTCTGTGGGCGCTGGTCGAGGGTGGTGCTCCGGCGCACGCTCGGCATGGTCTCTGGCGGTCTGGGCGCGGCTTGTGCGTGTGGTCCAGGGCTTGGCAACGCTCGCGGCTGGGACAGGGAGTGGCGATGGACGGTGGGCTGCCTCCCAGACATGCTGGCTAGGCTTGCTGCTGCTCCTAGCTTGCTGTCGACTATGGGGTGGCAAGAGGGTGCTCGGCTATTCACCATTGATGACAATGGCAAGCTCACGGTGGTGCTAGTGCCTGGCTAATCTTCCTAGATGATCTACTGAGTTGTGTGTGAGCTAAATGGGGAACCACTTAGCCAAGAATCACTGCTCACAATAGTGTTTGATGTTTGTTTGATTTGTCTCTGCAACCTGTTTGATGAAATGGCCGCATGAAATCAAGTTTTGAATTTTGAAATGAAATGATCACAAGGTGGGCCTTGATACCTTGTTATGAGTACATTCAAGGGGTGCAAAAATCCAAAAAAGTTTCTGTTAGGTTTTGAAAGTTTGAGACAGCCAAAGTAGGCATGAGAGTTAAATTGGTCAAAGTGACCATTCATTTAATATATGTGTTTTGATTTACTTGTCTTTAGGAAGAGTGTGGGAAATGTTTTAGACGATGTTTATTTCACCTAAGAAACCTTTTACAAGCAATGAAACAAACAAACAATGTGGGTTTAAAAGAATTCAAAATCAATGCATACACATATGCATGCATTCATAATTTTATTTAGAAAAGTTTTTGTTAACCCTAAATGTGAGGATTAGAATTTGATGATCCAAGTTTATTATTTTTGGGATGTTACAAACCTTCCCCCCTTAAACAAAATCTCGTCCCGAGATTTGAAAAAGGACGAAAAGATTACCTAGGATTTGAAGAGATCTGGAAACTCCGTCCTGATGTGATCTTCGCGTTCCCAGGTAGCTTCCTCTTCTGTGTGGTTGCTCCACTGAATCTTGAGAAACTTGATACTTCGGGTTCGGGTGGTCCGAAAATCTTCTTCCAAAATGCGGATGGGTACTTCGGGATAGGTCAGTTCATCGTTGATCTCTATGGTCCGGTGATCGATATTTTTGAACACTTCGGTCTTCTCGGGGACTTCAAGACACTTGCGAAGTAACGAGATATGGAACACATTATGCACAGCTGACATCTCTTCAGGTAGTTCCAATTGATATGATACTTCTCCTCGACGGTTCAGAATTTTGAAAGGTCCGATATATCTGGGGGCTAACTTTCCTTTAAGTTGGAAACGCTGCATTCCCTTCAATGGCGACACTTTCACATAAACAAAATCTCCTATGTTGAAGGCGAGGTCTCTACGTCTCTTGTCGGCATAACTCTTCCATCGGGATTGGGCGGTCTTGAGGTGCTCACGAATCTTGTGAACCTTCTCTTCTGCTTCTCGTAGGATGTCGGGTCCAAAAATCTGACTCTCTCCTACTTCCGACCAGTTCAAGGGGGTGCGACACTTCCTTCCGTACATAAATTCGAATGGGGCCATTTGCAAACTGGCTTGATAACTGTTGTTGTATGAAAATTCTGCAAACGGTAGACAGTCTTCCCATTTGGATCCATATTCTAACACACATGCTCTCAGCATATCTTCGAGTATTTGATTTACTCGCTCCGTTTGTCCATCGGTCTAAGGGTGATACGTGGTACTGAAATCTAGGCGGGTTCCTAAACCTTCTTGGACTTTCTTCCAGAATCTCGAGGTAAACTGGGTTCCTCGATCCAATACGATGTTCTTGGGGACTCCATGCAAACTAACGATTCCAGCTATGTACAACTCTGCTAGCTTCGAACTCTGATAGGTGGTTTTGACGGGCAAGAAATGGGCGACTTTGGACAATCTGTCCACTATGACCCAAATAGAGTCATTTACCCTACTAGAAGTAGGTAGTCCATTGATAAAGTCCATTCCTACAGAATCCCATTTCCATTCCGGAATCTGCAATGGTTGCAACAATCCAGCGAGTCTTTGATGTCCTGCCTTAACTCGCTGACATATATCACACTTGGCGATATAGCTTCCGATTTCTCTCTTCATCTTATGCCACCAAAATTGCTCTTTCAAATCTTGATACATCTTAGTTCCTCCAGGATGGATAGAATAAATAGTATCATGAGCCTCCTTCAAGATAACTTCTTTTAACTCAGAATCTGATGGTACACAAAGGCATCCTTTGTACCACAAAACTCCTTCTTCGTCCTCGTTGAATTGAATTACTTTGCACTGACACGACGCTTGATTCCGTCGACATCGGCATTTCCTACTGCCTCTTTAATCTGACTGATCAAAGTGGGCTGAAGTTCTATGCTAGCAAAAAATCCTTCACTTACTAACTCCATTCGAAAATCTTCCATCTCTTTGTGCAAACTTGGTTGCTCCTTCAAAATCATGGAGTTCAAGCGGCACGACAATCTGCTAAGGGCATCGGCTACCACGTTGGCTTTACCAGGGTGATAGTGAATGTCCAGGTCGTAATCCTTGATTAGCTCAATCCATCTTCTCTGCCTCATATTTAGCTCCTTCTGAGTGAATATATACTTTAGGCTCTTGTGATCCGAATAAATCTCACAACGGTTTCCCATCAGGTAATGTCTCCATGTCTTCAGGGCTAGAACTACGGCTGCGAGTTCGAGGTCATGGGTTGGGTAATTTTGTTCATGTTGCTTCAATTGTCACGATAGATAAGATATAACTTTTCCTTCTTGCATTAGCACACATCCGAGACCAATCTTGGATGCGTCACAATACACATCGAAGGGCTTCGTGATATCCGGCATGATCAAGATTGGGGCTGAAATCAATCTCCTTTTGAGTTCTTGAAAACTCGCTTCACATTTGTCGGTCCATTCAAACTTCTTGTCCTTCTTCAGCAGTTGGGTCATGGGTCTGGCGATACTAGAGAAGCCTTCTACAAATTTGCGGTAATATCCCGCCAATCCGAGAAAAGCACGAACTTGTGTTTGAGTGGTTGGGGCTTGCCAATCTTCTACATCTTTCACTTTGGCACGGTCAACGGCAATTCTTCCGGCTGATACAATGTGACCGAGGAATCCTACTTCCTGTAACCAGAATTCACATTTGCTGAACTTGGCATACAACTGATGCTCTCTAAGGGTTACAAGAACGGTCCTTAGGTGTATCTCATGTTCTTCTTCTGATTTGGAATAAATCAGAATGTCATCGATGAAAACAACGACAAACTTATCCAGGAAGTCCATAAAAATCTTATTCATGAGGTTCATGAAATAAGCGGGGGCATTGGTTAATCCGAAAGACATGACGGTATACTCATACAATCCATATCTGGTGGTAAAGGAAGTCTTTGGAATATCCTCTGCACGAATTTTGAGTTGATGATAGCCAGTCCTAAGATCAATCTTAGAAAACACTTTGGCACCGGTCAACTGATCAAACAAATCTTCTATCTTAGGCAAGGGGTACTTGTTCTTGATGGTGACATCATTCAACTTCCGATAATCCGTACACAAACGGTTACCTCCATCCTTCTTGTCCACAAATAATACAGGTGATCTCCATGGGGACGCACTTGGTTGAATCAATCCGATTTCCAACATGGAATCCAGTTGCTTCTTCAGTTCTGCAAGCTCTGACAGGTTCATACTATAGGGTCTCTGGGCTATGGGTCCGGTTCCGGGGATTAGTTCGATGATAAACTCGATATCCCTATCTGGGGGCATACCGAGCAAAACATCTGGAAATACATCGGGGTATTCACAGACTATCCGGACTTGGTCAATGGTAGGTTGGGCTAGACTCTTGTTACACTTGAATTGGCGAGGTAAGGTTTCAGATATATGCTCGACTGATATTCCGGCTGTACTGGTCATGGTGATGGCCTTCTTAGCACAGTCAATCAATCCTTTATGTTTGGACATCCAATCCATTCCTAGTACTACTTCCAAACCTTTAGTTCCGAGTACTATTAGGTTAGCATAAAAATCTATGCCATGGATTCGGATAGGGACGGCCTTGCAAATTTGCCTAGCCTTAGTGGTTGATCCGGGAATTTGTACAATCATCACATGCTTCAATTTGGTTGGTTGAATTTTACTAGTGCGCAAATTCTTGGTGACAAATGAATGCGAGTCAAACAACACTCTTGCAAATCTTGAATTAACGAAAACATACCCGACGACGTCTGGCGCTTCACGAGCTTCTTCACATGCATGAGAAAAAGCGGCCATTGCGGTTGAGTGAATTCTGGGAAAATCTTCTCCTTGCTGGACACGGCTTCTTTGCTGGGACATTGGCGTTGGGGGATGTAGCATTCTTCTTGTTGGGGCACTCGTTGGAATAGTGGCCTTTACTTCCACAGTCATAACAGGTCACTTGCGACTTGTCCTTGGCTGCGACAGGCACAACATTGCTTCCAGTCCTCGGGGCAGTGTTGGGGTTGGCGGTAGCATTGTTGGTGTTTAACTTGGGTGGGGCACGGGTGAAATTGCTAGAGTTGCCGGGGTTGTTGTGATTTCCTCCTGGTCTAGGGTTTCCACGGTTGGGGTAGGTCGGACGGGTCATAGGGGGTCTATTGGTTCTTGGGGCAAATCCGGGAGATGGGTTGGGGCGATACTTTGGGGTCTGATGGGTTCCTGGTTGATGCATCATGCGACGCTTGCGGTTCTCATTGGCTTGGTTGATCTTTCCTTCCATCTGGATAGCAGACTCGACAAGGGCTTCAATATCAGCAAAGGGGATATTGACTACACCGTCTGCATCTCGTCATGCAGACCATTCAAGAACCTTTCTTTCTTCTTGGCTTCGGTGTCAATCTCGTCCGGGGCATACCTAGCTAATGACAAAAATTTGTCATGGTATTCCACTACAGTCATCCTTCCTTGCTTCAACTCTCTGAACTCGTCTCTCATTCTCTTGATCAAACCCGGTGGCACATGGGTTCTGCTGAACTTGACCTTGAATTCCTCCCAGGTCATCATTTGGCCTCCGGTCATGGCGCGAACACTATTCCACCATGCCCTGGCATCTCCGGCTATATAATGGGTGGCGAACAGGACTTTCTCGTTGGCTTCCACTCCGGTGACTTCTAAGTTATTTTCCATGGTTTGCAGCCAATCATCAGCATCTAGGGGTTCTTCTGACTTGGTGAAAACAGGTGGGTTGGTATTCTGGAAATTCTTGAGCTTAGATCCGTGGTTGTCTTGATTTCCGTGGCCTTGGGTGTTGTGGGCTAGCTGGGCTATCTGTTGCAGAGTGGCTAGGTTGGCTTGACGTTCCGCTCTTTTAGCTTTGCGGTCAGAAGTCAACATTTGCAGAATCCGCAACATCGGGTCCGGGGCTGAACCACTTCCTCCATGTGGCATCTGAAGGTTGAGATAGATCGTGAGAAAAGAGGGAATTTCTAAGGTTCTGGGACTTTGAAAAGTTTTTAAAGGTTTGACTCGGGTTTTTCTAGCAACTTGCTTTTTCATTCATTCATTCACACGATACAACACACACCACAGCAAGGGAAAACAGATGGTTTTAAGAACCATTCTGGAATCTACGATACAGTGGGACCAAATACTACTCACTACACTAGTGCTCAAGTGCTACTACTCCTCGAAATCTGTGGCTTCATCATCTTCATCATCATCGATGAAGGCGAAATCATCCTCATCGGTGAAGAAGTCCATGGCCTGATCCTCCAGAAAATCATCGTCATCGCTGAGATAGGAATAAGGGTCTCCACGAAGATCCTCTCCGGCATTCTCCCTTTCCTCTAACTGCATGTCTCTCTCGTGGATGGTCTCCTCCAGAGATGAGATGCGGTGGCGAAGACGGGCAAAAATGCGCTCCTTTTTGTCGAGCTGACGGTGGTGAGACTTGCGATCCTTTGCTAGCATGGCGATGGTCTGGTCCTTCGTCTTGATGATGGCAGACTTGTGGTTGCAATAGTCACGACAGTTGTCCAATTCCTGCTGACGATCATACATCATGAAGCTAAGGTGGTCCAATTGAGTCTTCAGCTCGGGGTGGTATGGGGCTTCCAGTGGTTGTCCATTTGCATCATGTCTTGGGCAAAACTAAAAGCGAGTACCCTTGATCTGATTGATGCTCTGCCCACACAGACGGGAAAGAGCTTCCTGCATTGCTCTGGCAAGTCCATCGAGCAAGTTGTTTTCCCTCAAGGTAAACTGAATTCCCTCCGCAGTGGGAGGTTCAATCTTTCCTCGAAGACTTGCAACAATTAGCCACTGCAGGTCTTCTCGTCCTTGATCATTGAGCTGAGCTCCGAAGAACTCGAAAGTGACGCTCGAAGTTCCGAAAGCTGATCCAGATCCCTCTCAAAGATAAGGTCTCCACCATTCCCCAGTTGGTAAACCTTGCTGTACTTCACGTCCATCTATAAACATAGAGGATGGGTAGATTAGCAGAGTGATCAAGTGTGTCAAAACTTTATCTATTTTGCAAGAGTTTTTGAGGAACATGAATTTTTATGAAACAATTAAAGAGGTAAGAATGAGAATAAGTTTTCGTAAATATTTGTTTTCTTTGGTTTTTGAAACTAAGTTTTTGGTTCAACGTCCAATCTAACTAGGGTCTCCTATGGTCAGGATGGCTCTGATACCAACTTGTCAACACCCGGATTTTTCAATCCTAGATGCCTATTATGCCATACACCGCAATCCCAAGATTACCATTTTTGCGAGACATAACATAATTGGATACCATAGTACTTCATCCATTACAAACGATACATAATTTCTTACACAAATAGGGATCTCATGATCCAGTTCTTAATACAACATCAAGCAGCGGAATACGTAGTAATAACGGTAGCGTAGGCGAAGCTCCATCTTCGGGATCACAGGCAATGCTGACGATGGGAGATGATCCTAGTTGTCGTAACCTTCCTAGGGTACATCTTCCAGGTACTCCTCTTCATAGTCTGGCCATGGGAATAGCCAGGGACAAAGCCATGAGTACTCTTTAAGTACTCGCAAACTAATACTAACAGGTAAAGTGGTTTTTGTGGATAATAGGACACTAGGCTCTAGGGTTGTTTTGCAAAAGCCAGATTTATCTCTACTAAGTTCTGAAGTTAGTCATAATTTTATAACTCCTAACTGGGATCTTGTAACTCAGGTCACAACTCTGTTGTGGTCAAGTCAAAGTCTCAATTCATTTCACAAGTTATTTTGAAAAGTATGACGGGGGAACAGTATGGCCACTCCAATTGTCCATAACCGCGGACGCGGCTATTAGAATAGTTTGACACTCTGCAGAGATTGTACACTTTCACCACAACATTCGATACATCCGTCAGGAACAAATCCTGAATTCACCATACTCAGTATGCAGATAATCAATCCTAACCTTTCAATTACACGCCCTAGTATAAGCACCTCTCCTGTGAGTTTGGCCTCCCAACCATGACCAGCTGTCATCTTGGGTACTGCACAGGTGGACAATCTTCACAAGGTAGCCTCAGCTCAAACCTTGTCCGTGAGGGAACTAATACTAAGGAATATAAGTTTCCAGTCAAGCCCTACCCAATCTTCGGGTATTGTGGTTGTACGATAAAATTGTAATGGTATCGCATCCAGACAACCATCAGTTTTATAAAGGGCTAAGGATCATGCCTCAACATTTTCATCACCAAAATCATCAATTGTTTGGAAACACATGTCCAAAACATTTCAGTAGAATGATCCATCATTCCAAGGTTTTCATAACCAGTTTTCCACCAAGTATTCCCATCTAAAGTTGATCAAATTTTATGCTTAGCACTAGCATCTAAGGTAGGGGGGTAGTACTGATGATGGGGTAGTAACTAGTGGAGTTTCAACTAAGTCCAACCTTATATCTTAGGCTGATATCAAGGTTTCTAGCTTAGGCCAATTTAATGCTCTTTATGCAACTTTCAGAACCTTTCCAGTATCTAAAAGTTACTTAAGTCAAATCTAAGTTGAGGCTTTGCTAAAGAAATAAAGTAAGGAGCTTGCAAGTAAAACTAGGATTGTTTTATCAAGTGGGTATGATCTCATAGGCTTAAAGCATATGATAGGCATAGTAACAAGTAGGGGTTTGTTGCATCAGTAGGGTAATCTTGCAAGGGTTAGCTTGCATCAATGTCAATATAAGCTTGCTAACTTGCAAGTTTTAGATTGCAAGGTTAATAGCTTTCTCATTTACTAGTAGTATTAGGCTTGCATTGTGCAGAGCAGTGGTTGAAGTTCTCCTCGGCTTCTTCTTCGTAGTATCCTCCTTCCTCCTCGTAGCCTTGGTTGGTACTAGCGTCTATGAATAAATACGAGGTACACAATCACCAAACAATACTTAACTACTTGCAATCATCACACACAAGGGTCTTATAGATGATCTAACATCATCTCTAACCTTACAAGGTTAAGGCTTGATTTGATTCTTTTTATTTTTAGAAAAGTAATTTCTACTCATTGAAAAACTACTTAAGATTTAATATTCTCCAAACCAAACATGGGATCATGTTGACACATGTCATCACCACATATTGTAGTCTATGGGAATGTGATTTAAAGTGGTGTCACAATTTAATAAGGTTTTACCCTTTTATTTTAATTAATTAAAGTGGCTAGAAATGCTTATGTAGCATTGTTTTATTACTTGAACATTATTTCTGCAAGTAAACCTATATATTTTTATATATTCTGAAAGGTATGGTTAAATGTGATTTTTGAGTGTTGGAATCAACTCAAAAGCTTTTATGGTTTAAATTTGAAAAATGTTTGAATGCAGAAAAGCTTCTGCCTTGTTATTTTTTACTATGGGTGATCTACAGATCAAAATGACTTGAATCCAACGGGCTTGGATTCAGCATTCACAGACCTTTCCAACAAAATTGGTTTCATTCAATTTGGTGCACTGAATCGATCTGGGTTGATTTTTGAAGCTGGGTACAGAAGTGTGTTTGAATTTAAAAAGAAAAAGGTTTAATTTGAATCACATTGTGCGGGAAAAATTCTTGGGCCGGCTGTTAAGCGCAGTGCTCCTGGCTGCTTAAGTGGGTGTCCCCACTTGTCGATTACAGGCTGGGCGGAAGTGGTATGGCAACGTGGATCGCTCGATCTAGTTCTAATCCAACGGTGGGGTCATCGTCGACGCGAGACAACTCGGCGAGAACGAAACCTAGCGCCAGTGAGGGTCTGAGGGGCTCACCGGTGCAGGCGAGGTCGGCGAGGCGGGCGAACGAAGTCGGACGGCGAATCTCCTGCACTGGTGGCTTCTCTGGGCGGCTCAATCGCTGGCTCCTTCTTCTCCAGGCGGGCTCCAGTGAAATTCCGGCGGTGGTGCTCGCCTTGCTCGAGAACGGTGTGGCACGATCGGTGAGAGAGGAGTGAGATGGTGTGAAGAAATCATGCGGGGTGGCCTCTATTTATAGTCGGCGAGGGACCGTCAGGCGCCTGAGTGAGCTCGTCGAGGTTATAGGCTAAAGGCATGGGCAAGGGTAGGGGGCGTGCGGTGTCTCCTGGCGATGCTCAATGACATGGTCTTGAGGCATGGGGTGGTGCGGTTTGGTGCAGGCAGGCGATGCTCTGCCAGCGCGGCGGCGATTCGGCGGGTGGCTGTATGGCACGGGGCGGCAACCGGGGATGTCTGGTAGTCTCCTGGGTTGGTGGTGATCGTGTGTGCACGCAGTGAGGGCGGTCTGTGGGCGCTGGTCGAGGGTGGTGCCCCGGCGCACGCTCGGCATGGTCTCTGGTGCAGGCGCGGCTTGTGCGTGTGGTCGGGGCTTGGCAACGCCATGGTGGGACAGGAGTGGCGATGGACGGTGGGCTGCCTCCCGGACATCTTGGCTAGGCTTCTGCTGCTCTAGCTTCTTTGTCGACTATGGGGTAAAGAGGGTGCTCGGCTATTCACCATTGATGACAATGGCAAGCTCACAGTGGTGCTAGTGCCTGGCTAATCTTCCTAGATGATCTACTGAGTTGTGTGTGAGCTAAATGGGGAACCAGTTAGGCAAGAATCACTGCTCACAATAGTGTTTGATGTTTGTTTGATTTGTCTCTGCAACCTGTTTGATGAAATGGCCGCATGAAATCAAGTTTTGAATTTTGAAATGAATTTTGGTGGGTTTGATAGATTGGTGCTGGTGAGTCTGCAGATGCTTGGGTTTTGAAAGTTGAGCTTGTTTGAGTGGTTTTTGAATAAGTGGGATCTTCCCAAATGATAAAGATTCAATTTTGAATTGTCATTTAAACTATGCATTTGAAAGTTTCTGGATGATCACAAGGTGGGACTTGATACCTTATTATGAGTACATTCAAGGGGTGCAAAGATCCAGAAAAGTTTCTGTTAGGTTTTGAAAGTTTGAGACAGCCAAAGTAGGCATGAGAGTTAAATTGGTCAAAGTGACCATTCATTTAATATATGTGTTTTGATTTACTTGTCTTTAGGAAGAGTGTGGGAAATGTTTTAGATGATGTTTATTTCACCTAAGAAACCTTTTACAAGCAATGAAACAAACAAACAAGGTGGGTTTAAAAGAATTCAAAATCAATGCATACACATATGCATGCATTCATAATTTTATTTAGAAAAGTTTTTGTTAACCCTAAATGTGAGGATTAGAATTTGATGATCCAAGTTTAGTATTTTTGGGATGTTACATGGTTCAACTAGGTTTGGTTTGCTAGTAGTTGTTCTCTCATGTGCATCTCTTGGTTGTTGTTGTTGTCATTTTTGGTGTTGAAGTCTCTTGGAGAAGTCATCTGTTTGGGTTGGATTGGGATTAGAATGGCAAAATATTTCTAAGGGAATAATTCTAATCACACACATCACAATTCACACAAGCAAAGTGCAAGCCAGCACAAACAAACATTTCACTCAAACAACAAGTCTCAGGCATATTTTTAGGCAACAAAATATATTTTTGTTACACCACATAAGTTGGTGGGTTTGACTTAAACTAAATATGGTGGACCATTTATATGGTTCACTTGAGATTTTTCCATCCTTCTTAGTTGATTCTTCTTGAATGAGATCATGGTTTCCTTGGGAAAATTCTTGTGTCTTGGTCACAAAGCTTCAAAGGTGATGATGATTCCTTCTAAGTTGTGTTTCCTTAGTCCTCAAGTCTTGTCTCACTTGTAGTCCTTAGTGATATCCAAGTTGAAGTCTTTGATGAAAATAAAGTTGAAATTACTTGAAGATGTTGAAGTCATTTGAGTTGATGAAGTCCTTTGCACATGGTGAAGTCTTTGGCCATGGGGTAGGCTTTGTCCATCAAGTTTGAAATAGAAGAGATGTAGAATCAAAACCAAAAATGGTTGAGGAAAGAGTTTACAAGATTGTTTGTAAATAAGTTTTGGAACAAATGCAACTCCTATTTTTCTAAGGGGTTTTGTCCAATCCTAGGTTTACAAATCCTACAGGCAACACAATGCTCTGATACCATCTGTAAGGTTCCCAACCTTTAATAAGGTAGAGATCCCTGTGTTTACAATGCTAGTCCCTGGATCAATAGCTAGCATCCACAGTTAAGATGTAATACCAAGAAACAAAGGTCATAATACAACTTTATAACGAGGAATAAAATAATTTATTACATCTTACATAGCTCATTTGGCTATCTCATTACAATGCAGCAGAATATAACAATAGCATGGGGTCCTTCATCTTCAAAATGCCACAGGCAGACATGTTGGTTGTAGACTTGTAATCCTAATCATTAAACTTCACTAATATCAAACAAACCTGCAACATAACAAGTTACAGCCACAAGGGTCAATACATTTGAATTGTATTGGCAAGTGATAATATGGTAGTATAGTGGAGTCTATCATCTATATGCATTTGTCTAAGTGGATCTTAGGCTTGCATTGCTCAAAATAGATTTTCCTTATCATTTGAAAACACTAAGTTTTTGCTTGACAAAAATCACCCAAGGCATCTCCCAATAGAAATTGGTGATCCTTCAACCCTTGTTCAACCACAAGTTTTTAACTTAGAAATTGGGATGAGGAGATTCTTGATAGCTTCCATGTCTTGATGCTCAAATTGTCCTTCTCCAGGGATATGGCTAAGTACTTAGATTTTTCACTCTGCAGAGGTGGTGCACTTTCCCCCAAAGACTTGGTTTCCCAAGACAAGATCTTTCAAAAGCCTTCCCTTAGACAAGAATGGACGCGTTCCAACCTATAAATCCCCTACCAGCAACTGTCCATTTGGCTAAGTTATTGCAACCTATATGATCCAGTCAGAGCCCATAATGCCAAGTGGCTGCACTTGAAGCTTCTCAACATTTGACATCTCAAATCTCTTTGTTTCTGGGTGGCTTTCCACAAGTGAGATACACTAGGTTAGTCCATAGATATGGGCCCTGTGTAACCACTCAACATTACCCATTCACAACCATTCCACCCAGGTGATTCATTCACATAGTTGTTTTATTAAACAAAACACAAGTCATAGACTTAGAAATATTTCATAGCATGAATATAATCCACCCTTGTTTTCTACTAGCTAAGCTAAGCATGATGGTAGTAGGAATCTTAACTTAGGAAATATCTACTAAGGTTTCATCTACTAGGATTTCCCATGGCATAGTTTATACTTAGCAAAAATTCCATGCAAGTCCTACTTAGAAATATCACTAATGCATAGTGAAAATAATGGGACAAAGTATGAAGCATCACTTGACTTTTTGGTAGAGAATATAAGTTCACTCCTTGTCTTTGCAATGATCACACTCTTCAAATCACTATAATTCAATCAAGCAAGGCACAATCTCAATCTACTATTCAAGCAAACATCACATTAAATAATAGAAACAAAACAATGCATGCAAGAATGCCAAACTTTGTTTTATTTACAAAAGTGGTTTATAACAGGTTATAAGCATTCTAAAACACTCATTGGTCATTTTATAAAGTGGCAAAACTATTTGCAAAATATTTTACTTCATAAACCATTTTTAAACCAAGTCAATATTTTATGTGGTTGAAAATGTCTTTGGCAAAGTAATAATTTTTGTAGGGTTCACCAAATTTGAAATCATAAAACTTGGTGCTTAGGGTCATAGAGTTTAAACCAAAACATTTCCCAAAGGTTTTCCTCCAAAATCATTTTTAACAATTAAACCATATTTTTATTTGACTAGAAATGTTTTAATTCAAGGTTTTATTCTTTTGCTTCACCAAATATGTTTTTGAAATCACAAATTGATTTCTATGGTCAGTAGGTTCAAAATAAACCATTTTCCAAAGGTTTTATCTCAAAAATCATTTTAGAACAATTTTTATATTCTAATTATGCCTACAAAAGTTTCTATAAAAACAATCAATTTAACAGAAGCATTTTACTAAACAAATTGCATGGTCAGAAAGTACGTGTTTTGCTGAATCCATTGATATAAAATTTGCAAAATTTGGACGTGTGGTTTGAAAGTTATGAATTTTCAAATTGGAACATCTAATAGACATTTCTGTTTTTATTTCAAACGGACAGGGCCACGTGTCGAGTTGCTATTAGCTGGTACCGGTTCGCATGGATCAAGCGATGTGGGGCGTTGGATCTAATGACGATCGTGCGGCACAGATCCATCCATAACTGTTCAGCTAAGTGGTCTATCGTATCCCTACGATCTTCATCTAACGGCTATCAACGCTCTGACCATGTTCTGCAGGCGCTGCGACGGTGGGCGGCGGCGGCGCGCTCGGGCAGGAGGGTTCCGGCGAAGTTAGGAAGAGTAGGAGAGGGAGGAGACCATTACTGAACTCGCCGTGACATGCTGAAGCTCAAGGTGGTTGAAGTGGACGAAGGGGCGCTCTGAGTTGTTGGCAATTCCTCGCCGGAGTCAGTGACTGCGTCGGGCTCGCTCAGTTGACAACGGGGGCGAGGTTACAGGTCACCCTACGGTAAGTGGAAGGTATGGTTAGACGCGCACAGTACCAGGGAACATGCGAGCATCAACGATAAGCACCGGGGCGGTCCGAGCTTACCAGGAAAATTCGCCGGAGGAGATGGCAGGCAGCGGTGGAGCTTGGTGTCATCGTTGTCGATGTTGCAGAGCATGCGCGGGCGAGCTGGCGCTACGGGGAGATGCGGTGGTTGATGGGGAACAAGTTAGCGTGGTCGAGGAGGCAAGGTGCGGCGAGGGGCTGCCGAAATCGGCCGGAAAAGCCGTCGGAGACAGAGGTGATGTCGCAGGCAATATTGACAGCCTAGGGGCTCCGGTGGTGTGAGGATTGGGGGAAGAGAAGAGGAGAAACGGGCGCTTAATACTGCGTGGTCACGGCGAGGATTAAACGCGGCAGTAACGAGTATTGACGCGAGCTTTTAACGGCAGAAACCGCCGGCGAGGTTTGCGCGCGGGTGAGGACGAAGGGAGCTGGCGGTGGGGCCTGGCGTCAGTGAGAGCGGAAGAGGGGAGGTGGGGTCCCTCGGTCAGCGAGTGAGTGGGTCGAGTCGATGGTGCGAATCGTTTTTCTCGCGGGGTGGGGTAAATGGGCTAACTGGGCTGGACTGGGTCTGCTGGGCTGGGCTAGTTAGTTTTCATTTTTTTGTACTGGTTGTTTTTCCTTTTTCTTTTCTAATATTCTGTTTTGATTTTTATTGATCAATTCAAACACTCATTTTAATTCAAAACTTTCCCATATTTTGTGTAGATTCATATACTGATTAATAGCACGTTCCAAAGTCAAATTTGGAATAATTTATTTATTCTTTTTAGGGTATTTTAATTATTTAAAAATAGGTTCTAGTTTTAATTAAATAAGATTTGATAATATTTTTCAATCTCCATTTGAATTCAAATCACCACCAAACTTTTGATGAATTTTAGTTCTGTTTATCAACATATTCAAAGTCCAAAATAAAATAATACTTTTATTCTTTTTAGAGCTATTAATAATTAAATAAATAGACCATAGTCATTAATTCAAATAGGATTTTATTTATTTGAAAAACTCTATTTGAAATCTAAATAATACCAAAACCTTTTCAGTAGGTTTTATTTTGAAAACATAAAAACACTTGGGAATCTTATTTTAAAATAAATTAACAAGTTTTAGTGTTTATTTAAAATGGAAAAACCTTTACTTTAATAAAAATGGATATTAATAAATCCTCATTATTTTATTTAAATAAACATTTACTCTTTTTATCAAATAGAAATATTTTATTTCAAAAGCTTGGCCAAGATTTAATTTGGCTCTGTAAAATAATCCTTATTTATATTTCTACCTTTGCTTTATAAAAACCATATTTTTTATTTAAAGATCCAAAAATAGTGATTCCAACTATTATAACTTTATTTATTATTTGTTTATCTTTTTAAATTCCTTTAGGATTATTCGCTCACCATTTGGTATGGATTTCTATATGGGTGGGAAATCAATTTCCTTACCTTATTAAATTCATAAAATTTTATCTATGGCTCCAAATTAAGTGAATCCAATTCATATGGTTTTATAATATTTCTAATAGTCATTCTTGATCAATTTGAAAAGTTTGTTTGACCAATTTTATATGGATCAAATCCATAGGCTTGGAGATGACTTGGAAATGATTTTCTTCCATTAGGGTTTTAGGGTTTTGGTTTATTTCTCAAGTGTTTAAATTTCCAGATGCATTTATGAAGAATGCATTTCACCTGATTTGAATTTTAGTTGGATTCAAACATTAACCAAAGTTTGTTCAAGATGGGATTTTTAAGTTTCCATTTAGAAACAAAAGTTTCTTTTCACCCTAAATTTCAATATTTATTTATTTTGTTTATTTATTTTTCACATTACAAGATTTGGAAAATCTTGGGATGTGACAACCCAAGTTCAACAACAACAATGTTGCCAACAACACCAACACTGCCCCAAGAAATGGAAGCAATGTTGTGCCTGTTGCAGCAAAGGACAAGTCTCAGGTCACTTGTTATGAATGTAGAACCAAGGGTCACTATTCCAATGAGTGCCCCAAGAAGATTTCCGCAGCCCCCAATGCAAATGCCCCAGCTCGGCAGCAGCGTCGTGTTCAGCCTGGAAGAAGATTTTCCCTAGGGAATTCTCTCAACCGCAACGGCCGTCTCTTTCTTATGCATGCTGAAGAAGCCCAAGAAGCGCCAGATGTCATGCTAGGTATGTTTTCTGTTATCTCAGTACTTGCAAGAGTGTTGTTTGATTCTGGAGCATCACACTCGTTTGTTACCGAAGAATTTGCATGCACTAGTAAGATTCAACCCACCAAATTGAAGCATGTTATGATAGTTCAAATACCTGGTTCAGCCACAAAAGCTAGACAAATTTGCAAGGCCATACCTATCCGAATCCATGGCATAGATTTTTATGCTAATCTAATAGTACTCGGAACTAAAGGTTTGGAAGTAGTCCTAGGAATGGATTGGATGTCGAAACATAAAGGATTAATCGACTATGCCAAGAAAGCCATAACCATCACCAGTACAGCCGGAATATCAGTAGAGCATGTATCTAAAACCTTGCCCCATCAATTCAAGTGAAACAAGAGTCTAGCCCAACCAACCATTGACCTAGTCAGAGTATTATGTGAATACCCCGATGTATTTCCAGATGTTTTGCCCGGTATGCCCCTAGATCGAGATATCGAGTTTATCATTGAAATAATCCCTAGAACAGGACCCATAGCCCAGAGACCTTATAGTATGAACCCGTCTGAATTAGTGGAGCTGAAGAAGCAACTGGATGCTATGATGGAGATAGGACTGATTCAACCAAGTGCGTCGCCCTGGAGATCACCTGTCCTATTTGTGGACAAGAAAGATGGAGGTAACCGTTTTGTACGGATTATCAGAAGTTGAATGATATCACCATCAAGAATAAGTACCCACTATGAAAGATATAAGACTTGTTTGATCAGTTGACTGGTGCCAAAGTGTTTTCTAAGATTGATCTTACAACTGGTTATCATCAACTCAAGATTTGCGCAGAGGATATCCCAAAGACTGCTTTTACCACCATATATGGATTATATGAGTATACTGTCATGTATTTTGGATTGACCAATGCCCCCACTTATTTCATGAACCTCATGAATAATATTTTTATGGACTTCCTGGATAAGTTTGTCGTTATTTTCATCGATAACATTCTGATCTATTCCAAATCAGAAGAAGAACATGAGCTACACCTAAGGAACATCCTTGGAACCTTTAGGGAGCATCAGTTGTATGCCAAGTTTAGCAAATGTGAATTCTGGTTACAGGAAGTAGGATTCCTTGGACATATCGTATCAACCGGAGGAATTTCCGTTGACCCTGCAAAGGTGAAGGATGTTGAAGTTTGGCAAGCCCCAACCACTCAAACCCAAGTTCATGCATTTCTCGGATTAGCGGGATATTACCGCAAGTTCATAGAAGGATTCTCAAGTATCGCAAGACCCATGACCCAATTGTTGAAGAAGGATAAGAAGTTCGAATGGACAGAAAAATGTGAAGAGACTTTTCAAGAACTCAAGAAGAGATTGATTTCAGCCCCAATCTTGATCATGTCGGATATTAAGAAGCCATTTGATGTGTATTGTGACGCATCCAAGATCGGTCTCAGATGGGTTGATGCAAGAAGGCAAAGTAATATCTTATCTGTCCCGCCAACAGAAGCAGCATGAGTATAATTATCCTACCCATGACCTTGAACTAGCAGCCGTAGTTCTAGCCCTGAAGACATGGAGGCATTACCTAATGGGAAACCGTTGTGAAATTTAGTCGGATCACAAGAGCCTGAAGTATAAATTCACTCAAAAGGAGCTGAATATGAGGCAGAGAAGATGGAAGGAGCTAATCAAGGACTATGATATGGACATCCACTATCACCCCGGTAAAGCCAATGTGGTAGCAGATGCCCTTAGTAGATTGCCGTGTCGCTTGAACTCCATGATTCTGAAGGAGCAACCAAGTTTGCACAAGGAGTTAGAAGATTTCAGAATGGAATTAGTAAGTGAAGGATTTTTGGCTAGCATAGAACTTCAACCCACTTTGATCAGTCAGTTCATGGAGGCTCTGGAAGGAAATGCTAGTATAATACAGGAAAAGTACCCGGATTCACCGAAGATGAAGAAGGAGTTTTGTGGTACAAATGATGTCTCTGTGTACCCGTAGATTCAGAGTTGAAGCAAGCTATTTTGAAAGAGGACCATGATACTCTTTATTCTATCCACCCCGGAGGAACGAAGATGTATCAAGATTTGAAGGAGCAATTTTGGTGGCATAAGATGAAGAGAGAAATTGGAAGCTACATAGCCAAGTGTGACATTTGTCAGAGAGTTAAGGCAGGACATCAGAGACCCGCAGGACTATTGCAACCCTTACAGATTCCAGAATGGAAATGGGATTCTGTTGGAATGGACTTTATCACCGGTTTGCCTACTTATAGTAGGGGAAATGAATCTATTTGGGTCATAGTTGACAGATTGTCCAAAGTAGCCCATTTCTTACCCGTCAAGACCACTTACCAGAGCTCGAAGCTAGCAGAGTTGTACATCGCTAGAATCGTCAGTTTGCACGGAGTCCCCAAGAACATCTTGTCAGATCGATGAACTCAATTTACCTCGAGATTCTGGAAGAAAGTCCAAGAAGGATTAGGAACCCGACTGGATTTCAGCATAGCTTATCACCCTCAGACAGATGGACAATCAGAGCGAGTAAATCAAATACTCGAAGATATGTTAAGAGCATGTGTGCTAGAGTATGGATCTAAATGGGAAGATTGTCTGCCTTTCACAAAATTTTCGTACAACAACAGTTATCAAGCTAGTTTGCAAATGGCCCCATTTGAATTTATGTATGGAAGGAAGTTTCGTACCCCTTTGAATTGGTCGGAAGTAGGAGAGAGTCAGATTTTTGTACCCAACATCCTACGAGAGGCAGAAGAGAAAGTTCACAAGATTCGTGAGCACCTCAAGACCGCCCAACAGACAGAAGAGTTATGCCGACAAGAGATGTCGAGACCTCACTTTCAATATCGGAGATTTTGTGTATCTCAAAGTGTCGCCTTTGAAAGGAATGCAACGTTTCCAACTCAAAGGAAAGTTAGCCCCCAGATACATCGGACCCTTCAAGATTTTGAATCGTCGAGGACAAGTATCGTATCAACTGGAACTGCCAAAGGAGATGTGATCAGTACATAATGTGTTCCATATATCGTTGCTTCGTAAATGCCTTGAAGTCCCGGACAAGACTGAAGTTTTCAAGAATATTGATCACCACACCATAGAGATCAACAATGACTTGACGTATCACGAAGTACTCATCCATATTTTGGAGGAAGCTTTCAGAACCACCATAACCCGAAGCATCAAGTTTCTCAAGATTCAGTGGAGCAATCACACTAAAGAAGAAGCTACCTGGGAACGAGAATACTACATCAAGACGGAGTTTCCCGATCTCTTTAAATCCTAGTTTTATTTTTTCTTGTTTCTCAAATCTTGGGACGAGATTTTGTTTAAGGAGGGAAGGTTTGTAACATCCCAAAAATATTGAACAATGATTATCAAATTCCAATCACCAAAATTAGGGTTAACAAAAAACTTTTGTTAATTAACATCATATGAATGCATGTGTGTATGTGATAATTGTATGAATGCATGAATGGACTTGTGTGATTGTTATAAATAGCAAGGAATGGTTCAAAGATGAAAAAAACATCATCTAAAACATTTCCAAGAAGAAACGAATCAAGAGAAATTAAAAAACAAACAAAATAAGCAAATGGTCATTTTTGCCAATCTTGCTCACTAGGCCACTTTGAGTGTTCCTAGTTCAAGATTTAAAACAGAAACAATTCCAATTATAATCACCCCTTGCTAGAACAAGTAAAAGTGAACCCAAGCCCACCTTTCAAACTTATAAAAATATTTGGCAACTTGATTCAAATGACAATTCAAAATTGAATCTTTATCATATGTGAAGATCACCAATTCTCAACCACCAACCAAACCAGTGCCCCTTGACCATTCCAACTAACCAGAGACTACCTAGTATGTAACTAATACACCCACCAAGTTTGAATCAAAAATTCAAATTTAAAGCTCTTTCGGCCATTTCATCAAACACCTTGCAAACACAAATCAAACAAACAACAAACACTATAGTGAGCAGTGTTTTGGCCTAACTTGTTCCCTCTCTAGCTCACAGCATGCTACTAGTAGATCATCTAGCTTAGTTAACAAGCTTTAGCTCACGATGAGCTTGCCATTGCCATCAATGGTGAGCATGCCGAGCCTCACCTTGCCACCCCATAGTCGACAGCAAGCTAGGAGCAACAGCAAGCCTAGCCACCTTGTCTGGGACATTGACCACCGTCCACTGCCACCCCCTATCCAACGCCAATGCCCTGCCAACCATTGGACCACCCTAGAACCGTTGTGCCCTATGCCTTTGTGCCATGCCGAGACCGCACTAGAGTGCCACACTCGACACGCGCCCACAGACCGCGCACCGCCCTTGCCGCTAGCAAGCGTGATCACCACCATCCCAGGAGACCACCAGACAACCCCGTTCACCGCCACACGACCTGTAGCCACGGTGCACCATTAAAATGCCCGTCAGACCCGCCCAGAGCACCACAGCGTTCCGACCACCTCGCACCGCACCACGCCTCGCGACCATGTCGTTAAGTTTCACCAGGGAGTACAGCAACTCCCCCTGCCGTCGCCCATGCCGTTATCCCACTGTGATGACGACCACGACGAGCTCTACCCGCGCCCTTCGGTCCTGTAACACCCTCAGAATCGGACCTATGCAAGTTTGGGCAAAATTCACCAAACCCGCATAGAAACGATTCAAAGGTGCCCACCAGGCACTTTCGTGCGGGTGGAAAACGAAGTAATAACATTACACAACAGTCCTCGATGGGACCCACAGAACAGATATATATAACAGCGACTCAAAGAGTCAAGAATACAGATATAATGTACAAGATCCAAATCACCTTGAAAACGGTAGAGCGTCCGACTACGGACAAGAAGCAAATGGGGCTAAGAGCCCTGAAGAATAACCAATGGCGTCCATAACCCTGCCCAGGCCAAGCCGGAAGGGTAACCCTGCTAACGACGTCGATCTCAAAACCTGCTTAAACAAAAGGGGTGCCGACAAAGGGCAAAGGAAAAAGAAGGAGCGTCAGTACTGAGGCCAGTACACGGCGAGGCTAGAATTCGGCGGTCCTCGCCTACATAGGTATGGTGGACTGATGCGGCAGCGGCAGCATGCACTGAACAACCTATAGAGACTCGATACAACTGGCGGTTATCAGAGAGAGGTGAGAATGACCTATCCGGATCCAACCTGAAGCTAACACCAAACAAACCCATCCTGGTGTTTCCCCCTCGAGACCAAACGAGGAAGTCAACCGAGGAACTCACACAGTTGGCAGTTTTACTTATTCAGTTATAGTTGTGGCACTTTACTAGTCAGATTTAGATAATCGTCCTGATAAAGTAAGCAGTGGGCACTTTTAGTTAACCATTCCGTGACAGTTACAACACTTACTAGTCAGATACAATTAGCATGAGATAAACCCATAACCCAAAGGTTGTTGGTACTTTTATTCAGCCAATTCGTTGTAGTTGCAATACTTACTAGTCGGATACATTTGTATGGCGACAACCAAACAAGCAATTGTGGGCGATTAATTAGCCATTCCATTATAGTGAGGCTGATTACTAGTCATTATAAGTCAAATTTATAGCATAAACTTTAGTTATGCTTGTCTATGATCGAGATATCGTGCTCCAAGTCGTCCATATCCATGGACACGGCTTTGAGAAAAGTTTTACCGGCGGGGTGCACCAA
This sequence comes from Avena longiglumis, assembly GCA_030063025.1. NCBI lineage: Eukaryota > Viridiplantae > Streptophyta > Magnoliopsida > Poales > Poaceae > Avena > Avena longiglumis. The sequence continues at coordinate 450,591,188 of CP125974.1, read as the reverse complement.
TAGCAACACGCCGATCAACCTCGGAAAAACCAAATCAAAACCCAACGAGGCTTTCACGATTGAACAATCACGATTCAGAAATATTTCAGGGGCCACCCTTAGAGTAGAATCCGCAACGAGTAAGCAAGCTCGACACGGCCTCAAGGTTTGGCTAGGCTGTGAACGATCGGGAACCCCAAGCGGGGCTTGTCGACACCATGAAATCGTGGTCCGATCCTAACAAGACAGTGCGGTACCTCGCACAATCGTAAATAAAGCGGTAAAACATGGCATAAGTACAGGATCGTAAATAAAACCTCAAACTAGTTTGTGGCCCCAAGAAATAAGAATGAATCAAGCTACTCGGGGGTCCCATATACCTCCCGGATGTGGATAGCGCAAAATCAAGGAACAGTATCAAGTACTCGGGGTCTTACGGGACACAAGTGGGCGTTCGGAAACCAAATATTATCTATCACCCACCGATGCCTCTGCTTATTCAATTTTAGTTGTTAAACAGAAAGTAAAGTGACGATAAGTAAAACTAGCATCATCTCCAACTTCAACATGCGGCAATACATCAGCAACTGTGGCATATGACGACACATCAAGCACTTGAGCAAGCAACTACGACGCGCAAGTCCAACTATCTACCAAACAACAGGTAATAGGGTGTGTCCAAGGCAATATAAGGCTGCAGGGGATATATCGGGTACGGAAACTAGAGCATCGCAACACAGATAGCAATAGATCAACAGGAGGGAATAAAGACTATAAAAGTAAGATAGGTAGAAAGAGGGAGATGCTACTTTGAAAACATTGTCGAAGGGTTCAACCGAAGATCGGGGCGAAGCTCACATCAACTCAACGGCCTTATCCGCGAAGAAACAAAACACTAGAAGAAACACCGGATGCAATATTTAATACACGGCAGAAGATCGACATGATGCATGTAGGATGGATGACATGGCACAGGTGCGATGCAATTAGGTCATGTTAAGCGGAACCGGGGTCCCGACAATTAATATATGGTTCAAGTTGTTTAAACCCCCGCATATTAAATGTTGTTTAGCATGGCAAACGATAGCACCGGGTTCGCTACACAAATTTAAATGAGGCCAATATGAGACTAGATTTGCCCGCATATGGGCCCCATATTTAGTTATTAGGTGAATCGGCATAAGGCCCCCAAACCACAGATATGCAAGCAAGAATGGCAATTCAATATGCAACAAGTTATTATGTTAGAAAATAGGGTTCAAGGATAAGGGTCACACATTAGAGGGGGCTCGACGATCTTGGGTTCCGGGGTTCGGGGTCGTTCTCAGGGTCCAGGGTTCGGCGAGGTTCGTCCTCGGCGGGTTCGTTCTCGGACTCCGGGGCGGGGAAGAAGCGCTTGGCGTTCCGAGACGGCGTTGTTCGATCATCGGATCCGAGGAGGGCACTTGTGGTTCGGCTCCAAGGGTCCGTGGCGCGCTTGTTCGGCGCCGGGATCGGTCTTGATCTTCATGTAGGCGAACTTGTCATCCTCCTGAAGGAGATCTTGGCGTTTCTTGTCGGAGGTTCTTCGAGTGCCTCCCTACCGATATGGTCTTCGGGCTTCGAGGATCGGGTCTTTGAACTCAGGGTCAGGCGATCTTGGAGTTCCTGGTTGGAATGCTCGGGATCCCTGTCGAAGATCTTGGAATGTAGAGTCGGTGGTTCCTCGGATAGCGGTCAGATCGATGTTGATCTTGTAGTGGCTCCAGCTATGCAGCCACAGAGCGATCTGGTACATACTAGGTCAGCACACAAGCACACAACGTCCTCATACACACATGTGCACAGAAGCAAAAGATCAAACGGCACTATGCCTGGCTCACAAGGACAACGGACAGGGAGCAGATAAGCGGCAGCATACACTGGGCATACGCACGCGCGACCGAAGAGGCTCTGCGGCAGGGAGGGGCGCAAGAGGACGGCACGGAGGCGACTGTCGGCGGCGGCGTCGGCCGGGGAACAGGGGCGAGCGGCGGCGGGGAGGAGCTTGGCGGGCGCGGGGTGGAGCGACGCGGTCGGAGCACGGGACCGGCGGTCATGGAGGGGCGCCGACGAGCTCGGGAAGGCGGCGCCAGGCGAGCAGCCATGGCAGCGCGAACGTCAGCAGACACGGAAGTGTGGAGCAGGCGCCGTCGGCGCGCAGGTCGGGCAGAGGCGGGACAGCAGGCGCCAGCCGGGCGAGGCGAGGAGGCAGCGGAGGGGCTTGAGGCGACGGTGTGAGGCGGGCTGACCGGAGCGCGTGAGGCGGTGGCTCGAGGCGCAGCTCGGGCGGCGCAGAGGGAGAGCGGAGGTTGGGCTGGGGCGGGCGCGGTGCTCGCAGGGGGTGGTCGGAGCAGGTGGCGGCATGGCATGGTCGCGGAGGCGCAGGAGGTCGCGGGCGGAGCGGCGAGCGGCGGCAGGAGGCGCGGCTCGGGTCGAGAGGAGCTCGTGAGCGGGAAGGGGCGTGAGCCAGCGGAAGGAGGCGGCGGAGGGCTCGCTGGCGGTGCTGTCTGGCCAGCGGCAGGCGCGGGGCTTGCAGGGTTCATGGGACGGAGGAAGGCTGCTCGGGGAGGGAAATCCGTGCGGAAGAAGAGGCTGGGGCGCACTGGAGGGATGCTGGTGGTGGGTCCGGTGGGGCCACGCGGGAACGGGCCAGGGGGAGGTGAACCTGGGCGGGGTGGTGCGGTGTGGGGGTCAGGCGAGCGTCGTTGTGTGCGTGAGTGTGTGGGGGGGGGTGCTGGGCAGCGGGGGCCGCGCGGGGCGGGTCCCGGGGTCAGAGGGGTGAGAGGTTGTGGGGTGGGGTTTGGGGTGTGGGAACAGGCAGGAGTGGGGACAGGGCATGCGCGCGGCGTGCGTGTGTTTGTGGGAAGGCCCAGCGGAGGTTGTGGCTGTGAGAGAGTGGGGGTTGGAGGGTGAGCTGACGTGGAAGCTTGTGGTTGGATGGGAGGAGAGGAGAGGGTGAGGTGGCGGCCTAGGATAGGTGGGGGTGATGTGGAGGGGAGGGTTGGGTAGATTTTTAGGTGGATGTAGGATTTAGGTGGCAGGTCTGATTGGACCGATTAAAATCTGGGGCGGTCGTTCGGGTCGGGTTGGCCCGTTCGACTGCCCCTACTAAATTAAATATAAATTTTATTTGTTTTAAACGGGCCGTTGGCAAACCGATAGCGGCCAAAACAAAATATTCCGGGGACCCGGTTTTGGTGGTTGAATAAAGATGGGGCGTTTGGAAAACAAATCGAGGTTTGCGAAAATAGTTTTGGCAAACAATGCATGATGATGACGATGCAATGCACAAATTCAACGCGATTTTCTAGTAGTGGTTTTGCGGGATGCCACAATTCGACACCACTAACAATGGATCTCGCCCTCGAGATCCGCCTCATGGTACCGGAAGGAAGGTCGGCGATCTGCGTCTTCTCGCTTCGTGTAGATCCTCGCGACACCACTAACTAGGTTCCTCCTTCATCTTGAAAACGGCGACACCACCAACAAAGGGTCGTTGCTCCTGATCGTCGAGAGGACACTCCGGGGAAAAAAAGGACGAAGTTGAAGGTAAGGTCACCTCTAACTTCCATGGACGGAGTAAAACTGCTGGATCCACTGATTCGACGTACAAGAGCGAATGATAAGAGCAGTGGTAGGGTAGCTACTCCATCCCACACTCAAACCATTACTCTGCACACGAATAGGCGGGTTGAGCAACCAACTCTCGGAATCAGACTGAAGATCTCGACAAACGAGGTTCGGAAGTTGCGTCGGAAACACCAGAAGAGACAACAGAGATCGTATGAAAGACACAATGATTAGGTTCCACGACGGTTCCATTGGCATGAACAACACATTCTCACGGTCGACTCCAACTTCACCAAAGCTCGTCCTTCTCATATGTTTTTCAACGACACTGATATCCGGCAAGGAACACATGGGGATAAGAACAAAAGACTGGAGGAAGGTTACAACAGACAAGTTGCAGATTGATGATCGTAGCACCTCCGTTACAGAAGGAAGAAAGCGAAGCCCTAAAGGTACGACGGAAACCCAACCACGAGAATTCCTGGACTCGAAGAGAGAGAAGAGAGCAGATCCAAAACACGTAGAGGTAAGAGGAGAACAGCAGAGGGGTAAGGAGTAAAATCAGACCTATTCAGAACTATCCAACCGATTTTGCAAAATAGTTTTGACACTCTACTTCGGCCGTTAGCTAGGTTATCCTACAGGCTGGACTTGTGGGGTATCGCAACTGCTGAGCTCTGATACCACTCTGTAACACCCTCAGAATCGGACCTATGCAAGTTTGGGCAAAATTCACCAAACCCGCATAGAAACGATTCAAAGGTGCCCACCAGGCACTTTCGTGCGGGTGGAAAACGAAGTAATAACATTACACAACAGTCCTCGATGGGACCCACAGAACAGATATATATATAACAGCGACTCAAAGAGTCAAGAATACAGATATAATATACAAGATCCAAATCACCTTGAAAACGGTAGAGCGTCCGACTACGGACAAGAAGCAAATGGGGCTAAGAGCCCTGAAGAATAACCAATGGCGTCCATAACCCTGCCCAGGCCAAGCCGGAAGGGTAACCCTGCTAACGACGTCGATCTCAAAACCTGCTTAAACAAAAAGGGGTGCCGACAAAGGGCAAAGGAAAAAGAAGGAGCGTCAGTACTGAGGCCAGTACACGGCGAGGCTAGAATTCGGCGGTCCTCGCCTACATAGGTATGGTGGACTGATGCGGCAGCGGCAGCATGCACAGAACAACCTATAGAGACTCGATACAACTGGCGGTTATCAGAGAGAGGTGAGAATGGCCTATCCGGATCCAACCTGAAGCTAACACCAAACAAACCCATCCTGGTGTTTCCCCCTCGAGACCAAACGAGGAAGTCAACCGAGGAACTCACACAGTTGGCAGTTTTACTTATTCAGTTATAGTTGTGGCACTTTACTAGTCAGATGTAGATAATCGTCCGGATAAAGTAAGCAGTGGGCACTTTTAGTTAACCATTCCGTGATAGTTGCAACACTTACTAGTCAGATACAATTAGCATGAGATAAACCCATAACCCAGCAGTTGTTGGTACTTTTATTCAGCCAATTCGTTGTAGTTGCAATACTTACTAGTCAGATACATTTGTCGCAAGCGACAACCAAACAAGCAATTGTGGGCAGTATTAATTAGCCATTCCATTATAGTGAGGCTGATTACTAGTCATTATAAGTCAAATTTATAGCAGTAAACTTTAGTTATGCTTGTCTATGATCGAGATACTGTGCTCCAAGTCGTCCATATCCGCGGACACGGCTTTCAGAAAGTTTTACCCGGCCGGGGTGCACCAATAGCAACACACGCTCGATCAACCTCGGAAAAACCAAATCAAAACCCAACGAGGCTTTCACGGTGAACAATCACAGGATTCAGAAATATTTCAGGGGCCACCCTTAGAGTAGAATCCATAGCGGTAAGCAAGCTCGAGACGGCCTCAAGGTTTGGCTAGACGGCAGAACGATCGGGAACCCCAAAGCGGGCTTGTCGACACCGCGAAATCGTGGTCCGATCCTAAACAGTACAGTGTGCAGTACCTCGCACAATCGTAAATAAAGCGGTAAAACATGGCATAAGTACATGATCGTAAATAAAACCTCAAACTAGTTTGTGGCCCCAAGAAATAAGAATGAATCATGCTCTGGCTCAGGGGGGTCCCATATACCTCCCGGATGTGGATAGCGCGCAAAATCAAGGAACAGGTATCAAGTACTCGGGGTCTTACGGGACACAAGTGGGCGTTCGGAAACCAAATATTATCTATCACCCACCGATGCCTCTGCTTATTCAATTTTTGTTGTTAAACAGAAAGTAAAGTGACGATAAGTAAAACTAGCATCATCTCCAACTTCAACATGCGGCAATACATCAAGAATCAGGCATATGACGACACATCAGCACTTGAGCAAGCAACTACGACGCGCAAGTCCAACTATCTACCAAACAACAGGTAATAGGGTGTGTCCAAGGCAATATAAGGCTGCAGGGGATATATCGGGTACGGAAACTAGAGCATCGCAACACAGATAGCAATAGATCAACAGGAGGGAATAAAGACTATAAAAGTAAGATAGGTAGAAAGAGGGAGATGCTCGCCTGAAAACATTGTCGAAGGGTTCAACCGAAGATCGGGGCGAAGCTCACATCAACTCAACGGCCTTATCCGCGAAGAAGCAAAACACTAGAAGAAACACCGGATGCAATATTTAATACACGGCAGAAGATCGACATGATGCATGTAGGATGGATGACATGGCACAGGTGCGATGCAATTAGGTCATGTTAAGCGGAACCGGGGTCCCGACAATTAATATATGGTTCAAGTTGTTTAAACCCCCGCATATTAAATGTTGTTTAGCATGGCAAACGATAGCACCGGGTTCGCTACACAAATTTAAATGAGGCCAATATGAGACTAGATTTGCCCGCATATGGGCCCCATATTTAGTTATTAGGTGAATCGGCATAAGGCCCCCAAACCACAGATATGCAAGCAAGAATGGCAATTCAATATGCAACAAGTTATTATGTTAGAAAATAGGGTTCGAGGATAAGGGTCACACATTAGAGGGGGCTCGACGATCTTGGGTTCCGGGGTTCGGGGTCGTTCTCAGGGTCCAGGGTTCGGCGAGGTTCGTCCTCGGCGGGTTCGTTCTCGGACTCCGGGGCGGGGAAGAAGCGCTTGGCGTTCCGAGACGGCATTGTTCGATCATCGGATCCGAGGAGGGCACTTGTGGTTCGGCTCCAAGGGTCCGTGGCGCGCTTGTTCGGCGCCGGGATCGGTCTTGATCTTCATGTAGGCGAACTTGTCATCCTCCTGAAGGAGATCTTGGCGCTTGTCGGAGGTTCTTCGAGTGCCTCCCTACCGATATGGTCTTCGGGCTTCGAGGATCGGGTCTTTGAACTCAGGGTCAGGCGATCTTGGAGTTCCTGGTTGGAATGCTTGGGATCCCTGTCGAAGATCTTGGAATGTAGAGTCGGTGGTTCCTCGGATAGCGGTCAGATCGATGTTGATCTTGTAGTGGCTCCGGCTATGCAGCCACAGAGCGATCTGGTACATACTAGGTCAACACACAAGCACACAACGTCCTCATACACACATGTGCCTGAAGCAAAGATCAAGCGGCACTATGCCCGGCTCACAAGGACAACGGACGGGGAGGCGAGATAGCGGCAAGATACTTGAGCATACGCACGCTGATCAAGAGGCTGCGGCAGGGAGGCGCAAGAGGACGGCACGAGGCGATTGTCGGCGTCGGCCGGGGCGAGCGGCGGCGGCGGGGAGGAGCTAAGCGGGCGCGGGTGGAGCGACAGTCGAGCACGGGACCGGGCGGTCATGGAGGCGCCAGCGAGCTCGGGAAGGCGGCGCCCAGCGAGCCAGCAGCGGCGCTCGAACGTCGGCAGCGAACACGGTGTGGAAGCCGGGGCAGGCGTCAGCAGGTCGAGGCGGGACAGCCGGCGAGGCGCGAAGGAGAGGAAGGCAGCGGAGGGGCTTGAAAGGCGGCAGTGGCGGAGGCGTGAGGCGGTGGCTCGAGGCGAGCGGCCGGCTGGGCGGCAGAGGAGAGCGGAGGTTGGGCTGGGGCGGCTGGCGCGCAGCTCGAGGGTCGGAGCAGGTGGCGGCAGCCTTGCGAGGCAGGAGGTCGTCAGAGCGGCTGGCGAAGGAGGCAGCGGGGCGCGCAACGGTGGAAGGCGGGGGGCTTGCAGGGTTCATGGGGACGGAGGAAGGCTGCTCGGGGGGAGGGAAATCCGTGCGGGGAAGAAGAGGCTGGGGGCGCACGCGGGAGGGATGCTGGTGGTGGGTCCGGTGGGGCCACGCGGGAACGGGCCAGGGGGAGGTGAACCTGGGCGGGGTGGTGCGGTGTGGGGGTCAGGCGAGCGTCGTTGTGTGCGTGAGTGTGTGGGTGGGGGTGCTGGGCAGCGGGGGCCGCGCGGGGCGGGTCCCGGGGTCAGAGGGGTGAGAGGTTGTGGGGTGGGGTTTGGGGTGTGGGAACAGGGGAACGGGAGTGGGGACAGGGCATGCGCGCGGCGTGCGTGTGTTTGTGGGAAGGCCCAGGGGAGGTTGTGGCTGTGAGAGAGTGGGGGTTGGAGGGTGAGCTGACGTGGAAGCTTGTGGTTGGATGGGAGGAGAGGAGAGGGTGAGGTGGCGGCCTAGGATAGGTGGGGGTGATGTGGAGGGGAGGGTTGGGTAGATTTTTAGGTGGATGTAGGATTTAGGTGGCAGGTCTGATTGGACCGATTAAAATCTGGGGCGGTCGTTCGGGTCGGGTTGGCCCGTTCGACTGCCCCTACTAAATTAAATATAAATTTTATTTGTTTTAAACGGGCCGTTGGCAAACCGATAGCGGCCAAAACAAAATATTCCGGGGACCCGGTTTTGGTGGTTGAATAAAGATGGGGCGTTTGGAAAACAAATCGAGGTTTGCGAAAATAGTTTTGGCAAACAATGCATGATGATGACGATGCAATGCACAAATTCAACGCGATTTTCTAGTAGTGGTTTTGCGGGATGCCACAGGTCCCCTCTTGGCACTATAAATAGAGGCCACACCCGTTTGATTTCTTCACACCAATACACTCCCCTCTCTCTAGAAACCACCCCACCTCATCCCCGGAGCAAGGCGAGCAGCAGGTCACCGGAATTTTGCCGGAGTCTACCGCGGAGGAGGAAGAAAGGAGCCAACGATTGGAGCCGCCCCAGGATAAGCCACAGGTACCAGGAGGTTCACCGTCGTCGACTTCGTCTTTAGCCCCCGTCGCCTACCCTCGCTTGAGCCCTGTTGAGCCCCTGTAGACCCGCACTGGCCATGCTAGGGTTCTATATCGCCGGAGTTGCCCGACGGAGATGATAAGTCGTAGCCGTTCGATTAGAAGTTGATTGTGTGGTTTAGATTGCTCCGTACCGCTTCGCACCCCCTGTCTCGCTGACTAGTGGGGACACCCACTTAAACTCACCGGCGCGCGGTGTGCGCCGTGGGACAGCCCATTTACATTCCCGCGTGACCTAGTAGTTTGAATTTAGCTTTTCATTTAGTTTCAAACATATTTCTGTACCTAGATTCAAAAATCAACCCAGGTCAATTCACTGAACTATATTGCATGAAACCAATGTTGTTAGAAAGGTACTAGAATTCTTAATCCAAGCCCGTTGTATTTAAATTATTTATATTTGTAGATCACCTATAGTAAAAATAACAAGGCAGAATCTTTTCTGCATTCAAACATTTTTCAAAATTCAACCACAAAAGCTTTTGTGTTGATTCCAACTCTAAAAAATCACATTTAACAAGTCCTTTCTGAATATATAAAAATATCTAGGTTTACTTGCAGAAATAATGAACAAGTAATAAAAGAATGCCTCATAGGCCATTCTAATCACTTTATTTAATTAAAATAAAAGGGTTAAACCTTATTAAATTGTGACACCACTTTAAATCACGTTCCCATGTACTGAAATATGTGGTGATGAAATGTGTCAACATGATCCCATGTTTTAGTTGGAGAATATTAAATCTTAAATAGTTTTTGCAATGAGTAGAAATTACTTTTCCAAAATAAAATAAATAAGACAAGTCTTTTAATCCTTGTAATAATAGTGATGATGCTAGATCATCTAGTGTGAACCTTTGTGTGCTAAATAGAGTAGTTAAGAATTGTTTGGTGATTGTGTACCTCATATTTATTTATAGACGCTAGTACATACCAAGGATACGAGGAGGAAGGAGAATACTACGAGGAAGAATCCGAGGAGAACTTCAACCACTGCTCTGCACAAGGCAAGCTACCACTTGCATGTTACCTATGCAAGCTAACCCTTGCAACTGTGAAAACTATATAATTTATGCAATGCATTAGGCAGGCCTTGATTAGACCACTTGATACCCAAACCCAGTTTTACTTGCAAGCTTAGTGATTTTATTTCTTTATCAAAGCCTTCCATGGGAGTTTACTTAGTGACTTGTAGATTTTAGAAAGATAATTAAAGGTAGCATAAAGAGCATAAAACTTGGCCTAAGTTAGATAAATCTTGATGTCATCCTGAGGAATGAGATTGGACTTAGATAAGATACACTTGTTTACCAACCCTGATTAGTGTTTACCCCCACTTATAGTTGCTAGTGCTAAGCATAAAACTTGATCACTTTAGATGGGAATGCTTGGTGAAAATGGTTATGAAAACCTTAGAATGATAAGTCATTCTACTGAAATGTTTTGACATGTGTTCTTGAACACCAAATGATTTTGATGATGAAAATGTTAAGGCATGATCCTTAGCCCTTTATAAAACTGATGGTTGTCTGGATGCGATACCATTCCAATTTTACCGTACAACCATAATACCCGAAAGTTGGGTAGGGCTTGACTGGAAATTTATATACCTTAGTATGGGTTCCCTTGTGGCCAAGGTTTGAGCTGAGTCTACCTTGTGAAGATTGTCCACCTGTGCAGTTCCCAAGATGAGAGTGGGTCATGGTTGGGAGGCCAAACTCACAGGAGAGGTGCCTATACTAGGGCGTGTAATTGAAATGTTAGGATTGATTATCCGAATACTGAGTATGGTGAATTCAGGATTGTTCCTGATGGATGTATCGAATGTTGTGGTGAATGTGTACCACCTCTACAGAGTTTCAAACTATTCGAATAGCCACGTCCGCGGTTATGGACAGTTGGAGTGTCCATACTGTTCCGTCGTCAGATGTTTTCAAAATGACTTATGAAATGATTCATGACTTAACTTGACCACTACAGGGCTGTGATATGAAATTCAAGTTCCCACTCAGGTGTAATAAAACTTTCAACTAGCTTTATTTGCTTCGGAACTTAGTTAAGGTAAATCTGGATTTTTGCAAAACAACCTAGAGCTTAGTATTTCCTACTCAAAATCACTTCACTTGTTAGTCTTAGTTTGCGAGTACTTAAATAGTACTCATGGCTTGTCCGTGGCTATTCCCGTGGCCAGACTATGAAGAGGACTATCAGGAGGATGGACCGCAGGAAGGTTACGACAACTAGGATCATCTCCCATCGTCAATATTGCCTGTGACTATGAAGATGGAGCATCGCCTACGCTACCGTTATTATTACGTTATTCCGCTGCTTGATTTGTATTAAGACTGGATCATGTGATCCTTTATTTGTTGAAAGACCTTATGTATGGTTTATAATGGATGATATACTGTGATATCCAATCTGTTATGTTCCACAAAAATGGTAATCCTGAGATTGTGTTGTATGGCATAACAGGCATCTGGGATTAAAAATCTGGGTGTTGATAGTCTAAGCTTTGATAAATCATCATTAGCCTTATTCATCATATCTATTTCAGAACGCGTTAAAGGACTAGTTTCGGATTTTCGATCTAGAAGATCGATTAGATCGGAGAGACGCTCTTTTTCCTTCTTGTAAACGCTGCTAAGATTTTTTGCCCAACCCCTAAAAAATGACGAAGATGGCGCAACTTGTTTTGCCATAACTCTATTGGTGTGTTACCATATGAAATAGAAGCCCACTCATAAGCAACCATCTCATAAAATCCTTCTTGGCACAACCACGATAGCTCAAAAGAGAAACACACTTTGTTTCCCAGGTGAGCTTGTTCACCGGAATCAAGTAAAAGTGGAGTATGATCCGAACCTGATCTCGTTAAAGCACAAACACTGACAAGAGGATATTTTTGTTCCCATTCAACTGTTGCTAGAATTCTGCCTAGCTTTTCGTAAGTAGGATTTTCTCTACGATTTGCTCATGTGAATTGTCTACCTGATAGAGCTATTTCTCTAAGGTTTAGACTCTTAATTATTGCATTAAATATAAAAGGCCATCTTGCATTGAAACTATCATTATTTTTCTCATCCTGACGATGTCAATTAAACTTTACAACTCCAATAGCTTCATTGCTTACGTCCAGTCCAAACTTGCAAACATTTTGCACGCAGATGAGTTGTCCCAAATTCTCAGGGTATGTCAATTCTTTGCCACAAATATATGTCAGAAGAATAATTGAAAATTTCTTTTCATGAACAGGAAAAATACATTAACATCTCAGTAATCACATTTCATCCCTATGTCATCTTGGCAAGCCTTTCCAGGAACAGGACTATTATCAACGATAACTCTCAACTATCCAAGAGGTCTCGTGGTCTGAGAATATTGAACAAATATATGATAATTTTGCAAGTAGCCGTGGATCAAAAATTGTTAAGGTAGCTCTAGTTGCAACAATTTAAACAGTTTATGTGTGTTACTATAATTGCATCTCTAATGAACACTATCAGAAGAATCTTAAGCATAGGCATTGAGATGGTAATAAACTCTCTTAGTTTCACGTTTTACCAGTTTTGTATGTTTATACAACAATATATGCGTTCCTAGGGCTAAACAACACATCATGCCATGTTTATTCAGGGTGCTAGAACGACATGTTTTGCGGCCATGTATCCTCAAGTACAAGGATTAAGTGGTAGATATTTTTACAACTGTAATATATCCAACCCATCCTTGTAAGCCGTAGATGCACAATTGGCAAAGAAGCTATGCAAACTGAGAGTTTCTACTTGATGTGTCGGTTTGAGTTTAATAGATTGTTGGGAAAATCTATCAAACTCTTTTCAGTATGGCACCCGTGTAGAAGAGAGCACATACATATGCATGCAAGAATCTGCCATTATTTCGATCATCACATTAATTGCCAAATTCAAAAAATTAAATGGTTTGTCTTCTAAAATGTTATTTCGATCAACGGTCCGTTTACACTGCTTTGTTTGTCTTGACAAGAGTTTCAGAACTAGATCTTGTATTGCTATGTTTTCACAAAAACAAAATCATCACACGAGTTGCTAGATTACATTACCATATTGCATATTGGGAGAGAGCATTTACCAAGATAATTATACATGGTTACTCGATAATTTATTTTTAGTTTTTGCAACAATAGGCACAATGACGGAGCGGGCGTGACAACTTTTTATTCACACCGGTTGCCAGATTACAATACAGTGGTTGTCATATATGTCTCAAACAATTACCATAATAGTTGTGCATGGTTATCACATATGGTTTCACACATATTTTAAACATAAGAATAATATGTACAACTACATAGCCGATGTTCAAGTGTTTATAAGTCCCAAGCGATGTTATCATTCTACGCTAAGAAGTATCATGCATCCTTGCGTTGATGTATAGCGGTGTACAAGAACCTCAAACACGTTATTATAATATGAAAACTAAATAGTGAATAATCTCACAAATTAGTGATAACAATCTGGTAATTACTATTTTTTTTGTCAAAATATATTAACATGGGATCAAGTTTCCAAAATCTCGTCGTGACTAAGCCAATCGTTATAACAGAAAGTCAATCTGATATCAAGTTCGTGAGATAAAAGTTTTTGAAGTTTGAAAATTGAGGGAACCTTTGATGACATTAAGTTTGCATGGAAGGGAGGAAAAAAGTAATGCATGGTTAATTGTGTTAAATACATGCATGTAGTGTGTGATAGAGTAAAAGTGTGAATCACCACTTATTCTATAGGTATGGTATTTCAAATCTTTTTTCACCAGATCGATTTTAAATTTTTCTCGTGGTTGTCATAAGAAGGATTATCCTCGTAATATTTGTCCCGTCTTCTACGTTGTCAATAATGGTGATTCATACTCTCGGTTTGCCAATGACGACTAGGCTATTCGAATTTTCCCTGAAATACGTTTTGGAACTTGGAACTCTTTCTGATGTTGATTGATTACGCGTGTGCATATAACCTTGGCACCGTGGCTCAAAAATTTATGGGAGAACCCTCATTGGTATTTACAGGTTATGTTGTTATATCTGTCAGTTTTCGGCTGCCTGAAAAGTCCAAGACTATGTCTTAAAAAAATAAAAAGATTGAAGACCTCAAAGATTTATTAGTTTCTTGAGAGGCAAATATCTAGTCATGGTTGCAGCTGCCCATGCGTGGTGGTACATGCTCATGCGCTCGCTATCGTTGGATCTGTCAGCATCGACGGTTCTAGTCCACGCGGGAGATTCTCTTCTCTGGCTCACTTTTGCAGTGATTGACGTTCGTAGGTGTACCCTCAGCAGCTTAGCTGTACTTAATCTTAGTGCGCCCTGATGGCCGAGGCCGCATCCGACCTGGGATGGGCTTCGTGGGCCTAATTTTTCTCTATTTCTTCACACGCTCTGTTGCAGCCATAAATATCGTCCCATCTACCTTCCTTCTACTCCAACACATACCCTCCTGCTCCCCTCGAACAACTTGCACCCATTCATTCAATGCCTTCGTCGTCTTCAGAGGAGACGTCGGTGGACCGGAAGCCAGCGATGGCCAGGTTAAAACTCCTATGTTCTATTTTGTTTATTAATTTACCCGTTGCATGGTCCTCTACCTTTGTCTATTTTTCAACTAAAACTCCTCCGTTCAATTTCGGTCCAGAGCTGCGAAGAAGTCTGCGATTCTTGGCACAAGCACCATCACGGTGCGCTGTTCCGCCATCTGCGCCCGGATGACGAGGCCGTCATCGTCGACTCATTGTTGCTCTCGCGCCTTCTTCAGCATTGTTGACTCTATCCCTGCTGCTAACCTGCCGAGGCTCCACTTTAGCAAGCAGCCAACGGCAAGCTTTTCATGGCGACCATCTGCTGATGACTTTCTTGGGACACAACCGTTACGACATATCCGAGTCTCCCGGGCGTCATGTGCGTATCTACTGCGGTCGGGCGGACTGTGATGCTCCACCTACAAGTATACACAGCTTTTGGGCGTCTTGACCTTCTACAGGGTGAGCACCGTGGACCGCGAGTTCCGTTTTGCTAAGGCGAAGCATCTGCGTTCAAGTTCTTTGCGCGATCGTTGATCATCGGATGAAGCTAATGGTGAAGCTTAGCTGTTTAATCTTGCGCTCGTCGAGCTGGTGTGTTATTGTAATCCTTTAGTTTGTTTACTGTTTGTAGCTCGTTAGAGCTCATCTAATACTTTAAGCTTTGAAAAATGTTCTCTAGTACTCCGCTTTAAGCTTTGTCGCTCGTTTCAGCTCAGATAGTACTCTGTTGTAAGCTTCCTTTGATCTGAATTAATGAGTTTGTCCCTAATATTGTATGTTCTATTAATTAAACCTTTGACTCCACTGCCCTTAGGGTTACGACACGAATCTATCATAGATCTTATCATTAGGCCCGGTGCAATTATAATATCGTTATTGCACATGTGAATCCATTGTAGGATTGCAACACCATTTTACTATGTCTCTTGTGTTTTGGTTTACAACACCAATCTATCGTAGATGAGACATTTCATTAACTAATTTTGTTACTATAAAATTTTTGTTTAGGCCTGATCTATTATGACATGATTACACCGGGGTACTATTATATTTGTTATTGTAAATGGGATCCATGTAGATGCATCCCTTTACATCTTACTATAAAAATTTTGTTTAGGCCTGATGTATTATGACATGATTACACCGGGGTACTATTATATTTGTTATTGTAAATGGGATCCATGTAGATGCATCCCTTTACATCGGGCCCGCACTTTTTAAGGGATCCATGTATTAACAAAATATGTTGTTCTTTTTAAGGGTCGTACGTGGGCCCGCACTTTTTTACTTTTTTGACAGAAAGGCTATGAGACGTGCTGACATTTACTCGGGCCCGTTAGGGTCTACCTCCATCAAACATCAAACCGTTCACGAAAAAGCGGATGTGTTGACATTTTTTCCGCTAGCTCTGGATGTGCTATGAGGCGTGCTATGAGGTCGGCCGTACCCCTAGTGTGTCCTTATATCAGCGGTTGTTGTTGTCTTTTCAATAAGACTTGATGTGTTCGGAGCGAGCTGTCATTGTAGTACTTGTTCACATTATCTGAAACATTGACGGCTTCTCTTTTCTCTTTTGTGTAATACCTTTTTGCCTTCTCCCGCGTCTTTTGTTCCTTTCGCGCCATATTTTGGCTGCTTGTCCCGCGTAGTGTTCATTTCCCGCCAGCATGATCAGGAAAACCAACAGACGTGGTCTTTCTATATATATCTACGTTCCCAACTACACTTGAGCATTCACATCTCCTCCTCCATATATCTCTAGCTAGTTGTTCTTAGCAATGGCAGCCGCTAACATGGCTGATCTTCCATTCGGTGGTGCTAGAAGCATACCTGATCGGTTATATGAATATGTTATTTTTTCCTTTTCGTTGTCAAATTAACTTTGTAAGTAATGTTAATCATATCTAACCTTTCTCCCCACATTTTTTTTCTGCAGCCGGGTTGTTGGTCCTCGTCTTCCCACGACGTGGAATTACGGCGCGGTAGAACGGGCGTTGCGCGAATCAGCTACTCGCGCCGAGCGTTGCATCTTTGAGCCCAATTTGGGCCAGGTCTTTGAATCGCCAGAGGAGGCTTACGAGTTTTACAACATGTACTCATGGGAGCAGGGATTTGGCATTAGGTATGGTCGTAGCCGTTCTAACAAGGCTGCCAGGAGATCTCGTCAGGATCTCGTATGTGCTTGTCAGGTGCGGCATCCATTACTTTTGTTCTAAATCGCATGCTATGTGGTATGTCATATTTTTTCTGTTTAATTCGCGTTGTCTATTTGTTGTAGGGTCGGGACCCGGCAGACGGTGCACGAACAGCTCGCACTGGTTGTGTTTCCCACCTGACTCTTCTCCGTGGCGGTGACGACTCGTGGTACGTTCGTCAGTTTGTCAACGAACATAACCATCCTCTATCTGTTAGCTGTGGGGAGCGTAGGCAATGGAACTCACATAGCCGCATAGACCAGATGACTAGGGAGCTTATTCGTCATCTCCGTCTTAACAATGTGCAAATATCTCGTGTATGTTCGATAGTTGGTTCAATGCACGGCGAAAGCGCCCATGTTCCATTTAGTAGGCAGTCCGTTAGGTCTTTGTGTGGCCGACTTGCACAAGAGTCCATAGAGGAGGACATGGCCAAAACACTGGAAATTTTCGATCATATGAAGCGCTCAGACCCAGCACTAGTTCTCAAGGTTGATTTGGATGCTCATGATAGGATCAGGTCGTTGTTTTGGTCACATGGTTCTAGCCGTGCTGACTACGTTGCTTTTGGTGACGTTGTCACGTTTGACACCACCTATCGCACCAATTTGTATAATCTACCATTTGGTTTATTTGTTGGTGTCAACAACCATTTCCAAAGCACAATGTTTGGTGCCGTGTTGCTTCGAGGAAACTATTGAGGCTTTTTCTTGGTGTTTCGGGTCTTTGCGAAACCATGGGTGTGCAGCGTCCCTTGACTGTCTTGACTGGTTAGTATCTTAATCGATATATTTAAAACCTTATTTCAAAAAAACTATGATAACTTCGACATATATTCTTATCTACTTTTAGACGGTGTCATCGGATGCGGGTAGCTTTGCAACGTGAGTATCCGATACCCGTCATCGTTGGTGTAAGTGTACGTGCTAAAGAAGGCGAAGGAGTCGCTAGGGCCCGTCTATACCAAAGACAACCTTTTCAAAGCTCATCTTCATCGCTTCTTGATGAGATTGTTTACGTAGATGAATTTGAGGCTAGATGGTGCGAGTTGCAAAAGTATGAGCTGCGGGACAATGTTTTTCTGCAGCGTGCTTTTGACAACCGAGAGATGTGGGCTAAGCCATATTTTCTGAAACTTTTTGCGGTATGACTAGCACACAACGTGAGAGTGCAAATCATCTACTGAAGACCTATATCGCATGCTCTTCTCCTATGCATCATTTTGTCTCACAATACAACAAGCTTATTGCTGATCGCGTTGCTGACGAAGCGCGGGAGTCTCATGCCACGAAACAGGTTTCCCCCCGTTTTTTATTTCACAACATTTTACCTTTGTTGTTTTTCTTGTTCAATATTTTTGTTTATTACTGCAGACTTTGCGTCACCTAAGCATGGGTGTTCCGTTGGAGAGGCATGCTGCAAAAGTGTACACACGTAATTTATGCGCTCGTTTTGATAAGGAGCTTTTCCGTGCGGATCGTTTGTTTGTCGCAAGGAAGGCGAGGAGGGTGGCTCTTTTCTGCAGTTCTTGTCGGTAAATCACGGATACACGGATCTTGGTGACAGAGTTCCTGATCAAGCGAGATTGTGGTGGCTGCTCCTTTCTGCCGTGCAAGAAGTTTGAGCATTCTGGGATGCCTTGTCGTCATATTTTATGTGTAAGTTGCTTACCATGTTAACTTTCTATCCGGTGTCTACCTCTTAATGACAGACCCGTGAATTACTTTACTTACCGAGCTGCCTCTTGATGACATGCAGGTTCTTGTTAGTCTTGGTGCCAGCGAGCTTCCGTCTGGTCTAGTTATGAAAAGGTGGTCGCGGGCTGCTCGTGATGGTCTGCCGTTAGACGTTGATGCTATATTGCGAGCCAATGGGGAGAGCACGGACAAAGCTGCCATGCACTGCTTCATCTATGCTTCTGCGATGGAGCTTGTGTCCATTGCAACATCTTCTCGTCCTGCCTTTGAGCTTGCTGTAGACTATGTGAACCGGGCTAAGCTAGCTGTCTCTGCTATGACTGTTGATACAACACCCGCTCCTCAACATGTGGTGGACCTTACTAGGCTGGGTGTTCATGAAGGCACTGCTGTACTTGCTCCTCAGCGTGTTCGTCGTCGTTCTAGAGATTCTCCTGAGGTGGCCGAGGTGACCGAAGACCATGATGCTGCTGTTGTCCTTGCTCCTCCCCATGTCCGTTCTCGTGGTAGGATGAAGGCAACCAGGTTCAAGTCCCCCATCGAGAGCCCTGGGGCACGCAAGAAGAAGCGTGCGGCTCCTGCTACCTCTCCTGATGCCGCTCCACCCCGTAGATCCCGTAGGGCTGCTTCTATTGCTAATGCTCCTAAATGCCACGTGCAACTCCGTTGATCATTTTTCATCGGGTTGCCCTCTCAACAATGTTTACGAACCCGTTGGATCGTCTAGCCGCAAGTGCACCTGTGGCTCTTGGGCACAATAGGAGCACATGTGGTCGAAAGTCATCGTACGCTCCCTCTGACAAATGAGTGTCTCCTTTTTACTAGTTGTGGGGTCTCGGTTTGTATCCATTATGCTATATTCCTATCTAGTTCCCTTCCTTCTAGTTATGTTCTGTCATTAATCGGTTAATGAAATCTAAAGTTTCATCAGGGATTGTCATTCTTGTGTATGCGTGGTTCGTTTGTTTTGTCTCTGTTACTAGCTAGTTATTTTTTTCATTCTCTCTCGTCCTTTTATCAATTAAGAGTTGTCTTCTTTCATTTATCATACACTGCCCCCACCACCTACCATGCTGGCCTAGCTCCTATACGATGCTTTTGGTTGATGTGTGTTGTCTCTTAGTCCTACACAGCTGTATCACGAATTCAAAATTTTGAACCTGACCAGCCACGCTACCTCTTATATTTCAGATAGTATGGTCTCATTGCATATTGCTTCTCACGCTCTCATCTCCCAACACTCTTGCTCCCCTATTCGCTCTGCTCTTTTTTTGCTCCATGGGCCAGTCTGCTGCTGGTTCGCGTGCCAAAGGAAGGCGTACCGTTCGAGATTCTCGTTCTATTCCCACAGTTTCTTCTGAATCCTCTGTTTCTTCCGATCCTTCTCCTAAAGTGTTGCAGTTTAACTCGTTGGTTTCTCGATTCAGTGATTTCCAGAAGCAACTCGTTCGCGATTGCGGGTTCGGTTGTTTTGCTGATGGTATTACTCTTAACCGTTTTGATAAGCCCTTCACTATCTGGCTAGTTTCTAGAGTAGATATTATGAATCGCTGTATGAAAATAAACGATAATCTGCGACTCCCCTTGTTCCCTGAATATGTTGGCATTGTGTTTGGCTTCCCATTCACTGGTAGTGAGGTATGGGATTCAACCCTCGACAAAACAGCCCCAACTTTTGATCGAGTCTCCAGCACTATAGGTTTGCTGGGCGAAGATGACACTCCTAGCTTGGCAGCTTATCGTGTTCTCGAATCCTTTGTTGATCTTTCACTCGATGATCTCGTCGATCCTTCTACTTTCAAGACTTGTTTCCTCATTTATATTATAGGCATTCTACTCGACGATGATTCACCAGGGCGTCGTGACTCAACATACTTCTGGCCTGCCTTGGATAGTAATCGTGACATGCGTTCATTTAACTGGTCCTCTTTCTTCCTATCGGCCGTTTTATCTTCTTGCGCTGATGTCAGACGTAGTGCCAGGAAGAAAGAGACAGTTTATGTTCCAGCGGGCGTTGCGCTTTTCCTGCAGGTAAGCTGTTTTGTTTTTATAAATGCATTTTTTCTGTTATGTTGACATGGTGTTTGGTATTTTCTTCAGATCTTCTACTTCGATAACATGGAGTATGGTGACGCTTCCCCTTGCCCGCTTCTTGCCCCTAGAGTGTCTTTGTACAACGCATCAATTATTTCTAAGCTAATAATGGCTGATACTGTTGGTCTCAGAGGGGCCGTGCCGTGTAGGGTTTTTGGAAAAGGGAAGGTTAGTTTTTGAACAAAATTAGCTTTATATTCGTTTGCTTTTTTTGATGTTTTTGAACATACTATTTTGCTTGCAGCCTCGATCCGCTGAACGTGCTGTGTTCAAACGAGAGTGGTGCGTACGGGACATGGACGGAGAGAAACCTGATGCCATCAATAGTACTACTCCCGTTGTTTCAGGCATGCATGTTTTTCCTTCTGACAGCATGCATCTGCTTGGTGCCATGTGTCCTCCTAAAATCAACCAGGTTCCCCCCAATACAGATCTCATTGTTAAAAAATCGGAGACCAGCCCTTTTGTCCTATTATCCGATACCGTTAAGCCCACTGTCAAATTATCTGATCCCGTTGTCCTATTATCCGATCCTATTAAGCCTTCTTATCCCTTGACACCTGACAAATCTATTTCTGTGTCTGACGGTTGTACCCCGCTATCAGAGCCCGTTAAGACTTCTTCGCCTTGCACCCCTGATGATCGAGTGTCTGATCCAATCGCAGTAGTGCTCCAGCCTGAATTGTCTAGTTCACATGACCGTGCTCAAGCCCATAGTTTAAAGGTTTGTTTGGTGTTGTCAATGATTTTTATTCTGTACATCCTTTTTTGTGTTGGTCTCATCTTCCCTGCTGATCTTCTTATGTGCAGGTTCATGTCATGTTAGCTGCTAAAAAACATCAAGCACGTTGTGCGAAAATTCTTACTCGAACGCGTTCTGAGATCGAGGAAACTAAAATTCTCATTGAGGCAATGAGTGATGATTGTGCATCTCATCGTCAACCACTCGCTGGTATATCCCTACCACACTCTGTTGTTCCTCCTTATCAGATTTCCAGTCCAAACAAACAATCTCCTCCACATGCACAGGGTATGTTAAAAAGTATTGGATTGCTTTGTTTATTAGGAAAATAAATCTTGCAAGCTTAATCAATTTGTTTTATTTTCTTTAGATGATGATACTATGAAGAAGTCTTCAACTTGCACCAATGGGACCTCCACGAACATTTCCCCTGGAGATCCATTTGCTATACGTGAATGTTCGTCACGCCTTTCATCGGCTCCATTCGTCTTGGCCAAACGTGCAATAGACTCAATTGACTTGAATCACCAGGGGTCTGCCGTGGAGGCCATCCGGTCTCCACCTATCAAGCGACGCTCGGTATCAAGTTTTGCGATACACCGTGGGATCTTGGTATTGACAAATTGATGCACACTACCCGTGGGTGTGATGCCGAAGGATATTACCGGTGGGTAACTGGCGGGTCTGCAATCGATGACACGGGGTGCGGCTACTAAGAAATTTTCAATTGTGTTCCCATTTTGTTATTTTGTTTGCTAACTACCTTCCTTCTCATGTTTCAGTGTTTGGATTTGTCACGATGTGCCGCGTAGGATTGAGCTATCTGGTAGAACAATAGTTCAACAGTTCGCCCCGCATGGTGAGCTGTCAGCTCTTTTGATTGATTTATTGTTTAGGGTTTTTGTCCAGATCGATGCTAGGCTTTATGGGGTTGGTGCTACAGTCCTTTGGAGGCATTTCATGCCAACGCAATTCGCGGTTAGTAGACAAATAAATTATTGTAGTGTTTCTATTTTTTTTAGTATTTTATTTATCATCGTTTTCTCTATTTGCAGCGGTTGATCCTTTCTGATGAGAACTACATGCAAAACCCAGAAATGCGTGAAATATTTGTTGGTTCTCATATTAAATATGATGTCAGCCGTTGTCAGATGGTAAAGGTCGAAACAATTTGTCCTTTAACAAAGTGTACCCCTATATTTCTAACCACTTATTTTTCATATGTGCAGTTTGTTTGTACGGCTAAAGTAGGTGTCGATCAAGCTGCTTTTTCGTGGGACATAAAGCGGAGGCAGGCTACTGTCTATGGTGTGCCAACTTCTTCCTGCACTCAAGACCCTTGGGGTGCACACAAGAAGCTGGCTCATATTTTTCGCATCGGCATTCAACAATGTGCATCTGTTTTTTTCGATGATTGGCATTTCGTAGCTGACTCGTGGAGTCACGTATTCATCGATGCTGGTAGGCAGAGGGGTCCCCCTGCCAACATCTCGAGTCCATGGTGAGAATTATAGTTCTCTTTTACATAAATTCCATTTTTTTAAAAGCAATGTACTTCTTTTTCTCACCAGCAAAAGCATGTTTTTTGTTTCCCTTTTTTTTCAGGTCCGAGTCTAGCGTTCAAGCAGTTATGTTCTCGACCACGTGGGACGGGGTTAAACACGGTGCTTTGGCTGTTTGTGAAGCAGAATATTTGGTCCATAGGGCTAATTTGTTGTACACGCTGATGCATATCTCTGACAATCGCGGCAGGCCTCCGCAGCAATTTGTCCAGTGCATTGATGATTGATGAACTTATATGTGTTTTTTCATCTTGGAATTTTATTCCTTATTCTGAGGTCGCATCATGTGTCCATGCAATACATCATTGTTGCCCATTTTAATAAAAAAAGTTCTCTATTTAATACATGAAGCAGTTAATACGAGTTGTTTCGATATCACATAATCACACGGGTTATTCTTCGCCATTTCGATACGATGTGTACAGCTTATACAACCACACTCTTTTCGTCTTCCTTCTTCATTGTTGATTTTGCACCTCGTTATAAACAGGCTCGGGGGTGCCCGGCGCGTGACCTTGGCACTCGTCCAATTTTGCCCTTTTATAACTTCATCCATTGCAGATCCTTGTGGCAAATTATAACAATACAAAATCATACGTACATCCGCTTTAATATAGTGTACTAGATACATCACCGTGTCTTGTCAAAACGCCTTTCAGTAGCTAGCTTTCATTAGCACGTCTCTAGCCCGTGTAGCTTTCAGTAGCCCGTCAACATGGTGGTCTGTATCCTTTCAGCAGCTTTCATCAGTAGCCCGTCACTCAACTTTGAAAAGTAACTATTTCATTTTTTATTTTTTGTTTACTTACAGCTGGTATAGAAATCCATAGAACCACATCCTCCTTCGCCCCATTCAGGCACCCACCTTCCTCTTGGTCTACCTCTTTCTGCTATCTTCTCCACCAAACGTATCCTCTCTCTCTCTCTCTCTCTCTCTCTCTCTCTCTCTCTCTCTCTCTATGGATAATAGTTCTTCGGACGTTTCCATGTCTGCGACCAATGCAACTGTTCCTGCAATGTTCTTCCCGCAAACTTCCACTCCTCGAGTTGCCGATCTTCGTTTGTGCGGCCAAAGCAGCAGTCCTAGTCGCATCTTCAGTCTTATGCCCTTGACCCTCAAGATGATTGAAGGTTGTCTTACTGGTGAACGACGACAAGAATTGGTTATCAACAATACTGTTATTTCTACGGTGAGAGCTTATTTCATCGTGCATCATAGCTCGTTCATTTTAGGGTTGTTTCTTATGCTATATTTGCTTGTAGGTTCGTCTTGTTGGTCGTTTTACGGATCAGGTTATCACCGAGGAGAAGGCTTCTTTTAGGTTCGACGATGGCACTGGCAAGATGCTTGGGTCAATATGGTTTGTCTTTTTTTAACATCATTGTTCAGTAAAAATAGCTATGTTAATTGTGTGAAGTAACAGAAATTGTTTGTTTCCCCTACTTATAGGTTCGGTGGAGATTCTGCTTTACTCAAGCAGTTCTCGGCTATACAGTTAATGACTAAATTACTCTTGCAAGACCATATCTGTATTCCTCTTTCATCCCTCTCTAACGATACTTGTTTGCTTTTGTCTTACAAAATGTATGTCTTTTGTTGTGAAACTAAAGGACCGGTGGTTATGGTGCATTCGTGGGGCGTGTGTCTTTGAGAGTTGGTCCGGCCCAGTTGACTGCTTATTCTTGCAGGCAAGTTCTGTTTTCGTACATTTGTTATTTTGTGATGGAAGTTATACTTTTATTCATATTTTGCGTGGAATTTTTTTTGCAGGAAAATCGATAATTTCAATGAGATAACACATCACTTTCTTAGTGTGATCAGCACACACATAAGTTTAGTTCGCATTGATGATGTATGATAATATTTGTTAGTGTTTTGTGACGTCGTTTCCTTTCTGTAAAAATCCACCATATGAATAATGCATGCTCAAAAAATACAACCGCAGGCCCCTCGCGTCGATGCTCTTGTACCGTCGCCGCAGCCAGTCCCTATAGCGATGGCCGCTAGCTCGAATACGGTTATTCTCAGCAAGGATGCTTCTGCTGCTTTTTCGGCAGGCTCTCCTGGGTCCACTTTGGTAATAATCATGGTGATTTTGTTTTTTTGTACGGTTCAGTATTTCAAACTTGCAACCATGAGATTAATAAAAAATATGCTGCAGCCTCCTCTCTTGGCACGCCTATTTCTCGCGCGGTTGTTGACACCATGCGTCGTCTTTCTGAGAGGTTTGTTTAATGTCAAACTCCAATTGTTAAAAATCAATTATTTACTTCATATCTTATTCATGCTTTTGGTTTTGTATAAAAAAAATATGTGCACAGTGCTGTTTCTGTCGGTACCCATATAAACGAGATCAGTGGAATGCTTCTGACCACACCAGATGTTATTAGGTATATGCATCATACATTGTATTTTCTTGTCGGATAAAAAAACTACAACATGAACAATAGCTTGGCAGCTCTAACATTTTTTTTTCGTGCAGGCCCTTTCTGATGGACCTTGCTAGCATCGGGGAGGTTTACATGACAGTTGATTCAGATCACTTCAAGGAAACTTGATGTGGGATAAGTCGTTTTTCGGATCTAGTGACGTGCATTAGGCTTATGTTTTTGTTTTTCCTAGTAATAATTTTGTTATATCTATGTTTTTTTTTTGGTACTTTATGAATGACCTAGGAGATGTCATGCTCGGTTATTTTCAAAATTGTATCGTGTGCTGATGAACGAGTTGCTTCTCATGCTTGTGTCTTTCTCCCTTGGAGCAAATGAAAAAGTCTGATGACGAGTTGCTTCTCATGCTTGTGTCTTTCTCCCTTGGAGCAAATGAAAAGTTGCTTCTCTCTTATGACTGTGATGCCTTTTCGTATCAACAGATTCCCCCTCTGGACCTTCCCGCAACCCCATAACGCTTTTGTTTTGTCTACTGTACCCTAGCTTTGTTGCTCTACTCTCCCCTTTCCCCCTCCCCAACGGATTACTATACCTGGTGATTCGATCCGATGTCGCATTTGTCCTTCATCTCTATCTTTTTAACAGTGAAAAAGTTGTCCTATCGGAATATTTACCCGTCTACCCCCGTAGTAAGCTGGTTGGAAGATTTACCCGTCTGCCCCTGTCTTAAGATGGTCGGATATGCTTTTTCTTTTTTAAACAACTTTTTTTTAAAACCGTGATTACTTACGATAGGTCTTTTGAAAGTTAGTCCTATCAGTAGATTCCCCCCTCTATCCCCATCTTAAGCTTGTCGTAGGTGCACGCACATTAGATCACGTATCGCTTACACCCACACGTTTTAGGATGGACAATGGCTATAGAGTTCGTGTTTCCGCGAAATCTCCTACAACCCCAACCCCCCGTCGCATCGGACCTACACTTTTGTTATTGTACCCTAGTTCCGGCGCTTGGCTATCCTCCTTGGACGGGCTATGCTCCTAAATCTAGGGCGTGTTTGGTAGCCCGGGGCAACCCATAAATTCTCCCCTCGTCGCATCTTTTACTGTTTGTTAGATCGGGTTGGTTCCATTGGGCAGTGTCGACCTCGTACGAAAAAAGCCTACCGAGCCCTGCCCGTTAGGGAAGCTCGGATCGAGCTTCGCAACTGGGCACTGCCGAGCTCGTTCCGCGCGTGTGACAGCCCGATAGGGGCCCTCGTTCCCCCCTACCGCACGACATCATTCCTCGTCTCGTCACGTACCCGTCCGAGCTTAGCTCATTTCTCTTCCTCCGCCCTCCACCCTTCCCCCTCCTCTACGCGTCATCGGCGTGGCCCTCGCCGGGAAGAACGTCTCGGGTTACACCCCATCCGAGCTCGGCTTGCTGCTCTTCCTTCGCCGCCTCAACTCCACGACAACCGCCTCGCTGGCGCAGTCCCTGCGGCCGTCTCCAACGCCTACTCCATTCACTACCTCTTCCTCTACAACAACGCGCCCTCCGGTAGGATCCCCTTGGCCGCGCTTTGCGACCTCCCGTGCTTGCAGAACGTCGACGTCTCCTGGAACACGCTCTCCGGCGACCTGCCCTTCGACATCCGCAACTGCCGGAGCCTGCATCAGCTGATCCTCTCCGGGAACAACTTCTCCGGCGAGGTACGACGACTTGTCCGAGGTGAGCTTAGCGCGATCGGTCATGTTGATACCGTCGTTAGTCGTAAAATATCTGTATTATTAATTTGCATGAGGGTAATACAGGTATATTTACATATCTAGTCAATATATACAGTATCAATACAGGGAGTGCAATCCCTAAATTCGTTTAACACGCGCTCCAGCGCGGGTTCTCTGATATTCATCGCTGCAAAAAAATGGATGTCAAAAATTCATTACACTTCCTTATTAGTTGTCGAATGCTCGTTCTAGTTTATTTTTTATTTACTGCAAAAGCCGAAAAAAGGGCGACGGTTTTTATGGACGTACCGCCGCGCCGCTAGCTGTAGGAACTGTTTAGCCGCTGTGAGCCATGACGTTTGACAACTGATGTGTACTCGAGTTTGATGTGTCTTTTGAAAAGGTGTCTGCCTCCTCTTCCATCGTTTGACTATTGTGTCTCTTGCTGCCTGTGCGTGGGCAGAGCTTATGTGTGTGCACAGGCTACGGTGCGCGCCGTTCGTGGCTTACTGGTGTATCAAATACTTTTGCTGAAAAGTGGATTTCTCCATTAGTATCTTTCGCCGTTCATGTCGTATCTCCGTAGCGCATTGACATGTTAGTGGACCCAACTGTTCATGCTTTCTTCCCTTCCTCAGATAGTTCAACAGTGCACTTCTTCTTCATCCTCTGCAGCTGGTTGTGCTCGCATTCTCCTCTACTGTTGTAGCAATGGCGTCCCCTGGAACTGGCTCTAGCTCGATGGCCTCTCCCATTTCGACTCTGACAGCGTTGGCGGGTCTGCTGCAGTCGATGGGATGCTCGAAGCTGTTATCGGACGTGCATGCTATTCCCCGGTATGCTCGATCTCGTCTATCATTAATGCTTCATTCCTGCATTTATTGATCCTCTCTACCTCTCTTCTCCAAACCTGCCAAATGTCTGAACTGAAACTTCTATTTATTCAATTTAGATCGATGGCATTGATGGCGTTGGAACCAGCTTGTTTGCGAGTGCTCCTGAGCAAACCAATTATTTGCATGGTGCTAAGCAGGTCAATATCCTTCACCCTGGTGCTCTCGTTGATCTAGATTTTATTCCCTTGTGCTTTTTTAAGCTCATCTCTTTCATGACGTGCTATCTTCTGCAGGTTGACTGTGTTGTTGCTAACATGACTGTTATACAGTCGTCAGTTGGAGCTCATGCGAGCTTTGTCATTCCTCACGTGCAAGCCGACATTCCTGTAGAGGTACACAACTGTTAGTGCTTTCCGTTTGTTTGATAGCATGAATCTCTTTTGGTGTACCGTTCAAACAGTTTTTTGGCTTCTTGTTTTGTGTAACCGCTTTAGAATATTCCATACTTGGTCTTGGATGAACTGGATTTTGAAAAGTTGTTGTCTTCCTTTCTGTACCATAATGTAGATTCCGCGACTCCTTTCTTTGGCCCACTGCACCACCCCACTGTCAACAATCTTACCCTCCTTCTTTCACACTCCAGCTCACATCGTCCAACCTCTCTCTTTCCTCTGTATACAAAAGGGGTCTCTCTTTCCTCTGTATACAAAAGGGGTCGTCTAGAGAACACTCTCCCCCCCCCCACTCAACACAAAAAAACTCTACCACCTATTTTGTTTACATCGTCCCCCCTTTCTATAGAACAAAATGTCAATGTTAGATTCGTCGAGCAAGACTGCCAGCATTGCTTGTAGCGAAGTTATAGATGGTGGAAAACATTACCTCTCTCTGGTTTGTTATTTTTATTCTAAGCATTACTTGCCTCTTGTTGTTTGTTTCTAGATATTTCCCTGGTTTGGTGAATCTAAATTTCCGTCAAATTATAGGCCATTGGTGATGTTGACGCTGGGATGAGTGCAGCTCAAGAACGTTTGCAAACAGCACACGTCCGTCAGGATGTGAGTTTGCTATTTCCTTTGATGAATCTAAAGTTCATAGCTAGTTTCGATTTTTATGTTTTCTTCCTAAACAAAACAGAACCACGGTGAGCTGCAGTACGTGACTGCTCTTGACAAGATGTTGTTGATGGTTACGGAAGCTTCCGACCATGCTCGCAAAGCCGCTGAGCGTGCGGGGACCAATGAGATATTGCTCCTAGAGAACCGTAGTGAGATGTTGGAGATTGGGAAGTTGCTCCGAGCAAAATCTGATAATCTTGGTCTAGGTATTCAGAGTTTCTTTGAAAACCTTTTATCCAACCCGCCGTTAAATCGATGCAGTCAAGTTGCCGATTACTAGGTATGAAATTTTTGATTTGCCGATCCTGCAAAAATACAAATTTCTTACCATCTCTCCCAATACTAATTCGTCATCTTCTTCGTCTTCTTTAGCTGGGAACAGTTCACGGCCGCTGTGTGCGCTGCTGTTTCTGCCCAGGGAACACGCGTTGTTCGTCCACGTGCTGCAAACTTGACAGTGTCGTCTAAGGAGTGCCAGCCTACGGCACCATCTCCGGTTGGTGGAACTAATTCTTTAGATCCCAAGATGGTTCTTGAGGCAAACCTTCTTTTCTCGTGGCTGATTGATTCATCCGAGAAACCTCCGATGACTAGGTAAACCATTCCACCAAACTTTTTCATTCCGTCATGCCTCTAAAAATATATAACATTGAAGAGAATATGCATGTCTGTTTGTAGTCATTGGGTACACATGCATGGCCAACGGAAGTTTGTGTAATGGCGGCTCGATGCTTAGGGATGTTGCTACTGGGTTCTCCGATTTGGACACTGCGTTGTGCGACGGTGCTACTCGTTTGCTGAACAGAGCCGCCGCTGCTATGCATAAGGAGGATCCGTCGAGGCCGCCTCGCGTCTACCTGTCTGCATCGTTCGTGGTGGGGATAAAAGCTAACTAGACAAACCATTTCTATTATTTGTATTTCTTTTTTCATAAACTTTCCCCTTGTGCAGCTGCACTGCCTTGGTGCTGTACTGTCTGATGTCCCCCCCGTTGAGATGCTCGCTGAGAAGAACATCGGTTTCGATATACTTTCAAGCCACGAGGTACTAACTAATCACTTTTGTCCTTCCAAAAAAAGTGCCACCTGCTGATCTCTCATATATTTACGTGTATGTTTTGTTGCAACCTAATTGCAGCTTGTTGCGCTTGTTCCCGTGGGAGACGTATGGTCTTGTTATTCTTGGGATATTGTAAACCATAGATTCAGCGTGCTTGACCCGTCCTGCTTTGGAAAAACTGTCCATGAGGTTTCCACCAAGCATGCAAAAAGCATCAAACTTATGCATGATAATCTGCTGAAGACACTACGCACTATGCACGGCAACCTTTCAGTTGGCGCTGGGCCCTGGAGTCGATGTATGCACAATACGATTGGAGCTACCTGCCCCCGGTAAGTAGTTTATCATATAAAATAAATAAATAAATTTGTTTTTCCGCGAGTAATATCTTATGGTAATGATCAATTCTTGCACAAATGACAGGGTATCCACCGGTGTTTTTGCCGTTGTTAGCGCTCGGATCATTGATTGCTTTTCTGGTGCTGCCACGACCGACAGTTTTGACATGGCGCAGAGCACTAGGGATTTGCTTTACAAGATTCTGATGATCAAGGACAACGAGGGCGTGTTTGCAAAACCAAAGGAGTGATCTCCTAGCTCTTTTGCTTGGGACAAACTGCTATGTTATCGTACCTACTAGTACTAGCTACTCCTTATTTTGCTACCATTCTCTTATGCACTCGTTTTAATAATTTGCTACTACTCAACCCTATTGTGATGTCTATTGTTTTATGTTTGGCATTGTTTTTTTTAACTCGTTGTTATGTTTTGAGTCAGACGCTTGTTAAGCGGCGTTAGATTTGTTAATATGTACTCAACCGTGTGACTGACTACGTTCGTCCTCATGTTTCCGCGAACTCTCCTACAACACCACCACCCGTCGCATCGGATCTATAGTTTGGTTAGTGTACCCTACGTGAGACGCTCGGCTATCCTCCCACCCAATGGAGAACTTGGAAATCTATAACATGATTCCCTCTAACCTCTCCTTTCTCACACCCTCCCGACCCAACGGAAATCTATACCATGATTCTTCATATCTATCTTTTTAGCCGTGATTTCTTTTTAACACACCTAAAAATGAAGATTACCCCCTCTCTCCCAATCTTAAGCTTGTGAGATATGCTGGTTCTTCATATATATCTTTTGAACAGTGATTCATTTTGCCAAGTCTGGTGAAAAGTAGTCATGTTAAAAGATCCCCGTTTTGCTGCAAGGAGACGTGATCCCTGTTTTTACTTAAATGGTATTTCGTCCATTCTCGTCTTCAATCGCTGATTACCAGAACGAGAATTGCCGCAAAACGCTGTCAACACCTGCCGCCTCCGTTGCTCTATGATGAATCGCCGGTGTTGACCTACCACACTTAGGGTTATTTCTGCAAATTCCATCCTGTGGATCTTCATGTGTAGTTGTTTATCGCTCACTACCGTTGTTTCTCTCCAAAAAACATCCGGCAAATTTATCGCGTACGCGATTCAAGTTCTCCCGTAATCGATACACAGTCCAGCGGGGTGTCTATTTTACATACGGCCGTTCCGTGTCGGCAGACGGGACAATTTTGCTTTTTTTTGTCATGAAAAATAGTCTGTGTGGTTTGTATAGCTGAAATAAAATGCTAACCAGATTTGTGGTTTGTCTTTCTGGCCAGATAGGTAGCGGCTTAACTTGCTTCATAAAATGTGCTAATATAGACAAACGAAGCAGGTGTGCTCGGCCTTTGACAGTTTGTGGGGGTCCGCCTTTTGGGCTAGCATACAACAATACTGGTTGGAACCAGTTATGTCTTTTTCTTTGTTAAGTACATTAAAAAACTACACGATCAGAACCGCATCGACATTGCAAGCGTTTATTTATTTATTATCATTAAAAAAAACTGCAGATACAAACGCGCCTTGATAGTAAAAAACGCACACGAAATTAGAACAAGAGCACGAGACCTAGTGCAGGGCAGACAACCAGGTGACGTCCTAGATAGATAAACACACACATTGACAACGCACTACTAATTGGTGAACAAAGATAAAAAAAGCCAAGACGACACACGGCCCCGCGTACTCCTGGTGCCAGCTAAGCTTCGTCGTCTGAGATGTTGATAACCTCATCGAACGGTGATGGGCCCATATTGAAGCATGCGTAGTCGGTCATGGCAGCTCTTCTTCCAGGTCCCGTGGCCAGATAGCCCGTAGCCTCGGGTGTCGAGGCAACGCGCTCAAACGAAACACCTTCTGCGCCTGCAGCACCATGTTGGGCAGCTCCTTCGCCGACAAGCGTCTCACCCGTCGACGACCTCTTGCCACGGCGAGTAAAGAACATAGTGCAGCTTCCCCGCCGGCCATTCCATTGTGGCGACGGGGATGCACCCCTAGGTGTGGCAGAAGCCACAGCAGGCAGCTCGATGCTCTCGCGTTTGCTGCTACGGTCATCAACACGAGGATCCTCGTCCTGCCGGCCAGCGAAGATGCCGGTCTGATCGACGCGGCGAGGAGCCGCGTCCTGCTGGTCACCGTGCTCGGAAGCCCGCGCATCTTCCATGCGCCTCTCATGGGAAGGGTAGAGCGCACAGCGGAAGCAGTCCATGGCCTTTTCTGTGAGTGTTGGTTTCGTGAGATTGGCTACTCTAACTCTGATGAGGAGATTGAATACTATTTATGAGACAACGGGTGCTCCTTTATTTATACAAAAGGGACCGTTGGCGCAGCAGCCCGCCCATCGGATAAACTCAAGGCATCGCATTTGTTTTTACAAGGATTGGCACGTGGGGTCACGTCGCCGCTTAAATAAAGTTAGGAAAAAATGGAGAGCACACATCACCTTTTACAGTGTTCTGACATATCAAAAGCACACGTCCGCTTTTACATCAGGATGGGAGTAGGGTAGGCACGAGGGGCACAGTACAAAGCATCGTATCCTTTTTTTTAAGTATTGCATGGGAAAAAGTGGAACTCGACATGCAGCATGGCACCTAGATAAGGCATCGTCATGCCAGGGCTTGTCATTAAACACGCGGAAGATTAAATCTTTAAGGAGAAATAGCACGTGAAAAATATTCATGAAAATGATTTGTTTATTAACACTAGCTTCTTTAGTTTATTAAGACCAAAAAAGGGGAGATTGGAGTAAGAAAAACATATGGCCCCACTTCTCAAAAGAATTCTAACATTCGTCCTTGCTCACCTCTTTCCGAGCTGACCCTACTGCCCACCCGCCGTTTTAAATGGTGCCCTGGAATGCGCATTGCAACAACAATCTGTAAACCACAACTACTGTGCCATTTCACCTTCACCTTTCTCCAGTTCCCTGTCTACCATTTCTCAAATGGACCCATCCCCTCGACTAGGAACCACAACTACTGTGCCACACGACGGCGACCGTCGCTCGTCGCCGAAACCATCGATTGGGAGCGTGGTTCTCTATGGCTCATTGCCTATTGACTACTCTGACTCTGATGAGGAGATTGAAGACTATGACACTAGCGAATGCATTAGTGATGCCCTCGTCGACGATATTTATGAGCTCCAGGCCTGCATTGATGCTCCAGCAGCGGAAGCCGTTGTTGACAAGAACAACATTGATGGAGTAGGCGGTGCCAACGGGGGGGACATTGGCGAGGCCAGTCCGGTTGTCATCGTTATTTCTTCTGACGATGAAGAGTAGTCGGATTTGTCCTTGTTCCCTCGGATCTTTACTTTTTCTCTTTCCGTTTAGTTTACTTTTAGTTCAGATGGGTCTTGCCGTGTACTTGTCTTTACTAGTTGGACCATATTAGTGGCTCCCTACTGTGGTGCGTGTACTTCTCTAAGTTTAACAAGATTCTCTTGCTCCACATGCGTCCCTGGCTTGTGTTTTATATATGTAATGTGCTTGTGGCTAGTTTCTTCAGTGCTTGTACCAGTAAAAAAAAAACTAGTGCATGGCTCTAAGATCAGCCCAAGTTTTGCCTGCTGCCGACGGAGCTGTTTTGCGCGTGATCGGTGACGTTCATGGGCGAACGCTCTGTCAGGCCGCGAAAACCTTTCTCCTGGACTGCTTGGTGGATCCTCATTGTTTCCTGTTCCGAATCGGGGCGCGTGGCCATCTGTTCGTCGTGTTCCAAGATGAGCGCGTAACGGAAATGCTAGGGGATAGGATGTTTCCTGTCAGGCATGGAGTTGTTGGATTTATGCGTGTTTTATAGGCCCTCTATTTTCACTTAGAATTTTTCATTTATTTTCCTATGTCGCAACTTTGTTCCGAAATGTATTGAATGGCAAGATGCTACTGCATGAAAATGTATTGAAGGGCAAGATGGTACTGCAGACACTGGTTTTATTTCTTTCTAGTGGATACATGTTCATTGCTGCGGGCTTGCTTTGTCTGCCTAGTTCACGTGCTGCCTTGTTTCGCGGATGTCAATCCCAAGAAAAGCCTCCCTTAGATCTGCATCTGATAGCTGGTTCTCCTCGAACACGTCCTTTGCGAAGCGATCGATCACATCAGCCCATATCCATACGTCGCAAGCTAGGTGCTATTACAAAAACGTGGTTACTAGGAGGGGGTAAGAAAAAACAAACAAAAAATGTGGGAACCATTGAAACTTGATTTCAAAAAATGTTTTGTATGGTACTAACCCTGTTCCACTTGGGGTCTTCGAAGACAGATGTGGTGCTGTTCTCCACATAGCCCACGTCGCATCTGTAGAAACACCTTGCTTCGTTGGGACCCACCACGTTGCAGACTTTCCTGACGGTAGGCTTTCCGTAGGCACACTTGAACTCTGGTTTCACCATCTCGATGTCGTTAATGCCGACCTCGATATTGAGCACTACTCCCATTGTTTCCTAATTTTTACTCTCAGTGTTGGCGCACCGTGGTGTGTGAGGTGAGGGGGAGGGTGCGGTGCTGGTCCATGTGACTAGCTCCTCTATATATATGTGGCTCAACATTGTTTGATGCCCCCCTTGATGGACATTTTTTGTGAAAAAAAAACTGACAGATGTGCGTGTCACTCTGTCAGTTTTTTTTTTCACAAAAAAAACTGATGGACAGGTTGCAGAAGCGATTGACGCGCGGTTCCTTACGGTGATGTGCGTTGCGACGTGACTTGGCAGTACGACGAATCTTAAAAAGTTATTTACATCGAGTGGGGAATCTTACGAGCCGCAGCGTGAACTGTGTGTGAGGTCACTTTTACAGCCCTTCTGGTACAGCAGCCCGTGACTACTGATCTTTGACTACATTTTTTTACCCGCTTTTCCGGGCCCCGTTCTATTATTAAGGCTAGACTTTTGCATCTAAAAGCTTTGGTCTAACATAAACGGTGTTTAGTATTAAGGGGGGAATATATATATTAAACAGAAATCAGGCGGTCATCTAGATTTAAAATCCATTTGGACTAAAAAAAACTAAATTAGGCGGGGTTACGTTGCCCCGCACGCTCATCCATGTCTCATTCTTGTATGAGGATGATTGGCTCAGGCATCGGCGGCGCAGTCGCCGATTCTGGGGGGCAAAGGCGCCTAAGTCTGGATTTCGGCCAGGGCTGCATTTAACACTAATGCCATGATAACAAAAAAAAGGTGTGAGGTTTATATTCTTTTTCACCGTTCAAGGAAAAAATGACCTGAAAATGATATAGTGCATGGGCTACTGAAAAAAGGCTATCGGCGCAGAAAGCCTATTGATGGGACACATCAATATATACAGTACGGTCCCGTAACAAACACAGCAACGGAAAGTGTTGATGTATAAAAAAGCATACTTTAAACTTTTTTTGGGACGTTATACTTAGGCATCAGTGTAAAAAACAAAAACAGATTCGTGGAAATTGATAAGAACACACACATAGGGATATGACAAGGGATGAGGAAGGCTAAGGGTGCTAGGGATACATGAACAAATTCGACTGTTCTCGGCAGTCGCGGATTCTGACTAAGATGCAATCCTAGCTATGATGATGAACACTAATATTACGATGAGGATCTTTTGAACACGGACAGTAGATTCTGCGGCCTTGCATCTTGCTTCGTGCTGCTCTGCTGCACTTTCTGCGGCCGCAATCAGCCGTCCAGCTACGCCCAGTTCCTCTTCCATGTTAGCTATCTTCGTGGCGGATGCAGCGGCTCTATCTTCGTGTTCTTTCAGTAGCTCCTTGAACCGGATGGTTCGCTGCGACGCCACTGCGTTGGCGTACCGATTCAGGAGGTCCTCCCATATCCAGAGGAAACAGCCCTGAAAAAACAACGGGTCCGTGCACTGTGCATATTATGACAAGAATGATATACGAACAAGCTGATGGCGGAGGGGGGAGTTTACCTGGATTCCGAAGAAGCAGTTGCATCTGATCATCTGCCTGGCTGGGTTCCCGCACCTGAGGAATGTCCTGTTGCGGTTGCTCGCGGTGTTAGCTATGAACGATGCTGCCGGTCTGAGACAGGCGCACAACATCACAGGGGGAGCCTCGGTAGCTGCCGCCTGGCCGTGCTCTGAGCCGTCGATGCGATGGCCAGAGCTCGCAACCGCATCAAGGCTGCCTGAGGAAGAGGATGGTGAGGCATTTGCCAATGCATTCTCCTTCAAGCAGCTATGGCGCTGCACGCTGCTCGTTTCATCCATTGGACCGTCTAAAGGTGGAGTGTGATCTTTGCGTTGCAGAGTAGTAGACGAACCGGTTGAGTTATTCTTATGTACAAAGGATATGGTGAGTAAAGAGGCGCACACATGGCCGAAGCTTGTTGATCCGCGAAAAAAAGCCCGTTGCGGATTCGGCCTGGTAAGGGATTTTGGCTACAGCTGGGCTTGATGGGTTGGTTACGAAAACGAGAATGTACGGCTTCTACCATGTACGGCTGCGTGCGAGATAATCTTGCTTAGGAGCACATATGGGTGCATGCAGATAAGCTCTAGCTTGCCATGTGTCGCCTGCATGGTCCATGCTGAGCTACCCGTCCCACGTGCGCAGCTACCACCCATGACACAGAATTATTTTCGTTAGTTTCTTTTAGACTTTATTTTGTAATCGATGGAGTCAGCTTATATATTTATATCATGTACTATTTGGTACTATAAATATAGCATGGTATTGATTGTAAAAAACATCATGTAGTCCGATCCTAGATAGGTTCATACATTTCTAATGAAATACCCTCCTAGTTATGAAAAGAGATGAAATGGCTAAATAGAACTTTCAAGTGCTATACGTAAGAAGTCCCATGGAGTTTAAGAAAAATAAGAATAACTAGAAAATACGAAGATTGAACATTGGTCAGTTCATACTAAGGACGTATTTGTCAAGCTTCGTGCACTAACCATATTTTAAAAGACCAGTCCGATGAAAAGGCTAAGCAACCTACTTATACATTTCAACACCTCATCCCTTCACATATGACAGAAAGATAAGTCAACACGTGTAAACTCATATATATGACTCTAGAGATAAATACGTGAAAGGAGCGAGGGACACCAACAATTTTTAGAAAACAAATGCGCCACATGACTCAAACTCGAGACCTTGACTCTGATACAGTTTAAGATCCATACACTAACCAACTCTTTTATAAGACCGATCTAATAGAAAATGTTAGACAAATCACTCATACATTTCAAGAACATCAAATTATTTACCACTGATAAAATCATAATCTGGTTCAGGGTCGGACTTAAAATGGATTCAGACAACTATCTAATCCACATTAAGATCCATACAAAAAATATAATAAATAAATGTTGGTTTCGATGCACACTCTCTAAATCTCACAAAAAAATATTTTAGCTCTACATTATTCGGAAGAATCAAATACACAAACGCACCTGGGCAGAACCTCGTGCTAGCAGAAAATTAGTTTGGTATAGCTCCGAATGTTTCAGTGTTTTGGATGAACTAAAAATGACAAGAATTCTACTGCCACTATTTTCTCTCCTCTCATAGTTATCCTCGACAATGGTCTCGTTTAAGTGGCCGAAACATGTACTGCCAGTGGCATACCTAGGATTTAGGTATGGCAAGGGTTAATTCAGAATGCGCAAAAACTAAGAAAAAAACCTTCTTATCCCCTTAAATAACATGATATATAAGCCAAAGCACACTTGAAATGTATAGATGGCGTTTCGACATGAAACATAAGCTCAATATTTAACCAAATGATAATAAGAACCTCTCCCCCAAAAAAAATAGTGACATAATTGCATAACCGAGACACAAGTAAATAATAAAGATTTGATCTGGTTCGAGCCTATCATTTCCTCGTCGACCATAGGCAAAGAACCAGAGCCTATATAAGAACAAAAAACAGAAAATAGTACTAGTACGAATGAATACACGATGTATAAGTTGTATTACTAACAACGTTGTATTAGGAAGATAAGATGAAGATAAGATGAATAATTCATTGACCTCTTTGTCCGTTTTCATCTTCT
Organism: Avena longiglumis; assembly: GCA_030063025.1. Lineage (NCBI taxonomy): Eukaryota > Viridiplantae > Streptophyta > Magnoliopsida > Poales > Poaceae > Avena > Avena longiglumis. The sequence continues at coordinate 450,553,019 of CP125974.1, read as the reverse complement.
CTGGGATCAGATTGAATAAATCAGTTAATCTACAATCAGTTAAAGGACGAGAAGTTTGGAATTGACTATTCACTTCTTCAGAATTCAGACTTTGCACAAGAAATACAGAAACTGCCTTGACCATTATTACGGCTTGCAAAGTCATTATTCCTATGGTCTGGCATAACCCAGCTAGCTACAGATGAAATATTGGCAAATGACTTCATGTTTCGAGTGCTAAAGGCGACGTGGACATAACAAGAAGATCCTGTACCGGTACCACTTAGTTCATAGCGATATTTCAACACTTTTCTGGTGTCTCCCATGCCTACACGCCAGTGGGCAGCCTCCCCTCTAGCCACTGGCCAGGGTGCACTGGCGCCGAGGGCCCAGTTAGCCTCGTCCCTAGAATGAACCGAGCAACATCCTCTTCTGAACGGTGGTACAAGTGTGGTTATACTCGTTTTGGTCAGAGATTGAGGAAAACTAATTGCCACGGTTCCGACTAAGGGAAAAAAAGGCGGATTGATGAAGAAGGAAAAAGTTATCAGAGAAGAAAACTTGTATTCATGCGGATCGTTCACTAGTGTGATGTACCCTTTATATGCTCCGTGAACTGAACAACATTTACGGAGTAGTATACATAATCAAGGATTTTTTTATGTTCACATGGATGGTGATTGAGGTCTAGGAAAACAGGTCCCAGTACATTTGCTTCTTGATAAAACAAACTAAAAGTTGTCCATGTGGAAGTAACGCTAGCTGCATTGCTGGACGTTTTCATATATATACATGCCCCTCGTCCATTTGACCTTCCCAACATGTCAATTTATGTCTTCTGGTCTCGGAAATACGAATTTGTTTTCTCGAAACATGAGTCTAGAAAGTCCAAAGCAGGGAAGAAGCTAGTGGGGTTTATAAAAAATAAACGACTGGAACACCAAATTTTGCTGATGAAATGAGTTGAGCTTACTCGGTAAAGACATACCACAACATTACTAGGCTACATTCCCAATCCATATGACAAACGACTTCGGCTATAACTCTGTTGTGGGAACATATGGATAGATTGTGGACATATCTAATGATGTTACCATCATCATAGAAATTTAGTTTTCTTGATAAATACCACAAGTTGAAGCTTAACACATTTCATCAGCCAACGAGATAAGTTGGCAACAATCAGCAAAATCTAATTTTCTTTGTAAATACCATGAGTTGAATCTAATTTTCTCGGTAGATGAAAGCTACAGAAAACATGGTTGACAAACGACAGTTGTATTACCATGTTCAATTAAAAGCCAAAAGCACCTATTTTGGTGCTTTTGTGGCTTATAAGCCAAACTCTAAAAGCTAGATTTAAGCCCAACCAAACAGACCCTAAGCATCAGGAACAGAAAAAAGGTGTATGTTGCCCAAATGGGGATCGAAGTTGTCACTGACCAGTGCAAGCAACATTATTAACCTTCGAAACGTCATGTCATGCCGTTGAAATATGTGTTATTGTTTTCTGAAAATTTGAAAAAGAATGTGTTCTTCTAAAGAATCAACGACACTTATTATGGATAGGGAAAGTACTTCATTACGGTATGAGCATTATGCTAAATATGCAATTTTTTATCTATAGAAATAAAATTACCAAAATTGTATAAAATTGCATCAAAGTACGAGCACTAGAAAATTCCGTTCAAGGCTACATATGCAACTTTCTATTTATAGATTTGTTTTACCAAAGTTTCAAAAAATGTTAATGATGCAAAAATGTTAATAATGGCAGAAACTTTCAAGTTTTTCACAACCGCTAACGGACAATCCTTTTGTGTTGCCTGCAACCGCTTGCCAAAATAGGTTTCCACCAATATTTTATAAATGTTTGTCATGGGCAAACTTAGCCAAATCATGGTGGTTCAACGGTAAACCACGTGGACGAGTTATAGGGTGATTTTTATATTCATCTCGATTACTGCTCCAAAATTAAGATGTATTTAGTGGGAACGTTTACAGATGTTTAGTGATATGGTGGTGTGGAACCGCTAGTTTTGCAATGAAGAGATTTACATATACATTGCAACCATTCAGAGATGTGTGTATTTTCATTGCTGAATAATGCAATTATAGAGCTGATCTTCAAGAACTAAAATTAAACAACACATTTTGATCTGATTTTGAGAAAGAAAACCTACTAATTACTTTTCAATTTCTCATTAGAACATAGGCACAAAACGATATCGATTATTCCGCCACCGTTGGAATCTGATATACCCATGCACCGTTTTGCTTCCGTTAGTATAAGAGGCCTCTCGAGTGCAAGAAAGCACAGTGTTCATGTATCTCGTCCTCGACATGTCCCCGTACAACAAGTCGGCAACCATCATGAATAATCGCATACGCTGCACTCGCACTGTTCCCAACAGGATACTGCCACTATTAGAAAAACGGTTATATGTAGATTTTAATTCTGTGACGCATATAGGAAAAATGTTCCACTAAAATTAATTTTGTGACACATATATGCGTCATCGAATTCCCGTGGGCCCCATGTGGACCTGACCCAGCACATTGGCATGCCAGAATTCTGTGACGCATATGCGCCACAGAATGTCAAAATTTTATGGCACATATAGCATATGCGCTATAGAATTTCCACTTTCTGTGGCGCATATAGCTATATATGCACCACCAAATTTTAAAATTCTATGAAGCATTTGCCATATGTGCCATAGAAAGTGCCAAACAGATCTTAAATTTTTTGGCATCCTACCTACCACCATCTGCCTTCGATCCCACCCCACCTGTATGTCACTTGCGCGCGCCTCTCTCTAGCTCGTGGACCCTGCAGCCGCCCATCCCGCGTCGGTCACACGCCAAGCCACCTCGCCCGATCAACCTTCCTCATGCACGCTCGTGAGGCCCTTGGCCCCACCACGCGAACTTTCCTGCCTCAGTCCTTTCGCCACGATCCCCACCACCTCGTTCTCGTACGCCTCGCTCCAGACTATCCTGCCGCCGCCAGGCGCCGCTCGCCAGCACCCCCTCCCCCTCTCGTTCGCTCCACCGCTGCCGCTAGTCCCCTCATCTCCGCCGCGCTCTGACCTCTGGCTCTACCGCCCGTCTTCCCCGCGACCTCCTTGCACCCCACGCCGGCCCGCTCTTCCCCATCGGCGCCGCCGCGACGCCCTGCTCGGGTGGACAGCAGCAGCAATGAGTTCGTATTCTTCCTTCCGTGCGACATCAGCCTCCCCCACACCTTCTGCATTCTCTAGGGCTTTGTCCCGCCGCTCAAGGTGACCATCCCCTTCCCTTCCTTTCCCCCAAACATCTCATGCGCTCTCGTCTGAATGATTCTTAGAACTGTTCAGAGATATAGCAGGATTTGTGCTCTGAAATACTAGTCATTACCGATTCAATGTGGTTATATTAGCAATCAAATTTACTCTGATTTTCCCGTTCAGAAATTTGGAGTGAGTTTCTATACACCAACCGCTGCGGAAGAGGCTATTACTGTGTGAGACCCTGAAATGGGATGAACCATCTGATCATTGGCAGTTAAAAGTTTCTTGGAGCTTAATCGTGGAATGATTAATGCAGATCTAAAACCAAGCTGAAATGACCAGAAGTAAGCTGCAAACATATGACATACATTTCATTTGTTTAGCTTGACTGTGATGTACATTTGTGGCTTTTTGTAGCTGAATGACTTTGTGCTTTATGAGTAGGTCACTTGAAATAATCATCAAATTTCCTCCTATACAGGTGCAGGTGCAGGAGAAGAAACCTCTTACAAAGTTCATTTTCTTGGTGGACAGGGGTGATACCCAAAGTTAGCAATAGGGTGGCACAACATTTAGCAATAGAGTGACAGAACACTTGTGAAATATATTTGTACAATTATTCGGTTCTAAGTGATGTGATTGATGAACACTTGTGAACATTCGTGCTTGTTGATGTATTATATGTGAAGTGGAACATTTGTACTGTTGTGTGCAGCTTTTCTGTGTATTTCCTGTAATATACCTATTATATACCTGTATTTGTATCAGATTCTGAAAATTTTAAAATTCTGAAAAAAAGGATTCTCTGGAGCATATGGCCATATGCACCACAGAATTTTGAGAATTTTGTGGCACATACGTATATGCGCCACAGAATTTTAAGAATTTTGTGGCGCATGCATATGCGCCACAAAATTAAAATTTTAGTGGTGAGAATTTAGTAGCGACCACCAGATGCGCCACAGAATCAAATTTGGTGCGCCACTAGTAACGTTTTTCCTAGTAGTTTGCACTGGTGAACAATTCGGAGGCGGGAAGGGAGTATTCGCTGTTGAGGGAGCAATCCTTTTGGTACACAAAATTTTATGCTAGTGATTTCTTGTTGGGACAAAATAAAAGTGGAATCACAACTGTCTCACGAAAGAAGGGTCTCAAGCAGTGTGTTCATGGTCACTCCAAACATAGGATTTCCGGCATATACTCTTCCAGAGTAGCTTTCCCTTTCCACGCGCAGAGGGAATAGATTAAGTATTTATCTACTGGTAAATTCCAATCTTCGGGGGAGATACTATCAGGCAGCCAGTCGGGCTCACAGAAAATTGGCGGTGACTCAATTTTTAGACACTTGGAGGGGAAAAAAGTCATGAAAGTTCCTTCAAGTGATGCAGCTTCCAACGCGAAAACTAGTTGATGCTCGCTAGGGGCATACATGCATATTTAGCATGATTGGTAGTATTCGGCTACATGCTCGGCGTCAAGCATCCAACTCAAACAAAAACGCCCACTCCATGAAAATGACTGGGATTGCACCACATGGAAGCAAAGTTGCTAGGATTTTATGCCCTAGCTCCCGTTGCAAGTGTTCAGATTGTACCTGGCCTTAGGACCATCAAGATTGGACCGTGGATTCATAGAGTTGTTAAGCCATCATCGTTTTCCACCGAAGTCACTCATGTTCGTTCCCCATCAATGCAAGTGTTGACTGAGTTCCCGATGTCTCGCAAGCCTAACTTAACTCAGATGATTTTTTATTTTGTTATGTACTATAAGAGGAGAATGCTTATTAGAAAATTTGGTGGTTGGACACATATAGCTCATCTGGAGACTGCTAGTAAGATGAGGTTGGTGTTATATAGAGAGCTGAAGCGGTATTGCGCCAATGCCACTAGTGGAAACGAGGCTTTTCGTTGATCTTGGAAAAGGGATTTAACACCGGTTCTTCTACGAACCGGTGTTAAAGGGGGGGCCGTACCAGCGTGGCCCCTGCGGCAAAAAAGGAGCCCCCCTTTAACACAAGTTCGTGCCAGGACCCTGCAACAGTGGCCCGCGCAGCCTTCCCCCTTTAACACCGGTTCGTGGCATGAACCGGTGTTAAAGGTGGGGGGATATATAAGACACCACCGCAGCCCACACAACCCACTCTTCCCATTTTTCACTATCACATTTTGGAGCCTAGCAAGAGGGTGTGAAGAGTGCTAGTTTGTGTTTTTTTCATATGCACAAGAGGTGTTTGGTGAAATGCCCGAGAGCTCAAAATAAGTTTTCTCGTTGCTATTTCCTTCTCGGTCGAGGTCGGCAACTATCCTTTCATGTGTCATTGATGTACTATATATATAAATGGTCATCTCCCTATTAATTTTTTATATATACTACATATTAATGCAGATGAACCGACAACGGATGTACGGTGACCGCCGCACTTCCGAGTACATTACGGGCCTCCAAAATTTCATCGTTGTGGCTAATGCAAACCGTGGTCACAATGATTTTATGTGTTGTCTGTGTGTTCACTGTCATAACAAGAAAGACTACTCAAATACCAGAACCATTCACGCTCACCTGCTTCGATCCGGTTTCATGCCCAGCTATAATTGTTGGACCAAGCACGGAGAAAAAGGGGTTGTGATGGAAGACAACGAAGAAGAAGAGGATGATGACAACTATCATAATATGTATCCTGAATATGATGATACTGCAACGGGGGTAGATAATGAAGATCAAGAGGGAGCAGATGGGACCGATGACGATCTTGGTCGGGCCATTCTTGATGCAAAGGAAGAATGTGAAACTGAAAAGGAGAAGGAGAAGTCGGAGCAGATGTTAAAGGATCACAAAACATTGTTGTATCCAACTTGCGAAGATGGCCACAAAAAGCTAGGTACCACATCGGATTTGCTGCAATGGAAGGCAGAGAACGGTGATCGACAAACAGATTTTCAAAGTTGTTGGTAAAAATGAAGAATCTTCTTCCAAAAAATAATGAGTTGCCGACAGTACATACCAAGCAAAGAAGGTTGTCTGCCCTCTAGGATTAGACGTGCAGAAGATACATGCCTGCATTAATGACTGCATCCTCTACCGCGGTGAGAAGTACGAGAATTTGGATGCATGCCCGGTATGCACTGCACTGTGGTATAAGATCAGACGAGATGATCCTGGCGATGTTGAGGGCGAGGCCCCTAGGAAGAAGGTTCCCGCCAAGATTATGTGGTATGCTCCTATAATACCACGGTTAAAACGTCTCTTCAGAAATAAAGAGCATGCCAAGTTGTTGTGATGGCACATGGAAGACCGTAAGAAAGACGCGATGTTGATACACCCCGCTGATGGTCACAGTGGAGAAAAGTCGAGCGAGAGTACCCGGACTTCGCACGTGACGCAAGGAACTTAAGGTTTGGTCTAAGTACAGACGACATGAATCCTTTTGGTGAGCAGAGCTGCAGTCACAAAGACTGCCCGTGACTCTATGTATCTATAACCTTCCTCCTTGGTTGTGTATGAAGAGGAAGTTCATTATGATTCCAGTTCTCATCCAAGGCCCGAGGCAACCCGGCAACAACATTGATGTGTACCTAAGGCCATTAGTTGAAGAACTTTTACTTGTGGGCCAAACCAGCGTGACGTATGTGGGATGAGCACAAAGGGGAGCCATTTGACCCACGAGCATTGCTTTTCGTAACCATCAATGATTGGCTGCTCTTAGTAACATTTCGGTAGACAAACAAGGGATACAATGCATGCACACACTGTTTAGATGAGACTGAAAGTGTATATTTGGATAAATGTAAGAAGGTTGTGTACCTAGGGTATCGCCGATTTCTTTCGAACCTGCATCCAGTAAGAAAGAAAGGCAAGCATTTCAAACGTCTGGCAGAACCCCGGAGGAAGCCTGTCCTCCGTACCGGTGAGGAGGTATTTGGTATGGTCAAGGACCTAGAAGTAATCTTTGGAAAAGGTCCTGGCAGTCTATCTGTTCCGAATGACGATGCCGGACACGCGCCCATGTGGAAGAAGCAATCTATATTTTGGGACCTACCCTATTGGAAAGTCTTAGAGGTCCTCTCTTCAATCGACGTGATGCACGTGATGAAGAATGTTTGCGTGAACCTGCTAGGCTTTCTAGGAGTGTATGGGAAGATAAAAGATACACCGGAAGCACTAAGAGACCAAAGAACGTCTGAAAGCCCTCAAGAGCCTATGCATCCCGAGAACGAGAAGGGTAAACGATGCCACTTAACTCCCGCCACTACGCTCTTACCAAAGAGAAGGAAATCTTTTTGAATGTCTGAGAAGTATCAAGGTCCCGTCTGGCTTCTCGTCAAATATAAAGGGAATAATAAATATGGCAGAGAAAAAATTCCAAAACCTGAAGTCTCATGACTGCCACGTGATTATGACACAATTGCTTCCGATTGCATTGAGGGGGCTTCTACCTAAAAATGTTCGAGTACCCATTGTGAAGCTATGTGCATTCCTCAATGCAATATCTCAGAAGGTAATCGATCCAGAAAGCCTACCAGGGTTACAAACAGATGTGGCCCAATGTCTTGTCAGCTTTGAGTTGGTGTTCCCACCATCCTTCTTCAATATTATGACGCATCTCCTGGTTCACCTAGTAGAAGAGATTGCCATTCTCGGTCCTGTATTTCTACACAATATGTTCCCCTTTGAGAGGTACATGGGAGTCTTAAAGAAATATGTTCATAATCGTGCTAGGCCAGAAGGAAGCATCTCCAAGGGCTATGTAACAGAGGAGGTCATTGAGTTCTGTGTTGATTTTATTCCTGACCTTAAGGCGATTGGTGTTACAGAATCACGACATGAGGGGAGACTGCGTGGAAAAGGCACCCTAGGATGTAAAGCAATGATATGTAGGGACGGGCATTCTCTCAATCAAGTACACTACACGGTTTTACAAAAATCTATCTTGGTTGCCCCGTATATCAATGAACACAACAATTTAATACGCCTCAAACACCCGGGGCAGTCTGATGAATGGATTATAAGTGAACACATGGCGAGTTTTGGCGGCTGGCTGCAAAGACTTCTCACGAATAACACCACTATTGGAGATCAGCTGTACTTGTTGGCCAGGACACCATCTTCGACTGTATGTACTTTCCAAGGGTACGAGATAAATGGGAATACATTTTACACGATAGGCCAAGATAAAAAGAGCACCAACCAAAATGGTGGTGTCCGCTTCGATGCAGCAGAAGAAAATGGGCAGAAGACCACGTATTATGGGTTCATAGAGGAGATATGGGAACTTGACTATGGACCTAATTTTAAGGTCCCCTTGTTTCGATGCAAATGGGTCAAGCTAACAGGAGGAGAGGTTGAGGTAGACAAGAAGTACGGAATGACAATGGTGGATCTCAACAATCTTATGAAGGTAGACAAGAACTTAGACGAACCATTCGTCCTAGCCAATGATGTGGCTCAGGTTTTCTATGTGAAGGACATGTCCTCCAGACCAAAAAAAAAAGAAAAAATATGCAAACGAATACATCATACGATGAGCAAAAGCGTCACCTAGTTCTTCAGGGAAAAGAAACATCGTGGGAATCGAGGACAAGATGACATGTCGGAAGATTATAATAAGTTTGATGAAATTCCGCCTTCACGGTGAAAACCCACCCAAGCATTCCGTTAAGTAAAGAAGATGCTCCATGTTACGTCTGAAGCAATCATAAGGAAGGACATATGCCAAGAAGTTCATGCTCATATTATGTAACTCTAGTTCATGTTTTTAATATTAATACATGTCTTGAGTGTTAGTCTTGTTTTGTGGATGGCACGGGACTATGAGAAGAAGTTGTCCCAATTGCACTTACCATTAAGATCTGATCTCCAAACGCAGGGTCACATATTAGGAGTGCCTCTATGACCAGTTTCTTGGAGATGCCGAGGATCTGGCCCGTGCATCTCCAAAGCCGTAGTGGTGTCCTCGCTCTCGAAAACCATCTTGCAGCTTTGTAACTTCTCTAACTAGATCAATACACCGGAGCTAACTAATTTCACATATTAGAGTGCCTCTATGACGTTTCTCGGAGATGCCGAGGATGGGCTCCTTGACATCTCCCCAAACGGCCATAGTGGTGTCCCTGCTCTCGAAAACCATCTTGGAGATGCCTCAAACTGGCTGGAGGACTGGACTCACAAGGATGCCTATTTATAGTACAAGCAGCTCGACATAGTGTCGACACTTACGAAATAATATCGACACTCACCCCTATTATTAGTGCTGACTCGTGTTTTGTCCCGGTTGGTGTCTCCAACCGGGACTAAAGGTTCATCTTTAGTCCCGATTGGTGTCTCCAACCGGGACTAAAGGTTCATCTTTAGTCCCGATTGGTGTCTCCAACCGGGACTAAAGGTTCATCTTTAGTCCCGGTTGGTGACACCATCCGGGACAAGGTACACGCCGCACGACATAATGTCGACACTCACCCCTATCATTAGTGCTCCCTGGCCCAGCCTGAAATCCCTCCAACCGTCCCATTTTTAGAACAATGTCCCGCCATTTTTCCCGCCATTTTTCTTCCCGCCATTTTTTCCCGCCATTTTTCTTCCCGCCATTTCTCTTCCCGCCAGTTCTTCCCTCCAGTTCTTCCCGCCAGTTCACTATATATATATATATGTAGGGTTGGCCTCCATTGTCATTGCACATCTCTAGACTCATATCTGCAACCTCATCACTCTTTCCCATGGCTTCCACCGTAGCACTAACCCCCAGGGAGGCGGAGGCGCTTTGCGCCTCGAACTACCCTCGCCCTGCCGCTACCGTGTCCCGTCGCTGGATCTCGAGCATCGGAGGCATGCCGGTTCCTCCTGTCCCTCTAGGTGTGGCGCACCGGATGGCCATCACGAACCACTACTACTTCGAGCTCACGCCGGAGCAGCGGAGGAATCCTAGATGGCATCCCAACTATTTCCCTACTTGGGAAGCCTTCTTCGGATCGGCGTGAGAGGGCGCCGCCAGCACGAGGAGGACGCCACCTCCTCCTAACTTCAACGAGGCCGACGTCGGCTATGGTGGCGGTCGGACTCTCCAGAGCGTCATGGCCTATGACACGCCGCCGACTCTAACCCCTGCCTCAAGGCTACCCTCAAGTTCAAATTCACGCATACAAGAGGCGAAATGATGACGACTAAGGGCAGTATTACAGGTGTAGGTGAGCATGACTGAATCACTCCAACATTCCGAAACAAGTTCGGCCGATTGTTACTTAATCTGGCCATGTATCTTAATTTTCAGTTCTTTTATGTATCTTAATTTTCAGTTCCAGTTCGGCTTTATGTAACTTACTATTAGTTGCATTCTGTACTTTAATTCCAGTTCTATCTCCTTCATAAAATGACCTATCTCATTCGAGGTTTCTTGGCTTTCGGGTCAAATGACCAATGTTATGGCTAGAATCAAGGCATAGTTTGTGATAATATGGCCATATTGTGCATACATGTGCATCATGGCATGGCAAACAATGTTGCAAGAGGAAGTTTTCCTTTTTATCGCACCAAAAAGGAATTTTCCATTTTCCGAGCATAAAAAACGGACGGTTTTGTGAAGCAACCACCAAATGGCTAATTCAAAAAACCACCAACACATTTTACAAAAATACTAGACCAACTTATATGGACAATGTACCAACAGGGGGATCTAAAACCTTTTCGTCCACCTCTGGTCAAAAAGACAAATTCCTGCCGAATCGGCAGGAAGTGGGTCAGATATGAACTACAGGTACATGATACGATGCTCATGATTTTTTACAAAAATCATTTTTAGGTTCACAATATGCTATTTTATCAAAAAAACAATGCAACTTGAGCGAGGCTTGGTCAGATTCAAGTGTATACAAAAGATGCGGCATTTAAATATCCAATCAATTCAAAAATGTTAACACAAAAGATGCGGCATTAAAATATGATTTGCTCTAATAAAATTGGGTTAGATTACTTTTTAGATGCTTAATATTTCTTATGTTCAAAGTTTTAGGATTTGACAATTTATTTTTGTTTGAATTGAATAATCAAAATTTATATGTAAGTGTTTTAATCATTTTGAAAATTTTCATGTAAAGTAAATATAAAATGTTTTTACATGAATGGATAGATATTATTTTTTTGAAAATTATGATATATTATTCATATTTTTCTGAGTTGAAATGAAAAAGATATGAATTTTCTAAATTCAATCCTATTTTTTGAATTAAAAATGCCCCTTTAATGCATGAAATAAATGCCCCCCCTTTAACACCGGTTCCAGGCACAAACCGGTGTTAAAGGGGGCGATTATTTCGTTACATGAAGACTTCTTTAACACCGGTTCGTGGCTGGAACCGTGTTAAAGGTGTTAAATGCGCTGAAATTCTTTAACACCGGTTCCAGCCAACCGGTGTTAAAGGGGGTATTAAATGCGCCTTCCTCCTTTCTTCCCGAGCGATCGAACGCCGCCGCCACGCCAGAGAGCGAGAGCGTCGCTGCGTCCCGCCCTCGTCGGAGCCGCCGTCGCCCTCGGCAAGAAGACCACCGCCACCGCGTGCTGCAAGCCGGCGATGACGCCGGGCTACAAGAACTCCCAAGACGCCGTCGTGCTCGTGGTGAGGAGCTCGCTTCCTTGTTTCCTCCTCTGCTTTCCTCCTTTGGCGGTGTGGAGCTTTCAAGGTGACATCGCCGCCGCAGACTGGAGCTCGCGGTGGCGCCACTCCGTCCACGCCTCTGCGTCCGGCAGTCTTCGGCACTCAAAAGGAAGCGCGGTCGGCAGTTCGAGGAAGCGGCGGCGATCGTCGGCGTGCGTCTTGACTTCATGCCGACGCAAGTGGTCTCTGTTTTTTTGACAGGTCTTTGTTACTTATTTGTAGTGAAACTTTGTAGAAAGAAATGACATTAAAACAAGATGAATAGACTTTGAATCAATCCGATTAGAAATAGAGAAATAAACCATGGGCATATATTTATCTCAAATACTACATTTGTACTCCATCCGTCCACAAATATTTACCATCATTTGATGAACAATGTGGGTAATATGTGTGATGTATAAAAGATATAGTCGTGTATTCATATTTGAGTAAAGTTTCTGATGTTGTAACATCGATAATATTGTTTACTTAGTGTTGGTGGTGAACTTGATGGTCAAAATCGGGAAAATCGAAACTATGATGGCATGTAATTATGGAGGGAGTGGTAGTATAGATAGGGTGTCAAGCGGGACGGGTTCGCGGGCAACATAGTTTCACCGGCTAATATAAATTGTACTACATACATAGATTAAAACTTGTATATAAATTGGACTGCATGTAGGTGTATTTGTCTGAGACTAAATAATTATCCGCAAACCCGCCCCACTTGTATACAAACTTGCATCCTGCCAACGTTACCCTCTTGGGGGTGTCGTTGTGGAGCTCTGACTCATCCTGATTAGGGTTTGGACCCCTCGGAACTCGTTTAAAATGATCAAGCATCCTTAGGGTTTTAATTTCATTTGTGTATTTATTTGTGTATTTTTGTATGAATAATATGTATATTTGTGTATGAATCCAAGTCCACTTGAATGTTTACACTCTTACTCTAGATAATATTATTGTTTTAGAAACTATGGATCCACTTAGTAGAAACCTTGAAGAAGAAGAAATAATGGAGAACATTATTGATGAGGACACCTCACAATATCTGAACTTGGAGGGACATGATGACAGCTCAAGTAGTCATGGAGAAGATGAAGACTTCGTGAACGCAATTTAGTGATTACAAAGTCCGGCGAGGTATATGCATTGATTAAGCCTCTACTGACTTCCACCAACAATCTTCTTCTACATGTATTAATTAACGCTTCTTTCATGTTTTAGCCCTCTGGATCGACCAGCCAGCAACCATCTTCTTCTACGAAAAAGAGCAAGCGAGGCGCGAGCCATCGGTTGAAAGATCGTGCAAAGTTCACGATCGAAGCAGTCCGTGTTGATGGCATGCCGATGGAGCCCAAGAAGGCCGCAGACAAATTTGTACGTCAGGCTGGAGTTCTTGTTAGGGACCAAATCCCAATCATAATTGAAAATTGGAATAAGCCAAAGAAGGGCGACGGTACCTTTGTCGATGAAAGATCCAAAGAAACGCTTTGGAATTCGTTGTTGGTAAATTTCACCCTTCCGCCAGAGGAGGATGAAAACAACCCGGTTATAAAGGAAAAGGTCAAAGAGTGGACTCTAAAGAAGATGGCTGACGCTTTCCGCAACTGGAAGACAAAATTGAACAAATTTGTCAAAGCTGGCGAGACTCCAAATTTCGAAGACGCATATTATGCGAAGATAAGACCTCACTGGCCCGAATTTGTGACATATAAAAAAGGTGCTATAGCTAAAAAGAGGTCAGAAACCAATACGCTTAATGCCCAGAAGAAGGAATATCACCAGAGGACGGGGTCAGGTGGCTACATATCTCAGAGGCCTAAGTGGGAGGAAGTTGAGAAGGCCCTGCGCGCTAGAGGGATCACACCCCAGACAGATGAAGGGTTTCGCAGCATAGTAAATCAAAATTTTCTACGGATGCGAACAGAGGGAAGCCAGGATCTAATCTAGGAGATGCAAACAACAAGATAGATTGGATTAGATCTTCATACCCTTGAAGATTCGCACGTGAACGCTCGCTTTGAACGTGGGTGATGTAGTCGTACTCGCTTCTCCTCCTCGCGATCCGATCCGATCCGATCTAGCACCACAAGTGGCGGTGCCTCCGTGAGATGCACAAGTGCAGCACCTCGACGTCTCCTCCTTCCTTGGTCCAGCAAGTATGGTGGAGAGATGGGTTGGATCTACAACGCGACGGCGCAGTGCAATTGGTGGAGAGTTTCTGCAGCAGGGCTTCGCCTAGACGCAGTCGGGAGGGAGAGAGAGAGGAGGGCAGCAGGGCGACTGGCTTGAGGGGAAGGTGTAGGGGGGGTGGTGCGCCCCCGGCCCTCTTTATATAGAGGGGTGGGCGCCAGCCCTAACCCATCCCCCAAGTCCAAAACCGGCGGCCAAGGAGGAAGAGTGGGGGGCAAGGAAACCCCCCCCCCCCCCTTTCTAGAAGGTCCAATTAGGGTTTATCCCTTCTTGGCCGGCTGGGCCCTATGGGGCCTTGTGCCCCTGGCCCAATGCGGCCAGGGCACTCCCTCATAGGCCCATTCCCCCTCCCGGAAGGTGGGGCCACGTTGGTCCCCTTCCGGAAGGTTCTAGAAGCTTCCGGTATAATACCGATTAACCCGGAACAATTCCGAACTCCAAAAACTGCACTGCCTTATATGAATCTTATTCTTCGGACCACTCCGGAACCTCTCGTGATGTCCCGGATCCCATCCGAGACTCCGAACAAAAACTCATAAACCAATTATCCAATCTATCCTAGCGTCGAGAAACGTTAAGTGTGTGACCCTTCGGGTTCGAGAATATGCAGACATGATCTTCTATCAATAATCAACAGCGGGGTCTGGAAACCCATATTGACTCCCACACATTCATCGATGATCATATCGGATGAACCACGATGCCAGGATTCAATCAATCCCATATATATATTCCCTTCGTCTCGCGATATTTTACTTGCCCGAAATTTGATCGTCGGTACCGTCATACCTAGTTCAATCTCGTTCAAAACAAGTACTTTACTCGTTCTGTAATCCGATATCACTTTGTGATTAACTCCTTAACCACATGCTTGCAAGCGTTGTTGATATCGATTACCGAGTGGGCCCGAAGTATATCTCTCTGACTTGGGAGGGACAAATCCCATCTCGATATATACAACCCAACAAATACTTTCCGATCACCTGAGAGACACCTTTATGATCACCCTCTCATAGGATGACGTTTGATGACCTCAAAGCTTTCTTCCGATACCAGGGAGTTGTATTATATCATGGTCTAAGGAATACAATATTTGACATAAGAAAAGCTTCGCAAAGATGAACACGATGACACGATCTAATTGCTTCGCTTAGTTTGGGTCTGTCCATCATATCATTCTTCCAATGATGTGATCTCATTATTAATCGACAACTCATGTCTATGGTTAGGAAACCTTAACCATCATTAATCAATGAGCTAGTCCATAGAGGCGTACTAGGGACACGGTGTTGTTCACAAACCACACAAGTATTAAAGTTTCCGCTTAATACAATTCTAGCATGGAATATAAACATTATCATGAACAAGAATTATAATAATAACATCTTTATTATTGCCTCTAGGGCATAATTCCAACAACATATGGGTGGGACCTACGTGCAAAGACTTGGTTCTACGGAATCGGGGCAAGGTTTGACCCAGAAACAGGATTGTGTATCTTCCCAACCCTCCTTGCCAAACCCGTCACTGAACTCATCACGGCATACGAGGAAACATCCACCAGGACCTTCCATCACGATAGAGAGAATTACCAGCTCACACGCGCCATCGGTAAAAAAGAACACCCTGGACATGCACGAGGCACAGGGGGTATGACGTGGAAGGATGGGTTTGCCGAGTGGAGCGACTCTTACAGATGGCGCGGCAGAAAATAAAAAGAGCGTATAGAGCGGATGACACAGATAGAACATGCACTTGTGGCGCTGCAGGCGCAAGTGAATGCACAACAGAGCCATCAAGCTACCGGCCCATCTCAGCGGCACGAAGAGGTTGTGAAGGAATATGAGGAAGCACAGCTTGACCATGCTACAGGTGAAGGGGAAACTCAACTCAAATTTGCAGTGAAAACAACCATTCTTTGGAAGAAGGAACATATCGTGCTTCCAAATTGGAGGCCACTGGCACCCCCGCCGTCTCCGCAGCGTCAGCCGAGCCGCTTGAGCTATCTCTGTGGCGCAGCCATCTCCGGCCAGCCCATCTCTGCTTGGCAGCCATCTCCAAGACGCCACCATCTCCGATTCACACCATCTCCGGTGCTTCAGCCATCTCCGGTGCTTCAGCCATCTCCTCAGCGTAAGCAGAAGAGCACTGCCACGAAGAGCATCAGTAGCACTGCCACAAAGAAATCCGCAGGAAACCGTACGCCAAACAGTTCAAAAAACTATGTCCCGCAGCCTTCCGCCAAACCATTGCCGGTTTTACCGTGGAATCGCAGCGACGAGGAGACCAATAGGATCTCGGAAGAAGAGGTCAAGAAATTCTTTGCACCTAGACGGGCCGAGCCAAAGGAGAAAATAAATCCAGCGGTGGTGGAGAAGTTTTACAAAAATCTTTTGAAACCTGAAACCCCACTTCTGCCGGACTACGAGCGCCAGATTTTGAAGGCGGATGCAAGGCGCCGTAGGGAGACTGAAAGTAGCAGTCGTGAGGCACCCCAGAAAATAGTTCCCATGCTCGGAGAGCAGGAAAACCAATCATGCGCCCCGCTCCAAATGTTCGACACACGGGACGCTCCTCCCGTAAATGATTACGAGGAAGAGCTACAAAGAAAGGCCAATGAGATGGGGATGACTTACATTGCATACTTGAACATCATGGGAGACAACTTTCCCAAATGCGATGCCAACCCCATACAGCCATGGAAGTATGGGAAGAATCTCGTCAAGAAAGAGGAGCTCAAGAATCTACCAACAAAGATGCGAAAATTGCACAAGTGGTACCTTGATTTCTGCAAGACGAGAAAAGAAGAATGGATCACGGCGCATATAAGAGATGAGATTTTCTTGTGCGGAGACGACGGGATCGACTTCAACATTCAAGACTTGCATTTTCTATTCAATCAGAAGGAACTCGATAAAGCTTCCATCAGCCTTTATTGTGTGTAAGTACTATTTCTGTAATTTATATCTCATCTCATTCACTTCATTAGTTGCATGTATATATATATGCTCACCATATATGTATATACTATTATGCAGGAAAAAGGTTATGGAATGCAGGAAAGGAGGCCCTTTTGACATTGGGTTCGTTGACCCAAATAGAGTTCATGAAGAAGTGGTAAGAACCAAACCCGGGCAAACAGAAGATTACTTGCTAAGGTCTTTACTGAGACAACAAACCAAAAGGGAAATACTATTGCCTTACAACTTCTCGTGAGTACTGTTACCCTCTCTCTTGTACACATTCTGTTTCGGCTTACTCGATGTTAAGCGTAACTGATGATGAGTTACGCATGCGTAGGTTCCACTTTATTCTGCTAGTCATTCAACCCGACTCAGGAAAAGTCCTTGTCATGGACTCGTTACGAAAAGAAAAAGAGATATGGGCAGACTTTAGAGAGATGCTCCAGAGGTAATTTCAATCATATTATCGCACTAGATCGGCAACTTTCGTGAAAACAAGTAATTAATTACTCCTTTATCCATTTTCTTTGCCGGACAGGGTTTGGAAAAGGTTCACGGGCAGGGCCGTGGGTGAATGGTCAGAAGAACTAAAATTTGTAGACCAAAATGTAACTAATACTAGCTAGCTAGGTCTGCGTATCTCTTTGATTCTGCTTCCAATTCCATTATATCATGCTTTATTGATTATTATTTTGATTGAACTCTCTATTCTCGTAAAGTGCGCGTATCAGGGATCCGACAATAACTTATGTGGGTACTATGTTTGCGAGTTCATTCGCAACACGATATGTGCGACGGGCCAAGCCGCACTAGAACAACTTAGAGTAAGTAAACAAAGTACACAACATTATTTTATTACCATCAATTGTGTTGAGTTTTATTCTTATATATATATTGACCCCATTCTTCATATATATTCAGACTGAACGGATGCGGGACCAACTCCTACCATTTGACCGCATACGAGCCATTCAAGAGGAACTGGAGGGGTTCATACTTGATGAGGTCGTCACGCCTGGCGGAGAACTCTTTAGATATCCACCAAAATGAACGCGATGATGTATGTGCCGATGATATATGTCGATGATGATGTTTGCGTATAATAGTTGCTTAATTATTCATGTACTGTATGTACCGATGACGATGTATGTGTATACGCCCCGATCGATTCCCCTCCCTCCCGCAAATACGCCTAGAACAGGGCAGAGGACGGAAAGCGGCCTAAATCTTCGCATGGCGTAGATTTAGGCCGTTTCCCGCGGCGAAGAATTTAACACCGGTTCGTGTTACGAACCGGTGTTAACGAGGGGGGGGGGGGGGGCTGAGCCCTGCGGCAGCCCCACGTGCGCCACCCTTTAACACCAGTTTGTATAAGAACCGGTGTTAAAGGGGGCCCCCTCTAACACCGAACCCTCAACAGCGGTTGTAGAACCGCTGTTAGAGGGCCCTCCCAACCGGTGTTAGAGGGGGGGCTCTGCACTAGTGTGCGTAACTTGGTCGACACCAAGCTCGTGTTAATTTCTCTCTTACCAAACTATTTGACACATCAGAACTACGTGTCATGCATCATTGTGTAGTTATTGCTAAGATATGAGTATAATTTTTCCATGTACCTTATCCAGCACTAATAATCAGATCACACATAAAAGACTTGTGTATACATACATTAGATGTTCCCTCGATCAATCATACATTCATGCGCGTACTTAATAGGTACACAATAATATCAGAGAGTTTTTCCTTTTGAAATGAAAAGTATGACAACCGAACGTCATTCTTTATTAATTTATTCAACAAAGAACTGACAAAGAGCATACATCAAAAACCCTGATGCACCACTCAAACACCCTATAAGCCCGACAATGGGTGAAGATCATATCAGCATGGTCTTATGCCCTGAAAACTCGAAAATCCTCATCAACTATTTTTTAGGAATCCTCATCAAATAAGAACCGGGAACAATACATACCCAATGACACTCTCTAGGACAAATGAGAACGTGCATACGGTCTAGCAGACTCTTAGCAACATCTCATGCACACGCTACAGAAGCCATCACCAAAAGAAATATTTGGATAAAGATTTGCATTATACTTGTTAGGACTGTTGTCGACACCTCCATGATGCCAAGAAGTGCCCCACCCTGCCCTTGTCGATCAAGACGCTTCCGCCGCCGATACTCTATGACTCCATGCTGCTAACTCGATGTCATCGACATGGAAGATGCCACGCCGCACCACCTTCAAACCTTTTCGACTAGCAGCCACTCCAAAAAAGATGCCCCCATAAGGGAGAATGACATGTAGCATCTCCATCGTATGATCTAGGAGAACCATATCTGGGGTTTCTCTGGAGTAGCCCGAGTGAAGATGCGAGAGCTACGTTGATGATGACTTCGACAAGGGTGCGACCCAAAAACACCACCATCGTCCACCATGACTAGAATCGTCTCGGTTTCCACCAGCAGCCACGCATCTCCACTGTCTGATCTGCGATGCGGCACACAGAGAGATCTCGACAGATGCATGACAATTGTGGCAGTATGCCTATGAGACATCAGAAATTAAGTTTCCAACCAAAAGTGTGGCGTAGTAGGATTAGAATGTTTTTATGTTCATTTCACCAAAAGGGATTTTTTAAGAAATCCAAAAGGGATTTTGCCAGGTGTGTTAGGTTTTTATTTTAGGAAATTCATGAGGGATTTCTCAGGCATTTGCTGATTTTGATCACGGACTGTTGCCTCTTTCCTGCCTTAATTCTGGAGGGCTAACACTGTTTTTTCAATGTAGTTAATGATAAAAGAGGCTAATGAAAGGTTGGATAAATATCAAAGCATCTATTACTCCACCTTGATCGGACACTGAGATAGTTGTGACATCGATGTGCTTCTGAGCAGTACGTACACGATCCTCTCGAGCGTAAGATAACCTTCTCATGATGTACATCTCACCCATGATCCATCCCCATAGGAATAATATTTGTGCATGCACAATGCTTGCTCAGTTCACTGTTAGATGTAAATCAACAGTAGCAGCACAAGACCGACACAGTGGCAGCAACTAGAACACCTAATGAACATAGATAAAAGAGGTAGATGATCTTTACTGGGTGCAGGTGTTGAGAATGAAGAGGCCATCGTTTCGTGTGTGATGCAGGCCTAATCCTTTGTTGGAATAGAGGATTTGGCAAAGTTACAAACCCCCCCCCCCCCCCCCCCCCGCCCGCCCGCCCTCCAGCGGCACTTCCCTAGCACTGGCGGGGTATAGGATGGCCTTCCAAACGCTGTTGCGCCTGCCTAGATCGGTAGGGTTTTGGGGATATAGGGGAGCAGGTGTAGCAGATCGTGAACTGATAGATCAGATCACTGCGAGGATCTCCTCCTTTATATGATGCAGGCAACAGGGGACCAAACCATCGAGTTGGTTTTGGTGCCCACCATCAGGACGCGTTGGTTATGTACGAGGTGGCTGAAAAACGTTGGTTTTGTGGGTCCCCACTTTTACTTAACGTTGTTTACCCTTTGGACTCTGTCATTTGTCAACCTGACAGAAAAATTATCTCTACCTCCTGTCTTTATTTAACGTGACAGATCAACCAACATTCACAACGTGGTATCTGACGGGTGAGCAAACGGGGAGCTAACTCTTAGGGCACAAACCTTCTGGGAAACAATTTTCTGTTAGTGCTTTCTTGCTTGGCCAATTCCAATCTACAGGAAGGATATCACTAGGATGTAAGTCGGCCTGGCGGAAATTGCATAATGACTCACTTTTCCCTACTTTACACCCTCTTACCGACCGCGATTGGAACATACTTTGTCATTGAAGTAACCCATCTCCAATTGGTCCTCTCCCCATTGTTGAGTGAATTCCGAATGTCTCACAAGCCCAAATTAGCTAACCTCAAACGTCTAATTTCTCAACTAGATGTGCTATAGGAGTGCCCATTAGAAAGTTTTCCAGCTCAACGTATATGGCATATCTGAATTATGAAGCCTGGCACTAAGTCATGCCGGTAATTTTATAGAGAACTCAAGCGTCAATGCGGGACTTGATTGATGGCAGGCTCGTCTTAATACTCCCTTCCAAAACAGTTCGACCAACCAGAACCATGTTATGTATCATTGTAGTTGGAGCTATGCTACAACTGTACCGTACAAGTAAAATTACTCCAAGTATCTCACTTCACTAACGATCAGATCACCCATTGACGCCTAAGCTAGCTATATATATTGTTGTAGCTCGTGATAATTTGACAAAACTGCATGATATGCAGGAGGCAACAAACTTGCTGACAGGACAAGATCTGTATGGGGAATTAATATGGCCAGTACTTGTGTTAGATACGAGGCAGTCTAGATTAAAATATGTGTTTCTTTATATTCATTTCTTTACCCATTTCCCCTTGGCTTATGTCTTTAAACCTCAATGGTATGTTCAAACATGTAGTTATATTAGAGTCTGGACTTCTTAAGTCTCAATTAAGTTTAGTCATTATAGATGACAACCAGTTGGTGTGATACATACTATTGGTGCAAATATCATGCAATGGATGCTATGTAAAAAAGTAACTACCGTAGAATATACTCTTGTTTACCCACAAAAAAAAGTAGAATATACTCTTGTTCTCTCTGAGATGTACTTTGTTTGATATACTAGATATTGTGCAAATTTCATTCATCTGTCCACCATGATAGTGCATACTGGTCAAATTACTTGATGCCCTAATTACTTGATGCCTATATAAGCTGTAGGGGTTTCCCCTGCAGTAGTTAGCTTCAGTTACTTGATGCTTACCCATATGTAGTGCTAATTGATTTTAGGAACCAAATCGGGCTAGTTCTACAACCTATGTGTATAATAGTGATGGGATTAGGTGTTACCTTCCTCTCTAGACCAAAGTATTGTTTTGACTATTGAGATTAAGCACCATAGGTTCATTTCTTGTTGAACGTGATCCGGCCGAGACAGCCGTGACGTCACTTCTTCTGTACCCACACATAGAAATTTATATCTGCTACCTTAACTTCAAAATGTTTAATCATAACTGCTTGTCCACCGCAAGCATTTCCTAAATGCGCGCACATTACACATATGTGGACTTACAAATTTCTCTTAAATCCAACTACATATTTTCTTTGGTTCTTCATATATGCTTTCTCACCCTATAAAGCAATGGAAATGAAGTTGATGTATTGCTAATACATAGTTCTTTATGATATGTGTAATACAAAGTTTTTATTGAACTTTGAATACTTCCTTAATTTAAATAATTTCATATCAGGCATGTGCGCGGCAAGCCGTGCATTCCTGCCTAGCATGTAAAAATTCTCGGTCGGATATAGGCTAGGCAGGGTTTACGTCAGGAGGTAACCATTCACAGCTATACGACCGATCTCCATGCACGAGCCTCTCAAGTGCTAGAAAACATGATCTAAGTGTTTGACATATCACCCATAACCCAGAAATAATGTCTTGGGCATGGGCAATTCTAGCATAGTTCGCTTCACAACAAGGTGTTGCCTTGTGTTCGGAGAGCCAGAGATGAGTGAACGGAAGTTGTCATGCTAAATGCGCAAACGACTAGCAGATATTTATTACTCCCTCCGTCCCGTATTAGATGTCGCACGCACCGTACAATGTCATTTTTTGCAAAAAGTCCCTAAATCACTCAAAACGCTTCAAATAGACCCCTAATCTTGAAATTCAAACGCTAATCTTTTGTCTCCATCTCCGTCGTCCTCGACGGTGGCCGATCGACGGAATCGGCAAAGAACGACGGGGGAGAGGTCAGGAAATCGATCGATCTGGGATCAACACCGTCTCCCCCGTCCTGGTTTTTGGCCAATCGACCTGGGATCAACCACGGAGCTAGCTGCCTCCGCGCGCCTGCTCCCTGCCTCCGCTCCGTGCCGCTGCTCCCTCTCCCGCTCGTCCGCGCGTGCCTGCTACGCTGCGTGCCGCTGCTCCGGCGCGCCAGCTACCTGCCTCCGCGTGCGCTAGCTCCGCTGCGTGCCGCAGCTCCGCGCGCGCCTGCTACCTGCCTCCGCGCGCGCCAGCTCCGCTGCGTGCCGCTGCTCCGCGCGCTGCCTTGCCGCTGCTCCCTGCTCCTCTGCTCCCTGTGCGTCTTCCAGGACGAGCTCGAGCTAAACTGCAGGTATGAAATTAAGATTGGAAAGGAAGGGAAATGTGGCAGTAGTTATTAGGATTATGATACTGAACAAACAGGAACTAAACTACCTGTAAGATGACAAGTAAAGGAACTGAACTGGTGCAAGATGAATGTCTGGAGCAGCATTTTCATGCTTGTAATATGATACCTGATGATTGGCACATTTAACTTCTTCATACCCATCATCCACCCAATAACGGTCAATAGATTCCCTAAGTTCCCCATCCTCATACTGAGAATCATCTTCCTCAACATCAACTTTCGTGGTCACTGAAAGGTCTTTGCTAATATGAGATGTTCTTGTCTGATAGCAGTGTTCTAGAAAACTATTCGATGCAACCTTCTGAAGGTCATTTTTGTAACCACTTGGATAGCTCTATTCTGCAGATTGTGAATCCACAATACATTCCACTTGGATAGCTCTCCGCTGCTCCATGTGCGTCTTTTAGGACGAGCTCGAGCTAAACTGCATGTACGAAATTAAGATTGGAAAGCTAGCTGAAGCATGGTTCCCAATCATCAACTCTGTACACCTGAAGATAAATAAAGATTAGAAAATAATACTCCTGAAAATTGACCAAGTAAAATTGACCAGGAAAATAATACTCCTGAGTAATATTTTGATCAGAAGCGATGACAGTTAAAACAAAAGGTAATGGTAATAGTGAAAAGGAACATCAGCCTTACCAGTCTCTTTAAACCACGTCCAGAATTTGGGACATAAGCATTGACCAAGTAAAAGTTATCACCCTGCCCTCCTGATCATGTTCTGCTGTACCAATTCCATATTGGACAGAAATTGGTTTTACCTATGTATGCAATGGAACCACAAGCCAAAAAAATGTTAAGACCGACTTTACACCAACTGATATGTTATGGCAAACACTGAAATTACTCCAGTCCCTGAATACTCAAGCCTTGCAACACTGCATGACCAATAGCTATGGTCATACCCTGCAATCAGCTCCTTAAAATCTTTAACATTGCCCTCCTGAAAATAGAGCAAAAACAGTCATCTTCCCCCATCTAGCAAGTCTGAGTCATCCTAAGAAAGCAACCATAAAAACAAAAGACAGGGTTAGAGAGACCGTAAAAAAGTAATGTAAAAAAGAAACAGGACAGAAGTATAAGATCACAGAACAGAACCCCTTAATTTGTTTAAAGCTGCTTGTTATCAGAACAAGAAGCCGAGATTCCTCAAGAACAAGTTGGTCTCGACTTGAATGTGTTTGCTCCAGAAGAAGAAGTTGGTCTTGATTTCAATGTGATTGCTCCACTAGAAGTTGGTCTCGACTTGAATATGATTGCTCCAGAAGAAGAAGCTGGTCTCGACTTGAATGTGATTGCTCCAGAAGAAGCTGGTCTCGACTTGAATGTGATTGCTCCAGAAGAAGCTGGTCTCGACTTGAATGTGATTGCTCCAGAAGAAGTTGGTCTCGACTTGAATGTGATTGCTCCAGAAGCTGCATATTTACAAGAAGATGCTCCTGATTTGGATGATATGGAAGAAGATGCTCCTGATTTGGATGATATGGAAGAAGATGCTCCTAATTTGGATGATATGGAAGAAGATGCTCCTGATTTGGATGATATGGAAGAAGATGCTCCTGATTTGGATGATATGGAAGAAGATGTTCCAGGTGTTCACCATACAAAACCAGAACTAACAAATGAGCAGAGATTTGGTGTCTACTTTGCCTTGGCGGTAATCAAGTCTGAGAGATGGAGCGATACAAACAGAGGACAAGCAACTTATTGCATGCCTCGTGGATACAAGTGTACGGACAGTTGAAAGAATATGGGAGAAAGCCCTGGGCCAGATTAAACGAGGCGAAGAAGTAGATGTTTCAAACAAGAGAAAGGGTAATGTGGGACGAAAAAAGAAAGACCTGGGTTTGTCGAGGGTATTGACAGTACCACTGAACAAACGGAAGACAATCTGAGGACTAGCAATGTCATTGGGTATAGCCCGGTCAACCTTACACAAAAGGTTTCAGATGGGTAAGCTGGTGCGTCGGAGAAGCAGCTTGAAGCCTATGATGACACAAGAAAACAAGATTAAGAGACTAAAATTCTGCGTCTCCATGCTAGAGCAGAACGAATTGACATATCCCCGGCCTTCCTTCCAGTTAATGGACAACATTGTCCATATTGACGAGAAGTGGTTTGATATGACAAGGAAGAATAACAACTACTATCTACTTCCTGAAGAATCCCTACCCTTGCGCACCGTGTGGAACAAGAACAGCATTGGGAAAGTAATGTTCCTGACTGTCGTGGCGAAGCCAAGGTTTGGTGAAGGTGGCGCAGTGACATTTGATGGAAAAATTGGCACATGGGCATTTGTCCAAGATAAGCCAGCAATAAAAAATAGTAAAAACAGAGATAAAGGGACACTCGAGTTGAAATCTATAAAGGTTACTAGAGATGTTATGAGGCAGTACTTGTGTGAGAAACTAATTCCTGCTATCCAAGAAAGGTGACCCGACGAAGATGAAAAAAGAACAATCTTCATTCAACAAGATAATGCAAAACCACATCTCCTTCCTGGTGATAAGGCTTTTTTACGGGTTGTAGCAAAGACTGACCTGAAAATTAGGTTGTTGCAGCAACCTCCTAATAGTCCGGATATGAATGTCCTTGACTTGTGCTTTTTTAGGTCTTTACAGTCTCTCACAGATACAAGAGCACCAGCAACTATAAAAGAATTGATAGAGGGTGTACATGAAGAATACCATAAGTATGATGTCAAAAAGCTAGATCGAAGCTTCTTGACACTACAGTACTGTATGGTTGAGGTTATGAAATTAGGAGGTGGCGTCTTCAGGGAGGCACCACACAACAAAAAGGAAAGACGGCAAGCAGAAGGATTGCTACCAATCGCTACATGTGTCACAGCAGAATTGCTCGCAAATACATTGGCCCTTATAGCAGCAGGGTAGTTGAAAAATAGCTGAGCTTAAACTTTGTGTCAACTACTCTGTGTCAACAGGGTAGTTGAAAAAAAAATCTTGGACAGAAAATTGTAAGAAATTACTCCTGTAAGTGACATTGGTTCCTGTAAGCAATTACTCCTGTACACACTACATATTATCTATTGCACACACTACATATTAAACTCTGCTTCAACTATATTTATTTGGATGTGTTGTTTTGCTACTACACACACTACATATTATCTACTCCATACTATTTGTAAATTCAGCTAGAATTTTTCTTTGGATGTGTCAACTATATTTCTTTAGAGGTTTCTGTTGAAAGAGAAGCTTCCCATGTAGAATGGGGGCTTAAGTGAAGATGCTCTAACTCCACTTGATCGATGAAATCATTATCATGCTTCACAGATTGAGATGACTGGCCATAGAGAGAAATTGTAGTACACCAAAGATGAATACTTGAGGGAGTACAAAAGATATGGTACATACAAGTATGACTATGCAGATTTGGTACATACAAGTACAAAAACTGAACAAAAGATATGGTATAGTATGGACATTGTCCATATTGTCTATATTGACGAGAAGTGGTTTGATATATCAACATTGTCCATATGGACATTGCAACTGCATATTCATACCATACCAAAGCTGAATGTAGTACAGTCTGAATGGAGTATCTTCTAGGGAATACATAAATGCAGACAATGAGAAGGTCAAGTTTTCAGACACTCAAGTCTGAATGTAGTACACCAAAGTCTGAATCTGCTAATGCTAATCTGCTACTGCTAATCTGCTAATCTGCTAATGCTAACCTGCTAATATTCTACTGCTAATTTGCTACTGCTAATCTGCTACTCAAGAAGCCACCTAGCTACTACTAATCTGCTACTCAAGAAGCCACCTAGCTACTACTAATCTGCTACTCAAGAAGCCAGGGGTAGTACCTGCTACTCCTGCTGCTGCTATGCCAAGTGCCAGGCCGAGGCTAGCGCCTGGCGACGACGCCACTGGCCATTGAAGTCGCTGCTGTGCCCTTGAGGTGCTCCCCGGTGCCCTTGAGGTACTCCCACTGGCCATTGAAGACGCCACTGGCCCTTGAAGTCGCCGTTGTACAGGGCTAGATGCCTTCCTCCTCGGTGCCCTTGAGGTACTCCCCGTCGCCGATGTGCGCCCCGGAGGTGCCCTTGAGGTAATCCCTGTCGCCGCTGTACTCCCGTCACCGCTGTGCGCTCCTTGAGGTACGGCCTTGAGGTACTCCCCGACGACCCATGATGGCCTCGCCATGGAGGATAGAAACGAAGGTAGGTGGGAGATGGATCTCCGTGCTCTGGGACATGAGCGCCGCCACGGAGCCGGCAAGTCGCGCGCTTTGCAGGGTGGTCGCAGAAAAGGGGATCCATTTTCTCGTTGGGGGCAATCTGGTTGGTGCAAGAAGGTGGAGGGCATCCCAGATCGGTGAGTGAAGTTGGAGGGGAGGGCGGCGATGAGGGGAAGTGGAGGGGAGGGAGAAGAACAGAGCGAGGCGGCGAGCCAAAGCGCGGCGAGGCGATGAGCCAGAACGGCGGCGGCGTCACACGAGAGGAGGGGAACGCGAGGAGGAAGAAGTCACGGGAGGGACTGCGGGTTTCAGGTGAAAAAGGTTAGGGTTTTTTTGAAAAAAAGCCACCGTGACATCTAATACGGGACGGAGGGAGTACTATTAACTGGCAGCTGGTCTGGTTGTGGAAATGCAATTTTGATTTGCATTTCCCTAGTTTACACGCCATCCATGATGTAGATTAGTACATTTAGAACATTTTGGTAAGCCATCATATTTGATCATTACCTAGTGACTAGAAGCCCTGCATTATTCTCCTCGTACTTGGGTACGTGAATCTGAGAGAGAGAGAGTTAATGTCTGCTAGGTGGCTTTTGCCACGCAGTTTGATGTCGGCCTCACTTCCTATGTTGTTCCTTTCTTGTTGGAGATCCTTGGGTTCTATGGCATGAAGATAACCAGACCGCTTAGGTCTGCTTCTCGATCTATGAGTGGCTGATGAGGAGTCTACAAGCTACCTCGCTCGGCCGAGCTCTTTGCCGTCTTCGATCAGCTCCACGTGCTCAGAAGTGTTGTCGGCGAGGAGACAAAGTTGGTAGTCGTTAACTGAATTCAGGTCTTACGGCTCATATCCTTCATGTGCGTGTGGAGTGAATTCCCCATGTCTCACAAGCCTTATTGGATATGAACGTTTGATCTACTCAAGTACACGACGACCTTCGGGAGTACATGACCTTCGGGTGTGGCCATCAGAACGTTTGCCGGCTGCACTGTATATAAAAGCTAAGGCATCCGGTGGTTTCCAGTAAGTGATGGGCTCATGTTATATAGAGCTAAAGAATCACGCATGGTCTGATCCGCCCCCGCTTGTGTACTTTCCTCCCAAAACAATGGGCCCATCAGAACCATACGTGTCACGTGATTGCATAGCAGAAGCATTGATTCACGAAGAGTGAAAAAGTACGTCACCACTGTTAGAAAAGGAAAATCACAACTTTTCTTCACTTAATTAAGTAGAAAAGTACACTAACTCTAGCTACTCATTTACTAGAAAAGTACACTGATTCGCGTAAGAGCAAATATCAAATGATTGTTAAGAATATAATACATGCATAGCTCTTTCCATCAATTCGGACTTTTGGTTCAGATGGCTAGTGCATCAATTCAATGTGGTATCAGAGCCAAGGGGTCTCAAGTTCAAGACCCTACTCACGCAGTTTATAAAAAAAAAAGATCATGCGTCTGTCAGGAATGTAGGTACCAGCGGTGGGACGAGGATAGAAAGGACGCGTCTCATCAAAAGTAACATCACGAGAGATACGCATCCGACGACCAACGGGGTCCCAACAGCGATAGCCCTTATGCTCATCACTGTATCCAAGAAAGACACACTCAACAGACCGAGCGGTCAGTTTGGTGCGTTCGCGAGGAGTAAGGAGAACATAGCAAACACAACCAAACAAGCGAAGCATGGAGTAGTCTGGAGACTGTCCAGATAGGCGCTCAAGAGGGATACCACCCTGCAGAGCGGCAGAAGGCTGAATATTGATGAGGTAAGCCGACGTAGCGGCAGTCTCAGCCCAGAAATGCGACGGAAGAGAAGAAGCAATCATCATGGCACGAGTGGTCTCAAGAAGATGGCGATGCTTACGCTCAGCAACGCCATTTTGGGCATGTGCACCAGGACAGGAGAACTGAGCAAGAGTGCCCTACTCAGCAAGAATATCTCGCAACATATGGGAGATATACTCACCAGCAGAATCAGCACGAAACACACGAATGGGGGTAGAATATTGAGTACGGACCATGGTCACAAAACGCTGATATATGGAGAGCACTTCACTGCGAGAGCGCATAAAAAAACCAAGTGTACCGAGAAAAATCATCGATGAATAAAATATAGTAGCGATGGCCCCCTTTTGAAGCGAAAGGAGCCGGACCCCAAACATCAGAATGAACTAAATCAAAAGGTCGCTGAGATACAGATGCGCTAGTAGGATAGGGAAGCTGAATCTGTTTACCCAGCCTACAGCCCTGACAATGTAAAGACCCATCTCCTAAGATAGACCCCAGAAGACCACGATGAACTAATGACGATGATGCCACTGCTGAAATGAGCTGGTAGCAGAGGCGACGACGAGAGAAGAACTGGCAGATGAAGTGGCAGCAAAAGGAACACGAAGCCAGTCTAACTCCCAAAGTCCTGAAGAGTCACGGCTGCGAGGGCCAGCTCCAACCAGGGCCTATGTGCGAAGGTCCTGGACAACACAAGAATCAGCATCAAGAATGACGCGACAACCAGAGTCAGTAAGCTGGCTAGCAGAGAACAGATTCATCTTAAGAAGAGGGACATAAGAAATATCAGGAACAGAAAAAGAAGAAGTAGAAAGGGTGCCCCGACTAGAAACAGGAAGAGAGGTACCATCAGCCGTAAAAACACGGACATGAGAAGGAAGAGAACGAAGAGCGGACAGAAAAGAAGACTTAGAGGTCATATGAAAGGAAGCTCCAGAATCCAGATACCACGAAGATGTACCTGACTATGTACAAGGTGGTGGTCGCGCAGTGCCTGAAGAATCAGTCACAGAACCAGCAGTGCCCGTCGAAGAAGAGCCTGTAGCAGCACGCAGACCGCGAAGACTCCTGATAATATCCTGATCAGAGAGAGCAACTGCTGAAGACCCGGAAGGAGCCGACGGCCCACGAGCCTGGTGCTGCTGACGTAGACTGGGTCCCATGTATAACAGGTGGCCCAAGTGTGGCCATCCCTGTTGCAGTAAGAGCAGTGATGAAGAGAACCACGATGACCCTAACCACGAGCCTGCTGGTGACTCGACCACGAGGCTCTTTGGTCTGGCTCGAGACCGAGCTTTGGTGCTGACCACGACCACGACACGGAGGAGTGGGTAGTATCGGTGGCGGCGGCACAGGTGACCTCGGCTGAGTCGAGGGAGCAGACGGAAAAGGAGCACCACGAGTAGCAAGCACAGATGGAACCGCAAGAAGACCAGCACCACGGAGACGAGTCTCCTTAGCCCGAAGCTCAGACAACACCTCAGAGAGCGGAACACGACCACGAGCATTCAGCTGAGCACCCTGGGGCTCAAACTCCTGGCGAAGCCGAGATAGAAACTCATAGATGCGGTGAAACTCCAAATCCGAGCGCACAATCTGGCAGCACGAGCATGTGCCACAAACAGCAGTACAAAGAGAATCAAGCTGACGCCAGATAGCAGCACTCTGAGTATAGAACTCATCAATAGTGGAATCACCCTGTTGAAGAGCATGCTCCTAGTGGACCACGGATAGGTAAAGAGCATCCCTAGACGGCTGATAGCGCTGACGAAGATGTGCCCACTGAACGGCAACAGTAGGGAGACTCATGAACTCAGGAACATACTAGGGCAGAACACTGGAGGTGAGAACAGCAGCAACACGAGCATCCTCATTGACCCACTGAGTGTAGGCAGTCAGAGCGTGGCGATAGGTCTCGAAATCAGCAGAGTACTGTTTGAACTTCAGGTCATAAGCAACAACAGCACTATCATCGGCACTCTGAGCAGCATCCTTGGCTTTCTGAGAAGCATCAGCACCGAGAACAATCGGCGTCGGCGGAAGAGGATCCACAGGAGCAGGGGGCACGGCGGACATGTCAACACCTGTATTTTTCAATCCTAGATGCCTGTTATGCCATACATCGCAATCCCAGAATTACCATTTTTGCGAGACATAACAGAATTGGATACCATAGTACATCATCCATTACAAACGATACATAAGTTCTTACACAAATAGGGATCTCATGATCCAGTTCTTAATACAACTTCAAGCAGCGGAATACGTAATAATAACGGTAGCGTAGGCGAAGCTCCATCTTCGGGGTCACAGGCAATGCTGACGATGGGAGATGATCCTAGTTGTTGTAACCTTCCTGGGGTCCATCTTCCAGGTACTCCTCTTCATATTATGGCCATGGGAATAGCCAGGGACAAAGCCATAAGTACTCTTTAAGTACTCGCAAGCTAATACTAACAGGTAACAGGGACTTTTGGATAATAGGACACTAGGCTCTAGGGTTGTTTTGCAAAAGCCAGATTTATCTCTACTAGGTTCCAAAGCTAGTCACAATTTTATAAATCCTAGGTGGGATCTTGTAACTCAGGTCACAACTCTGTTGTGGTCAAGTCAAAGTCTCAATTCATTTCACAAGTCATTTTGAAAAGTCTGATGGGGGAACAGTATGGCCACTCCAACTGTCCACAACCGCGGACGCGGCTATTTGAATAGTTTGACACTCTGTAGAGATTGTCCACTTTCACCACAACATTCGATACATCCGCCAGGAACAAATCCTGAATTCACTGTTGGAGATATGCCCAAGAGGCAATAATAAAGTGGTTATTATCATATCTTCACACTTATGATAAATGTTTACATACCATGCTATAATTGTATTAACCGGAAACATTAATACTTGTGTGATTTGTAAACTAAAATAAGAGTCCCTAGTAAAGCCTCTTGTTAAACTAGCTTGTTGGTTAATATATGATCATGGTTTCCTGATCATGAACATAGAGATGTTATTAACAACAGGATCATATCATTAGGAGAATGATGTGATGGACATACTCCTATAGATAAGCGTAGCATAAAGATCAAGTCATTTCAATAGTTCAACTGCTATATGCTTTCTGATACATAGTAACCTAATTCCTTCGACCATGAGATCATGCTAATCACCATCACCGGAAGGATGCTTTGATGACATCAAACACCACAACGTAACTGGGTGGCTATAAAGGTGGCATTGAGTGTTCGGAAAATATGTGTTGAGGCACATGGATCAAGAGTGGGATTTGTCCATCCATATGACGGATAGATATACTCTGGGCCCTCTCGGTGGAATGTCATCCAATTAAGCTTGCAAGCATGTGACTGGGTCACAAGGGATCACATATCACGGGAACGAGAAAAGAGTACTTATCGATGTGAGGTTGAACTAGGTATGCAGAGATCCGAAGCGATCATAACCTCGGATAAGTAAACTATCGTGAGACAAAGGGAAATTGGTATCGTATGTAAGTGGTTCATTCGATCAAAGTAATCGTAGAAATATGTAGAACCATATGAATTTCCAGATTCCTCTATTGGTTATTGTTAGAAGTGTCTCGATCATGTCCGCATAATTCACGAGCGTGAGAGACACACTTAAGGATTGACGTTGTTTGAGTAGTTATGGTATTATGAGAAAGAGACCGAATGTTGTTGGTCTCGGATGGGATCCGGGATATCACGAGGTGATCCGAATGGTCCGGAGAATAAGATTCATATAAGGAAAGTCCCGTTTGAGTTCGGGAATGATTAGGTGTTTTCATCGGGAATGTTCTAGAAGGTTCCGGAATGTCCGGCACTCCGGGGGGAAGGGGTACATGAATGTGTCATTACATATTGGAATGATTGCATCATGTACTAAGTGTTCTCGCTGTTCCAAATAAAGGCTTAAATTGAATCCTCAAACTGAAAAGTCAAATGGCGGTTTGAAAGTCAAAAGCTAAACAGAAACTGGGGAAACAAGCAAGAGGAGGTTGAAACCGACTTGGGGGAGGAGTCCCTCCTCTCCAAGCCGGCGCGCCACCCAAGGCCGACTTGGGGAGGGACTCCCTCCCCTTGGCCGCCCCTCCCACCTATAAAAGGAGGGGCAGGGCCTCCTCCTCTAGACACACAATATCCTCTAATCTAAATCCTAGCCCTAGACTCCGGTTTAGAGCCGCTTTGGTTTAGATCTTCTAATTGCCCTAGCCTTCGGATTAGAGCCTTCTAATTGGTGTGTATAAACCCTAGACCACCAATAGCTCTCTCATACTCCACCATACTCGCTCCGGCTTAAGGCGAAGCCCTGCGAGATCTCCCCTCTACTTTCGGTACCACGCCGTTGTGCTGCCGGAATCGCGAGGAGAGTGCTACAACCTCCGTTGCCTGCTGGAACAAGGGAGAGGAAGGTCTTCGTCGAGTACCGAACGTGTGACCGACTGCGGGAGCGCTGCCGGAACGCAGCGCCGGAAGGATCGTCTACGCGATCTTGAGATCGGCAAGTGTACGACTACATCACCCACGAGAATCTGCTCTCGTTAACCGCTTTGGAATCTTCGAGGGTGAGTTCCTTTATCGACTCGTTGCTACAATCTAGTAGATAGATCTTGGCTTGTTTGTTTGCATGCGGTAGAAATTTTTTGTTTTCCATGCTACGAACCCCTAAGTGGTATCAGAGCTGTGTCTATATGTAGATCTGTTGCACGAGTAGAACACAATGGTCATTGTGGGCGTTGATGCTTTTATTGTCGATTGCTTTTTGTGTACTTTGCATCTTGCGGTATGTTGGGATGAAGCGACCCGGGCTAACCTTACATGACATCGTTCATGAGACTTGCTCCACGCTTGACATGCAACTTGTATTGCATAACTGGCTTTATGGTGCTGCTTTCTAGCATAGTTAAGATCCAATTTACAACGGGTAATCAACAATGCTAGTATCAATGTTGTGGTTCTTGTTCGCAAGTTAGAACGACACTTATTGAAATCCCCAAACCACATAAAATATGCAAAGAAAGTAGAGGCGTCTAACTTTGTTTTGCAGGGGTGTGCAGTGATGTGATATGGCCATGATTGTGATTATATATGATGTATGCAATGTTCCTTATTGTAAGTTGGCAACCGGCAGGAGCCATATGGTTGTCTTTAATTTCTGTTAAGACCCGCATGTCTATTCAAAGTAGTTGTAATAGTTGAAGCCGGTGGACGACAACCATGGAGAAGCATCATTGACCTTGATGCAATGTCGGTGATGAGGGAGATCATGTCCATGCTTGAAGATGGAGATCGGAAGCACAAAGAAGAAAGGCCATATCATATCACATATTATGAATTGCATGTGATGTTAATCCTTTATGCATCTTGTATTGCTTAGTAGACGACGGTAGCATTATAAGATGATCCTTCATGCACATGAATTTCAAGTCATAAAGTGTTCACCCTTAGTTAGCACCGTTGCTAAAGCTTGTTGTTTCGAAGCACCACGTGATGATCATCGGGTGTGTTAGAATCTACAAGTGTATACAAAGTGAGCAAGCCAGATTTGCTCATGCGGAAACTAAGGTTTGATCTTGACGAGCCTAGCATGTACAGACATGGCCTCAGGAACA
Organism: Avena longiglumis; assembly: GCA_030063025.1. Lineage (NCBI taxonomy): Eukaryota > Viridiplantae > Streptophyta > Magnoliopsida > Poales > Poaceae > Avena > Avena longiglumis. The sequence continues at coordinate 450,518,139 of CP125974.1, read as the reverse complement.
CGGATTACCGAAAGGTAGAGCATGAGTCATATAGTAGATATGATGAACATGTTGATTGTTCGCCATTGAAGCTATATCAACTCTCGTGATGATCGGTTTTGATGTGGTGGATTTGGTTCGTGTGATCACTAAAACAATGTGAGGGATATTGTTTTGAGTGGGAGTTCACCAAGATTAATTTAATTATTAATTAGAACTCAATTTATCATAAACTAAATCAAAGTGAAATTCTTGAGTTGTTGTAGTCATTGGCATCCGTTTACCACCTTGCGCTTAGTTATAATTGAGATGATAGAACTATAGAATTCTGGTTAGATACTTTACAAACTGGTATCGTATTGTTTTAAGTGTTAATCTAAAGTTTAAAAGTCCTATTGCAAACTTTCAGTAAGTTCCGGTTACTCCATGAAGTTTAATAATTAGTATTAAATCAAGAGTAACAATTCCAAGTGTTAGTATATAAGTATCATGTTTGTCTCCATGATTCTTGATATTCAAAGGATTCTCTTAATATCAAGGTTATCTAGGATCTGAAAGAGTTGTTTCAGAAACCATGATGTGTGGAAGATATTGTGATATCTGAAACGAAGTATTGGTTACAACATGATAGAGTATAATATGGCAAAAGTCATGTTCTCATATTTGATGAGAATTTGCAAAAGGTTAGAGACACTAGTTGTCCTAATCCTCCAAAAGGTTTTGGAGAGCAACATTATACTTGTGATTCACGGTTACAAGCTAAAAGTAGCTTGATCATGGATAAATCCATGATGAGGGTGAATATTTGATGTAGGTAAGATGTTTACTACACCAAGAGATTACTAAAGAAAGGAATTTGAAAGAACACCAAACATTTGATGATAGGTGATCTACTTCAAAGTGCAAGTCCAAAGACATTGGTATTTAATTATACACGCTTTGGATTATGTGTCATATGTATGACTCCACTATTGATATTGATAGATTCTTTCAAACAGAAAAGGAAATATTGAAAGAGAATCTCATAAATATATGGCAGAAAATAAAAGACTAGAATTGTTCAGTTTAAGTATATAGATGATATACATGTTATGGCTATATTCTTTGCTTATTAAACAATGTGGTTATTAAGTATTTGATACTGAATTTGTTGGTGTGAATCGTCATATGTAACAACACAATTCATGAACTACAATGGCCTAAGTAACTAGCAAAAGAATATGTGATGATGTTCATCGAGAACAAATAAAGGGTTATTGTGTTGCTCGTTAAACATCAAAGCTTGCCTTCAAGATTTGTTTTATCAGGTATTATGAGAACAAAAGGGTTGTTCAAATAAATTACCGTAATCCATAAAAGATGGATGATTCACAAATCTCGTTGGAGAAATCACATCCATAAAACTAGTGCTAAAAATGTCGAAAGACAAATTGATTGAAAGATCACTTAGGAAGTGACATCGCCGTTTAAATTATAATGGAAAGAAAACATGAAGAAACTCCATGTGGATGGAATTTTGGAGTCTTCTGATTTTTGATCAAATGACGCTTGTGAAACTTTCCTAAAGATAATTAAAACTTCGTTCATAGGCCAAAGGGAACGAATGACTAGCTTATTGGAACTTGTACATATTGTTGTATGAAATCCATTATGTGTAGTCAAAAGCGATAGATTTCAACTTCATATGCTTTCTCCGAAAATTTGAGTGAATATATGAATATTTACTTAATAAGGATAAAGTATGAAACACTTGAAAAGTTCAAGATGAAGTGCAAAATCATTGTAACAAGAATATGAATAGTTTATGATAAGATCATAAAGGAAAATATTTAAGTTACAAGTTTAGCATAATACCTAAGATTTAAGGAATCGTTCCGTGGATTTGCATTTCCGAAACACCATAAGAGTATGGAACGTTCGAGATATGTAATTAAACCTTGTTTGACATGGTAAGATCAAAGGTATAATTCATAAAACTACCATTATATTTTAAAGATTAAAAGCTTTAGAGATTACCGTTTTTCCACTGAAAAGAGCTCCATCATAATCCGTTGAGATGACACCATATAAAGTTATGGTTTGGGATACAACCCAAGTTGTCCTTTCTTAAACATTGGTATGCTATGCATAAGAAAGATGTTTGCAACCAAAGTCGGATGAACCTGTCTTTGTATGTTATTTCGAATAACTGTTAAGTAATCCTCCATAACATCAGAGACAAAAGTGTTTGTCACTTAAAACGTCAAGTTTCTTTCAGAAGGAATTTTCGTGAAAAGTTAAGTGGGAGGACAATAGAACTTTGATAAGGTTAAAAGAACCTTAGTCTGTATGTCGAAGTTGCTTGGCTTGAAAAGTGTTAGGAGGCAGCAACAAAGCTCATGGCTCACGTACCTCAAAGGTTGTGGTCACGGAGATCCAAGTTCCTATTGAAACAAGTAGGTCGGATGAACAATCAAATACCAAGATTTGAGGGTTGAATCATTATTTGAGAATAATGAACCGACTACATGCAAAGAAGCGATGATGGGCCCTGACTCCGTCAAATGGCTTGAAGCCATAAAATCCGTGATAGTTCCATTCATGAGAAATCAAGTTTTGAACTTGAAGGACCCTCGAGAAAGGTGTAAGACCTTACAGTTGTGCGGATCTATAAAGAAATATACATGGATGTTTCACATCTATAATCGACATATTGGGAAAGAGTTCACAACAATGTTCAAAGGTTGACTATGACAAGATTTGATCTTTCATAGTGATATTTAGTCTAGACGGATTAATGTAGCAACCACTACATATAATTTTGTTATATGATAGTTGAATAAACAAAACAAGTTCTTCTAATAGAATCGTTACCTAGGACATGTGCATAACACGGTCCATAGGGTTTTGTTAATTCATAGGATGCTAAAAGCATATGCAAACTTCAATGGTTGAAGTGAGCATCACGGAGTTGGAATCTTCACTATGATGAAACTGTTAAAGGAGTTTAAAAGTTCATTAGAGACAATAAAGATGCTTGCATTTGCAAGAAATTAAGTGGGAGCGCTAAGACATGTTTCTAATACATTATGTGGAAGACATATTGTTGATTGGAAATAATGTAAATTTTATTAACACATATTAAGAATTTCATCCCGATGAAAGACTTAGGCAAAACCCAAATATTTTGCATCAATAGACGCTAATATGGTTGTGCCAGAAGTACATAGACGAGATATTGAATGAGTTCAATATGGAAACTACAAGAAAAGGTTCTTGTCGCACGGAAAGGATTGAAAGAGTTCAATGTTGATGATATATTCAAGTGTATTGACATTTGGTAAAGTGAAACAAATAATCAAGTATAGATTGATACTTGATATATGAAATCACAAAGAGTATTTATATCAATCATACTGTGATATGTACAAATCCAGATATGTCCTATGCTCTAAATGTTGCGAGCATATACCAGAATGATTCGTAAGATGATCATTGGACAATAGTAAGGATATTCTTATGATTTTTTGGAAGAACTAAGAGTATATTATTTGTAGAAGTGACAAATAGATGGTTAGTTCATTGTAAAAGTACTACATTGATACTAGTTTTGTCACAAAGTACAAATTAAGTTTATCTCAATCTAAACTAAGGGTGGCACAATATAATGGAAAGTGAGTTCCATAATGGATTTGGATGAGTTCCAAAATTAAGACATTGTGACAGATAATACAACAAAAGGCTAAGTATATGACTGCTATTATAGCAGCAAGAGAGGGCATTTGTGTCAAGTAGTTTGTTATCAAACTAGGTGTAGTTCACAGAGGGATAATACTATGAAGATATATTGTGCGACAATATTATCAACATGTTTTAACCCCAAAGAGCTAAAGGTCACACCGAAAGACCAAATTTATACAAAGCCATCTCATTAGAGAATGAGTGATGCGTAGAGACGCAAAGACATGCAATTACACACGGACCTGGAAGTGTCAGATCCGGAGATCAGTTGACCACTAGCAATCGTGTACATACAACACCGGAAAGCCATAGGTGTTGAATACACAAAGGTTTGAAACTAGATTATTGACTCTAGTGCAAGTGGGAGACTGTTGGAGATATGCCCAAGAGGCAATAATAAAGTGGTTATTATCATATCATCACACTTATGATAAATGTTTACATACCATGCTATAATTTTATTAACCGGAAACATTAATACTTGTGTGATTTGTAAACTAAAATAAGAGTCCCTAGTAAAGCCTCTTGTTAAACTAGCTTGTTGGTTAATATATGATCATGGTTTCCTGATCATGAACATAGAGATGTTATTAACAACAGGATCATATCATTAGGAGAATGATGTGATGGACATACTCCTATAGATAAGCGTAGCATAAAGATCAAGTCATTTCAATAGTTCAATTGCTATATGCTTTCTGATACATAGTAACCTAATTCCTTCGACCATGAGATCATGCTAATCACCATCACCGGAAGGATGCTTTGATGACATCAAACACCACACCGTGATCGGGTGGCTATAAAGGTGGCATTGAGTGTTCGGAAAGTATGTGTTGAGGCACATGGATCAAGAGTGGGATTTGTCCATCCATATGACGGATAGATATACTGGGCCCTCTCGGTGGAATGTCATCCAATTAAGCTTGCAAGCATGTGACTGGGTCACAAGGGATCACATATCACGAACGAGAAAAGAGTACTTATCGAGAACGAGGTTGAACTAGGTATGCGAGATACTGGCGATCATAACCTCGGATAAGTAAACTATCGTGAGACAAAGGAAAATTGGTATCGTATGTAAGTGGTTCATTCGATCGCAAAGTAATCGAGAAATATGTGGAGCCATATGAATTTCCGATTCCTCTATTGGTTATTGTTAGGAGAAGTGTCTCGATCATGTCCGCATAATTCACGAACCGTAGGAGACACACTTAAGGATTCGACGTTGTTTGAGTCGTTATGGTATTATGAGAAAGAGACCGAATGTTGTTAGGGGTCTCGGATGGGATCCGGGATATCACGAGGTGATCCGGAATGGTCCGGAGAATAAGATTCATATAAGGAAAGTCCCGTTTGAGTTCGGGAATGATTCCGTGTTTTCATCGGGAATGTTCTAGAAGGTTCGGAATGTCCGCACTGGGGGAAGGGTACATGAATGTGTCATTACATATTGGAATGATTGCATCATGTACTAAGTGTTCTCGCTGTTCCAAATAAAGGATTAAATTGAATCCTAAAACTGAAAAGTCAAATGGCAGTTTGAAAGTCAAATGGCTAAAACAGAAACTGGGAAACAAGCAAGAGGAGGTTGAAACGACTTGGGCGAGGAGTCCTCCTCTCCAAGCCGCCACCAAAGGCCGACTTGGGAGAGACTCCTCCCCTTGGCCGCCCCTCCCACCTATAAAAGGAGGGGCAGGGCCTCCTCCTCTAGACACACAAGTTCCTATCCTCTAATCTAAATCCTAGCCCTAGACTCCGGTTTAGAGCCGCTTTGGTTTAGAGCTTCTAATTGCCCTAGCCTTCGGATTAGAGCCTTCTAATTGGTGTGTCTAAACCCTAGACCACTAATAGCTCTCTCATACTCCACCATACTCGCTCCGGCTTAAGGCGAAGCCCTGCGGGATCTCCCCTCTACTTCCGGTACCACGCCGTTGTGCTGCCGGAATCGCGAGGAGAGTGCTACAACCTCCGCTGCCTGCTGGAACAAGGGAGAGGAAGGTCTTCGTCGAGTACCGAACGTGAACGATCGCGAGCGCTGCCGGAACGCAGCGCCGGAAGGATCGTCTACGCGATCTTGAGATCGGCAAGTGTACGACTACATCACCCACGAGAATCTGCTCTCGTTAACCGCTTTGGAATCTTCGAGGGTGAGTTCCTTTATCGACTCTTTGCTACAATCTAGTAGATAGATCTTGGCTTGTTTGTTTGCATGCGGTAGAAAATTTTTGTTTTCCATGCTACGAACCCCTACATTCACCATACTCAGTATGCGGATAATCAATCCTAACCTTTCAATTACACGCCCTAGTATAAGCACCTCTCCTGTGAGTTTGGCCTCCCAACCATGACCAACTGTCATCTTGGGTACTGCACAGGTGGACAATCTTCACAAGGTAGCCTCAGCTCAGACCTTGGCCGTGAGGGAACTAATACTAAGGGATATAAGTTTCCAGTCAAGCCCTACCCAATATTCGGGTATTGTGGTTGTACGATAAAATTGGAATGGTATCGCATCCAGATAACCATCAGTTTTATAAAGGGCTAAGGCTCATGCCTCAACATTTTCATCACCAAAATCATCAGGTGTTCGGAAACACATGTCCAAAACATTTCAATAGAATGATTCATCATTCCAAGGTTTTCATAACCATTTTTCCACCAAGTATTCCCATCTAAAGTTGATCAAGTTTTATGCTTAGCACTAGCATCTAAGGTGGGGGGTAGTACTGATGAGGGGTGGTAAACTAGTGGGGTTTCAACTAAGTCCAACCTTATATCTTTGGTTGATATCAAGGCTTCTAGCTTAGGCCAAATTTTATGCTCTTTATGCAACCATCAGAATCTTTCTAGTATCTACCAGTCACTTAAGTCAACTCTAAGTTGAAGCTTTGATAAAGAAATAAAGTAAGAAGCTTGCAAATAAAACTAGGATTGGTTTATCAAGTGGGTATGATCACATATGCTTAAGGCATATAGTAGGCATAGTAACAAGTAGGGGTTTGTTGCATCAGTAGGGTATATTGCAAGTGTTAGCTTGCATCAATGTCAATATAAGCTTGCCTTTGTGCAGAGCAGTGGTTGAAGTTCTCCTCGGCTTCTTCTTCGTAGTATCCTCCTTCCTCCTCGTATCCTTGGTCGGTACTAGCGTCTATGAATAAATACGAGGTACACAATCACCAAACAATACTTAACTACTTGCAATCATCACACACAAGGGTCCTATAGATGATCTAGCATCATCTCTTACATTACAAGGTTAAGGCTTAATTTAATCCCTTTTATTTTTAGAAAAGTAATTTCTACTCATTGAAAAACTACTCAAGATTTAATATTCTCCAAACCAAACATGGGATCATGTTGACACATGTTATCACCACATATTGTAGTCCATGGGAATGTGATTTAAGGTGGTGTCACAATTTAATAAGGTTTTATCCTTTTATTCTAATTAATTAAAGTGGCTAGAAATGCCTATGTAGCATTCTTTTATTACTTGAACATTATTTCTGCAAGTAAACCTATATATTTTTATATATTCTAAAAGGTATGGTTAAATGTGATTTTTGAGAGTTGGAATAAACTCAAAAGCTATTATGGTTTAAATTTGAAAAATGCTTGAATGCAGAAAAGCTTCTGCCTTGTTATTTTTACCATGGGTGATCTATAGATCCAAATGACTTGAATCCAACGGGCTTGGATTCACCATTCACAGACCTTTCCAACAAAATTGGTTTCATTCAATTTGGTGCACTGAATCAATCTGGGTTGATTTTTGAAGTTGGGTACAGAAGTGTGTTTGAATTGAAATGGAAAAAGTTTAATTTGAATAACTGGGCTGCGCGGGAAAAGTTAACGGGCCGGCCTGCTAAGCGCAGTGCTCCCGCGGGCTGCTTAAGTGGGTGTCCCCACTCGTCAGTGACACGGGGCTGGGCGAAGCGGTATGGGGCAACGTGGGTTGTTCGATCTGATTCTAATCCAACGGCTGGGAGTCATCGTCGACGCGAGACAACACCGGTGAGAACGAAACCTAGCGCGGCCAGTGAGGGGTGCCGGGGGCTCACCGGGGTACGGGCGAGGGTCGGCGAGGCGGGCGAACGACGAAGTCGACGACGGCGAACTCAGGGGTGGTCGCGGCAGCTCCTGGGGTGGACGAAATCGATGGCTCCCTTCTTCTCCAGAGGCGGCGGGCTCCGGTGAAATTCCGGCGGGGTGGTGCTCGCCTTGCTCTGAGAACGGTGTGGCACGATCAGTGAGAAGAGGGGAGTGAGGTGGTGTGAAGAAATCGACTGGGGGTGGCCTCTATTTATAGTCTAGCGAGGGGACCGTCCGGGCGCACGGTGAGCTTGTCGGGGGCGATGTTACAGGCGGCTATTGGCATGGGCAAGGGTAGGGGACGGTGTGGTGTCTCCTAGCGATGCTCAACGACATGGTTTCGAGGCATGGGGCGGTGCGGCTTGGTCTGGAACGGGCGATGCTCTGCGTGGCAGAGGCGGCGTCTTCGACGGCGAGTGGTGGCTATGCGTCACGGGGCGGCGAACGAGGATTTTTGGCGGTCTCCTGGGTCGGTGGCGATCGTGTGTGCACGCGGTGAGGGCGGCACGCGGTCTGTGGGCGCTGGTCGAGGGTGGCGCTCTGGCGCACTCTCGGCATGGTCTCTGGCGGTCTGGGCGCGTCTTGTGCGCGTGGTCCAGGGCTTGGCAACGCTCGCGGCTGGGACAGTAAGTGGCGGTGGACGGTGGGCTGCCTCCCAGATATGCTGGCTAGGCTTGCTACTGCTCCTAGCTTGTTGTCGACTATGGGGTGGCAAGGGTGTGCTCGGCTGTTCAGCATTGATTGCAATGGCAAGCTCACGGTGGTGCTAGTGCTTGGTTAATCTTCCTAGATGATCTACTGAGCTGGTTGTGAGCTAACTAGGGAACAAGTTAGGCCAATTTTACTGCACACTATAGTATTTGGTGTTTGTTTGATTTGTGTCTGCAACCTGTTTGATGAAATGGCCGCATGAAATCAAGTTTTGAATTTTGAAAATATTTTTGGTGGGTTTGCTAGATTGGTGCTGGTGAGTCTGCAGATGCTTGGGTTTTGAAAGTTGAGCTTGTTTGAGTGGTTTTTGAAAAAGTGGGATCTTCCCATATGATGAAGATTCAATTTTGAATTGTCATTTAAACTATGCATTTGAAAGTTTCTGGATGATCACAAAGTGGCCCTTGATACTTTGTTATGAGTACATTCAAGGGGTGCAAAGATCCAGAAAAGTTTCTGTTAGGTTTTGAAAATTTTAGACAGCCAAAGTAGGCATGAGAGTTAAATTGGTCAAAGTGACCATTCATTTAATATATGTGTTTTGATTTACTTGTCTTTAGGAAAAGTGTGGGAAATGTTTTAGATGATGTTTATTTCACCTAAGAAACATTTTACAAGCAATGAAACAAACAAACAAGTTGGTTTTAAAAGAATTCAAAATCAATGCATACACATATGCATGCATTCATAATTTTATTTAGAAAAGTTTTTGTTAACCCTAATTTTGATGATTAGAGTTTGATGATCCAAGCTTAGTATTTTTGGGATGTTACAAACCTTCCCCCCTTAAACAAAATCTCGTCCCGAGATTTGAAAAAGGACGAAAAGATTACCTAGGATTTGAAGAGATCGGGAAACTCCGTCCTGATGTGATCTTCGTGTTCCCAGGTAGCTTCCTCTTTTGTGTGGTTGCTCCACTCAATCTTGAGAAACTTGATGCTTCAGGTTCGGGTAGTTCAAAAAGCTTCTTCCAAAATACGGATGGGTACTTCAGGATAGGTCAGGTCATCGTTGATCTCTATGGTCCGGTGGTCTATATTCTTGAACACTTCGGTCTTCTCGGGGACTTCGAGACACTTGCGAAGTAACGAGATATGGAACACATTGTGCACTGCTGACATCTCTTCGGGTAGCTCCAATTGGTACGATACTTCTCCTCGACGGTTCAGAATCTTGAAAGGTCCGATATATCTAGGGGCTAACTATCCTTTGAGTTGGAAACGCTACATTCCCTTCAATGGCGAAACTTTCAGATAAACAAAATCTCTTATGTTGAAGGCGAGGTATCTACGTCTCTTGCCGGCGTAACTCTTCTGTCGGGATTGGGCGGTCTTGAGGTGCTCACGAATCTTGTGAACCTTCTCTTCTGCTTCTCGTAGGATGTCGGGTCCGAAAATCTGACTCTCTCCTACTTCCGACCAGTTCAAAGGGGTACGACACTTTCTTCCGTACATGAATTCAAATGGGGCCATTTGCAGACTGGCTTGATAACTATTGTTGTAAGAAAATCCTGCAAACGGCAGACAGTCTTCCCACTTGGATCCATATTCTAACACGCATGCTCTCAGCATATCTTCGAGTATTTGATTTACTCGCTCCGTTTGTCCATCGGTCTGAGGGTGATATGCGGTACTGAAATCTAGGCGGTTTCCTAAACCTTCTTGAACTTTCTTCCAGAATCTCGAGGTAAACTAAGTTCCTCAATCCGATACGATGTTCTTAGGAACTCCGTGCAAACTGACGATTCTAGCGATGTACAACTCCGCTAGCTTCGAACTCTGATAGGTGGTCTTGACGGGCAAGAAATGGGCGACTTTGGACAATCTGTCCACTATGACCCAGATAGAGTCATTTCCCCTACTAGAAGTAGGCAGTCCAGTGATAAAGTCCATTCCTACAGAATCCCATTTCCATTCCGGAATCTGCAAGGGTTGCAACAATCCAGGGGTCTTTGATGTCCCGCTTGACTTCCGACATATATCACACTTGGCGATATAGCTTCCGATTTCTCTCTTCATCTTATGCCACCAAAATTGCTCTTTCAAATCTTGATACATCTTAGTTCCTCTGGGATGGATAGAATAAACAGTATCATGAGCCTCCTTCAAAATAACTTCTTTCAATTCCGAATCTGCTGGTACACAAAGGCGTCCTTTGTACCAAAACACTCCTTCTTCGTCCTCGGTGAATCCGGGTACTTTGCCTGTACCGATACGACGCTTGATTCCGTCGATACTAGCATTTTCCTTCCGCGCCTCCTTAATCTGACTGATCAAAGTGGGATGGAGTTCTATGCTAGCCAAAAATCCTTCACTTACTAATTCCATTCGAAAATCTTCCATCTCCTTGTGCAAACTTGGTTGCTGCTTCAAAATCATGGAGTTCAAGCGACACGGCAATCTACTAAGGGCATCGGCTACCACGTTGGCTTTACCAGGGTGATAGTGAATGTCCAGGTCATAATCCTTGATTAGCTCAATCCATCTTCTCTGCCTCATATTCAGCTCCTTTTGAGTGAATATATACTTTAGGCTCTTGTGATTCGAATAAATCTCACAACGATATCCCATCAGGTAATGTCTCCGTGTCTTCAGGGCTAGAACTATGGCTGCGAGTTCGAGGTCATGGGTTGGGTAGTTTTGCTCATGTTGCTTCAATTGTCGAGATAGATAAGATATAACTTTGCCTTCTTGCATTAGCACACATCCGAGACCAATCTTGGATGCATCACAATACACATCGAAGGGCTTCGTGATATCCGGCATGATCAAGATTGGGGTTGAAATCAATCTCCTTTTGAGTTCTTGAAAACTCGCTTCACACTTGTCGGTCCATTCAAACTTCTTGTCCTTCTTCAGCAATTGGGTCATGGGTCTGGCGATACTCGAGAATCCTTCTACGAATTTGCGGTAATATCCCGCCAATCCGAGAAAAGCATGAACTTGGGTTTGAGTGGTTGGGGCTTGCCAATCTTCTACATCTTTCACTTTGGCAGGGTCAACGGCAATTCCTCCGGCTGATACAATGTGACCGAGGAATCCTACCTCCTGTAACCAAAATTCACATTTGCTAAACTTTGCATACAACTGATGCTCTCTAAGGGTTCCAAGAATGGTCCTTAGGTGTAGCTCATGTTCTTCTTCTGATTTGGAAGAAATCAGAATGTCATCGATGAAAACAACGACAAACTTATCCAGGAAGTCCATAAAAATCTTATTCATGAGGTTCATGGAATAAGCGGGGGCCTTGGTTAACCGAAAGACATGATCAGATACTCGCATAATCCAGGTATCCGTGGTAAAGGCAGTCTTTGGAATATCCTCTGCACGAATTTTGAGTTGATGATAGCCAGTTCTAAGATCAATATTAGAAAATACTTTGGCACCGGTCAACTGATCAAATAAATCTTCTATCTTGGGCAAGGGGTACTTGTTATTGATGGTGACATCATTCAACTTCCGATAATCCGTACACAAACGGTTACCTCCATCCTTATTGTCCACAAACAAGACAGGTGATCTCCATGGGGACGCACTTGGTTGAATCAATTCGATTTCCAACATGGAATCCAGTTGCTTCTTCAGTTTTGCGAGCTCTAACGGGTTCATACTACAGGGTCTCTGGGCTATGGGTCCGGTTCCAGGGATTAGTTCAATGATAAACTCGATATCCCGATCTGGGGGCATACCGGGCAAAACATCTGGAAATACATCGGGGTATTCACAGACTATCCGGACTTGGTCAATGGTAGGTTGGGCTATACTCTTGTTGCATTTGAATTGGCGAGGTAAGGTTTCAGATATATGTTCGACTAATATTCCGGATGTACTGGTCATGGTGATGGCTTTCTTGGCACAGTCAATCAATCCTTTATGTTTGGACATCCAATCCATTCCTAGTACTACTTCCAAACCTTTAGTTCCGAGTACTATCAGATTAGCATAAAAATCTATGCCATGGATTCGGATAGGGACGGCTTTGCAAATTTTCCTAGCCTTGGTGGTTGATCCGGGAATTTGAACAATCATAACATGCTTCAGTTTGGTGGGTTGAATTTTACTAGTGCATGCAAATTCTTCGGTGACAAATGAATGCGATGCACCAGAATCAAACAACACTCTTGCAAGTACTGAATTAACAGAAAACATACACACCACGACGTCTGGCGCTTCCTGAGCTTCTTCAGCATGCATCAGAAAAAGACGGCCATTGCGGTTGAGTGAATTCCATGGGGCAAATCTTCTTCCAGGATGAACACGACGCTGCTGCTGAGCTGGGGCATTGGCATTGCCATTGGGGGCTGTAGCATTTTTCTTGTTGGGGCACTCGTTAGAATAGTGGCCTTTATTTCCACAGTCATAACAAGTCACTTGCGACTTGTCCTTGGCTGCGACAGGCACAGCATTGCTTCCAGTCCTCGGGGCAGTGTTGGGGTTGGCGGTAGCATTGTTGGTGTTGAACTTGGGTGGGGCACGGGTGAAATTGCTAGAGTTGCCGGGGTTGTTGTGATTTCCTCCGGGTCTAGGGTTTCCACGGTTGGTATAGGTCGGACGGTTCATCGGGTGTCTGTTGGTTCTTGGGGCAAATCCTGGAGATGGGTTGGGGCGGTACTTTGGGGTCTGATGGGTTCCTGGCTGATGCATCATACGACGCTTGCGGTTCTCATTGGCTTGGTTGATCTTTCCTTCCATCTGGATGGCAGAGTCGACAAGGGCTTCAATATTTGCAAAGGGGATATTGACTAACACCGTCTGCATCTCATCATGCAGACCATTCAGGAATCTTTCTTTCTTCTTGGCTTCGATGTCTATCTCGTCCGGGGCATACCTAGCTAATGACAAAAAATTGTCACGGTATTCCACTACAGTCATCCTTCCTTGCTTCAGCTCTCTGAACTCATCTCTCATTCTCTTGATCAAACCTGGTGGTACATGGGTTCTGCTAAACTTGACCTTGAATTCCTCCCAGGTCATCATCTGGCCTCCGGTCATTGCGCGAACACTGTTCCACCATGCTCTGGCATCTCTGGCTAGATAGTGGGTGGCGAACAGGACTTTCTTGTTGGCTTCTACTCCAGCGACTTCTAAGTTATTTTCCATGGTTTGCAGCCAATCATCGGCGTCTAGGGGCTCTTCTGACTTAGTGAAAACAGGTGGGTTGGTGTTCTGGAAATTCTTGAGCTTAGAGCCATGGTTGTCCTGATTTCCTTCGCCTTGGTTGTTGTGGGCTAGCTGGGCTATCTGTTGCAGAGTGGCTAGGTTGGCTTGACGTTCCGCTCTTTTAGCTTCGCGGTCAGAAGTCAACATTTGCAGGATCAGCAACATCGGGTCCGGGGCTGAACCACTTCCTCCATGTGGCATCTGAAGATTTAGATAGATCATGAGAAGAGAGGGAATTTTCTAAGGTTTCGGGGATTTTGAAAAGTTTTAAAGGTTTGACTCAGATTTTTCTAGCAACTTGCTTTTTCATTCATTCTTAGCACACAGTACAACACACACCACAACAAAGAGAAATAGATGGTTTTAAGAACCATTCTGAGAACTACAATACAGTGGGACCGAATACTACTCACTACGCTGGTGCTCAAGTGCTAGTACTCCTCGGAATCTGTGGCTTCATCATCTTCATCATCATCGATGAAGGCGAAATCATCCTCATCGGTGAAGAAGTCCATGGCCTGATCCTCCAGAAAATCGTCGTCATCGCTGAGATAGGAGTAAGGGTCTCCACGAAGATCCTCTCCTGCATTCTCCCTTTCCTCCAACTGCATGTCTCTCTCGTGGATGGTTTCCTCCAAAGATGAGATGCGGTGACGAAGACGGGCAATAATGCGCTCCTTCTTGTCGAGCTGAAGGCGGCGAGACTTGTGATCCCTTGCTAGCATGGCGATGGTCTGATCCTTCGTTTTGATGATGGCAGACTTGTGGTTGCAGTAGTCACGGCAGTTGTCCAACTCCTGCTGACGATCATACATCATGAAGCTAAGGTGTTCCAATTGAGTCTTCAGCTCGGGGTGGTATGGGGCTTCCAGGGGTTGTCCATTTGCATCACTCCTTGGGCAAAACTCAAAGCGAGTACCCTTGATCTGATTGATGCTCTGCCCACACAGACGGGAAAGAGCTTCCTGCATTGCTCTAACAAGTCCATCGAGTCGGTTGTTTTCCCTTAAGGTAAACTGAATTCCCTCCGTAGTGGGAGGTTCAATCTTTCCTCGGAGACTTGCAACAATTATCCACTGCAGATCTTCTCCTCCTTGATCATTGAGCTGACCTCCGAAGAACTCGGGGTGCGGACGCTCCAGAAGTTCCGAAAGCTGGTCCAAATCCCTTTCAAAGATAAGGTCTCCTCCATTCCCAAGTTGGTAAAATTTGATGTACTTCACGTCCATCTATAAAAATAGAGGATGATTAGATTAGCAGGGTGATCAAGTGTGTCAAAAATTTATGTATTTTGCAAGAGTTTTTGAGGAACATGAATTTTTTAGGAAAGAATTAAAGAGATAAGAATGAGAATAAGTTTTTGTAAATATTTGTTTTCTTTGGTTTTGAAACTAAGTTTTTGGTTCAAACGTCCAGTATAACTAGGGTGTCCTATGGTCAGGATGGCTCTGATACCAACTTGTCAACACCCGGATTTTTCAATCCTAGATGCCTGTTATGCCATACATCGCAATCCCAGGATTACCATTTTTGCGAGACATAACAGAATTGGATACCATAGTACATCATCCATTACAAACGATACATAAGTTCTTACACAAATAGGGATCTCATGATCCAGTTCTTAATACAACTTCAAGCAGCGGAATACGTAATAATAACGGTAGCGTAGGCGAAGCTCCATCTTCGGGGTCACATGCAATGCTGACGATGGGAGATGATCCTAGTTGTCGTAACGTTCCTGGGGTCCATCTTCCAGGTACTCCTATTCATATTCTGGCCATGGGAATAGCTAGGGACAAATCCATAAGTACTCTTTAAGTACTCGCAAGCTAATACTAACAGGTAATAGGGACTTTTGGATAATAGGACACTAGGCTCTAGGGTTGTTTTGCAAAAGCCAAATTTATCTCTACTAGGTTCCAAAGCTAGTCACAATTTTATAACTCCTAGGTGGGATCTTGTAACTCAGGTCACAACTCCGTTGTGGTCAATTCAAAGTCTCAATTCATATCACAAGTCATTTTGAAAAGTCTGACGGGGGAACAGTATGGCCACTCCAACTGTCCATAACCGCAGACGCGGCTATTCGAATAGTTTGACACTCTGCAGAGATTGTACACTTTCACCACAACATTTGATACATCCGTCAGGAACAAATCCTGAATTCACCATACTCAGTATGCGGATAATCAATCCTAACCTTTCAATTACACGCCCTAGTATAAGCACCTCTCCTGTGAGTTCGGCCTCCCAACCATGACCAACTGTCATCTTGGGTACTACACAGGTGGACAATCTTCACAAGGTAGCCTCAGCTCAGACCTTGGCCGTGAGGGAACTAATACTAAGGGATATAAGTTTCCAGTCAAGCCCTACCCAATATTCGGGTATTGTGGTTGTACGATAAAATTGGAATGGTATAGCATCCAGACAACCATCAGTTTTATAAAGGGCTAAGGCTCATGCCTCAACATTTTCATCACCAAAATCATCAGGTGTTCGGAAACACATGTCCAAAACATTTCAATAGAATGATTCATCATTCCAAGGTTTTCATAACCATTTTTCCACCAAGTATTCCCATCTAAAGTTGATCAAGTTTTATGCTTAGCACTAGCATCTAAGGTGGGGGGGTAGTACTGATGAGGGGTGGTAAACTAGTGGGGTTTCAACTAAGTCCAACCTTATATCTTAGGCTGATATCAAGGTTTCTAGCTTAGGCCAAATTTTATGCTCTTTATGCAACCTTCAGAATCTTTCTAGTATCTACCAGTCATTTAAGTCAACTCTAAGTTGAAGCTTTGATAAAGAAATAAAGTAAGAAGCTTGCAAATAAAACTAGGATTGGTTTATCAAGTGGGTATGATCACATATGCTTAAGGCATATAGTAGGCATAGTAACAAGTAGGGGTTTGTTGCATCAGTAGGGTATATTGCAAGTGTTAGCTTGCATCAATGTCAATATAAGCTTGCCTTGTGCAGAGCGGTGGTTGAAGTTCTCCTCGGCTTCTTCTTCGTAGTATCCTCCTTCCTCCTCGTATCCTTGGTCGGTACTAGCGTCTATGAATAAATACGAGGTACACAATCACCAAACAATACTTAAATACTTGCAATCATCACACACAAGGGTCCTATAGATGATCTAGCATCATCTCTAACATTACAAGGTTAAGGCTTGATTTAATCCCTTTTATTTTTAGAAAAGTAATTTCTACTCATTGAAAAACTACTCAAGATTTAATATTCTCCAAACCAAACATGGGATCATGTTGACACATGTCATCACCACATATTGTAGTCCATGGGAATGTGATTTAAGGTGGTGTCACAATTTAATAAGGTTTTATCCTTTCATTCTAATTAATTAAAGTGGCTAGAAATGCCTATGTAGCATTCTTTTATTACTTGAACATTATTTCTGCAAGTAAACCTATATATTTTAATATATTCTAAAAGGTATGGTTAAATGTGATTTTTGAGAGTTGGAATCAACTCAAAAGCTATTATGGTTTAAATTTGAAAAATGCTTGAATGCAGAAAAGCTTCTGTCTTGTTATTTTTACCATGGGTGATCTATAGATCCAAATTACTTGAATCCAACGGGCTTGGATTCACCATTCACAGACCTTTCCAACAAAATTGGTTTCATTCAATTTGGTGCACTGAATCGATCTGGGTTGATTTTTGAAGTTGGGTACAAAAGTGTGTTTGAATTGAAATGGAAAAAGTTTAATTTGAATAACTGGGCTGCGCGGGAAAAGTTAACGGGACGGCCTGCTAAGCGCAGCGCTCCCGCGGGATGCTTAAGTGGGTGTCCCCACTCGTCAGTGACACGGGGCTGGGCGAAGCGGTATGGGGCAACATGGGTCGTTCGATCTGATTCTAATCCAACGGCTGGGAGTCATCGTCGACGCGAGACAACGCCGGCGAGAACGAAACCTAGCGCGGCCAGTGAGGGGTGCTGGGGGCTCACCGGGGTACGGGCGAGGGTCGGCGAGGCGGGCGAACGACGAAGTCGACGACGGCGAACTCAGGGGTGGTCGCGGCAGCTCCTGGGGTGGACGAAATCGATGGCTCCCTTCTTCTCCAGAGGCGGCGGGCTCCGGTGAAATTCCGGCGGGGTGGTGCTCGCCTTGCTCTGAGAACAGTGTGGCACGATCAGTGAGAAGAGGGGAGTGAGGTGGTGTGAAGAAATCGACTGGGGGTGGCCTCTATTTATAGTCGAGCGAGGGGACCGTCGGGGCGCACGGTGAGCTCGTCGGGGGCGATGTTACAGGCCGCTATTGGCATGGGCAAGGGTAGGCGACGGTGTGGTGTCTCCTGGCGATGCTCAATGATATGGTTTCGAGGCATGGGGCAGTGCGGCTTGGTCTGGAACGGGCGATGCTCTGCGCGGCAGAGGCGGCGTCTTCGATGGCGAGTGGTGGCTATGCGTCACGGGGCGGCGAACGAGGATGTCTGGCGGTCTCCTGGGTCGGTGGCAATCGTGTGTGCACGCGGTGAGGGCGGCGCGCGGTCTGTGGGCGCTGGTCGAGGGTGGCGCTCTGGCGCACGCTCGACATGGTCTCTGGCGGTCTGGGCGCGGCTTGTGCGCGTGGTCCAGGGCTTGGCAACGCTCGTGGCTAGGACAGTGAGTGGCGGTGGACGGTGGGCTGCCTCCCAGACATGCTGGCTAGGCTTGCTGCTGCTCCTAGCTTGCTGTCGACTATGGGGTGGCAAGGGTGTGCTCGGCTATTCATCATTGATGGCAATGGCAAGCTCACAGTGGTGCTAGTGCTTGGTTAATCTTCCTAGATGATCTACTGAGCTGGTTGTGAGCTAACTAGGGAACAAGTTAGGCCAATTTTACTGCACACTATAGTGTTTGATGTTTGTTTGATTTGTGTCTGCAACCTGTTTGATGAAATGGCCGCATGAAATCAAGTTTTGAATTTTGAAAAGATTTTTGGTGGGTTTGCTAGATTGGTGCTGGTGAGTCCGCAGATGCTTGGGTTTTGAAAGTTGAGCTTGTTTGAGTGGTTTTTGAAAAAGTGGGATCTTTCCATATGATGAAGATTAAATTTTGAATTGTCATTTAAACTATGCATTTGAAAGTTTCTGGATGATCACAAAGTGGGCCTTGATACTTTGTTATGAGTACATTCAAGGGGTGCAAAGATCCAGAAAAGTTTCTGTTAAGTTTTGAAAATTTGAGACAGCCAAAGTAGGCATGAGAGTTAAATTGGTCAAAGTGACCATTCATTTAATATATGTGTTTTGATTCACTTGTCTTTAGGAAAAGTGTGGAAAATGTTTTAGATGATGTTTATTTCACCTAAGAAACATTTTACAAGCAATGAAACAAACAAACAAGGTGGTTTTAAAAGAATTCAAAATCAATGCATACACATATGCATGCATTCATAATTTTATTTAGAAAAGTTTTTGTTAACCCTAATTTTGATGATTAGAGTTTGATGATCCAAGCTTAGTATTTTTGGGATGTTACATGACAGGAGACCTCGCCTGAGAGCACACCCCAAAGACGGAGACCGCGCATGTGAACGCGCATGAAGGCAGCGAAATCAGGATAATTCGCGCCATCGAAGATCACCGGACAGCGAGGAATCGCAACATAGCCCGATGCAGAAGAAATCTATCTATTTTTTTGATCAACTCTCAGCAGATCCAATCGGGAACTGACGAAAACCAACCGTCAGATTCGATCGGAACCGACGAAAACCAACTGTGCCAGGAGACAGAGCAGACAGGGCGGCGGTGGGGCCAAGCCGCAGACGGGGCGGGGGCGCTGGCGTGCGTCGTCGGGTCCCGCGCGGGGGGCAGACAATACGGGGCGCTGGCGTGCGTCCATCGGGTCCCGCGCGTGGGGCAGACAGGACGCGGCGGTGGTGCAGATCCCGTGCAGGTCCTGCGCGTGGGGGTTGGAGGCGTCCAGGAACCGTCCAGGAGGTTGGAGGCGTGGGAACCAATGGTTGGAGGCGTCCAGGGAACCGTCGAGGAGGTTGGAGGCGTGGGAACCGATGGCGTGGGAACCGATGAGTCCAGGAACGGGGCAGCCGCAGCACCGATCGGTCCAGGGATGAGGACAGCTCGAGACAGCTCGAGGGGAATCGATCAGGCGGCCTGGTCAGGGAGCAGATCGAGGCGGCACAGAGGACAGATCGAGGCAGAGACCGACTAGAGACCGTCTGGCCTGTGTGTGGATGCAAAGATCAAGACGGAACACGCAGACGGAACGGGCGGCGACCGGCGGCGGCGACGACGGCCTTGCCGTCGTCGACAGGGACGGTGGCGGCTGACGAAGTTCCAAGAAGGAAGAGGCTAACCTAGCTCTGATATCATGTCAGGAATATGCAACTTGTATTCCTCTGGGGGCCAAAGGCCACAATATATAGTGCAGGTACATGTGCAAATATGCAGGAAGCCCCCTAACATATGAGGAAAATATAATGTACAAATATATACATCTAACAGCGTCCTGTATCGAACCCACGCTAAGGACTAAAATAACCTACACGTGAGGAGGAGTGTTAAGAATATAATACACGCCTAACCTTTTCCATTAGTTCGGACTTTTGATTCAGATGGCTAGTGCATCAATTCAATAATGCTCCGATCAGCGATCCTAGAGTCATATACTTGAGTCGATGCCGTACGTTTCGAGTATATATAGGCTTCAGAAATTCAGCCGATAGGAAGAAGTGTGAGGCTGGGCACCGGACCAGACAACGTTGGAAAGTGCAATCTACTATATGTTAATTGCAAAAAAAAATTAGACAAAATAAAGTAAGTAGAAACAGAATGTTGCGAGCAAACTACTTCTATAAGTGTGTCTTGTACGCACAGATCTGCCTCTTATGGAACTAAGCATCAGGAACAGAAAAAAAAAGGTCTATGTTGCCCAAATGGGGAATTTGTTGTCACGGACTAGTGCAAGCAACATCATTAACCTTCAAAACGTCATGTCCTGCCATTGAAATTTGTGTTATTATTTTCTAAAAATTTGAAAAAGAATGCGTTGTTTTAACAAATCAACGACACTTATTATGTATCGGGGAGTACTTCTTTACGGTATGAGCATTAGGCTAAATATGAAATTTTTTATTTATTGAAATAAAATTACCAAAATTGTCTAAAATTGCATCAAAGTACGAGCACTAGAAAATTCCGTTCAAGGCTACATATGCAACTTTCTATTTATTGATTTGTTTTACCAAAGTTTCACAAAAATTTCAATGATGCAAAGATGTTAATAATGGCAGAAACTTTCAAATTTTTTACAACCGCTAATAGACACTTAAAGCATCCTTTTGGGTTACATGCAACCGCTTGCCAAAATAGGTTTTCATCAAAATTTCATAAAAATGTTTGTCACGGGCAAACTTAGCCAAAACATGGT
The DNA here is from genome assembly GCA_030063025.1 of Avena longiglumis. Classification (NCBI taxonomy): domain Eukaryota; kingdom Viridiplantae; phylum Streptophyta; class Magnoliopsida; order Poales; family Poaceae; genus Avena; species Avena longiglumis. Next base: position 450,497,073 of record CP125974.1, on the reverse strand, counting down.
GGTTCAACAGTAAACCATGTGGCACACGATCTACGAGTTATAGGATAAATTTTATATTCAACTCGATTACTGCTTTAAAATTAAGATGTGCTTAGTGGGAATGTTTATAGATGTTTAGTGATATGGTGGTGCGGAACCGCTAGTTTTGCAATCAGTGGATTTACATATACATTGCGACCATTCACAGATGTGTGTATTTTCATTGCTGAATAATAAAATTATGGAGCTGATCCCCATACAACAAGGCAGCAGCCACCAAGAATAATTCCACGAATGCTTCACTCACACTGTTCCCAACAGTGTATTGCACCGGTGACCAACGCGGAGGCCGGAAGGGGGTATTCGCTGCTGAGGGTGCAGTCCTTTTGGCACACAAATTTTTATGCTAGTGCTTTCTTGTTGGGCAAATTCCAATCTTCGAGGGAGATATTATCAGGCAGCAAGCCGGACTCAAGGAAAATTGGAAGTGACTCAATTTTCAGAAATTGGAGGAAAAAAGTGATGAAGGTTCCTGTAAGAGCTACAGCTTCAAACCCGAAAGCTAGTTGATGCGCGCTAGAGGCGCACGGATTCACCATGATAGATAGTACTCGGCTACTCCCTCCGTTTCAAAATATAAGATGTTTTAGTTTTATGGAAAAAATATATTTAGATTTTTTTTAGTGTGTAGATTCACTTTAAATATGAGTGCATCAATATACTAAAAGAAGTCTAGATACATTTGATTCATAAAGTTAAAACATCTTATATTTAAAACAAAAGAAGTACATGCTAAGCGTTAAACGTCCAACTCAAATAAAAGCGCCAACTCGAGGAAAATGACCGGGACAGCGAATGGAGGCAAAATTAGGGCTTGTAGTGTTTACAATGGATTGAAAAGGATTCACATGGATTGACATGGATTATACCTATCTAAGGCCTCGTTCGTTTTGAAAGGAACGGATCGACATTTGGAAATAATCCACGCATGGATTTGGTGGATCCAGGCTCTTCACCCCAATCCCCACCAACCCCTATTAATTGATGCCTCGTAATCCATTCTAAATTTCAAAATTTGGCCAATCCAGTGCTAGGCCACGCAAACAACAAGCGCCAATCTTTCGCTCATGCTCTCTCTCCCTAGAAAATTTTCCACACGTCGATTGGGAATAATATTTTTCCAGGCAAGTATACTGTGTTGGACTGGATGTGTTGGGCCAATATTCACGAAGACTAACTTTTGCTGGGCTGAAAAAGAAATACATGGCAGGGCTGAAAACAAGAACCATGCCGCAATCCAGGCCAATCCATGACGAGGAGGGATTAAACCAACAAGCCCTAAGTCAAAATCTCTTCAAATCTTCTCCAATCCACTCCAAACCCGGGATTTTATTCTCCAGTGCCCGTTGCAAGTGCCGCGTTGTACATGGCATTAGGACCATCAAGATTGGCATGTGGATTTGCTAACTTGTTAAGCCATCATCTTTTGTCACCAAAGTAACTCATGTTTCTATCTCTAGCGGTGGCACTGTCGACTGAATTTCCGATGTCTCGAAAGCCTAACTTGACTCAGATCGTGCCTTTTCTCATGTACTACTACAAAAGGGGAGTGCTCATTAAAACATTTGGCGGTTGGACACATATAGCACATCTAGAGACTTCCAGTAAAACGGCTGGTGTTATATAAAGAGGTGAAGCAGCAGCGTGGTAGTGCGTGACTTGGTCGATACCAAGCTCGTTTTAACTTCTCCCTTCCCAAACAATTTAACACATCAAAAATATGTGGCAAGCATCATTGCATAGTTATTGCTACGATATGATCAGATCACACATAAAGACTTGTGTATGGGTACATCAGATGTTCCATTGAGCAATCCTACATTCATGCATGTACTTGAGTAGATACACTCATATATCAAAGAGTTTTTCTTTTTAGAAATGGAAGGACGAGAGCCCGGCCACTGCATTGAAGGGATGCATACGTACTTCTTTATTAATTTATTAAACAAAGAATTGATAAGAAGCATACATAAAAAACCCTAATCCACCACTCAACACCCTACAAGCCCGACAATGGGTGAAAATCATATCAGCATTGGCCTTATACCCTAGAAACTCAAAAATCCTCATAAACTAAGAACCAAGAACCGCGAAGATCGCATACCCTGAGACACCCTCTAGGCACAAGAACGCCCATCCGTCTAGCATATTCTTAGTGACATCTCATGCACACGCTACAGAAGCCATCACCATGGGCAATCTTCAAGATAAAGATTCGCATGATACTTACCATGTCTGCCATCGACACCTCCATGACTCCAAACAACGCCCCCATCCTACGCTAATCTGTCAAGACACATCCATCGCCGATAATCCACGGCTCCATGCCACCAAGACTCTTTGTCATCGACACGGTTGATGTCGCACCACACCACCTTCTGACCTCTTCGACCAGCAGCCACTCTAAAAAAGATGCCCCATAAGGGAGAACGGTGCATAGCATCGTCATCGTCAGATCTAGGAGACCCATATCTAGGGTTTCTCTGGAGTAGCCCGAGAGAGGATGCGAGAACTTCGTTGATGATTACTTCGACAAGGGTGCGACACACAAACGCCACCATCGTCCACCATGACCAGAATCGGCTCGGTTTCCACCAGTAGTCAGGCATTTCCACTGTCTAATCCACGAAGAGGCACACTGAGAGATCTCAATATATGCACGACAATTGTGGCGTGCCTTTGAGACATCAGAAATTAAGTTTCCAACCAGAAGTGTGGCATAGCAGGATCAGAATGTTTTTATGTTCATTTCACCGTAAAGGGATTTTTTTGAAGAAACACAAAAGGATTTTACCAGGTGTGTTAGGGTTTTTGTTTTTGAGGAAATCCAAAAGAGATTTCTCATGAAAAAGTTTTGCTAATTTTGATCGTGGACTGTTCCATCTTTCCTGCCTTAGTCCACAGGGCTAACATTGTTTTCCCAATGTACTTAATGCTGGATGAGGCCAATGGAGGGTTGGATAAAGATCAACGATGTCTAGAAAACTTCGTCTTTTCTAGAGTAACAACGACATTGTACAAAGCATCTATTACTCCGTCTTGATCGGACACTAAGATAGCTCTGACATCGCTGTGCTTCTGATCGGTACGTACATAATCCTCTCGAGTGCAAGATAACCTGCTCATGATGTACATCTCACCCACGACCCATCCCCATAGGAATAATACTTGTGCATGCACAAGTACAGTTTACAACCCTGTACTGTATCTCAACGTGGAGATTATACTCTCAAGACACAAACCTTATGGGAAACAATTTTCTGTTAGTGGTTTCTTGCTTGCGAGAATATCATCCGGATGTAAGCCGGCCTAGCGGAAATTGCATAATGACTTATTTTTCCCTGGTTCACACCCTCCGACGGACCGTGATTGGCACATACTTTGTCATCGAAGTAACCCATGTCCAATTTTTCCTGGTAGCACTATTGAGAGAATTCCCAATGTCTGACAAGCCCATATTAGCTAGCCTCAAACGTTTAATTTTCTCAAGTAGATGACCTATAGGAGTGCCCGTTAGAACGCTTTCCGGCTCAACGTATATGGTACATCTGAATTCTGAAGGGTGGTAGTAAGTCATGCCGGTATTTTATAGAGAGCTCAAGCGTCGATGCGTGACCCATCAGAGCCATGTGTCCTGCATCATTGCACAGTAAAATTACTCCAAGTAACTCACTCCACTAATGATCAAATTACGCACATTGCCACCCCTATGGAGAAAATAAAATGTTCCGATGAGCAGTCCTACGGTCATGCATGTACTTTAGTAGATACGCCCTACGGTCATACATGTGGAGCTAGCATGCTTAAGGTAGTGAGACATTAGAATCAAATTACAAACTAGTACAAATGTGGGCGTACAATCAGAATTTTCATGTTCCTCTGAGCGGAATTTCATCAGTGTGTTTGATGCTATTGAGGATGATGGAATGGCAATGTTCTCGAATCAGGCTCGTGCCCCGCTTTATAAATAAAGCACAATCCAAGTACAAAATCAGACATACAACCAACCCGGCCGCGGCCAAAGAAAAAGGAAAAAGGTCGCACCAACGCTGGGGCCACAGCACATCAGCGCCCAAGGGGAAAAAACAAAAAAGGTGGGTAACCAAGGGAGACGGCGTCCATCAGGGCGTTGGGGGGGGGGGGGGCGTGGGACGCAGACGACGGCGCCGTGAAGGGGAGCGCCCGGAGCGAAGACTCAAACGCGGGGCGGTCACACGAACACACCAAGGGGGACCACTGCTGGAGAAAGGCAAGCAAAGAAAAAACAGAGTCGGATGCCCGAGCGGGGAAAATCCGTTCGATCACCATCTTGTTGCGCACATTCCACAGCGTCCAGGATAGGGCTGCGAAGAGGAGCCAGAAAAGGCGGCGTCCTCCTCCGGTCCGGTTTGCCTGGGCCTGCAAGAACTCCCCCAGTTCCTGAGCCTGCCAAGCCGGACCCCAGAGCCTCCCGAACAAAATTCCATAAGAACCGTGCCACCGAGCAAGAGAACATAATGTGGGTGCACGACTCCGGTGTCCCACATATGGGGCACCGGCCGTCACCGGGGCCATTACGCTTGGAGACTTCCACCCCCGAGGGAAAACGTGTTGGAGATATGCCCTAGAGGCAATAATAAATGTAGTTATTATTATATCTTTGTGTTTATGATAAATGTTTACATTCATGCTATAATAGTATTAACAAGGAAACATTGATACTTGTGTGATTTGTAAACTTAATTTGAAGTCCCTAGTATAGCCTCTATACTTCACTAGCTTGTTGGTTGATTAATGATTGTGGTTTCCCTATCATGAACATTGAGATGTTATCAACAACAAGATCATATCGTTAGGAGAATGATATGGTGGACATACTCCTATAGATAAGCGTAGCATAAAGATCAAGTCATTTCAATAGTTCAATTGCTATATGCTTTCTGATACATAGTAACCTAATTCTTTCGACCATGAGATCATGCATATCACCTTTACGGATGGATGCTTTGATGACATCAAACACCACACCGTAATCGGGTGGCTATAAAGGTGGCATTGAGTGTTCGGAAAGTATTGGTTGAAACACATGGATCAAGAGTGGGATTTGTCCATCCATATGACGGATAGATATACTCTGGGCCCTCTCGGAATGTCATCCAATTAGCTTGCAAGCATGTGACTGCTCACAAGGGATCACATATCACGAACGAGAAAAGAGTACTTATCGTAACGAGGTTGAACTAGGTATGCAGAGATACCGACGATCATAACCTCGGATAAGTAAACTATCGTGAGACAAAGGGAAATTGGTATCGTATGTAAGTGGTTCATTCGATCGCAAAGTAATCGTAGAAATATGTGGAAGCCATATGAATTTCCAGATTCCTCTATTGGTTATTGTTCGGAGAAGTGTCTCGATCATGTACGCATAATTCACGAACCGTAGGGAGACACACTTAAGGATTCGACGTTGTTTGAGTAGTTATGGTATTATGAGAAAGAGACCGAATGTTGTTCGGAGTCTCGGATGGGATCCGGGATATCACGAGGTGATCCGTAATGGTCCGGAGAATAAGATTCATATAAGGAAAGTCCCGTTTCGGAGTTCGGAAATGATTAGGTGTTTTCATCGAATGTTCTAGAAGGTTCCGGAATGTCCGGCACTCCGGGGGGGAAGGGGTACATGAATGTGTCATTACATATTGGAATGATTGCATCATGTACTAAATGTTCTCGCTGTTCCAAATAAAGGATTAAATTGAATCCTAAAACTGAAAAGTCAAATGGCCAGTTTGAAAGTCAAACGGCTAAAACAGGAAACTGAGGGAAACAAGCAAGAGGAGGTTAAAACCGACTTGGGGGAGGAGTCCCTCCTCTCCAAGCCGGCGCACCACCTAGGCCGAGTTGGGGAGGGACTCCCCTCCCTCCCCTTGGCTGCCGGCCCTCTCCACCTATAAAAGGAGGGGCAGGGCCTCCTCCTCTAGACACACAAGTTCCTATCCTCTAATCAAAATCCTAGCCCTAGACTCCGGTATAGAGCCTCTTTGGTTTAGAGCTTCTAATTGCCCTAGCCTTCGGATTAGAGCCTTCTAATTGGTGTGTCTAATCCCTAGACCACTAATAGCTCTCTCATACTCCACCATACTCGCTCCGGCTTAAGGCGAAGCCCTGCGGGATCTCCCCTCTACTTCCGGTACCACGCCGTTGTGCTGCCGGAATCGCGAGGAGAGTGCTACAACCTCCGCTGCCTGCTGGAACAAGGGAGAGGAAGGTCTTCGTCGAGTACCGAACGTGACCGATCATGCCGCGAACGCAGCGCCGGAAGGATCGTCTACACGATCTTGAGATCGGGAAGAGTACGACTACATCACCCACGAGAATCCGCTCTCGTTAAACACTTTGGAATCTTCGAGGGTAAGTTATTCCATCGACTCGTTGCTACAATCTAGTAGATAGATCTTGGCTTGTTTGTTTGTATGCGATAGAAAATTTTTGTTTTCCATGCTACAAAACCCTACAGTGGTATCAGAGTCGTGTCTATATGTAGATCTGTTGCACGAGTAGAACACAATGGTCATTGTGGGCGTTGATGCTTTTATTGTCGATTGCTTCTTGTGTACTTTGCATCTTGCGGTATGTTGGGATGAAGCGGCCCGGGCTAACCTTACATGACATCGTTCATGAGACTTGCTCCACGCTTGACATGCAACTTGTATTGCATAAGTGGCTTTATGGTGCTGTTTCTACTAGCATAGTTAAGATCCAAATTACAACAGGTGATCAACAATGCTAGTATCAATGTTGTGGTTCTTGTTCGTAAGTTAGAACGACACTTATTGAAAGCCCCAAACCACGTAAAATATGCAAAGAAAGTAGAGGCGTCTAACTTTGTTTTGCAGGGGTGTCTGATGATGTGATATGGCCATGATTGTGATTATATTTGATGTATGCAATGTTCCTTATTGTAAGTTGGCAACCGGCTGGAGCCATATGGTTGTCTTTAATTTATGTTAAGACCCGCGTGTCTATTCAAAGTAGTTGTAATAGTTGAAGCCGGTGGACGACAACCATGGAGAAGCGTCATTGACCTTGATGCAATGCCGGTGATGATGGAGATCATGTTCGTGCTTGAAGATGGAGATCGGAAGCACAAAGAAGAAAGGCCATATCATATCACATGTTATTGAATTGCATGTGATGTTAATCCTTTATGCATCTTGTATTGCTTAGTAGACGACGGTAGCATTATAAGATGATCCCTCATGCACATGAATTTTAAATCATAAAGTGTTCACCCTTAGTTAGCACCGTTGCTAAAGCTTGTTGTTTCGAAGCACCACGTGATGATCGGGTGTGTTAGATTCTGCAAGTGTATACAACGTGAGCAAGCCAGATTTGCTCATGCAGAAACTAAGGTTTGATCTTGACGAGCCTAGCATGTACAGACATGGTCTCGGAACACGGATCACCGAAAGGTAAAGCATGAATCATATAGTAGATATGATGAACATGACGATTGTTCGCCATTGAAACTGTATCAACTCTCATGATGATCGGTGTTGATGTAGTGGATTTGGTTCGTGTGATCACTAAAACAATGTGAGGGATGTTGTTTTGAGTGGGAGTTCACCTAGTTTAATTTCATTAAATAATTTGAACTCAATTTGTCATAAACTTAGTCTAAACTATTGCAAATATGTTGTAGATCAATGGCAGCCCCTACCATCAATTTTAATGCGTTCCTAGAGAAAGAAAAGTTGAAAAACAATGGAAGCAACTTCGCGGATTGGTTCCGCAATTTGAGGATTGTCCTCACAGCTTGGTAATTTGACCTATGTCTTTGGATGCACATGGTGACCCACTGCGGTGATGCTACCGATGAAGTAAAGAATGTTTACCTCGCTCGGAAGAATCAGTACTCCATAGTTCAGTGTGCTATCTTGTATGGTTTGGAATAGGAGCTTCAGAAAAGGTTTGAGAATTCAGACCCATATGATATTGTCGAGGATCTCAAATTGATTTTTGAGACTCATGCGGCAATTGAAAGCTATGAGGCTTCTGAAAAGTTCTTTAACTGCAAGATGGAAGAGGGCAGCTCCGTCAGTGAGCATGTGCTTAAGATGTCTGGGCACGCAAACAAACTTCAAAGCTTGGGTATAGTGATTCCTAATGCTTTGGGGATTTACCGTGTCCTCCGATCACTACCACCAAGTTACAAGAACTTTGTGATGAACTACAACATGCAGAACATGAACAAAGAGTTGCCAGAACTATTTGCTATGTTAAAGTCTGCAGAAGCGGAGATCAAGAAAGAGCACCAAGTGTTGTTGGTCAATAAGACCACCAAATTCAAGAAAGGCAAGTCTAAGCAGAAGGGACACTTCAAGAAGGGTGGTAAGAAAGTTACCACGCCGGCGAAGAAGACCAAGGCTGGACCCAAGATAATCGAGTGCTTTTCCGCAAGGGAGAAGGTCACCGAAGCGGAATTGCCCAAAGTACTTGGCGGATCTGAAGAACGGCAACATCAAGAAGAAAGGTATATCCGATATACATGTTATTGATGTGTATCTCACTAGTACCGTAGTAGTGCGGGTATTTGATAATCGGTTCGGTTGCTCATATTTGTAACTCGAAACAGGTGTTGCAGAATAAACGGAAGCTAGCGAAGAACGAGGTGACGATGCGCGTGGGAAACGGATCAAAGGTTGATGTGATCGCGGTCGGCACGCTACCCCTTCATCTACCATCGGGATTAGTTTTATACTTAAATAATTGTTATTTAGTGCCTGTGTTGAGCATGAACATTATATCGGGATCTTGTTTATTGCGAGACGGTTACTTGTTTAAGTCAGAGAATAATGGTTGTTCGATTTATATGAGTAATATGTTTTATGCACATGCACCATTGATAGATGGTCTATTCTTATTGAATCTTGATAGTGGAAATACACATATCAACAACATTGAGGCTAAACGTTTGAAATCAAGCGATAATTCGACCTATATGTGGCACTGTCGTCTTGGTCACATTGGAGTGAAGCGTATGAAGAAACTCCATTCCGATGGACTTCTTGAATCACTTGATTTTGAATCACTTGAAAGATGCGAAGCATGTCTGATGGGAAAAATGACTAAGACTCCATTTTACGGTATGATGGAGCGAGCTACGGACTTATTGGAAATCATACATACCGATGTGTGTGGTCCAATGAGTGTAGCATCATGTGGTTATCGTTATGTTCTTACCTTCACGGATGACTTGAGTAGATATGGGTATATCTATTTCATGAAACATAAGTCCGAAACTTTCGAGAAGTTTAAGGAGTTTCAAAGTGAGGTAGAGAATCAACGTAACAAGAAGATTAAATTTCTACGTTCTGATCGTGGAGGTGAATATCTAAGTTACGAGTTTGGCGAGCATTTGAAGAAATGCGGAATACTTTCACAGTTGACACCGCCGGGAACACCACAGCGTAATGGTGTGTCCGAACGTCGTAATCGAACTCTCTTAGATATGGTTCGTTCTATGATGTCACTTACAGATTTACCGCTATCATTTTGGGTTTATGCATTAGAAACAACCGCATTCACTTTAAATAGGGCACCGTCTAAATCCGTTGAAACGACACCGTATGAATTATGGTTTGGGAAGAAACCTAGATTGTCATTCCTTAAAGTTTGGGGATGCGAAGCCTATGTAAAGAAGTTACAGCCGGACAAGCTTGAACCCAAAGCGGAAAAATGCGTATTCATAGGATACCCGAAGGAAACTATTGGGTATACCTTCTATCATAGATCCGAAGGCAAAATCTTCGTTGCCAAGAATGGATCCTTTCTAGAGAAGGAATTTCTCTCGAAAGAAGTGACTGGAAGGAAAGTAGAACTCGACGAGGTTGTCGAACCTTCTCTCGAAATTGCGAGTAGCGCAGCACCGGAAGAAGTTCCTGTGGTGCCTGCACCAATAAGAGAGGAAGCTAATGATGGTGATCATGAAACTTCGGTTGAAGTTACTACAGAGCCTCGGAGGTCAACGGGAACTCGTACCACTCCAGATTGGTATGATCCCGTTATGAGTGTCATGTTGGTGGATAACACCGATGACCCCAAGACATATGAGGAAGCGATGGTGAGCCCAGATTCCAATAAATGGCAAGAAGCCATGAAATCCGAGATTGGATCCATGTACGAAAACCAAGTGTGGACTTTGGTGGACTTACCGGATGGCCGAAAGGCTGTCGAGAACAAATGGATTTTCAAGAAGAAAACAGATGCTGATGGTAATGTTACTGTCTATAAAGCTCGACTTGTCGCAAAAGGGTTTCGACAAATTCAAGGAGTTGACTACGATGAGACTTTCTCACCAAGATGAAGCTTAAAGTCTGTGAGGATTATGTTAGCAATCGCTGCATATTATGATTATGAGATATGGCAGATGGATGTCAAAACAGCATTCCTCAATGGAGATATTGATGAAGAGTTGTATATGATGCAACCCAAAGGTTTTGTCGATCCTAAAGATGCTAACAAGGTATGCAAACTTCAACGGTCCATCTATGGATTGAAGCAAGCATCCAAGTTGGAATCAACGTTTTGATAAGGTGATCAAAAGTTTTGGTTTTATACAAACTTATGGAGAAGCTTGTATTTACAAGAAAGTGAGTGGGAGCTCAGAGCATTCTTAATACTATATGTGGATGACATATTGTTGATTGGGAATGATGTAGACCTTCTTAATAGTGTCAAGGAATATTTGAATAATAGTTTTTCAATGAAGGATCTTGGCGAAGCGACTTACATATTAGGTATAAAGATTTATAGAGATAGATCGAAACGCCAAATATCATTGTCACAAAGTACATATTTGGACAAAGTTCTAAAGAGGTTTGGAATGGAAGAAAGCAAGAAAGGGTTCTTGCCCATGTTGCCCAATACGACCTTGAGTAAAACTCAAAGTCCGACATCGGCAGAAGATAGTGAAAGGATGAGTAAGACTCCCATGCCTCAGCCATAGGATATCTAATGTATGCCATGCTATGTACTAGACCCGACATTGCATATGATGTTAGTTTAACTAGCAGATATCAAAGTGATCCAGAGTGGATCATTGGACGATGATCAAAAACATCCTTAAGTACTTGAGAAGAACTAAGGATATGGTTCTTTCTTATGGAGGTGATGAACATTCGTTGTTAACGGTTACACCGATGCTAGTTGGAACACCGATCCGTATGATTCTAAATCACAACTGGATACGTATTTATTTTGAATGGTGCAGTTAGCTGGAGGAGTGCAAAGCAAAGCGTTGTGGCGAGATCTTCAAGCGAATCGGAATACATGGCTGCTTGGAGGCTTCACAAGAAGCGATATGGATGAAAGAGTTCATTACAGCTGGGTGTGGTTCCTAGTGCCTGGACCCAATGTCTATCTCTGTGATAACATGGGCCATAGCCAATGCGCAAGAACCAAGGTCACACAAGAAGCTGAAGCACATCAAGCTGCGTTTTCACGCTATTCGAGAACATATCCAGGATGGGGATATAAAGATTTGCAAAGTACACACAGATCTGAATATGGCGGATCCGTTGACTAAACCTCTCCCGAGGGCAAAACATGACCAACACCAAACTGCCATGGGTGTTCGGTATATTACCATGTAATCTAGATTAGATGACTCTAGTGCAAGTGGGAGACTGTTGGAGATATGCCCTAGAGGCAATAATAAATGTAGTTATTATTATATCTTTGTGTTTATGATAAATGTTTACATTCATGCTATAATAGTATTAACAAGAAAACATTGATACTTGTGTGATTTGTAAACTTAATTTGAAGTCCCTAGTATAGCCTCTATACTTCACTAGCTTGTTGGTTGATTAATGATTGTGGTTTCCCTATCATGAACATTGAGATGTTATCAACAACAAGATCATATCGTTAGGAGAATGATATGGTGGACATACTCCTATAGATAAGCGTAGCATAAAGATCAAGTCATTTCAATAGTTCAATTGCTATATGCTTTCTGATACATAGTAACCTAATTCCTTCGACCATGAGATCATGCATATCACCTTTACCGGATGGATGCTTTGATGACATCAAACACCACACCGTAACTGGGTGGCTATAAAGGTGGCATTGAGTGTTCGGAAAGTATTGGTTGAAACACATGGATCAAGAGTGGGATTTGTCCATCCATATGACGGATAGATATACTCTGGGCCCTCTCGGTGGAATGTCATCCAATTAGCTTGCAAACATGTGACTGACTCACAAGGGATCACATATCACGGGAACGAGAAAAGAGTACTTATCGGTAACGAGGTTGAACTAGGTATGCAGAGATACCGACGATCATAACCTCGGATAAGTAAACTATCGTGAGACAAAGGGAAATTGGTATCGTATGTAAGTGGTTCATTCGATCGCAAAGTAATCGTAGAAATATGTGGGAGCCATATGAATTTCCAGATTCCTCTATTGGTTATTGTTCGGAGAAGTGTCTCGATCATGTCCGCATAATTCACGAACCGTAGGGAGACACACTTAAGGATTCGACGTTGTTTGAGTAGTTATGGTATTATGAGAAAGAGACCGAATGTTGTTTGGAGTCTCGGATGGGATCCGGGATATCACGAGGTGATACGGAATGGTCCAGAGAATAAGATTCATATAAGGAAAGTCCCGTTTCGGAGTTCGGAAATGATTCCGTGTTTTCATCGGAATGTTCTAGAAGGTTCGGAATGTCCCAGACTCGGAGGGGGGGAAGGGTACATGAATGTGTCATTACATATTGGAATGATTGCATCATGTACTAAGTGTTCTCGCTGTTCCAAATAAAGGATTAAATTGAATCCTAAAACTGAAAAGTCAAATGGCCGCTTTGAAAGTTAAAAGCTAAAACAGAACCGAGGAAACAAGCAAGAGGAGGTTGAAACCGACTTGGGGAGGAGTCCTCCTCTCCAAGACGGCACCACCTAGGCCGAGTTGGGGAGGGACTCCTCCTCCCTTGGCCGGCCCTCTCCACCTATAAAAGGAGGGGCCTCCTCTAGACACACAAGTTCCTATCCTCTAATCTAAATCCTAGCCCTAGACTCCGGTTTAGAGCCGCTTTGGTTTAGAGCTTCTAATTGCCCTAGCCTTCGGATTAGAGCCTTCTAATTGGTGTGTCTAATCCCTAGACCACTAATAGCTCTCTCATACTCCACCATACTCGCTCCGGCTTAAGGCGAAGCCTGGATCTCCCCTCTACTTCCGGTACCACGCCGTTGTGCTGCCGGAATCGCGAGGAGAGTGCTACAACCTCCGCTGCCTGCTGGAACAAGGGAGAGGAAGGTCTTCGTCGAGTACCGAACGTGTGACCGACTGCGGAAGCGCTGCCGGAACGCAGCGCCGGAAGGATCGTCTACACGATCTTGAGATCGGGAAGAGTATGACTACATCACCCACGAGAATCCGCTCTCGTTAAACACTTTGGAATCTTCGAGGGTAAGTTATTCCATCGACTCATTGCTACAATCTAGTAGATAGATCTTGGCTTGTTTGTTTGTATGCGATAGAAAATTTTTGTTTTCCATGCTACGAAACCCTACAAAACGGTCCCGGAGAATTTGCCGAACAAAGATGCGGATGCTAAGGGGCAGTGGAGCTTCCCAAAGGGGGCCCGTCCACAGCCTTTCAGGGCCCTGGAATAGGGCCTTATAGGCCGAGCTCACCGAGAACTCACCAGAGGGGAGGAGCAGCCAGGAGGCCACATCCTTCACCTCGGAGAGAGCGGCGGGCAAGGCCCCCATCAGGCACTGGAGCTCGGCAGCCTCCACCTCATTGAAGGTACGGCGAAACAAGGGGTTCCAGATACCATCCTGGAAATTTTCCGCGACAAGCGAAGATGGGGAGGCCGAGATGGCAAAGAGGACAGGGAAACGGATCCCCAACGGCACCGGGAGCAGCCAATGTTCTGCTCATTTTGATCACTGTCTGTTGCCTTTTTTCAACCTTAATTTGTGCAGAGCTAACGCTGATACCTAGTTTAGGTTGAGGCCACACGCATTTAATAGTATAGAGCAATATGTCTTAAAGTTAGTTTAAAGATTTTTACAAAGATAGCTACTACTAGAATAATTGTTGATCTCAAATAACGTTTATGACATGTGTAGTAGTGTTATGGAAGGAAAGGTTACTCTTCTGGAGATAATTCATGAAATGCATCGCAAAAGACACAATAGAGTAATAGAAAACAGTGTCGTGATCTAGTGACCACGGAGATCCCGGCCGACGTGCCACAAAGTCTTGTACAAGCGACTCGGTTCATCGGCTCGAAAAGCATCCTCATATGGTGCTCTCCCAAATCTATGTATGGCGGTTGTTCACCTCTTTTTCCGACACTACCATGGTGGCGGCGAAGAACGATGGACGACAGTTCGGCGAGGCACAAGTTTCTCTAAGGGTGGAATTGTAATTTTACTTGCAGGTTTTTTTTTGCAAAGTTGCTTGACAAACATGTTTGTATTAGGCGTTGACCAGATATGTAATCTCCGAATTGTCTAATGAAATATATGGTTTAATTCAAAAAAATATAATATTTAAGCTATATTTTAGAGTGTATTTAATCTAAAATTTACCTTTCATACCTCCTACCTCGCTTTCTCTGCTATTGTTGGCCCCTGCTATTGTTGCTCCCAATGCACCTAACGTTAGGGTCAATCACACTAGATTCTTAGAATCACACCAGATTGAAAGATATGGACAATAGAAGTATCTTATTTTCGCATTAACTAATTACATAAAAATTAAAATAATGTAAGATGGACTAAATATTCTTTAGGAAATAGGAAGGAGATTAATATGTTCACGAATAGCATCTCTCATAAGCATGATGGAACAAAATAGTAAGCACACATACAAATATAAGCTCTCATATTGCTGCATTTGACATACCATTCCCTATTGTCTATTTATATATGTTGTATGTTCATAATTCTAGCCATGTAATACCATGATTTATTCTTGTCTCCATGGAGAGAAAATTTAGGCTGAGCACACATAATTGTCGGACAGTTTTAGGACCACTTATCGGTGATTTTTTTAGCTTGGAAGGAAAAGAGGGGTAGCGAGCATGGGAGGTTAGAGGTGTGGTACCAAGCATACCACTTACTCCCCTTTAATAAAAGAAATCGTTGACATGACAGGTAATTACATGCCACGAGGAGGCCGGTTCTCCAAGGTTGACTGAGTATAACCCTGTCCTTCGTATCAATCGCCGCATATCTTTTACTACCGATAAGAATGAGCATGTACAGCGTATGACTATGTCTAAGAAAAAAAAACTAACTCATGTCTAACAAAAGGAAATTGCTGCAGCGTTTAGACTCACCAAGTAGGGCCTATGAAACTGAAAAATTGTCGGCTTTTTCACCCAATTTCTTCTCTCCTGCTGTGAACAGAGTGATTGCCAGCCAAATGATAGATTGAAAAGGTATTTTAATTGGCTAGACTCAGCTTGGAGATGTGTCTAGCACTAGACTCAGCTTAAAGAATTTTTTCTTAGTACCACGCTTTCCACCGTTTAGACCTGTGTCTAAGAGCCCTTGGGTCAGGATTTTTACAACGCTGCACATGCTCTAACCTTGGCCTCTACGTAAAACGATCCAGCGGGTTAAACCGTACGAATATTTTGGAGATATCCATGTACTCCAGTTACATTTTTTGTAGGCCCTGTAACCTCCACCGATTCTAGGGAAAAAGAAGATGATATTTTCTTTCTTTCTAAGAAAGGTACTCTAGGAGTGTCGAGTGTACGTTCTTTGTTGATATCACCACGGGCGAGTTGCATGTACTTCTTTTCCGAAAGGCACATTTAAGCTAGTTCTCCAAAATTGGCTCCGTGAGTGGCCACAGATCTCAGATCTGTTTTACTCAGAAAGTGCCAAGTTGGGCTAACAATGAATTGCAACTGGACTAAAAAGTAAGGCACTGAGTGATGGAAGATTTTACCGCTGGCCTTGAATACATGCCCCCCTTTACAATTTTGCTATGTAGTAAAATATTGTGTATCCTCATTGTTAGACTATTATTATGACCGACCCAATGTTGTTCAGTTTTTATTTTTATTTTTTGACATGGCAATGTCGTTTCAATTGAGCTGAAGGAGGGACTGGAATTGCATCGACATGAAAACTCTTCCTTAAAAAGAAAAAAAAAGTGGGGAATCAGAATGAAAATGATTGTTATAAATATCCTGGCGCTGTACTCATTTCGTTCCGTGTTTTTTAAGGAGAAGAAAAAGGTTGACAAGAAAACACCATCTGGATGGTTTCAAGAGGGTGACATCGATCAATTATTACGCCGACATGGTAAGCACGGCTGTCAAAATGCATAAATCAGATCAATCCGTCCGACTAGGACACAACCCAGCCATAGCTGCATCAATTGAGTTTGTTTTTTAAATGAAAAACAAAGCCGGCCTTGCATCAATCAATGCATACAGCCTTTATTTATTATTAAAATAATAAAGTCTGGTAAAAGCCATTATAAAAATCATATAACGAAGATCGCCAAAACAAAACGCCGAGCATAACATAACTGTATCGCCATCTTCCTGACGAGACCTAGCAAACACCCAACTTGTCCATGCAAGCTAGGAGCCCACATCCGTCCAGCATATCCACGAAACGGCATCGACGCACTCACTCTGGATGTTGCTGCCTCCACTATCTTCCGCAAAATCATCTTCAGCATGTAGAACGATGCGCCAACTCTCGCCACACCATCCGTCGACACCACCGCGGTGCCAAGTAGCACCACCTCCATGCGCACTCTCTCCACAAGCACGTCGTGGTCGCCACCAGTACCCCGCAACACCATGCTGCCAAGTACCACCAGCCAACACAGTTTAAAGTTTCCGGAGGATCTGTCGTGCGTAGCACCTGCCGAACAGGCATGAATCAGCGTAGCACCTGTCGGCCAGGCATGACTTGACTTCGTCATCGAAGCTCCGTGCAAGACAAAGCCGCTTGAAAGGATACGGATGTCGCCTAGAGGGGGGGTGAATAGGCGATTAAAACTTTTTCTAGAGTGGCTCAACAAAGGCGAAATAAAACTAGTGTTTACTTTGTAAAGCACAACCTAGAAACAACTAAGGTTTACCTATGTGCACCAAAAACTTATGCTAAGCAATACAAGCAACAAAGTGATAGCAAGATATATATTACTTCAAGCACGAAGGCTATCACAATGTAAAGTGCATAAGTAAAGAGGTCGGGTATAGAGATAACCGAGGCACGCGGGGACACCGAAATTTTACCGAGTTCCTCCCAACATGGAGTACGTCTCGTTTGGAGAGGGGGTGGTAACAAACCACCAACGCCACAAAAGGCCTCCCTTATTCTCCGGTGAATCTCACCCCAATGGGATCGATCCACGCTTCCACTATCGGTGCACTTGTCGGTGGCAACCGGAACCTCTCACAAGGTTGGGGCACAACTCCACAAATTAATTGGAGGCTCCCAACAAATGCCACAAAAGGACACAATGCCACCAATGCCACAAAACCGTCTAGGGTTCCAAGAACCCAAGAGGGACAAGCTCCAATGAGCAATTCAAACCAAATCCTCCAAAGAGAACTCAAACCGATGCACCAAATGCAAATGGCAAGAACACCACAAAGATGCTCAAATCCCTCACTCTCAAGTTCCAACAAAGCTACTAAAGCTATTGGGGGAACAAGAGAGGAGGAATCAAAGAGAGACACAAAATCCTCCAAAATCTAGATCCTCAAAGATACACTCACAAAGAGATGTTTTGGTTTGGTCAAAACGTAGATCTAGATCTCCTCCAACTACCCCTCAAATATATGCAAGAATCAATGGAGGGATGAGTAGAAATCAAGCTTAAGGAGTAAGGCAAATAGGGGCAAAGCTTTAGATCCAAAGAGGAGAAGTAAGTTGCCCCAAGGTAGGTGGAGGGGTATTTATACCCCTCCAGGAAATATATGGCCGTTGGAGCATTAAATGACCGGTAGTACCGGTACTCAAGCCAGTAGTACGCTTGCATGGTACTACTGGTCCAAGATCGACTGTACCGGTGGTGACCTTGTTCTTCAGTGTTCTTCAGTCTTTGGGCGGTACGCCCTTGCGGTACTACCCCCAAGCGGTAGTACCGGAGGTAGTAAGCGGTACTACCGGTTCGGGCGGTAGTACCGGTCCCAAGTACCGCTTGGGACTGACCAAAATGGAGAGGGGAGGGTGCTAGTCAGTATGCAGCGGTACCGACGAGCGGTACGACCGCCTCAAGCGGTAGTACCGCTTGTACTACCGGTTGGGCCGGTAGTGCCGCTCCGTGGTACCGGTGGGTACTGACTAGTACTCACCCTTCTCTCTTTTGATCAGTGCCAACCGGTACTGGAACCGGTAGTACCGGTGTCAAGCGGTAGTACCGGTTGAAGATCCGGTACTACCGGTTGACACAGAAGATTTTGCAAGGGGAAAAGATAGGCCAATGTTCAAACGGCAATAACTTTTGACTGGAAGATCCGATTGACCCGATTCCAATTGCGTTGGATAGCGGACGACAAGGGCTTCCCAATAAAAAGTGTAAATATTGATTATCACCAAGTGAGAAAGTATCAAGTAGAATAATGTGATATACCTCACTTGGTGAGAAACCGAAAAGCCGCATAAATCAAAATCGCAACAAGATACAAATGGAGGATCCGATTTTGATGAACAAGAGCTTGTTATGGAGATTACCACAATCTCTATATCCTCACATGGATAAGACCAAATAACAACCAAATACGATGATGAAAGTATGCAAAGGTTTGAGCTCTCTCCGAACGATGTGACCAAATTACTCATATGAGAGCCCCTCTTGATAGTACGGTTATCTATCCTAAACCCAGTCTCACACACACAACGTGAGACCGGCAAAAGGAAAAACCTATCAAGATTATACCTTTGCCTTGAGCATTCCACTTGAGATCGATGTAGACGATCTTGCCCTTCTCAAGATGGAACGCCTTTCTTGATTCCTCATCATCGTCCTCGCATATTGATCTTGCCCAACATATCTTCTTTGCATTTCATCGACCTTGAAGCCAACACATGCTCCAAGCAATGCCAATGGACAAATCCTACAAGTATAACTTAATACACACATTAGTCCATAAAGATTGTCATTAATTACCAAAACCACACATGGGGGCCCAACATGTTCTTTCACCGCTCCACCATGGTCCTCGTGCGAGAAGTGGAGACAGACGCCCAACCACCAAGCCGCCCACATGCCCGTCCAGCCGGGAATGTCTCCAAAGATGATGCCCCCACGGGGGTGACGACAAAGAGGCCATCATCATCCGATCCAGGAGGCCCCCACAACGCCTCCAACAAGGACTATGACGCCCACAGGAGCCGCCGTCAATGGTGGCCTCCCCCAGATCCGAGGTTTCCCCTGGAAACAATGGAGCGAGGGACGCCCCTACCTTCGCCTCCAACAAGGAAAACGACACCCTTAGGCACCGTTGTCGATGTTGGCATCCTCAACCGCTTCAGCAGACTGCTCACCATCTCCTCCTCACCTTAATCCACCGACGGGGAGACAACGCGAGGCAGTACGCGCTGGTCAGAATTGGACCGATGAGCATCCAAAGTTAGAGGAGGTCGCATCGCTGTGTGGCCGGCGCCATGGCTACACACACGTCTCCCTTAGGATCGGTGTGGGATCCCAAGATCCCGCACACCAGCCCCAGCCCAGCCGCACCTCCGGTGAGGAGGCCGCTGCCGCCATGCCTGGAACCACCGTCCCGGATCCCATGTGTTACGTGGGGAGAAGGCCGTCGTCCACGTGGAGTATCGGCCTAGGCGCAAGCGTCGAGGTCCAGATCCTGCGGGCCTAGAACCACCGCGCCGACGCCAGAACTTCCCCGCCGCCTGGCCGCACCACACGACGCCGCCATGAGCCACCGCGACCCAAGAAAAGATTGGAGCAACGCCGTCCTTCACTCAGATCACACCCAGCTGAGGTCCCGCCACCACCGGGCCGCATGGGGCTTTGCCTGGCGACCCCTCTGGCAGCAGCGAAGAAGAGGAGAGGAGGGTGGGGAGGACGAGAGAGGGGCGGCGATGGAATCCCCCGGGTGGCTGCATCAGTTGAGTAGATAGCACTAGTAGTATTATTATAATGACCGGAAGAGGGGGTTAATTACTATCTTGGATAATAAGAAATATTTAGATTATTTTTCTTTGCAACCTTTTTCTTCTATCAACAGGACGGAAAATTTAGCCTAATAAACTAGGAAACTACAAGAAAATTGATGTTTCGAGTTTCCAAAGTCTCGAACCGTTCAATTTTGGCGTTACCTTTTATATCCATTTTGTAGGTAAATATTACAAAACAGAATACTTTTGATGAACTATTTTTCACCAACTGCCAATGCTATTATTTTGATCTCACTAACCTAAATATATTTAGTGCGGTTTTCACTTTAAAACACCTACTCCCTCTGTTTCAAAATATAAGATGTTTTAGCTTTATGAAGCAAATGTATCTAAACTTTTTTTAGTATATAGTTTACTTAGATTTGAAGTGAATCTACGTACTAAAAAAAGTCTAAATATATCTTCTTTATAAACCTAAAACATCTTATATTTCAAAACGAGGAAGTACAATTTACATAAGTAAAAGACATGCCGTATAATAGCATTTGGCAAGGAACATACAACGGCTTCATTTTATTTGTTTGAAAAGCGGTACCCCAACCTGCACAACTGAAGCACACAACCATCTTTCTTATAAATAGAAAGTCTTAGAACCAAATTAAAAATTAATGGATATAATATCGCGGGCTATGACATCTGCAATACATATGAATTTAGATAAATTGAAGTTACTTATTTTCAGACGGAAAGAGTATCTTACCCATTATCATCTTATTTTGGAACATATTAGTGATACTACTTGGTATTGGTAGATAAGCTACGAACACCGTGCGACATATGAATCAATCATATGGGCGGGAGAAGCAAATATAGAAGCATTTCATTCTCATTAGAGAAGCAACACCTCATACTGTCATATTCCAACTACGCTGGAACCGATTATGCTTTTTTTTTTTTCAAAATGACCCTAGACGCAGGTACCAATACCACATAAATATCTTAATCTTTAACAAGATCTTAAGTTTTCAAGACTATTTCTTTCAAAAGCGGTGAACATCGTTCACCATGTATGTCACTGTATATTGATTTACCCAAAATGACCTGAAAGTATATATGCATCTCCAACATAACATATCTTGAACTTAATGTTTTCTACAACCATACACGGAAAACGGATCTAACCCCCCCGGGTCGCTCTCGCTGGGCAATCCCAGAGGTCCCTGACGCCGCCTTCTAACTCCCTCCTTCCCAAGTCCTGGCCGTGGCTGCCGGCGGTGGTGGCGGCGCCCGTCCAGCTAAAGGCGGAGGGCAGGGGCTCGTCCCGTTTTGCGCTGAAGTGGAGGGGCTTTGTGGCGACGCGGCCACATAGGGCGACACAGCCAGGCAGCTGGTGCCTAAGTTTTTCGACGGGCGCTGAAGAAGAGGCTGCGGCGCGCAGCCATTGCGGACATCGGCCGCCGGAGCGCGAGATCTGGTTCTTCTTCTGGTCTGCGATCTGGTCCTCCTGGACAGCGATCTAGTCTAGAGGAGGCCGATTTGGGCATCCGTTGCGGATTCGCTGCCCTCTTTTTTGTTGCCTTCCTGCTGAAACTTGACAGGCAGCGTGGGGGCTGCGAGTCATGCGAATAAAGGCGCGGTCCTAGAGTTTCTTCCGTGCAAAGACTGAGATCTACTTGCTGCCTATCCTCGATGATCTGGTCTGGAGCGACGAGTTATGTAAGGCTCCGCCGGTGAACTCCCGTGGGCGACTATGCCTGTAGATTGCTGGATGGATTGAATTCGTTCAGACGTACCCATGTTTTTTCTGGCCGTTTGGTTTTAGAGGCAGCGTAAATCTTGGATATTTGTTACTATCATGCGTCACGTATTTGATGATCTATGATGAAGTCAGATGCGGAGAATGTCAGTACAGCAGGAACATCGAGGCAGGGATGGTGATTTGAGTCTTTGTTGCGACGAGGAACTGGCTGTGTAATCGTTGACTCGCAGCAGCGACTGTTTGTGGGGGTGACAACACAAAAGAAGTTCCTAGTCTTACCTTGCAGGGTGAAAATCCAAGGTCTGGTTTTAATTGGTTATACCTGGTAATGGCTTTGTTAGAGGCATTGTTTTGCGAGCGAGGACTTTCTCCAGGGTAAAAACCTATGATCTTTGATCGGACGACGACGGCGCTTGTGCACTGTTTCCTTCTTAAAGGCATCGCTATTGGAGTGGTTGTACTTCTGGTGTTGTTCTGATGGTGTTAGTGTCGTTGCTTCGAGGAATTGGTCTCTTTAGCGGGACTTTTTTTTTGTAATTCTTCTTCTTTCTTTGAGCTGTGTGCATCCATAAGACCGCTAGGACATATGCGTTGTTGGAGAGGCTGTATCTAATTGGTATCTCCTAATATTAATATATACTTTTTTCCAAAAAAATATAACATATCTAGCTGCTGCTCTGGAAGTTATACTTATATTGAACGATGGATCGGGTGGAGCAAGGACATCCACTAGTTACCTGTTAGTGCAGGTGGAAAACTCATATTCAAGGGTATCCCCAGCTTGGATGTAATTTGTAACCAACCGCTTGGTTAATATATGCAGCTTCTAGGGTCTTCGGACCCTATCCCCGTTTCAAAAATAAAGGGTATCCCCAAAAAACATTCTTCACTAAGACAACTATATTATTCATACATGTCTTGTCAAAGACATGTATTTTGTATTCCTTCTAGTCCTAAATATAACATGTTTTGGCAAGCTAAATTGAGTTGGCAGAACGTTTTATATATAGGAACAGATGAAATACTTATGACTGGCCAAAATTATAAACGGTTGATAAGGAAGTAATACTACCGTGCCTTATATTTGTCAGAATATGGGATACTCTCCCATATCCTTATTGATCACCTTTTACCTTCCTTAATTTGTGTATTTAGTGTAGCTTTTGAACCTGAGAAGTAGTAAGTACGTACTTCTTTCGAAGTCCATAGGCAATATGACAACTTAACAGGCACTCCTGCGTGGAACCATGTCGAGACTGTGCAAAGTGGCCTGCACTCACATTGCATCTTTTTCTTTCTGACGAAAAGGTCAGCATGCAGCGTAACTTTTCGTTGAAATAAAATAGAGTAGAGGAAGATACAGAAAAGGATCGAGGCCGAGAAGCCTATGCAAGGTAATACTAGATATGCTGGTCATTCTTATTGCAAGGGCAAAAAAGAAAGGATAAATTGGAGATCTCATTTCTTATCTTGTTGATGATGGCTTCTTAATTCTACAATATGTGAATGACACCATACTACTTAAGGAACACGACCTTTAGAAGATCGTGAACATAAAACTAATATTATATATTTTAAAAACAACTTTTAGGGTTAAAAAATAATTTTCACAATGTTGAATTATTAGACAAAAAATTCACAATTAATTACATAATATAAACCATGACTACAACAGCTACGATCACATGAAACTCTAACATATACTAGATGTATATACTTTGTACTCCTTCAATTCCTAAATATAACATGTTTTGGCAAGATAAATTGACTTGCAAAAACGTTTTATATCAAGGAATAGATGAAAAAATCATTATTGTCAAGTTATAAACGGTTGATCAGGAAGTATACAACCTTGCCTTATATTTGTCAGAATATGGGATACTCTCCCATATCCTTATTGCTCACCTCTTACCTCCTTTTGGGTAGTTAGTGTAGCTTTTGAACCTGAGCAGTAGTAAGTACTTCTTTCGAAGTCCATAGGCAATATGACAACTTAACAGGCACTCCTACGTGGAACCATATCAAAAGGACCAGGCACCAGGCAATGCAGCTTGTTCCGTCATGTCGTGTTCCAGAGGAGTTGTTTCATCTCATGACGGTGGCATACATGCGTAGGATTGCTATTGACGAAGGTACTATTTTTTTATGACTCATGAGAGGAGAGGAGTTCCCGCAATTCATAAAGAAGAATAGGGTGACCTGATTTATAAGAAAAAGTAGGTCGGAAACCATATAATGCACGGTTGATTAAAGACAATCGTGCAAAACCCTGAAAACGGGAAGGCCGCCTAAAGAACTAGGCCTGGAGAAAAACCACACAATGAATGAACTCGGCAAACCTACGCCGATCAACTGCCAAGCCACTGAGCAATCTTCCACCAACAAGCATAACCGTTGACCATGGGCAGACTGTGAAACTGGTTCATCGACAGCGTTGTTTTTAGCCCTGGCCTCATCACCAGCCTCGACCCTTGTCGACTTAAACCTACTCTCTTGGGGTTACGTTACTCAATAATTTATCCCTGACCAAGCTCCAAAATTTTTCCTTGTCTTTTATCCTATCGACTATGATAGGATGGGTGACGAGTGGCGACAGAACATCCTTTCATTGTGCTCCTTTTGAATTTCCCACGATAGGGAATGGTCATAGAGTCGAGGCTTTCCTAGCCTTCTTTTTCCAATGCAAAAACATAGACAAAGTTAAGTTTTAATGTTTAAACCATAAAGAATAGTGCAAAGTCCAATATGAATCATGATTTTTGAACTAAGAAATAGTCCATAATAAACCTTGAACTCTCTGAAACCATTTAAATTCAACCCTAACTTTAGACAGTGCTTTTACATTTTGACATTTAAAAAATTGCAAGACAAATCAGAGTTGTAGGAGCTTGATGCTAGGAATATATAGCGTGCAATATTTTGTGAAAACCAATACTATTTATTTATGACATGTGTAAAAATAAAAAGAGATAAACATATTGCTCTCTTCTCTTTTGTATAAAAAAATGATTGTCATATTATTTGGTTGAACTTTGTAGGTTCCCAATCTGAATCGTCCACTTTCTAGTTGTTTTTTACATCTTCTCAATTCGAAGTCACGATCCCGCCCAAAATAATTGGATTGTGACAGTTCAAAAGGTTCCCAAATCTATTTTTTCTAGAAAAAAATCATGGGTGTGGATAACTTTCTAGCGTAAGACACGGAAAAGAAATTAGCGTCCAATATGACCATCTATATTCCACATACAAAATACATATAAATAGATTTCCCTTGTCAATTATGCACATGCCATAAATAACCTGATAAATAACTATATTTTCTTGATCAATTTTTGTGGTCTTCCTTGCATCTATGCAAAAAAAAAACTCCATATTTTGAATGTCTTAAAATACAAAATAACTTCTGAAAACTAGTTTAGAGTTCATTTTTAACTATTTTATAAATCTAGTAAGGTTTCATCTAGATGGTTGCATTTTTCATTGTTCAAGCGGGACCAATAAAGATGGTTTAAGGTTTAAAATAAACCTTTCTTGCAAAATGTTGCGCACTGATGTACATAATTGTATTATGTCATTTTATAAATATGTTTCCAACCGATCATGTTTTATGTAATGTATATTAGTATAAACAATTTATGGTCAAAAAGGAAACCACAAAGGTATTCCGAGCTACACTAACATGGTTTTTAAAAATTCAAAAAATCCATTTCATTACTGCAAAAAAGCTACAAAAAAATATGCAAGTACATATGGATATCTATAATATACATATAATTTTCTATTAAATTATTGTTCAACTATGACTTAAGAAAATGTGAGGATCATGCCAATTATTACGAGCCATATTTCCGTGTTTTGCCTAGCCCAAAATACCACTTATATTTTAACAAATTTTTAAACATCCATAGAATATCATATTTACGTATCTAAGTAAAAAACTGATTTTTTCAACTTAGGTAATGATTTTAATTTTTTGAAAATACAGGGCTACATGTAGCCTACCATCCATATCGTCATGCCCATGGTCAAAGATATGATATAATACAGTGTTATCATGTCTAAAATAACACACGGAAAATGAATGGATATATTACTAAGAAAATAAATCAAGAGTAAACTATGAAAAAAGAGACTAGCTGTAGTTTGAACTTAAATGTTGGATCGGTGCGATTATTCATAGGAGTATATACTTGGTGTGGAAACTTTTTTCTTGTGACTTTTCACTTGCCAGCAATCATTGCACAACCCCAACTAATTAATATGATGCTTAATTAGTTACATATGTTACACCTTTTTTTTCTAATATTTCATCTCTAGCAGACACCCCCCCATAATGGCCTAAAACCGGAAAACTCATGCCTTTTTTTCAGTTTTGGGCCAGAGGTCCCAGAAAAAACTCAGTGTGGATAAAAATATCATGGGCACCCGACATCGGCCCACTCTCTAGGAAACCGGCGGCTATGGGGGAAACTCTACCGCGCCGCCAGCGCCCACGATGCGGAAGTAGGGAGCTCGAGCGCAGAGTCGCCCACATGCTGTGAAGGAGTCAAGCATAGGCGCGGGCGCTCCGTGCAGGTCCGTCTAGGAGAAGCACGTGTTCAACATCAATAAGAAGGATGCATGCCACCACGGGATCTCCCTCTCCCTTGTAGCTACGTCCCCTTCTTCTCGTTTCGGGCCGAGCTAACGCCCTCTCCTGCGGTGCGGCCGTGGGAGAATGGTGGAGGCAAGGCCCCCCAGTAGTCTAGGTTTGTGGCTTCTCGCCGTAGTTTTCAGGTTTAGGTTTAGGTTTAGGCTCTTCTGTGTCTGCCCTTGTGGCGTGTGGCGAGATGCCGTTTGGCCTGTCCCCTCCGGCGTTCCTGCATGACGCCGACTGTCCGTCTCCGCGGTGGCCCGACAAGCTCCGGTGGTTGGAGCATGTTGCTGCTGCTGCGGTGGACGGAGGCCATCCGAATAAGTGCATCTTCTCCTGGTTATGGAAGCCCCGTGCTGATCTTCTCTCCCTGGCCGACCTTGGTGGCGATGGGTGGGGAAGGTCTTGGCGGTGGCCGCTGGAAAACGGAAGTGACCTGGGTGCTTGGTGCAAGGTCGATCTGGCCCGATCTGGCATCACCTGGAGTTGATCTCCTCCGCGGCGGTGCTCCCTTGGTCGGAGCCATATGCAGTGGGGTTGTTCGGCCCCGAAAGGCCCCCACATAAGGTCACTGGGATTGGTTTGCGTTGGTTTGCTGCAGGTCTTTGTCTTTCTTCTCTGGCCGGCCGTGGTGGCGAGGAGAGAAGGGGTAGAATGCCCGGGAGCCGATCTGAGTCTGCAGCAGCCTGGTGCTGCTGTCCGTGAAGCTGCGCCACAAGATCTTCCTCGCAGCGGTCCTTTTGTAGCGTGGCTGCCGGGCCGTTGCCTGTTCTGGACGAATGGCAGCCTAGGGTTTCAACCTCCATTGGAGGCCCCTTCAAGCTGTGTACCGGAGCTCGTCGATTCATCCTCAACAAGTGGTTCGTCCCCGAAGAGCGTGAATTGGCCAGCTGCACTGCTTCTTCTCCGGTTTCAAAAGCGTCACAAGCAAGAGACTTTGACCTCGCCGCCGGCTGGAGGTCGCCGGAGATCGGTGGTGGAGGCACTTCGGAACTTGATTGCTTTTTATTTTCTAGTCCTAGGGTGCTTTTTGTAAGAGGGAGGCTCTTTTTTGTTTTATCTAGTTTTGCTAGGGTGCTTTACGCCAAAGGCCTCTCTGCAATTTGTACCTGCCACATGTTTCAACATGCAGCTTCTGAGGTCTTCTAGACCTAGTTATCGTTCAAAAAAAAGAAAAAAAGGCGGCGACCGCCGCCAAGCAAGAAGCGTCATTGAGAGCCAGTGAGTGGCATGGCTAGCCTCGGGTAGATCTAGGGTTGGGTCAGGTATTTGGATAGATCTATCTAGATATCTAGATCTCAGGTAGCTTGTTTGTATGAAACTAGTTTATGTGTATAAACTTGTTATTTGATGAAAAACTTGTTTATCACGCCAATCAGTTTTTCGAATTTGTAGGATTATTTCCGTGCGACAATAATTTTCATACCGAAGAACTCTTTTCGGTTCCCTGATCCGACTTTTTTTGGGTTCGTTTTATCTCGGATCTGCTAGAGATGCTCAGGTTGACATCCGAGGCTCCTGAGCATTTGACCGTTTTTTAAACGACATCATCCTTCCTTTTCTAGCTAGTGACTCAAGTTTTTTACGTGCATACCTTGACAAAGTTGAGTCACTTAATTTTTACGTGCATATTCTATTAGATCGATCAATCGCACACTTGGAGCATGCAAGTTAAGCATGCAGTGGTCGATCAACTCTTAAAATCCATCAGGTTTACGAAATATATATGATGGATCTAGGCGGCGCTGATGATGCCGATGAGGGGTATGCCGACGGCTGTGACAACGAGCGTGGAGGGAGCGCCGAAGACGACGTGGCTCCAGAAGGTGAGGTCGTGTGCGTTGCGCGGTGCCCGGCGTGCCTGCTCGCACACGATGAGGTTCGCCGCCGACCCCAGCAGCGAGAGGTTGCCTGCCACCGTGCTCACCCATGCCAGCAGCAGCCATGACCGCGTCACCGCCGCCGGCGAGATTGTGGCCGCCGACGCCGCCACCTCGTCCCCCAGCAGCAGCACTGCACGATCGATAAGCGCACGCGCGTTAGTTAACTGTCGAACACATTTTCAACATGTGGCTTAATGCGTCGCGTCGCGGCACACCCGAACAAAACAGATATTTTTGGTTGGTAAAGAAAACAAATACTAGAGTACTGACCGGTTGGTACGTTGGAGGCGAGGTTGGATAGGAGGAGGATAATGAGGGAGAGGACCGTGACGCCGCTGACGTGGTTGATCTTGGAGTAGGGCGCCATGACGTTCCAGATAGCCCCAGGGAGCCCAGTCTTGTTGAAGCCGCTGACCGTCACGAACATACCCGTGAAGAACACCAGCAGCGAGTAGGACACCTTGCCGAGGCACACCTCCGCGTCGCGGAAGTCCACCACGATGAGTGCCACGGCGGTGGTGATGGCGGTCCACGACATGTTGAGCCCGAGCATGTAGGCCACCAGCATCCCGGCGGTCACGATGTACGCGAAGCTCTTGAGGAACAGCCTCCGCTGCGGCTCCGAGCACTGCATGAACCACCGGTGCTTGGTCGAGATGCTCTCCGCCATCACCGAGTCCTGGTCATCGTCGGCCGACAGCACCCGGCCGGCAGGGCTCTTGTTGAGCGTCGTCGCCGTCAGCGGGGACGGCCGGCGCCCCTCCTCGATGGCCGCCATCTCCTTCCCGGCGTCGGGGATGGTCCCCTCGAGGTCCTTCCAGTACATGCAGAGCAGCATGACCATGTTGACGGCCATGCCGGCGAGCATGGCCGGCAGGATGCCCAGGAAGAAGCCCACGAAGGAGATCTTGCTGTTGAAGGCGATGACCAGGTTCTGCGGGTTGCCGATGGGCGTGGCGCTGGACCCGATGTTGGCGCTGGTGGCCAGCGCCAGGAGGAACGGCTTCGCCGGGAGGTTCCGCTCGGCGGCGAGCTCTAGCACGAACTCCGTGAGCACGACGCAGCAGGTGTCGTTGGTGAAGAGCGCGCTGGCGAGCGCCGTGACGATGCAGACGCGGCACAGGAGGTCGCGGCCGCCCTGGCTCCGCCACGCCAGCAGATGGCCCAGGTGGCCGAACATGCCGGCGCCCTTGAGATAGCCGCCGACGACCATGGTGGCGAAGAGGAGGCCCAGGATGGGGAGGTCCACGGAGGCGTAGGCGTCATCGGGGCTGATCACGTGGAAGATGACCATGAGAGCCGCGCTCAGCAGGGCGCCCGCCGTGCGGCCGATCGGCAGGAACGGCACCGACGGGAACACGGCAAGCACCCAGAACACTGCGAACGCTGCCGAGCCCAGCACCACCTTGGACAGCGACGCCAGCGCCATGGCTAGCTAGCTCTTACTATGCGAGCTGATATCTTCGCTGTGCCTGACTCGATGATCGGTCGCTAGCTGAAGTGGCTTGTGCCGTGGGAATTGAGGCGACTCCCCCGGGGCTTAATAAGTACTCGCGGGCTGCCGGTTGCAGGCGTTAACGTTGCATTGCAAACCGCAGACGACGTCATGGGACCGAGCTTACTTTTTAGCTAGCTAGCTGTAATGAACTTACAGGAGCCACTGGCAGGCAAAAGCGTCAAACTAGTTAACGCGGTCAGACAAAAAAAATCTGAATACATATGCATGCACACTCACGAGTCACGAAGTGACTGATCACAATTAACCAGATCATTCATACTCATCCAAATAATTACCTAAGGCACTTCAAATTAGATTTCTTGTAACGTTGTATCCTATATAAAATGCGGATGTGTTATAGTATCAACAAAATAAAGAGAGAAAATTGTTGTACCTTAGCTAAAAGGCCATTGAACAAAAGACATAGGCAACATAATCACCAATGTATATCTTAAGTTGACTTCTTAGTGGGTTCCCTTTCCTCCCACCTTATCTCTACAGTAACTGAACTCGCCCCATCGGTCGCCGGGCCTTCCCTGGCACCTCTCCGCCGGATTAGCCGGCCGGAGTAGGTCTGGGGGCGGTGCTGTAGTTTCTAGGGTAGGTTTGTTTGGCGTCTTGCCGGTAGTGGGCCTTCTGCCCGGGAGTGGAGCTTTGGATCTTGACCGCATCCTGGCTCTAGGGTTCGTCCCCATGGCGCACAAGCTTCTTTGGTTGGAGTTCTGCGCGGTGATGGCGGCCACCGCTTCTTCAAATAAGGTCTTGTTCTGCCTCCTACTCCTCCTCGTCTCTTGGCTCTCCCATCTTCCTCTGGCCGGCAGTGGTTGCGAGGGGATGGAGATGGTGGGCGCCCAGATGGGGGCTGTTGGTGGCGGCAGGAGTTCTTCCACTCTGGCGGGTGTGCGCGCCGCCGGGTGGTCGTTGGCGTCGCTGGTGCTGCTTGTCCCTATTCATCCGACCGGCCGTGGTGGCGAGGGGATGAAGGACGACTGGCTTCGGCGAGCGGACGGCTCCCCTATCCTCTGCGTACCGCATCTTCTTCGTGCAGGTGGTCCTCGTCTGCCCTCTTTCCTCTCAGCCGGCCATGGTGGCGTGGGAGAGGAGGAGTGCTCCTCGAGGTTCTGTGCTGCACAGAGAGATGATGGGGAGTTCTTGAAGCTTCTTCTCCCCGTGGCGGTCCCCAAGCGTCGGCGAGTCGCCGCCGCTATCTTCGGTCAGAAGGCTGACCCCGCCATGCCCGACAGCTGCGATGTCTGTCGGTGCCCTGAAAACCTCCATCGGAGGCCCTTATTCAACCTCAACGCGGCTGTTCGTGCTGCATCCCAGCCAAGTGGTTTCGTCCCCGGCCTGGATTGCGGTGGTCGCATTTGGAGGTTGCTTGTCGCCGGCGTGCTTGTACCTGATCGCGTTTTTGCGTTCTCTTCTAGGGTGTTCTGTGTAATTTTACAGGTCCTGGTTGTTCTTTCTAATTCTGTTGGGGACCTTTATGTAATTGTACACCCACCGCTGATGAAATGAAGCTTCTGGTCCTTCGGACCTTTTCTGTTCAAAAAAACAAAAGACATAGGCAGACAACGTGCAAAAGAGCAAAAACATTCAATGAAGATACTCATAAAAGACAATGTATTGAAGATTTGTCGCTTAGGTATTTATATCTTCCATGATACTAACATGGTAAGATACTTGCATTGAATGACTAAGGTTTTCTTCAAGGACAGTGACTAAAAGCTAGCCATAGTAATAGTATCATAAAGTGTATCATAATACAATTAATGAAGAAAAAGATGCTAGTGATATCATAATACAATATGGTAGCATAGTAGATGTAACAAGGAAAATTAATATCAAATACATCATGTACATCTAATTGCATTGAAATTCTATAAATAATTAAATACCATAAAACTGCAATACGACTAGATGTACTAAGCACTATAGAGATAGTATCACACACTATTATCATAGCATGATACTAGTATATGATACTTCCCACTACGACCAGCCTAAGGTTGGTCATAATGCGGAGTACCATACTTACTTTCTAATTAACTATTTATAAATCTCGATGCAAATTGGTGTACAAGATTTATTTACTAAATAATATAAGTATTACATGTTAAAATAGATAACACAAGTATAATACTATGATCACTTCTCTTTTCATAATAAATATCGTTTATTTAGTATAATTTTATCAAAATCGGTAACACACTTATTATGGAGGAGATAGTACAACATCAACTTATTGATACTACTGGTAATACTAGCACTGTAGTTAGCCAAAAAGATCATACGCATCCAAAGTAGAGCATTCCAACGCTCTCAAATCGTACAGCACGGGAACTTACGATTTTGTTGCTTAGTGATTTCGCCACGTGCTCCATATACGTGGCCGATACGCCATCACCCCGCCTCCATCTACATAACAGCGCACGTACTTCCTGACTGGCACGTGTACGCAGGAACCCGCTGACCATGAACTGATATGGTATGTACACCTTAGTACAACCTAGCAATATCCAGAGAATGGTCGATAGCGCACCACCTTTTTACACTGTGACCTGTAGCAGCTACTAGCTAGCAATCTCTAGAGACTGATAGTGTGGACCCGTGTGCAGCTTAATCACCTTCCGCTCGGTCTACGTTACGATTGTTTCGTACTCTCTCCGTACCATATTAGCTGTTGTACTAAATCGGCAAGCATTGGTATAGAGCATAGGGAAATAGGGAATACTAACTAGACGAACGAGAGCGTTGAGGGAAGAGATGATACCGATAGTACGAGAGAATAATGACTTGTATTGATTTCAACCACGGTGGACTGTTTATATAGATTACAACTGACTTGGACTCCAAGACTAATAGAGATAGAGTTATAATTCAAATAGGGAAAGGAGAGGCGGCTGGTGCCCTAGCCGACTTAGCTATAATCTAATATCCCCCCGTAGTCTCAACGTCAGGGGTAACGATGTTGAGACTGGAGCGAATGTCTATAAATGATGAAATGGGGAGTCCTTTAGTAAAAATATCAGCAAATTGTGCGCTAGTAGGAACATGAAGAACTCGAACGTCGCTAAGAGCCACCTTCGAACAAAGTAAATGTCAATCTCAATATGCTTCGTGCGCCGATGCTAAACGGGATTGGACGCCATGTAGACTGCAGAAATATTATCACAATAAACAATGGTGGCTCGCTCTAGGGGACGATGAAGCTCGACGAGTAGCTGACGCAGCCACACCGCCTCTGCCACGGCATGGGCAACCGACCTATACTCAGCCTTAGCAGAAGACCTGGAAACTGTTACCTGCCTTTTAGAACACCAAGAAACAAGATTATCTCCTAAATAAACGCAAAATCCGGATGTGGACCCTCGAGTATCTGGATAACCTGCCCAGTCTGCATCAGAATAAACTGTCAAGCTTGTAGGAGAAGAAGAGTTTAGAAGAAGACCGTGATCAAGAGTGTCTTTTAAATATCGAAAAATCCGGTTTACATGAGCAAGGTGAGGAACACGAGGATCATGCATGAAAAGACAGGCTTGCTGAACTGAATAAGAAATGTCAGGACGAGTGAGAGTGGCGTACTGAAGAGCACCAGTGATGCCATGGTAAAATGTGGGATCGGAAACATGATCACCACCGGCCAACAGTTTGGCACCTATATCGGCCGGAGTGCGAGAGGGTTGACAATCGGACATACCAGCCCGTGAAAGCAAATCCAAAAGATATTGTCGTTGAGAAAGAAAAAGAGAGAACTTTGTGCGAGAAACATTAATACCAAGAAAATGATGAAGAGGTCCTAAATCAGTCATGGAGAATTCACGTTGAATTGAAGAAATAATATGTTGGAGAAAAGAGTCAGAGCTAGCAGTAAGAATATTGTCATCAACATAAAGGAGAAGATATGCAGTATGTTCGGAGGAACGAAAAATGAATAGGGAAGAATCAGATTTAGAAGAGATAAAGCCAATGGTTTGAATGAAAGTAGCAAACCGTTGAAACCAGGAACGAGGAGCTTGTTTGAGACCATAAAGAGATTTTTTGAGTAAACAAACAAGATTGAGAGAAGAGGGATGCTCAAAACCAGAGGGTTGCTGACAGTAGACAGTTTCATTAAGAGTACCATGGAGAAAAGCATTTTTAACATCAAGTTGATAAATCGGCCATGAATAAGAAACGACAAGACTAAGAACGACGTGAATAGTGCTTGGTTTGACAACGGGGGAAAAAGTCTCATCGAAATCAATGCCATATTGTTGTGAAAAAACACGACAAACCCAGCGATCTTTGTAACAAGAAAGAGAGCCATCAGAGTTAAATTTGTGTCGAAAGACCCATTTACCAGAAATAACATTAACACCAGAAGGTTTGGGAACAAGAACCCATGTATTGTTTTGTTGAAGAGCATCAAATTCATCACGCATAGCAGAAAACCAAAGAGGATCAAGAAGACCACGTTTGTAGGATGTGGGTATAGGGGAAATTGTGGTTGTGGCTGTGAGATTGAGACGTTTAGAAGGGAGAAGAAAGCCACGTTTGCCACGAGTGCACATGACATGATCATTTGTAGGTGGTTGAATAGGAACGACATTAGGTGGTAAGGTGGGTGTGGAGGAAGACTCGACAGTAGGTGTTGGTGGATCGGGTGATGGGGTAGATGGTTTGGTGGTAGGGGTAGGTGTAACACCCTCAGAATCGGACCTATGCAAGTTTGAGCAAAATTCGCCAAACCCGCATAGAAACGATTCAAAGGTGCCCACCAGGCACTTTCGTGCGGGTGGAAAACGAAGTAATAACATTACACAACAGCCCTCGATGGGACCCACAGAACAGATATATATAACAGCGACTCAAAGAGTCAGGAATACAGATGTAATATACAAGATCCAAATCACCTTGAAAACGGTAGAGCGTCCGACTACGGACAAGAAGCAAATGAGGCTAAGAGCCCTGAAGAATAACCAATGGCGTCCATAACCCTGCCCAGGCCAAGCCGGAAGGGTAACCCTGCTAACGGCGTCGATCTCAAAACCTGCTTAAACAAAAAGGGGTGCCGACAAAGGGCAAAGGAAAAAGAGGAGCGTCAGTACTGAGGCCAGTACACGGCGAGGCTAGAATTCGGCGGTCCTCGCCTACATAGGTATGGTGGACTGAAGCGGTAGCGGCAGCATGCACTAAACAACCTATAGAGACTCGATACAACTGGCGGTTATCAGAGAGGGGTAAGAATGACCTAACCGGAACCAACCTGAAGCTAACACCAAACAAACCCATCCTGGTGTTTCCCCCTCGAGACCAAACGAGGAAGTCAACCGAGGAACTCACACAGTTGGCAGTTTTACTTATTTGGTTATCGTTGCAGCAATTACTAGTCAGGTATAGATAATTGTCCTGATAAAGTAAGCAGTGGGCCCTTTTAGTTAATCATTCCGTTGTAGTTGCAGCAATTACTAATCAGATACAGATAGCATGATGTAATCCCGAAACCCAGCAGTTGTTGGTACTTTTATTCAGCCATTCCGTTGTAGTTACAAGAGTCACTAGTCAGGTACAATTGTCGCAAGCGACAACCAAACAAGCAATTGTGGGCAGTATTAATTAGCCATTCCATTATAGTGAAGCTGATTACTAGTCATTATAAGTCAAATTTATAGCAGTAAACTTTAGTTATGCTTGTCTATGATCGAGATACTGTGCTCCAAGTCGTCCATATCCGCGGACACGGCTTTCAGAAAGTTTTACCCGGCCGGGGTGCACCAATAGCAACACACGCTCGATCAACCTCGGAAAAACCAAAACAAAACCCAACGAGGCTTTCACGACTGAACAATCACAGGATTCAGAAATATTTCAGGGGGCCACCCCTTAAGTAGATTCCCTAACGAAGCTAGCTGACTCCGAGACGGCCTCAAGGTTTGGGTGGACGGCGGTAAACGACTGGGAACCCGAAAGTGTGGCTGGGCTTGTCGATACCGCGTAAACGTGTCCCGATCCTAAACAGTACAGTGTGCTCCTCGCACAATTTAAATACAGAAAGTAGCATGGCATAAGTACAGGATAGTAAAAACACCTCAAACTAGTTTGTGGCCCCAAGAAATAAGAATGAATCAAGCTCTGGCTCAGGGGGATCCCATACTCCCCGAATGTGGACAGCGCGATAAAACAAGGAACAGGTATCAAGTACTCGGGGTCTTACGGGACACAAGTGGGCGTTCGGAAACCAAATATTTTCTATCACCCACCGATGCCTCTGCTTATTTCAATTTTAGTTGTTAAGCAGAAATTAAAGTGACGATAAGTAAAACTAGAATCATCTCCAACATCAACACGCGGCAATACATCAAGAATCGTGGCATATGACGACACATCAAGACTTGAGCAAGCAAGCAGCTACGACGCGCAAGTCCAACTATCTACCAAACAACAGGTAATAGGGTGTGTCCAAGGCAATATAGGGCTGCAAAGGATTTCACGGGTACGATAACTAAAGCATCGCAACACAGATAGCAATAGATCAACAGGAGGGAAGTAAATACTATAAAAGTAAGATAGGTAGAAAGGGGGAGATGCTCGCCTGAAAACATTGTCGAAGGCTTCATCCGAAGGACGGGGTGAAGCTCACATCAACTCAACGGCCTTATCCGCGAAGAAGCAAAACACTAGAAGACACACCGGATGCAATATTTAATACAACGGCAGAAGATCGGCATGATGCATGTATGATGCATGGCATGGCAAAGATGCGATGCAATTAGGTCATATTAAGCGGAACCGGGGTCCCGACAATTAATTAGGAGGTTCAAGTTGTTTAGAAGCCCCGCAAATTAAATGTTGTTTGGCAGGACAAACAGATGGAACCGGTTCGCTACACATGTTTAAATGAGGCCAATATAAGGCTAGATTTGCCCGCATATGGGCCCCATATTTAATTATTAGGTGAATCGGCATAAGGCCCCCAAACCACAGATATGCATGCGAGATGAATGATTC
This sequence comes from Avena longiglumis, assembly GCA_030063025.1. Taxonomy (NCBI): domain Eukaryota; kingdom Viridiplantae; phylum Streptophyta; class Magnoliopsida; order Poales; family Poaceae; genus Avena; species Avena longiglumis. The sequence continues at coordinate 450,460,139 of CP125974.1, read as the reverse complement.
AATATGCAACAAGTTGTTATGATGTTATAAATTAGGGTTTCGAGAAGGGGTTCACACATTGAGGTTCGACGATCTTGGTGTTCCGGGGTCGGGGTCGGTCTCGGGGTTCAGGGTTCGACGGACTTGGGGTTCCGGGGTTCGACGGGGTTCCGGGGTCGGGGCTCAGGGTTCGACGGAAACGTTCTCGGACTCCGGGAAGGACTTGGTTTGGTGTCGTTCCTGTCGCATACGCGGTCTCCGGGTCATGTCGACGGTCCTAGCGTTCCGAGTGGAGAACTTGGCGTTCGACGATCTTGGCAATGGCACCGGGTTCGGCCTTCGGGTAAATTACTTGTCGTACCAGGTCGGAGTCCTTGAGTCCGGGAAGGAGAACTTGACGCGCCAGGGTTCGATGTCTTCGGATCCGTGTGGCTGGCCTTGGTGTTTTCGGGCATCTTCGGGTCGGGGGTCTCGACATCGGTAGATCTTGGCGTCCTCGAGGGGGTGTACTTGGCGTGCCGGGTTCGGTCTTGGCTTCGAGGTGAAGAACTTGGTGCCATGTGTCGGAGTTCTCGGAGGTACGACCATCGGATCCTGGGTGGTGGTACTCGGGGTGTCGGGACGATGATCTTGTCGATGACCTTGGCGCTTCGGATCCTTGAGATCGGGGTCTTCGGTTCCCTCTCTTACGTCGATACCGGTACGGGGGTCTCCGCCTCGAGGACCTTGACGACCTTGTCGTACTCGAGCCGCAGCAGCATCAACACAAGGTAACCATCACCTCACATACCAACGATAGCACCAGGCTCGCACCGGTAAAGGAACAGTCACCGGGGGCGCTGCGGAGGTAGGCGCAGGGCCGACGAGGTGCCTACCGGAGGAGGGTCGCGGGTCGGGGCGCTGCGGGTCGGGCTCAGGCGGGCCCTGGCGGTCGAACGGCTCGGGGGCAGGCTCGAGGAGGCGGTCCGACGAGGTGGGGTCGGCGCTCGAGCAACCGCCCTTGAGGCAGCGTCAAGGAGAAGGAGGCGGAAGCGGCCTGGCCGGGCGGCGCCTGACGACGAGGAGGCGGACTTACATGGCGTGAGGCGAAGGGACGCCGGGCGGTGGTCGCTGGAGAGGGTTAGCGCGCTGGTTGGTGGCCGGGCGGACGGGCGGAGATGGAAGGAGCTCTGGGGAGGAGGGCGTGGCCTTGACGGCGGGTGAGGCGAGGAGGCCTTGGCTCAGGCGTCTGGCGTGGTGCGCTCCGGCCGAGGCGGCGGGCGGAGAGGAACGGCGATGCGGTGGCGGAGAGCGGAGGTGGAGGAGCAGCCAGGCGAGGCGGCGAAACGCAGCTCCGGCGGCGGGGCTAGCGGCGCCAGAGAGAGAGGGAGGAGGGAGGGAGCACGGGGCGCGGTTGGGAGGTAGGAGACGGGGGAGAGGAGGGTGCTGCGGGGGGGGGGGGGAGAAGAGAAACAGGGGCGTGGGGCTGGGGCCAGGGCTGGGCGCGGGGACACGCTGTGGGGGCCGCGCGTCAGGGAGAGAAGAGGGGAGAGGGTAGCACAGCTAGGGGTGGACCGGGGTTGGGACTGGCAGGGGGGTTGGTGGCCAGCTGGGGTGGGCCTGGCGCCAGGGGTGGGGGGTGCCATGTGGCGGGTTCTGGTTGGTTGGGGGGAGAGAAAAGATGAGGTGTCGCGAGGGGAGTGGTTGGGGTGAGGTGGAGGCAAGGGGTGGGTAGGATAGTGGGTAGCTCTAGGATTTAGAAGCGGGACAGGTTGGGCCGTTTTAAAATCTGGGGCGGTCGTTCGGGTCGGGATGGCCCGTTCGACTGCCCCTACTAAAATAATTAAATGTTTTATTTAATTTAATTGGGCCGTTTGCAACCCGATAGCGACAAAACAAAATAATCCGGAGACCCGGGGTTTGCATTAGAACAAAGGTGGGGCGTTTTTGAAAACAAAACGGGCTTTGCGAAATAGTTTTAGCAAACAATGCATGATGATGACGATGCAATGCACAAATTCAACGCGATTTTCTAGTAGTGGTTTTGCGGGATGCCACAATTCGACACCACTAACATAGGATCTCGCCCTCGAGATCCGCCTCATGGTACCGGAAGGAAGGTCGGCGATCTGTATCTTCTCGCGTCGTGTAGATCCTCGCGACACCACTAACAAGGGTTCATCCTCCATCTTGAAATCGGCGACACCACCAACAAAGGGTCGTTGTTCCTGATCGTCGAGAGAACACTCCGGAAACAAAAGGTCGAAGGTAGAGGTATCAACAAATAAAGCCACCCCTAACTTCCGTGGACGGAGTAAATTGCTGGACCCACTGATTCGACGTACAAGAGCGAATGATAAGAGCAGTGGTAGGGTAGCTACTCCATCCCGCACTCAAACCATTACTCTGCACACGAATAGGCGGATTTAGCATCCAACTCTCGGAAATAGACTGAAGATCTCGACAAGCGAGGTTCGGAACAAAGGAGTGATGCAGACTCTACATCGGATCTGGCGTAGATGATGTCATTGCATCGGGAAACACCGGAAGATACACAGAAAACGTATGAAAGACACACTGATTAGGTTTCGCGATGGTTCCATTGGCATGAACAACACATGCCCAAGGTCGACTCCAACTTCACCAAAGCTCGTCCTTCTCATATGTTTTTCAACAACACTGATATCCGGCAAGGAACACATATGGATAAGGAGCTCAAGAACAAAAGATTGGAGGAAGGGTACAACAGACAAGTTGTCGATTGATGATCGTAGCACCTCCGTTACAAAAGGGAGAAAGCGAAACCTCAAGGTGCATGAAACCCAACCGCGAGAAATCCTGGACTCGAAGAGAGAGAAGAGAGCGGATTCAAAACACGTAGAGGTAAGAGGAGAACAGCAGGGGGGGTAAGGAGTAAAATCAGACCTATTCAGAACTATCCAACCGATTTTGCAAAAATAGTTTTGACACTCTACTTCGGCCGTTAGCTAGGTTATCCTCTGTTTGGACTTGTGGGTATCGCAACCGCTGAGCTCGATACCACTGTAACACCCTCGAATCGGACCTATGCAAGTTTGAGCAAAATTCGCCAAACCCGCATAGAAAGCGATTCAAAGGTGCCACCAGGAACTTTCGTATGGTGGAAAGCGAAGTAATAACATTACACAACAGCCTCGATGGGACCCACGTAGCAGATATATATAACAATGACTCAAAGAGTCAGAATACAGATGTAATATACAAGATCCAAATCACCTTGAAAGCGGTAGAGGCGTCCGACTACGGACAAGAAGCAAATGAGGCTAAGAGCCACGAAGAATAACCAATGGCGTCCATAACCTGCCCAGCCAAGCCGGAAGGGTAACCACCGCTAACGGCGTCGATCTCAAAACCTGCTTAAACAAAAGGGTGCCGACAAAGGGCAAAGGAAAAAGAGGAGGCGTCGATCTTGAGGCCAAGACACGGCGAGGCTAGAATTGGCGGTCCTCGCCTACATAGGTATGGTGGTGGCAGCGGCAAAGATGCACTAAACAACCTATAGAGACTCGATACAACTGGCGGTTATCGAGAGAGGGTAAGAATGACCTAACCGAACCAACGAAGCTAACACCAAACAAACCCATCTGGTGTTTCCTCGAGACCAAACGAGGAAGTCAACCGAGGAACTCACACAGTTGGCAGTTTTACTTATTTGGTTATCGTTGCAGCAATTACTAGTCAGGTATAGATAATTGTCCTGATAAAGTAAGCAGTGGGCCCTTTTAGTTAATCATTCCGTTGTAGTTGCAGCAATTACTAATCAGATACAGATAGCATGATGTAATCCCGAAACCCAGCAGTTGTTGGTACTTTTATTCAGCCATTCCGTTGTAGTTACAAGAGTCACTAGTCAGGTACAATTGTATGGCGACAACCAAACAAGCAATTGTGGGCGTATTAATTAGCCATTCCATTATAGTGAAGCTGATTACTAGTCATTATAAGTCAAATTTATAGCAGTAAACTTTAGTTATGCTTGTCTATGATCGAGATACTGTGCTCCAAGTCGTCCATATCCGCGGACACGGCTTTCAGAAAGTTTTACCCGGCGGGGGTGCACCAATAGCAACACACGCTTGATCAACCTCGGAAAAACCAAATCAAAACCCAACGAGGCTTTCACGACTGAACAATCACGATTCAGAAATATTTCAGGCCACCTTAAGTAGATTCCATAGCGAAGCTAATGACTTGAGACGGCCTCAAGGTTTGGGTGGGCGGTGATGGCAATGGGAACCCGAAAGTGTGGCTGGGCTTGTCGATACAGCGTAAACGTGTCCCGATCCTAACGATGACAGTGTGCTCCTCGCACAATTTAAATACTGAGTAGCATGGCATAAGTACAGGATAGTAAAAACACCTCAAACTAGTTTGTGGCCCCAAGAAATAAGAATGAATCAAGATCTGGCTCAGGGGGATCCCATACTCCCCGAATGTGGACAGCGCGATAAAACAAGGAACAGGTATCAAGTACTCGGGGTCTTACGGGACACAAGTGGGCGTTCGGAAACCAAATATTTTCTATCACCCACCGATGCCTCTGCTTATTTCAATTTTAGTTGTTAAGCAGAAATTAAAGTGACGATAAGTAAAACTAGAATCATCTCCAACATCAACACGCGGCAATACATCAGCAACTGTGGCATATGACGACACACATCAGCACTTGAGCAAGCAGCTACGACGCGCAAGTCCAACTATCTACCAAACAACAGGTAATAGGGTGTGTCCAAGGCAATATAGGGCTGCAAAGGATTTCACGGGTACGATAACTAAAGCATCGCAACACAGATAGCAATAGATCAACAGGAGGGAAGTAAATACTATAAAAGTAAGATAGGAAGAAAGGGGGAGATGCTCGCCTGAAAACATTGTCGAAGGGTTCATCCGAAGGACGGGGTGAAGCTCACATCAACTCAACGGCCTTATCCGCGAAGAAGCAAAACACTAGAAGACACACCGGATGCAATATTTAATACAACGGCAGAAGATCGGCATGATGCATGTATGATGCATGGCATGGCAAAGATGCGATGCAATTAGGTCATATTAAGCGGAACCGGGGTCCCGACAATTAATTAGGAGGTTCAAGTTGTTTAGAAGCCCCGCAAATTAAATGTTGTTTGGCAGGACAAACAGATGGAACCGGTTCGCTACACATGTTTAAATGAGGCCAATATAAGGCTAGATTTGCCCGCATATGGGCCCCATATTTAATTATTAGGTGAATCGGCATAAGGCCCCCAAACCACAGATATGCATGCGAGATGAATGATTCAATATGCAACAAGTTGTTATGATGTTATAAATTAGGGTTTCGAGAAGGGGTTCACACATTGAGGTTCGACGATCTTGGTGTTCCGGGGTCGGGGTCGGTCTCGGGGTTCAGGGTTCGACGGACTTGGGGTTCCGGGGTTCGGGTCGGGCTCAGGGTTCGACGGAAACGTTCTCGGACTCCGGGAAGGACTTGGTTTGGTGTCGTTCCTGTCGCATACGCGGTCTCCGGGTCATGTCGACGGTCCTAGCGTTCCGAGTGTAGAACTTGGCGTTCGACGATCTTGGCAATGGCACCGGGTTCGGCCTTCGGGTAAATTACTTGTCGTACCAGGTCGGAGTCCTTGAGTCCGGGAAGGAGAACTTGACGCGCCAGGGTTCGATGTCTTCGGATCCGTGTGGCCGGCCTTGGTGTTTTCGGGCATCTTCGGGTCGGGGGTCTCGACATCGGTAGATCTTGGCGTCCTCGAGGGGGTGTACTTGGCGTGCCGGGTTCGGTCTTGGCTTCGAGGTGAAGAACTTGGTGCCATGTGTCGGAGTTCTCGGAGGTACGACCATCGGATCCTGGGTGGTGGTACTCGGGGTGTCGGGACGACGATCTTGTCGATGACCTTGGCGCTTCGGATCCTTGAGATCGGGGTCTTCGGTTCCCTCTCTTACGTCGATACCGGTACGGGGGTCTCCGCCTCGAGGACCTTGACGACCTTGTCGTACTCGAGCCGCAGCAGCATCAACACAAGGTAACCATCACCTCACATACCAACGATAGCACCAGGGCTCGCACCGGTAAAGGAACAGGGGGTCACTGGGGCGGCGCCTGCGGGAGGTAGGCAGCAGGGGCCGACGAGGCAGGCCGGCGCGCTGGAGGAGGGTCGCGGGTCGGGGCGCTGCGGGTCGGGCTCAGGCGGGCCACGGTCGAACAGCTCGAGACGGAGCTCGAGGCGGTCCGACGAGTGGGGTCAGGCGAGCTCGAGCCGCCGCTTGAGGCAGCGTCCTTGAGGTAATGTGGAAGCGGCCTTGGCAAGCGTCGCAGAGGAGGAGGCGGACTTGGCCTTGGCCGGGCCGACGAGGCGGAGGCGGCGGGACGCCATGGCGGTGGTCGCTGGAGAGGTTGGGCCTTGGTTGGTGGCCGGGCGGGCGGCGAGATGGAAGGAGCTGGGGAGGAGGCGGCGGGCGGTGAGGCGGGAGGAGCGAGGCTTGGCTCAGCTGGCGGCAGCTCCGGCCAGCGGCGGGCGAGAGGCAGCGTCTGCGGTGGCGGAGCGAGTGGAGAGGAGCAGCCGAGGCGGCAAGCAACGCAGCGCAAGGGCTGAAGCTGGCCAGAGAGAGAGGAGGAGGGAGCACGGGGCGCGGTTGGGAGGTAGGAGACGGGGGAGAGGAGGGTGCTGGGAGAGAGAAAGCAGGCGTGGGGCTGGGGCTGGGCGCTGGGACACGCTGTGGGGCAAGCGTCGAGGAGAAGAGGGAGAGTAGCACAGCTAGGGGTGGACCGGGGTTGGGACTGGCAGGGGGGTTGGTGGCCAGCTGGGGTGGGCCTGGCGCCAGGGGTGGGGGGTGCCATTTGGCGGGTTCTGGTTGGTTGGGGGGAGAGAAAAGATGAGGTGTCGCGAGGGGAGTGGTTGGGGTGAGGTGGAGGCAAGGGGTGGGTAGGATAGTGGGTAGCTCTAGGATTTAGAAGCGGGACAGGTTGGGCCGTTTTAAAATCTGGGGCGGTCGTTCGGGTCGGGATGGCCCGTTCGACTGCCCCTACTAAAATAATTAAATGTTTTATTTAATTTAATTGGGCCGTTTGCAACCCGATAGCGACAAAACAAAATAATCCGGAGACCCGGGGTTTGCATTAGAACAAAGGTGGGGCGTTTTTGAAAACAAAACGGGCTTTGCGAAATAGTTTTAGCAAACAATGCATGATGATGACGATGCAATGCTCAAATTCAACGCGATTTTCTAGTAGTGGTTTTGCGGGATGCCACAGTAGGGGAAGTGGTGCTACGAGGGGTGGACACAACAGTGGTGGGGGTGGTGATATTTTCCTGCCGTGGCAAGGAATTAGGTGAAAGTTCTTCCGTGGCGATCCCGCGATGCAGAAACAGCGAAAAGTGCGCATGGCAGAAATGGGCAAAAATCACGCCACGGTGGCTGCCAGCGAAGCAGGGCAAAAAATGCATGGCAGGCGACAATGGGTTGAACGAAGGGTGTTTTGGTAGTGGTAGGGACTGGAGGTTCGGTTTGGGGAGTGAGTTTGGTGGCAGCATAAGGAAAAGTATTTTCATCAAAAGTTACATGGCGAGAAACAATAACACGACCAGAAGAGGGATCAAAACAACGATATCCTTTGTGATGATCACAAAGTCCAAGATGAATGCAAGGTAGGGAACGTGGTTCGAGTTTATTGGATGTTGTAGAGGCAATGTTTGGAAAACAAAGGCAACCAAAAACATGCAAGAAAGAATAGTCTGGGTGAGATAAAAATAAAGATTGAAAGTGGGAATAAAGAGGACACGTTTTGGTTGGGCAAACATTGATGAGGAAAGTGGCAGTGCGAAGAGCTTCAGCCTAAAAACGAGAAGGAAGAGAGGCTTGAAAAAGTAAAGTGCGAAGAATGTCATTTATAGAACAAAGAGAATGTTCGGCTTTACCGTTTTGGGGAGAAGTACAAGGACAGGAAAAACGAAGAAGGATTCCTTGAGAAAGAAAGAAACTGCAGTTTGTAGTGTTGTCAAATTCTCGTCCATTGTCACATTGAATAAATCAAATAAGCAAGCCAAAGTGGGTAAGAACATACTGCCGAAAAATTATGAAAATTGTATGCTCATCAGATTTTGCACGAAGAGGAAAAGTCCAAATATAGTGAGAGTAGTCATCTAGAATCACAAGATAATATTTATAACCAGAAACACTAGGGACTGGATATGTCCATAAATCACAATGAAGAAGCTCAAATGGAAAGGTACTAACAGTAGTTGAGGTGCCAAAAGGTAATCTAACATTTTTGCCGCATTGACAGGCATTACAAAGAGAGGGATTGTGAGAGGAACTAGAACTAGGTATACAAAAATCTTGAAGCAAAGACGACAGAGTAGTTTTATTTGGGTGGCCTAGACGATGATGCCATAAATAAACAAATGCAAGCATGGCACGAGGGGTGGATATGTGTGCGCCATGAAGTGGATAAAGATCGCCCGTGCTATTGTACCGAGCGATAACCTCCCCCGTTTTCAGATCCTTCACAGACAAACCAAAAGGTTCAAAAGCTAGAATAACTTTGTTGTTAATACAGAATTCTCGAACATAAATAAGATTTTTGATTAAGGAAGGAACAACAAGAATATTACATAGAAGAAAATTAGCATAAGATGAAGAGATGTGAGAATTTCTGGCGCAAGAGACAGGAATTTTGGAGCCATCGCCAATAGTGATTGTGGAAAAGGGAGAGGGGAAACAAGCTGACGGCAAATTCATATTTGAAGACATATGCGAGGATGCACCGGAATTGAAAATACAATCCGTACCTTCGTTACTTAGTGTAAAGTTGTTCATGGCATTGATGAAGGCGGCTTGGTCCCAGTTCGGCTACAGGGGAGGAGCAGAGGAGCCGGGAGTTTGCATGTTGACATAGGGGAGGGGCGGTAGCTGGTTGTACGCGTATAGAGCTTGCATGGTGCCGTAGGAGCCCGGGATGTGGTAGTAGGGCACACCGGATGGTGGTGTAGCAGTCGCGGTGTAGACGTGAGCCAGCGGCCGAGGACCGAGGAGGCCGGGAGAGCCCGTGGCTGGACGAATACCGGGTCAAAGGATCGTATGGGCACCTAGAGGGGGGGGGGTGAATAGGTTCTACTTCAAATTTTCTTCTTTTTCAAATTAAGGTTTGACAAGAAAGGTAAATTATCTATATAATGCAACTAAGGTGAATTTACCTATATGACAAACAAGCACTAGCTACCACAACACTAAGCAAGAACAAGTAGGTAAAGTGCAGTAAAGGATAGAAGTAACCAAAGTGGTGGACACGGCGACACAAGGATTTGTTTCCCGTAGTTCCTTCCTTTTGAGGGGAAGTACGTCTACGTTTGGAGAGGGGGTGGTTTCAAACCACCAACGCCACGAGAGTCCTCCCTTGTTCTCAGATGAATCTCACCCCAACGGGATCGATTCACCTTCCACTATATCGGCAACCTTCGAGGTGGAAGCCGGCACCTTTACAAAAAGTTCGGGGCACACATCCAAAACTTAATTGGAGGCTCCCAAATACAAGAAAGCTGTCAAGACAATCAAAGACAAGATTGTAAAAACCAAATCTAGAACTAGGATTTCCAAAGAAAAACACTAGAGCAATGGGGGCCCTCAAATGAATGAGGGGGAAATGAAGATCTCTTTTGGTGAAGTAGTAGATCAAGGCCTCCTCCTTCGATTCTCCAAAGATCAAAGACTTTGGATGGTGGAGTGAAGAGATCTTGGTGATTTGGTGGCACAAATGGAGGTGGTAGTCTTCAATGCAACGAGCACCTTGTCCCAAGGTAGGTGGAGAGGTATTTATACCACTTGGAGGAATCTGCCCGTTGGTGCAATAAATGCACCGGTACTACCGGTACTCAGGCGGTAGTACCGTTCACAACCGGTACTACCGGTCAAGTACCGGACCAAGTACCAGAGAGGGCACCACGTGGTCAAGCCAGCCACAGCCATGTCTAGAACCACCTTGCGGTACTACCCCCAAGCGGTAATACCGGTCACAAGACGCGGTACTACCGGTCAGGGCGGTAGTACCGGTCCCAAGTACCGGTTGGTACTGAGCGAGAAGGGAAGGCCTAGTCCTTCCTCAGTGTTGCCCGGTACTGCCGAGCGGCACTACCGTGTCCAAGCGGTAGTACCGCTTTCCACAGGCGGTACTACCGGTTAGAGCGGTGGTGCTGCTCCGCGGTACCGGGTGGTATTGAGAAAAATCGAGGTCTTCCCACCTCAATCATATCCCACCGGTACTAGGGAGCGGTAGTACCGGAGCCAAGCGGTAGTACCGGTTGGTACAACCGGTACTACCGGTCAGCTTTGGTGGCTTTGGCCAGTGTAACCAAGGGAAACTCAATATCTGTGCCACAACCTAGAAAACTTGAGATACACTTAGCGCACGATTAAACTGATAGGTGTTTTATCATCAAACATCAAAATCTCAGGATAGGAAATGCTCTTTCAATCTCCCCTTTTTGGTGTTTGATGACAAAACACCTTTGCAAGACAATATTGGGTAGATAAACAAGGTGTTTGAAAAAATAGAGACGAGGCTCCCCCTGGATGAGTTGGATCAATCCTCCCCCTCTATTTTACAAACACATCACGAGTGCACAAAATAGAGATAGTAGCAATTGAACTGATACCTTTGCACAATAACTTGTGATGAGAGAAATATTGACAATGAATAACGCATATCATCACAATAAGGATCCGTGAAATACCCACATAAATTCACCATACATAGCACGAGTATTTCCCAAATAGTTAGTACATAGAGTTCACACATAAATAGGAGGAAATCAAAGTTCACAAGAAATTAAAATATCAAAGTAAGAACGAGCTTGTGACTTCCCATGCAACACCCGCATGCCTAAGGTGCAACTTCTCCCCCTTTGGCATCAAGAAGCCAAAAAAGGGACAAGTGCAAGACTAACGCCCCGATAGTCAATCCTCCTCCTCATCATCAAAGTCCTCCTCATAGGTGGGTGGAGCATGTTGCGAGGAAGATACATCATCATCCCAATGGCTGTGCTTGGAGATCCATTGGTCTTCAGGGGTATGTTGGTATCGGAACCCGCGGAGATGGTCAAACCTTGAGCTTCCATCATGTACTTCTGCCGAGCACAAGCTTTATTGGCATACACATGAGCGTCATACATGCGCTTTTGATTGTCAACTTGGAAGCAAAAGATCTTTTTGATCTTGGCCTCCATCCTCTTAGCCCAAGATGGCTGGGCATTGTTGCGACGGGAGACAACATAATATGCATCATGGCCACTATCAGTATCCTCAGAATCAGCCGCAAGCACATTGCCATCTTCATCCACCTCCTCCACATTGCGGGGCTTAGCATGCTTCTTGATCTTGAGTGCCTTGGGCCGGTGCACAATGAGAGGACGAGTGGATAGGGTCCTGGCAATGGGAGGGCACTTGGAAACAATGAGAGCCATGATGTAGGGAACAAATGGCGGAACCCTCCGGGAGTGAGCAGCAGCAACCATCTCATTCCATATATAATCCATCACATCAAGAGCGGTGCCGGAGTCGCGGTTGAGGAAGGTGTTAAACAACAAATCAACAGAGAATCCATGAATCTCATCTTTGTTGCCTGCACGAGGAGAAATGGTCTCACGGAAGATGCGGTGAAGAATGTCATATGTGGGGAGAAGATCCTTGATCTTGCCAGCAACACGGCGGCCCTGGATATAAAGAGGTGCAAGAACATCCTTCTTGGAGGGGTGCTCGCGCAAGTGGCAGTGGAAACCACAAGGAATGTCACGACCACGATCTTCATACCACAGAATTTCAGCAAATTCAGCAAGAGTGGCCTCCTTAATTGCACCTTGAGTCATCCAAGTGATTTTCCGAGTGCGGCCAGTGGAGAAGTGAACAGTGCATAAAACTGAGCAATGAGAAGAGGCTCGTAGTCATGCTGGAACTCCATGATGGGGAACAAACCAAGGTGAGAGCAGATTTCTTTGGCCTCAGCAAAATAATCAAGATTCTTGTTGATGTGTTCCATATCAATCCACAGCTGAGGCACAACCATTTGGATATTTGTCGTAAGGACTTCATGGTAGACGCGCTTTGGGAATTCATTGTAGAACAAGCTGTCTTCCCTGTCCTCATGACGTTTGCGGGCATACGGATTTTCAACCCTCAGAGCACGAAACTCAGAATTAGATATGTCAGACAGTTTCCTTGGCCCTGAGGGCCCTGAGCTGCAACTCTTGGTGCACCCCAAGGAAGGAGGCGAGGAGGGGAGCACTGCCATGGCCAGCAGACCGCTTGGTGTCCCCCTCACGACCCCCACGACCACCTTGAGAAGCGGGAATCTTCGTACGACAGCTAGGCCGAGGCATGACTTCTTCCTCTTCAATCTCATGAGTTGCCTTGGAGCGCTTACGAGCACCCCTAGAACCACCTGCACCTGTGAAAGCAAGAGGGGGAACAGCAAGGGGGTAAGGGCACAAGAACCCAAGGCAAACCACAAAGAATACATGATTTAAACAAATATTGTGGGCAGTAGGAACCGGTACTACCGGTGCTGGAAGCGGTAGTACTGCTCACAAGCGGTAGTACCGAAAAAAAATTCCGGTACTACCGGTCGAGCGGTGACACGCCCAGCAAAGATAGAGCACGGTCCAAATTGGCCTCAATACCTCCTAAATCGACGATTCTTATAGGCAACAAGGAATGTTTGGCGGTACAACCTCACGACACGTCAATTTCTTCACAAATCTAAGCAAGACCTAGATCCAATGAGGAAATTAAAAGTGAGAGAGAAGGGTGCAGTTGTACCGGGATCCATGGCGGTGGAGAAGGAGGGGAGCCTGCAAGGAGTCCGAATCCAAGGAGGATCCGGGGAGAGGAGGACGCGGCGAAGCTTCGGCGGCGTCAAGGGCTCCGGCGGTGGCGGTGGTATGTGTGGAGGGCGGGGAGAAAAATAAGGCACTAAAGGGTGCCTCCCCCCGCGCAACCAATATATACCAGGAAAACGCCGACCGGTAGTACCGGTTACTAAAGCGGTAGTACCGCTCACAAGCGGTAGTACTGGTTCATCAACCGGTAGTACCGGTGACCGGTAGTACCGGGCATACGGGCGGTAGTACCGCGCCTGGAGCAGTTTCCAGGAAACAACCTGGGAACCACCCAAGTCAGGTAGTACCGCTCCTAATCTGGTAGTACCGGTCCCACCTGATTCCATAGCCAGGGATAATCGAGTGGTTCTTGTGCGGAATAGATGAGGGTTTTATCTAGGGGGTAGAATGGCTTGGGTTGAGATCTTTAAACTATGTGAAGCACATGCACTCTAAAATAAGGGGAAAACATATGAAGAGCCAACAGAGAGTGCATGACCTTAAAACCAACAACTCGAAAATGACAAACATGAGTAAGCACGAACCTCTCGAGTGAGAGAGGGCGGTGTCCTAGGACACCATATTTGAGTATACTTGGCTTGGCACCACGAAGATATATCTTGGGTCCATTACCGAAACTCATCATTTAAGCTCACATATCACAATGATATTAAGAGGAATGATTTTGATTGCTTTGCGCATAATGGGGGGAGGGACAGTCCAACCAATTAGAACCATACTCCCCCTATATCCATTCCTACACCTAAACCAAAAATGGGTCAAGTCATAGGTGAGAATGCAAGATAATCAAGTCAAGCTCCTTGAATCTATGATATTTAGTTCATTCCTCAAATAGCAAAACCTTGCTTCATCAAGTGGCTTCGTGAAGATGTCGGCAAGTTGGTCTTTGGTTGACACATATGATAGATCAATATCACCTCGAGCAACATGATCTCTATAAAGTGATGGCGAATCTCAATATGCTTTATCCTTGTGTGATCCACCGGATTGTAGGCAATCTTGATAACACTTTCAATGTCACACAGAAGAGGCACTTTGTCACAATGGACACCGTATTCCTTTAAAGTTTGCCTCATACATAGCAATTGGGTGCAAGCACTAGCAGCTGCCAGATACTCGGCTTCAGCGGTGGAGAGAGATATACAAATTTGCTTCTTAGAAGACCAACATACCAAGGACCTACCAAGGAATTGGCAAGCCCCGGATGTTGATTTTCTATCATCCTTATCACCCGCCCAATCCGAATCCGTGTATCCACAAAGACCAAATGTTGACCCTCGAGGATACCAAAGACCATAAAATAGGGTATGAACTAAATATCGAAAGATTCTCTTGACCGCCATTAAATGGCTTTCTTTAGGAGCCGCTTGATATCTTGAACACACACCTACAGTCAACACAATATCGGGTCTAGATGCACAAAGGTAAATCAAAGAACCAATCATGGACCGGTATACCTTTTGATCCACATCTTTACCATTTGGATTTTGTTCTAGATGAGTCTTTGTAGCCATGGGAGTAGGATCTCCATTTAAATCTTGCATATTGAATATCTTGAGCATATCTTGAGTATACTTGGCTTGGTTGAAGAATGTCCCTCCTCTAACTTGCTTGATCTCAAAACCAAGAAATACTCTCAACTTCCCCATCATAGACATCCGAAACCTACTAGTCATAAGCTTTGAGAATTCATCACTAAAAGCTTTATTAGATGAACCAAAGATAATATCATCAACATATATTTGGCATACAAAAAGCTCCCCATTGACCTTCTTAGTAAAAAGAGTGGGATCAATTTTCCCAACCTCAAATCCATGATCAAACAACAACTCTCTAAGGTGCTCATACCACGTGTGTGGGGCTTGCTTGAGACCATAGAGTGCCTTATCAAGTTTGTAGACATGGTTTGGGAAGTTGGATCCTCAAATCCCAGGGGTTGCTTTACATATACCAACTCATTTAATGGACCATTAAGAAATGTACTTTCTACATCCATTTGTTGCAACTTAAAGTTATGATGTGCCGCATAAGCAAGAAGGATACGAATGGACTCAAGGCGATCCACGGTTGCATATGTCTCTCCATAATCAATGCCTTCAATTTGAGAGAACCCTTGTGTAACCAATCTTGCCTTGTTCCTTACTATAATTCCATGCTCATCTTGCTTGTTCTTGAATATCCACTTCGTGCCTATAACATTGCGGCAATCCTTTGGCTTCTTAACTAACTTACTTACTTTGTTTCTCTCAAAGTTGTTGAGATATCTGTGCATAGCTTCCAACCAATCCGAATCTTCAAGAGCTTCCCACACTTTCTTTGGTTCAATCATGGAGATGTGTTCTTGGTGTTCAATGAACCTCTTCAATTGAGCTCTTGTGGAAATGCCTTTCCTTAGGTCACCAACCACATTTTGTAGAGAGTGGTCTCTTAATTCCAACATTCTCTCCTTTCTAGCTTCACGACGAGCGTGGATCTCCTTGTTGTTTCTTGGGGGACCCTCTTCATCATTTTGGTCCTCGTATTGACCATCAACTTGACCTTGATCATCATGGGAATCATTATCTTCATTAAGAGGCAAAGATTAACCTTGGTATTGATCAAGCACTCTTCTAGCATCGATTTGAGCTTGTCTCAAGGAAGTTTGTAAGGATCTTCCTTGAACAATTGACTTGGCACCACTTGACATCCTGGAGAATGAATCAAGCTCCTCTTGACTAGAGTTGTCACTTTGATCAACATGTTGAGGGTCCACATCTTGTCTTTGGCTTGAGTCATTGCCCTCCTCGGTGGATGGAGCTTGTTGATGTTGTCAAGATGAGGACTACACTTGAGTAGAGCATAGTTCTTCTTGATCCACCATAAGGGGTTCCTCAACGGGGAGGATATATCCCACATTATTCTTCCTATGGCATCCTGAGGCATTTCATCATCTCCATCACAAGCATCAACACGCCCCCCTTGGGGACCATCATATTTTTCGAAGGTCACACTACAAGATTATATGACGGCTCCGGAGAGCTTATCATAGATTATATAAGTGTGAGATTCGAGACCATAGCCAACAAAAATACCCTCTAATGCTTTAGACTCGAATTTGGACAAACGAACACCTTTTATGAGATAGAAACACTTACAACTAAACACCCGGAAGTAAGATATGTTGGGCTTGTTACTGGTAAGTATTTCATATGGAGTCTTGTTGATTTCTTTGCGGAGGTAGAGCCGGTTTGATGCATGGCAAGCGGTGGAGATGGCTTCAGCCCAAAAGTTGTATGGAGATTTAAAATCTGCCAACATGGTCCTAGCCATCTCAATAAGAGTCCGGTTCTTCCTCTCGTCCACACCATTTTGTTGATGGGTATATGCAGCGGAATATTGGTGTTTTATCCCATCATCACTAAGGAAATCATTCAAGGTGTAGTTCTTGAACTCGGTGCCGTTGTCACTTCTTATAATCAACACGAGAAGATTGTATTGACGTTGAACCATGTTGATGAACGTATTTTGGGTCTCACTCTTTAACTTGAAGAAATATACCCATGAGTATCTTGAAAAGTCATCAACAATCACCAAACAATATTTCTTCCCACCAAGACTTGCATGAGAAGGAGTACCAAAGAGGTCCACATGAAGGATCTTGGTTGACTTGATGCGGTTCGTTGGCTTGTGGGGAGCATCATGCATTTTTCCTAGAACACAAGCCCTGCAAACACAATCTTTGGCAAAGGAAACATTTTCTTTTAGTCCAACAATATGGCCCTCCTTGTGGACACTGTGCAAAGTTCTCATATTAACATGGGCTAGTCGGCGATGCCATAACCAACCCACATCGGCCTTTCCGAATAAGCACATCGCACTTGTAGTGGTTTGCCCCGAAAAGTCCACCACATAGAATTCATGTTCGATGTACCCAACGAAAGTGACCTTGAGATACTTGCTCCACATGAGGACCACAATATCATCATCAATAAAGACGGAAAAAGCCCATCTGTCCAAGAGCACAGACTGAAAGTAAATTGTATCCAAGGGTCTCAACAAGCATGACGTTCACGAGTGTAATGTCGTGAGTAACCACTACCTTGCCAAAACCCATTACCTTAGACTTTGACTTGTCGACATATGTCATGGTTATTTGATCATCATTTGGCTTTAAGTCCTTCACAATAGACGAGCTTCCGATCATATGACTTGTGCAACCACTATCAAGCAACCACTTTGACCCTCCGGAAGCATATGTCTACAAAAGATCAAGCTAATTTTTAGGTACCCATTTTTCAATGGGTCCTCTTTTGTTAGAAACAAGGGGCTTGGGGACCCAAATAGACCAAGCAATATAACCATCATATGGGCCAACATATTGTGCGTACACATCACCATAATAATCACGCATTAGAACATAGTGAGGGTTAGCACTTCCCGCAAAGTCATCATGAGACATAGTTTTACCACTTGTGATCTTACTATCCACAATGACCTTGTTTTTCTCTTGTGCGGGCTTGGCCTTCTTCTTGTTGTTCTTCTTCTTTGTCTTTGAGACAAAACCAATGCCCCCTTTCTCACCACTAGGCCTTTGCTTACTCAAAAGATCATCAATGGACTTGTTGCCTTGTGGAAATGTGGCATTGGCTAGCTCCCCCTTAAACCTAGCATTTGCTTTAAGAATAGTTGTACTACTATATGGAATGAAGTTACTAGGTGAGGGAATATTGGCCAATTGAGTTTGAAGCGTTTCATGGGACTTTGTGAGTGACAAGAGTTCACTTTCCAAAGCCTCGTGAGCCTTGTCAAGCAAACTAAAGTCCTCGGTAAGTTTTTCATGAACCACACCAAACTCAATCTTGTCCTTTTTAGCCCTTTTGCATTTAGCAATAGCATGATCACGTTCTTTGATTGAGTCTATTAACAATAATGTCATTGGCCTCATCAAGCCCTTCAAGTTTTAGTTCAATAGACATCCTAGTCTCTTGTTCTTCTTCTAGAACATTGTTTAAGGCCTCTAGCTCAATCATGTGTTCATGCCCAAGTTTACACCTTACATCTAGAAGCTCTTGTGTGTGGGAAAGTTGATCTAAGATGTTTCCAAAATGTATCTTAGCATCCCCTTGTAATTTAGTCATAAATTCATCGAAAGTAATTAATTCCCTTTTTACATCAAGAGACATCTCATCATCAATTTCATCATTAGCTAAGGGAGTGGAGTGAGATGATGAGGATACCTACGTTCCTCTTGCCATAAGGCAAGTGACATTCTTGATGGGAGTGTTCTCATTTGGAGAATCTAAGAATGAGACTATCGGAGTAGAAGTAGTGGCTAGAGCAGCCACACTATGAGATGTTTCTTCTTCCTCATCTTCATTGTCAGAGGAGAATTCTTCATGAGTGATCAAAACTATTTCGCCCGACTTCTTGTTGGTGGGATTCTTCTTTACGAAGGGTTTCTTGTAAGGAGCTTTGGGAGTTTTCTTCAACACAAGCTTACCCCCATGATCTTCTCTCTTCTCATAGGGGCAACTCGCCACAAAGTGATAGCGTTCACCACAATTGAAACAAGTTCTCAATCTAGTGGTATTTTCTCTTTTACCATTTGGATTGCTTTTTCGTTGCATTTCCATCTTGGCCTTGGCGGGGTTCTTCCAAAATTTCTTTGCATAGAAGGCCATATATTGACTATGATAAATCTTGACCTCATCGGGGTGGTCCATGGAGAGGACTTCATCACTATCATCTTCATCCCCATGTTCCACAACTTTGGCCTTCAAAGCAACGTTGACAACATTGCTCATACCAAGGGCTCGAGCGCGGGCATCTTTGGCATTCTTGGCGGCAACCTTGAAAGAGGCCATCTCTTGCATAACTTCATGGAGGTCATGAGATGGTAGTTGTGTCTTCCTTGGAGGCTCTTCAAGTCGGTGGGATCAAAGGGCATGAGTGCACTCACATATTTCCTTTTTATCCATGCATCATCCACATGTGAGGCACCCACATTTCTAAAAGCGGTGGCATGGTATTGAGCCTACGATACATGTCTTCATGATTTTAACCTTCCATCATGTAGAAGCCTTCGGCTTCATTGCTTAGTGCATCATACCGGTTCCTCCTCATGCTCTCTTTCCCAACAAACAACCCTGTGAGAGCATCCCAAGCTTCCTTGGCGGTGCTAAGGTGCTCAATGTGTGGGTAATCCTTTGTACCCAATCCTTGTTGAATCATGTGCAAGGCAGTGGCATTGAGTTGACTATTGACAATTTCTCTTCTTGTCAAGTTGTGTGGATCCCCATGTAGGGGTTCGTAGCATGGAAAACAAAAAAATTCTACCGCATGCAAACAAACAAGCCAAGATCTATCTACTATATTGTAGCAACGAGTCGATAGAGGAACTCACCCTCGAAGATTCCAAAGCGGTTAACGAGAGCAGATTCTCGTGGGTGATGTAGTCGTACACTTGCCGATCTCAAGATCGCGTAGACGATCCTTCCCATGCTGCGTTCGGCGCTTCATGATCGTCACACGTTCGATTTTCGATGAAGACCTTCCTCTCCTTGTTCCAGCAGTGGAGGTTGTAGCACTCTCCTCGCGATTCCGCGACGACGCCGTCTTGTCGAGTAGAGGGGAGATCTCGCAGGGCTTCGCCTTAAGCCGGAGCGAGTATGGTGGAGTATGTGAGAGGCCTTGGTGATCTAGGGTTTAGAGGGCACCATGGGGAGGGCTTGGCCGGCGGCTAGGGTTTGGGAAACCCTAACTCGCCGAGTTAGAGGAGGCCCTAGGCGGCGGCTTGGAGGTGGCCGGCGACTTGGAGGCTAGGGTTTTGGGTGTGAGGGGTAGGGGGCGCCCTACCCCTCCTTATATAGGTGGAGGGTGGCCGGTTGGGAGGAGGGAGTCCTCCTCCAACTTCGCCTCCTTGGCCGGCGGGTGGAGGGAGGGGACTTCCTCCCCAAGTAGGTTTCCTACTCTCCCTCCACCAAGAAAACTTGGCGTTTGACTTTTTCAAATTGGCGTTTGACTTTCAAACTTGGATTTGATTTCTCTCTCCATATTGTCCAGCCAAGTGACCTAGTACATGATGCAACCATTCCGCATTGTCATGACACATTCATGTACCCTTCCCCTCCGGAGTGCCGGACCTTCCGGACCCTTCTAGAACATTCCTGGTGAAAACACCGGAATCATTCCCGAACTCCGAAACAAGACTTTCCCTATATGAATATTATTCTCTGGACCATTCCGGATCTCCTCGTGATATCCCAGATCCCATCCGAGACTCCGAACAACGTTCGATCTCTTACTCATCATTCCATAACTACTCAAAAACATCGAATCCTTAAGTGTGTATCCCTACGGTTCGTGAATTATGCGGACATGATCGCGACACTTCTCCGATCAATAACCAATAGAGGAATCTAGAAATTCATATGGCTCCCACATATTTCTACGATTACTTTGCGATCGAATGAACCACTTACATACGATACCAATTTCCCTTTGTCTCACGATAGTTTACTTATCCGAGGTTTTGATCGTCGGTATCTCTGCATACCTAGTTCAACCTCGTTACTGATAAGTACTCTTTTCTCGTTCCCGTGGTATGTGATCCCTTGTGAGACAGTCACATGCTTGCAAGATAATTGGATGACATTCCACCGAGAGGGCCCAGAGTATATCTATCCGTCATATGGATGGACAAATCCCACTCTTGATCCATGTGTCTCAACCCATACTTTCTGAACACTCAATGCCATCTTTATAGCCACCCAGTTACGGTGTGGTGTTTGATGTCATCAAAGTATCCTTTCGGTGATGGTGATTAGCATGATCTCATGGTCGAAGGAATTAGGTTACTATGTATCAGAAAGCTTATAGCAATTGAACTATTAAAATGACTTGATCTTTATGCTACGCTTATCTATAGGAGTATGTCCATCGTACCATTCTCCTAATGATATGATCTTGTTGTTAACAACATCTCAATGTTCATGATAGGGAAACCACAATCATCTATTAACCAACAAGCTAGTATTATGAAGAGGCTTTACTAGGGACTCTAATTTAGTTTACAAATCACACAAGTATTGATGTTTCCGGTTAATACTATTATAGCATGAATGTAAACATTTATCATAAACACAAAGATACAATAATAACTACATTTATTATTGCCTCTAGGGCATATCTCCAACACCCCAATATAGAGTCCTTGTTCAATGATGTTCCATAGTTCAATGCAAGAGCTGCGCACATGAGTTTTCATTAGAGTTTGCCATTGAGCAAAAGTAGTAGATGCTTCAAGCAAAGGTGGGTCACCTCTATTATTTATATGAGGGTGAGGAATTGGGGGGATCGGGAGAGTACCATGAATCACGGTGCTCACCCTTCCCACCATACTTTTGTGTGGAGGAATTAGTGTTGTCTTGTTTACCCCCCACCACCATACCCTCGGGTGATACCGGTGCATTACCCTTAGGTATAACAAATGGAGGCTCCTCTTGAGGAGAAGGGGATGATGAGCCATCTTTATCTTTAAGAAGCTGCTCAAGCATTTTCTTGACTTTGTTGACCAAGGATGAGCTCAATCTTTTTTCCAAGTTTTTGAGATCCTCCATGGTCACCGAGGTATGCTCACCACCACCTTCCCCATCGTCGCTACCCATATACTCTTAGGCGGTAAAGCCCGAATAAAGAGCCTAGGCTCTGATACCAATTGAAAGGATCGTATGGGCACCCAGAGGGGGGGGGGTGAAAAGGTGCTACTTCAAATTAAGGTTTGACAAGAAAGGTAAATTCTCTAGATAATGCAACTAAGGTGAATTTACCTATATGACAAACAAGCACTAGCTAACACAACACTAAGCAAGAACAAGTAAGTAAAGTGTGGTAAAGGATAGAAGTAACCAAAGTGGTGGACTCGGAGACACAAGGATTTGTTTCCCGTAGTTCCTTCCTTTTGAGGGGAAGTACGTCTACGTTTGGAGAGGGGGTGGTTTCAAACCACCAACGCCACGAGAGGCCTCCCTTGTTCTCCAATGAATCTCACCCTAACGGGATCGATCCACCTTCCACTATATCGGCAACCTTCGAGGTGGAAGCCGACACCTTTACAACAAGTTCGGGGCACACATCGACAACTTAATTGGAGGCTCCCAAATACAAGCAAGCTGTCAAGACAATCAAAGACAAGCTTGTAATAACAAAATATAGAACTAGGGTTTCCAAAGAAAAACGCTAGAGCAATGGGGGCCCTCAAATGAATGAGGGGGAAATGAAGATCTCTTTTTGTGAAGTAGTAGATCAAGGCCTCCTCCTTTGATTCTCCAAAGATCAAAGACTTTGGATGGTGTAGTGAAGAGATCTTGGCGATTTGGTGGCTTAAATGGAGGTGGTAGTCTTCAATGCAACGAGCACCTTGTCCCAAGGTAGGTGGAGGGGTATTTATATGTAACATCCCAGCATTAGAGCTTAGAAATAAGCTGAACCCAGATGTGTGCATTGCATTCATGCATAGAAAATCCGAATAATTTTTGCGCTTTTAAACAGAACTTGACATAGTGATTGAAGCTTCTCTCAACTTGATGGAATTGAAGTTGACCATCAAGTTGACTGTGATAAGTTTCATTATGACCTTTGTTAAAACCTTATTTGGGTAAACATGAATTGATCTAAGGATAGATCAAAGATAATAAAAGGTTACTCCTAATACATTGCTTAAAGGATTAATATTTGATCCTTAAGGGATCATACCATAATATTCAGCACAACAACTCATAAGTGCCAAGTTAAGATTACAACTAAAGTAGCATAAATGTTATGACTAATCCTGACCTATCTTATTCTTATCTATTTTTACTATGAGTATCATAGTAATACCTAACTCTAACTCTTTAATGAGTTTGAGTTGGAAAGAGACTAAGTCAAGATCATTCACCATATATCTTTCTTTCCATATCAATCTTTATGGAACCTATCTTAATATCGGTTGTTCATCAATGTTGAGTAATCAACCATTGATTCACAAATTCTTTAACTATCAATACTTGATCTACTACTTCTTGATCTTATCATAGGATCTACTTAAATCTTTTAAAGAGAGCATAGTCCATGAATAACCCTTAATCCAATATGAGATACTAAGAAGATAATTTCAATACAATTGAAAATTAGTATTGATGAAACCTTGGATAGCCAATTGGAAACCTAAGCTATAAATGATTAAAAGATTATAATGATCATACCTTACTCATCAAGATTATCTACCTATATCTAGTATAAAAGATATTGGTGGGAAGAACATGACTAAAACTTTAGTATAGATAAGTTGTCCTAGAGTAGTCATTACAAACCACATTAATATAATGTGAGGTTGGAGTGTGAGTTGTTAGAGTAAAGTAAATGTAGGATGGTATGATTAAATCAAAGCTAGTATAACATAGAGTTATGGAAGTAGTGTTATTCATCCTAAAGGATAGTGGCCCAACTTCTCTCTGCTTACTTGTCGCCCCTGTTCAGCCGACAAAGGCCCAATAACCAGCCCAGCTCGTTCTCGTCTCTGGCTGACAGGTGGGACCGAAGAGGAACTGTGGGTTGAAAGGAAAGAAACGAAAGGGGGTGTTCTGCAAAACCGTCATCGTCGTCTTCCTCCAGCTGGAAGCAGCTCGGTGGCGAGGCCGAGGCCGTCCGCCGTCGTCCTTGCGCCAAGATCCACGCCGCCGTCGCCAGGAGAGGATAAGGAGGCCACCGTGACGCCTCTGCTCATCCTCATCCCCAGTTTCCCCCTCTGAAACCCTCTCTGCCTCGTTCCCCAACCATGCCGAAACCCTAGCTCGTCGGTGTTCAACACTCCGGCCATGTCGGACCACCCCGTGCCTCGTCAAGGACACCATTAGACGCTCCATCGTGGACTCGTTCGATTAACACTACTAGGAAAACGGCTATAGGTAATCCACACTTCTGTGGCGCACTTGCTAGTGGTGCCCCACGGGTAAAATAGGCGTGGCGCACTGCCCACAGGTGCCCTACGGCTAACTGTCATAAGCGTGGCGCACATGGGGGTGGTGCGCCACGGCTATGTGTGGGCCAGGGCACATGTGGCCACATCACACATACCCGTAGCGCACTAGGTCAAGGTGCGCTACGGATGTGTCACTTATCCGTAGGGCACCTTGACCTAGTGCGCTACGGGCATGTTTGCTGCTGCAAATAGGTCAACTTAGCCGTAGGGAACTCTGCCCTAGTGCCCTACGGCTAAGTGGCATGCACCAACTCCACCCCCACCCCCCCTGTGGATCGCCTTTTTAGGTTTTGCAAAAACTAAAAGAAAATAATAAACACTTCAAAAAATAAAATCCTTTCATCTTTAGGTAGGTAATGTGGTATAGTTTTTAGGAAAATTAACAAACATGAGTTTCCACTTTTTCTGCAAAAAAAGTCATGCCACGGTAAAAAGGCCGTAACTTTTGCATACGATATCGAAAAAAATCATATAATATACCAAAATGACGAGAACGAGATTTCGCATCTGCTCGCAAACACCTGCGGTCGTTTAGCGATTTTTTAGATTTGCAAAATTCGAAAAGAGTAAAAAGTTACGGTCAAAAGACCGTTTTTTCCTACAGATAAAAAATAGAGGGCAACTTACCCGTAGCGCACCACCACCTAGTGCGCCACGGATAAGCTTGAGCGGGATTCAAATTTGAATCACCACCCCTCCCACCTACCCCTCAACTTTCCATCCCCCTTTTCCTTCTCCTTCTTCCTTCTCCTTCTCCTTCTCCTCCTTCCCATTTTTCCCCTTCACCTATCTCTGGCCACCTTGCTCCGGCTTCCTTGATTCAGCCTCTTCCTCTCCTTCAAGTGACGGTGGCACGACGATGGCCTTCTCCTCCTCCTCGCAGCAACGACGGGCGACGGCGGCCTCCTCCTCCTCCTCACAGCGACGACTCGCGACGGCGGCCTCCTCCTCCTCGCAGCGACGACAGGCGACGGAGGCCTCCTTCTCCTCACCTACCTCCCTTCCTCCCTCTCTTCTTCTCTTCCTCTCTCTTATCGTACCTCCACTTCTCCAACCATCTACTGCCTCGATGCCGACAAGGACTACCACGGGCACGGCCTCCCGCACCTCCCTGCGATGGTAGGTCGTGGCCACGACCATGCTCCGGCGAGGCGACACGACGGTGGCGCACGGACCCGATTTCTTTTGCAATTCAAAACGAGGGTGTTTTTTGCATTTTTTTTGTTTTTTGAAAAACACATCCGTGGTGCACCCTGTACCCCTAGCTGTGGCGCACCTAGTAGTGCTCCATGCCTATCTCGACACAACCGTGGTGCACCATGCAGTGCGCCACGGCTACGAGATAGCCGTAGCGCGAGGCCCGTGGCATACTGCTAGTGCGCCACGGAAGGCCTTTTCAGGTGCGCCACGAATAGGCGTTTTCCTAGTAGTGTAAGACCAATAACGAGGGTTGGCGCGTCGGGAATCTAGCAGGATCAAGCGTTCCCTTTGGCAGTCACCGTGGCCATCGTCATCGATTCGTCGTCTACACGTCTCCTCTCACCTCTCCATCGCAACCAGGGTGAGCTCCTCTATCTTCCAGGAGTTTTAGTTGATTCAATTGCGTCCTGTATCGAGGTCTCGCCGTGCACCGCCGTCAGTCACCGTCGTGGATCGTTCTCCGGTGACCATTTAGGGGCGGCGCGACTATAGTTCAACTCGCCAGCACATGCTCGTTCCAACGCATCTAGCCACCGTCCCCCGCGCGCATTAGATCGATCCATCGATCCTCAACCAGTGAGGATCAACTCAGGTGACATCATGCTTATGTCAGGTTCGAACCACGTCAGCGAATTTGACCAGTCTTTGTTTCGCGTGGCTAATGACATGGCCTTGGGCCCATATGTCATTGGCTGGGAGTAGAGACAGGGTCGGTAACAAATATATTTACTAACCTGAGGGTTGAGGTGGACATAGGCCCACTGGTCCGTGACTAGAGTTAGGTGTGGGTGCGGTGTAAAAAGTTAATTCCTATTTAAGAAATAAATAAAATGTTATAAGCTCAATTATTAATATTCCAGAAATCAAATAAATGATTAAATTTTGTTTAATTAATAACTTTTGATTTATAATTTAGAAAAATGTGTATAATATATGAAAATTTGTAGAAAAAATCTACAATTTAAAATTATTATCAAATATTATTAAGATAATTAATTAAATAAATATTATTTAATAAAGGTTTTATAAGTAATAAAACTTTGATAATTCATATTCCATAAATTTTAAATGTTAAAAATATGAATAAAATACCAAAAATCTTAGAAAAATAAGAACTATAATTT
This sequence comes from Avena longiglumis, assembly GCA_030063025.1. NCBI lineage: Eukaryota > Viridiplantae > Streptophyta > Magnoliopsida > Poales > Poaceae > Avena > Avena longiglumis. Next base: position 450,433,941 of record CP125974.1, on the reverse strand, counting down.
AAAAATATAATCATGCATTATTATTTCACTTACTTAAATATTTTTTATTTATTAAGTATTAAATCTTATAAAAATCATATCTTATTATTTATAAATCATAAAAATAAGTGTAATGTACCAAAATAATCACAAAAATAATACCTATATGTTAAAAATATAATATTTCACTTTTGAGTTAAATAAAAGAAATTCCAATATTTTAGTAACTCAAATTTAAACTTATAAAAGGGTAAATGAAATTTGTTAATATTTCTAAAATTAGTCAATCAAATCTGATAAATAAGTATTAGTTTTGAATATTAATAATAAGTCATAATCATTAAAAACATTAGAAATACTATCATATTGAATTATCCTTCTACTATATGAATAAATTATATTTAAAAAAAGATCTTTAATAATTATAGAATCTTCAAGAATGACATATCAATCAAATACAACCTTATAATGGACTAAATCCAAAGATAATTCATGAGTAGTCACTAGTACTATTTATTTATCCACACACCATAATCATACCTTTATAAGGAAACAAGAAATCTTGTTCCACTACAAAATTAAGAGACCACTACTTAAGTAATAATATAACCATTCTTAACTAACCTTAAGGCAACATTCCCAAATACACAAGGTACAAATTTTATAAGCATTAAACTTTCAAACTATCTATATTTTAAAGTTAACTTTAGTTTACAAGAATCTAAATATAACACTATAAACATTGTTATATGTTTTATAGTTAACTTTGGTCTGAACTAGTTAAGTTATAAAGAATCTCAATCCCAAACTATTCAAGCAAACACACATAACATCGACCACCACTAACTAACCACAAAGATTGTTTAAACCTTAGAAAAGGAATCTTTTCTTCAAAAGTTATTTGTTTTGCCACTTCAAACCAGAACTCTTATATAAACAATCTTGATTAGCATTTCACATTTGTGTGTCCTATTTATTTTATAATAATGTAGTTATATGATTGTTTCACACACACGCACAAGCCTTAATAAGAAGCACGCATATAAAACTCATCCAAAAGTACAACACATTTCAAATACATCATTTCGAGTATCCAAACCCTAGAACAACGGTATCCCCGAGATTCGCGTTTATTAAAGAGCATCACATTACTTATGCATAGAGCATATTGCTTCTTTAAACATTAGTCCTTACCGGACCAATAATGCTGATTTCAGATATTGGATCTTATATTATCTTGAAGACCGTGAGTGCATAATCTTGCAATCACAAAAGGCAAGTTCACACTTGCTCATGTCCTTTGTTTATTTTCTGTAAAGTATTTTACAAATCCAGTGTGTCATCACCTGCATTTGAAAAAGGTCCGAAAACACTATTTTCATAATAATGTGATTATAGGTTAATTTACTATAAAATTTTCGGTGGTAAAGGAACATATTATCTAGGACTCAACAACCAATGTCGCCAGTGATTCTTGCGCCGTATATTACGCGTTAACCATGAGATTTGGAATGGGACGGAGAACTCAGCTATATCTTCTTCCTCTCGCATGAAGCCGGATGTGCAGGTCGTGGTTGTTATCCCCGTAGCATGCATATTAATTGGTAATTCATAGAGGATATGCAGCATATGGGTGGGAACCCTCATCGTCGCACGATAGTTCTAGCATCTAATGGTTTGTACAAACCATTGTCGTAATTCTTTATGTGGGCATGGTGTACACCAAGGAGGCATGCGATGTCGTGAAGGGGGCAGTGATTGGCTTGGATCATCTTCTAGGCCCCACATCATGGAATTGTGGACGGGAATAAGCTGCCCGATTGTGCAACAAAGAGTTAATCTCTCATGGGTAAAGTAACGCACCTATGCAGAGTGTAAGAACTGTAACTTGTTACTCCCTGTTCCGGGAAGGAGCTGCGAACGCGGCGGGAAAGGAACTCCATGAAAGTTCTGGTAAACCCGTGAAGGCTGACGGACATAGCTTTTCAGAATAAAAGCAACCTTTGAAGAAATGTTTATGAAAACTTGCATTGCCTATGACCTATGGTCTGTGGCTGTAGTTATAGTGCATCAAACATTCCTTTTCTAATGAATTTGCTGAGTACGCTCGTACTCAACGTATCTACTTAACCCTTGCTAGATTCTGAAGCCGGTACAGACTACATCTACATTAAGTTGTGCTCCAGGAATCATCATCCAAAGCTAAAGATCTTCAATGAAGTCAACATATACATCAACTCAAGTGAAGACAAAGTTACTAATTAGATAGGAATATAATCTCTAGCCAAGAACCTAATTCTGTAGAGTATTGCAATAGCAGCAATGACAATCTCTTAGTTAAAATACTAGTCTTAACAGTATAATAGTTCTTGCATTGTTTATTTTTGATTCTTCTTCGTAATAAGTTCTTTCTCTCTCTTTAACCTAGAGTGTTCTATGGATCTTGTGTAAAGAGTGAGTTGTAACCTTTTGTCGGGGGGATAACCCCCGGTAGGGTCACGAGAGGTGAAACATAGCACAGCTTGGTTGGCTCCGAGTAAAGAAATAACCAGGCCGGGTAAGAACGGTCGGGTAAGAGAAGCATGAGCGGCCGACATATAAACCATGTCGGCCCGCATAAGACAAAGTTGTGATTCTTGTAGGAACCAACGAGCCGAGTCTACCGAGGAAGGGCCGAGTCAAGTAGGACGCGTGGCACCTTTCTGAGTAAGGTTCAGGAGGGCCCATGGTAAAGCATGGTCAAAAGAGAAGGGCGACGTCGGGTGACACGAAAGGAACCGGGTGATGCCCAAAGCGCATGCTGACATACAAAGTAACAATGTGACGCCAAAAGGAACAGGAAGCAGCGTACCAGAAGACCGTTAGCTGTCAAGCTTTGTGTATTGGGCCATTGGGCTTAGGGAAAGCCCATGACCCGGCCCACCTTATAGGGACCAAGATCCAAACAGTAAACCCTAGAACCCAAAGGGGTATAAGCTAGCTAGCACTGCCTATATAAGGGAGGGCATAGCTGTAGTAGAGGGAGGTTGGACCAAGTAGGGAACTAGGGCACTAAACCCTAGTTCATACAGCTCAAGGAGCACTTGTAATCTTCGGGTATCAATCAAACCACTAAGTCTGGAGATTTCTTCTTGTTCTTCGTGCATGGCTCGACCGTGCACTCCCTCCCTGGTGACCACAAGCATCCATTCGGCCCCCAACTTAAGCCTACCCATGGCATCTGCCGTCCCACCACCATGACAGTTGGCGCCCACCGCGGGGCAGAAGCAAGTGCTTGATGGAGTCTTCATCCGGACGGGCAACATCATTGCCAAGACCGGAGAGCGCGTCTACTCCGGCCTGATCCAGAGGTTTGGAGCGCTCAACTTCGTCAGCGACAACGCGGGTTGCTTCGGGACCAAGCCGTTCCCTAGGGGCAGTCGCTTCATAAAGTTCGGCCAGCACCAAGTCTATGTCGCGGTGCGCGTGGAGTGCGCATATCCTGAGCACGTCGTCCTGGCGCCGGATCCGCCAGTGATTCCTGTCGCTCGGAAGCTTCACCAACTCGTCTCCATGGAGATAATGATGACATCCCCGAACCCCGCAGCTCCGCCGATAGTCCCAATAATGAATAAGAACGTTGAGGAAAAAAATCATGAGGAAACGCCAAGGGCTGCAAGAACAGCAAATGCACCACTGGAAAAGCCAGAAAACATAGCTAGGAGTAAAAGGGCTAAGGAGCTGGAGGAAGCGATAGACAAGTTGGCAGAGCCAGTAGCACAGGCAACTGACCCGGCACGTGTGCAAGCCGAGTTGGAGGAAGCCAGGATAAAAGTTTTGGAAAAAGCCAAGGAATTAGTGCAGTTACAGCAGATGTGGATATCATGATCCGAGATCTCAACTCGGCAAATCGAGTCAAGGGCACAAAGACCCGGCTTGATGCGACGAGATTGAGAGGAAGAAACCTCAACGAAGAGCTGGCAGATGCAACGTCAAAAATAACGCCAGAAAACAACAACGAAATAGCCATGAGGCCAACATATGACACAACAGCGGCTAATCTGCGAGCAGCAGAAGCAGCGATGGCAGAGTTACCCCATTTGGAGGGAGAAGCAAAGAAAAGACAACAAGAACGAGTCAATGAACTAGTAAGAGCAGCTAGCATGCTGAATGAAGCGTATTACAGAGCGAATCCGGGTATAGCAGGAAGGTCACAGCTGGTTCACTCGGCGACTCCTGTCCCGGCAAGATCGGATGGGCACACGGCATCCTCACCCGGAGCGGCACCTAGACCGAGAAAAGAAAAGAGTGTGGATTCTGGAAGAAACAAGCAGATGGTCACTTACGATCCGGCGATGGCTCAAGGAAACCCGACACATGCACAGGGGCAAGAAGGAATAATGCCCAAGGAAATGAAAACGAGGAGAATGCAGGCCGAGAAAGGCAAGCAGGGCAAAAAAATGACAACGGGGGAAAAAAATTGCGCCTCAAGCTAGGCGTAGAACTCACTCGACAGGAGAAGGAAATCCAGCGCTGAATAATGCGCTAGCTCAACCCAAAAGAAGACAGCAAAGCGCGGGAAAGGCATCTCAACAGCCTGCTAACCCGAACGAAAATAAGTATAATGATGGTTACTCGGCAATGGTGAATGACGGATATGAGTTGCCGGATCACGCATATCAAGCAATGGGAGCTAGACTCGAAGGCAAGAACCTCCAGCCGGATGATGCAAGGCTGAAGCTTGACCGAATAAAGATGGCAGAGCTGATCGAATAGCAAGGTCCGCACGGTCCACCATGCTTTGGCCCAAGGATCATGAAAGAGCCACCGGTACCAAATTTCCAGCTGGCCAGAGGGACAAAGACGTATGATGGAAGTACAAAGCCAGAGGATTGGCTCATAGATTATGGAACTGCTGTGAAGATCGCGCAGGGAAATTTGAGATGGGCAGTACGATATGTACCGCAGATGCTGGAAGGACCAGCTCGGGTGTGGTTGAATAATTTGCCACCCAGAAGCATTAATAGCTGGATCGATTTTCAAGACGCTTTTGTGAGCAATTTCACGAGCACTTACAAGAGGCCGAATCGCCCACAACAACTGGCGATGTGCAAGCAAAGACCGAATGAAACAGATAGGAAATTCCTCACAAGATGGTGTACGATGCGCAACTCTTGTGAAGGGGTAATCGAGTTATAGGCAATCACTTGGTTTACACAAGGATGCAGACATGGAAGTGTGCTATGGAAAAGGTTACACAGAGATATGCCAGCAAGTCTGGCAGAAACAATAAGAATTGCTGATTCATATGCGTTAGGAGATCTGACTCAGCCGCTGCTTATGTCGGCAGACGGGATGACTGAGACTCAGATCTATGAAGCTGCCGGGTCGCAAAGGCGCTAGGAAAGGTCTGAATACAGAAGCAAAAGAAGAGACGAAAGGCCAGACTACAGATATGGTTCGACTCACGTTGCGGCAGTGAGTCAGGATCATCCAGATGCTGGAAGTATCCAACATCAAAGGACAAGTGTACAACAGTGGGTGCCAAAGAATGATGGCAAAAAGCCATACTAACAGAGGACGCAATATCAGGACCGACAGAAATATACCTATGAGATGACGCTGGACCAGCCGTGTAAGTTTCACACGCCTAGTGCGAGTAAACTGGCCAATCACACAATAAGACAATGCACTTGGTTTCAGAAAGGAGATAGAGTGGATTCGCCGAATAAGCAAATTCCACCACCTCCCCCTCCACCACTTACAGGAGGAAATGCTAAGATAGTGGGAACAGATAACAAATACGAAAACAGACAGCCGAGGTATCAGAATCAAGAAAGAAGAGAAATTGTGCATCAGGTGCACAATCAAAGAGGTGACGACGCTCATGTCGGTCACGGAACTAGAAATGAGTATAGAGAACATCACCAGAGCTATGTTATCTTTTTCATAGAGCCGAATGACAAAAAGAGCCAGCAGCGATGGATGATGGAGGTGAATTCCACAATGCCGGCAATCCCCAAGTACATGCATTGGTCCGAGCAAGAAATAACTTGGAGTATAAAGATCACCCCAAGATCATGCCAACCCCAGGAGGATATACTCTAGTTTTGGATCCAACGTTCATGGGCCCAAATATCAATGTCAAGTTTTCAAAGGTGATGATTGATGATGGCAGTAGCATCAACATCATGTACAAAGATAATATGCTCAAGTTAGGCATTGCCATGAACATGCTGGAGCCGACTAAGACCACTTTCCACAGCATTGTGTCGGGATTGTCCTGTGAGCCAATTGGCAAGATCTGGGTTGACGTCTTATTTGGCAACAGAGAGAACTGTCCCACTGAGGCCATAGAGTTTGAGGTAGTGGATTTGGTCAGCTCATATCACGCCTTACTCGGCAGGCCGGATATGGCAAGATTCATGGCTACTACTCACATTGCCTACTTAAAGATGAAGCTGCTAGGTTGTGACAACCCCGGGATCAGGGCTAAACAAATCCCAGACCTCCGTCTGACATAAGCTTAACCTTGAGCTCGAGAATATCCAGTGAAGAATCAGTAACACAACAGTGACCCTACGACACAAAATTTATTACAGCAAGCTCATAACTAAGCGGAGAACCAAATTATTACAAGCAGAGGTCACTGACCACAAACATCAAACAACGGAAGGCAAGTTATGCTATTAAGTATAGCAAACATAACAAATGGCCTAAGAGGCCTGAAGCATAACGATGACGTCCCAGCCCATAGATTCCAGGCTGCCGGCCGGGAACCCCAAGCTACTCGTCGATGTCGATGTAGTACGGAACTCGTCTTCAGGCGAACACTTACTCTGCCAAAATTATCAACAAATCAAGGGTGAGTACAGGGTGTACTCCGGAAGACTTCTGGCTGGTGGAGTTGTTTTGCATAAAGCCATCTTTTGTTTATAAAACAAGAGGGAGAAGAAGCTCGTCTAGTCAGAGTATTTTAGAAGGGGATAAGAGAGCGACATCTCTGAAAATATTGATCTTCATCTTTTTGATATCCACCGAATCATCATCATCTGAACTGGGATCACCCCCTCGTACCCATGAGGAAGCATCCTTAAGCACACGTTGATCTACCAAGTTTTACAATAATGTTATAGTTCTCTATGATCTTAGAATCTGGTCACCAAGCGTTCATAGCCGTGAACACGGCTTTTTGAAAAGATTATTACCCTGCAGGGGTGTATAACTTTACCCACATGTACTAACCTTATCTTAATGCCACATGATTAGCCCTCTTCCTTGGTAGGCCGGCAGAGGGTGGTTAGACATGACCTTTACCTTGCTTTCGCCGAGACCATGAGTCATGCAATAAGTATGATTCTGCCGTAACGGGTCAAATTGAAGCCGGTACTTAAATATGTGAGGCGAGGTTGGTTTACCAGGGTGCCATCAACCCCAAGAAATCGCGGCCATGCTTCCCTACCTGTAAGAATGCACATCCTTCACCTCATCTTTCAAAAACTTTTTCAATGCGTATGTCGAATGGAACGCCCGAACTATGTGACTCATGGAATCTACTAGGCAAGTTAGTTGCTCATGAGGTTTTCCAGGCCCCGTGTGGTTGTACGCTCGTCTTGGTTCCAAAGGCAAGAACTCAGGTCCTAGTGGTGGCGAGCATGGGACTAGAAAAACCACATCCCACCGTGGCCTCCCATGCAAGCCTTAGCATGTTTAACTCACATCACCGATCTCATAACATCACGTTCTCCTGTCATACTAGATTCTCTGCATCTGATACATCATCTGGATGGACCAGACTCAATAGCTATGCATGGCTAAGCAGACACATATATAAGCTCTAGCAGTGCACACAAGCCAAAACTAGTTATGCTAGGAGCAGTGGATCAGGTAATATAAGCTCAAAGGGAGTAATGCAATAGATAGGATACTATACCTATCGATAAAAGACCACAGTAGAATCGTATGCATCATGGCAAGAATTGAAATGCTTTCGAAATCATAGGATTATATCATGGTGGGGCTATGCTTGACTTTGCCAGTTGATAACCAATAAGCGGATCTTCAGTAGCCTTGTACTTGACTTGATTATAGTTGGTCAAGTATTTTTCATCGATTTTCAATCGTCTTGATCTTGGTCTTCGATCTCGATCTCGATCTCGATCTCGTATTCTACCAGGAAGAACCAAACACAGAAAAGTGAGGGGAAACAATCAACACATGGCATCGATGCAATGCTCAAGCAAGGATGATGATATGACAATTTAAATTGCATTGAAATGTAACCGTAAGGCATGCTCGACGATTTAATCAGGGTTCCGAGGGGTGAAAACCCTAACTCGGGGAAACTCCGAAAACACCTAAGAGGGGTTGATTTGTTCTTGTAATTAAACTTGTCATTTAAGTTGTTGAACAATGCATGATTATAGCTTAAAGAGGTAGGTCTCATTTTTCTGAACATTTTGATATATTATTTGTGTTTTCTGAATTACAGATTAAAAGTTATTGAATTTACAATATTCAAAACAATTTTTGAAATTATTAAACCTTTTCTTAATTTAAATAAAAATGGAATTACTTTTTACACCCACGCTAGCCTAACCTGTGGTGACCAATGGGCCAGGCCACCTCGTGACCACACACTTGAAGGGCTCGGGACATTGTTCGGGCGTAACCTAGCCCTAGAGGCTGACTGGTGGGACCAGGTACACGTTTGCAAGCCACGCAGGAGCCACACGGGACTCGCCGGAGAGCTCGTCGGCCGGCGGGGTTTGGCGGCGCTAGAGGTAAATTTGGGAAGCGCGATTGCGCGCGTTCGAATCAGCGGATCAGCGCAGACATGACAGCGGCGACACCACCCTTTTTCGGTCACCGGAAATTCGCCGGCAACCATATGCAGCGGCGGTGCACGCCGAGCTTCGACGTGAGCATGGCACAGGGCAAGACAGAGATGGAGGAGGGGTCCAGGAGAATGGGAAGCTCACCACGAACGCAACCGTGAGGTCGAGGAAGCGAGGGGAGGCCTGACGGGGTTGGATCGACGGTTGCCGGCATCGGAGGGGATGAAGACCGTGGCGTCGATTCTTGGCATATGGGGTCGATTCCCTCGGCTAGGAAGAAGAGGGCGACTAGGCGGATCTCCTAGGATGCTCAACGGGGCTCGGCGAGGCCGGGAGCGACGGGGCAATGCGGTGGCCGAGAGGCTAGGGTTCGGGTCAAAGAGGGGAAACCGCGAGGGAGCACGAGAGGGAGTGAGATGGGTATGGGGAGAGAGAGGGGAGCGTCGGCGTTCTTATCACCTGCTTAGCGGGCGGCGGCGGGCATCTCAGTGCGAGGAGGATCGACGGCCCGGCAATGAGCCTGTGGCCATTGCGTCCTTCTGGCGGAGGAAGAAGAAAGGATAAGAGGGCGAAGCGGTACAGGCTGGATTGGGCCCAGGTGGGCTGCGGGGTGGTGCACTGAGCAGGAGAGAGGGAAGAGAGCAAGATGGGCTTGGCCCAGGGAGCTGAGCTGCGCTCTTTTTTCTGTAAATTGTTTTTCCAATTCCTTTTTCTGTTTTCTATTTGTAATTTAATTTCAAGTATTGTTTTAAGCATTCCAAAAATACCAGGGATTTGTATAAAGTATATAAAACATTATGGGTCCCTTTTAACAAGTTGGGCTCCAACATTTTTGGTAGTTTTGCAAATACTAAACCATTTTGAATTGATTTCATATAGAGGGGGAAAAAGTAGGGTTTAGGTTTTTGTGTATTTCTCTTTGCATGCATTTTTAAGAATGATGCTGATGATGCACAATCAAAACCTAATTATGGATTTACTAAGACTGGGGTGTTACAGCTCTATCCCCCTTACGAGAATCTCTACCCGAGATTCCAAAGGTAGGAAAAGAGGCAGAGAGAGAAAGAAACAGGGTCACTCTAAAGATAAGAGGGAACACACTAAACAACACACCGAGAATCTCAGGGTCAACTCATGGATAGAGTGTTCAAAAACAACTTTGAGATGACAAACATGAAACACAACAAGGTAACGGAGGAAACAAGAGGGAATGGTTTCAAGTTGTTAGATAGTTGGTCTTCATAAGGATTGAGACCATGGAACTTGCAGGAGGTTTTGAAGCTTCGGAAGAAGAAAGCTTCCAACAGAAAGAAAATGACCGCAAACTTTGATAGGTAACCTCTACTAAACGGCTTAGGTAGAGATTTCGGGTTGCAAAGATGTGGATCAACAAAACCTAGCTGTTGAACTACTTTTGAAACAGAAGAGTCGCTATTTCATTCAACAGGAGGCCAAGACAGAAAGGTGTTTTGTGGAGAGGACTCATAAGAGTCACAAGGAACATGTAGCAAGAGGAACTTCTGATTACCAAAATCATAGTCTCTCTTAGAACAGGTTTGAGAGAACGAAGGAAACTCTTTATTCATCCAGGTTTATCAGAATCTTCGCCAAAGATTATGATATCCCTTTACACCACTAAGATGAGTAGTTAAGAAGATTCCTGATGACACAAGAAGAAAGAAACTTCATTCTCAGACTTCAACTACTTGGCACAACCATACGCTTGCCAACATAGAAGGGTCTGGAGGATCGACCGAGAGACATTCAGCAACACTACTTTAAATGTTCTCCTTGATGTTCGAGAAATCAGACATCAAGTGAAGGTCGGACTTCGGATACAAAGGAAACCATAAGCACAACTCCTATAATAAATCATAGAAGATGCCTCATGAAGAGTGGTTGATATTGTTGAATCAAGAGAATATGGCAGAAGGTCTTTCCAGCTAAGTGTGTCAACTATTACATCATTCTTGCCAGATTTACAAACGGACCTATGTAAAAACCTTGAATAACACCAACCATCATTGCTTCTTGAGATTCAGCTTTGGTTAGGTGGAACGATACTTCAGACTCAGCATGTCTGAAAAGAAAGTTCGCAACATTTACTGCAAAGGTAAAGTTACTAGATTCTCAAGGTAGGAACTACAGTGTCAAGCTCCAAAATATAAGCTAGAGTGCTATACCCATGTATTGGCAACTTGTCGAGAGACAACTGCACACACTTAAGGTATTAACAATCAAACACACGTGTGTCCTTAAGGAATGGAAATAATTGTACTGGAATCCATGGCGACATCTTTCTGTATTTGCACATGAATCGGAGAAGGTTACTTCTAACATCCAGAACACATACTTCGAGATATCATGAAGATGGTTCTTGAAATTTTCCAACATTAATGCCAATTGTTCCATATGTATTCAATCTAACATGGAGAAGATAAGGATGTCATTGATGGGCTCAACAACAAACTTTATCGAGACACTCCAATAAGATGAACTCGTATGTTATATGAACAAGGAAAGAATATTGGTCAGATCAAAGGACATGAAGATGTATCCCAGTGAAACATCACAAGAAGAAACATTATCAAGATAGTCCTTGGAATTGAGTTTGATTTGACGATGACCCGAATCAAATCAAAGTTGGGGGACGATAAAATATCCATAAAGGAAATAATATCTTTCTTCAACACGAACAAAACTGGACATCCCTTTAAGAAGGGACAGAGTCGGATAGAAATTTTGTCTTACAACTCTCCAATTTGTTGTTTAAGCTCAACCAACTAGTTCAGGGGTATCCAGTACAGATCCTTAGAGAAAAGAGCAGTTCAGAGATCTTGCTTGCTCAAGAACTTGACAACACGGTCATGTGGCAACATGGTGATACTTTTAGTAGACATCTAGAATATCATGAACCACCGATATGTCACTTAGTTCGAGAGGAAACTTGCTTGGTAAGGCAAGAAGACATAGTCTTAGAGCTTCGGCACAAACCTAACTCTTTGACCGAAGAGAGTGTACCAGAATAACGGACTTGGTAGCACAATCATTCTTCGCTTAATGATAGGGTTAACCAATCACGCTAAGTATGACTCAAATGTCCTTTGAGTTCAAAACAATGAAAATTGTTAAGAATCTCATATAGCCACATTATTACGCACACGTATCACTCACGAACGCTAAAGCTCGGTGAAGGGTGGGTAACGATGTGTAAAATCATCACTTCATTAAGGGGTCGTAAAACTCAGCACGACCTCTTAGTATAAAAGAGTGTGACATTTTAAGATAGAACAGACAGAAGCTAAACAATGCCTCTTAATCTGCGGATTACAACACTTTGACCTGGTCCTAGATATGATGAGGTACTGGAGTTTGTTTCTCCTAGACATGTTGAAATGGTTTGTCTTGACGGACCACAAGAGTATCTTACATCGAAAGACACCGATGCACATTTACTACTTGGCTACCAATTGGTAGACAGAGGTCGGAAAACAACAAAGGAAAAAGAACATGCTCAGGATAGAATCCCGAGATGTGGATGCATAAGTCAACAACCTTCCGAAAACCAATGCAGAGAAAGGGTGAGGTGTGGCAGAGTCACGAGTATAGATGCGAGACTCTCAAGGAGTACTCTTGTCGTGATCCATTTGGTTCCATTAAGGAACATCTGCCATAGCTAGGGGTAGCGGAAGTCCTTAATTGTTATAATTTAATCGTGACAAAAACCACAAGATTGAAGGCTAGAATTGTAATACCAGCCATCCTGAGGTAATGTGTGAACATTAACCACATGGGTCAATTGGGTTAAAGGTCAGCTTCATGGACAAGATTCACAACACCAGAATCCAACACAATCAGGGATCTTAGGTTCAAGTCCAAGGGTTAAAATCCGGAAAAGAAGTAACTACTACTTGAGTGACATAGCGTACACTACAAGGTAGTAATCACAAGGTAGTTTCCAAGAGAAGAAACACCTTCTGAAGTACCCAAACAAACAAAAAGGAGGCACACGAGGCGAAAGGAAACCTCGAAGCCTAGAACAGAATACTAAAGATCCAACAATATAATAATGTGGTTCCAAAAGATAGAGAGATCATGATAGAAAGGAATCTCTCAGATGAACAAGAGCAAAGGGAAACAAGGAATTCACAACACACACAACTCTAGAGAACTCAACACTAAGTCAGCTGGTTAAGAAACGACATGCCAAGAAGGCACCTAAGTTTTGAAAGATTAGAAGAGATATCAAAACTTTTCTGAAATCAACACCAGATAAGATAACCCAGAGTTAGAGCGAAACTGGATAAGGAGAAAAAGAAGCATACTAGAGTTTTCGCAAATACTTCTCAGCTTTTAAAATAGTTTTCACAACCACTAGACTCAACATCGACCAATAGCAAGGTTTTCCTACGGTCGGTACTTCTCTGATACCAAGAACTGCGACACCCCCGGGATCAGGGCTTAACAAATCCCAGACCTCCGTCTGACATAAGCTTAACCTTGAGCTCGAGAATATCCAGTGAAGAATCAGTAGCACAACAGTGACCCTACGACACAAAATTTATTACAGCAAGCTCATAACTGAGCGGAGAACCAAATTATTACAAGGAGAGGTCACTGACCACAAACATCAAACAACGGAAGGCAAGTTATGTTATTAAGTATAGTAAACATAAAAAATGGCCTAAGAGGCCTGAAGCATAACGATGACGTCCCAGCCCATAGATTCCAGGCTGCCGGACGGGAACCCCAAGCTACTCGTCGATGTCGATGTAGTACGGAACTCGTCTTCAGGTGAACACTTACTCTGCCAAAATTATCAACAAAGCAAGGGTGAGTACAGGGTGTACTCCACAAGACTTCTGGCTGGTGGAGTTGTTTTGCATAAAGCCATCTTTTGTTTATAAAACAAGAGGGAGAAGAAGCTCGTCTAGTCAGAGTATTTTAGAAGGGGATAAGAGAGCGACATCTCTGAAAATATTGATCTTCATCGTTTGATATCCATCGAATCATCATCATCTGAACTAGGATCAGCCCCTCGTACCCATGAGGAAGCATCCTTAAGCACACGTTGATCTACCATGTTTTACATAATGTTATAGTTCTCTATGATCTAAGAATCTGGTCACCAAGCGTTCATAACCGTGAACACGGCTTTTCGAAAAGATTATTACCCTGCAGGGGTGTACAACTTTACCCACACGTACTAACCTTCTCTTAATGCCACATGATTAGCCCTCTTCCTTGGAAGGCCGGCAGAGAGTGGTTAGACACGACCTTTACCTTGCTTTTGCCGAGACCATGAGTCACGCAATAAGTATGATTCTGCCGTAACAGGTCAAATCCCGAAGCCGATACTTAAAGATGTGAGGCGAGGTTGGTTTACCAAGGGCGCCATCAACCCCAAGCAACCGCGGCCATGCTTCCCTACCTGTATGAATGCACCTCCTTCAGCCCCTCTTTCGAAAACGTTTTCAATGCGTATGTCGAATGGAACGCCCGAACTATGTGACTCATGGAATATACTAGGCAAGTTAGTTGCTCATGAGGTTTTCCAGGACCTGTGTGGTTGTACGCTCGTCTTGGTTCCAAAGGCAAGAACTCAGGTCCTAGTGGTGGCGAGCATGGGACTAGAAAAACCACATCCCACCGTGGCCTCCCATGCAAGCCTTAGCATGTTTAACTCACATCACCGATCTCATAACATCACGTTCTCCTGTCATACTACATTCTCTGCATCTGATACATCATCTGGATGGACCAGACTCAATAGCTATGCATGGCTAAGCAGACACATATACAAGCTCTAGCAGTGCACACAAGCCAAAACTAGTTATGCTAGGAGAAGTGATCAGGTAATATAAGCTCAAAGGGAGTAATGCAATAGATATGATACTCTACCTATCGATAAAAGACCACAGTAGAATCGTATGCATCATGGCAAGAATTGAAATGCTTTCAAAATCATAGGATTATATCATGGTGGGGCTATGCTTGCCTTTGCCATTTGATAACCAATAAGCGGATCTTTGGTATCCTTGTAATTGACTTGATTATAGTTGGTCAAGTATTGTTCGTCGATCTTCAATCGTCTTGATCTTGGTCTTCGATCTCGATCTCGTATTCTACCGGGAAGAACCAAACACCGGAAAGAGAGGGGAAACAATCAACACATGGCATCGATGCAATGCTAAAGCAAGTATCATGATATGACAAGTTAAATTGCATTGAAATGTAACCCTAAGGCATGCTCGACGATTTAATCAGGGTTCCGAGGGGTGAAAACCCTAACTCGGGGAAACACCGGAAACACCTAAGAGGGGTTGATTTGTTCTTCTAATTAAACTTGTCATTTAAGTTGTTGAACAATATATCATTGTAGCTTAAAGAGGTAGGTCTCATTTTTCTGAACATTTTGATATATTATTTGTATTTTTCTGAATTACAGATTAAAATTTATTGAATTTACAATATTCAAAACAATTTCTGAAATTATTAAACCTTTTCTTAATTTAAATAAAAATGGAATTACTTTTTACACCCAGGCTACAACCACCTGTGAGTGATGGGCCCAGGGCCACCTCAAGAATGCACGCGCTGTGAAAGGGCTCGGACATTTGTTACAAGGCGAGCCTAGCTAGAGGCCGATCGGTGGGACCAGTACTGGCAAGCCACGCAGGCGCCACGCTGGACTCGCCGGAGAGCTCGTCGGCCGGCGGGATTTGGCGGCGCTAGAGGTAAATTTGGGAAGCATGATTGCGCGCATTCGAATTAGCGGAACAACGCGGACACGACAGCGGCGGCGCCACCCTTTTTCGGTCACCGGAACTTCGCCGGCAACCATCTACAGCGGCGGCGCATGACGAGCTTCAACACGAGCACGACACAGGGCGAGACAGAGAGGGAGGAGGGGTCCAGGAGAACAGGAAGCTCACCACGAATGCAACCGTGAGGTCGAGGAAGCAAGGGGAGGCCTGACGGGGTCGGATCGACGATGGCCGGCCTCGGAGGGGATGAAGACCGTGGCGTCGATTCTTGGCATACGGGGTCGATTCCCTCGGCTAGGAAGAAGAGGGTGACTAGGCGGAGCTCCTAGGATTCTCAACGGGGCTCGACGAGGCCGGGAGAGACGCGGCGATGCGGCGGCCGAGAGGCTAGGGTTCGGGTCAAAGAGGGGAAACCGCGAGGGAGCACGAGAGGGAGTGAGATGGGTACGGGGAGAGAGAGGGGAGCGTCGGCGTTCTTATCCCCTGCTTAGCGGGCGGCAGCGGGCATCTCAGTGCGAGGAGGATCGACGGCCGACGGCGAGGCACGCAGCAGCTTCACTGCGTCCTTCTGGCGGAGGAAGAAGAAAGGAGAAGAGGGTGAAGCGGTACGGGCCGGCTTGGGCCCAGGTGGGCTGCGGGGTGGTGCACTGAGCGGGAGAGAGGGAAGAGAGCAAGATGGGCTTGGCCCAGGGAGCTGGGGTGCTCTTTTTTTCTGTAAATTGTTTTTCCAATTCCTTTTTCTGTTTTCTATTTGTAATTTCATTTCAAGTATTGTTTTAAGCATTCCAAAAATATCAGGGATTTGTATAAAGTACATAAAACATTATGGGGCCCTTTTAACAAGTTGGGCTCCAACATTTTTGGTAGTTTTTCAAATACTAAACCATTTTGAATTGATTTCAAATAGAGGGGAAAAAGTAGGGTTTAGGTTTTTGTGTATTTCTCTTTGCATGCATTTTTAAGAATGATGCTCATGATGCACAATCAAAACCTAATTATGGATTTACTAAGACTGGGGTGTTACAGCTCTATCCCCCTTACGACAATCTTGACCCGAGATTCCAAAGGTAGGAAAAGAGGCAGAGAGAGAAAGAAACAGGGTCACTCTAAAGATAAGAGGGAACACACTAAACAACACACCGAGAATCTCATGGTCAACTCATGGATAGAGTGTTCAAAAACAACTTTGAGATGACAGACATGAAACACAACAAGGTAACAGAGAAAACAAGAGGGATTGGTTTCAAGTTGTTAGATAGCTGGTCTCCATAAGGATTGAGACCATGGAACTTGTAGGAGGTTTTGAAGATTTGGAAGAAGAAAGCTTCCAACATAAAAAACATGACCGCAGACTTCGATAGGTAACCTCTACTAAACGGCTTAGGTAGAGATTTCGGGTTGCAAAGATGTGGATCAACAAAACCAAGTTGTTGAACTACTTTTGAAACAGAAGAGTCGCTATTTCATTCAACAGGAGGCCAAGACAGAAAGGTGTTTTGTGGAGAGGACTCATAAGAGTCACAAGGAACATGTAGCAAGAGGAACATTTGATTACAAAAATCATAGTCGCTCTTAGAACAGGTTTGAGAGAACGAAGGAAACTCTTTATTCATCCAGTTTTATCAGAATCTTCGCCAAAGATTATGATATCCCTTTACACCACTAAGATGAGTAGTTAAGAAGATTCCTGATGACATAAGAAGAAAGAAACTTCATTCTCAGACTTCAACTACTTGGCACAACCATACGCTTGCCAACATAGAAGGGTCTGGAGGATCGACTGAGAGACATTCAGCAACACTACTTTAAATGTTCTCCTTGATGTTCGAGAAATCAGACATCAAGTGAAGGTCGGACTTCGGATACAAAGGAAACCATAAGCACAACTCCTATAATAAATCATAGAAGATGAATCGTGAAGAGTGGTTGATATTGCTGAATCAAGAGAATATGGCAGAAGGTCTTTCCAGCTAAGTGTGTCAACTATTACATCATTCTTGCCAGATTTACAAAGATACCTATGTCAAAACCTTGAATAACACCAACCATCATTACTGCTTGAGATTCAGCTTTGGTTAGGTGGAACGATACTTCAGACTCAGCATGTCCGAAAAGAAAGTTCGCAAAATTTACCGCAAAGGTAAAGTTACTAGATTCTCAAGGTAGGAACTACAGTGTCAAGCTCCAAAATATGAGCTAGAGTGCTATACCCATGTATTGGAAACTTGTCGAGAGACAACTGCACACACTTAAGGTATTGACAATCAAACACATGTGTGTCTTTAAGGAATGGAAATAATTCTACTCGAATCCATGGCGACATCTTTTTGTATTTGCACATGAATCGGAGAAGGTTACTTCTAACATCCAGAACACATACTTCGAGATATCACGAAGATGGTTCTTGAAATTTTATAACATTAATGCCAATTGTTCCATATGTATTCAATCTAACATGGAGAAGATAAGGATGTCATTGATGGGCTCAACAACAAACTTCATCGAGACACTCCAAGAAGATGAACTCGTATGTTATATGAACAAGGCAAGAATATTGGTCAGACCAAAGGACATGAAGATGTATCCCAGTGAAACATAACAAGAAGAAACATTATCAAGATAGTCCTTGGAATTGAGTTTGATTTGACGATGACCCGAATCAAATCAAAGTTGGGGGACGATAACATATCCATAAAGGAAATAATATCTTTCTTCAACACGAACAAAACTGGACATCCCTTTAAGAAGGGACAGAGTCGGATAGAACTTTTTTCTTACAACTCTCCAAGTTGTTGTTTAAGCTCAACCAACTAGTTCAGGGGTATCCAGTATAGATCCTTGGAGAAAAGAGCAGTTCAGAGATCTTTGCAACTCAAGAACTTGACAACACGGTCATGTGGCAACATGGTGATACTTCTAGTAGACATCTAGAATATCATGAACCACCGATATGTCACTTAGTTCGAGAGGAAACTTGCTTGGTAAGGCAAGAAGACATAGTCTCAGAGCTTCGGCACAAACCTAACTCTTTGACCGAAGAGAGTGTACCAGAATAACGGACTTGGTAGCACAATCATTCTTCGCTTAATGATAGGGTTAACCAATCACGCTAAGTATGACTTAAATGTCCTTTGACTTCAAAACAATGAAAATTGTTAAGAATCTCATATAGCCACATTATTATGCACATGTATCACTCACGAACGCTAAATCTCGGTGAAGGGTGGGTAACGATGTGTAAAAGCATCACTTCGTTAAGGGGTCATAAAACTCAGCACGACCTCTTAGTATAAAAGAGTGTGAAACTTTAAGATAGAACAGATAGAAGCTAATCAATGCCTCTTAATCTGCGGATTACAACACTTTGACCTGGTCCTAGATATGACGAGGTACTGGAGTTTGTTTCTCCTAGACACCCCGAAATGGTTTGTCTTGACGGACCACAAGAGTATCTTACATCGAAAGACATCGATGCACATTTACTACTTGGCTACCAATTGGTAGACAGAGGTCGGAAAACAACAAAGGAAAAAGAACATGCTCAGGATAGAATCCCGAGATGTGGATGCATAAGTCAACAACCTTCCGAAAACCAATGCAGAGAAAGGGTGAGGTGTGGCAGAGTCACGAGTATAGATGCGAGACTCTCAAGGAGTACTCTTGTCATGATCCATTTGGTTCCATTAAAGAACATCTGCCATTGCTAGGGGTAGGGGAAGTCCTTAATTATCACAATTCAATCGCGACAAAAACCACAAGCTTGAAGGCTAGAATTGTAATACCAGCCATCCTGAGGTAATGTGTGAACATTAACCATATGGGTCAAAGGGATGGATCTTGGGTTAAAGGTCAGCTTCATGTACAAGATTCACAACACCAGAATCCAGCACAATCAGGGATCTTAGGTTCAAGTTCAAGGGTTAAAATCCGGAAAAGAAGTAACTACTTCTTGAGTGACATAGCGTACACTACAAGGTAGTAATAACAAGGTAGCTCCCAAGAGAAGAAACACCTTCTGAAGTACCCAAACAAACAAAAAGGAGGCACACGAGGCGAAAGGAAACCTCGAAGCCTAGAACAGAATACTGAAGATCCAACAATATAAATATTGTGGTTCCAAAAGATAGAGAGATCATGATAGAAAGGAATCTCTCAGATGAACAAGAGCAAAGGGAAACAAGGAATTCACAACACACACAACTCTAGAGAACTCAACACTAAGTCAGCTGGTTAAGAAACGACATGCCAAGAAGGCACCTAAGTTTTGAAAGATTAGAAGAGATATCAAAACTTTTCTGAAATCAACACCAGATAAGATAACCCAGAGTTAGAGCGAAACTGGATAAGGAGAAAAATAAGCATACTAGAGTTTTCGCAAATACTTCTCAGCTTTTAAAATAGTTTTCACAACCACTAGACTCAACATCGACCAATAGCAAGGTTTTCCTACGGTCGATACTTCTCTGATACCAAGAACTGTGACACCCCCGGGATCAGGGCTTAAAAAATCCCAGACCTCCGTCTGACATAAGCTTAACCTTGAGCTCGAGAATATCCAGTGAAGAATCGGTAGCACAACAGTGACCCTACGACACAAAATTTATTACAGCAAGCTCATAACTGAGCGGAGAACCAAATTATTACAAGGAGAGGTCACTGACCACAAACATCAAAAAACGGAAGGCAAGTTATACTATTAAGTATAGTAAACATAAAAAATGGCCTAAGAGGCTAGAAGCATAACGATGACGTCCCAGCCCATAGATTCCAGGCTGTCGGCCGGGAACCCCAAGCTACTCGTCGATGTCGATGTAGTACGGAACTCGTCTTCAGGTGAACACTTACTCTGCCAAAATTATCAACAAAGCAAGGGTGAGTACAGGGTGTACTCCGCAAGACTTCTGGCTGGTGGAGTTGTTTTACATACAGCCATCTTTTGTTTATGAAACAAGAGAGAGAAGAAGCTCGTCTAGTCAGAGTATTTTAGAAGGGGATAAGAGAGCGACATATCTGAAAATATTGATCTTCATCTTTTGATATCCACCGAATCATCATCATCTGAACTAGGATCACCCGCTCGTACCCATGAGGAAGCATCCTTAAGCACATGTTGATCTACCAAGTTTTACAATAATGTTATAGTTCTCTATGATCTTAGAATTTGGTCACCAAGCGTTCATAACCGTGAACATGACTTTTCGAAAAGATGATTACCCTGCAGGGGTGTACAACTTTACCCACACATACTAACATTCTCTTAATGCCACATGATTAGCCCTCTTCCTTGGAAGGTCGGAAGAGGGTGGTTAGACACGACCTTTACCTTGCTTTCGCCGAGACCATGAGTCATGCAATAAGTATGATTCCGCCGTACCGGGTCAAATCCCGAAGCCGGTACTTATAGATGTGAGGCGAGGTTGGTTTACCAGGGGCGCCATCAACCCCAAGCAACTGCGGCCACGCTTCCCTACCTGTATGAATTCACCTCCTTCACCCCCTCTTTCGAAAATGTTTTCAATGCGTATGTCGAATGGAACGCCCGAACTATGTGACTCATGGAATCTACTAGGCAGTTAGTTGCTCATGAGGTTTTCCAGGCCCCGTGTGGTTGTACGCTCGTCTTGGTTCCAAAGGCAAGAACTTAGGTCCTAGTGGTGGCGAGCATGGGACTAGAAAAACCACATCCCACCGTGGCCTCCCATGCAAGCCTTAGCATGTTTAACTCACATCACCGATCTCATAACATCACGTTCTCCTGTCATACTTGATTCTCTACATCTAATACATCATCTGGATGGACCAGACTCAATAGCTATGCATGGCTAAACAGACACATATATAAGCTCTAGCAGTGCACCCAAGCCAAAACTAGTTATGCTAGGAGCAGTGGATCAGGTAATATAAGCTCAAAGGGAGTAATGCAATAGATAGGATACTCTACCTATCGATAAAAGACCACAGTAGAATCGTATGCATCATGGCAAGAATTGAAATGCTTTCGAAATCATAGGATTATATCATGGTGGGGCTATGCTTGCCTTTGCCAGTTGATAACCAATAAGCGGATCTTTGGTAGCCGTGTAATTGACTTGATTATAGTTGGTCAAGTATTGTTCATCGATCTTCAATCATCTTGATCTTGGTCTTCGATCTCGATCTCGATCTCGTATTCTACCGGGAAGAACCAAACACCGGAAAGAGAGGGGAAACAATCAACACATGGCATCGATGCAATTCTCAAGCAAGGATAATGATATGAAAAGTTAAATTGCATTGAAATGTAACCCTAAGGCATGCTCGACGATTTAATCAGGGTTCCGAGGGGTGAAAACCCTAACTTGGGGAAACTCCGGAAACACCTGAGAGGGGTTGATTTGTTCTTATAATTAAACTTGTCATTTAAGTTGTTCAACAATGCATGATTATAGCTTAAAGAGGTAGGTCTCATTTTTCTGAACATTTTGATATATTATTTGTATTTTTCTGAATTACGGATTAAAAGTTATTGAATTTACAATATTCAAAACAATTTTTGAAATTATTAAACCTTTTCTTAATTTAAATAAAAATGGAATTACTTTTTACACCCAGGCTACAGCTAACCCAGGTGACTGACTGATGGGCCCAGGGCCACCTCAGCAGCCGCACGCGCAGAAAGGGCTCAGGACATTTGTTACCGGGGCAGAGCCTAGCCCTAGAGGCTGACTGGTGGGACCAGGTACACGCTGGCAAGGCACGCAGGCGCCACGCGGGACTCGCCGGAGAGCTCATCGGCCGACGGGGTTTGGCGGCGCTAGAGGTAAATTTGGGAAGCGCGATTACGCTCGTTCGAATCAGCGGAACAGCATGGACACGACAGCGGCGACGCCACCCTTTTTCGGTCACTGGAACTTCGACGGCAACCATCTGCAGCGGCGGCGCACGACGAGCTTCGACGCGAGCACGGCTCTGGGCGAGACAGAGAGGGAGGAGGGGTCCAGGAGAACGGGAAGCTCACCACGAACGCAACCGTGAGGTCGAGGAAGCGAGGGGAGGCCTGACGGGGTCGGATCGACGGTGTCCAGCATCTAAGGTGATGAAGACCGTGGCATCGATTCTTGGCATACGGGGTCGATTCCCTCGGCTAGGAAGAAGAGGGCGACTAGGCGGAGCTCCTAGGATGCTCAACGGGGCTCGGCGAGGCCGGGAGCGACGGGGCGATGCGGCAGCCGAGAGGCTACGGTTTGGGTCAAAGAGGGGAAACCGCGAGGGAGCACGAGAGGGAGTGAGATGGGTACGGGGAGAGAGAGGGGAGCGTCGGCATTCTTATCCCTTTCTTAGTGGGCGGCGACAGGCATCTCAACGCGAGGAGGATCGAAGGCCGACAGCGAGGCACGCAGCAGCTTCGTTACGTCCTTCTGGCGGAGGAAGAAGAAAGGAGAAGAGGATGAAGCAGTACGGGTCGACTTGGGCCGAGGTGGGCTGCGGGGTGGTGCACTGAGCGGGAGAGAGGGAAGAGAGCAAGATGGGCTCGGCCCAGGGAGCTGAGCTGCTCTTTTTTTTCTGTAAATTGTTTTTCCAATTCCTTTTTCTGTTTTCTATTTGTAATTTCATTTCAAGTACTATTTTAAGCATTCCAAAAATACCAGGGATTTGTATAAAGTATATAAAACATTATGGGGCCCTTTTAACAAGTTGGGCTCCAACATTTTTGGTAGTTTTTCAAATACTAAACCATTTTGAATTGATTTCAAATAGAGGGGAAAAAGTAGGGTTTAGGTTTTTGTGTATTTCTCTTTGCATGCATTTTTAAGAATGATGTTGATGATGCACAATCAAAACCTAATTATGGATTTACTAAGACTAGGGTGTTACACATGCCCATGTGGAGTGATTATAGTTGAAGGGGATTACAAAATATCCATTGCTTGTGCCTTAGCCGGATCTTCACTGGCCGAGTCACTCATCATAGCACAAGAAAATAAACAAATGTTGGAAGTGGCAGCATTGGCCAAAGCAGCACAAATGTCCATGCCAGCACTCACCAACCCGCATGGCAATGTGTCATTTCAAGCTACCAAAGAAACCAAGAAGGTATAGGTGGATGAGATGTTCCCAGAGCGCACAGTTACCATTGGGGCTGGCCTTACAGACAAATAGTAAAGCAAGCTCACTAGCTTCCTCCGTGAGAATCGGGATATCTTTGCATGGTCCACTCAATATCTGCAAGGAGTTCCGAGGGAGCTGGCTGAGCACTCTCTTCATGTAAGACCAGATGCCAAGCCGGTGAAGCAACCCCTCCGCCGCTTCGTCGAAGATAGGAGGAAAGTAATAGCTGCCGAGATTTTCATACTTTTAGTTGCTGGATTCATCATGGAAGTACTGCACCCAGATTAGTTATCAAATCCGGTCTTGGTCGAGAAGAAAAAAGATGACCCGAACGTGGCAGTGGTATGGCTCATGTGTATTGATTACACGAACCTCAATAAGGCGTGTCCAAAAGATCCATTTCCCCTGCCACGGATCGATCAAGTCATAGATTCTACTGCTGGGTGTGAGTTGTTGTCATTTGTGGATGCGTATTTAGGATTCCATTAGATACCATTGAATCGGAATGATCAAATAAATACAGCTTTTATCACCCCATACGGGGCTTATTGCTATCGTACCATGCCATTTGGATTGAGAAATGCAGGTGCAACGTATCAAAGATGCATGCAAAAACTCTTACAAGATCAATTGGACAAAAACGTTCAAGTATACGTTGATGACGTGGTAATAAAAACCAAACAAAGTCATACTCTAATTGAGGACTTGCATCAAACATTCGCAAACTTGAGAAGATTCCGGATGAAGCTTAACCCGGAAAAATGCACATTTGGTGTCCCGGCTGGCAAGTTACTCGGATTCCTCGTATCCAGCCGAGGAATTGAAGCTAACCCGACAAAGATCAGGGCCATCGAAAAAATGGAATTGCCAAAAACCCTCAACGATGTCCAGAAGTTTACTGGATGCCTGGCCTCGTTGAGCAGGTTTGTTAGTCGGCTAGGTGAAAAACCCCTACCACTATATCAACTGATGAAAAAATCAAATAAATTCACGTGGACACAGCAAGCTAATAGCGCTTTCCATGAATTAAAGAAAATGTTGGAAACAGCACCAATATTAGCATCACCACTATCCAAAGAGCCAATGTTGCTCTATGTCGCCGCAACCAATAGAGTTGTAAGTGCAGTAATAGCGGTTGAACGTGAAGAAGGGGGCAAATCAGTCCAAAGACCAGTATATTACTTGAGTGAAGTGCTCTCTGTCTTGAAACAAAATTACCCGCATTATCAGAAGATGACATATGGGGTATATATGGCAGCAAAGAAGCTGAAACATTATTTTCAAGAACACCCAATCCGGGTAATATGCGAGGCACCTATCTCAGATATATTGGGCAGCAAAGATGCCAGCGGCCGAGTCGCAAAATGGTCCATAGAACTGGCACCATATACTCCGCAATATGATAGGCGAGATGCAATAAAGTCTCAGGCTGTTGCATATTTCTTTGTAGACTGGATGTAAATGCAGTACGAACCACCACTGCCAGATCCGAATTACTGGAAAATGCATTTTGACGGGTCCAAGACAAAAATGGGTCTGGGCGCCGGGATAGTGCTCAAATCTCCAAAGAGGGATCAACTCAGGTATGTGCTACAGATTCATTTTGTTGCTTCCAACAACGTTGCCGAGTATGAAGCACTTGTCCACGGCATCAAAGTGGCCAAGGAAATTGGTATCAAAAGGATCATGTGTTTTGGCAATTCGGATTTAGTGATTCAGCAAGTGTCTGGACATTGGAATGCACTGGACGCAAACATGGCATTATATCGTTTCCATGTGCAACAAATTTCGGGATACTTTGAAGGATGTGAATTCCATCATGTTCCTAGAGCAGAAAATGAGGCAGCAGATGTACTATCCAAACTAGGGTCATCTCGGCAAGCAATACCACCAGGGGTAGCGCTGGAGCACCTCAGGAAACCATCGATCAAGCCGTCACCAGAATCCGACTCGATCAGGGTCACCCCAGAGATTCAGGAGTCAGACGTGGTACCAATGGATATTGACTCAGGGGTATGTTCGAACCACTCAGGGACTGATCCGCTCAATTCAGGGTCTGCCGAATCACACTCGGGGACTCCTCAGGTCATGTCGACAGAGCATATGTCGGTAGAGCCATTGGATATTGATGCTGAAGCATACCCGGAACCACTGATACCAACATGGGCACAACCAATATTCGACTAGTTAAAAGATGGGACCTTGCCGAGTGATGAAACGTTGGCAAGGCAAACAGTACGAAGAGCAAAAGCGTACACCATAATCAACAAGGAATTATACAAGCAAAGTGTGACGAGCGTACTGCAGCGTTGTATCAGTCCAGAGAAAGGCCAAGAAATCTTATTGGATATTCATCAAGGAGAATGTGGGCACCATGCGTCATCAAGAGCGTTGGTGGCCAAGGCATTCCGACATGGATTCTATTGGCTAAGCGCATTGGCACAAGCACAAGAGTTAGTCGGAAAATGCAGTGGTTGTCAACACTATGCATCCAATTCACATCTACCAGCGTATGAATTAAAGACTACACCAATCACTTGGCCTTTTGTAGTGTGGTGCCTAGATATTGTAGGACCATTCAAACCATCAAGGGGAGGCATGACTCATATTTTGGTGATGATTGATAAGTTCACCAAGTGGATAGAAGTGAAACCAATCAAAAAGTTGGACGGTAAAACAACTGTCACATTCTTAAGGGATATAATCCTCAGATATGATTACCCACACAGTGTAATCACTGATAATGGCACGAACTTTTCCAAAGGAGCTTTTGCTTGTTTCCGCGGGAAACACCGAATAAGACTCGATGTAGCATCAGTCGCCCATCCAGAATCAAATGGACAAGTTGAACGGGCTAACGGCTTAGTTCTGTTAGGGATAAAACCCCGCTTAATGGAACCACTCCAGAGGTCACCTGGTTGTTGGATAGAGGAACTACCCTCAGCACTATGGATCCTAAGAACAACTCTGAATCGATCAACGGGTTATACGCCATTTTTCCTCGTGTATGGGGCAGAAGCAGTTTTGCCAGCCGACATAGAGTATGACTCGCCAAGAATAAGGTAATACTCGGAAGCCGAGGTAAAATAGGCTTGAGAAGATGGAGTAGACTTACTCGAAGAAGCAAGGGAACTGGCATTATCCAGATCCGCTATATATCAACAGAATCTCCGACGCTACCATAGCCGGAAAGTGCAACCTCGTGTTTTTTGAGAAGGGGATATGGTGCTAAGGCTGGTGCAGCGCACAGGAGGAATGCATAAATTATCACCCCCATGGGAAGGTCCATTAATTGTAAGCAAAGCATTTCACAATGATTCCTATTATCTCATAGATGCTCGTGAAGCACAAAAGAACAAGGCGGACAGGTCACGAGATGAGACCAAAAGGCCATGGAATGTGGCGCTACTTCGTCCCTTCTATACTTAGGAGAAGCAATGCATGTATCACTCGAACTCTCATATGTTGGACGTGTGTGCCGGCTATGTGCTGATAATAAAATGGTATGATTCGAAAAACTGACTCGGGGACTACCCCTTAAGTTTTCCCTCTCAATTATTTTATGTCGGCTGGCGTGACACCCGAAATTTATCTCGGAACAAGTAGTGTTTAGTCGGAAGAAATCAACTCTTCGACTATGTTGTTGTCCAAAAACACGGCTTCATGGAAAGCAAGAGAAAAAGATGTATGACGGGTAAACACGAACGCCGGATAAGTACAAAGGAGAAATGCGAGACGGCTTTAAGTTTTTCCCTAACTCTCTACATGTCACGTTATACTGCATGTCGAACAATCTTGGCCAAGTGATCCAAGTTTCATATCCGCTAACTATATCCTTAGTACTTTGAGACTCTAATATCGAACACTGAAAACGGTAGATAGGGGCCAAAGTCAAGGAAAAGTGACACGACAAAATGAAACTCGGGGACTTGCCCTTGAATGGTTCACATTTAGAACATAACGCAAAATATATAAAGCCTATCAAAAGGCGCATAATCAAACTTGAAGTGCAATGTATGTTACATATGTACCTGGCATACCGGGGATCTAATCAAAAGTTCAAGTATCTGTTGACCTAAGAAGCAGAAGGACTCGGAGGAGCACCCTTGGAGCCAGGAGCGTCACTTGGAGCATCGGCCGAGTCAGGGGCATCCGTGGCCGGGTCATCCGGACCATCTGACTCGGTTGCTTCACTGTCGCCACCCTCTTCATCAGCAACTTCAATGAGTGGGTCGCCAAGGTCGAGGAAGCTGGGCCCGTCGCACCAAGCATGCACCATGGTATACTTGATCATGGAGTAAGCTCGCTCCTGGCGTTATTGATCAGCTCCGGATCATTCATCCATTTTCCATCTCCTCTTATGCAAGCAAGAACATCAAGGTTGATGCCCTCGTACCATGAAAGCATGAAGGAGAGAGCCTTGTCCGCTGCAGCTCAGCCGGCCGACTCACGCCATTGATCCAGCCGGTCTTCAGTAAGGATAAATCTCTCAGCACGTGGCTCGATGAGTTCAGGTGGGTCTTCATCCGTCCAGAGCATGCGAAACACATGAATAGCCGACTTGATCAGGTCCACGCTGCAAGACTTGAGGGTCCTGACCCATTCGGACACCGCTTCGAGAAGCTCCTCCATGGACACCTCGCCGTCGGCAGGAGCACCAGCTTCGGCCCTCACTTTCTTCATGGCACGGATGGCAAATATATTGGCCTCAGGAAAATTTTCTGCAATCAAAAGAGAAAGTGAGCAAAATAACAAAAGTAGATGAAAGAAGTACAGAGCAACCTATACAGTGCAAAACGAGTAAGAACTCACTACCGAGAAAGAAGTTGATAGTAGCGAACTTGCTATGCCAAGTTTTGGTCTTGGCTTGGAAGGCGTCAAAGTTCAGATTTGCCGACACAACCGATGACTCGGCCTCGTCGAGCAGCCTCTTGGTCTTCTCGGTGCTGGCGGTCTGCTGCTCATTCTTCTCGGAAAGCTCCTCCTTCAGCCCCTTCACCTCGACCAAGTGCTTCTGCTCTGTCTCGGCCATCAGCTTCTTCAGCCGAGTCACCTCATCTCGCTCCTTCTGGAGTTCGGCTTGGTGCTTCTCTGCTTATTCGGAGCAAATTACTTGTCAGCACCAACAGAAACATTCAACTATCAAATGAATGAGGCAAGAAACTTACTCTCGGCCTCGCTGATTTGCGAGTGAAGAGCTTCGATGGTGGACTGAGCATAGGCTGTGGGAAAAGATCAAGAAAAGATTGAGGAAACAAACCAAAGAAAAATACACCAAATAGAGAAAGGACGACTAAGGTTATTACCTTGGCCTTGGGTGTCAGTCTGCAGCTTTTCATACGCAAGTTCGAGCTTGCGATGCGCCAGAACGAGAGCTTGGTGCACCTTGGTGCGCTCGTTATGCGTGAGCTGGACAAAGAAGACAAATAGTAAGGAAAAGTCAAGTCAAGCAGCCTGTCGGATTAAAAAGCTTAAGAGCTTACAGCCGAGTAAGTTCCTTACTCAACAGTAACCTCGAGGGCTAGGGATCGAAGCTCTAACATATGAGTTTGGCATAAGGAAATGAAAAAGCTTAAGAGCTTACAGCCGAGTAAGTTCCTTACTCAACAGTAACCTTGAGGGCTAGGGATCGAAGCTCTAACATGCAAGCTTGGTGTGAGAAATTTAAAGACTAAGTGATTATTGAGAGCTTACGACCGAGTAATTTCCATACTCGGCAGTAACCTCGGGGACTAGGTGATATGTATAAAAGGAATACTCAACAATACAAAAGAGTAATAAGTTACTTTACCTTGTTCACTTCGTCGGCACGGGCTATTAGAGTGATGGCCTGCTAGGTCATGTCAGAGACGGCCTTAGGGCCTAGCTTCAGTTTCTTGCCAGCACGGGTGCTGACCTCCTGCTCGCCAGCTACATTCCATGCCACAGCGTAAGGCTCAGCCGAACCAAGGCTTTTTCCATTGAGCGTCCGAGTGAGAAATTGACCCGTTTTCAGGGTAGTTCCCACATTGGCATGGGTCGCTGCAGCGGAAGTATGGAGGGTAATAGCCTTGGAGCCATCACCTGACCCGGCAGCCACGGATTCGCCCCCCTTGCCCGTTGAAGCGACCATTATCGCCAACGTCGGAGGCCGGATCTGAGGAGCAGAACCCGGAGCACAGACAAACATTGTCTTCTTGGAGGAGGTGGATTTGCCGGATAAAGGGCGAGCAGAGCCAGAGGCCTTAGGCTGGGTCTGGCCCTTTGACAGAATTGGAGAGCGAGCAGGAGGATTTGGAGAAGAAAGTGGAGCCGGCTGACTGGGCTCAGCAGTTTTTCTTGCTCCAAGATCAGGAAGTTGTTCATTCACACCAGCCCGAGGGTTGATTCCAGAGGAACTAATGGCGGAAGATTTCTTGGCCGTAATCACCGCACCAAGATCGGAATTGTTCTGCCAGCACTGGGCTGGCCGAAGGACCCACCGGGTCTGACTGACACTGAGAAGCGTGAGCATCAACAGTGGGAGCCTCGACTCGGACGGGACTCGGCGTCGTCGAATCAGCTGGAGGAGGCACAGGCCTTAGCGGCGAGGCGATGCTAGAAGAAGCCTGGTTCGCCGACAAAGGTGCGGCGCTGAAAACAACAAGACATGTATAAGAGAACATCAGTGACGAAAAAGAAAGAACAAAGAAAGCAGAGTGTAAAAACTTACCGGTGACGACCGGGTCACGAGTGACTCGGCGTGTGACTCGGCGCCCAGCGGCATGGCGGGTCTCAGCCAGAGTGGCAGCAGCAGAGGCAGCAGGAGCTGCCGGAGTGGGCTTTCTCTTCTTGGCCGGTTGAGTGCTGGAGGAGGCCCCGCGTCGCTTAGGCTTGGCGACGGGGATCTTGCCGACTCCGCCCACGGCGAGAGGAGGAGTGTCATGTACCTGGCAGCTGCATAAGTAAATAACGGGCTTACTCGGATAAGTTGGGAGACTAAGGTCGCAAGGCATGTACCTCCAAAAGCGTATAATCATCATCCTCGTCATCGTCAGACCAATCTTGTAAGGGATTGCGAGATCGACTCTTACCCGAAGCTGAAGTGGCCGCAGTGTGCGGGATGGGCATGAAGCACTCCAGGTCATACTCGACCTCATCAGAATCGGAGTGATCCCCATTATAACCGCAGGGAGGGACACTACTGTCATCAACCTAGTGAACGAGATTCTGCGAAAGACAAACAAAATGAGTAACCAAAAACTAGACTAAGAGTGGCAAAAGAGCTAAAGCCTAGTCGGCAAGAAAAAATACTCGGAAAACTTACCCAGGGGACAAGCCTGACCCGACTAAACGAAGGGAAACTCCAAGCCCAATCATCTGCCAAGTTCAGTTTAAATATTGAGCTTACTCGGCGAGCAATGGAGTCATGGGTGAGATCCTTAGTGGAATGCCGAGTGGGATCATGAGAGCCACTCATGAAGCACATCTTGTGGCTCCTCACTTGGATGGGGCTTACCCGACGTGAGATGAAGGCGGACATGAGGTCAGTGTCGGCAAGATGAAAGTTTTCATCCGGCGACAACAACCTTTCCAGGATCGCGTTAGCCTCGTTCACCGCAGTGTCTTGGTCGCGCGGGTCAAGCTGCCAGAGCTTCTTGTTGGGGACCTCATCCGAGAAAGGGGGATCCGGATGTTATTGGTGGACCCGCTGTTTTTGACATAGAAAAAGGTTCTTTGCCACTTCTTGCAAGAATCAAGCCCAGCAACCCGAGGAAAGATGGAGTCTCTCCTGGGCGTGATGCTAGCGGCACTGCACCGAGTCGGCTTCTTCTCGGCTCGAGGAGCACCAGGCTGGGGAACAACCTGAACCCTAAATCTAAAATATTTGGCCCACAGAAGAACTGTAGGCCAAATTCCAAGGTAAGCCTCACAATCAGAGATAAAGCAGGAAAGAGAGCCAATCGCGTTGGCAGGAAGATGGTGGGTTTGCAGATGGAAGGTGGAGAGAAACAAAGAGAAGAAGGTGCTCACTAGAAGAGCGAAACCACGCTCAAAGTGAGAAAGGAAAACCACCCGCTCGTTAGCTTCGAGTTTGGGAGAAATCTCACCGGTGGGGAGACGGCAATCCACTTGTAGCGGAATGCGCCTGGTGGAGTGGAGCCACTCTACCTCCTCGGTGGAGACCTCCGAGCCTTCCCAGCCGCCGCGCTCGCCGGCGGGAACCTCCTGCTCCTCCGCACCATCAGCGCCGTCGCGAGCGTCCATCATCCTCGCAGACTCAGTCTCCTCCACCGTCGGGAGTGGCTTGGAAGAGCACGGACCCGTGGTGGAATGGAAAGAGAAGAGGAGCAATTGCAGGACAAGAATAGGAGGAAGAGCAAACCCCAAAGGGGGCGATTCGATCTCGCAGGCGCAAGGAAGAAGAAGAGGCAAGGGAAAACTGAACGGGCGTGGGGGAAGTGTAAACCCCCAACCCCTACTTAAGGGCAGTAAAAACCCTGGTCATGGGATCCATCTGTGCCGTGCGACCAGCGTGTGGCCATGTACGAGGCCGAGTAAGCCAATCAGCAGGCGCCACGTAGCCAGAAATACACGAAAAATCCCATGCCACGTCATGAAAGGAAGGACAAGGGGCGCAGGCTGATGGGACTGCCACAGTGACGGGGAATAACTATGCAGCCGTCACTGTGTCGCCAGATCTTGGAACAAAATTTGAGGCAAGTAATCATGATTACCAGCTGTCAGTGACTGAAGCACGCCGAAAATGACTTGGAATTGGCCAAAGTGACTCGGCTCGAGGCAAAAATGACCCAAGAAGTCAAAGAGTCGATCCGAAAACTGACAGACAGACCCGGCGAGGTGCAAGATTGCGACAGATAAAGACAAAACTAAGTTCCAATCACACAAAAGGAACCTGGAGACGCCTAACAGCTTGAACTTCTAGACCTCACCAGCTTCGGGGACTAATGTCGGGGGGATAACCCCCGGTAGGGTAACGAGAGGTGAAACATAGCACAACTTGGTTGGCTCCGAGTAAAGAAAGAACCAGGCTGGGTAAGAACGGCCGGGTAAGAGAAGCATGAGCGGCCGGCATATAAACCATGTCGGCCCGCATAAGACAAAGTTGTGATTCTTGCAGGAACCGACGAGCCAAGTTTACCGAGGAAGGGCCGAGTCAAGTAGGACGTGTGGCACCTTTCAGAGTAAGGTTCAGGAGGGAGCATGGTAAAGCATGGTCAAAAGAGAAGGGCGACGCCGGGTGACACGAAAGGAACTGGGTGACGCCCAAAGCGCATGCTGACGTACAAAGTAACAGCGTGATGCTAAAAGAAACAGGAAGCAGCGTACTAGAAGACCGTTAGCTGTCAAGCTTTGTGGACTGGGCCATTGAGGGCAAGCCCATGACCCGGCCCACCTTATAGGGACCAAGATCCAAACAATAAACTCTAGAACCCAAAGGGGTATAAGCTAGCTAGCACTGCCTATATAAGGGAGGGCATAGCTGTAGTAGAGGGAGGTTGGACCAAGTAGGGAACTAGGGCACTAAACCCTAGTTCATATAGCCCAAGGAGCACTTGTAATCTTCGGGTATCAATCAAACCACTAAGTCTGGAGAGTTCTTCTTGTTCTTTGTGCATGGCTCGACCGTGCACTCCCTCCCCGGTGACCACAAGCATCCATTAGCCCCCCCAACTTAAGCCTACACATGGCATCTGTCGTGCCACCACCACAACACCTTTAGCCATGTATTGGACCCGCTGTGTTTCTGGTGTGCCATTCTGAGGGATGTAATACTAGTGAACGGTGTTTCATTGGTGTTATGTCAACGACTATAGTATACTACATCATGCAGTGGTATGCTAGGTCACCGCAGCACTTGGAGGAATCTGCATGTTGGTGCAATAAATGCACCGGTACTACCGGTACTACCGGTACTCAAGCGATAGTATCGGTCACAACCGATACTACGGGTCAAGTACCGGACCAAGTACCGGAGAGGGCACCACGTGGTCAAGCCAGCCACAGCCATGTCCGGAACCACCTTGCGGTACTATCCCCAAGAGGTAGTACCGGTCACAATACGTGGTACTACCGGTCAGGGCGGTAGTACCGGTCCAAGTACCGGTTGGTACTGAGCGAGAAGGGAAGGCCTAGTCCTTCCTCATTGTTGCCCGGTACTGCCGAGTGGAACTACTGTGTCCAAGCGGTAGTACCGCTTGCCACAAGCGGTACTACCGGTTGGAGCGGTAGTGCTGCTCTGCGGTACCGGGTGGTACTGAGAAAAATCGAGGTCTGCCCACCTCAATCAGATCCCATCGATACTAGGGAGCGGTAGTACCGGAGCCAATCGGTAGTACCGGTTGGTACAACCGGTACTACTGGTCAGCTCTGGTGGCTTTGGCCAGTGTAACCAAGGGCAACTCAATATATGTGCCACAACCTAGAAAACCTGAGATACACTTAGCACACGATTAAACCGATAGGTGTGTTATCATCAAACATCAAAATCTCAGGATAGGAAATGATCCTTCACCGGGACTCCATGCGCCAGTGTATGCAAGAGGCACGCCATACGGAGACGAGGCCGACCATGGCATCGACCAAGCCTGCACAAGGCCAGTCCAAGGGTCGCGAGGAGGCCCAGACGGTGGCGCAAACGACGAAGAAGCAGTCGATGACGAAGAAGGTGTAGGGCCGGAGGAGCGCGTCATGGGAGGCCTGTAGATCGGGTTCTTGCCCCTGTAATTAGGGCTCGGGCGCCATCCAGGAGGCGGGGTCGGGTCCGCAGCTGGCGCGGCAGGAGGTGGGTGCGCGGGCGGCTGCCGCAACACCCCAGAGGACGGATTCCCTGCCGCAGCAGGAGCGGTGGTGTGGAAGACGTGTGGCGCCCGTTGTGCCTTGCGAGCTTGATTCTTTTCTTCTTGCTGGAGGAGGTAACACACCTTCTTGAAGGTGGGGTAGGGCTTCAGCATGGGGATGAAGGACTGCTGCTTCTCGAACTAATCTTCGAGGCCGACGAGGAGAGCGTTGATGAGGGTACGATTGTTGACGTGATCACCAAGCTCACGGAGTTCGTCGCCGATGGCCTTGATCCGCTGACAGAAGACGGTGACCGGGGCATCTCCTAGGTGGTCATTCGAAGCTCCGTGTTGAGCGCGTTGATGCGCGCATCGGAGTTGTCTTGGAGCAGCTGCTGGAGAGAGGCCCATAGATCGGCGGTGGTGGCATCGTCGGAGGAGACCAGGTTGAAGAGCTCCGTGAAGATGCGGGTGTCGATCCACTGTATGATGGCGAGATCATCTTTGATCCAGCGGGGAACGGCAGGCTGCGGAGGTTAGGAGGGATGTATGTGATGACGGAGGCCGCAGTGATCGAGGTGGATGGTGAAGAGGTGGCGCCAGTGGTAGTAGTTGTGGGTTCCAAGGTCGAGCGAGATCAGTATGAAGGGGGAGACATCGGCGATGGTGTCGGCTAGAGAGATCATCGGAATTTTGGGAGGTGGTGGTTGGGTGGATGTAGTTGTGGAGGAGGAAAAGGGGAGGTAGAAATGCCGGCAGCATGGAACTCGGCCATGGAGAAGAGGTGCCGAGTTGGGGGCGGTGGCGGCTTTGGCGCCACAGGTGGGGGCGCCATCCCAGGTGCAGAAAACCTAGGCGTCTGATACCATGATAGTTTGAGAGAATAATGACTTGTATTGATTTCAACCACGGTGGGCTATTTATATAGATTACAACTAACTTGGACTCCAAGACTAATAGAGATAGAGTTACAATTCAAATAGGGAGAGGAGAGGCGGACGATGCCCTAGCCGACCTATACTCCAATAGATACGATGAGTAGCCAAAAGTTTTTCTGATTTTTTCAACATACCAAACCTAAGTATTTTCTCCTATTCATATTAATTCTATGCTATAATTGTATTAGTTCCGACTAATGTGTATTTGAAGGAAAACCCTAATACATGGGATGATAAACACCATATAAAGATATCCCTCGTCATGCCTCTATGACTAGTATGTATGTTAATGATTGTTTCAGTTTTCTAGCTATAGGCAAAGTGACAATGTGATTGTGATGTTGTCGGTGACATATGTGATCGGAGTTGTTGGAGAACAACAATGATGGATAGACCCAAACATGAGATACTGTGAAACGCATCGTCAATATAGTTATCGATTTAATCTCATAAAACATTGTCTTTACTAGAAATCATTTGGCCACAAGACACATGTGAACTTGGGAACAATATGGACGTGGCAAGAATCTCCAAATGTTGCTCTTAGCAGAGAAATTATAAGTTGATGCTTGTTCATACTGAATGGTTCACCGATCATTTACATGGTGTGCTTGTGAGAATTGATACTCCTGACGATGGAGAGATACACTCTAGGCCTGCTCATGTACTATGGTTTTCGTCATCATCTGGCCAGACATGTGATTAGGTTGTTGAACACAGGAACATCGATAGTACGGGATGAGTAAATAGTACATGCCAGGAAACGAGAATAACCTAGCGTTTCATCTCGGTCAATGTAAAGTATCGACGAATCAATACGATATGTATCAAAGTCAATACTACGGTTCACACGATAAAGAACTTCATGTTATTTTTGGGGGTTGCTACTTGTATCAAGACAATGAAAGTAATCATTGTCATCGGAATGAGTTCCAGACATGTTCGCAAATATCCGAATCTACCGGGTCACACACTTAAGACGTTTACGACATTCTAAAATGTGAGTGCGAATGAGATAGTTGGATGAAGTAATTTCGAAAGGATGTTTTAGAGCATCTCGGAATATTCCGGGGGAGTCCGGGATAACACCGAGAGTGGATAGAATGGTTTCGGACATTGAAAGAGGACGCTAGGAAAATTTTAGGAAGGTTTCAAATTAATTAGGAGGTGTCCAAAAGATTAATTCGGAAAGCTTAGGAATAAATATTTATATTAATAATAAATAATAAATTATTATTTATTAATATCCCAGTTGGTCCCATGGGCCAGAGGGCCACAGGGGTCCACAGGGCCACACGCGCGTGCAGGTGGGTGCAGGAGGCGGGGTGGGGGTGATGTCGTGCGGGGGGAGGAGTCCTCCCTGGTCTCAAACTTGCCGCCAAGTTGGTTTTGGAGAGAACTCCGTATTTGATGCGGACTCCGTATTGGATACGGACTTCCTCTCTCTCTCATATTGGTGGAAGAAAGGAAAAAGGAGTCCTTGTAGGATACGAATCCTAGTCCTACTCTCCTCTATGGAGGAGGGAGTACGCCTATATATTGAGAGGAGAGGGCCAAGGGCAAGACACAAAAATCCACGCCCTAGCCCAAGCTACCACCGCCGCGCCGCCACCGACCCTCTGCCTCGGCCCGACCCCCTTCCTCTTCCCCGCGTCGTCGTCTTCGTCGCGTGGAGGGGATCTTAAGAAACTCCCGCGGTAGCTCCTTCTTCTACCCCGTCTAGATCTAATCTTGACAGACGACGGAGTGCTGCCGGATCTTTATCGACACATTCCATCTTCATCCGCGAGTTCTTGATCTCGTCTCAACGCGGTGTCGTCCTTGTTGCATGTGTGGATACCGGTGGAGGTGCAACAATTGGAGCACTAGTTCTTTGGAGCCCTCCGTGGGATAATACATCTCCTCGTGACTCGTTAAGGCTTGTTGCGAAGATCAACACACGATCAACCTCGTCATCAACAAACTTACGCTACTTCGATCTACGAGGGTCATGTTCCGTTATCTCACTCTCGCATTGGATCTTGGTTATGCGCTAGAATTTTTTGTTCTCCGTAGCGCATTCTCCAACATCCTTAACCAGGGAATCCTCATCCAAGTCCAAACACCCATCCTCGGTAGTCGCTTTTAAGGTACAATTAGTTAAAACTAGTTGCCTGCACTTTTGTATTGTGTTATTTAGTGATTAAATTTAAATGAGAGAAATTAAGACTAAACAAAATAAATTCCCGTTTATTCTAGTTTATAAAGAAAGAAAATCTCCCTTAACACGATCCCAAAATTTTTGGTAGAATGGAAAGGGAAAGTCATCTGACCCTAAGTGCCCCTTGAGCACATGAGCCAAAGAAAGCATCCTTGGTCTCTTTTTCAGAGAAGTCAGCTGTTAATGTACTATTATGCCTCTCAGAAACCATTTCCACTGGTTACTAGAAATTATTAGCCAAATTAGTATCCATTGTTTGCTCTTACCTAGATAAAATTTTATAATATTGAACTGCAAGTTTGAGTATACATGTAGTATCATGAACATCACCATCGAGACCTTCCAAAATAGTAATTTGTTTCTTATTCCTTTTCTTGTTTCCCATAGCATGGAAATAAGAGGCATTTTGGTCCCCTTCTTGGATGTCCCTTTCCCAAGCTCTTTGTCTAGCTTTAACCTCTTAATTTCTCAATATTCTTTTGAAGCTCACCTGAATTATTTTCATTTGCTTCTTAGCCCCAGGAGAAAGAGGTTGTGTTTCAGAGAAGATATTTACTAAATCATACTCCCTTTATCCAAAAATATAAGGCTCTAATTAGTCAGAAGTCAACGTTTTTAAGTTTGACCAAGTTTGTACATAAAATATTAACATTTACAATATGGAATCAATATCAATAGATTCAACATAAATTATATTTTACTATTGTATCAATTTACTATTGTAGATGTTTTTTATTTTTTTTCTACATATTTGGTCAAAGTTAGTAAGATTTGACTTTTAACTAATCCCTAGGCATCTTATAGTTTGAGATGGAGGTAGTATTCAGCAATAAATTTCTTTTTATATTTGTTTTGTTTAGCATCAACATTAATAGCCCAACGTCACACTTTTCCTAAGGTTCTGCCAAATATCTTTGGCTCTAGGCAAGTTATAGGGTGTGTTCCAAGTTTTCTGAACCAATTCCCTAAAACCTTCTATTTGCAGCCACGACTTCTCAAAACGAATTGCTTGATAGTGGGGGGCTTTAAAAGCTCCCGTATCAAACAATGAGGTTTATAATCACTTCCTTCTCTAGGTAAAGCCTTTAATGATATGGCTTGAAACATACTTCCCTTTCCTAACAAGTAGTAATAAAGACTTTATTTATTGCAGCCATAACAAAATTATCATTTTTTTAGTGAATCCATAACCAAATTATCTTGATTATTAGTCCAAGTGAACATCCTGCGTGTTATTATATCAAAAGTTTGGCCCAATCGTTTAAACTATTGGTCTAAACTTGTGCATTGTGTTATTTAGGGATTAAAGATAAAAGAGAGAAATTAAGCTTGAACAAATCCAATGCCCCTATATGACAGTTCCATAAGATAGAAAAAAGATTTCCCTCGACAAGATTCCAAAATTGTTGGTAAAATGGAAAGGGAAAGTCATCTGGCCCAATTGGCCCCTTTAACACATGAGCCAAAGAAATCCTCATTGGTCTCTATTTTACGATACCCTAGTACTCCATCCGGGTGATAAGGAGTACCAATCAATCATAGCCCTTGATGTACAGCAAATCTGGCTAACGGGCCGGCCCGGCACGGGCTAAACGTGCCTGGCCCGACACGGCCCGCCGTGGCCCGTCTAACTCACGTGCAGTGCCGAGCCGGCACGGGGCCTGGCCTCGAGGCCGGGGCACGGCACGGAGGCCTAACGGGCCGGCCCGTGGCACGTGAGGCACGCGGGCCTTCTATTTTTTTCTGTTGGCCCGTCAAATTCTCCTTAATACAGCCAAATATCTACTAGCCAAATATGTACTATAACACAAAGAGTTTGCTGGTCTGTTGGTTAACGGGCGCTCGTGGAAGCAAGAGGTCAGGAGTTCGACCCCCCTCCACCTCTTATTTTGTCTATATTTACCAGAATTTCACATGCTAAGAGATTGACGGGCCGTGCCGAGCCGGCCCGCGTGCCTGAGCTCGCGGCACGGGCATGGCCCCGGTGCTTCACGGGCCGTGCCGAGCTTGTACCGGGCTTTTTTCGCGGGCCACGGGCTAGACCGTTGGCCAGGTTTGATGTATAGGGGTATTTTAGGTTTTTATCCATCTTCTCCTTCCTTCTACCAAGCCATGGAACGTCTTGTAAATTGCAACGGATGCGCGCTTGTAAATCACAGGATCTGGCCGTCTTCACGCAGTTGAGGCCTACCGTCGCCACTAATCCGCTCTCCGACCTTAGAAGCCACCTTCGCCGGAGCGGTTGCCGGAGGCGGCCGGAGGACACAAACAATAACTCGATGGCGTAGGGACGCGTTGAATGATTGCCGGATTCAGAGGGAGTATCTTCCTAAGAATTTCACATGCTAAGAGATTGACGGGCCGTGCCGGGCCGGCCCGCGTGCCTGAGCTCGCGGCACGGGCACGGCCCCGGTGCTTCACGGGCTGGCACGGGCCCGGCACGCCGCGGACCGTGCCGGGCTTGTACCGGGCTTTTTTCGCGGGCCACGGGCTGGCCCGTTGGCCAGTTTTGATGTACAAGGGTATTTTAGGTTTTTATCCATCTTCTCCTTCCTTCTACCAAGCCATGGAACGTCTTGTAAATTGCAACGGATGCGCGCTTGTAAATCACAGGATCTGGCCGTCTTCACGCAGTTGAGGCCTACCGTCGCCACTAATCCGCTCTCCGACCTTACAAGCCACCTTCGCCGGAGCGGTTGCCGGAGGCGGCCGGAGGACACAAACAATAACTCAATGGCATAGGGACGCGTTGAATGATTGCTGGATTCAGAGGGAGTATCTTCCTAATCGTCATTGTTCAGCACATCAATTGATTATATAGGATGATCGTACTCATTAGTGAAACATAACTTAGAAGCGAGAAAGAAAATGGAATGAAGAATCGCCATCCGTACATCATTTGGAAAAAGGAATGTCCATGCTGCAGACAAATTTGAGCGGCGTATTTTCTATGGTCAACGACTCCACGCACATAGCACACGACAGTGATCTGATCTTAAAGCTAATGGCAGTTATCTTCTTCTTCAGTTA
Organism: Avena longiglumis; assembly: GCA_030063025.1. Classification (NCBI taxonomy): domain Eukaryota; kingdom Viridiplantae; phylum Streptophyta; class Magnoliopsida; order Poales; family Poaceae; genus Avena; species Avena longiglumis. Next base: position 450,393,363 of record CP125974.1, on the reverse strand, counting down.
CTATTTTATCCATGAAATTATGGTGCTCCTTGATAATTACCAGCAGTACTCCGTGGCACTTCCTTTGGAGTACTAGTACACCTAAGCCCTAGGATCTAAAAGAATGGACGGTTCAAAATAATTTATGGGTACAGTAAAAATCCTCATTTTCAGAGAATTCAGCTTTAGTGCACTATTATGTCTCTCCGAAACCATTTCCTCTGCTTCCCAGAAATTATCAGCCAAATTAATATCCATTCTTTGCTCATACCCTAAAACTTTATAACACTGAACTGCAAGTTTGAGTATACATGTAGTATCATGCACATCACCAACGGGACCTTCCAAAACAGTAATTTGTTTCTTCCTCCTTTTCTTGTTTGCCATATCATGGAAATAAGAGGTATTCTGGTCCCTGTCTAGGATGTCCCTTTCACAAGCTCTCTTCCTAGCTCTAATCTCTTTATTTCTCAATATTTTTTTGAAGCTCACCTGAAATATTTTGATTTGCTTTTTAGCCCCCGGAGAAAGAGGTTGTGTTTCATAGAGGATATCTATTAAATCGTATTCATCAATAAATTTGTTTTTGTGTTTATTTTGTTCAGACTCAACATTAATAGCCCAACCTCTAACAGATCTCCTAAGGTTTCTCATCTTATACTACCAAATATCTTTGGCTCTAGACAAGTTATAGGGTGTGTTCTAAGTTTTTTGAACCAACTCCCTGAAACCTTCTATTTGCAGCCCAACTTCTCAAAACGAAATTGCTTGATAGTGGGGACTTTAGAAGCTCCAGTACCAAACACTAGAGGTCTATGATCACTTCTTACTCTAGGTAAAGACTTTAATGATATGTCTGGAAACATATTTTCCAAACAAGTTGTACTACTAGTAAAGACTTTATCTATTGCAGCCATAACCAAATTATCTTGATATTATTAGTCAAAAAAATTATCTTGATATTGTTAGCCCAAGTGAACATCCTGTGCGTATATTTAGCTCTATTAGATCAAACTTATTGGCCCAATCGTTAAATATATTAGCCCAAAGCTGATTAAACAGATTAGCCACCACTTCTCAAAATGGAGCTTGTATGATCAAAGAAATGAGAAATACAGAAAAACAACGTTTGGAGGCCCAGTTTAGGGCGTCTAACGTTGCACCCAATCTACAAGTCTGTAAAGCGGTGCAAAACTGTTCAAGACAGCAGCATTCCTAGAGTTTCTATGAGTTTATACGCGGAAAGGACAGATCACACAACCAAAGGGGAAACCATCCCACTTGCGCCATGTTGGGAACACTGATGTACTGCTTCGGTTGGACTTGGACCTGTGTGCTATCCGGATTCAGGAGACAGGACAGACTATGGTTATGCATAGCTAGCGATCTTTTTGCTACCGAGAACCGACGAATTATTGCTACTAAAACCAGGAAGGTATATAGTCACGACGCACTACTGCCTGCTGCGGTGAAAATGGGGGCAGTCCCTCGGGTCTCATCCGCAATCTTTCTTATCCTGGCCACGCTCAAACTGACGGCTGCACGCCACTCGGAAAAAGCAGGATGTTTTCCCTCGATCGGTCGATGTAACAGTAATAATGAATTTAATTCTTATGGGGAATGAAGGTGTGAGGAGGCAGTGTGCTCTGGTGCCTGGGAGAAATCGTTTGAACTTTGTAGTTCCGGCGTCCTAAACTGTATCTGGACGCTCGTTCTTGTTGTCGATGGTCGACTAGGTCGGAGTAAAGAAGTCGATGAACTGAACATTTTTCTTGATTGGCTAAGTGAGTGAGTTACTGATGAGCATAAGCTATGATTGGGCTATAATATACTACTCGTAGGTGAAAGCATGCCGTATGGTGCTTTTTTCAGGCACCTAATTCGCATTCGCCGATCGCTGCTACTACCAGTACTAACATGACAACATTTAACTTCAACTGAACACGCAGTCACGCACTACATGGTTTTATCTTTTTCAGATAATACATCATCCAGCTGCCGAAGCCAGTGATCGACACGTCGTACGAGGCTTCCGATCCTCTTCATCATCACCTTAATAAAACACAAAAGAACAGAAAGAAAAGTACTCCTACGTACGAGGAGGCTATGTATGTTAGGCCACAGCTCTGACGATTGGTCTGCTCATGTTTCGACGATACGTACACGCTCTGCTACCTGATGAGTAGCCAAAGATCGTGTGGCTACCCGTACCTTCCAGTGCTTTTTGATTGTCGGAGCAAATCGCTCACGGCGGCCTTGTGGCTGTCACAAAAACTGAGGTCGTTTTCAGGTTTACTAAATTAACAAGAGCGCCGACGCACGCGCTTTTGACTTGTGGCCTTGTGGCTGTCACACAAACTGAGGCCATTTTTTCGAGCACATGCAGGAGGCAACACAAGGCCCAGATCTACCTTCACGGTGAAAAAGATGAATCGGTAGGGGTTACTATACATTTTCTTACCGGCAAAACTATCAGGCAACGCCGCTAATGGAGGTCAATTTTTCGCCATCAAATCGATCAAATCCTTTCCTTTGAGATGACGTACAGACATGGACCAAATCTGCACTGGCCGATCTAATGCATGCTTAGTCATCGCAAACCAGGGCCAAATTATAGAGGGAGAAATATCAGTATGTCGAGCAAGTTCCCTGTTTCTGGAAGCTCTTCAGTTGTCTTCGATTCGGTTGGAAGCTCCTTATTTTGATTAACCTTGGCTTTAGTCTGAACTCTGAAGCGCTCCAAGTTAAACCAAGCGCTCCCAGAGTGATCCGGATTCCGGACGAATCCACATGCACTTCACTACACTTGCTAAGCAAGGAAGTTTAAGATTCAGTTATCTCTTTGGCACATCCGGTGCACGAATTAGGTGAAAAGTTCAGGAACCAACTGGGAGAATGTAAGCCAGCTGTAACTTTCTGCACACCACTAACTGTAACTGACTACAACGTCTAGCAGCTAAAGAGCGATCGGTGCTGGCTAGTCTGGTTAAGCAAACGAGAGCATATGTCGGCTCTCCAGCTAAATTTCTTTGCCCACTTCAGGTCTTTTGGTGTGACAACTGACTGCTTGTATCTCGGTCATCCTCTGGGTCTGGGCTGTCTCTTTTCTCTGGGTATACAACAGTTCTTCTTGTAAGGGGTACTAATACAATTCGTTTGCTACTGGTAGCGTTACCTCTTTAGCACACTTGCTAAACAAGGGAGTTAAAGATTCGGTTAACGCTTTGGCACACACACGCGGTGCATAATTTGGATAGGAAATATTAGGAATTAGCATATTTAACATACCTGAAAATGGCAGTGAAACACACTATAATTTCAGCATTACTACTGTTTACTACTAGTTCAAATGGTCATTTGTTACCACATAAGAAAATATTCACGGGAACATATGTGGAGTATGAACAGATTCAGGCACAAGTCTTGAACGATTTCAGCTGTTCAACACACATTTAGAACAAGTACTACTACAAGATTTCAGACACTAAAAGTGCAGAGCAATACAACACACAAGACCGGATCTTACATGAAAAGCCCTAAAATTGTGGTTAAAAACCATGGCCCACAACCACATAAATCTTCTTGCACTATTATCAAATATATGAGATACAACAAGCTTTTCTCTAGATAGCGCTAGAGGCTCTAGCACATCAACAAGCTTTTCTCTGGATTCTTTATTCAACCTTGTTGTTTTTCACCATCTCTAAAGCCACCTTACCAACCGGAGTGGAGTTCCTAACTAACACAACAAGCGTGTTCCCACTGTCAGGCATGCAAGTCATCAGCAACAATGGTCGCACCTCATTCTCAAAGTTGATTTCCGTGGCTCTAAAAATTTACTTACATAGTACTTGAAGACATTTGAGTGTTCAATCACACAATTGCCATCTCAATACTCACGCATTGTAAAACATTTGATTATTGAAGTTTTTTTCTTCCTCCCGTACCATATAGACCTCACCTTTTGCCACATGGATATACATGTGTGTCATTTGCAACATGGTGGAATATATTATGGTTTATGTGTATACGAATTGTATATATTGCCTTTTACTTTAACACTCTTCGTTCGATCTTCTTCCACGACACATGTGGATATCTTGTATTTCATAATTGGCACATATAAATCCTTATGATAGATGATGTCTTCCATGATGGGCTTAGTAATTGGAAGAATCACTTTTTATCATGCCTCTAGAGTTGGCACTTTCTTCCATAGCTATTATAGCGCAAACTCCAACGATGATCAAGCAACTCGGCCAAGGAATCTCCTAAGCAACTTGTCTCTGATACCACTCTATTAGGAATTAGCACACACTTACATGATCTAAAATATGTAATGGAAGAAAACATAAATTCAACACAATTGTGTATTAGCTCAAAAGTTGTTGCTTGTCATGAAAAGAAACATATGCATCAACATGTCTGGAATATGAATATGTTGAGCCTGAACCTAGCACAAAGTCTGGGTGCTTCTAGCATACAACTAACACAAGTACATTTCATCCACATTTTTCAAAAGTATAGCAGCAATATCAACATGTGAAAAAACATATTTTCATGGAAAACCCTCAAAATATAGGTAAAGTCATGAGCCAAAGCAAAAAAAAATCGTGTTTCACTTTTATCCAATATGTGATACTATAAGGTTTTTAATACATCATGAGAGACTATCATACATCAATGTATAGACATATCAACTTATGAATTCAAACAATCTCACCAAATATGGTGAAACTATAGCCTGAAGGAGATAAGGTATATAACTCCACAATCTTACGGCGGAACTTCCTTTTTTTGGTGGAACACTTGTCCATTTGGCTTTCCTCTAATTCTTTTCTCCATTGATTTGTTTTCATTCTTTACGGGCGACGACTATCCTACATTTTTTGTCAGTTTTCTTTGTAACAACTCATTTTTTCAAAATGAGGAAATGCCCTGGCCTCTGTATCTTTAACAACTGGATGGGAAGCTAAACATGCACTTCTTGCACGTGCAAAGTGCAAAATTCCCATAGGTCATGATCACCCGAGTGAGTGGCTATTAGAGGCATTAATTCATTCCCTTAAAAACTACCGCAACAAATTTTAAAATTGTAAGTAATATATGGATAACCTAGCTACCACTTTCGGCAAACCACTAGCTCACTACTACTTCTAGCAGCTAACGAGCCAATTTGATTAAGCTAGTGTGTGTGTCGCTATTTCGAGTAGCTAGAGCTTGTTGAAGTTGTGATCCAAATTCATAAAGGCGGAGAGAAGCCCATCGTTGGGTACGAATTGTTGAAGAGCTAGGTTTTCACTGTTATATACCTCTTGTAAGACGTTGGTTGGGGCAAGCCGCATCTAAGAAAATTGCTAGCATTGTGTAAACACTCCTTGTATAGTGAAGTTTCAGTGGCTAGCACTCGTGGGTTTTCCCTCTCTTTGTTGGAGAGATTTTTCCATGTTAAATCATATGTCCACTTGGGTGTTTACTTTTTTTGTTCTTCATTTTGCTTGTCGCATGTATAACAAGTGGTATCAGAGTCCAAGATTTTATTCTAGGGTTTGCGTCGTCATTGAAGCTCAATCTACCGCAACTGGACTTCACCATAAGGTTCTCTATTTGGCAATTGAACATGTGGGCGATTCTCACCCAATATTTTGATCTGGATGAAGCGTTGGACATACTCGACAAGAAATATGCATATACATGGTGCAATGAGGAAAAGCGGAAGGATCATAAGGCTTTTTCTTTGATTCAACTTCATCTATCCAATAATATTTTTACAGGAAGTATTGGTGGAGAAAATATGCAACATCCATGTGGTTGAAAACTGGAATCAATCTGCATGTCTAAGGATCTAACCAGTAAAATGCACGTGACGATGAAGATGTTCTCTCACAAGCTGCAAAAGGTGGATCAGTAATAAATCATATGTCCGTCTCTATAGGGATTTTTTCTGACTTGTAGTCTATGGAGGTAAAATATGATGATGAAGATCTAGATCTTTTACTCTTATGCTCACGGCCTATAGTTTCTATGCAAATTTTTAAGAAACAATATTGTTGAACCATGATGAAATAACCCTTGCCGAAGTACGAGATGCCCTCAAATAGAGGGAAAGAATGAAAAATATGGTGTAGGCAGAGGGTTCGTCATCCAAGGTTGAAGCCCTATAGTTTCATGGAATAACCGAGCCCATGAATAATAACTATGGCAACCGAGATAAGAGCAAGGACGACAAAGTTCATTCAAAGTCCAAGGGAAAGAACAAGTTCTACAAGTATTGTAAGAAGAATAGTCACATCACTAAGGATTGTTGGAGGCTGCAAAATAAGGAGAAGAGGAACGGTACTTACCAAATGAAAAACGGATCTAATGGTGATGGTAAGGTTTCAGTTGGCTCTAGTGATGATTCTGATGGTGAGTCTATTGTTGTTTTTGATGGTTGTGTTTTTGCTAATGATGAATGGGTTCTTGATTCTACTTGTTTGTTTCATATTTTCTGTAACAAAGAATGGTTCAGTTCTTACGAGTCTATGTAGAATGGAGATATGGCACGTATGGGGAACACCAATCCATGTGTGATTGTGGGCATTTGTTCCATGCACATCATGATGCATGATGGCATGATACACATGATGACAGAAGCCAGGTACATACCCAGCATGGGCAAAAACCTCATCTCTCTTAGTACCCTTGATGTTGAAGGGCACAAACACTCGGATGAACACGGAGCGATGAAGCTATCAAAAGGTTCTCTCATTCACATGATAGATTATTAGAATTATACTAAGTTATATATTCTTAGTGAGAGTACAACCATGGGTAGTGTTGTTGATGCTGTCATTAGTGATGATCTTAGTAAATATAATATGTGGCATATGCCCCTTGGTCATATGAGTGAACATGGCATGCCTTCATCGCAGGAGAGACTTGCTAGGTAGCTGCATCGAGTAAGTTGGCATTCTGTGAGCACTGCATTTTTTGTAAGCGTAAGAGGCTAAAGTTCAATACTTTCGTTCATACCACGAAAGGTATATTAGAGTATGCTCATGCTGATGTATGGGGACCTTTCCGTAAGACATCTCTATTGGTGGTGCTAATTATATTCTTACAATCATTGATTATAACTCTAGGATAGTGGGGCGCTATTCTCTAAAACATAAATATGATGTGTTTGATTCTTTTAGAAAGTGAAAAGTTACGGTAGAAAAGCAAACTCATATGAAGGTAAAAGTATTACGAATTGATAATGGCATAGAATTTTGTTCTACTATTTTAATGACTACTACGGCGACGAAGGCATTGTCATGCGCCATACCATCCCATATAATCCCCAGTAGAATGGTGTGGCTGAGCGTGAATAAGACCATCATCTCGAGGGCCCGTTGCATGTTGTACAATGCTGATATGGGTACACTTTTTGGGTTGAAGCAGCCTCCACCACTTTCTACCTCATAAATAGGTCACCATCTATTCCACTTGATAACAAAACTCCCATTGAGATATTGTTTGGGTCGCCTACTGATTATTTACAATTGAGAGTTTTCGGTTGCACTGCACATGCTCATGTTGATAATGGGAAGTTAGAGCTGAGAGCAGTTGAGTGCATATTCCTTGGTTATGGTCCATGAGTTAAAGCATATAGATTATGGAATCCCAAAACTAAAAATATTTTGCTAAGTAGGAATGTTGTTTTCAATGAATCTATTATGTATCATGCCATCTTTCCTTCATATGTCTCTCATATTCCTGTTGGAGAGAAGAAATTTAGTGTGCAGGTGGAGCACCTGCAAGAAACTATTGAAAGTGATGTTGTTTTTTCAGATATGATGAAATTATAGATGATTATGTTGTTTAGAACTCACCTACTATTTTTAAGTAGCCACATGATTCCATTGCTGCTAATAGACCGATGCGTAACAAAATTCCTTATCCTTGTTTAATTAAAGAGTGTAATCCGTTCATTATGCTTTGAGTTGTGATGAACAGGTGGAGAATGATTCTGAACCTGATACTTATACTGAAGTTGTTGCATCCATTGATCATAAGAAGTGGCATTCTTCTATGCAAGAGGAGATGCAATCTCTTGATAAAAATAGCACATGGGATGTTGTGCAATTTCCTAAACAAAGAAGATGGTTTGTTGCAAATGGATCTTCAAGAGAAAGGAAGGTTTGTCCCCCATTGAGCCTTCAAGGTACAAGGCAAGAATAGTAGCTAAGGGCTACAGTCAGATACTAGGTATTGTTTATAATGTTATGTTCTCTCTAGTTGTAAATCATAGTTCCATTCATACATTCTTTCGTACTATGATTATGCGTGATCTTGAGCTTGAGCAGTTAGACGTAAAGACTGCTTTTCTGCATGGAGAACTCGAGGAGGAAAATATACATGGACCAACCTGGAGAATTCATAGTTCCTGGTAAGAAAGATTTTATGTGCAAATTAAAGAGATCCCTTGAAGGTTGGAAGCAATCTCCAATATAGTGGTACAACAGGTTTTATTCATTTATGACCTCACATGGATTTAAGAGATCATAATATGATAGCAGTGTGACATTAAATTTGTTGATGGATCACCTATATACTTGTTGTTATATGTTGATGATATGTTGATTACTTCCAAGATCAAGAAATAAAATAACTACTTTCAAAGAACAACTAAGTAGTGAGCTTGATATGATAGATTTTGGTGCTACTAAGAAGATATTAAGTATGGAGATTACCCGAGACAGGAAATATGGTTTGTCATTTCATAGTCAGCAAAGTTAAATTGAGAAAATTATTCTCCGTTTTAATATGAATGGTGCAAATTCAGTTAGTACTCCCATATACCATTCATTTTAAGTTGTCAGTTTATCAATATCCAACTACTGATGAAGAGTTTGAGTACATGTCAAAAGTTCTATATTCTAGTGTTGTTGGTTCCTTGATGTAGACATGGTTTTTGTTCTTGTCCTGATTTATCTTATGCAATGAGTTTGATCAACATGTATATGACTAATCCTAGTAGAGAACATTGGAAAGTTGTTCAATGGGTTTTTAGGTACATTCATGGCACTTCCAACGATTGTTTGAAGTTTGGCAGGACTGGTGAGGGACTCGCTGGCTACATGGATTCATATTTTGCTGCTTATTTGGATAAGAGAAGATCCCTCGCAGATATCTATTTAATGTTGGTGGTTGTGATGTTAGCTAGAAGACAACATTACATTCCGTTGTTGTACAATCTTTCACTGAAGCCGAATACATGGCTATTACTGAAGTTTGCGAAGAATCTGTTTGGCTGAAATGTTTGTTTGCTAAGCTTTGTGGAGATGATTCTTATATTACTTTGTTTTGTGAAAATAAAAGTATCATATACATTACGAAGGCTCAGATGTTCAATGAGAGAACAAGGCACATTTTGATGTCAAGTATCATTTTGATTGATACATTATTGTTTAAGGTAAATTAAAGGTATGCAAGACCAATACTCATGATAATCCTGCTAATATGATGACTAAACTTGTTCTTGTTACTAAGTTTGATCTTTGTTCAAACTTAGTTAACTGTTTAGCCCAAGTGGTTGTTGGAAAGTGTTTTTTTGTTTGTTCTTGGAGAAGTTACTCTTGGTGCTACAAGATGGAATTTGTCTCAAAGTGGAGTTTGTTGCAGTTATGATCCAAATTCATAAATTATGCTTACTTCTAACAAGTGAAGCGAGGACTGTCGCTGGTAGGCTTGGACCGAAGATGGATAACCTAGGTGCCACTTTTGGCACACCAATAGCTCACTACTATGTCTACCATAGCGGCTAACAAGGTCAGTGATGTCCAATTTGGTTAAGCTAGTGTGTCTCTACTTCATGTATTTTATAGTGTGACAACTGGCTTGTACTCAGGGTGGAGCAAGATTTTGTCGAAGTTGTGATCCAAATGTTGGAGATATGCCCTAGAGGCAATAATAAATATAGTTATTATTATATCTTTGTGTTTATGATAAATGTTTACATTCATGCTATAATAGTATTAACAAGGAAACATTAATACTTGTGTGATTTGTAGACTAAAATAATAATCCCTAGTAAAGCCTCTATATAATACTAGCTTGTTGGTTAATAGATGATTGTGGTTTCCCTATCATGAACATTGAGATGTTATTAACAACAAGATCATATCGTTAGGAGAATGATATGGTGGACATACTCCTATAGATAAGCGTAGCATAAAGATCAAGTCATTTTAATAGTTCAATTGCTATATGCTTTCTGATACATAGTAATATAATTCCTTCGACCATGAGATCATGCATATAACCTTTACCGGATGGATGCTTTGATGACATCAAACACCACACCGTAACTGGGTGGCTATAAAGGTGGCATTGAGTGTTCATAAAGTATTGGTTGAGACACATGGATCAAGAGTGGGATTTGTCCATCCATATGACGGATAGATATACTCTGGGCCCTCTCGGTGAAATGTCATCCAATTAGCTTGCAAGCATGTGACTGGCTCACAAGGGATCACATATCACGGGAACGAGAAAAGAGTACTTATCAGTAACGAGGTTGAACTAGGTATACAGAGATACCGACGATCATAACCTCGGATAAGTAAATATCGTGAGACAAAGGGAAATTGATATCGTATGTAAGTGGTTCATTCGATCGCAAAGTATTCGTAGAAATATGTGGGAGCCATATGAATTTCCAGATTCCTCTATTGGTTATTGTTCGGAGAAGTGTCTCGATCATGTTCGCATAATTCACGAACCGTAGGGAGACACACTTAAGGATTCGACGTTGTTTGAGTAGTTATGGAATGATGAGAAAGAGACCGAATGTTGTTCGGAGTCTCGAATGGGATTCGGGATATCACGAGGAGATCCGGAATGGTCCGGAGAATAAGATTCATATAAGGAAAGTCCCATTTCGGAGTTGGAGAATGGTTCCGGTGTTTTCATTAGGAATGTTCTAGAAAGTTCCGGAATGTCCGGCACTCCGGAGGGGAAGGGTACATGAATGTGTTATATCAAGTTGATATGATTGCATCATGTACTCGGTGTCATCGCTAAACAAAATAGAGGGTTTATTCAAATCCTAGTTTGAAAAGTCAAACGCCAAGTTTGAAAGTCAAACGGCTATTTTGGGAAGTGGGGAAGGAGGAGGAAACCGAGTTGGGGAGGAGTCCCTCATCCACCGCCGGCCCACCTCCAAGCCGAGTTGGGGAGGGACTCCCCTCCCCTTGGCCGGCCGACCCCTCCACCTATATAAGGAGGGGTAGGGCTCCCTCCTAGACACACAACTCCTCCGCCTCCAAACCCTAAGCTGCCGGCGCCGCCACCTGCTGCCGCCGCCGCCGCCCTAGGGCAAACCGCCGCCGCCGCCTAGCAACCCTAGCCGCCGGCCTAGCCTCCTCGGCGTGTCTAAACCCTAGATCGTCGAGGGACTCTCTCATACTCCACCATACTCGCTCCGGCTTAAGGAGAAGCCCTGCGAGATCTCCCCTCTACTTCCGGTACCACGCCGTTGTGCTGCCGGAATCGCGAGGAGAGTGCTACAACCTCCGCTGCCTGCTGGAACAAGGGAGAGGAAGGTCTTCGTCGAGTACCGAACGTGTGACCGACTGCGGGAGCGCTGCCGGAACGCAGCGCCGGAAGGATCGTCTACGCGATCTTGAGAGGGGAAGAGTACGACTACATCACCCACGAGAATCCGCTCTCGTTAAACACTTCGGAATCTTCGAGGGTGAGTTATTCTATCGACTCGTTGCTACAATCTAGTAGATAGATCTTGGCTTGTTTGTTTGTATGCGATAGAAATTTTTTGTTTTCCATGCTACGAAACCCTACACCAAATTCATAAAGGAGGCTAACTTTCGACGAGCGAGCGAGGCCTGTCACCAGGTCAGATCGTTGATGACTTATGTTTCCACCGTTATATAGACCTCTTGTAACCTGCCGGTTGAGATAAACCGTATCTGAGAAAATCTCTGGCATTGTGTAAACAGTCCCTATATAGTAAAGTTTTGCTAGGTGGCGCCCATGATTTTTTCCTCTCTTTATCGGAGAGGTTTTTCCACATTAAATCATATGTCCCCTGCGTATTTACTTTGTTTCGTTCTTCGTTTTCCTTGTCGCGTTTATAATAGAGCTCGGGTCACCTAGATGCACCACTTTATCATGGCATATATATTTTTTCAAGCAACAATCCACTATAAAAATTGTGCTTTATAACTTCTAACATATTTTAGGTTTGTAATGTTCTATTTTTTAGTTGACCAAGATTTTTTTTCATACCACCTCTTTCGAATTAGGATGGTAATGTTCCGTCAATTTCCTCTTGCACGGATCATAGTAAATCTCTCCTTTACAACTACTGGGTGTTTTACGGAAAATCTTCGGATTTGTATTTTTTTAAGATTAGACTGCATTTTTGAGAGAATTTGAGAATAAGCTTGTCTATGGTATACATGCGATTTAAATAATTATTTCATGTGAGACTTGAGAATTTTGCTATGAAAAGTTGTACTTGTGTCACCCTGTGTTGTCTCTGTTCTTACAAGTTATTAGTACAACCTAGGATTATGTGATCCACCGAAGTCTTAACCAAATTGTCCATGCGTGAAACACGGAAGCCTATGTTGGTTCGCCACTTCTATAAGTACATACTACTGCGTCTAGATATGTGTAAAGCTAGACAAATCTTTAACATTATTTTTGGGACGGAGGTACTACTTTTAGAATTTTCAGGATGACTCAAGCAAAAATATGCTCTCTTTATCTTAAAATAGATGTCTTAGATTTGTCAAAATATAGATGAATCTGACACTATTTAATATGCTCCTTTTGATATGTATTTCAAGATTGAGCAAGTATTTGATTTCCTCATGGTGTTCGAAGCTTCTCGCTGGATACTCGTTACTTCACTATTGTATATACTCCCTTGTTTGAAAATATAAAATGTCTTACGTTAGTGAAACTAAATGAATCTACACACTAAAATGTGTCTAGATATATTTACTTTATAAATCTAAAACATCTTATATTTCAAAGGAAGAACCATCCAAAGTAAAAAAAAAAACGTATATTTTGAAGGGGGGCGTTCATAGAAAGTCATGCTCTGCTCGATTGCTCCTGCTGAAAATTCCTTCAGTGCGCGGAGAGGAGTATTAGGTGGAAAAATGGAATCCCTCCGTCGGGAGCCAAAGGCCCAAAGCACAAAGAAACCGAAAGCCAAAAGGAAAAGGAGATCCAGTGAAGCACGAGTTTTGAAGCAACCCACCGCAGGCAGGGCCATCACAGCCTGTGCATGCTTGATGCCTTCCGTCTTTGATTCTTTTCCCGCCAAAAAAGCCAAAGCGCACAGACTCCGATCACCCGATATACAGTATAGTACACTCTTCCCCCGATCCCCTCCTCCCTCTCTCTATACAAACCGGAGCCGAGGTGATGGTGCACGCGTCGACAAAATAGCAGCTTGCTACACCGGCCACGCGCGCCGTGCACAGCTATGCCGGGGAGCAGAGGGGTCGCGGGCGGTCCCCGCGCCAGGCGGGTGGCCGTGCTCCGCTGCGTCGTGGCCGCTCTGGTCGTCACCGTCCTCCTCGCCGGCCTGGCCGTGCTCGTCTTCTGGCTCGTGGTCCGTCCCAAGCCCATCGAGTACACCGTGGCGAGCGCCGTCGTGCGGCACTTCAACATCACGGTGCCGCCCGGCGGTGGCGGCACCGCCGCGCTCAACGCCACGTTCTACCTTACACTCGCCGCGGACAACCCGAACCGGCGCCTGTCCATGCGCTACGAGTCCCTGGAGCTGTACGTGCACTACGGCTCGGGGGAGGAGGCGCCGCAGCTGGCGGTGGCCAACGTGCCGGACTTCCGCCAGCCCAGCCGGAACGAGACGCGCCTCGAGGTGCGCGCCGTGGCGCGGTCGGCGCCGGTGGCCGACCGGGCCGCGCAGGAGCTCGAGCACGACCGCGCCGCCGGCGAGGTGGGCGTGGAGGTGCGCGTGCGCGCGCGCGTCTGCTTCAAGGTCGGCCTCGTCAGGTCCAGGCACTACGATATGCGGGCAGTCTGCTCGCCGGTGGTCATCGGCTTGTCGCCGACGTCGGCCCGGTCCTTCCGGAGCGTGCCGTGCGACGTCGCGATTTCGTGAGAGAGACCTTGTACTACCTTACGAATGGCGTGCCTGCAACTAACTAATTTGATTTGATTTTATCACTGTGGACTGAAGTCATTAGATAGTGTGGTGTGGTGAGTTGATTTGGATTACACAGTTTGGAGCCTCTTCTCTCCAGATGTTGCAAACTTTTGTGTTCTCATTTTTTTTTGTGTGTGAAGGTTCCTTTTGCCAGTGTTGTGATGTTCATAATTTATTTATTTTTCACGTTTGTAATAATATCTTGATTATAGGATTGCTTTGCTATAAAGGCACGCAAAGTGATTGGGAAGACACTATTTCCGTGTTATCCCTTCTTTTTGTGTGTACTCGTGATATCCATTTCATCCGGGGATAATACAAAAAATATGTGTATATTAGGGTAGAGAAACCATCTAACTTTACACTTTCCCCCGGCCGATCCGTCTTCCTCAATATCCCATACGAAGTTCCTCTAGTTCTGTCGAAATCCTTATGAATTTTGGCGGCGGCTTGAGGACGGTCATGGCAAAAATTGGTAGGGCGAGCTGAGCACTAAAATCGTTGGAGCTCTCCTTCCTACTGAATTTACCCACTTCCCCCACCTGCTGACATCGTGTGATCTTGCTCTTTTGATGATTGGCTGCAAGTGCAAGTAGCGCAGATGCCCTAGAGCGATTGGCATGCCCACATAAGTTATTGAGAAGGAAACGTGTGTCTCGGTGAAAGGGCGCAACACGACTTCGGGGTCCATGTTGTTGATCCGGATCGTTGCCATGGCATACTTCTCATTGATGTGCAAGCGCTGGCCTTGCAGCAAGAGGGGCATCTCGCTATGGACCAGATAGAGGAACACAATGACATTGTCTGCATAAAGGCTAGCTCGGAGCCTTACCTCGCGAAATGGCATTGTCGAATGCCCACCGAGAGCCGTGGCACGCTCCAGCAGCCGATGTAGCGAATGAATCACTAGGAGGAAGATTAACAGGGAGAGGGGATCGGTCTATTGAAGCCCACCCCGATGGCGATGATTGATAGGCCTGCCCTCGGCCCCATTGAGGAGGATGGCCGATGAAGCTGAAGAAGAAGAGCGATATAATCTCTCCAATGGGACGAGAAACCAATGCGCTGCAACAGCTCGAGCAGATACTCCCAGCGAAGCCGAATCGATGGCTTTTGTGAAATCTAGTTTGATTAGGAGAGTCGGTTTCTTCTTCTTGTGCAGGGCGCGCGGAATTGCGGCCGTACAAGAAGTTGACGTGTAGACAATGAGTCTTGAGGAACGCGCTCTACGCCTGCAACACTAGGAAACCCATGATCGGTGTTAGTCGCCTTGCCAAAACCTTCGAGAAAAGCTTGTCCATGGAATGATTTAAACTGATGGGGTGGTACTCGCCGATTCAAAGAGGATCGCCTCGTTTTAGAAGGAGAAAAATTGAGGCTCTAGTGAGAGTCGAAAAAATTCCTCCACCTAGCTGGTAGATGTGTTGGAACGACACGATGACGTCCCCTTTGACGATGTCCAAGCATCTGCATTAGAAGGTTTCATGTGAACCCACATGGCCCCGGCGCCTTTTCTATCGGCGAGTCATGGATTGTGTCCAAGATCTCCTTGGTGGTGAAGGGATTGCCGAGCATGGCCTCCGATAGCACTAGTATGTTGAATGTTGATCGCGTTCCACTGCAAAGAACGCTTTCTGGACTCCTCTGTATCGAGGAAGGGGGAGAAATGTTGCAGCAGTGCTTCTTCCCTGTCCTCGTGGGCAGTGTCTATGCATGTCACGGATTGCATAACATGGATGAATTTTTTTGTCACCCCAAATTCATCCGGACATGAAAAAAATATGGGGCGAGTTTGGTTGCCAGCGGCCAATTTGGGTTCGGTGCCATCTAGGACTTAGGGGCATGTCCACAGGAAAACAAGCTGGCTCGTTATGTCCTATAATTGCACAGGTTCATTAGAAAATATTTTCACGGAAGTATTAATTCTAGTATGAGATTTCTATGTTCGTGCCCCTGGTTCGTTAGTTGTACTCAGGTTTTCCCAGCCGCTTAACTTTTTCTTACTTTTCCCCTCGCTATGTTACGAAACCCTCGCAGGCGCTCAGACGAAGGATGTCGTCGGGTCAAAGGCTTGACCGTTACATGTTGACTGGTGGGACCGCGTTGGGGAAGGTCCTTCCGTGGCCATTACATGCTGACGGGTGGGGCCAGGATACACGTCAGACCCGCCATCCATCTCTCGCTGACTTGTGGGCCATTGTTTTTCTGATTGGGTGGCCGGTGCAGCCAATGACAAATGGGGTCGTTCTATGGGGCCATTGAATCCAATTAACGATGGGGTCGTCGAAGCCAATGACTGATAGGGCCGTGATGTGGGGTTGAAGGGGGTATTTCCATATTTGCCACGTTTTACGTTGCAACTTGCATATTTGTCATTTTATGTGTCACTACATGAGGTGGTCATGTGTAAAATATGCAAATTTCAAAGAAAACGTTCGTTCCGGGCCATCGAAGCCAATAAACGATAGGGCCGCCATGTGGGGCTGTCGAAGCCAATGACCGATATGACAGTGATATGGGGCTGGAGGGGGGATTTGCATATTTGACACGTTTTATGTTACAACTTGCATATTTGCCATTTTGTGTGTCACTGGCATGTGTTGGTCATGTGGCAAATATGCAAATTTTAAAGAAAAAGTTTATTATGTGGGGCCATCGAAGCCAATGAACAATGGAGCCGTCATGTGGGGTCGTCGAAGCCAATGACCGATGGGCCGTGATGTGGGGCTGGAGGGGGATTTGCACATTTTCCACGTTTTACGTTGCAACTTGTATATTTGCCATTTTGTGTGTCATTGACATGTGGTGGTCATGTGACAAATATGCAAATTTCAAAGAAAAAGTGCGTTCTTTGGGGCCATCAAAGCCAATGAACGATGGGGACGTCATGTGGGGCCTTCAAAACCAATGACCGATTGAGCCGTGATGTGGGGCTGAAGGGGGGATTTGCATATTTGCCATGTGTTTACGTTACAACGTGCATATTTTCCATTTAGTGTGTCACTGACATATGGTGGTCATGTGACAAATCTGCAAATTTCAAAGAAAAAGTTGGCAGATATGCAAAATTGGCAAATATGCAAAAATCCAGGAGCAACTACTCCCCCAAACATTGACAGGTGGGGTCATGTATGACACACCTGAGGTCGGCTCTCTCTCTCATCCGTTCCCAGCCCCGAGAAGCTCCTATCCCACTGGCGGACAGAGCAGTCATCGTCGGCGCGTTGATGGCTCCGTCCTACGGTGGCGTCGAACAGACTGCCATGTTGCACCTCAACCGCGGATCCAGCACCTGTTTCATCTGCATGCATTATACGTTGATGCAGTACCGACCGCAGGCAGGTCCGCCGCCCACGACGACCGCGATTTTGTTCCGCCGTCATAGCTCGACGCACGGTCGAAGCAATTGTTAGTAGTGCTTGGTAAGACCTTCGCTCCTGCTCCGCCCACCCTAATCGATTCGGTTCCTGTAATTTTCTCGACATTGCAGGGGTAAATTAGTCTTCAATGTCTAGTCGTAGTGGGTACACCGACGAGGGTGGGGATTCGATCAGGTCGTGGCCACATTCTCCTTCTCCTACCACGTCGGAAGTGCAGGTAGCTCCTTCTCTTTCTACTACCGTTGAATTGTAAGTGCCGCCATGGCCTATCAGGCTGATTTTAATTGGTTTTTTTTTGGATTGTTACAGTGTGCTATGTAGGACGATGATCCATGGTACATTGCATACCAAGATGAATCAACCCAGTGGTCTAGCCAAAGGATGGATTTGGAGGAGATGGTCGCCAATTTAGGTGATGAATTGGCCCGTAAAAACCTGTTTGATATTAGAGCTGAAGCGTACTATCGAGGAAGAAAAGAAGAACTCAAAGCTTATTCGCAAAGAGAAATTGACACTTGAGGCTGATCTTGCCGTATCTGATCATGTGGTAGAAAATCTAAAACATGAAGGTCAAGTGAAGGGGGAGGAGAATAATAGATTTATGTGGGCAGTTTTAGTAGTTGACATCCCCGTCCTAATAGGTACACTATGGGGTTGTCGTAAAGGTGGCAAGTATAATAATTAGTTGAATTGATAGCAATTTAGAGAGCAGAATTGTTGTTCAATGGATGGTTGTGAGTTCCTGCTAATTTAGTCACTTTGCGGTCCCAAAGTTGTCAAGAGAATGCATTGCGGGGCCCGAGTTTCTTGCCATTAGATGTAGATGCCCATAGTTGGCGTGCCAAATGCCTATACGGTCAAGTTTGGGGCCCTTTCAGTTATGACCGTTGTGTCACTGCCATCATGGCTGCCATGTAGACTTGCAGCATTGACGGTAGCATCCATTCCCTTTCTTCTTGACGTCGCATTCTTCTTCTCCAGAGAGGCGATCTATCAAATAAAATACTACTCCCTCCGATCCAAATTAGTTGACTAAAATTCGTCAAGATACGGATGAATCGGAGGAAGTATCAATTTTGATTTAAATGATACATATTTTGATCAAATTTATACAAGCACACATGATATTATCAAAGCAAGTACTGCTACTTATGAATCAACTTTAGAGCATATCCACCGGTCTCATGGCTCAAATACATACTCCCTCTGATCTATATTAGCACTAAAAGTTGACTAGATATGTTCATATCTAGATGAATATAAGTCAACTAATATGGGTCGGAGGGAATATCAAATTTATTCAAATCATACATATATTTTAAGTCGTATAATTTTGGTTCAAATTGGGCTCAAATTTTTCCCAATACTAAGTGGAGGGTGAGCTAGCCGCCCTCCCTACCGCATCCATCCGGCCACGAGGTACATCCGGCCTTCACCATTGAAGTGCACCTCGACGTGCCAGCCGCGGCCGTGGCCTGCCTCCCACAATATTGGTTCAGGAGGGCTTGATCTACGCCATTGCGGTGATGTTGCGGATGATGGCTTCAATCATCATCGCATCGATGACCACTATCGGCACCGCCGCCGCCTCAATGTCTTTCATCAGCAACGGATCTGAGGGGGTCAACAGGAGTGAGACGGACAGAGACAAAAATTTCAGACGCTTAGATCCTCACCGCCCCACGCCGTTCCAGCCGCCACACTTGGATCCGCGCCGTCGCAAGCCGTTCCAACCCCCACGCTTAGGTTCGCGCCGCCGCACGCCGTTCCGACCGCCAGGCTTAGATCTGCCCCGCCGCATGCCGTTCTGACCGCCAGACTTAGATCTGCGCCGCTGCACGCCATTCCGACCCCCACGCTTAGGTCCGCGTTGGCGCATGCTATTTGTACCGCCAGGCTTAGGTCCACGCCGCCACACGCCGTTCGTACCTCCACGCTTAGAACTGTGCCGCCGCACGCCGTTCAGATTGCCGCGCTGCCGTACGTCAATAGGAGGGGAGGAATATGCGACTGGTATACGTCCGGCAGGGAAAGGGAGGGAGAGACATCCAGCCCGTCGGGCTCTCCTCTGTGTACGGGGTAGGTGCTCCCATCGGGAGAGAGACCTCCAGCCCGTCAGATCATATTGTATCCAATGGTGGTTGTCCAAGATCCGTGTGACATACATCTCGACCAATTAGAGCGCAGCCAAACTGATGTGGCTGGTATACGTGCGGCAGGGAAAGGGAGGGAGAGACATCTAGCCTGTCGGGCTCTCCTCTCCGTACAAGGTAAGTGCGCCCATCGGGAGAGAGAGAGACCTCCATCCCGTTGGATCATGATATATCCAACGGTGGTTGGCCAAGATCCGTGTGACATACATATCGACCAATCAGAGCGCAACAGCCAAACTGAGCGCAAGTTGAGCTATTGTGAGGGTTTGAGTTAGGAGAAAGGGGAAAAGTGAGAAAAACTTTAGCGGGAGGGAAAAAGTGAGGAAAATTTAGAGGGAGGGTAAAACTGAGTAGAGCTAAGGAAAACAAGGATACTCAGATAAAAAAACGAGTAAGGGAAATTCAAGCTTTTGTCATAAAAAAATGGAAAATGTATTATTTGAACAAAATAATTCATCTTGGACGACATTATATTGTTTGCAACTCAAAGATACACATGTGTTACAAATTTGGCCTCATTTAGACAAAGTATGTTTTGTGATAGGTTATTTTGGAGGTCGATAGAGTAGAAAGCCATGCATCCTCATAGCTAGTAGCTCATTCCAAAAAAGGGTTTAAGAAGTGGTTTAGGGGATAAGTCCATTTATCTTTATTTCCTTTTCCTTTATTATTCATGCTAGGTTGTAGGCAACATAACAAGATTCTATTTAAAGGTTGCACTATATTTTGACTTTTTTTTTCAATTAAACTAACCCTAAACTATTTTTTTGAATTTAATCACTTAGAAAAATAAAAATGTGGCTGATTACAAGTTAATCCAAAATTTCCAATTTCATATGGTAATCAATCCAAGATACATAAGTGTGCCAAATTTTGGATCAATTGGTCAACGTTTAAGCCATGAACTAGCTAAACCCCATGTGTTGACCACTTGTCGAGGGCAAAACTGAGCAGTGCTAAGCAACTAGGTGCATGACCATAGAAACTTACAATAACACATACATTATGGGATTATCCAACATACAAATTTGGGAGCGTCACACTAGTTCGAATTCAATACAAACATTGATAGTAGTTCAAATTTATCATACAAATTCAAATTAATAATTCAAATCCATTTTTTCTTGCTCCTAGTGTTTTTCGTTGGGTTCACCACCTTGCTCCTTGTGATCCTAGCTGGAATATTCTCGGAGTGCACCATCAGCTTCTTCTGTTTTCCCTTTTTTTTTCTCCGCATCCAATGAATCAAGTGCTTCAGTATGTCGTGCAATTGGTTCAATCACATTTCGAATCCTTTGGTTCATATGGTTCAAAAAGCTTTGCCTCCATTTCGTCAATATCTGCTCTTGTAATTCCTTTACGCTTGAACTCTGCTTCAATCTCCTACACAGTTGATGTAATATCCTCTCGATCGGCTAGCTCAATCTACCATGCATTTGGTTCAATCTCCTCTCGATCAACTGGTTCAATCTCCCTGCATTTGGTTCAATCTTCTATGCATTTGGTTCAATCTCCTCTCGATCCATTGGTTCAATCTCCCCTGCATTTGGTTCAATCTCCTCTCGATCCGTTGGTTCAATCTGTAATGTATCCATTTCTTCATTCTCCTCTCGTTCAAACACTTCATTCTCATCTGCATTTGCTGCTCCCGCCTGATCATCCAAGCCATAAGCTGGGTCCACTGCATTTTTACAAAGCCTAGCAATGTTCCCTAGGATCCCACAACGTTTGCACTTACATCGTCGAGGTGGTGCACCACCCTGTGCACTAGCTCTTATCCTATTCTTCCTTGGCCTACCTGTTGGTCTAGTAAAAACTGGAGGGTATAGCTTGAAGCCTGGATCCACTTCCATCCATTGGTATTTTCCCAACAAGGCTGGAACATTCTCAGCATATGTTGCCCTAAATTTGGCAACAGAGAAATACTCTGACACGCACTGATCAAATTCACCCTCTTCACCTCCTAGAACACTGATACGTCCAATTTGCATCACCATTCTATATCATAATTTGCCTCTATTCATTGATATATGTCTTATTATGAGGTATTACTTATGTCTTTTCTACTGTTTTTGCATGTTGGATGATTCTTGGAGGATGAACTGGCGGAGTCTGGATTCTGAAGGAAAAGAAGGCGTTTTGATGCAATTTCACGAAGATCAGAAAAATACTAGAAAAATATGGGAAATTATATTTTCCCGAAAGACGAAGGAAGCCAGAAGAGGAGGCGTAGAAGGGCCACAAGGGGCCCACACCTCCCCTGGGCATGGGCCCACCTTGCCCCGCGCCTAGGGCAGGTGTAGCCCACTTGCTCGGCCTCCGACTCTGCCATCTCGCTTATATCTTCCTCATGGAACCCAAACACCAGGGGGCTACCACAGATATATTTTCGTCGCCTCTGCGGGGCAGAAAATACCGAGAGAGAAAGATCTCTCCGGCAAATAGATTTCTGCCAGGGAAAATCCTTCCCGGAAAGGGGAGATCATCGCCATCAACACCATCGCCAAGCTAGGCTTCATCGGGATCATCATCATCATCCACACCATCATCTCCACCAGCACCATCATCACCACTCCATCCCGCTGTAACAATTGTGTTGGATATTGCTTTAGTTCTTAGGGGAAACTTTCCCGGTGTTAATTACCATTGTAGTTGATGCTTGTGAGTGGAACCATTGGATTACTGTTTATGTTCAGATTGTTATTCATCACCATATCATCTTTGATCTTGATCCATATGATGTCTTGTGATTAGTTCGTTTAGTTCTTGAGGACATGGGAGAAGTCATGTTGTTAGTAGTGGATTTGTGTTGAGTTATTATTCAATGGTTTAGTATTTAAGTTGTGGTTCTATTCTTCTAGTGGTGTCATGTGAACATCGACTACATGATACTTCACCATTTATGGGCCTAGGGGAATGCATTGTGTATTTGGCTACTAATTGTGGGGTTGCCGGAGTGAAAGAAACCTAAACCCCCGTTAGGACACCTTTGAACAAGGGAGCGTAGGATCTCAGAGTTTAAGGTTGTGGTTAGGTTTATATCTTAATTACTTTCCTATAGTTGCGGATGCTTGCAGGGGGTTTAATCACAAGTATGTATTGGTACAAGAAAGGTCGGTACATTAGCATATGTTCACCCACACAACACTTACAACACCAAAGAAGAGTACTTAGCTATTTGAAGCGAAAGCACTTGACAGAATTTCCATGTGTCCTTGAGAACGTTTGGTCCTTATAAGTATTTCCACCGGCTTGTC
This sequence comes from Avena longiglumis, assembly GCA_030063025.1. Taxonomy (NCBI): domain Eukaryota; kingdom Viridiplantae; phylum Streptophyta; class Magnoliopsida; order Poales; family Poaceae; genus Avena; species Avena longiglumis. The sequence goes on along the minus strand of CP125974.1, from coordinate 450,370,421 downwards.
CTTTGCTAAGAAAGGATTGGGCCACTTGCTGTGTTTGTGTGCTGTCTTTATTACTTGCACTTTGTTTTGTTGCTTTATTAGAAAACCCCTAAAAATTCGTTTGCTAAGTATTTACAGAGAGTTCCTGCTCCATACCACTAGTCAACACCTTGTGCTCCTCATTGGGATCGACACTCCTATTTATCGAAAGTACTGCAATACACCCCGTATACTTGTGGGTCATCAAGACTATTTTCTAGCGCCGTTGCCGGGGAGTGAAGCACTATTGAAAAGTGGAACTGGTAAAGGCAACTTCTACTGTGAGTATTGCTTTTTGTTTCTGTTTGTTGTTTTGTTTTTAATATGGATAACCCACTTGGTTTTCTGTTTGGGAAAACTACTACCACTGTTAGGGTAGTAGATGAACCACCACCTGTTGAGATAGATCCTTTTAAGATACCTACAAGTATTGTTGATCATGCTATGGATAATTATTATTTTGGGGATGGAACTGTCCACCCTGGTGATCATTTGCTTTTTATCCATGAATTATGCGGGTTGTTTAAGTGTGCAGGTATCACAACTGAACATGTGAAGAAGAAGTTACTCTCTATATCCTTGAAAGGGAGAGCTGAAGAATGGTATAAGCTGCTGAAGAATGGACAATCCATGGAATGGGAGGAAATGGCATCCCTCTTTTATTTTAAATTCTATCCTTCCAGTGAGATTCATAAGGATAGAAATCTGATATATAAATTGTGGCCTCGTGATGGAGAAAGTACAGCTCAAGCTTAGGGGAGATTGAAGTTACTAGTGCTTAAATGTACTGTTCATGAACTCCCTAACAACATTATTATCAATAACTTTTATGCTAGGCTTTATCTTCATGATAAAGATTTACTAGATGCTTCTTGTGCTAGATCATTCACATGTATGAAGAAAGAAGCTAAATGTGATCTCCTAGACCGTATTCAAGAGAACACTGAAGCTTGGGAGAATGACAAAGGAAGAAAGTCAGGTATAAACTATGATTTTGAATGCATAAAATATTTTATGGGAACTGATGACTTCCTTGATATTAGCAATGAGTTTGGTCTTGATTTCCAAAGTATTGCCAACTGTTTTAAAGCCTTTGCCTCTTACATAGAAATTCCCAAGAAGAAGTGGAATAAGTACCATGCTCCTTATAAAGATGTTGTTAGTCCTGTTCCTATTAGAAGCACTAAAGTTTGTACTACTAATCATATTGTGCCTGAACCTTATGTTGAGAAAATACCTTTCGCAGCTAAGGTAAAGGAGTATTCTATGATGATTAGTGCAAATAGCAAAAGTGCAAAGAAAACTGTGGAGCTAGATGAGAAATTGAATATTGAACCTGTGGTAGCTATTGTGAAAGAACCTGCCACTAGAAATATAGAGGATGAGCACATTGTCTTCTATGAAGACGCTTCTAATATTATCTCTCATCCTAGTAAGGCTAGAAAAGCTAGTGTTCATGTGATATTGTCCTATCATTTTTTGTAGACCTTTCTTGAACACTTGTGGAGCTATTACAGATTGTAAGAAGGAAAAAGTTTTAACTAAGTTTGATGAAGATTCTTATGAGTTTAACTTTTACAAATTTGCTAAAGCTCCTTATGAAAACAGCTTGCCTAATAAAGATTTCAGGATGGAACAACTTGCTTCTATTGATCCAGTTTATGACCTTGGGCCTCTTTTTGGTGACTGTAAGTATGCTCATTCTTATGATAAAGTTGTTGTCAGTGACAGTTATATTGTCAACTTTATTCAAGGTGCTATTGAAAGTTATTATGAGAGAGGGAAACATGGTTTTATGCATCTCAATAATGTTAAGTTTCCTCGTTTTATGTTGAAAGCTTTGAAGTTGCATTTGTTTTGTCTTCATATGCTAGTGGGGCTTTTTGTTTCAACAACTTGTTTTCTCATGATACACCCATACATAGGAAGTGGGTTAGACTCAAGTCTGTTGGTTATTTGCTTCTTGATGCTCTCTTTCACTCCAGATATATATCTCCTTTGTGAGCATCTTTGAACTTTCAAGCCTAACTTAAAGGCATTGAAGAAAAGTACTTGTTGGGAGATAACCCAAGAGTTTGGTTGAGTTTTGGAAGTTATTACTTCAGTAATAACCGCTCCTTATCCTTTTTGTTTTGGTTTTTGTGTCAAGTTCAACTACTTGGAGAAGTAGAGGAGTTGTGAAAAGTGGCTGTCCTGGGACAGATTTTTGTGCTGCATTGTAAAAATTCGAGAGGGAGCTCAGTACGTCAGATGGAGCTGTATTTTTTTGATCTTGTTCTACAAGTTATTACCCAACTTTCATTAGTTCTGCACTTTTTGATTTGAGCAACATAATGTTTTCGAAAAAATCAATCTTTACCTGTTGGTCTGTTTTGACAGATTTCTGCTATCATTTGCATTTGCCTCTTACAGAAGCCTTTGTTTTGATGGATTTCAGTTTAAGTGTGCACCTAAAGGTTAATTCTTTTTTCTTACACTAATTCACTCAAGTTTGTGTATTGCCTTGCAAGGAAAGGAAATTCCAGGAGAAGGAGAAAAGGAGTCTGCAGATTTCGTCTTTGAATAGGTAAAAGTGGTGAAAACAGAAGGTCCGTGAAACCCCAATATTTTTATATTTTTGATGTTTTTAATACATAAGTAAAGTCATGAGACGGAACCAAGGAGGAACCACAGGCCGGGGTGGGCAAACCCACCCCAGGCGCGGGCCCTAGCTGGCCACTCCTGGAGGGGGTGTGCCTCCCCCGAGCTCCGTCTCCGCCTCGTTTTCATATCAAAACCTTCCTTATGCATTGAAACTTCGTAATATATAACCCCCCGGATCCCCCGAGGTTCGTGCATTGTGTTCTCGTCGTGTTTTCATTTTGATCTGTTTCTATCAGGAAATCTTCTCAAGTTTAGAGCACCATGGTCTCCGCCAACGACAAAGGCAAGAAGCCCATGGAGGAAGTAAAGTTGGAGGAACAAACCGCCGCATGGTCAAGGGCAAGGAAACCTACTTTTGTAGGAGCAATTAACACTGGACGTGCTTTTTCTCATAACATGCTGGGGATCATAGCCTCCGTTCTAGACTTCAGATCCTGCCCTAAGGCAGTGGAAGCCCTTCGAACCACTGATGAGTTTTGTGATAAGTACTGTGCTTTGAGGATGAAAGTGGATATACTTCAAGAGGAGAATGACAGGCTTCGTGAGATGCTAGAGGGTTTTCTGACCCTAAACAAGGGAACACCACTACCACCGAAGGAGTAATTTTTCATCAGGTTTGGCATCCCCTTGGTTTGTTCCAAGCTTGGGGGAGCGCCGCGGTATCACCACCTTTATCTTTTATCTTTTACCTTTTTAGTGGATTCATATATTTGGTAGAGAGGTTATCCTATATTTTGGTTTGCATGTGGAAGTATCTCTCCTTTAGTTGATTATCTATGTATCCCTTGGTGTGAGTGCCTTTATGGAATATTAATGAGAAGTTTTATCTTTTACGTTTTGCACTTCTTATTTTAGTTTGCAATCTCTATTATATGATGTATCTTGTTGACCAGTATTGGCATCACTTTGGGAGCATCAAGTAAATCTAAATTGGTTTTGGCAAACCAAGCTCTGGTCAGTAGCAACACTTTTTGAGGTTTGAAAAAAAAGAGAAAAAGCTTATAGGTATTTTGTATCATTTTGTTTTCTTTCTTGTTGGCTCATAAGCTTAGTATTATTTATTTAAGATTATTTGTGTCTTCAAGGAAGATTGCATGTTTGGCTTTATCACTTGTAGGTTTGCTTGTTTCTTTCAACTCTTTTGCTTGCTACCCAGCTTTGCTAGCCAAAAACCTGTTTTGAGAAGGCATACTTCTCATGTTTCCAATCCCTTTGAACCAAAACCTTTTCCATTTGTGTCCACCATATCTACCTATTAGCAATTGCTATTCCAAGCAAATTCTCAAGCTTCATCTATCTTTCAAATTAAAAACTATTTTTTTATGTGAAAACTAGTTAGTAAAGCTCTCATGAACTTGATGGCACACCTTATTTCCTTGACCCTAATAGACTTGAACCATTGTGTCATCGAAGTTTTATATGCTTGCATCTATACCTTGGAATTAGCAGAACCGTGCTGTCACGGGGAACACTTTCAACATTGCACCTATATGTTGTACACAGTTGATATCATGCTATTTTGTTTGCGGATGTCGACGGCGTGAAATAAAGAGGGAGCTTGTAAGTCCATGTAGTGATGTATGTGTGTTAGAGAAACGCCTGGGCCGCTAGCCTAAGCCATGCCTAATCATGGTCGAAACTTGCAGCATCACTATAGTGAGCATTCTATGAAGCATCCTCAATACAATGCTATGAACATAGTAAATAAAAAGATCGCTGAGATGCTCATTGTATGCTTTCCTTGTCATTTTGGTTATGGGATAGCTCCTGTACCATGCGCAAGGGGTACCCCATTGGCGGTTCTTTATGATACAAATGTACTTACAATGACAAGAACTTACCGGTGACCAAAGTTGAGTAGCATGAGGAGCCGCCCTCGTACTCAAGGGACATGAGATTGCCAACTTATATTTCATCAAGCATATATTCCATCTTTGTGCACTTTAACCTTAATCATCTCAAGATGCCTATGATAGGGGCAATGAGGGCTCAAAGCTAGTAAGTACCATAATCTTTTGGAATCTCTTTATGACTTGAAATCCCTGCTACCCTCTACGAAGGGACCTTTCTTCTATTTACCAAGTTGAGTCAGTAAACCTACTTCCTCTCTTTCTCCAGCAAGCATTTTAGTTGTTGTGTTGCAAGCATTCATATGGTGATTTATTCAATCATGTTCTCTATCTTCCTTGTTTGCACAAGACTCTTATCTATTGAGTATTACTTTGAAAGCCTTCATTGTGAAAAACCTTTTGAGCAAAGAGTGCTCCTGGTATAAAACTTCTACAAAAAGCTTTTTGTGAAACCATTTGCTAGCTGTTCTCTGACCAGGAAGAAGAGTTTGCCAATTCTAATTATGATTTATCTTTATGCATCTCTATTGTGACTCCTGTACTTGTTGCAAGCTAAGTTATATAATGGTGAGTTGCTTTCTTCAATGAGTTGTGTAATGGTAAGTGTGATGCTTCTTGTCCGTATTCTTTTATCGACACTTTACTCCATAAACCTGTGGACATGTTTACTGAGCTCAGTTTTCGCTTGGGGACAAGCGAAGGTCTAAGCTTGGGGGGAGTTGATATGTCCAATTTGCATGTCTTATTATGAGGTATTACTTATGTCTTTTCTACTGTTTTTGCATGTTGGATGATTCTTGGAGGATGAACTGTCGGAGTCTGGATTCTGAAGGAAAAGAAGGTGTTTTGATGCAATTTCATGAAGATCAGAAAATACCAGAAAAATATGGGAAAATTATATTTTCCTAGAAGACGAAGGAAGCCAGAAGGGGAGGCGTAGAAGGGCCACAGGGGGACCACACCCCTAGGCGCGGGCCCACCTTGCCCCGCGCCTAGGGAAGGTGTGGCCCACCTGCTCGGCCTCCGACTCCGCCCTCTCGCCTATATCTTCCTCACAGAACCCTAACACCATGGGGGCGACCACAGATAGATTTCCGCCGCCTCACAAGCGTAAAACACCGAGAGAAAGATCTCTTTGGCGCATGATTGCCGGGAAACTCCTTCCCGGAGAGGGGAGATCATCGTCATCAACACCGTCGTCAAGCTAGGCTTCATCGGGATCATCATCATCATCCACACCATCATCTTCACCAGCACCATCATCACCACTCCATCCCGCTGTAACAATTGTGTTGGATATTGCTTTAGTTCTTAGGGGAAACTTTCCCGGTGTTAATTACTATTGTAGTTGATCCTTGTGAGTGGAACCATTGGATTATTGTTTATGTTCATATTGTTATTCATCACCATATCACCTTTGATCTTGATCCATATGATGTCTTGTGAGTAGTTCGTTTAGTTCTTGAGGACATGGGAGAATTCATGTGGTTAGTAGTGTATTTTTGTTGAGTTATTATTCAATGGTTTAGTATTTAAGTTGTGGTGCTATTCTTCTAGTGGTGTCATGTGAACGTCGACTACATGATACTTCACCATTTATGGGCCTAGGGGAATGCATTGTGTATTTGGCTACTAATTGTGGGGTTGCCGGAGTGATAGAAACCTGAACCCCCGTTAGGACACCGTTGCACAAGGGAGCGTAGGATCTCAGAGTTTAAGGTTATAGTTAGGTATATATCTTAATTACTTTCCTGTAGTTGCGGATGCTTGCAGGGGGTTTAATCACAAGTATGTATTAGTCCAACTAAGGTTGGTACATTAGCACAGGTTCAGCCACACAACACTTACAACACCAAAGAAGAGTACTTATCTATTTGAAGCGAAAGCACTTGACAGAATTTCCATGTGTCCTCGAGAATGTTTGGTCCTTATAAGTATTTCCACCGGCTTGTATTTTGCTAAGAAAGGATTGGGCCACTTGCTGCATTTGTGCGTTGTCTTTATTACTTGGACTTTGTTTTGTTGCTTTATTAGAAAACCCCTAAAAATCCGTTTGCTAAGTATATAGAGAGAGTTTCTGCTCCATACCACTAGTCAACACCTTCTGCTCCTTGTTGGGATCGACACTCCTATTTATCGGAAGTACTAGGATACACCCCCTATACTTGTGGGTCATCAAACACCCATGAAAAATAATGCATGTATGCAGGGTTTCCCACGGAGTTGCCATTTCCTGCAATGTATGTCCTATCAACCAAACTCACTGGATACCTCCATTGCCTATCTTTACTATCAGTGTACGTTACCTCCGCCTCCATTCCTCTTCTAATGCATTTCATCTTCAATTGTTTTTCCCTGGCATGCAAATCCTTAATCAAAGATGGGAGGATGAGATGGCCAGCATATACTGTTTATGCAATTCTTTGACGCAAATCGATCTTTATCATGATCATCTGCCTAATCTTATCAAATATTTGCCACAGCATAATCCCTTTCAATGACTTGACCTTTGCATTGAAACTCTGTAACACCCTCAGAATCGTCCCTATGCAAGTTTCAGCGATTCCCGCCAAACCCGCATAGAAACGATTCAAAGGTGCCCACCAGGCACTTTCGTGCGGGTGGAAAACGAAGTAATAACATTACACAACAGTCCTCGATGGGACCCACAGAACAGATATATATATACAACAACGACTCGAAGAGTCAAGAATACAGATATACAGTACAAAGATCCAAATCACCTTGAAAACGATAGAGCGTCCGACTACGGACAAGATGCAAAGGGGCTAAGATCCCGGAAGAATAACCAATGGCGTTCATAACCCTGCCCAGGCCAAGCCAGAAGGGTAACCCTGCTAACGACGTCGAAACCTGATAAAACAAAAGGGGTGCCGACAAAGGGCAAAGGTAAAGAGGCGTCAAGATTAAGGCCAAGACAGCGAGGCTAGAATTCGGCGGTCCTCGCCTACATAGGTATGGTGGACTGAGCGGCAGCGCGGCATGCACTAAACAACCTATAGAGACTCGAGATAACTGTCAGCTATCAGAGAGGGATAAGAAAGACCTATTCGGAACCAACCTGATACTACCCCCAAACATAGCCATCTTGGTGTTTCCCCCTCGAGACCAACGAGGAAGTCAACCGAGGAACTCACACCGTTGGCAGTTTTATTTATTCAGTTATCATTGCAGCAATTACTAGTCAAATATAGATAGTCATCCTGATAAAATAAGCAGTGGGCACTTTTATTTAACCATTCCATTGTAGTTGCAACACTTACTAGTCAGATGCAATTAGCATGAGATATCCCAAAACCCAGCAGTTGTTGGTACTTTTATTTAGCCATTCCGTTGTAGTTGCAATACTTACTAGTCAGATACAATGGTCGCAAGCGACAACCCAAACAAGCAATTGTTGGCAGTTTTATTTAGCCATTCCATTATGGTGAAGCTGATTACTAGTCATTATAAAGTCAAATTTATAGTACTACTTTAGTTATAGTTATCTATGATCGAGATACTGTGCTCCAAGTCGTCCATAACCGCGGACACGGCTTTCAGAAAGTTTTACCCTGCAGGGGTGCACAAATAGCAACACACACTCGATCAACCTCGGAAAAACCAAATCAAAACCCAACGTGGCTTTCACGACAAAGCAATCACAGGATTCAGAAATATTTCAGGGGGCCACCCCATTGAGTACACCCACAACGAAGTTAGCTGACTCCGAGACGGACTCAAGGTTTGCGTCAATGGCTGTAAACGACTGGGAACCCGAAAATGTGACTGGGCTTGTCGATACCGCGATAACACTCCGCTTACCTAAACAGTACAGGTGCTCCTCGCACAATCGTAATAAAGCAGTAAAACATGGCATAAGTACAGGATAGTAAATAAAACCTCCAACTAGTTTGTGGCCCCAAGAAATAAGAATGAATCAAGCTCTGGCTCAGGGGGGTCCCATAATCCTCCCGGATGTGGATAGCGCGAATATTCAAGGAACAGGTATCAAGTACTCGGGATCCTACGGGACACAAGTGGACGGTTAACAACCAAATAACATCTATTGCCCACATGTGCCTCTGCATTTACTTACTTCAATTTTAGTTATTAAACAGTAATTAAAGTCTTGATCATCTCCAACAATAAACACACGGCAATACTCCAACAACTGTGGTACTTGACGACACATAACAGCACTTGAGCAAGCGACTACGACGCGCAGGTCCAACTATCTACCAAACAACAGGTAATAGGATGTGTCCAAGGCAATATAAGGCCACAAGGGATATCACGGGTACGGAAACTAGAGCATCGGAACACAGATAGCAATAGATCAACGGGAGGAAATAAAGACTATAAATGCAAAATAGGTAGAAGGGGAAGGGATGCTCGCCTGAAAACATTGCCGAAGGTGCAACCGAAGATCGGGTCGATACTCGCATCAACTCATCGGCCTAATCCGCGAAGAATCAAAGCACTAGAAGAAACACCGGATGCACTATTTAATACTACGACAAAAGATCGGGCATGATGCATGTATGATGTATGGCATGGCAAAGGTGCGATGCGATTAGGCAAGATTAAGCAGAACCGGGGGTCCCGACAATTAAATATATGGTTCTAGTTGTTTAGATACCCCGCAATTTAAATGTTGTATTAACATGGCAAGATAAGTTACGGGTTTGCTAATCAAATTTAAATGGAGTCCAAAGTAAGACTAGATTTGCCCGCATGTGGGCCCCATATTTAATTATGCAGTGAATCGGCATAATGCCCCCAACCCACATGATATGTATGCAAGTATGTACAATTATATGCGACAGTTTGATAATGTCATATTATAAAATAATGGGGTCTCGGGTAGGGAATCACATTAGGGTTCGACGAACTTGGGCTCCGAGGGGTTCGGGGTCGGGTCTCAGGGTTCGACGGGAGAAGAACTTGGCGTGCGGCGTCGTCGGCATCGGTGTGGGAAGGAGGTCTTGTTGTTCCGTGTCGGTGACCTTGGTATCCGGGTTCTCGGCGAGCTCGACGTCCGGGAAGGAGTACTTGTCGCACCGGGGTCTCGGTGTCCTCGGATCCGATTGAAGATCTTGGCGTTCGGCGGTATCGGTCTTCGGTACATCGGGATCGGTCTTCAGGGTTTGATCTTTGCGGTCCGTGAAGGAGGACTTGGGGTTCCGACACCATCGCCTTCGGGTTCTGGCTTCGGGATCGATGGTGAACTTGCGCTGGTGACTTTGGGCATCACGACAGGACTCTGGTTCGGACTTAGAGTCGGGAAGGCGATCTTGGTGCCTTCGGGTACGTGATGACGTCCTCGATGCTCCATGTAAGACCTTCGGGTCTGCAACATTCACATCGCCTTCAATATTGTACCACTTCACTACATTTGGCATCCTCACCAAAGCGTTGGCCACAACATCTCCATAGCCTCATCTTTGCATCACCACTCGTGCTCGTGGCATAGAGCAGGGTAGCCGGGATGTGCGACACGCACGCGCGGGGCCAAGCGCCACGTCTCTGGTTCGGAAAAACACGGAGGTAGGGGTCGCCGACGCGACGGCGGTCGAGGATGGCGAGCAGCAGGGGCCGGCTAGGAGGGCCGTGGACGGTCGGAGGTCGCAGGGGCATGGAGGGGAACCTGGGCGGCGGCCGGAGCTCGGGTCGAGAGGAACAGTGGCGGGGTCGGCCCGCAGCGAGGGTGGAGGCGGCCTCCGGTGAGCTGAGGCGGGGCGGCCGGAGGAGGTCGAACGGCGGCCGGCGAGGCATGCTGCAGAGGAGGGCGTCGGGCGGCGGAGGACATGCAGAGCAGCGGCGGCTGGAAGACGGGGCCCGGTGACGGCGTCGGGTCACGGATGAGGGGAGGGAGGCCATGGCGCAGGACGGAGGTCGCGCAGGCTGGCGGCGGGCAGCCGCTGGCCACGAGGTGGAGTCCGGCGGCGTGGGGAGGACAGCCGCGAGGCGAGTGCGTGCAGGGGCGGACGCGGACGTGGCTGATGGCGAGGGGGCGACGCGGCGGCCGACGAGGAGGAAGGAGGGCAGGCGGTGGTTGGCGTTGTGGGCGGCCAGAGGCGGAGCTCGCGTCGACTGGGAGGCGGACGAGCGGAGCTCGGCCGGTGGCGACCATGGCTGGCGCGCGAGGGAGGGTAGTCGGGGACAGCAGGCGTCGACGGAGAGGAGGCAGGTGGCCTCGCGCACCGGTGGGGATGGCGAGATGCGCGCAAGGGAGAGGGGAGAGAGGAGCGGGCGGCCAGGGAGAGCTTCGGCGGCTACGGGAGACCGAGCGAGGAGGAGGCGGAGGTGGGGAGGTGGGACCGGGGTAGTCGCGATGGTTGCGGGAGGAAGGGGCCAGGCGGGGGAGGTGGGATCGGGCCAGGGAGGCAGGTGGTGCTGGGTGGGGCCCAGGCGGAAATCCCGAGGGGGAGTTTGGCGCGGGGTGGGGTGTGTGTGTTGCGTGACGGCAGGGGTGGTTGGTTCAAGTGTGTGTGCGTGTGTGTGGTTGAATGGGGGTGGCGGTGGCAGGGAGTTGGGGTGGATTAGGGTTAGATGGGGTAGTTTAGGTTTAGGGTTTGTAGTGGGTTGGTAGGTGGCTGCCGGTTGGGCCTTTTGGGCCTGGCCGGTGGCTGCCTCCCCCACTAAAATTTATTTACATTTTATTTTAAAAGGCTTCTGTAAATTGTTTTTATACAAATAGAGATATTCGGAAACACCAGTGTTTGATTTGAAATAAAAGGGAGGGGATTAATATAGAAAACAAAATAGGGTTTCTAGCAAAATAGTTTTAAACATATAGATGCATGCTGATGACATGATGATGCACAGCACAAACAACGCGATTTTCTAGTAGTGGTTTTGCGGGATGCCACAATTCGACACCACTAACAATGGATCTCGCCCTCGAGATCCGCCTCATGGTACCGGAAAGAAGGTCGGTGATCTGCATCTTCTCGCTTCGTGTAGATCCTCGCGACACCACTAACAATGGTTCTTTCTCAGCTTGAAAATGGCGACACCACCAACAAGAATTGTTCCCCATTCGTCGAGAGAACACTCCGGAGAAACAAAGATGAAGGTAAAGGTCTCAAAAGGGTAAGGCCACCTCTAACTTCCGCGGAAGGAGTATAACTGCAATGATTCACCATTCAATGTGCAAGAGCGAATGATAAGAGTAGTCGGATGGTGATCAGTCCATCGCGCACCCAAAGCATTACTCTGCACATGAATAGGAAATTATGCAACCAACTCTCGGAATTCAGATTGTAGATCTCGACAAGCGAGGTTCGAAACAAAGGAGTGATGCAGACTCTGCATCGGATCTGGCGTAGATGATGTCGTCGCGTCGGAAAACACCGGGAGGCACAAACAAGGAACAAAGGATGGTACCACAGATAAAGGACCACTCAGATAGCAGGAGGACCGGATGTAGAAACACCGTTACCAAAATAGGAAGCGAAACCCTGAAGGTACGACGGAACCCAACCACGAGAAATCCTGGACTCGAAGAAAGAGAAGAGAGCGGATTTAAACACGTAGGGTAAGAGGAGAGCAGCAGAGGGGTAAGGAGTAAAATCAGACCTAATCAGAACTATCCAACCGATTTTTGCAAAAATAGTTTTGACACTCTACTTCGGCCGTCAGCTAGGTTATCCTACAGGCTGGACTTGTGGGGTATCGTAACTGCTGAGCTCTGATACCACTCTGTAACACCCTCAGAATCGACCCTATGCAAGTTTCAGCGATTCCCGCCAAACCCGCATAGAAACGATTCAAAGGTGCCCACTAGACACTTTCGTGCGGGTGGAAAACGAAGTAATAACATTACACAACAGTCCTCGATGGGACCCACAGAACAGGTATATATACAACAACGACTCGAAGAGTCAAGAATACAGATATACAGTACAAAGATCCAAATCACCTTGAAAACGATAGAGCGTCCGACTATGGACAAGATGCAAAGGGGCTAAGAGCCCGGAAGAATAACCAATGGCATCCATAACCCTGCCCAGGCCAAGCCGGAAGGGTAACCCTGCTAACGACGTCGAAACCTGCTAAAACAATAGGGGTGCCGACAAAGGGCAAAGGAAAAAGAGGAGCAAGATCTTGAGGCCAAGACAGCGAGGCTAGAATTCGCGGTCCTCGCCTACATAGGTATGGTGGATCAGCGGCAGCATGCACTAAACAACCTATAGAGACTCGAGATAACTGTCGGCTATCAGAGAGGGATAATAAAGACCTATTCGGAACCAACCTGATACTACCCCCAAACATACCCATCCTGGTGTTTCCCCCTCGAGACCAACGAGGAAGTCAACCGAGGAACTCACACCGTTGGCAGTTTTATTTATTCAGTTATCGTTGCAGCAATTACTAGTCAAATATAGATAGTCATCCTGATAAAATAAGCAGTTGGCACTTTTATTTAACCATTCCATTGTAGTTGCAACACTTACTAGTCAGATGCAATTAGCATGAGATATCCCAAAACCCAGCAGTTGTTGGTACTTTTATTTAGCCATTCCGTTGTAGTTGCAATACTTACTAGTCAGATACAATGGTCGCAAGCGACAACCCAAACAAGCAATTGTTGGCAGTTTTATTTAGCCATTCCATTATGGTGAAGCTGATTACTAGTCATTATAAAGTCAAATTTATAGTACTACTTTAGTTATAGTTGTCTATGATCGAGATACTGTGCTCCAAGTCGTCCATAACCGCGGACACGGCTTTCAGAAAGTTTTACCCTGCAGGGGTGCACAAATAGCAACACACACTCGATCAACCTCGGAAAAACCAAATCATAACCCAACGTGGCTTTCACGACAAAGAAATCACAGGATTCAGAAATATTTCAGGGGGCCACCCCATTGAGTACACCCGCAACGAAGTTAGCTGACTCCGAGACGGACTCAAGGTTTGCGTCAATGGCTGTAAACGACTGGGAACCCGAAAATGTGACTGGCTTGTCGATACACGAAAACACTCCGCTTACCTAAACAGACAGTGCTCTCGCAATCGTAATAAAGCAGAAACATGGCATAAGTACAGATAGTAAATAAAACCTCCAACTAGTTTGTGGCCCCAAGAAATAAGAATGAATCAAGCTCGCTGGGGTCCCATAATCCTCCCGGATGTGGATAGCGCGAATATTCAAGGAACAAGTATCAAGTACTCGGGGTCCTACGGGACACAAGTGGACGGTTAAAAACCAAATAACATCTATTGCGCACCTGTGCCTCTGCATTTACTTACTTCAATTTTAGTTATTAAACAGTAATTAAAGTCTTGATCATCTCCAACAATAAACACACGGCAATACTCCAACAACTGTGGTACTTGACGACACGCAACAGCACTTGAGCAAGCGATCACGACGCTACAGTCCAACTATCTACCAAACAACAGGTAATAGGATGTGTCCAAGGCAATATAAGGCCACAAGGGATATCACGGGTACGGAAACTAGAGCATCGCAACACAGATAGCAATAGATCAACGGGAGGAAATAAAGACTATAAATGCAAAATAGGTAGAAGGGGAAGGATGCTCGCCTGAAAACATTGCCGAAGGTGCAACCGAAGATCGGGTCGATACTCGCATCAACTCATCGGCCTAATCCGCGAAGAAGCAAAGCACTAGAAGAAACACCGGATGCACTATTTAATACTACGGCAAAAGATCGGGCATGCTGCATGTATGATGTATGGCATGGCAAAGGTGCGATGCGATTAGGCAAGATTAAGCGGAACCGGGGGTCCCGACAATTAAATATATGGTTCTAGTTGCTTAGATACCCCGCAATTTAAATGTTGTATTAACATGGCAAGATAAGTTACGGGTTTGCTACTCAAATTTAAATGGAGTCCAAAGTAAGACTAGATTTGCCCGCATATGGGCCCCATATTTAATTATGCAGTGAATCGGCATAATGCCCCCAACCCACATGATATGTATGCAAGTATGTACAATTATATGCGACCGTTTGATAATGTCATATTATAAAATAATGGGGTCTCGGGTAGGGAATCACATTAGGGTTCGGCGAACTTGGGCTCCGAGGGGTTCGGGGTCGGGTCTCAGGGTTCGACGGGAGAAGAACTTGGCGTGCGACGTCGTCGGCATCGGTGTGGGAAGGAGGTCTTGTTGTTCCGTGTCGGTGACCTTGGCATCCGGGTTCTCGGCGAGCTCGGCGTCCGGGAAGGAGTACTTGTCGCACCGGGGTCTCGGTGTCCTCGGATCCGATTGAAGATCTTGGCGTTCGGCGGTATCGGTCTTCGGTACATCGGGATCGGTCTTCGGGGTTTGATCTTTGCGGTCCGTGAAGGAGGACTTGGGGTTCCGACACCATCGCCTTCGGGTTCTGGCTTCGGGATCGATGGTGAACTTGCGCTGGTGCCTTTGGGCATCACGACAGGACTCCGGTTCGGACTTAGAGCCGGGAAGGCGATCTTGGTGCCTTCGGATACGTGACGACGTCCTCGATGCTCCATGTAAGACCTTCGGGTCTGCAACATTCACATCGCCTTCAATATTGTACCACTTCACTAGATTTGGCATCCTCACCAAAGGTTGGCCACAACATCTCCATAGCCTCATCTTTGCATCACCACTCGTGCTCGTGGCAGAGAGCTGGGTAGCCGGGATGTGCGGCACGCATGCGCGGGGCCAAGCGCCACGTCTCTGGTTCGGAAAAACACGGAGGTAGGGGTCGCCGACGCGACGACGGTCGAGGATGGCGAGCAGCAGGGGCCGGCTAGGAGGGCCGTGGACGGTCGGAGGTCGCAGGGGCATGGAGGGGAACCCGGGCGGCGGCCGGAGCTCGGGTCGAGAGGAACAGTGGCGGGGTCGGCCCGCAGCGAGGGTGGAGGAGGCCTCCGGTGAGCTGAGGCGGGGCGGCCGGAGGAGGTCGAACGGCGGCCGGCGAGGCATGCTGCAGAGGAGGGCGTCGGGCGGCGGAGGATATGCAGAGCAGCGGCGGCTGGAAGACGGGGCCCGGTGACGGCGTCGGGTCACGGATGAGGGGAGGGAGGCCATGGCGCATTTGAGGTCGCGCAGCGGGCGGCGGTGGCGCTGGGTCACAGGGTGGAGTCTGCGCGTGGGGAGGACAGCCGCGAGGCGAGTGCGTGCAGGGGCGGACGCGGACGAGGCTGATGGCGAGGGGGCGACGCGGCGGTCGGCGAGGAGGAAGGAGGGCAGGCGGTGGTTGGCGTTGTGGGCAGCCAGAGGCGGAGCTCGCGTCGACTGGGAGGCGGACGAGCGGAGCTCGGCCTGTGGCGACCATGGCTCGCGCGCGAGGGAGGGTAGTCGGGGACAGCATGCGTCGACGGAGAGGAGGCAGGTGGCCTCGCGCACCGGTGGGGATGGCGAGATGCGCGCAAGGGAGAGGGGAGAGAGGAGCGGGCGGCGCCAGGGGAGAGCTCGGCGGCGGATGCGGGGAGACTGAGCGAGGGGGAGAGGAGCGGGAGGTGGGGAGGTGGGACCGGGGTGGTCGCGATGGTTGCGGGAGGAAGGGGCCAGGCGGGGGAGGTGGGATCGGGCCAGGGCGGCAGGTGGTGCTGGGTGGGGCCCAGGCGGAAATCCCGAGGGGGAGTTTGGCGCGGGGTGGGGTGTGTGTGTTGCGTGACGGCAGGGGTGGTTGGTTCAAATGTGTGTGCGTGTGTGTGGTTGAATGGGGGTGGCGGCGGCAGGGAGTTGGGGTGGATTAGGGTTAGATGGGGTAGTTTAGGTTTAGGGTTTGTAGTGGGGTGGTAGGTGGCTGCCGGTTGGGCCTTTTGGGCCTGGCCGGTGGCTGCCTCCCCCACTAAAATTTATTTACATTTTATTTTAAAAGGCTTCTGTAATTTTTTTTTATACAAATAGAGATATCCGGAAACACCAGTGTTTGATTTGAAATAAAAGGGAGGGGATTAATATAGAAAACAAAATAGGGTTTCTAGCAAAATAGTTTTAAACATATAGATGCATGCTGATGACATGATGATGCACATCACAAACAACGCGATTTTCTAGTAGTGGTTTTGCGGGATGCCACAAACTCTCTGCAAGGTTACTTGTTACATAGTCTACCTTGCAAATTTCATTGAATTGGCTTCTTGACCACACCATTCCATGATGTGCATCCAAGTACCCCTTCACCATAGGTTTTTGTTTATACAACACTTCCAAATGATACAAATGGTTACTCAAACTGTATGTGTATGAAGCTGGCCATAGGATGTCAGTATAAACTTTACCCTTGAATTTCTATGTAAAATTCTGCACTAAGTGTCGCATACATTCCCTATGTTCCACTTTGGGGAATACTGCTTCTACAGCTTTCTCCAAACCTTTGCAAGCGTCCGTGTGGATAGTAAGTCCTGGTGGATGACCTATAAGGTCGTGCAAATTCTCCAAAAACCAAGTCCAACTTTCCTCTGAATCAATCTCCAAAACTCCATAAGAAACAGGGAACATCCAATTGTGGCCATCAACTGCAGTAGCAGCTACTAGCTGTCCTTTAAATCTGCCATGAAGAGCTGTTGCATCCACGACCAAATAAGGCATGCAACCATCCATAAACCCTTGCCAGCAAGATTTGAAACAAAAAAATCCCTTCTAAAGCACTCCTTATCCGTTGTCTTCCCTCTTATTTTGTACTGAACTTTATGTCTGTCTATCTATACAAAACTACCTGGACTATCCATCTCCACTTCAGCTTTGAAGCTGTAAAGCAACATAAAACATTCATTCCATGGACCATTGATCCTCTCAAGAGCCATTTCCTTTGCATAGAACATCCTCATGTAGGGTACTGTAATATTAAACTTTTTAGAAACATCTTTTATGAGTGTTGTTGCACCAAGTGATGGGTTCGCTCTCATCCAATCCATGATTGCATCTGCCAACCACCTAGTCTTTGCTAGTTTTGTTTTCTCCTTTGGCTGTCCCCCTTGAGGTGGACAAGAATGTTCGAACCGGTTAATTTTTATCTGAAATGTAATGAAAATGTTAGGTACAGCTAACAAACTCTACACAATGATCTAAAATACACAATTGGTTGTAATACCTGAACCAAACTGCTCCTAAGAATAGTGGATGCATGCATCCTCCACCTACACCTCTTGTATGGTGTGACACCCCCGGGATCAGGGTAAAAAAAACCCAGACCTCCGTCTGACATGATCTTAACCTTGAGCTCGAGTATATCCAGTGAAGAATTGGTAACACAACAGTGACCCTACGACACAACATTTATTACAGCGAGCTCATAACCGAGCATAGAACCAAATTATTACAAGAAGAGGTCACTGACCACGAACATCAAATAACGGAAGGAAAATTATGCTATTAAATATATCAAACTTAACAAATGGCCTAAGAGGCCTGAAGCATAAAGATGACGTCCCAGCCCATAGATTCCAGGCTGCCAGCCGGGAACCCCAAGCTACTCTTCGGTGTCGATGTAGTACCAAACTGATCTTCAGGGAACACTTACTCTGCCAAAAGTATCAACAAAGCAAGGGTGATTATAGGGTGTACTCAACAAGACTTATGGCTAGTGGGGCTATTTTATATAAAGCCATCTTTGTTTATAAAATGAGAGAGATAAGAATCTCGTCTATCAGAATACTTTAGAAGGGGATAAGAGAGCGACATCTTTAAAGAATTGATCATCATCTTTGATATCCACCAAGTCATCATCATCGAAACCTTAACTAGGATCACCCCCTCGTACCCATGAGGAAGCATCCTTAAGCACACGTTGATCTGCCAAGTTTTATGATTAGGTTATAGTTATCTATGATCTTAGAATTCGGTCAGAAAGCGTTCATAACCGTGAACACGGCTTTTCGACAAGATTTAACCCTGTATGGGTGTACAACTTTACCCACATGTACTAACCTTCTCTTAATGCCACAAATATTATCCCTCTTCCTTGGAAGGCCAGCAGAGGATGGTTGACCACGAACTTTACCTTGCTTTTGCCGAGACCATGAGTCATGCCCTAAGGATGGTTCCGCTGTAATGGGTCAAATCCCAAAGTCGGTCCCTAGAGATGTGATGCAAGGTTGGTTTACCAGGGGCGCCATCAACCCCAAGCAACCTGGTCCATGCTTCCCTACCTGTTATGAATGCACCTCCTTCACCACCTTCGAGAAGATCCAGAATGCATGTCAAATGGAACGCCCGAACTATGTGAGTCATGGAATCTACTAGGAAAGTTATTCAATCGAGGGGTTCCCAAGCCCCGTATGGTTGTACGCTCATCTCGGGTTCCAAAGGCAAGAACTCGGTTCCTAGTGGTGGCGATCATGGGACTACAAAAAACACATCCCAACGTGTCCTCCCATACAAGCCTTAGCATGTTTAACCTTATATCACCTCTGATCTTATCTCATCACATTCTCCTGTCATACTAGATTCTCTGCATCTGATACATCATCTAGATAAACCAGTACTGACAGCTAAGCATGTCTAATAAGAACATAGATATAAGCTCTAGCAGTGCACACAAGCCAGACCTAGTTATGCTAGGAGCACTGGATCAGGTAATATAAGCTCAAAGGGAGTAATGCAATAGATAGGATACTCTATCTATCGATAAAAGACCACGGTAGAATCGTATGCATCATGGAAAGAATTGAAATGCTTCTGAAATCATCGGATTATATCATGGTGGGGCTATGCTTGCCTTTTCCCGTTGATAACCAATAAGAAGATCTTTGGAAGCCTTGGGCTTGACTTAATTATAGTTGGTCAAGT
The DNA here is from genome assembly GCA_030063025.1 of Avena longiglumis. Lineage (NCBI taxonomy): Eukaryota > Viridiplantae > Streptophyta > Magnoliopsida > Poales > Poaceae > Avena > Avena longiglumis. Next base: position 450,351,159 of record CP125974.1, on the reverse strand, counting down.
ATTGTTCTTCTATCTTCGATGGTTTTGACCTCGGTCTTCAATCTCGATATTGTATTCTACCGGGAAGAACCAAACACCGGGAAGAAGGGGAAACAATCAACACATGGCATCGATGCAATGCTCAAGCAAGGATGATGATATGACAAGTTAAATTGTATCGAAATGTAACCCTAAGGCATGCTCGAAAATTTCATCGGGGCTCCAAGGGGTATAAACCCTAACTCGGAGAAACTCCGAAAACACCTATGAGGGGTTACTATGTTCTTCTAACTATTCTTATCATTTAAGTTTCTTATAAATTCATGATAATAACTTAAATAGACAGATCTCATTTTTCTGAACATTTTGATATATTATTTGTATTTTTCTGAATTACAGAATAAAAGTTATTGAATTTACAATATTTATTCAATTTCTGTAATTTTTGAAAAAGATTAAATGGTTTATTACGTCAAGCTGACATCAGCACAGGCATCTGATACTTTTTACACCACAGGGGGAACTACCCACTGTGACTGACAGGTGGGACCAAGGCCACATCGGCAAACCACGCATGCGCCACGCAGGCTTGCCGGGAAGCACATTTGCCGGCGGGGATTGGCAGTGCTAGAGGACGAGCGGGCTAGCGCGAAAGGGTGCATTCGAACCAGCGTGATGCGGCGGACCACAAAGTGTTGGCGCCGCTAGGAAAGGGTCACTGGAGACGCATTGGCGAGCGGCAGTGACGACGGAGCTTGCAGGTGCTCGGCGGTAGAGCAACATGGGGCGAGATGGGAGAAACAAAGGGGTCCAGGAGGATCGGTGGCTCACCAGGAGCACGGTGGTGCGGTCGTTGACGCGAGGGGAGGTCAGACAACGTCAGCAACATCGACGAAGGCGGGGGCCAGAGGCGGGGATGACAACATCGATGGCGGTGATTACGGATGCCCAGGCTCGATTCCTTTGGCAGGGAAGTAGAGGACAGCGAGGCGGAGCTCCTGGGCTACTCAGTTGGGCTCGGGTGGCCTCTAGCAACGGCGCATGGAGATGGCTGGTGGGTAGGGTTCGGGAGCTCACGAAAAGAGAGGAAGAGAGCGTGGGGGAGAGTAAGAGGGGCAGGAGAAGATGGGCATGGCTCGGGGCGACCTTATCCTCGCGGGGCGTCGGTGGTGCGCATCGCGGCGGTGGCGGCGCCAGTACGCTGGCTCGGGAAGACGACGCGAAGGGTATCCGTCTGGCCGGCCATCCACCACCGGCTGCGTGCAAGAAAAAAGCAGGCGAGGGAGAGGAGGGCAAGCTAGGCTGCGGCTTGTTTAGCTGTCGTTGCTCTATTTTTATAAAACAAAACCTTTTCTTTTTCTGTTCTCTCACTTCTCTTTATATATTCAATTGGTAATCTGTTTTTGAATAATTCAAAAATACTAGAGACTTCTATAAAACTAGTAAAATATTGTGGGGCCCTCTTAGTCCATTCGGTCTCCATTTGTTTTGGTAGTTTTCAAAATACAAAACCTTTTGAATTGCTTTCAAATAGAGGAGGAAGAGTAAGTTTTAGGGTTTTGTCTTTATTTTCTTTAATGCACAATTTAAGATATGATGCTCATGATGCACAATCAAACCCTAATTAAGGATTAACTAAAATTGGGGTGTTATAGATCTATCCCCCTTACGAGAATCTCGACCCGAAATTCCAAAGGTAGGAAGAGAGAGAGAGAGAGGGAGAAAGGAACATGGTCACTCTAAAGATGAGAGGGAAACACACTAAACAACAAAGAGTTTCTCATGGTCAACTCATGAATGAAGTGTTCAGAAACAACTCTGAGATGACTACATGAAACATGACAAGGTAACGAAGGAAACAAGAGGAGAAGGTTCCAAGTTGTTAGATAGATGGTCTTCATAAGAATTGAGACCATGGAGCTTACAGAAGAGTTTAAACTTCTGAGAAGGAAAGGTTCCCATAGAAAGTACATGACCATAGACTTCGATAGGAAACCTCTACTAAACAACTTAAGTAGATATTTCAGGTTGCGGGGATATGGATCAAGAAAACCAAGATGTTGAACTACTTTCGAAACAGAAGAGTCAATCTTTCATTCAACAGAAGGCTTAAGACAGAAAGGTGTTTTATGGAGAGGACTCGCAAGAGTCGCAAGGAACATGTAACAAGAGTAACTGATGCTTACCAAAATCATAGTTACTCTTAAAACACGATCAATAAAACAAAATAAACTCTTTATTCATCCAGGTTTATCAAAATCTTTGCCAAAGATTGTGATATCACTTTACGCCACCAACATGAATAGTTAAGAAGATTCTTGATGACACGAGAAAAAGAAACTTCATTCTCATACTTCAATTACTTGACACAACGAAGTGCTTGCCAACATAAATGGTCTGGAGGATTGACCGAGAGACATTTAGAAACTCTACTTTAAATGTTCTCCTTGATGTTCGATATACGAAGCATCAAGTAAAGGTTGGACTTCGGATACAAAGGAGACCATGAACACAACTCCTATAATAAATCATAGAAGATGCCTCATGAAGATTGGTTGTTATTTCTGATTCAAGGGGATATGACAGAGAATCTTTCCGGCTAAGTGTGTAAACCATTACATCAATATTACCAGATTTACAAAGAGACCTATGTCAAAACCTTGAGGAACAGCAACCATCATTGCTGCTTGAGATTCAATGTTGGTTAGGTGGAATGATACTTTAGACTCAGCATGTCCAAATAGAAAGTTTGCAACATTTACCATGAAGGTAAAGTTACTAGATTCTCAAGATATGGACCATAGTGTAAAGCTACAAAAGATGAGCTAGATTGCTAGACTCATGGATTAGCAACTTGCTGAAAGACAACTGTACACATGGCAATGATCTGCCCCCCTTCTTCCCAACCGTGGAGGAGAACAATGGCGACCACCCCACGACCTAAACCCTAAAACCATTCTCACCGGCGATCTCCCTGATCTCTGGTGATCTCACCCATCCACTACGTTCATCAGATCCAACCCACATCCCTCTACATCCCTATAGGTTTTTTGGCTCCCTACTCCCCGATGATCCCCCCAACTTCGCGATGGAACGTTTCCTACACCACGACGAAGGATCTTGATCATGGACGTCTGAAGGCGTATGATGTTGAGTTACATCTCTGGAAACCTTGTGATTGGCTTGTCATCATGAATGCCAAGGGCTCTCCCTTAGGGGGGAAATTCTTGGTCGATGGATAAATGATGCGAACTGGATCTACTGTAAAGATCTCAGATCACATTATTTCGGTCCTTTCTTGTCTTTCTGGACCTACTACTGGAAGCACTGAGCCCTCTCTGCAGAAGCCTATGGAACATATTTCTATGAATCTGGATTTCTCTTTGGGATATGATTTCAGAAATGATGTGAAGATCAAGTTCGGGCCAACAGTTCACCCCTTAGGGAAGTCTAACCATTTCCTGATGGTGGTGTCTTTTGGCCGCTCAAAGTTTAAATTGGATGATTATTCTGTCAGTCAGGCTTTGGAATCTTGTATTGGTGTACTGAGCTAGGAACTTGCAGTCTATCAACTATCTGATAGGGTTTTCAGGTTTTCTGTGGCTTCAAAGTTTGTTAGTTTCATGGTTTATGCGCTACGTTCTTTTTCTTGCCAAAAGTTTAAATGCTTCTTTCGTTTATGGAGAAATGGAGGCCCTTTGTGGCGTAGGGAGTTCAATGATTGGAAAAATTAATGCAATGAAGAATGGACTTTGATTACTCCTAATAAGAAACAAACTGATCGGGCTTTAAATGCACTAAAGAAAAAGCCTGTTGTCTCAATTATCCGAAGGTCATCTTTTGGACATCATAATCATCAGGTGAAAAAATACTCTCCTTTGCTACAGTCGAACACTATGATGCTTGTGAAGGTTATGAATTCCCTTCTAGTAAAGAAGAGGCACTTTGTTATATGGAAGCTGGATATGACTGTCCCCAAATTCGGAAAAAATCTGGTGTTATTCTGCCAGCTGCTTTGCAGGGATCCATGTCAAACATAAATTTTGGAACCAATTCTTCTGTGGAACTAGGGGAATCATCAAAAAGCAGCTCTGATCCTTCCTCTGTTACCAATAATAATTTTTTGGATGAGGATGTAGCTTTTGAAAAAATGATTGATGACATGGTATATAAAGTTCTCAATTGTGGTAGATGTCTTTCTATGGGTCATAACACTTATCAATGTGTCAATGATATTCATTGTCGGGCCTGTTTTCGATATGGACACATAAAGAAGGATTGTCTGAATTCCAAGAGTCAATTTGGCAAGCGCCGAGTTCCAAAGGAAAAAATTTACCTGCCGGTTTGGACAAGGAGTCTAATACATACAAGGTTGAACAATGCCTAGACTCTTCGGCTTCGCTATCCTCTTTGCCCTCTTCGTGCATCGTCTCTGACACTTTGCCTTTGCAAACAAACCCTTCCCCAAATCTACTGCCGAAGATCTTTCCGGCAACAATGGCAAACTTTCCACTGGATCCGATAAGGTGGATACCTGAAGGGCATCGGATCATCGATGGTGGTCCAACAAGACTGCCGCGGACATACTACACTCCCTCGGTGGTGTCGCCCCGCCATCATGATCATATTTGCATTACTCATCTCATGCCACCACCGCCGCAGCAACATGAAGCCTTCTGGAGGTAGCAAGTCAGGGATTTTATTGTTCATCAGTTGCATCGGGCTGTTAAGGATGTCCTACCGTGTCTGTTTGGAGTTGGTCTCTTTGTTCTTCATAGTCAGGCAGCCAGATCAGCTCTGATTGATCACCCTCCCTTTCAGCTTCAGAATGACACTTTTCTTTGTTTTTTAGCGCATGATGATAAGCAAAATCATAGGGCTGAGGTGGGGTTCAGTACTGGGTGGTTAATGTTTCTTGGTTTCCCATTAGACTATAGGAACGATTATGACATTGCCAATGCAATTGGCACTTTTGGTAAATTTCTGCATTGGCACCAAGATCCCAATATCCTTGAAAGAACAATGGTGTATGCCTCTTACCCAGCTATTACAAAAGTACCCGAGATGTTGTGTTTGGCAACTATGCTTCAGTTGGTGGAGTAAGGGAAGGTTGGACAGCAGTCTGCTATATTCTGACAACACAATTTGCTGATGCTCTGCCAAATGATGAGGATCCAATGACTTTTGATGGTAATCCACATCCCATGCCTGGTCAGATGCATATGAATTTTAACAACTTTGTTGGACCACAGTATCCTAAAATTGGTTGGGATCAGAATCATGAGCAAGGGCCACATGACCAAGGTGGAAATTTTCAGCCTGAAAATCAAGATATGCCAGATAACATGCAGGATGAGGTGCAACATAAGGAATAGGGTAATGTAGCACAGTAGGAACAAGAGGTGGAGCAAGTTGATGACTCCATTATCATTGATGGATCTGATGATTCAGGGGGGTCTTTTAACAATGACAATGTGATGGCACACAATCAACTGATAATTAATCATGTTAGGATTGCCCCTGTGGAAAACATGCTTCTGCCCTCTTCATATGGTCCTGTGATTCCACCAAGCATGCAGATTGATAAGTTTCTACAATTTATGATCCCACAATTCTGTAAGTAGGTTGCTCCTTCTAGCTTGTCAGTTGAACATACTTCCACATCAATTTTGGAAAAAAGCAATTGGCCTACTGCCTTGAATAGCCAATGTGGGTTCTCTATCACCTGGGATCATGAGAGAGACAAACACAGGCTGAATATAAAGATCAGATCAATCACTAGAAATTGTACTTCTGCAAACACCAATGATCAGCAAGTTGTCCCAGTGGCCTTTTAAGCCTCCCCACTCAGTGTTCCCAAGAGGACTAAAAAGGCTTACACAGAGCTCCAATTAGAGTAACAAGAAGTGATGCAAAGTCTAAAAAGCCTATGCATACTAAGCCTCTTTTTGTGGGAAGGGATGATGCTCAGAATCAAAGTTATCCAGTTAGGAGGAGTGCAAGAACTGCTAATAGGGATGTTGGTTTTAAAGTTTGCATTACAGCTGAAACATCAAGGCCAAAAAGGAAGGCAAGATCTGCCAAACCAATACAAGAGCCAGCAGAATTTCTCATACCAATTCCTATCCTCCAAAGGACATATAAGGAGTTAGAGATCCCACCAGAAGAACTCTCCCAGGACAAGCTTATGGCTGATCCTTCCTCCAACAAGGCCAAGAACATTCACAATGAAGAGTGATTCTTGCTTTTACCAGTGTGGTCTAGTGTTTGGGTCTCTAGTTTTTCATACTTTTATGTCTCCTTGTAATGAACTATTGGTGGTCATGTGGTATTCTGGTGTATTTTGGCACTATCAGCTATCTGGTTTTCATGATGAGTCACTATCTTTGTCAGTCTACATCTATTGCTTAAATTTGGTTCCTTGTCTTTGTTTCTGGTCTGTTGTGCATGCCAGATGGATGTTTTTACGAAGTGTTTTCCAATGGATAATTTCTCTACATTAAATCATGACTGACTGGTACTATGTTGGAATGTTAGAGGTTTAAATGATAAAGATAAAAGATTGGCTGTTTATAACAAAATTAATGAAAGTCATTGCTCAATTGTTTGTCTTCAAGAGACAAAATGTGAAGATTTTGATCATTCTTTTATAAAAACTTTCTGTCCAAGACGGTTTGACCAGTTTGTTTTTGTTCCATCTGTTGGTGCTTTTGGTGGATTAATAGTTTTATGGAATAACTCTGTTTTCGTGGGCTCTTTACTGGAAACTACAGACTCGGCAATAAAAATCAAGTTTTTCTCCACCCATAACTCAGATACCTGGACACTTGTAAATGTATATGGGCCATGTAGAGGTTTGAAGAGGGATTTGTTTGTACAATGGCTATATCATTTAAATATCCCAAACGATGAAGATTGGCTACTTTTGGGGCATTTTAACTTCATTAGATCACTGGATAATAGAAAAAAGGATGGGGATGATCTCAATGACATCTTCATTTTTAACAGCATCATTAGCCATCTTGGTTTGTTAGAACTGCCTTTAAAGGGAAGAAATTTTACTTGGTCAAATATGCAAGCGAATCCTTTGTTAGAACAATTAGATTGGTTTTTACAACTCCTGGATGGACCATGAAATTCCCCAACACTCTAGTCAATCCTTTATCAAAATCAACTTCTGACCATGTACGTTGTGTGGTTAGTATTTCAACCACAATCCCAAGAGCAAAAATTTTCAGGTTTGAGAATATTTGGATTGAGCAGCCTGGTTTCTTTCAAGTAGTGGAACAAGCCTGGAAGCAACCTGTTAGGCAGGGACCTATTGCTAATATCATTACTGCAAAGTTTAAAAATCTTAGATGTGCTTTGAAGATATGGGGGAAAAGACTATCACACATTAATATCCTGATTGATAAGTGTAACAAATGCATCATTGAGCTGTATGCTATTGAGGATAAGAGGCCCCTAAGCATACCTGAATTTAACTTCAGGAATATTGTTAAATTGCATCTCAAAAAGATGCTCAACACTCAGTCTATATACTGGAAAAACAGATGCACAATTAGATGGGTCAAATTTGGAGGGAAAAATACTAAATACTTCATGCTAAAGCCACTGAAAGATACATGAACAATGTTATCAATCAAATTAAGGATGAAGATGGAAATATTTTGGTCCAACATAAATACAAGGCAGAGGCTTTATGGAATTGCTATAAAACAGAATGGGGGTTTCTTTCCCTACTGAATGCAGGACATATATATCTGATTTTGTCTCAAAAGTTGATGATCTTGATTTCCTTTCTGAGGAGTTTAGTACAGATGAAATTGAAGATGTTGTTAAATATATATATGAAGACTGATAAAGCTCCAGGGCCTAATGGTTTTAATGGGATGTTTGTGAAGAAGTGTTGGCACATAATTAAAGATGATTTCATTAAATTATGTCATGATTTTCACAAGGGTTTAACTCCTCTTGCAAGCGTTAATGGTTCTTTCATTACATTGGTCCCTAAGAAGAACTCTCCTGAGTCTGTCAATGATTTCAGGCATATCTCTCTTACAAACACATGTCTCAAGTTCCTAACAAAATTGGCTGCAAACAGGTTACAAAAGCAAATAAAAAGGTGCATTCATGAGAACTAGTATGGATTCATCAAATGCAGAACAATACAAGATTGTTTGGGATGGACCTTTGAATACTTGCATCAATGTCATGCTTAAAAAAACAAACTATGGTAATAAAATTGGACTTTGAAAAGGCTTTTGACACAATTGAACATGATGCTATAATTAGAATTTTGAAGTGCAAGGGTTTTGATGATATATACATTGGTTGTGTTAAATAAATATTAGTGTCTGGCTCTTCATCTATTTTACTGAATGGAGTACCTGGCAGAAATTTCATCTGTAAGCGTGGTGTTAGACAAGGTGATCCTCTCTCTCCACTATTATATGTTCTTGGGGGATATTTGTTGTAGAGCTTCATTAACAAGGCTTTCAGTGAAGGGAGGTTAATTGCACCAATCCCCAATAGAGGCATTAATGATTTTCCTGTTGTACAATATGCTGATGACACTATTATTATAATGCAAGCTGATCCACAACAATTACACACTCTCAGACAGATTCTTGAAAAATACACTGCATTCACTAGACTTAAGGTTAATTATCATAAATCATCCTTGGTACACATAAATCTAACTCAGGGTGAGGCTACCTCTCTTGCTTTGGAAATTGGTTTTGTCACAGCAAAAATTTCTTTCACTTACCTTGGGCTGCCCATGGGGATTACAAAACCAACAATCAAAGACCTCCCACCTCTGACTGACAGAGTGGAAAGAAGACTGACAGCCTCAGCCTCTTTTTTGTCTTATGGGGACAGACTTGTTTTGGTGAATTCTGTGTTATCCTCTTTACCCCTGCACTACATCAGTTCTCTGAGTGTCCCAAAGGGAATAATTGAAGTCCTAAACATAGCAAGAAGACATTGTTTACGAAGAAAGAGTAAGGATGATGATCATGCTCACTCTATGGCATCTTGGGAAATGATTAGTAAACCAAAATATAAGGGTGGTTTATTAATCATAAATCTTCAAATCCAAAATAAATGCCTGCTTATGAAACACTTACATAACTTCTACAATAAAGCTTATCTGCCTTGGGTGAAATTAGTCTGGAACACATATTATCATGACAGGGTACCTCATACTATCACTGTTTGTGGATATTTCTGGTGGCGTAATATTATGAGCTTGCATGAGGAATATCTCTCAAATTTTAAATGTTCAGTGGGATCTGGAGATACAGCTTTATTCTGGATGGATAACTGGAACAACAATCCTCTCAACTCAACATATCCACATTTATTTTCACATGTACTTGATAAAGAATGCTCTGTAAAGCAAGCAATCCCAATTACCCAGATGTCTAAAGCTTTTCATCTACCAATATATGCTGAAGATAGTACTGAATTACAACATTTATAGATAGAACTGGCTCAAGTCACTCTTCAACAAAATAAACATGATGATGAATGGAAAAGTTTGCATTCAAAAACAGGAGATTACTCTGTCAGTGATATGTACAAGGGATATTTCAAGCACATACCAAATCATTTTCCATCACAGTGGATCTGGAAAAGTAAATGCACATCCAAACATAAGTTTTTTGCCTGGTTGATTGTAAGATCCCTCCTTTGTAAAGGAAAGGATCCCTGTGATTGCAATGCTAGTCCCTGGATCAATGCTAGCATCCACAGTTTAAGATGAAGTACACAGATACAAAGGTCGTTTATTACATTCATTCTAGAGATAAAACATAGTCTTTTACAACTCAGGGCCAAAGGCCTAATACAAGAGTTTATGGAATAAGTAAATAAACACAAGTCCTCATCTTCATGTGCCACAGGCAAGCATGTTGAGTGTAGACTCATGACTCCTACTCATCATCGGAGTAACCTGCAACATCACAAAGATAGCCCAAGTCACCTCATCTAAAGGAGTGGTGATTTGGAAGTTGTCCCACCATGTGGCGGCTGGTCCTTCCAACATGCGTCATGAACTCGACCTTTTCAGCATCCGTGCAACCCACGGTCACTAAGTCCTTGTTCACAGAACGTAGCCAATCATTGGCCACCATGGGATCAGTTGTCCCTGAAAACTTAGCTGGCCTCAAACGCAGAAATCTGGTGAGCATATCAAAACCCGGAGGGTTGTTGTTGTTGTTATTGTTGTTGTTGTTATTGGGGTTGTTGTTGTTATTCTGGTTTTGGATGAATGTTGTCATCATCTGCATAAGCTGTGTTTGAGCATTCATCATCTGTTGCATTTCCGGAGTGATGTTGTTGGGGTTGGGGTTTGCGCGACGGGGAGGCATCTGTGGGTTGTTCAAATAGAGATAAGAATGAGATACCCATAGATGTTTTATGCACATTACATCACAAGCAAACACAAAGCATGCAACACAAGAATAAAAGTTCAACAACCAGATAACAAGTTCATGGAGTAAAACATACAAGTGGCAAGCCATCCACATGACGGATGGTCCAATAACAAGTTCACAAATAACAAGTACGATAATAAAAGGACAAACGAGTAGTCAAGTCTACTCATCAGCATCAATCTCCTCCTCAACAAAGGTAAGACCTGCGTTCTCCATCGCGGTCTTGTTCTCCTCAATAGTAGTGGTCAAGGAATCGATCTTGGCCTTAAGAGTCCTCTTCTGGGAGCGAAGCCTCTCGATCACCATCTGCTGCTGCTCTAGCTCGAAATCCTTGGACTTCAGTTCTTCAGTCATGTCCCGGATCTTCTTGTTCCTATCCTGGACGCGTTTCTCCTGACTCTTGAACTTGCGGTCCTGGGTCTCGAACTTCGTCTCCATTTCCTTGACTATCTCGTCCTGCTGTGCGAAAAGCTTGTCCTTCTCGCGAAGCTGCACCTGGAGCTCGTCATTGCTGAGAATGACGTTGGTCATGTCCGTGTCCACGTGCCTGATGAGAGACTCTAAGTCCTAGAGATAGAGACGTATCGGCTCTGCTGTGTCCCTCGAGTCGTCCTCAAAGTCGATGGACTCTCCATCCTCATCACGTCTTCCGAAGACGTGAAAGTGGGTGCCTCTAACCTGTCGGGAGTGACGACCTAACAGACGTCCTATCAGGTCCTGCATGACTACCTCCATGCCTCTCTCCCTGTCGTCGTGCATCAGCTTGAAGACGATGGCCTCCGTAGTAGGCTCTCAAGCGTCCGGGCTGGTTCACCTTGAAGCCCCAGAGGTCCTTCCTCTCTAACTTGGTGAGTGGATGCACCATGATGGTGGGAAGAGGGAGATCGAGCAAAGTAGTAAGCTCAATGATACGAGGACCAAAGCGGGTAACCTGGAACTCCTCAACAGTGCTGATGGTAATAGGCATCTATTTATAAGATAGAAAAGTTAGGACAACACAATTTAAGATAAAACAAGACAAACATTTCATACATATCCATGGAACACAAAATCACACAAGGCATGCATACATGATTCCATTTCATCAATCAAGGTCCAAACTTATTTAAGGTATCATTTTGGAAAATAAGGTGATAGGTGGTGGTCCAACTAACGAAGTGCGTTCACAATCCTATCTCACTGGATCTGTTGGCTAACACAATGCATCCACCTATCTTGTTCACATGATTCCATCACTAAGTCTATAATATCTCCCCTTAAGGTTTGGTTGGTGGCTTCCAACTCTTGGGTAAGCTCCTTCTCTTTCTCTAAGTCTTTTTGGAGGTTGAGCATTCTGCACTTGACTCTAGCACTTAGTTCTTTGATATTCCTCCAAGCTGCTTCTCTTGCTGACTCAAAGAATGTGGTGTGCATCACAGTGTTGGTGTACATGCAGAATCCTCTTTCTTTGTGGTTGTCTTCCTTGTTTTTGTACAAGTGAAGTTGCACCCACCAATACTCCACTCCTTCATCCATCACTGGAAAGCCTTTGTACACAGCTGCACCATGTGCTTCCATTGCCACCATGAGGTCCTTGAGAATTTTGGGAAACTCAGTTTCACACTCCAAGGTCATGGTCATGAGTGGTCCTTTCTTCACGGCTTCGTTGATGGAGTTCATCTACAAATAGAGATGAGAGTGAGAAGATTAGAAAAGTTTTACGAGAAGAATAGACAAGTGTAGAAGTAGTTGAAACTTTTTCCTTAGTGGTTTTCCAATCCTAGGGTCATAATCCTACAGGCAACACAGTGCTCTGATACCATCTGTAAGATCCCTCCTTTGTAAAGGAAAGGATCCCTGTGATTGCAATGCTAGTCCCTGGATCAATGCTAGCATCCACAGTTTAAGATGAAGTACACAGATACAAAGGTCGTTTATTACATTCATTCCAGAGATAAAACATAGTCTTTTACAACTCAGGGCCAAAGGCCTAATACAAGAGTTTATGGAATAAGTAAATAAACACAAGTCCTCATCTTCATGTGCCACAGGCAAGCATGTTGAGTGTAGACTCATGACTCCTACTCATCATCGGAGTAACCTGCAACATCAAAAGTTACAGCCACAGTGGGTCAATACTTTGGAATAGTATTGGCAAGTGATACCTTAGTAAATTTTAAGTGGACTATATTTCTATATGCATTTTGGCTAAGTGTAGCTTGGCTTGCTTTGCTTGAAAATAGGTTTTTCCTATTAGTTGAAATTGCTAAGTTTTTCTTTGTCAAAAACTTTCCCAAGAAACCACCAATAGACATTGGGGTCCTTCACCCTTGTTCAACTACAAGTTTTACTTAGAAGTTGGAGTGATGAGATTCTTGTAGCTTCCATGTCTTGATGCTCAAGATGTCCATTGCCATGGACTTGGCTAAGTACTTAGATTTTCCATCTGCAAAGGTTGTGCACTTTCCCCACCAGACTTGGTTTCCCAAGACAAGACCTTTCAGAAGCCTTTCCTTAGTCAAATGGACGCGCTCCAACCTATCATTCCCACTACCACCAACTGTCCAAGTGACTAAGTTCTAGCAACCTATATGATCAAGGCAGAGCCCATATTGCCAAGTGGTTGCACTGTAAGCTTTCTCAACACTTGGCCTCCAAATCCCTTTGTGCCTGGGTGGCATACCACAAGTGAGATACACAAGCCAAATCCATGGCCTTGTGTAACCACTCAACCAAAAACCACCATTCAAGTCCCATTCCACCCAGGAAGTTCATTGCTTAGTTGTTTTATTAAGTAAAGCATGAGTCCCAAAGGACTTAGAATTATTTCATCATAGCATGTACATTCTTTACCAACCCTTGTTTTCTACTAGCTAGGATAAGCATGGCATAGTAAGTTAACTTAGGAAAATTCCCTAGCAATTCTACAATTCTACACTACATAGGATTTCCCAACATAGCATTTGGCAAAATTAGCATGCAAGACTTAGCAAAAATAATTCTAATGCTTATCCAAAATAAAGGGGTGGAAATATCATGAAGTATCACTTGCCTTGGTAATGGGGAGAGTGGCACTCTTCACAATCACAGTCACTAGCAAAATCTACACAAGAATTTTGTAGAACACAATTACATACAATTAATATACAAGCAAAGATATGAATGCATGCATGCAAGAAAATGCTAAGTGTAGATTTTTGAAAACTCTACCAAGAAAGTGCATGAAACAGAAACATAACCAAGCCAAAAAGTTTGCTAACTAAACTTATTTATCCCTAAAACTATTTGCTAAACAAAAACTATACTCAAAATGGACCTAAACATGTTTCTGCATACAAAGTCATTTTAACAGATACTATTTGTTAAACACATTGCATATTCAGAAATGCCTTGATTCACTGATTCCAACGGTATAAAATTTGCAAAAATCTAACATGGGAATCAAAAGTTATAGCCATTTGAAAATTGGATCTAAATTTGATTTGAATTCTGTTTTTGATTCAAACCCTAGCCACGCGTCTTAATTCTATTGGCCGATACCGATTCGCTCCGGATCACGCTTGTGAGCCGTAGGATCTAATTAAAACGCGCGGTCCAGATCTAGCATAACGGTTCGATTAGTGATTATATCGTAAGCGTTGGATCCAGATCCAACGACGCTCGAGCATGCGACCATGTCCTGGCGGCGGCGGCCAGCGGCGAGCGCCGGGCCGCGGCGGCGCTAGCGTTCTAGGTCGCGCGCGAGTGGGGGAAGTGGCTTACCAGAACCGCAGTGGCGTGCTGAAGCTCAAGGTGGCGTTGGTTTGCGAAGGGGCGCGCTGGCACGGTCTCAGGGGCTCGTCGGAGTTGCGCGGGCGTCCGCCGCCAAGTCGTTGTTGCCGAAGTTTGGCGTCGCCCTAGCACGAACCAGAGGCATCAGGAGTTGCGCGAGACGCAGGCGAACAAATTTGCGTGAAGGAGGGGGCAAGGGGTGCTCGGGTTTTACCTTAATTGGTCGCCGGAGTCAGGCGGCGGCGCAGTGGTTTCCGTGGACGGAGACGACAACCGGGTCACGAGCAGGCAAAGGAAAGGTGTCGGCAGTGCACAAGGTCATTGAGCATCCTTGTTTGAATCGAGAGAGGGCGGTCGAGGCTCACCGGAATCGATCGGAGTCGTCGGCAGTGCGGGCTTCGAGAGCTAATGCGCGCACTGGTGGCGGAGTGAGTGAGGAGAGTGGGGAAAAGCTCATGCGAGGGGATTAAATAGGCCCAGCGCGACAGAAACGCTGCGGCATAAAGGCCAATTACGCCGCCATTACCGGCTTCACTGCGGCGTGGTCGCGGGCGCGATTTGGGGAAAGACGAGGGCGACGGAGAGGGCCCGCCACAACGGCGCCAAGAGGAGGTGGGTCCGGCTGTCGCTGGTCAGGTGATGCTGGCGTGAGAGAGAAAGATATGCCCCGGGTGGGCTAGCTGGGCCAGTTCTTTTGTTGGGCTGGAATCCTGGCGCCGGCCCTTTTCTAATTCTTTCTCCTTTTTCTTTTTCTGTTTCCAATTTCTGAATTGATTTTCAAATGAATTCAAGTTTCATTTGAATTCAAAACTTCTTGGGATTTTTGCAGTGAGCAGTAATCTCAAATATGGGCACAAAATCATGTGGTTACTTTGCAAAGGTTTGGTCAAGCTTGGTGAACAAAATATCAGAGGCTTAGCACTTGGTTTGCAAAATTTGAGAAATATTTCCAAATTGTAAATCTTGGTCCAAAACCAAACTCAATCCTTTCTATAAGAAAGGCAGACAAGCTAGGTTTAAAATCAATCAAACTTCTCAAATGGGGATGGCCATTTGATTTGAATCTGCTCACATAAAATCATAGCACTTTGTGCTACTGTTTTCTAGAATGAGTTTGAAATTGTTCTCAAATCTATATGCATGCATGAATGATATGCAAACTTTGAAATTATGATTTTAGGGATGTTACAAATCTAACCCCCTTAAGGTGAATCTCGCCCTCGAGATTCAGATTGGCTAGCAAATAGGTGAGGGTGGTCTTTCCGAAGATCATCTTCTCTTTCCCATGTTGCTTCCTCTTCGGAATGATGATTCCATTGCACTTTGCAAAACTTGATAGTCTTTGTTCTCGTGACTCTTTATGCAGTCTCAAGAATCTTGATAGGCTTTTCTTCATAAGTGAGATCACTTTCTAGTTGAACTTCTTCCAAAGGTATGGTATCCTTCAAAGAAGATTCTTCCATTTCTGGGTGACATTTCTTAAGCTGACTCACATGAAATACATTATGGACTGTTGATAGAGATGCTGGCAGTTCAATTTCATAGGCAACTTCTCCTTTGCGAATCATAATCTTGAATGGCCCAACATACCTTGGTGCCAACTTTCCTTTGACTCCGAATCTTTTCACTCCACGGAGTGGTGATACTCTAAGATAAGCCCTATCACCAACCTCGTAGGTGACTTCTCTACGCTTAGGATCTGCGTAGCTTTTCTGTCGGGACTGTGCTATCTTTAATCTGTCCTTAACTAATTTGACTTTCTCTTCGGCTTCTTTGATAAGATCTGGCCCGAATAAACTTCTTTCTCCCACACCATTCCATAACAATGGGGTGGTACATTTTCTTCCGTAGAGAAACTTAAACGATGCCATCTCAATGCTGGCTTGATAGCTGTTGTTATAAGAAAATTCTGCGTAAGGCAGACTTTCATCCCAACTTGCTCCATAATCTAGGGCACATGCCCTCAACATGTCTTCCAGAATTTTATTAGTCCTTTCTGTTTGTCCATCGGTTTGAGGATGAAAGCGATCTTGAATTCCAACCTCGTTCCCAATGACTCATGTAGCTGTCTCCAAAAATGGGAAGTGAATTGGGTTCCCCTATCGGACACAATACTCTTAGGCACACCGTGAAGGCATACAATTCTACTCATGTAGATTTTGGCTAACTTGGCACTTGTATAGGTTGTCTTCACGGGTATGAAATGTGCCACTTTAGTTAAGCGATCCACGACTACCCATATGGAATCATATCCTGATCTGGTCCTTGGTAATCCGGTGATGAAATCCATACCAATTTTGTCCCATTTCCAATCAGGAATAGGTAGTGGTTGAAGCAACCCTACTGGTTTCTGATGCTCCGCTTTTACCCTGCTACACACATCACACAAAGCAATATGCTCGGCGATGTCTCTCTTGAGATTGTTCCACCAAAATCTTTCTTTCATGTCCATGTACATTTTTGTGTTACCCGGGTGAATAGAATACGGAGAGTTGTGCGCTTCTTGCAAAATCAGTTTTCGTAACTCCGGATCTTGTGGAACACAGATACGTTTCCCATGCCATAATGTACCCTGTTCGTCTTCATGGAAATTTTTAGCTCTCCCTTGGCCAATATTTTCCTTAATCCTTTCAATTTCCTTATCGGTCTTCTGAGCTTCTCGAATCTTGTCCAACAAAGTGGGTTGAACATCCAAAGACATAAGATGTCCTTCAGGCACAATCTCCAATCTGAGTTCTTTGAATTGAGTACACAAATCATCTGGCAGTTCTCCTTTGGTAAGGCCATTTGCAAACACCTTACGACTTAGAGCATCTGCTACAACATTTGCTTTACTGGGGTGGTATTGAAAACTCAAGTCATAATCCTTGATAAGCTCTAACCATCTTCTCTGTCTCATATTGATTTCCTTTTGGGTGAAGATATACTTCAAACTTTTGTGGTCCGTGAACACTTCACAACGCTTTCCCAAAAGGTAATGTCTCCATGTTTTGAGTGCGTGGACGACAGAGGCTAACTCTAAATCATGAGTAGGATAGTTTACTTCATGAGTTTTGAGTTGTCTCGAGGCATAGGCCACAACTTTACCGTCTTGCATAAGTACGGCACCCAAACCATGATGAGATGCATCACAATATACTTGGAAATCCTTTTCCAAATCTGGCAGACATAGAACTGGTGCTGTCACAAGTCTCTTCTTCAATTCTTGAAAGCTGACTTCACAACCTTCAGACCAAGCAAATTTCTAGTCTTTATTTAACAACTCAGTCATTGGCTTAGCAACCTTTGAGAAATTTTCAATGAACCTTCTGTAGTAACCTGCTAAGCCGAGGAAACTACGAACTTCTTTCACATTCTTGGGAGATTCCCATTCTGTCACAGCTGAAACCTTAGCATGATCAACTGCTACACCATCCTTTGTCATAACATGACCAAGAAAACCAACTTCCTCTAACCAAAACTCACACTTGCTGAATTTGGCATAAAGTTTATGCTCTCTTAACTTTTCAAGTATCAAACGCAAGTGTCCCTCATGTTCTTCTTTCCTCTTAGAGTAGACTAAGATGTCATCGATGAAAACGACAACAAACTTGTCAAGGAATTCCATGAACACTTTGTTCATCATATTCATGAAGTAGGCTGGAGCATTGGTTAAGCCAAAAGGCATCACGGTATATTCATACAAGCCATACCTTGTTGTGAATGCTGTTTTAGGTATGTCTTGCTCTCTTATCTTGAGTTGAAAATAGCCTGACCGGAGATCAATCTTCGAGAACACACATGCTCCCTCTAGCTGGTCAAACAAGTCATTGGTTCTTGGCAAAGGATATTTGTTCTTGATAGTTACCTCATTGAGCGAACGGTAATCTATGCATAACCTTTGGCTTCTATCTTTCTTCTCCACAAACAATACTGGGGATCCCCAAGATGAAGAACTTGGTTGAATAAACCCTTTCTGTAACTGTTCTCCTAGTTGCTTTTTGAGTTCCTTCAGTTCATCAACTGACATTTTGTACGGTCTCTTTGCTATTGGTCCAGAACCTGGTACTAAATCTATCAGAAATTCCACATCTCTATCTGGTGGCATTCCTGGCAACTCTTCCGGAAACACATCCGGATACTCACATACAATTGGCACACTGTCCATGCTAACCCCCTTAAGATAATTTAGCTTACTTCCTTTGGATTCAAAGTTTGACCTGAATTTTATTCTCTTTCCTTCCGGGGTTGTGAGTGCAACAGTACGATTAGCACAATCTAGTACTCCTTCATACTTAGCCATCCAATCCATTCCCAATATTACGTCTAGTCCTTGGGAATCTAGGATTATCAGGCTCACTGGAAACTTATGCTTTCCAAACTCTATGACAAGATCCCGGCATCCAAGACTTACTATCATATCTCCACCCGGAGAACTAACTTTTATTGGACACCCAATGTTTTCAGATGCAAACCCATTTCTATCAACAAATGCTTTTGATATGAATGAATGAGATGCACCAGTGTCAAAGAGTACAAATGCTGGAATGGAATTGAGTCTGAACTTACCAGCAACAGCATCAGGCTCCTCATAGACCTCCTCCACATTGATGTGGTTAACCTGTCCTTTCTGAAAAGGATTGGGCTTGTTAGGTCCTTCAACCTTCTTCTCAGGGCACTCATTAGCATAATGCCCCAGCTTCTTGCATTTGAAGCACTCAACTTTGACCGATGTCCTTTTGCGGTGACCTCCACTTCCACTACCATTCCCACTGTGGTGGCTCTTATGTCCACTCTTGTGGTTCTTGTACTTGTCATTGTCATGACTGCGGTGATGCTTGTTGTCATGACGGTTGTGGTTGTGGTGTTTGTTGAATTTCCCATGCTTATGGGATCCTGAGCTTCCACTGTCATCATAGTCAGATCGTTTGTGAGACGACCCCGAGCTGTGTTTGTCGGAGTGTTTCCTCTTCCTACTCTCGACTTGCTTCATTTTATTCTCCAAAATAGCAGCCTTGTCACACAGAGACTGATAAGTTGGAACATATGCCACAGACAACTGCAAGTTTAACTCATCATTCAAGCCTTCCAGAAACTTTTCCTTTCTTTTGGCATCTGTGTCAACCTCATCCGGTGCATAGCGCGCCATATTGTTGAACTCTTCTATATATTCAGCCACGCTGCGGTGGCGCTGCTTCAGGTTGTGAAACTCCTTCTTTTTCAGGCTCATCATTCCTGATGAGATATGAGCAGTGCGAAAGCCATCTTCAAAGATAGCCCAAGTCACCTCATCTAAAGGAGTGGTGATTTGGAAGTTGTCCCACCATGTGGCGGCTGGTCCTTCCAATAGATGCGCTGCGAACCTGACCTTTTCAGCATCCGTGCAGCCCACGGTCACTAAGTCCTTGTTCACAGAACGTAGCCAATCATTGGCCACCATGGGATCAGTTGTCCCCGAAAACTTAGCTGGCCTCAAACGCAGAAATCTGGTGAGCATATCAAAACCCGGAGGGTTGTTGTTGTTGTTGTTGTTGTTGTTGTTGTTGTTGTTATTGTTGTTGTTGTTATTGGGGTTGTTGTTGTTATTCTGGTTTTGGATGAATGTTGTCATCATCTGCATAAGCTGTGTTTGAGCATTCATCATCTGTTGCATTTCCGGAGTGATGTTGTTGGGGTTGGGGTTTGCGCGACGGGGAGGCATCTGTGGGTTGTTCAAATAGAGATAAGAATGAGATACCCATAGATGTTTTATGCACATTACATCACAAGCAAACACAAAGCATGCAACACAAGAATAAAAGTTCAACAACCAGATAACAAGTTCATGAAGTAAAACATACAAGTGGCAAGCCATCCACATGTCGGATGGTCCGATAACAAGTTCACAAATAACAAGTACGATAATAAAAGGACAAACGAGTAGTCAAGTCTACTCATTAGCATCAATCTCCTCCTCGACGAAGGTAAGACCTGCGTTCTCCATCGCGGTCTTGTTCTCCTCAATAGTAGTGGTCAAGGAATCGATCTTGGCCTTGAGAGTCCTCTTATGGGAGCGAAGCCTCTCGATCACCATCTTCTGCTGCTCTAGCTCGAAATCCTTGGACTTCAGTTCTTCAGTCATGTCCCGGATCTTCTTGTTCCTATCCTGGACGCGTTTCTCCTGACTCTTGAACTTGCGGTCCTGGGTCTCGAACTTCGTCTCCATTTCCTTGACTATCTCGTCCTGCTGTGCGAAAAGCTTGTCCTTCTCGCGAAGCTGCACCTGGAGCTCGTCATTGCTGAGAATGACGTTGGTCATGTCCGTGTCCACGTGCCTGATGAGAGACTCTAAGTCCTAGAGATAGAGGAGTATCGGCTCTGCTGTGTCCCTCGAGTCGTCCTCAAAGTCGATGGACTCTCCATCCTCATCACGTCTTCCGAAGACGTGAAAGTGGGTGCCTCTAACCTGTCGGGAGTGACGACCTAACAGACGTCCTATCAGGTCCTGCATGACTACCTCCATGCCTCTCTCCCTGTCGTCGTGCATCAGCTTGAAGACGATGGCCTCCGTAGTAGGCTCTGTCTGGCGTCCGGGCTGGTTCACCTTGAAGCCCCAGAGGTCCTTCCTCTCTAACTTGGTGAGTGGATGCACCATGATGGTGGGAAGAGGGAGATCGAGCAAAGTAGTAAGCTCAATGATACGAGGACCAAAGCGGGTAACCTGGAACTCCTCAACAGTGCTGATGGTAATAGGCATCTATTTATAAGATAGAAAAGTTAGGACAACACAATTTAAGATAAAACAAGACAAACATTTCATACATATCCATGGAACACAAAATCACACAAGGCATGCATACATGATTCCATTTCATCAATCAAGGTCCAAACTTATTTAAGGTATCATTTTGGAAAATAAGGTGATAGGTGGTGGTCCAACTAACGAAGTGCGTTCACAATCCTATCTCACTGGATCTCATTGGCTAACACAATGCATCCACCTATCTTGTTCACATGATTCCATCACTAAGTCTATAATATCTCCCCTTAAGGTTTGGTTGGTGGCTTCCAACTCTTGGGTAAGCTCCTTCTCTTTCTCTAAGTCTTTTTGGAGGTTGAGCATTCTGCACTTGACTCTAGCACTTAGTTCTTTGATATTCCTCCAAGCTGCTTCTCTTGCTGACTCAAAGAATGTGGTGTGCATCACAGTGTTGGTGTACATGCAGAATCCTCTTTCTTTGTGGTTGTCTTCCTTGTTTTTGTACAAGTGAAGTTGCACCCACCAATACTCCACTCCTTCATCCATCACTGGAAAGCCTTTGTACACAGCTGCACCATGTGCTTCCATTGCCACCATGAGGTCCTTGAGAATTTTGGGAAACTCAGTTTCACACTCCAAGGTCATGGTCATGAGTGGTCCTTTCTTCACGGCCGTTGATGGAGTTCATCTACAAATAGAGATGAGAGTGAGAAGATTAGAAAAGTTTTACGAGAAGAATAGACAAGTGTAGAAGTAGTTGAAACTTTTTCCTTAGTGGTTTTCCAATCCTAGGGTCATAATCCCACAGCAACACAGTTGCTTTCGATACCATCTGTAAGATCCCTCCTTTGTAAAGGAAAGGATCCTGTGATTGCAATGCTAGTCCACGGATCAATGCTAGCATCCACAGTTTAAGATGAAGTACACAGATACAAAGGTCGTTTATTACATTCATTCCGGAGATAAAACATAGTCTTTACAACTCAGGCCAAAGGCCTAATACAAGAGTTTATGGAATAAGTAAATAAACACAAGTCCTCATCTTCATGTGCCACAGGCAAGCATGTTGAGTGTAGACTCATGACTCCTACTCATCATCGAGTAACTGCAACATCAAAAGTTACAGCCACAGTGGGTCAATACTTTGGAATAGTATTGGCAAGTGATACCTTAGTAAATTTTAAGTGGACTATATTTCTATATGCATTTTGGCTAAGTGTAGCTTGGCTTGCTTTGCTTGAAAATAGGTTTTTCCTATTAGTTGAAATTGCTAAGTTTTTCTTTGTCAAAAACTTTCCCAAGAAACCACCAATAGACATTGGGGTCCTTCACCCTTGTTCAACTACAAGTTTTACTTAGAAGTTGGAGTGATGAGATTCTTGTAGCTTCCATGTCTTGATGCTCAAGATGTCCATTGCCATGGACTTGGCTAAGTACTTAGATTTTCCATCTGCAAAGGTTGTGCACTTTCCCCACGGACTTGGTTTCCCAAGACAAGACCTTTCAGAAGCCTTTCCTTAGTCAAATGGACGCGCTCCAACCTATCATTCCCACTACCACCAACTGTCCAAGTGACTAAGTTCTAGCAACCTATATGATCAAGGCAGAGCCCATATTGCCAAGTGGTTGCACTGTAAGCTTTCTCAACACTTGGCCTCCAAATCCCTTTGTGCCTGGGTGGCATACCACAAGTGAGATACACAAGCCAAATCCATGGCCTTGTGTAACCACTCAACCAAAAACCACCATTCAAGTCCCATTCCACCCAGGAAGTTCATTGCTTAGTTGTTTTATTAAGTAAAGCATGAGTCCCAAAGGACTTAGAATTATTTCATCATAGCATGTACATTCTTTACCAACCCTTGTTTTCTACTAGCTAGGATAAGCATGGCATAGTAAGTTAACTTAGGAAAATTCCCTAGCAATTCTACAATTCTACACTACATAGGATTTCCCAACATAGCATTTGGCAAAATTAGCATGCAAGACTTAGCAAAAATAATTCTAATGCTTATCCAAAATAAAGGGGTGGAAATATCATGAAGTATCACTTGCCTTGGTAATGGGGAGAGTGGCACTCTTCACAATCACAATCACTAGCAAAATCTACACAAGAATTTTGTAGCACACAATTACATACAATTCATATACAAGCAAAGATATGAATGCATGCATGCAAGAAAATGCTAAGTGATGATTTTTGAAAACTCTACCAAGCAAGTTCATGAAACAGAAACATAACCAAGCCAAAAAGTTTGCTAACTAAACTTATTTAGCCCTAAAACTATTTGCTAAACAAAAACTATACTCAAAATGGACCTAAACATGTTTCTGCATACAAAGTCATTTTAACAGATACTATTTGTTAAACACATTGCAGATTCAGAAAGGCCTTGATTCACTGATTCCAACGGTATAAAATTTGCAAAAATCTAACGTGGGAATCAATAGTTATAGCCATTTGAAAATTGGATCTAAATCTGATTTGAATTCTGTTTTTGATTCAAACCCTAGCCACGCGTCTTAATTCTATTGGCCGATACCGATTCGCTCCGGATCACGCTTGTGAGCCGTAGGATCTAATTAAAACGCGCGGTCCAGATCTAGCATAACGGTTCGATTAGTGATTCTATCGTAAGCGTTGGATCCGAATCAACGGCGCCGAGCATGCGACCATGTCACAGCGGCGCGTGGCCGGGCGCTTCGCCAATGGCGCTAAGCGTTCTAGGTCACGCGAGAGGAAGTGGCTTACCGAACCGCGATGCGTCTTTGAAGCTCAAGGTGGCGTTGGTTTGCGAAGGGGCGCGCTGGCACTGTCTTAGGGGCTCGTCGGAGTTGCGGGCGGCGTCTGTCGCTTGCAGTCGTGGTTGTTGCCGAAGTTTGGCGTCGCCCTAGCACGAACCAGAGGCATCAGGAGTTGCGCGAGACGCAGGCGAACAAATTTGCGTGAAGGAGGGGGCAAGGGGCGCTCGGGTTTTACCTTAATTGGTCGCCGGAGTCAGGCGGCGGCGCAGGTGGTTTCGGTCGTGGACGGAGACGACAACCTGGGTCACGAGCAGGCAAAGGAAAGGTGTCAGCAGGTGCACAAGGTCATTCTGAGCATCCTTGTTTGAATCAGAGAGAGGGGGGCGGTCGAGGCTCACCGGAATCGATCGCCGGAGTCGTCGGTACAGCGGGGCTTCGAGAGCTAATGCGCGCAGCCTGGTGGCGGAGTGAGCGAGGAGAGTGGGGGGAAAAGCTCGCGGTGCAGAGGGGATTAAATAGGCCCAGGCGCGACAGGAAACGCCTGCGGCATAAAGGCCAATTACGCCGCGCCATTACCGGCTTCACTGCAGCGGCGACGTGGTCGCGGGCGCGATTTGGGGAAGACGAGGGCGACGTGGAGAGGGCCCGCTCGTCAGCGAAGCGCGCGAAGAGGAGGTGGGGTCCGGCTGTCAGTGGCTGTGTGGGTGCGCTGGCGCGTGCGAGAGAGAAAGATATGCCCCGGGTGGGCTAGCTGGGCCAGTTCTTTTGTTGGGCTGGAATCCTGGCGCCGGCCCTTTTCTAATTCTTTCTCCTTTTTCTTTTTCTGTTTCCAATTTCTGAATTGATTTTCAAATGAATTCAAGTTTCATTTGAATTCAAAACTTCTTGGGATTTTTGCAGTGAGCAGTAATCTCAAATATGGGCACAAAATCATGTGGTTACTTTGCAAAGGTTTGGTCAAGCTTGGTGAACAAAATATCAGAGGCTTGGCACTTGGTTTGCAAAATTTGAGAAATGGTTTTTGAAACATTTCCAAATTGTAAATCTTGGTCCAAAACCACACTCAATCCTTTCTATAAGAAAGGCAAACAAGCTAGGTTTAAAATCAATCAAACTTCTCAAATGGGGATGGCCATTTGATTTGAATCTGCTCACATAAAATCATAGCACTTTGTGCTACTGTTTTCTAGAATGAGTTTGAAATTGTTCTCAAATCTATATGCATGCATGAATGATATGCAAACTTTGAAATTATGATTTTAGGGATGTTACATTGATAATCCATGACCACATTAATACTAAAGATATGCTGCTCAGAAGACATTGGAATGTTTATGACAATCATAATTGTGTTCTTTGCCCTTTTCACACCCTTGAAGACTGGTCAGATTTATTTTTTGAATGCAATTTTAGTATGAGAATTTAGGCATACCTTCAGGTTGTCTGGGGTACAGGATCTGGACCAAAAAATTTGAAACATGCAAAACAGAAATTCAAGGGTCCATGCTTCATAGAGATTGCTATTCTGGCCTGTTAGAATATTTGGAAGCAGAAAAATGAATTTTTTTTCAAAGGAATAAGACCATCTTTCAACTCTTGGAAATCAGGGTTTATCTGTGATATTTCACTCCTAAAATACAGAGTCAGAAAGAAGACCATCACAGATCTTAACTCCTGGATCGATGGTTTATTGTAATTTTTGTATAGTTTTTTTCTCTTTTATGTACATAAGTTTTGTGTTAGTTTGTTAGCTTGTACATAAGAATTCTGGTTTTATTTTAAATAAAAGACTATGGGGGGCTCCCCTGCAGTAAATATTCAAAAAAAACTGTACACATATAGAGTGCTAACAATAAAATACACATGTATCCTTAAGGGAAGGAAGATAACTCTTCTCAGATCCATGACGACATCTTTCAACATTTCACATGAATCGGAGAAGGTTACTTATAACATCCAGAACAAATACTTCAAGACGACTCAAAGATGGTCCTCAAAAGTTTCCAACATTAATGCCAAATGTTCCATATGAATCTAAATTACATAGTGGAGATGAGGATGTCATCGATGGGCTCGATAAAAAACTTATCGAACTCCAAAATAATGGACTCATATGTTGCATGAGCAAGGCATAAATACTGGTCAGACCAAAGGACATGAAGATTTACTTAGGTGAAACATCACAGGTAGAAACATCATCAAGATAGTCCTTGGAACTGAGTTTGATTTGAGAATAACCCAAATCAAATAAAAGGTGGGGGAAGATAACATATCCACAAAGGAGATACTATCCTTCTTCAACACAATAAAACTATACATCCCTTTAAGAAGAAACAGAGTTGGGTAGAACTTTTGTCTTACAACTCTCCAAGTTGTTGTTTAAGCTCAACCAACTAGTTCAAGGGTATCCAGTTCGGATCCTTGGAGACAAGAGCAGTTCAGAGAACTTGCTTGCTCAAGAACTTGACAAAACGGTCATGTGGCAACATGGTAATACTTCTAGAAAGACGTCTGGAACATCACGAACCACCGATACACTTAGTTCAAGAGGTAACTTGCTTTGTAAGACAAGAAGATACAGTATTAGGGTTTTGACACAAGCCTAACTCTTTGACCAAAGAGAGTGTACCAGAGTAACGGACTTGGTACCACGATCATCCTTTGCTTAGTGATATAATTAACCAATCATGCTAAGAATGACACAAATGTCCTTGGAGGTCAAAGCAATCATAATTGCTAAGAATCTCAGATAGCTACATTATTACGCACATGCATCACTTACAAGCACGAAAGTTCGAGGAAGGGTGGGTAAAAATAGGTAGAAGCATCACTTCATTAAGGTGTCATGAAAATCGGCACAACCTCTTAGTATAAAAGAGGGTGATACTTTAAGGTAGAACAGGTAGAAGCTAATCATTGCCTCTAGGTCTACGGATTACAACACTTTGACCTAGTCTTAGAAGAGACGAGTTACTGGAGTTTGTTTCTCCTGGCATCCTGAAATGGTTTGTCTTGATGGACCACAAGAGTATCTTGCATCGTAATACACCAATGCTCATTTACTACTTGGCCACCAACTGGTAGACAAAGGTTGGAAAACAACAAGGGAGAAATAGAACATATTCAGGATAGAATCCCAAGATGTGGTGTATAAGTCAACAACCTTCCGAAAACCAATGCAGGGAAGGGGAAAAGTGTGGCAGAGTCACGGATATAGATGCGAGACTCTTTGAGGATTACTCTTGTCTGATCTATTTGGTTCCATTAAAGAACATCTGACATAGCTAGTGGTAGGGGAATTCCTTAGTTGTCACAATTCAATCGCGACAAATACCACAATCTTGAAGGCTAGGATTGTAGTACCAGCCATCCTAAGGTAATGTGTGAACATTTATGACAGGGTTCAAAGGGTTGGATCTTGGTTAAAGGTCAGCTTCCTATACAAGATTCACAACACCAGAATCCAGCACAATTAGGGATCATCGGTTCAAGTCCAAGGGTTAAAACCCAAAGGAGTAACTACTACTTGAGTGATAAAGTGTAAACTACAAGATAGCAATCACGAGTTAGCTTCCAAGGGAAGTTACAAATTCTGGAGTATCCGGACAAACAAAAAGGAGGCACACAAGGCGAAAGGGAACCTCGAAGCCTAGAATAGAATACTGTGGCACACACAATATAATATTATGGGCCCAAAATATAGAGAGATCATGATGGAAAGGAATCTCTCAGAAGAAACAGAGCTAGGAGAACAAGGAACACACACAACAACTCTAGAGAACTCAACACTAGGTCAACTGGCTAAGAATCGACATGCCCAAAAGTCACCTAAGCTTTGAAATACTAGAAGAGATATCAAAACTTTTCCAAAATCAACACAAGATGAGATGACCCAGAGTTAGACCGGTACCAGATAAAGAGTAAAAGAAGAATACTAGAATTTTTGGAAATACTTTTCATCTTTAAAGTAGTTTTCACAAGCACTAGACTCAACATCGACCAATAGCAAGGTTTTCCTACGGTCGGTACTACTCTAATACCAAAACATGTGACACCCCCAGGATCAAGGCTAAACAAATCCACACCTCCGTCTGACATAAGCTTAACCTTGAGCTCGAGAATATTCAGTGAAGAATCGGTAACACAACAGTGACCCTACGACACAAAATTTATTACAGCGAGCTCATAGCTGAGCATAGAACCAAATTATTACAAGAAGAGGTCACTGACCATAAACATCAAACAACGTAAGGAAAATTATGCTATTAAATATAGCAAACTTAACAAATGGACTAAGAGGCCTGAAGCATAATGATGATGTCCCATCCCATAGATTCCAGGCTGCCGTCCGGGAACCCCAAGCTACTCGTCGGCATCGATGTAGTACCAGACTGATCATCAAGGAACACTTATCTGCCAAAAGTATCAACAAAGCAAGGGTGAATATAGGGTGTACTCAACAAGACTTATGGTTGGTGGGGCTATTTTGCGTAAAGCCATCTTTGTTTATAAAATGAGAGAGATAAGAAGATCATCTATCAGAATACTTTAAAAGGGGATAAGAGAGCAACATCTTCAAAGAATTGTTCATCATGTTTGATATCCACAAGTCATCATCATCTAAACCTTAACTAGGATTGCTCCCTCATACCCATGAGGAAGCATCCTTAAGCACATGTTGATCAGCCAAGTTTTATGATTAGATTATAGTTATCTATGATCTTAGAATTCAGTCACCAAGCGTTCATAACCGTGAACACGAATTTTCGAAAAGATTTAACCCTTCAGGGTGATGGAGCTACGTCAACATGGGAGCGCTTCGTCGGGAAACCCCAAGAGGAAGGTGTGATGTAGCACAACAGCAAGTCTTCCCTCAGTAAGAAACCAAGGTTATCGAACCAGTAGGAGGAAGGAAACGTCTCGAAGGTGTTGCAAGCAACTTGGAAACCTGCACAACACAAACTCAAGACTTTTCCCCAACGAAC
The DNA here is from genome assembly GCA_030063025.1 of Avena longiglumis. NCBI lineage: Eukaryota > Viridiplantae > Streptophyta > Magnoliopsida > Poales > Poaceae > Avena > Avena longiglumis. Next base: position 450,322,540 of record CP125974.1, on the reverse strand, counting down.
AGTGAGGTTGTCAATCTCACTGGTTGCTATAACACAGGATTAACTGTATGGTGTGGAAGGTAATGGTGGTTTGTAGCAAGTAAACAGTAACAGTGGAAGATGTATCAATGGTAAAGATTGGACCGGGGTACATAGTTCACTAGAGGTGTTCTCCTTAGATAAACAAACATGGCATGTTGGATAACAAATTACAGCAGGGCAATTGACAGGACTGAGAAAGGCATAATAATGCAATACTAGACATAAAGATCCTATGAGATTCGATTGGGCAATACAACAAGATACATAAACCGCCATCCAACTGCATCTATTACTATAATTCCACCTTTGGGTTATCATCAGAACCCCCTCCAGTATTAAGTTGCAAGCAACAGACAACTGCTTTAAGCAAAGTGTGTAAGGTAAACAATCCACTTGTTCCATGAACAAGAGACCGTTGTTTTCTCCCTAGTGGCAACAACACATCTACAACCTTAGAGATTTCTGTCACTTCCCTTGATTAAATAGAGGCATGAACCCACTATCGAGCATTAATACCCCCTCTTGGAGTCACTAGCAACTACTTGGACAAGATAGCTACTAACAACAGAGAGCATGCAAGATCACAAACAACACAGACATGCTAGAATCAATAAGACAAAACCATTAATCAATCTGACATAGTAATCTCAATATCCATCGGATCCCCGCAAACACAACATGCATGATTACAAATAGATGAGATCTAGATAATGAATGGAGCTCACAAGATCTATACATGAAAGCACAAAGGAGGAGACACAACCATCTAGCTACTACTGGACCCGTAGTCCAAGGTGGAACTACTCACGCTTCATACCGGAGGCTGGCATGATGAAGAAGAAGGCCTCCGGGATGATCTCCCCTTCGGAAGGGTGCCGGGAAGAGCTTTAGGACCCCCCGATATAGGGACAATGGTGGCAGCAGCTACAGACGGTTTCATGGAATATTGATCGGGTACTTAGGGTTTAGGCATCGGGGGCTTCTTATAGGCAGAGAGGCGAGGCTGGGAGGCGGCCAGGGGCCCACACCCTGCCTAGGCGTGGCCTAGGGTGGGCCCGCGCCCGGGGGTGCGGCCGCCCTGTAGCTCCCCCCGTCTCTCCTCTGGACTCCGTGTTCTCCTTGATAAAATATTGACTTTGTCTTTTTCCTATCCAATTCCGAGAATATTTACTTACTAGCTTTTCTGGAACCAAAAACAGCAGAAAATAGGCAACTGGCACTATGGCAACTTGTTAATAGGTTAGTACCAGAAAACATATAAAAACACCTCAAAGTGTGGACAAAGCAAAGCAAAGTAGATAAAAAACAAGCATGGAACATCAAAAATTATAGATATGTTTCCGACGTATCAAGCATCCCCAAGCTTAACTATTGCTCGTCCTCGAGTAGGTAAGTGATAAATGAATAATTTTTGAGGTGACATGCACCATCAATACCAAGATCAAACCACTTGCAAGCATTGAAAGCTGGGATCAAAGAAATCTAAACATGAGCATGCAAGATGGAGTTCTAACAGTAAGACAAAGTAACTATGCATGCAACATGAAAGGCTACAAACAAAGATCATGAATAACATGCATTGAAAAACGTTTGTTTGTTTCACATACATAAAACATAGCATAGTGGAATTAAGCTTGTCCCTCATAGAGTAGCAAATAGATGCATAGGACACCTTCAAAGTTCATAAGAGTGACTAGATACAAATAGCACAAGAACAAGTAATATCAACAATATGCATCAATCAATAAGTTTTGGGACAATGCACATAGAACTAAGAATGACAACTATGCTCTCTTAACTGGTTCCTAAAGGTAGAAGGTGGAGACTCAATATAATAGTGGAAGAAAGGCCCTTCATAAAGGGAAGCAGGGATTTCAAGTCTCAAAAAGAGCTTCCAAAAATTATGGTACCTGTTAGCTTTCAGCTCTCATAGCCCCTATCATAAGCATATTTCAGTGATTAAGGTTAAAATGAACAAAGATGGAGTATATGCTTGACAAAGTATAAGTTGGCAATCTCATGTCCCTTGAATATGAGGGCCGCACCGCATGCTTCTCAACTTTAGTCACCTGTAAGTTCTTGCCATAGTAAGTACATGTGTATCATAGAGAACCGCCAACGGGGTACCCCTTGCACATGGTACAGGAGCTATCTCATAACCAAAATGACAAGGCAAGCAGACAATGAGCATCTCAACGATCTTTTTATTTGCTATTTGCATAGGTGTTTATTGAGGATGCTTCACAGATTGCTCAGCATGGTGATGCTACAAGTTTCCACCATGATTAGGCATGGCTTAGGATAGCGGCCTAGGAGTTTCTCTAACACACATACATTACTCCATGGACTTACAAGCTCCCTTTTTATTTCACATCGACAACATCCATAGACAAAAGAGCATGATATCAACTATATACAAAGTACAAGTGCAATGTTAAAATCGTTCCCCGTGACAACACGGTTCTGCTAATTCCAATGTATAAGTGCAAGCATATACAACAAATATGACACAATGGTTCAAGTTTATTAGGGGCAAGAAATATAAGGTGTGCCATCAAGTTTGTAAGAGCTTTAATCACTAAGTTTTCACATAACAAAATATTTTTTTAATTAGAAGATAGATGAAAACAAGAATATACTTGGAATGGTGTAACACACAATGCATAGGAATTTATAGTGGACACTTTGAAATAACTTGGTTTCTTGGGAGTTTGAAGCATGAGTAGAGCTTACTCATACAAGTGGAGGCTAGCAAAAGACTAGGAGCAACCAATTAAGAGATCAATAATGGCCATAATCATGCAGAGCGACAAAACATTACTAATCAAAGCATAAAGTGGTACTACAAGTCAAGGACTAAATGATCATATAGGCTAAGGTGACTTTTTCATAGTCATAACATGGTGTGAGCACGTGCCAAGTCAAACCAAACAAAACATCAAAGGAGAATACCACAACACTATGCTTTTGTATGCTAGAACAACGCATGATTCCTTCAAGGCACACAAAGCAATCCTAATTGTTTGGAACAAGTCATGCTACAACAATAATCACTAAGCATAAGGTCAAAACAACACCTAGCATGACATGCTAAAGTCTAAGTCACAGTCAAAGCAAGCTCCTCTTGCACTATTCAAGCAAGAACTTTCTACTCCTTTCCAACACCAATCAACTTATTTGAAACAACACAGTGAGAACGGGGGGGTCCAAACTACTTTATTCAAGTAAGCTAAACAAACTAAGCAAAGCAAACGAAAACTAAGAAGCTCCAAGAACAACACAACAATGCATGAAACAATAAAAATGAAGTGTCTAGAAAGACCTGAGGATTTTATTGATGAAGAAGGGGATTCCTTGGGCATCCCCAAGATTTTATGCTTGTACCTCTTGGATATTTCTTGGGGTGAAACCGGGGTGGCATCCCCAAGCTTGAGCTTTTGTCCATTCTTCATCTCATTGCATCATTCTCTCTCTACACCTAAATTTTTTTCCTTCATACAAAACTTCACACAATCTTCATTAGCAACATTAGTGTTTTCAAAAGATAATAGACCCTTGGGTTTAGCTTTAGAACAACAAAACTTTTCACTAAAAACACAATATACTGTAGCAACTCCTTCAAAAAACCCAATTTCCCAAAAGGAACCCAAAAAGGAACCAATAAGAAGCAAATGCAAATAATGGCAGAAATCTGTCAAAACAGACCAGCAGGTAAAAACCAATTTTTTTGAAGATCTTCTGTTGCTAAAATCAAAACGTGTTGAAATAAAGAAAGTTAGCTAACATACCGGGGATTCATTCGTAAATTTTCATCTCAATCCGACTTACAGAGACTCCTCAAGAATTTTTATGGTGGAGGGTAAATGCATTTCAGACAAGACTCCCCAAATCTTACTTCCCTCTCATTAGAGGTCATTCTTGGCACAAAAAGAAAACAAAAAGGATAAGGAGAGGTCATTACTGAAGTAATAACTTCCAAGACTCAAGAAAACTCTTGGGTTATCTCCCAACAAGTACTTTTCTTTAACGCCTTTAAGTTAGGCATAATAAGCAAGAAATCAAGTATTTTCAAATGAAGAAGCATTAACATCAATACTTGCAAATTCTTCAACTATGAAGGGTATATCATCCAAATGAGTTTTGGAGTATCCCTTATCATCTCTCTTAGGTTCATTACTTTAATTAAAAGGATTTCCAGGAACAATCCAATCAAAATTCTTTTCAAAGGATTCATGCATTCCAACAAGCTTAAAGGGTATGGGTATCTTAATTTCCTCTATAGGTTTGGTTTATCTAAAGTACCCACAACGTCTAAACATGAGCCTAGCATATTAAAACACTCAAAGACTTTTTTGGATTCCTTTGCAACATCATGTAACTCTTTTTGTAAAGTTTCAAGGAGAAATTCTCTCTTTTCAGCATTCTTATCTTCTTTTAGTTTAAGGAACAAAATCTGCATCATAGGGTTAAGGCTAACGAACCTAGAATCCAACATATGAAATAAACAAGCTGCAACAATTTCATAACTAGGAGCTGATGAACCACAAGTGTAGGGGATCACAACAGTCTTTGCGGGTAGTATTACCGAATTTATTGATTCGACACAAGGGGAGCCAAAGAATACTTGCAAGCCTTAACAATTGAGTTGTCAGTTCAGTTGCACCTAGAAATAGTTCTTGCTCACATAAGTTTATTAGTAGCAACAGTTTGTAGTAGTAACAGCAAAGCAACATCAGCAGCAAAACATGAGCAATATTAACAGTAACGGTAACAGTGGGATTCGAGTGCGGTAGGCATAGGGATGGATGGACGGGCGTTGCATGGACGAGTCTAAACATGTAACTTCAAGATCTAGGGCATTGTAGATAAATAATAACAAGCATCCAAGTACTTAATAATCCGAGGCATGTGCTCCAAATATAGTCATACGTGCTCGCAATGAGAACTTGCACAACATCTTTTGTCCAGCCAGGCCGTGGCAGCGGGGCCTCTAGGGAACTACTGGCAATTAAGGTGATACTTTTAATAGAGCACCGGAGCAAAGCATTAACACTTCATGAACATATGTGATCCTCACACCATAGCCATCCCCTCTGGTTGTCCCAATTATTGTCACTTTGGGGCCTTTGGATCCGGACAATGATACGTGTACACAACTTGCAGATAAGATCACAAACAATACTATCATAATGATTCAATAATAAGTTCAGATCTGAGATCATGGCGCTCGGGCCCTAGTGACAAGCATTAAGCACAACAAGTTGCAACAAAGTCAAATAGCACTAATAGAGATACTAGGCACTATGCCCTAACAGATCTTATTCGATTACATGATAGAACTCATCCAATCCCTACCATCCCCAAGCCTACAGCAGGGGATTACTCACTCATGGATGAGTGAAACATCGGTGGTTGATGGATATGCGTTGGTGATGACGATGGCGATGATCCTCTCCAAATTCCCCGTCCCAGCAGGGTACCAGAATGGAGTTTCTGGATCCGAATCTTGGTTTCTGGTGGCGGCAGTGGAGCAGAACTCTTTCTGGAAAACTATCGAACCCCCCTTGGTTTTTAGGTCGAAAGGCAACTTATAGGCGCAGAGGGAGGCCGAGGGGGTGCCTGGGGTGGCTGCACCCCCCTAGGCGCGGGGCAGGGCCCACCCGCGCCTGGCAGGGGTGTGGGCCCCCTAGGATCCTTCTCCGTCTCCTCTTCTGGCTCCGTGGGTCTTCTGGTGAAATATAATTTTTGGCATATTTTTCGGGATTTTTCCTGATAGTTGATTTTCTGCACAAAAACAAGACACCAAGGTAATTCTGCTGAAAACAGTGTCAGTCCGTGTTAGTTGTATCCAAATCATACAAGTTTAGAGGAGAAACAATAGCAAAAGTGTTCGAGAAAGTAGATAAGTTTTGGACGTATCAACTCCCCCAAGCTTAGCTTATTGCTTGTCCTCAAGCAATTCAGTTGAAAGCTGAGTGCGATAAAAGAACTTTCACGAACACATTTGCTTCATATGATGTATATATTCTCAGCACAGGAGTAGATGCTTAAACCATTCATAATAAGAAGTATGCAACCAAGTCTACTCAATAATCATTGCAAGCTATGAAGAGAAACCAACTCAATAATGATAAGTAGCATGGAACATAAACATAAGCAACATTACAATGATCATAGTAAGGTATGATAGAGTGTTATCTCGCTTGCCTTTGTTTGTAGAGCACAATATAAATGCCAAGGCACCTCTGAAGTTCAAGTGAAGACTAGAGGTAAAAATATCAGAGATACAAGCATCAAAGTCATGACATAATTAAACAAGTTTTGGAACGAACACAAGAATGACAACTATGCTCTCAAGAAGGTGCTCATAGAATAAGTGGTGACTCAACAAAGTTGTGAAAACGGTTTTGGAAAGTTTGAAAGGCTTCCTAATGCTGAAAGGAAGGTACTCATTAGATTTGAGCTCTCATTGCCCCTATCGTAGGCATCTTCATGTGGTTAAGGTGAAAGTGAGGTCCACTCTAAATCATATGCTTGACAAACCATAGGCTAAAAATCCCAAGTCCCTTGAGTTTGAGGGCCGCTCCACATGCTACTCAACTTTGGTTACCTGTAAGTTCTTGTCATTGTAAATACATGCATATCATAGAGAACCGCCAACGGGGTACCCCTTGCACATGGTACGTGAGCTTTACCATAACCAAAATGACAAGGCAAGCATACAATGAGCATCTCAGCAATCTTTTTATTTACCATATGCATAGCTTTTTATTGAGGATACTTCATAGAAGCTCATTACGGTGATGTTACAAGTTTCCACCATGATTAGGCATGGTTGTGGCATACCGCAAAACCACTACTAGAAAATCGCTTGGTATTTTGTTTTGTGCATCATCATGACATCATCATGCATATTATTTTTTACTTGAAACTATGTTGCGAAAGACTATTGTTTTCTGAAACTAGCCCTCCTTATATTTCAAATTAAACCCCCGGATGTTTCCGTATATTTTGTTTGTCTAAAACTAATTACAAAATCATTTACTAAAATTAAAATGAACAATATTGTTTTAAGATAAAACTGTTTTGATCGGGGGAGGCAGCCCGGCCCGAAAAGCCAGGCTGCCTACCACCCCGATCGGCCCAACCCAATCTCACCAAACCCTAATCTATTCCTACCCAATCCTAGTCTACCCAGCCCCCTCCACCTCACCCCACCCAATCCTCTCTCGCCACCTCACCTTTCCCTCCACCTCATCACACCCACCGCCACCTCACCAATCCACCAGCCACCACCCCACCTTCCCCAGGTCCCACCTGGCCCACAAGCACACACGCCCAACACCACCAGCCCGGCCCCCCGCGGTCAACCTCTGGCCCCACCTCCCACCTGCCCCAATCCCCACCCCCACCGACGCAACACACACAGCACGCACACCACACAGCGGCCAACCACCCACCACTCATCTCCCTGACCCCACCCCGGTCCCACCACCCACCAACTCTCCTCCCTCCTCTCCCTCACGCTCCCGCACGGTCCCATCGCCCCTGCCTCCACCCTTCCTCTCAAACCCCGCCTCTGCCCGGCCTGGCGCCTGCCGATCCCTGCCGACCGCCTCCCTTTCTCCTCCCCGCTACATGCATGGCGCCACCGCCCGCGGCCGCTCCCCCTCGCTCGCTCCCGTCGCTCGCCTCACCAACCGCCGCCACGGGAGGCCCCCGACCCGACCACGCCGCCAGCAGCACGGGCCGCCTCGGCATCCTCCCTGCGTCTGCTCGCCGGCATCGATCTCCGTCATCTTGCGCCCGACCTCGCCGGATCCCGAGGGATCCTCCTTGCGCCTGCCTGCAAGCCCCGAAGCCCCCAACGCCGGCTGTCTCCCCCATCCGACACCGCCAGGATCCCGCTGCCGACCTCTTCCTCTGCTCTCCCAGTAGCCGCCCCGCCTCCGGTCAAGGGGCTCCGCCACACCTTCACCCAGTTCCCCCGCAGGCCGCCTCCACTCTGCCCCTCTGCGGACGGCGTGTCGTCGTTTTGTCCACCGCCCCGCGCGTCACCAACGTCGTCGTCGCCTTCTCGGTGTTGGGAATATGCCCTAGAGGCAATCATGTATGATGAGATTTCCCATTGTATTCATAAAGTTATTAAGTAGTCCTTGTATAAACATCTGATGTGTATCATTGAATATGTGATTCAGTTGTGGAACTATGCATTCATGTTGTTTGTACTAAATATCCTTGGTCATTGAGGTTGTGCTGGACACACAACTTAGACCAATGTGAAAGTTGGCTTGATGACTCGGTTCCACTTGTCATGGGCATGGAGATGCTATTCCAACTTACACAGACTAGGCTAAAGAGTTTAGCGAGTCGGATTGACCCCTATTGAGGTACAACGAACTAAGCTGTCATTTGTATATCTCAATCAATGTAATCCTTAGACCTGAGGTTATTGCATATTCCGAGTTGAGGATCACCGACTTAGGTTACATCAAGCTGATCCGTGAATGGCGCAGTTATAAAGGCAGGTTCGGGTCGATGAGAATCAAGCTGCGTGATGTGAATAACCAAGATGGGATTTTGCCCTCCACTCGGAGAGATATTCTCTGGGCCCTCTCGTGAGATATGATTGAAAGCATGGCCATGCGACTCGGTTAAGTGTTAACCGAGGCGATCGACTAAGAGTTAGTCGGGTGAATCACTTATCTCGGATCGAGAAGAGAGTCGGACTATTTAAGGGATGACATATATTCGCCTATAGTCTGACAAGGTATATCCTGAGGCAAAAGGGACTTGGACGTAAGTCGCATTGGAAAGGCAAGTCGTCATGACTCTTTGGTACTTGGAATCGGCATGTTACGCTAGGAGCCGATGCCGATTGATCGATTGAGTCGGACTCTAATCGTGTCCAAGTAACCATGAGCCTCGGGTCACACACTTAAGAGCGGGAGCAAGTTCGGATTGGATCGAACATATAATCTGGTTGGGTTGGACCTAAACCGGATTAGGACTGAGTTAGTGAGTTGGACTCACGGTGACTAGTTTTATATGGGCTTTAGTGAATGGGTCGCAGCAGAGCCCACGCTCACTCCTATATATAGTGGAGCAGTAACCCGGAAGGGTTAATCGTTGTTGTTAGGTCATTCCATGTGTTGAAACCCTAGCTCCACACAGTCCAGTAAATCTACGAATCTAGCAGCCACGCCGCTCCTCCTTATGCGTGTGGATACCAGCAGAGGTCTTGTGCGATCAGCACCGGACGATCGGATCGTGAGGACTGCATCGCATCAACCGACGCGCTTCATCGGTAATCCGCTGCGTCTAGTGGTAAACCTCGTGGCCTTCTACCTCAGCTAGATCTTGGGATCACCACGTTAGAGGAAAATTTTATTTTATCTCCGCGTGGCCCAACAGTGGTATCAGAGCGATAGCTTCTGGTTTTAGGCTCGAGATCTCGCATATGTGATATGCAGTAGGCTATAGATGAGATCTATGTGCTGTTTTGGTGGTCGATCTATGAGATAGATCGGTTTTGTATGAAGTTGATTGGATCAACTGTACTCGGGGAATGGTAGATCTGATTTCCGTGATCATACTGCTAAGGTCGTGGGCGACATACCCCTACCGTCGGCTTCCGCCATCGGGTAGACCGACACGTAAATCCGAGCGGTGATCGAAGATCAAAAGTTTGATCGAATCGAACGATGGTCGGAATCCATGTTCGGATCGTAGATGAGATCTACGTTTTGGAAAATCGTCGGCCTGCCCCCACCCGCGAGGGCGCTGCCTTCGATCCCGCCCGCTATCCGGCTAAGCGGGACCGGCTTCGCCTCGTCAGAGCGCCTTAGATGTCGCTGAAGTTTCACGCTGGTAGATATTGTATCTATGCATAACTTGTTTTGCGGAAGTTGTGAATGGTATGGTTCATGTGCATGTGATGTATGTGTGTAATCCATACGTGATCTGCGAATCACGGTTTTTGTCAGCCGGCTGGAGCCTAGGTGCTGTCATTTTATTGTATAACGACCTGCGTGTCGGATTCTCTATGTAATTTATTTTACTAAGCTAGTGTAGCTGTTTGAGAACCCGGAAGGCATGTAAGGCGTTGTACATGTCGGCGACATGGAGTAAGACGGCAAGTGACAAGCGTTGGCACGAGTCGGATTACAGGCTTTGTGGAGATGGAGATCTCCATGAAGAGAGCCATACCATTTCACATTATAATTGCTTTATTTTGTGTTATTGTTGTGTCTCAGTTTTACCTCTATTAGATAGTCGGTAAAATTTAATCCCTCAAAGAAGGTCTAGTCGGTTTTCCCGCCAGTGTTTGCACCATCACAAGTCGGACATTTTTGGTAGTGGGCTCATAAAATTGAGGTGCTGCCAATTCTTTCCGACTAGGTGGGTTCGAGTCGGACTCTTACTGCAGAAACACTTGGTAAGCTAGACGGGTCTATCACAACGGTTGTGGGACTCGGGGAAAGGTCGGATGGGAGCCGGGGCATGTGATGCCACCCGTCCAACAGGAGTCGCATGGGATGCGATTGACAAGGAGTTGTCTACCTAGATCACTTGGCGGCTAGCGGTGATGCTAAAGCTCACTAGCCGACTTGCTTATTTAGGATCCTGAATCACTAAGTAACCATCGGAGGGGTGTTGGTTCTAGTGGGAGCATAAAATATTAAAATGTTTAATATTCTTGCTCTTTTATGAATACATGTCTTAAGTGTTTTGCATATTTTCTGTTGTAGATCATGGCACCAAGTAGCAGTCACTCTCAGATATCCGGTTTTGCGTTGAGAACCATTCTTGAGAAAGATAAACTGAACGACACTAATTTTACCAACTGGTATCGAAATCTGAGAATTGTTCTCAAACAAGAAAAGAAAGACCATGTCCTAGACAACCCACTTCCAGATGAGCCGAATGAGAATGCGATCAGCTACCAATGCCTACCTTCGGGGTAAAGATGAGTCCACGTATATTAGCTGTCTTATGCTTGCTCACATGGAACCGGACTTGCAAAAGCAGTTCGAGCATGTTGAGGCCCTACGATATGATCGAAAGCCTCAAAAGTATGTTCGAGCTCTCGCAAAGACCGAGAGGTATCAAGTCTCGTGCTCTGAGTTGCAAGCTTAAGGATGGTGATCCACCGAGTCCGCATGTGATCAAAATGGTTGGTTACGTGCAGTCTCGGAGAGGCTTGGCTACCCCATAAGCGAAGAGTTCGCTACGGATATAATTCAACTCTCTTCCTAGTGCATATGGGCAGTTCATTTGAACTACCACATGCATGGTATGGATAAGAAGCTCACTGAATTACATGGGATGCTCAAGCAGAGGCGGATCTCAAGAAGGGCACCGATCAAGTGTTGATGGTGCGAGAATAAGGCTAAGTTCAAGAAGAGTTCTTGGACTAAGAAGAAGGCTAAGTCGAGGAGGAAAGCGCTCAGACCTGTCCCAAGCGCTTCCTCGTGGACTAAGCCATCTCCTTCACCGGATCCACTTGCTTCTCTTGCAAGGCGGATGGCCTTGGAAGAGGAACGCAGCAAGTACTTGGCCGACAAAGCTAAGAGTGGAGGTATGACTTGACTCAGGTACACTTGTTTGCAATGTTATAGACATATATCTTCTGATGCACCTAATAGTTCTTGGGTATATGATATCGGATCATTATTCACATCGCAACTCGCGTTGGAGGGGTAAGAACTAGGAGCGTAGCAAGAGGCGAGGTTGATATTCGAGTCGGCAACAAAGCAAGAGTTGCTGCATTGGAAGTCGACACGATGCAACTTCATTTACCTTCCGGATTCATTATGGAACTAAATAATTGTTATTATGTTCCAATGCTTAGTCGAAACATTATTTCTGCTTCATGTTTGATGAGGCAAGGCTATGAGTCGAATATCAAGAATAATGGTTGTTCTTTGTATTTGAATGATATGTTTCACGGCTTTGCACCCGTTCAGAACGGGTTATTTATTTTGAATCTTGATGGTGAGTCGGTTTATAACATAAATGTTAAAAGGTTGAAACCAAATGATCTGAATATGACTTACTTTTGGCACTGTCGGCTTGGTCATATAAGTTGGAAACGCATGAAGAAACTCCATGATGATGGACTCCTAACTTCGTTCGACTTGGAGTCGTTCGAGACATGTGAATCTTGCCTACTCGGCAAAATGACCAAGACACTTTTTGCAAAGAGTTGTGAAAGGGCGTCCGACTTGTTGGGACTAGTACATAGTGATGTATGTGGACCAATGAGCACGATAGCCAGGGGTGGTTATGAGTACTTCATTACCTTCACTGATGATTTGAGCAGGTATGGATATATCTACTTAATGAAACATAAGTCGGAAGCCTTTGAAAAGTTCAAAGAATTCCAGAATGAAGCACAGAATCAACTCGGCAAGAAAATAAAGTTTCTTCGGTCGGACCGAGGAGGCGAGTACATGAGCCATGAGTTTGATGACCATCTGAAAAGTTGTGGAATAGTTCCTCAACTTACTCCGCCAGGAACGCCACAAAGGAATGGTGTTTCGGAAAGGCGAAATCGGACCTTGTTGGACATGGTACGATCAATGATGAGTCGGACAGATCTTCCTTTATCATTTTGGGGTTATTGTCTAGAAATAGCGGCGTTCACACTAAACAAAGTACCATCAAAATCGGTAGAGAAGACACCGCATGAGATGTGGACAGGCAAAAAGCCAAGTTTGTCTTTTCTTAAGATTTGGGGTTGTGAAGCTTTTGTCAAGCGACTTTAGTCGGACAAGCTTACGGCCAAGTCGGATAAATGTATTTTCGTGGGGTATCCGAGGGAAACCTTGGGTTACTACTTCTACAACCGAGAAGAGGGCAAAGTGTTTGTCGCTCGGAACGGTGTCTTCCTTGAGAAAGAGTTTCTCAGTCGGGGAGTAAGTGGGAGAACTCAAGAAATTCGAGAGGAATCGGCTAATAGCGAATCGGCAAAAACCTTGGAGGTTGAGCCGATCGTGGCAAATGAGCCGACAAAGACTGTACTACGAAGATCGGCAAGATTACGTGTTCGTGATGTGTTACTGTTAGACAGTGATGAGCCGGCAAATTATTCGGAAGCGATGGTGGGATCTGATTCCGAGTCATGGCTTGGAGCCATGAGATCCGAGATAAAGTCCATGGATGAAAATCAAGTTTGGAACTTGGTTGATCTGCCAGACGGTGCAAGACCCGTCGAGTGCAAATGGGTCTTTAAGAAGAAAACTGATATGGATGGAAATGTTTCAATCTATAAAGCACGCCTTGTCGTGAAGGGGTTCCGACAAGTTCAAGGAGTTGATTACGACGAGACTTTCTCGCCCGTAGCGATGCTTAAATCAGTTCGGATCATGTTAGCTATAGCAGCCTATTTCGACTATGAGATATGGCAGATGGATGTCAAAACGGCTTTCCTCAACGGAAATTTAACCGAGGACGTGTATATGATACAGCCCGAGGGTTTTGTCGATCCGTCTAATGCTGACAAAGTATGCAAACTTCAGAAATCCATTTATGGGTTGAAGCAAGCATCTCGGAGTTGGAATATTCGCTTTGATGAGGTAGTCAAATCATTTGGCTTCATCAAGAGTGATCATGATTCTTGTTTGTACAAGAAGTTTAGTGGGAACAAAGTAAATTTTCTAATCTTATATGTGGATGACATATTACTGATTGGAAATGATGTCCAGATGTTGCAAGATACCAAGGAATCATTGGAAAGGAGTTTCTCAATGAAAGACTTGGGTGAGGCAACATACATCCTCGGAATCCGGATCTATAGAGATAGATCAAGGAGGCTCATTGGATTGAGTTAGAGTACTTATTTGGACAAAGTGTTGAAAAAGTTCAAACATGGAATCGTCTAAGAAGGGGTTCTTACCGATGTCCCATGGTGTAAAACTTAGCAAGACTCAGTGTCCTTCGACAACTGATGAGCGAAGTAGGATGAGTGCGATTCCATATGCTTCTGTAGTTGGATCCATCATGTACGCCATGATTTGTACTAGGCCGGATGTTTCCTATGCTCTAAGTGTTGTGAGCAGATACCAGGCTGATCCTGGAGAGATCCATCGATGACTAAAAATATCCTAAAGTACTTGAGAAGGACTAAGGATATGTTCTTGGTTTATGGTGGTGAAGATGAACTCAGTGTAAAGGGTTACACGGATGCGAGTTATCTCACCGACTCTGATGATTCTCGTTCGCAATCCGGATACGTGTTTATTATAAACGGAGGTGCTGTGAGCTGGAAGAGTTCCAAGCAAGAGACTGTGTCTGCGTCTACAACAGAGGCTGAGTATATTGCTGCCTCGGAGGCAGCAAAGGAAGCTGTTTGGATGAGGAATTTCCTCATGGATCTTGGTGTGGTTCAGGGCTCGTCCAATCCGTTAGACGTGTATTGTGACAACAATGGTGCTATTGCACAAGCCAAGGAACCTAGACAACACCAGAAGAACAAGCACATACTCATGCGGTACCACCTAATTCGCCAGTTCGTGGATCAGGGTGATATCAAGTTATGCAAGGTACACACGGATGCAAATATTGCGGATCCGTTGACAAAACCGTTACTCCCCAAGCATGAGGCGCTTTGAGAGCCATGGGCATTAGATGCTTAGACATGTGATGTCGGAAGATTGACTCTAGTGCAAGTGGGAGGCTCGGAATATGCCCTAGAGGCAATCATGTATGATGAGATTTCCCATTGTATTCATAAAGTTATTAAGTAGTCCTTGTATAAACATCTGATGTGTATCATTGAATATGTGATTCAGTTGTGGAACTATGCATTCATGTTGTTTGTACTAAATATCCTTGGTCATTGAGGTTGTGCTGGACACACAACTTAGACCAATGTGAAAGTTGGCTTGATGACTCGGTTCCACTTGTCATGGGCATGGAGATGCTATTCCAACTTACACAGACTAGGCTAAAGAGTTTAGCGAGTCGGATTGACCCATATTGAGGTACAACGAACTAAGCTGTCATTTGTATATCTCAATCAATGTAATCCTTAGACCTGAGGTTATTGCATAGTCCGAGTTGAGGATCACCGACTTAGGTTCTGTCAAACGCTGATCCGTAACTGGGCAGTTATAAAGGCAGGGTTCGGGTCGACTGAGAATCAAGCTGCGTGATGTGAATAACCAAGATGGGATTTTGCCCCTCCACTCGGAGAGATATTCTCTGGGCCCTCTCGTGAGATATGATTCGGAAAGCATGGCCATGCACGACTCGGTTAAGTGTTAACCGAGGCGATCGACTAAGAGTTAGTCGGGTGAATCACTTATCTCGGATCGAGAAGAGAGTCGGACTATTTAAGGGATGACATATATTCGCCTATAGTCTGACAAGGTATATCCTGAGGCAAAAGGGACTTGGACGTAAGTCGTATTGGAAAGGCAAGTCGTCATGACTCTTTGGTACTTGGGAATCGGCATGTTCTGCTAGGAGCCGATGCCGATTGATCGATTGTGAGTCGGACTCTAATCGTGTCCAAGTAACCATGAGCCTGCGGGGTCACACACTTAAGAGCGGGAGCAAGTTCGGATTGGATCTGAACATATAATCTGGTTGGGTTGGACCTAAACCGGATTAGGACTGAGTTAGTGAGTTGGACTCACGGTGACTAGTTTTATATGGGCTTTAGTGAATGGGTCGCTGAAGCGAGCCCACGCTCACTCCCTATATATAGTGGAGCACAAGAACCCGGAAGGGTTAATCGTTGTTCGTTAGGTCATTCCATGTGTTGAAACCCTAGCTCCACGCAGTCCGGCCGCCGTAACGAATCTAGCAGTTCGCCGCCGGCGCTCCTCCTTGTACGTGTGGATACCAGCAGAGGTGCTGTGCGATCAGCACCAGGACGATCGGATCGTGAGGACTTCACTGCATCAACTGACGCGCTTCATCAGTAATCCGCAACCGCGCGTCTAGTGGTAAACCTCGTGGCCTTCTACCTCAGCTAGATCTTGGGATCACCACGTTAGAGGAAAATTTTATTTTATCTCTGCGTGGCCCAACACTCGGCACCTGCTGGACGCCTCGAGCTCTCCTGGTTCATGGCCATCCCGAGCCTCCTTCACATCGTTGTGTACCTGCCGTCCGCGCCCGCACGTCGTCGGCTTCATTGCGTTGCTGAGTTTGCAAGCGGCCCCCCTCTGCAAGTTATGTCTGCTGTGGGCTGCTCACATGAGGGCATGTATCTTCAAATCGTTTCGGTCATCGGTGGTTCTACTCGCCTCCGCCAGGGACCTCCCTAACCATGCCTTCAAGAAGGCTTTTGCAAGCCGCTCGAAGTCGACATAATCGTCACCAAGGCCTACCGATGTCAAGACCCGAGACCGACACCGACAATCAAGCTCCCAAGCCCAAGCCCTCCATCGGCAAACCAAGTCGGAACCTATGAATCATCGATAGGGAGCCGAAGATTCTCGTACACGAAGCCCCAAGATCGCCTCCCGGATTCCAAAGCCCGTTCCCGGCGTCGCGCCAAGTTCTCCTTCCAGGAGTCTGAAGATCGTGAACCTTGTCGAGACCCCGATGCCTTCGACACGGAGCATCGAGGATACCTTCATGGGACGCCAAGACACCCGTCGAACCCCGAAGACTGAACCCCGTGGGCCGACATGATCTTCTTCACGGATACGACAAGTACTTCCTCGAAGATGCCAAGTTCTTCGCCCCGAATGCCAAGACCGACTTGATGGCGCGGACCCAACAAGATCTTCGCAACGACAAGATCGACACCGACCCGGGCGAATCCAATGCGCCCCCGACACCAAACCAAGTCCTTCTTCACGGAATGCCAAGATCTACTCCGTTATCCGAGAACGATCCCGCCGAGACCGAAGCCTAGATCCGATCCCCGACGAACCCTGTCGAACCCCGAACCCCCGGAACCAAGATCTTCTGAACCCAGATGTGTGACCCTGATCCGAGCCCCTATTTTTATAAATGCCATCTATATAAATTATTGCATATTAAATTGTTCATGCATGCCTACTTGTCATGTGGTTTGGGGGCATTATGCCGATTCACATCATAATTAAATATGGGGCCCATATGCGGGCAAATCTAGTCGTATATTGGCCTCATTTAAATTTGTGCATCGAACCGGTACTATCTCTTGCCCTGTTAATACAACATTTAAATTGCGGGGGTTCTAAATAACTGGAACCGTTTAATTAATTGTCGGGACCCCGGTTCCACTTAATATTGCCCAATTGCATCGCACCTTTGCCTTGTCATGCATCATACATGCATCATGCCCGGTCTTCTGCCTTAATCTTAAATAGTGCATCCGGTGTTTCTTCTAGTGTTTTGCTTCTTCGCGGATTAGGCCGATGAGTTGATGCGAGTGTCGACCCGATCTTCGGTTGAACCTTCGGAAATGTTTTCAGGCGAGCATCTCCCTCTTTCTACCTATCTTACTTTTATAGTATTTATTCCCTCCTGTTGATCTATTGCTATCTGTGTTGCGATGCTCTAGTTTCCGTACCCGTGATATCCCGTGCAGCCTTATATTGCCTTGGACACATCCTATTACCTGTTGTTTGGTAGATAGTTGGACTTGCGCGTCGTAGTCGCTTGCTCAAGTGCTGTTGCGTGTCGTCAAGTACCTCAGTTGTTGGAAGACTGCCATATGCTTTATGTTGGAGATGATCATGGCTTTAATTATCGTTTAATTTAATTATTGTTTAATAACTAAAATTGAAGTAGGTAAATGCAGAGGCACCGGTGGGTGATAGATAATATTTGGTTTCCGACCGCTCACTGGTGTCCCGTAGGACCCCGAGTTCTTGACACCTGTTCCGAGATCGAGCGCGCTAACCACAGGTGGGGAGATATGGGCCCCCCATTGATTAGTACCTGATTTCAAAGTATTGTACTGGGGGCCACAAACTAGTTTGAGGTTTTATTTACTATCCTGTACTTATGCCATGCCTTAATGCTTTATTTAAATTGTGCGATGGATAGCACCTGTACTGTTTAGGATCGGGACACGTTTTCGCGGTGTCGACAAGCCCGATTTTGGGTTCCCGATCGTTCACTGACCGTCTACCCAAACCCCGAGTCCGTCTCGAGACCGCCGACTTTTGCTTGGGTAGACTTAGTGGGTGGCCCCGTGCTTGCTTTGGGTCTGGAAACGTCATGACTTAGGCCCCGCCGACATACCGATGGGTGTATGTTAACTGATCTGGCAAAAAGGGTCGAAGTGCTTGTGGATACTTTGGTGCACCCCTGCAGGGTTAAATCTTTTCGAGAAGCCGTGTCCGCGGTTATGGACGACTTGGAGCACAGGTCTCGATCATAGACAACTATAACTAAAGTTTACTGCTATAATTTGACTTGTATCCGATATGACTAGTAATCAGCTTCACTATAACGGAATGGCTAAATAAAAGTACCAACAACTGCTGGGTTTTGGGATATCTCATGCTATATGTATCTGACTAGTAAGTATTACAACCTCAACGGAATGGTTAAATAAAATTGCCCACTGCTTATTATACCAGGATGATTATCTATACCTGACTAGTAATTGCTGCAACAATAACTGAATAAATAAAACTGCCAACTGTGTGAGTTCCTCGGTTGACTTCCTCGTTTGGTCTCGAGGGGGAAACACCAGGATGGGTTTGTTTGGCGTTAGAATCAGGTTGGTTCCGAATAGGTCTTTCTTACCCCTCTCTGACAGCCGCCAGTTGTATCGAGTCTCTATAGGTTGTTTAGTGCATGCTGCCGCTGCCGCTTTAGTCCACCATACCTATGTAGGCGAGGACCGCCGAATTCTAGTCTCGCCGTGTACTGGCCTCAGTACTGACCGCTCTCTCTTTTTCCTTTGCCCTTTGTCGGCACCCCTTTTGTTTAGCAGGTTTGAGATCGACGTCGTTAGCAGGGTTACCCTTCCGGCTTGGCCTGGGCAGGGTTATGGACGCCATTGGTTATTCTTCAGGGCTCTTAGCCCCATTTGCATCTTGTCCGTAGCTGGACGCTCTATCGTTTCAAGGTGATTTGGATCTTTGTATATGATATCTGTATTCTTGACTCATGGAGTCGTGTTGTATATATATCTGTTTTGTGGGTCCCATCGAGGACTGTTGTGTAATGTTATTACTTTGTTTTCCACCCGCACGAAAGTGCCTGGTGGCCACCTTTGAATCGTTTCTATGCGAGTTTGGCGGGAATCACTGAAACTTGCATAGGGTCGATTCTGAGGGTGTTATAATGGCTTAGGCTAGCGGCCTAGGAATTTCTCTAACACAATGTATAGACTCCATGAACTCACAAGCTCCCTTTTTATTTCACATCGTCGACATCCGTAAACAAAAGAGCAAAGTATCAACTAGATAGGATATCCAAAAAGTGTTGAAAGCGTTCCCCGTGGCAGCACGGTTCTGCTGACTCCCAGCATATAATTTGCAAGCATATAACTTTCATGGAGAAGTCACAATGGTTCAGGATTATTAAGCGCAAGGAATAAAGTGTGCCATCAAGTTCGTGAGAGATTTACTAACTAACTTTCTCAAAACGGACAAACATTTTATTTGGAAGAAAACAAGGCATATTGAATATGCACTGAAATAGCAAACGATGCTAATAGGTAGGTATGGTGGACACAGCTGGCAATATTGGTTTTGGGGAGTAGGAAACACAGGTAGAGCTCATGCTCGGTGCAAGTGAAGGCTAGCAAAAGAGAGGGAGCGACAAACGTGAGAGCAATAATTGTCATAATCATGCTTGCAACAAAACAAGACTAATTATGGCATGAAAGTGATACAAGAACTCTGAGGCAAAATAAATCATCGAGGCTTACTAATTATTGATTAGTCATATGCATGCGTGAGCATGTGCCAAGTCGATTCACATGAAACTTCCAGACGAGGATACCACAATATCATACCAAAATATGAATAAAACAATTCAAGAAAACATTCATATGACATGCTACAAACTATTAGCAAGCTGGAGCTAATCATAGACAAGCAAGAACTACTAAGCATCCATCAGTAACACACTCCTTACCATGAACAGACTAAGCATGCTCACAATGATGAGTATATGTACAAAAATGAAACAAATAGAGTTCGTTACCAGCCTCTTACCACTCCTCAAGTTGTCTTAATCTTCATTATTGCCCTTCACTTGTGTGACTTGAATAATAACATGAAAACAAAAATCCACTAAGGACGGCTGAACCCTGCAAAGAAATCACAAAACCAAAGAACAACAACAAATATTTTTGGTATTTTCAATTTTTTTAAGAAGCCAACAAAGCAAAAACAAGCAAAGAAAAAACAAACCAAGCAAAGCAAAATCTTTTTGGATTTTTCTTTTAAGGCAAACCAAAGCAAAGAAACGAACCAAGAGAAACAACGAAAATATTTTTGGTATTTTTTTTGAGAAAGAAGCAACAAGAACCAAAAAGAAAGCGAAACAATGGATATACAAAGAACCGACCAAACATGATATATCGATGAGTGTGATGTCGGTATACCTCCCCCCAAGCTTAGGATTTTGGACTAAGTGGGGCTCAATAACGCGGGTAGTAACTCCATGCTGGTGGGTCATCATAGGAATGATCATAGTCAGGCGCTTGCGATGAAGAAGAAGACGCGCCCCAATCAAATGAGGGCTGCTGCTATGAAAACTCTCCCAAGTTGGAGGGCTGAACCGAGTTGTTTTCGGCATCCTCTTCAACATTCTCCTCTTGCTGGGAGAGTTCCGCCACATATGTGTCAACCTTCTCCTCCTTAAGCGACCATCCTTTCCTGTTATCAAAGTTAAACAAAGTAGGTGTAGGCAAATAAACTATTTTCTTAGTCCTACCCTTTATCCGACCTTGCTAGACAAAATATAACTCATATGTCAAACTTCTCACATTAGCCCCCTAGGACACAAAACCATGCTGAATCATGGATTCAAGATCAAGCCTCTCTATGGGGAACTGAAAATCTGAATAGTGAGGCTCTAAACCATGGAACGCTAGCAACCTAGAAGCAATGAGACCTCCACAAATTCCGCCCGTCTCGCGGTTGGTGGTGAGTTGGTGAGCTATCAAAGCACCCACGATATAAGATCTATTCCTATTCAGAGCAGCTGCGATAAAAGCTAGATCAAAAGAAGACAACTTTCTAGCAATCTTTCTAGCAAGAACACACTTGGTAATGAAATAGGCAAAGTATCTAATAGCTGGGAACTGAATGTTCCGAATTTTACCACTTTCCTTTGAGAAGTCGAAACCCTGGCAAATATCATCATATAAATTCACAAGTGACTTGGGCCTTTCCTTGATCTTCTCACAAGATCCCCACTGAGGTACTCTAATCGCTGCACATAAATCAGCAAAAGGCAGGTCGACAGGTATATTATATATTTTGTAATGGACCATGGGATTAGATGTAGACCAAGTGAACCGAAAGTCCTGCACAAAATCCATGGTTAGCTTAACAAATTGAAATGGTTCACCTTCAACAAAGTGTTCCAATCCTGCATTGGCAATCAAGGTTTGGAAATCCTAGAGATTCCCGCGGTTCTCATAAATTCAGGGCATGGATATATGGAGGGAAAAACTGCCTCCTCACGATGAACCTTCATTGGCTCAAACACCATCAAGTCATATTGATTCAGTGGATAGGTACTCATTCTTCCTTGCTGAAATTTTTAGACAAACATCAAACCAAGTGATTTCCAAGTTGATAAATGATGAGCAACTACTATAGTAACTTGCTAGAGGGATACACATGCATCAAAGTAAAGTTTCTAAGCATAGAACAGCCATGCAAGTTCAAATAACCTGTCACCTATAACAGCAAAATACTCAAGATACAATCTACCAATCACAAATCTAATTGGACAAGTGGAGGAGGCACATACCAAGGAGCAATCTCTCCAAAAATCAGTAGCAAAGATGGGCTGAGCAAGGAGATCAAAAATCGCGAGCAAGAACAGCAAGAACTCGAGCTTGAGCAAGTTTTCTGGTGTTTTTTGGGAGAGAGAAAGAAGATGACTTTGAGGAGGAAGCCTGGAGGGGCCCAGGTGGGCCAGACCCCCCCAGGCGTCGCCACCTGGTAGGCTGCGCCTACCATGGGTGTGGTGGCCTGGGGTGGCCCCTGGGTCACTTCAGGTGTCCATCTG
Source organism: Avena longiglumis (assembly GCA_030063025.1). NCBI lineage: Eukaryota > Viridiplantae > Streptophyta > Magnoliopsida > Poales > Poaceae > Avena > Avena longiglumis. The sequence goes on along the minus strand of CP125974.1, from coordinate 450,300,361 downwards.
CCCCTTTTTTCGAGGAAAAATTTATTTTGAATTTTCTAGGATTTTTCGGGAAACTTTATTTTGGCCAATTTTCAGGGTATGAAAATTGATTTTCTCGCAGAAACAGTTTTTTCAGAAGAAGCAAAATCAAACAAAAAAAACAAACTACAAAAGTTCTAAGGCAAACTAACAAGAAAACAACTAGCAAAACCAAATCTAGCAAAAGAAAGGCAAAGACTAGGAAGGATAAAAGTAAAATAAAGTAAGTATAACCACAGTGGAAACATTATTTTGTTCATTAAAATCCTTTTGTTAACAAGTTTGATCAAGTCTTGTTACCAAAACAATCTTATATGAAACAAAACTTTGTAATCCACAAGGTGATTATGTTACCTCATACTTGATAGCAGTGGTCCCAAACATAATGGTTTCAAAATTTTCTTGTGGAATGGGACAATATATTTATCCAACCTTGATGCTCTCAATATTTTCAATGGAATTCGGGCAATATCTTCTAACAACCTTCTTGGGGAAATAAACAGTATGCTCTTTGTCATCAATATTGATTGTTACTTCTCCTTGATTACAATTAATGACAGCACCTGCAGTATTAAGAAAAGGTCTCCCAAGAATAATAGACATATTATCATCTTCAGGCATTTCAAGCACAACAAAATCAGTTAAAACCAAGCAATTATGAGCCACTTGAACAGGAACATCCTCACATATATCAATAGGAATAGTAGTTGACTTATCAGCCATTTGCAAAGATATATAAGTTGGTATCAACTTTTCTAGTCGGAGTCTCTTGTAGAGAGAAAAGGCATAACACTAACTCCAGCTCCCAAATCACATAAAGAAGTTCTAACATAATTATTCTTAATAGAGCAAGGAATAGTTGGTATACCTGGATCACCAAGTTTCTTTGGAACCTTACCATTGAAGGATTAATTAGCAAGCAAAGTAGAAATTTCCTCATTAGGAATCTTCCTTTTATTAGAGACAATATCATTCATATACTTTGAATAAGGAGGGAACTTAATAGCATCAGTTAAAGGAATTTGCAAAAATAAAGGTTTCATCCACTCACAAAACTTGCTGTAGTGTTCTTCCTCCTTTGACTTGTGTTTCTTACCTGGAAAAGCCATAGGTTTCTGCACCCAAGGTTCTCTCTCACTACCATGTTTCTTAGCAATAAAATCTTCCTTAGTATACCTAGTGTTCTTAGTGTGCTTCTCAGGTTCTTCCAAAACTTCCTCCTTATCAGGAGCATCATTATTATTACCGCTCTCAGTTTCAGCATCAGAGACATATATACTATTAGGATCTATAGCAGGTTCAAGTGATTCCTCAACTATCTTATGTTTCTTTTTCTTTCTATTACGATGACTACCACTATTCTCACCTTGTTGAGAATCCTGCTCAATTCTTTTAGGGTGTCCTTTAGGATATAAAGGATCTTGAGTAGCTATACCACTCCTAGTTCTAATTCCATAAGCATGTTTATTTCCTGAGGCATTAACTAGCATATACTTTTGTACCTTAGCAAATTGATCAAGTTGGGCTTGAACCATTTGAAAGTGTTTACAAAGCATTTTAATATCATTAGAAGTTCTTTCCACAATATCTTTGAACTCATGGATAGCTCTAGAGTTTTCCAATAAATGATTCTGAACTTGTTTATTAAAATTATCTTGTTTAACAATAAATGTGTCAAGTTCCTCCAAGCATTGATCAGGAGGCTTACCATAAGGAATATCACCTTCATTAAAGTGGAGAGAGTGTGCCTCAATAGTAGATGAGTGGGGAATTGTCTTACATAATTATTCTATAGGAGGTAAATTCTTTACATCTTCAGCTCTAATACCTTTCTCCTTTAGATACTTCTTAGCTTCCTTCATCACTTCATAATTTAATGCAATAAACCCCCTCTTCTTTGGTGTTGGTGTTGGAACTGGTTCAGGCAGAATTGGTTCAGGAGTAATAGGCTCAGGTGTATTCAGCTCAGTTGAAGTCCAATCATCATAATTCTTGCTTATCTTAGCCATTAATTCTTCAGCATCTGTAGGAGTTCTTTTCCTGAAAACACAATCAGCAAAGCTATCTAGGTCGGTCCTAGAATCATCATTTAGTCCGTTGGGGATATGTTATATGGGTATCCTCATAGCATCTCTCCTATCCGGATAACCCGGGTGGCCCACAGTTGGTAGCATGGCTCATGGCCTGCTGGGCGGCCCAGTTAGATGGATCTAGAAGGGAGGCCCATGCCGGATAAAGGAAGGCTACGGTTGGAGTCACCGACGTACCCGGATCCTTGGAGAGCAAGATACACAAGACTAGTAATAGACGGTGTAGAACTCTATAACCTGTCCGGCTAGGACTTTTCCCTGTAACCCTAGGACCTGGCGACTATATAAGTCGGGCCTATGGGAGCCTTTAGGGCATAACTTCAGACAACCAAGTAGCGATTAGCACACACCTTGCACAGCGAACCTATCTCTGTAACTCGGCGTATTTCCCTTATAGTGATTTATAGCAGGAGTAGGATTCCGCCACCGTCGTGGGATCTGAACCTGGGTAAGCTGTGTTACCTCGTACCCGTCAACCGTCCGCCTTCCCCCACGTCTCCAAACACGCACTGTGAGGACCCCTCCATGGCGTACTCGTTGGCAATACCACGATAGTATGGTTACCATCTTCAATTTGGCGCGTTGCGTTCAGAGAGAGGGCGAAAACCCCCGCGATTACCTTGCCAGGTGGCTCCGTATACGAGCCGATCTGGCCCACTACCCCGATGATAATGCTATGTATCACTTTGTGGAAGGACTGGACCATGGCACGCTTCTCCGGCATTCTCTAAGACGGCAGCAGGCGTCAGGACGCCTTACCCTCGAAGTCATGGTGAGCACCGTCAACAACTATGCGGAGGCTGACGCGATAGCTCAGACAGCGCTTGCGCTGATTGACGGAGATCCTCCGATTCAGCCACCGCCACCACCACCTCCGGCCGCCATCGTTGCAGCTGCGCCACCACCTCCAATCATCATCGCTGCTATTGCACCTCCACCGCCCGTCATCGAGGAAATCCTGGCACCCTCCAACTCTGTTATTGACGCGCTTTATGATGACTTCAGTGCAGATTCAGAGGAGATAGATTTCAGTCCACAGGAACTAGACTCTGCCATGCAGGAGATGGAGGAGGAATACACGCGTGACGAGAAAGCCAACAATGCCGTCACGTCTCGAGGGGTGTTCGTCACCATTGGGACAGCGATGGATGAAGATCAACCCGGACGAGATCCGCCTACCGCGCTGGACAAGGAGAAGGGGCCACTTATTGCTGCTGACGATGATCGCGCAAAGGTCATGCCTTCTCCGCCTAACCCAGTGCAGCAGCCGTAGGAACTCGGCATTGGCCCGAGCAATAACAACACCACAAACTTGCCGCCTCCAGCTTCTACGTCTGTTGTAGCCCAAGTTACTCCAGCTGATAGAGTGATGTACGACAATATCCTCGTCAAGCCACTGACCGTTGCGCATATCCGGAACGTGACTCATCTTGACGAGAAGCGCCAGCAGCTGCTGGAGGAAGCACATGCCATCGCGGAGCAAGGAGCTAAGCTAGATCGAGATCTGGTCAACGCACAGAAGTTCATAGAGAAAGCTAGAGCAATGGCGGCCGAGTACAAGACTCTACTGCAGCAGCAGAAGGCCAAGAAAGCTCCGGCTCGCGTCATCAACGATCCTGGTGTGCGGCGAAACCTAGGATGGGCTCCCTCGAAGCCGGCACAAGCCAAGCCGTACATTGACAGTGAAGGTAAGCAGGTGATTCCCACCCCACTCCTTAACCTCGCCGTCGCCAAGACCCTTCTGGAGCAGGATAGATTGCCAGAGGCAGTGGAACAGGTCTATGACCTAGTGGCCAAGGCGGTGAAGCAGCAGGAAAAGGCCACCTCTCAGAGGCTTGAGTCTGGCCCAGCGCTTTGCCAGTCTAGCCAGCATAAGCTGCCAAGGGACAGATCTCCTCTTGATGTCGGGTCCTAGATGGGTTCATCAGAACGAAGACGGAGGGATGCGCGCAACAGGAAGGATGCTATCCCCATATCCTCCGACCACGGAGAAAAGGCCTGACCTCGGCGCCCATCACCACTGCCCCGGTCCCCCCGACATCACGAATATCACAAGGCTCACCATAGTACGGATATGCCCCCACCAAAGCAGTACATCATCGTCATCCGCGACAACACGGAGTAGACCTGTCGTTCTGGAGAGCGCAACCAAGGACACAAGAGCAGGTCATGCCATGACCCTCCGCGTCCGACAAGCAACCGTGACAGGCGTGAGGCGTCGCATGAGGGTAACAGCAAGAAGGCTAACCCACCACCACCTCCGCCTCCGTCGCCCCCAAGCAGTCACCATGGCGGAGGAGGCCCGCGTCGTCCACGCAGCCCATCCCCTGTTGACAAGAAGAAGAGGAACCTAGAGCCATACGATGCACGTTCACGGATCTATAAGATCCACGAGGCCCGGGAATGACCATACCTAGGACCATGTTGCTTTGGACCTGCAATACGGTCTACAACTTACCCCAAAGGTTTCCGGATTGACAAGACCATCAAGCCCTATGACGGCACCGCCAAGCCAGCCACATGGTTGCAGGACTACGACAACACGGTGGAGATTGCCGGAGGAAACCCCAACGTCGCCACCAAGTACCTCCCGTTAATGTTGGCGGGCATGGCCCGTCAATGGATCGACGACTTGCTGGAGAAATCCATCTACAATTGGTTGGACATGCAAGAAGCGTTCACAAAGAACTTTGAGGGTACATACAAGCGTCCCTGCAATTTTGGCGATCTACAACGGTGCGTGCAAGAGAAAGATGAGACATCTCGCGCCTACCTCTCGCGCTGGCTGGACATGAAGAATTCCTGTGCAGGAGTGCACGCTCAGACCGCCATGGCCGCCTTCATTGATGGGTTGGAAAGGGGCACGTTGCTCCGACATAAGTTGAAGCGCTTGCAGGACAATCACCAGCTTGACTTGAACCATAGTGAGTTCGCAGCTGCCGACGACGATGCTCGCGGCTCCTTGCCGGCAACGGCCGTTCCAACTCAAGCTCGGAGGAACAACAGTACAAAGCGGAAAACCGCCCCCAGAAGAAAAGCAATCTACGACATGGTCGCTATGACTTTTGCAGGACGAGGTGATGGCGGACAACATGGCCGAGGAAGAGGAGCTGGTCGTGGGCAGCAACGAGGAAGCGAAACTACCTTGGCGCCGCTCCGCGTTACCCAAACCTACGAGGAGTACCGCGATATGCCGTGCCTCGTACACCTCGACACCAACGGCAAGGCCACCCATACCAATCGACACTACAAGTTCGTCAACGACCTCAAGGAAGACCCGGAGTCCGGCTATAAGCGAAGTCGGAAGAACAAACCGTGAGGCAAGGGCAAGGGGAATAAGAAGGAGGAGGAATCCAAGGATTCAAGTGACATGGATGAGGGCGTTGACCCCAAGCACGCCGCAAAGAGCGACGACAAGGGCAAGAACCCCTTCGCAAAGAAGGCGCCAGTCTACCACACTTTCCTTGGCACCCCCACCGTCTGACAACAGAAGACCTCTCTGAGAATCCTGATGGCTACTCTACCCCCAGTTCCCCAGTACCTGCGCTGGTCAGAGGTTCCAATAACTTGGGACAGGACGGACCACCCAGACCTTATCCCTACGGATAACCAATACGCCATGGTCATCAACCCCTTGATTGACGGCGTGGAGTTCACCAAGTGTATGGTGGATAGTGGAAGCAGCATCAACATCATGTACCTGGATACACTGCAGAAGATGAACTTGATGGAGGCAAACCTAAGGCGGACCAACACCATCTTCCATGGCGTAGTTCCTGGTCAGGAGGCCCGGTCCCTTGGGTGCATTACACTTCAGGTTGCCTTTGGCGATGTTAACAATTACCGCCAAGAGCTCATGACCTTCGAGGTGGTCCCCTTCAAGAGCGTGTACCACATCATATTCGGCCGTGACATATTCCACACATTCATGGCCAAGCCATGCTTCGTCTACAACAAACTCAAGATACCCGGACCAAACAGTGTCATCACCGTATCCGGAAGTTTACCAAGGCAAGGGACTGCGAGATCAATGAAGCAGCTATTGCGGAAGATGTCCTCCATAGCGAAGAATTCAAAGAGATCCAGAGCAAGGTCGATGACTTAGAGATGCCCGCGTCAAAGAAGCAAATCTCCGACTTCGCTCATGCGTTCAAGGCCGCCATCGAGACCAAGCCGGTGGAACTTGTGGTAGGCGATGCCTCCAAGGTCACCGCCATTGGGACGAACCTAGATCCCAAATAGGAAAGCGCGCTCGTCGAGTTCCTCCGTGAGAATAGGGACATCTTTTCCTGGCAACCTGCCGACATGAAATGTGTACCTAGGGAACTTGCCGAGCACAGCTTAAACATTAATCCAAAATCCAAACCAGTGAAACAACATCTACGGCGCTTTGGAGATGAGAAGAGACGCGCCATTGGCAAAGAGATAGCTAGGTTACTTAAGGCTAGATTTATCCGAGAAGTCCTTCACACCCAATGGGTGGCCAATCCTGTACTTGTCCCCAAAAAGGGAACCAATGAATTAAGAATGTGCGTTGATTACACCGGCTTGAACAAAGCATGTCCCAAAGATCCGTTTGCTTTGCCTCGCATTGACCAAGTCATTGACTCGACGGCTGGCTCGGAACTTTTGTGTTTTCTCGATGCATACTCAGGATACCACCAGATCAAGATGAGGAAGTCGGACCAATTGGCCACTTCGTTCACTACCCCATACGACACGTTTTGCTATGTTACGATGCCCTTTGGGTTGAAAAATGCAGGTACTACGTACCAGCAGACAATGCAACGTTGCCTTCACGACCAAATTGGTCGGAACATTCACGCCTATGTGGACGATATCGTGGTGATGTCTAAAAAGTCAAACGACTTAATCTCCGACTTAAAAGAAACCTTTGATAATCTCCAAAAATACAACATGATGCTTAACCCTAAGAAGTGCGTCTTCGGGGTACCAGCCGACAAATTGTTGGGTTTCATAATTTCCCAGCACGGAATCGAGGTCAACCCAGAGAAAATCAAGGCCATCTTAAACATAAACCGTCCGACATGCCTAAAGGACATTCAACGACTAACAGATTGTGTTGCAGCAGTTAGTCGGTTCGTCAGCCGACTTGGAGAGAAGGATCTGCCGCTGTACAAGTTGCTGAAGAAGGCGGACAAATTCACATGGACGGACGAAGCAGATGCAACACTGAAGCAGCTCAAGGAGATTCTTTCCTCAGCGCCTATCCTTGCAGCACCCGAGCCTAGAGAACCCTTGTTAATCTACATGGCAGCAACCAACCGGGTAATCAGCATCATCGTCGTGGTAGAGCGGAAGGAACCAGGCTATGAGCATGGAGTTCAACGACCAGTTTACTATGTGAGCAAGGTCTTGACAGATTCCAAGCAGCGTTACCCGCACTGCCAGAAGATAGCTTATGGAGTATTCCTTGCTTCTCGGAAGCTGAGGCATTACTTTCAGGAGCACCCAATCACAGTGGTGAGCAAGACTCCACTGTCTGACATAATCAACAACAGCGACGCTATAGGAAGGGTCGCGAAGCGGGGCATTGAACTTGCCGCCTTCGAGATCACCTACAAGAGACGCGACGCTATCAAGTCACAAGCCTTGGAGGATTTTGTTGCAGATTGGACGGAGATGCCAGATGCTACTCCGTTGCCGGAACCAGAACTCGGGGGCTGGTGTATTGCTACATTCACCAACAGGAGACAAGCTACACTACGCTCTGCAGATCCACTTCGAGGCTACAAACAACATGGCGGAGTATGAAGCACTCATTCACGGACTACATGTAGCCAAGGATATTGGCATCAAGCGCATAGTTTGCTGTCGAGATTCTGACTTGGTTGCCCAGCAGGTGGCTGGCACCTGGAATGCGCGGAACCCTATGATGGTGGCATATTGAGACGAAGTGGACGAGATAGCCAAGAGCTTCTTGGGCTACGAAGTCAAGTATGTACCTAGGGAGCAAAACGAGGCGGCTGATCTGCTATCTAAGCTTGGATCAGGGCGCAAGCGAATTCCGCCAGGAGTTTTCCTAGAGCATATGCGCACACCATCCATGAAGGGAGCCGACATTGACAACCCGGATAGAGCTGACTCTTTCCTCAACATGGTGACCAAGGTCCCTCCGGCTTGGACAAAATTGTTCATGGAATATCTCGAACACGAAACTTTGCCCGACGACGAGGTCGAAAGATGGCAAATAGTAAGAAAAGCAAAGAGTTATACCATAATCAATGGGCAACTCTACAAAAGGAGCACTACTGGTGTATACCTAAAGTGTGTTTCCCAGCTAGAAGGTATGGAAATCCTACGCGAAATCCATCTTGGAGATTGCGGGCATCACGCCGCTCCTCGATCGTTGGTCGCGTAAGCCTTCCGGCAAGGATTCTACTAGATGACCGCGAAGGCGAATGCCGACAAGCTGGTTGAGACATGCATGGGATGCCAGTATTATGCCCGACAACCACATGTTCCTGCTGAAGAATTGCGAACAATACCAATAACTTGGCCGTTTGCAGTGTGGGGGCTAGACATGGTGGGACCGTTACAGACGACACCATGTGGGTTTACACATCTGCTAGTAGCAGTTGATAAATTCACTAAATGGATAGAAGCTAAACCCATTAGAAAGCTTGATGGGGCAACTGCCCTCAGGTTTGTCCGGGATCTAGTGGTGAGATTTGGTCTCCCACATAGCATTATCACCGACAACGGCAACAACTTGTCACTCAAAGAAGTGGAAGCTTATTGTTGGGATAAGGGCATCCGACTTGATCTCGCATCTGTGGCACACCCACAATCCAATGGTCAGGTTGAGCGAGCCAATGGATTAATTCTGCAGGGAATCAAGCCACGTCTTGAGACACGGCTACATAGAGCAGCTGGAGCCTGGGCGGAAGAATTGCAATCTGTGCTGTGGAGTTTATAAGCGTAAGCTATGCAGCTACCATAGTCTCCGCGTTCGGCATCGCTCGTTTAAAGAGGGGGATTTAGTGCTCCGACTTAAGCAGAAGAAGTCACACAAATTATCCCCGCCATGGGAAGGACCGTTCATCATAAGCAAGGCTCTACTCAATGGTCTTACTACCTCGTTGAAAATCGTGAACTGAAGGATAGACCCAACGAGGATCATAAGCGTAAGCGACATGACCCGGATGATGACTACCCGGAGCTTGATCGGCCATGGAACATAGCACAACTACGTCCTTTTTACACTTAGCATTTTTATCTAATTGTGTACCTCTTATATGATCAATGAAATAAATCTCTCTGGTTCACTCATATTTCTGAGTCTTTTACCTCCTTTAGTGTTCATTTTTGGATCATATAAAACCTTTATGCACAAGCTTTGCGATTGCACTTGTGAAAATTCCGCCTACATGCATTAGCTTAAGTTTTCTAGCCTACATGTTCTTTGTCGTTTTTATGTGGATTCTGGAGTAGTGACTTTTGGCACTTATTGTCGGCGATTTTGTGCTTAGGTTATTGATGGTGTCATTGGGCATCATCACCTAAGAGCATGGTTCCGACAACGAGTCTTCCGACTCATGAAAAGTCAAGCATAAGAACCAAAGTAATGGATAAGCCAGCACTTGCTTAAAAAATATATACATGCTGGAAATTAGTTCTTGAGTAGCAGGAAATAACAACCATTGTTTTCCGCCTTAAGTTACATAAATAAGTTTTTTCCGCATATGCACCAAAGGTGAAACAAATATTACAAAGTTGTTTTTCATTCCTTTGGCGCAGGTGACTTAGAAGAAGCGTCATCACCACCAGGAGAACCACCCTCGAAGTCGGCGGTGTGAAGGGACTCGGAGGAGCTTTGGTTGCCGCTGTCGATGGTGTTCATCGGCACAAAGATGTTGACGTATACCAACTCGGCAACTCTGGTGTCATAGACCGCGAGCGATAACAAGACGGATTCATGGTTAATCTCTTTTCCATTGTCGTCTATGTCGGGAATGCCAGAGGTCACCGTGTCGATGTCGGCATCTTCGTAGTGTGCCTTCACCATTGACAGCGTCATCCTTGCGCCAGCCCGTGCACATGAAGCCTTCCAGCTTGTGATACGCTCGGGGTCTCGGCGCAAAATCTCCGAGTACTTCGCCACTGAGTCCGACGCCTTGATATTAATTTGGAGAGACTTGGCGATCTCTTTGGCTTGCGTGATGGCGGTGTTGATGAAGTTGCCGGCAGGAACCATGCATTCCTTGGCTGGAGGAGGCGACCGGGTTAAACCCATAGGAGCTGCAAGTTCCGACAAGGAGCGCATGAGTTCAAAAATTCAGAGTATCTAGACTACAGAAATCCAAGACGGAGAAAACTTACTGAAGATGCTGGCCTCAGCTTGCCAGAGGGTGTCCGCCAAGGATTCTTTCTCTTGTTGGAGGAGCTTATACGCCTCATGATGGCGTTGATTCTGCTCATTGGCAGCTAGCTTCTGATCTCTTAAGATCGAGATCTCCTCCTTCAAGCGATTGATCTCCTCGGTGGCGGAGTCCTGCAGGGCCTTCATTGACTCCTCATGCATTTTCAGCATGTCCTTCCTCTCCTCCTTAAGAATTTTGTTCTTGCTATCCAGCTCTTGAATGTGCTTGGATTGCTCGACAATATTCTTGGCCTTGGCGTTGGTTTCTGCAAGTCGGAGAAAGCAAAGTACACAGTGAGTACTCGAAGAATATGGGCACAAAACCAAGTCGGAATGCGAAAAAGAAAACAGACGGTTGCTCTTGGTGATCTGTTGCTTCAAGAAGGCAGTTTTAACCTTTTTCAGCTTCCAAATCTGCGCGCATCTTATGGTACTTGTCGTTGGCCATGCCCCTCCGAGCATTCTCGTTCTGTGGAAAAAAGGACAAGGTTAAAACGTTGTTTGGTCTGCTTGGAGCATCTAGCCGAAAATTTTCCACCTAGACTCTCGGGGACTACAACGAGAGTTTTTTACTTAGCAATATGCTTAGCTTTCCTTTAAGCATCTAGTCGGAACTAATTCAATTCTCAATTATAAGCTTGGGGGCTATAGTATAAAGTTTTTTAACTCGGATATATGCTTAGCTTATCTTTAAGCATCTAGTCGGAACTAATTCAGTTACAACTAGAGGCTTGGGGGCTACAGTATTGAAATTTATATACATTGCATATGCTACTCTTAAAGCATCTAGTCGGAATAATTCATTCCACCTATATGCTTGGGGGCTACAGTGAGAGGTTTTCTAACTTAGTCACTCTTAGAGTATATAGATGCAAAGACCTATGGTTTTACGTCTACATCCTCGGGGCTATAGTGGGATACTCATATGAAATGAAAAAGGCAAATAAAACTTACAAGTGCATTGATCTTGAGGTTTGTAGCACTCTCGGCCAGCAGCTTGCCAAAGGATTCGCAGTTTCCTTGCAAGATCTCTGCTTGTCGGAGGAGCTCTTCTAGACCGCACATCGGAGATGTCGGTGCCGCACCAGGGACCAGAGCAGTGCTACCCGGTGTAAGTACCGGATAGACTATCTTTGGATAGGCTATGTCTTTCTTGGTCTTGAGGGCCATGTGCAGTACCTGCTTCCACCACCGCCTTACCGCCACCGATGGCATCCTTAGCCGGAGCTTCAGCCATTTGGTGGGCGATACTCTCCTGTGTTGCCTGCTCGCCGACAACAGCAACCTCGGTAGAGGCACCTGAGTCCACTTCCATGGCGGAAGGGCCAGATGCCTCCTTAGCTTGTGAACTTGTTGGGGCAGAAGAAGGCTTGACGGAGGGAGTGGTAGGGGCGATGGCGGGAGATGCGTCGCGATGCAGCATGTCCTTAATGGTTCTAGAATCCCCCAATTTGGAGGTCTTCTTCAGGCTGGTCGTGGCTTTCTTCCTGAAACGTGCAAAATGCATAAGTACAGGAGCAAGACAGATAAATAGACAATGTCGGAGTAAGAGAAGCTTACACAAGTGGGGGTGCTTTGGCAAAGGGGATCCCGGTAATCTTTCTTTTCTCCACCTCCAGGGCGGCGGTAGTCTTCTTGGAGGCTCCACCCTCCGTCTTCTTCTTCTTGCTCCGTAGGCAGCATCAGAGGTGGAGCTATTCTGCTTTCGCGCCAATGGAGCATCGTCGTCGGACACGACGGTGACTTCCTTCATCTTTGGGTCACAGATTTGAGGATCCATGCTGTCCTCATATATGTCGCTAAACTTTAATGTGAAGAACCACCGTGTTAGATGAGATGACATTTGCAAGACGGAAGAACTTGAGTATATGTCATACACGGAAAATAAATAACTACCTTTGGGCACTTGCCATCTACGAACATGTCGTAGGTGACGGTGAAGCCACGCTTCTTGTCCTTCACCTTGACGATGTACTTAAGGCGGAGCTTGACGGAGTCACTCGAAAAGTTGTCCACGGAGATGCGGAGGCTATTCCTTCTATCGCTGGTATACTCGTGCATGAGCTTCGTGCGGTGCTGCAGAGGTTGGATTCGCCTGATGAACCAGCACATGGATAGGTCCAAGCCGGTCAAACCCATCTCCACGAACCATTCTATTCGCCTTATGGCGCAGGAAGCATCGAGGTCGGGGGGAAGGGAGGCCTGAGATCTCCATGACGAGGCTTTAGCGGCGGCTCCATCTACGAAGTCCAGGTACGTTACTTGTCGGCCAGCCAGAGGGATATCTGGGCCGTAGAAGTAGGTACGCTGCCAGTTTTTGCAGGACTCGTGGCCGACGATGTCGAGGAACCGCCGACCAGGACGGATCTTGAAGCTTATGGTGCCACAATTCCTAAGTTCTTCCTTACTGGCTCCGGCTTCACGCTTGACAGTGAAGAAGTACACAAAGAGATATAGCCTAGGCTTTATCCCTAAGTAACCCTCGCAGAGCGCCGCATAGTTGCTAAGCGCTAAGATATACTGTTGGGAGAAAGTTTTTGGGGCTGGACTCTGTAGTGGTTTAAGACGGAGAGGAAGAAATTGGAGATGGGAAGGGAGACGCCACGTACCAGTTGGGCTTTGAGGTACACCTGTTCTCCGGCTTGGGGAGAAGGTGTCACCTCGCCGACCGGCGCCGCCCGCCAGGCGAGCCCCTCCGTCGCAAGGAGGTAGCCCTCGACGATCAGCTCCTGGATATCACGGTTGGTGATGTCTGAGCCGCGCCAGTCGCCCTTGTGCGAGTCAAGCTCCTCCTCCAACGGCTCCAGCGCCACTAGATTATGGTCGCCGCCGGTGGACTCAATCACCGCCATGACAGGGATGACCAAGCCCTCTGGAGGCACGACGACATAGCTCGCCGGCTTCGCCACGGCTTCGCTCGACGCTGCCATGGAAGGGGAAGTGCTGCTGCTATCCATGGAGTGAGTAGGGAGGTGACTGGTGCGGATTGAGGCTAGGGTTTTTCGCGAGTTTTGCGCGGAGAGCTCGAGGAGGCACGCGCTGGAGGAAGAAGACGCTGCGAGGAGAGAATGAGGTAAAAGTTAAAAATTCCACCACAGTTACTATTTATCATCTCCAGCGTCGAGATTCGTGCAACTTGATCGGACGATTTCCGCGTAGACAACGTGTTTGAGAACGTGCATGGAAATTTTTCCACGTATCCAACCGTCGCCGCCAACGGTTCGTATCGCTCGCGCGGGAAAATTGGACATGATTGCGTTCTCTACGTATGTCAGTTACGAGGCGTCGCTGACTCAGCCTATGTGGCTCTAGCTGACATAGGCAGATGAGCAGTCACATCAGAAGATTCCGGCATGTACGGATCCAGTGCGGCTATGGAAGAGTACGATGGAAGATTCAGCATTTCTCCGACTTACAAGTTGAAGACGGAGAAAACCTTGCAGGGTTCTCTGGGAGGACTACAAGATATTGCTTGACGATTTGCCGACATCCATCTAGACGGAGCATTCACCTTGAAGAGGCAAGACGGCGCAATATCTCGGAGTTATCCTGGGGCTACTGTTGGGGATATGCTATATGGGTATCCTCATAGCATGTCTCCTATCCGGATAACCCGGGTGGCCCACAGTTGGTAGCATGGCTCATGGCCTGGTGGGCGGCCCAGTTAGATGGATCTAGAAGGGAGGCCCATGCCGGATAAAGGAAGGCTACGGTTGGAGTCACCGACGTACCCGGAGCCTTGGAGTGCAAGATACACAAGACTAGTAATAGACGGTGTAGAACTCTGTAACCTGTCCGGCTAGGACTTTTCCCTGTAACCTTAGGACCTGGCAACTATACAAGTCGGGCCTATGGGATCCTTTAGGGCATAACTTCAGACAACCAAGTAGCGATTAGCACACACCTCGCACAGCGAACCTATCTCTATAACTCGGCGTATTGCCCTTATAGTGATTTATAGCAGGAGTAGGATTCCGCCACCGTCGTGGGATCTGAACCTGGGTAAGCTGTGTTACCTCGTACCCGTCAAACGTCCGCCTTCCCCCTCGTCTCTAAACACGCACTATGAGGACCCCTCCATGGCGTACTCGTCGGCAATACCACGACATAGTCCATTATAATAAATATCAAGAAGCTCATTCTTAGGTAATGGACATCCAGGATGTGCATGAATCAAGGCACAAAACCTTGTCCATGACTCAGGCAATTTCTCTTCTTCTCCCTGTTTAAAATCAAAAAGTCTCTGTAAAGTAGCATGTCTAGCACTGGGAGTAAAATATTTCTGGAAGAAAGAAGCAATCAAGCAATCATGGCTATCAATGGAACCAGGAGGTAATCTATTAAACCAAGCCCTAGCTTCTCCTTTTAGTGAAAAAGGGAAGATCTTAGTTATAAAGTACTTACGCATCTTAAAATCATCAGAGAATAAAGCACTTATCGTAGAAAGCTCATTCATATGAGCCACAACACTCTCATTTTCAGTCCCACAAAAAGGTTGTTTCTCAACAATATCTAAATAAGATAAATCAAGAGAGAAATCATAA
The DNA here is from genome assembly GCA_030063025.1 of Avena longiglumis. Classification (NCBI taxonomy): domain Eukaryota; kingdom Viridiplantae; phylum Streptophyta; class Magnoliopsida; order Poales; family Poaceae; genus Avena; species Avena longiglumis. Next base: position 450,285,326 of record CP125974.1, on the reverse strand, counting down.
TCTTTATCTTTAATATCTATGGGAGAGGTGGCAAACTTAGGATCAGAGGACAGTTTAGGCATAATAGTACGTCTAGCAAGGAGACTCTTAATAGCACTAGTACCATGTGTGTTTTGGCACTCTTCAACAAATTCATCAGTCAATGTAACCATCATTAATATCATAACTCTCACTAGACTCAGGTGAGCTAACAGGTGTAACAGTGTCTTCACTAGGAGTTTCGGTATTTCCTAGACTAGACATAGTAGCATCTAGAAAAGGACCTAGTGAACCACTCGCATCAAGCAATGTAGAAGTAACATCATGAGCATCAAAAACATTTTCATATTCAGCAGTAGTAGCAGTGTGTGTGGCATGAGTATGTGGTGGTGGTGTGACAAACTTACTTATAACAGACGGTGAATCAAGAGCAACAAAGGTGTTTAGGACTGTACCTCTTCTAGTAGTGGATGGTAAAATAGGGAACTTTCCATCACAAGACTTACCCATGATGAGCGGAGTAGCAGTGAACAATAATAGATCCAACTGAACTTACAAATAAAGCTATGCTCCCCGGCAACGGCGCCAGAAAATAGTCTTGATGACCCACAAATGTAGGGGATCGCAACAGTCTTCGCGGGTAGTATTACCCAATTTATTGATTCGACACAAGGGGAGCCAAAGAATACTTGCAAGCCTTAACAACTGAGTTGTCAGTTCAGCTGCACCTGGAAATAGTTCTTGCTCACAGAAGTTTATCAATAGCAACAATTTCTAGTAGTAACAGCAATAGCAGCAGGAAAACATGAGCAATGGTAACAGTGGGATACGATTGTGGTAGGCATAGGGATGGATGGACGGGAATTGCATGGATGAGTCTAAACATGTAACTTCAAGATCTAGGGAATTGCAGATAAATAATAACAAGCATCCAAGTACTAAACAATCCTAGGCATGTGCTCCAAATATAGTCATACGTGCTCACAATGAGAACTTGCACAACATCTTCTGTCTAGCCAGCTCGTGGTAGCGGGGCCTCTAGGGAACTACTGGAAATTAAGGTGCTCCTTTTAATAGAGCACCAAAGCAAAGCATTAACACTCCGTGAACACATTTGATCCTCACACCACAGCCATCCCCTCCGGTTGTCCCAATTATTGTCACTTTGGGGCCTTTGGATCCGGACAATGATATGTGTACACAACTTGCAGATAAGATCACAAACAATACTATCATAATGATTCAATAATAAGTTCAGATATGAGATCACGGCACCCGGGCCCTAGTGACAAGCATTAAGCACAACAAGTTGCAACAAAGTCAAATAGCACTAATAGAGATACTAGGCACTATGCCCTAACAGATCTTATTCGATTACATGATAGAACTCATCCAATCCCTACCATCCCCAAGCCTATAGCGGGGGATGAATCACTCATGGATGAGGGAAACATCGGTGGTTGATGGAGATGTGTTGGTGATGACGATGGCGATGATCCTCTTCAAATTCCCCGTCCCGGCAGGAGCCTGAATGGAGTTTCTGGATCCGAATCTTGGTTCTGGTGGCGGCGAAGCGGAACTCTTTCTGGAAAACTATCAAACCCCCCTCGGTTTTTAGGTCGAAAGTAAACTTATAGGCACAGAGGGAGGCCGAGGGGGTTCCTCGAGTGGCTGCACCCCCCTACGCGCGGGGCAGGGCCCACCCGTTCCTGGCAGGGGTGTGGGCCCCTAGGATCCTTCTCCGTCTCCTCTTCTGGCTCCGTGGATCTTCTGGTGAAATATAATTTTTGGCATATTTTCCGGGATTTTTCCTTATAGTTGATTTTCTGCACAAGAACAAGACACCAAGGTAATTCTGCTGAAAACAGCATCAGTCCGTGTTAGTTGTATCCAAATCACACAAGTTTAGAGGAGAAACAATAGCAAAAGTGTTCGAGAAAGTAGATACGTTTTGGACGTATCAGGAGCAAGGTCTGCTATAGATCTATTCTCAATATCCTCATGCTTGCTAACATGGTTAAAGAATTTTTCAATATTTTCTTTCCCAATTATAGAGCCACTACCTATCGAAAGGTCCTTCAGGGTGAACTTGGGGAGCAACATGGTGAGCTAGAACAAGGCGACAACTGGAGTGGGAACTAATTTTTTTGTGTTTTTGATAAGAGAAAGCAAACCAAACTTAACTAATATTTTTAGAGTTTTTGATAAAAAGAGGCAAACAAAACCAAGCAAAAGAAACTAAGCAAACTAAAAACAAAGTAAAGAGAAAGGTTGTGGAGGACTCCCCTTGTGAATACGTCCTTAGCCTCCTCGGCAACAGCGCCAGAAAACGTGGGAGCGCTTCGTCGAGAAACCCCAAGAGCAAGGTGTGATGCAGCACAACAGCAAGTCTTCCCTCAGTAAGAAACCAAGTTTATCGAACTAGTAGGAGGAAGGGAATGTCTCAAAGGTGTTGTAAGAAACTTGGAAACCTGCACAAAACAAACTAAAGACTTTGCCCCAACGAACAGTGAGGTTGTCAATCTCATCGGTTGCTGTAACAAAGGATTAACTGTATGGTGTGGAAGGTAATGGTGGTTTGCAACAAGTAAACAGTAACAGTGGAAGATGTATCAATGGTAAAGATTGGACCAGGGTCCATAGTTCACTAGAGGTGCCTTAGATGAACAAACATGTCATGCTAGGTAAACAAATTACAGCAGGGCAATTGACAGGACTGAGCAAGGCATAACAATGCAATACTAGACATAAAGATCCTATGCGATTCGATTGGGCAATACAACAAGATACATAGACCGCCATCCAACTGCATCTATGACTAGAAGTCCACCTTTGGGTTATCATCTGAACCCCCTCCAGTATTAAGTTGCAAGCAACAGACAACTACTTTAAGCAAAGTGTGTAAGGTAACAATCCACTTGTTCCATGAACAAGAGACCGTTGTTTTATCCCTAGTGGCAACAACACATCTACAACCTTAGAGATTTCTGTCACTTCCCTTGATTAAATAGAGGCATGAACCCACTATCGGGCATAAATACCTCCTCTTGGAGTCACCAGCAACTACTTGGCCAAGATAGCTACTAATAACGGAGAGCATGCAAGATCACAAACAACACAGACATGATAGAATCAATGAGACAAAACCATTAATCAATCTGACATAGTAATCTCAATATCCATCGGATCCCCGCAAACACAACATGCATGATTACAAATAGATGAGATCTTGATCATGAACAGAGCTCACAAGATCTAGACATGAAAGCACAAATGAGGAGATACAACCATCTAGCTACTACATGGACCCGTAGTCCAAGGTGGAACTACTCACGCTTCATACCGGAGGCTGGCATGATGAAGAAGAAGGCCTCCGAGATGATCTCCCCTCCGGCAGGGTGCCGAGAAGAGCTTCAGATGCCCCCGATCTTGGGATGATGGTGGCGGTGGCTACAGACAGTTTCGTGGAATATTGCTCGGGTACTTTGGGTTTAGGCATCGGGGGCTTCTTATAGGCGAAGAGGCGAGGCTGGGAGGCGTCCAGAGGGCCCACACCCTGCCCAGGTGCGGCCTAGGGTGGGCCCGCGCCTGGGGGGTTGTGTCCGCCTGTGGCTCCCCTCCGTATCTCCTCTGGACTCCGTGTTCTCCTCGATAAAATATTGACTTTGTCTTTTGTCCCGTCCAATTCCGAGAATATTTCCTTATTAGATTTTATGGAACCAAAAACAGCAGGAAACAGGCACCTATCACTATGGCAACTTGTTAATAGGTTAGTACCAGAAAACTTATAAAAAGCACCTCAAAGTGTGGACAAAGCAAAGCAAAGTAGATACTAAACAAGCATGGAACATCAAAATTATAGATACGTTTCCGACGTATCACAGGGGCCTACAACTTTACCCACATGTACCAACCTTCTCTTAATTCCACAATGATTAGCTCTCTTCCTTGGAAGGCCGGCATAGGGTGGTTGACCACGACCTTTACCTTGCTTTCGCTGACACCATGAGTCACGCCCTAAGGATGGTTCTGCCGTATCGGGTCAAATCCCAAAGCCAGTCCCTAGAGATGTGAGGCGAGGTTGGTTCACCACCTTCGAGAGGATCCAAAATGCATGTCGAATCGAACGCCCGAACTATGTGACTCATGGAATCTACTAGGCAAGTTAGTCAATCGAGGGTTTCCCAAGCCCCGTGTGGTTGTATGCTCGTCTTGGTTCCAAAGGCAAGAACTCGTTTCCTAGTGGTGGCGAGCATGGGACTACAAAAATAACATCCCACTGTGGCCTCCCATACAAGACTTAGCATGTTTAACCTTATATCACCTCTGATCTTATCTCATCACATTCTCCTGTCATACTAGATTCTCTACATCTGATACATCATCTAGATAAACCAGTACTGACAGCTAAGCATGTCTAAGCATAACACAGATATAAGCTCTAGCAGTGCAACCAAGCTAGACCTAGTTATGCTAGGAGCAGTGGATCAGGTAATATAAGCTCAAAGGGAGTAATGCAACATATAGGGTACTCTATCTATCAATAAAATACCACGGTAGAATCGTATGCATCATGCCAAGAATTGAATTCTTTTGAAATCATAGGATTATATCATGGTGGGGCTATGCTTGCCTTTTCCTGTTGATAACCAATAAGAAGATCTTCGGAAACCTTGTCGGGGGGATAACCCCCGGTAGGGTCACAAGGGGTGAAACACAGCCCAAATTGGCTTGCTCCGAGTAAAGAAAGAACCAGGCGGGGTAAGTACGGCTAGGAGAGAGAATCGTATGCGGTCGACATAGAAACTATGTCGGCCCATATAAGACAAAGTTGTTAATCTTGAAGGAACCAACGAGTTGAGTCTTCCGAGGAAGGGACGAGTCAGATAGGATGCATGGCACCTTTCCGAATGAGGTTCAGGAGGGACCATGGTAAAGCATGGTCAAAAGAGAAGGGCGACGCCGGGTGACACGAAAGTAGCCGGGTGACGCCCAAAGCAAGGGCTGACGTAAAAAGTTACTGCGTGACGCCAAAAGGAATAGGAGGCGACATACCAGAAGACCGTTAGCTGTTTAGCTTTGTGGACTGGGCCTCTGGGCTTAGGGCAAGCCCATGACCCGACCCGCATAGTAGGGACCAAGATCCAAACAGTAACCCTAGAACCCAAAGGGGTATAACCTAGCTAGCACCGCCTATATATGGAGGGGCATAGTAGTAGTAAAGAGGAGGTTGGACCAAGTAGGGAACTAGTGCCTTGTACACTAGTTCATATAGCTCAAGGAGCACCTGTAAACTGGGAGCATCAATAAAATTCCTAAGTGTGGAGAGTTCATCTTGTTCTTCGTGCATGGAAAGACCGTGCACTCCCTCCCCGGTGACCACAAGCACCCATTCGGCCCCCAACTTAAGCCTACCCATGGCATCTGTCGTGACACCACCACGACAGTTGGCGCCCATCTTGGGGGCAGAAGCAGGTGCTTGATGGAGTCTTCATTTGGACGGGCAACCTCATCGCCAAGACTGGCGAGCGCGTCTACTCCGGTCTAATCCAGAGGTTTGGAGCGCTCAACTTAGTCAGCGACAACGAGGGGTGCTTCGGGACCAAGCCGTTCCCTAGGGGCGGTTGCTTCATCAAGTTCGGCAAGCACCAGGTCTACGTCACCATGCGCATGGAGCACGCATATCGGGAGTGTGTCGTTCTAGCGCCGGATCTGCCAGCGGTTCCTGTCGCTGGGAAGCTTCACCAACTCGTCTCCGTTGAGGTAATGATGACAGCTCCTGACCCAGCAGCTCCACCGATAGCTCTAGTGGTGAATGAGAATGCTGGGGGGAAATCATGAGGAGACACCAAGGGCAGCGAGAACAACAAAAACACCGCTAGAAAAGCCAGAGAATATAGCTAGGAGTAAGAGGGCTAAAGAGCTGCAAGATGCGATAGATAAGTTGGCAGAGCCAATTGCGCAAGCAACTGATCCGATGCGTGTGCAAGCCGAGTTAGAGGAGGCCATGATAAAGGTTCTGGAGAAATCCAAGGAGTTAGCACAATTACAGCAAGATGTGGATATCACAATCCGAGAGCTTAACTCGGCAAACCGAGTCAAGGGCGCAAAGACCCGGCTTGATGCGACAAGGTTAAGAGGAAGAAACCTCAATGAGGAGCTGGCGGATGCAACGTCAAAAATAACACCAGAGAATAGCAACGAAACAGCTATGCGGACAACATACAATACAGCAGCAGCTAACCTGTGAGTCGCAGAAGCAACATTGACAGAGTTACCCCATTTGACGGGAGAAGCGAAGAAAAGACAACAAGAGAGAGTCAATAAACTAGTAAGAGCAGATAGCATGCTGAATGAAGCATACTACAGCGCGAATCTGGGTATAGCAGGAAGGTCACAGCTAGTTCACTCGGCGACTCCTGTCCCGGCAAGATCAGCAGGTCACACGGCGTCCTCACCCGGAGCGGCGCCAAGACCGATAAAAGAAAAGAGTGTGGATTCAGGGAGGAATAAGGAGATGATCACTTATGACCCGACAATAGCTCAGGGAAACCCATCGCATGCACAGGGAACAAGAAGGAATAATGCCCAAGGAAATGAGAACCAGGAAAATGCAGGCCGAGAAAGGCAAGTGAAAGAACATGTGGGCCCCCATGTGTGGTTTTGGTAATTAATGACAATCTTTATGGAATAATGTGTGTATTAAGTTGTACTTGTAGGAATTGTCCATTGGCATCGCTTGGAGAATGTGTTGGCTTCAAGGTCGATGAAATTAGAAGAAGATGTGTTGTGCAATCTCAAAATGCGCCATCTATAGAAGATATCATGTTTGATGCTTGCCATCCTCGGTGATCATGGATCGATGATGAGGAATTAAGAAAGGCGTTCCATCTTGAGAAGGTCAAGTTCGTCTATATCGAGATCAAGTGGAATGCTCAAGGAAAAGGTACAATCTTGATAGGTTTTCCCTTTTGCCGGTCTCATATTGTTAGTGGGAGACCAGGTTTAGGATAAATAACCGTACTATCAAGAGGGACTCTCGAATGAGTAACTCGGTCACATCGTCCGGAGAGAGATCAAACCTTTGCATACTTGCATCATCATATTTGGTTGTTATTTGGTCTTATTCATGTGAGGATATAGAGCTCGTGGTAATCTCCATAACAAGATCTTGGTCATCAAAATCGAATCTTCCATTTGTATCTTATTGCGATTTTGATTTATGCGGTTTTTCGGTTTCTCACCAAGTGAGGTATCTCACATTATTGTACTTGATACATTCTCACTTGGTGATAACCAATATTTTCAATTGGAATCGGGTCAATCGGAGCGACCATTCAAAAGTTACAACCGTTTGAATATTCGCTGATTTGATTCCAAAAAAGAAAAAGAAAAATTGTTTTCCTAGGCTGTCCGGTACTACCGGGCCTGGTACGGGACACACCTGATTCAGCCCACTCGCCCGCTGCCTGACCCGGTACCCGCGGCCGGCTCTACCGGACCGGCCCGGTAGTACCGCCCGGGTGGGCCGGTACTACCGGCCGGCCTAGGTAAGACTAGGACCAGCTCCAGCCCACAGATCTCACATGCGCCTGCGGCCCAGCTCGCTCGCAGGCGTTGCTCGCCCGCCTCGTGCCTTGCGCGCCTTCCTCGATCCCACAGCGCCTGCCCCGCTTGACCCTCTGCCGCGCTGGGCCCCTTCGGTGCCTCGTTGACCCATGCACAGCTAGAAGCTGCCGCTAGTTCCCGCGTAACCTGCCTGGCCCCACTTGCATGCTGCGTGCGATTAGTTGCGTGCATTGACCGCGCGCGCCCGCTGCTGCTGCTACCTCTCTGCTCCGCTGGGTCCCGCGCGCCTGCTGGCCCCGCTCGCTGTGTACTTCCACCGATGGTCCCGCACGCCTCCCTGGTTGACCTGCCTGATTCCTGGCATCGTGTAGTACTACCGGTTAAATCCGAAAATATGTTCCAACGGCCAGATTTTTGGGCCCCTATTTAAGGCTTTGCCTGTTTTTAGTTTAGCGTGTTTCTTCCTCTTATATTAGGCTATGCTTTGCCTACACTTGCTCTAGATCTTGAACCTTGCCTAATCTTTTCCCTACGGTGATTCTTGCCCATATTTGAGTGGAAGAGAGAGGAGATCTAGATCCACGTTTTGACCTAACCGATTCATCTCTTTGTGAGTGCATCTTTGAGGATCTAGATTTTGGGGGATTTTGTGTCTCTCTTTGATTCCTCCTCTCTTGTTCCCCCAATAGCTTTAGTAGCTTTGTTGGAACTTGAGAGTGAGGGATTTGAGCACCTTTGTGGTGTTCTTGCCATTTGCATTCGGTGCATCGGTTTGAGTTCTCCTCGGAGGATTTGGTTTGTGTGACTCATTGGAGCTTGTCCCTCTTGGGTTCTTGGAACCTTAGACGGTTTTGTGGATTTGGTGGCATTGTGGCCTTTTGTGGCGTTTGTTGGGAGCCTCCAATTAAGTTGTGGAGAAGTGCCCAACCTTGTGAGAGGTTCCGGTTGCCACCGACAATTGCACCGATAGTGGAAGCATTGATCGATCCCATTGGGGTGAGATTCACCGGAGAATAAGGGAGGTCTTTTGTGGCGTTGGTGGTTTGATACCAACCCCTCTCCAAACGAGACGTACTCCATGTTGGGAGGAACTCGGTAAAATATCGTCGTACCCGCGTGCCTCGGTTATCTCTATACCCGAGCTATTTACTTATGCACTTTACATTGTGATAGCCTTCATGCTTGAAGTAATCTATATCTTGCTATCACTTTGTTGCTTGTATTGCTTAGCATAAGTTGTTGGTGCACATAGGTGAACCCTAGTTGTTCTAGGTTGTGCTTGACAAAGTAAACGCTAGTTTTATTCCGCCTTTGTTGAGCCACTCTAGGAAAAGTTTTAATCGCCTATTCACCCCCCCTCTAGGCGACATTCGTATCCATTCAGCAAGCATGGCAAAGAAACGAAAATGGAGGGCATAATTTTGTGCCTCAACCTAGGCGTGGATATCACTTGGCAGGAGGAGGAAATCCAGCATTGAATAACGCACCAGCTCAACCCGAAAGAAGTCAGCAAAGCGCGGGAAAATCAGCACAACATCCTGCTGACCCGAACGCAAACAAGTATAATGATGGTTACTCGGCGATGGTAAACGATGGGTATGAGTTGCCGGATCACGCATATCAATCGATGGGAGCCAGACTCGAAGGCAGGAACCTTCAGCCGGATGATGCAAGGCTGAAGCTTGACCGAATAAAGATGGCAGAACTGATCGAGTCGCAAGGTCCGCAGGGTCCGCCATGCTTTGGCCCAAGGATCATGAAGGAGCCACCTGTACCAAATTTATATCTAGCCAGAGGAACAAAAACTTATGATGGAAGCACAAAGCCAGAAGATTGGCTCATAGATTATGGAACTGCCGTGAAAATCGCGCAGGGAAATTTGAGATGGATAGTACAATATGTACCGCAAATGCTAGAAGGACCAGCATGGGTATGGCTGAACAATTTTCCACCTGGAAGCATCAACAGTTGGATCGATTTTCAGGACAGTTTTGTGAGCAATTTCACAAGAACCTACAAGAGGCCGAATCGCCCACAACAGCTAGCAATGTGCAAGCAAAGGCCGAATGAGACAGATAGAGAATTCCTCACAAGATGGTGCATAATGCATAATTATTGCAAAGGGGTAATCAAGTCACAAGCAATAACTTGGTTTGCCCAAGGTTGCAGACACAGAACGTGTTGTGGCAAAGGTTATAGAGAGATATGCCGGCAAGCTTGGCGGAAACAATAAGGATTGCTGACTCGTATGCGTTGGGAGATCCGACTCAGCCTCTGCTCATGTCGGCAGATGGGATGACTGAGACTTAGATCTATGACGCTGCCGGGTCGCAAAGGCGCCAGGAAAGATCCGAATACAGAAGCAAAATAAGAGATGAAAGTCCAGACTACATATATGGTTCAACTCAGGTTGCGGCCCGTTTGCCAGGATCATCCAGATGCTGGAAGTAGCCAACTTCAAAGGACTAATGGACAACAATAGTGGATGCCAAAGAATGATGGCAAAAAGCCATATGAACAAAGGAAGCAGTATCAGGACCGATAGAAGTATACCTATGAGATGATGCTGGACCAGCCGTGTAAATTTCACACGTCTAGTCCGAGTAAGCCAGCAAATCACACAACAAGACAATGCACGTGGTTTCAGAAAGGAGGTAGAGTGGATTCGCCGAGTAAGCAGCTACCACCACCTCCCCCTCCACCACTCACAGGAGGAAATGCTCAGGCTGTGGGAACAAATAATAGATATGAAAACAGACAGCCTAGGTATCATAATCAAGAGAGAAGAGAAACTGTGCACCAGGTGCACAATCCAAGAGGTGACGACGCTCATGTCGGCCACAGAACTAGAAACGAGTACAGAGAACATCACCAGAGCTATGTCGTCTTCGTCACAGAGCCGAATGACAAAAAGATTCAGCAGCGACGGATGATGGAAGTAAACGCCACAATGCTGGCAATTCCTAAGTACATGCATTGGTCTGAGCAAGAAATAACTTAGAGCATAAAGGATCACCCCAAGATCATGCCAACTCCCGGAGGTTATGCTCTAGTCTTAGATCCAACGTTCATGGGCCCTGATATCAATGTGAAGTTTTCCAAGGTACTGATCGGCGATGGCAGTAGCATCAACATCATGTACAAGGATACCATGCTCAAGTTAGGCATTACTATGAACATGCTGGAGCCAACTAAGACAACTTTCCATGGCATTGTGTCAGGATTGTCCTGTGATCCAATTGGCAAGATCTGGGTCGATGTCTTATTCGGCAACAGAGAGAATTGTCGCATTGAAGCCATAGAGTTAGAGGTAGTTGATTTGGTCAGCTCGTATCACGCCTTACTCGGCAGGCCGGCTATGGCAAAATTTATGGCTACTCCTCACATTGCTTACTTGAATATGAAGCTTACAGGCCCATGTGGGGTGATTATAGTTGAGGGAGATTATAAAAGGTCCATTGCTTGTGCCTCAGCCGGATCTTCATTGGCCGAGTCACTGGTCATAGCGCAGGAAAAGCATCAAATGCTGGAAGTGGCAGCATTGGCCAAAGCAGCACAAATGTCTATGTCGGCACTCACTATTCCGCATGGCAATCTATCATTTCAAGCTACCAAAGAGACCAAGAAGGTACAGGTGGATGAGACTTTCCCAGAGCGTACAATCACCATTGGGGCTGGCCTCACTGACAAATAGGAAAGCGAGCTCACCAGCTTCCTCCGTGAGAATCGGGACATCTTTGCATGGTCCACACAAGATTTGCAAGGAGTTTCGAGGGAGATGGCTGAGCACTCTCTTCATGTAAGGCCAGATGCCAACACGGTGAAGCAACCCCTCCGCCACTTCGCCAAAGATAGGAGGAAAATAATAGCTACCGAGATTGCTAGGCTCTTAGCTGCTAGATTCATCATGGAAGTATTGCACCCAGATTGGTTATCAAATCCAATCTTGGTCGAGAAGAAAAAAGATGACCCGAATGTGGCAGTGGTATGGCGCATGTGTATTGATTACACGAACCTCAATAAGGCGTGTCCGAAAGATCCATTTCCCCTGCCATGGATCGACCAAGTCATAGATTCTACTGCTAGGTGTGAGTTGTTGTCATTTGTGGACGCATATTCTGGATTCCATCAGATACCACTGAATCCGAATGATCAAATAAAGACAGCTTTTATCACCCCGTACGGGGATTATTGGTATCGTACCATGCCATTCAGACTGAAAAATTCAGGTGCAACATATCAAAGATGCATGCAAAAATGCTTGCAAGATCAATTGGACAAAAATGTTCAAGTATATGTCGATGAAGTGGTGATAAAAACCAAGAAAAGTCATACTCTAATTGAGGACCTGAGTCAAACATTCGCGAACTTAAGAAGATTATGGATGAAACTTAACCCGGAAAAATGCACATTTGGTGTCCCGGCTAGCAAATTACTCAGATTTCTTGTATCTAGCCAAGGAATTGAGGCTAACCTAACAAACATCAGGGCCATCGAAAGATTGGAATTGCAAAAAACCCAATCCGGGTAATATGTGAGGCGCATATCTCGTATATATTAGGCAGCAAATATGCCAGTGGCAGAGTCGCAAAATGGGCCATAGAGCTAGCACCATATACTCCACAGTATGATAGGCGAGATGCAATTAAATATCAGGTTGTTGCAGATTTCTTTGTAGATTGGATGGAGATGCAGTACGAACCACCACTGCCAGACCCGAATTACTGGAAAATGCATTTTGATGGGTCCAAGACGAAAATGGGTCTGGGCGCCGGGATAGTGCTCACATCGCCAAAGAGGTATCATGTCAAGTATGTGTTACAGATCCATTTTGCTGCTTTCAACAATGTTGCCGAGTATGAAGCACTTGTCCACGACATCAAAGTGTCCAAAGAGATTGGCATCAAAAGGATCATGTGTTTTGGTGATTCGGATTTGGTTATTCAGCAAGTGTCTGGGCATTGGGACGCACTAGACGCAAACATGGCATTGTATCATTTCCATGTGCAACAAATTTCGGGATACTTTGACGAGTGTGAATTCCACCACGTCCCAAGAGCAGAGAATGAAGCAACATATGTACTATCCCCACTAGGTTCATCTCGGCAAGCAATACCACCAGGAGTAGCATTGGAGCACCTTAGGAAACCATCGATCAAGCCGTCACCAGAATCCGAGTCGATCAGGGTCACCCCGGCGAATCAGGAGTCAGACGTTGTGCCAATGGATATTGACTCAGGGGCAGTTTCGAGTCACTCAGGGACTGATCCATTCACCTCAGGGATAGACGAGTCACACTCGGGGACTCCTCAGGTCATGTCGGCAGAACATATGTCGGCTGAGCCAATGGAAATTGATGGGGAAACAGATCCGGGACCACTAATACCAACATGGGCACAACCAATATTCAACTACTTAAAGGATGGAACTTTGCCGAATGATGAGATATTGGCGAGGCGAACAGAAAGAAGAGCAAAAGCATACATCATAATCAACAAAGAGCTGTACAAGAGAAGTGTGACGAGTGTACTGCAGCGTTGCATTAGCTCAGAGAAAGGCCAAGAGATTTTATTGGATATTCACCAAGGAGAATGTGGGAACCATGCGTCATCAAGGGAATTGGTAGCCAAGGCATTCCGACATGGATTTTATTGGCCAAGTGCACTGGCAGAGGCACAAGAGCTAGTTGGAAAATGCAATGGTTGCCAGCATTATGCATCCAAGTCACACTTACCAGCGTCTGAATTAAAGACTATATCAATCCCTTGGCCATTCGCAGTATGGTGCCTAGATATGGTAGGACCATTCAAACCAGCAAGGGGAGGCATGAATCATATATTGGTGATGATTGATAAGTTCACCAAATGGATAGAAGTGAAGCCCATCAAAAAATTGGACGGTAAAACAGTTGTCACATTCTTAAGGGACATAATCCTAAGATATGGTTACCCACACAGTGTAATCACAGACAATGGCACAAACTTTGCTGAAGGAGCTTTTGCTCGATTCTGCAGAAGAAACCGAATAAGACTCGATGTAGCATCAGTCTCTCATCCAGAATCAAATGGACAAGTGGAACGAGCTAATGGCTTAGTTCTATCCGGGATAAAACCCCGCCTGATGGAACCACTCCAGAGATTACCTGGTTGTTGGATAGAGTTACTACCCTCAGTGCTATGGAGTCGAAGGACAACTCCGAATTGGTCAACAGGCTATAAGCCATTTTTCCTTGTGTATGGAGCAGAAGCAGTTTTGCCTGCTGACATAGAGTATAATTCGCCAAGAGTAAGGCAATACTCGGAATCTGAGGTAAAGGAGGCCCGAGAAGATGGAGTTGACTTACTCGAAGAAGCAAGGGAGCTGGCATTATCCAGATCCACTATATATCAGTAAAATCTCTGACGCTACCATAGCCGGAAAGTTCAACCTCGTGTTTTTCGAGAAGGGGATATGGTGCTAAGGCTAGTGCAGCGTGTTGGGGATATGCTATATGGGTATCCTCATAAGCATGTCTCCTATCCGGATAACCCGGGTGGCCCATCGTTGGTAGCATGTCCCATGGCCTGCTGGGCGGCCTAGTTAGATGGATCCAGAAGGGAGGCCCATGCCGGATAAAGGAAGGCTACGGTTGGAGTCACCGACGTACCCGGAGCCTTGGAGTACAAGACACACAAGACTAGTAATAGACAGTGCAGGACTCTGTAACCTGTCCGGCTAGGACTTTTCCCTGTAACCCTAGGACCTGGCAACTATATAAGTCGGGCCTATGGGAGCCTTTAGGGCACGATAACTTACAATCTCAGACAACCTCGCACAACGAACTTATCTCTGTAACTCGACGTATTTCACTTATAGTGATTTATAGCAGGAGTAGGATTCCGCCACCGCCGTGGATCTCGAACTGGTAATCTCGCTTCTCGTGCCAACCGTCCGCCTTCCCCCACGTCTCTAAACACGCACTGTGAGGACCCCTCCATGGCTTAATCGTCGGGAATACCACGACAGTTGGCGCCCACCGTGGGGCAAGAGGCGCTTCAGGCTCTTCAGCGGGCGAGGACCAAGATCTTCGCGGGAATCGGTGAAACCGTAGCCATCGGTCGTGTTCTCTTCTTCGGCAACGTTTCGATTGTCCCTCCCAACGAGTTCTGGATACCGGCGAAGACGAACCCTATGCGGTGTTCGATCGTTCCTATTAGAGACATCCACCTCTTCATTGGCGAAACCGACTCGGGCACTAGTTCCCTAGGAGTCGGAGGAGCATCAAGGCCCGCACGGACTGCCTACGGGAAGGACACGTTCGCGGAAGGACCGATGTCGGACCTCTCTTCGGAGTTTGCCGGCAAAGATCGGAAAAATTCAAGGCCCACCCAAACCGCCCCTGTGCAGGATATAACGGTGGAAGATCGCTGCAAGTCCGCCAGCTTCAGAGATTGCGGGCATCACGTCGCTCCTCGATCGTTGTTCACGAAAGCCTTCCAGCAAGGATTCTGCTGGCTGACCGCGAAGGCGGACGCCGACAAGCTGGTTGAGACATGCATGGGATGCCAGTATTATGCCCGATAACCACATGTTCCTGCTGAAGAATTGCGAACAATACCAATAACTTGGCCATTTGCAGTCTGGGGGCTGGACATGGTGGGACCATTACAGACGACACCATGTGGGTTTACGCATCTGCTTGTGGTAGTTGATAAATTCACTAAATGGATAGAAACTAAACCCATTAGAAAGCTTGATGGGGCAACTGCCCTCAGGTTTGTCCGGGATTTACTGGTGAGATTTGGTCTCCCACATAGCATTATCACCGATAATGGCAGCAACTTGTCACTCGGAGAAGTGGAGGCTTATTGTTGGGATAAGGGCATCCGACTTGACCTTGCATCCGTGGCACATCCACAATCCAATGGTCAGGTCAAGCGAGCTAATGGATTAATTCTACAGGGAATCAAGCCACGTCTTGAGGCACCGCTACATATAGCAGCTGGAGCCTGGGTGGAAGAATTGCTATCTGTGCTGTGGAGTTTATGAACTACACACAACAGATCCACCGGCTACACCCCTTACTTCATGGTATATGGAGCAGAAGCCATCCTACCTTCCGACATACTTCACGATGCACCAAGAGTTGCCGCCTACGACAAAGATGACGCTGAAGAATCCATACGCCTAGATGTGGACCTTCTCGAGGAGGAGAGCGTTTTGGCATGCCAAATATCCGCCATCTACCAGCAGAAGCTACGCAGCTACCATAGTCGCCGCGTTCGGCATCGATCATTTAAAGAGGGGGATTTGGTGCTCCGACTTAAGCAGAAGAAGTCACACAAGTTATCCCCGCCATGGGAAGGACCGTTCATCATAAGCAAGGCGCTACTCAATGGGTCTTACTACTTCGTTGAAAATTGTGAACTGAAGGATAGACCCAACAAGGATCATAAGCGTAAGCGACGTGACCCGGATGATGACTACCCGGAGCTTGATCGGCCATGGAACATAGCACAGCTACGTCTTTTTACACTTAGCATTTATTATCTAATTGTGTACCTCTTATATGATCAATGAAATAACGCTCTCTGGTTCACTCATATTTCTGAGTCTTTTACCTCCTTTAGTGTTCATTTTTGGATCATGTAAAACCTTTATGCGCAAGTTTTGCAATTGCACTTGTGAAAATTCCGCCTACGGGCGTTAGCTTAAGTTTTCTGGTCTACACGTTCTTTCTTGTTTTTATGTGGATCCTGGAGTAGTGACTTTTAGCACTTATTGTCGGCGATTTTGTGCTTAGGTTATTGACGGTTACATTGGGCATCATCACCTAAGAACATGGTTCCAACAACGAGTCTTCCGACTCACGAAAAGTCAAGCATAAGAACCAAAGTAATGGATAAGCCAACACTTGCCTAAAAATATATACATGCTGGAAACTGGTTCTTAAGTAGCAGGACATACAACATTGTTTTCCACCTAAAGATAAATACATAGTTTTTTCCGCATACACACCAAAGGTGAAACAAATATTACAAGTTGTTTTTCATTCCTTTGGCACAGGTGACTTGGAAGCAGTGTCATCAGCAGCAGGAGAACCACCCTCGAAGTCGGCGGTATGAAGAGACTCAGAGGAGCTTTGATTGCCGCTATCAATGGTGTTCATTGGCATGAAGACGTTGACGTCGACTAACTCGGCAACTCTGGTGTCATAGCCCGCAAGTGATGACAATATGGATTCATGATTAATCTCTTTGCCATAGTCATCTACGTCGGGAATGCCAGAGGTCACCGTGTCGATGTCGGCATCTTCGTAGTGTGCCTTCACCATTGACAGCTCCATCCTTGCGCCAGCCCATGCACATGAAGCTTTCCAGCTTGTGATACGCTCGGGGGCTTGGCGCAAGATCTCCGAGTACTTCGCCACAGAGTCCGGTGCCTTGATGTTAATTTGGAGAGACTTGGCAATCTCTTTTGCTTGCGCGATGGCGGTGTTGATGAAGTTGCCGGCAAGAACCATGTATTCATTGGCTGGAGGAGGCGACCGGGTTAAACCCATAGGAGCTGCAAATTCCGACAAGGAGCACATGATTTCAAAAAATCAGAGTATCTAGACTACAGAAATCCAAGACGGAGAATCACTTACTGAAGATGCTGGCCTCAGCCTGCCAGAGGGTATCCGCCGAAGAGTCCCATTCTTGTTGGAGGAGCTTGTACGCCTCATGATGGCGTTGATTCTGCTCGTCGGCAGCTTTCTTTTGATCTCTTAAGATCGAGATCTTCTCCTTCAAGCGGTTGATTTCCTTGTTGCCGGAGTCCTGCAGGACTTTCATGGATTCTTCATGCATCTTCAGCATGTCCATCCTCTCCTGCTTAAGGATCTTGTTCTTGCTATCCAGCTCCTGAATGTTCTTGGATTGCTCGACAATGTCCTTAGCCTTGGCAATGGTTTCTGCACGTCGGAGAAAGCAAAGTACACAGTGAGTACTCAGAGAATATGGGCACAAAACCAAGTCGGAATGCGAAAAAGAAAATAGACGCTTGCTCTTGGTGATCTGTTCCTTTAAGAAGGCAGTTTTACCCTTCCAAGTTCCAAGATCTGCATCTCGACACTTGTCGTTGGCCATGCCCCTCCGAGCATTCTCGTTTTGTGGAAAAAAAGGAAAAAGTTAAAACGTTGTTTGGTCTGCTTGGGGCACCTAGCCGGAAAAATTCCACCTAGACGCTCGGGGGCTACAGCGAGAGTTTTTGACTTAGCAATATACTTAGCTTTTCTTTAAGCATCTAGTCGGAACTAATTCAGTTCTCGATTAGAAGCTTGGGGGCTTCAGTATAAAGTTTTTAAATCGGATATATGCTTAGCTTTTCTTTAAGCATCTAGTCGGAATTAATTCAGTTACAACTATAGGCTTGGGGCTACAGTATTGAAATTTGTAAACACTGTGTATGCTAATCTTAAATCATCTAGTCAGAATAATTCATTCCACCTAAATGCTTGGGGGCTACAGTGAGAAGCTTTTTACTTTAGTCACTCTTAGAGCATTCAGACGCAAATACCTATGGTTTTCTGTCTAAATCCTCGGGGGCTACAATGGGATATTCATATGAAATGCAGAAGGCAAATAAAACTTACAAGTGCAACAATCCTGAGGTTCGTAGCGCTATTGGCCAGCAGCTTGCCAAAGGATACACTGTTTCCTTGCAAGATCTCTGCTTGACGGAGGAGCTCCTCAAGACCGCACGTCGGAGATGTCGGCGCCGCACCAGGAACCAGAGTTGTGTTACTCGGCGTAAGTGACGGGTAGACTATCTTCGGGAACTCTATAGGTTTCTGGGGGGCGAGGACGCCGCCTTCGACAGAAGTACCAGCTTCCAGCACTTCCTTACCCCAACCGATGGCATCCTTAGCCAGAGCTTCAGCCATTTGGTGGGCGGCACTCTCTTGCGGCGCCTGCTCGTTGACAACAGCGACCTCGGTAGAGGCACATGAGTCCACTTCCATGGCGGAAGGGCCAGATGCCTCCTTAGCTTGTGAGCTTGTCGGGGAAGACGAGGGCTTGACGAAGGGAGTGGCAGGGGAGATGGTGGGAGATGCGTCGCGATGCAGCATGTCCTTAATGGTTCTAGAAGCCCCCGATGTTTTGGAGGTCTTCTTCAAGCTGGTCGTGGCTTTCTTCCTGAAACGTGCAAAATGCATAAGTACAGGAGCAAGACAGATAAATAGACAATGTCGGAGAGAAAGAAGCTTACACAAGTGGGGGTGCTTTGGAAAAGGGGATCCCGGTAATGTTTCTCTTCTCCGCCTCCAGGGCGGCGGTAGTATTTTTGGAGGCTCCACCCTCCGTCTTCTTCTTCTTGCCTCCGTCGGTAGCGTTAGAGGTGGAGCTCTTCCGCTTTCGCGCCAATGGAGCATCATTGTCGGACACAACAGTGACTTCCTTCATCTTTGGATCATAGATTTGAGGAGCCATGCTGTCCTCGTCTATGTCGCTAAGCTATAAGGTGAAGAACCACCGTGTTAGATGAGATGGAAATGGCTAGACGGAAGAACTGGAGTATATGTCATACACGGAAAATAAACAGTTACCTTTGGGCACTTTCCATCTACGAACATGTCGTAGGTGATGGTGAAGCCACGCTTCTTGTCCTTCACCTTGACGATGTCCTTGAGGCAGAGCTTGACGGAGTCGCTCGAGAAATTGTCCACGGATATGCGGAGGCTATCCCTTCTATCGCTGGTATACTCGTGCATTAGCTTCACGCGGTGCTGCAGAGGTTGGATTCGCCTGATGAACCAGCACATGGATAGGTCCAAGCCGGTCAAACCCGTCTCCATGAACCACTCTATCCGCCTTATGGCGCGGGAAGCATCGATGTCGGAGGGAAGGGAGGCCTGGGATCTCCATGTCGAAGTTTCGGCGGCGGCTCCATCGACGAAGTCCTTGTACGTTACTACTCGGCCAGCCAGAGGGATATCTGGGCCGTAGAAGTAAGTACGCTGCCAGTTTTTGCAGGACTCGTGGCCAACGATGTCGGGGAACCGCCGGCCAGGACGGATCTTGAAGCTTATGGTGCCGCAATTTCTGAGTTTGTCCTTACTGGCTCCGGCTTCACGCTTGATGGTGAAGAAATACACGAATAGATCTAGCCTAGGATTAATCCCTAGGTAACCCTCGTAGAGCGCCGCGAAATTGCTAAGCGCTAGGATGCTATTGGGAGAGAGGTTTTGGGGATGGACTCTATAGTGATTCAAGACAGAAAGGAAGAAGTTAGAGATGGGAAGGGAGACGCCGCGTACCAATTGGGCTTTGAGGTACAAATTTTCTCCGTCTTGGGGAGAAGGTGTCACCTCGCTGGTCGGCGCCGCCCGCCAGGCGAGCCCCTCCGTCGCAGGGAGGTAGCCCTCGGCGATCAGCTCCTTGATATCGCAGTCTGTGATGTCCGAACCAAGACAATCTCCCTTGTGGGAGCCGAGCTCCTCCTCCAGCGGCTCCAGTGCCGCTGGGTTATGGTCGCCGCCGGTGGACTCAACCACCGCCGAGACATGGATGGCCAGACCCTCTGGGGGGCACGACGACGGAGCTCGCCGGCTTCGCCCGACGCTGCCATGGAAGGGGTAGAGCTGCTGCTGGACATTGAGTGGGTTTGGAGGTGATTGGCGAGGATTGGAGCTAGGGTTTTTCGTGAAGGTTGCGCGGAGGGCTCGAGGGGGCACGCGCTGGAGGAAGAAGACGATGCGAGGAGAGAATGAGGTGAAAAGTAAAAAAGTTCCACCGCAGTTACTATTTATGATCTCCAGCATCAAGATTCGTGCAGCTTGATCGTACGGTTGTCGTGTAGACGACGTGTACGCGAACGTGCGCGGAAATTTCGCCACGTCCCAACCGTCGCCGCCAACGGTTCGTATCGCTCGCGCGGGAAAATCGGACATGATTACGTTCTCTGCATGTGTGAGTTACAAGGCGACGCTGACCTACGCCTACGTCACCCTAGGTGACATAGGAAGATGAGCCGTCACATCGGAAGATTCCGGCATGGACAGATTCAGTCCGACTTTGGAAGAGTATGATGGAAGATTCAGCATTTCTCCGACTTACAAGTTGAAGACGGAGAAAACCTTGCAGGGTTATTTGGGAGGACTATAAGATATTGCTTGACAATTTGCCGACATCCATCTAGACGGAGCATTCAACATGAAGAGGCAAGACGGCGCAAGATCTCGAAGTTCTCCGGGGGCTACTGTTGGGGATATGCTATATGGGTATCCTCATAAGCATGTCTCCTATCCGGATAACCCGGGTGGCCCACATTTGGTAGCATGGCCCATGTCCTGCTGGGCGGCCTAGTTAGATGGATCCAGAAGGGAGGCCCATGCCGGATAAAGGAAGGCTACAGTTGGATTCACCGACGTACCCGGAGCCTTGGAGTACAAGACACGCAAGACTAGTAATAGACAGTGTAGGACTCTGTAACCTGTCCGGCTAGGACTTTTTCCTGTAACCCTAGGACCTGGCAACTATATAAGTCGGGCCTATGGGATAATTTAGGGAACGATAACTTACAATCTCAGACAACCTCGCACAGCGAACCTATCTCTGTAACTCGGCGTATTGCCCTTATAGTGATTTATAGCAGGAGTAGGATTCTGCCACCATCGTGGGATCTGAACCTGGGTAAGCTGTGTTACCATGTACCCGTCAACCGTCCGCCTTCCCCCACGTCTCTAAACACGCACTGTGAGGACCCCTCCATGGCGTACTCGTCGTCAATACCACGACATAGTGCACAGCTGGAATGCATAAGTTATCACCCCCATGGGAGGGTCCATTCATTGTAAGCAAAGCATTGCACAATGATTAATATTATCTCATAGATGCTCGGGAAGCGCAAAAGAATAAGGCGGACAGATCAGGTGATGAGACCAAAAGGCCATGGAATGTGGCATTGCTTCGCCCCTTCTACACTTAGGAGAATCAGTGCATGTATCACTCGAACTCTCATATGTCAGAAATTTGTGCCGGCTATGTGCTGATAATGAAATGGTATGACTCGAAAAAACTGACTCGGGGACTGCCCCTTATGTTTTCCCTTTCAATTATTTTATGTCGGCTGGCGTGACACCCAAAGATTATCTCGAAACAAGTAGTGTTTACTCGAAAAAAATCAACTCTTTGACTATGATATTGTTCGAAAACATGGCTTCATGCCAAGCAAGAGGAAAGTATGCATGGCGAGTAAACACGAACGCCGGATAAGCACAAGGAGAAACGTGAGTCGACCCTATGACTTTTGCCTAACCCACTGCAGGTTATATTGCATTACGTGTTGAATGATCCTCGACCAAGTGATCTAAGTTTCATACCCGCTAACTATATCCTTAGTACTTTGAGACTCTAATGTCGAACACCAAAAAAGGTAGACAAGAGCCAAAGTCAAGGAAAGGGCAAACGACAAAATGAGACTTGGGGACTTGCCCTTGGATGATTCACACTCAGAGCATAACAAGACATTTAAAGCCTTATCAAAAGGCACACAACCAAACATAAGTGCAATGTATATTACATTTGTACCTGGCATACCGGGGATCTCATCAAAGTTCAAGTATTTGTCCTATTCAGTCTAAGAAGCAGCAGCACTCGGAGGAGCAGTCTTGGATCTAGGAGCATCGTCTGGAGCTTCTGCCGAGTTAGGGGCATCAGTGGCCAAGTCTTCAGGGTCGTCCGACTTGGTGGCCTCACTGTCAGCACCCTCCTCATCAGCAACTTCGTCAAGTGGGTCGCCAAGGTCGAGGAAGCTGTGCCCGTCGCACCAAGCGTGTACCATGGTGTACTCGATCATGGCGTAGGCTCGCTCCTGGCGTCTCTTGATCAACTCGGGATCATTCAGCCACTTCCCGTCTCCCCTTATGCGTGCAAGCACATCAAGATTGATGTCCTCGTACCAGGGGAGCACGAAGGAAAGGGCCTTGTCCACAGTAGCTCGGTCGGCCGACTCATGCCACTGATCCAGCCTGTCCTTGGTGTGAAGCAATTTTTCAGCAAGGGGCTCGATGAGTGCAGGTGCATCTTAATCCGGCCAGAGCATGCGGAACGCATGAATGGCTGATTTGACCAAGTCCACGTCGCAGGACTTGAGGGTCTTGACGCGCTCCCACAGTGCTTCGAGATGCTCATCGTTGGTCACCTCGCCATCAGCTGGAGCACCAGAATCGGCTCTCACCTTCTTCATGGCCCGAATGGCGAACAAATTGGCTTCGGGAAAATTCTCTGCAAGCAAAAGAGAATCTTAGCAAAGTAGCAAACAAAGATTACAAAGTCAAGAACAAGGAAGCACAGTGCAAAAAAGAGTAAGAACTCACTATCGAGAAAAGAGTTGATGGTGCCGAGTTTGGTTTGCCAAGACTTGGCCTTGGATTGGAGTACGTCAAAATCCATGTTTGCTGACTCAACCGCCAACTCGGCCTCCTTGAGCAGCTTCCTGGTTTTCTCGGCGCTGGCGGCATGTTGGCCGTCTTTCTCGGCAAGCTCTTCCTTCAGCCCCTTCACCTCGGCTAAGTGTTTCCACCAGGATAATAAGGCAAGCGAATGGCATGAACACAAAACAGCGCAAGGAAGGCAAAAAAACTTACTCTCCATCTCGCTGATCTGCGAGTGGAGCGCGTCGATGGTGGACTGGGCAGAAGCTGTGGGAAAAGAGCGAGAAAAGACTAAGAAAATGAAGCGAAGAAAGGTACACCGAATAAAGAGATGGCGAGTAAGAAGATTACCTTGGCCTCGGATCTCGATTTGCAGCTTCTCATAAGCAAGTTTGAGCTTGCGATGCTCCAGGAGGAGAGCTTGATGCACTTTGGTGCGCTCATTATGCGTAAGCTGCACAAGGGAAAAGGAAAGTGAATAAATGGAAAAGTCAAGCTCCCAGCCGGATAAAGAGTGACTCCTATCTTAGAGCTCATAGCCGAATAAGTTTCTCGTTCGGCAGTAACCTCGGGGACTAGGGATCAAAAGTCTAACATGCGAGCTTGGCATAAGGAAATAAAAGGCTAAGTTATTGCTTGGAGCTTACAGCCGAATAAGTTTCTCATTTGGCAGTAACCTCGGGGACTAAGGATCGAAAGTCTAACATGCGAGCTTGGCATAAGGAAATAAAAGGCTAAGTTATTGCTTAGAGCTTACAGCCGAGTAAGTTCCTCACTCGGCAGTAACCTCGGGGACTAGGTGATATGTATAACATAAATACTAATCGACACAAAAGAGTAGAAAAATTATTTACCTCGTTCACTTAATCCGCGTGAGCCATTAAGGCGATGGCTTACTGGGTCATGCCAGAGACGGCCATGGGGCCTAGCTTCAGTTTTTTGCCAGCACGGGTGCTGACCTCCTGCTCGCCCGCTGCATTCCACGCCAAAGAATAAGGCTCAGCAGAACCAAGGCCATTCCCGCTGAGCGTCCGAGTGAGAACTTCCCCATTTTCAAGGTAGTTCCCACATTGGCACGGGTGGCAGCGGCACTACTATGAAGGGCAACATCTTTAGAGCCATCACTTGACCCGGCAGCCGCAGACCCGCTCGATTTACCCGTTGACGCAAGCATTATTGCTAACGTCGGGGGCCGGATCTGAGGAGCGGTATTGTAGCACCCCGTGTAAAACCACTACTAGAAGATCGTTTTTTATTTTGTTTTGTGCATCATCATGGTATCATACTTATGTCATCATGCCATCTTTCATTTGAGCATCATATAAAACCCCTTTTCTTTTGAATCTTGTCCCATATGCATTTGCATTGTTCACTTGTATTTGGTTCTTGATAAATTTTATTTAGTTTTTGATATATGTCAATGCCCAATTTAAGTTGGGAGCATATCTTTTAAACTCCATCTATCTACTAACATGATTTAACATCTTTTTATAACCACCTTGCTTTAATTCAACCATACATCTATATGTTGGCTTCTTATTTCTTATTTGGATTTAAATCTTTGCCCATATGAATGTGTGGACCTATCTATCATTAGGTGATCATCCCACCTATATTTCCATCTATTCCAATTCCATTCTTTTTCTTTAAAGCTATTCTTGGCTTGATCATCTATTTTTTTTTCTTGATCTTTTCCATGTGCCAAAATTTCTACTCTTCTTACAATCCATCTTCCCATCTTATTGTTTTGTTCTATATTCCTTGAATATAAATCTACTCTCTTTGTTGGATTTCTACCATCTACCCGTCTTGAGCTTCATTTAAACCCATCTAGCTAAAATTCCTAACTATCTACCCTAGCCGTGTGTCCATATATACACACACATATACACACACCTAGCTATATCTCTTTTTCTCTCCACACCAATTCGTGTGTGTACACTCCCCACATATATACCCAGTTTTCCATCGAATCAAACCTCTCCCAAAATCGACCTTTGAGGTGCTCGAAATCATGAATGGAAGAACGAAGAATCTCACTGTTTATGCACAACAAAACTGAATCCAGTTTCCGACAGTTGACGCGCGCGTTTTCACCTCTGTTCCCCATATGTTTCCGGTGCATACCTGCATCTTCTGGACAAACTCTATGAATCAAAGTTTTATCCTAGATTTCCTCTACATTTTTCATTTTTGCGGCATTGCAAAATTCTCAACGAAACACTCGCCATATTTGAAAACTCGAGTCAGCTAGCAGATATTGCGAAATCATCTTCAGTTTCGTCAGGCTTCTACGGATCCAGCGGAAGGGTTTTTGTCAACACCCGGATTTTTAATCCCAGATGCCTGTTATGCCATACATCGCAATCCCAGGATTACCATTTTTGCGAGACATAACAGAATTGGATACCACAGTACATCATCCATTACAAATCGTACATAAGTTCTTACACAAATAGGGATCTCATGATCCAGTTCTTAATACAACTTCAAGCAGCGGAATACGTAATAATAACGGTAGCGTAGGCGACGCTCCATCTTCGGGGTCATAGGCAATGCTGACGAGGGGAGATGATCCTAGTTATCGTAACCTTCCTGGGGTCCATCCTCCAGGTACTCCTCTTCATAGTCTGGCCACGGGAATAGCCAGGTACAAAGCCATGAGTACTCTTTAAGTACTCGCAAACTAATACTAACAAGTAAAAGGGTTTTTGGATAATAGGACACTAGGCTCTAGGTTGTTTTGCAAAAGCCAGATTTATCTTTACTAAGTTTGGAAGCAACTAATGCTAGTTAAGGTGTTATAACACCTAAGTGGGAACTTGTATCTCATGCCACAACTCTGTTGTGGTCAAGTCAAAGTCTCAGTTCATTTCACAAGTAATTTTGAAAAGTCTGACGGGGGAACAGTATGGCCACTGCAACTGTCCATAACCATGGACGCGACTATTCGAATAGTTTGACACTCTGCAGAGATTGTACACTTTCACCACAAGATTTGATACATCCCTCAGGAACAAATCCTGAATTCACCATACTCAGTATGCGGATAATCAATCCTAACCTTTCAATTACACGCCCTAGTATAAGCACCTCTCCTGTGAGTTTGGCCTCCAAACCATGACCAACTGTCATCTTGGGTACTGCATAGGTGGACAATCTTCACAAGGTAGCCTCATCTCAGACCTTGGCCGTGAGGGAACTAATACTAAGGTATATAAGTTTCCAGTCAAGACCTACCCAATCTTCGGGTATTGTGGTTGTACGATAAAATTGGAATGGTATCGCATCCAGACAACCATCAGTTTTATAAAGGTCTAAGGCTCATGCCTCATCATTTTCATCACCAAAATCATCAAGTTTTTGGAAACACATGTCCAAAACATTTCAATAGAATGATCCATCATTCCAAGGTTTTCATAACCATTTTCACCAAGCATTCCCATCTAAAGTTGATCCAGTTTTATGCTTAGCACTAGCATCTACAAGTGGGGGTGAGTACTAATGAGGGGTGGTACACTAGTGGGGTTTCAACTAAGTTCAATCTCATGCCTTAGGATGACATCAAGATTATCTAGCTTAGGCCAAATTTTATGCTCTTTATGCAACCTTCAAGTATCCTTCTAGTATCTACCATTTATTCCAGTAAACTCTAAGTAAGAGCTTTGATAAAGTAATAAAGTAATAAAGCTTGTAAGTAAAACTAGGATTAGTTTATCAAGTGGATATGATCACATATGCTTAAGGAATATAGTGGGCATAGTAACAAGTAGTGGTTTGTTGCATCAGTAGAGTATCTTGCAAGTGTTAGCTTGCACATTCACTAGTAGTATTAGGCTTGCATTAGTGTCAATATAAGCTTGCTAAATTGCAAGTGTTAGCTTGCCTTGTGCAGAGCAGTGGTTGAAGTTCTCCTCTGCTTCTTCTTCGTAGTATCCTCCTTCCTCCTCGTATCCTTGGTCGCTACTAGCGTCTATAAATACGATGTACACAATCACCAACCAATACTTAACTACTTGCAATCATCACACAAAAGGGTCCTATAGATGATCTAGCATCATCACTAACAATACACGATTAAAGCTTGGTTTAATTCCTTTTATTTTTAGCAAAGTAATTTCTACTCATTGAAAAACTACTTAAGATTTAATATTCTCCAAACCAAACATGGGATCATGTTGAAACATGTCATCACCACATATTTTAGTCCATGGGAATATGATTTAAAGTGGTGTCACAACTTAATAAGGTTTTACCCTTTTATTTTAATTATATAAAGTGACTAGAAATGCCTATGGGCATTCTTTTATTACTTGAACATGATTTTTGAAAGTAAACCTATATATTTTTATATATTCTGAAAGGTATGGTTAAATGTGATTTTTGAGAGTTGGAATCAACTCAAAAGCTATTATGGTTTAAATTTGAAAAAGATTTGAATGCAGAAAAGCTTCTGCCTTGTTATTTTTACTATGGATGATCTATAGATCCAAATGACTTGAATCCAACGGGCTTGGATTCAGCACTTCCATACCTTTCTAACAAAATTGGTTTCATTCAATTTGGTTCACTGAATCGAGCTGGGTTGATTTTTGAAACTGGGTACAGAAGTGTGTTTGAAAATAAAATGGAAAAGGTTTAATTCAAATAGCTGGGCTGCGCGGGAAACGATACTGGGCCGGCCTGCTAAGCGCAGCGCTTCCGCGGGCTGTTTAAGTGGCTATCCCCACGCGTCAGTGAGACAGGGGGGTGCGAAGCGATACGGGGCAACGTGGTGCGTTCGATCTGGTTCTAATCCAACGGCTGCGAGTCATCGTCGATGTTGGGCAACGCCGGCGAGACAGAAACCTAGCGTGGCCAGTGGGGGTCGTTGGGGGCTCACCGGGGCTCAGGCGAGGGTCGGAGAGGCGGGCGAACGAAGAAGTCGACGACGACGAACTCAGGGGTGGTCGCGGCAGCTCCAGGGGTGGACGAAATCGACGGCGCCCTTCTTCTCCAGAGGCGGCCTGCTTCGGCGCAATTCTGGCGATGCGCTGCTCGCCTTGCTCTAGGAACAGGGTGGCACGATCAGTGAGTAGAGGGGAGTGAGATGGTCTAAAGAATTCGAGCGGGGGAGGCCTCTATTTATAGTCGCGACGGTGAGACCGAACGGCATGGGAAGGCGATGGTGGCGACACGGCTACGGGCTGCTAGAGGCATGGCCGGTGGTGGCGATCGCTTGGTGGTCTCCTGGCGATGATTTACGTCTTTAATGCGCGCGTAGGGGCGGTGAGGTTTGGTCTGGAACACGCAACGCTCTGCGCGGCAGAGGCGGCGTCTTCGACGGCGAGCGGTGGCTGTGAGGCATGGGGCGGCGAACGGGGATGTCTGGCGGTCTCCTGGGTCGGTGGTGCTCGTGTATGCACGCGGCGAGGGCGGCGCGCAGTCTGTGGGCTTCGGTCGAGCGTGGCGCTCTAGCGCATGCTCGACACGGTTGACAGAGGAACGGGCGCGGCGTTCCTGGGTGCTGTGGTCGGTGTCTTCGAGGCAGGGCTGGTCGAGAGGGGGAGGTGAGGCATGGGTGATCTTCCAGACAAGGTTGGCATGGCTAGTGCTGCTCCTAGTTTGCTGTCGACATGGGGGTGACAAGGGTGGCTTCGGCTGTTCACCATTGATGATATTGGCAAGCTCACAGTGGTGCTAGTGCTTGGTTTAACTTGCTAGATGATCTACTGAGATGGTTGTGAGCTAGAGATGGGACAAGTTAGGCAAGAATCACTGCTCACAATAGTGTTTGGATTTTGTTTGATTTGTGTCTGCAATGTGTTTGATGAAATGGCCGCAAGAATTCAAGTTTTGAATTTTGGAAATATTTTTGGTGGGTGTGCTAGGTTGGTGCTGGTGAGTCTGCAGATGCTTGGGTTTTGAAAGTTGAGCTTGTTTGAGTGGTTTTTGAAAAAAGTGGGATCTTCCCATATGATAAAGATTCAATTTTGAATTGCCATTTAAACTATGCATTTGAAAGTTTCTGGATGATCACAAAGTGGGCCTTGATACTTTGTTATGAGTACAATCAAGGGGTGCAAAGATCCAGAAAAGTTTCTGTTAGGTTCTGAAAGTTTGAGACAGCCAAAGTAGGCATGGGAGTTAAATTGGTCAAAATGACCATTCACTCATTTAGCTTTGTTTTGATTTATTTGTCTTTGGGAAATGTTTAGATGATGTTTATTTCACCTAAGAAACATTTTACAAGCAAAGAAACACACAAACAAGGTGGTCCAAAAGAATTTAAAATAAAATGCATACTCACATGCATGCTTCCATAATTTTATTTAGAAAAGTTTTTGTTAACCCTAATTTTGATTATTAGAGTTTGATGATTCAAGTTTAGTATTTTTGGGATGTTACAGTTTTTCACTTAGGCCCTCCTACTATTTGCATCCTCAACCGGCACTCCTCCAGATCCCACACGTGTCAGCACCTCGCAGGTCTCGCGTGGCCGCAGCCTAGTCAGCTCTTGGACCCACTTGTCTGTGGCTGGGGTAAGCTTACCCAGAGTAACAAAGGACCCAGGATGTTTTCTCAATTTAAATAAAAAATCAGGAAATGAATATAAGTCAAACAATTCGTATCTTTTAAATTCTTTTGAATTTGAATAAACTTTCTAAATAAAATACGAATGTTTTGCAAATGTGAATTCATATCTAAATTCAAACTTGACCAGGGTTGACTCTATCTAGTCAAACCATTAACTTTGACCCTTCTTTAATATATTTGATTTAAATATTGTTTTAAACTTATAAATCCAAATAATATGTTTCATATATGATTTTGATTCACAAAAACATGAGGATTGTGAATATGTTATTTCTATTATTATCTGAACAATTTAAAATTTCGAAATAATTTAATTGTTAATAAATGACTTGTCTTAATAATTGCATAACTTTAATTCCTTAACCTCGAATTTAATAAATAATATGTCCAAATCGGTCAGCGCGACGAGACCTCTCCAACCATGATATCCATGTCATCATTTGCATCATGCATTAAGAGCAGTTTTATAATCAATACTGTTTATGCAAGGAAAACATGATAAATAAAATTTGGAACTAATTGTTTCTTATTAATAATGCCTCACGAATACTATATCATCAATGTGATATTCCTCTAATACCTTTTTGACATAGTTTGCATCATTAACTTGCCATGTCATGCATCATATCATGATCATGCCGATTCTTTCACATTAGTTGTAATTGTTGCATCGCCTGTTCCTTTTAGTGTTTTGCTTCTTCCCGGATAGGATGATGAGATGTTGTGAGCTTCGACAAGTTCTTTGGTTATGAAACTTCGGCAATGTTTTCAGGCGAGCATTCTATACCTTTCTACCTATTTTACATTTCTAGTCTTTATTTCCTCATGTTGATCTATTGCTATCTGTGTTGCGATGCTCTAGTTTTCGTACCCGTGGTATCCCTTGCAGCCTTATATTGCCTTGGACACATCCTATTACCTGTTGTTTGGTAGATAGTTGGATTTGTGTGTCGTAGTCGCTTGCTCAAGTGCTGTTGCGTGTTGTCAAGTACCACAGTTGTTGGAGAAATGCCTTAAGCTTTATGCTGGAGATGATCATGGCTTTAATTATCGTTTAATAACTAAAATTGAAGTATGTAAATAATGCAGAGACACAGGTGGGCAATAGATGTTATTTGGTTTTTAACCGTCCACTTGTGTCCCGTAGGACCCCGAGTACTTGATACCTGTTCTTTGAATATTCGCACTATCCGCATGTGGGACCATGAATCCCCCTAGCCAGAGCTTGAGTCATATCTTATTTCTTGAGGCCACAAGTAGTTTGGGGCTTTATTACTATCCTGTACTTATGCCATGTTTTACTGCTTTATTTATGATTCCGCGTGGAGCACCTGTACTGTTTTGGAACCCCGTGCCACGTTTTCGCGATATCGACAAGCCCAGTCACACTTTTAGGTTCCCAGTCGTTTACAGCCGTTGTCATAAACCTCTGGGTCAGTCTCGGAGCCGACCAACTTCGTAGCGGGTATCTTGGTCGGGTGGCCCCCTGAAATATTATATGAATCTTGCAATTGCTCTGTCGTGATGCCTCGTTGGGTTTTCATTTGATTTTTCTCGAGGTTGATCGTGCGTGTGTTGCTATTTGTGCCCCCCCCTGCAGGGTAAAACTTTCTGAAAGCCGTGTCCGCGGTTATGGACGACTTGGAGCACAGTATCTCGATCATAGACAACTATAACTAAAGTAGTGCTATAAATTTGACTTTATAATGACTAGTAATCAGCTTCACTATAATGGAATGGCTAAATAAGTGCCAACAACTGCTGGTTTGGGTTGTCACCTGTTACCATTGTATCTGACTAGTAAGTATTGCAACTACAACGGAATGGCTAAATAAAAGTACCAACAACTGTTGGGTTTTGGGATGCCTCATGCTATATGTATCTGACTAGTAAGTACTACAACTACAACGGAATGGTTAACTAAAACTGCCCACTGCTTATTATATCAGGATGACTCATGCTATCTATATCTGACTAGTAATTTCCGCAACTACAACTGAATGAATAAAACTGCCAACTGCGTGAGTTCCTCGGTTGACTTCATCGTTTGGTCTCGAGGGGGAAATACCAGGATGGGTATGCTTGGTGATAGTTTCAGGTTGGATCCGAATAGGTCTTTTTTATCCCTATCTGATAGCCTCCAGTTGAGTTGAGTCTCTATAGGTTGTTTAGTGCATGATGTGCTGCCGCTTCAGTCCACCATACTATGTAGGCGAGGACCGCCGAATTCTAGTCTCGCTGTGTACTGGCCTCAGTACTGACCGCTCTCTTTTTCCTTTGCCCTTTGTCGGCACCCCTTTTGTTAAGAAGGTTTTGAGATCGACGTCGTTAGCAGGGTTACCCTTCTGGCTTGGCCTGGGCAGGGTTATGGACGCCATTGGTTATTCTTCAGGGCTCTTAGCTCAATTTGCATCTTGTCCGTACTCGGACGCTGTATCGTTTTAAAGGTGATTTGGATCTTTGTATTGTATATCTGTATTCCTGACTCATGGAGTCGTGTTGTATATATCTGTTCTGTGGGTTCCATTGTGAACTATTGTGTAATGGTATTACTTCGTCTTCCACCCGCACGCAAGTGCCTGGTGGGCGCCTTTGAATCGTTTCTATGCGAGTTTGGCGGGAATCGCTAAAACTTGAATAGGGCCGATTCTGAGGGTGTTACAGGTACCCGGAGCACAAACCAAAGTTGTTTGTTTGGTGGAGGTGGTCTTGCCGGATGAAGTGTGAGCCGGACCAGGAGCCATATGCCGGGTCTAGCTCTTTGACAGAAGAGGAGAGTGAGCAGATTTGTTCAGAGAAGAAAGGGTAGCCGACTGACTGGGCTCAGCAGTTTTGCTGGCACCAAGATCAGAAAGTTGTTAGTGTGCACCAGCTTGAGGGCTGATGCCAGAGGAACTGGTGGCGGAGGTTTTCGCGGTGCTAGCATCGCTGGCACCAAGATCAGGAAGTTGTTCCTGACCAGCACCAGGGGTGCTGGGCCGAGTCTCCTTCGCCGGGTGCGCCACTGGGTCTGACTGACACTGAGAAGCATGAGCCTCAACAGTGGGAGCCTCGACTCGGACGGGGTTCTGCACCGTAGAATCTGTCGGAGCAGGTGCAGGCCTTAGCGGCGAGGCGATGCTAGGAGTAGCCTGGTTATCCGACAGAGGCGCAGCGCTGAGAACAACAAGACATGCATAAGAAAATAGTAGCAACGTATAAGAAGGAAAAACATAATGTAAGAAGAACACAAAAGCTTACCCGGTGACAACCGGATCGCGCGGTGGGCGACGCGTGACTCGGTGCCCAGTAGCTTTCCGAATCTCAGCCAGCGTGGCAGCAGCGGGAGAAGCGGGAGTGACCTTGCTCTTTTTGGCTGGATGAGTACTGGAGGAGGCCCCGCGTCTCTTATTCGGCTTGGAGACGGAGATCTTGCCGACTCCGCCCACGGCGAGAGGAGGAGTGTCATGTACCTGGCCAGCTGCATAAGTAAATGACATGCTTACTCGAATAAGTTAGAGGGCTAAGGTCACAAGGCATGTACCTCCAAAATCGTACAATCATCATCGTCAGACCAATATTGTAAGGGGTTTCGAGATTGACTCTTACCCGAAGTTGAAGCAGCAGCCGTATGCGGAATGGGCATGAAGCACTCCAAATCATACTCGACTTTGTCAGAGTCGGAGCGATCCTCGTTGTAAGCGCTAGGAGGGACAGTACTGTCATCAACCTGGTGAACAAGGTTCTGCGAGAGACAAACAAAATAAATATCGAGAACTAGACTGAGAGCAACAAACAAGCTAAAGCTGACTTGGCAATGAAAATGACTCGGAAACTTACCCAAGGGACAGGCTTGACCCGGCTAAATGGAGGGCGGCTCCAATCCCAATCATCCGCCAAGTTTAGTTTGAAGATCGAGCTTACTCGGCGAGCCATGGAATCATGGGTGAGCTCCTTCGTGGAGTGCCGAGTGGGGTCATGGGAGCCACTCATGAAGCACATCTTGTGGCTCCTGGCTTGGATAGGGCTTACCCGGCGAGAGATGAAGGTGCAATGAGGTCCATGTCGGCGAGATGAAAGTTCTCATCCGGCGACAGCAACCTTTCCAAGATCACATTGGCCTCGTTTACCGCGGCGTCTTGGTCACGCGGGTCAAGATGCCAGAATTTCTTGCTGGGAACCTCGTACGAGAAAGGGGGAGTCAGATGTTATCAGTGGCCCTGCTGTTTTTGACATAGAAGAAAGTCCTATCCCATTTCTTGCAAGAGTCGAGGCTAGTGACCCGAGGAAAGATGGAGTCTGTCCTGGGAGTGATGCTAGCGGCACCGCACCGAGTCGGTTTCTTCTCGGCTCGGGGAGCACCAGGCTGAGGGACAACTTGTACCCTAAAGCTAAAATATTTGGCCCACAGAAGAACTGTAGGCCAAATGCCAAAATAGGCCTCGCAAGCGGAAATGAAGCAGTAAAGGGAGCCAATCGCGTTGGCAGGGAGATGATGGGTCTGGAGATAGAAAGTAGAAAGAAACGAGGAAAAGAAACTGCTCACTGGCAGAGCGAACCCTCGCTCGAAATGAGAAAGGAAAACCACCCGCTCATTGGCATCGGGTTTGGGGGAGATCTCACCAGCGGGAAGACGACAGTCGACCTAGAGCGGGATGTGTCTGGTGGAGCGGAGCCATTCGACCTCCTCGGTGGAGACCTCTGAACCCTCCCAACCGCCGCGCTCGCCGGCGGGAACCTCCTGTTCCTCGGCCCCATCAGCATCGTCACGTGCGTCCATGATCCTCCTGGACTCAATCTCCTCTGCCGTCGGAAGAGGTTTGGAAGAACAAGGACCCGTAGTGGAATGAGAAGAGGAAAAGGGAAATCGAAAGGCAAGAGCAGAAGGCAAGAAGAACCGCAGAGGGGGAGGTTTGATTTTGGAGGCGCAAGGAAGAAGAAGAGGCAGGGGAAAACTGAACGGGCGGGGGGGGGGGGGGGGGTTGTAACCCCCTCACCCCTACTTAAGGGCAGTAAAAAAACCCATCGTGGGATCCCCCTACGCCATGCGGCCAGCGTGTGGCCGTGTACCCGACCGAGTTAGCCAATCAGGGGGCGCCACGTGATAACAATACATGGAAAATCCCCTGCCACGCCATGGAAGGAAGGACAAGGGGCGCAGACCAATGGGGTTGCCATAGTGACGGGGAATAACTACACAGCCATCACTGTGCCGCCAGAGCTTGGAACAAAATTTGAGGCAAGTTACCATGATTACCAGCTATCAGTGATAGAGGCACGCCAAAAATTACTAGGAATTGGCCAAATTGACTCGGTACGAGGCGAAAACGAGCCAGAAAGTCAAAGAATATACCCGGAAACTATCAGACAGACTCGGCAGAATGCGAAATCGCGCCAAATAGTGCGCCATAAGCAGAGAATAAGGACAAAGGAAAAAGTTCCAATTACGTTAAAGGAACCTGGAGACGCCTAACAGCTTGAACTGCTAGACCTCACCAGCTTCGGGGACTAATGCCGGGGGGATAACCCCCGGTAGGGTCACAAGGGGTGAAACACAGCCTAGCTTGGCTTGCTCCGAGTAAAGAAAGAACCAGGCCGGGTAAGTACGACCGAGAGAGAGAGAGAATCGTATGCGGCCGACATAGTTTCTATGTTGGCCTATATAAGACAAAGTTGTTAATCTTGTAGGAACCAACGAGTCGAGTCTCCCGAGGAAGGGCCGAGTCAGATAGGACGTGTGGCACCTTTCCGAATGAGGTTCAGGAGGGACCATGGTAAAGCGTGGTCAAAAGAGAAGGGCGACGCCGGGTGACACGAAAGTAGCCGGGTGACGTCCAAAGCAAGAGCTGACGTACAAAGTTACTGTGTGACTCCAAAAGGAACATGAGGCGACGTACCAGAAGATCGTTAGCTGTTTAGCGTTGTGGACTGGGCCTCTAGGCTTAGGGCAAGCCCATGACCCGGCCCGCGTAGTAGGAACCAAGATCCAAACAGTAACCCTAGAACCCAAAGGGGTATAACCTAGCTAGCACCGCCTATATATGGAGGGGCATAGTAGTAGTAAAGAGGAGGTTGGACCAAGTAGGGAACTAGTGCCTTGTACACTAGTTCATACAGCTCAAGGAGCACTTTTAAACTAGGAGCATCAATAAAATTCCTAAGTGTGGAGAGTTCATCTTGTTCTTCGTGCATGTCAAGACCGTGCACTCCCTCCTCGGTGACCACAAGCACCCATTTGGCCCCCAACTTAAGCCTACCCATGGCATATGCCGTGACACCACCACGACAAACCTTGGGCTTGAATTAATTATAGTTGGTCAAGTATTGTTCGTCTATCTTTGATGGTGTTGACCTCGGTCTTCGATCTCGATCTCGATATTGTATTTTACCGGGAAGAACCAAACACCGGAAAGAAGGGGAAATAATCAACACATGGCATCGATGCAATGCTCAAGCAGGATGATGATATGAAAATTTAAATTGTATCAAAATGTGACCCTAAGGCATGCTCGACAATTTAATCGGGTTCCGAGGGGTATAAACCCTAACTCGTAGAAACTCCCGAAACACCTATGAGGGGTTACTATGTTCTTCTAACTATACTTATCATTTAAGTTGCTTATCAATGCATGATAATAACTTAAATAGGTAGATTTCATTTTTTGAAAAGTTTGAGATATTATTTGTATTGTTCTGAATTACAGAATAAAATTTATTGAATTTCCAATATTTATTCAATTTCTGCAATTTCTGAAAAAGATTAAAGGGTTTATTACGTCACGCTAACATCAGCACAGACATCTGATACTTTTTACACCACAGGGGGAACTACCCAGTTCGACTGACGGATGGGACTAAGGCCACATCAACAAACCACGTAGGCTCGTTGGGGAGCACATAGGACGGCGGGGATTGGCGGTTCTAGGGGACAAGCGGGCTAGCGCGAAAGGGTGCATTCGAACGAGCGTGATGCGGCAGACCAGAAAGTGTCAGCACCGCTAGGAAAGGGTCACCGGAGACGCAGTGCTGAGCGGTAGCGATGAAGGAGCTTGCAGGTGCTCGGCGGTAGAGCAACATGGGCGAGAGGGGAGAAACGAAGGGGTCCAAGAGGAACGGCGGCTGACCGGGAGCGCAGTGGTGCGGTTGTTGACACGAGGGGAGGTCGGACGGCATCAGCAACATCGACGAAGGCGACGGCCAGAGGCGGGGATGACAACGTCAATGGTGGCGATAACGGGCGCCCAGGCTCGATTCCTTTGGCAGGGAAGTAGAGGGCGGAGAGGAGGAACTCTTGGGCTACTCAGTCGGGCTCGAGGTGGCCTCTAGCAATGGCGCACGGAAATGGCCGGCAGGTAGGGTTCGGGAGCTCACAGAAAGAGAGGAAGAGAGCGTGGGGGAGAGTGAGAGGGGCAGGAGAAGATTGACACGGCTCTGGGCGACCTTATCCTCGCGGGGCATCGATGGCACGCATCGCGGCGGCGGCAGAGGATGCTGCTAGGCAGCTGCTTGGCTCGGTGGGGAACATGACGCGAAGGGGTATCCGGGCCTAGGCCGAGGTGGGCCGGCTGCTGGGCCACTAGCTGCTGCATGCGCGAGAGAAAGCAGGCGAGGGAGAGGAGGGCAAGCTAGGCTGCAGCCTGTTTAGCTGCTGTTGCTCTATTTTTTTAAACAAAACCTTTTCTTTTTCTGTTTTCTCATTTCTCTTTGTATATTCAATTTGTAATCTATTTTTGAATAATTCAAAAATACTAGAGACTTTTATAAAACTAGTAAAATGTTGTGGGGCCCTCTTAGTCCATTTGGGCTCCATTTGTTTTGCTAGTTTTCAAAATACAAAACCTTTTGAATTGCTTTCAAATAGAGGGGGAAGAGTAGGGTTTTGTATTTATTTTCTTTAATGCACAATTTAAGATATAATGCTCATGATGCACAATCAAACCCTAATTAAGGATTGGCTAAAATTGGGGTGTTACATATGGGAACTTCACTTAACCTTGCTGGCTCACTCTTAATAACATCATAATCATTATTGGTGAGAATGCAATATGTTGTAAGGGCATTATGATAGTCCCGCATCGTTTCAAATACGGTGCCTTCTGAAAGCTTAGGATCGTCCATGTCCCACTCAATTACTGGGAAGTCCTCACCATCGTACTCGGCTAAAACAAGGTTGTCATTGTTCTCCTTGTTCTCTTCGTCATCAGTGTCATCAAATCTGGCACCCTAGGCAATTTCATCTGTGTATTGATCCTCTAGTGCATGTTTACTGAATCTATCTACAAATTCAGGAAACATCAACTCATCCTCATCATATAGTGGAGGTGCTCCCTTGTCAGGCTCTGCCTCGTCCTCCACATCGTCCACACGAGCGGTTTGGCTTACACTCGTAGTGTGAACAAATGGTACTGTTGTGGACCTACAAGGATCGCCGGGGCGCGCTCTATTAGCAGAGACAACAGAGACCACCTGATGAAGCGTGACCACCAGATGGCAATTTAACACTCTTTCCCGTGTGCTCAACTTTAGGTTGCACATGGAGACGAATTCGACCAAAAAGTTCGGTAGCATTCAAAGAGAAAAGCATTACCAGATCATCTTCGCTAGTTAGTGGGAGCAATCTTTGCTCACTAATGTTGAAATATTGCAAATCAACTGACTCGCCTCTGTTCCAGGGGAATTTACAATAGATTTTATCTATCAAATCTCTGAGAGTTATGGAAGTTGCAACCACCGCTAGAAGTAAAATCCAGAGAGATATTGTTCACAACCACGAATTACGCTAGTATCCAGTCTAATCGCCAGCCGAAATGCCAGCACTGGATCAGTCCTATTCGAAAAGCAAGGCAGTTAATTGAACACCAGTGATTCGTGCTCAAATACTGCCAATAATCAACCCACAAAGGGAAACAATGCTTACCCAGATGGAATCCATGCGTTATATCCCTTTGATTCCACCCAATCTTCTCTGTGCTCGACGCGGATGGACGGTACACCAGCTGGCGTTGCAAATTGTTCCATGAAAGGGGTAGATCTAGCGGTGGCTGGAGCGGAGCCGGAGATGGAGTGGGATCCACGGCTAGGGGGAGGGGCGGATCTGGGGCCAAGGACGACATAAGGTAGGAGGGCATGACGGTGGGGCAGCGGAGGGGCGGTGTGGGAGCTGTTCTAGGCTCGGGGGGAAGCGAATGCTTTTGATGAGCGATAATGGCCGGTCCGACGTGTCTCCATGCGGCCCCACCCTTCACCGCGTATGCAAGACCCATCCTAATGTGGTCCCACCCTTCACCACGTATGCAGGACCCGTCCCAACACGGATCCACCCGTCAGCATGTAACGGTCGAGGCCACATAACGGAATGCTCAACGCACGACCCGTTCCAACGCGGCCCTACCAGTCAACCTGTAACGGTCAAGACTTTGACCTGACGACATCCCTCCGTCCGAGCACCTGCGAGGGTTTTGTAACATGGCGAGGGAAAAAGTGAGGAAAATTTAAGCGGCTGGGGAAAACTGAGTACAACTAACGAACCAAGGGCATGAAAATAGAGATCCCTTCTAGTTTTTATATCGATCCCAACAAGGAGCTTCGGCAAGTGCTTTTAGGTGGCATTTCTGTCGCACTCAAGGTGTCACAGGTCTTGAGTGAATTTACTGAATTTCTTATGGTGGAGGGTTCTGAGTAAAAGATAGAGTAAACTTGTGTAGGAAATAAATAAGGAGTAAATTACATAAAGTAAAGACGGGAAAGGTGTTTGGAATTCCTGCAGATGAAAAATTAGGTGCGGAGAGAAAAGTTTCATGGTGATAGTGAAAGTGCCAAATGAATAGAATGGAATAAGTGATTGTGATATTTATTTATTTGTAAATGAGTAGGCAAGCAACCCATATACTGACTAGGAGTCCTCATAGCCAATTCTTCCCAGTCCCAGTGATTCGTCTGTCTATTACCACGGAAATGGTCAGCACATAAATTAAGGTCTTGTGATCAGATTAAGATTTTAATCTTGATGGTTCCTTGTTCTCATCGAGTAATGGTAGCTCCTCATTGATATCGGCCATGTCACTCGGGGGTCGCCGATTCGCTAGCATACAAGTTCATACCTATGATATCTTTGTATCATGTTAACTGGTCCCTTAAATTAGAGAACAAGCATTAGGCAAACATAGTTAATCATTCTCACAAATTAATAATCACTACAACAATCACAAATGAATGGATAAAGGATGCACGACACATCTCACCAATTCCCTACATCTGCGACGCCTATGGGGATTTACCCAGACATGAGAGGGAGACAAATCAAAGGGATAATTGTATTGCAAATAGAAATCATCTCAAAGTTATCGTAGCAAACCACAATAGTATTTGAAGATCAAATAAAATACAAACCAAAGGTAGATCAAAGTATCAAACCCTAATATTACAGTTGCCAATCTCTCTCTAAGCTGTGATGGGGATGATGATGGAGTGTGTGGTTGAAGAAGTGGAGATTTTCGAGGAATGAGGGGATGTTCTTCTCCTCTTCCAGATCTGATCTCTTCTCTCTGGATGAGTTTTGCAGCAGTTGTGTTCTCTTTTTTGTTGTCTCCCCTTTATGAAAGTTGTTTGTATTGATATAGTGGAGCCGATGGCATGCAGTATGGGCGCGCGGTACAGGCACGTCCCGACCATACCATAGGTTGTTACGCGCACTGTACGCCTCCAATGAAAGGGGCTCCAATTGGGGATTTGCTTCTTTTGGTGTAATTAGCTTATAAATGCCATTAGATCATTAATAAATATTTATTACCTGAAAACCATCACAAGAAACCAAGGATTCGCTAATTGCGACATTAACGTTAGTGGAAAGGGGTAATCCTCTGTAGAATCCGACAATAAACAAGAGGAAAATCAATAGTAAAAAGTGATGAAATTTGGAGCTATCAACTTCCCCAAGCTTAGCTGTTACTCGCCCTCGAGTGACAAAGCTATAATGAATAATAGTGAGGAATTGAATCAAGGCAAAAAGAATAACAAGTTCGATGTTGTATCATATTCCATTGTCTCAAACCTGCAACCTTGAACATGAGCATAATATATCTAAATAGGTGCACTTAAGTTTAGTTCCTAAACGCAAAGAACTTGATAGCTAATAATTCTTGAAAACCCAAATGATATTGTCAAAAGTTTGGGATAAATTTTTCTTTAGCGCCTCACTTGTTATGAGTAAGAATGTTTTAAGCAAGGTCGCTTGTGTCAAATTAAGGGTGCACAAGTAGATGTCAAAAGAAGGATAATCTTAGAGCTTTTTCATTAACACCCACTTTGATAATCGCGGCAATCAAACACCTCTTCTTTCCCTTGTTTTTCAAGAACTCTAATTATTCATTCTAGGTGGTGAAGTGATACCAAACCTCTCAAAAATTATACAAATTTTTTAGCTCATATATTCTTCCTTTTTTTCCTCTTTCAAGGATCATGATTATTTTATTTTTATAAACTGCTTGCACAACCTTTGAGAGTACTAATACTTTTGCCCATATAGTGACACTTATGCCGCTCATGTCATCAAATCATAGCCGAAATTCGGGGTTATACCATAGATTGTTCAGAGGCCAGCGGAGTTGTTAGCATCCCAAAGGTATGCATGAGAAACATAGAATTGTTTCCTCTCTCTCTCTTTTCAGCAAGATAGAATATGTTTTAGCATCTCCCTCTCCCACCATAAAAAGTTCATTGTATCAAACAATTCTTTTTCAGAAGGTGTCATCAAGTCAACGATCAGTATGTGGGGTTGAGTACTACTAAGATTAAGCCCTTAAGACAAAAACATGGCACCAAAGTTGTTGATAGACACTTTCTCTTGTTCTCATTTTTTTGGAATTTAATCCAAATGGTTGTTTTTCAAACTGACATTAATTGTCCCTAACCAAAGTAGTTACAATAACCTTTGAGCTCAAGACTTAAAAGATAACTAGCTACGCATAGAAAAGGACTCAAGTGCAACCGAACAAATATAAAATGTTCATGAATAAACTTACAGGAAGAGGGAAAACAAGAATGTGATACCTTATCTTGCTTGAGCCAATTCTTTGTGTTCATCTTTATAGCTAAGTCACTAGAAACAAGCAACCTGCAGAAAAATCGACAAGAGCAGCGAGAAATTTGCACAAGTGAAGATAAAAGCTAGTCTAATTTTTTTGAATTTTCTTTTTATTCATGCAAAACTAAAAGTAAACATGCACTAAGAAGAAAAATAAAAATAAATCAAAAGAAGGATGAAAAATATGAATGCAACAGATGGGGGGTTTAACCTCCCCAAGCTTAGACTCTCGGCCTATCTGAATCAAATGTTTCCACCATCACCAGATAGCGGCTACTGGTATGGGAAGTTTGGCCAGTGGCTTAAAAAACCAGTCATAAAAGAAGTGAAGTTCTGGGTGAGATCAACTATGTTGGCATTCACATCTTGCAACATATTTTCGATGTTGTCGATGTGATGTACCACCTGGTCAAAATAATTTATCGGGACATAGTCAAATCCTGGCTATGGTGGAGGCATACCTTGTTGCTGGTGCTGAGGGAAAGGCTGATTATGGTGGTGTTGCTGACCATAGTCGTCCCATCCTCCTGCGTTCCAATCTTCTCCTTGCCCTTGTTGTTGTTGGCCAGCTATTGTGGCTTCCCAGTTAGGATGACCTCCCGGTGGTGCAATCTTCCCTGAGAGGATCAGTGCCTGCTGGAACTCCTCCTCGTTGTGGACCCAACTCTATTTACCTGGCAAACCAAAATCTTGGAAAAAAGGGAGCAAAACTTGGTGGAGCTCACCGTTAGGCTCAAAATAAAACTGATAAGCACAGAGGGAGCGTTGGGGTCTATAGACCCCCATGAATTTGGTGTTGGCCATGTGAATGTCATCCAGGCTCTTACTACCAGCCATGGCTCTTTCCTGTGGCAAGACAAAACCACTTGCTTAGGTGATCTGAGTGATCAAGCCTCCACAGCGGATGTCCCTAGAGGATGTTGCCCTTTGGCAGCAAAAGTGTTGGATGAGTAAAGCACCCAAGTTTACCTTGTGCTCCATCTCGGGATGCAAATCCATATGAATTACGCTCATTTCAGGGCCTACCATTGCCCCAACATCTCCTTTCCCAAAAATAGAATTCACTAAGAAAGTGTGAAAATAATGAATAGTGGGATTCTAGATGGTTGCGCTCTTCTTGCGCAAATAATCGGGGTTCCTATGGACAGAAATCTTCTCCCAAGATTGCATTTCCTCCACGTGCACATTGTCATTAATCTCAAGCTCTCCCTCATGAGAGAACCCGAAACAGTCACAAAATTGATGAAAGGAGAGGTTGCAGAGTTTCCCATTGAGCTCAAAACTTACAGTGCAATTCCGCTCCTGGGCTTTCAAGATCATCATGGAATGATAACAAGAACTCGAACGTGGAGATCTTGTAGGTGTCTACAGTGCAG
Organism: Avena longiglumis; assembly: GCA_030063025.1. NCBI lineage: Eukaryota > Viridiplantae > Streptophyta > Magnoliopsida > Poales > Poaceae > Avena > Avena longiglumis. The sequence goes on along the minus strand of CP125974.1, from coordinate 450,242,368 downwards.
TAGGAGAAGGGGACCATGCCTATATGCTCAATCATGCACTCAAAGTCATCTAAGATCCCTTGGTGAGAGATAAACTCACGGTTTACCCACTTGGTAGGTAAAACCTTGAGTTTTCTCACCCTTTCAAAGTCTCGGCTCATGTCGTCCCTCAAGTTATCCGCCTCCAAACACCTCTTCTTCGAGCCTAGTGGCTTAGAGGAGCCCGAGTCCCCTACCATGCCCTTGCCCTTGCGGAGGATTCTTCCAATGTTATGCATTGTGCTACAAAATTTGCAAATAAAAATATGGGTATCAAGTTTCTATCACATAAACAAACGCTTACATGCAGAATTTATAAATCCTCTAGATAGCCAATGTGAGGAATTCAACCATGGATTTCATAAAATAAAGCGTGGATCGGATGAGAAACGTACCGATGTGAAGATTCCCCCACTCAAAAACATGAAATTGATGAAGAATCAAGAGTTCTAGGTGATTAGGGTTTGAGGTGGAGTGAGAAAGAACAAGGAAGAAAGAGGAAGAAGAAGGAGGAGGCTGTCTAGGAGCCAACCGCCATCGGTTTTACCTAGCGATGCACTCGGTACGGGCGCATCCCGCCTGTACCTGTGGTCGTCACCGTTGGATCAAGGTTAGGGTTCGAGATCAAACCTAACGGGCTTAGTACGGGCGGACGGTATGGGCGGATCCCGTTTGTACCGTAGCTTGTTATCAGCACTGTCAGCATCGGCAATTTTGTAGAAATTTCGTACGGGCATGTGGTACGGGCGCGTCGGCCCGTACCGTTGCTCGTTGTCGGTACTGCGAACTTTGTTGGTTTCGTCAAGGTTTGGTACGGGTGCGCGGTATGGGCGCATCTGACCGTACCACCGCTTGTTACCAAGTCTGGACCCTGTTTCAACTTTCCCCTTGTTTCTTTATCTCTCCTAAGATAGGTTCTCTGAATACATCAAGACTAAAAACAAATTAATTAATTCAAACAAAAATAAATATAATAAAATAAAGACTTAAACTTAATTTATTGAGAATGGGTTAACTCCCATCAAGTTTTTTATTCTAGAGTTTTGGTATTCAGCCAATCTCCATACCATTAGCGTTTGCCTCAATTTGTTCTTCATATTTTGTTTGTGTTGCTTGAACACGCTTACGTGGTGGAACATATTTTCCATTATACTCCGGTTTCTTCGGAAAGTAACGAATGGTCTGGTCATCATATATATTGAAGACAATCTTACCTCTAGGTTGTGCTAAGAAAAGGTCTTCTAAGAATGATAGAAAGTTTATCATCCTCAGGAACGTCAAGTATAATAAAATCAGTGGATATAATATGTTGGTCTATTCTAAGTAGGACATCTTCGATCATGCCGAGAGGTTGTTTAGTTGTTTTATCCGCCATTTCTAGAGTGATTAAAGTAGGGGAATACTCTTCTAAGTTCAATTTCTTAAATAAGGAATAAGGCATAACACTAACACATGCTCCTAAATAGCAAAGAGCGTTAAATATGTTGGTTTTTCCAATAGCATAGGAGATGGTTGGTATACCTGGGTCCCCAAGCTTAGCATGCAGCTTTTCTCCAAAGCTCGCCATTACTGCTACAGTCTTAGTTACCTTCTTTTTTCTATTAAGAATATCTCACATAAACTTTTTATAAGTAGGAACTTGAATAGCATCGGTTAAAGGAAGTTCTAGGCAAATACTACCCAATGCCTCGGCAAAAGAATCATAAATATCTTTATATGGTTCATATTGAACCCGATTAGGATAAGGAATTTTCTTTTTGGTTGGTATTACCTTCTCTTTTACCTTTGGCACTGGTGGAGTGTATTTCTTAGCTTTCCTTGCCTCTGACTTTTGTTTATCAACATGTTCTTCACGTGGGGCATCAACTTGCACTTCTTGCTCCTTTCTAAGATCGGCTTCTTCCCTTGAGTCGATTTCCTCAGCATCTGAATCATATATTTTATGTTTATCTCCTGCTTCTTCTTCTTGTCTTGACTTGGAATCCTCATGTTCTCTTTTCTGAGCTTCATAATCTATGTCATCTTGAGGATACACTAGGTCCTCTTCTTCCTAACTCATCTCAGGAGTCTCTTTATACTTACGGGCTTGTTCTTATTGGTACCAAGGTGGTCCCTATGGTTACTGCGTTTCTGTACCACGTCTAGTAACAATGTTAGTAGAAACAGTACCGAAATTTACTTGGTTTAAAATCAAATTTTGGGTTTCTATTATTTTATCAGATTGTGTTTTAACCATAATTAGATATCTATCTAAATGTTTTGTAGCATGACACAAGTCATCAAAGATTTTGGTTAGGTCTCTTATATTCTTTTCTCGTGTCATAAGACGTTTGTAATTTTTCTCATGCAACTAATTTTGTTGATATCTAAACTTTTTCATGACAATATTTATATCGTCTTCCATTACATAAGCTTGAAGAATGTCCACTTTAGTTTCCTTAACAAGTTCCGAGGCTATACCTTTTTATTCCATGGACTTTTTAACCTCGGGAATGAGATCTGAGGATATGTGAATCATACCTTTTCGTGGTTCAACATCCTCAATTGGATTCTATTGTTCATCATTAAAGGATCTTACCTCGAAAAGCTTTACACATTCAGGAAGTGATAAGTTACATATACCTCCCCCTGTAGATAGATCAATCGTATCTTTTGTTTCATAATTAATCCCATTATAAAAATATTGGATAACTAAATGCTCTTGGAAACCATGATTTGGGACTTTCATAATCATTGCATAAAATCTATTCCATGCTTGATAAAAGTTTTCTCCAATAGATTGGAGAAAGTTTGTTATGCTACGTTTAATTTGCATGATTTTTGTGAATGAGCAATATTTATGCATGAATTCTCGGATGCAATCTTCCCAACTTTTTATAGTATGATTAGATAATGATTGTAACCAAGCAAAATCATTATCTTTCAATGACTAGTGAAAGAGTTTAAGAAGTACAAACTCTATTGGTAAGCTTTCTGGTTTAAGAGTAGTGCAAAGGTAGTAGACCTTTGACAATTGGTCATGTCGTGGTATTGTACGGCAGATGCTACTGGGGGTAGCTTACGTAGAGGGAGCAAGGCGACGTAGGAGAATCCGGAAGCGAGATTGGCACACGATGTACCCAGGTTCACGTCCCCTCGGTGGAGGATCGCTACGTCCTGCTATCAATCCAGTATATGATCATAGATTGGTTTACAATGGAGTCGCCGGAGGCGGTGGGGGAGACTAGATCTAATATGACGTACCCCCTGGGGGGTGCCCCTGGTGGCTTTATATATGCAGCCAGTTAGGGTTTACAAGTATTTGGTGGGCTTGTATTGAAGTCGCCATCTTGGGCCTCCAGTCGGCGCCAGTCGTCTGGGTCCAGCACGCGCAAGTCGCCGTATCCGGCGAGTCGACCCGCTCTATGTTTGGCGATCCAGCTGGCGAATCCGCTTCGTGGGTATACCCCGATTGGTATTCCCCCATCAGTAGTCCCCGAGCGCGTTGTTGATTCGATGTGGGCTTGAGGCATGGCGCGGAGAGTCTTGACGATGGGTCGTGGCGAATCGGCAACGAGCTCCTGAACAAAGGAAAGAACCGTGAAGCGGGAGGCAGTTGGCGTGAGCCAGTCGGTGATGACCAGTTGCGAAAGACGTAGGGTGTCGGTGAAGCCGCCAGTTTCGGCGATTCTCCGAACATGGAGCATGCCGAGTCCCCGAGCGCGGCGTAGGTCGTGACCGAGAGTGCCGAGTTCCCAAGCGCGAAAGCGGCGAGGTCGGCGACCGGCGCCGAGTCCCGAAGCGGCGAGGGAGGTCGAGCGACCGGCAAGCGTCGAGACCCCGAGCACGGAGAGCGACTAGGTCGGGCGACCGGCGAGCATCGAGGACGAGCAACCGACGGGCGCCGAGTCCCCGAGCGTGTTGAGTACGCGAGGGCGAGTGCACGATGGCGAGTCGACGAGGGCGAGCCGCAGTCGTGGAACCACGCATACACACTGCATGCCTAGGAGTAGTCCCCGAGGCTCGAGTTGGCTTGTAGAGGCGACTTGAGGCTCTTTAGAGATGCATATTTTGAAAATATTAGTGGTTGCTGCCGAGCGCGGCGAGTGGCGAGGTCGGGCGACGGCGCCGAGCCCGGCAAAGTGGCGAGGTCGGCGACCGGCAGGTCTGCTCAGGCGCGCCGAGTCCCGAGCGGCGAATGCCGAGTCGGCGACCGGCGTGGCGCCGTTGTCTGGAGCGTCGAGTCTGGCGTGGCCGAAGCGGCCGGCGGCGAAGCCGAGGTCGGCGACGGCGTCGCTGTCTCGAGCGTCGAGTCTGGCGTGGTGAAGCGACCGGTGAGCGCCGAACGACCGAGCGCGGCGAGTGCGAAAGCGACAGCGAAGCGCCGTGTCCCTTGGCGAGTGGCGAGGTCGGCGACCGGCGCCGAGTCCCGAAGCCGAGCGGCGCGGCGAAGCGCCCAGCGACAGCGCTTGGCGGCGAGTCGGCGACCGCGAGTGGCGAGAAAGACACCGTTTTGCTGAGGAGGAAAAAGTACGATTGCAATAAGGTGTATTTATGAAATATATTGAACATTTGTAAGACATGCAAATTGTAGATATTGAAGAAAATACACTTTTGCTATGTGGATCGATGGGCAGTGTGTAAGGTTTATGCGTGTCTTTTTATGAGTAGGCAGACCTCCGGCATCAAACGCTTGCCGGGTAACAGGGACGCGATGCCAGACTGTTGAACCCGGAGACAAGGTCGGCCTTTTGGTACCCAGCCTCACTAATTCGACGGACGCGAATAAACAACAGACAAAACTGAAACCAATCCCAAGTATGATTTTGGTCCTTGAAAGGGTCATATGCGACAGCATGGTCGGCTTTGGAAAATAAATAGAGATGCATATATGTTTTAGACTCATAACAGTGCAGTGTAAAAAACTTAGCTGTAACAAGTCATGACGGCGAAGTCGGGCGATCGTGAAGTTCATGACGGACAACTCCCGAGCATGGCGAGTCGCCGTCGGCTTGCCGGCAATGTGCGAGTCATCGAACATGGAGATTCGATGTCGGCGCGACGAACCCGCGATGGATGAGTCGCTGAACATGGCGAGTCCATCATGATGATTTCGCGGCAGCGTCGACTCAGACGGAGTTGTGGCAGCTTGTGCGGTTGGAACGTAGGTCAGACGAAGTTGCGGAAGAGTCGAGGCGTGCAGCCTGCCAAGCGGCATGCACATGCCGCCAAGGCCGCGGAGGATGCTGACCCACCGTCTTGCAAGGCCGTGAGGAAAAACCGCCGGCGTTGATGTATCTTTGCACGGTGCATGCAGGCCAAAATAAATATATAAGGTATTAGATCGATCAGAGTATAGTAATATTAATGTAATTGTTGCAATACAAAAAATAAGACTGAATAAATAATCTATTAGTCGGATCAGACAGGATCAAGCCTGTATATCTTTTCGATAGAGGCCTTTTATTTTTTTGTTATCGAGGCCAAGATCGCATGGCTGCTGAATTAACAGCCGCAAGCGAGTCCAAATGATGTGCAAGTAAGATTAGATCTGAAATAAATAATTGGCTGGCACAAGAATCAAAAATAGAGAGGAAAGTGCATAGAAGACTCAATAGCAAGATTCGATCTTGACTGTTGCACGTGAGACTTCTCACGCGCCTGCGGTGTCTCTTCTGAGTCTGGTTTTGGCAGCATGGATTAGTTCTCCCATCGATGTGTATAGGAACATGCAAAGAAAATGTTAGATCAAGTAAAATAAATTAATTAAAATAATCATGAGAGGGAACATGTCGCATTGGAAAATCATGAACCGCCATGGCCACGTGCGGCTCAGCGTGTACGTCGGAGATGAATTCTTCTGCCAATCGCGCGAGTGAATCAGTCAGACTTAATTTGTCCGTTGTTGATGCTAAGGGATCCCGTCCGGATTATCACCCTCCAAGCACCGCTTGCCCCACGGTGGGCGCCAACTGTCGTGGTATTGTACGGCAGATGGCGATCCCTCGACAGGAGAGTCCGTGCTGGACGAGTCCGTGACAGGCGAGTCCCCGAGCATGGCAAGGCGGCTAGGCGGCGAGTCCACGACGGGTGAGACCATAGCGGACGAATCCGCGAGTGACGAGTCCTCGAGTACGGTGTTCAGCCGAAAAAGAGTGGGCGCGGCGGCGACTAGTGGTACGATCTTGTTCGGACCATTGGTGAGACAGAGCGACATAAACATGTCTTCTTTGTTGTCCTTGTACATATGTAACAACACATCAAGAAAACTGGGATTAGATGCTAAATAAATGACGACAAATATTACTCCATAAAAAGCTCGATTCGTCAGAAATCAATCTAATGCAGAGCGAAAAAGCTTCCCTGATTTCAGACATGTAGCCGAGGCCGCCGGCGGCACGGTCGTCGTGTCGACCTTGCTCTGGGTACAGCAACCGAATGACTTTATCTGGCGCAGTCATCATCGATTGCCGGATGCGGTATATAATATTTCCATCAGACGATTCCATCTAGCTCAATATGTATAGGGTTAAATCCAAATAAACTAATCAAGTTCTCTGTAATCAACCGAGAGAAGAGATTGAATTAAAAACTCATTATAGAACCGATCGTGTATAAGGGCACATGCATGCAGGATTAGTTTCAAATAAAATAACAATATTGGCAGAGTGATCAACACGAGGTGAGATTGAATTAAAAACTTAGCTGCCCGTGAGTGTGCATGTTCGCTGATGGAAATCCTCGTGCGCCGTCTTGACTACATGCAGATCGCGATTATTCATCCGACACAGAACAGATCTGCCACATGAGATCCTGCCGTCGTTAGATGATAAGGGATCTCGCCCGGATCATCACCCTCCAAGCGCCGCTTGCCCCACGGTGGGCGCCAACTGTCGAAGGAATGACCACGGCAGATGCTGCAATCGGCAGCGAGTAGTAGAACGAGGAGCAAGGGCGGCCATCCATCTGCGGTGCGAGATGAGAGCAAAGACACAGGGTTTTACCCAGGTTCGCCCCCCCGGAGGGTAAAGACCTACTCCTGCTAGCTTGTTTTATGGAGGTGTTTACAATGGGCGAACTCGGCGACTAGGCGGCGAGTTGCTTGGGTGTATGAGGGAACGTGTCTCTACTCACCCCGTAGGGAGGTTTATATAGGCTCACCTCCCCTAGGGTTTACATATCTCAACCGATTTGGTTACTGACTTGATGTCGTTCAACCTAGACCGACTGGCCTATCTCGCCTGGGCCTTCAACTTCCAGTCGCCTGATACCTTGCTGGGCTTTGATCCACTCGCCGTTCTGCAGGCCCACTCGCCAGCCCTTGGGCCAGTCGGAAACGTCCCGCTGAGTATACCCCAGTAGGCGTATCCCCATCAGGTCACTAGGATCTTCCTCTTCTTTTCCTGCGAAGGCAATTTCTTTCATCATATAAATTTTCTCAGGATATATTTCGAATTCCTGGCCTTCAAGTTCACGACAAAGAATAGGCATCTTCCTTAAGTTTCTGAATGTATTTCCATATTATCCCAATGGTAGCTCAATTTCATCCCCTCGGGTGATGGTTAAGTGTGTCATTAATGGAATCAAACTGTTCATGCCTATGGTATTTCAGTTAGAAAATCTTTCAATAAACTCTAGACCTCTTTAAATCGGAACACGATCACTATATGGTAAGTTTTTCCTGATCGAGTGGTACCTCTGTCTTCAATAGAGATCATGAATAGTGTCAACAAGTGTGTTATCAAGAAACAACACTTAGCTCTTAGCTCCCCGGCAACAGCGCCAGAAAATATCTTAATGGCATGCAAGTGCACATGTTCGTCAGAGAACGAAAGTATTAATTCTAGCTTTTATATCGATCCCAACAAGGAGCTTCGGCAAGTGCTTTTAGGCGGCGTTTCTGTCGCACTCAAGGTGTCACAGGTCTTGAGTGAATTGGCTGCAATTTCTTCTGGTCGAGGGTTGTGAGTAAAAGATAGAGGAAACTTGCATAGTAAATAAATAAGGAGTAAATTGCATAAAAGTAAAGACGGGAAAGTGTTTGGAATTCCTGCAGATGAGAAGTTAGGCGCGGAGTAAAACGGTGCATGGTGATAGTACAAGTGCCAAGTGAATAGAGTGGAATAAGTGATTGTGATATTTATTTATTTCTAAATGAGTAGGAAAGCAACCCATATACCGACTAGGAGTCCTCATGTCCAATTCTTCCTAGTTCCATTGATTTGTCTGTCTGTTACCACAGCAATGGTCAACACATCAATTAAGGTCTTGCGACCAGATCAAGGCTTTAATCTTGATGGTTCCTTGTTGTCCTCGAGTAATGCTAGATCCTCATTGATATCGGCCATTTCACTCGGGGGTCGCCGATTCTCTATCATAAAATTTCATACCTATGATATCTTTGGATCATGTTACCTGGGCCCTTAAATTAGATAACAAGCATTAGGCAAACATAGATAATCATTCTCACAAATTAATAATGACTACAACAATCACAAATGGATGGATAAAGGAGGCACGACACATCTCACCAATTCTCTACATCTCCCACGCCTATGGGGATTTACTCAGACATAAGAGGGAGACAAATCAAAGGCATAATTGTATTGCAAATATAAATCATCTCAAAGTTATCGTAGCAAACCACAATAGTACTTGAAGATCAAATCGAATACAAACCAAAGGTAAATCAAAGTATCAAACCCTAATCTTAAAAGTTTACAATCTCTCTCTCTAAGCTGTGATGGGGATGTTGATGGAGTGTGTGGTTGAAGAAGTGGAGATCGTCGAGGAATGAGGGGATGTTCTTCTCCTCTTCCAGATCTGATCTCTTCTCTCTGGATGAGTTTTGTGGTGGCTGTGTTCTCTCTATCATCGTCTACCCTTTATGAAAGTTGTTTGTATTGATATAGTAGAGCCGATGGTGTGTAGTATGGGTGGGCGGTACGGGCGCGTCCCGACCGTACCACAGGTTGTTACACACATTGTGCGCCTCCTATGAAAGGGGCTCCAATTGGGGATTTGCTTCTTTTGGTGTAGTTAGATCATGAATGCCATTAGATCTTAAATAAATGTTTATTACCTGAAAACCATCACAAAAAACCAAGCATTCACTAATTACGACATTAATGTTAGTGGAAAGGGGTAACCTTTTGGTGGAATCCGTCAATAAACAAGAGGAAAATCAATAGTAAAAAGTGATGAAATTTGGAGCTATCAGCCCGTGTTGCCCATTTTGTGGGAAACTATCCCCCTTATGTTTGGTAGGATGGGTGACGTTACTTTTGGCTTAGATGATGCAACACAATGGTGTTTTGTTGCCCGTATTAGGCTATATATGGTTACCGTGATCACAATACGGTGAGCTTACCTTGATAGAAATTGCAGCAAAGGCAAGATCATCACCAAAAGGGGATCATGGTGTCAATGTACCACCAACATCAAACTACACCTAGAGTATATGACACTAATAACACATCACTCCTCGCATATTTCCTTGATCCTCTTCAGCTTGCCTTTGTTAGCATCGACAACATTGAACAGATCAAACAGCGTGTGCTCAAGCTTCTTATTTTATTCTATGAGAATAGCTTTTTCATCATTCCATTGCTGCTGCTTCACCTTCATGGTGTCCACTTGTGATTTTTGCAACTACTTAAGCATCTCCACTTCCTTCTTCAACACAGCAGTCTGCTCCTTTTTTGGCTCCTTCATCCTACACAAGTTATCCTCTACAATCATTTCCTCTAATTCATCCATGAATCTCTTCACATCAGTTAAGAGAGTTTAGTACTTCTTGTCAATCTTGATCTTCTCATCTGCTAGCTCCTGCAGCAGCTTTGCATGCTGAATTTTCTCATCGATTATTTCATTGTTGCTGTCATCATACAGTCCCCACAGTTTTTCCAACGCATTTTTTGCTACTTGTGTTCACTCACCATCCAACCAGGCCACAAATCCATAGCTTTTGGCTTCCTACAATTCAAAATATCATGCTCACAAAGTGTGGATTGGATCTAGTATATGAAAATTCACTACAAGAATCGGTGAATGTGGGATCTTCATGCGATCAGGAGCTTCAAAATATTGAATGCAACACAATTCACGGGTGGAAGGTTGTGAAGGCAGCACATGTGGGGACGATCTACTACAATGCCGGTGAATATGGGATATTTGGTGCGGTCAGGAGCATATTCCAAGTCGGTGAGTTCTTAAGAGACAAGAAATCAAAACAATAGCTAGTTCAACTGACGCCAAATCGAAAATCCCCAAATTTGCGGCTAACCCTAATCATAAAGAACACCATGGGGGAAATTGATCTTACCCCAAGATAGGACTGTTCAAAGGACTCGCCGTCATTCCAACTGGGCATGGAGACTTTGGCAGCCGCACTGATGTCGTTTCCACCGCCAGTGATTGAATATGAGGGAGCTGACTGGTGATGAGCGAGCAGGGATTGGATCTCGATGTGGAAAATGTAGAGTCCAAATAGAGGAAGAGTTTCGGCGGGAGGTGACCAAATCCTTCCGTCCTCAAATTTCCATTTTCGTGTCGGCACACCCATCACTTCGTGGCACACAGCTAGTGTGCCACGAAGCCCGCGCTGCAGGTAAATTTTAGACGTCGCGCACTAGGTGGTGCGCCACGGGTTGTAAAAGTTACCCGTGTGCCACGAGTATGCTTATTGAAAAACAAAAAAATGCAGAAAACACCTTCGTTTTGAATTAGAAAAGCAATTGAGTCCCATGCTCGCTGCCGTCATCTCTCCTCGTCGGACCATGGTGGCCGTGGACATGGCCACAACCTACCACCATAGGAAGGTGCGGGAGGCCGTGCTAGTCCTCGTCGGCTTCGAGCGAGTGCGGGAACGAGGTGGCGGGTCGAGGCAGTTCGAGGTGGCGCCCGTGGATACCTGTCATGGTGGTATCACGGCATATGCCATGGGTAGGCAAAAGTTGGGGCCGATGGACGTGGAGGAATCCTGGGAGGGATGATGCAGTGAAGACCGCACTCGTAAGAACAAAGAGAAATACGATGTATCCATGTTCGAGGCTCTCCTAGAGAGACAACACCTCTTCTCCTGCATCTAATCTCATATAATCTTGCCATACTTGTGGCTATAATGGTGCTCATTGAGTTATACTCCTATGCATCTATCTAGATCTCTATGTGAGAGTGGAGGAAGAAGGAGAGCTCCTAGCGAGAAGAGAGGAGAGGAGCCCTTCAGGGGCCTCCCTGATAACGATCCCCCTGGTGCTCCTTATAAAGGGAGCCTAGGGGACAAGACATGTTCCTCACGATTGGTATCTCTTTGGCATATTCCTAGCATCTTCTGGAGATGCTCAGCATATGCCTTCGCATCTCTGGAGATGCCTGACATATTCCCTAGAATATTCTTGGATGCCAAGGGCATATTCCATATGTCATGTGCCAGTATGAGCTAGGGGCATCCCAAGACTGGCACCATACTTGTGGAACTCGTCTTGGCTCGATGGAGTGTCGTTGTGGAGACTGAAATATCATTTGAAGATGAATAAGGGGAGTCCGAGTCATTATAACTCGGCCCAACGACCCTAGGAAAAGTGTTGATTCGGCCTGGAGCTACGTTGACTAGGCCCAGGGGAGAAACGGAGCTTAGCCGGGGCTAGAAGTGGCCCAGCCGGTTCAGTCCTTAGTCGGCCTAGAGGGGGAGACAGCCTGGGCGAAGAGTGGCCCAGCCGGGTTACTGGTCCGGTGGAAATCCCATGGTGGGCCGAATCATCTCCCTTTCTTCCCACCCGTGTGATGCTAGTCGACACGGTAGCGAGGAAGCGTGTGAGCCGGGAGCTGGCGCAGGAGCAACATGGAGCACGGGGCGTCCCGTGTTGATTCGGTGGGGGTCTTGGTGGGCCGTCCGGGGATAAGGATCAGCCGGGTTATTCCTGCCCTTGGATTTAATTCGGCCTTGTAGACCAAGGGCTGGGCCGAGTTTGGTATAACTCGGCCCAGGCAGTCTTCTCCTCTTTTTATTTTCTATTTATCACATATTATCTATCTTGAATAATGTTCCCTTTATCTTACTTGATATTGAATAATTCTTATATATCCTTGTGTCTCCTGATACCTCATATTTAGGGTACACGGGGTTATATCCCCGACATTAGTCCCCGAGGCTATGTGGGACTCGTAGAGTCATGCATAGGCTCCATATTAAGATATTCTCAGAGTTGTATACTTACATATAGATATTTGTTTTGACATATAATCCTTTTGGGTAAATTTTGACATTTATCCTTCATGGGCTTTGATCGTATAACCCTTTTGGGTAAGTCTTGACTTTTGGCCTCCATGGGTATTTGTCTTTTAACCACTTTGGGTAAGTTATGACTTCTGGCCTTCTTGAGCACTGGTCTTTTAACCCCTTTCGGTAAGTTATGACTTCTAGCCTTCTTGGGCACTGGTCTTTTCCCTTTGGGTAAGTTATGACTTTTGTCCTTCTTGGGCACTGGTATTTTTACCCCTTTGGGTAAGTTATGACTTCTGGCCATCTTGGGCACTGGTATTTTAACCCCTTTGGGTAAGTTATGACTTCTGGCCTTCTTGGGCATGACGTCTACATACTCTTCTATTCTTGTAGACAGTGTTGGGCCTCCAAGTGTAGAGGTTTGTAGAACATCAGCAAGTTTCCCTTAAGTGGATCACCCAAGGTTTATCGAACTTAGGGAGGAAGTGGTCAAAGGTATCCCTCTCAAGCAACCCTGCAATCAAGATACAATAAGTCTCTTGTGTCCCCAACACACCCAATAAACTTGTCAGGTGTAAAGGTTCACTAGTTCGACAAAGAGATAGTGAAATACAAGTAATATGGATGATTATAAGTGGTAATTGCAATCTGAAATAAAGATGGCAGCAAGCAAACATGTGGCAGGACTGATTGTAAATGGTGTTTCAATGCTTAGAAAAAAGGCCTAGGGATCATACTTTCACTAGTGGACACTCTCATATAAATATCTTCTCTTTATGATGCTACCCTGAACTACTCTCCGGTTGAAACCCCAATCCACGATAGGGCTACAAAATCTCTCCTTAAAGTTCGCATTCCCCATCTAGGTAACCCCAACCCTATCACTTTGAGCGCTAGATGGTTCCAACAAACACCACAATTTCATAGAGACATCCAACTCAAATTATACTCATGGTAAGTATTTATGTAATCTTTAGCCTAAGTGCCACACGATGTGCACACTGTCAACTTCACACACGTGGGGATAGCCGGAGATTAATTAAAGCACTTGAGTAGCAGAGTAGATCTACTTATTACAAATCTCATGATCACAATAAGATCATGCATAGACATAGATGAACACAAAGCTACTGGTGGAGCCCTTAGCCTCGAGGGAGAACTACTCCCTCCTCATGATGGCAGTCAGCAATGGCGATGGAGATGGTGATGGAGATCGATGGATATGGCTCCGAGGCAATTCCCCGTCCCGGCAGGGTACCGGAACAGAGACTTCTGTCCCCTGAATCTCCCCTTCGATGGTGGAAGTGCCGCGGAATTTTTCGTGGATTTCTGATCTTCATAGGGTTTACGTCTCGGGGAAACGTATATATAGGCGAAAGGGCAAGGTCGGTGGAGCATCGAGGGGCCCACACCATGGGCTGGCGTGACCTAGGGTGGGCCCACACCACCCTATGGTGTGACCACCTCGTGGGCCCACTTCAGCTGTCCTTTGGTCTCCATGTTTGCTCTGGTAAATATTGACTTTGGCTTTTGTCTCGTCCAATTCCGAGAAGATTTCCTTACTAGCTTTTCTGAAACCAAAAACAGCAGAAAACAGGAAACTGACACTGCGGCATCTTTTCAATAGGTTAGTTCCGAAAAATGTATAAAAATACCTCAAAGTGTAGAAAAAACATAAGAAAGTTGATACTAAACAAGCATGGAGCATCAAAAATTATAGATACGTTTACGATGTATCAAGCATCCCCAAGCTTAACTCCTGCTCGTCCTCGAGTAGGTATGTGATAAAAAGAATAATTTTTGAGGTGACATGCACATCACAATCTTGATCAAACATTTCCAAAGCATTGATTGCTTGGATCAAATTACTCTAACATGAGCATGAGAGATGTAGTTCTAACAATAAGACATAGCAACTATGTTGCAACATGAAAAAGATACAAACAAAGATCATGAATAACAATGCATTGAAAGACGTTTGTTTTTTTCACATATAGAAAACATAGCATGTGTGGTATTTATCTTGTCCTTCATGGAGTAGCAAAACATAAATGCATAGGACATCTTCAAAGTTCATAAGGGTGACTAGATACAAATAGTTCAAGAACAAGCAATATCAACATTATGAATCAATCAATAATTTTTGGGACAATGCACATTAAACTAAGAATGATAACTATGCTCTCTTAATTGGTTCCTAAAGATAGAAGATGGAGACAATATAAAATAAAAAGAAAGGCCCTTCATAGAGGGAAGCAGGGATTTCAAGTTTCATAAAGAGCTTCCAAAAATTATGGTACTCATTAGCTTTCAGCTCGCATTGCCCCTATCATAAGCATCTTGAAGTGATTAAGGTTAATGTGAAACAAATATGAAGTATATGCTTGAAAAATCATAAGCTGGCAATCTCATGTCCCTTGAGTACGAGGGCCGTTCCTCATGCTACTCAACTTTAGTCACAAGCAAGTTCTTGTCATTGTAAGTATATGTGTATCATAGAGAACCGCCAATGGGGTAACCCTTGCCCCATGACACAGGAGCTATCCCATATCAAAATGACAAGGCAACATGCAATGAGCATCTCAGCGATCTTCTTATTTATGAGCATGGTATATTTTTTTCTTCTCTTTTTTCCTATATATTTTTTCTGAAGATGCTTCATAGATTGCTCACTATGGTGATGCTGGCCGCCCAGGCGTTTCTCTAACACATATATAATACTCCATGAACTTACAAGCTCCCCTTTTATTTCACACCACTGACATCCGTAAACAAAAGATCATGATATCAACTGGATAATATGTACATGTGTTGAAAGCGTTCCCCATGACAACATGGTTCTGCTAATTCCCAACTTATAAGTGCAAGCATATAACAACATAGATGACACAATGGTTCAAGTTTATTAGGTGCAAGAAGGTAAAGTGTGCCATCAAGTTTGTGAGAGCTTTAATCACTAATTTTCACATAACAAGTTTAATTTGGAAGATAGATAAAAATATGAATATACTTGGAATGGTGTAACACTCCATACACAGGAATTTATAGTGGAATATTTGGAATAACTTGGTTTCTTGGGAGTTGGATGCATGAGTAGAGCTTACTCAGTACAAGTGGAGGCTTGCAAAAGACTGGGAGCGACCAACTAAGAGAGTAATAATGGCCATAATCATGCAAAGCGATAAAACATTATCAATAAAATCATAAAGTGGTATCAGAAGTCAAAAACTAAATAATCATAGAGGCTATGGTGACTGGTTCATAGTCTTAACATGGTGTAAGCATGTGCCAAGTCAACCCAAACAAATCATCCAAGTAGAATACCACAATATTATGCTTTTGTATGATAAAACAATGCATGATTCTTTCAAGGCACATTAAGCAATCTCAATTGTTTGGAACAAGTCATGCTACAGCAATAATCACTAAGCATATGGTCAAAGCAACATCTATCATGACATGATAAAGTCTAAGCCAGGGTCAAAACAAGCTCCCTTTTGTACCACTATAAGCATAAAACTTCCTACTCTTTTCCAACACCAATCGACTTATTTGAAACAACTCACAAGGATAATAATCAATAAATACCAGTCAGCTTGTCTCACAAATCTTCAAATAAGAACTAAAAAGTTCTAAGCAAAAAAGAAGAAGAAAACTAAGGCTAAATGCAGTGCTAGCAAAAGTGAACACTCACATAACAATAGGAGTGAAAACTAGTGTTCTAGGCAATGAAAATGGAGTGTGTCTCTCTCAAAAAGAAGTATGATGGGATCCAACCAACTTATTACAGAAAAAAAAAATCAAAATAAAACTAAAAAAACAAAGACGCTCCAAGAACAACACAAAAGTGCATGAAACAATAAAAATAAAGTTCTAGAAAGAGACCTGAGATTTTTATTGATGAAGAAGGGGATGCCTTGGGAACCCCCAAGCTTTGACGCTTGTACCTCTTGAATATTTCTTCGGGTGACACGGGTGGAATCCCCAAGTTTGAGCTTTTGTCCATTCTTCATCTCATCACATTATTCTTCCCCTACACTTGAAAATTTCCTTCATACAAAACTTCACACAATCTTCATTAGCAACATTAGTGTATTTAAGATAATAAGTCTTTGGGTTCAGTTTCAACTCAAGTAAAAGTTTCATCAGAACACAAGCTACTGTATCAATTCCTTGTAAAATCTCAAGTGATCAAAGAGAACTCAAAAAGAAACCGATAAGAGGCAAATGCAAATAATGGCAGAAATCGGTCAAAACAGACCAGCAGGTAAAAACCAATTTTTTCGAAGACCGTCTCTTGCTAAAATCGAAAAGTGTTGAACTAATGGAAGTTAGATAATAACCTGGGGCATATGCACAGAAATTACAGATTAATACGACGTACTAGGATGTTTAACAAATTTTTACAGTGAAGCATATAAATCTGTTTCGGGACAACAACTTTCCCAAATCTTACTTCTCTCTCATTAGAGGTTATTCTTTGCACAAAAACCACACAAAAAGGATAAGAAGAGGTTATTACATAGGTAATAACTTACAAGACTCAACAAAAGAAAAACTTACTGAAAGCAAAAATAAAATGGGTTGTCTCCCAAAAGCTCTTTCTTTATAGCCATTAAGATAGGCATGATAATTTTGATGATGCTCACACAAGAAATATGAATGGAAGTAAAATAGAGCATCAAGAAGAAAATATAAGACAAATTTAATTCTAACCCACTTCTTATGAAAAATGATCTTGTAAATAAACAAGTCATGAAAGCACAAAGCAATAAGCATAGGAAAGCAAAACACGTGCAACTTCAAATTTTCAACATAAAGAGGGCTCTTCAGTAGAATCGTGAATAAAATTAACAATATAACTATCACATAAAACATTCTTATCATGAGCCACATGCATAAAATAATTATTACTCTCCATATAAGCATAGTCATTCTTATTAATCGGAGTGGGAGCAAATTCAACAAAATAGCTATCATTATTATTCTCATCACCATAGTCATGAAATATAGGAGGCATATTGTAATCATAATTAATTTTATCCTCAATAGTAGGTGGACTGAAAATATCATATTCATCATTGTAATCATCATATATTGGAGGTTTGGTATCATCATAATCAATAGAATAGCTATCTTCCAAAGCTGGGGAACTAAAAAGATCATTTTCATAAAAACTAGCTTCCCCAATATTAGACGTTTCCATGGCATTAGCAATAATAGTGTCCAAAGACTTCATACTAATAACATTGCTATTAGCATGCAAATAAAGTTCCATTGGTTTTTTAATTTTCTCTTCAAACACTTCATGTCCTAACTCAAGATAAATACTATAATACTCTCTAATTTTTTTTGTTTTCCATTAAGCTAACTAGTGAAAATAAAAACAAGAAACAAAAAGATATAATTGCATAATCTAAAGAAAATAACTTCGAGCACTCACACACCAGCAATAGTACTAGAAGATAGCTTAGTAGCTAGAGGATGTGAGTACCTTATACCTTACCTCCCCGGCGACGGCGCCAGAAAAGATCTTGACAGGGAGGAAGAGACTAAAGACCCTATAGTCCCCGGCAACGGTGCCAGAAAAGAGCTTGACGGGGAGGAAGAAGATTTAAGGCAATATTTTCCCCGGCAATGGTGCCAGAAAAGAGCTTGATGTATACACACGCTTCTATTCTTGTAGACAGTGTTGGGCCTCCAAATGCAGAGGTTTGTAGAACAACATCAAATTTCCCTTAAGTGGATCACCCAAGGTTTATCGAACTTAGGGAGGAAGTGGTCAAATGTATCCCTCTCAAGCATCCCTGCAATCAAGATACAAGAAGTCTCTTGTGTCCCCAACACACCGAATACACTTGTCAGGTGTAAAGGTGCACTAGTTCGGCGAAGAGATAGTGAAATACAAGTAATATGGATGATTATAAGTGGTAATTGCAATCTGAAATAAAGATGGCAGCAAGCAAACATGTAGCAGGACTGATTGTAAACAATGTTTCAATGCTTAGAAACAAGGCCTAGGGATCATACTTTCACTAGTGGAGACTCTCATATAAATATCTTCTCTTTATGATGCTACCCTGAACTACTCTCCGGTTGAATAACTCCAATACATGGTAGGGCTACAAAAGCTCTCCTTAAAGTTTGCATTCCCCATTTAGGTAACCCCAACCCTGTCACTTTGAGCGCTAGATGGTTCCAACAAACACCACAATTTCATAGAGACATTCAACTCAAATTATACTCATGATAAGTATTTATGTAATCTTTAGCCTAAGTGCCACACGGTGTGCACACTGTCAACTTCACACATGTGGGGATAGCTGGAGATTAATTAAAGCACTTGAGTAGCAGAGTAGATCCACTTATTACAAAGCTCGTGATCACAATAAGATCATGCATAGAGAGAGATGAACACATAGCTACCGGTAGATCCATTAGCCTTGAGGGACAACTACTCCCTCCTCATCATGGGAGTAAGCAATCGCAATGGAGATGGTGATGGAGATCGATGGAGATGGCTGCAGGGGAATTCCCCGTCTAGGCAGGGTGCCAGAACAAAGACTTCTGTCCCCCAAATCTCCCCTTCAGTGGTGGCGGCACTATGGACCTTTTCGTGGATTTCTGATCTTCGTAGGGTTTACGTCTCGGGGAGACGTATATATAGGCAAAATGGCAAGGTCGTTGGAGCCTCGAGGGGCCAAACCATGGACTGGCGCGGCCTAGGGTGGGCTCGCGCCACCCTAGGGTGTGCCCACCTCGTGGGCCCACTTCGGTTGTCCTGCGGTCTCCATGTTCGCTCCGGTAAAATATTGACTTTGTCTTTTGTGCCATCCAATTCCGAGAATATTTCCTTACTAGCTTTTCTGAAACCAAAAGCAGCAGAAAACAGGCAACTGGCACTACGGCACCTTGTCAATAGGTTAGTTCCGGAAAATGTATAAAAATACCTCAAAGTGTAGACAAAACATAATAAAGTTGATACTAAACAAGCATGGAGCATCAAAAATTATAGATACATTTACGACGTATCAGGGCACTGGTCTTTTAACCCCTTTGGGTAAGTTATGACTTCTGGCCTTCTTGGGCACTGGTCTTTTAACCCCTTTGGGTAAGTTATGACTCCTGGCCTTCTTGGGCACTAGTCTTTTAACCCGTTTGGGTAAGTTTCAATCCGAGTTATCTCACCTGAGTTGCACGACCCAAATATGACTTATGTCCCAAATCCAAGTTATCTTACTCAAAATCCGAGTTATATAACTCTAATCCGAGTCATCTGATTCCAAATCCGAGTTATATCACTCAAATTCGACTTATGCGTCAAATGTAAGTTATGTGACTCAAAATCTAAGTTATATGACTCATATCCGATTCATCTGATTACAAATCTGAGATATATCACCCAAATCTGACTTATGCCTCAAATATGAGTTATTAGACTCAAAATCCAAGTTATATGACTCAAATCCGAGTCATCTGATTCCAAATATGAGTTTTATCACTCAAATCTGACTCATGCCTCAAATCTGAGTTATCTGACTCAAAATCCGAGTTATAATTGCTGAGATATAATTTGATCTTATGATATGATGGCAAATTGCCTTAGATATGCATTCGAGATATAGATCTGAGATATAGTTTTGATATATGATATTCTGGAAAATCACCAAGAGATGGGATCCAAGATATAGATCCGAGATATAAATTTGAGATATGATATGCTGGCAAATAGCCATCCAAGATATAAAATAACCTGGCTAGATGAGTTAAATGTAGGGGTTCGTAGCATGGAAAACAAAAAAAATCTATCGCATGAACACACAAGCCAAGATCTAATCTACTAGATCGGAGCAACGAGTTGATAGAGTACTAACCCTCGAAGATCAAAAGCGGTTAACGAGATCGGATTCTCGTGGTTGGTGTAGTCATTCACTTGCTGATCTCAAGATCGCAAAGGCGATCCTTCCGGCGCCGCGTTCCGACAACGCTTCCGTAGTCGGTCACACGTTCGGTACTCTATGAAGACCTTCCTCTATCGTGTTCCAGCAGACAGCGGAGGTTGTAGATCTCTCCTCGTGATTCCAGCAGCACGACGGCGTGGTGGTGGAAGTAGAGGGAAAATCCCGCAGGGCTTCACCTAAGCCGGAGCGGGTATGGTAGAGTAGAGAGGGACCTTGTCTACTAGGGTTTAGAGTCCAAGGGGAGGTGGTGGGTGGCGTCTAGGGTTTATCTAGGCTGCTGTTTAGAGGAGCTCTAGGCGGCGACGACTTGAGAGGGGGTCATGGCTGGCAGCTAGGGTTTCAAGTGTAGGGTCAAGGGGACGCTCCTTCCCTCCTTTTATGGGAGGGAGAGATGGCAACGGTGAGGGGAGTACTCCCCAACTCCTCTTCTACGGCCAGCGGCAAGGGGAGGGAGGAAACCTTCCCTAAATGGGTTTCCTCTCCTCCCTCCACTAGGCAACCGTGTTGGAATTTGACTTTTCAAACTGGCGTTTGACTTTTCAAACTAGAGTTTGATTTCTCTCTTCCCATTTCCCAACCAAGTGACCTACGACATGATGCAACCATTACACTTTGGTATGACACATCCATGTACCCTTCCCACTCCGGATCGGTGGACCTTCTAGACCCTTATAGAACATTCCGGTTAAAACACCGAAAACATTTCCGAACACACAAGTTGCAACTACTTTGGATAATAGACATGCAGGTCTTAACGAAACTAAAAGACAACCATACAGCTCCTGCCGGTTGCCAACTTACAATAAGGAACATTGCATATCACATCACAGCACACCCCTGCAAAACAAAGTTAGACGCCTCTAATTTTCTTTGCATGTTTTACGTGGCTTGGGGCTTTCGAATAAGAACCATTTTAACTTATGAACAAGAACCACAACATTGATACATGTATTGTCAAGTGTCTGTTGTAAATTGAATCTTCACTATGGTGGGAGAGACAGACACCCGCAAAGCCACTTATGTAATACAAGTTGCATGTCGAGCGTGGAGCAAGTCTCATGAACGATGTCATGTAAGGTTATCCCGGAACGCTTCATCCCACCATCTCACAAGATGCAAAGAACACAAAATGCAATCGACAACAAAAGCTTCAATGCCCAAAATAAACATTGTGTTCTACTCGTTTACTGAATCACATGAAATTCTAGGGAACTCCACACACGTATTTCATATATGTATTTTACGCGTTAAGTATCCCGCCTGGGAAGTACGTTCGCAAGAATGAAACTCAAAGGAATTGACGGGGGCCCGCACGCTCACTGTGCGATCCACGGAAAGAAAAAAGGCTTGTTTTGGTGAACATCAAAGCAAAAACTAACTATTGTTCGGTAAAAAATTCTTCTAAAAATGCCAAACCTAACCGTTGCATAAAAGTTCGTACCGTGCTTTTATGTTTACGAGCTAAAGTTCTAGCGCATGAAAGTCGAAGTATATACTTTAGTCGATATAAAGTCTGTTTTTCTCTTTTGCCTACCTCTATCTCGATGAGAGGAAACAAAAGCTCTTTTTAACTGTTGGGTAATCATTCGATTAAGTCTTAAATGAGCCCCCCTAAAGTTTGAGGCAAATGAACGCATTTTTGTTCGTCGTCTCCGGGCTATATATCCTCGCGGAACTCTGGTCATTGAATCCACTATTTCCTCCTCTTTATTTTAAGAGGGTAGAGCAGCTTGGTAGCTCACAAGGCTCATACCCTCAAAAACCCTGGGTTCCCCAGGGTAAATCCATTAAAAAGGGACAAATTTTAGCAGAGGGAGCTGCTACAGTTGGGGGGGAACTTGCTTTAGGAAAAAACGTATTAGTAGCTTATATGCCATGGGAAGGTTACAATTTTGAAGACGCGGTACTAATTTGCGAACGTTTGGTATATGAGGATATTTATACCTCTTTTCACATCCGGAAATATGAAATTCAGACGGATACGACAAGCCAAGGCTCTGCTGAAAAAATCACTAAAGAAATGGATTCTTATATCAAACTATAGCTATTACATTAAAGAAGTAATAGAAGTCGAAGACGCATAAAATTGGAAAGAACCATAAAGTAAGTAGATCTGACTCCTTGAATGTTGCCTCTATCCGCAACAGATCTACGCATAGACATGGCTCCGATACCACTGTAGGGGTTCGTAGCATGGAAAAAAATTCTATCGCATGAACACACAAGCCAAGATCTAATCTACTAGAACGGAGCAACGAGTTGATAGAGTACTAACCCTCTAAGATCCAAATCGGTTAACGAGATCGGATTCTCGTGGTTGATATAGTCGTTCACTTGCCGATCTCAAGATCGCGAAGACGATCCTTCTGGCGCCGCGTCCGGCGGCGCTACCACAGTCGGTCACACGTTCGGTACTCAATGAAGACCTTCCTCTCCCTTGTTACAGCAGGCAGTGGAGGTTGTAAATCTCTCCTCGTGATTCTAGCAGCACGACGGCGTGGTGGGGGAAGTAGAGGGAAAATCCCGCAGGGATTCGCCTAAGCTGGAGCGGGGATGGTAGAGTAGAGAGGGACCTTGGCTACTAGGGTTTAGAGGCCTAGGTGAGGTGGTGGGCGGCGGCTAGGGTTTAGCTAGGCGGCAGTTTAGAGGGGCTCTAGGCGGCAACGACTTGAGAGGGGGCAGTGGCCGGCGGCTAGGGTTTCAAGTGTAGGGGCAAGGGGGCGCCCCTCCCCTCCTTTTATGGGAGGGAGAGGTGGCAAGGGGGAGGGGAGTCCTCCCCCAACTCCTCTTCCAAGGCCGGCGGCAAGGGGATGGTGGAAATCTTCCCTAAGTGGGTTTCCTCTCCTCCCTCCACTAGGCAACCATGTTGGGATTTGACTTTTCAAACTGGCGTTTGACTTTTCAAACTAGAGTTTGATTTCTCTCTTCCCATTGCCCATCCAAGACACCTAGGACATGATGCAACCATTCCACTTTGGTATAACACATCCATGTACCCTTCCCACTCCGGATCGGTGGACCTTGTAGACCCTTCTAGAACATTCCGGTGAAAACACCGAAAATATTTCCGAACTCCGGAATTGAACTTTCCTTATATGAATCTTATTCTCCAGACCATTCTGGATCTCCTCGTGATGTCCTGGATCATATCTGAGACTCCAAACAACATTCGGTATCTTACTCACATTCCATATCTACTAAACAACATCGAATCCTTAAGTGTGTCTCCCTACGGTTCGTGAATTATGCAGACATGATCGAGACTCTTCTCCAATCAATAACCAATAGAAGATTCTGGAAATTCATATGGCTCCCACATATTTCTATGATTACTTCGTGATCAAATGAACCATTTACATATGATACCAATTTCCCTTTGTCTCGCGATACTTTACTTATCCGAGGTTTGATCGTCGGTATCTCTGCATACCTAGTTTAACCTCGTTACCGATAAGTATTCTTTACTCGTTCCTGTGATATGAGATCCTTGTGAGCCAATCACATGCTTGCAAGCCAATTGGATGACATTCTACCGATAGGGCCCAGAGTATATCTATCTGTCATATGGATGGAAAAATCCCACTCTTGATCCATGTGCCTCAACACATACTTTCTGAATACTCAATGCCACATTTATAACCACCCAGTTACGAAGTGGTGTTTGATGTCATCAAAGCATCCATCCGGTGATGGTGATTAACATGATCTCATGGTCGAAGGATTTAGGTTACCATGTATCTAAAAACTTATAACAAACAAACTATTGAAATGACTTGATCTTTATGCTACGCTTAACTATAGGAGTATGTCCATCACACCATTCTCCTAATGATATGATATTGTTATTAATAACATCCAATGTTCATGATTAGGAAACCATAATCATCTATTAATCAACAAGCTAGTATTACAAAAGGCTTACTAGGGACTCTAACATGTTTACAAATCACACAAGTATTAATGTTTCCAGTTAATACAATTATAGAATGGTATGTAAACATTTATCATAAACACGAAGATATAATAATAACTACTTTTATTATTTCATCTTGGGCATATCTCCAACATTAAATACCAATCCGAGTTATAACATAACCTGGCAAGCAATCCAAGTTATAATATATCCTGGCAAGCAATCCGAGTTATAATATAACCTGGCAAGCTGAGTTAAAATATAAATCCGAGTTAAAGATAACCTGACAGGCTGAGTTAAAATACAAATCCGAGTTATAATATAACATGGCTAGCTGAATCAAGTACTAATCCGAGTTAAAGATAAGTTGGCAAGCTGAGTTAAAGTACAAATCCGAGTTATAATATAACAAGGCAAGCTGAGTTAAATTCCAATCCGCGTTAAAGATAAGCTGGCAAGCTGAGTTAAAATACAAATCCGAGTTAAATATAACCTAGCAAGCTGAGTTAAAATACAAATCCGAGTTATAATATAACATGGCAAGTTGATTTAAATTCCAATCTGAGTTATAATATAACATGGCAAGTTGAGTTAATTACCAATCCGAATTATAACATAACCTCGCAAGCAATCCAAGTTATAATATAACCTGGCAAGCAATCCGAATTATAATATAACCTGGAAAGCAATCTGAGTTATAATTTAACCTGGTAAGCTGAATCAAATACTAATCCAAGTTAAATATAAGCTGGCAAGCTGAGTTAAAGTACAAATCCAAGTTATAATATAACATGGCAAGATGAGTTAAATTCCATTCTGTGTTAAAGATAAGCTGGCAAGCTGAGTTAAAATACAAATTTGAGTTAAATATAACCTGGCAGGCTGAGTTAAAATACAAATCTGAGTTATAACATAACATGGAAAGCTGAGCTAAATTCCAATCTGAGTTATAATATAACATGGAAAGTTGAGTTAATTACCAATCCGAGTTATAACATAACCTGGGAAGCAATCCGAGTTATAATATAACTTGGCAGCAATCCGAATTATAATATAACCTGGAAAGATTTCCGAGTTATAATTTAACCTGGCAAGCTGAATCAAATACTAATCTGAGTTAAAGATAAGCTGGCAAGCTGAGTTAAAGTACATATCCGAGTTATAATATAACATGGCAAGATGAGTTAAATTCTAATCTGAGTTAAAGATAAGCTGGCAAGCAGAGTTGAAATACAAATCCATGTTAAATATAACCTGGCAGGCTGAGTTAAAATACAAATCCGAGTTATAATATAACATGGAAAGCTGAATCAAATACTAATTCGAGTTAAAGATAAGTTGGCAAGCTGAGTTAAAGTACAAATCTAAGTTATAATATAACATGGCAAGATGAGTTAATTACCAATCTGAGTTATAACATAACCTGGTAGGAAATCCGAGTTATAATATAACCTGGCAAGCTGAATCAAATATTAATACGAGATATCGAGATACTTTTTCCATCTAAAGGTGATTCTATTGGTATGTTGACTAGTCTCCGGGTTGAGTTATTTTATTCCCGGGGTGAACGATTGAGTGATTCTCGGTGATAGTCCCTGAGTGATATTCGAGATTATCGCATGCACGTGTTCGTGGCTGAGTTATCTGATACTCACAGTATGCTTGGAGAAGAATTTGAGTTATGCCCGCTGAGTCATACTTGCTGAGTCAGGCTTGGAGGCTCCTGTTCCCACCTCTTTGGTCTCTATATGCTTGAATAATATGCTGAAGAAGCTCTTACTCGATGATGAAGTAGAGGTTGATGAAGACGTTCCCGTCCGGATGGAAACCCAACCAGTGCCACTAAAAGGCCCCACGGTAGGCGCCAAATGTCGTGGTGGTATCATGACATATGCCATGTGTAGGCTAAAGTTGGGGCCGATGGACATGGAGGAATCCTGGGAGGGATGATGCAGTGAAGACCGCACTCATAAGAACAAAGAGAAATACGATGTATCTCGGTTTGAGGCTCTCCCAGGGAGACAACACCTCTTCTCCTGTATCTAATCTCATATAATCTTGCCATACTTGTGGCTACAATGGTACTCCTTGAGTTGTATCTCCTATGCATCTATCTAGATCTCTCTGTGAGAGTGGAGGAAGGAGATATCCTAGCGAGCAGAGAGGAGAGGAGCCCTTCGGGGGCCTCCCTAAGAACGATCCCCTGGTGCTCCTTATAAAGGGGAGACCAGGGGACAAGACTTGTTCCTCACGACTGGTATCTCTTTGTCATATTCCTAGCATCTTCTAGAGATGCTCAGCATATGCCTTGGCATCTCTGGAGATGCTTGGCATATTCTCTAGCATCTTCTTGGATGCCAAGGGCATATTCCATATGTCATGTGCCAGTCTCAGCCAGGGGCGTTCCAAGACTGGCACCG
This sequence comes from Avena longiglumis, assembly GCA_030063025.1. Classification (NCBI taxonomy): domain Eukaryota; kingdom Viridiplantae; phylum Streptophyta; class Magnoliopsida; order Poales; family Poaceae; genus Avena; species Avena longiglumis. Next base: position 450,215,854 of record CP125974.1, on the reverse strand, counting down.
TACTTGTGGAGCTCATCTTGGCTCGATGGAGTGTCGCTGTGGAGGCTGAAATAGTGTTCGAAGATGAATAAGGGGGCGTCCGAGTCATTATAACTTGGCCCAACGATCCTAGGCAGAGTGCTGATTCAGCCTGGAGCCACGTTGACTCGTCTTGGGGGAGAAATGGAGCCTAGCTGGGGCTGGAAGTGGCCCAGCCGGGTCATTCCTTAGTCGGCCCGGAGGGGGAGCCGGCCTGGGCGAAGAGTGGCCCAGCAGGGTTACTGGTCCGGTGGAAATCCCGTGGTGGGCCGAATCATCTCCCTTCCATCCCACCCGGGTGAAGCTGGTCGACGTGGTGGCGAGGAAGCGTGTGAGCCGGGAGCTGGCGCGGGAGCGACATGGAGCAGGGGGCGGACCGTGGTGGGTTAGATTGGGTGAATCCCGGCCAACCCAGGATGGTTATTCATCGGGAAGCGAGCGACATGGTGCACTGGCGGGGTTGACTCGGTCGATGAAACAGGAGTAGGGGGATCCGTGGCGCTGGTTCTGGCGGGAAAGAGCTATTCGGGAGCGAACACAACGTCGAGGTTGACCCGGTGTTGATTCGACGGGGGTCTTGGTGGGCCGGATGGGGATAAGGCCCAGTCGGGTTATTCCTTCCTTTGGATTTAATTCGGCCTTGTAGACCAAGGGCTATAACTCGGCCCAGGCAGTCTTCTCCTCTTTTTATATTCTATTTATCACATATTATCTATCTCAAATAATATTCCCTTTATCTTACTTGATATTCCATAGACCCCCTACTCTCAAAAGTTGTAAACGTTCGAAAGGGTAGAATTTCCCCCGTGCGTATTAGAGGAGCGCGTGTGAGGGTAGCCCATTGATGGGTCCAAAAGAACTCACCCTAAACCACACGCACGCTGTGTTGCAATGTCAGCGCATACATGCAAGTGTTGTATTCGATTTGGAAACTTACGTTTCCATATCGCATGCATAAAAAACCCGATAACTAACACGCTTCGGGCCGGTATGGGCTTTGGTGGGCATTACATACATGGTCTACATTTTATGAATCCTGAACTACTACCACGCGCGAAGAGGTACCGGTCGAGCCAAGCCATCAAGCTAATTTGTCTCCTTATTTTCAATCCTTTGGGGGTCTATTGAATCAGAAGCCATATATCCTTGTGTCTCCCGATACCTCTTCTTTAGGGTACCCGGGGTTATATCCCCGACACTATCGGAGGAGGGCGATGCGGTCGGAGGAGAGGAGAAGGGCGAGTATAAAGGGAGGAGAAGGAGAGGAGAATGAGGAGGAGAGGAGAAGGAGGAGTAATAAGAGAGGAGAAGGAGGATGAGAGGAGACACTACAAAAATACCCCCATACTCGGTGGATTTTTGGGGCGGTGATACCTTTGATCCGGATTCACGGATGTAGTATAATAGCTTTTTCCCTACAAGACCTAGGCTTAATCGAACCTTGGAAAGCAATTCTAAAAGAAAATAAATAAGGACACGTCTACAAGACTTTGTTTCTTTGTTTTACCTTAGTTTAACAGACCAATCTAGTTTACTATTTATAGTCAGTTGAATCAATGGATGGACATAGGCCAGGATTGAAGATCCATCTGCAGCTGCACATCATATAGGATAAATGATAATAATAAGCATAGTCATGTGTAATGTTCGATTGGAGATAATCTCTTGTGGGAAACACATCCTAGTATACTAAAGCCCCCGTGATGCAGCGGTCATAGCAATAGCCTTTTAATCCAACCGACTCCATACCAAAGCCACGGGCTACAAACGATTATTAAGTGAAGAACACAGATTAAAGCATTAAGTGGTGATGTTGGTGTGATCCCGAATGGGTCACTAAGCGAAGACCGTACTACCCTTTCTGTCATTGGGGTTCCTATGAGATCGCCTCTAGCCAAGTATCTCACCTCAAGCCTTTATCAATCTATGGAATCTTGGGTACCTACAAGTCCACAGATCGAGACACGAGACAAAGAAACAAAAGATATAAATCTCAATTGCAAACAAAATACAATACTCCCATGATTAGATGCACATAATTGCTGCGAGGTTTCTCCCCAACCCGTAACCCGTGAGGACTACTCACTCATAACAAATAGATCAAGGATAAAAAACATTGTGCAAAATACTTAGATTGAGATCGAATATTCTTACAATGGTTGCCAAATCACAAGGACATCTAAATTACAAAGTAATGGCTATGGTTAGTGGAGGGATGGATGGTGGAATGGATGAACAATGGTGTGGATCTCCTTTGGTGGTGTTGTGATGAAATCTGAGAATGGCGGCTCTCTAGACGACAACTAGAGCCTCAAAATATATAGGCGTATTTACAAAAGTTTTAGGGTTTGACGAGACAAAGCCATCGGCACCCCATACGGGTGGGCGGTACGGGCGGGCCCTGCCTGTAACGTTGGTCGTTACATGCACTGATGCTTGTAATTTGCTTCCCAATAACTTGGATGTGTGGATTTCCTCTAATTCCTTCATTATGACTCCTGATTCGCATTAAAACCCGTGATTTTCCTGCACAACATAATTCAAAGCAAGGTTTTGCATATATTTGCAATTATTAGTCATTAGTGGCAAGGATTGAGAGTTTATTTTCAATTTCTTGACTAACAACAATGTTTAAACGTGGAGGAATATGGCAAATTTCAGAGCCACTTACACGCCATGGAAAACACGGTAGCGACAGATTTTGGTGTCGTGGTACATGGACGGGGAAGGCGGCGGTTTTTAACGCCTCGCTTGGCGAACAGAGGCATTCCCAATATCCACCGCCCATTTAAAGCGTCATTAATTGTTGATGTCCGCTGGAGAATGGTTAATCACTCCTCGCTGACTGGTTAGGCTTGTCTGGCTGACAGGTGCGGACCACTAATGTTTACCTGAGGTACCGGAGACCGACGTATGGGCTGTATGAACCAATTCGGCCCACGTTACTGGGCACACATGTTATACAACCCATAAAGCAAACACTGCATTTCACCAACATCCCACCTCGTTTCCTATATAATACAGGGAGTCCTTAGTCCCCACTCTCAACTCCTCTCTCCGTATGGCGCCACACCGACTCTCTCGGCAAGGCAACCCCTAGATCTAAACATAGTCATTTACAAAAATGTCCTAAGATCTCACCAACTCCCATCTCTACTATTGTTGTCCCTCCCACAAGCGGTGATGCCTCGCAAGCTCTGCAATCCGACCAAGCTTCCGCGTTGGAGTCCTCTAAGTGATGACAATCTGTCTTGGGGATGATCCTATGACTGTTGTCCCGATCTTTCATAGCGATTAACCCAGATAGAATTCCTTCCAACAATTTCAATGAACGTCACCTAAAAGTGAGAACAAACTAGCAAGCAACATGATGAAGATCACCACGCCTCAAACCAAAAGACAACAATCCTTGATGAACACAAGAACCTCCGCGATAATATCAATACGATAGATAACACGACATCGCTGTCCCCGGAGGGATGCTTCACCAAGCAACATTCACAATAGTTTTTGACTAAAATTCTGAACTCAAAAGCTCCTAAACCCTAGATTGACTGACTCCTTTTGTCGGGGGGGTCACCCCCGGGTAGGCTAACCGGACAGGATGCAGGGGCAATGCAACTGCCAGCCGGCTGACCCAGCCGGATGTAAAAACTCAAAGATATATCAGAAAAAAGGACAGACAAAGACCAAGCTAGCAAACCAGTCAGCTTGATAAAAATCATTCCCAAAGGCACCAAGCCTCCTAGACCATGCCAGTCGGATAAGGCCAGACAGGTCAAGCGCGAGCCGGCAGAACCATCAGCCAGATGAGATGACTAAGGACAGAAGCCTAGCCGGATGGAACCAAACACTCGGTCAAGACGGATCATCCGGATAGGGCAACCTAGCTGGACACTCAAGACAGGCAAGGTACAAGATGACGCAGAGCACAATACGTAGTACGCCCAGGACGGCGGACAAGACAGAAAGGAGACTCAGACACTCGGCCCATACCGATGACTTTACTAATGATGGTTGTAACAAGGATGAGGGTGGTACATGCGTAACTACCCACGACAACCATCAGATCTGCGGCTCGGCATGGGCTTGACTGTGGGTACACACCTGCCATGCCGGCCACTGTAGATGACCTAGTCGGCTAGGGCCCGCCTGTGGGATCCGCCAGTCGGCCAAGACGTTGACCATGCCGCCTCGGCCTATATAAGGGGCAGAAGGGGCAACATTGCAAGGGTTGGTCGCTCATTCTCTTCTATCTAGGACATATACATCTCGAGGAGCCCTTGTAGCTCAATGTGTTCTCCCAGATACTCAGATCGGCAGGAGTAGGGGTGTTACCCCATCACGGGGTCCTCGAACCTGGGTACTTCTTATGTTTCCGACGCTTGCTTGTGCCCAATCCCGCCTGCGGACGCCATCGCTTGCTTCCCTGCTTGCTCCCTCACCATGAACTAGCATGCTCAGGCACTGCCGTTCCCATAGCAACGATAGTTGGCGCCCACCATGGGGCAGAGATGGCGGCGATCGGAGTGACATTCCCCACGGGACCCCGCACTTGGTCCGGCGAGCGTGTGGCTTCCGGCCTCGTGCTCACGATGGGAAAATTCGACTGCGTTATCGATAATGCTCGCTGCTTTGCTAGCTCCGGCTTTCTGGCAGGCGGCTTCGTCCTGCTGTTCGGCGACTTGCCCGTCTACATCGCCACCGTGCTAGAGGATTTCCCTTGGGAGATCGTCTCTTTCGCTGAGTTGTTGCCCTCAGTCAGCAGCACGCTTGTCGCGCCTCGCTGTGCGGAGGTTATGATGGCCAGTTCCAGTCATGGCCGTTTTCCCCCTCTCGAGCGCGGCAGCGGCACAGGCAGCCCGTCCACTCCGCTGCGTAAGAAGGGCGTAGTGGATAAGTTCATCGAGGAACTCCTCGAGCCGGTCAACCCCGGGGAGAACCTGGAGGAGGCAATGGCCAAGATCGAGGCGGCGCGAGAGCGTCTGCTTCAGCAAGCTCAGGTATTGGCTTACACCAAGTACCGGATGGAGAGCAACATCCGCGAGTATCAACGCGCCCATGGTCTCACCCCGGCTAATCAAGATCCTAGTCGTCTGGGCTCCGTGCAGCGCCGCGGAGGAGAGCTGGGCTCCCGTTTCGAGCAAGATGTCGAGCCGGGCTCCCGCACGTACTTCCCACCGCTCGTGTACGACACCGCGGTCAAGAATATCCGGGCGGCGCGCGACGTCGTGGAGGACCTACCTCACCTGGAGGGGGAGGAAATGTTGTGCCAGTTCCAGCGGGTAAAGAACCTACTACGCGTAGATGACGAGTAGGCCGAGGCTGCTCGGATCGCATTCGAGGAAGGAGCCAGCTCCAAAGGAAACCGCCCGGGTGGAAGGAGCCGGGGAGCGCCTCGCCAGACCGAGTGCTCCGCATCTCTAGGCCAGCAACCCCCATGCTCCAAGCATTGCCAGTCCGGCAGCAGCCAACCTCGCGGCGACCAAGGAGCCACGATCCATCCTCCTCTAGCTGGCCAGAACCCCCCTCCACCCCCTCCCCCATCCCGCCTCGCTGGCCGGGTCGGAGGGCCCAACCCGATTGAGTCGGATGCCCGCAACCATATTGACCTCCTGATGGAATCCCGCCTCACGGAGGAGGAAGACGGAACCGTCCCAGTGTGCTTCGGGTCGCGCATCCGGAAGGAGCCGTTCCCCGACAAGTTCTCTCTGCCACGGGACACCCCCAAGTACGACAACAGCATGAAGCCGGAGGACTGGCTGACCGACTACGTTACCGCAGTCGGAATCGCCCACGGCAACAAGCGCGTGGCGGTTCGCTACATACCCCTCATGCTAACCGGCTCGGCAAGAACTTGGCTCAACAGCCTCGCGCCCAACAGCATCAACGCCTGGCCTGACTTCGAGAAGGTCTTCATCCGAAACTTCAACGGCACCTACAAGCTCCTAGGCAGACCCCACGATCTCTCTCCGTGCGTCCAGGGAGACCGCGAGTTGGATCACGCGTATCTCGCCCGCTGGACCGAGCTGCGCAACTCCTGCGAAGGAGTGGTGGAGAACCAGGCAATCGGTTTCTTCATCAAGGGGTTCCGCGAAGGCACGATGCTGTGCCACCGGCTGTTGTGTGACGAGTCCAAGACCATGGCGGATCTGATGACCGTCGCTGACCAGTATGCCACCACGGACGAGGCAATGAAGAAGCCCCTCTGAGTAAACGCGGAAGGACGGCCGGTTCCTACCGAGCCGGCTCGAGAGAAGCAGGTTGTCCAAGGAGGATATACCGGATTGTCCAGGCGGCATGGCAGCGACAACCGCTACCAGGGCAAGCTTCCGGTTGAGCAGCAGAACCTGCGCTTCCACCAGAGGCAAGTCAATGCGGTGCAAGGTGCACCGGCTGGAAACGACAAGAGGCAGAAGAACGCCTTCACCTTCGAGCAAATGTTTGATGGGTCGTGCAAGTACCACATCGCTGCCTTCAAGCCGGCTAGGCACACCACTCGACAGTGCAGCTGGACACGGTAGATCAAGGAGCAGGCTGGCTTGCCTCCTCTCCCTCGCCCCTCCCGGAGGACCCCCACCACCGGCTAGGGCAGCCGACAACAACCACGGCAACAGGGCCTACCCTCAGCAGCACGAGAACTACCACATCTTCGAGGCCGAGCCGATTTACAACCGCGGCCGGAAGCAGCGCACCGCGGAGGTGAACAATGTCGTTCCCCTAGTCCCCCTGCACCTCAACTGGTCCGAGACTCCCATCACCTGGAGTCAGGCGGATCAGCCGGATCTGCTCCCAAATCCCGGGGGCTACGCGATGGTACTAGACCCTCCTATCATCTCCGACGTGCGCACCTGCCGGTTCTCGCACGTGCTGGTAGACGGAGGGAGCAGCCTCAACCTGCTCTACCGGTCTTCCATGGAGAAGCTGGGCATCTAGGAGTGCGGCCTGCAGCCCTCAACCACTGTGTTCCATGGCGTCGCGCCTGGGCCACCATGCGTCCCGTTGGGCAAGATCTGGCTGGATGTCATATTCGGCTCGGAGGAGAACTTCCGGTGCGAGCCAATTTGGTTCGAGGTAGTCAACCTTGCCAGCACCTACCATGTCCTTCTTGGGCGTCCTTCCCTCACAAAGTTCACGGCGGTCCCCCACTATGCATACTTCAAGATGAAGTTTCTGGGGCCGAATGGTGTGATCACTATGGTGGGCTACTACAGGCGGTCCATTGCTTGCGCGAAGGAAGGCGCAAAGATAGCGGAGGCCCTGCTTATCACTGAAGAGAAGCGCGAGATGACGCGCAACGTTGCCATGCTTCAGCAAGAGGTGTCGGCTGGCTTGAAACCGGCTGGGGACATGGCGTTCCAGCCGTCCAAGGACACCAGGCAGATCCCGCTCGACCCAGCTGACCCCTCCAAGTGCATCACCATTGGTGCCTTCTTGGAAAGAAAATAGGAAAGCCCGCTCATCGACTTCCTCCGTGAGAATCGGGACATCTTCGCATGGTCTCCCGAAGACATGCCGGGTGTGCCGAGGGAGTTCGCCGAGAACTCGCTTCATGTGAGTCCTGACGCCAAGCCGGTCAAGCAGCCCCTCTGTCGCTTCGCAGAGGACAAGAGGAAGGTCATCGGTGACGAGATCGCCTGGCTACTTGCCGCCGGCTTCATCATGGAAGTGTATCACCTGGACTGGCTAGCCAACCCAGTCCTGGTGTTGAAGAAAAACAAGACTTGGCATATTTGTATCGAACACACGAGCCTGAATAATGCCTGCCCGAAAGACCCTTTCGCTCTACCCCGTATTGATCAAGTGATTGAATCTACGGTCGGCTGCGATCTGCTCTCCTTTCTTGATTTTTATTCTGGCTATAATCAGATCCGGCTGAATCCGTTGATCAGTTGAAAACGTTGTTCATCACCCCATACGGGGCTTACTGCTATGTAACCATGCCATTCGGCCTGAAGAATGCAGGTTCTACCTATCAGCGTTGCATGCAGAAATGCTTGCATTCGCAGATCGGCCGGAATGTGCACGCGTACGTGCATGACGTCGTCATCAAGACGAAGGAGAAGCAGACCCTGCTGGAGGACCTCGGCGAGACGTTGCGAATCTCCGCCGGTACCAGATGAAGCTGAACTCGGAGAAGTGCGTGTTCGTCATGCTAGCCAGATAGCTCCTCGGTTTCCTCGTGTCGAGCCGAGGAATCGAGGCTAATCCGGAGAAGATCACAGCCATCGAGAGGATGCAGCCGCCCAAGAGCTTGCTCGGTGTCCAGAAGTTCACCGGATGCTTGGCTTCCCTCAGTCGATTCGTTAGCCGGCTTAGGGAGTGATGGCGCCCAACACTTGTCGTGGAATGCTTCGTTGGAAACCCCAAGAGCAAGGTGTGAAGCAGCACAACAGCAAGTTTCTCTCAGTAAGAAACCAAGGTTATAGAACCAGTAGGACGAAGGAAACATCACACAGGTGTTGCAAGCAACACGGAGACCTGCACAACACAAACTCAAGACTTTGCCCCAACGAATCAGTGAGGTTGTCAAGGTCACCGGTTTGCTGTAACAAAGGATTAAACGTATGGTGTGGAAGGTAATGGTTTGCAGCAAGTAAACAAGTAACAGGGGAAGATCTATCAATGGTAAAGATTGGACCGGGGTCCATAGTTCACTAGAGGTGCTCTCCTTAGATAAACAACATGGCATGAAGGGTAAACAAATTACAGCAGGGCAATTGATAGGAACTGAGTAAGGCATAACAATGCAATTACCAGTCAGAAAGATCCTATGAGATTCGTTTGGGCAATACAACAAGATACATAGACCGCCATCCAACTGCATCTATGACTAGAAGTCCACCTTCAGGTTATCATCCGAACCCCCTCCAGTATTAAGTTGCAAGCAACAGACAACTGCTTTAAGCAAAGTGTGTAAGGTAAACAATCCACATGTTCCATGAACAAGAGACCGTTATTTTCTCCCTAGTAGCAACAGCACATATACAACTGAAGAGATTATTGTCACTTCCCTTGGAAAGTAGAGGCATGAACCCACTGTCAAGCATAAATACCCCCTCTTGGAGTCACTAGCAACTACTTGTCCAAGATAGATACTAACAACGGAGAGCATGCAATATCACAAACAATACATACATGATAGAATCATAAAGACAAAACCATTAATCAAACCAACACAATAATCTCAATATCCATCGGATCCCCGCAAACACAACATGCATGATTACAAATAGATTAGATCTTGATCATGAATGGAGCTCACAAGATCTATACATGAAAGCAAAAACAAGGAGATACAACCATCTAGATACTACATGGACCCATAGTCCAAGGTAGAACTACTCACGCATCATACCAAAGAAAAGGCCTCCGGGATGATCTCCCGTCCGCAGGGTGCCGGGAAGAACTTCAGATCCCCTCCCAATCTAGGGACGACGGTGGCGGCGGCTACAGAAGGTTTCATGGAGATTTGATCGGGCACTTAGGTTTTCTGCATCGGGGGCTTTTTATAGGTGAAGGGGTAGGCCGAGGAGGCGGCCAGGGGCCCCACACCCCTCCCAGGCGTGGGGCAGGGCCCACCTGTGCCTAGGGTGGGTCTGGCCGCCCTGGCTTGCCTCTCCGGCTCCCCTCTGGACTTCTTTTTCCCCACGGAAAGTAATTGACTTTGACATTTGTCCCGTCCAATTCCGATAATATTACTTTACTAGCTTTCCTGAAACCAAAAACAGCAGAAAACAGGCAACTGGCACTGTGGCAACTTGTTAATAGGTTAGTACCAGAAAACATGTAAAAAGTACCTCAAAGTGTAGACAAAGCAAAGAAAAGTAGATACTAAACAAGCATAGATCATCAAAAATTATAGATACTTTTCCGGCGTATCAAGCATCCCCAAGCTTAACTCATGCTCGTCCTCGAGTAGGTAAGTGATAAAAAGAATAATGTTTGAGGTGACATGCACCCTCACAATAAAGATCTAACCATTTGCAAGCATTGAAAGCTGGTATCAAAGAACTCTAAACATGTGCATGAAAGATGGAGTTCTAACAATAGGACATAGTAAATATGCATGCAACATGACAAGATACAAACAAATATCATGAATAACATGCATTGAAAAACGTTTGTTTGTTTCACATACAGAAAACATAGCATAGTGGCAATCAGCTAGTCCCTCATAGAGTAGCAAATACATGCATAGGACACCTTCAAAGTTCACAAGGGTGACTAGAAAAAAATAGCACAAGAACAAGTAATATCACAATATGCATCAATCAATAAGCTTTGGAACACTGCACACAGAATGACAACTATGCTCTCTTAATGGTGCCTAAAGGTAGAAGGTGGAGACTCAAATAATGGTGGAAGATAGGCCTTTTATAAAGCAAGAAGGGATTTCAAGTTTCAAAAAGAGCTTCCAAAAATGATGGTACTTGTTAGCTTTTAGCCCTCATTGCCCCTATCATAAGCATCTTGAAGTGGTTAAGGTTAAAGTGGCAAAGATGGAGTATATGCTTGACGAAGTATAAGTTGGCAATCTCAAGTCCCTTGAATACGAGGGCCACACCTCATGCTACTCAACTTTGGTCACCTGTAAGTTCTTGTCATTGTAAGTATTTGCATATCATTGAGAACCGCCAACGGGTTACCTCTTGCACATGGTACAGGAGCTTTCCCATAACCAAAATGACAAGGCAAGCAGACAATGAGCATCTCAGCAATCTTCTTATTTACCATGGGAATATGGTGTTTTTTCTATCTTTCCTCTTTCTCAATGTGCCTCTTTTTTTATAAGAAGAATGCTTCATAGATGTCACTGTGGTGATGCTGCAAGTTTCCACCATGATTAGTCATGGCTTAGGCTAGCGCCCCAGGCGTTTCTCTAACACGGGATACACACTGCATGGACTTACAAGTTCCCTCTTTATTTCACACACGTGACATCCATAGACAATAGAGCATGATATCAACTGAGTACAAAGTACAAGTGCAATGTTGAAAACGTTACCCGTGACAGCACGGTTCTGCTAATTCCAACGTATAAGTGCAAGCATATACAACAAAGTTGTCACAAAGTTTCAAGTTTATTAGGGGCAAAGAATATAAAGTGTGCCATCAAGTTTGTGAGGGCTTTAATCACTAAGTTTTCACATAACAAAATAGTTTTTAATTGGAAGATAGTTGAATACAAGAATATACTTGGAATGGTGTAACACACCATGCATAGGAGTTTATAGTGGACACTTTGGAATAACTTGGTTTCTTGGGAGTTGGAATCATGAGTAGAGATTACTCATACAAGTGGAGGCTAGCAAAAGACTGGGAGCAACCAAATAAGAGAGCATAATGGCCATAATCATGCAATGCAACAAAGCATACTAATCAAAGCAAAGAGTGGTACTACAAGTCAAGGACTAAATGATCATAGAGGCTAATGGTGACTTGTCATAGTCATAACATGGTGTGAGCATGTGCCAAGTCAACCCAAGCCAAACATCAAAGGAGAATACCACAATACTATGCTTTTGCATGGTAAAACAACGCATAATTTCTACAAGGCACACTAAGCAATCCCAATTGTTTGGAACAAGACATGTTGCAGCAATAATCACTAAGCATAAGGTGAAAACAACACCTAGCATGTCATGCTAAAGTCTAAGTCACAGTCAATGCAAGCTCCTCTTGCACTTACAAGCAAGAACTTACTACTCCTTTCCAACACCAAGCAACTTATTTGTAAAACAACACAGCGAGAACGGGGGTCCAAACTACTCAAGCAAACAAATTAAAACTAAACTCTCCAAGAATAACACAACTGTGCATGAAACAATAAAAATGAAGTGTGTAGAAAGACCTGAGCTTTTTATTGATGAAGAAGGGGATTCCTTGGGAATCCCCAAGCTTTGACGCTTGTACCTCTTGGATATTTCATGGGGTGACACCATGGTGGCATCCCCAAGCTTGAGATTTTGTCCATTCTTCATCTCATTGCATCATTATCTCTCTACACCTGAAAAATTTTTCCTTCACACAAAACTTCACACAATCTTCATTAGCAACATTAGCGTATTCAAAAGATATTAGACCCCTGGCAAAGCTTTGGAACAGCAATAATTTTCACTAAAAACACAAGATATTGTTGTAACTCCTTCAAAAAGCTCAATTCACCTAAAGATAACTCAAAAATGAATCAATAAGAAGCAAATGCAAACAATGGAAGAAATCTGTCAAAACATACCAGCAGGTAGAAACCGATTTTTTAGAACATCTTATGTTGCTCAAATCAAAAAGTGTTGAAATAACGAAAGTTATCTAACATACTGGGGGATTTATTCATAAATTTTGAGCTCAATCCGAGTTATAGAGACTCCTCACGAATATTTTTGGTGGAGGACAAAAATCTATTTCAGGACAGCAACTCCCCAAATCTTACTTCCCTCTCATTAGAGGTCATTCTTGGCACAAAAAGCAAACAAAAAAGATAAGGAGAGGTCATTAATGAAGTAATAACTTCCATGACTCAAGGAAACTCTTGGGTTATCTCCCAACAAGTACTTTTCTTTAACGCCTTTAAGTTAGGCACAAGAAGCAAGAAGAATCAAGTATTTTCAAATGATGAAGCATTAACATCAAACCTTAATTTTAAAGGAGGAGCAAAAAGCAACTTATCTATCCTCATAGGGAAGTGTTCAATACCTTTCTTGAATGGAAAATGATATTTAATGGTGCCTTCTTTCATATCAATGATGGCACCAACTGTACTTAGAAAAGTTCTTCCCAAAGTAATAAGACAAGAAGCATTGTATTCAACATCCAAAACATAGAAGTCAACAGGGACATAAGCATTGTTAACCATAATGATAACATCATTAATACCCCCCATGAGTTTCTTCTTAGCATCATCAATTAGTGGGACATCCAAATAACAATCTTCCAAAGGTGGCAAATCAAGCATTTCATAAATCTTCCTAGGCATAATAGAGACACTAGAACCAAGATCACATGAAGCTTTGAGATCAAAGTTGTCGTGGTGGTGTCACGGCAGATGCCATGGGTAGGCTTAAGTTGGGGGCCGAATGGGTGCTTGTGGTCACCGGGGAGGGAGTGCACGGTCTAGCCATGCACGAAGAACAAGATGAACTCTCCACACTTAGGAAATTGATTGATCCCAGAGAATTACAAGTACTCCTTGATATGTATGAACCAGTGTTCTATGCTCTATTTCCTTACTTGGTCCAACCTCCTTCTACTACTTACTTGCCCTTCCTTATATAGGCAGTGCTAGCTAGCTTATACCCCTTTGGGTTCTAGGGTTTACTGTTAGGATCTTGGTCCCTACTATGCAGGCCAGGTCATGGGCTTGCCCTAAGCCCAATGGCCGAGTCCACAAAGCTTGACAGCTAACGATCTTCTGGTACATCGCCTCCTGTTCCTTTTGGCGTCACGCAGTAACTTTGTACGTCAGCCCTTGCTTTGGGCGTCACCCGGCTCCTTTTGTGTCACCCGGCGTCGCCCTTCTCTTTTGACCTCGCTTTACCGTGGTCCCTCCTGAACCTTACTCGGAAAGGTGCCACGCGTCCTATCTGACTCGGCCCTTCCTCGGAAGACTCGGCTCGTCGGTTCCTGCAAGATTAACAACTTTGTATTATGCGGGCCGACATAGTTCATATGTCGGCCGCACACGATTCTCCCTCTCCTAGCCGTACTTACTCGGCCGGGCTCTTTCTTTACTCGGAGCTGGCCAAGCTGTGCTATGTTTTACCCCTAGTGACCCTATGTGGCATCCCGCAAAACCACTACTAGAAAATCGCGTTGAATTTGTACATTGCATCGTCATCATCATGCATTGTTTGCCAAAACTATTTTCGAAAACCCCGATTTGTTTTCCAAACGCCCCATCTTATTCAAACTCCAAAAACCCGGTCCCCGGAATATTTTGTTTTGGCCGCTATCGGTTGCACGCGGCCCGTTTAACACAAATAAAATTTATATTATTTTTAGCGGGGCAGTCGAACGGGCCGTTTTAGCCCGAACGACCACCCCATATTTTAAAATCGGTCCAACCTGCAGCCCCACCTAAATCCTAAACTCACCCACTAGTCTACCCAACCCACCTGCCACCTCACTCCCCCAATCAGAACTTGCCAACTCCCCTCCCCAAATCCCCACCATTCCCATGCTGCCACATCGCCCCTTCTCTCTTCTCTCTCTCCCTCTTTTTCTCTCTCCCAGCAGCCAACCCCGGCCCCACTTTGCTCCCTCCTCTCTTCTTTCCTCACCGAGCAGCCTCACCCACTCTCCCGACCGTGGGCCCCTTCTTCCCTGGTCCGCGCCTGCCTTCCCACCAACCCCCCACGCAGCCCCCTGTTCCACCCCGGGCCCCACCCTCCTCTCTCCTCCCTCAGCCCGCTCTTCCCCCGTCACCCAACCCGCATCCGCCGTGACCGCCATCTCCCCACCTCCTCTCTGCCGGCTGTCTCCCTCGCCTCCGCCGCCACGCTCCTCCGCGACCCGGCCTGACCGCTCGGCCTCGGCTCCCTCTCGGCCGCCCTCTCGCCTGCGCTGCGCCGCCCTCCCCGTCGGCCCGTCGCCCACCGCCAGCACCCGCCCGCGCCTCCGCCCGCAGCTCCGCCCTCACCGCCACCAAGCCCCGCCGGCCGCCTCTGCTTCCCCTTCCGCGCGACGCAGGCGAGCATCTCCGCCTCCGCGCTCACCTGCGGCCGCCCGTGCCCGGCGCCCGGTCTCGCCTCCACCGCGCTGGCCCAGCGCGCCGCCGCCGCCAGCTCGCCCGTTCGCGAGCTCCGCCCCGCCGCCCGAAGCGCCCGGCCGCGCTAACCGCGCGCCAGAAGCCAGCGCCGCCCGCCGGCGTCACCGGAGGCCGCCCGGCCGCTGCATCGCGTCCCGCCCGTCGCGCGAGCTCGCGGGCAAGGCCAAGCCAGCGTCACGTCGTCCGCGTCCTCGCCCGCTGAACCGCAGCCTCCGCGCCCGGCCTCAAGCTTCCGCGCGTCGAGCCCTGCCGTCCGTGTCTTGGCGTCTCGTGAGGTGTGCCTCGTCAGACTTTGGGCATGCGCGTGAAGACCCCGCGAGGGTGGTGCAAGACCAACTCGAGACCGATCCGATGGCCAAACAACTAGACAAAACCGCAACCCCGCAAGGACATCGTGTCACCGTCAAGTTCCTCGACCCGAACGCCAAGGCCGACCTGGGTCCGACACCGACAACCGAAACCCCGTGCCGTACAAGCTCGCCAACGCCCTCAAGTTCCCCTTCTCGGAAACCACTCGCCAAGGTCTCCTTCTCGGACGCCCCACGGACTCGGAGGAACCTCGGACGCCAAGATCAAACCCTGGAGTGTCAAGTTCTTCGACCCGACTGCCACCGATGCGACAAGTACTCCGCCCGGAACCCTGAGTTCGCCATCAAGGACGCCAGGACCGTCGCCATGACCCTAAGACCCCAGAGGCGATAAGGACGGCACCGACCAGGGGGAACCCGATGCGCCCCCGACGCCAACCAAGCCACCTTCCGGTTGCGACAAGTACCTCCCGTTACGAGAACGATCCGTCGAGACTCCGTCGAACCACGGACCCGAGACCAACCCCGAACCCCGGAACCCTAACAAGATCGTCGAACCCTAAATGTGTGGCCCTTTTTCCTCGATACCCTATTTTATAAATGCATAATAACAACTTGATTGCATATTAAATTGTCATTCCCGCATGCATAGCATTGGTTTGGGGGCCTTATGCCGATTCACCTAATAATTAAATATGGGGCCCATGTGCGGGCAAATCTAGTCTCATATCGGCCTCATTTAAACTTGTGTAGCGAACCGGTATCTTATCTTGCCTTGGTTAAACAACATTTAAATTGCGGGGTAGCTAAATAACTTGAACCACCTAACTAATTGTCGGGACCCCGGTTCCACTTAATATGACCTAATCGCATCACATCCTTGCCATGCCATACATCATACATGCATCATGCCGATCTTCCGCCGTGTATTAAATATTGCATCCGGTGTTTATTCTAGTGTTTTGCTTCTTCGCGGATAAGGCCGTTGAGTTGATGTGAGCTTCGCCCCGATCTTCGGATGAACCTTTCGACAATGTTTTCAGGCGAGCATCTCCCCCTTTCTACCTATCTTACTTTATAGTCTTTATTCCCTCCTGTTGATCTATTGCTATCTGTGTTGCGATGCTTTAGTTTCCGTACCCGTGATATTTTCCCTGCAGCCTCATATTGCCTTGGACACACCCTATTACCTGTTGTTTGGTAGATAGTTGGACTTGCGCGTCGCAGTTGCTTGCTCAAGTGCTGATGTGTGTCGCCATATGCCACAGTTGCTGATGTATTGCCGCATGTTGATGTTGGAGATGATTCTAGTTTTACTTATCGTCACTTTACTTTCTGTTTAACAACTAAAATTGAATAAGCGAGGCATCGGTGGGTGATAGATAATATTTGGTTTCGAGCCACTTGTGTCCCGTAAGACCCGAGTACTTGATTCCTGTTCCTTGTTTTTGCGCTATCCACATCCGGAGGTATATGGGACCCCCGAGCGAGCTTGATTCATTCTTATTTCTTGGGGCCACAAACTAGTTTGAGGTTTTATTTACGATCCTGTACTTATGCCATGTTTCTTGCTTTATTTACGATTGTGCGGTGCACCTTTGTCTTGTTAGAGTGGGACACGTTTCATGGTGTCGACAAGCCCAGCCACACTTTCGGGTTCCCAGTCGTTCACAGCCGTCCACCCAAACCTTGAGGCCGTCTCGGAGCTTGTCTACTCCGTTGCGGGTTCTACTCAAAGGGGTGGCCCCCTGAAATATTTCTGAATCCTGTGATTGTTCAGTCGTGAAAGCCTCGTTGGGTTTTGATTTGGTTTTTCCGAGGTTGATCGGCGTGTGTTGCTATTGGTGCACCCGGCGGGTTAAAACTTTCAAAGCCGTGTCCGCGGATATGGACGACTTGGAGCAGTTTCTTGATCATAGACAAGCATAACTAAAGTTTCGCTATTAATTTGACTTATAATGACTAGTAATCAGCTTCACTATAACGGAATGGCTAATTAATACGCCCACCATTGCTTGTTTGGTTGTCGCTTGCGACAAATGTATCGACTAGTAAGTATTGCAACTAGCGAATTGGCTGAATAAAAGTACCAACAAGCTTTGGGTTTTGGGTTAATCTCATGATATCATGTCGATTAGTAATTGTTGCAACTAGCGGAATGACTAAATAAAGTGCCCTTACTTTATCGGGCGATTATCTTAATCGATTAGTAAAGTGCCGCAACTATAAGCGAATAAGTAAAGCGCCAGCGTGTGAGTTCCTCGGTTGACTTCCTCGTTTGGCCTCGAGGAAATATCGGGATGGGTTTGTTTGGTGTTAGCTTGTTGGATCCGGTTAGGTCTTTCTCATCCCTCTCGATATCCGCCGGTTGTATCGAGTCTCTATAGGTTATTTAGTGCTTCTTTGCTGCCGCTTGATCCACCATACCTATGTAGGCGAGGACCGAATTCTAGCCTCGCCGTGTCTTGGCCTCGATCGACGCTCCTTCTTTGTTTTACGCTTTGCCCTTTGTCGGCACCTTTTGTTAAGCAGGTTTTGAGCTCGACGCCGTTAGCAGGGTTACCCATCCGGCTTGGCCTGGGCAGGGTTATGGACGCCATTGGTTATTCTTCAGGGCTCTTAGCCCCATTTGCATCTTGTCCGTAGCGGGACGCTCTATCGTTTTCAAGGTGTTTTGGATCTTGTATATTATATCTGTATTCTTGACTCTTTGAGTCGCTGCTGTATATATCTGTTCTGTGGGTCCCATCGAGGACTGTTGTGTAATGTTACTACTTCGTTTCCACCCGCACGAAAGTGCCTGGTGGGCACCTTTGAATCGTTTCTATGCGGGTTTGGTGAATTTTGCCTAAACTTGCATAGGTCCGATTCTGAGGTGTTCTGAGTGGTATCGAGCTCGGCGATTGCGATACCCCACAAGTCCAGCCTGTAGGATAACCTAGCTAACGGCCGAAGTAGAGTGTCAAAACTATTTTGCAAAATCGGTTGGATAGCTCTGAATAGGTCTGATTTTACTCCTTACCCCTCTGCTGTTCTCCTCTTACCTCTACGCGTTTTGAATTCGCTCTCTTCCTTTTCTTCGAGTCCAGGAATTCTCGTGGTTGGGGTTCCGTCGTACCTTCAGGGTTTCGCTTTCCCCTTTTGTAACGGAGGTTCTACGCTCATCAGTCTGCAGCTGTTCTGTTATGCCCTTCATCCGATCTTTTGTTCTTGAGATCTTTATCTTTATGTGTTCCTTGCTGGATATCAGTGTCGTTGAAAGATACATGAGAAGGATGAGCGTTGGTGAAGTTGGAGTATACCTTGAGCATGTGTTGTTCATGCCAATGGAACCATCGCGAAACCTAATCAGTGTGTCTTTCATACGATTTTGCTGGCATCATCCCTTTGTTCCGGATACCGCCTATGAAGATCTTCAGTCTAAATCTCGAGAGTTGAGTTGCCTGAATCTCCTACCCATGTATAGAGTTGATAGCTGGTTCCGGGAAGGACTGATCACCCTACCCGGCTCTTACTGTTCGCTCTGTACATCGAACTGGTGGATCAATGTAACTTTTCCCTCTTCTAACGGAAGTTAGAGGTGGCTTTATTTGTTGATGCCTCTATCTTCGTCCTCTGTTTCCCCGGAGTGATCTCTCGACGATCAGGAACAACGACCCTTTGTTGGTGGTGTCGCCAATTTCAAGATGGAGAAGGAACCCTCGTTAGTGGTGACGCGAGGATCTACAAGAAGCGAGAAGATTCAGATCGCCGACCTTCCTTCCGGTACCATGAGGCGGATCTCGAGGGCGAGATCCATTGTTAGTGGTGTCGAATTGTGGCATCCCGCAAAACCACTACTAGAAAATCGCGTTGAATTTGTACATTGCATCGTCATCATCATGCATTGTTTGCCAAAACTATTTTCGAAAACCCCGATTTGTTTTCCAAACGCCCCATCTTATTCAAACTCCAAAAACCCGGTCCCCGGAATATTTTGTTTTGGCCGCTATCGGTTGCACGCGGCCCGTTTAACACAAATAAAATTTATATTATTTTTAGCGGGGCAGTCGAACGGGCCGTTTTAGCCCGAACGACCACCCCATATTTTAAAATCGGTCCAACCTGCAGCCCCACCTAAATCCTAAACTCACCCACTAGTCTACCCAACCCACCCTGGCCACCTCACTCCCACCAATCGAACTTGCCAACTCCCTCCCCAAATCCCCACCATTCCCATGCTGCCACATCAGCCCCCTTCTCTCTCTCTCCCTCTTTTTCTCTCCCAGCCCAACCCCCGGCCCTTTGCTCCTCCCTCTCTTCTTTCCTCACCGAGCCAGCCTCACCCTCTCCACGACCGTGGGCCCTTCTTCCTGCCTGCGCCGCCTTCCCACCAACCCCCACGCAGCCCCTGTTCCCACCCCGGCCCCACCTCCTCTCTCCTCCCTCGCTCTTCCCGTCACCACCCGCATCCGCCTTGTGACCGCCATCTCCCACCTCCTCTCTGCCCGGCCGTCTCCCTCGCCTCCGCCACGCTCCTCCGCGACCTGGCCTGACCGCTCGGCCTCGGCTCCTCTCGGCCGCCCTCTCCGCTGCGCCCTCCGCTCGGCCCGTCGGCCCTGCCGCGGCACCGCCCGCGCCTCCTCCGCCTCGGCTCCGCTCCCGCGCCACCAAGCCCCGCCCGCGCCTCTGCTTCCCCTTCGCGCGGCGCGAGCATCTCCGCCTCCGCTCACTGCGGCCGTGCCCCGGCGCCGGTCTCGCCTCCACCGCCGCTGGCCCAGCGCGCCGCCGCCTTCGCCCGTTCGCGAGCTCCGCCCCGCCGCCCGCCAGCGGCGCCGCCGCCCGCCGCCAAGCCCGCGCCGCCAGCGTCCACGGGCGCCGGAGCTGCATCCGCGTCCCGCCGTCGCGCAGGCTCGCCGGGCGAGCCCCAGCAGCGTCCACGTCGTCGCGTCTCGCCGCTGAACCGCAGCCTCCGCCGCCGGCCCTCAAGCTTCCGCGGGCCCCGCTACCGTTCCTCCTCCGCGCGCGTCGGCCGCCGACGTCGCCGCCGCGTCGGGCCCTGCCGTCCGTGTGCGCGTCTGCGCGAGCTCGTGAGGTGTGCCTCGTCAGACTTTGGGCATGCGCGTGAAGACCCCGCGAGGGTGGTGCAAGACCAACTCGAGACCGATCCGAGGGCCAAACAACTAGACAAAACCGCAACCCCGCAAGGACATCGTGTCACCGTCAAGTTCCTCGACCCGAACGCCAAGGCCGACCTGGGTCCGACAACCGAAACCCGTGCCGTACAAGCTCGCCAGCGCCTCAAGTTCCCTTCTGGAAACCACTGCCAAGGTCTCCTTCTCGGACGCCCCGGACTCGGAGGACCCCCGGACGCCAAGACCAAACCCTGGAGTGTCAAGTTCTTCGACCCGACTGCCACCGATGCGACAAGTACTCCGCCCGGAACCCTGAGTTCGCCATCAAGGACGCCAGGACCGTCGCCATGACCCTAAGACCCCAGAGGCGATAAGGACGGCACCGACCAGGGGAAACCCGATGCGCCCCCGACGCCAACCAAGCCCTGCTTCCCGGTTGCGACAAGTACCTCCCGTTCGAGAACGATCCGTCGAGACCGTCCGTCGAACCACGGACCCGAGACCAACCCGAACCGGAACCCTAACAAGATCGTCGAACCCTAAATGTGTGGCCTTTTCCTCGATACCCTATTTTATAAATGCATAATAACAACTTGATTGCATATTAAATTGTCATTCCCGCATGCATAGCATTGGTTTGGGGGCCTTATGCCGATTCACCTAATAATTAAATATGGGGCCCATGTGCGGGCAAATCTAGTCTCATATCGGCCTCATTTAAACTTGTGTAGCGAACCGGTATCTTATCTTGCCTTGGTTAAACAACATTTAAATTGCGGGGTAGCTAAATAACTTGAACCACCTAACTAATTGTCGGGACCCCGGTTCCACTTAATATGACCTAATCGCATCACATCCTTGCCATGCCATACATCATACATGCATCATGCCGATCTTCCGTGTATTAAATATTGCATCGGTGTTTATTCTAGTGTTTTGCTTCTTGGCGGATAAGGCCGTTGAGTTGATGTGAGCTTCGCCCGATCTTGGATGAACCTTTCGACAATGTTTTCAGAGCATCTCCCCTTTCTACCTATCTTACTTTATAGTCTTTATTCCCTCCTGTTGATCTATTGCTATCGTGTTGCGATGCTTTAGTTTCCGTGCGTGATATTTTCCTGCAGCCTCATATTGCCTTGGACACACCCTATTACCTGTTGTTTGGTAGATAGTTGGACTTGCGTCGATTGCTTGCTCAAGTCTTGATGTGTGTCGCCATATGCCACGATTCTTGATGTATTGCCGCATGTTGATGTTGGAGATGATTCTAGTTTTACTTATCGTCACTTTACTTTCTGTTTAACAACTAAAATTGAATAAGCGAGGCATCGGTGGGTGATAGATAATATTTGGTTTCGAACGCCCACTTGTGTCCCGTAAGACCCAGTACTTGATTCCTGTTCCTTGTTTTTGCGCTATCCACATCCGGGAGGTATATGGGACCCCAGAGCGAGCTTGATTCATTCTTATTTCTTGGGGCCACAAACTAGTTTGAGGTTTTATTTACGATCTGTACTTATGCCATGTTTCTTGCTTTATTTACGATTGTGCAGTCACACTGCTGTCTTGTTAGGAGTGGGACACGTTTCGCGGTGTCGACAAGCCCAGCCACACTTTCGGGTTCCCGATCGTTCTGACCGTCACCCAAACCTTGAGGCCGTCTCGAGCTTGTCTACTCCGTTGGGTTCTACTCAAAGGTGGCCCCTGAAATATTTCTGAATCTGTGATTGTTCATCGTGAAAGCCTCGTTGGGTTTTGATTTGGTTTTCGAGGTTGATCGGCGTGTGTTGCTATTGGTGCACCCGCGGGTTAAAACTTCTCAAAGCCGTGTCGCGGATATGGACGACTTGGAGCACAGTTTCTTGATCATAGACAAGCATAACTAAAGTTCTTGCTATTAATTTGACTTATAATGACTAGTAATCAGCTTCACTATAACGGAATGGCTAATTAATACGCCCACCATTGCTTGTTTGGTTGTCGCTTGCGACAAATGTATCTCGACTAGTAAGTATTGCAACTAGCAATTGGCTGAATAAAAGTACCAACAAGCTGCTGGGTTTTGGGTTAATCTCATGATATCATGTCGATTAGTAATTGTTGCAACTTCTAGCGGAATGACTAAATAAAAGTGCCCATTGCTTACTTTATCGGGCGATTATCTTAATCGATTAGTAAAGTGCATAACTATAACTGAATAAGTAAAACGCCAGCGTGTGAGTTCCTCGGTTGACTTCCTCGTTTGGCCTCGAGGGGGAAATATCAGGATGGGTTTGTTTGGTGTTAGCTTCAGGTTGGATCCGGTTAGGTCTTTCTCATCCCTCTCTGATATCCGCCAGTTGTATCGAGTCTCTATAGGTTGTTTAGTGCATGCTGCCGCTGCCGCTTCAGTCCACCATACCTATGTAGGCGAGGACCGCCGAATTCTAGCCTCGCCGTGTCTTGGCCTCGATCTTGGCTCCTTCTTTGTTTTCTGCTTTGCCCTTTGTCGGCACCCCTTTTGTTAAGCAGGTTTTGAGCTCGACGCCGTTAGCAGGGTTACCCATCCGGCTTGGCCTGGGCAGGGTTATGGACGCCATTGGTTATTCTTCAGGGCTCTTAGCCCCATTTGCATCTTGTCCGTAGCGGGACGCTCTATCGTTTTCAAGGTGTTTTGGATCTTGTATATTATATCTGTATTCTTGACTCTTTGAGTCGCTGCTGTATATACATTACGTGGGTCCCATCGAGGACTGTTGTGTGATGTTATTACTTCGTTTCCACCCGCACGAAAGTGCCTGGTGGGCACCTTTGAATCGTTTCTATGCGGGTTTGGTGAATTTTGCCTAAACTTGCATAGGTCCGATTCTGAGGGTGTTACACCCTACCGGGGGTTATCCCCCCGACATTAGTCCCTGAAGCTGGTGAAGTCTAGCAGTTCAAGCTGTTAGGCGTCTCCAGGTTCCTTTAATGTAATTGGAACTTAATTTTTGTCTTTATTTGTCACAATCTTGCACCCTGCCGAGTCTGTCTGACAGTTTTCGGATCCACTCTTTGACCTCTTGGCTCATTTTTGCCTTGTGCCGAGTCACTTTGGCCAATTCCGAGTCATTTTTGGCGTTCTTCAGTCACTGACAGCTGGTAATCATGGTAACTTTCCTCAAATTTTGTTCCAAGCTCTGGCGGCACAGTGATGGCTGCGCAGTTATTCCCCGTCACTGTGGCTGTCCCATCGGTTTGTGCCCCTTGTCCTTCCTTTCATGACGTGGCAAGGGATTTTTCATGTATTGTTTCCATGTGGTGCCCGCTGATTGGCTTACTCGGCCGGGTACACGGCCACACGCTGGCCGCACGGCGCAGTGGGATCCCATGATTGGGTTTTTTACTGCCCTTAAGTAGGGGTGAGGGGGTTACCACTTCCCCCACGCCCGCTCAGTTTTCCCCTGCCTCTTCTTCTTCCTCGCGCCTGCGAAATCAAACCTCCCCTTTGCGGTTTTTCCTTCCTTCTATTCTTGCCCTGCGATTGCTCTATTTCTCTTTTCATTCCACCATAGGTCCCTGTTCTTCCAAACCTCTTCCAACGGCGGAGGAGATTGAGTCTGCGAGGATCATGGACGCACGCGACGTTGCTGATGGTGCTAAGGAGTAGGAGGTTCCCGCCGGCGAGCGCGGTGGCTGGGAGGGCTTAGAGGTCTCCACCGAGGAGGTGGAATGGCTCCACTCCACCAGGGGCATCCCGCTGCAGGTGGATTGTCGTCTTCCGCTGGTGATATCTCTCCCGAACCCAATGCCAATGAGTGGGTGGTTTTCCTTTCTCACTTTGAATGAGGTTTCTCTCTTCCAGAGAGCACCTTCTTTTCCTCGTTTCTCTCCACTTTCCATCTGCAGACCCATCATCTTCCTGCCAACGCGATTGGCTCCCTTTCTTGCTTTATTTCTGCTTGTGAGTCTTACCTCAGGATTTGTCCTACAGTTCTTATGTGGGCCAAATATTTTAGCTTTAGGGTTCAAGTTGTTCCCCAGCCTGGTGCTCCTCGAGCCGAGAAGAGGCCGACTTGGTGCGGTGCCGCTAGCATCACACCCAGGAGAGACTCCATCTTTCCTCGGGTTACTAGCCTTGACTCTTGCAAAAAATGGCATATGACTTTCTTCTATGTCAAAAACAGCAGGTCCACCGATAACATCCGGCTCCCTCCTTTCTCGGACGAGGTTCCCAGCAAGAAGCTCTGGCAGCTTGACCCGCGCGACCAAGACGCTGCGGTGAACAAGGCGAACGTGATCCTGGAGAGGTTGCTGTCGCCGGATGAGAACTTTCATCTCGCCGACACAGATCTCATGTGCACCTTCATCTCATGCCGGGTAAGCCCTATCCAAGCTAGGAGCCACAAGATGTGCTTCATGAGTGTCTCCCATGATCCCACTCGGCACTCTACGAAGGAGCTCACCCATGATTCCATTGCTCGCCGAGTAAGCTCGATCTTCAAATTGAACTTGGCGGATGATTGGTCTTGGAGATGTCCTCTGTTTAGCCAGGTCAAGCCTGTCCCCTAGGTAAGTTTTCGAGTAACCTATATTGCCGAGTCAGCTTTAGCTCGTTTTCTATTCTCAATCTAGTTTTCGATACTCATTCTGTTTGTCTTTCAAAGAACCTTGTTCACCAGGTTGATGATAGTACTGTCCCTCCTTGCGGTTATAACGAGGATCGCTCCGACTCCGATGAAGTCGAGTTCGACCTGGAGTGCTTCATGCCCATCCCGCATGCAGCTGCTGCTTCAGCTTCAGGTAAGAGTCAATCTCGTAACCCCTTACAAGATTGGTCTGGCGATGATGAGGATGATGATTGTACGATTTTGGAGGTACATGCTTTGTGACCTTTGCCTTCTAACTTATTCGAGTAAGCCTGTCATTTACTTATGCAGCTGGTGAGGTACATGACACTCCTCCTCTCGCCGTGGGCGGTGCCGGCAAGATCCCCATCGCCAAGCCGAAGCGACGCGGGGCTTCCTCTAGCGCTCAGCCGGCAAAGAAAAGCAAGCCCACTCCGGCTGCTCCTGCTGCTACCACGCTGGCTGAGACCTAGAAGGCAGCTGGGCGCCAAATCACACGCCATGTAACGTGTGATCCGGTTGTCACCGGGTAAGCTTCCGCGCTCTGCTTATCTTATTTTCCTTCTTGTGCATCACTATTGTTTTCTTACACGTGTCTTGTTATTTTTCAGTGTTGCCTCTGTCGGCTAGCCTGGCTGGCCCCAGCATTGCCTCGCCACTAAGGCCCGCACCTTCTCCGACTGACTCTATGGTGTAGAACCCCGTCCGAGTCGAGGCTCCCACTGTTGAGGCTCATGCTTCTTAGTGTCAGTCAGACCCGGTGGCTCACCCGGGGGAGGCGAATCGGCCCGGCATCCCTGGTGCTGGCCAGGAACAACTTCCTGATCTTGGTGCCAGTGATGCTGGCGCCAAGAAAACCTCCGCCACCAGTTCCTCTGGCATCAGCCCTCAAACTGGTGCAAATGAACAACTTCCTGATCTTGGTGCCAACAGAACTGCTGAGCCCAGTCAGTGAGCTCCACTTTCTTCTCCCAATGGTCCTGCTCGCTCTCTTCTTCTATCAAAGGGCCAGACCCAGCCTAAGGCTCCTGGTCTGGCTCGCCCTTTATCCGGCAAGGCCACCTCCACCAAGAAAACAACGTTGGTTTGCGCTCCAGGTACTGCTCCTCAGATCCGGCCCCCGATGTTGTCAACAACGCTTGCTTCAACGGGTAAATCGGGTGGGTCCGCGGCTGCCGGGTCAGGTGATGGCTCTAAAGCTATTGCCCTTCATACTAGTGTCGCTGCCACCCGCGCCAATGTAGGAACTACCCTGAAAATGGGTCAAGTTCTTACTCGGACGCTCAGCGGGAAAGACCTTGGTTCGGCTGAGCCTTATGCTTTGGCGTGGAATGCAGCTGGCAAGCAAGAGGTCAGTACCCGTGGTGGCAAGAAACTGGTGTTGGGCCCCAAGGCCGTCTCTGATATGACCCAGCAAGCCATCGCCTTAATGGCCCGCGCCGACGAAGTGAACGAGGTAAATGATCTTTTTACTCTTTCGTGTCAATGAGTATTTCTGTTATACATATCACCTAGTCCCCGAGGTTACTGTCGAATGAGATACTTATTCGGCTGTAAGCTCTAATCCATAACTTAGCCTTTTATTTCCTTAGCCAAGCTCACATGTTAGACTTTCGATCCCTAGTCCCCGAGGTTACTGCCGAATGAGATACATATTCGGCTGCAAGCTCTAAGACATAACGTAGCCTTTCATTTCCTTAGCCAAGCTCACATGTTAGACTTTCGATCCCTAGTCCCCGAGGTTACTTCCGAATGAGAAACTTATTCGGCTATAATCTCTTAGATAGGAGTCATTCTTCATCTGTTTGGGAGCTTGATTTTCCATTTATTCTCTGTCTCTTTTCCCTTTGCAGCTCACGCATAATGAGCGCACCAAGGTACATCAGGCTCTCCTCCTGGATCATCGCAAGCTCGAACTTGCGTATGAAAAGCTGCAAATTGATACCCAAGGCCAAGGTAATTTTCTTACTCGCCCTATCTTTATTTGGCATATCTTCCTTTGGTTCACGTTCTGAGTCTTCTCTTGCTCTTTTCCCATAGCCTCTGCTCAGTCCACCATCGAGGCGCTCCACTCGCAGATCAGCGAGACGGAGAGTAAGTTTTTCTCACGCTGTTTATGCTCATGCCATTTCCATGCCATATTATCTTGAGAGGTCCAAATATTTATGTTACTGCTGACGAGTAGTTTGTTCTGAATAAGCAGAGAAGCACCAAGCCGAACTCTAGAAGGAGCGAGACGGGGTGACTCGAATGAAGAAGCTGATGGCCGAAACACTTGGTCGAGGTGAAGGGGCTGAAGGAAGAGCTCGCCGAGAAAGATGACCAGCATGCCACCAACGCCGAGAAAACCAAGGAGATGCACAAGGAGGCTGAGTCTGCGGTTGAGTCGGCGAACCTGGATCTAGACACCCTCCAAGCCAAGGCCAAGGCTTGGCAAACCAGACTTGGCACCATCAACTCTTTTCTCGGTAGTGATTTCTTACTCTTTTTCGCACTGTGCTTTCTTGTTTTTGAATTTGTAATATTTGTCTATTTATTTGCTAAGATTCTCTTTTGCTTACAGAGAATTTCCCCGAAGCGAATTTGTTCGCTATTCGGGCCATGAAGAGTGTGGAGCCGAGTCTGGTGCTCTAGATGATGGCGAGGTGACCAACGATGAGAATCTGGAAGCATTGTGGGAGCGCGTCCAGACCCTCAAGTCTTGCGGGGTGGACTTGCTCAAATCGGCTATTCATGCGTTTCGCATGGTCTGGCCTGATGAAGATGCACCTGCACTCATTTATCCCCTTGCCGAAAGATTTCTTCACACTAAGGACGGGCTGGATCAGTGGCATGAGTCGGCCGGCCGAGCTGCACCGGACAAGGCCCTCTCCTTTGTGCTTTCATGGTACGAGGACATCAATCTTGATGTTATTGCTCACATAAGGGGGGATGGCAAGTGGCTGAATGACCCTGAGTTGATCAAGAGACGCCAGGAGCGAGCCTACACCATGATCGAGTACACCATGGTACATGCTTGGTGGGATGGGCCCAGCTTCCTCGACCTCAGCGACCCACTTGTCGAAGTTGCTGATGAAGAGGGTGCCGACAGTGAGGCCACTGAGTCAGATGACCCCAAAGACTCGGCTACTAAGGCCCCTGACTCGGCAGATGCTCCAAGCGACGCTCCTAGCTCCAAGGCTGCTCCTCCGAGTCCTCTTGCTTCTTAGACTGAATAGAACAAGTACTTGAACTTTTGATGAGATTCCCGGTATGCCGGGTACAAATGTAACATACATTGCACTTATGTTTGGTTATGTGCCTTTGATAAGGCTTTAAATATTTTGTTATGTTCTGAGTGTGAATCATCCAAGGGCAAGTCCCCGAGTCTCATTTTGTCGTTTCACCTTTCCTCGACTTTGGCTCTTGTCTACCTTTTTTGGCGTTCGACATTAGAGTCTCAAAGTACTAAGGATATAGTTAGCGGGTATGAAACCTAGATCACTTGGCCGAGTATCATTCAACACACAATACAATATGACCTGCAGTGGGTTGAGTAAAGACATAGAGTCGACTCGCGTTTCTCCTTTGTACTTATCCGGCGTTCGTGTTTACTCGTCATGCATCCTTTCCTCTTGCTTGCCATGAAGTCGTGTTTTCGGACAACAGCATAGTCGAAGATTTGATTCTTTCCGAGTAAACACTACTTGCTCCGAGATAAGTTTTGGGTGTTACGCCAGTCGACATAAAATAATTAAAAGGGAAAACATAAGGGGTAGTCCCTGAGTTAGTTTTTCGAGTCATACCATTTTATTATCAGCACATAGCCAGCACAAGTGTCCGACATATGAGAGTTTGAGTGATACATGCATTGCTTCTCCTAAGTATAGAAGGGACGAAGCAGTGCCACATTCCATGGCCTTTTGGTCTCATCCCCTGATCTGTCCGCCTTGTTCTTTTGCGCTTCACGAGTATCTATGAGATAATATGAATCATTGTGCAGTGCTTTGCTTACAATGAATGTACCTTCAAATGGGGTGATAACTTATGCATTCCAGCTGTGCGCTGCACTAGCCTTAGCACCATATCCCCTTCTCGGAAAACACGAGGTTAAACTTTCCGGCTATGGTAGCATCGGAGATTTTGCTGATATATAGAGGATCTGGATAATGCCAGTTCCCTTGCCTCTTCGAGTAAGTCGACTCCATCTTATCGGGCTTCTTTTACCTCGACTTCCGAGTATTGCCTTATCCTTGGCGAGTCATACTCTATGTCGGCAGGCAAAACTGCTTTTGCCCCATACACAAGGAAAAATGGTGTATAGCCTGTTGACCAATTCGGAGTTGTTCTTAGACTCCATAGCACTGATGGCAGTTCCTCTATCCAACAACCAGGTGATCTCTGGAGTGGTTCCATTAGCGGGGTTTTATCCCTGATAGAACTAAGCCATTAGCCCGTTCAACTTGTCCATTTGATTCTGGATGAGCGACTGATGCTACATCGAGTCTTATTCGGTTTTTCC
The DNA here is from genome assembly GCA_030063025.1 of Avena longiglumis. Classification (NCBI taxonomy): domain Eukaryota; kingdom Viridiplantae; phylum Streptophyta; class Magnoliopsida; order Poales; family Poaceae; genus Avena; species Avena longiglumis. The sequence continues at coordinate 450,186,560 of CP125974.1, read as the reverse complement.
CGCAGCAAAGTTCATGCCATTATATGTGATTACACTGTGTGGGTAACCATATCTTAGGATTATGTCCCTTAAGAATGTGACAGTTGTTTTACCGTCCAATTTTTTTATGGGTTTCACTTATATCCATTTGGTGAACTTATCAATCATCACCAAAATATGATTCATGCCTCCCCTTGCTGGTTTGAATGGTCCTACCATATCTAGGCACCATACTGCAAATGGCCATGTGATTGGTATAGTCTTTAAGTCAGATACTGGTAAATGTGACTTGGATGCGTAGTGTTGGCAACCACTGCATTTTCCGACTAGCTCTTGTTCCTGTGCCAATGCGCTTGGCCAATAAAACCTATGTCGGAATGCCTTGGCCACCAATGCCCTTGATGATGCATGGTGCCCACATTCCCCTTGATGAATATCCAACAAAATCGCCTGGCCTTTCTCTGAGCTGATGCAACGCTGCATTACATTTGTCACACTCCTCTTGTACAGTTCCTTGTTAATTATGGTGTATGCTTTTGCTCTTCTTTCTGTTTGCCTTTCCAATATCTCATCATTCGGCAAAGTTCCATCTTTTAAGTAGTTGAATATTGGTTGTGCCCATGTTGGTATTAGCGGCTCTGGGTCTGCTTCACCATCAATTTCCATTGGCTCCGCCGACATCTGCTCTGGCGACATGACCTGAGGAGTCCTCGAGTGTGATTCTGCAGCCCCTGAAGTGAGATTGATCAGTCCCCGAGTGATTCGAACCTACCCCTGAGTCAATATCCATCGGTACCACGCCTGACTCCTAATTCGCTGGGGTGACCCTGATCGAGTCGGTTTCTGGTGACGGCTTGATCGATGGTTTCCTAAGGTGTTACAATGCTATTCCTGGTGGTATCACTTGCCGAGATGAACCTAGTTTGGATAGGACATATGCTGATTCATTTTATGCTCTTGGGACGTGGTGGAATTCACACCCGTCAAAGTATCCCGAAATTTGTTAAACATGGAAACGATATAGTGCCATGTTTGCGTCCAGCACGTCCCAATGTCTAGACACTTGCTGAATCACCAAATCCGAATTGCCAAAACACATGATCCTTTTGATGCCAATCTCTTTGGCCACTTTGATGCCGTGGACAAGTGCTTCATACTCGGCAACATTATTGGAAGCAGCAAAATGAATTTGTAGCACATACTTGAGCTGGTCCCTCTTTGGTGATGTGAGCACTATCCCGACGCCCAGACCCTTTTTCCTCTTGGACCTGTCAAAATGCATTTTCCAGTAGTTCGGGTCTGGCAGTGGTGGTTCGTACTGCATATCCATCCAATCTACGAAGAAATCTGTAACAGCTTGAGATTTAATTACATCTCTCCTATCATACTGTGGAGTATATGGTGCTAGCTCTATGGCCCATTTTGCGACTCGGCCACTGGCATCTTTGCTACCTAATATATCCGAGATAGGTGCCTCGCATATTACCCGAATTGGGTGTTCTTGAAAATAATGTTTCAGCCTCTTTGCTGCCATATATACCACATATGTCATTTTCTGATAATGAGGGTAATTCTGCTTTGATACAGAGAGTACTTCGCTCAAGTAATAAACTGTCCTTTGGACTGATTTGCCCTCTTCTTCGCGTTCAACTGCTATAACTGCACTTATAACTCTATTGGTTGCGGCGACATAGAGCAACATTGGCTCTTTGGATAGATGTGATGCTAATATTGGTGCTGTTGCCAACATTTTCTTTAATTCATGGAAAGCGCTATCAGCTTGCTGTGTCCATGTGAATTTGTCTGATTTCTTCATCAGTTGATATAGTGGTAGGGCTTTTTCACCTATCCGACTAATAAACCTGCTCAGCGAGGCCAGGCATCCAGTGAACATCTGGACATTGTTGAGGGTTTTTGGCAATTCCATTCTTTCGATGGCCCTAATCTTTGTTGGATTAGCCTCTGTCAACACCCAGATTTTTAATCCCAGATGCCTGTTATGCCATACATCAAAATCCCAGGATTACCATTTTTGCGAGATATAAAAAATTTGGATACCACAGTACATCATCCATTACAAACCATACATAAGGTCTTACAAAAATAAGGATCTCATGATCCAGTTCTTAATACAACTCAAGCAGAGGAAATATGTAATAATAAAGGTAGCGTAGGCGAAGCTCATTCTTCGGGGTCACAGGAAATGCTGACGATGGGAAATGATCCTAGTTGTCGTAACCTTCCTGGGGTCCATCATCCTGGTACTCCTCTTCATAGTCTGGCCATGGGAATAGCCAGGGACAAATCCATGAGTACTCTTTAAGTACTCGCAAACTAATACTAACAAGTGAAGGGGGTTTTTATAATAGGAAACTAAGCTCTAGGGTTGTTTTGCAAAAAGCCAGATTTACCTCTACTAAGCTCAGAAGCAAGAGAAAGCTAGTCAAATTTTATAACACCTAAGTGGGAACTTGTATCTCATGCCACAACTTTGTTGTGGTCAAGTCAAATTATCAATTCATTTCACAAGTCATTTTGAAAACATCTGACGGGGGAACAGTATGGCCACTCCAACTGTCCATAACCACGGACGCGGCTATTCGAATAGTTTGACACTCTGCAGAGATTGTACACTTTCACCACAACATTCGATACATCCGTCAGGAACAAATCCTGAATTCACCATACTCAGTATGCGGATAATCAATCCTAACCTTTCAATTACACGCCCTAGTATAAGCACCTCTCCTGTGAGTTTGGCCTCCCAACCATGACCAACAGTCATCTTGGGTACTGCACAGGTGGACAATCTTCACAAGGTAGCCTCAGCTCAGACCTTGGCCGTGAGGGAACCAATACTAAGGTATATAAGTTTCCAGTCAAGCCCTACCCAATCTTCGGGTATTGTGGTTGTACGGTAAAATTGGAATGGTATGGCATCCAGACAACCATTAGTTTTATAAAGGGCTAAGGTTCATGCCTCAACATTTTCATCACCAAAAATCATCTGGTGTTTGGAAACACATGTCCAAAACATCTCAGTAGAATGATCTAGCATTCCAAGGTTTTCATAACCATTTTCCACCAAGTATTCCCATCTAAAGTTGATCAAGTTTTATGCTTAGCACTAGCATCTACAAGTGGGGGTAAGTACTAATGAGGGGTGATAAGCAGTGGAGATTAAATAAGTTCAATCTAATGCCGTAGGATGACATCAAGATTATCTAGCTTAGGCCAAATTTTATGCTCTTTAAGCAACCTTCAGTTATCTTTCTAGTATCTACAAGTCACTTAAATAAACTCTAAGGAAAAGCTTTGATAAAGAAATAAAGTAGAAAGCTTGCAAGTAAAATTAGGATTGGGTATCAGCAAATGTGTTTAACCAAGCATGCTTAGTGCATTGCATAGGTCAACTTGATTAGTAAGGGTTGCTAAAGTAGAGTATCTTGCAAGTGCTAGCTTGATCAATCAACAAGTAGTATTAGGCTTGCCTTGTGTAGAGCAATGGTTGAAGTTCTCCTCGGCTTCTTCTTCGTAGTATCCTCCTTCCTCCTCGTATCCTTGGTCGGTACTAGCGTCTATAAATAAATACGAGGTACACAATCACCAAACAATACTTAACTACTTTCAATCATCACACAAAGGGGTTCTATAGATGATCTAGCATCATCACTAATATTACAAGACTAAGCATTTGTCTTATTGATTTTATTTTTAGAAAAGTAATTTCTACTCATTGAAAAACTACTTAAGATTTAATATTCTCCCAACCAAACATGGGATCATGTTGACAACATGTCATCACCACATATTTTAGTACATGGGAATGTGATTTAAAGTGGTGTCACAATTTAATAAGGTTTAACCTTTTTATTTTAAATAAAATAAGTGACTAGAAATGCCTATATGGCATTATTTTATTACTTAAACATTATTTCTGTAAGTACACCCATATATTTTTATATATTCTGAAAGGTATGGTTAAATGTGATTTTTGAGAGTTGGAATCAACTCAAAAGCTATTATGGTTTAAATTTGAAAAATGTTTGAAGGCAGAAAAGCTTCTGCCTTGTTATTTTTACCAAGGGTGATCTACAGATCCCAATGATTTGAATCCAACGGGCTTGGATTAAGTATTTCAAGACCTTTATAACAAAAGTGGTTTCATTCAATTTGGTTCACTGAATCGAGCTGGGTTGATTTTTTGAAACTAGGCACAGAAGTGTGTTTGAATGAAAATAGAAAAATCTAAATTCAAACGAGTGGGCTGCGCGGGAAGGGGAAATGGGCCGGCCCTGTGTCACTCCGCGGCGCGGGGCGCAACTGACAGGGCGGGTCTACTGGTCAGCGAATCACTAAACGCGAAGCGGTATGGGGCGATGTGGTGCGTTGGATTAGAAGTAAGATCAACGGCTGAGGGTCGTCGTCGACGATGAACTAGTCACCGGCGAGCTCGAACCCTAGCGGCTCAATGGGGTCGTGGGAGGCTCACCGGGGCTCAGGTGAAGGTCGGCGATGCGGGCGAACGACGAAGTCGACGACGGTGAACCTCCTGGTATCGGCAACTCCTCCTGGGGCGGCTCCGGTGAAATTCGGGCGACGCGCTGCTCGCCTTGCTCCGGGAATGAGGTGGGGTGGTTCTGGGTGAGAGAGGAGTGGAATGGTGTGAAGAATTTGAGCGGGGGAGGCCTCTATTTATAGTGGCGAGAGGGGACCGATGGGCGCGGGCTGAGCTCGTCGTGGTCGACGGCACAGAGGGCTATCGGCGTGGGCGACGGTAGGGGGCGGTGCGGTGCTCCCTGGAGAAGCTCAACAGTGTGGTGGCGAGGCATGGGGCGGTGCAGATTGGTCGAAACACTGCGGTGCTTTGCGCGTGCCTGACGGAAGTTTTAATGGCACACAGCGCGCGTGGTATGTGTGGCGTGACAGGCGTGTCTGCGGGGGTTCTTTGGGGCAGTGGTGATGCGTGCCGCGGCGAGGTCCATGGGCGTCTGTCGAGCGTGGCGCATGGGGAGCGCTCTCGGCATGGTTGCAGAGCGGCTTGGCATGGTCTCTGCGTGTGGTCCAGGGGCTGGCATCGCGCGCGGCTGGGACAGCGAGTGGCGGTGGGATGCTAGCTTGCTCCCAGACAAGGTTGGCGAGGCTAGTGCTGCTTGTAGCTTGCTGTCCACACTGGGGTGACAATGGTGCTCTCGGGTTGTTCACCATTGATGTCAATGGATATCTTACAGTGGTGCTAGAGATTAGTTAAGGTTGTTAGATGATCTACTAAGGCTAGTGGTGCCCAGAGAGGGAACAAGTTAGGCCAGAATCACTGCACACTATAGTGTTTTGATTTTGTTTGATTTGTATCTGCCAGGTGTTTGATGAAATGGCTGCATGAATTCAAGTTTTGAATTTTGAAAATATTTTTGGTAGGTGTGCTAGGAATGTGCTGGTGAGTCTGTGGATGCTTGGGTTTTGAAAGTTGAGCTTGTTTGAGTGGTTTTTGAAAAAGTGGGATCTTCCCATATGATATAGATTCAATTTTGAACTGTCCTTTAAACTATGCATTTGAATGATTTTGGATGATCACAAAGTGGTCCTTGGTACCTTGTTATGAGTACTATCAAGGGGTGCAAATATCCAAACAAGTTTCTGTTAAGTGGGAGTTAAATTGGCCAAAGTGACCATTCACTTAATTGGTTTGTTTTGATTTGTTTGTCTTTGGGAAAAGTGTGAGGATTGTTTTGATGATGTTTATTTCACCTAAGAATCCTTTTACAAGCAAAGAAACACACAAGCATGGCAATTCAAAAGAATCCAAATTGGTAATGCATACACACATGCATACTTTCATATTTTTAATTTGCAAAGTTTTTGTTAACCCTAATTTTGATGAGTAGAGTTTGATGATTCTAGTTTAATATTTTTGGGATGTTACAAACCTTCCCCCCTTAAAAAAAATCTTGTCCCTAGATTTGAAAAAGGACGAAAAATATTACCTAGGATTTGAAGAGATCGGGAAACTCCGTTGTGATGTGATCTTCGCGCTCCCAGGTAGCTTCCTCTTCTGTGTGGTTGCTCCACTGAATCTTGAGAAACTTGATGCTTCGGGTTCTGGTAGTTCTGAAAGCTTCTTCCAAAATATGTATGGGTACTTCGGGATATGTCAGGTCATCGTTGATATCTATGGTCCGGTGATCGATATTCTTGAACACTTCGGTCTTCTCTGGAACTTCGAGGCACTTGCGAAGTAATGAGATATGGAACACATTGTGCACGGCTGACATCTCTTCGGGCAGTTCAAATTGATACGACACTTCTCCTCGACGGTTCAGAATCTTGAAGGGTCCGATATATTTGGGGGCTAACTTTCCTTTCAGTTGGAAACGTTGCATTCCTTTCAATGGCGACACTTTCAGATACACAAAATATCCTATGTTAAAGGCGATGTCTCGACGTCTCTTGTCGGCGTAACTCTTCTGTTTGGACTGGGCTGTCTTGAGGTGCTCACAAATCTTATGAACCTTCTCTTCTGCTTCTCGTAGGATGTCAGGTCCGAAAATCTAACTCTCTCCTACTTCCGACCAATTCAAAGGGGTGCGGCACTTCCTTCCATACATGAATTCAAATGGGGTAATTTGCAAACTATCTTAATAACTGTTGTTGTATGAAAATTCTGCAAATGGTAGACAGTCTTCCCACTTAGATCCATATTCTAACACACATGCTCTCAGCATATCTTCGAGTATTTGATTTACTCGCTTCGTCTGTCCATCGGTCTGAGGGTGATACGCGGTGCTGAAATCTAGTTGGGTTCCTAAACCTTCTTGGACTTTCTTTCAGAATCTCGAGGTAAATTGAGTTCCTCGATCAGATACGATGTTCTTGGGGACTCCATGCAAACTGACGATTCTAGCGATGTATAACTCCGCTAGCTTCGAACTCTGATATGTGGTCTTTACGGGTAAGAAATGGGCGACTTCGGACAATCTGTCCATTATGACCTAGATAGAGTCATTTCCCCTACTAGAAGTAGGCAATCCGGTTATAAAGTCCATTCCAACGGAATCCCATTTCCATTCCGGAATCTGCAATGTTTGCAACAATCCAGCGGGTATTTGATGTCCTGACTTGACTCGCTGACATATATCACACTTGGCAATATAGCTTCCGATTTCTCTCAATGCCACCAAAATTGCTCTTTCAAATCTTGATACATCATAGTCCCTCCGGGATGGATAGAATAAAGAGTATCATGAGCTTCCTTCAGAATAACTTCTTTCAACTCAGAATCTTCTGGTACACAAAGGCGTCCTTTGTACCACAGAACTCCTTCTTCGTCTTCGGTGAATCTGGGTACTTTGCCTGTACCGATACGACGCTTGATTCCGTCGATACTAGCATTTCCTTTCTGCGCCTCTTTGATCTGGCTGAGCAAAGTGGGTTGAAGTTCTATGCTAGCCAAAAATCCTTCACTCACTAATTACATTCGAAAATCTTCCATCTCCTTGTGCAGGCTGGGTTGCTCCTTCAAAATCATGGAGTTCAAGCGGCACGGCAATATGCTAAGGGCATCTGCTACCACATTGGCTTTACCAGGGTGATAGTGAATGTCCAGGTCGTAATCCTTGATTAGCTCAATCCATCTTCTCTGTCTCATATTCAGCTCCTTCTGAGTGAATATATACTTCAGGCTCTTGTGATACGAATAAATCTCACAACGGTTTCCCATCAGGTAATGCCTCCATGTCTTCAGGGCTAGAACTACGGCTGCAAGTTCAAGGTCATGGGTTGGGTAATTTTGCTCATGTTGTTTCAGTTGTCGAGATAGATAAGATATAACTTTGCCTTCTTGCATTAGCACACATCCGAGACCGATCTTGGATGCATCACAATACACGTCGAAGGGCTTCGTGATATCCGGCATGATTAAGATTGGGGCTGAAATCAATCTCCTCTTGAGTTCTTGAAAACTCGCTTCACATTTGTCGGTCCATTCAAACTTATTGTCCTTCTTCAGCAATTGGGTCATGGGTCTGGCGATACTCGAGAATCCTTCTACGAACTTGCGGTAGTATCCCGCCAATCCGAGAAATGCCCGAACTTGGGTTTGAGTGGTTGGGGCTTGCCAATCTTCGACATCTTTCACTTTTGCAGGGTCAACGGCAATTCCTCCAGCTGATACAATGTGGCCGAGTAATCCTACCTCCTGTAACCAGAATTCACATTTGCTAAACTTGGCATACAACTGATGCTCTCTAAGGGTTCCAAGAATGGTCCTTAGGTGTAGCTCATGTTCTTCTTTTGATTTGGAATAAATCATAATGTCGTCGATGAAAACAACGATAAACTTATCCAGGAAGTCCATACAAATCTTATTCACGAGATTCATGAAATAAGCGGGGGAATTTGTTAATCCAAAAGACATGACAGTATACTCGTATAATCCATATCTGGTGGTAAAGGTAGACTTGGGAATATCCTCTGCGCGAATTTTGAGTTGATGATAACCAGTTCTAAGATCAATCTTAGAAAACACTTTGGCACCGGTCAACTGATCAAACAAATCTTCTATCTTGGGCAATGGGTACTTGTTCTTGATGGTGACATCATTCAACTTCCGATAATCTGTATAAAAACGGTTACCTCCATCCTTCTTGTCCACAAATAAGACATGTGATCTCCATGGTGACGCACTTGGTTGAATCAATCCAATTTCCAACATGGCATCTACTTGCTTCTTCAGTTCTGCTAGCTCAGACAGGTTCATACTATATGGTCTCTGGGCTATGGGTCCAGTTCTGGGGATTAGTTCGATGATAAACTCGATATCCCGATCTGGGGGCATACCGGGCAAAACATCTGGAAATACATCGGGGTATTCACAGACTATCCGGACTTGATCAATGGTAGGTTGGGCTATACTCTTGTTGCACTTGAATTGACGAGATAAGGTTTCAGATATATGCTCGACTAATATTTCGGCTGTACTGGTCGTGGTTATGGCTTTCTTGGCACAGTCAATCAATCCTTTATGTTTGGACATCCAATCCATTCCTAGTACTACTTCCAAACCTTTAGTTCCGAGTACTATCATATTAGCATAAAAATCTATGCCATGGATTTGGATAGGGACGACTTTGCAAATTTGCCTAGCCTTGGTGGTTGATCCGGGGATTTGAACGATCATAACATGCTTTAGTTTGGTTGGTTGAATTTTACTAGTGCATGAAAATTATTCGGTGACAAATGAGTGTGATGCACCAGAATCAAACAACACTCGAGCAAGTACTGAATTAACAGAAAACATACCCAGCACGACGTCTGGCACTTCCTGGGCTTCTTCAGCATGCATGAGAAAAAGACGGCCGTTGCAGTTGAGCGAATTCCCTGGGGCAAATCTTCTTCCGGGCTGAACACGACGCTGCTGCTGAGCTGGGGTGTAACTACCTCGGTGAACTACGCTCCTAGATACAAGCCTGGATGAGTAGTATCGGTTGAAATAGTACGGTGGGGCCCTAAAAGCCACTCACTGGTAGTCCTTTCAGACGTCCCAACCGCTACTCTCTCAACGGGACCTGTACGGGCGGCGTAGTCGGCAGGCGAAGGGATCAACTACGTACACAAGTGGGTATGTACGCAAGCCACCATACAAGAGTACATCAGAGCCAAACCATCTATAAAGAAAAGGAAATATACCAACGCCATACGGCAAGATTCAAATGACCTAGATACATCTATAATTTAGGATAACTCCTCATCAAAGACACATCGAGTATCATGCGGGCGGCAAACAAGATCCGAGTACGGATAAGAAGCAAATAGGCATAAGATGCCGAGAGAATAAGCACATCCCAACTACAGGTCTCACGGATCCCGTTCCGGAATCTCTACACCATCGATCGTTGCCCACTTCATCGGCTTCTTCCACCCAAGATCCGTCACGAGAAGGTACTGCTCATCGAATCAAGAATTTATCGTGTGAGACCCTAAGGGTACTCAGCAAGTCTTAATGCCTCTAAAGGGGACACAACACAGGGTGACGAATTGCAGCAAAAGATAAACCCTAGCAATTCTACAGATAACGCTAACCATCCGCCTAACCAAAGATAGGCGGATGTCCGTGAATTTAAGTACAATGATTATAATGGTAATCTCATCCGATCCATCCTCCTCCTACTTACCAACAGGAAGGGCGAACAACCCCCATCCGTTGGCAATTTTATTAACCATTCCATGAGTATTGCACTATTTACTAGTCAAGTTACTTTAGTCGATTAAAAGCGATACTTTAGTTATGCTTGTCTATGATCAAGAAACGTGCTCCAAGTCGTCCATATCCGCGGACACGGCTTTGAAAGTTTTACCCGGGGTGCACCAATAGCAACACACACTCGATCAACCTCGGAAAAACCAAATCAAAACCCAACGAGGCTTTCACGGTGAACAATCACAAGATTGAAATATTTCAGGGCCACCCTTAAGTAGAACCCACGGAGTAGGCAAGCTCGAGACGGCCTCAAGGTCTGTGGGGACGTTTGTGAGCATAGGAACCCCAAACGGGGCTTGTCGACACCGGAATCGTGCCACTATCCTAAGCGATGCGATGCGTTACCTCGCACAATCGTAAATAAAGCGATAATCATGGCATAAGTACAGGATCGTAAATAAAACCTCAAACTAGTTTGTGGCCCCTAGAAATAAGACGGAATCAAGCTACGGTCCAGGGGGTCCCATATACCTCCCGGATGTGGATAGCGCGATAAATCAAGGAACAGAATCAAGTACTCGGGGTCTTACGGGACACAAGTGAGCAGGAAAAACCAAATAGCAGATGTTGCTCACGGTGCCACTTTCTTTAGTTATCCCGACTACTCAGGTTAAGTTGTTTAAGTACCTCGTTATTCATCAGACTCTCACAAACCCTACACATGCTGTTCTACGACTCGCATGGCTCAAACAACTCCTATAGTAGTGGCTCATGGGATGGAGGGTACAAGCTTGGTGGGGTTTAAAAGTAAAGGCTATGCATACTTGGGATTCATTTTAATGCAATCGCGACTCAATGATGCAAGAATAAGATAGAGGCGATAGGTACTGTATGTATGCAAGCATGTGGTAGTGCTTGCCTGGTATCTCTGTTGAAGCAAGGGACGGTACTGGGTAGTGCTCCTGGTTCTCTTGATACAACCCCTGCTCAGTGTCTATCCGAGAAAAACCAAACAAACAAGGACAACATGAATATAGAGCACAAACATATGAATAAGATGCGTCAAGCAAACAAGCATGCCATGATGAATGATGCACAATTTACATGGCAAGTAAGGTAGCATGGCATGGGTGAGGTGTGAAGGACAAGGAAGTAACATTTATTTGGTTTTTAGTCACATTTTGTTGTCATAACAGTTGTTGTTCGCAAGATATTCATATGATGCATGCTGCAATTGAAGTCATGGATAGCGTAAACAGAAAGGTCTCGTCGAGCTGATCATTTTAGACTACTCATTTGCTAAATTTGGATTTACCAAACCAAAGTTATGAATTATTGAAAACCAGTGGCAATTGATGTAATTAACATGAACTTGGAATTTTACTTGTGCCAATTACAAAATAGATGGCATATTTGAATTCCTCTCATTTTCCTGATATCAAAACATATGTCATTTGCCCAATTTGGATAAAGTATGTAAAAGTTATTTAAAAATCTGAATAGAATTGAATTTGAATTATTTTAAACTAGTTTGAATATTTAAAACGGTGTCTGAAACATTTTCCACTTCTTCTACTCATTCCCGAGTCGCTTACAGGTGGGGACATGGGGTGCTACGGCCCACGCATCAGTGCCTGGAACCAACTGGACTGCGGGTTGATTAAACAGAACCACAGGAATCTTTTTGTAAAACTCCCAGAGACTCTGACAACGGGCCCGGAAGGACCGCGGGTTGAGGGAGTGTAAAGGACAGGGGGTCGTCTGCAAAACGCACACGCGGGCCAGGGGGAGGACTGCGGGTTGGACACTGGTTCTTGCGAGAACCTTTTTAGAAAAGTACCACCACCGCTGACAGTGGGGCCTCGAGGGTCGCGGGTTGCTAAAAAGATACTGCGGGGGCTTTTTCGCAAAAAGGACATGGCGCACTGTTCTTCTTCTCTCGCGTGCGTCTGACGCGCGCGGCGCGCGGCGTGGCGAGGACAGGGCTCGAACTCGGGATCTGGGGCTTCTTGTGCGCGTTGCCACCGGGCTAGGGGAGGTCTTTGGAGAGGGCGCGCTAGATAGGTGGCCGCTTGGAAGCTAGCAGACACGCTTCGCCACGGCCAGACTGAGGCGTTCGGCCAAACGAACCGAGCAACCAGGAAACGGACAAGCACAGGAGGATGTCTGGGGAGTTCGTAAGCTCACATGGCGTGACGGTGTGGTTGACGCAGAGCGGGGAGCGATCGTGATGGGGTGGCGGGACTGGGCTAGGGTTTCCGGCGGTGCGCAGCGATCTGGCGGTTCTGGCCTCCTCCTCCTCGTCCGCTCCGGCGTCGCGAAGCTCGGCTTCCTCGACACCTAGCTGCAGACGCCTCCGGTTGGATCGAGGGGACAGAGGTAGGCGGTGGTGTGGCGAGGCGCTGGGTGGCGGGGGAGGAAGGAGGTTCGGGGCAAGCCTCAGGGGCGGATCTGGGGTGGCTCTGAGGGGGAGGAAGGGGATAAGAAGGCCAGGTGGAAAGGAGGCTAGCGTGGGGGAGGGGCTGATCAGCTCGGGCGCCTCCTTCTCTGATCACGTGATCGGCCGCGGCCGGGGAGGCAGGTGGCGTGGGCTCTAGGGGTGGCTGGCAGGTGGGGTAGGCGCGGCTAGGGTCGCAGGTGGGCACAGGCTGGGCTTGGTGAGAAAAGAAAGAGGGAAAGGAGAGGGGATGGTCGGGCTAGGGCAGGGTGAGGGGCATGGTCGTGTGGGGCAGCTAGGAGGTCTGGTCATGGGGCGGTAGGGTCTTGGGGTAGGCGCATGGTAGGGTGGAGAGGGGTGAGAGGGACATGGGCATGGGGCAAGCTAGATAGGAGAGAGGGTAGTGCTAGGGTTTTGTTTAGGTAGATGTAGATTAGAGATTATTTTAGGATGTATGTAAATAGGGTTTAGTTTAGGGTAGAAAAGAGAGAGGGAGAGAAAGAGGGTTAGATGGAAGCTAGGTTTTGCTAGAGGAAAAAGATAGCTTAGGTTTTTGTTTAGGTGGATGTAGATTAGGGTTTGCTTTAGGGAAAAGGGGGTAGAAAGGAGAGATGGCTTGGGGTAGGTTTAGAGTTTGCTAAGGGGTTTAGGAAAAGAGATGGTGGCACTCTAGTTGGTCAAGCAAACTACAAGCAAGCACTAAACAAGAAAAACAAGAACAGAGGGAGAAGGAAGAGAGATGGCCAAATGGTTGGTGATGGGGTTTTTGGGTCCATGCATGATCCAAACATAGGTCAAGCAAGAACAAAGAAAGAGGGTGGTTTATGGTTTAGCATGCTCATTAGCACAAGTGGGTGCAAGGTCCAAGGGGTTTTGATGTAGCCAAAGGAGAAGGAGAGAGAGGTTTTAGCACTACCAACACAAGATCAAGCAAGAAAGAAGGGATCCATTTAGAATTCCAACAAAACCAAAAGCTAGGAAAAAGGATACTTGCATGGCCCATGCAAGACAATTAAAGCCCAAAGGTCATATTGTGAAAACAACATTATTTCATGTGGCTTTTAATCCTTGCATTCCCAAAAAGTGGGCAAAGGCCAAGCAACAGATTATGGGTGGATCCAACCAACAACATGGGCTAGAGATAACTCAATAAAAGGCCAAGCCCATATTATTGGATGGTGGAATTATAAGGTGGTGAAAGAAAAGGTGGTGGAAGCAAAAGAGAGATGCCCCCAACCCAACTTGGGCATTTAACAATGTATCAAGAGCCAAAAACAATATCAAGAGGCAAATACAATTAATCATGCACATGAGATAAGAACCAAACAAGAAAGGGTTTTATATGATGCACAAGTGCAGGGTGGTACGATGACATGAGCATGATATGATGATGATGCAATAATTATATGTTGGAAGTGGCCCATTTTATTATTATGACATGTAGCATTACAGGGGTTAGACAACTGGGATGCTACAACTCTCCCCCACTAAACAGGAATCTCGCCCCGAGATTCTAGGAAGAAGAAGAAGAAGAAGATACAAAGAGAGAAGGATGGTTGAGACGGAGTTCATCTTCACGCTCCCAAGTTGCTTCATCAACAGAATGGTGTGACCACTGCACCTTGCAGAATTTGATGGACTTGTTGCGAGTCCTTCGCTCATGGTCTCGAGGATTTTTGTGGGGTGTTCTTGATAAGAGATCTTCTTGGAGGTCGATTAGCTCATGATCCACGGTCTTGCGGGGTCTTTGAAGCACTTCTTGAGCTGAGAGATGTGGAAAACATCATGGACTTTGAGTTTTTTCGGAAGCTCAAGTGCATAAGCAACTTCTCCTCTTCTACCACGTATCTTGAAAGGACCGATGTATCTAGGAGCCAATTTTCCTTTGATAAAGGCGGTGTGTTCCTCTCATGGGAGTGACACGAAGGTAGACGAGATCACCAGGGCATATACCATATCTGTGCTTCTGTCATAGTTGCTCTTCCGACGACTCCGAGCAATCTTGAGTTCTCGAGAATGATATGCACCTTCTCCTCTGCTCGAGTCACAATGTCGGGGCCAAACAGATCCTTTCTCCGCACTTGACCAACCAATGGGAGTTCTGCACTTGCGACCATAAAGAGCCTCGAATGGTGCCATCTTGAGACTCTTCCGAAGTCATTGTTGTAGGAGAATTCAGCATATGGAAGGCATTCCTCCCACTTCATGCCAAACGAGATGACGCAAGCTCTAAGCATGTCCTCGAGAATCGATTGATCCTCTCCACTTGTCCTTGCGGTGAGGGTGGTAGCGATGCTGAAGTTCAACTGTTCCCAAAGCTTTTGGAAACTCTCCCGAACTTTGAGGTGAAGATGCTCCCACGATGAACTGATTTCAAGTGGAACCCCATACAAAGAGACAATCTGTTGATATAGAGCTCAAGCTGAAGTCCGTAAATTGTTTCTTTGATCGGAAGAAGTGTGCCACTTTAGAAAGCCTCGATGACAACAAAATTGCATTGTTGCCCTTCTGCGACCTTGGAAAGCCCGTGATGAAGTCCATCTCAACTTTCTCCCACTTCCATTCCGGAGGTTTCAATGGCTGTAGAAGACCGAATGGTTTCTGATGAACAGCCTTGACTCTGCGGCAGACATCACATTCTGAGACATACTTGGCACAATACCTTTTTAACCCAGGCCACCAGTATTGTGTTTTCAAGTCCATGTACATCTTTGTGCTGCCAGGATGGATAGAAAGAACCGAATCATGTGCCTCCTTGAGAACTTGGTCTCTCAGACCCGGGTAGTTTGGAACAAACATCCGGTGATCAAAGAAGAGCGTGCCCTGATCATCAACATGGAAGGATTCATACTTCGGAGTGCCAAGCTTAGAGATGAGCTTTCTAGTGTGCGGATCACCAAGCTGACGAGAACGAATCTGTTCTTCCAAGAGAGGAGTAGCCAGAAGGTTCAGAAGGTGCCCTTGTTCCACAATCTCCAGGTTGAGCTGACGGAACTCCTCGCACAAGAGAGGCTGCTCTTCTACCATGAGGTTGTTGACATAAGCTTCTACTAAGCGCATCTGCCATGACGTTTGCTTTGCCTGGAGTGTAGTTGATGGTCACATCAAAGTCATTGATGGCTTCAATCCATCTCCTTTGCCGAAGATTGAGATCCGGTTGAGTGAAGATATACTTCAAACTCTTGTGGTCCGAGAAGATCTCACAACGGTTACCAAGCAAGTAGTGCCTCCATAGCTTCAAAGCGAAGACCACCTTTGCTAACTCAAGGTCATGTGTGGGATAGTTGACCTCATGTGTCTTCAATCGACGAGAGGCATAAGCAACCTGTCTCTCTTGCATAAGGACCGCACCCAATCCTTGCAAAGAGGCATCGCAGAGAAGATCTGGAAAGGCTTAGATGTATCCGGAGGAACCAAGACTGGTGTGGAAGTGAGCTTCTCTTTGAGTGTCTCAAAACTCTCTTGACAAGCAGGAGTCCACAGGTACTTCTTGCCTTTCTTGAGGAGGTCGGTAAGAGGCTTTGCTATCTTGAGAAGTTACGCACAAAACGACGGCAATAGCTAGCCAAGCCGAGAAAACTCCGCACTTCCTTGACATTAGCGGGAGGAAGCCATTCAACTATTGTCTTCACGGTCTCCGGGTTAACTGCAATGCCCTTGGCGAGAGATGACATGTCCCGGATAGGTTACTTGAGCAACGAACTCACACTTGAGAACTTTGCATACAAGCGGTTCTCACGAAGCTTGTTCAGACACACCGCAGTGCTCTTCATGCTCCTCCTTGGACTTGGAATAGACGAATGTCATCCGGATATACCACCACAAACTTGTCCGGTACTCCATGAAAACGGAGTTCATCAGCCTCGAGAAGGTAGCAGTGCGTTGGTGAGACCGAAAGACATGACCGTGTACTCATACAGGCCATAGCGAGTGGTGAAAGCTGTTTTGGGCACATCCTCTTTGCGAATTTTGATTTGGTGATAACCACTTCTCAAATCGAGCTTAGAGAACACCACAGCTCCTGCTAGCTGATCAAATAGATCATTTATCCGAGGGAGAGGATATTTGTTCTTGATGGTTTTAGCATTTAGAGCCCGGTAGTCAACACATAGCCTATCGGTTCTGTCACGCTTCTTCACGAAGATTGTTGGACTACCCCAAGAAGAAGTGCTATGCTGAATGAAACCCAACTTCTCTTGTTCATCAAGTTGTCATTTGAGTTCACCACTCGGAAGGACCCATTTTGTATGGCCTCTTGGAGATAGGAGCCGTTCCAGGTTCAAGCTCGATCACGAATTCAACTTCGCGATCCGGAGGCATACCTGGCAACTCTTCAGGAAAAACATCCGGAAACTCACAGACCACTGGTACCTTCTGAATAGCTTCCATAGCATCGTCATTCAGAGCAGCCAAGGAATAGAGTTGGACATCCGGAGTCAGACTTGGAGAAAAGACTAGATGGCCTTCAGGGATCTTCAAAGACACTGAGCGTTCAGCACAATCGATCACAGCTGCATTTGCTGTCAACCAATCCATGCCCAGGATGACATCAATGTCGGAGTTGCCCAGAAGAATCAAAGAAGCCAAGAATGAAGAACCACCAATCTCAACTTTATTGCCATGACTGATATACTCAGCCCTCAGGTTAGAACCAGGAGATAAGACCATCAGCTTCTTAAGGAGAGGATCCAGATTCAACACATTCTCATATGCAAACTTGTGAGACACAAAAGAATGCGATGCACCAGAATCAAAGAGAACTCGTGCAGGGACTGAGTTAACTGAGAGCATACCCATGACAACTCCAGTGCGAGCTCGGCTTGAGGCGTTGATGCGTTAGCTCGAACAACCGCGACCGGGCTTAGTGTTGATGTTGAGAGCCCGAGGCGGTGGTGCACGAACAAGGAGAGCTTGATGCGAGATCTTGGCGGGGGTTGAGGAGAGCTTTGTTCTTCATTGGACAGTTCGATGGGGATGTCGGGATCTCCACACGTGTAGCGAGCACCGGTGGGACGTGGGCAGAGAAGCTGGGGACTCCGCCAGCGCTCGAGTAAGGGTTGTTGTAGCCACAGGAGCCGCAGTGGTGAAGTTTGGTGGCCTTGACGTGAAGCTCGCAGGTCTTGGTGGAGCCGGGAGCGACGGTGGGGTGTTAGGAACCCAGACACGCCGCTTAGAAGGAGTTGCCATTGTTGCCGAGCTTGATGCATCCCTGCTGTGTTTCTTGGACTCCTCGAACATCTGCCTACTAGCCTCCTCTTGTAGTGCCATATGCTGCAGTTCCAGGAAGGTTGCCGGTCTTGCATGCGTGAGTGCATACTTGATCGACGCATTGAGCCCTTGCCTGAATCTCTTCTGCTTCTTTTTGTCATCAGATACCTCATCACCACCATAGCGAGACAGGTTCATAAAGTTCCTGATGTAGGTGTTGACGTTATCATTGCCCTGCTTCAAGTTGAGGAAAGCATCCTTCATCCGTTCCATCACAATCTCTGAGAGAAACTGCTCCTTGAAAGCTGCGGTGAACCTCTCCCAAGTAGGCTGGAGCCCAGTGCAGCTAGCCTTCAAGTAGTTTTCCCACCATAGAGCTGCGTCTCCCTTGAGCAGGTGAGTAGCACACTTTACCCATTCCTGTTCTGGCACATCAGCAGTCTCTAGCAACCTTGAGATCTCGCGCAGCCAATCATCAGCATCAAGAGGTCGGTCAGACACGTCGAACTGGCGGGGGTTGAACTTGAGGAAGCTCTTGATGTCACCACGCTTGGGAGGTGGAGGAAGTGGAGTGAACTCATTCCTTCTGACGCTCTCCTCGAAGCGCTGCTGGTTCTCTTGCATTGCCGCCAAAGCATTAGCTATGCTTGACAGCGCTGAGCCCAGTTCTGGAGGAATGTCCTCCTCAGTCCGGCGTGGGGGAGCCATCCTGTCATTGATGTAAAACTCAAGTCAGTACTATAATGGAAGATGACAATAATCAAGAATAGTACCAAGATGGAATTAACCAAGATTAAAGGATACAATTCTTGAGATGATATGAAAATATCAACAAAGTTCATAGCACCTCAAAGATATTAAGCATATCGCACACGGTGAAAAGAAGTGTGGTACACAAACATATCAAAGAAAAATTTTCCACAAATTTCGGCATTAAAATACCAATAGATGCTAAAATTACTTAACGAATCAAGATTAGTGACTCTACCGATCCAATATACAAAAGCAAATGATACAAGTAGTGGTATGGTCGCGACTCCATCCCGCACTCAAATCATTACTCCGCACATGAACAAGTGGAACACATATCCTAACCCCTTCTTCTCATGACGAAACCTAAAGATTGGTACTACAGAAACGAACACCCCAAACAAGATAGCGTCGGATACAAAAGGAAGATAGATTGCGTCGGTTTACAAAAGCCTGTTGGTATGGAATGTACCAACAGTGGATAACCAAAGGCAGATAAGATAACAACTTGGATGCAACAGATAGACAAGGGATTACACACACACACACACACACAACCTATGGTACTACGGAAACCCAGAACACGTGAATCCTAGTTTGAACTTTGAGAAGAGGATTGAAAACGTTACACTTCCTTACCAGAAAAGGGTGGGTGGGAGGGTAAGAAGAAAAATGAAGCAGTCCTACTCTCGCGTTTTGTTTTTCCCTATATACATAACTACTAAAATATTTGCTAGACTGACAACGACCGTTTGGCTGAAACCCTGAAGGTCGGGATGGCTCTGATACCAATTGTAACTACCTCGGTGAACTACGCTCCTAGATACAAGCCTGGATGAGTAGTAGCGGTTGAAATAGTACGGTGGGGCCCTAAAAGCCACTCCGGTAGTCCTTTGGGCGTCCCAACCGCTACTCTCTCAACGGACCTCAGGCGGGCGTGGTCGGCAGCGAAGGATCAACTACGCACACAAGTGGGTATGTACGCAAGCCACCATACAAGAGTACATCAGAGCCAAACCATCTATAAAGAAAGGAAATACACCAACGCCATCCGGCAAGATTCAAATGCCCTAGATACATCTATAATTTAGGATATCTCCTCATACAAGACACATCGAGTATCATGCGGGCGGCAAACAAGATCCAGTGCGGATAAGAAGCAAATAGGCATAAGATGCGGAGAGAATAAGCACATCCCAACTACAGGTCTCACGGATCCCGTTCCGGAATCTCTACACCATACGATCGTTGCCCACTTCATCGGCTTCTTCCACCCAAAGATCCGTCACGAGAAGGTACTGTTCATCGAATCAAGAATTTATCGTGTGAGACCCTAAGGGTACTCAGCAAGTCTTAATGCCTCTAAAGGGACACAACACGGGGTGACGAATTGCAGCAAAAGATAAACCCTAGCAATTCTCTGAGATAACGCTAACCATCCGCCTAACCAAAGATAGCGGATGTCCGTGAATTAAGTACAACGATTATAATGGTAATCTCATCCGATCCATCCTCCTCCCTACTTACCAACAGGAAGCGGGCGAACAACCCCCATCCGTTGGCAATTTTATTAACCATTCCATGAGGATTGCACTAGTTACTAGTCAAGTTACTTTAGTCAGATTAAAAGCGGTACTTTAGTTATGCTTGTCTATGCTAAAGAAACTGCTCCAAGTCGTCCATATCCGGACACGGCTTTGAAAGTTTTACCGGCGGGGTGCACCAATAGCAACACACACTCGATCAACCTCGGAAAAACCAAATCAAAACCCAACGAGGCTTTCACGGTGAACAATCACAAGATTCAGAAATATTTGAGGCCACCCTTAAGTAGAACCATAGCGGAGTAGGCAAGCTCCGAGACGGCCTCAAGGTCTGTGGGGACGGCTGTGAACGACTGGGAACCCCAAACGGGGCTTGTCGACACCGCGGAATCGTGCCACTATCCTAAACAGTACAGTGTGCAGTACCTCGCACAATCGTAAATAAAGCAGGAATCATGGCATAAGTACAGGATCGTAAATAAAACCTCAAACTAGTTTGTGGCCCCTAGAAATAAGACGGAATCAAGCTACGGTCGGGGGTCCCATATACCTCCGGATGTGGATAGCGATAAATCAAGGAACAGGAATCAAGTCCTCGAGGTCTTACGGGACGCAAGTGAGCAGGAAAAACTAAATAGCAGATGTGGCTCACCGGTGCCACTTTCTTTAGTTATCCCAGAACTACTCAGGTTAAGTTGTTTAAGTACCTCGTTATTCATCAGACTCTCACAAACCCTACACATGCTGTTCTACGACTCGCATGGCTCAAACAACTCCTATAGTAGTGGCTCATGGGATGGAGGATACAAGCTTGGTGGGGTTTAAAAGTAAAGGCTATGCATACTTGGGATTCATTTTAATGCAATCGCGACTCAATGATGCAAGAATAAGATAGAGGCGATAGGTATCTTGTATGTATGCAAGCATGTGGTAGTGCTTGCACAGTATCTCTGTTGAAGCAAGGGACGGTCTTGGGTAGTGCTCACGGTTCTCTTGATACAACCCACCTCGGTGTCTATCCAGAAAAACCAAACAAACAAGGACAACATGAATATAGAGCACAAACATATGAATAAGATGCGTCAAGCAAACAAGCATGCCATGATGAATGATGCACAATTTACATGGCAAGTAAGGTAGCATGGCATGGGTGAGGTGTGAAGGACAAGGAAGTAACATTTATTTGGTTTTAGTCACATTTTGTTGTCATAACAGTTGTTGTTCGCAAGATATTCATATGATGCATGCTGCAATTGAAGTCATGGATAGCGTAACAGAAAGGTCTCGTCGAGTGATCATTTTAGACTACTCATTTGCTAAATTTGGATTTACCAAACCAAAGTTATGAATTATTGAAACAAAGTGGCAATTGATGTAATTAACATGAACTTGGAATTTTACTTGTGCCAATTACAAAATAGATGGCATATTTGAATTCCTCTCATTTTCCTGATATCAAAACATATGTCATTTGCCCAATTTGGATAAAGTATGTAAAAGTTATTTAAAAATCAATAGAATTGAATTTGAATTATTTTAAACTAGTTTGAATATTTAAAACGATTATCAAACATTTTCCACTTCTTCTACTCATTCCCGAGTCGCTTACAGGTGGGGACATGGGGTGCTCACGCATCGATTGCTCGGAACCAAGCGGATCAAGGGTTGATTAAACAGAACCACAGGAATCTTTTTGTAAAACTCCCAGAGACTCTGACAACGGGCCCGGAAGGACCGCGGGTTGAGGGAGTGTAAAGGACAGGGGGTCGTCTGCAAAACGCACACGCGGGCCAGGGGGAGGACTGCGGGTTGGACACTGGTTCTTGCGAGAACCTTTTTAGAAAAGTACCACCACCGCTGACAGTGGGGCCTCGAGGGTCGCGGGTTGCTAAAAAGATACTGCGGGGGCTTTTTCGCAAAAAGGACATGGCGCACTGTTCTTCTTCTCTCGCGTGCGTCTGACGCGCGCGGCGCGCGGCGTGGCGAGGACAGGGCTCGAACTCGGGATCTGAGGCTTATGTGACGCGTTGCCACGGGCTAAGTGGGGAGGAGGTGGAGAGGGCGCTAGATAGGCTGGCCGCGCTTGGAAGCTAGCAGACACGCTTCGCCGGGCAAGACCGAGGCGTTGACGAAACGAACCGAGCAACCAGAAACGGACAAGCACGGGAGGATGTCCGGGAGTTCGTAGCTCACCGCGCGTGACGTGTGGTTGACGCAGAGCGGGAGCGATCGTGATGGGGCTGGCGGACTGGGGCTAGGGTTTCCCGGCGGTGCGCGGCAGATCCTGGCGGTTCCTGGCCTCCTCCTCCTCGCGTCCGGCTCCAGGCGTCGCAGGCGAAGCTCCCAGGCTTCCTCGACACCTAGCTGCAGCACGCCTCCGGTTGGATCGACTGGGGACAGAGGTAGACGGTGGTGTGGCGGCGAGAGGGCGCTAGGGTGGCGGTGGAGGAAGGAGGTTCGAGGCAAGCCTCAGGGGCGGATCTGGGGTGGCTCTGAGGGGGAGGAAGGGGATAAGAAGGCCAGGTGGAAAGGAGGCTAGCGTGGGGGAGGGGCTGATCAGCTCGGGCGCCTCCTTCTCTGATCACGTGATCGGCACGGCCAGGGGCCTGGCAGGTGGCGTGGGCTCTAGGGGTGGTGGCGGGTGGGGTGGCGGCTAGGGTCGCAGTGGGCACAGGGTCTTGGGCAAATTGGTGAGAGAAAAGAAAGAGGGGAAAGGGAGAGGGGGATGGTCGGGCTAGGGCATAGGGTGAGGGGCATGGTCGTGTGGGGCAGCTAGGAGGGTCCTGGTCATGTGGGGCAGGTAGGGTGCTGGGGTAGGCGCATGGTAGGGTGGAGAGGGGTGAGAGGGACATGGGCATGGGGCAAGCTAGATAGGAGAGAGGGTAGTGCTAGGGTTTTGTTTAGGTAGATGTAGATTAGAGATTATTTTAGGATGTATGTAAATAGGGTTTAGTTTAGGGTAGAAAAGAGAGAGGGAGAGAAAGAGGGTTAGATGGAAGCTAGGTTTTGCTAGAGGAAAAAGATAGCTTAGGTTTTTGTTTAGGTGGATGTAGATTAGGGTTTGCTTTAGGGAAAAGGGGGTAGAAAGGAGAGATGGCTTGGGGTAGGTTTAGAGTTTGCTAAGGGGTTTAGGAAAAGAGATGGTGGCACTCTAGTTGGTCAAGCAAACTACAAGCAAGCACTAAACAAGAAAAACAAGAACAGAGGGAGAAGGAAGAGAGATGGCCAAATGGTTGGTGATGGGGTTTTTGGGTCCATGCATGATCCAAACATAGGTCAAGCAAGAACAAAGAAAGAGGGTGGTTTATGGTTTAGCATGCTCATTAGCACAAGTGGGTGCAAGGTCCAAGGGGTTTTGATGTAGCCAAAGGAGAAGGAGAGAGAGGTTTTAGCACTACCAACACAAGATCAAGCAAGAAAGAAGGGATCCATTTAGAATTCCAACAAAACCAAAAGCTAGGAAAAAAGGATACTTGCATGGCCCATGCAAGACAATTAAAGCCCAAAGGTCATATTGTGAAAACAACATTATTTCATGTGGCTTTTAATCCTTGCATTCCCAAAAAGTGGGCAAAGGCCAAGCAACAGATTATGGGTGGATCCAACCAACAACATGGGCTAGAGATAACTCAATAAAAGGCCAAGCCCATATTATTGGATGGTGGAGTTATAAGGTGGTGAAAGAAAAGGTGGTGGAAGCAAAAGAGAGATGCCGCCAACCCAACTTGGGCATTTAACAATGTATCAAGAGCCAAAAACAATATCAAGAGGCAAATACAATTAATCATGCACATGAGATAAGAACCAAACAAGAAAGGGTTTTATATGATGCACAAGTGCAGGGTGGTATGATGACATGAGCATGATATGATGATGATGCAATAATTATATGTTGGAAGTGGCCCATTTTATTATTATGACATGTAGCATTACAGGGGTTAGACAACTGGGATGCTACATGGGGCATTTTGCATTGAGGGCTGCGGCATTCTTCTTGTTGGGTCACTCGTTGGAGTAGTGACCCTTATTTCCACAGTCATAACAAGTCACTTGTGACTTGTCCTTTGCTGCAACAGGCACAGTATTGCTTCCAGTCCTCAGGGCAGTGTTGGTGTTGGTGGTAGCATTGTTGTTGTTGAACTTGGGTGGTGCACGGTTGAAATTGCCAGAGTTGCCGGGGTTGTTGTGATTTCCTCCGGGCCTTGGGTTTCCATGGTTGGGATAGGTCGGACGGTTCATCGGGGGTCTGTTGGTTCTCGGGGCAAATCCTGGAGATGGGTTAGGGCGATACTTTGGGGTCTGATGGGTTCCTGGCTGATGCATCATGCGACGCTTGCGGTTCTCATTGGCTTGGTTGATATTTCCTTCCATCTGGATGGAACAATCGACAAGGGCTTCAATATCAACAAAGGGGATATTGACTAACACAGTATGCATCTCATCGTGCAGACCATTCAGGAATCTCACTTTCTTCTTGGCTTCGGTGTCGATCTCATCCGGGGCATATCTAGCCAATGACAAGAATTTGTCATGGTATTCCACTACGGTCATCCTCCCTTGCTTTAGTTCTCTGAACTCGTCTCTCATTCTCTTGATCAAACCCGGTGGCACATGGGTTCTGCTGAACTTGACCTTGAATTCCTCCCAGGTCATCATCTGTCCTCCGGTCATTGCACGAACGTTGTTCCACCATGCTCTTGCATCTCCGGCTAGGTAGTGTAGGGTTTCCTAGCATGGAAAACAAAAAAATTCTATCGCATACAAACAAACAAGCCAAGATCTATCTACTAGATTGTAGCAACGAGTCGATGGAATAACTTACCCTCGAAGATTCCAAAGTGTTTAACGAGAGCGGATTCTCGTGGGTGATGTAGTCGTACTCTTCCCGATCTCAAGATCGCGTAGACGATCCTTCCTGCCATGTTCGGCAGCGCTCCCGATTGGTCACACGTTCATTTTCGACGAAGACCTTCCTCTCCCTTGTTCCAGCAGGCGGAGGTTGTAGCACTCTCCTCGCGATTCCGGCAGACTGGCGTGTGCAGGAAGTAGAAGGGAGATCTCGCAGGGCTTCGCCTTAAGCCGGAGCGAGTATGGTGGAGTATGAGAGAGCTCCTCGGCGATCTAGGGTTTAGACACACCAAGGAGGAAGTGCTAGAGCCGGCGGCTAGGGTTCCGGGGACCCCAAGTCGGCGGCTAGGGCAAAACCCTAAGGGGGCGGCGGCTATGGTGGTAGGCGCCAAGCTAGGGTTAGAGGAGAGGTACTTGTGTGTTCTAGGAGGGAGCCCTGCCCCTCCTTATATAGGTGGAGGGGCCGGCGGCCAAGTGAAGGGAGGGAAGTCCCTCCCCAACTCGGCTTGGAAGGGGCGCCGCCGGTTGGAGGAGGGATTCCCTCCCCAACTCGGTTTCCCACTTCCTCCTCTTTTCCTCTTTCCAAATTTAGCCGTTTGACTTTTCAAACTAGGATTTGAATTAATCCTTTATTTGGAACAGCGATGACACTTAGTACATGATGCAATCATACCAACTTTGATACAACACATTCATGTACCCTTCCCCTCCGGAGTGCCGGACATTCAGGAACCTTCTAGAACATTCCCGATGAAAACACCGGAATCATTCCCCAACTCCGAAACGGGACTTTCCTTATATGAATCTTATTCTCCAGACCATTCCGGATCTCCTCGTGATATCCCGGATCCCATCCGAGACTCCGAACAACATTCGGTCTCTTTCTCATAATACCATAACTACTCAAACAACGTCGAATCCTTAAGTGTGTCTCCCTACGGTTCGTGAATTATGCGGACATGATCGAGACACTTCTCCGAACAATAACCAATAGAGGAATCTGGAAATTCATATGGCTCCCACATATTTCTACGATTACTTTGTGATCGAATGAACCACTTACATACGATACCAATTTCCCTTTGTCTCACGATAGTTTACTTATCCGAGGTTATGATCGTCGGTATCTCTGCATACCTAGTTCAACCTCGTTACCGATAAGTACTCTTTTCTCGTTCCCGTGATATGTGATCCCTTGTGAGCTAGTCACATGCTTGCAAGATAATTGGATGACATTCCACCGAGAGGGCCCAGAGTATATCTATCCGTCATATGGATGGACAAATCCCACTCTTGATCCATGTGTCTCAACCAATACTTTCCGAACACTCAATGCCACCTTTATAGCCACCCAGTTACGGTGTGGTGTTTGATGTCATCAAAGCATCCATCCGGTAAAGGTGATATGAATGATCTCATGGTCGAAGGAATTAGGTTACTATGTATCAGAAAGCATATAGCAATTGAACTATTGAAATGACTTGATCTTTATGCTACGCTTATCTATAGGAGTATGTCCACCATATCATTCTCCTAACGATATGATCTTGATGTTGATAACATCTCAATGTTCATGATAGGGAAACCACAATCATTTATCAACCAACAAGCTAGTGATGTATAGAGGCTATACCAGGGACTTCAAATTAAGTTTACAAATCACACAAGTATTAATGTTTCCTTGTTAATACTATTATAGCATGAATGCAAACATTTATCATAAACACAAAGATATAATAATAACTACATTTATTATTGCCTCTAGGGCATATCTCCAACAGTCTCCCACTTGCACTAGAGTCATCTAATCTAGATTACATGGTAATATACCGAACACCCATGGCAGTTTGGTGCTGGTCATGTTTTGCCCTTGGGAGAGATTTAGTCAACGGATCCGCCACATTCAGATATGTGTGTACTTTGCAAATCTTTATATCCCCATCTTGGATATGTTCTCGAATAGCGTGAAAACGTAGCTTGATGTGCTTCAGCTTCTTGTGTGACCTTGGTTCTTGCGCATTGGCTATGGAGCCCATGTTATCACAATAGATAGACATTGGGTCCAGCGCACTAGGAACCACACCCAGCTCTGTAATGAACTCTTTCATCCATATCGCTTCTTGTGAAGCCTCCGAAGCAGCCATGTATTCCGATTCAGTTGAAGATCTCGCCACAACGCTTTGCTTTGCACTCCTCCAGCTAACTGCTGCACCATTCAAAATAAATACGTATCCAGATTGTGATTTAGAATCAGCCGGATCGGTGTTCCAACTAGCATCGGTGTAACCATTAACAACGAGTTGTTCATCACCTCCATAAGAAAGAACCATATCCTTAGTTCTTCTCAAGTACTTAAGGATGTTTTTGACCGCTGTCCAATGATCCACTCCCGGATCACTTTGATATCTGCTAGTCAAACTAACAGCATATGCAATGTCGGGTCTAGTACATAGCATGGCATACAATAGAGATCCTATGGCTGAGGCATAGGGAGTCTTACTCATCCTTTCTCTATCTTCTGCCGATGTCGGACTTTGAGTTTTACTCAAGGTCGTATTGGTCAACATGGGCAAGAACCCTTTCTTGCTATCTTCCATTCCAAACCTCTTTAGAACTTTGTCCAAATATGTACTCTGTGACAATGATATTTGGCGTTTCGATCTATCTCTATAAATCTTTATGCCTAATATGTAAGCTGCTTCGCCAAGATCCTTCATTGAAAAACTATTATTCAAATATTCCTTGACACTATTAAGAAGGTCTACATCATTCCCAATCAACAATATGTCATCCACATATAGTATTAAGAATGCTACAGAGCTCCCACTCACTTTCGTGTAAATACAAGCTTCTCCATAAGTTTGTATAAAACCAAAACTTTTGATCACCTTATCAAAACGTTGATTCCAACTTCGGGATGCTTGCTTCAATCCATAGATGGATCGTTGAAGTTTGCATACCTTGTTAGCATCTTTAGGATCGACAAAACCTTTGGGTTGCATCATATACAACTCTTCATCAATGTCTCCATTGAGGAATGCTGTTTTGACATCCATCTGCCATATTTCATAATCATAATATGCAGCGATTGCTAACATAATCCTCACAGACTTTAGCTTCGCTACTGGTGAGAAAGTCTCATCGTAGTCAACTCCTTGAATTTGTCGAAACCCTTTTGCGACAAGTCGAGCTTTATAGACAGTAACATTACCATCAGCATCTGTTTTCTTCTTGAAAATCCATTTGTTCTCGACAGCCTTGCGGCCATCCGGTAAGTCCACCAAAGTCCATACTTGGTTTTCGTATATGGATCCAATCTCGGATTTCATGGCTTCTTGCCATTTATTGGAATCTGGGTTCATCATTGCTTCCTCATATGTCTCGGGGTCATCGGTGTTGTCCACCAACATGACACTCATAACGGGATCATACCAATCTGGAGTGGTACGAGTTCTCGTTGACCTCCGAGGCTCTGTAGCAACTTCAACCGAAGTTTCATGATCACCATCATTAGCATCCTCTCTAATTGGTGTAGGCACCACAGGAACTTCTTCCGGTGCTGCGCTACTCGCAATTTCGAGAGAAGGTTGGACAACCTCGTCGAGTTCTACTTTCCTTCCAGTCACTTCTTTCGAGAGAAATTCCTTCTCTAGAAAGGATCCATTCTTGGAAACGAAGATTTTGCCTTCGGATCAATGATAGAAGGTATACCCAATAGTTTCCTTCGGGTATCCTATGAAGACGCATTTTTTCGCTTTGGGTTCAAGCTTGTCCGGCTGTAACTTCTTTACATAGGCTTCGCAACCCCAAACTTTAAGGAACGACAATCTAGGTTTCTTTCCAAACCATAATTCATACGGTGTCGTTTCAACGGATTTAGATGGTGCCCTATTTAAAGTGAATGCGGCTGTTTCTAATGCATAACCCCAAAATGATAGCGGTATATCTGTAAGTGACATCATAGAACGAACCATATCTAAGAGAGGTTGATTACGACGTTCGGACACACCATTACGCTGTGGTGTTCCCGGTGGTGTCAACTGTGAAAGTATTCCGCATTTCTTCAAATGCTCGCCAAACTCGTAACTTAGATATTCACCTCCACGATCAGAACGTAGAAATTTAATCTTCTTGTTACGTTGATTCTCTACCTCACTTTGAAACTCCTTAAACTTCTCGAAAGTTTTGGACTTATGTTTCATGAAATAGATATACCCATATCTACTCAAATCATCCGTGAAGGTAAGAACATAACGATAACCACCGCGCGATGCTACACTCATTGGACCACACACATCGGTATGTATGATTTCCAATAAGTCCGTAGCTCGCTCCATCATACCAGAAAATGGAGTCTTAGTCATTTTACCCATCAGACATGCTTCGCATCTATCAAGTGATTCGAAATCAAGTGATTCAAGAAGTCCATCGGAATGGAGTTTCTTCATACGCTTCACTGTGACCAAGACGACAGTGCCACATATAGGTCGAATTATCGCTCGATTTCAAACGTTTAGCCTCAATGTTGTTAATATGTGTATTTCCACTATCGAGATTCAATAAGAATAGACCATCTATCAAAGGTGCATGTGCATAAAACATATTACTCATATAAATCGAACAACCATTATTCTCGGACTTAAACAAGTAACCGTCTCGCAATAAACAAGATCCCGATATAATGTTCATGCTCAACGCAGGCACCAAATAACAATTATTTAAGTATAAAACTAATCCCGATGGTAGATGAAGGGGTAGCGTGCCGACCGCGATCACATCAACCTTTGATCCATTTCCCACGCGCATCGTCACCTCGTTCTTCGCTAGCTTCCGTTTATTCTGCAGCACCTGTTTCGAGTTACAAATATGAGCAACCGAACCAGTATCAAATACCCAGGCACTACTACGAGTACTAGTGAGATACACATCAATAACATGTATATCAGATATACCTTTCTTCTTGATGTTGTTGTTCTTCAAATCCGCCAAGTACTTTGGGCAATTCCTTCGATGACCTTCTCCCTTGCGTAAAAGCACTCGATGTCGGGCTTAGGTCCAGCCTTGGTCTTCTACGCGTGGTAACTTTCTTACCACCCTTCTTGAAGTGTCCCTTCCTTAGACTTGCCTTTCTTGAATTTGGTGGTCTTATTGACCAACAACACTTGGTGCTCTTTCTTGATCTCCACTTCGCAGACTTCAACATAGCAAAGTTACAGCAACTGCTTGTTCATGTTACGCATGTTGTAGTTCATCACAAAGTTCTTGTAACTTGGTGGTAGTGATTGAGGACACGGTAAATCCCAAAGCATTAGGAATCACTATACCCAAGCTTTGAAGTTTGTTTATGCGTGCATCTTACATCTTAAGCACATGCTCACTGACGGAGCTGCCCTCTTCCATCTTGCAGTTAAAGAACTTTTCATAAGCCTCATAACTTTCAATTGTCGCATGAGTCTCAAAGATCAATCTGAGATCCTCGACAATATCATATGGGTCTGAATTCTCAAACCTTTTCTGAAGCTCCGATTCCAAACCATACAAGATAGCACATTGAACTATGGAGTATTGATTCTTCCGAGCGAGGTAAACATTCTTTACTTCATCAGAAGCATCACCGCAGTGGGTCACCAAATGTGCATCCAAAGACATAGGTCAAATTACCAGCTGTGAGGACAATCCTCAAATTGCGGAACCAATCCGCGAAATTGCTTCCATTGTTTTTCAACTTTTCTTTCTCTAGGAACGCATTAAAATTGATGGTAGGGGCTGCCATTGATCTACAACATATTTGGAATAGTTTAGACTAAGTTTATGACAAATTGAGTTCAAATTAATAATATAGTTAATCTAGGTGAACTCCGACTCAAAACAATATCCCTCACATTGTTTTAGTGATCACACGAACCAAATCCACTACATCAACACCGATCATCACGAGAGTTGATATAGTTTCAATGGCGAACAATCGACATGTTCATCATATCTACTATATGATTCATGCTTTACCTTTCGGTGATCCGTGTTCCGAGACCATGTCTGTACATGCTAGGCTCGTCAAGATCAAACCTTACTTTCCGCATGAGAAAATCTGGCTTGCTCACGTTGTATACACTTGCAGAATCTAACACACCCGATCATCACGTGGTGCTTCGAAACAACAAGCTTTAGCAACGGTGCTAACTAAGGGTGAAAACTTTATGACTTTAAATTCATGTGCATGAGGGATCATCTTATAATGCTACCGTCGTCTACTAAGCAATACAAGATGCATAAAGGATTAACATCACATGCAATTCATAATATGTGATATGATATGGCCTTTCTTCTTTGTGCTTCCGATCTCCATCTTCTAGCACGAATATGATCTCCATCATCACCGGCATTGCATCAAGGTCAATGACGCTTCTCCATGGTTGTCGTCCACCGGTCTTCAACTATTACAACTACTTTGAATAGACACGCGGGTCTTAACATAAATTAAAGACAACCATATGGCTCCTGCCGGTTGCCAACTTACAATAAGGAACATTGCATACATGAAATATAATCACAATCATGGCCATATCACATCACTGCACACCCCTGCAAAACAAAGTTAGACGCCTCTACTTTCTTTGCATATTTTACGTGGTTTGGGGCTTTCAATAAGTGTCGTTCTAACTTACGAACATAAACCACAACATTGATACTAGTATTGTTAATCACCCGTTGTAAATTGGATCTTAACTATGCTAGGAGAAACAGGCACCCGCAAAGCCACTTATGCAATACAAGTTGCATGTCAAGCGTGGAGCAAGTCTCATGAACGATGTCATGTAAGGTTAGCCGGGCGCTTCATCCCAACATACCGCAAGATACAAAGTACACAAGAAGCAATCGAAAATAAAGCATCAACGCCCACAATGACCATTGTGTTCTACTGCAACAGATCTACATATAGACACGGCTCGATACCCCGTAGGGTTTCGTAGCATGGAAAACAAAAATTTCTATCGCATACAAACAAACAAGCCAAGATCTATCTACTAGATTGTAGCAACGAGTCGATGGAATAACTTACCCTCGAAGATTCCAAAGTGTTTAACGAGGCGGATTCTCGTGGGTGATGTAGTCGTACTCTTCCCGATCTCAAGATCGTGAGCGATCCTTCCGGCGCTGCGTTCGGCGCTCCATGATCGGTCACTGCGTTCGGTACGACGAAGACCTTCCTCTCCCTTGTTCCAAGGCAGCGGAGGTTGTAGCACTCTCCTCGTGATTCCGCAAAGACTGGCGTGGTACCGGAAGTAGAGGGGAGATCTCGCAGGGCTTCGCCTTAAGCCGGAGCGAGTATGGTGGAGTATAAGAGAGCTCCTCGGCGATCTAAGGTTTAGACACACCAAGGAGGAAGTGCTAGAGCCGGTGGCTAGGGTTCCGGGGACCCCAAGTCGGCGGCTAGGGCAAAACCCTAAGGGGGCGGCGGCGGCTATGGTGGTAGGCGCCAAGCTAGGGTTAGAGGAGAGGTACTTGTGTGTTCTAGGAGGGAGCCCTGCCCCTCCTTATATAGGTGGAGGGGCCGGCGGCCAAGGGGAGGGAGGGGAGTCCCTCCCCAACTCGGCTTGGAAGGGGCGCTGCCGGTTGGAGGAGGGATTCCCTCCCCAACTCGGTTTCCCACTTCCTCCTCTTTTCCTCTTTCCAAATTTAGCCGTTTGACTTTTCAATTTAGCCGTTTGACTTTTCAAACTAGGATTTGAATTAATCCTTTATTTGGAACAGCGATGACACTTAGTACATGATGCAATCATACCAACTTTGATACAACACATTCATGTACCCTTCCCCTCCGGAGTGCTGGACATTCCGGAACCTTCTAGAACATTCCCGATGAAAACACCGGAATCATTCCCCAACTCCGAAACGGGACTTTCCTTATATGAATCTTATTCTCCGGACCATTCCGGATCTCCTCGTGATATCCCGGATCCCATCCAAGACTCCGAACAACATTCGGTCTCTTTCTCATAATACCATAACTACTCAAACAACGTCGAATCCTTAAGTGTGTCTCCCTACGGTTCGTGAATTATGCGGACATGATCAAGACACTTCTCCGAACAATAACCAATAGAGGAATCTGGAAATTCATATGGCTCCCACATATTTCTACGATTACTTTGCGATTGAATGAACCACTTACATACGATACCAATTTCCCTTTGTCTCACGATAGTTTACTTATCCGAGGTTATGATCGTCGGTATCTCTGCATACCTAGTTCAACCTCGTTACCGATAAGTACTCTTTTCTCGTTCCCATGATATGTGATCCCTTGTGAGCTAGTCACATGCTTGCAAGCTAATTGGATGACATTCCACCGAGAGGGCCCAGAGTATATCTATCCGTCATATGGATGGACAAATCCCACTCTTGATCCATGTGTCTCAACCAATACTTTCCGAACACTCAATGCCACCTTTATAGCCACCCAGTTACGGTGTGGTGTTTGATGTCATCAAAGCATACATCCGGTAAAGGTGATATGCATGATCTCATGGTCGAAGGAATTAGGTTACTATGTATCAGAAAGCATATATCAATTGAACTATTGAAATGACTTGATCTTTATGCTACGCTTATCTATAGGAGTATGTCCACCATATCATTCTCCTAACGATATGATCTTGTTGTTGATAACATCTCAATGTTCATGATAGGGAAACCACAATCATTTATCAACCAACAAGCTAGTGATGTATAGAGGCTATACCAGGGACTTCAAATTAAGTTTACAAATCACACAAGTATTAATGTTTCCTTGTTAATACTATTATAGCATGAATGCAAACATTTATCATAAACACAAAGATATAATAATAACTACATTTATTATTGCCTCTAGGGAATATCTCCAACAGGTAGTGGGTGGCGAACAGTACTTTCTCGTTAGCTTCCACTCCTGCTACTTCCAGGTTGTTTTCCATGGTTTGCAGCCAATCGTCGGCATCTAGGGGCTCTTCCGACTTAGTGAAAACAGGTGGGTTGGTGTTCTGGAAATTCTTGAGCTTAGGTCCATGGTTGTCCTGATTTCCTTGGCCTTGATTGTTGTGGGCTAGTTGAGCTATCTGCAGAAGGGTAGCTAGGTTGGCTTGACGTTCGGCTCTTTCAGCTTCGCTGTCAGAAACCAACATTTGCAGGATCTGCAACATCGGGTCCGGGGATGAACCACTTCCTCCGCGTATCATCTGAAGATTGAGATAGATCATGAGAAAAGAGGGAAATTTCTAAGGTTCTAGGACTTCAAAAAGTTTTTAAAGTTTGAATCAGATTTTCTAGCAACTTGCTTTTCATTCATTCACTCATAGCACACGATGCAACACACACCACAACAAAGGAAAGCAGATGGTTTTAAGAACCATTCTGGAAACTACGATACAGTGGGACCGAATACAACTCACTACGCTAGTGCTCAAGTGCTACTACTCCTTGGAGTCGGTGTAGTCGTTATCCTCATCGTCATCGATGAAGGCGAAATCATCCTCATCGGTGAAGAATTCCATAGCCTGATCCTCCAGAAAATCATCATCATCGCTGAGATAGGAGTAGGGGTCTCCACGAAGATCCTCTCTGGCATTCTCCCTTTCCTCCAACTGCATGTCTCTCTCATGGATGGTCTCCTCCAAATCCGAGATATGGTGGCGAAGATGGGCAATGATGCGCTCCTTCTTGTCGAGCTGACGGCGGCGAGACTTGCGATCCTTCGCTAGTATGGCAATGGTCTGATCCTTCATCTTGATGATGGCGGACTTGTGGTTGGAGTAGTCACGGCAATTGTCCAATTCCTGCTGACGATCGTACATCATGAAGCTAAGGTGGTCCAACTGAGTCTTCAGCTCGGGGTGGTATGGGGCTTCCAGTGGCTGTCCATTAGCATCACGCCTTGGGCAAAACTCAAAGCGGGTACCCTTGATCTGGTTGATACTCTTCCCACACAGACGGGCAAGAGCTTCCTGCATGCCCTAGCAACTCCATCGAGCCAGTTGTTCTCTCTTAAGGTGAACTGAATTCCCTCAGCAGTGGGAGGTTCAATCTTTCCTCGGAGACTTGCAACAATTAGCCACTGCAGATCTTCTCCTCCTTGATCATTGAGCTGAGCTCCGAAGAACTCGGGGTGCGGATGCTCCAGAAGTTCCGAAAGCTGGTCGAAATCCCGCTCAAAGATCCCCAACTGATAAAACTTGCTGTACTTCACGTCCATCTATAAGAATATAGGATGAGTAAGTTAGTAGAGTGATCAAGTGTGTCCAATTTTATGTATTTTGAAAGAGTTTTTGAGGAACATGAATTTTCATGAAAGAAGCAAAGTGATAAGTATGGGAATAAGTTTTTGTAAATATTTGCTTCCTTTGGTTTTAAAACTAAGTTTTTGATTCAAACGTCCAGTCTAACTAGGGTCTCCTATGGTCAGGATGGCTCTGATACCAACTTGTCAACACCCGGATTTTTAATCCCAGATGCATGTTATGCCATACATCACAATCCAGGATTACCATTTTTGCGAGACATAACAAAATTGGATACCACAGTACATCATCCATTACAAACCATACATAAGGTCTTACACAAATAAGGATCTCATGATCCAGTTCTTAATACAACTCAAGCAGCGAAAATACGTAATAATAAAGGTAGCGTATGCGAAGCTCCATCTTCGGGGTCACAGGCAATGATGACGATGGGAGATGATCCTAGTTGTCGTAACCTTCCTGGGGTCCATCATCCTGGTACTCCTCTTCATAGTCTGGCCATGGGAATAGCCAGGGACAAAGCCATGAGTACTCTTTAAGTACTCGCAAACTAATACTAACAAGTGAAGGGGGTTTTTGTAATAGGACCCTAAGCTCTAGGGTTGTTTTGCAAAAAGACAGATATACCTCTACTAAGCTCAGAAGCAAGAGAAAGCTAGTCAAATTTTATAACACCTAAGTGGGAACTTGTATCTCATGCCACAACTCTGTTGTGGTCAAGTCAAATTATCAATTCATTTCACAAGTCATTTTGAAAACATCTGACGGGGGAACAGTATGGCCAATCCAACTGTCCATAACCGCGGATGCGGCTATTCAAATAGTTTGACACTCAGCAGAGATTGTACACTTTCACCACAACATTCGATACATCCGTCAGGAACAAATCCTGAATTCACCATACTCAGTATGCGGATAATCAATCCTAACCTTTCAATTACACGCCCTAGTATAAGCACCTCTCCTGTGAGTTTGGCCTCCCAACCATGACCAACTGTCATCTTGGGTACTGCACAGGTGGACAATCTTCACAAGGTAGCCTCAGCTCAGACCTTGGCCATGAGGGAACCAATACTAAGGTATATAAGTTTCCAGTCAAGCCCTACCCAATATTCGGGTATTGTGGTTGTACGGTAAAATTGGAATGGTATTGCATCCAGACAACCATTAGTTTTATAAAGGGCTAAGGCTCATGCCTCAACATTTTCATCACCAAAAATCATCTGGTGTTTGGAAACACATGTCAAAACATCTCAGTAGAATGATCCATCATTCCAAGGTTTTCATAACCATTTTCCACCAAGTATTCCCATCTAAAGTTGATCAAGTTTTATGCTTAGCACTAGCATCTACCAGTGGGGGTAAGTACTAATGAGGGGTGATAAGAAGTGGAGATTAACTAAGTTCAATCTCATGCCTTAGGATGACATCAAGATTATCTAGCTTAGGCCAAATTTTATGCTCTTTATGCAACCTTCAATTATCTTTCCAGTATCTAAAATTCACTTAAATAAACTCTAAGGAAAAGCTTTGATAAAGAAATAAAGTAGAAAGATTGCAAGCAAAACTAGGATTGGGTATCAGCAAATGTGTTTAACCAAGCATGCTTAGTGCATTGCATAGGTCAACTTGATTAGTAAGGCTTGCTAAAGTAGAGTATCTTGCAAGTGTTATCTTGCTCAATCAACTAGTAGTATTAGGCTTGCCTTGTGGAGAGCAGTGGTTGAAGTTCTCCTCGGCTTCTTCTTCGTAGTATCCTCCTTCCTCCTCGTATCCTTGGTCGGTACTAGCGTCTATAAATAAATACGAGGTACACAATCACCAAACAATACTTAACTACTTTCAATCATCACACAAAGGGGTTCTATAGATGATCTAGCATCATCACTAATATTACAAGACTAAGCATTTGTCTTATTGATTTTATTTTTAGAAAAGTAATTTCTACTCATTGAAAAACTACTTAAGATTTAATATTCTCCAAACCAAACATGGGATCATGTTGACACAAGTAATCACCACATATTTCAGTACATGGGAATGTGATTTAAAGTGGTGTCACAATTTAATAAGGTTTAACCTTTTTATTTTAAATAAAATAAGTGACTAGAAATGCCTATATGGTATTTTTTATCACTTGAACATTATTTCTGTAAGTAAACCCATATATTTTTTTATATATTCTGAAAGGTATGGTTAAATGTGATTTTTGAGAGTTGGAATCAACTCAAAAGCTATTATGGTTTAAATTTGAAAAATGTTTGAAGGCAGAAAAGCTGCTGCCTTGTTATTTTTACCAAGGGTGATCTATAGATCCAAATGATTTGAATCCAATGGTCTTGGATTAAGCATTTCAAGACCTTTCTAACAAAATTGGTTTCATTCAATTTGGTTCACTGAATCAAGCTGGGTTGATTTTTGAAACTAGACACAGAACTGTGTTTGAATGAAAATAGAAAAATCTAAATTCAGACGAGTGGGCTGCGCGGGAACGGGAAATGGGCTGGCCCAGTGTCACTCAGCCTTGGGCGAATCGACAGGGTCTCTGGTCGGCGACTCACTAAACGCCGCAAAGATCTTGGCGATGTGGTGCGTTGGATTAGAAGTAAGATCAACGGCTGAGGGTCGTCGTCGATGATGAACTAGTCACCGGCGAGCTCGAACCCTAGCGGCTCAGTGAGTGTCGTGGGAGGCTCACCGAGGCTCAGGCGAAGGTCGGCGATGCGGGCGAACGACGAATTCGACAACGGCGAACCTCCTGGTACCGGCAGCTCCTCCTGGGGCGGCTCCAATCGATGGCTTCCTTCTTCTCCAGCAGCGGTGGGCTGCGGTGAAATTTTGGCGACGCGCTGCTCGCCTTGCTCCGGGAATGAGGTGGGGTGGTTCTGGGTGAGAGAGGAGTGGAATGGTGTGAAGAATTTGAGCGGGGAGGCCTCTATTTATAGTGGCGAGAGGGGACCGATGGGCGCGGGCTGAGCTCGTCGTGGTCGACGGCACAGAGGGCTATCGGCATGGGCGACGGTAGGGGGCGGTTCGGTGCTCCCTGGCGAAGCTCAACAGCGTGGTGGCGAGGCGTGGGGCGGTGCGGATTGGTCGGAACGCTGCGGTGCTCTGCGCGTGCCCGACGGAAGTTTTAATGGCGCACAGAGCGTGTGGTCCGCGCGGCGGCGAATGGGTGTGTCTGCGGGGTTGCTGGGACGGTGGTGATCGCGCGTGCACGCGGCGAGGGCGATGCGCGGTCTGTGGGCGTCTGTCGAGCGTGGCGCACAAGGCGCGCTCTCGGCATGGTTGCAGAGCGGCTTGGCATGGTCTATGCGTGTGGTCCAAGGGCTGGCATCGCGCGCGGCTTGGACAGGGAGTGGCGGTGGGGTTCTAGCTCGCTCCCAGACAAGGTTGGCGAGGCTAGTGCTGCTTGTAGCTTGTTGTCCACACTGGGGTGACAATGGTGCTCTCGGGTTGTTCACCATTGATGAAAATGGCTAGCTTACAGTGGTGCTAGAAATTAGTTAAGGTTGTTAGATGATCTACTAAGGCTAGTGGTGCCCAGAGAGGGAACAAGTTAGGACAGAATCACTGCACACTATAGTGTTTTGATTTTGTTTGATTTGTATCTGCCAGGTGTTTGATGAAATGGCCGCATGAATTCAAGTTTTGAATTTTGAAAAGATTTTTGGTGGGTGTGCTAGTCATGTGCTTGTGAGTCTGTGGATGCTTGGGTTTTGAAAGTTGAGCTTGTTTGAGTGGTTTTTGAAAAAGTGGGATCTTCCCATATGATATAGATTCAATTTTTAACTGTCCTTTAAACTATGCATTTGAATGATTTTGGATGATCACAAAGTGGGCCTTGGTACCTTGTTATGAGTACTATCAAGGGGTGCAAAGATCCAAACAAGTTCCTGTTAAGTTCTAAAAGTTAGGGATAGCCAAAGTAGGCATGGGAGTTAAATTGGCCAAAGTGACCATTCACTTAATTGGTTTGTTTTGATTTGTTTGTCTTTGGGAAAAGTGTGGGGATTGTTTAGATGATGTTTATTTCACCTAAGAATCATTTTACAAGCAAAGAAACACACAAGCATGGCAATTCAAAAGAATCCAAATTGGTAATGCATACACATATGCATGCTTTCATATTTTAAATTTGCAATGTTTTTGTTAACCCTAATTTTGATGATTAGAGTTTGATGATTCTAGTTTAATATTTTTGGGATGTTACAGCCTCAATCCCTTGGCTGGATATAAGAAATCCGAGTAACTTGCCAGCCGGGACACCAAATGTGCATTTTTCCAGGTTTAGTTTCATCCGGAATCTTCTTAAGTTTGCGAATGTTTGACGCAGGTCCTCAATTAGAGTATGACTTTGCTTGGTTTTTATCACCACGTCATCGACGTATACTTGAACATTTTTTTCTAATTGATCTTTCAAGCATTTTTGCATGCATCTTTGATATGTTGCACTTGCATTTCTCAATCTGAATGGCATGGTACGATAGCAATAAGCCCCATACGGGGTGATAAAAGATGTCTTTATTTGATCATTCAGATGCAGTGGCATCTGATGAAATCTAGAATACGCATCCACAAATGACAACAACTCACACCCAGTAGTAGAATCTATGACCTGATCGATCCGTGGTAGGGGAAATGGATCTTTTGGACATGCCTTATTGAGGTTCGTGTAATCAATACACATGCGCCATACTACTGCCACGTTCGGGTCATCTTTTTTCTTCTCGACCAAGACTGGGTTTGACAACCAATCCGTGTGTAGTACTTCCATGATGAATCCAGCATCTAAGAGTCTAGCAATCTCGGCAGCTATTACTTTCCTCCTATCTTCGGCGAAGCGGCGGAGGGGTTGCTTCACCGGCTTGGCATCTGGCCTTACATGAAGAGAGTGCTCAGCCAGCTCCCTCAGAACTGCTTGCAAATCCTGTGTGGTCCATGAAAAGATATCCCAATTCTCACGGAGGAAGCTGGTGAGCTCGCTTTCCTATTTGTCAGTGAGGCCAGCCCCAATGGTGACTATACGCTCCGGGAAAGTCTCATCCACCTGTACCTTCTTGGTTTCTTTGGTAGCTTGAAATGACACATTGCCATGCGGGTTAGTGAGTGCCGGCATAGACATTTGTGTTGCTTTGGCCAATGCTACCACTTCCAACATTTGATGCTTTTCCTATGCTATGACCAGTGATTCGGCCAACAAAGATCCGGCTAAGGCACAAGCAATGGACCTTTTGTAGTCTCCCTCAACTGTAATCACCCCACATGGGCCTGGCAGCTTCATCTTCAAGTAAGCAATGTGAGGAGTAGCCATAAACTTTGCCATAGTTGTCCTGCCAAGTAAGGCATGATACGAGCTGACCAAATCAACCACCTCGAACTCTATGGCTTCGGTGCGACAATTTTCCCTATTGCCGAATAAAACGTCGACCCAAATCTTGCCAATTGGCTCACGGGACAATCCCGGCACAATGCCATGGAAAATTGTCTTAGTCGGCTCCAGCATGTTCATGGTAATTCCTAGCTTGAGCATGGTATCCTTGTACATGATGTTGATGCTACTGCCATCATCGACCAGTACCTTGGAAAACTTCACATTGATATCCGGGGCCATGAACGTTGGATATAAGACTTGAGCATATCCTCATGGGGTTGGCATGATCTTGGAGTAATCCTTTATGCTCCAAGTTATTTCTTGCTCAGACCAATGCATGTACTTGGGAATTGCCGGCATTGTGGCATTCACTTCCATCATTTGTTGCTGCTGACTCTTTTTGTCATTCGTCTCTATGACGAAGACGACATAGCTCTGGTGATGTTCTATACTCATTTCTAGTTCCGTGGCCAACATGAGCGTCATCACCTCTTAGATTATGCACCTGGTGCACAGTTTCTCTTCTCTCTTGATTGTGATACCTTGGCTGCCTGTTTTCGTATCTGTTATCTGTTCCCACAACTTGAGCATTTCCTCCTGTAAGTCGTGGAGGGGGAGATGGTGGTAGATGCTTATTCGGCGAATCCACTCTATCTCCTTTCTGAAACCAAGTGCATTTACTTGTTGTGTGATTAGCTGGCTTACTCGGACTAGGCGTGTGAAACTTACACGGCTGGTCCAGCATCACCTCATAGGTAAATTTTTGTCGGTCCTGATATTGCTTCCTTTGTTCATATGGTTTTTTGCCATCATTCTTTGGCACGCACTATTTTTGTCCACTTGTCCTTTGACATTGGCTACTTCCAACATCTAGACGATCCTGACTCACGGCCGCAACCTGAGTCAAACCATATCTGTACTCTGGCCTTTCGTCTCTTCTCTTGCTTATGTATTCGGATCTTTCCTGGCGCCTTTGCGACCCGGCAGCGTCATAGATCTGAGTCTTAGTCATCCCATCTGCCGACATGAGCAGCGGCTGAGTCGGATCTCCTAACGCATATGAATCAGCGATTCTTATTGTTTTTGCCAAACTTGCCGGCATATCCCTCTGTAACCTTTGCCACAGCACACTTCCATGTTTGCACCCTTGTGCAAACCAAGCGATTGTTTGTGACTCGATTACCCCTTCGCAAGAGTTGCGCATTGTGCACCATCTTGTGAGGAATTCTCTACCTGTCTCATTCGGCCTTTTCTTGCACATTGCTAGCTGTTGTGGGCGATTCGGCCTCTTGTAGGTGCTTGTGAAATTGCTCACAAAAGCGTCTTGAAAATCGATGCAGCTGTTGATACTTCCGGGTGGCAAATTGTTCAGCCAAACCCAAGCTGGTCCTTCTAGCATTTGTGGTACATATCGTACTTCCCATCTCAAATTCCCATGCGTGATCTTCACAGCAGTTCCATAATCTATGAGCCAATCCTCTGGCTTTGTGCTTCCATCGTATGTTTTTGTTCCCCTGGCCAACTGGAAATTTGGTACCGGTGGCTCCTTCATGATCCTCGGGCCAAAGCATGGTGGACCCTGCGGACCTTGTGACTCGATCAGCTCTGCCATCTTTATTCAGTCAAGCTTCAGCCTTGCATCATACGGCTGAAGGTTCCTGCCTCCGAGTCTAGCTCCCATCGCTTGGTATGCGTGATCCGGCAGTTCATATCCGTCATTGTCACATCCCAAGATTTTCCAAATCTTGTAATGTGAAAAATAAGTAAACAAAATAAATTATTGTTGAATTTTAGGGTGAAAAGAAACTTTTGTTTTAAGTGGAAACTTAAAAATCCCATCTTGAACAAACTTTAATTAAAGTTTGAATTCAATAAAATCCAAACCAAAAGAAATGCATTCCTCTTAAAATGCATCTGGAAATTTAAACACTTGGAAAATAAATCCAAACCCTAAAACCCTAATGGAATAAAATCATTTCCAAATATCTCCAAGCCTATGGATTTGATCCATATAAAAATCTTTTCAACAAACATTTACAAATGATAAAGAATGACAAATAGAAATATTATAAAACCATATAAACTGGTTTCACTTAAATTGGAACCATAAATAAAATCTTATGAATATAATAAGGTAAGGAAATTAAATTTCCAAAGCTAATAAAGAACCTATCTACAAATCCATACCAAATGGTGAGAAAATAATCCTAAAGACATTTAAAAAGATAAATAAATATTAAACAAGATTTTACAAATTGGAATCACC
This sequence comes from Avena longiglumis, assembly GCA_030063025.1. Classification (NCBI taxonomy): domain Eukaryota; kingdom Viridiplantae; phylum Streptophyta; class Magnoliopsida; order Poales; family Poaceae; genus Avena; species Avena longiglumis. The sequence continues at coordinate 450,143,679 of CP125974.1, read as the reverse complement.
AAGTTTGAATCTCTAAATAAAAAGATAAGGATTTTATAAGATGAAGAAAGAAATATTAAATAAAGAATATTTGAAGACCAAATCAAATCTTGGCCAAATCCATAAGCAAATGGAATGAATTATAATCCAAATCCAAATGAAATAAAAGGATGAAGAATTTCCAAAATAAATAAAATGGCATTAACCAGTCTATCCCTATTTTTAATAAAGACAAATCTCTAATAAGAATAATTATATAATACATGAGAAAATAGTATTTTGGAATTTACCCAAGTGGAATAAAAGTTGTTTAACTAACTCAACTAAAATAAATCTTCCAAATAAAAATTAGGGAATTAAAACTATATTAAATTCCATTGGAATTAAAACAAATGCCCAATTAAAATGATTAATAAACCATATTAAAATTATTCCAAATAAATCAAAGTGAATTATTTGAACCCAAACAATCAAATAAAAACCTACTTAAAAGATTTGGAAAGTTTAAAGAATTTAAATGGTGTTTGAAATATTATTAAAACCTATTTGATTTAATACAAAGACCTAATTTAAATAATTAAAAAGGCACTAAAGGAATAAAAAATTTATTCTAAATTTGACATCAGAATGTGGTATTAAACAGTGTTTGAATATACACAAAATTTGGCAAAGGTTTGAATTCAAATGAGTGTTTGAATTAAATAAACAAAACCAAAACAGAATAAAATAAAAGGAAAAAGAAAAACAATTAGTATTAAAAAAAAGGAAAACGGACTCGACCCAGTCAGCTAGCCCAACAAGGCCCAGTTAGCCCACCTCTCCTTCTCTCCCGCAGAAAACGATTCGCACCCACATATGAACCCGCAAGGTCGCTGACCAAAGGACCCCACCGCACCCTTCTCTCTCTCTCGCTGCCAGACGACCACACCGCCAGCTCTCTTCTTCCTCACCCGCGCGCAAACCTCGCCGGCGGTTTCTGCCGTTAAACACTCGTGTCAATACTTGTTATTGCCAGCGTTACTCCACCCCGTGACCATGCTGTATTAATTGCCTCCCTCTTCTCCCTCTTTCCCCCCAGACGCCACCCCACCGGAGCCCCCAGGCTGCGCCAATTTCTTGCGACATCACCTCTGTCTCCGACGACTTTCCCGGCCGATTCCGGCAGCCCCTCACCGCCCCTTGCCTCCTCGACCATGCTCACATGATCCAGCTCCTGGCGAACCTTCCCGTAGCAACAGCTCGCTCGCGCGCGTGCCAGAATGTCGGCAACGTCTTCACCAGTGCGCCACCGACGACCCCGCAACTCCGGCGAGCTACTGACGCCAAACCCGTGCGCCCCTCGTGTGCTGGTGAGTACCCCTACAACCCCCAAGACCGTGCGCATCCTCCTGATACTTTTCCTCGCTTGCTTGCATCCTAGGCGCTCATCTTCGACCACGACCGTGCGCACCCGACGCCAGCGAGAACTCCGATGAGCGATTCCGATCGCCTCTGTGCGCCTCTTCGCCAACCACGAGCACGTTGAGCTCCAGCACATCCCGGCGAACACGGTGAGCATACCCTCCCTTCCCCTAGCTTCCTGGAATAGCCAGAGCGCCGCCACCCGAGCGTCGCCGCCGCCAGCCACCGTCGCTCGCGCCGCTAGTTAGTGGCAGGCTAACGGTAGCCGTCCGATCCAGATCGTAGAGACGCGATAGATTCATTTAACTAAAGGGGTATTGATCGATCTGTGCCGTGCGATGTCAGTTAAATCCTACGGTCTGAATTGCTGATCCAGACAAACCGGTACCAGCGAATAAGAATTAGCCACGTGGCTATGTTCGTTTGATTTAAAACAGATTTGATCTATTAGATGCTAGATTTTGTAAAATCTATAACTTTTAATCTACACGTCCAAATTTTGCAAATTTTATATCAATGTATTCAGCAATACAAACCCTAGCCAACCATGCACTTTGTTTAGTAAAAATCTTTTGTTAGATTGTTTGTTTTTACAGAAACTTGTGTATGCATGTTTAGGATATAAAATTTATTCCAAAATGATTTTGAGGATAAAATCTTTGGCAAATGGTGTGTTTTGAACCTACTGACCATAGGAAACTAATTGTGGTTTCAAAAATGTATTTGGTGAAGCAAAAGAATAAACTTTGGATTTAAACCATTTCTAGTCAAATAAAAGTAATGTTTATTTATTTAAAAATGCTTTTAGTAGAAAATCTTTGGGAAATGTTTTGGAATAAACTCTCTGACCCCAAACACCAAGTTTTATGACTTTAAAATGTATTTGGTAAACCCTATAAAATTATTACTTTGCTAAAGGCAATTTCAACCACATGAAATAATGATTTGGTTTAAAAATGGTTTAGAGATAGAATCTTTTGCAAATGGTTTTGCCACTTTACAAAATGACCAAATGGTGTTTCCAAATGTTCATAACTTACTATAAACCACTTTTACAAATAAAACAACCTTTTGCATGTTTGCATGCATTGTTTTGTTTTATTATTGTATGTGATGTTTTGCTTGATTGTTAGATTGAAATATTGTTTGCTTGATTGAATTGTAGTGATTTGAAGTGAGTGAACATTACAAAGATCAAGGAGTGAACTTATACTCTCTACCAAAAAGGCAAGTGATGATTCATACTTTTGTCCCATTATTTTCACTATGCATTAGTGATATTTCTAAGTAGGACTTGCATGGAATTTTTGCTAAGTATAAACTATGCTATGGGAAATCCTAGTAGATGTAACCTTAGTAGAAATTTCCTAAGTTAAGATTCCTACTACTATGATGCTTAGCTTAGCTAGTAGAAAACAAGGGTGGAAAAATATATTCATGCTATGGAAAATTTCTAAGTCCGAGGACTTGTGTTTTGTTTAATAAAACAACTAAGTTAATGAATCACCTGGGTGGAATGGAAGGAATGGTTTGTGTTGAGTGGTTACACAAGGCCAAGGGACTGGTGAACCTTGTGTATCTCACTTGTGGATGGACACCCAGGAACAAAGAGATTTGAGATGTCAAATGTTGAGAAGCTTCAAGTGCAGCCACTTGGCATTATGGGCTCTGCGTGGATCATATAGGTTGCAATAACTTAGCCAAATGGACAGTTGGTGGTAGGGGTTTGATAGGTTGGAGCGCGTCCATTCTGGTCTAAGGGAAGGCTTCTGAAAGATCTTGTCTTGGGAAACCAAGTCTTGTGGGGAAAGTGCACCACCTCTGCAGAGTGAAAAATCTAAGTACTTAGCCATGTCCCTGGCAAAGGACAATTTGAGCATCAAGACATGGAAGCTATCAATAATCTCCTCATCCCAATTTCTAAGTTAAAATCTTGTGGGTGAACAAGGGATTGAAGGATCACCAATTTCTATTGGGAGATGCCTTGGGAATGATTTTGTCAGCAAAAACTTAGTGTTTTCAAATGATAAAGAAAATCTATTTTGAGCAATGCAAGCCTAAAGCTCCACTTAGCCAAATGCATATAGATGATAGACTCCACTATACTACATAGTATCGCTTGCCAATACAATTCAAATGTATTGACCCTTGTGGCTGTAACTTGTTATGTTGCAGGTTTTGTTTGATATTAGTGAAATAGGATTACAAGTCTACAACCAACATGTCTGCCTGTGGCACTTTGAAGATGAAGGACCCCATGCTATTGTTATATTCTGCTTCATTGTAATGAGATAGCCAAATTAGCTATGTAAGTGTAATAAATTATTTTATTCCTGGTTATAAAGTTGTATTATGAACTTTTTTCTTGATATTACATCTTAACTGTGGATGCTAGCTATTGATCCAGGGACTAGCATTCTAAACATAGGGATCTCTACCTTATTAAAGGTTGGGAACCTTACAGATGGTATCAGAGCCAGGTTATGTTGCCTGTAGGATTTGTAACCCTAGGATTGGACAAAAACCCCTTAAAAAATAGGAGTTGTATTTGTTCCAAAACTTATTTACAAACAATCTTGTAAACTCTTTCCTCAACCATTTTGGTTTTGATTCTACATCTCTTCTATTTCAAACTTGATGGACAAGCCTACCCCATGGCCGAAGACTTCACCATGTGCAAAGGACTTCATCAACTCTAATGACTTCAACATCTTCAACTCTAATGACTTCAACATCTTCAAGTGGTTTCAACCTTATTCTCAACAAGGATTTCAACCTTGGATATCACTAAGGACTACAAGTGAGACAAGAGATGTTACTCAAGACTTGAAGACTAAGGAAACACAACTTAGAAGGAACCATCACCATTTTAAAGTTTTGGGACCAAGAATTTTTCCAAGGAAACCATGATCTTGTTCAAGAAGAATCAACCAAGAAGGATGGAAAGATCTCAAGTGAACCATATAGATGGACTACCATATTTTGTTTAAGTCAAACCCACCAACTTATGTGGTGTAACAAAAATATTTTTGGTTGCCTAAAAAAAATATATGCTTGAAACTTGTTGTTTGAGTGGAATGGTTGTTTGTGATTGCTTGCACATTGTTTGTGTGAATTGTGATGTGTGTGATTAGAATTGATTCCTTAGAAATCTTTTGCCTATTCTAATCCCAATCCAACCCAAACAGATGACTACTCCAAGAGACTCCAACATCAAGGATGGCAACAACAACAACAACCAAGAGGTCAACATGAGAGACCAACTGCTTGGAAGACAAACCCAGTTGAACCAAGTGACAACTCAGTTTTTAGCCAACAACAATTAGATAGACCCAACCATGCAAAAAGTTTTGGAAACTCAATCCCAATTGTTGTAAGGGATGGCCACTCAAATGATCAACATGGGAGACAACTCTTCCCAAGGAGTTTGTGACAACAAGGATGACAAAGATGTTATTCTATAAGGAACCCAAGCTTGCAATATTTGTGGAGACAAGGATCACACTTCCAAGGAGCATGAAGATCAATGCCCCAATTGTGAAGAGAAACATCCAATTGACCAATGCCCCAATCCCAAGCTACTTGTTACCTATGTGAAGGAAACAATCATGTCCCTATCCAATGCCCCATCTATTCCACAGTTCAACAAAGGAAACAAGGTGGAGTGCAACAACTGATTGTAGATTACCATGAGAGAGCCAAGTCTACCAAGAAGGATGAAGACAAAGGAAAATCTCAGCTTGTACCTCCTAGCAATATGACCCAATTTAAAGGACCAAAGAGGAGACATATGTATTATCCAAGGAATAATAGAAGGTCAAGGAGACCAGGAACTGTTCCTACCTTTGAGATAACATATGAAGAACATGAACTAGAAGCACTCCTAGCTTTGGAGAAACCCAAGAAAAAGAAGGACAAAAGCCATGTGCAATGTGTTCATTGCAAAGAAATGGGACACTATGCCAGTGAATGTCCAGAGAAGAAGAAGTATAAGGAGATTATCCAAGTGTGGTGCAACAACTGCAAAGAGCTAGGCCATTATGTAGCAACTTTTCCACAGAAGATACGTGAATAACTCAATCTTATCACATGTTACAACTGTGGTAACCAAGGACATTATGCAAGCAACTGTCTAGAAAAGATGAAGCACAAGATAAAGCCTATGAAGGATCTCAGCCTAGTCACATATTTCAAGTGTGGAAACAAAGGACACTATGCAGATGTTTGCCCAGAAAGGTTTCAGCAGGATCCCAAGAAAACCAAGATGTAATCTAGTTAGAAACTTTGTAAGGGTGGTAGTACCCTAGATGCTCTGAGCCAACTTGTAACCCCTAGCCTCCCCAAATATCGGGACGAGATTTATTTTAAGGGTGGTAGCCTATCACATCCCAAGATTTTCCATATCTTGTAATGTGAAAAATAAATAAACAAAATAAATTATTCTTGAATTTTAGGGTGAAAAGAAACTTTTGTTTTAAGTGGAAACTTAAAAATCCCATCTTGAACAAACTTTAATTAAAGTTTGAATTCAATAAAATCCAAACCAAAAGAAATGCATTCCTCTTAAAATGCATCTAGAAATTTAAACACTTGGAAAATAAATCCAAACCCTAATGGAATAAAATCATTTCCAAGTATCTCCAAGCCTATGGATTTGACCCATATAAAAATCTTGTCAACAAACATTTACAAATGATAAAGAATGATAAATAGAAATATTATAAAACCATATAAACTGGTTTCACTTAAATTGGAACCATAAATAAAATCTTATGAATATAATAAGGTAAGGAAATTAAATTTCCAAAGCTAATAAAGAACCTATCTACAAATCCATACCAAATGGTGAGCAAATAATCCTAAAGACATTTAAAAAGATAAACAAATATTAAACAAGATTTTACAAATTGGAATCACCAAGTTTGAATCTCTAAATAAAAAGATAAGGATTTTATAAGATGAAGAAAGAAATATTAAATAAAGAATATTTGAAGACCAAATCAAATCTTGGCCAAATCCATAAGCAAATGGAATGAATTATAATCCAAATCCAAATGAAATAAAAGGATGAAGAATTTCCAAAATAAATAAAATGGCATTAACCATTCTATCCCTATTTTAATAAAGACAAATCTCTAATAAGAATAATTATATAATACATGAGAAAATAGTATTTTGGAATTTACCCAAGTGGAATAAAAGTTGTTTAACTAACTCAACTAAAATAAATCTTCCAAATAAAAATTAGGGAATTAAAACTATATTAAATTCCATTGGAATTAAAACAAATGCCCAATTCAAATGATTAATAAACCATATTAACAAATAAATCAAAGTGAATTATTTGACACCCAAACAATCAAATAAAAACCTACTGAAAAGATTTGGAAAGTTTAAAGAATTTAAATGTTGTTTGAAATATTATTAAAACCTATTTGATTTAATACAAAGACCTACTTTAAATAATTAAAAAGGCACTAAAGGAATAAAAGTTTTATTCTAAATTTGACATCAGAATGTGGTATTAAACAGTGTTTTAATATACACAAAATTTGGCAAAGTTTTGAATTCAAATGAGTGTTTGAATTAAATAAACAAAACCAAAACAGAATAAAAGAAAAGGAAAAAGAAAAACAATTAGTATTAAAAAAAGGAAAACGGACTCGACCCAGTCAGCTAGCCCAACAAGGCCCAGTTAGCCCACCTCTCCTACTCTCCCGCAGAAAACGATTCGCACCCACATATGAACCCGCAAGGTCGCTTACCAAAGGACCCCACCGCACCCTTCTCTCTCTCGCTGCCAGACGACCCCACCGCCAGCTCTCTTCTTCCTCACCCGCGCGCAAACCTCGCCGGCGGTTTCTGCCGTTAAATGCTCGCGCCAATACTCGTTACTGCCAGCGTTACTCCACCCCGTGACCATGCTGTATTAATCGCCTCCCTCTTCTCCCTCTTTCCCCCCAGACGCCACCCCACCGGAGCCCCCAGGCTGCGCCAATTTCTTGCGACATCACGTCTGTCTCCGACGACTTTCCCGGCCGATTCAGGCAGCCCCTCGCCACCCCTTGCCTCCTCGACCATGCTCACATGATGCCCACCTCCTGGCGAACCTTCCCGTAGCAACAGCTCGCTCGCGCGCGTGCCAGAACGTCGGCAACGTCTTCACCAGTGCGCCACCGACGACCCCGCAACTCCGGTGAGCTACTGGCGCCAAACCCGTGCGCCCCTCGTGTGCTGGTGAGTACCCCTACAACCCCCGAGACCGTTTGCATCCTCCTGATACTTTTCCTCGCTTGCTTGCATCCCAGGCGCTCGTCTTCGACCACGACCGTGCGCACCCGACTCCAGCGAGAACTCCGGTGAGCGATTTCGATCGCCTCTGTGCGCCCCTTCGCCAACCACGAGCACGTTGAGCTCCAAGACATCCCGGCGAACACGGTGAGCATAACCTCCCTTCCCCTAGCTTCCTGGAATAGCCAGAGTGCCGCCGCCCGAGCGTCGCTGCCGCCAGCCACCATCGCTCGCGCCGCCAGTTAGTGGCAGGCTAACGGTAGCCGTCCGATCTAGATCGTAGAGACGCGTTAGATTCATTTAACTGAAGGGGTATTGATTGATCTGCGCCGTGCGATGTCCGTTAAATCCTACGGTCTAAATTGCTGATCCAGACGAACCGGTACCAGCGAATAAGAATTAGCCACGTGGCTCTGTTCGTTTGATTTAAAACAGATTTGATCTATTAGATGCTAGATTTTGTAAAATCTATAATTTTTAATCTACATGTCCAAATTTTGCAAATTTTATATCAATGGATTCAGCAAGACAAACCCTAGCCAACCATGCACTTTGTTTAGTAAAACTCTTCTGTTAAACTGTTTGTTTTTACAGAAACTTGTGTATGCATGTTTAGGATATAAAATTTATTCCAAAATGATTTTGAGGATAAAATCTTTGTAAAATGGTGTGTTTTGAACCTACTGAACATAGGAAACAAATTGTGGTTTCAAAAATGTATTTGGTGAAACAAAAGAATAAAATTTGGATTTAAACCATTTCTAGTCAAACAAAACTAATGTTTATTTATTTAAAAATGCTTTTAGTAGAAAATCTTTGGGAAATGTTTTGGAATAAACTATCTGACCCCAAACAACAAGTTGTATGACTTGAAAATGTATTTGGTAAACCCTATAAAATTATTACTTTGCTAAAGGCAATTTCAACCACATGAAATAATGATTTGGTTTAAAAATGGTTTAGAGATAGAATCTTTTGCAAATGGTTTTGCCACTTTACAAAATGACCAAATGGTGTTTCCAAATGTTCATAACTTACTAGAAACCACTTTTAAAAATAAAACAACCTTTTGCATGCTTGCATGCATTGTTTTGTTTTATTATTTTATGTGATGTTTTTCTTGATTGTTAGATTGAAATATTGTTTGCTTGATTGAATTGTAGTGATTTGAAGTGAGTGAACATTGCAAAGATCAAGGAGTAAACTTATACTCTCTACCAAAAAGGCAAGTGATGCTTCATACTTTTGTCCCATTATTTTCACTATGCATTAGTGATATTTCTAAGTAGGACTTGCATGGAATTTTTGCTAAGTATAAACTATGCTATGGGAAATCCTAGTAGATGTAACCTTAGTAGAAATTTCCTAAGTTAAGATTCCTACTACTATGATGCTTAGCTTAGCTAGTAGAAAACAAGGGTGGAAAAATATATTCATGCTATGGAAAATTTCTAAGTCTGAGGACTTGTGTTTTGTTTAATAAAACAACTAAATTAATGAATCACCTGGGTGGAATGGAAGGAATGGTTTGTGTTGAGTGGTTACACAAGGCCAGGGGAATAGTGAACCTTGTGTATCTCACTTGTGGATGGCCACCCAGGAACAAAGAGATTTGAGATGTCAAATGTTGAGAAGCTTCAAGTGCAGCCACTTGGCATTATGGGCTCTGCCTGGATCATATAGGTTGCAATAACTTAGCCAAATGGACAGTTGGTGGTAGGGGTTTGATAGGTTGGAGCGCGTCCATTCTGGTCTAAGGAAGGCTTCTGAAAGTTCTTGTCTTGGGAAACCAAGTCTTGTGGGGAAAGTGCACCACCTCTGCAGAGTGAAAAATCTAAGTACTTAGCCATGTCCCTGGCAAAGGACAATTTGAGCATCAAGACATGGAAGCTATCAAGAATCTCCTCATCCCAATTTCTAAGTTAAAATCTTGTGGGTGAACAAGGGATTGAAGGATCACCAATTTCTATTGGGAGATGCCTTGGGAATGATTTTGTCAGCAAAAACTTAGTGTTTTCAAATAATAAAGAAAATCTATTTTGAGCAATGCAAGCCTAAATCTTCACTTAGCAAAATGCATATAGATGATAGACTCCACTATACTACATAGTATCACTTGCCAATACAATTCAAATGTATTGACCCTTGTGGCTGTAACTTGTTATGTTGCAAGTTTTGTTTGATATTAGTGAAATAGGATTACAAGTCTACAACCAACATGTCTGTCTGTGGCACTTTGAAGATGAAGGACTCCATGCTATTATTATATTCTGCTGCATTGTAATGAGATAGCCAAATGAGCTATGTAAGATGTAATAAATTATTTTATTCCTGGTTATAAAGTTGTATTATGACCTTTGTTTCTTGATATTACATCTTAACTGTGGATGCTAGCTATTGATCCAGGGACTAGTATTGTAAACACAGGGATCTCTACCTTATTAAATGTTGGGAACCTTACAGTCGTTTACCATCGCCGAGTAACCATCATTGTACCTGTTCGTGATCGGGTCAGCAGGCTGCTATGCTGCTTTTCCCACGCTTGGATGTCTTCTTTTGCGTTGAGCTGGTGCGTTATTCGGTGATGGATTTCCTCCTCCTGCCGAGTGAGCTCCACGCCTAGGTTGAGGTGCAAAAATTTTCCCTCCATTGTCGTTTCTTTGCCCTGCTTGCCTTTCTCGGCCTGCATTTTCCTGGTTTTCATTTCCTTGGGCATTATTCCTTCTTGTTCCCTGTGCATGCGCTAGGTTTCCCTGAGCCATTGTCGGGTCATAAGTGATCATCTGCTTGTTTCTCCCTGAATCTACACTTTTTTCTTTTCTTGGTCTTGGCGCTGCTCCGAGTGAGGATGTCGTGTGACCTGCTGATCTTGCCGGGACAGGAGTCGCCGAGTGAACAAGTTGTGACCTCCCCGCTATACCCGGATTCGCTCTGTAGTATGCTTCATTCAGCATACTAGCTGCTCTTACCAGTTCATTGACTCGCTCTTTTTGTCTTTTCTTTTCTTTTCTTATCCCGTCAAGTGGGGTAATTTTGCCATTGCTGCTTCTGCGGCTCGCATGTTAGATGTTGTTGTATTGTATGTTGGCCACATAGATGTTTCGTTGCTATTCTCTGGCGTTATTTTTGATGTTGCATCCACCAGCTCCTCATTGAGGTTTCTTCCTCTTAATCTAGTTGCATCAAGCCGGGTCTTTGCGCCCTTGACTCGATTTGCCGAGTTGAGCTCTCGAATTGTGATATCCACATCTTGCTGTAACTGTGCCAACTCCTTGGATTTCTCTAGAACCTTTATCCTAGCCTCCTCTAACTCGGCTTGCACACTTGTCGGGTCAGTTGCTTGCGCTACTGGCTCTGCTAGCTTATCTATCGCATCTTGCAGCTCCTTAGCCCTTTTACTCCTAGCTATGTTTTCCGACTTTTCTAGCGGTGCTTTTGCTGTTCTTGCAGCCTTTGGTGTTTCTTCATGATTTCCTCCCTTAGCATTCTCATTCACTACTAGAACTATCGGTGGAGCTGCTGGGTTAGGATTTGTCATCATTACCTCCACGGAGACGAGTTGGTGAAGCTTTCCAGTGACAGGAACCACTGGCAGATCCAGCACCAGGACGACGGGCTCCGGATATGCGTGCTCCACGCGCATGGTGACATAGACCTGGTGCTCGCCGAACTTGATGAAGCGACCGTCCCTAGGGGACGTCTTGGTCCCGAAGCATCCCGCGTTGTTGCTGACGAAGTTGGGCGCAAACCTCTGGATGAGGCTGGAGTAAACGCGCTCGCCGGTCTTGGCAATGATGTTGCCCGTCCGAATGAAGACTCCATCAAGCACCTGCTTATGCCCCAACGTGGGTGCCAACTGTCGTGGTGGTGTCACGGCAGATGCCATGAATATGCTTAAGTTGGGGGCCGAATGGGTGCTTGTGGTCACTGAGGATGATGTAGAGGTTCATAGAATGGAAAACAAAAAATTTCTACCGCATGCACACAAACAAGCCAAGATCTATCTACTAGATTGTAGCAACGAGTCGATAGAAGCACTCACCCTCGAAGATTCCAAAGTGGTTAACGAGAGCAGATTCTCGTGGGTGATGTAGTCGTACACTTGCCGGTCTCAAGATCGCGTAGACGATCCTTCCAGTGCTACGTTCCAGCAGCGCTTCCGCAGTCGGTCACACGTTCGGTACTCGATGAAGACCTTCCTCTCCCTTGTTCCAGCAGGCAGTGGAGGTTGTGGTTCTCCCCTCGCGATTCCAGCAGCACGACGGCGTGGTGTCGGAAGTAGAGGGAAGATCCCGCAGGGCTTCGCCTAAGACGGTGCGAGTTATGTGGATTTAGGGTTTCCCGATGATCTACGGTTTAGAAGACCAGGAGGAGGAGGGAGGTGTCGACGGAGGCTAGGGCGACAGCGACGGACCGGCGGCGGCGCGGCGGCGCACGGGGTAGAGGGCTAGGGCTTGGTGTTTTGGGGCATCCCTCCCCCTCTATATATGAGAGGGGGCAGCCTTGGGAGGGGTGGGTTTGAATCCAAACCCAAACCCAAGTTGGATTGGGAGAAGGACTCGTTCCTTCTTCCACGAGGAAACCATTATTCTAGTTTGACTTTTCAAACTCCCGTTTGACTTTCAATTTAGAGCTTTAATTATTTCTCACAAATGCTCACACCAAGTGACCTAGGATATGATCCAATAATTCCACTTACCCATGACACATTCATGGACCATTCCCCTTCCGGACCGGTGAACCTTCTAGAACCTTCTAGAACCTCTCCGATGAAAACATCGAAATCATTCCCGAACTCCGGAATCGGACTTTCCTTATATGAATCTTATTCTCCGAACCATTCCGGATCTCCTTGTGATATCCCAGATCCCATCTGAGACTCCGAACAACATTTTGTATCCCTAATAACATTCCATATCTACTAAACAACATCGAATCCTTAAGTGTGTCTCCCTACGGTTCATGAATTATGCGGACATGACCGAGACACTTCTCCGATCAATAACCAATAGAGGAATCTGGAAATTCATATGGCTCCCACATATTTCTACGATTACTTTGTGATCGAATGAACCACTTACATACGATACCAATTTCCCTTTGTCTCACGATAGTTTACTTATCCGAGTTTTTGATCGTCGGTATCTCTGCATACCTAGTTCAACCTCGTTACCGATATGTACTCTTTTCTCGTTCCCGTGATATGTGATCCCTTGTGATCCAGTCACATGCTTGCAAGCTAATTGGATGACATTCCACCGAGAGGGCCCAGAGTATATCTATCTGTCATATGGATGGACAAATCCCACTCTTGATCCATGTGCCTCAACCCATACTTTCCGAACACTCAATGCCACCTTTATAGCCACCCAGTTACGGTGTGGTGTTTGATGTCATCAAAGCATTCTTCCGGTGATGCTGATTAGCATGATCTCATGGTCGAAGGAATTAGGTTACTATGTATCATAAAGCTTATAGCAAACGAACTATTGAAATGACTTGATCTTTATGCTACGCTTATCTATAGGAGTATGTCCATCATACCATTATCCTAATGATATGATCTTGTTGTTAATAACATCTCAATGTTCATGATCGAGAAACCACGATCATCTATTAACCAACAAGCTAGTATTATAAAGAGGCTTTACCAGGGACTCTAATTTAGTTTACAAATCACACAAGTATTAATGATTCCAGTTAATACTATTATAGCATGAATGTAAATATTTATCATAAACACAAAGATATAATAATAACCACTTTTATTATTTCCTCTAGGGCATATCTCCAACAATGGAGTGCACGGTCTAGCCATGCACGAAGAACAAGATGAACTCTCCACACTTAGGAAATTCATTGATCCCAGAGAATTACAAGTGCTCCTTGAGCTGTATGAACCAGTGTTCTATGCTCTAGTTCCTTACTTGGTCCAACCTCCTTCTACTACGGCCATGCCCTTCCTTATATAGGCAGTGCTAGCTAGCTTATACCCCTTTGGGTTCTAGGGTTTAATGTTTGGATCCTGGTCCCTACTATGCGGGTCGGTTCATGGGCTTGCCCTAAGCCCAATGGCCCAGTCCACAAAGCTTGACAGCTAACGGTCTTCTGGTATGTCGCCTCCTGTTCCTTTTGGCATCATGCAGTAACTTTGTACGTCGGCCCTTGCTTTGGGCGTCACCCGGCGTCGCCCTTCTATTTTGACCTTGCTTTACCATGGTTCCTCCTAAACCTTACTCGGAAAGGTGCCACGCGTCCTATCTGACTCGGCCCTTCCTCGGAAGACTCGGCTCGTTGGTTCCTGCAAGATTAACAACTTTTTCTTATGTGGGCCGACATAGTTCATATGTCGGCCGCACATGATTCTCCCTCTCCCGGCCGTACTTACTCGACCGGGCTCTTTCTTTACTCGGAGCTAGCCAAGCTGTGTTATGTTTCACCCCTGGTGACCCTACCGGGGGTTATCCCCCCGACAAAAGTCATTCACTTGCATATTAATAATGGGTTCCCAACTATCTTCTACTTTCCTAGGAATAGAAGCTTTGTGTTTTAGCTTCTCTTCCTTAATCTTAACAAGAGCATCTATAATGTGTTTGGTAAAGGCAACATGAATATCACTAGCATCAGGACTTCTAGCAAGCTTTTGTAGGAACATAATCACTTCAGAAATATTGCAACCATCAATATCAATATCAAACTTAGTATCACTAGTAGTAGGCTCAATAGTCTTAGGCATAGTAGGAGGAGGAATAGGGACTACTTGTGGTTTAGTGGTGATGGTGCACACACTATTGTTTCTATCAATTTCAGCTTCCCTTTCCCACCTATCATGGAGTTGAGCTAACAGCCTAACATTTTCATCAATAGTAACTTGTATGGCATGAGCAGCAGCAAAGGTGTTTTCCATAGTTTCTGTTTTAGTAGCCATTTTATTAACCAAGGAAGTTTGAGCTTCAGACAAAGAGGATATATTTTTCTCAATAGTTAAAAGCTTTTCCTCTATAGTCTTATTGAAAGTGGTTTGTTTACTAATAAAGTCCTTGAGCATGACTTGAAGTTCATAAGGGGCACTTCTAGCATTATTGTAAGAGCTTCCATAGGAATTGCCATTATTAGGAGGATAAGGCCTATAATTATTGTTGCTACCAAAATTATTCCTATAGGCATTGTTGTTGAAATTGTTGTTTCTAATGAAGTTCACATCAACTTGTTCTTCTTGAGCAACCAAAGAGACTAATGGAACACTATTAGGATCTAGAGGAGCTTTCCCATTAACAAGCATAGCCATAATAACATCAATCTTTTCACTCAAAGAGGAAGTTTCCTCAATAGAATTTACCTTCTTACCATATGATGCTCTCTCGACATTCCATTCAGAGTAGTTAACCATCATATTATCAAGGAGCCTTGTTGCAGCACCCAAGGTGAGGCCCATAAAAGTACCTCCAGCGGCTGAATCCAACAGATTTCTTGAGGAGAAGTTCAAACCTGCATAAAAAGTCTGGATAATCATCCAAGCAGTGAGTCCATGAGTGGGGCAATTCTTAAACAAAGATTTCATTCTTTCCTAAGCAGGAGCAACATGTTCACTATCAAGCTGTTTAATTTCATAATGTCACTTCTCATAGATATAATCTTAGCAGGAGGATAGTACTTTCCAATAAAAGCATCTTTGCACTTAGTCCAAGAATCAATACTATTTTTAGGCAAGGATGGCAACCATTCTTTAGCTTTTACTCTCAAGGAAAAAGGAAAAAATCTTGAGCTTAATAATATCTCCATGTACATCCTTATACTTTTGCATATCACAAAGTTCAACAAAGCTATTAAGATGGGCAACAGGATCATCAGAACCAGGACCAGAAAATTGCTCTCTCATAACAAGATTCAACAAAGCAGGCTTAATTTCATAAAAGGTAGCATCAGGAGCCGGTGGAGCAATAGGAGTGCTTAGGAAATCATTGTTGTTGGTGCTAGTAAAGTCACAGAACTTGGTGTTCTCAGCAGAGTTCATTTTGGCAAAGGTGGGCAAGCCAAAAACAGCAGCAGCAGCTAGAGCTAGGACTATTTTTTTATGTTTTTGAATAAAGAAAGCAAACCAAACTAGACTATTTTTTGGGTTTTTTGGAAAGAGGCAAACACAACCAAGCAAAAGAAACAAAGCAAACTAAAAACAAAGTAAAGAGAAAGGAAGTGAAGGACTCCCCTTGTGAAGACGTCCTTAGCCTCCCCGGCAACGGCGCCTGAAAATATCTTGATGGCGCCCAGCACTTGTCGTGAAACGCTTCGTTGGAAATCCCAAGAGCAAGGTGTCAAGCAGCACATCAGCAAGTTTCCCTCAGTAAGAAACCGAGGTTATCGAACCAGTACAGGTGTTGCAAGCAACACGGAGCACACAGGTGTTGCAAGCAACACGGAGACCTGCACAACACAAACTCAAGACTTTGCCCCAACGAATTAGTGAGGTTGTCAAGCTCACCGGTTTGCTGTAACATAGGATTAAACATATGGTGTGGAAGGTAATGGTTTGCAGCAAGTAAACAAGTAACAGTGGAAGATGTATCAATGGTAAAGATTGGGCCGGGTCCATAGTTCACTAGAGGTGCTCTCCTTAGATAAACAACATGGCATGAAGGGTAAAAAAATACAGCAGGGCAATTGACAGGAACTGAGCAAGGCATAACAATGCTATTACCAGTTAGAAAGATCCTATGAGATTCGTTTGGGAAATACAACAAGATACATAGACCGCCATCCAACTGCATCTATGACTAGAAGTCCACCTTCAGGTTATCATCCGAACCCCCTCCAGTATTAAGTTGCAAGCAACAGACAACTGCTTTAAGCAAAGTGTGTAAGGTAAACAGTACACATGTTCCATGAACAAGAGACCGTTGTTTTCTCCCTAGTAGCAACAGCACATCTACAACCGAAGAGATTATTGTCACTTCCTTTGGAAACTAGAGGCATGAACCCACTATCGAGCATAAATACCCCCTCTTGGAGTCACTAGCAACTACTTGGCCAAGATAGGTACTAACAACGGAGAGAATGCAAGATCACAAACAACACAGACATGATAGAATCATAAAGACAAAACCATTAATCAAACCAACACAATAATCTCAATATCCATCGGATCCCCGCAAACACAACATGCATGATTACAAATAGATTAGATATTGAATATGAATGGATCTCACAAGATCTATACATGAAAGCACAAAGGAGGAGATACAACAATCTAGCTACTACATGGACCCATAGTCCAAGGTGGAACTACTCACGCATCATACCGGAGAGAAGGCCTCCGGGGTGATCTCCCCTCCGGCAGGGTGCGAGGAAGAACTTTAGATCCCACCGATCTACGGACAACGGTGGCGGCGGCTACAGAAGGTTTCGTGGAGATTTGATCGGGTACTTAGGGTTTCTACATCGGGGGCTTTTTATAGGCGAAGGGAGAGGCCGAGGAGGCGGACAGGGGGACCACACCCCTCCCAGGCGCGGGGCAGGGCCCACCCGTGCCTAGGGTGGGTCTGGCCGCCCTGGCTTGCCTCTCCGGCTCCCCTATGGACTTCTTGTTCCCCACGAAAAGTAATTGACTTTGACGTTTGTCCCGTACAATTCCGAGAATATTTCTTTACTAGCTTTTCTGAAACCAAAAACAGCAGAAAACAGGCAACTGGCACTATGGCAACTTGTTAATAGGTTAGTACCAGAAAACATGTAAAAAGTACCTCAAAGTGTAGACAAAGCAAATCAAAGTAGATACTAAACAAGCATAGAGCATCAAAAATTATAGATACGTTTCTGACATATCAGGGATAAGGCACTACCACTGTACCAGCTGATGAAGAAGACAGACAAGTTCACCTGGACTGTGCAGGCAGCCGCCGCATTCCACGACCTCAAGCGCATGCTGTCCATAGCACCGGTTCTCGCCACGCCGGCTGAGAAGGAGACGATGTTGCTCTATATAGCCGCCAACCGGGTCGTCAGCGCCATCTTATCGGTGGAGCGTCACGAGGAAGGTGAAGGGAATATGCCCTGAGAGGCAATAATAAATTGTTTATTATGTGTATTCCAAGTATATGATAGATGTTTATTTTGCATGCTATAATTGTATTAATACGGAAACGTTAATACATGTGTGTTTAATAAACAAACAGAAAGTTCCTAGTTAAGCCTCTCTCATAAACTAGCTCGTTGATTAACAAGATGATCAAGGTTTCCTGATCATGGACATTGGATGTTGTTAATAACGGGATCACAACATTAGTGTAATGATGTGATGAACATTCATCCGAAGTATAGCATTACGATCAAAGTCATTGAGTTTATATTGCTATAACAACTTACGAAGTGATCCTAATCCTTAGACCATGAGATCATGTCAATCACTAACACCGGAAGAGTTTCTTGATAACATCAAACGTCACACTATAACAGGGTGATTATAAAGATGGGTTCAGAACTAATAAAGTGTTATGTTGAGGCTCATGGATCGAGAGTGGAATTTGTTCATCCTGATGACGGATAGATATACTCTGGGCCCTCTCGGTGATATCACATTGATTAGCTTGCAAGCAAGTGATTTGATCACTAGAATGTTATATCACGAACGAGAAAAGAGTGCATGTCGATATGAGATCAAACTAGGTATAGAGATACCGATGATCGAATCTCGGACATGTAATATATCGTGAGACAAAGGGATTAAGATACTAGCGTAAAGGTTAAACGATCACAAGAAAGTCATCGTTGAATGTGTGGGAGTCGATGGGTCTCAGATCCCGCTTCGATTATTGATCGAGAGGGTCTCGATCATGTCCGCATTATTCACGAACCGTAGGGTGACACACTTAAGAGACACCGACATCCAATTGGAGCAAAAGTTTCATGCCGAAAGAATAAACAAGCGCAGGAATTTATTTCACTAGATCGAAACAGGTTTTGTGAAATTGCATAAAGTGGTTATGCATGTGAAATAGAATTCTAGCAAGGGTTATTTGTGAATGTTTGTCATTAAAGTAATTGACAAAATTCTGAATAAAATAAAAGAGTTTTATTTAATGAGAGATTGCATTAAATTTGGTGGAAATTTAATGGGATTTTGAGTGGACTTTGAGTGGAGGGAATTTGGAGGAGTTTTGTGAGTGGAGTGTCCACCCACATGAAGAGGGAAGGGCAGGGGCAGCCCCATGCGCTGGCCACCCCTTGGGGTTCCCCCTCCTCCTATAAAGGAGCCCTCCTCTCACTTCTCACTCACACCTCCTCGTGAAGGATCTCTCTCCCCTCTAGAATTTATCCCCATGGTCTCGGACTAGCGAGATACATGTTCCGGTGGCTATTCGGCAAGAAAGAGTTGTGCTTCCGCTGCATCGCTGGAGCGAGGAGGCGGAGGTTGCTCGGTGCCTCGAGCGTGTGTGCGAGCGGATGCGCTGATTTGCGGCGCTAGGACTTCCTCTCGATCTTGAGATCGGCAAGAGATCGTCTACATCAACCACGAGTGGGACTCGTTAAACTTTGTCGGTCTTCAAGGGTATGTTCTCTACGGATATACATCCGCCCGTTGTTTGTATCTAGTATAAATAGATCTTGGTATATAGTTCACATCGTAGGAAAAATTTTGTTTTCTATGCTGCGAACCCTTCAGTGGTATCAGAGCCGGATCTATGCGTAGATACTTTACACGGGTAGTACACATATGAATATGTGGGCGATGATGATCATGTTATTGCTCCTTTCTTGTGATTTTGGATATTGGTGGCATAGTGGGATGAAGCGGCCCGGACAAACTTTACATGTCCTCGCACATGAGACATGTTCCACGCTTGACATGCAACTAGTTTGCATAAGTGGCTAGCGGGTGTCTGTCTCTCCTACTATAGTCAATATCTATTTTGCAAGCGAGTTGTCAACAATTTGATTATCCTCGTTGTGGTTCATGTTCGTAGGTATGAACGGTTCTATCTCGAAAGCCCTAAGCCACGTAAAACTTGCAATGGATAAATTAGAGGCGTCTAGTTTAGATTGTTCTTTGGGCTAGTGTTATGATATGGTAGTGTTGTAAGTAGAAGTATGAGATGATACTCTTACAACACATAGCGTAAAATCCATAGATCGTGGATTTACACATATAGGTATGATAGTGATCATACCACGATGCACATGATAGAGATCATCTACGGGAACCATATAATTTCACTAATAAACATATGATGTTTGATTGCATCTTATATTGCTTGTTTAGCGCTTTGTTAAGCATAATAAGATGATCCCTCATTTAAATATCAAGATAAGAATGTGTTCTTCCTTTAGTATGCACCGATTATGTTTTTAAATCGCTCCAAGACATCACGTGATGATCGGGTGTTCTTGGATCCTCGACCATACTTGGTGTAAAAGCATTACACGCAAATACTAAGGTTCTAACTTGACGAGCCTAGCATGTACAGACATGGCCTCGGAACACAGACCGAAAGGTTAAGCATGAGTCATATAGTTGATATGATGCCCATTTGATGCTCGCCTTTGAAGCTATACCGACTCACGTGATGATCGGACTTGGTGTAGTGGATTTGGTTCATGTAATCACCAAAAGGACACGAGGGATGTCGCTTTTGAGTGGGAGTTCATTCGTAATATAGATTAGTTGAACTCAATCTATCATACACTTAGTCTAAACTTTACAAATTCTGTTGTAGATGGCACCACCTGCTTTTAATTTCAATGCGTTCATGGAGAAAGAGAAACTAGCAACGAACGGTAGCAACTTTACTGAATGGGCCATGAATTTGAGGATTCTCCTCTCACGCACAAAAGCAATATGTGCTAGAAGCGCCGTTAGGCCCCACCTTTGACGATGCCCCGACGAGGAGAAGAATGTCTATCAGACTCGTCAGGAGGACCACAACTTAGTTCATTGCGGCATATTGTATGGGCTAGAGCCAGAACTTCGAAAGCGTTTCGAAAACGGCAATGCATTTGATACAATGGGTGAGTTGAAAATGATTTTCGACACACATGCTGCTGTAGAGAGCTACAATGCTTCAGAAAAGTTCTTTAGCTGCATGATGGAAGAGAACAGCTCCGTTAGTGAGCATGTACTCAAGATGTCGGGTTACGCTGATAAGCTTGTGTCCTTGGGAATAACGATTCCCATTGACTTAGGCATCCATCGTGTTCTGCAGTCTCTGCCACCTAGCTATAAGAGCTTCGTGATGAACTATAATATGCAAGGCATGAAGAAGTCTCTCCCGAGCTTCATCAATGCTTAAAAGCTGAGTGGAGATCAAAAGGAACATCAAGTGTTGATGATCAATAGGAACACTGGTTTCAAGAAAGACAAGAAGGGAAAGCGGAAGGAAGTAAGGCGGCAAGCTGTTGCGCTTTGAAAAGAAACCCGAGTTGGACCTAAGTCGATACCGAGTGCTACTATTGTAAGGGGAACGCCATCGGGCGAATCGCCCCAAGTATCTGGCGACAAGAAGGCCGGCAAGGCAAACAAAGGTATATATGATATACATGTTATTGATGTGTACTTGACTAGTGCTCAGTAGCACCGGGTATTTGATACGGTTCGGTTGCTAATATTTGTAACTCGAATCGTGGGCTGCGAAGTGACCGCTAGCAAGGGTGAGGTCAAGATGCGTGTCGGCAATGGATCAAGCGTTGATGTGATCGCCGTGAACGCTACCTCTCCACTTACCGTCGGGATTAGTCATAAACTTAAATAACTGTTATCCGGTGCCCGTGAGCATGAACATTGTCTGGATCATGTTTGATGCAAAGTGGTTATTCATTCAAATCTGAGAACAATGGTTGTTCCATTTATATGAATGAAATCTTTTATGGTCATGCACCAATGATGAATGGTTTATTTCTTGGATCTCGATGATAATGTTACACATATTCATAATGTTGATGCTAAAAGGATTAAACTTAATGATGATATATCCGCATATATGTGTATCGCCGTCTAGGTCATATTGGCATTAAGCATGAAGAAGCTCCATTCGGATGGACTTTTGGAATCACTTGATTATGAATCATTTGATACATGTGAGCCATGCCTTATGGGCAAGATGACTAGAACGCCGTTTTCGGTTCAATGGAGCAGGCGGCATTTATTGGAAATCATACATTCGATGTATGTGGTCCAATGAGTGTGTCGGCCGAGGTGGATATCGTTATTTTGTTACTTTCACGGATGATTTGAGTAGATATGGTTATATCTACTTGATGAAACACAAGTCTGAAACCTTTGAAAAGTTCAAGGAATTTGAATGAAGTGGAAAATCATCGTAATAGAAAGATCAAATTTCTACGGCCAGTGGAGGTGAGTATCTAAGTTACGAGTTAAGCACTCACATGAAAGAGTGTGGAATTGTTTCACAACTCACACTGCGGAACACCACAATGAAATGGTGTGTCAGAACGTCGTAATCGTACTTTATTAGATACGGTTCGATCTATGATGTCTCTGACGGACTTGCAGTTGCCTCCTTGGGGTTATGCACTAGAAACTGCTGCTTTCACTTTAAATCGGGCACCATCTAAATCCGTTGAAAAGACACCGTATGAATTGTGGTTTGAAACAAACCTAAGCTATCATTCTTAAAGTTTGGGGTTGCGATGTTTATGTGAAGAAACTTCAACCGGATAAACTCGAACCCAAAGCGGAAAAATGCGTCTTCATAGGATACCCTAAAGAAACTATTGGGTATTCCTTCTATCACAGATCCGAGGGCAAGGTTTTGTTGCCAAGAATGGATCCTTTCTAGAGAAAGAGTTCCTCGCGAAAGGTGTGAGTAGTCGGAAGGTAGAACTCAAGAGGTTGTGGAACCTTCTCTTCAAAGTATGGCGAGTAGCGCCGGGAAGTTGTTCCGGAGTTGGCTCCACTGTTGAAGAGGGAACTAATGATAATGATCATGAAACTCCGAAAGAGTACTACCGAACCTCGCGGTCAAGCAGACGCGTGCAGCTCCGAGTACGGAAATCTGTCATAAATTTCATGGTTGATGAAAATAATGACCTGCGACGTATGAAGAAGCGATGATGAGCCGGATTCCAACAAATGGTTAGAAGCCATGAAATCGAGATGGAATCCATGTATGAAAATCAAGTTTGGAACTTGGTGGAATTACCTCACGACCGAAGGCCGTAGAGAACAAATGGATTTTCAAAGGAAAACTGATCTTGATGGTAATGTGACCATCTATAAAGCTCGACTTGTCGCAAAGGGTTTCGACAAATTCAAGGAGTTGACTACGATGAGACTTTCTCTCCGTAGCAATGCTAAAGTCGATTAGGATTATGTTAGCAATTCTGCATATTTCGATTATGAAATATGGCGGATGGATGTCAAAACCGTTTCTCAATGGTAATATTGAAGAAGAGTTGTATATGATACAACCAAAGGGTTTTGTCGATCCTAAGGATGCTAACAAGGTGTGCAAGCTTCAGCGATCCATCTATGGATTGAAGCAAGCATCACGGTTGGAATCTCCGCTTTGATGAGGTGATCAAAGAGTTTGGATTTGTCCAAACTTATGGAGAAGCTTGTATTTACAAGAAAGTGAGTGGGAGCAATGTGGCATTTCGATATTATATGTGGATGACATATTATTGATCGGAAATGATATAGAACTTTAAACAGTGTTAAAAGTTATCTAAACAAATTTTCAATGAAGGACCTAGGTGAGCGTCATACATATTAGGCATAAAGATCTATAGAGATAGATCTAGGCCTAATAGGGCTATCGCAAAGTACATACCTTGATAAGATTTTAAAGAAGTTTAAAATGGACGGAAGAAGGGGTTCTTACCTATGTTGCAAGGCAAGACATTGAGTAAGACTCAAAGTCCGGCTCATGGAACAAAGAGAGATAATGGACAAAGTCCCTATGCTTCACCATAGGCTCTATAATGTACGCCATGCTATGTACAAGACACGATGTGGCACACGCTATTAGTTTGACTAGTAGATACCAATCGGATCGAGTTGAACATTTGGATAGCGGTCAAGAATATCCTTAAGTACTTACGAAGAACTAAGGATATGTTTCTTGTATCTGGAGGTGAAGAAGAGCTCGTCGCTAAGTGTTATGTCGACGCTAGCTTTGACACCGATCCGGATGACTCTAAGTCTCAATCCGGATACGTATTTCTCATGAATGGCGGAGCGTTAGTTGGAGGAGCTCCAAACAACCCGTGGTAGCGGGATCAACAACGGAGGCGAATATGTTGCTTTGCTTGAGCGGCTCAGAAGCGATTTGGATGAAGGAGTTCATATCCGAACTAGGAGTTGTGGCAAACGCGTTGGACCCAATGGTGATCTATTGTGACAACAATGGTGCCATTGCCAATGCCAAAGAGCCAAGGTCTCACAAGCATTCCAAGCATATTAAGCGCGGTTTCACTCCATCCATGAGCATGTCAAGGATGGAGATATAAAGATTTAAAGTACATACGGATCTCAATGTAGCAGATCCGTTGACTAAAACTCTCCCTAGAGCAAAACATGATCAACACCAGAACACAATGGGTGTTAGATATATCACTATGTAACTAGATTATTGTCTCTAGTGCAAGTGGGAGATCAAGGAATATGCCCCGAGGCAATAATAAATTGTTTATTATGTGTATTCCAAGTATATGATAGATGTTTATTTTGCATGCTATAATTGTATTAATACGGAAGCGTTAATACATGTGTGTTTAATAAACAAGCAGAAAGTTCCTAGTTAAGCCTCTCTCATAAACTAGCTCGTTGATTAACAAGATGATCAAGGTTTCTGATCATGGACATTGGATGTTGTTAATAAGGATCACAACATTAGTGTAATGATGTGATGAACATTCATCCAAGTATAGCATTACGATCAAAGTCATTGAGTTTATATTGCTATAACAACTTACGAAGTGATCCTAATCCTTAGACCATGAGATCATGTCAATCACTAACAACGGAAGAGTTTCTTGATAACATCAAACGTCACACCGTAACAGGGTGATTATAAAGATGGGTTCAGAACTAATAAAGTGTTATGTTGAGGCTCATGGATCGAGAGTGGAATTTGTTCATCCCGATGACGGATAGATATACTCTGGGCCCTCTCGGTGATATCACATTGATTAGCTTGCAAGCAAGTGATTTGATCACTAGAATGTTATATCACGGGAACGAGAAAAGAGTGCATGTCGATTGAGATCAAACTAGGTATGGAGATACCGATGATCAAATCTCGGACATGTAATATATCGTGAGACAAAGGGATTAAGATACTAGCGTAAAAGGTTCCGACGATCACAAGAAAGTCATCGTTGAATGTGTGGAGTCGATGGGTCTCCAGATCCCGCTTCTGATTATTGATCTGAGAGGGGTCTCGATCATGTCCGCATTATTCACGAACCGTAGGGTGACACACTTAAGAGACACCGACATCCAATTGGAGCAAAAGTTTCATGCCGAAAGAATAAACAAGCACAGGAATTTATTTCACTAGATACCGAAACAGGTTTTCGGGTGAAATTGCATAAAGTGGTTATGCATGTGAAATAGAATTCTAGCAAGGGGTTATTTGTGAATGTTTGTCATTAAAGTAATTGACAAAATTCTGAATAAAATAAAAGAGTTTTATTTAATGAGAGATTGCATTAAATTTGGTGGAAATTTAATGGGATTTTTGAGTGGACTTTGAGTGGAGGGAATTTGGAGGAGTTTTGTGAGTGGAGTGTCCACCCACATGAAGAGGGAGGGCAAGGGGCAGCCCCATGCGCGGCCACCCCTTGGGGTTCCCCCTCCTCCTATAAAAGGAGCCCTCCTCTCACTTCTCACTCACACCTCGTGAAGGATCTCTCTCCTCTAGAATTTATCCCCATGGTCTCGGACTAGCGAGATACATGTTCCCGTGGCTATTCGGCAAGAAAGAGTTGTGCTTCCGCTGCATCGCTGGAGCGAGGAGGCGGAGGTTGCTCGGTGCCTCGTACGTGTGTGCGAGCACGGCGCCGCTGATTTGCGGCGCTAGGACTTCCTCTCGATCTTGAGATCGGCAAGAGATCGTCTACATCAACCACGAGTGGGACTCGTTAAACTTTGTCGGTCTTCAAGGGTATGTTCTCTACGGATATACATCCGCCCGTTGTTTGTATCTAGTATAAATAGATCTTGGTATATAGTTCACATCGTAGGAAAAAATTTGTTTTCTATGCTGCGAACCCTACAGAAGGCAAGGCCCAGCTGGTTCAGCGACCCGTCTACTACCTCAGCGAGGTGCTCTCCCTCTCCAAGCAGAACTACCCCCACTACCAGAAGATGTGCTACGGCGTGTACCTGGCTTGCAAGAAGCTCAAGCACTACTTCCAGGAGCACCACGCCGTTGGGCGAGATCTTTGGAAACAAGGATGCCTCGGGTCGGGTAGCCAAGTGGGCCATCGATTTGGCCGCCTACTGCATCTGGTATGAGCCCCGGATCACCATCAAGTCTCAGGCGGTGGTAGACTTCTTCGTCGACTGGGCAGAAAATCAATACCTGCCGCCGGTTCCTGACTCCGACTACTGGAAGTTGCACTTCGACGGCTCGAAGATGTGCAGGGGCTTGGGAGTCGGCATCATGCTCACCTCGCCCAAGGGAGACCGGTTGGAGTACGTGCTACAGATCCACTTCATCGCCTCGAAAAACATCGCCGAGTACGAGGCTCTTGCGCACGGACTCTGGATCGTGAAAGACATCGGCATCCGCCAGATCCTTTGCTTCGGCGATTCGGATCTAGTGGTACAATAAGTATCCGGCGAGTGGGACGCTCGAGATGCCAACATGGCCCTATACCGGTTCCATGTCCAACTGCTCAGTGCTGGCTTCGAGGGATGTGAATTCCATCATGTTCCCCACGCCAACAACGAGGCGGCCGATGCACTCGCGCCAGTCGGATCCACCAGAGCGGCTATCCCGCCCGGAGTATCCTTGGAGCACCTCCGCAAGCCCAGCATCACCCCCTATATGGAATCCGAGTCCATCATCTGGGTAGCAGACCCGGGGCTTGTCGGCTTGAAAGAGTCGGGCCCCGCTGTTGTGCCCTCCGGCTTAAAAGACCTGAGGGCTACCTCCCCCTCAGGCAAGCCATCATCGAGCAAGGAAAAGGGCCTAGGGACTGCCGACTCGGGCATTCCACCCGGATGACCCCTGGATGAGCTCCAGATCGTGTCGGCCAGTGTCTTCACCATCCGGGAAGTGCCATCCTTGGCCCAGCCCTTCATGAACTACCTCCTCAATGACGAGCTCCCGGCTGACAAGGTGGAGGCAAGGCAGATCCGCCGCTGCGCGCACCCGTACACCATCATCAACAAGGAGCTGTACGAGCGCAGCGCTACAGGCGTCTTCCAGCGGTGCATCGACGCAAATACCGG
Source organism: Avena longiglumis (assembly GCA_030063025.1). Classification (NCBI taxonomy): domain Eukaryota; kingdom Viridiplantae; phylum Streptophyta; class Magnoliopsida; order Poales; family Poaceae; genus Avena; species Avena longiglumis. The sequence goes on along the minus strand of CP125974.1, from coordinate 450,116,597 downwards.
CTACCGGCTGTTGAAGGAAATTCACTAGGGGGAGTGCGGTTACCACGCCTCATATCATGCCCTAGTGTCGAAGGCAATGCGCCACGGGTTCTACTGGACGACCGCCTCGGAAGACGTGGACCAGCTGGTTCGCGCGTGCAACGGATGCCAGCGGTTCGGCCGGCTAAGGCACATGCCAACCTCAGTGCTCAAGACCATATCGATCACCTGGCCCTTCGCCGTATGGGGGTTGGACATGGTCGTCCCCTTCAAGCGAGCCCGAGCCGGCATGACCCACCTGCTGGTGGCGGTGGACAAGTTTACCAAGTGGATCGAGGCGAAGCCGATCCGGAAGCTGGACGGTGTCACGGTCGTCACCTTCTTCCGCGATATTATCATCCGGTTCGGGTACCCCCATATCATCATCACCGACAAGGGCACGAACTTCGCCAAGGGGGCCTTCGCCTGATTTTGCCATAACAAGGGGATCCGACTAGACCTCGCATCCATCCAGCAACCGCAGTCCAACGGGCAGGTTGATGTGGAAACCGTCTTTCTCTGCCCTTGGGCAATGAGTTTCGACGTATTGGGTGTATCCATTTTTATCGAAGCTTTTATTTTCGTGCTTATCCTAGTTGTCGGTTTAGTTTATGCATGGCTAAAAGGAGCCTTGGAATGGTCTTAACTGAATATTTAGAAAAAAAATAAGGAAAAGATTCCATTGAGAAAGTTATGAATTTGATTGAGTGAGCCAACGGCTTGGTGCTAGCCGGAGTCAAGCCCCGGCTGATCGAGCCGCTCGAGCGATCGTCCGGCTGCTGGATCGAGGAACTTCCGGCTATGCTGTGGAGCCTCCGCACCACTCCGAATAGATCAACCGGCTTCACCCTGTTCTTCATCACCTATGGCTCAGAAGCGGTCCTTGCAGCGGACATCGAGTTCGACTCACCCCACAAGATCCTTTACACGAAGAAGGAGAACCAGGAGGCGATGGAGGATAGCGTGGACCTCCTCGAGGAGGCCCACGAGTTGGCTCTGTCTAGGTCGGCCATCTACCAGCAAGGAATGCGCCGGTATCACTCCAACCGCATCTGGCCTGTCACGTTCCGGGAAGGCGACCTGGTGCTCCGGCTTATACAAGACACAGAGGACATGCACAAGTTGTCCCCTCCGTGGGAAGGCCCTTTCATCAGCAGCAAGGCGCTGCACAACAATTCCTACTACCTCATCAACGCGCAGCAGCCGCGCAAGAACAAGATGGACAAGTCGGACGAGGAAACGGAGCGGCCGTGGAATGCAGACCTGCTCCGAACATTTTACACTTAGCCGCAAAATCAGTGTATGTATCCAGAACCCTGAATGAATGAAAGATGTGGAACCCCTGCTCACGCTCGGGGGATCCTTGCCAGACATTTTGTTGTTGTTCCTTTCCGATTAAAACCCTGCAGCGTTTTTTCCGGCTTCCATCGACCCCCAACCGCTGGGCTCGCCGATTAATGACCACGAACTAGTCTTCGAAAAAGAGAAATTCTAGTCGGACAATAGAAAGACGTACAACATGACAATGTATTGATAAGAAATCATTTTCGTGTGTTTCTTTTTTGCACAAACCACACTGAGCCGGAAATCAAAAACAGAGAAGATTCGAAGCAACTACCTGCGGTAGCCACTCCGAATCTCGGGGGGCTACACCCAGTGGGTGCGCTGGCGCACCCCCACTAGAAGCGTGCGGCGTCTGGCTAAAGGGTGCACCAGCCGGACGGAGAAAGACGAAGCCAGATAGAAAGCAAGGCGGCAAGACCCTTTTTGGGAGAGGCATAGCCTTTCCCGTCCGACTAGCACTGGTAGTTGGGCACGTCAGGCAGATCTAGCCAGTCAGGACAGAAGAATAGAAAGAGAGAAATACAGAAAGAAAGAAAGAAAGAAAGAAAGAAAGAAAGAAAGATGGAAAGAGGAAAGATAGCAAGAAAGAAAGATGGAAAGATAGAAAGATGGAGAGAGGAAAGAGAGAAAGATGGAGAGAGGAAAGAGAGAAAGAGACAAGATAAGGAAAGTAATAGAGAAAAGGCACGGCCAGATATGTATAGCCGGACAGCGGTGCAGTTTCCCCAATCCGGCTAAGCAAGTCGCACTCGGAAAGACGAGGAGAAAGACAAGAGATTTTTGAAGATTCAAAACACCTGGCTACTCCAGATATTCCGAATCTCGGGGGCTACACCCAATGGGTGCGCTGGCGCACCCCCACTGGAAGAGTGTAGTGCCCGGCTAGCAGATGTGCTAGCCGGCCAGAACAAGTCGGCAGATCACTACCAAGTCAGAAGCACAAAGTGGCAGAAAGAAAATGCAAGTGAAAAGGCTCGCGGCATTCCAAGTCGAGAGGCAAGATAAAACCAGCTGGAATGGACTAGTCGGATGAGTCAGTCAGACAAGGCACAAACATAAGCGGGTGCACGAAGGCAAAGCCCGTCTAGACGGTTAATTAAACGGCGAGGGACGAAGCCCCTGCAGATCCAAGTTCTTAAGCACATGTATTAGAAGCAAAACTATTTACAATTACGCCCGGCATCCCGGGGTCTTCTTCTTCAGGCACCCGGGCCCTTGCCATGGGGAGGAGTCGCACTAGTCCCGCCCGGCTGGGAGGACGCCTCCGCACCACCCTCCGATCTTGCGCTCGTCTCGCTCTCCTTCAACGCCTCATCGATGTCGGTGTAACCGGCAATGGTGATGGCGGTGGAGCGGAGCCTCGGGTTAGCCTGGTGCACGATGGGGAGGTCCGCGCCAGCCCGGAAGCCGTCCACCAACTTGTCGAGCCGCATGTCCTTGTACCAGGAGAGCATCAAGGCCAGTGCCATTTCGGAGCCGGTGCGTGCGGCGAGGTCGCGGAGCCGGTTGATGGCACGCGGTGTGTCGCCTAGCTTGATAGCTAGGGCCCCCATGGTCTCCGACAGGAGCTCCCCGGGAATACAAGGTCGTGGATGACGGCTCCAGCCTTGCGCAAGTTGGCGGTGTCTTCCCCGAGCTGCGCCACAAGGTCCCGGACAGCGGCCTTCTCACCTGGCGCAGCCTGCTGCACCCGGTCGTAGGCAATGGCATCTACTTGGGGGTAGAAGCCTTGTGATCAGAGGGGCAAGTCAAAAGGCAATCCAGCAAAAGGCAGTCGAATGGAATGAAAAGAAGATGGAAATCGAACTTACCCTTGGCAACATGGCCAATGTTCATCAGCTCGTCCTCGAGGAAGGCGTTGTGCTCCTTCAGCCGGGCGACCTCCTGATCCAGGAGATCAAACGCCGAGGTCCGGCTGGCGAGGGCCTCATCGCGCTCCTTTAGGCTGGCCTCCAGCTGGTTCACCCGGGAGTGCCATTCCTTGTTCTGCAGCAGGAGGGCGGAGTTGTCCTGGCTAAGGCGCCCGTTAGAGTGCTTCAGTCGGTCAATCTCGCGCTGGGCAGAGACAAGAATGGCTGCGGCAAGGAAGAAGGAAGGGAAATTAAGAATGTAGCCGAAAACGCAAAAAAAGGCGAGAAAAGGCAAGACCGAAGACTTACTCCACGCAGTTCCCCGCATCGTCGCCAGCTGCGTCGCGGCGGACTCATTGGCGCCGGCCAGCGTCGCTTGAAGCTGCCAGCACTCCTTAAGCCCAGCCTCGAGATTCACCTCGAGGGCTTGCAGAGAAGACCATGCCTCCACGGGGAGTGGCGCCAGGGGCCCGGCTAGGGCAGCTGGGGCATCATGAGTGGCCGCCTGCCACTACACCGTCGCCTCCTCATCGGATTCAGCGTCCTCCACCACCACCGTCTCCTTGCTGGTGTGCGAGCCTCCCGCACCGGCTGACAAGCCCCCACCCGGGCTGGAAGTCATGTATGGCTGGCTCTCCACGCACTCAGGTGCGGCGTGAGCCGGCTGGACCACGACCACCGGCACTTGCGGGGGCAAGATCTCAGCTATAGGAGGCGGAGCGGCTAGCGAGGGGGAATCCGGCTGAGGCGGAGGGTCGCGAGGCGGCAAGGCAGAAGGCGCGCCGCGAGCCGGGCTCGCAGCAAAGTAAAGAAGAGAACTGCGAAAGGAAAATAGGGTCAAGACAGGAACAGAAGCAAGTGCAAGAAAAGACAAGCGCAAGAAAACTCACCCCTGCACCACGGGCGCGGACCTCTTCCGGCCACCTGTGGCCCGGCCAGGGCATGGAGGAACCCCCACTCGGTCGTGCTTCGTAGCCGGATCTTTGGGGGCGGCAGCGTTGCTCGAAGACCCCTCGCCAGCATGCTTCCTCGCCGGCTCGGGCGGCACGGTGCCATCACTCTCCTCTTGGGAGGGTCCATGCGGGTCCTCCACCGCCTCGTCGGTCCGGCTGGGGAAGAAGCCCTCCTCACTGTCTGAGCCCTCGCTGCCGGTCTAGCGCAGTTGCGGATCGGGCAGGTCGGCGGTGAAGACCTAGAGGGGCTCCTCACCCTCCTCCCGGATGATGCAGGGGAAAGTCTACAAAAGAGGAAACAAGTAAGAGCCGGATCAAGCGACAATGCCGGATAGGGCAAGAACGAAAGAAACGCAAGAAAGGGGGCAAGTCACACTTACCCGGGGGCGTAGTTCTCGCACGTATAAGGAGCCAGACCAAAGTGCCAGTCGGCCTTGATCTTCTCCTTGGTGATCATCCACACCCATTCATAGAGGTTAGCGAAGGGGGATCATGGCGGGAGAGCTGGGTCGGGTCGAGGCGTCCGGAGTAGTAGCACATCTTGTGTGCTTGCTGCTGGAGGGGCATCATCAGCCGGTTGGCCCAGCTGAGCGTGACGTCGATGCCAGTCAGGCCAGCTGTGACCGACGACCTCATCCGGTGCAGCAGCGCATCCGACTCCGGCTTGGAGCCAAAGATCTTCTCCTCCCAGTGCGTCTGGCTGGACTCCGCGACTTGGAAGGCCGGAAGGTTGAGGTGGTCGTCGAACCCCAAGTTCCGTACGTAAAAGTACGTTTGCTGCCACAGTTTGACTGTGTCATGCAGTTTGAACTTGGGGTAGCCAGTTTGGGCACGCGAGTAGATGGAGGCATCGTCGCAGGGCACGAGCGGCCCCTTGGCGTACTGCACCTGCGGCCGGATAAGGAAGAGACGGCAGAAGAGCCTGAGATCCGGCTGGATCCCGAGGTAATATTCACAGAATGCTACAAAGTGGGCCAGAATGCCGATTGCATTCGGGTCGAGATGGTGGAGGCGGAGATCGAAATGGGCGAGGAAGGAAAGAAGGAAGGCACTGGCCGGGAAGGCCAGGCAACGCGCCAGATGCGCGAGAAAGACGACGCGCTCGCTGGTTTGCGGAGCCGGCGAGACTTCACCGGCCGGGGCAAGGCGCATCCCGACCTCGCCGGCGGTCGGCAGGAGGCGCGACCACCGATACTTTTCGACTTGCGCCTCCATGTCGGAGGAGCCGCACCAGGCACCGCGGCTCTCAGCCATGTCGATGGGGGTGGAGCGCGGCGGAGAAGGAGGAAGAAGTGGAGAAGGCGAAAGGGGAGCGGCGGAAGAGTGGCGGTGACCCGTCGCTCCGTCAAGAAAGAGGCAGGCGGCACCGGCGGAGCGGAGGCAGCGCGAGCTCGTCGGCAGCGCAGGGGAAGAGCAGCAGGAGGAGGCTGGGAGGCGCGGCATCGACGGGGATAAAAGGGGGCAAATGGCGAGTGGGGGTCGACGGGGTGCCACGACTTCTACTTAAAGGGGCCGGGGAGGCAAACCGCTGGCCCGCCACGTGGCAGCTCCTCACATCCCCAACCGCGGTCAGATCGTTTGCGCTGGCGCGCAATGCGTAGAAGATCCTGGGCGCGGGAGGCGAGGCGCGGGTAGCGGTTCCCGAGGCGGCGCCTGACACGACCCTTCAGCGCACGTCTCCACGGTCATCATTACGCCGTGGCTGATGTCAGAGATGATACAGCCAAGCAGTTTAGCCGCCAAATCTCAACCGGGAAAATTCAAACTAGCTTTTTGAGCCCACGCACATTTCGCCCAAGGGTGTAATCTATGCGTGCTCGGGTTCTAGTGTCGGGGGATCACCCCCGGGTAGGCTAATCGGACAGGATGCAGGGGCAATGCAACTACCAGTCTGTAGCGACTTCGGATCGGTGAGGATCCTAAGTTACTGTGATTAACATGCTAGTCTCTGGATCAATAGCTAGCACTCACAGTCAATGAAATATCATGTGAAACACAAACTCTTTATTACACGAAGAATCCAGAGTATGAATTTATTACAAATTTGCTTAGCATTACGCTAGCTCAAATAACAGCGGAAACATAAAAGCAGCTTGAGTCCATCAACGCCCCAGGCTTGTCGAGTGTAGACTCGCGATCCCTACGCACCTTTCAATCTTCGGATTCTGCACATAAGACGTGCAGCCAACGAGTTGGGTCAATACTTTGAATGTATTGGCAAAATTACACCAAGGAGAGAAAAGACTATCTCTACATGCAAGGCTAGTTTAGGCTGTAGAGTTCATTTGCTCAAAGCTAGTTTTCTTAAGTAGAGAGAAGAAGAGAAGATTTTCCCTACTTTGTAATCATTTGCTTAGATAAAATAGGGTCGAGTGGCACACGAGGATATTACGCACCAAGTGTCCAAACAACCAAACACTTGGATATTACGCACCAAGCGACACTTGGATATTACACACCAAGTTCCCAAATTCCCACCCATTGGCGATATTACTCACGCCATGGGGTTTTAAAAACTTTTGTTTAGAAAAGAGAGAGGAAGATCCTTCAGAGGCTCCATCCTTCAAATGCTCAAAGTTGTTCTATTTCCGTGAACACGGCTGATCGATCAGATTGCAATACTCTCGAGAGTTTGTGCACTTTACCCACAATCCACGATCAAGTCCTTTTTACAGACAAGACCATGGCGAGGCTTTCCCTTAGTAGCCCCTCTACCTTCCGGATCCAACCGTGCCAAGAACCTCCAAATGTTGGTACCCAAGTGAGGTTTCCCACTAAGTACTAGGCCAAGACAGAGCCCATATGTATTGTGGTTGCACTGGAAGCTTCTGAATTCTAAAACATGGCAGACTTCTTTGATTCCTGGGCGGCCGTCCTCCACCAAAATCTCACTCGTTGACCCGACAACCATTCCTCCCAGAAGAAAACTTAGTTTTATTTTGAAGTGGATTTGAGAAGAAAGGTTTGCTCTAGAGAGACTTTATACTTAGAAAAATTCTTTGTCTTTCGAACCCCCCAACGGTACTTTGTATATTTAGCATAGCAAGCAATACTTAGCAAAAACAGGGGTAACCTATTAGGAGGGGAAATCCTAAGTATAGAGCTACTCATGGCATACTACAAAATCATCGCACTTGCAAAATAATACTAAGGAAAAATTCTACTAGAACATCCTACACATGCATACTATAGAATTTTGAAGATCACATGCATAGAATCAAAATTGGGACAAGAATTATGAACAAGTGGTGTAACTTGCCTTGATCCGAGCAGCACTCTACACAATAGCACTCCTTGGCGCACTCCGAACAATCTAGCGAATCACAAACATAGATCTGATCACAACTTGCTCAAAACATGTCACAGAAATAATCATGCATGCATGTAACATGGTATTTTATGCAAGATTGGTTTTCTAAATTGACCAAGTAGCATAATTGGGTTGCAATAGTGTTAAGGGTGTTACTAGGATTGATTTCTCATAGGTTAAAACAATTTGGGTCACTAATATAATTCATAGGATAAATAGGAGATCCAACCATCTAATTAGCCCCAAATTGGATCTAATGATCTTAAGCAAAGTTTTATAATTTTGTCTAGTAGGTATCATGGAAACAAATTCAACGCAACAAGAATCAACTAAAACGGAGTTCTAACTATTTTTCTAGGAATTAAATACTCCAATCTAATGATTAAAATCTATACCAACAACCCATTTGTAAACTTGGAATTTTATTGCAGATATGTGTTCTACATACAATTATGAATCCAACGGTATATTATAAGCTAAATTTGGCCAAATATTTAATTTTATATGATTTTCGCAAGTTTTAAACTAAATCTGCAAACAGATCTAACCCTAACTTAAGAAATTGCCAAGTGGAAGCCTCCGATTGGTCCAGCTGGCAAGGTGGGGGTGACACGGCGCGGCCGTGTTGCCGACGCGCTTTGACACGCGGCAGCGTGGGATTCGCCGATACCCCTTCGAGTTTATTTCTAATCTGGGCCGCAGGTTGCAAATCGGACAGATGAGAGAAGCGCGGCGACTCACTATGGTGGCGACAGCGGCGATGAGTGGCGGTGGTGTCGGTGGAGATGCTTGGCGGCGATCTGGTGGCTCCCCGAGGTGGCGGTGTGGTCGATGGGGCACGTCTGGTCCTCGCGGTCACGCTCGTGGCCGCGTCGTTCCTCCTCGCTTCCTCGTCTATCGGCAGGGTCCCGCCGATCTCCTCCGTCCCTGGCGGTGCTCCATGAGCAATCGGGCGTTGCCTCGAGAGAAGGGGAAAAGCACGCGGCGAGAATCAGTGGTGGATGGAGAAGGCTCCAGAGGAAGAAAGGAGCAAGGGGAGGGCTCTGAACCGTCTCGACGAGGTTTGCCCGACGGCGGCTGGCGCGAGAGGTTGATCGAGATAGGGTTTTTAGGGAAAAGAGGGGAGGGGTCGATGTGGGGCTTCTTAAGGTGGGTATGGAGTGGGCAAGGGGGCAGGACACGGAGGAATCGCGGAGTCTGGCTCGGTTTGGTCCCGTGTGCGCCAGGGACTCGCCGGCGTCACGGAGAGGACGGCTGACAGGTGGGTCCCGTGCGTCGGTGGCAGAGGGGGAAGTGGGCTGGCGCGGGCGCGGGTAGCTAGCTACCACGCGGGCGCGGGTGGGCTGGCGCTGCGGCCCAGTTAGGTTAGGTTGCCCCTTTTTTCCCTTAAACATTTTCTTCAATTTCTGTTTTAGTAAAACTTAAATAACTTTTGCATATAAAGTCAAAAAGTGATGAAACCAACTTCTAAATTTTTGTAAAAATAAGGTGGTCATCTTAGGACCATAGTTTAATGTTTTACATAGTTTTTAGAAGGGTCAAGCTTGACTATAGCAATAATGCTTACATATGGAAATCTTTATTAGGGTTTTGTTGTAGATTCATTTGTAGGATGCAAGGTTGCATGCAATGTTGCAAGGATGATGCATGCTTCTAGTAATCATCTTAATATAAAATCTGGGATGTTACAAACCTACCCCCCTTAAGAAGAATCTCGTCCCAGAGATTCGGGTTGGCTAGCAAATAGGTGTGGGTGTTCTGCCTTTAAGTCTTCTTCACGCTCCCACGTAGCTTCTTCCTCGGAGTGGTGGTTCCATTGTACTTTGCAGAATCTTATAGTCTTGGTGCGGGTAATCCTTTCGGCTGTTTCCAGTATTTTGATGGGTTTTTCCTCATAGGTGAGGTCATTCTCCAATTGAACCTCATCTAGTGGAACGGTGTCTCTTAGCGGTGTTTCGGCCATCTCTGGGTGACACTTATTTAGTTGTGACACATGAAACACATCATGAACAGTCAGTCCTTCCGGTAACTCCAACTGATAAGCAACTTCTCCTCTACGGGCCAGAACCTTATATGGTCCTATGAATCGTGGGGCTAACTTGCCCTTGATTCCGGACCTCTTAACTCCTCGTAGGGGTGAAACTCGGAGATACGCACGGTCCCCTATTTTATAAGCCACATCTCTGTGCTTGGAATCAGCATAACTCTTCTGTCAGGATTGGGCTACCTTTAGCCTATCCTGAATCTGTCGTACCTTTTCTTCGGCATCCTTGATCAATTCAGGTCCAAATAGGCTACGTTCACCAACTCCACTCCATAGCAGCGAAGTCCTACACTTCCTGCCATATAGGACTTCAAACGGAGCCATCTTGATACTTGTCTGGTAGTTGTTGTTGTATGAGAACTCCGCATACGGCAGGTTATCGTCCCAACTAGACCCATAGTCTAGTGCACAAGCTCTCAACATATCTTCCAGAATTTGGTTCACCCTTTCTGTTTGGCCATCTGTCTGAGGGTGGAAGGCAGTACTGAATTCTAGTCGGGTTCCAAGAGACTCATGTAGTTGTCGCCAAAACTTTGAAGTAAACTGGGTGCCTCTATCTGACACAATTCCCTTGGGAACACCATGCAGACTTACAATTCTTGACATGTATATCTTAGCAAGCTTAGCACTTGTATACGTGGTCTTTACGGGAATGAAGTGAGCCACCTTGGTAAAGTGGTCCACCACTATCCAGATAGAATCAAATCTAGAACGAGTCCGGGGCAATCCCGTGATGAAATCCATGCCTACCTTATCCCACTTCCAGTCGGGTATAGGTAGTGGTTGAAGTAGTCCGGCCGGTTTCTGATGCTCGGCCTTAACTCTGCTGCATACATCACACAGAGAAATATATTCGGCAATATCTCTTTTTAGGTTATTCCACCAAAACCTATCCTTCACATCCATGTACATCTTCATGTTACCTGGATGAATTGAGTATGGCGAATCATGAGCTTCTTGTAAAATCATCTTCCTGATATCGGGGTCATTGGGAACGCACAAACGCTTCCCGTACCAAAGGATTTCTTGTTCATCCAGACGGAAATCTTTTGTCTTCCCTTCACTTATCCTGACTCTTATTTCTTCCAACTCTTTATATCCCTTTTGTGCTTCCTTGATTCTCTCTTGGAAAGTAGACGCTATTTCCATAGTCGCTACGTGTCCTCTCGGAACTATCTCTAGTCTGAGATCCTTAAATTGCTTGCATAAATCCTCTGGAAGTTCTCCTGCGGTAAGTCCATTCACATAAACCTTACGACTTAAGGCATCGGCCACCACGTTTGCCTTTCCAGGATGGTACTGTAAATCCAAGTCATAATCCTTAATTAGTTCAAGCCATCTCCTTTGTCTCATATTCAACTCCTTTTGGGTGAAAATGTACTTCAAACTCTTATGATATGTGAACACATCACAATGTTTGCCCATGAGGTAGTGTCTCCATACCTTGAGTGCATGAACCACAGACGCAAGTTCCAAATCATGTGTGGGGTATTTGTATTCGTGGTTCTTAAGTTGCCGGGAGGCATAGGATACCACCTTCCCATCCTGCATCAATACACTTCCAAGTCCTTGTCGAGAAGCGTCACAATAGACTTGAAAATCCTTCTGGATATCAGGCAGGCACATAACTGGTGCCGTTACAAGGCATTTCTTTAACTCTTGAAAACTTGCTTCACATTCCTCGGTCCATAGGAATTTCTTTTCCTTCTTCAATAGTTCCGTCATGGGTTTCACTATTTTGGAAAAGTTTTCAATAAACCTCCAGTAATACCCTGCGAGGCCCAAGAAACTCCTAATATCTCCCACATTCTTGGGTAACTCCCATTCCATCACGGAAGCTACCTTACTAGGATCTACGGCAACTCCTTTTGCCGACACAACATGACCAAGGAATACCACTTCCTTTAACCAGAATTCACATTTGCTGAATTGGGCATACAACTTGTGTTCTCTTAGTTTCTCCATAATAAGGCGCAGATGTTTCTCATGTTCCTTCTCATCCTTAGAGTATATGAGTATATCATCTATGAATACCACGATAAACTTGTCTAAATATTCCATGAACACCTTGTTCATCATGGTCATGAAGTATGCCGGGGCATTGGTTAGACCAAAGGACATCACGGTGTACTCATACAATCCGTATCTTGTGGTGAAAGCTGTTTTGGGTACATCCTGTTCTCGAATCTTTAGCTGAAAGTAGCCTGATCGCAGATCGATCTTTGAGAACACACTTGCTCCCTTTAACTGGTCAAACAAGTCATTGATGTTGGGCAGAGGATACTTATTCTTAATCGTCACTTCGTTCAACGAGCGGTAGTCCACAACCAGCCTCTTGGTTTTATCCTTCTTTTCCACAAACAGGACGGGTGCTCCCCAAGATGACGTGATGGGTTGGATGAACCCCTTGTCCAATTGTTCCCTAAGCTGTTTCTTGAGTTCTTTTAACTCGTCCACATCCATCTTGTATGGTCTCTTAGCTATCGGCCCCGTGCCCGGCATCAAGTCAATGAGGAACTCAATATCACGGTCGGGAGGCATTCCGGGTAGCTCCTCTAGGAAGACATCTGGGTATTCCTTTACAATAGGTACCTCCTCCAAGCTAACTCCCTTAAGAGAGTTCACCATGGCTTCCTTAAGTGCAAAATTTGACTTGATACGAATCCTCTTCCCTTCCGGTGTTGTGAGCGTGACAGTTCTTTTGGCACAATCTATGACTCCTTCATATTCGGTCATCCAATTCATGCCCAAGATTATGTCTAATCCTTGTGATTCTAGAACTACTAGACTTATGGGAAAGATGTGTGTCCCAATCCTTAGTTCTAATCCCCGGCAACCGGAGTTTGCCACTATTTCTCCCCCAGGAGAACTTACCCTTAGAGGAAAGTTTATAGCCTCCGTAGGTATCTTACCTCTATCCACAAATACCCTTGATATGAATGAATGCGATGCACTAGTATCAAAAATAACAACTGCGGGAATAGAATTGAGTTTGAACTTACCAATCACAGAGTCTGGTGCATCACAAGCATCCTCCCTAGAGACATGATTCACCGTGGCTTTGACAAACGGATTTGGCTTCTTCCCGTTTCCATTGCCATGGTTGTGTCCATTTCCTTTCCCATTGCCATTGCCATTATTCTTCTCGGGGCAAGAGGTTGCATAGTGCCCTGTCCTGTTGCACTTAAAGCATGTCACCTCACTGAGATCCTTTCCATTGCTGCCACTCCCATTGCGGTTTTTATGCCCATTGTGTTTGTGGCCGCCATGGTGATGACCGTTATGGTTGTGGCTATTATTGTTATAAGGTGGTGGTGAGGAATTGCGCTGCTTCTGGTATGGAATAGAGTGCTTGTGAGGGTTAGACTTCCTCTTGCGGTTTTCTATGCTCTTCCTCTTTGATTCAACCACAATGGCTTGGTCCAGGAGTTCCTAAAAGTTGTCAAATTTCTGAGCCACAAGATGAATGGATATCTCATCATTGAGTCCTCTTAAGAACTCCTCCTGTCTCTTGGCATCAGTGGAAACATCATCGGGTGCATAACGGGCTAGCTTGTTGAAAAGCTCACCATACTCGGTGTGACGTAATCTGGTGTAGGTAGGTCGCGAAATTCGCGCCTTTTAGAGTCATGATACCGGCAGCCACATGATGAGTGCTAAAATCTAACTCAAACTGATCCCAAGTGATAGCATCAATATCCGGGTGGGTGACTTGGTAGTTATCCCACCATTCTGCAGCGGGTCCTTCAAGCTGGTGCGCGGCATAACGCACCACAATCGGCTCGGCGGCTTGCACGGTGTCTAGCTTCTTGATGGTACGTAGCAGGTCATCTGCAATGATTGGTTCAAGGTCGCTTGTGAAAGTAGGTGGGTTCAACCTCAAAAACCGAGTCAAGCGATCCTGTTGAGGTGGTGGCGGAGGTGGTGGTGGTGGCGGCGGGTTGTTGTTGTTTTGCATGTTCTGAGTGAGCAGTTGGATCAGCTGGTTCTGGGTGGCCAAAAGTTGTGCTATTTCCGGAGGAATTTCGTTGTCCGCGCGTCTTGGCGGCATCTGTGGGGTTTGAGAGAAAGTTTAAGAAATAGACAGCAAGACTAAGTAGTAAACTCCTACCCTTATGAAAAACACACCAAGCACAAGACACACAAGACACAACTTAACCCAGAAAGCAACCAAGTTTAACTAAACCAGAATTGTTTGATATTTATTACAATCGCGAATAACGTTCTACTATAGAATTAAAGGTGGTCCAACTATTACACATCTTCCATGCCTTCCTCTTCCTCGTCCTCGAATGAGTAGCCTTCCTGCTCTAGGTTTGTCTTGTACAACTCCATCTCCTTCGTGGTGGCTTCAAGCTTCTCTTGGAGGCTCTTAATATCATCCTGCAGCTTCTTGGTAGTGGCTTTTAGCTGCTCCTGAAGTCCCTCCTTCTCGCTTTGTAGATTCTCCACTAGACTTGACTTCTTCGCGGCTTCAAGTTGCTTTGCCAAGTCCCTCTTGGAAGCACGCACATCATTGATTATCTTGCAAAGGCCTTCGGTTTGTACTTCAGTTCCATCGATCTCCTGCTTGAGTTCCCTAATCCTCTTATTTTTATTTATCACCCTCTTCTCTTGGTTAGCGAACTTCTTCTCTTGGTCCTGGAACTTTATCTCTTGGAGCTTCATTGCCTCCTCCTGCTGCTTGATCATTTCTTCCTTCTCCTTGATGAGGGAGCATAGCTCGTCGTTCTTCAATATCTTGAGGAAGGTACCCTTTTCAAGGTCATGGATGTGGCACTCCAAATATTGATATTGGGTCCTTCGGCGCTTGGTAGAAGTTCTTTCCTCAAAGGTTAACTCCATGGGAATTCCTTCCTCATCTCGTCTTCCAAAGAGGCCGCTGCAGTGTCCCTGGAGAGCTTCATGATGACGTCCACATAGGCGACCAATGAGCTGCTGCAAGCTGATGCTAAGGGCATTCTCCTTGGAATCGCTAACAATGTGGATTGTTATGTCTTCCTCCGGGTTCTTGCCTCGCTCTTTTCCTGGCTGGATGACTTTGACTCCCCAACAGCCGTCCTTGTGGAGTTTCTTCATTGTGCTCCCCTGGATTGTTGGGAGCGGGAGGTCCAAACATGTGAGTAGGTCCATGAGGCATCCACCAAAGCGAAGGGCTCGATGTCCGCGACGGTGTCGTAGAGGAAGCTTATCATCTTTAAGTTAGAAGAATAAAAGTTAGATACTTAATCAAGTAGAGGAGAATAGATACTAGAAGTGCGGAAAATAACTTAATAGAAAAGAAAGTAAGGCACATAAGTTAGAGGTGGTTCCAATCCTAGGGTCACGTCCTACAGGTAACGATGTGCTCTGATACCATCTGTAGCGACCTCGGATCGGTGAGGATCCTAAGTTCATGTGATTAACATGCTAGTCCCTGGATCAATAGATAGCACTCACAGTCGATGAAATATCATGTAAAACACAAAGTATTATTACACGAAGAATCCAGAGTATGAATTTATTACAAATTTGCTTAGCATTACGCTAGCACAAATAACAGCGGAAACATAAAAGCAGCTTGAGTCCATCAACGCCCCAGGCTTGTCGAGTGTAGACTCGCGATCCCTATGCACCTTTCAATCTTCGGATTCTGCACATAAGACGTGCAGCCAACGAGGTGGGTCAATACTTTGAATGTATTGGCAAAATTACACCAAGGAGAGAAAAGACTATCTCTACATGCAAGGCTAGTGTAGGCTGTAGAGTTCATTTGCTCAAAGCTAGTTTTCTTAAGTAGAGAGAAGAAGAGAAGATTTTCCCTACTTTGTAATCATTTGCTTAGATAAAATAGGGTCGAGTGGCACACGAGGATATTACGCACCAAGTGTCCAAACAACCAAACACTTGGATATTACGCACCAAGCGACACTTGGATATTACACACCAAGTTCCCAAATTCCCACCCATTGGCGATATTACTCACGCCATGGGGTTTTAAAAACTTTTGTTTAGAAAAGAGAGAGGAAGATCCTTCAGAGGCTCCATCCTTCATCTGCTCAAAGTTGTTCTGTTTCCGTGAACACGGCTGATCGATCAGATTGCAATACTCTCGAGAGTTTGTGCACTTTACCCACAATCCACGATCAAGTCCTTTTTACAGACAAGACCATGGCGAGGCTTTCCCTTAGTAGCCCCTCTACCTTCCGGATCCAACCGTGCCAAGAACCTCCAAATATTGGTACCCAGGTGAGGTTTCCCACTAAGTACTAGGCCAAGACAGAGACCATATGTATTGTGGTTGCACTGGAAGCTTCTGAATTCTGAAACATGGCAGACTTCTTTGATTCCTGGGCGGCCGTTCTCCACCAAAATCTCACTCTTTGACCCGACAACCATTCCTCCCAGAAGAAAACTTAGTTTTATTTTGAAGTGGATTTGAGAAGAAAAGTTTGCTCTAGAGAGCCTTTATACTTAGAAAAATTCTTTGTCTTGCGAACCCCCCAACGGTACTTTGTATATGTAGCATAGCAAGCAATACTTAGAAAAAACAAGGGTAACCTATTAGGAGGGGAAATCCTAAGTATAGAGCTACTCATGGCATACTACAAAATCATCGCACTTGCAAAATAATACTAAGGAAAAATTCTACTAGAACATCCTACACATGCATACTACAGAATTTTGATGATCACATGCATAGAATCAAAACAGGGACAAGAATTATGAACAAGTGGTGTAACTTGCCTTGATCCGAGCAGCACTCTACACAATAGCACTCCTTGGCGTACTCCGAACAATCTAGCGAATCACAAAAATAGATCTGATCACAACTTGCTCAAAACATGTCACAGAAATAATCATGCATGCATGTAACATGGTATTTTATGCAAGATTGGTTTTCTAAATTGACCAAGTAGCATAATTGGGTTGCAATAGTGTTAAGGGTGTTACTAGGAATGATTTCCCATAGGTTAAAACAATTTGGGTCACTAATATAATTCATAGGATAAATAGGAGATCCAACCATCTAATTAGCCCCAAATTGGATCTAATTATCTTAAGCAAAGTTTTATAATTTTGTCCAGTAGGTATTATGGAAACAAAGTCAACGCAACAAGAATCAACTAAAACGGAGTTCTAACTATTTTTCTAGGAATTAAATACTCCAATCTAATGATTAAAATCTACACCAACAACCCTTTTCTAAACTTGGAATTTTATTGCAGATATGTGTTCTACATACAATTATGAATCCAACGGTATATTATAAGATAAATTTGGCCAAATATTTAATTTTATATGATTTTCGCAAGTTTTAAACTAAATCTGCAAACAGATCTAACCCTAACTTAAGAACTTGCCAAGTGGCAGCCTCCGATTGGTCCAGCTGGCAAGGTGGGGGTGACGCGGCGCGGCCGCGGTGCCGACGCGCTTTGCCACGCGGCAGCGTGGGATTCGCCGGTACCCCTTCGAGTTTATTTCTAATCTGGGCGCGGACGGATGAGAGAAGCGCGGCGACTCACTGTGGTGGCGACGGCGACGATGAGTGGCGGCGGCGTCGGTGGAGATGCTTGGCGGTGATCTGGTGGCTCCCCAAGGTGGCGGTGTGGTCGATGGGGCGCGTCTGGTCCTCGCGGTCACGCTCGTGGCCGCGTCGTTCCTCCTCGCTTCCTCGTCTATCGGCAGGGTCCCGCCGATCTCCTCCATCCCTGGCGGTGCTCTGGCGAGCAATCGCGGGCGCGTTCCTGCGAGAGAGAAGGGGAAAATCACGCAGCGAGAATCATTGGTGGATGGAGAAGGCTCTAGAGGGAGAAAGGGGCAAGGGGAGGGCTCCGAACCGTCTCGGCGAGGTTTGCCCGACGGCGGCTGGCGCGAGAGGTTGATCGAGATAGGGTTTTTAGGGAAAAGAGGGGAGGGGTCGATGCGGGGCTTCTTAAGGTGGGTATGGCGTGGGCAAGGGGGCGGGACACGGAGGAATCGCGGAGTCCGCTGCTTTTGGTCCCAGGCGCTGGGACTCGTCGGCGTCCACGGAGAGGACCGACAGTGGGTCCTGCGTCGGTGGCAGGGGGAAGTTGGTGGGCGCTGGGTGGCCATGCAGCCAGTTAGGTTAGGTTGCCCCTTTTTTTTACTTAAACATTTTCTTCAATTTCTGTTTTAGTAAAACTTAAATAACTTTTGCATATAAAGTCAAAAAGTGATGAAACCAACTTCTAAATTTTTTTAAAAATAAGGTGGTCATCTTAGGACCATAGTTTAATGTTTTACATAGTTTTTAGAAGGGTCAAGCTTGACTATAGCAATAATGCTTACATATGGAAATCTTTATTAGGGTTTTGATAGGATTTTGTTGTAGATTCATTTGTAGGATGCAAGGTTGCATGCAATGTTGCAAGGATGATGCATGCTTCTAGTAATCATCTTAATATAAAATCTGGATCTGGGATGTTACACAGTCGGCTAACCCAGCCGGATGTAAAAACTCAAAGATAGATCAGAAAGAAGGCCAGACGAAGACCAAGCTAGAAAACCAGTCAGATGGATAAAAATCATGCCCAAAGGCAACCAGTCGGCTGGACCATGCCAGACGGATAAGGCCAGACAGGTCAAGAGCGAGCCGTCAGAACCATCAGCCGGATGAGATGACCAAGTACAGAAGCCTAGCCGGATGGAACCAACCACCCGGTCAAGACGGATCAGCCGGCTAGGGCAACCTAGCCAGCCACTCATGATAGGCAAGGTACAAGATGACACAGTACGCAGTACGCCCAGGATGGCGGACATGACAGAAAGGAGACTCAGACACTCGGCCCATACCGATGACTTTACCAATGACGGTTGTAATAGTGGAAAGTAGGTGGTACTATGTGTAACTACCCGCACAACAACCACTGTAGACTGTGTGGCTCGGCATGGGCTTGACTGTGGGTACACACCCGCCATGCCGGCCACTATAGATGACCTAGTCGGCTGGGGCCCGCCTGTGGGACCTGCTAGTCAGCCAGGCCATTTCCCATGCCGCCTCAGCCTATATAAGGGGCGGCAGGGGCAACATTGCAAGGGTTGGTCGCTCTTTCTCTTCTAGCTAGGACAGATACAGCTCGAGGAGCCCTTGTAGCTCATTGTGCTCTCCCAGATAGTTAGATCGGC
This sequence comes from Avena longiglumis, assembly GCA_030063025.1. Taxonomy (NCBI): domain Eukaryota; kingdom Viridiplantae; phylum Streptophyta; class Magnoliopsida; order Poales; family Poaceae; genus Avena; species Avena longiglumis. The sequence continues at coordinate 450,097,949 of CP125974.1, read as the reverse complement.
AGGAGTAGGGGTGTTACCTCATCACGAGGGCCTCGAACCTAGGTACTTCTTGTGTCTCTGATGCTTCCTTGTGCCCAATCCCGCATGCGGACGCCGTCGCTCACTTCCCTGCTCGCTCCCTCACCACGAACTAACCTGCTCAGGCACTACCGTTCCCATAGCAACGACACCTTTTATAACCGGCTAGACAGGCCCAAACCATCACCTAACCTAGATAGCCTCACCTTGGATACAAGCCAATTCGGAATAGATCCGTCAGCGGCCAGACACTCCGCGTGACTCACATCGGACAATCTGGTCTGGTGGTAACTTCACAGTTTTCGGCAGGATTCCGGGTGGCTTCCGATTTACCCTTTTGGATGGCTTCCACCTTGACGCATATCGAGTAGGCCAAATTGTTCGGGTGATATGCATCGGACACTCCGGTCTTGTAAGACTTCTTTGCACCCTCTTTGATGACCTTCTTCTCATCCCTTGCGCCTGCCTTCCGCTCTTCCCTCGCGCATGTCGTGCCCTGATGACTGCAAGTGCACAGATCGTTTGTAGCTAGCTTTGAAGTTAAGATATCGATCCCACAGGGAACCAAAGGTAAGTGTTTATGAATTAAGTCTCTATCACACTCAAAGTTGTCAAAGGTCTTCGAGTGAATTAACTGCAAGTGTTGAAATAAGAATAAAATTTGGATTAAACTAGTTGTATTTAAATAAAACTAAAATGTAAACTCTAGAAAAAAACATACAAGTGAAGAATGATTTAATAGTTTGTTGTTTTCCGCATATGAAAAAGTAGGCGCGGGGAGATACAGTTCATGGTGATAGTGACTGTGCCAAGTGGATAAGTGATAAGTGTAACAATTATAATCTTATAAGTATGTGTGTAGGCGAGCAACCCATAATTAGCCGGAACTCCTCTTGGTAGATTTCATCCCAACTTCAGTAATCCTCCTAGTCTGTTACCAAAACCATGGTCGGTCTCTAGGCGATTAAGATCCTTTAGGTTTCTTAGAAATTAAGCTCCTTGGATCGGACTAATGCAATAGTTATAGTGGCTCCTCATGCTCCTCGAGTTCAAATAGTTTTCCATTGATATCCCCGTGTCACTCGGGGGTTGCCGGTCTGCTAGCAAACAAGATCTTATCTATGTAGAACAAAGTATCATGTTGTTTGGGCCCTTAATTGGTCAAAAATAATTAGCCATCACACAGATAGTCAAGCACACATAATATAGTAATTAAAATCAATCACAAAGTAATGGAAAATATATAGGCATATCACCTATCACCAATCCCTTACATCTCCCATGCCCAAAAGAACTTACTCACACATGAGATAAGAAAGAATCATCTATATAATTAAATAAAGGGAGTTCTTCTTGATATTACCTTGGAGGTCCACAATAAGAATAGAAAATCAATCCAACACAATTCAAGATAGGAAGAAACAATCTCAAATCCTAATCTTGCAAGGTGAAGATCTCTCTCTCTCTCTCTTAAGTACAAGTAATGGCTATGGGGGTGTGGTGGCTAGGAGGTTGAAAATCGTGGAGCAAGATGAAGAACATCTTCCCCTTCTTCTCTGAATCTCTTCATTCTCCCTTCTGGGTGGAATGGCGGTTGTTGTGTTGTGTTTTCGCATATGCCTCCTTCATGAAAGTTGTTCCTTTTGAAAGTTCAAAGGCGGCGGCAACTATACGGCCGGAACTATATGGCTGAAAAAATATTCCTGTCGTATAGTTGGTCGTTAAACCTACTGGTTGCCGTCCTCGATTGCTTCCAAAAAGAGAGTTGCTTGTTTTCGCCTAAATATTGTATTTCTATAGTTAAAACCTTGTGTTGATGTTCAGAACCTCAAACACACATTGAAAACTAAGTTTTCTTTGCTACCAAAGTATTAGAGTTAGGTCAAGCTAGAAAACCATCAAATCCAGACGAAAACCATCAAGAAAAATTGTCATCAGATTGTTGACAAGTACGCCATAGGGGGTCCCGATGGCGTTGAGAAGATGGGGTGTGATACGTAGGGTGTTCTCGGAGCGGTGAGCACAAGTTTACCCAGGTTCAGATCCGACTGTGATGATCGGATCCTACTCCTGCTAGCAACCCAGTAATATATCAGCGAGAGTCGGATGTTACAGAAGATTACAAGAGAGGTTCGCCTGTGCGAGTAGGTTGTCATTGATCTATGATTTGGTGCCCTAAAGGATCCCATAGGGCCAGTTAATATGGTCATCGGGGCCTAGGGTTACAGGATATACCTATCCGGCAACGCTACAGAGTTGGTAACTAGATACAGCTTGGACTACAAGTAATACTACAGGCCTAAGTCGGTAACTATTCTGGGACTTGTCGTAGCCGGAAGTGACTCCACCTCTTTCTCTGACTGGGCCTCCCGTGAAGCAAAGCTCTAACCCGTTGGTGGGCCACCCTATCCAGCGAGTCCTATGGGTATACCAGGAAAGTATATCCCCAACAAAAACCATTCAAATGTATTGAATCTCACAGCTATCATGCCCATATCATCCTCCCCCTTCAAAAAGCGTTGTCCCCAATGCGTGAGGGTCTTCTCAAAAGGGTGGCATGATAAAAAAAATCATCATGCGTCTTCTCCATCATCAAGTCTTACTTTCCTACCTCACCACATCCTCCCTCTTGGTCTACTCGATTTGATACGGCACTAGTTGCCTCCTTTATTCTCCACATGATTTTGGACTTTGGCGCCACCTTCTTATTCTCAACTCTTGTTGGAACCTTTTGTTGGTGAACATGAACCTTATTTGCATGCCCCTGAAAAAGATGAGTAATTGTAACTACCTCGGTGAATTACGCTCCTAGATACAAGCCTGGATGAGCAGTAGTGGTTGAAATAGTACGGTGGGGCCCCAAAAGCCACTCACGGGTAGACCTTTCGGCCGTCCCAACCACTACCAACTCAACGGGACCTGCAGACGGGCGTAATCGGCGAAGGGATCAACTACATACACAAGTGGGTATGTATGCAAGCCACCATACAAGAGTACATCAGAGCCATACCATCTAGAAAGAAAGGAAATATAGCAACGCCATACGGCAAGATTCAAATGACCTAGATAGATCTAATATTTTAGGATACTTCCTCATACAACACACATCAGAGTATCATGCAAGCGGCAAACAAAATCCAGTACGGACAAGAAGCAAATTGGCATAAGATGCCATAGAAATAAGCACATCCCAACCACAGGATCTCACGGATCCCGTTCCGGAATCTCTACACCGAACGATCGCTGCCCATGTCCTCGGCTTCTTCCACCCAAAGATCCGTTCCGTGAGGGTACTGCTCATCCGAACCAATAATTTATCGTGTGAGACCCTAAGGGTACTCAGCAAGTCTTAATGCCTCTAAAGGGACACAACCTGGGTGACGAATTGCAGCAAAAGATAAACCCTAGCGATTACTGAGATAACGCTAACCATCCGCCTAACCAATGATAGACGGATGTCCGTGAATTAAGAACAACAGTTTTAATGGTAAACTCATCAGATCCATCCTCCTCCTCGCTTACCTACGAGGAAGCGGACGAACAACCCCCCCATCCGTTGGCAATTTTATTAACCATTCCATGAGTGTGGCACTATTTACTAGTCAAATTACTTAGTCAGATTAAAGCGGTACTTTAGTTATGCTTGTCTATGATCGAGAAACTATGCTCCAAGTCGTCCATATCCGCGGACACGGCTTTCAGAAAGTTTTACCCGGCCGGGGTGCACCAATAGCAACACACGCTCGATCAACCTCGGAAAAACCAAATCAAAACCCAACGAGGCTTTCACGACTGAACAATCACAGGATTCAGAAATATTTCAGGGGCCACCCATTGAGTAGACCTAGCGAAGCCGGTGACTCGAGGCGGACTCAAGGTTTGCGACAATGGTCGAAACGCATCGGGAACCGAAGTGTGGCTGGCTTGTCGATACCGCGAAACATTACGCTTACCTAAATAAAGATGTGTGCTCCTCGCACAAAAGTAAATAGTATAGCATGGCATAAGTACAGGATAGTAAATAAAACCTCAAACTAGTTTGTGGCCCCAAGAAATAAGACGGAATCAAGCTCGCCTGGGGGTCCCATATACCTCCTGGATGTGGATAGCGCGATAAAATCAAGGAACAGGAATCAAGTACTCGGGGTCTTACGGGACACAAGTGAGCAGGAAAAACCAAATAGCAGATATTGCTCACCGGTGCCACTTTCTTTAGTTATCCCATTACTACTCAGGTGAAGTTGTTTATGTACCTCGTTATCCAGCAGACTCTCACAAACCCTACACATGCTGTTCTACGACTCGCATGGCTCAAACAGCTCATGTAGTAATGGCTCATGGGATGGAGGAACAGGCTTGGTGGAGTTTAAAAGTAAAGGCTATGCATACTTGGGATTCAATTTAATGCAATCGCGACTCAATGATGCAAGAATAAGATAGAGGCAATAGGTACTGTATGTATGCAAGCATGTGGAAGTGCTTGCCTGTCAACTCAGTTGAAGCGAGGGAAGGATCTGGGTAGTGCTCCTGGTTCTCTTGATATAAACCCTGCTCAGTGTCTATCCGAGAAAAACCGAACAAACAAGGCCAACATGAATATAGAGCACAAGCATGTGATTAAGATGCGTCAAGCAAACAATCATGCCATGATGAATGATGCACAATTTGCATGGCATTAATGTAGCAAAGCATGGTTGAGGTGTGGAGACAAGTAATAACATTTTTAATGGTTTTTGGGTCACATTTTGTTGTCATAACAATTGCTGTTCACTATATATTCATATGATGCATGATGCAATTAAAGTCATGGATAGCATAAGCAGAAAGGTCTCGTCGAGCTGATCATTTTAGACCTATCATTTGCTAAATTTGGAATTATAGAACAAAACTTATTAATTATTTAAGTTCTAGTGGCAATTGGTGTAATTTAATTAAACTTGGAATTTTAAATGTGCAAAAGGTAATTTGAATAGCATATTTGAAATCCTCACATTTTTCTAATCTCCAAACATATATCATTTGTATTATTTGGATTTATAATTGAAAAATTATTTGAAAACTGATTTGAATTTGAATTTGAATTAAATGAATAAGATTTGAAATAAACAGACAAACTGAACTCGTTTTACACCCAACTACAGCGAGCTCCAGTCGCTGACAGATGGGCCAGGCGATAGAGGCCCACGCGCGCAGCCAAGATTCTGCCACCACGGCTTTGACTAGCTCAAGTGACTGACAGGTGGGGTCGGTGGGCTAGCAGGCCCACACGCCAGCGAGTGGACGCGAGACGACGCTGCCAATGGCGAGGACCGGATTGGTTTGCGGGGAGTTGGGGAGCCTTTTTGTAAAAGTACACTGACGCTGACCGGTGGGAACCGAGGGACGGCGGGTTTAGGCGGGAGAAACCACGAGGGCCTAAGCGCAAAAACCCAAATCGCTTGAACGGTGCAAGCACCGCTCACGGCGATCGCGATCGGCCAGCGTTCAGACGACGATGGCGACGCCGGCTGAACAAAACGACATGGCCCCAAACGAAAATTGAAGAGGGAGCCACGGACTACAACATTGGTTCAGACACTAGCGCGGAGAAGGACCACGGCAGCGGTGCCGTTGAACATTGCGGATCTATCTGCCGCGGTATTGCTGTCGACAAAGACGCGACGCAGAAGCGCTTTCGACGGAAGCGACGGCGATGCACGGCGAGAGGGGAGGGAGACGTTGTCTAGGGGCAAGGAGCTCACCGGCCGACGGGTGCAACTAAGCGGGCTCGGGTCGCGTCGATCGTCGGGTAGTGGGTCGGGCACTCCGCTGCTGGCACGGGCGGCGGGCGGGACTCCTCGGCGAGATCCAGCGGGCTCCGCGCCACACGGCGGCAGAGGCGGCGCAGCTCGCGCCATCGGGCGCCTCGGGTGCTCTGGAACGAAGGGAGGCAGAGGGGGCCGCCCTTAGGGTTTAGCGAGCATGGGAGAGAGGTGGCTCGCTGGGGGAAGGAAGAAGGGAGGCAGGGGAGGAAGAGAGGCCTGAGGGATATCTGGGGGATGCTAGAGGCGAGGAGGGGAGGATAAGAACGGAGGGGGGCAGGTAGACGGCATGGTTACTTGCGTGGGGGAGGGGCAGACGCCTTGCACCTCACGTGCATGGGCGGGCAGGCGGCGGGCGGGTGGGCAAGCTGTGTGTGGGGCCAGGGGACTGCAGGTGGGCCAAGGGGAGGTCGAGGGCAGGTAGGAGTAGAGGGAGCCCGTAGGGCAGGGAGAGAAAAGAGAGGGAAGAAGTGAGAGGGAGAGGGGCCGGCTCGGCCTAGGGTTAGGTGAGGGGGTGCCCTTGATGGTGAGGATGGTGGTCATGTGGCCAGCTAGGGCTAGGTGGAAAGAGGGAGGGTTTGGTTAGGTTAGAGGGAAGTGTGAGGGTTAACAAGAACCAACACAAGATTAAGGGAGGTGTGATGGGGTGGTTTAGAGAGGGTGGAGAAGAGAGGAGAGAAGAGAGAAGAGAGATAGGTTTGGTGTTGCTTTTGCCAAGACCAAGCCAAGAGGGAAAGATAGAGCTAGAGATTTTGAATCATGCATGCTCCATACAAAGAACAAGCAAGATCAAAAGAAAAGAGGTAGGGAGAAAGATGGGGTTTAGACTTATGCTCACACATGAGCACATGTGTATGCATGGAGAATGGTGATGAGGTTTTAGCTATAGGAGGGTAGAGAGGTAGATGATATGGTGAAGAAAACTACAAGCCAAAACAAGATTTAAAACAAAGGAGAGATGATCCATGCAAGCAAAACCAAATAACATTCCAAGATCAAGAAAAAGGTGGCACTTGCATGGCCCATGCAAACAATATTTGCCATGTAGTTATATTGTAAAAACAACATTAATTCATGTGGCACTATTCCTTGCATTCCCAAAAGGTGGGCAAAGGCCAAGCATAAGATTATGGGTGGAATCCAACCAACCAACATGAGCTAGAGATAACGCAAATAAAATGCCAAGCTCATATTAATTGGATGGTGGAATTATAAGGTGGTGAAAGAAAGGTGGTGGAGTCAATAGAGATATGCCCCCCCCCCCCCAAATCAACTTGGGCATTTAGCAATATATCAAGAACCAAATACAATATCAAGAGGCAACTACAATTAATAATGCACATGAGATAAGAACCAAACAAGAAGGGGTTTTATATGATGCTAAAATGCAGGGTGACATGATGACATGAGCATGATATGATGATGATGCAACAATTATATGTTGGAAGTGGCCCTTTTTATTATTATAACAAGTAGCATTACAGGTGTTAGACAACTGGGATGCTACAACTCTCCCCCACTAAATAGGAATCTCGCCCCGAGATTCTAGGAAGAAGAAGAGGACACAAAGAGAGAAGGATGGTTGACACGGAGTTTATCTTCACGTTCCCATGTGGCTTCATCAACGGAATGGTGTGACCACTGCACCTTGCAGAACTTGATGGACTTGTTGCGAGTCCTTCGTTCTGCGGTCTCAAGGATTTTGGTGGGGTGTTCTTGATAAGACAAGTCTTCTTTGAGATCGATTAGCTCATGGTCCACGGTCCTGTCGGGATCTTTGAAGCACTTCTTGAGCTGAGAGATGTGGAAAACATCATGGACTTTGAGATTTTCCGGAAGCTCAAGTGCATAAGCAACTTCTCTTCTACCACGGATCTTGAAAGGACCAATGTATCTAGGAGCCAACTTTCCTTTGATACCGAAGCGGTGTGTACCTCTCATGGGAGTGACACGAAGGTAGACGAGATCACCAGGGGCATACACCATATCTGTGTGCTTCCTGTCATAGTTGCTCTTCTGACGACTTTGAGCAATCTTCAGGTTCTCCAGAATGATATGCACCTTCTCCTCCGCTTGGGTTACAATGTCAGGGCCAAACCAGAGTCTTTCTCCTGCACCTGACCAACCAATCGGAGTTCTGCACTTGCGACCATAGAGAGCCTCAAATGGTGCCATCTTTAGACTCTTCTGGAAGCTGTTGTTGTAGGAGAATTCAGCATACGGAAGACATTCCTCCCACTTCATGCCAAACGAGATGACGCAAGCCCGAAGCATATCCTCCAGAATCTGATTGATTCTTTCCACTTGTCCTTGCGACTGAGGGTGGTAAGCAGTGCTGATGTTCAACTTTGTTCCCAAAGCTTTTTGGAAACTCTCCCAGAACTTTGAGGTGAAGATGCTCCCACGGTCTGAACTGATTTCAAGTGGAACCCCATACAGAGAGACAATTCTGTTGATATAGAGCTCACCAACTGAATTCCGTAAATTGTTTCTTTGATCGGGAAGAAATGGGCCACTTTAGAAAGCACGTCGTTGACAACAAAAATTGCATTGTTGCTTCTGCGACCTTGGAAAGCCAGTGATGAAGTCCATCTCTACTTTCTCCCATTTCCATTCGGAGGTTTCAATGGCTGTAGAAGACCAAATGGTTTCGATGGACAGCCTTCACTCTGCAGACATCACATTCGAGACATACTTGGCACAATACCGCTTCAACCTGTGCCACCAAGATTGTGTTTTCAAGTCCATGTACATCTTTGTGCTGCCAGGATGGATAGAAAGAACCGAATCATGTGCCTCCTTGAGAACTTGGTCTCTCCCCGGGTAGTTTGGAACAAACATCCGTGTTCAAAGAAGAGCGTGCCTTGATCATCAACATGGAAGGACTCATACTGAAGGTCAAGCTTAGAGATGAGCTTTTGGTGTGCGGATCACCAAGTCGACGAGAGCGAATCTGTTCTTCCAAGAGAGGAGTAGCCGAAGGTTCAGGAGATGCCCTTGTTCCACAATTTCTGTGTTGAGTGGACGGAATTCCTCGCACAAGAGAGGCTGCTCTTCCACCATGAGGTTGTTGACATAAGCTTTACGCTAAGCGCATCCGCCATGACATTTGCTTTGCCCGGGTGTAGTTGATGGTCACATCAAAGTCATTGATTGCTTCAATCCATCTCCTCTGCCAAGGTTGAGATCAGGCGAGTGAAGATATACTTCAAACTCTTGTGGTCCGAGAAGATCTCACAACGGTTACCAAGCAAGTAGTGCCTCCATAGCTTCAAAGCAAATACAACCGCTAGCTCGAGGTCATGTGTGGGATAGTTGATCTCATGCCTTCAATCGACGAGAGGCATAAGCAACCACTGCTTTCTCTTGCATGAGGACCGCACCCAATCCTTGCAAAGAGGCGTCGCAGAATATCTGGAAAGGCTTAGATGTATCCGGAGGAACCAAGACTGGTGTGGAAGTGAGCTTCTCTTTGAGTGTCTCAAAACTTTCTTGACACGCAGGAGTCCACAGGTATTTCTTGCCCTTCTTGAGGAGATCGGTAAGAGGCTTCGCTATTTTCGAGAAGTTCTGAACAAAGCGACGGCAATAGCTAGCCAAACCAAGAAAACTCCGCACTTCCTTGACATTAGCAGGAGGAAGCCATTCAACTATTGTCTTCACGGTTTCCGGGTTGACTGCAATGCCCTTGGCAGAGATAACATGACCCAGGTATGTTACTTCAGGTAGCCAAAACTCACACTTTGAGAACTTTGCATACAAGCGGTTCTCACGAAGTTTGTTTAAGACACACCGCAGGTGTTCTTCATGCTCCTCCTTAGACTTGTAATAGACCAGAATGTCATCCAGATATACCACAACAAACTTATCCAGGTACTCCATGAAAACTGAGTTCATCAGCCTCGAGAAGGTAGCAGGTGCGTTGGTGAGACCGAAAGACATGACCGTGTACTCATACAGGCCATAGCGAGTGGTGAAAGCTGTTTTGGGCACATCTTCTTTGCGAATCTTGATTTGGTGATAACCACTTCTCAAGTCCAGCTTAGAGAACACCAGCCTCGCTAATCGATCAAAAGATCATTTATCCGCGGGAGAGGATATTTGTTCTTGATGGTTTTAGCATTGAGAGCCCGGTAATCAACACATAGCCTATCGGTTCTGTCACGCTTCTTCACAAAGATTGTTGGGCTACCCCAAGAAGAAGTGCTGTGTTGAATGAAACCCAACTTCTCTTGTTCATCAAGTTGTCATTTGAGTTCAGCCAACTCAGAAGGACCCATTTTATATGGCCGCTTGGAGATAGGAGTCGTTCCAGGTTCAAGCTCAATCACGAATTCAACCTCGCGATCCGGAGGCATACCCGCCAACTCTTCAGGAAAGACATCTGGGAACTCACAGACCACCGGTACACTCTGAATAGCTTCCATAGCATCATCATTCAGAGCCGCCAAGGAAAAGAGCTGGACAGCAGGAGTCAGACTTGGAGAAAAGACTATATGGCCTTCAGGAATCTTCAGAGACCGAAGCTCAAGACAATCAATCACAGCTGCATTTGCTGTCAACCAATCCATGCCCAAGATGACATCAATGTCAGAACTGCCCAAGACAATTAAAGAAGCCAAGGAAGAACCACCAATCTCAACTTGATTGCCATGACTGATCTTAGATGCTACCATATTTGCTCCAGGAGAAAGAACCATTAACCGCTTGGGAAGAGGATCTGACGCTAACCCATTCTCACTTGCAAACTTCATCGAAACAAAAGAATGCGATGCACCAGAATCAAAGAGAACTCGTGCAGGGACTGAGTTAACGGAAAGCATACCCATCACAACTCCAGGTGCGAGCTCAGCTTGAGAGGCGTTGACGCAGTTGGCACGAACAACCGCAGACCCGGGCTTGGTGTTGATGTTGAGAGCCCGAGGCGGTGGTGCACGAACCGAAGGAGAGCTTGCTGCAGATCTTGGCGGGGGTGGAGGGAGAGCTTTGTTCTTCATCGGACAGTTCCAGTTGGGATGTCCATGATCTCCACATGTGAAACAAGCACCATGTGGACGTGGAGCGAGCTGTGGGACTCCGCCAGCGCCTCGTGGTAGTGGTGGTTGTAGCCCCGGAGCCGCAGGTGTGAAGTTTGGTGGCCTTGGCGTGAAACTTGCGGTATTGGTGGAGCCGGAGCGACGGTGGGGTGTTAGGAACCCGACACGCCGCTTAGAAGGAGCTGCCATAAGCAGAGCTTGATGCATCCTGTTGTGTTTCTTGGACTCCTCAAACATTTGCCTTGCCTCCTCTTGCAGTCTTTGTGTGTGTTGGAGTTCCAGAAAGTTGCTGGGTCTTGCATGCGTGATTGCATACTTGATCGACGCATTGAGCCCTTGCTGAACCTTTCTCGCTTCTTCTTGTCATCGATACCTCATCACCACCATAACGAGAGAGAGATTCATGAAGTTCCTGATGTAGGTGTTGACGTTATCATTTCCTTGCTTGAGGTTGAGGAAAGCCTCCTTCATCCTTTCCATCACAATCTCTGAGAGAAACTGCTCTTTGAACGCTCCAGTGAACCTTTCCCAAGTTGGCTGGAACCCAGTGCAGCTTGCCTTCAAATAGTTCTCCCACCAAAGAGCTGCATCTCCCTTGAGAAGGTGAGTAGCACACTTAACCCACTCCTGCTCCGGAACGTCGGCAGTCTCGAGCAACCTTGAGATATCACGCAGCCAATCATCCGCGTCCAGAGGTCGGTCAGAAACATCAAACTGACGAGGGTTGAATTTGAGGAAGCTCTTGATGTCTCCACGCTTGGGAGGTGGAGGTAGTGGAGCAAACGCGTTTCTTCTGACACTCTCCTCAAAGCGCTGCTCGTTCTCTTGCATAGCTGCCAAAGCATTAGCGATGTTTGACAGCGCTGAGCCCAGTTCCGGAGGTATGTCCTCTTCGGTACGGCGTGGTGGAGCCATCCTGTCATTGATATAAAACTCAAGTCAGTACTATAATGGAGAATGATAATAATCCAAAATAGTACCAAGATGGAATTAACCAAGATTAAAGGATACAATTACTGAGATGATATTAAAATATCAACAAAGTTCAAAGCACCTAAAAGATATTAAGCATATCGCGCACGACTGAAAAGGAGTGTGGTACACAAATATATCCAAGAAAAATTTTCCACAAATTTCGGCATTAAAATACCAATAGATGCGCAAAATTACTTAACGAATCAAGATTAGTGACTCTACCGATTCAATATACAAAAGCGAATGATAAGAGTAGTGGTATGGTCGCGACTCCATCCCGCACTCAAATCATTACTCCGCACATGAACAAGTGGAACACATATCCTAACCCTTTCTTCTCACGACGAAACCTAAAGATTGGTAACTACGGAACGAACACCCCCAAAAAGATAGCGTCGGATACAAAGAGGAAGATAGATTGCGTCGGTTTGCATAAGCCTGTCGGTATGGAATGTACCAACAGTTGATAACCAAAGGCAGATAAGATAACAACTTGGATGCAACAGATAGACAAGGGATTACACACACACACACACACACACACAACCTATGGTACTACGGAAACCCAGAACACGTGAATCCTAGTTTGAACTTTGAGAAGAGGATTGAAAACGTTGCACTTCCTTACCAGAAAAGGGTGGGTGGGAGGGTAAGAAGAAAAGTGGAAGCAGTCCTACTCTCGCGTTTTGTTTTTCCCTAGTATACATATCTACCAAAAATATTTGCTAGACTGACAACGACCGCTTTGAAACCACGAAGATCGGGATGGCTCGATACCAATTGTAACTACCTCGTGAATTACGCTCCTAGATACAAGCTGGATGAGCGGTAGTGGTTGAAATAGTACGGTGGGGCCCCAAAAGCCACTCACGGTAGACCTTTCGCTGTCCCAACCACTACCAACTCAACGGGACACAGACGGGCGGCGAATCCCAGCGAAGGGATCAACTACATACACAAGTGGGTATGTATGCAAGCCACCATACAAGAGTACATCAGAGCCATACCATCTAGAAAGAAAGGAAATATAGCAACGCCATACGGCAAGATTCAAATGACCTAGATAGATCTAATATTTTAGGATACTTCCTCATACAACACACATCAGAGTATCATGCGGAAGCGGCAAACAAAATCCGAGTACGGACAAGAAGCAAATTGGCATAAGATGCCATAGAAATAAGCACATCCCAACCACAGATCTCACGGATCCCCGTTCCCGGAATCTCTACACCGAACGATCGTTGCCCATGTCCTCGGCTTCTTCCACCCAGTATCCGTCCTGTGAGGGTACCTGTTCATCTGAACCAATAATTTATCGTGTGAGACCCTAAGGGTACTCAGCAAGTCTTAATGCCTCTAAAGGGGACACAACCTGGGGTGACGCAATTGCAGCAAAAGATAAACCCTAGCAGTGCTACAGATAAACGCTAACCATCCGCCTAACCAATGATAGACGGATGTCCGTGAATTAAGAACAACAGTTTTAATGGTAAACTCATCAGATCCATCCTCCTCCTCGCTTACCTACGAGGAAGTGGACGAACAACCCCCCCATCTGTTGGCAATTTTAGTAACCATTCCATGAGTGTGGAACTATTTACTAGTCAAATTACTTAGTCAGATTAAAGCGGTACTTTAGTTATGCTTGTCTATGATCGAGAAACTATGCTCCAAGTCGTCCATATCCGTGGACACGGCTTTCAGAAAGTTTTACCCGGCCGGGGTGCACCAATAGCAACACACGCTCGATCAACCTCGGAAAAACCAAATCAAAACCCAACGAGGCTTTCACGACTGAACAATCACAGATTGAGAATATTTCAGGGGCCACCCATTGAGTAGACCATAGAAGCGGTGACTCGAGCGGACTCAAGGTTTGCGACAATGGCCAGAACGATCGGGAACCCAAAAGTGTGGCTGGGCTTGTCGATACCGAAAACATTACGCTTACCTAACAGACAAAGGTGCTCCTCGCACAAAAGTAAATACAGAAGTAGCATGGCATAAGTACAGGATAGTAAATAAAACCTCAAACTAGTTTGTGGCCCCAAGAAATAAGACGGAATCAAGCTCTGGCTCAGGGGGGTCCCATATACCTCCCGGATGTGGATAGCGCGATAAAATCAAGGAACGGGAATCAAGTACTCGGGGTCTTACGGGACACAAGTGAGCAGGAAAAACCAAATAGCAGATATTGCTCACCGGTGCCACTTTCTTTAGTTATCCCATTACTACTCGGGTGAAGTTGTTTATGTACCTCGTTATCCAGCAGACTCTCACAAACCCTACACATGCTGTTCTACGACTCGCATGGCTCAAACAGCTCCTGTAGTAATGGCTCATGGGATGGAGGAACAAGCTTGGTGGAGTTTAAAAGTAAAGGCTATGCATACTTGGGATTCAATTTAATGCAATCGCGACTCAATGATGCAAGAATAAGATAGAGGCAATAGGTACTGTATGTATGCAAGCATGTGGAAGTGCTTGCCTGTCAACTCAGTTGAAGCGAGGGACGGATCTGGGTAGTGCTCCTGGTTCTCTTGATATAAACCCTGCTCAGTGTCTATCCGAGAAAAACCAAACAAACAAGGCCAACATGAATATAGAGCACAAGCATGTGATTAAGATGCGTCAAGCAAACAATCATGCCATGATGAATGATGCACAATTTGCATGGCATTAATGTAGCAAAGCATGGTTGAGGTGTGGAGACAAGTAATAACATTTTTAATGGTTTTTGGGTCACATTTTGTTGTCATAACAATTGCTGTTCACTATATATTCATATGATGCATGCTGCAATTAAAGTCATGGATAGCATAAGCAGAAAGGTCTCGTCGAGCTGATCATTTTAGACCTATCATTTGCTAAATTTGGAATTATAGAACAAAAGTTATTAATTATTTAAGTTCTAGTGGCAATTGGTGTAATTTAATTAAACTTGGAATTTTAAATGTGCAAAAGGTAATTTGAATAGCATATTTGAAATCCTCACATTTTTCTGATCTCGAAACATATATCATTTGTATTATTTGGATTTATAATTGAAAAATTATTTGAAAACTGATTTGAATTTGAATTTGAATTAACTGAATAAGATTTGAAATAAACAGACAAACTGAACTCGTTTTACACCCAACTACAGCGAGCTCCAGTCGCTGACAGATGGGCCAGGCGACAGAGGCCCACGCGCGCAGCCAAGCTTCTGCCACCGCGGCTTTGACTAGCTCAAGTGACTGACAGGTGGGGCCGGTGGGCTAGCAGGCCCACACGCCAGCGAGTGGACGCGAGACGACCACGCGGCGCAGCGGGAGGGACCGCGGGTTGGTTTGCGAGGAGTTGGGGAGCCTTTTTGTAAAAGTTCACTGACGCTGACAGGTGGGAACCGAGGGACGGCGGGTTTAGGCGGGAGAAACCACGAGGGCCTAAGCGCAAAAACCCAAATCCTGTCGGAACGGCTGCGGCGCACCGCTCTGCCGGCGACTGCGATCGGCCAGCGTTCAGACGACGATGGCGACGCCGTCGCTGAACAAAACGACATGGCCCCAAAACGAAAATTGAAGAGGGAGCCACGGACTACAACATTGGTTCAGGACACTAGCGCGGAGAAGGACCACAGCAGCAGTGCGAGCCGAACATTGCGGATCTCGGCCGCTGTTGCCGACAAAGACGCGACGCGCGGCGCGCGCGCAGAGCGCTCGACGGAAAGCGACGGCGATGCACGGCGAGAGGGGGAGGGAGACGTTGTCTAGGGGGCAAGGGAGCTCACCAGCGACCGTACGGTGCAGCTAGCGGGCTCGGGGTCGCGTCGATCGTCGGGGTAGCAGGGGGTCGGGGCACTCCTGCTGCTCGCGGGCACGGCGGCGGTGGGACTCCTCCGGCGGCGAGATCCGGGCCGGGCGCCACGGCGAAGCAGAGGAAGCGCGCAGCTCACGGAGCTCTTGGCGCCTCGGGTGCTCTGAACGAAGGGAGGCAGAGGGGTCCGCCCTTAGGGTTTAGCGAGCATGGGAGAGAGGTGGCTCGCTGGGGGAAGGAAGAAGGGAGGCAGGGGAGGAAGAGAGGCCTGAGGGAGATCTGGGGGATGCTAGAGGCGAGGAGGGGAGGATAAGAACGGAGGGGGGCAGGTAGACGGCGTGGTTACTTGCGTGGGGGAGGGGCAGACGCCTTGCACCTCACGTGCATGGGCGGCCAGGGCAGGGCGTCTGGCAGGGGTGGCTGCCAGTGGGGGCTGGGGACCCAGGGCCGGGGAGCTCGAGGGCAGGTAGGAGTAGAGGGGGCCCGTAGGGCAGGGAGAGAAAAGAGAGGGAAGAAGTGAGAGGGAGAGGGGCCGGCTCGGCCTAGGGTTAGGTGAGGGGGTGCCCTTGATGGTGAGGATGGTGGTCATGTGGCCAGCTAGGGCTAGGTGGAAAGAGGGAGGGTTTGGTTAGGTTAGAGGGAAGTGTGAGGGTTAACAAGAACCAACACAAGATTAAGGGAGGTGTGATGGGGTGGTTTAGAGAGGGTGGAGAAGAGAGGAGAGAAGAGAGAAGAGAGATAGGTTTGGTGTTGCTTTTGCCAAGACCAAGCCAAGAGGGAAAGATAGAGCTAGAGATTTTGAATCATGCATGCTCCATACAAAGAACAAGCAAGATCAAAAGAAAAGAGGTAGGGAGAAAGATGGGGTTTAGACTTATGCTCACACATGAGCACATGTGTATGCATGGAGAATGGTGATGAGGTTTTAGCTATAGGAGGGTAGAGAGGTAGATGATATGGTGAAGAAAACTACAAGCCAAAACAAGATTTAAAACAAAGGAGAGATGATCCATGCAAGCAAAACCAAATAACATTCCAAGATCAAGAAAAAGGTGGCACTTGCATGGCCCATGCAAACAATATTTGCCATGTAGTTATATTGTAAAAACAACATTAATTCATGTGGCACTATCCCTTGCATTCCCAAAAGGTGGGCAAAGGCCAAGCATAAGATTATGGGTGGAATCCAACCAACCAACATGAGCTAGAGATAACGCAAATAAAATGCCAAGCTCATATTAATTGGATGGTGGAATTGTAAGGTGGTGAAAGAAAGGTGGTGGAGTCAATAGAGAGATGCCCCCCCCCCCCCAAATCAACTTGGGCATTTAGCAATATATCAAGAACCAAATACAATATCAAGAGGCAACTACAATTAATAATGCACATGAGATAAGAACCAAACAAGAAGGGGTTTTATATGATGCTAAAATGCAGGGTGACATGATGACATGAGCATGATATGATGATGATGCAACAATTATATGTTGGAAGTGGCCCTTTTTATTATTATAACAAGTAGAATTACAGGTGTTAGACAACTGGGATGCTACAGTAATGCCTAGTGAAAGATCATGGATGCCGCCTAGAGGGGGGTGAATAGGCGGTTAAAACCTTTTATGAGATGGGCTTAACAATGGCGGAATAAAACTAGTGTTTTCTTTTGTTAAGCACAAAGCCTATATATACTAAGGTTCACCTATGTGCACCAACAACTTATGCTAAGCAAGACAAGCAACAAATTGATAGCAAGATAGATTACTTTAAGCACTAAGGCTATCACAATGTAAAGTGCATAAGTAAAGATCTCGGGTATAGAGATAACCAAGGCACGCGGGGACGACGATATTTTACCGAGTTCCTCCCTACAAGGTAGTACGTCTCGTTGGAAGGGTGGACGGTACTAAGACCACCAATGCCACAAAAGGCCTCACCCTATTCTCCCGAGCACCCGCCGCACTGCAAGCACCCGATCCACTATGGGACACTTGAGGGCGGTCACCAAACCCGTACAAGATTGGCGCAATCTCCACAACTTAATTGGAGGCTCCCAATAATCACCACCAAGGCCACTAGCTTTAGGATAGCTCCACAACTTAATTGGAGGCCCCAAGAACACACCACAAAGGCCACACACCGTCTAGGGTTCCAAGAACCCAAGAGGGACAAGCTTCTTCATTTTCACCAACCAAATCCTTCGAGGAAACTCAAATTGATGCACCTAATGCAAATGGAAAGAACACCACAAATATGCTCCAATCCTTCACACTCAAGTTCCAACAAAGCTAATAAAGCTATTGGGGGACAACAAAGGAAGAACACAAGAGGAAATCCACAAAATAAACCCCAAGATATAGATCACAAGATGTTCCCCTCACATAGAGGAGAGATGGATTGGTGGAGTTGTAGATCTAGATCTCCTCTTTCAAATTACCCAAAAAGATTCAACAAATATGGGAGGGATTCAGAGTATTTGCAAGCTCTGAAAGGTAGAAACAATGGAGGAGAGATAGTATGCAAGCCCACAACCCAAGGAGGAAGAAGGGGGACTTTTATAGCCCCCCCCCCCCCCCGGCGACATATAGCCGTTGCTGGACACATAAACCAGAGTCTCCGGGGTCCAAACCCTGGAGTCTCCGACCCAAGACAGAGCTGCAAGCTCCTAGGGAACCATCATAGTCCAGCAAGGTAGGATAAAACCAAATGATGAAAGGTTTAACCTATCTATAAAAGACAAATCGATAACACCTCCAACATGGAGAACGCAATAGAGAATACATATGAAATCCATTTTTGATGAACTTGAGCTTGTCATGTAGATTAACCCAAGCTCTAAATCCTCTCATGGATAAGAAGCAAATAAGAACCAAGAAAGATGATGCCAAGTATGCAAAGGTTTGAGCTCTCTCCGAAAGATATGATCAAGTTACTCACTCGAGCGCCCCCTCTTGATAGTACGGTTATCTATCCTATAAACCAGTCTCCCAACTAACAACATGAGACCGGAAAAAGGTAAAACCTATCAAGATCATACCTTATCTTTGATCATTCCCCTCGAGCTTGATGTATATGATCTTGTCCTTCTCAAGGTGGAACTTCTTTCTTGATTGTTCTTGCTTGCACTTGCTTGATGAAGACTTGCAAATTTCTCTCCCATACACCATGGGGAAACCACTTCTTTGAACTTGTCTTCATCAATCCATGATCACCGAGGATGGCAAGCTTCAAGCATGATATATACTATAGATGGAGCATCTTGAGCTTGAACTTCATTTCTTCTAACTCCATTAGGATGATGCCTTGAAGATACACATGAGGAACTCTATCTCCTTCTTCAACACACTCTTGATATTCATTTATTGTTGTTGTTATTCTTCTACTTGATTCCAATAGTCCCAATGCCCTTGGACATTGCTTCTTCTTCTTCACCCTTGAAGCCAACACATGCTCCAAGTGATGCCAATGGACAATTCCTACAACTGCAACTCAATGCAAACATTAGTCCATAGAGATTGTCATTAATTACCAAAACCACACATGGGGACCCACATGCTCTTTTAATCTCCCCCATTTTGGTAATTGATGAAAATCCCTTTGACAGGGTTTATATAAGGAATTTTAACGAATAAAATGGTAACACTAATATCAAAGACTACACATATTAGTACCACCACCATATATAGATCAAACTCCCCCCACAATACTATGCGTGTGTGATGAACTTGAATTTCATTGCATATATTGCCAATCATTATCATTGGTGGATTTTCCTCTATATATACCACATGCTAAGCAACAACTAAGATGCAAGAGCATGAAAGACAAATGATTAAGAACAAACTCAAAGCATAAACCAACTTCCCTTAAACCCTCTAAAATTCTCCCCCATTGGCATTGATTACCAAAATGGGTGATGAGTTCTAGAAGGCCAATATAGTGATAATTCCTCCAAAGGTGTGCATTCGTACAAATAAAATGATGAATACTTGGAAGGAAGTAGAACTATATTGAGGACCCGAAAATTGCCAAAGAAATAGAATGAAAGAAGCATCAATAAATAATGCAAGCAATCACAAGATCTAACAAACCAATTGAAAACAACAAGATATTATGATATGAGCAAAAGAGTGTTTTAAATGAATATAGAGAAGCTCCCCAGGATTTTTGCACATATTAGAATAATTTTATTAGAATACATAATGCACAAACATGGAATCCTCGCTCCCCCCATAAGCATTTAAAACACAACAAATGAAAGATCAAATAAATACTTAAATTAAATAGAGAAGCTCCCCAAGATTTGTGCACACCTTAGAATAGTTGCATTTCAATACAACATGCACAAATATGGAATCCTCGCTCCCCATAAGAATTTAAGACAAACATGGTGAACAAGAAGGCAAATAAGCATTATTAAATGAATTATAGGAGCTTCCTAGAGATTATGCACCAATTATGATAATTGCATTTGGGAACAAGGTGCATAATCATGGAATCCTCACTTATCTAAATTCATTTAACAATACAAGGCATGAGAAAACAAATATGAGTGCCCGAATATGCAAACAAAAGGAATAAGCACTCATAGGCAAATAAATTTGGAAGTCACTGAAGAATCAAAAAGGAATAAGAGGTGGTATCCAAGGAATATAATATCAACTAACAAATTATCTTCTCTTGTGTGTATAAGTTTCTAAGTGGATAACATCATAAAGACATATGCCCATAAAGAAACAAGCACACACAAAGAAGATTTACAAGAAAGCATATGAAAAGAAAAATGAAGTCATAACATATACCAATAAGATTTTTGCTTCAAAGCATGACCAAAGGCACAATTTTATCTTATTGTTAATTAATGAGCTTCAAACACCAACACACCACATACATTACAACTATCACCAAGGGAAAAAGGAGATAGTTGGAATATATGGAGAAAGGCAACAAGTACCATAAAGGTAAAAATCAACTAGCAAAATCTCACTAGTGCACATGAGAGAAGATGAGGAAAAGATATGCAATAAAAAATTTAGATTGACATATTTGGGATTGGTGAATCATATGCATGATCTTTTATAGTCCCAATTATATGCACTCATCTCAAATTACACACATTTGCAATAGGAGTTCTCTTAAAACCAAGTCTAGAATCACACCAAATACAAATAAAAAATTCATGCTAGAAGGCAACCCACAAACGGTTGGAAGCAAGATATATTAGCATGAGAAATATATACTTGTTCCCGAGATATCATTGATAGGATGTAGTAGATATGAGTTCATCGAACATCCTATATCTTGCCTCCAAGTTTCATGGACACACCACTTCTTCAAAATTAAGAGACAAGCATCCAATATATCTCCAACGTACCTAAAACACATTAAGTACAAAATGATCCCCAAACATATTGGGTCCAACATAGTTAGTGCAACTATAATACATAGGAGAGACTCCACATAAATATGTGCATATTGATATGAAATTGAATTTCATGCACATATTAGCCAATAGGATTTGGTGGAGTTTCCCCTATATATTGGATCAAAGAAAGCAAGCATGCCATAATATAAACATGTAGTAAATATTCATGCACAAGGCTTTCAGGAACCAAAAAGAAGATACAATTTGAACAAAAACACCAAGTAAACTGAGATGGCACACAAGAGTGTGACACGAAAAAAGGTGTCCAAATTGTATCAAAGAACCAATTCAACACATGAATGATCACAATTTCAACAAATGAACTAGGATAAAGCCAAAGAGCAAAAGATAGATAAAAACACAAATTATTAAGGATTTATCTCATTCTAAAAGGTCAAAACATGAAACAAGGAATGACACGAAACCAACTCCCCAAAAGAGAAAGGTTACAACAAATAAACCAACCTCTCCACACTTTTCATGATGGCACAAAATACCAAAACGAAAAGATCAAACTTCCAAGCACATAAAACACGATATGGATCAAACAATGAAACATAGAGGAGTGTTCTAGATAATATAGGAGAGCTCACCCATAAGTAGTACATTATATAGAATTTTGCTTTTGAATTCAAAATGCACACAAATGAGAAAATCACTACTACCTACCTTAAATAAAACACAAGAGGATACCAATAAAGTAAGAAGATCCATAAGAGGCAAGGAAATCTTGGGAGACAACACAAAACATTTTCTTGGCAAGAGATAGTACAAAACTAAGCGAAGGCCAAAGTGAATATGATCAATAAATTCTACCATAAATCAAGTACTAATTGTCCAAGGACAAGAAGTATTGGGAATAATCTTCCTGAGGTAGTTCACAAGGATATCCAAGATCATATTCACACCAAGAAGCATATAACAAAGTATGAGAATTAAGCTTGATGCTTCGAAAGAGGTTCTTGGTAGTTTCCAATAGTCACACAATCACTAGTTATTAGAGTAACTTGAAGCTAATGGTTTCTACGAGGATATAGAGATACAAATATGAGTAAACACATACCAAGAAACACTCTCATAAACAAGATCCAAAAGATGAGCAACAAAGGCTTTCAAGAAAATCGGAGCTTGTAGGAGCTAATGTGTCAAATATGAGCTAGATAATTATCAATATCAATTCTAAGTGACACCACCTTGAATTTTCACATTTTCTAGGCTTGTGCTATGCACTAAGAATATGACTCCCCCATAATGTGATACAACCATAAATCTCAACACGAGGTAAAAGGATCTAAATAGAGATAATTAATGGACATTATAGAACTTAAATTTCTCATGAGAAACATACCACATAAAGACTAGATAATATTTCAATATCAATACTAGGTGGTATTCCTCATGTACACACATTTTTAGGATTGTGGAATGCCTAAGCATAACACTCCCTCAAAATGGGATAGTCCATTAATCTCTCACAAGAGCCAAATAAGATATCAAATATAATCACTAAAGGCTCAAATACAAGAGCACAAATGTACATGGTGTGCCACCTAATCATACACAAATATACTTGATAACTCGAGATAATTAAGTGGAAATCACAACATATACAATAACATGGAAGATACAAAACCAAAACATGCACAAGGGGGCAAGCAACTTTCAATGTAATGAGTTAAGCACATGTTACTGTAAGGAGGAACATTGGAAATATGATAGGGGCAATATAATCCACATTACTTAACTTGACGAATATAATAGATGAAGACCCCTTAATTCTTCATGATGTAGCCAAGACTCCAATGCTCTCCAAACACATATATTGATCAAGTTTTGGCTTTTTGGTACCCAACCAAGTTGGGTCCTAAGAAGTTAGTCATAGTAGGCTTGGCAACTCAAATGGTTCTTTTCTTGAACCCACATTGAGCACCAAAATTTTTTGCAAAAACATTGCCAACCTCATCCTTATGAAGAGAATAAGCATCATCAATCATGATAGGGTTGGATGAGGAGATACCAATGGTGCATGAGGAAGAAATGTGCCCTTTTTCACAGAAAATGTAGCAAGTTCTTCTCTTGCCATCTTTATTTTTGGGTGAAACAACAACTTGAGGAAGAGCTTGAGGCTGCTTCCCTTCTTGCTTCTTGCTAAGGGGCTTCGTCTTCAATGGACAAGACTTAACATGATTCCCTTCTTCCTTGCACTTGAAGCAAACAACGTTGGCCAGATTCTTGACTTGATCTTGGCCATTCTTCTTGTTTCCCTTGTGCTTCAACTTGATAGTGGACTAGTTCTTGATATTGGAGTTGAATCCAAGTCCACTCTTGTCATTAGGGGATTTTTGAACACTCAAGATGTTGTTGAGTGTGCCTTCCCTTTATGACCATTTTCAAGTCATTCTTCAAAGAAATGAATTGAGCCTTGAGCTCTTTAATTTTATCTACATGGTTTGTGTGAACAACAATACTAGAGGAAGCAGGTGATACATTGTTAGAGCAACAAGGCACGAAAAGTAATTCATCACAATATGTAGCAATGTCATGAGTGGATGAATTACAAGGACTAGCACATGGCAATATGACATGAGGAGTAGAATTAGTGCTAATGTCCACATGAGGGTCGTTAGATGTTACCTTTGACACAATAGCCTCATGAGACAACTTTAGCCTACCATGGGAGACTAGAAGATCCTCATGCGAGCTTGAAAGCTTAACATGATTTTCTTCCAACTTACCATGGTTTCTAGTTAGTAAAGAAAGTTGAGACTTTAGCTCAACATTCTCCTTTAAAATAGATGCTTCACAAGAAATAGAGTTAGTAGTACAAGCATCATTATTAATTGCAAGATGTGAGGGAAACTTGGCAAGCTCTTTTGAATATGAAGCTTTAAGTTTTTCATGCGACTCGATGAGTTTTATGAGCTCACTCTTAACGACCCGAGAGCCATTTTCGAGGTTATTAAAATCCTCAACAAGTTTAGCATAGGCAACTAAAAGTTCATCATTTTTATTTTTGAAAGCATTTGCCACCTCAAGTTCTCTATCATGGTTTTCTTTTACTCTAGACAATTTTAGAGCAAAAGTCTCCTCAAGAGATTCTTTGGTGGTTTGTTCTTATTCAAGAGAGCCTTTTAAATAAGCAATCTTGTTAGCATACTCACGCTCATGTTCATACTTTTGAGAAATAATACTTTCTTGCTCCTCAATAAGTTTCTTGTCTTCAATAGCACAAGTCAAATTTTCAACAAATTTGGAGGAAGCAATTTTATTTCCATGAAGAGCAGGAAAGACAATCTCTCCCATCTCTTGAATATAGGCAATATCATAATCGACTAGATGACATCATAATTATCATTCTCAACCTCAATATCATCATGGTAAATAATGGGATCCAAAAAGGTTACCTTTGTTCCCTTAGCCATAAGGCATATGTGAGAACCGGAAGAAGGTGATAATGAGATTACACTTGTAGCTCTATTCAAGACCTTGCCTTGGCCCATAGAATCTTCATTTTCCTCTACATGGTTAGAAACACATGCACTAGAGGAAATAAAAGCATTTTTATCATGGTAACAAGACAACATAAGCATATCATCATAATATTTATTCAAGCCATTTCTACATGATATGCAAGGACTATCAACACTAGCATGTAAGGAGTTGTGGGTGCTAGAAGTGTTAAGGTCCAACGATAGAACATTGCAACTAGAAAGAGATGATGGATTACCCATAGTAAGCGCACTATCCACATTGCAATTTCTATCACCACTCACCATATCATTACCTTGTGAAAAATCACATGTTGGTGAAGTGGTAGAAGATGAGAACTCATCATGGCCGGAGGTGGAGGGAAAACAATCCTCCTGAATAATGTTGGACTCACTATATTTATCTTGAAGCTTGGTCCATATCTCATGAGAACTGCGATAAGGCATGATTGAAGAAATAACTACATTGCTCACAACAAGTAAAAGCACTTTAGTAGCTTGATAATCTATATATGATTTCATATTCTCCTCTAAAGATTCATTTTGGGGATCCATAGGAGAAGAAAAACCCATATATATAATTCCCTCAATAGATGGGTGAATGTCCCGAAAATAATCAAGCATGTGACATTTCCAATCATCATAATTTGTGACATCGAATATAAATACGGAATCATGCACTAGTCCCCTAGTCGACATCGTTAATCTCAAGGCGGTGAAGCCTAAAAGTGAGAGACCTTGCTCTGATACCAATTGAAAGATCACGGATGCCTCCTAGAGGGGGGTGAATAGGCGATTAAAAACTTTTACGAGATGGGCTTAACAATGGCGAAATAAAACTAGTGTTTTCTTTTGTTAAGCACAAAGCCTATATATACTAAGGTTCACCTATGTGCACCAACAACTTATGAAAATCAAGAAAAGCAACAAAGTGATAGCAAGATAGATTACTTCAAGCACGAAGGCTATCACAATGTAAAGTGCATAAATAAAGAGCTCGGATATAGAGATAACCGAGGCACGCGGGGACAACGATATTTTACCGAGTTCCTCCATACAAGGGAGTACGTATCATTGGAGGGGTGGACGATACTAAGAGCACCAACGCCATAAAAGGCCTCACCCTATTATTCCGAGCACCCGCCGCACTGCAAGCACCCGATCCACTATGCGACACTTGAGGGCGGTCACCAAACCCGTACAAAATTGGGGCAATATCCACAACTTAATTGGAGGATCCCAATAATCACCACCAAGGACAATAGCTTGAGGATAGCTCCACAACTTAATTGGAGGCCCCAAGAACACACCACAAAGGCCACACGCCGTCTAGGATTCCAAGAACCCAAGAGGGACAAGCTTCTTCATTTTCACCAACCAAATCCTTCGAGGAGACCTCAAATCGATGCACAAATGGCAAGAACACCACAAAGATGCTCCAAGCATTCACTCTCAAGTTCCAACAAAGTTATTAAAGCTATTGGGGGAACAAGAGAGGAAGAACACAAGAGGAAATCCACAAAATAAACCCCAAGATCTAGATCCCAAGATGTTCCCCTCACATAGAGGAGAGATGGATTGGTGGAGTTGTAGATCTAGATCTCCTCTTTCAAATTCCCCAAAAAGATTCAACAAATATGGGAGGGATTGAGAGTATTTGCAAGCTCTAAAAGGTAAAAAAATGGAGGATAGATAGGATGCAAGCCCACAGCCCAAGGAGGAAGAAGGGGGCCTTTTATAGTTCCCCCCACGACATATAGCCATTGCTGGGCACTTAAACCGGAGTCTCCGGGGTCCAAACCTCCGAGTCTCCGGCCCAAGACAGAGTTGCATGCTCCTAGAGTTAATTCGGAGACTTTCCGGGTCGGAATTTCCGCCTGGGCCGGAGATTCCGCTCCCTCGAGGCAGGAGTCTCCGCCCCCTGAAAACTGACAGAAACATCAACACCAAAACGACCATAACTTTTGTATCCGAACTCCGATTTTGATAATCGTGGGCTCGGTTCTAAGAGGACAATAATCTATACAAGATTATACAGGGAACCATCATAGTCCATAAAGGTAGGATATAAACAAATGATGAAAGGTTTAACCTATCTATAAAATACAAATCGATAACACCTCTAACATCGAGAACGCAATCGACAATACATATGAAATCTGTTTTTGATGAACTTGAGCTTATCATGTAGATTAACCCAAGCTCTGAATCCTCTCATGGATAAGAAGCAAGTAAGAACCAAGAAATATGATGCCAAGTATGCAAAGGTTTGAGCTCTCTCCGAAAGATATGATCAAGTTACTCACTCGAGAGCCCCTCTTGATAGTACGGTTATCTATACTATAAACCGGTCTCCCAACTAACAACATGAGACCGGCAAAAGGTAAAACCTATCAAGATCATACCTTAACCTTGATAATTCCACTTGATCTTGATGTAGATGATCTTGTCCTTCTCAAGATGGAACTTCTTTCTTGATTGCTTTTGCTTGCACTTGCTTGATGAAGACTTGCAAATTTCTCTCCCATACACCATGGGGAAACCACTTATTTGAACTTGTCTTCATCAATCCATGATCACCGAGGATGGCAAGCTTCAAGCATGATATATCCTAGAGATGGAGCATTTTTATCTTGAACTTCATTTCTTCTAACTCCATTAGGATGATGTCTTGAAGATACACATGAGGAACTCTATCTCCTTCAAAACACTCTTGATCTTATTTTCTTTATTCTTCTTCTTGTTGTTTCTCTTCTTATACTTGATTCAAATAGGCCCAATTCCCTTGGACATTGCTTCTTCTTGTTCACTTTTTAAGCCAACACATGCTCTAAGTTATGCCAATGGACAACTCCTACAAGTGAAACTCAATGCAAACATTAGTCCATAGAGATTGTCATTAATTACCAAAATCACACATGGAGGCCCACATGCTCTTTCACCTGGACCACACAACTGACAAACATATCTATCCTTGCCTTGTGCATCCTCACTATTGTCCCAACAAAGCGCCTGACAAGTGTTCCCGCGTCATCACATGCATTGGAACATGATGATCACAACTTTCATCAGTCTCAGCACCTGTGTCAACACAAACTGGCATCATAACACATGTTGCGACCTCCTTCCTGTCATCAGTAAGAGGTTCTACTTCAATCGGCTTGTCACTAAAAAATACCACAGGCTTGTCATTGAAGGGTTCACAGCATAGAAAACAAAAAAATTCCTACGATGGGAACAACTATGTACCAAGATCTATCTACTAGATACAAGCAACAGGTGGATATACATCCATAGAATACATACCCTCGAAGACCGAATAGCATTAACGAGGTTGTACTCGTGGATGATGTAGTCGAACGCTTGCCGATCTCAAGATCGTGATGAAGTCCATCTCGTCTAGCCGGTCCAGCACCATCAAGTCCAGCACCGCAAAGCAGTGGTGCATCCGTGATCACACACGCGTCCGGGTACCCCGACAACCTCCACTCCCTCGCTCCAGCGAAGCAGTGGAAGCAACAAATCCTTCCAGAAAAATCCATCGGGAACATGTATGATCCGAGACCATGGGGAAATTCTAAAGGGGGAGAGAGATCCTTCACGAGGAGGTGTGCTTTGAGAAGAAGAGAGGGAGGCCTTTTATAGGGAGAGGGGGCACCCAAGGGTCATGGCGCCTAGCCATGGTGGCTGCCCCCACCTCTTCCACATTCATGTGGGTGGATCTCCCACTCAAAATGAAAAGCCTCCACTCACATAAACATGCCTCCACTCAAAAATCCACTCACATGCATTAAATTTCCAACAAATTTAATGCAAGCTCTCATTTAAATAAAACTCTTTTAGTTATTTAGAATTTTGTTAATTACTCTAATTAACAAATGATGTCTATGCACTTCTATTCTTGTAGACAGTTGTTGGGCCTCCAAGTGCAGAGGTTTGTAGAACAGCAGCAAGTTTCCCTTAAGTGGATTACCCAAGGTTTATCGAACTCAGGGAGGAAGTGGTCAAAGGTATTCCCTCTCAAGCAACCCTCCAATCAAGATACAAGAAGTCTCTTGTGTCCCCAACACACCCAAGACACTTGCCAGGTGTATAGGTGCACTAGTTCGGCGAAGAGATAGTGAAATACAAGCGGTAACGATGCCAGCAAATAGCTTCTGACTTGTTGTTGACGTGGGGTAATGTGTGTGAGTGAGGTAAAGACTAAAGCAAGCAAACATGCAACAGATCTAGATGCAAACGGTGTTTCAATGTTTAGAAACAAGGCCTAGGGATCATACTTTCACTAGTGAACACTCTCTCATATAAATATCCTCTCTTCATGATACTACTCTTAACTACTCTCCGGTTGGACACTCTAATCATCGGTAGGGCTATATCAGCACTCCTCAAAGTACGCCTTCCCCAATCTATATAACCCCACACTGTCACCTTGAGCGCTAGATGGTTCCAACAAACACCACAATTTCATAGATACATCCAACTCCAAATATAACTCATAAAAAATATTCAATCTAGCCAAAGTTCCACACACGGTATGCACGCTGTCACTTTCACACACGTGGGGAAAAGCATAGATCTATTAAAGCACAAAGAGTATTTATGTAGACTCAAACCTAAGTGCCACCATGGTGTGCACGCTGTCACTTTCACACACATGGGGAGAGCAGAGATCTATTGAAGCACTTGAGTAGCAAGGTAGTTCTATAAAGTTCACAAGGGTGGCTAGAAACAAATGGCACAAGAACAAGAAATATCACAATATGCATCAATCAATAAGCTTTGGGACACTGCACACAGAATGACAACTATGCTATCTTAATGGTGCCTAAAGGTAGAAGGTGGAGACTCAATAATGGTGGAATAAATACCTTTTATAAAGGAAGCAGGGATTTCAAGTTTCAAAAAGATCTTCCAAAAATTATGGTACTTGTTAGCTTTCAACCCTCATTGCCCCTATCATAAGCATCTTGAAGTGATTAAGGTTAAAGTGAAGAAAGATGGAGTATATGCTTGACGAAGTATAAGTTGGCAATCTCAAGTCCCTTGAATACGAGGGCCACACCTCATGCTACTCAACTTCAGTCACCTGCAAGTTCTTGTCATTGTAAGTATTTGCCTATCATAGAGAACCGCCAACGGGATACCCCTTGAACATGGTACAGGAGCTATCCCATAACCAAAATGACAAGTGATGACCCACAAGTGTAGGGGATCGCAACAGTCTTCGCGGGTAGTATTACCGAATTTATTGATTCGACACAAGGGGAGCCAAAGAATACTTGCAAGCCTTAACAACTAAGTTGTCAGTTCAGCTGCACCTGGAAATAGTTCTTGCTCACTGAAGTTTATCAGTAGCAATAGTTTATAGTATCAACAGCAACAGTGAAACGGGAGCAATAGTAACAGTAATGGTAACAGTAGGATTCGAGTGCGGTAGGCATAGGGATGGATGGACAGGCGTTGCATGGACGAGTCTAAACATGTAACTTCAAGATCTAGGGCATTGCAGATAAATAATAACAAGCATCCAAGTACTAAAAAATCCTAGGCATGTGCTCCAAATATAGTCATACGTGCTCGCAATGAGAACTTGCACAACATCTTCTGTCCAGCCAGCCCGTGGCAGCGGGGCCTCTAGGGAACTATTGGCAATTAAGGTGCTCCTTTTAATAGAGCACCGGAGCAAAGGCATTAACACTCCATGAACACATGTGATCCTCACACCATAGCCATCCCCTCCGGTTGTCCCAATTATTGTCACTTTGGGGCCTTTGGATCCGGACAATGATATGTGTACATAACTTGCAGATAAGATCACAAACAATACTATCATAATGATTCAATAATAAGTTCAGATCTGAGATCATGGCACTCGGTCCCTAGTGACAAGCATTAAGCACAACAAGTTGCAACAAAGTCAAATAGCACTAATAGAGATACTAGGCACTATGCCCTAATAGATCTTATTCGATTACATGATAGAACTCATCCAATCCCTACCATCCCCAAGCCTACAGCGGGGGATTACTCACTCATGGATGAGGGAAACATCGGTGGTTGATGGAGATGCGTTGGTGATGACGATGGCGATGATCCTCTCCAAATTCCCCGTCCCGGCAGGGTGCCAGAACAGAGTTTCTGGATCCGAATCTTGGTCTCTGGTGGCGGCAGCGGAGCGGAACTCTTTCTAGAAAACTATCGAACCCCCCTCGGTTTTTAGGTCAAAAGGCAACTTATAGGCGTAGAGGGAGGCCGAGGGGGTGCCTGGGGTGGCTGCACCCCCTCCAGGCGCGGCCAGTGATGGGCCCGCGCCTGGGGTGGGTGTGGGCCCCCAGGCCTCCTCTCCATTTCGTCTTCTGGATCCGTGGATCTTCTGGTGAAATATATTTTTTGGCATATTTTCCAGGATTTTTCCTGATAGTTGATTTTCTGCACAAAAACAAGACACCAAGGTAGTTCTGCTGAAAACAGCGTCGGTCCGTGTTAGTTTCATCCAATTCACACAAGTTTAGAGGAGAAACAATAGCAAAGTGTTCGAGAAAGTAGATACGTTTTGGACGTATCAACTCCCCCCAAGCTTAGCTTATTGCTTGTCCTCAAGCAATTCAGTTGAAAACTGAGTGCGATAAAAGAACTTTCACGAACACTTTGCTTCATATGATGTATATATTCTCAGCACAGGAGTAGATGCTTAGACATTTCATAATAAGAAGTATGCAACTAAGTCTACTCAATAGTCATTGCAAGCTATGAAGAGAAACCAACTCAGTAATAATAAGTAGCATGAAACATAAACATAAGCAACATTGCAAAGCTCATAGTAAGGTATGATAGAGTGGTATCTCGCTTGCCTTTGTTTGTAGAGCACAATATGAATGCCAAGGCACCTCTGAAGTTCAAGTGAAGACTAGAGGTAAAGATATCAGAGATACAAGCATCAAAGTCATGACATAATTAACCAAGTTTTGGAACAAACACAAGAATGACAACTATGCTCTCAATAAGGTGCTCATAGAATAAGTGGTGACTCAACAAAGTTGTTAAAAAAGGTTTTGAAGAGTTTGAAAGGCTTCCAAATGCTGAAAGGAAGGTACTCGGTAGCTTTGAGCTATCATTTCCCCTATCATAGGCATCTTCATGTGGTTAAGGTGAAAGTGAGGTCCACTCTGAATCATATGCTTGACAGACCATAGACTGGAAATCCCAAGTCCCTTGAGTACGAGGGCCACTCTGCATGCTACTCAACTTTCGTCACCTGAAAGTTCTTATCATTATAAATACATGCATATCATCGAGAACCGCCAACAGGGTACGCCTTGCACATGGTACAGGAGCTTTCCCATAACCAAAATGACAAGGCAAGTAGACAATGAGCATCTCAGCAATCTTTTTATTTACCATATGCATAGCTTTTTATTGAGGATGCTTCATAGATGCTCATTATGGTGATGTTGCAAGTTTCTACCATGATTAGGCATGGCTTAGGCTAGCGGCCCAGGCGTTTCTCTAACACAATGTATAAACTCCATGAACTCACAACCTCCCCTTTTATTTCACATCGTCGACATCCGTAAACAAAAGAACAAGGAATCAACTGGATGATATATCCAAAAAGTGTTGAAAGCGTTCCTCGTGATAGCACGGTTCTACTGACTCCCAGCATATAATTAGCAAGCATATAACTTTCATGGACATGTCACAATGGTTCAGAATTATTAAGTGCGAGGAATAAAGTGTGCCATCAAGTTCGTGAGAGCTTTACTAACTAACTTTCTCAAAACAGACAAACATTTTATTTTGGAAGAAAACACGGCATATATAAAATATGCACTAAAGTAGCAAATGATGCTAATAGGTAGGTATGATGGACACAGCTGGCAATATTGGTTTTGGGGAGTTGGAAGCACAGGTAGAGCACATACTCAGTGCAAGTGAAGGCTAGCAATAGAGAGGGAGCGACAAACGAGAGAGCAATAACTGTCATAATCATGCTTGCAACAAAACATGACTAATTATGGCATGAAAGTGATACAAGAACTCTGAGGCAAAATAAATCATCGAGTCTTACTGACTATTGATTAGTCATATGCATGCATGAGCATGTGCCAAGTCGATCCACATGAACAGTCAGAGGAGGATACCACAATGTCATACCAAAATATGAATAAAACAATGCAAGCAAACATTCATATGACATGCTATAAACTATTAGCAAGCTGGAGCTAATCATAGACAAGCAAGAACTACTAAGCATCCATAATGACATACACCTTACACAAACAGGCTAAGCATGCTCACAATGATGAGTATATGTACAAAAATGAAACAAATAGAGTTCGTTACCAGCCTCTTACCACACCTCGAGTTGTCTTAATCTTCATTATTGCCCTTCACTTGTGTGACTTGAATATTAACATGAAACCAAAATTCCACTGAGGACGGCTGAACCCTGCAAAGAACTCACAAAACCAAAGAAGAACAACAAATATTTTTGGTGTTTCCAAATTTTTAGAAACAAGAAAACAAAGAAAAACCAAACAAAAACAAAGAAAACCAAACAAAGCAAAATATTTTTGGATTTTACTTTTAAAGCAAACCAAAGCAAAGAAACAAACCAAGAGAAACAACGAAAATATTTTTGGTATTTTTGTATTTTATAAAGAAGCAACAAGAACCAAAAAGAAAGTGAAACAATGGATATACAAATAACCGACTGAACATGATATATATATATGAGTGTGATGTCGGTATACCTCCCCCCAAGCTTAGGCTTTTGGCCTAAGTGGGGCTCAATCCCATGGTTCCCAAGTAGATGCACCTCCGTAGTATGTCGAGGAGGCTCCCTCGTCCTGGTACGAGCTCGATGCCTCCCCTGTGTAATATGTAGAGGGGTCGTATGATGGTGCTTCCTCCTGATAGTGCCCGTGGAAGTTGAGAGAGCGCATCTTGTCATCCATCTCGGCCTTCGAGCATGACCGAGGTCCCTGAGAAATACTGAACAAAGTGGTTTGGGGTAGAGGGATATCTCTCTGATGGCTGGAAGTTGAATATTATTTACCTTTCCTCGTTGAGCTCTGTGGTCATCATCATTGGTTATTCCTCGGTAAAGCTCCAACAAATCATCACCAAATGTATGGTGGTCCATGAATTCACTTTTCTGAAATTTTAAACAACCATCAAACCAAGTGATTTCTAAGTTGATAAATGATGAGCAACTACTATAGGAACTTGCTAGAGGACTACACATGCATCAAAATAAAGTTTCTAATCATAGAACAAGCATGCAAGCTCAAACAACCTACCACCTATAGCAGAAAAATACTCATGATACAATCTACCAATCACAAATCTAATTGGACAAGTGGAGGAGGCACATACCAAGGAGCAAACCCTCCAAAAATCAGCACTTGAGATGGGCTGAACAAGGAGATCGAAAATTGCGAGCAAGAACAGCAAGAACTCAAGCTTGAGAAAGTTTTCCGGTGTTTTTAGGGAGAGAGAAAGAAGGTGGCTTTGAGGAGGCAGCCTGGAGGGGCCCAAGTGGGCCAACCCCCCTCCCCCCTAGGCGCCACCCCCTGGTAGGCCGTGCCTACCATGGGTGTGGTGGCCTGGGGTGCCCCCCTAGGGTCACTTATGGTGCCTCTCTGCCCCTTTTTTCGAGGAAAATTTATTTTGAATTTTCTGGGATTTTTCAGGAAACTTTATTTTTGGCCAATTTTCAGGGTATGAAAATTGATTTTCTCGCAGAAATAGTTTTTTCAGAGGAAGCAAAAGCAAACCAAAAGCCAAACTATAAGAGCTCTAAGAAACTCAAAAAAGCAAACAACTATCAAAACTAAAGCTAAAGCAAAGACTAGGAAGGAGAAAAGTAAAAGAAAGCAAGTACAACCACAGTGGAAAGATTATTTTGTTCATTAAAATCCTTTTGTTAACAAGGTTGATCAAGTCTTGTTACCAAAACAATCTTATATGAAACAAAACTTTGCATTCGACAAGGTGATTATGTTACCTCATACATTATAGCAATGGTCCCAATCATAATAGTTTCAAAATTTTCTTGTGGAATGGGACAATATATTTATCCAACCTTGATGCTCTCAATATTTTCAATGGAATTCAGGCAATAGCTCTTAACAACCTTATTGGGGAAATAGACAGTGTGCTCTTTGTCATTAATATTAAATGTTACTTTTCCTTGATTGCAATTGATGACAGCACCTGTAGTATTAAGAAAAGGTCTCCCAAGAATAATAGACATGTTATCATCTTCAGGCATTTCAAGCACAACAAAATCAGTTAAAACCATGCAATTATGAGCAACTTGAAAAGGAACATCCTCACATATACCAACAGTAATAGTAGTTGACTTATCAGCCATTTGCAAAGATATATCAATTGGTATCAACTTTTCTAGGTGGAGTCTCTTATAAAGAGAAAAAAGCATAACACTAACTCCAGCTCCCAAATCACATAAAGTAGTTCTAACATAATTGTTCTTAATAGAGCAGGGAATAGTTGGTGTACCTGGATCACCAAGTTTCTTTGGAACCTTACCATTGAATGAATAATTAGCAAGTAGGGTAGAAATATCCTCATTAGGAATCTTCCTTTTATTAGAGACAATATCCTTCATATACTTTGAATAAGGAGGCAACTTAATAGCACCAGTCAAAGGAATTTGCAAGAATAAATGTTTCATCCACTCACAAAACTTGTTGTAGTGTTCTTCCTCCTTTGACTTGTGTTTCTTACCTGGAAAAGGCATAGGTTTCTGCACCAAGCTTCTCTCTTTACCATGTTTATTAACAATAAAATCTTCCTTTGTATACCTAGTGTTCTTAGTGTGCTTCTCAGGTTCTTCCTCAACTTCCTCCTTATCAGGATCATCATTATTATTACCACTCTCAGTTTTAGCATCAGAGACAGATATACTGTTAGGATCTACAGCAGGTTCAAGTGGTTCCTCAACTATCTTATGTTTCTTCTTCTTCCTCTTACGAGGACTACCACTATCTTCACCTTGTTGGGAATCCTGCTCTATTCTTTTAGGATGTCCTTCAGGATATAAAGGATCTTGAGTAGCTATACCACTCCTAGTTCTAATTCCATAAGCATATTTATTTCCTGAGGCATTAACTAGCATATCCTTTTGTACTTTAGCCAGTTGATCAAGTTGGGTTTGGACCATTTGAAGTGTTTACAAAGCATTTTAATATCATTATAAGTTCTTTCCACAATATCTTTCAACTCATGGATAGCTCTAGAGTTTTCCAATAAATGATTCTGAACTTGTTTATTATAATTACCTTGTTTAATAATAAATGTGTCAAGATCCTCTAAGCATTGATCAGGAGGCTTACCATAAGGAATATCACCTTCATTAAATTGGAGAGAGTGTACCTCAATAGCAGATGAGTGGGGAATTGGCTTACATAACTCCTCTATAGGCGGTAGATTCTTCACATCTTCATCTCTAATACCTTTCTCCTTTAGACACTTCTTAGATTCCTTCATCACTTCATCATTTAATGAAATAACTCCCCTCTTCTTTGTTGTCGGTGCTGGAATTGGTTTAGGAACAACTGGTTCAGGAGTAATAGGTTTAGGTGCATTCAGCTCAGTTGAAGTCCAACCATCATAATTCTTGCTTATCTTGGTCATTAATTCTTAAGCATCTGTAGGAGTCCTTTTCCTGAAAACACAATCAGCAAAGCTCCTAGAATCATCAGTTAGTCCATTATAATAAATATCAAGAAGCTCATTCTTAGGCAATGGACATCTAGGATGTGCATGAATCAAGTCACAGAACCTTGTCCATGACTCAGGCAATTTCTATTCTTCTCCCTGTTTAAAATATTTCAAGCAGCATGTCTAGCACTGGGAGGAAAATATTTCTGGAAGAAAGAAGAAATCAAGCAATCAGGGCTATCAATGGAACCAGGAGGTAATCTATTAAACCAAGCCCTAGCTTCTCCTTTTAGTGAAAAAAGGAAGATCTTAGTAACAAAGTACTTGCGCATCTTAAAATCATCAGAGAACAAAGCACTAATACTAGAAAGCTCATTCATATGAGCCACAACACTCGTATTTTCAGTCCCACAAAAAGGTTATTTCTCAACAATATCTAAATAAGATAAATCAAGAGAGAAATCATAGTCTTCATCTTTAATATCTATGGGAGAGGTGGCAAACTTAGGATCAGAGGACAGTTTAGGCATAATGGTGCGTCTAGCAAGGAGACTCTTAATAGAACTAGTACCATGTGTGTTTTGGCACTCCTCAACAAATTCATCAGTGAAATCAATGTAACCATCATTAATATCATAACTTTCTCCAGACTCAGGTGAGCTAACAGGTGTAACAGTGTCTTCACTAGGAGTTTTGATATTTCCTAGACTAGCCATAGTAGCATCTAGAAAAGGACCTAGTGAACCACTCGCATCAAACACAATAGAAATAACATCATGAGCATCAAAAGCAGTTTCAGATTCAGCAGTAGTAGCAGTGTGTGTAGCATGAGTATATGGTGGTGGTGTGACAAGCTTACTTATAACAGACGGTGAATCAAGAGCAACAGAGGTGTTTAGGACTGTACCTCTTCTTGTAGTGGATGGTAAAACAGGGAACTTTCCATCATGAGACTTCCCCATGATTAAAGGAGTAGAAGTGAACAATAGTAGATCCAACTGAACTTACAAATAAATCTATGCTCCCGGGCAACGGTGCCAGAAAATAGTCTTGATGACCCACAAGTGTAGGGGATCGCAACAGCCTTTGCGGGTAGTATTACCCAATTTATTGATTCGACAAAAGGGGAGCCAAAGAATACTTGCAAGCCTTAAAAACTAAGTTGTCAGTTCAGCTGTACCTGGAAATAGCTCTTGCTTACAGAAGTTTATCAGTAGCAACAGTTTGTAGTAGCAACAACAAAGCAACAGCAATAGTGAAACAGGAGCAATAGTAAGATACTTGATATGATGGGATTAGAGTGCGGTTGGCATAGGGATGGATGGGCCAGGCGTTGCATGGACGAGTCTAAACATGTAACTTCAAGATCTAGGGCATTGCAGATAAATAATAACAAGCATCCAAGTACTAAACAATCCTAGGCATGTGCTCCAAATATAGTCATACGTGCTCGCAATGAGAACTTGCACAACATCTTCTGTCCAGCCAGCCCGTGGCAGCGGGGCCTCTAGGAAACTACTGGCAATTAAGGTGCTCCTTTTGATAGAGCACCGGAGCAAAGCATTAACACTTCGTGAACACATGTGATTCTCACACCACAGCCATCCCCTCTGGTTGTCCCAATTATTGTCACTTTGGGGCCTTTGGATCCGGACAATGATATGTGTACACAACTTGCAGATAAGATCACAAACAATACTATCATAATGATTCAATAATAAGTTCAGATCTGAGATCATGGCACTCGGTCCCTAGTGACAAGCATTAAGCACAACAAGTTGCAACAAAGTCAAATAGCACTAATAGAGATACTAGGCACTATGCCCTAACATATCTTATTCGATTACATGATAGAACTCATCCAATCCCTACCATCCCCAAGCCTACAGCGGGGGATTACTCACTCATGGATGAGGGAAACATCGATGGTTGGTGGAGATGCGTTGGTGATGACGATGGCGATGATCCTCTCCAAATTCCCCGTCCCGGCAGGGTGCCAGAACGGAGTTTCTGGATCCGAATCTTGGTCTCTGGTGGCGGCACGGAGCGGAACTCTTTCTGGAAAACAATCGAACCCCCCTCGGTTTTTAGGTCGAAAGACAACTTATAGGCGCAGAGGGAGGCCGAGGGGGTTCCTGGGGTGGCTGCACCCCCCTCCAGGCGCGGCTAGAGGTGGGCCCGTGGCTAGGGTGGGTGTGGGCCCCCAGGCCTCCTCTCCGTCTCGTCTTCTGGCTCCGTGGATCTTCTGGTGAAATATAATTTTTGGCATATTTTTCAGGATTTTTCCTGATTGTTGATTTTCTGCACAAAAACAAGACACCAAGGTAATTCTGCTGAAAACAACGTCAGTCCGTGTTAGTTTCATCCAATTCACACAAGTTTAGAGGAGAAACAATAGCAAAGTGTTCGAGAAAGTAGATACGTTTTGGACGTATCACAAGGCAAGCAGGCAATGAGCATCTCAGCAATCTTCTTATTTACCATGGGAATATGGTGCTTTTTTCTCTCTTTCCTCTTTTCTCAATGTGTCTCTTTTTTATAAGAAGAATGCTTCATAGATGTCACTATGGTGATGCTGCAAGTTTCCTCCATGATTAGGCATGGCTTAGGCTAGCGGCCCAGGCGTTTCTCTAACACAGAATACAAACTCCATGGACTTACAAGTTCCCTTTTTATTTCACACTGGTGACATCCATAGACAAAAGAGTATGATATCAACTGTGTACAAAGTACAAGTGCAATGTTGAAAATGTTCCCCATGACAACATGGTTCTGCTAATTCCAACATATAAGTGCAAGCATATACAACATAGCAGACACAATGGTTCAAGTTTATTAGGGGCAAAGAATATAAAGTGTGCCATCAAGTTTGTGAGGGCTTTAATCACTAAGTTTTCACATAACAAAATAGTTTTTAATTGGAAGATAGCTGAAAACAAGAATATACTTGGAATGGTGTAACACACCATCATAGGAATTTATAGTGGACACTTTGGAATAACTTGGTTTCTTGGGAGTTGGAAGCATGAGTAGAGCTTACTCATACAAGTGGAGGCTAGCAAAAGACTGGGAGCAACCAACTAAGAGAGCAATAATGGCCATAATCATGCAGAGCGACAAAACATTACTAATAAAAGCATAGAGTGGTACTACAAGTCAAGAACTAAATGATCATAGAGGCTATGGTGACTTGTTCATAGTCATAACATGGTGTGGGCATGTGCCAAGTCAACCCAAACAAAGCACCAAAGGAGAATACCACAATACTATGCTTTTGTATGCTAAAACAACACATGATTCTTTCAAGGCACATTAAGCAATCCTAATTGTTTGGAACAAGTCATGCTACAAAAATAATCACTAAGCATAAGGTCAAAACAACATCTAGCATGACATGATAAAGTCTAAGCCACAGTCAAAACAAGCTCCCTTTTGTACCAGTTAAGCATGAAGCTTACTACTCATTTCCAACACCAATCGACTTATTTGAAACAACTCACAAAGATAATAATCAATAAAGATCAGTGAGCTTGTCTCACAAATCCACAAAGAAGAACAAAAAGATCTAATATGAAAGCATAAGAAAACTAAGGCTAAACACAGTGCTAGCAAAAGTGAACACTCACAAGACAATAAGAATGAAACTAGAGTGTTCTAGGCAATGAAAACAGAGTGTGTCTCTCTCCAAAAGAAGTGATGTGATACAACCAACTTTACTCAAGAAAACCAAACTAAAGAAAACCAAAAACGAAAACTAAGACGCTCCAACAATAACAACGCAACAATGCATGAAACAATAAAAATAAAGTGTCTAGAAAGACCTGAGATTTTTATTGATGAAGAAGGGGATGCCTTGGGCATCCCCAAGCTTTGACACTTGTACCTCTTGAATATTTCTTGGGTTGACACAGGGTGGCATTCCCAAGCTTGAGCTTTTTTTCATTCTTCATCTCATTACATCATTCTTTCTTTACACCTGCAAATTTTCCTTCATACAAAACATCACATAATCTTCATTAGCAACATTAGTGTATTCAAAAGATAATAGACCTTTGGGTTTAGTTTCAAAACAGCAAAACTTTCACTAAAGACACAAGCTAATGTAGCAACTCCTTCAAAAAGCTCAATTTCCCAAAAAGAACCCAAAAAGGAATCAATAAGAAGCAAATGCAAATAATGGCAGAAATCTGTCAAACAGACCAGCAGGTAGAAACCGATTTTTTCGAAGACTTTCTGTTGCTCAAATCAAAAAGTGTTTAACTAACGAAAGTTATATAACATACTGGGGGATTTATTCATAAATTTTCATCTTAATCCGAGTTACAGAGATTCCTCACGAATTTTTTTGGTGGAGGACAGAAATCTGTTTCGGGACAGCAACTCACCAAATCTTACTTCCCTCTCATTAGAGGTCATTGTTGGCACAAAAAAACAAACAAAAAGGATAAGGAGAGGTCATTACTGAAGTAATAACTTCTAAGACTCAAGAAAACTCTTGGGTTATCTCCAAAAAAGTACTTTTCTTTAACGTCTTTAAGTTAGGTTTGATAGTTTGAGAAGATGCTCACATAAGAAATATGAATTTGAAGTAAAAGAGAGCATCAAGAAGCAAATTCAAAACACATTTAAGTCTAACCCACTTCCTATGCATAGGAATCTTGTAAAGAAATAAGTCATGAAAGCACAAAGCAACAAGCATAGGAAAGCAAAACAAATGCAACTTCAAAATTTTCAACGTAAAGAGGGGAAACTTAATATTATTGAGATGCATAAAACCATGTTTCCCTCTCTCATAATAACTTTCAGTAGCATCATGAATAAAATTAACAATATAACTATCACATAAAACATTCTTATCATGAGCTACATGCATAAAATGATTATTACTCTACACATAAGCATAGTCATTCTTATTAATTGTAGCGGGAGAAAATTCAACAAAATAGCTATCATTATTATTCTCATCACCATAGTAATAAAATATAGGAGGCAAATAAAGCTCATGATAATGGTTCCCAAAGAATTCATACTAATAACATTGCTATTAGCATGCAAATAAAGCTCCATAGGTTTTTTAGTTTTCTCTTCAAACACTTTATGTCCTAACTCAAGATAGATACTATAAAGCTCTCTAATTTTGTTGTTGTTTTACATTAAGCCTAACTAGTGAAAACAAGAAACAAAAGACAAAATTGCAGAATCTAAAGGAAATAACTTTGAGCACTCACACTGGAGGATGTGAGTACCTTTTACCTTACCTCTCCGGCGACGGCGCCAGAAAATAGCTTGATGTCTACGCGCTTCTATTCTTGTAGAGTTGTTCGGCCTCCAAGTGCAGAGGTTTGTAGAATAGCAGCAAGTTTCCCTTAAGTGGATTACCCAAGGTTTATCGAACTCAGGGAGGAAGTGGTCAAAGGTATTCCCTCTCAAGCAACCCTGCAATCAAGATACAAGAAGTCTATTGTGTCCCCAACACACCCAATACACTTGTCAGGTGTATAGGTGCACTAGTTCGGCGAAGAGATAGTGAAATACAAGCGATAACAGTGCCAGAAAATAGCTTCTGACTTGTTCTTGACGTGGGGGTAACGTGTGTGAGTGAGGTAAGACTAAAGCAAGCAAACATGCAACAGATCTAGATGCAAACGGTGTTTCAATGTTTAGCAACAAGGCCTAGGGATCATACTTTCACTAGTGAACACTCTCTCATATAAATATCCTCTCTTCATTATACTACTCTTAACTACTCTCCGGTTGGACACTCTAATCATCGGTAGGACTATAACAGCACGCCTCAAAGTCCGCCTTCCCCAATCTAGATAACCCCACACTGTCACCTTGAGCGCTAGATGGTTCCAACAAACACCACAATTTCATAGAGACATCCAACTCTAAATATAACTCATAAAAAATATTCAATCTAGCCAAAGTGCCACACACGGTATGCACGATGTCACTTTCACACACGTGGGGAAAAGCATAGATCTATTAAAGCACAAAGAGTATTTATGTAGACTCAAACCTAAGTGCCACCATGGCGTGCACACTGTCACTTTCACATACATGGGGAGAGCAGAGATCTATTGAAGCACTTGATTAGCAAGGTAGATCTACTTGATTACAAAGCTCATGACCACAACAAGATCATGCATAGAGAGAGAGATGAACACATAGCTACCGGTAGAGCCCTTAGCCTCGAGGAAGAACTACTCCCTCCTCATCATGGGAATCAGCAATGGTGATTAAGATGGTGATGGAGATCGATGGAGATGGATCCGAGGGCACTTACCCGTCCCGG
This sequence comes from Avena longiglumis, assembly GCA_030063025.1. Classification (NCBI taxonomy): domain Eukaryota; kingdom Viridiplantae; phylum Streptophyta; class Magnoliopsida; order Poales; family Poaceae; genus Avena; species Avena longiglumis. The sequence continues at coordinate 450,055,422 of CP125974.1, read as the reverse complement.
CAGGGTGCCGGAACAGAGACTTTCTGTCTCCTGAATCTCCCTTTCGGTGGCGGCGGTGCTACGGAGGTTTTCATGGATTTCTTCTGGATTCCCTAGGGTTTTTGGGTCGGAGGCTTCTTATAGGCGCAGGAATCAAGGTCGGTGGGGGTCCAGGGGGCCCACACCCCCTGTGGGCGCCTCCAGGGCTTGCCCGCGCCTAGGGGTGCGGCCACCCTGTGGCCCCCCTCCGGCTCTGCTTCGTGGTTCCGTGTTGCTCCGGGAAAATAATAAATTTGGCTTTTGTCCCGTCCAATTCCGAGAATACTGTTTTTCTGTCTTTTTGGAACCAAAAACAGAATAAAACAGGCAACTGGCACTGTGGCATCTTGTTAATAGGTTAGTTCCAGAAAAGATATAAAAACACCTCAAAGTGTAGACAAAGCAAAGCAAAGTAGATACAAAACAAGCATGGAGCATAAAAAATTATGGATACGTTTCTGACGTATCAACAAACATTCACATAAAACCCCTTATAACATTTCAATTTCACATGCAGAACTAGTTTCAGTAATTTCAACCGAAACGATTCTGGTGTCTAGTGAAATAAATTCATGCGCTTTCTTTTTCTATCTCTGGCATATCATTTGCTCCGAATGGTGTCGGTATCCCTTAAGTGTGTCACCCTACGGTTCACGAATAATGTAGACATGATCGAGACCCCTCTCCGATCAATAATCAGCAGCGGGACCTAGAGATCCGTACTGACTCCCGCATATTCAACGATGACTTCTGTGATCGTGTGAACTTTATACGCATGTAACTCAATCCCTTTGTCTCGTGATATATTACATGTACGAGATTCGATCATCGGTATCTCCATACCTAGTTTGATCTCGTTACCGACATGTACTCTTTTCTCGTTCCCGTGATATAACATTCTAGTGATCAAATCACTTGCTTGCAAGCTAACTAATGTGATATCACCGAGAGGGCCCAGAGTATATCTCTCTGTCATCGGGATGGAAAAATTCCACTCTTGATCCATGAGCCTCAACATAACATCTTCATAGCACTGAACGCATCTTTATAGTCACCCTGTTACGGTGTGAAGTTTGATGGTATCAAGATACTATTCTGGTGTTAGTGGTTGACATGATCCCATGATCTAAGGACTAAGATTACTTCGTATGATGTTATAGCAATATAAACACAATGACTTTGATCGTAATGCTATACTTCGGATAAATGTTCATCGAATCATTCCAATAATGTTGTGATCTCGTTATTAACAACATCCAATGTCCATGATCAGGAAACCTTTGATCGTCTTGTTAATCAACGAGCTAGTTTATAAGAGAGGCATAACAAGGAACTTCCTTTTTTTATTAAACACACATTTATTAACGTTTTCGTATTAATACAATTATAGCATGTAATATAAATATTTATCATAAATAAGTAATATGATAATAACCACTTTATTATTGCCTCACGGGCATATTCCCTTCAGTCTCCCACTTGCACTAGAGACAATAATCTAGTTTAGAAACTTTGCGTATTGAACACCTATGGCTTTCTGGTGTTCTATATACGCGATTGCAAGTGGTTAACATAATATATGGATCTGACACTTTCAGGTCCGTGTGTTTTTGCATGTCTTTGCGTCTTCACGCATCACTCATTCTCCAATGAGATGGCATTGTATAAATTTGGTCTTTTGGTGAGACCTTTAGTTCTTTGGGGTTAAATCATGTCGATACTATTTTCATACAATATATCTTTAGTGTTAGCCCGTTGCGAACCACACCTTAGTTTTATAGCAAACTACTTGACACAAATGCCCTCCTTTGCTCCTACTATAGCAGTCATATACTTAGCCTTTTGTTGTAGTATCCGTCATAATGTCTTAACTTTGGAATTCATCCAAATCCGTCATGGAAACTTTCTTTCCATTTCATTGTGCCACTCATAGTTTAAATTGAGATAAACTTAATTTGTATCTTGTGACAAAACTATTATCATTTTTCAGTGAACTATTTGTCTCTTATACAAATGGAATATATTCTTAATTCTTCCAAAAGATTATAAGAATTGAAGGGTTTCGCAGCATAGTAAATCAAAAAAATCTATGGATGCGAACAAGAAAGCCAAGATCTAATCTAGGAGATGCAATCAACGAGAGGGATAGATGAGATCTTCATACCCTTGAAGAAATCACACAGCGGAAATATTCAACGGAACGTGGTTGATGTAGTCGTACTAGTTGTCTCCTCCTCGCGATCCGATCCAATCCTACGCTGCAAGTGGCGGCGCCTCCAAGAGATGCACACGTACGGTGCCGCGACGTATCCTCCTTCCTTGGTCCAACAAGTGGGGTGGAGAGATGGATTGGATCTGCAGCACGGCGACGTGGTGCTATGGTGGAGAGTTTCTGCAGCAGGGCTTCGCCTACACGCAATCGGGAGAGAGAGAGAGGAAGGGCAACAGATGGCGGCTAGGGTTTGGGGTGAGGGGAGGGTGCGCGCCCTGCCCACCTTATATAGGGGCTAGCTAGCCCCCTTGGCCCCTCCTCCAAGCCCTAGGGCGGCGGCCCCAAGGGTGGAGTGGGGGGCAAGTCTCCCCCCCCTTCTAGAAGGTTTCCCTAGGGTTTCCCCTAGGGTTTGGCCGGCTGGGCCTATGGGGCCTTGTGCCCCTGTCCCAAAGCGGCCAGGGCACTCCCTCGTAGGCCCACGCACCCCTCCGACAAGAGGGGCCACGTTGGTCCCACTCTGGGAGCTTCTAGAGCCTTCCGGTACAATACATAATACTCCGAAACGATTCCGAAATCCAAAAACTGCTTTTCTTTATATGAATCTTATTCTCCGGACCATTCCGGAACCTCTCGTGATGTCCTGGATCTCATCCGAGACTCCGAACAAAAACTCATAAACCAATTATCCATTATATCCTAGTGTCGAGGCACGTTAAGTGTGTGACCCTACGGGTTCGAGAATATGCAGACATAATCTTCTATCAATAATCAACAGCGGGATCTGGAAACCCATATTGACTCCCACATATTTATCGATGATCATATCAGATGAACCACGATGCCAGGATTCAATTAATCCCATATATATATTCCCTTCGTCACGCGATATTTTACTTGCCCGAGATTCGATCGTTGGTATCGGCATACCTAGTTCAATCTTTCACTAAGCTCCCACTCACTATCTTGTAGATACAAGCTTCGTAGCAATTTGGAACAAATCCAAAGCTCTTGATCACTTGATCAAAACGAAGGTTCCAACTCCGAGAAGCTTGCTTCAGTCCATAAATGGAATGCTGAAGTTTGCATACCTTATCAGCATCCTTAGGATCGACAAAACCTTCGGGCTGCATCATATACAACTCTTCATCAATGTTGCCATTGAGGAACGCAGTCTTGACATCCATTTTTTTCATATTTTATAATCATGAAATGCAGCAATTGCTAATAAAATCCTAATGGACTTAAACATCTCTACGGGAGAGAAAGTCTCATTGTAGTCAACACCTTGAACTTGTCAAAAACCTTTCGCGACAAGCCAAGCTTTATAGACAGTAACATTACCATACGCGTCCATTTTCTTCTTGAAAATCCATTTGCACTCAACGGCCTTACGGTCGCTAGGAGGGTCCACCAAAGTCCATACTTGGTTTTCGCTCATGGATCCCAATTCGGATTTCATGGCCTCTAGCCATTTCTCAGAGTCTGGGCTCATCATTGCTTCCTCATAGTTCGCAGGTTCATTGTTGTCTACCAACAAGACGGTTAAGACAGGGTTGCCGTACCATTCAGGAGTGGCACGCGACCTTGTCGATCTGCGAAGTTCAGTAGTAGCATCGTTCGAAGTTTCATGATCCTCGTCATTAGCTTCCTCTCTTGTTGGTGCAGTGACCTTTGGAACAATTTCAGGTCTTGTACTCCAACTCGAGAGAAGGTTCAATAACCTCGTCTAGCTCTACCTTCCTCCCACTCACTTCTTTTGAGAGAAACTCCTTCTCAAGAAAGGATCCGTTCTTTGCAACAAACACTTTGCCTTCGGATATGTGGTAGAAGGTATACCCAATCGTTTCCTTATGGTATCCTATGAAGACGCATTTCTCCGTTTTGGGTTCGAGCTTGTCCGGCATCAACTTCTTGACGTAAGCTTCGCATACCCAAACTTTAAGAAACGACAACTTAGGTTTAGCACCAAACCATAGTTCATACGGTGCCGTCTCAACAGATTTAGATGGTGCCCTATTTAAAGTGAATGCAGCGGTTTCTAATGCATGACCCCAAAATGATAACGGCAAATCTGTAAGAGACATCATCGATCGCACCATATCTAATAGAGTTTGATTACGGCGTTCAGTCACACCATTGCGCTGTGGTGTTCCGGGTGGCGTGAGTTGCGAGACGATTCCGCTTGCTTTAAGATGCGTGAGAAAATCATAACTCAAATATTCACCTCCACGATCGGATCGTAGAAATTTAATTTTCCTGTTACGATGGTTTTCCACTTCATTCTGAAATTCTTTGAACTTTTCAAACGTTTCAGATTTATGTTTCATTAAATAGATATACCCATATCTACTTAATTCATCAGTAAAAGTGAGAAAATAGCGATATCCACCGCGCATCGAAACACTCATTGGTCCGCATACATCGGTATGTATGATTTCCAATAAGTCCGTTGCTCGCTCCATTATTCCGGAGAATGGGGTTTTGATCATCTTGCCCATGAGGCACGGCTCGCACGTGTGAAATGATTCAAAATCAAGAGACTCCAAAAGTCCATCAGAATGGAGTTTCTTCATGCGTTTTACACCAATATGACCTAGACGGCAGTGCCACAAATAAGTTGAATTATCACTATCTACTTTGCATCTCTAAGCCTCAATGTTATGGATGTGTGTTTCATTGCTTTCAAGATTCAGAAGAAATAAACCATTCACAGTAGGTGCATGACCATAAAATATGTTATTCATATAAACATAACAACCATTATTCTCCGATTTAAATGAATAACCGTCTTGCAATAAACACGATCCAGATATAATGTTCATGCTCAACGCAGGCACATAATAACACTTATTAAGGTTTAAAACTAATCCCGAAGGTAAAACTAAGGAGAGCGTGCCGATGGCCATCACATCAACTCTTGATCTATTGCCAACACGCATCATCACCTCATCCCTTGCTAGCCGCCCTCTATTCCGTAGCTCCTGTTTCGAGTTACAAATATTAGCAACTAAACCAGTATCAAATACCCAGGCACTACAACGAGCGCTAGTAAGGTAAACATCAATAACATGTATATCAAATATACCTTTAATGGTGCTAGCCTTCTTGTTCGCTAAGTACTTCGGACAGTTGCGCTTCCAGTGACCCTTGTCCTTGCAATAGAAGCACTCAGTGTCCGGCTTAGGTCCAGACTTGAGCTTCTTCTCAGCAGGGGCAACGCGCTTGCCGCTGCCTTTCTTGAAGGACTTCTTTGCACCCTTACCTTTCTTAAAGTTAGGGGTCTTGTTGACCATCAACACATGATTATCTTTCTTGATATCCACCTCCACAGATTTCAGCTTAGCGAAGAGCTCAGTGATCGTATCAGTGAAACCAATCTGATTGTGACTAACTACAAAACCTTTGTAGCTAGGAGGAAGTGATTGCAGAACTCTGTCAATCTTGAGCTCTTCTGGAATCTTGCAGTCCAGTTGCTCAAGACGTTGAGTCTAGCCCGACATCTTAATGGCGTGCTCACTAACGGAACTCCCTTCCACCATCTTGCAGTTAAAGAACTTCTCAGAGATCTCATATCTCTCAGAACGGGCCTGAGTCTGAAACATGGTTTTCAGTTCGTCAAGTATCTCAAGGGCCCGGCAAACTCCTCAAAACGATTTTGAAGGTCCGATTCCATAGCAAACAACATGGTACTCTTAATCACTCCATAATCATCTTTGCGCGACTAATAAACAGCTTTTTCATCAGCCGGTGCATCAATAGCAGGGGAGTCACCTAGCGCTTTCTCAAGGACATAGTCCTTTGTCCGCTAGTGAGAATGATTATCAGATTGCGGAACCAGTTGGTGAAGTTAGACCCATTATTCTTAAGCTTTTCTTTCTCAGCAAAAACGTTGAAGTTGAAGTTGGAATTAGCCATTTGATCTACAAAATTTGCAAGTACAATTTAGACTATGTTCATGATAACTAGTTTAACTTAATCAAATTACTAGATGAACTCCCACTAAATTCAACATCCCTCAAGTTGTTTAGTGAACACGATCCAAATTCACCACACCTAATCCGATCTTCACGAGAAGAGATGTGGTTTCAATGGTGGACAACAAAGTGTCTATCATATCATTCATATGACTCATGCTTAACCTTTCGGTTCGTGTGTTCCGAGGCCATGTCTGTACATGCTAGGCTCGTCAAGTCAAACCCAAGTAGTTCCGCGTGTGCAAAACTGGCTTGCACCCATTGTATGTGAACGTAGAGTTTATAGCACCCGATCATCACGAGGTGCTTGAACACGACGAACTTTCACAACGGTGCATACATGGGGAGAACACAATTTTATCTTGATCTTTAAGTGAGGAATCATCTTATAATGCTACCGTCGCGATCTAAGCATAATAAGATACATAAAAGGATAAACATCACATGCATATAATTTTATGTGACATGGTATAGCCAATCTCCGCGCAATGATCTCCATCTTGTGCGCACCAGCATGATCTCCATCACTCCACCATGATTGCCTCCACCACGAATAGCAACTACAACTATTGCTAACTACTTAGCGATAAAGTAAAGCTATTACATGGCGTATAAGAAGTTGACACACAGGTCATACACAATTATAAAGACAACCATATGGCTCCTGCCGGTTGTGTACTCATCGACATGCAAGTCGTGAAATATTACAAAACATGATCATTGCATACAACATATACATCACGTCTTGGGCCATACCATATCACAAAACACTCCCTGCAAAAACAAGTTAGACGCCTCTGCTTTGTTGTTGCATGTTTTACGTGGCTTATGGGAGTAACAAGCTAAGAACGATTCTTACCTACGGAAAGCCACAACGGTGATATTATGCTTGCTAACATCCGGTGTAAATCTCATGATTACTATAGTAAGAGAAACTGACATCCACCAGCCGCATGTGTGGAACAAGCCACACGTCAAGTGCGGAGCCGGTCTCGTGAACGAGGTCGCGTAAAGTTGGCCTGGACCGCTTCGATCTCACTATGCCGCGCCATAATAAGTACACAAGAAGAGGCTTGCAACAGAAAACATCAATGCCCGCAACAAGCATGTTGCGTTCTACTCGTGAAACACATCTACGCATAGATCTAGCTCTGATACCACTGAAGGGTTTCGCAGCATAATAAATCAAAAAAAATCTATGGATGCGAACAAGAAAGCCAAGATCTAATCTAGGATATGCAATCAACGAGAGGGATAGATGAGATCTTCATACCCTTGAAGAAATCGCAATGAAGCGTTCAGCGAGCGTGGTTGATGTAGTCGTACTAGCCGTCTCCTCCTCGCGATCCGATCCGATCCGATCCTACGCCGCAAGTGGCGGCGCCTCCGAGAGATACACACGTACAGTGCCGCGACGTCTCCTCCTTCCTTGGTCCAGCAAGTGGGATGGAGAGATGGATTGGATCTGCAGAACGACGGCGTGGTGCTATGGTGGAGAGTTTCTGCAGCAGGGCTTCGCCTACACGCAGTAGGGAGAGGGAGAGAGAGAGAGAGAGAGAGAGAGAGAGGAAGGGCAGCAGCTGGCGGCTAGGGTTTGGGGTGAGGGGAGGGTGTGCCCCCTGCCCACCTTATATAGGGGGCTGGCCGGCCCCCTTGGCCCCTCCTCCAAGCCCTAGGGCGGCGGCCCCAAGGGTTGAGTGGGGGGCAAGTCTTCCCCCCCTTCTAGAAGGTTTCCCTAGGGTATCCCCTAGGGTTTGGCCGGCTGGGCCTATGGGGCCTTGTGCCCCTGGACCAAAGCGGCCAGGGCACTCCCTCGTAGGCCCACGCACCCCTCCGACAAGTGGGGCCACGTTGGTCCCACTCCGGAAGCTTCTAGAACCTTCCGGTACAATACTGAATACTCTGAAACGATTTCGAAATCCAAAAACTGCTTTCCTTTATATGAATCTTATTCTTCGGACCATTCTGGAACCTCTCGTGATGTCCTGGATCTCATCCGAGACTCCGAACAAAAACTCATAAACCAATTATCCATTCTATCCTAGCGTCGAGGCACGTTAAGTGTGTGACCCTACGGGTTCGAGAATATGCAGACATGATCTTCTATCAATAATCAACAGCGGGATCTGAAAACCCATATTGACTCCATATATTCATCGATGATCATATCGGATGAAACACGATGCCAGGATTCAATTAATCCCATATATATATATTCCCTTCGTCACGCGATATTTTACTTGCCCGAGATTCGATCGTTGGTATCGGCATACCTAGTTCAATCTCGTTCACAACAAGTACTTTACTCGTTCCGTAATCCGATATCACTTTGTGATTAACTCCTTAACCACGTGCTTGCAAGCGGTGTTGATATCGATTACCGAGTGGGCCCGAAGTATATCTCTTTGACTCGGGAGGGACAAATCCCATCTCGATACATACAACCCAACAAGTACTTTCGATCACCTGAGAGACACCTTTATGATCACCCTCACATAGGATGACGTTTGATGAACTCAAAGCTTTCTTCCGATACCAGGGAGTTGCATTATCTCATGGTCTAAGGAATACAATAATTGACATAGGAAAAATCTTCGCAAAGATGAACACGATGACACGATCTAATTGCTCTGCTTGATTTGGTTCTGTCCATCATATCATTCTCCTAATGACATGATCTCATTATTAATCGACAACTCATGTCTATGGTTAGGAAACCTTAACCATCATTAATCAATGAGCTAGTCCATAGAGGCGTACTAGGGACACGGTGTTGTTCATAAACCACACAAGTATCAAAGTTTCCGCTTAATACAATTCTAGCATGGAATATAAACTTTATCATGAACAAGAATTATAACAATAACATCTTTATTATTGCCTCTAGGGCATAATTCCAACAAGAATATCCTTACTTTTGTCAAATGATAATTTTTATGATTCATTCTGGTATATGCTCATAACACTTAGAGCATATGACATATCTGGATGTGTACATATCATGGCATGATTGATCAAAACATTCTTGTGATTTCACTCATCAAGTGTCAAAGCACTTGAATCTTGTTTCACTTATCAAGTGTTGACACACTTGAATCTTGATTCAATTCTTTTCCATGCGACAAGAACCATTTCTCGTTGTTTCTATATTGAACTCCTTCAATATCTCATATATGTAGTTTTAGCATAACCTTAGCTTCATAGTCTATCCATGTAGACATTCGTGCTAAATATTCGGGTTTTGCCTAAGTCTTTCATCGAAATGAAATTCTTAACCGTTGTCAATAAAAGATACAACATTTCTAATCAACAAGATGTCCTCCACATAATATATTAGAAATATGTCTTCGCACTTCCACTTAATTTCTTGCAAATGCAAGTATATTCATCGTCTCCTGATGAAAACTCCTTTAACAGTTTCATCACGGTGAAGATTTCAACTCCGCGATGCTTACTTCAACCATTGAAGTTTGCATTCCCTTTTTAGCATCCTTTGAATTAACAAAACCCTTTGGACTGTGTCTCGTACACGTCCTAGGTAACCATTATATTAGAAGAACTTTGTTTTGTTTATTCAGCTACCATATACCAAAATTATATGTAGTGGTTGCTAGACTAATCCGTTCAGACTAAATATCGCTATGAAAGATCAAATCTTGTCATAGTCAACTCCTTGAACATTGTCGTAAAATAATTTATGACATGTCGACTATTTCATAGATGTGAAACATCCATGTCTGTTTCTTTATAGATCCAAATATGACCGATAGGTTTTTACACCTTTTCGGAGGGTCTTCCAAGTTCAAAAAACTTGATTTTTCGTGTATGGAACTATCACGGATTTTATGGCTTCAAGCCATTTGATGGAGTCAGGTCCCATCATCGCTTCTTTGCATGTAGTCGCTTCATCATTGTCAAACAACAATGATTTACTCTCAAATCTTGGTATTTGATTGTTTATCTGACCTACTTGGTTCAATAGGAACTTAGACCTCCGTGACCACAACCTTTGAGGCACGTGAGCCATGAGCATTGTGGCTGCCTCCGGAACGTTTTCCGGTGTTGCGTAACTCAGCACATATAGCTAAGGTTCATTAACCTTATAAAAGTTTTATTGTCCTCCCACTTAACTTTTTGTGAAAAAATTCTTTTTCAAGAAACTTCACATTTCAAGCGACAAACCCTTTTGTCCTCGGTGTTATGGAGGAATACCCAATTGTTATTCGAAATAACCTACAAAGACATGCTCATTTGACTTTGGTTGTAAACATCTTACTTATGCTTAACATACCAAAATTTAAGAAATGACAACTTGGGTTTTACCCCAAACCATAACTTACATGGTGTCATTTCAACGGATCAAGATGGAGCTCTTTTCAGTGTAAAAGCGGTATTCTCTAAAGCTTTAATCTTTTAAAACATAATGGTAGTTTTATAAATAACACCTTTGATTCAACCATGTCAAACAAGGTTTCAGTACAAATCTCAAACACTCCATATTCCTATGGTATTTTGGGAGATGAAAATCTAGGTGTTTTGCTAAACTTGCAACTCAAATGATTCCCTTTATGATAAAATCATAAATCATTTATTTTCTTGTTACACTTGCAACTCAAATAAATCCCTTTATGATAAAATCATAAATCATTTATTTTCTTGTTACAATGATTTTCCACTTCATCTTGAAAGTCTTTGAACGTTTTCAAATATTTCATACTTCTTTCTCATTAAGTGAATATTCACTCAAATTTCCGGAGAAAGCATATGAAGTTGAAATCCATCGCTTACGACTACACATAATGGACTACATACATCGATATGTATAAATTCCAATAATTTAGTCGATCGTTCTTCTTTGGCCTTTGAACGAAGTTTTAATTATCCCGAGGAAAGTCTCACAAGTGTCACTTGATCAAATCAAAGACTCCAAAAATCCTTGAATGTGGAGATTCTTCATGTTTTCTTTCCAATATAATTTAAACGGCGATATCACTTCGTAAGTGATCTTTCAATCATTTGTCTTGCGACATTTTAGCATTAGTTTTTATGGATGTGATTTCTCTAACTAGATATGTAAATCATCCATCTTATATGGAATACGGTAATTATTTAAACAATCTTTGTTCTCATAATACCTGATTTAAATAATGATTATTAAAACAAATCTTGAAGGCGGACTTTGATGAACAACGACTTCTTTGTTTTCGATGAACATCATCACATATTCTCTTGCTAGTTACTTAGGCCATTGTGGTTCATGAATTGCGTCGTTCTGTATGAAATTTCATACCAACCAATTCGGTATCCAATACCCAAGAACCACATTGTTTAACAAGCAAAGAATACAACCATAACATGTATATCATCTATATACCTAAACTGGATATTTCCAGTCTTTTCTTTTCTGCCAAATATATTTTATAGATTCTTTTTCAGCATTTCCTTTTCCTTTTTAAAAGAATCTATCAACGTCAACAGTGGCTCCATATACATGACACATAGTCCAAAGCGTATATATTCAAATAATAATACCTTTGGACTTGCACTTTGAAGTAGATCACCATCATCAAATGATCGGCATTCTTTCAAAATCCATTCTTTAGTAATCTTTTAGTGTAGTAAACACTTCACATAAATCTTCTATTCATCCTTATCATGATGACTTTCATGATCAAGCTAATGTAGCTTATAAAGGTGAATCGTGAGTATAACGTTACTTTCCAAAACCCTTTTGGATGATTAGGATGTCTAGCATCTCCAACCTTTGCAAATTATCATCCAATTATGAGAACATACATTATACTCTATCATATTGCAACCAAAACATTGTTTCAGATATCGTTATATCTGCCACACATGATGGTTTATAAAAAAATTCTTTCAGCTCCTAGATAATCTCGATATTTAAATCAAGAATCATGGAGGCAAACATGATACTTTAGATACTAACACTGAAATTGTCACTCTCGATTTAATACTAATTATTAAACTTCACGGAGTAAACAGAGTTTGCTGAAAGTTTGCAATAGGACTTTAAACTTTAGATTGACACTCAACACAACACGATACCAGTTCGTAAAGTAAATATCCAGAATTCTATAGTTCTATTATCTCAATTACAACTAAGCATAAGGTTGTGAACGAATGCCAATGACTACAACAAATTATCCAAATTCACTTTGATTTAATTTATGATAAATTTAGTTCTACTAATCCAAATTAGAAATGAACTCCCACTCAAAAATGACATCCCTCGTGTCTTTTTAGTGATTACATGAACCAAATCCACTACACCAAGTACGATCATCACGTGAGTTGGTGTAGCTTCAAAGACGAGTATCCATATGGTCATCATATCAAAACATATGACTCATGCTTAACCTTTCGGTCCGTATTCCGAGTCCATGTCTGCACATGCTAGGCTCGCCAAGTAAGAACCTTAGTATTCGCGTGTGTAAAACTGTCTTACACCCGAGATATGCTCATGGATTCAAGTACACCCGATCATCACGTGATATCTTGAAGCGACGAAAAAATTTTGGTGCATACTTAAGGACGAACACATTTTTATCTTGATATCTAAATGAGGGATCATCTTATTATGCTAATAAAACGCCAAACTAGCAATATAAGATGCAATAAAACATCTTATGTGAAAAGTGAAATGTTATGGTTCTTGCACTTGATCTCCATCATGTGCATCGTGGTATGATCTTCATCATTCCTTTATGTGTAAGGCCAAGGTCTATGGAACTTACACGTTATGTTTGTTGTAAGAGTATCGACTTATACTTTTACTTACAACATCACCATATCATGACACTAGCCCAGCAACAATCTAAACTAGACGCTTCTAATTTATCCATTGCAAGTTTTACGTGGCTTAGGGCTTTCGGAGATAGAACCATTCTTATCTACGAACATGGAACCATGGAACCACGACGATGATAATCAAATTATTGACAACTTGTTGTAAATCAGATATTGACTATAGTAGGAGAGACAGACACCCGCTAGCCACTTATGCAAAACTAGTTGCATGTCAAGCGTGGAACAGGTCTCATGTGCGAGGACATGTAAAGTTTGTCTGGGCCGCTTCATCCCACTATGCCACCAATATCCAATGTACAAGGAAGAAGTAATAACATGACCATAAGTGCCCACATATTCATATGTGTACTACCCATGCAAATCATCTACGCATAGATCCGGCTCTGATACCACTGAAGGGTTCGCAGCATAGAAAACAAAAAATTCCTACGATGGGAACAACTATGTACCAAGATCTATCTACTAGATACAAGCAACGGGTGGATATACATCCATACAATACATACCCTCGAAGACCAAATAGTGTTAACGAGGTTGTACTCGTGGATGATGTAGTCGAACGCTTGCCGATCTCAAGATCGTGATGAAGTCCATCTGGTACATCTGGTCCAGCCGGTACAGCACCGCAAAGCAGTGGTGCATCCGTGATCGCACACACGTCCGGGTACCCCGACAACCTCCGTGCCCTCGCTCCAGCGAAGCAACGGAAGCAACAAATCCTTCCAGAAAAAGCCACCGGGAACATGTATCTCGCTAATCCAGGACCATGGGGGAATACTAAAGGGGGGAGAGAGATCCTTCACGAGGAGGTGTGCTTTGAGAGGAGGAGAGGGAGGCCTTTTATAGGGAGAGGGGCACCCAAGGGGCATGGCGCCTAGCCATGGTGGCTTCCCCCACCTCTTCCACATTCATGTGGATGGAGCTCCCACTCAAAATTAAAAGCCTCCACTCACATAAACATGCCTCCACTCACATGCATTAAATTTCCACCAAATTTAATGCAAGCTCTCATTTAAATAAAACTCTTTTATTTATTTATTAATAATTTTGTTAATTACTCTAATTAACAAACATTCACAAAAAACCCCTTATAAAATTTCAATTTCACATGCAGAACTAGTTTCAGCAATTTCAACCGAAACGATTTCGTTGTCTAGTGAAATAAATTCATGCGCTTTCTTTTCTTTCTCTGGCATATCATTTGCTCCGAATGGTGTCGATATCCCTTAAGTGTGTCACCCTACGGTTCGCGAATAATGTAGACATGATCGAGACCCCTCTCCGATCAATAATTAGCAGCGGGACCTGGAGATCCATACTGACTCCCACATATTCAACGATGACTTCTGTGATCGTGTGAACCTTATACGCATGTAACTCGATACCTTTGTCTCGCGATATATTATATGTCTGAGATTGGATCATCGGTATCTCCATACCTAGTTTGATCTCATTACCGACATGTACTCTTTTCTTGTTCCCGTGATATAAAATCCTAGTGATCAAATCACTTGCTTGCAAGCTAACTAATATGATATCACCGAGAGGGCCTAGAGTATATCTCTCCGTCATCAGGATGGACAAATTCCACTCTTGATCCATGAGCCTCAACATAACACCTTCGTAGCACTGAACCCATCTTTATAGTCACACTGTTACGGTGTGACGTTTGATGTTATCAAGATACTCTTCCGGTGTTAGTGATTGACATGATCTTATGGTCTAAGGACTAAGATTACTTCGTATGATGTTATAGCAATATAAACACAATGGCTTTGATCGTAATGTTATACTTCGGATGAATGTTCATCACATCATTCCAACAATGTTGTGACCTCGTTATTAACAACATCCAATGTCCATGATCAGAAAACCTTTGATCATCTTGTTAATCAACGAGCTAGTTTATAAGAGAGGCATAACTAGGAACTTTTTTTTATTAAACACACATGTATTAACGTTTCCGTATTAATACAATTATAGCATGCAAAATAAACATTTATCATAAATAAGGAATATGATAATAACCACTTTATTATTGCCTCTCGGGCATATTCCCTTCAGTCATCTACAGGTATAGCTGAAGCAATATCAACATTGTCGCTCGATGCATCATGCTCTTCATGTTGCAGCTTAGCTAGCCCAGATTTTGGCTTAGCCTTGCGCAAATTATCCTTATATACCACCAGCGCCACATCAGGCTTTATTTGATCATCATGCATAGGTTTCAAAGTCCGTTGTTTGTCATCATGCACAAAATAATATGTATTTCCTCTTCCAGCATGAGTAACATTACGATCATATAGCAATGGACGACCAAATAACAATCCACACACCTCCAATGGCAACACATCGCATTTAATCTCATCAGCATAGTCACCAACTGTAAATGACACACGTACCTTATGAGTAACTTTCAGCATCCTGCAGCTATTCAACCACTCGAGATGCTTAGGTTTAGGGATACGCCATGTGGACAACCCCAATGTTGCCACCATTGCCTTGATTATGCCATTAGTATAGCTACCACTATCCATCATAAGCTTGCATGCTTTGCTCTTGATCATGCACCGCATCTAAAATAAACTCCAATGTTGGCCTTTTTCAATTGTTTTGCAAATCTCATCATGTACCTGCTTAAGTTGCATATTTAGCCCACTCAATAGTTCAACCTTGTCAAATGCAGTTTCTGCACACACACAACAACCTTATCAACGTCAGACTGCTTCTCTTCAGAATTTTTTGTCACTACCGCGCTGATCGTTTGCACTAGAACAATTGTCTTAGCCTCCTTTGCATGAGACGGAATAGACACAACTGCAACCCTGGGCGACTATTGTACTGCCTTCACGAGTTGGGTACAAGATATCTTACGACGAGGAGACATAAAACAACCACGCAAAAAATTATTGAAGTCATTCCAAGTTACATCTATAATGTCCTTTTTACACATCTCTGTAGTCCACCAACGAGCTATCTCCTCATCCACATGTTGCAATGCAAGAAACACACATGTAGAATTATCTAAATACTCATATGTATCACATCTGTAAAGACCATCTTGCATGTGATGTTCCCACAACTCATATTCAGCATATGTCGCCATATGGACAAGTCTCCACCTGATTCGGGAATCATCACATACTACACTGTTCAAGATGCCGAGATAATCATTGTACACATCACCAGATCTCTTTCCAGAAATACATCGTTTTCCATAATAGTCACTCTGAAATGATTGCATGGTTCCTATCATGAACTATACAGAACAAAAAAAACAAATACGGATTGTCCGGGTGATATGCGTCGGACTGTTCGGGTCGGCCAGATACTCCGGATGGAAACCATCGGGTATTCCGGTCCACGGATATCGAGATCCGATCTGCACAGCCAGAACTCTTCCCGATCCGATCTTCCACGTGATTTGTTCTCCACATAACGATCTCGGCCAAGCACACTCATCCGATCAATCAACACAATCTCGCCGTGAGCAATACTGGAATCTGATACCACATGATGAGGATCAAACGGGTCAGCATCTACGTGTGCAAGTGTGTGAAGTTGCGAATATCTAGAAGGGTTGAGAGATGTTGCATTGGCATCAGGGATTGATCGAGAGGTTCGTGAGCGTCATACAAGTTATCTCCACCAACTATCATCATATAGCACCCTCGCTTACTGAGAAGATCGGGCCACCCCATATCACTAAGCCTAAGGTTCATTCTCAATCGATCTGCTGTTGGATCTTGTTCTTTATCGAATCGATTTGTTGTTGGATCTTGTTCTTTATCTAATCAATTTTTTGTTACATCATGGTCTATCTATAATTGATCTAATGTTGCATCATGCTCTTTCTCTAATCGATTTGCTATCTCTTTCAGATCCACAACAATGCGACCCGCGTAGATCGTGCGAAGGATTACAGACATGGCGTTGTCGCTGTCGTCGTCGCTTCCATAAAAGCATCGTCGTTGGAGGATGGTGGCCGTGTTGCTGCGTTTGTCACGGTAGGGTGTTAGCAGAATAGAGAGGCACTCAATATTAGATTAGGTTAGGTAAATTTCTGCAAGATAAGTGGAAGAATTAGTGGGGATAACCCCCTTTTTCATATTATCTTACTAGAAGAGAAGTTGAATAGAAGGATTAGATCCTTGTAAGAAGTAGTTGCAGCGTGATGTGATGTAATAAATATCCTCTCAATAAAATTAAAGTTTTAATTTTAATGCAATTAACTTTCTAAATTAATGGTTGTAAACTACTTACTTTGATTAATGGTGCCGTAATTAATTATCTAGATCAGTAATATTGTACAAACCATGACATTATCAATACGTGACACATCACTAAAGTTCCGCCATATTCTGTAATGTAACATGGCACATCCTCTGCCGCGCCACGGAAGTGCTAGCTCGACAGATTATGTTGTGCTGAGCCAAAAAAATCCCCCGCTATTTTAGAATCCCCGATGCAGTTATCCCTGATGTTTTTTTTGTCGTGCTAGCACGAGCGTGGCAACTAAGGCTGTGCCTCGGTGTCTATAAGCTCTAGGGCCCGAGCTTGGTGTTGTAGAAAGAAGGAGAAGGATAATGGGAGGGGAAGGTGGAGGAGAACAGTAGGAAAAGGGGTAGGTGGCCGGGTGGGGATTCAAATTTGAATCTCACCCAAACTTACATGTGGTACACCACTATTGGGTGCACCACGGATAAGTGAGCTCCATTTTTTTACAGAAAAATATCTTATTTTAACATAACTTTTTTCCTTTTCAAAATTTTAGATTCTAAAAAATCTCTAAACAACCTGCCAGCGGATGTAAAATTTCACGTAGATCAATTTTTATATAAAAAACTTTTTCAGTATTGTATGCAAAAGTTAGCCGTTTTACCGAGACATAAAGTTTTTCTTAAAAAAGTTAAAATTCATGTTTATTAATTTTCCTACAAACTAGACCACTTTACCTACCTACATGTCCAAGGATTTTATTTTTTAAGTATTTTTATTTTCTTTTACTTTTTGCAAAACTAAAAAGGCGATCCACAAAGAGGTATGGATTTAAGGGCATCTCCACCGGGCCGACCCAGCCGGTCGTCCTAAATGGTCTGTTTCTGTCCGTTTGGGTCGGGCCGTGGTCGATTTGGGGAGGAGGACCGGTCTGTCCGGCTGACCACGCCTAGCAGCGCGACCCATTTGTCCGTGCTTGGCCAGCGCTGGCCAGGGCTGACCAGGGATTTCATATGTTTGCAAATTTTGTCACAAAATTAATTTTTGGGAAGCAAATAAACTAGATTAGGTAATCAAAGATTACATATAAATAGTTTAGGCTCGCATAATTTGATACAAAACAACTAAATCGTCATTCAAATTACACAAAATAAATAAAGGATTAAACATTGAGATTTCCCGCACGAGCCCACATATGCTCAACCAAATCCAGTTGAAGCCGTTCATGGGTTTGCCTATGACGCAAATTTTCATGTACTTGCATGAAATCTTCCCAAGACGCTAGACCTGGATCTGGCTCAACCAACTAGCTCTGAAAGTCCAGCCTTGGTCCAAGATGCCATCATCACGCTCGTCATCGACGATCATGTTGTGCCTGATGACACAAACAGTTCATCACATCCCACATCCTCTCTGTGCTGCAGGTTCTAGAAGGGTATCGAACAATAACCCACCTTGACTGAAGCACACCAAATGCCCGCATGTAACACCCTCAGAATCGGCCCTATGCAAGTTTTCAGCGCTTCCCGCCAAACCCGCATAGAAACGATTCAAAGGTGCCCACCAGGCACTTGCGTGCGGGTGGAAAACGTAGTAATAACATTACACAACAGTCCTCGATGGGACCCACAGAACAGATATATATACAACACGACTCCATGAGTTAAGGATACAGATATACAAAACAAAGATCCAAATCACCTTGAAAACGATAGAGCGTCCAGCTACGGACAAGATGCAAATGGGGCTAAGAGCCCTGAAGAATAACCAATGGCGTCCATAACCACCCGAGCCAAGCGGAAGGGTAACCCCGCTAACGTCGATCTCAAAACCTGCTTAAACAAAAGGGTGCCGACAAAGGGCAAAGGAAAAAGAGGAGCGTCGATCGAGGCGATGCAGGCGAGGCTAGAATTCCGGTCCTCGCCTACATAGGTATGGTGGGTGGCGGCGCAACATGCACTAAACAACCTATAGAGACTCGATACAACTAGCGGCTATCGAGAGGGTAAGAAAGACCTATTCGGAACCATCCGATACTACCACCAAACATACCCATCACGGTATTTCCCTCGAGACCAAACGAGGAAGTCAACCGAGAACTCACACGGTTGGCAGTTTATTCATTCGATTATCGTTGCAATTACTAGTCAGGTATAGATAGTCATCCTGATATAATAAGCAGTGGGCACTTTTAGTTATCCATTCCGTTATAGTTGCGACACTTACTAGTCAAATACAATTAGCATGAGATATCCCAAAACCCAGCAGTTGTTGGTACTTTTATTTAGCCATTCCGTTGTAGTGAAGCTGATTACTAGTCATATCGGATACAAGTCAAATTATAGCAGTAAACTTTAGTTATAGTTGTCTATGATCGAGACCTGTGCTCCAAGTCGTCCATAACCGCGGACACGGCTTCTCGAAAAGATTTAACCCTGCAGGGGTGCACCAAAGTTTCCACACGCACCTACACCCTTGTTGTCGGATCAGGTAGGTACAAGATCACAAAACATACACCCAATGGTATGTCGACGGGGTTTCGGACACGACGTTTCCCAGACCCAAAGCAAGCACGGGGGGCCACCCCACTAAGCTACCATAGCGAAGTCGGCGGTCTCGAGACGGACTCGGGGTTTAGGAGACGGTACATCGGGAACCCGAAACTCTCGGGCTTGTCGTCTAAAACGTGTCACGATCCTAAGCAGACAGTGCTCCTCGCACAATCGTAAATAAAGCAGTAAAGCATGGCATAAGTACAGAATAGTAATAAAGCCCCAAACTAATTGTGGCCCCCAGTACAGTACTTGGAATCAGGTACTAAATCGATGGGGGTGCCCATACATCCCACATGTGGTTAGCGCGCTCGATCTCGGAACAGGTGTCAAGAACTCGGGGTCCTACGGGACACAAGTGGACGGTTAAAAACCAAATAATATCTATTGCCCACCTGTGCCTCTGCATTACCTACTTCAATTTTAGTTATTAAACGAAAATTGAATTAAACGATAATTAAAGCCATGATCATCTCCAACATTAAACATGCGGCAATACTCCAACAACTGTGGTGCTTGGACGACCGCATAGCAGCACTTGAGCAAGCGACTACGACGCGCAAGTCCAACTATCTACCAAATAACAGGTAATAGGATTTGTCCAAGGCAATATAAGGCTGCAAGGGATATCTCGGGTACGAAAACTAGAGCATCGCAACACAGATAGCAATAGATCAACAGGAGGGAATAAAGACTATAAAAGTAAGATAGGTAGAAAGGGGGAGATGCTCGCCTGTAAACATTGCCGAAGGTTCATCCGAAGATCGGGTCGATACTCGCATCAACTCATCGTCCTAATCCGTGAAGAAGCAAAACACTAGCACAAACACCGGATGCACTATTTAATACTATGACAGAAGATCGGGCATGATGCATATATGATGTATGGCATGGCAAAGGTGTGATGCAATTAGATCATATTAAGCGGAACCGGGGTCCCGACATTTAATTAGACGGTTCAAGTTATTGATCTACACCGCAAATTAAATGTTGGATTAGCAAGAAAAAACATGGCTTTGGTTTGCTATGCCAATTTAAATGGAGTCCGGCATAAGACAAAGATATCACGCATATAGACTCCATATTTAATTATGAGATGAATTGGCATAATGCCCCCAAACCACATGGTATGAATGCAATCATGAACAATTTAATATGCAACAATTTGATATTACATTTATAAAATAGGGCTCGAGAAAGGGGTCACACATCTGGGTTCGGAAGATCTTGGGGTTCCGGGGGTGCGGGGTTCGGTCTCAGGGTCCGGATCTGGGGTTCGGTCTCGGCGGGAGCGTTCTCGGATAACAGAGTAGATCTTGGCGTTCCGCGAAGAAGGACTTGGTTCGGCGTCGGGGCGCATCGGATTCGTCCTGGTCGGTGTCGATCTTGTCGTTGCGAAGATCTTGTCGGGTCCGCGCCATCAAGTTGGTCTTGGCATTCGGGGTGAAGAACTTGGCATCCTCGAGGAAGTACTTGTCGTATCCGTGAAGAAGATCATGTCGGTCCACGGGGTTCGATGGGTGTCTTGGCGTCCCATGAAGGCATCCTCGGTGCTCCGTGTCGAAGGCATCGGGGTCTCCGGGTAAGGGAACATGGAGTTCCGAGGGGTTCGGTCCCGTGAGGCAGATCTTGGGGTTCGGTCTTCGGGTATGGCGCCGAGGCGTCGGATCCAGGGGTCTTGACGTTCCACCGCATGTTGACGAACTTGATAGGTGCTGCAGATCTTGACGTCGGCCGCATGGCTGGGCTACGAGGATGCACAAGATGTCGTTGATTGAGACACCAACATGCTTGACATGATTGTACAAATAGCCACAGGAGGTGCCTTGCGATGCTGCTACTAGAGGACATGTGCAACTGCTGAAAACATGCTGCCCTTGGCTACCTTGCAGGGGTGGCAACCGAGGACAACAAAAACCATGGTGCAGACTGGGGCGTCGGTAGGACAAGCTTGCTGCCGGGGAGGGAGAGGATACGAGGCACCGGCACGGGGCGAGCAGGAAGCGAGGGGGATGCAGGCCGGAGCTTCAGGGCGGCGTCCTGCGACAAGGTAGATGGGAAGGTGACGGCCGAGCTCGCTGCAGCGAGGCAGAGGATGGAGGGCCAGCATGGAGGCGAGGAGGTCGAGCTCGCGGGTCGAGGGTGGCCATGGCGGAGGCGCAGCCAGGGGAGGCCGGCGGAGGCGAGAGGCGCGTCGACCGGCGCCTACGCGCGGGGTCGAGGACACGGGGAGATGACGTGGTGGTGATGGAGCCTAACACCGCCGGAGACGAGGACCGGCCCGAGAGCAGAGGAGGTCTTCCGGGCGGAGGCCGGCGGGTACTGCGGGGCTTGGCACGCTTGGGGGAACCGCGACGGGGTGGCGTACGGAGGCAGAACAGACAACGATGGCGGGCAGGGGCCCGCAGCATCCCGAAGACAAGGAGGAGCGCGGCCTGGGCGCTGCAAGGGGTGGCAGAGGCGGTGGCGCGGCCTTGGCGGCCGGAGAGTAGGGGCCCACGGGAGGCGGCGCACGCGACCGACGTCGCTGGGAGGAGGTTCGGCGACGAGGTGGAGGAGGGCAGCGAGGACGAGGACGCCCACGGCGGCGCAGCTTAATGGGGAGGGAGCCAGAGAGGCGAGGCCGCAGGGAGAGAGGGAGTCCGACGGCGGCGCTGGCGGCTGAGGATGAAGGAGGACGGGGAGAGAGAGGTTGGGGACGCGGGGTCGCTCACGATGGGGAACGAGGTGTTGGAATTATGCCCTAGAGGCAATAATAAAGATGTTATTATTATAATCCTTGTTCATGATAAAGTTTATATTCCATGCTAGAATTGTATTAAGCGGAAACATTAATACTTGTGTGGTTTGTGAACAACACCGTGTCCCTGGTACGCCTCTAAGGACTAGCTCATTGATCAATGATGGTTAAGGTTTCCTAACCATAGACATGAGTTGTCAATTGATAATGAGATCATATCATTGGGAGAATGATATGATGGATGAGACCAAACTAAGCGAAGCAATTAGATCGTTCATCGTGTTCATCTTTGCGAAGATTTTCCTATGTCAAATATTGTATTCCTTAGACCATGAGATAATGCAACTCCACAGTACGGAAGAAAGCTTTGAGGTCATCAAACGTCATCCTATGAGAGGGTGATCATAAAGGTGTCTCTCGGTGATCGGAAAGTATCTGGGTTGTATGTATCGAGATGGAATTTGTCCCTCCCAAGTCGGAGAGATATACTTGGGCCCACTCGTGTCGATATCAACACCGCTTGCAAGCATGTGTTTAAGGAGTTAATCACGAAGTGATATCGACACGAACGAGTAAAGTACATTGTGAGCGAGATTGAACTAGGTATGACGGTGCCGACGATCGAATCTCGGGCAAGTAAAATATCGCGAGGCAGAAGGAATGTATATATGGGATTGATTGAATCCTGGCATTGTGGTTCATCCGATATGATCATCGATGAATGTGTGGAGTCAATATGGGTGCCCAGACCCTGTTGATTATTGATAGAAGATCATGTGCGCATATTCTCGAACCATGAGGTCACACATAACGTGTCTCGACGCTAGGATAGATTGGATAATTGGTTTATGAATTTTTGTTGAGTCTCGGATGGGATCCGGGATATCACGAGAGGTTCGGAATGGTCCGGAGAATAAGATTCATATAAGGCGGTGCAGTTTTTGGAGTTCGAATTGTTCCAAGTTAATCGGTATTGTACAAGCTTCTAGAACCTACCAAAGAAGGGACCAACGTGGCCCCACCTTCCGGAGGGGGCATGGGCCTATGAGGGAGTGTCCTAGCCGCATTGGGCCAGGGGCCCCCATAGGCCCAGCCGATCCTAGATAAGTTTAAACTCGTTTAAACTAGAGATAGGATTTCTAGATAAGGGAGAGTTTAAATCGTTTAAACTAGAGATAGGATTTCTAGATAAGGGAGAGTTTAAATTGTTTAAACTAGAGATAGGCTTGGAGGAGGGGCAAGGGCTGGTCGCCCCCCCTCTATATATAGAGGGGTGGTGCGCCCCCTCCCCCCTACACACACCTCCCTCCAAGCCTGTAACACCCTCAGAATCGGACCTATGCAAGTATGGGCAAAATTCACCAAACCCGCATAGAAACGATTCAAAGGTGCCCACCAGGCACTTTCGTGCGGGTGGAAAACGAAGTAATAACATTACACAACAGTCCTCGATGGGACCCACCAAGCAGATATATATATAGCTGACTCAAGGAGCCAAGAATACGATATAATATACAAAGATCCAAATCACCTTGAACGATATAGCGTCCAGCTACGGACAAGATGCAAATGGGGCTAAGAGCCCGAAGAATAACCAATGGCGTCCATAACCCTGCCTGTGCCAAGCCGAAGGGTAACCCCGCTAACGGCGTCGATCTCAAACCTGCTTAAACAAAAGGTGCCACAAGGGCAAAGGAAAAGAAAGGAGCGTCGATCGAGGCCAAGACACGAGGCTAGAATTCGGCGGTCCTCGCCTACATAGGTATGGTGGACTGAGCGGCAGCGGCAGCATGCACTAAACAACCGATAGAGACTCGATACAACTGGCGGTTATCAGAGAGGGGTGTGAAAGACCTATTCGGATCCAACCTGAAGTTAACACCAAGCAAACCCATCCTGGTATTTCCCCCTCGAGACCAAACGAGGAAGTCAACCGAGGAACTCACACAGTTGGCAGTTTTATTATTTAGTTATCGTTGCGGCGATTACTAGTCAGGTTTAGATAATTGTCCTGATAAAATAAGCAGTGGGCACTTTTAGTTAACCATTCCGTTGTAGTTGCAACAATTTACTAATCAGATACAGATAACATGATATAAACCCAAAACCCAGCAGTTGTTGTTACTTTTATTCAGCCATTTCGTTGTAGTTGCAATACTTACTAGTCAGATACAATTGTCGCAAGCGACAACCAAACAAGCAATTGTGGGCAGTATTATTTAGCCATTCCATTATAGTGAAGCTGGTTACTAGTCATTGTAAGTCAAATTTATAGCAGTAAACTTTAGTTATGCTTGTCTATGATCGAGATACTGTGCTCCAAGTCGTCCATATCCGCGGACACGGCTTTCAGAAAGTTTTACCCGGCCGGGGTGCACCAATAGCAACACACGCTCGATCAGCCTCGAAAACCAAATCAAAACCCAACGAGGCTTTCACGGTGAACAATCACAGATTCAGAAGATTTGGGGCCACCCTTGGAGTACACCCGCAACGAAGTAAGCTAGCTCAGACGGACCCCAAAGTTTGTGGGTCCGGTAACGACAAGTCCCCAAACGGGACCGTCGATACCACGTAAATGGGTCACAAATCAAATAAGACAAAGTGTGCTCGCACAATCGAATAAAGCAAGCATGGCATAAGTACAGATAGTAAAAACACCTCAAACTAGTTTGTGGCCCCGTAAATAAGAATGAATCAAGCTCTGGCTCAGGGGGGTCCCATATACCTCCCGGATGTGGATAGCGCGATAAATCAAGGAACAGGTATCAAGTACTCGGGGTCTTACGGGACACAAGTGGGCGTTCGGAAACCAAATATTTTCTATCACCCACCGATGCCTCTGCTTATTTCAATTTTAGTTGTTAAACAGGAATTAAAGTGACGATAAGTAAAACTAGAATCATCTCCAACATCAACATGCGGCAATACATCAGCAACTGTGGCATATGGCTACACACATCAACACTTGAGCAAGCAACTACGACGCGCAAGTCCAACTATCTACCAAACAGCAGGTAATAGGGTGTGTCCAAGGCAATATATGGCTGCAAGGGATATCAAGGGTACGGAATCTAGAGCATCGCAACACAGATAGCAATAGATCAACAGGAGGGAATAAATACTATAAAAGTAAGATAGGTAGAAAGGGGGAGATGCTCGCCTGAAAACATTGCCGAAGGTTCAACCGAAGATCGGGGCGAAGCTCACATCAACTCAACGGCCTTATCCGCGAAGAAGCAAAACACTAGAAGAAACACCGGATGCACTATTTAATACAACGGCAGAAGATCGGCATGATGCATGTATGATGCATGTCATGGAAAAGGTGCGATGCGATTAGGTCAATATTAAGCGGAACCAGGGGTCCTGACAATTAATTAATAGGTTCATGTTGTTTAGATTCCCTGCAATTAATTGTTGTTATAACATGGCAAAAGATAGCACCGGTTCGCTACACAAGTTTAAATGAGGCCAATATAAGGCTAGATTTGCCCGCATCTGGGCCCCATATTTAATTATTAGGTGAATCGGCATAAGGCCCCCAAACCACATGAGATGCATGCGAGATGAATGATTTGATGTGCAACAATTGTATTATATTATGAAATTAGGGTTTTCGGGAAGGGGTTCACACATGAGGGGTCTCGACGATCTTGGGGGTCCGGGGTCAGGGTTGGCAGGTTCGTGGTTCGACGGACTTGGGGTTCCGGGGTCGTTCTCGGACTCATGGGTAGGTCTTGGCGCATTCGCGATGGTCGGGTCGTGCTGCCGGTCCTGGCGTTCGGAACGAAGTACTTGCCGCCACGGGGTTCTCGGTGTCCGGGATGAAGTACTCGGCGTCTCCGCGTCGGCGATCTCGGCGTATCCCTGGCGTGGTCCTTGTCGGGGTTCTCGGTTCCGTGTCGAAGGCCTTGGCGTTCTGGGGCGTTCTCGGTTGACGATGTCGGTCCTGGGTTAGGAGCCGGGAGCAAGCTTCGGATTCCGTGAGGCGATCTTGTCGCTCGATGTCCGTGAGGAAGTTCTTGGGTCCAGGATGGAGATCTTGTCGGTGGTCTTGGCGTTCGGGGTCTTCGGTTCCGGAAAGGAGAGCTTGAGATCCGTGAAGGAGCCTTGTTGCTTCGGTCTGGTGTCGAACTTTGGTACCGGGGTTTCTCGACGGGGTTTTCCTGAAGGAGATCTTCATGACCCGAATGTTGGCGGCACTGAGCAACGGAGGAGACCCACCCTTCTTGATCGATGTGCACCCGCAGGAACTGCCGAGCCGTGTCATGCTTCTGAACCAGCAACATCGCAGGCATCGCTTGGTTCGGCCTTGACCAAACACGGTGCAGAGGACGCTGCAGGGTGGACCGAACGGCAACGGCAAGGATCTAGGCGAGGCGGGCCGCGAACCGCCAGATAGGTCCCAGCGGACCGCTCGAGGATGCTCGCAGCCGCAGGAAGAGGCCGACGGGACACGCGGGGTCGGAGGCCGAGGAGGAACCGGGCGACGGAGCTCATGGCGACGCGGAAGGCCGGCGGGGCGATGCGGGCCGACGGCGCGGGCTTGGGGATGTCGGAGGAGAGCGGTCGACGGCGGCGGCGCGCCGGAACGGGGCGGCGGACGGCTGCAGGAGGCGGGCTCGGGGCAGGCACGCTGGGCGGCGAGCTCTGAGGCGGGAGACCGGCGGCGAGCTTGGAGGAGGCGGCGCCGCTGTGGGAGCGGAGGGCGGAGCGGGAGCGCGGGGAGGTCGAGAGGCGGCAGAGCGGCCGGGCGGCGTTGCTTGCAGGCGCGCGTGAGGCGGCGCCTGGGACCGGGAGGCGCGGGAGGTGCTCTGGGGAGGTGGGGCGGTAGCGTGGCGGAGGACGGCGAGCGAAGCGCTGGGCGCTGGCAGCCCGGGCGGGCGGCTCGCTGGGGCGAGAGCTGAGTAGGTGGAGATGGGGAGCTGGGCGGGCGGAGCGGCGCTGAGCGTGGCGGAGAAGGTCCGGCGCGGGCGTGGAGAGGGTCTGGGCGCGTGGGAGAGAACGGGCAGCTGCCACCGGAGCTAGAGGGAGAGGAGGCCGGGAGGCGGTGGACGGCAGCCGTGGGCAGCTGGGCTGCTGGGAGGAGCGCTGGCCGGGACGCTGGAGGGGCGAGGGGCGGCCGAGGAGAAGACCGGCGGCGCGGGTCGTCGGAGCTCGAGCGGCGGGAGGCTCAGGGTCGGGGCGGCCGCGTCTGGAGGTAGGAGGAGGACGGGGCGAGCGGGCGAGGTGCGCGCTGGGGTGGGAGACGCGCGGTAGTGGTGGGCCAGGCGTGGGCCAGGCGTGGGGCGTGCTGAGTGGGATTGCTGCGCGCGGGGTGTGCTGTGTTGTGTGCTAGCGCGTGTGTGCTGTGTTGTGTGGTGTGTGTTTGGTGGTTGGGTTGAGAGGGTCCAGGGAGAGAGAGGGAGGGACAAGTGGCAGCGTGGGATTGGGGGGGGGGGTTGGGGAGTGCTGACGTGGCGTGCTGTGATTGGGTGGGGTGATGTGGCTGCTAGGTGTGGGTAGATTTCCGGGTAGACTTAGGATTAGATAGGGGCTGGTTGGGGTGGACCGTTTTATTTCCTGGGGCGGTCGTTCGGGTCAATCGTCCCGTTCGACTGCCCCGCTAAAATAACTGAATATTTTATTTGCTTTAATTGGGCCGTTTGCGAACCCGGTAGCAACAAAACAAAATAATCCGGAGACCCGGGGTTTGCGTTTGAATAAAGATGGGGCGTTTGGAAAACAAAACGGGGTTTTGCGAAATAGTTTTGGCAAACAATGCGTGATGATGACGATGCAATGCACAAATTCAACGTGATTTTCTAGTAGTGGTTTTGCGGGATGCCACAATTCGACACCACTAACAATGGATCTCGCCCTCGAGATCCGCCTCATGGTACCGGAAGGAAGGTCGGCGATCTGCATCTTCTCACTTCGTGTAGATCTTCGCGACACCACTAACGATGGTTCCTCCTTCATATTGAAAACGGCGACACCACCAACAAAGGGTCGTTACTCCTGATCGTCGAGAGAACACTCCGGGAACAAAAGGTCGAAGGTAGAGGTATCGCAGATAAAGCCACCCCTAACTTCCGTGGACGGAGTCAAATTGCTGGATCCACTGATTCGACATACAAGAGCGAATGATAAGAGCAGTGGTAGGGTAGCTACTCCATCCCACACTCAAACCATTACTCTGCACACGAATAGGCGGATTAAGCGACCGACTCTCGGAATCAGACTGAAGATCTCGACAAACGAGGTTCGGAACAAAGGAGTGATGCAGACTCTGCATCAGATCTGGCGTAGATGATGTCATCACATCGGAAACACCGGAAGATACAACAGAAATCGTATGAAAGACACACTGATTAGGTTTCGCGATGGTTCCATTGGCATGAACAACACATGCTCAAGGTATACTCCAACTTCACCAATGCTCGTCCTTCTCATATGTTTTTCAACGACACTGATATCCGGCAAGGAACACATATGGATAAGGAATTCAAGAACAAAGATTGGAGGAAGGGTACAACAGACAAGTTGCAGATTGATGATCGTAGCACCTCCGTTATAAAAGGGGAGAAAGAGAAACCCTGAAGGTACGACGGAAACCCAACCGCGAGAAATCCTGGACTCGAAGAGAGATAAGAGAGCAGATTCAAAACACGTCGAGATAAGAGGAGAATAGCAGAGGGGTAAGGAGTAAAATCAGACCTATTCAGAACTATCCAACCGATTTTGCAAAAATAGTTTTGACACTCTACTTCGGCCGTTAGCTAGGTTATCCTCTGAAATTTGGACTTGTGGGTATCGCAACTTTGGGCTCGATACCACTAGTAACACCTCGAATCGGACCTATGCAAGTTTGGGCAAAATTCACCAAACCCATAGAAACGATTCAAAGGTGCACCAGCACTTTCGTGCGGGTGAAAACGGTAATAACATTACACAACAGTCCCTCGATGGGACCCACCAAGCGATATATATAGCGACTCAAGGAGCCAAGAATACAGATATAATATACAAAGATCCAAATCACCTTGAAGCGATATAGCCCACCACGGACAAGATGCAAATGGGGCTAAGAGCCTCAAGAATAACCAATGGCGTCCATAACCTGCTGTGCCAAGGAAGGGTAACCCTGCTAACGGCGTCGATCTCAAACCTGCTTAAACAAAGGGGTGCCGACAAAGGGCAAAGGAAAAAGAAGGAGCGTCAGTACTGAGGCCAGTACACGGCGAGGCTAGAATTCGGCGGTCCTCGCCTACATAGGTATGGTGGACTGAGCGGCAGCGGCAGCATGCACTAAACAACCGATAGAGACTCGATACAACTGGCGGTTATCAGAGAGGGGTGTGAAAGACCTATTCGGATCCAACCTGAAGTTAACACCAAGCAAACCCATCCTGGTATTTCCCCCTCGAGACCAAACGAGGAAGTCAACCGAGGAACTCACACAGTTGGCAGTTTTATTATTTAGTTATCGTTGCGGCGATTACTAGTCAGGTTTAGATAATTGTCCTGATAAAATAAGCAGTGGGCACTTTTAGTTAACCATTCCGTTGTAGTTGCAACAATTTACTAATCAGATACAGATAACATGATATAAACCCAAAACCCAGCAGTTGTTGTTACTTTTATTCAGCCATTTCGTTGTAGTTGCAATACTTACTAGTCAGATACAATTGTCGCAAGCGACAACCAAACAAGCAATTGTGGGCAGTATTATTTAGCCATTCCATTATAGTGAAGCTGGTTACTAGTCATTGTAAGTCAAATTTATAGCAGTAAACTTTAGTTATGCTTGTCTATGATCGAGATACTGTGCTCCAAGTCGTCCATATCCGCGGACACGGCTTTCAGAAAGTTTTACCCGGCCGGGGTGCACCAATAGCAACACACGCTCGATCAGCCTCGGAAAAACCAAATCAAAACCCAACGAGGCTTTCACGACTGAACAATCACAGGATTCAGAAAGATTTCAGGGGGCCACCCCTTGGAGTACACCCGCAACGAAGTAAGCTAGCTCCGAGACGGACCCCAAAGTTTGTGGGGCCGGCGGTAAACGACAGCAGGTCCCCAAACGGGGACTGTCGATACCACGTAAATGGGTCACAAATCCTAAACAGTACAGTGTGCTCCTCGCACAATCGTAAATAAAGCAGTAGCATGGCATAAGTACAGGATAGTAAAAACACCTCAAACTAGTTTGTGGCCCCCAGAAATAAGAATGAATCAAGCTCTGGCTCAGGGGGGTCCCATATACCTCCCGGATGTGGATAGCGCGATAAATCAAGGAACAGGTATCAAGTACTCGGGGTCTTACGGGACACAAGTGGGCGTTCGGAAACCAAATATTTTCTATCACCCACCGATGCCTCTGCTTATTTCAATTTTAGTTGTTAAACAGGAATTAAAGTGACGATAAGTAAAACTAGAATCATCTCCAACATCAACATGCGCAATACATCGAATCGTGGCATATGGCTACACACATCAACACTTGAGCAAGCAACTACGACGCGCAAGTCCAACTATCTACCAAACAGCAGGTAATAGGGTGTGTCCAAGGCAATATATGGCTGCAAGGGATATCAAGGGTACGGAATCTAGAGCATCGCAACACAGATAGCAATAGATCAACAGGAGGGAATAAATACTATAAAAGTAAGATAGGTAGAAAGGGGGAGATGCTCGCCTGAAAACATTGCCGAAGGTTCAACCGAAGATCGGGGCGACGCTCACATCAACTCAACGGCCTTATCCGCGAAGAAGCAAAACACTAGAAGAAACACGGGATGCACTATTTAATACAACGGCAGAAGATCGGCATGATGCATGTATGATGCATGTCATGGCAAGGGTGCGATGCGATTAGGTCAATATTAAGCGGAACCAGGGGTCCCGACAATTAATTAATAGGTTCATGTTGTTTAGATTCCCCGCAATTAAATGTTGTTATAACATGGAAAAAGATAGCACCGGTTCGCTACACAAGTTTAAATGAGGCCAATATAAGGCTAGATTTTCCCGCATCTGGGCCCCATATTTAATTATTAGGTGAATCGGCATAAGGCCCCCAAACCACATGAGATGCATGCGAGATGAATGATTTGATGTGCAACAATTGTATTATATTATGAAATTAGGGTTTTCGGGAAGGGGTTCACACATGAGGGGTCTCGACGATCTTGGGGGTCCGGGGGTCTGGGGTTCGGCAGGGTTTAGGGTTCGACGGACTTGGGGTTCCGGGGTCGTTCTCGGACTCAGGGGTAGGTCTTGGCGCATTCGCGATGGTCGGGTCGTGCTGCCGGTCCTGGCGTTCGGAACGAAGTACTTGCCGCCACGGGGTTCTCGGTGTCCGGGATGAAGTACTCGGCGTCTCCGCGTCGGCGATCTCGGCGTATCCCTGGCGTGGTCCTTTTCGGGGTTCTCGGTTCCGTGTCGAAGGCCTTGGCGTTCTGGGGCGTTCTCGGTTGACGATGTCGGTCCTGGGTTAGGAGCCGGGAGCAAGCTTCGGATTCCGTGAGGCGATCTTGTCGCTCGATGTCCGTGAGGAAGTTCTTGGGTCCAGGATGGAGATCTTGTCGGTGGTCTTGGCGTTCGGGGTCTTCGGTTCCGGAAAGGAGAGCTTGAGATCCGTGAAGGAGCCTTGTTGCTTCGGTCTGGTGTCGAACTTTGGTACCGGGGTTTCTCGACGGGGTTTTCCTGAAGGAGATCTTCATGACCCGAACGTTGGCGGCACTGAGCAACGGAGGAGACCCACCCTTCTTGATCGATGTGCACCCGCAGGAACTGCCGAGCCGTGTCATGCTTGAACCAGCAACATCGCAGTATCGCTTGGTTCGCCTTGACCAAACACGGTGCAGAGACCGCAGGTGGACCGAACGGCAACGGCAAGGATCTAGGCGAGGCGGGCCGAGAACCGCGCCAGTAGGTCCCGCCGGGACCGGCTCGAGATGCCGCAGACGGCGCCGCAGGGAAGAGGCCGACGGGACACGCGGGTCGGAGGCGGAGGAACCGGCGCGACGGAGCTCATGGCGACGCGAAGGCCGGGCGGGGCGATGCGGCCGACGGGCGCGGGCTTGGGAGGTCGGAGGAGAGCGGTCGACGGCGCGGCGGAACGGGCGGCGACGGCTGGGAGGCGGGCTCGGCAGGGACGGCGGCGAGCTCGAGGCGGGAGACCGGCGAGAGCTTGGAGGAGGCTAGCGGCGCTGCTGAGGGGCGGAGGCGGAGCGGTCGAGCGGCCTGGGAGGTCTGAGAGGCGGGCAGAGCGCCGGGCGGGCTTGCTGCGCGCGCAGGGAGGCGGCGCTGGGACCGGGAGGCGCGCGGAGGTGCTCTGGGAGGTGGGCGAGGTAGCGGTGGCGAGGACGGCGAGCAGCGAGCGCTGGCGCTGCAGCCCGGGCGGCGGGCTCATGGGGCGAGGGGGGAGAGAGCTTGCGGTAGGTGGAGATGGGGAGCCTGGCGGCGGAGCGGCGGGGCACTGGAGCGATGGGCGAGGCCGGAGAAGGTCCGGCGGCGCGGCGGCGGAGAGGGTCTGGCGGCGCGTGGGAGAGAACGGGGCGGAGCCGGCGACCGGAGCTAGAGGGGAGAGGAGGCCGAGCGGGAGGCGGTGGGCAGCTGGCCCGGCTGGCTCGGGCAGCTATGAGGAGCGCTGCCGGGACGTGGAGGGGCGAGCGGGTCGGCGCCGAGGAGAAGACCGGTGGCGGCGGGTCGTCGGCCGGAGCTCAGCGGCGGAGGCTCAGGTCGGGCGCCTGCGTCTGGAGGTAGGAGGAGGCGAAGGGCGAGGTGCGCTGGGGTGGGAGACGCAGTAGTGGTGGGCAGCGTGGGCAGGCGTGGGGCGTCTTGAGTGGGATTGCTGCTGGGTGTGTCTGTGTGTGTGCTAAGCGTGTGTGCTGTGTTGTGTGGTGTGTGTTTGGTGGTTGGGTTGAGAGGGTCCAGGGAGAGAGAGGGAGGGACAAGTGGCAGCGTGGGATTGGGGGGGGGGGTTGGGGAGTGCTGACGTGGCGTGCTGTGATTGGGTGGGGTGATGTGGCTGCTAGGTGTGGGTAGATTTCCGGGTAGACTTAGGATTAGATAGGGGCTGGTTGGGGTGGACCGTTTTATTTCCTGGGGCGGTCGTTCGGGTCAATCGGCCCGTTCGACTGCCCCGCTAAAATAACTGAATATTTTATTTGCTTTAATTGGGCCGTTTGCGAGCCCGGTAGCAACAAAACAAAATAATCCGGAGACCCGGGGTTTGCGTTTGAATAAAGATGGGGCGTTTGGAAAACAAAACGGGGTTTTGCGAAATAGTTTTGGCAAACAATGCATGATGATGACGATGCAATGCACAAATTCAACGTGATTTTCTAGTAGTGGTTTTGCGGGATGCCACAAAGCCCTAGTAGCCCTGCTGCCTTCCTCTCTCCCTCCCGACTGTTTGTAGGCGAAGCCCTGCAGCAGAAATTCTCCACCATATACACCACGCCGTCGTGTTGTAGATCCAATCTATCTCTCCACCATACTCGCTGGTCCGAGGAAGGAGGAGACGTCGAGGTGCTGCACGTGTGCATCTCACAGAGGTATCGCCACTTGTGGTGCTAGATCGGATTGGATCGCGAGGAGGAGAAGCGAGTACGAATACATCACCCACGTTCCGACGAACGTTCCGCTGTGCGAATCTTCAAGGGTATGAAGATCTAATTCAATCTCTCTCGTTGATTGCATCTCCTAGATTAGATCTTGGCTTTCCCTCTGTTCGCATCCGTAGAAAATTTTGATTTACTATGCCGCGAAACCCTTCAGTGGTATCAGAGCTAGATCTATGCGTAGATGTGTTTCACGAGTAGAACGCAACATGGTTGTTGCGGGCGTTGATGTTTTCTGTTGCAAGCCTCTTGTTTGTGTTCTTCTTATGACGCGGGATAGTGAGATTGAAGCGGTCCAGGCCAACCTTACGAGACGTCGTTCGAGACCGGCTCTGCACTTGACGTGTGGCTTGTACCACACATGCGGCTGGTGGATGTCAGTTTCTCTCACTATAGTTGTCATGGGATTAACACCGGAGTTTGGCAACCATAATATCACCGTTGTGGCTTTCCGTAGGTAAGAATCGTTCTTAGCATCTACTCCCATAAGCCACGTAAAACATGCAATAACAAAGTAGAGGCGTCTAACTTGTTTTTGCAGGGAGTGTTTTCTGTGATATGGTATGGCCCAAGATGTGATGTGTATATTGTATGCGATGATCATGTTTTGTAATATTTCACGACTTGCATGTCGATGAGTACACAACCGGCAGGAGCCATATGGTTTTCTTTATAATTGTGTATGACCTGCGAGTCAACTTCTTATACGCCATGTAATAGCTTTACTTTATCGCTAAGTAGTTAGCAATAGTTGTAGTTGCTATTCGTGGTGGAGGCAATCATGGTGGAGTGATGGAGATCATGCCGGAACGCACAAGATGGAGATCATTGCGCGAAGATTGGCTATACCATGTCACATAAAGTTATATGCATGTGATGTTTATCCTTTTATGTATCTTATTATGCTTAGATCGACGGTAGCATTATAAGATGATTCCTCACTTAAAGATCAAGATAAAAACTGTTCTCCCCAAGTATGCACCGTTGCGAAAGTTCGCCGTGTCCAAGCATCACGTGATGATCGGGTGCTATAGACTCTACGCACATACAACGGGTGCAAGCCGTTTTGCACACGCTGAAATACTTGGTCTAACTTGACGAGCCTAGCATGCATGGACATGGCCTCGGAACACAAGAACCGAAAGGTTAAGCATGAGTCATATGAATGATATGATCAACACTTTGTTGTCCACCATTGAAACCACATCTCTTCTCGTGATGATCGTATTAGGTGTGGTGAATTTGGATCATGTTCACTAAACAACTTGAGGGATGTTGAATTTAGTGGGAGTTCATCTAGTAATTTGATTAAGTTGAACTATTTATCATGAACATAGTCTAAATTGTACTTGCAAATACTGTAGATCCAATGGCCAAGTCCAACTTCAACTTCAACGTTTTTGCTGAGAAAGAAAAGCTTAGAAACAATGGGTCTAACTTCACCAACTGGTTCCGCAATCTAAGAATCATTACGTGCGGACAAAGGACTATGTCCTTGAGAAAGCGTTAGGTAACCCCTCACGCAATGCAAGCCGGCTAATGAGAAAGCTGTCTATCGGTCAAGAAAGATGATTATGGTGTGATTAAGAGCACCATGTTGTTTGCTATGGAACCGAGCTTCAAAATCGTTTTGAAACCTATCCGCCCTTTGAGATTCTCGAGGAGCCGAAAACCATGTTTGAGACTCAAGCCCGCTCGAGAGATATGAGATCTCGAGAAGTTCTTTAAGCGCAAGATGGAGGAAGGGAGTTCCGTTAGTGAGCACGCCATAAAGATGTCGGGCTACACTCAACGCTTGAGCAACTGGAATGCACGATTCGGAGGAGCTCAAGATTGACAGGTTCGCAATCACTCCTCCCGGCTACAAAAGTTTTGTAGTGACTCATAATCAGATTGGTTCCATCGATACGATCACCGAGCTCTTCGCAGTCAAGGCTGCGGAAGTGGACATCAAGAAGGATAATCATGTGTTGATGGTCAACAAGCCCTCCTTTAAGAAAGGTAAGGAGCAAAGAAGCCCTTCAAGAAGGCGGCAAGAAGCGCAATGCCTCGCCGAGAAGAAGCTCGGTCTGGTCCTAAGCCGACATCGAGTGCTTCTATTGCAAGGACAGGGGTCCTGAAGCGCAATCGTCAAGTACTTAGCGGACAAGAAGGTGGCACCATCAAAGGTATATTTGATATACATGTTATTGATGTTTTCCTTACTATCCCTCGTTGTAGTGCACGGGTATTTGATACCGGTTCGTTGTTAATAATATTTGTAACTCAAACAGAGCTACGGAATAGACGGCGGCTTGCGAGGGATGAGGTGACGATGCACGTTGGCAACGGATCAAGAGTTGATGTGATGGCCGTCGGCACGCTCTCCTTAGTTTTACCTTCGGGATTAGTTTTAAACCTTAATAAATGTTATTATGTGCCTGCGTTGAGCATGAACATTATTTCCGGATCATGTTTATTGCAAGACGGTTATTCATTTAAATTGGAGAATAATGGTTGTTCTATTTATATGAGTAACATCTTTTATGATCATGCACCTCTTGAGAATGGTTTATTTCTTCTAAATCTCGAAAGGGATGAAACACACATCCATAACATTGAGGCTAAGAGATGCAAAGTAGATAGTGATAATACTACTTATTTGTGGCACTGTCGTCTAGGTCATATTGGTGTAAAGCGCATGAAGAAACTCCATTCTGATGGACTTTTGGAGTCTCTTGATTTTGAATCATTTGACACATGCGAACCATGCCTCATGGGCAAGATGATCAAAACCCCGTTCTCCGGTATGATGGAGCGAGCAACGGACTTGTTGGAAATCATACATACCGATGTATGTGGACCAATGAGTGTTTCGACGCGCGGTGGATATCGCTATTTTCTCACTTTTACCGGTGACTTAAGTAGATATGGGTATATCTATTTAATGAAACATAAATCTGAAATGTTTGAAAAGTTCAAAGAATTTCAGAATGAAGTGGAGAACCATCGTAACACAAAGATTAAGTTTCTACGATCCGATCGTGGAGGTGAATTTTTGAGTTATGATTTTCTCACGCATCTTAAAGCAAGTGGAATCGTTTCACAACTCACGCCACCCGGAACACCACAGTAAGAATGGTGTGTCGAACGCGGAATCAAACCCTATTAGATATGGTCCGATCAATGATGTCTCTTCGATTTGCGTTATCATTTTGGGGTTATGCATTAGAAACCGCTGCATTCACTTTAAATAGGGCTCCATCTAAATCCGTTGAGACGACACCGTATGAACTGTGGTTTGGTGCTAAACCTAAGTTGTCGTTTCTTAAAGTTTGGGGATGCGAAGCTTACGTCAAGAAGTTGATGCGGACAAGCTCGAACCCAAAGCGAGAAATGCGTCTTCATAGGATACCCTAAGGAAACCATTGGGTATATCTTCTATCACGTAACCAAGGCAAAGTGTTTGTCATGAAGAACGGTTCCTTTCTTGAGAAGGAGTTTCTCTCGAAAGAAGTGAGTGGGAGGAAAGTAGAGCTAGACGAGGTTATTGAACCTTCTCTTGAATTGGAGAGTAGCGCAGACTGAAATTGTTCCAAAGGTCACCGCACCAACAATAGAGGAAGCTAATGACAAGGATCATGAAGCTTGGACGATGTTGCATCGAACGTCGCAGTCGACAAGGTCGCGTGCCCCTCCTGAGTGGTACGGCAACCCTGTCTTGACTGTCTTGTTGGTAGAAGACAGTGAACCTACGAACTATGAGGAAGCGATGATGAGCCCAGACTCTGAGAAATGGCTAGAAGCCATGAAATCCGAATTGGGATCCATGAGCGAAAACCAAGTATGGACTTTGGTGGACCCTCCTAGCGACCGAAAGGCCGTTGAGTGCAAATGGATCTTCAAGAAGAAAACGGACGCGGATGGTAATGTTACCGTCTATAAAGCACGGCTTGTCGCAAAAGGTTTTCGACAAGTTCAAGGTGTTGACTACGATGAGAATTTCTCTCCCGTAGCGATGTTTAAGTCCATTCGGATTTTATTAGCAATTGCTGCGTTTCATGATTATGAAATATGGCAGATGGATGTCAAGACTGCTTTCCTCAATGGCAACATTGATGAAGAGTTGTATATGATGCAACCCGAAGGTTTTGTCGATCCTAAGGATGCTAGTAAAGTATGCAAACTTCAGCGTTCCATTTATGGAATTATGCCCTAGAGGCAATAATAAAGATGTTATTATTATAATTCTTGTTCATGATAAAGTTTATATTCCATGCTAGAATTGTATTAAGCGGAAACATTAATACTTGTGTGGTTTGTGAACAACACCGTGTCCCTGGTACGCCTCTAAGGACTAGCTCATTGATCAATGATGGTTAAGGTTTCCTAACCATAGACATGAGTTGTCAATTGATAATGAGATCATATCATTGGGAGAATGATATGATGGACAGACTCAAACTAAGCGAAGCAATTAGATCGTTTCATCGTGTTCATCTTTGCGAAGCTTTTCCTATGTCAAATATTCTATTCCTTAGACCATGAGATAATGCAACTCCCTTGTACCGGAAGAAAGCTTTGAGGTCATCAAACGTCATCCTATGAGAGGGTGATCATAAAGGTGTCTCTCAGGTGATCGGAAAGTATCTGTTGGGTTGTATGTATCGAGATGGAATTTGTCCCTCCCAAGTCGGAGAGATATACTTCGGGCCCACTCGGTAATCGATATCAACACCGCTTGCAAGCATGTGGTTAAGGAGTTAATCACGAAGTGATATCGGATTACGGAATGAGTAAAGTACTTGTTGTGAACGAGATTGAACTAGGTATGACGGTACCGACGATCGAATCTCGGGCAAGTAAAATATCGCGAGACGAAGGGAATATATATATGGGATTGATTGAATCCTGGCATCGTGGTTCATCCGATATGATCATCGATGAATGTGTGGGAGTCAATATGGGTGCCTGCACCCTTGTTGATTATTGATAGAAGATCATGCGCATATTCTCGAACCCGTGGTCACACACTTAACGTGTCTCGACGCTAGGATAGATTGGATAATGGGTTTATGAATTTTTGTTCGGAGTCTCAGATGGGATCCGGGATATCACGAGAGGTTCCGGAATGGTCCGGAGAATAAGATTCATATAAGGCAGTGCAGTTTTTGGAGTTCGGAATTGTTCCGGGTTAATCGGTATTGTACCGGAAGCTTCTAGAACCTTCCGGAAGGGGACCAACGTGGCCCCACCTTCCGGGAGGGGGCATGGGCCTATGAGGTAGTGTCCTGGCCACATTGGGCCAGGGGCACAAGGCCCCATAGGGCCCAGCCGATCCTAGATAAGTTTAAACTCGTTTAAACTAGAGATAGGATTTCTAGATAAGGGAGAGTTTAAATCGTTTAAACTAGAGATAGGATTTCTAGATAAGGGAGAGTTTAAATTGTTTAAACTAGAGATAGGCTTGGAGGAGGGGCAAGGGCTGGCCGCCTCTATATAGAGGGTGGTGCCTCCCCACACACACACCTCCTCCAAGCCCTAGTAGCCTGCCTTCCTCTCTCCCTCCCGATGTTTGTAGGCGAAGCCTGCAGCAGAAATTCTCCACCATATACACCACGCCGTCGTGTTGTAGATCCAATCTATCTCCACCATACTCGCTGGTCCGAGGAAGGAGGAGACGCCGAGGTGTCGCACGTGCATCTCACGGAGGCACCGCCACTTGTGGTGCTAGATCGGATCGGATCGCGAGGAGGAGAAGCGAGTACGACTACATCACCCACGTTCCGACGAACGTTCCACTGTGCGAATCTTCAAGGGTATAAAGATCTAATCCAATCTCTCTCGTTGATTGCATCTCCTAGATTAGATCTTGGCTTTTCCTCTGTTCGCATCCGTAGAAAATTTTGATTTACTATGCCGCGAAACCCTTCACGAGGCGGCTGGGTGCGTGCGTGGAAGTGGGGTCGGGGTGGGGCCGACAGGCGTGCGTGGCGTGTGACCAGGGACGGCAGGTGGTGCTGGGTGGGGTGTTCGGTGGGGAGTGGGGGAGTTGGGGTGAGGTGGCAGCAGTTGGTTGGCTGGAGGAGGGATGAGAGGTGAGGTGGCGGGTGGTGATTGGAGGGGATGAGGTGGCTGAAGGGTGGGTAGAATAGGACTGGGTAGGAAAAGGGTTTAGGTAGTCTGGTTTTTTTGTACTAGGGGTGGCCGACTGGGTCGGATCGGCCCGGTTCGGCTGCCCCTAAAAATAATTAAATATTTTATTTATTTAAAATAGGGATTTTGCAAACCGTGGGTAGACAAAACGAAATATTCCGGAGACCCAGGTTTTGGATTTGAATAAAGACGGGAGTATTTAGAAAACAAAACTAGGCGTTTCGAAAATAGTTTAGACAAAACCATGCATGATGATGACGATGCTCAAATGCAATGTGGCATGATGACATGAGCATGCGGTCATGATGATGCAATGCACAAAAACAACGCGATTTTCTAGTAGTGGTTTTTGCGGGATGCCACACCGCTCCACATCCTTTCTAGCGGCCTCTTGCTCTTTCGCAAACCTCTTGCACTTCTTATCTTCAGGATTGCGGATTGTCTTCACAAAGGTGGCCCAGGAGGGGTAGATATTGTTAGCAAGATAGTAACTCATATCATATGGATTGCCATTGATCTGATAAGAAACCTTTGGGGCATTACCTTCTGCCAGCCTAGCAAACACCGGAGACCGCTGCAGCACTTTGATGTCATTGTTTGATCCAACCATGCCAAAAAAGAGTGCCAAATCCAGAGATCCTGTGATGCAACAACCTCTAGTATGACGGTTCACCTTTCTGCATGTCCTTTGAACTGCCCTTGCCAACCAAATGGACAGTTTTTCCACTGCCAATGCATGCAGTCGATGCTGCCAAGTATACCAGGAAACCCCCTTCTCTCGTTGATGGACAAAAGATGGGCAGTGTCTTCGGTGTTTGGCTCTCTCAGGTAAACTTTACCAAACACTGCAATAACCGTGCTGTAAAACTGGTACATAGCCTCATGGCATGTGGACTCGCTCATGCGCATGTAGTCGTCGAGGAGGTCACCGAGAACTCCATATGCAAGTTGCCGAATGGCAGCAGAACATTTTTGGTAAGAGGAGAAGTCAATCTTACCGGTGCAATCGTACTTGGCCTGGAAGTTGTTATCGTACTCCATCACACCATTGAGAATTTGCAAGAACAGGTCTCTCGACATCCAATAGCGGCGACGGAATGCCTTCTCTTTAAAGACTGGATCAGTTGGATGGAAGTAGTCCTTGTAAAGACGTATGTGGCCATCTTCTCGGTCGCGCTCCTGGTTGGCTTCACGCCACTTGGATGAGCCACCTCTGCGCGGCGGCAGGAGGTAGTGGTCGTGCACCATCTGTGCAGCCGCCAGCAGATAGTGTAGGACTCCTCCTCGGACGATGACTCCACGAAATTCGTGTAGAAGAACTCTATTGCCCTTCGGCTGCTGCCCATCTACAAAGTATGCGGCCGTCAATGGCGATGCCAACTCCTGCAGCGGGCCAGATAAAACCTATAAAGGACCAGAGAACGTATCTCAGGCAAATGATCGAGCAGGTTGTGCGCCACGCAGAGGGTGTCGCGCGTCCAGTCCACAGGCGGAGGCCGAGGGCGGCAGGATTGCCTGCGGCGTGTCCAGACAACTTCGGCAACGCGCGTGGCCTGTGGTGGCGCTCGATATCATGGGGGTGTCGGCGGCAGCGAGCGGCGATGGCGTCGGCAAAGATTGCGCCTGCTCGAGGCGTGGTATATGGAGTGCGAGGGTTTGGGGAGGAGAGCGTCTGTTGTGCCACTGGCGAGAGGGCCCAAACGAATTATTGGAGGGACACCCGCGCGTCCTTGTGCGTCCGGGCCGATACAACTGTTTCCCATATTAGATGCATAGATGGATCGAGCCGAACGCGTTTGTCCGGATGAATCGGCCCGCTGGGACGCCGCACACAACCGCGTCCGCGTGGACAAGTTCGGACACGCTCAGACGGGATGTGTCAACTCGGTAAAGATGCTCTAAAAATGGGTTGCACCCTTACCCATGGCGCATTAGCACAATGGTGCGTTGTCACTGTGCCCATGCGGCACGGGTAAGGGTGGCCACGAAAAAATATAAATCTAGTTATATTACTAAATTTATATTATGGTTTTGCTAGTTCTCGGTCAACCAAAAATTAGCTTAGATTCTAGTCGACTCAAGGGCCGTTGAATTTGCATCATGATTAATACGATAAATGAGTTCAATTGGTTTGCAACTGAGTTTTTTCAAATTCAAGTGAGCTGTCGATGAAAAAGGTTGATTCTTGCAGAGAGTTGCAAGTGTGTTGCAAATTTCTCGACCCTTGTGATTTTTCTCACTAGTATTCATATACAAAGTTAAAACATAGCCCCTGAACCAACAAAATACAAATCCCTTTCATATTGTCTCATGTATTCATCTAAGCGGTGGATATTTTTTACATCCTCGTATATGTGCTTTTGCAAGACATCGCCCTGAGGGGAGAAATAAAATAAAATGCGGAAACGGAAAACAAATCGAGACGAGCACCCCGGGTTAAGCTCCCGGCCCATTTGCTAAACCAGGCGCCAACTCCTCGCCGCCTCCCGCGATTTCCTCGGCTCGAATCCCCCAATCCATTTTCCTCCTCTTCCGTCTCGGCGTTCCGTCGACGAACGAAGCCGTCCGTGCCATGCCGCGGCGGGGACGACGAGGGCGCGACCGGCCGGGCCGCGCCTGAGCCACGGTGGGGGTGATTTGCCGGCGTTAACGGACGAGTTTCGAGACGCGGGGAGAGGTGAGCGGAGGCGCGATGTCGAAGGTGAATCGGGGCCGCTCGTCGGCTCGTCTCGGCCAGCGGATGGAGTTCAGTTTCTCCAGCTTCTGCGCCGTCCAGGTGAATTGTTCGGAATATATTCTGGTTCGCGTTTGCATTCATGCGTTTCGAGCGATTTGGAC
The DNA here is from genome assembly GCA_030063025.1 of Avena longiglumis. Classification (NCBI taxonomy): domain Eukaryota; kingdom Viridiplantae; phylum Streptophyta; class Magnoliopsida; order Poales; family Poaceae; genus Avena; species Avena longiglumis. The sequence continues at coordinate 450,012,286 of CP125974.1, read as the reverse complement.
ACATTGTAGATTTCTTTCGTTACCCGGTGATCTCAATGCAGGATCAGGCGTTTGCAATCTCTGGGTTAGGGAATAGGCGCGTGAATGATCGATTATTATTTTTTAACTTCGAGATTAGGCGCATTTTCTGAATAGATGTCCTGTTGTATCTATCATATGACTGTGAGAATATGCGCATTTTTATAATTAATTTCCTACTGTAATTTGCGCTCATGGGTGGAATCCAGAAACTCGCCGGTGATGGGTTGGGGCAGCATGAGTGTGTGTGTGTGTCTACGTGCATGTTTAGGAAGATCCGTAAAATGTATATGAATGTCTATGATGGTCCTACAGTGGGAGAAGTTTCCTCCTTAGCCATGTGTGGTGTGGTTTTTGTTTTCTCGAACATGCATCAAAATGTATGCCATTTGTATTAGGAGAAGGCAGCGAGATGGCGCAAAGTATACAGAAAAAAGTTAAAAGAAAAAGAGCAAGAGAAAACAAAAGGAGTCAGCAAAAAACAGTACGCTGAGATGCCTGGTGTGGTTTTATTCGGTAAGCGAAGGCAACGGTAGTCGTAGAAAGAATGTTCACCTGATTATGTGTTCGGATATTAATTAATAGAGTAATTATCAAACTCGATATGTTTAAGCTCAGTTGTGATTGTGACACCTAACATTGGGCCGTGGAGGCATCAGAAGGTGGTGAGAATTCCTTTTTATATACAAGGAGGGACTTGCTTCAGTCCTAGTCCTAGCTTTTAAGACGAGCATGTGTCTTAAAGCATCCCGATAAAAGATGGGCTGATACTATACGATCTTTGCTAGTTGGGCAAAGTGGGGATTTTGCTACTCCATTCGTTGCCACTTCAGGATTTATTTAAGACCCCACTGTCTCACTGATAATGTGGTGGTAAACCAATGAATGGGAAATTCTCAAAATTCATCAGTTGCTTGAATAGAGGGGGAAAGGTCTAGTAGTAATTGTTTGAATAGCTGTACTCCTTTTGTTTGGCATGACACAAACACTTAGCAGTGCAGTACACTACAAAAGCAAATACCATACCAATGCAAATGGATGACACTGGTCTGTTGATGAAATTTCTGATTGGTGCTTGCTCAACAGGTACCATTAGTATCAGACAGGCTGCTCATAACAATTATTTCAGTGGACAGTGGAAAAACAATTGCCAAATCAAGTAAAGCGGCTGCTCTTAGTGGAATCTGTCAATGGCCTGACTCCATCCTGCAAGCAATTCGGTTTTCTCGAGATGAAGTGTCACAAGAATTTCAGGAGCGTCAGTGCAAGATTGTTGTTTCCATGGTAAGGCTATTGCTAGCATGATTTGTTTAATCTCACTCACTTGCCTATAAAATTTCGATTCCTTTGTATTATTGCCGCCTTACTGACAACACATCTCCTATTACAGGGATCAACAAAAACTGCTATTCTTGGTGAAGTGTTCCTTAATTTGACGAACTATCTCAGTTCATCAGATTCCACTGCCATCTCTTTGCCATTAAAGAGATGCAATTCTGGCACAGTTTTACAGGTAAATTTCATTTAGCTGTACTTGTTTGCTGATGGTTTATTTTATTCCACATGATCCTCTATTTCACAATGGTTTTGGTCCATCTAGTTGCCTACAGGTTGATATTTTATAACCTTTGCTCTCAATGTATATACCTCTGAAAGTGCAGATGCTTTAACCTGAACCATAGAGGTTCCTACAGGTTGATAGCTCACTGAAATGCTTAACTTTTTGTACCCTTTGCTCACATTCTGTTGACCTGCCATCTATGTTACTAGTTGATTCTTGGATGTATAACAGATGCTTAACTTTCTTTAGGCTTTTCTCTCATTTTATATACCTCTAAAACTGCAGTTGTTTTGACCTGAACCATAGAGGTTCCTACAGGTTGATAGCTCTGAAATGCTTAACTTTTTCTAGCCTTTGCTCACATTCTGTTGACCTGCCATCTATGTTACTGGTTGATTCTTGGATGTACAACAAATGCTTAACTTTATTTAGCCTTTTCTCTCATTTTATATACCTCTAAAAGTGCATTTATGTTGATATATCTGTTAGTTTATGGTTGCCAGCCTCTGCTTGTAACCTAGTATTACTAGCAGTGTACACTTTGTACAGCTCAGAAGGGAGCATTATATTTTATCATTAGCTATTACAGGTGAACTCAGATAATCTACCCAATTCATTTATTTCTCTGTACAATATTTGGTCTTTTCAACAATGATACAGCAGCATCAGAACAAACTGTAAGGCTTTCAAGATGCTCGCATGGTAGCAATGCGATTTAGACCTGTTTTTTTTATGTCCGACTCTTATTCGAGTGGTGGGTTTACGGTATTTTTTTAGGAAACTGGACCTAAGAAATAACAAATCCGTATTTATGATGATCTCCACTGTTTTTTTTTGCAGCTTACAATTCAATGTCTTGGCGCAAAGAAATCCAGGTAACTGGACCATATTTTCACATTGACATGCCCGTCATTCCTTTTTGTACTCCAGTGGTTGCAAATATGTATCTTTGGTCTTTGATGGCCACCTATTTGACAGCCTAAACGTCTACTATTTATTGTCTCTTGACTGCTCATAGGGCTTGTTTTCTAATTGTCATATTGGCATTATATGCAGTGGCAAAGCATGGGGTGAGCTATCTGCTTGTATTGCTGACTCTAGTCCAACCAGCGAAGAGAAGGACAAAAAATCAGACGTCTTTTTCAATATTGTTAACAAGACTGCTCGCTCTTTATCAGAAGATCATTTAGAAGGTGCTTATCAAGATGAATCTGGGAATATGGTATGATTCTCTTGACTAAAACCCATATGTACCCAAGTACTGTTCTTTTACATTATGTTTGTCGAGACAGAAAGCTGTTAGTCCTCATAGATGACAGTTTCCAAGTTGCATCAAATGAAATAACTCCAACAGTTTGAATGCCTCCATATGTTATATTAGTTCCTGCTTCAACAGTTATGTCCCCTGATGGGCTGCAAGTTTTTGCTGAAGTAGGCGACACATTTTTTTTACATATTACCTGAAAAATATAGCTTGGGTTGTTGTAGCTAATTTATTGCTGCTTAATCCCCTGTGCTCAAATATTTCAAGCAAACTTCTGCCAGTTACATTCACATGTGCATAAGGATGACCAAATTACAAATTTCCATCTATTACCTTCTTCAGTATCCAAAGTACACTTTCATATTGATGTTCTTGGCTTGTTAGTTAGCTTGTTGTTAGATCTCAATATATGCAGTCAGAATTTTTCACTCGGGCAAATATGATGTATGATACTAAAAAATAAGGGTATTCTGAGGATACATGTCCGCTTTGTTATATAACAACTGACATATGTTAAATAGAGGATGTTTGTTTTGTGTTCTTCGGTCAGAAATAGATCCAGTTAACATTTATATGTCAGCTCCTTTTCTACCCTACTGGTAAATGTCTGTTCTAAGTGAAGAAGCAAACAAAAGATTTTTTTTTCTTTCAAGACTCAACAACCACACCTTTGGCTATGGTTGCCACACCTCTTGGAAGTATTTTCCTAATATTATCTACTTGTTGATGTTCATTTGTCTTGTATGAGAAATCTAGCGTTATGAATAACCGAATAATACATAAAAGTAAAATGTCTGAATATGAATAACAGCTATCAAAGGATAATACCTTCATTTTTCAGCAATCAGCGTACTATTTCTTTCTTAGATAATGGAGATAACTCCAGCCTCAGCATTCGTGGAATGCACATACCACTTTTTCAGTGTACTATATATAAATGCAGACTGCATTTGTAATTTCAGGATGTGAGTTTCTCAGCACCAAAGCCTCATCGAAGTTCTAATTCTGGAGATAGGAAGAACTTGTCTCCAAGGGACAACTCAAATGACGGATTGCACAAGGGGAGGCAAGATGCCGCTAGTTCTTATGTTGACCACAATAATATGAATCGTGGTGATGATTCATCCAAAGATCTCCTTGACACCACTGAAGAAACAATTAAGGAATTACATGACAAGGCAAAAATGTGGGAAAGACATTCTCGCAAGCTGAAAATTGAACGGGAGGCACTGAAGAATGAGTGTGCGAACAAATCCAAGGAACAGGCTGAGCTAGCGCTGGAACTTTCTGCTTCACATTCGGAACATGATTCTCTGAGGCAAGAAATTGAAGAACTGAAATCGACTTTGCAGGATGTAATTGCACGTCAAACTATTGTAGGAACTCCAAAGTTTGGGGATGTCATAGTTTTTCAGAAGGAAACTATAGACGAGGTGCAGTTTCTGAAAGAATCAAATGCAAACCTAACATCCCAACTGAGCAAGACCCAAGAGGCCAATATAGAGCTTGTTTATATTCTTCAAGAACTGGAAGAAACAATAGAACTACAGAGATTGGAAATGTCCAAACTTCCCCAAGCGAGCGATGTTGTCGATCATGAGGTCCCCAAAAGTGAATTGACAGTTCAAGAAGCTGCAGAGTGGGCTAGAATACTGTCACTAAAAGAAGAAGAAATCACAATGTTGAGGGAGAAATTGAATGGTATGCTCAGTGTACAAAATGCAGATGGTGCAGGCCCAGATACTATTTATCTTGAAATGGAAAAAGAGAATGAGTATTTGAAGGTCAAAATACAGGAGCTGGAGAATGAGTTTTCTGGATTAACAGATGAAAATTTGGAGCTTATATACAAGTTGAAAGAAGTAAGTGGGGTGGCAAAAGGAGAGGATCCCTGCATATCTAGTGGTGAAGAAATGCTCATTGCGGGGAGATCAACATCTGAGGTAGAACACCCAGAGACAGAATGTGCTGACCTTGAGCTGAATTTGAGGTCTGAGTTCAGTGGGCTAGAAGAGAAGTTCCAGAAAAGCCAAGATGAGTTAAAAGAGAGAACACTTGAATTATCTGAGCTCAGGGAAAAGCTCCTCCATGCCACTGAGCTGGAGCTGAATCTTCTTAATTTGAGGTCTGAGTTCAGTGGGCTAAAAGAGAAGTTCCAGGAAAGCGAAGATGAGTTAAAAGAGAGAACACTTGAATTATCTGAGCTCAGGGAAAAGCTCCTCCATGCCACTGAGCTGGAGCTGAATCTGCTGAATTTGAGGTCTGAGTTCAGTGAGCTAGAAGAGAAGTTTCAGAAAAGCCAAGATGAGTTAAAAGAGAGAACACTTGAATTATCTGAGCTGAGGGAAAAGCTCCTTCATGCCACTGAGCTGGAGGGAGCGGGAGCGGGAGCGGACACTGGTAGTTCAAAACATGACACACTGAGAAGTGGAGAACCTGATGATACTGAAACTGACTTAGATGTGTTGAAGCGTACAGTTCTGCTGAAAGAAGAAGAGATCAATGGTTTGCAACATTGCATAAGAGAAATGGAGAACAACATTTCTGATATTCAGAAGGAAAAGAGTCAGTTAGAAGAACGTTTGGCAGCATCACCTGAAGAAAGTAGCATGACTTCAAAATGCTTGGACGAAGCGCGAGAAGATCCCCTTGTGCTTACAAATAGTGTAGATTCCCATGTTTCTGCCAATAAGGTTCTCGAAGCAAAGATCAGTGAGCTTGTACATACAGTTCTGCTGAAAGAACAAGACATTGATGGTTTTCACCTTTGTAAGAGAGAAATGGAGAACACCATTTCTGATATTCAGAAGGAAAAGAGTCAGTTAGAGGAACGTTTGGCAGCTTCACTTGAAGAAAGTAGCATGACATCAAAATGCTTGGATGAAGCACGAGAAGATCTCGTTATGCTTACCAGCAGTGTAGACTCTCATGTTTCTACCAATAAGGTTCTCGAAGCAAAGATCAGTGAGCTTGTGCATACAGTTCTGATGAAAGAACAAGACATTGATGGTGTTCACCATTGCAAGAGAGAGATGGAGAACACCATTTCTGATATTCAGAAGGAAAAGAGTCAGTTAGAAGAACGTTTGGCAGCTTCACTCGAAGAAAGTAGCATGACTTCAAAATGCTTGGATGAACTACGACAAGATCTCCTTATGCTTACCAGCAGTGTAGACTCTCATGTTTCTACCAATAAGGTTCTCGAAGCAAAAATCAGTGAGCTTGTGCATACAGTTCTGCTGAAAGAACAAGACATTGATGGTTTTCACCATTGTAAGAGAGAAATGGAAAACACCATTTCCGATATTCAGAAGGAGAATGGCCACTTAGAGGAACGTTTGGCAGCGTCACTTGAAGAAAATAGCATGACTTCAAAATGCTTGGATGAAGCGCGAGAAGATATCCTTGTGCTCACCAGCAGTGTAGATTCCCATGTTTCTGCCAATAAGGTTCTTGAAGCAAAGATCAGTGAGCTTGTGCATACAGTTATGCTGAAAGAACAAGACATTGATGGTTTTCACCATTGCAAGAGAGAAATGGAGAACACCATTTCTGATATTCAGAAGGAGAAGGATCAGTTAGAGGAACGTTTGGCAGCTTCACATGAAGAAATTAGCATGACTTCAAAATGCTTGGATGAAGTGCGAGAAGATCTCCTTGTGCTTACCAGCAGTGTAGATTCCCATGTTTCTTCCAATAAGGTTCTCGAAACAAAGATTAGTGATCTTGAAAGCCGGAAATTCGAACTTGAGTCGCTTGTTTCAAAGTTGGAATATGAGAATATTGAGCTGTCACAGTTCATATCTGAACTAGAGGCTCAGTTGACTTCCCTGGCAAGTGAAAATGAGTCGGTCAAGCTACAGATGGATGATTCTATATTACTTATGACAAGTATTAATGATTTAGTAGAACAGCAGCAGGCAGAGATGGAAGCTGCAAAGCTGGAACTGAAGCAAAGACATTTAGAGTCTCAAATAAGATTGTCAGAAGTGCAAGAGGATTCAGAGGCTCTAAGAAGATCGAATGCAAAACTACAGGCCACAATTGAGAGTGTTACTGAAGAATGCACTTCTCTTCAGACTCTAACAGTGGGCCTAAAGAAGCAGAAGATGGAATTACATGGCCATTGTGCACAGCTAGAGCAGGAATTAGATCAATCAAAAAGGAAGACTGCGGATTTGTTCAACACAGTGGAGTTCCTAGAGGCAAAAATTTCTACGCTTCAGAAAGACATAACTTTGAAAGAGCAATCTTTGCTTTCAGAGCTGGAGAATATATTCCAGGAGCACAAGGAACATGAGGAAAGGATAAATCGTGCACATTTCCTTTTAAACAAGATTGAGAATGAAAAGATTGTTGAAGTGAAGAATCTTGAGAGGGTGGTCATGACCCTTACCGCACAATTGTCCTCCACGGACGGAGAGCGAGAAAGTAACGCCTTGGATAGCATACTTGAGGTCTCTACCCTACGAGCAGACAAAGCTAAACTTGAGGCTAATCTTCAAGATGTCAATGCACAGATGATACATTATGAGTCTCAGTTGGAAGATCTTCGTACGGAGTCTAAGAGCAAAATTAAAGGCCTTACTGATTCACTTAATGCATCCAAACAGAATGAAGAAACGCTGACAATGGATGTTGAGCATATAAGAAGATTGATGGAAGCTGCTAGATCGAATGAAGAAAACTTAAGGAAAACTTCAGACGAACTAGAGTTGAAGTATAAATCTAGTGATTATGAGAACCAGCAAGTAATGGAAGAAATTTCTGGGCTGAAAATCCAGGTCAGTAAAATGGCAAGCATCCACGATGAAGTTTCCAAACTACAAAATTCACTTGATCAGGCTAAGTTTGAAAAGAAAAAATTAGAAGAGCTTCTGCAGTCATTGTCTGAAGAATGTGAAGAACTAAAGGTGCAGAACTTAAGGACAGACGAACTAGAGTTGAAGTATAAATCTAGTGATAATGAGAAGCAGCAAGTAATGGAAGAAATTTCTGGGCTAAAAATCCAGGTCAGAAAAATGGCAAGCATCCAAGATGAAGTTTCCAAACTACAAAATTCACTTGATCAGGCTAAGTTTGAAAAGGAAAAATTAGAAGGGCTCCTGCAGTCATTGTCTGAAGAATGTGAAGAACTAAAGGTGCAGAACTTAAGGAAAACTTCAGACGAACTAGAGTTGAAGTATAAATCTAGTGATTATGAGAACCAGCAAGTAATGGAAGAAATTTCTGGGCTAAAAATTCAGGTCAGCAAAATGGCAAGCATCCAAGATGAAGTTTCCAAACTACAAAATTCACTTGATCAGGCTAAGTCTGAAAAGGAAAAATTAGAAGAGCTCCTGCAGTCATTGTCTGAAGAATGTGAAGAACTAAAGGTGCAGAACTTAAGGAAAACTTCAGACGAACTAGAGTTGAAGTATAAATCTAGTGATTATGAGAACCAGCAATTAATGGAAGAAATTTCTGGGCTAAAAATTCAGGTCAGCAAAATGGCAAGCATCCAAGATGAAGTTTCCAAACTACAAAATTCACTTGATCAGGCTAAGTCTGAAAAGGAAAAATTAGAAGAGCTCCTGCAGTCATTGTCTGAAGAATGTGAAGAACTAAAGGTGCAGAACTTAAGGAAAACTTCAGACGAACTAGAGTTGAAGTATAAATCTAGTGATTATGAGAACCAGCAAGTAATGGAAGAAATTTCTGGGCTAAAAATTCAGGTCAGCAAAATGGCAAGCATCCAAGATGAAGTTTCCAAACTACAAAATTCACTTGATCATGCTAAGTCTGAAAAGGAAAAATTAGAAGAGCTCCTGCAGTCATTGTCTGAAGAATGTGAAGAACTAAAGGTGCAGAACTTAAGGAAAACTTCAGACGAACTAGATTTGAAGTATAAATCTAGTGATTATGAGAACCAGCAAGTAATGGAAGAAATTTCTGGGCTAAAAATTCAGGTCAGCAAAATGGCAAGCATCCAAGATGAAGTTTCCAAACTACAAAATTCACTTGATCAGGCTAAGTCTGAAAAGGAAAAATTAGAAGAGCTCCTGCAGTCATTGTCTAAAGAATGTGAAGAGCTAAAGGTACAGAAGGCCGTGTTAACAGACAAAGTTTCTTGTATCCAGAGTACTTCGCATGATGCCGATGAAGAAAACGGTGGTAAATCCGTGCAAGCAAAGCTTGTAATAGATCAGGTGATCCATTTAGAATTATACCATATCTTATGATGGCTATGTGCACTATTTTCACTTAACTATTTCCTTACTGCTTTAGGGTAATGATGATAGTGCTAATGACAATGGAGGTACTCCTATTCATGAGGATCCAGACATTCAATCGAAGATACATTTACTGGAGATTAGACTTGCCGAGGCATTGGAGCAAAATAAATTATATAAGGCACAACTGCAGAGGTGAGTTTATTCATCGCATCGCTGATCCCTCTGACATTCTGTTACTAGCAAAACACATTTTTCACTACATTTCCTTTGCTACACCATGCATATTGGAGTCTTAGTTAAGCTCCGTTCTGAGAGCTGTAGCCCCTATAGGCAGGGGTCACCCCATTAAGCATTAAAAAAGCAACAGTGTTCCTGGGATATCATCTGTGTGGTACTAACTATTCTATACAGGAAGGTAGTTTTGGTGCATGCTTGCAGCAACTGTTGTTTGCTGCTGCCGCCAGTGCATATTATCTAAGGCTACAATGTTTCCAGCCCTACATGATGTCTTTGTGCAGAATACATCGGTTCCGGAGTAGATGACATCTTAGAAGACGTACTGTCAAAATATTTTGATTAATAGGGAGAAAAGAACAAGGAGACATTTGATTTGTGTGTCTGTAATTTGATATCTTCTAATGTACAATCTCTATCATACCATTAACATGATCAAGATCAGTGTTGGTCAAGTTCTGTCACTGGTCAAGATAATATGCACATTAGAATGGGTTTCATTTCATGTGGTTTGTACCGCTGTTCATCAATTAACGATATTGGGATGCCTTTCAGATGATCATATTCTCTCTTTTTACCTTGTACAGTCCAACGGGAGAGGGGCAATCTGGTAGCAGGGATGAAAAGGATAACAAGGATGCGAACAGGGTAGCACACCTGGAGTCAGAACTAAAAGATCTGCAGGATAGGTTACTCACCGTAAGCCTGCAGTATGCTGAAGTAGCGGCTCAACGAGAAGAACTAGTAATGGAGTTGAAAAATGCAACTTCAAAGAAGGGGCGATGGTTCTAAGAGATGAGAAGCAACTGCGTGCGATAACCATAAGGCCCACACTCCACCGCATAGGTACCATGTATTCTCCTGCTCCTTCAAATACATGCAATTTCAGTTTGATTTCTTAGATGTGTAATGCAGAAAAAAGTACTTGTGTTCAATTGAAGGTTGTTACTTTTAAAAAGTTTACCTGCCATCAAATATTCAGACACACCATGAGAGATGCAGTAGATACTAGGTAGTGTGATTTTGGAAATTTACATGGTAAAACGTTGACATCAGCATGATTCTTTAACATTGACCACATGGTTTAGTGATGGATAATAAGTCAACAAAAAATGGGCCAAACTACAGACATCAAAGAAAATTATGGAAGGAAACCATCTTCTATTGAAGAAAATTATGACAAGAAAACACTCTTTTCATTGAGTGCCATCAATCAGTATTTCTGTCCTCATAACGACATGGTTGTTTAATTATCAGGACAGATGTTGTTGATGTCGGAGGGTACCGGAATTTGCAGACAACCACCGTGCAAGCAAGTGCAGAACTGGATTATGTGCTCTGAACTGCACGGGAAGCTGTGCTTCAAAAGAATAAAAGTCTCATGGTTCTCGCTTCTCAGGTCTCAGTGATGAAGCAATTACTTGAACAGCAACCATTCGCACTTACCACTTGGGATGCCCTACTACACTTACTTCCAATCGATTATTAGTTTTTGCAAGTATACGTAGTGCTAGTTTTAGCCTAAACTTCGTCGGTTCATATGACGACACAGACTACTCTTCCCTTTACACAGAGCCAACATAACGGGTGATAGTTCATCTTTGTAAATTAAGCATCTACCGACTAGTGTAGTTCACTTTATTGAATTGTATAGTTCATCACATGCTATTCTTTTGTAGACTAATGTTCTTTCCCAGGTAATATAGTACATGCACTTAGTCTTTCGACTAATTGTTGCAGAAATAGTGTTCTGTCAAACATAGAAATCTGGCTTTGCTTCTTTGAATGCATATAGTACAATGGAACCTGGGGATAAATCATCAAGAAATTACCGGGCAATGGCAAGAGACCTCCATTAGCAAGGAAACAAATGGGATTGTTATTTTGAAAATCTGAAACTGTTTTCTTAACACGAAGCATAAACTTTATTAACGATCACAGATGGGCATATCGCCCATTACAAGAACAGCGACTTGCGCTGGAATAACGTTCTGTGATGATACACAAATTTCACTAGGATAAGCCCTTGGGCCACAGTTCATGAGCCACATCTGGAACTGTTGGCAGTCAGGTCGTCATGGAAGAGAGTGTTGGTTCGATCCACCTTTGATGATATTCATAGAATGTTGCCTGGAGAACTCTTGGCTTTACATCCGGAACTTTCCAGATCAGTAGATTGCATCAAGCAGGAGGCCTTTTGAGTTCCCTTCGCAGTTCGCACACGCAGCTTCAGTCAGAGTCTGGATCAGCTGATGGGATCCTATGTTCAAATGCAAAGACATGCTCCTCTTGGTTGAAACTTGAAACATGGCTTGTGAATTGAACTGCAACATGCAGTGGGCGGCCCCAGTTCTGTTCTGCTGCATGTATTGTAGACAAATAATTACACTAAAGATAATGTTGTGCTGAAGTAACTATCGAGCCATACGTTCTCTTCCAATATGGACCTGTTGTGACTTGTGAATGCGAAGGTTGATGTTTACAAACTACTACTCCCTCCATTTCAAAATATAAGATGTTTTAGCTTTGTAAAATAAGTGTATCCAAACCTCTTTTAGTGTGTAGTTTCACTCCGAATCTAAATGTTAAAAAAAGTCTAAATACACTCTTTTTACAAAGCTAAAACATCTTGTATTTTAAAACGGAGGGAGTAATATGCTACCTACAAAAAATCCTATATGACGACTGTCTGGAACAGGGCTCAAATTGGGTACTGTATTCGACATGTCACTGTCTAGCAGGCTGCAATTTTCCTAAGTGACAAATTGGCTCATAGTACTGCAACTGGATTTGTTATATAGTTCAAGCAACTACCTAGTGCCTATCCAATAATATTACTATCAGTTTGAAACAAAACGTCTCCCAGTTGGCTTGACCCCATTGATAATTATTCTAAAATGGAGTGTCAGGTGAGGAATGGGTCAATGATTTGTGCTCCCTTTTGCCAACAAGGAGGAGACTTCTTTCTGATTTTCTGGCTTGCTGTCTAGTATCACCGTATAATTTGTATGATGGCCTTGAGAATATATGGTAGCTGGTTTATAATGTCTCCAACTAAGGTGATAATGTCTCCAACTAAGGTGGTCGTTGGTTATATGCTCAAAATGATTAACCACTGCACGTCTAACAAATTTTATCACAGATAATAACGTACTCACTCTGATTCATAATAAGTATCACTAATAAATCAACAACACTTATTAGGGCGTATAAAATTTTAGGCTTTCAAAAATGTTTGCCCTAGTTTTGGGAACGTAACACCGTGAAATAAAATAGCAAACTCATCATGGAATAAATTCTGTTGAAAATAAGATGCCTAATTTTCAAGAGTTGTTATTTATTGAACAAACAAGGACGATCATCATATTCTGTAACTTCGGTTGTACACAACTCAGTGTGTTCAAAGAAAACCTACACAAACGTGAATTATCTCTCTGTACGGTCACACACGAGCCAAGACAAACTTACCCGGTTAGGTTAGCTGTAGCTGTACACGCGGGCATGTCCGCATCATCATCACCCGCCGGCCCTCAAAGTCGCCGGCGCGCGCCTCGCCGCGGCCTCCTCTTCTCTGATTGCTTCAATCATGGCAACTACGCGCTCCAGGACGACCTCCTGGTCGTCACCGTCGCTGTCGCCGCCGACATCCCGGTCTACGCGGCCGGCGTAGTAGCAGACCACAGCGCACCGGCAGACCGGGCAGGAGTTGCGCTCGTCGAGCCACCGGTCGATGCAGGGGGCGTGGAAGACGTGGCCGCACGCCGGGACGACCTTGACGCCGTCGTCTTCGCCGAAGGCCTCGAGGCAGACGGGGCAATCCCTCTCGGGCTGCTGCAGTTTCTTGGCGCCGGCGCTGGCACCAGCATAGCGCACCACGGGGAGCGCCGCGCCATCGGCGGGGCGGAGGAGGACGCTCGGGAAGCCATGGCGCGAGGCACGGCCGCCGTGCCCGCGCGCGCCCGTCATGGCGCGCTGCCGGGCGCAGCGGCAGTAGGTGCAGAGCAGGATGAAGCAGAGCACGATGGAGAGGAACACCACGGCGGTGGCCGCCCCCGACGAGAGGTCGAACTGGGAACGACCCGACGTCGGGCTGGCCGAAGGGTCTTCGCGTGACGTCCCCAGGCGTCTCGCGTGCGCCGCCATGTTCACGGCGACGAGCTCTCTGGTCGAATGGTCCTGTCGAGAGGCGAGACCGCGAGAGGGAGTTCTAAACAGACGTAGACTTTTTTTTTAGTTGAACGCGATTGGTTTGTGATGTGCTAGGATGATTTTTGCGAATGCAGATTGAACATATAGTACTGTAGATCACTTAACTTGTTTCTAAGGGCTCCTTTTATTTAAGATTCTATGAAAAATTTCGCTGATCATATCACATTCACGTAGAAAGTAATACTAGGAATCTTGTACTCACTTCGTCTCAAAATAGAAAGTGAAGATTTGTCTAGATTCACATGTATCTAAACTTGTTTTACGTATAAGTATATATAAATTTAGACAAATCTCTGAAACTATTTCGAGACGAAGGGAATAGTGTAAAATTTATACAAATCACATTAGGTTAGATCTCATGAAAACTCCTTCATCACAATTAAAGAAAACTGATATTCCTACAATATTTAAGTAGACATACATCCTAAGAGCATCACTAACACACACTGTAAATCCGCGAACTTTACAGGGCACTTAGTCCACGCTTTGCAGTTCGGCATTCGGCCTCGCAGATCCAGAGCCCTGATTTTTAACCAGTATTTTTGAAAAAAAAAAGCAATTCCTGGGAAATTTTACTGTGATGATCATTCATAGTGCATACATACTTTAAATTTACATCAAAAGTAGCAAAGAAAAAAAAAGTAATTAGATCTAGAGGTCACCAGAGCTACACGGGGACGGCGGCATGTCACCCTTCTACCATAATCGAGCTCGGCGGAGGAGCTCCACGGGCACGGCGGCACAAAGGACAGCGGTGCCTACTCGTCGATGATGACCTCGACATCGGGCTCGCGGGCGGCTCTACCTCCATCTGGCGGACCGAGCAATGGCCTAGAGCACCTCATCGCGTTCACGGGGAGCTCCACCTCGTGAGCCTCCTCTGATTCATGGGTGGCACGCTGCAGCGCGACGCGCTCCTCCTCGTCATCGTGCGCCTAGTCCTCCGACGAGATGGTGGGAGAGAAGTGCCGGGAAGCGCTCAACGACGACTCCCCGACATGCATGTACCTCCGGATGGAGGGGATGTGCTCCGGCGACGGAGGAGCTAGAGGCGGCAACGTCGGATCTTCCTTGGGGAGATCCTCCACGTACGGGTAGAGTGACGACGGTGGCCTTAGTCCCCAGTTGGTCCACCACTGCGCCGCCTGCTTCCTCGCGCCGACAGAGTATACCCACTTCTTGTGGAGCTCGCCATCGCACGGGCGCCTTTCTCCGCCGCCATCTCCTTCGCCGCCTCCGCGACCACTCCCCGCCGCTGACATGGTTATACCCCATGGGTACACAACGTTAGCATACCTGGTCCAGCCCAAGGGAAGGCCCACGACAGGGTACACGGCTTGTAGAGATTTCAGGTGGCCCAAGGGAAGGCCCACGACAGGGTACACGGCCTGTAGAGATTTCGGGTGGCCCAAGCCCATGACGCCTTCGGATCCTTGGAGAACAAGACTAGAGTACATAGAATTTCAAAGGGGCAAACCCTAATCTGTAACCGACTCGACCCACGCCCGGGACCTGCCTATCTATATAAAGGCTAGGAGGACATGGCGAGGAGGAGGTCAACTCACCGCGTACACACATCCACACCAGATTGCATCTGCGCACCCCCTATAACCTTCAGTTTCGCCGTATCAAGAGCAGACAAGTAGGAGTAGGGTTTTCCCTCCGGGGGTCTGAACCTGGGTAAACCTTGTGTCCCCGTGTTGCTTGTCTGTTAACCGTTTTGTGATCTCCAGCATCCCCATCTTCTCCAAAACCCAAGTCCATAACAATGGGCATTGACGAGTCAAAACCTCGTCAATTGGTGCCGTCTGTGGGAACTGGGGACGCTGATTGTGCGATCGTGATGGTCCCATCTAGAGCGATCTACAACTCATCGGCGATGAAGAGTCATCTCCTCTCGGCACCTTCAACTTCACCGCCCACTCGCTAGCCACCATGAGGGATTTCGATCCCATAGGCGACGGGCTCGAGATTCTGTTCGGGAGCTTCTGCTTCTAGGTGGGGCAAACCGACACACTCCGCCTCCCAGAACGGGTGCCACCACCATCCATCAGGCCCGCTTCGTGGGTCCCACCCATTGGCGTGCTACGCATGTCAACGCTAACAGATGAGTCATATGACAGCAACAGCTGCAACTCAGATCTGTGCGGTCCCCCCTCAGATGAAGGAACCTATGCTAACAACTCCGAAAGTTGCGGCAGCAGCAACCTAATCCGCGGGCATTACCAGTGCGCCGTAGTCATCCAGGGTGAATCGGAACTGCCACCAGGTTCGAGTACCACCAACCACCACCCAATCCGCCGCCCAACCCGCAGGCTGGGAACGGAGGAAACGGAGGACACCCACCCCTCCAGCCCAATGAGGGCGACACTAACGCCTACTAGAAGATCAACCTCAACGAGGACGGATGGTGTCAAGCACGCAAAGCTGTGGCGGTCAACATCATCCTACCTATAAATGCTTCACGGGATCTGCTCATGGCATACCACCTTCTCCTCATCGGCGAGCATAACCGGCAGGTGAAGCTGATGGAGGAACTCGACAAACGCAAGAAGGCGGCTTCGGAGTCTAGCGCGCGGCGAGATGCGCTCTCCATCGCTGGCGGCTCCATCTCACATGGCAACAACGCCAACAAGCATCGCTCACGCGTGGAGAACATGGACCCCACTGCACGTCGCGAAGCCACAAGGGCCTTCAACACGTCCTTCATGTCAATGGACGTGAATGGTAATGTCATGCCGAAGACGCTGCAGGCTGCAATCATGGCAGCCACTACGTACCTCGCGTCCCATCCACCTCCGGTGGGGGATCCAAAAAGCGCCATGCACAAGTCCGCGCTAGCCGGTCTTGGACTCGTCAGAGCTGCGCTCCACGAGGAGGCTCCTGCGTAGCCGAAAAGAAAATCTGCGGTCAGATTCAACCGCAGTCCTACAGCCTCATTCGACGAGGACGAGCACGATCTACCTCGACGCCGCAAGAGCCCAAGGCGTCGCAGCAGCGACTACGACGCTCAAAACGACCTCGCCCAGCGAAAGGTCGATAAGGCACGCGCCAAACGCGCGTGTTCAACCGAATCCGACGGGGATGATGATGGAGAGCTGTGTGGAGCCCGATGCTTCAGCAGATCCGTTCGGCGGACGCGAATGCCGAAAAATTTCAAGCTCCCTTCGGACACTCCAAAGTTCGACGGCACGCAGGACCCAAAGGCCTGGCTCAGCGACCACCTCTCGTCCGTCAAGCTGCACGGCGATAACAAAAACACAGCGCTACAATGCCTTTAGTTGCAGCTGACAGGCGCAGCTCGAATCTGGCTCACCAGCCTGTCCTCCAGCTCCATCCGAAGCTAGAAAGAGCTGGCGTACAGCTTCATGCACAACTTCAAAGGCACCAGCAAGAGGCCAGCCTCGATCGAGGAGTTGCGTGCCTGCACCCAACGTATCGGCGAATCCATTCGCTCGTACATCCTACGCTGGTCTAACATCAATAACTTAGTCGCGCACATCTCCGAGGAAAGGACAATCGATGCCTTCAAGGATGGTGTCAAACGCCCGGACTTCAAGGAAGAATTTTGGCACGTCAAGCCCAAGACGCTCGACCACCTCATGGACATCGCCAATAGGTGGGCAGATGGCGAGGATTCCCTCCATCGAATGCATTCGGATGACGAGGACGACTATGGCCGCAGGCGAGAACGCCACAGCAAGCGAAGATCGTGCATCTACGACGATCGCGACGGAGTCGACATGGTTGTGGCTGGCTACGCCGACCGACATAACGATGGCAACCGCAGCAGCGGATACCACGGAGGCAACTTCCGCGATGGAGGGCAGCCCACGCAAACATGGCAACGTCGCAGCCGTGACGACGAGCCCTCGGCATACTACAAGTTTTCTATCCCTTGCACCATCCACTTCTACATCGACAAGCAAGATGACAACAGTAAGTCCAGACACATGCTAAAGGACTGCCGCGAGTTCCAGAAGCTCAGCGAGGGTCTTACCCAAATGCGACGCCAGATCGTGAACCCTGGGTTTGGGCCCGCACCCGCACCAGGTGACATCGCCCACGGAGCTCCTCCACCACCACCCCTGGGACCATCGAATCCAGCAATCGCACCTGCACCAAACAATGGTACAGGAGGATACCCACCGCCAAAAGGGACCCTGATGATCTAGAAGGGACGCCCTACCAACAGGGTGCAAAATAAGATCGCCCGATAGGTCAGCCTGGCCGTGAATGCTCCACCTGCTATCCCTGAGTACCTCAGTGGTTCGGAGTCCTACATCATGTTCGATCGCTCGGATCACCCCCACCAGATCCCTCGACCAGGCCATGCTGCCCTGGTGCTCGAGGCGCAGATCGGAGGCTTCGAGATGACCCGCGTCTTCGTGGACGGCGGCAGCGGCATCAACCTAATATTCGCCAGCACCGTCACAGCGATGTGGATCACGCTGTGCAGCCTGGAACAATCTGACACGACGTTCCACGGCATAGTCCCATGGAAGGGCATTTATCCCTTAGGAAACATATGGCTCGACGTCATCTTTGGCCAGCCCGAAAACTTCCAGCGCGAACGGCTGGAGTTAGAAGTGGTGGACTGACCATCACAGTACCATGCCATCCTCGGGCGCGTGTCATTCGCAAGATTCCTGGCAGTATCGCACTACGCGTACCTGCTGCTCAAGATGCCAGGGCCCAGGGGCGTCATCACCGTCTAGGGAAGCTTCACCCGATATGACCACTGTGATAGAGATTTCAACAGAATCTCCCAGTCGTTTGGCATGCAGGAGGAGCTCACAAGGCTCCGAGAGGTGACAGACAACAGGGCACCCCCAGTCTCCAGGCAAAACGCACCCGGTATGTCGTTCGACTCCACGGTCAACACGAAAAAGGTGGAGTTCCACCCAACGGATACCTCCAAGACGGCGCTAATCGCCAACGACCTCAGCCCCGCATAGGAAAGCGTGCTCGTTGAATTCCTCTGTGAGCGCTGGGAAATCTTCGCCTGGTGTCCTACGGACATGCCAGGAGTTCGCCGAGCACGCACTCAATGTGTTCCTCGACGCAAGGCCAGTCAAGCAGTCGATCCGATGACTATCCAAACCAAGAGCCGAAGCAGTTGGAATCGAAGTCAACAGACTGCTCGATGCCAACTTCATCCGAGAAATCAAGGAGAGCGAGTGGCTGGCAAATACTGTGCTGATCCCCAAAAAGGACACGGAGATCCTGCGGATGTGCGTGGACTTCACGTCACTCAATAAGCACTGCCCCAAGGACAACTTCCCTCTACCTCGGATCAATCAGATCATCGATTCGACAGCAGGATGCGAAAAACTCTCCTTTCTCGACGCCTACTCAAGCTACAATCAGATTCGGCTGAAGGTCGAAGATCAGGAGAAAACGGCGTTCATCACGCTGCTCGGAGTGTTCTGCTACAACACCATGCCTTTCGAGCTGAAGAACGCAGGTGCCACATACCAGAGGTGCATGCAGGCGTGTCTGAAAAACCAGATCGGTTGCAACATCCAACTCTATGTCGACGACATAGTCATCAAGACTAGGGAAGCCAAGACACTGATCGACGATCTCCGCGAGACGTTCGATAACCTTGATAACTACAAGATCAAGTTGAATCCAGAAAAATGCGCCTTCGGTGTCCCATCTGGCCAACTACTCGGCTACTTCATCTCCTAACGAGGGATCGAGGCGAATCCGAAGAAAATCCGGGCCATACTGACCATGGAGAAGCCGAAGAACCTCAAAGGTGTCCAACAGCTAGCTGGGCGTATCGCGGTGCTGAGCAGGTTCATCAACCACATGGGTTAGAAGGCCCTGCACTTTTACTAGCTGTTGCGCAAGACGGACAAGTTCGAGTGGACACCCGAAGCAGACGACGCATTCGAAGCACTCAAGCGGCTTCTCTCCACCTCGCCTGTCCTAGTCACGCCAAAGGATCAAGAGCCTCTACTGCTATACATCGCAGCTACGCACCAGGTGGTAAGCACCGTACTCGTGGTCGAACGACCTAAAGATGGCAAGACAAATGGGGTCCAACTCCCGATCTACTACCTCAACGAGGTACTGACACCAACAAAGCAGAGATGCCCTCACTATGAGAAGCTCGCCTACAGCGTATTCATGACGGCTCGTCGGCTGAGCCACTACTTCCAGGAGCATCAGATAATGGTCGTCAATGAGGCACCACTGTCCAACATCCTGAACAACCCCGAAGCCACGGGACGCATAGCCCTGTGGGGCATCGAGCTATCCCCTCTAGACATAGTCTATGAGCGGCGCAAGGCCATCAAATCTCAGGTCCTCCCTGCCTTCCTCGTCCACTGGATGGAACTCTTGCTGCCGGACACTCCGAACATGACGCAATCATGGACGATGCACTTCGACGGATCCACAAGTGAGGCCGGAGCAGGAGCTGGTGAAAGAACATTTCATAATCCCTAGTGTTTTGTGTGTTAGATAACAATATCAAGGATTATTTAATGTGTATTGAAGTGTCGCAGTTCTCTCTAAGGAAAAAGGAAAAGGAATCTGCCTTTGGGGGTGGATAATCCGCCCCACCCTTCTCCCAGGTAGGCACAAGCCCCGGAAGGGGCGGAGTTTTCGGTCGGATTTTCTGGCCCAGCCGGATAATCCGCCCCTCAAGGGGGCCGGATAATCCGCCCCTAATGCTCAGCCTGAAGTTTGCCAAGGCGCAAGCCTGAAGTTTGTCAAGGAACATGGCAATGCAGTCACCAAAGCAAAGAAGTTAAAGAAGGAAAAGATTGACTTTGTGGCTGCTCATGATAGACTCTCCGAGGAATTGGAGAAACTTGACATCGCTCACAAGGCGTTGAAAAGCAATTTCTCCATTCTCAATGAGTCACATGATCAGCTCCAAATTCGATTGTCCAAGTATGATGTTCCTAGCACATCCAATTCAACATACAGTCACAAGGAAAATTCTAGTGTGGAAGAAGAATTTGTCAAGGACATCACTCCCAAAGATAAGGGTGTTCTTGATGAAGTTTTTGGCAAGCAAAAGTCAAATCATGGTAAATAGGGACTTGGATATGTCACCAAGTCCCAGAAGAAGAAAAACAAGAAGAACAAGACCAAGAATGTACAATCAAAGACAAGCACCGCTGAGAAGAATGTCACAAAAGACAAAACTAACAATATTGGTTTTGCAGGGTCTCACAATCCAAATTATGAACTCTTTTGTGATGATTATGGCGATGTTTATTCTTATTATGTCGGTCCCTTTGATGAATATATTGCTTGGTCTATTTGGGTTCCAAGGACCCTTGTTACTAACATGAAAGGACCCATTGAAGAACGGGTACCTAAAACCAAAAAGTAATTCTCTTGCAGGGCTATGCTTCCAGTGGGTCGAAATGGGTGTTGGATAGTGGATGCACTAGTCATATGACCGGAAGCAAGGAGATCATCACGGAGATGCGTCCCAATCATGATAATATTACAGTCTCCTATGGTGATAAGTCTAAATCTCGGGTATTGGGTCTTGGCAAGGTTGTGGTTGCCCACGATATCTCTCTCATGGATGTCATGCTTGTTGAGACCCTCGGTTACAACCTTATTTATGTTCGTTCCCTTGGCAAGATGGGTTTTGTTGTTTTCATTGATTATTATTTGGTGGTACTCTTGTGGAGCAAGTCTCTAAAGGTCGCTTTCGTTGGGTACGTCGAAAATGACCTGTATGTGGTGGACTTTTCGTGGAAAACCACTTCGGGTCCGATGTGCCTATTCGGAAAGGCCGACGTGGGATGGTTATGGCATCGCCGTTTAGCCCATGTCAACATGAGAACTTTGCAAAGTCTCCACAAGGGTGGCCACATCCTTGGACTAAAAGACAATGTATCATTTGCCAAAGATCGTGTTTGCAGGGCTTGTGTTGAAGGCAAAATGCATGACTCTCCCCACAAGAGGAAGACTATTGTGTCTTCAAAGAGAATCTTGGAATTACTTCATGTGGATTTATTTGGTCCTCCTTCTCATGCCAGTCTGGGTGGAAAGAAATATTGCTTGGTCATTGTCTATTATTACTCAAGATATACATGGGTCTATTTCTTCAAGCTAAAGAGTGAGACTCAACAAACGGTCATTGACTTTGCCAATGAAGTTCAACGTCAACACAATGTTCCTATCTTGGCAATAAGAAGTGACAACGGATCCGAATTCAAGAACTACACTTTGAATGAGTTTCTAAGCGAAGAGGGGATAAGACATCAATATTCCGCTGCGTACACCCCTCAACAAAATGGTGTAGCCGAGAGGAAGAACCGAACTTTGATGGACATGGCAAGATCAATGTTGGCTGAATTCAAGTCTCCTTACAACATTTGGGCTGAAGCCATATCCACCGCTTGTCACTCATCTAACCGGCTCTACCTCCAAAAGATTTTGGACAAAACTCCATATGAAATACTTACCGGTAACAAGCCCAACATCTCATACTTCAGGATATTCGGTTGTAAGTGTTTCTTTCTTATTAAAGGTGTCCGCTTGTCTAAATTTTAGTCCAAGGCTTTAGAAGATATTTTTGTTGGTTACGGTGCCGAATCCCTCACTTATAGAGTCTACAACATGCTCACCGGGACTGTTGTAGAATCTTGTAGTGTGGAGTTCGATGAAAATAACGGTTCCTATGTGGGGCAAGTTGATGTTTCTCATGCAGATGTTGAAATACCCCAAGATGCCATAAGAAGAATGGGCGTGGGATTTTTCCGCCACATTGAGGAACCCCTTGTGGCGAATCGGGAAGGACAATGCTCCACTCAAGTGGAGCACTCATCTTCACAAGATCAACAAGCTCCTACTGCTGGAGAAATCTCTGCACCAACACCACAACTTTCTGAAGCTCATCAGTCTCCTGGACAAAATGGCAGTCCCAGGCCGGATTATCCGCCCCCTCCAAGGGGCGGACAGTCCGCCCCTGGCACTCCAAATCGTCCCAGGGGATCAGAAGAAGAAGAAATCAGTCAAGAAGACTCCAGGACGGATTCTCCGGCCCCCGAGGGTGGATTATCCAGCCCTGGATTCCCCAGCTCTGTCAGGCACTCTCAGGAAGAGGATGTTGCGGCTGCTTCACCCAGGCCGGATAGTCCGGCCCCACCTAGGGGCGGATTATCCAGCCCTGGAGAAAATGTTTAGCAGCAAGCTCCTATTGTAAACTCAGAACAGGATCAAGGGCAAGGTAGTGGACAAGACAAGGATACCAATGTTGAATCAACTCCTCCTAGAAACAATAAGGATATTGAGACTCGTCGCAAGGCTCGTGCTGATCGGAACCTTGAGCTTAGAGGACACACTCTTGACAAGGTTGTCGGTGATATTCGAAGAAGGGTGTCTACGAGAAGAGAACTTGCAAGCTTCTGTGATCATCAAGCTCACATTTCTATGGTTGAACCAAAGAAGGTATTTGATGCTCTTGAAGATCCCGATTGGGTTGTTGCAATGCATGAATAATTAAATAACTTCAAGCGCAACAAAGTTTGGAAGCTCGTAGAGAAACCAAAGGATTGACGCAATGTTATCGGCACCAAGTGGATTTTCAAGAACAAACAAGATGAAAATGGCATTGCTGTGAGGAATAAAGCAAGAATCGTGGCTCAAGGATTCTCTTAAGTGGAAGGAATTGATTTTGGCGAGACTTATGCTCATGTGGCTCGTCTTGAGTCCATCTGTATCCTTCTTGCCTATGCCGCCCATCATAATTTTAAATTACAGCAAATGGATGTTAAGAGTGCGTTTCTTAATGGTCCACTACATGAGTTGGTATACGTCAAGTAGCCCCCGGGTTTTGAGGACCCCAAATTTCCAAACCATGTCTACAAACTCGATAAGGCGCTCTATGGCCTTAAACAAGCCCCACGTGCGTGGTATGAGCACCTTAAAGAGCTTTTGTTAGACCGTGGATTCGAAGTTGGGCAAATTGATCCCACTCTTTTTACTAAGAAGGTTAATGGGGAGCTTTTTGTATGCCAACTTTATGTAGATGACATTATTTTTGGCTCTACTAACCAAGCTTTTAACGATGAATTTTCAAAGCTTATGACTGACAGGTTTGAGATGTCGATGATGGGTGAATTGAGGTTCTTTCTTGGATTCGATATCAAACAACTTAGAGAGGGAACTTTTATTAATCAAGCTAAGTACATCCAAGACATGCTCAAGAGGTTCAAGATGACGGATCTCAATGGCGTTGCTACTCCAATGCAAACAAAGTGTCATCTTGAGCTCAATCCCAATGGTAAAGATGTGGACCAAAAGGTATACCGATCCATGATCGGCTCTCTCCTTTACCTTTGCGCATCTAGGCCCGGTATCGTGTTAAGTGTAGGAGTGTGTGCAAGGTACCAAGCCGCTCCTAAAGAAATCCACTTAGTGGCGGTCAAACGAATCTTCAGATATTTGGTTCATTCCCCAAATTTTGGGTTATGGTATCCCAAAGGTTCAAGTTTCTCTCTATGTGGTTACACTGATTCAGATTGGGCTGGTGACAAAGATGATAGAAAATCAACTTCTAGTGCATGTCAATTCTTGGGCAGGTCTCTAGTGTGTTGGTCTTCAAAGAAACAGAATTGCATATCACTCTCAACCGCCGAAGCTGAATATGTTGCTGTTGCAAGTGCTTGTATACAACTATTATGGATGAGGCAAACTTTAAAGGAATATGGTGTCAATTGTGACGAAGTGCCTCTATTATGTGACAATGAAAGTGCTATCAAAATTGCTTACAATCCCGTGCAGCATACAAGAACAAAACATA
Organism: Avena longiglumis; assembly: GCA_030063025.1. Taxonomy (NCBI): domain Eukaryota; kingdom Viridiplantae; phylum Streptophyta; class Magnoliopsida; order Poales; family Poaceae; genus Avena; species Avena longiglumis. The sequence continues at coordinate 449,987,999 of CP125974.1, read as the reverse complement.
TTGAGATTCGCAACCATTTCATTCGGGTTCATGTTGCTCGTGGCGATATTGTCCTATCCTTTGTGAGCACGAAGAACCAACTTGCTGATATTTTCACGAAGCCTCTTGATGAAGCAAGATTTTGTTATTTGAGTAATGAGCTAAATATCATAGATTCAAGGAGCTTGGCTTGACTACCCTTGCACACTCACTTACTCTTTTCATGTATTTGGTTTAGATACGGGCATAGACATAGGGGGAGTGTGGTCCTAATTGATTGGGCTAACCCTCCCCCCATAATGCCGAAAGCAAGAAAAATCATTTCCCTTAATATCATTTAGTGATATGTGGGTTATTGATGAGCATTGGTTTTGAACTCAAGATACATCTTCGCGGTGTCATGCCAAGCGCTCCAACATGGTGGCTTCGGCCACCACCCTTTTCCTTGATAAGAGTTGGTTTCTAATGGCTCTCTTTGGATTTTCTTGCATATTTCTTGTTCTTATGGAAACAACACTCAACTTTGGTTTTTGTTTGATTTGATTCTTGCAAATTTGGGTGTGTAGTACCATCTCAGTTTGTTGCTCTAAACCCAAGCCTTCTTTGAAGGGTTTCGCGGCATAGTAAATCAAAATTTTCTACGGAGCGAACAGAGGGAAAGCCAAGATCTAATCTAGGAGATGCAAACAACGAGAGAGATTGGATTAGATCTTCATACCCTTGAAGATTCAAGACAGTGAACGTTAAATCGAACGTGGGTGATGTAGTCGTACTCGCTTCTCCTCCTCGCGATCCGATCCGATCTAGCACCACAAGTGGCGGTGCCTCCGTGAGATGCACTGCGCAAAGCACCTCGGCGTCTCCTCCTTCCTCGGACCAGCAAGTATGGTGGAGATAGATTGGATCTACAACATGGCGTGGTGTATATGGTGGAGAATTTCTGCTGCAGGGCTTCGCCTACAAACAGTCGGGAGGGAGAGAGGAAGGTAGCAAGGCAGCTAGGGCTTGGAGGAAGGTGTGTTGTAGGGGGGAGGGGGCGCACCACCCCTCTATATATAGAGGGGGGGCGGCCAGCCCTTGCCCCTCCTCCAAGCCTATCTCTAGTTTAAACAATTTAAACTCTCCCTTATCTAGAAATCCTATCTCTAGTTTAAACGATTTAAACTCTCCCTTATCTAGAAATCCTATCTCTAGTTTAAACGAGTTTAAACTTATCTAGGATCGGCTGGGCCCTATGGGGCCTTGTGCCCCTGGCCCAATGCGTCCAGGACACTCCCTCATAGGCCCATGCCCCCTCCCGGAAGGTGGGGCCACGTTGGTCCCCTTCCGGAAGGTTCTAGAAGCTTCCTACAATACCGATTAACGGAACAATTCGAACTCCAAAACTGCATTGCCTTATATGAATCTTATTCTGGACCATTCAGTAACCTCTCGTGATATCCGGATCCCATCCGAGACTCGAACAAAATTTATAAACCAATTATCCAATCTATCCTAGCGTCGAGATACGTTAAGTGTGTGACCTGCGGGTTCGAGAATATGAGACATGATCTTCTATCAATAATCAACAGTAGTGCAGGCACCCATATTGACTCCCACACATTCATCGATGATCATATTGGATGAACCACGATGTCGATTCAATCAATCCATATATATATTCCCTTCGTCTCGCGATATTTTACTTGCTCGAGATTCGATCGTCGGTATCGTCATACCTAGTTCAATCTCGTTCACGCAAGTACTTTACTCGCCGTAATCCGATATCACTTTGTGATTAACTCCTTAACCACATGCTTGCAAGCGGTGTTGATATCGATTACCGAGTGGGCAAGTATATCTCTCGACTTGGGAGGGACAAATTCCATCTCGATACATACAACCCAGATACTTTCCGATCACTTGAGAGACACCTTTATGATCACCCTCTCATAGGATGACGTTTGATGACCTCAAAGCTTTCTTCGGTACCAGGGAGTTGCATTATCTCATGGTCTAAGGAATACAATATTTGACATAGGAAAAGCTTCGCAAAGATGAACACGATGAACGATCTAATTGCTTTGCTTAGTTTGGTCATCCATCATATCATTCTCCCAATGATATGATCTCATTATCAATGACAACTCATGTCTATGGTTAGGAAACCTTAACCATCATTGATCAATGAGCTAGTCCATAGAGGCGCACTAGGGACACGGTGTTGTTCACAAACCACACAAGTATTAAAGTTTCCGTTTAATACAATTCTAGCATGGAATATAAACTTTATCATGAACAAGAATTATAATAATAACATCTTTATTATTGCCTCTAGGGCATAATTCCAACGACCGCCACTTGCACTAGAGTCAATAATCTAGTTTACATCCGGCAACAATCTCACACCCATGGCACGAGGTGTTGATCATGTTTTACACGTGGAAGAGGTTTAGTCGGTGGATCTGCGACATTCAGATCCGTATGTACTTTGCTAATCTTGATCTCCATCCGCTATATAATCCCGGATTATATGAAACTTGCGGTTGATATGCTTGGTCTTTGGATGATATCTTGGCTCCTTAGCGAGTGCTATGGCGCCAGTGTTATCACACAATATCTCCAGTGGGTCCAATGCACTTGGAACCACGCCAAGCTCAGTGATGAAGTTTCTGATCCAAACTCCTTCACTTGACGCTTCTGCAGCAGCCATGTATTCCGCTTCTACTATAGATCCCGTGATCACGCTTTGCTTGCGGCTTCTCCGACTCCTCCATTCAAAATATAAACGTGTCCGTTCGAGATTTGGAATCATCCTTGTCGGTGTCAAAACTAGCATCGACGTAACATTTTACGACAATTGTTCATCACCCCATAGACTAAGAACATTTCTTTAGTTCTATTTAGGTACTTTAGGATGTTCTTCACGGTTGTCCATGTTCCACTCGGATCACTTTGATATCTGCTCGTCAAACTAAGAGCATTGGACACATCCGGTCTAGTACACAACATGGCATACATGATGGAACCTATGGCGAGGCATAAGGCACTTTGCTCATAGCTTCCTATCATTTCCGTAGTAGTGGACACCGAGCCTTGCTCAATATCTTACACGACAACATAGGCCTTGAACCTTTCTTTGCCTTATCCATTACGAACCTTTTCGAACTTTGTCTAGGTATGTACTCGGCTTAAAGCTATCAGGCGTCTTTGTCTATCTCTATAGATTTTGATGCCCAATATATAAGCAGCTTCACCTAGGTCTTTCATTGAAAACACTTGTTCAAATAACTCTTCACATCGTTAAGCATGTTGATGTCATTTCCAATAATCAATATGTCATCCACATATAGTACCGAAGCGTCACCGAGCTCCCACTCACTTTCTTGTAGATACAAGCTTGAGAAATTTGGAACAAATCCAAAGCTCTTGATCACTTGATCAAAACGAAGGTTCCAACTCCGAGATGCTTGCTTCAGTCCATAAATGGAACGCTGAAGTTTGCATACTTTATCAGCATCCTTAGGATCGACAAAACCTTCGGGTTGCATCATATACAACTCTTCATTAATGTTGCCATTGAGGAAGGCAGTCTTGACATCCATCTGCCATATTTCATAATCATGAAACGCAGCAATTGCTAATAAAATCCGAATGGACTTAAACATCGCTACGGGAGAGAAAGTCTCATCATAGTCAACACCTTGAACTTGTCGAAAACCTTTTGCGACAAGCCGTGCTTTATAGACGGTAACATTACCATCCGCGTCCGATTTCTTCTTGAATATCCATTTGCACTCAACGGCCTTTCGGTCGCTAGGAGGATCCACCAAAGTCCATACTTGGTTTTCGCTCATGGATCCCAATTCGAATTTCATGGCTTCCAGCCATTTCTCAGAGTCTGGGCTCATCATCGCTTCCTCATAGTTCGTAGATTCACTGTCTTCTACCAACAAGACAGTCAAGACAGGTTGTACCACTCGGGAGGCACGCGACCTTGTCGACCTGCGACATTCGATGTGACAAAATCTGAAGCTTCATGATCCTTGTCATTAGCTTCCTCTATTGTTGGTGCGGTGACCTGGAACAATTTCAGTCTTTGCGCTACTCTCCAATTCAAGAGAAGGTTCAATAACCTCGTCTAGCTCTACTTTCCTCCCACTCACTTCTTTCGAGAGAAACTCCTTCTCAAGAAAGGAACCGTTCTTCTGACAAACACTTTGCCTTGGTTACGTGATAGAAGGTATACCCAATAGTTTCCTTAGGGTATCCTATGAAGACGCATTTCTCCGCTTTGGGTTCGAGCTTGTCCGCATCAATTTCTGACGTAAGCCGCATCCCCAAACTTTAAACGACAACTTAGGTTTAGCACCAAACCACAGTTCATACGGTGTCGTCTCAACGGATTTAGATGGAGCCCTATTTAAAGTGAATGCGGTTTCTAATGCATAACCCCAAAATGATAACGGCAAATCAGGAAGAGACATCATTGATCGGACCATATCTAATAGGGTTCGATTCCGGCGTTCAGACACACCATTGCGTTGTGGTGTTCCGGGTGGCGTGAGTTGTGAAACGATTCCACTTGCTTTAAGATGCGTGAGAAAATCATAACTCAAATATTCACCTCCACGATCGGATCGTAGAAACTTAATCTTTCTGTTACGATGGTTCTCCACTTCATTCTGAAATTCTTTGAACTTTTCAAACGTTTCAGATTTATGTTTCATTAAATAGATATACCCATATCTACTTAAGTCATCGGTAAAAGTGAGAAAATAGCGATATCCACCGCGCGTCGAAACACTCATCGGTCCGCATACATCGGTATGTATGATTTCCAACAAGTCCGTTGCTCGCTCCATCATACCGGAGAACGGGGTTTTGATCATCTTGCCCATGAGGCATGGTTCGCATGTGTCAAATGATTCAAAATCAAGAGACTCCAAAAGTCCATCAGAATGGAGTTTCTTCATGCGCTTTACACCAATATGACCTAGACGACAGTGCCACAAATAAGTAGTATTATCACTATCTACTTTTCATCTCTTAGCCTCAATGTTATGGATGTGTGTTTCATCCCTTTCGAGATTTAGAAGAAATAAACCATTCACAAGAGGTGCATGACCATAAAAGATGTTACTCATATAAATAGAACAACCATTATTCTCCGATTTAAATGAATAACCGTCTTGCAATAAACACGATCCGGAAATGATGTTCATGCTCAACGCAGGCACATAATAACATTTATTAAGGTTTAAAACTAATCCCGAAGGTAAAACTAAGGAGAGCGTGCCGATGGCCATCACATCAACTCTTGATCCGTTGCCAACGCGCATCGTCACCTCATCCCTCGCAAGCCGTCGTCTATTCCGTAGCTCCTGTTTCGAGTTACAAATATTAGCAACTGAACCGGTATCAAATACCCAGGCACTACAACGAGGGCTAGTAAGGAAAACATCAATAACATGTATATCAAATATACCTTTGATGGTGCCAGCCTTCTTGTCCGCTAAGTACTTCGGACGATTGCGCTTCCAAACCCTGTCCTTGCAATAGAAGCACTCGGCGTCGGCTTAGGACCGGACACGAGCTTCTTCTCGTGAGGGCATTAAACTTCTTGCCGCCCTTCTTGAAGGGCTTCTTTGCTCCTTACATTTCTTAAAGGAGGGCTTGTTGACCATCAACACATGATTATCCTTCTTGATGTCCACTTCGCAGCCTTGACTTTGCGAAGAGCTCGGTGATCGTATCGATGGAACCAATCGATTATGAGTCACTACAAAACTTTTGTAGCTGGGAGGAGTGATTGCGAGACCCTGTCAATCTTGAGCTCCTCTGGAATCGTGCATTCCAGGTTGCTCAAGGCGTTGAGTGTAGCCCGACATCTTTATGGCGTGCTCACTAACGGAACTCCTTCCTCCATCTTGCGCTTAAAGAACTTCTCGGAGATCTCATATCTCTCGAGCGGGCTTGAGTCTGAAACATGGTTTTCAGCTCCTCGAGAATCTCAAAGGGCCGGGATAGGTTTCAAAGCGATTTTGAAGCTCGGTTCCATAGCAAACAACATGGTGCTCTTAATCACACCATAATCATCTTTCTTGCGGTGATAGACAGCTTTCTCATCAGCCACGATTGCGAGGGGTCACCTAACGCTTTACCAAGGACATAGTCCTTTTGTCCTTGCCGCAGAATGATTCTTAGATTGGAACCAATTGGTGAAGTTAGACCCATTGTTTCTAAGCTTTTCCTTCTCAAAAAAGCGTTGAAGTTGAAGTTGGATTTGGCCATGTGATCTATAGTATTTGCAAGTACAATTTAGACTATGTTCATGATAAATAGTTCAACTTAATCAAATTACTAGATGAACTCCCACTAAATTCAACATCCCTCAAGTTGTTTAGTGAACACGATCCAAATTCACCACACCTAATCCGATCATCATGAGAAGAGATGTGGTTTCAATGGTGGACAACAAAGTGTCGATCATATCATTCATATGACTCATGCTTAACCTTTCGGTTCTTGTGTTCCGAGGCCATGTGCACATGCTAGGCTCGTCAAGCTAGACCCAAGTATTTCTGCGTGTGCAAAACTGGCTTGCACCGTTGTATGTGAGCGAGAGTCTATAGCACCCGATCATCACGTGATGCTTGGACACGAACTTTTGCAACGGTGCATACTTGGGGAGAACAGTTTTATCTTGATCTTTAAGTGAGGAATCATCTTATAATGCTACCGTCGATCTAAGCATAATAAGATACATAAAGGGATAAACATCACATGCATATAACTTTATGTGACATGGTATAGCCAATCTTCGCAATGATCTCCATCTTGTGCGTTCGCATGATCTCCATCACTCCACCATGATTGCCTCCACCACGAATAGCAACTACAACTATTGCTAACTACTTAGCGATAAAGTAAAGCTATTACATGGCGTATAAGAAGTTGACTCTTGGTCATACACAATTATAAAGACAACCATATGGCTCTGCGGTTGTGTACTCATCGAAATGCAAGTCGTGAAACATTACAAAACATGATCATCATACAAGATATACATCACATCTTGGGCCATACCACATCACGTAAAACACTCCTGCAAAAACAAGTTAGACGCCTCTACTTTGTTGTTGCATGTTTTACGTGGCTTATGGGAGTAGATGCTAAGAACGATTCTTACCTACGGAAGCCACAGCGGTGATATTATGGTTGCCAAACTCGGTGTTAATCCCATGACAACTATAGTGAGAGAACCGACATCCACCACCGCATGTGGTACAAGCCACACGTCAAGTGCGAGCCGGTCTCATGACGACGTCGCGTAAGGTTGGCTGGACCGCTTCAATCTCACTATCCCGTCATAAGAAGAACACAAACAAGAGGCTTGCAGAAAACATCAACGCCCGCAACAACCATGTTGCGTTCTACTCGTGAATCACATCTACGCATAGATCTAGCTCTGATACCACTGAAGGGTTTCGCGGCATAGTAAATCAAAATTTTCTACGGAGCGAACAGAGGGAAAGCCAAGATCTAATCTAGGAGATGCAAACAACGAGAGAGATTGGATTAGATCTTCATACCCTTGAAGATTCGCACAGTGGAACGTTCGTCGGAACGTGGGTGATGTAGTCGTACTCGCTTCTCCTCCTCGCGATCCGATCCGATCTAGCACCACAAGTGGCGGTGCCTCCGTGAGATGCACACGTGCAGCACCTCGACGTCTCCTCCTTCCTCGGACCAGCAAGTATGGTGGAGAGATAGATTGGATCTACAACACGACGGCGTGGTGTATATGGTGGAGAATTTCTGCTGCAGGGCTTCGCCTACAAACAGTCGGGAGGGAGAGAGGAAGGTAGCAAGGCAGCTAGGGCTTGGAGGAAGGTGTGTTGTAGGGGGGAGGGGGCGCACCACCCCTCTATATATAGAGGGGGGGGCGGCCAGCCCTTGCCCCTCCTCCAAGCCTATCTCTAGTTTAAACAATTTAAACTCTCCCTTATCTAGAAATCCTATCTCTAGTTTAAACGATTTAAACTCTCCCTTATCTAGAAATCCTATCTCTAGTTTAAACGAGTTTAAACTTATCTAGGATCGGCTGGGCCCTATGGGGCCTTGTGCCCCTGGCCCAATGCGGCCATGACACTCCCTCATAGGCCCATGCCCCCTCCCGGAAGGTGGGGCCACGTTGGTCCCCTTCCGGAAGGTTCTAGAAGCTTCCGGTACAATACCGATTAACCCGGAACAATTCCGAACTCCAAAAACTGCACTGCCTTATATGAATCTTATTCTCTGGACCATTCCGAACCTCTCGTGATATCCGGATCCCATCCGAGACTCCAAACAAAATTCATAAACCAATTATCCAATCTATCCTAGCGTCGAGATCGTTAAGTGTGTGACCTGCGGGTTCGAGAATATGCGACATGATCTTCTATCAATAATCAATAGCGGGTGCAGGCACCCATATTGACTCCCACACATTCATCGATGATCATATCGGATGAACCACGATGCGATTCAATCAATCCCATATATATATTCCCTTCGTCTCGCGATATTTTACTTGCTCGAGATTCGATCGTCGGTATCGTCATACCTAGTTCAATCTCGTTCACAGCAAGTACTTTACTCGTTCCGTAATCCGATATCACTTTGTGATTAACTCCTTAACCACATGCTTGCAAGCGGTGTTGATATCGATTACCGAGTGGGCCCGAAGTATATCTCTCCGACTTGGGAGGGACAAATTCCATCTCGATACATACAACCCAACAGATACTTTCCGATCACCTGAGAGACACCTTTATGATCATCCTCTCATAGGATGACGTTTGATGACCTCAAAGCTTTCTTCCGGTACCAGGGAGTTGCATTATCTCATGGTCTAAGGAATACAATATTTGACATAGGAAAAGCTTCGCAAAGATGAACACGATGAAACGATCTAATTGCTTTGCTTAGTTTGGGTCTGTTCATCATATCATTCTCCCAATGATATGATCTCATTATCAACTGACAACTCATGTCTATGGTTAGGAAACCTTAACCATCATTGATCAATGAGCTAGTCCATAGAGGCGTACTAGGGACACGGTGTTGTTCACAAAACACACAAGTATTAAAGTTTCCGTTTAATACAATTCTAGCATGGAATATAAACTTTATCATGAACAAGAATTATAATAATAACATCTTTATTATTGCCTCTAGGGCATAATTCCAACATTCTTTCCCTCCTTGAACCACCTATTCTTGCAAACAAGTCCTCTATACACCATCGAGGGGTTTTGCAAGGGTGCTCCGGCCTGAATCTGTACCAAACAGAAAATTTAGAGGGGGGGGGGCGGACTATCCGCCCCAAGTTGGGGGCGGATTATCTGCCCCAGGCGAATTCTGCCTCTTAAGGGATGGGTCGGGGAGGCCAGGCTCAAACAGAGCAGCCAGCCCTCCCCCAACCCTAGTTCTGCCCCCAGCCGCCACCGGAGCTTCCGCCCCTCCCCGGAGTCGATTTGACCACCGGATTCTCTGGGCCCTCCTCGGATCTTCTTCACCTCGCCTCCGGGTATCTTCTCCTCCGCGATTTTCCTCCAATGAGTGAGGGTAACTCCCTCATCTCTCTCCTTTTGTATGGGATTAATTTTTTTGGTGGAAATCTCATTGTAGACGATCCTTGGTGTTTTCCTTGCTTGCTAGAATCAGTAGTATTGCAACCCTAGTGCCTGATCTTTTTTGCCATGGTAAATCTGGGCCGTTCCAGAATTTTTCTGCGGGGGGGGCGGACTATCTGCCCCTGCCAGGGCCGGATAATCCATCCTGGAGATTAACATCTGGTCTGGTTTGGTCCTGATTTCTGCAATGCACATCATTGGCTTATGGACTGCTTTTCTACTATTTCTACCATTTCTCCTGGACTTGTGTATGTGCTTATCTCCATGCTATCCCTCTCATGCTTTTCACAAGTGGTTCCAAGGCTACTAAGACCTTATCTCGTCGTCCCTGTGCCCGTTATCTCAATCCCACTACAGAAGGGACGTTCATTGACGAAACAGAAGTTAGCAGAGAAGCAAGAGAGGCTGAACGGATGGAAGAGACATCAAAGAAAACCAAGAGGACTGCATCTCGCAAGGGCAAACAGTCGCGTCCCAACTACAAGGCTATGGACAGTATTCAATATGCCTCCATTCTCCAGACTGATTACTATGATGAGGCTGACAGTGATGGTCCCCCAGAGGACTCTATGTTTTGGAATTCCCACTTTCGAGCTATTCATGATGATGTGTATGCCACTCTCAAGCTTCGCCCCATGCACCCCATCAATATGACTGAGGCCCAGTCCAAGGCAAGGCTCCTTGAGGCATTGGATGTGACCAACAAGATGGGGCTTCACCACCTTATGACTCTTCAATGCAACTATGATTCCTCCGTGGTGAGGCAGTTTTTCTCGACACTTGTGATTTGCGGTGATGAGCGTCGTACCATGAAGTGGATGACTGGGACAACAATGATTCAGTCGGACTTCCGCATTTTTGGGCAGGTTCTTGGGTATGCTTTCCATGGCCGTGACACCCCTTCTGTCCACCGCATCATTTCTCCACTAAAGTCATCCAAGGACACTTTGCTTGCTCCTTGCCTTTCTCCTGATGGTATTGCTGGTACTTTCGCTGGACTCTCTCCCTTGTATGCCTCCCTTGTTGGCATATTTAGGGAAAGCATATCTCCAAGTGGAGGCAACAATGACAAGATCCGTGGCCACCTGGTTCCTCTCCTTGCTTTTGCTCACGAGTGTGCCACCAATTCTGGTTCAGCTACAGGTTACAAACTGGATGTCATGGACTACATATATCATGAGATGACGGATGCTATGATCAACAGGCTCTCTATGCCATATGCTCCTTTCATTATGATGCTCATCAAGCATATGTTTCCCCTTGAGGACTTTGGCACTGATTTGGATGGTGTTCACAAGCCCAAGAAAATCTACAACAAGGCTCAGAAGACCCATCACCCTTACACTACCCCTGAGTCCTTCATGCGTGATGCACGAGCTAGTGGTCGTTGTTCCGCAGTGTCCCTAATGGCTCGCGAGGTTAAACGGCTCACTTGGTTCCAGCGGCACATCCTTTGCATGGGCATTGACACTCATAAGGGCCAGTATGAGGAGTACCGGAGGAGCCATGAGAGGAATCACACTCAGCAGCTTATTCTTCACCATGTCTCAGTTGCCAATGGCCATCCACCTCCTCCCACTGCTCCGGAACCATATGCTCAGTGGAACACTTCAGGGATCAACTATGGTGAGCTCGAGAGCTGCCTGTTTCCTCCACCTCTGAGGGCACGTACTCCTCCAGCTGATGACGATGATGATGAGTATGATGAAGAGGAAGGGGACGGGGATGACTACGACGAGGATGAGGAGGCGTGATCTCCTGGGGCGTTAGCATCGCTCTTCTTCCTTTTTGGCGTTTCAATGCCAAAGGGGGAGAATTAGTTATATTAGGTCTCGTGGATTTGCAAGGGTTAGGCGCAAGCACTTGTCTTCCAGTCGTTTATTTGCTTGCTTGTGCCTCTTTTTAGCGTTAACTTATTTGCCTGGTTTATGTAAGACTATGTCGTGCTTTACTCTGTTTGGTCTTCTGGAATTCCGGATTTATATTGTGGATCTACTCTCATGGAATTCTGGATTTATCTATGGAGTCTATTTGATGGCATATGGAATCATGGGACTATCTAATGTATGCATCAATATTGTGGGATGTGCTTGGATCCTGACAATCTTATTATTTTCTTTGTCTATAATCACATCCCGGTGGTATGACCTTCTTTCCTAACCCACCTTGTTTCAATTATCGTTGCTATGAAAGTCGTGTTCTCTCTAGTGTGTGTATTTGTATTCAAATGCAAATTGTAAATATGCACACATCTAGGGGGAGCCTCTTTCATTTTTTAAGGTGTCGTTAGCAGGTTTCATTGCAAATCCTAGTATTGTCATCTAACACCAAAAAGGGGGAGATTGAAAGAACATTTCATAATCCCTAGTGTTTTGTGTGTTAGATAACAATATCAAGTATTATTTAATGTGTGTTGAAGTGTTGCAGTTCTCTCTAAGGAAAAAGGAAAAGGAATCTGCCTTTGGGGGGCAGATAATCTGCCCCACCCTTCTCCCAGGTAGGCGCAAGCCCCAGAAGGGGGCGGAGTTTTCGGCCGGATTTTTTGGCCCAGACGGATAAGCTGCCCCTCATGCTCAGCCTGAAATTTGCCAAGGCGCAAGCCCTAGAGGGGGGCGGAGTTTCGGTCGGACTTTCCGACCACGCCGGATAATCCGCTCCTAGAGGGGGCCAGATAATCTGCCCCCCAAGGTCTTCATCAAGTTTTCAAGGCGCCATCCCCAGAGAGGGGACGGATTTTCTCCCCGGAATATCCGCCCTGGGGGCGGATAGTCCGCCCCTGGTGGGAGGCGGATAATCCGCCCCCAAACTTGTTCAACGGCCAGATCTGTGCAGGGGGTATTTAATCCAGCCTTCCCCCTCCTGACAGATCTCTTGGTTCATTCGAAAAAGTCAAGATCTGATCTGCAACCTTCATCCAAGAGAGCTCCACCTAGATCCACCCAAAGGCCCCGTCCCTTGGGAAATGGAAGGAGGAGGACTCGATCTTCATCAACTGCAATCAAGCGCTTCATCTCCTCTCCATTCATTTGGAGAATCACCAATCTAGTATTTCTTGCAAATACCTAGATTTTTGTTTTGTTTATATTGATAAACCTTTTTCTTGTGATAGCTTGTTTTCATCTCGGGAGCCCCCAATTCAGTTGTGGGTGTGTGCCCCGGTAGTGTTGTAAAGGCACCGGTTCCTGCCTCGAAGGGTACCAATAGTGGAGAAGGTGGATCAGGCATGTCGTGGCGAGATCCATCAGAGAATAGGGTGAGGACTATTGTGGCGTGGTGGTCTTAGAACCGCCCACCCCTCCAACGCAGATGTACTTCCCTTAACAAGGAAGGAACTGCGGTAAAACAAATCTCTGTGTCTCCACGTGCACCACTACGGTTCCCTCGCTCCTCTATTTACGTGCTTAGTAGCTAGGTTTGCATATAGGGAAATTCTCGTAGCTACATATCTAGAGAATTTACTTTGTGCCAACCCCAAAATTGAAAAAGAACTAAAAATTGGGTAGAACCTATTCACCCCCCCCCCTCTAGGTGCCCACATGATCCATTTCAGCTGGTGTCATACTGACATCCCCTCAGGGCGACAAGATGAAATACGTCCTTCGGATGAAATTTCGCGCCTCCAACAACGAGGCCGAATATGAGGCCCTCATCCATGGAATGCAGATGGCCAAGATCTGCGGCGCAACGCACCTAATCATCTACGGTGACTCGAACCTTGTCGTCCAGCAGACGATGAACGAGTGCGACACTCACAGCGTCAACATGATCGTGTACCGTGCGCTCTACAACTCACTCGAAGGAGACTTCGACGGCTGCGAGCTTCGGCACGTTGGACGGGAAAGCAACGTGGAAACCAATAAGTTCGCCAACATCGGCTCCACCTGCGCACGGGTGCCACCAGGTGTGTTCCTGGAACAAATATGCGTACCCTCTATCAAAAGGAAATTCCCCAAGGGATCACCCGAAGAAGCAGAGCACTCGGGGGTTGCGCCACCCGAAGGACATGAAGGACCCGAAAAGCTCGACACCGAGGCCGAGCTCGTCAGCCTAATGCAGGTCATGGCGATTGAAGAGACGTGGACACAGCCGTACCTTCGGTACCTGCTAAACAAAGAACTGCCTGACGACCCGACAGATGCCCGACACATATCTCGCCGGTCCAAAGCGTTCACCCTCCACAATGGCGAGATGTACAAGCGCAGTATTTCGGGTGTACTCCAAAGGTGCGTCACCATCGGTGATGGAAAAACCATCCTCCAAGACATCCACGAGGGCATCTGCAGTCATCATGCAGGCAGCCGCGCCCTTGTCGCCAAAGCTTTACGAGTTGGATTCTACTGGCCAACGGCCATGAACGATGCTAAGGACATCGTCTGAAGGTGCAACGGCTGCTAGAGGTACGTGGACAAGCCACACGCACCAGGATCGGAGCTCAGTCCCATACCACCGGCCTGACCCTTCGCCTAATGGGGCCTCGACATGATTGGCAAACTACCCAAATCTTTGAAAGGAGGCCACGTTTACCTCCTGGTCGCAGTCGACAAGTTCAGCAAGTGGATCGAGGCCATGCCCGTCACCAATCAAAGCGGCAAAACAGCTGTCAAGTTCTTCGAGTCCATAGTCTACAGGTTCGGTGTGCCATACAGCATCATCATGGACAACGGCTCGAACTTTATCTCGAAGGAGTTCCAAGACTTCTGCGAAGGCCTTGGCATCAACATATCGTACGCCTCCGTAGCACACCCGCAGACCAACAGGCAGGTCGAAAAGGCCAACGGCATCATAGGCAGCAACATCAAGAAACGCCTGCTCAGCCCACTCGAATGGCTTGCGGGAGCTTGGGCAGAAGAGCTACCCTCTGTCCTCTGGAGCCTACGTACAACGCCAAAAAGCGCAACTGGCTCCACACCTTTCTTCATGGTGCACGGAGCCGAAGCCGTACTACCTGCCGAGGTACGCCACAAGGCCCCACGGGTCATCTCCTACAGCGAAGCCGAGTCAATGGTCGCACTCGAAGATGTTGTCGACACACTCGACGAGGCACGCGACATCGCCACGGCTTGCTCAGCGGTCTAATAGTAGAGCCTCCGCAACTACCACAGCTGTCGGCTGCGCCCAAGGTCCTTCGTTGAAGGAGACCTCGTCCTATGACTTAGGCAAGAGACGCCGAAGAAGCTCGAGTCACCTAGGGAAGGACCCTACATCGTCACAAAAGTCATCCCAGGCGGCGCCTACCGCCTCATGGACATCGCGTCAGGAGTTGAATACTCCAACCCCTGGAACGTCGCACGTCTGCGACGCTTCTACCCCTAGCTACCTGTTTACTTTCAATAAGGCTACTCAGCCAAGGCTATTCATCCGAACAATGTACCTCTTTGATTACGCTATGAATAAAATCTAAGTCCGTTGGCCAAAATTTTCTTTTTCTTTGCATTACTTTTCGCCATAAATATGCTCGGGGGCTACGCCTCACCTCACGACCTCGTCGACTGAATACAATGCATACAACCTAAGTAGCTGACCACGTCAGGCTAATGAAAAGGACATGCACATAACAAAGCACAACGTGCTAATACAAATAAACTTTACAAATGGCACAACAATCCCACTCGAATACATACACATTTTACATCAATTTGTTTTCTTTACAGGACCTACCTATTCTGGAGTATTACACTCGCCCGTTGCTCGAACAGATCAACAATCTATTCAGCATACTGCCTTACAGCCGCATAATGCGGGCGCATATCCCAAAGACTACCATCTGGACGAAGGGGTGGACCAGTCGCCACCGCCGTGAGATCAACATCACGACGATGGAGCCGAACAAGTGAAAGAGTGTCCTTCACCCCGGCAACTAGCTGACGCCGCAGCAACTCCTTGACGTGGCCCACATCCCGAAACTTCTCCAGCAGACCCCAAAGATTGGAAGGTGCCTCATCCAGGGGAAACATGACGGCCCAAGTGGATGCCAGGGAAATCCTCGCCTGCCTAAGCACCCGAGAAACCTGGTGCACGCGATCTTGCACCGCCGCAAGGACAATGGCCCAATCATGGTCCATCTAGAAGAAGCCGCCAGCCTCTAAGTCCTGTTGGGTCAGGCAATTCATCTGAACCGCAACGCGCTCCTTCTCTTCCTTCAAAACAAGATTGACTTCTGCACAAACACAAGCATAATATGACACACAAGAAAAGTGCATCCGAAAAGAACAACAGTTCGCGAAGACTCACATTGAAGTTGCTCGCTCATCTGCTGTGGCTCCCCCATCAAAAATTCCTCCCTGACAGTGGCCCGCTCCGCCTTCGATTTTCATACATCCGCATGACCGCGAATACCGAGGATATCCTTCTCCAGGCTACGGATGCGGTCATGAAGGAATGTGAGTTGCGACGCATCATCCAACGATGGTCGCCGCTCAGGAGCAGTCGAAGTATCAACGGGAGTCTCACCCGAAGGACCCTAAAGGCAAACAAGTAAGGACATGAACATCATAAACGTCGCTGGTGGGAGATCGAAACATAACTTATATACATAAAGGCCACCCCGTGGCATAAGGTGAGATTGTTCATCAACAAAAGCTTACATTACAAAAGAAAAGTATAAACTATCCTAGCTACAATAGTCAAGCCTAGGGACCCGCATCCGGAGTGGCCTCAGAGCCAGAATGCCTACTCTTGGCATCCTCCTACTGCTTCGCCGCGTACTCCACCAGCAGATCAATGAGTTTTGGCCCGTAACGCTTACAGCGAGAGGCGAAGAGGGCGAACGCTACCTCTGAGCCATCCGCGGTTGTCGGCATCTGGGAGGTGATGTGCGGGAGATCCAACTCGGCTCTGGACGCCATGGCCATCGCCAAACCCATGGAGGCGCTGATGCCCTTCTGCTTGTGCTTGTACGCAACTGGAGCGTCCTCCGACAGGGCATCCGCCAGAGAATCGACATCCTCAAGAGCAGCGCCCTTGGGAACGACCTCCCTGTAGAAGCGTCGGAGCACTTCCTTGGCCTTCGCCAAGATGCCAGCAGCAGTACCACAGCGATCTTCGACCGCTGCGGTGGCATCACCCAGAGCATCTCCATGCTCCAGTGCACCGTGATCAACGCGATGTCGGATGCATCTGAGACAACGAAGAAAAGACTCAAATAAGTTGAAGACAAGAAGCAGCCGAAAAAGTACAAGACCAACGCAAGTGAAAGATACTTACTGGGGAAAGCCTTGGCCGCAGCCATCAGCCTATCAACCATCTCCTTTCCGCGAGTGGCAACCGCAGCAGCAAGCTGCTCCTCGCGATCAGCAGACTCCTTCCGTAGGCGCTCCTGAGCTTCAGTAGCGTTAGCCACCTCCTTCTGCAGGCGCTCTTTCGCCTCCGTAGCATCTGCAGCTTTCTTCTCTGCATGATCAAGGCTCTTTTCAAGAGCGTCCAGACAGCGGAGAGATGCATTATTCTCATCTGCAAACATCAAGAACAAAGGATCAACAGAAGCAAAGACGAAGGGGACAGCCGAAGCAAACAAAGGATGATCAAACTACGCACCTTGCAGCTGCCGCATGTTGGCCTCCAGCGCCAAATGCTGCTGGATAAGGAGATTAGCACTATGCATGAAGGGCTGCAAAACAAAACACAAACAAGCGTCAGAAAGGGCTCGGGGGCTACGCCTCGCAAAAGCAAAACCGACCAACAGGTCATCCGAAAAAGGGCCCGGGGCTCCACCTACACGATAAAGATGCAAATCACTTACGTGCTCAGGCGGAGACTCCGAAGTTCCGCGTGCGGTCTTCTGGGTCACAACTACCTGAGCCTCTCGCTTGGAGAGATTCGGCTCGTCGTCCTCAGAGTTGGCCACCACCTGAGAAGCCGTCTACTTTGACTCCCCTACGGCCTCTTGAGTGCCCTCGAGAACCCTCCGAGGAGTGGCTGCAAGGAAAATATTGATCAAGACAAGAAGAAACATGACACACGCAACTGATAGAATAAAGCGCAGCCGAAACTACTTACGAGTCAATGTCTGACAAGTTGAAGACCGGCGTTGCCTTCTCCTTCTTCTTGGCCGGCGGCTGCGGCGCCATCACCCGAAGTGGCACATCAGGGAAAGGTGCAGTCGAGGCACCTTCATCCTCACCATGCTGCTCCAGGAAGGAAGGACCCCGGGAAGTCGGCGGAGTCGACGCATCCGAAGATTCACTCCGGGATCGCTTTCGAGTTTGCCCCTCGCTAGGCTCGGGGGCTTCCTGGGTTAGAGATTGCGCCGGCGGAAGCTCGGACTTAGAGTCCACAACCTCGTTGTCTAGCACAATCGGAAATTTCTCAGGCAGCGGAGGCATCATTCCATCTACCTTGAGCTCCTGCACACCAAATAAGACAAAGATCGTAATTAGCAACAATATTTATATGTAAACAACACTCGAAAAAAGGCGTAACGCGCATGACGCAATTCTACACCTAAGGAACTGGATTCGAGGCACTGAAGGGGCAGCCAAGGACTTCTTCGGGAGGTCCTCGTCGGCCTTGAACTTCATCAGCGGTCTAAGAGCCCTATCGAGGTCACCCCTGGACAGCTCCTCGGCTGAACCCTCATCGGGTCGTTGCGGCCAGTGTAAAGGAACATCGAATGCGCCCTTGCTTGGAGCGGCTGGACAAGACGTTTGAGAAAGGTGCGGATGATATCCACACCATTGACCTCCTTCTCAGCAACCATCTGGAGCGCCTCCACCCAACGGTAGACCTCCTCCACTTCCTCCACCTCGCCTCCAGGATATGGTTCTTCCAGGATCTCTTTGGAACAATTTCCTGGGAGGAGTCGAAGGGAGCGAGGCCAAAACCTTGTTCGTCCACTGTGGAGTCGCGGATATAAAACCACTTCGTTCGCCAGTATTGGACAGACTCGCACATGGAAAAGGAAAAGAAAAGAACGGAAGATCGGAGGGAGATGATGCAGCCACCAAGCGGATATACCCCGCCGGTGTCGGACTGCCTCTTCACGGAATAAAGCTTCCAGAAGAGAACAAAGTGCGGCTCGATACCGAGCCAGCACTCGCAGACAGTGATGAAAGGCGATATGAAGGACCGAATTGGGAGAGAGATGATGAAGTTGGATACCGTAAAAGAAAAGGAGTCCACGCAGAAAATCGTGGACAGGGAGCGAAAGACCACGAAGAACAAAGGCGACGAACATCACCCGAAACCCTATGGGTGGACGGGGAGTTACCTCATCGCCAGGAAGCTTCACATACTCCTTGTTCTGCGAGATCAGCCCCGCATCGCGTAGCTTGCGCAGGTCACCGTCATGCGCCTCTACCCGCCGTCGGTGATGCGAGGGGCAGCGGCAACTCTCTTGACGCCATCGGCGGCACTCGATCCAGCTCCAGCAGCGCCCTTCCTCGATTTGCCCATGGTGCGGCGGTGAGTGCGGCGATGAGCGCGAAGAAATGAAGGAGGAAAGGAACGGAGAACGTCCAGTGCGCGCAAGGGAGGAAGTGTTCGTGAAAATGGAGGCAATGGCGAAAGCAAATGGCAAGGGTAAAACAGAATCACTGTTTCCCCATGGTTATAAAAAACGAGGACGACGAACAAGAACCGTGCATACAGAAGACCTAGCGCTCAAGATAGATCCAACCGTACACGTGTCAACACAGTAACGAATTATCGCCAGCACGTCGTCCACTACGCACGGAAACTGAGGAGACGCCATAAATCTCGCCACGTCGCGCATGACTAGTCAACTCCAAGTACGAAAATGGGACCCACGTTCGTCCTGTCACGTCATCTCTGGCGCCGGACGGTTGAGATCACCAATCATCGGCACTGACGTCATCAACACCAACCTAGCAACGGTTGGAATTTTTCAGCTGATGAATCAAGTACTTAATCGAATCTACGATTCGAACAACTACTTGGTGGCTACTCCTATCAGGAACGCTGGCCGCGCACCTGAGACATGATTAAGGTACTACACCTCTCAACTATCTTCGAGTCCCACGTCGAGTCTACGACTCCACTAAGGACTCGGGGGCTACTCCCATAGGGTGGATTGTTCAAACATCCGAAAAATTTATGTCCTTCGGACCTTAAGCTAAAACTGAACTAAAGTCTCTGATCGAGTCTACGACTCGAACAAACACTCGGGGGCTACTCCCATAGGGAGTGCTGGCCGTGCACCCTATGAATTCTTCGACTGCGATCCTTCGGATCAAATACGACAAAAACTTTTTGGCAACTTTGCCCAAGCCAACGCTAAGTGAGAAGCGATATCCTTGGCCACCCGAAACACTTCTGCGGTGATAAAATATCGGATGTTGCGTCTGCGACGCAAGGATAAGACCTAAAGATAACATCTGATGGTCTGGTAACACACCTGACTGCGCTTTACCAATTAAAAATCGTGTCAACAGACGCGATGAAAAATCCTGATAGACGCGTTGGGTACATCACTTGAAATATCCACTGGGATTCGACTCCTATAAGACCTCAACGGCTTGAGTCGAATTACACCAGCATTTGTTCTGGATTCGAGTCCAGGGACTTGAGTCTGAAGAAGATCGTGTTGTTTTGTCCTATGACAGTTAACTGGCCCTAATCCGTCAGGAGAGTCAGGCACACGCATCAACAATCTCTACGAAGTAAATTATTTTCTCTTACAAACAGGTCCATCTGCACCCGAAAGAATGAAAGAGTCCTCATCCGAATCTACGATTCGACTGAACACTCGGGGGCTACTGACATGGTTATACCCCACGGGTACACAACGTTAGCATACCTGGTCCAGCCCAAGGGAAGGCCCACGATAGGGTACACGGCCTATAGAGATTTCAGGTGGCCCAAGCCCATGACGCCTTCGGATCCTTGGAGAATAAGACTAGAGTAGATGGAATTTCAAAGGGGAAAACCCTAATCTGTAACCGACTTGACCTACGCCCGAGACATGCCTATCTATATAAAGGCTAGGAGGGCACAGCGAGGAGGAGGTCAAGTCACCGCGTACACACATCCACACCAGATTGCATCTGCGCACCCATGTAACCTTCTGCCCGCCAGTAATCAAGAGCGCAGCAGAGTAGGGTTTTCTCCCGAGGCTGAACTGGTCAACCTCGTGTCCCCGTGTTGCTCGTCTGTTAACCGTTCCGCGATCTCCAGCATCCCCATCTTCTCCAAAACCCAAGTCCATAACAATGAGCATTGACGAGTCAAAACCTCATCAACCGCTATGGCCACCCCCTGGACACATCGTCAGCACAGCGATGCCATGGGGCTTTCGGCGACTCCGATCCGTGCTCGAACATCCCACTATTTCTCGACGGAGCTAGGAATGGAAGGCGGTTCTAGGGTTCACGGTGGGGGAGGAGTGCGGGTTTAGACCCGTGTTCGCCGCTTCAACCGATAGAAGTAGGGGCAAACCGGGTCGTTCATGGGGCCCCGTGAAAAACAAATACGGGTCAATCCGTTTACTGTTTCTATTAGCTCGCATGCCTGACCCATAAACCTTAAATGCGCCAAAAATTTATGGGTTTAAGCGTTTTACCGTGTTTGTTAGTGATTCTCTAAGAACATCATTGCAAACACTCTGGATATTGTGTTCTTTGAAGCCTCTGTCAAAGTCTACCCATCGCTGACTTGCTAGCAGATCCTCGTTTAGGACAAACTCTGACAAAGTTGGTTCTCAAACCATAGGAGGTTTGGGCAGATACTTTGATCAATTATGATTTGCATTGTCAGGTTGTATAGATTTTCACCGAGAGAGCATACAAATCGGGAGAAGGTGATACGTCAACAAGCAATTCAGGCACAACGGTTATTACAGGCTCTGGAGCAGGATTTAGTGCAGAGGTCGACGAAGAGGGGGACACTGGCATGACCACCATGTCTTTGCTCGACGAGCACGAACACAAGATCATCGTCCTTGTGCTCGACACAGAAGGAGGCACGCGCACAGAGAAGGCATGACGACCTACACAAGATTTCACAACTAAACCATGGAGCCCTAAATCTACAGCGAACATCACAAACCCGTCCTATTCTAAGTATTGAACTACTAAGGTGTTCCAATCAACACGGATCTACAAACCTCCATAGCAATCTTATAGGTCTAATCGATCACAACAAGGTTTGAAGCTTTCTTACCGAGATCAGAAAAGGACTCGGTAGTACACAAGTCAGGGAAGATGGAGAAGACACAACAGCGACGACCGGCTTCAAGCTCCCTCCGCCCCCATGGATCTCGGGAGAGGGAAGAGTTCGATTAGGTGGGGGAAATTGTGGATTTGGTATTCGGTGGTGAGAGGGTGGCACTAAATAGGGGGTCGAGTTTCGGTGGGCAGTGACCGAATTTCTCCCGCCGGAATTTCAATGCAGCGCCAAAGCTCGCGCCAGCTCCCTCTGTTGTACCTACTCAGACGCCGCATTCTCGAGGGTGGCTCTGAAGAAATGATCGTAGCTTGTTGCTGCTTTGAGGGGCGTCCAGATCGCAACTTGGCACGACTGCAGGCATCCAATCTATCCGGTTTTGCATCCCCAGGGCCTATTTCCACTGCCTGAGATCACGCCCTAATGGACCTTCGTGGACTGTTAGAGCATCTCCACTCGCCTACCCAGGACGCCGATCCGGACGCCGAAATTCAGTCCGGACGCCGATCCAGACGCCGAAATTCAGTCCGGACGCCAAAAATCGGCCCAGTCGTGTACCCAGGGACCTGTTTTCGTCCGGATTTCGACGTGTTTTGGTCCGGCCTACCCAGGCCGAACCCAGGTTCCCGGGTACGCCCTGGGGACGCCGGACGCCGCAAAAAAGGGCGTGGGCCAGCTCTGTCGGCGAGACAGTCCCATTCCCACCCACTCCACTCGCCCAGACTGCCGCGAAGAGCTCTGTCGCCATGACTTCGCCGGCGGAGCTCCCCCACGCCGAGACATGCCCACGCCTCTAGCTACGCTCGCCGTAGTTGTCGCCCACCTCCATGCCTTCTCCGCCGCCGCTTTCGCCGACCTAGCCTCGCCGTAGCTCTGCTTCGCTCCGTGCTCCCACCACCACGCCCGCCAAGTGTTTGAAATTTGGTCGGATTCGACCATGGACTCCGACGGCGACGGGATACTATCCACTGACTCTGACGAGGATGAGATACTCGCCATGGATTCCGACGACGAGGAGTTGCTCGCCGTACTCCTGGAGGAGGAGAGCGCCGAGGTCGCCGAAGGTGAAGAGCACTTGCAGATCCTCACATCGCTCGCCTAGTTGTACATGCATATGGCTAACCGAAGCGCGGTGGTTCGGCGCCAGGTCGCATGAAGTGCAAGGCGAGACAGAGGATAAAGGGCTATTGCATGTTGTACGCCGACTACTTCGCCGACCAGCCACTCCATGGAGAGGACGTGTTTAGCCTGCTTGTGATGAGCCGGAAGCTCTTCCTCAAGATAGTGCATGCCATCCGGGAGTTCGACCCATATTTCCTTTGCAAGAAGGACTGCACCGGCTTGGTTGGGTTTTCCTCGCTTCAGAAGTGCACCGTGGCAATGAGGTTGCTTGCATATGGAGCGTCGGCTGATGTTGCGGATGACTATTTCCGCATCGCCGAGTCCACTACCCTTGATTGCTTGTACAGGTTCTGCAGGGCAGTGATTGCAGTGTTCGGGGAAGAGTACTTGAGATCACTCACTGCTGAAGACACTGCTCGGATCCTTGCAGTCAATGAAAATAAAGGATTTCCTGGTATGTTTGGAAGCATAGATTGCATGCATTGGGAGTGGAAGAACTGTCCATTTGAATGGCAAGGAATGTACAAAGGCCACAAAGGAGGATGCACTGTGATACTTGAGGCAGTTGCTACACATGATCTTTGGATCTGGCACTCCTTTAGCATGGCAGGATCGAACAACGACATCAACGTCCTCAACTGTCTTTTCCAAGCTTGTTGAGGGTCATATGCTCCCCTTGTGGAATTTGAGATCAACGGGCATCACTGCAACAAGGGATACTATCTAGCAGATGGCATCTATCCAAGATGGCCAACATTTGTGAAGACTATCTCAAGCCCAATGCTCCCCAAGCATTATCACTTTGCCAAGGAACAGGAAGCTTGCAGGAAGGACGTGGAGCGGGCATTTGGTGTGCTCCAGCAGAGGTCTGCAGTTATCCGGTTCCCTGCTATGACCTGGTTGAAAGATCAGATGTGGGAAGTGATGAACTGTTGTGTGACTTTGCACAACATGATCATTGAGAATGAGAGGAAGGGTCCAATGAGTTTGCTCGAGGAGAACGAGTCATACTACAGACAGGGTCCTCTTGCCGAGCCTGATCATCAGGTACCTCCAACATGGGCTACATTCATCACAATGCGTCAGGAGATCCGAGATCCGGCGATGCATCAACAGCCGCAGAATGATCTTGTCGAGCACCTATGGATACGCAAGGGCAACACGACGTAGATGCTAAGCATAAACTGTCCGAACTTGGCCGAATTATGTTGTACTTTTATTGTAGACCGAACTATGTTTACATTTACACCGAACTATGTTTAAAATTTCGCAGAACTTTGGTCTTAAAGTGTTCTATATTCATCGTATGACGAATTATGCTAAAATCTGGATGAACTTGAGCCAAATTTGAGCAGAAACGGACGACCCGGGTACTCGGCCTGGACTGAAAACAAGTTTCGTCCGACCATATTTTGGTCGAGATTTCGGTCTGAAAAATATGGTTGAGATTTTGGCCTGAAAACGCAACGAGTGGGGATGCTCTCGTGCGGGCCGCCCAAATATACAGTATACTGAGACTGCTCTCGACATGCCGTTCTCCTGAACTACTTATCACTTCTCAGCTCATGAATACTTCTTCTTTGAAGGTAGGGATCCCACGTAACTTCTGGAACGGTAAACAATGCACTACTGATTTACATTAACTGAAAAAATAAACAAGTCGGTGATCCATTTCTTTACAGTTTCCATCTATAAGCCGATGGTAGCTCGAACCTGTTGCAGGAGACAAACATTTAGTCACGTAGAAATATATGGGCAAGAAAATATTCCAAAGGTGTCGAAACTGAACTACAAAAGCATCTCACGTATTGACAGTTCTGCTGCCGCTGTGTGTAACCACGTCTGCCCTGTTTTGCTTATCAGCTACGAAGATATTTTATCTATCTCGATCCACTGCATGAGAGGAGTAAATAATCAGAAAAAAAGACATACCCACTGAATGCATGTTGCATCATTCCCTGTCAAACTGACAACGCTACTAGAGAGAACTAGAGAGATAAACTCTTGGTAATCTGTAATATCCGTTAACTTATACTATAAAGATTATGTGAAGCATAAAGCATTTACCTCAGTGCTAAATCAGATTCTTGTTGAACTTTACGCAGAGTTACGTTCATATACAGTCCCTGCAGAAAATAAATTTTGTGAATTGTAATTTCAGATCTGACATAGAAAATGTAACACAGCCAAAGGGATGAAGCGAAGCTTGGTTTCAGTTGTTGATAGGAAGTATGCATTTCTTAGTAACAGCACCGTGGCTACCCATTCAAGTAATCACAAGACTGCGTGGATGACTATAGCATCTTTTGTCCTTCTACCTTTCACTCTTTGTGAGGAAAAGGTGACTCATGCTACGTATTGCCATTTCACCAGACTTTCTGAATTTAATTGAATGTTATTTCTAGTGTTCGAAACTTAAAATTTTAAGCCATCTGCTTGACAGTGGGATGGGCATTATCTGGGAACTTTCAACCAGCTCTAAAATTGATCTAGACAAATTCCTAACTGAGACCATGGTGAACAAAATCAGCTATTCTGTCATCTTGCATAGTCTACTCGTGAGTACCAGTATTTGTTATAGTTTATAGGTCCATTACAAATTGAAAGCATCTTGATCCATCAGCAAGACACTGGAAGTAATAGCATAGTAAATACAAATGGCATTCTTTCTTACGTTAGTGGTATGGATAGTAGCCCCAGTGGTCATGTTGATTTTTTGATCTGGCACAAGCTGGATGTCCATCTTCTGTACAACGATTGCAAGTGCCACAATTGCTTCTAGCAGAGCAAACTGATCTCCAACACATTTTCGAGGACCTCCACTGAAAGGGATAAACCTGGCAAAAGAGGTGATGGGAGCACAAAATAATTTAACCATTTTGCAAGACTATAAAAATCAATTGACCATAAATGGGCCATATTAATGATAGGATAAAAGAATGTACTCCCTTCGACTCATATTAGTTGACTCAAATTTGTCTAGATGCGGATGTATCTAGCACTAAAACTTGACTAGATACATCCGTACCTAGATGAATCTAAGTCAACTAATATGGGTCGGAGGGAGTAACTTAATGTTATGTTGTGACCTGAAATCGGTGTTTGACTCGTTTGGAATGGGTCCCTCCAAATCAAATCTCTCTGGAACGAATTCATCTGCTCTGTCCCATACCTTCGCAATAGGAACAAAAGAAGAATGATTGCAACGATTGAATATTGGAACAATAGCATTTTGTTCATGCTCAGACATTGCCAGAACACGACAATATCATATGGACAAAGGTTCTGCAGCAGACGGACTACTTCAAGTTTTATCAACCTCCCAAAAATTTATCATGGTAAGAATGTCACTTAAATCATGTTATCACTCCATTGTGCAAAATGGTAGTTTGGTACCATAAATCCATAATATCATCAGTGTTGGTTGCATCAATTCCCTACACACACAAGCTATTTAACTAGTAGGTAATGGTTCACAAATCACTGAGTAACCCTACAAATTTCTGGTAAAAAAGCCTAGACATCGATAGCCATATTTCACTATGCAGAATAGTTGATATACAGAGCTTAAAAAATATCAGTCAACAGAGCACAGAGCATATTCAGATGGAAAAATGTACCTCAAGTGATCTGTGTATATTGTACACGGAAATCATAACATCTTGACCAGCCTTAACTTTATAGTTTCCAGGAAGCACATCATCAACTAGTGCACGCCGTATCAGCACCTGTTAATAAAGCGTCCTTGAGTAACCAAAACTAACTCTGAAGTTGCTTGTCTGAACTCTGAAGCACAAGGAGTTACAGGAGGATGTGGGTATAGCCGCATAGACTCATTGATACAGCGCATCAAGTACTTCAGCTCTTTTACATCTTCATATCTGGGGAGTCTACCTTGTAGAACATGATCTACCTCATCTTGAGCTCTCCTTAGTGCTGCTGGATCCTTCAGCAGTGTAATACTGAGCAGTCAACGGATATTAAAGTGATAATTTAAGTAATGTGTTGCTTATTATTTGTGACTTGACTTCATATATATCATTTGGCGAAAATAGAGTGGAGTACCTTACTGAGAAGATAAATAGTCCATGTGAGTACAGAGCCTGTTGTTTCATGACCAGCAACTAACATTGACAATAGATCATCCCGTAACTGCAAACTGTTGACCTGGGTCATATAAAGAAAAGAATCTAACATAAATAGCGAAACAGAGAAAATCAATAGCAAACATTGCAAGCAAGAACAGAACAGATGATTTAGAACCAAAAGCATATACTGTGACATATAAATTGACGAAATTTGGCAAAAAGACTAAATCTTTGGCAGAGCCGCGAACAGAACCCCCCAGAAAAAAAGGAATAAATTCGCATGGAAAATTTCAAGAATCCTTATAAAAATGAGAAGGAAATGCCTGTAACTATGAGGTATGAGCAAATGCCAAGGGTAGGCCCACTTGTACCAGATAGATTCATTGTGCTCTGCTAACTTAAATTTAGGAGTAAGGCAGGCAGTACACATTGAATGAGGTTTGAAGTATGTTTGACTGGGAAATAGTAGGGGAGTCCCTTAAAAGGGAGTATTCAAACCAAACAAAATATGGATTATGAGATTCTTAAAAAAGCTCTATGGTAAATATAACATTTTCTATGCATAAATTTTCGAGCTGCGATCGGAATAGGATGTCAAGAACTGCTGCAGAATCAAACCTGCTTTCCGTATCCTATAATTCAGTTGAACTGACACTAGCAACATTGATCAGCTGAACACTCAGATGCATGATGGTTCAGTAACTGATTATAGATAATGAACTATTGCACAAATAAATGAATAATAAAAGAAGTCATCACAAGGTAAGGGTGAAAATCCTGAATAATAACAAAATAAGATTAGTTTCCGAGATTTATATGAAATGAGGGTAACTTCCTACCAGTAGAAATATCAACGGGAATAATAGGCAATTGTCATCAAAGATTGCTTTAGCTCAGGATAAGCTAAACTACCTCTTCACGGCTAGCAAGTAAGAACCGCAGGATGCTAGGATCTGCCTCATTTACATATTCATCGCCGTCAATCTGTTCATTTTCAGCATCTACAATCGCCTTGCACTTTGTAATTAGCTCTTCAACAGTATTCCTTATTGTGTTAACTGCCTTTTCTGCTTTTATCTGTCTAGGAACAATCTTGCACAGCAAATCAATCTGTCAAAACCAAACAAGGATCACATTCAGACATCAGTTATGCAATTCTTTCCTTTTGCGAGTTAGCAAGAGCAAAGTCAACCAGAGGTCCAAAATTAGGAATGTAGCATGATGAAAGAAGCTACCTGCCAATATGGTAAAAGATCTGTTGAACGAGCCTCTGCTTCTTTGAGTGCGGTGTAAACAGCATCAATAACAGGACTATCTGATGTGAGGGAGTCAAAGTTGTAGTTGAACAAGGACAAACCAATCACATCTAGAGTCATTTGAGAAAACCTCGCTTCCATATTAACAGGTTCACCACTCAAAGCATATGTCTCAAGCTTATCCACTAATCTCTCAGCACATTTACAAAATACTTTATCAACCATCACTGAGAGAAATCTTTTGTGTAGAGATGGTACAACTGCTCTACGTCTCACCTGAAATAGGCCAGGTTAGTAGTAAGTAAAAAAGGATTAATAGACAAACAAGAGAGGGAGGTAAAGAAAACTTGAAATCCAATTCATGCGAATTAGAAGCAAGAAGCCTTCAAAATGCGCAGGCATTGCTCCTTACTAGAAAATAGGAACTAATGACTACTGAGTGTCCCCATGGGTTCCGATTTCTGAAGAAGGCTAATAAAGTTCACTAATTCACAAATACAACAGAGAAAGGAGATTGAGAGTCATGTTCCGATTATCAAAGATCTAAGAAGTCCCGAGTGTTGTTTTACATATATATAAAGTAATCTTTGATCCGAGTACAAATCGTCGTCTTTGAGAATCTTGACCATCATGTCCAGCCCAGCACCTATAGTCTGAAATCATATTGGAAGGGGCTACACCAAGTACTAGAGAGTATATCAGTGAATATTGTAACACCGACCCAGAATAAAACTCACTAGCAAGTCTGAATAGCTGCTTTATCACTAGCAAGTCTGAAACTTTTGTGATTTTTTCTAAATAACTGGTTTAGAAACAGGCTGTGTGCATCTCTTGGATGCAGAGGCCGGGGCGATCTTCCCCCATTTCAGAAAAAAAACTGGTTTAGCATTGTAATAATATATGCAGACTTGTAGAGCATATAGGTATAGATTATACTACTACCTCTATCCCAGTTTATAAGACTTACGCGTATATCTAGGTCGTTCGCATGAGCTATATAATATAAATTATATAATATAAAAATTATACATTAGAAAATATAACATTTGAGGATTCTAATAGTATAGTTTTTAACTAATGTACCTCATGCTAAGTTGGTTAATTTATCGACCTAGAAATACGCCTAGGTCTTATAAACCGAGACGGAGGGAGTAGTGATAAATCTATCGAAGCAAGTTTTAGTGCGCCCTTGATCCTTCGGATAATGCATAATAATAATAATTTACTAGAAAACCAAAAAACATGCACAAGAACGATACTAGATAATTATGCAATTTCTCCGACACTTCTCGCCACAGAACAATATAATCACGAGGCATCCATTATTCCCGTTCAGCCGAGAGAGAGAGAGAGAGAGAGAGAGAGAGAGAGAGAGAGAGAGCTCACCGTCCAGAGCGCTCCCTCAGCAATGGCGAAACCGGAGCCAAATAGGAACTCGGAGACCTCGGCGACGAGCCCCTTCTCGTATCGCGTGCCGTACCCGCGGAGGACGTGCTTGGCTACGGCGGGGTCGCTGACGATGACGAAGTCGCGTGGCCCCGCGGCGAGTCGGTAGACAGGCCCTTCCTCGCGGAACCACTTGAAGAGCGGGAGGAAGAGCGCGCCCCCGAGGAGGTCCTGCACGTCGTCGAGCTTGGCGGACGCGACGGGGATCCCCGAGTCGTCGTTCCCCCGGCCGAGCACCGATCGAGATAGTGACGTGAGCCAGTCGGGACTGACCCACGACGTGGTGGGCTTGTCCCCTCCCCCGCCGCCGCCGTTGTTGCTGCTGCTCCTTGGCGGGGGCAGCCGGAGGCTGACGTGGCGAGTACGCGGTCGTGGGGCCCACGGGGGAGGCGCCGCGAAGGCGGAGGCGAATGCCGCGGAGGGCATCGCGCCGGCCGCCGCGGACTACTGTTTGGGTGAGAGAGAGGGACGACTGGAGCGAGCGGAGTGGAGTCGTCGGGGATTCTGGGTGCGGAGGAGGGAGAGAGGATGAGGTGGAGCCCACCTGTACCCTCTCCGTTCTAAAATTTGTTCAAATCCTAACTTCTTTAAAGTCATAAGATTTAAGTCTAGATATAACTATGTACTGTCCAAAAAAAAAGGTTTTCCCAGCTGCCGCCTCTCCTATAGCTAATCAACACCTTCTCTTCTATAGATCGGTTTCTCCTCCTTCTCTGGCTGGTTTCGCCGGGTCATAAGGGATGGGGAACCGATTTATACGTGAAGTTCTTAGTAAAAATAATGTTTTCATGATTATGTTAGGAATTTGGTAGGCAGCTTCTTGGCGTCTACATAAAGATGTCATCGTTCGCACTAAGTGATTTTTGGTCTTTTGTTCGACGACGAGATCTTGGCATCAATGGTGATGTTGTAAGATTAAAATTCTATAGGTACGGTCTTTTAAATCTTGCTTCGCCGGATCGATCTTTGATTTTTTTTCTCATGGTTACAGCGAGGAGGATAATCCTCGACAAGGGAGATTCGTACTCTCGACTCCCCTGTGATGTCGATCAGGTTGTTCGGTTTCTTTTCACTGAAATACTGGTGGTGGTACTCTCGTTGATGTTGTCTGATTACTCTAATCATTGCGCGCGTGCATGTAGCCTTAGCATTGCGGATCAAATTAAAATTATAAAAGAACCCTCATTGGTATTTTTAGATCTATCGTTTGACATCTATATCATGTTAATTGGGTTGCCTTCAGATCAGTGCAAGGTCGTGTCATGAAAGAAGATTTTGAAGACCTTCAAGTTTTGCTTATTTTTATTAAAACTTTATTTTGTAATCGTTGGAAACCGTCTATAATTTCTATCATGTACTATTCGCTATTATAAATATATCGTAGTATTGATTATCAAAAAAATGAATATGATGAAACTAATTTGATGTTGAGTCAAACTTAAAAGAGTTTGACTAAAGATAAAGCTAGAGACTCAATTAATTTGAAACCATTATAGTACTGGTTAAATCCTGTTATACATAATTATGTAATGGATTGACTTAGACATACACTGGTCACCTAACAGTGCACCTAATCATCATCTACAAATGGATTAGAATTAGCTTACGCGTAATTGCGATGAACATCTTAGCTTCCTCGTTGCAGGCTTGATAAAGAGTTAGTGTTAATGTTGTCACAACACACGATGGTGATCCTCCTGATCTTCCTGTGGGAGTCTAGGGAAGTAGTACCACTAACCAGTAGATTGCAAGCCAAGCCCCCCCCCCCCTCCCCCTCGGGATTTAGTACGCACATTCGACAGAGGGACAGAACCATGAGTTGGTTAGAGTGCCCCCAATTAGGGCTTGTTGTTACTTATGAGTGAGGCCCCAAACGATTTGTTCGGGTGTCTCTCCTTTTATTTGTCTCTTGTAGAGTTATTTCACTTTGCCTATATTAGTTAAACATGACAAATCAAACCAACAATATCCCCCTCGATCGTTTGGTTTTACTTCTATTCTCCATAGAAAAAATATACCAAAATGAGGTGTTACAGCAACCAATGTTGTTGAACTCGAACACTTATGGAATAGAGTAAATTCCACTTTTACCCCCTAAGTTTATATTTGTGTCGTGGTGTGGAACATGGCAGTGCCATCGGGGATGGATAAGAAGGGACACTCGGATGCAATCGGTGTCTCACGCAACGGGTTGGGCACGATGGCGCAAACAATGACGTACCTGGTTCGGGGCCCTCTCGGAGAGGTAACACCCCTACTCCTGCAAGATGAACTATATGAGGGGGCGAATGCCCAGTACAGATGCTCCTTGAGCTGTTTCCTTAGCAACTATCGAGAGCTAAAGGAAGATCAATTCTAGTGGCTAGCACTTCTATCCTTCTATTGTTGCCTACCTAGAACCCCAGCTCTGCCCTCTCTTATATATTGGTCTAGGAGGGCAGGTTACAAATCGGGCCCTAGGGTTTACTGTTTGGATATGGGTTTACAGTAGGCTGCAGGGCCCAGCCGGTGGGCCAGGACCCAGTCCACCCTTCTTTTATCGTCACCCTCTTCTTTAGCCGTCACCCGGGCTTCCTTTGGGGCGTCAGCCTTGCTTTAACGGTCACTCGGACTGCTTTGGCCAGCCAGCCGACCACTTTGCTTTATCTTCGTCAGGTAGCACCGATCGTGACGGCACGCCAGCCTGTATGATGACGAGGGAGGGCCAGAGGCGTACCCCGCAAGGGAGCATCAGTCCCTCCGAGCTCTCCATCGAATCCGAGGTGAGCCGGGTGGAAGCGGTCACCAGGCCGATTCTTCTGGCTTCCGGCTAGACGGGCCATCCGGTAAAACGGTAAGCCCAGCCAGGCGGTATTGGCCAACCGGCTGGAGTTACTGTTCTTGAGGGCCAGGCGGCCTACTCCTTCTGGAGCCGGCCTATTTGTGCCTGGCTTTTCCCACCCGGGGGTCATTCCCCCGACACTAGTCCCCGAGCGCGTATGGACTTGGCCGGTGGGTAAGGTCTTGCGTGCTCTCTTTGAAATCTATGCGTAGTTGTACGGATGCACCCTTCTGCAGCTTTTGCTTTTGCTTTTTGCTTTCTGGCTGGATTTAACCGGCTACGGAATCGATGGTCGCCCACTGGGTGTGAACAGCGAAGGAAGGAACCGACTAGCGTAGCTGGAGACGAAACGTTGGCCTGGTGATGTAGGTGATGTCGTCATCCACATTGCGCTGGCGCCGCGTCGCGTCGATTGGACTTCAGCGTGTTGTCGGTCTTTGGCAGCTAGACGCAAGCCGTGGCGGCGGTTTCTCGAAGCGATGCGCCTCGTCTCCCGGTAACGCCCGTGGACCTTTTGTGGTGGTTATGATGGCACAAACGATCCGAAGCCGTAACGCCGTGCGGCCGGGGTGCCTCGTGGCCACGCGTCATGTGGAAACCGAAAGGGCGAACCGCCCCACGGGGATAAATAGGGCTATGGAGGGGAGCGATGCCCACACTTCTTCGTCCTCCGGGTCATCTTCTCCTATTCTTCCAGCGCACCTTACTTCTTGCGCCCTTTCTCCTTGCTGCCGCCGCGCATCATTCACCACGGCCACCTCTTCTGCAGAGATGTTGCCGGAGCAGCGCGGGGGCTGGTGTGGGTCGTTCGTCACGGATGACCTCGTCTACAAGTATCGGCGGGGGAGATTTCTTCCCTCGTTGATGCTTGTGAAGCATCGGCTTGCGCCGGAGGGGGAGCGGGTGTCGGACCCTCAACCGGGGGAGCGCATCGTCTTCCTGGCGCATTTCGCCCGTGGCTTTGGTCTCCCCATCAGCCCCTTCCTCCTTCAACTGTTTGTCTTCTTCGACCTTCAGCTCCACCACCTCGGCGCGAACGCCATCACGCAGCTGGCGCACCATGTGGCCTTCTACGAGTCCTACCTCGGGGTGTGGCCTGAGGTGGCGAACTTCCTCAAGTTCTTCCACTTCAAGACCCAGAACACCGCCAAGGATGGCCCACTAACGCAGACGGGCTGCTGCGCCATCTATCCAAAGCCCTCCTCACCGATGCCGCGGTTCGAGCTTCCGGACACCGTCAAGCTGTGGCAGTGCTCATATTTTTATGTGAGCAATGCCACATAGGTGGACTGGATCTGGCTCCCTCCATTTTTCAATGTTCCTTCTACGCAGAAGGGCTGGACGACGAAGAGCATGGACGCGACGGCAGACCTCGACCAGATGGCCGCCCGAGTGGAGGCGATGGTGGAGACAGAGCGGCTCACCGCCCGGGACATCGCGCTATCCTGGATGGTGCGTCGCGTGCTTCCGCTGCAGAAGCGGTCGCACAAGATGTGCCATTTGTCGACCGCCGATGACCCGGCGAGGACGTCGCGGAAGGATGTGCCCTACCAGGACCTGCGAAACTGGATTTCCATGATCTCCAGGTTCCGCGTGGAGGCAACCTGGGCGTACTCCTGCCCGCCGTACCATCGCGGCCGCCTGCCGCCTCGGGTGAGTTATCCTCTGGTTGTCTTGCATTTTTTCTTCATCGTTGTTAGCTTCCCTTGGGTGCCTTATGCTCCCCTTTTTGAGTAGTTGCTCACGGCGCAGCTAGCCGAGGATTGTATGGGCGACTTCCCGCTTCAGTCCTTCTTGGCGGACAGGAAGCCGAAGAAGTACCCCTAGACGGAGCCTGAAGGGTTTCCCGTCCGGGCGGACGACGGCCCCTCGGATCCTCATGGTAAGTTGCCGGCTGCAGCTCCTTCTTTCGTCCTGGCTCGTTAGGTTGTGATTTGAGGCCTTGTTTTTGTTGCAGTCGATGTCACCGACGAAGAGGGCGGCCGAGAGAAACCCGCGACAAAATCCCAGGGAAAGAGGACGACACCTGTTGCCGCGCCCGATCCAGTTGAACAGAAAAGGACGCGCTGGGGCGCCAAGTCGTTGCTCCACCATCCGTCGTTGGGTCAGAGTCCTCCCTGCATCTCTCTTGTTGTTCTGTGGGTCTGTTGGTGTTTTTTCTTACTCTTCGTTCTGTGCAGCGAGGTGATGTTGCTTGGTGATGGTGACACTGCCGTCGTTGCTCCTCCCCCTCCTCCGCCGATTGAGGAGGTGGTGAGGTCGTAGACTACGCCTGCCGCGCCGTCCCCGCCTAGGGCTCCTCAGGGTTCTCCGACCACGGGGCTGCTGCATCAGGCGCCCGCGTCCTCGCGGCTGCACAAGACCCCGAGACCCCCTCCTTCATCCTGGGGCTGGTGCGAACCCGGCCTGGAGCGATGCTCCGGCCAGTTCCGCCAGGCCCGTCATCATGGAGGTGACAGAGGAGGTCGTGGCTGTGTAGGCGTCTGCGGCGGGCGGCGGCCAGTCGGGTGCTTCTGCGCCGGTTGGGAGGGAGTTGGTGGTGGCCGCGCCTTCGGGTGCGGATACTGATGATGACAAGGTTGTCGTCATCGGATCGAGGCCAGCTCCGACTATGCTGACGCTGGGTGCGATCCTCGCCCAGCTCTCAGGCGCGGCACCTGTCGCACTCAACCAGGTTCGCCACCTGGTTGAGGGAATAGATAAGGGCCTTGGCGAGGCCAAAAATTTATCTGTCTTGATGGAGGTAGGTGATTCCCCTCAACATCTTCTGTTCTTCCAGCCGGTTTGTAGTTCCGTTGCTTATTCGTTTTCTTGCTGCAGAGAGCTTTTGCAGAGTCGGTGAAGAACACCCAGGATCTAGGCCGTAAGATTTCTTCTTCCGACCTATCTTGACGATTGGCTCCATTTTACCGCTTTTTGTTGACCATCGGGTATCCTCCTACAGCCATGATCCAGGACAAGGAGAAGGAGGTGGAGCGCCTCAAAGCTGAGGTTGCCCGGCTGGAAGAGTCAAACAAGGTGCGGCAAGCGCAGTTCGACCAACTGGCCGCGACCAAGCATCAACTTGAGGTTAGCGTGGAGAGGGGCAAGAAAGCAGCTGACATCCGGGATCTGGAAAAGCTTCCCAAGGAGGAGGCTGGCCGCGACCTGACCGCCCTCGACTTGGTTAAATCTTGGCGGAAGAGCAATGGCTTCGTCTTGGTTGTACGACCTCTTTCACTACATCTGGGCGGACGCGGGCGATCTGCATGACATTGCCAGCCTAGATATTGCCTTGTCCAAGGACATCAACGTGTTGGAGATCTAGAAGGAATGGGCTACCCGAGGCGGAGTGGAGATGGCCCTAGCCCTGGTGAAGTCATGGTACCCGGGTGATGATCTTAGTGTGCTCACTCATAGCTTCCGTCTTGGGACGAGCTATGAGGGCCTTCGTGTCAGCATTCCAGCGATCCAGTCCTGTGGGGTGAAGATTGGCACCTACGTGGACCTGGAGCGTGACTTTCGCGCCCCCGGTGAGCCACGGTCGTTCCACTGAATCCCGGTGCCCTGGAATCCCACCGACATTGCGTCCACCAGCCAAGCTCCTGCAGCCAATGCTGGCGCAGCTCCTTCCCCTGCTGCTAACGCTCCCTCTGCTGCTCCGGCTCCAGAATCTTGATCCCCGGAATGCCGGGTGTATTTTTTAAACTGATCTTTTGTCGTTGCTACACTTTGGCTGACTTTCGTCGTCAAATTCTGAGTTTGCGCGGGACCTTCGTGTTCCGCCTTATGGCTCGGTGCCTCTTAAGCTCTTTGGGCTCACTCTGCCTTTTTGTTTGTCTTTGGCGTTTCTATCTTTACGCCTTTGTCATTTGTGGTCTTTGAAATTCGAGTCGGCTGGGGTGGCCAGCTGGGTCTAAGCTCTTTTGCCGCCTTGACTTGAATTTATGGGTGCGCGGGAGTGCGCCCACTGGGTGTAGTCCCTGAGGTTCGGGCTGGCTGGGGTAGCCCAACCGGGTCAAATCTCTTCCGCCGTCTCGACTTGAATTTATTGGTGCGCGGGAGCGCGCCCACTGGGTGTAGTCCCCGAGGTTCGGGCCGGCTGGGTAGCCAGCCGGGTCGAAGCTCTTTCGCCGTCTCGACGTGAATTTATGGGTGCACGGGAGCGCGCCCACTGGGTGTAGTCCCCGAGGTTTGGGACGGCTAGGGTAGCCAGCCGGGTCGAAGCTCTTTGCCATCGCGTTTCCTATCAAGTTGTGGCTCGAATAGCGCGAGACATAGTGTTGCTCTGGGTTAGTTTCGTTATGCATATGCTCATTCATTAGTTAGGACTGAACGAAAAAGGAACGAAGAGGCGCGCCCCTTCGAGTTAGGCTGTTAGAAGCTCCCTTTTTCTCAGGGAGCATTGGCCTTTCGAGAGTTGCCCTTGCCGGCTGCCAGCCGGGCTGCGGTCTGCAGCCGGAACCGAAGGAGCAGCTGATCTGGCGTGCCTCACGATACTTCGGTTCATTGTTGTTGGCTTAGCTCGTGTAGGCGCGATCGGTTTGTAGGGGTTCGTAGCATGGAAAACAAAAAATTTCTATCGCATACAAACAAACAAGCCAAGATCTATCTACTAGATTGTAGCAACGAGTCGATGGAATAACTTACCCTCGAAGATTCCAAAGTGTTTAACGAGAGCGGATTCTCGTGGGTGATGTAGTCGTACTCTTCCCGATCTCAAGATCGTGTAGACGATCCTTCCTTGCGTTCGGCAGCTTCATGATCGGTCTGCGTTCGATTTTCGATGAATACCTTCCTCTCCCTTGTTCCGGCGGCGGAGGTTGTATCACTCTCCTCGCGATTCGGCAGACAACTGTGGTAGGAAGTAGAGGAGATCCATGAGGCCTTAAGCCGGAGCGAGTATGGTGGAGTATGAGAGAGAGCTATTAGTGGCCTAGAGATTATACATACCAATTATAAGGCTCTAAACCGAAGGCTAGGGCAATTAGAAGCTCTAAACCAAAACGGCTCTAAACCGGAGATTAGAGGATAGGAACTTGTGTGTAGAGGAGGAGGCCTTGCCCCTCCTTTTATAGGTGGGAGGGGCGGCCAAGGGGAGGGGAGTCCCTCCCCAAGTCGGCCTTGGTTGGCGCGCCGGCTTGGAGGGACTCCTCCCCCAAGTCGGTTCCAACCACCTCTTGCTTGTTTCCCACAGTTTCCTGTTTTAGCCGTTTGACTTTTAAACTGGCCATTTGAATTTTCTGTTTTAGGATTCAATTTAATCCTTTATTTGGAACAGCACGAACACTTAGTACATGATGCAATCATTCCAATATGTAATGACACATTCATGTACCCCTCCCCCCCGGAGTGTCGGACAATCCGGAACCTTCTAGAACATTCCCGATGAAAACACCGGAATCATTCCCGAACTCCGAAACGGGACTTTCCTTATATGAATCTTATTCTCCGGACCATTCCGGATCACCTCGTGATATCCCGGATCCCATCCGAGACTCCGAACAACATTCGGTATCTTTCTCATAATACCATAACTACTCAAACAACGTCGAATCCTTAAGTGTGTCTCCCTACGGTTCGTGAATTATGCGGACATGATCGAGACACTTCTCCGAACAATAACCAATAGAGAATCTGGAAATTCATATGGCTCCCACATATTTCTACGATTACTTTGCGATCGAATGAACCACTTACATACGATACCAATTTCCCTTTGTCTCACGATAGTTTACTTATCCGAGGTTATGATCGTCGGTATCTCTGCATACCTAGTTCAACCTCGTTACCGATAAGTACTCTTTTCTCGTTCCCGTGATATGTGATCCCTTGTGAGCCAGTCACATGCTTGCAAGCTAATTGGATGACATTCCACCGAGAGGGCCAGAGTATATCTATCCATCATATGGATGGACAAATCCCACTCTTGATCCATGTGTTTCAACCAATACTTTCCGAACACTCAATGCCACCTTTATAGCCACCCGATTCGGTGTGGTGTTTGATGTCATCAAAGCATCCATCCGGTAAAGGTGATATGCATGATCTCATGGTCGAAGGAATTAGGTTACTATGTATCAGAAAGCATATAGCAATTGAACTATTGAAATGACTTGATCTTTATGCTACACTTATCTATAGGAGTATGTCCACCATATCATTCTCCTAACGATATGATCTTGTTGTTGATAACATCTCAATGTTCATGATAGGGAAACCACAATCATTAATCAACCAACAAGCTAGTGAAGTATAGAGGCTATACTAGGGACTTCAAATTAAGTTTACAAATCACACAAGTATCAATGTTTCCTTGTTAATACTATTATAGCATGAATGTAAACATTTATCATAAACACAAAGATATAATAATAACTACATTTATTATTGCCTCTAGGGCATATCTCCAACAGTCTCCCACTTGCACTAGAGTCATCTAATCTAGATTACATGGTAATATACCGAACACCCATGGCAGTTTGGTGTTGGTCATGTTTTGCCCTCGGGAGAGGTTTAGTCAACGGATCCGCCACATTCAGATCTGTGTGTACTTTGCAAATCTTTATATCCCCATCCTGGATATGTTCCCGAATAGCGTGAAAACGCATCTTGATATGCTTCAGCTTCTTGTGTGACCTTGGTTCTTGCGCATTGGCTATGGCGCCCATGTTATCACAGTAGATAGACATTGGGTCCAGCGCACTAGGAACCACACCCAGCTCTGTAATGAACTCTTTCATCCATATCGCTTCTTGTGAAGCCTCCGAAGCAGCCATGTATTCCGATTCAGTTGAAGATCTCGCCACAACGCTTTGCTTTTCACTCCTCCAGCTAACTGATGCACCATTCAAAATAAATACGTATCCAGATTGTGATTTAGAATCATCCGGATCGGTGTTTCAACTAGCATCGGTGTAACCATTAACAACGAGTTGTTCATCACCTCCATAAGAAAGAACCATATCCTTAGTTCTTCTCAAGTACTTAAGGATGTTTTTGACCGTTGTCCAATGATCCACTCCTGGATCACTTTGATATCTACTAGTTAAACTAACAGCATATGCAATGTCGGGTCTAGTACATAGCATGGCATACATTAGAGATCCTATGGCTGAGGCATAGGGAGTCTTACTCATCCTTTCTCTGTCTTCTGCCGATGTCGGACTTTGAGTTTTACTCAAGGTCGTATTGGGCAACATGGGCAAGAACCCTTTCTTGCTTTCTTCCATTCCAAACCTCTTCAGAACTTTGTCCAAATATGTACTCTGTGACAATGATATTTGGCGTTTCGATCTATCTCTATAAATCTTTATGCCTAATATGTAAGCTGCTTCACCAAGATCCTTCATTGAAAAACTATTATTCAAATATTCCTTGACACTATTAAGAAGGTCTACATCATTCCCAATCAACAATATGTCATCCACATATAGTATTAAGAATGCTCTGAGCTCCCACTCACTTTCTTGTAAATACAAGCTTCTCCATAAGTTTGTATAAAACCAAAACTTTTGATCACCTTATCAAAACGTTGATTCCAACTTCGGGATGCTTGCTTCAATCCATAGATGGACCGTTGAAGTTTGCATACCTTGTTAGCATCTTTAGGATCGACAAAACCTTTGGGTTGCATCATATACAACTTTTCATCAATATCTCCATTGAGGAATGCTGTTTTGACATCCATCTGCCATATCTCATAATCATAATATGCAGCGATTGCTAACATAATCCTCACAGACTTTAGCTTCGCTACCGGTGAGAAAGTCTCATCGTAGTCAACTCCTTGAATTTGTCAAAACCCTTTTGCGACAAGTCAAGCTTTATAGACAGTAACATTACCATCAGCATCTGTTTTCCTCTTGAAAATCCATTTGTTCTCGACAGACTTTCGGCCATCCGGTAAATCCACCAAATTCCACACTTGGTTTTCTTACATGGATCCAATCTCGGATTTCATGGCTTCTTGCCATTTATTGGAATCTGGGCTCACCAGCTCTTCCTCATATGTCTCGGGGTCATCGGTGTTGTCCACCAACATGACATTCATAACGGGATCATACCAATGCAGGTGGTACGAGTTCTCGTTGACCTCAGGCTCTGTAGCAACTTCAACCAAGTTTCATGATCACCATCATTAGCTTCCTCTCTTATTGGTGTAGGCACCAGAACTTATTCGGTCTTTGCGCTACTCGCAATTTCGAGAGAAGGTTCGACAACCTCGTCGAGTTCTACTTTCCTTCCAGTCACTTCTTTCGAGAGAAATTCCTTCTCTAGAAAGGATCCATTCTTAACGAAGATTTTGCCTTGGATCTATGATAGAAGGTATACCCAATAGTTTCCTTGTATCCTATGAAGACGCATTTTTCCGCTTTGGGTTCAAGCTTGTCATTGTAACTTCTTTACATAGGCTTCGCATCCCCAAACTTTAAGGAACGACAATCTAGGTTTCTTCCCAAACCATAATTCATACGGTGTCGTTTCAATGGATTTAGACGGTGCCCTATTTAAAGTGAATGCGGCTGTTTCTAATGCATAACCCCAAAATGATAGCGGTAAATCTGTAAGTGACATCATAGAACGAACCATATCTAAGAGAGTTCGATTACGACATTCGGACACACCATTACGCGGTGGTGTTCCCGGCGGTGTCAACTGTGAAAGTATTCCGCATTTCTTCAAATGCTCGCCAAACTCGTAACAAGATATTCACCTCCATGATCAGAACGTAGAAATTTAATCTTCTTGTTACGTTGATTCTCTACCTCACTTTGAAACTCCTTAAACTTCTCGAAAGTTTCGGATTTATGTTTCATGAAATAGATATACCCATATCTACTCAAGTCATCCGTGAAGGTAAGAACATAACGATAACCACCGCGCGATGCTACACTCATTGGACCACACACATCGGTATGTATGATTTCCAATAAGTCCGTAGCTCGCTCCATCATACCAGAAAATGGAGTCTTAGTCATTTTACCCATCAGACATGCTTCGCATCTTTCAAGTGATTCAAGAAGTCCATCGGAATGGAGTTTCTTCATACGCTTCACTCCAATGTGACCAAGACAACATTGCCACATATAGGTCGAATTATCGCTTGATTTCAAACGTTTAGCCTCAATGTTGTTGATATGTGTATTTCCACTATCGAGATTCAATAAGAATAGACCATCTATCAAAGGTGCATGTGCATAAAACATATTACTCATATAAATCGAACAACCATTATTCTCTGACTTAAACAAGTAACCGTCTCGCAATAAACAAGATCCCGATATAATGTTCATGCTCAACACAGGCACTAAATAACAATTATTTAAGTATAAAACTAATCCCGATGGTAGATGAAGGGGTAGCGTGCCGACCGCGATCACATCAACCTTTGATCTGTTTCCCACGCGCATCGTCACCTTGTTCTTCGCTAGCTTCCGTTTATTCTGCAGCACCTGTTTCGAGTTACAAATATGAGCAACCGAACCAGTATCAAATACCCAGGCACTACTACGAGTACTAGTGAGATACACATCAATAACATGTATATCAGATATACCTTTCTTCTTGATGTTGCCGTTCTTCAGATCCGCCAAGTACTTTGGGCAATTCCGCTTCCAGTGACCTTCTCCCTTGCAGTAAAAGCACTCAGTATCAGGCTTGGGTCCAACCTTGGTCTTCTTCGCCGGCGTGGTAACTTTCTTACCACCCTTCTTGAAGTGTCCCTTCTGTTTAGACTTGCCTTTCTTGAATTTGGTGGTCTTATTAACCAACAACACTTGGTGCTCTTTCTTGATCTCCACTTCTGCAGACTTTAACATAGCAAACAGTTCTGGCAACTCTTTGTTCATGTTACGCATGTTGTAGTTCATCACAAAGTTCTTGTAACTTGGTGGTAGTGATTGGAGGACACGGTAAATCCCCAAAGCATTAGGAATCACTATACCCAAGCTTTGAAGTTTGTTTGCGTGCCCGGACATCTTAAGCACATGCTCACTTGACGCTGCCCTCTTCCATCTTGCGGTTAAAGAACTTTTCGAAGCCTCATAGCTTTCAATTGCGCATGAGTCTCAAAAATCAATTTGATATCCTCGACAATATCATATGGGTCTGAATTCTCAAACCTTTTACAAGCTCCGATTCCAAACCATACAAGATAGCACTTGAACTATGGAGTCTTGATTCTTAGAAGCGAGGTAAACATTCTTTACTTCATCGGGAGCATCAATGCGGTGGGTCACCCGGTGCATCCACATAGGTCAAATTACCATTGAGGACAATCCTCAAATTGCGGAACCAATCCATGAAGTTGCTTCCATTGTTTTTCAACTTTTCTTTCTCTAGGAGCATTAAAATTGATGGTAGGGCTGCCATTGATCTACAACATATTTGCCATAGTTTAGACTAAGTTTATGACAAATTGAGTTCAAATTAATTAAGTAATTAAACTAGGTGAACTCCCACTCAAAACAACATCCCTCACATTGTTTTAGTGATCACACGAACCAAATCCACTACATCAACACCGATCATCACGAGAGTTGATATAGTTTCAATGGCGAACAATCGTCATGTTCATCATATCTACTATATGATTCATGCTTTACCTTTCGGTGATCCGTGTTCCGAGACCATGTCTGTACATGCTAGGCTCGTCAAGATCAAACCTTAGTTTCCGCATGAGCAAACCTGGCTTGCTCACGTTGTATACACTTGCAGAATCTAACACACCCGATCATCACGTGGTGCTTCGAAACAACAAGCTTTAGCAACGGTGCTAACTAAGGGTGAACACTTTATGACTTGAAATTCATGTGCATGAGGGATCATCTTATAATGCTACCGTCGTCTACTAAGCAATACAAGATGCATAAAGGATTAACATCACATGCAATTCAATAATATGTGATATGATATGGCCTTTCTTCTTTGTGCTTCCGATCTCCATCTTCAAGCACAAACATGATCTCCATCATCACCGGCATTGCATCAAGGTCAATGACGCTTCTCCATGGTTGTCGATCACCGGCTTCAACTATTACAACTACTTTGAATAGACACGGGTCTTAACATAAATTAAAGAAAACCATATGGCTCCGGTAGGTTGCCAACTTACAATAAGGAACATTGCATACATCAAATATAATCACAATCATGGCCATATCACATCAGCACACACCCGCAAAACAAAGTTAGGCCTCTACTTTCTTTGCATATTTTACGTGGTTTGGGGCTTTCAATAAGTGTCTTTCTAACTTACGAACAAGAACCACAACATTGATACTAGCATTGTTGATCACCCGTTGTAAATTGGATCTTAACTATGCTAGGAGAAAGCGAGCAACCATAAAGCCACTTATGCAATACAAGTTGCATGTCAAGCGTGGAGCAAGTCTCATGAACGATGTCATGTAAGGTTAGCCCTGGCGCTTCATCCCAACATACCGCAAGATGCAAAGTACACAAGAAGCAATCGACAATAAAAGCATCAACGCCCATAATGACCATTGTGTTCTACTCGTTACA
This sequence comes from Avena longiglumis, assembly GCA_030063025.1. Lineage (NCBI taxonomy): Eukaryota > Viridiplantae > Streptophyta > Magnoliopsida > Poales > Poaceae > Avena > Avena longiglumis. The sequence goes on along the minus strand of CP125974.1, from coordinate 449,944,006 downwards.
GATCTACATATAGACACGGCTCTGATACCACTGTAGGGGTTCGTAGCATGAAAACAAAAATTTTCTATCGCATACAAACAAACAAGCCAAGATCTATCTACTAGATTGTAGCAACGAGTCGATGGAATAACTTACCCTCGAAGATTCCAAAGTGTTTAACGAGGCGGATTCTCGGGTGATGTAGTCGTACTCTTCCCGATCTCAAGATCGTGTGAGCGATCCTTCCGCTGCGTTCAAGTGGCGCTTCCATGATCGTCACACGTTGATTTTCGATGAATACCTTCCTCTCCCTTGTTCCAAAGGCAATGGAGGTTGTATCACTCTCCTCGCGATTCGGCAACTGGCGTGGTACCTAGAGGGGAGATCATGAGGCTTCGCCTTAAGCCGGAGCGAGTATGGTGGAGTATGAGAGAGAGCTATTAGTGGCCTAGAGATTATACATACCAATTATAAGGCTCTAAACCGAAGGCTAGGGCAATTAGAAGCTCTAAACCAAAACGGCTCTAAACCGGAGATTAGAGGATAGGAACTTGTGTGTAGGAGGAGGCCTTGCCCTCCTTTTATAGGTGGGAGGGCGGCCAGGGAGGAGTCCCTCCCAAGTCGCCCTGGTTGGCGCTTGGCTTGGAGGACTCCTCCCCAGTCGGTTCCAACCACCTCTTGCTTGTTTCCCCAGTTTCTGTTTTAGCCGTTTGACTTTTAAGCGGCCATTTGACTTTTCTGCTTTTAGGATTCAATTTAATCCTTTATTTGGAACAGCAAGAACACTTAGTACATGATGCAATCATTCCAATATGTAATGACACATTCATGTACCCTCCCCCGAGTCTTGGGACAATCCGAACCTTCTAGAACATTCCCGATGAAAACACCTAATCATTCCCGAACTCAAACGGACTTTCCTTATATGAATCTTATTCTCGGACCATTCCGGATCACCTCGTGATATCCCGGATCCCATCCGAGACTCAACAACATTCGGTCTCTTTCTCATAATACCATAACTACTCAAACAACGTCGAATCCTTAAGTGTGTCTCCCTACGGTTCGTGAATTATGCGGACATGATCGAGACACTTCTAACAATAACCAATAGAGGAACTGGAAATTCATATGGCTCTACATATTTCTACGATTACTTTGCGATCGAATGAACCACTTACATACGATACCAATTTCCCTTTGTCTCACGATAGTTTACTTATCCGAGGTTATGATCGTCGGTATCTCCGCATACCTAGTTCAACCTCGTACCGATAAGTACTATTTTCTCGTTCCTGATATGTGATCCCTTGTGAGCCACCACATGCTTGCAAGCTAATTGGATGACATTCCACCGAGAGGGCCCAGGAGTATATCTATCCGTCATATGGATGGACAAATCCCACTCTTGATCCATGTGTTTCAACCAATACTTTCCGAACACTCAATGCCACCTTTATAGCCACCCGATTCACGGTGTGGTGTTTGATGTCATCAAAGCATCCATCCGGTAAAGGTGATATGCATGATCTCATGGTCGAAGGAATGAGGTTACTATGTATCAGAAAGCATATAGCAATTGAACTATTGAAATGACTTGATCTTTATGCTACGCTTATCTATAGGAGTATGTCCACCATATCATTCTCCTAACGATATGATCTTGTTGTTGATAACATCTCAATGTTCATGATAGGGAAACCACAATCATTAATCAACCAACAAGCTAGTGAAGTATAGAGGCTATACTAGGGACTTCAAATTAAGTTTACAAATCACACAAGTATCAATGTTTCCTTGTTAATACTATTATAGCATGAATGTAAACATTTATCATAAACACAAAGATATAATAATAACTACATTTATTATTGCCTCTAGGGCATATCTCCAACACGGTTCGCCCAGGCGCCCTTGCTTTCTGCGTTGGCATTCTCTTGCAGCATGTACTTTGAGCTTCTGCCTTTGCCGGGTCGACAGTCGGCTTGCTGTCTGAAGCCGGAACTGAAGAGTTTTCTCTAGGCACCTTGTGCAATACTATGCCACCTGTAGAAATCATGGGGGTCTAGGCCAGCCGGTACGAAGGCGAATGTGGTGCACGGAATTGGGACAAATCCCTCGGGACTATGCCGAGGCTTTCGATCTTGTTCATTTATTACATGAAAAAGGGAAGATACATACACTTCTTGTTCAAGTGTAAAACGGCCGGAGTAGGCTTGCGTTCCATGGGCGTTTTGTCTCCTTGTCTGAGCGATCTGCCTTGTTCTTTACTGTCTGTTGGGCGTCGGTCAGATAATATGAGTTGTTGTGCAGCGCCCGGCTGATGATGAATGGGCCTTCCCACGGCGGGGATAGCTTGTGCATTCCTTTGGTACTCTGGATGAGGCGCAACACCAAATATCCTTCGCGAAACGAGGTAGGCCGGATCCCACTGGCGTGGTAGCGGCACAGGTCTTGCTGGTAGATTGCTGACCTGGACAGAGCTAGCTCACGTGCTTCCTCGAGCAGGTCCACACTGTCCTCTCGAGCTTCTTTGGCCTCCTGCTCTGTGTAGAGTTGTTTGCGGGTGCGTCGAATTGGATGTCCATGGGGAGAACTGCCTCTGACCCATAGACAAGGAAGAACGGTGTGAAGCCGGTTGAGCGGTTGGGTGTGGTGCGCAGGCTCCAAAGCACAGCTGGCAGTTCCTCTATCCAGCATCCGGGTGATCTGATGAGTGGTTCAATCAGTCTTGGCTTGATTCCAGCTAGAACCAGCCCGTTGGCGCGCTCGCACTGTTCGTTGGATTGTGGGTGTGCGGCCGATTCCAGGTCTAGACGGATGCCATTCTCTCCGCGGAAACGGGCGAATGCCCCCTTCGCGAAATTGGTGCTGTTGTCTATGATGATGCTGTGTGGGTAGCCGAATCGGACGATGATGTCCGTGAAGAACTTGATCAGCGTTGCCCCATACAGCTTCTTGATGGGCTTTACCTTGATCCACTTGGTGAACTTGTCTATGGCTATAAGCAGGTGCGTCATGCCAGATCGAGCTGTTTTGAACGGCCCAACCATGTCCAGCCCCCAAACTGCAAACGGCTAGGTGATTGGTATTGTTTTGAGTGCCGCAGACGACATGTGCTTCAGCTGGCTGAATCGCTGGCAACCGTTGCATGCTTTGACTAGCTCCTCAGTGTCCTTCAGCGTTGTTGGCCAGTAGAAACCGTGTCGAAGTGCTTTGGCTTCTATTGCTCTTGACGAGGCGTGGTGGCCGCACTCGCCCTGGTGTATGTCCACTAGGAGCTTGGTTCCTTCTTAGTGGCTTACGCATCGCTGATAGATGCCCCCGACGCTGCGCTTGTATAGCTCGTTGTTGATGATGGTGTATGCGCTTGCTCTTCTCCGTACTTGTCGTGCGGCTACTTCTTCTGTCGGGAGCTCGTCCTTGGCCAAGAAGTTCATGAACGGCTTCGCCCAGTCGGGTGTTTCCCGAATGGTGTTCACCGTCTGCATGATGAGCTTAGTCTCCTCACAGATGGTCGGCTCCGGAATGTCGGGGGCTTATCAGGTGGGAGCTTGCTGACATAGACTGCGAACTGGCGCGAGGCGGTCTCCGGGTGCGACGCGGCAGTCCCTGGGTGCGGCGAGGCAGTCCCCGGGTGCGGCGCAGCAACACCCGGGTGTGGCACGGCACCGGCTGATCCTAGATCTGCATCAAGTATGATGGAGTCGAATTCTGGTGACGGGGTGATGGAGGGCTTGCGCAAGTGCTCGAGGGAGACTCCAGGCGGTATGGCTTGTCTTGTTGAGCCAAACCTGGCCAAGGCATCAGCGGCTTCGTTGTTGGCTCTGGGCACGTGGTGGAACTCGCATCCTTCGAAGCAGGCACACAGCTGCTGAACAAAGAAATGGTAGAGTGCCATGTTTGTGTCCCTTGCATCCCACTCCCCGGATACCTGCTGCACCACCAGGTCCGAATCTACGAAACATAGTATACTCTGTATGCCTATCTGCTTGGCCATCTTGAGCCCATGGATGAGCGCTTCATATTCGGCGACGTTGTTGGACGCCTTGAAGTGAATCTGGAGGACGTACTCCAGCCGGTCGCCTTTGGGTGAGGTTATGACAATTCCGGCTCCGAGCCCTCCTCGCATCTTGGAGCCATCGAAGTGTAGCTTCCAGTACGTTGAGTCAGGGACCGGTGGCATGTACTGGGTTTCTGCCCAGTCGACGATGAAGTCGGCCAGTGCCTGGGATTTGATTGTCGTTCTTGGCTTATATTGGATGTGTGCAGCGAGCTCGATGGCCCATTTTGCCACGCGCCCGGTGGCGTCCTTGTTGCCAATAATCTCCGCAAGCGGGGCTAGCGCTACCACCCGAATGGAGTGCTCTTGGAAGTAGTGCTTGAGTTTCTTGGAGGCCATGTACACGCCATACACCAGCTTCGGGTAGTGCGGGTAGTTCTGTTTGGAGAGCGACATCACCTTGATTAGATAGTACACGGGGCGTTGGACCGGCTGGGCCTTCCCCTCTTCCGGCCTTTCCACCACTAGTACCACGCTGACCACTCTGTTGGTGGCAGCGATGTACATCAGCATAGGCTCCTTTGCTGCTGGCGTCGCTAGAATGGGTGGCGAGGTGAGCATACGCTTGAGGTCCCGTAAAGCTTCGTCCGCCTGAGCTGTCCAAACGAATTTGTCCGTCTTTTTCATGAGTTGGTACAGGTGGAGGGCTTTCTCACCCAGCCGACTGACAAACTGGCTGAGGGAGGCCAGGCATCCGGTGAACTTCTGTACATCGCACAGGTTTTGCGGCAGCTCCATACGCTCGATGGCTCCAATCTTCTCCGGGTTCGCCTCGATTCCTCGCTCGGAGATGAGAAAACCGAGGAGCTTGCCGGCTGGGACGCCGAATACGCACTTCTCCGGGTTCAGCTTGATCTGGAAGCAACGGAGGTTGTCGAATGTCTCCTTCAGGTCTTCGAGCAGCATGTGATGCTCCTTGGTCTTAACGACGACATCATCGACGTAGGCATGCACGTTTTTACCGATTTGCGTCTGCAGGCATTTTTGCATGCAACGCTGGTAAGTTGCTCCTGCGTTTTTTAGACCGAAGGGCATGGTGGTGTAGCAGTAAGCCCCGTACGGGGTTATGCACGATGTCTTTATTTGATCGGTTACATTGAGATTAATCTGGTGATAGCCCGAGTAAGCATCCAGAAAAGACAACAGATCACATCCAGGGGTGGAGTCGATGACTTGATCTATCCGCGGTAGAGCGAAAAAAATCCATGGGACATGCTTTGTTGAGGCTGGTGTAGTCAACACACATGCTCCATGTCTTGTTCTTCTTCAGTACCAACACCGGGTTGGCCAGCCATTCCGGGTGGAAAACTTCCATGATGAAGCCGGCTACGAGCAGCCGCGTGATCTCCTCACCGATGGTCCTTCTTTTTTCTTCGGCGAAGCGGCGTAAAGATTGTTTGACCGGCTTCGCATCCGGTCGAACATGAGAGAGTGCTCGACGAGTTCCCTCGGGACACCTGGCATGTATTTTGGGCACCATGCAAAAATTTCCCGATTCTCATGGAGGAAGTCGACGAGCGCGCTTTCCTATTTGCTGTCTAGGTCGTCTCCGACCAGGACGAACTTGCTTGGGTCTTCCTCGTTTAGAAGGATCTTCCCCGTGCCCTGTGAGGGCTTGAATTGTGATTCTCCAACCGGTTTAGGTTCTCCAGCCGGCATGTCCTTCTGTAGAGCTGCCACGTTCTGCATTATGACGTGCTTCTCCTCAGCAATGATCATCGCTTCGGCTAGCTTGGAGTCGTCTGAAGCGCAATCGATCGACCGCTTGTAGCAGTCGTCAATGGTGATCACTCCCTTTGGGCCTAGGAGCTTCATCTTGACGTACGCATAGTGCGGTACTCCCATAAACTTGGTGAGGGCTGGGCGTCATAGTATGGCGTGGTAGGCGCTGGAGAGGTTCACCACCTCAAACCAGATTGGTTCGCGGCGGAAATTGTTCTCGCCGCCGAAGATGACGTCCAGCCGGATTTTGCCGATTGGCGAGTGCGACGGGCCTGGTACTGCTCCGTGGAACAAAGTGCTTGAGGGTTGCAGCTGGGATTCGCTGATGCCGAGCCGCTCGAGGCTACTCCGGTAGAGGAGGTTGATGCTGCTGCCACCATCGATCAGCACCCGGGAAAAGCGTCATGACTGCTTCTTGGAGATGATGATGGAGTCGAGGACCAGCGCGTAGCTGCCAGGGCTTGGCAGCACAACCGGCTGATCTTGCTTGCTCCAAGTGATCGCCTGATCTGACCAGTGCAGGTACTGGGGGACGGGGGGACGATCGCGTTTACTTCCGCCTCGCGCCTCCGCTTTGCGTGCTTTGTCTCAGGTTCCATAAGGAAGATGTGACAGTTGCCCACTTGCCGCGGGTAATCGTCTTCGTCATCCTCGCGGCGGTTGCGCCGCTCTCTGTTGTCCGGTGGGCCTCCGGCTGGCGGTGGAGGTGGTGGTGGGAGCCCACCGGCTTCAGCCATCTTCTTCGTCCAGATGCACTGGCGCGTTGTGTGATTCACAGGCTTGATGACACCGCTATGGAACTTGCATGGCCCGTCGAGCATGGACTCCATGGTGTATTTAGGCCGAGGCGGCCTATCATCCGGTCTCTGCCTCCGGCTACCGCCTGTAGCCGGATCGTCTTGCACGGCAGCCACTTGCTTGGTTCCATACCGGCTATCACCGGCTGTCCGAATGGTCGTCTTTCCTCTTGCCGTGACGGTTGTCGTGGCCGTGCCGCCTGGGGTGATGGTCGCCCGGCTGGCGGCGTTCCACTTGCTCGTCCGTACGATTTGGCCTTGTTCATCTACCACGATGGGCTTCTTCATGGACGCGTTGGCGGTGGCGTACTTGTCTGCGATGGCCATGACCTGGGCCATCGTTTGCGGGCCTTCCTTGCTGAGCATGTGCTTCAGCATGGTGCCATCTCGACAGCCGTTGGTGAAGAAGTCGATTGCCTGGTGCTCTCGCACCCCCTCGCACGAGTTGTGCATGCTGGTCCACCGGGGGAGGTAGGCGCGATCGGACTCATCCTTGCCTTGCACGCAGAGGGCAAGCTCGCGAGGTCGACCCGGCCACTTGTATGTTCCAGTGAAGTTGTGAATGAACGCTTCTTCGAAGTCCAGCCAGGCGTTGATGCTGTTGTTGGGGAGGCTGTTGAGCCATGTTCTTACCGAGTCGACGAGCATGAGGGGGATGTAGCGGACGGCCAGGCAGAGATTTCCATTGGCGATTCCCACTGTGGTAGTGTAATCTACCAACCAATCCTCGGGCTTGACCGTGCCGTTATACTTTGGCGTGTCCCTTGGGAGCAAAAATCCCTTGGGAAACGGCTCGTTCCGGATCCGCGGACTGAATAACTTCGGGTCAGCCGGACTCTCCTCCTCCAGCGTGCGCGACTGCACCAGGAAGTCGATACGCTCGCGTGCGTCAACCGGCTCTCGGGGTCCAAGCCGACCCTTCAGACGTGACGCATGCGGGTCCTTGTTCGCCTCTGCTCCCTCCTCTGGAGCACGCGTCTTCTTTCCTTGGGACGCTCCCGCTGACGGAGCGCGACTCGCGCTGGAGGTAACCGCGTCTCGGTTGTGATGACCGCGATTGCCAGACTCGCCACGCGGGCGGCTGTTCTGCCCGACTCCTCCCGCTGAAGATGTCTGCTGATTTTTGCTTCCTTCGCGCGCCGTCTGTTTTGCGCCTTTGCGGTCGACTATGTCGCGGGAGTTTCCCATCTAGTTGGGGGCGCTCTCAGCTTGCTGCTTGTTAGCGGTGGCGAGGAGGAGCTGGACGCGCTCCTGCTGGCGACGAAGCTCTACGCCCTCAAGGTGTTTTAGCTCCTCGGCCGCCGCCTCGGCCGCTCTCATGTTCTTGGCGGGGGTGCTGTAGACGGGTCGCACCGCTCCTGCATGTGAATAGCCGGCGCGGTCCAGTTTTGACGCTAGGTCGCTTCCCCGGTGCTGGATTTTCCCGACGAAGCCATGAGCAGCGTTGTACTCATGCACAGTGGCATTTAACCGGCGTTGGTTAGCTGCGACCTTGGTGGCCTCCTCTAGGAGCTTCTGTCATGTTGCTTCGAGTGCGGCCGCGACAGCTACTAGGTCTGCCTCGACGACGACTGGAGCGCGTTCAAGTGCTGGATGGAGGCAGTGAGCGGGTCTTGCTCTTTCTCAGGCATGGAGTTTTCTCCTCCTGCTCGACGCTCCTGAGGAGGGCGATGGTTTTTGCGAGCGTTCACCACCATGACTTCGACGCAACCACTTACCACGACCGGACCATTGGCGAGGCGACTGAGAGGCATGTCGAAGACGGGGGTGACCACGCTGGGGAAGGCCTCGGCGATGGTGGAGACATAGACGCGGATGTCCCCAAAATGCATGACGGAGCCGTTGGCGGGGAAGGTGTTCCCGGCGAAGCACGTGGCGTTGTCGATGACGCAGTCAAAAGCGCCAAACATGAGCACGAGGACTGAGGCCACACGTTCACCGGCGACGAGTGGAAGTCCCGTGCGGAAGATGATCCCAGCCGAAGCAATGTGCCCCACGGTGGGCGCCAACTGTCGGTGTGGAACACGGCAGTGCCATCGGGGATGGCTAAGAAGGGACACTCGGATGCAATCGGTGGCTCACGCAACGGGTTGGGCACGGTAAACTGCAAACACAACAACATACCCAGGTTCGGGGCCCTCTCGGCGAGATAACACCTCTACTCCTGCAAGATGAACTATATGAGGGGGTGAATGCCCAATACATATGCTCCTTGAGTTGTTTCCTTAGCAACTATAGAGAGCTAAAGGAAGATCAATTCTAGTGGCTAGCACTTCTATCCTTCAATTGTTGCCTACCTAGAACCCCAGCTCTGCCCTCCCTTATATACTGGTCTAGGAGGGCAGGTTACAAATTAGGCCCTATGGTTCACTGTTTGGATATGGGTTTATAGTATAGGGCCGTCTGCAGGGCCCATCTGGTGGGCATCACCCACTTATTTAGCCGTCCCCCGAGGTTTCTTTGGGGCGTCAGCCTTGCTTTAATGGTCACCCGGACTGCTTTGGCCAGCCAGCCGACCACTTTGCTTTATTTTCGTCGGGTAGCGCCGGTCGTGACGGCACGCCAGCCTGTCTGATGACGAGAGAGGGCTAGAGGCGTACCTTGCAAGGGAGCGTCAGGCCCTCCGAGCTCTCCATCGATTTGCCTGAGTTGAGGCTTGTCGATCACACAACACACATCCATATCAATGCAGAGTTGCTCATGCTTCGTGAGAAACTGGTAGATGTAAAGTTTGAACTCACTTGCACATGACCTCACGCGAGATAAAGAACTGCCAACAAAAGCTACCTAGCTGCCGCTTCAGCACCATAAGGACTAAGCCCCCATCGTCAACACCGGTGCACAATGAGAAGAAATCCAGAGCTGCATCGTAACGAATTTGGTGAATCTGCCGAAGAGATGAACCAAGAATACTATAGGTGACTGATGTGTTCCAGGGCTGGCTCTATATTTTATGGGCCCCTATGCAAAGTTGGTGATATGGGTCCCGAGGCTAATATATATGTAAGAATATCTATATTTTATCTATGTAGATATATTACACTATATATTATCTACTTTCCCCTGTAAAAAAGTTAGAAGTTAACAGCGTTCCATGCATCCTTAACCTAAGATGTCTATAAAGAATTGTTAAGCACTTAAACAATGTTATATTAAGAAATAAACACTAAAAGAATAGAACAAGTGGTATTTCTTGCTAGCTTGATTACCTCGTAGAAGAACCAACCAGTGTTGACCTGAAACAATTATTCGGTAGTCACAAGTATGCTACCTATGACCTCAAAATTTTTTTGATTCAATCGTAGCACCAGAATTTGTGTCGGCATCATTACGCATATAAGAATCAAATAATTCAAAAAGTACAACCTAATCTAGCATGCTTGCTAAAGAGGCAAGGGGTAAATGGATTCAATCATGGATTACACTAGATATTAGACAACGACTTAGATCACCGATTCATGAAATTATCGGGAGGCGGGGGCAAGCAGGGGTGTTATCGTGAGGAGAAGCCGAGTATGGAGAGGAGTAGATAACAATCAGGAATAGTCAGAGGTTAAGAGACATCAATTGGCAATCCCGGTACTCGGGTCAAAGGCGATCTCTAGCCTCCAAGCGGCCTAGGCAACAAGGCCAGACGGTGAGTCGAAGTTGAACTTACTAGAAAAGAAACGAAGGGGAGTCGAGGAGATCGATCGATCCCAGCGGCACTTATTTTTCCAATCGATACCTTCATAGTGTACGTTTCTTAGTATGGTTGACTGGCCTTTAATTTGCATCCAATTTTTTGAGCAATATTTAACAACAAATATCCACCGATGGGCCCTCCTAGGCATGGGCCCTAGGCCCTTGCACAAGTGGCCATGGGTCAGAGCCGACCCTAGTTGTAATCAATCAAGAACATGTGTAAGAGTCGGAGCGTGTATAGAGGTGATGACACTTCTGATCCATGATAAACCTAAGAACAATATAAACGATTAAACATATTTTATTTGAACTAGTTGAGCAGCCCATCAGTATTTCCGCAATGGCGCTAAGTAGAGTAGGTCTGGCTAATTATGCCCCTGAATTATACGGTCTAATTGTTATGCCGCTTCGACCTAATGAGCAGGTTCAACTGCTAAAATAGCTAGGCTACCTATTAAAGGGGGTAAAATCTAAGACAAGTTTCACTAAATAGGATAATGTAGAGGAATTTTCACTAAATAGGGTAATTTGTATCACAGAAGTATAACTAGGGGGTAAAAAAATAGAATTTACTCTATGCAATACTAGTATATCTCAGAATAGATAACATTCTACTTATTGGGAGTGGTTCTCTATAATGATTCATTTATTTTAGAATCATAAGGCTTTTAATAATTCCATGCCGCTGGATGACAAGTCTTCGTTAAGCGGATCCGCAAGTATACGAGTCGTTCGTATATGTTTAACATTAATTCTTTGATCTAGATTCAATCTTTCGCAACATGATACTTAATGTTGATATGCTTGGCAGCAACACTAAACTTGTCGTTGGTCGTATAGAAAATTGTCAATGCGGTCTTGAAGAAAAGGGAACTGTGGAAGTATATAGAATTATATACTTGAACGTGTGAGATTATTGCTAACGTAAACATCGGTAGAGATTTGGTGCACATGGGGTACAAGTGATCTCGCTCTTTTTTAAAAGAAAGTCATATTTTTGAGTTTTAAAAAATTATGAAAAATAAATCAGGGTATAGCCACTGATGTATACCACAAATGTGCAAAATGACAATTCAAGAAAATATATATTTTGACCTACACAAAAATAACAAAATTCTAGATCTATAATACAGCGATTTCATATCACAAAAAAGTCACACTTTGTCGTTTTTATGTAGCCCAGGATACAAAACGTTTCAGATTATAATTTTATGCATTTATAGGATACGTCATTAGCAACTTTTAGGATTTTGTTTCGAGATAATTTTTAACCATTTTAATGCGCAAGGAACACTGGAGCACGGCTGCACGGGAGTCAAAAGGACTTTCGGACCTAAACGTAGCAAAGCTTGCAGTGTTCCTTGGAAAATGACTTCCGAGAGTGGCATGGGCTTAAATTTGTTTTTTCTTAGAATTTGGCATGGGCTTAATTAATAGCCGCCATGGGCTGGACTGGAGATGGGTACAAACATGGCCCATGCACCAGTTTCCCTTGGTTGAGACAAGCCCTACCCTTCACACGTGATTGTGATACTACATAGTCTCAAATTTGGTTTTGTGAATGTGTCCCAGCGATGAGCTCGAACAGACTATACAAAAGCCAAAAACCCAATGGAGGGAGGTAAATCGTCCCGACAGCAAAAGGGTGAGGCGACGGCGATCCGTCGATACTTCCTCAGAAAAGGCTCGTCGGAAAAGACGGGGACGGAGATCGAGTTCCGGAGCCCGGGACCGGATCGAGGCCGTGGCGCCGTCGCTGGTCGTGGACAGGCGTGGCGCCGCGCGTGTGGTCCACACGCGACGCGGACGGCCGACCGGAGATGGTCAGATACTGCTGCTGCTCGTAGACGAGGAGCGACGTGCGCGCGCGTGCGTGCGTGCGTGCATGGGTCGCGACTGGCGAGAGACTGATTGGCCGGCTGGACCACGCTCCACGCTGACCCCCTGGTGCGCTGAAAGCCATGCGGCGTAGTAACGCGAATTTACCGCGTCCAGGTCCAGCTGCCTCCTCTCTTCTTCCCCGCCACACGTGCGCTCGCGTTCTTCATTTCAAACGCAGCTAGTAGTAGTAGTATCTCAGGGTGCGAGCATTAACTGCCTGCCGACGTGGGCGCCGCGTCTGCCTGCCCTAAAATCCCCCCATTTCAGACGCCTCAAGTTCATTCAAGTTCAAGTTACTTTTACAGATTCATTCAGAACATGGTGCGCGTACTCACTACGTACGTACACTGCCTCAAAAAAAAGTTGTCGAACCCACTCGGGGGATAAATTGGGGGAACTAAAAATACACTGGTAGGGGTACTAGCCTAGGAAGAAAAGATCACTAATAAGTTAATCCCTGGCGATAAGTACCCGGCCGGCGGGCCGGGCAGGGCAGGGCAGGGTTCACATGTGGCGAATCACTGTGGTTCCCTGGCGCATTCGTACGGCCACACGCGACAAACTTGTCAATAAGCGGACGACGAGAAAAGAAAGAGAAGCGTAGCACGGAAACGAGGTTCACGGACAGGATAAGCGACTAGCTTAGCTAGGGGCGTTTGCCACCGGATCCATCCAACAAGGAAAAAGATTTGGCATGACGCCGTGTTCTGTTCTAGAATCGCTGCCCATCGCCAATCTTACTACAATACTACTAGCTAGCCCATGTTCTGTTCTAGATAAGTCGCCAATCTTAACACTATGAGGAAATCCATACCAATCTTAATACTAGCATTGAGGAAATCACTGATCTTCATAGTATGAGGATCGTTGGCGTTTCGAAAAATAATTACTAGTACTAGCAGCAGAGGCACACGTCTCAGGTTTTGTCTTTCTTTTACCCGCACAGGTAGTACAGACTACAGAGCAGCAAGACTAGTAACTGTCATGCAGCGCGCGCAGTTTTTAAAACATCATCATCAAACTCTTTTGTTGGAAGCAGGGCAGTCGGATTCCCTCGGCGATGCCTGCCTGCCTCCTGCGTGTGCCTCCTGCAGCCGCTGCCGGTAGGCGCTGCGCGGGACACGTCGGCGTCGCGGGATCGATCACGACAGGACGAACGTGAGGGGAAGACGAATAAATCTAGGCGCACGGGCGGCGGCATCCGATGCTGGAGCCAGCGGCTCGGCCAAGTACAGGACGCACAGGAGGCAGAGGAGGCAGGGAGCCGCGCGCGGCAGCGGCTATCCGGGAAATTCGCGCGCGGCGGCTCAGTGGGAATCCCAGGCGTGGAAACCGCGGGTTTTTAAATTCAATCTCGGGGCGATTCCCCCCCACGGGCCACGACGGTATCCGATGATCCCCCTGTCCACTCCCCTCGGGCCACGAGCCACAGCGTCTCCACGCGCTCTCTGCGGCTGCGCGCGCGTCGGTCCACACCCTTGTGCTCATTTTGCGCCCGGATCCTTCTTCCTACTACTACCAGTAACTCGATCAGAGTGGGAAGGAAAAGCCGTGACGGGTTTCTGCACCTTTGTCTTCGGATTCTTCGCGCGCGCGCGCGCTTCATTCGTTTCCATTGGCGCGCACGTAGGGATCTGCTGTGGCTGCTCTCCTTTTCCTTCATCGTACCAGCTGATTGGTTGGATTTGGCGAATCAGGCCCGCTACAGATAGGCACCTTGGTCCTCGGAGATTTGGCTCGCACATGTACGTACAAGAGAAATGAGGGTCTTGCGTTTGGTTGGCTTGCATCATGTAAGTGATAACCCCTAAGAGCAGGGGATATCTGTAGCACCTCTCAATGTGGAAGTATGATATTGAACCGCGAGAGCCAGAAGCTAAAGCTATTTATTCTCTCTATGTCATAAATCTAGTAGTTTATACACTAGACAGATGAAACAGAATAAAGGGAGTTGACTGAGTGCAAATAACTAAAATACAGCAAATAAAAAATATAAAATTGTCCTAATCCTCTATATGCAATAGGGAAAGACAAACAATTTTACTTTGTATAGGAACAATGTATCTGGGTTCATGGGTTTACTCAATCCTCTCTCTTCAACAATGGCAGTGATCGTGTTATGGATGATAAAGTACACATAATTTTCATGCTTTAATGGCTAGCATTTATAAGGGACACATGTCTTAAACCACACTGTTGAGAAAGACAGTAAGCTTTCATGTGATGTGTCACTTAGCGTGCTCATTGCTGTCACTTACGCCACGAATATTTCTTCTATTTTTACTCCAAGACAAAGGATGTGGTGCTAGTTGTCATATTAGCGGTACTGTTTCTGTCACTCGGCTACAACTCTCATCTACATATATCACATCCCTTTATATTAAACACACTACAATACTATAATGCAAAGGTTTTATATGTTGTGCATCTCCCACCTTCTCATCTACCTACACTTGGCGGGGTCAAACTCCTCATGATATGGAAAAACAAGGCATTACCTTGAAAACAAAGGGAATATCTCATATGGAAAGAAACATATATGATACATTGTGACTTACGATAACCAATAAAAATGCTATAAACATCATAATATATTTCTAGAGAATAATAAGCTATAAACATGCAATACAATGGTAAACACATAACATATAGCATCTCTTCCATAAAAAACACGTATCATCTCACACCATAATACCCACCATAGGAATTACATAGATAGTTCCATAATCATGTAAGGCAGCTCATATGGACCATAACAATGATCATACATAGAGAGAGATTGGATCAAGTTAGCACCGCCATAGTCTAAAGGGTGGACTAATGAGGTGTTGGTGAAGGAGGAGAGGCGGCCGGAGGAGATTCCAGCAGCGGACCCCCCTTCAATCTTTCTCCGATGATGGACTGCATCCTCTTTGTTTATGTGGTTTGGATCTCCACCTCCGCCCGGTGGGAAATAAAATACTGGGGGTATATATAGGATGCTTTAGGTTAACAAAACTCCGTATGCACAAGATTGATATCGATCATACAATTAAGGGGGAAATGGACCCCATGGTGCGGCCATAAAGGGCCAACGCGCCATGGGTCCTATCTCCAAACCCATTTGGAAGGGCATGTGTGCCCCAATGTGTGGTTTTGGTAATTAATGACAATCTATACAGACTAAGGTTTGCATTGAGTCACACTTGTAGGGATTGTCCATTGACATCGCTTGAACCATGTGTTGGCTTCAAGATTGAACAATAAGCAGTGTCCATAGGCTTTGGGCCTATTGGAATCATGTTGAAGAATAAGAAGTATAAGGACAAGAAGAATAAGAATAAAGAAAAGAATATCAAGAGTGTGTTGAACAAGAAGATAGAGTTCCTCATGTGTATCTTTAAGACATCATCCTACTGGAGTTAGAAAAAATGAAGTGCAAGCTCAGTATGCTCCGTCTCTAGGAGATCACATGCTTGAAGCTTTCCATCCTCGGTGATCATGGATTGATGAATACAAGTTCAAAGAAATGGTTTCCCCATGGTTTATGGGGAGAAATTCACAAGTCCTCATCAAGCAAGAGCGAGCAAGAGCAATCAAGAAAGAGGTTCCATCTTGAGGAGGACAACATCATCTACATCAAGTTAAAGTGGAATGCTTAAGGAAAAGGTATTATCTTGATAGGTTTTACCTTTTGTCGGTCTCATGTTGTTAGTTGGGAGACCGTTTTATGGGATAGATAACCGTACTATCAAGAGGGGCTCTCGAGTGAGTAACTTGATCATATCCTTTGGAGAGATCTCAAACCTTGGCATACTTGGCATCATATTTCTTGTTTATTATTTGGTTCTTATTCATGAGAGGATTCATATTTTTTGTTAATCTCCATGACAATCTCAAGTTCATAGAAAACGGATTTCATATGCATTCTCTATTGTCTTTTCGATGTTGGAGGTTTTACTGGTTTATCTTTTATAGATAGGTTAAACCTTTCATAATTTGGTTCTATATTACCTTGACAAATTATGATTTTTCCATGAATAATATTTTAGAGATTGTTACTATCTTCAAAAGGAGCCCTAGATCATCAAAATCGGAGTCCATATGCAAAAATTATGATCATTTTTGTATTGGTGTTTTTAACAGTTTTTAGATGGGTGGAGACTCCGGGTGGGCGGAGACTCCGGGCTTGACTCTGGGGTTTTACCAGGAGCTTCTGGTAATCTCTCCCCTTGACCAGGATGTTCTAGAGGGCCGGAGACTCTGGGGTTTGGACCCCGGAGACTCCGGGGTAAGTGTCCAGCAATGGCTATATTTTATGGGGAACCTATAAAAATCCCCCTTCTTCCTCCTCGGACTGGTTGCTTGCTGTTGGAGGGATGAACACAGATATGGTCAAGCTAAGGAATAAAGGCAATGTTATTAGGGTTATAAGCCGACTAATCTGGGTCGTCCAAATGAGGGCCGAGCTACCCAAGACGGGTTAACTCGGAAAGAGTCAGCCGACATATCCTATATGTCGACACATTATCCATATTGTTCTCTTGTATGCAGGTACCACCGTGCCGAGTCATCCAGGCTAGGGGCGACTCAGAGGTTGGCGAACACTAGAAGGTGTGGACCGGCCTTAGAGCCAGCGCTCTCCCATAATTCATGAAGAGGATAAGCGCTAAGTCAAGGTGTGCCCCCGAAAACCTAGAACAAGGTCTGGTCACAAGATTCCCGGAGGAAACAGTGTCAGAAAGCCAACAATCTGAAAGGATGGGCAGGTCATGTCCCATCAAAGGACCCCCACGATGTGAACAGGATCTGGCTAGCCAATGAATTTTGTACTATGGAGTATGCTGGGAATATGCTTGACACGTCATCCCTAGATGTAACCTCCATTGGAGAAACCAGAGAACATCCTGCATCAGGCGATAGAGAAGCTGGCCACGCCATTTGCCCCCATAGTTGATCCGGCTCGAGCACATGTTGAGCTGGAAGAGACTCAGCAGAAAGTGCTCGGGGGAGCCATGCAAGTACCTCAGGCTCAGCAGGCATTGCACATTACCCTGCGTGAGTACAATAGAGAAAATAGGATAAACACTAGTCCAACTTGATTAGATGGTATGAGAAGCATAGGAAGGAACCTCATCAGTGAGATAGATAAGAAACATGCACCAGGACGACAGTGTCGGGTAATCCACTGTCCATAGGTATGCTGAGGTATAGCACCCCGACAAAGAACCTGAGAGCTGCAGATGCACTAGCTGTCGAGATATACGCTTTATCTAGTGAGGCTTGGCAAAGGCAGAAATATTGAGTCAATGAGCTGGTGTGAATCGCAAACCAGCAGAAGGAGGAACTGCTCAGCACAAACCCAATGAGAGTGGGTGGCTCTCATGTAGTTCATTCATCTAGGGGCGTACCTGCAAGATCGGCCACAACAAAGTCATCATTCGAGCAGCTACAAGAAGAGAAAAAAAGTGTGAATTCTGGTAGAAGGAACAACCAAATGGTGCCTTATGACCCGAATGTGTCCGGGAAAAACAAAGCAGTATAGGGAAATGCCAAACAAGCAAGTGTTGGCCGTGGAAATGGTGACCAGGGAAATTCTGATCAGGGCAATCCGAGTCAGAGAAATGCCGGGCGCAGCAATGCCGACCAACATAACCCGAATCAAGGTCATCATTCGGCTGGAGGACATCAACAACAACCATAGAATCAACCTCGTTAACAGCAAAGTGTGGGACCAGCAGGACATCAGCAACATGCTTATCTGGCCCATAAGAGATACAATGATGGTTATTCAGCCATGATCGATGTCGGGTTTCCTAAGCCGGATCATCAAGTGAATGCATTGGCCACATGATTGGGAAATAGGAACTTGTAGCCGTATGATGCGAGGCTCAAGTTGGACACTATCTATAGATCAAAGATGTTAGATGGACAAGGTCCACCAGGTCCGACGTGTTTTGGACCTCTGATTATGAGGGAGCCACATGTGCCGAATTTTTAGTTGGCAAGAGGAACAAAGACATATGAATACAACACCAAGCCGCAAGATTGGTTGATAGACTATGCCGCTGCTGTGTACATCGCATAGGGAAATCTCATATGGGCAGTAAGATATCTTCCGCAGATGCTGGAAGGGCCAAAAAGAGTTTGGTTGAATAATCTTCTAGCTGGAAGCATAAACTGCTGGGTAGATATGAGGAAGTGTTTATCAGTAATTTTACTAGTACATACAAGAGTTCTAACATGCCCCAGCAGCTGGCGATGTGCAAGCAAAGGCCGAATGAGACCGACCAAGAGTTTTTGACTCGGTGGAGTAATCGAGTCATAAGCATCACATGGTTTGTACAAGGGCGCAGATACGAAAGTGTGTTATGGCAAAGACTATAAAGAGATATGCCAACTACGTTGGCCGAGACAATTAAGATTGCCGACTCATATGTATTGGGTGACCCGACCCAACCTCAGCTTATGTCGTCAGATCCGAATGAAGAATATTGTTCACGTAATGGGGCCGGGTCATCCCTAAGAAATGATTTCCGAGGTAAAAGAAGGGATGAAAGGCCGAATTATCGTTATGGCTCGAATCAGGTGGCTGTTGTGGGCCATATGAGCCATGTGTTGGGAATAGCCAGCGACAGAAAAGTGGTGGACAACAGTGGACACAAAAAAGTGACAGGAAAAAGCAATGGAGCAATGATCAAAAGAAGCAATGGCAGGAAAGGCCCAAGTACACCTATGAGATGATGTTGGACCAACCTTGCAAGTTTCACAAGCCAAATCTGGCTAAGCCAACGAATCACACAACAAGGAAGTGTGCATGGATGCAATGAACTAAATATGTAGAGATGGGTCCGCCTCAGGCGCCTTGTCTCCCACATCTCACAGGAGCAAATGCTCAGCAGTTGATGTTGCCCCCACCACTACCGAGATAATATGAGAACTAGGAAAGAAGGGAAATGGTGAATCATGTAGGAAACCAGAACCAAGGAGACAACGGAAACCTCGGCCAAAGCGGCCGAAATGAATATTGAGAGCACCATCAAAGTTATATTGTCTTCACGATAGAAGAAACAGATAGGCAAAGTGTGTAGAGGCACCATATGGAAGTGAATGCAGTTATGACGGCAGTGCGATATTTATGTACTAGTCGGACAAGGAGATCACTTGGAGCATAAGGGACCACCCCAAGATTATGTAGAATCATGGGTCACATGCTTTGGTGCTTGATCCGACTTTCATCAGGCCGAACTTAAATTTGAAATTCTCCAAGGTGTTTATCGATAATGGCAGCAGTATTAATATACTGTACAAGGATACGATGCACAATTTGGGTATCTCAGATAACATGCTTCGATCGACAAAGACTACTTTTCACGACATTGTGTTGGGTCTGTCATGTGATCCGATTGTAAAGGTCCAAATAGATGTATTATTCGGCACAAGATATAATCGTAGGACTGAAAAACTGTTGTTCGAGGTTGTGGACCTTCACAGTTGTTACCTTGCTTTGCTCGGAAGCCTGACATTATCAAAGTTCATGGCTAGAACCCACATAAGTTACTTGAAGATGAAGATGCCAGCGCCATATGGATTCATAACTGCGGTGACCCAGCATACCACTACATGTGTTGTACACTATAGTCATTGACATGACATCCACATAACACCGTTCCCTAAATATCACATCCCTCGGAGTGGTACAACAGAAACATTGCTGGTCCATATTATAAACATACACACATTATTATTATTACAATACCAGATGTTCAAGACTTCAAAAGATTCAACTTACAAACCAAATATAAACTATTTCAGCGAAAGTTTTAAAGTGACAAGTTCAACTTCGAATTGATCTCAGCAACTTATTATTATATATTGTTCATGTTTCTCGGCTCAATTGGTTACTAATACTAAGGAAGTTATTCTGACTCATTGTGCTCTCCTCCATAGACGATGTCATAGTCCACCCCTTCTACAGCACCGGACAGATATGTCTCCTCGTAGTAGACCTCCTCTTGGCTCTTAGCTGCATACATTAGCGTATCTTCTGGATCCTCAGAGTCTAACCAGGGGATCAAAGGAAAGAGTGAGTATCAGCGTTACCCAGCAAGTTCATTATATGCAAGGTGGGAAGTTTGATGCTCTATCTACCACCTCGGACTATTAGTCCTTGCCACTATGCAATTTTCGTAAATATTTCTTCAAGATTGATTTTATTGTTAAAAACTATGCCCATCAGCCTTCACAGGTTGACCAGAACTTTCATGGAGTTCCTTTTCTGCTGCGTTCGTAGCTCCTTCCAGGAACAGGGAGTAACAAGTTTCAGTTCTTACACTCTATAGAGGTGCGTTACTTTACCCATGAGAGGTTAACTCTTTGTTGCACAATCGGGCGTACTTTCCCGTCCACAATTCCATGATGTGGGGCCGAGTAGGTGATCCAAGCCAATCACTGCCCTTTCTCGCGACCCCACATAGAACACGATCCCCCAAGCAGAACGACCTCTGTTATTCCGCATAGTGAAAATAATTATGGTTGACTCCTTGAGGACTATAGTGAGCAGACAGGAACCTGGTCGCCCCCATCAATATGAGGACATACCTACGACGGTCTCTCAGGGATAGTCTAGACACCAATATCGCGGGAACTAAGGGGTACCACCCATGCTGAGCCTCTTAGGGCACATCAGCGTCACGAGATGGTCATCTTGTTCATGTGAAAGGAGGAAGATCCAGCTGACTTCTTCGTCCCATTCCAAATCTCATGGTTAATGCGTGATATACGGCGCTAGAATCACTGATGTCATGGGTTGTTAATTCTTAGGTGATTAATCTTGTTGCAAATAGAAACCTAAGTTCTATTTCTCCCCTAATCCATATCATCACTTAGGATGATATCAACATTTATTTGTTTTGAGAAAATAATATTTTCTTTCTCTGAAACATAGATGATAACACACAATTTATAAATACTTTGATAAAGACTCTTCAAAGGACATGATCAAGTGATGAACTTGCCTTGTGATTGCAAGGTAGTGAAGTTGGATGCTTGCACTAGACCTTGAGTTTCTATGTCTACAAAACATCATTATTGCCCAGTAAGGACAATATTTAAAGAAGCAAAAATGAACATGCATAGTAATGTAATGCATCATTTGTTATTTATTTTCTTTATGTGTTTTACCCAATATTTTAGTTTTATGGAATTTCTTTAGGTAGTTAAGAAATTCACTTTAAGGAATAACTTTAATATTTTATAGATATTATATTCACTAGTTTTATAATGTAATATATTATTTATAGAGTTTAAAACTAGTTTTTATTTAATATATTATTTATTTACTTAGTAATTCTTTTTAAGAATAAGCATTTTAATTAAGGAGATCTTATTTTGGTATCTTCAAATATTCATTTAGTATTTTTCTAAAATACTATAATAACTAAATATAATAAAATTTATTTTTATTAAATTCCATAAGGAATATATATTATAAAATATTTAACCTAAAATTCATTTATTAAAAATAGGTTTCTTAATTTAGTTTAATAGGTTATTTTATTATGAATCTAAAGATATATTGTTTACATTTTTAAGGCTCTTATTTTATTTTCTAAGATTTATTGAATTCTAGGGGTATTTTAGTCTTTTACTTAAATTATTAAAATCCTTTTAGGATTTGGGCCAACCCATTGGGCTATTTGGGCCAATCTTGGCCCAATTGGCCTGGTCAAAATATCTTCCCGAAGTGGTATTGGCCCTATTGGCCCAGTACACTATCTCATCTCTCTCTCTCTCTCTCTCTCTCTCTCTCTCTCTCTCTCTCTCTCTCGTTCTCACCTCTTCTTCTTCCTTGACCCCGTGGTTGCCGACACCCCCGCCGTGCGATTAACGCCTCCGTGGTCCTCTCTGGCCGTCGTCATTGTGCATGGCATGGTTCTTGACCCTGCTCCTTTATCTAGTCCATTTCGATTTGGATTTGGGGCTCTCCAGCGGCCAGGCTGGCTCCATCCCGAACCCTAGGGTTTGAGGTGATGCCGGTGATGCCTCTGCCGCTGCTCCAGTGGTGTTGTGGGGTGTTCGTATGTTGCGTCTTTGGTCTTGCTTCGCTATCAAGCTGTTGTGGCCACCGCCTCGCTGCGGGTTGCGCCTTGGTGCTCCCGTCTTGGCGCTCGTCGGCCCCTCTGCTTCCTCTTCTAAACTACAGCGAGGACCTCCAGTAAGTTTGTTCTCTCTTCCCTCTACCTCACTTGATCTCACATGTGTGCTTCTAGTGGCTATCCTTGATTAGGGTTCATGTCTTGATTAGGGTTCATCCCTCTATTGTGGTTATATATGATGGATTGGAACAAGTAGTGATGATCACTGAGGATGATGATTGAGTATATTATGTTGATCACTATCCAGAGTTAATATTGATGATGTTAGTGGCTTTATTGGTCTGATTCCAATTGTTAATTGGATATGATTTAGATGATAGTGCTACTATGGAACTATTACTTGTGGATTCTGTTGATTTGGGAATTTACTACTGTCAAGATTTTAGTACTGACATTAGTATGTCAGTGATTGTTCACTGTATCTATAAATGTTGGCTTGTATGGTTATATAAAGACCGTGATTAATCATTTTATTCTAGTGATGCTCTGAATATGTATAGATAAGCTTGATGATGATTTCTGGTGTTTGATTCCAGGAAAATGATATTTAATGGCTTGCCATTTTCTTTGTGAAAGCTAAGTAATTATTTTTCTTGGCTTTTAGAACTTGTTCTTGTGACACCATCTTAGAATGGCACACAAGTTGTTGGGTTCTACTACTGGGCTTAATTTTGAAAGTGCTTGAAATTGGGTAAATGCCAAAGATAAGTTGAAATCTTCTTTTAAACATATCTGCCTATGATGTTGGTTTGAGGCATAGGAACTAGTTTCCTATCTTGTTGTCCCTAATATAAATATTCTGATATTATCATTGGTTACTGGATCTTGAATCATTTTGGCTAAGATGGTTGGGGTTCTCATGGTTTATATTGGTTCATACGATTTATGAATTCTGAGGTGCTACTCCACTAGGAGATGTGCCTAGAATTCATAAGCTAAGCTATGGACATGTTGGAATATAAGATTTGTCTATCATATCCAGGATATATGATGTTGGTCTGAGATCCTGGTTTGATTTGTAAAATTTATGTATACTCTTTATTTAAAAGATCATCTATGATGGATTCACCCCACTTGGGTGATTTCTGAGAGATCTAGGTATAAAAAAACACATGAATCTTAGTCTAGAGAAGATGATAAGATCATGTGAGAGTTTTATCTTACTCACCACAACTATTAGTTTTGCTGGTGTTGTGGCTGATTGATTTGAATGACTAGATCTTGCTGCTGGTGCTGCTGGCTTGAGCTTGTCCTTCACCTTCTGTTTCCTGTAAACTTGGCCTTGATCTTGCCCTTCACCATCTTGTTCCTATAAGCTTGGCCTTGTCCTTGCTATCCACCTGATCCACCCCTCCTTATGTCACCATCTGGTGAGTACTAGGATGATCTGGTGTGTGGTTGGGCTGATGGTTTGCTTGGATTTTCTAAGCTTGGTGTGTACCTGTAACATCCCAATTTTTTTATCATGATTATAAAACTCTAATCACTAAAATTAGGGTTCACAAAAACTTGGATTTAATAAAAAACCAAATGAATGCATGTGTGTATCTGATGATTGAATGAATGCATGAATGGACTTGTGTGATTTATCTAAATGGCAAGGAATGGTTTAAACATGAATACAACATCATCTAAAACATTTCCAAGCAGAAACAAATCTAGAGAAAATAAAAAACAAATCAAATAAGACAAATGGTCATTTTTGCCAATCTTGCTCACTAGGTCACTTTGAGTGTTTCTAGTCCAAGATTTCAAACAGAAACTTTTACAATTATTTTCACCCCTTGAAAGACCAAGTAAAAGTGAATCAAATCCCACCTTTCAAACTTACAGAAACATTTAGCAACCCCATTCAAATGACAATTTAAAATTGAATCTTTATCATATGTGAAGATCACACCTTTTCAAAATCCAACCAAACCAGTGCCCCTTGACCAATCCAACTACCCAGATACTCCCTAGTATGTGCCTAGCAAACCCACCAAGTTTGAATCCAAAATTCAAATTTGATTTTCTTTCGGCCATTTCATCAAACACCTTGTGATCAGCAAACAACAAAACATCAAACACTATTAGTAGCAGTAATTTTGGCCAACCTTGTCCCCTGTCTATCTCACTCTACACTCTGAGTAGATCATTAAACTAATCTAACTAGCCTTAGCACCACTGTGAGAAAGCTTAGCCATCAATGGTGACCATGCCGAGAGCACCATTGCCACCCCCATGTCGCCAGCGAGCTAGAGGGAGCACTAGCCTCGCCAACCTTGTCTGGGGCACACAGCGTCTACCGCCACCCCCTGTCCAAGCCCCGAGCCTTGCCAACCCCTGGACCACACGGCAAGCTCATGCCCAGTCTCTCTGTGTGCGAGCCGAGAGCACGCTAGAGCGCTGCACGCAACACCAGCCCACAGACCACGCACCGTCCTTGCCGCCTGCATAAGTGATCGCCAGCACCCCAACACCCCGCCAGACAACCTCATTCGCCGCTGCGTGGACCATGCACTCTATGCGCCATTAAACTTGCCGTCGGACCCACCCAGAGCGTCGTGACGTTCCGACCGTTCCTCACCGCCCCACGCCATGCCATCAAGCCGTTGAGATTCGCCAGGAGGCAACGCACCGCCCCTATCGTCGCCCATGCCATTAGCACTCTGTGACGACGACCACGACGAGCCCCACCCGCGCTCGTTGGTCCCCTTCAGGCACTATAAATAGAGGCCTTCCCAGCTCAAACCCTTCACACCATCTCACTCACCACCTCTCACTGATCACACCCACTCACCCCCGGAGCAAGGCGACCACCAGGTGGCCGGAATTTCATCGGAGTTCGCCGCTATAGAGGAGGAGAGGCGCCGTCGATTGGAGCCGCCCCATGAGGAGCTGCCGGTACCAGGAGAATCGTCGTCTTCGACTTCGTAGTTCGCCCCCACCGTCGACCATCGCCGGATCCCCGGTGAGCCCCCTCGACCCCCACTGGCCGCGCTAGGGTTTAACCTCGCCGCGTCTTGTTTAGGCGTGGATGATGAACCACGGCCATATGATTAGAACTAGATCACACGACCTAGATTCACCCATACCGCTTCGCCACTCGCTGTTTCACTGACGAGTGGGGTCGCTCACTTATCCAGCCCGCGCGTGCGCTGTGCATAGTTGGCCGGCCTAGTTAAACCTCCCATGCGACCCAACAATTCAAACTTGGGTTTATTCATTTAATTTCAAACTCAGTTCTATACCTAGATTCAAAAATCAACCCAGCTCGATTCACAAAACCAAAATGCATGAAACCAATTTTGTTAGAAAGGTACTAGAGTGCTTAATCCAAGCCCGTTGGATTCAAGCCATTTAAGATTGTAGATCACCCATGGTAAAAATAACAAGGCAGAAACTTTTCTGCATTCAAACATTTTTCAAAATTCAACCATGAAAACTTTTGAGTTGATTCCAACTCTCAAAAATCACATTTAACCATACCTTTCAGAATATATAAAAATATATAGGTTTGCTTGCGGAAATAATGATCAAGTAATAAAAGAATGTCTCATAGGCATTTCTAGTCACTTTAATTAATTAAAATAAAAAGGTTAAACCTTATTAAATTGTGACACCACTTTAAATCACATTCCCATGTACTGAAATATGTGGTGATGACATGTGTCAACATGATCCCATGTTTTAGTTGGAGAATATAAATCTTAAGTAGTTTTTCAATGAGTAGAAATTACTTTTCTAAAATAAAATAAATAAGACAAGTGCTTTAATCTTTGTGATAATAGTGATGATGCTAGATCATCTATTGTGAACCTTTGTGTGATAATTAGAAATAGTTAAGTATAATTTGGTGATTGTGTACCTCGTATTTATTTATAGACACTAGTATCGACCAAGGGTACGAGGAGGAAGGAGGATACTACGAGGAAGAAGCCGAGGAGAACTTCAACCACTGCTATGCACAATGCAAGCTACTATCTAAGCAAGCTATTGACTGTGCAAGCTTATACTTGCAATTTATGCAAGAATAATACTACCAGTTGACTTGGCAAGCTTATACTTGCAATTATGCGAGCTAATACTTGCAACTATGAAAGTTAGATAACCTATGCAATGCATGAAGCATGATTGGTTTGATACATTTGATGACACCCCATCCTAGTTTTACTTGCAAGCTTAGTATTTTATTTATCAAAGCTTTCTATCAAAAGTTTACTTAGTGATTTGTAGATATTAGAAGGATAACTGAAGGTAGCATAAAGAGCATAAAACTTGGCCTAAGTTAGATAAATCTTGATGTCATCCTGAGGCATGAGATTTAACTTAGATAAGATACACCTGTTTACCACCCCTCATTAGTATTTACCCCCACCTGTAGATACTAGTGCTAAGCATAAAACCTAATCAACTTTAGATGGGAATATTTGGTGAAAATGGTTATGAAAACCTTAGAATGATGAGCCATTCTATTGAAATGTTTTGACATCTCTTCTTGAACACCAGATGATTTTAATGATGAAAATGTTAAGGCATGAGCCTTAGACCTTTATAAAACTGATGGTTGTCTGGATGTGATACCATTCCAATTTTACCGTACAACGACAATACCCGAAAATTGGGTAGGGCTTGACTGGAAATTTATATACCTTAGTATGGGTTCCCTTGCGGCCAAGGTCTGAGCTGGGGATACCTAGTGAAGATTGTCCACCTGCGCAGTACCCAAGATGACAGTTGGTCATGGTTGGGAGGCCAAACTCATAGGAGAGGTGCCTATACTACGGCATGTAATTGAAAGGTTAGGATTGATTATCCGCATACTGAGTATGGTGAATTTAGGATTGTTCCTGACGGATGTATCGAATGTTGTGGTGAAAGTGTACAATCTCTGCAGAGTGTCAAACTATTTGAATAGCCGCGTTCGTGGTTATGGACAGTTTTAGTGGCCATACTGTTCCGTCGTCAGATGTTTTCAGAATGACTTCTGAAATAATTTATGGCTTTGACTTGAACACAACAGAGTTGTGGTATAAAATTCAAGTTCCCACTTAGGTGTTATAAAACTTTCAACTAGCTTTCTTTGCTTCTGAACTTAGTTAAGGTAAACCTGGATTTTTGCAAAACAACACTAGAGCTTAGTATATCCTATTCAAAACCACTTCACTTGTTAGTACTAGTTTGCGAGTACTTAAAGAGTACTCATGGCTTTGTCCCTGGCTATTTCCGTGGCCAGACTATGAGGAGGACTATCAGGAGGAAGGACCAAAGGAAGGTTACAACTAGGATCATCTCCCATTGTCAGCATTTCCTGTGACCATGAAGATGGAGCTTCGCCTATGCTATCGTTATTATTACGTTATTCCGCTTCTTGATTTGTATTAAGACTGGATCATGAGATCCTTAATTTTGTAAGACCTTATGTATGGTTTGTAATGGATGATGTACTGTGATATCCAATATATTATGTCTCACAAAAATGGTAATCATGGGATTGCGATGTATGGCATAACAGGCATCTAGGATTAAAAATCCGGGTGTTGACAAGTTGGTATCAGAGCCATCCTGACCATAGGAGACCCTAGTTTAGAATGGACGTTTGAATCAAAAACTTAGTTTCAAAACCAAAGAAGTGAGTATTTATGAAAACTTGTTCTCCTTCTTACCACTTAGGCTCTTTCATGAAAATTCATGTTCCTCAAAGATTCTTGCAAAATTACATAAAATTTGACACACTTGATCACTCTACTAACTTACTCATCCTATATTCTTATAGATGGACGTGAAGTATAGCAAGTTTTATCAGTTGTGGAATGGAGGAGACCTCATCTTTGAACGTGACTTGGACCAGCTGGCCGAGATGCTGGAGCGTCCGCATCCCGAGTTCTTCGGAGCTCAGTTTAATGATGAGGAACGAGAGGAATTGCAGTGTCTAGTTGTTGCAAGTCTCCGGGGAAAGATTGAGGCCCCCACCATAGAGGGAATTCAGTTCACCTTGAGAGAGAACAGCTGGCTCGATGGACTTGCCAGGGCCATGTAGGAAGCTCTTGCATGTCTGTGTGGGCAGAGTATCAACCAGATTAAGGGTACCCGCTTTGAGTTCTACCCAAGGTGTGATGTTATGGGACAGCCACTAGAGGCCCCATATCACCATGAGCTGAAGAGTCAACTGGTACACCTCAGATTCATGATGTATGACCATCAGAAGGAGTTGAACAATGCTCGCTCCTACGCCAACCAGAAGTACGCCATCGCCGCCAAGAAGGATCAGACCATTGCCATGCTAGTGAAGGATCGCAGTCTTGTCGCTGTCAACTCGATAAGAAGGAGCACATCATTGCCCGTCTTCACCACCGGATCACAGAGTTGGAGGAGACTGTCCAGGAGAGGGATATGTAGTTGGAGGAGAGGGAGAATGTAGGGGAAGACCTTCGCGGAGACACCTACTCCTATCTCAGCGATGATGATGACTTTCTGTAGCATCAGGCCATGGACTTCTTCACCGATGAGGATGACTTCGCCTTCATCGATGATGATGAGGATGATGAGGACACTGACTCCAAAGAGTAGTAGCACTTGAGCACTAACGTAGTGAGTTGTATTCGGTCCCACTGTATCGTAGTTTCACAGAATGGTTCTTAAAACCATCCGTTTTCCTTTGTTGTGGTGTGTGTTTGTATCGTGTGCTATGAATGAATGAATGAAAAGCAAGTTGCTAGAAAAATATGAGTCAAACTTTGAAAACTTTTCAAACACAAAACCCCTGAACCTTAGAAATTTCCCTCTTATCTCATGATCTATCTCAACCCTCAGATGCCTCACGAAGGAAGCACTTCATCCCGGACCCGATGTTGCACATTTTTGCAAATGTTGGTTTCTGACCGCGAAGCCTAAAGAGCCGAACGTCAAGCCAACTTAGCCACCCTTCAATAGATAGCTCAGATGTCCAACAACAATCAAGGCCATGGACATCAGGACAACCATGGATCTAAGCTCAAGAATTTCCAGAACACCAATCCACCCGTTTTCACTAAGTCAGAAGAGCCACTAGATGTAGATGATTGGTTGCAAACCATGGAGAACAATCTGGAAGTTACAGGAGTGGAAGCTAATGAGAAAGTGTTGTTTGCTACCCACTACCTAGCCAGAGATGCAAGAGCATGGTGGAATAGCGTCCGCGCGATGACAGGAGGTCAGATGATGACATGGGAAGAGTTCAAAGTCAAGTTCAGCTGTAGAGGTCCCAACCTGATAAGGTTGATCCCTCCTGTGTTTTACAATGCTAGTCCCTGGATCAATAGCTAGCATCCACAGTTAAGATGTAATATCAAGAAACAAGGGTCATAATATAACTTTATAACCAGGAATAATATAATTTTATTACATCAAACATAGCTCATTAGGCTATTACATTACATTGCAGCGGAATAAATATAGTCATGGGTCCTTCATCTTCAAAGTGCCACAGGCAGATGTTGGTTGTAGACTTTGTAAATCCTAATAAATCAATCTTCACTAAAATCAATCAAACCTGCAACATACAAGTTACAGCCACAAAGGGTCAATACATTTGAATTGTATTGGCAAGTGATACTATGGTAGTATTGTGGAATCTATCAACTATATGCATTTGGCTGAGTGGAGTTTGAGGCTTGCATTGCTCAAAATAGATTTTTCCTTAACATTTGAAAATACTAAGTTTTTACTTGACAAAATCATTTTCCTCAATCAAAGATTTCAAGATCCTTGTACCAAGCCATCTCTCCATCAATGATTGAAGAATTCAAACAACCCTTGTTCAAACCACAAGATTTTAATTTAGAAATTGGAATGATGAGATTCTTGATTGCTTCCATGTCTTGATGCTCAAATTGTCCTTTACCAGGGACATGGCTAAGTACTTAGATTTTACACTCTGCAGAGGTGGTGCACTTTCCCCACAAGACTTGGTTTCCCAAGACAAGATCTTTCAGAAGCCTTCCCTTAGACCAAAATGGACGCGCTCCAACCTATCAAACACTACCACCCACTGTCCATATGGCTAAGTTCTTGCAACCTATATGATCATGGCAGAGCCCATATTGCCAAGTGGTTGCACTTGAAGCTTCTCAACATTTGACATCTCAAATCCCTTTGTTTCCTGGGTGGCCATCCACAAGTGAGATACACAAGGTTCCCGGCCTTGTGTAACCGCTCAACATAACCCAATCCTTCCATTCCACCTGGTGATTCATTAACTTAGTTGTTTTATTAAACAAAACATAAGTCCTCAGACTTAGAGATTTTTCCATAGTGTGAATATATTTTCCACCCAGGTTTTCTATTAGCTAGGCTAAGCTTGATAGTAGTAGGAATCATAGCTTAGGAAAATCCTACTAAGGATTCATCTATTAGAATTTCCTATAGCAAGATCTATACTTAGCAAAATCCATGCAAGTTTTACTTAGCAAAATCACTAGTGCATAGTACAAATAATGGGACCAAGAGTATGAGCATCACTTGCCTTTTTGGAAGGAAATGGTAGTTCACTTCTTGATCTTGCTAGTCTCACACTTCACTACAAGTCAAACAAGCAAACACAAATTCAATTCACATTCCAACCAAAGTCAAACAAACAATTCTTCACACACACAAAGTAATGGAATCTAAGTCATGCATGGGGAGCATGCACAAGATAGTTTTATTTTGCAAAGGGGATCTCTATGGGTTTCTAAACCTTGTAAGATCCAATTTGGTCATTTACCAAAGTGGCAAAGTCATTAGCAAGAGGGTTTTGTCCAAAAACTATTTTTAAATCCATTTATCATTTCATGTGGTGAAAAATATTTTTATTAAGGCAAAACTCTTAAGTTGTTCACCAAATGAGTTGCTATTGCAAAACTTGGTGTTTTTGGGTCAGTAGGTTTGGTCCAAACCATTTTCTCAAAGATTTCTTTCCATAACCATTTTTATAATAAAATCAACACTTTTATTTGGCTAGAAATGGTTTTAAATTAAAGAATCATTTCTTAATTTCTCCAAATACATTTTTGTGTCCACAAAGTGTTTCCTAGGGTCAGTAGGTTCAAATCAATCCAATTGCCAAAGATTTTAAACCTAAATTCAATTTTAAACAATTTTTTATATTCATAACAAGCATACAAATGTTTCTGCAATTTCAAACAAGCTAACAGCTACTATTTGCTAAACTAAGGCCATGGTTGGCTAGGGCTTGTTCTCCTGAATCCATTGATATAAAATTTGCCAAATTTGGACGTGTGGATCAAAAGATATAAGGGTTTGAAAATGGCATCAAATTCTGATTTCAATTTCTGTTTTTAAACAGACAGGTGACACGCGTCGAGATTCTATTGGACGGTACCGGTTCTCTGCGGATCACGCTCTGGTGCGTTGGATTAAGTCCGATCGTGCGGTACTGAGCGCATACCTCTTCGGCGTTTAAGTGACCTAATCTGTTAAATCGATTTAGATCTAACGGACCTAACAGATGGCCATTAACCGGCGGTGCGTCTTGTGGCGGCGGCGACGGCGGCGGCGCTTAGCGAGGAAGCAAAGGAAGGTGGGGAAATGCTCACGGTGATCGCGAAGTCTGGTGGAGCTCAACGTGTTCTTTGTCTTGGCGAGGCGCCTTGGGCGGGCTAGATTGCTTTCGGAGTGGAGCTGCGCCTCGGCTTTGCTCAGTCGTCGTCGAGGTCGGCGCTAGGGATCACTCGAAGGCAAACAAATTGCACGGTCAGATGCGCCAAGACACGGCGAAGGTGGGTGCGTGAACGATAGGGGTCGAGGTTGTCTGGTTTACCCGAGAGATTTCGCCGGAGTGGTCGCGACGCCGGAAGTGCTCAGAAATTGACGAAGCCGAGCGTCTGGTGTGGCCGTGGCCAAGCGGTTGACGCTGGGTGGTTCGCCAGGCGATGTAGAACAAGCTCGCGTGTAGAGGAAGTTGAGGGGCGGCGAGGTGTGGCCAGAATTGCTGTGGTTGTTCGTCGGAGACGGCAGTGGTACAAGAGGAAATTATAGCAGCCTGGGGGCTCCTATGGGGTGAGGTCTGGGGAAGAAGGGAGAGAGAAGCCTGGCGTTTAACGCTGAGTGGTCACGGCGAGGAGTAATCGCTGCAGTAAAGTGTATTGACCGCGAGAAATTAACGACAGAAATGGTCGCGAGGTGGAGGGAAGAAGGAGTCGCGGGGAGGAAGAAGGGGAACATGGCGGTGGGGCCTAGCGTCAGCGAGAAAAGGAGTGAGGGAGGAGGGGCCACAAGTCAGTGACTTTGCGGGCTGTTTCAGATGAGGAAAAGCAGTTGAGGAGGAAAAAGAGCCGACGCTGGTGGGCTTCGTGGGCTGCTGGGTTGGATCGGTTTTCTTTTTTTTTTCTGTCTGCTTTGTTTTATTCTTTTCTATTTTATTTTCTGATTTGATTATTCAAACACATGATTCAATCAACCAAATAAATTCAAACCAACATCACACTTCATAATTTTTGAACTTGATTCTGTTCAGTAACAAATACCAAAATTCTAAAATAAAATAATATTTTAATTCATTTTAGGATACATTCATTAATTAAATAAAATGTACCTTTATTTTAATAGGGTTTGATTTATTTGATAAAATCACCATTTTAAATCCAATATTTTCAGAACAAATCAGTAGGTTTTATTTGGAAATAAAGAATATTTGGGATACTTGTTTAAAACAAAATAACCTTTTATTTTAGGGTCCATTAATAATTATATATAATAGACTTTCATTATTAAATCAAATAGGATTTGTTTTATTGAGATATTTATTTTGAAATCTAAAATAAAGCCAAAACACTTTTAGTAGGTTTTATTTGTGAATATCAATTATTTGGAAAACCTATTTAAAACAATTTAATAAGTTTTGATGTTTTAATTAAATTGGTAAAACTTCTTATTTAAATAAAGTTTGGATATTAATTCTTTATTATTTTATTTTAAATAAACCTTTGTTGTTTTTATTCAAACTAAATGTTTTAATTCCCAAAGTTTGGTCAAGGTTTAATTTGGCTTTATAAAATAATCCCTATTTATAAATCCATCTTTTCTTTTGAAAACCAATCTTTTATTAAAAGATCCAAAATAGTATTTCCAAAATACTTTATTTTCCTTTGTTAATTGTTTTATGTTTTTAAATCCTTTTGGGATTTAATTGTTCAAATTAGGTTTGAAGATTCCTATTGGAATTCAAAAAGTTTCTTCTGGCCCTGAAAATCAAACAAAGTTTTATTTTATTAATTTATTTTCACATTACAAGATTTGGAAAATCTTGGGATGTGACATCAGCGAACCCATGTGCCACTGGGTTTGATCAAGAGGATGAGAGATGAATTCAGGGAACTGAAGCAAGGAAGGATGACCGTAGTGGAATACCGTAACAAATTCTTGTCATTGGCTAGGTATACACCGGATGAGATAGATACTGAAGCCAAGACGAAGGAGAGATTCTTGAATGGTCTGCACGATGAGATGCAGACAATGTTAGTCAATATCCCCTTTGCTGATATTGAAGCCTTAGTGGACTCTGCCATTCATATGGAAGGAAAGATCAACCAAGCTAATGAGAACCGCAAGCATCGCATGATGCATCAACCAGGAACCCACCATACACCAAAGTATCACCCCAACCCATCTCCAGGATTTGCCCCACGAACCAACAGACCCCCGATGAACCGTCTGACCTATCCCAACCGTGGAAACCCAAGGCCCGGAGGAAACCACAACAACCCCGGCAACCCCAGCAATTTCAACCGTACCCCACCCAAGTTCAACAACAACAATGCCACCACCAACACTAACACTTCCCCAAGGACTGGAAGCAATGTTGTGCCTGTTGCAGCAAAGGACAAGTCTCAAGTGACTTGTTATGAATGTGGAACCAAGGGTCACTATTCCAATGAGTGCCCCATTAAGATTGCCGCAGCCCCCAATGCAAATGCCCCAGCTTAGAAGCAGCGTCGTGTTCAGCCTGGAAGAAGGTTTGCCCCAGCGAACTCACTCAACCGCAACGGCCGTCTCTTTCTCATGCATGCTGAAGAAGCCCAAGAAGTGCCAGATGTCGTGCTATGTATGTTCTCTGTTAACTCAGTACTTGCAAGAGTGTTGTTTGATTCTAGAGCATCACACTTATTTGTTACTGAAGAATTTGCCTGCACTAGTAAGATTCAACCCACCAAATTGAAGCATGTTATGATAGTTCAAATACCTGGTTCAACCACCAAAGCTAGACAGATTTGCAAAGCCGTACCTATCCGAATCCATGGCATAGATTTTTATGCTAATCTAATAGTACTTGGAACTAAAGGTTTGGAAGTAGTACTGGGAATGGATTGGATGTCCAAACATAAAGGATTAATTGACTGTGCCAAGAAAGCCATAACGATGACCAGTACAGCCAGAATATCAGTCGAGCATGTATTTGAAACCTTGCCCCGTCAATTAAAATGCAACAAGAGTATAGCCTAGCCAACCATTGACCAAGTCCGGATAGTCTATGAGTACCCCGATGTATTTCCAGATGTTTTTCCCGGTATGCCCCCAGATCAGGATATCGAGTTTATCATTGAACTAATCCCTAGAACCGGACCCATAGCCCAGAGACCATATAGTATGAACCCGTCGGAACTAGTGGAAATGAAGAAGCAACTGGATGCTATGCTAGAAATAGGATTGATCCAACCAAGTGCGTCACCATGGAGATCACCTGTTTTGTTTGTGGAGAAGAAAGATGGAGGTAACCGTTTATGTACGGATTGTCGGAAGTTGAATGATGTCACCATCAAGAACAAGTACCCGTTACCAAAAATAGAAGACCTGTTTGACCAGTTGACTGGTGCCAAAGTGTTTTCTAAGATTGATCTTAGAACTGGCTATCATCAACTCAAGATTCACGTAGAGGATATTCCAAAGACCGCCTTTACCACCATATATGGATTATATGAGTATACTGTCATGTCTTTTGGATTAACCAATGCCCCCGCTTATTTCATGGACCTCATGAATAAGATATTTATGGACTTCCTAGATAAGTTTGTTGTTGTTTTCATCGATGACATTCTGATTTATTCCAAATTAGAAGAAGAACATGAGCTACACCTAAGGACCATCCTTGGAACCCTTAGGGAGCATCAGTTGTATGCCAAGTTTAGCAAATGTGAATTCTGGTTACAGGAGGTAGGATTCCTCGGACATATCGTATCAGCTGGAGGAATTGCCGTCGACCCTGCGAAGGTGAAGGATGTTGAAGATTGGCAAGCCCCGACCACTCAAACCCAAGTTCGTGTATTTCTCGGATTAGCGGGATACTACCACAAGTTCGTAGAAGGATTCTCGAGTATCGCTAGACCCATGACCCAATTGCTGAAGAAGGACAAGAAGTTTGAATGGACAGAAAAATGTGAAGCGAGTTTTCAAGAAATCAAGAGGAGATTGATTTCAACCTCAATCTTGATCATTCCGGATATAACGAAGCCCTTTGATGTGTATTGTGACGCATCCAAGATCGGTCTAGGATGTGTTTTGATGCAAGAAGGAAAAGTTATATCTTATCTATCCCGACAGCTGAAGCAGCATGAACAGAATTATCCTACACATGACCTGGAACTAGCAGCCGTAGTTCTAGCCCTGAAGACATGGAGGCATTATCTGATGGGTAACCGTTGTGAGATTTATTCTGATCACAAGAGCCTGAAGTATATATTCACTCAGAAGGAGCTGAATATGAGGCAGAGAAGATGGATTGAGCTAATAAAGGACTATGATCTGGATAATCACTATCACCCCGATAAAGCCAATGTGGTAGCAGATGCCCTTAGCAGATTTCCGTGCCGCTTGAACTCCATGATTCTGAAGGAGCAACCAAGTTTGCACAAAGAGATGGAAGATTTTAGAATGGAATTAGTAAGTGAAGGATTTTTGGCTAGCATAGAACTTCAACCCACTTTGATCAGTCAGATCAAGGAGGCACAGAAAGGAAATGCTAGTATCGACAGAATCAAAAGTTGTATCGGTACAGGCAAAGTACCCGGATTCACCAAGGATGAAGAAGGAGTTCTATGGTACAAAGGACATCTTTGTGTACCAGCAGATTCAGAGTTGAAAGAAGTTATTTTGAAAGAGTCTCATGATACTCTTTATTCTATCCACCCCGAAGGAACGAATATGTATCAGGATTTGAAGGAGCAATTTTGGTGGCATAAGATGAAGAGAGAAATTGGAAGCTACATAGCCAAGTGTGATATATGTCAGAGAGTCAAGGCTGGACATCAAAGACCCGCGGGACTGTTGCAACCATTGCAGATTCTCGAATGGAAATGGGATTCAGTTGGAATGGACTTTACCACCGGATTGCCTACTTCTAGCAGGGGAAATGACTATTTGGGTCATAGTTGACAGATTGTCCAAGGTAGCCCATTTCTTACCAGTCAAGACCACATACCAGAGTTCGAAGCTAGCAGAGTTATACATCGCTAGAATCGTCAGTTTGCACGGAGTCCCCAAGATCATTGTATCAGATCGAGGAACTCAGTTTATCTCGAGATTCTGGAAGAAAGTCCAAGAAGGTTTAGGAACCCGACTAGATTTAAGCACAACTTATCACCCTCAGACTGATGGACAAACGGAGCGAGTAAATCAAATACTCGAAGATATGTTGAGAGCATGTGTGCTAGAATATGGATCTAAATGGGAAGACTGTCTGCCTTTCACAGATTTTCATACAACAACAGTTATCAATCTAGTTTGCAAATGGCCCCATTTGAATTCATGTATGGAAGGAAGTGTCGTACCCCTTTGAATTGGTCGTAAGTAGGAGAGAGTCAGATTTTTGAACCCGACATCCTACGAGAAGTAGAAGAGAAAGTTCACAAGATTCGTGAGCACCTCAAGACCGCCAAGTCAAGACAGAAGAGCTATGCCGACAAGAGACTCGAGACCTCGCTTTCAATATCGAATATTTTGTGTATCTCAAAGTGTCGCCTTTGAAGGGAATGCAGCATTTCCAACTCAAAGGAAAGTTACCCCCCAGATATATCGGATCCTTCAAGATTCTAAATCATCGAGGAGAAGTATTATATCAATTGGAACTGCCAGAGGAAATGTTAGCCGTGCACGATGTGTTCCATATCTCATTACTTTGCAAATGCCTTGAAGTTCCGGAGAAGACTGAAGTTTTCAAGAACATCGATCACCGCACCATAGAGATCAACAATGACCTGACATATCCTGAAGTACCCATCCATATTTTGAAGGAAGCTTTCAGAACCACCAGAACCTGAAGCATCAAGTTTCTCAAGATTCAGTGGAGAAACCACACTGAAGAAGAAGCTACCTGGGAGCAAGAAGATCACATCAGGACGGAGTTTTCCGATCTCTTTAAATCCTAGGTAATCTTTTTTCTTCTTTTTAAAATATCGGGACGAGATTTTGTTTAAGGAGGGAAGGTTTGTAATATCCCAAAAAAAATTATCATGATTATCAAACTCTAATCACTAAAATTAGGGTTAACAAAAACTTGGATTAAATAAAAAACCAAATGAATGCATGTGTGTATGTGATGATTGAATGAATGCATGAATGGACTTGTGTGATTGATCTAAATGACAAGGAATGGTTTAAAGATGAATACAACATCATCTAAAACGTTTCAGAGCAGAAACAAATCAAGAGAAAATCAAAAACAAATCAAATAAGACAAATGGTCATTTTTGCCAATCTTGCTCATTTGGTCACTTTGAGTGTTTCTAGTCCAAGATTTCAAACAGAAACTTTTCCAATTCTTTTCACCCCTTGCAAGACCAAGTAAAAGTGAATCAAATCCCACCTTTGAAACTTACAGAAACAGTTAGCAACTCCATTCAAATGACAATTTAAAATTGAATCTTTATCATATGTGAAGATCACACCTTTTCAAAACCCAACCAAACCAGTGTCCCTTGACCAATCCAACTAACCAGGTACTCTCTAGTATGTTCCTAGCAAACCCACCAAGTTTGAATCCAAAATTCAAATTTGATTTTCTTTCGGCCATTTCATCAAACACCTTGTGATCAACAAACAACAAAAAATCAAACACTATTAGTAGCAGTAATTTTGGCCAACCTTGTCCCCTCTCTAGCTCACTCTACACTCTCAGTAGATGATCAAACTAATATAACTAGCCTTAGCACCACTGTGAGCAAGCATAGCCATCAATGGTGAACATGCCGAGAGCACCATTGCCACCCCCATGTTGCCAGCGATCTAGAGGAAGCACTAGCCTCGCCAACCTTGTCTGGGACACGCAGCACCATCCACCGCCACCCCCTGTACAAGCCCCGAGCCTTGCCAGCCCTTGGACCACACGACAAGCTCATGCCTAGTCTCTCTACGTGCGAGTCAAGAGCGTGCCAGAGCGCCGCACGCGACACCAGCCCACAGACCACTCGCCGTCATCGCCGCCTGCATAAGTGATCGACAGCACCCCAGCACCTCGCCAGACAACCTCGTCCGCCGCCGCGCGGACCACGCAAGTTGTGCACCATTAAACTTGTCGTCGTACCTGCCTAGAGCGCCGTGACGTTCCGACCGTTCCTCACCGCCCCACGCCATGCCATCAAGCCGTTGAGATTCGCCAGGAGGCAACGCACCGCCCCTATCGTCGCCCATGCCATTAGCACTCTGTGATGACGACCACGACGAGCCCCACCCGCGCTCGTCGGTCCCCTTCAGGCACTATAAATAGAGGCCTTCCCAGCTCAAACCCTTCACACCATCTCACTCACCACCTCTCACTGATCACACCCACTCACCCCCGGAGCAAGGCGACCACCAGGTGGCCGGAATTTCATCGGAGTTCGCCGCTATAGAGGAGGAGAGGCGCTGTCGATTGGA
Source organism: Avena longiglumis (assembly GCA_030063025.1). NCBI lineage: Eukaryota > Viridiplantae > Streptophyta > Magnoliopsida > Poales > Poaceae > Avena > Avena longiglumis. The sequence goes on along the minus strand of CP125974.1, from coordinate 449,904,878 downwards.
GCCGCCCCAGGAGGAGTTGCCGGTACCAGGAGAATCGTCGTCGTCGACTTCGTCGTTCGCCCCCATCGTCGACCATCGTCGGAGCCCCGGTGAGCCCACGTCGACCCCCACTGGCCACGCTAGGGTTCAAACTCGCCGCGTCCTGTTCAGGCGTGGACGATGAACCACAACTGTAGGATTAGAACTAGATCGCACGGCCTAGATTCACCCATACCGCTTCGCCACTAGATGTTTCACTGACGAGTGGGGTCGCTCACTTAACCAGCCCCCGCGCGCGCTGTGCATAGTGGGCCGGCCCAGTTAAACCTCCCGCGCGACCCAACAATTCAAACTTAGGTTTATTCATTTAATTTCAAACTCAGTTATGTACCTAGATTCAAAAATCAACCCAGCTCGATTCACTAAACCAAAATGCATGAAACCAATTTTGTTAGAAACATACTGGAGTGCTTAATCGAAGCCCATTGGATTCAAACCATTTAGAATTGTAGATCACCCATGGTAAAAATAACAAGGCAGAAGCTTTTCTGCATTCAAACATTTTTCAAAATTCAACCATGAAAGCTTTTGAGTTGATTCCAACTCCCAAAAATCACATTTAACCATACCTTTCAGAATATATAAAAATATATAGGTTTGCTTGCAGAAATAATGATCAAGTAATAAAAGAATGCCTCATAGGCATTTCTAGTCACTTTAATTAATTAAAATAAAAAGGTTAAACCTTATTAAATTTTGACACCACTTTAAATAACATTCCCATGTACTGAAATATGTGGTGATGACATATGTCAAGATGATCCCATGTTTTAGTTGGAGAAAATTAAATCTTAAGTAGTTTTTCAATGAGTAGAAATTAGTTTTCTAAAATAAAATAAATAAGACAAGTGCTTTAATCTTTGTGATAATAGCGATGATGCTAGATCATATATTGTGAACCTTTGTGTGATAAATAGAAATAGTTAAGTATTGTTTGGTGATTGTGTACCTCGTATTTATTTATAGACGCTAGTACCGACCAAGGATACGAGGAGAAAGGAGGATACTACGAGGAAGAAGCCGAGGAGAACTTCAACCACTGCTCTGCACAAGGCAAGCTACTATCTAAGCAAGCTATTGACCGTGCAAGCTTATACTTGCAATTTATGCAAGCCTAATACTACCAGTTGACTTGGCAAGCTTATACTTGCAATTATGCGAGCTAATACTTGCAACTATGAAAGTTAGATAACCTATGCAATGCATGAAGCATGCTTGGTTAGATACATTTGATGACACCCCATCCTAGTTTTACTTGCAAGCTTAGTATTTTATTTATCAAAGCTTTCTATCAAAAGTTTACTTAGTGATTTGTAGATATTAGAAGGATAATTGAAGGTAGCATAAAGAGCATAAAACTTGGCCTAAGTTAGATAAATTTTGATGTCATCCTGAGGCATGAGATTTAACTTAGATAAGATACACTTGTTTACCACCCCTCATTAGTATTTACCCCCACCTGTAGATGCTAGTGCTAAGCATAAAACCTGATCAACTTTAGATGGGATTACTTGGTGAAAATGGTTATGAAAACCTTAGAATGATGAGTCATTCTATTGAAATGTTTTGACATGTGTTCTTGAACACCAGATGATTTTGATGATGAAAATGTTAAGGCATGAGCCTTAGCCCTTTATAAAAATGATGGTTGTCTGGATGCGATACCATTCCAATTTTACAGTACAACCATAATACCCGAAAATTGGGTAGGGCTTGACTGGAAATTTATATACCTTAGTATGGGTTCCCTTGCGGCCAAGGTCTGAGCTGAGGCTACCTTGTGAAGATTGTCCACCTGTGCAGTACCCAAGATGACAGTTGGTCATGGTTGGGAGGCAAAACTCATAGGATAGGTGCCTATACTAGGGCGTGTAATTGAAAGGTTAGGATTGATTATCCGCATACTGGGTATGGTGAATTCAGGATTGTTTCTGACATATGTATCGAATGTTGTGGTGAAAGTGTACAATCTCTGCAGAGTGTCAAACTATTCGAATAGCCGCGTCCGTGGTTATGGACAGTTGGAGTGGCCATACTGTTTTGTCGTCAGATGTTTCCAAAATGACTTGTGAAATAATTTATGACTTTGACTTGACCACAACAGAGTTGTGGTATAAAATTCAAGTTCCCACTTAGGTGTTATAAAACTTTCAACTACCTTTCTTTTCTTCTGAAATTAGTTAAGGTAAACCTCGCTTTTTGCAAAACAACACTAGACCTTAGTATATCCTATTCGACACCATTTAACTTGTTAGTACTAGTTTGCGAGTACTTAAAGAGTACTCATGGCTTTGTCCCTGGCTATTCCCGTGGCCAGACTATGAGGAGGACTATCAGGAGGAAGGACCACAAGAAGGTTAGAACTAGGATCAACTCCCATCGTCAGCATTGCATGTGACCATGAAGATGGAGCTTCCCCTACGCTATCATTATTATTATGTTATTCCACTGCTTGATTTGTATTAAGACTGGATCATGAGATCCTTATTTGTGTAAGACCTTATGTATGGTTTGTAATGGATGATGTACTGTGATATCCAATCTGTTATGTTTCGCAAAAATGGTAATCCAGGGATTGCGATGTATAGCATAACAGGCATCTGGGATTAAAAATCCGGGTGTTGACAGTACCTGGTCTAGTGTTGGAAAGTGAGAATGAGCTTTGCTATGAGCCTTGCCACGGCTGGGCTCTTCCCTTTTGATTGTGTAGCTTCTGCTGTGTTGACAGCACACACCATGCATTTAGGTGATTGTGCTGCCTGGCTGCTTGGTGCATGGTTTGGATCAGATCGATGAGGTGTTTTACCTTTTGACCTTTTACATTTCACTTACCTGGTGAAACTTTCCCCTCTTACTTGCTGTTAAAATCCGACTTGTGGCTGATTTATTATGAAAGAACAAATTCTTTCATATTGGTGAAACTTGTCCCTTTAACAATACTCAATGATGTAACATGAGCAGTGCACCTCACAGCTCTCCACTAAGAGTATCCTAACAACTAATCTTTTATTTTCCTTTTTGTTTGTTTTGAATTTTGTTACAGGTACAAGATCTGGTGCTCAAGATTTAGTATAGGTTTAGATAGATAAGTAGATTTTCATTGCAATCTTTATTTGATTCATTTGTAAGAATTTTGTAATGTCTTATTTTATTCTTTTTGTGACAATTTTATAATAGTTTAGTATTTTAATTCCATTTGTTGTAATTCCCTTATTGTACTGAACCTCTCATTGGTTTGATGAGTTCATCATTGTAACAGAAATTTGTATGGAATAAAGATAAGAAATAAAGAGTCATTTCTTATTTGAATTACTTAATATTGAATTATAGTATTATTTATTTTCTCTTTATTATAACAAAAGATATTACTAAATCATTTAAAAATTATTTCAATTTCCAAATCTTAACTTTTAAATATAAGTTCAAATTTCAAATTTAAATTCAAATTCACCCCCGAACACATTTATTCATAAAGATCATGTCAGAATTTATAACGATCACTCTCAATAGCTATTCCTACACATAGAGAGTGGAAGAAACTCTAATCACTTTAGGTTTTTAGTTTGGCGAAAAATTTACCCGCATTTTACAGATGAATGCATGTTGATGCACAAAATCCTAGTTCTACCCTTTGTTGGTTCCTAAATGCTGGGATGTTATAGACTTGCCCCCTTAAATTAAACTTCGTCCTGAAGTTTGCTGAAGTGTACCTGAATAGTTCTGGATAGGCTTCTTTTAAGTCATCCTCTTTCTCCCAGGTGGCTTCCCTCTCAGAGTGATGCTCCCACGGTACCTTGCAGTACTTGATTGCCCTGTTTCTCAACCTTTTCTAGTTCTCTTCCAGAATTTTACAGGGTTTCTCAACATACGTCAAATCTGCTTGTAATTCCACTTCTTGATGTGTGATTGCACCATCAAGAACCTTAAGACATTTCCAGAGTTGTGACACATGGAAAACATTGTGAACTTGAGCCAATCTTGGTGGTAACTCTAAAACATAAGCTATATTCATATTCTGAGTTATTATTTGGAATGGTCCTATATATCTGGGACTCAATTTTCCTTTAACTCCGAACCTATTAACTCCTTTCATTGGGCTTACTTTGAGATATACCATATCTCTGATGTCTATGCACTTATATTCTTGTAGACAGTTGTTGGGCCTCCAAGTGCAGAGGTTTGTAGAATAGCAGCAAATTTCCCTTAAGTGGAATACCCAAGGTTTATCGAACTTAGGGAGGAAGTGGTCAAAGGTATTCCCTCTCAAGCAACCCTGCAATCAAGATACAAGAAGTCTCTTGTGTCCCCAACACACCCAATACACTTGTCAGGTGTATAGGTGCACTAGTTCGGCGAAGAGATAGTAAAACACAAGTGGTAACGGTGCCAGAAAATAGCTTGACGGTGAGGTAAAGACTAAAGGCAAAAGGATGGAAGCAAGCAAGCATGCAATAGATCTAGATGCAAACGGTGTTTCAATGTTTAGAAACAATGCCTAGGGATCATACTTTCACTAGTGAACACTCTCTCATATAAATATCCTCTCTTAATGATACTACTCTTAACTACTCTTCGGTTGGACACTCTAATCCACGGTCGGCCTACAAAAGAACACCTCAAAGTCCGCCTTCCCCATCTAGATAACCCCACACTGTCACCTTGAGTGCTAGATTATTTCAACAAACACCACAATTCATAGAGACATCCAACTCCAAATATAACTCATGACAAATATATAAATAATCTATCTTAAGTGCCACGCACGGTGTGCACGCTGTCACTTTCATGCACGTGGGGAAAACCATAGATCTATTAAAGCACGATGAGTATTTACGTAGACTCTAGCCTAAGTGCCACCATGGCATGCACGCTGTCACTTTCACACACATGGGAAGAGCAGAGATCTATTAAAGCACTTGAGTAGCAAGGTAGATGTACTAGATTACAAAGCTCATGACCACAACAAGATCATGTGTAGAGAGAGAGAGAGAGAGAGAGATGAACACATAGCTACCGGTAGAGCCCTTAGCCTTGAGGAAGAACTACTCCCTCCTCATCATGGGAATCATCAACGATGATGAAGATGGTGATGGAGATCGATGGACATGGCTCCGGGGGCACTTCCCCGTTGCGACAGGGTGCCGGAACAGAGACTTTCAATCCCCCGAAACTCCCCTTCAGTGGTGGCGGCGCTATGGAGGTTTTCATGGATTTCCGCCAGATTATTTAGGGTTTTGGGGTCAGAGGATTCTTATAGGCGAAGAAGGCAAGGTCGGTGGAGGTCCAAGGGGCCCACACCCCATGTGGGCATGGCCAGGGTGGGACCCGCGCGCACCTAGGGTGTGGCCACCCAGGTGTCCTCCTCCGTCTCGTCTTCGATTTTCCGTATCGTTTAGGGAAAAATATGAACTTTGGCTTTTGTCCCGTCCAATTCCGAGAATATTCATTTTTTAGCTTTCTGAAACCAAAAACAGCAGAAAACATGCAACTGGCACTGTGGCATCTTGTCAATAGGTTAGTTCTAGAAAGTGTATAAAAATACCTCAAAGTGTAGACAAAACAAAGCAAAGTGGATACTAAACAAGCATGGAACATCAAAAATTATAGATACGTTTGTGACATATCAATCTCCCATTTCAGGATGCCATGATCTTTGACTTTGATCTGCATAACTTTTCTGTCTACTTTGAGCTATTTTCAATCTATCTTTTATTATATCGATGATATCTTGCCTTTCCTTGATATAGTCTGGTGCAAATTCTTTGCTACTACCAGGCTCATACCAACATATTGGTGATCTACATTTCCTCCCATAGAGTACTTGATATGGGGCTGCCTTCAGACTACTCTGATAGCTGTTGTTGTAGGAAAATTCTGCCAATGGTAGATGATCTTCCCACGAAACTCCAAAATCTAATGCACAAGCCCTAAGCATGTCTTCCAATATTTGATTGGTTCTTTCAGTCTGGCCCCCAGTTTCTGGATGATAAGCTGTGCTTAAATCTAACTTCGAACCAAGTGCTTCATGTAATTGTTTCCAAAATGCTGAAGTAAACACATATCCTCTATCCGATACGATTTTCTTGGGCACTCCGTGCTTACTTACTATTTCCTTGACGTATACTTCTACTAACTTCTCGGCATTATCTTTTTGATTAACCAGAATAAAGTGTGCACTTTTTGTGAGTCTATCTACAATCACCCATATCATATCTTTCTATTTTGGTGTCATGGGTAACCTGTGATGAAATCCATACCAATTTCCTCCCATTTTCATTCTAGAATTTCCAAAGGTTGTAATGGTCCTGCTGGACTTTGATGTTCAGCTTTTACCCTTTGGCAAGTATGGCATTCTGACACATATTTTGCATTGTCTCTTTTCATGTTATTCCACCAGAATAATTCTTTCAAATCCATGTACATCTTGGTACTTCCTGGATGAATGGAATATTGTGTCTCATGTGCCTCTCGGAGTATCACTTCACGAATTTCTGACACATCTGGAACGCAAAGACGGTCTTGGAACCATAAAGATCCATAATCTCCTAGGCGAAAAACAGATGCTTGACCTTGAGATATCCTTCAAATTTCTTCAGCCATAAAAGGATCTTCAGCTTGATGTCTAAAAATTTCATGCCTAAGATCACTATTGTGTTCTGCAACTACTCGCATGGTAGCTAGTCCTCAAGGAATCTCTGTTCTTATGAATTGAAGTTCCAACCTCTCCAAATCCATCTGCAGCTCTTTTGGTAGTTATCTATCGCTAGGCTGAATATCTGTGCCGTTTTGTCTTAAAGCATCGACCACAACATTGGCCTTTCCAGGGGTATAATTGATTGTCAGATCATAATCTTTGATTAGCTCGAACCAACGCTTCTGTCTCATATTCAATTCCTTTTAAGTGAAGAAATATTTGAGACTTTTGTGGTCAGTGTATAACTCACACCTTGCTCCATAGAGAAAATTCCTCCATCCTTTCAAGTCAAAAAATACTGCTGCTAATTCCAAATCATGTGTTGGATAATTGACTTCATATGTTTCGGTTGTCTTGATCCATAAGCAATTACTTTATGATCTTGCATTAACACACAACCTAATCCTTCTTTGGATGCATCACAATATACTATGTAATCCTTTCCTGTTTCAGGAACTGCTAAGATTGGGGCGGTAGTTAATCCAGTTTTCAACTCTTGAAAACTTGCTTCACACTTCTCATCCCAGATGAATGGTGTATTATTTCTTAGTAATTTGGTCATCGGTCCAGCTATCTTGGAGAAACCTTCAATGAACCTCCGATAATAACCAACCATACCCAAGAAACCTCGGATTTTCTTCACATTGGTTGGTGCAGTCTAGTCTAACACAGATTGAACTTTGGATGGATTTACAACAATCCCATCCTTACTGATCACATGACCAAGGAATTCTACCTCATCCAACCAAAATTCACACTTGCTGAACTTAGCGTAAAGCTTATGTTCTCTTAAGATCTGCAATGCTATTCTCAAATGATCTGCATGTTCTTCCTTATCCTTTGAATATATCAAAATATCATCAATAAATACTATGACAAACTTGTCCAAGTATGGCATGAATATTTTGTTCATCAGATTCATGAATATTGCTGGTGCATTGGTCAATCCAAAAGGTATGATAAGATACTCATGGTGTCCATACCTTGACACAAATGTTGTCTTTGGAACATCTTTCGGTTTGATTTTTATCTGATGGTATCCTGATCTTAAATCAATTTTGGAAAATACTCCAGCTCCCTTGACTTGATCAAATAGATCTCTTGGCAATGGGTATTTATTCTTGATGGTAACATTGTTGAGATTTCTGTAGTCCCCACACATCCTTCGTCCTCCATCTCTTTTATCTACAAAGATCACCGGAGTTCCTACACTTTCTTGGATAAATCCCTTTATAGCTAACTCATAAATTTGCTCCTTAAGCTCTTTTAATTCCTTCAGACTCATCTTGTATGGTGCTTGAGCTATTGGTGTTGTACCAGGGATTAGATCAATAGTGAATTCTATTTCCCGTTCCGGTGGCATTCTTGGTAACTCTGCTGGGGAAACATCTTGGAACTCATTTACTATAGGAATTTCCTCCAACTTGACCTCCTTCATTGAGTTCAATTGAAGATCTACCATGATATGACTATGCTTATCAGCCTGATATACTATCCTTGCTCCACTTGGAGTCTTGATTGAGACAGTTTTATCCTCACAATTAATCTGAGCCCCATGTTCAGTCATCCAGTCCATACCCAACACTACTGCAATTCCCTTCAAAGGAATCACATAAAGATCCGCAAATTATGTACAACCATAGATCAAGATAACCTGATCTTGTTTAATGTGGCGTACAACTACATTCCCCCTGCCGTCACCACAGTCATAGGGTTTTCTAACGCTGCCCTTATAATCCCAAATTTATCACAGAATTTTTCAGATATGAATGAAGTAGTTGCACCAGTATCAAATAAAACTTTTCCGGGATTGGTAAGGATATTGAGCGTACCTATCACTGCATGTTCGGAGTTATCCATCTCCTCCAAGGTTTCACAATTTAGCTTCCCGGTAGGCCTGCTTCTTTTGCCATTATTATTCTTGACAAATTTTCATCCTTTATTGGGTTGTCCATTCCCTCCACGGGCTGGTCCTTCATTTCTTGTCGGCCAACTACCCAATGGTTTACTTAGGCAATTTGGCCTTATATGACCCCTTTGGCCACAACTATGGCAAAGAATTACCGGCTTTTGGCAATCCCTGCTCATATGCCTTGGAAGCTTGCAATTATGACATATAATATTCCTTTTGGTTGGATTTGTACGCCGATTGGAATTATTGTTGTTCCAGGATCTGTTCCTCGGTTTGAATTCCAAATTGGGTTTAGGTTTACTTGCTTGTATCCTCTTTGTTTCCTTATTAGCTCTCTTCCTTCGGTACTCTTGGACATTCTTGTAGTCATCTTCAAAGGTAATAGCTGCATCGAGCAACTGTTGAAAAGTTTGCTTTTTGGCCAACCTTAACTGCATCTTCATGAACGGATTTAATCCTCGCAGAAAACTCTTCTTACTCTTCTCCTTAGTGCATACTTCATCCTCAGCATAACGAGATAGCTGACTAAACTCCTGGATGTAGTTCATGACACTGGTATCTCCTTGTTGAAGCTCCTCAAACTCTCTACACTTCAACTCCATCACACATTCAGGAACATGGTACTCACAGAATCTCTGCTTGAACTCCTCCCAGGTATACTCTCTCCCTGGCGGTTGCATTACTAACTGATTTTCCCACCATGATGTTGCAGGTCCAGTCAAGAGATGGGTTGCATACCTCAGCGTCTCTTCATCATTGCAAACTATAGTATTTAACTTCCTCTTAGTAGCAGCTAGCCAATCCTCTACATCCATCGATTCTAGAGCTGATGCAAAAGGTAACAACCTTGCAATCTGGAAGTCGGAAAGACTCACTCCTCCTCCTTCCGGTGCTCTCTGGTTTCCAGCTCGTCCCAACAACTCTTCCATGAATTTGTTCTAGGACTCTTGCATCATCTGCATATATTGCATAAAGTTCTGCTCCATTAGTGGCCTCATTGGTGGTGGTAATGCTCCTTGATTTCTAGCTTCTGCATCTGCCTTCTCCTTAGCCTCGCGCTCCATGCGCTGCTATTCAGATTCAGTTTCTACACCCGATTCCATGACCCCCTAGTCCTGTAACATAAAGTGAATACTCATAATTACATCATGCACATGTGTTCTGAGCTCAACTTCACGCACATAACTAGTCACACAATGGAAAACAAAACCCAAATAAGATCTAAATATGCATTTCACATATTATGCATTACAAACAACTTAGTGAATACAAAGTCATTACAAACTTGTACCATATAGGTACCATATCACATAAAAACACTACCTCACTTATTTAGATACATCTTTCTCTCGTACTACAATATGCAATACCAGCTACTTCCTAATAAGTAACCTATGTCTTTAGTATCCACGACGCTCATCATACATGCATGAAGTCCAACCATGATGACGTGACGTCCGTCGCACAGTTTGTGCAACAAATGGTCTTCCAGATGGAACATACTCGGTATCTGAAGTATCAGGACTTGAGTTATTACTCATCCTGAGTGCATTGACTCCATCCATCTCAGCAGAAAAGTCTTCAGAAACCTGTTCAACACTATCAACCACTTGCATCTCCTGAGCTTCATTCCTAGAGTTGTCAACAAAATACCCAGATTTCGCTGCCCCCCTGGCGCTATGTTGGGCAAGATAGTTAAACACTGGATAATGTACATTCCCTGGGTTTTGATAAGATGTTGGTGATTCAAACACTCTCTCCTCAGGATCTTCTTCCTCATCCCGACTTCCTACAATTATGGTATTTCTGCTACTATCATTAGGATTGGTTCTCGCACCCATCTAGATAGATTATCCAACATCTCTGTCAGACCCATCCACTGACATTTGATTCCCTCGGGATCCCTCAGGTGACCCTATCCTCCATCCATCAGAATTCTCAATAGGAAGTTCTGAATCAGATCCTTCCTCAGAAGCCTGTGATATAGACTACCTCATATCTAAATTTGGATCATGGTTAGGTTCTGGTCTGGGTGAATAAGGATATGGTGTAAATGATTCGGGATCTATTGGTCTATACTTATAGATTGGTTTTGTACTACTCCTTGTTTCATTCTCTAACTGAGATGCTAACTGGTTCCTTCGTTCTGGATCGGTTAGATCCTCTAACATTTCATTTTTATCCTCTACAATGACTTGATGTGTCTTATACAAGGAGACAACAATTGTTCGATATCGATCCATAAAATTGGAAGCTAACTTAGGATGCTTCTTTACCAAAGTAATATGATCTTGTACTGGCTCCGAGTCTATAGAATCACGAGGAATCACAAAAAATGTGCTCCCTTCTAACTCCTGGGCTTTGTGCTCCCGGATATTGGTTATAGCCTCTACAATAGCAACATGATATGCTACTAAATGACTCCTACCTTCACCTATAGGTAGATTGTGATATAATCCAAGCTCCTTTAGAAGTTGGATACTCACACGGTACTTGGATAACATACTACCGTCATAATAGGTTATGGTATTCACTGGGATCTTAGTTGGACAACTAAAAATCCTTAAGAGTTGATGAAGTTGATCAGTGAATGATCCTTGATAATCATCGTGAGTCTCCTCTTTCCTTACCAAAGTTTGTTTTGGAAACTTTGGTGCCATAACTCGGTATAACAAAATATTTTTATTAATAATCAATAAAATATTGCATCATAGCAAAGAATTATCGCACTAAAATATATAACGGAATATTCTCATTTGAATACCCATTATACCCTTTTATTCTTTATCGTTGCTACAAACTCCTACAGGTAATACCCTTTACTAGGTTTCCAACCTAAGGTCAAAGAATTTTGCTCTCATACCAACTACGGTGACCCAGCATACCACTGCATGTGTAGTACACTATAATCGTTGACATGACATCCACAGAACACCGTTCCGTAAATATCACATCCCCTCAGAATGGTACAACATAAATATTGCGGGTCCATATTATAAACATACACACATTATTATTATTACAATACCAGAAGTTTAAGACTTCAAAAGATTCAACTTACAATCCAAATATAAACTCTTTCAGTGGAAGTATTAAAGTGACAACTTCAAGTCCGAATTGAGCTCAACAACTTACTATTATATATTGTTCATGTAGCTCGGCTCAATTGATTACTAATACTAAGGCAGTTATTCTAACTCATTGTGCTCTCCTCCATAGAAGATGTCGTAGTCCACCCCTTCTACAGCACCAGACAGATCTGGCTCCTCGTAATATACCTCCTCTTGGCTCTCAGCTGTATACATTGGGGTATCTTCTGGATCCTTAGAGTCTAAGCAGGGGATCAAAGGAAAGAGTGAGTAACAGTGTTACCCAGCAAGTTCATTATATGCAAGGTGGGGAGTTTGATGCTCTATCTACCACCTCGGACTATTAGTCCTTGGCACAATGCAGTTTTCGTAAATCTTTCTTCAAAGATTGATTATATTGTTAAAAACTATGCCCGTCAGCATTCACAGGTTGACCAGAACTTTCATGGAGTTCCTTTCCTGCCGTGTTCGTAGCTCCTTCCCTGAACAGGGAGTAACAAGTTATAGTTCTTACATTCTATAGAGGTGCATTACTTTATCCATGAGAGATCAACTCCTTGTTGCAAAATCGGGCGTACTTTCCCGTCCACAATTCCATGATGTGGGTCCCAGTAGGTGATCCAAGCCAATCACTTCCCTTTCTCGCGACCCCGCTTAGAACACGATCCCCCAAGCAGAACGACCTCTGTTATTCCGCATAGTGAAAATAATTATGGTTGACTCCTTGAGGACTCTAGTGAGCAGACAGGAACCTGGTCGCCCCCATCAATATGAGGACATAGCTACGATGGTCTCTCAGGGATAGTCTAGACACCAATATCGCGGGGAACTAAGGGGTTCCACCCATGCTGAGCCTCTTAGGGCACATCAGCATCACGAGATGGTCATCTTGTTCATGTGAAAGGAGGAAGATCCAGCTGACTTCTCCGTCCCATTCCAAATCTCATGGTTAACACGTCATATACGGCGCTATAATCAGTGATGTCATGGGTTGTTAATTCCTAGGTGATTAATCTTGTTGCAAATAGAAACCTAAGTTCTATTTCTCCCCTAATCCATATCATCACTTAGGATGATATCAACATTTATTTGTTTTGAGAAAATAATATTTTCTTTCTCTGAAATATAGATGATAACACACAATTTATAAATACTTTGATAAAGACTCTTCAAAGGACATGAGCAAGTGATGAACTTGCCTTGTGGTTGCAAGGTAGTGCAGTCGGATACTTGCACTGGACCTTGAGCTTCTATGTCTACAAAACATCATTATTGCCACGTAAGGACAATATTTAAAGAAGCAAAAATGAACATGCATAGTAATGCAATGCATCATTTGTTATTCATTTTCTTTATGTGTTTTACCCAATATTTTAGTTTTCTAGAATTTCTTTAGGTAGTTAAGAAATTCATTTTAAGGAATAAATTTAATATTTTATAAATATTGTATTCACTATTTTTATAATGTAATGTATTATTAATATAGTTAAAGACTAATTTTTATTTAATTTTAACTCTTATATTTATTTACTTGATAATTCTTTTTAAGAATAAGCATTTTAATTAAGGATATTTAATTTTGGTATCTTCAAATATTCATTTACTATTTTTCCAAAATACTATAATAACTAAATATAATAAAAGTTATTTTTATTTATTATATGTATTTTCTTGATTTTTATTAAATTCCATAAGTAATTTATGTATTATAAATCCTTTAACCTAAAATTAATTTATTAAAAATAGGTTTCTTAATTTAGTTTAGTAGCTTATTTTATTATGAATCTAAAGATATATTGTTTACATTTTAAGGCTTTTATTTTTTCTAAGATATAATGAATTCTAGGGGTATTTTAGTCTTTGACTTAAATTATTAAAATCCTTTCAGGATTTGGGCCAATCTTGGCCCAATTAGCCTGGTCAAAATATCTTCCCGAAGTGGTACTGGCCCTATCGGCCCAATACACTATCTGCTCTCTCTCTCTCTCTCTCTCTCTCTTGTTCTCACCTCTTCTTCTTCCTCGACCCCATGGTTGCTGACACCTCCGCCATGCGATTCATGCAGTCGTGGTCCTCTCTGGCCGCCGTCGTGGTGCATGGCATGGTTGTTGACACTGCCCCTTCATCTAGTCCATTTCGATTTGGATTTAGGGCTCTCCTGCGGCTAGGCTGGCTCCATCCCGAACCCTAGGGTTTGAGGTGATGCCGATGATGCCTCCGTCGCTCCTCTAGTGGTGTCATGGGGTGTTCGTATGTTGCAGTGGTGGTGCTGATCACCCTCAAGCGCTGATGTGGCCACCGCCTCGGCTCGGCGCGGGTTGCAGCGCCCCTTGGGTGCTCCCCGTGCTGCCATGCGCTCGTCGGCCCCTTTGCTTCATCTTCTAAACTACAGCGAGGACCTACAGTAAGTTTGTTCTCTCTTCCCTCTGCCTCAGTTGAACTCCACTATGTGCTTCTAGTGGCTATCCATGATTAGGGTTCATGTCTTGATTAGGGTTCATCCCTCTGTTGTAGTTATATATGATGGATTGGAACTAGTAGTGATGATGATTGAGGATGATGATCGAGTATATTATGTTGATCACTGTCCACAGTTAATTTTGATGATGTTAGTGGCTTTATTGGTCTGATTCCAATTGGTAATTGGATATGATTTAGATGATAGTGCTACCGTGGAACTATTACTTGTGGATTATGTTGATTTGGGAATTTACTACTATCAAGATTTTAGTACTAAAGTAGTATGTTAGTGATTGTTCACTATATCTATAAATGTTGGCTTGTATGGTTATATACAAAATGAGATTAATAATTTTATTCTAGTGATGCTATGAAGATGTACATGTAAGCTTGATGATGATTTCTGGTGTTTGATTCCAGGAAAATGATATTTAATGGCTTGCCATTTTATTTGTGAAAGCTAAGTAATTGTTTTGCTTGGATTTTAGAACTTGTTCTTGTGACACCATCTTAGAATGTCACACAAGTTGTTGGGTTCTACTACTGGGCTTAATTCTGACAGTGCTTGAAATTGGGTAAATGCCAAAGATAAGTTGAAATCTTATTTTAAACATCTCTGCCTATGATGTTGGTCTGAGGAATATGAACTAGTTTCCTATCTTGTTGTCCCTAATAGAAATATTCTGATATTAACATTGGTTACTGGATCTTGAATCCTTTTGGCTAAGATGGTTGGGGTGCTCATGGTTTATATTGGTTTATAGGATTTATGAATTCTGAGGTGCTACTCCACTAGGAGATGTGCCTAGAATTCATAAGCTAAGCTATGTACATGTTGGAATATAAGATTTGGCTATCATATCCAGGATCTTTGATGCTGGTCTAAGATCCTGGTTTGATTTGTAAAATTTATGTATACTCTTTATTTAAAAGATCATCTATGATGGATTCACCCCACTTGGGTGATTTCTAAGAGATCTAGGTATAAAAAACACATGAATCTTAGTCTAGAGAAGATGTTAAGATCATGTGAGAGTTTTATCTTACTTACCACAACTGTTAGTTCTGCTGGTGTTGTGGCTGGTTGATTTGAATGGCTAGATCTTGCTGATGCTGCTGCTGGCTTGAGCTTGTCCTTCACCTTCTGGTTCCTGTAAACTTGGACTTGATCTTGCCCTTCACCTTCTGGTTCCTGTTAGCTTGTCCTTGTCCTTGCTATACACCTAATCCACCCCTCCTTATGTCACCATCTGGTGAGTACTAGGATGATCTGGTGTGTGGTTGGGCTGATGGTTTGCTTGGCTCTGCTAAGCTTGGTGTGTTCCTCGTTTGGTGTTGGAAAGTGAGAATGAGCTTTGCTGTGAGCCTTGCCATGGCTGGGCTCTTCCCTTTTTCTTGTGTAGCTGTTGTTGTGTTGACAGCACACACCATGCATTTAGGTGATTGTGTTGCCTGGCTGCTTGGTGCATGGTTTGGATCAGATCGATGAGGTGTTTTACCTTTTGACCTTTTACATTTCACTTACCTGGTGAAACTTTCCACTCTTACTTGCTGTTAAAATCTGACTTGTGGATGATTTATTATGAAAGAACAAATTCTTTCATATTGGTGAAACTTGCCCCTTTAACAATACTCAATGATATAACATGAGCGGTGCACCTCGCTGCTCTCCACTGAGAGTATCCTAACAACTAATCTTTTATTTTCCTTTTTGTTTGTTTTGAATTTTTTACAGGTACAAGATCTGGTACTCAAGATTAAGTATAGGTTTAGATAGATAAGTAGATTTTCCTTGTAATCTTTATTTGATTCCTTTGTAAGAATTTTGTGTAAGACCTCACCCTTTAAGGTAAAGGCCCCTGTGATTTCAATGCTAGTCTCTGGATCGAAATGCTAGCATCCACAGTTTAAGATGAAGTACATAGATACAAAGGTCATTATTACATTGTAATATCCAGAGATACATAGTTCTTACAACTCATTATCCCCAGGCTAATACATAGAGTTCACAATACTTAATAAAATAAATAAATTGCCCAAGGCTAAGAAGGCTCTCTAGGTCCTGAAGATAGAGGCGCACTGGCTCAATAGTCTCCCTAGTGGCCTCGTCATACACTATAGCCTCTCCTTCCTCGTCACGTCTCCCAAATGGAAGGAAGTGGAGGCCCCGAAGCTCGGTGGAATGACGTCCACAAAGGCGTGCAATCAGCTCCTGCATGGAAACGTCGAGTCCCTTCTCCTTGTCGTCATGGAGTATCTTGAAGGAAATCTCCTCAATGGAAGGCTCTAACTGGCGTCCTGGCTGAGAGACTCGAAATCCCCATAGGTCCTTCCTCTTCAACTTCCTGAGTTGGAGTCCCTTGATGTTGGAGAGGGGAAGATTGAGCACACTGACGAGTTCCACGATACGGGATCCAAAACGAGTTCCCTTGAACTCCTTGGCGGTGCTGAAAACAAAGCTAGGCATCTATTTCATAGGATAGAGAAAATTAGAGACAACACAAGTAAAGAGAAAAAACATAAAGTAGTGAAACAAAAGCCAATAGCATACATTCATCCATAAAACACACAAGTCATGGCATACAATATTCAATCACAAACACCAAGTTCAATCATGACTTAGACACAATTTTGCCATACCACATAAGTTGGTATGATCAAAATTATTAACGCGAGAAAATGACAAGTGTGGTGGTCCAACTATTGGAGTACGTCACAACTCTCACTCACTAGTCAAGGTAGCTATCTGGGCATCCTTGGAGGCAATCTGTTTGTCTTGGTCACAAGACTCCCATGATAAGTCTATGCTATCTTCCCTTAGACGTTTTGTGGTAGCTTCTAAGTCTTGGGTATGCTTCTTCTCCTCTCTAAGGTCATTTTGAGTTTTGAGCATTCTACACTTGAGTCTTTAACCAAGATCCTTGATGGCATTCCATGTTGCATTCCTTGTAGAGTCAAAGAATGAGATGTGCATTTCATAGTTGGTGACCATGCAGAATCCCAACTCTTTGTGGTTGTCCTACATGTTTTTGTACAAGTGGAGTTGTACCCATCAATATTCTTCTCCTTCATCCATCACTGGGAATCCCTTGTACACGGCTTCACCATGTATCCCCAAGCTAACCATTAGGTTTTTGAGTGCCTTGGGAAAGTCCGTCTCACATTCTAAAGTCATGGTCATGAGTGGTCCCTTCTTAACGGCTTCGTTGATGGCGGCCATCTACAAATAGAGATGAGAAAGAAGATTAGGAGAAGTTTTACGAGATGCAAAGAGATAAATGTGGAAATTTACAAAGTAGTTTGCATTTCCTAGTGGTTTCCTTAGTCTAATCCATCTTAGGGTCATAATCCTATAGGAAACACGGTGCTCTAATACCATCTGTAAGACCTCACCCTTTAAGGTAAAGGCCCCTGTGATTGCAATGCTAGTCCTTGGATCGAAATGCTAGCATCCATAGTTTAAGATGAAGTACACAGATACAAAGGTCATTATTACATCATAATATCCAGAGATACATAGTTCTTACAACTCATTAGCCCAAGGCTAATACATAGAGTTCACAATACTTAACAAAATAAATAAAGTCTTCATCTTCATGTGCCATAGACAAACATGTTAAGTGTAGACTCATAGCCCTAGTCACCATCAGAGTAACCTACAACATAATAAGTTACAGCCTGTCACATCCCAAATTTGAGATTTGGTTCTACATATCATTCATATCATTGCATCATACTTTTCCATGCAAAACCGTCGATTGAAATAAATCGGCGGAACGCTATTTTCGAAACCCTATTCTATTTTGCTACGAGGCTCCTGCGGGAGGCTTTAGTAGGACTTGCGTTGTCCACCCTTGTAGCCTAGTGGTTTCGCCCAACCTTTGACCCTAGATTGTTCCCCTCGATTTTACAAAACCGTAGGAGCAAGAATCGCCCGAATCGGAGCTCGTACGGAAAAGTTATCGCCGTTTTATTGAAAGGTGGAAAAACGGGCCGATTTTCCGAGTCCTTTTCCAACTGCGCTCCGAATCGGACTAGGACCCGCGTGGGGGCCCACAAAAGGGGCAGCCGCCACCGCCTGCCTCGTAAACCGCCCCACCTCGCCTCGGTACCCGCGCCGCCCTCGGGATCCGCACCGCTGACCCCGAGCCGCCGCTGCCGCCTTCTCTCGCCTCGGCACGCCGCTGCCGCTTTCTCCCGCCACGCCGCCGCCGCGCCGGGCTGGCAATACCGCCGCCGCGCAGCTGCCGCCGCCGCCATCGCCGCCACGCCACGCCGCTTCGCTTCACAAGGGCTGCCACGCCGCCTCGCCACGCGATCATTGCCGCTGCCGCTGCTGCACGCACGCACGCAAAGACGCACACACGCATGCATCGCTGCCGCAAGGCGCTTTTGCGCCGCTTCGTCCGTGTCGTGCCGCACCGCCATCGCCGCAGCGCGCGCCGTCGCCGTGTTGTTGACCGCCCCGTACTACGTGCTGATCATTTCCCCTACCGCGCAGGTAACCGTTGTCGCCGGAACCGATCGCCGCACCGTCCGGAGTTTGTTTCGCCGTTTGTCTCCGGTAAGCCTGCAGCCACCGTTAGATTTCAGATCAGCGGTTCAGATCAGCCGTTGACCGGTCAGACCCAGGCGTTGACTAGTCAGACGCCCAGTCAGCGCCCAGTCAGCAGACGCGTTGACCAGTCAACAGACATAGTTGACTGGTTATTTTCGTTAATCGTTTTAGACAGATTTCGGTAGGAACTTGTAAATTGCGTAGAAATTAAACCGCTTGGCCAAAAATTGCAAATAAAATATGTGTAGATTCAGTAAGTCATGTAGAATCTTGCTGTACCTTTGGTTCAGGCTTTTGCAGCAAGATTTAGTACAGTTCAATCAAATAGGTTAATGGCCTTTTTGGAGTAATTAATTCGTAGAAAAAGATCCGTAGCTCCAAAAATCGCGTATGATATGTCCCTGGATTCAGTGGAACGAGGGGAATCTCATAGTGAATTAAAAATATAGGCTTACTGTAAAAACTTCTGCAGAAACGGTCTAGTGGTTTTCTGCAGTGTTTTAATTACTCGGGGAGTTTTATAATTCCTTTTTGAGTAATTCCAATTGTTACTGTTTCTATTCAGCGATGCCTATGCGGTAGAATTTTTCCAAGATTTTACAAACGGTATACTACCGGTAGTGAATTATTTGAGTTCTAGCTCTAGTTTTGAGCATTACTTTTTGCGTAATAGTTTTCCTAGCGCTAAAACTATTTTCCATGCATGCAATCAGTAGTATTATGGCATAGGATTATGTGGTGCAGCTGTAGCACCAATCCACTTGTCTTGCATACCTTCATGCATCATCTTTGTTGCATATGCTTGTGGATTGTTTGTTTATGATTGCAATTGTATCGTGTAGATTGTGTCGAGTGCAACGCTTGCTCGTGTGTGGATTGTTCTTCCGACCGCTACAACCAAGGCAAGTAGATGCTACTTTGTTCATGATATCGTCCTACTATTTTCAATGCATTGTCGTGTATTTTGTAGGTGCATGTGTAGGATGATACTATCACTATGCTATGTCCTATTATGTGGTAGGGCCTTCCTTGTAGATGAACCACCGTTGGTAGATGTGCTTAGCCATGCTATGATGTACGAGGGCTGGGTTACATCACTGAGACTTGTTTCTAAAAGTATTGGTTTGTGAAAACTAAAAAAACTTAATCAATGAATCTCCTGGGTGTGATGGTATTGATATTTTTTGGTGGTTTCATTGCGGAAAGGCACCCAGGCATCAAGAGAGAATGATTGGCTTCTTTATTGTGTAGCTTACGTGTACAACCATGTGCCAATAATGGAATGGGCGGTTGGTTGGACTTAGTAGGTTGTGGTAACCCGAACCCGCGTATCCAGAGATGTAGAAATTTTGGTAGGTTGGACCGGTGCGCGTCGGGATTGGGGTGATACTTCCCGAACAGTCTCTTCTTGGACTTCCCCCTATCACCACTCAAAATGAGAGTGATGGTACGAGCTGGACTGGCCAAGTCACATGGGTAAAGTGTACTAACCTCTGCAGGGTGTATAATCTAATCGATTAGCCGTGTCCCCGGTTATGGACAACTGAGTTGCTTGATATTGATTCCATGACATGTTTCTCGCTCATTCTAATTTCATAATTGTTTTAATATTGTTGGGTTAACTTAATTGGGATATTTTCAAAGAAAATCAAAAACTGTTTATGAAAGTAGGACAAAGGTATTTGCAAATGCAAGCCAGACACAGCTCCACTTGCCAAATATGCATGTAGATGTTAGTACTATTGTCTTCATTACTAGCTCTACTTGCCATACATTCCATGTATTGACCCTTCGGGGCTGCTACGTTTCATGTTGCAGGTTATTCCGATTCTGGGTAATCGATATAGGCCACGGTACTCCACTCGGCAC
This sequence comes from Avena longiglumis, assembly GCA_030063025.1. NCBI lineage: Eukaryota > Viridiplantae > Streptophyta > Magnoliopsida > Poales > Poaceae > Avena > Avena longiglumis. The sequence continues at coordinate 449,884,257 of CP125974.1, read as the reverse complement.
TTGTTCACTTGTGGGCAATTTGAAGAATGGAGGATTTACTTTATTTATGTTGCTACCTGAATAATTTGAGCTAGCCTTGAGCTAAGCTTTTATTGTAATAATGTTACTCTGGATCATCGTTACTTATGATACACGGATATTTTGCTATGTTATTCATCTCATTCTATTGTGGGCCAATGAACCGATCCAGGGATTGGCATGTCACATAGAAGCCTCGGTCTTTTCAGAACCGCGGTGTTCCACAGCCACAGAGGGTCAATACATTTGGAATTGTATTGGAAAGTGATACCATAGTAGTATAGTTCAGGCTGGCTTTGCTCAAAATAAGGTTTGTCTTATTAGTTTGAAAACACTAAGTTTTTATTTGACAAAAACACCCAAGGAACCACCAATAGACATTGGTGAACCTTTACCCTTGCTCAACCACAAATTTAAAGAAATTGGGATGAGGAGATCCTTGATCATTTCAATGTCTTTGATGCTCAAAATGTCCTTTACCGGGGACACGGCTAAGTACTTAGGTTTTACCCTCTCGAGAGGTGGTGCATTTTCCCCCACAAGACTCGACATGCATCGAGACGAGACTTTTCAGAAGCATTCCTTCAGACCACCATGGACGCGTTCCATCCTATCAACCCTACCACCAACTGTCCATCTGGCTGAATTCTTGCACCTTGTTGGTCAAGGCAGAGCCCATATGCCATGTGGTTGCACTAGAATCTTCTCAACACTAAACATCTCAAATATCTTTGTTCCTGGGTGGCAATCCACAAGTGTGATACACAAGGTAAACCATAGACATGGGCCTTGTGTAACCACTCAACACAAACCAATCTTCCCATTCCACCCAGGTGATTCATTAACATGTTGTTTTATTAATAAAAAACATAGGCATAAACTTTGCATAGTACCATAACATGAATATTCCACCCTTGCATTCTACTAGCTAGGCTAATTATACTATCATAACATGTCTCTTAACTTAGGGAAAAACCACTAAGACAATATCTATAGGATTTACCATAGCATAGCATATACTTAGAAAATCACCATGCAATTCCCACTCAAAATATCTCTAGTGCATATATAAAATAATAGGACAAAAATATGGAGTATCACTTGCTTTGTTAGTTTGGGTAATAGGTACAATCCTCACAATCACACTCTCCACAATCCACAAAATCTACACATAAATTCATACAACAAAATTTACATTCAATATACAAAAAAATATATATGAATGCATGCAAAATGCAATGAGATGATTTTCCACACTTTTCAAATAAAACTAAACAGTACTGAACACATGGCATACTTTATAAAGTCCAAATAAACCAAAATTTACTTTAAAACAATTTTCTAAATAATTTTTATAGCCAAAATAGGCCTACAAATGCTTCTGCATAAAATCCTAATTTTAAGAATCAAATGGCCAAACCAAGGCCATAGATTCAAAGAGCTCATTTTTCTGAATCCATTGATATAAAATTTGTAATTTTTGGATAAACAGAACAAAAGTTATTGAATTTACAAGTTTGAATAACTAATAGAACAAAATATGGTTTTTAAATTAAAACCCGCCACGCAGCAGCATCCTATTGGCGTGTACAGGTTCTCGCTGGATCATGATTCTGCACTGTTAGATCTGAAGAGAATCATGGTTCTCGCTGGATCATGATTCCGCACTGTCAGATCTACTCATACCCCTTCGTGCTAGATCTAATCACAGCCACTAGCTACAGATCCAACGGATCAGATCTGTCTGACCATACGCGAGCGGCGGAAATGGCCTCTGCAGTGGCGATGCCACTGACAGTGACACGCCAGCGAGGACAGAGGGGTAGGGGATGTGTGTTGGTGCTTACCGAACTCGTGGGGATGCTCAACATGGACGCGGCTGAGGCGGGGGTGTACGGACGCGGGCTCAAGCGCTCGTCGGAGTTCGTCCTGGTGTTGGGTGCTCACAGACAGAGACGAAGACGATAGTCTAGGGCACAAGGGGACAGGCAACATGCATTAGCAGATGCGCAAGACAAAGGCGAACTCACTCGCGTGAACTAGAGATCAAGGGGAACACGGGGCTCACCGGAATGGCTCGTCGGAGTTGAGCTGGGCTTCAGGCACTTGCATACATCAACGGGGGCCAGGCTCTGGTGCAAGATAAATGAACGGCAAGTGTTAGAAGCAGCGCAAGACGATGGCGAACAAGGTCGTGTGAAACAGAAGGAAAGGCGTGCTCAAGACTCACCGCGATAGCTCGCCGGAGCTCCTCATTACTGCGGCGGTGCGAGGCGAAATTCGTGGAGCCTGACGGCGCTTGGTGCTGGCTAGGTGAGGGGAAATGGTCGTGAGGGGGTGGGGTTTATGTAGCCGGAGCAGGGGCGAGAATTACTCGGCGTATCAATGGAATTTAACGCTCGAAATCAACAGCAGTGACAGTGGGGAAACGGCAGCGGCGCAGTCGTCGCGCGGGATTTGAGAAGGAGTAATGTGGCTTCTTGTTCTTCCTCTCTTATTCCCCCACAAGCTTTTGTAGATTTGGTGGAATTTGGCAGATAAGTACTTGAGCACTTCTTGTGTTCTTGCCATTGCATTTGGTGCATCTTTTTGAGTTCTTGGTGAGGATTCAATTGCGTGAAAGTTGATAAGATTTTTTACTCTTGGGTTCTTGGAACCCTAGATAGTTTGGTTGTTTTGCAGGTTTTTGGATTTCTTGGGGCCTCCAATTAAGTTGTGGAGATTTCCCCAAGCTTGTTTGTTGGGAGCCTCCAATTGAGGTGTGGAGAAGTTCCCCAACCTTGTGAGTGGTTCCGGATTGCCGCCGACAAGTGCAACGATAGTGGAAGTGTGGATCGATACCATTAGGGTGAGATTCATAGGAGAAAAAGGGAGGCCTCTTTGTGGAGTTGGTGGTTTGATACCACCCCCTCTCCAAAACAAGACGTACTCCATGTTGGGAGGAACTAGGTAAAACATCGTCGTCTCCGTGTGCCTCGGTTAGCTCTATATCCGAGCTCTTACTTATGCAACTTACTTTGTGATAGCCTTCGTGCTTGAAGTATATATCTTGATATCGCATAGTTTCTTGTCTTGCTTAGCATAAGTTGTTGGTGCACATAGATGAACCCTAATTATTCTAGGTTTTGTGTTTGACAAAGTAAACAATAGTTTTATTCCGCCTTTGTTGAGCCACTCTCAGAAAAGTTTTAAACCACCTATCCACCCCCCTCTAGGCGGCATCTATATCCTTTCAATTGGTATCAGAGCCTGGTCTCTCATTTTAGGCTTCACCGCCTTGAGAGTAAAGATGTATCCTAGGGGATTAGTGCACAATGACATGTTCATATTCAATGGCACAAATTATGATATATGGAAAACTCATATGCTTATTCATTTTTGAGACATGGACCCAAATTTGGAGTGTATTGTAGATATTGGTTTTTCTCCTCCTATGGATTTCAAAAATCTATCTTGTGAGTACGAGAAAAACTTATATATTTATGCTCAAGCTTCTAATGTGCTTGTTAATGCTTTGAGCTATGTAGTTACATCTTCAATCATTCCTTTTTGGAGTGCTCATGAGTTATGGACAAAACTTCAAGATAAATACATTGTGTCCAATATTTTTGAGGATGATTGTGTTGCTTCCGCTTTCGGTCGAGAAGAGTTCTCATCTTCTACCACTTCACCAACATGTGAATTTTCACAAGGTAATGATATGGTAAGTGGTGATATAAATTGCAATATGGATTGTGTGCTTACTATTTGTAATCACTCATCTCTATCTAGTTGCAATGATCTATATTTGGACTTTAACACTTCTAGCACTACAAACTCCTTACATGCTTGTGTTGATAGTCCTTGCATATCATGTAGAAATGGCTTGAATAAATCTTATGATGATATGCTTGTGTTGTCTTGTTGCCATGATAAAAAAGCTTCTATTTCCTCTAGTGCTTGTGTTGCTAACCATGTAGAGGAAATCGAATATTATATGTGCCAAGACAAGTTTTTGAATGGAGCTACAAATGCAATCTCATCTTCACCTTCTTCTGGTACCCACCTATGCCTTATGGCTAGGGATTCAAATGTAACTCCTACTTTGGAACCCAATATCTCTTATGATGATGAGGATGGGGATAATGGGGAAGAAGATCTTGATGCTGATGATTTATATGAAAAGGATGAGATTGTGTATCGTGCTCTAGTTAAGATCAACATTGCTTGCTCTAACTTTGTTGAAATCTTGGACTTTGTTATTAAGAGCAAAGAACATATTATTGAGTTAGAAACACAAATTGAGGAGCATGGGACCACCATTGATAAAATGGGTAGTCTTGAGCGTGAGTATGCTAATATAATTGCAAATCTAAATAATTGAAGAGGAACACACCACTAAGGAATCTCTTGAGGACACCTTTTCTCTAGAGATGTCTAGAGTGAAGGAATCTCATTATAGAAATCTTAAGGTGGCAAGTGATCTCAAATGTAAAAATGATGAGCTTCAAGTTGATTATGCTAAACTCTGTGAGGATCTTAGCACATCAAAAATGGCTCTAGGGTCATCAAGGGTGAGCTCATCAAACTCACCGAGTCACATGAGCAACTCAAAGCCTCTTATTCAAAAGAGCTTTTGAAGTTGCACTCACCTCTTTCAATTAATAATGATGCTTGTGCTATTAACTCTGTTTCTTGTGAAGCATATATTTCGAAGGAGAATATTGAGCTAAAGGCTCAACTTGATTTGCTAACTATCAACTATGGGAAGTTGGAAGAAAATCATGTTAAGATTTCTAACTCGCATGAGGATCTTCTAGTCTCCCATGGTAGGCTAAAGTTGACTCTTGAGGCTAATGTGTCAAAGATAACATCTAACGAGTCTCATGTGGACATTAGCACTATTTCTACTCCAAATGTCATATTGCCATGTGATAGTCCTTGTAATTAATCCACTCATGCCATTGCTACATCTTATGATGAATTACATTCTGTGCCTTGTTGCTCTAACAATGTAGCATCCACTTCCTCTAGTATTATTGTTCACACTAACCATGTAGAGGAAATTAAAGAGCTCAAGGCTCAAGTCACTTATTTGAAGAATGACTTGAAAAAGGTTCATGAAGGGAAGACCACACTCAAATACATCTTGAGTGTGCAAAAATCCCCCAATTACAAGTGTGGGCTTGGATTCAACTCCAATATCAAGAACAAGTCCACTATCAAGTTGAAGCACAAGGGCAGCAAGAAGAATGGCCAAGATCAAGTCAAGAATACGGCCAACATTGTTTGCTTCAAGTGCAAGTAAGAAGGGCATCATGTCAAACATTGCCCATTAAAGAAGAAGTGTCAACACCCGGATTATTCAATCCTAAATGCCTGTTATGCCATACATCGCAATCCCAGGATTACCATTTTTGCGAGACATAACAGAATTGGATACCATAGTACATCATCCATTACAAACGACACATAAGTTCTTACACAAATAGGGATCTCATGATCCAGTTCTTAATACAACATCAAGCAGCGGAATACGTAATATTAACGGTAGCGTAGGCGAAGCTCCATCTTCGGGTCACAGGCAATGCTGACGATGGGAGATGATCCTAGTTGTCGTAACCTTCTTGGGGTCCATCCTCCAGGTACTCCTCTTCATAGTCTGTCCATGGGAATAGCCAGGGACAAAGCCATGAGTACTCTTTAAGTACTCGTAAACTAATACTAACAGGTAAAGGGGTTTTTGGATAATAGGACACTAGGCTCTAGGGTTGTTTTGCAAAAGCCAGATTTATCTCTACTAAGTTCTAAAGCTAGTCACAATTTTATAACTCCTAAGTGGGATCTTGTAACTCATGTCACAACCCTGTTGTGGTCAAGTCAAAGTCTCAATTCATTTCACAAGTCATTTTGAAAAGTCTGACGGGGGAACAGTATGGCCACTAATCGTCCATAATCATGACGCGGCTATTCGAATAGTTTGACACTCTGCAGAGATTGTACACTTTCACCACAACATTCGATACATCCATCAGGAACAAATCCTAAATTCACCATACTCAGTATGTGGATAATCAATCCTAACCTTTCAATTACACGCCCTAGTATAACCACCTCTCCTGTGAGTTTGGCCTCCCAACCATGACCAACTGCCATCTTGGGTACTGCACAGGTGGACAATCTTCACAAGGTAGCGTCAGCTCAGACCTTGCCCATGAGGGAACTAATACTAAGGTATATAAGTTTCCAGTCAAGCCCTACCCAATCTTCGGGTATTGTGGTTGTACGATAAAATTGGAATGGTATCGCATTCAGACAACCATCAGTTTTATAAAGGGCTAAGGCTCATGCCTCAACATTTTCATCACCAAAATCATCAGGTGTTCGGAAACCCATGTAAAAACATCTCAGTAGAATGATCCATCATTCTAAGGTTTTCATAACCATTTTCACCAAGTAATCCCATCTAAAGTTGATCAAGTTTTATGCTTAGCACTAGCATCTACAAGTGGGGGTGAGCACTAATGATGGGTGGTAAACTAGTGGAGTTTCAACTAAATTCAATCTCATGCCTCAGGATGACATCAAGATTATCTAGCTTAGGCCAAATTTTATGCTCTTTATGCAACCTTCAAATATCTACTTAGAATCTACAAGTCACTTTAGTACTCTCTAAGGAAGTAGATTTGATAAAGAAATAAAGTAGAAAGCTTGCAAATAAAACTAGGATTGGGTTATCAAGTTTGTATGATCACATATGCTTAAGGCATATAGTTGGCATGGTAACAAGTAAGGGTTTGTTTGCATCAGTAGAATATCTTGCAAGGGTTGGCTTGCACATTCACTAGTAGTATTAGGCTTGCCTTGTCCAGAGCAGTGGTTGAAGTTCTCCTCGGCTTCCTCCTCGTAGTATCCTCCTTCCTCCTCGTATCCTTGGTCGGTACTAGCGTCTATAAATAAATACGACGTACACAATCACCAAACAATACTTAACTACTTGCAATCATCACACACAAGGGTCCTATAGATGATTTAGCATCATATCTATCATTACAAGTTTAAGGCTTGGTTTAATTCCTTTTATTTTTAGAAAAGTAATTTCTACTCATTGAAAAACTACTTAAGATTTAATATTCTCCAAACCAAACATGGGATCATGTTGACACATGTCATCACCACATATTTTAGTCCATGGGAATGTGATTTAAAGTGGTGTCACAATTTAATAAGGTTTTACCCTTTTATTTTATTTAAATAAAATGACTAGAAATGCCTATGTAGCATTCTTTAATTACTTGAATATTATTTCTGAAAGTAAACCTATATATTTTTATATATTCTGAAAGGTATGGTTAAATGTGATTTTTGAGAGTTGGAATCAACTCAAAAGCTAGTATGGTTTAAATTTGAAAAATGTTTGAATGCAGAAAATCTTCTGCCTTGTTATTTTTACTAAAGATGATCTATAGATCCAAATGACTTGAATCCAACGGGCTTGGATTCAGCATTCACAGAAATTTCCAACAAAATTGGTTTCATTCAATTTGGTGCACTGTATCGATCTGGGTTGATTTTTTAAGTTGGGTACAGAAGTGTGTTTGAATCAAAAAGAAAAAGATTTAATTCAAATCACTGGGCTGCGCGGGAAAATTTACTGGGCCGGCCTGCTAAGCGCAGTGCTCCCGCGGGCTGCTTAAGTGGGTGTCCCCACTTGCGAGTGAGACAGGGAGGGGCGAAGCGGTACGGGGCAACGTGTGTTGTTCGATCTGATTCTAATCCAACGGCTGGGAGTCATCATCGACGCGAGACAACACCGGCAAGAAAGAAACCTAGCGCGGCCAGTGAGGGTTGCTGGGGGCTCACCGGGGTGCTGGCGAGGGTCGGCGAGGCGGGCGAACGATGAAGTCAACGACGGCGAACTCAGGGGTGGTCGCGGCAGCTCCTGGGGTGGACGAAATCGATGGCTCCCTTCTTCTCCAGAGGCGGCGGGCTCTGGTGAAATTCCGGCGAGGTGGTGCTCGCCTTGCTCTGGGAACGGTGTGGCACAATCAGTGACGAGAGGGGAGTGAGATGGTGTGAAGAAATTGAGCGGGGGTGGCCTCTATTTATAGTCGAGCGAGGGTACCGGCGGGGCGCAAGGTGAGCTCGTCGGGGGCGATGTTACAGGCGGCTATTGGCATGGGCGATGGTAGGGGACGGTGCGGTGTTCCCTGTCAATGCTCAACGACATGGTTTCGAGGCGTGGGGCGGTGCGGTTTGGTCTGGAACATGCGACGCTCTGCGCGACAAAGGCGGCGTCTTCGACGGCAAGCGGTGGCTGTACGTCACGGGGTGGCGAACGGGGATGTCTGGCGTTCTCCTGGGTCGGTGGGGATTGTGTATGCACGCGGCGAGGGCGGCTATGGTCTGGTCGGCTTTGGCCGAGGGTGGTGCTCGCGCATGCTGCATGGTCATGGCGGTCCGGTGCGGTCCGTGCGTGTGGTCTAGTGGTTGGCAAGGTTCGAGCGGTGGACAGGGAGTGGCGGTGGACGGTGGGCTGCCTCCCAAACATGCTGTCTAGGCTTGTGTCTCCTCCTAGCTTGCTGTCGACATGGGGGTGACATGGGTGTGCTCGGCTGTTCACCATTGATGGCAATGGCAAGCTCACAGTGGTGCTAGTGCTTGGTTAATCTTCCTAGATGATCTACTGAGCTGGTTGTGAGCTAAATAGGGAACAAGTTAGGCCAATTTTACTGCACACTATAGTGTTTGATGTTTGTTTCATTTGTATTTGCAACCTGTTTGATGAAATGGCCGCATGAATTCAAGTTTTGAATTTTGAAAAGATTTTTGGTGGGCTTGCTAGGTTGGTGCTGGTGAGTATGCAGATGCTTGGATTTTGAAAGTTGAGCTTGTTTGAGTGGTTTTTGAAAAAGTGGGATCTTCCCATATGATGAAGATTCAATTTTGAATTGTCATTTAAACTATGCATTTGAAAGTTTATGGATGATCACAAGGTGGGCCTTGATACCTTGTTATGAGTACATTCAAGGGATGCAAAGATCCAGAAAAGTTTTTGTTAGGTTTTGCAAGTTTGAGACAGCCAAAGTAGGCATGGGAGTTAAATTGGTCAAAGTGACCATTCCTTTAATATATGTGTTTTGATTTACTTGTCTTTAGGAAAAGTGTGGGAAATGTTTTAGATGATGTTTATTTCACCTAAGAAACATTTTACAAGCAATGAATTAATTAAACAAGGTGGTTCCAAAGAATTTCAAAATCCATGCATACACATATGCATGCATTCATAATTTTATTTAGAAAAGTTTTTGTTAACCCTAAATGTTGATGACTAGTGCTTGATGATCCAAGCTTAGTATTTTTGGGATGTTACAAACCTTCCCCCCTTAAACAAAATCTCGTCCCGAGATTTGAAAAAGGACGAAAAGATTACCTAGGATTTGAAGAGATCGGAAAACTCTGTCCTGATGTGATCTTCGCGCTCCCAGGTAGCTTCCTCTTCTGTGTGGTTGCTCCACTGAATCTTGAGAAACTTGATGCTTCGGGTTCGGGTAGTTAGAAAGGCTTCTTCCAAAATACGGATGGGTACTTCAGGATAGGTCAGGTCATCGTTTATCTCTATGGTCCGATGGTCGATATTCTTGAACACTTTGGTCTTCTCGGGGACTTCGAGACACTTGCGAAGTAACGAGATTTGGAACACATTGTGCACCGCTGACATCTCTTCGGGTAGCTCCAATTGATACGATACCTCTCCTCAACGGTTCAGAATTTTGAAAGGTCCGATATATCTAGGGGCTAACTATCCTTTGAGTTGGAAACGCTGCATTCCCTTCAATGGCGACACTTTCAGATAAACAAAATCTCCTATGTTGAAGGCGAGGTCTCTACGTCTCTTGTCGGCATAACTCTTCTGTCGGGATTGGGCGGTCATGAGGTGCTCACGAATCTGGTGAACCTTCTCTTCTGCTTCTCGTAGGATGTCGGGTCCGAAAATCTGACTCTCTCCTACTTCCGACCAGTTCAAAGGGGTACGGCACTTCCTTCCGTACATGAACTCAAATGGGGCCATTTGCAAACTGGCTTGGTAACTGTTGTTGTAGGAAAATTCTGCAAACGGCAGACAGTCTTCCCACTTGGATCCATATTATAACACACATGCTCTCACCATATCTTCGAGTATTTGATTTACTCGCTCCGTTTGTCCATCGGTCTAAGGGTGATACGCGGTACTGAAATCTAAGCGGGTTCCTAAACCTTCTTGAACTTTCTTCCAGAATCTCGAGGTAAACTGCGTTCCTCGATCTGATACAATGTTCTTAGGGACTCCGTGCAAACTGACGATTCTAGCGATGTATAACTCCGCTAGTTTCGAACTCTGATATGTGGTTTTGACGGGCAAGAAATGGGCGACTTTGGACAATCTGTCCACTATGACCCAGATAGAGTCATTTCCCCTACTAGAAGTAGGTAGTCCAGTGATAAAGTCCATTCCTACAGAATCCCATTTCCATTCCGGAATCTGCAAAGGTTGCAACAATCCAGCGGGTCTTTGATGTCCTGCCTTGACTCGCTGACATATATCACACTTAGCGATATAGCTTTCGATTTCTCTCTTCATCTTATGCCACCAAAATTGCTCTTTCAAATCTTGATACATCTTAGTTCCTTCGGGATGGATAGAATAAAGAGTATCATGAGCCTCCTTCAAAATAACTTCTTTCAACTCAGAATCTGATGGTACACAAAGGCATCCTTTGTACCATAAATCTCCTTCTTCGTCCTCGGTGAATCCGGGTACTTTGCCTGTACCAATACGACGCTTGATTCCGTCGATACTGGCATTTCCCTTCTGCGCCTCTTTAATCTGACTGATCAAAGTGGGCTGAAGTTATATGCTAGCCAAAAATCCTTCACTTACTAATTCCATTCGAAAAGCTTCCATCTCTTTGTGCAAACTTGGTTGCTCCTTCAAAATCATGGAGTTCAAGCGGCACGGCAATCTGCTAAGGGCATCGGCTACTACGTTGGCTTTACCAGGGTGATAGTGAATGTCCAGATCGTAATCCTTGATTAGCTCAATCCATCTTCTCTGCCTCATATTCAGCTCCTTATGAGTGAATATATACTTTAGGCTCTTGTGATCCGAATAAATCTCACAACGATTTCCCATCAGGTAGTGTCTCCATGTTTTCAGGGCTAGAACTACGGCTGCGAGTTCGAGGTCATGGGTTGGGTAGTTTTGCTCATGTTGCTTCAATTGTGGGGATAGATAAGATATAACTTTGCCTTCTTGCATTAGCACACATCCGAGACCAATCTTGGATGCGTCACAATACACATCGAAGGGCTTCGTGATATCCGGCATGATCAAGATTGGGGCTGAAATCAATTTCCTCTTGAGTTCTTGAAAACTCGCTTCACATTTGTCGGTCCATTCAAAATTCTTGTCCTTCTTCAGCAATTGGGTCATGGGTCGGGCGATACTCGAGAATCCTTCTACGAATTTGCGGTAATATGCCGCCAATCCGAGAAATGCACGAACTTGGGTTTGAGTGGTTGGGGCTTGCCAATCTTCTACATCTTTCACTTTGGCAGGGTTAACGACAATTCCTCCTGCTGATACAATGTGACCGAGGAATCCTACCTCTTGTAACCAGAATTCACATTTTCTAAACTTGGCATACAACTGATGCTCTCTAAGGGTTCCAAGAATGGTCCTTAGGTGTAGCTCATGTTCTCCTTCTGATTTGGAATAAATTAGAATGTCATCGATGAAAACAACGACAAACTTATCCAGGAAGTCCATAAAAATCTTATTCATGAGGTTCATGAAATAAGCGGGGGCATTGGTTAATCCAAAAGACATGACTGTATACTCGTACAATCCATATCTAGTGGTAAAGGTAGTCTTTGGAATATCCTCCGCACGAATTTTGAGTTGGTGATAGCCAGTTCTAAGATCAATCTTAGAAAACACTTTGGCACCGGTCAACTGATCAAACAAATCTACGATCTTGGGCAAGGGGTACTTGTTCTTGATGGTGACATCATTCAACTTCCGATAATCCGTACACAAACGGTTACCTCCATCCTTCTTGTCCACAAACAAGACAGATGATCTCCATGGTGACGCACTTGGTTGAATCAATCCAATTTCCAGCATGGAATCTAGTTGCTTCTTCAGTTCTGCGAGCTCTAACGGGTTCATACTATAGGGTCTCTAGGCTATGGGTCCTGTTCCGGGGATTAGTTCAATGATAAACTCGATATCCCGATCTAGGGGCATACCGGGCAAAACATCTGGAAATACATCGGGGTATTCACGGACTATCCAGACTTGGTCAATGGTAGGTTGGGATATACTCTTGTTACACTTGAATTGGCGAGGTAAGTTTTCAGATATATGCTCGACTGATATTCCGGCGGTACTGGTCATAGTGATGGTTTTCTTGGCACAGTCAATCAATCCTTTATGTTTGGACATCCAATCCATTCCTAGTACTACTTCCAAACCTTTAGTTCTGAGTACTATCAGATTTGCATAAAAATCTATGCCATGGATTCGGATAGGGACGGCTTTGCAAATTTGCCTAGCCTTGGTGGTTGATCCGGGAATTTGAACAATCATCACATGCTTCAATTTGGTTGGTTGAATTTTACTAGTGCATGCAAATTCTTCGGTGACAAATGAATGCGATGCACCAGAGTCAAACAACACTCGTGCAAGTACTGAATTAACAGAAAACATACCCAGCACGACGTCTGGCGCTTCCTGAGCTTCTTCAGCATGCATGAGAAAAAGACGGCCATTGCGGTTGAGTGAATTCCCTGGGGCAAATCTTCTTCCGGGCTGAACACGACGCTGCTGCTGAGCTGGGGCATTAACATTGGGGGCGGTAGCATTCTTCTTGTTGGGGCACTCGTTGGAATAGTGGCCTTTATTTCCACAGTCATAACAAGTCACTTGCGACTTGTCCTTGGCTGCGACAGGCACAACATTACTTCCAGTCCTAGGGGCAGGGTTGGTGTTGGCGGTAGCATTGTTGTTGAACTTGGGTGAGGCACGATTGAAATTGCTAGAGTTGCCGGGGTTGTTGTGATTTACTCCGGGTCTAGGGTTTCCACGGTTGGGATAGGTTGGACGGTTCATCGGGGGTCTGTTGGTTCTTGGGGCAAATCCTGGAGATGGTTTGGGGCGATACTTTGGGGTCTGATGGGTTCCTGGCTGATGCATCATGCGACGCTTGTGGTTCTCATTGGTTTGGTTGATCTTTCCTTCCATCTGGATAGCAAAGTCGACAAGCCTTCAATATCCGGAAAGGGGATATTGACTAACAATGTCTGCATCTCGTCATGCAGACCATTCAGGAATCTTTCTTTCTTCTTGGGTTCCGTGTCTATCTCGTCCGGGGCATACCTAGCTAATGACAAAATTTTGTCACGGTATTCCACTACAGACATCCTTCCTTGCTTCAGCTCTCTGAACTCGTCTCTCATTCTCTTGATCAAACCTGGTGGCACATGGGTTCTGCTAAACTTGACCTTGAATTCCTCCCAGGTCATCATCTGGCCTCCGGTCATTGCACGAACACTGTTCCACCATGCCCTGGCATCTCCGGCTAGATAATGGGTGGCAAATAGAACTTTCTCGTTGGCTTCCACTCCAGCGAATTCTAGGTTATTTTCCATGGTTTGCAGCCAATCATCGGCGTCTAGGGGCTATTCCGACTTAGTGAAAACAGGTGGGTTGGTGTTCTGGAAATTCTTGAGCTTAGATCCATGGTTGTCCTGATTTCCGTGGCCTTGGTTGTTGTGGGCAAGTTGGGCTATTTGCTGCAGGGTGGCTAGGTTGGCTTGACGTTCCGCTCTTTCAGCTTCGCGGTCAGAAGTCAACATTTGCAGAATCTGCAACATCGGGTCCGGGGCTGAACCACTTCCTCCACGTGGCATCTGAAGATTGAGATAGATCATGAGAAAAGAGGGAAATTTCTAAGGTTTTGGGTCTTTGAAAAGTTTTTAAAGTTTCACTCAGATTTTTCTAGCAACTTGATTTTTCATTCATTCATTCATAGCACCCAATACAACACACACCACAACAAAGAAAAACAGATGGTTTTAAGAACCATTCTGAGAACTACGATACAGTGGGACCGAATACTACTCACTACGCTAGTGCTCAAGTGCTACTACTCCTTGGAATCTGTGGCTTCATCATCCTCATCAGCATCGATGAAGGCGAAATCGTCCTCATCGGTGAAGAAATCCATAGCCTGATCCTCCAGAAAATCATCGTCATCGCTGAGATAGGAGTAAGGGTCTCCACGAAGATCCTCTCCGGAATTCTCCCTTTCCTCCAACTGCATGTCTCTCTCGTGGATGGTCTCCTCCAAAGATGAGATGCGGTGGCGAAGACGGGCAATGATGCGCTCCTTCTTGTCGAGCTGACGGCGGCGAGACTTGCGATCCTTTGCTAGCATGGCGATGGTCTGATCCTTCGTCTTGATGATGGCAGACTTGTGGTTGGAGTAGTCATGGCAGTTGTCCAATTCCTGCTGATGATCGTGCATCATGAAGCTAAGGTGGTCCAATTGAGTCTTCAGCTCGGGGTGGTATGGGGCTTCCAGTGGTTGTCCATTTGCATCACGCCTTGGGAAAAACTCGAAGCGAGTACCCTTGATCTGATTGATGCTCTGCCCACACAGACGGGAAAGAGCTTCCTGCATGGCCCTGGAAAGTCCATCGAGCCAGTTGTTCTCCCTCAAGGTAAACTGAATTCCCTCCGCAGTGGGAGGTTCAACCTTTCCTCGGAGACTTGCAACAATTAGCCATTGCAGGTCTTCTCATCCTTGATCATTGAGCTGAGCTCCGAAGAACTCGGGGTGCGGACGCTCCAGAAGTTCCGAAAGCTGATCCAAATCCCTCTCAAAGATATGGTCTCCTCCATTCCCCAGTTGGTAAAACTTGTTGTACTTCACGTCCATCTATAAAAATAGAGGATGAGTAGGTTAGCAGAGTGATCAAGTGTGTCAAAATTTTATGTATTTTGCAAGAGTTTTTGAGGAACATGAATTTTTATGAAAGAATCAAAGAGATAAGAATGAGAATAAGTTTTTGTAAATATTTGTTTTCTTTGGTTTTGAAACTAAGTTTTTGGTTCAAACGTCCAGTCTAAATAGGGTCTCCAATGGTCAGGATGGCTCTGATACCAACTTGTCAACACCCGGATTTTTCAATCCTAGATGCCTTATGCCATACATCGCAATCCTGTGATTACCATTTTGTAGACATAACAGAATTGGATACCATAGTACATCATCCATTACAAACGACACATAAGTTCTTACACAAATAGGGATCTCATGATCCAGTTCTTAATACAACATCAAGCAATGAATACGTAATAATAACGGGTGGCGTAAGCTCCATCTTCGGGTCATGCAATGCCGACGATGGGAGATGATCCTAGTTGTCGTAACCTTCCGGGGTCCATCCTCCGGTACTCCTCTTCATAGTCCGCCATGGAATAGCAGGACAAAGCCATGAGTACTCTTTAAGTACTCGCAAACTAATACTAACAGGTAAAGGGGGTTTTGGATAATAGGACACTAGGCTCTAGGGTTGTTTTGCAAAAGCCAGATTTATATCTACTAAGTTCTAAAGCTAGTCACAATTTTATAACTGCTAAGTGGGATCTTGTAACTCATGTCACAACCCTGTTGTGGTCAAGTCAAAGTCTCAATTCATTTCACAAGTCATTTTGAAAAGTCTGACGGGGAACAGATATACTCTAATCGTCCATAATCATGGATGCGGCTATTCGAATAGTTTGACACTCTGCAGAGATTGTACACTTTCACCACAACATTCGATACATCCGTCAGGAACAAATCCTGAATTCACCATACTCAGTATGCGGATAATCAATCCTAACCTTTCAATTACACGCCCTAGTATAAGCACCTCTCATGTGAGTTTGGCCTCCCAACCATGACCAACTGTCATCTTGGCTACTGCACAGGTGGACAATCTTCACAAGGTAGCCTCAGCTCAGACCTTGGCCGTGAGGGAACTAATACTAAGGTATATAAGTTTCCAGTCAAGCCCTACTCAATCTTCGGGTATTGTGGTTTTACGATAAAATTGGAATGGTATCGCATTCAGACAACCATCAGTTTTATAAAGGGCTAAGGCTCATGCCTCAACATTTTCATCACCTAAATCATCAGGTGTTCAGAAACCCATGTCAAAACATCTCAGTAGAATGATCCATCATTCTAAGGTTTTCATAACCATTTTCACCAAGTAATCCCATCTAAAGTTGATCAAGTTTTATGCTTAGCACTAGCATCTACAAGTGGGGGTGAGCACTAATGAGGGGTAGTAAACTAGTGGAGTTTCAACTAAATTCAATCTCATGCCTCAGGATGACATCAAGATTATCTAACTTAGGCCAAATTTTATGCTCTTTATGCAACCTTCAAATATCTCCTTAGAATCTACAAGTCACTTGAGTACTCTCTAAGGAAGTAGCTTTGATAAAGAAATAAAGTAGAAAGCTTGCAAATAAAAATAGGATTGGGTTATCAAGTGGGTATGATCACATATGCTTAAGGCATATAGTTGGCATGGTAACAAGTAAGGGTTTGTTTGCATCAGTAGAATATCTTGCAAGGGTTGTCTTGCACATTCACTAGTAGTATTAGGCTTGCCTTGTCCAGAGCAGTGGTTGAAGTTCTCCTCGGCTTCCTCTTCGTAGTATCTCCTTCCTCCTCGTATCCTTGGTCGGTACTAGCGTCTATAAATAAATACGATGTACACAATCACCAAACAATACTTAACTACTTGCAATCATCACAGACAAGGGTCCTATAGATGATTTAGCATCATCTCTATCATTACAAGTTTAAGGCTTGGTTTAATTCCTTTTATTTTTAGAAAAGTAATTTCTACTCATTGAGAAACTACTTAAGATTTAATATTCTCCAAACCAAACATGGGATCATGTTGACACATGTCATCACCACATATTTTAGTCCATGGGAATGTGATTTAAAGTGGTGTCACAATTTAATAAGGTTTTACCCTTTTATTTTATTTAAATAAAATGACTAGAAGTGCCTATGTAGCATTCTTTAATTACTTGAAAATTATTTCTGCAAGTAAACCTATATATTTTTATATATTCTGAAAGGTATGGTTAAATGTGATTTTTGAGAGTTGGAATCAACTCAAAAGCTAGTATGGTTTAAATTTGAAAAATGTTTGAATGCAGAAAAGATTCTTCCTTGTTATTTTTACTAAAGATGATCTATAGATCCAAATGACTTGAATCCAACGGGCTTGGATTCAGCATTCACATACCTTTCCAACAAAATTTGTTTCATTCAATTTGGTGCACTGAATCGATCTGGGTTGATTTTTGAAGTTGGGTACAGAAGTGTGTTTGAATTAAAAAGAAAAAGATTTAATTCAAATCACTGGGCTACGCGGGAAAAGTTACTGGGCCGGCCTGCTAAGCGCAGTTCTCCCGCGGGCTGCTTAAGTGGGTGTCCCCACTTGCCAGTGAGACGGGGAGGGGCGAAGCGGTACGGGGCAACGTGGGTCGTTCGATCTGATTCTAATCCAACGGCTGGGAGTCATCGACGACGCGAGACAACGCCGGCGAGAAAGAAACCTAGCGCGGCCAGTGAGGGTTGCTGGGGGCTCACCGGGGTGCTGGCGAGGGTCGGCGAGGCGGGCGAACGACGAAGTCGACGACGGTGAACTCAGGGGTGGTCGCGGCATCTCCTGGGGTGGACGAAATCAATGGCTCCCTTCTTCTCTCCAGAGGCGGCGGGCTCCGGTGAAATTCCGGCGAGGTGGTGCTCACCTTGCTCTAGGAACGGTGTAGCACGATGAGTGACGAGAGGGGAGTGAGATGGTGTGAAGAAATCAAGCGGGGGTGGCCTCTATTTATAGTCGAGCGAGGGTACCGGCCGGGCGCAAGGTGAGCTCGTCGGGGGCAATGTTACAGGCGGCTATTGGCATGGGCGATGGTAGGTGACGGTGCGGTGTTCCCTGGCGATGCTCAACGACATGGTTTCGAGGCGTGGGGCGGTGCGGTTTGGTCTGGAACATGCGACGCTCTGCGCGGCAGAGGCGACGTCTTCGACGGCGAGCGGTGGCTGTACGTCACGGGGCGGCGAACGGGGATGTCTGGCGGTCTCCTGGGTCGGTGGGGATTGTGTATGCACGCGGCGAGGGCGGCGTGTGGTCTGTGGGCTTCGGCCAAGAGTGGTGCTCTGGCGCATGCTCCGCATGGTCGCTGGCGGTCTGGGCGCGGTCCGTGCGTGTGGTCCAGTGGTTGGCAAGGTTCGAGCGGTGGACAGGGAGTGGCGATGGACGGTGGGCTGCCTCCCAGACATGCTGGCTAGGCTTGTGTCTCCTACTATCTTGCTGTCGACATGGGGGTGACATGGTGTGCTCGGCAGTTCACCATTGATGGCAATGGCAAGCTCACAGTGTTGCTAGTGCTTGGTTAATCTTCCTAGATGATCTACTGAGCTGGTTGTGAGCTAAATAGGGAACAAGTTAGGCCAATTTTACTGCACACTATAGTGTTTGATGTTTGTTTGATTTGTATCTGCAACCTGTTTGATGAAATGGCCGCATGAATTCAAGTTTTGAATTTTGAAAAGATTTTTGGTGGGTTTGCTAGGTTGGTGCTGGTGAGTCTACAGATGCTTGGGTTTTGAAAGTTGAGCTTGTTTGAGTGGTTTTTGAAAAAGTGGGATCTTCCCATATGATGAAGATTCAATTTTGAATTGTCATTTAAACTATGCATTTGAAAGTTTCTGGATGATCACAAGGTGGGCCTTAATACCTTGTTATGAGTACATTCAAGGGTTGCAAAGATCCAGAAAAGTTTCTGTTAGGTTTTGCAAGTTTGAGACAGCCAAAGTAGGCATGGGAGTTAAATTGGTCAAAGTGACCATTCCTTTAATATATGTGTTTTGATTTACTTGTCTTTAGGAAAAGTGTGGGAAATGTTTTAGATGATGTTTATTTCACCTAAGAAACATTTTACAAGCAATGAAACAATCAAACAAGGTGGTTCCAAAGAATTTCAAAATCCATGCATACACATATGCATGCATTCATAATTTTATTTAGAAAAGTTTTTGTTAACCCTAAATGTTGATGACTAGTGCTTGATGATCCAAGCTTAGTATTTTTGGGATGTTACAAGAAGCCCCTTGGCAAGAAGCAACAAGGGAAGCGGCCTCAATCTCTACCTCTTGTTAGAGATGGGCCTCCTCACAAGAAGACTTAAGCTCTTCCGCAAGTTGTTGCTTCATCCAAAAATAAAGATGACAAGAGAAGAACTTGCTACATTTGCCGCAAGAAAGGGCACATTTCTTCTGCATGCACCATGGGTAACTCGTCATCCCATCCTATCTTGATTGATGATGCTTATTCACTTCGTAAGGGTGAGTTTAACAATGTGTTTGCCAAATTTTTTGGTGCCTAATGTGGTGTCAAGAAAAGAACCATTTGGGTTGCCAAGCCTATTATGACTAACTTCTTAGGACCCAACTTGGTTGGGGACCAACAAGCCAAAACTTGATCAATAGGTGTGTTTGGAGAGCATTGGAGACTTGGCTACATCATGAAGAATTGAGGGATCTTCATCTATTATATTTGTCAGGCCAAGTCATGTGGATTATATGGCCTCTATCATATTTCTAGTGTTTCTCCTTGCGGTAACATGTGCTCAACTCATTACATTAAAAGTTACTTGCCCCCTTGTGCATGTATTAGTTGTGTACCTTGCACGCTTATGTACATGTTGTGACTCCCACATAATTATCTTGAATTATCAAGTATATTTGTGTATGTTGGGTGGCACACCATGTATGTGTGTTTCTTGTGTAGGAGCCTTTTTTTATTATATTTGGTATCCTAATTGGATCTTATGAGAGATTAATGGACTATCCAATTTGGGGGGAGTATTATGCTTGGGCATTCCACAATCCTAAAAATGTGTGTACATGAGGAATACCACCTAGTATTTGTATTGTAAGATTATCTAGTATCTATGTGGTATGATTCTCATGATAAATTCAAGTTCTATTAAGTCCATTAATTATCTCTATTCGAATCTTTTTGGCTCGGGTTGGCATTTATGGTGTATCATATTATGGGGGAGTCATATGTTTAGTGCATATTACAAGCCTAGAAAATGTGAAAATTCGAGGTTATGTCACTTAGAATTGATATTGATAATTATCTATATCATGTGTGACACATTTACTCAAATAAGTTCAAATTTGATTAAATGCGTTTACTTCTCATCTTTTGGATCTTGTTGGTCAGAATGTTTCTTGGTATGTGTTTCCTCATATTTGCATCCATATATCCTCATGGAAACCGTTAGCTTCAAGTTACTCTAATCAATGGTGATTGTGTTACTATTGGAAGCTACTAAGAACCTATTTTGGAGCATCAAGCTTAATTCTTATAGTTTGTTTTATGCTGCTTTGTGTGAATATGATATTGGATATTCATGTTAATTACCTCGGGAAGATTATTCCCAATACTTATTGTCCTTGGACAATTAGTACTTGATTTATGGTAGAATTTATTGATCATATTCACTTTGGCCTTTGCTTAATACTCTATTATCTCTTGCCAAGAAAATGTTTTGTGTTGTCACCCAAGCTTTCATTGCCTCTTGTGGATCTTCTTATTTTATTGATACCCTCTTATGTTTTTTTAATGTAGGTACTAGTGATGATCCCATTTGTGTGCATTTTGCATTCAAAAGGAGAATCCTACATAATGCACTATCCATGGGGGAGCTCTCCTATATTATCTAGAACACTCCTTTTATGCTTCTTTGTTCGATCCATATCGTGTTTTATGTGCTTGGAAGTTCAATCTTTTCGTTTTGGTATTTTGTGCCATCATGAAAAGTGTGAAGAGTGAGGTGACCCAGCAAACCACTAAATGTGTAGTACACTATAGTCGTTGACATGACATCCACAGAACACCGTTCCGTAAATATCACATCCCTTAGAGTGGTACAACAGAAACATTGCAGGTCCATATTATAAACATACACACATTATTATTATTACAATACCAGAAGTTCAAGACTTCAAAAGATTCAACTTACAAACCAAATATAAACTGTTTCAGCGGAAGTTTTAAAGTGACAACTTCAACTCTGAATTGAGCTCAGCAACTTATTATTATATATTGTTCATGTTGCTCGGCTCAATTGGTTACTAATACTAATAAAGTTATTCTGACTCATTGTGCTCTCCTCCATAGACGATGTCGTAGTCCACCGCTTATACAACACCGGACAGATCTGGCTTCTCGTAGTAGACTTCCTCTTGGCTCTCAACTGCATACATTGGGGTATCTTCTGGATCCTCAGAGTCTAAGCAGGGGATCAAAGGAAAGAGTGAGTAACATCGTTACCCATCAAGTTCATTATATGCAAGGTGGGAAGTTTGATGCTCTATCTACCACCTCAGACTATTAGTCCTTGGCACTATGCAGTTTTCATAAATCTTTTTTCAAAGATTGATTTTATTGTTAAAAACTATGCCCATCGGCCTTCACAGGTTGACCAGAACTTTCATGGAGTTCCTTTCCTGCCGCGTTCATAGCTCCTTCCCGGAACAGGGAGTAACAAGTTACAGTTCTTACACTCTGCAGAAGTGCGTTACTTTACGCATGAGAGATCAACTTCTTGTTGCACAACCGGGCGTACTTTCCCATCCACAATTCCATGATGTGGGGCCCAGTAGGTGATCCAAGCCAATCACTGCCCTTTCTCGCGACCCCAGATAGAACACGACCCCCCAAGCAGAACGATCTCTGTTATTCCGCATAGCGAAAATAACTAGAGAAAATTCCTTATTTGACACTACTTCCCAATATAATTCCTTATTTGACACTCAAAACTTTTCACTTCCTTATTTGGCCACTTCTGAATTTTCTTTGCCTTATATGACACTTTAGTGTATTTTGAGAGATAACGGGGTTAACTAGGAACATACAAAGACGGTTTTGCCCCTGATACATAATATGACAAAAATACAAGAAATGTTGTTGTACACTGATGCAACCAACAATTCAACACATGTGATGAAACTGCGCCGTAATTTGATGCCATATCCCTACACATACTTCATATATGTAATTAATTATATATTAAAAGTGTATTAAGAGATTACCAGAAATTATATAATTAACTAGAAAATCTCACAATAATACAACTACATGCCTCGGTCAGTTTACCTTATAATGTCTATGCTCTCAAATCTCAATCTCATCGAGTTTAGATTAATCTTCGTCTCCCTTACCAATACTTGGCGCTGAGATCCACGAGGCCGAGAAGGCCATCGCGTGGGACGATGGGCAGAGATAATCAAAATAAAAAATAGGCTTTTAGACTATGGGATTTTCTAAGCTAGCCCAGGCGGAGTTCCTCCTCCCGTATACTACTATATACAGACGTAGGGTCATAGGAGCTAGCAAGTACTATTTGATTTTTGGGTCCGCACACGACTGCTCTGCAAAAAAAAAGCAATGCGCTGCGTGGCACGCGCTCGCGTGACCATGACTGCTCCATAAGGAAAGAATTTTGGTCGCGCATGTTAGACACAAACGAGTCAAACGATTGAGCCAGGGGCATTTGGGTCCGGCTAGAAAAAATTTAACGGAAACTAGAGGTAGTGTCATATTAGGCAAAACAAATTCACAAGTGATCGTATAAGGAAGTGAAAAGTTTTTAGTGTCAAATAAGAAAACATATTGAGAAGTAGTGTCAAATAAGAAATTTTCTCAAATAACTATGGTTGACACCTTGAGGACTCCAGTGAGCATACAGGAACCTGGTCGCCCCCATCAATATGAGGACATACCTACGACGGTCTCTCAGGGATAGTGAAAGTACAAAGGAAGTCGCCTAGAGGGGGGTCAATAGGCTTTTAAAAATATTACGGTTTAGGCTCAAGTAAATGCGGAATAAAACTAACGTTTAATTTATTGAGCACAAAACCTAGCCACTAAGTTTACCTAAGTGCACCAACAACCTATGCTAAGCAATACAAGCAACAAGGTGATAGCAAGAAATAAATACTTCAAGCACGATGGCTATCACAATGTAAAGTGCATAAGTAAAGGACTCGGTTGAGAGATAACCGATGGACGCGGAGACGAAGATTTGTTTCCCAAAGTTCACTTCCAAAGAAGCTACGTCTCCGTTGGAGAGGTGTGATGGCACAATGCTCTCCGAACGCCATAAATGGCTCACCTCGAGGTGTGGTGGCTCGATGCTCACCCAACGCCACACAAGGCCTCACCCCGGATGCGGAAGCACGCAACTCACCGACGCCACAAAAGGCTCACCCTATTCTCCCAAGTGCGCACCACAAAAGGCGTGCACTTGCTCCACTATGGGACGCTTGAGGGCGGTCACCGAACCCGTACAAGATTGGGGCTAACTCCACAACTCAATTGGAGGCTCCCAACAATAAAGCCACAAAAGGCTACAATGCCACAAAAGGCCAACAAAGCCACAAGAGGCTACAAGACCACAAAAGGTCAACAAGACCACAAAAGGTCAACAACCCAACCACACAACCGTCTAGGGTTCCAAGAACCCAAGAGTAACAAGCCCACAAGCTTGTACTCGCCGAATCTCCGAGGAGAACTCAAACCTATGCACCAAATACAAGGGCAAGTCCTTCTCTCCCAAATTCCAACAAAGCTACAAAAGCTATTGGAGGAATACGGGAGGAAGAACACAAGAGGAGAACTCAAACCTATGCACCAAATGCAAGGGCAAGTCCTTCTCTCCCAAATTCCAACAAAGCTACAAAAGCTATTGGGGGAATAAGGGAGGAAGAACACAATAGGAGAACACAAAACTCTCCAAGATCTAGATCCCAATGATTCCTTCACAAAGAAGGGATTTGACTTGGTGGGATTGTAGATCTAGATCTCCTCTCACTTTTCCCTCAAAAAGATGTAAGAATCATGGGAGGGGGAGGGAGTAAGAGAGATCAAATAGGTCAACAATGGTGGTCAAAAATGAGCTCAAAAGGTGGGGAACCATTGGGTAAGAAGCCCCCCTTAAATAGGACAAGGAAAAACTGACCGTTTGGGCCAGATTCGCTTCATCGAACTTCCCTCCCCACCGGAACTTCCGGCAAATAGAAACACAAGTTACTGAACCTGACGGGAACTTGGGTCGGAACTTGGCCGGAACTTGGGTCGGAACTTGGCCGGAACTTGGGTCGCAACTTGGCCGGAACTTGGGTCGGAACTTGGCCGGAACTTCCGCTCAAGCAAAAACACAGGACAACATTGCACGAAAACTTCAATAACTTTTGATCCCGGACTCCGTTTTTGATGATCTTGGGCTCGTTTTGAAGAGAACGAAAAGTTTTACAAGATTATGCAAAGAAACATAATAGTCCGGAATGGAAGTATAAAACCAAATTAAGAAAGATATGACCTCTCTAGAAGCGATGAACCGGTAAAACCTCCAAAACCCAAAACACAAGAAGTTGAGCTTGGAAACTCAGATTGGGATGAAACCAATTTTGTTGGAAAGGTAATGACGAATAGAATCCAAGTGAAATATATATGTGAAGTATCCCCCAAGGTGTGGAGCCGGAAAACTCGCAAGATCAAAAACCGCAATAAGATATGCAAGTGAAATCCTTAGATGATGAGCTAGAGCTTGTTATGATGGTGACCACAAGCTCTAGATCCTCTCATGGACAAGAACCAAATAATAACCAAGAAAGATGATGATATGAATGCAAAGGTTTGAGCTCTCTCCGAACGATGCAAACGAGACACCCGCTTGAGAGTCCATCTTGATAGTACGACTATCTATCCTAAACCCGGTCTCCCAACTAACAACACGAGACCGGCAAAAGAGAAGCCCTATCAACATACCTTTGCCTTGAGCGTCCCACTTGAACTTGATGTAGACCGTCTTGTTCTTCTATAGAGGGAACACCTTTCTTGTTTTCTCTTGCTCGCTCTTGCTTGATGAAGACTTGCAAAATGCTCCCCCATACTCCATGGGGAAACCTCTTCTTTGAACTTATCTTCATCATTCCATGAGCACGAGGATGGCAAGCTTCAAGCATGAGATCTTCTAGAGATGGCGCATCTTGAGCTCGTCCTTCTTCCTCCTTACTTGAGGTTGATCCATCTTGATGCAACTCTTTGCACATGCCTTGATCGACCTTCAAGCTCCTTCTTTCTTCATGATTCCAATGGGAACAAAGCCCTTGGACATTTCTTCATCTTCCAACCTTGAGACCAACACATGGCCCAAGCGATGCCAATGGACAAACCTACAAGTGAAACTCAATTCACACATTAGTCCATAGAGATTGTCATTAATTACCAAAACCACACATGGGGGCATACATGCCCTTTCAGATAGTCTAGACACCAATATCACGGGGCACTAGACCTTGAGCTTCTATGTCTACAAAACATCATTATTGCCCGGTAAGGACAATATTTAATGAAGCAAAAATGAACATGCATAGTAATGTAATGCATTATTTGTTATTTATTTTAGTTATGTGTTTTACCCAATATTTTAGTTTTCTAGAATTTCTTTAGGTAGTTAAGAAATTCATTTTAAGGAATAACTTTAATATTTTATAAATATTATATTCACTATTTTTATAATGTAATATATTAAAAACTAGTTTTTATTTAATTTTAACTCTTATATTTATTTACTTAATAATTCTTTTTAAGAATAAGCATTTTAATTAAGGAGATCTTATTTTGGTATCTTCAACTATTCATTTAGTTTTTTCTAAAATACTATAATAACTAAATATAATAAAAGTTATTTTTATTTATTTTTATGTATTTTCTTGATTTTTATTAAATTCCATAAGGAATATATATATATTATGAAATCTTTAACCTAAAATTCATTGATTAAAAATAGGTTTCTTAATTTAGTTTAATAGGTTATTTTATTATGAATCTAAAGATATATTGTTTACATTGTTAAGGCTTTTATTTTATTTTCTAAGATTTATTGAATTCTAGGGGTATTTTAGTATTTTACTTAAATTATTAAAATCCTTTCAGGATTTGGGCCAACCCATTAGGCTATTGGGGCCAATCTTGGTCCAATTGGCCTGGTCAAAATATCTTCCCGATGTGGTACTGTCCGTATCGGCCCAGTACACTATCTCCTCTCTCTCTCGGTCTCACCTCTTCTTCTTCCTTGACCCCGTGGTTGCCGACACCACCGCCGTGTGATTCATGTCGCCGTGGTTCTCTCTGGCTGCCGCCATGGTGCATGGCATGGTTGTTGACCCTGCTCCTTCATCTAGTCCATTTTGATTTGGATTTGGTGCTCTCTTGCGGCCAGGCTGGCTCCGTCTCGAACCCTAGGGTTTGAGGTGATGTAGGTGATGCCTCCGCTGCTGCTCCAGTGGTGCCATGGGGTGTTCGTATGTTGCGGTGGTGGTGTTGCTCACCCTCAAGCGTTGTTGTGGCTGCCGCCTCGGTTCGGTGCGGGTTGCAGCGCCCCTTGGGTGCTCCCCATGCCGTCGTGCGCTCGTCGCCCCCTCTGCTTCCTCTTATAAACTATAGCGAGGACCTCCAGTAAGTTTGTTCTCTCTTCCCTCTGCCTCACTTTCTCCCATGTGTGCTTCTAGTGGCTATCCCTGATTAGGGTTCATGTCTTGATTAGGGTTCATCCCTCTGTTGTGGTTATATATGATGGATTGGAACTAGTAGTGATGATCATTCAGGATGATGATTAAGTATATTATGTTGATCACCGTCCACAGTTAATTTTGATGATGTTAGTGGCTTTATTGGTCTAATTCCAATTGGTAATTGGATATGATTTAGATGATAGTGCTACTGTGGATCTATTACTTGTGGATTCTGTTGATTTGGGAATTTACTACTGTCAAGATTTTAGTACTGACAGTAGTTATGTCAGTGATTGTTCACTGTATCTATAAATGTTGGCTTGTATGGTTTTATACAGACTGAGATTAATCATTTTATTCTAGTGATGCTCTGAAGATGTATAAATAAGCTTGATGATGATTTCTGGTGTTTGATTCCAGGAAAATGATATTTAATGGCTTGCCATTTTATTTGTGAAAGATAAGTAATTGTTTTGCTTTGCTTTTATAACTTGTTCTTGTGACACCATCTTAGAATGGCACACAAGTTGTTGAGTTCTACTACTAGGCTTAATTCTCATAGTGCTTGAAATTGGGTAAATGCCAAAGATAAGTTGAAATCTTCTTTTAAACATCTCTGCCTATGACGTTGGTCTGAGGAATAGGAACTAGTTTCCTATCTTGTTGTCCCTAATAGAAATATTCTGATATAATCATTGGTTACTGGATGTTGAATCCATTTGGCTAAGATGGTTGGGGTGCTCATGGTTTATATTGGTTCATAGGATTTATGAATTCTAAGGTGCTACTCCACTAGGATATGTGCCTAGAATTCATAAGCTAAGCTATGGACATGTTGGAATATAAGATTTGGCTATCATATACAGGATCTATGATGCTGGTCTAAGATCCTGGTTTGATTTGTAAAATTTATGTATACTCTTTATTTAAAAGATCATCTATGATGGATTCACCCCACTTGGGTGATTTCTGAGAGATCTAGGTATAAAACAAGACATGAATCTTAGTCTAGAGGATATGATAAGATCATGTGAGGGTTTTATCCTACTCACCACAACTGTTAGTTTTGCTAGTGTTGTGGCTGATTGATTTGGATGGCTAGATCTTGCTGACCTTCTGGTTCCTGAAAACTTGGCCTTGATCTTGCCCTTCACCTTCTGGTTCCTGTAATCTTGGCCTTGTCCTTGCTATCCACCTGATCTACCCCCTCCTTATGTCACCATCTGGAGAGCACTAGGATGATCTGGCGTGTGGTTGGGCTGATGGTTTGCTTGGCTCTGCTAAGCTTGGCGTGTTCCTGGTTTGGTGTTGGAAAGTGAGAATGAGCTTTGTTGTGAGCCTTTCCACGGCTGGGCTCTTCCCTTTTGCTTGTGTAGCTGTTGTTGCTGTGTTGACAGCACACACCATGCATTTAGGTGATTGTGCTGCCTGGCTGCTTGGTGCATGGTTTGGATCAGATCGATGAGGTGTTTTACCTTTTGACCTTTTACATTTCACTTACCTGGTGAAACTTTCCCCTCTTACTTGCTGTTAAAATCTGACTTGTGGCTTATTTATTATGAAAGAACAAATTCTTTCATATTGGTGAAACTTGCCCCTTTCACAATATTCAATGATGTAACATGAGCAGTGCACTTCACTACTCTCCACTAAGAGTATCCTAACAACTAATCTTTTATTTTCCTTTTTGTTTGTTTTGAATTTTGTTGCAGGTACAAGATCTGGTGTTCAAGATTTAGTATAGGTTTAGATAGATAAGTAGATTTTCATTGTAATCTTTATTTGATTCATTTGTAAGAATTTTGTAATATCTTATTTTGTTCTTTTTGTAACAATTTTATAATAGTTTATTATTTGAATTCCATCTGTTGTAATTCCCTTACTGAACCTCTCATTGGTTTGATGAGTTCATCATTGTAACAGAAATGTGTATGGAATAAAGATAAGAAATAAAGAGTCATTTCTTATTTGAATTACTTAATATTGAATTCTGTTATTATTTATTATCTCTTTATTATAACAAATGATACTACTAAATCATTTAAAAATTATTTCAATATCCAAATCTTAACTTTTAAATATAAGTTCAAATTTCAAATCCCCCCCCCCACCAAACACATTTATTCATTAAGATCATGTCAGGATTTATAACGATCACTCTCAATAGCTATTCCTACACACAGAGAGTTAAAGAAACTCCGATCACTTTAGGTTTTTAGTTTGGCGAAAAATTTACCCGCATTTTATAGATGAATGCATGCTGATGCACAAAATCCTAGTTCTACCCTTCGTTGGTTCCTAAATCTGGGACATTACAGAGAGTTTTGTTTCTTTATTGGAACCTTGCTCTTTTGGGGAGTTGCTTTTGTCTCATTCCTTGTTTAATGTGTTGACTTTTTAGAATGAGATAAACCCTTGAGCATGTGTGTTTTTATCTATCTTTTTCTCTTTGGCTTTAGCCTGGTTCATTTGTTGAACTTGTGATCTTTCATGTGTTGAATTGGTTCTTGGATACAATTTGGACACCTTTTTGTCGCGTCACACTCTTGTGTATGCCATCTCGGTTTACTTGGTGTTTTTGTTCAAATTGTATCTCCTTTTTGGTTCTTGATAGCTTTGTGCATGCATATTTACTACATGTTTATATTATGGCATGCGTGCTTTCTTTGATCCAATACATAAAGGAAACTCCATCGGATCCCATCGGCTAAGTTGTGCATGAAATTCAATTTCATATCAATATGCACATATTTATGTGGAGTCTCTCCTATATATTGTAGTTGTCTAAATACTTTGGACCCAATAAGTTTTGGGACCATATTGTACTTGAATTTTGTTTTAGGTACATTTGAGACGAATTGGATGCTTGTATCTTTCATAAGGAAGAAGTGTTGACTCAGTGAAAATTAGAGACAAGATAGGATGGTCAATGATCTCTTATCTACTTCATCACACCAATGATATCTCGGAAACAAGTATCTCTCACTCATTCATACATATCTTCTTCCAACCTATGGTAGATTGCATCTTGGCATGAATTTTATGTATTTGCAATTATTGTGGTTCTTTATTTGGCCTTAAAGTAGACTCTCTATTGCATATGTGAGTAAGTTGAGATGAGTGCACATAATTGGGTCTATAAAAAATCATGCTCATGATTCACCAATCCCAAATATGTCAATCTAGCAATTATATTGCCTATCATTTCCTCAAAGTACTCTCATGTGCAATATTGATCATTTGTAAAGTTGATTCTTTCTTTGTGATACTTGTTTCCTTTCGCAATACATTCCAACTATCTCTTCTTCCCTTAGTGATAGTTATGATGTATTTTATATGTGTGTGGTTGAAGTTCATCAATATACAATAAGATAAAGTTGAGCCTTTTGGCCATGCTATCAAGCAAATATCTTAGTGGTGTATTGTCATGACTTCATTTTGGAAACCAAAATCTATTTATTTTAGTATCTATTTTGTGTGTACATGTTTCTTGGTGGATCAATATCTTTGTGAGATTGTCTACTTAGAAACTTATACACATGAGAGATGTTACTTCTCTATTTTTTATATATCTTCTTTGTTTCTTGTGTGTTGTATGGTCATGCTAAGCAATATCATTCATTGAAGACTATGTTGATACTCAATGATCATCCTTGTACTAATCTTATAATATGCTTTTTCATGCCTCTCACACATCCTTCTCGCTGAGTATGTTGTCTCTTACTTGTCGCTCAACCATTTGTTTCTTGCAAATTTTATGCCTAGGTATATGCTTGTTTGCACATAGTTGTGTTGTAAGTAAAATATAGGAAGTGAGGATTCCATGTTGTGCACATTGTATTCACATACAAATCTAATTTGTGCACGTACCTTGGGGAGCTTCCTAATTTTATTTATAGTACCACTTTGTGCTCATCATATTTGTCCACTCATGCCTTGTATTGTTGAAATGAATTTGGTTGAGTGGGGATTCCATGATTATGCACTTTGTTCCCAAATACAATTATCATAATTGGTGCATTATCTTTGAGGAGCTCCTCCAATTCATTTAATAATGCTCATTCGCCTTCTTTCTCATATGTTGTGTCTTAAATAATTATGGGAGAGTGAGGATTACATATTTGTGCATGTTGTATTCAAATGCGACTATTCTTATTTGTGCAGAAATCTTGGGGAGCTTATCTATTTCCATTTAAAACACTCTTTTGCTCGTATCATAATATCTTGTTGTTTCCATTTGGTCTCATTTGTTGTTTTCAATTAGTTTGTCAGGTCTTGTGATTTCTTGCATCATTTGTTGATGCTTCTTTCATTTTATTTCTTTGGCAATCTTCGGGTCCTTAATATAGTTCTACTTCCTCCCAAGTATTCATCATTGGATATGTGCGTATGCACACCTTTGGAGGAATTATCACTATATTGGCCTTCTAGAACTTGTCACCCATTTCAGCAATCGATGCCAATGGGGAGAAGATTTAGAGGGTTAAGGGAAGTCAGTTTATGCTTTGAGTTTGTTCTTAAGCATTTGCCTCTCATGACCTTGCATCTTTGTTGTTGCTTTGCATGTGGTATATATAGAGGAAACTCCACCAATGATAATGATTGGCAATATATGCAATGAAATTCAAGTTCATCACACATGCATAGATTGTGGGGGGAGTTTGCTCTATATATGGTGGTGGTACCAATATCACATACTTGTATAGTATTTGATATTGGTGCTACCATTTTATTCGTTTAAATTCCTTATATAAACCCTCTCAAGGGATTGTCATCAATTACCAAAATGGGGGAGTGTGAAAGAGCATGTGGGCCCCCATGTGTGGTTTTGGTAATTAATGACAATCTCTATGGACTAATGTTCATATCAAGTTGTACTTGTCCATAGGCAATGCTTGAACCATATGTTGGCTTCAAGGTTGGGAGAAGAAGAAAGTGAAGAAGATCAAGTGATGACCAAGGTGTTCAAGGAGTGATCCAAAGATTGATCATGTGAGAGTTGAGCTTATAGAAAGTGTGTCTTGAATAATATATGGAGTGATACCTCTTGTGTACCTTCAAGACACCAACATAATAAAGAAAGAAGAAATGAAGGAGAAGAATAAAGAAAATAAGATTAAGGGTGTCTTGAAGAAGATAGAGTTCCTCATGTGTATCTTCAAGACATCATCTGAATGGAGTTAGAAGAAATGTTGTGAAAGCTAAAGATGTGCCATATCTAGAAGATATCATGCTTGAAGCTTGACAACCTTGGTGATTGTCGTGGGAATGACCACGGCAGATGCTGCAATCGGCAGCGAGTAGTAGAACGAGGGGCAAGGGCGGCCTGCCATCTGCGGTGCGAGATGAGGGCAAAGACACAGGGGTTTACCTGTGTTCGGCCCCTGAGGGTAAAGCCCTACTCCTGCTAGATTGTATTATGGCGGTGTTTACAATGGGCGAACTCGGCGACTAGGCGGCGAGTTGCTTGGGTGTATGAGGGAACGTGTCTCTACTCACCCCTTAGGGAGGTTTATATAGGCTTACCTCCCCTAGGGTTTACATATCTCAACCGATTCGGTTACAACTTTGTCAATCGTTTAACTTTCGACCGGCCTATCTACTGCTTTGGGCCTTTGACCTCCAGTCGCTGGTACCTTGATGGGCTTTGATCCACTCGCCGTTCTGCAGCCCACTCGCCACCTTGGGCGATCGGAAACGTCCACGAGATACCCGGTAGGCATATCCCCATCGTAGTCCCCGAGGCCGTCGTTGATTAGGCGGGTGGCTGCGGATCGAGTATACGGCTTCAAGTTGGCATCGATCGAATCTTGGCGGGCTCCACGAAGGAAAAAATCCGCGAACCGAGTTGCGTCTTGGGTGAGTCGAACCAACGGTCGCAGCCTCGGCGAGTAACTTAGCGAAATGGCGGTGAGGCGGACCGTCGGGCGTGGTCAAACTAGCCATTAAGGTAACTTAACGGTAACTTTCGGCGCAATCATCGCGTGGTAACGGCCCCCTAATTTGGCGGGCAGCTTCCGCTATATAAGAGGAATGGTAGGCTATCGGAAAGCCAACCGCCCACCATTTCTTCCGAGTACGCACATCTTTCGCCCGTTGATCCCGCGATCTGATCGACCCGCAATCCTCCGACCTCCAAGCAAATCCTCAGCCATGGCCCTCTCCACTGAACCTTGGGGTAGATCCAAATGCACCAGTATGGCTGGCCTCCTTCGAGGAGGCCGAATCATGGCGGCTGGCGAATCCTCGCACGGAGAAACGACCCGAACCCGCGAGAGAGTTCATCTGCCCAAGAGTCACCTCGAGCGAGGTTTAGGGTTTCCACCTCTCTGTTCTTCCGCCTGCGCCTACTACGGGATCCAGCCCTCGGATCCGGGTCCCCATAGTATCGGCGGCTCGCCATCTTTGTGGCGCTGCGAGTGCTACTTGGCTGCCAGCCCTATTTTCCTTGTGGCAAGATCTTCCATGGACGGATCAGCGAGGAGGCGGCTGACAATGCTAGCCGCGGCTTAACCTTCCAACTGAAATCCAAAGCCTCCTTCTTCGACTTGATGTCCGGCCAAAGCAATGAGCGAAAAAGTCTTGGTTTTATGTGACCGAGGCGACCTTTGAGGACGAGGCGGCGATCCCACGGTACTCGGCCGACCCGAGCCGCGCAATCTCCGGTCGTCAAGCTCCCGACGACCAGCGGATGGTCGTCGACGAGATGCTCCGGACCATTCGATGCGAAGAAGAAGGGCTCGACGGTGAACCTGCATAACTGTTGGCTTGGGCGGCGATTGGCCGCCCAACGCGAGCATTACATGTACCAATACGGGCGAGGAGACTCGACGAAGGCCTCGCCGAAAGTGGAAGCCGAGGACTACCTCTGGCGTCAAGAGGATCACCAGCGGCATACACGGATGCGGGCGGGGTCCCTCCATACACCGCGAAGCGTCCGGCTCCAACGGTAAACATTTTATCTTGTTCGCAGTCGCAGCATGTGCAGTCGCGGTAATTCTAACTTTATTTCGTGTTTAACGCAGCTATTCCAAGTGGTGGAAGGGTGGCTACCACCCGCCGATGACGAGCTCGGGCCATCCGCCAGACACAAGCGAAGTCGCCTCGCCAAGGGTAACGAGGACGATGAGGACGAATCGAAGGAGATTGCCCCCGGTCCGAAGACCTGGCAACGTCGTAGCGAACTCGGCGGCAGAGCCTCGAGCGTCATGACGATGACGAGGAACTCCCGGAGACCACCTCGCTCCGTCAGGCCACTCCCGCGAAGAAGAAGAAGGAGAAAGAGGCGAGGGCCCCCCTGAGGAGGAGGACGAAGCCGCCGAAGATGGCCTCACCGCCGCGCTCAGCGAGCAGCTCCGATGCCCACAGCTCGGCCGGTGACGGGGCGGCCCCGGCAACAACCGCGCTAGATGCGCCATCCATGGAGGCACCGCTGGCTTCACTACCTCCGCCCTTCGCGCCAGTCTCCGGGCTAGGGGAGGCTCCGGCCGTGGCGACTTCGCCTCGCAAGGAGGTCCCGAGCGTGGCGGTCTCGCCTCGCAAGGAGGCTCCGGCCGCGGCAGCTCCACTTCGCGAGGAGGCCTCCGCCGAAGGCGTCCCGGAGGTGCCAACCGCTACCTCAACGTCAAAGAAGCCCTCCGTATCCTGGGCCCCTGACGTCCTGGAACTGGGGCTTAGTCGCCGATTGGGCCCTGAGCTGGAGAAGCCGGCCGGCCTCCGTACGGGGCTGCGTTTTATTCCAGTCGCCAAGTGAGTGCACTCGGCCTTCACCTTTCTCTCTTAGTATTTGGACTGTTTTGACTGAGTTGTCTCGATACGTAGGACCGGAGTGAAGAAGATGGGCCACCCGACGGTGGCCAAGGTGCCCTCCGCCGCTAGCGAGGAGGACCCTTCCCGTAAGAGGAAGGTGGACGAGGTCGCCGCCTCCACGGAAGGCAGCAAGAAGGCCAAGCGGCGACATCGTCGCTGTCTCGACGACACGGCGATGGCCGCCCATTGGCTGGCTGTGGACGCGTCCACGAAGGGGGCATTTCGTTGTTTAGACCGGAGGAGGCGAGCTCCTTGGGCGGGGCGTCACAATCGCTACCTTCCCCCGCTTCGTGACCAAGGCGGCCTCGGCGAATGAGGCTGCGGCTCCGAGCCGCGCTCCAGGTACCGCCGACGCTGAAATTGATCCACGTCGCGGGCACACACCGGCACTGCTTGCGTCTGTGGACGCGGTGGAACTGCACGGCATGCTTGGCGCGGCCATCCAGGTACCTCGGTCCCGAGGATCAGGTCGGTGTTTAGCGGCTTGATTCTTGTAATTTCTTGTATTATACGTTCGAGTCAGTCCCCGAGTGCACACTCGCTAAATTGTAGCGGTGGGCACCGAGTGATTTTCGTGGTATCCGGTCCCGAGCGCTTTTCGCTAAATTTTAGCGGGTGGGCGAGGAATTCGTGATCGCTGGTCCCGAGTGCGCACCGCTAAATTTTAGCGGGTGGGCCGAGATTTTCGTGATCGCGGTCGAGTGCGCACCGCTAAATTTTAGCGGTGGGCACCGAGAAGTTTTCATGTGCTGACTTTGAAGATGTACAGTCTGCGGTGGAGTCGCAGAGCGATTGGCTGCGGCGTCTTGAGAAGGCGGCGCTCTCCGGAAGCAAACAAGGAGCTTCAGGTTGTCGCTGCAGCGGAGGTGGCTCGCCAGGAGCTTGTCCCTGCTGGAGAACTGGAGGTGGTGCGGTCTGCGTTAGGCACCGCCGAGCAGAAGATCGCCGACCTCGGCCGAATGCGGAGGCAAAGAAGAAGCAAGCTCGTGACAGGCGGCGAAGGCCATTGCGGCCGGAGGATGACGAAGGCGCTCAAGCCCTCATTGTTGGGCTTCGGACGATCATACATCGCTTCAAAGTTTCATCACGGACTCGCCCGCCATTGCTTGGTGAGTGCGTCTTCCCTCTTTTGATTGTACTTGTTTGTGGTTTCCATGGTACTCATACTTGTCTCCTTCTCGCAGTCGTGTTATTGGCTGCCAAGAAGAAGCGAACTCTCTTGGCGAGGGAGTGCGTAAGCATGCTCGTTGACTTCGGCGACGCTGCATCCGCGCCTACCTCCAAGAGATGTCGCCCACGGAGGTTATTCCAAAGTGACCTCGTTGAGGTGTGGGAGTACTTGGAGAAGGCGCCATGTCGTAGAGTTCATGACGCTGTCGGGCGTTTCGTCATGAGCGTCCGGCCTTGAGCCTTGGGCTCGCCCACTTCCCGAGGACTTGATCTCGATGATGTGACGAGTGGATACCCTTCATCGATCGCGCGGTGGATCTGTCCGAGGTGCTCAGTCAGGAACGTGCCGCCACTCGGAGCGTCGGGCGATGGGCGACCTCCTTCCTTACCAGAAAGCGGTCGTCGGCGGCGACCGAGCCGCCGCATCGCGACTTCAAGGTTGAGCAGCCTTTCCGCTCGGCGATGGCGGGCGAGCTGACGACGTATCCGTCAAACCCGTCCACCGCGTTCATCCGTAGCCGGGATCTGGCGCCTCGTCGTCAGCTGCGAGTAGTTTAGTTTGCCCAAATGTGTTATAGATTCCGAGTAGGCATATTTTGTAATGTAAGACAATGCGATATGCGATTGAATGGAACGTTGTGTTCATTTTGCTATTTGTTTGCGTGTTTTGGGTTGAT
Source organism: Avena longiglumis (assembly GCA_030063025.1). Classification (NCBI taxonomy): domain Eukaryota; kingdom Viridiplantae; phylum Streptophyta; class Magnoliopsida; order Poales; family Poaceae; genus Avena; species Avena longiglumis. The sequence goes on along the minus strand of CP125974.1, from coordinate 449,847,887 downwards.
TTTGGGTGAGTCCCCGAGCGCGTCCGCCCTTTTGTGGGGTTCACCCTATATATGATGTTTTGTTGTTTATCATGTGTGTGGTTGGTTGAGTCGACTCGCCCGAGCTCGGAGAGCGGTCGCAAGGCGACTCCTTGAGTGCTCTGTGCTTTACCGTTTTCCCGTCTGTGACGGGGCCGGTGGCCGAGTCCCCGGCGTGGTACTTGGTAGTTCAAGGCGCGACTCGAGGTGGTTGAGGGAAAGCGTTGGTGTGGCCGTCGCTCTGCTGGCCCGTGGGTCGATCGCGTGCAGTCTGGGCACGTTCTCTTACTTGGCGTTTTCCCTGTCCGATCGAGACGAACTGGTATTCAGTCCCCGAGCGTGGTACTTTAGCCGTTCGAGTCGCTATGCCGAGGATGCGGAGGACCAGGGTCGCTGTGGGAAGCGAGGACAGATGTCTTGGTTCGTAAAACCAGTCGGGCTAGGCGACTCCGATGGGGCTCCGGATTGGCGTTTTTCGTGGACGATGCAAGACCTGAAATGACTCAGTGCTCTTACATCGCACTACTTAGCCGTGCCGGTCGCTGCACCAAGGGTTGACTTCTGTATTTTAGCATGACGCTGTTAATTACGAGTGCGAGTGGCACAAGGCATGGAGAGTAGACGAATTTTGCGGTAACCATTTCTTTTATTCATAGCGACTGTAGAGTACATATGTGGGGTTCTAGGAATAGAACTTCCGGAGGAGATTTACATTCCATGGCCGCTTGACGTCGAGTTCGCCGTCCCGCGACGTCGACGAGGTAGTAGGCGTCGTTGCCGAGACGCGCCCGATAGCGAACGGGCCTTCCACGGAGGAGAGCTTGTGCATGCCCTTCTTGTCCTGGATGAGGCGTAGGACCAGGTCGCCTTCCTGGAAGGTGCGGGTTTTCACCCGTCGGCTGTGGTAGCGGCGGAGTCCTTGCTGATAGATGGCGGTGCGCGATCGGGCGAGGTCGCGTGCCTCGTCGAGTTGGTCGAGCCCGTCTTGGCGGGCCAGCTCGTTTTCGGCCTCCGTATAGTGGACGACCCGCGGCGAGTCGTGTTCGAGGTCGGTGGGCATGACTGCTTCGGCGCCGTAGACCATGAAGAAGGGAGTGAATCCCGTCGACCTGTTGACCGAGGTGCGGATTCCCCAGATGACGGAGGGGAGCTCGTCAACCCAGCATCCAGCGGTGCGCTCGAGTGGTACTTGGAGTCGCGGCTTCAGGCCGTGGAGGATGCTTTGGTTGGCCCGTTCGGCCTGGCCATTGGATTCCGGATGTGCGACCGATGCGAGGTCGAGCCGGATGTGGTGCTCTTCGCAAAATTCGGCCATTGCTCCCTTGGCGAAGTTTGTGCCGTTGTCCGTGATGATGCTGTTGGGGAACCCGTAGCGGTATATGAGCTCGCGTAGGAACTTGGTGGCGGTCTTCCCGTCGCATTTCCGGACTGGCTTGGCCTCTATCCACTTTGTGAACTTGTCGACGGCGACCAGCAGGTGGGTGTAACCAGAGGGGGCCTTCTTGAAGGGGCCGACCATGTCCATGCCCCACACAGCGAATGGCCAGGTGATGGGGATTGTTTTGAGCGCCGAGCTCGGTACGTGCGTCTGATTGGCGTACTTCTGGCATCCGGCGCATCGCTGGACGATGTTGACCGCATCGGCGTGTGCGGTGGGCCAGTAGAAGCCGTGTCGCATGGCCTTGGCGACCAGGGAGCGGCGGCGTGATGGCGCGATCGCTGAGTGGATGTCGTGGGATTTTGCGTCCTTCACTGGTTGGACATAGCGTTGAACACTCGATGATTTGCGCTTGTGTAGCTCGCCGTCGATGATGGTATAAGACTTGCATCGGCGATCATTCGAGCATTTGTTTCGTCTGGCGGTGCCGATTTCGGTAGGCGATGTAGGGCTTGGTCAATCGTCGAGCTTGGTTATGAGTGCGACCAAGGCTGCCTCTGGTTGAGCGGGACTCGATGTCGATCTCCTTGAGGAGGCGATGGCGTGAAGATGGTGTCGAGGAACACGCGGCGGGTGGTGTGGTCGAGCCGACCCGATGCGAGAGGCGTCGGCCTCCTCGTTTTCCTCCTGTCGATCCACTCGTGCCAGTAGCCGTGAAGTGGCCGCCACTTTGTCCACCTCTTGGCGATGCGCCGCCATGGTAGGAGACGGCGTCGCGGTGCGGCGACTTGACCCAACAAGGTCGGAGTCTCCGTAGCATCGAAGGCGATTGACGCTCATCTCCTTTGGCTCGCATGCCGTGGAGTAGGGCCTCGTATTCGCCATGTTGTTGGTGCAGGCGTGAATTCGAGGCGGAGGATGTAGCGGAGCTTGTCGCCTTTGGTGAGGTCAAGACTATCCCCGCTCTGCGCCGTCTGCGTTCTTGGACCCGTCGAAGTGCAGGCTCGTAATGGAGGTACGGCTTCTCTGCTGGGCCTCCTCCCGGTCGGCGAAGTCGGCCGTGCTGCGACTTAATCGCCTGCGTGCTCGTATTTAATGTTGTGGACGCCGATCTCGACGGCCACTTGGCGACCGCCCGTCGCCTCGCGATTGCGGATGATATCTTGTAGTGGTCGAGGAGCGACCATGATCGGGTGCTCACGGAAGTAGTGCGGCAGGCGCCGCTGAGCCCTGAAGACCGCGTATACCAGTTTTTGGTACTGTGGGTATCGCTGGCGCGACTCGGTGAGGACCTCGCTGATGTAGTACACCGGCCGCTGGACCGGGCGCTCCTTTCCTTCCTCTGGTCGTTCGACGACCATTACAGCGCTGACGACGCGCTCGGACGCCGCGACGTAAACCAGCATGGGCTCTTTGTCAGCTGGTGCGGCGAGTAGTGGTGCGGCGAGTAGCACCTTTTTGAGGTCGCGGAGCGCCTCGTCCGCCTCCTTGTCCCACTGGAAGGTGGGGTTCTTGCGCATCAGGCGGTATAGGGGCATCGCCTTTTCGCCCAGGCGGGGGATGAAACGACTGAGAGCCGCTACTCGCCCGGCCAGCTTCTGGACGTCGCGCAGGCACTCGGGTTTGCCGAGCCGGGCGATCGTGTCGATCTTCGTTGGGTTCGCCTCGATCCCTCGTTTGGAGACGACGTATCCCAGTAGTTGCCCGGCGGGTACACCGAAGGTGCACTTGCTTGGATTGAGCTTTATTTTGTACCTTCGCAGATTGGCGAAGGTCTCTGCGAGGTCGGCGAGTAGGTCGCCTTGGCGAGCGGATTTTACGACCACGTCGTCGATGTAGACGTGGATGTTGCGGCCAATTTGGCTCGCGAGGCATTCTTGCATGCACCGTTGGTAGGTTGCTCCGGCGTTCTTGAGGCCGATGGTCATGGCGGTGTAGCAGAAGGCTCCGAATGGCGTGATGAACGCCGTCTTCTCCTCGTCCTCGACAGCCATTTTGATCTGGTTATACCCAGAGTAGGCGTCGAGGAAACAGCGACTCGAGCCCGCGGTGGAGTCGATTATCTGATCGATCCGCGGGAGGATAACTGCTCCTTTGGGCGGCTGTTCAGGTTGTGTAGTCGATACACATTCTCCGTGTCCCGTTCTTCTTCTCGACCGGGTGGGTTTGCCACCCACTTGAGTATTTAATTGGCGGATGAAGCCGGCGCGGTAGACGCTGCACTTCCTCGGCGATTGCCGGCGTTCTTCGTTGAAGGGCGTAGCGCTGACTGGTCGCACTTTGGGGTCGGCGTTTAATTTGTGCTCAGCGAGCTCCTAGGGACACCAGGCATGTCGGAGGGTTTCCATGCGAAGATGTCCCTGTTCTCACGGAGGAACTCGATGAGCGCGCCTTCCTATGCTGGGCTCATGCCTGTCCCGATCGTCACCGTCTGGCTGGAGTCGCCTGGGACCAGCTCAACAGTGCGAGTGTGCGTCGTAGCCTCGAAGGTTGAGGTGTTTGCGCCCTCTGAGTTTGGCTTCTTGAGTATAGTGGGGTCGTCGTTGTTAACCCCGCTCGCGTATTTGGCGAGCTTGTCGTGATTGGTTTCGCCGCGATGGCGGTGTCGGCGAGTTCGGCTCCTTTGGCCTCGCATTCGGCCATGTCGGGTCGCCGTTGATGGTGATGACTCGCATGGCGGGGAGCTTCATCGCGTTATGCAGCGTAATGGGGCGCCGCCATGAATTTGGCGACGCCGCGCCCTAGGACGCGATGGTAAGTTGTCGAATGGCACCGGCTCGAAGACGATCCGCTCGGTGCGGAAGTTCTGAGTACCGAAGGTGACGGGTAGCGTGACCTTGCCGATCGGGTACGCCTTCCGACCGGGACGGCGATGCCGTGGAACGTGGTGTGGGTGGTCTCAATCATCATTGCGGGAGCCGCAGCGCTGAAGGTGTCGAGGTAGAGGATGTTGATGGAGCTGCCGCCGTCCATCGGTGTCTTGGGGAGCCGATGATCGCCGACCTTGGGCTTGACCACCAAGGCGACTCGTCACGGGTACTCGATGCGTGGCGAGTGGTCTTGCGGCTCCGGTGATGGGCTTCCGACCAGTTGAGGCGGGGGCGTCTGTTTGGGCCACCGCATTGATGGCGGCGCGGGCGATGACCTTCTTCTCGCGCTTCGTGTTGAAACCTGTGAAGGTATGGAGAGAGCCGGCTACTTTGCCGAATTTTCCGCCATTCGGCGGGTCGTTGTCGGTGTCTTCCCGCGCGTGTCGTGCCTTCTCGATCTCCCTGAGGGTGGCGTCGGCGGTGGTGTGCGTGGCGGGCTTTCCTTCCCTGCTGTGAAACGCACATGGTTGGTTAAGGAGGGCCGCGGGATCGAACCTTGGCTTGTTCTTGTAGTTCCCGCCGTCGCGTCGTTGCCCTCCGTCACGGCGGTAGCTCTTGGGGTCGCGTTGTGCGTGCCCGGCGTTGGCGGCAAGTCGACTCGCCCGTCGTTGCGGCGCTTGCTCGTGGCGAGTGCGGCGCCAGCGTGGTCGGTTGGCGGCCACCATCGTTACCGCCCGTGCGGCGTTGCCCTCGGACTCGTCGTCGGCGTCTTGGTTGGGATCCTCCTCGGCGTCGTTTGGCGATCTCGAGGAGGTCGGGGATGTTGTCGAGTGTGCGGGCGTGTCGCTTGAGCTTGGCGACTAGAGGCTCGTAGCGGCACGAGGTCTTGAAGCAATGGATCGCGGTGTCCGGGTGGATGCCGACCGCATTGTACCAGAGCTCTTGCCACCGTTGGACCCAGTTGTGGGTCGACTCGCGGGGTCCCTGGACGCATCGTTCCAGGTCCTCGATGGTGGTGGCGCGGGTGTAGGAGCACTCGAAGTGCACGACGGCGTCGCATTTCCTCAGAGTCGATCGCATCTGGGGGCGTGTTGATCCATTGCGCACGTCCCTCCATCATCGATGGGAGGTAACGGGCAGCGAGTAGGTCGGTGTGACCCGCGATCCCCATTGCCATGAGGTATGTGTCGAGCGGACGCGGGTCGTCTGAGTCGTATTTTCGATCTCCTTGGCGCCTTGAAGTTGGGTGGGTATTTTTCGCCTCGGATCATTGGTCCGAAGCACTTGGGCCCTAGTCGATTGGCGACCCATAGGCTCGCCATCGCGAAGTAGTTAGGGTGTGCCGCAGTCGTCGGTGGCGTCTTGCGCCGATTTTGGTTGTTGATGATGTGAGTGCGGCGTCGATGGGCTCTCCATTAGCGGCGAGGTTGGTCGCCGCCTAGGATCGTTGGTGGAGAGTGCGCATTCGCGGACGTCGTTGGAGCTGCAGTGGCTCGGTGGCGGGCAATTGAGGGTGTTTGCCACCACGGACGGCCGCTGAAGCCATTCGCTTCCCGAGGAGCGCGAGTACACTCGCCCTTGCGAGTCGGCGCGCTTTGCTGTTCCACGGCCTTCGCGAGTAGGGCCTGACGCATCTGGATTTGTAAGCGCCGTCGCGGTGGCCGTGATGCTATCGGCTGCCGCTCGGCACGCGAGGTTATCCATCGGGGTGGAGAAGCGGTGGGCCGTTAGCCTCGCTCCCGTGAGGAGACGACTATCCGAGGCTGGTCACAGGAGGTGCGGTTGGGTGGTGGTGGGGCACCCATCGCCGTCGATCTGGCGGGCGGTTGCTTCCTCTGGCGCGCGTTCGCAGATTGCGCTCGGCTATCGCGGCGGGTCGCTTTCGCCGTCGAAGTTCAGGCACGCCTGAGCGGTGGGGTTCAGCGTGACTGATCCGGCTGCTGGTGGTAGCGTGATAGTTCTGCTGTCACACCTTTCGGCGAAATTTTTCACGCTCGGCCCTCTTTGCGTCTTGCCTCCGCCAACTTCAGCGGAGTTCCTCGACCCTCCGTCGCCGTGGCGTTAGGAGGATCGGTGGAGAAAGGGTCCTCGGCGGATCGGTGCGGTGGCCATGTAGGTCGCGGCGTGGCGGCGGCACCGTCGTGGAGGTCGGCGAATTTTCCGACCGAGTCGAACTCGAAGATCCCGAGGATGGAGGGTCCTCGAAATCTCGCGTTGGAGACTGGGCGATGGAGCCCGCGACGAGGTCATGGTGATGGATCCGGCGGTGACGCCGAGTCGGCGTCGTCGGTGAGGGCGCGTCTTCGCGGCGCTGAGTTCTCGGCCACGCGTTGTGGGCGAGTTGTACTCGGGCGGCGGTGGATCGTGCGGATCCGCTCTCGGAGAGCCGATCGCGTGGTGGCGACTTCGCGGATGCAGCCGAGTCCTCCGAGGTGGACGTCGGTGAAGCCGACGAAGAGGCTGATCGTGCCGGTGGCGGATCACGCTGTGTGACGGTCGCGCCGCCGAGCGTAGCTGCTCGGCAAGATCTGGAGCATCTCGCGATCGCTATCATGCGGCGGTGGCGCCGTCTCGTTGATGGGCAGATTGGATCTCGCCAGAACACCGCCCGGGCCGGCGGGCCACGGTGGCGCCACGCCGTGGGAATGACCACGGCGAATCTTGAATCGGCGGAGTAGTAGAACGAGGGCAAGGCGGCTGCCATCTGCGGTGCGAGATGAGGCAAAGACACAGGGTTTACCAGTTCGGCCCCGGAGGGTAAAGACCTACTCCTGCTAGATTGTATTATGGAGGTGTTTACAATGGGCGAACTCGGCGACTAGGCGGCGAGTTGCTTGGGTGTATGAGGGAACGTGTCTCTACTCACCCCTTAGGGAGGTTTATATAGGCTTACCTCCCCTAGGGTTTACATATCTCAACCGATTCGGTTACAACTTTGTCAATCGTTTAACTCAGACCGACTGGGCCTATCTACTCGCCTAGGCCTTCGACCTCCAGTCGCATGGTACCTTGATGGGCTTTGATCCACTCGCCGTTCTGCAGGCCCACTCGCCAGCCCTTGGGCCAGTCGGAAACGTCCCGCTGAGGATACCCCAGTAGGCATATCCCCATCAGTGATCATGGATATGTGAATATATGCCTAAAAGAGAGGCTCTCCCATAGTGAGTATGGGGGAGAAATTTGCAAGACTTCATCAAGCTAGCGCAATCAAGAAAGGTGTTCCATCTTGAGGTGGACAAGATCGCTATCGTCAAGCTCAAGTGGAATATACTCAAGGCAAAGGTATGTTCTTTATAGGGTTTCTTTCTTACCAGTCTCATGGTACTAGTTGGGGAGACCGGTTTATAGGATAGGTAACCGTACTATCAAGAGGGGCTCTCAAGTGAGTGCTTGATCATATCCTTTGGATATAGCTCACACCTTTGCATACTTGGAATTATCGTTCTTGGTTGTTATTTGGATCTTATCCATGTGAGGTTTTAGAGCTTGTCGTAATATTCATAACAAGCTCTAGTTCATCGAAAACGGATTTCATATGCATTCTCTATTGCATTTTTTATATTGGAGGTTTTACCGGTTTGTATTTTAGAGCTAGACAAAACCCTCCATTATTTGGTTCTTTACTCATGTGAGGATTTAGAACTTGTGTTAATCTCCATGACAATCTCTAGTTCATCAAAAATGGATTTCATATGCATTCTCTATTACGTTGTCCTTTCGTAATTTGGTTCTACCCTCCCTTTCTGTACTATGATGTTTTTCTGTATGATCTTGTAGAGCTTATTGTCCTCTTTAAAACGAGGCCAAGATCATCAAAATCAGAGTCCGGACGCAAAAGTTATGGTTGTTTTCGAATTGGTCTTTCTACCAGTTTTTTTAAGACCGGAGACTCCGGACTAAATCTCCGGTCTATGTCCGGAGACTCCGGACTGGGCGATTCTTGGGCCTGGCGGTTGGATTTCTAGGGACCTATTTAAGGGCCCCTTCTTCCCCAATGGTTAGATAGCTCTCTTGCAAGTTTTCCCCCACCATTGTTGACCTCTTGAAGCTTGCTATCTCTCAATCCCTCCAATGATTCGTGCATATTCTTGAGGGAAAATAGAGAGGGATCTAGATCTACAACTCCACTAATCAATCTCTCCTCTTAGTGAGGGGAACATCTTGGGATCTAGATCTTGGAGTCTTTTGTGGATTCCCTCCATTGTTCTTCCTCTCTTATTCCCCCACAAGCTTTTGTAGCTTTGGTGGAATTTAGGATAGGATTATTTGATCAGTTCTTGTGTTCTTGCCATTGCATTTGGTGCATCGGTTTGAGTTCTCGGTGAGGATTCGATTGGGTTAAAGCCGAGAAGATTTTTACTCTTGGTTTCTTGGAACCCTAGACATTTTGGTTGTTTTTCAGGTTTGTGGATTACTTGGGGCCTCGAATTAAGTTGTGGAGCTTTCCCCAAGCTTGTTTGTTGGGAGCCTCCAATTGAGTTGTGGAGAAGTTCCCCAACCTTGTGAGAGGTTGCGGATTGCCACCGTCAAGTGCACCAATAGTGGAAGTGTGGATCGATCCCATTGGGGTGAGATACACAGGAGAAAAAGGGAGGCCTCTTGTGGCGTTGGTGGTTTGATACCACCCCCTCTCCAAACGAGACGTAATCCATGTCGGGAGGAACTAGGTAAAACATCATCGTCTCCGCGTGCCTCGGTTAGCTCTATATTTGAGCTCTTACTTATGCACCTTACTTTGTGATAGCTTTCGTGTTTGAAGTATATATCTTTCTATCACATAGTTACTTGTCTTGCTTAGCATAAGTTGTTGGTGCACATAGGTGAACCCTAGTTGTTCTAGGTTTTGTGCTTGACAAAGCAAACAATAGTTTTATTCTGCCTTTGTTGAACCACTCTCGGAAAAGTTTTAAACCGCCTATTCATCCCCCCTCTAGGCGGCATATATATCCTCTTAGAGTGGATATTTGCTTCTACTCAAGATTCGAACTGAGTAGAACTCGATCCGAATTTAGGTGCCTAGATAACGAATCTTAATCTTGATTTTTACTAAGTTACAATGATTTGGCATAATATCTCGGACAAGCTAAGTTTCCAAGCTAAGTGAAATTATGATCTAAGAGTTTCCGTCCAAGTGATACATCACTCCCCCGAAAGCTTGGGTACTAGAGGTTATACATATACTTGTTGGAATATGAATAAGGTGGCTGAGATATTTTACCTCCATCATCTTATCAGCTTCGACGATAGACACTTTAGTAGGGTACATCCTCTCAGCAATTTTTGTCCGGCCCTTAAAAAGGGGCGTGACACAATGATTGCAATGACACATAGGATAAGGAGAAAAATATATTCTCTAAGGAGGATGCCTCAGGTAAGCAAGGATGCCTTTGCAAATAAACCATGACTCGAATAAGGTCAAGAAAGACCAAAGATGTTGCCGAGTCAAGAAATAGTAGGTCCGAGAAATACTTGGCATTGTCCGACATATAAATATGTCGCAGAATGAGTAATTTCAAAATAAGATTGAACATGTTGTGGCCTCTTCGGCTAAGAGCCACCGAGACCGCACCAACTTCGAGGACTAATGTTGGGGGGGTGACCCCAGGTAGGGTCAAGCTAAGGAATAAAGGCAATGTTATTATAGTTATAAGTCGACTAATTCGGGTCGGCCGAATGAGTCCCGAGTTACCCAAGTCGGGTTAACTCAAAAAGAGTCAGCCGACATATGCTATATGTCGGCACATTATCCACATTGTTCTCTTGTATGCAGGTACCACCATGCTGAGTCATCCAGGTTAGGGGAGACTCAGAGGTTTGCGAACACCAGAAGGTGTGACCCGGCCTTAGAGTCAGCGATCTCCCAAAATTCATGGAGAGGATAAGCGCTAAGTCAAGGCGTGCCCCTAAAACCTAGAACAAGGCATGGTCATAGGATTCCTGGAGGAACAGTGTCAGACCACCAAAAGTCTGCAAGGATGGGCAGGTCACATTCCATCGAAGGACCCCACGATGTGAACAGGATGTGGCTAGCCAACCACTTATATACTATAGAATATGCTGGGAATATGCTTGACACGTCAGCCCTGGATGTAACCTGGCCACCCCTTTATAAGGTGCCATGACCTCCATAGGAGGGGTCGGTTCATTTGGAGATAGAGCAAGTAGTAGAGAGAAATCCAGGAGTGTTGTCTTCTTCTTCCTCCTCGATGCAGCTTAAGGAGTCTTTGTACTTGTCCATTGATCATATTATAAGATCTAGATGCAGGAGTAGAGGTTTTATCTCACTAGGAGAGCCTTGAACCTAGGTATACTGTCTCTCTGCTTGTGTTCTTCGTGTGCGGTGTTAACCGCACTATCCCTCCCCGGATATCACTAGCGTCCATTCGGCCCCATATTTAGCCTATCCATGGCATATACCGTGACACCACCACGACACTTGCTCTCCCCCTCTCCTCCATTGTTTCTACCTTCAAGAGCTTGCAAATACTCTGAATCTCTCCTATATTTATTAAATCTTTTGTGGGGATTTGAAAGGAGAGATCTAGATCTACAACTCCACCAATCCATCTCTCCTCTATGTGAGGGGAACATCTTGGGATCTAGATCCCTCTGGCCAGTTAGGATTTGTTTGGGATCTGTTGCGGTATCCATGTCGGAGCGAGTGTTGTTGTAGAAGCTTGTATCGCGATGAAGATCACCCAAAACAAAAACCAAACATAAACAAAAATGGTCAAATTGCTGAAATTAGTGATTTAGTGTGGGGGTCAGTTCAACCGCTCCATGGACCGACTTGGTCGGTTTGCACCAGATCTGGCACCAGATTCAAACCAGGTTGTGTTCATGATGAACTCCACGAACTCCATTCTCTTGGTTCGACAGGAAATTGACCAAATTGAGGCTAGGGAACGCAAAGAAACATAGATCGGAACCTAATACATGAAATCCATAGACCAAAACCACTCGAAACGCAGCAAATCGGGAGATCGATTTGAGGTCAAAATTGGGGCATTTTTTTTGGAATTTTTCGAATTTATGGGCGAAAAGACCGAATCAAAGAGAAATCTGTGGCAACCAAAGGCCGTTGATACCATATGTTATGTGTTAACCACTAGGGTTGGCATGATCTTCAGGGATCTCAAGGTAGAATCATGGGAAAAGGAGAAGAGGTAGCGGAAGCAACACACACCATGCAAAGAACACGATGAACTCTACATAAAAACATAGCATGATACTTGACCAATTGCTCCCACCGGCAGCCACCATTCCAATAGAAACCTCGCAAACAAAGATTGGATAAAGTCTTCTCTCGATCCCAATTAGAGAGGGATGAATACCTTGGGAAGGGCTTTGAACACCAACTCATGATCAGACAAGTGTACAACTCAATGATACATATCTATTGAGATCTTATAGATAAAGGCTTCCCTGTAAGAGAGATGCGACACACATATAATATATAAATCAGGGTTCTGGACTTATCATTTATGTCTAAAGGAAAATGGATGAGTCATATGGAATATTTATAGTGCAAAGGGCGAAGTGGTAGGTAGAGGAGAGTAAAAGGGAATATTCCACGACATCAAATCCAAATCTGTGCAGAGACATGCTATTTCAGTCTTAAGTCGGTTGGATTGGTTCCTAGACCAGCCGGGTCGGTGTGACGGTCAGTGGACTAGTCCGGGGACTTATTCTTTTCTAGACATCGACATCTTTGGCTCGGTGAAGACTCAGTGGTTATTCCGGGTGGTCCTGTCTGTGGATCGGTGCACCGGTGTTGACACCTGTTTTACTTCGGCGGGGGCTTCGACTAGGACGGTGCGGAGGCAGGTCAACCTGAGTAGGCACCAGACAGGGCGGTGGTGGAGCTAGTTGCACCAGTGCTAGTGCTGGCACCGACTCTGCTGGTTCTTGATCCTTGTCCTCGACTCCATGTCTTTGTGATCCAACTTGTTGCAGCCCTTGTAGATTGTAGCTGAGAATGCAAAGTCAATTTATATGAAATAGCAAGCCATTTAAGGATATATCTAGATCACATATAGATATAAGCGAGTTCACCTTACCGCTGAGAGCCTTGGAGCGGGCAAGTGACATTGTCTGCTTAGGGAGTTTGACGGTGTAGATGTAAAGTCGTATGAAGAACATGAAAGGGAGGACAACCGAACACTATATCATGGCAAACCCAACACAAATTTGCTCCACGAATAGGATGGTCTAGAACAAAAAAAGGTACTCCTACAATGATCTGCTTGAGGTGGACGATGTCATCCGTTCGCTCGGACAGAATGGAACTGGCTGTGCTCTAGAACCAGTGATGTCTAGAACGGTTCTACTCCATGTCCTAGCTGCACCAGCACCTGTGTATAACTCCAAGAGAAACAGTACTACGAGGACCTAGACGTAATAACCAAATCAGCAAGCCGTGCTGGGTACAAAAGGACAGACGCCCAATAAAGTGCCGCTACAAAGGGGCCCTTTCTCCCAAAACCGGAGCATATCCCCAGCAAAACCTCGCGTCAGCGAGAAAGTGAGCCAGTGCCCCAAGCAACTTCCCCTCCTCCACTCCTCCGCACGCGCCGCCATACGCACCAACCCAAGCCCAGAAAAGAAGCTCCGTCTTCTCTTCCTCCTCACTCCACAAGCACAAGAAACTCGTGGCTGGAGCGCCGGAAAGAGTACCGAGATCGACCATGTCGGCGTCGCCGGAGTTCTACAAGCCGTCGCCGGTGTTCTCGCAGTGCAGCTCGCCGCTGCTCCTGCACGCGGACGGTGCCGCCGCCGCCGGAGCGGGCCAAGAAGGGGCGAGCGGCGCGTGGGAGGAGCAGTGCTGCCGGACGCCGACGGGGGTGGGGAGCGAGCTGAAGCAGGCGGCCGCGACGTGCCCTCCGGCGCCGAGGAAGCCGCGGGCGCCGGTCGCGCCGTGCCGGAAGCGGCTGTTCGAGGTGGAGGTGTTCAGCCTGCGGCTGGAGGAGCTGGAGCGCCTCTTCTGGCGCCCGCACGCAGCGCAGGCGCAGCAGCAGCAGCCGCCGCCGCCGCCCGAGAAGAAGAAGATCAAGCGCCGCAGGGTGGCGCCGCCGCTGGCCTCGCCGGAGCCCTCGGCAAGAGCTAGCTAGCTAGCTGATACCAGTCTTGCGTCCAGGCCAAGCGGTTTTGGCTTGTCGGTGCTGGCTGCTGTAGCTAGTGGTATACAAGATTCAGTACCGCGTTTTTACTGATGTACTTGCACTCTATACTACTACTACTATTACTGCTAGCTGCTGCCGCTGCTAATAGTATTTCCGTTAATTAGTAAGTTCAAAAGTAGTTCGTGGTACCTAGTATAGTAGCTAGGTCGTAGTAGTAGTAGCGGCAGTTCTAGCTTTTCACTGTATGTGATACTACTTGTATGGTGGTCAAGGTGTAGCAGTAGCTAGTAATAGGTCGAAGAATTTCCTTCCATACTGTCTGTAATAGGTTAAATTTCCTTCCATGGGGTGCAGCCTGTACAAATGTGTAATGAGAAGCTTGATCTGCCGATGTACCAGTCTCGTTCCCAATACAAGTTATCAGTATTTATCTCTAGTGTTGTCTTTATTTTATCTGGAACTTGTGGGGGGTTTGCTACTCTGGAATCTGGATTGATGGTGTAGGAATTTAGCAATTTTCTATGGAGAACTCCGGCTTCTTCCTTGCACGATGGATGGTGCGAGCAGTCTCGGACGCCGGCCGGGGCCGGCCCTACGTTGTTTCCGTTGGTCGCTGCTATGGCATGTCCTGGCGCCAGTGGATGGTGTTTGGTGACGTCTGACTGATTGATCGTAACCTTAGTTCTTCATATTAATAGGGTTTCAGTGGATAGATAGCGAGCATCGGCTGCATCTTTTTTTTTAAAAAAATTCCGGCCCTCCTCCTCCAAGCGGCAGCCTGCAGGCGAGAGGAATCATTGTGCGACGGCAAGGAGTAGTAGCAATGATAGGTCGGGGGTACGGAGCTGGGACTTTTGCCGAAGTTTCTGCAGCTTTGAGCGTCTGCAGTTGTGAGGCGGAATGATTTGGGCACGACTGGTGCTAATCAATGTGTTGGGGGGATAGTTCAGGGACAATCGCAGTGGCTCACTGCCAGTTCTGTCAAGGAACAGTCGAGTCGCACGGATCCGGCGAGAACTCCGCTGTTCAGGGCGCAAATCTGCTCGTGTCGTTGTAGCCTCCCATCAATCTCCATCATATGACGTCTCTTCTTCAAGTGTTCAATTGTGCACTGCATTTTGAAAGAGGGGGTATTCTTCGCACAGTAACGCCAGTATGACGGCCATGAACTGGCTATACATCATAGTATTCGATTTCTATACGGACGAATTACGGTTTGGATGTGGTAAATTTTACAGCATCATTTATTGAGATTTGAAGGCCGAAGTAAATACCGCAATCTACAAGCATCTATGGCGCATTTGTCACATTTAAGACATCTGCAGCAAGTTAAGGACATAGGGCACATTTCGTACCATAGTAGATGATGATTTGTATTTATTGAGACAAATGCTCCATGTACGGCGTACATACAGTACTGTACTGTTCCTTTGCTTCCGGTTACTAGCCCAACTAAATTATGATACAGAGGTTGTCTCTCAAATATACACCAAACAAGGATAATGACGTTAGCATCAAAATGGCAAGGAGGGTGAAAGAATTGACAAAATCGGTGAGAAACAACATAAGAATAAAACACAGCTCTATATGCAGCTGGAGCAAACAAAAATGAAACAGTTACAGACCAGACAGCCTTCGCCTAGGGCCCTGCCTCAATCTTCTCAATGGTTTCTATCCTCGTTTTTCTTTTCCATCCTTTCATGGCAGCAACCAGGTTCACCAACCCGACAACCTGAGTCTTGCTGTACTCCTGCAGAGTTTATATACAGTGACAGGCTCTGTGTAAATAGTTCGCCTTTTCAAGCAAAAGATGAGCAGCACATAGTAAGATTGGCCAAGTGCTTACTGGATGAGCCCGTGCCCAGTGAACATACTCTGTCTCCGGCAAATAATAAGCCTGTTTGATTTGACAGAAGAACCGTTAACAGCAACGAATACCCCATTATTGATGGGAAATGCAACACAGAAAGTTAGATACGGTCAGCGTCAGGCAAAAGGAAGTAATGTCACTAAATTTAACAGTATGCATGAGGGTTCGATTAGATACCTTCACAAAAGTATCCACAGTTTGCAGCTTCGGCCTGACATTTGACGATACAATGTGTTGGAGCCCATTAATTAGCACCTGAAAGAACAGCAAAACTCTTTACTCAGTTTTCCTCCATGGCTACAATCCACAAAAGACTAGTACTGCATAAGATTAGAACCTGAAGGTCAAGCGACATCAATGCACGTCCTTCATCAGTGCACCTTTTCACTCTAGAGAGCCCTTCAACTAAAACTTCTGCAAGGCTCTCTATGCCATACTCCAGCAAGAGCTGTTGGAGCTGGAAAGAACATACGAATTTTAATTGCCTTTAATGTCGGAACATAGGCAGAGATTCTTTAACTCAAAGAGTTCCAAAACTAATAAACACCCACATAACAAAATAGTTCAATGAGACCAAAGAAGAAGAAAAATATTCAGTTAATTTGCTCAAACTAACCTCCTTAGAGATTCCCCCATGGTCCAATCTTGTTTTGTAATGTTTGAACTCACCCAATAATAAATCAACATATCTGGAGAAAAAAGAGGTCAAGAAATAATCAGTGGCACGATGTATTCATCTTCATAGTACAAGGAACTTTATCAGATTTGAGTAACATGTGACTGCAAGAATAACAAAAATCCATCAAAAACAAATTTTACAATGTCAAAAAATTCTGAAAGAAAATTTTGCATGGACATCCAGACATTCTATGTTTCCACACAAGTTTTCTGGAGAAAAGAACATTTCGTGTTGCTTGTGCAAAAAGGCAAAAAAATGTCCATGAATAGTCATGTTAGAGCATTGAAATTTTTCTTTTTTATACTGAGACACAAATGTTTCCTTTTTCCCGAAAACTTGTGTGCAGACATAGAATGTCCAGATGTACATGGGAATATTTTTTTCTGAATTTTTTGAGGTTCCAAAATATGTTAATTTAGCAAGAGAAAGGAAGCAGTAGCATACTGCCACAGAAATCGGCCAACATTTGCATGTAAACTGAAGGAAAACGACCACAAATGATGTGAATACTATTTTGAAAAGTAATGTCTAAATGAACAGGAGTATAGGATGGAGCA
Source organism: Avena longiglumis (assembly GCA_030063025.1). Lineage (NCBI taxonomy): Eukaryota > Viridiplantae > Streptophyta > Magnoliopsida > Poales > Poaceae > Avena > Avena longiglumis. The sequence goes on along the minus strand of CP125974.1, from coordinate 449,831,453 downwards.
AGGTTCTAAAAAGGACTAGGTATTTTTTTAAAGCACTAGGTATCAGGTGTCACCTAGCGCCTAGTTAGTTTAGGCACCCATAGACAGAGCAGCTGGGTGGGCTAGGAGGCCTGAGGATGAATATCAGTATGACAGAGAAAAAGCTAAGAAAGAGAGGAACAGGAAAGCTACGCCCACGAATTAAGAGACCACCAGCCCATGGATGTTACTACATTAGGGTAAGAGGAGCAGAAGCAATCGCCAACCAGTAGGGGAGCAGCAGCAATCGCCAACCAGCAGCACCAGCAACGACTAAGACCCATCTCCCGAGTAGAAGCTGTGTCATCGTCCCTCCGTTCTCCATGCCAGCTCTTCTCACCCTCCCCATCGTCGATTTCTCGCTGGAGAGGACGACTGCTCGCCCGAGATGCCGATTTCTCACTGGAGGAGGTCGATTCATCATTGGAGAGGATGACTACTGGCCGGAGATACCAATTTCTCACCAGAGGTAAGACCTCGCCAGCCACTTTATTCACCGCCTAGGGCCAGCGCTTAAGTATGCCTAAGCAACTGCCTGGGAGCACCTTTTTGAATTTTGGGATGGAGTGCCAGAGCAGGGTTCAAAGGAAGCATACAAAAAGGGCTATACAGAGATTCAAAACAATAACTTTCATGCTATTGACATTAAGGCTGCTTAAACTATACATACCCATTGTGCTCTATGCCAAGCTCCTTGACCTCCCATTTAGCATTTGCTATCTTATCTGGATACCTGAAAAGCACATTTGGCAGGTGAGCTGATAGCATATGAATGAGCTGTGATTTTTTTTATCGTATAAATGAGCTGTGATTGAAAACATCAAATGCAGTAACTGAGCAAGATACTATTCCACTGCACTTCTAAAAGTATCTGTGCCTCTGTGGAGATGCCAATCTCCGCAAGTTAAGCTCGGCACACATAAACAACGATAGATGATTTCAGGGGATATGCAGAGACTTGAATATTTCATCCAACATACCCGTTAATATGCAAAAGCATTCGTGCACTTGTCCTATGGATGTGCTCAGCCAAATCTGGAACAGTATCCACCTACCACAAAGAAGGAAAATAGAAAATTTCAACATTTACCGTTGCATCTTTCTGACATACATACTAGAAAATAACAAATCGACTTGATTCCAAATACAACAGCAACAATAAGCAAGAAATTTACCAGTGTCCCAAAATACTCTTCAACAACAGAGGTGCTATTTTGAGATAACACGGAATGTAGATGGGCTCTAGATCTATTCAAAACTCGAGCAACCAAAGACACTGTTTCAGCAGCTGCGCATCTCTCCTGCAAGGAAAGGAGAAGTTTCAGATATGGACAGGTAAAGGAGGACAATAGAACTACAGAGACTGGATATAAGACATACAGTACATTTTCATACTAGTGTGAAGATAAAAGCTAATAACACCATCGATGCCACTTTAAAAAGCATATGTCCAGGCACAAAAGTGACCTGCTAGTCATATGCTTTTTAAACGCCTAATGAAGCAGAAGGGACCTAGTTCATTAGAGAAACATTTACGTTGATAACGAGACACGCATTCAAAGACTTATGTACGGATGTCATCATAAAGAAGGGATCAAATCAGCTAATGCATTTCTCCCAGCCCTACAGTAGATGCTTTCCACTGTGCCATTTTTTCCTTCATGATACAATCATCCAACAATTTGCACACGGAAATCATTTTCTGAAAATATTTTTTTTCCTTTCTTCATCAATTTCCACCGTACTCCCGTTATATGCCAACAAGGAATCTACTCTCCTCACAATCCATAAGTAACTTCACAAGGCTAAAAAGAAACTCAGTGTCCCGTCCTCACATTACACATCCAAAAAAATTGCCTTCCCAAACCAGCATCTATAACTTCTTTCTCAGATTCAGAGTCAAATATAAGCTGGTTGACATATGGTGCCAATGAAAATTAGCTATTTAAAAGAAAACCAGGAACCAAATATGGAACACCTGTCCCAAAGTAACCAGCACTAATGAGCGAACTAAAATCGTCACGGCTACAAGGGTTTTTATCTTCAAATTGTATGCCTATGAAGCAGTTAACATGCTGAAGCCAAGAAAACAATAGATGAGTTGCTGATGTTATCGAACTTCATTCAGCACCTTCAAAACTCTAAATATTACATGAAGCCATGAATTAGTAGACAAGACCTGAATTCTTATGAGGCAAGCTCAAGTCAAATGTATTGTCTATGACATGACAGAGATTAAATTTATGATTACTGCTACTCAGTTGTAAATACTGAAAAACATGCTAAAAGGCAAGTATATAAGCATTGTGATGTAAAACCAGTATCTACCTTTAAACCATAGGAGGTGAACATTGAGCTCGGAGGCGCAGTAGGCATCACATCCATTTGAGCAATAGTTGAATTCATTGATGAAGGTGGATACAAACTGTTCTGTGGTTTGATCCACTGATCTGAGTCTTGTGTTATTTTGGATAAAGCTGCCTTAACCCGGACTGAATACAACACAAGTATCAGAAAGGACAGATGACCTTCAAATCATCAATCATGTATTTCTAAACGTTTAGTAGCAAAGAACAATGATCCAGAAAAAACAGAAAAAAACATTTCCATACATGATTGTGAATCAGGTAATGGCTTGCCACTTTGACTCTTGTCCTGACACCCAAATGTCTCGTATATGTGGTGATAAAAGATGCCAAAAAGTTGGAAGATACCCTGGAAAAAAATGGAAAGTATGAACAACAGAAAATATTCCACAAACTTCGTGAGCATGCAGTTTACCTCAATGAAAATTTATTGACATATAACTAACCCTAAAAAGTTCAACATTGACCATTTCCAGCTTTTGCATAATTCTGGCATATTTGTCCATCATCCTGATACCAGTGAAGTGACAGCTTAGATTAGGCAGTTATGTTGTACGAATTTCCTCAGGTTAACATACATGAATATTTGATACCTTAACAAAGAAAGTGATGATCCTGTCTGCGATGAAATGTCTCCATCTTTCCAATGTGAAGAATTGCCTTTCACAATTTTTGTTTTCAATGTCCTACTGGGTAATTGGCTATCTTCATCAATGAAATCAGCGAGAAGGTCTTCATTCTCTTCATCAAAAGGTGAATTATTTCCATTTCCATGACTAGTATCCCCATGGACAGAATTATTACCAGCTGATGAGTTGAACATCACATTATACTTCGGGGATTCCAAGGAGCCATTCTCGATCTTCAAAGAAAATGGGTTCTCAATACTGAGCCAGGAAGCAAATCCGCTCTTTTGCCTTCCTTGATTAGTTGCAGTAGAACTTCCACTGAAACATTCTTTTGGCAAGGTAGAACTACGGCTGGTAGGTGAAATCAGTGCAGCACCATCACCAGTAAGTCCTGCTAAACTAATTATTTGCGTAGCTTCAGCAGACATTATTGTCCAAGATTCCTTTTCCAGTACCATTTTAAGTGCCTGCCAAAAGAATCACAAAATGAAACTGTTAAAATGCCACACTGAAATGCAAAAGTCAATACTGGCCATGCCAAATCAAGAATACAGCAAAATACCAACTAGAGCAAATCATGCATTACCAGGACCTAAGGAAATACCACATTTCACAATGTGGTTGTACTTGTGCCGTTAAAAACGAGCCAGAGGGAGCCGGATAGGGACCCCTCTTTTTTAACCAAAGAAGCAAGAAACGGTTGTACTGTTGTAGTGATTAAGGATGTCTATCAAGTATCAGCTGCTCTTTGGCACACAAATAAAAAAAGACAAGGTAGATCCCACCAAGATCAGCCTTCACGAATCCCGAGACACAATGGATACAAAAAATGTACCATGTTTCTACAGAACATACACTCTTGTCCACTGCTAGCTTCTAGGGCAATTTAATAACTTACCAGCACTCGGTCAGTCTCCATGTTTGGGGGAAAGGTCTAGCTGTGTGATCCTTTCCTTTAACCAACTCACACATCACTTGATGATTGTACTTCTAATAACTGAATACTACCTCTGTTCCGAATTATAAGATGTTTTGAATATTTCAATATTGACTACATACGGACTGAAATGAGTGAACAGATACACTAAAACACATCTATATATATGCGATTAAGAAATTTCAGAACTTGTAACGAACGGAGGTGTAGGAGTTATTGAACATACATATATATTTTGCCGGTGAAAGGTCAGAACATAGTTCAAACAGACAGTCTTCAACTTCTGCCGGAACTCACTAGCTTCGAACCCACAAAATGCTTCACCGGCCAAAATGAATATTGTGAGATCTTCGTAGTTCTTCAGAAATTGGTATGTGCTAGTTGAACAAACCGCTGAACAAGACAGCAAAACAGACAAGCGACTTGTTGCCAGTTGCCAGAGATTTCTCCGCCCCCTTTCAAATGTATATGCAACAAGTTTTGTAGCATCTGTCCTCAGTTGATAGAATGGAGCATCTGCTCCTGATGTGCTAGCATCAGGATTGCTGACATCAGAAGATGGTATTCTCTCGCTCGTTGCGGCTGCAACATCATCCTGATTGACAACTGCACTTGAATGACCTCTTCCTGAATCAACTAAAGTTTCACTTGAGCTCTGAGATGTGTTATTCTGAATAGAAGAAACCAAAGGTTACATTAATAACTATACCAAAAACCAATATTCAAACGAGACATTGTTAACAACTCAACCAAAATATTTCATCGGATTTAGATGCAATCATGCAAATCTATAAAACTATGGAAAGATATATAGATTAAACTGGTCTTATTTTATATTGAAACAGGTTCCACTTTATTATGCATTCAATATATGACTGACAAAGTACAAGATTTGCCAACTGTCAGCACCATACATAGAGAAGAGTTCAGAAACTGTTGACATTTGACCTGTATATAAGGAGCTTCTTCAACTGGAAGTTTCTACAACACTGCATATACACTCAACGGACGCAGAAAGATTAAATTTGCAGTCTTTAATAATGGTTTACACTTACATAGAAGTGGATTCACTATTCAAGTACAAATAGGATTCAGGAAAGGAGCCAAATAAGATTTTGACTTGCTTATGAGGCTGTCACCAATCAAGAATGTAATCAAATTTTCAAAAATAAAGTTCACAGCACACCAATAGCCATTACCTTTACTTCTGGGGAGAAGCTCATAATAGCATAATATGACCGCATCAACGAAAATATGCTCTCAAGAGTTTTTAACAAGCAGGGGCGAAGTTTGGACTCGGGAACTTGAACACAAAGATCACTATATGTAAATCTGCATAAAATATGAAAGCGGGTCAGTACTCACAGAAATTGTATAGTTTTGGTTTGATTTGATAATCTGAAGTATCTAGCCCACAGGATTCTCTAAAAAATAGCTGACATGACTTTATCTGTAAAATGCCACATAAATTATACGCCATATTGAATATACACCTTATAGTGCTTTAGGTGATCCGTGATAAAAAAAAAGTCAATGTAAGTCAACATCGATTGGGTACAGCACTATCATTTCAGTTGCAGGCTTAGCCCAGAAGGGACCATGATTTTTCGCAGAAAGTGCAGTCCTTGAGACAATAATATGCAAACATATGAAGCTCCAAAGATAATGGGCTATGTAAATGTAACATAGCCCATTTAATTTATATTTTTCTCTGCCGAAAAAACAAATTCTTGATCCAAAGGCTGACTAAATTGACTCAGCCATACACATACGTCCAGGTCACTGCATATATTTTTTACTCAACCTTAGAGTGCAATCAAAGGAACAAAAATGAAGTGATGAATACGTACCTATTTCTCTGGGTATTATTTCCCACCTCCTGCGATATTAGAGAAAATGATAATATTGTTAGGAAAAGAGCTGTCGTATTGCACAAACCCAAGGGGGCAAATATACATTACAAGAAAACTTGGACTACAAGCCAATCAACTACAGATTTATTCCAATAAATCTACTAGAGACCTAGACTACTGGGAAACCATAATAACCCCTAAAAATACCGCATGCCAAGTAATTAACAGTGAAAATGTACAAATTTCAACCAATACAGCAAGAATATGTGAATAAATCATATAATGATACCTCTTCCAACATTTCTTTCAGGACAATATGTGTTTTTGAGAGTACTTCTTGCAAAAAGAAGCTCTGCATCTTTTCAGCCATGCCACCAATGTCACCCATCAATGCGAATGCATCAATCACCTACAGTTCATATTTAACTGTTAGAACAATGCAAAGCAAGTTAGCGAAAAACATGATTAACCAATCCAAGTGCACAAACAAAACAATGACCAGATAAATACTCACGGTTAGATAGCTTTCTTCACTGAAGGTCTGACAAACTTCCAGCAAACGGCTCTCCAATTTCTGGATTGTCTTTGCTAACCATGCCTGCAAAGCAGAAATACCATCCCGTAATAAGAAAAAGAATATGAAACAAAATCAACTGAAGTGAGAAACACGGATGGCTTCATTGAAATCTGATGGCGCTGAAGAGTTTTGATTCTCTGAATAGACCACCATATTTGGGTGATTTTTTTTATAAAGGGCGCTTCATTGAACTCAAAGGTAGCATCACACTGATACAATTCCTAAGAGCTTATACCCGGGCTCTGCATAACTAGGAAGCACACAGCCACAGCTATAGGGTGAATGTACAATAGCTCCACACTTTGTAAAATTAAAGACAAAACATCTCAACAAGAGAACTCTAGTGAAAAGAAGTAAGAAAATCCAAAATTACCTCAATACCTCGTCCCATTTCTTGTACAGCGGAAAGGCCTGAATAGTTCTCCAAGATTTGCAAATACTCTGGCAATAATTGAAATGCCTGCAAACATTAGTAAAGTATCATAAGAAACTAACATAATTCTGAAGAAATATATAGATTGCCAACCACATAGCAATCACACCATGCAAGGGTCATTGAGTGGCGTACCAACCAATACATATCGGGTTAAAAACTAGCAATAAGGTTACAAAATAAAATGTCTGTCTATATCTCTCTTTTGGTACAGAATATAAACAATAGAGTAGATTAAAATATAAGTGGTCATGGCCAAAATTCACCCACCTGAAAATAATTTTCTTTCTCGACAAAAGTTTCAAGCTCCATCTGCATATCTTGAGCATGTCGAAGTTCTGTAAGAACAGGAAGAACATCCTGCATTACACAAAAAACTAAACCTTTTTATGCATAGATCCTCAATGCCACATACCTAGAGCTAGTTGTAGTGCAACAAATAGCATTTGAATTTAACAAGGCATTAATAACTCCATCCTTAAGAGCTAAGAAAATGATAGAAAAAGAAAGGGTGATCTAGAAGGAGTTAAACGCACTAAGAACCTCATTTTATACTATAATGGTACTCAGTGATCCTTATGCACAAGCTGGCACTACATATATCCAGTGAATGCAGAACATAATCACAAAGCAACAGCATGCACCTACCAATAAAGCTTGTTTCTTCTTTGATTTTACATTGACAACTAGATCCCTTGACACCTCACTCTTGGAAGAGGATATGTGCCTTCTACCGTTCTGAAATAATAATTAAATCATAAGGGTCAGATATCCAAGAAGAGTAAAATAACGTTTACAAAGATAAGGTTTCATGAGATAATACCATGCAGATCACATTTGCAACCTTTAAGTCTTGTTCTAACTCCATCACTAACTGCATCCCCTTCACTGGCCAAACATTATTATCAGAAATCATCACTAAGGAGGATTAATGAAAACCTTAACATGCCAAAGGAGATGAACGTCCATCAAATGGATCAGTTGAAGAAAAATATGAAAATGAATGCAATAGAAATAAATATGTCCTATCCCACAGAGAAATATAGAACTGATAATTGAGCTCTTGTACATTCTGACCAGACATACCCATTTCCTCATGATGACCCATGACATGATGTGACAATCGTTCGGCAATCTTGTCAAGCTGAGCTAGTCTCATGGTAGACTGCAAAAATGAAATGTACATCGTGAACAAAATGGAAGGTGTTAATGTGGTAACAGAAGTGCACATGCTTGAAGGCAGAACGAGACTTCTGGTGGCGATTAGTGAACATATACTCAATGGAGAACTAGAATGGTAGGATAAGCCAAAAGGGGGCTGGTTTCATCTAAAAAGAGTGTATGTTACATTCACGAGATGATTGCTTACAGATGTCATTAACATATTCTGCACCATTATGCACGTGAATGTCACTCGAAAGCAGTGGTCTAACTAAGTTTTTGCACATCATGCACCCCAGTGATATGATAACCAGGTGATTATAACCGCGCCACTAACCTGCTTATCGAAATAGGTGGCATCACCTCCTGCTTCCGATATATTCGCCAGGATGTACTTGATGGGGTCAAACTCCTGCACATGATCCAAACTCAAACACATCAAGACCAACTGGCGCGAAGCGGCCGGCAAGCCACATCTCGGAGAATGCAGCACCAACCTCCAGATAAAACACCTCCTCGAGCTCATCCACGGGCGGGCCCTGCGGGTTGCTCCCATAGATGGAGACCAGGTCCTCCGAATTGGACGGCAGGCTGATCCTCTCGTGGGGTGGCAGCCCTGCGATTGCACGTGCAGCCGCCGCAGCGGCAGCAGCTCGAGCTGGAACCTACAGCCGCGTGGTACAAATATGAGTGTAACCATTGTCGCTGGATCCAACAGAGGACGAAAAGTGGACAAGGACGGCAGTTGGTTGGGAGGGAGGGAGGGAGTGAGGGAGCAATACGGAACCTCTGGGCGGGAAGGGGCTGGGGCGGGGGTCGGGGGTAGGAGTCCGATTGAGCGCGCGGAGCGGACGGAGCTGAGAAGCCTCTCGCCGACGCGAGAGAGGTCCATGCCGCCGCCCTGGATCAGGAGCAGGGGCAGGAAGACGAGGGGCGAGGGCCCCGACTCGAAGAGCTCGCCACCGCCGAAGAGGGATGGGGAGGAGGAGGAAGCAGAGGGCGCTGTAGGCGGCGGCGCGTCGCCCCGCATCTCAGCGGCGCCGCGCACCCTCCGCGCGGCGGGGGACCATGGGAGGGAGCGCCGCTCGCGGCAGCTCCCAGATCCGCGCGGGGGGTGGGGTTCGCTTCGCGCGTCGTCGGTAGGCTGGATCGCGCAGGGGGGGAGGGAGAGAGAGAGGACCAGGTGGTTGGCTGGTCTCGTGGCCCTGGGCTTCTTCGCGGGGATGTGTGTGTTGTCAGAGTGGAGAAGGGGGCACGAGGCTGGAAGAGAAGAGCGGTAATAGAGGAGACGAGGAAGAAAGGGGACGAATGATTTGTCTCGTGCTGGTTTTTCTCTGCAGCATTTCTCCGTCCAAAAAAGTCTGTCGTGTAGTCTTCAGTTGTTCCGTTTCAAATTATTACTCCCTTGTGAGGAACAATTTTGCAATTAATTAGTGTTCGAAACATTTTTGCCAATCAATTGATAAATGCACGATGAGAGGGCAAAAAGGTCCTCTCGCATCACTGAATCTTGCACCAGGCCAGGGATAAAGTAACCAAATCATTTACACATGGCTGTGGAAAGTCAACAAAGTCACTGGTTCAGCCTCAGATCGAGCTACTACTCCACAGTTATAAATCCCCAAGTTACGCGTCTGCGTCTGCCTCATCGTCTCTCACAACATCGACAGATTGAGATGGTCATGATATAACTTGATTTAATTATTGCTATTGCATCCCTGCGTGGCTCTCTACTGGAATTTACATGTACAGCGGCGATGACCAGTTACAAGTCCTACCAAAATTCTGCTCCCCGTGACCAGTTCCATAGCAGAGCGGGGGAGGATGAAAAATAAAGAATGAGAATCAGTGGTACTATGTAAAACAATCTGCAACCTATTTGTATGAGCAAGGAAGAAAAACCGATCGGCCATGTCCAGCCCATGTCCTCTCCAAGCTTCGCCAAGCTCCTTCGGAGAGGGAGAACCTGGGGATGGAGAAAAGAATGTGTATTCACAACCATCGCGCCTTCGCGCTTTGCCTCTTCTGCGGCAAGAAGGTGACGGGTTTGCGCCTCTTGTTGAGCTCCCACGGGAGGAAACAGGGTTACCCGCGCTGATGGGCTGGATCTTGCAGCCGACATGATATTTCTTTGTTGCCCTGTTTCACTATTGTTATTGTCCAAGTGGCTTCTGTTTGTAACCTGACTTCTGCCTCTCGAGCAACTTCACCTTGTTCTTGAGCTTCTTGTCCAGTTTCTTTATATACTTCTCTTCCCTTTCGCGGTCAGCGATACCGGACCAGAACACTTGACCAGTCAACGGCCACAGCCATTGGTCATTCCCAGGGTGCATGCCGTCATCCGCTTCCTCTGCTAGATCCTCGTCCATGCTCTTCAGGAGGGTGAAGTTGAAGTACTTCACCCACATCTCGTTTCTTTCCTCACGTGGATGCTGCTCTCTGGTATTTCCAGTGACTGGGTTAAGGTAGACCATCTTCCTTCCACTATGATAAGCCCAGATATTTACAAGGACTTCCAGAATTCGACAGTAGCAGTGCCTTTTCTGGTAAAGATGATCGCTGAGTTGAGATGACATCTGCATTGAATTATAAGGATAATAATAAATTTATAATGGGGGAATGGTCACCTCAGGTTGTGATGCTCCAAGCAAGCATGAAGCTGGATCGATATTGTTTCCATTCAAGTTATGAAGCGAATCAACAAACATCCTACAAAACACAACTCAGATGAACATAATGAGCACATAAAGATAAGTGAAATACCTCCTAAACAAATGTGACATGTTACCTTGAGAACATGACGAACTTCAGAAATGAAGGTGTCGGCATCACCCAGCTATGAAGAGTAGACCAATAGTCACCATCATTGGGCATTGGTGGTAGGGATGCAACACCCTCTGGTAGCCCGTACATAATCCTAAATGCATCCTCAAAAAGAGTTCTGCCAAACAATGAAAAAGAAGCGTTGAAGATAAAGCCTAAAGCATGATTGAAATAGAGCATTGCAGAAGTCTATTGAAAAAAACACCACCGTCAAAGGATGATTCAAAAGAAAAGGAGAACATAATACTATTTTTTTTAACAAATGTAATGCCAAGTCAAGAAGGACAAAATGATTTGAAAAGTGGTTCCTTGCCTTATTTCCTGAACTTAAAAGGAAGATTACAGAAAACTAAAAGGTACGATGCTAAGACACTCAAAGGGCACCTGCAATGACCAGCATTTAGGGAATCACACGTTGACCAAAAGTTGGATGTTTGGCCAGTGTCCATTGGCACCCAGTAGTATATAACATCCTCATTATTTTCTCCGGCCATAGTTTTCTCTAAGATTTCTTCAGCACTTTTGGACAAGGAAACCTGATGAGAGAAGAAGATTTATAAAACACAATACCTGTACTTTTCGACCAAAAATACAGACCCAACGTTTCATAATTATGCCGTTCCGAGAAAGATACTTTTTTATATAAAACTAAAGCAAATTCAGAGGATACACCATTATGACTAGCAGAAATTATTACTGTTTCAAATATATCATCTTGTAAGGTCATTGCTGCGTGAATAGCTAGCAAAAAAAGTTAGTTAATAGCTTAGTGGAGTGGCCATCTAAAATGATATTGTTCATCTACTAAACCTGAAATACCCATGGTATTTAAATTTGAGCTGTTTGTTTAGGGTCTAGAAAAATTCTCTCACAGCATATACTGAACATAGCACAAGAGTAGAACAAAACTTCCACCGTTAAAATAAACGATGGAAGAATATGATCTCCTATTCTTTCTGGAAAAATACAAGTTTCTCAACAAGTTCACGGAATCAATATGGTCAAAAGTGGCGCAGGACAAAGGAGTCAATGGTAAACCCGTTTCGTACCTTTCTTCCAGTAGCACGCCATGACTGGAAACCTATCCACGGTAACTTATGTACAGTATCAATTCTGTTTGCAATCGCAAACATAGCACCAAATTCACACAGAAGATCCCGATAGTACGGATTGTCTAGAATAGAAAGCCGCAAAACAGCATCAACATCGTCTGATCTGGGTCTCCTGCCTCCTTTTGACTGAAACAAATTGTATGCAAAATAATCAGAAGGGGTGAATGCACTTCAGCATACTTAGGTAAAATTTTAATTCTAACAACTGCTTCCAAACTAACAACTGCTGATCAGCATACTGCACTTCAAATTAATTGCTTGAAAGACTAACGATAGCACAGGAGCTCTAAATTTTAATTCTTTTGAATTGAAAATAAAACAAAGTAGAAATCCTCCACACTTCTAAACTGAACACAGAAATTGAATACGCCAGCACACTTAGGTAAAATTTACCCAGACTTACAAGAGTAATGCCACGATATAAAGAACCATGGTGTAAAAATGCCCATGCCCCCTCTCCATGGTAAATCTCATATATACAGACTGGTTGCCCAGTTCTTTCCAGTTCACCTTCATCACGTTCATTTCCTTCGGGCTTCAGCCTTTCCGATTTCCGGGCATTTCTGTACACCTCATCCCATGTTAACAGAGGTCTTTCCACCCTTTCATCAATCTACATATCACAAAAATATATTTAATTTTGTCCAGAATAGTATATTTTAGCACCATTGGAGAAGGGAGGTTATGTCAGAAAACAAGCAACAAAAAACTTGCCTCCTCCATTTCTCTCATCTCGATGTCTTCAAATATTTCAACTTCACTTAGATCATTCCAATCAGATAGGCTAGGGTAGTCATATGAGGAAGTATCATTGCTATCGGAATTGGTTGTCTGATTACTTTGAGAGGATTCCCCCAATAGAATTCCAACAATCCTTGTGCGGCTATGTTCTTCATCTTCTGAAGAATAGTTTCCTAGTGCAGCTTTCAACTCAAAAGGATCCCATAACCATGTTCTCTCTTTAACTTTAGAGAAAGAAAGTGGTAATGTTGCATCTGAAGGATAGTGCAACACTGTTTCAAGAAGCTGAACATGAGCAGTAATACAATCATATGCTAACATGTTCTTTGAGAGTAGCTTCCCCTCTAAAGCAACAGAATAGGCAATGTCCAAAAGCCTTTTTTCTCCTAAAATCCGCATGAAAGCTAAAGTCACTGTGCTTGGGTCATCGGAATCAAAAAGGAACCCGTGAATACCATCAGTGACCTGAAAATAACAGATATGTTGTGAAAAGGATCTCTTAGCACTGGTAAAACAAAGAACATATTATGGAAGATGAAGAGGCGTACGTATTTTGTTATAACAGTTAGATTTGGCACAATGATTGGAATCTCAGAGGACATGGACCGCAATAACAAAGGAGGGAAACCAGGTTCCTGTCTTAAAGATCCATATAGAACAATGTCAGCAAACATTAGCAGGTCTCTAATATCATGTGTCATGGGGAAGTGCTTTACAGAATCATCAGGAAATCCCATATTAGATGCAAATTCCTGTACAAAAAGAATTAAGATAGTCAGTGGAGCCAAAGAGAATCCATAAGGAACAACCAGCAGTCTCCCACATATGTAATGCATTCACTTCACAGAATTGATTGTAATTTTTATGTAACATGCCACACACCAGTCATCTAGCACCTTCGGTCAAACAATCAAACAATGTTAATAGACATGTGCTGCCCAGGCCTCTAGAAGGATACAGTTATTTCCTAAAACAAAATGCATTTCTTCCAAGATTCACGATAAAAAATGAATATAATTATTACCCGGAAAGCAGAGTTATAGGCATCAGTGCCATTTCCACAGAAAAGGATAAACTGCACTCCCAACTTTTTTGCCCTTGCCATGTCCATGATTTGTGGAGCTGATGCACGCAAGACTGCTGCATAATCCCATGGTAATTCGTCAAAGAACAGGTAGCTCCCAACAACCAAAACAACAAGATCTTCTTCTTTGACCTCATGCTGCTTCCTTAAAGTTTCTTGAGAATGTGACGAACGATATCCTTTAGCAGCCCATATATCAACTGGAGAACCAGAAATCACCAAGAAATTTCCGGTATCAAGGGGAGAGTATAACAACTGAAATCAGATAGGTAAAGTCAGGTAAAACCTATGTTCATATTTAATTCAGTTCTTTAAGAATCTAAAGTTGATGAGGTGCATACAGGGAGGTGGCTATCAGGAAACACAACATAAGTGCATGCATTAAAATGAGCTCGCCAATCTTCAATATTATTTGAAATGGACAGGTGTGACTCCCGGTAATTGCTAAGGTGCTGCCCAAGAGCATCATCATGAATAAGCCAAACCACTGGTAGAAGTTGAAAAGGTTCCTGCATAAGACTGAATACAACATAAATGTGCTGAGTTGAAGAGCAGATTAATGGCGTGACAAAGGGGAAAAAACTCCATAGTAGTAAAACAAAACGATAAGTCATTTAATGACATAAACTTTAGTCAAACAGCAATATTAGAGCATTTGTTCGTTTTGGTGCAATTGGAATGCTTCTAGTACAAAACTACTTTCTTCCAGGAAGATTTGTCTTTGTCACTGACCTGCATTGCGGTTTTTTATCATGTGCTAAGTGCTAATATCAGAGCATATACAAACTTTCACCCAACTATTAAACGGAACTGAATAATTAATCAGAACTCCACAACTAGATGACAATGATGCTCAGAAGGTTCTACCATTTGCCTATAGCCTTTCATGTACAGTGCTATATGATATGAGACCATGAGCTAAAGTAGGTTAAACTGTTACTGGAGTTGATATTCCGACTCCTGGCAACATAATGTTGACCCAAGAGTTCAGAATCAGAAAAACATCCAACTAAACCAAGCCATAAATGATGGCATGGTCCATTTAAACCGTGAATAATATATAATTAAAGAATATTAGTTTTTTTTTGTTGAATTGCCATGTCAAAGTTGTCAAAATTTTGCAGCATTAAGTTGATTAGGTCAGGTGGTAACAGACAAAAGGTGCAAATAAAGGTAATTAGACATGAAGAGGCATTACATGCGCATAAAATATCTGTAACTAAACCTGACATGGTCTCAAAAGGAAAAAAACTGACTCACACTGAAACAACCCTTTTCCCTTCAAGAGAGCTTACGAGGACAGCACTGTATCTACAAAATCAGGCCCAGAGAATAAAAGCACCTAGAGGTTAGTCAGACATAAAATGTGTGAATAAAGGGAAATGCTCCACGCTAAGTATTCAGTACTCACTTTGACCAATCGACAGACTTCAACTTCTCAAATCTCACAACATTTACACGACAAACAGCTCTCCAGATATCATGAGCTTTCCCATGCGCGAATGCTAAAACCTGCTCCATAGGAACTCAGACAATGAGAAACAGCATGCCATCTTCAACATATGGTAGATTGACCACCAACGGTTACAGGTTACTTGGAACCTAATGACAATCACCAAACTCACCTCGACCTCATAACCCAGCCTGACAAGACTTTTCGCTAGAGTAGTGAGCATCAGGGATTTTGCATCTATGTTCATAGTTCCCACAACCTGAAACAATACAAAGGCCAAAGTCAACTGGCATGCAACTGCAACATAAATAATTCATACGTACTGAGACTTGACCAGTAAAAAAACTAGCAAACACGAGGTGCATCTATCTAGGTAAGCATGTCTGTTCCCTGTCTAATAATCTCTGATCAGTACAGAAAATATTCTTGGGGTAACTCCAAAGCGAGGTCCACTAGATCGATTAGAAAAC
This sequence comes from Avena longiglumis, assembly GCA_030063025.1. Taxonomy (NCBI): domain Eukaryota; kingdom Viridiplantae; phylum Streptophyta; class Magnoliopsida; order Poales; family Poaceae; genus Avena; species Avena longiglumis. The sequence goes on along the minus strand of CP125974.1, from coordinate 449,815,796 downwards.
GGGGCATGCCTCACTGGAACCGAAATTTACGAGCTAATAGAATGAAGCTACTAGGTCGTATGAGTGATCAATTAAGTTTTGCTTAAGGAGCAGGAAGGCGAGGGAACAGGAATACTCACGAGCGCCAGTCTGACGGGCTCGAGGCCGGTCCACCACCGGCGCGCGGATCTCGCGGCCTCGAGCCGACTCTCACCATCGAACGCGCGCAGCACCATGCCCGAGGCCGAGAACCGCATCACCCCTCCCCTGGCGGGAGGGGCCAGGGACTCCTCTCCGTCCGCCGCGCCGTCGCCGATGGGGAGCAGCTGCCAGACGACGAGCAGGGAGGCCGTGAAAAGCGCGACGAGGAGGGTGAAGAAGAGATGGCTCGGCCGGCAGGACAGCCCAGGTCGCCGTCGCCTCCGCACGGCGCCCCCCGCCGCCGCGGCAGCGGACGAGGTGGACGCGCCGGCGGTGGGGAGGTGGTGGGCGGCGTCGGAGTGGGCCCCGCGCCGCCACATTGGAACAACCGCGCGGCGGCGGCGGCGGCGGCGGCGATCGGAGAGCCGTCTCGTCTAGGGGGCAGTGACTTGGCTGGGCTGGGTCAGTGGGAGCTGCGCGTTGTTGCTACCATACGTCCATACGACGCGTCGCAGCCCACGAGTACTACCTACTAGGAGAGTCTACGATACGATCGACTCTCGGGTTGGTTCGGGTGCGGGTTTGGATTCGGCGACGCGTCGGGAGGGAGAAGGAGGAGTTCCGAACTTGGGATCTAGCGAAGGGAGAGGCGAGCAACCGCCGCGGCGCGGCTGGGGAAGGAATGAATATGTGGACTGCTTGCCCTGAGACTGAGAGCCTGAGGTGGAGTTTTTTTTTTCTTGGAAAAGAAATAAAGTCATATTATATATTATATTATTCAAAACAAATAGGTGAGTGCCCGTGGTTGCCACGGGAAAACATAAGTGATGCCCAAAATTAAAGAAAAAGATTATTATACTTTCTAAATTAAATGATTGCACAAAGTTAAAAAGTAGTAAAGAGTTTTACTTCTTGACTCCATGCAATTTTTTTACTTCACTTCAAATGCATTTGGATAGAAGCTATAATTTAACATCATATGCATGAAAATACCCAAGTAATTATCTCTTATTAGCTAAGATCTAGCTATAATTTAACATCATTTTTACTTCACTTCAAATGCATTTGGATAGAAGCTATAATGTTTGCATACGAAGAGTTCAAAACATCTTTTAGCAAATTGATCGTGGAATCAGTATTACATGTAGTTGTTACATGACCATCCATTGCGTGAAAGACACGAATTTTTTTAGCTAATCATTTTTTTGTCTTCTTGAGCTAACGAGCTAGCAGCAAGCTATGTTGTGGATCACCCCCTACTCTTATATCCATTTTTAGTAGGTTAAGGTTGTGCTTAAAGAGCCTCAAGTCCACTTCGAGTACATGAAGCCTCCTGATGAGCTCAAATATCTCATCCTTGAATACACCCATGTCACTCTCACCAATCACACCATCAACTATATTCATGATCATGCATTGAGTCCTTGCTAGGGCCCATGGATTAAAGTTGTTACTATTTATGTGTCCCCACAACATCATAAGACATATGCGTCATCCAAGATAATACATGCAAATTAAGAAGAAACCGACACACAATTTAGTTGATAGTAGTTGGCAAATTCTCAGTCGAAGTGTAATTTGTACCTCATATTTGTTCCTCACAATAAAAGCATGGCATGTGAGAAGATGTGTTCTGTGTAGAAGGGACCTTGCCCAATGCACCGTGATAGAAATGCGTAAAACTTGAAATCTCAATCCAACTACTCATGTCAAATATTTATAACATGAGCAGTTCATATCAATTATGAGAAATATTATAGAAATGGAACCAACAATTTTTTTGTCAAACCTTTATAAATCCTACTCTTTCCACAAGGCTTGAGGAGAATAATGTTGTAGCAATAATGCCCAAAAGAACTCATGCCATCTTGAAGTGGTGAAGTATAAGCAAGTAGCACCGCGCAAGTCCTAAAATACTTTATTATCAGCAATATGTTTGCAATCAGATATTTGCTTTCGAGGATTATTATAAGTTGTACCATGAAATATTTTGGGATTGCAATTACTCTGTTACCGAAATGTTGCCCAAATGGGAAATCTGGAACTCCACATAATTTCACTACATAGAAATATAGGAGTTATAAAGTTACTTCGAGATTGGTGAAACTCAAGTAGGTTTTGTTAATAGAAATTCCTTAATATGAAGAAGCATTAAAAAATTCCATGATACAGGAAAAATACCAGTCAATAAAGAAAAAGTCCTACATGTTAGGATTAGCCTCATTCCTGTTTCACAAACAATAGAAATAGATAAAGTGAAAAATAGTTGAGAAACATAATATAAATCAACTGAGGAACTCCCACATGTCAGGCTCGGCTAAGAAACTCCTAGTTGTTGTTGGAATTTTGGCCCAAATAGTCTAGCCCATTTTCCATTTCAATAATTCCTGAAAATCCTAGAGGCCCATGTGGCCCATTCATGCAAGGCAAGAGATGGGACAAATGTTTAGTTTCATATTGCTAGTTGAGTGGAAGTTGGACCAGCTTATAAGGTGAGCTCTCCTACCACTTGGTAAAAATATGAGAAGGAGAAGGAGAGAGTTCCACACGCGCGCTCCTCCTCCTCCTCGCTCGTCACGTCACGTCACGTCACGACGCGCGTCGCGGGTTGCGGGAATCTCGCCGAGCCGAGCTTTATTTTTCCACGCATGAATGGTATATGAACAGATATACAGAAGCTGAAACGTTTGCTTTGAATGGACTTTTAATACGAGTTAAATGAATACGAATTGAGTGGAGGCTGTCCGGTGGGCTGCCGCATGTTCGCTTTATATTCCGTCCATTCATTTCATCTTCTGCGCAGTCTGTCTACCTTCCCCTCTGCACCTATAAGAGAGAGAGGTCGCGCCTCCTCTTAGTTACATTGCCATACATCCTTTGCGCCTCCAGTTCCAGAGCAATGCGCTACCTAGATCTTCTCCATCCCGTCTTGCGGCGTGCACCGCGAGCCGGGACAGTAGGCCTCCGAGACCCCACTGCTTCGAGTCCTGTACGGGAGAAGGGCGATAAGGTTTTTGGGGAGCGCTATCAGCGCGACTACTGGCTTCGTCACGGACTCCCTCACAGATAGCGACGTCTTCCTCGACGAGGACTTCTTCCCCGACATCAGCACCCTCTTCCTCGATGACATGCCCAACGACGGTTCCAACGCCGGCGGTTCCACTTCTGCTACTGCCGTGTATATCCTCTGTCTCAATATTGTTCTGATTGTATCGAAAGTTTTATGCCTTGCAGTTTATTTGGTTATATGCCTTAATTTGTATTCGCTATTTCACATGATTAGTATATTGCCTATTATTCTAATCATGATTTATCTAGCGTTTATTATAGATAATTCGCTTGGTAAATTGCTCTTTTTCTCAACAATCCAAAAACCTTATTTCAGGCAATTTGCCCCAAGTGGCTTTGTTGCTTCTATGAAGCCACCTGTGTTTGAAGGTGTGAATTACAAACGATGGCGTGCGAGAGCGGCTCTGCAGTTTCAGACTATGAGCTGCTATAACGTCATCTATGGCGCTGAGGGGAACTTAATCCCGCTCGGGAAGAGCGTTCAAAAACTTGATACCACTTTCAAAGCGGCCTTGATCAGCATCCTTGGCGACAATATTGTCGATTCATATCTGTCATTTAGCAATGACAAAGATATGTGGATGCTTCGAGAGAAAATTTGGAGTCTCTAATCTTGGCGGAAGCGTATGTCATGGAACAATTCTATGACTATAAGATGATTGATTACCGCTCCATTGTGGAGCGGCTCATGAGATACAATCACTTGCCGGGGAGCTTGAGCACTTCACTTGTGTTACGGACAAGTTTGTTGCGGAGGCATCATTGCCAAACTTCCCATCATGGAGGAATTTTGCTACTTCTGAACAAGAGACAAGAGTTCTCCGTGGCGGATCTCATTGGGACTCTTGATGTGGAAGAGAAGGCGAGAGCAAAAGACACACGTGCTCGAGGTACCGAGGGAGGTTCTAATGCCAACCTGGTACAGAAAAGGAACTTCCAGCCTCACAAGTTCAAGAACAAAGGCAAGTTTGATGACAAAGGAAAGTTCGATGGAAAGAACAAGGCCTCACAGTCCACCAGCTTCAAAAGGAAGACTGATAAGAGGAAAGGTGCTTGTCATGTGTGCGGTGATCCTAATCATTGGGCTCCTGCTTGTCCCAACCGCTTTGACAAGCGCCAGCATGGGAAGAGCAGCAAGACTGCTAATGTTGTCATGGGCGACGTTGAGATGAAAGATGTTGGGTATGGTATATTACCTACTGTTCTTTCATTATGTCATTCTCCTGATTGGTGGATTGACACGGACGCTAATGTACATGTTTGTTATGATATTTCCATGTTTTCTTCATATCAGGTCAGAGGGACTCAAACCATGCTGATGGGGAACGGCTCGCATGCTTCTGTTCATGGTGTTGGTACGGTCGATCTGAAGTTCACTTCGGGAAAGACTGTGCGCCTGAAGAACATGCATCATGTTCCCTCAATAAATAAAAATCTTGTTAGCGGTTCTCTTCTGTGTCAAGATGGCTATAAGATTGTATTCGAGTCCAATAAATTTGTAATTTCGAAGTATGGAACCTTTATTGGTAAAGGCTATGAATGCGGAGGCTTGTTCCGCTTATCTTTGTCAGACATTTGTAATGAAGTTGTTAATCATATTTACACAAATTTTGAATCAAATGTCTGGCACTCTCGTCTTTGTCATGTTAATTTTGGTTGTATGACGCGGCTAGCCAAAATGAATTTAATCCCTGATTTCTCAACTGTTAAGGGATCTAAGTGCCAAGTCTGCGTGCAAGCTAAACAACCTCGCAAGTCACATACGATCGCAGTGAGAAATTTAACACCACTAGAGCTCATACATTCGATCTTTGTGAGATGAATGTGTGTTGACAAAAGGTGGAAAAAAATTTTCATGACTTTGATCGATGACTCTACGAGATATTGTCATGTGTATCTTCTGAAATCAAAAGATGAGGCTTTGAGTTTCTTCAAAATCTATAAAGCTGAGGCAGAAAATCAACTTGATCGAAAGATTAAGAGGCTTAGGTCTGATCGTGGTGGAGAGTATTTTTCCACCGAGTTTGATTCCTTTTGTGCGGAACATGGCATAATTCATGAGAGGACGCCTCCCTACTCACCCCAGTCAAATGGAGTAGCCGAAAGAAAGAACCGTACTCTAACAGATTTGGTTAACGCCATGTTAGACACATTGGGTCTTTCTAAGGAATGGTGGGGGGAGGCACTATTGACTGCATGTCATGTCCTAAACCGAATTCCCACAAAAAACAAAGAAATTACTCCATTCGAAGAATGGGAGAAGAAAAGACTAAAACTCTCTTACTTACGTACTTGGGGTTGTTTGGCAAAGGTTAATGTACCAATACCCAAGAAGCGCAAGCTTGGACCAAAAACCATTGATTGTGTTTTTCTGGGCTATGCTTTTCATAGCATTGGTTATAGATTCTTGATAGTAAAATCTGAAGTACCTGACATTCATGTCGGTACAATCATGGAGTCGACTGATGCGACTTTCTTTGAGGATATCTTTCCAATGAAGGATAAACCTAACTCATCAAATCCGGAGATACCTAGTTCATCTAATCAGGAATTTGCTATATTCTCTGAACCTACCATTCCGACTGAACACTCTGAAAGTCCTAAGGAGGATGATAATAAAATTCCTAAAAGGAGCAAGAGACAAAGGACTGCAAAGTATTTTGGTGATGATTTCATTGTGTACCTTGTGGATGACACTCCCACTTCCATTTCAGAAGCTTATGCATCTCGATCTCGACATCGGAAGAAAGTTGTTCATAGTGAGATGAATTCCATCTTAGCTAATGAAACATGGGAGATCACCGATCGTCCTTATGGGTGCAAACCGAGGATGTAAATGGGTGTTCAAGAAGAAACTAAGGCTGATGGTACTATTGAGAAGTACAAGGCAAGGCTTGTGGCCAAGGGTTATATCCAAAAGGAAGGTGAAGACTTCTTTGACACTTACTCACCTGTAGCAAGGTTGACCACCATTCGAGTACTACTTTCTCTGCCTCACACGGTCTTCTCGTTCATCAAATGGACGTTAAGGCGGCTTTCCTAAATGGAGAGTTGGATGAGGAAATTTATATGGATCAACCAGATGGTTTTGTAGTAAATGGTCAAGAAAGAAAAGTGTGCAAGCTCTTGAAGTCTTTGTATGGTCTTAAACAAGCACCTAAGCAAGGGTACGAAAATTTGATAAAACCTTAACCGCAGCTTTGTTGTAAACGGTTGACAAGTGCGTATACTATCTCCATGGTGGGGGTGAGGGAGTCATCCTTTGTTTGTATGTTGATGACATACTGATTTTCGGAACCAACCTTAATGCAATTAAGGAGGTCAAAGATTTCTTATCTCGTTCCTTTGAGATGAAGGATCTGGGAGTAGCTGATGTCATCCTGAATATCAAGCTATTGAGAGATGATGATGGTGGGATTACACTGCTTCAGTCCCACTATGTGGAAAAGATCTTGAGTCGTTTCGGGTATAGCGACGTCAATTTTTCTCCTACACCGTATGATCCTAGTGTGTTGCTTAGAAAGAATCGAGGAAATTCTAGAGACCAACTAAGATACTCTCAAATCATTGGCTCGCTGATGTATTTAGCTAGTGCCACGAGACCTGACATCGCCTTTGCTGTAAGCAAACTCGGTCGATTTGTCTCAAATCCAGGATATGATCACTGACATGCTCTTGAGAGAGTTATGCGATATCTAAAAGGCACTGCGAGCTATGGAATACACTATACCGGGTATCCGAGGGTACTAGAGGGTTATAGTGATTCAAATTGGATATCTGATGCTGACGAGATAAAGGCCACGAGTGGATATGTTTTCACACTTGGTGGTGGCATTTGTTTCTTGAAGTCTTGCAAGCAGACCATCTTAACGAGGTCAACTATGGAAGAACTCACGGACTAGACACGCCCTTTGTTGAAGCGAGTGGCTTCATGAACTCTTGATGGACTTACCGTGGTTGAAAAACCTATACCCAATTCCAATGATGTGATAATCAAAGTGATTATTAAGGTGAACAGTTCTCAGGATAATATGAAGTCCTCAAGACATGTGAAGAGGAGACTGAAATCTGTCAGGAAAATGAGAAACTCCGGAGTTATTGCATTGGATTATATCCAAACATCTAAAAACTTGGCAGATCCCTTCACAAAGGGTCTATCACGCAACATGATAGAAAATGCATCGAAGGAGATGGGTATGAGACCCACAATTTGAGCTTTCCATAGTGGTAAACCACTCTATGTGATCGGAGATCCCGTGAATTAGAATTGGGAGACAAGCTGTTGGTTAGCTGAGAGGAAAGTATCCCTACTTTAATAAACACCACTCCATAAAGATGCAATACTTTCCTATTCTGCACGGCATGTTGATTTATTATCTTAATGTGTTCTAAGTGGCTTATCCTAAGCAAAGATGTTGTCATGCAGAACATCTTTTGAAGAACACACCTATATGAGTCTCGATTAAAACGCCGATCTATGAGAGTAGGGTGCTCTCTAATAAACTCATGAAAGGTCATGGAGTATGACGTATAAGCTCCACCCGCGGGGAAGTCCCACGGTAGCCCAGTATCGGTCAAGACTTCGTGTGAAGCTAGATTGCAGCAAACTTGCAGTTCAAGGCATAGTCCACTGTACAATTCGCAACCTAGTGTAGCATAGAATTCTAGGTGAAAGTTCAACTTAACAATCTCCACTATAGTACCGGTATATAAACAGTGTTTTGGAACCAAAGGCAAATTACATGTGCCTCTGGGATCTGGTGGGGGATTGTTGGAATTTTGGCCCAAATAGTCTAGCCCATTTTCCATTTCAATAATTCCTGAAAATCCTAGAGGCCCATGTGGCCCATTCATGCAAGGCAAGAGCTGGGACAAATGTTTAGTCCCACATTGCTAGTTGAGTGGAAGTTGGACCAGCTTATAAGGTGAGCTCTCCTACCATTTGGTAAAAAGATGAGAAGGAGAAGGAGAGAGTTCCACACGCGCGATCCTCCTCCTCCTCGCTCGCCTCGCCTCGCCTCATCACGTCACGACGCGCGTTGAGGGTTGCGGGAATCTCGCTGAGCCGAGCTTTATTTTGCCACGCATGAATGGTATATGAACAAATGTACAGAAGCTAAAACGTTTGCTTTGAATGGACTTTTAATACGAGTTAAATGAATACGAATTGAGTGGAGGCTGTCCGGTGGGCTGCCGCCTGTTCGCTTCATCTTTCGTCCATTTGTTTCATCTTTTGTGCAGTCTGTCTATCTTCCCCTCTGCGCCTATAAGAGAGAGAGGTCGCGCCTCCTCTCAGTTACACTGCCATACATCCTTTGCGCCTCCAGTTCCAGAGCACTGCGCTACCTAGATCTTCTCCATCCCGTTTTGCGGCGTGCACCGCGAGCCGGGACAGTAGACCTCCGAGACCCCGCTTCTTCGAGTCCTGTACGGGAGAAGGGCGATAAGGTTTTTGGGGAGCGCTATCAGCGCGACTACTGGTTTCGTCACGGACTCCCTCACAGATAGCGACGTCTTCCCCGACGAGGACTTCTTCCCTGACATCAGCACCCTCTTCCTCGACGACATGGCCAACGACGGTTCCAATGCCGGCGGTTCCACTTCTGCTACTGCCGTGTATATCCTCTGTCTCAATCTTGTTCTGATTGTATCGAAAGTTTTATGCCTTGAAGTTTATTTGGTTATATGCCTTAATTTGTATTTGCTATTTCACATGATTAGTATATTGCCTATTATTCTAATCATGATTTATCTAGCGTTTATTATAGATAATTCGCTTGATAAATTGCTCTTTTTCTCAACAGTTGTAAGCATCTATATGCATCAAAAATGAAAAATAGAACATGAATACAAAATAAAACACTGCATAAGCTAGTGGCAAGTCATTGTCCCAAAACTATGGCCAATGGGTAGATATAGAAGGAATCTTACTAAGTGAGAATATAGATGAGAGCTGAACTCGGAGATGTTGGCACGTAAATAAAGAGTGTCCCTAACAGAGAGAAATGCAAGCGCACACACTGACACGCATGATCGTTACACATAATTAATAATTGATACACCAGTATGTTAAACATACAAAATGCTTGACAACATGCAAATTGATTTATAAAGACCTTAGAAACATCTGATAAAGCGGTAACTATGTTGAGCCCTTTGTGCATTTGCCTAGTCGCAGAGCCAAAAGATGAACGGAGCCTACACATGATGCACATACAGTTAAGCCAAGCATTTTTTTGCCCCAGCAAACTATCAGTTGAACCATGTTTCTTCATCGCATATTCAAGGAGATGCACTAGTGGAGCCTAGAAAGATGCCTAGGCTCGGCGGGTGATTGATCCACCACTGCCTTTGCATGTAGAGTAATGAAACCATAGCAAGGTCCACACGATGTCTAGATGGAAGAAAAGTACCACATAGAAGTATCAACCCCCTAAACAAGCCTAAAAAGTAAACTCGGTATATACCAAATCAAGAAAATAAAAGGGATAGTTTTAACTCTGATAAGCCTATGATAATGTACAATGATATCTTAAATGCTTTCTCTTGACTATTTTTTCTACAAGAATGTAATATGTGTCAATAAACATTATTACCAGCCTTCCTAAGTTCCTTAGAAATAAATTGGTATGTAGTGGTATAACGGAAATTTTCTTAAGAGGGAGTTTTAATGTCAATTGTCAACAATACCAAATGATTAGAAATGGAGTTATAACCGCATAACCTAGCAAAATATTTTGATTTGAACTATCAACTGCATCAAAACGATTTCCAATGAAATTCTAACCACGTAGAATAGATAGTTCCAACTTCCAACGACTCTAAAATTGAAGTGAACTGCAAGGTCGTCCATGAATTCTCACTGATAAGCACAAATTCAACTATTTGGCCAATTTAACAACTGCATATGTTTCCATTCGAACAGCTGACATCAAGGCAATTTCAAAATATGCACCCCTACATGCTACACAATGGGAGATTGTTATCACCTTGTGATCACCCTGGATGCAGGATCATGTCTTTTCTTCATCATAGTTGATTAAGTTACCCACTGCTGAAGAATCCACTGGAGCTATGAAAGGAAGTATAGGTAAAATAAAAAGTTAGCGACTGCATCAGCGGGGCCTGAGTTGTGCAGGTGTTGGCGACTGCATCAGAATTGTTCACCAGATTTGGATGTGGTCTCCCGCCGAGGTCGGGATGCTTAGGTACTACCGATGTAGTCTAGGTTGTTTCTGTTGTAATGCTAACTTTTGAGGCTTGCTATAACATGGCCTCATTTGCGGGTGTAATGATGAGGTCGCAAAGGGAAGTGCGATGAAGCACCAAGCGAAACGGGTGGGATGCCAGGAAACAAAACACAAGCTTCTTTTTAGATAGTAGAGATTTTTAAGGAACATACTTATAAAAATAAAACATAAGTCCTCAAAAAGTTTAGCATTAACTTACTTATGCATCTCTTGACGGCGAGACGTGAGCACGAGCCGTATCTTGGCCTTCGACATAGCAAAGTTCATGTTGAGACAATATTGAAAAGACCTAGTCGTTTGTAGAACCAACAATCGGGAAGTCGTTGTTATGGACCAAAAAATAGGGGTGAAAATAGATGGGGGTGAAAACAGATGGGATGCAGATCATATTGTACCCTACCCACATATGTTATCATATTTACAAAACAATACGGGTCGAATATGATGCATAACAGATGTTACTAGAATATGAATATGGGTTGGATGTTTTTCTCAATTCAGAATAACAAAATAATTGACTCATGTCTTATAGTCATTCAACTCTATAAATCTATCGAGTTAAACATATTACCACTATACAGTGTACGAATAACTTTGAATATTGACCGTTGGATCAAGACTCACGAATCCCAACATGGTGGGTCGTTGGATTTTCTTTTTTTGTTCTAGCATCTAGAAGATATTGTTGATAGAATTTAGCATAATGTACACTATGCATAAACCTCAAACACATTTCTCCTTCATTCTAGAATCTTCTTCGTCGTTTTTCTATACCATGTTACCAAAAAAACAAGTATTAGGTATAGCTAATAAACATTGACTTTTGCATGATACAAAGTACAAGAACCAAATACACACCCATATTTTATAGATTTCAATCAAAATTATATATTTTTTAGCTTTAACTATTAAATAACCTTACCACAATATATAGTATATGAATAACTTTGAACTTTGATCGTTCGATCAAGACTGAAAAAAGTCAACAACACAAACTGATGGATCTTCTATCCATGCTAGCATCTAGAATATTTTATTGATAGTCTTTAGCACGATGAACGCTATATACAAACCTTAAAACACACTTCTCAATAATTCTAGAATCTTTTTTGTCATTTCTCTATAGAATTTTGAGCATTAGGTAGCTATAGACTGTAGGTTGATTTCTACATGACACAAATTACAAGAACCAAATATACACCCGATACTTTATGAACATGACTCAAAATTATAATTACTTTTTGAGCTTATAATTTTATATAAATAGAAGATGGTAGTATGTCATACAATATTTCTATTATCTAATTCCCAAGTCACGTGCAACTTACTACTAGTATTAATATAATACAGAATATTCTCAAACTCAAACACATAACCCTCAATCTTTTATGTTGCATAATTACCATATCAGACTACAATTACTAAATAGGCTAACATAATTTTATTTGAATACAAATATATCCATTTTCATATCCACACTTGCTTTAAAATTCGAAACCACATTTGTATTTGATCTGCAAAATGAAATTTGAATATTTACCACATTCATATTTATTTTCGTCTGGATTTGGATATTAGCATGAATATTTTTAATTTGTTGAATTTGAATGTAGGATAATTCGGATTATCCACTACTAGTTCTCACCCTATCAGAAGATACCTGCGAGCACGATCTCAAGACATCACCGTCCCAAAGAAGATAGTACCGAGAAGGGCTAGGAGATAATCCCAACTCCGACCAGAAGAAGATAGGGAAAAAACTTACAAGTGCAGAGGGCAGTGGCGGGGGTAGAGGTGAATCGTTGTCTTGTTCTAGCTATAGCTTACACAGAAGATTCTACTACTCTTTGTATCTTTTACATTATTTTCATTTTAAGAGGGTGTATTTGTTGAAATCCACTTTGGCTCCAAGGTTTGTATATCTATTAATTGTCTAAAAATATATTTGTAAGTGTAAAAAAATAATAAAAAATGCATGTGTATTTGGACATTTTTGTTAGCACCCAAAGTCTCACGAAAAAGAAACATTTTTCTATCCTATGTAAAAAGACAATTTCTGACACTTAAATATGACTATTCATGAGACATGTATCGTCTTTTATACATGTCACAAAAATGTTCCTTTTTCACAAAAAGGGGAACTTTGTTTCAAAAATAAAATGTCTAAATGTTTAGGCAAATTTTATTCAAAACTTATTGACAATTTGAGATGTATTTTTATGCATTTTTATATTTAGCGCATCTACATCTATGAGCCAAAACATCATTTCCAGTTATTTCTATTATTTACTTATATGAGGGCGGCTTTGGAATGGAGGTGGCATCCACATTGTGTGCGTGGGAAGTGGATTGGTGGTCTAGGGTAACGCCATGTCACTTGGTTTGTTGCTACCATAGTAGAGTCTCCCTTGTAGGGCTTGGCTATTAAATTGCACTCCCGGTGAAATCCCTGTGCCAATTTTGGCCAATGTCGACGATGAAAGCATCTTTGGGCGTTGTTCCCATTTTGTTTCGATCGTTGTGAATCTACGATCCATTATTGACGTGAGTGGTCCTAAGAGTTCTTAGTGAAAACCTAATCTGCACAAGAGAGAGCGGCGACTGATGGCAACAAACGTGGCCACTTTTCGTCGGTACTCCAAGTGTAGAGTATTGTAGCAAGCTTATTTTTTCCCCGCAAGGATGACTCGAGGGTTTATATCGAACTCTCGAGGAATTGGTTATGGAAGGGTATTTGTCTTATTGTAACACCCTCAGAATCGACCCTATGCAAGTTTAGCAAAATTCGCCAAACCCGCATAGAAACGATTCGAAGGTGCCCACCAGGCACTTTCGTGCGGGTGGAAAAACAAAGTAATAACATTACACAACAGTCCTCGATGGGACCCACAGAACAGATATATACAATAGCGACTCAAAGAGTCAAGAATACAGATATACGGTACAAAGATCCAAATCACCTTGAAAGAGGGCGTCAGGCTACGGACAAGATGCAAATGGGGCTAAGAGCCACGAAGAATAACCAATGGCGTCCATCACCTGCCCGAGCCAAGCGGAAGGGTAACCACGCTAACGGCGTCGACCTCAAAACCTGCTTAACAAAGGGTGCCGACAAAGGGCAAAGCAGAAAACAAAGAAGGAGCGTCGATCACGAGGCCGATTGCAGCGAGGCTAGAATTCGGCGGTCCTCGCCTACATAGGTATGGTGGACTGAAGCGGCAGCGGCAGCATACACTAGACATCCTATAGAGACTCGAAACATCTGGCGGATATCAGAGGAGGGTGAGAATGACCTATCCGGATCCAACCTGAAGCTATCACCAAACAAACCCATCCTGGCGTTTCCCCCTCGTAACCAAACGAGGAAGTCAACCGAGGAACTCACACAGTTGGCAGTTTTACTTATTCAGTTATCGTTGCAGCAATTACTAGTCAGGTTTAGATAATCGTCCTGATGAAGTAAGCAGTGGGCACTTTTAGTTAACCATTCCGTTAAGGTGGCAGAACTTACTAGTCAGATACAATTATCATGAGATAACCCCAAAACCCAGCAATTGTTGATACTTTTACTTAGCCATTACATTGTAGTGAAGGCGATTACTAATCATATCGGAAACAAGTCAATTTAAAACAAGTAAACTTTAGTTATAGTTGTCTATGATCGGAACCTTTGTGCTCCAAGTCGTCCATAACATGGACACGGCTTCTCGAAAAGATTAAACCTGCAGGGTGCACCAAAGTATCCACACACACCGACCCTTTTGCGGATCGGTTAACATACACCCATCGGTATGTCGGCGGGGCCTAGGTCACGGCGTTCCCACTCCAAAGCAAGCACCGGGGCCACCCACTAAGTACACCCCAACGAAGTCGGCCGGTCTCGAGACGGACTCGGGGTTTGCGACAATGGTCGTGAACGGCGAGGTCCCCAATCGGGGGTATCGACACCGAAAACATTCCGCTTCAAAGCGATGCGGTGCAGTACCTCGCACAATCGTAAATAAAGCGGTAAAGCATGGCATAAGTACAGGATAGTAATAAAGCCCCAAACTAGTTTGTGGCCCCCAGTACAATACTTTGAAATCAGGTAATTATCAATGGGGGGCCCATATCTCCCCACCTGTGGTTAGCGCGCTCGATCTCGGAACAGGTGTCAAGAACTCGGGTCCTACGGGACACAAGTGGGCGTTCGGAAAACCAAATCTTACCTATCACCCACCGATGCCTCTGCTTAATTCAATTTTAGTTGTTAAACAGAATTTAAAGTGAAACAATAAGTAAACCATGATCATCTTCATCGTCAACATGCGGCAATTCTCCAACAAGGTGGTACTAGCCGACAAGCAAAACAGTTGAGCAAGCGACTACGACACGCGGGTCCAGCTATCTACCAAACAACAGGTAATAGGATGTGTCCAAGGCTGTATATGGCTGCGAGGGATAACACGGGAACGAAAACTAGAGCATCGCAACACAGATAGCAAAGATCAACAGGAGGGAAGTAAATACTATAAAAGTAAGATAGGTAGAAAGGGGGAGATGCTCGCCTGAAAACATTGCCGAAGGTTCAACCGAAGATCGGGGCGAAGCTCACATCAACTCAACGGCCTTATCCGCGAAGAAGCAAAACACTAGAACAACACGGATGCGATATTTAATACACGGAAGATCGGCATGATGCATGTATGATGGATGGCAAGGCAAAGTGCGATGCAATTAGGTCAAGATTAAGCGGAATCGGGGTTCCGACAATTAATTAGATGGTTCAAGTTGTTGAAACCCCCGCATATTAAATGTTATAAAGCAAGACAATAGGTGGCAACGGTTCGCTATACATGTTTAAATGAGGCCAATATGAGACTAGATTTGCCCGCATATGGGCCCCATATTTAATTATTAGGTGAATCGGCATAAGGCCCCCAAACCAATGAGATGCATGCGAGATGACAATTAAATGCAACGAGTTGTTATTATATTATGGAATTAGGGTTTCGGAAAGGGTTCACACATTAGGGGTGGTCGACGATCTTGGGGTTCCGGGGTTCGGGGCTCGACAGGGTCCGGTCTCGGGGTCCAGGGTTCGACGAAGCGTTCTCGGATATCGGGGGTCGTAGATCTGGGCGCATCCGGGGTCTTCGGTTCACGTTGTCGGTCTTGGCGTTCGGGGCGAAGCACTTGTCGCATCTGGGGTTCTCGGCGTCCGGGGAGCAGAACTTGGGTCGGTGCCGTTCTCGTTATCGCGAAGGTCTTGCCGTTGCGAGGGTCTTATCGAGCCTGCGCCATCGAGGCGGTCTTGGCGAGGGAAGATGTACTTGGCGTTCTGCGTCGATGTTCTCATCGTCCGGGTTCTCGAGCATCGCATCCGAGGAGTACTTGGCGTCGAGGTTCGTGAGGCGGACTTGGCGTTGGTCGGCATCCTCGGTTCCGTGATGAAGTTCTTGTCGGGGCTCTCGACTCGGCCGGGTCGGTTCGGTGAAGAACTTGGTGTCGGCGGAGTTCTCGGAGTCGACCATCGGATCTGGGTGGTGGTACTCGGGGTGTCGGGGCGATCTTGTCGATGACCTTGGCGCCGGATCCTTGAGATCGGGGTTTTGGGTTCCACCTTGATTGTCGGTAGCACTTGATTATGTAGTCTCAACTAACATAACACATCTGGCAACCTGCTGGCCGAATCGGCGACAGGCGGACCCACTGCACTACCGAGGCCGGGAGGAGGCCTGCGTGGCTCGACGGTGGGCGGGCCGGCGGGCTGCAGGAGCCAACGGGGTTCTCGGCGGTGGAGGAGCGACGGAGGGAGGCCTGGCTGGCGAGGCCACCGGCAGCGAAGGAAGGAAGGCGGCCAGCGGCTCGGCTGGCTGCTGGCGCGCAGTGGCGGCGGAGGTGGGGCAGCGATGAGCGGGCGGGCAGGCAGGTCTGGCCGAGCGGAGGCGGAGGCGGATCTGGCGCTGCACGCCGGAGAGCGGAGGTCGGAGGTCGACGGCGAGCTCTGGCGGCGTCCGAGCTCGGGCGAGGAGCGGACGGCCGGCATCGAACGCAGGCGGCAATGTGAGCCGAGCATGGCGGGGCACTCAGTCTCTGAGGCGCGGCCTTGGCTCATGAGCTTGCCGGGGAGAAGCGGCGGCGGAGCTCTTGGCCAGGCGGCTCGGGCGGAGGTCGAGGCTAGCACGAGGAGGATGGCGAGGCCGACGGGGCGGAGGAGGGAGCGGGCGCTGTGTGGCGCGGGCGGAGGAGGAGGGAAGGCGGGCTGAGGCGCTAGGCGAGTTTGGCGGAGAGCGTCGGGAAAGGAGGTTGGGCATGGGAAGCTCATGCGGTATGAGGAGGCGGTGGCGTGTGTGGCGATCGTCAGCGGGGTGGCGTGCGGGTGGAGTGCGGGGGAGGTGGAAACTGGGGGAAGGGCAGGCGCGTGAGGGTGGGTTTGGGGGTCCGCGGGCGTGGGTCCCAGGGGGCAGTGGTAGGGAGCGTGCGTTGTGTGCTAGTGCGTGCGTGCGTGTAGCTGAGGGGTGAGAGAGAGGGGCTGGGGTGAGAGGGCCACGTGGCACTGCGTGAGAGGCTGAGGGAGAGGGAGGTGAGGAGGTGTGGCAGGATTGGAGGGTGAGGTGGAGAGGAGGCTGGGGTAGATTAGTTGGTAGGCTTAGAAATTAGAGGACGGTGGTGGACCGATTTAAAATATCTGGCGGTTGTTCGGGCTAACGGCCCGCTCGATTGCCGCTTAAAAAAAAATAAATATAAATTTATTTGTTTTAATAACACTATTTGCAAACCGCTAGCAACAAACAAAAATAATTCCGGAGACCCGGTGTTTGGCGTTTGAATAAAAGACGGCGTTTTGGAAAACAAAACGGGTTCTGCAAACATAATTTTGGCAAACAATGCATGATGATGACGATGCAATGCACAAATTCAACGCGATTTTCTAGTAGTGGTTTTGCGGGATGCCACAATTCGACACCACTAACAATGGATCTCGCCCTCGAGATCCGCCTCATGGTACCGGGAGGAAGGTCGGCGTCTGCGTCTTCTCGCTTCGTGTAGATCCTCGCGACACCACTAACGAGGTTTCTTCTTCATCTGGAAATCGGCGACACCACCAACAAAGGGTCGTTGATCCTGATCGACGAGAGAGCACTCCGGAGAACAAAGGACGAAGGTAGAGGTATCACAAATAAAGCCACCTCTAGCTCCGATGGAAGAGGGGAACCGATGCATTCTCATCCACGTCAATGTACAAAAGCGAATAGAAAGGGTAGTCGGCATGGGGGCCAATCCATCACGCACCCAAACTATTACTCCGCATGTCCGGAAAAGCGTGCAACCATTCTCGAATCGATCAAGATCTCGACAAGCGAGGTTCGGAAATAAAGGTGATCTGATGCGCATCGGATCTGGCGTAGAGGATGTCGTCGGAAAAAACACCGGAAGGAACAAACAAAGAACAAAGGACGGCACCACGCGAAGGATTTCCGGATAGCATGAAGACCGGATGTAGCAACACCGTTATCGGAGGAGGCGAAACCACGAAGGTGACGGAAACCCAACCACGAGAATTCTGGACTCAAGAAAAGATAAGAGAGCGATTCAAAACACGTCGAGGTAAGAGGAGAAACGAGAGGGTAAGGAGTAAAATCAGACCTAACCGAACTATCCAACCGGTTTTGCAAAATAGTTTGGACACGCTTACTTGACCGTTAGCTAGGTTATCCTCAATTTGGACTTGTGGGTATCGCAACTGCTGAGCTCTGATACCACTCTGTAACACCCTCAGAATCGACCCTATGCAAGTTTAGCAAAATTCGCCAAACCCGCATAGAAACGATTCGAAGGTGCCCACCAGGCACTTTCGTGCGGGTGGAAAAACAAAGTAATAACATTACACAACAGTCCTCGATGGGACCCACAGAACAGATATATACAATAGCGACTCAAAGAGTCAAGAATACAGATATACGGTACAAAGATCCAAATCACCTTGAAAAGAGGGAGCGTCCGACTACGGACAAGATGCAGATGGGGCTAAGAGCCCTGAAGAATAACCAATGGCGTCCATCACCCTGCCCAGGCCAAGCCGGAAGGGTAACCCTGCTAACGGCGTCGACCTCAAAACCTGCTTAACAAAGGGGTGCCGACAAAGGGCAAAGCAGAAAACAAAGAAGGAGCGTCAGTACTGAGGCCAGTACACGGCGAGGCTAGAATTCGGCGGTCCTCGCCTACATAGGTATGGTGGACTGAAGCGGCAGCGGCAGCATACACTAGACATCCTATAGAGACTCGAAACATCTGGCGGATATCAGAGGAGGGTGAGAATGACCTATCCGGATCCAACCTGAAGCTATCACCAAACAAACCCATCCTGGCGTTTCCCCCTCGAGACCAAACGAGGAAGTCAACCGAGGAACGCACACAGTTGGCAGTTTTACTTATTCAGTTATCGTTGCAGCAATTACTAGTCAGGTTTAGATAATCGTCACGATGAAGTAGCGATGGGCACTTTAGTTAACCATTCCGTTAAGGTGAGAACTTACTAGTCGAGATACAATTATCATGAGATAACCCCAAAACCCAGCAATTGTTGATACTTTTACTTAGCCATTACATTGTAGTGAAGCCGATTACTAATCATATCGAAACAAGTCAATTTAAAACATAAACTTTAGTTATAGTTGTCTATGATCGAGACATCGTGCTCCAAGTCGTCCATAACCGCGGACACGGCTTCCGAAAAGATTAAACCGCAGGGTGCACCAAAGTATCCACAGCACTTGAACCTTTTGCGGATCGTTAACATACACCCATCGGTATGTCGTGGGGCCTAGGTCACGACGTTCCTGACAAAGCAAGCAATCGGGGCCACCCCTAAAGTACACCCACGAAGTCGGCCGGTCTCGAGACGGACTCGGGGTGCGACAATGGCTGTGAACGACAGCAGGTCCCCAATCGGGGACTGTCGACACCGCGAAAACATTCCGCTTCCAAAACAGTACAGTGTGCAGTACCTCGCACAATCGTAAATAAAGCGGTAAAGCATGGCATAAGTACAGGATAGTAATAAAGCCCCAAACTAGTTTGTGGCCCCCAGTACAATACTTTGAAATCAGGTAATTATCAATGGGGGGCCCATATCTCCCCACCTGTGGTTAGCGCGCTCGATCTCGGAACAGGTGTCAAGAACTCGGGTCCTACGGGACACAAGTGGGCGTTCGGAAAACCAAATCTTACCTATCACCCACCGATGCCTCTGCTTAATTCAATTTTAGTTGTTAAACAGAATTTAAAGTGAAACAATAAGTAAACCATGATCATCTTCATCGTCAACATGCGGCAATTCTCCAACAAGGTGGTACTAGCCGACAAGCAAAACAGTTGAGCAAGCGACTACGACACGCGGGTCCAGCTATCTACCAAACAACAGGTAATAGGATGTGTCCAAGGCTGTATATGGCTGCGAGGGATAACACGGGAACGAAAACTAGAGCATCGCAACACAGATAGCAAAGATCAACAGGAGGGAAGTAAATACTATAAAAGTAAGATAGGTAGAAAGGGGGAGATGCTCGCCTGAAAACATTGCCGAAGGTTCAACCGAAGATCGGGGCGAAGCTCACATCAACTCAACGGCCTTATCCGCGAAGAAGCAAAACACTAGAACAACACCGGATGCAGTATTTAATACACGGCAGAAGATCGGCATGATGCATGTATGATGGATGGCAAGGCAAAGTGCGATGCAATTAGGTCAAGATTAAGCGGAATCGGGGTTCCGACAATTAATTAGATGGTTCAAGTTGTTGAAACCCCCGCATATTAAATGTTATAAAGCAAGACAATAGGTGGCAACGGTTCGCTATACATGTTTAAATGAGGCCAATATGAGACTAGATTTGCCCGCATATGGGCCCCATATTTAATTATTAGGTGAATCGGCATAAGGCCCCCAAACCAATGAGATGCATGCGAGATGACAATTAAATGCAACGAGTTGTTATTATATTATGGAATTAGGGTTTCGGAAAGGGTTCACACATTAGGGGTGGTCGACGATCTTGGGGTTCCGGGGTTCGGGGCTCGACAGGGTCCGGTCTCGGGGTCCAGGGTTCGACGAAGCGTTCTCGGATATCGGGGGTCGTAGATCTGGGCGCATCCGGGGTCTTCGGTTCACGTTGTCGGTCTTGGCGTTCGGTAAGCACTTGTCTGGGGTTCTCGGCGTCCGGGGAGCAGAACTTGGGTCGGTGCCGTTCTCGTTATCGCGAAGGTCTTGCCGTTGCGAGGGTCTTATCGAGCCTGCGCCATCGAGGCGGTCTTGGCGAGGGAAGATGTACTTGGCGTTCTGCGTCGATGTTCTCATCGTCCGGGTTCTCGAGCATCGCATCCGAGGAGTACTTGGCGTCCGGGTTCGTGAGGCGGACTTGGCGTTGGTCGCGGCATCCTCGGTTCGATGAAGTTCTTGTCGGGGCTCGACTCGGCGCCGGTCGGTTCCGGGTGAAGAACTTGGTGTCTGGCGGAGTTCTCGAGGTACGACCATCGGATCTGGGTGGTGGTACTCGGGGTGTCGGACGTCGATCTTGTCGATGACCTTGGCGCCGGATCCTTGAGATCGGGTTTTGGGTTCCACCTTGATTGTCGGTAGCACTTGATTATGTAGTCTCAACTAACATAACACATCCGCAAGCAACCTGCTGACCCGAATCGACGGCGAGGACCTTGCTACCGAGGCCCAGGAGGCAGCCTGCGTGGCTCGACGGTGGACGGGCCCGGCGGCTGCAGGAGCCAACGGCGGGGTTCACGGCAGCTGGAGGAGCGACGGAGGAGGGAGGCCTGGCTGGGCGAGCGGCGAGGCCACCGGCGGCGAAGGAAGGAAGGCGGGCCAGCGTTCGGGCTGCAGCGCGCACAGTGGCGGAGGTGGGGCAGCCTTGGCGGGCGACAGGCAGGCTGGCCGGCCGAGCGGGAGGCGGATGCGCTGGCGCAGCACGCCGGAGAGCGGAGGTCGAGGTCGACGGCGAGCTCTGGCGGCGTCGAGCTCGGGCGAGGGGAGCAGACGGACGGCATCGAACGCGGGCGGCTACGACGGAGCCGAGCATGGCGGGCGGCTCAGGTCTGAGGCTGCAGGCAGGCTGTGGCCAGCGAGCTTGCCGGGAGAAGCGGCGAGGTCGGAGCTTCATGCGGGCTCGGGCCGGAGGTCCAGGGGCTAGCACGAGGGAGGATGGCGAGGCCGACGGGCCGGAGGAGGAGGGGCGCGGCGGCGCTGGCATGGCGCTTCGGAGGAGGCGGGGAAGGCGGCTAGGCGAGGTTTGGCGGCGGAGAAGGCGTGGGGAAAGGAGGTTGGGCCATGAGGGCTTCATGGCATGGGAGGCGTGGTGGCCAGTGTGTGTGATCGTCATGGGTGGCGTCTTGGTGGAGTCTGAGGAGGTGGAAGCTGGGGAAGGCGGTGAGGGTGGGTTTGGGGTCCGGGCGTGGGTCCCAGGCGATGGTAGGGAGCGTGCGTTGTGTGCTAGAGCGTGCGTGCGTGTAGCTGAGGGGTGAGAGAGAGGGGCTGGGGTGAGAGGGCCACGTGGCACTGCGTGAGAGGCTGAGGGAGAGGGAGGTGAGGAGGTGGCAAGCAGGGATTGGAGGGGGTGAGGTGGAGAGGAGGCTGGGGTAGATTAGTTGGTAGGCTTAGAAATTAGAGGGACAGCTGGTGGACCGATTTAAAATATCTGGGGCGGTTGTTCGGGCTAAACGGCCCGTTCGACTGCCCCGCTAAAAAAAAATAAATATAAATTTATTTGTTTTAATAACACTATTTGCAAACCGCTAGCAACAAACAAAAATAATTCCGGAGACCCGGTGTTTGGCGTTTGAATAAAAGACGGCGTTTTGGAAAACAAAACGGGTTCTGCAAACATAATTTTGGCAAACAATGCATGATGATGACGATGCAATGCACAAATTCAACGCGATTTTCTAGTAGTGGTTTTGCGGGATGCCACACTTATCCTGTTCAAGCAACCTGTAAAGTAAAATAATTTGTATTGTGTCCCTAACTCCACGAAGTGGTTGTCAAGCACAAGGTTTCGTATTAGTAATATGATATAAAATATGATACAAACTAAAGTAATAAATTAAAGTAATGTAAACTAGATGATATGGAAGATAGTAGAGTTGTTTTTTGGGGGTTTTATGAGTGATTGCAAGTAGGGGAAGTATTTTGTATTTTCGAAATAATAAATTGCAAAAAAATAAAAAATAGTAGATGCAATGGAAAGATGTTTCTTATCATAAAAATCGGATCAGGGTTCATGGGTTCACTTGTCTACTCTCTTTTTAGGTTGTAGTGATCATAAAACAATTCATCAATAATACAGATTCGTGGAACTTCTAAATGTGATTGATAAAGGAATCAATATGGGCATCACGTTGTAACATAGAGATGAAACACATCTCTCTTGTACTCCTCAAGAAAGGGATACTCCATGCAATCTTGAATTAAGAACAAATCAGAGTATAGCTTTAAGCAATATAACATGATGTTTGAAATACAAACATGCTACATTGATCTAACAAAATTATCACACTGTCACGTGATAACTATAGCACATGATTTCACTTTATCCCTAGTGAGGCAGCAAAAGAAAGGTAAAAACCAAAGTAGATCTTGAATATTGTTTGTCACAATTCGATCTCTACCACCATGCTACTCCATCTAATATATACTTATCCTCATACAAGTTCTCGCATACAAGTTGGATCAAAACAAGCAATTAAGAACAAGGTACATGATATGTATCTACCAATGTATCTTACAAAATAGAATCCAGCCTCAAATATCAAATAATAGAATAAAGATCCACCACATAGGAATTACAAATATAACCATAATCATATAGGGAAGCTCATATGGTACTATATCTATAAAAATATACTGCCACAAACCCATAGCCCATAGGTGGACTACTCCCTCTTCATTATGGTGATGATGTTGGAGATGTTGGAGAGGGTGGAGATCTCCTCGGAGGTGGCTCCGGTGGAGTTTCCTCCTCCAATCTTCGCTGGATCTAACTCTTTTTGGTGGTGTTTTCATCTCTGGTGTGCTCTGTCTCGAGGACTCCCCGGAGGGGTCCTTATATAGGGATTTTTAGGTGAAGAGAACTCTATGGGCGAAAGAACCGAGGCGATCGGACAATCTAGGAGGGAGATAGCATAGGGGGAGCGCACACATGGGCTAGGCGCGCCACCTAGGCTGAAAGATCACGGATGCCGCCTAGAGGGGGTTTGAATAGGCGGTTTAAAACTTTTCCGAGAGAGACTTAACAAAGGCGGAGTTAAACTAGCGTTTACTTCGTCAAGCACAAAACCTAGAACAACTAGGGTTCACCTATGTGAACCAACAACTTATGCTAAGCAAGACAAGAAATTATGTGATAGAAAGATATATACTTCATTCACGAAGGCTATCACAAATAAGGTGCATAAGTAAGGGATCGGATATAGAGATAACCGAGGCACGCGGAGAAGACGATATTTTATCGAGTTCCTCCCAACATGGAGTATGTCTCGTTTGGAGAGGGGGTGGTATCAAACCACCAACGCCACAAGAGGCCTCCCTTTTTCTCTCGAGCACCCGCCGCAAGGCAAGCACCCGATCCACTATGGGACACTTGAGGGCGGTCACCAAACCTGTACGAATATTGGGGCAATCTCCACAACTTAATTGGAGGCTCCCAATAAACGCCACCAAGGCCACAAACTTGAGGATAACTCCACAACTTAATTGGAGGCCCCAAGAACACACCACCAAGGCCACACAACCGTCTAGGGTTCCAAGAACCCAAGAGGGACAAGCTTTAATGAATTTCACCAACCAAATCCTCCGAGGAGAACTTAAACCGATGCACTGAATGCAAAAGGCAATAACACCACAAAGATATTCCAATCCCTCACTCTCAAGTTCCAACAGAGCTACTAAAGCTATTGGGGGAACAAGAGAGTAGGAATCAAAGAGGAACACAAAATTGAAGGGAATATGCCCGAGAGGCAATAATAAAGTGGTTATTATCGTATTCCTTATTTATGATAAATGTTTATTTTGCATGCTATAATTGTATTAATACGGAAACGTTAATACATGTGTGTTTAATAAACAAACAGAAAGTTCCTAGTTATGCCTCTCTCATAAACTAGCTCATTGATTAACAAGATGATCAAGGTTTCCTGATCATGGACATTGGATGTTGTTAATAACGGGATCACAACATTAGTGTAATGGTGTGATGAACATTCATCCGAAGTATAGCATTGCGATCAAAGTCATTGACTTTATATTGCTATAACAACTTACAAAGTGATCCTAATCCTTAGACCATGAGATCATCTCAATCACTAACACCGGAAGAGTTTCTTGATAACATCAAACGTCACACCGTAACAGGGTGATTATAAAGATGGATTCAGAACTAATAAAGTGTTATGTTGAGGCCCATGGATCGAGAGTGGAATTTGTTCATCCCGATGACGGATATATATACTCTGGGCCCTCTCGGTGATATCACATTGTTTAGCTTGCAAGCAAGTGATTTGATCACTAGAATGTTATATCACGGGAACGAGAAAAGAGTGCATGTCGATGTGAGATCAAACTAGGTATGGAGATACCGATGATCGAATCTCGGACATGTAATATATCGTGAAACAAAGGGATTAAGATACTAGCGTAAAAGGTTCCGACGATCACAAGAAAGTCATCGTTGAATGTGTGGGAGTCAGTATGGGTCTCCAGATCCCGCTTCTGATTATTGATCCGAGAGGGGTCTCGATCATGTCCGCATTATTCGCGAACATTAGGGTGACACACTTAAGAGACACCGACATCCATTTGGAGCAAAAGTTTCATGCCGAAAAGAATAACAAGCGCGGGAATTTATTTCACTAGATACCGAAACGGGTTTTCGGGTGAAATTGCAGAAAGTGTTTCTGCATGTGAAATGAAATACTAGCAAGGGATTATATGTGAACATGTGTGTTTCATAAACAAAAATAAAGTTCCTAGTTATGCCTCTCTCATAAACTAGCTCGTTGATTAACAAGATGATCAAGGTTTCCTGATCATGGACATTGGATGTTGTTAATAACGGGATCACAACATTAGTGTAATGGTGTGATGAACATTCATCCGAAGTATAGCATTACGATCAAAGTCATTGAGTTTATATTGCTATAACAACTTACGAAGTGATCCTAATCCTTAGACCATGAGATCATGTCAATCACTAACACCGGAAGAGTTTCTTGATAACATCAAACGTCACACCGTAACAGGGTGATTATAAAGATGGATTCAGAACTAATAAAGTGTTATGTTGATGCCCATGGATTGAGAGTGGAATTTGTTCATCCCGATGACGGATAGATATACTCTGGGCCTTCTCGGTGATATCACATTGGTTAGCTTGCAAGCAAGTGATTTGATCACTAGAATGTTATATCACGGGAACGAGAAAAGAGTGCATGTCGATGTGAGATCAAACTAGGTATGGAGATACCGATGATCGAATCTCGGAAATGTAATATATCGTGAAACAAAGGGATTAAGATACTAGCGTAAAAGGTTCCGACGATCACAAGAAAGTCATCGTTGAATGTGTGGGATTCAGTATGGGTCTCTAGATCCCGCTTCTGATTATTGATCCGAGAGGGGTCTCGATCATGTCCGCATTATTCGCGAATAGTAGGGTGACACACTTAAGAGACACCGACATCCATTTGGAGCAAAAGTTTTATGCCGAAAAGAATAACAAGCGCAGGAATTTATTTCACTAGATACCGAAACGGGTTTTCGGGTGAAATTGCAGAAAGTGTTTCTGCATGTGAAATGAAATACTAGCAAGGGATTATATGTGAACATGTGTGTTTAATAAACAAACAGAAAGTTCCTAGTTATGCCTCTCTCATAAACTAGCTCGTTGATTAACAAGATGATCAAGGTTTCCTGATCATGGACATTGGATGTTGTTAATAATGGGATCACAACATTAGTGTAATGGTGTGATGAACATTCATCCGAAGTATAGCATTACGATCAAAGTCATTGAGTTTATATTGCTATAAAAACTTACGAAGTGATCCTAATCCTTAGACCATGAGATCATGTCAATCACTAACACCGGAAGAGTTTCTTGATAACATCAAACGTCACACCGTGAATCGGGTGATTATAAAGATGGATTCGAACTAATAAAGTGTTATGTTGAGGCCCATGGATTGAGAGTGGAATTTGTTCATCCCGATGACAGATAGATATACTCCGGGCCCTCTTGGTGATATCACATTGGTTAGCTTGCAAGCAAGTGGTTTGATCACTAGAATGTTATATCGCAGGAACGAAAAGAGTGCATGTCGATGAGATCAAACTAGGTATGGAGATACCGATGATCGAATCTCGGACATGTAATATATCGTGAAACAAAGGGATTAAGATACTAGTGTAAAAGGTTACGATCACAAGAAAGTCATCGTTGAATGTGTGGGAGTCAAGATGGGTCTCTAGATCCCGCTTCGATTATTGATCCGAGAGGGGTCTCGATCATGTCCGTATTATTCATGACAGTGGGGTGACACACTTAAGAGACACCGACATCCATTTGGAGCAAAAGTTTCATGCCGAAAAGAATAACAAGCGGAATTTATTTCACTAGATACCGAAACGGGTTTTCGGGTGAAATTGCAGAAAGTGTTTCTGCATGTGAAATGAAATACTAGCAAGGGATTATATGTGAATGTTTGTCATTAAAGTAATTGACAAAATTCTGAATAAATAAAAGGAGTTTTATTTAATGAGAGTTTGCATTAAATTTGGTGGAAATTTAATGGGAATTTGAGTGGGTTTTTGAGTGGAGGGAATTGAAAGGCATTTGAGTGAGTGGAGTGCCCACCCACATGAATGTGGAAGAGGTGGGGGCAGCCCTATGGCTGTGCGCATGGCCCCTTGGGTGCCCCCTCTCCCTATAAAGGCCCCTCCTCTCTCACTCACACCTCCTCGTGAAGGATCTCTCTCCCCCTCTAGAATTTATCCCCCATGGTCTCGGACTAGCGAGATACATGTTCCCGATGGCTTTTCGGCAAGAAAGAGTTGTGCTTCCGCTACATCGCTGGAGCGAGGAGGCGGAGGTTGCTCGGTGTCCTGAACGTGTGTGCGAGCACGGATGCGCTGCTGTTTTGCGGCGCTAGGACTTCCTCTCGATCTTGAGATCGGCAAGAGATCCTCTACATCAACCACGAGTTTGGAATCGTTAAGCTTTGTCGGTCTTCAAGGGTATGTTCTCTACGGATATACATCCGCCCATTGTTTGTATCTAGTAGATAGATCTTGGTACATAGTTGTTCCCATCGTAGGAAATTTTTTGTTTTCTATGCTGCGAACCCTACAAAGGGTATCGAGCGGATCTATGCGTAGATGCTTTGCACGGGTAGTACACATATGAGTATGTGGGCGATGATGATCATTTTATTGCTTCTTAGTTGTACTTTGGATATTGGTGGCATAGTGGGATGAAGCGGCCCAGACAAACTTTACATGTCCTCGCACATGAGACCTGTTCCACGCTTGACATGCAACTAGTTTTGCATAAGTGGCTAGCAGGTGTTTGTCTCTCCTACTATAGTCAATATCTAATTTGCAACGAGTTGTCAATAATTTGGTTATCCTCGTTGTGGTTCATGTACGTAGGTAAGAACGGTTCTATCTTCGAAAGCCCTAAGCCACGTAAAACTTGCAATGGATAAATTAGAGGCGTCTAGTTTAGATTGTTGCTGGGCTAGTGTTATGATATGGTGATGTTGTAAGTAGAAGTATGAGATGATACTTTTACAACACACATAGCGTGTAAGTTACATAGACCTTGACCTTACACATAAAGGTATGATAGTGATCATACCACGGTGCACATGATGGAGATCATATGCGGGAACCATATCACTTCACTTACAAATATGTGATGTTTGATTGCATCTTATATTGCTTGTTTGGCGTTTTATTAGCATAATAAGATGATCCCTCATTTAGATATCATGATAAAAATGTGTTCTTCCTTAAGTATGCACCAACAATGTTTCGTCGCTTCAAGACATCACGTGATGATCGGGTGTACTTGAATCCACGAGCATATCTCGGGTGTAAGACAGTTACACACGCGAATACTAAGGTTCTTACTTGGCGAGCCTAGCATGTACATACATGGCCTCGGAACACTGACCGAAAGGTTAAGCATGAGTCATATGTTTTGATATGATGACCATATGGATGCTCGCCTTTGAAGCTATACTGACTCACGTGATGATCGGACTTGGTGTAGTGGATTTGGTTCATGTAATCACCAAAAAGACACGAGGGATGTCGTTTTTGAGTGGGAGTTCATTTCTAATTTGGATTAGTAGAACTCAATTTATCATAAATTAAATCAAAGTGAATTTGCATAATTTGTTGTAGTCATTGGCATTCGTTCACCACTTTATGCTTAGTTGTAATTGAGATAATAGAACTATAGAATTCTGGATATATACTTTACGAACTGGTATCGTATTGTGTTGAGTGTCAATCTAAAGTTTAAAGTCCTATTGCAAACTTTCAGCAAACCCTATTTACTCCGTGAAATTTAATAGTTGGTATTAAATCGAGAGTAACAATTCCAGTGTTAGTATCTTAAGTATCATGTTGCCTCCATGATTCTTGATTGTTCTAATATCAAGTTTATCTAGGGGCTGAAAGAATTGTTTTAGAAACCATCATGTGTGGCAGATATAACGATATCTGAAACAATGTTTTGGTTGCAATATGATAGAGTATAATATATGTTCTCATATTGGATGAGAATTTACGAAGGTTAGAGATGCTAGACATCCTAATCATCCAAAAGGGTTTTGGAAAGTAATGTTATACTCACGATTCGCCTTTATAAGCTACAGTAGCTTGATCATGAAAGTCATCATGATAAGGATGAATAGAAGATGTATGTAAAGTGTTTACTACACTAAAAGATTACTAAAGAATGGTTTTTGAAAGAATACCGATCATTTTGATGATGGTGATCTACTTCAATGTGCAAGTCCAAAGGTATTATTATTTGAATATACACGCTTTGGACTATGTGTCATGTATATGGCGCCACTTTTTATGTTGATAGATTCTTTTAAAAAGGAAAAGGAAATGCTGAAAGAGAATCTATAAAATATATTTGGCAGAAAAGAAAAGATTGGAAATATCCAATTTAGGTATATATATGATATACATGTTATGGTTGTATTCTTTGCTTGTTAAACAATGTGGTTCTTGGGTATTGGATACCGAATTGGTTGGTATGAAATTTCATACGGAACGACGCAATTCATGAACCACAATGGCCTAAGTAACTAGCAAGAGAATATGTGATGATGTTCATCGAAAACAAACAAACCGTTGTTTGTATTTCTCGTTGACATCAAAGCTTGACCTCAAGATTTGTTTTAATAATTGTTATTTAAATCAGGTATTATGAGAACAAAGGTTGTTCAAATAATTACCGTATTCCATATAATATGGATGATTTACAAATCTAGTTGGAGAAATCACATCCATAAAACCTAATGCTAAAATGTCGCAAGACAAATGATTGAAAGATCACTTACGAAGTGACATCGCTGTTTAAATTATATTGGAAAGAAAACATGAAGAATCTCCATATTCATGGATTTTTGGAGTCTTTGATTTGATCAAGTGACGCTTGTGAGACTTTCCTCGGGATAATTAAAACTTCGTTCAAAGGCCAAAGAAGAACAAACGACTAAATTATTGGAATTTATACATATTGATGTATGTAGTCCATTATGTGTAGTCGTAAGCGATGGGTTTCAACTTCATATGCTTTCTCCGGAATTTTGAGTGAATGTTCACTTAATGAGAAAGAAGTATGAAATATTTTAAAACGTTCAAAGACTTTCAACATGAAGTGGAAAATCATTGTAACAAGAAAATAAATGATTTATGGTTTTATCATAAAGGGATTTATTTGAGTTACAAGTGTAACAAGAAAATAAATAAATTATGATTTTATCATAAAGGGATTTATTTGAGTTGCAAGTTTAGCAAAACACCTAGATTTACATCTCCCGAAACACCATAGGAGTATGGAGTGTTTGAGATTTGTAATGAAACCTTGTTTGACATGGTTGGATCAAAGGTGTTATTTATAAAACTGCCATTATGTTTTAAAAGATTAAAGCTTTAGAGACTACCGCTTTTACACTAAAAAGATCTCCATCTTGATCCGTTGAAATGATACCATGGAAGTTATGGTTTGGGGTAAAACCCAAGTTGTCATTTCTTAAATTTTGGTATGCTAAACATAAGTAAGATGTTTACAACCGAAATCGGATGAGCATGTCTTTGTAGGTTATTTTGAATAACAATTGGTTATTTCTCCATAACACCAAGGACAAAAGGGTTTGTCGCTTGAAACGTGAAGTTTCTTGAAGAAGGAATTTTTCGCAAAAGTTAAGTGGGAGGACAATAGAACTTTGATAAGGTTAACGGACCTTAGCTAAATGTGCTGAGCTGCGCAGCGCCGGAAATGGTTCCGGAGGCTGCCATAATGCTCATAGCTTATGTGCCTCAAAGGTTGTGGTCACGGAGATCTAAGTTCTTATTGAACCAAGTCGGTCGGATAAACAATCAAATACTAAGATTTGAGAGTAAATCATTATTGTTTGACAACGATGAACCGACTATATGCAAAGAAGCGATGATGGGCCCTGACTCCGCCAAATGGCTTGAAGCCATAAAATCCGTGATAGTTCCATACACGAGAAATCAAGTTTTGAACTTGGAAGACCCTCCGGAAAGGTGTAAAAACCTATCGGTCGTATTTGGATCAATAAAGAAACAGACATGGATGTTTCACATCTATGAAATAGTCGACATGTCGTAAAGTATTTTATGACAATGTTCAAGGAGTTGACTATGACAAGATTTGATCTTTCATAGCGATATTTAGTCTGGACGGATTAAACTAGCAACCACTACATATAATTTGGTATATGGTAGATGAATAAACAAAACAAAGTTCTTCTAATAGAATGGTTACCTAGGACGTGTACATGACACGGTCCAAAGGGTTTTATTAAAATTCAAAGGATGCTAAAAGGGCATGCAAACTTCAATGGTTGAAGTAAGCATCGCGGAGTTGGAATCTTCACCGTGATGAAAAGGAGTTTTTCATCAGGAGACGATGAAGATGCTTGCATTTGCAAGAAATTAAGTGGGAGCGCTGAGACATATTTCTAATACATTATGTGGATGACATCTTGTTGATTAGAAATGATGTATCTTTTATTAACAAAGGTTAAGAATTTCATTTCGATGAAATACTTAGGCAAAACCCGAATATTTAGCGTGAATGTCTATAGTGGATAGACTGTGACGCCAATATGGTGTGCCAAACGTACATATATGAGATATTGAAGGATTTCAATATAGAAACGACAAGAAACAATTCTTGTTGCATGGAAAGGAATTGAATCAAGATTCAAGTGTATTGACACTTGATAAGTGAAACAAGATTCAAGTGCTTTGACACTTGATGAGTGAAATCACAAGGATGTTTTGATCAATCATACCATGATATGTACACATCCAGATATGTCCTATGCTCTAAGTCTTATGATCATATACCAGAATGAATCATAAAATGATCATTGTACGATAGTGAGGATATTCTTATGATCTTTTGGAAGAACTAAGAATATATTTGTGTAGAGGTGACAAACAATTACAAATAGTTCATTGTAAAGCGTTATATTGATACTAGTTTTGTCACAACATACAAATTAAGTTTATCTCAATTTAAACTATGGGTGGCACAGTGAAATGGAAAGAAAGTTTCCATGATGGATTTGGATGAATTCCAAAGTTAAGACATTGTGACGGATACTACAATAAAAGGCTAAGTATATGACTGCTATAGTAGCAGCAAAGGAGGGTATTTGTGTCAAGTAGTTTGTTATCAAACTAAGGTGTGGTTCGCAACGGGCTAACACTAAAGATATATTGTATGACAATAGTATCGACATGATTTAACCCCAAGGAACTAAAGGTCTCACCAAAAGACCAAATTTATACAATGCCATCTCATTGAAGAATGAGTGATGCGTGGAGACGCAAAGACATGCAAATACACACGGACCTAAAGCGTCAGATCCGTAGATTATGTTAATCACTTGCGCTATGATATGGAACACCGTAAAGCCATATGTGTTCAATATAAAGTTTTCAACTAGATTATTGTCTCTAGTGCAAGTGGGAGAGGGAATATGCCCGAGAGGCAATAATAAAGTGGTTATTATCGTATTCCTTATTTATGATAAATGTTTATTTTGCATGCTATAATTGTATTAATGAAAACTACCGTGTCTTTATAAACAAAGCAGAACCAAAACACATCGTTGTTTTTAATAAAAATGTAAAACAGAAAGTTCCTAGTTATGCCTCTCTCATAAACTAGCAGCTCGATGATTAACATGATCAAGGTTTTTTCGATCATGGACATGGATGTTGTTAATAAACGGATCACAACATTAGTGTAATGGTGTGATGAACATTCATCCTAAGTATAGCATTACGATCAAAGTCATTGAGTTTATATTGCTATAAAAACTTAACAACAATCCTAATCTAGAGAGACCATGAGATCATGTCAATCACTAACACCAAAGTTTCTTGATAACATCCGTCGTCACATCACAATGTGGTGATTATATATATGGGAGAACTATAAAATAAAAGTGTTGAGGCCCATGATCGAGATCGAGAGATTTGTTTCCGATGGATGATGACAGATAGATGGGGGCCTCTCGGTGATATCACATTGGTTAGCTTGCAAGCAAGTGATTTGATCAGAGAATGTTATATCACGGGAACGAGAAAAGAGTGCATGTCATAACGAGATCAAACTAGGTATGGAGATACCGATGATCGAATATCGGACATGTAATATATCGCGAAACAAAGGGATTAAGATACTAGCGTAAAAGGTTCCGACGATCACAAGAAAGTCATCGTTGAATGCGTGGGAGTCAGTATGGGTCTCCAGATCCCGCTTCTGATTATTGATCCAAGAGGGGTCTCGATCATGTCCGCATTATTCGTGAACCGTAGGGTGACACACTTAAGAGACACCGACATCCATTTGGAGCAAAAGTTTCATGCCAAAAAGAATAACAAGCGCAGGAATTTATTTCACTAGATACCGAAACGGGTTTTCGGGTGAAATTGCAGAAAGTGTTTCTGCATGTGAAATGAAATACTAGCAAGGGATTATATGTGAATGTTTGTCATTAAAGTAATTGACAAAATTCTGAATAAATAAAAGGAGCTTTATTTAATGAGAGTTTGCATTAAATTTGGTGGAAATTTAATGGGAATTTGAGTGGGTTTTTGAGTGGAGGGAATTGAAAGGCATTTGAGTGAGTGGAGTGCCCACCCACATGAATGTGGAAGAGGTGGGGGCAGCCCTATGGCTGGGCGCATGGCCCCTTGGGTGCCCCCTCTCCCTATAAAAGGAGCCCCCTCCCTCTCTCTCACTCACACCTCCTCGTGAAGGATCTCTCTCCCCCTCTAGAATTTATCCCCCATGGTCTCGGACTAGCGAGATACATGTTCCCGATGGCTTTTCGGCAAGAAAAAGTTGTGCTTCCGCTGCATCGCTGGAGCGAGGAGGCGGAGGTTTCTCGGTGCCTCGAACGTGTGTGCGAGCACGGATGCGCTGCTGTTTTACGGCGCTAGGACTTCCTCTCGATCTGTAGATCGGCAAGAGATCGTCTACATCAACCACGAGTTTGGACTCGTTAAGCTTTGTCGGTCTTCAAGGGTATGTTCTCTACGGATATACATCCGCCCGTTGTTTGTATCTAGTAGATAGATCTTGGTACATAGTTGTTCCCATCGTAGGAATTTTTTTTTCTATGCCGCGAACCCTACAAAAATCCCCCAAGATCTAGATCCCAAAGAATCACTCACAAAGAGATGATTTGGTTAGGTCAGATTGTAGATCTAGATCTCCTCAATCTTCCTCTCAAATGTGTGGAAGAATCATTGGATGGGGAGGAATAAATCAAGCTAGAGATGAGTCAAAGCAATGGGGCAAAGCTTGAAGAAAGAGGGAAGAAGAAGCACCCAAAAAGAAAAAGGGGGAAAGGCTTAAATAGAGGGGGACAAAATTCTACCCGTTGGGGCAAAATGACCTGGCCAGCTGGTACTACCGGACACAACCCACCAGGCAGGAAAAGCTAAGCGGTCAATGCAGAGCCAGCGCGCAGGCGAGCGAGCATGGCAGCGCGAGCGACAGGGCAAAGGCAGCACGCTAGCGGGCGAGAGCACTCGCGTGAGGCAAGCGAGGCGGCTGGGCAAGCGGGCGGGAATGCGGGGCAACGCGTGATGGCTATGGTAATACAACACTTTTTAGCTATATAAATTGTATCATTTGCCTATCATATCATGCTCCATCTAACTATTGTTATGCCTGATATGCATGATTACTTGTTTTCATTACATTCAATATGAGTTTTGCACATTTAGTAGTTTAGGTAGAATTTTATCCCTCTTCCTTGTCTTTGACATGTGTGTAGGTGTTGATGATGATTATGGACAAAACAAAGGCAAAAGGAACAAAGAGAGCATAGTATGGAGGAGTTGCAGGGACCATGTAACACCCTCAGAATCGGACCTATGCAAGTTTGAGCAAAATTCGCCAAACCCGCATAGAAACAATTCAAAGGTGCCCACCAGGCACTTTCGTGCGGGTGGAAAACGAAGTAATAACATTACACAACAGTCCTCGATGGGACCCACGTAGCAGATATATATATATATATGACTCAGAGAGTCAAGAATACAAATATACTGTACAAAGATCCAAATCACCTTGAAAACGATGGAGCGTCCGACTACGGACAAGATGCAAATGGGGCTAAGAGCCCTGGAGAATAACCAATGGCATCCATAACCCCGCCTGTGCCAAGGAAGGGTAACCCGCTAACGACGAGATCTCAAAACCGCTTAAACAAAAGGGTGCCGACAAAGGGCAAAAGAAAAGAAGGAGCGTCAAGATCGAGGCCAAGACACGACGAGGCTAGAATTCGCGGTCCTCCACATAGGTATGGTGGATCAAGAAGCGGCAAAGATGCACTAAACAACCTATAGAGACTCGATACAACTGGCGGATATCAGAGAGGGTAAGAATGTCCTAACCGGATCCAACCTGAAGCTATCACCAATCAAACCCATCCTGGTGTTTCCCCCTCGAGACCAAACGAGGAAGTCAACCGAGGAACTCACAGCTGGCGCTTTACTTATTCATTGTCGCTATGAATTACTAGTCAGATCTAGATAATCATCCTGATAAAATAAGCAGTGGGCACTTTTAGTTAACCATTCCGTTACAATTGCAGCAATTACTAATCAGATACAGATAGCATGTTATAAACCCAAAACCCAGCAGTTGTTGGTACTTTTATTCAGCCATTTCGTTGTAGTTGCAATACTTACTAGTCAGATACAATGGTCGCAAGCGACAATCAAACAAGCAATTGTGGGCAGTATTAATTAGCCATTCCATTATAGTGAAGCTGATTACTAGTCATTATAAGTCAAATTTATAGCAGTAAACTTTAGTTATGCTTGTCTATGATCGAGATATCAGGCTCCAAGTCGTCCATATCCGCGGACACGGCTTTCAGAAAGTTTTACCCGGCCGGGGTGCACCAATAGCAACACACGCTCGATCAACCTCGGAAAAACCAAATCAAAACCCAACGAGGCTTTCACGACTGAACAATCACAGGATTCAGAAATATTTCAGGGGGCCACCCCTTAAGTAGAATCCGCAACGGAGTAAGCAAGCTCCGAGACGGACTCAAGGTTATGGGGACGGCTGTGAACGACCGGGAACCCGAAAGTGTGGCTGGGCTTGTCGACACCGTGGAATCGGGCCATTATCCTAAACAGTACAGTCTGCTCCTCGCACAAATTAAATACAGAAAGTAGCATGGCATAAGTACATGATCGTAATAAAACCTCAAACTAGTTTGTGGCCCCAAGAAATAAGACTGAATCAAGCTCTGGCTCAGGGGGGTCCCATATACCTCCCGGATGTGGATAGCGCGATAAATCAAGGAACAGGTATCAAGTACTCGGGGTCTTACGGGACACAAGTGGGCTGCTCGAAACCAAATATTTTCTATCACCCACCGATGCCTCGCTTATTTCAATTTTAGTTGTTAAACAAATTAAAGTGACGATAAGTAAAACTAGAATCATCTCCAACATCAACAGCGGCAATACATCAAGAATCGTGGCATATGACGACACACCAAAGACTTGAGCAAGCAACTACACGACGCAAGTCCAACTATCTACCAAACAACAGTAATAGGGTGTGTCCAAGGCAATATAAGGTCAGGGATATATCGGGTACGGAAACTAGAGCATCGCAACACAGATAGCAATAGATCAACAGGAGGGAATAAAGACTATAAAAGTAAGATAGGCAGAAAGAGGGAGATGCTCGCCTGAAAACATTGTCGAAGGTTTTCCCCGAAGATTGGGGCGAAGCTCACATCAACTCAACGGCCTTATCCGCGAAGAAGCAAAACACTAGAAGAAACACCGGATGCAATATTTAATACAACGGCAGAAGATCGGCATGCTTATGATATGATGCATGGCATGGCAAAGGTGCAATGCGATTAGGTCAAGTTGAGCGGAACCGGGGTCCCGACAATTGGTTAGGTGGTTCATGTTGTTTAAACCCCCGCAGATTAAATGTTGTGTTAACAAGACATGATAAGATACCGGTTCGCTACACAAGTTTAAATGAGGCCGATATGAGACTAGATTTGCCCACATATGGGCCCCATATTTAATTATTAAGTGAATCGGCATAAGGCCCCCAAACCAATGATATGCATGCGAGATGACAATTCAATATGCAACAAGTTATTATTATGTTATAAAATAGGGTTCTCGGAAAGGGGTTCACACATTTTAGGGTCTCGACGATCTTGGGTTCCGGGGTCTCGGGTTCGACAGGGTCCAGGGTTCGACGGTTCGGGCTCGGCGGGGTCGTTCTCTCGGTTAGCAGAGGTAGGTCTTGGCGTGTTGGCGTCATCGGATCCATGTCGGCGCACTCGGTCTTGGCGCCCTCGGGCATTGGATCCGGGAAGTACTTCGCATCTATCGCCTGGTTGGCTTCAATCGGGTCCACGCCGGAGTTCTTGTCGCCCCTCGAAGGAGGTCTTGCGTCTAGGGTCTCGGCGATCTTGTCGCTTGTCGGGTCTCAAAACGGAGCAAGCACTTGGGGTTCCGTATCCTTAATTCCGATTGCGGATCTCGGCGTCCTCGAGGGGGGTACTTGCAATATCCGGGCAGAAGGTCTTGCGGTTTCCCGTGTCTGCGGTTCCATGAAGGCGGGCTTGTCGTCCGTGATGGCGAACTCGGTGTCCCGAGAAGGTCTTGGCGTTCCTGTCCTTTATGGGTTGGGGTTCTCGGATCCGTGGTAGGTCTTGACGCCCGATGATATCGATCGGGTTCTCGATGGCATCATCGCTGCGGAAGGCAACGGGTTCCCGTGACGAAGATCTTGGGGCCCGGTATCCGGGCGATCTTGGCGAGGAGGACTTGGGGTTTGCGGACTTGCCGACGGGCGGCCTCTGGCCGGAAGCGTGGGGCGTGGACGAGGACGAGGCGCCGACGGCGACTAGACAGCGACGCAGTGGGACCGCAGGCGACGCAGACGGACGGCGACGCGGCGGGCGCCCGGCGGCCTGTGGGAACTCGTGGCGGCGAGGGGCGATCGCGCGGGAAGGAGGCGGGCCCGGTGGTGGCGGCGGGCTGGCTGCGGGACCGGCGACGGGAAGCTCGAGGGCCGGACGTCTGGACGCGCTCGCCGCAGAGCGAGGAAGCTCGCCGGGCGCCGTGGAGAGACGCCCGAGCAGGGGGGCAGGGCGCTTAGCCGGCGGAGGGCGACCGCCCGGGGCTCGCTGGAGTTCTGCGCGCTGGCCGAGCGGTTGCCGGGCGTGGTCGCCGGGTCACGGCGTGGGCGGTTCGCCCGGCGGAGAGAAGCAGGAAGGCGGCCGGCGGTTGTCTTGAGCGTCAGGCCTTGGGAGGTGCGCGCCGGGTCGGGTCGCGCGCGGCGGGCACGGGCGAGGTGGAGGCGACTGGGCGGCGCTGTGAGGGGCGGAGGCGGTTGGGGACGCGAGGCGAGGGAGAGCGAGGGAGAGCGGCGGACGTGGGGCGAGGCGCGCCGGAGCGGGCGGATGGGCGGAGGCGGTGGAGGCCGGCGGGGTAGGGGCCGACGCGAGGCTGGGAGAGAGGGGGACACGGGGGTCCGGGGCGCGTGGGTAGGGGAGTGGCCTGCGCGCGGTCGGTGGGGAGAAGAGGGAGGGGGGGAGGAAGAGAAACAGAGTGAGGGTGGGGGCGGGCTAGCAAGGCGTGCGTGTGCGTGTGTCTCTGCTGGGTGGGGCGCAGTGAGCCAGGGGCTCATGCATGCGCGCGCGGGTGTGCTGCGTGTAGTGTGTGTGTGTTGGCTGGTGGGGGGGTGGGGCGAGGGGGAGGGGAGAGAGAGAGAGGGCTGGGGTGATGTGGCGCTGGTTGATTGGGTGAGGAGAGGGAAGCCGAGGTGGCAGCGCGTGATAGGTAGGAGTGATGTGGAGGCTGGGGTGGGTAGGAAGCTGGGTAGACTTAGGATTAAAGGGTGGGTCTGTTGGACCGTTTAGAAAAAAAAGCTGGGCTCGCTCGGGTTGGTTGCTCGATCGCCTTACTAAAATAAATAAATACTTTATTTGATTTAAACGCCGTCTGCAAAACCGATAGCGGCCAAAACAAAATATTCCGGGACCCGGTTTTGGCGTTGAATAAAAGACGGGCGTTTATAAAACAAAACGGGCTTTATAAAACGGTTTGGCAAACAATGCATGATGATGACGATGCAATGCACAAATTCAACGCGATTTTCTAGTAGTGGTTTTATGGGTGCCACACCGACACTAACAATGGATCTCGCCCTCGAGATCCGCCTCATGGTACCGGAAGGAAGGTCGGCGTTCTCCGTCTTCTTGCTTTGTGTAGATCCTCGCGACACCACTAACAAGAGGTCGTTGTCCGTGATCGTCGAAAGAACACGCCGGGTACAACAGGTCGAAGGTAGAGGTATCAACAATAAGCCACCTCTAGCTCCGATGGAAAGGGGGAACCGATGCATTCTCATCCACTTCAATGTACAAAAGCGAATAGAAGGGGTAGTCGGCATGGGGGCCAATCCATCACGCACCCAAACTATTACTCCGCACAATCAGTGGAAAAGCGTGCAACCATTCTCGGAAACAGACTGAAGATCTCGGCAAGCGAGGTTCGGAAAACAAAGGGGTGATGCAGACTCTGCATCGGCTCTGGCGTAGAGGATGTCGTCGCGTCGGAAAACACCGGAAGGCACAACAAAGAACAAAGGACGGCACCACAGACGAAGGATTCCTCGGATAACACGAAGACCAGATGTCGAACACCGTTATCAAAGGAGGAAACGAAACCCTAAAGGTACGACGGAAACCCAACCACGAGAATTCCTGGACTCGAAGAAAGAGACGAGAGCGGATTCAAAACGCGTAGGGGTAAGAGGAGAACAGCAGAGGGGTAAGGAGTAAAATCAGACCTAACCAGAACTATCCAACCGATTTTGCAAAATAGTTTTGACACTCTACTTCGGCCGTTAGCTAGGTTATCCTACAGTCGGATTCAGGGTATCGCAACCGCCGAGCTCGATACCACTCAGAACACCCTCGATCGGACCTATGCAAGTTTGAGCAAAATTCGCCAAACCCGCATAGAAACGATTCAAAGGTGCCCACCAGGCACTTTCGTGCGGGTGGAAAACGAAGTAATAACATTACACAACAGTCCTCGATGGGACCCACAGAACAGATATATATATATATAACAGCGACTCAGAGAGTCAAGAATACAAATATACGGTACAAAGATCCAAATCACCTTGAAAACGATGGAGCGTCCGACTACGGACAAGATACAAATGGGGCTAAGAGCCCTGGAGAATAACCAATGGCGTCCATAACTCGCCCAGCTGCCGAAGGGTAACCCCGCTAACGACGTAGATCTCAAAACCTGCTTAAACAAAAGGGTGCCGACAAAGGGCAAAAGAAAAGAAGGAGCGCCAAGATCGAGGCCATACACGGCGAGGCTAGAATTCGCGGTCCTCGCCACATAGGTATGGTGGATCAAGCGCAGCGGCAAAGATGCACTAAACAACCTATAGAGACTCGATACAATGGCGGATATCGAGAGGGTAAGAATGTCCTAACCGGATCCAACCTTGAAGCTATCACCAATCAAACCCATCTGGTGTTTCCCCCTCGAGACCAAACGAGGAAGTCAACCGAGGAACTCACACAGTTGGCAGTTTTACTTATTCAGTTGTCGTTGCAGTAATTACTAGTCAGATCTAGATAATCATCCTGATAAAATAAGCAGTGGGCACTTTTAGTTAACCATTCCGTTACAGTTGCAGCAATTACTAATCGACATGGATAGCATGTTATAAACCCAAAACCCAGCTTGTTGGTACTTTTATTCACCATTTCGCTAGAAGTTGCAATACTTACTAGTCAGATACAATGGTCGCAAGCGACAATCAAACAGGCAATTGTGGGCAGTATTAATTAGCCATTCCATTATAGTGAAGCTGATTACTAGTCATTATAAGTCAAATTTATAGCAATAAACTTTAGTTATGCTTGTCTATGATCGAGATATCAGCTCCAAGTCGTCCATATCCGCGACACGGCTTTGAAAGTTTTACCCGCCGGGTGCACCAATAGCAACACACGCCGATCAACCTCGAAAACCAAATCAAAACCCAACGAGGCTTTCACGATGAACAATCACAGATTCAGAAATATTTCAGGGCCACCCTTAAGTAGAATCCGCAACGAGTAAGCAAGCTCGAGACGGCCTCAAGGTTATGGGGACGGTGTGAACGATCGGGAACCCGAAAGTGTGGGCTTGTCGACACCGCGAATCGGGCCATTATCCTAATAGTACAGTGTGCTCCTCGCACAAATTAAATACGTAAAGTAGCATGGCATAAGTACAGATCGTAATAAAACCTCAAACTAGTTTGTGGCCCCAAGAAATAAGATCGAATCAAGCTCGCTCGTGGGGTCCCATATACCTCCCGGATGTGGATAGCGCGATAAATCAAGGAACATGTATCAAGTACTCGGGGTCTTACGGGACACAAGTGGGCTCGAAACCAAATATTTTCTATCACCCACCGATGCCTCGCTTATTTCAATTTTAGTTGTTAAACAGAAATTAAAGTGACGATAAGTAAAACTAGAATCATCTCCAACATCAACAGGCAATACATCAAGAATCGTGGCATATGACGACACACACCAAAGACTTGAGCAAGCAACTACGACGCTAAGTCCAACTATCTACCAAACAACAGGTAATAGGGTGTGTCCAAGGCAATATAAGGTCATAGGGATATATCGGGTACGGAAACTAGAGCATCGCAAATACGTATAGCAATAGATCAACAGGAGGGAATAAAGACTATAAAAGTAAGATAGGGTAAAGAGGAGATGCTCGCCGAAAACATTGTCGAAGGTTTTCCCAAGATCGGGCGAAGCTCACATCAACTCAACGGCCTTATCCTGAAGAAGCAAAACACTAGAAGAAACACCGATGCAATATTTAATACAACGGTAAGATCGGCATGCTTATGATATGATGCATGGCATGGCAAAGGTGCAATGCGATTAGGTCAAGTTGAGCGGAACCGGGGTCCCGACAATTGGTTAGGTGGTTCATGTTGTTTAAACCCCCGCAGATTAAATGTTGTGTTAACAAGACATGATAAGATACCGGTTCGCTACACAAGTTTAAATGAGGCCGATATGAGACTAGATTTGCCCACATATGGGCCCCATATTTAATTATTAAGTGAATCGGCATAAGGCCCCCAAACCAATGATATGCATGCGAGATGACAATTCAATATGCAACAAGTTATTATTATGTTATAAAATAGGGTTCTCGGAAAGGGGTTCACACATTTTAGGGTCTCGACGATCTTGGGTTCCGGGGTCTCGGGTTCGACAGGGTCCAGGGTTCGACGGTTCGGGCTCGACGGGGTCGTTCTCTCGGTTAGCAGAGGTAGGTCTTGGCGTGTTGGCGTCATCGGATCCATGTCGGCGCACTCGGGTCTTGGCGTCCTCGGGGCATTGGATCTGGGGAAGTACTCGTCGCATCTATCGTCTTCGGGTTGGCTTCAATCGGGTCCACGTCGGAGTTCTTGTCGTCCCCTGAAGGAGGTCTTGCGTCTAGGGTCTCGGCGATCTTGTCGTTTCGTTGTCGGGGTCTCGAAAACGGAGCGAAGCACTTGGGGTTCCGGTATCCTTAATTCCGATTGCGGATCTCGGCGTCCTCGAGGGGGGTACTTGCAATATCCGGGCAGAAGGTCTTGCGGTTTCCCGTGTCTGCGGTTCCATGAAGGCGGGCTTGTCGTCCGTGATGGCGAACTCGGTGTCCCGAGAAGGTCTTGGCGTTCCTGTCCTTTATGGGTTGGGGTTCTCGGATCCGTGGTAGGTCTTGACGCTCCGATGATATCGATCTTCGGGTTCTCGATGGCATCATCGCCGTGGCGAAGGCAACGGGGTTCCCGTGACGAAGATCTTGGGGGCCCGGTATCCGGGGCGATCTTGGCGAGGAGGACTTGGGGTTTGCGGGCCGGACTTGCCGACGGCGGCCTCGCGTCGGGAAGCGCGTGGGGCGTGGACGAGGACGGCAGCGACGGGCGACTAGACAGGCAGTGGGGACCGGGGCGGCGTTACGGACGGCCGGACGCGCTGGCCCGGGCGGCAGGAACTCGTGGCGGCGAGGCGGATCGCGGCGGGAAGGAGGGCCCCGGTGGCG
The DNA here is from genome assembly GCA_030063025.1 of Avena longiglumis. Lineage (NCBI taxonomy): Eukaryota > Viridiplantae > Streptophyta > Magnoliopsida > Poales > Poaceae > Avena > Avena longiglumis. The sequence goes on along the minus strand of CP125974.1, from coordinate 449,772,374 downwards.
GCGTGGCCAGCGGCTGCTGCGGACCGGCGACGGGAAGCTCGAGGCGGACGTCTGGACGCGGCCTCGGGCAGAGCGGGAGGAAGCTCTGCCGGCCGCTGGAGAGACGGCCCGGAGCGGGCCAGAGGCGCTAGCCGGCGGAGGGGCGAGGCACGCGGCTCGGCCGGGGTTCTCTGGCTGGCCATGGCCGAGCGTTGCCGGGCGTGGTCGCCGGGTCACGGGCGTGGGCGGTTCGCCCGGGCGGAGAGAGAGGAAGGGCTGGCGGGTTGCTGAGTCACACACACCGGAGCGCGCGGGCCGGCCTGGTCGGGGCGTCAAGGGCACGGGGCGAGGTGGAGGCGACTGGGCGGCGCTTGAGGCGGAGGGCGCAGCGGGTTGGGGACGCGGAGGGGCGGGCGAGGAGAGGAGAGCGGCGACGGGGGCGAGGGTCGAGGCGCGGAGCGGGCCGAGCGGAGGCGGGAGGCGGTGGAGGCCGGCGGGGTAGGGGCCGACGCGAGGCTGGGAGAGAGGGGGACACGGGGGTCCGGGACGCGTGGGTAGGGGAGTGGCCTGCGCGCGGTCGGTGGGGAGAAGAGGGAGGGGAGGGGGAAGAGAAACAGTAGCAGGGGGTGGGGCCGGGCTAGCAGGCGCGTCGCGTGCGTGTGTGCGGTGTGTCTCGCAGGCTGGGCGCAGTGAGCTGTGGGGCTCATGCATGCTGTGGTGTTGCGTGTAGTGTGTGTGTGTTGGCTGGTGGGGGAGTGGGGTGAGAGGGAGAGGAGAGAGAGAGGGGGAGGGCTGGGGTGATGTGGCACTGATTGATTGGGTGAGGGAGAGGGGAAGCTGAGGTGGCAACGCGTGATAGGTAGGAGTGATGTGGAGGCTGGGGGTGGGTAGGAAGCTGGGTAGACTTAGGATTAAAGGGTGGGTCTGGTTGGACCGTTTAGAAAAAAAAAACTGGGGCGGTCGTTCGGGTCGGGTTGGCCCGTTCGACTGCCCCTACTAAAATAAATAAATACTTTATTTGATTTAAACGGGCCGTCTGCAAACCGATAGCGGCCAAAACAAAATATTCCGGGGACCCGGTTTTGGCGTTTGAATAAAAGACGGGGCGTTTTATAAAACAAAACGGGCTTTGCGAAAACGGTTTGGCAAACAATGCATGATGATGACGATGCAATGCACAAATTCAACGCGATTTTCTAGTAGTGGTTTTGCGGGGTGCCACAGACCAGACTTAGCCATTTGTGAGGTTAGAAAAGTAAAATTTTCCAACTTCTCAAAATAAATATTCAATACCATGGGGTTGTATCCCTTGTCGATACGAATCCAACGAGCCCAAGAACACCCAAAACGGATTTCGTATGAAGAAATGGCAGCCAAAACACTGAAGATACCGAAGGTTTAACGACCAACTATACGGCCGGAGCTTTTGATCCCGCCGTATAGTTGCGGCCGTATAGCTGCGTAAAAGGTCACAAACGATGGGATCCCCCCCGGAGGCTCCAGAACCTTCCCTAAGTCATATGACGGTATTTGGGGAACCCTAAGGCACCCCCAAGGCCTATATAAAGGAGGGAGGAGTCAAAGAAGGGAGGAGGAATCCACCACCAACCATATACAAGATCTAGATCCCATCTACCGTCTCCACGGCGGCGCCCTGCCGCCTCCGTAGCCTCTACAGCTCCACAAAGATCAAGATCTCCATCAACACCATCAAGCCATCCAAGCAAGAAGAGGAGGATAAGGAGGACGCCGCCATCACCACGCCGACGCCACCATCACCGCGCCGTCATCACCATCTCCATCGCTACTACTCCTTCATCCTTCCCCATCATGGTCTCTGTGATGGGTTGTAACATGACTTGAACCCTCTTTTATTAATGTTATGATGATTTGAGTAATTGAAGTGTGGCGTGTTCTTGTTAATTTCTATGTTTGTGCTTTCTCTTTACATTGTTCTATTCATGATATTATTCTAGTGTTGGAGACATCCAACCATTGTTGAGGAATTTACTAGGGATTCACGGAGTGTCACAAAACGTATCATTAGTCTCTGCTCTTCCATGGGTAGAACTAATAGGCTATTTGATATAAGTGATTTGCGGAGGCAATAGCAGCTTAGGATGCATCGCCTAGAGTTCCCCAAGATCACTCATGATATAGATAGGTATAGTGTTGCGAATTGCTTGTTGACCCCAAAGTGACAGACGGGATATCTTGTGACTAGCACACTACTTGCTTAAGAGTACGGTTGTCCATAGAACTTAATGCCTTTGCTCTGGTTTAACTTGATTGGTCTTGTTACCTTAATACACTATCTTATTACGAGATGACTCATGTCCAAATAGGGCGTGGACAATTGAGTTGTCTAGTTGTCACTTACCAACGATCGGAGACAACAGTATTTGAGGGACCACCACAAGTACAGTTTATAGCTATTCCATAAGCACTTATCATGCACATCGGTATACACAATATTACTTGAGTAATCATAGCATTAATATTTCATCTCATTGCATTCACCTTTTTCAGTTTTACTTTTGTTCTAGTTTTCTTCCAGTCCTAGGAGTATTTGTTACAATCATCTTAAATTCATTTATCCTAGCAACCTATAGAGTAGACTATTTCCAAACCATGGTTTGGGTGCAAACGTGGCCACATTGACAACATGGATGCGTTGTCGTGTTTGCCGAGCTCTCATTGGGACAAACTCTTTAAATATTTGCTACTACAAGTACTACAATAACCCTGTTATTGGTGCAGCAACCCAGTCATCAAATTGGCGCCATTGTCGGGGAGCAAAGCGTTCGGTTATCTACTCGCACATAGTTTATTTCCGCTTGTTGTTATCTTACTGCTTTATTTTATATTGAAAACAATAAAAAAATACAAAACCAAAAATTTATAAAAACTGTTGCTACTAATCATGTCTTTCGAGATAAATTTTGTTCAACAGATAATACAATCGTTGGAGGAGATAAAGGATTCAAGTTTACCAAGCCTGATTGCTAGACACGAGCTGATAAAGAAATTGCTGGAACAATTGGAAAGACATTCATTATGGTTGCATGCTAATGATGGATCTTATTGCACAATTTGTATACCAGATGACCACCTTTATTTTCAACGTAAGTATTCCAGCAATCCTACTCTAGCAAATTATAATAGAGATAAATCCTATGCTAGTTTGGAAGTACTAGAATATGTTCTTTTCAAAGGTGCATATGAAATGGTATTTATACTAGGAAGTATTGATGTTGAATGTGAAGCACTTGATGGAGAATTTAGTATACCTCATGTTCCTCTTTTGTGAAAATAATTTAAGTAATAATGCATTGTGGTATTATATTATTTGAAGCGGTCTAAAACTGCCATGGATAAAGATAAACTTTTGCAGGACTCACTAAAGAGCGGAGAGGAAAAGGAGCACATGGAAGAGGAGAAAGAACAGATTGATCACCCGCTCACACCTTCAACTCCTAATTTTGATTCTATCATTGATATTAAACACTAGTCGATGAAAAGGAGGAACAAAAAGGTGAGGTTGACAAAGATAGTCACACTAAAACTTTTGTTTGTGATGCCTCTCACTCTAGTAGTGATTTTTATGATGCTAAAATTGTCGATAATTGTTCTGCGGAGGCCTTGTGCCTAGACACTCATATGGAGAGCATTAATAATAATAAACTAGAGATAGAACCTTGCTATACTAACATGCAGGTCCTGAACTCCCTACTACTACCTCCGTTTCAGGGCTTAAGGCGTCCTCGTTTTGCATGTTTTTTCTTTGACCAAGAATTACTCTAAATACGTAAAATGTTTTGGTATAAAACTACTATCACTGGAAAGTATTTTTCAACACGAATCCAACGGTACTAATTATGTGCAATATAATCAAGATTTTTTTGCTCAATTCTTTCAGTCAAACTTTGCTTTGGAAAGCGTGTGCACCTTAAGCCCTGAAATGTTCCCCTATACATGGAACCAAGGTAAAGATTTAAGAATTTTATATGAATCTCAAATCCTCTCATTGCAGCTATACACAGATGCATGTTTATGAAGCTTGGTGCATCAACACTCGCTTGAAAGCAAGAACTTGTTCATCTACATGATGTCGATGCACCGTAAGAAGGTACGACTCCGACCAAACTCTACTCAAAGATGCTCCAACTGGTATGTATAACCACACCTCGAGTCGATATCCCTTGGGATCCAGGTGGGTAATGTATGGAGCATCCTAGCCTGGATTTATGGCTTTAAAGAGAGCGCTTCCCAGGAGGCAACCCGAAAGTCATTAGGCGTCTTTCTTAGTTTTGTGTATTGAGTCTAGTTGCATTCATGTTGCATTGGCACTTTTATTCTTTGCATGTCTTGCTATTAGAGTTATCTTATTGAAGTTTTCAAAAGGTAGAATTGATTGTTACTATGTGTTGCATAACTCGGCTGTACTTAAATCCCGTTTTATATATGCTAATGTTGGTCGAAAATTAAAGTTGTCATTTTTCTGTCAAAACATGGTGTTTCACTAAATTTCAGGTTAAGAAAGAATTCTCAAAGAAACAGGTAAATTTTGGCAACTCCAAAAGGTTTAACGACCAACTATACAACGGGAATAAAAATTTCGACTATATAGTTGCGCTCGTATAGTTATCGATGCCTTCGTCAATTTTTTTTCCAGGATACAGAAGGTTTAACGACCAACTACACGGCGGGACCTTTTTGGTCCGACCGTATAGTTGCCATCGTATAGATATCGAGACCTGTTTCGAATTCTTATTTTAGGATGCTGCACGTTTGACAACCAACTATACAGCGGGAAATATTTTTCCGGTCGTATAGTTGGTGCGACCACAAAATCACTATGGGAAGGTAACCCCTGTATCAATATTTTGATATTACTTTCTACCTACTTCTTCTAAAAGCCTCGAAACTCCACCCATGGGATCTTCTCCCTTGATCGAGGGGAAGCCGAATATCTGTAAGCAATAAAAGTTCTATCTTAGAAACTTTCTAAACTGTAATTCTCTATAGAAGTTCATGTTTTCTTTTTTACTTTCCTTTTATCGATGGGGTAAACGAACTATGTTCGTATACCAAACCGATGCATTTTATTTTGTGTGTTATTTTCACAGGGACTTGAACTTTGTGTGACAACGTATACGATAGTGCCAACCGTGTAAACACTTGCATGGGCCACTTGGTTGCTTCAATTCAATATGCCTACCTATTAATGTTTGGTAAAACTTTCCAACTCGAACCTCTTTTAATAAGCACATAGGGGTTGCACACTCGTGTCTCATATCCTGTTTTACTTGCACCTCATCACAATCTAGGAGATACATCTTCTAGAACTAGTTTTTTGACTTAAGCGTGGTGCTTAGGTTCATGAACCGACTCAGTGGGACTTGTATTTTTATCACTTGTGAGCTAAACCCGTGTCTTCAGAAACACAAAAATATTTTGTTTTGTTTTTAGTTTCTAAGCAGGTTCTCAAGGAAAGCTCACCGAGCCATATCAAGAAACACATGTTTAAGCAAAGGTTCTTTGTCCATCGAAAGAGAGGTTACTAGTACCTCAACGGTAAAATGTGCTACCCTTCCTTTAAATTAAACTTGGGGAGGTAACAACTTCTTATACCCTCTTTTGATAACTGCATTTTATCTTTTGTTTTCATGATCTTCTCAAGATGGTATTTGAAAAGTTCTTAGCTTGGGGAGGTTATTTTGCATGCGTAGAGTCTTGTGCAATGTTCTTTATCTTAAAAAGTTTTCATGCTATTGTGTATCCCTTTGTTTTTTAAAGCTTGCTTAGGTGATTTTTCATTCATATTTATATAAGGGATATACTTGCTCATGTTAGGCCCCATAGGAGACAAGCCGTAGCTTTAATGTGCCTTGTTCAACTATTATCTAACTTGTGAAAAATATTGTGATCCTCTAAATATACATTGCCATGTTATCTACATTTTGAAAAGAAAATAAATAAATATATATATATATAATAAAGAAGTTCTTTGAAACTTGCTAGTTGTCACTGTTCATAATTGTCTTAAGTGAATGGTTATGGAGTAGCATGACCCCATAGTGTTGGAAATGATGGTCTTAATAGATGCTTGCTAAGTGAGTTGTCAAATAAGAAATGATGTTTCAAAGTTTCGAGATTACAAATGACAAAATTTTGTCTTGGAAATCAAAGTGAGATATTGCTTTATGCGTGTCTTGCACCACTGTCGCACTCCATGTGGGGCTAACAACTCCGCTGGCCTATAAATGATCTACCAAGAGAGAAATCTCAGATTTTGGCTGTGAGTTGATTAAACATCCATGACGGCAATGTTATGATGGGTAAGATTTTTGGCTCCCTCATGGGTCTATTTCGGTGACCCAACTTACCACTGCATGATGTAGTATGATTACCCACAAGTATAGGGGATCGCAACAGTCTTCGAGGGTAGTATTGCCCAATTTATTGATACGACACAAGGGGAGCCAAAGAATACTTGCAAGCCTTAACAACTGAGTTGTCAATTCAGCTACACCTGGAAATAGTTCTTGCTCACAGAAGTTTATCAGTAGCAATAGTTTGTAGTAGCAACAACAAAGCAACAACAGTAGCAAAACAGGAGCAATAGTAACAGTAGTAGCAAACAATAGGATATGAGCGCGCTAGGCATAGGGATGGATGGACGGGCATTGCATGGAAGAGTCTAAACATGTAACTTCAAGATCTAGGGAAATTGCAGATAAATAAGAATAAGCATCCAAGTACTAAACAATCATAGGCATGTGCTCCATTTATAGTCATGTGTGCTCGCAATGAGAACTTGCACAACATCTTTTGTCCTACCAGCCCGTTGTAGCGGGGCCTCAAGAGAACTACTGGCAATTAAGATGATCCTTTTAATAGAGCACCTGAGCAAGCATTAACACTCTGTGAACACATGTGATCCTCACATCACAGCCATCCCCTCCGGTTGTCCCAATTTATGTCACTTCGGGGCCTTTGGGTCCAGACAATGATATGTGTACACAACTTGCAGATAAGATCACAAACAATACTATCATAATGATTCAATAATAAGTTCAGATCTGAGATCATGGCACTCGGGCCCTAGTGATAAGCATTAAGCACAACAAGTTACAACAAAGTCAAATAGCACTAATAGAGATACTAGGCACCATGCCCTAACAATCTTATTCGACTATATGATAGAACTCATCCAATCCCTACCATCCCCATAGCCTACAGCGGGGGGTTACTCACTCATGGATGAGGGAAACATTGATGGTTGATGGAGAGGCGTTGGTGATGACGATGGTGATGATCCTCCCCAAATTCCCCGTCACGGCAGGGTGCCAGAACAGAGTTTGTGGTTCTGAATCGCGGTTTCTAGTGGTGGCGGCGTAGCGGAACTCTTTCTGAAAAAACAACGAATCCTCCCTTGGTTTTTAGGTCAAGAGGCGTCTTATAGGCAAAGAGGGAGACCGAGGGAGTGCCTGGACTGGCCACACCCCTCCCAAGCACGGGCTAGGCCCACCCGCGCGACAGGGGTGTGTGGGCCACCCAGGGCTCCCCTCCGTCTCGTCTTCTGGCTCCATGGATCTTCTGGTGAAATAGGATTTTTGGCATATTTTCCAGGATTTTTCCTGATAGTTGATTTTCTGCACAAAAACTAGACATTAAGGTAATTCTGCTGAAAACAGCGCCAGTCCGTGTTAGTTGTATCCAAATCACACAAGTTTAGAGGAGAAACAATAGCAAAAGTGTTCGGGAAAGTAGATACGTTTTGGATGTATCAACTCCCCCCAAGCTTAGCTTATTGCTTGTCCTCAAGCAATTCAGTTGAAAACTGAGTGCGATAAAAGAACTTTCATGAACACATTTGCTTCATATGATGTAAATATTCTCAGCACAGGAGTAGATACTTAAACCATTCATAATAAGAAGTATGCAACCAAGTCTACTCAATAGTCATTGCAAGCTAGGAAGATAAACCAACTCAATAATAATAGGTAGCATGAAACATAAACATAAGCAACATTGCAATGCTCATAATAAGGTATGATAGAGTGGTATCTTGCTTGCCTTTGTTTGTATAGCACAATATAAATGCCAAGGCACCTCTGAAGTTCACATGAAGACTAGAAGTACAGATATCAGAGATACAAGCATCAAAGTCATGAAATAATTAACCAAGTTTTGAGACAAACACAAGAATGACAACTATGCTCTCAAGAAGGTGCTTAAAGAATAAGTGGCGACTCAACAAGGAAGTGAAAAGGCTTTGAAAAGTTTGAAAGGCTTCCAAATGCTAAAATTAAGGTACTCGTTAGCTTTGAGCTCTCATTGCCCCTATCATAAGCATATTTATGTGGTTAAGGTGAAAGTGAGGTCCAATATGAGTTATATGCTTGACAGACCATAAACTGGAAATCCCAAGTCCCTTGAGTACGAGGGACGCTCCTCGTGCTACTCAACTTTAGTTACCTGAAAGTTCTTCTCATCGTAAATACATGCATATCATAGAGAACCGCCAAACCCTTGCACATGATACAAGAGCTATCCCATAATCAAAATGACAAGGCAAGCAGACAATGAGCATCTCAGCGATCTTTTTATTTACTATGTGCATAGATTTTTATTGAGGATGCTTCACAGAATGATCATTATGGTGATGCTGCAAGTTTCCACCATGATTAGGCATGACTTAGGCTAGTGGCCCAGGCGTTTCTCTAACACATACATATAACTCCATGAACTCACAAATTCCCCTTTTATTTCACACCGACGACATCCGCAAACAAAAGCGCATGGTATCAACTGGATATGTATCCATAAGTGTTGAAAGCGTTCCCCGTGATAGCACGGTTTTGCTAACTCCCAGCCTATAATTTGTAAGCGTATAAATTTCATGGACATGTCACAATGGTTCAGGATTATTAAGGGCAAGAAATAAAGTGTGCCATCAAGTTCGTGAGAGCTTTACTAACTAACTTTCTCAAAACAGACAAACATTTTATTTGGAAGAAAACAAGGCATAATGAATATGCACTGAATATCAAATGATGCTAATAGGTAGGTATGGTGGACACTGTTGGCAATATTGGTTTTACGGAGTTGGATGCACAAGTAGAGCTCATACTCAGTGAAAGTGAAGGCTAGCAATGGAGAGGGAGCGACAAACGAGAGAGCAATAATTGTCATAATCATGCTTGCAACAAAACATGACTAATTATGGCATGAAAGTGATACAAGAACTCTGAGGCAAAATAAATCATCGAGGCTTACTGACTATTGTTTAGTCATATGCATGCGTGAGCATGTGCCAAGTCGATTCACATGAAACATTCAGAGGAGGATACCACATATCATACCAAGTTATGAATAGAGCAATGCAAGCAAACATTCATATGACATGCTACAAACTATTAGCAAGCTGGACATAATCACAAGAAAGCAAGAACTACTAAGCATCAATCAGTAACATACACCTTACATGAACAGACTAAGCATGCTCACAATAATGAGTATATGTACAAAAATGAAAACAAATAGAGTTCGTTACCAGCCTCTTACCACACCTCAAGTTGTCTTAATCTTCATTATTGCCCTTCACTTGTGTGACTTGAATAATAACATGAAACCAAACTCCATTGAGGACGGCTGAATCCTTCAAAGAACTCACAAAACCAAAGAAGAACAACAAATATTTTTGGTGTTTTCGATTTTTTTAAAGCAAGCAAACAAAGCAAAAACAAACAAAGCAAAATCTTTTTGGATTTTTATTTAAGGTATACCAAAGCTAAAAACCAAAAGAAACAACGAAAATATTTTTGGTATTTTTTTGTTTTGGGAAAGTAGAAACAAAAACCAAAAAAGCGAAACAATGGATATACAAAGAACCGACGAAACATGATATATAGATGAGTGTGATGTCGGTATACCTCCCCGCAAGCTTAGGCTTTTGGCCTAAGTGGGGCTCAATAGCGCGGGTAGTAACCCCAAGCTGGTGGGTTATTATAAGAATGATCATAGTCAGGCACTTGAGATGAAGAAGAAGAAGCTCCCCAATCATATGAGGGCTGCTGGTATGAAGACTCTCCCAAGTTGGAGGGCTGAACCGAATCATCTTCGGCATCCTCTCCAATATTCACCTCTTGCTAGGAGAGCTCCGGCACGTATGTGTCAAACTCTTCCTCCGTGAGCGACCATCCTCGCGTGTTATCAAAATTAAACAAAGCAGGTGCAGGCAAATAAACTATTTTCTCAGTCCTACCCCCTCTCCAACCACGCTTGGCAAAAGATAGTTCATACGATAAACTTCTCACAGTAGCCCCTAAGGAAACAAAATTATGCTAAATCATGGAATAAAGATCAAGTCTCTCTATGGGGAACCGATAATCTGAATGGTGAGGCTCTAAACCAAGAAAAGCTAGCAACCTAGCGGCGATGAGACCTCCACAAATTCCACCATTCTCACGGTTAGTGTGTCACATCCCAAATTTTAGATTTGGTACTGCATAGCACACATGTCATTGCATCATGATCATCATTGCAAAAATTCAGTTTGAAAAAGTTTTGGCAAAACCATTCACTTGCAATTGCATTTTGACACCTACACTTGAATGCTCGGTTTTACCATGCTTCTGTTAAAAACAGTATATTTTGGCTATTTGGACGGCACAGGTGTGTAAAGGGTTCCGTCACGAACCCGTAGCACTTTGAATCGCCTCAATCGGAGCTTCGTAGCAAAAGTTATGGCAATCTGAATTTTTATCTTATAATAGACAGTTTGTGTCAGAAAATTTCAGTTAGGAAATTCACCAGGGAAAAGGAAAAGAAAATAAAAAAAAAGGGGACGCGGCCCAGCCGGCCCAGCCGCGGCAGCAACAACCCGCGCTAGCAGGAGCAGCAACCCACGCCAAGAAGCAATAGCCCCAGGCGCTGTATGACGGATAGTATCTTGCCGCCGCCATTTCACGACGAGGCGGCCCGTCGACCAGTAGCGTCGGCTGATCGTGGGACCCACACGTCAGCGTGTTCTTCCCCAACTCGCGAACATCTCTGATTTCTCCGGAATCGGGCCGAATTCAAACTATTTCTCCCTGAAAATCTTTGCCTATACCAATCTCTACGACCCCCTTTTCCAACCCCCCCAAAAATCGCCATCTACCCGCCATCGCTGAAATTGCTTTCGGAGTTGCGAGCCGAGCTCGAAGCGCCGCCGCCACATGACCCCGATCGCCTCGCACACCTGGGAGTCGCCACCACTGACGACCCTCCTTCTCCCCGCAGCCGACGCCGCAGTCGCCACCTCGCCCGCCACTCCGGTGAAGGAATATGCCACGAGAGGCAATAATAAAGTGTTTATTATGTGTATTCCAAGTATATGATAGATGTTTATTTTGCATGCTATAATTGTATTAATACGGAAACATTAATACATGTGTGTTTAATAAACAAACAGAAAGTTCCTAGTTATGCCTCTCTCATAAACTAGCTCGTTGATTAACAAGATGATCAAGGTTTCCTGATCATGGACATTGGATGTTGTTAATAATGGGATCACAAAATTAGTGTAATGATGTGATGAACATTCATCCGAAGTATAGCATTACGATCAAAGTCATTGAGTTTATATTGCTATAACAACTTACGAAGTGATCCTAATCCTTAGACCATGAGATCATGTCAATCACTATCAGGAAGAGTTTCTTGATAACATCAAACGTCACACCGTAATGTGGTGATTATAAAGATGGATTCAGAACTAATAAAGTGTTATGTTGAGGCTCATGGATCGAGAGTGGAATTTGTTCATCCCGATGACGGATAGATATACTGGGCCCTCTCGGTGATATCACATTGATTAGCTTGCAAGCAAGTGATTTGATCACTAGAATGTTATATCACAGAACGAGAAAAGAGTGCATGTCGATAGCGAGATCAAACTAGGTATGGAGATACCGATGATCGAATCTCGGACATGTAATATATCGTGAAACAAAGGGATTAAGATACTAGCGTAAAAGGTTCAAGCGATCACAAGAAAGTCATCGTTGAATGTGTGGGAGTCGATGGGTCTCGGATCCCGCTTCGATTATTGATCCGAGAGGGGTCTCGATCATGTCCGCATTATTCACGAACCGTAGGGTGACACACTTAAGAGACACCGACATCCAATTGGAGCAAATGTTTCATGCCGAAAGAATGAACAAGCGCAGAATTTATTTCACTAGATACCGAAACAGGTTTTCGGGTGAAATTGCATAAAGTGGTTATGCATGTGAAATAGAATTCTAGCAAGGGTTATTTGTGAATGTTTGTCATTAAAGTAATTGACAAAATTCTGAATAAAATAAAAGAGTTTTATTTAATGAGAGTTTGCATTAAATTTGGTGGAAATTTAATGGGAATTTTGAGTGGACTTTTGAGTGGAGGGAATTTAGAGGAGTTTTGTGAGTGGAGTGTCCACCCACATGAAGAGGGGAGGGCAAGGGCAGCCCCATGCGCCGCCACCCCCTTGGGGTTCCCCCTCCTCCTATAAAAGGAGCCCCTCCTCCTCACTTGTCTCTCACACCTCCTCGTGAAGGATCTCTCTCCCCCTCTAGAATTTATCCCCCATGGTCTCGGACTAGCGAGATACATGTTCCCGGTGGCTATTAGGCAAGGAGTTGTGCTTCCGCTGCATCGCTGGAGCGAGGAGGCAGAGGTTGCTCGGTGCCTCGAACGTGTGTGCGAGCACGGATGCGCTGCTAATTTGCGGCGCTAGGACTTCCTCTCGATCTTGAGATCGGCAAGAGATCGTCTACATCAACCACGAGTTGAACTCGTTAAGCTTTGTCGGTCTTCAAGGGTATGTTCTCTACGGATATACATCCGCCCGTTGTTTGTATCTAGTATATATAGATCTTGGTATATAGTTCACATCGTAGGAAAATTTTTGTTTTCTATGCGAACCCTACAAAGGGTATCGAGCCGGATCTATGCGTAGATACTTTACACTGGTAGTACACATATGAGTATGTGGGCGATGATGATCATGTTGTTGCTCCTTTGTTGTGATTTTGGATATTGGTGGCATAGTGGGATGAAGCGGCGGACAAACTTTACATGTCCTCGCACATGAGACTTGTTCCACGCTTGACATGCAACTAGTTTGCATAAGTGGCTAGCGGGTGTCTGTCTCCTACTATAGTCAATATCTATTTTGCAAGCGAGTTGTCAACAATTTGATTATCCTCGTTGTGGTTCATGTTCGTAGGTAAGAACGGTTCTATCTCGAAAGCCCTAAGCCACGTAAAACTTGCAATGGATAAATTAGAGGCGTCTAGTTTAGATTGTTCTTTGGGCTAGTGTTATGATATGGTAGTGTTGTAAGTAGAAGTATGAGATGATACTCTTACAACACACATAGCGTGTAAAGTCCATAGACCTTGGATTTACACATATAGGTATGATAGTGATCATACCACGATGCACATGATAGAGATCATCTGTGGGAACCATATAATTTCACTAATAAACATATGATGTTTGATTACATCTTATATTGCTTGTTTAGCACTTTGTTAAGCATAATAAGATGATCCCTCATTTAAATATCAAGATAAGAATGTGTTCTTCCTTTAGTATGCACCGATTATGTTTTCGTCGCTCCAAGACATCACGTGATGATCGGGTGTTCTTGGATCCACGACCATATTTCGGTGTAAAAGCAGTTACACGCAAATACTAAGGTTCTAACTTACAGCCTAGCATGTACAGACATGGCCTCGGAACACGCATCAAAGGTTAAGCATGAGTCATATAGTTGATATGATGCCCATTTGATGCTCGCCTTTGAAGCTATACCGACTCACGTGATGATCGGACTTGGTATAGTGGATTTGGTTCGTGTAATCACCAAAAGGACACGAGGGATGTCGCTTTTGAGTGGGAGTTCATTCGTAATATAGATTAGTTGAACTCGATCTATCATATACTTAGTCTAAACTTTACAAATTCTGTTGTAGATGGCACCACCTGTTTTTAATTTCAATGCGTTCATGGAGAAAGAGAAACTAGCAACGAACGGTAGCAACTTTACTGAATGGGCCATGAATTTGAGGATTCTCCTCTCTGCTGCACAAAAGCAATATGTGCTAGAAGCGCCGTTAGGCCCCCCACCTTTTGATGATGCCCCTGACGAGGAGAAGAATGTCTATCAGACTCACGGGAGGACCACAACTTAGTTCATTGCGGCATATTGTATGGGCTAGAGCCGAACTTCAAAAGCGTTCAAAACGGCAATGCATTTGATACAATGGGTGAGTTGAAAATGATTTTACACACATGTCTGTAGAGAGCTACAATGCTTCGTAAAAGTTCTTTAGCTGCATGATGGAAGAGCACAACTCCGTTAGTGAGCATGTACTCAAGATGTCGGGTTACGATAAGCTTGTGTCCTTGGGAATAACGATTCCCATTGACTTAGGCATCCATCATATTCTGCGGTCTACGCCACCTAGCTATAAGAGCTTCGTGATGAACTATAATATGCAAGGCATGAAGAAGTCTCCCGAGCTTCACAATGCTTAAACTGCGTAGTGGAGATCAAAAGGAACATCAAGTGTTGATGATCAATAGGAACACTGGTTTCAAGAAAGACAAGAAGGGAAAACGGAAGGGAAGTAAGGGCGGCAAGCCTGTTGCCGCGCCTGAAAAGAAACCCCGAGTTGGACCTAAGTCTGATTCCGAGTGCTACTATTGTAAGGGTCACATCGAAGCGAATCGCCCCAAGTATCTGCGACAAGAAGGCCGGCAAGGCAAACAAAGGTATATATGATATACATGTTATTGATGTGTACTTGACTAGTGCTCGCAGTAGCACCTGGGTATTTGATACCGGTTCAGTTGCTAATATTTGTAACTCGAATCAGGGGCTGCGGAACAAGCGACCGCTAGCAAGGGGTGAGGTCAAGATGCGTGTCGGCAATGGATCAAACGTTGATGTAATCGCCGTCGGAACGCTGCCTCTCCACTTACCGTCGGGATTAGTCATAAACTTAAATAAATGTTATCTGGTGCCTGCACTGAGCATGAACATTGTATCTGGATCATGTTTGATGCAAAGTGGTTATTCATTTAAATCTGAGAACAATGGTTATTCCATTTATATGAATGAAATATTTTATGGTCATGCACCGATGATGAATGGTTTATTTCTGTTAGATCTCGATGATAATGTTACACATATTCATAATGTTGATGCTAAAAGGATTAAACTTAATGATGATATATCCGCATATATGTGGCACTGCCGTCTAGGTCATATTGGCATTAAACGCATGAAGAAGCTCCATTCGGATGGACTTTTGGAATCACTTGATTATGAATCATTTGATACATGTGAGCCATGCCTTATGGGCAAGATGACTAGAACGCCGTTTTCCGGTTCAATGGAGCAGGCGTGATTTATTGGAAATCATACATTCTGATATATGTGGTCCAATGAGTGTGTCGGCGCGAGGTGGATATCGTTATTTTGTTACTTTCACGGATGATTTGAGTAGATACGGTTATATCTACTTGATGAAACACAAGTCTGAAACCTTTGAAAAGTTCAAGGAATTTCTGAATGAAGTGGAAAATCATCGTAATAGAAAGATCAAATTTCTACGGTCCGACCGTGGAGGTGAGTATCTAAGTTACGAGTTTAGCACTCACATGAAAGAGTGTGGAATTGTTTCACAACTCACACCTGCGGAACACCACAAATAAATGGTGTATCGAACGTCGTAATCGTACTTTATTAGATATGGTTCGATCTATGATGTCTCGACGGACTTGTCGTTGTCATTTTGGGGTTATGCACTAGAAACCGCATTCACTTTAAATCGGGCACCATCTAAATCCGTTGAAAAGACACCAGATGAATTGTGGTTTGAAACAAACCTAAGCTGTCATTTCTAAAGTTTGGGGTTGCGATGTTTATGTGAAGAAACTTCAACCGGATAAACTCGAACCCAAAGCGAAAAATGCGTCTTCATAGGATACCCTAAAGAAACTATCGGGTATTCCTTCTATCACAGATCCGAGGGCAAGGTTTTGTTGCCAAGAATGGATCCTTTCTAGAGAAAGAGTTTCTCGCGAAAGGTGTGAGTAGTCGGAAGGTAGAACTCAAGAGGTTGTGGAACCTTCTCTTCAAAGTATGGCGAGTAGCGCACGGAAGTTGTTCCGAGTTGGCTCCACCTGTTGAAGAGGGAACTAATGATAATGATCATGAAACTCGAAGAGAGTACTACCGAACCTCGCAGTCAAACAGACGCTGCAGCCCCGTCAGACGGAAATCTGTCATAAATTTCATGGTTGATGAAAATAATGACCTGCGACGTATGAAGAAGCGATGATGAGCCCGGATTCCAACAAATGGTTAGAAGCCATGAAATCCGAGATGGAATCCATGTATGAAAATCAAGTTTGGAACTTGGTGGAATTACCTCACACCGAAAGGCCGTGGAGAACAAATGGATTTTCAAAAGGAAAATCGATCTTGATGGTAATGTGACCATCTATAAAGCTCGACTTGTCGCAAAGGGGTTTCGACAAATTCAAGGAGTTGACTACGATGAGACTTTCTCTCCGTAGCGATGCTAAAGTCAGTTAGGATTATGTTAGCAATTGCTGCATATTTCGATTATGAAATATGGCGATGGATGTCAAAACCGTTTCTCAATGGTAATATCGAAGAAGAGTTGTATATGATACAACCAAAGGGTTTTGTCGATCCTAAGGATGCTAACAAGGTGTGCAAGCTTCAGCGATCCATCTATGGATTGAAGCAAGCATCGAAGTTGGAATCTCCGCTTTGATGAGGTGATCAAAGAGTTTGGATTTGTCCAAACTTATGGAGAAGCTTGTATTTACAAGAAAGTGAGTGGGAGCAATGTGGCATTTCGATATTATATGTGGATGACATATTATTGATCGGAATGATATAGAACTTTAAACAGTGTTAAAAGTTATCTAAACAACAAATTTTCAATGAAGGACCTAGGTGAGCGTCATACATATTAGGCATAAAGATCTATAGAGATAGATCTAGGCGCCTAATAGGGCTATCAAAGTACATACCTTGATAAGATTTTAAAGAAGTTTAAAATGGACGAAGTAAGAAGGGTTCTTACCTATGTTGCAAGGCAATACATTGAGTAAGACTCAAAGTCCGGAATGGAAGAAAGAGAGATAATGGACAAAGTCCCCTATGCTTCAGCCATAGGCTCTATAATGTACGCCATGCTATGTACAAGACCGGATGTGGCACACGCTATTAGTTTGACTAGTAGGTACCAATCGGATCCAGGTTCGGAACACTGGATAGCGGTCAAGAATATCCTTAAGTACTTACGAAGAACTAGGATATGTTTCTTGTATACGGAGGTGAAGAAGAGCTCGTCGCTAAGTGTTATGTCGACGCTAGCTTTGACACCGATCCGGATGACTCTAAGTCTCAATCCGGATACGTATTTCTCATGAATGGCGGAGCGGTTAGTTGGAGGAGCTCCAAACAACCTGTGGTAGCGGGATCAACAACGGAGGCCGAATATGTTGCTGCTTCGGAAGCGGCTCAGGAAGCAGTTTGGATGAAGGAGTTCATATCCGAACTAGGAGTTGTGGCAAACGCGTTGGATCCAATGGTGATCTATTGTGACAACAATGGTGCCATTGCCAATGCCAAAGAGCCAAGGTCTCACAAGCATTCCAAGCATTTTAAGCGCCGGTTTCACTCCATCCATGAGCATGTCAAGGATGGAGATATAAAGATTTAGAAGTACATACGGATCTCAATGTAGCAGATCCGTTGACTAAAACTCTCCTAGAGCAAAACATGATCAACACCAGAACTCAATGGGTGTTAGATTTATCACTATGTAACTAGATTATTGTCTCTAGTGCAAGTGGGAGATCAAGGGAATATGCCCGAGAGGCAATAATAAAGTGTTTATTATGTGTATTCCAAGTATATGATAGATGTTTATTTTGCATGCTATAATTGTATTAATCTGGAAACGTTAATACATGTGTGTTTAAACAAACAAAGATCCTAGTTATGCCTCTCTCATAAACTAGCTCGTTGATTAACAAGATAATCAAGGCTTCGATCATGGACATTGGATGTTGTTAATAACGGATCACAAAATTAGTGTAATGATGTGATGAACATTCATCCAAGTATAGCATTACGATCAAAGTCATTGATTTTATATTGCTATAACAACTTACGAAGTGATCCTAATCCTTAGACCATGAGATCATGTCAATCACTATCACCTAAGAGTTTCTTGATAACATCAAACGTCACACCGTAACAGGTGATTATAAAGATGGATTGAACTAATAAAGTGTTATGTTGAGGCTCATGGATCGAGAGTGGAATTTGTTCATCCCGATGACGGATAGATATACTGGGCCCTCTCGGTGATATCACATTGATTAGCTTGCAAGCAAGTGATTTGATCACTAGAATGTTATATCACAGAACGAGAAAAGAGTGCATGTCGAACGAGATCAAACTAGGTATGGAGATACCGATGATCGAATCTCGGACATGTAATATATCGTGAAACAAAGGGATTAAGATACTAGCGTAAAAGGTTCCACGATCACAAGAAAGTCATCGTTGAATGTGTGGGAGTCGATGGGTCTCAGATCCCGCTCGATTATTGATCCGAGAGGGTCTCGATCATGTCCGCATTATTCACGAACCGTAGGGTGACACACTTAAGAGACACCGACATCCAATTGGAGCAAATGTTTCATGCCGAAAGAATGAACAAGCGAGGAATTTATTTCACTAGATACAAACAGGTTTTGGTGAAATTGCATAAAGTGGTTATGCATGTGAAATAGAATTCTAGCAAGGGGTTATTTGTGAATGTTTGTCATTAAAGTAATTGACAAAATTCTGAATAAAATAAAAGAGTTTTATTTAATGAGAGTTTGCATTAAATTTGGTGGAAATTTAATGGGAATTTTGAGTGGACTTTTGAGTGGAGGGAATTTAGAGGAGTTTTGTGAGTGGAGTGTCCACCCACATGAAGAGGGAGGGCAGGGGCAGCCCCATGCGCGCCACCCCTTGGGGTTCCCCCCCTCCTCCTATAAAAGGAGCCCCTCCTCCTCACTTGTCTCTCACACCTCCTCGTGAAGGATCTCTCTCCCCCTCTAGAATTTATCCCCCATGGTCTCGGACTAGCGAGATACATGTCCCGGTGGCTATTCGGCAAGAAAGAGTTGTGCTTCCGCTGCATTGCGGGAGCGAGGAGGGGGAGGTTGCTCGGTGCCTCGAACGTGTGTGCGAGCACGGATGCGCTGCTAATTTGCGGCGCTAGGACTTCCTCTCGATCTTGAGATCGGCAAGAGATCGTCTACATCAACCACGAGTTGAACTCGTTAAGATTTGTCGTACTTCAAGGGTATGTTTGTGGCATCCCGCCAAAACCACTACTAGAAAATCGCGTTGAATTTGTGCATTGCATCGTCATCATCATGCATTGTTGCATTAAACTATTTCGTAAAGCCGTTTCGTTTTCTAAAACCGCCCCACCTCCTTTCAAATATCAAACCCCCGGAAGTTCCGGATATTTTGTTGTCTAAAAACTAGTTATAAAAGTTATATGGAAATAAATAAAGTATTTAATTTATTTCGGTAGGGGCAGTCGAACGGGCCGAGTGGAGCCGAACGACCACCCCCGTGTTTTTAAATCGGCCCAACCTGCCAGCCCTACCTAATCCTATTCCTACCTAAAACCCTACCCACACCCCCACTCCACCTCATCCCAACCATTCAGGGCATGCCACATCAGCCACCCAAACACCCCCCACCAATCACCCCCTGCCACTTGGCCTCTCCCTCACCAAACCCACCCCAGCCTCAGCACACACACTTGTAACGACACCGCACTGGCTGCCCCACTCCCTGCCAAGGCGTCAGACGCCCTGGCCCAACCCTCAACCCTCTCACCTTGCACGTCCTGCATCGAAGCACCCTGGCCCCACGTGACCCCACCAGCCCTCCTCTCCCCCGAGGCGCCGCTCGCCGCCGGACCACCCAGCGCCACGCCCTGCGCCTCAAGGCTCTCTCTCCTAGCCTCCCTCCCGGCCGCCAAGGCCTCGCCTGCCAGCCTCCGCCACGCAGCTTCCACCCCTTTGCTCCCCTGCCGGGCCAAGAACCTCCGCCACCGCCTCGGTGTCCGCCACCACCGCCTCCTCCTGGCGACGCTGGCCGCCTCCTCCGCCGCTTTCGCCTCGCCCTGCCAGACGACCCGCGCCCGCTTCTCCTCCGCTCTCCCTTCTGCGCCTGCTCGTTGGTGCCCGCCTTCCGTGAGCTCCTCCTCCCTGCTGCCGCGCCGCGTCCCCAGAGCACCGCCCGTCCTCCGCTCCCGTGCGCCCGCTTCGCCGCCCTCGCCACCTTCTCCCGCCGCCCGCCAGAGTCGCCGGGCGCCGCTTCTAGCCGGAGCCCAGCCGCTTCATATCCTGCGACCTCGCTTCGCCATCATTGACCCGCCTCCGTTAAATGCCAAGCTCGTGGCCCTTCCTGCTGCATGCGTTCCGCGGCCGCCTGCGCAACCTCGCGATGCACCTCTTCGGCCCTCCGATCCCGGTCGCCAGATCGCATAAGACCACCAAGTGCTTCATGGATAAGAAGACGGACCCGGAACCGAACCAGCACACCCTCGGAGTCGGCTAAGTCGCCGAGACGCCGTCGAACCCGCAGGCTCCGACAGGAACCGACAAGATCTACGCAGACGCGCCACGGATTCGTGAAACCCGCCAACGCCAAGTCCGCCTCATTTAACGCCAAGATCTCCTATCGGAACGAGGTCGACACAGGATTGAAGCACCAAGGCCTTCATGGAATCGACAAGTTCGCTTCATGGGCACAGGCGCCAAGGTCGTCTCACGGAAAGGCGTGGACCCGCAAGACCTTCGAAGACAAGAACGGCACCGACACAAGTTCTGCCCGGACACCGAGACCCGATGCGACAAGATCTACCCGTTATCGAACGACCGAGTCCGAGAACGTTTCCGCCGAGAACAATCCGTCCGGACCCCGAGACCCACCCCGAACCCCGGAACCCGAGATCGTCGAGCCCCCTCTGATGTGTGACCCCTTTTCCTCGGACCCTATTTTATAACATAACCAAATTGTTGCATATTAATTGTCATCTCGCATGCATATTGTTGGTTTGGGGGCCTTATGCCGATTCACCTAATAACTAAATATGGGGCCCATATGCGGGAAAATCTAGTCTCATATCGGCCTCATTTAAACTTGTGTAGCGAACCGGTATCTTATCTTGCCTTGCTAAAACAACATTTAAATTGCGGGGAATCTAAACAACTTGAACCACCTAATTAATTGTCGGGACCCCGGTTCCACTTAATTTGACCTAATTGCATCGCACCTTGCCACGCCATACATCATACATGCATCATGCCCGATCTTCTGCCGTGTATTAAATATTGCATCCGGTGTTTCTTCTAGTGTTTTGGTTCTTCGCGGATAAGGCCTTTGAGTTGATGTGAGCTTCGCCCCGATCTTCGGTTGAACCTTCGACAATGTTTTCAGGCGAGCATCTCCCCCTTTCTACCTATTTTACTTTTATAGTATTTACTTCCCTCCTGTTGATCTATTGCTAACTGTGTTGCGTTGCTCTAGTTTCGTACCCGTGATATCCCTGGCAGCCATATATAGCCTTGGACACATCCTATTACCTGTTGTTTGGTAGATAGATGGACCCGCGTGTCGTAGTCGCTTGCTCAAGTGTTTTCCTTGTCGTCAAGGACCACCTTTGTTGGAGGATTGCCGCATGTTGACGTTGGAGATGATCATGGCTTTAATTATTGTTTCACTTTAATTCCTGTTTAACAACTAAAATTGAATTAAGCAGAGGCATCGGTGGGTGATAGGTAAGTTTTGGTTTCCGACCGCCCACTTGTGTCCCGTAGGACCCGAGTTCTTGACACTGTTAGAGATCGAGCGCTAACCACAGGTGGGGAGATATGGGCCCCCCATTGATAATTACCTGATTTCAAAGTATTGTACCGGGGGCCACAAACTAGTTTGAGGTGTTTCTACTATCCTGTACTTATGCCATGTTTACTACTTTAATTACGATTGTGCGAAAGCGCGTGTACTGTTTAGGAAAGCGGGATGTTTTCGCGGTATGGACAGTCCCCGTTTGGGGACCTGTCACGATATCTTGCCATCGGCAAAACCGAGTCCGTCTCGGAGACCGCCGACTCCGTTGCGGTGTCGACTCGGGGGGTGGCCCCGGTGCTTGCTTTGGGTGCAGGGCGTCGTGACTTAGGCCCCGCCGACATACCGATGGGTGTATGTTAAGCGATCGGCAAAAGGGTGAAGTGCACGTGGATACTTTGGTGCACCCTGCGGTTTAATCTTTTAGAAGCCGTGTCCGCGGTTATGGGCGACTTGGAGCACGATGTACGATCATAGACAACTATAACTAAAGTTTACTGTTTTAAAATGACTTGTTTCCGATATGATTAGTAATCACTTCACTACAAATGAATGGCTAAGTAAAAGTATCAACATCTTTGGTTTTGGGTTATCTCATGCTAATTGAATCTGACTAGTAAGTGATGCCACTATAACGGAATGATTAACTAAAAGTGCCCACTGCTTACTTTACCAGGACGATTACCTAAACTTGATTAGTAAAGTACCACAACTATAACTGAATAATTAAAACTGCCAACGGTGTGAGTTCCTCGGTTGACTTCCTCGTTTGGTCTCGAGGGGGAAACGCCAGGATGGGTTTGATTGATGATAGTATCAGGTTGGATCCGAATAGGTCTTTCTCACCCCTCTCTGATAGCCGCCAGTTGTATCGAGTCTCTATAGGTTGTTTAGTGCATCTGCCGCCGCTCGATCCACCATACCTATGTGGCGAGGACCGCGAATTCTAGCCTCGCTGTAATCGGCCTCGATCTTGACGCTCCTTCTTTTCCTTTGCCCTTTGTCGGCACCCTTTGTCTAAGCAGGTTTTGAGATCGGCGTCGTTAGCGTGGTTACCCTTCCGCTTGGCACAAGGGTTATGGACGCCATTGGTTATTCTTGAGGCTCTTAGCCCCATTTGCATCTTGTTCGTAGTGACGCTCCCTCTTTTCAAGGTGATTTGGATCTTTGTACCGTATATTTGTATTCTTGACTCTTTGAGTCGCTTTGTATATATATCTACATGGGTCCCATCGAGGACTGTGTAATGTTATTACTTTGTTTTTCCACCGCATAAAGTGCTGGGGCACCTTCAATCGTTTCTATGCGGGTTTGGCGAGTTTATTTGAAACTTGCATAGGGCCGATCGAGGGTGTTACAGAGTGGTATCGAGCTCAGCTATTGCGATACCCCACAAGTCCAAATAGGATAACCTAGCTAACGCCAAGTAGAGTGTCAAAACTATTTTGAAAATCGGTTGGATAGTTACGATTAGGCCTGATTTTACTTCTTACCCCTGCTGTTCCTCTTACCTCACGCGATTGAATCGCCTCTTATCTTTTCTTGAGTCCAGATTTCGTGGTTGGGTTTCCGCCGTACCTTTAGGGTTTCGCCTCCTTTGATAACGGTGTTGATACCTCTGTTGTTCAAGCTGCCTGATGAATCCGTCTACGGTGTTACCATCCTTTGTTCCTTGTTTGTGCCTTCCGGTGTTTTCCGACGCGACGAAGTCTTCTACGCCAGATCCGATGCAGAGTCTGCATCGCTCCTTTGATCAGAACCTCGCTTGTCGAGATCTTCAGTCTGAATCCGAGGGTTGGTTGCATAATCTGTCTATTCGGGTACAGGGTAATGCTTTGAGTGCGGGATGGAGTCGCGACCATACCACTACTCTTATCATTCGCTTATGTACATTGAATGGTGGGTCGATGCAATTTTACCCCGTCCATGGAAGTTAGAGGTGGCCTTACCTTTAACTTCGTCCGTTGTTTATCCGGGGTGCTCTCTCGACGATCAGGGACAACGACCTCTTGTTAGTGGTGTCGCGAGGATCTACACGAAGCGAGAAGACGCAGATCGCCGACCCTTCCTTCCGGTACCATGAGGCGGATCTCGAGGGCGAGATCCCTTGTTAGTGGTGTCGAATTGTGGCATCCCGCCAAAACCACTACTAGAAAATCGCGTTGAATTTGTGCATTGCATCGTCATCATCATGCATTGTTGCATTAAACTATTTCGTAAAGCCGTTTCGTTTTCTAAAACCGCCCCACCTCCTTTCAAATATCAAACCCCCGGAAGTTCCGGATATTTTGTTGTCTAAAAACTAGTTATAAAAGTTATATGGAAATAAATAAAGTATTTAATTTATTTCGGTAGGGGAAGTCGAACGGGCCGAGTGGAGCCGAACGACCACCCCCGTGTTTTTAAATCGGCCCAACCTGCCAGCCCTACCTAATCCTATTCCTACCTAAAACCCTACCCACACCCCCACTCCACCTCATCCCAACCATTCAGGGCATGCCACATCAGCCACCCAAACACCCCCCACCAATCACCCCCTGCCACTTGGCCTCTCCCTCACCAAACCCACCCCAGCCTCATCACACACTTGCACCTAACACACCCACTGGCCGCCCACTCACGCCTGCAGACGCCTGGCCAACCCTCAACCTCTCACGCTGCACGTCCTGCATCGAGCCACCCCTGGCCCCACGTGACCCCACCAGCCCTCCTCTCTCCCCGAGGCGCCTTCTTCCTCCGCCCAGCGCTCTTCCGCCCTCTCCAGCGCCTCCCCGTCGCCAAGGCCTTCCGGCCAGCCCGCCTCGCCTGCCGCCTCAGCGCAGCCTTCCACCCCGCTCGCCTCTCACGGCCGCAACCTCCGCCACCGCCCGGCCTCCACCACCGCGCCTCCTCCTGGCGGCGCTGGCCGCCTCCTCCGCCGCTCCCTCGTCGCCCTGCCTTGCAAGGCCAGACGCCCGACCTAGCTCCGCCCGCGCTCCTCCGCTCTCCCTTCGCCCCGCCAAGCCGTTTGCCCGCCTCCTCCCGTGAAGCTCCGCCTCTCCCTCATTGCCGCGCGCGTCCCAAAGCAGCCGCCCGCCCTCCGCCTCCCGTGCGCCGCTCTGCTTCGCCGTCCTCGCCACCTTCTCCCGCCGCCGTCCGCCGCCCAGGAGTCGCCGGCGCCGCCCTGCAGCCGGCCGGAGCCCAGCGCCCTCTGCCCCATCTCCCTGCGACCTCGCTCGCCAGTCCGCTGGACCCCGCCTCCGTTCGTCGCAAGCTCGTCAGGCCCTCTCCTGCTGCATGCGTTCAGGCCGCGGCCGCCCCGTGCGCAACCCCTCGCGATGCACCTCTCTGGCGGCCCTCCGATCCCCCGGTCGCCAGATCGCACAAGACCACCAAGTGCTTCGTCATGGATAAGAAGACCGGACCCCGGAACAACGGCACACCTCTCGAGTCGGCGCAAGTCGCCGAGACGCCGTCGAACCCCGCAGGCCTCCGACAGGGAACCGACAAGATCTACGGCACGGACGCGCCATGGATTCGGTGAAACCCGCCAACGCCAAGTCCGCCTCACGAACGCCAAGATCTCCTATCGGAACCCGGAGGTCGACACAGGATTGAAGCACCAAGGCCTTCATGGAATCGACAAGTTCTGCTTCATGGGCACGGAGCGCCAAGGTCGTCTCACGGAAACCGAAGCGTGGACCCGGCAAGACCTTCGCGAAGACAAGAACGGCACCGACACAAGTTCTGCCCCGGACACCGAGACCCCGATGCGACAAGATCTACCCCGTTACCGAGAACGACCCCGGAGTCCGAGAACGTTTCCGCCGAGAACAATCCGTCGAACCCTGGACCCCGAGACCCACCCCGAACCCCGGAACCCGAGATCGTCGAGCCCCCTCTGATGTGTGACCCCTTTTCCTCGGACCCTATTTTATAACATAACCAAATTGTTGCATATTAATTGTCATCTCGCATGCATATTGTTGGTTTGGGGGCCTTATGCCGATTCACCTAATAACTAAATATGGGGCCCATATGCGGGCAAATCTAGTCTCATATCGGCCTCATTTAAACTTGTGTAGCGAACCGGTATCTTATCTTGCCTTGCTAAAACAACATTTAAATTGCGGGGAATCTAAACAACTTGAACCACCTAATTAATTGTCGGGACCCCGGTTCCACTTAATTTGACCTAATTGCATCGCACCTTGCCACGCCATACATCATACATGCATCATGCCCGATCTTCTGCCGTGTATTAAATATTGCATCCGGTGTTTCTTCTAGTGTTTTGGTTCTTCGCGGATAAGGCCTTTGAGTTGATGTGAGCTTCGCCCCGATCTTCGGTTGAACCTTCGACAATGTTTTCAGCGAGCATCTCCCCTTTCTACCTATTTTACTTTTATAGTATTTACTTCCCTCTGTTGATCTATTGCTAAGTGTTGCGTTGCTCTAGTTTCGCACCGTGATATCCTGGCAGCCATATATAGCCTTGGACACATCCTATTACCTGTTGTTTGGTAGATAGATGGACCCGCGTGTCGTAGTCGCTTGCTCAAGTGTTTTCCTTGTCGTCAAGGACCACCTTTGTTGGAGGATTGCCGCATGTTGACGTTGGAGATGATCATGGCTTTAATTATTGTTTCACTTTAATTCCTGTTTAACAACTAAAATTGAATTAAGCAGAGGCATCGGTGGGTGATAGGTAAGTTTTGGTTTCCGACCGCCCACTTGTGTCCCGTAGGACCCGAGTTCTTGACACCTGTTCCGAGATCGAGCGCGCTAACCACAGGTGGGGAGATATGGGCCCCCCATTGATAATTACCTGATTTCAAAGTATTGTACTGGGGGCCACAAACTAGTTTGAGGTGTTTCTACTATCCTGTACTTATGCCATGTTTACTGCTTTAATTACGATTGTGCGAAAGCGCGTGTACTGTTTAGGAAAGCGGGATGTTTTCGCGGTATGGGCGATCCCGTTTGGGGACCTGTCAGATATCGCCATCGACGCAAACCACGAGTCCGTCTCGAGACCGGCCGACTCCGTTGGTGTCGACTCGTGGGTGGCCCCGTGCTTGCTTTGGGTGCAGGAGCGTCGTGACTTAGGCCCCGCCGACATACCGATGGGTGTATGTTAACCGATCCGCAAAAGGGTGAAGTGCTGTGGATACTTTGGTGCACCCTGCAGGTTTAATCTTTTCGAGAAGCCGTGTCCGCGGTTATGGACGACTTGGAGCTGATGTCGATCATAGACAACTATAACTAAAGTTCTGTTTTAAAATGACTTGTTTCCGATATGATTAGTAATCGCTTCACTACAACAGAATGGCTAAGTAAAAGTATCAACGATCGCTGGTGGGTTTGGGTTATCTCATGCTAATTGAATCGACTAGTAAGTGATGCCACTATAACGGAATGATTAACTAAAAGTGCCCACCGCTACTTTACCGGGCGATTACCTAAACTTGATTAGTAAAGTACCACAACTATAACTGAATAATTAAAGCGCCAGCGGTGTGAGTTCCTCGGTTGACTTCCTCGTTTGGTCTCGAGAAACGCCAGATGGGTTTGATTGATGATAGTATCGGGTTGGATCCGAATAGGTCTTTCTCACCTCTCTCGATAGCCGGTTGTATCGAGTCTCTATAGGTTGTTTAGTGCATCTTGCCGTGCTCGATCCACCATACCTATGTAGGCGAGGACCGAATTCTAGCCTCGCGTGTCTTGGCCTCGATCGGCGCTCCTTCTTTTCCTTTGCCCTTTGTCGGCACCCTTTTGTCTAAGCAGGTTTTGAGATCGGCGTCGTTAGCGGGGTTACCCTTCCGCTTGGCAGGCGGTTATGGACGCCATTGGTTATTCTTCAGGGCTCTTAGCCCCATTTGCATCTTGTCCGTAGTCGGACGCTCCCTCTTTTCAAGGTGATTTGGATCTTTGTACCGTATATTTGTATTCTTGACTCTTTGAGTCGCTTTGTATATATATCTGTTCTGTGGGTCCCATCGAGGACTGTTGTGTAATGTTATTACTTTGTTTTTCCACCCGCACGAAAGTGCCTGGTGGGCACCTTCGAATCGTTTCTATGCGGGTTTGGCGAGTTTCGCTGAAACTTGCATAGGGCCGATTCTGAGGGTGTTACAGAGTGGTATCAGAGCTCAGCAGTTGCGATACCCCACAAGTCCAGCCTGTAGGATAACCTAGCTAACGGCCGAAGTAGAGTGTCAAAACTATTTTGAAAATCGGTTGGATAGTTCTGATTAGGCCTGATTTTACTTCTTACCCCTCTGCTGTTCCCTCTTACCTCTACGCGATTGAATCTGCCTCTTATCTTTTCTTCGAGTCCAGGATTTCTCGTGGTTGGGTTTCCGCCGTACCTTTAGGGTTTCGCTTCCTCCTTTGATAACGGTGTTGATACCTCTGTTGTTCAAGCTGCCTGATGAATCCGTCTACGGTGTTACCATTCTTTGTTCCTTGTTTGTGCCTTCCGGTGTTTTCCGACGCGACGAAGTCTTCTACGCCAGATCCGATGCCGAGTCTGCATCGCTCCTTTGATCAGAACCTCGCTTGTCGAAATCTTCAGTCTGAATCCGAGGGTTGGTTGCATAATCTGTCTATTCGGGTACAGGGTAATGCTTTGAGTGCGGGATGGAGTCGCGACCATACCACTACTCTTATCATTCGCTTATGTACATTGAATGGTGGGTCGATGCAATTTTACCCCGTCCATGGAAGTTAGAGGTGGCCTTACCTTTAACTTCGTCCGTTGTTTATCCGGGGTGCTCTCTCGACGATCAGGGACAACGACCTCTTGTTAGTGGTGTCGCGAGGATCTACACGGCGAGAAGACAGATCGCCGACCCTTCCTTCCGGTACCATGAGGCGGATCTCGAGGGCGAGATCCCTTGTTAGTGGTGTCGAATTGTGGCATCCCGCAAAACCACTACTAGAAAATCGCGTTGAATTTGTGCATTGCATCGTCATCATCATGCATTGTTGCATTAAACTTTTTCGCAAAGCCGTTTCGTTTTCTAAAAACGCCCCACCTCCTTTCAAATATCAAACCCCCGGAAGTTCCGGATATTTTGTTGTCTAAAAACTAGTTATAAAAGTTATATGGAAATAAATAAAGTATTTAATTTATTTCGGTAGGGGCAGTCGAACGGGCCGAGTGGAGCCGAACGACCACCCCCGTGTTTTTAAATCGGCCCAACCTGCCAGCCCTACCTAATCCTATTCCTACCTAAAACCCTACCCACACCCCCACTCCACCTCATCCCAACCATTCAGGGCATGCCACATCAGCCACCCAAACACCCCCCACCAATCACCCCCTGCCACTTGGCCTCTCCCTCACCAAACCCACCCCAGCCTCATCACACACTTGCGTGACACGCACCCAGCGCCCACTCCCGCGTGCGTGCGCCACTTGGCCCAACCCTCAACCCTCTCACGCGCTGCACGTCCCAGACCGAGCCACCCCCCTGGGCCCCACGTGACCCCACCAGCCCTCCTCTCTCCCCCCGAGGCGCCTTCTTCCTCGCCGCTGCCTCCGCCTGGCCGCCGCCTGGCCTCCCTCGGCGCCTCCTCCAAGGCCAAGGCCCGCCCGCCAGCCTCGCCAAGGCCTGCCTCCTCGCTGCTCTCGCCGGCCTTGCTTCCGCTCACCTGGCGGCCTCCCTCACAGGCTCAAGGCGACCTGCCGCCTGCTACGCCGACCAAGGCCAGACGACCTAGCTCCGCCCGCCGCTCCTCGCTCTCCCGCTGCGGCCCCGCCGCCCGTTGGTGCCCGCGCCTCCGGCGAGCTCGCCCTCCTCGCTGCCGGGCGCGTCCCCGCAGGCCACCGCCGCCTCCGCCTCCCGGCGCTCGCTGCCCTCGCCACCTTCTCCGCCGCCGCCAGAGTCGCTGGCGCTACCGGCCGGCCGGAGCCCAGCGCCCTCTGCCCCATCTCCCTGCGACCTCGCTCGCCAGTCCGCTGGACCCCGCCTCCGTTTGTCGCAAGCTCGTCGGGCCCTCTCCTGCTGCATGCGTTCAGCCGCCGCCGCCTGCGCAACCCTCGCGATGCACTCTTCGCGCCCTCCGATCCCCCGGTCGCCAGATCGCACAAGACCACCAAGTGCTTCGTCATGGATAAGAAGACCGGACCCCGGAACCGAACCCGGCACACCCTC
This sequence comes from Avena longiglumis, assembly GCA_030063025.1. NCBI lineage: Eukaryota > Viridiplantae > Streptophyta > Magnoliopsida > Poales > Poaceae > Avena > Avena longiglumis. The sequence continues at coordinate 449,742,233 of CP125974.1, read as the reverse complement.
TCGGAGTCGAAGCGCCAAGTCGCCGAGACGCCGTCGAACCCCGCAGGCCTCCGACAGGGAACCGACAAGATCTACGGCACGGACGCGCCATGGATTCGGTGAAACCCGCCAACGCCAAGTCCGCCTCACGAACGCCAAGATCTCCTATCGGAACCCGGAGGTCGACACAGGATTGAAGCACCAAGGCCTTCATGGAATCGACAAGTTCTGCTTCATGGGCACGGAGCGCCAAGGTCGTCTCACGGAAACCGAAGCGTGGACCCGGCAAGACCTTCGCGAAGACAAGAACGGCACCGACACAAGTTCTGCCCCGGACACCGAGACCCCGATGCGACAAGATCTACCCGTTATCGAACGACCGAGTCCGAGAACGTTTCCGCGAGAACAATCCGTCGAACCACGGACCCCGAGACCACCCGAACCGGAACCGAGATCGTCGAGCCCCCTCTGATGTGTGACCCCTTTTCCTCGGACCCTATTTTATAACATAACCAAATTGTTGCATATTAATTGTCATCTCGCATGCATATTGTTGGTTTGGGGGCCTTATGCCGATTCACCTAATAACTAAATATGGGGCCCATATGCGGGCAAATCTAGTCTCATATCGGCCTCATTTAAACTTGTGTAGCGAACCGGTATCTTATCTTGCCTTGCTAAAACAACATTTAAATTGCGGGGAATCTAAACAACTTGAACCACCTAATTAATTGTCGGGACCCCGGTTCCACTTAATTTGACCTAATTGCATCGCACCTTGCCACGCCATACATCATACATGCATCATGCCCGATCTTCTGCCGTGTATTAAATATTGCATCCGGTGTTTCTTCTAGTGTTTTGGTTCTTCGCGGATAAGGCTGTTGAGTTGATGTGAGTCGCCCGATCTTGGTTGAACCTTCGACAATGTTTTCAAAGCAGCATCTCCCCTTTCTACCTATTTTACTTTTATAGTATTTACTTCCTCCTGTTGATCTATTGCTAACGTGTTGCATTGCTCTAGTTTCGCACGTGATATCCCAGGCAGCCATATATAGCCTTGGACACATCCTATTACATGTTGTTTGGTAGATAGATGGACCCGCGTCGTAGTCGCTTGCTCAAGTGTTTTGCTTGTCGTCAAGGACCACCTTTGTTGGAGGATTGCCGCATGTTGGCGTTGGAGATGATCATGGCTTTAATTATTGTTTCACTTTAATTCTGTTTAACAACTAAAATTGAATTAAGCGAGGCATCGGGTGATAGGTAAGTTTTGGTTTCCGACCGCCACTTGTGTCCCAGAGGACCCGAGTTCTTGACACTGTTCGAGATCGAGCGCTATAACCAGTGGGGGAGATATGGGCCCCCATTGATAATTACCTGATTTCAAAGTATTGTACGGGGCCACAAACTAGTTTGAGGTGTTTCTACTATCCTACTTATGCCATGTTTACTACTTTAATTACGATTGTGCAGCGTGTACTGCTTTAGGAAAGCGGGATGTTTGCGGTATGGGCAGTCCCGTTTGGGGACTGTCATATCGCCATCGACGCAAACCACGAGTCCGTCGGAGACCGGCCGACTCCGTTGGTGTCGACTGTGGGTGGCCCTGCTTGCTTTGGTGCGGGAACGTCGTGACTTAGGCCCCGCCGACATACCGATGGGTGTATGTTAACCGATCCGCAAAAGGGTCGAAGTGCCTGTGGATACTTTGGTGCACCCCTGCAGGGTTTAATCTTTTCGAGAAGCCGTGTCCGCGGTTATGGACGACTTGGAGCACAGTGTCTGATCATAGACAACTATAACTAAAGTTTACTGTTTTAAAATGACTTGTTTCCGATATGATTAGTAATCAGCTTCACTACAACAGAATGGCTAAGTAAAAGTATCAACGACTGCTGGGTTTTGGGTTATCTCATGCTAATTGAATCTGACTAGTAAGTGATGCCACTATAACGGAATGATTAACTAAAAGTGCCCACTGCTTACTTTACCAGGACGATTACCTAAACTTGACTAGTAAAGTACCACAACTATAACTGAATAATTAAAACTGCCAACGGTGTGAGTTCCTCGGTTGACTTCCTCGTTTGGTCTCGAGGGGGAAACGCCAGGATGGGTTTGATTGATGATAGTATCAGGTTGGATCCGAATAGGTCTTTCTCACCCTCTCGATAGCCGCGGTTGTATCGAGTCTCTATAGGTTGTTTAGTGCATCTTTGCCGCTCAGTCCACCATACCTATGTAGGCGAGGACCGCCGAATTCTAGCCTCGCCGTGTACTGGCCTCAGTACTGACGCTCCTTCTTTTTCCTTTGCCCTTTGTCGGCACCCCTTTTGTCTAAGCAGGTTTTGAGATCGACGTCGTTAGCAGGGTTACCCTTCCGGCTTGGCACAGGGGTTATGGACGCCATTGGTTATTCTTCAGGGCTCTTAGCCCCATTTGCATCTTGTCCGTAGTCGGACGCTCCCTCTTTTCAAGGTGATTTGGATCTTTGTACCGTATATTTGTATTCTTGACTCTTTGAGTCGCTGTTGTATATATATCTGTTCTGTGGGTCCCATCGAGGACTGTTGTGTAATGTTATTACTTTGTTTTTCCACCCGCACGAAAGTGCCTGGTGGGCACCTTCGAATCGTTTCTATGCGGGTTTGGCGAGTTTGAAAACTTGCATAGGGCCGATTCGAGGGTGTTACAGTGGTATCGAGCTCGGCGGTTGCGATACACAAGTCCAGCCTGTAGGATAACCTAGCTAACGGTCAAGTAGAGTGTCAAAACTATTTTGAAAATCGGTTGGATAGTTACGATTAGGCCTGATTTTACTTCTTACCCTCTGTTCCCTCTTACCTCTACGATTGAATCGCCTCTTATCTTTCTTGAGTCCGAGATTTCTCGTGGTTGGGTTTCCGCTGCACCTTTAGGGTTTCGCCTCCTTTGATAACGGTGTTGATACCTCTGTTGTTCAAGCTGCACGATGAATCCGCTCACGTGTTACCATTCTTTGTTCCTTGTTTGTGCCTTCCGGTGTTTTCCGACGCGACGAAGTCTTCTCGCGATCCGATGCAAGTCTGATCGCTCCTTTGATCGAACCTCGCTTGTCGAAATCTTGATCGAATCCGAGGGTTGGTTGCATAATCTGTCTATTCGGGTACAGGGTAATGCTTTGAGTGCGGGATGGAGTCGCGACCATACCACTACTCTTATCATTCGCTTATGTACATTGAATGGTGGGTCGATGCAATTTTACCCCGTCCATGGAAGTTAGAGGTGGCCTTACCTTTAACTTCGTCCGTTGTTTATCCGGGGTGCTCTCTCGACGATCAGGGACAACGACCTCTTGTTAGTGGTGTCGCGAGGATCTACACGAAGCGAGAAGACGCAGATCGCCGACCCTTCCTTCCGGTACCATGAGGCGGATCTCGAGGGCGAGATCCCTTGTTAGTGGTGTCGAATTGTGGCATCCCGCCAAAACCACTACTAGAAAATCGCGTTGAATTTGTGCATTGCATCGTCATCATCATGCATTGTTGCATTAAACTATTTCGTAAAGCCGTTTCGTTTTCTAAAACGCCCACCTCCTTTCAAATATCAAACCCGGAAGTTCGGATATTTTGTTGTCTAAAAACTAGTTATAAAAGTTATATGGAAATAAATAAAGTATTTAATTTATTTCGGTAGGGGCAGTCGAACGGGCCGAGTGGAGCCGAACGACCACCCCCGTGTTTTTAAATCGGCCCAACCTGCCAGCCCTACCTAATCCTATTCCTACCTAAAACCCTACCCACACCCCCACTCCACCTCATCCCAACCATTCAGGGCATGCCACATCAGCCACCCAAACACCCCCCACCAATCACCCCCTGCCACTTGGCCTCTCCCTCACCAAACCCACCCCAGCCTCAGCACACACTTGCAACGCACCCCACCAGGCCCGCGTGGGCCCCGCCCCCGCCCCAACCCTCAACCCTCTCACTGTTGCCACGTCCTGCACCCACCCCAGGCCCGTGACCCACCAGCCCTCTCTCCTCCCCCAGGCGCCTCCCTCCCGCGCTTCCACCTTGCTCCTCTCAGGCGCCTGCAACCTCCGCCACCGCCTCACTGGTGTCCGCCCACCACCGCCTCCTTCACGCTGGCCGCCTCCGCCTCCCGCCGCCTTTCCTCGTCGCCCGCGCCTCACTGCCGCTAGCTCCTCCGCCGCTCTCCGCTTCCTGCGCCGCCCGGCTCGCGTCCGCCGTTGGTGCCCGCCTCCTCGAGCTCAGCTCCCCTCCCTCGCTGCCGGCGCCCGCGTCCCCGGCGAGGCCACCGCCCGTCCTCCGCTCCCTGCGGCCGCCTGCCGTCGTCCTCGCCACCTTCTCCGCGCCGTCCGCCCAGAGTCGGCGCCGCCGCAAGCCGGCCGGCCCAGCCTCTCGCCCATCTCCTGCGACCTCGCTCGCGATCCATGGACCCGCCTCCGTTAAATAAGCTCGTCAGGCCCTCTCCTGCTGCATGCGTTCGGCCGCCTGCGGCGCATAACCCTCGCGATGCACCTCTCTGGCGGCCCTCCGATCCCCGGCCAGATCGCATAAGACCACCAAGTGCTTTCCATGGATAAGAAGACCGGACCCCGGAACCAAACCCGACACACCCTCTCGGAGTCGAAGCGCCAAGTCGTCGAGACGCCGTCGAACCCCGCAGGCCTCCGACAGGGAACCGACAAGATCTACGGCACGGACGCGCCACGGATTCGGTGAAACCCGCCAACGCCAAGTCCGCCTCACGAACGCCAAGATCTCCTATCGGAACCCGGAGGTCGACACAGGATTGAAGCACCAAGGCCTTCATGGAATCGACAAGTTCTGCTTCATGGGCACGGGCGCCAAGGTCGTCACGAAACCGGCGTGGACCGGCAAGACCTTCGAAGACAAGAACGGCACCGACACAAGTTCTGCCGACACGAGACCCCGATGCGACAAGATCTACCCGTTACGAAAACGACCGAGTCCGAGAACGTTCCCGAGAACAATCCGTCGAACCTGGACCCCGAGACCCACCCCGAACCCCGGAACCCGAGATCGTCGAGCCCCCTCTGATGTGTGACCCCTTTTCCTCGGACCCTATTTTATAACATAACCAAATTGTTGCATATTAATTGTCATCTCGCATGCATATTGTTGGTTTGGGGGCCTTATGCCGATTCACCTAATAACTAAATATGGGGCCCATATGCGGGCAAATCTAGTCTCATATCGGCCTCATTTAAACTTGTGTAGCGAACCGGTATCTTATCTTGCCTTGCTAAAACAACATTTAAATTGCGGGGAATCTAAACAACTTGAACCACCTAATTAATTGTCGGGACCCCGGTTCCACTTAATTTGACCTAATTGCATCGCACCTTGCCACGCCATACATCATACATGCATCATGCCCGATCTTCTGCCGTGTATTAAATATTGCATCCGGTGTTTCTTCTAGTGTTTTGGTTCTTCGCGGATAAGGCCTTTGAGTTGATGTGAGCTTACCGATCTTGGTTGAACCTTCGACAATGTTTTCAAAGTAGCATCTCCCTTTCTACCTATTTTACTTTTATAGTATTTACTTCCTCCTGTTGATCTATTGCTAACGTGTTATGCGTTGCTCTAGTTTCGCACCCGTGATATCCACAGCAGCCATATATAGCCTTGGACACATCCTATTACCTGTTGTTTGGTAGATAGATGGACCCGTGTCGTAGTCGCTTGCTCAAGTGTTTTCCTTGTCAAGGACCACCTTTGTTGGAGGATTGCCGCATGTTGGCGTTGGAGATGATCATGGCTTTAATTATTGTTTCACTTTAATTCCTGTTTAACAACTAAAATTGAATTAAGCGAGGCATCGGTGGGTGATAGGTAAGTTTTGGTTTCCGATCCACTTGTGTCCCGTGGGACCCGAGTTCTTGACACTGTTCCGAGATCGAGCGCGCTAACCACAGGTGGGGAGATATGGGCCCCCCATTGATAATTACCTGATTTCAAAGTATTGTACCGGGGGCCACAAACTAGTTTGAGGTGTTTCTACTATCCTGTACTTATGCCATGTTTACTACTTTAATTACGATTGTGCGGCGCGTGTCTTTAGGAAAGCGGGATGTTTTAGCGGTATGGGCGATCCCGTTTGGGGACTCGCTGTCATATCTTGCCATCGACGCAAAACCCCGAGTCCGTCTCGAGACCGGCCGACTCCGTTGGTGTCGACTTTTGGGGTGGCCCCGTGCTTGCTTTGGGTGCAGGAACGTCGTGACTTAGGCCCCGCCGACATACCGATGGGTGTATGTTAACCGATCCGCAAAAGGGTCAAGTGCTGTGGATACTTTGGTGCACCGCAGGTTTAATCTTTTCGAGAAGCCGTGTCGCGGTTATGGACGACTTGGAGCACGGTTCCGATCATAGACAACTATAACTAAAGTTTACTGTTTTAAAATGACTTGTTTCCGATATGATTAGTAATCAGCTTCACTACAACAGAATGGCTAAGTAAAAGTATCAACGACTGCTGGGTTTTGGGTTATCTCATGCTAATTGAATCTGACTAGTAAGTGATGCCACTATAACGGAATGATTAACTAAAAGTGCCCACTGCTTACTTTACCAGGACGATTACCTAAACTTGATTAGTAAAGTACCACAACTATAACTGAATAATTAAAACTGCCAACGGTGTGAGTTCCTCGGTTGACTTCCTCGTTTGGTCTCGAGGGGGAAACGCCAGGATGGGTTTGATTGATGATAGTATCAGGTTGGATCCGAATAGGTCTTTCTCACCCCTCTCTGATAGCCGCCAGTTGTATCGAGTCTCTATAGGTTGTTTAGTGCATGCTGCCGCTGCCGCTCAGTCCACCATACCTATGTAGGCGAGGACCGCCGAATTCTAGCCTCGCCGTGTCTTCGCCTCGATCGACGCTCCTTCTTTTTCCTTTGCCCTTTGTCGGCACCCCTTTTGTCTAAGGGTTTTGAGATCGACGTCGTTAGGTGGTTACCCTTCCGGCTTGGCTCGCAGGGTTATGGACGCCATTGGTTATTCTTCAGGGCTCTTAGCCCCATTTGCATCTTGTTCGTAGTCGGACGCTCCCTCTTTTCAAGGTGATTTGGATCTTTGTACCGTATATTTGTATTCTTGACTCTTTGAGTCGCTTTGTATATATATCTGTTCTGTGGGTCCCATCGAGGACTGTTGTGTAATGTTATTACTTTGTTTTTCCACCCGCACGAAAGTGCCTGGTGGGCACCTTCGAATCGTTTCTATGCGGGTTTGGCGAGTTTCGCTGAAACTTGCATAGGGCCGATTCTGAGGGTGTTACAATGTTCTCTACGGATATACATCCGCCCGTTGTTTGTATCTAGTATATATAGATCTTGGTATATAGTTCACATCGTAGGAAAATTTTTGTTTTCTATGCTGCGAACCCTACACCAGCCACCGACCGCCGTCGCCTGCACACGCGGGATCCCGTGTCGCCACCGCGAGGAGATCCGCCACCTCGCCCCTGACATCGTCCCACCTCTCGCCGCCGCTGAGGACCGCCACCGCCGCCGCCCGACCATCGCTGGCCGCTAACCGCCTCCGGTGAGCCTCCCCTCGCCTCCTCTGGCCGACGGCATCCAGTGTCCAGATGAACCATTGATTAGTCAGCCCAGGGCGCCGACTGGTCAGCGCCACGTCGGCGTGGTCAAACGGTCATGTTTGACTATTTCCTTTAATTCGATTTATTTTGGCAGATTTTAGATGGAACTTGTAAAATTCATAGAAAATAATCTACTGGGCCAAAAATTGCAAATAAAATATGTATGGAATCAGTGTCTCATGTAGAATATACTGTATAGTTGTTTTATGCTTTTGCAGCAAGGTTTTGTCTTGGTTAATTAAATAAGTTAATGTTCTTTTTAGAGTATTAAATTCATAGAAAAAGTTCAGCAACTCCAAAAATTGCAAATAAGCTGTCCCTGGAATCAGTAGAACAAGAGGAGTCTTAAAGTGAATTAAAAAGGTAGACTTACAGTATTGGAATTTGTAGAATCTATATAAAGGCTTACTGGAGTATTTTAATTACTCAGGGAATTATATAAATCCTTTTTGAGTAATTCCAATTGGTACTGGTTCTATTTTAGGTTGCCTACACAGTGGATATTTTTCCAAGATTTTACAAATAGTTTATTAGCAGTGGCTAAATAATTGGGTCCTAGATCAATTGTTTGGGCATTTAAAATTGCATGCCTTGTTTTCTATGCACTTAAATTATTTTCCATGCATACATACAGTAGGTATACTGAATAAGAATATATGAAGCTATTGTAGCAATGTTCAACTTGTCATGCATGCATCTTGTGTTATCATTGTTTTTATATGATTGCGTATGGTTTGTTTATATGATTGCAATTGTATCGTGTAGATTGTGACGAGTGCAACGCTTGCTCGTGTGTGGATTATTCTTTCGACCGCTACAGCCAAGGCAAGTAGATGCTACCTTGTTCATGATGTTGTCCTACTATTTTCAATGCATTGTCGTATATTTTGTAGATGCATGTGTAGGATATTACTATCGCTATGCTATGTCCTATTATGTGGTAGGGTTTTCCCTGTAGATGAACCACCGTTGGTAGATGTGCTTAGCCATGCTATGATGAACGAGGGTTGGGATACATCACTGAAGTTGTTTCTAAATGTGTTGGTTTGTGAAAACTAAAAACAACTTAATCAATGAATCTCCTGGGTGAGATGGGATTGATAATTTTTGGTGGTATCATTGCGGAAAGGCACCTAGGTATCAAGAGAAAATGATTGGCTTCTTTATTTTGTAGCTTACGTGTACAACCATGTGCCAATAATAAAATGGGCGGTTGGTTGGACTCAGTAGGTTGTGGTAACTCAAACCCACGTATCTAGAGATGTAGAATTTTGGTAGGTTGGACTGGTGCGTGTCGGGTTTGGGGAGCTACTTCCCGAACGGTCCCTTCTTGGACTTCTCCCTATCATCACCCAATATGAGAGTGGTGGTACGAGCTGGGCTGGCCAAGTCACATGGGTAAAGTGTACTAACCCCTGCAGGGTGTATAAACTAATCGATTAGCTGTGTCCCCGGTTATGGACATCTGAGTTGCTTGATATTGAGTTCATGACATGTTTCTCTCTCATTCCAATTTCATAATTGCTTTAGTGTTGATGGGTTAACTTAATTGGGATCTTTTCAAAGAAAATCAAAAACCGTTTATGAAAGTAGGACAAAGGTATTTGCAATCGCAAGCTATCCACATCTCCACTTGCCAAATATGCATGTAGATGTTAGCACTATTGTCTCCTTTAGTAGCTCTACGTGCCATACATTCCATGTATTGACCCTTTGGGGCTGCTACGTTTCATGTTGCAGGATATTCCGATTCTGAGTGATCGATATTAGGCCACGGTACCCCACTCGGCACTTGTTCACTTGTAGGCAATTTGAATAATGGAGGATTTATTCTATTATGTTGCTACTTGAATAAGTTGAGCTAGCCTTGAGCTAAGCCTTTATTGTAATAATGATACTCTGGATCTTCGTTATGATACACGGATATTTTGCTATGTTATTCATCTTTATTCTATTGTGAGCCAATGAACCGATCCAGGGATTGGCATGTCACATAGAAGCTACGGTCTTTTCAGAACCGTAGTGTTACATAGTGGTAAGATGATAAGCTATCAAAGCACCCAAGTTATAAGTTCTATCCCTATTCAAAGCAGCTGCGATGAAAGCTAGATCAAAAGAAGATAACTTTCTAGCAATCTTTCTAGCAAGAACGCACTTGGTAATGAAATAGGCAAAATATTTAATGGATGGGAACTGAATGTTCCGAATTTTACCACTTTCCTTAGAGAAGTCGAAACCTTGGCAAATTTCAGCATATAAATCCATAAGTGACTTAGTCATCTCCTTGATCTTCTCACAAGATCCCCAATAAGGTACTCTAATTGCTGCATAGAAATCAGCAAAAGGCAGGTCAACAGGTAGATTGTGAAGGGGTTTGTAGCATGGAAAACAAAAAATTTCTATCGCATACAAACAAACAAGCCAAGATCTATCTACTATATTGTAGCAACGAGTCGATGGAATAACTTACCCTCAAAGATTCCAAAGCGGTTAACGAGAGCAGATTCTCGTGGGTGATGTAGTCGTACTCTTTTCGATCTCAAGATTGCGTAGACGATCCTTCCGGCGCTGCGTTCCGGCAGCGCTCCCGCAGTCGGTCACACGTTCGGTACTCGACGAAGACCTTCCTCTCCCTTGTTCCAGCAGACAGCGAAGGTTGTATCACTCTCCTCGCGATTCCGGCAGCACAACGGCGTGGTACCGGAAGTAGATGGGAGATCTCGCAGGGCTTCGACTTAAGCCGGAGCGAGTATGGTGGAGTATGAGAGAGCTTTAGTGGTCTAGGGTTTAGACACACCAATTAGAAGGCTCTAAACCGAAAGCTAGGGCAATTAGAAGCTCTAAACTTGACGGCTCTAAACCGGAGGCTGTGGCTAGGGTTTAGATTTAGAGGATAGGAACTTGTGTGTCTAGAGGAGGGGGCCCTGCCCCTCCTTTTATAGGTGGGAGGTGCGGCCAAGGGGAGGGAGTCCCTCCCCAACTCGGCCTTGGGTGGTGCGCCGGCTTGGAGAGGAGGGACTCCTCCCCCAAGTCGGTTTCAACCTCCTCTTTCCTCTTTCCCTCACTTTCCTGTTTTAGCCGTTTGACTTTCAAACTGGCCGTTTGACTTTTCAGTTTAGGATTCAATTTAATCCTTTATTTGGAACAGCGAGAACACTTAGTACATGATGCAATCATTCCAATATGCAATGACACATTCATGTACCCCTTCCCCTCCGGAGTGCCGGACATTCCGGAACCTTCTAGAACATTCCCGATGAAAACACCGAAATCATTTCCGAACTCCGAAACGGGACTTTCCTTATATGAATCTTATTCTCCGGACCATTCCGGATCTCCTCGTGATATCCCGGATCCCATCCGAGACTCCGAACAACATTCGGTCTCTTTCTCATAATACCATAACTACTCAAACAACGTCGAATCCTTAAGTGTGTCTCCCTACGGTTCGTGAATTATGTGGACATGATCGAGACACTTCTCCGAACAATAACCAATAGAGGAATCTGGAAATTCATATGGATCCCACATATTTCTACGATTACTTTGCGATCGAATGAACCACTTACATACGATACCAATTTCCCTTTGTCTCACGATAGTTTACTTATCCGAGGTTATGATCGTCGGTATCTCTGCATACCTAGTTCAACCTCGCATCGATAAGTACTCTTTTCTCATTCCCGTGATATGTGATCCCTTGTGAGCCAGTCACATGCTTGCAAGCTAATTGGATGACATTCCACCGAGAGGGCCCAGAGTATATCTATCCGTCATATGGATGGACAAATCCCACTCTTGATCCATGTGTCTCAACCAATACTTTCCAAACACTCAATGCCACCTTTATAGCCACCCTGTTACGGTGTGGTGTTTGATGTCATCAAAGCATCCTTCCAGTGAAGGTGATAGGCATGATCTCATGGTCGAAGGAATTAGGTTACTATGTATCAGAAAGCATATAGCAATTGAACTATTTAAATGACTTGATCTTTATGCTACGCTTATCTATAGGAGTATGTCCATCACATCATTCTCCTAATGATATGATCCTGTTGTTAATAACATCTCTATGTTCATGATCAGGAAACCATGATCATATATTAACCAACAAGCTAGTTTAACAAGAGGCTTTACTAGGGACTCTTATTTTAGTTTACAAATCACACAAGTATTAATGTTTCGGTTAATACAATTATAGCATGGTATGTAAACATTTATCATAAGTGTGAAGATATGATAATAACCACTTTATTATTGCCTCTTGGGCATATCTCCAACAGTCTCCCACTTGCACTAGAGTCAATAATCTAGTTTCAAACCTTTGTGTATTCAACACCTATGGCTTTACGGTGTTGTATGTACACGATTGCTAGTGGTCAACTGATCTCCGGATCTGACACTTCCAGGTCCGTGTGTAATTGCATGTCTTTGTGTCTCTACGCATCACTCATTCTCTAATGAGATGGCTTTGTATAAGTTTGGTCTTTCGGTGTGACCTTTAGCTCTTTGGGGTTAAAACATGTTGATAATATTGTCGCACAATATATCTTCATAGTATTATCCCACTGTGAACTACACCTAGTTTGATAACAAACTACTTGACACAAATGCCCTCTTTTCGCTAAAATAGCAGTCATATACTTAGCCTTTTGTTGTAGTATCTGTCACAATGTCTTAACTTTGGAACTCATCCAAATCCATTATGGAACTCACTTTCCATTATATTGTGCCACCCTTAGTTTAGATTGAGATAAACTTAATTTGTACTTTGTGACAAAACTAGTATCAATGTAGTACTTTTACAATGAACTAACCATCTATTTGTCACTTCTACAAATATTACACTCTTAGTTCTTCCAAAAGATCATAAGAATATCCTTACTATTGTCCAATGATCATCTTACGAATCATTCTGGTATATGCTCACAACATTTAGAGCATAGGACATATCTGGATTTGTACATATCACAGTATGATTGATATAAATACTCTTTGTGATTTCATACATCAAGTATCAATCTATACTTGATTATTTGTTTCACTTTACCAAATGTCAATACACTTGAATATATCATCAACATTGAACTCATTCAATCCTTTCTGTGCGACAAGAACCTCTCTTGTAGTTTCTATATTGAACTCATTCAATATCTTGTCTATGTACTTCTGGCACAACCATATTAGCGTCTATTGATGCCAAATATTTGGGTTTTGCCTAAGTCTTTCATCGGGATGAAATTCTTAATATGTGTTAATAAAAGATACATTATTTCCAATCAACAATATGTCTTCCACATAATGTATTAGAAACATGTCTTAGCGCTCCCACTTAATTTCTTGCAAATGCAAGCATCTTCATCGTCTCTAATGAACTTTTAAACTCCTTTAACAGTTTCATCACAGTGAAGATTCCAACTTCGCGATGCTCACTTTAAACATTGAAGTTTGCATATTCTTTTAGCATCCTTTGAATTAACAAAACCCTATGGACCGTGTTATGCACATGTCCTAGCTTACGATTCTATTAGAAGAACTTGTTTTGTTTATTCAACTACCATATAACAAATTATATGTAGTGGTTGCTACATTAATCCGTCTAGACTAAATATCACTATGAAAGATCAAATCTTGTCATAGTCAACCTTTGAACATTTTGTGAACTCTTTCCCAACATGTCGACCATTTCATAGATGTAAAACATCCATGTCTATTTCTTTATAGATCTAGACACAACTGTAAGGTCTTACACCTTTCTCGAGGGTCCTTCAAGTTCAAAACTTGATTTCTCGTGTATGGAACTATCACGGATTTTATGGCTTCAAGCCATTTGACAGAGTCAGGGCTCATCATCGCTTCTTTGCACGTAGTCGGATCATTATTGTCAAATAATGATTTAACTCTCAAATCTTGGTATTTGATTGTTCATCCGACCTACTTGTTTCAATAGGAACTTAGATCTCCGTGACCACAACCTTTGAAGTACGCGAGCCATGAGCATTGTTTGCTAACTCCGGAACACTTTTCGGCGCTGCGCAACTTTGCACATATAGCTAAGGTTCTTTTAACCTTATCAAGTTCTATTGTCCTCCCACTTAACTTTTCACGAAAAATTCCTTCTCAAAGAAACTTGACGTTCTAAGCAACAAACACTTTTGTCTCCGGTGTTTATGGAGGAATACTTAACATTTATACAAAGACAGGTTCATCCGACTTTGGTTGCACCCATCTTTCTTATGGATAGCATACCAATGTTTTAAGAAAGGACTACTTGGGTTTTATCCCAAACCATAACTTTATATGGTGTCATTTCAACGGATTATGATGGATCTCTTTTCAGTGGAAAAACGGTAGTCTCTAAAGCTTTTATTCTTTAAAATATAATGGCAGTTTTATGAATTATACCTTTGATCTTACCATGTCAAACAAGGTTTAATTACATACCTCGAACGCTCCATACCTTTATGGTGTTTCGGGAAATGCAAATCCACGGAACGATTCCTTAAATCTTAGGTATTATGCTAAACTCTGTAACTCAAATATCTTCCTTTATGATCTTTATCATAAACTGTTTATATTCTTGTTACAATGATTTTGCACTTCATCTTGAAAGTCTTTGAACTTTTCAAATGTTTCATACTTCATCCTTATTAAGTAAATATTCATATATTCACTCAAAATTTCGGAAAAAGCAAATGAAGTTAAAATCCATCGCTCTTGACTACACATAATGGACTTCGTACAACAATATGTACAAGTTCCAATAAGCTAGTCATTCGTTCCCTTTTGGCCTATGAACGAAGTTTTAATTATCTCTAGGAAAGTTTCACAAGCGTCATTTGATCAAAATCAAATAGACTCCAAAATTCCATCCATATGGAGTTTCTTCATGTTTTCTTTCCAATATAATTTAAACGGCGATGTCACTTCCTAAGCGATCTTTTAATCAATTTGTCTTTCGACATTTTTAGCACTAGTTTTATGGATGTGATTTCTCCAATGAGATTTGTGAATCATCCATCTTTTATGGATTACGACAATTATTTGAACAATCCTTTTGTTCTCATAATACCTGATAAAACAAATCTTTGAAGGCAAGCTTTGATGTTTAATGAGCAACACAATAACCCTTTATTTGTTCTCGATGAACATCATCACATATTCTTTTGCTAGTTACTTAGGCCATTGTAGTTCATGAATTGTGTTGTTTCGTATGACGATTCACACCAACAAATTCAGTATCAAATACTTGAGAACCACATTGTTTAATAAGCAAAGAATATAGCCATAACATGTATATCATCTATATACTTAAGCTGAACAATTCTAGTCTTTTCCTTTCTGCCATATACTTATGAGATTTTCTTTCAATATTTCCTTTTACATTTGAAAGAATCTATCAACATCAATAGTGGAGTCATACATATGACACATAGTCCAAAACATGTATAGTTAAATACCAATGTCTTTGGACTTGCACTTTGAAGTAGATCACCATCATCAAATGTTTGGTGTTCTTTCAAATTCCTTTATTTAGTAATCTCTTGGTGTAGTAAACATTTTACCTACATCAAATATTCATCCTTATCATGGAATCGTCCATGATCAAGCTACCTTTAGCTTATAACGATGAATTACGAGTATAATGTTGCTACCCAAAACCTTTTGGAGGATTAGGACAACAAGTGTCTACAACCCTTTGCAAATTCTCATCAAAATATGAGAACATGAACTTTGCCATATTATACTCTATCATGTTGCAACCAAAACTTCGTTTCAGATATCACAATATCTTCCACACATCATGGTTTCTGAAAAAACTCTTTCAGATCCTAGATAACCTTGATATTAAGAGAGTCCTTTGAATATCAAGAATCATGGAGACAAACATGATACTTATATACTAACACTTGGAATTGTTACTCTTGATTTAATACTAATTATTAAATTTCATGGAGTAACCGGAACTTACTGAAAGTTTGCAATAGGACTTTTAAACTTTAGATTAACACTTCAAAACAATACGATACCAGTTCGTAAAGTAATTAACCAGAATTCTATAGTTTTATCATCTCAATTATAACTAAGAGCAAGGTGGTAAACGGATGCCAATGACTACAACAACTATGCAAATTCACTTTGATTTAGTTTATGATAAATTGAGTTCTAATTAATAATTAAATTAATCTAGGTGAACTCCCACTCAAAACAATATCCCTCACATTGTTTTAGTGATCACACGAACCAAATTCACCATATCAAAACCGATCATCACGAGAGTTGATATAGCTTCAAAGGCGAACAATCAACATGTTCATCATATCTACTATATGATTCATGCTTTACCTTTCGGTGATCCGTGTTCCTGAGACCATGTCTGTACATGCTAGGCTCGTCAAGATCAAACCTTAGCTTCCGCATAAGCAAATCTGGCTTGCTTACGTTGTATACACTTGCGGAATCTAACACACCCGATCATCACGTGGTGCTTCGAAACAACAAGCTTTAGCAACGGTGCATACTAAGGGTGAACACTTAAGAACTTGAAATTGTGTGCTTGAGGGATCATCTTATAATGCTACCGTCGTCTACTAAGCAATACAAGATGCATAAAGGATTAACATCACATGCAATTCATAATATGTTATATGATATGGCCTTTCTTCTTTGTGCTTCCGATCTCCATCTTCAAGCACGAACATGATCTCCATCATTACCGGCATTGCATCAAGGTCAATGACGCTCCATGGTTGTCGTCCACGGCTTCAACTATTACAACTACTTTGAATAGACACGCGGTCTTTTGTAAAAATTAAAGACAACCATATGGCTCCTGCCGTTGCCGACTTACAATAAGGAACATTGCATACATCATATATAATCACAATCATGGCCATATCACATCATCGCACACCGCAAAACAAAGTTAGACGCCTCTACTTTCTTTGCATGTTTTACGTGGTTTCGGGCTGTTAATAAGTGTCGTTCTAACTTACGAACATGAACCACAACATTGATACTAGTATTGTTAATTACCCGTTGTAAATTGGATCTTAACTATGCTAGGAGAAACAGGCACCCGCAAAGCCACTTATGCAATACAAGTTGCATGACGAGCTTGGAGCAAGTCTCATGAACGATGTCATGTAAGGTTAGCCCGGGCCGCTTCATCCCAACATACCGCAAGATGCAAAGTACACAAGAAGCAATCGACAATAAAAGCATCAACGCCCACAATGACCATTGTGTTCTACTCGTGCAACAGATCTACATATAGACACGGCTCTGATACCACTGAAGGGGTGTGGCATCCCGCAAAACCACTACTAGAAAATCGCGTTGAATTTGTGCATTACATTGTCATCATCATGCATTGTTTGCCAAAACTATATGCGCAAAGCCGGTTTTTGTTTCTAAAACGCCCCACCTTCATTCAAACACGCAAACCCGGTCTCCGGATTATTTTGTTTGAATGCTAACGGTTTGCAAAAGGTGCTTTTAAATTAAATAAAAAGTTTATATTATTTTAGCGGGGGCAATGAAGCAGGCCGTGTCACGAACGACCACCCCAGGATTTTACAAATGGTCCGCCTCTAATCCTAAACCTACCAGATAATCTACCCACCCACTTTGGCCACCTCACCCCAACCTATCCTATGTCGCCACGCCGCCATCCACCACCCACCCAACGAAACCGCCACATGGCCCCCCTCTCTCTCTCTCTCTCTCCTCACTCCTCCCACCCCACACACACACACACCACCACGCCACCTCCCTCCACACCCCCCCCCCTGACCCCACGCCTGGCCTGCCCACCTGGCGTCCCTCCCTCCTCTCTTCTTCCCCCGGCGACCCCCCACCTCCTGCGCCGCTTCTCTCCTGGCTCTCGGCGACCACCTGCCTCCTCCACCTCCCGGCCTTGGCCCCTCGCCATCTTGCTTCGCCAGGCGCTCTCTCCGCCCAGCCCTCTTCCCTGCGGCCCGTCGCTCCCTACCCTCAAAGCCTGCGCCTCCCTCGCCCGGCCTGCTCCACCCGCGCCTCCGCCGCTCTCCGTCTCGCCACCTCCTCGCCTTCCCCGTGCTCGCCCGCCTCGCGGACCCTCCCCGACCTCCTCGTCTGCTCGGCGCCGCCGCGTCCTGCCTCGCCTCCCTGGCTCGCCTCGCCGCGCCGTTCCCTCCTCCTCCCTCGGCCCCTCCGCTCGCCGCCCTCGCCTCCTTCCTCCTGGCGCCCGCATGCCTCCGGCCGATGCTGCTTGAGCCCCCTCCCCTTCGCCGGGCGCGCCCGCTCGGCGCCTCCTCGCCGCCCGCCAGCGGTGCTACCCGCCGTCCGCCTCGCCTCCACGACCATCTGCCGCTGCCCGCCCGCTTACTCGAGCTCTCCGCGAGCTCCCGTCCTCGCCAAGCTTGGTTCCGCCTCCGTTCGTGGCGTCAGACGCTCTGCCGCCTCGCCATGCAGTCTGCAGCGCCTCTTCCTGCTCGGCGTGCGCCGTGGCGTCCTCGTTCGGTTCCGCCCGTTTGGTGTATGTCTATTAGCGTGCGTTTTCGGTAAAGGAATATTACAAGTCACTCGAGCCCGACAAGTTCGTCACCAACATCTACATCGGTTCGATGTTGTGCCAGGAACCCTCAAGATCTTCTTCCAAGACCTGCAGGTCGGATCAAAGGCCCCGATCCCGGAGTCCTGCCGTGATGACCAAAGACCCCGCGCAAGTCACCATCGATCCCGAAGCCAGAACCCGAAGGCGATGGTATCGGAAACCCAAGATCTGCGCGGACCGCAGGCCCGTTCCCGGAGGCGAAGTCCGAACGTGAAGACCACCAAGCTCTCCTTCCCGGATTCGACGCCCCGAGACCATCACGAGGAGGCGAAACGCCAAGGCCTTCGACACGGAACCCTGTACCCCGACGAACCCCCGGACGCCAAGATCGACTCGATGACGCGGACCCGACAAGATCCTCGCAACGATAAGAACGGCACCGACCCAGGGTGAATCCGCTGTCCCGACGCCGGACCAAGTCCTCCCTCTCGGAACGCCAAGATCTTCGTAACGACAAGACCGACAACACGACCCGAAGACCACGGATACGCCAAGATCTACCTCCGATGTTCGAGAACGACCCGTCGAACCCTGGACCCTGAGACCGACCCCGAACCCCGGAACCCCAAGTCCGTCGAGACCCCTAATGTGTGACCCTTATCCGAGAACCCTATTTTATAAATGCCATATTTATAAATTGTTGCATATTGAATTGTTCATCTTGCTTGCATGCATATCATGTGGTTTGGGGGCCTTAGGCCGATTCACCTCTAATTAAATATGGGGCCCACATGCGGGCAAATCTAGCCTTATATTGGCCTCATTTAAACTTGTGTAGCGAACCGTGAAACTTTCGCCTTGTTAAACAACATTTAAATTGCGGGGTAGCTAAACAACTTGAACCATCTAATTGATGTCGGGACCCCGGTTCCGCTTAATATGACCTAATTGCATCGCACCTTTGCCATGCCATCCATCATGCATGCATCATGCCGATCTTCTTCCGTTGTATTAAATAGTGCATCCGGTGTTTCTTCTAGTGTTTTGCTTCTTCGCGGATTGGGCCGTTGAGTTGATGTGAGCTTTGCCCCGATCTTCGGTTGAACCTTCGACAATGTTTTCAAAGCAGCATCTCCCCTTTCTTCCTATCTTACTTTTCTAGTATTTATTCCGTCTGTTGATCTTTGCTATACGTATGCGATGCTCTAGTTTCGCACCGTGATATCCCTTGCAGCCATATATAGCCTTGGACACATCCTATTACCTGTTGTTGGTAGATAGTTGGACCCGCGTGTCGAGTCGCTTGCTCAAGTGTTTTGCTTGTCGTCAAGTATCACAATTGTTGGAGGATTGCCGCATGTTGACGTTGGGGATGATCATGGTTTACTTATTGTTTCACTTTAATTACTGTTTAACAACTAAAATTGAATTAAGGAGGCATGTGGGTGATAGGTAAGTTTTGGTTTCGATCGCCACTTGTGTCCCGTGGGACCCGAGTTCTTGACACTGTTCCGAGATCGAGCGCTAACCACGGTGGGAGATATGGGCCCCCATTGATTATTACCTGATTTCAAAGTATTGTCTTGGGGCCACAACTAGTTTGAGGTGTTTTACTATCCTGTACTTATGCCATGCTACTTATGTATTTACGTTTGTGCGAGGAGCACCTTGATCTGTTTAGGATCGGGACACGTTTTCGCTGGTGTCGGTCCCGTTGGGGATTTCTTGTCGCCACCGTCACCCAAACCCTAAGTCCGTCTCGAGACCGGCCGACTCCGTTGGGTGTCGACTTGGTGGTGGCCCCATGTACTTGCTTTGGATCTGGGAACGTCGTGACTTAGGCCCCGACATACCGATGGGTGTATGTTAACCGATCGGCAAAAGGGTCAAGTGCTCGTGGATACTTTGGTGCACCCCCAGGTTTAATCTTTTCGAGAAGCCGTGTCCGCGGTTATGGACGACTTGGAGCACAGGTCTCGATCATAGACAACTATAACTAAAGTTTATTGTTATAAAGTGACTTGTATCCGATATGACTAGTAATCAGCTTCACCACAACGGAATGGCTAAGTAAAAGTAACAACAACTGCTGGGTTTTGGGGTCGTCTCATGCTAACTGTATCTGACTAGTAAGTGTTGCAACTACAACGGGATGGTTAACTAAAACGGCCCACTGTTTATTTTATCAGGATGACTATCTATACCTGACTAGTAATTACTGTAACGATAACCGAATAAATAAAACTGCCAACTGTGTGAGTTCCTCGGTTGACTTCCTCGAGCGGTGTCGAGGGGGAAACACCAGGATGGGTTTGTTTGATGCTAGTATCAGGTTGGATCCGAATAGGTCTTCCGCACTCTCTCGATAGCCGGTTCTTGAGTCTCTATAGGTTGTTTGGTGCATCTTGCCGCCGCTTGATCCACCATACCTATGTAGGCGAGGACCGCCAATTCTAGCCTCGCTGGTGTCTTGGCCTCAAGATCGACGCTCCTTCTTTTTCCTTTGCCCTTTGTCGGCACCCTTTGTTTAATCAGGTTTTGAGATCGGCCGTTAGCGGGGTTACCCTTCCCGCTTGGCACAGGCGGGTTATGGGCATTGGTTATTCTTGAGGCTCTTAGCCCCATTTGCATCTTGTCCGTAGTCGGACGCCCCATCGTTTCAAGGTGATTTGGATCTTTGTACCGTATATTTGTATTCTTGACTCTTTGAGTCATGTTGTATATATATCTTCGTGGGTCCCATCGAGGACTGTTGTGTAATGTTATTACTCGTTTTCCACCCGCGAAAGTGCTGGTGGCACCTTTGAATCGTTTATGCGGGTTTGGCGGTTCGCTAAAACTTGCATAGGGCCGATTCGAGGGTGTTAAGGGGTTTGTAGCATGGAAAACAAAATTTTCTATCGCACAAACAAACAAGCCAAGATCTATCTACTAGATTGTAGCAACGAGTCGATGGAATAACTTACCTCGAAGATTCCAAAGCGGTTAACGAGAGCGATTCTCGTGGGTGATGTAGTCGTACTCTTTCCGATCTCAAGATCGTAGACGATCCTTCCCGCTGCGTTCAGCGGCGCTCCATCGATCCGCAGTTCGGTACTCGACGAAGACCTTCCTCTCCTTGTTCCAGTGAGCGGAGGTTGTAGCACCCTCCTCGCGATTCCGGCAGCACAACGACGTGGTACCGGAAGTAGAGGGGAGATCTCGCAGGGCTTCGACTTAAGCCGGAGCGAGTATGGTGGAGTATGAGAGAGCTTTAGTGGTCTAGGGTTTAGACACACCAATTAGAAGGCTCTAAACCGAAAGCTAGGGCAATTAGAAGCTCTAAACTTGACGGCTCTAAACCGGAGGCTGTGGCTAGGGTTTAGATTTAGAGGATAGGAACTTGTGTGTCTAGAGGAGGGGGCCCTGCCCCTCCTTTTATAGGTGGGAGGTGCGGCCAGGGAGTCCCTCCCAACTTGGCCTTGGGTGGTGGCCGGCTTGGAGGAGGGACTCCTCCCCAAGTCGGTTTCAACCTCCTCTTTCCTCTTTCCTCACTTTCTGTTTTAGCGTTTGACTTTTCAGTTTAGGATTCAATTTAATCCTTTATTTGAAACATGAGAACACTTAGTACATGATGCAATCATTCCAATATGCAATGACACATTCATGTACCCCTTCCTCCGGAGTGCGGACATTCGGAACCTTCTAGAACATTCCGATGAAAACACCAAATCATTTCCGAACTCAAACGGACTTTCCTTATATGAATCTTATTCTTGGACCATTCCGAATCTCCTCGTGATATCCGGATCCCATCCGAGACTCAACAACATTCAGTCTCTTTCTCATAATACCATAACTACTCAAACAACGTCGAATCCTTAAGTGTGTCTCCCTACGGTTCGTGAATTATGCGGACATGATCGAGACACTTCTCCGAACAATAACCAATAGAGGAATCTGGAAATTCATATGGCTCCCACATATTTCTACGATTACTTTGCGATCGAATGAACCACTTACATACGATACCAATTTCCCTTTGTCTCACGATAGTTTACTTATCCGAGGTTATGATCGTCGGTATCTCTGCATACCTAGTTCAACCTCGTTACCGATAAGTACTCTTTTCTCATTCCCGTGATATGTGATCCCTTGTGAGCCAGTCACATGCTTGCAAGATAATTGGATGACATTCCACCGATAGGGCCCAGAGTATATCTATCCGTCATATGGATGGACAAATCCCACTCTTGATCCATGTGTCTCAACCAATACTTTCCAAACACTCAATGCCACCTTTATAGCCACCCTGTTACGGTGTGGTGTTTGATGTCATCAAAGCATCCTTCCAGTGAAGGTGATAGGCATGATCTCATGGTCGAAGGAATTAGGTTACTATGTATCAGAAAGCATATAGCAATTGAACTATTTAAATGACTTGATCTTTATGCTACGCTTATCTATAGGAGTATGTCCATCACATCATTCTCCTAATGATATGATCCTGTTGTTAATAACATCTCTATGTTCATGATCAGGAAACCATGATCATATATTAACCAACAAGCTAGTTTAACAAGAGGCTTTACTAGGGACTCTTATTTTAGTTTACAAATCACACAAGTATTAATGTTTCCGGTTAATACAATTATAGCATGGTATGTAAACATTTATCATAAGTGTGAAGATATGATAATAACCACTTTATTATTGCCTCTTGGGCATATCTCCAACAGATTGTATATTTTATAATGGACCATGGGATTAGATGAAGACCAAGTAAACCGGAAGTCCTACACCACAGCCATGGTTAGCTTAAGATACTGAAAAGGTTCACCTTCAACAAAGTGTTCCAACCCTGCATTGGTAATCATAGTTTGGAAATCCTGGAGGATTCCCATGGTTCTCATAAATTCATGGCATGGATATAAGGAGGGGAAGACTCCTTGCTCACGATGAACTTTCATTGGCTCAGGTACCATCAAATCATATTGATTTAGTGGGTATGCGATCATCTTCCTTTCTGAAATTTTTAGACAAACACCAAACCAAGTGATATCCAAGTTGATAAATGATGAGAAACTAATATAAGAACTTGCTAGAGGGATACACATGCATCAAAATGAAATCTCTAAGCATATAACAAGCATGCAAGCTCACACAACCTATCACCTATAGCAGCAAAATACTCAAGATACAATCTACCAATCACAAATCTAATTGGATAAGCGGAGGAGGCACATACCAATGAGCAATCCATCGAAAAATCAGCAGCAAAGATGGGCTGAGCAAGGCGATAGAAAATCGGGAGCAAGAATAACAGGAACTCGAGATTGAGAAAGTTTTCTGGTGTTTTTCGGGAGAGAGAAAGAAGATGGCTAGGAGGAGGCACCTTAGAGGGCCACAGGTGGGCCATACCCCTGCCAGGCGCCACCTGGGGGTTGGCCGCGCCGCCCAGGGGTGTGCTGGCCTGGGGTGCCCCCTAGGTCACTCCATGTGTCTCTCTGCCCCTTTTTTCGATGAAAAATTTATTTTTAATTTTCTGGAATTTTTCGGGAAACTATATTTTTGGCCAATTTTCAGGGTATGAAAATTGATTTTCTCGCAGAAACAGAATTTTTAGAAGAAGCAAAAGCAAACAAAAACTAAACTACAGAAGTTCTAAGACACTCTAACAAGCAAACAACTAGCAAAACCAAATCTAACAAGAGAAAAGGCAAAGGCTAGGAAGGATAAAAGTAAAAGAAAGAAAGAATAACCATAGTGCAAACATTGTTTTGTTCATTAAAATCCTTTTGTTAACAAGGTTGATCAAGTATTGTTACCAAAACAATCTTATATGAAACAAAACTTTGCATTCCACGAAGTGATTATGTTACCTCAAACTTGATAGCAATGGTCCCAATCATAATAGTTTCAAAAATTTCTTGTGGAACAGGACAATATATTTTTCCAACCTTGATGCTCTCAATATTTTCAATGGAATTCAGGCAATAGCTCTTAGCAACCTTCTTGGGGAAATAGACAGTGTGCTCTTTTTCATTAATATTAAATTTTACTTTTCCTTGATTGCAATTGATGACAACACCTACAGTATTAAGAAAAGTTCTCCCAAGAATAATGGACATATTATCATCTTCAGGCATTTCAAGCACAACAAAATTAGTTTAAACCAAGCAATTATGAGCCACTTGAACAGGAACATCCTCACATATACCAACAGGAATGGTAGTTTACTTATCAGCCATTTGCAAAGATATCCCATTTGGTATCAACTTTTCTAACTAGAGTCTC
Source organism: Avena longiglumis (assembly GCA_030063025.1). Taxonomy (NCBI): domain Eukaryota; kingdom Viridiplantae; phylum Streptophyta; class Magnoliopsida; order Poales; family Poaceae; genus Avena; species Avena longiglumis. Next base: position 449,717,802 of record CP125974.1, on the reverse strand, counting down.
TTGTAGAGAGAAAAAGGCATAAGACTAACTCCATCTCCCAAATAACATAAAGCAGTTCTAACATAATTATTCTTAATAGAGCAAGGAATAGTTGGAATACCTGGATCACCAAGTTTCTTTGGAACCTTACCATTGAAGGAATAATTAGCAAGCAAAGTAGAAATCTCCTCATTAGGAATCTTACTTTTATTAGAGACAATATCCTTCATATACTTTGAATAAGGAGGCAACTTAATAGCATGAGTTAAAGAAATTTGCAAAAATAAAGGTTTCATCCACTCACAAAACTTGTTATAGTGTTCTTACTCCTTTGACTTGTGTTTCTTACCTGGAAAAGGCATAGGTTTCTGCACCCAAGGTTCTCTCTCACTACCATGTTTCTTAGCAATAAAATATTCCTTAGTGTATCTAGTGTTTGTAGTGTGCTTCTCAGGTTCTTCCTCAGCTTCCTCCTTATCAGGAGCATCATTTTTATCATTACTACTCTTGGTTTCAGCATCAGAGACAGATGTACTATTAGGATCTACAGCAGGTTCAAGTGGTTCCTCAACTATTTTATGTTTATTTTTCTTTCTCTTACGAGGACTACCACTACTTTCACCTTGTTAGGAATCCTGCTCAATTCTTTTAGGGTGTCCTTCAGGATATAAAGGATCTTGAGTAGCTATACCACTCCTAGTTCTAATTCCATAAGCATGTTTATCTCCCGAGGCATTAACTAGCATATCTTTTTGTACCTTAGCAAGTTGATCAATTTGGGTTTGAACCATTTGAAAGTGTTTACAAAGCATTTTAATATCATTAGAAGTTCTTTCTGTAATATCTTTCAACTAATTAATAGCTCTATAGTTTTCCAATAAATGATTCTAAACTTGTTTATTAAAGTTACCTTGTTTAACAATAAAAGTGTCAAGTTCCTCTAAGCATTGATCAGGAGGCTTACCATAGGGAATATCACCTTCATAAAAGTGGAGAGAGTGTACCTCAATAGTAGATAAGTGGGGAATTGGCTTGCATAATTCTTCTATAGGAGGTAGATTCTTCACATCTTCAGCTCTAATACATTTCTCCTTTAGACATTTCTTAGCTTCTTTCATCACTTCATCATTTAATGCAACAACTCTCCTCTTCTTTGGTGTTGGTATTGGAACTAGTTCAGGCACTACTCGTTCAGGAGTAATAGGCTCAGGCGTATTTAGCTCAGTTGAAGTCCAATCATCATAAGTCTTGCTAATTTTAGCCATTAATTCTTCAACATCTGTAGGAGTTCTTTTCCTGAAAACACAATCAACAAAACTATCTAGGTATGTCCTAGAATCATCATAGTCCATTATAATAAATATCAAAAAGCTTATTTTTAGGTAATGGACATCCGTGATGTGCATGAATCAAGGCACAGAACCTTGTCCATGACTCAGGCAATTTCTCTTCTTCTCCCTGTTTAAAATCAAAAAGTCTTTGCAAAGCAGCATGTCTAGCACTGGGAGGAAAATATTTCTGGAAGAAAGAAGAAATCAAGCAATGGGGGCTATCAATGGAACCGGGAGGTAATCTATTAAACCAAGCCATAGCTTCTCCTTTTAGTGAAAAAGGGAAGATATTAGTAACAAAGTACTTGTGCATCTTAAAATCATCAGAGAATAAAGCCCTCATAGTGGAAAGCCCATTCATATGAGCTATAACACTCTCATTTTTAGTCCCACAAAATTTTTCTTTCTCAACAATGTCTAAATAGGATAATTCAAGAGAGAAATCATAATCCTTATCTTTGATATCTATGGGAGAGGTGGCAAAGTTAGGATCAGAGGATAGTTTAGGAATAATGGTATGTCTAGCAACCAGACTCTTAATAGCACTAGCACCATGTGTGTTTCGGCACTCTTCAACAATTTCATCAGTAAACTCAATGTATCCATCATTAATATCATAACTCTCTCTAGACTCAGGTGAGCTAACAGGTGTAACAATGTCTTCACTAGGAGTTTTAGTATTTCCTAGACCAGCCATAGTAGTATCTAGGAAAGGACCTAATGAACCACTTGCATCAAGCACAATAGAAGTAACATCATGAGTATCAAAAGCAGTCTCAGATTCAATAGTAGTAGCAATGTGTGTAGCATGAGTATGTGGTGGTGTAACAAGCTTACTTATAAAAGACGGTGAATCAAGAGCAACAGAGTGTTTAGGACTGTACCTCTTCTTGTAGTGGATGGTAAAATAGGAAACTTTCCATCACGAGACTTCCCCATGATGAAAGGAGTAGCAATGAACAATAATAGATCCAAGTGAACTTACAAATAAAGCTATGCTCCTCGGCAACGGCGCCAGAAAATAGTGTTGATGACCCACAAGTATAGGGGACCGCAACAATTTTCGAGGGTAGTATTACCCAGTTTATTGATTCAACACAAGGGGAGCCAAAGAATACTTGCAAGCCTTAACAACTGAGTTGTCAATTCAAATACACCTAGAAATAGTTCTTGCTCACAGAAGTTTATCAATAGCAACAGTTTTTAGTAGCAACAACAGCAGAGAAAGGATACATATGTCGCCTAGAGGGGGGGGTGAATAGGCGATTAAAACTTTTCCGAGAGTGGATCAACAAAGGCGGAATTAAACTAGCATTTACTTTGTTAAGCACAAAACATAGGACAATCTAGGGTTCACCTATGTGCACGAACAACTTATGATAAGCAAGACAAACAACTATGTGATAGCAAGATATATACTTCAAGCACGAAGGCTATCACAAAGTAAAGTTCATAAATAAGAGCTCGGGTATAGAGATAACCGAGGCACACGGGGACGCCGATATTTTACCGAGTTCCTCCCAACATGGAGTATGTCTCGTTTGGAGAGAGGGTGGTATCTAACCTCCTACGCCACAAAAGGCCTCCCTTATTCTCCGGCGAATCTCACCCCAACGGGATCGATCCACACTTCCAATATCGGTGCACTTGTTGGTGGCAAACCGGAACCTCTCACAAGGTTGGGGCACTTCTCCACAACTTAATTGGAGGCTCCCAACAAACTCCACCAAGGCCACAACCTGCAACACCAACAAACCGTCTAGGGTTCCAAGAACCCAAGAGTAAAAAACTTCTCAACTTTCACCCAATCAAATCCTCAACAAGAACTCAAACCGATGCACCAAATGCAATGGCAAGAACACAAGAAGTCCTCTAGTCCTTCTCTCCCAAATTCCACCAAAGCTACAAAAGCTAGTGGGAGAATAAGAGAGGAAGAACACAAGAGGAAATCCACAAAAGAAACCCCAAGATCTAGATCCCAATATGTCCCCGTCACATAGAGGAGATATGGGTTGGTGGAGTTGTAGATCTAGATCTCCCCTTTCAAATCCCTCAAAAAGATTCAAGAAATATAGGAGGGATTAAGAGTATTTGCAAGATCTTGAAGGTCAAAACAGTGGAGGAGAGAGAGGATGCAATCAACCAACCTAAGGAGGAAGAAGGGGTCTATTTATACCCCCCAACGAAATATGACCGTTTGGAACCTTCCAGGCCGGATAATCCGACCCCCCCCGGATATTCCGGGTTCCCCGGGCCAAAAAAAAACGGCTAAGGACTTCGCGGCGCGTCCCTCAGTATAGGGGCGGATATTTGGGGCGGATAATCCGCCCCCATTACTGGGAGCCACGCCTCAAAGTCCTTAGCCGTTTTCCAAATATTGGGCCGGATAATCCGCCCCCTGAAAACTGGCAGGAACAACAAAACTAAAACCATCATAACTTTTGCATTTGGACTCCGATTTTGATGATCTTGGACTCGTTTCGAAGATAGTAACAAGCTATACAAGATCATGCAGGGAACCATCATAGTACAGCAAGGTAGGATAGAACCAAATGATGAAATGTTTAACATATCTATAAAAGACAAACCGGTAAAACCTCCAGTATCGAAAACACAATAGAGAATGCATATGAAATTCGTTTTCGATGAACTTGAGCTTGTTATAGAGATTGACAAAAGATCTAAATCCTCTCATGGATAAGAACCAAATAAGAACCAAGAAAGAGGATGCCAATTATGCAAAGGTTTGAGCTCTCACCAAGGGATATGATCAAGTTACTCACTCGAGAGCCCCACTTAATAGTACGGTTATCTATCCTATAAACTGGTCTCCCCAACTAACACCACGAGACCGGTAAGAAATAAACCCTATCAAGATCAAACCTTTTCCTTGTATATTCCACACCTCAAGATGGAGCACCTTTCTTGATTGCACTAGCTTGGTGAAGACTTGGAATTTGGTCCCCCATACTCCACTATGGAAGAGCCTCTATTTTAGGCATATATTCACATATCCATGATCATCATAAGGATGGCAAGATACACTTGAGATCATCTTACTATTCAATACACACTTGCCATAGGCTCAACTTCTACTTGACCAATCTCCAGATCATTCCTTGAAATCTTGACCAACACTTGATCTTCTTCACTTTATTCTTATTCCAACCTTGAAGCAACCATATGGTTCAAGAATTGTATATGGACAAATCCTACAAGTAAAACTAAATGCAAACATAAGTCCATAAAACATTGTCACTAATTACCAAAACCACACATGGGGGCACACATGTTCTTTCAATCTCCCCCATTTTAGTAATTGATGACAATCCTTTGAGAGGGTTTATATAATCAACTTAACGAATAAAAATGGTTGCGCCAACATCAAATACTACACAAGTATGTGATGTTGGCACACCCATAATATATAGAGCAATCTCCCCCACAATATATGCACGTGTGATGAACCATTACTGTTCGTGGAGTTTCCTCTCTATATTCAATATGCAAAGCAACAACAAAGATGCAAGAGCATGAGAGGAAATGCTTAAGAACAAACTCAAGGCATAAAACCAACTTTCCTTAAACCCTCCAAAACTTCTCCCCCATTGGCATCGATTTCCAAAATGGGTGAATAGTTCTAAACGATGAATAAAACATTTTCACATATCCAATGATGAATACTTAGGAGGAGGTCAAACTATATTGGATCAAAAGATCGCAAAAAATAACAATATGAAGAAGCATCAACAAATGATGCAACATAATAAATGAGAAAGAAGACAAGTGAGCATTATTAAATGAATTAGATGAGCTCCCAAGGATAATGCACCAATTATGATAATTGCATTTGGAAACAAAGTGCATAATCATGGAATCCTCACTCATCCAAATTCATTTAACAATACAAGACATGAGAGAACAAATATGAGTGCCTGAAGATGTAAACAAAAGGAACAAGCACTCATAGGAAAATAAATTTGGGATCCGCCGAAGAATCAAAAGGAATAAAAGGTGGTATACAAGGAATAAAATCTCAACTAACATTATCTTCACATATATTTGTATGTTTCTAAATGGATAACGTCACAAAGACATATGCCCATAATAAAAAAAACACACAAGGAAGATATACAATAAATCACATAAGAGGACAAAACCAACTCCCAAAAAGAGCAATGTTCCAACAAGTAAACCAAACTCTCCAAACTTTTCATGATGGCACAAAATACCAAAACGAATAGATCAAACTTGCAAGCACATAAAACCCGATAAGGATCAAACAAGGAAGCATAAAAGGATTGTTCTAGATAATATATGAGAGCTCACCATTAGTAGTACATTATATATAATTTTGCTTTTGAATGCAACATGCACACAAATGAGATCATCACTACTACCTACATTAAATAAAACACAAGAGGATACCAATAAAATAAGAAGATCCAAAAGTAGAAAGGAATACATGGGAGCACACAAAACATTTACTTGGCCAAAGATAGGACAATATTAAGCAAAGGCCAAAGTGAATATGATCAATAAATTCTACCATAAATTTAGTACTCATTTTCCAAGGACAAGAAATATTGGAAATAATTTTCCCAAGGTAGCTTGCATGGATATCCAAGATCATAGTCACAACAAGAAGCATATAACTAAATATAGGAATTAATCATGATACTTCGAACAAGACTCTTGGTAGTTTCCAATAGTCACACAATCACTAGTGCTTAGAGTAACTTGAAGCAAAAGGTTTCCATGAGGATATTGTAGGGGTTCATAGCATGGAAAACAAAAAAATTCTACCGCATGCACACAAACAAGCCAAGATCTATCTACTAGATTGTAGCAACGAGTTGATTATAGTACTCACCCTCGAAGATTCCAAAGCGGTTAACGAGAGTAGATTCTCGTGGGTGATGTAGTCGTACACTTGCCAATCTCAAGGTCGCGTAGACGGTCCTTCCGGCGCTGCATTCCGGTAGCGCTTCCGCAGTCGGTCACACGTTCGGTACTCGATGAAGACCTTCATCTCCCTTGTTCCAGCAGGAAGCGGAGGTTGTAGTTCTCCCCTCGCGATTCCGACAGCACGACGACATGGTGTCGGAAGTAGAGGGAAGATCTCGCAGGGCTTCGCCTAAGCCGGTGCGAGTTATGGTGGATCTAGGGTTTTTCCGACGATCTAGGTTTAGAAGGTCGGGAGGAGGAGGAGGTGTCGGCGGCGGCTAGGGCGACGACGACGAGGCGACGGCGGCGGCGCGACGGTGCTAGGCGGTGGCGCACGGGGTGGCAAGGGCTGTCTCTTGTCTTGTTTGGGGCAGGCCCCCCCTCTATTTATGAGAGGGGGCAGCCTTGGGAGGGGAGAGTTTGAATCCAAAACCAAACCCAAGTTGGATTGAAGGAAGGACTCTTTCCTTCTTTCACTAGGAAACCATTGTTCCAGTTTGACTTTTAATTTAGAGCTTTAATTCTCTCCTGTAAATACCCAAACCAAGTGACCTAGGATATGATCCAATCATTCCACTTACCCATGACATATTCATGGACCATTCCCCTTCCGGTCCGGTGAACCTTCTAGAACCTCTCCGATGAAAACATCGAAATCATTCCCGAACTCCAAAATCGGACTTTCCTTATATGAATCTTATTCTCCGGACCATTCCGGATCTCCTTGTGATATCCCGGATCCCATCCGAGACTCCGAACAACATTCAGTATCCCTACTAACATTCTATATCTACTAAACAACATTGAATCCTTAAGTGTGTCTCCCTACGGTTTGTGAATTATGCGGACATGACCGAGACACTTCTCCAATCAATAACCAATAGAGGAATCTGGAAATTCATATGGCTCCCACATATTTCAACGATTACTTTGTGATCGAATGAACCACTTACATACGATACCAATTTCCCTTTGTCTCGCGATAGTTTACTTATCCGAGGTTTGATCGTCGGTATCTCTGCATACCTAGTTCAACCTCGTTACCGATAAGTACTCTTTTCTCGTTCCCGTGATATGTGATCCCTTGTGAGCCAGTCACATGCTTGCAAGCCAATTGGATGACATTCCACCGAGAAGGCCCAGAGTATATCTATCCGTCATATGGATGGACAAATCCCACTCTTGACCCATGTGCCTCAACACATACTTTCTGAACACTCAATGCCACCTTTATAGCCACCCAGTTATAGTGTGGTGTTTGATGTCATCATAGCATCCTTCCTATGATGGTGATTAGCATGATCTCATGGTCGAAGGAGTTAGGTTACTATGTATCAGAAAGCTTATAGCAAATGAACTATTGAAATGACTTGATCTTAATGCTACGCTTATCTATAGGAGTATGTCCATCATACCATTCTCCTAATGATATGATCTTGTTGTTAATAACATCCCAATGTTCATGATCGAGAAACCACGATCATCTATTAACCAACAAGCTAGTATTATAAAGAGGCTTTACCAGGGACACTAATTTAGTTTACAAATCACACAAGTATTAATGTTTCCGGTTAATACTTTTATAGCATGAATGTAAACATTTATCATAAACACAAAGATATAATAATAACCACTTTTATTATTGCCTCTAGGGCATATCTCCAATAGTCTCCCACTTGCACTAGAGTCAACTAATCTAGATTACATGGTAATATACCGAACACCCATGGCGGTTTGGTGCTGGTCATGTTTTGCCCTCGGGAGAGGTTTAGTCAATGAATCCGGATCATACATGCTTTGCAAATCTTTATGTCACCATCTTGGACGTGCTCTTGAATAGCGTGGAAATGTAGCTTGATGTGCTTCAGCTTCTTGTGTGACCTTGGTTCTTGCGCATTGGCTATGGCGCCCATGTTATCACAGTAGATAGACATTGGGTCCAGCGCACTTGGAACCACACCGAGCTCTATAATGAACTCCTTCATCCATATCGCCTCTTGTGAAGCCTCCGAAGAAGCTATGTATTCTGATTCAGTTGAAGATCTCACCACAACGCTTTGCTTTGCACTCCTCCAGCTAACTGCTGCACCATTCAAAGTAAATACGTATCCAGATTGAGATTTAGAATCATCCGGATCGGTGTTCTAACTAGCATCAGTGTAACCATTAACAAACGAGTTGTTCATCACCTCCATAAGAAAGAACCATATCCTTAGTTCTTCCCAAGTACTTAAGGATGTTTTTGACCGCTGTCCAATGATCCACTCCTGGATCACTTTGATATTTGCTAGTCAAACTAACAGCATATGCATTGTCGGGTCTAGTACATAGCATAACATACATAAGAGATCCTATGGCTGAGGCATAGGGAGTCTTACTCATCCTTTCTCTATCTTCTGCCGTTGCAGGACTTTGAGTTTTACTCAAGGTCGTATTGGGCAACATGGGCAAGAACCCTTTCTTGCTATCTTCCGTTCCAAACCTCTTTAGAACATTGTCCAAATATGTACTCTGTTACAATGATATTAGGCGTCTATATCTATCTCTATAAATCTTTATGCCTAATATGTAAGCTGCTTCGCCAAGATCTTTCATTGAAAAACTATTATTCAAACAATCCTTGACACTATTAAGAAGGTCTACGTCATTCCCAATCAACAATATGTCATCTACATATAGTATTAGAATGCTACAGAGCTCCCACTCACTTTCTTGTAAATACAAGCTTCTCCATAAGTTTGTATAAAACCAAAGCTTTTCATTACCTTATCAAAACGTTGATTCCAACTTCGGGATGCTTGCTTCAATCCATAAATGGACCGTTGAAGTTTGCATACCTTGTTAGCATCTTTAGGATCGACAAAACCTTTGGGTTGCATCATATACAACTCTTCATCAATGTCTCCATTGAGGAATGTTGTTTTGACATCCATTTGCCATATCTCATAATCATAATATGCAGCGAGTGCTAACAAAATCCTCACAGACTTTAGACCGGTGAGAAAGTCTCATCGTAGTCAACTCCTTGAATTTGTCGAAACCCTTTTGTGACAAGTCGAGCTTTATAGACAATAGCATTACCATCAGCATCCGTTTTCTTCTTGAAAATCCATTTGTTCTCGACAGCCTTCCGGCCATCCGGTAAGTCCACCAAAGTCCATACTTGGTTTTCGTACATGGATCCAATCTCGGATTTCATGGCTTCTTGCCATTTATTGGAATCTGAGCTCATCATCGCTTCCTCATATGTCGCAGGGTCATCGGTGTTGTCCACCAACCTGACACTCATAACGGGATCATACCAATCAGGAGTGGTACGAGTTCTCGTTGACCTGCGAGGTTCCGTAGTAACTTCAACCGAAGTTTCATGATCAACATCATTAGCTTACTCTCTTATTGGTGTAGGCTCCACATGAACTACTTCTGGTGCTGCGCTACTCTCAAGTTCGAGAGAAGGTTAAACAACCTCGTCGAGTTGTACTTTCCTTCTAGTCACTTCTTTCGAGAGAAACTCCTTCTCTAGAAAGGATCCATTCTTGGCAACAAAGATTTTGCCCTCGGATCTATGATAGAAGGTATACCCAATAGTTTACTTTGGGTACCCTATGAAGATGCATTTTTCCTCTTTGGGTTCAAGCTTGTCGGGCTATAACCTATTTATATAAGCTTTGCAACCCCAAACTTTAAGGAATGGCAATTTAGGTTTCTTCCCAAACCACTCATACGATGTCGTTTCAACGGATTTAGATGGTGCCCTATTTAAAGTGAATGCGACTGTTTCTAATGCATAACCCCAAAATGATAGCGGTAAATCTATAAGTGACATCATAGAACGAACCATATCTAAGAGAGTTCGATTACGACGTTCAGACACACCATTATGTTGTGGTGTTTCCGGCGGTGTCAATTGTGAAAGTATTCTGCATTTCTTCAAATGCTCGCCAAACTCGTAACTTAGATATTCACCTCCATGATCAGATGGTAGAAATTTAATCTTCTTATTACGTTGATTCTCTACCTCACTTTGAAATTCCTTAAACTTATCGAAAGTTTCGGACTTATGTTTCATGAAATAGATATACCCATATCTACTCAAATCATCCGTGAAGGTAAGAACATAACGATAACCACCGCACGATGCTACACTCATTGGGCCACACACATCGGTATGTATGATTTCCAATAAGTCCGTAGCTCGCTCCATCATACTAGAAAATGGAGTCTTAGTCATTTTACCCATCAGACATGCTTCACATCTTTCAAGTGATTCGAAATCAAGTGATTCAAGAAGTCCATCGAAATGGAGTTTCTTCATACGCTCAACTGTCGGGTGAGCCTAAAATATCATTTTGAGTTCACGGACAATATAATGTGGGTCATGGTTCACAAACATTTTCTGAAGCTCCGATTCCAAACCATACAAGATAGCACACTGAATTGTGGAGTACTAATTCTTCCGAGCGAGAAAAACATTCTTTACCTCATCGGTAGCATCAGCCGCAGGTGGGTCACCTAGCGGTGCATCCAGCACATAGGTCAAATTACCAGCATTGAGGACAATCCTCAAATTGCGTAACCAATCCGCGAAGTTGCTTCCATTGTTTTTCAACTTTTCTTTCTCTAGGAACGCATTAAAATTGATGGTAGGGGCCGCCATTGATCTAAAACATATTTGCAATAGTTTAGACTAAGTTTATGACAAATTGAGTTCTAATTAATAGTTAAATTAATCTAGGTGAACTCCCACTCAAAACAATATCCCTCACATTGTTTTAGTGATCACATGAACCAAATCCACCACATCAAAACCGATCATCACGAGAGTTGATGTAGCTTCAATGGCGAACAATCAACATGTTCATCATATCTACTATATGACTCATGCTTTACCTTTCGGTGATCCGTGTTCCGAGACCATGTATGTACATGCTAGGCTCGTCAACATCAAACCTTAGCTTCCGCATGAGCAAATCTGGCTTGCTCATGTTGTATACACTCGCAGAATCTAACACACCCGATCATCACGTGGTGCTTCGAAACAACGAGCTTTAGCAACAATGCTTACTAAGGATGAACACTTTATAACTTGATATTTTTGTGCTTGAGGGATCATCTTATAATGCTACCGTTGCGAACTAAGCAATACAAGATGCATAAAAGGATTAACATCACATGCAATTCATAATATGTGATATGATATGGCCTTTCTTCGTATGCTTCCGATCTCCATCTTCAAGCACGAACATGATCTCCATCATCACTAGCATGGCGTCAAGGTCAATGGTGCCGCTTCATGGTTGTCGTCCACCGGTACTAACAAAACTACTTGAATAAAAGACACGCACGTCTCTTCGGAATAAAAGACAACCCATATGCTCTCGCCGGTTGTTCGACTTACAACTATTACAAGGAACATTGCATACATCATATATAATCACAATCATGTCCATATCACATCACAACACACCCCTGCAAAACAAAGTTAGATGCCTCTAATTTTCTTTGCATGTTTTACGTGGTTTGGGACTTTCAATAAGTGTCGTTCTAACTTACGAACAAGAACCACAACGTTGATACTAGTATTGTCGATCACCAGTTGTAAATTGAATCTTAACTATGATGGGAGAAACAAGCACCCGCAAATCCACTTATGCAATACAAGTTGCATGTCAAGCGTGGAACAAGTCTGATGAACGATGTCATGTAAGGTTAGCCCGAGCCGCATCATCCCACCATCCCGCAAGATGCAAAGTACACAAGAAGCAATCGACAACAAAAGCATCAACGCGCAGAATGACAATTGTGTTCTACTCGTGCAACAGATCTACATATAGATACGGCTCTGATACCACTGTAGGGGTTCGTAGCATGGAAAACAAAAAATTTCTACCGCATGCACACAAACAAGACAAGATCTATCTACTAGATTGTAGCAACGAGTTGATTAGAGTACTCACCCTCGAAGATTCCAAAGCGGTTAACAAGAGCAGATTCTCGTGGGTGATGTAGTCGTACACTTGCCGATCTCAAGATCGCGTAGATGATCTACTAAACAACATCGAATCCTTAAGTGTGTCTCCCTATGGTTCGTGAATTATGCGGACATGACCGAGACACTTCTCCAATCAATAACCAATAGAGGAATCTGGAAATTCATATGGCTCCCACATATTTCAGTGATTACTTTGCAATCAAATGAACCACTTACATACGATACCAATTTCCCTTTGTCTCGCGATAGTTTACTTATCCGAGGTTTGATCGTCGGTATCTCTGCATACCTAGTTCAACCTCGTTACCGATAAGTACTCTTTTATCGTTCCCGTGATATGTGATCCCTTGTGAGCCAGCCACATGCTTGCAAGCCAATTGGATGACATTCCACCGAGAGGGCCTAGAGTATATCTATCCGTCATATGGATGTACAAATCCCACTCTTGATCCATGTGCCTCAACACATACTTTCGGAAAACTCAATGCCACCTTTATAGCCACCCAGTTACGGTGTGGTGTTTGATGTCATCAAAGCATCCTTCCGGTGATGGTGATTAGCATGATCTCATGGTCGAAGGAGTTAGGTTACTATGTATCAGAAATCTTATAGCAAACGAACTATTGAAATGACTTGATCTTAATGCTACGCTTATAAATCACACAAGTATTAATGTTTCCGGTTAATACTATTATAGCATGAATGCAAACATTTATCATAAACACAAAGATATAATAATAACCACTTTTATTATTGCCTCTAGGGCATATCTCCAATATATATATATATATATCTAAATATGAGGAAACACATACCAAGAAACACTCTCACATACAAGATCCAAAATATGAGCAATAAAGGCATTCAAGCAAATTGGAACTTGTATGAGTAAATGGGTCACATAGGAGCTAGATAATTATCAATATCAATTCTAAGTGACACAACCTCGAATATTCAAATTTTCTAGGATTTTAATATGCACTAAGCATATGACTCCCCCATAATGTGATACTACTATAAAACCAACCCGAGGCAAAATGATACAAATATAGATAATTAATGGACATTATAAAACTCAAATTTCTCATGAGAATTATACCACATAGAGACTAAACAATAATCCAATATAAATACTAGGTGGTATTCCTCATGTACACACAATTTTAGGATTGTGGAATTCCCAAGAATAACACTCCCCCAAAATGGGATAATCCATTAATCTCTCACAAGAGCCAAATAAGATATCAAATATAATCAAGAAAGGCTCAAACACAAGAAACACACATACATGGTGTGCCACCTAATCATACACAAATATGATTGATACCTCAAGATAATTAAGTGGAAAGCACAACATGTACAAAAGCATGGAAGATAGAAAACCAACACATGCACAAGGGGCGAGTAACTTTCAATGTAATGTGTTAAGAAAATGTTACCGCAAGGAGGAACATTGGATATATAATAGAATTATGATAATCCAAATAGCTTGGCTTGACAATAATAATTGATGAAGATCCCTCGATTCTTCATAATGTATCCAAGACTCCAATGCCCTCCAAAGATACCTATTGATCAAGTTTTGGCTTGTTGGTCCCCAACCAAGTTGGGTCCTAAGAGGTTAGTCACAATAGGCTTGGCAACCCAAATGGTTCATTTCTTGAACCCACATTGAGCACCAACAAATTTGGCAAACACATTGCCAACCTCATCCTTACAAAGTGAATAAGCATCATCAATAATGATAGGGTTGTATGAGGAGATACCAATAGTGCATGAGGAAGAAATGTTCCCCTTATCACGACATATGTAGCAAGTTCTTCTCTTGCAATCTTTCTTCTTAGGTGAAGCCACAACTCGAGGAAGAGCTCGAGTAGTCCTCTTAGGAAGAGGCCCGTCAATGACTTGAGGTAGAGCTTGAGGCCGCTTCCCTTGTTGCTTCACACTAAGAGGCTTCTTCTTCAATGGGCAAGATATAACATGGCGCCCTTCTTCCTTGCACTTGAAGCAAACAATGTTGGCCGGCTTATTGATGTTATCTTGGCCATTCTTCTTGTTGTCCTTATGCTTCAACTTGATAGTGGACTTGTTCTTGACATTGGAATTGAATCCAATCCCACACTTGTCATTGGGGGATTTTTGCACACTCAAGTTTTTGTTGAGTGCGGCCTTCCCTTGATGACCCCTTTTCAAGTCATTCTTCAAAGAAGTGACTTGAGCCTTGAGCTCTTTGATTTCCTCTACATGTTTAGTTTCAACAAAAGTACTAGAGGAAGTAGATGCTACATTGTTAGAGCAACAAGGCACATAATGTAATTCATCACGAGATATAGCATGGTTGTGAGAGGATGAATTACAAGGACTAGCACATGGCAATATAACAATTGGAGTATGAAATGATCATATGGGCACCTAGAGGGGGGGTGAATAGGTGTTACTTCATATTTATTTATTTTTCAATTTAGGGTTTGACAATAAGGTAAATTCTCTAGATAATGCAACTAAGGTGAATTTACCTATATGACAAATGAGCACAAGCTAACACAAGACAAGCAAGAACAAGTAAGTAAAGTGCGGTAAAGGATAGAAGTAACCAAAGTGGTGGATGCGGAGACACAAGGATTTGTTTCCCGTAGTTCCTTCCTTTTGAGGGGAAGTACGTCTTGAAGGGAATATGCCCTGAGAGGCAATAATAAAGTGTTTATTATGTGTATTCCAAGTATATGATAGATGTTTATTTTGCATGCTATAATTGTATTAATACGGAAACATTAATACATGTGTGTTTAATAAACAAACGGAAAGTTCCTAGTTATGCCTCTCTTATAAACTAGCTCGTTGATTAACAAGATGATCAAGGTTTCCTGATCATGGACATTGGATGTTGTTAATAACGGGATCACAACATTAGTGTAATGGTGTGATGAACATTCATCCGAAGTATAGCATTACGATCAAAGTCATTGAGTTTATATTGCTATAACAACTTACGAAGTGATCCTAATTCTTAGACCATGAGATCATGTCAATCACTAACACCGGAAGAGTTTCTTGATAACATCAAACGTCACACCGTAACAGGGTGATTATAAAGATGGATTCAGAACTAATAAAGTGTTATGTTGAGGCTCATGGATCGAGAGTGGAATTTGTTCATCCCGATGACGGATAGATATACTCTGGGCCCTCTCGGTGATATCACATTGATTAGCTTGCAAGCAAGTGATTTGATCACTAGAATGTTATATCACGGGAACAAGAAAAGAGTGCATGTCGGTAATGAGATCAAACTAGGTATGGAGATACTGATGATCGAATCTCGGACATGTAATATATCGTGAAACAAAGGTATTAAGATACTAGCGTAAAAGGTTCTGACGATCACAAGAAAGTCATCGTTGAATGTGTGGGAGTCAGTATGGGTCTCCAGATCCCGCTTCTGATTATTGATCTGAGAGGGGTCTCAATCATGTCCGCATTATTCATGAACCGTAGGGTGACACACTTAAGAGACACCGACATCCAATTGGAGAAAAAGTTTCATGCCGAAAGAATGAACAAGCGCAGGAATTTATTTCACTAGATACCGAAATAGGTTTTCGGGTGAAATTGCATAAAGTGGTTATGCATGTGAAATAGAATTCTAGCAAGGGGTTATTTGTGAATGTTTGTCATTAAAGTAATTGACAAAATTCTGAATAAAATAAAAGAGTTTTATTTAATGAGAGTTTGCATTAAATTTGGTGGAAATTTAATGGGAATTTGAGTGGATTTTTTAGTGGAGAAAATTGAAGGGCCATTTTGTGAGTGGAGTGTCCACCCACATGAATGAAGGAGGGTATGGGGAATCCCCCATGGCCGGCGGCCACCCCCTTGGGTGCCCCCCTCCTCCTATAAAAGGAGCCCCTCCTCTCACTTCTCACTCACACCTCCTCGTGAAGGATCTCTCTCCCCCTCTAGAATTTATCCCCCATGGTCTCGGACTAGCGAGATACATGTTCCCGGTGGATATTCGACAAGAAAGAGTTGTGCTTCACCGCATTTGGAGCGAGGAGGCGGAGGTAGCTCGGTGCCTCGAACGTGTGTGCGAGCACGGATGCGCTGCTGATTTGCGGCGCTAGGACTTCCTCTCGATCTTGAGATCGGCAAGAGATCGTCTACATCAACCACGAGTTGAACTCGTTAAGCTTTGTCGGTCTTCAAGGGTATGTTCTCTACGGATATACATCCGCCCGTTGTTTGTATCTAATAGATAGATCTTGGTACATAGTTCACATCGTAGGAAACTTTTTGTTTTCTATGTTGCGAACCCTACAGTGGTATCAGAGACGGATCTATGCGTAGATGCTTTACACGGGTAGTACACATATAAGTATGTGGGCGATGATGATCAGGTTGTTGCTCCTTTGTTGTAATTTTGGATATTGGTGGCATAGTGGGATGAAGCGGCCCGGACAAACTTTACATGTCCTCGCACATGAGACCTGTTCCACGCTTGACACGCAACTAGTTTGCATAAGTGCCTAGCGGGTGTCTGTCTCTCCTACTATAGTCAATATCTATTTTGCAATGAATTGTCAACAATTTGGTTATCCTCGTTGTGGTTCATGTTCGTAGGTAAGAACGGTTCTATCTCGAAAGCCCTAAGCCACATAAAACTTGCAATGGATAAATTAGAGGCGTCTAGTTTAGATTGTTGCTGGGCTAGTGTTATGATATGGTAGTGTTGTAAGTAGAAGTATGAGATGATACTCTTACAACACACATAGCGTGTAAACTCCATAGACCTTGGATTTACACATATAGGTATGATAGTGATCATACCACGATGCACATGATAGAGATCATCTATGGGAACCATAACATTTCACTAATAAACATGTGATGTTTGATAGCATCTTATATTGCTTGTTTAGCGCTTTGTTAGCATAATAAGATGATCCCTCATTTAAATATCAAGATAAGAATGTGTTCTTCCTTTAGTATGCACCGATTATGTTTCGTCGCTCTAAGACATCACGTGATGATCGGGTGTTCTTGGATCCACGACCATATTTCGGGTGTAAAACAGTTACACACGCGAATACTAAGGTTCTAACTTGGCGAGCCTAGCATGTACAGACATGGCCTCGGAACACGAACCGAAAGGTTAAGCATGAGTCATATAGTTGATATGATGCCCATTTGATGCTCACCTTTGAAGCTATACCGACTCACGTAATGATCGGACTTGGTATAGTGGATTTGGTTCATGTAATCACCAAAAAGGCACGAGGGATGTCGTTTTTGAGTGGGAGTTCATTCGTAATATGGATTAGTTGAACTCAATCTATCATACACTTAGTCTAAACTTTACAAATTCTGTTGTAGATGGCACCACCTGCTTTTAATTTCAATGTGTTCATGGAGAAAGAGAAACTAGCAACGAATGGTAGCAACTTTACCGAATGGGCCATGAATTTGAGGATTCTCCTCTCTGCTGCACAAAAGCAATACGTGCTAGAAGCGCCACTAGGCCCCCCACCTTAAGAGGATGCCCCTGACGAGGAGAAGAATGTCTATGAGACTCGTCAGGAGGACCACAACTTAGTTCATTGCGGCATATTGTATGGGATAGAGCCGGAACTTCGAAAGCGTTTCGAAAACGGCAATGCATTTGATACAATGGGTGAGTTGAAAATGATTTTCGACACACATGCTGCTGTAGAGAGCTACAATGCTTCAGAAAAGTTCTTTAGCTGCATGATGGAAGAGCACAGCTCCGTTAGTGAGCATGTACTCAAGATGTCAGGTTACGCCGATAAGCTTGTGTCCTTGGGAATAACGATTCCCATTGACTTAGGCATCCATCGTGTTCTGCAGTCTCTGCCACCTAGCTATAAGAGCTTCGTGATGAACTATAATATGCAAGGCATGAAGAAGTCTCTCCCCGAGCTTCACAATGCTTAAACTGCAGATGGAGATCAAAAGGAACATCAAGTGTTGATGATCAATAGGAACACTGGTTTCAAGAAAGACAAGAAGGGAAAATGGAAGGAAGTAAGGCGGCAAGCCTGTTGCGATCGAAAAGAAACCGAGTTGGACCTAAGTCGATACCGAGTGCTACTATTGTAAGGGGGCCCATCGGCAAGAATCGCCCCAAGTATTTGGCAGACAAGAAGGCCGGCAAGGCAAACAAAGGTATATATGATATACATGTTATTGATGTGTACTTGACTAGTGCTCATAGTAGCACCTGGGTATTTGATACCGGTTCAGTTGCTAATATTTGTAACTCGAATCAGGGGCTGCGGAACAAGCGACCGCTAGCAAGGGGTGAGGTCAAGATGCGTGTCGACAATGGATCAAGCATTGATGTGATCGCCATCGGAACGCTGCCTCTCCATTTTCTGTCAGGATTAGTTATAAACTTGAATATTTTTTATTATGGTGCCTGCACTGAGCATGAACATTGTATCTGGATCGTGTTTGATGCGATGTGGTTATTCATTTAAATCCGAGAACAATGGTTGTTCCATTTATATGAATGAAATCTTTTATGGTCATGCACCGATGATGAATGGTTTATTTCTATTAGATCTCGATGTTAATGTTACACATATTCATAATGTTGATGCTAAAAGGATTAAACTTAATGATGATATATCCGCATATATGTGGCACTGCCGTCTAGGTCATATTGGCGTTAAACGCATGAAGAAGCTCCATTCGGATGGACTTTTGGAATCACTTGATTTTGAATCATTTGATACATGTGAGCCATGCCTTATGGGCAAGATGACTAGAACGCCGTTTTCGGTTCAATGGAGCAGGCGGATTTATTGGAAATCATACATTCGATGTATGTGGTCCAATGAGTGTGTTTGCCGAGGTGGATATCGTTATTTTGTTACTTTCACTGATGATTTGAGTAGATACGGTTATATCTACTTGATGAAACACAAGTCTGAAACCTTTGAAAAGTTCAAGGAATTTCAGAATGAAGTGGAAAATCATCGTAATAGAAAGATCAAATTTCTACGGTCCGACCGTGGAGGTGAGTATCTAAGTTACGAGTTTAGCACTCACATGAAAGAGTGTGGAATTGTTTCACAACTCACGCCTGCCGGAACACCACAGCGAAATGGTGTGTCGGAACGTCATAATCGTACTTTATTAGATATGGTTCAATCTATGATGTCTCTGACGGACTTGCCGTTGTCATTTTGGGGTTATGCACTAGAAACTGCTGCATTCACTTTAAATCGGGTACCATCTAAATCCGTTGAAAAGACACCGTATGAATTGTGGTTTGGAAACAAACCTAAGCTGTCATTTCTTAAAGTTTGGGGATGTGATGTTTATGTGAAGAAACTTCAACCGGATAAACTCGAACCCAAAGCGGAAAAATGCGTCTTCATAGGTTACCCTAAGGAAACTATTGGGTATTCCTTCTATCACAGATCCGAGGGCAAGGTTTTTGTTGCCAAGAATGGATCCTTTCTAGAGAAAGAGTTTCTTGCGAAAGGTGTGAGTAGTCGGAAGATAGAACTCGAAGAGGTTATTGAACCTTCTCTTCAAAGTATGGCGAGTAGCGCAGCGCCAGAAGTTGTTCCGGAGTTGGATCCACCTGTTGAAGAGGGAACTAATGATAATGATCATGAAACTCTAAAAGAGAGTACTACCAAACCTCGCAGGTCAAGCAGGACGCGTGCAGCTCCCGAGCTGTATGGAAATCCTGTCATGAATTTCATGGTTGATGAAAATGATGACCTTGCGACGTATGAAGAAGCGATGATGAGCCCGGATTCCAACAAATGGTTAGAAGCCATGAAATCCGAGATGGAATCCATGTATGAAAATCAAGTTTGGAACTTGGTGGAATTACCTCACCACCGAAAGGCCGTGGAGAACAAATGGATTTTCAAAAGGAAAACTAATGCTGATGTAATGTGACCGTCTATAAAGCTCGACTTGTCGCAAATGGGTTTCGACAAATTCAAGGAGTTGACTACGATGAGACATTCTCTCCCGTAGCGATGCTAAAGTTAGTTAGGATTATGTTAGCAATTGCTGCATATTTCGATTATGAGATATGGCAGATGGATGTCAAAACCGCGTTTCTCAATGGTAATATTGAAGAAGAGTTGTATATGATACAACCAAAGGGTTTTGTCGATCCTAAGGATGCTAACAAGGCGTGCAAACTTCAGCGATCTATCTATGGATTGAAGCAAGCATCACGAAGTTGGAATCTCCACTTTGATGAGGTGATCAAAGAGTTTGGATTTGTCCAAACTTATGGAGAAGCTTGTATTTACAAGAAAGTGAGTGGGAGCAATGTGGCATTTCTGATATTATATGTGGATGACATATTATTGATCGGAAATGATATAGATCTTTTAAACAGTGTTAAAAGTTATCTAAACAGCAAATTTTCAATGAAGGACCTAGGTGAAGCGTCATACATATTAGGCATAAAGATCTATAAAGATGGATCTAGGCGCCTAATAGGGCTATCGCAAAGTACATACCTTGATAAGATTTAAAGAAGTTTAAAATGGACGGAAGTAAGAAGGGGTTCTTACCTATGTTGCAAGGCAAGACATTGAGTAAGACTCAAAGTCCGGCTTCGGCGGAAGAAAGAGAGATAATGGACAAAGTCCCCTATGCTTCCACCATAGGCTCTATAATGTACGCCATGTTATGTACAAGACCGGATGTGGCACATGCTATTAGTTTGACTAGTAGGTACCAATCGGATCCAGGTTCGAAACACTGGATAGCGGTCAAGAATATCCTTAAGTACTTACAAAGAACTAAGGATATGTTTCTTGTATACGGAGGTGAAGAAGAGCTTGTCGCTAAGTGTTATGTCAACGCTAGCTTTGACACCGATCCGGATGACTCTAAGTCTCAATCCGGATACGTGTTTCTCATGAATGGCGGAGCGGTTAGTTGGAGGAGCTCCAAACAACCTGTGGTAGCAGGATCAACAGTGGAGGCCGAATATGTTGCAGCTTCAGAAGCGACTCAGGAAGCAGTTTGGATGAAGGAGTTCATATCTGAACTAGGAGTGGTTGCAAACGCGTTGGACCCAATGGTGATCTATTGTGACAACAATGGTGCCATTGCCAATGCCAAAGAGCCAAGGTCTCACAAGCATTCCAAGCATATTAAGCGCCGGTTTCACTCCATCCGCGAGCATGTCAAGGATGGAGATATAAAGATTTAGAAGTACATACGGATCTCAATGTAGCAGATCCGTTGACTAAAACTCTCCCTAGAGCAAAACATGATCAACACCAGAACTTAATGGGTGTTAGATTTATCACTATGTAACTAGATTATTGTCTCTAGTGCAAGTGGGAGACTGAAGGTAATATGCCCTAAGAGGCAATAATAAAGTGTTTATTATGTGTATTCCAAGTATATGATAGATGTTTATTTTGCATGCTATAATTGTATTAATACGGAAACATTAATACATGTGTGTTTAATAAACAAACAGAAAGTTCCTAGTTATGCCTCTGTCATAAACTAGCTCGTTGATTAACAAGATGATCAAGGTTTCCTGATCATGGACATTGGATGTTGTTAATAACGGGATCACAACATTAGTGTAATGGTGTGATGAACATTCATTCGAAGTATAGCATTAATATCAAAGTCATTTAGTTTATATTGCTATAACAACTTACGAAGTGATCCTAATTCTTAGACCATGAGATCATGTCAATCACTAACACCGGAAGAGTTTCTTGATAACATCAAACGTCAAACCGTAACAGGGTGATTATAAAGATGGATTCAGAACTAATAAAGTGTTATGTTGAGGCTCATGGATCGAGAGTGGAATTTGTTCATCCCGATGACGGATAGATATACTCTGGGCCCTCTCGGTGATATCACATTGATTAGCTTGCAAGCAAGTGATTTGATCACTAGAATGTTATATCACGGGAACGAGAAAAGAGTGCATGTCGGTAACGAGATCAAACTAGGTATGTAGATACCGATGATCGAATCTCGGACATGTAATATATCGTGAAACAAAGGGATTAATATACTAGCGTAAAAGGTTCCGACGAGCACAAGAAAGTCATCGTTGAATGTGTGGGAGTCAGTATGGGTCTCAAGATCCCGCTTCTGATTATTGATCCGAGAGGGGTCTCGATCATGTCCGCATTATTCACGAACCGTAGGGTGACACACTTAAGAGACACCGACATCCAATTGGAGCAAAAGTTTCATGCCGAAAGAATGAACAAGCGCAGGAATTTATTTCACTAGATACCGAAACAGGTTTTCGAGTGAAATTGCATAAAGTGGTTATGCATGTGAAATAGAATTCTAGCAAGGGATTATTTGTGAATGTTTGTCATTAAAGTAATTGACAAAATTCTGAATAAAATAAAAGAGTTTTATTTAATGAGAGTTTGAATTAAATTTGGTGGAAATTTAATGGGAATTTGAGTGGATTTTTGAGTGGAAAAAATTGAAGGACCATTTTGTGAGTGGAGTGTCCACCCACATGAATGAAGGAGGGGAGGGGGCAGCCCCCATGGCCGGCGGCCACCCCCTTGGGTGCCCCCCTCCTCCTATAAAAGGAGCCCCTCCTCTCACTTCTCACTCACACCTCCTCGTGAAGGATCTCTCTCCCCCTCTAGAATTTATCCCCCATGGTCTCGGACTAGCGAGATACATGTTCCCGGTGGATATTCGGCAAGAAATAGTTGTGCTTCCGTTGCATCGCTGGAGCTAGGAGGCGGAGGTTGCTCGGTGCCTCGAACGTGTGTGCGAGCACGGATGCGCTGCTGATTTGCGGCGCTAGGACTTCCTCTCGATCTTAAGAACGGCAAGAGATCGTCTACATCAACCACGAGTTGAACTCGTTAAGCTTTGTCGGTCTTCAAGGGTATGTTCTCTATGGATATACATCCGCCCGTTGTTTGTATCTAATAGATAGATCTTGGTACATAGTTCACATCGTAGGAAATTTTTTGTTTTTTATGCTGCGAACCCTACACGTCTACGTTTGGAGAAGGGGTGGTTTCAAACCACCAATGCCACGATAGGCCTCCCTTGTTCTCCGATAAATCTCACCCCAACGGGCTCGATCCACCTTCCATTATATCGGCAACCTTCGAGGTGGAAGACGACACCTTTACAAAAAGTTTGGGGCACACATCCACAACTTAATTGGAGGCTCCAAAATACAAGCAAGCTGTCAAGACAAGTCAAAGACAAGCTTGTAAGAACCAAATAAAAGTTAGGGTTTCCAAAGAAACACTAGAGCTTGGGGGCCCTCAAGTGAATGAGGGGGAAATGAAGATCTCTCTTGGTGAAGATGTAGATCAAGGCCTCCTCCTTCGATTCTCCAAAGATCGGTGACTTTGGATGGTTGGATGAAGAGATATTGTAGCATTGGTTGCTCTAATGGAGTTGGTGTTCTTGAGCAGCTCGAGCAGCTGGAGGAAGAAGATAGGGGTCCCTTTTTATAGGCATCCACGAACCGTTTTCTCACCTTGTAGAAAAGTCAGACCGGAGACTCCGGTCTGTAGACCGGATACACCGGAGATTCCGGCCAATCTCCGTACTAGCCTCCGGACCGCCCATCTGAATGACCCAGGCCATCCATGACCCAGGAAGACCGGAGACTCCGTGTCACATCCCAAAATTTTCCAAATTTTGAAATGTGAAAAATAAATAATTGTTGAAATATAGGGTGAAAAGAAACTTTTGTTTCTAAATGGAAACTTAAAAACCCATCTTGAACAAACTCTGAATGAAGTTTGAATCCAACTAAATTCAAATCAAGAATGATAAATGAAAATGTTATAAAACCGTAGAAATTGGTTTTACTTAATTTGGAGCCATAGATAAAAATCTTATGAATTTAATAAGATAAGGAAATTGAATTTCTAAAGCCAATAAAGCTCCTATAAAAAATCCAAACCAAATTGTGAGCAAGTAATCCTAAAAGAATTTAAAAGGATAAGCAAATATTAAATATAATTATGCAAATTGGAATCACCAACCTTGGATCTTTAAATAAAAAGATATGGATTTTATAAAACAAAGGAAGAAATAAATAAACAAGGACTATTTTAAAAAGCCAAATTAAAACTTGGCCAAGCAAATAAAATAAAATATTTTTGCTTAGTAAAAAGAGTAAAGGATTATTTAAATAAAATCATAAGGATTTATTAATATCCATTTTTTATTTAAGTAAAGACATTTCCCAATTTAAATGAACATTAAAACTTATTAAAGTATTTTATATTATAATTCAAAGTGAATTATTTAACACCCTTTAAAATTAATGAAACCTACTGAAAAGGTTTGGTGAAATTTTGATTTCAAATAAGGGTTTTTGAAAATTTAACTAAAATCTTATTTAATAAAGGAAAGCGCCCTTTTTAAATAAAATATAAACCCTAAATAAACAAAGGATTTATTCCTAAAAAGGACCTTAAATACATGTTTAAAACATATTAAAAACATACTGAAAAGTTTGGCAAGATTTTTAATTCAAATGATTGTTTGGAATGTTTTAACAAATTCAAAATAGAAATGAAAATGGAAAAAGGAAAAGAAACAGAACAAAAAAAATGAAAGAAGCCAGCCCAACCCCAGGCCCAGACCAGCCCAGCAAGCCCACCTTCCCCTCTCCCCCGAAACGTTTTCTCTCACTCACGTTCTAACCCGCGCAGTCGATGACGTATGGACCCCACCACTCCTCTCTCTCTCGCTGACGAAGCAACCCCACCTGTCAGACCTTCTTCCTCACTCGCACGACGACCACGCCCTTCCCCCCTAACCAGTTTCTGCCTTGATTCCGCGACATGAATACGCATCAAATGCCGCGATAATTTCTCGCTGTGATCACTCCCTATTAATCGCCCGTGCCTTCTCTATCTTCCCCCCTAGGCTCCCTGCACTCATTGCCCAAAGGCTACTCGGAATTCTCGCAGCAGCACCTCTGTCTCCTACAAGCATCCGCGGCGATTCCGGCCAGCCCACACCTCCCCTTGCTCCCTGGAGCATACGAGCCTACTCCCTAGCCTCTGGCGCATCTCCCAACGCCGCCCGTTCAGCCACGCATTCCCTGTATCGTCGACTACGTCTTTGTCTGAGCATCACCGCCGACTGCTCCTTCTCCGGCGAAGCCCCCTGGTAACATCCGACCGCACCTCCCCTTCTCATTGATGCTCCTGTACTCCCCACTCTCCCGTGCATCTAATGACACCGTTTTCTTGCCATGGCGTGCTTTGTAGCCTTGCCTTCAACGACGCCTGAGCGCACCCAACGGTGACGTCGACTCCGGCGAGCAATTGACAGCAACCCCGTGCGCCCCTCGACAAACGGCGAGCACGTTGAGCATCCTCTCGTTGTTGCGATTCTGGTGAGCTACTCCTCTCTCTCCCTTGCTTCCTAAATCACCGGCAACTGCACCGTCTGACCGCGCCGCCGCCACTCGCCGCCGCCAGCGCCGCTCATTCATGGTCAAGCTCACAGCAGTCGTTGTATCTGGATCGCGTGGATAGGATAGAACCACTTAGCGAAGGGGTACGAGTGATCCTGTGCCGCTCGATCTGTTTTAATCCAACGCACCACACTACACGATCCAACCGAACCGTTATTGTCCAGTAACAAGCAGACACGTGGCCACCCTTTTAAATTGAAAACAGAAACTTGTCTATTTAGTGTTTGAATTGTAAAATTCATAACTTTTAATATACACGTCCAATTTTTATAAATTTTATATCAATGGAATCAGCAAAACAAGAACTTTCCAACTATGCACTTTGTTTAGTAAATTGCTTCTGCTAAATTGGTTGTTTTTACAGAAACTTGTGTAGGCATAAATTGAATATAAAAATTATTCTAGAAATATTTTTAAGGTAAAATCTTTGACAAATGGTTTGTTTTGAACTTACTAACCATATAAAACAACTTGTGGAATTAAAAGTGTATTTTGTGAAGTTAAGGAATAAATCTTTGATTTAGAACATTTCTAGTCAAATAAAAATATTGTTTATATGTTAAAAATGCTTTTTGGAGAAAAACCTTTGGGAAATGATTTGAATTAAACTCTCTGACCCTAAACACAAGGTTTTATGATTTAAAAATATATTTTATGAACCCTATAAATTATTACCTTGCTAAAAAGCATTTTCAAACAACATAAAATATTACTTTGGCATAAAAGTGGTTTATAGGTAAAAACCTTTTGCAAATGATTTCAATATTAAACACTTGACATTAAAACACTAACATTTGTGTTTAGTAATATATTTGACAAACACTAGGAATTATTACTTTGATTTAAATCATTTCTAACAAAACAAAAATGATTTAAAGTAGCCATTTTACTAACTTGTTTCCAAATGACTTTACCACTTTTATAAATGATGAATAGGTGTTTTATAATGTTTATAGCCTATTATAAACCACTTTTCCAAATAAAACAAACTTTGGCATGCTCGCATGCATTTCTTTGTTTTATTATTCTATGGGATGATTGCTTGAATGGTAGATTGAATTTGTGCCTTGATTGAAATGTAGTGAAATTTGAAGAGTGTGACTATTGCAAGGTCAAGGAGTAAACTTATATTATCTACCAACAAGGCAAGTGATGCTCCATGCTTTTGTCCCATTATTTTCACTATGCATTAGTGTTATTTCTAAGTGGGACTTGCATGGAAAGTTTGCTAAAGTATATACTATGCCATGGGAAATCCTAGTAGATGAAACCTTAGTAGAATTTTCCTACTCCTATCATGCTTAGCCTAGCTAGTAGAAAACAAGGGTGGATTATATTCATGCTATGGAATATTTCTAAGTCAAGGACTTGTGTTTTGTTTAATAAAACAATTAAGTGAATGAATCACCTGGGTGGAATGGAAAGAAAGGTTTGTGTTGAGTGGTTACACAAGTCCAGTATGCTGGGGAAAACTTGGGCATCACCAAGTCCAGTATACTGGGGAAGACTTGGTATCTCACTTGTGGAATGCCACCCAGGAACAAAGAGATTTGAGATGTCAAATGTTGAGAAGCTTCAAGTGTAGCCACTTGGCATTATGGGCTCTGCCTGGATCTTATAGGTTGCAATAACTTAGCCAAATGGACAATTGGTGGTAGGGGATGATAGTTTGGAACGCGTCCATTCTGGTCTAAGGGAAGGCTTCTGAAAGATCTTGTCTCGATGAATGTCGAGTCTTGTGGGGAAAGTGCACCACCTCTGCGGAGTGTAAAATCTAAGTACTTAGCCATGTCCCTGGCAAAGGACAATTTGAGCATCAAGACATGGAAGCTATCAAGAATCTCCTCATCCCAATTTTCTAAGTTAAAACTTGTGGTTGAACAAGGGTGAAGGTTCACCAATTTCTATTGGTGGTTCCTTGGGTGATTTTGCCAAACAAAAACTTAGTGTTTTCAAATGATAAGGAAAATCTAGTTTGAGCAAAGCAAGCCTAAGATCCACTTAGACAAGTGCATATAGTTGATAGATACCACTATTCTACCATAGTATCACTTGCCAATACAAATCAAATGTATTGACCCTTGTGGCTGTAACTTATTATGTTGCAGGTTTGTTTGATGTTAGTGAAGTGTGTTGATTAGTATTACAAGTCTACAACCAACATGATTGCCTGTGGCACTTTGAAGATGAAGGACTCCATGCTATATTTATTTCTGTTGCATTGTAATGAGATAGCCAAATGAGCTATTGAAGATGTAATGAATTATTTTATTCCTGGTTATAAAGTTGTACTATGACCTTTGTTTCTTGATATTACATCTTAACTGTGGATGCTAGCTATTGATCCTGGGACTAGCATTGTAAACACAGGGATCTCTACCTTATTAAAGGTTGGGACCTCTAAAGATGGTATCAGAGCACTGTGTTGCCTATAGGATTGTAAACCTAGGATTGGACAAAACCCCTTAGAAAAATAGGAGTTGTATTTGTTCCAAAACATATTTACAAACAATCTTGTAAAACTCTTTCCTCGACCATTTTGGTTTTGAATTCTACATCTCTTCTATTTCAAACTTGATGGACAAAGCCTCCACCATGAGCAAAGACACCAACTTGAGCAAAGAAATTCACCAACTCAATGAATTCAACTTCAACATCACCAATGACTTCAACTTTAGTTTCAACAAGGTCTTCAACTTGGATATCACTAAGGACTACAAGTGAGACAAGAAGTGTTGCTCAAGACTTGAAGACTAAGGAAACACAACTTAGAAGGAATCATCATCACCTATGAAGTTTTGTGACCAAGATACAAGAATTTCTCCAAGGATACAATGATCTTGTTCATGAAGAATCAACTAAGGATGGAATGATCACAAGTGAACCATATAGTTGGAACACCATATTTAATTTAGATCAAACCCACCAACTTATGTGGTGTAACCAAAATATTTTGTTGCCTAAAAAGGTGCTTGAGCCTTGTTGTTTGAGTGGAATGTTTGTGATTTCTTGCACATTGCTTGTGTGAATCGTGATGTGTGTGATTAGAATTATTCCTATAGAAATATTTTATATATTCTAATTCCAATCCAACCCAAACAGATGACTACCCCAAGAAACTCCAACATCAAGAATGGTGACAGCAACAACAATCAAGAGATGCACATGAGAGAACTCATAGTAACCCAAACCCAGTTGAACCAAGTGACAACTCAGTTTTTGGCCAACAACAATGAGTTAGACCAAACCATGCAAAGGTTTTTGGAAACCCAAACCCAATTGATGCAAAGGGTGACAAATCAAATGATCAACATGGGAGACAACCCTTCCCAAGGAGTTTATGACAACAATGATGTCAAGGATGATATTATAGAAGGAACTCAAGCTTGCAATATTTGTGGAGACATGGATCACACTTCCAAAGAGCATGAAGATCAATGCCCTAATTGTGAAGAGAAACATCCAACTAATCAATGCCCCACATCTCAAGCTACTTGTTTCCTATGTGAAGGAAATAATCATGTCCCTATCCAATGCCCCATCTATTCCATAGTTCAACAAAGGAAACAAGGTGGAATGCATCAACAGTTTGTAAACCCCCATGAGGAGACACCTTTTACCAAGAAGGATGAAGACAAAGGAAAATCTCAGCTTGCACCTCCATGCACTATGACTCCCATTGATGGACAAAAGAGGAAAAATATGTATTATCCAAGAAAAAGATTAAGGAGACAAGGAGACTTTCCCACCTTTGAGGTGAGATATGAAGAGCATGAACTAGAAGAACTCCTAGCTTTGGAGAAACCCAAGAAGAAGAAGGACAAAAGCCAAGTGCAGTGTTGCCATTGCAAAGAGATGGGACACTATGCCAATGAATGTCCAGAGAAGAAGAAGAAGTATAAGGAAATTAGCCAAGTGTGGTGCAACAACTGCAAAGAGCTAGGCCATTATGTATCAACTTGTCCACAGAAGATACGTGAAGAGCTCAACATTGTCACATGTTACAATTGTGGTAACCAAGGACATTATGTAAGCAATTATCCAGAAAAGATGAAGTACAAGACAAACAAGCCTATGAAGGATCTCAGCCTTGTCACATGTTTCAAGTGTGGAAACAAAGGACACTATGCAGATGTCTGCCCGGAGAAGATTCATCAAGACCCCAAGCAAGCCAAGATGTAATCTAGTTGGAAACTTTTAAGGGTGGTAGTATCCTATTTGCCTTGAAGCCAAATTGTAACCTTTAGCCTCCCCAAATCTCGGGACAAGATTTCTTTTAAGGGTGGTAGCCTGTCACATCCCAAAATTTTCCAAAATTTGAAATGTGAAAAATAAATAATTGTTGAAATATAGGGTGAAAAGAAACTTTTGTTTCTAAATGGAAACTTAAAACCCATCTTGAACAAACTCTGAATGAAGTTTGAATCCAACTAAATTCAAATCAAGAATGATAAATGTAATGTTATAAAACCATAGAAATTGGTTTTACTTAATTTGGAGCCATAGATAAAAATCTTATGAATTTAATAAGATAAGGAAATTGAATTTCTAAAGACAATAAAGCTCCTATCAAAAATCCAAACCAAATTGTGAGCAAGTAATCCTAAAAGGATTTAAAAGGATAAGCAAATATTAAATAAAATTATGCAAATTGGAATTACCAACTTTGGATCTTTAAATAAAAAGATATGGATTTTATAAAACAAAGAAAGAAATAAATAAACAAGGACTATTTTAAAAAGCCAAATTAAAACTTGTCCAAGCAAATAAAATAAAATATTTTTGCTTAGTTAAAAGAGTAAAGGATTATTTAAATAAAATCATAAGGATTTATTAATATCCATTTTTTATTTAAGTAAAGGTATTTCCCAATTTAAATGAACATTAAAACTTATTAAAGTATTTTAAATTATAATTCAAAGTGAATTATTTAACACCCTTTAAAATTAATGAAACCTACTGAAAAGGTTTGGTGAAATTTTGATTTCAAATAAGGGTTTTTGAAAATTTAACTAAAATCTTTTTTAATAAAGGAAAGCGCCCTTTTTAAATAAAATATAAACCCTAAATAAACAAAGGATTTATTCCTAAAAAGGACCTTAAATACATGTTTAAAACATGTTAAAAACATACTGAAAAGTTTGGCAAGGTTTTTAATTCAAATGATTGTCTGGAATGTTTAAACAAATTCAAAACAGAAATGAAAATGAAAATGGAAAAATAAAAAGAAACAGAACAAAAAAATGAAAGAAGCCAGCCCAACCCCAGGCCCAGACCAGCCCAGTAAGCCCACCTTCCCCTCTCCCCCGAAACATTTTTTCTCACTCACGTTCTAACCCGCGCAGTCGATGACGTCTGGACCCCACCACTCCTCTCTCCCTACCTCTCGCTGACGAAATAGCCCCACCTCCAACACCGGAGACTCTGGACTGAGCTACCACCGAAGACTCCGGGATAACCTCCGGAGCAGGCTCCGGACCCACAATCAGAATGTCCCAGCCCAGATCCTGAAGTCACCACCGAAGACAGATCCGGAAACTCCGGACCACACCGGAGACTCCGGTCTTGGCAGACCGGAGACTCCGGTCTGGAGTTTCCAGAATTGTGTTACATGAGTAGGGACTTTTCCCAAGTGTGAGGGTGCTTTCACATATCATAATACCAACCTGTGGAAAATGACAAACTGTAAAGTGATGTACTTGTTATTAACGAACACCAAAAGTGATTATGACAATAAACGCCCTTTCAATCTCCCCCTCTTTGGTGTTCGATGACAACAAGTGATTTGCATGGAATAAAAATATATATATGAGGCTCCCCCTGACTATGTGCAATAAGATAATTAAGTAAATCATGCAAGGTAGATAGTATCAACGATAACACACATAAATCTCACATGAGTTACAACAGATAGTGCACACAAGCACATAGTCACGCACATGAACAACAAACAACACACATGAAGTTCAAAGTTCGAATATGGCAAATAAAAGCAGATAGTAGCAAATCCAAAGCCCCAAACCCATGCAAAACGATGAGAATGTCTTCTCCCCCTTTGGCATCAAAACGCCGAAAAGGGGGAAAAGTCCTAATCTAGCGCCCCAATAACTCAGTAATCATCGTCATCCTCATCCTCATCCTGGTCATCACCACCCTCATCATAGTCATCATCATCGTCTTCAGGAACAGCAGGCCCTTTGCCATGAGGGCGAGAAGAGGAGGTACCCTAGTACCCAAAACCGGAGGTGACATCAGCAAATGTTTTCCAATCCACCAGACTATCCTATTAAGCATTCCATGCCCCAAATTAGAGTGTGTGATCAGACTCTATGGACCGCCGAGCCCCATGCTCATCATTGTATTCATACTCACCTTCCTCGTTACCCCCTTCACCTTGTTCCTTGATCTCCTTGAGAAGCTTCTCAATGCGATGGTTGCTTTGGTAGGATGCATGCTGCTGCTTACGGATATCAATATTCATGCAACAAAGGGTCCTCTCCCAAAAGCTGGCCTTCTTGACCCTCTCATGCACATAGTCGCGAGTCATAGTACGCATAGGGGCATTGGAGGCATTCTTCCTCCAAACTCTAGGCGGGGAGGGAGCCCTCTCGGTCTCAATCTCCTCATCATCATCCCCATAGCGACGCCTCGGGGCAGGCCCCATATGCCCCTTCTGCTGTAGTGAGACCATAGCGTGATCAGTGAGGTGTGGTGGTATGCCAAGTGGAGAATCATGCTCCTGGGAGTTGATGTAGCATCCCAATTGTCTAACAATTGCAATGCTACTAGCCTAGTCTACATAAATGCTACTTCCTATATATAATTGTTGTATCATAATTATATCATGCTCATGTCATCATGCCACCTTGCAATTGAGCATCATATAAAACTCTTTTTGTTTTGGTTCTTCTCTCATATGCATCATTAATTGTATTTGCCTCTTGATATTGTATTTGGTTATTGATATATTGTTTAATGCCCAAGTTGAGTTGGGGGTATATCTTTTATTAACTCCACCACCTTCTCTGTCACCACCTTATAATTCCACCATCCAACTAAATATGAGCTTTGCACTTTATTTGGTTTTACCTCTAGCTCATGTGGGTTGGGATGGATCCAATTCTATCTCCACATGCTCTCATATATGCACCATTTTGTTTTCACATTATTGGTTTATAAGAGCCACATGGCCACCTTAGCATGCCTTGTGGGTGGAACCCTTTTCTAGCTTCCCTATGTGTTGTTTTGGGGTTATTATCATGTTGGGATATTTTTGGGCTTACTAATTGCCTAGTGGCACATACACACTAGCATGTCCCATTTTATTCAAATATGGTCATCTCCATCTACTCCACATGGGGCATCGTTTCACTTCTTTGCTTGGCTTTATTCCACTTTTGGGAATGCATAAGAATAATGCCTTGTTAATATTATTGTTTTCACAAGAATAAACATGGCATTAATTATTTTGCATGGGCCATGCAAGAACCACCACATTCTAGTCTTTGGTTTTTATTTGAATCTTGGAGTGGATCATCATCTCTCCATCTCTCCCTCCTTTTGGCTTGGTCTTGTTTGATCTTGCTAAAACCCTATCACCCTCATCTAAACCCCCTCTCTCCAAATCCCCTATCTAGGATCCTACCCTAATCACCTACACCTCTACCACCATCTTACACCTAAGCTAAACCCTAAACCTACCTCACCCTCTCCCTTCACCTATGCCGAGCCTCCCCATGCTGGACCCACCTGGCCACCCTCTATCCCTGGCCCACACCCCAGCTACCTACCCCTCCCTAACCTAAGACCAAGCCCTGACCCGAGCCACCCCATTCCTCTAACCTAGCTCCAACCCGAGCGTCCCCCCCTCTATCTCTCTCCCTTCTCTCTCGCTGCAGCTGCCGGCCACAGCCTGGCCATCCTGCCCTGCCTGCCTGGACCAGCCCCACCGAGCCCTACCCGACCACGTGAAGGAGGAGGAGAAAAGGTGGCCGAGCCACCTTTTCCACCGTCTACCCCGCGGCATCCTCCCCTCTCCCCCTAGCCTTTATCCTTTTCCCCACGTCTCCTCCCGTCCAGATCCAACCCGGTAACCTTCCTCCCTCTCCTCTCCATTGCCTGCCCCTCCTTCTCCAACCCCGGCCGCCGCTCTCGGTGTCGCCGTCCATCTGCAGAACAAGGAGGCGGGCGTGCAGACGCGGGTGTCGGGGAAGACCTCAGCCGTCTTCTGCGTCGCCCTATACACGGCCACGAGGAGGAGGCGGACCAGGCCACCAGCACCAGCGACGCCGGTTAAACCCTAGATCCTCCGGCCGCCTGCATCACCGCCGATCGTCGGCTCCTCTGTCTGATCCGACGCCACCGACAGCCCCACGGTGAGCCACTGACCACCCTAGACATGTACCTGTCCAGCGCTGCTTCCCGTTTGCGCCGTTCGTTTCGTCGAACGCCCAGCGTGCGCCGCCGCTCGCGTTGTCTGCATGTTCTCTGCGCCGCGTAGAGCCTCACCTAGCTGTGTGCTGCCTCCCTGACAACAACCCCAGCCCACCGCGCTGGCTAGCCCCCGCAGCGCACGCACCCGCGACCCAGGATCAAACCCCACGCGCCGCGCTCCGCGCGGGCGTTCACCGATCTGTCGCTCGATGTAGAGAAGAACAACAGTACAGGGCCGTTGCCACTTTACACTTAGCCCCCCCTTTTTAATTCCCTGAACCTGCGCTCCCTCTTGGCCCACTTGTCAGCCTCCCGTGGCGTTTTTGTAAAAAGGGGCCGCAGCTTCGTTTCTCTCAACCTGCAGTCCCCCGCTGTGCCGCGTGGCAGCCTCGCACTCGCCCACTGGCGTGTGGGTCGGTTTGACCACCGGCCCCATCTGTCGGTCTCGCGGGCTAGCCGAACCTGCGGTAGGAAAAGCCCCGCGCGGCCGCTGCGCCCCACCTGCTGCTGAGTCAGCGCAAGGCCCACCCGTCAGCGTTAGTGGCTGGATCTGCCTGAGTACCAAAAGGATTTCTGTTATCTGTTTTAATTTAAATCTTTTCAAATTTGATTTAAATTCAAATTCAAATCTGTTTTAAAATAACTTTTGAAATATAATTCTAAATTAAACATGTAATATATGTTTAGAAAGCAGAAAAATGTGAGGATTTCAAATATGCCATCCAAAATATATTTTGAACACTTTAATTTTCGAGTTGATTAAAATTACAATAAAATGCCCTTTTCCTTAATTAATTAATAGCTTTTGTTTTATAACTCCAAATTTGACAAATAATATGTCTAAAATGATTAGCTCGACGAGACCTTTCTGTTTATGCCTTCCATGTTCTGTATTGCAGCATGCATCATGTAATTATAAAGCATACAGCAACTTAGATAAGGTTAAAATATGACCAAAACTCAATAAAAGGCTTTATTCTTGTATTCCACATCTCACCCATGCCATGCTACATTATTGCCATGCAAATTGTGCATCATTCATCATGGCATGATTGTTTGCTTGACGCATCTTATTCATATGCTTGTGCACTTTATTTATGTTGTCCCTTGTTTGTTTGGTTCTTCTTCGAATAGACGCTGAGCAGGGGATATATCAAGAAACCAGTGAGCACTACCGATCCTTCTCTCGCTTCAATCGAGCTGCCAGCAAGCACTACCACATGCTCGCATACATATAGTACCTATTGCCTCTATCTTATTCTTGCATCATTGAGTCGCGATCGCATTAAACTGAATCCCAAGTACTGCATAGCCTTTACTTTTAAACCCCACCGAAGCTTGTTCCTCCATCCCATGAGCCATTACTACAAGAGTTGTTTGAGCCATGCGGGTCGTAGAACAGCATGTGTAGGGTATGTGAGTGTCTGATGGATAACGAGGTACCTAAACAACTTAACCTGAGTAGTATGGGATAACTAATGAAAGTGGCACAGTGAGCAATATCTGCTATTTGGTTTTTCATGCTCACTTGTGTCCCGTAGGACCCCGAGTACTTGATTCCTGTTCCTTGAATATTCGCGCTATCCACATCCGGGAGGCTTATGGGACCCCCCCCCCCCCCTGAGCCAGAGCATGATTCATTCTTATTTCTTGGGGCCACAATTAGTTTGGGGCTTTATTACTATCCTGTACTTATGCCATGCTTTACTGCTTTATTTACGATTGTGCGAGGAGCACCAGTCTGCTTAGGTCCGACACGCGTTTATTGTCGACAAGCCCACCACACTTTCGGGTTCCCGTTTACCGTCCATTAAACCTTGAGTCCGTCTCGAGCCGCCGTTGCTATGGTAGCTTAATGGGTGGCCCCCTGAAATATTTCTGAATCCTATGATCGCTTTGTCGTGAATGCCTCGTTGGGTTTTGATTTGGTTTTTCCGAGGTTGATCGAGTGTGTGTTGCTATTTGTGCACCCCTGCAGGGTAAAACTTTCTGAAAGCCGTGTCAGCGGTTATGGACGACTTGGAGCACAGTTTCTCGATCATAGACAAGTATAACTAAAGTAACGCTTTTAATTTGACTAAGTAACTGACTAATAAATAGTGCAACACTCATGGAATGGATAATAAAACTGCCAACGGATGGGGGGTGTTCGTCCGCTTCCTCGTTGGTAAGCGATGAGGAGGATGGATCTGTCAATATTACTGTTATAACTGTTGTTATTAATTCACGGACATCCGTCTATCTTTGGTTAGGCGGATGGTTAGCGAGTATCTATAGAATTGTTAGGGATTATCTTTTGCTGCAATTGCGTCACCCAGGTTGTGTCCCCTTTAGAGGCATAAAGACCTGCTGAGTACCCCTAGGGTCTCACACGATAAATTATTTGATTCAGATGAACAGGTACATTCACAAGATGGATACTGGGTGGAGGAGACGGACGATGTGGACAACGATCATTCGGTGTAGAGATTCCGGGAACGGGATCCGTGAGATCTGTGGGCGGGATGTGTTTATTTATGGGGCATCTTATGCCGATTTGCTTCTTATCCGTACTCGGATCTTGTTTTCCGCTTCCGCCTGATACTCTGATGTTTGATGTATGAGGAGATATCCTAAACTATATATCTATCTAGGATATTTGGATCTTGCCGTATGGCGTTGCAATATTTCTATTTCTTTTAGATGGAATGGCTCTGAGGACTGTTGTATGGTGGCTTGCATACATACTCATTTGTGTATGTAGTTGATCCCTTCGCCTGCCGATTACGCCGCCCGTTCTTGTCCCGATGTTTGGAAATGGTTAGGACGGCCGAAAAGTCTACATGTGAGTGGCATTTGGGCCCCACCGTACTATTTTAACCATTTCCGCTCGTCCAGGCTTGTAACTAGGAGCGTAATTCACCGAGGTAGTTACAATTGGTATCAGAGCCATCCCGCCCTTCAGGGTCTCAGCCAAATGGTCGTTGTCAGTCTAGCAAATATTTTTGGTAGCTATGTATACTAGGGAAAAACAAAACGCGAGAGTAGGACTGCTTCCATTTTTCTTCTTACCCACCCACCACCCTTTTCTGGCAAGAAAGTGTAACGTTTTCAATCCTCTTCTTAAAATTCAAACTAGGATCCACGTGTTCTGGGTTTCCGTAGTACCATAGAAAGTGTGTGTGTGTGTGTGTGTGTGTGTGTGTGTGTGTGTGTAATCCCTTGTCTATCTGTTGTATCCAACATGTTATCTTTATCTGCCTTTGGTTATCAACTGTTGGTACATTCCATACTGACAGGCTTTTGAATACCGGCGCGATCTATCTGACTCCTTGTTAACCGGTGCCATCTTCTTAAGGGTGTCCTTCCTTCTAGCAACTCCACATTCTGTGTAAGCATCTGTTGCTAATCTCTACCTGATAAGCGATTTTGCGCATCTATTGGTATTTTAATGCCGAAAAATGCGGAAAAATTTTCTTTGATACATCTGTGCTTCCACACTCCTTTTCAGTCGTGTGTGAAACATTATCTATCTCCCGTTTATCAGCATGTCCATGCTAACTCATTCTTTTGTCACCGGCGCTTAATCCTAGAGTTTCTTTTCATCTCCAATTCTCTTGGGCTAATTACATAACATGTGTCGATCCGATGCTGGTGATTGTAATTTGGTTCTCGGCATAGCTATATGACACTTATCTTGAGTGGAATATGGAAAATGCTATCAACTCTATCCTCCAAATGGTGACGGTTATCTCCTCTGATTTTGAGTACACCGTGATCATATCTATGCATATTCAAGCATCTTTGGCAATCCGGAGTTTCTCAAGGCACTACGGCGGTCTATCATCTGCCCGTCATGCCGCACATCTTTTTTAACTCCATATCTGCAAAATTCTCTTTGAGACGAGGGAATTGCATCTTTTCGTCTCTGATAGCTTTGCTTGAGGTATGAGCTATCATCGGTTCTTATCCAAGATCTCTTTATCTTTGTAACCGGTGATCCGATCGACAATGTGAACCAGGTGACATCTCTTTTTCTTCCGAAGGACCAGTTAACCTATTCTGTCAGCGCATCTTATTCAACAGGAATCCTTACTCGTAACATTGATCTTTCAAAGAGCGTTGAGCTCATAAAGTGTTTCGAGCATTTGTTCGTTCTCCCGCCTCTTGAACTTGGTATTCTGGGAATATCTTGTTAATCCATGGTGGTATATGTTGATAATATGCTTGCCTATTCGATATCTATGGAAGGACATGGAAGATCATCTGTGTCTCTTTCTCTCGAGCTTCGTGAGCACTACCTGTGTGCAAAGTCTCAAAGTGAGAATTCTGACTTTTTGAAGTCACCTATCTCGGCCACGTACTTCTGCTAAATAGATCGCTCCAATTCTGGAATCAGCAAGTCCATTGTTAATTCCATCCTCCATCTTCAACCAATCCGGAGTTGTCCTTGTTGGCAAGTTATCATCGTCGTTCCGCTGAAGATTTCCTCAAGGCTGCTAAATCTCTCTCAATCATTTCAAGAAGAACATGGAGTTCTTTCACCTCAATCTCGTTAAGTAATCTCTTGAAACCCTCTCGCTCTATCGTCTATGCTCAATCCACCGGAGGCCATTGTAACTACCTCGGTGAATTACACTCCTAGTTACAAGCCTGGATGAGCGGAAATGGTTGAAATAGTACGGTGGGGCCCAAATGCCACTCATAGGTAGACCTTTCGGCCGTCCCAACCATTTCCAATTTCATCAGGACAAGTGCAGGCGTGAAAGTGCGAAGGGATCAACTACATACACAAATGAGTATGTATGCAAGCCACCATACAACAGTACATCAGAGCCATTCCATCTAAAAAGAAAGGAAATATAGCAACGCCACACGGCAAGATTCAAATGTCCTAGATAGATATAATAGTTTAGGATATCTCCTCATACATCAAACATCAGAGTATCGGTGAAGGCAAACAAGATCCGAGTATGGATAAGAAGCAAATCGGCATAAGATGCCCCATAGAATAAACACATCCCGCCCACAGATCTCACGGATCCCCGTTCCCGGAATCTCTACACCGAATGATCGTTGCCCACATCGTCCGTCTCCTCCACCCAGTATCCATCTCGTGAGTGTACCTGTTCATCTGAATCAAACAATTTATCGTGTGAGACCCTAGGGGTACTCAGCAAGTCTTTATGCCTCTAAAGGGGACACAACCTGGGGTGACGCAATGGCAGCAAAAGATAAACCCTAACAATTCTATAGATACCCGCTAACCATCCGCCTAACCAAAGATAGACGGATGTCCGTGAATTAATAACAACAGTTATAACGGTAATATTAACAGATCCATCCTCCTCCTCGCTTACCAACGAGGAAGCGGACGAACAACCCCCCATCCGTTGGCAGTTTTATTATCCATTCCATGAGTGTTGCACTATTTACTAGTCAGTTACTTGGTCAAATTTAAAAGCGATACTTTAGTTATGCTTGTCTATGATCAAGAAACTGTGCTCCAAGTCGTCCATAACCGCGGACACGGCTTTCAGAAAGTTTTACCCTGCAGGGGTGCACAAATAGCAACACACACTCGATCAACCTCGGAAAAACCAAATCAAAACCCAAC
Source organism: Avena longiglumis (assembly GCA_030063025.1). Lineage (NCBI taxonomy): Eukaryota > Viridiplantae > Streptophyta > Magnoliopsida > Poales > Poaceae > Avena > Avena longiglumis. The sequence goes on along the minus strand of CP125974.1, from coordinate 449,678,056 downwards.
GAGGCTTTCACGACAAAGAAATCACAGGATTCAGAAATATTTCAGGGGGCCACCCCATTAAGCTACTCGCAACGAAGTTAGCTGACTCCGAAACGGACTCAAGGTTTGCGCCAATGGCTGTAAACGACTGAGAACCCGAAAATGTGGTGGCTTGTCGATACACTGAAAACACTCCGCTTACCTAATGATAAAGTGCGATTACATCGCACAATTTAAATGAAGCAGTAAAGCATGGCATAAGTACATGATAGTAAATAAAACCTCAAACTAGTTTGTGGCCCCAAGAAATAAGAATGAATCAAGCTCTGGCTCAGGGGGGTCCCATAAGACTCCCGGATGTGGATAGCACGAATATTCAAGGAACAGGAATCAAGTACTCGGGGTCCTACGGGACACAAGTGAGCAGGAAAAACCAAATAGCAGATATTGCTCACCGGTGCCACTTTCATTAGTTATCCCATTACTACTCAGGTTAAGTTTTGTAGGTACCTCGTTAACCAACAGACACTCACATACCCTACACATGCTGTTCTACGACTCGCATGGCTCAAACAACTCCTGTAGTAATGGCTCATGGGATGGAGGAACAAGCTTCGGTGGGGTTTAAAAGTAAAGGCTATGCAATACTTGGGATTCAATTTAATGAAATCGCGACTCAATGATGCAAGAATAAGATAGAGGCAATAGGTACTATATGTATGCAAGCATGTGGTAGTGCTTGCCTGGCAGCTCAGTTGAAGCGAGAGAAGGATCTGGGTAGTGCTCCTGGGTCTCTTGATATATCCCCTGCTCAGCGTCTATTCGAAGAAGAACCAAACAAACAAGGGCCAACATAAATAAAGTGCACAAGCATAGGAATAAAATGCGACAAACAAACAATCATGCCATGATGAATGATGCACAATTTACATGGCAATAAAGTAGCATGGCATGGGTGAGATGTAGAATACAAGGAATAAACATTTCATTGAGTTTTGGCCATATTTTATCCTCATATTAGTTGCTGTATACTTTATATTTATATGATGCATGCTGCAATTCAAAACATGGGATGCGTAAACGGAAAGGTCTCGTCGAGCTGATCATTATAGACATATCATTTGTTAAATTTGGAGTTATAAATCAAAAGTTATTAATTAATTAAGAAAAGGGCATTTTATTATAATTTTAATCAACTTGAAATTTAAAGTGTTCAAAATATATTTTGGATGGCATATTTGAATTCCTCACATTTTTCTGATCCAAAAACATATATTACATGTTTAATTTGGAATTGTATTTTAAAAGTTATGTAAATGCAGATTTGAATTTGAATTAAAAACAAATTTGAAAAGATTTAGTTTAAAACAGATAACAGAAAGCATTTTGTACTCAGGCAGACCCTAGCCATAGACACCGATTAGGGGGTCGGTGACCGACAGGCCACATGGATAAAAGCTTTTTGCACCGCAGCTAACCCAGTCCCTGTGAATGACAGGTGGGGACACGACACACGCGGACCCGTACGTCAGTAGGCGAGAGGGGGTGTGCCACGCGGCACAGAGAGGGAGCACGGGTTAAGAATGAAAAAGTATAGGGGGTGTTCTGTAAAACGTATAGAGAGGCTGACGGTGGGCTCGGCAGGAGCGCGGTTTGAGGAAACAAAAAGGTGGGGTTTTCAGAAGCGCCATGGAATCGGATCTTCTCCACCGGCAGCCTTGGTCTTGAATGAGGCGGGAATCGAACCCATGACGTGGCAAGCAGAGGGCGATACCAAAGGCGGTAGGCTAGCGGATGGTGACAGAGGGGCGGCGGGTGGCTAGATGAGGTTCTACGCGACGCGGGAGCGAGCCAACGCGGTGGCCGACGGCGCGCGCAGAGCACTCGACGAAAGGTCCGGCGAGCACAGGGAGCCACGGCGAGAACGGAGATGTTAGGGCGGGAGAGGAGCTCACCGCGAGGCTGCTGGCGGTGTTGGATCGGGCGGGGGCGCAGCAGATCGTCGACGGAGCGGCCGTGAGAGCTAGGGTTTCGTCGGTGCTGGTTCTGGGGCTCTGGTCCTCCTCCTCGACGGCGTGTCAGGCCGATGGGAACCTCCTCCTCCTCGATCACCTCCTGCTCGCTTGCCACCTCGATGACGGCGACAAGCTCTGGCGGCGGTTGGCTTGTGCTTGGTGGTCGAGAGGAAGGGAGGAGAGGCAGGCCTGGGCGGATCTGGGGGGCAGCGGCGAGGGAGAGGGAGTAGATAAGGACGGGGGAAGGAGAGGGGTGCCGTGGGGAGGTGGTGAAGGAAAAAGGTGGCTCGGGTGCCACCTTTTCCTCTCCTCTTCACGTGCTCGAGCTGGGGCTCGGCATGGGCAGGTAGGGCAGCTGGCAGGTGGGGCTAGGACGAGGCCAGAGAGGGGCACGCTCGGGTGGGCCTTGGTGGCAGAGAGAGAGCTAGAGAAAGGGAGGGGTAGGCATGGAGCTAGGGTGGGAGCTAGCCTCGGGTAGGGTTTGGTTTTAGGGTTGGGGTAGATGGGGTGTGGGACCAGGGAGAGGGGGTAGCCAGGTGGGGCAGCAAGGGGGCTCGGCATGGAGAGGCCAAGGGGAGGGTAAGGTGAGAGAGGGTGGAGATGGGTAGGATGTAACTAGGTTTAGAGCTTGGGTTAGGGTTAGAGAGAGGCTAGGGTTTAGATTAGGGGATAAGTGAGAGGGGGGTGGAATGGTAGATAGGTTTAGGGTTTGAAAGAGGGGAAGCTAGGTTTAGGGTTTGAAAGAGGGGAAGATAGGTTTAGGGTTTTAGCTAGGTTAGAGAGAGGAGAGATGAGAGGGGCTTAAGGATTTTAGATGCTTGCATGCATCAAGCAAGAACAAGCTAAGATCAAACAAGGTTTAGACAAAAGAGAGGAAGGAAAGATAGGGTTTAAGCAAGATCAAATAAGACCAAGCCCAAAGGAGGGAGAGAGAGAAGAGAGATGATCCACTCAAAGTGACCAAATAAAAACAAAGGAGGACAAAAGATGGTGATGGTTGCATGGCCCATGCAAGTATTTAATGCCATGTGTTAATCTTGTGAAAACAAAATAAAATCACATGGCATGATTCCATGCATTTCCAAAAGGTGGAATAAAGACCAAGCAAAAGAAATTAGAGTTGGATCCACTCAACCCACATGAGCTAGAATAAAAATCCAAAGAAAAGAATTGCAAGCTCATGGGTTATTGGAATGGTGGAAGTATAAGGTGGTGACAAAGAAAGGTGGTGGAATGGAATAAAAGATATGCCCCCAACTCAACTTGGGCATTTAAACAATATATCAAGAACCAAATACAATATCAAGAGGCAAATACAATTTACAATGCATATGAGAGAAGAACCAACACAAAAAGGGTTTTATATGATGCTCAAATGCAAGGTGGCATGATGACATGAGCATGATATAATTATGATGCAACAATTATATATTGGAAGTAGCCATTATATTACTAAACCAAGTAGCATTACAGTTGTTAGACAAATGGGATGCTACAGCCATGAAGACCTTCCAGATCTTGTATTCCTTCTGTTCAAGTGGTGCTATCTTTTTCTATATCTGTGAAATTTTTTAGTTGTCTCCGTGATCTTCCTTTATATCTTTCCGGTGGCTTGGTACTTCCGACATGACGGCAACATCATCATCTTTATCTATCTATGAATCCGGCGAATCGTTTGCATCTATCCTTGTTTTCTAACGGAGTTCTATGAGTTTTTGCCAACACCTTCAGTCTGTTTCGGTAGTTGGGTTGCATGATTTTCTTATTCATGTGCGGAGTAATGCTTTGAGTGCGGGATGGAGTAGCTACCATACCACTACTCTTATCATTCGCTCTTGTACATTGAATTGGTGAATTAATGTGATTTCACTCATTCCACGGAAGTTAGAGGTGGCCTTTATCCCTTGATACTTTTACTTCCGTCCTTGTTTTTCCGGAGTGCTCTTTCGAAGAAAGTAATCAATAATCTCTTGTTGGTGATCTCACCCTTTCTACACGGAGCAAAATCCTCAATTATCTGGTGGAAACAAACGCAAAACCTTTTTTCTATCCTCGTCTTTCTACCGATGCTCGATATCCCCAAACAAGATTAAAGGAAACTATCTCTCTCTTTGTTTCAAAAATTCTTTTTCTGTGGTAAAGCCAATTATGGTTGATGCCATCACCGAAATCTATTGCGTTAGCCTCAAGGCTAAAGAAAGCAATAAGTATCTCTACAATAAACTCCAGATCCTCCATATTCTTTGCTTCTCGGGATTCCACCATGATCTGGCTTCACGTCCATCTCTGGAAGTTATATCTGCGCACCTAAATTGCGTGATCCTTGGTTCTTACCGGCGCAACAAGAATCTAATCCGACGATGTCTAACTAAATCTTTCTGTTGATATCAAGGGACTCTATTGTTTGAAGGCAATATTGTTTCCGTATTTCATTTCTCAAATCCGAGAGAAGATACGATGCTATTGTCATAGTGGTTCAAAACTCTCCAATCTAGCTCTTTTTCTTCCGGCGAGATAAAGATTCATCCTCTCTCGTATCGGTAAATCTTTAATCTTAATGGTGTGTCTTTCTTTATCCATGATACATCATCTTCTCCTTTTCTTTCACAAGTGGTTATATTCTTTTATCATGATTCTTGGGAAAACCGGAGCTATGCCCATCCTATCCTTCTTGTCTCACGACAATCCTTCAACTCTTCTAACCTGTTGTTTCTCAAGCAAAACGCAAGACTCGCAACAAGTCTAGCAAGTTTTGCAAGGTGTAGTGGTCGCACCATTCCGTTGTTCATCAACTTGGGAACGTGAGGGTCACCTTCGTTCGAACACCCGCCTCTCCTTGTGTTGTTTTCTTTTTCCTGGGAATCTCGGGGCGAGATTCTTGTTTAGTGGGGGATAGTTGTAGCATCCCAATTGTCTAACAATTGCAATGCTACTAGCCTAGTCTACATAAATGCTACTTCCTATATATAATTGTTGCATCATAATTATATCATGCTCATGTCATCATGCCACCTTGCAATTGAGTATCATATAAAACTCTTTTTGTTTTGGTTCTTCTCTCATATGCATCATTAATTGTATTTGCCTCTTGATATTGTATTTGGTTATTGATATATTGTTTAATGCCCAAGTTGAGTTTGGGGCATATCTTTTATTAACTCCACCACCTTCTCTGTCACCACCTTATAATTCCACCATCCAACTAAATATGAGCTTTGCACTTTATTTGGTTTTACCTCTAGCTCATGTGGGTTGGGATGGATCCAATTCTATCTCCACATGCTCTCATATATGCACCATTTTGTTTTCACATTATTGGTTTATAAGAGCCACATGGCCACCTTAGCATGCCTTGTGGGTGGAACCCTTTTCTAACTTCCCTATGTGTTGTTTTGGGGTTATTATCATGTTGAGATATTTTTGGGCTTACTAAATGCCTAGTGGCACATACACACTAGCATGTCCCATTTTATTCAAATATGGTCATCTCCATCTACTCCACATGGGGCATCCTTTCACTTCTTTGCTTGGCTTTATTCCACTTTTGGGAATGCATAAGAATAATGCCTTGTTAATATTATTGTTTTCACAAGAATAAACATGGCATTAATTATTTTGCATGGGCCATGCAAGAACCACCACATTCTAGTCTTTGGTTTTTATTTGAATCTTGGAGTGGATCATCATCTCTCCATCTCTCCCTCCTTTTGGCTTGGTCTTGTTTGATCTTGCTTAAACCCTATCACCCTCATCTAAACCCCCTCTCTCCAAATCCTTTATCTAGGATCCTACCCTAATCACCTACACCTCTACCACCATCTTACACCTAAGCTAAACCCTAAACCTACCTCACCCTCTCCCTTCACCTATGCTGAGCCTCCCCATGCTGGACCCACCTGGCCACCCTCTATCCCTGGCCCACACCCCAGCTACCTACCCCTCCCTAACCTAAGACCAAGCCCTGACCCGAGCCACCCCATTCCTCTAACCTAGCTCCAACCCGAGCGTCCCCCCCTCTATCTCTCTCCCTTCTCTCTCGCTGCAGCTCGGCCCCACCCAAACCTGGCCGGCCATCCCTGCCCTGCCCTGCCTGCCTGGACCAGCCCCACCGAGCCCTACCCGACCACGTGAAGGAGGAGGAGAAAAGGTGGCCGAGCCACCTTTTCCACCGTCTACCCCGCGGCATCCTCCCCTCTCCCCCTAGCCTTTATCCTTTTCCCCACGTCTCCTCGCTCCCGTCTAGATCCAACCCGGGGTAACCTTCCTCCCCCTCTCCTCTCCAGCTACCCCGTCCCTCCTTCTCCAACCCCGGTCGCCGCTCTCGGTGTCGCCGTCCATCTGCAGAACAAGGAGGCGGGCGTGCAGACGCGGGTGTCGGGGAAGACCTCAGCCGTCTTCTGCGTCGCCCTGTACACGGCCACGAGGAGGAGGCGGACCAGGCCACCAGAACCAGCGACGCCCGAAGCCAAACCCTAGATCCTCCGGCCGCCTACATCACCGCCGATCATCGGCTCCTCTGTCCGATCCGACGCCACCGACAGCCCCATGGTGAGCCACTAACCACCCTAGACATGTCCCTGTCCAGCGCTGCTTCCCGTTTGCGCCGTTCGTTTTGTCGAACGCCCATCGTGCGCCACCGCTCGCGTTGTCTGCACGTTCTCTGCGCCGCGTAGAGCCTTACCTAGCTGTGTGCTGCCTCCCTAACAACAACCCCAGCCCACCGCGCTGGCTAGCCCCCCGCAGCGCACGCACCCGCGACCCAGGATCGAACCCCGCGCGCCGCGCTCCGCGTGGGCGGGCACCAATCTGTCGCTCGATGCAGAGAAGAACAACAGTACAGGGCCGTTGCCACTTTACACTTAGCCCCCCTTTTTAATTCCCAGAACCTGCGCTCTCTCTAGGCCCACTTGTCAGCTTCCCGTGGCGTTTTTGTAAAAAGGGGCCGCAGCTTCGTTTCTCTCAACCTGCAGTCCCCCGCTGTGCCGCGTGGCAGCCTCGCACTCGCCCACTGGCATGTGGGTCTGTTTGACCACCGGCCCCATCTGTCGGTCTCGCGGGCTAGCCGAACCTGCGGTAGGAAAAGCCCAGCAGCCGCTGCCACCGCTTCTTGAGTCGGTAAGGACCTCCCGTCAGCGTTAGTGGCTGGATCTGCCTGAGTACCAAAAGGATTTCTGTTATCTGTTTTAATTTAAATCTTTTCAAATTTGATTTAAATTCAAATTCAAATCTGTTTTAAAATAACTTTTGAAATATAATTCTAAATTAAACATGTAATATATGTTTAGAAAGCAGAAAAATGTGAGGATTTCAAATATTCCATCCAAAATATATTTTGAACACTTTAATTTTCGAGTTGATTAAAATTACAATAAAATGCCCTTTTCCTTAATTAATTAATAGCTTTTGTTTTATAACTCCAAATTTGACAAATAATATGTCTAAAATGATTAGCTCGACGAGACCTTTCTGTTTATGCATTCCATGTTCTGTATTGCAGCATGAATCATGTAATTATAAAGCATACAACAACTTATATAAGGTTAAAATGTGACCAAAACTCAATAAAAGGCTTTATTCTTGTATTCCACATCTCACCCATGCCATGCTACATTATTGCCATGCAAACTGTGCATCATTCATCATGGCATGATTGTTTGCTTGTCGCATCTTATTCATATGCTTGTGCACTTTATTTATGTTGGCCCTTGTTTGTTTGGTTCTTCTTCGAATAGACGCTGAGCAGGGGATATATCAAGAAACCCAGGAGCACTACCCAGATCCTTCTCTCGCTTCAATCGAGCCGCCAGTAAAGCACTAACACATGCTCGCATACATATAGTACCTATTGCCTCTATCTTATTCTTGCATCATTGAGTCGCGATCGCATTAAACTGAATCCCAAATCGCATAGCCTTTACTTTTAAACCCCACAAGCTTGTTCCTCCATCCCATGAGCCATTACTACAGGAGTTGTTTGAGCCATGCGGGTCGAGAACAGCATGTGTAGGGTATGTGAGTGTCCGATGGATAACGAGGTACCTAAACAACTTAACCGAGTAGTATGGGATAACTAATGAAAGTGGCACCGTGAGCAATATCGCTATTTGGTTTTCATGCTCACTTGTGTCCGTGAGGACCCCGAGTACTTGATTCCTGTTCCTTGAATATTCGCTATCCACATCCGGAGGCTTATGGGACCCCCGAGGCGAGCTTGATTCATTCTTATTTCTTGGGGCCACAAGTAGTTTGGGGCTTTATTACTATCTGTACTTATGCCATGCTTTATCGCTTTATTTACGATTGTGCGAGGAGCACCAGATTGCTTAGGTCCGTGACACGCTGTATCGACAAGCCCAGTCACACTTTCGGGTTCCCAGTCGTTTACAGCCGTCCACACAAACCTTGAGTCCGTCTCGGAGCCGGCCAGTTTCGTTGCGGGTAGCTTAATGGGGTGGCCCCCTGAAATATTTCTGAATCCTGTGATCGCTTTGTCGTGAATGCCTCGTTGGGTTTTGATTTGGTTTTTCCGAGGTTGATCGAGTGTGTGTTGCTATTTGTGCACCCCTGCAGGGTAAAACTTTCTGAAAGCCATGTCCGCGGTTATGGACGACTTGGAGCACAGTTTCTCGATCATAGACAAGTATAACTAAAGTACCGCTTTTAATTTGACTAAGTAACTGACTAGTAAATAGTGCAACACTCATGGAATGGATAATAAAACTGCCAATGGATGGGGGGTGTTCGTCCGCTTCCTCGTTGGTAAGCGAGGAGGAGGATGGATCTGTTAATATTACTGTTATAACTGTTGTTATTAATTCACGGACATCTGTCTATCTTTGGTTAGGCGGATGGTTAGCGAGTATCTATAGAATTGTTAGGTATTATCTTTTGCTGCAATTGCGTCACCCAGGTTGTGTCCCCTTTAGAGGCATAAAGACTTGAAAATTCCCCTAGGGTCTCACACGATAAATTATTTGATTCGGATGAGCAGTACACTCACAAGATGGATCTTGGGTGGAGGAGATGACGATGTGGACAACGATCATTCGGTGTAGAGATTCGGGAACGGGATCCGTGAGATCTGTATGGATGTGTTTATTTATGGGGCATCTTATGCCGATTTGCTTCTTATCCGTACTCGGATCTTGTTTTCCGCTCACTTTGATACTCGATGTTTGATGTATGAGGAGATATCCTAAACTATATATCTATCTAGGATATTTGGATCTTGCCGTATGGCGTTGCAATATTTCTATTTCTTTTAGATGGAATGGCTCTGAGGACTGTTGTATGGTGGCTTGCATACATACTCATTTGTGTATGTAGTTGATCCCTTCGCCTGCCGATTACGCCGCCCGTTATTGTCCCGATGTTTGGAAATGGTTAGGACGGCCGAAAAGTCTACCTGTGAGTGGCATTTGGGCCCCACCGTACTATTTTAACCATTTACGCTCGTCCAGGCTTGTAACTAGGAGCGTAATTCACCGAGGTAGTTACAGTTGATGAGCCTCATAACCAAGGGTGCATATGGATGAGATTTCTTGTAAAGAATAGCATGGAACATCTCCTCGAAAATAAAATCCATCACATCAATAGGTGCAGCATCTGCCTCTCGTCCAACATTGTAGATCCGATGAGTGTGGTATATAAGGTTGAAAAGCCCACCCGTAATCGCATCATCATTCCCAGCACTAGGTGCAATGGTATGACGGAAAATTCTCAGCATAAGGTTTAGAGAGTCTTGAGTCCCTTGGACCCTCCCACAACACCCTCGTCATACAGAGGCGCCAGCTTCAACTTGTTCTCACCTAGAGCTGCAGAGTGCATACGCAGCCCAATAGGAGTGGATACTCCATGAAATATCTCAAAAATGACGATGGCAAAGTCATGGAATGTAGCTGTGCAGTGAGTGGTACCAGACATCCAAACCATAGTCATGTCTTGATCAGATCCAAACACAACTGTGGCATAGAACTGTTGTACAAGGTGGACATTGTAGTCTTCACACAACTCCATCAAGTTATACAGTCCCAACTTCTCACAGATCCACAAAGCATCATTGAAGTAGGGGCTGAAGCGCATCTGCTCAACACTCATGAACTTCTGAGGGCAGACCGGTGATTTGGTGAGCACACCATACACATCCTTCATGAACACAGCCTGTTCCTTCCTCCAGAAACGAGGGTCATCACTAGTACGAGGCAGTGTATAGAAATCTGTCTTTCTCAGCTCACGGTACTCCTCTTTTGACATTTTGGCAAAGGTCTGAAGGTTGTCATATTTGGCCTTCTTGGCACGGTCCTCTCGTTCAGCCCTCTCTTGGTCCCTCTTCAAATAAGCTGCATCACGTGCCAACTGTTTGCGGTTGGAAGGAGGCACAATAAACTGACCCTGAGCTTCATCATAGCGAGGATTGCCCCTTTGGGACTTGGCCTTGGTACGACGAGGACGACTAGAGCCATCACCTGTGAACAACAGTGAGGGAGATAGCATGGATATGAGTATATATGTCCCAACAATGTAGTACAAGAACTTTAATGCATTTATGGTCTGTTTGATTCATCCACCACCAGAGTCTCCGCACCTCATACCAGAGTCTCCGGTCCTAGAGATCGGAGTCTCTGGCCTGGATCGGAATCTCCAGCCCTAAGTCCGGAATCTCCGGTCGAGAGGCTCGGGCATGAGATGGGGAGATGCTGGTGGGGGTGAATCTAGCAGATCGGGCAATGCAACAAGGCTAAAGTACTAGAGTGCACGCAAACAAGTGATTCCAATGGACAAATCAGCACCAATCCTCAAAAACACATCTAGAGATGAACCCTAGGAGAAAAAAGTAGAGGGGAGGTACCAGATCTGTCCATGGGATCAATTCCTCCTGTGGGAATGACCCAATGGAGGAGAGGGGAAGGTTGGCCGGCGGCACGGCGGATCTCGGGGGCTTATTGACCTCCGGGGAGGAGTTTTGGAAGAGGAGGCGACGGGTTTGGAGGTAGGGGACGGGGTGAATAATGAGGAACTGTTGTACCAGTTCACCCCGCCCCCTACTTTAAGTGGCAGAAACCATCTGGACCGGACACTCCGGTTTACACCGGAGACTCCGGTGTATGTACACCGGAGACTCCGGTCCTCCTCGACCAAAAGTTCCAGGATAGGTGTTTTGGGGACATATATGAGAGATAAACAGTTTTAAGATAGGGAAAGGGCTTGGGTTGAGACATGAAACTGTGAAGAACCAACAAGAGCCATAGGAATTCACAAAAGCATTCAGAAAAGCTCCAATAGACTAGAATCAAGCAAATGACAAACATGAGTAAGTACCAACCTCTCGAATGAGAGAGGGTGGTGGCCTAGGCCACCATATTTGAGTATACTCAGCTTGGCACCACAAAGATATATCTTGGGTCCATTACCGAAACTCATCATTAAGCTCACATATCACAAAATGATATTAAGAGGAATGATTTTGATTGATTTGGGCATAATGGGGGGAGGGATGGTCCAATCAATTAGGATCGCACTCCCCCTATATCCATGCTTACACCTAAACCAAATATGGGTCGAAGCATAGGTAAGAATGCAAGAAAATCAAGTCAAGCTCCTTGAATCTATGAAATTTAGTTCATTCCTCAAATAGCAAAACCTTGCTTCATCAAGTGGCTTCGTGAAGATATTGGCAAGTTGATCTTTGATTGACACATATGATAGATCAATATCACCTCGAGCAACATGATCTCTAATGAAGTGATGGCGAATCTCAATATGCTTTGTTCTTGTGTGATCCACCGGATTGTAGGCAATCTTGATGGCACTTTCATTGTCACATAGAAGAAGCACTTTGTCACAATGGACATCGTATTCCTTTAAAGTTTGCCTCATCCATAGAAATTGGGTGCAAGCACTAGCATCTGCCACATACTCGGCTTCGGCGGTGGAGAGAGATATAAAATTTTGCTTCTTAGAAGACCAACATACCAAGGACCTACCAAGGAATTGGCATGCCCCGGATGTTGATTTTCTATCATCCTTATCACCCGCCCAATCCGAATCCAGGTATCCACAAAGAGCAAATGTTGAGCCTCGAGGATACCAAAGACCATAAAATGGGGGTATGAACTAAGTATCGAAAGATTCTCTTGACCGCCACTAAATGGCTTTCTTTAGGAGCCGCTTGATATCTTGCACACACACCTACACTCAACACAATATAGGGTCTAGATGCACAAAGGTAAAGCAAAGAACCAATCATAGACCGGTATACCTTTTGATCCACATCTTTACCATTTGGATTTTGTTCTAGATGAGTCTTTGTAGCCATGGGAGTAGGAGCTCCATTTAAATCTTGCATTTTGAATCTCTTGAGAATATCTTGAGTATACTTGGCTTGATTGAATAATGTCCCTCCTCTAACTTGCTTGATCTCAAAACCAAGAAATACTCTCAACTCCCCCATCAAAGACATCCGAAACCTACTAGTCATAAGCTTTGAGAATTCATCATTAAAAGCTTTGTTAGATGAGCCAAAGATAATATCATCAACATATATTTGGCATACAAAAATCTCACCATTGACTTTCTTATTAAAAAGAGTGGGATCGATTTTCCCAACCTCAAATCCACGGTCAAACAATAGCTCTCTAAGGTGCTCATACCACGTGCGTGGGGCTTGCTTGAGCCCATAGAGCGCCTTATCAAGTTTGTAGACATGGTTTGGGAAGTTGGGGTCCTCAAATCCCGGGGGTTGCTTAACATATACCAACTCATTTAGTGGACCATAAAGAAATGCACTTTCTACATCCATTTGTTGCAACTTGAAGTTATGATGTGTCGCATAAGCAAGAAGGATACAGATGGACTCAAGGCGAGCCACGAGAGCATAAGTTTCTCCATAGTCAATGCCTTCAATTTGAGAGAACCCTTGTGCAACCAATCTAGCCTGGTTCCTTACTATAATTCCATGCTCATCTTGCTTGTTCTTGAATATCCACTTTGTTCCAATAACATTGCGACGGTCATTTGGCTTCTCTACTAACTTCCATACTTTGTTTCTCTCAAAGTTGTTGAGCTCTTTGTGCATAGCTTCTAGCCAATACGAATCTTCAAGAGCTTCCCACACTTTCTTTGGTTCAATCATGGAGATGTGTGCTTGGTGTTCACTGAACCTCTTCAATTGTGCTCTTATGGAAATGCCTTTCCTTAGGTCACCAACTACATTTTGTAGAGAGTGGTCTCTTAATTCCAACATTATTTCCTTTCTAGCTTCACGATGAGCGTGGATCTCCGTGTTGTTTCTTGGGGGACCCTCTTCATCATTTTGATCCTCGTCTTGACCATCAACTTGACCTTGATCATCATCGGAATCATTCTCTTCATCTAGAGTCAAAGATTGACCTTGGTCTTGATCAAGTGCACTTCTAGAATCAATCTGAGCTTGTCTCAAAGCAGTTTGTATGGATCTTCCTTGTATGGATCTTCCTTGTGAATTTACCTATATGAAAAATGAGCACAAGCTAACACAAGACAAGCAAGAACAAGTAAGTAAAGTGCGGTAAAGGATAGAAGTAACCAAAGTGGTGGACGCGGAGACACGAGGATTTGTTTCCCGTAGTTCCTTCCTTTTAAGGGGAAGTACGTCTACGTTTGGAGAGGGGGTGCTTTCAAACCACCAACGCCACGAGAGGCCTCCCTTGTTCTCTGATGAATCTCACCCCAACGGGCTCGATCCACCTTCCACTATATCGGCAACCTTCGAGGTGGAAGCCGGCACCTTTACAACAAGTTCGGGGCACACATCCACAACTTAATTGGAGTCTCCCAAATACAAGCAAGATGCCAAGACAAATCAAAGACAAGCTTGTAAGAACCAAATAAAAGTTAGGGTTTCCAAAGAAACAGTAGAGCTTGGGGGCACTCAAGTGAATGAGGGGGAAATGAAGATCTCGCTTGGTGAAGATGTAGATCAAGTCCTCCTCCTTCGATTCTCCAAAGATCAATGACTTTGGATGGTTGGATGAAAAGATCTTGTAGAATTGGTGGCTCTAATGGAGTTGGTGTTCTTGAGCAGCTCGAGCAGCTGGAGGAAGAAGATAAGGGTCCCTTTTTATAGGCAGCTCCCTCCACGAACCGTTTTCTGACTGTTGTAGAAAAGTCAGACCGGAGACTCCGATCTACACTGGAGATTCCGTCCAATCTCTAGACTAGCCTCCGGACCGCCCATCTGAATGACCCAGGCCATCCATGACCCAGCAAGACCGGAGACTCCGGTCTCCAACACCGGAGACTCCGGACTGAGCTACCACTGGAGACTCCGGGATAACCTCTGGAGCGGGCTCCGGACTCCCAATCAGAATGTCCCAGCCTAGATCCTGAATTCACCACCGGAGACAGATCCGAAAACTCCGGACCACACCGGAGACTCCGGTCTTGGCAGTCCGAAGACTCCGGTCCAGAGTTTCTAGAATTGTGTCACATGAGTAGGGACTTTTCCCAAGTGTGAGGGTGCTTTCACATATCATAATACTAACCTGTGGACAGTGACAAACTTTAAAGTGATCTACTTGTTGTTAACGAACACCAAAAGTGATTATGACAATAAATGCCCTTTCAGAGTAGATATAGTGCTAATGTCCACATGAGGCCCACTAGATGTTACCTTTGACACGATGGCCTCATGATCTAACTTTATCCTACCATGGGAAACTAGAAGATCCTCATGCGAGCTTGAGAGCTTAACATGACTTTCTTCTAATTTCCCATAGTTGCTAGTTAGCAAAGCAAGTTGAGCCTTTAGCTCAACATTCTCCTTCCAAATAGATGCTTCACAAGAAATAGAGTTAGTAGCACAAGCATCATCACTATTATCAAGAGGCGAGGGCAACTTGGCAAGCTCTTTTGAATATGAAGCTTTAAGTTGCTCATGCGACTCGGTGAGTTTGACGAGCTTCCTCTTAATGGCCCGAGAGCCATTTTCGAGGTGCTTAAAATCCTCAACAAGTATAGCATAAGCAACTTCAAGTTCATCATTTTTAATCTTGAAGGAGTTTGCCACCGCAAGTTCTCTATCATGGTATTCCTTTACTCTAGATAATTCTAGAGTAAAATTTTTCTTAAGAGATTCTTTGGTGGTTTGTTCTTCTTCAAGGCAGTCCTTTAGTTGAGCAATTTCATTAGCATACTCACGCTCAAGCTCAAACTTTACATCAATTATGTTTTCTTGCTCCTCAATAAGATCATTGCCTTCTATATCATAATTCAAGATTTCAATAAAGTTGGAGGAAGCAATTTTATTTTTGAAGAGAGCGCTATAGACAACCTCTCCCATTTTCTTAATAGAGGTAATATCATACTTACCTCGATAATCATCATTATCATTTGCAACCTCATCATCATGAGATACAATGGGATCCAAAGAGGTTACCTTTGTTCCCTTTGCCATAAGGCATATGTGAGAACCGGAGGAAGGTGATGACAAGATTGCACTTGTAGATCTATTCAAGACCTTGTCTTGGCCCATAGAATCTTAATTTTTCTCTACATGGTTAGCAACACAAGAACTATAGGAAATAGAAGCATTTTTATCATGGCAACAAGACAACACAAGCATATCATCGTGAGATTTATTCAAGCCATTACTACATGATATGCAAGGACTATCAACACAAGCATGTAAGGAGTTAGTAGTGCTCGAAGTGTTAAAGTCCAAAGTTAGATCATTGCAACTAGACATGGATGAAGGATTACAAATAGTAAGCACACTATCCACATTGCAATTTCTATCACCACTCACCGTATCATTACCTTGTGAAAAATCACATGTTGGTGAAGTGGTAGACGATGAGAACTCATCTCGACCGGAAGTGGAAGCAACACACTCATCCTCAATAATGTTGGACTTGCTATGAGATTTCAAATTCCCTTCTAAAGATTCGTATTGGGGATCCACGGGATAAGGGAAACCCATATATAGATATCCCTCGATAATTGGGTGAATTTCCCAAACTAAATTAATCATGCGAATTTTCCAAACATCATAATTTGTGCCATCGAATGTGAGCGTGTCCATGTGCACTAATCCCCTAGCCGACATATTTACTCTCAAGGCGGTGAAGCCTGAAATGAGAGACCAGGCTCTGATACCAATTTAAAGGATACAAATGTCGCCTAGAGGGGGGGGGGTGAATAGGCGATTAAAACTTTTCCAAGAGTGGCTCAACAAAGGCGGAATTAAACTAGCATTTACTTTGTTAAGCATAAAACCTAGGACAATCTAGGGTTCACCTATGTGCACCAACAACTTATGCTAAGCAAGACAAACAACTATGTGATAGCAAGATATATACTTCAAGCACGAAGGCTATCACAAAGTAAAGTGCATAAATAAGAGCTCGGGTATAGAGATAACCGAGGCACACGGGGACGACGATATTTTACCGAGTTCCTCCCAACATGGAGTGTTGGGAATATGCTATATGGGTATCCTTATAGCATGTCTCTTATCCGGCTAACCCGGGTGGCCCATAGTCGGTAGCATGGCCTATGGCCTACTGGGCGACCCGGTTAGATGGATCAGGAAGGGAGGCCCATGCCGGATAGAGGAAGGCTACGGTGGAGTCACCAGCGTACCCGGAGCCTTGGAGTGCAAGATACACAAGACTAGTAATAGACGGTGTAGGACTCTATAACCTGTTCGGCTAGGACTTTTCTCTGTAACCCTAGGACCTGGCGACTATATAAGTCGGGCCTATGGGAGCCTTTAGTGCACAATCTCAGACAACCTAGTATCGATTTACACAACCTCGCACAACGAACCAATCCCTGTAACTCGGCGTATTGCCCTTATAGTGATTTATAGCAGGAGTAGGATTCCGCCACCGTTGTGGGATCTGAACCTGGGTAAGCTGTGTTACCTCGTACCCGTCAACCGTCCGCCTTACCCCAAGTCTCTAAACACGCACTGTGAGGACCCCTCCATGGCGTACTCGTCGGCAACACCATGACAGTTGGCGCCCACCGTGGGGCAAGAGGCGCTTCAGGCTCTTCAGCGGGCGAGGACCAAGATATTCGCGGGAATCGGCGAAACCGTGGCCATCGGTCGCGTTCTCTTCTCCGACAACGTTGCGATCGTCCCTCTGGACGAGTTCTGGATCCCGGCGAAGACGAACCCCACGCGGTGTTCGATCGTTCCTATCGGAGACATCCACCTCTTCATCGGCGAAACCGACTCGGGCACTAGTTCCCTGGGAGTCGGAGGAGCATCAAGACCCGCACGGACCGCCTATGGGCAGGATACGTTCGCGGAAGGATCAATGTCGGATCTCTCCTCGGATATTGCCGGCAAAGATCGGAAAAATTCAAGGCCCACCCAAACCGCCCCTGTGAAGGATATAAAGGTGGAAGATCACTGCAAATCCGCCGACTTCGTCCGTGCGTCTGGACAACAGAGATCCAAATTAATCGGCGTGGTTACCATCTTCGATCTAGCGCGCTGCATTCAGAGAGAGGGCGAAAACCCCCGTGATTACCTGGCCAGGTGGCTCCGTATTCGAGCGATCTGGACCACTACCCAAATGAGGATGCTATGTATCACTTTGTGGAAGGACTGGACCATGCCACGCTTCTCCGATATTCTCTAAGACGGTAGCAGGAGTCAGGACGCCTTACCTTCGAAGGCATGGTGAACACCGTCAACAACTACGAGGAGGCCGAAGCGGCATCTCAGACAGCGCTTGCGCTCATTGACGGAGCCCCTCCGATTCAGCCACCGCCACAACCGCCTCCGACCGCCATCGTCGTAGCTGTGCCACCACCCCCAGTCATCATCGAGGCCGTCTCACCTCCACCACCCGTCATCGAGGAAGTCCTGGCACCCTCCGACTCTGTCATTGACGCTATTTATGCTGATTTCAGTGCAGATTCAGAGGAGATAGATTTCAGTCCAGAGGAACTAGACTCCGCCATGCAGGAGATGGAGGAGGAGTACACGCGCGACGAGCAAGCCAACAATGCCGTCACGCCCCGAGAGGTGTTCGTCACCATCGGGACGGCGATGGATGAAGATCAACCCGGACGAGCTCCGCCTACGGCGCTGGAAAAGGGGAAGGGGGCACTTATTGCTGCTGACGATGATCGCGCAAAAGTCATGCCTCCTCTGCCTAACCCAGTGCAGCAGCTGTAGGAACTCGGCACCGGACCGAGCAACAACAACACCGCAAACTTGCCGCCTCCAGCATCTACGTCTGCAGTAGCCCAAGTTACTCCAGCTGATAGAGTGATGTACGGAAATCTCCTCGTCGAGCCACTGACCGTTGCTCATATCCGGAACGTGACCAAGCTTGACGAGAAGCTCCAACAGCTGCTGGAGTAAGCGCAAGCCATCACGGAGCAAGGTGCACAACTAGATCGAGATCTGGTCAACGCACAGAAGTCCATGGAGAAATCTAGAGCAATGGAGGCCGAGTACAAGACTTCACTGCAGCAGCAGAAGGCTAAGAAAGCTCCGGCTCGCGTCATCAACAATCCTGGTGTACGGCGCAACCTAGGATGGGCTCCCTCAAGGCCGGCACAGGCCAAGCCATACATTGACAGTGAGGGCAAGCAGGTGATGCCCACCCCACTCCTTAACCTCTCCATCGCCAAGACCCTTCTGGAGAAGGATAGATCGCCTGAGGCAGTGGAACAGGTCTATGACCTAGTTTCCAAGGCGGTGAAGCAGCAGGAAAATGCCACCTCTCAGAGGCTTGAGTCTGACCCAGCGCTCTGCCAATCTAGCCAGTACAAGCCGCCAAGGGACAGATCTCCTCTTGATATCGGATCCTGGACGGGTTCATCAGAACGAAGACGGAGGGATGCGCGCAACAGGAAGGATGCCATCCCCATATCCTCCGACCACGGAGAAAAGGCCCGATCTCGTCGCCCATCACCATCGCCCCGATCTCCCCGACATCACGAAGATTACAAGGCTCACCATCGTATGGATATTCCCCCACCAAAGAAGTGTGGCATCGTCATCCGCGACAACACGGAGCATACCCGTCATGACGAATAGCGCAACCAAGGACACAAGAGCAGGTCACGCCATGACCCTCCGCGTCCGACAAGTAACCGTGACAGGCGTGAGGCGTCGCGGGAGGGTAACAGCAAGAAGGCTAACCCACCACCACCTCCGCCTCTGTCACCACCAAGCAGTCACCATGGCGGAGGAGGCCCGCATTGTTCACGTAGACCATCCCCGGTTGACAAAAAGAAGAAGAACCCGGAGCCATACGATGCACGTTCGCGGACCGATAAGATCCACGAGGCCCGGGAAGGACCATACCTCGGACCACATTGCTTTGGACCTGCAATACAGTTCGCAACTTACCCCAAAGGTTTCCGGATTGACAAGACCATCAAGCCCTATGACGGCACCGCCAAACCATCCACATGGTTGCAGGACTACGGCAACACGGTGGAGATTGCCGGAGGCAACCCCAACGTCGTCGTCAAGTACCTCCCATTAATGTTGGCAGGCATGGCCCGTCAATGGAATGACGACTTGCCGGAAAAATCTATGTACAACTGGCTGGACATGCAAGAAGCATTCACCAAGAACTTTGAGGATACATATAAGCGTCCCTGCACCGTAGGCGATCTACAGCGGTGCGTGCAAGAGAAAGACGAGACATCTCGCGCCTACCTTTCCTGCTGGCTGGATATGAAGAATTCCTGCGCAGGAGTGCATGCTCAAACCGCCATGGCCGCCTTCATTGATGGGTTGGAAAGGGGCACGCTGCTCCGACATAAGCTGAAGCGCTTGCAGGACAATCACCAGCTTGACTTGAACCAGATGATTCAGCTGGCTAGTGAGTTCACAGCTGCCGACGATGATGCTCGTGGCTCCTTGCCGGCAACGGCCGTTCCAACTCAAGCTCGGAGGAACAACAGTGCAAAGCGGAAAACCTCTCTAGAATAAAAGCAATCTACCGACATGGTCGCTATGACTTTTGGAGGACGAGGAGATGACGGACAACGTGGCCGAGGAAGGGGAGCTGGTCGTGGGCAGCAGCGAGGAAGTGAAACCACCTCGGCGCCACTCCGCGTTCCCCAAACCTACGAGGATTACCACGATATGCCGTGCCTCGTACACCTCGACGCCAATGGCAAGGACACCCATACCAATCGGCACTGCAAGTTCGTCAACGACCTCAAGGAAGACCCCGAGTCCGGCTACAAGCAAAGTCGGAAGAACATATAGCGAGGCAAGGGCAAGGGGAAGAAGAAGGAGGAGGAGTCCAAGGATTCAAGTGACATGGACGAAGACGTTGACCCTAAGCACGCTGCCAAGGGCGACGACAAGGGCAAGAACCCCTTCGCAAAGAAGGCTCCAGTCTACCACACTTTCCTTGGCACCCCCACCGTCCAACAACAGAAGACCTCTCTGAGGATCCTGATGGCCACTCTCCCCCCAGTTCCCCAGTACCTGCGCTGGTCGGAGGTTCCAATAACTTGGGGCAGGACGGACCACCCAGACCTTGTTCCCACGGAGAACCAGTACGCCATGGTCATCAACCCCTTGATTGATGGCGTGGAGTTCACCAAATGTATGGTGGATAGTGGAAGCAGCATCAACATCATGTACCTGGATACACTGCAGAAGATGAACTTGACAGAGGCAAACCTAAGGCGGACCAACACCATTTTCCACGGCGTAGTTCCTTGTCGCGAGGCTCGGTCCCTTGGGTGCATTACACTTCAGGTTGCCTTTGGCGATGTTAATAATTACCGCCAAGAGCGCATGACCTTCGAGGTAGTCCCCTTCAAGAGCGTGTACCACGTCATATTCGGCCGCGACATATTCCACTCGTTCATGGCCAAGCCATGCTTCGTCTACAACAAACTCAAGATACCCGGACCAAACAGTATCATCACCGTATCCGGAAGCTTTACCAAGGCAAGGGACTGCGAGATCAATGAAGCAGCTATTGCAGAAGCTGTCCTCTACAGTGAAGAATTCAAAGAGATCCAGAGCAAGGTCAATGACTCAGAGATGCCCGCGTCGAAGAAGCAGATCTCCGACTCCGCTCATGCGTTCAAGGCCGCCATCGAGACCAAGCCGGTGGAACTTGTGGTAGGCGATGCCTCCAAGACCGTCGCCATTGGGACGAACCTGGATCCCAAATAGGAAAGCGCGCTCGTCGAGTTCCTCCGTGAGAATAGGGACATCTTTGCCTGGCAACCTGCCGACATGAAAGGTGTATCTAGGGAACTTGCCGAGCACAGCTTAAACATTGATCCAAAATGCAAACCAGTGAAACAACCTCTACGACGCTTTGGAGATGAGAAGAGACGCGCCATTGGCAAAGAGATAGCGAGGTTACTTAAGGCTAGATTTATCCGAGAAGTCCTTCACACCCAATGGGTGGCCAATCTTGTACTTGTCCCCAAAAAGGGAACCAATGAATTAAGAATGTGCGTTGATTACACCGGCTTGAACAAAGCATGTCCCAAAGATCCGTTTGCTTTGCCTCGCATTGACCAAGTCATTGACTCGACGGATGGCTCGGAGCTTTTGTGTTTTCTCGATGCATACTCAGGATACAACCAGATCAAGATGAGGAAGTCGGACCATTTGGCCACTCCGTTCACTACCCCATACGACACGTTTTGCTATGTCACGATGCCCTTTGGGCTGAAAAACGCAGGTGCTACCTACCAGCGGACAATGCAACATTGCCTTCACGACCAAATTGGTCGGAATGTTCACGCCTATGTGGACGATATTGCTGTGATGTCTAAAAAGTCAAACGACTTAATCTCCGACTTAAAAGAAACCTTTGATAATATCCGGAAATACAACATGATGCTTAACCCTAAGAAGTGCGTCTTCGGGGTTCCAGCCGGCAAATTGTTCGGCTTCATCGTTTCCCAACGTGGAATCGAGGTCAACCCGGAGAAAATCAAGGCCATCTTAAACATAAACCGTCCGACATGCCTGAAGGACATTCAACGACTAACAGGTTGTGTTGCAGCAGTTAGTCGGTTCGTCAGCCGACTTGGAGAGAAGGCTCTGCCGCTCTACAAGTTGCTGAAGAAGGCGGACAAATTCACGTGGACGGACGAAGCAGATGCAGCATTGAAGCAGCTCAAGGAGATTCTTTCCTCAGCGCCCATCCTTACAGCACCTGAACCTGGAGAACCCCTGTTGATTTACATGGCGGCAACCAACCGGATTATCAACATCGTCGTCGTGGTAGAGCGGAAGGAACCAGGCTATGAGCACGGAGTTCAACGACCAGTTTACTATGTGAGCGAGGTCTTGACGGAGTCCAAGCAGCGTTACCCGCACTACCAAAAGATAGCTTATGGAGTATTCCTTGCTTCTCGAAAGCTGAGGCATTACTTTCAGGAGCACCCAATCACAGTGGTGAGCAAGACTCCACTGTCCGACATTATCAATAGCAGCGACGCTACAGGAAGGGTCGCGAAGTGGGGTATTGAACTTGCCCCTTCGAGATCACCTACAAGAGACGCGACGCTATCAAGTCACAAGCCTTGGCGGATTTTGTTGCAGATTGGACGGAGATGCCAGACGCTACTCCGTTGCCAGAACCAGAGTACTAGGTGATGCACTTTGACGGATCAAAGCTGCTCAACGGCTCAGGGGCTGGTGTATTGCTACAGTCACCAACAGGAGACAAGCTACACTACGTTCTGCAGATCCACTTCGAGGCTACAAACAACATGGCGGAGTATGAAGCACTCATTCACGGACTACGTGTAGCCAAGGATATTGGCATCAATCACATAGTTTGCTGTGGAGATTCCGACTTGGTTGCCCAGCAGGTGGCTGGCACCTAGAATGCGCGGAACCCTATGATGGCAGCATATGAAGACGAAGTGGACGACATAGCCAAGAGCTTCTTGGGCTACGAAGTGGACAAGATAGCCAAGAGCTTCTTGGGCTACGAAGTCAAGTATGTGTTGGAGATATGCCCAAGAGGCAATAATAAAGTGGTTATTATCATATCTTCACACTTATGATAAATGTTTACATACCATGCTATAATTGTATTAACCGGAAACATTAATACTTGTGTGATTTGTAAACTAAAATAAGAGTCCCTAGTATAGCCTCTTGTTAAACTAGCTTGTTGGTTAATATATGATCATGGTTTCCTGATCATGAACATAGAGATGTTATTAACAACAGGATCATATCATTAGGAGAATGATGTGATGGACATACTCCTATAGATAAGCGTAGCATAAAGATCAAGTCATTTCAATAGTTCAATTGCTATATGCTTTCGATACATAGTAACCTAATTCCTTCGACCATGAGATCATGCATATCACCTTTACCGGATGGATGCTTTGATGACATCAAACACCACACCGTAACTGGGTGGCTATAAAGGTGGCATTAAGTGTTCGGAAAGTATTGGTTGAAACACATGGATCAAGAGTGGGATTTGTCCATCCTCATGACGGATAGATATACTCTGGGCCCTCTCGGTGGAATGTCATCCAATTAGCTTGCAAGCATGTGACTTGGTCACAAGGGATCACATATCACGGGAACGAGAAAAGAGTACTTATCAGTAACGAGGTTGAACTAGGTATGCAGAGATACCGACGATCATAACCTCGGATAAGTAACATATCGTGAGACAAAGGGAAATTGGTATCGTATGTAAGTGGTTCTTTCGATCGCAAAGTAATCGTAGAAATATGTGGGAGCCATATGAATTTCCAGATTCCTCTATTGGTTATTGTTCGGAGAAGTGTCTCGATCATGTCCGCATAATTCACGAACCGTAGGGAGACACACTTAAGGATTCGACGTTGTTTGAGTAGTTATGGTATTATGAGAAAGAGACCGAATGTTGTTCGGAGTCTCGGATGGGATCCGGGATATCACGAGGTGATCCGGAATGGTCCGTAGAATAAGATTCATATAAGGAAAGTCCCGTTTGGAGTTCGGGAATGATTCCGTGTTTTCATCGAATGTTCTAGAAGGTTCGGATTGTCCTAAGACCCGGGGAAGGGTACATGAATGTGTCATTGCTCATTGAATGATTGCATCATGTACTAAGTGTTCTTGATGTCCCAAATAAAGGATTAAATTGAATCCTAAAACAGAAAAGTCAAATGTCCAGTTTGAAAGTCAAACTGCCAAAACAAGAAACTGTGGGAAACAAGCAAGAGGAGTTGGAACCAACCTGGAGGAGGAGTTGGACTCCTCCAGGCCGGCGCCCAAGCCCTGGTCCGAGTTGGGGAGGGACTCCCTCCCTCCCTGGCGCGCCAAGGACCCCCCTCCCATATAAGGAGGGGCAGGGCTCCTCCCATAGACACATAACTTTCTACTCTAGATCTCCGGTTTAGAGCCGTTTTGGTTTAGAGCTTCTAATTGCTTTAGCCAGCGGTTTAGAGCCTTCTAATTGGTTTAGAGCCTTCTAATTGGTGTGTCTAATTACTAGACCACTAATAGCCTCTCTCATAAGCTCCACCATACTCGCACCGGCTTAAGGCGAAGCTCATGATCTCCCTCTACTTCCATTACGCCACGCCGTCTTTGGAATCGCGAGGAGAGTACTACAACCTCCGCTGGAACAAGGAGAGGAAGGTCTTCGCCGAGTACCGAACGTGTGACCGATCATGGAGCGCTGCCGAACGTGGCCGGAAGGATCGTCTCACGATCTTGAGATCGGAAGTACGACTACATCACCCACGAGAATCGCTCTCGTTAACCGCTTTGGAATCTTCGAGGGTGAGTTCCTCTATCGACTCGTTGCTACAATCTAGTAGATAGATCTTGGCTTGTTTGTTTGTATGCGATAGAAAACTTTTGTTTTCCATGCTACGAACCCCTACAAAGGGTATCGAGCCGTGTCTATATGTAGATCTGTTGCACGAGTAGAACACAATGGTCATTGTGGGCGTTGATGCTTTTATTGTAGATTGCTTTTTGTGTACTTTGCATCTTGCGGTATGTTGGGATGAAGCGGCCCGGGCTTACCTTACATGACATCGTTCATGAGACTTGCTCCACGCTTGACATGTAACTTGTATTGCATAAGTGGCTTTATGGTGCATGTTTCTCCTAGCATAGTTAAGATCCAATTTACAACGGTGATCAACAATGCTAGTATCAATGTTGTGGTTCTTGTTCGTAAGTTAGAACGACACTTATTGAAAGCCCCAAACCACGTAAAATATGCAAAGAAAGTAGAAGCGTCTAACTTTGTTTTGCAGGGTGTGCTGATGATGTGATATGGCCATGATTGTGATTATATTTGATGTATGCAATGTTCCTTATTGTAAGTCGACAACGGCAGGAGCCATATGGTTGTCTTTAATTTATGTTAAGACCCGCGTGTCTATTCAAAGTAGTTGTAATAGTTGAAGCCGTGGGCGACAACCATGGAGAAGCGTCATTGACCTTGATGCAATGCCGGTGATGATGGAGATCATGTTCGTCTTTGGAAGATGGAGATCGGAAGCACAAAGAAGAAAGGCCATATCATATCACATATTATGAATTGCATGTGATGTTAATCCTTTATGCATCTTGTATTGCTTAGACGACGGTAGCATTATAAGATGATCCCTCATGCACATGAATTTCAAATCATAAAGTGTTCACCCTTAGTTAGCACCGTTGCTAAAGCTTGTTGTTTCAAACACCACGTGATGATCGGTGTGCTAGATTACGCAAGTGTATACAACGTGAGCAAGCCAGATTTGCTCATGCGAAACTAAGGTTTGATCTTGACGAGCCTAGCATGTATGCACATGGCCTCGTGGAACACGGATCCGAAAGGTAGAGCATGAGTCATATAGTAGATATGATAAACATGTTGATTGTTCGCCATTGAAGCTATATCAACTCTCGTGATGATCGGTTTTGATGTGGTGGATTTGGTTCGTGTGATCACTAAAACAATGTGAGGGATATTGTTTTGAGTGGGAGTTCACCTAGATTAATTTAATTATTAATTAGAACTCAATTTATCATAAACTAAATCAAAGTGAATTTGCATAGTTGTTGTAGTCATTGGCATCCGTTTACCACCTTGCGCTTAGTTTTAATTGAGATGATAGAACTATAGAATTCTGGTTAGTTACTTTCTTAACTGGGTATCGTATTGTTTTAAGTGTTAATCTAAAGTTTAAAAGTCCTATTGCAAACTTTCAAGAAGTTCCGTTACTCCATGAAGTTTAATAATTAGTATTAAATCAAGAGTAACAATTCCAAGTGTTAGTATATAAGTATCATGTTTGTCTCCATGATTCTTGATATTCAAAGGATTCTCTTAATATCAAGGTTATCTAGGATCTGAAAGATTTGTTTCAGAAACCATGATATGTGGAAGATATTGTGATATCTGAAACAAAGTATTGGTTACAACATGATAGAGTATAATATGGCAAAAGTCATGTTCTCATATTTGATGAGAATTTGCAGATGGTTGGAGACACTAGTTGTCCTAATCCTCCAAGAGGTTTTGAGAGCAACATTATACTTGCGATTCACTGTTACAAGCTAAAAGTAGCTTGATCATGGATAAATCCATAATAAGGGTGAATATTTGATGTAGGTAAAATGTTTACTACACCAAGAAGATTACTAAATAAAGGAATTTGAAAGAACACCAAACATTTGATGATGGTGATCTACTTCAAAGTGCAAGTCCAAAGACATTGGTATTTAACTATACACGCTTTGGACTATATGTCATATGTATGACTCCACTATTGATGTTGATAGATTCTTTCAAACAGAATAGGAAATCTTGAAAGAATCTCATAAATATATGGCAGAAAAGAAAATATTAGAATTGTTCAATTTAAGTATATAGATGATATACATGTTATGGCTATATTCTTTGCTTATTAAACAATGTGGTTCTTAAGTATTTGATACTGAATTTGTTGGTATGAATCGTCATACAAAACAAATGTAATTCATGAACTACATGGCCTAAGTAACTAGCGAGAAGAATATGTGATGATGTTCATCGAGAACAAAATAAAGGGTTATTGTGTTGCTCGTTAAACATCAAAGCTTGCCTTCAAAGATTTGTTTTATTAGGTATTATGAGAACAAAAGGGTTGTTCAAATAATTGCCGTAATCCATAAAAGATGGATGATTCGCAAATCTCGTTGGAGGGATCACATCCATAAAACTAGTGCTAAAAATGTCGAAAGACAAATTGATTGAAAGATCACTTAGGAAGTGACATCGCCGTTTAAATTATATTGGAAAGAAAACATGAAGAAACTCCATATGGATGGAATTTTGGAGTCTTTTGATTTTGATCAAATGACGCTTGTAAAACTTTCCTAGAGATAATTAAAACTTCGTTCATAGGCCAAAAGGGAACGAAAGACTAGCTTATTGGAATTTGTACATATTGTTGTACGAAGTCCATTATGTGTAGTCAAGAGCGATGGATTTCAACTTCATATGCTTTCTCCGAAAATTTGAGTGAATATATGAATATTTACTTAATAAAGTATGAAACATTTGAAAAGTTCAAAGACTTTCAAGATGAAGTACAAAATCATTGTAACAAGAATATAAACAGTTTATGATAAAGATCATAAAGGAAGATATTTGAGTTACAGAGTTTAGCATAATACCTAAGATTTAAGGAATCGTTCCGTGGATTTGCATTTTCCCGAAACACCATAAGAGTATGGAGTGTTCGAGATATGTAATTAAACCTTGTTTGACATGGTAAGATCGAAGGTGTAATTTATAAAACTGCCATTATATTTTAAAGATTAAAAGCTTTAGAGATTACCGTTTTTCCACTGAAAAGAGCTTCATCATAATCCGTTGAAATGACACCATATAAGGTTATGGTTTGGGATAAAACCCAAGTAGTCCTTTCTTAAACATTGGTATGCTATACATAAGAAAGATGTTTGCAACCAAAGTCGGATGAATCTGTCTTTGTTAAGTATTTCTCCATAACACCGGAGAAAAAAAGTGTTTGTCGCTTAGAACGTCAAGTTTCTTTAAAAGAAGGAATTTTTCGTGAAAAGTTAAGTGGGAGGACAATAGAAATTTGATAAGGTTGAAAGAACCTTAGCTATATGTGCAGAGTTGCAGACCGAAAAAGTGTTTGAGGCAAACAACAAAGCTCATGGCTCACGTACCTCAAAGGTTGTGGTCACGGAGATCCAAGTTCCTATTGAAACAAGTAGGTCGGATAAACAATCAAATACCAAGATTTGAGGGTTGAATCATTATTTGAGAATAATGAACCGACTACATGCAAAGAAGCGATGATGGGCCTGACTCGTAAAATGGCTTGAAGCCATAAAATCCGTGATAGTTCCATACACAAGAAAATCAAGTTTTGAACTTGAAGGACCCTCGAGAAAGGTGTAAGACCTTATAGTTGTGTGCGGATCTATAAAGAAATAGACATGGATGTTTCACATCTATGAAATAGTCGACATGTTGGGAAAGAGTTCACAACAATGTTCAAAGGTTGACTATGACAAGATTTGATCATCATAGTGATATTTAGTCTAGACGGATTAATGTAGCAACCACTACATATAATTTGTTATATGGTAGTTGAATAAACAAAACAAGTTCTTCTAATAGAATCGTTACCTAGGACATGTGCATAACACGGTCCATAAGGTTTTTGTTAATTCAAAGGATGCTAAAAGCATATGCAAACTTCAATGGTTAAAGTGAGCATCATGAGTTGGAATCTTCACTATGATGAAACTGTTAAAGGAGTTTAAAAGTTCATTAGAGATAATGAAGATGCTTGCATTTGCAAGAAATTAAGTGGGAGCGCTAAGACATATTTCTAATGCATTATGTGGAGGACATATTGTTGATTAGAAAAGATGTATCTTTATTAACACATATTAAGAATTTCATCCCGATGAAAGACTTAGGCAAAACCCAAATATTTGGCATCAATAGACGCTAATATGGTTGTGCTGTAGTACATAGACAAGATATTGAATGAGTTCAATACGAAACTACAAGAGAGGTTCTTGTCGATGTAAAGGATTGAATAAATTCAATATTGATGATATATTCAAGTGTATTGACATTTGGTAAAGTGAAACAAATAATCAAGTATAGATTGATACTTGATGTATGAAATCACAAAGAGTATTTATATCAATCATCTTTGTGATGTGTACAAATCCAGATATGTCCTATGCTCTAAATGTTATGAGCATATACCGTAATGATTCATAAGATGATCATTGGACAATAGTAAGGATATTCTTATGATCTTTTGCAAGAACTAAGAATATATTGTTTGTAGAAGTGACAAATAGATGGTTAGTTCATTGTAGAAGTACTACATTGATACTAGTTTTGTCACAAAGTGCAAATTAAGTTTATCTCAATCTAAATTAAGGGTGGCACAATATAATGGAAAGTAAGTTCCATAATGGATTTGGATGAGTTCCAAAGTTAAGACATTGTGACAGATACTACAACAAAAGGCTAAGTATATGACTGCTATAATAGCACTAAAGAGGGCGTTGTGTCAAGTAGTTTGTTATCAAACTAGGTGTAGTTCACAGTGGGATAATACTATGAAGATATATTGTGTGACAATATTATCAACATGTTTTAACCCCAAAGAGCTAAAGGTCACACCGAAAGACCAAACTTATACAAAGCCATCTCATTAGAGAATGAGTGATGCGTAGAGACGCAAACACATGCAATTACACACGGACCTGGAAGTGTCAGATCCGGAAGATCAGTTTACCACTAGCAATCGTGTACATACAACACCGGAAAGCCATAGGTGTTGAATACACAAAGGTTTGAAACTAGATTATTGACTCTAGTGCAAGTGGGAGACTGTTGGAGATATGCCCAAGAGGCAATAATAAAGTGGTTATTATCATATCTTCACACTTATGATAAATGTTTACATACCATGCTATAATTGTATTAACCGGAAACATTAATACTTGTGTGATTTGTAAACTAAAATAAGAGTCCCTAGTATAGCCTCTTGTTAAACTAGCTTGTTGGTTAATATATGATCATGGTTTCACGATCATGAACATAGAGATGTTATTAACAAGGATCATATCATTAGGAGAATGATGTGATGGACATACTCCTATAGATAAGCGTAGCATAAAGATCAAGTCATTTCAATAGTTCAATTGCTATATGCTTTACGATACATAGTAACCTAATTCCTTCGACCATGAGATCATGCATATCACCTTTACCGATGGATGCTTTGATGACATCAAACACCACACCGTAATCGGGTGGCTATAAAGGTGGCATTAAGTGTTCGGAAAGTATTGGTTGAAACACATGGATCAAGAGGGATTTGTCCATCCTCATGACGGATAGATATACTCTGGGCCCTCTCGGTGGAATGTCATCCAATTAGCTTGCAAGCATGTGACTTGGTCACAAGGGATCACATATCACGAACGAGAAAAGAGTACTTATCAAGAACGAGGTTGAACTAGGTATGCGAGATACCGATCATAACCTCGGATAAGTAACATATCGTGAGACAAAGGGAAATTGGTATCGTATGTAAGTGGTTCTTCGATCGCAAAGTAATCGTAGAAATATGTGGGAGCCATATGAATTTCCAGATTCCTCTATTGGTTATTGTTCGAGAAGTGTCTCGATCATGTCCGCATAATTCACGAACCGTAGGGAGACACACTTAAGGATTGACGTTGTTTGAGTAGTTATGGTATTATGAGAAAGAGACCGAATGTTGTTCGAGTCTCGGATGGGATCCGGATATCACGAGGTGATCCGGAATGGTCCGGAGAATAAGATTCATATAAGGAAAGTCCGTTTCGAGTTCGGGAATGATTCCTGTTTTCATCGGGAATGTTCTAGAAGGTTCGATTGTCCTAAGACTGGGGAAGGGTACATGAATGTGTCATTGCTCATTGAATGATTGCATCATGTACTAAGTGTTCTTGATGTCCCAAATAAAGGATTAAATTGAATCCTAAAACAGAAAAGTCAAATGTCCGGTTTGAAAGTCAAACCGCAAAACAAGAAACTGTGGGAAACAAGCAAGAGGAGTTGGAACCAACCCGGAGGAGGAGTTGGACTCCAGCCGCGCCCAAGCCCTGGTCCGAGTTGGGAGGGACTCCTCCCTGGGCGCCAAGGACCTCCCTCCCATATAAGGAGGCAGGGCTCCCATAGACACATAACTTTCTACTCTAGATCTCCGGTTTAGAGCCGTTTTGGTTTAGAGCTTCTAATTGCTTTAGCCAGCGGTTTAGAGCCTTCTAATTGGTTTAGAGCCTTCTAATTGGTGTGTCTAATTACTAGACCACTAATAGCCTCTCTCATAAGCTCCACCATACTCGCACCGGCTTAAGGCGAAGCTCATGATCTCCCTCTACTTAGGTACCACGTTGTGCCTTAGGAATCGCGAGGAGAGTACTACAACCTCCGCTGCCTTTGAACAAGGAGAGGAAGGTCTTCGCAGTACGAACGTGTGACCGATCGGGAGCGCTGCCGAACGTGGCGCGGAAGGATCGCTTACGCGATCTTGAGATCGGAAGTGTACGACTACATCACCCACGAGAATCTGCTCTCGTTAACCGCTTTGGAATCTTCGAGGGTGAGTTCCTCTATCGACTCGTTGCTACAATCTAGTAGATAGATCTTGGCTTGTTTGTTTGTATGCGATAGAAAATTTTTGTTTTCCATGCTACGAACCCCTACAGTATGTGCCTAGGGAGCAAAACAAGGCGGATGATCTGCTCTCTAAGCTAGGATCAGGGCGCAAGCGAATTCCGCCAGGAGTTTTCCTAGAGCACCTGTGCACACCATCCGTGAAGGGAGCCGACATCGACAACCTGGATAGAGCTGACTCTTTCGTCAACATGGTGACCAAGGTCCCTCCGGCTTGGACAAAACCGTTCATGGAATACCTCGAACACGGAACTTTGCCCGACGACGAACTCGAAAGACGGCAAATAGTACGACGAGCAAAGGGTTATACCATAATCAATGGGCAAAACTACAAAAGGAGCACTACTGGTGTATACCTAAAGTGTGTTTCCCAGCTAGAAGGTATGGAAATCCTGCGTGAAATCCATCTCGGAGATTGCGGGCATCACGCCGCTCCTCGATCGTTGGTCGCGAAAGCCTTCCGGCAAGGATTCTACTGGCTGACCGTGAAGGTGGACGCCGACAAGCTGGTTGAGACATGCATGGGATGCCAGTATTATGCCCGACAACCACATGTTCCTGCTGAAGAACTGCGAACAATACCAATAACTTGGCCGTTTGCAGTCTGGGGGCTAGACATGGTGGGACCGTTACAGACGGCACCTTGTGGGTTTACGCATCTGCTTGTAGCAGTTGACAAATTCACTAAATGGATAGAAGCTAAACACATTAGAAAGCTTGATGGGGAAACTGCCCTCAGGTTCGTCCGAGATCTAGTGGTGAGATTTGGTCTCTCACACAGCATTATCACCGACAACGACAACAATTTATCACTCAGGGAAGTGGAGGCTTATTGCTGGGAGAAAGGCATCCGAGTTGACCTTGCATCTGTGGTACACCCACAATCCAATGGTCAGGTCGAGCGAGCCAATGGATTAATTCTGCAGGGAATCAAGCCATGTCTTGAGGCACCGCTACATAGAGCAGCTGGAGCCTGGGAGGAAGAATTGCCATCTGTGCTGTGGAGTTTACGAACTACACCCAACAGATATACCGGCTACACCCCTTACTTCATGGTATATGGAGAAGAAGCCATCCTGCCCTCCGACATCCTCCACGATGCACCAAGAGTTGCCGCCTACGACGAAGATGACTCCGAAGAATCCAGACGCCTAGATGTGGACCTTCTCGAGGAGGAGCGCATTTTGGCATGCCAAAGATCCGCCATCTACCAACAGAAGCTACGCAGCTACCATAGTCGCCGCGTTCGGCATCGCTCGTTTAAAGAGGGGGATTTGGTGCTCCGACT
This sequence comes from Avena longiglumis, assembly GCA_030063025.1. Taxonomy (NCBI): domain Eukaryota; kingdom Viridiplantae; phylum Streptophyta; class Magnoliopsida; order Poales; family Poaceae; genus Avena; species Avena longiglumis. The sequence goes on along the minus strand of CP125974.1, from coordinate 449,645,099 downwards.
TAAGCAGAAGAAGTCACACAAATTATCCCCGCCATGGGAAGGACCGTTCATCATAAACAAGGCGCTACTCAATGGGTCTTACTACCTTATTGACAATCGTGAACTAAAGGATAGACCCAACGAGGATCATAAGCGTAAGCGACATGACCTGAATGATGACTACCCGGAGCTTGATCGGTCATGGAACATATCACAGCTATGTCCTTTTTACACTTATCATTTTTTATCTAATTGTGTATATCTTATATGATCAATGAAATAAAGCTCTTTGGTTCACTCATATTTCTGAGTCTTTTACCTCCTTTAGTGTTCATTTTTGGATCATGTAAAACCTTTATGCACAAGTATTGCATTTGCACTTGTGAAAATTCCGCCTACGGGAGTTAGCTTAAGTTTTCTGGTCTACACGTTCTTTGTTGTTTTTATGTGGATTATGGAGTAGTGACTTTTGGCACTTATTGTCGGCGATTTTGTGCTCAGGTTATTGACGGTGCCATTGGGCATCATCACCTGAGCGCATGGTTCTGACAACGAGTCTTCCGACTCACGAAAAGTCAAGCATAAGAACCAAAGTAATGGATAAGCCATCACTTGCTTAAAAAAATATATACATGCTGGAAACTAGTTCTTAAGTAGCAGGAAATAACAACCATTGTTTTACGCCTTAAGTTACATCATCAAGTTTTTTCCGCGCATATACCAAAGGTGAAACAAAACAAAGTTGCTTTTCATTCATTTGGCGCAGGAGACTTGGAAGCAGCATCGTCACCAGCCGGAGAATCACCCTCAACATCAGCACTGTGGTGGGACTCTGAGGAATCTTGGTTGACGCTGTCGATGGTGTTCATGGGCACGAAGACGTCGATGTCCACCAACTCGGCAACTCTGGTGTCATAGCCCGCGAGGGACGACAGGATGGCTTCATGATCAGTATCTTTGCCATCATCGTCGACGTCAGGGATACCAGAGGTCACCGTGTCGATGTCGGCACCTTCATAGTGTGCCTTCACCATTGACAGTGCCATCCTTGCGCCAACCCGTGCACATGAAGCTTTCCATCTTGTGACACGCTCGGGGGCTCGGCGCAGAATCTCCGAGTACTTCGCCACGGAGTCCGAGGCCTTGATGTGTATCCGAAGGGGCTTGGCAATCTCTTTGGCTTGGGTGATGGCGGTGTTGATAAAGTTGCCGGCCAGAATCATGCATTCCTTGTCCGAAGGAGGCGATCGGGTTAAACCCATAGGAGCTACAAGTTCCGACAAGGAGCACATGAGTTCAATAAATTTAAAGTATCCAGACTACAGAAATACAATGCAGAGGAAACTTACTGAAGATGCTGGCCTTAGCCTGCCAGAGGGTGTCCGCCAGGGATTCTTTCTCTTGTTGGAGGAGCTTATAGGCCTCGCTGTGGCGATGGTTTTGCTCATAGGCAGCTTGCTTCTGATCTTTTAAGATCGCAAGATCCTCCTTCAAGCGATTGATTTCCGCGGAGGCGGAGTCCTGTAGGGCCTTCATGGAATCCTCATGCATTTTCAGCATTTCTTTCCTCTCCTCCTTAAGGATCTTGTTCTCGCTGTCCAGCTGCTGGATATGCTTGGACTGCTCGACAATGTCCTTGGCCTTGGAAACATGTTCTGCAAAGTCGGAGAAAACAAAGTACACAGTGAGTACTCGGAGAATGTAGGCACAAAACCAAGACGAAATGCGCAAAAAGAAAACAGACTCTTGTTTTTGATGATTTGTTCCTTCAAGATGGTAGTTTTGCCCTTTTCGGCTTCAAGATCTACGCGCATCTTCTTGTACTTGTCGTTGGCCATGCCCCTCCGAGCATTCTCGTTCTGTGGAAAAAAGAAAAAAGTTAAACCGTTTTTTAGTCTACTTGGAAGCATCTAGTCGGAAATTTTCCACCTAGACGCTCGGGGGCTACAGCGAGAGTTTTTTACTTAGAAATATGCTTAGCTTTTCTTTAAGCATCTAGTTGGAGCTAATCCAGTTCTCGATTAGAAGCTTGGGGGCTACAGTATAAAGTTTTTAACTCGGAATCTTCTTAAGCTTTTCTTTAAGCATCTAGTCGGAACTAATTCAGTTACAATTAGAGGCTTGGGGGCTACAGTATTGAAAAATTATAAACACTGCGTATGCTACTCTTAAAGCATCTAGTCGGAATAGTTCATTCCATCTAAATGCTTGGGGGCTACGGTGAGAGTTTTTTCTAACTTAGTCACTCTTAGAGCATATAGATGCAAAACCTATGGTTTTCCGTCTACATCCTCGGGGGCTATAGTGGGATACTCATATGAAATGCAAAAGGTAAAGTAAACTTACAAGTGCGATGATCTTGAGGTTTGTAGCGCTCTCGGCTAGCAGCTTGCCAAAGGAAATGCTATTTCCTTGCAATATTTCTGCTTGTCGGAGGAGCTCCTCAAGACCGCATGTCGGAGATGACGCACTCCGTGAACTAGAGTTGTGTTACTCGGCGCGTAAGCACGGGTAGACTATCTTTGGGAACTCAAAGGGTTTCGGGGAGCAAGGCGCTTCAGGTAGTACCTGCTTCCACCACCGCCTTGCCGCCACCGATGGCATCCTTAGCCGGAGCTTCATCCATTTGGTGAGCGGTGCTCTCCTGCGTCGCCTGCTCGCCGACAACAGCGAGTTTGGTGGAGGCGCCAGAATCCACTTCCATGGTGGAAGGGCCTGGTGCCTCCTTATCTTGTGAGCTTGTCGAGGCGGACGAAGGCTTGACGGCAGGAGTAGCAGGGGCGATGGCGGGGGAGGCGTCGCGATGCAGCATGTCTTTGATATTTCGAGAAGCCCCCAAAGTTTTGGAGGTCTTCTTGAGGCTGGTCGTGGCTTTCTTCCTGAAACGTGCAAAATGCATAAGTACAGGAGAAAGACAGATAAATAGACAATGTCGGAGAATGAGAAGCTTACACTAGGGGGGTGCGTTGGCAAAGATCCCGGTGGTTCTTCTCTTTTCCGCCTCCAGGGCGGCGGTAGTCTTTTTGGAGGATCCACCCTCCTTCTTCTTCTTCTTCTTCTTCTTCTTCTTCTTCTTCTTCTTGCCTCCGTACGCAGCGTCAGAGGTGGAGCTCTTCCGCTTTCGCACCAACGGGACCTCGTCGTCGGACACGACCGTGACTTCCTTCATATTTGGATCGTAGATTTGGGTAGCCAGGTTGCCCTCATCTAGATTGCTAAGTTGTTAAGCGAGAAATCACCGTGTTAGACAAAATGGTATTGGTAAGATGGAACAACTGGAGCATATGTCGAACACGGAAAATAAATACCTACCTTTGGGCACTTGCCGTCTACGAACATGTCGTAGGTGATGGTGAAGCCACGCTTCTTATCCTTCACCTTGATGATGTCCTTAAGGCGGAGCTTGACGGACTCGCTCGAGAAGTTATCCACGGAGATGCGGAGGCTATCCCTTCTGTCGCTGGTATACTCGTGCATGTACTTCGCGCCGTGATGTAGAGGTTGGATTCGCCTGATGAATCAGCACATGGCTAGGTCCAAGCCGGTCAAACCCGTCTCTACAAACCATTCGATCCACATTATAGCGCGAGAAGCGTCGAGGTCGGAGGGAAGGGAGGCTTGGGATCTCCACGTGGAAACTTCAGTAGGGGCTCCATCCGCGAAGTCCGGGTACATTACTTCTCGCCCCGCCAGAGGAATGTCGGGGCCGTAAAAGTACGTCCGCTGCCAATTCTTGCAGGACTCGTGGCCGAAGATGTCGGGGAACCGCCGGCCAGGTCGAATCTTGAAGCTTATGGTGCCACAGTTCCTAAGCTCCTCCTTACTATGTCCGGCTTCACATTTGACGGTGAAGAAATACACGAAAAGGTATAACCTAGGCCTTATCCCTAAATATCCCTCGCAAAGTGCCGCGAAGTTGCTAAGCACTAAGATACTATTGGGGGAGAGGTTATGGGGCTGGACCCTATAGTGGTTTAAGACGGAGAGGAAGAAGTGGGAGATAGGCAGGGAAACGCCGCGTACCAGCTGAGCTTTGAGGTACACCTTTTCTTCGGCTTGTGGAGAAGGTGTCAGCTCGCCGGCCGGCGCTGCCCGCCAGGCGAGCCCCTCCGTTGAGGGGAGGTAGCCTTCGGCGACCATCTCTTGGATATCGCAGTCGGTGATGTCCGAGCCGCGCCAGTCGCCCTTGTGCGAGTCTAGATCCTCCTCCAGTGGCTCTAGCGCCGCCAAATTTTGGTCTCCGCCGGTGGATTCGATCACCGCTGATGCGGGGATGACCAGGCCCTCTGGGGGCACGACGACGGGGCTCGCCGGCTTTGCCGCGGCTTCGCTCGACGCCGCCATTGATGGGGAGGTGCTGCTGCTAGCCATGGGGTGAAGGCTAGGTGCGACTGGTGCAGATGGGAGCTAGGGTTTTTTCGAGGTTTCTCGCGGAGAGATCTAGGAGACGCACGGCTGAAGGAAGGAGAAGAATGAGGTAAAAAGTGGAGATTTCCCCACGGTTACTATTTATCATCCTCGGCGTCAAGATTCGTGCTGCTTGATCGGACAGTTGCTGCATAGACGACGTGTTCGCGAACGTGCGCGGAAATTTCGCCACGTCTCCAACCGTCGCCGCCAACGGTTCGTATCACTCGCGCGGGAAAATCGGATATGATTGCGTTCTTTGCATATGTGAGTTATGAGGCGTCGCTGACCTAAGCCTACGTCGTCCTAACTGACATGGGTAGATGAGCCATTACATCGAAGATTCCGACATAGACGGATTCAATCCGACTACAGAAGAGTACGATAGAAGATTCAGCATTTCTCCGGCTTACAAGTCGAAGACGGAGAAAGCCTTGCAGGGTTATTTGGGAGGACTACAAGATGTTGCTTGACGATTTGCCGACATCCATCTAGACGGAGCATTCTACGTGAAGAGGCAAGACGACGCAAGATCTCGGAGTTCTCCGGGGGCTACTGTTGGGGATATGCTATATGGGTATCCTTATAGCATGTCTCTTATCCGGCTAACCCGGGTGGCCCATAGTCGGTAGCATGGCCTATGGCCTGCTGGGCGGCCCAGTTAGATGGATCTAGAAGGGAGGCCCATGCCGGATAAAGGAAGGCTACGGTGGAGTCACCAGCGCACCCGGAGCCTTGGAGTGCAAGATACACAAGACTAGTAATAGACGGTGTAGGACTCTGTAACCTGTCCGGCTAGGACTTTTCTCTGTAACCCTAGGACCTGGAGACTATATAAGTCGGGCCTATGGGAGCCTTTAGGGCACAATCTCAGACAACCTAGTATAGATTCACACAACCTCGCACAGCGAACCAATCCCTGTAACTCGGCGTATTGCTCTTATAGTGATTTATAGCAGGAGTAGGATTCCGCCACCGTTGTGGGATCTGAACCTGGGTAAGCTGTGTTACCTCGTACCCGTCAACCGTCCGCCTTACCCCACGTCTCTAAACACGCACTGTGAGGACCCCTACATGGCATACTCGTCGACAATACCACAACATGGAGTATGTCTCGTTTGGAGAGGGGGTGGTATCTAACCACTTACGCCACAAAAGGCCTCCCTTATTCTCCGGCGAATCTCACCCCAACGGGATCGATACACACTTCCACTATCGGTGCACTTGTTGGTGACAAACCGGAACCTCTCACAAGGTTGGGGCACTTCTCCACAACTTAATTGGAGGCTCCCAACAAACGCCACCAAGGCCACAACCTGCAACACCAACAAACCATCTAGGGTTCCAAGAACCCAAGAGTAAGAAACTTCTCAACTTTCACCCAATCGAATCCTCAACGAGAACTCAAACCGATGCACCAAATGAAATGGCAAGAACACAAGAAGTGATCAAGTCCTTCTCTCCCAAATTCCACCAAAGGTACAAAAGCTAGTGGGAGAATAAGAGAGGAAGAACACAAGAGGAAATCCACAAAAGAAACCCCAAGATCTAGATCCCAATATGTTCCCGTCACATAGAGGAGAGATGGGTTGGTGGAGTTGTAGATCTAGATATCCCCTTTCAAATCCCCCAAAAAGATTCAAGAAATATAGGAGGGTTTAAGAGTATTTGCAAGCTTTTGAAGGTCAAAACAATGGAGGAGAGAGAGGATGCAATCAACCAACCTAAGGAGGAAGAAGGGGTCTATTTATACCCCTCCCCAACGAAATATAACCGTTTGGGACCTTCCAGGCCGGATAATCCGCCCCTCCCCCGGATATTCCGGGTTCCCCGGGCCAAAAAAACGGCTAAGGACTTCGCGACACATCCCTCAGTATAGGGGTGGATATTTGGGGCGGATAATCCACCCTCAAAGGGCCGGATAATCCGCCCCCATTACTGGGAGCCACGCCTCAAAGTCCTTACCCATTTTCCAAAAATTGGGCCGGACAATCCGCCCCCATGGCCGGATAATCCGCCCCCTGAAAACCAGTAGGAACAACAAAACTGAAACCATCATAACTTTTGCATTTGGACTCCGATTTTGATGATCTTGGACTCGTTTCGAAGATAGTAACAAGCTCTACAAGATCATGCAGGGAACCATCATAGTCAAGCAAGGGAGGATAGAACCAAATGATTAAAGGTTTAACCTATCTATAAAAGACAAACCGGTAAAACCTCGAATATCAAAAACACAATAGAGAATGCATATGAAATCCGTTTTCGATGAACTTGAGCTTGTTATAGAGATTGACACAAGATATAAATCCTCTCATGGATAAGAACGAAATACGAACCAAGAAAGAGGATGCCAAGTATGCAAAGGTTTGAGATCTCACCCAAGGGATATGATCAAGTTACTCACTCGAGAGCCGCTCTTGATAGTACGGTTATCTATCATATAAACTGGTCTCCCCAACTAACACCACGAGACCGGTAAGAAACAAACCCTATCAAGCTCTAACCTTTTCCTTGTATATTCCACACCTCAAGATGGAGCACCTTTCTTGATTGCACTAGCTTGGTGAAGACTTGGAATTTGCTCCCCCATACTCCACTATGGAAGAGCCTCTCTTTTAGGTATATCTTCACATATCCATGATCATCATAAGGATGGCAAGGTACACTTGATATCATCTTATTATTCAAGACACACTCACCATAGGCACAACTTCTACTTGACTAATCTCCAGATCATTCCTTGAAACCTTGATCAACACTTGATCTTCTTCACTTTATTCTTATTCCAACCTTGAAGCCACCATATGGTTCAAGCATTGTCTATGGACAAATCCTACAAGTAAAACTAAATGCAAACATAAGTCCATGAAACATTGTCATTAATTACCAAAACCACACATGGGGACACACATGTTATTTCAATCTCCCCCATTTTGGTAATTGGCATCATCGCACTCAGGCCCTAGTGACAAGAATTAAGCACAACAAGTTGCAACAAAGTCAAATAGCACTAATAGAGATAGTAGGCACCATGCCCTAACAATCTTATTCGATTACATGATAGAACTCATCCAATCCCTACCATCCCCATTGCCTACAGCAGGGGATTACTCACTCATAGATGAGGGAAACATTGATGGTTGACGGAGAGGCATTGGTGATGACGATGGCGATGATCCTCCCCAAATCCCCCGTCCCGGCAGAGTGGCAGAACGGAGTTTATGGTTCGGAATCACGGTTTCTGGTGATGGCAGCGCAGCGAAACTCTTTCTGGAAAAACAACGAACCCTCCCTCGGTTTTTAGGTCAAAAGGCATCTTATAGGCGAAGAGGGAGGCCGAGGGGGTTCCTAGGCTCGCCACACCCCTCCCAGGAGCAGGTTAGGCCCACCCGCGCGGCAGGGGGGTGTGGGCCACCCAGGGCTCCCCTCCGTCTCGTCTTCTGGCTCCATGGATCTTCTGGTGAAATAGGGTTTTTGGCATATTTTACAGGATTTTTCCTGATAGTTGATTTTCTGCACAAAAACTAGACACCAAGGTAATTCTGCTGAAAACAACGTCAGTATGTGTTAGTTGTATCCAAATCACACAAGTTTAGAGGAGAAATAATAGCAAAAGTGTTCGGGAAAGTAGATATATTTTGGACGTATCATAGTACACTATAGTCATTGACATAACACCAATGAAACACTGTTCAATAGTATTACATCCCTCAGAGTCGTACAATAGAAACACAGCAGGTCCAGGACATGACAATAGGTTACAACTCGACTCTTTACAAAAGATCCAGAGAACACTCTAGGTTAAAGAGAGAGAAAGAAACTTCTTACATAGAAGAATCAGAAATAATCAACTCATAAATATCATGCTAATAAGATTAGTATATGAACTACCGGGCTTGCATTGCTGCTATTGCAATACTCTACAGAATAGGTTCTATGGCTAGAGATTATATTCCTATCTAAGCAACAACTTCATCTTCACTTTAGTTAATATATATGTTGACTTTCTTGACTTCATTGAAGAGCTTGAGCTTTTGATGATGATTCCTGGAGCATAAATTGATGTAGACGTCGTCTGCATTGGCTTCAGAATCTAGCAAGGGTTAAGAAGATACGTTGAGTACAAGCGTACTCAGAAAGTTCACTAGAAAGGATTGTTTGATGCACTATATCTACAGCCACAGACCATAAGTCGTAGGCAATGCAGATTTTCATAAAAATTTCATCAAAGTTTGCTTTTATTCTGAAAAACTATGTCCATCAGCCTTCATAGGTTTACCAGAACTTTCATAGAGTTCCTTTCCTCCCGCGTTCATAGCTCCTTCCCGAAGCATGGAGTAACAATTTACAGTTCTTACACTTTGCAGAGGTGCGTTACTTTTCTCATGAGAGATCTTAAGCTTTGTTGCATGGCCAGGAGTATGTCCCCGTTCAAACTTCCTTGGTTTGAGGCCTGATACGTCCAAAACGTATCTACTTTCCCGAACACTTTTGCTATTGTTTCTCCCCTAATTTGTGTGATTTGGATACAACTAACACGGGTTGGCGCTGTTTTCAGCAGAATTGCTTTGGTGTCTTGTTTTTGCGCAAAAATCAACTTTCAGGAAAAATTTCGGAAAATATCGCAAAACTCCCATTTTACCAGAAGACTCATGGAGCCAGAAGACGGGACAGAGAAGGGCCATAAGGGGGCCACACCCCCTGGCCACGTGGGCCAGGCCAGGCCGCGCCTGGGGCTGGTGTGGCCACCTTGGGAACCCCCTCGGTCTCCCCCTTTGCCTAGCCCTCTGACCAAAAAAGGGGGTTCAACGTTTTTCCAGAGAGAGTTCTGTTGCACCGCCACCACCAGAAACCATGATTCGGAACCAGAAAAACTCTGTTCTGGCACCCTGCCGGGATGGGGAATTGGAGGAGATCATCGCCGTCATCATCACCGACGCCTCTTCATCAACCATCTATGTTTCCCCCATCCATGAGTGAGCAATCCCCCATTGTAGGATACGTGGATGGTAGGGATTAGATGAGATCTATCATGTAATCGAATAAGATTGTTAGGGCATGGTGCCTAATATCTTTGTTAGTGCTTTTTGACATTGTTGAAACTTGTTATGCTTAATGCTTGTCACTAGGGCCTAAGTTCCATGATCTCAGATATGAACATGTTATTGATTAATGATGATAGTATTGTTTGTGATCTTATCTATAAGTTGTTTACACATATTATTGTCCGGAACCAAAGGCCCTGAAGTGACTGAAATTGGGATAGCCGGAGGGGATGGCTATGATGTGAGGATCACATGTGTTCATGGAGTTAATGCTTTACTCCGGTACTATATTAAAGGAATACCTTAATTTCCAGTAGATTTCCTTGAGGCCTTGCTGCAACGGGCTGGTAGGACAAAAGATGTTGTGCAAGTTCTCATTGCGAGCACGTATGACTATATATGGAACATATGCCTATGATTATTTAGTACTTGGATGCTTTACCTTGTTTATCTGCAAATGCCCTAGATCTTGATATTACATGAATAGTCTCGTCCATGCAACGCCCGTCCATCCATCCCTATGCCTACCGCACTCAAATACTACTGTTTGCTACTATTGTTACTACTGCCTTTGATTTACTGCTGCTGTTACTTTGCTATTGCTACTACAAAACTGTTGCTACTGATAAACTACTGTGAGCAAGACTATTTCCAGGTGCAGCTAAATTGACAACTTAGTTGTTAAGGCTTATAAATATTCTTTGGCTCCCCTTGTGTCGAATCAATAAATTGGGTTATACTACCCTTGAAGACTGTTGCGATCCCCTATACTTGTGGGTCATCAAGACTATTTTATGGCGCCGTTGCCGGGGAGCATAGCTTTATTTTTAAGTTCACTCGGATTTATTATTGTTCGCTGCTATCCTTTTCATCATGGGGGAATCTCGTGATGGAAAGTTTCCTATTTTACCATCCACTACAAGAAGAGGTACAATCCTAAACACCTCTGTTGCTCTTGATTCACCGTCTATTATAAGTAAGCTTGTTACACCACCACCACATACACATGCTACACACACTGCTACTACTGCTGAATTTGAAATTGCTTCTGATGCTCATGATGTTACTTCTACTGTGCTTAATGAGAGTGGTTCATTAGGTCCTTTCCTAGATGCTACAATTGCTAGAACTATATTGGGAAACACTGAAAAACTCCTAGTGAAGACACTATTACTCCTGTTACCGCACCTGAGTCTAGAGAAAGCTATGATATTAATGATGGTTATATTGAAATGACTGATGAATTTATTGAAGAATATCAAAACACACGTGGTGCTAATGCTATTAGGAGTCTCCTTGAGAAACGTACTATTATACCTAAACTATCTCATGATGATAAGTTTGCTACTTTTCCCATAAACATTAAAAATAAATATTATGATTTCTCTCTTGATTTATCCTATATAAACATTGTTGAGAAAGAACCTTTTTGTGGGACTGAGAATGAAAATGTTGTGGCACATATGACTGAGCTTTCCACTATGAGTGCCTTATTATCTGATGATGTTAAGATGCACAAATACTTTGTTACAAAGATCTTCCCTTTTTCATTAAAAGGAGAAGTTAAAGCTTGGTTTAATAGATTACCTCCTGGATCCATTGATAGCCTTGATTGCTTGATTGCTTCTTTCTTTCAGAAATATTTTCCTCCTACTGATAGACATGCTACTTTGCATAAACTTTTTGATTTTAAACAGGGAGAAGAAGAGAAATTGCCTGAGTCATGGACAAGGTTCTGTGCCTTGATTCATGCACATCCTGGATGTCCATTACCTAAAAATAAGCTTCTTGGTATTTATTATAATGGACTAACTGGTGATTCTAGGACATACCTAGATAGTTTTGCTGATTGTGTTTTTAGGAAAAGAACTCCTGTAGAAGCTGAAGAATTAATGGCTAAAATAAGCAAAAAATATGATGATTGGACTTCAACTAAGCTAATTACACCTGAGCCTACTACACCTGAGCCAATTGTGCCTGAACCAACTCCAACACCAACACCAAATAAGAGGGGAGTGATTGCATTAAATGATGAAGTGATGAAAGAAGCTAAGAAATGTCTTAAGGAGAAGGCTATTAGATCTGAAGATGTAAAGAATTTACCTCCTATAGAAGAATTATGTAAGCCAATTCCCCACTCATCTACTATTGAGGTACACTCTCTCTAACACTTTGATGAAGGTGATATTCCCTATGGTAAACCTCCTGATCAATGCTTAGAAGAACTTGACATTTTTATTGTTAAGCAAGGTAATTTTAATAAACAAGTTCAGAATCACTTATTGGAAAACTCTAGAGTTATTAATGAGTTGAAAGATATTGTGGAAAGAACTGGTAATGATGTTAAAATGCTTGTTAAACACTTCCAACTGGTTCAAACCCAAATTGATCAACTTGCTAAGGTACAAAAAGATATGCTTGTTAATGCCTCAGGAGATAAACATGTTTATGGAATTAGAACTAGGAGTGGTACAACCACTCAAGTCTCTAATAAAAGGAAGATTCCTAATGAGGAAATTTCTACTTTGCTTGCTAATTATTCCTTTAATGGTAAGGTTCCAAAGAAACTTGGTGATCTAGGTATTCCAACTATCCCTTGCTCTATTAAGAATAATTATGTTAGAACTGTTTTGTGTGATTTGGGAGCTGGAAATAGTGTTATGCCTTTTTCTCTTTACAAGAGACTCTAGCTAGAAAAGTTGATACCAACTGATATATCTTTGCAAATGGCTGATAAGTCTACTACTATTCTTGTTGGTATATGTGAGGATGTTCCTGTTCAGGTGGCTCATAATTTCTTTGTTTTAACTGATTTTGTTGTGCTTGAGATGCTTGAAGATGATAATATGTCCATTATTCTTGGGAGACCTTTTCTTAATACTGCAGGTGCTGTCATCAATTGTAATCAAGGAAAAGTAACTTTTAATATTAATGACAAAGAGCATACTATCTATTTACCCAAGAAGATTGATAAGAGTTATGGCCTGAATTCCATTGAAATATTGAGAGCATCAAAATTAGAGAAATACATTGTCCCATTCCACAAGAAAGTTTTGAAACTATTATGATTGGGACCATTGCTATCAAGTTTGAGGTAACATAATCACTTTGTGGAATGCAAACTTTTGCTTCATATAAGATTGTTTTGGTAACAAGACTTGATCAATCTTGTTGACAAAGGGATTTTAATGAACAAAACAATGCTTTCACAATGGTTATACTTGCTCACTTTTATTTTGTCTCCTCTCTAGTCTTTGATCTTACTCTTGTTGGCTTTAGTTTAGCTAGTTGTTTGCTTGTTAGAGTGTCTTAGAACTTCTGTAGTTTTGGTTTTGTTTTGCTTTTTTGCTTCTTCTAAAAAATCTTTTTCTGCGAGAAAATCAATTTTCATAACCTGAAAATTGGCCAAAAATAAAGTTTCCCAAAAAAATCCAGAAAATTCATATTAAATTTTTCCTCGGAAAAAGGGGCAGAGGGGCATCTGGAATGGCCTAGGGGGACCCACCAGGCCCATCTTTGCTCCTGATTTTTGGAGGGATTGCTCTCCGGTATGTGCCTCCTCCGCTGTCCAATTAGATTTTTGATTGGTAGATTGTATCTTGAGTATTTTGCTATTGTATGTGACAGGTTGTGTGAGCTTACATGCTTGTTCTATGCTTAGAGATTTCATTTTGATGCATGTTTAGCCCTCTTGCAAGTTCCTATAGTAGTTCGCCATCATTTATCAACTTGGAAATCACTTGGTTTGATGTTTGTCTCAAAATTTCAGAAAAGAAGATGAGTGCATACCAAATAAATCAACATGATTTGATGGTACCTGAACCAATGAAAGTACATTGTGAGGAGGAAGTCTTCCCTTCCATATATCCATGCCCTGAATTTATGAGAGTTGCGGGGATCATTCAGGATTTCCAAACTATGATTTCTAATGCAGGGTTGGAACATTTTGTTGAAGAAGAACCATATCAATATGTTAAGCTAACCATGGCTATTGTGCATGAATTTCGGTTTAGTTTGTCCTTGTCTAATCCCATGGTCCACTATAAAATTTACAACATAGCTGTCGACCTGCCTTTTGTTGATTTTTGTGCAGCTATTAGAGTGCCACAATGGGGCTCTTGTGAGAATATTAGAGAGAGGCCCAAGTCACTCATGGATTTATATGCTGAAATTTTCCAAGGTTGTGACTTCTCAAAGGAAAGTGGTAAAATTCGGAACATTCAGTTCCCATCCATTAGATATTTTGCCTATTTCATTACCAAGTGTGCTCTTGCTAGAAAGACTGCTAGAAAATTATCTTCATTTGATCTAGCTTTTATCTCAGCTGCTTTGAATAGGGATAGATCTTATAACTTGGGTGCTTTGATATCTTACCGTCTTACCACCAACTGCGAGAAGGGTGGAATTTGTGGAGGTCTCATTACCTCTCGTTTGCTAGCTTTTCATGGTTTAGAGCCTCACCATTCAGACTATTAGTTCCCCATAGAGAGACTCGATCTCAATTCCATGGTTCAACATAATTTTGTTTCTTCTTGGGATGCTTTGAGAGATTTACCGTATGATATATCCTTTGTCAAGCGTGGTTGGAGAGGGGGTAGGTCTGAGAAAGTAGTCTCTTTGCCTGCACTTGATTTGTTTAATTTTGATAACATGCAAGGATGGTCACTCACGAAGGAAGAACTTGACATATACGTGGCAGAGCTCTCCCAGCAAGAGGAGAATGTTGGGGAGGATACCGAATATGATTCAGTTTAGCCCTCCAACATGGGGGAGTCTTCATACCAACAGCCTTCCTATGATTGGAGCGCATCTTCTTCTTCATCGCGAGGGCCTGATTATGATCATTCCTACGATGATCCACCAGCTTGGGGTTATTATTCGCGCTATTGAGCCCCACTTAGGCCAAAATCCTAAGCTTGGGGGGAGGTATACCGACATCACACTCATCTATATATCATGTTTCATCGGTTCTTTGTATATCCATGTTTCGCTTTCTTTTTGGTTTTTGTTTCTGCTTTCTCAAAACACAAAAAGACCAAAAATATTTTTGTTGTTTCTCTTGGTTTGTTTCTTTGCTTTTTAGCTTTGGTTTGCCTTAAGAAAAATCCAAAAAGATTTTGCTCTGTTTGCTTTTGCTTTGAGTGCTTGCTTTAAAAATTCAAAAACATCAAAAATATTTGCTGCTCTTATTTGGTTTTGTGAAGTTCTTTGCAGGGTTCAGCAATCCTCAGTGGAGTTTGGTTTCATGTTATTATTCAAGCCACACAAGTGAAGGGCAATAATGAAGGTTGATGACAACTCGAGGTGTGGTAAGACGTTGGTAATGAACTCTATTTGTCTTGATTTTTGTACATATACTCATCATTGTTGGCTTGCTTAGTCTGTTCATGTAAGGCGTATGTATTTATGGATACTTAGTTGTTCTTGCTCTCTTATGATTAGCTCCATCTTTCTAATAATTTGTAGCATGTCACATGAACGTTTGCTTTCATTGTTCTATTCATAACTTGGTATGACATTGTGGTATCCTCCTCTGACTGTTTCATTTGAATCGACTTGGCATATGCTCACGCATGCATATGACTGAAACAATAGTCAGTTAAGCCTTGATGATTTATTTTGCCTTAGAGTTCCTGTATCACTTTTATGCCATAATTAGTCCTGTTTTGTTGCAAGCATGATTATGATAGTTATTGCTCTCTTGTTTGCCATTCCCTCTCTATTGCTAGCCTTCACTTGCACTGAGTATGAGCTTTACTCGTGTTTCCAACTCCCAAAAAAACCATTATTTCCAAAGTGTCCACCATACCTACCTATTAGCATCATTTGCTATTCCGTGCATATTCATTATGCCTTGTTTTCTTCCAAATAAAATGTTCGCTTGTTATGATAAAGTTAGTTAGTAAAGCTCCCACGAACTTCATGGCACATTTCATTTCTTGCACTTAATAAACCTGAACCAATGTGACTGTCCATGAAAGTTATATGCTTGCAAATTGTAGGCTGGGAGTTAGCAGAACCGTGTTGTCACGGGGAACGCTTTCAACATTGCACTTGTACATTGTACCTAGTTGATATCATTCTCTTTTGTTTACGGATGTCGTCGGTGTGAAATAAAAGGGGAGCTTGTAAGTACATGGAGTTATGTATATGTGTTAGAGAAACGCCTAGGCCGCTAACCTAAGCCATGCCTAATGATGGTGGAAACTTGCAGAATAACCATAATGAGCAATCTGTGAAGCATCCTCAATAAAAACTATGCAAATAGCAAATAAAAAGATCGCTGAGATGCTCATTGTCTGCTTGCCATGTCGTTTTGATATGGGATAGCTCCTGTATCATGTGCAAGGGGTACCCCATTGGCGATTCTCTATGATACACATGTATTTACTATGCCAAGAACTTATCGCTAACTAAAGTTGAGTAGCATGAGGAGCGGCCCTCGTACTCAAGGGACATGAGATTTCCAGTTTATGGTCTGTCAAGCATATAACTCATATTGGACCTCACTTTCACCTTAACCATCTAAAGTTGCCTATAATAGGGGCAATGAGAGCTCAAAGCTAATGAGTACCATACTTTTAGCATTTGGAAGCCTTTCAAACTTTTCAAAACCTTTTCACTTCCTTGTTGAGTCACCACTTATTCTATGAGCACCTTCTTGAGAGCATAGTTGTCATTACCACTTATTCTATGAGCACCTTCTTGAGAGCATAGTTGTCATTCTTAGTGTAATGTGCTTGTCTCAAAACTTGGTTAATTATGTCATAACTTTGATGCTTGTATCTTTGATATCTTTACTTCTAGTCTTCACTTGAACTTCAGAGGTGCCTTGGCATTCATGTTTTGATCTACCATCAAAGGAGAGCGAGATACCACTCTATCATACCTTTTTATGAGCATTGAAATGTTGCTTATGTTTATGTTACATGCTACTTATTATTATTGTGTTGGAATATCTTCATAGCTTGCAATAACTATTAAGTAGACTTAGTTGCATACTCTTTATTATGAATTGTCTAAGTATCTACTCATATGCTGAGAATATTTACATCATATGAAGCAAATGTGTTTGTGAAAGTTCTTTTATCGCACTCAGTTTTCAACTGAATTGCTTGAGGACAAGCAATAAGCTAAGCTTGGTGGGAGTTGATACGTCCAAAACGTATCTACTTTCCTGAACACTTTTGCTATTGTTTCTCCTCTAAACTTGTGTGATTTGGATGCAACTAACACGGACTGACGTTGTTTTTAGCAGAATTACCTTGGTGTCTAGTATTTATGCAGAAAATCAACTATCAGGAAAAATCCCGGAAAATATGCCAAAAATCCTTTTTCACCAGAAGACTCACAGAGCCAAAAGACGAGACGGAGGAGGGCCATGAGGGGCCCACACCCCCTGGCCGTGCGGGCTAGCCCAGGTCACGCCTGGGAGGGGTGTGGCCGCCTCGGGAACCCCCTCGGCCTCCCTCTTCAACATTTTTCGAGAGAGAGTTCCTCTGCACCGCCACCACCAGAAACCGCGATTCGGAACCAGAAACTTCATTCTGGCACCCTGTCGGGACGGGGAATTGGAGGAGATCATCGCCATCATCATCACCGACGCCTCTCCATCAACCATCCATGTTTACCCCATCCATGAGTGAGTAATCCCCCACTGTAGGCTATGGGGATGGTAGGGATTGGATGAGATCTATCATGTAATCGAATAAGATTGTTAGGGCATGGTGCCTAGTATCTTTGTTAGTGCTTTTTGACATTGTTGCAACTTGTTATGCTTGTCACTAGGGCCCGAGTGCCATGATCTCAGATCTGAACATGTTATTGATTCATGATGATAGTATTGTTTGTGATCTTATCTGCAAGTTGTTTACACATATTATTGTCCGGAACCAAAGGCCCCAAAGTGAGAGAAATTGGGATAGCCAGAGGGGATGGCTGTGATATGAGGATCACATGTGTTCACGGAGTGTTAATGCTTTGCTCCGGTACTCTATTAAAATGAGTACCTTAATTGCCAGTAGATTCCCTTGAGGCCCCGCTGCAACAGGCTGGCAGGACAAAAGATGTTGTGCAAGTTCTCATTGCGAGAACGTATGACTATATATGGAACACATGCCTATGATTATTTAGTACTTGGATGCTTTACCTTGTTTATCTGCAAATGGCCTAGATCTTGATATTACATGAATAGTATCGTCCATGCAACGCATGTCCATCCATCCCTATGCCTACCGCACTCAAATCCTACTGTTTGCTACTATTATTACTACTGCCTTTGATTTACTGCTGCTGTTACTTTGCTATTGCTACTACAAAACTGTTCCTACTGATAAACTACTGTGAACAACACTATTTCCAGGTGCAGCTGAATTCACAACTCAGTTGTTAAGGCTTATAAATATTCTTTGGCTCACCTTGTGTCGAGTCTATAAATTGGGTTATATGATACGTCGGAAACGTATCTATAAGTTTTGATGTTCCATGCTTGTTTAGTATTTACTTTGCTTTGATTTGTCTACACTTTGAGGTATTTTTATATGTTTTTTGGGACTAACCTATTAACAAGATGCCATAGTGCCAGTTGCTTGTTTTCTTCTGTTTTTGGTTCTAGAAAAGGCAGAAAATCAATATTCTCGGAATTGGACGGGACAAAAGCTAAAGTCAATATTTTACCGTGGGGAACATGAAGCCAGAAGACGAGACGGAGAAGAGCCACCAGGGGGGCCACACCCCTTGGCCGCGCGGCCAGGCCAGGCCTACGCCTAGGGGGGTGCAGCCACCCTGGGTGCCTCTGCCTCGCCTCTTCGCCTATAAGAAGCCCCAGATACCAAAACCCTAAGTACCCGATCAATCTTCCACGAAACAGTCTGTAGCCACCGCCACCATCGTCCCTAGATTGGGGGGATTTGAAGCTCTTCAGGGCACCCTGCCAGAGGGGAGATCATCCCGGAGGCCTTCTTCATCACCATGCCAGCCTCCGGTATGAAGCGTCCATGTAGTAGCTAGATGTTGTTTCTCCTTCTTTATGCTACCATGTTTAGATCTTGTGAGCTCCGTTCATGATCAAGATCATCTATTTGTAATCATGCATGTTGTGTTTGCGGGGATCCGATGGATATTGAGATTACTATGTCAGATTGATTAATGGTTCTATATTATTGATTCTATCATGTCTGTGTTGTTTGTGATCTTGCATGCTCTCCATTTCTAGAAGCTATCTTGGCCAAGTCAATGCTAGTGACTCCAAGAGGGAGTATTTATGCTCAATAGTGGGTTCATGCTTCTATTTAATCTGGGGAAGTGACAGAACTCTCTAAGGTTGTATATGTGTTGTTGCTACTAGGGAGAAAACAACGGTCTCTTGTTCATGGAACAAGTGGATTGTTTACCTTACAAACTTTGCTTAAAGAAGTTATCCGTTGCTTGCAACTTAATACTGGAGGGGGTTCAGATGATAACCTGAAGGTGGATTACTAGTCATAGATGCAGTTGGATGGAGGTCTATGTATCTTGTTGTATTGCCCAATCAAATATCATAGGATCATGAATGTCTAGTATTTCATTGTTATGCCTTGCTCTGTCCTGTCAATTGCCCTGCTGTAAGTTGATTACCCAGCATGCCATGTTGTTTATCTTAAGCAGAACACCTCTAGTGAACTATGGACCCCGGTCCAATCTTTACCATTCATACATCTTCCACGGTTACTGTTTACTTTCTGCAAACCACTATTACCTTCCACACCATAGAGTTAATACTTTGTTTTCGGGAAACCGGTGAGATTGATAACCTCACTTTTTGTTGGGGCAAAGCCTTGAGTTTGTGTTGTGCAGGTTTCCAGTTGCTAGCAACACCTTTGAGTCGTTTCCTTCCTCCTACTGGTTCGGTAACCTTGGTTTCTTACTAGGGAAAAACTTGATGTTGTACTCATCATACCTTCCTCTTGGGGTCTCCCAACGAAGCTCTACAGTGATCTGAGCCGCATCAAGCCTTTTTCTGGCGCCGTTGCCGGGGAGGCTAAGGACGGCTTCACAAGGGGAGTCCTTCACAACCTTTATCTTTACTTTGTTTTTTGTTTTTCTTAGTTTCTTTTGCTTGGTTTTGTTTGCCTCTTTTTATCAAAAACTCCAAAAAAAATAGTTTCGTTTGGTTTGCTTTCTCTTATAAAAAACACAAAAAAATTGTTCCTACTCTAGCTGCTGCTGCTGTTGGCTTGCTCCACTTTTGCCAAAATGAACTCTGCTGAGAACACCAAGTTGTGTGACTTCACTAGCACAAACAACAATGGTTTCCTAAGTACACTTATTGCTCCACCTTCTCCTGATGCTACCTTTTATGAAATTAAGCCTGCTTTGTTGAATCTTGTGATGAAACAGCAATTTTTTGGTGCTAGTTCTGATGATGCTGCTACCCACCTCAATAACTTTGTTGAACTTTGTGAGATGCAAAAATATAAGGATGTAGATGGAGATATTATTAATCTCAAGTTGTTCCCTTTCTCCTTGAGAGTAAAAGCTAAAGAATGGTTGCTATCCTTGCCTAGAAATAGTATTGATTCTTGGATTAAGTACAAAGATGCTTTTATTGGAAAATATTATCCTCCTGCTAAGATCATATCTATGAGAAGTGAAATAATGAAATTTAAACAACTTGATAATGAACATGTTGCTCAAGCTTGGGAAAGAATGAAATCTTTGGTTCAGAATTGTCCCACTCATGGACTTACTGCTTGGATGATTATCCAGACTTTTTATGCAGGTTTTAACTTTTATTCAAGAAACCTGTTGGATTCAGCTGCTGGAGGTACCTTTATGACCATTACCTTGGGTGCTGCAACAAATCTCCTTGATAAAATGATGGTCAATTATTCTGAATGGCACACTAAGAGAGCTCCACATGGTAAGAAGGTAAATTCTGTTGAAGAAACCTCCTCTTTGAGTGATAAGATTGATGTTATCATGGCTATGCTTGTTAATGGAAGAGCTCACATTGATCCAAATAATGTTCCCTTAGCCTCTTTGGTTGCTCAAGAAGAGCAAGTTGATGTGAACTTCATTAGAAACAACAATTTCAACAACAATTCCTATAGGAATAATTTTGGTAGTAATAATAATTATAGGCCTTGTCCTCATAATAATGGCAATACCTATGGAAACTCCTACAACAATACTAGAAGTTATCCCTCTGAACTTGAAGTCATGCTTAAAGACTTTATTAGTAAACAAACCACTTTCAACAAAACTGTGGACGAAAAGCTTTTGAATGTTGAGAAAAATATTTCATCTTTGTTTGAAGCATAGTCCTTTTTGATTAATAAAATAGGTGCTAAACCTAAAACCTTGGAAAGTACCTTTGCTGCTACTTATGCCATACAAGTTACTATTGGTGAAAATGTTAGACTGTTAGCCTAACTACATGCTATGTGGGAAAGAAAAGCTGAAATTGCTAGAAACAATAGTGTGTGCACTATTACCACCACCAATATGGATGCCACCAAACCACAAGAAGTCCCTATTCCTCCTACCACAATGCCTAAACCCAATGAATCTACTACCAATGATGCTAATTTTGATTTTGATCTTGATGGTTGCAATATCTCTAAAGTGATTATGTTCCTACAAAAGCTTGCTAGAAGTCCTGATGCTAGTGATATGAATGTGGCTTTCACCAAGCACATTACAGATGCTCTCATTAAAATTAAGGAAGAAAAGTTGAAACACAAATCCTCTATTCCTAGGAAAGTAGAAGATAGTTGGGAACCCATCATTAATATACAAGTAAATGACTTTGATCTCAAAGCTTCGTGTGACCTTGGTTCTGGTGTCTCTGTTATGCCTAGAAAGATTTATGAAATGCTTGATTTGCCACCTTTAAAAGATTGCCGTTTGGATGTCCCACTTAATGATAATGCTAAAAAGAAACTCATGGGGAGTGTTAATGATATTCTTATTATGGTTAACAATGCTTATGTCCCTGTTGATTTCTATGTTTTGGATGTTGAATACAATGCTTCTTGTCCTATTACTTTGGGAAGACCTTTTCTTAAAACTGTTGGTGCCATCATTGATATGAAAGAAGGCACCATTAAATATCAATTTCCATTCAAAAAAGGTATTGAACAATTCCCTATGAGGAGAGCAAAGTTGATTTTTGCTCCTCCTTTGAAAGCAAGGTTTGATGTTAATGCTTCTTTATTTGAAAATACTTGATTCTTGCTTTTTGTGCCTAACTTAAAGGCATTAAAGAAAAGTACTTATTGGGAGATAACCCACTAGTTTTTTTGAGTATTCGAAGTTATTACTTCAGTAATGACCTCTCCATATCCTTTTTATTTGCTTTTTGTGCCAAAAATAACCTCTAATGAGAGGAAAGTAAGATTTGTGGAGTTGTTGTCCCGAAACAGATTTTTGTGCTCTACCGTAAATATTCGTGTGAAACCTCTGTAAGTCAGATTAAGCTGTAACTTTCGGAATAAATCCCCTAGGTTGTTAGCTAACTTGCATTAGTTCAACACTTTTTGATTTGAGCAACAGAAGGTCTTCTAAAAAATCGGTTTCTACCTGCTGGTCTATTTTGACAGATTTCTGTCATTATTTGTATTTTCTTCTTATTGATTCCTTTTTGGGTTCTTTTTGGAAAATTTCAGATTTTTGAGGGAATTGCTACAGTATCTTGTGTTTTTAGTGAAAGTTTTTCTGTTTTAAAACTAAATCCAAAGGTCTATTATCTTTTGAATACACTAATGTTGCTAATGAAGATTGTGTGAAGTTTTGTATGAAGGAAAATTTTCAGGTGTAAGAAAAGAATGATCTAATGAGATGAAGAATGGACAAAAGATCAAGCTTGGGGATTCCACCCCGTGTCACCCCAATAAATATTCATGTCACGCCCCGAGACCGGCCCCGGGAGAAATGACAGCCGCCACGCGCATATAGGCCGGGAGGCCTATATACCCGTAAAGCTAAAAACAGGCACAGTGGACATCGAGAAGCTCAAAAATAATTATATTACATATTTATTTTATATTTACAAAGGAATATAACTAGATTTTCTAATTCGCTTCCCGCCCACTGATCCAGCCTACTCCTCGTAACGACGACAATTCACGCATGCTAGTCTCGACTGCAACCAAAAACATTAGGGGGCAAGGGTGAGTACGAAAAGTACTCAGCAAACCAATCATACAAACAATCATATAAATTGTAAAATAGACTTGCTTTACGAAAAATATATGATTAAATTAATTAAGCAATTTAAAACGCATGGTGCCACATATGAAAGTAAGCATTCCCAAACCCGGGAGTCATAGGGGTTAATATTAACGTTTTTACACTCTGCAGAGGGGTACCCGACAGCCTCAACTAGAACAACACAGGGCTCTAGAAGAGCAGAGCCCTTTTTACCCACTAGAACCTGAATACCTGAATTTACTAATGTCGATGGCTCCCACGGATCCATCATCGACACGTTCCATTTCAGGTCCGTCCCTAGCGGAGAACTCAGCCAGTCCCATCCCTAGACTGTGACCGGTACAATACGATTACCTTCGTAGCACCAAGTTTTACTTCAAAAAACATTCATATTAATTTTCATGTAATTCCCAGTTCCATATTCATGCTAAATGCCCGGTTCATATTGGTGGCTCCAAACGGATCCATCACCGTATCACAACACCAACGCATCAGCCATAAATATTTCAAAGGGATATCCACAACTCTCATATCTCAAATAGTATATAATAGTTTTAATAATAAAATATACTTTACAAAATATACGAGAGTTGTATAAGAAGCTTGCCTGAAATTAAGATATGTCTTGACAATATAGCTAGATCAATATAGATTCCAATAGGAGATCAACAATCAAATAAACCCAACAGTATAGTCTCCCAAAAAGTGTACATCTCTCTCCTCTAAAGTTAGCAACATCTCCGGCTACACTCCTCGCCCAAGATACATACGCCTATATATAGTATATATAGGCTGGTAGATGGATCAACACTTCAGCAACACCTCCTCATCTCTAAAATTCCACCGCCTCCAGAATACACACTCTCCCTCACTTGTTCTGAGATCTCATGCTCTATCTCTGAAGCTCTTCGACCAATTGGTCGCTGATGTGAAGTGTAGCAGAGGTGACCCATTTATAGGATGACAACATCGGTTTGTTCCAAAATATCTAAGACAGCCAATGGCCACATCGACGCTGGTTCTAATATCAACCCCATGCACGTGTCGGACTAGCATCGGGTGACTCCCATGCACAACTCCACGTTGGAGATTGACTGCCAACAGCCAACACCACACACATGCATGACCTCTAATAGCCAGCCACGTTTGCTCTTTGCATTCAAAAATATCTAGTGCTACTAGAACATGCACAAAACCAGGGTGAGAGACCTTGCCGACAACTCTGTCAAAATATCCTAACTTTCTATGATATGAAGCCACATCAGTTTCTTATGCAAACTATCTCACATTGCCGCATGCATGGGTAAATGGATATGCACAAAGACATGCACATACACATACACTAGTATGGACATGCTGAAGGGTTTCGCGGCATAGTAAATCAAAATTTTCTACGGAGCGAACAGAGGGAAAGCCAAGATCTAATCTAGGAGATGCAAACAACGAGAGAGATTGGATTAGATCTTCATACCCTTGAAGATTCAGACAGGAACGCTCGTTAACGTGGGTGATGTAGTCGCACTCGCTTCTCCTCCTCGCGATCCGATCCGATCTAGCACCACAAGTGGCGGTGCCTCCGTGAGATGCACACGTGCAGCACTGACGCCTCCTCCTTCCTCGGACCAGAGTATGGTGGAGAGATAGATTGGATCTACAACACGACGGCGTGGTGTATATGGTGGAGAATTTCTGCTGCAGGGCTTCGCCTACAAACAGTCGGGAGGGAGAGAGGAAGGTAGCAAGGCAGCTAGGGCTTGGAGGAAGGTGTGTGGGGGAGGGGGCGCACCACCCCTCTATATATAGAGGGGGGCGGCCAGCCCTTGCCCCTCCTCCAAGCCTATCTCTAGTTTAAACAATTTAAACTCTCCCTTATCTAGAAATCCTATCTCTAGTTTAAACGATTTAAACTCTCCCTTATCTAGAAATTCTATCCCGAGATTTAAACGAGTCAAATCTCTCTAGAATCGGGTCAGCGTTTGTGCCCCTGGCCCAATGCGCCAGGACACTCCCTCATAGGCCCATAACCCTCCCGGAAGGTGGGGCCACGTTGGTCCCCTTCCGAAGGTTCTAGAAGCTTCGGTACAATACCGATTAACCCGAACAATTCAACTCCAAAACTTCAACGCTTATATGAATCTTATTCTCGGACCATTTCAGAACCTCTCGTGATATCCCGGATCCCATCCGAGACTCCGAACAAAAATTCATAAACCAATTATCCAATCTATCCTAGCGTCAAGACACGTTAAGTGTGTGACCCTGCGGGTTCGAGAATATGCAGACATGATCTTCTATCAATAATCAACAGCAGGGTCTGGGCACCCATATTGACTCCCACACATTCATCGATGATCATATCGGATGAACCACAATGCCAGGATTCAATCAATCCCATATATATATTCCCTTCGTCTCGTGATTATTTACTTGCCCGAGATTCGATCGTCGGTACCGTCATACCTAGTTCAATCTCGTTCACAGCAAGTACTTTACTCGTTCCGTAATCCGATATAACTTTGTGATTAACTCCTTAACCACATGCTTGCAAGCTGTGTTGATATCGATTACCGAGTGGGCCCGAAGTATATCTCTCCGACTTGGGAGGGACAAATTCCATCTCGATACATACAACCCAACAGATACTTTCCGATCACCTGAGAGACACCTTTATGATCACCCTCTCATAGGATGACGTTTGATGACCTCAAATCTTTCTTCCGGTACCAGGGAGTTTCATTATCTCATGGTCTAAGGAATACAATATTTGACATAGGAAAAGCTTCGCAAAGACGAACACGATGACACGATCTAATTGCTCTGCTTTGTTTGGGTCTATCCACCATATCATTCTCCCAATGATATGATCTCATTATCAATTGACAACTCATGTCTATGGTTAGGAAACCTTAACCATCATTGATCAATGAGCTAGTCCATAGAGGCGCATTAGGGACACGGTTGTTTACAAACCACACAAGTATTAAGGTTTCCGCTTAATACAATTCTAGCATGGAATATAAACTTTATCATGAACAAGAATTATAATAATAACATCTTTATTATTGCCTCTAGGGCATAATTCCAACAGTCTCCCACTTGCACTAGAGTCAATAATCTAGTTTACATCTGGCAACAATCTCACACCCATGGCACTGAGGTGTTGATCATGTTTTACACGTGGAAGAGGTTTAGTCAATGGATCTGCGACATTCAGATCCGTATGTACTTTGCTAATCTTCAGATCTCCATCTGCTATATAATCTCGGATTATATGAAACTTGCGGTTGATATGCTTGGTCTTTGGATGATATCTTGGTTCCTTAGCGAGTGCTATGGCGCCCGTGTTGTCACACAATATCTCCAGTGGGTCCAATGCACTTGGAACCACGCCAAGCTTCGATGAAGTTTCTGATCCAAACTCCTTCACTTGACGCTTCTGCAGCAGCCATGTATTCCGCTTCTACTGTAGATCCCGCGATCACGCTTTGCTTGCAGCTTCTCCAGCTCACAGCTCCTCCATTCAAAATATAAACGTATCCTGTCTGAGATTTGGAATCATCCTTGTTGGTGTCAAAACTAGCGTCGACGTAACCTTTTAAGACAAGCTGTTCATCACCCCCATAGACTAAGAACATTTCTTTAGTTCTATTTAGGTACTTTAGGATGTTCTTCACGGCTGTCCAGTGTTCCACTCCTGGATCACTTTGATATCTGCTCGTCAAACTAAGAGCATTGGACACATCCGGTCTAGTACACAGCATGGCATACATGATGGAACCTATGGCCGAGGCATAAGGCACTTTTCTCATAGCTTCCCTATCATTTATCAGTGGTGGACACCGAGCCTTGCTCAATATCTTACGACAACATAGGCACCGAACCTTTCTTTGCCTTATCCATTCTGAACCTTTTCAGAACTTTGTCTAGGTATGTACTCTGGCTTAAAGCTATCAGGCGTCTTTGTCTATCTCTATAGATTTTGATGCCCAATATATAAGCAGCTTCACCTAGGTCTTTCATTGAAAAACACTTATTCAAATAACTCTTCACATCGTTAAGCATGTTGGTGTCATTTCCAATAATCAATATGTCATCCACATACAGTACCAGAAATGTCACTGAGCTCCCACTCACTTTCTTGTAGATACAAGCTTCATAGCAATTTGGAACAAATCCAAAGCTCTTGATCACTTGATCAAAACGAAGGTTCCAACTCCGAGATGCTTGCTTCAGTCCATAAATGGAACGCTGAAGTTTGCATACTTTATCAGCATCCTTAGGATCGACAAAACCTTCGGGTTGCATCATATACAACTCTTCATCAATGTTGCCATTGAGGAACGCAGTCTTGACATCCATCTGCCATATTTCATAATCATGAAATGCAGCAATTGCTAATAAAATACGAATGGACTTAAACATCGCTACAGGAGAGAAAGTCTCATCGTAGTCAACACCTTGAACTTGTCGAAAACCTTTATGACAAGCCGTGCTTTATAGACGGTAACATTACCATCCGCGTCCGTTTTCTTCTTGAATATCCATTTGCACTCAACGGCCTTTCGGTCGCTAGGAGGATCCACCAAAGTCCATACTTGGTTTTCGCTCATGGATCCCAATTCGGATTTCATGGCTTCCAGCCATTTCTCAGAGTCTGGGCTCATCATCGCTTCCTCATAGTTCGTAGGTTCACTGTCTTCTACTAACAAGACAGTCAAGACAGGGTTGCCGTACCACTCAGGAGAGGCACGCGACCTTGTCGACCTGCGACGTTCAGTAGCAGCATCATCCGAAGCTTCATGATCCTTGTCATTAGCTTCCTCTATTGTTGGTGCAGGCGGCACTGGAACAATTTCAGGTGCTGCGCTACTCTCCAATTCAAGAGAAGGTTCAATAACCTCGTCTAGCTCTACTTTCCTCCCACTCACTTCTTTCGAGAGAAACTCCTTCTCAAGAAAGGAACCGTTCTTTGCGACAAACACTTTGCCTTCGGTTCTGTGATAGAAGGTATACCCAATGGTTTCCTTAGGGTATCCTATGAAGACACATTTATCCGCTTTGGGTTCGAGCTTGTCCGGCATCAACTTCTTGACGTAAGCTTCGCATCCCCAAACTTTAAGAAACGACAACTTAGGTTTAGCACCAAACC
This sequence comes from Avena longiglumis, assembly GCA_030063025.1. Classification (NCBI taxonomy): domain Eukaryota; kingdom Viridiplantae; phylum Streptophyta; class Magnoliopsida; order Poales; family Poaceae; genus Avena; species Avena longiglumis. The sequence goes on along the minus strand of CP125974.1, from coordinate 449,617,325 downwards.
ACAGTTCATACGGTGTCATCTCAACGGATTTAGATGGAGCCCTATTTAAAGTGAATGCAGCGGTTTCTAATGCATAACCCCAAAATGATAACGGCAAATTAGTAAGAGACATCATTGATCGGACCATATCTAATAGGGTTCGATTCCGCTCAGACACACCATTACTTGTGGTGTTCCGGTGGCGTGAGTTATGAAACGATTCCACTTGCTTTAAGATGCGTGAGAAAATCATAACTCAAATATTCACCTCCACGATCGGATCGTAGAAACTTAATCGCTACATTACGATGGTTCTCCACTTCATTCGAAATTCTTTGAACTTTTCAAACGTTTCAGATTTATGTTTCATTAAATAGATATACCCATATCTACTTAAGTCATCGGTAAAAGTGAGAAAATAGCGATATCCATCGGCGTCAAACACTAATCGGTCCGCATACATCGGTATGTATGATTTCCAACAAGTCCGTTTCGCTCCATCATACCGAGAACGGGTTTTGATCATCTTGCCCATGAGGCATGGTTCGCATGTGTCAAATGATTCAAAATCAAGAGACTCCAAAAGTCCATCAGAATGGAGTTTCTTCATGCGCTTTACACCAATATGACCTAGACGACAGTGCCACAAATAAGTAGTATTATCACTATCTACTTTGCATCTCTTAGTCTCAATGTTATGGATGTGTGTTTCATCCCTTTCGAGATTTAGAAGAAATAAACCATTCACAAGAGGTGCATGACCATAAAAGATGTTACTCATATAAATAGAACAACCATTATTCTCCGATTTAAATGAATAACCGTCTTGAAATAAACATGATCCGGAAATAATGTTCATGCTCAACGCAGGCACATAATAACATTTATTAAGGTTTAAAACTAATCCCGAAGGTAAAACTAAGGAGAGCGTGCCGACGGACATCACATCAACTCTTGATCCGTTGCCAACGCGCATCGTCACCTCATCCCTCGCAAGCCGCCGTCTATTCCGTAGCTCCTGTTTCGAGTTACAAATATTAGCAACTGAACCGGTATCAAATACCCAGGCACTACAACGAGGGCTAGTAAGGAAAACATCAATAAAATGTATATCAAATATACCTTTGATGGTGCCAGCCTTCTTGTCCGCTAAGTATTTCAGACAGTTGCGCTTCTAGTGACCCTTGTCCTTGCAATAATAGAAGTCCGGCTTGGGACCGACTGAGCTTCTTCTCGCCAGGGTATTATGCTTGCCGCCCTTCTTGAAGGGCTTCTTTGCTCCCTTACATTTCTTAAAGGAGGGCTTGTTGACCATCAACACATGATTATCCTTCTTGATGTCCACTTCCGCAGCCTTCAGTTTTGCGAAGAGCTCGGTGATCGTATCAGTAGAACCAATCTGATTATGAGTCACTACAAAACTTTTTTAGCTGGGAGGGACTGATTGCAGAACCCTGTCAATCTTGAGCTCCTCTGGAATCGTGCATTCCAGTTGCTCAAGGCGTTGAGTGTAGCCCAACATCTTTATGGCGTGCTCACTAACGGAACTCCCTTCCTCCATCTTGCAGTTAAAGAACTTCTCGGAGATCTCATATCTCTCAGAACGGGCCTGAGTCTGAAACATGGTTTTCAGCTCCTCGAGAATCTCGAAGGGCCCGGGATAGGTTTCAAAACGACTTTGAAGCTCCGGTTCCATAGCAAACAACATGGTGCTCTTAATCACACCATAATCATCTTTGCGCGACTGATAGACAGCTCTCTCATCACCTGCTAGCAGTAGGGGGTCACCTAACGCTTTACCAAGGACATAGTCCTTTGTCCGCCATGACAGAATGATTCTTAGATTGCGGAACCAATTGGTGAAGTTAGACCCATTGTTTCTAAGCTTTTCCTTCTCAAAGAAAACGTTGAAGTTGAAGTTGGATTTGGCCATGTGATCTACAGTATTTGCAAGTACAATTTAGACTATGTTCATGATAAATAGTTCAACTTAATCAAATTACTAGATGAACTCCCACTAAATTCAACATCCCTCAAGTTGTTTAGTGAACATGATCCAAATTCACCACACCTAATCCGATCATCACGAGAAGATATGTGGTTTCAATGATGGACAACAAAGTGTCGATCATATCATTCATATGACTCATGCTTAACCTTTCGGTTCTTGTGTTCCGAGGCCATGTTTGTACATGCTAGGCTCGTCAAGTTAGACCCAAGTATTTCCGCGTGTGCAAAACTGGCTTGCACCCGTTGTATGTGAGCGTAGAGTCTATAGCACCCGATCATCACGTGATGCTTGGACACAACGAACTTTCGCAACGGTGCATACTTGGGGAGAACACAGTTTTTATCTTGATCTTTAAGTGAGGAATCATCTTATAATGCTACCGTCGCGATCTAAGCATAATAAGATACATAAAGGGATAAACATCACATGCATATAACTTTATGTGACATGGTATAGCCAATCCTCAAGAATGATCTCCATCTTGTGCGTTTCGGCATGATCTCCATCACTCCACCATGATTGCCTCCACCACGAATAGCAACTACAACTATTGCTAACTACTTAGCGATAAAGTAAAGCTATTACATGGCGTATAAGAAGTTGACTCGCAGGTCATACACAATTATAAAGACAACCATATGGCTCCTACCGGTTGTGTACTCATCGACATGCAAGTCGTGAAACATTACAAAACATGATCATCGCATACAATATACACATCACATCTTGGGCCATACCATATCACAAAAACCACTCTGCAAAACAAGTGAGACGCCGCTACTTTGTTGTTGCATGGTTTACGTGGCTTATGGGAGTAGATGCTAAGAATGATTCTTACTACGGAAAGCCACAACGGTGATATTATGGTTTCCAAACTCCGGTGTAAATCCCATGACAACTATAGTGAGAGAAACTGTCATCCACTAGCCGCATGTGTGGAACAAGCCACACGTCAAGTGCGGAGCCGGTCTCGTGAACGAGGTCGCGTAAGGTTGGCCTGGACCGCTTCAATCTCACTATCCCGCGTCATAAGAAGAACAAAAACAAGAGGCTTGCAACAGAAAACATCAACGCCCGCAACAACCATGTTGGGTTCTACTCGTGAAACACATCTACGCATAGATCTAGCTCTGATACCACTGAGGGTTTCGCAGCATAGTAAATCAAAATTTTCTACGGGCGAACAGTGAAAGCCAAGATCTAATCTAGGAGATGCAAACAACGAGAGATTGGATTAGATCTTCATACCCTTGAAGATTCGCGACAGTGAACGCTCGGGAACGTGGGTGATGTAGTCGTATCGCTTCTCCTCCTCGCGATCCGATCCGATCTAGCACCACAAGTGGCGGTGCCTCCGTGAGATGCACACGCGTGCAGACCTCGGCGTCTCCTCCTTCCTCGGACCAGCGAGTATGGTGGAGAGATAGATTGGATCTACAACACGACGCGTGGTGTATATGGTGGAGAATTTCTGCTGCAGGCTTCACCTACAAACAATGGAGGGAGAGAGGAAGGTAGCAAGGCGCTAGGGCTTGGAGGAAGGTGTGTAGTAGGGGAGGCGCACCACCCTCTATATATAGAGGGGGGCGCCAGCTGCCCCCTCCTCCAAGCCTATCTCTAGTTTAAACAATTTAAACTCTCCCTTATCTAGAAATCCTATCTCTAGTTTAAACGATTTAAACTCTTCCTAATCTAGAAATTCTATCCCGAGATTTAAGCAGGTCAAATCTCTCTAGAATCGACTGGGCCCTATGGGGCCTTGTGCCTGGCCCAATGCGCCAGGACACTCCCTCATAGGCCCATGCCCCTCCCGGAAGGTGGGGCCACGTTGGTCCCTTCCGGAAGGTTCTAGAAGCTTCGGTACAATACCGATTAACCGAACAATTCGAACTCCAAAAACTTCAACGCCTTATATTAATCTTATTCTCGGACCATTCCGGAACCTCTCGTGATATCCCGGATCCCATCCGAGACTCGAACAAAAATTCATAAACCAATTATCCAATCTATCCTAGCGTCAAGACACGTTAAGTGTGTGACCTGCGGTTCGAGAATATGCGACATGATCTTCTATCAATAATCAATGGGTGCAGGCACCCATATTGACTCCCACGTTCATCGATGATCATATCGGATGAACCACGATGCCAGGATTCAATCAATCGCATATATATATTCCCTTCGTCTCGCGATATTTTACTTGCGAGATTCGATTGATCGTCTGGCCGTCATACCTAGTTCAATCTCGTTCACGCAAGTACTTTACTGCTCGTAATCCGATATCACTTTGTGATTAACTCCTTAACCACATGCTTGAAAGCGGTGTTGATATCGACACGAGTGGGCAAGTATATCTCTCCGACTTGGGAGGGACAAATTCCATCTCGATACATACAACCCAATGATACTTTCCGATCACCTGAGAGACACCTTTATGATCACCCTCTCATAGGATGACGTTTGATGACCTCAAATCTTTCTTCCGGTACCAGGGAGTTTCATTATCTCATGGTCTAAGGAATACAATATTTGACATAGGAAAAGCTTCGCAAAGACGAACACGATGACACGATCTAATTGCTCTGCTTTGTTTGGGTCTATCCACCATATCATTCTCCCAATGATATGATCTCATTATCAATTGACAACTCATGTCTATGGTTAGGAAACCTTAACCATCATTGATCAATGAGCTAGTCCATAGAGGCGTACTAGGGACACAGTGTTGTTTACAAACCACACAAGTATTAAGGTTTCCGCTTAATACAATTCTAGCATGGAATATAAACTTTATCATGAACAAGAATTATAATAATAACATCTTTATTATTGCCTCTAGGGCATAATTCCAACACATGCATTAGTACTTTCATGTATTTGTACTAGTTGGAGTGCACACACACACAAAGACTAGTTAGGTTCTAGCTATTTTATTAATTAATCCTCCAAAATTTTATGGTATGCAAAAACTAAAATCCAATTTAAACACTAGAGACTAGATAAATTATCATAATAAAAAGCCATGCATTATTTTTCTCAAATTAAGTAACTTCTTGAATTTCCGGGTTATCACATTGTAACACCCTCAAAATCGGCCCTATGCAAGTTTCAGCGAAATTCGCCAAACCCGCATAGAAACGATTCGAAGGTGCCCACCAGGCACTTTCGTGCGGGTGGGAAAACAAAGTAATAACATTACACAACAGTCCTCGATGGGACCCACAGAACAGATATATATATAAGCGACTCCATGAGTCAAGAATACAGATATAATATACAAAGATCCAAATCACCTTGAAACGATATAGCGTCCAGCTACGGACAAGATGCAAATGGGGCTAAGAGCCCTGAAGAATAACCAATGGCGTCCATAACCCTGCCCAGGCCAAGCCGGAAGGGTAACCCTGCTAACGACGTCGATCGCATAACCTGCTTAAAACAAAGGGGTGCCGACAAAGGGCAAAGGAAAAAGAAGGAGCGTCAGTACTGAGGCCAGTACACGGCGAGGCTAGAATTCGGCGGTCCTCGCCTACATAGGTATGGTGGACTGAGCGGCAGCGGCAACATGCACTGAACAACCTATAGAGACTCGATGCAACTGGCGGTTTTCAGAGAGGGGTGAGAATGACCTATCCGGATCCAACCTGAGACTAACACCAAACAAACCCATCCTGGTGTTTTCCCCCTCGAGACCAAACGAGGAAGTCAACCGAGGAACTCACACAGTTGGCAGTTTTATTTATTCAGTTATCGTTGCAGCAATTACTAGTCAGGTTTAGACAATCGTCCTGGTAAAGTAAACAGTGGGCATTTTTAGTTAACCATTCCGTGATAGTTGCAACAATTACTAATCAGGTTCAGATAGCATGAGTTAAACCCCAAAACCCAGCAGTTGTTGGTACTTTTATTCAGCCATTTCGTTGTAGTTGCAGTACTTACTAGTCAGATACAATTGTCGCAAGCGACAACCAAACAAGCAATTGTGGGCAGTATTATTAGCCATTCCGTTATAGTGAGGCTGATTACTAGTCATTATAAGTCAAATTTATAACAGTAAACTTTAGTTATGCTTGTCTATGATCGAGATACTGTGCTCCAAGTCGTCCATATCCGCGGACACGGCTTTCAGAAAGTTTTAACCCGGCCGGGGTGCACCAATAGCAACACACGCTCGATCAACCTCGGAAAAACCAAATCAAAACCCAACGAGGCTTTCACGACTGAACAATCACAGGATTCAGAAATATTTCAGGGGGCCACCCCTTGGAGTACACCCGCAACGAAGTAAGCTAGCTCCGAGACGGACCCCAAAGTTTGTGGGGCCGGCGGTAAACGACAGTATGCCCCCAAACGGGGACTGTCGATACCACGTAAACGGGTCACAGGCCCTAAACAGTACAGTGTGCGGTACCCCGCACAATCGTAAATAAAACAGTAAACATGGCATAAGTACAGGATCGTAAATAAAACCTCAAACTAGTTTGTGGCCCCAAGAAATAAGACGGAATCAAGCTCGCTCGGGGGTCCCATATACCTCCGGATGTGGATAGCGCAAAAACAAGGAACAGGTATCAAGTACTCGGGGTCTTACGGGACACAAGTGGGCGTTCGGAAACCAAATATTATCTATCACCCACCGATGCCTCTGCTTATTCAATTTTAGTTGTTAAACAGAAATTAAAGTGGCGATAAGTAAAACTAGAACCATCTCCAACATTAACATGCGGCAATACATCAGCAACTGTGGCATATGACGACACACAACAGCAATATAGCAAGCGACGGCGACGCGCAAGACCAACTAGCTACCAAACAACAGGCAATAGGGTGTGTCCAAGGCAATATATGGCTGCAAGGGATATCAAGGGTACGGAATCTAGAGCATCGCAACACGGATAGCAATAGATCAACAGGGGGAAATAAAGACTATAAAAGTAAGATAGGTAGAAAGGGGGAGATGCTCGCCTGAAAACATTGTCGAAAGGTTTATCCGAAGATCGGGGCGAAGCTCACATCAACTCAACGGCCTTATCCGCGAAGAAGCAAAACACTAGAAGAAACACCGGATGCGATATTTAATAAAACGGCAGAAGATCGGCATGATGCATGTATGAGGTATGGCATGGCAAGGTGCGATGCAATTAGGTCAAGATTAAGCGGAACCGGGGTCCCGACAATTAATTAGATGGTTCAAGTTGTTTAGAACCCCGGCAATTTAAGTGTTGTTTAACAATGAACCAGGTGGAACCGGTTCGCTACACATGTTTAAATGAGGCCAATATAAGGCTAGATTTGCCCGCATATGGGCCCCATATTTAATTATTAGGTGAATCGTGAAGGCCCCAAACCACGATAAGATGCATGCATGAACAGTTCTTATCGACAAGTTGATATGTTAATTATAAAATAGGGTTTGCGGAAGAGGGTTCACACATCAGAGGGGGCTCGACGATCTTGGGGTTCCGGGGTCGGGTTCAGGGTCCAGGGTTCGACGGGTCTGGGGTTCGGGGAGGCGGATGCGTTCTCGGCTCCGGGGGTAGATCTTGTCGCCTGTGGTCTCGGTCATGTCGACGGTCAGGTGCGGGGAAGTTCTCGGCGTTCGCGTCGGTATCCTTATCGTCGATGCACGGAAGCGGTCTGGGTTCGCCATCGGATCCGGATCGGGTCTCCGGAGTCCGTGAGGAAGAGCTTGTAGTTCCAGGATCTTCGACCTCGAGCATCGGAATCCGTGAAGGAGGCCTTGGCGTCCGGAGTTCGTGAGGCGGACTTGCATCTGAGGGATCCACCGAAACCGCGACGTGTCCTTGAAGCAGCTCTTGAGGTCCTTGTTGGAGGCCTTCGGGGACGGTCTTGGGATCAGAGTCTCGACGCCTTTATATCCGGGGACTTGGCGTCTGCGGTCTTCGGATCGGTCTTGGCGACATGAGTGTAGATCTTGTCGTGTACTTGGAGCATCGCTGAGGCAAAGATTAGCCGATGTAGACGTATCCAAGCCACCACAACATCAACTCCACTAGGAGAAAAACGGCCGTGCGCGTGTGGAACAGAGGCTGCAGGACAGCACCCTCCCGCGAGGACGTACACGCAGGCCGACGCGTGCGAGGCTTCAAGAGGCGGCCGACGAGACGCGCGGAAGAGGAGAGCAGGGGCGGCTCTCGACGCGTGGGGCTTGCCGAAGCGGCGGAGCGGGCTCTGGCAAGGCGAAGCGGCGGCGGAGGTGGGAGCTGCCGGGCGGCGGAGAGAAGCGGCTCGGCCCACGAGGAGGCGCGCGCGAGGCGAGGGGCGGTTGGCGGAGACAGCGGAGGCAGGACCGGCGAGGGGATCCTCCGGCGGGGCTCGACGGAGGGCGCCGCAGGTCGCAGGGAGAGGAGGATGCGGCGACGCTGGTCGGCCTCGAAGGCGCAGACAGCGGCGATGAGCGCGCGGGCGAGGCGGGCGCGAGGCGCCAGCGAAGGGAGCTGGCAGGTGGAGCGGTGGTTGGAGGAGGACGGGAGGGCGGGCTCGGCGGGTGAGCTGCGGAGCGAGGCGGGCCGGGCGCTCGGGAGAGGCTCGGAGGACGGCGCAAGGGCTCGTTGGGAGGCGTCCGGCGGCGGGCTGCAGCGGTTAGAGGAGGCGGTGGCGCGAGGTGGGGGGGTAGCGTCGGGGACAGAGAGTTGGAGGAGGGAGGTGGGGGGAGAGGCAGGGAGCAGGTGGGGACAGGGGCGGGGATCCCGAGGTGGCCAGGGCGACTGGGGATAGGGAGGGGTGTGCCCGCGCGTGCTGGCACGAGGTGGGGCCAGGCGTGGGGGAGTGGCGTGTAGGGTGTGCGTGGTGTTGGCAGGGAGAGAGAGGAGGGGTGAGGGACGACGTGGCAGGGAGGGATTGGTGGAGGGAGAGGGTGTGCTGAGGTGGCGTGTGGGGATTGGGCAGGGTGAGGTGGCCAGGGGGGTTTGGGTAGAGTTTTAGGTGGGATAGGATTTAGAGGGGCAGGTTGGGGTGGACCGATTTTAAAAATCTGGGGCGGTCGTTCGGGTCAATCGGCCCGTTCGACTGCCCCGCACAAAATAATTAAATATTTTATTTGATGTAAACGGGCCGCGTGCAACCCGATAGCGGCCAAAACAAAAATATTCCGGGGACCGGGTTTTGGAGTTTGAACAAGATGGGGCGTTTGGAAAACAAATCGGGGTTTTCGAAAATAGTTTTGGCAAACAATGCATGATGACGACGATGCAATGCGCAAATTCAACGCGATTTTCTAGTAGTGGTTTTGCGGGATGCCACAATTCGACACCACTAACAATGGATCTCGCCCTCGAGATCCGCCTCATGGTACCGGAAGGAAGGTCGGCGTTCTAATCCTTCGCGCTTCGTGTAGATCCTCGCGACACCACTAACGAGGGTTCCTTCTTCATATTGGAATCGGCGACACCACCAACAAAGGGTCGTTGTTACTGATCGTCGGGAGAACACTCCGGATAAACAAAGGACGAGGATAGAGGCATCAAACGATAAAGCCACCTCTAACTTCCATGGACGGAGTAAAACTGCCGGATCCCCTGATCCGACGTACAAGAGCGAATGATAAGAGAAGTGGTAGGGTAGCTAATCCATCCCGCACTCAAACCATTACTCTGCACGCGAATAAGCGGATTAAGCAACCAACTCTCGGAATTAGACTGAAGATCTCGACAAGCGAGGTTCGGAAACAAGGGAGTATTGCCAGCGGAAATCGTATGAAAGACACACTGATTAGGTTTCGCGATGGTTCCGTTGGCATGAACAACACGTGCTCAAGGTCGACTCCAACTTCACCAAAGCTCGTCCTTCTCATATGTTTTTCAACGACACTGATATCCAGCAAGGAACACATACGGATAAAGAGCTCAAGGACAAAAGATTGGATGAAGGCACAACAGAACAGCTGCAGATTGATGATCGTAGCACCTCCGTTACAAAAAGGGAGAAAGCGAAACCCTGAAGGTACGACGGAAACCCCACCACGAGAAATCCTGGACTCAAAGAACGAGAAGAGAGCGGATTCAAATCGCGTAGAGGTAAGAGGAGAACAGCAGAGGGGTAAGGAGTAAAATCAGACCTAATCAGAACTATCCAACCGATTTTCAAAAATGGTTTTGACACTCTACTGCGGCCGTTAGCTAGGTTATCCTACAGGCTGGACTTGTGGGGTATCGAATCGGCCGAGCTCGATACCACTGTAACACCCTCAAAATCGGCCCTATGCAAGTTTCAGCGAAATTCGCCAAACCCGCATAGAAACGATTCGAAGGTGCCCACCAGGCACTTTCGTGCGGGTGGGAAAACAAAGTAATAACATTACACAACAGTCCTCGATGGGACCCACAGAACAGATATATATATAAGCGACTCCATGAGTCAAGAATACAGATATAATATACAAAGATCCAAATCACCTTGAAACGATATAGCGTCCAGCTACGGACAAGATGCAAATGGGGCTAAGAGCCCTGAAGAATAACCAATGGCGTCCATAACCCTGCCCAAAGCGGAAGGGTAACCCTGCTAACGACGTCGATCGCATAACCTGCTTAAAACAAAGGGGTGCCGACAAAGGGCAAAGGAAAAAGAAGGAGCGTCAGTACTGAGGCCAGTACACGGCGAGGCTAGAATTCGGCGGTCCTCGCCTACATAGGTATGGTGGACTGAGCGGCAGCGGCAACATGCACTGAACAACCTATAGAGACTCGATGCAACTGGCGGTTTTCAGAGAGGGGTGAGAATGACCTATCCGGATCCAACCTGAGACTAACACCAAACAAACCCATCTGGTGTTTTCCCCCTCGAGACCAAACGAGGAAGTCAACCGAGGAACTCACACAGTTGGCAGTTTTATTTATTCAGTTATCGTTGCAGCAATTACTAGTCAGGTTTAGACAATCGTCCTGGTAAAGTAAACAGTGGGCATTTTTAGTTAACCATTCCGTGATAGTTGCAACAATTACTAATCAGGTTCAGATAGCATGAGTTAAACCCCAAAACCCAGCAGTTGTTGGTACTTTTATTCAGCCATTTCGTTGTAGTTGCAGTACTTACTAGTCAGATACAATTGTCATGGCGACAACCAAACAAGCAATTGTGGGCAGTATTATTAGCCATTCCGTTATAGTGAGGCTGATTACTAGTCATTATAAGTCAAATTTATAACAAGAACTTTAGTTATGCTTGTCTATGATCGAGATCTGTGCTCCAAGTCGTCCATATCCGCGACACGGCTTTGAAAGTTTTAACCCGCCGGGTGCACCAATAGCAACACACGCCGATCAACCTCGAAAAACCAAATCAAAACCCAACGAGGCTTTCACGTGAACAATCACAGGATTGAGAAATATTTCAGGGGGCCACCCTTGAGTACACCAACGAAGTAAGCTAGCTCGAGACGGACCCCAAAGTTTGTGGGGCGGTAACCAAGATGCCCCAAACGGGACCTGTCGATACCACGTAAACGGGTCACAGGGCCCTAACAAGATAGTGTGCGGTACCCGCACAATCGAAATAAAGCAAAGAAAGCATGGCATAAGTACAGGATCGTAATAAAACCTCAAACTAGTTTGTGGCCCCAAGAAATAAGACTGAATCAAGCTCGCTCGGGGGTCCCATATACCTCCGGATGTGGATAGCGCAAAAACAAGGAACAGTATCAAGTACTCGGGGTCTTACGGACACAAGTGGGCGTCGAAACCAAATATTATCTATCACCCACCGATGCCTCTGCTTATTCAATTTTAGTTGTTAAACAGAAATTAAAGTGGCGATAAGTAAAACTAGAACCATCTCCAACATTAACATGCGGCAATACATCAGCAACTGTGGCATATGACGACACACAACAGCAATATAGCAAGCGACATGACGCGCAAGACCAACTAGCTACCAAACAACAGGCAATAGGGTGTGTCCAAGGCAATATATGGCTGCAAGGGATATCAAGGGTACGGAATCTAGAGCATCGCAACACGGATAGCAATAGATCAACAGGGGGAAATAAAGACTATAAAAGTAAGATAGGTAGAAAGGGGGAGATGCTCGCCTGAAAACATTGTCGAAAGGTTTATCCGAAGATCGGGGCGAAGCTCACATCAACTCAACGGCCTTATCCGCGAAGAAGCAAAACACTAGAAGAAACACCGGATGCGATATTTAATAAAACGGCAGAAGATCGGCATGATGCATGTATGAGGTATGGCATGGCAAGGTGCGATGCAATTAGGTCAAGATTAAGCGGAACCGGGGTCCCGACAATTAATTAGATGGTTCAAGTTGTTTAGAACCCCGGCAATTTAAGTGTTGTTTAACAATGCAACAGGTGGAACCGGTTCGCTACACATGTTTAAATGAGGCCAATATAAGGCTAGATTTGCCCGCATATGGGCCCCATATTTAATTATTAGGTGAATCGGCGGAAGGCCCCCAAACCACAGATAAGATGCATGCATGAACAGTTCTTATGCGACAAGTTGATATGTTAATTATAAAATAGGGTTTGCGGAAGAGGGTTCACACATCAGAGGGGGCTCGACGATCTTGGGGTTCCGGGGTCGGGTTCAGGGTCCAGGGTTCGACGGGTCTGGGGTTCGGGGAGGCGGATGCGTTCTCGGCTCCGGGGTAGATCTTGTCGCTTCCGTGGTCTCGGTCATGTCGACGGTCGTGGCGTGCAGGGGGAAGTTCTCGGCGTTCCGCGTCGGTATCCTTATCGTCCGGGTACGGAAACGGTCTCCAGGGTTCGCCATCGGATCCGCGGATCAGGGTCTCCGGAGTCCGTGAGGAAGAGCTTGTAGTTCCAGGATCTTCGACCTCGAGCATCGGAATCCGTGAAGGAGGCCTTGGCGTCCGGAGTTCGTGAGGCGGACTTGCATCTGAGGGATCCACCGAAACCGCGACGTGTCCTTGAAGCAGCTCTTGAGGTCCTTGTTGGAGGCCTTCGGGGACGGTCTTGGGATCAGAGTCTCGACGCCTTTATATCCGGGGACTTGGCGTCTGCGGTCTTCGGATCGGTCTTGGCGACATGAGTGTAGATCTTGTCGTGTACTTGGAGCATCGCTGAGGCAAAGATTAGCCGATGTAGACGTATCCAAGCCACCACAACATCAACTCCACTAGGAGAAAAACGGCCGTGCGCGTGTGGAACAGAGGCTGCAGGACAGCACCCTCCCGCGAGGACGTACACGCAGGCCGACGCGTGCGAGGCTTCAAGAGGCGGCCGACGAGACGCGCGGAAGAGGAGAGCAGGGCTCACGGGACGCCAGGCTTGCCGCTAGCGGCGGAGCTTCATGGCGGAGCTCTGGCAAAGCGGCGGCGACGGAGGTGGGAGCTCGCCGGGGCGGCGGCGCTCGCCGGAGAGACGCGGCTCGGCCACGAGGAGGCGCGGGGCGCGCGAGGCGAGCGCGGGGACGGTTGGCGGAGACGACGCGGACGGGCAGGACCGGCGAGGGGATCCTCCGGCGGGCTCGACGGAGGGGCGCCGGCGAGGTCGCAGCGGGAGGAGGACGATGCCGGCGGCGACGCTGGGGGTCCTGGCGAAGCGGCCTGGCGCCGGCAGCGCCGGGGCTTGCAGGCGGGCGCGAGGCGCCAGCGAGCGGGAGCTGGCGGGGTTGGTGGCTGCGCTGAGCGGTGGTTGGAGGAGGACGGAGGGCCGGCGGCGGCCGGGTGCTAGCCGGAGCGAGGCGCGGGCGGCGCTGCTCGGGAGAGGCTCGGAGGACGGCATGAGGGCTCGTTGGGAGGCGTCCGTGGCGGGCTGCAGCCAGTTAGGAGGCGGGCGCGAGGTGGGGGGGGCAGCGGGAGAGAGTTGGAGGAGGGAGGTGGGGGGAGAGGCGGAGGTGGGGACAGGCGGGCGGGATCCCGAGGTGGCAGGCGATCGGGGATAGGGAGGGTGTGCCAGCGTCTGGCGAGGTGGGGCCAGGCGTGGGGGAGTGGCGTGTAGGGTGTGCGTGGTGTTGGCAGGGAGAGAGAGGAGGGGTGAGGGGCGACGTGGCAGGGAGGGATTGGTGGAGGGAGAGGGTGTGCTGAGGTGGCGTGTGGGGATTGGGCAGGGTGAGGTGGCCAGGGGGGTTTGGGTAGAGTATTAGGTGGGATAGGATTTAGAGGGGCAGGTTGGGGTGGACCGATTTTAAAAATCTGGGGCGGTCGTTCGGGTCAATCGGCCCGTTCGACTGCCCCGCACAAAATAATTAAATATTTTATTTGATGTAAACGGGCCGCGTGCAACCCGATAGCGGCCAAAACAAAAATATTCCGGGGACCGGGTTTTGGAGTTTGAACAAGATGGGGCGTTTGGAAAACAAATCGGGGTTTTCGAAAATAGTTTTGGCAAACAATGCATGATGACGACGATGCAATGCGCAAATTCAACGCGATTTTCTAGTAGTGGTTTTGCGGGATGCCACACACATCCTACCTACCTTATTAGAATTTCGTCCTAGAAATTCAACACTAAAACAACTATCATATCTTTTTACTTAATCCAATTGTTAGCAAAACATTTTCTTATCATGCAAACAAACAATACATCAAACAAATAAATATTTGTATGTTAGCACCAAACAAGAAAACACACACCAAAGTTTGTCGCATAAGTTAACTAACATCTACCTATTTTTCCCGCGTCCTAATCCTAAAACCTGGCTCTGATACCACTTTATCTGTCACGCCCCGAGACCGGCCCCGGGAGAAATGACAGCCGCCACGCGCATATAGGCCGGGAGGCCTATATACCCGTAAAGCTAAAAACAGGCACAGTGGACATCGAGAAGCTCAAAAATAATTATATTACATATTTATTTTATATTTACAAAGGAATATAACTAGATTCTCTAATTCACTTCCCGCCCACCGATCCAGCCTACTCCTCGTAACGACGACAATTCACGCATGCTAGTCTCGACTGCAACCAAAAACATTAGGGGGCAAGGGTGAGTACGAAAAGTACTCAGCAAACCAATCATACAAACAATCATATAAATTGTAAAATAGACTTGCTTTACGAAAAATAGATGATTAAATTAATTAAGCAATTTAAAACGCATGGTGCCACATATGAAAGTAAGCATTCCCAAACCCGGGAGTCATAGGGGTTAATATTAACGTTTTTACACTCTGCAGAGGGGTACCCGACATAGACAGCGTCAACTAGAACAACACAGGACTCTAGAAGAGCAGAGCCCTTTTTACCCACTAGAACCCGAATACCTGAATTTACTAATGCCGATGGCTCTCACGGATCCATCATCGACACGTTCCGTTCCAGGTCCGTCCCTAGCGGAGAATTCAGCCAGTCCCATACCTGGACTGTGACCGGTATAATACGATTACCTTCGTAGCACCAAGTTTTACTTCAGAAAACATTCATATTAATTTTCATGTCATTCCCCAGTTCCATATTCATGCTAAATGCCCGGTTCATATTGGTGGCTCCAAACTGATCCATCACCGTATCACAACACCAACGCATCAGCCATAAATATTTCAAAGGGATATCCACAACTCTCATATCTCAAATAGTATATCATAGTTTTAATAATAAAATATACTTTACAAAATATACGAGAGTTGTATAAGAAGCTTGCCTGAAATTAAGATATGTCTTGACAATATAGCTAGATCAATATAGATTCCAATAGGAGATCAACAACCAAATAAACCCAACAGTATAGTCTCCCAAAAAGTGTACATCTCTCTCCTCTAAAGTTAGCAACATCTCCGGCTACACTCCTCGCCCAAGATACATACGCCTATATATAGTGTATATAGGCTGGTATATGGATCAACACTTCAGCAGCACCTCCTCATCTCTAAAATTCCATCGCCTCTAGAATACACACTCTCCCTCACTTGTTCTGAGATCTCATGCTCTATCTCTGAAGCTCTTCGACCAATTGGTCGCTGATGTAAAGTGCAGCAGAGGTGACCCATTTATAGGATGACAACGTCGGTGTGTTCCAACATATCTAAGACAGCTGATGGCCACATCGACGCTGGTTCTAATATCAACCCCATGCACGTGTCGGACTAGCATCGGGTGACTCCCATGCACAACTCCACGTTGGAGATTGACTGCCAACAGCCAACACCACATGCATGCATGACCTCTAATAGCCAGCCACGTTTGCTCATTGCATTCAAAAATATCTAGTGCTACTAGAACATGCACAAAACCAGGGTGAGAGACCTTGCCGACAACTCTGTCAAAATATCCTAACTTTCTATGATATGAAGCCACATCAGTTTCTTATACAAACTATCTCACATTGCCGCATGCATGGGTAAATGGATATGCACAAAGACATGCACATACACATACACTAGTATGGACATGCATTAGTACTTTCATGTATTTGTACTAGTTGGAGTGCACACACACACAAAGACTAGTTAGGTTCTAGCTATTTTATTAATTAATCCTCCAAACTTTTATGGTATGCAAAAACTAAAATCCAATTTAAACACTAGAGATTAGCTAAATTACCATAATAAAAAGCCATGCATTATTTTTCTCAAATTAAGTAACTTCTTGAATTTCCGGGTTATCACAATTCAAGAGGTACAAGCGTTAAAGCTTGGGGATGCCCAAGGCATCCCCTTCATCATCAATAAAAATCTCAGGTCTTTCTAGACACTTTGTTTTTATTGTTTCATGCATAAGTTGTGTTGTTCTTGGAGCATCTTAGTTTTCGTTTTTCTTTTAAGTTTGCTTAGTTTGCTTGAATAAAGTAATTTGGACCCTTGTTCTCGCTATATTGTTTCAAATAAGTTGATTGGTGTTGGAGAGGAGTAGAAAGTTCTTGCTTGAGTAGTACAAGAGGAGCTTTCTTTGACTGTGACTTAGACTTTATCATGTAATGCTAGATGTTGTTTTGACCTTATGCTTAGTGATTATTGTTGTAGCATGACTTGTTCCAAACAATTAGGATTGCTTAATGTGCCTTGAAAGGATCATGCGTTGTTTTAGCATACAAAAGCATAGTATTGTGGTATTCTCCTTTGATGCTTTGTTTGGGTTGACTTGGCACATGCTCACACCATGTTATGACTATGAAAAAGTCACCTTAGCCTCTATGACCATTTAGTTTTTGACTTGTGGTACCACTTTATTCTTTTATTAGTAATGTTTTGTCGCTCTACATGATTATGGCCATTATTGCTCTCTTAGTTGGTCGCTCCTAGTCTTTTGCTAGCCTCCACTTGTATGAGTAAGCTCTACTCATGCATCCAACTCCCAAGAAACCAAGTTATTCCAAAGTCTCCACTATAAATTCCTATGCATGGTGTGTTACACCATTCCAAGCATATTCTTGTTTTATTTATCTTCCAATTAAAAAGTCATTTTGTTATGTAAAAACTTAGTGATTAAAGCTCTCACAAACTTGATGGCACACTTTATTTTTCTTGCCCCTAATAAACTTGAACCATTGTGTCATCTATGTTGTATATGCTCGTACTTATACGCTCGAATTAGCAGAACCATGTTGTCATGGGGAACGCTTTCAACATTGCACTTGTACATTGTACACAGTTGATATCATGCACTTTTTTTTATGGATGTCATTAGTGTAAAATGAAATGGGAGCTTGTAATTCCATGGAGTTATGTATGTGTGTTAGATAAACGCCTGGACCGCTAGCCTAAGCCATGCCTAATCATGGTGGAAACTTGCAGCATAACCATAGTGAGCAATCTATGAAACTTTCTTCTTATAAAAAAGAGACATATTGAAAAGAGGAAAGAGAGGAAAAAGCACCATTTTCCCATGGTAAATAAGAAGATTGCTGAGATGCTCATTGTCTGCTTGCCTTGTCATTTTAATAATGGGATAGATCCTATATCATGTGCAAGGGGTACCCCGTTGGCGATTCTCTATGATGCACATGTACTTACTATGACAAGAACTTACAGGTGACTAAAGTTGAGTAGCATGAGGAGCGGCACTCGTATTCAAGGGACATGAGATTGCCAACTTATACTTTGTCAAGCATATACTCCATAGTTTGTTCACTTTAACCTTAATCACTTCAAGATGCTTATGATAGGGGCAATGAGAGCTCGAAGCTAACAAGTACCATAATTTTTGGAAGCTCTTTATGAGACTTGAAATCCCTGCTTCCCTTTTTATGAAGGGCATTTCTTCCACTATTATATTGAGTCTCCACCTTCTATCCTTATGCACCGATTAAGAGATCATAGTTTCCATTCTTAGTTCTATGTGCATTGTCCCAAAACTTATTGATTGATTCATTTTTTTGATATTACTTGCTCATGAACTATTTGTATCTAGTCACTCTTATGAACCTTGAAGGTATCTTATGCATCTATTTGCTATTCCATGAGGGACAAGTTGAATGCCACTATCTTATGTTTTCTATATGTGAAACAAGCAAACGTATTTCAATGCATTATTATTCGTGATCTTTAATTTCAAACTTTCATGTTACATGCATAGTTACTTTGTCTTATTGTTAGAACTTCTTCTTTCATGCTCATGTTTAGAGTTCTTTGAACCTAGCTTGCAAATGGTTTGATCTTGATTTTGATGGTGCATGTCACCTAAAAAAATATTCTTTTTATCACTTACCTACTTGAGGACGAGCAGGAGTTAAGCTTGGGGATGCTTGATACGTCGGAAACGTATCTATAATTTTTGATGTTCCATGCTTGTTTAGTATCTACTTTTCTTTGATTTGTCTACACTTTGAGGTATTTTTATATGTTTTTGGGACTAACCTATTAACAAGATTCCACAGTGCTAGTTGCCTGTTTTCTTCTGTTTTTGGTTCTAGAAAAGGCAGAAAATCAATATCCTCGGAATTGGACGGGACAAAAGCCAAATTCAATATTTTACCGTGGGGAACACGGAGCCAGAAGTCGAGACGGAGAAGAGCCACCAGGGGGCACACCCCCTGGCCGCGCGGCCAGGCCTGGCCCGCACCTGGGGGGTGGGGGGTGGGGTGCGGCCACCCTAGGTGCCCCCTGCCTCGCCTCTTCGCATATAATAAGCCCCCGATACCAAAACCCTAAGTACCCGATCAATCTTCCATGAAACAGTCTGTAGCCGCCGCCATCATCGTCCCTAGATCGGGGGGATCTGAAGCTCTTCCTGGCACCCTGCCGGCGGGGAGATCATACCGGAGGCCTTCTTCATCACCATGCCAACCTTCAGTATGAAGCGTGAGTAGTTTCACCTTGGACTACGTGTCCATGTAGTAGCTAGATGGTTGTTTCTCCTCCTTGTGCTACCATGTTTAGATCTTGTGAGATCCGTTCATGATCAAGATCATCTATTTGTAATCATGCATGTTGTGTTTGCGGGGATCCGATGGATATTGAGATTACCATGTCAAATTGATTAATGGTTCTTGATATGTCCAATTTGCATCACCATTCTATATCATAATTTGCCTCTATTCATTGATATATGTCTTATTATGAGGTATTACTTATGTCTTTTCCACTGTTTTTGCATGTTGGATGATTCTTGGAGGATGGACTGCCGGAGTCTGGATTCTAATGGAAAAAGAGGTGTTTTGATGCAATTTCGTGAAGATCGGAAAATTACCAAAAAAATATGGGAAAATTATATTTTCCAAAAAGATAGAGGAAGCCATAAGGGGAGGTGAAGAAGGGCCACAGGGGGCCCACACCCCCTAGGCGCAGGCCCACCTTGCCCCGCGCCTAGGGCAGGTGTGGCCCACCTGGCCGGCCCCCGACTCCGTCCTCTCGCCTATATCTTCCTCACGGAACCCTAACACCAAGGGAGCAACCACAGATAGATTTCCGCCGCCTCTGCGGGGCGGAGAACACCGAGAGAGAAAGATCTCTCCGGCAGACAGATTTCTGCTAGGGGAATTCCTTCCTAGAGAGGTGAGATTGTCGCCATCAACACGGTCATCAATCTAGGATTCATCTGGATCATCATCATCATCATCCACACCATCATCTCCACCAGCACCATCATCACCACTCTGTCCCGCTATAACAATTGTGTTGGATATTGCTTTAGTTCTTAGGGGAAACTTTCCCGGTGTTAATTACTATTGTAGTTGATGCTTGTGAGTGGGACCATTGGATTATTATTTATGTTCAGATTGTTATCCATTATCATATCATCTTTGATCTTGATCCATATGATGTGTCGTGAGTAGTTAGTTTAGTTCTTGAGGACATGGGAGGAGTCATGTTGTTAGTAGTGTATTTAGGTTGAGTTATTATTCAATGGTTTAGTATTTAATTTGTGGTTCTATTCTTCTAGTGGTGTCATGTGAACGTCGACTACATGATACCTCACCATTTATGGGCCTAGGGGAATGCATTGTGTATTTGGATACTAATTGTGGGGTTGCCGGAGTGACAGAAACCTGAACCCCCGTTAGGACACCTTTGCACAAGGGAGCGTAGGATCTCAGATTTTAAGGCCGTGGTTAGGTTTATATCTTAATTACTTTCCTGTAGTTGCGGATGCTTGTAGGGGGTTTAATCACAAGTATGTATTAGTCCAAGTAAGGTTGGTACATTAGCACAGGTTCACCCACACAACTATTACAACACCAAAGAAGAGTACTCAGCTATACAAAGCGAAAGCACTTGAGAGAATTCACATGTGTCCTCGAGAACGTTTGGTCCTTATAAGTATTTCCACCGGCTTGTCCTTTGCTAAGAAAGGATTGGGCCACTTGCTGCGTTTGTTCTTTATTAATCATACTTTGTTTTGTTGCTTTGTCAGAAAACCCCTAAAAATCCGTTTGTTAAGTATTTGCAGAGATTTCCTGCTCCATACCACTAGTCAACACCTTCTGTTCCTCGTTGGGATCGACACTCCTATTTATCAAAAGTACTGCGATACACCCCCTATACTTGTGGGTCATCAAGACTATTTTCTGGCGCCGTTGTCGGGGAGTGAAGCACTATTGAAGAGTGGAACTGGTAAAGGAAACTTCTACTATGAGTATTGCTTTTTGTTATTGCTTGTTACTCTGTTTCCAATATGGATAACCCACTTGGTTTTCTGTTTGGGAAAACTACTACCACTGCTAGGGTAGTAGATGAACCACCACATATTGAGATATATCCTTTTAAGATACCTACAAGTATTGTTGATCGTGTTATGGATAATTATTATTTAGGGGATGGAACTGTCCACCCTAGTGATCACTTGCTTTTTATCCATGAATTATGTGGGTTGTTTAAGTGTGCAGGTATCACAACTGAACAGGTGAAGAAGAAGTTACTCTCTATATCCTTGAAAGGGAGAGCTGGAGAATGGTATAAGTTGCTGAAGAATGGACAATCCATGGAATCGGAAGAGATGGCATCTCTCTTTTATTCTAAATTCTATCCTCCCAGTGAGATTCAAAAGGATAGAAATCTAATATATAACTTTTGTCCTCATGATGGAGAGAGTACAACTCAAGTTTGGGGGAGATTGAAGTTACTAATGCTTAAATGTCTTATTCATGAACTCCCTAACAATATTATTATCAATAACTTTTCTGCTAGGCTTTCTCTTCATGATAAAGATTTATTAGATGCTTCTTGTGCTGGATCATTCACACGTATGAAGGAAGAAGCTAGATGGGATCTACTAGACCATATTCAAGAAAACACTGAAGCTTGGGAGAATGACAAAGGAAGAAAGTCAGGTATAAACTATGATTATGAATGCATTAAGTCTTTTATGGCAACTGATGACTTCCGTGATATTATTAATGAGTTCGGTCTTGATCCTCAAGTTCTTGCAAAATGTTTTAATGCTTTTGCCTATTATATTGAAATTCCCAAGAAAGAGTGGGACAAGTACCACACTCCTTATAAAGACATTGTTACTCATGTTCCTGCTAGCATAGAGGTTTGTACTATTGATCCTATTTTGCCTAAACCTTATGTTGAGAAAATCCCTTTTCCTACTAAGGTACAGGAACATTCTATCATAGCTAATGTGGTTAGCAAAAGTGCAAAGAAAACTGTGGAGCCTGATGAGCTTATTAATATTGAGCCTGTGGTAGCTATTGTGAAAGATCTTGTCACTATAAACATAGAGGATGAGCATATTTTCTTCTGTGAAGACGCTACTAATATTATCTCTCATCCTAGTAAGGCTAGAAAAGCTAGTGTTCCTGTGCTTTCTGTTAAAATTGGTGATCATTTCTACTATGGTTTATGTGATATTGGTGCTAGTTCTAGTGCTATTCCTTATGAGCTTTACAGGGAAATTATGCATGAAATTGGTCCTTGTGAGCTAGAGGACATTGATGTGGCTATTCGCCTTGTTAATAGAGAGCAAGTTTTCCCCATTGGCATTGTAAGAGATGTGAAGGTCCTTTGTGGTGATATTAAATATCTTGCTGATTTTCTAGTACTTGGTAAAGAAGCTAGTAAAACCTATCCTATTATCTTTGGTATACCCTTCCTGAATACTTGTGGGGCTATTATAGATTGTAGGAAGGAAAAAGTTTTGACTAAGTTTGATGGAGAGTCTTATGAGTTTAATTTTTCCAAATTTGCCAAAACTCCTTATGAAAATGAACTGCCTAATGATGATTTCAGGGTTGAACAAATTTTTGCTATTTCTCTTTCTCCTAACAATGCCTTGCAGCAGTTTATGAAAGATCATGAAAGTGATGTCTTCATGAAGGAAAGAAATTAGATTGACGAGGTTTTCCTTCGTCAGCCGGAGCAACTTAAGCATAATCTACATGTGGAAGACTTGGGAACCACACTACCACCTAAAGGGGACCTTGTTTTCGAATTCAAACCTTTACCTGATGATCTTAAATATGCTTATCTTGATGATAAGAAAGTATATCATGTTATTATTAGTACTAAAATTTCAGGAAAGGAAGAAGAGAGGTTACTGGAAATACTGAAGAAACACCGAGGAGCTATGGGTTATACTCTTGATGATCTAAAAGGAATTTCTCCTACTATATGTCAGCATGCTATTAATATAGAACCTGATGCAAAACCAGATGTTGAGCACCAACATCGTCTGAATCCTAAGATGAAGGATGTGGTAAGAAATGAGGTATTAAAACTCCTTGATGCTGGTATTATTTACGCTATTTCTGATAGTCAATGGGTTAGCCCTGTTCATTGTGTTCCCAAGAAAGGGGGAATAACTGTTGTGCCTAATGAATATAATGAGCTTATACCCCAAAGAGTAGTGGTTGGGTATAGAATGTGCATTGATTTTATAAAGATTAATAAAGTTACTAAGAAATATCATTATCATTTTCCCTTTATTGATCAAATACTTGAGAGGTTGTCCAAAAAGACTCATTTTTGTTTTCTTGATGGTTATTCTGGGTTTTCTCAAATTGCTGTGAAAGCACAATACCAAGAGAAAACTACTTTCACTTGTCCTTATGGTACTTATGCTTATAGGCGTATGCATTTTGGTTTATGTAATGCTCCTGCTACCTTTTAGAGATGTATGTCTGCTATCTTTCATGGTTTTTGTGAAGAACTTGTGGAGGTTTTCATGGACGATTTTTCCGTCTATGGAACTTCTTTTGATAACTCCTTGCACAACCTTGATAAATTTTTGCAGAGATGTGAAGAAACCAACCTTGTTCTTAATTGGGAGAAATGCCACTTCATGGTTAATGAAGGGATTGTTCTTGGACACAAGATCTCTGAAAGAGGCATCGAAGTTGACAGAGCCAAAATTGAAGCAATTGAGAAGATGCCTTGTCCTAGAGATATCAAAGGTATTTGTAGTATCCTTGGTCATGCTGGTTTCTATAGGAGGTTTATTAAAGATTTCTCCAAAATTTTAAAGCCCTTACTAATCTTCTTCAAAAAGATGTACCGTTTTTTATGATGATTGTAAGGAAGTTTTTAAAACTTTGAAGAAAGCTTTGACTACTGCTCCTATTGTTCAACCACCTGATTGGAGTTTACCTTTTGAAATTATGTGTGATGCTAGTGATTTTGCTGTGGGTGTTGTCCTTGGACAACGTGTTAATAAGAAGTTGAATGTTATTCAATATGCTAGCAAGACTTTAGATGCTGCTCAAAATAATTATGCTACTACTGAAAAAGAGTTCTTAGCTGTAATCTTTGCTTGTGATAAGTTTAGACCTTATATTGTTGATTCAAAGGTTACTATTCATACTGATCATGCTGCTATTAAGTACCTTATGACAAATAAGGATGCTAAGCCTAGACTTATTAGGTGGGTGTTGCTTTTGCAAGAGTTTGATCCGCATATTGTAGATAGGAAAGATGCTGAAAATCCTGTTGCTGACAATTTATCTTGTTTGGAAAATATTTCTTTTGACCCTTTGCTTGTTAATGATAGTTTTCCAAATGAGCAGTTGGCTGCAATAAGGGTAAGTCCGCATGAGAGTCCTTGGTATGCTGATTATGCTAACTTTATTGTTTCCAAGTATTTGTCTCCCACTTTTATAGTCCACCAAAGGAGAAAATTCTTTTATGATCTAAGGCATTACTTTTGGGATGACCCACATTTATATAAAGGAGTAGATGGTATTATGCGAAGATGTGTTCCAGAATTTGAACAACAAGAGATATTTATAAAATGTCATGACAGTGCTTATGTAGGACATCATGCTGGGGATAGGACTGCACAAAAGGTTTTACAATCTGGATTTTATTGGCCTACCCTTTTCAAGGATGCAAGGAAGTTTGTCTTATCATGTCATGAATGTCAACGAGTAGGTAACATTTCTAGATGCAACGAAATGCCTATGAATCATTCTCTTGTTATTGAACATTTTGATTGTTGGGGATTTGACTTTATGGGACCTTTCCCCCCTTCAAAATGGTACACTCATATTCTTGTTGCTGTCGACTATGTTACAAAGTGGGTGGAAGCCATACCTACGAATAGTGCTGATGGTAAGACCTCTTTGAAAATGCTTAAGGATGTTCTTTTTCCTAGGTTCGGTGTGCCTAGATATCTCATGACTGATGGAGGCTCTCATTTTATTCTTGGGGGTTTTAGAAAAACTCTCGCTAAGTATGATGTAAACCATAGAATTGCTTCAGCTTATCACCCCCAAACCAGTAGACAAGTAGAACTTTCCAATAGGGAAATTAAATCTATCTTGCAGAAGACTGTCAATAGATCTAGAAAAAATTGGGCTAAAAAGTTGAATGACGCTTTGTGGGCTTATAGAACTGCTTATAAAAATCCTATGGGGATGTCTCCTTACAAAATGGTCTATGAGAAAGCTTGTCACTTGCCTTTAGAATTAGAACACAAAGCGTTTTGGGCAGTGAAAGAGTTGAATAGAGATTTTAAACTTGCTGGTGAGAAAAGATTGCTTGACATGAGTGCCTTAGATGAGTGGAGAAGTGAAGCTTATGAAAACGCTAGACTCTTTAAGGAAAAAGTAAAAAGATGGCATGATAGGAGGATTCTCAAAAGGGAGTTCCATGTTGGAAAGAAAGTTCTTTTGTATAGGTCTCGTCCCAGATTTTTTGCAGGCAAACTACTCTCAAAATGGGAAGGACCTTTTGTTATTGAGGAAGTATATCATTCAGGAGCTATCAAAATATCTTCTTTGAAGGATGACACAACACAGGTGGTGAATGATCAAAGACTAAAACATTATATTTTTGGAGATTCTTATAATGAAGATGTTGATGTTATTCAAATGATGACTCCAGAAAAATTTATTAGAACCCAAACACCAGAAACTGCAGAGTTCGTCTTTGAATAGGTAAAAGAGGTGAAAACAGAAGGTTCGTGAAATCCTAATCTTTTTATATTTTTGATGTTTTTTATACATAAGGGAAGTTACGAGATGGAACAGAGGAGGAACCGGAGGCCGGGGTGGCCAAACCCACCCTAGGCGTGGTCCCACCTTGCCCCGCGCCTGGAGGGGGTGTGCCTCCCCCGAGCTCTGTCTCCGCCTTGTTTTCGTATCGAAACCTTCCTTATACTTTGAAAATTTGTAATATATAATCCCCCAGATTCCCCGAGGTTCTTGCATCGATTTTTCATCGTGTTTTTGTTTCGATCTTTTCTGTCAGGCAAGTACTTAGTTTTGGAGCTACAGTGTCTTCCTCTGGATCACCCATGGAGGATTCCTCTGCGGACGTCCTCAACCCATACATGTATGAGTTGAGGATTCATCCCAAGGAGTTGATTCTCAAAGATGGGAAGGTACAGATGAAAGAAGTTCAAGGCCCCAAGGGAGAAGGAAGTCTGGAAGACAAGATGGAAGCATTGGAGCAGGAGGTTTTCAGGAACAAGAAGATGGCAG
Organism: Avena longiglumis; assembly: GCA_030063025.1. Lineage (NCBI taxonomy): Eukaryota > Viridiplantae > Streptophyta > Magnoliopsida > Poales > Poaceae > Avena > Avena longiglumis. The sequence continues at coordinate 449,591,099 of CP125974.1, read as the reverse complement.
AACACGAAGTGGATGTTATTCACAAGATAAGTTTAGCACTCATCGCCAAACACGAGGAGGAGGTGGCTGAGCTCCGAGAAGAGATCTTCTCGCTCCGTCATACCACCAACCAATTACAAGCACAACTCTGTGACATACAAAATCAAAATTGTGAGTATGAGGCTAGATTTGATCGCATAAGCTCTGCTGCTAGTTTCAGGATTGCGGAGACAAGGACATACTTTTTGGATGGGGAACCTTTGCCTTGGAAGTTTTATGATGACAAAATAACACCACCACCGAAGGAGTAATTTGTCATCAGGTTTGGCATCCCCTTGGCTTGTTCCAAGCTTGGGGGGAGTGCCGTGGTATCACAATCATTACCTTTTATCTTGTACCTTTTTAGTGGATTCATATCTTTGGTAGAGAAGTTATCTTATAGTTTGGTTTGCATATGGAAGTATCTATCCTTTAGTTGATTATCTATGTATCCCTTGGTGTGAGTGCCTTTATGGAATATTAATGAGAAGCTTCATATTTTACTTTTTGCACTTCTTATTTTTGGTCTGCAATCTCTATTATATGATGGATCTTGTTGATCAGTATTGGCATCACTTTGTGTAACTACCTCGGTGAATTACGCTCCTAGATACAAGCCTGGATGAGCGGAAGTGGTTGAAATAGTACGGTGGGGCCCCAAAAGCAACTCACGGGTAGACCTTTCGGCCGTCCCAACCACTTCCAGTCATCGGGACAAATGCAGGTGTAATCGGCGAAGGATCAACTACATACACAAGTGAGTATGTATGCAAGCCACCATACAATAGTACATCGAGCCATACAATCTAGAAAGAAAGGAAATATATAACGCCATACGCAAGATTCAAATGACCTAGATAGATATAATATTTTAGGATATTTCCTCATACATCACACATCGTAGTATCGGTGAGCGGCAAACAAGGTCCGAAATGCGGATAAGAAGCAAATTGGCATAAGATACCGAAATAAGCACATCCCGCCCACAGATATCACGGATCCCGTTCCGGAATCTCTACACCGAACGATCGTTGCCCACATCATCGCCTCTTCCACCCGATGTCCAATCCTGCGAGTGTACTGTTCATCGAACCAATAATTTATCGTGTGAGACCCTAAGGGTACTCGGCAAGTCTTTATGCCTCTAAAGGGGACACAACCTGGGTGACAATTGCAGCAAAAGATAAACCCTAACAGTTCTATAGATAGCGCTAACCATCCGCCTAACCAATGATGAGCGGATGTCCGTGAATTAATGACAAGTTATAACGATAATTTCCATCGATACATCCTCCTCCTCGCTACCAACGAGGAAGCGAGCAACCCCATCCGTTGGCAATTTTATTAACCATTCCATGAGTGTTGCACTATTTACTAGTCGATTACTTAGTCGATTAAAGCGGTACTTTAGTTATGCTTGTCTATGATCGAGCTCCAAGTCCAAATCGTCCATAACCGCGGACACGGCTTTCAGAAAGTTTTACCCTGCAGGGGTGCACAAATATCAACACACACTCGATCAACCTCGGAAAAACCAAATCAAAACCCAATGAGGCTTTCACGACAAAGCAATCACAGGATTCAGAAATATTTCAGGGGGCCACCCCATTGAGTAGACCATAGCGAAGCCGGTGACTTCGAGACGGACTCAAGGTTTGCGACAATGGCTGTAAACGACTGGGAACCCAAAACTGGGATTGTCGATACCGCGAAAACATTCCGCTTACCTAAACAGTACAGTGTGCTCCTCGCACAATCGTAAATAAAGCAGTAGCATGGCATAAGTACAGGATAGTAAATAAAACCTCAAACTAGTTTGTGGCCCCAAGAAATAAGACTGAATCAAGCTCTGGCTCAGGGGGGTCCCATAAGCCTCCCGGATGTGGATAGCGCGAATATTCTTGGAACAGGAATCAAGTACTCGGGGTCTTACGGGACACAAGTGAGCAGGAAAAACCAAATAGCAGATATTGCCCACCGGTGCCACTTTCATTAGTTATCCCATTACTACTCAGATTAAGTTGTTTAGGTACCTCGTTATCCATCAGACTCTCACATACCCTACACATGCTGTTCTACGACTCGCATGGCTCAAACATCTCCTGTAGTAATGGCTCATGGGATGGAGGAACAAGCTTGGTGGGGTTTAAAAGTAAAGCTATGCAATACTTGGGATTCAGTTTAATGCAATCGCGACTCCATGATGCAAGAATAAGATAGAGGCAATAGGTACTGTATGTATGCAAGCATGTGATAGTGCTTGCCTGGCAACTCAGTTGAAGCGAGAGACGGATCTGGGTAGTGCTCCTGGTTCTCTTGATATATCCCCTGCTCAACGTCTATTCGAAGAAGAACCAAACAAACAAGGGCCAACATAAATAAAGAGCGCAAGCATATGACTAAAATGCGACAAGCAAACAATCATGCCATGATGAATGATGTGCAAGTTGCATGGCAATAATATAGCATGGCATGGGTGAGGTGTAGAATACAAGAAATAACTTTTTTATTGAGTTTTGGTCCCCTTTTATTGTCATATTAGTTTCTGTATATTATATATTTATATGATGCATGCTGCAATTGAAGTCATTGATAGCATAAACAGAAAGGTCTCGTCGATCTGATCATTTTAGACATATCATTTGTCAAATTCGGAGTTATAAAACAAAATTTATTAATTTCTTAAGGTCCAGGGGCATTTTGTTGTAATTTAATTCAACTTGAAATTTAAAGTGTTCAAATAATATTTTGAATGGCATATTTGAATTCCTCACATTTTTCTGATTCAAAAACATATATTATTTGTATTATTTGGAATTATGAACTTAAATTTATTTTATAGTCAAAATTATTAAATAGGGTCAAAGTCAAAGGTTTGACTAGATAGAGTCAAATCTGGTCAAATTCGAAAACATGGTTGAATTCACATTTGGAAAACATCTACTTTTCATTTTTAAAGTTTTTACAAATTCGAATTATTTCAAATTATATGAATTTAATTAGATTTAAACTTTTCCTGAAATTTTATTTGTTTTAAAGGTTTGGCAAACTTTTGCCACGCAGCTAAGAACTACCCCCAGTCAATGACGAGTGGGCCAGAGGGCGAGAAGGGCCACCGCACGCGAGCGGCCGACGCAGCGCTGACACGTGTGCCCGGCGGGGATCGCGGGTTGAAGAAGGCTAAAGTCAGGGGCTTATTTGCAAAAATGTCTACGCGCTGACGCTGACGAAACTGAAGATCTGACTCGTCCGAACTGCTAGCTGTCCCGATCTTCGGAAGACGATGGCGACGAGTCCTTCGAGAATTTTAGCATCCCACAAAAACAAAAGACGGAGAGGGTAGATAGGGCTTCAACTTCCGTGTTTGGAGCTTCGCCAACGGAGGTCTGCAGCGGACGGGGCAAAGAGATGAACAGAGGATCAGAAGCGGCTTGGACGGCTGACGAACTCCGACAGATTTTTAGTGGTTTCGGCTGATTTGACGGGGAAGATTGCTAGGGATGTAGACCACCGTCTCAAACAAAATTTGATCCTACGTGATGCTGGATATACCTAGATCATCTGTCGCGTTGGTCGCTTGGTTGGAAGATGGGCAAGGGCGACGGAAAACCACGAAAAACAGAGGGTGCCCGACAGGCGTCTGCTGTCGCACGGGCACGGCAAGCGGCTGCGGTGTCGGAGCATCACGTGAGCGCGGCGCGCGAGGGGCGGCGACTACGGCGTGCGTGGGGCATAGGGAGGCCAGAGAGGTGGGGGTTGCTCACCTAGACCGATTCCCAGAGGAATCGAGGAAGGGAGCAGACGGAGGTGATGTCGGCGACGGTGGCGTGGTTCTGCGCTTGGTCGGAAGAAGAGGAAGCCGAGGCTCCTGGGACGTACAACTCCTCTCGAGGGAATCAATCAGCGTAGACGCGGCGAGTGATCCCCGGCTTCAGCGGTGCTCACCGGCGACCATGGCGACAATGGCTCCTTCGACTTCTTTGCTTCATGGAGGGAGAAGGACAGGGGAACAGGGGATGGCGGCGGAGAGGAGGGGAAGAGGGAGGCTAGGGTTGCAGGGGGCCTCCGCGGCTTGGGGATAAGAAGAGGAGCAGGTGGGCGACGCGGCTGACGGAGGGGACGACGACCTGCCGCGCACCTGCTTTCCGTCTGCGTGTCTTCAGAGAGGAGGGGCGAACGGAGAAGAGGTACAGGGCGACGGCGTCGGTGGCGAAGGGGTACGGGCTGGGAAGGCCGGCTGAGGGAAGTGGGCCGGGAGATGGGCCGGAGGAGGGAGCTAGTTGCGGGCTGCTGCGGCTGGGCTGCAGGTAAGGGCTGCTGCCAGGTTTGGTTTCCCCTTTTATTTCTTTTGTTTATTAATTATTTGTTTGTTCTTTTTATTCTATTACAAAATTCAAACCAGCTTATAATTTCAAAATCTTTTGAACCTTTTTACCAGGAGGTTTTGAATAGGGGGCTTGACTAAGAGGGGAGGCTAGGGCAAAAGAGATGGAGGATAAGGAGATTCCACATACATGGCTTATGAATGAGCCAAGTAGGGCATTTTACAAGATTAAGAAGATATGGGGTTTTTGCAATTTAGAAGAAAACATTTGTAAAATTAGGGAACCTTCACATGGAACCAAGGCTTGAAGAAAACAAAACAGAGGGAAAAAGATGAGGTGGTTCTTGCATGGCCCATGCAAATGCATTAAATGCTAGGTCTTATCCTGTGAAAACAAAACAATATCTCATGGCATTTATTTATTTGCATCCTCCAAAGTTGGAGTAAGGGCCAAGCAAAAGGATTGGTATTGGATCCACCCAACCCACATGAGCTAGGTAAACTCAAATAAATGCCAGCTCATATTAATTGGATGGTGGAATTATAAGGTGGTGAAGAAAAGGTGGTGGAGTCAATAAAAGATATGCCCCCAACTCAACTTGGGCATTTGAACAATATATCAAGATCCAACTACAATATCAAGAGGCAAATACAAATAGTAATGCATATGAGATAAGAACCAAAACACAAGGGTTTTGTATGATGCTCAGATGCAAGGTAGCATGATGACATGAGCATGATATGATGATGATGCAACAATTATATGTAGGAAGTGGCCATTTTATTACTAGATCCAGTAGCATTACAGATGTTAGACAACTGGGATGCTACACTTTGGGATCATCAAGTGGATCTAAATTGGTTTTGGCAAACTGAGTTCTGGTCAGTAGCAATACTTTTTGAGGTTTGAAAGAAAAAGAGAAAAAGCTTACAGGTATTTTGTATCATTTATTTTCTTTCTTGTTGGCTCATAAGCTTAGTATTCTTTATTTAAGATCTTTTGTGTCTTCAAGGAAGATTGCATGTTTGGCTTTATTACTTGTATGTTTTCTTGTTTTTTTCAACTCTTTTGCTTGCTACCCAGCTTTCTAGCCAAACACCTGTTTTGAGAAGGCATACTTCTCATGTTTCCAATCCCTTTGAACCAAAACCTTTGCCACTTGTGTCCACCATATCTACCTAGTAGCTTTTTCTATTCCAAGCAAATTCTCAAGCTTCATCTACCTTTTGAATTAAAAAGTATTTTTTTATGTGAAAACTAGTTAGTAAAGCTCTCACGAACTTGATGGCACACCTTATTTCTTTGCCCCTAATAGACTTGAACCATTGTGTCATCGAAGTTGTATATGCTTGCATCTATACGTTGGAATTAGCAGAACCGTGGTGTCACGGGGAACGCTTTCAACATTGCACTTGTACCTTGTACATAGTTGATATCGTGCTCTTTTGTCTATGGATGTCAATGGTGTGACATAAAGAGGGAACTTGTAAGTCCATGGAGTCTGTATTTTGTGTTAGAGAAACGCCTATGCCTAATCATGGTGGAAACTTGCAACATCACCATAGTGAGTTATCTATGAAGCATCCTCAATAAAAAGCTATGCACATAGTAAATAAAAAGATTGTTGAGATGCTCATTGTCTACTTGCCTTGTCATTTTGGTTATGGGATAGCTCCTGTACCATGTGCAAGGGGTACCCCATTGGCGGTTCTCTATGATATGCATGTACTTACAATAACAAGAACTTACCGGTCACTGAAGTTGAGTAGCATGAGGAGTGGCCCTCATATTCAAGGGACATGAGATTGCCAACTTATATTTCGTCAAGCATATACTACATCTTTGTACACTTTAATCTTAATCATCTCAAGATGCCTATCATAGGGGAAATGAGGGCTCAAAGCTAGTAAGTACCATAATCTTTTGGAAGCTCTTTATGACTTGTAATCCCTGCTTCCCTCTATGAAGGGACATTTCTCCTATTTTCTAAGTTGAGTCAGTAAACCTACTTCCTCTCTATCTCCAGCAAGCATTTGATTTGTTGTGTTTCAAGCATTCATTTGGTGATATTTTCAATCATGTTCTTATTCTTCCTTGTTTGCACAAAACTCTTATCTATTGAGTATTACTTTGAAAGCCTTCATTGAAAAACCTTTTTGAGCAAAGATTGCGCCTATTATAAAACTTCTACAAAAAGCTTTTTGTGAAACTGTTTACCAGCTATTCTCTGACCAGGAACAAGAGTTTGCTAATTCCAATTATGATTTATCTTTATGCCTCTCTATTGTGACTCATTTACTTGTTGCAAGCTAAGTTATATAATGGTGAGTTGCTTTCTTCTATGAGTTGTGTAATGGTAAGTGTGATGCTTCTTGACCGTATTTCTTTTATCGATACTTCACTCCATAAACATGTGGACATGTTTACGGAGCTCAGTTTTCGCTTGGGGAAAAGCGAAGGTCTAAGCTTAGGGGGAGCTGATACGTCCAATTTGTATCACCATTTTATATCATAATTTGCCTCTATTCACTGATATATGTCTTATTATGAGGTATTACTTATGTCTTTTCCACTGTTTTTGCATGTTGGATGATTCTTGGAGGATGGACTGCCGGAATCTGGATTCTGATGGAAAAAGAGGTGTTTTGATGCAATTTCGCGAAGATTAGAAAAATACAATAAAATATGGGAAAATTATATTTTCCCGAAAGATAGAGGAAGCTATAAGGGGAGGCGAAGAAGGGCCACAGGGGGCCCACACCCCATAGGCGCGGGCCCACCTTGCCCAGCACCTAGGGCATGTGTGGCCCACCTGGTCGGCCTCCGACTGCGCCCTCTCACCTATATCTTCCTCACAGAACCCTAACACCAAGGGAGCGACCACAGATAGATTTCTGCCGCCTCTGCGGGGCGGAAAACACCGAGAGAGAAAGATCTCTCCGGCAGACATATTTCTGCCAGGGGAATTCCTTCCTGGAGAGGAGAGATCGTCACCATCAACACCGTCATCAAGCTAGGCTTCATCGGGATCATCATCATCATCCACACCATCACCTCCACCAGAACCATCATCACCACTCCGTCCCGTTGTAACAATTGTGTTGGATATTGCTTTATTTCTTAGGGGAAACTTTCCCGATGTTAATTACTATTGTAGTTGATGCTTGTGAGTGGAACCATTGGATTATTATTTATGTTTAGATTGTTATCCATTATCATATCATCTTTGATCTTGATCCATATGATGTCTCGTGAGTAGTTCGTTTAGTTCTTGAGGACATGGGAGGAGTCATGTTGTTAGTAGTGGATTTGTGTTGAGTTATTATTCAATGTAATTTGTGGTGCTATTATTCTAGTGGTGTCATGTGAACATCGACTACATGATACTTCACCATTTATGGGCCTAGGGGAATGCATTGTGTATTTGGCTACTAATTGTGGGGTTGCCGGAGTGACAGAAACCTGAACCCCCGTTAGTACACCTTTGCACAAGGGAGCGTAGGATCCTAGAGTTTAAGGCTATGGTTAGGTTTATATCTTAGTTACTTTCATGTAGTTGCGGATGCTTGTAGGGGGTTTAATCACAAGTATGTATTAGTCCAAGTAAGGTCGGTACATTAGCACATGTTCACCCACACAACACTTACAACACCAAAGAAGAGTACTCAGCTATATAAAGCGAAAGCACTTGACAGTATTCCCATGTGTCCTCGAGAAAGTTTGGTCCTTATAAGTATTTCCACCGGCTTGTCATTTGCTTAGAAAGGATTGGGCCACTTGCTGCGTTTGTTCTTTAATACTCGTACTTTGTTTTGTTGCTTTGTCAAAAAACCTAAAAATCCGTTTGCTAAGTATTTGCAGAGATTTCCTGCTCCATTCCACTAGTCAACACCTTTTGTTCCTCGTTGGGATCGACACTCCTATTTATCAAAAGTACTGCGATACACCCCCTATACTTGTGGGTCATCAGTTCTATCTTATTGATTCTATCATGTTTGTGTTGTTTGTGATCTTGCACGCTCTCTGTTTCTAGAAGCTATCTTGGCCAAGTAGATGCTAGTGACTCCAAGAGGGAGTATTTATGCTCGATAGTGGGTTCATGCCTCTATTTAATCTGGGGAAGTGACAGAAATCTCTAAGGTTGTAGATGTGCTGTTACTACTAGGGAGAAAACAACGGTCTCTTGTTCATGGAACAAGTGGATTGTTTACCTTACACACTTTGCCTAAAGCAGTTATCCGTTGCTTGCAACTTAATACTGGAGGGGGTTCGGATGATAACCTGAAGGTGGATTACTAGTCATAGATGCAGTTGGATGGTGGTATATGTATCTTGTTGTATTGCCCAATCAAATATCATAGGATCATGAATGTCTAGTATTGCATTGTTATGCCTTGCTCTATCTTGTCAATTGCCCTGCTGTAATTTGTTTACCCAGCATGCCATGTTGTTTATCTTAAGGAGAACACCTCTAGTGAACTATGGACCCCGGTCCAATCTTTACCATTGATACATCTTCCACTGTTACTGTTTACTTTCTGCAAACCACTATTACCTTCCACACCATACAATTAATCCTTTGTTTTTAGCAAACCAGTGAGATTGACAACCTCACTGTTCGTTGGGGGCAAAGTCTTGAGTTTGTGTTGTGCAGGTTTCCAGTTGCTAGCAACACCTCTAAGTCGTTTCCTTCCTCCTACTGGTTTGAGAACCTTGGTTTCCTACTGTGGGAAAAACTTGCTGTTGTACTCATCATACCTTCCTCTTGGGGTCTCCCAGCGAAGCTCTACAGTGATCTGAGCCGCATCATATACTACCCTCAAAGACTGTTGCGATCCCCTATACTTGTGGATCATCAAAGCCCAACCTAAGATCCAAGCCAATCACTGCCCTCTCCGCGACCCCGCATGTATGCACGATGCTCCGGGGCTGACTACACCTCCGTTAAGCCCCCTCCCGGGTAAGCTATAACCATGATGAGTTCCCGAAGACTCTATGAGCTGGTGCTGCCCATGGCAAGTTCCATATAGGGCTGACTATACCTCCGGCAGCCACTCATAGATAATCTAGACACCAAAATCATGGGGCCTAAGGGTGCCCACCCATATGATAGATCCTCGCAAGGAAACACAGTGTCACGTTAAGGTCGTCTTGCCTACATACGAAAGGGAAAGGATACAACTGACTTCTCCGTCCCATTCCAAATCTCATGGTTAACGCGTGATATACGGCGTAAGAATCACTGGCGACATTGGTTGTTCAGTCCTAGATAATATGTTCCTTTACCACCGAAACTTTCATATTAGGTTATTACCTCATGGTAAATAACCTATAGTCATATTATTATGAAAATAGTGTTTTCTGACCTTTTTGAAATGCAGGTGATGACAACACTGTATTTTCAAAATACTTTACAAAAAATAATCAAAGTACATGAGCAAGTGTGAACTTGCCTTTTGTGATTGGAAGTTTATGCACTCACGGTCTTTGAGACAATATAAGATCCAATATCTAAAATTAGCATCGTTGGTCCGGTAAGGACTAATGTTTAAAGAAGCAAGATGCTATTATACATAAGTAATGTAATGCAATTTCATTAACTCGAATCACCGAAATAAGCGTTGATCTAGGGTTTGGAAACTAGAAATGGTTTCTTTAGAATGTGTTGTCCTTTTAGATAAGTTTTGCACGTGTGCTTCTTATTAAGTCTTGTGAGCGTGTGTGTGAAACAACATGTGAGTATAATAAATAGCATACAATAATAAGGCACACAAATGTGGAATACTATTTAAAGACTGCTTATATAAGGATTTTTTTGAAGGGAATATGCCCTGAGAGGCAATAATAAAGTGTTTATTATGTGTATTCCAAGTATATGATAGATGTTTATTTTGCATGCTATAATTGTATTAATACAGAAATATTAATACATGTGTGTTTAATAAACAAACAGAAAGTTCCTAGTTATGCCTCTCTCATAAACTATCTCGTTGATTAACAAGATGATCAAGGTTTCCTGATCATGGACATTGGATGTTGTTAATAACGGGATCACAACATTAGTGTAATGGTGTGATGAACATTCATCCGAAGTATAGCATTACGATCAAAGTCATTGAGTTTATATTGCTATAACAACTTACGAAGTGATCCTAATCCTTAGACCATGAGATCATGTCAATCACTAACACCGGAAGAGTTTCTTGATAACATCAAACATCACACCGTAACAGGGTGATTATAAAGATGGATTCAGAACTAATAAAGTGTTATGTTGAGGCTGTAACATCCCTAAAATCATGATTTCAAAGTCTGCATATCATTCATGCATGCATATAGAATTGAGATCAATTTCAAAACTCATTTCAGAAAAACAAAGCACATAGTGCTATCATTTTATGTGAACAAACTTAAATCAAATGTCCATCCCCATTTGAGAGTTCGAATGTTTTAAACCTAGATTGTTTGTCTTCCTTGTTTATTGGATTGAGTGTGGAATTTGAACCAAGCTTTACAAAATGAAAATGGTTTCAAAAACCAATTTTCAAACATTTGCAAACAAGTGCAAAGTTCCTGTTATTTTGTTTCTCCAAAAAGGACCAAGCCTTTGCAAAGTAACCACATGGTTTTAGGCCTGTATTTGAGACCTGTTGCACACTGCAAAAACCCAAGAGAAATTTGAATTCAAAAAGAGTTTGAATTCATTTGAAAACTATTCCTGAAAAATCAAAATAGAAAAAGAAAAGGAATAAACAAAAGAAAAGGGCCAGGTGCTCCTATTCCAGCCCAGCTGCAGAACAGGCCCAACTAGCCCACCCGGCCACTTGCTCGCTCGCTCGCACGCACGGACACACCCACACTGACGCTGACACCCGGACCCCACCCCCTCTCCGTCTCACTCACTGACTGGTGCACCTCGCCAGCTCACCCTCGTCTTCCCCAAATCGCGCCCGACCCCGTCGTCGGCTGTTTCCTCCGCCCTTCACTGCCACGATTGATTCTCTCTTAATTGCCATTGATTCCACGCTTAATCACCGCTCCCCTCTCGCCTACAAAATCCCCTCCGCACCACGGTCATTTTCCCCCACTCTCCTCGCTCACTCCGCCACCAGGCTGCGCGCATTTGCCCTCGAAACCCCGCAGTACCGACGACTCCGGCGACTAATTCCGGTGAGCCTCGACCGCCCCCCTCTCTCTAGTTCAAACGATGATGCCCAGCATGATATTGCGCACCTCCTGATACCTTTCTTTTGCCTGCTCGTGACCCAGGTCGTCGATCCCATTCACGACCGCAACCACCTGCGCCGTCGCTCGACTCCGGCGAGCAATAGCGGTAAGTCCCGTGCGCCCCTCGCCTTCCCTTTAATACCAGTTGATTCGCCAGTCACTTGCGCATCTCCTGACCCCTCTGGTTCACGCTAGGGCGATGCCAAACCTTGGCAACAACCTCGACTGCAAGCAACAGACGCCGCCGCAACTCCGATGAGCCCCAGAGACCGTGCTCGTGCGCCCCTTGTCAAGCCACTGCTAGGTTGAGCTTCTCCTCGACGCTGCGAACCTGGTAAGCATCCTCCTGCCCCTCCGGACGACCTGTAGCGCCGCGCCGCCCGCGAACTTCGCCGCCGCCCGGCCGCCGCCGCCCGTTTGGTCGCTTGATCCAGAGCCGTCAGATCTGGATCCAACGCATAGAATTAGATCATTTAGCGAAGCGTTATGGGTAGATCTGAGCCGTGAGTTTTAAATAGATCCAACAGCGCGGGAGGGTGATCCTGAACGAAACGGTATCATCCAATAGGATTAAGACGCGTGGCTATGGTTTGAATTAAAACAGAATTTGAAAACAGATTTAGAACCAATTTTGAAATGGCTATAACTTTTGATTTCCACGTTAGATTTTTGCAAATTTTATGTCGTTGGAATCAGGGATACAAGCTCTTTCTGTTTATGCAATGTGTTTAGTAAAAAGTTACTGTTAAAATGACTTTTTATGCAGAAACTTGTTTAGGACTAGTTTGAGTATAGAATTTGTTTAGTAATTGTTTTAGTACTAAATAAGTTTGGTTTAGCAAGCTTTTGACTTAGTTATGTTTCAGTATCATGCACTTGCTTGGTGGAATTTCAAAAAAATCATCACTTAGCATTCTTGCATGCATACATACATATTTTTGTTTGTATATGAATTGTATGTGATTGTGGTTATAATCTTTGTGTAGATTTTGGTGCTAGTGATTGTGATTGTGAAGAGTGCTACTCTCCCCATTACCAAGGCAAGTGGTACTTCATAAATATTTCCATCCCCATATTTTGTACAAGCATTAGAAATATTTTGCTAAAGTCTTGCATGTTACTATTTTTGCTAAGTGCTACGTTGGGAAATCCTAAGTAGTTGTAAAATGGTAGAATTGCTAGGAAATTTCCTAAGTTAAGTTACTATGCCATGCTTAGCCTAGCTAGTAGCAAACAAGGGTTGGTAAAATATATACATGCTATGATGAAAATATTTCTAAGTCTTTGGACTTATGTTTTCCTAATAAAACAACTAAATCAATGAACCTCCTAGGTGGAATGGGACTTGAATGGTGGTTTTTGGTTGAGTGGTTACACAAGGCCCATGGACATGGTTTACCTTGTGTATCTCACTTGTGGTATGCCACCCAGGCACAAAGGGATTTTAGAGGCCAAGTGTTGAGAAGTTTATAGTGCAGCCACTTGGCAATATGGGCTCTGCCTGGATCACATAAGTTGCTAGAACTTAGCCATTTGGACAGTTGGTGGTAGTGAGAATGATAGGTTGGAGCACGTCCATTTGGTCTAAGGAAAGGCTTCTGAAAGGTCCTGTCTTGGGAAACCAAGTCTGGTGGGGAAAGTGAACAACCTCTGCAGATGGAAAATCTAAGTACTTAGCCAAGTCCATGGCAATGGACAACTTGAGCATCAAGACATGGAAGCTATCAAGAATCTCATCACTCCAAATTCTAAGTAAAACTTGTGGGTGAACAAGGGTGAAGGACCTCAATGTTTATTGATGGTTTCTTGGGAAAGTTTTTGACAAAGAAAAACTTAGTGATTTCAACTAATAGGAAAAACTTATTTTGAGCAAAGCAAGACAAGCTACACTTAGCCAAAATGCATGTAGTAATATAGTCCACTTAAAATTTACTAAGGTATCACTTGCCAATACTATTCCAAAGTATTGACCCATTGTGCCTGTAACTTTTGATGTTGCAGGTTATTCCGATGATGATTAGGTGTCATGAGTCTACACTCAACATGCTTGCCTATGGCACATGAAGATGAAGACTTATGTTTATTTACTTATTCCAAAACTCTTGTATTAGGCCTGTGGCCTTGAGTTGTAAAAGACTATGTTTTATATCTGGAATGGATGTAATAAATGACCTTTGTATCTGTGTACTTCATCTTAAACTGTGGATGCTAGCAATGATCCAGGGACTAGCATTGCAATCACAGGGATCCTTTTCCTTTACAAAGGAGGGATCTTACAGATGGTATCAGAGCACTGTGTTGCCTGTAGGATTATGACCCTAGGATTGGAAACCACTAAGGAAAAAATTTCAACTACTTCTACACTTGTATATTCTTCTCGTAAACTTTTCTAATCTTCTCATTCTCATCTTTATTTGTAGATGAACTCCATCAACGAAGCCGTAAAGAAAGGACCACTCATGACCATGACCTTGGAGTGTGAAACTGAGTTTCCCAAAATTCTCAAGGACCTCATGGTGGCAATGGAAATACATGGTGCAGCTGTGTACAAAGGCTTTCCAGTGATGGATGAAGGAGTTGAGTACTGGTGGGTGCAACTTCACTTGTACAAAAGCAAGGAAGACAACCACAAAGAAAGAGAATTCTGCATGTACACCAACACTGTGGTGCATACCACATTCTTTGAGTCAGCAAGAGAAGCATCTTGGAGGACTATCAAAGAACTTAGTGCTAGAGTCAAGTGCAGAATGCTCAACCTCCAAAAAGACTTAGAGAAAGAGAAGGAACGTACCCAAGAGTTGGAAGCCACCAACCAAACCTTAAGAGGAGATATTATAGACTTAGTGATGGAATCATGTGAGCAAGATAGGCTGATTGCCTCTAGGAACATTGTGTTAGCCAACAGATCCAGTGAGATAGGATTGTAAACATACTTCGTTAGTTGGACCACCACCTAACACCTTATTTTCCAAAATGATACCTTAAATAAGTTTGGACCTTGGTTGATGTAATGGATTCATGTATGCATGACTTGTGTGATTTTGTGTTCCAAGGATTTGTATGTGATGTTTGTCCTTGTCTTATCTTAAATAGTGTTGTTCTAACTTTTCTATCTTATAAATAGATGCCTATTACCATCAGCACTGTTGAGGAGTTCCAGGTTACCCGCTTTGGTCCTCGTATCGTTGAGCTTACCACTTTTCTCAATCTCCCTATTCCCACCATCATGGTGCATCCACTCACCAAGTTCGAGAGGAAGGACCTCTGGGGCTTCAAGGTGAACCAGCCCGGATGCCAGACAGAGCCTACTACGGAGGCCATCGTCTTCAAGCTTATGCACGATGACGGGGAGAGAGGCATGGAGGTAGTTATGCAGGACCTGATAGGACGTCTGCTAGGCCGGAACTTCCGACAGGTTAGAGGCACCCACTTCCACGTCTTCGGAAGACGTGATGAGGATGGAGAGTCCATCGACTTCGAGGACGACTCGAGGGACGCAGCAGAGCCGATACGTCTGTATCTCCAGGACTTAGAGTCTCTCATTAGGCACGTGTACATGGACAGGACCAATTTCATGCTCAGTAATGACGAGCTCCAGGTGCAGCTTCGCGAGAAGGACAAGCTTTTCGCGCAGCAGGACGAGATAGTCAAAGAAATGGAGGCAAAGTTCGAGACCCAGGACTGGAAGTTCAAGAGTTAGGAGAAATGTGTCCAGGATAGGAACAAGAAGATCCGGTACATGACTGAAGAACTGAAGTCCAAGGACTTCGAGCTAGAGCAGCAGCAAATGGTGATTGAGAGGCTTCGTTCCCAGAAGAGGGCTCTCAAGGCCAAAATTGAGTCCTTAGCCACTACTATTGAGGAGAACAAGACCGCGATGGAGAACGCAGGTCTTACCTTTGTCGAGGAGGAGATTGATGCTGATGAGTAGACTTGACTACTCGTTTACCTTTTATTACCATACTTGTTATTGTGAACTTGTTATTGGACCATCCGACATGTGGATGGCTTGCCACTTGTGTGTTTTACTTTGTGAACTTGTTATCTGGTTGTTGAACTTTTATCTTCTGTTGCATGCTTGTGTTTGCTTATGTGATGGAATGTGCATAAAAACATCTATGGGTATCTCATTCTTATCTCTATTTGAACAAATCACAGATGCCTCCCCGTCGCGCAAACCCCAACCCCAACAACAACATCACTCCAGAAATGCAGCAAATGATGAATGCTCAAACACAGCTCATGCAGATGATGACAACATTCATTCAGAACCAAAACAACAACAACAACAACAACAACAACAACCCCAATAACAACAACAATAACAATAATAACAACAACAACCCTCCGGGCTTTGATATGCTCACCAGATTTCTGTGATTGAGGCCAGCTAAGTTCTCGGGGACAATTGATCCCATGGTGGCCAATGATTGGCTACGTTCTGTAAACAAGGACTTAGTAACCGTGGGCTGCACGGATGCTGAGAAGGTCAGATTTGCAGCACATCTGCTGGAAGGGCCAGCCGCCACCTGGTGGGACAACTTCCAAATCACCACTCCTATAGATGAGGTGACTTGGGCTATCTTTGAGGATGGCTTTTGCACTGCTCATATCTCATCAGGAATAATGATCCTAAAAAAGAAAGAATTCCACAATCTGAAGCAGCGCCACCGCAGCGTGGCTGAGTACATTGAAGAGTTCAACAATCTGGTGCGTTATGCACCGGATGAGGTTGACACAGATGCCAAGAGAAAAGAAAAATTTCTGGAAGGCTTGAATGATGAGCTAAATCTGCAGCTGGTTGTGGCATATGTTCCCACTTATCAGTCTCTCTGTGACAAGGCTGCTATACTAGAGAACAAAATGAAGCAAGTCGAGAGTAGAAAGAGAAAGCACTCCGACAAGCACAGCTCGGGATCGTCTCACAAACGATCTCACTATGATGACAGTGGAAGCTCAGGATACCACAAGCATGGGAAATTCAACAAGCACCACAACCACAACCATCATGACAACAAGCATCATCGCAATCATGACAATGACAAGTACAAGAACCACAAGAGTGGACATAAGAGCCACCACAGTGGTAATGGTAGTGGGATTGGAAGTCAGCCTGCTAAGAGAGACATCAGTCAGGTTGAGTGCTTCAAATGCAAGAAGATGGGACACTATGCAAATGAGTGCCCCGAAAAGAAAGTTGAAGGACCTGTCAAGCCCAATCCTTTCCAGAAAGGACAGGTGAACCACATCAGTGTGGAGGAGGTCTATGAGGAGCCTGACGCTGTTGCTGGTAAGTTCAGACTCAATTCTATTCCAGCATTTGTTCTTTTTGATACTGGAGCATCGCATTCATTCATATCAAAAGCATTTGTTGATAGAAATGGGTTTCCATCTGAAAATATTGGTTGTCCAATAAAAGTTAGCTCTCTAGGTGGAGAAATGATAGTAAGTCTTGGATGCCGGGATCTAGTAATAGAATTTGGAAAACATAAGTTTCCAATGAGTCTGATAATCCTAGATTCCCAAGGACTGGACGTAATATTAGGAATGGATTGGATGGCTAAGTATGAAGGAGTACTAGATTGTGCTAATCGTACTGTTGCACTCACAACCCCGGAAAGAAAAAGGATTAAATTCAAGTCAAAATTTGAATCCAAAGGAAGTAAGCTTAATTCTCTTAAGGGGGTTAGCATGGACAGTGTACCAATTGTGTGTGAGTATCCGGATGTATTCCCAGAAGAATTACCAGGAATGCCACCAGATAGAGATGTGGAGTTTCTGATAGATTTGGTACCAGGTTCTGGACCAATAGCAAAGAGACCATATAAAATGTCAGTTGATGAACTGAAAGAACTCAAGAAGCAACTAGGAGAACAATTACAGAAAGGATTTATACAACCAAGTTCTTCGTCTTGGGGAGCCCCAGTTTTGTTTGTGGAGAAGAAGGATAGGAGCCAAAGGTTATGCATAGATTACCGTTCTCTCAACGAGGTAACTATCAAGAACAAATATCCTTTGCCAAGAATCAATGACTTGTTTGATCAGCTAGAAGGAGCATGTGTGTTCTCAAAAATTGATCTCCGGTCAGGCTATTTTCAACTTAAGATAAGAGAACAAGACATACCTAAAACATCATTCACCACAAGGTATGGATTGTATGAGTATACCGTAATGCCTTTTGGCTTAACCAATGCTCCAGCATACTTCATGAATATGATGAACAAAGTGTTCATGGAATTCCTCGACAAGTTTGTTGTCATTTTCATCGATGACATATTAGTCTACTCCAAGAGCAAAGAAGAGCATGAAGGGCACTTGCGTTTGATACTTGAGAAGTTGAGAGAGCATAAACTATATGCCAAATTCAGCAAGTATGAGTTCTGGTTAGAGGAAGTTGGTTTTATTGGTCATGTTATGACAAAGGATGGTGTAGCAGTTGATCCTGCTAAGGTGTCAGCTGTGACTGAATGGGAATCTCCCAAGAACGTGAAAGAAGTTCGCAGTTTCCTTGGCTTAGCAGGTTACTACAGAAGGTTCATTGAAAATTTCTCAAAGGTTGCTAAGCCAATGACTGAATTATTAAAGAAAGACAAGAAGTTTGCTTGGTCTGAAGGTTGTGAAGTCACCAGAGTGAAGAAGAGACTTGTGACAGCACCAGTTCTATGTCTGCCAGATTTGGAAAAGGATTTCCAAGTATATTGTGATGCGTCTCATCAAGGTTTGGGTGCCGTACTTATGCAAGACGGTAAGGTTGTGGCTTATGCCTCGAGACAACTCAAAACTCATGAGGTGAACTATCCTACCCATGATTTAGAGTTAGCCTCTGTTGTCCATGCACTCAAAACATGGAGACACTACCTTTTGGGAAAGCGATGTGAAGTGTTCACCGATCACAAGAGTTTGAAGTATATCTTCACCCAAAAGGAAATCAATATGAGACAAAGAAGATGGTTAGAGCTTATCAAGGACTATGACTTAAGTTTGCAATACCACCCCGGAAAAGCAAATGTTGTAGCAGATTCTCTAAGTCGTAAGGTATTTGTGAATGGCCTTACCAAAGGAGAATTGCCAGACGATTTGTGCACCCAATTCAGAAAACTCAGATTGGAGATTGTGCCTGAAGGACATCTTATGTCTTTAGATGTTCAACCCACTTTGCTGGACAAGATTCGAGAAGCTCAGAAGACCGATAAGGAAATTGAAGAGATTAAGGAAAAGATTGGCCAGGGTAAAGCTAAAAATTTCCATGAAGACGAACAAGGTACTTTATGGCATGGGAAACGTATCTGTGTTCCACAAGATCCGGAGTTACGGAAACTGATTTTGCAGGAAGCACACAACTCCCCGTATTCTATTCACCCGGGTAACACCAAAATGTACATGGACATGAAAGAAAGATTTTGGTGGAACAATCTCAAGAAGGACATCGCCGAACATATTGCTTTGTGTGATGTGTGTAGTAGAGTAAAGCGAGCATCG
Source organism: Avena longiglumis (assembly GCA_030063025.1). Taxonomy (NCBI): domain Eukaryota; kingdom Viridiplantae; phylum Streptophyta; class Magnoliopsida; order Poales; family Poaceae; genus Avena; species Avena longiglumis. Next base: position 449,572,050 of record CP125974.1, on the reverse strand, counting down.
TAAACCAAAGGTTTGCTTCAACCACTACCTATTCCTGATTGGAAGTGGGACAAGATTGGTATGGATTTCATTACCGGATTACCAAGGACCAGATCAGGATATGATTCCATATGGGTAGTAGTGGATCGCCTAACTAAAGTGGCTCATTTCATACCCGTGAAGACAACTTATACGAGTGCCAAGTTAGCCAAGATCTACATGAGTAGAATTGTATGTCTTCATGGTGTTCCCAAGAGTATTGTGTGTGATAGGGGAACTCAATTCACTTCTCATTTTTGGAGACAGCTACATGAGTCATTGGGAACGAGGTTGGAATTCAGTACTGCCTTTCATCCTCAAACCGATGGACAAACAGAAAGGACTAATCAAATTCTGGAAGACATGTTGAGGGCATGTGCCCTAGACTATGAAGCCAGTTGGGATGAAAGTCTGCCTTACGCAGAATTTTCTTATAACAGCAGTTATCAAGCCAGCATTGAGATGGCATCGTTTGAGTTTCTATACAGAAGAAAATGTACCACCCCATTGTTATGGAATGGTGTGGGAGAAAGAAGTTTATTTGGGCCAGATCTTATCAAAGAAGCCGAAGAAAAGGTCAAATTGGTTAAGGACAGGTTGAAGATAGCACAGTCCCGACAGAAAAGCTACGCAGATCCTAAGTGTAGAGAAGTCACCTACAAAGTTGGTGATAGAGCCAATCTTAGAGTATCACCACTTCGTGGAGTGAAAAGATTCAGAGCCAAAGGAAAGTTGGCACCAAGATATGTTGGGCCATTCAAGATTTTGAGTCGCAAAGGAGAAGTTGCCTATGAAATAGAACTACCAGAATCTCTATCAGCTGTCCATAATGTGTTTCATGTGAGTCAGCTTAAGAAATGTCACCCAGAAATGGAAGAAACTTCTTTGAAGGATACCATAACTTTGGAAGAAGTGCAACTAGAAAGTGACCTCACATATGAAGAGAAACCTATCAAGATTCTTGAGACTGCAGAAAGGGTCACAAGGACAAAGACTATCAAGTTTTTCAAAGTACAGTGGAATCATCATTCCGAAGAGGAAGCAACATGGGAAAGAGAAGAAGATCTTCGGAAAGACCACCCTCACCTATTTGCTAGCCAATCCGAATCTCGAGGGCAAGATTCACCTTAAGGGGGTTAGATTTGTAACATCCCTAAAATCATGATTTCAAAGTCTGCATATCATTCATGCATGCATATAGAATTGAGATCAATTTCAAAACTCATTTCAGAAAAACAAAGCACATAGTGCTATCATTTTATGTGAACAAACTTAAATCAAATGGCCATCCCCATTTGAGAGTTTGAATGTTTTAAACCTAGATTGTTTGTCTTCCTTGTTTATGTGATTGAGTGTGGAATTTGAACCAAGCTTTACAAAATGAAAATGGTTTCAAAAACCAATTTTCAAACATTTGCAAACAAGTGCAAAGTTCCTGTTATTTTGTTTCTCCAAAAAGGACCAAGCCTTTGCAAAGTAACCACATGGTTTTAGGCCTGTATTTGAGACCTGTTGCACACTGCAAAAACCCTAGAGAAATTTTAATTCAAAAAGAGTTTGAATTCATTTGAAAACTATTCCTGAAAAATCAAAATAGAAAAAGAAAAGGAATAAACAAAAGAAAAGGGCCAGGCGCTCCTATTCCAGCCCAGCTGCAGAACAGGCCCAACTAGCCCACCTGGCCACTCGCTCGCTCGCTCGCACGCACGGACACACCCACACAGACGCTGACACCCGGACCCCACCCCCTCTCCATCTCACTCTCTGACTGGTGGACCTCGCCAGCTCACCCTCGTCTTCCCCAAATCGCTCCGACCCCGTCGCCGGCCGTTTCCTCCACCCTTCACTGCCGCGATTGATTCTCGCTTAATTGCCATTGATTCCACGCTTAATCACCGCTCCCCTCTCGCCTACAAAATCCCCTCTGCACCACGGTCATTTTCCCCTACTCTCTTCGCTCACTCCGCCACCAGGCTGCGCGCATTTGCCCTCGAAACCCCGCAGTACCGACGACTCCGGCGACTAATTCCGGTGAGCCTCGACCGCCCCCTCTCTCTATTTCAAACGATGATGCCCAACATGATCTTGCGCACCTCCTAATACCTTTCTTTTGCCTGCTTGTGACCCAAGTCGTCGATCCCATTCACGACCGCAACCACCTGCGCCGTCGCTCGACTCCGACGAGCAATAGCGGTAAGTCCCGTGCGCCCCTCGCCTTCCCTTTAATACCAGTTGATTCGCCAGTCACTTGCGCATCTCCTGACACCCCTCTGGTTCGCGCTAGGGCGAAGCCAAACCTCGGCAACAACATCGACTGCAAGCAACAGACGCCGCCGCAACTCCGACGAGCCCCAGAGACCGTGCTCGTGCGCCCCTTGTCAAGCCACTGCTAGGTTGAGCTTCTCCTCGACGCTGCGAACCTGGTAAGCATCCTCCTGCCCCTCCGAACGACCTGTAGCGCCGCGCCGCCGCGGACAGAACTCGCCGCCGCCAGCGCCGCCCCGTTTTGGTCGCTTGATCCAGAGCCGTCAGATCTGGATCCAACGCATAGAATTAGATCATTTAACGAAGCGTTATGGGTAGATCTGAGCCGTGAGTTTTAAATAGATCCAACGGCGTGGGAGGGTGATCCTGAACGAAACGTTATCAGCCAATAGGATTAAGACGCGTGGCTAGGGTTTGAATTAAAACAGAATTTGAAAACAGATTTAGAACCAATATTGAAATGGCTATAACTTTTGATTTCCACGTTAGATTTTTGCAAATTTTATGTCGTTGGAATCAGGGAGACAAGCTCTTTCTGTTTATGCAATGTGTTTAGTAAAAAGTTACTGTTAAAATGACTTTTTATGCAGAAACTTGTTTAGGACTAGTTTGAGTATAAAATTTGTTTAGTAATTGTTTTAGTACTAAATAAGTTTGGTTTAGAAAGCTTTTGACTTAGTTATGTTTCAGTATCATGCACTTGCTTGGTGGAATTTCAAAAAAATCATCACTTAGCATTCTTGCATGCATACATACATATTTTTGTTTGTATATGAATTGTATGTGATTGTGGTTATAATCTTTGTGTAGATTTTAGTGCTAGTGATTGTGATTGTGAAGAGTGCTACTCTCCCCATTACCAAGGAAAGTGGTACTTCATGAATATTTCCATCCCCATATTTTGTATAAGCATTAGAAATATTTTGCTAAAGTCTTGCATGTTACTATTTTTGCTAAGTGCTATGTTGGGAAATCCTAAGTAGTTGTAAAATGGTAGAATTGCTAGGAAATTTCCTAAGTTAAGTTACTATGCCATGCTTAGCCTAGCTAGTAGAAAACAAGGGTTGGTAAAATATATACATGCTATGATGAAAATATTTCTAAGTCTTTGGACTTATGTTTTCCTAATAAAACAACTAAATCAATGAAACTCCTGGGTGGAATGGGACGTGAATGGTGGTTTTTGGTTGAGTGGTTACACAAGGCCCATGGACATGGTTTACCTTGTTTATCTCACTTGTGGTATGCCACCCAGGCACAAAGGGATTTTAGAGGCCAAGTGTTGAGAAGCTTATAGTGCAGCCACTTGGCAATATGGGCTCTGCCTGGATCACATAAGTTGCTAGAACTTAGCCATTTGGACAGTTGGTGGTAGTGGGAATGATAGGTTGGAGCGCGTCCATTTGGTCTAAGTAAAGGCTTCTGAAAGGTCCTGTCTTGGGAAACCAAGTCTGGTGGGGAAAGTGCACAACCTCTGCAGATGGAAAATCTAAGTACTTAGCCAAGTCCATGGCAATGGACAACTTGAGCATCAAGACATGGAAGCTATCAAGAATCTCATCACTCCAAATTCTAAGTAAAACTTGTGGGTGAACAAGGGTGAAGGACCTCAATGTTTATTGATGGTTTCTTGGGAAAGTTTTTGACAAAGAAAAACTTAGTGATTTCAACTAATAGGAAAAACTTATTTTGAGCAAAGCAAGCCAAGCTACACTTAGCCAAAATGCATGTAGTAATATAGTCCACTTAAAATTTACTAAGGTATCACTTGCCAATACTATTCCAAAGTATTGACCCGCTGTGGCTGTAACTTGTGATGTTGCAGGTTATTCCGATGATTATTAGGTGTCATGAGTCTACACTCAACATGCTTGCCTGTGGCACATGAAGATGAAGACTTATGTTTATTTACTTATTCCAAAACTCTTGTATTAGTCCTGTGGCCTTGAGTTGTAAAAGACTATGTTTTATATCTGGAATGGATGTAATAAATGACCTTTGTATCTGTGTACTTCATCTTAAACTGTGGATGCTAGAAATGATCCAGGGACTAGCATTGCAATCACAGGGATCCTTTTCCTTTACAAAGGAGGGATCTTACAGAGGCTCATGGATCAAGAGTGGAATTTGTTCATACTGATGACGTATAGATATACTCTGGGCCCTCTCGGTGATATCACATTGATTAGCTTGCAAGCAAGTGATTTGATCACTAGAATGTTATATCACGGGAACGAGAAAAGAGTGCATGTCGGTAACGAGATCAAACTAGGTATGGAGATACCGATGATCGAATCTCGGACATGTAATATATCGTGAAACAAAGGGATTAAGATACTAGTGTAAAAGGTTCCGACGATCACAAGAAAGTCATCGTTGAATGTGTGGGAGTCAGTATGGGTCTCCAAATCCCGCTTCTGATTATTGATCCTAGAGGGGTCTCGATCATGTCCACATTATTCACGAACCGTAGGGTGACACACTTAAGAGACACTGACATCCAATTGGAGCAAAAGTTTCATGCCGAAAGAATGAACAAGCGCAGGAATTTATTTCACTAGATACCGAAACAAAGTTTTGGTGAAATTGCATAAAGTGGTTATGCATGTGAAATAGAATTCTAGCAAGGGGTTATTTGTGAATGTTTGTCATTAAAGTAATTGACAAAATTCTGAATAAAATAAAAGAGTTTTATTTAATGAGAGTTTGCATTAAATTTGGTGGAAATTTAATGGGAATTTGAGTGGATTTTTGAGTGGAGAAAATTGAAGGGCCATTTTGTGAGTGGAGTATCCACCCACATGAATGAAGGAGGGGAGGGGGCAGCCCCATGGCCGGCGGCCACCCCCTTGGGTTCCCCCCTCCTCCTATAAAAGGAGCCCCTCCTCTCACTTCTCACTCACACCTCCTCGTGAAGGATCTCTCTCCCCCTCTAGAATTTATCCCCCATGGTCTCAGACTAGCGAGATACATGTTCCCGGTGGCTATTCGGCAAGAAAGAGTTGTGCTTCCGCTGCATCGCTGGAGAGAGGATGCGGAGGTTGCTCGGTGCCTCGAACGTGTGTGCGAGCACGGATGCGCTGCTGATTTGCGGCGCTAGGACTTCCTCTCGATCTTGAGATCGACAAGAGATTGTCTACATCAACCACGAGTTGAACTCGTTAAACTTTGTCGGTCTTCAAGGGTATGTTCTCTACGGATATACATCCGCCCGTTGTTTGTATCTAATAGATAGATCTTGGTACATAGTTCACATCGTAGGAAAATTTTGGTTTTCTATGATGCGAACCCTACAGTGGTATCAGAGCCAGATCTATGCGTAGATGCTTTACACGGGTAGTACACATATGAGTATGTGGGCGATGATGATCATATTGTTGCTCCTTTGTTGTAATTTTGGATATTGGTGGCATAGTGGGATGAAGCGGTCCGGACAAACTTTACATGTCCTCGCACATGAGTGTAACATCCCAAAAATACAAAACTTGGATCATCAAATTCTAATCCTCACATTTAGGGTTAACAAAAACTTTTCTAAATAAAATTACGAATGCATGCATATGTGTATGCATTGATTTTGAATTCTTTTAAACCCACCTTGTTTGTTTGTTTCATTGCTTGTAAAATGTTCTTAGGTGAAATAAACATCATCTAAAACATTTCCCACACTTTTCCTAAAGACAAGTAAATCAAAACACATATATGAAATGAATGGTCATTTTGGCCAATTTAACTCCCATGCCTACTTTGGCTGTCTCAAACTTTCAAAACCTAACAGAAACGTTTCTGGATCTTTGCACCCCTTGAATGTACTCATAACAAGGTATCAAGGCCCACTTTGTGATCATCCAGAAACTTTCAAATGCATAGTTTAAATGACAATTCAAAATTGAATCTTTATCATATGGGAAGATCCCACTTTTTCAAAAACCACTCAAACAAGCTCAACTTTCAAAACCCAAGCATCTGCAGACTCACCAGCACCAATCTAGCAAACCCACCAAAATTCATTTCAAAATTCGAAACTTGATTTCATGCAGCCATTTCATCAAACAGGTTGCAGACACAAATCAAACAAACATCAAACACTATAGTGTGCAGTAAAATTGGCCTAACTTGTTCCCTAGTTAGCTCACACACAGCTCAGTAGATCATCTAGGAAGTTTAACTAAGGACTAGCACCCCTGTGAGCTTGCCATTGCCATCAATGGTGAACAGCCGAAGCCAACCTTGCCACCCCATTGTGGACAGCAGGCTAGAGGAAGAACTGCCGTGCCAACCTTGTCTGGGAGGCAGCCCACCGTCCACCACCACTACATGTCCCAGCCGCGAGCATTTCCAAGCCCTGGGCCACACGCACAAGCCGCGCCCAGACCATGCCGAGCATGCGCCAGAGCGCCACCCTCGAACAGCGTCCACAGACCGCGCGCCGCCCTCACCGCGTGCACACACGATCACCACCGACCCAGGAGACCGCCAGACATCCCCGTTTGCCGCCCCGTGCCATACAGCCACCGCCCGCCGTCGAAGATGCCGCCTCTGCCGCGCAGAGCACCGCCCGTTCCAAACCAAGCCGCACTGCCCCATGCCTCGAGACCATGCCATTGAGCATCGCCAGGAGACACCGCACCGTCCCCTACCCTTGCCCATGCCTTTAGCCGCCTGTAACATCGCCCCCAACGAGCTCACCATGCGCCCCGACGGTCCCCTCGCTCGACTATAAATAGAGGCCACCCCGCATGATTTCTTCACACCATCTCACTCCCCTCTCCTCACTGACCGTGCCACACCGTTCCCAGAGCAAGGCGAGCACCGCCTCGCCGGAATTTCACCGGAGCCCGCCGCCTCTGGAGAAGAAGGGAGCCAGCGATTGGAGCCGCCCCAGGAGAAGCCACCAGTACCAGGAGATTCGTCGTCGTCGACTTCGTCGTTCGCCCGCCTCGCTGACCCTGGCCCGTACCCCGGTGAGCCCCTAGCACCCCTCACCGACCGCGCTAGGTTTCGTTCTCGCCGGAGTTGTCTCGCGTCGACGATGACTCCCAACAATTAGATTAGAACTAGATCGAACGATCCACGTTGCCCCATACCGCTTCGCCCAGCCCCGTGTCACTGATGACTGGGGAGACCCACTTAAGAAGCTCGCGGGAGCACTGCGCTTAGCAGGCCGGCCCAGTAACTTTTACCGCGCAGCCCAGCGATTCAAATTAAACCTTTTCTTTTTAAATTCAAACACACTTTTGTACCCAACTTCAAAAACCAACCCAGATCGATTCAATGCACCAAATTGAATGAAACCAATTTTTTTGGAAAGGTCTGTGAATGCTGAATCCAAGCCCGTTGGATTCAAGTCATTTGGATCTGTAGATCACCCATAGTAAAAATAACAAGGCAAAAGCTTTTCTGCATTCAAACATTTTTCAAATTTAAACCATAAAAGCTTTTGAGTTGATTCCAACTCTCAAAAATCACATTTAACCATACCTTTCAGAATATATAAAAGTATATAGGTTTACTTGCAGAAATAAGGTTCAAGTAATAAAAGAATGCTACATAAGCATTTCTAGCCACTTACATAATTAAAATAAAAGGGTAAAACCTTATTAAATTGTGACACCACTTTAAATCGCATTCCCATAGACTACAATATGTGGTGATGACATGTGTCAACATGATCCCATATTTGGTTTGGAGAATATTAAATCTTAAGTAGTTTTTCAATGAGTAGAAATTACTTTTCTAAAAATAAAAAGAATCAAATCAAGACTTAACCTTGTAAGGTTAGAGATGATGTTAGATCATCTATAAGACCCTTGTGTGTGATGATTGCAAGTAGTTAAGTATTGTTTGGTGATTGTGTACCTCGTATTTATTCATAGACGCTAGTACCGACCAAGGCTACGAGGAGGAAGGAGGATACTACGAAGAAGAAGCCGAGGAGAACTTCAACCACTGCTCTGCACAAGGCAAGCTTATATTGACATTGATGCAAGCTAAAACTTGCAAGACACTCTACTTTAGCAAGCCAAATACTACTAGTGAATGAGCAAGCTGATACTATACCTATACAAGCTAACCCTTGCAAGATTACCCATTTGATAAACCAATCCTAGTTTTATGTGCAAGCTTCTCACTTTATTTCTTTATCAAAGCTTACTTAGAGTTTACTTAAGTGACTGGTAGATTTTGGAAAGATGCTGGAGGTTGCATAAAGAGCATAAAATTTGGCCTAAGCTAGAAGCCTTGATATCAGCCTAAGATATAAGGTTGGACTTAGTGAAACTCCACTAGTTTACCACCCCTCATCAGTGCTTAACACACCTGTAGATGCTAGTGCTAAGCATAAAACTTGATCATGTTGGAGATATGCCCTAGAGGCAATAATAAATGTAGTTATTATTATATCTTTGTGTTTATGATAAATGTTTACATTCATGCTATAATAGTATTAACAAGGAAACATTGATACTTGTGTGATTTGTAAACTTAATTTGAAGTCCCTAGTATAGCCTCTATACTTCACTAGCTTGTTGGTTGATTAATGATTGTGGTTTCCCTATCATGAACATTGAGATGTTATCAACAACAAAATCATATCGTTAGGAGAATGATATGGTGGACATACTCCTATAGATAAGCGTAGCATAAAGATCAAGTCATTTCAATAGTTCAATTGCTATATGCTTTCTGATACATAGTAACCTAATTCCTTCGACAATGAGATCATGCATATCACCTTTACCGGATGGATGCTTTGATGACATCAAACACCACACCGTAACTGGGTGGCTATAAAGGTGGCATTGAGTGTTCGGAAAGTATTGGTTGAAACACATGGATCAAGAGTGGGATTTGTCCATCCATATGACGGATAGATATACTCTGGGCCCTCTCGGTGGAATGTCATCCAATTAGCTTGCAAGCATGTGACTGGCTCACAAGGGATCACATATCACGAACGAAAAGAGTACTTATCGATGAGGTTGAACTAGGTATGCAGAGATACAAGCGATCATAACCTCGGATAAGTAAACTATCGTGAGACAAAGGGAAATTGGTATCGTATGTAAGTGGTTCATTCGATCGCAAAGTAATCGTAGAAATATGTGGGAGCCATATGAATTTCCAGATTCCTCTATTGGTTATTGTTCGGAGAAGTGTCTCGATCATGTCCGCATAATTCACGAACCGTAGGGAGACACACTTAAGGATTCGACGTTGTTTGAGTAGTTATGGTATTATGAGAAAGAGACCGAATGTTGTTCAGAGTCTCGGATGGGATCCGGGATATCACGAGGTGATCCGGAATGGTCCGGAGAATAAGATTCATATAAGGAAAGTCCCGTTTCGGAGTTCGGAAATGATTCCGGTGTTTTCATCAGAAATGTTCTAGAAGGTTCCGGAATGTCCGGCATTCCGGGGGGAAGGGGTACATGAATGTGTCATTACATATTGGAATGATTGCATCATGTACTAAGTGTTCTCGCTGTTCCAAATAAAGGATTAAATTGAATCCTAAAACTGAAAAGTCAAATGGCCAGTTTGAAAGTCAAACGGCTAAAACAGGAAACTGAGGGAAACAAGCAAGAGGAGGTTGAAACCGACTTGGAGGAGGAGTCCCTCCTCTCCAAGCCGGCGCGCCACCCAAGGCCGAGTTGGGGAGGTACTCCTCTCCCTCCCCTTGGCCGCCGGCCCTCTCCACCCATAAAAGGAGGGGCAGGGCCTCGTCCTCTAGACACACAAGTTCCTATCCTCTAATCTAAATCCTAGCCCTAGACTCCGGTTTAGGGCCGCTTTGGTTTAGAGCTTCTAATTGCCCTAGCCTTCGGATTAGAGCCTTCTAATTGGTGTGTCTAATCGCTAGACCACTAATAGCTCTCTCATACTCCACCATACTCGCTCCGGCTTAAGGCGAAGCCCTGCGGGATCTCCCCTCTACTTCCGGTACCACGCCGTTGTGCTGCCAGAATCGCGAGGAGAGTGCTACAACCTCCGCTGCCTGCTGGAACAAGGGAGAGGAAGGTCTTCGTCAATCGAACGTGTGACCGATCGCTGGAAGCATGGCCGGAAGGATCGTCTACGATCTTGAGATCGGGAAGAGTACGACTACATCACCCACGAATCCGCTCTCGTTAAACGCTTTGGAATCTTCGAGGTAAGTTATTCCATCAACTCGCTACAATCTAGTAGATAGATCTTGGCTTGTTTGTTTGTATGCGATAGAAAATTTTTGTTTTCCATGCTACGAAACCCTACGGGTATCATCGCCGTGTCTATATGTAGATCATTGCAGAGTAGAACACACAATGGTCATTGTGGGCGTTGATGCTTTTATTGTCGATTGCTTCTTGTGTACTTTGCATCTTGCGGTATGTTGGGATGAAGGCCGGGCTAACCTTACATGACATCGTTCATGAGACTTGCTCCACGCTTGACATGCAACTTGTATTGCATAAGTGGCTTTATGGGTGCTGTTTCTCCTAGCATAGTTAAGATCCAATTTACAACGGGTGATCAACAATGCTAGTATCAATGTTGTGGTTCTTGTTCGTAAGTTAGAACGACACTTATTGAAAGCCCCAAACCACGTAAAATATGCAAAGAAAGTAGAGGCGTCTAACTTTGTTTTGCAAGGGTGTGCAGTGATGTGATATGGCCATGATTGTGATTATATCTGATGTATGCAATGTTCATTATTGTAAGTTGGCAACCGGCAGGAGCCATATGGTTGTCTTTAATTTATGTTAAGACCCGCGTGTCTATTCAAAGTAGTTGTAATAGTTGAAGCCGGTGGACGACAACCATGGAGAAGCTTCATTGACCTTGATGCAATGCCGGTGATGATGGAGATCATGTTCGTGCTAGAAAATGGAGATCGGAAGCACAAAGAAGAAAGGCCATATCATATCACATATTATTGAATTGCATGTGATGTTAATCCTTTATGCATATTGTATTGCTTAGTAGACGACGGTAGCATTATAAGATGATCCCTCATGCACATGAATTTCAAGTCATAAAGTGTTCACCCTTAGTTAGCACCGTTGCTAAAGCTTGTTGTTTCGAAGCACCACGTGATGATCGGGTGTGTTAGATTCTGCAAGTGTATACAACATGAGCAAGCCAGATTTGCTCATGCAGAAACTAAGGTTTGATCTTGACGAGCCTAGCATGTACAGACATGGTCTCGGAACACGGATCACCGAAAGGTAAAGCATGAATCATATAGTAGATATGATGAACATGACGATTGTTCGCCATTGAAACTATATCAACTCGTGATGATCGGTGTTGATGTAGTGGATTTGGTTCGTGTGATCACTAAAACAATGTGAGGGATGTTGTTTTGAGTGGGAGTTCACCTAGTTTAATTTCATCATTAATTTGAACTCAATTTGTCATAAACTTAGTCTAAACTATTGCAAATATGTTGTAGATCAATGGCAGCCCCTACCATCAATTTTAATGCGTTCCTAGAGAAAGAAAAGTTGAAAAACAATGGAAGCAACTTTGTGGATTGGTTCCGCAATTTGAGGATTGTCCCCACAGCTGGTAATTTGACCTCTGTGCTGGATGCACATGGTGGCCTTTGCGGTGATGCTCCGATGAAGTAAAGAATGTTTACCTCGCTCGGAAAAATCAGTACTCCATAGTTCGGTGCTATCTTGTATGGTTTGGAATCGAGCTTGTAAAAGGTTTGAAGAGTCAGACCCATATGATATTGTCGAGGATCTCAAATTGATTTTTGAGACTCATGCGGCAATTGAAAGCTATGAGGCTTCTGAAAAGTTCTTTAACTGCAAGATGGAAGAAGGCAGCTCCGTCAGTGAGCATGTGCTTAAGATGTCTGGGCACGCAAACAAACTTCAAAGCTTGGGTATAGTGATTCCTAATGCTTTGGGGATTTACCGTGTCCTCCAATCACTACCACCAAGTTACATGAACTTTGTGATGAACTACAACATGCAGAACATGAACAAGACGTTGCCAGAACTCTTTGCCATGTTGAAATCTGCAGAAGTGGAGATAAAGAAAGAGCACCAAGTGTTGTAGGTCAATAAGACCACCAAATTCAAGAAAGGCAAGTCTAAGCAAAAGGGACACTTCAAGAAGGGTGGTAAGAAAGTTACCACACCGGCGAAGAAGACCAAGGCTGGACCCAAGCCTGATACTGAGTGCTTTTACTGCAAGGGAGAAGGTCACTGGAAGCGGAATTGCCCAAAGTACTTGGCGGATCTAAAGAACGGCAACATCAAGAAGAAAGGTATATCTGATATACATGTTATTGATGTGTATCTCACTAGTACTCGTAGTAGTGCCTGGGTATTTGATCTTGGTTGCTCATATTTGTAACTCAAAGCAGTCTTTGCGAATAAACGGAAGCTAGCGAAGAACGAGGTGACGATGCGTGGGAAACGGATCAAAGGTTGATGTGATCGCGGTCGGCACGATACCCCTTCATCTACCATCGGGATTAGTTTTATACTTAAATAATTGTTATTTAGTGCCTGTTGAGCATGAACATTATATCGGATCTTGTTTATTAAGCAGACGTTACTTGTTTAAGTCAGAGAATAATGGTTGTTCGATTTATATGAGTAATATGTTTTATGCACATGCACCTTTGATAGATGGTCTATTCTTATTAAATCTCGATAGTGGAAATACACATATCAACAACATTGAGGCTAAACGTTTGAAATCAAGCAATAATTTGACCTATATGTGGCACTATCGTCTTGGTCACATTGGAGTGAATCGTATGAAGAAACTCCAATCCGATGGACTTCTTGAATCACTTGAAAGATGCGAAGCATGTCTGATGGGAAAAATGACTAAGACTCCATTTTCTGGTATGATGGAGCGAGCTACGGACTTATTGGAAATCATACATACCGATGTGTGTGGTCCAATGAGTGTAGCATCGCGCGGTGGTTATCGTTATGTTCTTACCTTCACGGATGACTTGAGTAGATATGGGTATATCTATTTCATGAAACATAAAGTCCAAAACTTTCGAGAAGTTTAAAGAGTTTCAAAGTGAGGTAGAGAATCAACGTAACAAGAAGATTAAATTTCTACGTTCTGATCGTGGAGGTGAATATCTAAAGTTACGAGTTTGGCGAGCATTTGAAGAAATGCGGAATACTTTCACAGTTGACATCGCCGGGAACACCACAGCGTAATGGTGTGTCCGAACGTCGTAATCGAACTCTCTTAGATATGGTTCGTTCTATGATGTCACTTACAGATTTACCGCTATCATTTTGGGGTTATGCATTAGAAACAGCCGCATTCACTTTAAATAGGGCACCGTCTAAATCCGTTGAAACGACACCGTATGAATTATGGTTTGGGAAGAAACCTAAATTGTCGTTCCTTAAAGTTTGGGGATGCGAAGCCTATGTAAAGAAGTTACAGCCGGACAAGCTTGAACCCAAAGCGAAAAAATGCGTCTTCATAGGATATCCAAAAAGAAACTATTGGGTATACCTTCTATCATATATCCGAAGGCAAAATCTTCGTTGCCAAGAATGGATCCTTTCTAGAGAAGGAATTTCTCTCGAAAGAAGTGACTGGAAGGAAAGTAGAACTCGACGAGGTTGTCGAAACTTCTCTCGAAATTGCGAGTAGCGCAGCACCGGAAGAAGTTCTTGTGGTGCCTGCACCAATAAGAGAGGAAGCTAATGATGGTGATCATGAAACTTCGGTTGAAGTTGCTACAGAGCCTCGGAGGTCAACGAGAACTCGTACCACTCCAGATTGGTATGATCCCGTTATGAGTGTCATGTTGGTAGACAACACCGATGACCCCGAGACATATGAGGAAGCAATGATGAGCCCAGATTCCAATAAATGGCAAGAAGCCATGAAATCCGAAATTGGATCCATGTACGAAAACCAAGTATGGACTTTGGTGGACTTACCGGATGGCCGAAAGGCTGTCGAGAACAAATGGATTTTCAAGAAGAAAACATATGCTGATGGTAATATTACTGTCTATAAAGCTCGACTTGTCGCAAAAGGGTTTCGACAAATTCAAGGAGTTGAATACGATGAGACTTTCTCACAAGTGTCGAAGCTAAAGTCTAGGAGGATGTTGTTAGCAATCGCTGCATATTATGATTATGAGATATGGCGATGGATGTCAAAACAACATTCCTCAATGGAGATATTGATGAAGAGTTGTATATGATGCAACCCAAAGGTTTTGTCGATCCTAAAGATTCTAACAAGGTATGCAAACTTCAACGGTCCATCTATGGATTGAAGCAAGCATCCCGAAGTTGGAATCAACGTTTTGATAAGGTAATCAAAAGTTTTGGTTTTATACAAACTTATGGAGAAGCTTGTATTTACAAGAAAGTGAGTGGGAGCTCTGTAGCATTCTTAATACTATATGTGGATGACATATTGTTGATTGGGGATGATGTAGACCTTCTTAATAGTGTCAAGGAATATTTGAATAATAGTTTTTCAATGAAGGATCTTGGCGAAGCAGCTTACATATTAGGCATAAAGATTTATAGAGATAGATCGAAACGCCAAATATCATTGTCACAAAGTACATATTTGGACAAAGTTCTAAAGAGGTTTGGAATGGAAGAAAGCAAGAAAGGGTTCTTGCCCATGTTGCCCAATATGACCTTGAGTAAAACTCAAAGTCCGACATCGGCAGAAGATAGAGAAAGGATGAGTAAGACTCCTTATGCCTCAGCCATAGGATCTCTAATGTATGCCATGCTATGTACTAGACCCGACATTGCATATGTTGTTAGTTTAACTAGCAGATATCAAAGTGATCCAGAGTGGATCATTGGACAATGGTCAAAAACATCCTTAAGTACTTGAGAAGAACTAAGGATATGGTTCTTTCTTATGGAGGTGATGAACAACTCGTTGTTAATGGTTACACCGATGCTAGTTGGAACACCGATCCGGATGATTCTAAATCACAATCTGGATACGTATTTATTTTGAATGGTGCAGCAGTTAGCTGGAGGAGTGCAAAGCAAAGCGTTGTGGCGAGATCTTCAACTGAATCGGAATACATGGATGCTTCGGAGGCTTCACAAGAAGCAATATGGATGAAAGAGTTCATTACAGAGCTGGGTGTGGTTCCTAGTGTGCTGGACCCAATGTCTATCTACTGTGATAACATGGGCGCCATAGCCAATGCGCAAGAACCAATGTCACACAAGAAGCTGAAGCACATCAAGCTGCGTTTTCACGCTATTCGAGAACATATCCAGGATGGGGATATAAAGATTTGCAAAGTACACACAGATCTGAATGTGGCGGATCCGTTGACTAAACCTCTCCCGAGGGCAAAACATGACCAACACCAAACTTCCATGGGTGTTCGGTATATTACCATGTAATCTAGATTAGATGACTCTAGTGCAAGTGGGAGACTGTTGGAGATATGCCCTAGAGGCAATAATAAATGTAGTTATTATTATATCTTTGTGTTTATGATAAATGTTTACATTCATGCTATAATAGTATTAACAAGGAAACATTGATACTTGTGTGATTTGTACACTTAATTTGAAGTCCCTAGTATAGCCTCTATACTTCACTATCTTGTTGGTTGATTAATGATTGTGGTTTCCCTATCATGAACATTGAGATGTTATCAACAACAAAATCATATCGTTAGGAGAATGATATGGTGGACATACTCCTATAGATAAGCGTAGCATAAAGATCAAGTCATTTCAATAGTTCAATTGCTATATGCTTTCTGATACATAGTAACCTAATTCCTTCGACCATGAGATCATGCATATCACCTTTACCGGATGGATGCTTTGATGACATCAAACACCACACCGTAATTGGGTGGCTATAAAGGTGGCATTGAGTGTTCGGAAAGTATTGGTTGAAACACATGGATCAAGAGTGGATTTGTCCATCCATATGACGGATAGATATACTCCAGGCCCTCTCGGTGGAATGTCATCCAATTAGCTTGCAAGCATGTGACTGCTCACAAGGGATCACATATCACGGAACGAGAAAAGAGTACTTATCGATTGAGGTTGAACTAGGTATGCGGAGATACTGACGATCATAACCTCGGATAAGTAAACTATCGTGAGACAAAGGGAAATTGGTATCATATGTAAGTGGTTCATTCGATCGCAAAGTAATCGTAGAAATATGTGGGAGCCATATGAATTTCTAGATTCCTCTAGTGGTTATTGTTAGGAGAAGTGTCTCGATCATGTCCGCATAATTCACGAACCGTAGGGAGACACACTTAAGGATTCGACGTTGTTTGAGTAGTTATAGTATTATGAGAAAGAGACCGAATGTTGTTGAGTCTCGGATGGGATCCGGATATCACGAGGTGATCCGAATGGTCCGGAGAATAAGATTCATATAAGGAAAGTCCGTTTGAGTTCGAAATGATTAGATGTTTTCATCGGAAGCGTTCTAGAAGGTTCGAATGTCCGCACTGGGGAAGGGGTACATGAATGTGTCATTACATATTGGAATGATTGCATCATGTACTAAGTGTTCTCGCTGTTCCAAATAAAGGATTAAATTGAATCCTAAAACTGAAAAGTCAAATGGCCAGTTTGAAAGTCAAACGGCTAAAACAGGAAACTGAGGGAAACAAGCAAGAGGAGGTTGAAAACGACTTGGAGGAGGAGTCCCTCCTCTCCAAGCTGGCGCGCCACCCAAGGCCGAGTTGGGGAGGGACTCCTCTCCCTCCCTTTGGCCGCCGGCCCTCTCCACCCATAAAAGGAGGGGCAGGGCCTCCTCCTCTAGACACACAAGTTCCTATCCTCTAATCTAAATCCTAGCCCTAGACTCCGGTTTAGAGCCGCTTTGGTTTAGAGCTTCTAATTGGCCTATCCTTCGGATTAGAGCCTTCTAATTGGTGTGTCTAATCCCTAGACCACTAATAGCTCTCTCATACTCCACCATACTCGCTCCGGCTTAAGGCGAAGCCCTGCGGGATCTCCCCTCTACTTCCGGTACCACGCCGTTGTGCTGCCGGAATCGCGAGGAGAGTGCTACAACCTCCATTTGCTTTGGAACAAGGGAGAGGAAGGTCTTCGTCGAACCCGAGCGTGTGACCGATTGCGGAAGCGCCGAAAACGCCGGAAGGATCGTCTACACGATCTTGAGATCGGGAAGAGTACGACTACATCACCCACGAGAATCCGCTCTCGTTAAACGCTTTGGAATCTTCGAGGGTAAGTTATTCCATCAATCGTTGCTACAATCTAGTAGATAGATCTTGGCTTGTTTGTTTGTATGCGATAGAAAATTTTTGTTTTCCATGCTACGAAACCCTACAGATCAACTTTTAGATGGGAATACTTGGTGGAAAAATGGTTATGAAAACCTTGGAATGATGGATCATTCTATTGAAATGTTTTGGACATGTATTTCCAAACACTTGATGATTCTGGTGATAAAAATGTTGAGGCATGAGCCTTAGCCCTTTATAAAACTGATATTTGTATGGATGCGATACCATTCCAATTTTAGCGTACAACCACAATACCCGAATATTGGGTAGGGCTTGACTGGAAACTTATATACCTTAGTATTAGTTCCCTCACGTCCAAGGTCTGAGCTGAGGCTACCTTGTGAAGATTGTCCACCTATGCAGTACCCAAGATGATAGCTGGTCATGGTTGGGAGGCCAAACTCACAGGAGAGGTGCTTATACTAGGGCGTGTAATTGAAAGGTTAGGATTGATTATCCGCATACTGAGTATGGTGAATTCAGGATTTGTTCCTGATGGATGTATCGAATGTTGTGGTGAAAGTGTACAATCTCTACAGAGTGTCAAACTATTCGAATAGCCGCGTCATGATTATGGACGATTAGTGGCCATACTGTTCCCCGTCAGACTTTTCAAAATGACTTGTGAAATCAATTGAAACTTTGACTTGACCACAACAGAGTTGTGACCTGAAATACAAGTTCCCACTTAGGATTTATAAAATTATGACTAGCTTCAGAACCTAGTAGAAATAAATCTGGCTTTTGCAAAACAACCCTAGAGCCTAGTGTCCTATTATCCAAAAAACCCCTTTACTTGTTAGTATTAGTTTGCGAGTACTTAAAGAGTACTCATGGATTTGTCCCTGGCTATTCCCATGGCCAGACTATGAAGAGGAGTACCTGGAAGATGGACCCCAGGAAGGTTACGACAACTAGGATCATCTCCCATCGTCAGCATTGCCTATGACCCCGAAGATGGAGCTTCGCCTACGCTACCGTTATTATTACGTATTCCGCTGCTTGATGTTGTATTAAGAACTGGATCATGAGATCCCTATTTGTGTAAGAACTTATGTATCGTTTGTAATGGATGAAGTACTATGGTATCCAATTCTGTTATGTCTCGCAAAAATGGTAATCCTGGGATTGCGATGTATGGCATAACAGGCATCTAGGATTGAAAAATCCGGGTGTTGACAAGTTGGTATCAGAGCCATCATGACCATAGGAGACCCTAGTTAGATTGGACGTTGAACCAAAAACTTAGTTTCAAAACCAAAGAACACAAATATTTACGAAAACTTATTCTCATTCTTACCTCTTTAATTCTTTCATAAAACTTCATGTTCTCCAAAAACTCTTGCAAAAAAGATAAAATTTTGACACACTTGATCACTCTGCTAATCTACTCATCCTCTATTTTTATAGATGGACGTGAAGTACAGCAAGTTTTACCAACTTGGGAATGGAGGAGACCTTATCTTTGAGAGGGATCTGGATCAGCTTTCGGAACTTCTGGAGCGTCCGCACCCCGAGTTCTTCGGAGCTCAGCTCAATGATCAAGGAGGAGAAGATCTGCAGTGGCTAACTATAGCAAGTCTCCGAGGAAAGATTGAACCTCCCACTGCGGAGGGAATTCAGTTTACCTTGAGGGAAAACAACTGGCTCGATGGACTTGCCAGAGCAATGCAGGAAGCTCTTTCCCGTCTGTGTGGGCAGAGCATCAATAAGATCAAGGGTACTCGCTTTGAGTTTTGCCCAAGGCGTGATGCAAATGGACAACCATTGGAAGCCCCATAACACCCCGAGATGAAGACTCAATTAGACCACCTTAGCTTCATGATGTATGATCGTCGGCAGGAATTGGACAACTGCCGTGACTATTGCAACCACAAGTCTGCCATCATCAAGACGAAGGACCAGACCATCGCCATGCTAGCAAAGGATCGCAAGTCTCGCCGCCGTCAGCTCGACAAGAAGGAGAGCATTATTTCTCGTCTTCGCCATCGCATCTCATCTCTGGAGGAGACCATCCACGAGAGAGACATGCAGTTAGAGGAAAGGGAGAATGCCGGAGAGGATCTTCGTGGAGACCCTTACTCCTATCTCAGCGATGACGATGATTTTCTGGAGGATCAGGACATGTACTTCTTCACCGATGAGGATGATGTCGCCTTCATCGATGATAATGAAGATGATGAAGCCACAGACTCCGAGGAGTAGTAGCACTTGAGCACTAGCGTAGTGAGTAGTAGTCGGTCCCACTGTATCGTAGATTCCAGAATGGTTCTTAAAACCATCTGTTTTTCTTTGTTGTGGTGTGTGTTGTACTGTGTGCTATGAATGAATGAATGAAAAAGCAAGTTGCTAGAAAAAAATCTGAATCAAACATTTAAAACTTTTCAAAGACCCAAAACCTTAGAAATTTCCCTCTTTTCTCATGATCTATATCAATCTTCAGATGCCACGTGGAGGAAGTGGTTCAGCCCCGGACCCGATGTTGCAGATTCTGCAAATGTTGACTTCTGACCGCGAAGCTGAAAGAGCGGAATGTCAAGCCAACCTAGCCACTCTGCAACAGATAGCCCAGCTAGCCCACAACAACCAAGGCCACGGAAATCAGGACAACCACGGATCTAAGATCAAGAACTTCCAGAATACCAACCCACCCGTTTTCACCAAGTCAGAAGAACCCCTAGATGCTGATGATTGGCTGCAAACCATGGAAAACAACCTAGAAGTCGCCGGAGTGGAAGCCAACGAGAAAGTCCTGTTTGCCACCCATTATCTAGCCGGAGATGCCAGGGCATGGTGGAACAGTGTTCGTGTAATGACCGGAGGCCAGATGATGACCTGGGTGGAATTCAAGGTCAAGTTCAGCAGAACCCATGTGCCACCGGGTTTGATCAAGAGAATGAGAGACGAGTTCAGAGAGTTGAAGCAAGGAAGGATGACTGTAGTGGAATACCGTGACAAATTTTTGTCATTAGCTAGGTATGCCCCGGACGAGATAGACACCGAAGCCAAGAAGAAAGAAAGGTTCCTGAATGGTCTGCATGACGAGATGCAGACAGTGTTAGTAAATATCCCCTTTGTTGATATTGAAGCCCTTGTCGACTCTGCTATCCAGATGGAAGGAAAGATCAACCAGGCCAATGAGAACCGCAAGCATCGCATGATGCATCAACCAGGAACCCATCAGACCCCAAAGTATCGCCCCAACCCATCTCCAGGATTTGCCCCAAGAACCAACAGACCCCCTATGACCCGTCCGACCTACCCCAACCGTGGAAACCCTAGACCCAGAGGAAATCACAACAACCCCGGCAACTCTAGCAATTTCACCCGTGCCCCACCCAAGTTCAACAACAACAATGCTACCACCAACCCCAACACTGCCCCGAGGACTGGAAGCAATGCTGTGCCTGTCGCAGCCAAGGACAAGTCGCAAGTGACCTGTTATGACTGTGGAAATAAAGGCCACTATTCCAACGAGTGCCCCAACAAGAAGAATGCTACAACCCCCAACGCCAATGTCCCAGCTCAGTAGTAGCGTCGTGTCCAGCCAGGGAGAAGATTTGCCCCAGGGAATTCACTCAACCGCAATGGACGTATTTTTCTCATGCATCTTTGAAGAAGCTCGAGCGCCCGGACATCGTCGGGTATGTTTTCTGTTAATTCAAGATTTTGCAAGAGTGTTGTTTGACTCTGGTGCATCGCATTCATTTGTCACCGAAGAATTTGCCTGCACTAGTAAAATTCAACCAACCAAATTGAAGCATGTGATGATTGTACAAATTCCCGGATCAACCACCAAGGCTAGGTAAATTTGCAAAGCCGTCCCTATCCGAATCCATGGCATAGATTTTTATGCTAATCTAATAGTACTCGGAACTAAAGGTTTGGAAGTAGTACTAGGAATGGATTGGATGTCCAAACATAAGGGTTTGATTGACTGTGCCAAGAAAGCCATCACCATGACCAGTACGGCCGGAATATCAGTCGAGCATATATCTGAAACCTTACCTCGCCAATTCAAATGCAACAAGAGTATAGCCCAACCTACCATTGACCCAGTCCGGATAGTCTGCGAATACCCCGATGTATTTCCAGATGTTTTGCCTGGTATGCCCCCAGATCGGGATATCGAGTTTATCATCGAACTAATCCCCGGAATAGGACCCATAGCCCAGAGACCCTATAGTATGAACCCGTCAGAACTAGAAGAACTGAAGAAGCAACTGGATTCCATGCTGGAAATCGGATTGATTCAACCAAGTGCATCCCCATGGAGATCACCTGTCTTGTTTGTGGACAAGAAGGATGGAGGTAACCGTTTGTGTACGGATTATCGGAAGTTGAATGATGTCACCATCAAGAACAAGTACCCCTTGCCCAAGATAGAAGATTTGTTTGATCAGTTGACCGGTGCCAAAGTGTTTTCTAAGATTGATCTTAGAACTAGCTATCATCAACTCAAAATTCGTGCAGATGATATTCCAAAGACTGCCTTTACCACCAGATATGGATTGTATGAGTATACAGTCATGTCTTTTGGATTAACCAATGCCCTCGCTTATTTCATGAACCTCATGAATAAGATTTTTATGGACTTCCTGGATAAGTTTGTCGTTGTTTTCATCGATGACATTCTGATTTATTCCAAATCAGAAGAAGAACATGAGCTACACCTAAGGACCATTCTTGGAACCCTTAGAGAGCATCAACTGTATGCAAAATTTAGCAAATGTGAATTCTGGTTACAGGAGGTAGGATTCCTCGGTCACATTGTATCAGCCAGAGGAATTGCCGTTGACCCTGCCAAAGTGAAAGATGTAGAAGATTGGCAAGCCCCGACCACTCAAACCCAAGTTCGTGCTTTTCTCGGATTGGCGGGATATTACCACAAATTTGTAGAAGGATTCTCTAGTATCGCCAGACCCATGACCCAATTGCTGAAGAAGGACAAGAAGTTTGAATGGACCGACAAATGTGAAGCGAGTTTTCAAGAACTCAAAAGGAGATTGATTTCAGCCCCAATCTTGATCATGCCGGATATCACGAAGCCCTTCGATCTGTATTGTGACGCATCCAAGATTGGTCTCGGATGTGTGCTAATGCAAGAAGGCAAAGTTATATCTTATCTATCGCGACAATTGAAGCAACGTGAACAAAATTACCCAACCCATGACCTCGAACTCGCAGCCGTAGTTCTAGCCTTGAAGACATAGAGACATTACCTGATGGGAAACCGTTGTGAGATTTATTTGGATCACAAGATCCTAAAGTATATATTCACTCAGAAGGAGCTGAATATGAGGCAGAGAAGATGGATTGAGCTAATCAAGGATTACGACCTGGACATTCACTATCACCCTGGTAAAGCCAACGTGGTAGCCGATGCCCTTAGCAGATTGCCGTGCCGCTTGAACTCCATGATTTTGAAGGAGCAACCAAGTTTGCACAAAGAAATGGAAGATTTTAGAATGGAATTAGTAAGTGAAGGATTTTTTGCTAGCATAGAACTTTAGCCCACTTTGATCAGTCGGATTAAAGAGGCGCAGAAGGGAAATGCCAGTATCGACGGAATCAAGCGTCGTATCGGTACAGGAAAAGTACCCGGATTCACCGAGGACGAAGGAGTTTTGTGGTACAAAGGACGCCTTTGTGTACCATCAGATTCTGAGTTAAAAGAAATTATCTTGAAGGAGGCTCATGATACTCTTTATTATATCCATCCAGGAGGAACTAAGATGTATCAAGATTTGAAAGAGCAATTTTGGTGGCATAAGATGAAGAGAGAAATCGGAAACTATATCGCCAAGTGTGATATATGTCAGCGAGTCAAGGCCAGACATCAAAGACCCGCTGGATTGTTGCAACCTTTGCAAATTCCAGAATGGAAATGGGATTCTGTAGGAATGGACTTTATCACTGGACTACCTACTTCTAGTAGGGGAAATGACTCTATTTTGGTCATAGTGGACAGATTGTCCAAAGTCGCCCATTTCTTGCCCGTCAAAACCACCTATCAGAGTTCGAAGCTAGCAGAGTTGTACATCGCTAGAATCGTTAGTTTGCATGGAGTCCCCAAGAACATCGTATCGGATCGAGGAACTCAGTTTACCTCGAGATTTTGGAAGAAAGTCCAAGAAGGTTTAGGAACCCGCCTAGATTTCAGTACCGCGTATCACCCTCAGACCGATGGACAAACGGAGCGAGTAAACCAAATACTCGAAGATATGCTGAGAGCATCTGTATTAGAATATGGATCCAAATGGGAAGACTGTCTGCCGTTTGCAGAATTTTCATACAACAACAGTTACCAAGCCAGTTTGCAAATGGCCCCATTTGAATTTATGTACGAAGGAAGTGTCTCACCCCTTTGAACTGGTCGGAAGTAGGAGAAAGTCAGATTTTCGGACCCGACATCCTACAAGAAGCAGAAGATAAGGTTCACAAGATTCGTGAGCACCTCAAGACAGCCCAATCCCGAAAGAAGTGTTACGCCGACAAGAGACGTAGAGACCTCGCCTTCAACATAGCAGATTTTGTTTATCTGAAAGTGTCGCCATTGAAGGGAATGCAGCGTTTCCAACTTAAGGGAAAGTTAGCCCCCAGATATATCAGACCTTTCAAAATTCTGAACCGTCGAGGAGAAGTATCGTATCAATTGGAACTACCTGAAGAGATGTCAGCTGTGCACAATGTGTTCCATATCTCGTTACTTCGCAAGTGTCTCGAAGTCCCCGAGAAGACCGAAGTGTTCAAGAATATCGATCACCGAACCATAGAGATCAACGATGACCTGACCTATCCCGAAGTACCCATCCGTATTTTGAAAGAAGCCTTTCGAACTACCCGAACCCGAAGCATCAAGTTTCTCAAGATTCAGTGGAGCAACCACACAGAAGAGGAAGCTACCTGGGAGCGCGAAGATCACATCAGGACAGAGTTTCCAGATCTCTTCAAATCCTAGGTAATCTTTTCGTCCTTTTCAAATCTCGGGATGAGATTTTGTTTAAGGAGGGAAGGTTTGTAACATCCCAAAAATACAAAACTTGGATCATCAAATTCTAATCCTCACATTTAGGGTTAACAAAAACTTTTCTAAATAAAATTATGAATGCATGCATATGTGTATGCATTGATTTTGAATTCTTTTAAACCCACCTTGTTTGTTTGTTTCATTGCTTGTAAAATATTCTTAGGTGGAATAAACATCATCTAAAACATTTCCCACACTTTTCCTAAAGACAAGTAAATCAAAACACATATATGAAATGAATGGTCATTCTGGCCAATTTAACTCCCATGCCTACTTTGGTTGTCTCAAACTTTCAAAACCTAACAGAAACTTTTCTGGATCTTTGCACCCCTTGAATTCAAAACTTGATTTCATGCGGCCATTTCATCAAACAGGTTGCAGACACAAATCAAACAAACATCAAACACTATAGTGTGCAGTAAAATTGGCCTAACTTGTTCCCTAGTTAGCTCACACACAGCTCAGTAGATCATCTAGGAAGTTTAACTAAGGACTAGCACCCCTGTGAGCTTGCCATTGCCATCAATGGTGAACAGCCGAAGCCAACCTTGCCATCCCATTGTGGACAACAGGCTAGAGGAAGAACTAGCCGTGCCAACCTTGTCTGGGAGGCAGCCCACCGTCCATGTCACATCCCAAAATTCTCCTAATTTTTGGATTGTGAAATAAATAAATAAGTTTGATTGATTGATTGACTATGTTGAAAATTCTCAAAGAGAAGAAACTTTTTGAATAGAAAATCCTCTCAACCATGAATTCATAATCTTATATTCTTTTGTTAAGACCTAAGTAGCCATATAGGCAAAAGGGCATGGATTGATTATGGATTTTAGAGTTGGTGTGCAAGATTTCAAAATTCAAAATCATTAAGCATGCATGACCATCATTGCATAAAAACCCTAAGAAAAATTTAGTATTGCCTAAAAGAAAAATCAAAACCCTAGATGGGATTTTCCCATTCTAAGTACAACCCTTGAGCTATGGATTTGTCCATAGTAACAATTAAGCAATAGAATTCATAAATGATGTATACCTACAAATATCAATTTTAGAAAACAACAGAAATTTATTTGAGTCATTTTGCTGCTATAATACAAAAGTTATGTTTAATATAAGAAATAATAGTAATGCCCTGTTGGCAAACAAAATATTTATTGGTTGGCAAATTATAAACATACATAACTAATGTAGTTAATGTGCTAAAATGATCAGGATGATTTTACCAATTTTTAGAAATTTGAATGGACTAATTTGGAGCCCTAAAACAAAAGTTATAAAGGAAAAACAGAAAAAGAATAAAAGAAAAAGACTACAGAAAAAAAGGGAAACAAACTAACCTAACCGGACCAGCCCTAGCCGGCCCATCCCTACCCTACCGCGCATGCAGCGGCAAAGTAGCACAGCGCAGCCCAGCATCGGCCCACCAGGCAACCACCACCGGCCCGCCCGCAGATCCCCTCTCCCCTCTCTCCCGCTGACAGATGGCCCCACCTCTGCTTCTTCCACCTCCAGCCAGAGTCCCTGAAGAACACGGTTCTGATTCAAATCCGCGCGATTATCCGTCCTCGGTTCAAATCCGTGCCCTCTACTCCAAGAAATCCTCCCCTCTTATACCACTGCTTCGATCTCCTCCAATTTTTCCTCCTTTTCCAAACCCTAGCACCGCTCCAGATCGAATCCGATCTTGCCTATGCGTCGGTGCCGCCATTGAAGCCAGACGAGGTCGATGTCAACGTCCCCGAGCACCCCGCTGCCTCCTTTTGCCCCTAACCTCTCCCTCTCGATGCGATGCTTCGCCCTGACCTCCTTCCTTTTCCGCAGGAGCACTGCAGAGCCTGCATGCACTCGCCGGAGCTCCACCGTTCATCGACCTCCGCCCTCGCGATCGCCGCTACGGGAAGCAAAGGAAGACGTCGACTACGCCATCCTCCTCCCCGTCCTCTTCTCCATCCCGTGGTGTTATTCCCCGTCACCGTTGACCACCGGAGCGGCATCGAGGACCACCGTCTGTGCCGCCAGCCACCATCTACCGCCGCCACTGACGTCATCCCCGGCGAGGGCCTGCGCAACCTTCTGCTCCCAACCGTCGGATCTGATCTGGACGTCCCTGATTAGATCCATCTCAACCGTACCTTCCAATCATCGAGCACCGTGGCACACGCGCCAGCGTGTTGCGTCATCGGCCATCTCGCCAGTCACAGGTCGAGCCAGTCAACGAAAGTTATTTGATTTTAATATTTAAAATAGCCAGAATTATGTCTAATCTTGTAAAATTCATATAAAATTGAATACATGTCCAAAAATTATAAATAATATGTGGTTGGATTCATAAAATTGTGTAGAACAATAATACAAGATTAGATATAACTTTTACAGTACATATTTACTGTAATAAATTAAATGGTTTAATGAGCTTTTTAGACATAATAAATCATAGTAAGTTACCTGTAGATCCTAAAAATACAAATAAAGTGTCTATGGATTCATAATTTCATATAAAACATTAATATGTTGTTAGATCCAAATATTTGCAGTGTAAAATTGCTGTAGTGATTTAAATAGTTTTAATGGACTCTTAGAGTATTAAATTCATAGTAAATAATTTATAACTCAGAAAAATATGAATAATATGTCTCTGGAATCACATTATCATGTAGATTACAGATATGTATTTATTTTGAATTTTAGACAAAAAAAATTGTTTAAATGATTTAAACTCCATTAAACACTATTTAAATCATAAGAAAAGATTTATAACTCCGATTAAGTTGAATCCAATTGCTACTGGTTCGTATTAATGCCCTCTATCCAGTACACTTTAGATACAAATTTAATACGTCAATTAGTACAGAAGTTTCAACAGAACTATTAAAACCCCTAGATTGGCAATCAAGTATTAATAATAGATATCCTATTGCATTAAATGATCTCCTGCATGCATCATGTGTTGTAGTATTGTTCAGAGAACTAAATACAACCATTATGACTTATTAAACCATCATGCATGTTTTTGATCATCCTTGTTGTGTTTGCTATGTTTGCAATTGTTTTGATTGGAACTACTTTGTCCTCGTATTAGATTGTTCGGAGAGTGCGATTGCTGCGGAGAAATACAATCTAACACCCATATTATCAACATAAGGCAAGTTACACCACTTGTTCATAACTTTTGTCCCAGTTTTGATTCTATGCATGTGATCTTCAAAATTCTGTAGCATGCATGTGTAGGATGATCTAGTAGAATTTTTCCTTAGTATTGTTTTGCAAGTGCGATGATTTTGTAGTATGCCATGAGTAGCTCTATACTTAGGATTTCCCATCCTAATAGGTTACCCCTGTTTTTGCTAAGTATTGCCTGCTATGCTATATATACAAAGTACCGTTGGGGGGGGTTCGAAAGACAAAGAATTTTTCTAAGTATAAATGCTCTCTAGAGCAAACTTTTCTTCTCAAATCCACTTCAAAATAAAACTAAGTTTTCTTCTGGGCGGAATGGTTGTCGGGACAACGAGTGAGATTTTGGTGGAGGACGGCCCGAGAATCAAAGAAGTCGCCATGTTTGAATTGAAGCTTCCAGTGCAACCACAATACATTATGGGCTCTGTCTTGGCCTAGTACTTAGTGGGAAACCTCACCTGGGTACCAACATTTGGAGGTTCTTGGCACGGTTGGATCCGGAAGGTAGAGGGGATACTAAGGGACAGCCTCGCCATGGTCTTGTTTGTAAAAAGGACTTGGTTGTGGATTGTGGGTAAAGTGCACAAACTCTCGAGAGTATTGCAATCTGATCGATCAGCCGTGTTCACGGTAACAGAACAACAATGAGCGTCTGAAGGATGGAGCCTCTGAAGGATCTTCCTCTCTCTTTTCTAAAAACAAAGTTTTGAAACCCCATGGCGTGCGTAGTATCGCTAATGGGTGGGAGTTTGAGAACTTGGTGTGTAATATCCAAGTGACGCTTGGTGCGTAATATCCAAGTGTTTGGTTGTTTGAACACTTGGTGCGTAATATCCTCGTGTGCCATTCGACCTTATTTTACCTAAGCAAATGTTTAAAAAGTAGGGAAAAATCTTCTCTCCTTCTCTCTACTTAAGAAAACTAGCTTTGAGCAAATGAACTCTACAGCCTAAACTAGCCTTGCATGTAGAGATAGTCTTTTCTTTCCTTGGTGTAATTTGCCATTACATTCAAAGTATTGACCCAACTTGTTGGCTGCACGTTTCATGTGCAGAATTTCAGAGATCATTGAAAGGTGCGCTAGGATCGCGGGTCTTCACTCAACCTGCCTGTGGCATTGATGGGACTCCAAGTTGAATTTATATCGCTTCTGTTGTAATAATGTAAACTCTCGATTATTCGATTCATGTAATAAAGACTTGTATTTTACATGATATTCCATCGACTGTGAGTGCTAGATATTGATCCAGGGACTAGCATGTCAATCACGGGGACTTAGGATCCTTACCGATCTGAGGTCGCTACAGATGGTATCAGAGCATAAGTTGACTGTAGATCGTGACCCTAGACATGGAAAAACCTTAGGACAAATATTTTCTAAGTTATTTTAGAAAACTCTCATACTTCTCATCATCTACCATGGGGTTTTGAAATTTCTTAAGTCTCTTCCTTTCAACATTAGAATATGACCACTACACACTTCAAGAAGAAACTTTTCTCAAGATTACCTTTTCAAAGAAGATCATCTCAATGTTTCGATTAAGTCGGGACTTTTGAAGACCTCCATGAAAGATGTTCCAAGACTGATGATACAAGATTAAAGACTTCAAAGGCCTTAAGTCAATGTTATTAACTAAAGAACTCGAAAGATTAAAGATTATGAAGAACATGAAGACTATCAAGAGCACGAAGACTTTTGGAGACTCGAAGCCTCGAAGATTCCAAGTGACCTATTAGGAACCAAACCCGAATAAGATTTCGCTAAATATAGATGCGACAAATTGTTTGCTATCTTGTATGGTTTATTACCATAGCTAAAGAAAACCTATTTTCTAAACAAGATTTCTTGTATGGGTTATTCTTCTTCTTTCCATACTCCATTCGTTACTACTCTAAACCTTGGTCAACTCGACAGATGGACTATATCAATAAGGAGGACAAGGAAGTCAACTCCACCAAGCGTAAGATCCACGCCGATGCAAAGAAGTGGATGCTCCAGGTTGAAGAAAGAATGAAGGATGCCAACATTGAAGTCAACATAATGCTTCATTATGCCACCCAATTCCTAAAGGACGACGCTCCAACTTGGTGGGAGATGCAACACACCATTGATGATCATCAAGGGGTGATATCTTAGGAAGGATTTAAAGTGGTTCTACTTCAATCTCGTCTCGCATACCAAAAATCCAAGAAGTTGAAGTCCCGAAACATTTAGCTTGCATGATCTATGGAGAAATAGGGCATATCACCAAGGCTGTCTTACTTGTTAATTTAGGCAGTACAAAGGTATGGAAACTATAAAAACGAGTCAAAGTGGATTGACCCACACTAGCATCATGATCAGCGCCCCTACTATGAAGGAAGGCACCCATCAGAAGAATGTCCCACCTCTCAAGTTACATTCTTCCTGTGCGAAGGGACCAACCAACCCCGCTCAATGCACCTCTACCCGGTGGTACATCAACTGAATCAACAAGTCAGAGACGGAATGCGCCAAGACCTCATGAAGCTCCGCGAGGACATGACAAATACAAGGGGTGGATTCAAGACTCTAGACATCGCACCCTAAGTCATCACTTTGCAATACTCGACATATGAAAGGAATTCCCATTTTCCCCAAACTGGATCAAGGAAAAACGATCAAGGCTTCCAAATGTTGAGGTAGAGCATGAAGAACCACAAGACGGGATGTCCTTGCCAAAAAGGAGGAAGGATCTAAGCAAAAGTCCTATGCTTCCAGTGTCACAATCCTGGGCATTATGCTGATAATTGTCCAAAACATGTGAATATAGCTAGAAAGGATAAAAACGACGATGGTAATAGCAATAGAAGACCTCTATTAGGAGAACTATCATATTTTATACTTATTAGATGTTCTTATATTTCTTGTCTATCTTTTCTATAACCTCTTCTTGTTCAAATTTGTGGTTGACCATTCTTATGATACCTATATGAGAGTTAGCTAAGTAAAAGAACAAATAGTAGGACATAAATAAACATCTCAACAAGTTTGGTTAGGTCTGGACCACCATATTTTATCTCTTTAGGAGATCATCGCTATCGTGTTAGCATATTGTTTTACCAACTTATGTGGTATGACAATATAGGTTGCTTGATTGTTTGAACTGAAGCATATCATGTGATGCCTTGTTCAAGATTTGTTGTTTTGAAACTCTAAATTTGCTGGAATTTTCGTGTGGTTTTAAAATTATTTTAATGGTGTGAATTGATTACTGCTGCAGTTTTCTGCCTGACCTGTTGTACAGCGCGATTTTACATATTTTATTGGTAACTCAGGAAAATCTACAAAAAAATAGGATCTGGAGCGTAATTACCTGTAGTACATGCACAAAAGTTGGCTAAAATTCGTGACGAGTTTAAGTCGGTCAAAAAAAATTCGTGAAATCTGCTGTACCGTTTTGACAGATTTTGTTTATTGCTTATATGTTGCTCTATTTTACTCTAGTATTGTTCCCAATGCTTTCAAACTATTTTGTGGTTATATACTACTAAGTTTATACACATGTAATGTTATTATATAGGTGCTTTCTTGTGTGTTGATCTCTTATGATTGTTTCCTTGTTTGTGACATTGATTGCTTCATATAGTTATGTGTAGGATTATTTTCTTAGTCGTTTCTTTCCTATAGAATCTATCCTTCCCTATCTTGAACCCTTGGAGATATAATGATGTGTTAAGTGGAAGGTTTAACAACACAATGCATTTAGGAAAGAGAATGCTTCACTTAATGGAAAAAGGATGGGGAAGTATGAAGTGTTGCACATGATGTTATGTAGTAGGTTACCCAACCTGAGAGTTGAAGTATCGATAGCTTAGTTTTAGTAGTAGCTTTGTTGATTGAATACAAGGGAGTATACATAGATTATTAGCTCGTGCCCATGGAAACATTCTTCAAGGTAAGTGAGAATGCCCGAGTGATAGAAAAACGTGATTCACCTATCCTCATACAGGGTAATGATTTGGGAGCAGGATGGATTGATCACCATTCCTACTACTCTTATTATTCGCTCTTGTACTGTTGGCTTTGCGAATCTTGAGTGCCCTTTTCAACCTTAGCAGAGAGTCGATGTTGAGCCTAAACCCTAAAATGGTATATGGTTACACCCTTCTAAAAGCATCCATTGCTAAGCATAGGATGTACGGTAAGTATGAATCCCAACCGTGAATTATGGGCACCGTGAAGTAAACGTTCCCTATTGCCCACCATGAGAGTTTTGCTAGTTTAAGAAGTGCTTTCTCGGAAACTATCAATCATGATGTTTAGAATGTGCTAGAGACATTGTGCCAATAGAAGTCTCAAGGAGAACCAATCTGAGCTAAGTGAATCCTCGAGAAGTGACCTAGTCAATTTTTTTTGGGTGGTAGCATCCTAAAGGATCCCGAACCTTTCTTTCTTTCTAGCCTTCCCAAATCTCGGGACGAGATTTTTTTAAGGGTGGTAGTCTGTCACATCCCAAAATTCTCCTAATTTTTGGAATGGGAAATAAATAAATAAGTTTGATTGATTGATTGACTATGTTGAAAATTCTCAAAGAGAAGAAACATTTTGAATAGAAAAATCCTCTCAACCATGAATTCAAAATCTTATATTCTTTTGTTAAGACCTAAGTAGCCATATAGGCAAAAGGGAATGGATTGATTATGGATTTTAGAGTTGGTGTGCAAGATTTTAAAATTCAAAATCATTAAGCATGCATGACCATCATTGCATAAAAACCCTAAGAAAATTTTAGTATTGCCTAAAAGAAAAATCAAAACCCTAGATGGGATTTTCCCATTCTAAGTACAACCCTTGAGCTATGGATTTGTCCATAGTAACAATTAAGCAATAGAATTCATAAATGATGTATACCTACAAATATCAATTTTAGAAAACAACAGAAATTTATTTGAGTCATTTTGCTGCTATAATACAAAAGTTATGTTTAATATAAGAAATAATAGTAATGCCCTGTTGGAAAACATAATATTTATTGGTTGGCAAATTATAAACATACATAACTAATGTAGTTAATGTGCTAAAATGATCAGGATGATTTTACCAATTTTTAGAAATTTGAATGGACTAATTTGGAGCCCTAAAACAAAAGTTATAAAGGAAAAACAGAAAAAGAATAAAAGAAAACGACTACAGAACAAAAAGGGAAACAAACTAACCTAACCAGACCAGCCCTAGCCGGCCCATCCCTACCTATCACAGATGCAGCAAAGTAGCACAACAAAGATCGCCCACCAGGCAACCACCACCGGCCCGCCCGCAGATC
The DNA here is from genome assembly GCA_030063025.1 of Avena longiglumis. Lineage (NCBI taxonomy): Eukaryota > Viridiplantae > Streptophyta > Magnoliopsida > Poales > Poaceae > Avena > Avena longiglumis. The sequence goes on along the minus strand of CP125974.1, from coordinate 449,539,007 downwards.
CCCTCTCCCCTCTCTCCCGCTGACAGATGGCCCCACCTCTGCTTCTTCCACCTCCGCAGAGTCCTCAAGAACACGGTTCGATTCAAATCCATGATTATCCGTCCTCGGTTCAAATCCGTGCCCTCTACTCCAAGAAATCCTCCCCTATTATACCACTGCTTCGATCTCCTCCAATTTTTCCTCCTTTTCCAAACCCTAGCACCGCTCCAGATCGAATCCGATCTTGCCTCTGCGTCGCCGCCGCCATTGAAGCCAGACGAGGTCGATGTCAACGTCCCCGAGCACCCCGCTGCCTCCTTTTGCCCCTAACCTCTCCCTCTCGCTGCGATGCTTCGCCCTGACCTCCTTCCTTTTCCGCAGGAGCACTGCAGAGCCTGCATGCACTCGTCGGAGCTCCACTGTCGTTGCTGACCTCCGTCCTCTCGCAGTCGTCGCTACGGGAAGCAAAGGAAGACGTCGACTACGCCATCCTCCTCCCCGTCCTCTCCTCCATCCCGTGGTGTTATTCCCCATCACCGTTGACCACCGGAGCAGCATCGAGGACCACCGTCTGTGCCGCCAGCCACCATCTACCGCCGCCACCGACGTCATCCCCGGCGAGGGCCTGCGCAACCTTCTGCTCCCAACCGTCGGATCTGATCTGGACGTCCCTGATTAGATCCAGCCTGAACCGGTACCTTCCAATCGCTGAGCACCGCGTGGCACACGCCTCGTCAGCGTGCTGCATCATCGCTTCGTCATCTTCCAGGTCAGCAGGTCAGAGCCCAGTCAGCGCGAGTTATTTGATTTTAATATTTAAAATAGCCAGAATTATGTCCAATCTTGTAAAATTCATATAAAATTGAATACATGTCCAAAAATTATAAATAATATATGGTTGGATTCATAAAATTGTGTAGAACAATAATACAAGATTAGATATAACTTTTACAGTACATATTTACTATAATAAATTAAATGGTTTAATGAGCTTTTTAGACATAATAAATCATAGTAAATTACCTGTAGATCCTAAAAATACAAATAAAGTGTCTATGGATTCATAATTTCATATAAAACATTAATATGCTGTTAGATCCAAATTTTTGCAGTGTAAAATTGCTGTAGTGATTTAACTAGTTTTAATGGACTTTTAGAGTATTAAATTCATAGTAAATAATTTATAACTCAGAAAAATATGAATAATTTGTCTCTGGAATCACATTATCATGTAGATTACAGATATGTATTTATTTTGAATTTTAGACAACAAAAATTGTTTAAATGATTTAAACTCCATTAAACACTATTTAAATCATAAGAAAAGATTTATAACTCCGATTAAGTTGAATCCAATTGCTACTGGTTCGTATTAATGCCCTCTATCCAGTACACTTTAGATACAAATTTAATACGTCAATTAGTACAGAAATTTCAACAGAACTATTAAACCCCTAGATTGGCAATCAAGTATTAATAATAGATATCCTATTGCATTAAATGATCTCCTGCATGCATCATGTGTTGTAGTATTGTTTAGAGAACTAAATACAACTATTATGACTTATTAAACCATCATGCATGTTTTTGATCATCCTTGTTGTGTTTGCTATGTTTGCAATTGTTTTGATTGGAACTACTTTGTCCTCGTATTAGATTGTTCGGAGAGTGCGATTGCTGCGGAGAAATACAATCTAAAACCCATATTATCAACATAAGGCAAGTTACACCACTTGTTCATAACTTTTGTCCCATTTTTGATTCTATGCATGTGATCTTCAAAATTCTGTAGTATGCATGTGTAGGATGATCTAGTAGAATTTTTCCTTAGTATTGTTTTGCAAGTGCGATGATTTTGTAGTATGCCATGAGTAGCTCTATACTTAGGATTTCCCATCCTAATAGGTTACCCCTGTTTTTGCTAAGTATTGCCTGCTATGCTATATATACAAAGTACCATTGGGGGGGGGGTTCGAAAGACAAAGAATTTTTCTAAGTATAAATGATCTCTAGAGCAAACTTTTCTTCTCAAATCCACTTCAAAATAAAACTAAGTTTTCTTCTGGGCGGAATGGTTGTCGGGACAACGAGTGAGATTTTGGTGGAGGACGGCCGCCCAGGAATCAAAGAAGTCTGCCATGTTTCAGAATTCAGAAGCTTCCAGTGTAACCACAATACATTATGGGCTCTGTCTTGGCCTAGTACTTAGTTGGAAACCTCACCTGGGTACCAACATTTGGAGGTTCTTGGCACGGTTGGATCCGGAAGGTAGAGGGGCTACTAAGGGAAAGCCTCGCCATGGTCTTGTATGTAAAAAGGACTTGGTCGTGGATTGTGGGTAAAGTGCACAAACTCTCGAGAGTATTGCAATCTGATCGATCAGCCATGTTCACGGTAACAGAACAACAATGAGCGTCTGAAGGATGGAGCCTCTGAAGGATCTTCCTCTCTCTTTTCTAAAAACAAAGTTTTGAAACCCCATGGCGTGCGTAGTATCGCTAATGGGTGGGAGTTTGGGAACTTGGTGTGTAATATCCAAGTGACGCTTGGTGCGTAATATCCAAGTGTTTGGTTGTTTGAACACTTGGTGCGTAATATCCTCGTGTGCCATTCGACCTTATTTTACCTAAGCAAATGTTTACAAAGTAGGGAAAAATCTTCTCTCCTTCTCTCTACTTAAGAAAACTAGCTTTGAGCAAATGAACTCTACAGCCTAAACTAGCCTTGCATGTCGAGATAGCCTTTTCTTTCCTTGGTGTAATTTGCCAATACATTCAAAGTATTGACCCAACTTGTTGGTTGCACGTTTCATGTGCAGAATTTCAGAGATCATTGAAAGGTGCGCTAGGATCGCGGGTCTTCACTCAACCTGCATGTGGCATTGATGGGACTCCAAGTTGAATTTATATCGCTTTTGTTGTAATAATATAAACTCTGGATTATTCGATTCATGTAATAAAGACTTGCGTTTTACATGATATTCCATCGACTATGAGTGCTAGCTATTGATCCAGGGACTAGCATGTCAATCACGGGGACTTAGGATCCTTACCGATCTGAGGTCGCTACATTCCACCGCCACTACCTGTCCCAGCCGCGGGCATTGCCAAGCCCTGGACCACGCGCACAAGCCGCGCCCAGACCATGCCGAGCATGCGCCAGAGCGCCACCCTCGACCAGCGTCCACAGACCGCGTGCCGCCCTCACCGCGTGCACACACGATCACCACCGACCCAGGAGACCGCCAGACATCCCCGTTTGCCGCCCTGTGCCATACAGCCACCGCCCGCCGTCGAAGACGTCGCCTCTGCCGCTCAGAGCACCGCCTGCCTGCACTAAGCCGCACCACTTGTTTGTTGAGCAGACCCAGAGACACGCATCCCTGCCCCCCTGCCCATGCCTTGGCCCCCTCAGCCCCGTATCGCACCCGCCAGCACCTCAGGCGCCCGATGGTCCCTCGACCATATTAAACTAGGCCACCCCGCCCTTCGCCACACACCACATCACATATCACCCCTCTCCCTCACAATCGCACACACACCGCTTCGTGAGTAACGCCAGCACCACTCGCCGAATTTCATGCCTCGGAGCTCACGAGGAGAAGAAGGAGCCAACGATTGAGTCGCCCAGGAGAAGCCACCAGTGCCAGGAGATTCGTCGTTGCCGACTTCTCCGCCGACCCTCGCCTGCACTCGGTGAGCCCCCAGCACCCCTCACCGACCGCGCTAGGTTTCGTTCTCGCCGGAGTTGTCTCGCGTCGACGATGACTCCCAGCCGTTAGATTAGAACTAGATCGAATGATCCACGTTGCCCCATACCGCTTCACCCAGCCCCGTGTCACTGACGAGTGGGGACACCCACTTAAGCAGCCCGCGGGAGCACTGCGCTTAGCAGGACGGCCCAGTAACTTTTCCCGCGCAGCCCAGCGATTCAAATTAAACCTTTTTCTTTTTAAATTCAAACACACTTCTGTACCCAACTTCAAAAACCAACCCAGATCGATTCAGTGCACCAAATTGAATGAAACCAATTTTGTTGGAAAGGTCTGTGAATGCTGAATCCAAGCCCGTTGGATTCAAGTCATTTGGATCTGTAGATCACCCATAGTAAAAATAACAAGGCAGAAGCTTTTCTGCATTCAAACATTTTTCAATTTAAACCATAAAAGCTTTTGAGTTGATTCCAACTCTCAAAAATCACATTTAACCATACCTTTCAGAATATAGAGAAATATATAGGTTTACTTGCAGAAATAAGGTTCAAGTAATAAAAGAATGCTACATAAGCATTTCTAGCCACTTTAATTAATTAAAATAAAAGGCTAAAACCTTATTAAATTGTGACACCACTTTAAATCACATTCCCATAGACTACAATATGTGGTCATGACATGTGTCAACATGATCCCATATTTGGTTTGGAGAATATTAAATCTTAAGTAGTTTTTCAATGAGTAGAAATTACTTTTCTAAAAATAAAAAGAATCAAATCAAGCCTTAACCTTGTAAGGTTAGAGATGATGTTAGATCATCTATAAGACCCTTGTGTGTGATGATTGCAAGTAGTTAAGTATTGTTTGGTGATTGTGTACCTCGTATTTATTCATAGACGCTAGTACCGACCAAGGCTACGAGGAGGAAGGAGGATACTACGAAGAAGAAGCCGAGGAGAACTTCAACCACTGCTCTGCACAAGGCAAGCTTATATTGACATTGATGCAAGCTAAAACTTGCAAGACACTCTACTTTAGCAAGCCAAATACTACTAGTGAATGAGCAAGCTGATACTATACCTATGCAATCTAACCCTTGCAAGATTACCCATTTGATAAACCAATCCTAGTTTTATGTGCAAGCTTCTCACTTTATTTCTTTATCAAAGCTTACTTAGAGTTTACTTAAGTGACTGGTAGATTTTGGAAAGATGTTGGAGGTTGCATAAAGAGCATAAAATTTGGCCTAAGCTAGAAGCATTGATATCAGCCTAAGATATAAGGTTGGACTTAGTGAAACTCCACTAGTTTACCACCCCTCATCAGTGCTTACCCCCACCTGTAGATGCTAGTGCTAAGCATAAAACTTGATCAACTTTTAGATGGGAATACTTGGTGGAAAAATGGTTATGAAAACCTTGGAATGATGGATCATTCTATTGAAATGTTTTGGACATGTGTTTCCAAACACTTGATGATTCTGGTGATAAAAATATTGAGGCATGAGCCTTAGCCCTTAATAAAACTGATGGTTGTCTGGATGCGATACCATTCCAATTTTAGCGTACAACCACAATACCCGAATATTGGGTAGGGCTTGACTGGAAACTTATATACCTTAGTATTAGTTCCCTCACAGCCAAGGTCTGAGCTGAGGCTACCTTGTGAAGGTTGTCCACCTGTGCAGTACCCAAGATGACAGCTGGTCATGGTTGGGAGGCCAAACTCACAGGAGAGGTGCTTATACTAGGGCGTGTAATTGAAAGGTTAGGATTGATTATCCGCATACTGAGTATGGTGAATTCAGGATTTGTTCCTGACGGATGTATCGAATGTTGTGGTGAAAGTGTACAATCTCTGCAGAGTGTCAAACTATTCGAATAGTCGCGTCCGCGGTTATGGACAGTTGGAGTGGCCATACTGTTCCCCCGTCAGACTTTTCAAAATGACTTGTGAAATGAATTGAGACTTTGACTTGACCACAACAGAGTTGTGACCTGAAATACAAGTTCCCACTTAGGATTTATAAAATTATGACTAGCTTCAGAACCTAGTAGAGATAAATCTGGCTTTTGCAAAACAACCCTAGAGCCTTGCGTCCTATTATCCAAAAACCCCCATTTACTTGTTAGTATTAGTTTGCGAGTACTTAAGGAGTACTCATGGCTTTGTCCTTGGCTATTCCCATGGCCAGACTATGAAGAGGATTACCTGGAAGATGGAACCCAGGAAGGTTACGACAACTAGGATCATCTCCCATCGTCAGCATTGCCTGTGACCCCGAAGATGGAGCTTTGCCTATGCTACCGTTATTATTAAGTATTCCGCTGCTTGATGTTGTATTAAGAACTGGATCATGAGATCCCTATTTGTGTGAGAACTTATGTATCGTTTGTAATGGATGAAGTACTATGGTATCCAATTCTATTATGTCTCGCAAAAATGGTAATCCTGGGATTGCGATGTATGGCATAACAGGCATCTAGGATTGAAAAATCCGAGTGTTGACAATGAGACCTGTTCCACGCTTGACATGCAACTAGTTTGCATAAGTGGCTAGCGGGTGTCTGTCTCTCCTACTATAGTCAATATCTATTTTGCAACGAATTGTCAACAATTTGGTTATCCTCGTTGTGGTTCATGTTCATAGGTAAGAACGGTTCTATCTCGAAAGCCCTAAGCCACGTAAAACTTGCAATGGATAAATTAGAGGCGTCTAGTTTAGATTGTTACTGGGCTAGTGTTATGATATGGTAGTGTTGTAAGTAGAAGTATGAGATGATACTCTTACAACACACATAGCGTGTAAACTCCATAGACCATGGATTTACACATATAGGTATGATAATGATCATACCACGATGCACATGATAGAGATCATCTGTGGGAACCATAACATTTCACTAATAAACATGTGATGTTTGATAGCATCTTATATTGCTTGTTTAGTGCTTTGTTAGCATAATAAGATGATCCCTCATTTAAATATCAAGATAAGAATGTGTTCTTCCTTTAGTATGCACCGATTATGTTTCGTCGCTCCAAGACATCACGTGATGATCGGGTGTTCTTGGATCCACGACCATATTTCGGTGTAAAACAGTTACACGCGAATACTAAGGTTCTAACTTGGCGATCCTAGCATGTATGCATGGACTGAACATGGACCGAAAGGTTAAGCATGAGTCATATAGTTGATATGATGCCCATTTGATGCTCGCCTTTGAAGCTATACCGACTCACATGATGATCGGACTTGGTATAGTGGATTTGGTTCATGTAATCACCAAAAAGGCACGAGGGATGTCGTTTTTGAGTGGGAGTTCATTCGTAATATGGATTAGTTGAACTCAATATATCATACACTTAGTCTAAACTTTACAAATTCTGCTGTAGATGGCACCACCTGCTTTTAATTTCAATGTGTTCATGGAGAAAGAGAAACTAGCAACTAAAGAGCAACTTTACCGAATGGGCCATGAATTTGAGGATTCTCCTCTCACGCACAAAAGCAATACGTGCTAGAAGCGCCACTAGGCCCCCCACCTTTAGAGGATGCCCCTGACGAGGAGAAGAATGTCTATCAGACTCGTCAGGAGGACCACAACTTAGTTCATTGCGGCATATTGTATGGGCTAGAGCCGGAACTTCGAAAGCATTTTGAAAATGGCAATGCATTTGATACAATGGGTGAGTTGAAAATGATTTTCGACACACATGTTGTCAGAGAGAGCTACAATGCTTGTAAAAGTTCTTTAGCTGCATGATGGAAGAGCACAGCTCCGTTAGTGAGCATGTACTCAGGATGTCGGGTTACGCCGATAAGCTTGTGTCCTTGGGAATAACGATTCCCATTGACTTAGGCATCCATCGTGTTCTGCAGTCTCTGCCACCTTGCTATAAGAGCTTTGTGATGAACTATAATATGCAAGGCATGAAGAAGTCTCTCCCCGATCTTCTGCCAATGCTTAAAACTGCAGAAGTGGAGATCAAAAAGGAACATCAAGTGTTGATGATCAATAGGAACACTAGTTTCAAGAAAGACAAGAAGGGAAAACGGAAGGGAAGTAAGGGCGGCAAGCCTGTTGCCGTGCCTGAAAAGAAACCCCGAGTTGGACCTAAGTCTGATACCAAGTGCTACTATTGTAAGGGGATCGCCATCGAAGCAATCGCCCCAAGTATTTGGCAGACAAGAAGGCCAGCAAGGAAAACAAAGGTATATATGATATACATGTTATTGATGTGTACTTGACTAGTGCTCGCAGTAGCACCTGGGTATTTGATACCGGTTCAGTTGCTAATATTTGTAACTCGAATCAGGGGTTGTGGAACAAGCGACCGCTAGCAAGGGGTGAGGTCAAGATGCGTGTCGGCAATGGATCAAGCGTTGATGTGATCGCCGTAACGCTGCCTCTCCATTTGCCGTCGGATTAGTTATAAACTTGAATAATTGTTATCCGGTGCACCTTGAGCATGAACATTGTATCCGGATCGTGTTTGATGCGAAGTGGTTACTCATTTAAATCCGAGAACAATGGTTGTTCCATTTATATGAATGAAATCTTTTATGGTCATGCACCGATGATGAATGGTTTATTTCTATTAGATCTCAATGATAATGTTACACATATTCATAATGTTGATGCTAAAAGGATTAAACTTAATGATGATATATCCGCATATATGTGGCACTGCCGTCTAGGTCATATTGGCGTTAAATGCATGAAGAAGCTCCATTCGGATGGACTTTTGGAATCACTTGATTTTGAATCATTTTATACATGTGAGCCATGCCTTATGGGTAAGATGACTAGAACGCCGTTTTCCGGTTCAATGGAACGGGCAACAGATTTATTGGAAATCATACATTCTGATGTATGTGGTCCAATGAGTGTGTCGGCGCGAGGTGGATATCGTTATTTTGTTACTTTCACGGATGATTTGAGTAGATACGGTTATATCTACTTGATGAAACACAAGTCTGAAACCTTTGAAAAGTTCAAGGAATTTCAGAATGAAGTGGAAAATCATCGTAATAGAAAGATCAAATTTCTACGGTCCGACCGTGGAGGTGAGTATCTAAGTTACGAGTTTAGCACTCACATGAAAGAGTGTGGAATTGTTTCACAACTCACGCCTGCCGGAACACCACCGCGAAATGGTGTGTCGAAACGTCGTAATCATACTTTATTAGATATGGTTCGATCTATGATGTCTCTAACGGACTTGCCATTGTCATTTTGGGGTTATGCACTAGAAACTGCTACATTCACTTTAAATCGGGCACCATCTAAATCCGTTGAAAAGACACCGTATGAATTGTGGTTTGGAAACAAACCTAAGCCATCATTTATTAAAGTTTGGGGATGCGATGTTTATGTGAAGAAACTTCAACCGGATAAACTCGAACCCAAAGCGGAAAAATGCGTCTTCATAGGATACCCTAAGGAAACTATTGGATATTCCTTCTATCACAGATCCGAGGGCAAGGTTTTTGTTGCCAAGAATGGATCCTTTCTAGAGAAAGAGTTTCTCGCGAAAGGTGTGAGTAGTCGGAAGGTAGAACTCGAAGAGGTTATTGAACCTTCTCTTAAAGTATGACGAGTAGCGCAGCGCCGGAAGTTGTTCTGGAGTTGGCTCCACCTGTTGAAGAGGGAACTAATGATAATGATCATGAAACTCCGAAAGAGAGTACTACCGAACCTCGTAGGTCAAGCAGGACGCGTGCAGCTCCCGAGCTGTACGGAAATCCTGTCATGAATTTCATGGTTGATGAAAATGATGACCCTGCGACGTATGAAGAAGCGATGATGAGCCCGGATTCCAACAAATGGTTAGAAGCCATGATATCCTAGATGGAATCCATGTATGAAAATAAAGTTTGGAACTTGGTGGAATTACCTCATGACCGAAAGGCCGTGGAGAACAAATGGATTTTCAAAAGGAAAACTGATGCTGATGGTAATGTGACCGTCTATAAAGCTCGACTTGTCGCAAAGGGGTTTCGACAAATTCAAGGAGTTGACTACGATGATACATTCTCTCCCGTAGCGATGCTAAAGTTAGTTAGGATTATGTTAGCAATTGCTGCATATTTCGATTATGAGATATGGTAGATGGATGTCAAAACCGCGTTTCTCAATGGTAATATTGAAGAAGAGTTGTATATGATACAACCAAAGGGTTTTGTCGATCCTAAGGATGCTAACAAGGTGTGAAAACTTCAGCGATCCATCTATGGATTGAAGCAAGCATCACGAAGTTGGAATCTCCGCTTTGATGAGGTGATCAAAGAGTTTGGATTTGTCCAAACTTATGGAGAAGCTTGTATTTACAAGAAAGTGAGTGGGAGCAATGTGGCATTTCTGATATTATATGTGGATGACATATTATTGATCGGAAATGATATAGAACTTTTAAACAGTGTTAAAAGTTATCTAAACAGCAAATTTTCAATGAAGGACCTAGGTGAAGCGTCATACATATTAGGCATAAAGATCTATAGAGATAGATCTAGGCCTAATAGGCCATCAAAGTACATACCTTGATAAGATTTTAAAGAAGTTTAAAATGGACGGAAGTAAGAAGGGGTTCTTACCTATGTTGCAAGGCAAGACATTGAGTAAGACTCAAAGTCCGGCTTCAGCGGAAGAAAGAGAGATAATGGACAAAGTCCCCTATGCTTCAGCCATAGGCTCTGTCGAGGGAATGACCACGGCAGATGCTGCAATCGGCAGCGAGTAGTAGAACGAAGGGCAAGGGCGGCCAGCCATCTGCGGTGCGAGATGAGGGCAAAGACACAGGGTTTTACCCAGGTTCGGCCCCCCGGAGGGTAAAGACCTACTCCTGCTAGATTGTATTATGGAAGTGTTTACAATGGGCGAACTCGGCGACTAGGCGGCGAGTTGCTTGGGTGTATGAGGGAACGTATCTCTACTCACCCCTTAGGGAGGTTTATATAGGCTTACCTCCCCTAGGGTTTACATATCTCAACCGATTCGGTTACAACTTTGTCAATCGTTTTACTCAGACCGACTGGGCCTATCTACTCGCCTGGGCCTTCGACCTCCGATGCTGGTATCTGATGGGCTTTGATCCACTCGCCGTTCGCAGCCCACTCGCCAGCCTTTGGGCGATCGGAAATGTCCCGAGGATACCCGAGGCATATCCCCATCAGTAGTCCCCGAGGCCGTCGTTGATTAGGCGTGGGTGGCTGCTGGCAGTCGGAGTACACGGCTTCAAGTTGGCATCCAGTCGAATCGTCGGCGGGCTCCTGTACGAAGGAAAAAATCCGGCAAACCGAGTTGCGTTTTGGGTGAACCGAACCAACGGGTCGCGGCCTCGGCGAATAACTCAGCGAGCCGAGTGGCAGGAGGCGGACCGTCGGGCGTGGTCAAACTAGCCGTTAAGGTAACTTAACGGTAACTTTCGGCGTAATCATCGCGCGGTAACGGCCCCCTAATTTCGCGGGCAGCTTTCGCTATATAAGAGGAATGGTTGGCCATCGGAAAGCCAACCGCCCACCATTTCTTCCGAGTACGCACATCTTTCGCCCGTTGATCTCGCGATCCGACCGACCCGCAATCCTCCGACCTCCAAGCAAATCCTCAGCCATGGCCCTGTCCACCGAACCTTGGGGTAGATCCAAGTGCACCAGGGCGCAACTGGCCTCCTTCGAGGAGGCCGGAATCCTGGCCGGGTCTTTGGCGAATCCCGCCGGAGAAACGACCCCGAACCAGCGAGAGAGTTCATCTGCTTCACTAGTCACCTCGGCGGGGTTTAGGGTTTCCCACTGTTCTTCCGGGCGCTGCGCCTACTACGGATCCAGCCTCGGATCTGGGTCCCCATAGTATCGAGCAGCTCGCCATCTTTGTGGCGTCATGAGTGCTACTGGGCTGCCAACCCTATTTTCCCTTGTGGCAAGATCTGTTCCATGGACGGATCACCGGCGAGGCGGGCCCAATGCTAGCCGCGGGCGGCTTAACCTTCCAACTGAAATCCAAAGCCTCCTTCTTCGACTTGATGCTGCCGGCCAAAGCAGCGAGCGACTGGAAAAAGTCTTGGTTTTATGTGACCGAGGCGACCCCGGAGGACGAGGCGGCGATCCCACGGTACTCGGCCGACCGCTCCGAGCCACGCAACCTCCAGGTCGCCAAGCTTACCGACGATCAGCGGATGGTCGTCGACGAGATGCTCCAGACCATTCGCGGTCTGAAGAAGAAGGGGCTCCAGACGGTGAACCTGTACAATTGTTGGCTTGGGCGGCGACTCGTTCCGCTCGCCCAACGCGAACACTACATGTACCAGTACACAGGCCGAGAAGACTCGACGAAGGCCTGCCTTGCCGAGTGGAAGCTGGAGGACTACCTCCTGGCGCTGAAGAGGATCACCCAGGCGGCATACACGGATGCGCGGCCGGGCTCCTCCATACACCACGGGCGTCCGGCCCAACGGTAATAATCTGATCTTGTTCGCGATCGCATGCAACAAGCGGTAATTCTAACTTTGTTCCATGTTTAACGCAGCTATTCCAAGTGGTGGAAGGTGGCTCCACCCGCCGATGACGAGAGCCCGGGCCATCCGCCCAGACACAAGCGAAGTCGCCTCCGCCAAGGGCAACGAGGACGATGAGGACGAATCCAAGAGGAGATCGCCCCATCGGTCCGAAGACCGCGGGCAACGCGTCAGCGAACTCGAGGCGAGCAGAGCCTCGGCGTCATAACGATGAGGAACTCCGGAGACCACCTCGCTCCGAAGTCACTCCGCGAAGAAGAAGAAGGAGAAAGAGGCGAGGGCCCCCTAAGGAGGAGGACGAAGCCGCGAAGATGGCCTCACCGCTGGCCAGCGAGCAGCTCCGACGCCACAGCTCGGCCGGTGACGGGCGGCCCGGCAACAACCACGCTAGATGCACCATCCATGGAGGCACCGCTGGCCTCGATGCCCCTTCGCCCGATCTCCGGGCTAGGAAGGAGGCTCCGTGAGGCGACTTCGCCGCAAAGGGGTCCCGACGTGGCGGTCTCGCCGCAAGGAGGCTCCGTCGCGGCAGCTCCTAGCAAGGAAACCTCCGCCGAAGGCGCCCCGGAGGCGCCAACCGCTACCTCAACATCAAAGAAACCGTCCGTATCCTGGGCCCCTGGCGCCCTGGAACTGGGGCTCAGTCGCCGGCTTGGCCCCGAGCTGGAGAAACCGGCCGGCCTTCGCACAGGGCTGCGTTTCATTCCCGTCGCCAAGTGAGTGTACTCGGCTTTCGCCTTTCTCTCTTAGTATTTTGAATGTTTTTCCTGAATTGTCTCGTCGTGGGACCGGAGTGAAGAAGATGAGCCACCCGACGGTGGCCAAGGTGCCTCCGCCACTAGCGAGGAGGACCCTTCCGTAAGGGGAAGGTGTATGTGGTCGCCGCTTCCACGGAAGGCAGCAAGAAGGCCAAGGGCGATGACATAAATCCTTGTCTCGACGACACGGCGTCGCTTGGCTGGCCATTGTGGAAGCGACGGCCCACGAAGGAGGCATTCGTTGCCTAGACCGGAAGAAGCGAGCTCCTTTGGGGCGCGCTACCTTCCCCGCTTCATGACCAAGGCGCACGGGTGAGGCTGCGACTCGAGCTCCGTTCGAGACCGCCGACGAGATTGACCAACGTCGCGGCACACACCGGCGCTTTGCGTCCGTGGGCTGGCGCAATCTGCACGCATGCTTGGCGCGGCCATCCAGTACCTCCGGTCCCCGAGGATCAGGTCGGTGTTTTGCGGCCCGATTCTTTATAGTTACTTTTTGTGCGTTCGAGTCCGGTCCCGAAGTGCGTACTTGCTAAATTGTAGCGGTGGGCACCGAGTAATTTTCGAGCCGCTAGTCCGAGTGCGCACCGCTAAATTGTAGCGGTGGGCGTGAGTGATTTTCGAGCCGCCAGCCTCCCGAGTGCACCGCTAAATTGTAGCGGTGGGCCTCGAGTAATTTCGAGCCGCCAGTCCCGAGTGCGCACCCGCTAAATTGTAGCGGTGGGCAGTAATTTTCGAGCCGGTCCTCGAGTGCGCACCCGCTAAATTGTAGCGGTGGGCACGAATTTTCGAGCCGCCAGGTCCCAGTGCGCACCCGCTAAATTGTAGCGGGTGGGCACCGAGTTGTTCGTGTGAATGACTTTGAAACTTTGCGGGGTTTACAACCGAGTCGGCAGATTGGCTGCGAAGCAGCGTGCTGAGAAGGAGTTGGGCGCTCTCCAAGAAGTAAACAAGGAGCTTCAGGCGATTGCTGTGCAGGCAGAGGTGGCTCGCCAGGAGCTTGTCCCTGCTGGCGAGCTGACGGCGGCGAGATCTGTGTTAAGTACTGCTGAGCAAAAGATCGCCGACCTCGAGCGCGAACTGCGGGAGGCGAAAGAAGAAGCTTTCGTGCGAACGGCGAGCTAAGGCCGCTGCCGCGGAGGAAGACCGGAAGCCCTCATCGTTGGGCTTCGGGCGATAAAACATCGCTTCAAAGCTTCATCACGGGCTCGCCCGTTGCTTTCGGTGAGTGCGCCTTCGATCTTGTGCTTGTATTGTTTGTGGTTTCCGTGGTGCTCACAACTGTTTCCGTCTAGCAGGCCATGTGATTGGTAGCCATGAAGAAGCGAGTTCTCTTGATGCGGAGTGCGTGAGCATGCTCGTCGACTCGGCGACGCTGTCGACGACTTGCATCCGCGCCTACCTTCAAGAGATGTCGCCCACGGAGGTTATTCCCAGTGACCTCGTTGAGGTGTGGGAGTACTTGTAGAAGGCGCCCGCAGTCGTGGAGTTCATGACGCGTCGGCTTTTCGACGTGGAGCGTCGGCCTTACGAGCACAGGACTCGCCCACTTCCCGAAGACTTCGACCTCGGCGACATGACGAGTGGTTATCCTTCATCGTGCGCGCGGTGGATCTGTCTGAAGTTCTTAAGCTGCAGAACGTGCCGCGTACTCGGGCGTGTTTGGGCGATGGGCGACCTTCTTCCGTGCCAGAAGCGGTCGTCGCGCCGAACGAGCCGCCGCATCGCGACTTCAAGGTCGAGCAGCCCTTCCGCGGCGATGGCGGGCCAGCCGACGACTTATCCATCGAACCCGTACACGCATTCATCCGAGCGCCGGGGCGATGCATCATCGTCGGCCTGCGAATAGTGTTAGTAGCGATTACGCGAGTAGGCATATTTTGTAATGTAAGACAATGCGATATGCGATTGAATGGAACGTTGTGTTCATTTTGCTATTTGTTTGCGTGTTTTGATTGATTTTGGGTGAGTCCCCGAGCGGCCCGCCTTTTGCGGGGTTCACCTTAGATATGATGTTTTGTTGTTTATCATGTGTGTTGTTGGTTGAGTCGACTTCGCCCGAGCTCGGAGAGCCGCAAGGCGACTCCTCGAGTGCTCAGATTTACCGCTTTTCCGTCTGTGAACGGGCCGGGTGGCCGAGTCCCCGAGCGTGGTACTTGGTAGTTCAAGGCGCGACTCGAGGGTGGTTGAGGACTTAGCGCGTTTGTGTTAGCGCGTCGCTCCTGCCTGGCCCGGTGGGTCAGTCGCGTGGCGAGTCCCGCACGCTCTCTTTGGCGTTTTCCTGTCCGATCGAGGCGAACTGGTATCCATCCCCGGCGTGGTACTTAGCCGTTAAGTCGCTATGCCAAGGATGCGGAGGACCAGGTCGTGGGAAGCGAGGACAGATGTCTTGGTTCGTAAAACCAGTCGAGCTAGGCGACTCCGATGGGGCTCCGGATTGGCGTTTTTCGTGGACGATGCAAGACCTGAAATGACTCAGTGCTCTTACATCGCACTACTTAGCCGTGCCGGTCGCTGTACCAAGGGTTGACTTCGTATTTTAGCATGACGTTAATTACGAGTGCGAGTGGCACAAGGCATGGAGAGTAGACGAATTTTGCAGTAACCGTTTCTTTTATTCATAGCGACTGGAGAGTACACATGTGGGGTTCTAGGTATAGAACTTACGGAGGAGATTTACATTCCACGGCCGCTTGACGTCGAGTGCACCGTCCCCGCGGACGTCGACGAGGTAGTAGGCGTCGTTGCAGTCTGGCACGCCGACGAGCTTAACGAGCCTTCCCATGGAGGGAGAGCTTGTGCATGCCCTTCTTGTCTGGATGAGGCGTAGCACCAAGTCGCCTTCACGGAAGGTGCGGGTTTTCACCCGTCGGTTGTGGTAGCGGCGAGCCCTTGCCGATAGATAGCGGCGCGATCGGGCGAGGTCGCGGCTTCGTCGAGTTGGTCGAGCCCATCTTGGCGGGCTAGTTCGCTTGCGCCTCCGTATAGTGGACGATCCGCGTAGTCGTGTTCGAGGCGGTTGGCATGACGGCTCGCGCCGTAGACCATGAAGAAGGGGTGAATCCGTCGACCTTGTTGACCGAGGTGCGGATTCCCGGATGACGGAGGGAAGCTCTTCGACCCAGCATCCAGTGCGCTCGAGTGGTACTTGGAGTCGCGGCCAGCCGTGGAGGATGCTTTGGTTGGCTCGTTCCGCTGGCCGTTGGATTCCGGTGTGCGATCGATGCGAGGTCGAGCCGGATGTGGTGCTCGCAGAACTCGCCATTGCTCCCTTGGCGAAGTTTGTGCCGTTGTCCGTGATGATGCTGTTGGGGAAACCGTGGCGGTATATGAGCTCGCGTAGGAACTTAGTGGCGATCTTCCGTCGCATTTCCGGACTGGCTTGGCTTCTATCCACTTTGTGAATTTGTCGACGACCAGCAGGTGGGTGTAGCGGAGGGGCCTTTTGAAGGGGCCTACCATGTCCATGCCCCACACGGCGAATGGCGGTGATGGGGATTGTTTTGGCCGAACTTGAACGCGCGTGCGGTTGGCGTGCCGCACCCGGCGCATCGCTGGACGATATCGGCGTCGGCGTGTCTGGTGGGCGATAGAAGCCGTGTCGCATGGCTTTGGCGACCAGGAGCGCGCAGCGTGGCCGCGATCGCTGAGTGGATGTCGTGTAAGATTTTGCGTCCTTCACTGGTTGGACGCAGCGTTGGAACACGCCGGACGCTGCGCTTGTGTAGCTCGCCGTCGATGGTGTAGGACTTGCATCGGCGAACAATCATTCGAGCTTGTCTCGTCTGCGGGCAGGTGCCGTCTCGGTAAGCGATGTAGGGCTTGGTCCGTCGTTCGGTGACGAGTGCGACCAAGGTTGCCTCTGGTTGAGCGGGACTCAATGTCGATCTCCTTCGGGAGAGGCGACGGCGTGAAGATGGTGTCGAGGAACACGCCGGGTGGTGCGGATCGTGCCGATGCGAGAGGGCGTCGGCCTCCTCGTTTTTCCTCCTGTCGATCCACTCGACCGAGTAGCAGGTGAAGTGGCCGCCCACCTTGTCCACCTCTTGTCGGTATGCCGCCATGGTGGGGGAGACGGCGTCGCAGGTGCCGGCGACTTGACCTGCAACGAGGTCGGAGTCTCCGTAGCACCGAAGGCGATTGACGCTCATCTCCTTTGCGGCTCGCATGTCAGGAGCAGGGCCTCGTATTCGCCATGTTGTTGGTGCAGGCGTGAATTGAGGCGGAGGATGTGGCGGAGCTTGTCGCATTTTGGTGAGGTCGCACTATTCCGCCTGCGCCGTCCGTTCTTGGACCCGTCAAGTGCAGGCTCCAGAATGTAGGTATGGCGGCTTCCGCTGCTGGGCCTCCTCCCGATCGGCGAGGAAGTCGGCAGTGCTGCGACTTGATCGCCCTCGTGGCTCGTGATTAATGTTGTGGACGCCGATCTCGACGGCCCACTTGGCGACCCGATCGCCTCGCGATCGCGGATGATGTCTTGTAGTGGAGCTGAGAAGCGACCGTGATGGGGTGCTCACGGAAGTAGTGCGGCGATCGCTGAGCTCAAGACCGCGTATACCAGCTTTTGGTACTGTGGGTATCATGGCGCGACTCGGTTAAGACCTCGCTGATGTAGTATACCGGCCTGACTGGGCGCCTTTCCTTCCTCTGGTCGTTCGACGACCATTACAGACGACGCAGCGTTCGGACGCCGCGACGTAAACCAGCATGGGCTCCTTGTCGACGGCGTGCGGTAGTGGTGCGCGAGTAGCACCTTTTGAGGTCGCAGCGCTGCCGCCTCCTTGTCCCACTGGAAGGTGGGATTCTTGCGCATCAGGCGGTATAGGGGCATCGCCTTTTCGCCCAGGCGGGGGATGAAGCGACTGAGAGCCGCTACACGCCCGGCCAGCTTCTGGACGTCGCGCAGGCACTCGGGTTTGCCGAGCCGGGCGATCGTGTCGATCTTTGTTGGGTTTGCCTCGATCCCTCGTTTGGAGACGATGTACCCTAGCAATTGCCCGGCGGGTACACCGAAGGTGCACTTGCCTGGGTTGAGCTTTATCTTGTACCTCCGCAGGTTGGCGAAGGTCTCCGCTAGATCGGCGAGTAGGTCGCCTTGGCGAGCGGATTTTACGACCACATCGTCGATGTAGACGTGGATGTTGCGGCCAATTTGGCTCGCGAGGCATTCTTGCATGCACCGCTGGTAGGTCGCCCCAGCGTTCTTGAGGCCGAAGGTCATGGCGGTGTAGCAGAAGGCTCCGAATGGCGTGATGAACGCCGTCTTCTCCTTGTCCTCGACAGCCATTTTGATCTGGTTATACCCAGAGTAGGCGTCGAGGAAACACAGCGACTCCGAGCCCGCGGTGGAGTCGATGATATGATCGATCCGCGGGAGGACGAACTGCTCCTTTGGGCAGGCGCTGTTCAGGTTTGTGTAGTCGATACATTCTCCATGTCCCGTTCTTCTTCTCGACCAGGACTGGGTTTGCCAGCCACTTGGAGTATTTAATTGGCCGGATGAAGCCGGCAGCGAGTAGACGCTGCACTTCCTCGGCGATTGCCCGACGGCGTTCTTCGTTGAATGGCCGTAGCGACTGCTTGACTGGTCGCACTTTGGGGTCGGCGTTTAATTTGTGCTCAGCGAGATCCCTAGGGACACCAGGCATGTCGGAGGGTTTCCATGCGAAGATGTCCCTGTTCTCACGGAGGAACTCGATGAGCGCGCTTTCCTATCTTTGGGCTCATGCCTGTCGTCACCGTCTGGCCGGGGTCGCTGGGACCAGCTCGACAGTGCGGGTGCGCGTCGTGGCCTCAAAGGTTGAGGTGTTTGTGCCCTCGAGTTGGGCTTCTTGAGTATTGTGGGGTCGTTGTTGACCCGCTCGCGATTTGGCGAGCTCATCGGCGTGACTAGCTTCCGCCGCGATCACGGCGTCGGCGAGTTCGCCTTTGGCCTCATTCGGCGCCATGTCGGGTCGCCGTTGATGGTGATGACGCCGCACGGCCCGGAGCTTCATCGCGTTATGCGCGTAGTGGGGTGCCGCCATGAATTTGGCGAACGCTGGCGTCCCAGACGCAATGGTAAGGGCTGTCGAGGGCACCAGCTCGAAGACGATCCGCTCGTGCGGAAGTTCGCGGAGTGCCGAAGGTGACGGGTAGCGTGACCTTGCCGATCGGGTACGCCTTCCGACCGGGACGGCGTGTGGAACGTGGTGTGGGTTGTCTCGATCATCATTGCGGGAGCCGCATGGTCAAGGTGTAGAGGATGTTGATGGAGCTGCCGCCGTCCATCAGAGTCTTGGGGAGCCAGTAGTCGCCGACCTTGGGCTTGACCACCAGGGCGACTCGTCCTGGATACTCGATGCGTGGCGAGTGGTCTTGCCGGCTCCAGGTGATGGGCTGCTCCGACCAGTTCAGGAACTGGGGGACGTCTGTCTGGGCCACCGCGTTGACGGCGACAGCGCGGGCGATGACCTTCTTCTCGCGCTTCGTGTTGAAGCCGGTGAAGGTGTGGAGCGAGCCGGCTACTTTGCCGAATTTTCCGCCATTTTGCGGGTCGTTGTCG
The DNA here is from genome assembly GCA_030063025.1 of Avena longiglumis. Classification (NCBI taxonomy): domain Eukaryota; kingdom Viridiplantae; phylum Streptophyta; class Magnoliopsida; order Poales; family Poaceae; genus Avena; species Avena longiglumis. The sequence continues at coordinate 449,519,500 of CP125974.1, read as the reverse complement.
GTGTCCTCCCGCGCGTGCCGTGCCTTCTCGATCTCCCTGAGGGTGTGGCAGTCGGCGGTGGTGTGCGTGGCGGGCTTTCCTTCCCTGCTGTGAAACGCACATGGTTGGTTAAGTAGGGCCGCGGGATCGAACCTTGGCTTGTTCTTGTAGTTCCCGCCGTCGCGGAGTTGCCCTCCGTCGCGGCGGTAGCTCTTGGGATCGCGTTAGCGCGTGGCATTGGCGGCAAAGTCGACTCGCCATCGTTGCGGCGCTTGCGTGAGGCGAGTGCCGCTGTAGCGTCAGGTCGGCTCGGCGCCATCGTGCCGCCCGTGCGTCGTTGTCCGCCGGACTCGTCGACGTCTTGATTGGGATCTTCCTCGGTGTATCGTTTGGCGATCTCGAGGAGGTCGGGATGTTGTCGAGTGTGCGGGCGTGTCGCTTGAGCTTGGCGACTAGAGGCTCGAGCGGCACGAGGTCTTGAAGCAATGGATCGCGGTGTCCGGGTGGATGCCGACCGCGTATGCGAGCTCTTGCCACCGTTGGACCCAGCTGGTCGACTCGCGGGTCCCCGGACGCATCGTTCCAGATCCTCGATGGTGGTGGCGCGGTGTAGGAGCACTCGAAGTGCACGACGGCGTCTCGCATTTCCTCCCAGGAGTCGATACTGTCCTGGGGGAGCGTGTTGATCCATTGCCTGCACGTCCCCTCCATCATCAGTGGGAGGTAACGGGCGGCGAGTAGGTCAGTGTGACCTGCGATCCCCATTGCCATGAGGTATGTGTCAAGCCAGACTGCGGGGTCGTACGAGGAGTCGTACTTTTCGATCTCCTTTGGCGCCTTGAAGTTGGTGGGTACTTTTCGCCTCGGATCATTGGTCCGAAGCACTTGGGCCCTAGTCGATCGGCGACCCATAGGCTCGCCATCGCGCGAGTAGTTAGGTGTGCCGCAGTCGTCGGGGCGGCGCGCGCCGATTTTGGTTGTTGATGATGTGGGTGCGGCGTCGATCGGCTCTCCATTGGCGGCGACGAGGTTGGTCGCGCCTGGGATCACAGGAGAGTGCCGATTCGCGGTCGTCGTTGGAGCTGCAGTGGCTCGGCGGGCAATTGAGGGTGTTTGCCACCGCGGCCGCTGAGGCCGCCCTGCTTCCCGAGGAGCGCGAGTACACTCGCCCTTGCGAGTCGGCGCCTGCTTTCTGCTGTTCCACGGCCTTCGCGAGTAGGGCCCTGACATACTGGATCTGTAAGGCGCCGTCGCCGGTCGCCGTGATGCTGTCGGCCGCGGCTCGGCCTGCCACGAGGTTGTCCATCGGGGTGGAGAACAGTGGAAGGCCGTTCGCATCTCGCTCCCGTGAGGAGACGACTATCCGCGGCTGGTCCCTGGGAGGGGTGCGGTTGGGTGGTGGTGGGGCACCCATCGCCGTTGATCCTGGCGGAGGGCGGTTGCTTCCTCCTGGTGGCGCGTTCTCGCAGATCGCGCGCTCGGCTATGCGAGCCGGGTCGTTCTCGTCGTCGAAGTTCAGGGCGCGCCCCTGAACGGTGGGGTTCAGGCGTGACCTGATCCGCTGCTGGTGGTAGCGCGACAGTTCCTGCGCTGTCACCTGCTCGAGGCGAAATTTTTCGCGCCGCCTGCCTTTGCGCATCGCCTCCGCCAGCCAGCGGAGTTCTCGACCTCCGCCGTGGCGTTAGGAGGGATCGAAGTGGAGAAAGGGTCCTCCGGCGGATCGGTGCCGGTGGCCATGTAGGTCGCGTGGCGGCCGCACCGTCGTGGAGGTCGGCGGAGTTCTCCGACCCGAGTCGAAGTCGAAGATCCCGAGGATGGAGGGTCCTCGAAATCTCCCGCGTTGGAGACCTGGCGATGGAGCGCTTGACGAGGCAGCGGTGATGGATCCGGCGAGTGACGCCGGGTCGCCGAGTCGGCGTCGTCGGTGAGGGTCGCGTCTTCCGCCGCTGAGTTCTCGCCACGTTCTTTGTGGGCGAGTCGTACTTGGAGGCGAGGCGGTGGATCGTGCGGATCTGGCTCGGAGAGCCGATCGCGTGGTGGCGACGCGGATGCGGCAGTCCTCCGAGTGATGGCGTCGGTGAAGCCGGCGAAGAGGCTGATCGTGCCGATGGCGGGATCACGCGGCGTGACGGGTCGCGCCGCCGGACGTAGCTGCTTGGCAAGATCTGGAGCATCTCGCCAATCGCTATCATGCGGCGGTGGCGACCGCCTCGTTGATGGGCAGATTGGATCTCGCCGCGAACACCGGCCTGACGCCGGCCCACGGTGGGCGCCAGCCGAGGGAATGACCACGGCGGATGCGCAATCGGCGTAGTAGTAGAACGAAGGGCAAGGCGGCCAGCCATCTGCGGTGCGAGATGAGGGCAAAGACAGGGTTTTACCCAGGTTCGGCCCCCCGGAGGGTAAAGACCTACTCCTGCTAGATTGTATTATGGAAGTGTTTACAATGGGCGAACTCGGCGACTAGGCGGCGAGTTGCTTGGGTGTATGAGGGAACGTATCTCTACTCACCCCTTAGGGAGGTTTATATAGGCTTACCTCCCCTAGGGTTTACATATCTCAACCGATTCGGTTACAACTTTGTCAATCGTTTAACTCAGACCGACTGGGCCTATCTACTCGCCTGGGCCTTCGACCTCCAGTCGCCTGGTATCCTGATGGGCTTTGATCCACTCGCCGTTCTGCAGGCCCACTCGCCAGCCTTTGGGCCAGTCGGAAACGTCCCGCTGAGGATACCCCAGTAGGCATATCCCCATCAGGCTCTATAATGTACGCCATGCTATGTACAAGACCGGATGTGGCACATGCTATTAGTTTGACTAGTAGGTACCAATCGGATCCAGGTTCGGAACACTGGATAGCGGTCAAGAATATCCTTAAGTACTTACGAAGAACTAAGGATATGTTTCTTGTATACGGAGGTGAAGAAGAGCTCGTCGCTAAGTGTTATGTCGACACTAGCTTTGACACCGATCCGGATGACTCTAAGTCTCAATCCGGATACATGTTTCTCATGAATGGAGGAGCGGTTAGTTGGAGGAGCTCCAAACAACCTGTGGTAGCGGGATCAACAACGGAGGTCGAATATGTTGCTGCTTCAGAAGCGGCCCAGGAAGCAGTTTGGATGAAGGAGTTCATATCCGAACTAGGAGTGGTTGCAAACGCGTTGGAAACAATGGTGATCTATTGTGACAACAATGGTGCCATTGCCAATGCCAAAGAGCCAAGGTCTCACAAGCATTCCAAGCATATTAAGCGCCGATTTCATTCCATCCGCGAGCATGTCAAGGATGGAGATATAAAGATTTGTAAAGTACATATGGATCTCAATGTAGCAGATCCGTTGACTAAAACTCTCCCTAGAGCAAAACATGATCAATACCAGAAATCAATGGGTGTTATATTTATCACTATGTAACTAGATTATTGTCTCTAGTGCAAGTGGGAGACTGAAGGGAATATGCCCCGAGAGGCAATAATAAAGTGTTTATTATGTGTATTCCAAGTATATGATAGATGTTTATTTTGCATGCTATAATTTTATTAATACGGAAACATTAATACATGTGTGTTTAATAAACAAACAGAAAGTTCCTAGTTATGCCTCTCTAATAAACTAGCTCGTTGATTAACAAGATGATCAAGGTTTCCCGATCATGGACATTGGATGTTTTTAATAACGGGATCACAACATTAGTGTAATGGTGTGATGAACATTCATCCGAAGTATAGCATTACGATCAAAGTCATTGAGTTTATATTGCTATAACAACTTACGAAGTGATCCTAATCCTTAGACCATGAGATCATGTCAATCACTAACACCGAAAGAGTTTCTTGATAACATCAAACGTCACACTTTAACAGGGTGATTATAAAGATGGATTCGGAACTAATAAAGTGTTATGTTGAGGCTCATGGATCGAGAGTGGAATTTGTTCATCCTGATGACGGATAGATATACTTTGGGCCCTCTCAGTGATATCACATTGATTAGCTTGCAAGCAAGTGATTTGATCACTAGAATGTTATATCATGGGAACGGGAAAAGAGTGCATGTCGGTAACGAGATCAAACTAGGTATGGATATACCGATGATCGAATCTCGGACATGTAATATATCGTGAAACAAAGGGATTAAGATACTAGCGTAAAAGGTTCCGACGATCACAAGAAAGTCATCGTTGAATGTGTGGGAGTCGATGGGTCTCGGATCCGCTTTTGATTATTGATCCGAGAGGGGTCTCGATCATGTCCGCATTATTCACGAACTGTAGGGTGACACACTTAAGAGACACCAACATCCAATTGGAGCAAAAGTTTCATGCCGACAGAATGAACAAGCGCAGGGATTTATTTCACTAGATACCGAAATAGGTTTTCGGGTGAAATTGCATAAAGTGGTTATGCATGTGAAATAGAATTCTAGAAAGGGGTTATTTGTGAATGTTTGTCATTAAAGTAATTGACAAAATTCTGAATAAAATAAAAGAGTTTTATTTAATGAGAGTTTGCATTAAATTTGGTGGAAATTTAATGGGAATTTGAGTGGATTTTTTAGTGGAGAAAATTGAAGGGCCATTTTGTGAGTGGAGTGTCCACCCACATGAATGAAGGAGGGGAGGGGGCAACCCAATGGCCGGCGGCCACCCCCTTGGGTGCCCCCCTCCTCCTATAAAAGGAGCCCCTCCTCTCACTTCTCGCTCACACCTCCTCGTGAAGGATCTCTCTCCCCCTCTAGAATTTATCCCCCATGGTCTCGGACTAGCGAGATACATGTTCCCGGTGTATATTCGGCAAGAAAGAGTTGTGATTCCGCTGCATCACTAGAGCGAGGAGGCGGAGGTTGCTCGGTGCCTCGAACGTGTGTGCGAGCACGGATGTGCTGCTGTTTTGCGGCGCTAGGACTTCCTCTCGATCTTGAGATCGGAAAGAAATCGTCTACATCAACCACGAGTTGAACTCGTTAAGCTTTGTCGGTCTTCAAGGGTATGTTCTCTACGGATATACATCCGCCCGTTGTTTGTATCTAATAGATAGATCTTGGTACATAGTTCACATCGTAGGAAATTTTTTGTTTTTTATGCTGCGAACCCTACATGTTTATCATTTAGGTCTTTCGTAACAATGCTTATGTCTTGCTTTATAATGTATTTTAAAATAATAACTTTGAAGAAAATCTTACTCAAGTAAACAAAAGCATTTAAACTTTAAGTTAACATTCTTAGGTTTTCTTACAAGTTATAGTTCTCAAGTAAGAAAGATTTACTTCATTTAAATAAGGCCATCATTAGTAGTTGAGGTTTATCTATCCTGGTCATTAGATGACATTATAATTTGTTCACTTCATATTGTTTCTTTAAGGTTAATTAAGTTTGGTAGTACTTTTATTTGAGTAGTGGTTTCCTAACATTATGGTTGAATAGAACCATTTATCTCCTTATAAATGAGTGGTAATGGTTTGTAAATATGGAAACAATATTATTTACTACTTATGAACTATCTTTGGATTTTTAATCCATTAATAAACCTGTGATTGGAGTAATTGTTAAAGGTTTTATTTGGTTAAAAATATCCTTCTTAAAGATTTTATAATTTTATAAGAATCTCTTTAGGAAATAATAGGCACTTATAGTTAAATGATAATTCAACGAAATTGTACTTTAAAATGTGTTGAACTTATTTTGACTTCATATTATCAAAACTTAGCACTAATATTATTTTTAGACCTCAAAGGAATAATTTTAGAAATATTAGCAATTTTTACTTATCCTTATATGAATTATCAACTAAGGAATTAGATTTAAATTTAAGTTATTAGAGTATTAAACTTTTACTTACTTCAAAAGTGGAATGTTATATCGTTAACATCTAGATATTATTTTTGGTGATCATTTTGGTATATTACATTTATTTTTGTGATCTAAAAATAATAAGATATGATTTTATAAGATTTATTATTTTATAAACACTTAATAAATAATAGATATTTAATTAAGTGAAATAATAATACATGATTATAGTTTTAAATTTTAGTTCTTATTTTTCTAAGAATTTTGGTATATTATTTATATTTTTATTAATTACCAATATTAAAATATGAATTATCAAAGTTTTAATACTTATAAAGTCTTTATTAAATAATAATTATTTAAATGAATACACAATAATGTTTGATAATAGTTTTAAGTTGTAGATTTTATTTTTCTGAAAATTTTCATATATAAAACATATTTTTCTGAACTATAAAACAAAAGATATTAAATTTAGAAGGTTCAATAATTTTATTTAATTTCTGGAAAATATTTGTGTTTGAATTTATATTGTTTTATTTATTTACTAAATAGGAAATAACTTTTTACACTCGAAATGGGTTTAGCCTGTAGCATCCCGCAAAACCACTACTAGAAAATCGTGTTGTTTTTGTGCATTGCATCATCATGACTGCATGCTCATGTCATCATGCCACCTTGCATTTGAGCATCGTCATCATCTTGCTTTTGCTTGCATAAAATTATTTGAGGAAAAACCTGTTTTTGTTTTCTAAACGTCCGTCCTTGTTCAAACACAAAACCCGGGTCTCTGTATTATTTTGTTTTGTCTGCTATCGGTTTGCAAAAGTCCGGTTTTAATTAAATAAAATATTTAATTATTTTAGTGGGGGCAGCCAACCGGGCCGATCCGACCCAGTTGACCACCCCCAGAATAAACGGTCCACCTAAATCTACCCCCACCCAATTCTAGTCTACCCACCTATCCCAGCTCGCCACCTCACCCCTAGACCCAATCCCTACCCACCTTGCCACCTCACCAATCCTCTTCTTTTCCCTCCACTCCCTCTCTCACACAGCCCCATCTACCCACCTCTCTCTCCGACAGGCCGCCACCCACTCACTCAACCCACCGACCCACCCCACCCTTGGTACACACACCAACCCACCCAGACACACGCCACACGCCAGTACACCCCCACCCTGCCTCTCTCTCAGACGCAGCGCCCACCCGACCCCACGGACCCACGCTCCCAAACCGCCCCTGCCCGGTCCCACCGCCCCACCCCGTGAACCCCGCTCCTCCCCACATGCCTCCCCGCACCTCCCTCTTCCTCGCTCCCCACCTCGCCGCTCACCCATCCCCGCCTCACCGGCGCCCTCCCCCTCCCCGGCGTGCTACCTTCCTCCACCGCCCTCCTCCCCTCGCAGCGCAGCGCCGCCGGCCGCCTGCGAGACCGCCGCCGCCGTCCTCGACCACCGCGGCCCCGCCTCCGTCATCTCGCCGGCCAGTGACCTCCCCCCTCTCCCGAGCTCGACGCCCGCATCGGCCTCACCCCGCCGCCGCGTCGCCCTCCTCTGGAAGCCCGCCCCCGTCCGACGCCTGGACCCGCCTCCTCCGGAGTGCAGCGCCCATGAAGGCCAGCGGCCCTCCTTCCCGACCTCGAGCCTCCCGCCGGCCGCCTCACCTGACGCCGGCCGTCGCCTGGGGCCCTGGTGCCGCCGCCACGCCTTCTCCCTCTGCAACCGCCCGCCCGTCGCCGCCAGCCCGCTTGAGCGTGGCCAGCGACACCCAACGCCTCCCTCGCCGCCTCCCCGTCTCGTTCACCGCAAGCGCGGCCCGATCCGCTTCCTCTGGTGCCCCTGCAAGCTGCCGCGACCGCCGTCCTCTGGCCTCTCCCCGACGAAGCCGCCTACCATCGCGTCGCCATCACTGTCACCCCGTCCGCCAGAGGCTCGACCAGACCTCCCCTCTGCACCTCCGGCCGAGCCGCCCGCTGTCGTCCCCGACCCGAGCCCCAGGTCGCCTCTGCCTCACTCGGCCCGTCGCCGTGGTTCCGCCAGGCACCCGTGCGGCCCCACGTCGACATCACCTCGCCCTGTATTCATGTTCTTATGTTGGGATATGTACTATTGGTGCTACAACGGGCTCGTGAAGACGTGTGTGGTCAAGTCAAGAATGACTATGTGCACTGAGGGGAGAGGTTGCTGCGTGTGTATTCTACTCGAGGTCTCCATCCATTTGGTGTTTTGTTTCGTCAAGATTGTCGAGAGGGAACCGACGACCCCGGCCTCGAGGATCCGATGCCCAGACGTCAAGACCGCCACTTGGGAAAACCCAAAGAACCCGAAGACCGATCCCGCCGAACCCCAAGTCCGTCGACATGGAACTGACAAGGTCTACTACATGGGTCCGGAGACCGATCCCGACGCACCGAGCCCCGTCGAACACCAAGACCCTCGGATCACCAAGATCGCCTCACGGATTCCGAAGCCCGATCCCGACAAGATCGTCGCAACGACAAGATCGACACCGACGCAAAACGCCAAGTTCTCCACCTCGAACGCCACGACCGTCTACACGGACCCAAAGGCCACGAATGCGACACGATCGGCACCGACCAGGGTGGATCCGAAGCGCCCCGACGCCACAACCAAGTCCTTCTTCCGGGGTGCGACAAGATCTACCTCCGTTATCCGAGAATGATCCCGCCGAGGCCGAACCCTAGACCCGGAACCCTGAGACCGAACCCCGAACCCCGGAACCCCAAGATCGTCGAACCCTAATGTGTGCCCCTTTTCTCGAGCCCTATTTTATAAATGTAATATCAAATTGATGCATATTAAATTGTCATACTCGCATGCATATTTGTGTGGTTTGGGGGCCTTATGCCGATTCACCTCATAATTAAATATGGGGTCCATATGCGGGCAAATCTAGTCTCATATTGGCCTCATTTAAATTTGAGTAGCAAACCGGTAACTTATCTTGCCCTATTATTACAACATTTAATTGCGGGGTAGTTAAACAACTTGAACCATTTAATTAATTGTCGGGACCCCGGTTTCGCTTAATATGACCTAATTGCATCGCATGCTTGCCATGTCATACATCATACATGCATCATGCCCAATCTTTTGCCGTAATATTAAATATTGCATCCGGTGTTTATTCTAGTGTTTTGCTTCTTCGCGGATAAGGCCGTTGAGTTGATGTGAGCTTCGCCCCGATCTTCCGTTGAACCTTCGGCAATGTTTTCAGGCGAGCATCTCCCCCTTTCTACCTATCTTACTTTTATAGTATTTATTTCCTCGTGTTGATCTATTGCTATCTGTGTTGCGATGCTCTAGTTTTCGTACCCGTGGTATCCCTTGCAGCCTTATATTGCCTTGGACACCTCCTATTACCTGTTGTTTGGTAGATAGTTGGACCTGCGCGTCGTAGTCGCTTGCTCAAGTGTTGTTGCGTGTCGTCAAGTACCACAGTTGTTGGAGTATTGCCGCATGTTTGATGTTGGAGATGATCATGGCTTTATTTATCATTCACTTTAATTACTGTTTAACAACTAAAATTTGAAGTAAGTAAGCAGAGGCACATGTGGGCAATAGATGTTATTTGGTTGTTAACCGTCCACTTGTGTCCCGTAGGACCCCGAGTGCTTGATACCTGTTCCTTGATTTATCGCGCTATCCACATCCGGGAGGATTATGGGACCCCCCTGAGCCAGAGCTTGATTCATTCTTATTTCTTGGGGCCACAAACTAGATTGAGGTTTTATTTACGATCCTGTACTTATGCCATGCTTTACTGCTTTATTTAAATTGTGCGATGGATAGCACCTGTACTGTTTAGGTAAGCGGAGTGTTTTCGCGGTATCGACAAGCCCGGTTTTGGGTTCCCAGTCGTTTACAGCAATTGACGCAAACCTTGAGTCCGTCTCGGAGTCATCTAACTTTGTTGCGGGTGTACTCAATGGGGTGGCCCCCGGAAATATTTCTGAATCCTGTGATTGCTTTGTCGTGAAGGCCTCGTTGGGTTTTGATTTGGTTTTTCCGAGGTTGATCGAGTGTGTGTTGCTATTTGTGCACCCCTGCAAGGTAAAACTTTCTGAAAGCCGTGTCCGTGGTTATGGACGACTTGGAGCACAGTATCTCGATCATAGACAACTATAACTAAAGTAGTGCTATAAATTTGACTTTATAATGACTAGTAATCAGCTTCACTATAATGGAATGGCTAAATAAAACTGCCAACAATTGCTTGTTTGGTTTGTCGCTTGCGACAATTGTATCTGACTAGTAAGTATTGCAACTACAACGGAATGGCTAAATAAAAGTACCAACACCTGCTGGGTTTTGGGATATCTCATGCTAATTGTATCTGACTAGTAAGTGTTGCAACTACAATGGAATGGTTAAATAAAAGTGCCCACTGCTTATTTTTATCAGGATGACTATCTATACCTGACTAGTAATTGCTGCAACGATAACGGAATAAATAAAACTGCCAACTGTGTGAGTTCCTCGGTGGACTTCCTCGTTTGGTCTCGAGGGGGAAATACCAGGATGGGGTTGTTTGGTGTAAGATTCAGGTTGGATCCGAATAGCTCTTTCTTATCCCTCTCTGATAGCCGACAGTTATATCGAGTCTCTATAGGTTGTTTAGTGCATGCTGCACTGCCGCTTCAATCCACCATACCTATGTAGGCGAGGACCGCCGAATTCTAGCCTCGCCGTGTACTGTCCTCAGTACTGACGCTCCTCTTTTTCCTTGGCCCTTTGTCGGCACCCCTTTTGTTTAAGCAGGTTTTGAGATCGACGTTGTTAGCAGGGTTACCCTTCCGGCTTGGCCTGGGCAGGGTTATGGACGCCATTGGTTATTCTTCAGGGCTCTTAGCCCCATTTGCATCTTGTCCGTAGCTGGACGCTCTATCATTTTCAAGGTGATTTGGATCTTTGTATATTATATCTGTATTCTTGACTCATGGAGTCGCTGTGGTATATATATCTGTTCTGTGGGTCCCATCGAGGACTGTTGTGTAATGTTATTACTTCGTTTTCCACCCGCACGAAAGTGCCTGGTGGGCACCTTTGAATCGTTTCTATGCGGGTTTGGCGGGTTTCGCTAAAACTTGCATAGGGTCGATTCTGAAGGTGTTACAGAGTGGTATCAGAGCTCAGCAGTTGCGATACCCCACAAGTCCAGCATGTAGGATAACCTAGCTAACGGCCGAAGTAGAGTGTCAAAACTATTTTGAAAAATCGGTTGGATAGTTCTAATTAGGTCTGATTTTACTCCTTACCCCTCTGCTATTCTCCTCTTACCTCTGCGTGTTTTGAATCCACTCTCTTACCTTTCTTCAAGTCCAGGATTTCTCGTGGTTGGGTTCCGTCGTACCTTCAGGGTTTCGCTTCCTCCTTTGATAACGGTGTTCTACCATCCGGACTTCATGCTATCTGAGTGATCCTTTATCTGTGGTACCATTCTTTGTTCCTTGTTTGTGCCTTCCGGTGCTATCTGACGCGACGACATCATCTACGCCAGATCCGATGCAGAGTCTGCATCACTCCCTTGTTTCCGAACCTCGTTTGTCGAGATCTTCAGTCTGAATTCCGAGAGTTGGTTGCATAATCCGCCTATTCGTGTGAAGAGTAATGGTTTGGGTGCGCGATGGACTGATCACCATCTGACTACTCTTATCATTCGCTCTTGTACATCGAATCAGTGGGTCCAGCAATTTTACTCCGTCCACGGAAGCTAGAGGTGGCTTTATTTGCTAATACCTCTACCTTCGACCTTTTGTTCCCGGAGTGTTCTCCCGATGATCACGGACAATGACCTCTTGTTAGTGGTGTCGCGAGGATCTACACGAAGCGCGAGAAGATTCAGATCGCCGGCCTTCTTCCCGGTAACATGAGGCGGATCTCGAGGGCGAGATCCATTGTTAGTGGTGTCGAATTGTGGCATCCCGCAAAACCACTACTAGAAAATCGCGTTGTTTTTGTGCATTGCATCATCATGACTGCATGCTCATGTCATCATGCCACCTTGCATTTGAGCATCATCATCATCTTGCATTTGCTTGCATAAAACTATTTGCGGAAAACCCTGTTTTTGTTATCTAAACGCTCGTCCTTGTTCAAACACAAAACCCGGGTCTCTGTATTATTTTGTTTTGTCTGCTATCGGTTTGCAAAAGTCCGGTTTTAATTAAATAAAATATTTAATTATTTTAGTGGGGGCAGCCAACCGGGCCGATCCGACCCAGTTGACCACCCCCAGAACAAACGGTCCACCTAAATCTACCCCCACCCAATTCTAGTCTACCCACCTATCCCAGCTCGCCACCTCACCCCTGGACCCAATCCCTACCCACCTTGCCACCTCCCCAATCCTCTTCTTTTCCCTCCACTCCCTCTCTCACACAGCCCCATCTCCCCCCCCCCCCCTCTCTCTCTCCCCGACAGCTGGCCCCCACGCACTCACTCAACCCACTTGTCCCACCCCACCCCGCAGTACACACACCAACCCACCCAGGACACACACGCCACACGCGTGAGGTACACCCCCCCACCGACCTTGCCTCTCTCTCTCGTACCGCAGGCGCCTACCCGACCCCGACCGGACCCACGCTCCCCAAACCGCCCCCTGCCCCGGTCCCACCGGCCCCACCCGTGAACCCCGCTCCTCTCCCCACACTGTCTCCCCCGCAGCCTCCCTCTCTCTCTCCCTCGCTCCCCACCTCGCCGCTCACCCATCCCCGCCTCACCGGTGCCCTCCCCCTCCCCGGCGTGCTACCTTCCTCCACCGCCCTCCTCCCCTCAGCCGCCCTGAGCCGCCGTCCTCGACCACCGCGCCGCCCAAATCATCTCGCCCGGCCAGTGACCTCCCCTCCCGAGCTCAACGCCCGATCGGCCTCACCGCCGCTGCCGCCTCCTCTCGAAGCCCGCCCGTCAAGCCTGGACCCCGCCTCCTCCCGGCGCCCGCCTCCATGAGCGCCGCTGCGGCCCTCCTTCCCGACCTCGAGCCTCCCTGGCCGCCTGCGCCGACGCCCGGCCGCTGGGACCTGGTTCGCCGCCACGCCCTCTCCCTGCGCCGCCCGCCGCCGCCAGCTGAGCGTGGCGGCGACACCCAACGCCTCCCTCACCGCCTCCCCGTCTCGTTCACCGCAAGCGCGGCCCGATCCGCTTCCTCTGGTGCCCCTGCAAGCTGCCGCGACCGCCGTCCTCTGGCCTCTCCCCGACGAAGCCGCCTACCATCGCGTCGCCATCACTGTCACCCCGTCCGCCAGAGGCTCGACCGGACCTCCCCTCTGCACCTCCGGACGAGCCGCCCGCTGTCGTCCCCGACCCGAGCCCCAGGCCGCCTCTGCCTCACTCGGCCCGTCGCCGTGGTTCCGCCAGGCACCCGTGTGGCCCCACGTCGACATCACCTCGCCCTGTATTCATGTTCTTATGTTGGGATATGTACTATTGGTGCTACAACGGGCTCGTGAAGACGTGTGTGGTCAAGTCAAGAATGACTATGTGCACTGAGGGGAGAGGTTGCTGCTTGTGTATTCTACTCGAGGTCTCCATCCATTTGGTGTTTTGTTTCGTCAAGATTGTCGAGAGGGAACCGACGACCCCGGCCTCCAGGATCTGATGCCCTGACGTCAAGACCGCCACTTGGGAAAACCCAAAGAACCCGAAGACCGATCCCGCCGAACCCCAAGTCCGTCGACATGGAACTGACAAGGTCTACTACATGGGTCCGGAGACCGATCCCGGCGCACCGAGCCCCGTCGAACACCAAGACCCTCGGAGCACCAAGATCGCCTCACGGATTCCGAAGCCCGATCCCGACAAGATCGTCGCAACGACAAGATCGACACCGACGCAAAACGCCAAGTTCTCCACCTCGAACGCCACGACCGTCTACACGGACCCGAAGGCCACGAATGCGACACGATCGGCACCGACCAGGGCGGATCCGAAGCGCCCCGACGCCACAACCAAGTCCTTCTTCCGGGGTGCGACAAGATCTACCTCCGTTATCCGAGAACGATCCCGCCGAGGCCGAACCCTAGACCCGGAACCCTGAGACCGAACCCCGAACCCCGGAACCCCAAGATCGTCGAACCCTAATGTGTGCCCCTTTTCTCGAGACCTATTTTATAAATGTAATATCAAATTGATGCATATTAAATTGTCATACTCGCATGCATATTTGTGTGGTTTGGGGGCCTTATGCCGATTCACCTCATAATTAAATATGGGGTCCATATGCGGGCAAATCTAGTCTCATATTGGCCTCATTTAAATTTGAGTAGCAAACCGGTAACTTATCTTGCCCTGTTATTACAACATTTAATTGCGGGGTAGTTAAACAACTTGAACCATTTAATTAATTGTCGGGACCCGGTTCCGTTTAATATGCCTCATTGCATCGCACCTTGACATGTCATACATCATACATGCATCATGCCCGATCTTTTGCCGTAATATTAAATATTGCATCCGGTGTTTATTCTAGTGTTTTGCTTCTTCGCGGATAAGGCCGTTGAGTTGATGTGAGCTTCGCCCCGATCTTCGGTTGAACCTTCGGCAATGTTTTCGCAGCATCTCCCTTTCTACCTATCTTACTTTTATAGTATTTATTTCCTCCTGTTGATCTATTGCTATCTGTGTTGTGATGCTCTAGTTTTCGTACCCGTGGTATCCCTTGCAGCCTTATATTGCCTTGGACACCTCCTATTACCTGTTGTTTGGTAGATAGTTGGTCCTGCGCGTCGTAGTCGCTTGCTCAAGTGCTGTTGCGTGTCGTCAAGTACCACAGTTGTTGGAGTATTGCCGCATGTTTGATGTTGGAGATGATCATGGCTTTATTTATCGTTCACTTTAATTACTGTTTAACAACTAAAATTTGAAGTAAGTAAGCAGAGGCACAGGTGGGCAATAGATGTTATTTGGTTGTTAACCGTCCACTTGTGTCACGTAGGACCCCGAGTGATTGATACCTGTTCCTTGATTTATCGCGCTATCCACATCCGGGAGGATTATGGGACCCCCCCTGAGCCAAAGCTTGATTCATTCTTATTTCTTGGGGCCACAAACTAGTTTGAGGTTTTATTTACGATCTTGTACTTATGCCATGCTTTACTGCTTTATTTAAATTGTGCGATGGATAGCACATGTACTGTTTAGGTAAGCGGAGTGTTTTCGCGGTATCGACAAGCCCAGTTTTGGGTTCCCAGTCGTTTACAGCCATTGACGCAAACCTTGAGTCCGTCTCGGAGTCAGCTAACTTCGTTGCGGGTGTACTCAATGGGGTGGCCCCCGGAAATATTTCTGAATCCTGTGATTGCTTTGTCGTGAAGGCCTCGTTGGGTTTTGATTTGGTTTTTCCGAGGTTGATCGAGTGTGTGTTGCTATTTGTGCACCCCTGCAGGGTAAAACTTTCTGAAAGCCGTGTCCGCGGTTATGGACGACTTGGAGCACAGTATCTCGATCATAGACAACTATAACTAAAGTAGTGCTATAAATTTGACTTTATAATGACTAGTAATCAGCTTCACTATAATGGAATGGCTAAATAAAACTACCAACAATTGCTTGTTTGGTTTGTCGCTTGCAACAATTGTATCTGACTTGTAAGTATTGCAACTACAACGGAATGGCTAAATAAAAGTACCAACAACTGCTGGGTTTTGGGATATCTCATGCTAATTGTATCTGACTAGTAAGTGTTGCAACTACAATGGAATGGTTAAATAAAAGTGCCCACTGCTTATTTTTATCAGGATGACTATCTATACCTGACTAGTAATTGCTGCAATGATAACGGAATAAATAAAACTGCCAACTGTGTGAGTTCCTCGGTGGACTTCCTCGTTTGGTCTCGAGGGGAAAATACCCGGATGGGATTGTTTGGTGTAAGATTCAGGTTGGATCCGAATAGCTCTTTCTTATCCCTCTCTGATAGCCGACAGTTGTATCGAGTCTCTATAGGTTGTTTAGTGCATGCTGCGCTGCCGCTTCAGTCCACCATACCTATGTAGGCGAGGACCGCCGAATTCTAGCCTCGCTGTCTTGGCCTCGATCGACGCCTCTTTTTCCTTGGCCCTTTGTCGGCACCCCTTTTGTTTAAGCAGGTTTTGAGATCGACGTCGTTAGCAGGGTTACCCTTCCGGCTTGGCCTGGGCAGGGTTATGGACGCCATTGGTTATTCTTCAGGGCTCTTAGACCCATTTGCATCTTGTCCGTAGTTGGACGCTCTATCATTTTCAAGGTGATTTGGATCTTTGTATATTATATCTATATTCTTGAATCATGGAGTCGCTGTGGTATATATATATATCTGTTCTGTGGGTCCCATCGAGAACTGTTGTGTAATGTTATTACTTCGTTTTCCACCCGCACGAAAGTGCCTGGTGGGCACCTTTGAATCGTTTCTATGCGGGTTTGGCGGGTTTCGCTAAAACTTGCATAGGGTCGATTCTGAGGGTGTTACATAGCCCAAGTCACAGATAGGTGGGGTTGAGGACACGTCATCCGCCACGTTGGCATGGACTAGTTAAACGGGTGGACCAGGTCAAGGTGACGCAGGCACGACGTCGTCGTGACGTCGGCATGGCACCATTTCGCCGGCCACCCATAGTTGGTCGCCGGAGCCGGTGTTTGCGAGCGCGCGCGGCCAAGCGAGACTATACGTTCGAACAAGTAGGTCACGTTGATGCTATTAGTGGTCGCGCCGCCCTCTATTGGTCATCGGAACCACTTCAATGATGACAAATGACGGTGGTGTACGGCGGCGCTACGGTGCGAGCATGCTAGAGAGCGCGATAGGGATAGAGGAAAGATGTCTGAGCATTAATGACTCACCAGGTTGCAGCGGTGATGTCGGTGTGGACAGACGCGGTCGGAGGCGAGCTCTCCGACGAGAATTCCGATGAACCACGGCGGAAGGGAACAACAAAATTCACTCTCCCCGGAGCTCCCCTTGATGATGTACTCCACCCAGAGGATCTACAGAGCACATTGCTTCTCTAGGGCTACTTGGAAGGGAGAGGAGAGGTGCGTCACGACGGAGATTCGTCAACGAGGTTAGCTAGGATTGAGGCAGATTTATTCTTCTTAGCGCCGCTCCCACCACCCAATAGCGCACCAAGGAAAGAATACCCTAACCCTAACTACTAGGTTGAGGAACGAGGTCCCTCTCCCTCCTGCCGCCCGTAGCGGCAAGCTGAGGGAGAGGTAACCAGCCCTCCCGTCGGCTGATATGGGGGGAGAGAGTTGGGGGGTCACCGCCTCCTGTGAGAGAGCGTGTCGACCTGGTCCTGCACAGGTTGCAAGTTTGCCGACCTATTCGGCACAACTTGTTGGGTCTGGTTGCTAAGTCTGGTGCTTATGTAGCGAGGCTACGAGACGACCGAGCCATGCAACGTCGGTGGCTGGCGGTGAAAGTCCAGGAGGCTTCTCTGGAGCTGTGTGTGTCTTTTTTATTGCGATAGTCTCCTAGAATCATGTGGGAGACATGCTTTGTTCCTTGTGTGGGTTTTTATCTTAGTGGTTCTCGGCTCCATTTTTGCTTATAGACCAAGTCAACTCTATTCTTCTACACATTCTGCCCTCTTGAAGTTTTTTTTTAATAAAAATTGCGCATATAGATCAGCTCAAGCAAATTCAAGGAGGAGCTCAATTGGATTAAGCATAGGGCAAGGAAAGTTTGCACAATCTTTCGGCTCTCTCTTCTTTTGCATGTTTGTAAAAAACTCATATTATCAATACACATAGAATGTTGATGTTTCACGTAAAAGAAATAGATCAATTCTTTTTTAGGACACTACGGCGGGCACAAATCCTGGCCTGAACCATTTGAACAACAGAAAGTAACAAAGTTCGTACACTTAAAATCTCAGAAAAGAGTAAAAAATATAAACAACCCTCAAAAGAATAATTACCGCCTAAAGGAGAAAAAGGCGGTTGATCAACACGAAAAATGTTCAGCACTATATAGATCAGCTCATAAACGATACAAATAGATCATGTTACAAAGACCGTACATATAACAGCGACATTTTACTAGAAACAAAGCAAACGCTCATAGCACGAGGAAGGCCGCTGCCATTCTCAATAAGGTTGTAGCATATTCTGGTGACATTGACATTACACTAGATAGGTAAATTATGAGTTAAGTTGTTTATTTTTTCGAGAACATTATGTAGTCCTACGATAGCTTCTGAAAAACCTTATAGCAAGAGATCTAAGCTCTCAACAACATGTATAGACATACATATATCTAGATGTTTATTAGTGTATAGGTATATGCGAAACTATATAAATTTGTGCTATTTAATTCTGGACATAAGGAGTAATATTACCCCTTCTCCAAAATATAGTATACTTTGCTAGGCTAATTTTTTGAGAAACACATTATAGACACATACAGTATTTACAAACGGGAATAGTTCTAATTAAAACATTGGTTTTGGGTGATACAGAGTGGGGTGATGGTAAAGTAGAATATTGATGTTTCACACGGATATTCGCTTCGGCTTGAAGGTGCAAATACACCCATTATAAGAAAACATATTTTAAAATATCAAAAAACAATTCTGCATATATATTAGAATATTTTATGTTGGTTTACAAGTTTTCAGGATGAAAGAACATTTTATGTATTGTGTATAAAATGATAAAATGTGTTACAGGAATACGACTATTCACATGACATTTTTTTGTCTTTTTTATACACAACACATAAAATGTTCTTTTATCCTAAAAACTTATGAACCAACATAAAATGTTCGAATGTATATATAATTTTTTTTCTTCAAATTTTCTAACATTTTGAAATACTATGTTTTCTCATAATAAATACATTTACACCTATGAGCTGAATTGCCGTCTCCTGTTTCACATCAAAACATAGACCAGCTCACAGATGGTACAAATAAAAGCATGTTATGGAGACAGTACACCACGGACATTTTAGTACTAATACACCCTCCGTCTTAAAATATAATATGTTTTTGACTTTTTTTTCTAAAATACATGTATCTAGATCCTTTTAAACACTAAAAAATGTCTAAATAGATATGTTTTATAAAAAATACTAAAACATCTTATATTTAGAAATCAGAGGGAGTAGAAGCAAAGCAAACGCTCACAGGTATGCTAGCGGCGGAACCATCTCACCCACTTCCGTTTAAAACACAAAAAACGTAAACCAAAATCACCGGAATCGATCGCTTCTAGCAAATACATTCCCATGCGGGAATTGCTAGTACTCCCTCTGTCACGGTTTAGAGGGAGTTTTAGAAAGATTTTTGGAACCAAGGCGGGTGCTGATTGGACCAAATTTGTGCCAAAAACATGCGTCCATTAATTATTCGACGCCCTATTAAACGTAATTAATCAATAGAAACAAGGAGTTTAAGTGCATGTATTGGTGGAGTTGCATGCAAGAATTAATTCATTGGCTGCATGGAGTAGAAAATGAGGAGGAAAAAATGCATTAATTATGTAATTAAGTCTAACACGCCTAGAAGGGGAGGAGTTTTGTAAACGCATGACATTTATAATACGCCCTTAAAACCGTGACGAAGGGAGTAAGATAGATCGACCAGACTCAGAAATCATGTACCCATAGTTTTGGGTGATGGGTAGAAGAACTACGGAGCCCATATAGGCCTGCTGACGGACGGTGACGGGACCTAGCCCTGCTCTCATTCTCTCGACGCAGGTGTGATGCTAGTAGAGATTTTAGAGCGCCCATCCCATTTTTAGAGCGCCCAATCGGCAGCCCATCGCGGACAGCACAGTGGTGACGGGGTGGATATGCGGTTTGCTTATTCTTTAGTCCCACCTCGCTTACTTGGGGTCGTGGGACCTTGCTTATATACCTGCGGGACTGCATAGCGCGCAACTAGACGAGGGTGAGTTGTGGCAAGGGAGGAGTGCCCGCGTAACGAGCGTACCGTACGGTGCGCGTTTCAAAACCCTAAACCAACGGGTGCTCCCTTTCGAGGTAGACGCGCGTGGCGTTTGTGCTTTACCAAAACAGGTGTTTCCCCGGCTCTTTCACCTTCATAAATTTAAGTGGCGATGACCTGCGCGGGCACCCCTCCCAGTCAATTTGTTAGGATTTGCAGGTGGGTCTCCAGCCCTATATATCCGCTCCTAACAAGATCCCTCTTTTTTCCATTTTCATTTATTTTTCCTGTGTGTAACCCCACCCATTCAATTTGTTAGGATTTGCCGGTGGGTCTCCAGCCCTATATATCCGCTCCTAACAAATAGATCCCCTCCTTTTTTCCATTTTCATTTATTTTTCCTGTGTGTAATAAGATTTTTTATATACGTGAAAAGCATGCAGAACTGGAAGGGAAAAAAAATAAAATGTCATAATACATTGGTCGGATTATTTGATGGTCTGGGCTTAGTGATGTTTCTTTTCTTTTCTTTTCTACTCCTATAACAAGACTTTTTTAAATGAAGAACTCTCTCAAATTGGAAAGAAAACATAAAATGCTCCTAACTAACATATAAATAATATACTGCTTAGAGCATCGGTCCGATTATTTGACGGTCATAACTAAAATAGGTTTTTTATAATGAAGACGTTGTTTTATGTTCTAGCGAGTCAATAATAGTATAGCTTAAGCGTGGTTGTCTGTCTGAGTTCTGAGAGCATATGCGCGCTCGCTGCCTTCGCCTTGCCGCTACTTGTGGACAGTTGACAACATATGCCGCTGCATGTAGGCCAAGGCTATTTTTGCGCGTCTGGTCCCGCGAGTGTTAGAGCATTTCCACTCGCCTACCTAGGACACCGATCCGAACGCCGAATTTAGATCCGGACGTCGAAAATCGGCCCAGTCACGTACCCAGGAACCTGTTTTCATCCGGATTTGAGCGAACTTTGGTTCGGCCTTCCCAGGTCATACCCAGGATCCCGGATACGCCCTGGGAACGTCGAACGCAGTGAAAATGGGCGTGGGCCAGCTCTGTCGGCGAGAGAAGACTAAACTCCCGCCACTTCGCCGAGCTCCCACCTTTTTCTATCTCCCCTCCCGCCACTCCGCCGAGCTCCCTCCCACCATGCCGCCCAAGAGCTTCGTCCAACCCAGATCGATCCTCGGTGAGGATACAACGGAGAAGAACGCCGGAGGGCATGTCCGACGGCGCGTGGGCGTCCAAGGAGACGGCCAGGAAGATGGCGTCGATGGACCGGAAGGACAGAAAGGAGAGGGCGAAGCTCCGGCAAGACCAAGAGAAGGCGGCGACGGCGGAAGAGCAGGCGATCGTGAGGGCAAAACATGCGGCGATGACGAGGTCGGCGTTGATGGCGGCGCCATACCCACCCAACTGGGGAAGCCAGGCAAGCGTCGGCTAGCCGGCCAGATTCTCGTCGATCTCTCCGGCCGGTTTCCAGGAGAGCCAGGCGGCTGCTCGGCAGAGGTACCCCCCCCCCCCCCCCCCCCCCGAGTTTGACGGCGGGTTCAACCCCAACGTGGTCATCCCCTGCCCGGTGTCGCGCCCTCCTTCGGCCTTCAACGTGGACATCAACCTCCCCTACTCCACCTCTCCGGCGTACACAGGCCCCGCTCTGCGCCGTGGACCACTGCCTTTCGGCGCAAGCTCAATGCAAGGAACCTACGGCGAGGCCGACGCGCGCAACATGTTCGGCGGAATGCCGGTCACTCTGCCGACGGGCATGTCGGCCGAGACGTACATGGAGGACATCAACGCTGAGCACGACATCGAGTCTCAGGATCTCACCGACATCGACGCCGAGGAGACGCAGGCAGAGCCGACGCAGGCAGAGGACGCTGAGGGTGAAGCCTTGGAGCTGGCGAAACAAGAAGGGAAAGAAGAAGCCGAGCACTTGGCGGAAGCTCGGATCAAGTGGACCGTGGCCGAGGACACCTGTCTCGCCGAAGCTTGGAAAACAGTGAGCATGGATCCGATCACCGGTGCCAACCAGAATTCAGACAACTATTGGCGGTGCGTGAAGGTAGCGTTCGACGAGCGTAGCCTTTGCCACCCAAAGTATCGCAAAATTCATATGGAGCAAGGGGAGAAGGATATTACCAATCATTGGGCGATCATCCAGACTGCATGCAGCAAGTGACACAGATGTGTGGAAGAGGTGGAACACACACAAGCCGACGGGGAAAACATGGACAACAAGGTACTCGCGAACACTAGCTTTGTCATGCACTCGCTTCCATTTGGACACACTTGACACACTTTCATTTTGTAGCTTCGTTGTGCACTTGCTTTGTTTCTGAGAGGACATGAAGATGGAGTTCAAGTTTCATCATGTCTTCGAGGAGATCGAGCACTGCGAGAACTGGCGGGACACTCGTCTGAGTCTCTTCCAAGACCAAGGACGGCGTTTACAACCCGGAGGCCCCTCCCTCTGCTGCCAGCGAAGGAAGACCAGAGATGGGCCAGAAGAAGGTGAAGATGCTCAAAGCCGCCGGACCTCCCACCGAGCGTCTCGAGGCTTCGATGGGGAAATGCATCGCCTACACGAGGGCGCAGGCCGAGAAGACCGACGAGCGCTGGAAGCAGCTGATGGAGACACAAGGGGAAAAGATGGCCCTCATCAAGGCCAACCTCGCCGAGAAGAAGGCCAACTACGCCGCCAAGAAACTGAACACGGATCTCAAGTTCCTGATGGGCGGCTAGGACACGTCGAAGATGAGCTCGCCGGTCAAGGCCTGGTACATGGCGCAACGCCAGGCCATCCTCCAGGGCGAGATCTCGCCTCCCCTTCCTCTTTGCCGACCGCCCCTGCGCCAAACGCCCCCATGCTGAGCTCTGCTTCCACTTCCTCCAACCCCTCGCCGTCCGCCGGCGAGACGGATGACCACGCCGTGTCGACCACGCCGCAGGAGCCCATCCCCGTCGACGACTGAGAGTCATTTTCCCTGTTATGTAATAAAAATCTGTCGCCGAATTTCTAGGCGTTCTGTCGAACACCTTGTGGCCGAGCACTCGCCGGCGGAAACGATAAAGATTCAAATATGTCATTTTTTCGCTGGTACAAATCACTGGTGCAGAGTGGGAAATCGGCGTATCGGCGAAATCAAGTTCCGTCTGGCCAAAAAAAGTCCAGATTTCGGCCTAGGTTCGCCCAGCGAATGGAGATGTTCTTAGCTCTTTTGTCTTCCCGGTCTGCTTCCTCTTATTGAGTGTGATGTTTAGGTGGGGTCACGATATGTTGGACCCTTTCGTCATAGGGCTAGGGTTGCTTGCACGTCGGTTCTTCACTTTTTGTAGCTCGCCTGTAGTTTAAGTTTGGTGAGTTTCTGCTAATTTGAGAGCACTTGCCCTTAGGCCATAAGCTGGAGCGGGCTGTTTGGGGCACGTCCAATTTATCCCACATAATACCGTATGCGTAAAATGCACGCGGACAAAACAAAAAAAATATGGGACTACCACCTTGACCAACATAGCCCACTTCCAGTCTGTATATCCTAAGTGCTAAGTCGATGTATTCTCCCATGTTAACATATGAATATGAGATAGGCTTTGGTAGGTACAATTGTATCCGTGAATAGATGCTAGTTGTAGATAAACATTGGGTTGTTGTAACAATCGTTATAATCTGAACTTGTACCGCATGTTGTGCGTCGCCCGTCGGTTGCTACGGCTATGGCCTATATAAACTCATGAGAGCCAGATGAGACAATCATCGAGGCCTAAACCAATCTACTCTGTTATTTCTTTATTATTTACATGGTATCAGAGCTACTCTGACCAATGTCGAGCTCTACCTCTTCCTCGATCGTAGCAGCCATGCCGCCCATCTCCTATGTAGTCACCGTCTGCCTCACCTCTAAAAATCACCTCATGTGGAAAGCCCAGCTCCTTGCCTTCCTCCGCACCCACCAACTTCTTGGCATCGTCAATGGCCAGGAGCCCGCCCCGGCGAAGACCATCGACACCACCACAGCACCGGAGATAGTGCGGTCACCACCAAGGTGGCCAACGCGGCCTACACCGCCTTGTACCCCAACGACCAGGCCGTCCTCGGCGGGATACTTGCTACCGTCTCGGAGGACCTGCTTCCCCATGTTATGGCTGCGACGTCCGCCGCCGAATCTTGGGGGCAACTTGTCAACACCCAGATTTTTCAATCCTAGATGCCTGTTATGCCATACATCGCAATCCCAGGATTACCATTTTTGTGAGACATAACAGAATAGGATACCATAGTACATCATCCAATACAAACGATACATAAGTTCTTACACAAATAGGGATCTCATGATCCAGTTCTTAATACAACATCAAGCAGCGGAATACGTAATAATAACGGTAGCATAGGCGAAGCTCCATCTTCGGGGTCACAGACAATGCTGACGATGGGAGATGATCCTAGTTGTCGTAACCTTCCTGAGGTCCATCCTTAAGGTACTCCTCTTCATAGTCTGGCCATGGGAATAGCCAGGGACAAAGCCATGAGTACTCTTTAAGTACTCGCAAACTAATACTAACAGGTAAAAGGGGTTTTTGGATAATAGGACACTAGGCTCTAGGGTTGTTTTGCAAAAGCCAGATTTACCTCTACTAAGTTTAGAAGCAACGAATGCTCGTCAAAATTTTATAACTCCTATGTGGGAATTTGTATTTCATATCACAACCCTGTTGTGGTCAAGTAAAAGTCTCTATTCATTTCACAAGTCATTTTGAAAAGTCTAACGGGGGAACAGTATGGCCACTCCAACAGTCCATAACCGCAGACGCGGCTATTCGAATAGTTTGACACTCTGCAGAGATTGTACACTTTCACCACAACATTCGATACATCCGTCAGGAACAAATCCTTAATTCACCATACTCAGTATGCGGATAATCAATCCTAACCTTTCGATTACACGCCCTAGTATAAGAACCTCTCCTGTGAGTTTTGCCTCCCAACCATGACCAACTGTCATCTTGGGTACTGCACAGGTGGACAATCTTCACAAGGTAGCCTCAGCTCAGACCTTGGCCGTGAGGGAACTAATACTGAGGTATATAAGTTTCCAGTCAAGCCCTACCCAATATTCGGGTATTGTGGTTGTACGATAAAATTGGAATGGTATCGCATCCAGACAATCATCAGTTTTATAAAGGGCTAAGGCTCATGCCTCAACATTTTCATCACCAAAATCATCAGGTGTTTGGAAACACATGTCCAAAACATTTCAATAGAATGATCCATCATTCCAAGGTTTTCATAACCATTTTTCCACCAAGTATTCCCATCTAAAGTTGATCAAGTTTTATGCTTAGCACTAGCATCTACAGGTGGGGGTAAGTAATAATGAGGGGTGGTAAACTAGTGGAGTTCTAACTAAGTTCAATCTCATGCCTTAAGGTGACATCAAGATTATCTAGCTTAGGCCAAATTTTATGCTCTTTATGCAACCTTCAAATATCTTTCTAGTATCTATAATTCACTTAAGTAAACTCTAAGTAATAGCTTTGATAAAGAAATAAAGTATAAAGCTTGTAAGTAAAAACTAGGATTGGTTTATCAAGTGGATATAATCACATATGCTTAAGGCATATAGTGGTCATGGTAACAAGTAGTGGTTTGTGTCATCAGTAGGGTATCTTGCAAGGGTTAGCTTGCACATTCACTAGTAGTATTAGGCTTGCCTTGTGCAGATCAGTGGTTGAAGTTCTCCTCGGCTTCTTCTTCGTAGAATCCTCCTTCCTCCTCGTATCCTTGGTCGGTACTATCGTCTATGAATAAATACGAGGTACACAATCACCAAACAATACTTAACTACTTGCAGTCATCACACACAAGGGTCCTATAGATGATCTAACATCATCACTAACATTACAAGATTAAAGCTTGGTTTAATTTCTTTCATTTTTAGAAAAGTAATTTCTACTCATTGAAAAACTACTTAAGATTTAATATTCTCCAAACCAAACATAGGATCATGTTGACACATGTCATCACCACATATCGTAGTCCAAGGGAATGTGATTTAAAGTGGTGTCACAATTTAATAAGGTTTTACCCTTTTATTTTAATTAATTAATGTGTCTAGAAATGCTTATGTAGCATTCTTATATTACTTGAACCTTATTTTTGCAAGTAAACTTATATATTTTTTATATATTCTGAAATGTATGGTTAAATGTGATTTTTGAGAGTTGGAATCAACTCAAAAGCTCTTATGGTTTAAATTTGAAAAATGTTTGAATGCAGAAAAGCTCCTGCCTTATTATTTTTACCATGGGTGATCTATATATCCAAATGACTTGAATCCAACGGGATTGGATTCAGCATTCCCAGACCTTTCTAACAAAATTAGTTTCATTCAATTTGGTGCACTGAATCGATCTGGGTTGAATTTTGAAGTTGGGTACAGAAGTGAGTTTGAAATAAAATAGAAAAGGTTTAATTTGAATAACTGGGCTGCGCGGGAAAAGTTAACGGGCCGGCCTGCTAAGCTCAGTGCTCCCGCGGGCTGCTTAAGTGGGTGTCCCCACTCGTCAGTGAGACAGGGAGGGGCGAAGCGGTACGGGGCAATGTGGTCGTTCGATCTGATTCTAATCCAACGGCTGGGAGTCATCGTTGACGCGAGGCAACGCCGACGAGAAAGAAACCTAGCACGGCCAGTGAGGGGTGCTGGGGGCTCACCGGGGTGCAGGCGAGGGTTGGCGAGGCGGGCGAACGACGAAGTCGACGACGGCGAACTCAGGGGTGGTCGCGGCAGCTCCTGGGGTGGACAAAATCGATGGCGCCCTTCTTCTCCACAGGCGGCGGGCTCCGGTGAAATTCCGGCGAGGTGGTGCTCGCCTTGCTCCGAGAACGGTGTGGCACGATAAGTGAGAAGAGGGGAATGAGGTGCTATGAAGAAATCGACTGGGGGTGGCCTCTATTATAGTCGAACAAGGGGACCGGCGGGGCGCAAGGTGAGCTCGTCGGGGGCGATGTTACAGGCGGCTATTGGCATGGGCGAAGGTAGGGGACGGTGTGGTGTTCCCTGGCGATGCTCAACGACATGGTTTTGAGGCGTGGGGCGGTGCGGCTTGGTCGGAACGCGACGGTGCTCTGCGTGGCAGAGGCGGCGTCTTTGACGGCGAGCGGTGGCTGTGCGGCACGGGGCGGCGAACAAGGATGTCTGGGAGTCTCCTGGGTTGGTGTGGATTATGTATGCACGCGACGAGGGCGGCGCGCGGTCTGTGGGCGCTGGTCGAGGGTGGCGCTCTGGCGCATGCTCGACATGGTCGCTGGCAAGGATGGCATGGTTCGTGCGTGTGGTCCAGGGCTTGGCAACGCTCGCAGCTGGGACAGGGGGTGGCGGTGGACGGTGGGCTGCCTCCCAGACATGCTGGCTAGACTTGCTTCTCTTTCTAGCTTGCTGTCGACATGGGGGTGACAAGGTTGGCTTCGGCTGTTCACCATTGATGGTAATTCCAAGCTCACAGTGGTGCTAGTGTTTAGTTAATCTTGCTAGATGATCTACTGAGCTGGTTGTGAGCTAGAGAGGGAACAAGTTAGGCTTCAATCACTGCTCACTATAGTGTTTAGGATTTTGATGATTTGTGTCTGCAACCTGTTTGATGAAATGGCCGCATGAAATCAAGTTTTGAATTTTGAAAAGATTTTTGGTGGGTTTGCTAGATTGGTGCTGGTGAGTCTGCAGATGCTTGGGTTTTGAAAGTTAAGCTTGTTTGAGTGGTTTTTGAAAAAGTGGGATCTTCCCATATGATAAAGATTCAATTTTGAATTGTCATTTAAACTATGCATTTGAAAGTTTCTGGGTGATCACAAAGTGGGCCTTGATACCTTGTTATGAGTACATTCAAGGGGTGCAAAGATCCAAAATATTTTCCATTAGGTTCTGAAAGTTTGAGACAACCAAAGTAGGCATGGGAGTAAAATTGGTCAAAATGACCATTCCTTTATTTTATTGGTTTTGATTTATTTTTTCTTAGGAAAAGTTTGGGAAAAGTTTAGATGATGTTTATTTCACCTAAGAAACATTTTACAAGCAAAGAAACACATAAACAAGTTGGTTCAAAAGAATTTCAATTTAAATGCATACACATATGCATGCTTTCATAATTTTAATTAGAAAAGTTTTTGTTAACCCTAATTTTGATGATTAGAGTTTGATGATTTAAGTTTAGTATTTTTGGGATGTTACAAACCTTCCCCCCTTAAACAAAATCTCGTCCCGAGATTTGAAAAAGGACGAAAAGATTACCTAGGATTTGAAGAGATCGCGAAACTCCGTCCTGATGTGATCTTCGCGTTCCCAGGTAGCTTCCTCTTCTGTGTGGTTGCTCCACTGGATCTTGAGAAACTTTATGCTTCGGGTTCGGGTAGTTCTGAAGGCTTCTTCCAAAATACGGATGGGTACTTCGGGATAGGTCAGGTAATCGTTGATCTCTATGGTCCGATGATCGATATTCTTGAACACTTCGGTCTTCTCGGGGACTTCGAGACACTTGCGAAGTAATGAGATATGGAACACATTGTGCACGGCTGACATCTCTTCAGGTAATTCCAATTGATACGACACTTCTCCTCGACGGTTCAGAACTTTGAAAGGTCCGATATATCTGGGGGATAACTTTCCTTTGAGTTGGAAACGCGGCATTCCCTTCAATGGCGACACTTTCAGATAAACAAAATCTCCTATGTTGAAGGCGAGGTCTCTACGTCTCTTGTCAGCGTAACTCTTCTGTCGGGATTGGGCGGTCTTGAGGTGCTCACGAATCTTGTGAACCTTCTCTTCTGCTTCTCGTAGGATGTCGGGTCCGAAGATCTGACTCTCTCCTACTTCCCACCAGTTCAAAGGGGTGCGACACTTCCTTCCGTACATGAATTCAAATGGGGCCATTTGCAAACTGGCTTGATAACTATTGTTGTATGAAAATTCTGCGAACGGCAGACAGTCTTCCCACTTGGATCCATATTCTAACTCGCATGCTCTCAGCATATCTTCGAGTATTTGATTTACTCGCTCCGTTTGTCCATCGGTCTGAGGGTGATAAGCGGTACTGAAATCTAGGCGGGTTCCTCAACCTTCTTGGACTTTCTTCCAGAATCTCGAGGTAAACTGAGTTCCTCGATCCGATACTATGTTCTTGGGGACTCCGTGCAAACTGACAATTCTAGCGATGTATAACTCCGCTAGTTTCGAACTCTGATATGTGGTCTTGACTGGCAAGAAATGGGCGACTTTGGACAATCTGTCCACTATGACCCAGATAGAGTCATTTCCCCTACTAGAAGTAGGTAGTCCAGTGATAAAGTCCATTCCTACAGAATCCCATTTCCATTCCGGAATCTGCAAGGGTTGCAACAATCCAGCGGGTCTTTGATGTCCTGCCTTAACTCGCTGACATATATCACACTTGGCGATATAGCTTCCGATTTCTCTCTTCATCTTATGCCACCAAAATTGCTCTTTTAAATCTTGATACATCTTAGTTCCTCCAGGATGGATAGAATAAAGAGTATCATGAGCCTCCTTCAAAATAACTTCTTTCAACTCAGAATCTGATGGTACACAAAGGCGTCCTTTGTACCACAAAACTCCTTCTTTGTCCTCGGTGAATCCAGGTACTTTGCCTGTACCGATACGACGCTTGATTCCGTCAATACTGGCATTTACCTTCTGCGCCTCTTTAATCTGACTGATCAAAGTGGGCTGGAGTTCTATGCTAGCCAAAAATCCTTCACTTACTAATTCCATTCAAAAAGCTTCCATCTTCTTTGTGCAAACTTGGTTGCTCCTTCAAAATCATGGAGTTCAAGCGGCACGGCAATCTGCTAAGGGCATCGGTTACTACGTTGGCTTTACCTGGGTGATAGTGAATGTCCAGATCGTAATCCTTTATTATCTCAATCCATCTTCTCTGCCTCATATTCAGCTCCTTCTGAGTGAATATATACTTTAGGCTCTTGTGATACGAATAAATTTCACAACGGTTTCCCATCAGGTAATGTCTCCATGTCTTCAGGGCTAGAACTACGGCTGCGAGTTCGAGGTCATGGGTTGGGTAGTTTTGCTCATGTTGCTTCAGTTGTCGCGATAGATAAGATATAACTTTGCCTTCTTGCATTAGCACACATCCGAGACCAATCTTGGATGCATCACAATACACATCGAAGGGCTTCGTGATATCCGACATGATCAAGATTGGGGCTGAAATCAATCTCCTCTCGAGTTCTTGAAAACTTGCTTCACATTTGTCAGTCCATTCAAACTTCTTGTCCTTCTTCAGCAATTGGGTCATGGGTCTGGCGATACTAGAGAATCCTTCTACAAATTTGCGGTAATATCCCGCCAATCCGAGAAATGCACGAACTTGGGTTTGAGTGGTTGGGGCTTGCCAATCTTCTACATCTTTCACTTTGGCAGGGTCAACAGCAATTCCTCCGGCTGATACAATGTGACCGAGGAATCCTACCTCCTGTAACCAGAATTCACATTTGCTAAACTTTGCATACAGCTGATGCTCTCTAAGGGTTCCAAGAATGCTCCTTAGGTGTAGCTCATGTTCTTCTTCTGATTTGGAATAAATCAGAATGTCATCGATGAAAACAACGACAAACTTATCCAGGAAGTACATAAAAATCTTATTCATGAGATCTATGAAATAAGCGGGGGCATTGGTTAATCTGAAAGACATGACCGTATACTCATACAATCCATATCTGGTGGTAAAGGCAGTCTTTGGAATATCCTCTGCACGAATTTTGAGTTGATGATAGCCAGTTCTAAGATCAATCTTAGAAAACACTTTGGCACCGGTCAGCTGATCTAAAAAATCCTCTATCTTGGGCAAGGGGTACTTGTTCTTGATGGTGACATCATTCAACTTCCGATAATCCGTACACAAACGGTTACCTCCATCCTTCTTGTCCAAAAACAAGACAGGTGATCTCCAAGGTGACGCACTTGGTTGAATCAATCCAATTTCCAGCATGGAATCCAGTTGCTTCTTCAGTTCTGCGAGCTCTGACGGTTTCATACTATATGGTCTCTGGGCTATGGGTCCAGTTCCGGGGATTAGTTCGATGATGAACTCGATATCCCGATCTGGGGGCATACCGGGCAAAACATCTGGAACTACATCGGGGTATTCACAAACTATCCAGACTTGGTCAATGGTAGGTTGGGCTATACTCTTGTTACACTTGAATTGGCGGGGTAAGGTTTTAGATATATGCTCGACTGATATTCCGGCGGTACTGGTCATAGTTATGGCTTTCTTGGCACAGTCAATTAATCCTTTATGTTTGGACATCCAATCCATTCCTAGTACTACTTCCAAACCTTTAGTTCCGAGTACTATCAGATTTGCATAAAAATTTATGCCATGGATTCGGATAGGGATGGCTTTGCAAATTTGCCTAGCCTTGGTGGTTGATCTGGGAATTTGAACAATCATGACATGCTTTAGTTTGGTTGGTTGAATTTTACTACTGCATGCAAATTCTTCGGTGACAAATGAATGCGATGCACCAGAATCAAACAACACTCTTGAAAGTACTGAATTAACCGAAAACATACCCAGCACGACGTCTGGCGCTTCCTGAGCTTCTTCAACATGCATGAGAAAAAGACGGCCATTGCGGTTGAGTGAATTCCTGGCTGAACACGACGCAGCTGCTGAGCTGGGACATTGGCATTGGGGGATGTAACATTCTTCTTGTTGGGGAACTCGTTGGAATAGTGGCCTTTATTTCCACAGTCATAACATGTCACTTGCGACTTGTCCTTGGCTGCTACAGGCACATCATTTCTTCCAGTCCTCGGGGCAGTGTTGGTGTTGGCGGTAACATTGTTGTTGTTGAACTTGGCTGGGGCACGATTGAAATTTCTAGAGTTGTCGGGGTTGTTGTGGTTTCCTCCGGGTCTAGGGTTTCCACGGTTGGGATAGGTGGGACGGGTCATCGGGGGTCTGTTGGTCCTTGGGGCAAATCCCGGAGATGGGTTAGGGCGATACTTTGGGGTCTTATGGGTTCCTGGCTGATGCATCATACGACGCTTGCGGTTCTCATTGGCTTGGTTGATCTTTCCTTCCCTCTGGATAGCAGAGTCGAAAAGGGCTTCAATATCCGCAAAGGGGATATTGACTAACACCGTCTGCATCTCATCATGCAGACCATTCAGGAATCTTTCTTTCTTCTTGGATTTAGTGTCTATTTCATCCGGGGCATACCTAGCTAATGACAAAAATTTGTCACGGTATTCCACTACAGTCATCCTTCCTTGCTTCAGCTCTCTGAACTCATCTCTCATTCTCTTGATCAAACCCGGTGGCACATGGGTTCTGCTAAACTTGACCTTGAATTCCTCCCAGGTCATCATCTGGCCTCCGGTCATTGCGCGAACACTGTTCCACCATGCTATGGCATCTCCGGCTAGATAGTGGGTGGCGAACAGGACTTTCTCGTTGGCTTCCACTCCGGCTACTTCTAAGTTATTTTCCATGGTTTGCAGCTAATCATCGGCGTCGAGGGGTTCTTCTGACTTAGTGAAAACAGGTGGGTTGGTATTCTGGAAATTCTTGAGCTTAGATCCATGGTGGTCCTGATTTCCATGGCCTTGGTTGTTGTGGGCAAGCTGGGCTATCTGCTGAAGGGTGGCTAGGTTGGCTTGACGTTCCGCTCTTTCAGCTTCACGGTCAGAAGTCAACATTTGCAGAATCTGCAACATCGGGTCCGGGGTGGAATCTGCAGCATCTGAAGATTGAGGTAGATCATGAGAAAAGAGGGAAATTTCTAAAGTTTTGGGGTCTTTGAAAAGTTTTTAAGATTTGACTCGGATTTTTCTAGCAACTTGCTTTTTCATTCATTCATTCACAGCACACGATACAACACACACCATATCAAAGGAAAGCAGATGGTTTTAAGAACCATTCTGAGAATTACGATACAGTGGGACCGAATACTACTCACTACGCTAGTGCTCAAGTGCTACTACTCCTTGGAATCTGTGGCTTCATCATCCTCATCATCATCGATGAAGGCAAAATCATCCTCATCGGTGAAGAAATCCATAGCCTGATCCTCCAGAAAATCGTCGTCATCGCTGAGATAGGAGTAGGGGTTTCCACAAAGATCCTCTCCGGCATTCTCCGTTTCCTCCAACTGCATGTCTCTCTCGTGGATGGTCTCCTCCATATATGAGATGCGGTGGCGAAGACGGACAATGATGCGCTCCTTCTTGTCGAGCTGGCGGCGGCGAGACTTGCGATCCTTTGCTAGAAGGGCGATGGTCTGGTCCTTCGTCTTGATGATGGCAAACTTGTGGTTGCAGTAGTCACGGCAGTTGTCCAAATCTTGCTGACGATCGTACATCATGAAGCTAAGGTGGTCCAATTGGGTCTTCAGCTCGGGGTGGTATGGGGCTTCCAGTGGTTGTCCATTAGCATCATGCCTTGGGCAAAACTCAAAGCGAGTACCCTTGATCTGATTGATGCTCTGCCCACACAGACGGGAAAGAGCTTCTTGCATGGCTCTGGCAAGTCCATCGAGCCAGTTGTTTTCCCTCAAGGTAAACTGAATTCCCTCCTCAGTGGGAGGTTCAATCTTTCCTCGGAGACTTGCAACAATTAGCCACTGCAGATCTTCTCCTCCTTGATCATTGAGCTGAGCTCCGAAGAACTCGGGGTGAGGACGCTCCAGAAGTTCCGAAAGCTGGTCCAAATCCCTCTCAAAGATCAGGTATCCTCCATTCCCAAGTTGGTAAAACTTGTTGTACTTCACGTCCATCTATAAGAATATAGGATGAGTAAGTTAGTAGAGTGGTCAAGTGTGTCCAATTTTATGTATTTTTGCAAGAGTTTTTGAGGAACATGAATTTTCATGAAAGAATCAAAGGGATAAGAATGAGAATAAGTTTTTGTAAATATTTGTTTTCTTTGGTTTTGGAAAATAAGTTTTTGTTTTTAAACGTCCAGCCTAACTAGGGTCTCCTATGGTCAGGATGGCTCTGATACCAACTTGTCAACACCCGGATTTTTCAATCCTAGATGCGTGTTATGCCATACATCGCAATCCCAGGATTACTATTTTTGTGAGACATAACAGAATTGGATACATCATCCATTACAAACGATACATAAGTTCTTATACAAATAGGGATCTCATGATCCAGTTCTTAATACAACATCAAGCAGCGGAATACGTAATAATAACGGTAGCGTAGGCGAAGCTCCATCTTGAGGTCACGGTAATCTTGACGATGGGAGATGATCCTAGTTGTCGTAACCTTCAGGTCCATCCTCAAGGTACTCCTCTTCATAGTCGCCATGGGAACAGCCAGGACAAAGCCATGAGTACTCTTTAAGTACTGCAAACTAATACTAACGGTAAAGGGGTTTTTGGATAATAGGACACTAGGCTCTAGGGTTGTTTTGCAAAAGCAGTTTACCTCTACTAAGTTTAGAAGCAACGAATGCTCATCAAAATTTTATAACTCCTAAGTGGGAATTTGTATTTCATATCACAACCTGTTGTGGTCAAGTCAAAGTCTCAATTCATTTCACAAGTCATTTTGAAAAGTCGGCGGGGAACAATATGGCCACTCAATCTGTCCATAATCATGACGCTATTCGAATAGTTTGACACTCTGCAGAGATTGTACACTTTCACCACAACATTCGATACATCCGTCAGGAACAAATCCTGAATTCACCATACTCAGTATGCGAATAATCAATCCTAACCTTTCGATTACACGGCCTAGTATAAGCACCTCTCCTGTGAGTTTGGCCTCCCAACCATGACCAATTGTCATCTTGGGTACTGCACAGGTGGACAATCTTCACAAGGTAGCCTCAGCTCAGACCTTGGCCGTGAGGGAACTAATACTAAGGTATATAAGTTTCCAGTCAAGCCCTACCCAATATTCGGGTATTGTGGCTGTAAGATAAAATTGGAATGGTATCGCATCCAGACAACCATCAGTTTTATAAAGGGCTAAGGGTCATGCCTCAACATTTTCATCACCAAAATCATCAGGTGTTTGGAAACACATGTCCAAAACATTTCAATAGAATGATCCATCATTCCAAGGTTTTCATAACCATTTTTCCACCAAGTATTCCCATCTAAAGTTGATCAAGTTTTATGCTTAGCACTAGTATCTACAGGTGGGGGTAAGTAATAATGAGGGGTGGTAAACTAGTGGAGTTCTAACTAAGTTCAATCTCATTCCTTAAGGTGACATCAAGATTATCTAGCTTAGGCCAAATTTTATGCTCTTTATGCAACCTTCAAATATCTTTCTAGTATCTATAATTCACTTAAGTAAACTCTAAGTAATAGCTTTGATAAATAAATAAAGTATAAAGCTTGTAAGTAAAAAGTAGGATTGGTTTATCAAGTGGATATAATCACATATGCTTAAGGCATATAGTGGTCATGGTAACAAGTAGTGGTTTGTGGCATCATTAGGGTATCTTGCAAGGGTTAGCTTGCACATTCACTAGTAGTATTAGGCTTGCCTTGTGCAGAGCAGTGGTTGAAGTTCTCCTCGGCTTCTTCTTCGTAGAATCCTCCTTCCTCCTCGTATCCTTGGTCGGTACTATCGTCTATGAATAAATACGAGGTACACAATCACCAAACAATAGTTAACTACTTGCAATCATCACACACAAGGGTCCTATAGATGATCTAACATCATCACTAACATTACAAGATTAAAGCTTGGTTTAATTTCTTTTATTTTTAGAAAAGTAATTTCTACTCATTGAAAAACTACTTAAGATTTAATATTCTCCAAACCAAACATGGGATCATGTTGACACATGTCATCACCACATATTATAGTCCAAGGTAATGTGATTTAAAGTGGTGTCACAATTTAATAAGGTTTTACCCTTTTATTTTAATTAATTAATGTGTCTAGAAATGCTTATGTAGCATTCTTTTATTACTTGAACCTTATTTATGCAAGTAAACCTATGTATTTTTATATATTCTGAAAGGTATGGTTAAATGTGATTTTTGAGAGTTGGAATCAACTCAAAAGATATTATGGTTTAAATTTGAAAAATGTTTGAATGCAGAAAAGCTCCTGCCTTGTTATTTTTACCATGGGTGATCTATAGATCCAAATGACTTGAATCCAATGGGCTTGGATTCAGCATTCTGAGACCTTTCTAAGAAAATTAGTTTCATTCAATTTGGTGAACTGAATCGATCTGGGTTGAATTTTGAAGTTGGGTACAAAAGTGAGTTTGAAATAAAATAGAAAAGGTTTAATTTGAATAACTGGGCTGCGCGGGAAAATTTAACGGGCCGGCCTGCTAAGCGTAGTGCTCCCGCGGGCTGCTTAAGTGGGTGTCCCCACTCGTCAGTGAGACAGGGAGGGGCGAAGCGGTACGGGGCAATGTGGGTCGTTCGATCTGATTCTAATCCAACGGCTGGGAGTAATCGTCGACGCGAGGCAACGCCGGCGAGAAAGAAACCTAGCGCGGCCAGTGAGGGGTGCTGGGGGCTCACCGGGGTGCAGGCGAGGGTCGGCGAGGCGGGCGAACGACGAAGTCGATGACGGCGAACTCAGGGGTGGTCGCGGCAGCTCCTGGGGTGGACGAAATCGATGGCGCCCTTCTTCTCCAGAGGCGGCGGGCTCCGGTGAAATTCCGGCGAGGTGGTGCTCGCCTTGCTCCGGGAACGGTGTGGCATGATAAGTGAGAAGAGGGGAGTGAGGTGGTGTGAAGAAATCGACTGGGGGTGGCCTCTATTTATAGTCAAGCGAGGGGACCGACGGGGCGCAAGGTGAGCTCGTCGGGGGCGATGTTACAAGCGGCTATTGGCATGGGCGAAGGTAGGGGACGGTGCGGTGTTCCCTGGCGATGCTCAACGACATGATTTTGAGGCGTGGGGCGGTGCGGCTTGGTCGGAGCAGCGGTGCTCTGGCAGGCGGCGTCTTTAATGACGGTGGGCTGTCTTGACGCAGGCGGCGAACAAGGATGTCTGGCGGTCTCCTGGTCGGTGGGGATTGTGTATGCACGCGGCAAGGGCGGCGCGCGTTCTGTGGGCGCTCGTCGAGGGTGGCGCTCTGGCGCACGCTTGGCATGGTCGCTGGCAAGGTTAGCATGGTTCGTGCGTGTGGTCCAGGGCTTGGAAACGCTCGCGGCTGGGACCGGGGGTGGCGATGGACGGTGGGCTGCCTCCTAGACATGCTGGCTAGACTTGCTTCTCTTCCTAGCTTGCTGTCGGCATGGGGGTGACAAGGTTGGCTTCGGCTGTTCACCATTGATGGTAATGCCAAGCTCACAGGGGTGCTAGTGTTTAGTTAATCTTGCTAGATGATCTACTGAGCTGGTTGTGAGATAGAGAGGGAACAAGTTAGGCTTCAATCACTACTCACTATAGTGTTTAGGATTTTGATGATTTGTGTCTGCAACCTATTGGATGAAATGGCCGCATGAAATCAAGTTTTGAATTTTGAAAAGATTTTTGGTGGGTTTGCTAGATTGGTGCTGGTGAGCCTGCAGATGCTTGGGTTTTGAAAGTTGAGCTTGTTTGAGTGGTTTTTGAAAAAGTGTGATCTTCCCATTTGATACAGATTCAATTTTGAATTGTCATTTAAACTATGCATTTGAAAGTTTCTGGATGATCACAAAGTGGGCCTTGATACCTTGTTATGAGTACATTCAAGGGGTGCAAAGATCCAGAAAAGTTTCCATTAGGTTCTGAAAGTTTGAGATAGCCAAAGTAGGCATGGGAGTAAAATTGGTCAAAATGACCATTCCTTTATTTTATTGGTTTTGATTTATTTGTCCTTAGGAAAAGTTTGGGAAAAGTTTAGATGATGTTTATTTCACCTAAGAAACATTTTACAAGCAAAGAAACACACAAACAAGTTGGTTCAAAAGAATTTCAATTTAAATGCATACACATATGCATGCTTTCATAATTTTAATTATAAAAGTTTTTGTTAACCCTAATTTTGATGATTAGAGTTTGATGATTTAAGTTTAGTATTTTTGGGATGTTACACAACTGGAGCGCATGTTTGCGTCGCGCTCCCGTGCGCGCCTAAACCAAATCCGCGCGCAGCTGGCGACCCCGAAGAGGTCCGATATGTCCAGGCAGAACTACTTCAAGCTAAAGAAGACACTGGGGGACACCCTGGCCGCGATCGGCCACCCTCTCCATGCCGATGAACTGATCGCCTACATCACCTCCGGTCTCGACACGGACTATGAGTCCCTCGTCTCCTTGCTCAACGTCAAGGCCGACCTGACCCTCAACAACCTGTACTCCTACCTCGCCGGGTTTGAGCACCGCCAATCCATCTACAACCCGCCCGATCTCCAGATTGGGTCAAACTCCTCCGCCAACTACGTCGGCTCTGGTCGGCAGCAGGGACTCGGCGGAGGATACCAAGGCGGGCAGGGAGGTGGCTAAGGCCGCAATGGAGGTGGCTATGGATGCCGCGGCGGAGGCAACTATGGCGGTGGTCAAGGCGGCGGACAAGGCTGCAACGGTGGCGGCGGCGATCGCCACGGTGGAGGCGGCAACAGCAGTGTGCCTCGGCCCGTTTGCCAGCTCTGCGGCAAGACTGGCCACGTGGCCCTCAAGTGCTTCAGGCGTTTTGACGCTACGTTCCATGGAGAGGAGGAGTAGCCATCGGCCAATGTGGCCGGCACTAGTTCTGGCTACCAGATGGAACCAAACTGGTACTCGGACACGGGGGCGACCGATCACATCACAAGTGATCTAGACCGCCTCTCTCCTTCATGGCCTTCTGGCAACGCCAACGTCCAAGTCGGCAACGACGCAGGTTTGCACATCGCACATATTGGTCAAAGTTCTATTAATACTTCCGCTAAATCTCTTGCACTTCGCAATGTTCTCCATGTCCCACGTATCACAAAAAATCTTGTTTCAATTCATCGCTTGACCAATGACAATGATGTGTTTGTTGAATTTCACCCTTCTTTTTTTGTCATTAAGGACCTAACAACGAGGAAAAGCCTGCTCCCAGGACCAAGTAGAGCCGGCCTCTACCCCTTTCCGCCATCCACGCTCCTTCATCATGTCAAGGCAGCCATGCTTACGTCGGTCAATAAAAAGCAATGGCATCATCGCCTCGGCCATCCATCGTCCCAAGTAGTTCAATCTATCATTAGTTTGAATAAACTTCTGCTTAGCAGATCTCATGATGCATCGGTTTGTGATGCTTGCCAACAGGAAAAGAGTCACTAACTCCCTTATGGCCCATCTAGTTTTGTTGCCAAATTTCCCTTAGAGATTGTGTACTCCGATGTATGGGGGCCAACAACGACATCAGTTGGTGGTTACAAGTATTATGTTTCCTTTATTGATGCTTTTAGAAAATTCACCTGGCTTTATCTCTTGCGTGCAAAATTTGAAGTTGAGCAAGTTTTTATTCGTTTTCAAACACATGTCGAACGACTTCTTAATCACAAAATATTGTGTGTTCAATCGGATTGGGGGGTCAATACCAACGTCTCCATAAATACCTTCAAAACAATGGTATCGCTCATCATGTGTCTTGCCCTTACACACATCAACAAAACGGCGCCGCCGAACGCAAACATAGGCATATTGTTGAAACCGGACTTGCTCTTCTTGCTCATTCATGCATGCTGGTTCGGTTTTGGGATGACGCATTTCTCGCCGCTACCTTTCTTATTAATCGTCTCCCCACCCATGTTATTGATAATGCCTCCCCTATGGAACGTCTTTTCCAAGCAAAACCTAATTATACCATGCTCAAGTCGTTCGGCTGCTCGTGCTGGCCCCATCTCCGCCCTATGAACAATAAGAAACTTGCCTTTCGCTCCAAAGAATGTGTCTTCGTTGGCTATAGCTCACATCATAAGGGGTATAAATGCCTCAACACCTCTACTGGCCGGATTCATATTTCGCGGGATGTTGTTTTTGATGAGTCTGTATTCCCGTTTGCACGCCAATTTCATGCATCCCTTAGTCCATCTGAGCCTCCTCCATCATATGTCCAACTTCTGGCATCACCAAACTCCTCCACTGTTCCCTTGCCAGCTCCTAGCGGAAGTACTAATAGGACTAATGATCTAATAGCTGATGAGCATGTTGTTTCCTTTGATCCGTGTGCAGGAACAGGTACTGACTCAGAGCACACGTCGCTCAGGACGCACTGCATGGATCATGCAAAGGGCACTGGCTCCTAGGACGCTCGCGTGGACATATCTTCCCCGCAGCCTGTGTCGCGGGCCTCCTCTCCTGCCCCGGACATCTCTCCTGACGAACGCTCCGTCGTCCCTCCCGGGCCCAGCTCTTCCGTTGCTGGGCCGTCTGGATCGTCCTCGCCCTCGGCGCCTGGGTCCCCTGCTCCGACTGAGTGGCCTCATACGCGCTCATGCTCCGGCATCGTGAAGAAACTGGAGCGCACGGACGGTACCGTCACGTACGTCTGCCAGACTGCACCACCGCCATCACTGGTTCCTACCGATCCCTCTGGTTACTCGGAAGCAGCTCTGCATGCTCCGTGGAAACAGGCAATGGATGATGAGATTGCTGCTTTGCATCGTAATGGCACCTGGAGTCTAGTGCCCTTCCGCCCTGGCCTGAATATCATTGATAGCAAGTGGGTATACAAGTTGAAGTATAAAGCTGATGGCTCGATTGATCGCTATAAATCTCGCCTCGTGGCAAAGGGATTCAAGCAGGATACGTTCAGTCCAGTGGTTAAGCACACTACCATTCGAGTTCTTCTCTCTTTGGCGTTGTCCCATAATTGGAGTATTCGGCAATTGGACGTCCATATGACTTCTTGCATGGTGTTCTTAATGAGGAGGTGTACATGTTTCGGCCACCTGGTTATGTGGATTCTCAGCATCCTCGTCATATTTGCAAGCTCCAGAAATCCCTATATGGTCTCAAGCAAGCTCCTCGTGCCTGGTTTGCTCGCCTCATCTCTCGCCTCCTTGCTCTTGGTTTCTCGTCTTCTGCCGCTGATATGTCTCTCTTCATCTTTCAGAAAGGGGGCCTATGCATATATTTCCTCATATATGTCGACGACATCATTGTTATCAGCTCATCTTCTGCAGCTATTGATCGTTTGTTGACCCAGCTTCGCCGAGATTTTGCTATCAAGGATCTTGGTGCTCTCAGCTATTTTCTGGGTATTGAGGTCCATGCGGTTGATGAGGGACTTGCTTTGTGTCAGCGGAAATATATACTTGACCTTTTGAAGAAAACCAACATGGTGAAGGCAAAATCATGTACTACACCCATGTCTGCTACGATAGGCTCTCCAAGGAGTCACGAACGGCACTTTCATCAGTTGATGCCACCCAATATCGCAGTGTTGTTGGGGCACTACAGTATGTCACATTGACTCGTCCTGACATTGCTTATAGTGTCAACAAAGTGTGCCAGTTCCTGCACTCACCCACAGACTTACACTCGACGATAGTCAAGAGGATTCTTCGCTGCCTCCAAGGGACAGTGACACATGGCTTGCTTCTTCGTCGTTCACCCTCTGTGGTTCTTGGTGCCTTCTCTGATGCCGACTGGGCCGGTTGTCCTGATGATCGGCGGTCTACACAGGAGGACATGCGTTGTTCCTTGGTGGCAATCTAGTTGCGTGGAATTCACGCAAACAACCTACAGTTTCACGGTCAAGTACTGAGGCTGAGTAAAAATCTGTTGCCAATGCCACAACAGAGCTTATGTGGATACATGCATTACTTGGTGAGCTTGGGCTTGAGATACAGCTGTTGGAGATATGCCCTAGAGGCAATAATAAATGTAGTTATTATTATATCTTTGTGTTTATGATAAATATTTACATTCATGCTATAACCGTATTAACCGGAAACATTAATACTTGTGTGATTTGTAAACTAAATTAGAGTCCCTAGTAAAGCCTCTTCATAATACTAGCTTGTTGGTTAATAAATGATTGCGGTTTCCCTATCATGAACATTGAGATGTTATTAACAACAAGATCATATCATTAGGAGAATGGTATGGTGGACATACTCCTATAGATAAGCGTAGCATAAAGATCAAGTCATTATAATAGTTCAATTGCTATAAGCTTTCTGATACATAGTAACCTAATTCCTTCGACCATGAGATCATGCTTATCACCATCACCAGAAGGATGCTTTGATGACATCAAACACCACACCGTAATTGGGTGGCTATAAAGGTGGCATTGAGTATTCGTAAAGTATGGGTTGAGACACATGGATCAAGAGTGGGATTTGTCCATCCATATGACAGATAGATATACTCTGGGCCCTCTCGATGGAATGTCATCCGATTAGCTTGCAAGCATGTGACTGGCTCACAAGGGATCACATACCACGGGCACGAGAAAAGAGTACTTATCGGTAACGAGGTTGAACTAGGTATGCAGAGATACCGACGATCAAAACCTCGGATAAGTAAACTATCGTGAGACAAAAGGAAATTGGTATCGTATGTAAGTGGTTTATTCGATCGCAAAGTAATCGTAGAAATATGTGGGAGCCATATGAATTTCCAGATCCTCTATTGGTTATTGATCGAAGAAGTGTCTCGATCATGTCCGCTTAATTCACGAACCGTAGGGAGACACACTTAAGGATTCGATGTTGTTGAGTAGTTATGGAATGATGAGTAAGAGACCGAATGTTGTTCGGAGTCTCGGATGGGATCCGGGATATCACGAGGAGATCCGGAATGGTCCGGAGAATAAGATTCAAATAAGGAAAGTCATGTTTCGGAGTTG
The DNA here is from genome assembly GCA_030063025.1 of Avena longiglumis. NCBI lineage: Eukaryota > Viridiplantae > Streptophyta > Magnoliopsida > Poales > Poaceae > Avena > Avena longiglumis. Next base: position 449,477,037 of record CP125974.1, on the reverse strand, counting down.
GGGAATGATTCCGGTGTTTTCACCGGGAATGTTCTATAAGGGTCCGGAAGGTCCGGCACTCCGGAGGGGAAGGGTACATGAATGTGTCATGAAAATGTGGAATGGTTGCATCATGTACTAGGTCACTTGGCTGGGCAAAATAAAGGGAGAAATCAAATCCTAGTTTGAAAGTCAAACGCCAATTTGAAAAGTCAAACAGCAAGTTTGCTTGGTGGAGGGAGAGTAGGAAACCTACTTGGGGAGGACGTCTCCTCCCTCCACCCGCCGGCCAAGGAGGCTGACTTGGGGGAGGACTCCCTCCTCCCAAGCCGCACCCTCCCACCTATATAAGGAGTGGTAGGGCTTCCCCTCTCCTACACACCTCAAACCCTAGCTTTGGCGCCTCCACCTCCAAGTGCAGCCACCGCCTAGGGTTTCCCCTCTCCAACTCGCCGAGTTGGGGCTTCCCCAAGCCCTAGCCGCTAGCCAAGCTCCCCCCTTGGTGCCTCTAAACCCTATATCACCAAGGCCTCTCTCATAGTCCACCATACTCGCTCCGGCTTAAGGCGAAGCCCTGCGAGATCTCCCCTCTACTCCCGGTACCACGCTGTCGTCTTAGGAATCGCGAGAGTGCTACAACCTCCATTTCTGGAACAAGGGAGAGGAAGGTCTTCATCGAGTCTGAACGTGTGACCGATTGCGAAACCTTCGAAGCAGCTGGAAGGATCGTCTACGCGATCTTGAGATCGACAAAATGCGACTACATCACCCACGAGAATCTGCTCTCGTTAACCGCTTTGGAATCTTCGAGGGTGAGTTCCTCTATCGACTCATTGCTACAATCTAGTAGATAGATCTTGGCTTGTTTGTTTGCATGCGGTAGAAATTTTTTGTTTTCCATGCTACGAACCCCTTCAGTGGTATCGGAGTCGTGTCTATATGTAGATCTGTTGCACGAGTAGAACACAATGGTCATTATGGGCGGTGGTGCTTTTATTATCAATTGCTTCTTGTGTACTTTGCATCTTGCGGTATGATGGGATGAAGCGGCCCGGGCTAACCTTACATGACATCGTTTATGAGACTTGCTCCACGCTCAACATGCAACTTGTATTGCATAAGTGGCTTTGTGGGTGCATGTCTCTCCCATCATAGTATAGATCCAATCTACAACGGGCACTTGATAGTTCAAGCATCAACGTCGTGGTTCTTGTTCGTAAGTTAGAGCGACACTTATTGAAAGCCCCAAACCACGTAAAATATGCAAAGAAAATTAGAGGCGTCTAACTTTGTTTTGCAGGGGTGTGCTGTGATGTGATATGGCCATGATTGTGATTATATTTGATGTATGAAATGTTCCTTATTGTAAGTTGGCAACCGGCAGGAGCCATATGGTTGTCTTTAAATTCTGTTAAGACCCGCATGTCTATTCAAAGTAGTTGTAATAGTTGAAGCTGGTGGACGACAACCATGAAACGGCGCCATTGACCTTGACGCTATGCCGGTGATGATGGAGATCATGTTCGTGCTTGAAGATAGAGATCGTAAGAACAAGAAGAAAGGCCATATCATATCACATATTATGAATTGCATGTGATGTTCATCCTTTATGCATCTTGTATTGCTTAGTTAATGACGGTAGCATTATAAGATGATCCCTCATGCACACAAATTTCAAGTTTTAAAGTGTTCATCCTTAGTAAGCACCGTTGCTAAAGCTCGTTGTTTCGAAGCACCACGTGATGATCGAGTGTGTTAGATTCTGCGACATATGAGGAAGCAATGATGAGCCCAGATTCCAATAAATGGCAAGAAGCCATGAAATCCGAGATTGTATCCATGTACGAAAACCAAGTATGGACTTTGGTGGACTTACCGGATGGCCGGAAGGTGAAGGGTTTCGCGGCATAGTAAATCAAAATTTTCTACGGATGCGAACAGAGGGAAAGCCAAGATCTAATCTAGGAGATGCAATCAACAAGAGATATTGGATTAGATCTTCATACCCTTGAAGATTCGCACAGCGGAACGTTCGTCGGAACGTGGGTGATGTAGTCGTACTCGCTTCTCCTCCTCGCGACCCGATCCGATCTAGCACCACAAGTGGCGGTGCCTCCGTGAGATGCACACGTGCAGCACCTCGACGTATCCTCCTTCCTCGGACCAGCAAGTATGGTAGAGAGATAGATTGGATCTACAACACGACGGCATGGTGTATATGGTGGAGAATTTCTGCAGCAGGGCTTCGCCTACAAACAGTCGGGAGGGAGAGAGGAAGGCGGCAGGGCAATGGGGTTTGGAGGCAAGGTGTGGGGGGGCGCACCAGCCCTCTATATATAGAGGCGGCCAGCCCTGCCCTCCAAGCCTTGGTCCGGCCAAGGGAGGGAGAGTGGGGGCAAGGACTCTCCCCTTCTAGAAACCCTATCTCTAGTTTAAGCAGTTTAAACTCTATAGGATCGGCTGGGCCCTATGGGGCCTTGTGTCCCTGGACCAATGCGGCAGTACACTCCCTCATAGGCCCATGCCCCTCTCCGGAAGGTGGGGCCACGTTGGTCCCCTTCGAAAGGTTCTAGAAGCTTCGGTACAATACCGATTAATCCGGAACAATTCGAACTCCAAAAACTGCCTTGCCTTATATGAATCTTATTCTCGGACCACTCCGGAACCTCTCGTGATGTCCCGGATCCCATCCGAGACTCGAACAAAAACTCATAAACCAATTATCCAATCTATCCTAGCGTCGAGACACGTTAAGTGTGACCTCGGGTTCGAGAATATGCGACATGATCTTCTATCAATAATCAACTGGGTCTGCACCCATATTGACTCCCACACATTCATCGATGATCATATCGGATGAACCACGATGCCGATTCAATCAATCCCATATATATTCCCTTCGTCTCGCGATATTTTACTTGCGAGATTTGATCGTGATGCGTCATACCTAGTTCAATCTCGTTCACACAAGTACTTTACTGTTCCATAATCCTATATCACTTTGTGATTAACTCCTTAACCACATGCTTGCAAGCGGTGTTGATATCGATTCGAGTGGGCCAAGTATATCTCTCCGACTTGGGAGGACAAATCCATCTCGATACATACAACCCACAGATACTTTCCGATCACCGAGAGACACCTTTATGATCACCCTCTCATAGGATGACGTTTGATGACCTCAAAGCTTTCTTCGATACGGGGAGTTGTATTATCTCATGGTCTAAGGAATACAATATTTGACATAAGAAAAGCTTCGCAAAGACGAACACTATGACACGATCTAATTGCTTCGCTTAGTTTGGGTCTGTCCACCATATCATTCTCCCAATGATATGATCTCATTATTAATTGACAACTCACGTCCATGGTTAGGAAACCTTAACCATCATTAATCAATGATCTAGTCCATAGAGGCATACTAGGGACACGGTGTTGTTCACAAACCACACAAGTATTAAAGTTTCCGCTTAATACAATTCTAGCATGGAATATAAACATTATCATGAACAAGAATTATTATAATAACATCTTTATTATTGCCTCTAGGGCATAATTTCAACAGAAGGCTGTCGAGAACAAATGGATTTTCAAGAAGAAAACAGATGCTGATGGTAATGTTACTGTCTATAAAGCTCGACTTGTCGCAAAAGGGTTTCGACAAATTCAAGGAGTTGACTACGATGAGACTTTCTCACCAGTAGTGAAGCTAAAGTCTGTGAGGATTATGTTAGCAATCGCTGCATATTATGATTATGAGATATGGCAGATGGATGTCAAAACGGCGTTCCTCAATGGAGACATTGATGAAGAGTTGTATATGATGCAACCCAAAGGTTTTGTCAATCCTAAAGATGCTAACAAGGTGTGCAAACTTCAAAGGTCCATATATGGATTGAAGCAAGCATCCCGAAGTTGGAATCAACGTTTTTATAAGGTAATCAAAAGCTTTGGTTTTATACAAACTTATGGAGAAGCTTGTATTTACAAGAAAGTGAGTGGGAGCTCTGTAGCATTCTTAATACTATATGTAGATGACATATTGTTGATTGGGAATGGTGTAGACCTTCTTAATAGTGTCAAGGAATATTTGAATAATAGTTTTTCAATGAAATATCTTAGCGAAGCAGCTTACATATTAGGCATAAAGATTTATAGAGATAGATCGAGATGCCTAATATCATTGTCACAAAGTACATATTTGGACAACGTTCTAAAGAGGTTTGGAATGGAAGATAGCAAGAAAGGGTTCTTGCCCATGTTGCCCAATACGACCTTGAGTAAAACTCAAATTCCAGCAATGGCAGAAGATAGAGAAATGATGAGTAAGACTCCCTATGCCTCAGCCATAGGTTCTCTAATGTATGCCATGCTATGTACTAGACCCGACATTGAATATGCTGTTAGTTTGACTAGCAGACATCAAAGTGATCCAGGAGTGGATCATTGGACAGCGGTCAAAAACATCCTTAAGTACTTGAGAAGAACTAAAGGATATGGTTCCTTCTTATGGAGGTGATGAAAAACTCGTTGTTAATGGTTACACCGATGCTAGTTGGAACACCGATCCGGATGATTCTAAATCTCAATCTGGATATGTATTTACTTTGAATGGTGCAACAGTTAGCTGGAGGAGTGCAAATCAAAGCGTTGTGGCGAGATCTTCAACTGAATCGGAATACATAGCTGCTTCGGAGGCTTCACAAGAAGCGATATGGATGAAGGAGTTCATTACAGAGCTCGGTGTGGTTCCAAGTACGCTGGACCCAATGTCTATCTACTGTGATAACATGGGCGCCATAGCCAATGCGCAAGAACCAAGGTCACACAAGAAGCTGAAACACATCAAGCTACGTTTTCACGCTATTCGAGAATATGTCCAAGATGGTGACATAAAGATTTGCAAAGTACACACAGATCTGAATGTGGCGGATCCGTTGACTAAACCTCTCCCAAGGGCAAAACATGACCAACACCAAACTACCAGGGGTGTTCGGTATATTACCATGTAATCTAGATTAGTTGACTCTAGTGCAAGTGGGAGACTATTGGAGATATGCCCTAGAGAAAATAATAAATGTAGTTATTATTATATCTTTGTGTTTATGATAAATGTTTACATTCATGCTATAACAGTATTAACCGAAAATATTAATACTTGTGTGATTTGTAAACTAAATTAGAGTCCCTAGTAAAGCCTCTTCGTAGTACTAGCTTGTTGGTTAATAAATGATTGTGGTTTCCCTATCATGAACATTGAGATGTTATTAACAACAAGATCATATCATTAGGAGAATGGTATGGTGGACATACTCCTATAGATAACCGTAGCATAAAGATCAAGTCATTATAATAGTTCAATTGCTATAAGCTTTCTGATACATAGTAACCAAATTCCTTCGACCATGAGATCATGCTTATCACCATCACCGGAAGGATGATTTGATGACATCAAACACCACACCTTAACTAGGTGGCTATAAAGGTGTCATTGAGTATTCGGAAATTATGGGTTGAGACACATGGATCAAGAGTTGGATTTGTCCATCCATATGACAGATAGATATACTCTGGGCCCTCTCGGTGGAATGTCATTCGATTAACTTGCAAGCATGTGACTGGCTCACAAGGGATCACATACCACGGGTACGATAAAAGAGTACTTATCGGTAACGAGGTTGAACTAGGTATGCAGAGATACCGACGATCAAAACCTTGCATAAGTAAACTATAGTGAGACAAAGGGAAATTGGTATCGTATGTAAGTGGTTCATTCGATCGCAAAGTAATCGTAGAAATATGTGGGAGCCATATGAATTTCCAGATTCCTCTATTGGTTATTGATCAGAGAAGTGTCTCGATCATGTCCGCATAATTCACGAACCGTAGGGAGACACACTTAAGGATTCGATGTTATTGAGTAGTTATGGAATGATGAGTAAGAGACCGAATGTTGTTCGGAGTCTCGGATGGGATCCGGGATATCACGAGGAGATCCGGAATGGTCCGGAGAATAAGATTCATATAAGGAAAGTCCTGTTTCGGAGTTGGGGAATGATTCCGGTGTTTTCACCGGGAATGTTCTAGAAGGGTCCGGAAGGTCCGGCACTTCGGAGGGGAAGGGTACATGAATGTGTCAGGACAATGTGGAATGGTTGCATCATGTACTAGGTCACTTGGATGGGCAAAATAAAGGGAGAAATCAAATCCTAGTTTGAAAGTCAAACGCCAATTTGAAAAGTCAAACGGCAAGTTTGCTCGGTGGAGGGAGAGTAGGAAACCTACTTGGGGAGGAAGTCTCCTCCCTCCACCCGCCGGCCAAGGAGGACGACTTGGGGGAGGACTCCCTCCTCCCAAGCCGCACCCTCCCACCTATATAAGGGGGGGGGGGTAGGGCTGCCCCTCTCCTACACACCTCAAACCCTAGCTTTGGCGCCTCCACCTCCAAGTGCAGCCGCTGCCTAGGGTTTCCCCTCTCCAACTCGCCGAGTTGGGGCTTCCCCAAGCCCTAGCCGCCGGCCAAGCTCCCCCCTTGCTGCCTCTAAACCCTATATCACCAAGGCCTCTCTCATAGTCCACCATACTCGCTCCGGCTTAAGGCGAAGCCCTGCGAGATCTCCCCTCTACTTCCGGTACCACGCCGTCGTACTACCGGAATCGCGAGGCGAGTGCTACAACCACCGCTGCCTGCTGGAACAAGGGAGAGGAAGGTCTTTATCGAGTACCGAATGTGTGACCGACTACGGAAGCACTGCCGAAACACAGCGCCGGAAGGATCGTCTACGCGATCTTGAGATCGGCAAGAGTACGACTACATCACCCACGAGAATCTGCTCTCGTTATGTCACATCCCAAGATTTTCCAAATCTTGTAATGTGAAAATAAATGAATAAAATAAAATTTTGTTTGATTTTCAGGGCCAGAAGAAACTTTTGAATCCAAATGGAAACCTTCAAACCAATTTGGATCAAATAAAATCCTAAAGAGATTTAAAAAGATAAACTTTTATTAAAGGAAAATAAAAATATTTAAAATTACTATTTTGGATCTTTAAATAAAAGGATTTGGTTTTCAAAGGAAAAAAATAGATTTATAAATAAGGATTATTTTATATAACCAAGTTAAACCTTGGCCAAGTCTTTGAATAAAACATTTTGTTTTGATAAAAATAATAAAGGTTTATTTAAATAAAATAATAAGGATTTAGTATCCAATTTTATTTAAGTAAAGGCTTTTTCCCATTTTTAAATAAACACTAAAACTTATTTATTTATTTTAAATAAGTTTTTCTAAGTATTTTATATTCTCAAATAAAACCTACTATAGTGTTTTGGTTTTATTTTAGATTTCAAAATAAAGATTTTAATAAATCAAAACCTATTTGAATTAATAAATAAGATCTATTTTATTTAATTATTAAATAGATCCTAAAAAGATTAAAATTATTATTTTATTTTGGGACTTTGGTTTATGTTGTTAAACAGAACCAAAACACAATATAAAGTTTGGTGGAAGTTGTCTTGAATTGTTTGTTTGATTTGTTTGTTGAATTGATTGTTTGAATTTCAAAACAATAAGAGATTTGGAAAAAGAAAAAGATTCAGACAGAAAAAAAATGTGAGAATGGATTGACCCAACCCAACTAGGCCCAGCAGCCCAGCAAGCCCACCTATTTCCCCCTCTGCCGAAACGTTTTCTCACTCACCAGACGACCCGTACAGTGAATGACTGGTGGACCCTCCCCCTCACTCCCTTTCTCCGACCACCGACCCCACCCTCTCATCGCTCGTCTCACCACTGCGACCCGTTCTTCGCCGCTCCTGCCGTTGATTCCTCCGGCTTAATTCATCTTAACGCGGCCACCATTACTCGCTTTGATCACGCAAGCTTAAACGCCCATGCCTCCTCTCCATTTCCCCTCTGTCGCCCCACCTCAACACGCCCCCAGACCGCCTTAATTCCTCCCCGAGCACCTCTGTCTCCGACGACCCTCCTTGCAGATTCCGGCCAGTACTCGCCACCTCTTACCTCCCCAAGTACACAGACACACTCCCCAAACCCAGGCACACCTCTCTGCATCGCCAGCTCGCTCGCGCGCGCCCCTGAGCATCGGCAACGACAACAACCGCCGCCGCCATCGTCTGGCTCTTCTCCGGCGACCTCCCTCTGGTAAACCAGACTACCTCGACCCCTCTCAATCACGCACACACCTTCGCCGTGTCTTTGTGCGTCTGACCGTGCATTTCGTTTGTCTCCGAGTGATCCATAGCGCCGTCCTCGACGACGACTGAGCATGGCCGAGGCGCAGCTCCACTCCGGCGAGCAATCAAGCCCGCTCCAGTGCGCCCCTCGACAAGACGGCACCACCTTGAGCTTCCCCAGGCCTCTGCGAATGCTGTGAGTACCTCCCCAGCCACCCTTGCTTACTGTATCGCCGGCGCCACCACCGTCTGCGCTCACGCCAAGAGCCACCGCAGCGCCATCTATGGTCGGCACATGTACCGTTAGATGATGATCCAAGCGCCACGATAGATCCTTAGCCGAAGGGGTACGAGTGATCCTGTGCCGCACGATCTGACTTGATCCAACGCACCAGAGTAGTCGATCCGAACGAAACGTTTTTTGACCAATAGGATTGCACCACGTGGCCTGTAGTTGATTTAAAAGACATATTTGATCTGTTAGATTTCCAATTTTGTAAATTGCACAACTTTTGATCCACACGTCCAAAAATTGCAAATTTGGTATCATTGGAATCAGTAGAACAAACCCTGGCCAACCATGCCTTTAGTTTAGCAAATAGTATCTGTTAGCTAGTTGGTTTTTGCAGAAACTTTTGATTGCTTGATAAGGATGTAAAAATTGTTTAAAAATGAATTTGGGGTTAAAATCTTTTGCAATTGGATTGCTTTGAACCTACTGACCATAGGAAACACTTTGTGGATTCAAAAATGAATTTGGTGAAACAAAATAATGATTCCTTGATTTAAAACCATTTCTAGTCAAATAGAAATGTGGTTTATCTATTAAAAATGATTTTAAAGGAAATCTTTTGGGAAATGTTTTGTTTTAAACTCTCTGACCCCAAACACCAAGTTTTGTGGTTTGAAAATATATTTGATGAACCCTATAGATTAATGCCTTAGTAAAAATATTTTTACACCACATAAAATGATACTTTGTTTTGAAAATGGTTTTTGAAGTGAAACCTTTTGCAAATGACTTTGCCACTTTACAAAATTACCATTAGGTGTTTCCAAATGTTTATGACCCATTAGGAACCACTTTTTCAAACAAAACAAAGCTTGGCATGCTTGCATGCATTACTTTGACTTTGTCATTTTATGTGTTGATTTGCTTGATTGGTAGATTGAGTATGTGCCTTGCTTGGTTGATTTGTAGTGACTTGAAGAGTGTGATTGTTGCAAGGACAAGGAGTGAACCCATACTCTACCAAAAAGGCAAGTGATGCTTCATACTTTTTGTCCCATTACTTTCACTATGCATTAGTGATTTTGCTAAGTAAAACTTGCATGGAATTTATGCTAAGTATAAACCTTGCTATAGGAAAACCTAGTATATGAATCCTTAGTAGGATTTTTCCTAAGTTAAGACTCCTACTACTATCAAGCTTAGCCTAGCTAATAGAAAACAAGGGTGGAATATATATCCATACTATGAAAATTTCTAAGTCTGAGGACTTATGTTTTTGTTTAATAAAACAACTAAGTTAATGAATCACCTGGGTGGAATGGTAATTTCTTGGTGGATTTTGGTTGAGTGGTTCACAAGGCCCATGTCTATGGTTTACCTTGTGTATCTCACTTGTGGATGGCCACCCAGGAACAAAGAGATTTGAGATGTCAAATGTTGAGAAGCTTCAAGTGCAACCACTTGGCAATATGGGCTCTGCCATGATCATATAGGTTGCAAGAACTTAGCCATATGGCCAGAGGGTGGTAGTGTTTGATAGGTTGGAACGCGTCCATTTTGGTCTAAGGGAAGGCTTCTGAAAGATCTTATCTTGGGAAACCAAGTCTTGTGGGGAAAGTGCACCACCTCTGCAGAGTGTAAAATCTAAGTACTTAGCCATGTCCCTGGTAAAGGACAATTTGAGCATCAAGACATGGAAGCAATCAAAAATCTCATCATTCAAATTTCTAAGTTAAAATCTTGTTGTTTGAACAAGGGTTGTTTGAAATCTTCAATCTTTGATTGAGAGATGCCTTGGTTAAAGGATCTTCAAATCTTTGATTGAGAAAAATGATTTTGCCAAGCAAAACCTAGTATTTTCAAATGTTAAGGAAAAACTATTTTGAGCAATGCAAGCCTCAACTCCACTTAGCCAAATGCATATAGATGATAGACTCCACTATACTACCATAATATCACTTGCCAATACAATTCAAATGTATTGACCCTTGTGGCTGTAACTTGTAATGTTGCAGGTTTGATTGTTTAGAGAAGATTGATTGATTGATTGATTGATTAGGATTACAAAGTCTACAACCAACATCTGCCTGTGGCACTTTGAAGATGAAGGACCCCATGACTATAGATATTCCGCTTCAAAGTAATGTAATAGGCAAATGAGCTATGTATGATGTAATAAAATTATGTTATTCCTGGTTATAAAGTTATATTATGACCTTTGTTTCTTGATATTACATCTTGAAATGGATCGTATGGGCACCTAGAGGGGGGGGGGTTGAATAGGTGCTAACCAATTTTATAATACTTTTTCAATTTTAGGCTTGACACAAGGTAAATTCTCTAGATATGCAACTACAAGAATTTCCCTATATGTAACCCTAACTACTAAGCACGTAAAAGAGGAGCGAGGAAACCGTAGTGGAGCACGCGGAGACACAGGGATTTGTTTTACCGCAGTTCCTTCCTTGTTAAGGGAAGTACATCTGCGTTGGAGGGGTGGGCGGTTCTAAGACCACCACGCCACAATAGGCCTCACCCTATTCTCCGATGGATCTCGCCACGAGAGGCCTGATCCACCTTCTCCACTATTGGATCCCTTCGAGAGGAACCGTGCCTTTTACAACACTATCGGGCACACACCCACAACCGAATTGGGGCTCCGGGATGACAACAAGCTGTCACAAAAACAAGGTTTATCAATATAAACAAAAACAAGGATCTAGATCTTTGCAAGAAATACTAGATCGGAGGTTCTCCAAATGAATGGAGAGGAGATGAAGCGCTTGATTCCGATGATGAAGGTTGAGTTCTCCTCCTTGATTCCCAAAGGGATGGGGCCTTTGGATGGATCTAGGTGGAGCACTCTTGTATGAAGTTTTGAGATCGATCTGTTCTTTTCGAGATGAATCAAGAGTTCGGCAGGAGGGGATTGCTGGCTTAAATACCCCTCCCGGATCCCGTTGCACAACTTTGGGGCGGATTATCCGGCGTGGCGAAAGTCCGCCAAAACTCCGCCCTCTCGGGCTTGCGCCTTGGCGAAGAGCGGAGGCGGATTATCCGCTGGCGGAAAGTCCGCCAATGTTCCGCCCCTCCGGGCTTGCGCTTGTAGGCGGGAGGGAGGCGGATTATTCGCCCCTGGTGGGGCCGGATTATCTGCCCCCAAAGGCAGAGTTCTGAGCTGCAACACTTCAACGCACATTAAATGATCCTTGGTATTGTTATCTAACACACAAAACACTAGGGATTAAGAAATGTTCTTTCAATCTCCCCTTTTGGTGTTAGATGACAATACTAGGATTTGCAAAGAGAAGGCAAGTGCCACCTTAGATAATGAAAGACGCTCCCCCTAGATGTGTGCATATTTAAGATTTGCATTTGAATACAAATACACACACTAGGTAGAACACTACTTTTAAGGTTTGGAGAGAAAAGTCATACCACCGGAATCTATAGCCACGGCATACATAGAAAGTTCCATGAATCCATATGTCATCAAATATGCTCCATAATTCCAGAATTCCATGGAGTCCATGATAGATAAATCCAGAAGTCCATGAATACCAAACATAGTACCAAACTGTGGAGTACGACATAGTCTTACACAAACAACCACAAATAGCAAACAAGTTCACGCTAGAAAAGGCACAAGCAAGCAAAAAAAACGACTAAAAACGAAAAGCTTGTGCCCGACCCTTGCAAATCCACGAGACCTAATAGAACTACTTCTCCCCCTTTGGCATCGAACCGCCAAAAAGGAAGAAGAGCGATGCTAACGAGGGAGGGAAAGGCTTGGGTTGAGAGAATCAAACTGAGATGGTACTACGCACCCAAATTTGCAAGAATAAAATCAAGCAAAACCAAATTTGAGTGTGTTTTCCATAAGAACAAAAGGTATGCAAGAAAATCCAACGAGACCCATGAAAAACCAACTCTTCTCGAGGAAGAGGGCGGTGGCCGAAGCCACCATGTTGGAGCGCATGGCATGACACCGCGAAGATGTATCTTGAGTTCAAAACCAATGCTCATCGATGACCCACATATCACAAAATGATATTAAGGGAAATGATTTTACTTGCTTTCGGCATGATGGGGGAGGGTTGGCCCAATCAATTAGGACCACACTCCCCCTATGTCTATGCCCGCATCTAAACCAAATACATGAATAAGAGCAAGTGAGTGTGCAAGAATAGTCAAGCCAAGCTCCTTGAATCTACGATATTTAGCTCATTCCGCAAATAACAAAATCTTGCTTCATCGAGGGGCTTCGTGAAAATATCAGCAAGTTGGTTCTTCGTGCTCACAAAGGACAGAGCAATATCTCCACGAGCAACATGATCCCGAATAAAGTGGTTGCGAATCTCTATATGTTTTGTTCTTGTATCTTTGCAGATTGTAAGCAATTTTGATAGCACTTTCATTGTCACATAAAAGAGGCACTTTGTCACAATTGACACCATATTCCTTTAAAGTTTGCCTCATCCATAACAATTGAGTACAAGCACTTGCAGCACAACATATTCAACGGCGGTTGAGAGTGAAATACAATTGCTTTTGATGACCAACACACTAGAGACCTGCCCAAGAATTGGCATGCACCAGAGGTTGATTTCCTATCATCTTTGTCACCAAAATCTGAATCGGTGTAACCACACACAGAGAAACTTGAACCCTTGGGATACCATAACCCAAAATTTGGGGAATGAACCAAATATCGGAAGATTCGCTGACCGCCACTAAGTGGCTTTCTTTAGAGCGGCTTGGTACCTTGCACACTCCTACACTTAACACGATATCGGGCCTAGATGCTAAAGGTAAAGGAGAGAGCCGATCATGGATCGGTATACCTTTTGATCCACATCTTTACCCTTGGGATTGAGCTCAAGATGACACTTTGTTTGCATTGGGGTATAGCCATTGAGATCCGTCATCTTGAACCTTTTGAGCATGTCTTGGATGTATTTAGCTTGATTAATAAAGGTTCCCTCTCTAAGTTGTTTGATTTCAAATCCAAGAAAGAACCTGAGCTCACCCATCATGGACATCTCAAACCTGTCAGTCAAAAGCTTTTAAAATTCATCGTTAAAAGCTTGGTTAGTAGAGCCAAAAATAATGTCATCTACATAGAGTTGGCATACAAAAAACTCCCCATTGACCTTCTTAGAAAAAAGAGTGGGATCGATTTGCCCAACTTCGAATCCACGGTCTAGCAAAAGCTCTTTAAGGTGCTCATACCACGCACGTGGGGCTTGTTTAAGGCCATAGAGCGCCATATCGAGTTTGTAGACATGGTTCGGAAATTTGGGGTCCTCAAACCCCAGGGGCTGCTTGACGTATACTAACTCATGTAGAGGACCATTAAGGAAAGCGCTCTTAACATCCATTTGTTGTAATTTAAAATTATGATGAGCTGCATATGCAAGAAGGATACGGATGGACTCAAGGCGAGCCACAGGAGCGTAGGTCTCGCCAAAATCAATCCCTTCTACTTGAGAGAATCCTTGAGCCACGAGTCGTGCTTTATTCCTCACAACAATGCCATTTTCATCCTGTTTGTTCTTGAAGATCCACTTGGTGCCGATAACATTGCGGCAATCCTTTGGCTTTTCTACGAGCTTCCACACTTTGTTGCGCTCAAGTTGTTTAATTCTTCATGCATTGCAACAACCCAATCGGGGTCTTCAAGAGCATCAAAACCTTCTTTGGTTCAACCATGGAAATGTGAGCTTGATGATCACAGAAGCTAGCAAGCTCTCTTCGAGTGGATACCCTTCGTCGTAGATCACCAACTACCTTGTCAAGAGTGTGACCTCTTAGTTCAAGGTTGCGATCAGCACGAGCCTTGCGACGAGCCTCAATATCCTTATTGTTTCTTGAAGGAGTGGATTCAATTGTTGTATCCTTGTCTTGATTACTGCCTTGCCCTTGATCTTGGTCACCGGTACTGTCAGAAGATTGTTGCTGAATATTTTCTTCAGGCCCGGATAATCCGCCCCTTGGAGGGGCCGGACTATCCGGCCTGGGCGGTGAAGTACCAGAACCATCTTCCTGAGAAAGTCTGACTAGCGTTGGAGACCCAGGGCCGGATAATCCGCCCTCGGGGGCCGGAGAATCCGGCCTGGGAGCTTCAGAGTTGTTGACTTCTCCTTCGGATCCTCTGGAACAAGTTGGAGTGCCAGGGGCGGATTGTCCGCCCTTGGAGGCGATTGTCCTGGGACTACCAGCTTGTCCAGGGATGATGGTCTTCACAGATTGTGGTGTTGGTGCAGATTTTCTCCAACAGTAGGAGCTTGTTGATCTTGTGAAGATGAGGGCTCCACTTGAGTGTAGCATTGTCCTTCCCGATCCGCCACAAGGGTTCCTCAATGGGGCGGAAAATCCACGCCCATTCTTCTTATGGCATCTTGGGGTATTTCAACATCTGCATCACAAACATCAACTTGCCCTACAAAGGAGCCGTTATTCTCATCGAACTCCACACTACAAGATTCTACAACAATCCCAGTGAGCTTGTTGTAGACTCTATAAGTGTGGGATTCGGCACCGTAACCAACAAATATACCCTCTAAAGCCTTGGATTCAAATTTTGACAAACGGACACCTTTAATAAGAAAGAAACACTTACACCCGAATACCCTGAAGTATGAGATGTTGGGTTTGTTGAGTAAGTATTTCATATGGGGTCTTGTCCAAGATCTTCGAAGGTAAAGCCGGTTTGATGAGTGACAAGCAGTGGATATGGCTTCATCCCAAAAATTATAAGGAGACTTAAATTCAGCTAGCATAGATCTTGCCATATCCATCAAAGTCCGGTTCTTCCTCTCGGCTACACCATTTTGTTGAGGGGTGTCTGTGGAATATTGGTGTCTAATCCCCTCTTCGCTAAGAAACTCGTTTAAAGTGTAGTTCTTGAATTCTGTGTCGTTGTCACTTCTAATTGCCAAGATGGGGACATTGTGTTGACGTTGAACTTCATTGGCAAAGTCGATGACAGTTTGTTGAGTCTCACTTTTCAGCTTGAAGAAATATACCCATGTATATCTTGAGTAATCTTCGACGGTGACCAAGCAATATTTCTTCCCACCAAGACTTGCATGAGAAGGAGGTCCAAATAAATCCACATGGAGTAATTCCAAGATCCTCTTCGATGACACAATAGTCTTCCTCTTGTGGGGAGAATCATGCATTTTTCCTTCAACACAGGCCCTGCAAAGACGATCTTTGGCAAAAGAGACATTGTCTTTTAGTCCAAGAATGTGGCCACCCTTTTGGAGACTTTGCAAAGTTCTCATGTTGACATGGGCTAACCGATGCCATAGCCAGCCACGTCGGCCTTTCCGAATAGACACATCGGACCAAGTGGTTTTCCCAGAAGTCCACCACATACGGTCATTTTCGACGTATCCAACGAAAGCGACCTTTAGAGACTTGCTCCATAAGAGTACCACCAAATCATCATCGATAAAACCAGCAAAACCCATCTTGCCACGGGCACGAACAGAAAGCAGATTATAGCCAAGGGTCTCAACAAGCATGACGTCCACGAGAGATATCGTGGGCAACCACAACCTTGCCAAGACCCAATACCTGAGATTTAGACTTATCACCATAGGAGACTGTGATATTATCAAGATTTGGACGCATCTCCGTGATGATCTCCTTGCTTCCGGTCATATGACTAGTGCAGCCACTATCCAGCACCCATTTCGACCCACCGGAAGCATAGCCCTGCAAGAAAATTACTTCTTGGTTTTAGGTACCCATTTTTCAATGGGTCCTTTCATGTTAGTAACAAGGGTCTTTGGGACCAAAATAGACCAAGCAATAAATTCATCAAAAGGACCAACATAATAAGCATAAACATCGCCATAATCATCACAAAAGAGTTCATAGTTCGGATTGTGAGACCCTGCAAAACCAATATTATTAGTCTTGTCTTTTTTGACAACCTTCTCAGCCGTGTTTGTCTTTAATTGCACATTATTGGTCTTGTTCTTCTTGGTTTTCTTCTTCTTGGACTTGGTGACATACCCAAGTCCCTCTCTACCATGATTTGACCTTTGCTTGTCAAGGACTTCATCAAGCACACCTTTGTCCTTTGTAGTGATGTCCTTGATCACTCCTTTTTCCACATTAGCATTTTTCTTGTTACTATATGTTGAGTTGGACGAGCTAGGAGTATCATATATGGCCAATCGACTTTGAAGCTGATCATGTGACTCATTGAGGATAGAGAACTCGTTTTTCAACGCCTTGTGAGCATTGTCAAGTTTCTCCAATTCCTCGGAGAGTCTATCATGAGCAGCCCCAAAGTCAATCCTTTCCTTCTTTAACTTCTTTGCCTTGGTGACCGCATTGTCACGTTCCTTAACGAGTTTAGTCACAATTTCTTCATGTGACTCTTCCATAGACTCAAGCCTCTCTTCAAGAGAGACCCGAGCTTCTTCTTCTTCTTCAAGAGCATTTTTTAGGGATGCAATTTCCATTGCATCCTCCCTTTCAATTCTGCCCTTTTCTTCGAGGAGTGCTTCGTTTTGGGCCAACTGATCCATAAGAGCCTCAAAACGAACTTTGTGCTCACCTTGCAAGTTAGTATAGAAATAATCCAAGGCAATAATCTCTTCTTTAACCTTAAGACTAGCAGGATCATCCATGTCTATCATAGCCTTGGGAAAGGAAGAGTTAGAAGAAGTTACCTCGCTTCTTGCCATGAGACAGGTAGGATTCTGGTTGATTGTGTTTTCGTTTGGAGAGTCGAAGAGTGATGTTGATGTAGATGTGGTGGCTATAGCAGCCACCTCTTGAGAGCTATCGTCCTCGTCCTCATCTTCAATCCCCGATGAATATTCTTCTTGAGCTACTAGAACAATCTTTGGTTGCTTCTTGAAAGGAGCATTTTTCTTTACAAACTATTTCTTCGTGGAGCTTTTGATTTGTCCTTGAAAATGAGTCTTCCTCCATTATCCTCTCTACTTTGATATGGACACTCAGCTAAGTGCAACGGTCACCACAATTAAAGCATGTTCTCGCTTGGGACCATTTTCTTTTCTTCCATAGGCTCCACTTTTGCGATCTAGTTCAGCTTTAGCCTTGGTGGATCTTTCCAAAAGTTTCTTGCATAAAGAGCCAAGTATTGTCCGTGGATCCTTTTATATCTTCGGACAGTCCGGGCCTTCTACCGCATATTCATCATGATCAATCACACTAGTCTTCAAAGCCATGTTGACCCCTTTTGCATCCCCATAGCTCGAGCACGAGCATCTTGACATTCTTGGCAGCCACTTTGAATGCGGCCATTTCTTGCATTACCTCATTGGATGACATGAGGTGATAATTATGCCTACCTTGGAGACTTTTCAAATCAGGCTCAAATGGCATAAGAGAACCGACATACTTGCGATTGATCCAAGCATCATCAACATAAGCCGTAGTGGTTTACGAAGGTAGTAGCTATTGCCTTGAGCCTCCTATACATGTCCTCGTGGTCTTCTCCATCCAAAGATATAAAATCCTTCACTTCATTGCTCAAGGCATCATATCTATTCCTTCTCATACTTTCATTTCCGATGAAGAGCTCGGTGAGAGCATCCCAAGCTTCTTTAGCTGTGCTAAGATGCTGAATGTGTGGCATGTCTTTATCTCCCACACCAAGCTGTATCATGTGTAGAGCCGTAGCATTGAGTTGGCTATCGACCACTTCTCTCCTTGTGAGATTGTTAGGATTTCCAACGTGAAGACCATTTTCGATGATCTTCCACAACTCTATGGAGGAACTGCACACATGAGATTTCATCAAAAATTTGCCATTGAGAGAAAGTAGAAGGCAGCTTTGGGTGGATCACCCCTATTATGTATATGTGGGTGAGGAATAGGCGGATCAGGGGAATACACATGAGAAACCTCATTGTATCCATCCTTACCGCTATCCTTTTTCGAGGAGGAGCTCTTACTTGTATCATCACCTACCACTTCGTTATCTTTGGAAACAGTTTTACCCGTTTCCTTGGATTGCGGAGTGGTATCCTCAGAGTTAGATGGAGGTGATGCTGCGGATGTGGAGAGACGCATTATCAATTGACGCATCTCTTCCATCTTAGCCTCCATAGAACTCACCAAGGTTGTTTCCAACGTCTTGAGATCGTTCATGGTGACTACCTCCGGAGCATCACTCCCATCTCCCTTGGAACCCATACTTCTCTTAGGCTGTAAGCCCGAAAATAAGAGCCGAGGCTCTGATACCAATTGAAATGGATCGTATGGGCACCTAGAGGGGGGGTGAATAGGTGCTAACCAATTTTATAATACTTTTTCAATTTTAGGCTTGACACAAGGTAAATTCTCTAGATATGCAACTACAAGAATTTCCCTATATGTAACCCTAACTACTTAGCACGTAAAAGAGGAGCGAGGAAACCGTAGTGGAGCACGCGGAGACACAGGATTTGTTTTACAGTTCCTTCCTTGTTAAGGGAAGTACATCTGCGTTGGAGGGGTGGGCGGTTCTAAGACCACCACGCCACAATAGGCCTCACCCTATTCTCCGATGGATCTCGCCACGAGAGGCCTGATCCACCTTCTCCACTATTGGATCCCTTCGAGGCGGAACCGTGCCTTTTACAACACTATCGGGCACACCCACAACCAATTGGGGCTCCCGGGATGACAACAAGCTGTCACAAAAACAAGGTTTATCAATATAAACAAAACAAGGATCTAGATCTTTGCAAGAAATACTAGATCGGAGGTTCTCCAAATGAATGGAGAGGAGATGAAGCGCTTGATTGCGATGATGAAGGTCGAGTTCTCCTCCTTGATTCCCAAAGGGATGGGGCCTTTGGATGGATCTAGGTGGAGCACTCTTGTATGAAGTTTTGAGATCTGATCTGTTCTTTTCGAGATGAATCAAGAGTTCGGCAGGAGGGGATTGCTGGCTTAAATACCCTCCCGGATCTGGCGTTGCACAACTTTGGGGCGGATTATCCGTGGCGAAAGTCCGCCAAAACTCCGCCTCTCGGGCTTGCGCCTTGGCGAAGAGCAGGAGGGGCGGATTATCCGCCCCCCTGGGGGGCGGATTATCCGGCCTGGCCGGAAAGTCCGGCCAATGTTCCGCCCCCCCTTCTGGGGCTTGCGCTTGCAGGCGGAGGAGGCGGATTATCCGCCCCTGGTGGGGCCGGATTATCCGCCCCCAAAGGTAGATTTCTGAGCTGCAACACTTCAACACACATTAAATGATCCTTGGTATTGTTATCTAACACACAAAATATTAGGGATTAAGAAATGTTCTTTCACATCTTAACTGTGGATGCTAGCTATTGATCCAGGGACTAGCATTGTAAACACAGGGGACACCACCTTATATTGTTAAAAGGTTGGGACACTCCCTCTACAGATGGTATCAGAGCATTGTGTTGCCTGTAGGATTTGTAAACCTAGGATTGGACAAAAACCCTTAGAAAAATAGGAGTTGTACTTGTTCCAAAAACTTATTTACAAAAACACTTGTAAACTCTTTCCTCAACTATCTTGGTTTCAACTCTACATCTCTTCTATTACAACTTGATGGAAAAACCTACCCAAGACCAAAGACTTCACCATGTGCAAAGGAATTCTTCAACTCCTTCAACTCTAATGACTTCAACTTCCTCAACTCTAATGACTTCAACATCTTCAGTATATTCACCAAGGACTTCCAACTTGGATACCACTAAGGACTACAAGTGAGACAAGGAAATCTTGCTCAAGATTAGAGACTAAGGGAATGCAAAATAAGAAAGAGCCATCAACAACCTTGAAGTATTGTGACCAAGAGTTTTTCTCAAGGAAGCCATGATCTCAAGTAAGAAGAAGCAACCAAGAATGATGAAGAGATCACAAGTGAACCATATAGATGGACCACCATATTTTTAGTTAAGACAAAAACCACCAACTTATGTGGTGTAACAAAAATATTTTTGTTGCCTAAGTATGTGCTTGAACTTTGTTGTTTGAGTGAAATATTTGACTTGTGATTGCATGCACATTGCTTGTGTGAATTGTGATGTGTGTGATTAGAATTGATTCCTTAGAAAAATCTTGCCTATTCTAATCTCCCTTCAACCCAAACAGATGACTACTCCAAGAGACTCCAACATCAAGGTTGATGACACCAACCCCAACCAAGAGGACAACATGAAAGAGCTCATAGCAACCCAGAACCAGTTGAACCAAGTGACAGCTCAGTTCATAGCCAACTCTAGTGGAGAAGATCCAATTCTACAAGGATTCTTGGAAACTCAAGGCCAACTGATGCTTAAGGTGACTCATCAAATGATCAAAATGGAACAAAGCTATCCCAAAAGAGTCTTTGACAACAAGGATGACAGAAATATTATCCTAGATGGAGCCCCAGCTTGCATTATTTGTGGATACAAGGACCATACTTCCAAGGAGCATGGAGATCAATGCCCCAACTGTGAAGAGAAACATCCTGTTGGACAATGTCCCACCTCTCAAGCCACTTGTTACCTATGTGAAGGAAACAACCATGTTCCTGTCCAATGCCCTATCTATCCCATGGTGGAACAAAGGAAACAAGAAGGATCCAAGTCTACCAAGAAGGTTGATGGCAAAGGAAAAGGATCACTTATACCTCCAAACAAAACAACCCAATTCAAAGGATCAAAGAAACCCAAGAAGCAAAAGATAGACAAAAGCCATGTGCAATGTTATAAATGTAAGGAAATGGGACATTATTCTGGTGAATGCCTAGAGAACCCGAAGAATAAAGAGATTGTCCAAGTGGTGTGCAACAACTGCAAAGATCTAGGCCATTATGTAGCAACTTGTCCACAAGAGCCACGTAAAGAACTCAAGGACATCCATTGTTTCAACTGCAAGAACCTAGGACATTATGCAAGCAACTGTCCAGAAAAGATGAAGAACAAGTTGAACAAGCCTATGGAGAAACTCAACCTTGGCCCATGAGTCAAGTATGGAAACCAAGGACACAATGCCAATGTTTGCCCATGAGAAACTTCCCCAGGACCCAAGAAGGCCAATATGTAATTTTTGTTTGAAAATTTTTAAGGGTGGTAGTACCCTAGATACTTTTGAGCCAACTTGTAACCCTAGCCTTCCCAAATCTCGGGACGAGATTTATTTTAAGGGTGGTAACCTGTCACATCCCAAGATTTTCCAAATCTTGTAATGTGAAAATAAATGAATAAAATAAAATTTTGTTTGATTTTCAGGGCCAGAAGAAACTTTTGAATCCAAATGGAAACCTTCAAACCAATTTGGATCAAATAAAATCCTAAAGAGATTTAAAAAGATAAACTTTTATTAAAGGAAAATAAAAATATTTAAAATTACTATTTTGGATCTTTAAATAAAAGGATTTGGTTTTCAAAGGAAAAAAATAGATTTATAAATAAGGATTATTTTATATAGCCAAGTTAAACCTTGTCCAAGTCTATGAATAAAACATTTTGTTTTGATAAAAATAATAAAGGTTTATTTAAATAAAATAATAAGGATTTAGTATCCAATTTTATTTAAGTAAAGGCTTTTTCCCATTTTTAAATAAACACTAAAACTTATTTATTTATTTTAAATAAGTTTTTCTAAGTATTTTATATTCTCAAATAAAACCTACTGAAGTGTTTTGGTTTTATTTTAGATTTCAAAATAAAGATTTTAATAAATCAAAACCTATTTGAATTAATAAATAAGATCTATTTTATTTAATTATTAAATAGATCCTAAAAAGATTAAAATTATTATTTTATTTTGGGACTTTCGTTTATGTTGTTAAACAAACCAAAACACAATATAAATTTTGGTGGAAGTTGTCTTGAATTGTTTGTTTTATTTGTTTGTTGAATTGATTGTTTGAATTTCAAAACAAAAAAAGATTTGGAAAAAGAAAAAGATTCAGACAGAAAAAAAAATGTGAGAATGGATTGACCCAACCCAACTAGGCCCAGCAGCCCAGCAAGCCCACCTATTTCCCCCTCTGCCGAAACGTTTTCTCACTCACCAGACGACCCGTACAGTGAATGACTGGTGGACCCTCCCCCTCACTCCCTTTCTCACTGACCAGCCGACCCCACCCTCTCCTGTTCATCGTCTCCACCACTGCGACCCGTTCTTCGCCGCTCCTGCCGTTGATTCCTCCGGCTTAATTCGTCTTAACGCGGCCACCATTACTCGCTTTGATCACGCAAGCTTAAACGCCCATGCCTCCTCTCCATTTCCCCTCTGTCGCCCCACCTCAACATGCCCCCAGACCGTCTTAATTCCTCCCCGAGCACCTCTGTCTCCGACGACCCTCCTTGCAGATTCCGGCCAGTACTCGCCACCTCTTACCTCCCCAAGTACACAGACACACTCCCCAAACCCAGGCGCACCTCTCCGCGCCCGCTCGCCTTGCATCCAAAGCATCGGCAACGACAACAACCGCCGCCGCCACCGTCTGGCTCTTCTCCGGCGACCTCCCTCTAGTAAACCAGACTACCCCGACCCCTCTCAATCACGCACACACCTTCGCCGTGTTTCTGCGCGTCTGACCGTGCGGTTCGTTTGTCTCCGAGTGATCCATAGCGTCGTCCTCGACGACGACTGAGCATGGCCGAGGCGCAGCTCCACTCCGGCGAGCAATCAAGCCCGCTCCAGTGCGCCCCTCGACAAGACTGCACCACCTTGAGCTTCCCCAGGCCTCTGCAAACGCTGTGAGTACCTCCCCAGCCACCCTTGCTTCCTGTATCGCCGGCGCCGCCACCGTCTGGCCGCTCCGCCAAGAGCCGCCCATCTATGGCTGGCACGCTGTACACCGTTAGATGATGATCCAAGCGCCACGATAGATCCTTAGCCGAAGGGGTACGAGTGATCCTGTGCCGCACGATCTGACTTGATCCAACGCACCAGAGTAGTCGATCCGAACGAAATGTTTTTTGACCAATAGGATTGCACCACGTGGCCTGTAGTTGATTTAAAAGACAGATTTGATCTATTAGATTTCCAATTTTGTAAATTGCACAACTTTTGATCCACACGTCCAAAAATTGCAAATTTGGTATAATTGGAATCACTAGAACAAACCCTAGCCAACCATGCCTTTAGTTTAGCAAATAGTATCTGTTAGCTTGTTGGTTTTTGCAGAAACTTTTGATTGCTTGATAAGGATGTAAAAATTGTTTAAAAATGAATTTGGGGTTAAAATCTTTTGCAATTGGATTGATTTGAACCTACTAACCATAGGAAACACTTTGTGGATTCAAAAATGAATTTGGTGAAACAAAATAATGATTCCTTGATTTAAAACCATTTCTAGTCAAATAGAAATGTGGTTTATCTATTAAAAATGATTTTAAAGGAAAACTTTTGGGAAATGTTTTGTTTTAAACTCTCTGACCCCAAACACCAAGTTTTGTGGTTTGAAAATATATTTGGTGAACCCTATAGATTAATGCCTTAGTAAAAATATTTTTACACCACATAAAATGATACTTTGTTTTGAAAATGGTTTTTGAAGTGAAACCTTTTGCAAATGACTTTGCCACTTTACAAAATGACCATTAGGTGTTTTCAAATATTTATGACCCATTAGGAACCACCTTTTCAAACAAAACAAAGCTTGGCATGCTTGCATGCATTACTTTGACTTTGTCATTTTATGTGTTGATTTGCTTGATTGGTAGATTGAGTATGTGCCTTGCTTGGTTGATTTGTAGTGACTTGAAGAGTGTGATTGTTGCAAGGACAAGGAGTGAACCCATACTCTACCAAAAAGGCAAGTGATGCTTCATACTTTTTGTCCCATTACTTTCACTATGCATTAGTGATTTTGCTAAGTAAAACTTGCATGGAATTTATGCTAAGTATAAACCTTGCTATAGGGAAACCTAGTAGATGAATCCTTAGTAGGATTTTTCCTAAGTTAAGACTCCTACTACTATCAAGCTTAGCCTAGCTAATAGAAAACAAGGGTGGAATATATATCCATACTATGAAAATTTCTAAGTCTGAGGACTTATGTTTTTGTTTAATAAAACAACTAAGTTAATGAATCACCTGGGTGGAATGGTAATTGCTTGGTGGATTTTGGTTGAGTGGTTCACAAGGCCCATGTCTATGGTTTACCTTGTATATCTCACTTGTGGATGGCCACCCAGGAACAAAGAGATTTGAGATGTCAAATGTTGAGAAGCTTCAAGTGCAACCACTTGGCAATATGGGCTCTGCCATGATCATATAGGTTGCAAGAACTTAGCCATATGGACAGAGGGTGGTAGTGTTTGATTGGTTGGAACGCGTACATTTTGGTCTAAGGGAAGGCTTCTGAAAGATCTTGTCTTGGGAAACCAAGTCTTATGGGGAAAGTGCACCACCTCTGCAGAGTGTAAAATCTAAGTACTTAGCCATGTCCCTGGTAAAGGACAATTTGAGCATCAAGACATGGAAGCAATCAAGAATCTCATCATTCAAATTTCTAAGTTAAAATCTTGTGGTTTGAACAAGGGTTATTTGAAATCTTCAATCTTTGATTGAGAGATGCCTTGGTTAAAGGATCTTCAAATCTTTGATTGAGAAAAATGATTTTGCCAAGCAAAACCTAGTATTTTCAAATGTTAAGGAAAAATCTATTTTGAGCAATGCAAGCCTCAAATCCACTTAGCCAAATGCATATAGATGATAGACTCCATTATACTACCATAGTATCACTTGCCAATACAATTCAAATGTATTGACCCTTGTGGCTGTAACTTGTAATGTTGCAGGTTTGATTGTTTAGAGAAGATTGATTGATTGATTAGGATTACAAAGTCTACAACCAACATCTGCCTGTGGCACTTTGAAGATGAAGGACCCCATGACTATAGATAGTCCGCTGCAAAGTAATGTAATAGCCAAATGAGCTATGTATGATGTAATAAAATTATGTTATTCCTGGTTATAAAGTTATATTATGACATTTGTTTCTTGATATTACATCTTAAATGTGGATGCTAGCTATTGATCCAGGGACTAGCATTGCAATCACAGGGATCCTTTTTCCTTTACCAAGGAGGGATCCTACACGTTAACCGCTTTGGAATCTTCGAGGGTGAGTTCCTCTATCGACTCATTGCTATAGTCTAGTAGATAAATCTTGGCTTGTTTGTTTGCATGCGGTAGAAATTTTTTGTTTTCCATGCTACGAACCCCTTCAACAGCGACCCCCATCGCTATGGTGCGACAACATTGGTGCGACCTATCTCTCTATCAACCCAGTGTTTAATGCCCGCACGAAGCATATTAAGATTGACTATCACTTCGTGCGTGAGCAAGTGGCTAAAAAGGCCCTCGAGATTCAACATATTTCAACTCATAACCAGCTAGCAGATGTTCTTACTAAACCACTGATGGTTCAGGAGTTTGAGCGTTTCTGAAGCGATCTCAATGTGCTCCCCACGTTTCGATGGAGAGGGGATGTTAACATATGAGAATACGAGATAGGCTTTGGTAGGTACGATTGTATCGATGGATAGATGCTAGCTGTAGATAAACATTGGGTTGTTGTAACAATCATTGTAATCTGAATTTGTACTGCACGTTGTGCGTCCCCCGCCAGTTGCTACGGCTGTGGCCTATATAAACTCACGAGAGTCAGATGAGACAATCATCGAGGCCTAAACCAATCTACTCCGTTATTCCTTTATTATTTACATCCCAAATGCTAAGTTTTCGTGTGTCGCCGTCAGAATTTCGTCGTCTTGGCCGTTGCACCACGACCTCATCTGCTTGGTACGCTTAACTATCAGTATAGCTTTGGCTCCCATGCGTAAGTGCGTTTTGACCGCATGTACGGCTTAGCTGCTAATATAGATTTTAGACTACCCAGCTACGTAAGAACTGTAGCATATACGTTATAATTTTTCCGTCTTAAAATAGAAATTCATGAATTTTTTAAATTTGAGTGTATCTATATGCTAAATAGTGTTTAGATATATTTAAATTTAGACAAATCTATAATACATGTTTCAAAATAGAATGTCGAGAACTTGCTTAAATTTGAATGTACCTACATAATAAATAGTGTCGATGTATACAAATCTACCATATGTATTTTGAGACGGAAAAAGTAATATTATGCAGGACTAAGTGGGCAAACACAGCTGACATAGAACTTTTTGCGAGATGCCGTGAAGTCCTGCTTATCCATTGCGGGCGCATGCGGTATGTAAGCGGGCTCCCGTGAATCGTCCTACCTGCACCCTAACTTGCCGCGCGTGGCATCTCTGGTTGTAGGCATGTGCCGTGTTGTGGCTTATTCCTTTGCATGTGAGGTTGGGCCTACTTTAGCGGTCAATTTGAATCGTATACGGTCGCTTTTCTCTCGTTGCATCAACTGCAACGCCTCTCCTCTTCCTGTTAAAAAAACGTCAGCGCCTCTCTCTCAATCCCATGTGGCGGCTAGGTCTAGATGGCGGACGTGGCGGAGGCGCCGTCGACAATCTACTGTGACACGGCTGCACGAGGGCAGGCCATCAATGGTGCAGCATACAAACTACGACATATTTTTCGACTTCGATAGCCGGAGCAGGAGGCATCCGGCATGGGAAGGTGCGCTTGGATGAGCTACTTCCCGTGCTTTGGGTCGAGCTTTGAGGCGGAGGCCGAGAAGAAAACGCGTGGCGATGAGGACGACGTGCGGAAGCATGATCCGAACAACGGCCATATTTTTGTTTTTTTAGACTAATTGACCCTATTGTCGTATTTGTTTACCAGCGACACTAAAACCCCAAAAAGCCTGGTATCAAAAAACATTTGCAAGTTAACTATACCACCAAGTGGAAGAACACACTTAGACGGCGCGGCGAAGCGCGCTTATCCATCTAGTATAGTGTTATGTTCGCTATTATGACATATGAGGAATCTCAAGACGCTCGACGATACAAACAAAAATATTCAAGGTCATATGCCAAATAATAAAAGAGCAATGGGAAGAAGAAACCCTTCATGAGCAAAGCAAGAAAGCTTAGTGGTGTTCTAGGTTTCTCACGACTTCCATCCAGTGAGTTCTCTAGAGTGCACAAATCTCTAAAGTGCCACTACACAGACATCCGAGTATGCTGGTCGATTTTGTAATAAAAGGCTGCAAATTTCAAGCAGTAGAAACATGGATATACATAAAAAGGCCAAGTGAGAAGAATTCTAGCTCAAGTGAGAAGAACAACATTCCATCCTCACAAAGCACTCTGGAGCACATGACACAATTGTGCCATATAAGGAATCTCAAGACGCTCGACAATATATCATCTGTTGATGCAAACGAAAGCAAACAAAAGTATTCAAGGTCACATGCCGAATAATAAAAGAGCAATGGGAAGAAGAAACCCTTCAGAGCAAAGCAGGAAAGCTTAGTGGTGTTCTAGGTTTCTCATGACTTCCATCCAGTGAGTTTTCTAAAGTGCACAAATTTCTAAAGTGCCACTACACAGACATCCGAGTATGATGGTCGATTTCGTAATAAAAGGCTACAAATTTCAAGCAGTAGAAACATGGATATACATAAAAAGTCCAAGTGAGAAGAACTCCAGACCAAGTGAGAAGAACAACATTCCATCCTCACAACCTAATGTAGCAAAGGCAACCGCCTCATGTAGCATGGCCGGCCTCGACCGCCGGAGCACCGCCGGTCTGTAGCCACGACATCATACCCTTGCAGCAAACCCGCAAGCCCTAGGTAGCAACGACGTCGATCGTCGGTAGAAAATTCTCCATCCATCGATAGCAAATCAGTCGACAATCAGTAGCAAATACGTCGCCGGAGAAGACAGTTTCTCGCAGCAGGTTGTAGCACTTCCTCCTGCGGTTCAGAGCGACGCCGCCTGCCATAGGTAGCAGATCCGCATGTGGTAGGTAGCAGCGCCGCCTGCCATAGGTAGCAGTGTCGCGTGCCGCCCGCAGCAGCATCGCGTGCCGTATGTAGCAGAGTGTCCCACAGCTTGTAGCGGTGCTGTCGTAGGAAACTTTGGGCACTTGCGAGGCGCGCTCGAGGTAGAGGAAACAACGGGGGAGGAGAAGGTGGAGCGGGAGGCAGCGACGCCTGGCTTGGGGGCACCAGCTGCGGACGGGGAAGAGGGCGTGCTCGCCGGAGGGAAAGGAGGGAGGCAACGACGTGTGCTTGGTGGTGGCAGCTACGGACGGGAAAGAGAGCTGCGCGTGGGCGAGCGGTGGAGGAGATGAGGTTGACCGTGAGAGGGTAAGGTTGTTGACCGGGGTCGGTGGACTGGTGGGGACAAAAAAAAAGTAAACCTCACGATCGATGCCCATCCAACGGCTGGGCGCTCGAATGATGGTAGCGCGCTAGCGCGTCGTCCCAAGGGATCCCGATCATTTCCCAACGGAAAATTAGCCGGCAGACAGTGGCGAGCCATAGCAATGTATGAACATTTAGCTAGTATTATCAATACTGGACATATAGAACAGCTCGTGAACGGTACAAATCAGAGCATGCTTTCCGACGGAAAACCATCTTGCTTTCAAAACAACAACAACAAAAAACGTAAACCAAAATGCCGGAATCTATCGCTTCCAGCTGCAAATACACTGCCGCGCTGGAATTGCTTAAATCAGACTCAGAAATCAGGAGCAGCTCTTTTCGTCGTCGTCGACGTCGCACTGCGGCAGGGTGGCGTAGTAGGGCCCGGCGGAGTAGACGACCTCGGTGGGGCAGCTCCGGTAGGGGCGGAAGGGCCTCTCCCCTGTCCTGCCGCTGTTGAAGTTGGTGAGCACGGCGCACCCTTTGTCCCCGGAGTAGACGAGGCGGACGAGGCACTCGGACGGGGCGAGGTGGCAGCTGTTGACGACGTACGGCACCTCCACGTCGAACAACCCCTCCTTGTCCGTCGCGTCGTTGCCGTGGAACACCGTCCGCCCCGTGTGCTTGTCCAGGCACGTCACCGCCACCAGGCTGCCTGCAATGCCAATATCATGCCGATCATGTCGTGAGCTCGATCGCCGGCGAGGGCTGCTGCTAGTGCTAAGTGCTTTTATAAGGCGAACGAACGTACCGTTGATGGGCTTGGCGTTGTAGGCGTAGGCGTTCCAGTTCTTGGTGCAGTCCTGGCACAGCACGGTGCCCGTCACCCTGAACTTGGACGCGCCGTGGTTCCCCCCTGCCTCGCCGGGCGTCGCCGCCGCGGCCACCAGCGCGAGCGCGGCCAGAAGCATCGACGCCATCCTCATCCACGCCATATCGTCCACGAAATAAGACCAACCTCGTGGTTTCAGCTGGTTGAACGGGATTGAGCTGTCTGTGAATCGCGCGGCGGCTTTATCGTCGAGTTCCATGGTGCTCGACGTGAGCCCAACTCGTTTGCCTGACGACGACGTGCGCGCCATTTTCCGGTTGTCGGTACGGCAGGACGGCTTCTCGTTGCAGCCACGACAGCATCGGCCCAACCAGTCCGACGTGGAGGCAGTGCGTGCGGATGTGACGACGCCGACAAGTGGGCCACGTGATCCAACAGCTACAGACCCACATGTCAGTGTCTAAACAGGACACCAAGGCATCCCTTTCACTTTCCCCTCACTCAGGTTCTCAATGGAGAAAGATTCCAAGAGTCAAAGCACCACCAAGCTGATGCTTCTCCACCAGCAATGGCCGTCGAGCGCACCAGCGAGCGACCAATTCGAGGTAGATTCTGAAGCAGAATTAATTTCCGAAGCCTGAGACTCGCAATGCGCGATCGACCCCCTCTCCCTCCATGAGAGACCCGAAGCAGCACAAGGCAGCAAGAGCTCACAAGCCGCGCCGCTACCACCTCCTTGACAACAAGCTTAGGATGCGCTACAGGTGGCGGTGGCTCCTCTGGCTGGCCCTCTCCGCCTACCTCTTCCTCCTCGCGCTCCCCTCCCCCCGCCGCCGCTCCAGCTCCGAGCCCGGGCCCCACCCCGGCGTCCGGATCTACGCCTACGACCTCCCGCCGCGCTTCAACCGGGCCTGGGCGGACGCCGACGCGCGGTGCGCGCGCCACCTCTTCGCCGCCGAGGTGGCCGTGCACGAGGCGCTGCTGCTGCGGCAGCGCCGGGCGGGCCTGCGCGCCCAGGAGGCCGACCTGTTCCTCGTGCCCGTCTACGTGTCCTGCAACTTCTCCACGCCCACGGGGCTCCCGTCGCTGGCGCACGCGCGCGGGATGCTCGCCGAGGCCGTCGGTCTCGTCCGCGCCCAGATGCCCTACTGGAACCGCTCCCACGGGGCCGACCACGTCTTCGTCGCCTCGCACGACTTCGGCGCCTGCTTCCATCCCATGGTGAGAGGAGCTGCTCCATCCAACCTCTAGTTCTTACTACTGTACTACTGTAGTGGTTGTTTCTTCCAATAGTTATTCACAGACAATTTGGTTGCTTTGCTTCCTTGTTGTGTTGACCGAACTAATTGGCAGTATGTGATTCAGTTCGTTGCATCAAAAACAGAGTCTCGAACTAATCGGTAGGAGCCTGTTGGAGTATGTGATTCAGTTCTTGCATAAATAATCTACTCTTTCAATGACCAATGCAACACATCAAAGCAGGGGACAGATAAATAAATTTGGGATAGGAGTTGGCTGATTCTTGCCAAAAAGTTGAACCCAGTTGGTGCTTCAGTGATGTGACACCAAGTTCAGATTATACTGACAGCTCAACAGAATGTTGTTCAAGGCTGTGTGCATCATTTGATGCAGAGGCCGGGATAGCCCCCATTTCGAAACAAAAGTGTTCATGTCCTTCCTATGTAACCCTGGACTTACAGAGAATACTCTCTTGCTTGCTTTGCACAATGGATTGATCAATCAGGAGGACGTGGCCATTGCGGCTGGTATCCCGGAGTTCTTGAAGAGGTCGATCCTGCTGCAGACATTTGGCGTGCAGGGCCAGCATACTTGCCAGGAGGTGGACCATGTGGTGATCCCGCCACACGTGCCGCCTGAGGTGGCTAGCGAGCTTCCGGAGCCGGAAAAGGCTCATCGGGATATCTTTGCCTTCTTCCGAGGCAAGATGGAGGTCCATCCCAAGAACATCACTGGCCACTTCTACAGCAAGTAAGCATCCCACCTGGCAAGAACATTGCATTACAAAATTCAAGGACACTGTTAAATTGACTGTTTCGCTTGATCTTTAGCAGTCCATCAGTCAAATATTCAGGTCTTGTGAGTTCGTGAATTGCACCGATGCATGTAGAAAATAAATTGCATGTTACTACTAGTTAGAGCAAATGTTTCAAAGAAACTTCATAACAGCCTATAGCGTACAACACAAGGTTATCTAGGCAGCTTTGGACAGCCTATAGGGTGCATCATAATCTCTGATAGCATATGCAATTCATCATGTCCAGATAACGGTTTGGCTACATTATCTGTTGAAACTCACTGTTTTCTTTGCATTTGCATCAGGAAGGTGAGGACTGAACTACTGCAGCTTTATGGCCGCAACCGCAAGTTCTATCTGAAGCGGAAACAGTACGACGGATACCGGTCGGAGATGTCACGCTCGGTGTTTTGCCTCTGCCCCCTTGGTTGGGCGCCATGGAGCCCCCGGCTTGTGGAGTCGGTCCTCCTGGGCTGCATTCCTGTTGTCATCGCCGATAACATAAGCTTGCCGTTTCAAGACGTCCTCCGGTGGCCAGACATCTCACTGCAGGTTGCTGAGAGGGACGTTGCCAGACTCGAGGCGGTGCTCGACCACGTCGCGGCGACCAACCTGACGACGATACAGAGGAACTTGTGGGACCCCGTGAAACGGAGGGCGCTGGTTTTTAACCGCCCCATGGAGGAGGGAGATGCCACTTGGCAGGTGTTGAAGGAGCTTGAGGCGAAGCTGGACAGGTTGCCACAGCAAGGGAGGAAGAGGTGAGGTAACCGGGGTTCAGTTCAGACACAGATACCAGTGCAGACTGCAGTGCATGCATTTTGAGCATTCTGCACTGCCAAAGTTCAGTCGATAAGCCAGAAATCGTCTTTGTCAGATGCTACAGATCGAGCGCATCACCATCAGTGTGCAATTTAAGAGTTCAGACTGCATAGCTAATGCCTAACTTGAACAAGCATAAGCTTCTTGCGGCAAAGGGCAGCATGGATGGCAAAGCTGCCAAGTGCCGAGGTCTGCACGTGAGAAAATACAACATTTTGTTCTCCGTGTAGGAAATGGTAACAACATAGGACCATAATGTGTACTCCCTCCGTTTCAAAATATAAGATGTTTTAGGTTTGTGAAGAAAACGCATCTAGACTTTTTTTTTGAATGACAAAATGTATCTAGACTTCCTTTAGTGTGTAGATTTACTTTAAACCTGAGTGAATCTATATATAAAAGAAGTCTAAATATATTTGTTTCACGAAGCTAAAACATTTTATATTTTGAAATGGAGGGAGTACTTATGAGAACAGAATAACTAGCAGAAGATATCAAATAGTGGGAACTTGATTGAAGTAGTTTTGTCATGAAGATTGAAGAAGCAATGTAATCAGAATAGTCAAATCTGAGTGTGGAAAACTTTGACGATGCCTACAGTGACAAGTGATAGGTAACAATCTCCATGTAACCAAGTTATCTCCACACACACACATCTATTAGCCCGGCAAAATCAAAATGCGTTGAGGGCAGGCGAAAAACGCTTCGTCCCTCCCGCGTCGCTCCCGTGAGCGACTGGGGGGAAACCCTAGCGCGCCGGGCAGGCCACTCCTTTCTCCTCCTCGCCGCCGGAGACGCCCGGGCGGCCGCCGGCCCTCCTCTTTCCTGTTCTTCACCTTTCATGGCCGAGCTAGTTGACCGTGGTGCGCGTGGGTAAGCGGCGCTGGCGGCCTTGGTGATGCGAGGCGGCGACGGCTGGGCGCGTGAGGGCTGCTTTCGGGCAGCCAATTGCTCGGCGGCGGTTGTCTGCGGCGCGCGACATGGTCTTAGACCCTTCAGCTGGTGGTGCGGCGCGGCTGGGTCAACGGAGGTGGCGGCGGTGAGGTCCAGGCAGAGGACGGCGGCGGCCTGTGGCGCGGCATGGCAGTAGGTTCTCGAGGGAACGATCTGGGCCAGGCGGGCCCAGATCTGGGCCTAGTCAGGGCTTTGCCGGCCTTGGCCGGCCACTATGCTAGCATGGCCTGCGGGCGGCACAGAGGTTATCGTGTCCGTTTCGCTCGCCATCCTTGGTTTGTTCTCCGATATCCCTCGCCCCCTCCAAGGAGTTAGTTGTTCCTGTGGTCACCGGTTGATGGTAAAAGTCTGCGTCGGTGGTTCTCCTCAGACTGGTGGCAGTCCAGGTGAGCACGGTGGCGACGGCGTTGCTGCTTGGTGACGGGGATCTGCGGTGGCGGCAGATCCACTGGTGGACGGAGGAGTAGGAGCTAGAGCTAGGGTTGGCGGCCATGGTGACACCCTTGCTATAGTGTGGCAGCGGGGCTTCACGAGTCCGTTTGGACTTGGCCAGGCCAGCGAGGGCCTGGTTTGCCCCTGTTGCTACATCCGGTCGGCTATCGCCCCCCGACAGTGGAGGTTGTTCCCTCCCGCGTGTGATTGTACCGCCTACCCCGCCCGCAGTTTCTCCTCTTCGGTCGTACCAGCCTCCCACTGTGGGTCACAGTGAGACGGCGATGGTGACTGCAATACCGTGATGGCGTGTGCTGGTGGGCAGTGAGTTTGGTGGAGCCATTCGAAGCGTGGGCTGTGTGGTTTTTTGAGGGGTCGGAAGAAATCCTTGTCGTCTTGACACCGACGTGGTCATGCCTGCGGGTGTAGCCGTCCTTCCTGAAGGGCGTCGGGTGAATCTTTTCCCCACCTCCCGTAGCGTATCGGGGGAAACCCTAGGACCAGTCCGAGCAGTAACATCGTTGTCGTCGTTTTCCTTCTTGGAGGTGCTGCTTGATACGCGATGCTTTGGAGCGTGGTGGTATTTCTTCGGAGGGCGCAGCAGTTGCGGGTCATCGTCGTTTTTGTGAAGTCATTGTTATCGGCTTTATTTTCTCTGTCTTTTCTTTTTTATTTTCTATGTTGTTTCTTTTGGCGTTGTGCTGTCTGGCCCAGCAGCTGTCTCAACCGTTGCTATATTAATATAGCTGGGCGTATGCCTGTTTCAAGGAAAATCAAAATGCGTTTGCTCTGCTTTTGGAAAGCTTTGATATTTTTCTGAAATCATGCTATAGCCAGTATCTTTGCAAAATTTGTTGTCCAGTACAAAGATATAACAGCGTGGACAATTATGTGTCTACACTGTTATACACTGTTATACGGACAATTATAGCATGAGATATCCGCGTGGAGACGAAATTGGTAGTCTCCAGATATACACTTCTTGGATAAGATGGAATGTGTCTACACGCGGATATCTCATATCTGGAGAAGTATAGGATCGGTCGCATACAAACGCAGGTTTATCGGCTGATTTATTCCTACGCATCTTCCACCACCCCCTCAGAGTGCAGAGCTCGATCACTTGTAGTAGCGCAGCAGCCGCTTCCGGAGGTCGACGGCGTCGACCTCATCGTCGAGTCGGTTCTCGGGGAGCCAGCACCCTGTCTTGGGGTCCCTCATCCAGAAGACCTCCTTCACTGCCTTGCCCCTCCCGCCGTCTGCCACCACCGCCGTAGCACTCACACCGTCCGTCGACGCTGGCGCCTGCACTATGTTCACCGCCCTCGCCTGCACGCCGTACCACCGACGGCTACATAGGATAACAATTATTATAACGAGATTTTGACACATTCCTTGTGCATATGCAACCATATAAAGGAGAAGAAAATAATGGTAAATGCTAGTAGTATGACTGTATGAGTATTGTTATTTAGGCGTCGCTTACCTAATGGTGCCGGCGAGAACGCTGGTTAGCTTCGACATAACTGATTATTACTAGTAGTACTACTGTACTAATTTTTTCGAGGAAGACCGAGAGAGCGAACTTATCTACGGAATACTAGCCAGGTGAGAGATGTGAGCTGTGACATGCGAGTCTCCCGGGGGCGAGTTTTTATAATCAGCAAGCATGGTAGGCATCTGGTGGAATATGGAAAGAGGTCGAATATCGCAAATGCTTGGACAACCGGAATTAATTTCGTTATTCTGTGCCTAATCATGTGGATTGGCCAGCAGTGGTACCCAACAAGGCGATGATTATTACTTGGCCGCCACGTACCATATACCCACCTTTCAACTTTTGGCAAGCATAAACGTGACCCTCGATATCACTACAAACCCAAGCATGTATTTGGGTGGATTAAACTAGAAGGGCAAAGGTATACTGCTCGGCCGCGCCTTGTACCATTGCACCATAAGGATACTGTGTTGTGTGCATGGTGTGTTCTCGTTAATCTTCTACGACAACACAAACAGTAGGGTAAAATTAACATGGAAGTCACGACAGAGCCATTCCCGGGGGGCATACTCTAGCTAAGGAAAACACGAGGAAACAAAAAATCCAACACAAAATTCAGCAAGAGCTTCCAACAGAGAACTACTCAAGCTATGCTACTAGTATTACTATTCATGACATAGTTTTCCCTTTTTGTTTCGCAATGTGTGAAGAATTTAGATCGGGAACTTTTAAGATATGAGAGGAGAAACACACAGAGAGGGCGAGGCCCCTGCCGAGACTCGTATTTTCTTTCCATTATGGATGTCTTATCAAGTTTGGGTCTCCTTTGATTCATAAGATGTAGGAATTGGAAATGTGTAGGATTGGATGTCATGTCCACTTGAATCTTATAGGTAGAGGAATTGCTGAAGAAAATTTTCCATGGGTTCCAACCTCATACTATTTTATTATGAAATTTACACTACACGATTCTTGTAGGATATGATCTATGAATCAAGAGGTGTGCTTCGGCGCCCCCCCCCCCCCCCCTCCTCCCACACACACACACACAACTTAAGTTTGCATCAGACAGTTTCCTTTTGACCCGCATAAATCCACATAGAGACCCTGTATACCTTCATGTAGGTTTACTCGGTCGAGTTGGGTATACTCAACATCCTCACCAGCTGATCCCACCTCCCCTTATTGCGATCCACGTCCTTACATGCCATGTTCTGAAATTTTGTTGTTGCTGCTATATACCTCACGACTTTCCACCTCCCACTGACACATGAGTATACACGTATGGTGCGTATACGTCTAAGAGGGACATATAGGTCTCGGGTGTGTTCGTACGGTTTTCGAAACGAATTGGTATCATGCGATCTTAGCATTCTACGAGTTTCTGGTTGTCAAAGTATGAAGGAGGGGGGAGGAGTACACCAAAGCAAAAATTAAAAGATGAATCAAACGGTTTATGTAGGAAGATTTCCATAGGATCTCAATCATACACAAATCCTTTGAAATACTATGAATCAAAGGAGACCTTGATAATGATTTTACTTTAGGGTCTCATCTTATATAATACATTTTGAAATAAGTTCTATGTTATCCCCAAACGTACACATTCAGCATAGCCTTCAGAACACACCCAAGACCTAGTTTGCAGATAGCTTCTTGCACTTATATCGCTTAAAAAGCTTGCAGCATCTTTGCTGCAAATACTAAGCTAAACCATGGAAACATCTGAGGTGCCACGAAATTCTACCTAATATTCTCCACTTCCGTTATGCAAAGCAAAGCTGATTTTGTGCCTAACTACATATGCTCAAATATGCACTACTCACGTGCGAAGCAGTATATATGCCTCCCTGGTCCAAGGGTGGTATCCGGCTTTGTGCACGACTGGACCGAGCCCAATTGCTCGCTTCCAGATTGCTTTAGCTAAACGAAATGAGATTCCTTCTGGACTTGGTTTCACCTTGCTCCTTAGAAACAGTTTTGTTACTATTTACAAATAGTACTCCCTCAGTCTAGAAATAACAGACTTCAGTTTGTCTAGATTCAGACGTATCTATATACTAAAATATGTTTAGATGCATCAAATCTAGACAAACTCAGATCAGTTATTTCTGAACGGAGAAAGTACAAGTTAAATTACTATGAAGAACTTACCAAGAACCAGATTCCTGAACTTGTTTTGGAGACTCTCAGATAGTTTGCATTGGTTATTTTTTGAAACATGCTCGAATGCATATTTTGAATTTGGAACGCCTAGATTTTATATCACCATGGCGCAAAAAAAGTATGAAATAGTAGATAGCGTATTTTTTTTTAAAGAGGCAAAAGTAACTTACTGAAACTTTTAGAAACAAAATTATAGGACTAGGGTTGTACGATGAAAAATAACATGGTGGAAAAGGGAATGTATAAACTTTGTAACCAAATTATGTGTATTGATAGAGCAATCAAAGAAAAACATGGTAGGGGCTTACTGAAACTTAAACTAGATAGACGTAGAACAACTAAAAACCAAAAGAAGAAATCTACAGTGTAGAAACTACATAAAGTCGTTAACTACACAGAATGTAGCTCCACTGCTATTGACTGAATTTATTAAGTTGGTGACCACTACTGTTTGACTAAATTTACATCTAAAAACCAAACCTTTTGCTTCAAGACTTTGCATCTCCATACAAAACTTGTGTGCCTGCGTTAAAAGAAAGAAGCAGGGAAAAATCTTACTTTAATAGATGCAAATTAGAAAAGAATGAAAAAAAGATGAATAAAAGAAGTAGGAAGTAAAGATGAATACAATAATAAACGGTGAAACGGATTTTACTTTTTAGACGCGAGTCTAGTAAATTTCTTAGCCATGTCTAGTAATGACTCATGTTGTGCTTGCTCATAGGTGTCTAGCATGGCCGAATGCTCCGCTGACACATGCCCCATACATTCATGAGACAACACATTGTGGCGCTACAGTAAGATGGTGTGGCATCTACATGTTTTTTCCATACGACTCACATGAGCCGGTTTCCATTATCAGCAGATAACAGAACATTGATCAATAAGGGAAATTAAAAAAACGAAATCGTAGCCAAGTCTAAACCTCCAGGATCATAGTACCACAGGAAGCGCAAACACAAAACGTGAGCAAAACATAAACACTGCCAAAGAAGTGTTCAAAAGCTAACAAGACCACTCCTTCATCCAGACCATGTTGGGCCACGCAGAGATAAAACAAAAATTTTCCTCTAACGTGGTGATCCCAAGACCTAGCTGAGGTAGAAGGCCACGAGGTTTACCACTAGACACGCGGTTGCGGATTACTGATGAAGCGCGTCAGTTGATGCAGTGCAGTCCTCACGATCCGATCGTCCTGGTGCTGATCGCACAACACCTCTGCTGGTATCCACACGTACAAGGAGGAGCACCGGCGGCGAACTGCTAGGTTCGTTACGGCGGCTGGACTGCTGTGGAGCTAGGGTTTCCAACACATGTAATGACCTAACCGAACAACGATTAACCTTTCTGGGTTACTGTGCTCCACTATATATAGGGAGTGAACGTGGGCTCTGCTCGCGCGACCCATTCACTAAAGCCCATATAACACTAGTCACCGTGAGTCCAACTCACTAACTCAGTCCTAATCCGGTTTAGGTCCAACCCAGATTATTATATGTTCGATCCAATCGAACTTGCTCCCGCTCTTAAGTGTGTGACCCCAGGCTCATGGCTACTTGGACACGATTGAGTCCGACTCACAATCGATCGTGATGGCGGCTCCTAGCGTAACGTGCCGACTCCCAAGTACCAAAGAGTCATGACGACTTGCCTTTCCAATGCGACTTACGTCCGAGTCCCTTTTGCCTCACGATATACCTTGTCAGACTATAGGCGAATATATGTCATCCCTTAAATAGTCCGACTCTCTTCGATCCGAGATAAGTGATTCACCCGACTAACTCTTAGTCGATCGCCTCGTTAACACTTAACCGAGTCGTGCATGGCCATGCTTTCGAATCATATCTCACGAGAGGGCCCAGAGAATATCTCCAGGTGGAGGGCAAAATCCCATCTTGGTTATTCACATCACGCAGCTTGATTCTCGATCGACCCGAACCACGCCTTTATAAGCGCCCGATTCACGGATCAGCGTTTGTGAGAACCTAAGTCGGTGATCCTCAACTCGGACTATGCAACAACCTCGGTCTAAGGATTACATTGATTGAGATATACAAATGACAGCTTAGTTCGTTGTACCTCAATATGGGTCAATCCGACTCGCTAAACTCTTTAGCCTAGTCTGTAAGTTGGAATAGCATCTCCATGCCCATGACAAGTGGGCCGAGTCATCAAGCCAACTTTCACATTGGTCTAAGTTGTGTGTCCAGCACAACCTCAATGACCAAGGATATTTAGTACAAACAACATGAATGCATAGTTCCACAACTGAATCACATATTCAATGATACACATCAGATGTTTATACAAGGACTACTTAATAACTTTATGAATACAATGGGGAATATCATCATACATGATTGCCTCTAGTGCATTTTCCCAACAGTCTCCCACTTGCACTAGAGTCAATCTTCCGACATCATATGTCTAAGCATCTAATGCCCATGGCTCTCAGGTGCGCCTCATGCTTCGGCTGGGGTAACGGCTTTGTCAACGGATCCGCAATATTTGCATCCGTGTGTACCTTGCATAACTTGATATCACCCTGATCCACGAACTGGCGAATTAGGTGGTACCGCATGAGTATGTGCTTGTTCTTCTGGTGTTGTCTAGGTTCCTTGGCTTGTGCAATAGCACCATTGTTGTCACAATACACGTCCAACGGATTGAACGAGCCCTGAACCACACCAAGATCCATGAGGAAATTCCTCATCCAAACAGCTTCCTTTGCTTTGCCTCCGAGGCAATATACTCACCTCTGTTGTGAAGGCAGACGGTCTCTTGCTTGGAACTTTTCCAGCTCACGACCTCCGTTTATAATAAACACGATCCGGATTGAACGAGAATCATCGAGTCGGTGAGATAACTCGCATCTGTGTAACCCTTTACACTAAGTTCATCTTCACCACCATAAACCAAGAACATATCCTTAGTCCTTCTCAAGTACTTTAGGATATTTTTAGTCATCCGATGGATCTCTCCAGATCGACTGGTATCCGCCACAACACTTAGAGCATAGGAAACATCCGGCCTAGTACAAATCATGGCGTACATGATGGATCCAAGCTATGAAGCATATGGAATCGCACTCATCCGACTTCGCTCATCGGGTTGTCGAAGGACACTTTGAGTCTTGCTAAGTTTTACACCATGGGACATCGGTAAGAACCCCTTCTTAGACGATTCCATGTTGAACTTCTTCAACACTTTGTCCAAATAAGTACTCTGACTCAATCCAATGAGCCTCCTTGATCTATCTCTATAGATCCGGATTCCGAGGATGTATGTTGCCTCACCCAAGTCTTTCATTGAGAAACTCCTTTCCAATGATTCCTTGGTTTCTTGCAACATCTGGACATCATTTCCAATCAGTAATATGTCATCCACATATAAGATTAGAAAATTTACTTTGTTCCCACTAAACTTCTTGTACAAACAAGAATCATGATCACTCTTGATGAAGCCAAACGATTTGACTACCTCATCAAAGCGAATATTCCAACTCCGAGATGCTTGCTTCAACCCATAAATAGATTTCTGAAGTTTGCATACCTTGTCAGCATTAGACGGATCAACAAAACCCTTGGGCTGTATCATATACACGTCCTCGGTTAAATTTCCGTTAAGGAAAGCCGTTTTGACATCCATCTGCCATATCTCATAGTCGAAATAGGCCGCTATAGCTAACATGATCCGAACTGATTTAAGCATCTCTACGGGCGAGAAAGTCTCGTCGTAATCAACTCCTTGAACTTGTCGGAACCCCTTCGCGACAAGGCGTGCTTTATAGATTGAAACATTTCCATCCATATCAGTTTTCTTCTTAAAGACCCATTTGCACTCGACGGGTCTTGCACCGTCTGGCAGATCAACCAAGTTCCAAACTTGATTTTCATCCATGGACTTTATCTCGGATCTCATGGCTCCAAGCCATGACTCGGAATCAGATCCCACCATCGCTTCCGAATAATTTGCCGGCTCATCACTGTCTAACAGTAACACATCACGAACACTTCGTAATCTTGCCGATCTTCGTAGTACAGGTGCTGCTGTCGGCTCATCTGCCACGATCGGCTCTTTTGCCGATTCGCTATTAGCCGATTCCTCTCGAATTTCTTGAGTTGCACCGTTCCCACTTACTCCCCGGTGAGAAACTCTTTCTCAAGGAAGACACCGCCCGAGCGACAAACACTTTGCCCTCTTCTCGGTTGTAGAAGTAGTAACCCAAGGTTTCCCTCGGATACCCTACGAAAATACATTTATCCGACTTGGCGTAAGCTTGTCCGTGAAGTCACTTGACAAAAGCTTCACAACCCCAAATCTTAAGAAAAGACAAACTCGCTTCTTGCTGTCCACATCTCATGCGTGTCTTCTACCGATTTTGATGGTACTTTGTTTAGTGTGAACGCTTGCTTTTCTAGACAATAACCCCAAAATGATAAAGGCAAATCTGTCTGACTCATCATTGATCGTACCATGTCCAGCAAAGTCTGATTCCGCCTTTCCAAACACCATTCCTTTGTGGCGTTCTGGCGGAGTAAGTTGAGGAACTATTCCACAATTTTCAGATGGTCATCAAACTCATGGCTCATGTACTCGCCTCCTCGAATCCGAAGAAACTTTATTTTCTTGCCGAGTTGATTACGTGCTTCATTCGGAATTCTTTGAACTTTTCAAAGGCTTCCGACTTATGTTTCATTAAGTAGATATATCCATACCTACTCAAATCATCGTGAAGGTAATGAAGTACTCATAACCACCCCTCGTCGTGCTCATTGGTCCACATACATCACTATGTACTAGTCCCAACAAGTCGGACGCCTTCGCAACTCTTTGCAAAAGGTGTCTTGGTCATTTTGCCGAGTAGGCAAGATTCGCATGTCTCGAACGACTCCAAGTCGAACGAAGTTAGAGTCCATCATCATGGAGCTTCTTCATGCGTTTCCAACTTATATGACCAAGCCGATTGCCAAAAGTAAGTCATATTCAGATCATTTGGTTTCAACCTTTTAACATTTATGTTATAAACCGACTCACCATCAAGATTCAAAATAAATAACCCGTCACGGACGGTGCAAAGCCGTGAAACATATCATTCAAATACAAAGAACAACCATTATTCTTGATATTCGACTCATAGCCTTGCCTCATCAAACATGAAGCAGAAATAATGTTTCGACTGAGCACTGGAACATAATAACAATTATTCAGTTCCATAATGAATCCGGAAGGTAAATGAAGTTGCATCGTGCCGACTTCCAACGCAGCAACTCTTTCTTTGTTGCCGACTCGAATATCAACCTCGCCTCTTGCTACGCTCCTAGTTCTTACCAGTCCCTGCAACGAGTTGCAGATGTGAATAACTGATCCGGTATCATATACCCAAGAACTATTAGGTGCATCAGCAAGATATATGTCTATAACATTGCAAACAAGTGTACCTGAGTCGGAAGTCATACCTCCACTCTTGGCTTTGTCGGCCAAGTACTTGCAGTTCCTCTTCCAATGGCCATCCGCCTTGCAAGAGAAGCAAGTGGATCCGGTGAAGGAGATGGCTTAGTCCACGAGGAAGCGCTTGGGACGGGTCCCGAGCCCTTTCCTCTGACTTAGCCTTCTTCTTAGTCCAAGAACTCTTCTTGAACTTAGCCTTATTACGCACCATCAACACTTGACCGGTGCCCTTCTTGAGATTCGCCTCTGCTTGAGCATCCCATGCAATTCGGTGAGCTTCTTATCCATACCATGCATGTGGTAGTTCAAATGAAGCGCCCATATGCACTAGGAAGAGAGTTCAGAATTATATCCGTAGCGAACTCTTCGCTTATGGGGTAGCCTCTCCGAGACTGCGTAACCAACCATTTTGATCACATGCGACTCGGTGGATCACCATCCTTAAGCTTGCAACTCAGAGATCACGAGAGACTTGATACCTCTCGCCTTTGCACGAGCTCGAACATACTTTTGAGGCTTTCGATCATATCGTAGGCCTCAACATGCTCAAGCTTTTGCAAGTCCGGTTCCATGTGAGCAAGCATAAGACGGTGATATCCGTGGACTCATCCTTAGCCCGACGATAGGCATTGGTGGCTGACAATGATCGCATTCTCACTCGGCTCATCCGAAGTGGGTTGTCTAGGACATGGTCCTTCTTTTCTTGTTTGAGAACAATTCTCGATTTCGATACCGTTGGTAAAATTAGTGTCGTCAGTTTATCTTTCTCAAGAATGGTTCTCAATGCAAAACCGGATATCTGAGAGTGATTGCTACTTGGTGCCATGATCTACAACAGAAAATATGCAAAACACTTAAGACACGTATTCATAAAAGAGCAAGCATATTAAACATTTTAATATTTTATGCTCCCACTAGAACCAACACCCTCCGATGGTTACTTAGTGATCCGGGATCCTAAATAAGCAAGTCGGCTAGTGAGCTTTAGCATCACCGCTAGCCGCCAAGTGATCTAGGTAGACAACTCCTTGTCAATCGCATCCCATGCGACTCTGTTGACGGGTGGCATCACATGCCCCGGCTCCCATCCGACCTTTCCCGAGTCCCACAACCGTTGTGATAGACCCGTCTAGCTTACCAAGTGTTTACGTAGTAAGAGTCCGACTGAACCCACCTAGTCGGAAAGAATTGGCAGCACCTCAATTTTATGAGCCCACTACCAAAAATGTCCGACTTGTGATGGTGCAAACACGGCGGAAAACCGACTAGACCTTCTTTGAGGGATTAAATTTTACCGACTATCTAATAGAGGTAAAAGCGAGACATAACAATAACACAAAATAAAGCAATTATAATGTGAAATGGTATGGCTCTCTTCATGGCGATCTCCATCTCCACAAAGCACGTAATCCGACTCGTGCCAACTCTTGTCACTTGCCGTCTTACTCCATGTCCGACATGTACAACGCCTATGCATGCCTTCCGGATTCTCCAAACATCTACACTAGCTTAGTAAAATAAATTACATAGAGAATCCGACACGCAGGTCGTTATACAATAAAATGACAGGACCTAGGCTCCAGCCGGCTAACAAAACCGTGATTCGTAGATCACGTATGGATTACACACATCACATGCACATGAGCCATACCATTCACAACTTCCTGCAAAACAAGTTATGCATAGATACAATATCTACCGGCGTTGTGAAACTCATAGCGACATCTAAGGCGCTTCTGACAGGCGAAGCCGGTCTCGCTAGCGGATAGCGGCGGGATCGAAGGGCGCCCCTAAAGGTGCGGCGCCGACGATTTTTCCGCGTAGATCTTATCTACGATCCGAACATGGATTCCGACCATCGTTCCGATTCGATCAAACTCTTTGATCTTCGATCACCGCTTCTGGATTTACGTGTCACAAT
Source organism: Avena longiglumis (assembly GCA_030063025.1). Lineage (NCBI taxonomy): Eukaryota > Viridiplantae > Streptophyta > Magnoliopsida > Poales > Poaceae > Avena > Avena longiglumis. The sequence goes on along the minus strand of CP125974.1, from coordinate 449,432,293 downwards.
CTACCCCGATGGCGGATGCCGACCGGTAGGGGTATGTCGTTCCACGACCTCAGCAGTATGATCACGGAAATCAGATCTACCATTCCCCGAGTACAGTTGATCCAATCAACTTCATACAAAACCGATCTATCTCATAGATCGACCACCAAAACAACACATAGATCTCATCTATAGCCTACCGCATATCACATATGCGAGATCTCGAGCCTAAAACCAGAAGCTATCGCTCTGATACCACTGTTGGGCCACGCAGAGATAAAACAAAAATTTTCCTCTAACGTGGTGATCCCAAGACCTAGCTGAGGTAGAAGGCCACGAGGTTTACCACTAGACGCGCGGTTGCGGATTACTGATGAAGCGGCTGATTGATGCGATGCGATCCTCACGATCCGATCGTCCGGTGCTGATCGCACAACACCTCTTTGGTATCCACACGCATAAGGAGGAGCACCGCGGCGAATCGCTAGGTTCGTTACGGCGGACTGATGTGGAGCTAGGGTTTCCAACACATGTAATGACCTAACCGAACAACGATTAACCTTTACGGGTTCTTGTGCTCCACTATATATAGGAGTGAGCGTGGGCTCGCTCGCGCGACCCATTCACTAAAGCCCATATAACACTAGTCACCGTGAGTCCAACTCACTAACTCGTCCTAATCCGGTTTAGGTCCAACCCAACAGATTATATGTTGAGATCCAATCCGAACTTGCTCCCGCTCTTAAGTGTGTGACCCAGGCTCATGGCTACTTGGACACGATTGAGTCCGACTCACAATCGATCGCAGAGCGGCTCCTAGCGAACGCGTGACTCCCAAGTACCAAAGAGTCATGACGACTTGCCTTTCCAATGCGACTTACGTCCGAGTCCCTTTTGCCTCACGATATACCTTGTCAGACTATAGGCGAATATATGTCATCCCTTAAATAGTCCGACTCTCTTCTCGATCCGAGATAAGTGATTCACGACTAACTCTTAGTCGATCGCCTCGGTTAACACTTAACCGAGTCGTGCATGGCCATGCTTTCCGAATCATATCTCACGAGAGGGCCCAGAGAATATCTCTCCGAGTGGAGGGGCAAAATCCCATCTTGGTTATTCACATCACGCAGCTTGATTCTCGGTCGACCGAACCTGCCTTTATAATCGCGATTCACGGATCAGCGTTGATGTAACCTAAGTCGGTGATCCTCAACTCGGACTATGCAACAACCTCAGGTCTAAGGATTACATTGATTGAGATATACAAATGACAGCTTAGTTCGTTGTACCTCAATATGGGTCAATCCGACTCGCTAAACTCTTTAGCCTAGTCTGTGTAAGTTGGAATAGCATCTCCATGCCCATGACAAGTGGAACTGAGTCATCAAGCCAACTTTCACATTGGTCTAAGTTGTGTGTCCAGCACAACCTCAATGACCAAGGATATTTAGTACAAACAACATGAATGCATAGTTCCACAACTGAATCACATATTCAATGATACACATCAGATGTTTATACAAGGACTACTTAATAACTTTATGAATACAATGGGGAATATCATCATACATGATTGCCTCTAGGGCATATTCCCAACAGACCATCGATATGTTTTTTCAGTCTCCAGATACGTCCACATCCTCATCTTCTCCAGCATTTTTGACCCTCATCGTCGAAGCGTGGCGCGCCATATCGTGAACCTGGGTGACCATATTCTGGAGATGAGCAGCACCTTCCTCCACGATGACCTGATCCCTCTCATTCCACAGGCCTGCCCAATAACGCAAAAAAGCACACACATAACAGATCAGTCCCAAAGGGGATGGTCGAAGCTTCCCTTCAAAACAAGCACGATTCCTAGACTTCCATAGTGCCCAACAGAGCGCAACAATGCAAATAATGTGAAGATTAAATCCAAAGGGAAGAAATTTCACAATCTAAAAAAAGTATTGGTTAAAACACGATGGTCTAGATCGTGTACCTATGGCACAGGCAACCGAACTCCACATATACACAACAGCAGGGCAAGTAAAGAAAAGATGATTAATATTTTCATCCAAAGGACAAAAACGGCAAACATATCTACCAACTGATGAGTTCATATTTGCATCATGTTTTATATTATTATTTTGCATTGTAGTGGTAGGATCTTTATATTTTACGGCGTTCGCGTGCACCTTTTATGTTTATTTTCACCAGGATCAGATTAGATGATGGATACGATGGACACAATTCTTGGACCAGTTATATTAGAGTGAAAAGGAGCCAAAAATAACATAAATTGCTTATTTGGGAAATATTAATAACACCAGAAGAAAACCTGAAGCAATTGGAGGATACAGTGGGTTTAACGACCAACTATACAATGAGAATAAATTTTTTGGCTATATAGTTCCCGCGGTATAGTTGGCGCCGACACCGCCTCCTCAAATAGTTTCACCATGTGCAACTAGATCGGAGATACGACATATAGAACACCCAGAAATCGCCAAAATCTCACCTCCGGAAGGCATCTGGAGGGGGAACTCATCCACCGGAGATCCAGCTTCACCCTACACAGATCTAGGAGGCTAAGATATCGATCTTCATCATCAACCGCTACATCACCACCATCTTCATCCATTCCATCTACATCTTGTCTAGATCTTGTTGTAATTTCTGTACTCGCATGGATTTATACAAGTACTATTCATCTATGATTGATTCCATTGTCTTTGCCATGATATTGATTGCCTTCATGTCTGAGTAGATCATTAGTTTTTGGAGAGATGGAGAAATTCTAGCATGATATTAAAATCAGATAAAGTTTATTATGATATTCATCGCCGTGACCATGTGTTAGATTGTCTTCATCTTGATGTTGGGAGAAGTCGACCTCTCAATATTTGACTCTTGTGGGGACTTGATTGAGGGAACTACTTGTTGGTAGACGGAGGTGTGTTAGCCCTTCAGTGACTATAAATCTGTTGGCACTCCTTACGTATTAACTTTGGAACCGAGAAAATTCACGGAACACTATCCATTCCATGGGATACGTCCTGCGGGATTAAGTCCCTTAATAGTGCAGTAATTCAATTGATGTTGATTGCTGTCTGTTGTGGTTATGAGGATGATGTGAGCAGTGGTTGCTGCCTATTTGTCCAAATACGGAGTTCCTCCCACACATACATAGTTGAGAATATTCATGATAATAATCTTTACCTTAGTCCTTTATAAATGTTAGAGGTGTATCAGCTACTCCCTGAGAACGCTTTTCCCCACTGAATTTTAAAATTTCTTTTACATACGTGATACTTCTTTATGTATTCAGTTTGTTTTACTTTACTTATTGTTCTCTTATACTAAAACCCCAAAAATACATTTTTACACAACACTCGCATTTTATCTTGTTACTAAGAACTTTATTTAGCATTTCTATTTTTAGTATTTATTTCAAGAGTTATTAGACTTCAAACTCCTGCTCCCTATGGGATCGATATATTTATTTCGAAACTAGCTACAAACGATCTATGCACTTGTAGTCATCAGGCTATTTTCTGGCGCCGTTGTCAGGGAGCTAAGCGCTATAGGTATTTTAGTTTTTGCTTATTTATTTTAGTCTTGCTAAGTTTTGTTTTGAATTACAGGTTTCCACCAACATGATGGAGTTTGAGCATTTGACTAGTGCTAACCTACTCAGCCACTTTGGGAAGCCCTATGATATTTATAAAAGAGACACCTCCAGTGAGAAGACAAGGGGGGTTGAAATAAATCCTCTACTACTTGGTATTCTACACAAGAAGCAATTTACTAGAGATGAAGAAGATCCTGACCCATATGAGCATATTGCATGCTTCAAAGATATATGTGACACTTTCCAATTACCAGGGTATACTGCTAATGAGGTCAGGCTGAAACTCTTTAGTCAGATTTTATAGAACTAATAATGGAAGTATTTATGGATGATTTTTCTGTCTATGGAACTTCGTTTACTAGTTGCTTGGATAATCTCAAAATAATTTTGTAGCATTGCAAAGAAACTAATCTCGTTCTAAACTGGGAGAAGTGCCATTTTATGGTCAAAGAAGGCATATTCCTTAGACATAAGGTATCAGGTAAGGGTATTGAAGTAGATAGGGCTAAAGTTGAAGCAGTAGAGAGAATACCACAACCAAGGGACATAAAAGGTATAAGAAGTTTTCTTGGTCATGTGGGTTTTTATAGAAGGTTCATTAGGAATTTCTCTAAAATTTCTAAACCTTTAACGAATCTGTTGCAAAAGGGAGTAAGATTTAATTTTGATGATAAATGCCTTTGATAAACTTAAATATGCTTTATCTCATGCTCCTATTATTAAACCACCTATATGGGATATGACTTTTGATTTAATATGTGAAGCTAGTGATGATGCTGTAGCAGTAGCTCTGGGTCAACACATAGGTCATAGATTTAATATTATACATCATGCTAATAGAGCTCTCAATAATGCTCAAAATAATTATCCTAAGAAAGAAAGAGAACTCTTTGTTGTATTTTTATCTTACGATAAATTTCGTTCTTATATAGTTGATGCAAAAGTAAGAGTTCATATGGATCATGATGGTTTAAAAGAATTCCTCGAGAGAAAGATTCATAAGCCAAGACTGATCCGTTGGATCCTTTTACTTCAAGAATTTGAGTTGCAGATTATGCAGAGACAAGAAGCAAAGGTAGAGGATGTAGCATCTATATTTGCTTAGCAATACACAAATCTTATTGAGAGAAGCTTTAGTCCTGATGTTTTTTGTTTTCATGAATTATTAGATGAACTAAGGTCAATTTCTCCCAAAAAGAAGAAGTTCTTGTTGTTGGAAGAGCTTGTCACTCCCGATTACATAAACGGTAAGTGAAAGGTAAGTTTTCTTCCTCTAATAAGTGTTTTATCTTCGCAATTTCTACTTCTAATTTTTTTCCTTTGAATTCCCCTTGTTTTTCTGAAATTTTTGAGGGGGTTTTGTAACTAAAAGGGTGCAACTATACGGCCAGAGAAATATCTCCCACCATATAGTTGGTCGTTACAGGTACTATACCCCCTACGACATATTTTTCGATGTCCAGTATCTATACGGGCGCAACTATACGACCGGATAAAAATCTCCTGCCATATAGTTGGTCGTTACAGCTTCTGTACCATCGACCCTTTTTCGTTCTTATTTATCCATCTAAAAAAATGTTTTGTCGGTTCCTAGTCGGTAATCTAACCGACCTGGACTCGAGATTTTTGGAAGTACCTGCCCGGAACCAACTATACGGCCAGAGCTATACGAGTCGCGATCGTATAGTTGGTCGTTACATGGCAGGACTCCTCCAAAATCGTGATTTATTTCCCTATTTTGTTAGAATTCTTTTATTGGGTGTGAATTTGGTGTTTCTCGTGAGTTTTATCAACCTCTAGCCCCTCTTATATACTTCCATTGTGTCCCTAACTAATCATAATCACCAGGAACAAATCTAGTCATGCTCTATCCCGTCCCAGGCCGTGAAAAACCCCTGGATCCTAGGGACCTTTCTAGCAGCCCGTCTATGGAGGATGGCAATGGGGAGGTGGAGAGGTTTAGCCCGTGGTACAAATAGTATGTCGAGCCAAGCTTCTACAATAGCGATCCCCATGAAGGCTGGAGCGATGTTTACATAGTCATGACGTCTACGATCCCCTGGAGATCGACTGAGCGGCGATAAAGAGAACTCAAGAAGAGAGAGAAGGCCACAAGCCGTATGGAAAAGGGCGTGTGGAGACGGTCAAGTTCATCACCACGGACCCTAGGCCGCACAAGCGTAAGGAAATACGTAACATTGGTGCAGGTGCTAGCAAGGAACTGGCGTTGCCCCATTCAAAGCCTACCATTGGCGCTCGTATGCGGGTGACACGTCAAGAAGAGTGGAGAAATAGTTTCTACTTCCCTGATCCATCAATAATGGATGAGGAAGAAGAAGTTGTCCCCAGGATAAAGGACCGCGTGCGGGCACTAGAGATATATCAGAAGCAGGAGCTACTCCATCATGTTGAAGTCTGTCACCGCCTCAAGGAGATAGATAAGAAAGATGATCTTCTCCCATTTGTGACTAAACTCGCAGATAGGATGGACACCTTGCAATCTGATTTGCGTAGGTGCTACAGCCGCATCACTGCTCTGAAGGATTCCAACAAGAAGCTATGCACCGCAGTGCTACATGCCATGGCGCCATAATGACCTATAATAAATCACGGTATCCCGCCTGGCTTGATTCCAAGCTTGGGGAGATCTTCAAGACCTTCTAATCTATCTTATAACTTTTTATTACTATTCTAGTTTTGCATTAGTTCGAGCTCATAAATAAAGTTGCATTATTAGAATTCCTTCAGGAATAGTCGATCTTTTTTATGAAATTCTGAGTTTATTATAATATACGGAGCATTATAGTTTGAGTTTGTCTTATTGGATATATGAATGGCTTGAGTATAATTTTACTTGCACTTGATGATAGCAATAGGAGTCTTCCACACCATAGGTATTAATGGAACATACAAAGATAATTTGATCAATATGTTGTAGGTCAATGGTTTGATTTAAAAAAAAGGAGAAATTATCTAATTAGTTAAGTTGAAAAAGAAAAATCTTTAACAAAGGAGAAATCAAAAGTGCTATTAAATAGAGTGAGAACAAGTTAAGGTAGAATATTCAAGTTATAAAGATGCTTCATATATATTTGGAATTTGGTAATTGAGATTGTTAAACGTTGAACTCCTACACGAAGTGGAATGTATGGCTAGATCCTTTGCACATAACTTAAACAAAGGTGTGAGCACAAAGATATATAAATAAAGAAGAAAAGAAATAGAAAGAAAAAGAGCGAATGTGCAAAGAGCAAATAGGCATATACCATTATGTTGTAGTAAGACAAAGAGACGTTTGAGATTTTGAATCCCAAGTGAATATGTTAATCCTAAAACACTTGGGACTACCTCACTAACTCATTCAGTTGAACCGAATACTTTTACATCATGGTGAGAGTAATCTTTTGTGAGTTGTTAATTGCTAAGGTGTGGAAGCCTGCTAATATTATTTGGATGGTTCGAGTAAGGTACTATTCACGAACTTATTTCTATATATCATATATGATAAACACATGCTGCAACTGCCTCATTTATTTTATCGACTCAGTTTCATGAATATGAGGATCACATCCATTAAGCTAAACTTGCTCGGGACAAGCAAGAGTCTAAGCTTGGGGAAGTTGATGAGTGCATATTTGCATCATGTTTTATATTATTATTTTGCATTGTAGTGGTAGGATCTTGGTATTTTACAGCGTTCACGCACACTTTTTATGTTTATTTTCACCAGGATCAGATCAGATGATGGATACGATGGACACAATTCTTGGACCAGTTATATTAGAGTGAAAAGGAGCCAAAAATAACGTAAATTTCTTATGTAGAAAATATTAATAACACCAAAAGAAAACTCGAAGAAATTGGAGGATACAGTGGGTTTAACGACCAACTATACGTCGGGAATAAATTTTTCGGCCATATAGTTCCCGCCGTATAGTTGGCGCCGATACCGCCTCCTCAAATAGTTTCACCTCGTGCAACTGGATCTAAGAGACGACATAAGAACACCCAGAAATCGCCGAAACCTCACCTTCGGAAGGCATTTGGAGGGGAAACTCATCCACCGAGGATCCATCTTCGCCCTACGTAGATCTAGGAGGCTAAGGCATCAATCTTCATCATCAACCACTACATCACCACCATCTCCATCCATCCCATCTATATCTTTTCTAGATCTTGTTGTAATTTCTATACTCGTTGTTGATTTGTACAAGTAATATTCATCTATGATAGATTCCATTGTCTTTGCCATGATGTTGATTGCCTCCATGTCTGAGTAGATCATTAGTTCTTGGGGAGATGGAGAAATCCTAGCATGAGATTGAAATAAGATAAAGTTTATTATGATATTGATCGCTGTGACCATGTATTAGATTGTGTTCATCTTGATGTTGGAAGAAGTCGACCTCTCAATATTTGCCTCTTGTGGGGACTTGATGGAGGGAACTACTTGTTGGTTGAGGAAGGTGTGTTAGCACTTATAGTGACTATAAATCTATTGGCAGTCCTTACGTATCAAATTGAAAACCGAGGAAACTCACGAAATACTATCCATGCCATGGGATACGTCCTGCGGGATTAAGTCTCTTAATAGCGCAGTAATTCAATTGATGTTGATTGCTGTCTATTGTGGTTATGAGGATGATGTGAGCAGTGGTTGCTGCCTATTTTTCCAAATACGGAGTTCCTCCCACACATACATAGTTTATAATATTTATGATAATAATCTTTATCTTAGCCCTTTATAAATGCTAGAGGTATATCCGCTACTCCCTGTTAATTCTTTTCCCCACTGAAGTTTCAAATCTGTTTTACATAAGCGATACTTGCTTTATATATTCAGTTTATTTTACTTTACTTATTGTTCTCTTATACCAAAAACCCCAAAACACCTTTTTACACAACACCCGCATTTTATCTTGTTACCTAGAACTTTATTTCGCATTTCTATTTTTATTATTTATTTCAAGAGTTATTAGACTTCAGACTCCTGCTTCGTGTGGGATCGATATCTTTATTTCAAAACTAGCTACAAACAATCTGTGCACTTGCAGTCATCACCAACCCATTTTCTTTTCTTCATGTTATCCTTAATGGCAATTGCATTATTCCAAATTGACCAGAGTCAGATTTTAATTTTCAAAGGTAGTTTATATTTCCACAATTAGTGAAAAGATCTGTCAGGAGCAACACCAGACAATTTATTATATAGAGATTTGATATAAAATACTCTAGATTTAGTGTATTTCCACTTAGGCTTGTCAACCTCATCACCCAATCTCAGTAGGACAACATGCCCCTAAGCTCCTGCCACTGAGATGCCAACATAAGAGATAACCACCTCCTAAACGTGCAGAACCATCCCAAATCATACATTTCTCTAACTGTGCCGGTTTGCTGGTTGCAAACCTCATAAAGCTCAGGAAATTTCACACAAAGGGAGAAACCCCCAAGCCACTGATCATGCCAGAAGTCAGTTTCCCTTCCCCCCACAAACTTTCATCTTCCTCCCAGAAAGGTAAATTTGTCTGATTTTCACCAGATCTTTCCATGTAGCAGAATCATTTTTCTTGACTTTGATTCTCCAGATACCATGAGAAATTCCATATTTGGCTTTAACTATTCTTTGCCGCAACCCATCTTCGACTTCCAGTTTACAGCACCATTTGCACATAAGGAAGATATTAAACAACTTCAAATTCTTAACTCCTAAACCTCGTTTTTTCTTTGGTCTACAAATCAAGGACCATTTGACCATATAATACTTCTTATTATCACTAGATCCTTCCCAAAACAACTTCCTAATTTTTTGGTATATTCTCCCAGATTAGTATCAGCCATAAGATACATGGACATATGATATATGAGAAGAATGCTTAAGGAGGATTGAATCAAGGTAAGTCTGCCACCAATCAAGGATGAGTTACCCACCCAACCATCTACTTTTTTTCCTAAGTTTATCAGCCAAAGGTTGCAAATCTGCCACATGAAGCCTAGTGCCACAAACATGGACACCTAGGTACTTGATGGGCCAACTTCCAAGTTGAGAGCCAAACATATCCGCATACATTATCTCTTTTTCACTATCCTCCAAAACCATCATGATTTCACTCTTACTAAAGTTAATCATCAAACCTGACATCGCTTCAAACACTTATAAGATAAGTTTCACATGAATCAACTATTCCATGTCATCTTGAATCAATAGAATAGTATCATATGCATATTGCAAAATGGCCACACCCTGAGTTATTAAATGAGGTACCAAACCTGTCACCAGACCAACATTCTGCGCCCGAGTGATCATCTTAGCCAAAACTCCGTAGCCAGATTAAACAGGAAGGGTGAAAAGGGATCATCCTGTCTCACCCCTCTATGGCTACTAAAGTCCTTACCTCTCTTATCATTACTCTTAACACAGAGAGTGCCATCTCTCACAACATTACCAACAATCTTGCACCAAAAAATCACTAAACCCTTTTTGAGAAACACATTTTAATAAGTAGTCCCAATCTACTTTGTCATAGGCTTTTTCAAAATCGATTTTCAAGATTACCCCTAGCATTTCTTCCTACGAGATTCATGTAAGATTTCATGCAAAGACATCACTCCATCCATAAGATTCCTACCTTTAATAAATGTAGTTTGACACCTAGAAATCAACTTATTCATAAAATGCTCAACCCTCAACGCGATTACTTTAGTAATTAATTTGTAAAGAACTTGCAACAAACAAATAGGTCTATATTTGGAAATAATATCAGCATCTGGAGTTTTTTGGAGGAGAATTATCATCCCATAGTTAATCCTAAACAAATCCAGATTACCATAATGTAAATCAGCAAACATAGCCATTATATCATTTTTAATAATCAAGCAACAAGATTGATAATACTCAACAAGCATCCCATCAGGCCCAAGACCTTTATTACTAACCATAATGTCCAAGGAATGTTTTGTTGGAGATATGACCTATAGGCAATAATAAATGTAGTTATTATTATATCATTGTGTTTATGATAAATGTTTACATTCATGCTATAACAGTATTAACAAGGAAACATTGATACTTGTGTGATTTGTAAACTAAATTAGAGTCCCTAGTAAAGCCTCTTCATAATACTAGCTTGTTGGTTAATAGATGATTGTGGTTTCCCTATCATGAACATTGACATGTTATTAACAACAAGATCATATCATTAGGAGAATGGTATGATGGACATACTCCTATAGATAAGCGTAGCATAAAGATCAAGTCATTTTAATAGTTCAATTGCTATAAGCTTTCTGATACATAGTAACCTAATTCCTTCGACCATGAGATCATGCTTATCACCATCACCGGAAGGATACTTTGATGACATCAAACACCACACCGTAACTGGGTGGCTATAAAGGTGGCATTGAGTGTTCGGAAAGTATTGGTTGAGACACATGGATCAAGAGTGGGATTTGTCCATCCATATGATGGATAGATATACTCTGGGCCCTCTTGGTGGAATGTCATCCAATTAGCTTGCAAGCATGTGACTGGCTTACAACGGATCACATATCACGGGAACGAGAAAAGAGTACTTATCAGTAACGAGGTTGAACTAGGTATGCAGAGATACCGACGATCAAAACCTCGGATAAGTAAACTATCGTGAGACAAAGGGAAATTGGTATCGTATGTAAGTGGTTCATTCGATCGCAAAGTAATCGTAGAAATATGTGGGAGCCATATGAATTTCCAGATTCCTCTGTTGGTTATTGTAGAGGGAGTTTCCCAACCTTTTAACAATATAAGGTGGTGTCCCCTGTGTTTACAATGCTAGTCCCTGGATCAATAGCTAGCATCCACAGTTTAGATGTAATATCAAGAAACAAAGGTCATAATATAACTTTATAACCAGGAATAACATAATTTTATTACATCTTTACATAGCTCATTTGGCTATTACATTACATTGCAGCAGAATAACTATAAGCATGGGGTCCTTCATCTTCTAAGTGCCACAGGCAGACATGTTGGTTGTAGACTTTGTAATCCTATTCAACACACTTCCCTAAATCAATCAACCTGCAACATACAAGTTACATCCACAAGGGTCAATACATTTGAATTGTATTGGCAAGTGATACTATGGTAGTATGGTGGAGTCTATCATCTATATGCATTTGTCTAAGTGGAGTTGAGGCTTGCATTGCTCAAAATAGATTTTCCTTATCATTTTGAAAACACTAAGTTTTTGCTTGACAAAAACATTTTTCTCAAACAAAGCTTGAAGATCCTTTAACCCTTGTTCAAACCACAAGTTTTTAACTTAGAAATTTGAATGATGAGATTCTTGATTGCTTCCATGTCTTGATGCTCAAATTGTCCTTTACCAGGGACATGGCTAAGTACTTAGATTTTACACTCTGCAGAGGTGGTGCACTTTCCCCACAAGACTTGGTTTCCCAAGACAAGATCTTTCAGAAGCCTTCCCTTAGACCAAAATGGACGCGCTCCAACCTATCAAACTCTACCACCCACTGTCCATATGGCTAAGTTATTGCAACCTATATGATCTAGGCAGAGCCCATAATGCCAAGTGGTTGCACTTGAAGCTTCTCAACATTTGACATCTCAAATCTCTTTGTTCCTGGGTGGCAATCCACAAGTGAGATACACAAGGTAAACCATAGACACGGGCCTTGTGAACCACTCAACCAAAATCCACCAAGCAATTACCATTCCACCCAGGTGATTCATTAACTTAGTTATTTTATTAATCAAAACACCAGTCCTCAGACTTAGAAATTTTCCATAGTGTGAATATAATTCCACCCTTGTTTTCTATTAGCTAAGCTAAGCATGATAGTAGTAGGTATCTTGACTTAGGAATTTTCACTAAGGTTTCATCTACTAGGATTTCCTATAGCAAGGTTTATACTTAGCATAAGTTCCATGCAAGTTTTACTTAGAGAAAATCACTAATGCATAGTGAAGGTAATGGGACAAAAAGTATGAAGCATCACTTGCCTTTTTGGTAGAGTATGGGTTCACTCCTTGTCCTTGCAACAATCACACTCTTCAAGTCACTACAATTCAATCAAGCAAGGCACAAGTTCAATCTACCAATCAAGCAAAACAACACATAAAATCATAGAACTAAGATAATGCATGCAAGCATGCCAAACTTTGTTTTATTTAAAAAGTGGTTCCTAATGGGTCATAAACATTTGAAAACACCTAATGGTCATTTTGTAAAGTGGCAAAGTCATTTGCTAAAGGTTTCACTTCAAAAACAATTTTCAAAACAAAGTATCATTTTATGTGGTGTAGAAATATTTTTACTAAGGCATTAATCTATAGGGTTCACCAAATATGCTTTTAAACCATAAAACTTGGTGTTTGGGGTCAGAGAGTTTAAAACCAAACATTTCCCAAAAGTTTTCTTCTAAAACCATTTTTAATAAATAAACCACATTTCTATTTGACTAGAAATGGTTTTAAATCAATGAATCATTATTTTGTTTCACCAAATACATTTTTGAATCCACAAAGTGTTTCCTATGGTCAGTAGTTTCAAAGTGTACCAATTGCAAAAGATTTTATCCCCAAATTCATTTTTAAACAATTTTCACATCCTTAACAAGCATACAAAAGTTTCTGCAAAATCAACCAATCTAACAGATACTATTTGCTAAACAAATTCCATGGTTGGCTAGGGCTTGCTCCACTGATTCCAATGATATAAAGTTTGTATTTTTTGGACGTGTTGATCAAAAGTTATAGGGATTTCAAATATGCATCTAATCTGATTTTCAAATCTGTTTGAAACCAAATCTGGTGACACGCGTCGCTGTTCTATTCGCTGGTCCCGGTTCGGGTGGATCGCGTGCTGCAGGACGTTAGATCAAGTTGCATCGCATGGCACTGGCTGCGTACCCTTTCGAAGTTAAGTGATCTAATCTCGTCTCTTCGATCTAAATCGAACGACTGCTACTGCCTGGCCAAGAACTGGCGGCGCAAGGTCAACGGCGAGCGGCGGTGCGGTCACATGGTGGCGGCGCTGGTGAAACAGGAAGCGAGAGAGGGAGGGAGTAGGCTTACCGCGTTCGCGAGGTCGAGGTGGTGCTCAACGTACGGTCGGCTTGGCAAGGGGCGCACGAGGACAGGCGGAATTCTTCACCGGAGTTGGGTCTGGCGACGGATGCACGCGGTCGAGGTCGAGGACGATGCTACAGGTCACGAGAAAGCAAACCAGAAGCATGGTTAGACGCGTACGATCAAGGAGATGCTGTGTGTGTGAACGAGAGGGGTCGGGGCGGTCGGATTCTACCTGGTGAACTCGTCGGAGAAGATGACGCGCGGCTCGTGAGCTTGTCGAAGACGGCTTCTGGGCGCCAGCGGTTGAGCAATGGTACGTGCAGATGCGCCTGGAAGTGGGGAAGGTGTGAGCTTGGTCGGGGAGGTAAGGGGTGGCGAGGCTCGGCCGGAATTGGAGGTGGAAGCTCGTCGGAGCGGTGGGAGGGTGAGCTCGATTCAGAGCAGCCTGGTGGCGTGTTGGTTATGGCGACAGAGGGGAAAGGAGGAGAAGACGCAGGCGCTTAATAGGACGTGGTCGTGGCGAGTTTAAGGCGCGGCATTACTACGAATTGAATCCGCGACATCAACGGCAGAAACGGGCGGCGTGGTCGTCGCGAGGAAGAAGAGGGGTGAGCTGGCTGCGTGGGTCCCTGCTGTCAGCGAGGAATGTGAGGGAGAAGAGGGCCACCAGTCAGTGTCTGTTCGGGTTAGAAATTGAGTGCCAAACGTTTTCTTCGGGGGAGGGGGAGCTGGGCTGGTTCTGGGCCTTGTTGGGCTTGTCCGGCTGGGCTGATCCAGATCCTATTTTTTTCTGTCTTAAACCTTTTTCTTTTCTATTTCTAATTTCTGTTTTGAAATTCAAACAACACTCAAGCATTCAAATTAATTCAAACAGTCACCACACTTTGAAACTTTGAACTTGGTTTTGTTCAGTAACATAAACCAAAATTCAAAACCAAAATAAAATAATAATTTTATGTTAGGGTCCATTATTAATTAAATAAATAGACCAATGTTATTAAATCAAATAGGATTTGTTTTATTTAAATACTCCTTTTGAAACCTAATTATTTTCCAAACCAAATCAGTAGGTTTATTTGGGAATATAAAATACTTGGAAAACTTATTTGAAATAAATAAATAAGTTTTGATGTTTTTGGAAATGGTAAAACCTTTATTAATAAAACTTGGATGTTAAATCCTTAGTAATTTATTTTAAATAAACCTTTACTATTTTTATCAAATAGAAATATTTTATTTCAAAGGTTTGGCCAAGTTTTAGTTTGGCTTTATAAAATAATCCTTATTTGTAAAACCTCTATTTCTTTTGAAAACCAAATCCTTTTATTTAAAAGATCCAAAATAGTAATTCCAAAATATTTTAATTTTCCTTTATTAAATGTTTATCTTTTTAAATCCCTTTAGGATTTATTTGGTCCAAATTGGTTTGAAGGTTTCCAATTGGATTCAAAAAGTTTCTTCTCACTCTGAAAATCAAACAAAGTTTTATTTTATTCATTTATTTTTCACATTACAAGATTTGGAAAATCTTGGGATGTGACAAGCTACCACCCTTAAAATAAATCTCGTCCCGAGATTTGGGAAGGCTAGGGTTACAAGTAGGCTCAAAACAACTAGGGTACTACCACCCTTAAAAATTTTCAAACAAAAATTACATATTGGCCTTCTTGGGCTCCTGGGGAAACTTCTCTAAGCAAACATTTTCATTGTGTCCTTTGTTTCCATACTTGACTCATGGGCCAAGGTTGAGATCCTTCATAGGCTTGTTTAACTTGTTCTTCATCTTCTCTGGACAATTGTTTACATAGTGGCCTAGTTCCTTGCATTTGAAACACTTCACTTGGTTGATATCTTTCTTTTCCTTGGGTAACAATTCTTCTTGTTTGTTTCCTTGGTTCTTCTTCTTTTCTGGGCATTCATTGGCATAGTGTCCCATCTCTTTGCAATTGTAACATTTACTTGAGTAATATCCTCCTTGTTAGGGTTGGGGCATTTCTTATTCTTCTTCTTTTTGGGTCTCTCCAAAGCTAGGTGTTCTTCTAGTTCATGTTCTTCATAGGTGGAAAATCTTTCTCTCTTCTTGGGGCAGTTACTAGAGATATGATCTTCTTCTTCACAATTAGGGAATTGATCTTCATGTTCCTTGGATGCATGATCCTTGTCTCCACAAGTATTGCTAGCTTGGGTTCTTTCTAGATTAACATCTTTGTCATCCTTGTTGTCATTAGTTCTTTGGGAAAAGTTTTCTCCCATGTTGATCATTTGAGTAACCAATCCTTGCAACAATTGGGATTGAAGTTTCAAAATCCTTTGTATGGCTGGGTCTAGTCCATTGTTGTTGGCTAAAAGCTGAGTTGTCTCTTGGTTCAACTGGTTTTGGGTTTCTATGAGTTCTCTCATATTGTCCTCTTGTTTGTTGTTGGTGTCACCATCCTTGATGTTGGAGTTTCTTGGAGAAGTCATCTGTTTGGATTGGTTTGGGATTAGAATAGGCAAAAATATTTCTAAGTAAGGATTCTATTCACACATCACAATTCACACAAGCAATGTGCAATCAATCTCAAACAACTTTTCACTCAAACAACAAAGTTCAAGCACATACTTAGGCAACCAAAATATTTTTGTTACACCACATAAGTTGGTGGTTTTTGACTTAACTAAAATATGGTGGTCTATCTATAGGGTTTACTTGTGATCTTTCCTTCCTTCATGATTGATTCTTCTTGTATGAGATCATGGTTTCCTTGAGAAAAATTTTTGGTCACAAAAACTTTGGCTCCTTCTAATTTGTGTTTCCTTAGTCTCTAAATCTTGAGCAAGGTTTCTTGTCTCACTTGTCCTTAGTGATATCCAAGGTTGAAGTCCTTGGTGACAATGCTGAAGATGTTGAAGTCATTAGAGTTGAAGATGTTGAAGTCATTAGAGTTGAAGAAGTTGAAGTCATTAGAGTTGAAGAAGTCCTTTGCACATGGTGTAGTCTTTGGCCTTGGGTAGGTTTTTCCATCAAGTTGAAATAGAAGAGAAGTAGAGTTGAAACCAAAATGGTTGAGGAAAGAGTTTACAAGATTGTTTGTAAATAAGATTTTGGAACAAAATACAACTCCTATTTTTCTAAGGGTTTTTGTCTAATCCTAGGTTTACAAATCCTTACAGGCAACACAATGCTCTGATACCATCTGTAGAGGGAGTGTCCCAACCTTTTAACAATATAAGGTGGTGTCCCCTGTGTTTACAATGCTAGTCCCTGGATCAATAGCTATCATCCACAGTTTAGATGTAATATCAAGAAATAAAGGTCATAATATAACTTTATAACCAGGAATAACATAATTTTATTACATCTTTACATAGCTCATTTGGCTATTACATTACATTGCAGCAGAATAACTATAAGCATGGGGTCCTTCATCTTCTAAGTGCCACAGGCAGACATGTTGGTTGTAGACTTTGTAATCCTAATCAACACACTTCCCTAAATCAATCAACCTGCAACATACAAGTTACAGCCACAAGGGTCAATACATTTGAATTGTATTGGCAAGTGATACTATGGTAGTATGGTGGAGTCTATCATCTATATGCATTTGGCTAAGTGGAGTTGAGGCTTGCATTGCTCAAAATAGATTTTCCTTATCATTTTGAAAACACTAAGTTTTTGCTTGACAAAAACATTTTTCTCAAACAAAGCTTGAAGATCCTTTAACCCTTGTTCAAACCACAAGTTTTTAACTTAGAAATTTGAATGATGAGATTCTTGATTGCTTCCATGTCTTGATGCTCAAATTGTCCTTTACCAGGGACATGGCTAAGTACTTAGATTTTACACTCTGCAGAGGTGGTGCACTTTCCCCACAAGACTTGGTTTCCTAAGACAAGATCTTTCAGAAGCCTTCCCTTAGACCAAAATGGACGCGCTCCAACCTATCAAACTCTACCACCCACTGTCCATATGGCTAAGTTCTTGCAACCTATATGATCTAGGCAGAGCCCATAATGCCAAGTGGTTGCACTTGAAGCTCCTCAACATTTGACATCTCAAATCTCTTTGTTCCTGGTGTAGGGGTTCGTAGCATGGAAAACAAAATTTTTCTATCGCATACAAACAAACAAGCCAAGATCTATCTACTAGATTGTAGCAACGATTCGATGGAATAACTTACCCTCGAAGATTCCAAAGTATTTAACGAGAGCGGATTCTCGTGGGTGATGTAGTCGTACTCTTCCCGATCTCAAGATCGTGTAGACGATCCTTCCGGCCATGCTCCGCTCAGCCGTCACATCGCTCGGTACTGACGAAGACCTTCCTCTCCCTTGTTCCAAAGGCGGGAGGTTGTAGCACTCTCCTCGTGATTCCTAAAGACAACTGGCGTGGTACCGAAAGTAGAGGGAGATCTCGCAGGCTTAAGCCGAGCGAGTATGGTGGAGTATGAGAGAGAGCTATTAGTGGTCTAGAGATTAGACACACCAATTAGAAGGCTCTAAACCAAGGCTAGGGCAATTAGAAGCTCTAAACCAAAACGGCTCTAAACCGGAGATTAGAGGATAGGAACTTGTGTGTCTAGAGGAGGAGGCCCTGCCTCCTTTTATAGGTGGGAGGGCGGCTGGAGGGGAGTCCTCCCAAGTCGGCCTGGTTGGCGCTGTCTTGGAGGGACTCCTCCCCAAGTCGGTTCCAACCACCTCTTGCTTGTTTCCCACAGCTTCCTGCTTCCCATAGTTTCTGTTTTAGCGTTGACTTTCAAACCGGCAGTTTGACTTTTCAGTTTTGGAACAGCAAGAACACTTAGTACATGATGCAATCATTCAATATGTAATGACACATTCATGTACCCTCCCCGAGTGCCGGACAATCCGAACCTTCTAGAACATTCCCGATGAAAACACGGAATCATTCCCGAACTCAAACGGACTTTCCTTATATGAATCTTATTCTCCGACCATTCCGGATCACCTCGTGATATCCGGATCCCATCCGAGACTCAACAACATTGTCTCTTTCTCATAATACCATAACTACTCAAAACAACGTGAATCCTTAAGTGTGTCTCCCTACGGTTCGTGAATTATGCGGACATGATCGAGACACTTCTCGAACAATAACCAATAGAGGAATCTGGAAATTCATATGGCTCCCACATATTTCTACGATTACTTTGCGATCGAATGAACCACTTACATACGATACCAATTTCCCTTTGTCTCACGATAGTTTACTTATCCGAGGTTATGATCGTCGGTATATCTGCATACCTAGTTCAACCTCGTTACTGATAAGTACTCTTTTCTCGCTCCTCGTGATATGTGATCCCTTGTGAGCCACATGCTTGCAAGCTAATTGGATGACATTCCATCGAGAGGGCCTGAGTATATCTATCCGTCATATGGATGGACAAATCCCACTCTTGATCCATGTGTTTCAACCAATACTTTCGAACACTCAATGCCACCTTTATAGCCACCCGATTACGGTGTGGTGTTTGATGTCATCAAAGCATCCATCCAAAGAAAGGTGATATGCATGATCTCATGGTCGAAGGAATTAGGTTACTATGTATCAGAAAGCATATAGCAATTGAACTATTGAAATGACTTGATCTTTATGCTACGCTTATCTATAGGAGTATATCCACCATATCATTCTCCTAACGATATGATCTTGTTGTTGATAACATCTCAATGTTCATGATAGGGAAACCACAATCATTAATCAACCAACAAGCTAGTGAAGTATAGAGGCTATACTAGGGACTTCAAATTAGGTTTACAAATCACACAAGTATCAATGTTTCCTTGTTAATACTATTATAGCATGAATGTAAACATTTATCATAAACACAAAGATATAATAATAACTACATTTATTATTGCCTCTAGGGCATATCTCCAACAGTCTCCCACTTGCACTAGAGTCATCTAATCTATATTACATGGTAATATACCGAACACCCATGGCAGTTTGGTGTTGGTCATGTTTTGCCCTCGGGAGAGGTTTAGTCAACGGATCCGCCACATTCAGATCTGTGTGTACTTTGCAAATCTTTATATCCCCATCCTGGATATGTTCTCGAATAGCGTGAAAACGCAGCTTGATATGCTTGACTTCTTGTGTGACCTTGGTTCTGCGCATTGGCTATGGCACCCATGTTATCACAGAGATAGACATTGGGTCGAACGCACTAGGAACCACACCCAGCTCGTAATGAACTCTTTCATCCATATCGCTTCTTGTGAAGCCTCCAAGCAGCCATGTATTCCGATTCAGTTGAAGATCTCGCCACAACGCTTTGCTTTGCACTCCTCCATTAAGCTGCACCATTCAAAATAAATACGTATCCAGATTGTGATTTAGAATCATCCGGATCGGTGTTACAACTAGCATCGGTGTAACCATTAACAACGAGCTGTTCATCACCTCCATAAGAAAGAACCATATCCTTAGTTCTTCTCAAGTAATTAAGGATGTTTTTGACCGCTGTCCAATGATCCACTCCTGGATCACTTTGATATCTGCTAGTTAAACTAACATCATATGCAATGTCGGGTCTAGTACATAGCATGGCATACATTAGAGATCCTATGGCTGAGGCATAGGGAGTCTTACTCATCCTTTCTCTATCTTCTGCCGATGTCGGACTTTGAGTTTTACTCAAGGTCGATTAGCAACATGGGCAAGAACCCTTTCTTGCTTTCTTCCATTCCAAACCTCTTTAGAACTTTGTCCAAATATGTACTTTGTGACAATGATATTTGGTGTTTCGATCTATCTCTATAAATCTTTATGCCTAATATGTAAGCTGCTTCGCCAAGATCCTTCATTGAAAAACTATTATTCAAATATTCCTTGACACTATTAAGAAGGTCTACATCATTCCCAATCAACAATATGTCATCCACATATAGTATTAAGAATGCTACAGAGCTCCCACTCACTTTCTTGTAAATACAAGCTTCTCCATAAGTTTGTATAAAACCAAAACTTTTGATTACCTTATCAAAACGTTGATTCCAACTTCGGGATGCTTGCTTTAATCCATAGATGGACCGTTGAAGTTTGCATACCTTGTTAGCATCTTTAGGATCGACAAAACCTTTGGGTTGCATCATATACAACTCTTCATCAATATCTCCATTGAGGAATGCTGTTTGACATCCATCGCCATATCTCATAATCATAATATGCAGATTGCTAACATAATCCTCACAGACTTTAGCTTCGCATCTTGGTGAGAAAGTCTCATCGTAGTCAACTCCTTGAATTTGTCGAAACCCTTTTGCGACAAGTCGAGCTTTATAGACAGTAACATTACCATCAGCATCTGTTTTCTTCTTGAAAATCCATTTGTTCTCGACAGCCTTTCGGCTATCCGGTAAGTCCACCAAAGTCCATACTTGGTTTTCGTACATGGATCCAATCTCGGATTTCATGGCTTCTTGCCATTTATTGGAATCTGGGCTCATCATCGCTTCCTCATATGTCTCGGGGTCATTGGTGTTGTCCACCAACATGACACTCATAACGGGATCATACCAATCTGGAGTGGTTCGAGTTCTCGTAGACCTCCGAGGCTCTGTAGCAACTTCAACCGAAGTTTCATGATCATCATCATTAGCTTCCTCTCTTATTGGTGCAGGCACCACAGGAACTTCTTCTGGTGCTGCGCTACTTGCAATTTCGAGAGAAGGTTCAACAACCTCGTCGAGTTCTACTTTCCTTCCAGTCACTTCTTTCGAGAGAAATTCCTTCTCTATAAAGGATCCATTCTTGGCAACGAAGATTTTGCCTTCGGATCTATGATAGAAGGTATACCCAATAGTTTCCTTCGGGTATCCTATGAAGACGCATTTTTCCGCTTTGGGTTCAAGCTTGTCCGGCCGTAACTTCTTTACATAGGCTTTGCATCCCCAAACTTTAAGGAACGACAATCTAGGTTTCTTCCCAAACCATAATTCATACGGTGTCATTTCAACGGATTTAGACGGTGCCCTATTTAAAGTGAATGCGGCTGTTTCTAATGCATAACCCCAAAATGATAGCGGTAAATCTGTAAGTGACATCATAGAACGAACCATATCTAAGAGAGTTCGATTACGATGTTCGGACACACCATTACGCTGTGGTGTTCCCGGCGGTGTCAACTGTGAAAGTATTCTGCATTTCTTCAAATGTTCGCCAAACTCGTAACTCAGATATTCACCTCCATGATCAGAACGTAGAAATTTAATCTTCTTGTTACGTTGATTCTCTACCTCACTTTGAAACTCCTTAAACTTCTCGAAAGTTTCGGACTTATGCTTCATGAAATAGATATACCCATATCTACTCAAGTCATCCGTGAAGGTAAGAACATAATGATAACCACCGCGCGATGCTACACTCATTGGACCACACACATCGGTATGTATGATTTCCAATAAGTCCATAGCTCGCTCCATCATACCAGAAAATGGAGTCTTAGTCATTTTTCCCATCAGACATGCTTCGCATCTTTCAAGTGATTCAAAATCAAGTGATTCAAGAAGTCCATCGAATGGAGTTTCTTCATACGCTTCACCCAATGTGACCAAGACGACAAAGTGCCACATATAGGTCGAATTATCGCTGATTTCAAACGTTTAGCTTCAATGTTGTTGATATGTGTATTTCCACTATCGAGATTCAATAAGAATAGACCATCTATCAAAGGTGCATGTGCATAAAACATATTACTCATATAAATCGAACAACCATTATTCTCCGACTTAAACAAGTAACCGTCTCGCAATAAACAAGATCCCGATATAATGTTCATGCTCAACGCAGGCACTAAATAACAATTATTTAAGTATAAAACTAATCCCGATGGTAGATGAAGGGTAGCGTCGACCGCGATCACATCAACCTTTGATCCGCTTTCCCACGCCGCATCGTCACCTCGTTCTTCGCTAGCTTCCGTTTATTCTGCAAAGACCTGCTTGAGTTACAAATATGAGCAACCAAACCAAGATCAAATACCCGTGCACTACTACGAGTACTAGTGAGATACACATCAATAACATGTATATCGATATACCTTTCTTCTTGATGTTGCCGCTTCAGATCCGCCAAGTACTTTGGGCAATTCCGCCCAAAGTGACCTTCTCCCTTGCGGTAAAAACACTCAAGATCGGGCTTGGGTCCAGCCTTGGTCTTTCGCCGGCGTGGTAACTTTCTTACCACCCTTCTTGAAGTGTCCCTTTGCTTAGACTTGCCTTTCTTGATTTTGGTGGTCTTATTGACCAACAACACTTGGTGCTCTTTCTTGATCTCCACTTCGCAGATTTTAACATAGCAAACAGTCGCAACTCTTTGTTCATGTTCGCATGTTGTAGTTCATCACAAAGTTCTGTAACTTGGTGGTAGTGACTGGAGGACACGGTAAATCCCCAAAGCATTAGGAATCACTATACCCAAGCTTTGAAGTTTGTTTATGCGTGCCTGACATCTTAAGCACATGCTCACCGACTGCCCTCTTCCATCTTGTAGTTAAAGAACTTTTAGAAGCCTCATAGCTTTCAATTGCCGCATGAGTCTCAAAATCAATTTGAGATCCTCGACAATATCATATGGGTCGACTCTTCAAACCTTTTCAAGCTCCGATTCTAAACCATACAAGATAGCACATCGAACTATGGAGTACGATTCTTCCGAGCGAGGTAAACATTCTTTACTTCATCGGGAGCATCACCGCAGTGGGTCACCCAATGTGCATCCAGACATAGGTCAAATTACCACCGTGAGGACAATCCTCAAATTGCGGAACCAATCCGGGTTGCTTCCATTGTTTTTCAACTTTTCTTTCTCTAGGAACGCATTAAAATTGATGGTAGGGGCTGCCATTGATATACAACATATTTGCAATAGTTTAGACTAAGTTTATGACAAATTGAGTTCAAATTAATTAAGAAATTAAACTAGGTGAACTCCCACTCAAAACAACATCCCTCAGATTGTTTTAGTGATCACATGAACCAAATCCACTACATCAACACTGATCATCACGAGAGTTGATATAGTTTCAATGGCGAACAATCGTCATGTTCATCATATCTACTATATGATTCATGCTTTACCTTTCGGTGATCCGTGTTCCGAGACCATGTCTGTACATGCTAGGCTCGTCAAGATCAAACCTTAGTTTCCGCATGAGCAAATCTGGCTTGCTCACGTTGTATACACTTGCAGAATCTAACACACCCGATCATCACGTGGTGCTTCGAAACAACAAGCTTTAGCAACGGTGCTAACTAAGGGTGAACACTTTATGATTTGAAATTCATGTGCATGAGGGATCATCTTATAATGCTACCGTCTACTAAGCAATACAAGATGCATAAAGGATTAACATCACATGCAATTCAATAATATGTGATACGATATGGCCTTTCTTCTTTGTGCTTCCGATCTCCATCTTCAAGCACGAACATGATCTCCATCATCACCGGCATTGCATCAAGGTCAATGACGCTTCTCCATGGTTGTCGTCCACCGGCTTCAACTATTACAACTACTTTGAATAGACATGCGGGTCTTAACATAAATTAAAGACAACCATATGGCTCCTGCCGGTTGCCAACTTACAATAAGGAACATTGCATACATCAAAAATAATCACAATCATGGTCATATCACATCACTTCACACCCCTGCAAAACAAAGTTAGACGCCTCTACTTTCTTCGCATATTTTATGTGGTTTGGGGCTTTCAATAAGTGTCGTCTAACTTACGAACAAGAACCACAACATTGATACTAGCATTGTTGATCACCCGTTGTAAATTGGATCTTAACTATGCTAGGAGAAACAGGCACCCGCAAAGCCACTTATGCAATACAAGTTGCATGTCAAGCGTGGAGCAAGTCTCATGAACGATGTCATGTAAGGTTAGCCCGGGCCGCTTCATCCCAACATACCGCAAGATGCAAAGTACACAAGAAGCAATCGACAATAAAAGCATCAACTCCCACAATGACCATTGTGTTCTACTCGTGCAATAGATCTACATATAGACACGGCTCTGATACCACTGTAGGGGTTCGTAGCATGGAAAACAAAAAATTTCTATCGCATACAAACAAACAAGCCAAGATCTATCTACTAGATTGTAGCAACGAGTCGATGGAATAACTTACCCTCGAAGATTCCAAAGTATTTAACGAGAGCGGATTCTCGTGGGTGATGTAGTCGTACTCTTCCCGATCTCAAGATCGTGTAGACGATCCTTCCGGCTGCTCCGCAGCGCTTCCCGATCGGTCACACGTTCGGTACTGACGAAGACCTTCCTCTCCTTGTTCCAGAAAATGGAGGTTGTAGCACTCTCCTCGTGATTCCGGCAGCACAACGACGTGGTACCGGAAGTAGAGGGGAGATCTCGCAGGGCTTCGCCTTAAGCCGGAGCAAGTATGGTGGAGTATGAGAGAGAGCTATTAGTGGTCTAGAGATTAGACACACCAATTAGAAGGCTCTAAACCGAAGGCTAGGGCAATTAGAACCTCTAAACCAAAACGGCTCTAAACCGGAGATTAGAGGATAGGAACTTGTGTGTCTAGAGGAGGAGGCCCTGCCCCTCCTTTTATAGGTGGGAGGGGCGGCCAAGGGAGGAGTCCTCCCCAAGTCGTCCTGGTTGGCGCCCGGCTTGAGGGACTCCTCCCAAAAGTCGGTTCCAACCACCTCTTGCTTGTTTCCCACAGTTTCCTGTTTCCCACAGTTTCCTGTTTTCCACAGTTTCCTGTTTTAGCCGTTTGACTTTCAAACTGGCAGTTTGACTTTTCAGTTTTGGAACAGCAAGAACACTTAGTACATGATGCAATCATTCAATATGTAATGACACATTCATGTACCCTCCCCCCCGGAGTGTCGGACAATCCGGAACCTTCTAGAACATTCCCGATGAAAACACCGGAATCATTCCCGAACTCCAAAACGGGACTTTCCTTATATGAATCTTATTCTCCGGACCATTCCGGATCACCTCGGGATATCCCGGATCCCATCCAAGACTTCGAACAACATTCAGTCTCTTTCTCATAATACCATAACTACTCAAAACAACGTCGAATCCTTAAGTGTGTCTCCCTACGATTCGTGAATTATGCGGACATGATCGAGACACTTCTCCGAACAATAACCAATAGAGGAATCTGGAAATTCATATGGCTCCCAAATATTTCTACGATTACTTTGCGATCGAATGAACCACTTACATACGATACCAATTTCCCTTTGTCTCACGATAGTTTACTTATCCGAGGTTATGATCGTCGGTATCTCTGCATACCTAGTTCAACCTCGCATCGATAAGTACTCTTTTCTCGTTCCGTGATATGTGATCCCTTGTGAGCCAGTCACATGCTTGCAAGCTAATTGGATGACATTCCACCGAGAGGGCCCAGTATATCTATCCGTCATATGGATGGACAAATCCCACTCTTGATCCATGTGTTTCAACCAATACTTTCGAACACTCAATGCCACCTTTATAGCCACCCGCCACGGTGTGGTGTTTGATGTCATCAAAGCATCCATCCAAAGAAGGTGATATTCATGATCTCATGGTCGAAGGAATTAGGTTACTATGTATCAGAAAGCATATAGCAATTGAACTATTGAAATGACTTGATCTTTATGCTACGCTTATCTATAGGAGTATGTACACCATATCATTCTCCTAACGATATGATCTTGTTGTTGATAACATCTCAATGTTCATGATAGGGAAACCACAATCATTAATCAACCAACAAGCTAGTGAAGTATAGAGGCTATACTAGGGACTTCAAATTAGGTTTACAAATCACACAAGTATCAATGTTTCCTTGTTAATACTATTATAGCATGAATGTAAACATTTATCATAAACACAAAGATATAATAATAACTACATTTATTATTGCCTCTAGGGCATATCTCCAACACCTGGGTGGCAATCCACAAGTGAGATACACAAGGTAAACCATAGACATGGTCCTTGTGAACCACTCAACCAAAATCCACCAAGAAATTACCATTCCACCCAGGTGATTCATTAACTTAGTTGTTTTATTAATCAAAACACCAGTCCTCAGACTTAGAAATTTTCCATAGTGTGAATATAATTCCACCCTTGTTTTCTATTAGCTAAGCTAAGCATGATAGTAGTAGGTATCTTGACTTAGGAATTTTCACTAAGGTTTCATCTACTAGGATTTCCTATAGCAAGGTTTATACTTAGCAAAAGTTCCATGCAAGTTTTACTTAGAGAAAATCACTAATGCATAGTGAAGGTAATGGGACAAAAAGTATGAAGCATCACTTGCCTTTTTGGTAGAGTATGGGTTCACTCCTTGTCCTTGCAACAATCATACTCTTCAAGTCACTACAATTCAATCAAGCAAGGCACAAGTTCAATCTACCAATCAAGCAAAACAACACATAAAATCATAGAACTAAGATAATGCATGCAAGCATGCCAAACTTTGTTTTATTTGGAAAAGTGGTTCCTAATGGGTCATAAACATTTGAAAACACCTAATGGTCATTTTTTAAAGTGGCAAAGTCATTTGCTAAAGGTTTCACTTCAAAACCATTTTCAAAACAAAGTATCATTTTATGTGGTGTAGAAATATTTTTACTAAGGCAATAATCTATAGGGTTCACCAAATATGCTTTTAAACCATAAAACTTGGTGTTTGGGGTCAGAGAGTTTAAAACAAAACATTTCCCAAAAGTTTTCTTCTAAAACCATTTTTAATAAATAAACCACATTTCTATTTAACTAGAAATGGTTTTAAATCAAAGAATCATTATTTTGTTTCACCAAATACATTTTTGAATCCACAAAGTGTTTCCTATGGTCAGTAGGTTCAAAATGCACCAATTGAAAAAGATTTTATCCCCAAATTCATTTTTAAACAATTTTCACATCCTTAACAAGCATACAAAAGTTTCTGCAAAATCAACCAATCTAACAGATACTATTTGCTAAACAAATTCCATGGTTGGCTAGGGCTTGCTCCACTGATTCCAATGATATAAAGTTTGTATTTTTTGGACGTGTAGATCAAAAGTTATAGGGATTTCAAATATGCATCTAATCTGATTTTCAAATCTGTTTTAAACCAAACCTGGTGACACACGTCGCTGTTCTATTCGCTGGTACCGGTTCGGGTGGATCGCGTGCTGCAGGACGTTAGATCAAGTTTCATCGCACGACACTGGCTGCGTACCCTTTCGAAGTTAAGTGATCTAATCTCGTCTCTTCGATCTAAATCGAACGGCTTCTACTGCCTGGCCAAGAACTAGCAGCGCAAGGTCAACGGCGGCGCGGTCGATGGCATGGTGGCGTAAACAGAAGCGAGAGGAGGAGTAGGCTTACCGCGTTCGCGAGGTCGAGGTGGTGCTCAACGTACGGTCGGCTTGGCACGGGGCGCACGAGGACAGGCGGAATACCTCACCGGAGTTGGGTCTGGCGACGGATGCACGCGGTCGAGGTCGAGGACGATGCTACGGGTCACGAGAAGGCAAACCAGATGCATGGTTAGACGCGTACGATCAAGGAGATGCTGTGTGCGTGAACGAGAGGGGTCGGGGCGGTCGGATTCTACCTGGTGAACTCGTCGGAGTAGAAGACAGACGCGGTGACGCTTAGAGCTTATCGAAGACGGCTTTCTGGGGCGCCCACGGTTGAACGGCGGGTACAGGCAGATGCGCCTGGAAGTGGGGAAGGTGTGAGATTGGTCGGGGAGGTAAGGGGTGGCGAGGCTCGGCCGGAATTGGAGGTGGAAGCTCGTCGGAGCGGTGGGAGGGTGAGCTCGATTCAGAGCATCCTGGTGGCGTGTTGGTTATGGCGACAGAGGGGAAAGGAGGAGAAGACGCAGGCGCTTAATAGGACGTGGTCGTGGCGAGTTTAAGTTGTGGCATTACTGCGAATTGAAGCCGCGACATCAACGGCAGAAACGGCCGGCGTGGTCGTCGCGAGGAAGAAGAGGGGTGAGTTGGCTGCGTGGGTCCCTGCTGTCAGCGAGGAATGTGAGGGAGAAGAGGGCCACCAGTCAGTGTCTGTTCGGGTTAGACATTGAGTGCCAAACATTTTCTTCGGGGGAGGGGAGCTGGGCTGGTTCTGGGCCTTGTTGGGCTTGTCCGGCTGGGCTTGTCCAGATCCTATTTTTTTTCTGTCTTAAACCTTTTTCTTTTCTATTTCTAATTTCTGTTTTGAAATTCAAACAACACTAAAGCATTCAAATTAATTCAAACAGTCACCACACTTTGAAACTTTGAACTTGGTTCTGTTCAGTAATATAAACCAAAATTCAAAACCAAAATAAAATAATAATTTTATTTTAGGGTCCATTATTAATTAAATAAATAGACCAATGTTATTAAATCAAATTGGATTTGTTTTATTTAAATACTCCTTTTGAAACCTAATTATTTTCCAAACCAAATCAGTAGGTTTATTTGGGAATATAAAATACTTGGAAAACTTATTTGAAATAAATAAATAAGTTTTGATGTTTTTGGAAATGGTAAAACCTTTATTAATAAAACTTGGATATTAAATCCTTAGTAATTTATTTTAAATAAACCTTTACTATTTTTATCAAATAGAAATATTTTATTTCAAAGGTTTGGCCAAGTTTTAGTTTGGCTTTATAAAATAATCCTTATTTGTAAAACCTCTATTTCTTTTGAAAACCAAATCCTTTTATTTAAAAGATCCAAAATAGTAATTCCAAAATATTTTAATTTTCCTTTATTAAATGTTTATCTTTTTAAATCCCTTTAGGATTTATTTGGTCCAAATTGGTTTGAAGGTTTCCAATTGGATTCAAAAAGTTTCTTCTCACTCTGAAAATCAAACAAAGTTTTATTTTATTCATTTATTTTTCACATTACAAGATTTGGAAAATCTTGGGATGTGACAGTTATTGTTCGGAGAAGTGTCTCGATCATGTCCGCATAATTCACGAACCGTAGGGAGACACACTTAAGGATTCGATGTTGTTGAGTAGTTATGGAATGATGAGTAAGAGACTGAATATTGTTCAGAGTCTCGGATGGGATCCGGGATATCACGAGGAGATCCGTAATGGTCCGGAGAATAAAATTCATATAAGGAAAGTCCTGTTTCGGAGTTGGGGAATGATTCCGGTGTTTTCATCAGGAATGTTCTAGAAGGGTCCGGCACTCCAGAGGGGAAGGGTACATGAATGTGTCATGACAATGTGGAATGGTTGCATCATGTAATAGGTATCATGGCTGAGCAAAATAAAGGAAAAAAATCAAATCCTAGTTTAAAAAGTCAAACACCAATTTGAAAAGTCAAACGACAAGTTTGCTTGGTGGAGGGAGAGTAGGAAACCTACTTGGGGAGGAAGTCCTCCTCCCTCCACCGCCGGCCAAGGAGGCCGAGTTGGGGGAGGACTCCCTCCTCCCAATCGGCGCCCTCCCACCTATATAAGGAGGGGCAGGGGTGCCCCTCTAGCCTACACCTCTCACACCCAAAACCCTAACCCTAGCCGCCGGCCTCCTGCAGTCGCCGCCGCCCTAGGGTTTCCTCCTAGCTGCCGAGTTGGGGCTCTCCCCAAGTCCTAGACGCCGGCCTAGCCTCCTCCATTGGTGCCTCTAAACCCTAGATCGCCAAGGCCTCTCTCATAGTCCACCATACTCGCTCCGGCTTAAGGCGAAGCCCTGCGAGATCTCCCCTCTACTTCCGGTACCACGCCGTCGTGCTGCCGGAATCACGAGGAGAGTGCTACAACCTCCGCTGCCTTCTGGAACAAGGGAGAGGAAGGTCTTCATCGAGTACCGAACGTGTGACCGACTGCGGAAGCGCTGCCGGAACACAGCGCCGGAAGGATCGTCTACGCGATCTTGAGATCGGCAAGAGTACGACTACATCACCCACGAGAATCTGCTCTCGTTAAACACTTTGGAATCTTCGAGGGTGAGTTCCTCTATCGACTCGTTGCTACAATCTAGTAGATAGATCTTGGCTTGTTTGTTTGCATGCGGTAGAATGTTTTTGTTTTCCATGCTACGAACCCCAACAGTGGTATCAGAGCCATGTCTATATGTAGATCTGTTGCACGAGTAGAACACAATGGTCATTGTGGGTGGTGGTGCTTTTATTATCAATTGCTTCTTGTGTACTTTGCATCTTGCGGTATGATGGGATGAAGAGGCCTGGGCTAACCTTACATGACATCGTTCATGAGACTTGCTCCACGCTCAACATGCAACTTGTATTGCATAAGTGGCTTTGCAGGTGTCTGTCTCTCCCATTATAGTATAGATCCAATTTACAACGGGCACTTGATAGTTCAAACATCAACGTTGTGGTTCTTGTTCGTAAGTTAGATCGACACTTATTGAAAGCCCCAAACCACATAAAATATGCAAAGAAAATTAGAGGCGTCTAACTTTGTTTTGCAGGGGTTTGTTGTGATGTGATATGGCCATGATTGTGATTATATTTGATGTATGCAATGTTCCTTATTTTAAGTTGGCAACCGGAAGAGCCATATGATTGTCTTTAAATTCTGCTAAGACCCGCGTGTCTATTCAAAGTAGTTGTAATAGTTGGAGCTGGTGGACGACAACCGTGAAGCGGCACCATTGACCTTGACGCCATACCGGTGATGATGGAGATCATGTTCGTGCTTGAAGATGGAGATCGGAAGCACAAGAAGAAAGGCCATATCATATCACATATTATGAATTGCATGTGATGTTAATCCTGTATGCATCTTGTATTGCTTAGTTAACGACGGTAGCATTATAAGATGATCCCTCATGCACATAAATTTGAAGTTTTAAAGTGTTCATCCTTAGTAAGCATCGTTGCTAAAGCTTGTTGTTTCGAAGCACCACATGATGATCGGGCGTGTTAGATTCTGCAAGTGTATACAACATGAGCAAGCCAGATTTGCTCATGCGGAAGCTAAGGTTTGATCTTGACGAGCCTAGCATGTACAGACATGGTCTCGGAACACGGATCACCGAAAGGTAAAGCATGAGTCATATAGTATATATGATGAACATGTTGATTGTTCGCCATTGAAGCTACATCAACTCTCGTGATGATCGGTTTTGATGTGGTGGATTTGGTTCGTGTGATCACTAAAACAATGTGAGGGATATTATTTTGAGTGGGATTTCACCTAGATTAATTTAACTATTAATTAGAACTCAATTTGTCATAAACTTAGTCTAAACTATTGCAAATATGTTGTAGATCAATGGCGGCCCCTACCATCAATTTTAATGCGTTCCTAGAGAAAGGAAAGTTGAAAAAACAATGGAAGCAACTTTGCGGATTGGTTCCGCAATTTGAGGATTGTCCTCAATGCTGGTAATTTGACCTATGTGCTGGATGCACCGCTGGGTGACCCGCCTGCAGCTGATGCTACCGATGAAGTAAAGAACGTTTACCTCGCTCAGAAGAATCAGTACTCCATAGTTCATTGTGCTATCTTGTATGGTTTGGAATCGGAGCTTCAGAAAAGGTTTGAGAACCATGACCCACATGATATTGTCTGTGAACTCAAATTGATATTTGAGACTCACGCGGCAGTTGAGAGTTATGAGGCTTCTGAAAAGTTCTTTAACTACAAGATGGAAGAGGGCAGCTGCGTCAGTGAGCATGTGCTTAAGATGTCTGGGCACGCAAACAAACTCCAAAGTTTGGGTATAGTGATTCCTAATGCTTTGGGGATTTACCGTGTCCTTCAATCACTGCCACCAAGTTACAAGAACTTTGTGATGAAATACAATATGGAAAGCATGAACAAGCAGTTACCAGAACTCTTCTCTATGTTGAAATCTGCAGAAGTGGAGATCAAGAAAGAGCACCAAGTGTTGATGGTCAATAAGACCACCAAATTCAAGAAAGGCAAGTATAAGCAAAAGGGAAACTTCAAGAAGGACGGTAAGAAAGTTGTCGCACCGGCGAAGAAGACCAAGGCTGGACCTAAGCCTGATACTGAGTGTTTTTACTGCAAGGGAGAAGGTCAGTGGAAGCGGAATTGCCCAAAGTACTTGACGGATTTGAAGAACAGCAACATCAAGAAGAAAGGTATATCCGATATACATGTTATTGATGTGTATCTCCCTAGTACTCGTAGTAGTGCCTGGGTATTTGATACTGGTTCGGTTTCTCATATTTGTAACTTGAAACAGGTGCTGCATAATAAACGGAAGCTAGCGAAGAACGAGGTGACGATGCGCGTTGGAAATGGATCAAAGGTTGATGTGATCGCGGTCGGCACGCTACCTCTTCATCTACCATCGGGATTAGTTTTATACTTAAATAATTGTTATTTGGTGCCTGCGTTGAGCATGAACATTATATCTGGATCATGTTTGTTGTAGACAGCTTACTTGTTTAAGTCCGAGAATAATGGTTGTTCGATTTATATGAGTAATATGTTTTATGCACATGCACCTTTGATAGATGGTCTATTCTTATTGAATCTCGATAGTGGAAATACACATATTAATAACATTGAAGCTAAAAGTTTGAAATTGAGTGATAACTCGACCTATATGTGTAATCGCTGCCTTGGTCACATTGGAGTGAAGCGTATTAAGAAACTCCATTCCGATGGACTTCTTGAATCACTTGTTTCGAATCACTTGAAAGATGCGAAGCATGTCTGATGGGTAAAATGACTAAGACTCCATTTTCTGGTATGATGGAGCGAGCTACGGACTTATTGGAAATCATACATACCGATGTGTGTGGTCCAATGAGTGTAGCATCGCATGTGGTTATCGTTATGTTCTTACCTTCACGGATGACTTGAGTAGATATGGATATATCTATTTCATGAAACATAAGTCCGAAACTTTCGAGAAGTTTAAGGAATTTCAAAGTGAGGTAGAGAATCAACGTAACAAGAAGATTAAATTTATACGTTCTGATCGTGGAGGTGAATAACTAAGTTACGAGTTTGGCGAGCATTTGAAGAAATGCGGAATACTTTCACAATTGACACCGCCGGGAACACCACAGCGTAATGGTGTGTCCGAACGTCGTAATCGAACTCTCTTAGATATGGTTCGTTCTATGATGTCACTTACCGATTTACCGCTATCATTTTGGGGTTATGCATTAGAAATAGCCGCATTCACTTTAAATAGGGCACCATCTAAATCCGTTGAAACGACACCGTATGAATTATGGTTTGGGAAGAAACCTAAATTGTCGTTCCTTAAAGTTTGGGGTTGCGAAGCCTATGTAAAGAAGTTACAACCGGACAAGCTTGAACCCAAAGCGGAAAAATGCGTCTTCATAGGATACCCGAAGGAAACTATTGGGTATACCTTCTATCATAGATCCGAGGGCAAAATCTTTGTTGCTAAGAATGGACCGTTTCTAGAGAAAGAATTTCTCTTGAAAGAAGTGACTGGAAGGAAAGTAGAACTCGACGAGGTTGTTGAACCTTCTCTCGAACTTGCGAGTAGCGCAACACCGGAAGAAGTTCTTGTGGCGTCTACACCAATAAGAGAGGAAGCTAATGATGATCATCATGAAACTTCGGTTGAAGTTGCTACAGAACCTCGCAGGTCAATGAGAACTCGTACCACTCCTGATTGGTATGATCCCGTTATGAGTGTCATGTTGGTGGACAACACCGATGACCCTGCGACATATGAGGAAGTGATGATGAGCCCATATTCCAATAAATGGCAAGAGGCCATGAAATCTAAAATTGGATCCATGTACGAAAACCAAGTATGAACTTTGGTGGACTTACCAGATGGCCGGAAGGCTGTCGAAAACAAATGGATTTTAAATAAGAAAACAGATGCTGATGGTAATGTTACTGTCTATAAAGCTCTACTTGTCGCAAAAGGGTTTTGACAAATTCAAGGAGTTAACTACGATGAGACTTTCTCACCAGTAGCGAAGCTAAAGTCTGTGAGGATTATGTTAGCAATCGCTGCATATTACGATTATGAGATATGGCAGATGGATGTCAAAACGGCGTTCCTCAATGGAGACATTGATGAAGAGTTGTATATGATGCAACCCAAAGGTTTTGTCGATCCTAAAGATGCTAACAAGGTATGCAAACTTAAACGGTCCATATATGGGTTGAAGCAAGCATCCCGAAGTTGGAATCAACGTTTTGACAAGGTAATCAAAAGTTTTGGTTTTATACAAACTTATGGAGAAGCTTGTATTTACAAGAAAGTGAGTGGGAGCTCTGTAACATTCTTAATACTATATGTAGATGACATATTGTTGATTGGGAATGATGTAGACCTTCTTAATAGTGTCAAAGAATATTTGAATAATAGTTTTTCAATGAAAGATCTTGGCGAAGCAGCTTACATATTAGGCATAAAGATTTATAGAGATAGATCGAGACGCCTAATATCATTGTCACAAAGTACATATTTGGACAAAGTTCTAAAGAGGTTTGGAATGGAAGATAGCAAGAAAGGGTTCTTGCCCTTGTTGCCCAATATGACCTTGAGTAAAACTGAAAGTCCAGCAACGACAGAAGATAGAGAAAGGATGAGTAAAACTCCCTATGCCTCAGCCATAGGATCTCTAATGTATGCCATGCTATGTACTAGACCCGACATTGCATATGCTGTTAGTTTGACTAGCAGATATCAAAGTGATCCAGGAGTGGATCATTGGACATCGGTCAAAAACATCCTTAAGTACTTGAGAAGAACTAAGGATATGGTTCTTTCTTATGGAGGTGATGAACAGCTCGTTGTTAGTGGTTACACCGATGCTAGTTGGAACACCGATCCGGATGATTCTAAATCACAATATGGATACGTACTTATTTGGAATGGTGCATCAGTTAGCTGGAGGAGTGCAAAGTAAAGCGTTGTGGTGAGATCTTCAACTGAATCGGAATACATAGCTGCTTCGGAGGCTTCACAAGAAGCGATATGGATGAAGGAGTTCATTATAGAGCTCGGTGTGGTTCCAAGTGCGTTGGACCCAATGTCTATCTACTGTGATAACATGGGATCCATAGCCAATGCGCAAGAACCAAGGTCACACAAGAAGCTGAAGCACATCAAGCTACGTTTTCACGCTATTCGAGAACATGTCCAAGATGGTGACATAAATATTTTCAAAGTACACACAGATCTGAATGTGGCGGATCCATTGACTAAACCTCTCCCGAGGGCAAAACATGACCAACACCAAACTGCCATGGGTGTTCGGTATATTACCATGTAATCTAGATTAGTTGACTCTAGTGCAAGTGGGAGACTGTTGGACATATGCCCTAGAGGCAATAATAAATGTAGTTATTATTATATATTTGTGTTTATGATAAATGTTTACATTCATGCTATAACAGTATTAACAAGGAAGATTGATACTTGTGTGATTTGTAAACTAAATTAGAGTCCCTAGTAAAGCCTCTTCATAATACTAGCTTGTTGGTTAATAGATGATTGTGGTTTCCCTATCATGAACATTGAGATGTTATTAACAACAAGATCATATCATTAGGAGAATGGTATGATGGACATACTCCTATAGATAAGCGTAGCATAAAGATCAAGTCATTTTAATAGTTCAATTGCTATATGCTTTCTGATACATAGTAACCTAATTCCTTCGACCATGAGATCATGCTTATCACCATCACCATAAGGATGCTTTGATGACATCAAACACCACACCGTAACTGGGTGGCTATAAAGGTGACATTGAGTGTTCGGAAAGTATTGGTTGAGACACATGGATCAAGAGTGGGATTTGTCCATCCATATGACGGATAGATATACTCTGGGCCCTCTTGGTGGAATGTCATCCAATTAGCTTGCAAGCATGTGACTGGCTCACAAGGGATCACATATCACGGGAACGAGAAAAGAGTACTTATCGGTAACGAGGTTGAACTAGGTATGCAGATATACCGACGATCATAACCTCGGATAAGTAAACTATCGTGAGACAAAGGGAAATTGGTATCGTATGTAAGTGGTTCATTCGATCGCAAAGTAATCGTAGAAATATGTGGGAGCCATATGAATTTCCAGATTCCTCTATTGGTTATTGTTCGGAGAAGTGTCTCGATCATGTCCGCATAATTCACGAACCGTAGGGAGACACACTTAAGGATTCGATGTTGTTTTGAGTAGTTATGGTATTATGAGAAAGAGACTGAATGTTGTTCAGAGTCTCGGATGGGATCCGGGATATCACGAGGTGATCCGGAATGGTCCGGAGAATAAGATTCATATAAGGAAAGTCCCGTTTCGGAGTTCGGGAATGATTCCGGTGTTTTCATCGGGAATGTTCTAGAAGGTTCCGGATTGTCCGGCACTCCGGGGGGAGGGTACATGAATGTGTCATTACATATTGAATGATTGCATCATGTACTAAGTGTTCTTGCTGTTCCAAAACTGAAAAGTCAAACTGCCAGTTTGAAAGTCAAACGGCTAAAACAGGAAACTGTGGGAAACAGGAAACTGTGGGAAACAGGAAACTGTGGGAAACAAGCAAGAGGTGGTTGGAACCGACTTGGGGGAGGAGTCCCTCCAAGCCGGCGCGCCAACCAAGGCCGACTTGGGGAGGGACTCCCCTCCGCCCCTCCCACCTATAAAAGGAGGGGCAGGGCCTCCTCCTCTAGACACACAAGTTCCTATCCTCTAATCTCCGGTTTAGAGCCGTTTTGGTTTAGAGCTTCTAATTGCCCTAGCCTTCGGTTTAGAGCCTTCTAATTGGTGTGTCTAATCTCTAGACCACTAATAGCTCTCTCTCATACTCCACCATACTCGCTCCGGCTTAAGGCGAAGCCCTGCGAGATCTCCCCTCTACTTCCGGTACCACGCCGTTGTGCTGCCGGAATCACGAGGAGAGTGCTACAACCTCCGCTTTCTTTGGAACAAGGAGAGGAAGGTCTTCGTCGAAACCGAACGTGTGACCGAAGCTGAAGCGCTGCGGAGCATGGCCGGAAGGATCGTCTACACGATCTTGAGATCGGGAAGAGTACGACTACATCACCCACGAGAATCCGCTCTCGTTAAATACTTTGGAATCTTCGAGGGTAAGTTATTCCATCGACTCGTTGCTACAATCTAGTAGATAGATCTTGGCTTGTTTGTTTGTATGCGATAGAAATTTTTTGTTTTCCATGCTACGAACCCCTACACCAGGAACAAAGAGATTTGAGATGTCAAATGTTGAGGAGCTTCAAGTGCAACCACTTGGCATTATGGTTATTGTTCGGATAAGTGTCTCGATCATGTCTGCATTATTCACGAAATGTAGGGAGACACACTTAAGGATTCGATGTTGTTGAGTAGTTATGGAAAGATGAGTAAGAGACTGAATGTTGTTCGGAGTCTCGGATGGGATCCGGGATATCAC
This sequence comes from Avena longiglumis, assembly GCA_030063025.1. NCBI lineage: Eukaryota > Viridiplantae > Streptophyta > Magnoliopsida > Poales > Poaceae > Avena > Avena longiglumis. The sequence goes on along the minus strand of CP125974.1, from coordinate 449,394,267 downwards.
GAGGAGATCCGGAATGGTCCGGAGAATAAGATTCATATAAGGAAAGTCCTGTTTTGGAGTTGGGGAATGATTCTGGTGTTTTCATCAGGAATGTTCTAGAAGGGTCCGGCACTCCGGAGGGGAAGGGTACATGAATGTGTCATGACAATGTGGAATGGTTGCATCATGTACTAGGTATCATGGCTGAGAAAAATAAAGGGAAAAATCAAATCCTAGTTTGAAAAGTCAAACGCCAATTTGAAAAGTCAAACAACAAGTTTGCTTGGTGGAGGGAGAGTAGGAAACCTACATGGGGAGGAAGTCCTCCTCCCTCCACCGCTGACCAAGGAGGCCGAGTTGGGGGAGGACTCCCCCCTACCAACCGGCGCCCTCCCGCCTATATAAGGAGGGGTAGGGGTGCCCCTCTAGCCTACACCTCTCACACCCAAAACCCTAACCCTAGCCACCGACCTCCTACAGTCGCCGCCGCCCTAGGGTTTCCTCCTAGCCGCCGAGTTGGGGCTCTCCCCAAGACCTAGCCGCCGGCCTAGCCTCCTCCCTTGGTGCCTCTAAACCCTAGATCGCCAAGGCCTCTATCATAGTCCACCATACTCGCTCCGGCTTAAGGCGAAGCCCTGCGAGATCTCCCCTCTACTTCCGGTACCACGCCGTCATGCTGCCGGAATTGCGAGGAGAGTGCTACAACCTCCGATGCCTGCTGGAACAAGGGAGAGGAAGGTCTTTATCGAGTACCGAACGTGTGACCGACTGTGGAAACTCTGCCAGAATGCAGCGTCGGAAGGATAATCTATGCGATCTTGAGATCGGCAAGAGTACGACTACATCACCCACGAGAATCTGCTCTCGTTAAACACTTTGGAATCTTCGAGGGTGAGTTCCTCTATCGACTCGTTGCTACAATCTAGTAGATAGATATTGGCTTGTTTGTTTGCATGCGGTAGAAATTTTTTATTTTCCATGCTACGAACCCCAACATGTTTAACCTCCTCCTCAGAAAACAATCTATCTAATAAAGAGTTATCCTCATCATTAAGTTTCTCATTATCAGACCAAATATTAGATTGCAAATCTGAAGGGTTCCCTTCCCGCTTACCAAATAACATTAGCGGGTGAAAGGAGATCAGAGGTCCCCTGAATCACCACATCATTATTTTTAAGGAATACATTAGGTTTTTTCTTTTCCTACCATTAGCAACACGATTAAAATAAGTAGTATTATTGTCTCCCTGCAAGAGCCACTTCGCACTAGATCTACTAAACCAGATTTTATCTTCCTCCTCATACATCTGCATCAGCCTGAACTGAATATAACATTTTCTCTAAAATTTATTCCCAGACAACAAGCAGTCCTCCTCTAACAATTCCAAATTTTCTAATTCCAACAAAAGTTCTTTCTTCTCTCTGATAAAATGTCCTCTAACATTAATCCCCCAACCCTTCAAACTATTTTTTACCGATTTTAGCTTATGCTGAATAATACTAATACTATCATTCACCCTTACATAAGAATTCTAGGCATTTTGAACTCTGCCTTGAAACTCAGGATGAGACATCCAAGTTTTTTCAAACCTAAAATCCCTAGATTTAATTTCTATACATTCACATGTATCAACCACCGAGGGGTTGTGTAACATCCCTGCATTTAGGAACCAACAAAGGGTAGATTTAGGAATCTGTGCAATTGCATGCATTCATCTGTAAAAATGTGGGTAAATTTTTAGCCAAATAAAAAACCCTAAAGTGATCAAAGTTTCTTTCACTCTTTAAGATTAGGAATAACCTTGGAGAATGATCGTTATGAACTTTGATATGATCTTTGTGGATTAGTGTGTTTTGGGAAATGGAATTTGAATTCAAACTTGAGTGTTTGATTTATAATTTAAAAGTATTTAGAATCATGTTTGAGTAATTTGATTTAGTCAAGAGTTAACAATTAGTAACTCAAACTTTAAATAAATAACATAATCAAGAAAATGAATATTCATCCCATATCTTTATTCAATAAATAAGTTACAAATGTAACTTATAATAGTAATCAAGGATCTTTACACTAGTAAATGAAATAAAATAAGAATATTTATATATTGAGTAATTATTACAATCTTTTATTACAAAAAGATAAAATAAAGATTACAAAAGAGTAAAAAAAAGTACAAAATAATTAAATAAATGTTACAAGGGACTATTCTATAAATAAAAATAAAACCTAATCTAAATCTTGAATCTCCAAGTCTTGTACCTGCAAAACAAATCACAAACTAAAAGAAAGAAAATAAAAGATTAGGATATGTTACTCGCAGTAGTGACATTGAGTTGCACTGTTCAACTTTACATCACTGAGTAATCTTTAGGGGCAAGTTTCACCAATATGAAAGAACTAAATCTTTCAGGAGGACTCCCTCCTCCCAACCGGCGCCCTCCCACCTATATAAGGAGGGGAAGGGGTGCCCCTCTAGCCTACACCTCTCACACCCAAAACCCTAACCCTAGCCGCCGACCTCCTGCAGTCGCCGCCGCCCTAGGGTTTCCTCCTAGCCGCCGAGTTGGGACTCTCCCCAAGCCCTAGCCACCGGCCTAGACTCCTCCCTTGGTGCCTCTAAACCCTAGATCGCTAAGGCCTCTCTCATAGTCCACCATACTCGCTCCGGCTTAAGCCGAAGCCCTACGAGATCTCCCCTCTACTTCTGGTACCACGCCGTCATGCTGCCGGAATCGCGAGGAGAGTGCTACAATCTCCGCTGCCTGCTGGAACAAGGGAGAGGAATGTCTTCATCGAGTACCGAATGTGTGAACGACTGCGGAAGCGCTGCAGAACGCAGCGCCGAAAGGACCATCTACGCGATCTTGAGATCGACAAGAGTACGACTACATCACCCACGAGAATCTGCTCTCGTTAAACACTTTGGAATCTTCGAGGGTGAGTTCCTCTATCGACTCGTTGCTACAATCTAGTAGATATATATTGGCTTCTTTGTTTGCATGCGGTAGAAATTTTTTTTTCATGCTACGAACCCCAACTTGTTTAACCTCCTCCTAAGAAAACAATCTATCTAATAAAGAGTTATCCTCATCATTAAGTTTCTCATTATCAGACCAAATATTAGAGTGCAAATCCAAAGGGTTCCCTTCCCCCTTACCAAATAACATTTTATAGTACTCAGTAGCAGGTGAAAGGAGATCAGAGGTCCCCTGAATCACCACATCATTATTTTTAAGGAATACATCAGGTTTTTTCTTTTCCTACCATTAGCAACACGATTAAAATAAGCAGTATTATTGTCTCCCTGCAAGAGCCACTTCGCACTAGATCTACTAAACCAGATTTTATCTTCCTCCTCATACATCTGCATCAGCCTGAACTGAATATAACATTTTCTCTAAAATTTATTCCCAGACAACAAGGAGTCCTCCTCTAACAATTCCAAATTTTCTAATTCCAACAAAAGTTCTTTCTTCTCTCTGATAAAATGTCCTTTAACATTAATCCCCCAACCCTTCAAACTATTTTTTACCGATTTTAGCTTATGCTGAATAATACTAATACTATCATTCACCCTTACATAGGATTTCCAGGCATTTTGAACTCCGCCTTGAAACTCAGGATGAGACATCCAAGTTTTTTCAAACCTAAAATCCCTAGATTTAATTTCCATACATTCACATGTATCAACCACCGAGGGGTTGTGTAACATCCCATCATTTAGGAACCAACAAAGGGTAGATTTAGGAATCTGTGCAATTGCATGCATTCATCTGTAAAAATGTGGGTAAATTTTTCGCCAAATAAAAAAACCTAAAGTGATCAAAGTTTCTTTCACTCTTTAAGATTAGGAATAGCCTTGGAGAATGATCGTTATGAACTTTGATATGATCTTTGTGGATTAGTGTGTTTTGGGAAATGGAATTTGAATTCAAACTTGAGTGTTGGATTTATAATTTAAAAGGAATTAGAATCATGTTTGAGTAATTTGATTTAGTCAAGAGTTAACAATTAGTAACTCAAACTTTAAATAAATAACATAATCAAGAAAATGAATATTCATCCCATATCTTTATTCAATAAATAAGTTACAAATGTAACTTATAATAGTATCAAGGATCTTTACACTAGTAAATGAAATAAAATAAGAATATTTATATATTGAGTATTATTACAATCTTTATTACAAAAATATAAAATAAAGATTACAAAAGAGTAAAAAAAGTACAAAATAATTAAATAAATGTTACAAGGGACTATTCTATAAAGAAAAATAAAACCTAATCTAAATCTTGAATCTCCAAGTCTTGTACCTGCAAAACAAATCACAAACTAAAAGAAAGAAAATAAAAGATTAGGATATGTTACTCACAGTAGTGACAGTGAGTTGCACTGTTCAACTTTACATCACTGAGTAATCTTTAGGGGCAAGTTTCACCAATATGAAAGAACTAAATCTTTCATAATTTTTAAGCCGTAAGTCAAATAACTCCAAATAGCAAGAGGGTCAAGTTTCACCAGACATGTAAGTGTGATCAGATAAAAGGTAACTTTCATTCCCTGAGCATATCTACAAGGTGCAGCAGGCACACAAGCAGCACACACACCTAAATGCATGGTGTGTGCTGTCAGCACAGCAACAACAACCCATACAAACAAAACTGCTCCGCACAACCGTGGTCAAGCACCCCAACACAATTTCCTTACTCATACACATCAAGCACCAGCAGCCAAACCAAGCCAAACCAGATCACGCCAACCACACACTTGATCATCTCATCAAGATGGTGACATAAGGAGGGGTGGATCAGGTGGATAGCAAGAAGAAGGCCAAGCCAACAGGACCAGGAGGTGGACAGCAAGAACAAGGACAAGTTCCAGGAGCTGGAAGTAGTAGGAGCAGCATTAGGAGAAGCACCAGATCAAGCTAGCCACACAACCAACAAGATCAAGCCACAAGATCAACAAGTTGCAACCCCAACAACTCCACTGTTGTGGTGAGTAGTAAAAGACCATCACATGATTTATCTATCTAAGTTAGACAAGAATTCATGTGTTGTCATGTACTCAACTTCTCAGAAAACACCCAAATGAGGTGAGTCCATCATTGAAGATTTTAAACACTAAAAGCCATCAGGAAACTATACAGATCCAACCAAGATCTCAGAACAACCTCATTGATCCTAGCTATCAGGCCATATCTTAAATTCCAAGAATAAATATGGCTAAGATCTCGACTTCTAGGCACATCTCTTAAACAGGAGTAGCACGTTAGAATTCCTAGATCCTATGGATCAATATAACTTAATAAGCCTACAAATCATTTTTCCCAACCTTGACTCAAGAATCAGTAGCTGGTATCACTACCAGAACAGATCCATGAGGAACAACAAGATAAGTACCTAGTTCCTAAGCCTCAGACCAACATCATAGGCTTTAGGGTGCAAGGAAAGAAGTTTCCACTTATCACTGATCTTAAGCATTAACAAAATCAAGCCAAGTAGGAGAACCTAGACTTGTGTGCCATTTTAAGATGGTATCACAAGAGCAGCTTCTAAACCAAGCAGATTAAGTATCTAGCTTTCACAGATAAACTCACAGACAACTAAGCATCATCTTCCTGATACTAATCACAAGAATCATTTCCAGGAATATACATATACATAACATCACTGTAAGAGACCAATTAATCTCAAACTGTATATGAATCCATAAGCCAACAACTACAGATATAGTGACTACATCCATCACAAATCATTGTCAATAACCAAGTAATGATAGTGGTGAACTTTCAAATCACTAGGATCTCCAAGTAGTGATTCTACAGTAACACTATCATTTGAACCATATCAAATTAACCAATGGAATCAATCTGGTAAGCCACTAGCATCACCAAAGCCAACTATAAGCAGTAATCCACATCAAACAACAACTCATCATGCTTAGGGATCATCATTACTAGATCCAAATCATCATATATATGATCAACAGAGGGATATGAACCCTAATCAGAACAAGAACCCTAATTAGGATATGAACCCTAATTAGAACATGAAAACTAGCCAGGGGAAGCCACTAGAAACACCTAGCACATGGTAGCATAACACAGAGGACACGAGGGGGAAAAGAATAACTTACCGAAGGTTGTTGCTGTGGGCGAGAGGAGGAAACAGAGGGTGTCGACAAGCACGACAGCACGGGGAGCACCCCAAGGGGGCGCTACGACCCGCACCATGCTGAGGCGACCAGCACACACTGGCGAGGAACACCACCACAAGACACATGAGCAAGGATGGCGAAGATTGAAGACCACCCCAAACCCTAGGGTTTGGGACGGAGCCGGTCTGACCACAGGAGGGCCCCAGATCCAAATCGAGATGGACAGGAAGGAGCAGGGTCAACAACCACCCCATGCATCACGGCGGTGGCCGGGAAGGTCCACGGCAGCGTGAATCGCCGGTGATGGCATCGCCGACCACAGGGTCGAGGGAGGAGGAGATGAGAACGAGAGAGAGAGAGAGAGAGAGAGAGAGAGAGAGAGAGAGTGGGCTGGTTGGGCCAGTACCCCTTTGGGGAGTCAATTTAGTTCTGCCCAATTGGGCCAAAACATCCCAATAAACCCAACACAGCCAGCCCAATCATCTAAAGCAAGTTTTAATAATTAAGAAAAGACCAGAATGCCCCTAAATTTAAATAAATTCCAGAAAATAAAATAAAAATATAAATAATTTTTTTTTGGGTTCACAATAATTCAATCTATCTAAATAAATTAAGAAATAAAATTTTAGGCATATAATTTTTATCAAGAATTATATATATATATTCCTTATGGAATTTTATAAAATTAATGAAAGATGATAAAAATAAATAAAAATCACTTTTATTATATACCAATATTGTAGTATTTTAGAAAAATACTAAACAAATACTTTATATATTTTATTAATGATGATTCTTAAAGGAATTATTAAATAAGTAAAATTCAAATAAAATGAAAGTAAACAAGAAATACAATATTCAATAAATATTAATAATTAATATTTATAAATTCTTTACTTATGAAAAGAGTAATTTAAAATAATGGGGGAGAATACACACCAAACTAAATAATGCATTACATTACTTTGCATAATCATTTTGCTTCTTTAAATATTGTCCTTACCGGGCAATAATGATGTTTTGTAGAGATAGAAGCTCAAGGTCTAGTGCAAGCATCCGACTTCACTACCTTGCAATCACAAGGCAAGTTCATCACTTGCTCATGTCCTTTGAAGAGTCTTTATCAAGTATTTGCAAATTGTGTGTTATCATCTATATTCCAGAAAAAGAGATATTATTTTCTCAAAATAAATAAATCTTAGATATCGTCCTAAGTGATGATATGCTGGAGCAATATAACTTAGGTTTCTATTTTCAATAATGATGAACAATTAGGGATTAATAACCCATGACATTAGTGATTCTAGCGTCGTATATTACGCGTTAACCATGAGATTTGGAACGGGACGGAGAAGTCAACTGTATCCTTTTCCTCTCGTATGGAGGCAAGATGACCTTAACGTGACGTTGTGATTCCTTGTGCGGATCCAACATATGGGTGGGCACCCTTACGCCCCACACTTTTGGTGTCTAGATTATCTATGAATGGTGTTTAGGGATATAGTCCATTTAAATGGTACTTATCCGCGCATCACCAGGTCATAGAGTCTTCGGGAACTCATCAGGGTTTTAGCCTGCTCGAAAGGGGGCTTAACGGAGGTGAGCCGGCCCCGAAGGATCGTGTGGACATATGAGGTCGCGGATAGGGCAGTGATTGGCTTGGACCAACTACTAGGCCCCACATCATGGAATTGTGGACGGGAAAGTACGCCCGGTTGTGCAACAAGGAAGTTGATCTCTCATGGGTAAAGTGACGCACCTCCGCAGAGTGTAAAAACTGTAACTTGTTACTCCCTGTTTCGGAAAGGAGCTACGAACGCGGCATGAAAGGAACTCCATGAAAGTTCTGGTCAACTTGTGAAGGCTGATGGTCATAGATTTTCATAATAAAATCAATCTTTAAAGAAAGATTTTCAAAAACTGCATAGTGCCAAGGACTGATGTTCCGAGGTGGTAGATAGAGCATCAAACTTACCACCTTGCATATAATGAACTTGTTGGGTAACGCTGTTACTCATACTTTCCTTTTAATCCTTGCTTAGACTCTGAGAATCCCGAAGATACTCCAATGTATGCAACTGAGAGCCAAGAGGATGTCTTCTATGAAGAGCCCAAACTGTATGGAGTCGTAGAAGGGGAGGACTACAATATCGTCTATGGAGGAGAGTTCCAAGAGTCCGTATAATTACTATAGTTCTAGGATCCACTTGAGCCGAGCAACATGAACAATATATAGCAATAAGTTGTTGAGCACAATTTGGAGTTTAAGTTTTCACTTTGAAACTTCTGCTAAAACACTTATATTTTGGTTTGTAAGTTGAATCTTTTGGAAGTCTTGAACTTCCGGTATTGTAATAATAATGTGTGTATGTTTGTAATATGGACCCGCAATGTTTCTGTTGTACCACTTTGAGGGATGTGATATTTACGGAACGGTGTTCTGTGGGTGTCATGTCAACGACTATAGTGTACTACACATGTAGTGGTATGCTGGGTCACCGCAGGTTGTGATCTGATAGAACTCTAGGGATATTCTTAACTTGGGTCAAAGGAAATAAATCCTCCCAATCGTAGTTAACTAACACCTTGTTCAATTTCTAAAGAATAGGTGATGAACCACAAGTATAGGGGGTGTATCGTAGTACTTTCGATAAATAGGAGTGTCGATCCCAACGAGGAGCAGAAGGTGTTGAACAGTGGTATGGAGGAGGAAATCCCTGTGAATACTTAGCAAACGAATTTTTAGAGGTTTTCTGACAAGGCAACACAACAGGGGGCAAGTAACAAAGGTAACGAACAAACATAGCAAGTGGCCCAATCCTTTCTTAGCAAAGGACAAGACGGTGGAAATACTTATAAGGACCAAACGTTCTCGAGGACACATGGGAATTCTGTCAAGTGTTTTCTCTTCAAATAGTTGAGTACTCTTCTCTGGTGTTGTAAGTGTTGTGTGGGTAAACCTGTGCTAATGCACCGACCGTACTTGGACTAATACATACTTGTGATTAAACCCCCTGCAAACATCTACAATTACAGGAAAGTAATTAAGATATAAATCTAACCACAGCCTTAAACTCTGAGATCCTACGCTCCCTTGTGCAAAGGTGTCCTAACGGGGGTTCAGGTTTCTGTAAACCCCACAATTAGTAGACAAATACACAATGCATCCCCCTAGGCCCATAAATGGTGAAGTGTCCTGTAGTCGATGTTCACATGACACAACTAGAGGAATAGCACCACAACTTAAATACTAAACCATTGAATAATAACTCATCACAGATTCACTACTAACAACATGACTTCTCCCATGTCCTCAAGAACTAAACGAACTACTCACAAGACATCATATGGATCAAGATCAAAGATGATATGATAATGGATAACAATCTGAACATAAACAATAATCCAATGGTTCCACTCACAAGCATCAACTACAATAGTAATTAACACCGGGAAAGTTTCCCCTAAGAACTAAAGCAATATCCAACACAATTGTTACAGCGGGACGAAGTGGTGATGATGGTGCTGGTGGAGATGATGGTGTGGATGATGATGATCCCGATGAAGCCTAGCTTGATGACGGTGTTGATGGCGACGATCTCCCCTCTCCGGGAAGGAATTCCCCCGGCAGAAATCTGTCTGCCGGAGAGATCTTTCTCTCTCGATGTTTTCTGCCCCCAGAGGCGGCAGAAATCTATCTGTGGTTGCTTCCTGAGGATTAGGGTTCTTGGTCACAATAGAGATGCATAAAGATAAATCGTAATTGTAATTCGCAAAATTGTTCTTGGTCAGAGAACAACTGCCAAACAGTTTCACAAAAGCTTTTTTGTAGAAGTTTCAAAACAGGAACACACTTTGCTCAAAAAGGTTTTTCACAAGTGAAGGCTTTCAAAGTTATACTCAATAGATAAGAGTTTTGCGCAAACAAGTAATATGAAGAACATGATTGAATAAATCACCATATGAATGCTTGAAACACAACAACTCAAATGCTTGCTGGAGATAGAGAGGAAGTAGGTTTACTGACTCAAACTGGTAACTAGGAGAAAGGTCCCTTCTAAGAGGGTAGCAGGGATTAGAAGTCATAAAGAGCTTCCAAAAGATTATGGTACTTACTAGCTTTGAGCCCTCACTGCCCCTATCATAAGCATCTTGAGATGATTAAGTTTAAAGTGAACAAAGATGGAGTATATGCTTGACGAAATATAAGTTGGCAATATCATGTCCCTTGAATATGAGAGCCACTCCTCATGCTACCTAACTTTGGTCACAGGTAAGTTCTTGTCATTGTAAGTATTTGCATATCATTAAGAACCGCCAGCGGGGTACCCCTTGCACATGGTACATGAGCTTTCCCATAACCAAAATGACAAGGCAAGCAGACAATGAGCATCTCAGCGATCTTTTTATTTACTATGTGCATAGATTTTTATTGAGGATGCTTGATAGATGACTCACTATGGTGATGCTGCAAGTTTCCACCATGATTAAGCATGGCTTAGGATAGCGGCCCAGGCGTTTCTCTAACACAGGATACAAACTCCATGGACTTACAAGTTCCCTCTTTATTTCACACCGTTGACATGCATAGACAAAAGAGCACGATATCAACTGTGTACAGAGTACAGGTGCAATGTTGAAAACGTTCCCCGTGACAGCACGGTTCTGCTAATTCCAACTTATAGATGCAAGCATATACAATTCGATGTTGTGACACCCCGGTTCTGAAAAGACCGTGGCCTCTATGTGACATGCCAATCCCTGGATCGGTTCATTGGCCCACAATAGAGTAAGGTAGATAACATAGCAAAATATCCGTGTATCATGAATAACGAAGATCCAGAGTACCATTATAACAATAAAAGCTTAGCACAAGGCTAGCTCAAATTATTCAGGTAGCAACATAAATAAAATAAATCCTCCATTCTTCAAATTGCCCACAAGTGAACAAGTGCCGAGTGGAGTACCGTGGCCTATAACGATCAATCAGAATCGGAATAACCTGCAACATGAAACGTAGCAGCCCCGAAGGGTCAATACATGGAATGTATGGCAAGTAGAGATAGTAATGGAGACAATAGTACTAACATCTACATGCATAGTTGGCAAGTGGAGCTGTGTCTGGCTTGCATTTGCAAATACATTTGTCCTACTTTCATAAACAGTTTTGATTTTATTTGAAAAGATCCCAATTAAGTTAACCCAACAATATTAAAGCAATTGTGAAATTAGAATGAGCGAGAAACATGTCATGGAATCAATATCTAGCAACTCAGATGTCCATAACCGGGGACACGGCTAATCGATTAGATTATACACTCTGCAGAGGATAGTACACTTTACCCATGTGACTTGGCCAGCCCAGCTTGTACCATCACTCTCATTTTGGGTGATGATAGGGAGAAGACCAAGAAGAGACTGTTCGGGAAGTAGCTCCTCAATCCCGACGCCAGACCGTCCAACCTACCAAAATTCTACATCTCTGGATACGCGGGTTCGAGTTACCACAACCTACTAAGTCCAACCAACCGCCCATTCCATTATTGGCACATGGTTGTACACGTAAGCTACACAATAAAGAAGCCAATCATTCTCTCTTGATACATGGGTGCCTTTCCGCAATGAAACCACCAAAATTTATCAATACCATCGCACCCAGGGAGTTCATTAATTAAGTTGTTTTTAGTTTTCACAAACCAATACTTTTAGAAAGAAAGTATCAATGATGTAACCCATCCCTCGTTCAACAAGCATGGCTAAGCACATCTACCAACGGTGGTTCATCTACAAAGAGGGTCCTACCACATAATAGGACATAGCATAGCGATAGTATCATCCTACACATGCATCTACAAAATACACGACAATGCATTAAAAATAGTAGGACGATGTCATGAACAAAGTAGCATCTACTTGCCTTGGTTGTAGCGGTCGGGAGCACAATCCTCACACGAGCAAGCGTTGCACTCAGCACAATCTACACGACACAATTGCATTCATAAACAAACAATCCACAACATATGCAACAAATATGATGCATGAATGTAAGAACGGCAAGTGAATTGGTGCTACAGCTGCACCACATAATTCTAATCCATAATACTACCGAATACATGCATGGAAAAATAGATTTGGCGCTAGTAAAAACTAATAGACAAAAGTAATACTCCAAACTAGAGCTAGAACTTAAATAATTCACTACCGGTAGTATACTATTTGTAAAATCTTGGGAAAATTCTACCGTATAGGCATCGCTGAATAGAAACAGTACCAATTGGAATTAATCAAAAAGGAACTATAAAACTCCCCGAGTAATTAAAACACTGCAGAAAGCCATTAGACAAATACTGCAGAAGTTTTTACTGTAAGCCTATCTTTTTAATTCACAATGAGATTCCCCTCATTCATACGAGTTTAGGGACATATCACACGCGATTTTTGGAGCTACGGATCTTTTTCTACGAATTTATTACTCTGAAAAGGCCACTAACTAGTTTGATTAAACTGTACTAAACCTGGCAGTAAAAGTCTGAACCAAATGTACAACGAGATTCTAAACGACTCACTGAACCCGTACATATTTTATTTGCAATTTTTGGCCAAGCGGTTTAATTTCTACGCAATTTACAAGATTCTACCGAAATCTGCCAACAAAAGGGATTAACGAAATTGACCCAGTCAACTGTGTATGTTTGACTGGTCAACTCGTCTGCTGACTGGGCGTCTGACTAGTCAATGCCTGGGATGCTGACCAGTCAACGAACGATCTAAGCCGCTGATCTGAGATCTGACGGTGGCTGCTGTCTTACCGGAAACGGATGGCGAAACGGACTCCGGACGGTGCGGCGAGCTCCGGACGGCGGTGGCGATCGGTTCCGGCGACGAGGTTTCTCCTGCGCGTATAAACAAGGTCAACTACGGGTCTAGGAAAAATAATCGCGCGCGCACACGACGGCGCGTACGTGCATGTATGCGCCCATGCAATAACGCGTGGGTGCGCACATGCGATGACGCACGGCGAGCGCACGAGACAACGGCACGCGTAGCGAGGCTCGGCAGCGAGGCGGAAGATGCGCCGCAGCAGCGGCAGCGCGAGCTGCGCGGCGAGGTGGCGGCGGGCGGCGCCAGCTGGTGGAGGCGGCGACGGCGGTAGATGGCGGCGGATGGAGGCGCGTTGGCGGAAGAGAGAGAGGAGGAGAGGGTGGCGGCGTGCCGGTGAAGTCGGCGATGGAGGGGCGGCGGCGGGTCGGCGGCGTCCTCGGGATCAGCGAGGCGGGATCGATGGCGGCGGGTCGCGCGTGGAGGCGGCACGGAAATCGAGGGCCCAGGTGGGGTCCTCTTTAAGTAGTACCCTGCGCGAATTCTACTCAGAATCGGTCCAGAAATTGACTCCGATTCGGAAATTGGTCCAGATTTTCGGACCGTTTTCCGGCGGTTTACTAAAACGTACGAGTCTTTTGCATACGAACTCCGATTGGAGCGATTCTCGCGCCTACGGGTTCGTATCGTCGAGGGGAACAACCTTCAGTCGAAGTTTGCGCGAAAACTCGAACCTACAGGGGTGGTTGTCGCAAGGCCTTCTAAAGCTTCCCGCAGGAACCTCGTAGCGAAGCAAAGTAGGGTTTTGAAGATAGCGTTTCGCCGAACCTTTCTACTCGACGGTTTTGCATGGAAAGATATGATGAAATGCTATGAATGATATGAAAGACCAAATCTAAATTTGGGATGTGACAAGACTAACCCCCTTAAGATGAATCTCGTCCTCGAGATTCGGCGCGGCTAGCAAATAGGTGTGGGTATTCCTCTCGGATGTCATCCTCATGCTCCCAAGTGGCTTCCTCTTCAGTGTGGTGGCTCCACTGTACTTTGCAAAACTTGATTGTCTTGGTACGGGTAGTCCTTTCTGCTGTCTCCAGAATCTTGACCGGTTTCTCCTCGTAGGTCAAGTCATTCTCCAACTGAACCTCCTCTAGCGGTACGGTGTCTCTCAATGGTGTATCCACCATCTCCGGATGGCACTTCTTCAGCTGAGATACGTGGAACACGTTGTGAACAGCAGACAGAGCCTCTGGCAACTCCAGCTGGTAGGCAACTTCTCCTTTGCGTGCTAAGACCCTGTACGGTCCAATGAATCGAGGTGCCAGTTTCTCCTTAATTCCAAATCTCTTGATTCCACGAAGTGGCGACACTCTAAGGTATGCTCTATCACCTATCTCATATACCACTTCCTTGCGCTTGGCGTCAGCGTAGCTCTTCTGCCTTGATTGTGGTACCTTCAGCCTGTCCCTAATCAAGGCAACCTTCTCCTCAACATCCTTGATCAAATCAGGTCCAAACAACTGACGTTCTCCTACTCCATCCCATAGCAATGGTGTCCGGCACCGTTTCCCATATAGCACATCGAACGGTGATGTCTTGATGCTTGTCTGATAGCTGTTGTTGTAGGAAAACTCCGCATACGGCAAATTCTCATCCCAACTAGAGCCATGAGCCAAGGCGCAAGCTCTCAGCATGTCCTACAAAATCTGATTCACCCTCTCGTCTGCATCCATCATGCATGGGTGAAACGCTAAACTCCAATCTAGTACCAAGTGACTCGTGTAGCTGGCGCCAGAAGTGTGAGGTAAATTGGGTGCCTCTATAAGATACGATACTCTTGGGAACTCCGTGTAGGGACACAATCCTGTCCATGTAAATCTTGGCCAACTTTGCACTCGTATAGGTCGTCTTTACCGGTATAAAGTGGGATACCTTGGTCAAATGGTCGACCACTACCCAAATAGAGTCATATCCTGACCTGGTCTGGCGATCTGTGATAAAATCCATTCCCACTCTATCCCACTTCCAATCCGGCACGGGCAATGGCTGTAGCAGCCCTGCTGGCTTCTGGTGTTCTGCCTCCACTCGGCTACATACATCACATAGGGCAATATGCTTGGCGATATCTCCCTTCATGTTGTTCCACCAAAATCTGCTCTTCAAATCCATATACATCTTTGTGTTGCCCGGATGTATGGAGTATGGCGAGTTATGGGCCTCCTGCAAAATCAACTCCCTTATCTCCGGGTCGCTGGGCACACATAAGCGATCTCCATACCACAAGGTACCACGTTCATCCTTGCGAATATCCTTTTCCCGGTTCCCCTTCATCTTTTCCTTTATCTCTTCTATTTCCTTGTCTCCCACTTGAGCCTTTACGATCCTGTCCTGTAGCGTCGGTTGGACTTCCATTTTTGCCAAGTATCCTTCATACACTACCTCCAGTCTAAGGTCCTTGAATTGCTTGCACAAGTCCTCAGGCAATTCATCAATTGTCAACCCATTGGCATAAACCTTCCGGCTCAGAGCATCAGCTACTACATTGGCCTTTCCTGGGTGGTATTGTAGATTCATATCGTAATCCTTGATAAGTTCCAACCATCTCCTTTGCCTCATGTTCAGTTCCTTCTGCGTGAATATGTACTTCAGGCTCTTGTGGTCGGTGTACACATCACAGTGTTTTCCCATTAAGTAATGCCTCCATACCTTGAGCGCATGAACCACTGACGCTAACTCCAAGTCGTGTGTGGGGTAATTCCGCTCATGGTGCTTGAGTTGTCGCGAGGCATATGGCACTACTCTCCCATATTGCATCAGCACACTCCCAAGTCCCTGTCGAGAAGCATCGCAGTACACTTGGAAATCCTTTTGAAGATCTGGTAAACACAGAACAGGCGCGGTCACTAGTCGACGCTTCAGTTCCTGAAAGCTGGCTTCACATACGTCTGACCATTCAAACTTCCTCTCCTTCTTCAGAAGTTCAGTCATCGGCTTCGCAATCTTGGAAAAGTTTTCAATGAACCTCCTGTAATATCCAGCAAGTCCCAAAAAGCTTCGAATCTCTCCAGCATTCTTGGGTGCTTCCCACTCAGTTACTGCAGTCACTTTGTTTGGATCAACAGCAATTCCTTCTCCTGACACTACGTGTCCAAGAAATCCAATGGTGTTAAGCCAGAATTCACACTTGCTGAATTTGGCATACAGCTTGTGTTCCCTCAGCTTCTCCATAATCATCCTCAGATGTTTCTCATGCTTGGCATCATCCTTGGAATATATTAGTATGTCATCAATAAACACCACCACGAACTTGTCCAAATACTCCATAAATACCTTGTTCATCATGGTCATGAAGTATGCCGGGGCATTCGTTAGTCCAAAAGACATAACCGTATACTCATATAAACCATACCTAGTGGTGAAGGCGGTTTTTGGTACATCTTCCTCCCGGATCTTCAATTGGAAGTATCCTGATCGCAGATCAATCTTGCTAAACACCTTTGCTCCTTCCAGTTGATCAAACAAGTCATTTATGTTCGGCAGAGGGTACTTGTTCTTGATGGTTACTTCATTCAGCGAGCGATAGTCTACCACTAATCTCTTGGTGCTGTCTTTCTTCTCCACAAACAGAACATGTGCTCCCCATGACGACGCACTAGGCTGAATGAATCCCTTTTCCAGCTGTTCCTTCAACTGTTTCTTCAACTCCTTCAGCTCATCCACATCCATCTTATATGGTTTCTTTGCTATTGGTCCAGTTCCCGGCATCAGGTCGATAAGAAACTCTACATCCCTGTCAGGTGGCATCCCTGGCAGCTCTTCCAGAAACACGTCAGGGTAATCCCTAATCACTAGCACAATATCCATGCTAACCCCCTTAAGAGAATTCAACTTACACCTTCTCGGTCGTGCAACCGACTTGAATCTAATCCTCTTACCATCCGGGGTTTTGAGTGAAACAGCTCGATGTGCACAATATATGTGTCCCCCATGCATAGACATCCAATCCATACCCAGAATAACGTCTAATCCCTGTGAATCCAACACTACCAAATGTGTAATGAAGTTGTGTGCTCCAATCCTCACAGTTAAGTCGCGGCATCCCGCGCTAGCTATCATATCTCCTCCAGGTGAACTCACTCTAATAGACCTTTTCATAGACTAAGTAGGTAACTTATACTTATCCACAAATGCCCTTGATATGAATGAATGCGATGCACCAGTATCGAAAAGTATAAGTGCAGGGTAAGTGTTGATTGGGAACTTACCAATCACAAGGTCAGGCTCATCTGGAATCTCCTCCACATTCATGTGGTTCACCGTGGCCTTCTCGCCGTTGGTTGGCTTCAGTCCTTTCCTCTCCGGACAGTTGTCAGCATAGTGTCCCTTCTGCTTACACTTGAAGCACGTCACCTCACTCAGATCCTTCTTCACGAAGTTGCGATCACGGTTGCGGTCATGTCCACCGTGTCCTCCAGAGTGGTGAGAGTGTCCTCGATTGTGGTTGTGGTGGCTGCTCCTATGGTTGTCATGGCGATGTCCATTGCGGCGGTCATGGCTCCCATGGTCACTTCCTCCATGCTTGGAGTATCCATCATATGAAGTGCGAGATTTGTGGTGTGAACCAAAGTGATGAGTATTGCTCTTTCTCTTGCGGTTCTCCACCTGCTTGTGCTTCCCTTCCAAGATCCTGGCCTTTTCCATAAGCTCTTGGAAAGTGGGGCAATAAACCACAAGTAGCTGTACTGAAAGCTCATCACTGAGGCCATCCAGGAATCTCTCCCTCCTTTTGGCATCAGTGTCAACATCCTCAGGTGCATAACGGGACAGGTTGTTGAACTCCTCAATGTACTAGGCCACGGTGTGATTGGTTTGGCGCAAGTTGCGGAACTCCTTCCTCTTCAGTCTCAGAACTCCTGAAGACACGTGGTTGGTCCTAAAACCTTCCTCAAACATAGCCCAAGTCACGGTATCCAGCGGGTGGGTGATCTGAAACGTGTCCCACCAAGAAGCGGCTGGTCCCTCCAGTAGGTGAGCGGCAAACCTCACCTTCTCAGCATCAGTGCATCCGACAGTTACTAGATCCTTGTTGACTGAACGCAACCAATCGAGAGCAACCATTGGTTCCGTTGCAGTAGAGAACTTAGCTGGCCTTAACCTCAGAAATCTGGTGAGAGCATCTCCCTGAGGCTGATTGTTTGCATTGTTGTTGTTCTGATTTGCCATGAACTGAGTCATCACTTGGGTCAGCTATGCCTGAGCTTCCATGAGCTGCTCGATCTCAGTGGGTTGGCGACGGGGAGGCATCTGCGGTTCAGCATAGGTAAGTTTAGAAAGAAACAACTACGACAATAGGATTCTACCCATGCATATGATCAAACAACAACAAACAATAGCAGACAATCACAAGCAAGCAACACATCTACAAACAAGCGATCCAGCAACATCCCAGGTGTTATCCTAGCAGTATATAACTACTGAAATAGTTTTGCAAGAGTTGGCAATGGTTAACTAAACAATAGATCAACTAATCAGCAAAAACAGCAATCTGCCAGAACAGTCCAACAGCGTTCACGAATTTTTCCGCCTGACTTAAACTCGTCAGAAAATTAAGCCATTTTATGTGCATATAGCACAGAGAGTTTCGCATCAGCCCAATTGTTTTTAGATTTTTCCGAGTTACCAGAAAAATATGAAAAATCGCGCAGTACTGCTGTATCAGCAGAAAAACTGCAGCGAAAATAACACAGATGATAACCATATTGCCATAACTCTTTCATATAGTTCGCACAAATAAATCCTGGGATATTGGAGTACACAAATAAGCAACTAAACACTTTTAAACTAACACGAACTAAGTTTCACATCGATCGAGACTAATCCTAACGAATTCGCCTAACGTGGACTAATTGGTGGACTTCTATCTATTTCTTGAAGAGATTGAGGTAGGTCCTTGCGGTCATGCGTTGGCGCTTCGGCTCGCGGTGCAACCATGGCGGCGGAGTGTACACCTCTCCTGAACCATCACTTGAGACTTCAAACTCCACCTCTTCTGGATCCTCCTCTTCTTCTTCATCCTCAGCTGCTACAGCAACAGCTTCATCTCCTCCACCATCATCGTCTCCATCATCATCATCCTCGTCCTCATCATCATCATCGTCTCCACTGTCATCATCATCCCCATTGTTGCCATCATCTCCATTGTCATCATCAGAGGGTGGATTCAGCTGTGCTTGGAGAGCGGCAATCTGGGCTGTCATAGCTTCAATGGTTTGGTCCCTTTCCTGGACGGTCCCTTGCAACTGTTGTATGTTCTGGGTATTCTCTTGCACAGTGCCATGAAGATGTGCTATGGTCTCATCTCTGGCTATCAGGGCAGTCTCCAGAACTCCCACAGCTTCATGCAAAGTGTCAATCTCCTGTCCTTGGACCACCATTCCATTGCTAGTAAAGTCTGCAATCTCCTTCAACATCCTCACCTTCTCTGCTAGAGCTCCATTCTCTCTTTCCATGTCCTCTATGTGCCTCTGACGGGGCGGCATGTTGTTCCTGTCGCCCGGGGTAACCACAATGTTCCCATCTTCATCACGCCTTCCATAGTCACGGTAGGGTGAAACTTTAGGCAGTAGGTGTCGGACATAGTAGCACTGGCGAGACAGGGCTTCATGTACGGCCAAGTTGATTCCAAGTCCCCAGTTGCAGTATATCTTGGTGTAGACCAAGTGCGCGGGGTTTGGCAAGGCGGCATCTCTGAATATGAAGGTAGTGATCTCCCTTGCATCCTCTCCATATCCATAGGTGTACAGCCTTCTGCCCTTAAACATAGGCAGTGGCAATCCCAATGACTGAGAGAGTTGAGCTAACTGCCTTGCAAAGGGCCTTGGTGACTCCATGGTGACATACTCAGTCCTGACATCTCCCATCTATCAAGTAAAAGAGGAAAGTGTGAGAATATCATATGGTAAGAATTTACGAGGGTGAAAGGCATAAGAGGAAATACAGAGTTAATATAGGCTTAATAATTCTATGGCTTTCTAATCCAATCCTAGGTCACGATCCTACAGTCGACACACGGGCTCTGATACCATCCTGTGACACCCCGGTTCTAAAAAGAACGTGGCCTCTATGTGACATGCCAATCCCTGGATCGGTTCATTGGCCCACAATAGAGTAAGGTAGATAACATAGCAAAATATCCGTGTATCATGAATAACGAAGATCCAGAGTACCATTATAACAATAAAAGCTTAGCACAAGGCTAGCTCAAATTATTCAGGTAGCAACATAAATAAAATAAATCCTCCATTCTTCAAATTGCCCACAAGTGAACAAGTGTCGAGTGGAGTACCGTGGCCTATAACGATCAATCAGAATCGGAATAGCCTGCAACATGAAACGTAGCAGCCCCGAAGGGTCAATACATGGAATGTATGGCAAGTAGAGCTAGTAATGGAGACAATAGTACTAACATCTACATGCATATTTGGCAAGTGGAGCTGTGTCTGGCTTGCATTTGCAAATACATTTGTCCTACTTTCATAAACAGTTTTGATTTTATTTGAAAAGATCCCAATTAAGGTAACCCAACAATATTAAAGCAATTGTGAAATTAGAATGAGCGAGAAACATGTCATGGAATCAATATCTAGCAACTCAGATGTCCATAACCGGGGACACGGCTAATCGATTAGATTATACACTCTGCAGAGGTTAGTACACTTTACCCATGTGACTTGGCCAGCCCAGCTCGTACCATCACTCTCATTTTGGGTGATGATAGGGAGAAGACCAAGAAGAGACATTAGGAAGTAGCTCCTCAATCCCGACGCGCACCGGTCCAACCTACCAAAATTCTACATCTCTGGATACGTGGGTTCGAGTTACCACAACCTACTAAGTCCAACCAACCGCCCATTCCATTATTGGCACATGGTTGTACACGTAAGCTACACAATAAAGAAGCCAATCATTCTCTCTTGATACCTGGGTGCCTTTCCGCAATGAAACCACCAAAATTTATCAATACCATCGCACCCAGGGAGTTCATTAATTAAGTTGTTTTTAGTTTTCATAAACCAATACTTTTAGAAAGCAAGTATCAATGATGTAACCCAGCCCTCGTTCAACAAGCATGGCTAAGCACATCTACCAACGGTGGTTCATCTACAAAGAGGGTCCTACCACATAATAGGACATAGCATAGCGATAGTATCATCCTACACATGCATCTACAAAATACACGACAATGCATTGAAAATAGTAGGACGATGTCATGAACAAAGTAGCATCTACTTGCCTTGGTTGTAGCGGTCGGGAGCACAATCCTCACACGAGCAAGCGTTGCACTCAGCACAATCTACACGACACAATTGCATTCATAAACAAACAATCCACAACATATGCAACAAATATGATGCATGAATGCAAGAAAGGGAAGTGAATTAGTGCTACAGCTGCACCACATAATTCTAATCCATAATACTACCGAATACATGCGTGGAAAAATAGATTTGGCGCTAGGAAAAACTAATAGACAAAAGTAATGCTCTAAACTAGAGCTAGAACTTAAATAATTCACTACCGGTAGTATACTGTTCGTAAAATCTTGGGAAAATTCTACCGCATAGGCATCGCTGAATAGAAACAGCACCAATTGGAATTACTCAAAAAGGAATTATAAAACTCCCCGAGTAATTAAAACACTGCAGAAAGCCATTAGACAAATACTGCAGAAGTTTTTACTATAATCCTACCTTTTTAATTCACGATGAGATTCCCCTCGTTCATACGAGTTCAGGGACATATCACACGCGATTTTTGGAGCTACGGATCTTTTTCTACGAATTTATTACTCCGAAAAGGCCACTAACTAGTTTGATTAAACTGAACTAAACCTAACAGTAAAAGTCTGAACTAAAGGTATAGCGAGATTCTACACGACTCACTGAACCCGTACATATTTTATTTGTAATTTTTGGCCAAGCGGTTTAATTTCTACGCAATTTACAAGATTCTACCGAAATCTGCCAACAAAAGGGATTAACGAAATTGACCCAGTCAATACATTTGCTTGATCGTCAACTCGCTGACTGACTGGGGCGCTGACTGGGCGTCTGACTAATCAACGCCTAGGATGCTAACCAGTCAACGAACGATCTAAGCTACTGATCTGAGATCGGCGGTGGTCTGTCTTCTAGGAAGCGGATGGCGAAACGGACTCCGGACGGTGCGGTGAGCTCCGGACGGCGGTGGCGATCGGTTCCGGCGACGAGGTTTCTCCTGCGCGTATAAACAAGGTCAACTACGGGTCCGGGAAAAATAATCGGCAGCGCGACGGCAGCAGACGTGCATGTATGCGCCCATGCAATAACGCGTGGGTGCGCACATGCGATGACGCACGGCGAGCGCACGAGACAACGGCACGCGTAGCGAGGCTCGGCAGCGAGGCGGGTAGCAGCATGCACCGCAGCAGGCGGCGGCGAGGTGGCGGCGGTGGGCGGCGCTGCCGCGGGTGGAGGTGGCGACGGCGGCGGTAGATGGCGGTGGCGGATGGAGGCGCGGTTGGCGGGAACGGAGAAAGGAGGAGGAGAGGGTGGCGGCGGCGTACCCGGTGAAGTCGACGATGGAGGGGGCGGCCGGCGGCGGCGGGTCGAAGGCGGCGTCCCTCGGGATCCGCGCGCGGGAGGCGGGATCGATGGCGGCAGGGGTCGCACGTGGGGGGGCAGGAGTGCGGCAGGGAAATCGAGGGCCCAGGTGGGGTCCTCTTTAAGTAGTACCCTGCGCGAATTCTACTTAGAATCGGTCCAGAAATTGACTCCGATTCGGAAATCGGTCCGGATTTTCGGACCGTTTTCTGGCGGTTTACTAAAACGTCCGAGTCTTTTGCATACGAACTCCGATTGGAGCGATTCTCGCGCATACGGGTTCGTATCGTGGAGGGGAACAACCTTCAGTCGAAGTTTGCGCGAAAACTCGAACCTACAGGGGTGGTTGTCGCAAGGCCTTCTAAAGCTTCCCGCAAGAACCTCGTAGCGAAGCGAAGTAGGGTTTTGAAGATAGCGTTTCGCCGAACCTTTCTACTCGACGGTTTTGCATGGAAATATATGATGTAATGCTATGAATGATATGCAAGACCAAATCTAAAATTTGGGATGTGACAGATGTTCACAATGGTTCATGTCTATTAGGGGCAAGTAAATAAGGTGTGCCATGAAGTTCGTGAGAGCTTTACTAACTAGTTTTCACATAACAAAATAATTTTTAATTCGAAAGGTAGATGAAGCTTGAGAATTTGCTTGGAATAGCAAAAGCTACTAGGTAGATATGGTGGTCACAAGTGGCAAAAGTTTTGGTTCAAAGGATTTTGGAAACATGAGAAGTATGCCTTCTCAAAACAGGTTTTTGGCTAGCAAGGCTGGATAGCAAGCAAGAGAGTTGAAAGAAACAAGCAAACATACAAGTAATAAATCCAAACATGCAATCTTCCTTGAAGACACAAAAGAATCTTAAATAAAGAATACTAAGCTTATGAGACAACAAGAAAGAAAGCAAATGATACAAAATACCTGTAAGCCCTTTTTTTCTTTCTCTTTTTCTTTCAAAGTAATGCTGCTGACCAGAACTCGGTTTGACAAAACCAATTTAGATCCACTTGATGATCCCAAAGTGGTGCCAATACTGATCAACAAGATCCATCATATAATAGAGATTGAAAACTAAAATAAGAAGTGCAAAAAGTAAAAGATGAGACTTCTCATTAATATTCAATAAAGGCACTCACACCAAGGGATACATAGAAAATCAACTAAAGGAGAGATACTTCCACATCCAAACAAAACTATAAGATAACCTCTCTGCCACAGATATGAATCCACTAAAAAGATAAAAGATAAAAGATAATGGTGGTGATACCGCGACACTCCCCCAATCTTGGAACAAGCCAAGGCGATGCCAAACCTGATGACGAATTACTCCTTCAGTGGTGGTGGTGTTGCCCCCTTGTTTAGGATAAGAAAACCCTCCAGCATCTTATGAAGCTTGTTGTTCTCCTCTTGAAGTTCATCCACCTTTATCCTCACGGGCTTGTTGCCTTTGTCGTTGGCAGAGACCATGGTGCTCTAAACTTGAGAAGATTTCCTTACAGAAACAGATTGAAACGAAAACACGATGCACGAACCTTGGGTAACCCAGGGGGTTATATATTACGAAGTTTCAATGCATAAGGAAGGTTTTGACACGGAAACGAGGCGGAGACGGAGTTTGAGGGCGGAACACCCCCCCCCCCTCAGGCGCGGCCAGGCTAGGCCCGTGCCTGGGGTGGGTTTGTCCACCCCGGGATCCATTTCCTCTTCAGTTTCATCTCGTAACTTTCCTTATGTATTAAAAACATCAAAAATATAAAAAGATTGGGGTTTCACGAACCTTCTGTTTTCACCACTTTTACCTATTCAAAGACAAATTCTACAGATTCCTTTTCTCTTTCTTCTGAGAATTTCCTTCATACAAAACCCTTGCACAAACTCAATGACAACATTAGTGTAAGCAAAAACAATAACCCTTTGGGTACACACTTCAACAGAAAACCCATCAAAACAAAATCTTCTATAAGAGGCAAATGCAAATGATGGTAGGAATCTGTCAAAACAGACCAGCAGGTAAAGATTGATTTTTTCGAAGACCTTTAATTGCTCAAATCAAAAAGTACAGAACTGATGAAAGTTGGGTAACAACTTGGAGAACAATCCCAGAAAAATGCAGCTCCATCCGAAGTACTGAGCTTCCTCACGAGTTTTTACAATGCAACACAAAAAACTGTCCCAGGACAGCCACTTTTCACAACTCCTCTACTTCACAAAAGTAGTTGAACTTGACACAAAAACCAAAACAAAAAGGATAAGGAGCGGTTATTACAGAGGTGATAACTTACAAGACTCGAGAAAACTCTTGGGTTATCTCCCAACAAGTACTTTAATTTAAAGACTTTAAGTTAGGCTCGAAACTTCCAAAGATGCTCACATAGGATGTATATATCTGAAATGAAAGAGAGCATCAAGAAGAAAATAACCAACACACTTGAGTCTAACCCACTTCCTATGCATGGGGGTATCATGAGAAAACTCATTGTTGAAACAAAAAGCCAAAAGCATAGGAAGACAAAACAGATGCAACTTTAAAGCTTCCAACATAAAATGGGGAAACTTAACATCATTGAGATGCATAAAACCATGTTTCCCTCTCTCAAAATAACTTTCAGTAGCACTTTGAATAAAGTTGACAATATAACTGTCACTGGAAACAACTTTATCATCAGAATAAGCATACTTACAGTCATCAGAAAGAGGTCCAATGTCATAAACCGGATCAATAGAAGCAAGTTGTTCCATCCTGAAATCTTTATTAGGCAAGCTATTCACAAGGAGCTTTAGAAAATTTGGAAAAGTTAAACTCATAAGAATCTCCATCAAACTTAGTTTCCTTCTTACAATCAATAATAGCTCCACAAGTGTTCAAGAAAGGTCTACCAAAAATGATAGGACAAGTTTTGCTAGCTGCTGAACTAAGAACTAGAAAATCAGCAGGATACTTAATATTACCATAGAGAACCTCCACATCTCTTATAATGCCAATGGGCAAATGGTCTCCTTATTAGCAAGGTGAATAACCACATCAATGTCCTCAAGCTCACAAGGACCAATCTCATGCATAATTTCCCTGTAAAGCGCATAAGGAATAGCACTAGAACTAGCACCAATATCGCATAAACCATAATAGAAATGATCACCAATTTTAACATAAAGCACAGGAACACTAGCTTTTATAGCCTTACTAGGATGAGAGATAATATTAGAAGTGTCTTCACAGAAGACAATGAGCTCATCCTGTCTATCTCTAGTGACAGGGTCTTTCACAATAGCTACCACAGGTTCAACATTCAATTGCTTACCAGGCTCCACAATTTTCATGGTACCTTTGTTATTTGCACTAATAATCATAGAATACTCCTTTAACTTAGCTGGAAAAGGCATTTTCTCAACATGAGGTTCAGGCACAATATGATTAGTAGTACAAACTTGAGTACTTCTAACTGGAACATGACTAACAACATCTTTATAAGGAGCATGGTACTTATTCCACTTCTTCTTAGGAATTTCAATGTAAGAGTCAAAGGCTTTAAAACAGTTGGAAATACTTTGGGAATCAATAGCGAACTCATTACTAATATCACGGAAGTAATCAATTACCATAAAATATTTAATGCGTTCGTAATCATAGTTTATACTTGACTTTCTTCCTTTGTCATTCTCCCAAGCTTCAGTGTTTTCTTGAATACGGTCCAGTAGATCCCATTTAGCTTCTTCCTTCATACGTGTGAATGATCCAGCACAAGAAGCATCTAGTAAATCTTTATCATGAAGAGAGAGCCTAGCATAAAAGTTATTGAGAATAATATTGTTATGGAGTTCATGAATAGGAAATTTAAGCATTAGTAACTTTAATCTCCCCCAAGCTTGAGTTGTACTCTCTCCATCAAGAGGCCAAAAGTTATATATAAGATTTCTAGCCTTATGAATCTCACTAGGAGGATAAAATTTAGAGTAAACGAGAGATGACATCTCCTCCCATTCCATGGATTGTCCATTCTTCAGCAGCTTATATCATTCTTCAGCTCTCCCTTTCAGGGATATGGAGAGTAACTTCTTCTTCACCTGTTTAGTTGTGATACATGCACACTTAAACAACCCGCATAATTCATGGATAAAAAGCAAGTGATCACCGGGATGGACGGTTCCATCCCCAAAATAATAATTATCCATAACACGATTAACAATACTTGTAGGTATCTTAAAAGTATCTATATCAACAGGGGGTGGTTCATCTACTACCCTAGTAGTGGTAGTAGTTTTCCCAAATAGAAAACCAAGTGGGTTATCCATATTGGAAACAAAGTAACAAGCAGTAACAAAAGCAGTACTCACAGTAAAAGTTCCCCTTACCAGTTCCACTCTTCAATAGTGCTTCACTCATCGGCAATGGCGCTAGAAAATAGTCTTGATGACCCACAAGTATAGTGGGTGTATCGTAGTACTTTCGATAAATAGGAGTGTCGATCCCAACAAGGAATAGAAGGTGCTAAATAGTGGTATGGATCAGGAAATCCCTGTGAATACTTAGCAAACCGATTTTTAGGGGTTTTCTGACAAGGCAACAAAACAAGGAGCAAGTAACAAAGGTAACGAACAAATGGAGCAAGTGGCCCAATCCTTTCTTAGCAAAGTACAAGCCGGTGGAAATACTTATAAGGACCAAACGTTCTAGAGGTCACATGGGAATTCTGTCAAGTGCTTTCACTTCAAATAGCTGAGTACTCTTCTATGGTGTTGTAAGTGTTGTGTGGGTGAACCTGTGCTAATGTACCGACCGTACTTGGACTAATACATACTTGTGTTTAAACCCCCTACAAACATCCCTAACTACAGAAAATTAATTAAGATATAAATCTAACCACAACCTTAAACTCTGAGATCCTACGCTCCCTTGTGCAAAGGTGTCCTAACGGGGGTTTAGGTTTTTGTCACTCCAGCAACCCCATAATTAGTAGCCAAATACATAATGCATCCCCCTAGGCCCATAAATGGTGAAGTGTCATGTAGTCGACGTTCACATGACACCACTAGAAGAATAGCACCATAACTTAAATAATAAACCATTGAATAATAACTCATCACAGATTCACTACTAACAACATGACTTCTCCCGTGTCCTCAAGAAATAAACGAACTACTTACAAGACATCATATGGATCAATATCAAAGATGATATGATAATGGATAACAATCTGAACATAAACAATAATCCTATGGTTCCACTCACAAGCATCAACTACAATAGTAATTAACTCCAGGAAAGTTTCCCCTAAGAACTAAAGAAATATCCAACACAATTGTTATAGCGGGACGGAGTGGTGATGATGGTGCTGGTGGATATGATGGTGTGGATGATGATGATGATCCCGATGAATCCTAGCTTGATGACGGTGTTGATGGCGACGATCTCCCCTCTCCGGGGAGGAATTCCCCCGGCAGAAATCTGTCTGCCGGAGAGATCTTTCTCTCTTGGTGTTTTTCGCCCCCCAGAGGCGGCAAAAATCTATCTGTGGTCGCTCCCTGAGGCTTAGGGTTCCGTAGGGAAGATATAGGCGAAGGGGCGGAGTCGGAGGCCGGGCAGGTGGGACACACCTGCCCTAGGCGCGGGGTCAGGTGGGCCCGCACCTAGGGGGTGTGGGCCCCCTGAGGCCCTTCTTCGTCCCTCCTTCTGGCTCCCTCATTCTTCTGGAGAAATAATATTTTCCATATTTTTCTGATCTTTGCGAAATTGCACCGATACGCCTTCTTTTCCATCAGAATCCAGACTCTGGCAGTCCATCCTCCTAGAATCATCCAACATGCATAAAGAGATGAAAAAGCCATAAGTAATACCTCATAATAAGACAAATATCAATGAATAGAGGTACATTATGATATAGAATGGTGATGCAAATTGGGCGTATCAGTAGGCACTTTCTGATTATTAGACCAAGTAAACCGAATCCCAGAAAAACTGATCTCCCTCAAAGCATAGTATTAACAATGGAATTGAAAAAATTAGTAAATTTTAAACAAAATCCAGGTTTGCTTTTTTCATAGGAAAAACGAATGATATTAAAATCCCCACGAATCAAACAGGGAATAATAAGACTGTTGCAAATGTTAGAAAACTCAGTGAGAAATAACTCCCTTTCCCCAATTTGAGCAGCCCCATAAATCACTGCTAGAAATAGTTCTCTCCACAATTTGTTATAAAAAACCCTTGCTTTAACAAAGAACCTATTTGTGATCACTTTGAGAATCTTAAATCTAGAGGATTTAAGACCACAAACAATTCCACCAGACTTGCCCATAGAGGGGAACAAAGCCAAGTAAAACAGCCATCAGGATCAAAATTTCTACAAATAGAATAATCAAATTTTCTTTTTATAGTTTCCTTCAACCCAATAAAATCAAAATCATACTCAACAATCAAATCTCTAAGGCAAAAGGCAAAGCCTTTCTTTCCCACACCTCTGAAATTCATAATCAAACCTATCATGAGTACTTACTATTTTTATTTCTCAATATGGGGCTAGACAGAATATCACACATAGGATGATTTTTTTCTAGACAACTAGATAACTTAGCACCACCAAGGGGTGCCCCACCAGATTTTTTAATAACACTATTTTTACTTCTCATTTGTTTCTTAGTTTTTCTGGATAGAACTGGAGTAAAATCCTCATAAACTAAATCATCATTAATTTATTCTTCATTAGATTTTTCCTCACCATCTGTTAACATACAAACGTCCCTAATTACCTCTAGCACCTCCCTCACAGGAGATTGGACTAACATAGGGGCACAATTTTTCTTTATGGACAAATTATTTCTAGCATTCTCTAAGTCTTTCTGCAGATGAACAGTGGAAAGAGGCAATTTTTTTATATCAATACCAATTTCCAAAGCTTTATCCACAATGTCATTATTACTCAGAACAACAAAAGATTTAGCAGAAGATATCAGCTTGTTACCTTCATTGTCCCTTGCATTAATATGCTCCATGGACCTAGTCAGAACAGGAAAATTAGCAAGACCAGTAGCTTGGATCCTCACACTGACCATGGTAGGCATGGGCTGCTCATGAGTGGGGATGGTGGGCACAGAGGGCCTAACCATAGGATAAGCAATGACAGATTCAACAAAATCACATGACATCTCAGTAATATCGATCCCTGAAGATTGGACAATGTGTGGTGGTGATTTATCCTTAGAAACCCCACCACTTTCAGCAAAAATATTCAATCTAGAATCGACATCACTCCCTTGAGGAGATTCCACAACAGGATCAAGATTTTCTCCAGGTAATCTTGACAAATGTTTCCTCCACTCATATCTCTTATCACTATTTGTCTCCATCATCTTCTTAAGAAATTCTTCATATGTGAGTTCATTCTTCAAAGGTTCATTTGGATTCTCAACAATTCCAGGTGCCATAAGTCTTGGCGTTTTGATGAACTCCACAAATTTAGCATAATAATCAACTGCAGGAGGAGGCAGCACCACTCGAAGATGCCTCATTTTCAATAACACAATGATCAGGAAGAAGGCCTTTCTCTCTCAACACCTGCTCCAAATATGGAGCATCATCATCACTATCCACCTCATCCACTGTATCCACAACAACCTTCCTTTTTTCCCAATTTATCCCCATCATCATCATCATTATTCTGTGCACCAATTCTAGGAGCAGCATTGTCAACAGACATGTACCTAGCCCCAACATTATATGATATATGAGCATCTCCCATAAAACCACTAGGGGCAGAACCAGGATTGTCAGTTCTTGATCTTTTAGGAGTATTCTAAGGATTCTGAGGAGGCTGACTAGGATCTCTTATATTAGTAGACACTGACACCTTGTCAGCAGAAACTTTTCCTCTTGGAAATTCCCTAATAAAATCAATATCATAGAAACATGAACCAATGTTGACATTGGACACAATAGGAGGTACCAAGGACACATCCATATTGCCAATCTGAATTTGCCCATAATCAACATTGTTCAGGATATGCTTGTCAATAGCCAAAGATCTACCAACCATACTGCCAACAAACAAATGTAGCAGTGGGACAATTCTTATTATCTAATGGTATTCCTTTAACCTGAAACCATGCCACATCCAACTCACCAGTAGCACCATAGATAAGGAACCAGTTATCCACATGAATAGTGAAATTCCTCACAGTTTGCAATCGAGTTCTCCCAAAATGCTTCCAAGCATATCCCTGGGGCTAGGAAATTTCACCAGAAAAGTACTGGGAGACATGGGCTTGGCATACCATCTCCAAGTACATATAGCACCAGCCCATTGACTGAATTCTTCTTCAACCGATCTGGAAGAAATAGTACCCTCCACTACTTGGATAACAGTCTGATAAATTTCTTTCATAGGAGCTGCATTTCTAATGTCAGGAACGACAAAGAAACCATTCCTAGGGAGAGCTGCACCAACAAAGGGAGTTGAAATCTCCCAGGGTTTTTGCTCGTTGAAGACAAATTTATCAACATGGATCTCCCCACAAAGCAAACACAAGTCACCAGGTTCCAGGGACCGGTTAATATTCTCTCTAATTTGAACAAATCTATTAGCCTCTGGTTGATTGCCTTGTCTAATGGATTCTATAGGAAAATTATGTGCCTATTGTATTTGATGTTGTTGCTGCAAAGTAGAAACATTCAAGCGAGCACCAGTACGTTCAATATTGGAAGCATCCACCAAGGAGCCACTAAGGTTATCATCTCTATAAACTAGGAAGTTGTCACGCATGTCATTTGTAGAATTATCAGATCTGTCCTCTCTCATTTCAGACCTGTGAGCCTACATATCATGTTTCCAAAATTAACATTCTCACGCTGAAAACCACGATCATGGGCAGATACAGCACCAAGCCTGTTACTCTTTCCGTCACGAGAGGAATGGAAATCAGATGTAGCAGCATCACGACTACGGGAGCGACTATCGTTGATGTTTCTTCTCAAATCTCCCGAGCCACCATAAGGAGCATGAAACAAAGGATCATGTCGAACATGATCACGACCCCTATTCTCCACTGATATAGGGTTCTCGTATCTTACCTGACTTGGCGGCTAATGAGAGAGATCAAACGCACCCGGAGCAAAACCACCAGGCGGTCGATAGTTGAACGACATCGACAAAGGCGAAGAAACCATATACACGAAACTCCGACGGTCCCCTGGTCGAGTCCCAACCCAAGTAACAAAGGTCGTTGGGCGAAGAATCAATCAAAGAATATGTCTATCAACGAACACCACCCGCGGAGGACCAGCCAATCTCCCCTATGGTGGAATCTAGAAACCGCCACCGTGGAGATGGAAGTGGGGAGAGGAACTGACGATAATGCGGTGCAGGCAGATAAGGAAGTAAGTTTATAGTTATACGCATGTGTGATGTCTACGCACTTCTATTCTTGTAGACAGTTGTTGGGACTCCAAGTGTAGATGTTTGTAGAACAGCAGCAAGTTTCCCTTAAGTGGATTACCCATGGTTTATCAAACTCATGGAGGAAGTGGTCAATGGTATCCCTCTCAAGCAATCCTGCAATCAAGGTACAAGAAGTCTCTTGTGTCCCCAACACACCCAATACACTTGTCAGGTGTATAGGTGCACTAGTTCGGCGAAGAGATAGTGAAATACAAGTTATATGGATATAAGACAACGGTGCCAGAAAAGAGCTTTTGACGGGAGGAAAAGGTTGAAGCTGTCCTGTAGTTCTCCGTGATGGCACCAGAAAATACTCTGATGGCGTGGAAGATACTAAAGGAAAACTAAAATAAAGATGGCAACAAGCAAACATGCAACAAATCTAGTTCTAAACGGTGTTTCAATGCTTAGAAACAAGGCCTAGGGATCATACTTTCACTAGTGAGCACTCTCATATAAATATCTTCTCTTCATGATACTACCCTGAACTACTCTCCGGTTGGACACTCTAATCCATGGTAGGGTGACAAAAGCAATCCTTAAAGGTTGCAATCCCCATCTAGATAACCCCACACTGTCACCTTGAGCGCTAGATGGTTCCAACAAACACCACAATTTCATAGAGACAACCAACTCAAAATATACTCATAATAAGTATTTATAAACTCTAGCCTAAGTGCCACCACAGCATGCACGCTGTTACTTTCACGCACGTGGGGAGAGCAGAGATCTATTTAAGCACTTGAGTATTTATGTAAACCCTAGCCTAAGTGCCACCACGGTATGCACACTGTCACTTTCACACACGTGGGGAGAGCCAGAGATCTATTAAAGCACTTGAGTAGTAGAGTAGATCTACTTGATTACAAAGCTCATGATCATAAGATCATGCATAGAAAGAGAGATGAACACATAGCTACTGGTAGAGCCCTTAGCCTCGAAGAATAACTACTCCCTCCTCATCATGGGAATCAGCAACGGTGATGGATATGATGGTGGAGATCGATGGAGATGGCTCTGGGGGCACTTCCCCGTCCTAGTAGGGTACCGGAATAGAGACTTTTTGTCCCCCCAATCTCCCCTTCGGTGGCGGCGGCGCTGCAGACCTTTTTGTGGATTTTTGCCCCGTTAGGGTTTACGTCATGGGGATACGTATATATATATATATATGCGAAAGGGCAAGGTCGGTGGAGCCTCGAGGGGCTCACACCTAGGGCTAGCGTGGCCAGGGGGACCCGCGCCACCCTAGGGTGTGGCCACCTCCTAGCCCCCCTTCGTATGTCCTTATGGCTCTGTGTTCGCTCCGGTAAAATATTGACTTTGGCCTTTGTCCCGTCCAATTCCGAGAATTTTTATTTTCTGGAACCAAAAATAGCAGAAAACAGGCAACTGGCACTGTGGCATCTTGTCAATAGATTAGTTCCAGAAAATGTATAAAAATACCTCAAAGTGTAGACAAAACATAAGATAGTTGGCACAAAACAAGCATAGATCATCAAAAATTATAGATACGTTTACGACATATCAAGCATCGCCAAACTCAACTCCTGCTCGTCCTCAAGTAGGTAAGTGATAAAAATAATAATTTTTGAGGTGACATGCACCATCAAAATCAAGATCAAACCATTTGCAAGCATTGAAATCTAGGATCAAAGTACTCTAACCATGAGCATGCAAGCTGAAGTTCTAACAATAAAACAAAGAAATTATGTTGCAACATGAAAGCGTACAAACAAAGATCATGAATAACAATGCATTGAAATACATTTGTTTGTTTCACATATAGAAAACATAGCATAGTGGCATTCAGCTTGTCCCTCATGGAGTAGCAAAACATAAATGCAAAGGACACCTTCAAAGTTCATTAGGGTGACTAGATACAAATAGTTTAAGAGCAAGCAATATCAACAATATGAATCAATTAATAAGTTTTGGGACAATGCACATAGAACTAATAATGACAACTATGCTCTCTTAATTGGTGCCTAAGGATAGAATGTGGAGACTCAATATAAAAGTGGAAGAAAGGCCCTTCAAAGGGAAGCGAGGATTTCATGTTTCAAAAAGAGCTTCCAAAAATTATGGTACTTGTTAGCTTTCAGCTCTCATTGCCCCTATCATAAGCATCTTGAAGTGATTAAGGTTAAAGTGAACAAACTATGGAGTATATGCTTGACAAAGTATAAGTTGGCAATCTCATGTCCCTTGAGTATGAGGGCCGCTCCTCATGCTACTCAACTTTAGTTACCGGTAAGTTCTTGTCATAGTAAATACATGTGTATCATAGAGAACCGCCAACGGGGTACCCCTTGCACATGACATAGGAGCTATCCCATATCAAAATTACAAGGCAATAGACAATGAGCATCTCAGTAATCTTCTTATTTACCATGGGAATATGGTGCTTTTTTCTCTCTTTACTCTTTTTTTCTTTTTTCCTTTTTTTCTGTATCTCATATCTCTATTTTTATAAGAAGAATGCTTCATAGATTGCTCACTATGGTTATGCTGCAAGTTTCCACCATGATTAGGAATGGCTTAGGCTAGCGTTCCAGGCGTTTCTCTAACACATATACATAAGTCCATGGACTTACAAGCTTCCCTTTTATTTCACACCGACGATATCCATAAACAAAAGAGCATGCTATCAACGGGGTAGATATTTACAGGTGTTGAAAGCGTTCCTCATGACAGCACGGTTCTGCTAATCCCAACGTATAAGTGCAAGCATATACAACATAGATGACACAATGGTTCAAGTTTATTAGGGGCAAGAAAAATAAAGTGTGCCATCAAGTTCATGAGAGCTTTAATCACTAGTTTTTCACATAACAAAATAGTTTTTTCACATACAAGTTCATGAGAGCTTTAATCACTAGTTTTTCTTTTTGAGTTCTTTTTGGGAAATTGAGCCTTTTAAAGGAAATGGCTTCAGTAGCCTCTGTTCTTGATGGAAGTTTTGCTGTGTTAAACTAAACCCAAAAGGTTTATTACTTTTGAATTCACTAATGTTGCTAATGAAGATTGTGTGAAGTTTTGTATGAAGGAAATTTTCAAGTGTAGGGGAAGAATGATGTAATGAGATGAAAAA
Source organism: Avena longiglumis (assembly GCA_030063025.1). Classification (NCBI taxonomy): domain Eukaryota; kingdom Viridiplantae; phylum Streptophyta; class Magnoliopsida; order Poales; family Poaceae; genus Avena; species Avena longiglumis. The sequence continues at coordinate 449,359,149 of CP125974.1, read as the reverse complement.
TGGACAAAGCTCAAGCATATTCTTATTTCCATCTACCTTCCAATTAAAAAGTATTTTTATGTGAAAAACTAGTGATTAAAGCTCTCATGAACTTGATGGCACACTTTATTTTTCTTGCCCTAATAAACTTGAACCATTGTGTCATCTATGTTGTATATGCTTGCACTTATACATTGGGATTAGCAGAACTGTGCTGTCACGGGGAACACTTTCAACACCTGTAAATATCTACCCCGTTGATATCATGCTCTTTTGTTTATGGATGTCGTCGGTGTGAAATAAAAGGGAAGCTTGTAAGTCCATGGAGTTATGTATATGTGTTAGAGAAACGCCTGGTCCGCTAGCCTAAGCCATGCCTAATCATGGTGGAAACTTGCAGCACAACCATAGTGAGCAATCTATGAAGAATTCTTCTTATAAAAAAAGAGATATGAGATACAGAAAAAACAGATGAGAAAAGAGGAAAGAGAGAAAAAAGCACCATTTTCCCATGGTAAATAAGAAGATTGCTAAGATGCTCATTGTCTGCTTGCCTTGTCATTTTGATTATGGGATAGTTCATGTATCATGTGCAAGGGGTACCCCGTTAGCGGTTCTCTATGATACACATGTACTTACTATGGCAAGAACTTGCAAGTAACTAAAGTTGAGTAGCATGAGGAGCGGCCCTCGTACTCAAGGGACATGAGATTGCCAACTTATACTTTGTCAAGCATATACTCCATAGTTTGTTCACTTTAACCTTAATCACTTCAAGATGCTTATGATAGGGGCAATGAGAGCTGAAAGCTAACAAGTACCATAATTTTTGGAAGCTCTTCATGAGACTTGAAATCCCTGCTTCCCTTTTATGAAGGGCCTTTCTTCCACTATTATATCGAGTCTTCACCTTCTATCCTTAGGCACCAATTAAGAGAGCATAGTTTCCATTCTTAGTTCTACGTGCATTGTCCCAAAACTTATTGATTGATTCGTATTATTGATATTGCTTGTTCTTGAACTATTTGTATCTAGTCACTCTTATGAACTTTGAACGTGTCCTATGCATTTATTTGCTACTCCATGAGGGACAAGCTAAATGCCACTATGCATTTATATGTGAAACAAACAAACGTTTTTAATGCATTTTATTCATGATCTTTGTTTGTAACCTTTCATGTTGCATGCATAGTTACTTTGTCTTATTGTTAGAACTCCGTCTTTCATGCTCATGTTTAGAGTTCTCTGATCCCAGCTTTCAATGCTTGCAAATGGTTTGATATTGATTTTGATCATGCATGTCACCTAAAAAATTATTCTTTTTATCACTTACCTACTCGAGGACGAGTAGGAGTTAAGCTTGGGGATGCTTGATACGTCAAAAACGTATATATAATTTTTGATGTTCCATGCTTGTTTAGTATCTACTTTGCTTTGCTTTGTCTTCACTTTGAGGTATTTTTATATGTTTTCTAGGACTAACCTGTTAACAAGATGCCACAATGCTAGTTGCATGTGTTCTTCTGTTTTTGGTTCCAGAAAAGGCAGAAAATCAATATTCTCGGAATTAGACGGGACAAAAGCCAAAGTCAATATTTTACCATGGGGAACATAGAGCCAGAAGACGAGACGGAGAAGATCCACCAGGGGGCCACACCCCCTGGCCATGGGACCAGGCCTGGCCCACGCCTGGGGGGTGCAGCCACGCCGGGTGCCCCCCTGCGTCACCTCTTCGCCTATAATAAGCCCCCAATACCAAAACTCTAAGTACCCGAACAATCTTCCACGAAACAGTCCGTAGCCACCGCCACCATCGCCCCTAGATCGGGGGGATCTGAAGCTCTTCCTAGCACCCTGCCAGAAGGGAGATTATCCCGGAGGCCTTCTTCATCACCATGCCAGCCTCCCGTATGATGCGTGATTAGTTTCACCTTGTACTATGGGTCCATGTAGTAGCTAGATGGTTGTATCTCGTCCTTCGTGCTTCCATGTTTAGATCTTGTGAGCTCCATTCATGATAAATATCATCTATTTGTAATCATGCATGTTGTTTTTGCAGGAATCCGATGGATATTGAGATTACTATGTCAGATTGATTAGTGATTTTGTCTTATTGATTCTATCATGTCTGTGTTGTTTGAAATCTTGCATGATCTCCGTTTCTAGTAGTTATCTTGGCCAAGTAGATGCTAGTGACTCTAAGAGGGAGTACTTATGCTCGATAGTGGGTTCATGCCTCTATTTAATCTAAGGGAAGTGACAAAATCTCTAAGGTTGTAGATGTGATGTTGCTACTAGGGAGAAAACAACGATCTCTTCTTCATGGAACAAGTGGCCTTTTACCATACACACTTTGCTTACAGTAGTAATCTGTTGCTTGCAACTTAATACTGGAGGGGGTTTAGATCCCAACGAGGAGCAGAAGGTGTTGACTAGTGGTATGGAGTAGGAAATCTCTGTAAATACTTAGAAAATGGATTTTTAGGGGTTTTCTGATAAAGAAACAAAGCAAAGTGCACGTAATAAAGACAACGAACAACATTCTCGAGGATTTTTAGGAGTAGGACAACTGCAGCAAGTGGCCCAATCCTTTCTTAGCAAAGGACAAGCCGGTGGAAATACTTGTAAGGAACAAACATTCTCGAGGACACATGGGAATTCTGTCAAGTGATTTCTCTTCAAATAACTAAGTACTCTTCTTTGGTGTTGTAAGTGTTGTGTGAGTGAACCTGTGCTAATGTACCGACCTTACTTAGACTAATACATACTTGTGATTAAACCCCCTGCAAGCATCCGCAACTACATGAAAGTAATTAAGATATAAACCTAACCACAGCCTTAAACTCTGAGATCCTACACTCCCTTGTGCAAAGGTGTCCCAATGGGGGTTCAAGTTTCTGTCACTCCGGCAACCCCACAATTAGTATCCAAATACACAATGCATTCCCCTAGGCCCATAAATGTGAAGTATCATGTAGTCGACGTTCACATGACACCACTAGAAGAATAGCACCACAACTTAAATACTAAACCATTGAATAATAACTCAACACAAATCCACTACTAACAACATGACTTCTCCCATGTCCTCAAGAACTAAACGAACTACTCACGAGACATCATATGGATCAAGATCAAGGATTATATGGTAATGGATAACAATCTGAACATAAAAATAATCCAATGGTTCCACTCACAAGCATCAACTACAATAGTAATCAACACCAGGAAAGTTTCCCCTAAGAACTAAAGCAATATCTAACACGATTGTTACAGGGGGATGGAGTGGTGATGATGGTGCTGGTGGAGATGATGGCATGGATTATGATGATCCCGATGAATCCTAGCTTGATGACGGTGTTGATGGCGATGATCTCCCCTCTCCGGGAAGGAATTTCCCTGGCAGAAATCTGTCTGCCGGAGAGCTCTTTCTCTCTCAGTGTTTTCCGCCCCGTAGAGGCGGCGCAAATCTTTCTATGGTCCCTCCCCCTGGTATTAGGGTTCTGAGAGGAAGATATAGGCGAGAGGGCGGAGTCGGAGGCCGGCCAGGTGGGCCACACCTGCCCTAGGCTCGACCCATGGGGACCCGCGCCTAGGGGGTGTGGGCCCCCTCTGGCCCAGCTACGCCTCCCCTTCTAGCTTCCTCCGTCTTCTGGGAAAATATAATTTTCCAATATTTTTCTAGTATTTTTATGATCTTCGCGAAATTGGATCAAAACACCTCTTTTTCCATCAGAAACCTGACTCCGGCAGTCCATCCTCCAAAATCATCCAACATGCAAAAACAAAGGAAAAGACATAAATAACACCTCATAATAAGACGTATATCAATGAATAGAGGAAACTTATGATATAGAATGATGATGCAAATTGGACGTATCAACTCCCCCAAGCTCAAACCTTCGCTTGGCCCCAAGCAAAAACTAAGCTCAGTAAACGTGTCCACAGGTTTATGGAGTGAAGTGTCGATAAAAGAATATGGACAAGAAGCATCACACTTACCATTACACAACTCATAGAAGAAAGCAACTCACCATTATATAACTTAGCTTTCAACAAGTACATGAGTCACAATAGAGATGCATAAAGATAAATCATAATTGGAATTGGCAAACTTTGTTCTTGGTCAGAGAACAGCTGGCAAACAGTTTCTCAAAAAGCTTTTTGTAGAAGTATTTCAAACAGGAGTAGTCTTTGCTCAAAAAGGTTTTTCACAATGAAGGCTTTCAAAGTAATACTCAATAGATAAGATTTTTGTGCAAACAAGGAAGATAAAGAACATGATTGAAAAAATCATCATATGAATGCTTGAAGCACAACAACTCAAATGCTTGCTAGAGATAGAGAGGAAGTAGGTTTACTGACTCAACTTAGAAAATAGGAGAAAGGTCCCTTCATAGAGGGAAGCAGGAATTTCAAGTCATAAAGAGCTTCCAAAAGATTATGGTACTTACTAGCTTTGTGCCCTCATTGCCCCTATCAAAGGCATCTTGAGATGATTAAGGTTAAAGTGAACAAGGATGGAGTATATGCTTGACGAAATATAAGTTGGAAATCTCATGTCCCTTGAGTATGAGGGCCGCTCCTCATGCTACTCAACTTTGGTTACCGGTAAGTTCTTGTCATTGTAAATACATGTGTATCATAAAGAACTGCCAATGGGGTACCCCTTGCACATGGTACATGAGCTATCCCATAACCAAAATGACAAGGCAAGCAGACAATGAGCATCTCAGCGATCTTTTTATTTACTATGTGCATAGCTTTTTATTGAGGATGCTTCATAGAATGCTCATTATGGTAATGCTGCAAGTTTCCACCATGATTAGGCTTGGCTTAGGCTAGCGGCCCAGGCATTTCTCTAGCACACATACATCACTCCATGGACTTATAAGTTCCCTCTTTATTTCACACCGTCGACATCCGCAAACAAAAGAGCATGATATCAACTGTGTACAACGTACATGTGCAATGTTGAAAGAGTTCCCCGTGACAGCAAGGTTCTGCTAATTCCAACGTATAGATGCAAGCATATACAACTTCGATGACACACTGGTTCAAGTCTATTAGGGGCAAGAAAATAAGGTGTGCTATCAAGTTCGTGAGATCTTTACTAACTAGTTTTCACATAACAAAATAATTTTTAATTCGAAAGATAGATGAAGCTTGAGAATTTGCTTGGAATAGCAATAATGCTAATAGGTAGATATGGTGGACACAAATGGCACAAATTTTGTTCAAAGGGATCGGATGCATGAGAAGTATGCCTTCTCAAAACAGGTTTTTGGCTAGCAAGGCTGAGTAGCAAGCAAAAGAGTTGAAAGAAGCAAGCAAACCTACAAGTGATAAAGCCAAACATGCAATCTTCCTTGAAGACACAAAAGATCTTAAATAAAGAATACTAAGCTTATGAGCCAATCAAGAAATAAAATAAATGATACAAAATAAATGTAAGTTTTTTCTGTTTTCCTTTCAAACCTCAAAAGGTGTTGCTACTGACCAAAGCTCGGTTTGCCAAAACCAATTTAGATTTACTTGATGCTCCCAAAGTGATGCCAATACTGATCAACAAGATCAATCATATAATAGAGATTGCAAACTAAAATAAGAAGTGCAAAATGTAAAAGATGAAACTTCTCATTAATAATCCATAAAGGCACTCACACCAAGGGATACATAGATAATCAACTAAAGGAGAGATACTTCCACATGCAAACCAAACTATAAGATAACTTCTCTACCAAAGATATGAATCCACTAAAAAGGTAAAAGATAATGGTGTGATACCACGGCACTCCCCCAAGCTTGGAACAAGCCCAGGGGATGCCAAACCTGATGACGAATTACTCCTTTGGTGGTGGTGGTGTTCTATTGTTTAGGGTAAGGAAACCCTCTAGAATCTTACGAAGCCTGTCATTCTCATCTTGAAGTATATCCACCTTCATCCTCAAAGCACAATATTTATGACAAAATTCGTCAGTGGTTCGAAGGGCTTCCACTGCCTCAGGGCAGGATTTGAAGTCTAGAATGGAGGCTATGATCGCCTGCATGTTACGAGAAAAAGCACATCTAGTGTTAATTGCTCCTACAAAAGTAGGTTTCCTTGCCTTGACCCTGCGGCGGTTTGTTCCTCCAACTTTAGTTCCTCTGAGGGATTCTTGCCTTTGTCGTTGGCGGAGACCATGGTGCTCTAAACTTGAGAAGATTTCCTGACAGAAACAGATCAAAACGAAAACATGACAAGAACACGATGCACGAACCTCGGGGGATCCGGGGGTTATATATTACGAAGTTTCAATGCATAAGGAAGGTGTTGATACAAAAACGAGGCAGAGACGGAGCTCGGGGTGCTAACACCCCCTCCAGGCGCGGCCAGCTAGGGCCTGCCCCTAGGGTGGGTTTGGCCACCCCGGCCTCCGTTTCCTCCTCTGTTCCGTCTCGTAACTTTCCCTATGTAATAAAAACATCAAAAATATAAAAATATTAGGCTTTCACGAACCTTCTGTTTTCACCACTTTTACCTATTCAAAGACGAACTCTGCAGACTCCTTTTCTCCTTCTAGTGAAAATTCCTTTTCTCACAAGGCAATACACAAACCTCAATGGAAACATTAGTGTAAGAAAAAATAATAAACCTTTAGGTACACACTTCAACTGAAATCCATCAAAACAAGGGCTTCTGTAAGAGGCAAATGCAAATGATGGCAGAAATCTGTCAAAACAGACCAGCAGGTAAAGATTGATTTTTTTTCGAAAACCTTTTGTTGCTCAAATAAAAAAGTGCAAATCTAATGAAAGTTGGGCAACAACTTGGAGAACAAGCACATAAAAATACAGATCCATACGAAGTACTGAGATACCTCACGAATTTTTACAATGCAGCACAAAAATCTGTCCCAGGACAAGCACTTTTCACAACTCCTCTACTTCTCAAAAGTAGTTGAACTTGAAACAAAAACAAAAACAAAAACAAAAAGGATAAGGAGCGGTTATTACAGAGTTAATAAATTCCAGGACTCAACCAAACTCTTGGGTTATCTCCCAACAAGTACTTTTCTTTAATGCCTTTAAGTTAGCCTTGCAAGTTTCAAAGATGCTCACAAAGGAGATACATATTTGAAGTGAAAGAGAGCACCGGGAAGAAAATAACCAACACATTTGAGTCTAACCCACTTCCTATGCATGGGGTGTTGGAGATATGCCCTAGAGGCAATAATAAAATCAGTTATTATTATATCTTTGTGTTTATGATAAATGTTTACATTCATGCTATAATAGTATTAACAGGAAACATTAATACTTGTGTGGTTTGTAAACTAGATTAGAGTCCCTGGTAAAGCCTCTTTATAATACTAGCTTGTTGATTAATAGATGATCGTGGTTTCTCGATCATGAACATTGAGATGTTTTTAATAACAAGATCCTATCATTAGGAGAATGGTATGATGGACATACTCCTATAGATAAGCGTAGCATAAAGATCAAGTCATTTTAATAGTTCGTTTGCTATAAGCTTTCTGATACATAGTAACCTAATTCCTTCGACCATGAGATCATGCTAATCACCATCATCGAAAGGATGCTTTGATGACATCAAACACCACACCGTAACTAGGTGGCTATAAAGGTGGCATTGAGTGTTCGGAAAGTATGGGTTGATGCACATGAATCAAGAGTGGGATTTGTCAATCCATATGACGGATAGATATACTCTGGGCCCTCTCGGTGGAATGTCATCCAATTGTCTTACAATCATGTGACTGGCTCAGAAGGGATCAAATATCACGGGAACGAGAAAAGAGTACTTATCAGTAACGAGGTTGAACTAGGTATGCAGAGATACCGACGATTAAAACCTCAGATAAGTAAACTATCGTGAGACAAAGGGAAATTGGTATCGTATGTAAGTGGTTCATTCGATCGCAAAGTAATCGTTGGAATATGTGGGAGCCATATGAATTTCCAGATTCCTCTATTGGTTATTGATCGGAGAAGTGTCTCGATCATGTCCGCGTAATTCACGAACCGTAGGGAGACACACTTAAGGATTCGATGTTGTTTAGTAGATATGGAATGTTAGTAGGGATACCGAATATTGTTCAGAGTCTCGGATGGGATCCGGAATATCATGAGGAGATCCAGAATGGTCTGGAGAATAAGATTCATATAAGGAAAGTCCTATTTCGGAGTTCGGGAAAGTTTCCGATGTTTTCATCGGAGAGGTTCTAGAAGGGTCTAGAAGGTTCACCGGTCCGGAAGGAGAATGGTCCATGAATGTGTCATGGGTATGTGGAATTATTGGATCATATCCAAGGTCACTTGGTGTTGGCATTTGCAAGAGAGAAATAAAGCTCTAAATTGAAAGTCAAATGGGAAGTTTGAAAAGTCAAACGGGAACAATGGTTTCCTAGTGGGAGAAGAAACAAGTCCTTCTCTCAATCCAACTTGGGTTTGGGTTTGGATTAAAACCCAACCCTCCCAAGGCTGCCCCTCCCTCTCATAAATAGAGGGGGAGAGCTGCCCTAAACAACACAAGCCCTTGCCCCTCTCCACGAGCCGCTTGCCGACTGGCCACCGCCGCTTCTCGCAGCCGCTTAGCGCCCGCCGGTCAGCCGACGCCCTAGACACCTCCTCCTCCTACCGGATCTATAAACCCTAGATTTCTGGGAAACCCTAATCCACCATAACTCGCATCCGGCTTAGGCGAAGCCCTGCGGGATCTTCCCTCTACTTCCGGCACCACGCCGTCATGCTACCGAAATCGCGAGGGATAACTACAACCTCTGCTTCCTGCTGGAACAAGGGAGAGGAAGGTCTTCATCGAGTACCGAACGTGTGACCGACTGCGGAAGCGCTGCCAAAACGCAGCGCCGGAAGGATCGTCTACGCGATCTTGAGATCGGCAAGTGTACGACTACATCACCCACGAGAATCTGCTCTCGTTAACCGCTTTGGAATATTTGAGGGTGAGTGCTTCTATCGACTTGTTGCTACAATCTAGTAGATAGATCTTGGCTTGTTTGTGTGCATGCGGTAGAAATTTTTTGTTTTCCATGCTACGAACCCCTACAGTGGTATCAGAGCCGTGTCTATATGTATATCTGTTGCATGAGTAGAACACAATGGTCATTATGGGCGGTGGTTCTTTTATTATCAATTGCTTTTTGTGTACTTTGCATATTGCGGTATGATGGGATGAAGCGGTCCGGGCTAACCTTACATGACATCGTTCATGAGACTTGCTCCATGCTCAACATGCAACTTGTATTGCATAAGTGGCTTTATGGTGTCTCCCATTATAGTATAGATTCAATTTACAATGGGCACTTGATAGTTCAAGCATCAACGTTGTGGTTCTTGTTCGTAAGTTAGAACGACACTTATTGAAAGCCCCAAACCACGTAAAATATGCAAAGAAAATTAGAGGCGTCTAACTTTGTTTTGCAGGGGTGTGCTGTGATGTGATATGGCCATGATTGTGATTATATATGATGTATGCAATGTTCCTTATGTAAGTTGGCAACCGGCAGGAGCCATATGGTTGTCCTTTAAATTCCGTTAAGACCTGCGTGTCTATTCAAAGTAGTTATAATAGTTGAAGCTGGTGGAAGACAATCATGAAACGACTCCATTGACCTTGACGCCATACCAGTGCTGATGGAGATCATGTTCTTGCTTGAAGATGGAGATCGGAAGCACAAGAAGAAAGGCCATATCACATCACATATTATGAATTGCATTTGATGTTAATCCTTTATGCATCTTGTATTGCTTGGTTTGCGACGGTAGCATTATAAGATGATCCCTCAAGCACAAAAAATTCAAGTTTTAAAGTGTTCATCTGGCACATCCCAAAATTCTCCTAATTTTGGAATGTGAAATAAATAAATAAGTTTGATTGATTGTTTGACTATGTTGAAAATTCTCAAAGATAAGAAACTTTTTGAATAGAAAATCCTCTCAACCTTGAATTCAAAACCTTATATTCTTTTGTTATGACCTAAGTAGCGATATAGGCAAAAGGGCATAGATTGATTATGGATTGTAGAATTGGTGTGCAAGATTTAAAAAATTAAAATCATGAAGCATTCATAAGCATTTCATTACATCCATGCAAGGTTCTCACAAATTGAATCCAAATCCTGGTATCTAAATCCTATAGTTGATTCGCCCAAATGTTCCTAAAGGTAATTAGATTGACTTTATAAAACCCACTGTTTCTAAGGCATAAATTATTGATAATTATAGCCTAAAGAGATCCAATTAATACTACAAAAATTTAGAAACAAAATTGAGCTTATTTGGAGCTAGTATGAAAAAGTTATGGAATAAATACAAACAAATAAAGATATAAATAAAATGGAATATACAAGGATTTATAAACTCACTACTTGCAAACTAGTAAAAATATTAAAAATATGATCCTACAATGATCTATTCGATTTTAGAAAAATTTAGAAACAAGAATCATATCATTTGGAGTTCGTATGCAAAAGATACGAGAGAAACAAGTAAATAGAAAAAGAAAAAGAAAAAAAAAGAAAAAAAATCTAGTGGGCCGGCCCACCCGGACCGAACCGGACCAGGCAGCCAGGCACGTACCGATCTTGTCCCAGGTTTGCTTTAAAATTCGTGCAAAAACCTATTTTCTAGACCTATCTCTATTCAAACACTCGTAACTTTTTATCTACAACTCCAAATCGACTTCCGTTTATTTCTGCTTGTTTCCTACTCCAAAACCTATCTCCCCACCGTCCTAAACCTCCATATAAACTCGTGGAGCCACAACGGTATGAGTTTTACTTCTCGAAATCCCGAATCTACACATGCCCGAATCTTATTTCGCTTTTTAACCCATCTAGACTTCGTCGTTTGCCTTCGGTCAAAAAAAGAAAGTTGTAGAACTCGTTGTAATATTTCAATACCGACAAACCTCACCTCTTTTCATCCACCATAGCCGAAGAATTTCGTCTCGCAATATTTCAGATCTTACGATGTAAATCCAAGATGTACTCGCGCTCGTTTCTTCAAATCCAAATTCCTTTGGTGAGAAGGTAGGAATAATGATTCCCCACAACTTTCATGTTCTAAGTTTTTCAATTTGACCTACCGATTTGTCTCTCTAACACAGATCTGTTTCTTGTCTATTCTGAGCTAAAATCGGGTCAATCTCTTCTTCTTGCCACCGGATCCTATCCAGACGGTCGAGATCCAATCAAACCGGTGTGTGCCATGTCGTTATCCTGGTCAGCTTCCTCATCAACTCCACGTCATCGTCAGGTCAGCATCTAGTCCCAGTCAGCATGCAAAGTCAACTTGTCCAGTCAGCGGAATATTCTCTGGAATATTCCGTTCGAATTTAAAATTGCATATTATAGGTCTAACTTGTAAAATTCATTAGAAATTCATTCCACGTCCAAAAATTGCGTATAATATATCAAATTGAAGATAATTTTACGTAGAATCATCTTATCAGAATAGATCCAACTTTTACTGTACGTGGTTACTGCAGTAATTTAATTGGTTTTAATGGTCTTTTAGGTTAATAAATTCATAAGAAATTATCTGTAACTCCGAAAAATATGAAAAATATATCAAATTGAAGCTACTGTAATTTACATTAATAATATCTGGTTGGATCTAGCCTTTTCCCACTATTTAACCCGTAGCAATTTAATTAGTTTTAATGGCTTTATAAATCATTAAATTCATAGTAAATTAATTGCTTGTCATAAAAATATAAATGATATACCGATGGAAAGATGGTTCCATGTAGATCGTCAATATGCAATTAGTTCAGCCTTGGATGGTAAGGTTTTGCCGTGAAGATTTAAATGGTTTAATGGATTATTTAGAGTAATAAATTCATAAGAAAATAAATACTATTCAGAAAATTACAAATAATATGTCCCTGAAATCAAAATTCCGTGGAGATTACAGATATAATTTTAGTTTGATTTTTAGACAAAAGAAACTATATGAATCATTTAAAACCCATTAAACACTATTTAAATCATACAAAAAGATCTATAACTCTGATTAGTGTGAATCCAAGTGCTAAGGTTTTGTATTGACAATATCTATACAGAGAAATTGCATGAAAAATTATTTGGTACTGTTAAAATAGAAATTCATACAGAAATATTTAAACCCATTGAAATAGTGTTTTAATCATAAGAAAATATCTATAACTCCTTTTTAGGTGAATCAAATTGCTACTGTCTCTAAATTGCATTACCTATCCAGTAGCATCTAGTTCACAATTTAATACGACATAAACATCTTTAGTTCGATTAAAGTGGTATACACCATATTAAATCGATACAACTTTAGTAATAAAAGCTTTAGTGCATTAAATGACTTTCCACATGCATCATGTAATCTACTCCCTCCGTCTCGGTTTAAAGGACACAATTTGCAATTCTCTGGGCCCTAGGTGTCATCTAATTGGTCCATTTAATAGTATGGATTAGAACATGCATAAGGAGAAAAAGAGTTAGGAAAGTGTTCACATTTGTTCACACATGTGCATGCAATCATTTTATTGCTTTCACACAGGAGTAATTACAGAGATTAAATGCTTTTGTGTCTAAGTATTTTGGGATTGCATGGTTTGCAAATTGTGTCCTTTAAACCGGGACGGAGGGAGTAATTATGTTCAGAACACTAAATGCAACCATTGTGACTCATTAAATCGTCATGCATGCATCTGTTCATCATTGTTTTCTTGTAATGTTGCACTGTTGCATGTTTGCAATGTTTTGAATGGTGTGTTTGTTGTGTTTGCTTCAAACGTTAGATTGCGAGGAGTGCAACTACTGTGATTGCAACTACTATGATTGCAAGTATTGTGGTTATGACAAGAGCAACCATTATATCTATGAGAATTGTGAGGATTATCTAATCGACTACATCTACAACAAAGGCAAGTGGTGCTATCTTGGTCATAAATGTCCTATTGTTTTCCTATGCATTGTAGATGTTTTGTAGAATTGCATATGTAGGAATTGATGTGTATATTCTATGCTATGTCCCATATTATTCCCTAGTATTCCTTGTTTATGAGCCATCGTATTGGTAGATTTCTTAGCTATGCTATTTAGACGAGGAAGGGAATCACATCATGAAAAGTTATATGTTTTGAAAGGCTTATGTTTTGCTAAATGACAAACCAACATGTTTTAATGAACCACCTGGGCGAAATGGCATTGATTGGGTCATCGAGTGTGGATTATGGTGGGGAATGCCGCCCAGGACACTGAGAAAGGATTGGTTTCTTTGTTTGGTAGCTTTCGTGTGCAACCATGTGCCAATAATGAAATGGGCGGTTGGTTGAACTCAGTAGGTTGTGGTAACTCTAACCCACGTATCCAGAGATGTAGATAGTGTAGGTTGGACCGGTGCGTGTCGGGTTTGGGGAGCTACTTCCCGAACGGTTCCTTCTTGGACTTCTCCCTATCATCACCCAATATGAGAGTGGTGGTACGAGCTGGACTGGCCAAGTCACATGGGTAAAGTGTACTAACCCCTGCAGGGTGTCTAAACTAAGTGCTTAGCCGTGTCCCCGGTTATGGACAATTTGAGCGACCTGATACTGATGCTATGATATTTCTCACTCATCCTTATTTCTTAATTACTTAAAACTTGTTGGGTGAACATAATTGGGTAGGAGCACCTGGAAGTGAACCAGAGTGTCCTATTTATCATATTGGAAAACTACTTTGTTACAAATGTTAGGATAAAACTGTTGCTTTATGCAAATGATCCTGAACTCCACTTGGCCAAATAAGCATGTAGTTGATAGATCTGTTGTTAACCACTTTAGCCTACTTGCCATACATTCAATGTATTAACCATTCATGGCTGCAACGTTTCATGTTGCAGGTTATATCGTATCTGAGTGATCGTTCATAGGTCGTGAGACTCCACTCAACAATTGTTCGCCTGTGGCACATTTGGAGGATGGAGATCTACCTTGTATTCGTTTTCCGCTGTGTACTTGAATAAATAATGTAAATTCTGGATCATATTAGTTGTATTTATGATGCACAGTTATATTTGGTATCATTTTATACTGTGTGTGCCAGTGAACTAATCCAGGGATTGGCACTATACACATGAACTCATCCTTATCAGGCGAGGGTGTTACAAGATGGTATCAGAGCTGTGTGTTGATTGTAGGATCGTGACCTTAGAAATGAATTAGCAATAGAAGACCTCTATTAGGAGGACTATCATATTTTATACTTATTAGAGTTCTTATATTCCTTTTCTATCTTTTTCCAACACCCCTCCTTGTTCAAACTTGTAGATGTCCATTCATTTGATTAGTAGAAGAAGTGATCTACCATGAAAACTATAAGAATTGGAAAATGTTATTAGTAGTTTTCTATAAAGCAAATCACTATATGAGAGTTGGCCTACAAGTAAAGAACAAATAACACGACATAAATAAAAATCTCACCAAGTTTGGTTAGTTCTGGACCACCATATTTTATCTCTTTAGGAGATCATCGCTATCGTGTTAGCATATTGTTCTTACCAACTTATGTGGTATGACAATATAGGTTGCTTGTTTGTTTGTACTGAACCATATCGTGTGATGCCTTGTTTAGGATCTGTTGTTTTGAAACTCTAAAGTTGCTGGAGTTTTCATGTGGTTTTAAAATTATTTTAATGGTGTGAATTGATTTAAATTCGTGGAATTACTACTGTAGTTTTCTGCCTGACCTGTTGTACCGTGAGATTTTTCATATTTTATTGGTAACTCAGAAAAATCTAAAAAAATAGGATCTGTAGCATAATTACCTTTAGTACATGCACAAAAATTAGCTGAATTTCCTAACGAGTTTAGATCAGTCATAAAAATTTGTGAAGTCTGCTGTACCGTTTTGACAGATTTTGTTTATTGCTTATATGTTGCTCTATTTTACTCTAGTATTGTTCCCAATGCTTTCAAACTATTTTGTGGTTATATACCGCTATATTTAGACCCCTGTAATGTTATTATACAAGTGTTTGATTGTGTGTTGATCGCCTATGATTGTTTCCTTGTTTGTAACATTGATTGCTTCATATAGTTATGGGTAGGATTATTTTCTTAGTCGTTTCTTTCCTATAGAATCTATTATTCCCTATCTTGAACCCTCGGAGATATAATGATGTGTTAAGCGGAAGGTTTGACAACACAATACATTTAGGAAAGAGAATGCTTCACCTAATGGAAAAAGGATGTGGAAGTATGAAGTGTTGAAATGATGTTATGTAGTAGATTACGCAACCTGAAAGTTGAAGTATCGATAGTTTAGTTTTAGTAGTAGCTTTGTTGATTGAATACATGGGAGTCAACATCGAGCATTATTTTGTGCCCATGGAAACCTTCTTCAATTCAAGTGAGGATGCCCAAGTGATAGAAAAACGTGATTCACATTTCCTCATACAGGGTAATGATTTGGGTGCAGGATAGATTGATCACCATTCCTACTACTCTTATTATTCGCTCTTGTACTGTTGGCTTTGTGTATCTTGAGTGTCTTTTCAACCTTACCAAAGAGCCGACGTTAATCCTAGACCTTAGAATGGTATATTTCCCCCTTTATGAAAGCACCCAGTGCTTAGCGTAGGAATATACGGTAAGAATGAATCTCAACCATGATTAATGGGTACCGGGAAGTAAACATCCCCTAATTGACCACCATGAGAGTTCTACTAGTTCAAGTAGTGCTTTCTCGAAAACTATCAATCATGATGTTTAGAATGTGCTAGAGACATTGTGCCAATAATAGTCTAAAGGAGAACCAATCTGAGCTAAGTGAATCCTCGAGAAATGACCTAGTCAATTTTATTTTAAGGGCGGTAGCACCCTAATGGATCCCGAACCTTTCTTTCTTTCTAGCCTTCCCAAATCTCGGGACGAGATTTCTTTTAAGGGTGGTAGTGTGTCACATCCCAAAATTCTCCTAATTTTGGATTGTGAAATGAATAAATAAGTTTGATTGATTGTTTGACTATGTTGAAAATTCTCAAAGAGAAGAAATTTCTTGAATAGAAAATCCTCTCAACCTTGAATTCAAAACCTTATATTCTTTTGTTATGACCTAAGTAGCCATATAGGCAAAAGGGCATAGATTGATTATGGATTGTAGAATTGGTGTGCAAGATTTCAAAAATGAAAATCATGAAGCATTCATAAGCATTTCATTACATCCATGCAAGGTTCTCACAAACTGAATCCAAATCCTGGTATCTAAATCCTATAGTTGATTCGCCCAAATGTTCCTAAAGGTAATTAAATTGACTTTATAAAACCCACTGTTTCTAAGGCATAAATTATTGATAATTATATCCTAAAGAGATCCAATTAATACTACAAAATTTTAGAAACAAAATTGAGCTTATTTGGAGCTAGTATGAAAAAGTTATGGAATAAATACAAACAAATAAAGATATAAATAAAATGGAATATACAAGGATTTATAAACTCACTACTTTCAAACTAGTAAAAATATTACAAATATGATCCTACAATGATCTATTCGGTTTTAGAAAAATTTAGAAACAAGAATCATATCATTTGGAGTTCGTATGCAAAAGATACGAGGGAAACAAGTAAATAGAAAAAGAAAAAGAAAAAAAGGAAAAAAAATCTAATGGGCCGGCCCACCCGGACCGAACCTGACCAGGCAGCCAGGCATGTACCGATCGTGTCCCAGGTTTGCTTTAAAATTCGTGCAAAAACCTATTTTCTAGACCTATCTCTATTCAAACACTCGTAACTTTTTATCTACAACTCCAAATCGACTTCCGTTTGTTTCTACTTGTTCCCTACTCCAAAACATATCTCCCCACCGTCCTAAACCTCCATATAAACTCGTGGAGCCACAACGGTATGATTTTTCCTTCTTTGGGGATAGTGGTTCCTAATTCTTTGGGGATTCACCGTGTCCTCCAATCACTGCCACCAAGTTACAAGAACTTTGTGATAAACTACAATATGCAAAACATGGACAAGACGTTGCCAGAACTCTTCTCCATGTTGAAATCTGCAGAAGTGGAGATCAAGAAAGAGCACCAAGTGTTGTTGGTCAATAAGACCACCAAATTCAAGAAGCAAGGCAAGTCTAAGAAAAAGGGAAACTTCAAGAAGGGCGGTAAGAAAGTTGTTGTGCCGGAAAAGAAGACCAAGGCTGGGCCTAAGCCTGATACTGAGTGCTTTTACTACAAGGGAGAAGGTCACTGGAAGCGCAATTGCCCAAAGTACTTGGCAGATTTGAAGAACGGCAACATCAAAAGAAAGGTATATCTGATATACATGTTATTGATTTGTATCTCACTAGTACTTGTAGTAGTGCCTGGGTATTTGATACTGGTTCGGTTGCTCATATTTGTAACTCGAAACAGGTACTACAGAATAAACGGAAGCTAGCGAAGAACGAGGTGATGATGCGCGTTGGAAATGGATCAAAGGTTGATGTGATCGCGGTCGGCAAGCTACCTCTTCATGTACCATCGGGATTAGTTTTATACTTAAATAATTGTTATTTGGTGCCTTAGTTGAGCATGAACATTATATCTGGATCATGTTTATTGCGAGACGGTTACTTGTTTAAGTCCGAGAATAATGGTTGTTCGATTTATATGAGTAATATGTTTTATGCACATGCACCTTTGATAGATGGTCTATTCTTATTGAATCTCGATTGTGGAAATACACACATTAAATGTTTGAAATTGATCGATAACTTGACCTATATGTGGCACTGTCGTCTTGGTCATATTGGAGTGAAGCGTATGCAGAAACTCCATTCCGATGGACTTCTTGAATCACTTGATTTCGAATCACTTGAAAGATGTGAAGCATGTTTGATGGGTAAAATAACTAAGACTCCATTTTCTGGTATGATGGAGCGAGCTACGAACTTATTGGAAATCATACATACCGATGTGTGTGGCCCAATGAGTGTAGCATCATGCGGTGGTTATCGTTGTGTTCTTACCTTCACGGATGACTTGAGTAGATATGGGTATATCTATTTCATGAAACATAAGTCCGAAACTTTCGAGAAGTTTAAGGAATTTCAAAGTGAGGTGGAGAATCAACGTAACAAGAAGATTAAATTTCTACAATCTGATCGTGGAGGTGAATATCTAAGTTACGAGTTTGGCGAGCATTTAAAGAAATGCGGAATACTTTCACAATTGACACCGCCTGGAACACCACAGCGTAATGGTGTGTCCGAACATCGTAATCGAACTCTCTTAGATATGGTTCGTTCTATGATGTCACTGACAGATTTACCGCTATCATTTTGGGGTTATGCATTAGAAACAGCCGCATTCACTTTAAATAGGGCACCATCTAAATCCGTTGAAATGACACCGTATGAATTATGGTTTGGAAAGAAACCTAAATTGTCGTTCCTTAAAGTTTGGGGTTGCGAAGCTTATGTAAAGAAGTTACAGCCGGACAAGCTTGAACCCAAAGCGGAAAAATGCGTCTTCATAGGATACCCGAAGGAAACTATTGGGTATACCTTCTATCATAGATCCGAGGGCAAAATCTTCGTTGCCAAGAATGGATCCTTTCTAGAGAAGGAATTTCTCTCGAAAGAAGTGACTGGAAGGAAAGTAGAACTTGACGAGGTTGTTGAACCTTCTCTCGAACTTGCGAGTAGCGCAGCACCGGAAGTAGTTCCTGTGGATCCTACACCAATAAGAGAGGAAGCTAATGATGTTGATCATGAAACTTCGATTGAAGTTACTACGGAACCTCGCAGGTCAACGAGAAATAGTACCACTCCTGATTGGTATGATCCCATTATGAGTGTCATGTTGGTGGACAACACCAATGACCCTGCGACATATGAGGAAGCGATGATGAGCCTAGATTCCAATAAATGGCAAGAGGCCATGAAATCCTAGATTGGATCCATGTACAAAAACCAAGTATGGACTTTGGTGGACTTACCAGATGGCCGAAAGGCTATCGAGAACAAATGGATTTTCAAGAAGAAAATAGATGCTGATGGTAATGTTATTGTCTATAAATCTCGACTTGTCGCAAAAGGGTTTCGACAAATTCAAGAAGTTGGCTACGATGAGACTTTCTCACCAGTAGCGAAGCTAAAGTTTGTAAGTATTATGTTAGGAATCGCTGCATATTATGATTATGAGATATGGCAGATGGATGTCAAAACGGCGTTCCTCAATGGAGACATTGATGAAGAGTTGTATATGATGCAACCCAAAGGTTTTGTCGATCCTAAAGATGCTAACAAGGTATGCAAACTTCAACAGTCCATATATGGATTGAAGCAAGCATCCCGAAGTTGGAATCAACGTTTTGATAAGGTAATCAAAAGTTTTGGTTTTATACAAACTTATGGAGAAGCTTGTATTTACAAGAAAGTGAGTGGGAGATCTGTAGCATTCTTAATACTATATGTAGATGACATATTGTTGATTGGGAATGATGTAGACCTTCTTAATAGTGTCAAGGATTATTTGAATAATAGTTTTTCAATGAAGGATCTTGGCGAAGCAGCTTACATATTAGGCATAAATATTTATAGAGATAGATCAAGACACCTAATATAATTGTCACAAAGTACATATTTGGACAAAGTTCTAAAGAGGTTTGGAATGGAAGATAGCAAGAAAGCGTTCTTGCCCATGTTGCCCAATACGACATTGAGTAAAACTCAAAGTCCAGCAACGACAGAAGATAGAGAAAGGATGAGTAAGACTCCCTATGCCTCAGCCATAGGATCTCTAATATATGCCATGCTATGTACTAGACCCGACATTGCATATGTTGTTAGTTTGACTAGCAGATATCAAAGTGATACAGGAGTGGATCATTGGACAGCGGTCAAAAACATCCTTAAGTACTTGAGAAGAACTAAGGATATGGTTCTTTCTTATGGAGGTGATGAATAGATCGTTGTTAATGGTTACACCGACGCTAGTTGGAACACCGATCCGGATGATTCTAAATCTCAATCTGGATACGTATTTACTTTGAATGGTGCAACAGTTAGCTGGAGGAGTGCAAAGCAAAGCGTTGTGGCAAAATCTTCAACAGAATCGGAATACATAGCTGCTTCGGAGGCTTCACAAGAGGCGATATGGATGAAGGAGTTCATTACAGAGCTCGGTGTGGTTCCAAGTGCACTGGACCCATTGTCTATCTACTGTGATAACATGGGCGCCATAGCCAATGCGCAAGAACCAAGGTCACACAAGAAGCTGAAGCACATCAAGCTACGTTTTCACGCTATTCGAGAACATGTCCAAGATGGTGACATAAAGATTTGCAAAGTACACACAGATCTGAATGTGGCGGACCGTTGACTAAACCTCTCCCAAGGGCAAAACATGACCAGCACCAAACCGCCATGGGTGTTCGGTATATTACCATGTAATAGATTAGTTGACTCTAGTGCAAGTGGGAGACTGTTGGAGATATGCCCTAGAGGCAATAATAAAATCAGTTATTAATATATCTTTGTGTTTGTGATAAATGTTTACATTCATGCTATAATAGTATTAATAGGAAACATTAATATACTTGTGTGATTTGTAAACTAAATTAGAGTCCCTCGTAAAGCCTCTTTATAATACTAGCTTGTTAATTAATAGATGATCGTGGTTTCTCGATCATGAACATTGAGATGTTGTTAATAACAAGATCATATCATTAGGAGAATGGTATGATGGACATACTCCTATAGATAAGCGTAGCATAAAGATCAAGTCATTTTAATAGTTCGTTTGCAATAAGGTTTCTGATACATAGTAACCTAATTCCTTCGACCATGAGATCATGCTAATCACCATCACCGGAAGGATGCTTTGATGACATCAACCACCACACCGTAACTGGGTGGCTATAAAGGTGGCATTGAGTGTTCGGAAAGTATGGGTTGAGGCACATGAATCAAGAGTGGGATTTGTCAATCCATATGACGGATAGATATACTCTGGGACCTCTCGGTGGAATGTCATCCAATTGGCTTGCAAGCATGTGACTGCCTCACAAGGGATCACATATCATGGGAACGAGAAAAGAGTACTTATCAGTAACGAGGCTGAACTAGGTATGCAGAGATACCGACGATCAAAACCTCGGATAAGTAAACTATCGTGAGACAAAGGGAAATTGGTATCGTATGCAAATGGTTCATTCAATCGCAAAGTAATCGTTGAAATATGTGGGATCCATATGAATTTCCAGATTCCTTTATTGGTTATTGATCGGAGAAGTGTCTCGATCATGTCCGTGTAATTCACGAACCGTAGGGAGACACACTTAAGGATTTGATGTTGTTTAGTAGATATGGAATGTTAGTAGGGATACCGAATGTTGTTCGGAGTCTCGGATGGGATCCGGGATATCATGAGGATATCCAGAATGGTCCGGAGAATAAGATTCATATAAGGAAAGTCCTATTTCGGAGTTCGGGAAAGTTTTCGATGTTTTCATCGGAGAGGTTCTAGAAGGGTCTAGAAGGTTCACCGGTCCGAAAGGAGAATAGTCCATGAATGTGTCATGGGTATGTGGAATGATTGGATCATATCCAAGATCACTTGGTGTTGGCATTTGCAAGAGAGAAATAAAGCTCTAAATTGAAAGTCAAACGGTAAGTTTGAAAAGTCAAACTGGAACAATGGTTTCCTAGTGGGAGAAGAAACAGGTCCTTCTCTCAATCCAACTTGAGTTTGGGTTTGGATTCAAACCCACCTGTAACACCCTCAGAATCGGACCTATGCAAGTTTGGGCAAAATTCACCAAACCCGCATAGAAACGATTCAAAGGTGCCCACCAGGCACTTTCGTGCGGGTGGAAAACGAAGTAATAACATTACACAACAGTCCTCGATGGGACCCACGAGATATATATAACAGCGACTCCATGAGTCGAATACGATATATTATACAAAGATCCAAATCACCTTGAAAGCGATAGAGCGTCCAGCTACGGACAAGATGCAAATGGGGCTAAGAGCCCGAAGAATAACCAATGGCGTCCATAACCCTGTGAGCCAAGCGGAAGGGTAACCCCGCTAACGACGCCGATCTCAAACCTGCTTAAACAAAGGGGTGCCGACAAAGGGCAAAGGAAAAATAAGAGCGTCGATCGAGGCCAAGACACTGCAGCGAGGCTAGAATTGGCGGTCCTCGCCTACATAGGTATGGTGGATCAAGCGGCAGCGGCAGCATGCACTAAACAACCTATAGAGACTCGATACACTGGCGGTAATCAGAGGGGGTAAGAAGGACCTATTCGGATCCAACCTGATACTATCATCAAACAAACCCATCCTGGCGTTTCCCCCTCGAGACCGTCGAGGAAGTCAACCGAGGAACTCACACAGTTGGCAGTTTTACTTATTCAGTTATAGTTGCGGCACTTTACTAGTCAGGTTTAGATAATCGTTCTGATAAAGTAAGCAGTGGGCACATTTAGTTAACCATTCCGTTATAGTTGCAACAATTACTAATCAGATACAGATAGCATGAGAAAAACCCAAAACCCAGCAGTTGTTGGTACTTTTATTCAGCCATTTCGTTGTAGTTGCAATACTTACTAGTCAGGTACAATTGTCGCAAGCGACAACCAAACAAGCAATTGTGGGCAGTATTAATTAGCCATTCCATTATAGTGAAGCTAATTACTAGTCATTATAAGTCAAATTTATAGCGATAAACTTTAGTTATGCTTGTCTATGATCGAGATCGTGCTCCAAGTCGTCCATATCCGCGGACACGGCTTTGAAAGTTTTACGGCGGGGTGCACCAATAGCAACACACGCTCGATCAACCTCGGAAAAACCAAAAACAAAACCCAACGAGGCTTTCACGACTGAACAATCACAGGATTCAGAAATATTTGAGGCCACCCTTAAGTAGAACCATAGCGAGTAAGCAAGCTCCGAGACGGCCTCAAGGTTTGGCGGAGGCTGTGAACATCGGGAACCCCAAACGGGCTTGTCGACACCGCGAAATCGTGGTCCGATCCTAAAAGACAAGTGTAAGACTCGCACAATCGTAAATAAAGCGATAAAACATGGCATAAGTACAGGATCGTAAATAAAACCTCAAACTAGTTTGTGGCCCCAAGAAATAAGAATGAATCAAGCTCGCTCAGGGGTCCCATATACCTCCCGGATGTGGATAGCGCGCAAATCAAGGAACAGGTATCAAGTACTCGGGGTCTTACGGGACACAAGTGGGCGTTCGGAAACCAAATATTATCTATCACCCACCGATGCCTCTGCTTATTCAATTTTAGTTGTTAAACAGAAATTAAGGTGCTGATAAGTAAAACTAGAATCATCTCCAACATCAGCATGCGGCAATACATCAGCAACTGTGGCATATGTCGACACGCAACAGCACTTGAGCAAGCGACTACGACGCGCAAGTCCAACTATCTACCAAACAACAGGTAATAGGATGTGTCCAAGGCAATATAAGGCTGCAGGGTATATTACGGGTACGAAAACTAGAGCATCGCATCACAGATAGCAATAGATCAACAGGAGGGAATAAAGACTATAAAAGTAAGATAGGTAGAAAGGGAGATGCTACTTTGAAAACATTGTCGAAGGCTCAACCGAGATCGGTGAAGCTCACATCAACTCAACGGCCTTATCCGCGAAGAAGCAAAACACTAGAAGAAACACCGGATGCAATATTTAATAAAACGGCGGAAGATCGGCATGATGCATGCATGATGGATGACATGGCAAGGTGCGATGCAATAGGTCAAGATTAAGCGGAACCGGGGTCCCGACAATTAATCAAGTGGTTCAAGTTATTTAGCTACCCCGCATATTAAACGTTGTTTAGCATGGCAAACGATAGTACTGGTTCGCTACACAAGTTTTAAATGAGGCCAATATAAGGCTAGATTTGCCCGCATATGGGCCCCATATTTAGTTATTAGGTGAATCGGCATAAGGCCCCCAAACCAATGCTATGCATGCGGGAATGACAATTTAATGTACAACAAATTGATATGTTATAAAATAGGGTTCGAGGAAAAAGGGGTCACACATCAGAGGGGCTCGACGATCTTGGGTTCCGGGGTTCGGGGTCGGTCTCGGGGTTTGACGGTTCGGGCTCGGCGGGACCGTTCTCAGGTTCCGGGATCGTTCTCTCGTTCTCGGTAGCGGGGCAGATCTTGCGTTCCGGGAAGAAGGGCTTGGTTCGGTGTCGGGGCGCATCGGATCTTCCGGGCCGATGCCGTTCTTGTCGTCGCGACGGTCTTGTCGGGTTCTCGAGTCGGGTCGGTCTTGTCGTCGGGGTGAAGAACTTGGTGTCCGGGCGGAGTGCTTGGCGTCCCAGGTTCGATAGGAGATCTTGGCGTTCGGTATCGGTCTTGGATCGGGCTTCGGGTCTTGGGTCCGTGAAGAAGTCCTGCGGGTTTCTCCTTATGCACCGTGGCGAACTTGGGAACGGCGCCAGGTCCGCGGATCCGGGTGAAGTACTCGGCGTCTCCGTGTCGTGGTTCTTGTCGGGGTCCTCGGCCTCGGGCGTCGGCGTCGGTAGAACTTAGCGATTCCATGAGGGAGGCCTTGGTGCTTGATCTTGTGTCGATCCCGGGTTCCGAAGTGGCCTTGCGCCGGTCTTCGGTTCCATGGGGAGAGAACGTCGTGTTGGTCGTCGCCGAGCTCCGGACAAGCGCTAGGTCCGTGTGGCGATCATGTTTTCCATGAGGAAGAGCTCGGGGTTCGTCTTTGCTTGTCGATGGCCTCATGAAGATCTTGGCGGAGGCGGCGGGGCTCGGATCTGGCGACATCGGGCGTGCACGCAGTTCGTGGGCAGCCGCTGTAGGGTGCGCTGGGTCGAGGACGCCGCGGCTCAGCGAGAGAGAAAGCCGGCGGCGACGGGGGCGGCAACGGCAGCGGCCAGGCGGACGGGGAAAAGAGGTGGTCTCTGGCGGTGGCGGGGTGACGAGGCAGGTCGTGGCCAGGGGAGGCGGGGCTCAGGCGGCGGCGCGACGCAGGCGGGCAGCAGCTTGGCCGACGGAGGAGGTGGCGAGCTTCGGAGCGCGAGGCGGGCGGGTCAGCGGTGACCGGCGAAGCGGCGCCCGGCGGCGGAGCTCGATGGCGGGCGTGGCTCCGGGCGAAGCGGCGACACGGGTCTGAGCGGCGGGCGGCGAGGGTGGAAGCAGCGGCGGACGCGGGGCGCAGAGGGTGGGGGTGGCCGGCAGGAGGAAGGAAGGAGGTGGAGGAGCTGTGCGGGGAGCCAGGGGCGGCACGGCGGTGGGGGAAGATAGAGGGCGAGCGGCGCTGCTAGCGCAGGCGGGGAACCCGGCGTCGGCGGCGGGCCCTGGCGACGGAAGGGGAGCGCAAACGGAGCGGGGAGCGGAGGAGGAAGAAGCGGGGCGGCGGAGAGGAGGAGGGGTCGCCGGAGCAGGGCAATGGCCGGAGGGTGGCGAGGCGGCGGTCGCCGGGCGAGGAGGAGGTGAGAGAGGGAGCAGGGTGGACGCCAGTTGGAGCCAGGTGGGGTGGGGGGCGAGTGAGGGGGGGGGGTGCGTGCGTGACAGCGTCTTTGGGAGCGTGGGGCGGTTGGCTGGGGCCAGCAGCGTCGGTGGCGTGGTAGCGTGGCATGGCTCGGGACCGGGGCAGGGAAGAGGGCTTGCGTGTGTGCGTGAGTGGTGTGAGTCTGGGAGGGTTGGCTGTGAGGGAGAGTGGGGTGGGATTGGCTGGGCCACGTGGCCGGGTTTGATTGGGTGGGGGAGGTAGGTTAGGTGAGGTGGCAGGATGTTATTGGGTAGGGTGAGGTGGCTTGGGTGTGGGTAGATAATTGGGTGAGTTTAGGATTAGATGGGGCAGCGGTGGACCGATTTAAAACCAGGCTGGTCGGTCGGGTTGGCCTGCTCGATCGCCTACTAAAAATAATTTAATATTTATTTTATTTTCAAATATCTTTGTAACTAGTTTTGGCAAACAAAATATTCGAAACATCCGGGGGTTGGCGTTTGAATAAAAGACGGGGCGTTTATAAAACAAAACGGGCTTAGCAAACATAGCTTTGGCAAACAATGCATGATGATGACGATGCAATGCACAAATTCAACGCGATTTTCTAGTAGTGGTTTTACGGATGCCACAATTCGACACCACTAACAATGGATCTCGCCCTCGAGATCCGCCTCATGTACCGGAAAGGAAGGTCGGCGGTCTGAATCTTCTCGCATCGTGTAGATCCTCGCGACACCACTAACAAGAGGTCGTTGTCCGTGATCGTCGAGAGGACTCTCCGGGGGCAAAGGTCGAAGGTAGAGGTATCAACAAATAAAGCCACTTCTAACTTCGGTGGAAAGGGGAACCGATGCATTCTCATCCACTTCAATGTACAAAAGCGAATAGAAAGGGTAGTCGGCATGGGGGCCAATCCATCACGCACCCAAACTATTACTCCGCACAATCGGTGGAAAAGAGTGCAACCATTCTCGGAATCAGACTGAAGATCTCGACAAGCGAGGTTCGGAACAACGGAGTGATGCAGACTCTGCATCGGATCCGGCGTAGAGGATGTCGTCGCGTCGGAAAACACCGGAAGGCACAAACAAGGAATAAAGAGTGGCGACACCTTAGACGGATTCCTCAGGCAGCTTGAACACCAGATGATAGATCACCGTTATCAGAGGAGGACGCAAAACCCTAAAGGTACGACGGAAACCCAACCACGAGAATTCCTGGACTCGAAGAAAAAGAAGAGAGCGGATTCAAAACACGTAGAGATAAGAGAAGAATAGCAGAGGTAAGGAATAAAATCAGACCTAATCGAACTATCCAACCGATTTTGCAAAAATAGTTTTGACACTCTACTTGCCGTTAGCTAGGTTATCCTACAGATTTGGACTTGTGGGGTATCGCAACTGAGCTCGATACCACTCAGTAACACCCTCAGAATCGGACCTATGCAAGTTTGGGCAAAATTCACCAAACCCGCATAGAAACGATTCAAAGGTGCCACCAGCACTTTCGTGCGGGTGGAAAACGGTAATAAAATTACACAAGTCCTCGATGGGACCCACAGCAGATATATATATAACGACTCCATGAGTCAGAATACGATATATTATACAAAGATCCAAATCACCTTGAAAGCGATAGGCGTCCAGCTACGGACAAGATGCAAATGGGGCTAAGAGCCACGAAGAATAACCAATGGCGTCCATAACCCCTGCCAAGCCGGAAGGGTAACCCCGCTAACGACGCCGATCTCAAACCTGCTTAAACAAAGGGTGCCGACAAAGGGCAAAGGAAAAATAAGGAGGCGTCGATCGAGGCCATGCACGGCGAGGCTAGAATTGCGGTCCTCGCCTACATAGGTATGGTGGATCAAGCGGCAGCGGCATGCACTAAACAACCTATAGAGACTCGATACATGGCGGTAATCGGAGGGGTAAGAAGGACCTATTCGGATCCAACTGATACTATCATCAAACAAACCCATCTGGCGTTTCCCCTCGAGACCGTCGAGAAGTCAACCGAGGAACTCACGGTTGGCGCTTTACTTATTCGATTATAGTTGCGGCACTTTACTAGTCAGGTTTAGATAATCGCTCGATAAAGTAAGCAATGGGCACATTTAGTTAACCATTCCGTTATAGTTGCAACAATTACTAATCGACTGAGATAGCATGAGAAAACCCAAAACCCAAAGGTTGTTGGTACTTTTATTCAGCCATTTCGTTAGAAGTTGCAATACTTACTAGTCAGGTACAGTTGTCGCAAGCGACAACCAAACAAGCAATTGTGGGCAGTATTAATTAGCCATTCCATTATAGTGAAGCTAATTACTAGTCATTATAAGTCAAATTTATAGCAGTAAACTTTAGTTATGCTTGTCTATGATCGAGATACTGCTCCAAGTCGTCCATATCCATGACACGGCTTTGAAAGTTTTACCCGGCGGGTGCACCAATAGCAACACACGCCGATCAACCTCGGAAAAACCAAAACAAAACCCAACGAGGCTTTCACGATGAACAATCACAGATTCAGAAATATTTCAGGGGCCACCTTAAGTAGAACCATAACGGAGTAAGCAAGCTCGAGACGGCCTCAAGGTTTATGGGACGGCTGTGAACGATCGGGAACCCCAAACGGGCTTGTCGACACCTTGAAATCGTGGTCCGATCCTAACGATGCGATGTGCTACCTCGCACAATCGTAAATAAAGCAGTAAAACATGGCATAAGTACAGGATCGTAAATAAAACCTCAAACTAGTTTGTGGCCCCAAGAAATAAAAATGAATCAAGCTCGCTCGGGGGTCCCATATACCTCCCGGATGTGGATAGCGCGCAAAATCAAGGAACAGGTATCAAGTACTCGGGGTCTTACGGGACACAAGTGGGCGTTCGGAAACCAAATATTATCTATCACCCACCGATGCCTCTGCTTATTCAATTTTAGTTGTTAAACAGAAATTAAGGTGCTGATAAGTAAAACTAGAATCATCTCCAACATCAACATGCGGCAATACATCAGCAACTGTGGCATATGACGACACGCAACAGCACTTGAGCAAGCGATTACGACGCGCAAGTCCAACTATCTACCAAACAGCAGGTAATAGGGTGTGTCCAAGGCAATATAGGGCTGCAAAGGATTTCACGGGTACGATAACTAAAGCATCGCAACACAGATAGCAATAGATCAACAGGAGGGAAGTAAATACTATAAAAGTAAGATAGGTAGAAAGGGGGAGATGCTCGCCTGAAAACATTGTCGAAGGCTCAACCGGAGATCGGGGCGAAGCTCACATCAACTCAACGGCCTTATCCGCGAAGAAGCAAAACACTAGAAGAAACACCGGATGCAATATTTAATAAAACGGCGGAAGATCGGCATGATGCATGCATGATGGATGACATGGCAAGGTGCGATGCAATAGGTCAAGATTAAGCGGAACCGGGGTCCCGACAATTAATCAAGTGGTTCAAGTTATTTAGCTACCCCGCATATTAAACGTTGTTTAGCATGGCAAACGATAGTACTGGTTCGCTACACAAGTTTTAAATGAGGCCAATATAAGGCTAGATTTGCCCGCATATGGGCCCCATATTTAGTTATTAGGTGAATCGGCATAAGGCCCCCAAACCAATGCTATGCATGCGGGAATGACAATTTAATGTACAACAAATTGATATGTTATAAAATAGGGTTCGAGGAAAAAGGGGTCACACATCAGAGGGGCTCGACGATCTTGGGTTCCGGGGTTCGGGGTCGGTCTCGGGGTTTGACGGTTCGGGCTCGGCGGGACCGTTCTCAGGTTCCGGGATCGTTCTCTCGTTCTCGGTAGCGGGGCAGATCTTGCGTTCCGGGAAGAAGGGCTTGGTTCGGTGTCGGGGCGCATCGGATCTTCCGGGCCGATGCCGTTCTTGTCGCCGCGACGGTCTTGTCGGGTTCTCGAGTCGGTCGGTCTTGTCGTCGGGTGAAGAACTTGGTGTCCGGGCGAGTGCTTGGCGTCCCTGGGTTCCGATAGGAGATCTTGGCGTTCGGCGGTATCGGTCTTCGGATCGGGCTTCGGGGTCTTGGGGTCCGTGAAGAAGTCCTGCGGTTTCTCCTTATGCACCGTGGCGAACTTGGGAACGCGCCAGGTCCGCGATCCGGGTGAAGTACTCGGCGTCTCCGTGTCGTGGTTCTTGTCGGGGTCCTCGGCCTCGGGCGTCGGGCGTCGGTAGAACTTAGCGATTCCATGAGGGAGGCCTTGGTGCTTCAGTCTTGTGTCGATCCGGTTCCATGGCGGCCTTGCGCCGGGTCTTCGGTTCCATGGGGAGAGAACGTCGTGTTCGGTCGTCGAGCTCCGGGGACAAGCGCTAGGGTCCGTGTGGCGATCATGTTTTCCATGAGGAAGAGCTCGGGGTTCGTCTTTGCTTGTCGATGGCCTCATGAAGATCTTGGCGACGGAGGCGGGCGGCCGGGCTCGGATCTGGGCGACATCGGGCGGTAGCACGCAGGCCCGTGGACGGCAGCTCGCTGTAGGGTCGCCAGTGGACGCCGCGTTCAGCGAGAGAGCCGGCGGCGACGGGCGGCAGCCGGGCGACGCGGAGGCGAGCGACGGGAAAAGAGGTGGTCTGGCGGTGGCGGGGACGAGGCAGGTCGTGGGCTGGGAGGCGGGCTCGGCGGCGGCGCACGCGACGAGGCACGCGCTTGGCCGACGGAGGGAGGTGGCGAGCTTCGGCGCTGGGCGGAGCGGTCGCGGTGACTGCGGGCGGCGCCAGCGAAGCTCGAGCGGCGCTTGGCGTCGGGCTCAAGGGCGGCGGCGACACGGGTCTGAGCGGCGGGCGGCGAGGGTGGAAGCAGCGGCGGACGCGGGGCGCAGAGGGTGGGGTGGCCGGCTTCATGAAGGACGGAGGTGGAGGAGCTGTGCGGGGAGCCAGGGGCGGCACGGCGGTGGGGGAAGATAGAGGGAGAGCGGCGCTGCTAGCGCAGGCGGGGAACCCGGCGTCGGCGGCGGGCCCTGGCGACGGAAGGGGAGCGCGAGCGGGCGAGGCGGAAGGGAAGCGGGCGGCGGAGAGGAGGAGGGGTCACGAGCGGCGGAGGGTGGCCGGAGGCGGGGCAGTCGCCGGAGGCGAGGGAGGAGGGAGGTGAGAGGGAGCGGCAGGGTGGACGCGTTGGTGTGGAGGTGGGGTGGGGCGAGTGAGGTGGGGGTGCGTCGTGACAGTCTTTGGGGAGCGTGGGGGCCCAGTTGGCTGGGGCCTGCTGCAAGGCGTCAGTGGGGCATGGCCTGGGGCGGGACCGGGGCAGGGAAGAGGGCTTGCGTGTGTGCGTGAGTGGTGTGAGTCTGGGAGGGTTGGCTGTGAGGGAGAGTGGGGTGGGATTGGCTGGGCCACGTGGCCGGGTTTGATTGGGTGGGGGAGGTAGGTTAGGTGAGGTGGCAGGATGTTATTGGGTAGGGTGAGGTGGCTTGGGTGTGTGGGTAGATAATTGGGTGAGTTTAGGATTAGATGGGGCAGGCAGCTGGACCGATTTAAAAACTGGGGCGGTCGTTCGGGTCGGGTTGGCCCGTTCGACTGCCCCTACTAAAAATAATTTAATATTTATTTTATTTTCAAATATCTTTGTAACTAGTTTTGGCAAACAAAATATTCGAAACATCCGGGGGTTGGCGTTTGAATAAAAGACGGGGCGTTTATAAAACAAAACGGGCTTAGCAAACATAGCTTTGGCAAACAATGCATGATGATGACGATGCAATGCACAAATTCAACGCGATTTTCTAGTAGTGGTTTTTACGGGATGCCACAATTCGACACCACTAACAATGGATCTCGCCCTCGAGATCCGCCTCATGTACCGGAAAGGAAGGTCGGCGGTCTGAATCTTCTCGCATCGTGTAGATCCTCGCGACACCACTAACAAGAGGTCGTTGTCCGTGATCGTCGAGAGGACTCTCCGGGGGCAAAGGTCGAAGGTAGAGGTATCAACAAATAAAGCCACTTCTAACTTCGGTGGAAAGGGGAACCGATGCATTCTCATCCACTTCAATGTACAAAAGCGAATAGAAAGGGTAGTCGGCATGGGGGCCAATCCATCACGCACCCAAACTATTACTCCGCACAATCGGTGGAAAAGAGTGCAACCATTCTCGGAATCAGACTGAAGATCTCGACAAGCGAGGTTCGGAACAACGGAGTGATGCAGACTCTGCATCGGATCCGGCGTAGAGGATGTCGTCGCGTCGGAAAACACCGGAAGGCACAAACAAGGAATAAAGAGTGGCGACACCTTAGACGGATTCCTCAGGCAGCTTGAACACCAGATGATAGATCACCGTTATCAGAGGAGGACGCGAAACCCTAAAGGTACGACGGAAACCCAACCACGAGAATTCCTGGACTCGAAGAAAAAGAAGAGAGCGGATTCAAAACACGTAGAGATAAGAGAAGAATAGCAGAGGGGTAAGGAATAAAATCAGACCTAATCAGAACTATCCAACCGATTTTGCAAAAATAGTTTTGACACTCTACTTCGGCCGTTAGCTAGGTTATCCTACAGGCTGGACTTGTGGGGTATCGCAATGCCGAGCTCGATACCACTCAGTAACACCCTCGAATCGGACCTATGCAAGTTTGGGCAAAATTCACCAAACCCATAGAAACGATTCAAAGGTGCTCACCAGCACTTTCGTGCGGGTGGAAAACGGCAATAACATTACACAACAGTCCTCGATGGGACCCAGCAGTAGATATATATATGGCAATGACTCCATGAGTCAGAATACAGATATATTATACAAAGATCCAAATCACCTTGAAAACGATAGAGCGTCCAGCTACGGACAAGATGCAAATGGGGCTAAGAGCCCGAAGAATAACCAATGGCGTCCATAACCTCGCTGTGCCAAGCCGGAAGGGTAACCCCGCTAACGACGCCGATCTCAAACCTGCTTAAACAAAGGTGCCGACAAAGGGCAAAGGAAAAATAAGAGCGTCAAGATCGAGGCCAAGACACGCAGCGCGAGGCTAGAATTCGGCGGTCCTCGTACATAGGTATGGTGGATCAAGCGGCAAAGATGCACTAAACAACCTATAGAGACTCGATACATCGCGGTAATCGGAGGGGTAAGAAGGACCTATTCGGATCCAACCCGATACTATCATCAAACAAACCCATCTGGCGTTTCCCCTCGAGACCGCGAGGAAGTCAACCGAGGAACTCACACGTTGGCAGTTTACTTATTCGATTATAGTTGCGGCACTTTACTAGTCGGTTTAGATAATCGCTCGATAAAGTAAGCAGCAGTGGGCACATTTAGTTAACCATTCCGTTATAGTTGCAACAATTACTAATCAGATACAGATAGCATGAGAAAAACCCAAAACCCAGCAGTTGTTGGTACTTTTATTCAGCCATTTCGTTGTAGTTGCAATACTTACTAGTCAGATACATTTGTCGCAAGCGACAACCAAACAAGCAATTGTGGGCAGTATTAATTAGCCATTCCATTATAGTGAAGCTAATTACTAGTCATTATAAGTCAAATTTATAGCAGTAAACTTTAGTTATGCTTGTCTATGATCGAGATACTGTGCTCCAAGTCGTCCATATCCGCGGACACGGCTTTCAGAAAGTTTTTACCCGGCCGGGGTGCACCAATAGCAACACACGCTCGATCAACCTCGGAAAAACCAAAAACAAAACCCAACGAGGCTTTCACGACTGAACAATCACAGGATTCAGAAATATTTCAGGGGGCCACCCCTTAAGTAGAACCCGCAACAATCACAGGATTCAGAAATACTTCGGTATTTCTAACAGGAACATGACTAATAACATCTTTATAAGAAGCATGGTACTTATTCCACTTTTTATTGGGAATTTCTATGTAAGAGGCAAAGGCCTTAAAACAGTTGGAAATACTTTGGGAATCAAGACCAAACTCATTGCTAATATCACGAAAGTTATCAAGTCCCATAAAATATCTTATGCATTCAAAATCATAGTTTATACCTGACTTTCTTCCTTTGTCATTCTCCCAAGCTTCAGTGTTCTCTTGAATACGGTCTAGTAGATCCCATTTAGCTTCTTCCTTCATACGTGTGAATGATCCAACACAAGAAGCATCTAGTAAATCTTTATCATGAAGAGAAAGCTTAGCATAAAAATTATTGATAATAATATTGTTAGGGAGTTCATGAATAGGACATTTAAGCATTAGTAACTTTAACCTCCCCCAAGCTTGAGTTGTACTCTCTCCATCACGAGGCCAAAAGTTATATATCAGATTCCTATCCTTATGAATCTCTCTGGGAGGATAGAATTTAGAATAAAAGAGAGATGCCATTTCTTCCCATTCCATGGATTGTCCATTCTTCAGCAGCTTATACCATTCTTCAGCTACCCATTTCAAGGATATAGAGAGTAACTTCTTATTCACCTGTTCAGTTGTGATACCTTCACACTTAAACAACCCGCATAATTCATGGATAAAAAGCAAGTGATCACCAGGATGAACAATTCCATCCCCTAAATAATAATTATCCATAACACGATCAACAATACTTGTAGGTATCTTAAAATGATCTATCTCAACAGGCGGTGGTTCATCTACTACCCTAATAGTGGTAGTAGTTTTCCCGAACAGAAAACCAAGTGGGTTATCCATATTGGAAACAAAGTAAAAAATATATACAAAAAGCAATACTCATAGTAGAAGTTTCCTTTACCAGTTCCACTCTTCAATAGCGCTTCACTCCCCGGCAACGGCGCTAGAAAATAGTCTTGATGACCCATAAGTATAGGGGGTGTATCGTAGTACTTTCAATAAATAGGAGTGTCGATCCCAAAGGGGAGCAGAAGGTGTTGACTAGTGGTATGGAGCATGACATTTTTGTAAATATTTAACAAATGGATTTTTAGGGGTTTTCTGATAAAACAACAAAATAAAGAGCACGTAATAAAGACAACGAACAACTGCAGCAAGTGGCCCAATCCTTTCTTAGCAAAGGACAAGCCAGTAGAAATACTTATAAGGACCAAACGTTCTCGAGGACACATGGGAATTCTGTCAAGTGCTTTCGATTCAAATAACTAAGTACTCTTCTTTGGTGTTGTAAGTGTTGTGTGGGTGAACCTGTTCTAATGTACCAACCTTGCTTGTACTAATACATACTTGTGATTAAACCCCCTACAAGCATCCGCAACTACAGGAAAGTAATTAAGATATAAACATAACCACAGCATTAAACTCTGAGATCCTACACTCCATTGTGCAAAGGTGTCCCAACGGGGGTTCAGGTTTCTGTCGGCAACACCACAATTAGTATAAAAATACACAATGCATTCCCCTAGGCCAATAAATGGTGAAGTATCATGTAGTCGACGTTCACATGACACCACTAGAAGAATAGAACCACAACTTAAATACTAAACCATTGAATAATAACTCAACACAAATCCAGTACTAACAACATGACTTCTCCCATGTCCTCAAGAACTAAACGAACTACTCATGAGACATCATATGGATCAAGATCAAGGTTGATATGGTAATGGATAACAATCTGAACATAAACAATAATACAATGGTTCCACTCACAAGCATCAACTACAATAGTGATCAACACCGGGAAAGTTTCCCCTAAGAACTAAAGCAATATCCAACACGATTGTTACAGTGGGATGGAGTGGTGATGATGGTTCTGGTGGAGATGATGGCATGGATGATGATGATGATCCCGATGAAGCCTAGCTTGATGACGTTGTTGATGGCGACGATCTCCCCTCTCCGAGAAGGAATTTCCCCGGCAGAAATCTGTCTGCCGGAGAGCTCTTTCTCTCTCGATATTTTCCGCCCCACAGAGGCGGCGAAAATCTTGCTGTGTTCCCTCCCCTGGTATTAGGGTTCTGAGAGGAAGATATAGGCGAGAGGGAAGAGTCGAAGGCCGGCCAGGTGGGCCACACCTGCCCTAAGGGCGGCCCAGCGGGGATCCGCGCCTAGGGGGGTGTGGGCCCCCTGTGGCCCAGCTACGCCTCCCCTTCTGGCTTCCTCCGTCTTCTGGGAAAATATGATTTTCCAATATTTTTCTGGTATTTTTCTTATCTTCGTGAAATTGCATCAAAACACCTCTTTTTCCATCAGAAACCTGACTCCGGCAGTCCATCCTCCCAGAATCATCCAACATGCAAAACAGAGGAAAATACATAAATAACACCTCATAATAATACGTATATCAATGAATAGAGGCAACTTATGATATAGAATGGTGATGCAAATTGAACGTATCAAGTAGCCCCGAGTCCGTAGTGGAGTCGCGGACTTGACGTAGGACTCGAAGATAGTTGCGAGGTGTGGTACCTTAGTCATTTCTTAGGTGCACGGCCAATGCTCCTAATAGGAGTAGCCCCCGAGTAGTTTCTCGAAACGTAGATTCGAGTAAGTACTTGATTGATCAGTCAAAAATTTCTAGTCGTTGCTGGCTTGGCCTTGATGACGTCAGTGCTAACGATTGGTGATCTCAACCGTCTGAGGCGCCAGAGATTATGCGACGGGACGACCGTGGGTCCCACCGTCTGACTTGAAGTTGACTAGCCACGCGCAGACATGGCGAAAATTACGGCGTCTCCTCGGTTTCCATGCATAGTGGACGGCGTGCTGGCGACAGTTTGTTGCTATGCTGACACGTGTAGGGTTGGATCTGGGTGTGCGCTAGGGCTTCTGGATCAATGGCTCATCTGCGTCGTCTTCCTCTTTTAATACCGTGGGTAAACAGTGATTTTCTTATACCCTTTGCCATTTTCTCATCGCCATTGCCTCCATTTTCATGAGCACTACTTCTCTCCACTGAGCACTGGAAGTTCTTCGTTCCTTCCCTTCTTCTTTTCTCCGCGCGCACCGTCGCACTCGTCGCCGCACGATGGGCAAGACCAAGAAATCCGCTGCCGGAGCTGGGTCGAGTGCCGTCGCTGGTGGCAAGAAGATCGTCGTGACCACTCGCATCACTGACGGTGGGTGAAGGCGCATAGAGATGCGCGACAGGGATCTGCGCAAGGTGCGCGATTCTGGATTGATCCCCCAGAACAAGGAGGACGCCATCCTCCCTGGTGATGAGGTAATACCCCGCCCACCCGAAGGGTTTCGGGTGATGTTTTTTGCATTTGTCATCCGTGGTCTCTCTCTCCCTGTTCACGATTTTCTTTGTGGACTCCTCTTCTTTTACGGGATTCAATTGCACCATTTGTCTTCCAATTATCTTCTTCACATTGCTTGCTTCATAAATCTTTGTGAGTGTAGGCTCGGTGTCGAGCCGCACTTTGGCCTTTTCTATAAGCTCTATTCCGTGAAGAGGCAGTCCGGCACCGGCGGAGTCTATCCGCTCGGTGGCTGTATCATTTACATCCGCTCTTCCATCCAATTCTTCTCTTTTTCTATATGCGAGTCCATCCAGCAATGGTGCCAGAAGTGGTTCTATATCTGTGATGCTAAGCTGGACGGTCAGCAAT
The DNA here is from genome assembly GCA_030063025.1 of Avena longiglumis. Taxonomy (NCBI): domain Eukaryota; kingdom Viridiplantae; phylum Streptophyta; class Magnoliopsida; order Poales; family Poaceae; genus Avena; species Avena longiglumis. Next base: position 449,322,197 of record CP125974.1, on the reverse strand, counting down.
ATGGGATTGCCCCCTTTGATTCCTCCCAGCAGATCTTTCTAAAGAGATCGTGGAAGAACCACATCCTGGAAGGTGAATCTGAAGAGGTGGAGAGGCTCTACCAGCGGGTGGAAGCTCTTCAGATGGTGCCGGGCAAAGAGGTCAATGGTGTAGACATCATCCACACCTTCCTCAAGTGTCAGGTGCAGCCACTACAAGCGAGGGTGCACCTGATGTTCCTCTACGCTGACTCCAGCGATCCGACAAGGGTTTCATTCGAAGAATTGTCTTCGGGTGACCTGGATAGGTCCCTTCGCCCCCTGCTGAATGCCAAAGTCGATGAGGACCTGTTACCACCGTATTTTGGCTAAAGATGGAGATGGGCCGTGATCAAGATGGGCTTGGAAGATACATATATTCAATGTATTATTGATCGGCCTAGTGCGTAGATTTGGGCTGAATTGCCCGTGTATCTTGTATCATAGTAGGATTCGTGTTTGCTTAGGTTCCGTTTATGTTTAGGTAAGATAGAGTTGTAGAGTTATTCCAAAAGTAGAGAGTCTCCGGACTATAAATATGTACCTAGGGTTATTGAAAGAAAACAACAACCACGTTCACGACAAACACAATCTCAAGATCGCCACCCCTTGTTCTTAGGGTTTCTTTCGTAGTAAGTGTTGCCTAGATCGCATCTTGCGATCTAGGCAGTATCTACTTATTTCGCTACCCGGTTTTACTCGTACTGAAGCGTTGTTGATGGAGAGTAATACCATTATCATAGATTGTTTGAGGCTAGCATCGACCGCCATTATTATCGCCGGTTATGCTACCTCTATATCTCGCTACCCTTGCACCGTGTCCCAAAGTGCAAGGGTAGCACCTTGCCTGATCTTTATTTAGTCGATTCGATCTGTTATAGTTGTGCCTTGTTCGTCAAGGTTTAGTTTAATATCTACGTAATCAGGCCTTACAAACGGGTTGAACGATCCGGTAATGCATAAGGATGTGGCTTATTGCTCTAGAGAGGATGTTCCGAATTGGCTTTATGTTGGTTATTAGGCCTCTAGGGTTGATATTCTTCATCTTTTGTACGCATTAGGCTCAATTACGCCGTAGGACGCCCAGATGCAGTGAAAACGTTAAACTATCGTAGATCGATTTAACTTGTAGTGATCAAGCAAAACCCCATGTTATTATAAATCTAATGCAGAACCATGGGGCAATCGGCTTTAGGAGCCGATTTACAGGGAAACCTGGGAGCCGATTACGGCTCGAATTTTACGTATACTTGTTTATCATGCAGGAAATCAATCGGAGCAATCCTTCACCTTCCTGACCAGGTATAGGTCAGGTGGCACGCCGAACCAAGCCAGACGCAGTGCGAGCTTTCGGGCCGTCGCCCGAGGGACCAGTGGCCCACCAGAGCCCGGAGCCTCCCGCCTCCGTGTTGTCGGCCGCTGCTCGGTGGGTTTTGGCAGCAACACATTCTCGCACGCCCGGTGGGACCTTCAACAACGTCTACATCAACACCCGACGCTGCAATGGAAAACAGGCCAGTAACGTACAATGATCTTCCTGATGAGCACAAGGCCAAGTACGACGAAATCAAGGCCCTCTTCGAGGAAGACCTCATCGCCTTTTGAGAGGACCCGACGCATGGCATCGTGTGGAAAGGGTTCTCCTCAAGGCGCTCTTAATGAGGTGGATCTGCTCGTTCTTCGAGGAACGCACTGTGGCTCTATGACAGAAGTCAACTACATGGTGGCTCATTCTTTGCACCGCCATTCGAGAGCCCGTGAACGCTTTCGAGCGGGTCGCGGTCGCGTAGTCCAGGAGATCATGAAGCAAGATTTCTCCGGGGGACCTACTTTAGGGACTCACCAGGGGAAAGACCGCCCGCACTGCATCAGATCACGCTCGCACTTGCCGCTCCGTAACCGCCGGGCAGCCACGCCGCCTACAAGGTCGAGGCGACCCAGATTGCCAATTCCTGTTCGAGCCACCTAAGGAGATCCCACACGGATATATATGCCACGCGTCGGATCGCAATAACTCGACACGCACCAAACAGATTGCAACCGCGGAGTTGCCGCGACAGAACCCTTGGGGGATCTTCCGGGCAAAGTCCGGAGCAGCGATGGGGGATGGGCCGACAACAAAGCGTGGCTAGCCAAGTATGCCATCGAGCAAGTCATGAGAATCTAGCCTCAGCTCAAACAAGGAGCAAATCGGTACCATCCTCGAGGGACCAGTTCGGCCGTCAAGAGAAGGACAATCGGCTATTCAAAGCCGCATTCAACGAAGTTTGATCTCGATTCCGCCGCCACCCAAGTATAAGCTCCCCGAGTTCTCAAGATTCAGCGGGTCAAGGGTCAAGCTCGATCGAAAGCACATAAGCCGATACCGCACAACTAGGCATGATTTCGCATCGATCGATGCGTAAGATTCTTTTGCGCAGCCTCGACAGACCTTTTGGGTGGTACACCTCATCGCCACCGATTCAATTCAGACTGGAAGCAACCGGAAGAGCAGCCCACATCCAAGACTATTCGTGAGGCTACCGAGGCTGGCATTGCGACTGGCGCAGCGGCAGGCGAGGAGAAATGTAGCCGAGTACATCCAGCTTCAGATCAAGAACCGATGTTACTCGGCTTAATCGAGAAGGAAGCCGCCGAGCTCGCGCAGTTGGGTCTCGCAACACCCATCAAGGACTTAGCGCCTGTAGAATACAACTCATTGGCGACATGGCCCGTAAACCGACGATGTATGAGCGCCACCACCGAGTTGTACCAAGACAAATTCAAACGTCCGATAAGCCCGGTCGATGCGAAGAAGAAGATCCAACGCAGACCAGGAGGTGGCCGTAGCTGAATGGGCTCGGGGGCAGATCTCGTGGCTCGCAAATGGGTGAAACAAAGAAGGGCTGCGAAAGGGTTCGACTTCGGCGTGAGCAAAGCCGAGCAGATATTCGATCTCTCAAGGAGAAGCACCGAGATTACCCAAGGCCACAAAATCCCTACGGCTCAGAGAGATGAACGGAGACCATACCGCAAGTGGCATCATTCGCTCACCCACACCACCAACGAGTGCAAGGAGCTTCCGCCAAATCCAAATGGCGATAGAACAAGGTCGCCGATCCTTGGGCAGTTCGCCATGAAAGTGGACACAAACCCATTTCCTGCCACAACATGGTAGAACTCGAGCCCGCGAGGCGAAAGCTGGATTTCTCGCTCGGTTAACATGGCAGTGGTCTGGATACCACCATGACACGCAAAAAGAACGGTGGTCGCCCTGGGCAAGGAAAGAAAGGAGGCTAGTCCATGCGATCGCCCAGCCACAATGACGGAGGTACTTAATAAAGGAACAAGTGAGGAGAGTGCGATATCGTAAGCCACATTCTACGATCTCCTTAACAAGTATGAACGCCAAGATGACCAACGCCGCCATGACAGAGACGACGGAAGATATGAGCACCTTGATAAGGGACCGTCGAGAAAAGGAAGGCGCAGACAGGCATTGGGATTGTCCTTTCTTCAAATATTGTCAAGACAGGAATGAGCCGATTGCCTACAATCGCCAACCGCCCGAATGCAATCAGCGGAAGGAGGACACAAGGCCGTGGTCAGATTCAACGCTTAGGGCCTCTTCCGCCTGTGGCCACAGGAGTCCGCCGAGCGTAAGGCCTCGAGAAGCCAAAGGATGACAAGGACGAAGACAGTATCACCGCCCAAGGTGGTGCCCGGACTCGACACACCCAAGCGAGAGTGCAGCGGCGTGAACTTAGAGGAAGTCAAGCGCAGATTCCACGCTTTGAAGAAAGCACGCCGATCCGGCCAAGGTGAGGCAGGCTGTGGAAACGGAAGACCACCCGACCAGGAAAGAGTGGCGCCCCAAACCGGTAAGAGCCGATGCAAAGACATCGGCTAGCACAAACATGGTGTTCGTGCTCCCGTCAGAATTCTGCGCGCCAAGAACCGCTGAGCTACCCGTGGCACAATTTGATCGGTCCACGGCCGGTTATCTTTGAGAAGCCGTGAGAAGGGTTACAAACATCCGAAGGCCTGCACCGCGAGGTTACATCAATGGGCAACCTGTCGCAAGATGCTGGTGGACACCGGAGCTGCAACAATATCATGCCATACTCCATGCTACGACGCTTGGGACGCCACCGCAGATCCGATCAAAACCAACGCCACGCTGAGCGACTTCAATGGTCGGGAACACAAAGTGTCGAACGTGGACTTGACGATAAGGCAGGAAAACCGCACCACGCCATTCTTCGTCGTGACAGCAAGAGCACTAATCGCCTTGCTAGGAAGGGATTGATTCACGCTAATTGTGCATCCCATCCACAATGCATCGCTGCGATCCAAAGGGGATGGAGACGAAGTGGAGGTCATCCACGCAGACGATTCCATCGAAATCTCCATCGCTGGCATGAACGTCTGGGAAGCAGAAGACCAAGAGCCGATCTCTGGAATCAATCTAGACGGCTGCGAACGTATTGAAGCTACAAAAAACGGGGTGAGGCTGGTCTTATCCACTGGCCTTACAGAGTAGAAAATCCCACGATCATCCGTGGTACGGCCGATCCCTGCGATCGGCCACAAAAAATAAAAAGCAGCGATCATACGACAAGCAGTTCAGGTAGTCGCAGCAGAGAGATGCTCTGCCACTGTAAAATAATGAGGTGTAAACCGTCCTTGACAGATGCAAGCAAAAAGGGGGCCGATTCAGGCGATCGGCCCAAATTATTTTTGTGGTCCTCACCCACCGTGTGCCCTGTGTTTAGCGTCGATTTGACAGGTGACGGAAAGCTAGGGTACGGGTTTACATCCGCTGATGAGCTAGAAGAGATCGACATTGGTCCTGGGGATAAGCCACGACCAACATTTATCGCCAGAAGTTAGAGCCAAGTCTGCGGGGCCCGATGATAGCCTGTTGAAACAATATCCAGATTGCTCACCGAGACTACACAGATGCTCGGATTGGACAGAGCATCATCGAGCATCGCCTCCGCCAAAAAGGATTTCGCCGTTTCAAAGAATGAGCACGACAAATGAAGGCCGAAATTCGGAAGAAGTCAAGAAAGAGGTCTAAAAATGTTGACGGCCAATTTGATCGGACCATGGTATGCCGAGTGGATTTCTAGTATCGCATCAGAGAGAAGAAGGGTGGCCAATGGCGGGTTGCTATAGATTTTCGAGATCTCAACAGAGCTACCCCAAAGGATGAGTATCCGATGCCGGTGGCAGAAACATTAATCAATGCAACGGCTGGTCATAAAATTTTGAGCTTCATGGACGGCAATGCCGGTACAACCAGATCTTCATGGCTCCGTAAGACATACACAAGACTGCATTCGAGTCCTGTGGTCCGTGGGGTTATTTGAATATGTGGTCATGACGCTTGACCGAAAATGCCGCCACGTATCAACGGGCCATGAATTATATCTTCCATGATCCGATCGGCAACCGGTGGAAATCTACATCGATGACGTGGTGGTCAAGTCCGCCAACGCACGGACACTTGGACGATTCAGAACGCGGCCCGGACCGAACAAGAAAATTCGCCTACGGATGAATCCAAAGAAGTGCGCCGGGTGACTACGGTCAGTTCTGGGTTTTTGGTCCATGAACGCGGATTGAGATCGGCCTGAAAAGCCGGGAGGCGGCGTAACAATGAAGCCACCCACCACCAAGAAAGAACTGCAGTCCCTTATCGGCAAGATCAACTTCGACGATTCATCTCCAATCTATCGTGAAGGATTGAGCCGCTCATGAGACTAGTTAAAATCAAATCGACGAGGAATTCACCGGGGGCAGAGCAACAACGAGCCTTTGACGAGATCAAAGAGTACCGACAAAGCCACCAAGGTTAGTTCCACCTCACCGACAGCCATTCTACATTTACTTGTCGAGTCGACACGCCCATCGCCGGTAGTGGTGCAAGTGTATGATGGGCGAGCGAGTCTTTTACATAAGGTGAGGATGCCGGACGCAGACAAGGTACCGATATCGATAAGTTGTGCCTCCGCTGTTTTTCACCGCACCAAGTTGCGACACATTTTGCTATCGCGTAAATCATCATCATATGCAAATCGACGTCATAAAGCACATGCCGGCTCCTATGTTAAAAGGCCTCGGGCAAATGGATGTTTGCACCGCCGAGTTTGACATCCGTATCAACCCGCGAAAGCGCTTAAGGGATGGCGCCGCTGATCTTATCGCCGAAAGGATCAATACTAACATAGCCGCACCGTCCATAAGAGCGTGGGCTATGTTTTTCGACGATGGTTGTGACGATGGTCATGCATCGGCATTTTACTCGTGTCGCCTGGGGCAACATTTTCTTCTCCATCGATTGTCTACCTCTCGCACTAACAATGTAGCAGAGTACGAGGCGATATGCAAGGATGGAGTTACTCCTCAAGCCGGAGCAAGTGGAAATTTTGGATACCCAAGTTGGTGATTTCAGCTCACGGAGGACTACAAGTGCGAGAGTCCCTCTTCCCATTATGGCTGCACTGCCGCGAGCTGATGACGCAATTCCGGTACATCAACTTCACTTGGATCCCACGAGCGCAGAATACCGAGGCAAACGATCTTGCGCAGATAGCTTCGGGGTACAAGGATATGGTAGAAGGAACCGATGTTCGTGCACGTTCCTCGAAGCAGACGACTGGAGAGCCGATATCTTCAATTACTTGAAAGATTCGGCTCGGGGGGCACCTAAACGGATAAGGTACAAAGCCATGAAGTACGTGCTTATTGGGGATGACATGTTTTACAGACTGGAAGGGCTATTGCTCAAGTTCGGGGACAGCCGAGGCCAATTAGCTCCTACACGAGGTACACGAAGGAGCTCGGAACTCACCAATCGCTCATAAGATGAAATGGTTGATCAGCGATCGTGGTTTTATTGGCCCACTATGCTTGAGGACTGCTTCAACTACTACAAAGGGTGTCAAGCATGTCGAAATTTGGAAAAATCCAGATGGTACCAGCACAAGTGACAATGAACCCCATCATCAAGCCTTGGCCATTCCGAGGATGGGGCATGGACATGATCGGCAAGATCAATCCTCCATCGAGCAAAGGCCACATGTGGATTCTCGCTATCACCGACTACTTCACTAAATGGGTAGAGGCTGTCCCGATGAAGTCAAGAACTCAAGGATGTTATCAATTTTGTGAAGGAACATGTCATCCATAGATTCGGGATTCCCCAAACTATCACGACCGATGGAGGTTCGCTTTTATTTCTCGAGTTTAGAAAGTTCTGCGAGGACATGGGGATTAAGTCGATTAGATCATCTCCATACTATGCTCAAGCAAATGGGCAAGTGAAGGCCCAATCGTAGTCTCATCAAGTTGATCAAGAGAAAAGTCGATGAGCACCCAAGGCGCTGGCACGAGGTTTTGTCAAGCGTTATGGGCTTATCGTATGTCATGCCATGGAGCAATAAAACCTCACCATATCATCTAGTATATGGACAAGAAGCCTACCCCGGGAAATTACGGCTGGATCAAGACGTGCACTTTTCGTGACGATCTAACAATCAAGAATACGCAACTCGATGAGTGACAAGTGGAGTATTTAACCGAGCTCAAAGTTATGGTCACCGGAGAAAATCAAAGAAAACAAGGCCAAGGTAGCTCGTGCATACAACAAGAAAGTGAAGCCAAAGGAGTTCCACGTTGGTGATCCGGTGTGGGAAGTCAGGTTGCCCTTTGGGGACTAAGGATGCAACATATGGTAAATGGTCTCCAAATTGGCACGGTCCGCATAGGTTCGACACTCAAGTTTTGAGGGGAAACGACATGCTCGAGCTATTGGATGGAGGAAAATTCCAAAGAGCGCCAACGGACAACATCTCAAGAAATATTTCCCAAGCATGTGGGATGTTGGACAAGAATTGAGGGGCCGATACATGAAATCGGCTAGGTAAAAGCACGGAAACGATGGACGGTGAATGTAAATGGGGCCGATCTGGAAATCGGCCGAGTAAAAAAATATACATATATGTAGCCGATGCACGGTCATCGATGCTAGAGGTTCACACATGTTACAAAGGGCCACCTCGACGGTCTCACCTCGCCATCTTCATATTTGCTTGTCACTAGTCGTCTGTAAGGGCACGTTTTCGTGGGCAATTGGAGATTTGGGTCTTTGTGTTTGAATCCACCGTGTTGAGGAAGGTCGCAGTCGTCATTTGAAACCAAGAAATGGCCGCCAGTGATGTGCTAAAGATTCGATCAAGGTGGACCCTATCAACGTTGTGAGAAGCCGATGGGTGGTCATCGGCTCTGCAATTTAACTTGCTTGATCGTATGCATGCAAGATGATTGAAAGCCGATACAAGGTCATCGCTTCGAACATCGACTTTCGATTATCGGCAAAATCGGCGAAGGAAACAATATTTGGGAATCAGATTTTCATTCATTCAAGATCATTGCTTACAGGATGATCGACATAAAAAGGGCCTACCATCGCTACGGCCATTACTACGATTCCTAATCTAAGCCGAGGTCGCCGCCGTCGCCGCCGCCGCCTCTTCACTCTCTTCGCGCTGCCCGGCATCGCCCTCGCCGCCGTCAAGAAACCAGGGACCTCTTCGCCTCGTCATCTTCAAGATCTCGCTGACCAGAAGCGAAGCGCTTCTTGCGGATACTGCCGGAGGAGGTGTCCTCCGATTCCTCCTCCTCGGCGGAAGATTCGACGCCGCCCCACGACCAGCTTGTCGTTGCCGCTTCCGCCTCTGCCGACGAGGAATCGCAGGCTCTCTTCGCCGGGCCGTGGACGATCTTCCTCGACCAGACGGCGAAATGGGCCCTTTCGCCCCACCATCGTGGGGCGAAGTCGTATGTCGCCGGGGCGGTGCTCGTGTTGGTGCTCGGTCGCTAATCGAGTTGGAGGCGTGGAGGACGACGGAGGAAGCAGAGGAGGCCATGGCGAGAAAGAGGGTTTTTCCGGGATGGGAGAAGGTTTTCGCAACCGGAGGAAGATGGGGACCGCGAATCTGCTCAGCTGATTTAAATAAGGGAATAGTGGACAAACGGTTCAATGCCATAGCGGTTTCCAGCATTGCACCGCCAAAATCGCCAAATCACGCGCAGGGGAGTTGAGAAGACAGGCATAATGATGAAGGGGTAGCGTGACGTTGTTCGCCACGCGATTCGGCCGACGCCAGTAAAAGGAAAAAAAAAGAGGAGAAGAAGAGAAAAAAACACACAGAGTGGTTTTGGAATTATCATTGCCAAAACCAGGGGGGCATGTGTTACCACCGTATTTTGGCTAAAGATGGAGATGGGCCGTGATCAAGATGGGCTTGGAAGATACATATATTCAATGTGTTATTGATCGGCCTAGTGCGTAGATTTGGGCTGAATTGCCCGTGTATCTTGTATCATAGTAGGATTCGTGTTTGCTTAGGTTCCGTTTATGTTTAGGTAAGATAGAGTTGTAGAGTTATTCCAAAAGTAGAGAGTCTCCGGACTATAAATATGTACCTAGGGTTATTGAAAGAAAACAACAACCACGTTCACGACAAACACAATCTCGCCACCCCCTTGTTCTTAGGGTTTCTTTCGGTAGTTATGTCGCTTAGATCGCATCTTGCGATCTAGGCGATTCACTTATTTCGCTACCCGGTTTTACTCCTTCAAGCGTTGTTGATGGCGCAGTAATACCATTATCATAGATTGTTTGAGGCTAGCATCGCACCGCCATTATTATCGCCGGGTTATGCTACCTCTAGTTATCTCGCTACCCTTGCACCGTGTCCCAAAGTGCAAGGGTAGCACCTGCCCGATCTTTATTTAGTCGATTCGATGTTATAGTTGTACCTTGTTCGTCAAGGTTTAGTTTAATATCTACGTAATCAGGCCTTACAAACGGGTTGAACGATCCGGTAATGCATAAGGATGTGGCTTATTCGTTCTAGAGAGGATGTTCCGGTAATTGGCTTTATGTTGGTTATTAGGCCTCCTCTAGGGTTGATATTCTTCATCTTTGTACGCATTTAGGCTCAATTACGCGTAGGACGTTCCAGTTACGTGGTGAAAACGTTAAACTATCGTAGATCGATTTAACTTGTAGTGATCAAGCAAAACCCCATGTTATTATAAATCTAATGCAGAACCATGGGGCAATCGGCTTTAGGAGCCGATTTACAGGGAAACCTGGGAGCCGATTACGGCTCGAATTTTACGTATACTTGTTTATCATGCAGGAAATCAATCGGAGCAATCCTTCACCTTCCTGACCAGGTATAGGTCAGGTGGCACGCCCTCGAACCAAGCCAGGACGTGTGCCGGAGCTTTTGCGGGCCGTCGCCCGAGGGACCAGGGCCCACCAGCAGTCCTGGGAGCCTCCCGGCTCTCCGTGTTGTCAGTCGCTGCTCGCCGGTGGGTTTTGGCAGGCAACAGGACCTCCCGGGGAAGTCTTTGACAACTCCTTTTAGCGCCAAGAAAGTGGTTTCCCAGGTGATACTTGTTCATGCGTGTAGCTCTTTTTTCAAGTGTTCGCTGTTTGCTATTGTTATTTATCTTGTTCCCTTTTCCTTTCGCTTGCAGCGTCTCAAGGTAATGGGGTCTATGCCTCCTCTGCCTGAGAAGTATACGGAAGCGTCGGACAATGAGGAGGTGGACTCCGAGTTCGAGCTTCCTCCGGTGCAGTCGCCTACTGTGGGTGCTCCCGAGGCAAGTGAAGGGCGGAGACGAAAGTGCACCCGGAGCGAGTCTTAGGATGCGTCTACCCCTCCAACTCCAAGAGGTCCGCTGTTCCTCGAGAAACATGGTGAGGATGATGGTGCGTCGTCTGCACCTTTTCCTGTCGTGCCTCTTCGAGCGATGGCTCCGCAGCCGCCGGCCAAGAAGAAGAAGAAGAAGGCGACTCCCGTCTTCAACTTATAGGACATCGAGTCATACGTGACTTCATTTGAGTCTCTTTCCTATCGTCTGTCTGAGTAGTGTGAGTTGTTGTTGATCAAATCTTTACTTGCAGTCATTCTTCGGAGGGGTCCCTTAATGCGGACACCCAGGAGGCTATAGGGGAGTCGAAGTCGATGACTTCTATCCCCCAGGTGGTGGCTGACTCTAAGGACTACGGCCCGAACTCCTCCAGGCGAGAAGCTCGGGCATCCGTAGCTCAGAAGACAGCATGCAGACCTTCGGAGTCCACGCCTGAACACGTAAGTACTATCTCTGTTGCTCCTTGGGGGGAGCCCCCGAGCCTATTTGGGTGACCTGTTGGTCGTTTTGCTTTTGCGGGGCGGAGCCTTCGAGCCCTTTTGGTTTATTTCTTTATCTTTTGTTTCTGTTTGCCTGCGGACCTTTGTGCATAGCGCCAACCTCCTTGTTCAGCAGTACCAGGCGCTAGAGGCTAATTTGTAGCAGCTTCAAGGTACGTAACTTTTCACCTTTGTTTTAGTTCGTCTGTCCCAAGGATTTGCTTGTATTGATCAGGTGTTTCTTCATGTTGCAGATGAAAACAATGTGGCTCTCTGAAGACTGGATTCTCTCGAGAAGAGCCTTGGTCAAGTGGAGAAGAAGGCCACAGATGCTATGGAGGCCAAGGAGCATTTTCAGAAGGAGGCTGCTGCGGTGACCCAGCATACCACTGCATGAAGTAGTACACTATAGTCGTTGACATAACACCAATGAAATACCGTTCACTAGTATTACATCCGTCAAAGTGGTATAACATAAACACAGCAGGTCCAAGACATGACTATAGGTTACAACTCAACTCTTTACACAAGATCCAGAGAACACTCTAGGTTAAAGAGAGAGAAAGAAACTTCTTACAACGAAGATCAGAAATGAACAACTCAGAGACTATCATACTAATAAGACTAGTATTTAAACTATTGGTCTGGCATTGATTATATTGCAATACACTATAGAAATAGGTTCTATGGCTAGAGATTATATACTTATCTAATCAGTAAATTCGTTGGCTAGAGATTATATTCCTATCTAATCAGTAACTTCGTCTTTACTTGAGTTGATGTATATGTTGACTTTCTTGATTTCATTGAAGAAATTTAGATTTTGGTGATGATTCCTGGAGCATAACTTGATGTAGACATCGTCTATACTGGCTTCGGAACCTAGCATGGGTTAAGAAGATACGTTGAGTACGAGCGTACTCAGCAAGTTCACTAGAAAATGAGTATTTGATGCACTATATCTACAACCACAGACCATAGGTCATAGGCAATGCAAGTTTTCGTAAACATTTCTTAAAAGGTCGCTTTTATTCTGAAAAGCTATGTCCGTCAGCCTTCACGGTTTACCACAACTTTCATGGAGTTCCTTTCCTGCCTCGTTAGCAGCTCCTTCCCGAAACAGGGAGTAACAAGTTACAGTTCTTACACTCTGCAGAGGTGCGTTACTTTACCCATGAGATACCTTAGCCTTGTTGCACAACCAAGTCATGACCTTGTCCATACTTCCTTGGTATGGGGCCCAGTCTAAGATCCAAGCCAATCACTGCCCTCTCCACGACCTCATATGTCTGCACGGTCCTTCGGGGCCAGCTCACCTCCGTTAAGCCCCCTTTCGGGCAGGCTAAAACCCTGATGAGTTCTCGAAGACTCTATGACCTGGTGCTGCCTGGAAGAGTACCATTTAACTGGACTATATCCCTAAACACCATTCATAGATAATCTAGACACCAAAAGTGTGGGGCGTAAGGGTCCCCACCCATATGTTGGATCCGCACAAGGAATCACAACATCACGTTACGGTCGTCTTGCCTCCATACGAGAGGAAAAGGATAGAGCTGACTTCTCCGTCCCATTGCAAATCTCATGGTTAACGTGTAATATACGTCACAAGAATCACTGGCGACATTGGTTGTTAGGTCCTAGATAATATGTTCCTTTACCACCATAACTTTCATAGTAGGTTATTACCTCATGGTAAATAACCTATAATCATTTATTATGAACATAGTGTTTCCCAACCTTTTTCAAATGCAGGTGATGACAACACTGGATTTGCAAAATACTTTACAGAAAAAATCAAAGGACATGAGCAAGTGTGAACTTGACTTTTGTGATTGCAAGATTATGCACTCACAGTCTTCAAGACAATATAAGATCCAATATCTAAAATCAGCATCATTGGTCCGGTAAGGACTAATGTTTAAAGAAGCATGATACTTTTATGCATAAGTAATGTAATGCACTTTATAAACGCGAATTCCGGGGATAACTTTAATCTAGGGTTTGGAAAATGGAAATGGTTAATTTAGAATGTGTTGTCCTTTTAGATAAGTTTCATACTTGTGCTTCTTATTAAGGCTGGTGAGTATGTGTGAAACAACATGTAAACATAATGGCATACAACAATAAGATATACTAGTGAGATGTGCTACTCAAGGACTGCTTATATGAGAATTATCTTATCTTCAAGTTTTACTTAGCAAGTAATGGCATTTATAAGAAACTTAAGTGTTAACAATCCTAAGTATATAAGTAAAGCTTAATGTAATGTGATTATTATTAATTGTCATTTGATGTTTGAAGTGGCAAAAAGAATAACATTTGAAGAAAAGATTTATTTTCTAAGGTCTAAGCAATATTTGTGGTTAATCAAATGTGGTTGATGTTGTTTGTGCTAGCTTGAATAGTTTGGATTTGAGATGCTTTATGGCTTAATTATAACAGACCAAACTTAACTATAAAGCATATAATAAAGTCTTTAGCATTATTTTTAAAGTCTTGTGGACTAAAGTTAACTTTAAAAACATAGATGAACTTAGAGTGTAATGCTTATGATATTTGTATTTTGTTCACTTCATAATGTTTCCTTAAAGTTATAAGAATGGCATTACTTCTATTTGAGTAGTCGTGTCCTAACATTATAATGGAATAGAATTATTTTCCTTTTTATAGACGAGTGGTTATAGTTTGTAAACAAGGAAGTAATATTACTTAACTACTTATGGATTCAACATAGTGTTTTGGTAGGTTTATAACTTGTGGTTAAAGTAATGGAAATAGATTTTATCAAGTCAAAATAATAATCTTGAGAATTTAATATTTGATAACTCCATTTGAATAGTAATATACACTTAAGGTTGAACGATAAATCAAATAGAATTATATTTAAAATGTGTTGAACCATTTTGACTTCATATTATCAATACTCAAGACTAATACTATTTATTAGACTCTAATTAGTTAATTTTAGAATATTAGCAAATTTTATTTACCCTTATATGAATTATTAACTAAAGAAATAGGTTTAAATTAAATTAATTAAAGTGTTTAACTTTTTCATTTATCTTAAAAGTGGAATATTATATTTTAACATGTAGATATTATTTTTGTGATCATTTTGATATATTACATTTATTTTTGTGATTTATAAATAATAAGATATGATTTTTATAAGATTTATTACTTTATAAAAACTTAATAAATAACAAATATTTAATCAAGTGAAATAATAATGTATGATTATAGTTTTAAATTATAGTTTCTTATTTTTCTAAGATTTTTGGTATTTTATTTATATTTTTAACAATTACCAATATTAAATTATGAATTATCAAAGCATTAATACATAAAAAATCTTTATTAGATAATAATTATTTAAATTGTTGACATAATAATGTTTGATAATAGTTTAATATTATTGATTTTATTTTTCTGAAACTTTTCATATATTACACATATTTTTCTGAATTATAAAACAAAAGTTATTAAATTTACAAGATTTAATCATTTTCTAAATTCTTTTTTTAAATAACTGCTTTACTTTTTATACCCAGACCAACTCTACCCTGGTCACTGACCCATGGGGTCAGGACCACGTCGGATGCCACGCGGGCAGTGGACCAGTCAACCGTGGACTTGATCAAGGATGAGATCATCCTGACGTCATCCCGCCGGAAACCCTCAGATTGGTGATCGATCGAGCGAGTTCGTGCGTGCGCGGGGTAGTGCCTGGGCTTGTTGGAAAGAGGGTGTCCCGAGGGACCTATTGGTGGTGGCGCCGCCCTATTTTGGTCGCTGGAGGACGGCCGGCGACGAGCTCATGCGGCGGTGCTTGCAGATGATCATGGCGACATGGATTCAGGAAGCAAACAAAGCTTTTAAGCATACGAGGAGACTCAGTGAATCACCAGGAACACTATGGTGCGGTCGATAGGGCGAGGCGAGGTCGAAATCGATGACAAATGTCGGTGACTGGTGGTGGCCGTGAGATGTCGATTGGCTCGACAGAAGATCTTCGGGCTTCCCTGACCTAGCTTGGGAGAACGAGGGCAATGAGGTGTGTCCAACAGCACCCTCAGGGAGGCCAGGGGGGCTCGGGAACGACGACGATGAGCAGCTCTAGCGAGGCTTGGTTTTTGGTCAGAGAAGAAGTTGGGGAGGATAAGAGGATAAGGCTCACCGGCGTGGCGGTGGCCTTCTTATAGGCAACGAACAGCGCGGCGCGGATCTTGGCGACAGCGGGCATCGCGGCGACGGCGGACGGCCAACGATGCACCAGGCAGCAGCTTCACCGGTTCTGCATTCTGGCGAGAGGAAGAAGAAAGGAAAAAGGGATCAAAGGGGTATGCGGGCTGGTCGTGGGCTAAGTGGGCCATAGGGAAGAGGAAGAGGAAGCTGGCGGCTGCTGCTTGTGGGCTATGGATAAGAGAGAGCAAGATGGGCCATGGGCCAGAATTGACTGGTGCCTCTACTTCTTTTATTTTTTCTTGTTCTCAATTTTTTTATTTTCTGTTTTGTTTTTAGGTTTGAATATTACATATTTGATTGCGATTTCTTTATAGAATTTATTTTCTAGATAATTGCAGTATATAAAAATGTATTTCAAATTCTGGTATGAATTTAGTATTTTGATAGCATACTTTATTTATTATTTTCTAACTTTATATATATAGAGATATTCTTTTATTAAATAGAATAAGTAGGATTTAGGGTCTTTAGGATTTATTTAAGATCTTAAAAATTAATTATAACATTATTTTTACTTTTATTTGGAGTAATGAAGTTTTAAAATGTTTAGTAATAGTCATAGGGTTTATTTTTATGTATTTAATCACATAGCAAAGTATAGGGTGGTTTATAATTATTGTATCCCCACTTATTCCATGCTCATATGGAAATAGTGGTTAGAGAAATGGATCAAGGAATTTACCTAATTGATGGGGATATGCCTACCGGGGTATACCCAGCAGGACGTTTCCGACTGGCCCATGAACTGGCGAGTGGGCCTGCAAAACGGCGACTGGATCAAGACCTGGCATGGATCCAAGCGACTGGAAGCTGAAGGCCCAGGAGAGTAGATAGGCCCAGTCGAATTAGGTTAAACGAGTGCCAAAACCTTAAATGATTCGGTTGAGATATGTAAACCCTAGGGAGGGTGAGTCTATATAAACCTCCCTACAGAGCGTGTAAACGTACGTTCCATCATCCACCCAAGCGACTCGCCGCCTAGCCGTCGAGCTCTCCCCATTGTACCTCCATCATAATACAATCTAGCAGGAGTAGGTCGTTACCCTCCGGGGGGGCGAACCTGGGTAAACCCCTGTGTCTCCGCCCTCATCTAGCACCGCAGATGGCTGGCCGCCCTTGCCCTTCGTTCTACTACTCGCTGCCGATTGCAGCATCTGCCATGGTCATTCCCACGACAGTGGCGCCCACCGTGGGGCCTGGCCGGTCTGGCCGGTGTTCTGCGGCGAGATCCAATCTTCCCATCAACGAGTCGGTCGCCACCGGCCGCATGATAGCGATCGGCGAGATGCTCCAGATCTTGCCGAGCAGCTACGTCCTGGCGGCGCGACCCGTCATGCGCAGCATGATCTTGCCGGTCGGCACGATCAGCCTCTTCGTCGGTCTCACCGACGTCATAGTCTCGGAGGACTCGGCTCGCATCCGCGAGTCACCGCCACGCGACCGGCTCTCCGAGAGCCAGCGCCGCACGATCCATCGTCTCGCCTCCGAGTACAACTTGGCCCACAACAACGTGGCCGAAAACTCCGCGGCCGCGGAAGACGCGGCCCTCAACGACGATGCCGACTCGGTGACCCCGGCGTCACTCGCCGGATCCATCACCGCGGCTTCGCCCGCAGGCTCCATCACCCAGGTCTCCAACGTGGGAGACTTCGAGGATCCCTCCATCCTTGGGATCTTCGACTTCGACTCCGGGTCGGAAAACTCCGCGACGAGACCGGTCGCCACGCCGCGACCTACATGGCGACTGGCACCGATCCACCGGAGGATCCCTTCTCCACCCCGATCCCTCCTAACGCCACGGCAATGGAGGTCGAGGAACTCCGCCTGAAGCTGGCGGAGGCAGTCCGCAAGTAGCAAGCCGAACGCGAATAATTTCGCCTCGAGCAGGTGACGGCGCAGGAGCTGTCGCGCTACCACCGGTAGCGAATCAGGTCGCGCTTGAACCCCACCGTCCAGGGGCGCGCCCTGAACTTCGACGACGAGAACGACCCGGCCCGCGTGGCCGAGCGCGCGATCTGCGAGAATGCGCCACCAGGAGGAAGCGTCCGGCCGCCACCAGGGTCGACGGCGAACGGCGCCCCACCTCCACCCAACCGCACACCCCCCAGGGATCAGCCGCGGATAGTGGTCTCCTCACGGGAGCGAGACGCGAACGGCCTACCACTGTTCTCCACCCCGATGGACAACCTCGTGGCAGGCCGAGCAGCGGCCGACAACATCACGGACACCGGTGACGGCGCCTTACAGATCCAGTACGTCAGGGCCCTGCTCGCAAAGGCGGTCGAGCAGCAAAACGCAGGCGCCGACTCGCAGGGTCGGGTGTACTCGCATTCTTCGGGCAGCAGAGCGGCCTCAAGCGGCCGCCCACTGGCGGTAAACACCCTCAATTGCCCGCCACCCGAACCACTGCAGCTCCAACACCGACCCGCGAACGCGGCACTCTCCACCAACGACCCCAGGCCAGCGACCAACTTCGTCGCCGCCAACGGTCAGCCCGTCGACGCCCGCACCCACATCATCAACAACCAAAGCTGGCGCGCATGCCAGCCCGACGACCTGCGACACACCCTAACCAATCGCCGCGACGGCGAGCCAATGGGGTCGCTAAGCCGACTCGGGCCCCGGTGCTTCGGACCGATGATCCGAGGCAAAAAATACCCGGTGAACTTCAAAGCGCCGAAGGAAATAGAGAAGTACGACCCCTCGTACGACCCCTCCGTGTGGCTAGACACCTACCTCATGGCGATGGGGATCGCTGGCCACACCGACCTGCTAGCCGCCTGTTACCTTCCCCTGATGATGGAGGAAAAGTGCAGGCAGTGGATCAACACTCTTCCCTCAGATAGCATCGACTCCTGGGAAGAGATGCGCGACGCCTTCGTCAGGCACTTCGAGTGTGTAACTACCTCGGTGAATTACGCTCCTAGATACAAGCCTGGATGAGTGGTAGTGGTTGAAATAGTACGGCGGGGCCCCAAAAGCCACTCACTGGTAGTCCTTTCAGACGTCCCAACCACTACCCTCTCAACAGGACTCAGACGGCGGCGAATCGGCAGCGAAGGGATCAACTACGACACAAGTGGGTATGTACGCAAGCCACCATACAAGAGTACATCGAGAGCCATACCATCTAGAAAGAAAGGAAATATATAGCAACGCATACCAAGGCAAGATTCAAATAACCTAGATAGAGCTATAATTTAGGATACTTCCTCATACAACACACATCAGGGTATCATGCGGAAGCGGCAAACAAAATCCGAGTACGGATAAGAAGCAAATCGGCATAAGATGCCATAGAAATAAGCACATCCCAACTACAGGTCTCACGGATCCCCGTTCCCGGAATCTCTACACCGAACGATCGTTGCCCATGTCCTCGGCTTCTTCCACCCAGTATCCGTCCTACGAAGGTACCTGTCCATCTAAACCAATAATTTATCGTGTGAGACCCTAAGGGTACTCAGCAAGTCTTAATGCCTCTAAAGGGGACACAACCTGGGGTGACGCAATTGCAGCGAAAGATAAACCCTAGCAGTTCTACAGATAAACGCTAACCATCCGCCTAACCAATGATAGACGGATGTCCGTGAATTTAAGAACAGCAGTTATAATGGTAATCTCATCAGATCCATCCTCCTCCCTGCTCACCAACAAGGAAGCGGATTTAATAACCCCCATCCTGGCAATTTTATTAACCATTCCATGAGTGTTGCACTATTTACTAGTCAAGTCACTTAGTCAGATTAAGGCGGTACTTTAGTTCTGCTTGTCTATGATCGAGAAACTGTACTCAAAGCCGTCCATATCCGCGACACGGCTTTTTAAAAGTTTTACCCGCCGGGTGCACCAATAGCAACACACGCCGATCAACCTCGGAAAAACCAAATCAAAACCCAACGAGGCTTTCACGACTGAACAATCACAGAATTCAGAAATATTTCAGGGGGCCACCCCTTAAGTAGATCCCGCAACGGAGATAGATGACTCCGAGACGGACTCAAGGTTTGGGTGGACGGCTGTGAACGACTGGGAACCCGAAAGTGTGGCTGGGCTTGTCGACACCGCGGAATCGTGTCCCGGTCCTAACAAGCAAAGGTGCTCCTCGCACAAATTAAATACGTAAAGTAGCATGGCATAAGTACAGGATAGTAAATAAAACCTCAAACTAGTTTGTGGCCCCAAGAAATAAGACGGAATCAAGCTCGCCTCGGGGGTCCCATATACCTCCGGATGTGGATAGCGATAAATCAAGGAACAGGAATCAAGTACTCGGGGTCTTACGGGACACAAGTGAGCAGGAAAAACCAAATAGCAGATGTTGCTCACCGGTGCCACTTTCTTTAGTTATCCCACTACTACTCAGGTTAAGTTGTTTAGGTACCTCATTTTCAACAGACTCTCACATACCCTACACATGCTGTTCTACGACTCGCATGGCCCAAACAACTCCTATAGTAGTGGCTCATGGGATGGAGGAACAAGCTGGGTGGGGTTTAAAAGTAAAGGCTATGCATACTTGGGATTCAATTTAATGCAATCGCGACTCAATGATGCAAGAATAAGATAGAGGCAATAGGTACTGTATGTATGCAAGCATGTGGAAGTGCTTGCCTGTTAACTCAGTTGAAGCGAGGGACGGATCCGGTAGTGCTCCGGTTCTCTTGATATAACCCCCGCCGGTTCTATCCGAAAAACCAAACAAACAAGGCCAACATGAATATAGAGCACAAGCATATGAATAAGATGCGTCAAGCAAACAATCATGCCATGATGAATGATGCACAATTTACATGGCAATAAGGTAACATGGCATGGTGAGGTGTGGAAGACAAGTAACAACATTTTAATGGAGTTTTGGTTCACATTTTGTTGTCATAGCATTTGCTGTACCCTATATTTTTATATGATGCATGCTGAAATTAAAGTCAAGGATAGCATAAACAGAAAGGTCTCGTCGAGCTGATCATTTTAGACATATCATTTGTTAAATTTGGAATTATAAATCAAAAGTTATTAATTATTTAAATTCCAGTGGCATTTGTGGTAATTTAAATCAACTTGGAATTTTAAATGTGCAAAAGGAAATTTGAATGGCATATTTGAATTCCTTACATTTTCCTGAATCAAAAACATATATTATTTGTCAAATTTGGATTTATATTTTGAAAGTTATTTGAAAACAGATTTCATTATGAATTTGAATTAATTTGAGTTAGGTTTAAATTCAAACAGACTCACATATGTACTTTTAATACCCAGGGGATCCCAGACTCTGTCGATGACAGGTGGGGACGGAGCTGGCGCAGGCCCACGCGCGCAGAAAGCTGGCGGTCATCATGATTACCAGCCTCTACTACCGACGGTGGGGGTTCGCGCCCACGTGCTGGTGGAAAACGGCAAATACCGACGGTTGGATAAGGGACCGCGAGTGGAGGCCTAAAAACTTGGGGAGCCCTTTTGCAAAAACCCACTGACGCTGGCTGGTGGGGCTAGGCTGGTCCGCGGTCAGGAACAAAAACGTTTGGGGGGTTTTGTGAAAAATCGCCCATGTGGTACTGTTTTTCTCCTCTCTCTGCCTTGCGCAAGACGGAGCGGCGCGGGCGGGGTTCGATCCCGCGACGCGGGGCACGCGCGCAGAGGGCGGAGCCACTGCGGTGGCTAGGGGTTGATGCAGGGTTGCAGGGCGAGGCTTAGATAGGCTAAGCGACGCTAAGGCGAGGGGAAACGAACGCGACGCCGGCGCGCACGCAGAGCGTTCGACGGAAGACGGCGGCGATGCGAGGCGAGAGGGGGAGGGAAACGATGTCTGGGGAGAAGAGTGTCTCACCAGCGACTTGTCGTTGGGGTTGGTTCGGGTCGGCGAGCGGCCGGGCGAGGGTGACGGGCGGCGCAGCTAGGGCTTCGGCCGGCTCGTGTCTCCGGTGGCTGGGCTTCCTCTTCGCGTCTCCGGGCACGGCCTGCTACATGGGTCTTCGTGATCCTCCTCCACACCTTGGAGCACCACGCCTCCGGCTGGACAAGGGGGGAAGGTAGAGGCCGAAGGTTTTCGGGCCGGCGACGGTGTGGCGGAAAAGGGAAAGAGGGGAGCGTGGGCAGGGCGCCCTGGGGTGGATCTGGGCAGCTGGGCGAGGCAGGGACGGAGGGGGTAGGATAAGAACGCAAGGGGGCAGGTAGATGGCGTGGTGAGGGGAGGTGGCTTCGGCCTCTTTTTGCACCTCCCTCACGTGCATGGTTCGGCCAGGGTGCTGCCAGGTGGGGTAGGGCGAGGCCAGGGGGACAGCAGGTCTGGGGTGAGGGCCGAGGCTGTGGGAGGGACAGAGAGGAGGGGGCTCGGCTGGGACCTGCGTGGCAGAGAGGAGAGCAAGAGAGGTAAGGGGAAGGCTCGGGTGGCTAGGGTTTAGGAGGGAGAGAGGGACCAGGGTAGCACATGGGATGGAGGATGCCAGGTAGGGCCCTCATGGCAGGTAGAGAGAGGGGGCCGAGAGAGAGGGGGTGGGGCATGGCCTCGAGCCTAGGGTTTAGGTTTTGGGGGGTGGATAAGAGCATGTTAGCTAGGGTCATTTAGGAGGGTAGATAGATGGGGTTTGGGTTTAGCTAGACTAGGTGGGGTTTAGGTTTAGCTAGTATGGGGTTTGGGGTGGCTTAGGGTTTAGTTTAGGGAAGGTAGAGATTAGGGTTTTTGTTTAGCTAGGATGGGGAGATGGCATGAGGTAGGTTTAGGGTTTAGCTAAGAGAGGGTATGGATGGAGGGAGGTGGTACTTTACTTGAACATGCATGCTTGGACAAGATCACACAAAAACAAAACAAGGAAAAGGTAGAGAGATGTGGTGATGGAGTGGTTCTTATGCTTACACATGATCACATGTGTATGCATGGAGATGGGGATAGAGGTTTAGATGATATGGATAAGAAAAACTACAAGCAAACACAAGATTAAACCAAGGGGAGGTGTCCCATGCAAACAAAGCTAAAACATTCCCAAAGCCAAGAGAAAGGTGGCACTTGCATGGCCCATGCAACACTATTTGCCATATGGTTATATTGTGAAAACAACATTATTTCATGTGGCTTTTAATCCTTGCATTCCCAAAAGGTGGGCAAAGGCCAAGCAAAAGATTATGGGTGGAATCCAACCAACAACATGAGCTAGAGATAACTCAAATAAAATGCCAAGCTCATATTAATTGGATGGTGGAATTATAAGGTGGTGAAAGAAAAGGTGGTGGAGTCAATAAGAGAGATGCCCTCAACTCAACTTGGGCATTTAACAATATATTAAGAACCAAATACAATATCAAGAGGCAACTACAATTAATCATGCACATGAGATAAGAACCAAACAAGAAAGGGTTTTATATGATGCTCAAATGCAAGGTGACATGATGACATGAGCATGATATGATAATGATGCAACAATTATATGTTGGAATTGGCCCTTTTTATTATTATAACATGTAGCATTACAGGAGTTAGACAACCGGGATGCTACAACTCTCCCCACTAAACAGGAATCTCGCCCGAGATTCTAGGAAGAAGAAGAAGATACAAAAGAGAAGGATGGTTGGCACGGAGTTCATCTTCACGCTCCCATGTGGCTTCATCAATGTAATGGTGTGACCATCGCACCTTGCGTAACTTGATGGACTTGTTGCAGTCCTTCGCTCATGGTCTCAAGGATTTTGGTGGGGTGTTCTTGATAAGACAGATCTTCTTGGAG
Organism: Avena longiglumis; assembly: GCA_030063025.1. NCBI lineage: Eukaryota > Viridiplantae > Streptophyta > Magnoliopsida > Poales > Poaceae > Avena > Avena longiglumis. The sequence continues at coordinate 449,299,016 of CP125974.1, read as the reverse complement.
GTCGATTAGCTCATGATCCACGGTCTTGCCGGGTCTTTGAAGCACTTCTTGAGCTGAGAGATGTGGAAAACATCATGGACTTTGAGTTTTCCGAAGCTCCAAGGCATAAGCAACTTCTCCTCTTCTACCATGTATCTTGAAAGGACCGATGTATCTAGGAGCCAACTTTCCTTTGATACCAAGCGTGTTCCTCTCATGGGAGTGACACGAAGGTAGACGAGATCACCAGGGGCATATACCATATCCGTGTGCTTCCTGTCATAGTTGCTCTTCTGACGACTTTGAGCAATCTTCAGGTTCTCCAGAATGATATGCACCTTCTCCTCTGCCTGAGTCACAATGTCAGGGCCAAACCAGATTCTTTCTCCTGCACCTGACCAACCAATCGGAGTTCTGCACTTGCGACCATAGAGAGCCTCGAATGGTGCCATCTTCAGACTCTTCTGGAAGCTGTTGTTGTAGGAGAATTCAGCATATGGAAGGCATTCCTCCCACTTCATGCCAAACGAGATGACGCAAGCTCGAAGCATATCCTCCAGAATCTGATTGATTCTTTCCACTTGTCCTTGAGACTGAGGGTGGTAAGCAGTGAAGTTCAACTTTGTTCCCAAAGCTTTTTGGTAACTCTCCCGTAACTTTGAGGTGAAGATGCTCCCACGGTCGAACTGAGTTCAAGTGGAACCCCATACAGAGAGACAATTGCTGATATAGAGCTCACCAATCAATTCCGTAAATTGTTTCTTTGATCGGGAAGAAATGAGCCACTTTAGAATGCCTGTCGATGACAACAAAATTGCATTGTTGCCCTTCGCGACCTTGGAAAGCCGGATGAAGTCCATCTCTACTTTCTCCCATTTCCATTCCGAGGTTTCAATGGCTGTAGAAGACCAAATGGTTTCGATGGACAGCCTTGACTCTGCGATGACATCACATTCTCGAGACATACTTGGCACAATACCGCTTCAACCTGTGCCACCAAGATTGTGTTTTCAAGTCCATGTACATCTTTGTGCTGCCAGATGGATAGAAAGAACCGAATCATGTGCCTCCTTGAGAACTTGGTCTCTCGACCGGTAGTTTGGAACAAACATCCGTGTTCAAAGAAGAGCGTGCCTTGATCATCAACATGGAAGGACTCATACTGGAAGGTCAAGCTTAGAGATGAGCTTTTGGTGTGCGGATCACCAAGTCGACGAGCGAATCTGTTCTTCCAAGAGAGGAGTAGCCAGAAGGTTCAAGAGATGCCCTTGTTCCACAATTTCCGTGTTCACCGATGTAATTCCTCGCACAAGAGAGGTCGGTTCTTCTACCATGAGGTTGTTGACATAAGCTTTACGGCTAAGCGCATCCGCCATGACGCTTTGCTTTGCTCGAGTGTAGTTGATGGTCACATCAAAGTCATTGATTGCTTCGATCCATCTCCTCGCCAAGGTTGAGATCAGTTGAGTGAAGATATACTTCAAACTCTTGTGGTCCGAGAAGATCTCACAACGGTTACCAAGCAAGTAGTGCCTCCATAGCTTCAAAGCAAAGACAACTGCTGCTAGCTCGAGGTCATGTGTGGGATAGTTGATCTCATGCGTCTTCAACTGACGAGAGGCATAAGCAACCACCTGTTTCTCTTGCATAAGGACCGCACCCAATCCTTGCAAAGAGGCGTCGCAGAATATCTGGAAAGGCTTAGATGTATCCGGAGGAACCAAGACTGGTGTGGAAGTGAGCTTCTCTTTGAGTGTCTCAAAACTTTCTTGACATGCAGGAGTCCACAGGTACTTCTTGCCTTTCTTGAGGAGGTCGGTAAGAGGCTTTGCTATCTTCGAGAAGTTCTGAACAAAGCGACGGCAATAGCTAGCCAAGCCGAGAAAACTCCGCACTTCCTTGACATTAGCAGGAGGAAGCCATTCAACTATTGTCTTCACGGTTTCCGGGTTGACTGCAATGCCCTTGGCAGAGATAACATGACCCAGATATGTTACTTCAGGCAGCCAAAACTCACACTTTGAGAACTTTGCATACAAGCGGTTCTCACGAAGCTTGTTTAAGACACACCGCAGGTGTTCTTCATGCTCCTCCTTAGACTTGGAATAGACCAGAATGTCATCCAGATATACCACGACAAACTTATCAAGGTACTCCATGAAAACGGAGTTCATCAGCCTCGAGAAGGTAGCAGGTGCGTTGGTGAGACCGAAAGACATGACCGTGTACTCATACAAGCCATAGCGGGTGGTGAAAGCTGTTTTGGGCACATCTTCTTTGCGAATTTTGATTTGGTGATAACCACTTCTCAAGTCCAGCTTAGAGAACACCACAGCTCCTGCCAGCTGATCAAAAAGATCATTTATCCGTGGGAGAGGATATTTGTTCTTGATGGTTTTAGCATTGAGAGCCCGGTAGTCAACACATAGCCTATCGGTTCTGTCACGCTTCTTCACAAAGATTATTGGGCTACCCCAAGAAGAAGTGTTGTGTTGAATGAAACCCAACTTCTCTTGTTCATCAAGTTATCGTTTGAGTTCAGCCAACTCAGAAGGACCCATTTTATATGGCCTCTTGGAGATAGGAACTTTCCAGGTTCAAGCTCAATCACGAATTCAACCTCGCGATCCGGAGGCATACCTGGCAACTCTTCAGGAAAAACATCTGGGAACTCACAGACCACTGGTACCCTCTGAATAGCTTCCATAGCATCATCATTCAGAGTCGCCAAGGAAAGAGCCGGACAAAGGAGTCGACTTGGAGAAAAGACTATATGGCCTTCGTGGATCTTCGAGACACCGAGCGTTCAAAGACAATCAATCACAACTGCATTTGTCAACCAATCCATGCCCAAGATGACATCAATGTCGAGTTGCCTGAACAATCAAAGAAGCCAAGAATGAAGAACCACCAATCTCAATCTGATTGCCATGGCTGATAAGCTCAGCCCTCATGTTTGCCCCAGGAGAAAGAACCATTAACCGCTTTTGGAGAGGAACCATGACTAACTCATTCTCATTTGCAAACTTGTGAGACACAAAAGAATGCGATGCACCAGAATCAAAGAGAACTCGTGCAGGGACTGAGTTAACTGAAAGCATACCCATTACAACTCCAAAGTAAGCTCAGCTTGAGAGGCGTTGACGCAGTTGGCGCGAACAACCGCAGACCCGGGCTTAGTGTTGATGTTGAGAGCCCGAGGCGGTGGTGCACGAACCGAAGGAGAGCTTGTTGCAGATCTTGGCGGGGGTGGAGGGAGAGCTTTGTTCTTCATTGGACAGTTCCAGCTGGGATGTCCATGATCTCCACATGTGAAACAAGCACCGTGTGGACGTGGAGCAGAGTAGCCAGGGACTCCGCCAGGCGCTCCAGGGTAATGGTTGTTGTAGCCCCTGGGAGCCGCAGTGGTGAAGTTTGGTGGCCTTGACGTGAAACTCGCAGGTCTTGGTGGAGCCGGGAGCGACGGTGGGGTGTTAGGAACCCAGACACGCCGCTTAGAAGGAGCTGCCATAACTGCAGAGCTTGATGCATCCCTGTTGTGTTTCTTGGACTCCTCAAACATTTGCCTGCTTGCCTCCTCTTGCAGTGCTGTGTGCTGTAGTTCTAGGAAGGTTGCCGGTCTTGCATGCGTGATTGCATACTTGATCGACGCATTGAGCCCTTGCCTGAACCTTTTCTGCTTCTTCTTGTCATCAGATACCTCATCACCACCATAACGAGATAGATTCATGAAGTTCCTGATATAGGTGTTGACGTTATCATTTCCCTGCTTCAGGTTGAGGAAAGCCTCCTTCATCCTTTCCATCACAATCTCTGAGAGAAACTGCTCCTTGAAAGCTGCAGTGAACCTCTCCCAAGTTGGTCGGAACCCAAAGCAGCTTGCCTTCAAGTAGTTTTCCCACCAAAGAGCCGCATCTCCCTTGAGAAGGTGAGTAGCACACTTGACCCACTCCTGCCCGAACATCGCAGCCTCGAGCAGCCTTGAGATCTCACGCAACCAATCATCCGCCAAGAGGCGGTCGAGACACATCAAACCGACGAGGGTTGAACTTGAGGAAGCTCTTGATGTCTCCGCTTGGGAGGTGGAGGAAGTGGAGCAAACTCGCTTTTCCGACGCCTCCTCAAAGCTGCTGGTTCTCTTGCATTGTTGCCAAAGCATTAGCTATGTTTGACAGCCGAGCCAGTTCCGGAGGTATGTCCTCTTGATGCGGCGTGGTGGAGCCATCCTGTCATTGATATAAAACTCAAGTCAAGATTATAATGGAGAATGATAATAATCCAAAATAGTACCAAGATGGAATTAACCAAGATTAAAGGATACAATTTACTGAGATGATATTAAAATATCAACAAAGTTCATAGCACCTAAAAGATATTAAGCATATCGCACACGACTGAAAAGGAGTGTGGTACACAAATATATCAAAGAAAAAAATTTCCACAAATTTCGGCATTAGAATACCAATAGATGCGCAAAATTACTTAACGAATCAAGATTAGTGACTCTACCGATTCAATATACAAAAGCGAATGATACAAGTAGTGGTATGGTCACGACTCCATCCCGCACTCAAATCATTACTCCGCACATGAACAAGTGGAACACATATCCTAACCCCTTCTTCTCATGACGAAACCTAAAGATTGTTAACTACGGAAACGAACACCCCAAACAAGATAGCGTCGGATACAAAGAGGAAGATAGATTGCGTCGGTTTGCAAAAGCCTGTCGGTATGGAATGTACCAACAGTTGATAACCAAAGGCAGATAAGATAACAACTTGGATGCAACAGGTAGACAAGGGATTACACACACACACACACACACACACAACCTATGGTACTACGGAAACCCAGAACACGTGAATCCTAGTTTGAACTTTGAGAAGAGGATTGAAAACGTTGCACTTCCTTACCAGAAAAAGGGTGGGTGGTAGGGTAAGAAGAAAAGTGAAAGCAGTCCTACTCTCGCGTTTTGTTTTTCCCTAATATACATAACTACCAAAATATTTGCTAGACTGACAACGACCGTTTGGCTGAAACCCTGAAGGTCGGGATGGCTCTGATACCAATTGTAACTACCTCGGTGAATTACGCTCCTAGATACAAGCCTGGATGAGTGGTAGTGGTTGAAATAGTACGGCGGGGCCCCAAAAGCCACTCACTGGTAGTCCTTTCAGACGTCCCAACCACTACCCTCTCAACGGGACTGTCTCAGGCGGCGTGTCGGCAGCAAAGGATCAACTACGTACACAAGTGGGTATGTACGCAAGCCACCATACAAGAGTACATCAGAGCCATACCATCTAGAAAGAAAGGAAATATAGCAACGCCATACGGCAAGATTCAAATAACCTAGATAGAGCTATAATTTAGGATACTTCCTCATACAACACACATCAGGGTATCATGCGGAAGCGGCAAACAAAATCCGAGTACGGATAAGAAGCAAATCGGCATAAGATGCCATAGAAATAAGCACATCCCAACTACAGGTCTCACGGATCCCGTTCCGGAATCTCTACACCGAGCGATCGTTGCCCATGTCCTCGGCTTCTTCCACCCAAAGATCCGTCTGCGCGAAGGTACCTGTCCATCTGAACCAATAATTTATCGTGTGAGACCCTAAGGGTACTCAGCAAGTCTTAATGCCTCTAAAGGGGACACAACCTGGGGTGACGCAATTGCAGCGAAAGATAAACCCTAGCAGTTCTATAGATAAACGCTAACCATCCGCCTAACCAATGGTAGACGGATGTCCGTGAATTTAAGAACAGCAGTTATAATGGTAATCTCATCAGATCCATCCTCCTCCCTGCTCACCAACAAGGAAGCGGACGAACAACCCCCCATCCGTTGGCAATTTTATTAACCATTCCATGAGTGTTGTACTATTTACTAGTCAAGTCACTTAGTCAGATTAAGGCGGTACTTTAGTTATGCTTGTCTATGATCAAGAAACTGTGCTCCAAGTCGTCCATATCCGCGGACACGGCTTTCAGAAAGTTTTACCCGGCCGGGGTGCACCAATAGCAACACACGCTCGATCAACCTCGGAAAAACCAAATCAAAACCCAACGAGGCTTTCACGACTGAACAATCACAGATTGAAATATTTCAGGCCACCCTTAAGTAGATCCCGAACGAAGCGGTGACTCGAGACGGACTCAAGGTTTGGGTAGACGGTACGTGAGCATCGGGAACCCGAAAGTGTGGCTGGGCTTGTCGACACCGCGGAATCGTGTCCCGATCCTAAATAGTACAGTGTGCTCCTCGCACAAATTAAATACAGAAAGTAGCATGGCATAAGTACAGGATAGTAAATAAAACCTCAAACTAGTTTGTGGCCCCAAGAAATAAGACGGAATCAAGCTCTGGCTCAGGGGGGTCCCATATACCTCCCGGATGTGGATAGCGCGATAAATCAAGGAACAGGAATCAAGTACTCGGGGTCTTACGGGACACAAGTGAGCAGGAAAAACCAAATAGCAGATGTTGCTCACCGGTGCCACTTTCTTTAGTTATCCCACTACTACTCAGGTTAAGTTGTTTAGGTACCTCATTTTCAACAGACTCTCACATACCCTACACATGCTGTTCTACGACTCGCATGGCCCAAACAACTCCTATAGTAGTGGCTCATGGGATGGAGGAACAAGCTGGGTGGGGTTTAAAAGTAAAGGCTATGCATACTTGGGATTCAATTTAATGCAATCGCGACTCAATGATGCAAGAATAAGATAGAGGCAATAGGTCTTGTGTATGCAAGCATGTGGAAGTGCTTGCCTGTTAACTCGATTGAAGCGAGGACGGATGGGTAGTGCTCTGGTTCTCTTGATATAACCCCCTTTCAAGGTCTATCCGAAAAACCAAACAAACAAGGCCAACATGAATATAGAGCACAAGCATATGAATAAGATGCGTCAAGCAAACAATCATGCCATGATGAATGATGCACAATTTACATGGCAATAAGGTAACATGGCATGGTGAGGTGTGGAAGACAAGTAACAACATTTTAATGGAGTTTTGGTTCACATTTTGTTGTCATAGCATTTGCTGTACCCTATATTTTTATATGATGCATGCTGCAATTAAAGTCAAGGATAGCATAAACAGAAAGGTCTCGTCGAGCTGATCATTTTAGACATATCATTTGTTAAATTTGGAATTATAAATCAAAAGTTATTAATTATTTAAATTCCAGTGGCATTTGTGGTAATTTAAATCAACTTGGAATTTTAAATGTGCAAAAGGAAATTTGAATGGCATATTTGAATTCCTTACATTTTCCTGAATCAAAAACATATATTATTTGTCAAATTTGGATTTATATTTTGAAAGTTATTTGAAAACAGATTTCATTATGAATTTGAATTAATTTGAGTTAGGTTTAAATTCAAACAGACTCACATATGTACTTTTAATACCCAGGGGATCCCAGACTCTGTCGATGACAGGTGGGGACGGAGCTGGCGCAGGCCCACGCGCGCAGAAAGCTGGCGGTCACCGCGGTTGCTGCCAGCCTCTACGGCTGACGGGTGGGGACAGGGGTTCGCGGCCCACGCTGCCAGCCTCTACGGCTAACTCAAATAAAATGCCAAGCTCATATTAATTGGATGGTGGAATTATAAGGTGGTGAAAGAAAAGGTGGTGGAGTCAATAAGAGAGATGCCCTCAACTCAACTTGGGCATTTAACAATATATTAAGAACCAAATACAATATCAAGAGGCAACTACAATTAATCATGCACATGAGATAAGAACCAAACAAGAAAGGGTTTTATATGATGCTCAAATGCAAGGTGACATGATGACATGAGCATGATATGATAATGATGCAACAATTATATGTTGGAATTGGCCCTTTTTATTATTATAACATGTAGCATTACAGGAGTTAGACAACTGGGATGCTACAGAGTGCTCCTACACCCGCGCCACCACCATCGAGGACCTGGAACGATGCGTCCAGGGACCCCGCGAGTCGACCCGCAATTGGGTCCAGCGGTGGCAAGAACTATGGTATAACGCGGTCGGCATCCACCCGGACACCACGATCCACTGATTCAAGACCTCGTGCCGCTACGAGCCATTGGTCAACAAGATCAAATGACATTCCTGCACACTCGACAACATACCGAACCTCCTTGAGATCGCCAAAAGATACGCGGAGGAAGACCCAAACCAGGAAACCGACGACGAGTCGGGAGGCCAACGCCGCACGAGCGGAAACGACAACGGACGACGGTCCGACCTACGCTACAGCAACACTCGCCTCACCGGCAAACGCCGCAATGACGGGCGAGTCGACTTCATCGCCAACGCCGGGCACGCGCAGCGCGAGCCCAAGAGCTTCCGCCGCGATGGCGGCAACTACAAGGCGAAACCAAGGTTCGACCCCGCGGCCCTCCTTAACCAGCCTTGTGTGTTTCACAGCAGGGAAGGGAAGCCCGCCACGCACACGACCGCCGACTGCCACTCTCTCAAGGAGATCGAGAAGGCACGGCGATCACGGGAGGACCCCGACAACAACCCGCCAAACGGCGGAAAATTCGACAGCGTGGCCGGCTCGCTCCACACCTTCACAGGCTTCAACACGAAGCGCGAGAAGAAGGTCATCGCCCGCGCCGTCTCCGTCAACGCGGTGGCCTAGGTGGACGTTCCCCAGTTCCTTAACTGGTCGGAGCAGCCCATCACCTGGAGCCGCCAGGACCATTCGCCACGCATCGAGTACCCGGGCCGAGTCGCCCTGGTGGTCAAACCCAAGGTGGGAGGCTACTGTCTCCCCAAGACATTGATGGACGGCGGCAGCTCCATCAACATCCTGTACCTGGACACCTTCAGGCGACTGCAGCTCCCGCAGTCGATGGTCGAAACGAACTACACCACGTTCCACGGCATCGTCCCCGGTCGGAAGGCGTACCCGATCGGCAAGGTCACGCTACCAGTCACCTTTGGCACACCAGCAAACTTCCGCACCGAGCAGATCGTCTTCGAGCTGGTACCCTTCGACAACCCCTACCACTGCGTCCTGGAGCGCCAGGCATTCGCCAAGTTCATGGCAGCGCCCCACTACGCGTACAACGCGATGAAGCTCCCCGGGCCGCGCGACGTCATCACCATCAACGGCGACCCTAACATGGCCGCCGAGTGCGAGGCCAAAGGAGCTGAACTCGCTGACGCCGTCATCGGGCAGAGACCAACCACACCGACGAGCTCGCCAAATACGCGAGCGGGGTCAACGACGACGACCCCACCATACTCAAGAATCCCAATTCGAAGGGCGCCAACACCTCAGCCTTCGAGGCAACGATGCACACCCGCACCGTCGAGCTGGTCCCAGGCGACTCCAGCCATACAGTGACGATCAGGACGGGCATGAGCCTAGCCTAGGAAGGCGCGCTCATCGAGTTCCTCCATGAGAACAGGGACATCTTCGCATGGAAGCCCTTTGACATGCCTGGTGTCCCTAGGGAACTCGCTGAGCACAAACTAAACGCCGACCACAAGGTGCGACCTGTCAAGCAGTCGCTGCGGCCCTTCAATGAAGAGCGCCGCCGAGCCATCGCCGAGGAGGTGCAGCGTCTACTCGCTGCAGGCTTCATCCGGCCAATCAAATACTCCAAGTGGCTGGCAAACCCAGTCCTGGTCGAGAAGAAAAATGGGACCTGGAGGATGTGTATCGACTACATAAACTTAAACATCGCCTGCCCGAAGGAGAAATTCGTCCTCCCACGGATTGACCAAATAATCGACTCCACTGCAGGCTCGGAGTCGTTGTGTTTCCTTGACGCCTACTCTGGGTATAACCAGATCAAAATGGTTGTTGAGGACGAGGAAAAGACGGCGTTCATCACGCCTTTCGGAGCATTCTGCTACACTGCAATGACCTTCGGCCTCAAGAACGCGGGGGCGACTTACCAGTGGTTCATGCAGGAATGCCTTGCGAGCCAAGTTGGCCGCAATATCCACGTCTACATCTACGACGTGGTAGTGAAGTCCGCTCGCCAGGGCGATCTACTCGCCGACCTGGCGGAAACATTCGCCAACCTGCGGAAATACAAGATAAAGCTCAACCCAGGCAAATGCACCTTCGGTGTACCAGCAGGGCAACTACTGGGCTACGTCGTCTCCAAGCGCGGGATCGAGGCGAACCCCACCAAGATCGACACGATCGCTTGACTCGGCAAACCCGAGTGCCTGCGCGACGTCCAAAAACTGGCCGGGAGAGTCGCGGCTCTTAGTCGCTTCATCCCCCGATTGGGCGAAAAGGCGATGCCCCTATACCGCCTGATGCGAAAGAACCCCACCTTCCAGTGGGACAAGGAGGCGGACGCCGCACTCCGCGACCTCAAGAAGGTGCTACTCGCAGCACCGCTACTCGCCGCCCCATCGACAAAGAACCCATGCTGGTCTACATCGCGGCTTCCGAGTGCGTCGTCCGCGCCGTCATGATCGTCGAGCGGCCGGAGGAAGGAAAGGAACGCCCGGTACAGCGACCAGTGTACTACATCAGCGAGGTCCTCACCGAGTCGCGCCAGCGGTACCCGTAATACCAGAAACTGGTATATGCAGTCTTCAGAGCACAGCAGCGACTGCCGCACTACTTCCAGGAGCACCCGATCACGGTCGTCTCCTCAGCACCGTTGCAGGACATCATCCGCAAACGTGAGGCGACCCGGCGAGTCGCCAAGTGGGCCGTCGAAATCGGCGTCCACAACATCAAATACGATCCACGAAAAGCGATCAAGTCGCAGGCTCTCGCAGACTTCATCCCGACTGGGAAGAGGCCCAGCAGCCGGAAAAGCTGCCATACCTCCACTACTGGAGCCTGCACTTCGACGGCTCCAAGAAAGCGGACGGCGAAGGAGCAGGGATCGTGTTGACCTCACCTAAGGGCGACAAGCTCCGCTACGTCCTCTGCCTCGACTTCACCCCCTGCACCAACAACATGGCCGAGTACGAGGCACTACTCCACGGCATGCGAGCTGCCAAGGAGATGAACGTCAACCGCCTACGTTGCTACGGAGACTCTAACCTCGTCGCCGGGCAAGTCGCTGGCACTTACGACGTCGTCTCTCCCACCATGGCGGCATACCGCCAGACAGTAGACAAGCTGGGTGGAAACTTCGCAGGCTACTCCGTCGAGTGGATCGACAGGCGGAAGAACGAGGAGGCCAACGCACTCTCTCGCACCACCCGTCGGCGTCTTCCTCGACAAGATCACCAAGCCATCAGTCTCTCCCCCAAGGGAGATCGACATCGGAGTCCCGCTGCAACCAGAGGCAGCCCTGGTCGCACTCATCGCCGAGCCAGACGACTGGAACAAGCCGTACATCGCCTACCTGGAGGCTGGCACCTTGCCGGCAGATGAGACAGATGCCCGGATGGTTGCACGTCGATGCAAATCTTTCACCATCATCGACGGCGAGCTCCACAAGCGCAGCATGACCGGCGTGTTCCAACGCTACGTACAACCCGCCGAAGGACGCAAGATCCTCCACGACATCCACTCCGGGACTGCGGCCATCACGCCGGAGCCCGCTCTCTGGTCGCAAAGGCTATGCGGCACGGCTTCTACTGGCCCACCGCACACGCCGATGCCGTCGACATCGTCCACCGGTGCGCCGGGTGCCAGAAGTACGCTAACCAGACACACGTGCCGAGCTCAGCGCTCAAGACAATCCCCATTACCTGGCCATTTGCCGTATGGGGTATGGACATGGTAGGCCCCTTCAAAAAGGCCTCCTCTGGCTTCACCCACCTCCTGGTCGCGGTCGACAAATTCACAAAGTGGGTGGAGGCCAAGCCAGTCCGGAAATGCGACGGGATGACCGCTACCAAATTCCTAAGCGAGCTCATATATCGCTACGGGTTCCCAAACAACATCATCACGGACAACGGCACCAACTTCGCCAAAGGAGCCATGGCCGAGTTCTACGAGGAACACCACATCCGGCTCGACCTCGCGTCAGTCGCCCACCCGGAGTCCAACAGCCAGGCGGAACGGGCCAACCAGAGCATCCTCCACGGCCTGAAGCCGCGGCTCCAAGCGCACCGGGTGCTGGGTCGAGGAGCTACCCTCCGTCGTCTGGGGTATCCGCACCTCGGTCAACAGGTCGACAGGGTTCACCCCCTTCTTTATGGTGTACGGCGCCGAGGCAGTCATGCCCACCGACCTCGAGCACGACTCGCCAAGGGTCGTCCACTACACGGAGGCCGCGAATGAACTCGCACGACAGGATGGAGTCGATCAACTCGACGAGGCACGCGACCTGGCTCGCTCACGCACTTCCATCTACCAGCAAGGACCCCGCCGCTACCATAGCGGCGGGTGAAGACTCGCACCTTCCAGGAAGGCGACCTGGTGCTGCGCCTCATCCAAGACAAGAAGGGCATGCACAAGCTCTCCCCCCCGTGGGAGGGACCATTCGCCATAGGGCGAGTACTCGGCAACGACGCCTACTACCTCACCGACGTCCGCGGAGACGGAACACTCGACGTCAAGCGGCCATGGAATGTAAACCTCCTACGGAAGTTCTACTCCTAGAACTGCACATATGTATCCTCCAGTCGCTATGAAATAAAACATATTGGTTACCACAAATTGTGTCTACTCTCTATGACTTGTGCCACTCGCACTCGTAATAACAGCACCAAGCTAACCGCAGGAGTCAACCTCTGGTACAGCGATCGGCACGGCCAAGTAGTGCGCTACGCGGGAACTGGGTTACCCCAGGTCTCGTAACGTCCACGAAAAACGCTTACCCGGAGCCCCATTGGAGTCGCCTAGCTCGACTGGCTTAACGATCCAAGACAACTGCCTTCGCTCCTCACAGCGACCATGATCCTCCGCATCCTCGACATGGCGACTCGAACGGCCAAGTACCACGCTCGGGGACTGACGACCAGTTCAGCGTGAGCGACTAGGGAAAACGCCAAGTATGAGAGCATGCCCAGGATTCGCCACGCGAATGACCCGACGGGCCAGGTAGGAGTGATGCGCTTACTCTGACGCGCCTAGTCCTCACCCACCCTAGAGTCGCGCCTAGAAAAACCAAGTACCACGCTCGGGTACTCGGCTACCCGACCTCGTTCGCGCAAAGGAAAACGGTGACGTACAGAGCACTCATGGGAGTCGCCTTGCGACTGGCTTTCCAAGCTCGGGCGAGTCGACCTCAATAACAAAACATTCAAAACCACAAACACATAACAAACGAGGTAAACCCCATAAAAAGGGCGGACGCGCTCGGGGACTCGTTCAACCCTCAATCACAAACACACGACAATTCACAAAATAAGACGATATCTCATTATAGCATATCACAAATGTCACAAAATACAAAGTATGCCCAATGGAAAAACTGCTACTAACGCCCCAGGGCACAATGTTTTACTCCGCAGGCTTCGACGACGACTCGCCGCCACCCTTGCGGTTGCGGATGAAGGGAGTGTACGGGTTTGACGGGTACGTCGTCAGCTCACCCGCCATCGCCGCACGGAAGGGCTGTTCGATCTTGAAGTCTCGGTGCTACGGCTCGGGGTCGTTGGGTGCAACGATCGTCTCCTGATAAGGAAGGAGATCGCCCATCGCCCAGACGCGATCGGAGTATACCGCGGCGCGGTCCGTCAGCTTCAGCACCTCAGCGATCTCCACCGAGCCCGTCGACGACGGGTAGCCACTCGTCACGTCGTCCAGATCGAAATCTTCTGGGAGGTGGGCGAGCCCAAGGCTCAGCGCCGTCGCTGCCCCGCGCCGGAACGCCGACCGCATCATGAACTCGATGACTGATGGCGCCTGATCCAAGTACCGCCACACTTAGACGAGGTCGCTGGGAATTACTTCCATGGGCGACATCTCTTGAAGATACGCCTGAATACAAGTCGCAGACAGCGCGGCCGAGTCGACCAGAGTGGCCACACACTGCCGCGCGTCGAATGACTGCGCCTCTTTCGCGCTATCAATAATCCGACCTGTGGACAGGAGGGGTAGTGAGTACATCAAACATCACACAATGGAAACATTATAGGTAGAGGCGGCACACATACCAATCAAAGGGCGGGAGAGCTCCGTGATGAAGTTTTGAAGAAAGGAGTAGTCGTCTTGAAGCCCAGCAACAAGGGCGTCGGAGACCTTACGCTCCTCAGCGGCGGTCGTAGCAGCAGCCTTGGCTCGCCCATCCGCCAAGCTCGCCTACTCCTTCGTGTCCGCAAGCTCGCGCTCAAGGTCGGTGATCCGCTTCTCCGCCAAACTCAACGCCGATTGCACCGCCGTCAGCTCACTCGCCGGGACAAGGCCCTGGCGAACCTCTTCTGCCTTCGCAGCAATCGCTTGGAGTCCCTTGTTAGCCTCTTGAATGGCGACAAGTTCCTTCTCCGCGCGACACTTCGCAGCAAGCCGGTCGGCTGATTCACGCTGCAAGCCCTGCACAAAAGTCAAACAGTTAGCAAAAACGAAATCCTAAAGTGCCCAATCGTTGAAATTCAGCGACTGGACACTCAGGGACTGGAGACCAAAAATCCTAAGTTCCTACCCGCTGAAATTCAGCGACTAGACACTCGGGGACTCGCGATCAAAAATCCTGAGCGCCCACCCGCTGAAATTCAGCGAATGCGCACTCGGGGACTGGGCGCAAGAAATAAAAGCAAGCACCAAAAGAATCTGACCACTGCAATTCAGTGGCCCGATCCTCGGGGACTGGACATACCTGGATGGATGCGCCCAGCATGCCATGAAGTTGTAGTGCGTCCACGGATGTGAGAAGAGCCGGAGTGTGCCCGCGACGCTGCTCGACCTCCGTCTCGGCGACCCCAGGTGCGCGGCTCGATGGCGTGGTACCACTCGCCGTGGCCGCTTTGGCCATGAAGCGGGGGAAGGTCGCGATGGATGCGCCGGCACCAAAAGAGGCCGGCTTGGCCATCCCAGGCGAGGAAGCACCCTCCTTGGTCGCCGAGGCCGCCCCCGCCGCAGGATCACTTGGAGCAATCGTCGTGTCATCAGACACCATGACGACTTCGTCGCTCTTGGCCTTCTTGGCACTGTTTGCGGGGGCAGCGACCTCATCCGCCTTCCTCTTCCGAGAGGGGGCCTCCTTGACGACGACTGGCGGCACCTTGGCCACGGACGGATGGCCTATCTTTTTTAACCTCAGTCCTGCAAATTGAGTATATGAGCAAAGTGGTTCGACTACAATGAAAAATAAAGCAGGTGAATAAAACTCACTTGGCGACTGGAATGAACCGCAGCCCCGTGCGGATGCCAGCCGGCTTCTCCAGTTCGGGGCCCAGTCGTCGACTGAGGCCCATCTCCAGGACATCATGCGCCCAAGACATACACGGCCTCTTTGTAGATGAGGCCGTGACAGGAGCCTCCGCAACATTTTCGGCAGGAGCTCTCCTAGGAGGCGAAGCTGCCGCGGCTGGAGCGACCCCTGACCCAGAGACTGGGGCGAATGGGGGAGGAATCAAGGCCAGAGGCACCTCATTCAGGACGGCGGTGGCATCCGTTGTTGCCGTGGTCTGTAGCGCTTCGTCCCTGGCTGGGCTGATGCCGTCGGAGCTACTCGCGGAACGAGGCGGAGATGCTTGTTTCGCCGGCTTCGTCTTCCTCTTCGGAGGGGCCTTCACCTCTTTCTTCTTCTTCTTTTTCGACGGAGTAGCTTCGCTACGCGAGGTGTGATCGGGGAGCTCGTCTTCGTCATCGTCATGACGTTCGAGGCTTCTGCTCGCTTCGAGCTCACGCTGACGCTGTCCGCGAGTTTTGCGAACCAGCGGGGCGACCTATTCCTCGGACTCGTCGCCGTCGCCGCTCCTGTCACTCTCGAGGCCGCCCCTCACAGGAGGCGATTCGCCCCCGTCCTGAACGGACGTGCTCGAATTCTCGTCGTCTGCGGGCGGAAGCCACCCTTCCACCACTTGAAATAACTGCAATAGGCATGAGGCGATGTCGATATAACGCGGCATCAACTGCGATTGCGAATGATAGAAAAATGACTTACCATCGGGGCTGGATGCTTCGCGGTGTAGGGGGCGACCCCAGCCTTCGCGTCCAGTTACGCCGCCTGGGTGATCTTCTTCAACGCCGGGAGGTAGTCCTCGATTTGCCACTCGGCGAGGCAGGATTTCGTCGAGTCCTCCCGGCCCGTGTACTCGTACATATAATGATCACAGCGGGCTAGGGGAACGAGTCGCCGCCCAATCCAGCAGTTGTACAAGTTGATGGTCTGAAGACCCTTCTTCTTCAGGCCGCGGATGGTTTGAAGCATCTCATCCACGACCATCCGCTGGTCCGTTGGAAGCTTGCCGACTTGGAGTCGGCGCGGCTCGGGCCGGTCGGCGAAGTATCTCGGAATCGCCACCTCGCCGTCTGGAGTCGCCTCGGTGACGTAAAACCAAGACTTCTTCCACTCACTCGCCGCCTTGGCTGGTAGCATTAGGTCAAAAAAGGAGGCCTTCGACTTCAATTGAAACGTCAGGTCGCCCGTAGCGAGCATTGGGCCGCCTGCTTCTTCGCGACTGATCCTCCCGTGGAACAGATCTTGCCACAGGGGGAAGTAGGGCCTGCAGCCCAGGTAGCACTCACAGAACGCCACGAAAATGGCGTGCTGCTCGATGTTGTGCGGGCCCAGGTCCGATGTCTGGATCCCGTAGAAGGCGCAGAAGCGCCGGAAGAAGAGGGATGTGGGGAATCGCAGCCCCCGTTCCAGGTGGCTGGTGAAGCAGACGAATTCTCCCTCGCGCGGGTCCGGAGTTACCTCTCTGGCCTCGGGGATGCGCCACCTGCCAACTCGCAGGATCCCGGCCTCCTCGAAAGACGCCAGTAGCACTCTCGTACACTTGGACCTGCCCCATGGTTTGGTGGAGGAGGCCATTGGCGGAAAGGTTCGTGGGGGTCGGAGGATTTTGGATCGGCTGGATCGCGATGCGGAGGAGAACGGAGGTGTGCGCAATTGGAGGAAATGACGAGGAGATGGTTCTCCGATCGCCTATCATTCCCTTTATATAGCGGTTGTTACCCGCCAAATCAGGGAGCCGTTACTACGCGGTGATTACGCCAAAAGTTACCGTTGGATTACCTCAACGGCTAGTTTTGACTGTG
The DNA here is from genome assembly GCA_030063025.1 of Avena longiglumis. Taxonomy (NCBI): domain Eukaryota; kingdom Viridiplantae; phylum Streptophyta; class Magnoliopsida; order Poales; family Poaceae; genus Avena; species Avena longiglumis. The sequence goes on along the minus strand of CP125974.1, from coordinate 449,281,936 downwards.
CTTGACGGTCCAACTTCAGCCACTCGGCTCGCCGACCCAATCACTACAACAGTGACTAAGTACTTCGCCGACCCGTTCGCCGAGCTGCGACCAGAATGACTAGTTTTTTCCTTTATTCAGGAGCCCGCCACCGATTCGACTGGGTGTCCGCATTGGAACCGTATGCTCCGACTGCCAGCAGCCACCTGCGTCCAATCAATGACGGCCTCGGGGACTACTGATGGGGATATGCCTACCGGGGTATACCCAGACGGGGCGTTCGACCGCCCATGAATCGTGGCAGTGGGCTCAAAAGCGGCGGCGGATCAAGACCTGGCGTGGATCCAAGCGACTGGAAGCTGAAGGCCCAGGAGAGTAGATAGGCCCAGTCAAATTAGGTTAAACGAGTGCCGAAACCTTAACTGATTCGGTTGAGATATGTAAACCCTAGGGAGGGTGAGTCTATATAAACCTTCCTACAGGGCGTGTAAACGTACGTTCCATCATCCACCCAAGCGACTCGCTGCCTAGCCGTCGAGCTCGCCCCATTGTACCTCCATCATAATACAATAAGCAGGAGTAGGTCTTTACCCTCCGGGGGGCCGAACCTGGGTAAACCCCTGTGTCTCCGCCCTCATATCGCACCGCAGATGGCTGGCCGCCCTTGCCCTTCGTTCTACTACTCGCTGCCGATTGCAGCATCTGCCGTGGTCATTCCCATGACACTAATGAATATACATTGAATATTTATGAGGTGTCGATGATAAAACTCATTACTAAATTTAGGGTTCTGAATTGTAATTTCTTACCCTAGGTTTTAGGTTACTTACTATACTCATATTCTTCTGTTGATGTGAATAAAGATTAATGGCTAAAACTATTGTCTTTAGGTTTGGAATCTTTAATGATATTACCCTTTAAAATAGAAAGTTATTTTCTAGAATATCTTATGGACAAGAATTGATAGAGATGTCTCCTAATCACATATGGTTATGATAATTGGAAATGCCAAGGATGTGCTAAAGTGATTTGCTATAGGAAAATATTCCTATAAATCATTATAGAAATAAGATGATAAATCAATCATTTGATATGGATATTAGGTTTGGTTATAGAATTAGGCTTACATGTTTACCAAGAACTCATACCTTCCATATTTCATAATTCTTGGTTTCTACTTAAAGAATTCCTTTCCTAGATATACTACTTCTTCCTATCTATCATCATGTGTTAACATGATGAGCTTTACTACAAATACTTTTACTAATAACTTCGCATATAGATAATTCTCATCTCTATACTTGGTTATATCAAACTACTCTGATAATGATAACCTCTAATCCACTAATTAGTTACTTCTAACTCCATTCATATACTTCCTTTATCATCCTTCACTAATATTACTTCAATAGATGTATACATCAAATCCTACTCTCCTCAAAAGCTTACTATCCTTTAAGAGGAATAACACTACTTCCATAACTCCATGCTACTCTAGCTTCAGCTTAATTATACTATTCTATATCTACTTAACTCCAGTATTTTATTTCTCAACTTCTCCTTATACCATTATGACTTGTCATGACTATTCTAGGGTAACATATCTATACTAGGGTTCAATCATGTTCTATTCACCAATGTCACTTATACATGATATAAGCATTCAATCTTGGTGACTAAAGCATGATCATTATACTTCTTTGATCATTTATGGTTTAGGTTTCCAGTTGGCTAATCAAGGCTTCATCAATACAACATTACAGGTGTATTGAAATTATCTTCTAAGTATCTCTATTGGATTAAGGGATATTGCTCATTGACTATACCTACTTAATCCAATAGGATTACTACTTGTAACTACCTTCAATACTCATCCTTGTAACCTTTATCTCAGATACTCTTTTATTCATTCAGGAGTGAATTAAATCCATTAATTATCACATTGGTCCTATTCTATTCTAACACCCTTATCCTATAGGTGATATTTAAATCTAGAATTACTATTTACCCCTTCTTACTTATTTCTTTATAGGAACTTAAGTGAATGCTATGATATGGTCAAGAGTTGATAGATTAAGAATTAGTGAATCAATAGTTGATTACTCAACATTGATGAACAACAGATATTGAGATAGGATTCCATAAGGATTGATATGGAAAGAAAGATATATGGTGAATGGTATTGACTTGGTTTCTTTCCTACTCAATCTCATTAAAGAGTTAAGGTTAGGTATTACCATGATACTCATGGTAGAATTGGATAAGAATAAAAGAAGTCAAGGGTTAGTTTTCACATTCTTGTTACTTGGGTTATATATTCTTAACTTGATATTCATGGGTACTATGATATGATCATCTAAGGATCAAATATAAACCATTAAGCAATGTATTAGGGTTTAATTTTGTTACATTTGATCTACCCTTAGATCAAATCATGTTTACCCAAAAATAAGGTTTTAACAAAGGTCGTATTGAAACTTATCGCAGTCAACTTGATGATCTACTTCAATTCCATCAAGTTAAGAGAAGCTTCAATCACTTTGATAAGTTTTGTTAAAAAGCGCGAAAATTATTCGGATTTTCTATGCATGAATGCAATGCACACATCTATGTTCGGCTTATTTCTAAGCTCTAATGTTGGGATGTTACAGCTGCCGATCGCGAGGAGTAGCTCATGGCTGCAGCAGCTGCCCGTGAGAAGGAGATTGCGGATAAGCTTATGGCTGCAGCCAAAGATTTTTCGGGTGAGTTTCCCTTGACTTGTTTGGGTCTTGTGTTTTTTTTCGACTGCGTCTTGTCTTTTCTCATTTGAGTGCTTTTCTTCTTTGTTTCATATGCTTCAGGAATCACGTTTGATCGTGGTGCGCTGGAGCATGGAGATGCGTTGTTGATGCTACCGCGGTGGTCGAAGATCGCTGCGCCGCTGCCGCTGGCTCCTTTGCGAAGGCCAAAGAAGTGCTCACACGCTTCTACAAGGAGGTCGTCCCCAAGGGCGTTGCCCTTGAAGATGTCGATGCCCTTGCAGATGCTCTTACAGAGGAAGATCCGACAATATATAAGCGCAAGCAGAAGGGCATCGGCACCTCCATGGGGTTAGCAATGGCGATGACGTCCAGAGATGAGCTGTACCTGCCGCACATCATGTCCCAGATGACGACGGCTGCATATGGCTTGGAGGTTGCTTTCGCCCTCTTTGCCTCTCACTGTAAGAGCTATGGGCCTAAGCTCATCGATCTCCTGGCTGATTATGCGGCAAAGCAGCAACAAGAGGCCAAGAGCAGGCAGTCTGGCTCCGAGGACACCCGAGATGTGGGGGCGTAGGCCTTTTGTAATTTAGATGATGTAGTTCCCTCTGTTTCTTCCTTTTGTAACCTTTTGCTGATGAACAAAACCAACTGCGCCACGTGGTGGCTTTAATGTATATAAGTTTATATTTCGAGTTGCTGCCAGAAATGCTTGTAATGTTCATGCTTGATTTGTTTGCCTTTAGGGTCCTTCGGGTGAGGTTCCGGTTGTCGCTCCGACTGCTCCTGAGTCGCGACCTTCCTTGGATGATGCGTCGCAGCTGGTTTTTCCTCGCGATCGTGTATGCAGCTTGGAAAAATACATCCTTAGCATTCGAGGCCATGCAGATGTCTGGAAGTCGAAGGCTGAGTGAGCCACTTCCAGGGAGGAGTTCTTGATGGGGGAGTTGCAGCAAATGGGCGAGCAACTGCAGTGTGAGTCTTCGCGAAATGTTGTTCTTGCGGGTGCACCTTATTTGTATGCCATCTTATTCCTTGCTTGGTATAGATGTTAATCTCGTTCCGAGGGAAGATAAGGAGCATGTTGCGATTCGTATGAATTTCTTGATGCAACAGGACCTGGAGGTTGGTGGCTTCTTCTGGATGGACCACGATCGAGCCATCGTCCTTGCGACAGTGCAAGATCGTGTGCACCAAGTTCTTCGGGTGCTTAGGCAGGCGAGGTCTTCTATGGCGGCCATTTGGGTCATCATGTTCCCTTTGGATGTTGCGCCTTCCACCTTCTGGGGCCTTCTAGCGAAATTTCGGGACGTTGGCCACATTAGGGAGTTGGTGCGGCATCAGCTGATTGCAGGGGTGAAGGTTGCCTTGTCGCTCGTTCGGCTGCATCACTGTGATGTCAATCTCATGGAAGTGGCGATTGGGCCGCCCCTTCGACCGGATGGCACCCTATGGAACATGCGCCCACATTATGCGGTTGTGGAGCAGCATGCTAAGGAGATCGTACATCTGTTCGAGCAGCGGGCGAATGTAATGCTCTCGAATAGGTAGATCCTGTAAAGAAAAACTTGATGTAAAATTTGTATTTATTTCGAATGGGCTCGTAGTGCCCTTTGTAAAATGTTATGTGTATATTGGCATGTAGTGCTCTATAGTTTGCATGTCCCTTTCGTTAGCCTGACGTGGTTAGCTACTCGGGTTGTATGTGTTTGTTTTTAGTTGACGTAGTCGCCGGGTGAGGCATAGCCCCCGGGCATGTTTTAGTGATAAGTAATGTAAAGAAAAAGATATTTGGGCCAAGTAACTTAGCTTTTATTCATAGTAATCGAGGAGGTACATTGTTTGGCTAAGTAGCCTTATTGAAAGTAAAAGGGAACTAGGGGTAGAAGCGTGGAAGTTGTGCGACGTTCCAGGGGTTGGAGTATTAGAATCCTGATACGACATCCATGAGGCGATAGGCGCCACCTGGTATGACTTCGGTGATGATGTAGGGTCCTTCCCAGGATGACTCGAGCTTTCTAGGGCATTCTTGCTTGAGTCGCAGGACTAAGTCTCCTTCGACGAAGGACCTTGGGCGCAGCCGGCGGCTGTGGTAGTTGCGGAGGCTCTGCTGGTAGACCGATGAGCGGTCCGCGGTGATGTCGCGTGCCTCGTCGAGTGTGTCGACGGCGTCTTCGAGCACGGCCGATGATTTGGCTTCGCTGTAGGTGACGACTCGTGGGGCCTTGTGGCGTACCTCAGCAGGAAGCACAGCTTCGGCTCCATGCACCATGAAGAAGGGCGTGCAGCCGGTTGAGCTGTTTGTCATTATACCCAGGCTCCAGAGAACGGAGGGTAGCTCGTCTTCCCAGGCTCCCGGGAGCCTTTCGAGTGGGCACAATAGGCGTTTCTTGATGCCGTTCCCAATGAGGCCGTTGGCTTTTTCGACCTGTCTGTTGGTCTGCGGGTGCGCCATGGAGGCGTAGGATATGTTGATGCCGAGGTTCCCACAGAAGGTTTGGAATTCCTTCGAGATGAAGTTCGAGACGTTATCCGTGATGATGCTGTGAGGCACGCCGAATCTGTAGACAATGGATTCGAAGAGTTTGACGGCAGTTTTGCCGCTTTGGTTGGTGACAGGCATGGCCTCGATCCAGTTGGTTAATTTGTCGACTGCGACCAGGAGGAAGATGTGGCCTCCTGGTGAGGATTTTGGCAGTTTGCTGATCATGTTGAGGCCCCATTGGGCGAAGGGCTAGGCCAGCGGTATGGGCCTCAATTCGGATCCTGGTGCGTGCGGCTTGTCCGCGTATCTCTGGCACGCATTGCATCTCTGGACGATGTCCTTGGCGTCGTTCATGGCAGTTGGCCAGTAGAACCGAACTCGTAGAGCTTACGCGACTAGGGCGCGGCTGCCTGCATGGTGGCCGCAGATGCCCTCATCGATGTCCTGGAGGATTCTTTTGCCGTCACCTATGGTGAAGCACCGTTGGAGCACACTCGAAATGCTGCGCTTGTACAGTTCGCCATTGATTATGGTGAAGGCTTTTGATCGGCGCATATGGCTCTGTCGGGTCATCGGGAAATTCACTATTTATCAGGTACCGAAGGTATGGCTGCGTCCATGTCTCTTCAACCGCCATGACCTGCATCAGGCTTACCATCTCGTCCTCGGTGTCGAGCTTTTCGGGTCCCTCCTGTCCTTCGGGTGGTGCAGCCCCCGAGTGCTCTGCTTCTTCGGTTGAACCCTTTGGGAATTTTCTCTTGATAGAGGGTACACAAATTTGTTCGAGGAAGACACCTGGTGGCACCCATGCACAGGTGGAGCGATGTTGGCGAGTTTATCGGCTTCTTTGTTGCTTTCCCTTCCGACGTGACGAAGCTCGCAGCCATCAAAATCCCCTTCGAGTGAGTTGTAGAGCGCGTGGTACACGATCATATTGGTGCTATGAGTGTCACACTCATTCATCGTCTGCTGGACGACATGGTTCGAGTCACTGTAGATGACGAGGCGCGTTGTGCCGCATATCTTGTCCATCTTCATGCCGTGGATGAGGGTCTCGTATTTGGCCTCGTTGTTGGAGGCGCGAAATTTCATCTAAATGATGTATTTCATCTTGTCGCCCTAAGGGGACGTCAATATGATGTCGGACCCTGCTCCGGCCTCGCGCTTGGAGCCGTCGAAGTGCATCGTCCACGATTGCGTCATGTTCGAAGTGTCTGGCAACTGGAGTTCCATCCAGTGGATGAGAAAGTCAGGGACGACCTGAGATTTGATTGCCTTGCGTCGCTCGTATACTATGTATAGAGGAGACAGTTCGATGCCCCATAGGGATACACGTCTCGTGGATTTTCGGGGTTGTTCAGGATGTTGGACAGTGGGGCATCATTGACGATCATGATCTCATGTTCCTGGAAGTAGTGGCTCATCCGACGAGCCGTCATGAATATGCCGTAGGCGAGCTTCTGATAGTGAGGATACTTGTGCTTTGTTGGAGTCAGTACCTCGCTGAGGTAGTAGATTGGGCGTTGGACCCCATGGGTCTTGCCATCTTCGGATCGTTCGACCACGAGTACGGTGATTACCACATAATGCGTAGCTGCAATGTATAGAAGCAAAGGTTCTCGCTCCTTTGGCGTTACCAGGACAGGTTAGGTGGAGAGCAGCTGCTTGAGGTCTTCGAATGCGTCGTCTGCTTCAGGTGTCCACTCGAACTTGTCCGCTTTTCACGGCAGTTGGTAAAAAGGTAGGGCCTTCTCACCCATGCGACTAATGAATCTGCTCAGCGCTGCGATCCACCCAGCTAGCTGTTGGACGCCTTTGAGGTTCTTCGGCTTCTCCATGTCCAGTATGGCCCTGATTTTCTTTGGATTCGCCTCGATCCCCTGCTGGGAGATGAAGTAGCCGAGTAGCTGTCCAGATGGGACACCAAAGGCGCACTTTTATGGGTTTAGCTTGATCTTGTAGTGATCAAGGTTATCAAACGTCTCGCTGAGATCGTCGATCAGCGTCTTGGCCTCCCTGGTCTTGATTACTATGTTGTCAACATAGACTTGAATGTTGCGACCAATCTGGTTTTTTAGGCACGCCTGCATGCACCTCTGATACGTGGTACCTGCATTCTTCAGCCCAAAGGGCATGGTGTTGTAGCAGAACGCGTCGAACAGCGTTATGAACGCCGTTTTCTCTTGGTCTTCGACCTTCAGTTGAATCTGGTTGTAGCCTGAGTAGGCGTCGAGGAAGGAGAGTTTCTCGCATCCTGCAGTCGAATCGATGATCTAATCGGTCCGCGGTAGAGGGAAGTGGTCCTTGGGATAGTACTTGTTGAGAGATGTGAAGTCCACACACATCCGCAGGATGTCCGTGTTCTTTTTGGGGACCAACACGGTGTTGTCCAGCCACTCGCTCTCCTTGATTTATTTGATGAAGTTGTCGTCTAGTAGTATATTGACTTCGACTCCAACGGCTTCGGCTCTTGGCTCGGACAGTCGTCGGATTGACTGTTTGACAGGCTTCGCGTCCGGAAACACATTGAGTGCATGCTCGGCGAATTCCCTGGGAACTCCTGGCATGTCCGCAGGACACCAGGCGAAAATTTCCCAGCGCTCACGGAGGAATTCGACGAGCGCGCTTTCCTATGCGGGGCTGAGGTCATTGGCGATCAACGTCGTCTTAGAGGCGTCCATCATGTGGACCTGCACCTTCTTTGTGTTGATCGTGGAGTCAAATGACAAGTCGGTGCGTTTTTCCTGGCGAGTAGGGGTACCCCGTTGTCTGTCACTTCTCCGAGCCTTGTGAGCTCCTCCTGCATGCCGAACGACTGGGAGATTTTGTTGAAGTCTCTATCACAGTGGTCGGATCGGGTGAAGATTCCCTAGACGGTGATGACGCCCCTAGGTCCTGGCATCTTCAGTAGTAGGTACGCGTAGTGCGGTACTGCCAAGAATCTTGCGAATGCCACGCGCCCGAGGATGGCGTGGTACTGTGATGGCCATTCCACCACTTCAAACTCCAGCCGCTCACGCCTAAATTTGTCGGGCTGGCCGAAGATGACGCCGAGCCATATCTTTCCCAGGGGATATATGGCCTTCCCTGGGACTATGCCGTGGAACGTCGTGTCTGATTGCTCTAGGCTGCATAGCAGGATCCGCATTGCTACGAGTGTGCTGGCGAACATTATATTGATGCCGCTGCCACCGTCCATGAAGACGCGGCTCATCTCGAACCCCCGATCTGCACCTCGAGCACCAAGGCAGCATGACCTGGGCGATGGATCTGTCGTGGGTTATCCGAACGGTCGAACGTGATGCAGGACTTCGAGCCACTAAGGTACTCAGGGATGGCTGATGGGGAGGCCACCGCCAGGCTGACTTGGCGGGTGATCTTCTTTTGCACCCTGTTTGTTGGGCACCCCTTCTGGATCATCAGAGGCCCCTTTGGTGGCGGGTATCTGCCCGTACCGTTGTTTGGTGCTGGTGCGATCGCTGGATTCGATGGTCCAACGGGTGGTGGTGGAGGAGCTCTGTGGGCGATGTCACCTGGTACAGGTGCAGGCCCAAATCCAGGGTTTATGATCTGCCACCGTATTTGGGTGAGACCCTCGCTGAGCTTCTGGAACTTGCGGCAGTCCTTGGGCATGTGGTTGGCCTTCTTCATGCCATCATGTTTGTCGATATAGAAGTGGATGGTGCAAGGACCAAACAATTTGTCATATGCCGAAGGCTCGTCATCGTGGCTGCAATGTTGCCACATCTGTGTGGGTCGCCCTCCTTCGCGGTAGTTGCCTCTGCGATATCTGTTGTTGCGGTTGCCGTCATTGCATCGGTCGGCGTATCCAGCCGGGATCATGTCGACTCCGTTGCGGTCGTCGTAGATGTGCGATCTTTGTTTGCTGCGGCGTTCTCGCCTATGGCCGTAGTCGTCCTTGTCATCCGAATGCGTTCGGTGGACGGAGTCCTCGCCATCTGCCCATCGGTTGGCGATGTCCATGAGGTGGTCGAGTTTCTTGGGCTTGATGCGCCCAAGTTCTTCCTTGAAGTCTAGGCGCTTGGAACCATCCTTGAAGGCGTCGATTGTCCTTTCTTCGGAGATGTGTGCGGCGAAGTTCTTGATATGGGACCAGCATAGTATGTACGAGCGAATGGATTCGCCGGTATGTTGGGTGTAGGCTCGTAGTTCCTCGATCGATGCTGGCCTCTTGATGGTGCCTTTGAATTTGCGGATGAAGCTGTATGCCAGCTCCTCCTAGCTTTGGATGGAGCCGGAGGACAGGCTGCTGAACCAGATCCTAACTGCGCCTGTCAGCTCCAGCTGAAGGCATTGTAGAGCAGTGTTCATGTTTCTGCCGTGCAGCTTGACGGATGAGAGGTGGACGTTGAGCAAGGATTTTGGGTCCCGCGTACCTTCGAACTTCAGAGTGTCCGAAGGGAGCTTGAAATTTTTCAGCATCCGTGTTCACAGAACGGATTTGTTGAAGCATCTGGCTCCACACAACTCTCTGTCGTCTTCCTCGTCGGATTCGGTTGAACACGCATGTTTAGCGCGTGACTTGTCGATCTTGCGCTGGGTGAGATCATTGTGAGCGTTGTAGTCGCTGCTGCGGTGCTGTGGGCTCTTGCGACATCGGGGCAGGTCGTGCTCGTCTTCCTTGGATGAGGGTGTAGGACTGCGAGTGAACTTGACCATAGCTTTTTTCTTCGGCTCCGCAGGAGCCTCGTCGTGGAGCACGGCTCTGACGAGTCCGAGACCAGCTAGCGTGGACTTGTGCATGGCGCTCTCCGGGTCACCCACTGGAGGTGGATGGGACGCGAGATATGTAGTGGCCACCATGATCGCAGCTTGCGGCGTTTTCGGCATGACGTTGTCGTTTACGTCCATCGTCATGAAGGACATGTTGAGGGACCTAGTGACTTCGCGTTGCATGGCAGGGTCCATGTGCTACGTGCGGGGGCGGTGCTTGTTGGCATTGTTGTCGTGCGAACTGGAGTCGCCAGCGGAAGAGAGCACATCTCGCCACGCGCTAGACTCTAAAGCTGCCTGCTTACGCTTGTCGAGCTCCTCCATCAGCTTCACCTACCGGTTATGCTCGTTGATGAGAAGGAGGTGGTATGCCATCAGTAGATCCCATGAAGCAATCATAGGTAGGATGATGTTGCCTGCCATGGCTTCGCGTGCTTGGCGCCATCCTTCCTCATTGAGGTTGATCTTCTGGTAGGCGTTAGCGTCGCCTCCGTTCTCACCTTACGGGTTGAGAGGGGGTTGGGTGCACTCGAACCTGGTGGCAGGTCCGTTTCGTTTTGGATGACCATGGCACATAGGTAACGTCTGTGGATGGGGTCGTTGCTACCACAGCTGACGAGGTTTAATCTCGTCAATGCCCATTATTATGGACTTGGGTTTTGGAGAAGATGGGGATGCTGGAGATCGCGGAACGGTTAGCAAACAAGCAATACGGGACACGAGGTTTACCCAGGTTCAGGCCCCCGGAGGGAAAACCCTACTCCTGCTTGTCTGCTCTTGATTACGGCGGAACCGAAGATTACAGGGGTGCGCAGATGCAATCTGGCATGGAGGTGTCTATGCGAAAGTATGAGGTCAGAGATCTAGGTCGTGCCCTCCTAGCCTTTATATAGAGTTAGGCAGGTCCCAGGCACAGACCGAGTCGGTTACAGGTTTTAGGGTTTACCCCTTTGAATTTTCTATCTACTCTAGTCTTGCTCTCCAAGGATCCGAAGGCGTCATGGGCCTTGGCCACCCGAAAGTCTTCATGGGCCGGCGTATACTTGTCGTGGGCCTTCCTTGGACTGGACCAGGTATGCTGATATCGTGTACCCACGGGGTATAACCATGTCAGTAGCCCCCGAGTGTTCAGTCGAATCATAGATTTGGCTGAGGACTCTTCAATCCTTCGGGTGCAACTCTGTCTTTCAAGAGAATGTGTAGGGATTGTTGATGCGTGTGCCTGACTCTCCCAACGGATCAAGGTCAGTTAACTGTCTTAGGACAAAAAAACACGATCTTCTTTAGGTTCGAGTCCCTTGACTCGAACCCGGAACATATGCTGGCGTAATTCGACTCAGGCCGCGGAGGACTTATAGGAGTGGAATTCCAGTGAATTTAAATGATGTACCCAACGCGTTCGTCGGGATTTTTCATCGCGCCTGTTGGCGCGGATTCTTACTAGCAGAGCGCAGTCATGTGTGTTACCAGGCCATTAGATGATATCTGTAGGTCTTATCTTTGTGTCGCAGACACATCATCCGAATGTTTATCACCGTGGAGGTGTTTCGGGTGGCCAAGGAGGACGTTGCTCACTTAGCGTTAAACGGGGCAGAGTTGCCGAAAATTTTTGCACGCTGATTCGAAGGATCGCAGTCGAAAAATTCATAGGGTGCGCGACCAGCGCTCCCTATGGGAGTAGCCCCCGAGTGTCTGTTCGAGTCGTAGACTCGAGCAGAGACTTTAATTCAGCCGTTGTCCAGCTTCAGGTCTGTAGGACACAAATTTTTCAGATGCTTGAATCCATGCTCCCTTGGGAGTAGCCCCCGAGTCCATAGTGGAGTCGCAGACTCGACGTAGGACTCGAAGAAGTGGTTCAGTGCTGTAGTTTTTGTTCATTTTCGGGTGCGTGGCCAGCGCTCCTGATAGGAGTAGCCCCCGAGTAGTTAGTCGAATCGTAGATTCGAGTGAGTACTCTTAGCTTTACAACCGAAGATTTGTGGCTTTTGCTAGTATAGCTTTTGATGACGTCAGTGCTGACGATCGGTGACCTCAAGCGCCTGCTGCGCCAGAGATGACGTGACTGGACGAACATGGGTCCCACCTTCTGACATTGAATTGACCGGTCATGCGCGGCGTGGAGATAATTACGGTGTCGCCTCGATTTCCGCGTGTAGTGGACGGCGTGTTAGCGACGGTTCGCTGCTATGCTGACACGCGTATGGTCAGATCTTGCCATTGGCGTTAGCTCTTCTTGATGGACGGTTGTCGTGCGTCGTCTTCGTCCTTATAATCATTGGGGGAAAATTAGTTTGTTTTCACCGCAGCCATTCTTGCTTCACTGCTCCAATCTTCTCTGAGATTTCTTGTTGCGCGCTGGAATATCCTCGGACATTTCCTTCTTCGATCCTACGTTCTCGCCGCCGGCGCCGCCGCACCGCAATGCGGAAGCCTAAGAAGTCTTCTTCTGCGGTAGGTACCAGCGCTGCTGGAGGCAAGAAGAGTGCTGCTGCTACCCTTTCACCGACGGTGGCTGGCGGCGATCGGAGAGGCGGGAGAGCGATCTCCGCAAGCTTCGTGAGCGGGGCTTAATCCCGCAAGATAGGGAGGCCGTCAAACTCCCTGGCAACAAGATAATTCCCCGTCCCCCCGCTGGGTTTCGGGTTATGTTCCTCGCATTTGTCCTTCGGGGCTTTTCCTTCCCGGTCCACAATTTCCTTCGTGGACTCCTTTTTCTTTATGGCATCCAGTTGCATCATCTTTCCCCCAACTCTCTTGTTCACATTGCTTGTTTTATTACTTTCTGCGAGTGCTGGCTCGGTATCGATCTGCACTTTGGCCTCTTCCGGAAACTCTATTCCGTGAAGAGGCAATCTGGTTCTGATGGTGTTTATCCCATTGGGGGTTGCATCATCTCCCTTCGATCCAATCTTCTTGTCTTCTCCTTTTCCATGTGCGAATCTATCCAGTATTGGCGGAGGCGATGGTTTTACATCTGCGACTCCACGGTAGCTGGGCAGGATTTTGGTCTTGCTCCTTTCGACCCCTCCCACAAAAAATCGAGCCGAAAAGGTCTTGGAAAAACCATATCTTGGATGGCGAGGTAGCGGAGATAGAGGGGCTCTATCATCGGGTGGAGGATCTCCAGTTTACTTCGGAGAAGGAGGTGAACGGTGTGGATATCATCCGCACCTTTCTCAAACGTCGGGTGCAACCACTCCAGGCTAGGGCGCACCCGATGTTCCTTTACGCTGGTCGTCGTGATCCGACTAGGGTTTCGGCCGAAGAATTCTCCAAGGGAGATCTCGATGGGGTCCTTCGTCCGCTGCTAAAGTTCAAGGCTGGGAAGGATATCCCGGGGAAGTCGCTGACTGCTCCTTTCTCTGCTTCACGTCCTGTTCCACAGGTGTAGATCCGGGACATGCGCGTAGCGCTATTTTCGACTGCATAGTACTTGCATTTGTTTGCTAACAAATTTTATTCTTTTGTGCAGGAGTTCAAGGTGTCGGGCATGTCGCCACCGCTTCCCGAATTGTTTCCGGCTGCGTCGGACAATGAAGTGGTGGATTCCATGTCCGAGCTGCCATCGGCGCGGTATCCGGCTAAAGCGGCCTACGAGTCGAGCGAGGACCACACTCGCAAGCGGACACGGAACTCCAGCGAGTCTTCGGATGCCTCGACTCTGCCGACTCCTAGGAACCCGCTGTGGCTTGAACGTCACAGTGATGGGCATGGGGGCTCTTCCTCTCCGATTCCTGCCGTTCCCGTGCGGGCTATGGCACCGCATCCGCCGGCAAAGCGGAAGAAGGAAGAAAAGAAGGAAGAGAAGAAAGAGGAGAAGAAGGTCCGGAGGACCCCTCCCGTCTTTGACTTGAGCGAGCTTGACTCATAAATTTCCTTAGTCTTGTATTGTCTTTTCTTGCCTGTTTACTTTGTCCTTGTGCAGCCACTCCTCCAATGACTCCTCCAGTGACGGTGCTCGGGAGATGATGGGGGAGTCGAAAGTCGTGCTTCCTCCTCCTTAGACGATGGCCACCTCTGAAGGCGCTGCTCCAGACCCTTCTCCACAGGAGTTTCGGGTGGTTGCGCCTCAGAAGGCTGCAAGCGGACCTTCGGAGTCGCCGTCGAAACATGTAAGTAATTCTGCTTCCTGCCACGGGGGGAGCCCCCGAGCCCTTTTTTGGATGATCTATTGATTATCTCCTTTCTTCCTACCTCGGGGGGAGCCCCGGGCATCTGTAGGGTAGTTTATTTGTTCGTTCTCCCTTTGAGTCTCGGGGGGAGCCCCCAAGCACTTTCATGTGTGTAACTTGCTTCCGCTCATTCTTTTGGGCGTAGCCCCCGAGCCCTTCTTTTGACTAGTAGGTCTTTTTTGCAACCTTTTGTGCAAGGTGCCAATCAACTGGTGCAGCAGCACCTGGCGTTGGAGGCCAGCCTCAAACAACTTCAAGGTATTGTTATGCCTTGGTCTTTTGTTTCTTCTAGCATTTTGTCCTTCGATCCGACATTTGTTTTGCTTGCTGCAGAGGATCACAACACCTCTCTTCGTGAGATTGATGCTCTCAAAAAGAGCCTTGGTCAAGCGGAGAAGAAGGCCGAGGTCGCCGTTACTGCAAGGGAGCGCCTCGAGTTGGAGTTGGCCAACGCGGCCGAGGCTAAGGAGCGCCTGCAGCAGGAGGCTACGGATCGCGAGGAGCATCTCGCCACCGCCACGGCTTCGCCCGAGAAAGAGGTGGCCGGCAAGCTTATGGCGGCTGCCAAGGCTGTTTCGGGTGAGTATCTCCATCTTCATCTTTTTGATTTCCTTGTCTTTCTTTTGCAGTGCATTTGTTCATGCCGCTTCCTTTTTTTTCTTAGATGCCGCGGGCATTGAGTTTGATCGCGGTGCTCTGGAGCACGGGAGTGCTCTGGATGATTCTACTATGGCGGTCGTAGACCGCTGCAATACCGTTGTCAACTCGCTTGCCAAGGCCAAGGAGGTCCTTGGGCGCTTCTACAAGGATCTTATCCCCAAGGGTGTGGCCCTCGAAGATGTTGATGCCCTGGCGGAGGCGCTGTCAGACGAAGCACCTGCGGCGTACAAGCGCAAGCAGAAGGGCATCGGTGCATCCGTCGGGCTGGCAATGGCCTTGGCGGCTGGAGCGGAGCTGGACCTTCCCCAGGTCACTTCCCGGATGCCGACGACTGCTGATGGATCCGATGTATCCTTCGCTACCTATGTTGCTCGTTGTAATTGTTATGGGCCGAAGCTGATTGATCTGCTGGCCGAGTACGTGCTAAGGCAGCAGGGGGAAGCCAAGGCGAGGCAATCCGGCTCTGAGGCTACTCAGGGTGCAGCTTTGTAGGCGCTATAGTTATAGGATAGTTGTAGCTTCTTTTGTTGTAATTATTTTGATGAACAATCATGTTGCCACGTAGTGGCTTTTGCTCCACTTAATGAATTTGTGGAGTTCTGTGATCCTTCATCTGCGTGTTCATGTCTTTGTCTTTCTGTTAATCTAGGGTCCTTCGGGTGATGATCCCGTTGACACTTCGTCCGCAGCGCAACTGCGGCCATCCCTGGATGATGCGTCGCAGCTTGTGTTTCTTCGAGACTGTATCCGTAGCCTCGAGAAGGAGTTGCTAGTGGTGCATGGTCATGCTGACGTTTGGAAGTCCAAAGCAGATCGAGGCGCTGCCAGAGAGGAGTACTTGATGGCAGAGTTGCTTCGCTTGTCCAAGCAGCTTCAGTGTGAGTTTTTCGAGTTGTTGCCGCGTTACTTTAGATGCGCCTGTTGGCATGTCATCTTACTCTTTTGCGAGTACTACAGGTGCTAACATTGCTCCGAGGGAGGAGAAGGAGCGTGTTGCTGTTCGGATCAACTGCTTAACTCAGCAGGACATGGAAACCGGCGGGTTCTTCTGGATGGACCGTGACCGTGCCATGGTCCTTGCGACGGTGGAAGATCGCGTTCACCAAGTATCGCGGGTGCTTCGTCAGGTGAAGACTTCACTCGCGTCGGTCCTGCATGTGATGTTTCCGTTGGATGATGCGCCCTCAACTCTCTCTGGTCTGCTGTCGAAGTTTCGGAACGTGCATCATGTCAAGGAATTGTTGCGGCATCAGCTCATCGCAGGGGTGAAGGTTGCGCTCTCCCTTGTGCGGCTACATCGTCCTGATTTAGATCTATCTATTGTGGCGGCTGGGCCACCTCTTCGGACAGATGGTGGCGAGTGGGATATGCGTCCGCATTACGCGGCTGTAAGGCAGTATGCCGAACAGATCGTAGATCTGTTTGAGCAGCGTGCTCAGGTAATTCTTCAAAGTAGGTAGTACCTGTAAAAAAGATAGATGTAAAATTTGTATACATTTGACTGGGCGTGTTTTGCCCTTTGTTATAAAGGTTTGGTTGTTGTTTTAGCACGTAATGCTTTGTTCGTATGCGTGCCCTTTTCGTTAGCCTGACATGGTCAGCTACTCAGGTGTACACGCGTTATACTTAGTCGACGAAGTCATGAGGTGGGGGGAGCCCCCGAGTGCGTTTGTAGCATGGAGTAAAAAATGCGAGTAGTAAACAAAATTTTGGGGCGAGACACTTAGCTTTATTCATATCATAATGGAGGAGGTACATTGTTCGGCTGAGTAGCCTTGGCTGAATAGCCTTATTGAAAGTAAAGAGGGAGGTAGCTAGGGGTAGAACCGTCGCAGTTGTGCGACGTTCCATGGGTTGGAGTATGCGACTCCAGACTCCACGTGCTTGAGGCGATAGGAGCCACCTGGGATGACCTCGGTGACGATGTAGGGTCCTTCCCATGGCGACTCGAATTTCTTCGGTCGCTCTTGCTTAGGTTGCAAGACTAGGTCTCCTTCAATGAAGGACCTTGGGCGCAGTCGTCGGTTGTGGTAGTTGCAGAGATTCTGCTGATACACCGCTGATCGAGCTGCTGCTATGTCTCGCGCTTCGTCGAGTGTGTCGACGGCGTCTTCGAGTGCAGCCGTGGATTCGGCTTTGCTATAAGCGACAACCCGGGGGGCCTGGTGGCGTACTTCGGCTGGTAGCACGGCTTCGGCTCCGTGCACCATGAAGAACGGCGTGTAGCCAGTTGAGCTGTTTGGCGTGGTACGCAGGCTCCATAGGACGGAGGGTAGCTCTTTCGTCCAGGCTCCGGCGAGTCGCTCGAGTGGGCTCATGAGGCGCTTCTTGATTCCAGCGCCGATTAGGCCGTTGGCCTTCTCCACCTACTTGTTTGTTTGCGGGTGCGCCACTGAGGCATATGTGATATTGATTTTGAGGCCTTCGCAGAAGTCCTGGAATTCTTTGGACATGAAGTTCGATCCATTGTCGGTGATGATGCTATGCGGCACGCTGAACCTGTAGACAATGGATTCAAAGAACTTGACGGCAGTTTTGCCCTTTTGGTTAGTGACCGGCATGGCCTCAATCCACTTGGTGAATTTGTCAACTGCGACCAGGAGGTAGACGTGTCCTCCTTTTAAGGACCTTGGCAGCTTGCCGATCATGTCGAGGCCCCATTGGGCGAAAGGCCAGGCTAAAGGTATGGGCCTGAGCTCTGACCCGGGTGTGTACGGTTTGTCGGCGACCTTTGGCACTCGTTGCATCTTCGGACGATGTCCTTGGCGTCGTTCATGGCCGTTGGCCAGTAGAATCCAGCTCATAGAGCTTTGGCGACAAGGGAGCGGCTGCCTGCATGATGGCTGCAGATGCCATCGTGGATGTCTTGGAGGATGGTTTTTCCGTCGCCGATGGTGACGCACAGCTCGCCATTGATGATGGTGAAGTCTTTGGCCCGGAGAGATATGCGTCGGGCATCCGTCGGGCTATCAGGTAGTTCTCCGTCTATCAGGTACCGAAGGTATGGCCGTGTCCAAGTTTCTTCGACTGCCATGACCTGCATTAGGTTGACCACGGCGACCTCTGTATCCAGCTTTTCGGGTCCTTCCTGTCCTTCGGGTAGCGCAGACCCCGAGTGTTTTGCTTCTTCGGGTGATCCCTTAGGGAATTTCCGCTTGATGGATGGCACGTAGATCTGTTCAAGGAACACACCTGGCGGCACCCGTGCGCAGGTGGATCCGATGTTGGAGAGTCTGTCGGCCTCCTCTTTGCTTTCTCTTCAACGTGCCGAAGCTCGCAGCCGTCGAATTCTCCCTCGAGTGAGTTGTAGAGTGTGCGGTACGCGATCATGTTTTCGGCGTGTGCGTCGCACTCATTCATTGTCTGCTGGACGATGAGGTTCGAGTCTCCGTAGATAACCAGGCGCGTTGGGCCACAGATCTTTGCCATCCTCATGCCGTGGATGAGGGCTTCGTATTCGTCCTCGTTGTTGGAAGCTCGGAATTTCATCCGAAGGACATACTTCATCTTGTCGCCCTGCGGGGAGGTCAGTATGACCCCGGCTCCTGCTCCGGCCTCGCGCTTGGAGCCGTCGAAGTGCATCGTCCATGACTGTGTCATGTCTGGTGTGTCTAGCAGTTGTAGCTCCATCTAGTGGACGAGGAAGTCCGGGAGGACCTGAGACTTGATTGTGAGTCGCTTCTCGTAGACGATGTCTAGGGGTGATAGCTCGATGCCCCACAGGGCTACGCGTCTTGTGGCCTCCGGATTGTTCATGATGCTGTTCAGGGGTGCCTCGTTGATGGCCATCACCTGGTGCTCCTGGAAGTAATGGCTCAGCCGACGAGCCGTCATGAAAACGCCGTAGGCGAGTTTCTAGTAGTGAGGGTACCTCTTCTTTGTTGGCGTCAATACCTCGTTGAGGTAGTAGATTGGGCGTTGGACCCCATGGGTCTTGCCTTCTTCGGGTCGCTCGACCACTAGTACGGTGCTCAACACCTGGTGTGTAGCTTCTTTGTACAGCAGTAGGGGCTCGCGCTCCTTTGGCGTGACCAAGACAAGCAAGGTAGAAAGCAGCTGCTTTAGATTTTCGAATGCGTCATCCGCCTCAGGCGTCCACTCGAATTTGTCGGCTTTGCGCAGCAGCTGGTAGAATGGCAGTGCTTTATTGCCCATGTGGCTGATGAACCTGCTTAATGCCGCTATTCGCCCTGCAAGTTGCTGGACACCTTTGAGGTTTTTTGGCTTCTCCATGGCCATGATGGCTCGTATTTTATTCGGGTTCTCCTCGATCCCTCACTGGGAGATGAAGTAACCAAGCAGCTGACCCGATGGGACGCCGAAGGTGCACTTTTCGGGGTTAAGCTTGATCCTGTAGCGGTCGAGATTGTCGATGAGTGTTCTCGCCTCCCTGGTTTTGATGACTATGTCATCGACATAGACTTGGACATTGTGAATGATTTGTTCATTTAGGCATGCCTGCATGCACCGCTGGTACGTGGCACCTGCGTTCTTTAGCCCGAAGGGCATTGTATTGTAGCAGAACACCCTGAACGGTGTGATGAACACCGTTTTTTCCTGATCTTCGACTTTGAGTCGGATCTGGTTGTAGCCTGAGTAGGCGTCAAGGAAGGACAGCTTCTCGCATCCTGCAGTCGAATCGATGATCTGGTCGATCCGAGGGAGAGGGAAGTGTTCCTTTGGGTAGTGCTTGTTCAGCGACGTGAAGTCCACGCACATCCATAGGATGTCCGTGTCCTTTTTGGGGACCATCACAGTATTGGCGAGCCACTCGCTTTCCTTGATCTCCCTGATGAAGTTTGCAGCAAGTAGTCTGTTGATTTCAATCCCTATGGCTTCGGCCCGGGGCTCGAACAGTCTCCGGATGGACTGCTTGACGGGCTTGGTGTATGGAAAGACGTTGAGTGCGTGCTCGGCGAATTCCCTGGGAACTCCTGGCATGTCCGCAGGACACCAGGCGAATATTTCCCAGCGCTCACGGAGGAATTCGACGAGCGCGATTTCCTATGCGAGGCTGAGATCGTTGGCGATCAGCGCCGTCTTGGAGGCATCCGTCGGGTGGACTTCACCTTCTTTGTGTTGACGGTGGAGTTGAAGGACATATCGGGTGCGTTTTGCCGTGCGAATGGGGGTGCCCCATTGTCTGTTACCTCGCGGAGTCTTACGAGCTCCTCTTGCATGCCGAATGACTGGGAAATTCTGTTGAAGTCCCTGTCGCAATGGTCTGATCGGGTGAAGCTCCCGTGGACTGTGATGATGCCCCTAGGTCCTGGCATCTTCAGTAGCAGGTACGTGTAGTGTGGTACTGCCAAGAACCTTGCGAATGCTACACGCCCAAGGATGGCGTGGTATTGTGATGGCCAGTCCACCACTTCGAACTCGAGCCGCTTGCATCGGAAGTTATCCGGTTTGTCGAAGATGATGTCGAGCCATATCTTTCCCAGGGGGAATATGCCATTTCCTGGGACGATGCCATGGAACGTTGTATATGACTGTTCCAGGATGCACAGCGGGATCCGCATTGCTGCTAGGGTGCTTGCGAACATCAGGTTGATGTCGTTGCCGCCGTCCATGCAGACGCGGCTCATCTCTTAACCCTCCGATCTACGCCTCAAGCACCAGGGCAGCATGACCTGGGCGAGGGACCTGGCAAGGGTGATCCGAACGGCTGAACTTGATGCAGGGCTCCGATCCGCTGAGGTACTCAAGGATGGAGGGTGGAGCTGTTACAGCCAGGTTGATCTGACGGGTGATTTTCTTCTGCACCCTATTCGTTGGGCGCCCTTTTTGGACCATCAGCACTCCTTTCGGTGGGGGATACCCGTGCCCACCGTTATTCTGTGCGGGTGCGACTGGGTGGTTCGGGCCGCCTACAGGTGGTGGTGGAGGAGCTCCATGCGCTATCTCGCCTGGTGCGGGCGCGTTCCCGAATCCAGGGTTTGGGGCTTGCTGCCTCATCTGAGCCATGCTTTCGCTGAGTTTCCGGAACTCGCGGCAGTCCTTGAGCATGTGGCTTGCCTTCTTAATACCATCCTGCTTGTCGATGTAGAAGTGGATGGTGCATGGACCCGACAGTCTTTCGTATGCTGAGGGTCCGTCGTTGCGACCGCGGCGCTGCCACGACTGTGCTGGTCGTCCTCCATCGCGGAAATTACCTCTGCGGTATCCGCCGCTGTTGCGGTTGGCATCACTGCGGCGGTCGGCGTAGCCAGCCGCGATCGTCGTAGATGCATGGTCTACTCTTGCTACGGCATTCTCGCCGTCGGGCGTAGTCGTCCTCTTCCTCCGAGTATTCTCGGTGGACGGAGTCCTCACCGTCAGCCCACCTGTTGGCGATGTCCATGAGGTGGTCGAGTGTCTTGGGCTTGACGCGCCCAAGTTCTTCCTTGAAGTCCTAGCGCTTGACACCGTCCTTGAAGGCGTCGATAGCTCTCTCCTCGGAGATATGCTCCGCGGATTCTTGGTGTTGGACCAGCGTAGTATGTACGAGCGAATGGATTCGCCCGTTCATTGGGTGCAAGCTCGCAACTCTTCGATCGAGGCAGGCCTCTTGCTGGTGCCTTTGAAATTTCGGACGAAACTGTACTCCAGCTCCTCCCAACTTCGGATGGACCCTGAGGATAGGCTGCTTAGCCATATCCGAGCTGCGCCTGTCAGCTGCAGCTGAAGGCATTGCATGGAAGTTTCCCTGCTTCCGCTGTGTAGCTTGACGGACAACAAGTGGTCACTGAGCCACGCCTTGGGGTCTTGTGTCCATCGAATTTTGGAGTGTCCAAAGGGAGCTTGAAGTTTCACGGCATCTTTGTCCGTCGGACAGATCTGCTGAAGCATCGAGCTCCGTAGAGTTCTCCTTCGTCTTCATCCATCTCGGATTCAGACGAGCATACGCGCTTGGCGCGTGCCTTGTCGATCTTGCGTTGTGTTAGCTCGTTTCGAGCGTCGTAGTCGCGGCTGCGATGGCGTGAGCTCTTATGCCTTCGAGGAAGGTCATGATCTTCGTCCTCGGATGAGGGTGTGGGGCTGCAGTTGAATCTGACCGCAACCTTCTTTTTCGGCTCCGCAGGAGCTTCTCCGTGGAGCGCGGCTGTCGTGGTATTGCACGGCAGATGCTACTGGGGTAGCTTACGTAGAGGGAGCAAGGCGACGTAGGAGAATCCGGGAGCGAGATTGGCACACGATGTACCCAGGTTCACGTCCCCTCGGTGGAGGATCGCTACGTCCTGCTATCAATCCAGTATATGATCATAGATTGGTTTACATGGGAGCCGCCGTAGGCGGAGGGAGAGACTAGCTCTAATATGACGTACCCCTTGGGGGTGCCCTTGGTGACTTTATATATACAGCCAGTTAGGGTTTACAAGTGCTTTAGTGGGCTTTCTATTGGAGTCGCCGTCTTGGGCCTCCAGTCGGCACCACTCGTCTAGGTCTAGCATGCGCCGTATTAGACGAGTCGACCTTCTGGCTTGGCTTCAGTCGGCTTGATCCAGCTGGCGACTCCGCTTCATGGGTATGCCCCGATTGGTATTCCCCCATCAGTAGTCCCCGAGCGCGTTGTCGATTCGACGCGGGCTTGAGGCAGGGCGCGAAGAGTCTTGACGATGGGTTGTGGCGAATCGGCGACGAGCTCCTGAACAGAGAAAATAACCGTGAAGTGGGAGGTGGTCGGCGTGAGCCAGTCGGTGATGGCCAGTTGGCGAAAGACGCAGGGTGTTGGTGAAGCCGTCAGTTGCGCCGAGTCCCCGAACATGGAGCGTGCCGAGTCGCCGAGCGTGGCGAGTGGCAAGGTCGAGCGACCAGCGAGTGCCGAGGTTGGGTGACCGGCGAGTGGCGCTGTCTGTAGCGCGTCGAGTCCCCGAGCGTGCTGAGTACGCGAGGGCGAGTCCGCAGTGGCGAGTCCCCGAGCACGTTGAGTACGCGAGGGCGAACCCACGGTGGAGAGTCCCCGAGCGCGTTGAGTACGCGAGGTCGAGTCCGCGGTGACGAGTCCCCGAGCGTGTTGAGTACGCGAGGGTGAGTCCGTGGCGGCGAGTCCCCGAGCGTGAGTACACGAGGGCGAGTCCGCGGTGACAAGTCCCCGAGTGTGTTGAGTACGCGAGGGCGAGTCCGTGGTGGCGAGTCCCCGAGCGTGTTGAGTACGCGAGGGCGAGTCCGTGGTGGCGAGTCCCCGAGTGTGTGTACGCGAGGGCGAGTCCGCGGTGGCGAGTCCCCGAGCATGTTGAGTACGCGAGGGCGAATGCACGGTGGCGATTCGCCAAGCGTGTTGAGTACGCGAGGGCGAATGCACGGTGGCGAGTCACCGAGGGCGAGCCGCGGTCGTGGAACCACACGTACACACTGCATGCCTAGGAGTAGTCCCCGAGACTCGAGTTGGCTTGTAGAGGCGACTTGAGGCTCTTTAGAGATGCATATTCTGAAATATTAGTGGTTGCTACCGAGCGCGGCGAGTGGCGAGGTCAGGAGACCGGCGAGCGCCGAGTTCTCGAGCGCTGCGAGTGGAGAGGTCGAACAACCGGCGAGCGACGCTATCTATAGCGTGCCCGAGCGCGGCGTGTGGCGAGGTCGAGGGACCGGCGAGCGCCAAGCCCCCGAGCATGTTGAGTATGTGATGATTGCGAGTCCGTGAGGGGAGAGTCCCCAAGCGTGGCGAGTCCGCGATGATTGCGAGTCCGCGAGGGGAGATTCCCCGAGCGTAGCGAGTCCGCGATGATTGCGAGTCCGCGAGGGGAAATTCCCCGAGCGTGGCGAGTCCGCGATGATTGCGAGTCCTCGAGGGGAGAATCCCCGAGTGTGGTGAGTCTGCGATGATTGCGAGACCACGATGATGTTGATTGCGCTGTTTCTCTTAGCGAGTCTCTCGTCTTGGCCCGGGGGGCCAGTCGCATGGCGACTCCAAAGATGGCTCTAGGCTTGGCGTTCTTCCTGGACGATCCGAGGCTCGGTTTGCGAGTCCTCGTCCGCAGAACTTAGCCGTGAGTGACCGCCTAAGGTTGAGGAGGACATGGTGCTTTTGTGTAGCACAACCATTCGTCTTGGCCGGAAGGCCCGAGCAAGGCGACTCAATGATGGATCTCGGTTAGCGTTTTCGTGACGCATCCGAGGCTCGGTTTGCGAGTCCTCGTCCGCACTACTTGGCCATTGCGAGTCGCTCTTTCAAAGGTTGACAAAGGCGAATTGATTTTTCCCGGAGGAAGAGACACCCAGTGGAGAGTCCATGCAGCATGGCATGCGACCCTCTCTGGCGACTCGGACGATGAAGGTCCTTTAGTAGGCGCGGCGTACGCATTCGACGTAGCCGGAAAGAGTCGACGCGGCAGACGGGGGTCGCGCTATGGCGAAGTCGACGCGGCGGACCAGGGTCGCGTGGCGGACGGAGCTCGCGCTATGGCGATGTCGGCGCGACAGGCAAGTCCGCAACAGGCGAGTCCCCGAGCCTAGAGAGTCCGCGTTTAAGCGTGTCCGCGTTTAGGCGAGATCCGGAGCATGGCGAGTGTCGAGGTCAGGCGACCGACGAGTGCCATTGTCTGGAGAGCAGCAAGTGGCGAGGTCGGGTGACCGGCGAGTGCTGAATCCCCGAGTGTGGCGAGTGGCGAGGTCGGGCGACCGGCAAGTACCGAGTCCCCGAGCACGGCGAGTGGCGAGGAAGACGCCAGACCATTTTGGCGATGGCGCGTCCGCGTCAGACAATTCCCCGAGCATGGCGAGCGGCGGCGAGCATGCCGGCGATGGGCGAGTCACCGGACATGGTGATTCCGCGACCGTGGCGAGTTCGTGGCGGGTGAATCAAGTGAGCTCGCGACGGGTGTGATCGATCCGGCGAAGTAACCACGACCGATTGACCGTGATGTGCATTTATAACAAAAATAAAATTTTCAAGTATTAGATCAAATAGAAAACCGTAGTTGATTCAGATGGTAGGTCCATAATAAGAAAGATAAAATCAAATAGGAAAATCCTAATCGTGGCCGCATGGACAGCATGCGATTGAGAGTGCATGTGTTTGCCTAGTCTCTGATCGCCGTGCAGGATAGTCTCTGATCGCCGTCTTGTATCTGGCGAGACCAGGTCGACATGTGGACGGAATCTACTAGATTTTTGACTGGCCGGAACGGCGTAACATGCCTTCTTCATTGTCTTTGTGCACATGTGATAACACAATAAAGAAATATGAATTAGATGCTGAATAAATAACAACAATACCAATCTATAGAAGGTGGATTCGTCAGGAATCAATTTTCCGCAACCGTGAGCCAAGCCTTCCTAATTCTAGGCCCGTCGCCAAGGCCGCCGGCGGTCCTCCTTTATTTAGAGTACAACGACCGATTTCATCTAGCACTTGGCCGGTCGCGATGGAATCAGTCGTCTACTCTCCATACATATAAAAAATTGCATGCAAGCAGCTAATCTAAATAGAATAATCAATGAACAATGGATTGGAAATAGATTGAATTAAAAACTAGACAGAGGAGACGCGGCCACGTCTTAGTGGACAGTGTGGCTGCAAGAGGAACGATTCGATTTTGCACCGGGAGCCAATTTTCCAAGTGATGGATACATGTCAGATGCACATAGGAGATTAGCTCCAAATAAATAATCAAATTTCAAAGTAATCAATATGGAGAGAGATTGAATAGAAAACTCATCGACTGTATGTAGCTGATCGTTCGCATCAGGACGTGGAAATCATGCGAGTGGCGCGGATGAACGTATAGATGCGATCTAGATGCCATTGATGGTGAGGGATCCCGCCCAGATTATCACCCTCCAAGCATCGCTAGCCCCACGGTGGGCGCCAACTGTCGTGGTATTGCACGGCAGATGCTACTGGAGGTAGCTTACGTAGAGGGAGCAAGGCAACGTAGGAGAATCCGGGAGCGAGATTGGCACACGATGTACCCAGGTTCACGTCCCCTCGGTGGAGGATCGCTACGTCCTGCTATCAATCCAGTATATGATCATAGATTGGTTTACATGGGAGCCGCCGTAGGCGGAGGGAGAGACTAGATCTAATATGACGTACCCCTTGGGGGTGCCCTTGGTGGCTTTATATATGCAGCCAGTTAGGGTTTACAAGTGCTTTAGTGGGCTTTCTATTGGAGTCGTCGTCTTGGGCCTCCAGTCGGCACCACTCGTCTAGGTCTAGCATGCGCCAGTCGCCATATTGGGCGAGTCGACCCGCTTTGGGCTTGGCTTCAGTCGGCTTGATCCATCTGGCGACTCCGCTTCATGGGTATACCCCGATTGGTATTCCCCCATCAGCGGCTCCGACGAGTCCGAGCCCGGTAAGCGCGGACTTGTGCATGGCCCTCTTAGTGTCCCCCTCCGGAGGTGGGTGGGACACGAGGTACACGGTGGCTGCCATGATCGCAGCTTGCGGCGTTTTTGGGATGACGTTGCCGTCGGCGTCCATCTCCATGAAGGACGCGTTGAGGGATCGGGTCACCTCGCGGCGCTCTTTGGGGTTCATGTTATCCATCCGAGAACGGTGCTTGTTCCCGTTGTTGCCGTGTGAGCTGGAGTCGATGCCCATGGCGGAGAGCGCAGCTCGCCGAGCACTGGACTCCGGTTGCACGCTGCGCTTGTCCAAAGACTTCCTGCATCTTGATCTGCTTCTTGTGCTCCTCGATGAGGAGCATGTGGTATGCCATCAATAGATCTCGTGAGGCATCATCAGGCAGGATCATGTTGCCTGCCACGGCTTCGCGTGCTTGAGCCCATCCCTCCTTGTCGAGGTGGATGACCCGATTGTTGTTTTCCCGTTGGGGGGACCGCTTCTTCATTTCCACCGCTTTCTACCGCAGTTGGGAGGCGGATTGTGTTCTTGATCCTGGATGACCGCGGCGCACTGGTAGCGCTCGTAGATCGGTCTGCTACTACCGCAGCTTTCTGATCCGGAACCATAGGTCCCTTCGTCCGATGGCGGGTCGCACAGATCGGAGTTGCAGCTGCTGCTGTCACAGGACTCGTCTGTTGACGATGTGGTGCGTAGCACGGGGTGTGGAGCCCACGAAGCGGGCCTGATCGATGGTAGAGGCACCCGCTCTGGGAGGCGGAGAGTGCCGGTCTGCCCCACTTGGAAGCATAAACTCCCGAATAGGTTCTCGAGCCCGTCGCCAACGGAATAGAAGTCCTTCATGGTGGCCAGTGAGTGGGCGGTGAAGTCGAAGGCGCCAAAGTGGAGATGACTCTCCGTCGCCGCGGAGTTGTAGATCACTCGGGTTGGGACCGCCACGATCGCACAATCAGCGTCCCCAGTTCCCACAGACGGCGCCAATTGACGAGGTTTAATCTCGTCAATGCCCATTGTTATGGACTTGGGTTTTGGAGAACATGAGGATGCTGGAGATCGCGGAACGGTTAGAAAACAAGCAATACGGGACACGAGGTTTACCCAGGTTCAGGCCCCTAGAGGGAAAACCCTACTCCTGCTTGTCTGCTCTTGATTACGGCGGAACCGAAGATTACAGGGGTGCGCAGATGCAATCTGGCATGGAGGTGTCTATGCGAAAGTATGAGGTCAGAGATCTAGGTCGTGCCCTCCTAGCCTTTATATAGAGTTAGGCAGGTCCTAGGCATAGACTGAGTCGGTTACAGGTTTTAGGGTTTACCCCTTTGAATTTTCTATCTACTCTAGTCTTGCTCTCCAAGGATCCGAAGGCTTCATGGGCCTTGGCCACCCGAAAGTCTTCATGGGCCGGCGTATACATGCCGTGGGCCTTCCTTGGACTGGACCAGGTACGCTGATATCGTGTACCCGCGGGGTATAACCATGTCAGCAGCCTTCGGATCTGGAACCGTAGGTTTCTTCATCTGAGGGAGGGCCGCACAGATATGAGTTGCAGCTGCTGCTGCCGTCTGACTCGTCCATTGACGCGTCTAACACGCCGATAGGTGGGACCCATGAAGCGGGCCTGATGGATGGTGGTGGCACCCGCTCTGGGAGGCGGAGAGTGCCAGTATGCCCTACCTGGAAGCAGAAGCGCCCGAACAACATCTCGAGTTCGTTGCCAACAGACTCGAAATCCCTCAGGGTGGCCGGCGAATGGGCGGTGAAGTAGAAGGTGCCGAAGAGGAGGTGACTCTCCATCAACGATGAGTTATAGATCGCTCCGGATAGGACCATCACGATTGCACAATCAGCATCCCCAATTCCCATAGACGGCGCCAATTGACGAGGTTCGATATCGTCAATGCCCATTGTTATGGACTTGACTTCTGGAGAATATGGGGATGCTAGAGATCGCGGAACGGTTAACAGACAAGCAACACAGGACACGAGGTTTACCCAGGTTCAGGCCCCCGGAGGGAAAACCCTACTCTTGCTTGTCTGCTCATGATTATGACGAAACCGAAGGTTACAGGGGTGCGCAGATACAATCTGGCGTGAAGGTGTGTATACGAGGGTGGAAGAGATCCTTCTCGTCGTGCCCTCTTGGCCTTTATATAGATAGGCAGGTCCCGGGCTTAGATCGAGTCGGTTATATATTAGGGTTGGTTCCCTTTGAAATTCTTTCTACTCTAGACTTTTTCTCCAAGGATCCGAAGACATCATGGGCTTGGGCCACCCGAAATCTCCACGGGCCGCGTGTCTTGACATGGGACTTCCTTGGGATGGACCAGGTATCCCAATGTTGTGTACCCGTGGGGTATAACCATGTCAGCTATGTTTTCTATATGTGAAACAAACAAACGTCTTTCAATGCATTGTTATTCATGATCTATTGTTTGTATCCATTCATGTTGCAACATAGTTGCTTTGTCTTATTGTTAAAACTTCATCTTTCATGCTCATGTTTAGAGTACTTGATCCCAACTTTCAATGCTTGCAAATGGTTTGATCAAGATTGTGATGGTGCATGTCACCACAAAAATTATTATTTTTATCACTTACCTACTCGAGGACGAGCAGGAGTTAAGCTTGGGGATGCTTGATACGTCGTAAACGTATCTATAATTTTTGATGTTCCATGCTTGTTTATTATCAACTTTGCTTTGCTTCGTCTACACTTTGAGGTATTTTTATACATTTTCTGCGACTAACCTATTAACAAGATGTTGTAGTGCCCGTTGCATGTTTTCTGCTGTTTTTGGTTTCAGAAAAGCTAGTAAGGAAATATTCCCGGAATTGGATGGGACAAAAGCTAAAGTCAATATTTCACCGAGGAGAATACAGAGACCGAAGGGCGACCAGGAGGAGCACGAGGCCGCCACAGCCTAGGGTGGCGTGGGGTCCCCCTAGGGCATGCCGCCACCTGGTGTGGGCACCTCGGGTCCCCCTGCCTCGCCTCTTCGTCTATAAAAGCCCCCTCGATGCCAAAACCCTAAACACCCGATCAGATCTCCAAGAAACAGTCCGTAGCCGCCGCCACCATCGTCCCTAGATCGGGGGATCTGAAGCTCTGCCCGGCACCCTGCCGGAGGGGAGAGATCACCCTGGAGGCCTTCCTCATCACCATGCCAGCCTCCGGTATGATGCGTGAGTAGTTCACCCTTGGACTATGGGTCCATACAGTAGCTAGATGGTTGTTTCTCCTCCTTTGTGCTATCATGTTTAGATCTTGTGAGCTCCGTTCATGATCAAGATCATTTGTTTGTAATCATACATGTTGTGTTTGTGGGGATCCGATGGATATTGATATTTCTATGTCAGATTGATTATTGATTCTATCATGTCTTATTAATTATTGATTCTATCATGTCTGTGTTGTTTGAGATCTTGCATGCTCTCTGTTGCTAGTAGCTATCTTGGCCAAGTATATGCTAGTGACTCCAAGAGGGAGTATTTATGCTCGGATAGTGGGTTCTAATCTAGGGAATTGATAGGAATCTCTAAGGTTATAGATGTGATGTTGCTACTAGGGAGAAAACAACAATCTTTTGTTCATGGAACAATTGCATTGTTTACTTTACACACATTGCTTAATGCAGTTATCTGTTGCTTGCAAATTAATACTAGAGGGGGTTCAAATGATAAACTGAAGGTGGATTACTAGTCATAGATGCAATTGGATGGTGGTCTATGTATATTATTGTAATGCCCAATCAAATCTCATAGGAATCATGAATGTCTAGTATTGCATTGTTATGCCTTGCTCAGTCCTGTCAATTGCCCCGCTGTAATTTGTTTACTCAGTATGTTATGTTATTTATCTTAAGAAGAATACCTATAGTGAACTGTGGACCCCGGTCCAATCTTACCATTGATACATCATCTACTGTTACTGTTTACTTTTTGTAAGCAACCATTACCTTCCATACTATACATTTAATCCTTTGTTTTCAGCAAACGAGTGAGATTGACAACCTCACTGTAAGTTGGGGCAAAGTGTTGAGTTTGTGTTGTGCAGGATTCCAAGTTGCTAGTAACACCTTGGAGTTCTTTTATTGCTCCTACCGGTTCGATAACCTTGGTTTCATAATTGAGGGAAAATTTGTCGCTGTGCTCATCATACCTTCCTCTTGGGGTCTCCCAACGAAGCTCTACAACTGAGCCGCGTCAATCCCCCAAGCCATCACCGACAACCACACTTGCAATGCCCTTATCCTCATACAAACGAGGAGCCGAAGGGGCAGGGGGCGCGGAGGGTGGCTCTTGGCAGGCGAGGAGAAGAGGAGCGGTGGCGATGGCGGCGGCAGATGAGCCCGGAGGAGCACGCAAGCAGGCGCAGCCGCAGAGCGTATGTTCCGAGAAGTTCGAGGATGAAAGAAAATCGAATCTGATTTGTAAGAAATGATATCCGTGGCATCCACATGTGTAACATCGATTAACAAAACGAGTTTAACTCATCAAAACAGTTTGACTAGGGGTTTGTACGGTTTCGTAAACTTGAGGGGAGTTTTTGAACAATGGATAGACCCCTAAGGGTCTAGACGGTGCATTCATTAACGGAAGTGTGATAACAGATTACAGAAGGATCCGTGAAAAAGCCAGAAATTTCAGAACGGCCCTTCACTTTTACAACACACACCCTGGACAACAAATAGGAAAAGCAATCTAGTCCAGCTACACCGCGAGCAACGAACTAAAGCCAACTGACATGGTTATACCCTACGGGTACGTGACTTCAGCATACCTGGTCCAGCCCAAGGAAGGCCCACAGTAGATATACGCTGGCCCATGAAGATTTTCGGGTGGCCAAGGCCCATGATGCCTTCGGATCCTTGGAGAACAAGACTAGCATAGATAGGAAATTCAAAGGGGTAAAACCCTAGAACCTGTTACCGACTAGGACTATGCCCGGGACCTGCCTAAGTCTATATAAAGGCCAGGAGGGCACGTCCTAGATCTCTCGACTCATACTTTCGCACACACTTCCACGCCAGATCAAATCTGCGCACCCTGTAATCTTCGGTTCCGCCATAATCAAGAGCGCATAAGGTGAGTAGGGTTTTCCTCCGGGCTCGAACTGGTAAATCTCGTCCCCGGTTGCTTGTCCATAACCGTGCACGATCTCCAAAGATCCCCATCTTCTCCAAAACCCAAGTCCATAACAATGGGCATTGAAGAGATTAAACCTCGTCAATTGGCGCCGTCTGTGGGAATCGGGGCTGCTGATTGTGCGATTGTGACGGTCCCGACCCGATCGATCTATAACTCCGCAGCGACGGAGAATCACCTCCTCTTCGGCACTTTCGACTTCACCGCCCACTCGCCGGCCACCATGAAGGATTTCGAGCCCGTAGGCGATGGACTCGAAATTTTGTTCGGGAGGTTCTGCTTCCAGGTGGGACAAACTGGCACACTCCGCCTTCCTGAGCGGGTGCCCGTGCCATCGATCAGGCCCGCCTTGTGGGCTCCACACCCCGTGCTACGCACATCACCATCGACAGATGAGTTCTACAACAGCAGCAGCTGCAACTCCGATCTGTGCGATCCGCCTTCGGATGAAGGGACCTATGGTTCCGGATCTGAAAGCTGCGGCAGCAGCGAACCGATCTACAAGCGCTACCAATGCGCTGCAGTCATCCAGGAGCAACAAACGCCTAACCCGCCGCCCAACACGAACCCGAACCCGCAGGATAGAAACGGCGGAAACGGCGGAAATAGAAGAATCCAGTCCCCCCCCCCCCACACCCGAAGGGGAAAACAACGGCCACGTCATCCAACTTAGCAAAGAAGGATGGGTCCAGGCACGCCGTGCCGTTGCAGGCGACATAGTCCTACCCGTGGACTCCCCACGTGACCTACTGATGGCGTACCACTACCTCCTCATCGAGGAGCACAAGAAGCAAGTCAAGATGCAGGAGACGCTCGACAAACGCAAGCAAGCAGCCTCCGAGTCCAGCGCGCGATGAGCTGCGCTCTCCGCCATGGCACCCGGCTCTATGTGGCATCCCGCAAAACCACTACTAGAAAATCGCGTTGAATTTGTGCATTGCATCGTCATCATCATGTGTTGTTTGTCTAAAACTATTTTCGCAAGCCCGTTTTGTTTTCTAAAACGCCCCACCTTCATTCAAACACGCAAACCCCGGGTCACCGGAACAGTTTGTTTGTCTGATATCGGATTGCAAACGGTGTATCCAAAATTAAATATTTATTAAATTATTTTCAGTAGGGGCAGTCGAACGGGCCGAATAGACCCGAACGACTACCCCCAGAGATTAAATCGGTCCACCCCTGAAATCCTACAGCTACCTAAAACTCTACCCAGTCCAACCCTCCACCTCACTCCCACCTATCACCGTCTGCCACGTCACCCTGCCTCTCCCCTCTACCAATCCCACCATGCCACATCACCTCACCCCTCCTCTCTCTCTCCACCTCTCCCCCCACGCCAGCCAACCCAGCAGCACAAACTCACACACGCCTACCCTCCCCTCCTCCCACTGACCCCCTGTCCCCACCAAATGACAAATTATCTCCCATGGGCAGGTGCACCACGACCTTGCCACAGCCACCTCGCTCACTGGCCCCACCGCCCTGCTGCCCCACCTCGGCTCGCCTCCTCCTCCCTTTCTTCCCGAGGCCGCCCGCACCTCCGCCAGGGCGCTGCCTCCTCTCCCGTGGCCCTCTCCGCAGCCTCGCCTCACCCTCCTCGCCTACTCGGCGCCCCGCTGGAGTTCCTCCGCCCGAGCATCCTCGTCGCTGCCGCCACCACCACTGCCGCCTCGGGACCCCGCCTGCCCCGTCCACCTCCGCATCCCAGAGCTCGTCGCGCCTCCCTGACCTCCCTCGCCCGTCCTCCCTGGCGCGCCCGAACCTGGCTGCCACGCCGTCGCCGCCTGCTTCGCCTCCCGCCTCGCTCCTTCCGGCCGCTGCCGCCCGGCCTCGAGCCGCCAGCCCCACCCCGCTGCCGCCTTTTTCTCGCCAGCCTGCTGCCGCCGGGCAGCTTCCTCCGCCTCCAGGCCCGCCGCCTCTCCGCCCGCCCCTCGTCAGGCCTCGCCTCCTCACTGCCTGCAGGCTCGGCAGCCGCCACTGCCCCGCCCGCCTCTGCTCCGACCCCGCCATGCCACCTCGTTCCTGCGCCCGCCTCTCGCCTCCGCTCTCCTCCGCCTTCAACCACCAGTCCGCCCCAGGCCACCCCGATCCGCCGCCGCCTCGCCCGCTCCAGTCCTCATGTCCTCGTCGCCCTAGCCACCACCCTCGCCTTGGTGCCAAGTTCCGCCCGAGCCCGGCCCCCGGTCCTCTTCTCACCACGACGCCATCGCCCCTTCGGTCACGTGGTGCCGTTCAAGATGCCAAAGCCGACACGGGATGAGAACCAAGTCCACACAAGACCGTTCCCGTTGAGGACAGGAACCCTTCAAGTTAATTGCGACAACGAGCTCGACACCGACAACCGAGGGGAACCCCGAGTACTTCGCCGCGGAAACTAGGGGCGATGACGCCAAGACGACAAGATCCACCTCCCAGAGCGACGACCCCTGGACACCAAGAGCTACCGGCAACATGACCAAGACCCGGACCCCGATGACCATGATCCCCACGGCAGAACAACAAGGCCTTCGAGGTGGGACCGACAAGATCTTCTCCTCGGGACACCGGGAGCTCCCCTGAACGCCAAGCTCGTCGAGTGGGGACCCTCAAGATCTCCACACGGACACGACATGTACTTCCTCGACGCCATGATCGGGGCCGGATCCGAAGGCCACATGGGACGACAAGTACTCCAACATGGACTCGGTTGAAGCAAACCCGAAGACGGTAGATGCGACAAGTACTTCCCCGATCCGAAGACCCTAACCCTGGACGCCGAGACCGACCCGTCGAACCCTGGACCCTGAGACCGAACCCCGAACCCGGAACCCAAGAACTGCCGAACACTAATGTGTGACCCTTTTCCTCGATACCCTATTTTTATAAATGATATCAACTTGTTGCATATTTAATTGTCATCTCGCATGCATATCTTTGGTTTGGGGGCCTTGGGCCGATTCACCTCATAATTAAATACGGGGCCCATATGCGGGCAAATCTAGTCTCATATCGGCCTCATTTAAATTTGTGTAGCGAACCCGATGCTATCTTTTGCCATGCTAAAACAACATCTAATATGCGGGGGTCTAAACAACTTGAACCATTTGATTAATTGTCGGGACCCCCGGTTCCGCTTAATATGACCTAATCGCATTGCACCCTTGCCATGTCATGCATCATACATGCATCATGCCGATCTTCTGCCGTTGTATTAAATATTGCATCCGGTGTTTGTTCTAGCGATTTGCTTCTTCGCGGATAAGACCGTTGAGTTGATGTGAGCTTCGCCCCGATCTTCGGTTGAACCCTTCGACAATGTTTTCAGGTGAGCATCTCCCCCTTTCTACCTATCTTACTTTTCTAGTATTTATTCCCTCCTGTTGATCTTTGCTATTTGTGTTGCGATGCTCTAGTTTCGTACCCGTGATATCCCCTGCAGCCATATATAGCCTTGGTCACATCCTATTACCTGTTGTTTGGTAGATAGTGGGACCCGCGTGTCGTAGTCGCTTGCTCAAGTGTTTTGCTTGTCGTCAAGTACCACCATGGTTGGAGGAATTGCCGCATGTTGACGTTGGAGATGATCATGTCTTTAATTATTGTTCACTTTAATTCCTGTTTAACAACTAAAATTGAATTAAGCAGAGGCATCGGTGGGTGATAGGTAAGATTTGGTTTCCAACCGCCCACTTGTGTCCCGTAGGACCCGAGTTCTTGACACCTGTTCCGAGATCGAGCGCGCTAACCACAGGTGGGGAGATATGGGCCCCCCATTGATAATTACCTGATTTCAAAGTATTGTACTGGGGGCCACAACTAGTTTGAGGTTTTATTTACTATCCTGTACTTATGCAATGCTTACTGCTTTATTTAAATTGTGCGACAGATAGCACGTGTACTGTTTAGGATCGGGACACGTTGCTGGTGTCGACAGTCCCGCTTGGGGATTTGCTTCCGCCACCGCCCACCCAAACCCCGAGTCCGTCTCGAGACCGCCGACTCCGTTGCGGGTGTCGACTCGGTGGGGTGGCCCCCATGTACTTGCTTTGGGTCTGGGAACGTCGTGACTTAGGCCCCGCCGACATACCGATGGGTGTATGTTAACTGATCTGGCAAAAAGGGTCGAAGTGCCTGTGGATACTTTGGTGCACCCCTGCAGGGTTAAATCTTTTCGAGAAGCCGTGTCCGCGGTTATGGACGACTTGGAGCACAGTGCTTGATCATAGACAACTATAACTAAAGTTTATTGTTTTAAATTGACTTGTATCCGATATGATTAGTAATCAGCTTCACTACAACGGAATGGCTAAGTAAAAGTACCAACAACTGCTGGGTTTTGGGGTTATCTCATGCTAAATGTATCTGACTAGTAAGTGCTGCCACTATAACGGAATGGTTAACTAAAAGTGCCCATCGCTTTTATCGGGATGAATATCTAAACGACTAGTAATTGCGCAACTATAATCGAATAAGTAAACCGCCAACTGTGTGAGTTCTCGGTTGACTTCCTCGTTTGGTCTCGAGGGAAACGCCAGATGGGTTTGTTTGATGCTAGTATCAGGTTGGATCCGAATAGGTCTTTCTTACCCCTCTCTGATAGTTGCCGGTTGTATCGAGTCTCTATAGGTTGTTTAGTGCATGTTGCCGCCGCTTCAGTCCACCATACCTATGTAGGCGAGGACCGCCGAATTCTAGCCTCGCTGCTTGGCCTCGATCGACGCTCCTTCTTTTTCCTTTGCCCTTTGTCGGCACCCCTTTTGTTTAAGCAGGTTTTGAGATTGAAGCCGTTAGAGGGGTTACCCTTCCGGCTTGGCCTGGGCAGGGTTATGGACGCCATTGGTTATTCTTCAGGGCTCTTAGCCCCACTTGCATCTTGTCCGTAGTCGGACGCCCCATCGTTTTCAAGGTGATTTGGATCTTTGTACCGTATATTCGTATTCTTGACTCTTTGAGTCGCTGTTGTATATATATCTGTTCTGTGGGTCCCATCGAGGACTGTTGTGTAATGTTATTACTTTGTTCTCCACCTGCACGAAAGTGCCTGGTGGGCACCTTCGAATCGTTTCTATGCGGGTTTGGCGGGTTTTGCTAAAACTTGCATAGGGCCGATTCTGAGGGTGTTACACTCTAGCACGAACGAAACCAGGGAAACAAGCACCGCTCGCGGGTGGAGAACATGGATCCCAAGGAACGTCGTGATGTGACCCGAACTCTCCACACATCGTTCATGGATATGGATGCCGACGGCAACATCATCCCGAAAACACCGCAAGCTGCGATCATGGCAGCCACTGCGTATCTCGCGGCCCACCAACCTCCGGAAGGGGACCCAAAAAGAGCCCTGCATAAGTCCGCACTCACCGGACTCGGACTCGTCGGAGCTGCGCTCCATGAAGACGCTCCTGCGGAGCCGAAGAAGAAAGCTTCGGTCAGGCGTGACCGGAGCCCCACCCCTTCATCCAAAGAGGAGGAGGAGCACGACCTTCCTCGAAGGAAGAAAAGCTCGCATTGCCATAAACGCGACTACGACTCCAGAGACGCGCTTACACAGCGCAAAATTGACAAAGCACGAGCCAAACGCGCATGCTCGTCCGAGTCCGAGATGGATGAAGATGAAGGAGAACTCTGTGGAGCTCGATGCTTAGCAGATCTGTTCGGCGAACATAGATGCCACGCAATTTCAAGATTCCTTCGGATACTCCAAAGTTCAACGGCACGCAAGATCCAAAATCTTGGCTCAGCGATCATCTGTCATCCGTCAAGCTGCATGGCGGTAACAAAGAAACCGCCATGCAATGCCTCCATTGCCGGTGACGGTATGGCGGTCGCTCAGACCTATCATCGGGATCCATCGAAGTTGGGAGGAGCTAGCTTACGCTTCATCCGAAATTTCAGGCACCAAAAGAGGCCCGCCTCAATCGAAGAGTTGCGAGCACCTTTCGAGAATGGGGTATCTATTCGCTCGTACATATTACGCTGGTCTACCACCAAGAACTCCGCAGCACATATCTCCGAGGAGAGGGCCATCGACGCCTTAAGAGACGGCGTCAAACGTCAAGATTTCAAGGAGGAACTTGGGCGTGTCAAGCCCAAGACACTCGACCACCTCATGGAAATTGTCAACAGTTGGGCAGACGGCGAAGATTGCATCCAGCGAGCGCAATCAGATGAAGAGGACGACTACGGCCGAAGGCGAGAATGCCGCAGCAAGAGGAGATTGCGTGTCTACGAAGACCGCGACGGACCCGACATGGTCGCGGCTGGCTATGCCGACCGCCGCAACGACCAAATTTCAACAATGAGGATCGCGGAGGAAATTTCATGACGGCGACGATCAAAGATCGTGTAGCGCCCGCGACGACAACGGACCCTCAGCATTCGACAAACTTTCGGGTCCATGCACCATCCACTTCTACATCGACAAACAAGATGGCAAAAAGAAAGCCAGTCACATGCTCAAGGACTGTCGCGAGTTCTAGAAACTCAGCGAAAGCATGGTGCAGATGAGGCAACAAGCCCCATGTCACATCCCAAGATTTTCCAAATCTTGTAATGTGAAAATAAATGAATAAAATAAAACTTTGTTTAATTTTCAGAGCCAGAAGAAACTTTTTGAATTCAATTGGAACCTCAAACCCATTTGAATTAAATAAAATCCTAAAGGGATCCATAAAGATGAACATTTAATAAAGGAAATTAAAATGTTTTGAAACTACTATTTTGGATCCTTTAATAAAAGATTTGGGTTTCAAAAGAAAAATTGGATTTATAAATAAAGATTATTTTGTAAAGCCAAATTAAACCTTGACCAAACTTTGGGAATTAAAACTTTTAGTTTGAATAAAAACAACAAAGGTTTATTTAAAATAAAATAATAAGGAATTAATATCCAACTTTATTTAAATAAAAGATTTTACCAATTTAATTGAAACATCAAAACTTATTTAATTATTTAAATAAGTTTTCCAAATATTTGATATTCACAAATAAAACCTACTAAAATGCTTTGGCCTTATTCTAGGTTTCAAAATAAACACCTCAATAAATAAGTCCTATTTGAATTAAATAAGGAAAGCCTATTATATTAAATTAATAATGGACTCTGAAATAAAATGTTATTTTGTTTTAAAAACAAGTTTCCAAGTATTCTATATTTCCTAAATAAAACCTACTGATTTGGTTTTGAAAATATTTAGGTTTCAAATAAAGATTTTATTAAAAAAAATCAAACTCCATTTTTGATATAAATAACCAAGGTCCAATTATATTTAATTATTAATGGATCCTATTAATAAAATTATTAATTTGAATTTGGATTTTGGTTCATGTTACTAAACAGAACTAATTCAATATTTACAAAGTTTGGGTGTTGTTTGAATTGATGTGAACATTGTTTGTTTGTTTGAAATTCAAAACAGGAAATAAATTAAAGGAAAAGGAATCAGACAGAAAAAAATAGAGCAGCCCAACCATCTAGCCCAACTGTTAACAAATTTCAACTCCAGCCCACTTGTGCCCTTGCCCCGAACCGTTTTCTTCACCGCAGAAAGAACCCGCTGAGCAGCTGACAGGTGGACCCTCCCTCTCCCTCCTTTTCCCACTGACGATGGACCCCGCTCTACTGTTTATCCTCCTCACCCGCGCGACCAATTCTTTCCCCTCACTCCGGCTGTTTCCAGCGACGATTGCTCGTGTTAAATTCACCTAAATGACGCACTAATTCCGCCCAGTGATGATGCTCGTAAACTCGCCTCCCTCCCCTCTCCCTCTCTTTCTAGTCATCACACCACCAGAGCCCCAGGGTGTCCACAATTTTGCTCGAAGCCTCACTGCCACCGACAAGTTCCC
Organism: Avena longiglumis; assembly: GCA_030063025.1. Taxonomy (NCBI): domain Eukaryota; kingdom Viridiplantae; phylum Streptophyta; class Magnoliopsida; order Poales; family Poaceae; genus Avena; species Avena longiglumis. The sequence goes on along the minus strand of CP125974.1, from coordinate 449,242,897 downwards.
TGTCAAATTCCGGCGAGCCCCGACCCTCTCCTACCTCCTAGCTCACACCAGCTTGATCCCCATCATCTCACGCATCTGCCCATGGCCTCCGTTCGCCCATGCATGCCCCACAGCCTGCCGTCTTCGCTCGGCGCCCAACGGCTAGGTCAACTCGACGAGCTCCTCTGGTAATCCCCGACGCCTCCTCTCTAGTTGACACTATCGCTCCCCTTCCTCGACGTGTCTACGCTCCCTCGTTATGCACGACGCGTGCCTTGTAGCCTCGTTCGACAACAACCGAAAGCGTGCTGGCGGAAGCAGAACTCCGGAAGCGATTAGTACCGCCAAAGGCCCCTCGCCTCCTCGAAACCACGCCGAGCTTCCCACGACCTTGCGATCACCGTGAGCCACTCCTCCCTCTCTCGCTTCATGTGTTAGCGAACTCCACCGCCAGAGCAAGGCCGCATGTCGCCGCTAGCGCCGCCTCCTCAGTCGATCGACCGTAGCTGCCGTCGATTTAAATCCAACGAATGCAATAGATTCATTTAACTGAAAGGGTACGCTAGCTCTGAACCGTGCGATATGACTTAGATCTAACGGCCTGCAGTGCGTGATCCGTGCGAACCGCTTTCGGCCAATTAAAACATGACGCGTGGCCAGCTCTAGTTTAAAACAGATTTTTGAATCAGAATTATTTGCAAACTTCAAACCCTTGTAACTTTCAAACCACACGTCCAAAAATTACAAATTTTATGTCGTTGGATTCAGGAGAACAAGACCTAGCCAACCATGCCTTTAGTTTAGCAAATAGTATCTGTTAGCTTGTTTGAAATTGCAGATCCTTTTGTATTCTTGTTTAGAGTAGGAAAATTGTTTAAAATTAATTTTAGGATTAAATCTTTTGCAAAATGGATTTGTGTGACCTTACTGACCCTAGGAACCAATCCTTGGTGTTAAAAATGATTTTTGGTAAAATTTAGGTTGGATTACTTGACTTAGTCATTTTCTAACCAAATAAAAAGAATGGTTTTTGTTGAAATGACTATGGGAAGAAAACTTTAAAGAAAATGATTTTGATCAAACCCACTAGTCCCAAACCACCAAGTCCTAAGAATTGGAAACCTTTGGTGAAGACTTAAAGGTTATAGACTTGATAAAACTAAAGTTTCCCCACATAAAATGATGATTGGGTTGAATATGGTTTAAGGATAAAACACAGTTGCAAATGACTTTGCCATTTTGGTAAATGACCAATTTGGACCTTACAAAGTTATAAGCCTAGTGGAGACCTTCCTTGTAAATAAAACCCTCTTAAGCATGTTCCCATACATGACTTAGAATCCATGCTTGGTGTATGAGAAATGTTGTTTGTATATTGGTTTGGAATGCTACTTGATACTATGATTGTTTGATTGACTTGTAGTGAAATTAGCAAAGTGTGAGACTAGCAAGATCCAGGAGTAAATCCGCATTCCCTACCAAAAAGGCAAGTTACACTATCATACAAATGCCCTATTATTTTCATTATACTTAGTGGATTGTGAAAACATGCATGAAAAAGATTTCTATATACTTATGCTATGCTAAATCCTAATAGGATTCCCTATACACTCCTTAGTGAAAATATTGTAGTTGTACATGCTTAGCCATGCTTTATTTTGAAAAAGAGATACATGTTGAGATTTTTCAAAGGTTGAGAAAAGAACTTATGTTTTACATAATAAAACAAGGACTCAATGAACCACCTAGGTGGTGGACACTTTAAGTTTTGGAGAGGGTGGCAACAAAAGGAACCATGTCTATGGGATTCACTTTGTGTTGTGCTCCAAAAGAAAACCACCTAGGAAACTTAGAGATTGAACATGTTTCTCAAATTGTGGCTTTCGTGTGCAACCACATGCTATTATGGCTCTGGCTTAGTCAACTACATTAGGAAGACCCATACATTGTCTTTAGTTATCGGACATGGGGATCTGGAATGCTTCATGGGGGCTGAAGACAAGCTAGCAATGATGTATGGGAGGACCTTTTGGAAAGACTTAGTCACACTCTCAGTCTGCCGGTACTCCGTCTTGGTGAGCACTAATCCAGTAGGCCACTGGTGACAACAAGATGGGATTGTGTCATGTGGGTAAAGTGTACTCCTTCTGCAGAAGTTAATAAAATCTAAGTACTTAGCCGTGTCCCCGGTTATGGACAATACTGAGCAACTAAAGTTTGAACTATGGGAGATCTCAACATTCTAACTTCTAATATAAAAACTTGATGCACTTGGGGGTACCAAGGAATTCAAAGAGATTTTGTTAAGCTTGTTGCACTTGGGGCTACCAAGGTGCTCAAGAGCATGATGTACTTGGGGTTACCAAGGAACTCATGAGATTTCATAAAACTTGTTGCACTTGGGGTTACCAAGGTGCTCAAGGAGTTTGGACAAGGACTTGAACACTTGAGTTTCTACCAAGGAGTTCAAGGAACTTGGAAAAGAAATTTGACAAAGGACTTAAAACCCTTTTTGAAAATATAGGATAAAATATTGCTTTATGCAAATAAGCCTTAAACTCTACTTAGCCAAATATGCATATAATGATAGGTTCCACTCTTATTATACATAAAAGTGAAGCTTGCCAATACAATTCAAAATGTATTGACCCTTGTGGCTGTAACTTGTAATGTTGCAGGTTGATTGTTTTTAAATGAAGAATGTTTGATTGACTAGGACTACAAAGTCTACAACCAACATCTGCCTGTGGCACTTTGAAGATAAAGGACCCTATGACTATAGTTATTCCGCTGCAATGTAATGTAATAGCCAAATGAGCTATGTATGATGTAATAAAATTATGTTATTCCTGGTTATAAAGTTATGTTATGACCTTTGTTTCTTGATATTACATCTTACTGTGGATGCTAGCTATTGATCCAGGGACTAGCATTGTAAAACACAGGAGGACTCTACCTTTTTATCAGGTTGGGACGTCTACACCCCAACCCCTGCGTTCGGAAACGCACCCGCGCCAAGAGAAATAGCCCACGGAGCTCCTCCACCACCACCTATTGGAGACCCAAACCAACCAGTCGCACCAGCACAAAACAACGTTGGGGTCGGATACCCCCCACCAAAGGGAGCACTAAATATGATCCAGAAGGGACGCCCCATAAACAGGGTGCAGAAGAAAATCACCCGACAAATCAACTTGGCCGTGGCAACTCCGCCTGCAATCCACAGGTACCTCGGCGGATCGGAGTCTGCATCACATTCACTCGCGCGGATCACCCTTGCCAGATCCCGCCCAGCCATGCTGCCACAGTCTTGGAGGCGCAGATCGGAGGCGAGATGAGCCGCGTCTGCATGGACGGCGGCAGCGGCATAAATCTAATGTTCGCAAGCACTCTAGCAGCTATGCGGATCCCGCAATGCAGCCTGGAACAATCAGACACAACGTTCCACGGCATTGTCCCAGGAAAGGGCATATTCCCCTGGGCAAAATAGGGCTCGACGTTATCTTCGGGAAGCCGGACAACTTCCGACAGGAGCGCCTCGAATTCGAAGTGATGGACTGGCCGTCGCAATACCATGGCATCCTGGGGCGTGTAGCATTCGCAAGGTTCCTGGCCGTCCCGCACTACGCATACCTACTACTCAAGATGCCAGGACCAAGGGGCGTCATCATAGTCCACGGGATCTTCACTCGATCGGACCAATGTGACAGGGATTTCAACAAAATCTCCCAGTCTTTCGGCATGCAAGACGAGCTTGTAAGGCTCCGTGAAGTAATGGACAATGGGGTACCCCCAGTCACAAGGCAGAACGCACCTGACATGTCCTTCAACTCCACCGTCAACACCAAGAAAGTACAGGTCCATCCGACGGATGCCTCCAAGACGGCCTTGATCGCCAATGACCTCAGCACCGCATAGGAAGGCGCGCTCGTCGAATTCCTCCGTGAGCGCTGGGAAATCTTTGCCTGGTGTCCTGCGGACATGCCAGGAGTTCCCAGGGAATTCGCCGAGCACGCACTCAATGTCTTTCCAGACACCAAGCCGGTCAAGCAGTCCATCGAGGCGCCAGAGCCACGAGCCGAAGCTATCGGCAAGGAAATCAATAGACTGCTCGCCGCAGACTTCATCAGGGAAATCAAAGAAAGCGAGTGGCTTGCAAACACGGTGATGGTCCCGAAGAAGGACACGGACATCCTGCGGATGTGCGTGGACTTCACGTCACTAAATAAGCATTTCCCAAAGGACCACTTCCCTCTTCCACGGATCGACCAGATCATCAATTCAACCGCAGGTTGCGAGAAACTCTCCTTCCTCGACGCCTACTCAGGCTATAACCAGATTCGGCTCAAGGTCGAAGATCAGGAGAAAACGGCGTTTATCACACCGTTCGGAGTATTCTGTTACAACACAATGCCCTTCGGGCTAAAGAACGCGGGTGCCACATACCAACGATGCATGCAGGCCTGCCTCAAGGACCAGATCGGTCGCAATGTCCAAGTCTATGTCAACGACATAGTAATAAAAACTAAGGAGGCAAGGACACTTATCAACGATCTCCGCGAGACGTTCGAAAACCTTGATCGCTACAGGATCAAGCTCAATCCCGAAAAGTGCGCCTTCGGTGTCCCATCAGGTCAGCTGCTCGGGTACTTCATCTCTCAACGAGGGATCGAGGCGAACCCGAAGAAAATCAGAGCCATCATGACGATGGAGAAGCCGAAAAACCTCAAGGGCGTCCAGCATCTCGCAGGACGAGTAGCGGCACTAAGAAGGTTCATCAGCCGCATGGGCGAGAAGGCCCTACCATTCTACCAGCTGCGCCGGCGAGACAAGTTCGAGTGGACACCAGAAGCCAACGACGCATTCGAAAGCCTCAAGCGGCTCCTCTCCACCTCGCCCGTTTTGGTCACGCCAAAGGAGCGCGAGCCCCTACTGCTGTACATAGCAGCCACACACCAGGTGGTCAGCACCGTACTAGTGGTCGAACGACCCGAAGAAGGCAAGACCCATGGGGTCCAGCACCCAATTTACTACCTTAGCGAGGTACTAACACCAACAAAGCAGAGGTACCCTCACTACCAAAAGCTAGCCTACGGCATGTTCATGATAGCTCGACGGCTGAGCCATTACTTCCAGGAGCACCAAGTGATGGTGGTCAACGAGGCACCCCTGAACAGCATCCTGAATAATCCAGAGGCCACAGGACGGGTGGCCCTGTGGGGCATCGAACTGTCACCCTTGGACATAGTCTTACGAGAAGCGACACGCAATTAAATCTCAAGTCCTTCCGGACTTCCTGGTACATTGGATGGAGCTGCAGCTGCCAGACACCCCAGACATGTCGCAGCCATGGACAATGCACTTCGACGGCTCCAAGCGCGAAGCCGGAGCAGGGGCAGGGGTCATACTGACCTCCCCGCAAGGCGACAAGATGAAGTACGTTCTTCGGATGAAATTCAGAGCCTCCAACAACGAGGCCAAATACGAAGCCCTCATCCATGGCATGAGGATGGAAAAGATATGCGGCGCAACGCGCCTGGTCATCTACGGTGACTCCAATCTCGTCGTCCAGCAGATGATGAATGAGTGTGACGCACACGCTAAAAACATGATCGTGTACCGCGCGCTCTACAACGCACTCGAAGGAGAATTCGACGGCTGCGAACTTCGGCACGTTGGAAGAGAGAGCAACGAGGAAGCCGATAGACTCGCCAACATCGGCTCCACTTGCGCAAAGGTGCCACCAGGTGTGTTCCTTGAACAAATCTGCGTGCCATCCATCAAGCAGAAATTCCCCAAGGGATCACCAAGAAGCGAGAACACTGGAACGGGAGCACGCTACACGAAGGACCCGGAAAGCTGGACACAGAGGTAGCCATGGTCAACCTAATGTTGGTCATGGCAGTCGAAGAAGCTTGGACGCGACCATACCTCCAGTTCTTGATAATCGGAGAATTGCCTAACAGCCCAACAGAAGCCCAACGCATATCTCGCCGGTCAAAAGCCTTCACCATCATCAACGGCGAGCTGTACAAGCGCAGCATCACGGGTGTACTTCAACGGTGCGTCACCATCGACGACGGCAAGGCCATACTCCAATACATCCATGAAGGCATATGCGGCCACCACGCAGGCAGCCGCTCCCTTGTTGCTAAAGCTCTATGAGCAGGATTCTACTGGCCAACGGCCATGAGCGACGCAAAGGACATCGTTCGAAAATGCAACGGATGCCAACGGTTCACCGACAAACCGCACGCACCTGGGTCCGAGCTCAGACCCATACCTATAGCTTGGCCTTTCGCTCAATGGGGCCTCGACATGATCGGCAAACTGCCAAAATCCTCTAAAGGGGGACAAGTTTACCTCCTGGTTGCAGTCGACAAATTCACCAAGTGGATCGAGGCCATGCCGGTCACCAACCAGAAAGGCAAAACTACCGTCAAGTTCTTCGAGTCCATTGTCTACAGGTTCGGCATACCGCACAGCATCATCACCGACAATGGATCGAACTTCATCTCCGAAGAATTCCAGGACTTCGAAGGCCTTGAGATAAACATCACGTACGCCTCAGTGTCACACCCGCAAATGAACGGGCAAGTGGAAAAGGGCCTAATCGGCGCCGGCATCAAGAAGCACCTCATGAGCTCACTCGAACAAAAAGCTGGAAACTGGACGAAAGAGCTACCATCCGTCCTGTGGAGCTTACGGACTACGCCAAACAGCTCCACCGGCTACACACCGTTCTTCATGGTACACGGAGCCGAAGCCGTGCTACCAGCCGAAGTACGCCACCAGGCCCCACGGGTCGTCGCTTACAGCGAAGCCGAATCCACGGTTGCACTTGAAGACGCTGTCGACACACTCGACGAAGCATGGGATATAGCAGCAGCTCGATCAGCGGTGTACCAGTAGAATCTCCGCAACTACCACAGCCGCCGGCTACGCCCAAGGTCCTTCGTCGAAGGAGACCTCGTCTTGCGACTCAAGCAAAAGCGACCGAATAAATTCGAGTCACCATGGGAAGGACCCTACGTCATCACCGAAGTCATCCCAGGTGGCGCCTATCGCCTCAAGCACGTGGAGTCTGGAGTCGCATACTCCAACCCATGGAATATATCGCACTTGCGACGATTCTATCTGTAGCAACCTACCCCCTTTTACTTTCAATAAGGCTTCCATCCAAGGCTCTTCAGCCGAACAATGTACCTCCTCCATTACGATATAAATAAAGCTAAGTGTCTCGCCCCAAAACTTCGGTTCACTATTTTCTACAACTGTACTACATGCTACAAACGCACTCGGGGGCTCCCCCACCTCACGATTTCATCGACTGAGGACCAAACGTGTACACCTGAGTAGCTGACAACGTCAGGCAAACGAAAAGGACACGTACTCAATCAAAGCACTGCGTGCTCACAAACAAACAAACCTTTACAACAAAGGGCACAACACGCCCAGCCGAAATATACAAATTTTTACATCTCTCTCTTTTTACAGGTACTACCTATGCTGAAGAATAATCTGGGCACGCTGTTCAAACAAATCTACAATCTGTTCGGCATATTGCCTTACAGCCGCGTAATGCGGACGCATGTCCCACTCGCCACCATCAGGGCGAAGAGGTGTCCCAGCAACCACAGCAGCCAAATCCACGTCAGGTCGGTGTAGCCTCACAAGAGACAAAGCAGCCTTCACTCCCGCGACGAGCTGTTGTCGCACCAACTCCTTGACATTGCTCACATTCCAAAACTTCGACAGAAGACCCGCAAGGCTCGTCGGTATGGCATCCAAAGGAAACATGACGTGCAGCACCGAGGAAAGCGATGTCTGCACTTGGCGGAGCACCCGCGAAACTTGATAAACACGATCCTGCACCGTCGCCAGAGCCATGTCGCGATCGCGATCCATCCAGAAGAAGCCGCCGGCCTCCATGTCCTGTTGAGTCAAGCAATTGACCCGAACAGCGACACGCTCCTTTTCTTCCCTCGGAGCAAGATTCGCACCTGCGACAATCGCACAAAACAAGAGTAAGGCCAGCAGGCTCATCCGAAGAACCGAGCTACAGATCGAACCAAAGAACATCTTACATTGCAGCTGATCAGACAACCGAACCAGCTCCGCCATCAAGTACTCCTCTCTGGCTGCACCACGATCCGCCTTGGACTTCCAAACGTCGGCATGACCGCGTAACCCGAGCAACTCCCTCTCCAGACTACGCACACGATCCCGAAGGAAAGTGAGATGCGAGGAATCATCCAAGGATGGACGCAACGGCATTGCGGATGGGGCGTCAACAGGGTCAGCACCCGAAGGAACCTAGAGCGGCAGCAAAAGAAAGGAACACAGACATTCAGCCAAGGATAGAGCACAACTCAGAGGAATTCATTAAATATATAAGGCCACTACGTGGCACAAGGATGGTGTTCTTCAAGATATTTACAACAAAAGCAGACTACAAACTACCCTACGTCTACTACGCCTAAGATGCGGGACCCTGAGTCGCCTCGAGCAGACGCCTAGCTTTGGCCCGCCGCCATGCCAAATGCATACTCAGACAGCAAATCAATGAGCTTGGGACCATATCGCTTGCAGCGAGCAGAATAGGCAGCAAAGTCTACCTCGGATCCATCTGCAGTCGTCGGCATCCGAGAGGTGATCTGGGGCAGATCCAGCTCCGCTCCAGCCGCCAAGGCCATCGCCAGCCCGACGGACGCGCCGATGCCCATTCTTCGCTGCGCTTATGCGCGCAGCGCCACCGACAGGGCCTCCGCCAGAGCATCCACATCATCAAGGGTTGCGCCCTTCGGGACAAGCTCCTTGTAGAAGCGACCAAGGACCTCTTTCGCCTTGGCAAGGAGTCGACGACGGTCTGCGGCGGTCTTGACCGCCACGGTGGCATCATCTAGAGCACTCCGTGCTCGAGCATCATGAATGAACTCGATGCCTGCGGCATCTGAGACAAAAAATAAGAAGAAAAACATAAAGAAAAGCAGCATAGAAGAAGACCCGAAGAAAAAGAAACAAGTACAAAACTAGCACTCACCCGAAATATCCTTGGCAGCAGCCATGAGCTTCATCGCCACCTCCTTTTCACGAGCAGCCGCAACGGTGGCTAGCTGCTCCTCACGATCTGCGGCCTCCTGCTGCAGACGCTCCTTCGCTTCGGCTGCCTTAGTCAGCTCTAGCTCGAGGCATTCTTTCGCGCCAACGGCGGCTTCGGCCTTCTGCTCCGATTGACCAAGGCTCTTTTTGAGAGCGTCGACCTCACGGAGGGAATTGTTATGCTCCTCTGCATTCAAGACAAGCTAGTGTCAAAGAACGGGATCAGGATAAATAAGAGAGGCATTAAAAGGCAGATAGATACCTTGAAGCTGCCGAAGGTTCGCCTCCAGCGCCAGGCGCTCCTGCACCAGCCACTTGGCCTCCTGCACAAAAGGCTGCAGAAAAAGAAATAGCAGTAAGAAAAGGGCTTGGGGCTACTGTTGGAATTATGCCCTAGAGGCAATAATAAAGATGTTATTATTATAATTCTTGTCCATGATAAAGTTTATATTCCATGCTAGAATTGTATTAAGCGGAAACTTTAATACTTGTGTGGTTTGTAAACAACACCGTGTCCCTAGTACGCCTCTATGGACTAGCTCATTGATCAATGATGGTTAAGGTTTCCTAACCATAGACATGAGTTGTCAATTGATAATGAGATCATATCATTGGAGAATGATATGGTGGATGACCCAAACTAAGCGACAATTAGATCGTATCATCGTGTTCATCTTTGCGAAGCTTTTCCTATGTCAAATATTGTATTCCTTAGACCATGAGATAATACAACTCCACAGTATCGGAAGAAAGCTTTGAGGTCATCAAACGTCATCCTATGAGAGGGTGATCATAAAGGTGTCTCTCAGGTGATCGGAAAGTATCTGTTGGGTTGTATGTATCGAGATGGAATTTGTCCCTCCCAAGTCGGAGAGATATACTTCGGGCCCACTCGGTAATCGATATCAACACCGCTTGCAAGCATGTGGTTAAGGAGTTAATCACAAAGTGATATCGGATTACGGAACGAGTAAAGTATTTGCTGTGAACGAGATTGAAATAGGTATGACGGTACCGACGATCGAATCTCGGGCAAGTAAAATATCGCGAGATGAAGGGAATATATATATGGGATTGATTGAATCCTGGCATCGTGGTTCATCCGATATGATCATATATGAGTGTGTGGGAGTCAATATGGGTGCCCAGACCCCGCTGTTGATTATTGATAGAAGATCATGTCTGCATATTCTCGAACCCGCAGGGTCACACACTTAACGTGTCTCGACACTAGGATAGATTGGATAATTGGTTTATGAGTTTTTGTTCGGAGTCTCGGATGGGATCCGGGACATCACGAGAGGTTCCGGAGTGGTCCATAGAATAAGATTCATATAAGGCAGTGCAGTTTTTGGAGTTCGGAATTGTTCCGGGTTAATCGGTATTGTACCGGAAGCTTCTAGAACCTTCCGGAAGGGGACCAACGTGGCCCCACCTTCCAGGAGGGGGCATGGGCCTATGAGGGAGTGTCCTGACCGCATTGGGCCAGGGGCACAAGGCCCCATAGGGCCCAGCCGATCCTATAGGGTTTAAATTCGTTTAAACTAGAGATAGGGTTTCTAGAAGAGGGGAGAGTCCTTGCCCCCCACTCCTCCCTCCCTTGGCCGCCGGCCCAAGGCTTGGAGGAGGGGCAAGGGCTGGCCGCCCCCCCTCTATATATAGAGGGCTGGTGCGCCCCCTCCCCCTACACCTTGCCTCCAACCCTAGTTGCCCTGCTGCCCTCCTCTCTCCCTCCCGACTGTTTGTAGGCGAAGCCCTGCAGCAGAAACTCTCCACCATATACACCACGCCGTTGTGTTGTAGATCCAATCTATCTCTCCACCATACTTGCTGGTCCGAGGAAGGAGGAGACGTCGAGGTGCTGCACGTGTGCATCTCACGGACGCACCGCCACTTGTGGTGCTAGATCGGATCGGATCGCGAGGAGGAGAAGCGAGTACGACTATATCACCCACGTTAACGCTCATTGCGGTAATCTTCAAGGGTATGAAGATCTAATCCAATCTCTCTCGTTGATTGCATCTCCTAGATTAGATCTTGGCTTTCCCTCTGTTCGCATCCGTAGAAAATTTTGATTTACTATGCCGCGAATCCCTTCAGTGGTATCAGAGCTAGATCTATGCGTAGATGTGTTTCACGAGTAGAACGCAACATGGTTGTTGCAGGCGTTGATGTTTTCTGTTGCAAGCCTCTTGTTTGTGTTCTTATGACGTGGGATAGTGAGATTGAAGAGGTCCAGGCCAACCTTACGCGACGCCGTTCGCGAGACCGGCTTCGCACTTGACGTGTGGCTTGTTCCACACATGCGGCTGGTGGATGTCAGTTTCTCTCACTATAGTTGTCATGGGATTAACACCGGAGTTTGGCAACCATAACATCACCTTTGTGGCTTACCGTAGGTAAGAATCGTTCTTAGCATCTACTCCCATAAGCCACGTAAAACATGCAACAACAAAGTAGAGGCGTCTAACTTGTTTTTGCAGGGAGTGTTTTCTGTGATATGTTATGGCCCAAGATGTGATGTGTATATTGTATGCGATGATCATGTTTTGTAATGTTCCACGACTTGCATGTCGATGAGTACACAACCGGCAGGAGCCATATGGTTGTCTTTATAATTGTGTATGACCTGTGAGTAAACTTCTTATACGCCATGTAATAGCTTTACTTTATCGCTAAGTAGTTAGCAATAGTTGTAGTTGCTATTCGTGGTGGAGGCAATCATGGTGGAGTGATGGAGATCATGCCGGAACGCACAAGATGGAGATCATTGCGCGAAGATTGGCTATACCATGTCACATAAAGTTATATGTTGTAACACCCTCAGAATCGGACCTATGCAAGTTTGAGCAAAATTCGCCAAACCCGCATAGAAACGATGCAAAGGTGCCCACCAGGCACTTTCGTGCGGGTGGAAAACGAAGTAATAACATTACACAACAGTCCTCGATGGGACCCATGTAGAGATATATATATAACGACTCAAAGAGTCAAGAATACGAATATATTATACAAAGATCCAAATCACCTTGAAAATGATAGGCGTCCGACTACGGACAAGATGCAAATGGGGCTAAGAGCCCCAAGAATAACCAATGGCCCATAACCCCTTGAGCCAAGCCGGAAGGGTAACCCGCTAACGCGTCGATCTCAAAACCTGCTTAAACAAAAGGGTGCCGAAAGGGCAAAGGAAAAAGAGGAGCGTCGATCGAGGCCGATGCAGCGAGGCTAGAATTCGGGTCCTCGCCTACATAGGTATGGTGGATCAAGCGGCAAAGATGCACTAAACAACCTATAGAGACTCGATACAACCGGGCGGTTATCGAGAGGGGTAAGAATGACCTATCCGGATCCAACACAAGCTAACACCAAACAAACCCATCACGTGTTTCTCGAGACCAAACGAGAAGTCAACCGAGGAACTCACCGCTGGCGCTTTATTTATTCGATTATCGTTGCAGCAATTACTAGTCGAGTTTAGATAATCGCCCGATAAAATAAGTAGTGGGCACTTTCGTTAATCATTCCGCTAGAAGTTGCAGCAATTACTAATCGATACAAGTAGCATGAGATAACCCATAAACCCGGCTTGTTGATACTTTTAATCAGCCATTCCGCTAGAAGTTGCAAGATTACTAGTCGATACAATTGTCGAAGCGACAACCAACAAGCAATTGTGGGCATATTAATTAGCCATTCCATTATAGTGAAGCTGATTACTAGTCATTATAAGTCAAATTTATAGCAAAACTTTAGTTATGCTTGTCTATGATCGAGATCTTGTGCTCCAAGTCGTCCATATCCATGACACGGCTTGAGAAAGTTTTACCCGCCGGGTGCACCAATAGCAACACACGCTCGATCAACCTCGGAAAACCAAATCAAAACCCAACGAGGCTTTCACGATCGAACAATCACAGATTCAGAATTATTTCAGGGGCCACCTTTGAGTAGATCCCGCAACGGAGTAAGCAAGCTCGAGACGGCCTCAAGGTTGCGACAATGGTCGTGGCATCGGGAACCCGAAAGTGTGGCTGGGCTTGTCGATACCGCGTAATCACCGCATCCAAATAAAGACAGGTGCTCTCGCACAAATTAAATACGAAAGTAGCATGGCATAAGTACAGGATCGTAAATAAAACCTCAAACTAGTTTGTGGCCCCAAGAAATAAGACGGAATCAAGCTCGCCTGTGGGGGGTCCCATATACCTCCGGATGTGGATAGCGCAAAAATCAAGGAACAGTATCAAGTACTGGGTCTTACGGACAAGTGGGCTCGAAACCAAATATTTTCTATCACCCACCGATGCCTCGCTTATTTCAATTTTAGTTGTTAAACAGAAATTAAAGTGACGATAAGTAAAACTAGAATCATCTCCAACATTAACATGCGGCAAAACATCAACAACTGTGGCACCTGACGACACACATCAGCACTTAAGCAAGCACCTACGACGCGCAAGTCCAACTATCTTCCAACAACAGGGAATAGGATGGGTCCAAGGCAAATATATAGGGCTGCAAGGGATATCGTGGTACGGAAACTAAAGCATCGCAACGTATAGCGTAAGATCAACAGGAGGGAATAAAGACTATAAAAGTAAGATAGGTAGAAAGAGGGAGATGCTCTTTGAAAACATTGTCGAAGGTTTAACCGAAGATCGGGACGAAGCTCACATCAACTCAACGGCCTTATCCGCGAAGAAGCAAAGCACTAGAAGAAACACCGGATGCAATATTTAATACACGACAGAAGATCGGCATGATGCATGCATGATGTATGGCAATGGCAAGGTGCGATGCAATTAGGTCATATTAAGTGGAACCGGGGTCCCGACATTAATTAGGTGGTTCCGGTTATTTAGCTACCCGCAATTTAAATGTTGTTTTAGCAAGACAGAATATATCACCGGTTCGCTACACAAGTTTAAATGAGGCCAATATATGGCTAGATTTGCCCGCATATGGGCCCCATATTTAATTATAAGGTGAATCGTCATAAGGCCCCCAAACCACACAAAATGCATGCGAGATGAACAATTAAAATGCAACAAGTTGTTATTATGTTATAAAATAGGGTTTCCGGGAAGGGGTTCACACGTTAGGGGTCTCGACGATCTTGGGGTTCCGGGGTTCGGGGTCGGTCTCAGGTCCAGGGTTCGACGGGGTCCAGGGTCCAGATCTGGGGTTCAGGGTCTTCGGATCGGTGCCGTTCTTGTCGTCGCGCAGGTCTTGTCGGGTCCCACGGGGTCGATCTTGCCGTTATGAGGATCTTGTCGGGCTCGCGCCATCGAGGCGGTGTTAGCACTCGGGAGGGTTCTCGTGGCAATCTTGGCGTCCTGGGGCGATCCTGTCGCATCCGCGGTCGTGCCGACGGTCTTGTCGATCGGTGAAGCACTTGTCGCATCCATGTGGGAACCTTGACGATCTGTGGCGATGATCTCAGGTTCGGGTCTCCGGGGTTCGGGGTCTCGGCGTCCGGGACGAAGATCATGGCGGTCATCGGGTTTGGGAGGGAGAACATGGCGTCGGTGTGGCGGTCTTGTTGTTCTGTGTAGAATACCTTCGGGTTCGGGGCTTCGGATCCGCGAAGGCCTCGACGTTCCGGACTCCGGTGGTCGATGGAGAACTTGTGTTACCCATTGGTGCGGTCTTCGAGTGGCACCGATGGTAGACGAACTGGACGTAGCACGAAGGTCTTGTCGAACCGACTGATCCCATAGTCCTGAACGCGTCCTACCATCTTGTTGACGTTGGACCAGGGTGCTTGCGGACCCACGAGCCAAGTTCCGCGCAGCCACTGCTCGAACACCCTGCGGACTTGGTGACGACGAAGCAAGGCACGGCACCGGGCGGCGCCACTTGAGGCCGAGGCGAGCTGGCTATGCGGCAAGGTGGGGTCTGCAGGCAGCGACACACCGTAGGTGTTGGGGCGGGCGACTGGGCGCTGGCCGACGAGGCGCGCGAAGGAAGGCGAAGCCACGGCGAAGCGCGAGGCGGGCGCTGGGTCGAGGACGGGCGGCTCGGGCGGCGATGGGTGGCGGGACGCGCGCCGGAGCGCGGGCGGAGGACGCTTGACGGAGGCGGCGGTCGCCAGAGGCAGGCCTGGGCGGGCGACGCCGAGCACGCTGGGAGGCGAGAGGCGGCGAAGGCTGCGCGCTGAGGCGGAGGCCGGAGGGGAACCGAGGCGACGGAGAGGGGCTCGACGACCAAGGGCGGGCTAGTGGACTGGTCTGGGTGGCGGGCAAGTGTGGGAGTGGTTGGGCTGTGAGGGTGAGTGGGTTGAGTGGTGGCTGTGAGGAGAGAGAGAAGGGGGGTAGGCTAGGTGGCAGGTTAGGATTGGAGGGGGGAGAGGGAGAGGGTGAGGTGGCGGCCAACGATTGGAGGGGGTGAGGTGGCTGTGGGGTGTGGGTAGGTTTCGGGTAGGTTTAGGTTTTGTTGGGGTGTCCAGACGACCGATTTTAAAACCTGGGTGGTCGTTCGGTCTACTCGCCCGCTCGACCGCCCGCTAAAATAATTTAATATTTTTATTTGATTAAAACATGGCCTTTGCAAACCAATGCAAGACAAAATAAAATAATCCGGACAAGCCCGGGTTTTTAGTTTTGAATAAAGACGGGGCGTTTAATATAGAAAACAAAACCGGGCTTTGCGAAAATAGTTTTATGCAAACAACACAAGATGATGACGATGCAATGCACAAATTCAACGCGATTTTCTAGTAGTGGTTTTGCGGGATGCCACATATGCATGTGATGTTTATCCCTTTATGTATCTTATTATGCTTAGATCGCGACGGTAGCATTATAAGATGATTCCTCACTTAAAGATCAAGATAAAAATTGTGTTCTCCCCAAGTATGCACCGTTGCGAAAGTTCGTCGTGTCCAAGCATCACGTGATGATCGGGTGCTATAGACTCTACGCTCACATACAATGGGTGCAAGCCAGTTTTGCACACGCGGAAATACTTGGTTCTAGCTTGACGATCCTAGCATGTACAGACATGGCCTCGGAACACAAGAACCGAAAGGTTAAGCATGAGTCATATGAATGATATGATCGACACTTGGTGTCCACCATTGAAACCACATCTCTTCTCGTGATGATCGGATTAGGTGTGGTGAATTTGGATCGTGTTCACTAAACAACTTGAGGGATGTTGAATTTAGTGGGAGTTCATCTAGTAATTTGATTAAGTTGAACTATTTATCATGAACATAGTCTAAATTTTACTTGCAAATCCTATAGATCACATGGCCAAGTCCAACTTCAACTTCAACGTTTTTGCTGAGAAAGAAAAGCTTAGAAACAATGGGTCTAACTTCACCAATTGGTTCCGCAATCTAAGAATCATTCTGTCATGACAAAGGACTATGTCCTTGGGAAAGCGTTAGGTGACCCCTGCTACAAGCTACCGGTGATGAGAAAGCTGTCTATCAACAAGAAAAGATAATTATGGTGTGATTAAGAGCACCATGTTGTTTGCTATGGAACCGGAACTTCAAAATCGTTTTGAAACCTATCCCGGGCCCTTTGAGATTCTCGAGGAGCTAAAAACCATGTTTCAGACTCAAGCCCGTTCTGAGAGATATGAGATCTCTGAGAAGTTCTTTAACTGCAAGATGGAGGAAGGGAGTTCCGTTAGTGAGCACGCCATAAAGATGTCGGGCTACACTCAACGCCTTGAGCAACTGGAATGCACGATTCTAGAGGAGATCAAGATTGACAGGGTTCTGCAATCAATCCCTCCCAGCTACAAAAGTTTTGTAGTGACTCATAATCAGATTGGCTCCACTGATACGATCACCGAGATCTTCGCAAAGCTGAAGGCTGCGGAGGTGGACATCAAGAAGGATAATCATGTGTTGATGGTCAACAAACCCTCCTTTAAGAAAGGTAAGGGAGCAAAGAAGCCCTTCAAGAAGGGCGGCGGCAAGCGCAATGCTCCTGCTGAGAAGAAGCTCAAGTCTGGTCCTAAGCCGGAATCGAGTGCTTCTATTGCAAGGACAAGGGTCATGGAAGCGAATCGTCCAAGTACTTAGCGGACAAAAAGGCACCATCAAAGGTATATTTGATATACATGTTATTGATGTTTTCCTTACTAGCCCTCGCTAGTGCGGGTATTTGATATCGGTTGCTAATATTTGTAACTCAAACAGAGCTACGGAATAGACGGCGGCTTGCGAGGGATGAGGTGACGATGCGCTGGCAACGGATCAAGAGTTGATGTGATGGCGTCAAGGCACGCTCTCCTTAGTTTTACCTTCGAGATTAGTTTTAAACCTTAATAAATGTTATTATGTGCCTGCGTTGAGCATGAACATTATTTCTGGATCGTGTTTATTGCAAGACGGTTATTCATTTAAATCGGAGAATAATGGTTGTTCTATTTATATGAGTAACATCTTTTATGGTCATTCACCTCTTGTGAATGGTTTATTTCTTCTAAATCTCGAAAGGGATGAAACACACATCCATAACATTGAGGCTAAGAGATGCAAAGTAGATAGTGATAATACTACTTATTTGTGGCAATCATTGCGTCAGGTCATATTGGAGTAAAGCGATGAGGAAACTCCATTCGATGGACTTTGAGTCTCTTTATTTTGAATCATTTGACACATGCGAACCATGCCTCATGGGCAAGATGATCAAAACCCCGTTCCTAAGATAATGGAGCGAGCAACGGACTTGTTGGAAATCATACATACCGATGTATGCGGACCGATGAGTGTTAGACGCTGGTGGATATCGCTATTTCCTCACTTTTACCGATGACTTAAGTAGATATGGGTATATCTATTTAATGAAACATAAATCTGAAACATTTGAAAAGTTCAAGGAATTTCGAATGAAGTGGAGAACCATCGTAATGTAAAGATTAAGTTTCTACGATCCGATCGTGGAGGTGAATATTTGAGTTATGATTTTCTCACGCATCTTAAAGCAAGTGGAATCGTTTCACAACTCACGCCACCCGAACACCACAGCAATGGTGTGTCTGAACGGAATCGAACCCTATTAGATATGGTCCGATCAATGATGTCTCTTACTGATTTGCCGTTATCATTTTGGGGTTATGCATTAGAAACCGCTGCATTCACTTTAAATAGGGCTCCATCTAAATCCGTTGAGACGACACCGTATGAAATGTGGTTTGGTGCTAAACCTAAGTTGTCGTTTCTTAAAATTTGGGGATGCGAAGCTTACGTCAAGAAGTTGATGCCGGACAAGCTCGAACCCAAAGCGGAGAAATGCGTCTTCATAGGATACCCTAAGGAAATTATTGGGTATACCTTCTATCACAGAACCGAAGGCAAAGTGTTTGTCGCAAAGAACGGTTCCTTTCTTGAGAAGGAGTTTCTCTCGAAAGAAGTGAGTGGGAGGAAAGTAGAGCTTGACGAGGTTATTGAACCTTCTCTTGAATTGGAGAGTAGCGCAGCACCTGAAATTATTCCAGTGCCGCCTGCACCAACAATAGAGGAAGCTAATGACAAGGATCATGAAGCTTTGGACAATGCTGCTACTGAACGTCGTAGGTCGACAAGGTCGCGTGCCCCTCCTGAGTGGTACGGCAACCCTGTCTTGACTGTCTTGTTAGTAGAAGACAGTGAACCTACGAACTATGAGGAAGCGATGATGAGCCCAGACTCTGAGAAATGGCTGGAAGCCATGAAATCCGAATTGGGATCCATGAGCGAAAACCAAGTATGGACTTTGGTGGACCCTCCTAGCGACCGAAAGGCCGTTGAGTGCAAATGGATATTCAAGAAGAAAACGGACGCGGATGGTAATGTTACCGTCTATAAAGCACGGCTTGTCGCAAAAGGTTTTCGACAAGTTCAAGGTGTTGACTACGATGAGACTTTCTCTCCCGTAGCGATGTTTAAGTCCATTCGGATTTTATTAGCAATTTCTGCGTTTCATGATTATGAAATATGGCAGATGGATGTCAAGACTGCGTTCCTCAATGGCAACATTGATGAAGAGTTGTATATGATGCAACCTGAAGGTTTTGTCGATCCTAAGGATGCTGATAAAGTATGCAAACTTCAGCGTTCCATCTATGGACTGAAGCAAGCATCTCGGAGTTGGAACCTTCGTTTTGATCAAGTGATCAAGAGTTTTGGATTTGTTCTAAATTGCTACGAAGCTTGCATCTACAAGAAAGTGAGTGGGAGCTCGGTGACGTTTCTAGTACTATATGTGGATGACATATTGATTATTGGAAATGACATCAACATGCTTAACGATGTGAAGAGTTATTTGAACAAATGTTTTTCAATGAAAGACCTAGGTGAAGCTGCTTATATATTGGGCATCAAAATCTATAGAGATAGACAAAGATGCCTGATAGCTTTAAGCCAGAGTACATACCTAGACAAAGTTCTGAAAAGGTTCAGAATGGATAAGGCAAAGAAAGGTTCAGTGCCTATGTTGTCAGGTAAGATATTGAGCAAGGCTCAATGTCCAGCTACGGTAAATGATAGGGAAGCTATGAGAAAAGTGCCTTATGCCTCGGCCATAGGTTCCATCATGTATGACATGCTGTGTACTAGACCGGATGTGTCCAATGCTCTTAGTTTGACGAGCAGATATCAAAGTGATCCAGGAGTGGAACACTGTACAGCCGTGAAGAACATCCTAAAGTACCTGAATAGGACTAAAGAAATGTTCTTAGTCTATGGGGGTGATGAACAGCTTGTTGTAAAAGGTTACGTCGACGCTAGTTTTGACACCGACAAGGATGATTCCAAATCTCAGACAGGATACGTTTACATTTTGAATGGAGGAGCTGTGAGCTGGAGAAGCTGCAAGCAAAGCGTGATCGCGGGATCTACAGTGGAAGCGGAATACATGGCTGCTGCAAAAGCGTCAAGTGAAGGAGTTTGGATCAGAAACTTCATCACTGAGCTTGGAGTGATTCCAAGTGCATTGGACCCACTAGAGATATTGTGTGACAACACTGGCGCCATAGCACTTGCTAAGGAACCAAGATATCATCTGAAGACCAAGCATATCAACCGCAAGTTTCATATAATCCGAGATTATGTAGCAGATGGAGATCTGAAGATTAGCAAAGTACATACAGATCTGAATGTCGCAGATCCATTGAATAAACCTCTTCCACGTGTAAAACATGATCAGCACCTCAGTGCCATGGGTGTGAGATTGTTGCCAAATGTAAACTAGATTATTGACTCTAGTGCAAGTGGGAGACTGTTGGAATTATGCCCTAGAGGCAATAATAAAGATGTTATTATTATAATTCTTGTTCATGATAAAGTTTATATTCCATGCTAGAATTGTATTCAGCGGAAACTTTAATACTTGTGTGGTTTTTAAACAACACCGTGTCCCTAGTACGCCTCTATGGACTAGCTCATTGATCAATGATGGTTAAGGTTTCCTAACCATAGACATGAGTTGTCAATTGATAATGAGATCATATCATTGGAGAATGATATGGTGGATGACCAAACTAAGCGAAGCAATTAGATCGTATCATCGTGTTCATCTTTGCGAAGCTTTTCCTATGTCAAATATTGTATTCCTTAGACCATGAGATAATACAACTCCCTGGTATCGGAAGAAAGCTTTGAGGTCATCAAACGTCATCCTATGAGAGGGTGATCATAAAGGTGTCTCTCGTGATCGGAAAGTATCATTGGGTTGTATGTATCGAGATGGAATTTGTCCCTCCCAAGTCGGAGAGATATACTGGGCCCACTCAAGAATCGATATCAACACCGCTTGCAAGCATGTGGTTAAGGAGTTAATCACAAAGTGATATTGGATTACGGAACGAGTAAAGTACTTGCCTGTGAACGAGATTGAAATAGGTATGACGGCACCGACGATCGAATCTCGGGCAAGTAAAATATCGCGAGACGAAGGAATATATATATGGGATTGATTGAATCACGGCATCGTGGTTCATCCGATATGATCATCGATGAATGTGGGAGTCAATATGGGTGCCTGCACCCGGCTGATTATTGATAGAAGATCATGTCTGCATATTCTCGAACCCGCAGGGTCACACACTTAACGTGTCTCGACGCTAGGATAGATTGGATAATTGGTTTATGAGTTTTTGTTCGGAGTCTCGGATGGGATCCGGGACATCACGAGAGGTTCTGGAGTGGTCCGGAGAATAAGATTCATATAAGGCAGTGCAGTTTTTGGAGTTCAGAATTGTACCGGAAGCTTCTAGAACCTTCCGGAAGGGGACCAACGTGGCCCCACCTTCCGGAAGGGGGCATGGGCCTATGAGGGAGTGTCCTGGCCGCATTGGGCCAGGGGCACAAGGCCCCATAGGGCCCAGCCGATCCTATAGGGTTTAAATTCGTTTAAACTAGAGATAGGGTTTCTAGAAGAGGGGAGAGTCCTTGCCCCCCACTCCTCCCTCCCTTGGCCGCCGGCCCAAGGCTTGGAGGAGGGGCAAGGGCTGGCCGCCCCCCTCTATATATAGAGGGATGGTGTGCCCCCTCCCCCCTACACCTTGCCTCCAACCCTAGTTGCCCTGCTGCCTTCCTCTCTCCCTCCCGACTGTTTGTAGGCGAAGCCCTGCTGCAGAAATTCTCCACCATATACACCACACCGTCGTGTTGGAGATCCAATCTATCTCTCCACCTTACTTGCTGGTCCGAGGAAGGAGGAGACGTCGAGGTGCTGCACGTGTGCATCTCACGGAGGCACCGCCACTTGTGGTGCTAGATCGGATCGGATCGCGAGGAGGAGAAGCGAGTACGACTACATCACCCACGTTCCGATTAACGTTCACTGCGAATCTTCAAGGGTATGAAGATCTAATCCAATCTCTCTCGTTGATTGCATCTCCTAGAGTAGATCTTGGCTTTCCCTCTGTTCGCATCCATAGAAAATTTTGATTTACTATGCCGCGAATCCCTTCAGCTACGCCCAACACGAAGAAGCAAAAACAAAATTCGCACACGAAGACACTCGGGGGCTCCCCCAGTGACATGAAGCAGAAAAACTTACATGCTCTGATGGCGACTCCGAAGAACCGCCTGCGAAATTCTGAGGCGCAACCACCTGCACCTCCTGCAACGGAGGATCCGGAGCCGCGCCACCCGAAGTCGCCACCGTATGAGCGGAGGAGATGCAATTTTCGACTCCCCCATCATCTCTTGCCCACCATCACTGGAGGAATCATGGGAGGAGTGCCTGCATACGAACCAATCAGCACAAGTGCAAAAATCATGAAGAAACAAGGATAATAGTGCAACAAGAAACTTACGAGCCCAATGAGCTCAGGTCGAAGACAGGAGGAGTCCTTCGAGCTCTCTTCTCCTCTTTCTTCTCTTCCTTCTTCTCCTCCTTCTTTTCTTCCTTCTTCCGCTTCGCTGGCGGGTGCGGCGCTACAGCCCGCACAGGAATGGCAGGAAGGGGAGAGGAAGAACCTCCATGACCGTCACTATGAAGCTCAAGGCCCAGAGGGTTTCTGGGAGTCGGAGGAGTCGAGGCATCCGAAGACTCGCTGGAGCTCCGTGACCATTTTCGCGTATGGTCCTCACTCGACTCGTCGGCATCCTCCGCCGGAGATCGCGCCGACGGTAGCTCAGACACGGAATCAACCACTTCATTATCCGGGGCATTCGGATACCTTTCGGGCAACGGCGGTACCATGCCCGGCACTTTGAAGCTCTACAAAATCAGAAGGAACTTTGTTTGCAAACAAAGGAAATAAAAACACAGCCGACAAAAGCACTATGTGCACAAATCTACACCTGCGGTACCGCCAACGTCGAAGAAAATGGAGGAGTTAGCGACTTCCCCGGGATTTCTTCTCCGGCTTTGAACTTCAGCAGCGGACATTTTCTCAGCCGAAACCCTCGTCGGATCACGGCGCCCAGAATAAAGAAACATCGGATGCGCCCTCGCCTGGAGAGGCTGCACCCGACGCTCAAGAAACGTTCGGATGATGTCCACGCCGTTCACCTCCTTCTCCGGAATCAGCTGGAGATCCTCCACCCGACGGTAAAGGGCCTCTATCTCCGCCACCTCACCGTCCAAGATTTGGTTTTTCCAAGATCTTTTCTTCTCAATCATTTGGGAGGGGTCAAAGGGAACAAGACCAAAATCTTGCCCGGGCACTACGGAGTCGCGGATATAAAACCATCGCCTCCGCCAGTACTGGACAGATTCGGACATGGAAAAAGAAAATAAGAGAAGATTGGGACTAAGGGAGATGATGCAACCCCCAATGGGATACACACCATCCGAACCAGATTGCCTCTTCACGGAATAGAGCTTCCGGAAGAGGCCAAAGTGCGGCTCAATGCCAAGCCAGCACTCGCAAAAAGTGATAAGACACGCAATGTGGAGAAGAGAATTGGGAGATGATGATGAATCCCATAGAATAAGAGCAGTCCACGGAGGAAGTCGTGGACCGGAAAAGAAAACCCACGCAAAATGAAGGCGAGAAACATAACCTGATACCCAGATGGGGGACGGGGGATTACCTCATTGCCGGGTAGTTTGACAGCCTCCCTATCTTGCGGGATCACGCCCCGCTCGCGAAGCTTGCGGAGATCGCTCTCCCGCGTCTCTGATCGCCGCCAGCCACCATCGGTGATGCGAGTAGCGGCGGTGCCCTTTTTTCCTCCGGCGGCGCTGGTCCCAACCGCAGATGAAGATTTCTTTGATTTCCCCATTGCGCTACGACGGCGCCGGCGGTAAAAACGTAGAAAGAACGACGGAAATGTGGAAGGAAATCCCAGCGCGAAGCAAGAATCGCTCGAGCACAAGGAGGCAGTGAACACAAGAACTGGTGCGGTGAAAACAAACCACGGTTTCCCCCAATGATTATAACAACGAAGACGACGAACGACAGCCGTCCATCCAGAAGACCTAACGCCAATGGCAGATCTGACCATACACGTGTCAGCATCACAACGAACCGTCGTTACCACGCCGTCCACTACACGCGGAAATCGAGGAGACACCGTAATTATCTCCACGCCACGCTTGACCGGTCAATTCAAAGTCAGCAAGTGGGACCCACGTTCGTCCAGTCAAGTCATCTCTGGCGTAGCAGACGCTTGAGGTCATTGATCGTCAGCACTGATGTCATCAAAAGCTATACTAGAACCAACTACAATTCTTCGGCTCCACAGCTAAGAGTACTCACTCGAATCTTCGATTCGACTAAATACTCGGGGGCTACTCCTATCAGGAGCGCTGGCCGTGCACCTGGAGGATGAATAACGACAAAGTATTTCTTCGAGTCCTACGTCGAGTCTACGACTCCACTACGGACTTGGGGGCTACTCCCATAGGGAGGATGGATTTAAGCATCCGAAATTTTTTGAGTCCTACAGACTTAACAACTGAACAATTCTTGAACTAAAGTCTCTGCTCGAGTCTACGACTCGAACAGACACTCGGGGGCTACTCCCATAGGGAGCGCTAGTCGCGCACCCTATGAATTCTTCGACTGCGATCTTTCGGATCAGAACGCAAAGGCTTCTTGGCAACTCTGCCTCAACAAAACGCTGAGTGAGCTACAAATCTCCTTGGCCACCCGAAACACCTCCGCGGTGACAAATGTTCGGATGCTGCGTCCACGACACAAAGATAAGACCTGCAGATATCATCTGACGGCCTGGCAACGTACATGACTGCGCTCTGCTAGTACAAATCCATCTCAACAGGCGTGATGAAAAATCCTGACGGACGCGTTGGGTACATTAATTAAAATCACTGGAATTCCACTCCTGTAAGTCCTCCGCGGCCTGAGTCGAATTACGCCAGCATATGTTCCAGGTCCGAGTTGAGGGACTCGAACTTGAAGAAGATCGTGTTGTTTCGTCCTAAGACAGTTAATCGACCGATCCGTCGGGTGAGTCGTGCACACGCGTCAACAATCCCTACACACATATACTATTAATACATAGTTGCACCGAAGATAGAAGAGTCCTCACCGATCTACGATTCGATCACTCGAGGGCTCTTGACATGGTTATACCTCACGGATGCGTGACTTCAAAGATACGGTCCAGCCCAAGGAAGGCCCACAGCAGATATACGCTGGCCCATGAAGATTTTCGGGTGGCCAACGCCCATGACGCCTTCGGATCCTTGGAGAACAAGACTAGCATAGATAGGAAATTCATCAAAGGGGTAAAACCCTAGAACCTGTTACCGACTAGGACTATGCCCGGGACCTGCCTAAGTCTATATAAAGGCCAGGAGGGCACGTCCTAGATCTCTCGACTCATACTTTCGCACACACCTCCACGCCAGATCAAATCTGCGCACCATGTAATCTTCGGTTCCGCCGTAATCAAGAGCAGACAAGCAGGAGTAGGGTTTTCCCTCCGGGGGCCTGAACCTGGGTAAATCTCGTGTCCCCTGGTTGCTTGTCTGTTAACCGTGCCACGATCTCCAGCATCCCCATCTTCTCCAAAACCCAAGTCCATAACAATGGGCATTGACGAGATTAAACCTCGTCACCAACGTCGGCCATCTTCAACCTCACCGGGGAGTAGGCCACTTGGGATGTGGAAGATGGGATCTGCCGTTGTGACTCCATAGAAAGGCCTCCAAGCATGGAGGTTGTGTAGGGGTTCGTAGCATGGAAAACAAAAAATTTCTATCGCATACAAACAAACAAGCCAAGATCTATCTACTAGATTGTAGCAACGAGTCGATGGAATAACTTACCCTCGAAGATTCCAAAGTGTTTAACGAGAGCGGATTCTCGTGGGTGATGTAGTCGTACTCTTCCCGATCTCAAGATCGTGTAGACGATCCTTCCGGCGCTGCGTTACGGCAGCGCTTCCTGATCGGTCACTGCGTTCGATTCGACGAAGACCTTCCTCTCCCTTGTTCCATGAGGCGGAGGTTGTAGCACTCTCCTCGCGATTCGCAAAGACAACGGCGTGGTACCTAAGTAGAGGAGATCCCAGGTCGCCTTAAGCGGAGCGAGTATGGTGGAGTATGAGAGGGCTATTAGTGGTCTAGGGATTAGACACACCAATTATAAGGCTCTAAACCGAAGGCTAGGGCAATTAGAAGCTCTAAACCAAAGCGGCTCTAAACCAGAGATTAGAGGATAGAAACTTGTGTGTATAGAGGAGGAGGCCCCGCCCCTCCTTTTATAGGTGGGAGGGGCGGCCAAGGGAGGAGTCCCTCCCAAGTCGGCCTTGGTTGGCGCTTGAGGACTCCTCCCCAAGTCGGTTCCAACCACCTCTTGCTTGTTTCCCACAGTTTCCTGTTTTAGCCGTTTGACTTTTAAACTGGCCATTTGACTTTTCTGTTTTAGGATTCAATTTAATCCTTTATTTGGAACAGCAAGAACACTTAGTACATGATGCAATCATTCAATATGTAATGACACATTCATGTACCCTCCCCGGAGTTGGGCGGACAATCCGAACCTTCTAGAACATTCTCGATGAAAACAGGAATCATTCCCGAACTCAAACGGGACTTTCCTTATATGAATCTTATTCTCCGGACCATTCCGGATCACCTCGTGATATCCCGGATCCCATCCGAGACTCCGAACAACATTCGGTCTCTTTCTCATAATACCATAACTACTCAAAACAACGTTGAATCCTTAAGTGTGTCTCCCTACGGTTCGTGAATTATGCGGACATGATCGAGACACTTCTCCGAACAATAACCAATAGAGGAATCTGGAAATTCATATGGCTCCCACATATTTCTACGATTACTTTGCGATCGAATGAACCACTTACATACGATACCAATTTCCCTTTGTCTCACGATAGTTTACTTATCCGAGGTTATGATCGTCGGTATCTCTGCATACCTAGTTCAACCTCGTTACTGATAAGTACTCTTTTCTCGTTCCCGTGATATGTGATCCCTTGTGAGTCAGTCACATGCTTGTAAGCTAATTGGATGACATTACACCGAGAGGGCCCAGAGTATATCTATCTGTCATATGGATGGACAAATCCCACTCTTGATCCATGTGTTTCAACCAATACTTTCCGAACACTCAATGCCACCTTTATAGCCACCCAGTTACGGTGTGATGTTTGATGTCATCAAAGCATCCATCCGGTAAAGGTGATATGCATGATCTCATGGTCGAAGGAATTAGGTTACTATGTATCAGAAAGCATATAGCAATTGAACTATTGAAATGACTTGATCTTTATGCTACGCTTATCTATAGGAGTATGTCCACCATATCATTCTCCTAACGATATGATCTTGCTGTTGATAACATCTCAATGTTCATGATGGGGAAACCACAATCATTTATCAACCAACAAGCTAGTGAAGTATAGAGGCTATACTAGGGACTTCAAATTAAGTTTACAAATCACACAAGTATCAATGTTTCCTTGTTAATACTATTATAGCATGAATGTAAACATTTATCATAAACACAAAGATATAATAATAACTATATTTATTATTGCCTCTAGGGCATATCTCCAACAGGTTGAACAAAGGATGCATCAGCCGCATCCATGAGAGCCGCCCTTCGGCCATCGGATTCGGAGGCCAAAACTAGACCACCGATGTTGCGCTCCTCAGAAATTTGCACCTTCCCTTGCACCAGAGCACGCAATGCCGTTCACCATCACCTCCCATCTGCCACCATGACGAGGAGGAGCAGTACGAAGAGCATCACGCACCATCAAGACCTGACATCACAAACTTACCTTATTTATGGAGTTTTTGGTGGTCCTGCTCCCTGCTGCTTCTGGCCCCGACCATGGGAGCACCGCCGCGAGCATTAGGACCACTAGGCAGCAACAGATCTGGGTCGATGGACCCGGTGCCTTCCTCCCGGCATAGAGCCAACAACGAGCACACGGCCCAGACTCAAAACTACAGACGAACCTAGGAACTAGACGAGACCTAGACTTAATCCTACCACTACTACTGTACAGAGAAGCCTGGCGTCCAAGTCCAGCTCTACATCCTCCGGCGCGAACGCCAGCGGCGAGAGGGACTGGATCCGGGGGGCTGGCGGTCGACTCTCAAAGGACGGGTGGGGACACTCGAGAGGGGAAGGGAAGTTGGCTCCCGTCCTTTCAAGTGCACGTACTAGTTTAAATTTAAACTTGGGGGATGTTGCGTCTAAACTCAAAATACTTACGGAGGTTCTATATAGACTTTAAGGCCCCGCTTGGTTGGCTGTTTTATAGCCCAAAACGGGTGTAACTTACGATTCCTAATTTTTTACAGATCATATCCTAAAACGGCGCTTGGTTGGCTGTTTAGATTTTCCCTTGTGCCAGTTTCCGGCTGATTCCTCCCGTTAAAAACAACACGGACCATCGATGATCATGCAAAAAATCCAACGGTTTTGCCGTGCACATACAATTCCCCTGGAGATAATTGTCGTGGGAGGAAATTAACAAAGTTTCCGAGCGGGGCCTAAAGGACTCTTTCCCTGTACTCTGTCCCGTCAAAAACTGCCGTCGGTTGAATCTGCTGTGACCTGGTCTGACTGGAGTCATGGTTTGCCAACTGCCGCTGCCGTCGCCGGAATCTCCCCCACCCGCTCCCACCACAATATTCACCATTGGCGACGACCTCCTGCTCGAGATATTCGTCCGCCTGCCCTCCCTCCCGTCCCTCGTCCGCGCCGCCTTCGCCTGCCGCAGCTTCCTCCACGCCGTCCGGTCGTTCCCCACCTTCCGGCCCAGGTTCCGCGCGCTCCACCCGCCACCACTCGTCGGCCTCTTCCTCAAGCACCGCGACGGGGACATCCCTTCCTTCGCCCCGCTCCGCGGCCGCGCCGATCCGGACTACGCGGCCCTAGTACGCCGCTCCGATTTCTTCCTCACCCGCCTCCCCGACGACCAAGGCGTCTGGCACATCAACCACTGCCACGACGGGTATCTTCTTCTCCACAACTGGAAAAACAGGGTGTTGGCCGCCTACAGCCCTCTCGCCGGGGTGCTGCATCCGATCCCCAGGCCGCCGAAGGCGGTCCGCGATCTCCACATTATCTCCTCCCCCGAGGAACGCCATGGGTCGTTCCACCTCGTCTCCATCCACGAGGACGGCTTGCGGGTGCGTCCTGTCGTCTACTCGTCGGGCACTGGGGAATGGCAGGTTTTACCATGGGTGGAGGCTGCGACGATCAACAAGGACCATCCCGACAGCGACAAGAACTGTCTCCCGCCTACGCGTGGCAAGCTGGTGAATGGGCGCATCTACTGGACAAGCTACGGCAGGATGATCGTCTTGGACACCGCCACGCTGCACTTCTCTTCGATGGATCTGCCACCGCCCATGTATGGGCAAAAGCCTTTCATGGTTGGAGATACCAACGATGGGAAGCTCTGCGTGGTTTGTGCGGTTGACGACATGATTGCTGTTTGGGTCTGGAGAGCCGACGATGGCTGCGTCGAGGGATGGATCCTGGACAAGCAGATTGAACTGGAGGATCTCCATGTGATGAAGCTGGTCGCGGTTAACCGTGGATTTGTCCACTTACACTTAATGGCTGTCGAGCAGCCAGACGTTGTTCCTCTTTGTGGCTTCTTCTCCTTTTGCCTGGAAACAGCGGAGCTGAAGAAGATATTTTCTCTTTACGAGTACGAAATCGAGAACTCCTATCCCTACGTCATGCCGTGGCCTTCTTCTTTGGTGTGCAATAAGGTGAACCTTTGAATTGGAAGTGCTTGACTGAGTAGAAGGAAACTCAAACCAGATTGTTTTTTTACTCTCTATCTTTATGTTATGAACAGATATTTTGCTATGGTATTATGGATGTAATTGGTTAGTTTTACACATTTATAGAATAAAGTCAAGACCTTTGTTCAGACACAAACAGCAATCATGTCGACCATTGGCTTCTTTTGATCATTGTCACATCTTTGTTCTAGAGCTTCGAGAATCCTTTTGGGCTAACCATATTGTACTGATCAGCCTCAGTCGACCATGTTGCTGTTGTAAAATCAAATTGGATGTTCTTTTAGCATATTGCTTCAGTTGATCACATTGTTTGCGTAGCAAATATCATTCTTTGGCCCCATTATATATATCATAAAAGCTTGTATGGGAGTTATTATCATCTGCCGACTAGCGACTTTCTAATTTGACTGTGAGATCACTCATTTTCATGTACTTTTATGAGCAAGATTTTTTAAGACCTCTTGCTCTTCATGTATATACATATATGAACAATGATGTGAGAACTTCCATATGTACAAAATAAGTAGAATAACTTGCAACCTCACTTGTGGCTTCTTTTGATCATTGTCATCTTTGTTATAGAGCTTGGAGAAAAAGACCTTTTCAAGATCAATCCTTTTGGGCTAATCATATTGCACTGATCAGCCTCAATTGACCATGTTGCTGTTGCAAAACCAAATTGGATGTTCTTTTAGCGTATTGCTTCAGTTGACCACATTGTTTGCGTAGCAAATATCATTCTTGGCCCCATTATATATCAGTAAAGCTTGTATGGGAATTATTACCATCTGTTGACTTGACTAGCAACATTTCTAATTTGACTAGAGATCACTTATTTTCATGTACTTTTATGAGCAAGATTTTTTAAGCCCTCTTGCTCTTCATGTATATACATGAACAAGTACCATCCACCAGTTTTATTCTCTATTTAGAAAATGTTTGTGTTGTACTCCCTCCCTCTAGAAATATAAGACGTTTTAGCTTTGTAAAATGAATGTATCTAAATGACTTTTGTGTATAGATTCGGAGTGAACCTATACACTAAAAAACATCTAGATACATTTGTTTCACAAAGCTAAAATGTCTTATATTTCTGAACGGAAGGAGTAGATGTTAACGGCCATTTTGGCTCTAACAATAATCTGCAATCTTCACTCCTATAAAGCTAGACAAGAATTACAGGATTATTACTAGTAATAAAGTTGGACAATGGTATGGATTAAACGATCGTTACTCCCTCCATTTCAAACTATAAGATGTTTTAGATTTGTGAACTTAATGTATCTAGACGTCTTTTAGTGTGTAGGTTCAAAATGGTTCACTCTGAACCTACACACTAAAAGATGTCTGGATATATTATCTTTACAAAGTTGTACATGACTAGGAATTTCTCATTCTCAATAGGAACTTTACTATAGCTCTTAATTGCATGTTTCTATATTAAAAAATTCACACAACAACAGCGAGAGTTATATTCACCACTAGTGCATTCCCCTTAAACGCGATAAATAAATAAATGTGTGGATATTCTTTTTCAGCTTGATTAAACCCTCTTAATGTCTACCAGCTCTTTACATCTTCAGGTACTGCTCTCTACTGTTCTTACTGACCGTATAGCTTACTGACTGTTGAGACACTAGTGGTATGTGGAGTTAGGCTATGGCTGTTTTTTGGACATTTGTTTAGCGTTGTACATGATTTCTCTCAGCTGCTTATAGAACCACCCCAAGAAAACATTGTCGTGAAATATCGCAAAGCCCAGCACCAAGACCATAATTAACTTGTTTCCGTTTATGAAAAACTCATGAAAAGTGAAAGTACATGTCCGAGCACATCAGTTTAACTGCAGCATTCTGACTTCTTTTATTAATCAAGCCAAAACAACAATACAGAATGATGCATTTCTTGAGGCAACTCATGCTACTAATTATCAAGCACATCTTACAAATACATAGACATGATAAACCACTGAAGCAGTAAAATGGAAGGAATGGAAATATCATTCTAAAAAAATTCTTCCATAAATGTGAGGATGGTCGAGCAGTGAAGTAAGCCTCAAGCAGTGTCAATTCAAACTCGTCTCATCTGAAGAACAAAGCTCTTGTCGTAGTCTTTTAATCCCACTTGGCTCTTCATTGCATTTTTTGGTGTTCATCAGTGTAGCATCACAATTTTAGACTGCATTATAGAAGAAGGTTCATTTTCACTCTTTTTTTTGGACGATGTTTCTGGATCATCGATAGGTACAATATCTTGACAATAAGATCTGGACTCCTGGTGACTTCTCGAATCAGGCTTTCGCCCCGCTATATCAATATAGCAAATGACCGATACATTTGGGATAACCTGCTGGGGCAGACAGCACAAAACCAGCCCAAAAAAAACAAGAAAGAAAGGGAAAAGAAAACAATGCCGACACTGGCGGTACAACGCAAAAGGAGATGACTCGCCACCGCTGCGCCCTCCGGAGAATTACCACCTCGCTCCTAGCACTCCAGAGCGCCGCATACCAAGCAACACCTCCAAGAAGGAAAGCGATGACGACGACGTTGCTGCCCGAACCAATCCAAGGGTTCCCCTGAACGTTCTAGGTTTCCCGGTATGCAGCGGGGTGGGGCGAGGCACACGCCCGCCGAAGGGCAACACACCGCAGCGTCACCACGCCGGTGCCGAGACGGTAAGGATTTCTCCCGACCCCCAAAGACCCATACCCCCGGACGCTCTGCCTCGCTCCACCAAGCTTGCCGCCCACCAGCGCACGCCACCACGATCTGCGGTCATCACCATCGTCGCACCATGACTCGGGATGTGAGGCGGTTGACCGAAAGAACAAGCTTTGGCAAGGTCGCGAGGCAATCGCGCGAGGAACTACCTCCGTCGGAGGGCGGCGCCGACCGGATGCGATGGCGGTAGTAGGCCTTCGGCCCTTGAGCCCAAATGGACCCGTAAAGCCTCCGCCGCCGCCGCTGCGGCAAAGGCGCCATCGACACCGCCAAACCCTCACCACTCCGGCTTCACGGTCCACGGGAAGTCAACGCCGCCGGGCAGCCCACCAGGCCAGATCAAGCCCGACGGGCGGATCTCGGTCGGGAGGCTCCACCTCCGCAGCGCCGTTCCCGCCGCCAGCAGCGCGCTGCGCCTCTGCTCCATCCTCGCCCGGAGCCTCCGCGCCACCGCCGGGCGCTGGGGACACCCTCCTCGCCTCGCCATCCCGCGAAGGAGAAGCCAGGAGGGGGAAGGGCCGGGAGCCGCCGCCGCCAGCGGCTCCCGGGGCTAGCCCGACGTTGGCCGCTGACGACGGCGGGAGGGAGGAGGCCGGGAGAGGTGGCTCGAGACGGGGAGAGGTGGCGGCGCGGCCGGTCGCCCGTGGGGGCGAGCCGGTCGCGAGACGAGGGAGTTTTTTTCCGTGAGGCAGTGATGAAACGTTCCCGACTCCTGGTGACTTTGCTTCCTTGATGACAGTTTTCTTTCACATCCCACTCTTCCTTTTTCTTGTCAGCTCCTCAACTGCGCTTTTACTCTTTCATCTCTCTTTTGTGTAAGATGCATTCGCAGTTGGGAGGAACATCTTTTTAATCTTGACACAATGCCAGGGGCTCTTTGTGTGTTTTCATCCTGGGCGAAGCCTTTTGCTTCAGCATTCTCCGGCTACTCCTCATTGGATTTTTTTTCTTTGTCTTTGTTAACAACATTTTGAGTGTTCCTGGCATGGCAATGTCCTCCGGATTTGGTGTCGAAGGCTGCTTTTTCTGGTAGCTTCTCTTCTCCAATGAAGGCTTGCGGTCGGACTATTATCACCTCGACAGAATCGTGCAGATCTCTGAAGGAGAGTAATCGCTGATTGGGTTAATCCCCGACTGTACATTCCCGCAAGAGCTCGTCCCGCCCTTCATAATTGATGTCATCCTTTGTGGTACTGTAGTTAATCTGTTTAGGAAGTGGTCTTTACTTTGAGCTAACTGATGATGGTTTTTGAGCTAGTTGAACATGGACTCGATGAGTCGACGGCCTGATCGAGAATAGGCTGGACGCTCTCTTGGAAGGCTTCGGCACCAGCCGCCAGCACCGGGATGCTGGCTAGGAGGCATCCGGCCGGCGTGGTGGAGGTGGTGCTGCTGCCCAACGGCGGAACCATCCGCGCCTACTTCGCTGAGGGCCAGCTGCAGGCGTCGTTCGTGTGATTTCTCTCTGCCAGCTGCTAGCGTTTTTGCTCCAACGACTGTCAGTAAAACTGCAGGACTTGCGGACAGTGGTCACAGTGCCACTAGAAGGACTGGATATAATCATATCTCTTATGCTCTTTTTAGCTGAAATCTGAATACAATCGGAGATCAAAGAGAGTGGGCAAATGCAATTACCTATAGATATTTTTACATTGCCTACATCCAGAAATAGATGTCGTTTTGTTCGAGAATATATTATGCCGTTTTGCAACTTCAAGACAAATGTCTCTCCATTGTGTTCCAATTCCATCAGTTTGGCGTCCATGTCCACTGCAGGGCGATAGAATTGGGTTGGGTAAAATGCTTCAACAGTAAATTCAAAATTCTTGACCAACTATGTAGTTCTATTTTAATACTAACACATCACTAATTAAAAATATTTAGAACATCACACCAATGTTGGTAGTTTGTCACTTAGCCAGAATGCACGGACAAATCTTGGGTAGCAGCTTGCTTGCAAATATATTTTTGGAAGTAGTTTACAGTGACTAGCCAGATGTACTACTTTACCTGACTAGCCAGTTGAAGCATTCTACCTTGTGTTGCCCACCAGGTAGAATGTAGTGGTTGAGACTGCAAAATCCAGTATCATGATCATGGTGTTGTTAAATTGAAGTGATTTCTATCTTCCATTTGTATCTGTATCTATGATTAAAGGTCTGGCTAAATTTGGCTGAAAAACAGAGGGGAAGCTGATGAATATGTGGAACAAAATAAATCACATATAAATTTAGTCTACTCTATCTTGTGCTTTCATGTCCTGAGCTGCAATTAGTTTCATTCACAAGTTTGAGACGAGTCAAAACAACCAGAAAACCGACTAACTGCAAGTCAGACTTTAGAAGTTCACATTATCACAGACTTGATCAAAACCAAGATGTCTGAACCTCTAACATTTTG
Organism: Avena longiglumis; assembly: GCA_030063025.1. Classification (NCBI taxonomy): domain Eukaryota; kingdom Viridiplantae; phylum Streptophyta; class Magnoliopsida; order Poales; family Poaceae; genus Avena; species Avena longiglumis. The sequence goes on along the minus strand of CP125974.1, from coordinate 449,208,024 downwards.
TCAATTGTCATCATCTTCCTCATTATCTTGCAGCAAAGCTCCTCGTGTCCTTCCCCTAGAGAATGAATATCGTTAGAGACAGATGTATTAAGCTTCCCTTCACATCAAAGTAGTGTTTGAAGGAACGTTGTACAACCTCCGAGGCTTGGGGGCTACCCGCTTCGTGGCTTTAGCTGGAGGGGCTTTACTAGGTGAAGGTACTGCAGATTTGCAATTACATTAGTTGAGAAAGTAGTATGTTATCTTCACTTGCAATTCTGCATGAAGAAGCATGATCACCTGGTATTTGCTGCTGCACAAGAGCTGTAGCTTGATCAGAGCCCAAAGTCACACCAGACACACTTGGAACGTCATCAGCCATCAGCTTTGGCTTTGTTGCCTTTCTTTTGTCTAGAAAAGAAAGAGCTTCAAGCTGTTTTTGCATGATTTCATTCTTTTCCTGTGACATGAAAATATTACAAATCATAGCAATCTACATTTCAGATATCTAAACCAAACAAAATAATACAGAAATTTATTCGCCGCTACACAAATAAATGCTCATAATTCAAAAGAATCAGCTAAACAATAATTGGAGTGATTGTCACACTGGGCCAACACACTGGGTGAATGAGAAACCAGGTCGTCGGAGTTCATGAAGTCTTTTGAAAAAAAGAATGGCTTGCTCAAGTAATCATTTGTATGCAGTGAGAACACCCACAGATCATGTTTTAGTGTGCAAAAAGTGTTAAACATTTCATGTAGACTTTGGAATAACAAAACTTGTACTATGGGCAAGCAAATAAACTAGACTGTGAAAAACTGCTCGATATCTTAACAAGAAAATACTACCTCCTTTCCAAAATGCAAGCCTTTTTATCAGTTCAATTTGAACTGCTAGAAATGCTTATATTATGGAACAGATGTAGTATGTAATTAGTGGGATACCCTGATGATTTCATTTATGCTACTACTGTATTCTTCAAGGAGCAACAACACAACAACAACGCCTGTTCAAAAGTGCTGGTTAGGAGATAAGATGACCTACTCTTTCAGATGACAGACTCCCCATCAGCTGTGACATTTGTTCCTGTTCTGCAAAAGAAATAAAATAACAAATTCCTGAATAAAGTTTTGATGAAGGCTTAACCCTTTAAGCAACAAACTTATCGTATAAACAATCAAGAGTAAATAAAACACTGAATGACAACAACCTCTTGATGCACGCTCCAGTGTAGTCCTGTAAGTGGCATAAAGGGCTAGCGAGATCTCTGCTACTACATCACTCACTGCAGCCCCAGTAACTCTATGGAGAGAAATGGCGATGCGAGGCAGGCCCTTTGCTTTGGTAGCCACAAGCTTTGTACCATCAGGACCTGAACAGAGCGAAGATGACATTCTCTATCATGTAATGTTTGCCACAAGTAAGATAAATATTAGGGGAAATTGAAGTGGATAGGTGGGTGGCATGCCAGGTGACTTGCGGAGTTGGTCGGCGGCGAAGAGCAGCTTCACTTCCCCGGAGGACAATGAGGACTTGAGGTAATCCAGGAAGTCGGACCATGAGCCGCCAATTCCAACGTCGTCTCTCTTCGATTGATTCACACGCAGGAAAGGGAATGCAGAGATGGAGAAGCTATGTGTTAGCACCAATCGGAGGCGTCTGGGTGCAGGGAGAACCAGGAGGGGAGAGGGATCTTACGAGGTCGTCGAGATCGGAGACGGAGAGGGAGCAGTCCCAGGCGAGGGAGTGGCAGTCGGTGGCGGCGACGCGGAGGACGGCGGCGGAGCGGGCGTGGGCGCGGAAGAGGATGGGGCGCGGGGTGAGGTGGCCCTCCGGCTTGGCCTCTCCAAATACGGCGCCGAACGCGTCCTCCAGGTCTACCGTCGCCGCCATCTCGCTACTACACCGGACGGCGACGACGAGCGGAGGCGCGGGCGCCGGGGCAATTCTCCTACTCTGAGTTTGACTCGACTACAGCAAAGTTCGTCACTCACTTCTGAAGGCAGAAAATTACTTGTATGACGTATCCTGCGAATGAAAGCGTAAAAGATGGGTTATCCATCCAAATGATGGTCTTCCTCTGATTTCAAGTCGAGATTTATGTTTTGGGAGCCGCGCAGTGCTTTCTTTTTTATACCAGACATGTTTCTCTGGAATGACCTATCTAAAACCAATTCTTGAAATGGAGAATATTTTTGATGTTTTTAGTTCTATAGTTTTCTTGAGAAATAGTGACACACATGGAGTTCCCTTTGTTCGTTAAAACAAGGGAATAACACTCAATTTATTGAGGAAATAGGGCCAAAAAAACTTATATTAAAAAATAGCAGCATGAGGAAAATTAGATTTTTTTTAGTGTTTCGGTGAGTGTTCTGGTATGACTTAGTCTAGGTTTCCTGATGTGCTAATTTTGTGTGCCCTTGGCAATGGCATCTCAATAGTGGATGCGCCGTACTAAGAATAGTCTTATCATGATGTGGCCGTCGGGGACGACATGGCACACAATTGAGAGTTTATGATGGCCATCAGGATAGTCGACTCTAGCTATGTTGAATGGTTGTTCATAATTAGCGATAAGCGTGCCAAATATAGTTTACTCGGTGCTTCTTTTGTTTTACATATATGTGTATTATTGAACTTCTTTTTCTATAGTATAGTTACAGAAAAACTATTCGGCGGCTCGTATTGAGCATTGTCGCCCCGACAAGGTGTGTCTATGTTTTGAGGGGTGGACGATTCATGCAACCATTTAAAAACCTATAACTTGTCTTCTTTTTTGCAAATAGGTGCAAAATTCATAAGCAGGGTACATAATTGATTACATACACTGAATTCAAATGAAGAAGAGTAGAAGCTATTGGACATGGATGATTCCTATGAGAAGAATTTGAGCAACTTAAATATGACAATTCTACCGATGGATACAAGTACTCGAGGGTATCGTAACCTAATGGGTATGGTGATGTGGACATCTCTTCTTTTGATACAACCGTTGTACCTACAACTACACACATACAAGGACCCATCACAAGATCTCATGCCAAACAACTTAACTATCAGGTACTTTCGTTTTTTGGAACTATTCCTCACATACATGAGAATATGATGTTGCCTAAGTCAGATGTATTTCTTACTCTTAGGAATGATGGACCATGCATGGATGAGAGGGACAAGCATTCGAGCATGGCCATGCATGGAGATGGCAGCAAACATGTGATGATCTAAGAGAAGGCCACGGATGGAGATTTCAGAACTTTGAGGCCACCATAATAAAGAAAGAAGGCTTGGACGAAATATTCAAGATTAATACTTCACGAATTCGTCCATAGCTTAATATGGTGTTGCGACACCTTTATTTTGGGTCAGGCCCATGTAATTTTCGCAGGATTTTAAATAGACACTTTTTAGAGTCCGTATTTGAGGGAAAAAGGACTTCTAGGGTTGGATTCGGCCACCACTTTCATGGCTGGCCGAAACCCCACCTTTTCCTCCTTAAATACTCCTCATAGCCGTCACCCTAGACTCGGATTTTGTTTAGACATTAAGTTAGCCATCATAGCAACTTCACCAAGGCTCGAGCGTCGCAGAGGCCTCTTGTACTTCACACCTATTCAAGATCCCACCTTTTCAATAAAGCTTTCCTCTTAATCCGCAATATCTTGATTGCAATATTGGTTCTTACTTGTTCTCGATTTCAGGTAGGAATTAAGACCCTCGCTGGTCAGGCTGATCGTGTTCCCGCGGGATCGGAAACCTCCAGGAGATTGGTCTAGCGATTGCATTGGCGCTCGTGCTTGCACGTGTAGTCGGATCATCAAGCCCGAACTTCACCAAATCGATTATCATCATCTCATCGAAAGATCGAACACCTTTGCCCTATCATATGGTATGAGCATATTTTTCCCCATGAATACTACAAATACCCTACCTATGAAGTCATGGGTAGGGTATAGGTAAACTCTTTTGTCATAGATATACCCAAACCCTACTTGTTTGGACACAACATGTTCCCTACCTATTTTTGACATAATGTGTGCATGTGTACTCTCTCCGTCCAGAAATAAGCGATTTGCATTTATCTAGATTTGTATGTATCTAGATGCGTTTTAGTGTATAGATACATGCGAATGTAAACAAATCCAAGTCATTTATTTCTGCACAAAGGGAGTGCTTTTTTATTGAGTTGAGACAAGTGTTCTATTTTGTCGAATGTGACTTTTAAATGATTACAATCATCATGTACTCGTGTACTTACTTTATGAAGTTGAGAGAATTGTTTTTGTATAGAATGTGCTGTGAAAAATTTCTCACGAAAAAAAAGGTTAGTGTGAAATTATGAACTTTTTTGTACTATTGATTTTCAGGTAGGGTATGGATACAATTTTGTACCGACGAGTTATAAGGATATGGTTATTGTATTGCTCTACCTAACCCATACTCTGCCCGTTGTTATCGTTAGTTGGGCATGTTCAGTGTTCTGTTGTTTCTTCACCGGATGATTTGATTCTGGAAATGTCGAGATGCAAAAGATGGAATAGGGGCCTCCACAGGCTTTAGTATAACTACTGATTGTATCATACTACATCTTTGTCTATGTTTCAGTTTCTTCGGTCTAATCTCTAAATGTAATCCATTTAGCCTATCTTAAAATCGGGTTGGTTTAAAGAAATGCCTCCATGAAAGGTTATTAGGGGAAGCAGACTAAAAGTCTCAGAAAGCTCGGTAACTAGAAGATGAACCGTTGAGACCAATGAGCAACCATGTTTGATGCTCTTTCTGACTGGTGATGGATCTTAATGAGATTGAGATCTTACTGCCATAGTTCGTGTTCAACCTATGCTGCAACAGTAAACAAATAAATTGTAGCAACACTCAGTACAAAACAATTTATCCCACGGCACTAAAACAATTGTGACACCATATGATCAAATCTCCATACTAGTCTGCAAAATATTATTGCTCCCTGTTGTTGATAAAACCCTTGGTATATCACTGCAGGGGCCAGCCAGCTCTGACCCTGGTTACTTATTAAAAAGGAGTTCCATCAACTTCAAACCTTAACTTTGGGAAACAATCAATCAGCTCAAAATTCCAGGAGCTGACCTGCTATGGGCAGGAATGGGATGCTTCAAAATCACCGAATAGTCCCACAAAAAAGTAGCGAGAACAGCAAATCACCCAGATAAGCTTGACTTGAAACTGCCTCCAAACTATTCCTTGTTATTTAATCCAGTAACGCCAATTGCTCTACATCCATGCATGGTTAGCGAAAGACAATGGATCATCGTCAGGTTTAGCAATATATGTTCATACCACCACATCAGTGCATACTTTGTTGCAAGATTAAGTTCAGTGGAATAATGTTCTTATGATAGCTTGGTTCTGATGCAGTTAGGAACATACAGAATAGCTCATGAACTACTTCTGGGTCCACACTGTATTCAAGCAATGGCAATTAAAGCTGGGAGGGTCTTGACAATAGAATTGTTCATAGCAAAGTTAACATTAACAGTTGTTGCCAAAATCAATGAATGTGTGGAGCTGTAACAACATTCTGTGATAAAAATCAAATATTCAAGAACTTCATTCAGGTCTTCTCAGTTCAGTGCTCTCTCTTTTTGACTCTGGTAACAACAGTCCAGTGGTCGCCTTACCAGCATGCACTATAACACTACCAGGCGATTTAAGTCAAATACTCGGGTTTCTTCTTGAACTAACCCCTCAACAATTTTCTATTGAGTAAATAATGTGAGATGAGCATTAGAAAGTGCAATCTAGCAGGCAATTTGACACTAGTCCTAGCAATAGTGCAGAACAATTTAAGTACAATCTAGCTTGAGAGTACATTCTACTGATGTGATGCTAACCCAATAGTGCAGAACAATCTAAGCACTCTAATTGATTTGTTACACTCAATAGTTCAGGTATGCTTTGGCAAAACTAGCAAGCTGAATTATCATGATAAGGTCAGATGTGCAACATAATGCACGGGCATAAATCTAGCAATTGATGATCACGGCAGGTCTCCACGTAAGATCTCTCTGCAATCTCATCAATCAGTTACAGTGGTACTTCATGGTTAAGACTAAGATATATAGAACACATAATCTTCATTATTCTTTAAATAGGAATTGGTGGTTGTGATTGTTCATCCACACCTCCAATATTTCTTTTCCACCCTAACAAATAAAAACAAGATAAACTAACTTCAAACAGAACAAAGCTCACCCGCAACAAACTAACCCACAGTTCTCTAGAAGTCCCTATTTGTGGGCCTCTTCGATGCAACTGATTTCCAAAGGATTTTTAGAGGATTCACGCTTTAGGAACTTTTCCTAAGTGGAATGTTTGATAAGTAGGATTGCAAACCATAAGAAATTTCATTATGATTCATCTGTACTTGATTTCATATGAAAGTTTCATCCACTCCAACCTGGAAAAATCCTTTGTTTTTCCTGTGCAGAACCAAACATCCCCTCAATCCTGGTATTCAAAATGGCATGACACCCAGCCTCTTTGGTTCATGAAAAAGTGGGGTAAATCATAGAAACAGAAATTTTCCTTTGGTGCCATTTGGTTAATAGAAAAATGGAAAAACATAGGAAAATTTCCTTTATCTAAGTTTCAAAGAAAAGCGTAAGAATATTAAAATCCACAGGTCTCACTGGTTCAAAGGAATTGCATATGAATTATGGAGATTCCATTTCTTATTATTTTTTCCTATAGAGCTTGTATGCAAGAAAGAAAACAACAGGAATTTTTCATATGGTCTACTTTGTATGCAAGGAAAATTTCTATTGGCTCCAATCTCATGGAAAATTTCCTTTATTTCTATTTTATGATAACTATGCCATGTACCTAATGCAACAAAAGTTCTTGTGTTTTTCCTATGGCGTAGCCAAGCAGGTTATATTAGATCACTGTGTTTTCCATTCCTGGAGAATTTGATATGGCCTGCCATCCTAATCCTAATTCTCACAGACCAAACACACAAGTTTACAGTATTCAGAACCAAACACGCAACTTAAAAACATTCTCGTGCTTTCCAATCCGATGTTTTATCCCGCAAACTAAAGATGCCCTAATCTTGCATTGTTCCTATTCTTGCAATTTGAGAATCCTCCGAATCAAATAGGTCTAGAGCAGAATATGTATCTATATTGAGCTTTGAGCTTGTGGTGATGGCTTAATATGACTGGTTATGTATTCTTTATTTGTAGCAAAACATGGACATTTTGGTTCCATTAATATGCATAATGCATGGCTCAACTATCATACACTGAAGCATATGGACATTGGATACTAACCCTCCACTCAACCAATCTGTCGCAGGTTCAGAATCCAGAATTTAGGGTCCAGTTCCAGCATTGAAACGAGGAATTTAGTTTAATCCCGGAGAGGACCTATATAGCACCAAACAGTGCAGTCACATACAGTGAATATGAATCTCACATGAGAATGGATTTAAATCAAGACAAACAATGTATTTAAATCAAGACAAAAGCTAATGAACTGAACACACCAAAGATTTTAGAAATAGCTTGTGCAGAACACATGTCCAATACACATTAAGTCAACAAAATTGTATAGTGGGTTCTCAGTCGTCAATACAAAATAACCCAGTAACCGCACTAGAAAATCCCTACAGGTACTCAGTGATAAGAGTATAGCAATTGCTACCCAAAGAATACATATAATTGTGTTGAATGGATCATCACTTGATCAGTTTCCATTATTCCCCTAGCCAAAATTCCCTTTTCTGGGGCTCCAAAACACTACTCCGATTACAACAGCTTCAATTGAATCATGCTGCAGAGCGTGCCCAACTCATTCGGACAATTAAATCTATCTATGCCTCAATCACGCACTTGAGATCTACTGTAAATCGTAAAGCAGAACGCAAAACCTTACGAGCTTGCCTTGGCTCCATCGGCCGCAACCACTGCGGTCTCCTCAGCAGCTGCTGCTGCAGCCGCGTCCGCCTCGATCTGCTTCTTATTGCGCTCGATGGCTTCGCCGACCTCCTTGGGCATGTATTTCTCGTCGTGCTTGGCGAGCACCTCGGTGCCCTGTAAGAAGCACTCTCCCTCCCGCGCCTTATCAGAGACCTTCCTCCCTGCGCCGTCGCGGCGGAGGTCGTCGCTCAAGGGCTTGAGGAACCCCTCGACGACGACGGAGTGGCCCTCGCGGAAGAGGTCGGGAAGGGCACCCTCGTAGCGGACGAGGACATCGGTGATGAGGTCGGTCACGACGAACTCGATCTCGGAGGAGGAAGAGGTGGGGTGGGCGACGGAGCCCTCGAGGACGAGCCCGCCGAGCCGGCAGCGGGTCTTGGAGGGATCGGTGGCGAAGCGCGCGAGAGCGTCTGTGGGGGTGAGGTAGAAGACGAGCTGGTCCTGGAACGTGGCGAGCACGGTGACCACGAACCCGGCCGCGCAGCCGAAGGTGAGCGCGTAGGTCCAGAGGCGCCGGCTCTGCAGCTGCCGCGCCCGCGCGCCGATGTCCGCCGCACGCTGCCTCGGGGCGCTCGGCCCGGCCCGCCGCGTCGCGGAGAAGAAGCGGGCGGGCTGGAAAGAGTGGGCGAACGGGCTGGTGGCGACGGCGGCGCCGGTGACGTGCGCGGCGGGGGTGGGGGTATGGAGGAGGGTGGAAAGGAGGCGGCGGAAGGGGAGAAGGCGTGAGAAGGCCATGGCCTCGAGCTTGGCGTCGTGGGATCTGGAAGGTGCGGGGCGGAGGGAATGGGGGAAAAGGCGTGTGTGCGCGGTGCGCTCGCCTTTGCTTCCGGATTGCTGGTCGGGCGCTGATCTTCTTGCTGCGCACGACACGACGTCCGGCGAAGTCAAAGTGGGCCGTTGGGTTTGTTATTTTCTGGAGCAAATAATCAAGTTGGAAAATGGGTACTCCATACTTGCAAGTTTCAAAAGCTGATTTTTTAAAAAAAGTTTTTTTTTTAAATTCCACCAATCTATCAATAATCATCAACAATCTATCAATAATCATCAACAGTAATACAAACAAGCCTAAAAGTAATAAAAATTACAAATATATCGATGGACCACCTAGCGAAGACTACAGACAATAGCACGAGCCGGAGGCGCGTCGCAGTCCTCGCCCCTCCATCACCGGAGCCGGCAAAGCTTGTCGTAGTAGAGCTTGTTGTAGTAGACAAACGGAAATTCGTCGTACTAAGGTCCCAAAAAAACAGCGCACTAAAGCAGCAACCATCGCCAATGATAACATCAGTAGATTGGAAGAGACTGACCTGAAATTAACACGAAAAACGAATAGATCTCAGAAGATCAGCCGGACACACAAGTCCACGCGCCCTCGTCAGTGCTAGGAGATCGAGGATAGAGCGGGGAGGACTTTATTCTGACTTCGGGGCGTAGCCGTCGCCTCAACATTCAGAAAAAGACACGAAAAAACAGACTAATCGAAGAAAAGAAAGTTCAAAAAACTCCTAAACATAGTTCAGTTCGTAGATCTTTGGATGAAGTGCAAAGCTACACATTTTGGTTCTAAATTTTTGGTCCAAAGCAATGTTCATTTGTACAAATAATAAGGAGAAACAACATATTCGACATACAGTTTGATGTTAGGGGTGGAAACGGATCGGATGTAGATTGGATAGTGTCTTTCCCATATCTGTTTTCATATTTTCAAAATGAATACGGACACGAATATATATTTTATCGATTTGAATGCAGAGGGGATGTTATTCGAATACGGATACATATGAAATGTTTTTTCAATTCGGAATGAATACGATTAACAAAATATTAAACTCGTGTCTTATAGTGAGCCAACTGTGTAACAATAGATAACAATCAGTAGATAAATATATTGACCTAATACACAATAATTTTAAGTTTAATGAAAGAAAAAACTCACTTAGTTAGTTTTTAAGGTTGGATAATTGACACCGGACTTCAATTCCTACAGATATATCCATTTCCATATTCACTAGTTGAATGCCCGTGTGTTGCTACGGAATAAAAGTTCATGAATGATGACTATCTCAAGCAGTATCATATTTCTTGAATAAATGCCATGTATGTATTAAACATTTATCTTTCTTCCTGAAAGTCGTCTCCTCGACTCTGTAGAAAGTTTCCGTGTTACAATAGACATGCAACAAAAGCCTCACCTTTAGCCTTCTTTCCGTGTTACTCCAATTACACATATTTGTCATCCATACAAGCTAAAAAACGTCTAATAGCATTGTTGTGGAAAATATAAATTTTTAACGACAAGCCAATTGACCATCTCTCCACTCTGGCGTTTTCCCACTCACACACCATTGCAGGTCTCTATCCTCTCCAAGATCTTGAAGTGTAGTTAAAATAAAATTAAAATAGGATCATGTTTTTATAGGCAGTCGTTCCAACGAGGTCGACCTCCATATCCTTTTAATACGATTCTTGCCTGAGGTTGATGAAGCTTGGAGCATCAGGTGAAGACTTGAACCATCTCTTTCACCAAACATACTGTGGTCGCCATCTTTTGGGACCAACCAGAAAGACCGTAAGAATTGTATTTTCGTGATTAATCTCCTACCCTCATTCTGTATCGTCGTATTGTAGGGGTTCGTAGCATGGAAAACAAAAAAATTCTATCGCATACAAACAAACAAGCCAAGATCTATCTACTAGATTGTAGCAACGAGTCGATGGAATAACTTACCCTCGAAGATTCCAAAGTGTTTAACGAGAGCGGATTCTCGTGGGTGATGTAGTCGTACTCTTTCCGATCTCAAGATCGTGTGGACGATCCTTCCGGCGCTGCGTTCAGCGGCTTCATGATCGGTCACACGTTCGGTACTCGACGAAGACCTTCCTCTCCCTTGTTCCAAGGCGTGGAGGTTGTAGCACTCTCCTCGCGATTCGGCGGCCTGGCGTGGTACCGTAAGTAGAGGGAAATCATGAGGCCGCCTTAAGCCGGAGCGAGTGTGGTGGATTATGAGAGAGGGCTATTAGTGGTCTAAAGATTAGACACACCAATTAGAAGGCTCTAAACCGCAGGCTAAAGCAATTAGAAGCTCTAAACCAAACGGCTCTAAACCTGAGATTAGAGGTAGAAACTTGTGTGTCTCAAGGAGGAGCCCTGCCCCTCCTTTTATAGGTGGAGGGGCTAGGCGCGCCAGGCTTGGAGGAGAGGAACTCCTCCTCCAAGTTGGTTTCAACCTCCTCTTGCTTGTTTCCCACAGTTTCCTGTTTCCCACAGTTTCCTGTTTTCCACAGTTTCCTGTTTTAGCCGTTTGACTTTCAAACTGGCAATTTGACTTTCATGTTTTTGGAACAGCAAGAACACTTAGTACATGATGCAATCATTCAATGACACATTCATGTACCCTCCCCCCCCCCGGAGTGCCGGACAATCCGGACCCTTCTAGAACATTCCCGATGAAAACACGGAATCATTCCCGAACTCCGAAGCAGGACTTTCCTTATATGAATCTTATTCTCGGACCATTCCGGATCACCTCGTGATATCCGGATCCCATCCGAGACTCGAACAACATTCGGTCTCTTTCTCATAATACCATAACTACTCAAAACAACGTCGAATCCTTAAGTGTGTCTCCCTACGGTTCGTGAATTATGCGGACATGATCGAGACACTTCTCGAACAATAACCAATAGAGGAATCGGAAATTCATATGGCTCCCACATATTTCTCGATTACTTTGCGATCGAATGAACCACTTACATACGATACCAATTTCCCTTTGTCTCATGATAGTTTACTTATCCGAGGTTATGATCGTCGGTATCTCTGCATACCTAGTTCAACCTCGTTACCGATAAGTACTCTTTTCTCGTTCCCGTGATATGTGATCCCTTGTGACCCAGTCACATGCTTGCAAGCTAACTGGATGACATTCCACCGAGAGGGCCCATAGTATATCTATTCGTCATATGGATGGACAAATCCCACTCTTGATCCATGTGTTTCAACCAATACTTTCCGAACACTCAATGCCACCTTTATAGCCACCCAGTTACGGTGTGGTGTTTGATGTCATCAAAGCATCCATCCGGTAAAGGTGATATGCATGATCTCATGGTCGAAGGAATTAGGTTACTATGTATCAGAAAGCATATAGCAATTGAACTATTGAAATGACATGATCTTTATGCTACGCTTATCAATAGGAGTATACATGGAATTAGGTTACTATGTAGGGGTTCGTAGCATGGAAAACAAAAATTTTCTATCGCATACAAACAAACAAGCCAAGATCTATCTACTAGATTGTAGCAACGAGTCGATAGAGGAACTCACCCTCGAAGATTCCAAAGCGGTTAACGAGAGCAGATTCTCGTGGGTGATGTAGTCGTACACTTCCGATCTCAAGATCGCGTAGACGATCCTTCCGGCGCCACGTTCCGGCAGCCCGCGATCGGTCACACGTTCGGTACTCGAAAGACCTTCCTCTCCCTTGTTCCAGTGAGCGGAGGTTGTAGTACTCTCCTCGCAAGACAACGTGGCGTGGTACCGGAAGTAGAGGGAGATCCTGAGGCTTCGCTTAAGCCGGTGCGAGTATGGTGGAGCTTATGAGAGAGGCTATTAGTGGTCTAGTAATTAGACACACCAATTAGAAGGCTCTAAACCAATTAGAAGGCTCTAAACCGCTGGCTAAAGCAATTAGAAGCTCTAAACCAAAACGGCTCTAAACCGGAGATCTAGAGTAGAAAGTTATGTGTCTATGGGAGGAGCCCTGCCCCTCCTTATATGGGAGGGAGGTCCTTGGCGCGCCAGGGAGGGAGGGAGTCCCTCCCCAACTCGGACCAGGGCTTGGGCGCCGGCCTGGAGGAGTGTGGCATCCCGCAAAACCACTACTAGAAAATCGCGTTGAATTTGTGCATTGCATCGTCATCGTCGCATGTTGTTTGTCAAAAACTATTTTTGCAAACCCGTCTTCGTTGTCTAAACGCCCCATCTTATTCAAACGCCAAAACCCCGGGGCTCCGGAGTATTTTGTTTTGTTGCATTCGGGTTGCAAACGGCCCAATGAAATTAAATAAAAGTTTTAATTTGTTTAGTAGGCGGTCGAGCAGTAGACCCGAACGACCGCCCCAGTTTTCTAAATCGGCCAACCTGTCCCGTTCCTAAATCCTAGAGATACCCAACTATCCTACCCAAACCATCCCTCCACCTCACTCCACCCAATCAACACACGCCACCTCAGCTGAGCCACCCCCCACCCCCAATCACTCCCTGACACGTGTCCCTCTCTCTCCTCCCTCACCTTTCTCTCTCAGCTCCCACCAGACCCGCACCCTCCCTGCTACACGCACCCGCCCCACCCAGACCGAGCCCTGCCCGTGTCCCTTCCACTCCTGGCCCACCCCCGCCTGGTCCCACTCGTCAACCTCACACCAACCCCCCCAATCCCTCCCTCACCACGCTGCCAACCATCACCCCTGGAACCACCTGGGTCCCACGCCCAACACGACTCCCCGCCCGAGGCCTCTCCTTCCTCCTCCTTTCTCCTTCCCATGATCTCCCTCTGGCGCCCTCCTCTCCCCAAAGCCCGCTGCGCCGTTCTCCCTCCGCAAAACCCAGCGCCGCCCCAAGCTCCGCCTCCTGCGCCCTGCGGCCCGTCGCATGACTCGCGGCGCGCCCGACCCTCCGCCGGGCTCGCGCCTTGGCGTGCGTCCTCGCGGAACCCCTCGCTCAAGCCTCGGCAGCCGGAGCCGCCTCTCCTCCAGCCACAGTCGCGTGCCACCCCAAGCTTCGCCCTCGACCGCCGGGACCTCCTCGCTGACGCTGAGCAGCTCCGCCGCGCCCAGGTTCCCGCTCGCCCCAGCGCCGCCCGGCGACCCTCGCCAACCACGACCAGCTGCTGCCGTCCAGACACCGCTCCTCTCATGAAGCTCTGCCCGCGCCGCCGCTTGCCGCCTCCCGGCGCTTGCGCCAGGCGCTCGCGTCTGCCACTGCCCCGGCCGTCTCGCCTGCCTCGCCCTCCGCCTCTGCAACCCGCCGACGGCGCCTCCACCGCATCTCTCGCGACCCGCGAGCCCGCATGCCCTCCACCAGCTCCGGCCCCGCCCACGTCGCCGCCACCGTGGCCTCTGGCCCGCTGCATGTGCTCGTATGTGTGTGCGGCGTGTATGTGTTATGGTAACCGCGTATGAACCACGAAAATCCCGAGGCTCGAAGATCTGCTGGCGGCGTCAAGATCGTCTACCGGACCACAAGACCGTTCGGGCGGAAACATCGAACCCGATGCGGATCCGAATAACCGCCAAGTTCCAAGACCCGTTCACGGATTCCGTTTGTCAAGCCGAACCCGTGGAACCCGAACCCCCCCAAGATCTACGCAGCGGACCGACATGATCTTCTACTCGAGCGCCAAGGTTCGTCGAGAGTCCGGAACGCCAAGTACTCCCCCGGACGACAAGTTCTCCATCCCGGAACGGCAAGATCGACCCCGTGGGGCCCGACAAGATCGGCATGACGACAAGAACGACACCGACCCGAAAGCAACCGTTGCGCCCCCGACGCCGAACCAAGTCCGGCTTCTCGGAACGCCAAGACCTACCCCCCCGATATCCGAGAACGCTTCCGCCGAACCCCGAACCTCAGACCCGTCGAACCCTGGACCCCGAGACCGACCCCGAACCTCGGAACCCCAAGATCGTCGAGACCCCTTAATGTGTGAACCCTTTCCGAAACCCTAATTCCATAATATATTAACAACTCGTTGCATTTAATTGTCATCTCGCATGCATCTCTTTGGTTTGGGGGCCTTATGCCGATTCACCTAATAATTAAATATGGGGCCCATATGCGGGCAAATCTAGTCTCATATTGGCCTCATTTAAATTTGTGTAGCGAACCCGATGCTATCTTTGGCCATGTTAAAAACAACATTTAACTTATGGGGTTTTCTAAACAACTTGCACCATTTAATGAATTGTCGGGACCCGGTTCCACTTAATCTTGACCTAATTGCACCGCACCTTGCCATGCCATGCATCATACATGCATCATGCCGATCTTCTGCCGTTGTATTAAATATTGCATCCGGTGTCCCTTCTAGTGTTTTTGCTTCTTCGCGGATAAGGCCGTTGAGATGATGTGAGCTTCGCCCCGATCTTCGGGGAAAATCTTCAACAATGTTTTCAGGCGAGCATCTTCCCCTTTCTACCTATCTTACTTTTATAGTATTTATTCCCTCCTGTTGATCTATTGCTATCTGTGTTGCGATGCTTTAGTTCCCGTACCCTTGATATACCGTGCAGCCCTATATTGCCTTGGACACACCCCATTGCCTGTTGTTTGGTAGCTAGTTGGTCTTGCGCGTCGCCGCTGCTATATTCTTTGTTGTGTGTCGTCATATGCCACAGTTGCTGATGTATTGCCGCATGTTGATGTTGGAGATGATTCTAGTTCTACTTATTGTCACTTTAATTTCTGTTTAACAACTAAAATTGAATAAGCAGAGGCATCGGTGGGTGATAGATAATATTTGGTTTCCGAACGCCCACTTGTGTCCCGTAAGACCCCGAGTACTTGATACCTGTTCCTTGATTTTGCGCGCTATCCACATCCGGAGGTATATGGGACCCCCGAGAGCGAGCTTGATTGATCTTATTTCTTGGGGCCACAAACTAGTTTGAGGTTTTATTTACGATCTGTACTTATGCCATGCTTTCTTGCTTTATTTACGATTGTGCGGGTACCGCAATCGCATCGCTTAGGGCTTGTGACCCGTTTACGTGGTATCGGCGGTCCCGTTTGGGGGCATCTTGTCGTTACCGCCCACAAACTTTGGGGTCCGTCTGAGCTAGCTTACTTCGCTATGGTGTACTCCAAGGTGGCCCCTGAAATATTTCAATGGTGATTGTTCAGTCGTGAAAGCCTCGTTGGGTTTTGATTTGGTTTTTCCGAGGTTGATCGGCGTGTGTTGCTATTGGTGCACCCGGCCGGGTTAAAACTTTCTCAAAGCCGTGTCGCGGATATGGACGACTTGGAGCACGATATCTCGATCATAGACAAGCATAACTAAAGTTTATCGCTATAAATTTGACTTATAATGACTAGTAATCAGCTCCACTACAACGGAATGGCTAATTAATACGCCCACCATTGCTTGTTTGGTTGTCGCCATCGACAAATGTATCGACTAGTAAGTATTGCAACTACAACGAATCTGAATAAAAGTACCAACAAGCGCTGGGTTTTGTGTTTATCTCATGCTATCTCATGTCGATTAGTAATTGTTGCAACTATAACGGAATGGTTAACTAAAAGTGCCCATCGCTTATGTTATCGGGACGATTATCTATACCGACTAGTAATTGCTGCAACTATAATCGCATAAGTAAACCGCCAACCGTGTGAGTTCCTCGGTTGACTTCCTCGTTTGGTCTCGAGAAACACCAGGATGGGTTTGTTTGGTGCTAGCTTGAGTTGGATCCGGTAGGTCATTCTTATCCTCTCTCGATATCCGCCATTGTATCGAGTCTCTATAGGTTGTTTAGTGCATGCTGCCACGCCGCTTGATCCACCATACCTATGTAGGCGAGGACCGCCAATTCTAGCCTCGCCGTGTCTTGGCCTCGATCGACGCTCCTTCTTTGTTTTCTGCTTTGCCCTTTGTCGGCGCCTTTTTTGTTAAGGTGTTTTGAGATCGACGCCGTTAGCGAGGTTACCCTTCCGCTTGGCACGGCAGGGTTATGGACGTCATTGGTTATTCTTCAGGGCTCTTAGCCCCATTTGCATCTTGTCCGTAGCTGGACGCTATATCGTCTCAAGGTGATTTGGATCTTTGTATATTATATCTGTATTCTTGACTCTTTGAGTCGCTGTTATATATATCTGCATGGGTCCCATCGAGGACTGTTGTGTAATGTTATTACCGTTTTCCACCCGCATTTAAAGTGCTGGTGGCACCTTTGAATCGTTTCTATGCGGGTTTGGCGAATTTTGCTAAAACTTGCATAGAACCGATTCGAGGGTGTTCTGAGTGGTATCGAGCTCAAAGTTGCGATACCCCACAAGTCCACTGTAGGATAGGATAACCTAGCTAACGGTCATGAGAGTGTCAAAACTATTTTCAAAAATCGGTTGGATAGTTCTGAATAGGTCTGATTTTTACTCCTTACCCTCTGCTGATCCCCTCTTATCTCGACGTGTTTTGAATCTGCTCTCTTATCTTTTCTTCGAGTCCAGGATTTCTCGTGGTTGGGTTTCCGTCGTACCTTCAGGGTTTCGCTTCCTTTTTGATAACGGCGCTCTACCATCCGGTGTTCAAGCGGCCTGATGAATCCGTCTGCTGAGGTACCATTCTTTGTTCCTTATTTGAGCCTTCCGGTGTTTTCCGACGCGACGACATCTTCTATGCCAGATCCGATGCAGAGTCTGCATCACTCCGTTGTTCCGAACCTCGCTTGACGAGATCTTCAGTCTGTTTCCGAGGGTTGGTTGCATAATCCGCCTATTCGTGTGCAGAGTAATGGTTTGGGTGCGCGATGGACTGATCACCATCCGACTACTCTTATCATTCGCTCTTGTACATCGAATCGGTGGTCCATGATTTTACTCCGTCCACGGAAGTTAGGGGTGGCTTTAATTGTTGATGCCTCTACCTTCGACCTTTTGTTACCGGAGAGTCCTCTCGACGATCACGGACAACGACCTCACGATACGGGTGCCGCCAAGATCTACACGAAGTGAGAAGACGCAGACCGCCGACCTTTCCTTCCGATACCATGAGGCGGATCTCGAGGGCGAGATCCATTGTTAGTGGTGTCGGTGTGGCATCCATAAAACCACTACTAGAAAATCGCGTTGAATTTGTGCATTGCATCGTCATCGTCGCATGTTGTTTGTCAAAACTATTTTTGCAAACCCGTCTTCGTTGTCTAACGCCCCATCTTATTCAACGCCAAAACCCGGGGCTCGAGTATTTTGTTTTGTTGCATTGGTTGCAAACGGCCCAATGAAATTAAATAAAAGTTTTAATTTGTTTAGTAGGGCGGTCGAGCGGGCCGAGTAGACCCGACCGCCTTGATTTTCTAATCGGCCAACCTGTCCTGTTCCTAAATCCTAGAGATACCCAACTATCCTACCCAAACCATCCCTCCACCTCACTCCACCCAATCAACACACGCCACCTCAGCTGAGCCACCCCCACCCCAATCACTCCCCGACACGTGTCCCTCTCTCCTCCTCACCTTTCTCTCTCGGCTCCCGGACCGCACCCTCCCTGCTACACGCACCCGCCCCACCCAGACCGAGCCCTGCCCGTGTCCCTTCCACTCCTGGCCCACCCCTTTGGTCCCACTCGTCAACCTCACACCAACCCCCCCAATCCCTCCCTCACCACGCTGCCAACCATCACCCCGCGGGAACCACCCTGGGTCCCACGCCCAACACGACCGCTCCCCCCGCCCCGAGGCCTCTCCTTCCTCCCTCCTTTCTCCTTCCCCGCGATCTCCCTCTGCGCGCCCTCCTCTCTCCCCGCCGTTCTCCTCGCTTCATGGCCTTGCCCCAGCCTCAAGCCTCCTGCGCCACAGCTGCGGCCCCGTCATGACTCAGCGGCCGACTCTCCCGGGCTCGCGCGCAGCGTGCGTCCTCGCCGAACCCCTCTCGCCTCGGCCACCGGCCTTGCCGCCTCCTCCACCGCCTCCGTCGCGTCGCAAGGCTTCCACCCTAAGCTTCGCCCCTGGCCGGACCCTCCTCGCTGGCGAGCCAGGCTCCGCCAGGTTCCGCTTCGCCCGAGCCAGCGCGCTCGTGACCCTCGCCAACCACGACCCGCCGTCATTGCCTGGTCCCAGACACCGCTCCTCTCCGCGAAGCTCTGCCCGGCGCCCGCCCGATGCTTCGCCGCCTCCCGGCAGCTTCGTGCGCCCGCGGCTCCGCCGTCACCTCGTCCGGCCTCGTCTCCGCCCGGCAAGCCATCCTCGCCGCGCCTCCAGCCGGGCAGCGCCTCCACCGCATCTCCTCGCGACCCTTGAGCCGCGGCCCTCCACCAGCTCCGCCCCTCCACGTCGCGCCACCGTGGCCTGTGGCCCGCCATGTGCTCGTGTATGTGTGCGCGTGTATGTGTTATGGTAACAGCGTATGAACCACAGAAAATCCCGAGGCTCAAGATCTGCTGAAGCGGCGTCAAGATCGTCTACCGGACCACAAGACCCGTTCCGGGCGGAAACATCGAACCCCGATGCCCGGATCCGAATAACCGCCAAGTTCGCCAAGACCCGTTCACGGATTCCGTTTGTCAAGCCGAACCCGTGGAACCCGAACCCCCCCAAGATCTACGCAGCGGACCGACATGATCTTCTACTCGAGCGCCAAGGTTCGTCGAGAGTCCGGAACGCCAAGTACTCCCCCGGACGACAAGTTCTCCATCCCGGAACGGCAAGATCGACCCCGTGGGGCCCGACAAGATCGGCATGACGACAAGAACGACACCGACCCGAAAGCAACCGTTGCGCCCCCGACGCCGAACCAAGTCCGGCTTCTCGGAACGCCAAGACCTACCCCCCGATATCCGAGAACGCTTCCGCCGAACCCCGAACCTCAGACCCGTCGAACCCTGGACCCCGAGACCGACCCCGAACCTCGGAACCCCAAGATCGTCGAGACCCCTTAATGTGTGAACCCTTTCCGAAACCCTAATTCCATAATATATTAACAACTCGTTGCATTTAATTGTCATCTCGCATGCATCTCTTTGGTTTGGGGGCCTTATGCCGATTCACCTAATAATTAAATATGGGGCCCATATGCGGGCAAATCTAGTCTCATATTGGCCTCATTTAAATTTGTGTAGCGAACCCGATGCTATCTTTGGCCATGTTAAAAACAACATTTAACTTGCGGGGGTTTTCTAAACAACTTGCACCATTTAATGAATTGTCGGGACCCCGGTTCCACTTAATCTTGACCTAATTGCACCGCACCTTGCCATGCCATGCATCATACATGCATCATGCCGATCTTCTGCCGTTGTATTAAATATTGCATCCGGTGTCCCTTCTAGTGTTTTTGCTTCTTCGCGGATAAGGCCGTTGAGATGATGTGAGCTTCGCCCCGATCTTCGGGGAAAATCTTCAACAATGTTTTCAGGCGAGCATCTTCCCCTTTCTACCTATCTTACTTTTATAGTATTTATTCCCTCCTGTTGATCTATTGCTATCTGTGTTGCGATGCTTTAGTTCCCGTACCCTTGATATACCGTGCAGCCCTATATTGCCTTGGACACACCCATTGCTGTTGTTTGGTAGCTAGTTGGTCTTGCTGGCGCGTCGCTTGCTATATTCTTTTGTTGTGTGTCATATGCCACGATTCTGATGTATTGCCGCATGTTGATGTTGGAGATGATTCTAGTTCTACTTATTGTCACTTTAATTTCTGTTTAACAACTAAAATTGAATAAGCAGAGGCATCGGTGGGTGATAGATAATATTTGGTTTCGAGCGCCCACTTGTGTCCCGTAAGACCCCGAGTACTTGATACTGTTCCTTGATTTTATGCGCTATCCACATCCGGGAGGTATATGGGACCCACTGAGCGAGCTTGATTCATCTTATTTCTTGGGGCCAAACTAGTTTGAGGTTTTATTTACGATCTGTACTTATGCCATGCTTTTCGCTTTATTTACGATTGTGCGGTACCGCTTCTTTGTCTGTTAGGGCTTGTGACCCGTTACGTGGTATCGGCAGGTCCCGTTTGGGGCATCTGTCGTTACCGCGACCCCACAAACTTTGGGGTCCGTCTCGAGCTAGCTTACGTTATGGGGTGTACTCAAGGGTGGCCCCTGAAATATTTCGAAATTCTGTGATTGTTCGGTCGTGAAAGCCTCGTTGGGTTTTGATTTGGTTTTCCGAGGTTGATCGGCGTGTGTTGCTATTGGTGCACCCGGCGGGTTAAAACTTTACGAAAGCCGTGTCATGGATATGGACGACTTGGAGCACGATTCTCGATCATAGACAAGCATAACTAAAGTTTATCGCTATAAATTTGACTTATAATGACTAGTAATCAGCTCCACTACAACGGAATGGCTAATTAATACTGCCCACCATTGCTTGTTTGGTTGTCGCCATCGACAAATGTATCGACTAGTAAGTATTGCAACTAGCAATTGGCTGAATAAAAGTACCAACAACTGGGTTTTGTGTTTATCTCATGCTATCATGTCGATTAGTAATTGTTGCAACTATAACGGAATGGTTAACTAAAAGTGCCTTGCTTATGTTATCGGGGCGATTATCTATACCGACTAGTAATTGCTGCAACTATAATCGCATAAGTAAAACCGCCAACTGTGAGTTCCTCGGTTGACTTCCTCGTTTGGTCTCGAGGGGAAACACGGGATGGGTTTGTTTGGTGCTAGCTTGAGTTGGATCCGGTTAGGTCATTCTTATCCCTCTCGATATCCGCCAGGTTGTATCGAGTCTCTATAGGTTGTTTAGTGCATCTTTGCCACGCTTGATCCACCATACCTATGTGGCGAGGACCGCCAATTCTAGCCTCGCCGTGTCTTGGCCTCGATCTTGACGCTCCTTCTTTGTTTTCTGCTTTGCCCTTTGTGGCGCCTTTTGTTAAGCAGGTTTTGAGATCGACGCCGTTAGCGTGGTTACCCTTCCGGCTTGGGCAGGGTTATGGACGTCATTGGTTATTCTTCGGGCTCTTAGCCCCATTTGCATCTTGTCCGTATTGGGACGCTATATCGTTCAAGGTGATTTGGATCTTTGTATATTATATCTGTATTCTTGACTCTTTGAGTCATTTGTTATATATATCTGTTCTGTGGGTCCCATCGAGGACTGTTGTGTAATGTTATTACTTCGTTTTCCACCCGCACGAAAGTGCCTGGTGGGCACCTTTGAATCGTTTCTATGCGGGTTTGGCGAATTTTGCTAAAACTTGCATAGAACCGATTCTGAGGGTGTTACAAGGAGTCCAACTCCTCCTCCAGGTTGGTTCCAACTCCTCTTGCTTGTTTCCCACAGTTTCTTGTTTTGGCAGTTTGACTTTCAAACTGGACATTTGACTTTTCTGTTTTAGGATTCAATTTAATCCTTTATTTGGGACATCAAGAACACTTAGTACATGATGCAATCATTCAATGAGCAATGACACATTCATGTACCCTTCCCCGGTCTTGCGGACAATCCGGAACCTTCTAGAACATTCGATGAAAACACGGAATCATTCCCGAACTCAAACGGGACTTTCCTTATATGAATCTTATTCTCCGGACCATTCCGGATCACCTCGTGATATCCGGATCCCATCCGAGACTCGAACAACATTCGGTCTCTTTCTCATAATACCATAACTACTCAAACAACGTCGAATCCTTAAGTGTGTCTCCCTACGGTTCGTGAATTATGCGGACATGATCGAGACACTTCTCGAACAATAACCAATAGAGGAATCTGGAAATTCATATGGCTCCACATATTTCTACGATTACTTTGCGATCGAAGAACCACTTACATACGATACCAATTTCCCTTTGTCTCACGATATGTTACTTATCCGAGGTTATGATCGTCGGTATCTCTGCATACCTAGTTCAACCTCGTTCTTGATAAGTACTCTTTTCTCGTTCGTGATATGTGATCCCTTGTGACCAAGTCACATGCTTGCAAGCTAATTGGATGACATTCCACCGAGAGGGCCCAGTATATCTATCCGTCATGAGGATGGACAAATCCCACTCTTGATCCATGTGTTTCAACCAATACTTTCCGAACACTTAATGCCACCTTTATAGCCACCCAGTTACGGTGTGGTGTTTGATGTCATCAAAGCATCCATCCGGTAAAGGTGATATGCATGATCTCATGGTCGAAGGAATTAGGTTACTATGTATCAGAAAGCATATAGCAATTGAACTATTGAAATGACTTGATCTTTATGCTACGCTTATCTATAGGAGTATGTCCATCACATCATTCTCCTAATGATATGATCCTGTTGTTAATAACATCTCTATGTTCATGATCGAAACCATGATCATATATTAACCAACAAGCTAGTTTAACAAGAGGCTATACTAGGGACTCTTATTTTAGTTTACAAATCACACAAGTATTAATGTTTCCGGTTAATACAATTATAGCATGGTATGTAAACATTTATCATAAGTGTGAAGATATGATAATAACCACTTTATTATTGCCTCTTGGGCATATCTCCAGATCTCCCACTTGCACTAGAGTCAATAATCTAGTTTCAAACCTTTGTGTATTCAACACCTATGGCTTTCCGTGTTGTATGTACACGATTGCTAGTGGTAAACTGATCTTAGGATCGACACTTCGGTCGTGTGTAATTGCATGTGTTTGCGTCTCACGCATCACTCATTCTCTAATGAGATGGCTTTGTATAAGTTTGGTCTTCGATTGTGACCTTTAGCTCTTTGGGGTTAAAACATGTTGATAATATTGTCGTACAATATATCTTCATAGTATTATCCCATTGTGAACTACACCTAGTTTGATAACAAACTACTTGACACAAACGCCCTCTTTAGCTGCTATTATAGCAGTCATATACTTAGCCTTTTGTTGTAGTATCTGTCACAATGTCTTAACTTTGGAACTCATCCAAATCCATTATGGAACTTACTTTCCATTATATTGTGCCACCCTTAATTTAGATTGAGATAAACTTAATTTGCACTTTGTGACAAAACTAGTATCAATGTAGTACTTCTACAATGAACTAACCATCTATTTGTCACTTCTACAAACAATATATTCTTAGTTCTTCCAAAAGATCATAAGAATATCCTTACTATTGTCCAATGATCATCTTATGAATCATTCTGGTATATGCTCATAACATTTAGAGCATAGGACATATCTGGATTTGTACACATCACAAAGATGATTGATATAAATACTCTTTGTGATTTCATACATCAAGTATCAATCTATACTTGATTATTTGTTTCACTTTACCAAATGTCAATACACTTGAATATATCATCAATATTGAATTTATTCAATCCTTTCTGTGCGACAAGAACCTCTCTTGTAGTTTCTGTATTGAACTCATTCAATATCTTGTCTATGTACTTCTGGCACAACCATATTAGCGTCTATTGATGCCAAATATTTGGGTTTTGCCTAAGTCTTTCATCGGGATGAAATTCTTAATATGTGTTAATAAAAGATACATCTTTTCTAATCAACAATATGTCCTCCACATAATGTATTAGAAATATGTCTTAGCGCTCCCACTTAATTTCTTGCAAATGCAAGCATCTTCATTATCTCTAATGAACTTTTAAACTCCTTTAACAGTTTCATCATAGTGAAGATTCCAACTCATGATGCTCACTTTAACCATTGAAGTTTGCATATGCTTTTAGCATCCTTTGAATTAACAAAAAACCTTATGGACCGTGTTATGCACATGTCCTAGGTAACGATTCTATTAGAAGAACTTGTTTTGTTTATTCAACTACCATATAACAAATTATATGTAGTGGTTGCTACATTAATCCGTCTAGACTAAATATCACTATGACAGATCAAATCTTGTCATAGTCAACCTTTGAACATTGTTGTGAACTCTTTCCCAACATGTCGACTATTTCATAGATGTGAAACATCCATGTCTATTTCTTTATAGATCCAGACACAACTATAAGGTCTTACACCTTTCTCGAGGGTCCTTCAAGTTCAAAACTTGATTTTCTTGTGTATGGAACTATCACGGATTTTATGGCTTCAAGCCATTTCTGAGTCAGGGCCCATCATCGCTTCTTTGCATGTAGTCGGTTCATTATTCTCAAATAATGATTCAACCCTCAAATCTTGGTATTTGATTGTTTATCCGACCTACTTGTTTCAATAGGAACTTGGATCTCCGTGACCACAACCTTTGAGGTACGTGAGCCATGAGCTTTGTTGCTGCCTCCGGAACACTTTTCGGTGCTGCGCAACTCTGCACATATAGCTAAGGTTCTTTCAACCTTATCAAATTTCTATTGTCCTCCCACTTAACTTTTCACGAAAAATTCCTTCTTTTAAAGAAACTTGACGTTCTAAGCGACAAACACTTTTTTCTCCGGTGTTATGGAGAAATACTTAACAAAGACAGATTCATCCGACTTTGGTTGCAAACATCTTTCTTATGTATAGCATACCAATGTTTAAGAAAGGACTACTTGGGTTTTATCCCAAACCATAACCTTATATGGTGTCATTTCAACGGATTATGATGAAGCTCTTTTCACTGGCAAAACGGTGATCTCTAACGCTTTTAATACTTAAAATATAATGGCAGTTTATAAATTACACCTTGATCTTACCATGTCAAACAAGGTTTAATTACATATCTCGAACACTCCATACTCTTATGGTGTTTCGGGAAAATGCAAATCCACGGAACGATTCCTTAAATCTTAGGTATTATGCTAAACTCTGTAACTCAAATATCTTCCTTTATGATCTTTATCATAAACTTTATATTCTTGTTACAATGATTTTGTACTTCATCTTGAAAGTCTTTGAACTTTTCAAATGTTTCATACTTCATCCTTATTAAGTAAATATTCATATATTCACTCAAATTTTCGGAGAAAGCATATGAAGTTGAAATCCATCGCTCTTGACTACACATAATGGACTTCGTAACAATATGTACAAATTCCAATAAGCTAGTCTTTCGTTCCTTTTGGCCTATGAACGAAGTTTTAATTATCTCTAGGAAAGTTTTACAAGCGTCATTTGATCAAAATCAAAAGACTCCAAAATTCCATCCATATGGAGTTTCTTCATGTTTTCTTTCCAATATAATTTAAACGGCGATGTCACTTCCTAAGTGATCTTTCAATCAATTTGTCTTTCGACATTTTTAGCACTAGTTTTATGGATGTGATCCTCCAACGAGATTTGTAATCATCCATCTTTTATGGATTACGCAATTATTTGAACAACCCTTTTGTTCTCATAATACCTAATAAAACAAATCTTTGAAGGCAAGCTTTGATGTTTAACGAGCAACACAATAACCCTTTATTTTGTTCTCGATGAACATCATCACATATTCTTCTGCTAGTTACTTAGGCCTTGTAGTTCATGAATTACATTGTTTTGTATGACGATTCATACCAACAAATTCAGTATCAAATACTTAAGAACCACATTGTTTAATAAGCAAAGAATATAGCCATAACATGTATATCATCTATATACTTAAATTGAACAATTCTAATATTTTCTTTTCTGCCATATATTTATGAGATTCTCTTCAAGATTTCCTATTCGCTTTGAAAGAATCTATCAACATCAATAGTGGAGTCATACATATGACATATAGTCCAAAGCGTGTATAGTTAAATACCAATGTCTTTGGACTTGCACT
Organism: Avena longiglumis; assembly: GCA_030063025.1. Taxonomy (NCBI): domain Eukaryota; kingdom Viridiplantae; phylum Streptophyta; class Magnoliopsida; order Poales; family Poaceae; genus Avena; species Avena longiglumis. The sequence goes on along the minus strand of CP125974.1, from coordinate 449,181,692 downwards.
TTGAAGTAGATCACCATCATCAAATGTTTGGTGTTCTTTCAAATTCCTTTATTTAGTAATCTTCTTGGTGTAGTAAACATTTTACCTACATCAAATATTCACCCTTATTATGGATTTATCCATGATCAAGCTACTTTTAGCTTGTAATGTTGAATCATAAGTATAATGTTGCTCTCCAAAACCTCTTGGAGGATTAGGACAACTAGTGTCTCCAACCTTTTGCAAATTCTCATCAAATATGAGAACATGACTTTTGCCATATTATACTCTATCATGTTGTAACCAATACTTTGTTTCAGATATCACAATATCTTCCACATATCATGGTTTCGAAACAAATCTTTCAGATCCTAGATAACCTTGATATTAAGAGAATCCTTTGAATATCAAGAATCATGGAGACAAACATGATACTTATATACTAACACTTGGAATTGTTACTCTTGATTTAATACTAATTATTAAACTTCATGGAGTAACTGGAACTTACTGAAAGTTTGCAATAGGACTTTTAAACTTTAGATTAACACTTAAAACAATACGATACCAGTTCAGAAAGTAACTAACAGAATTCTATAGTTCTATCATCTCAATTAAAACTAAGCGCAAGGTGGTAGCGGATGCCAATGACTACAACAACTATGCAAATTCACTTTGATTTAGTTTATGATAAATTGAGTTCTAATTAATAATTAAATTAATCTAGGTGAACTCCCACTCAAAACAATATCCCTCACATTGTTTTAGTGATCACACGAACCAAATCCACCACATCAAAACCGATCATCACGAGAGTTGATATAGCTTCAATGGCGAACAATCAACATGTTCATCATATCTACTATATGACTCATGCTCTACCTTTCGGTAATCCGTGTTCACGAGGCCATGTGCGTACATGCTAGGCTCGTCAAGATCAAACCTTAGTTTCGCATGAGCAAATCTGGCTTGCTCACGTTGTATACACTTGCAGAATCTAGCACACCGATCATCACGTGGTGTTTCAAACAACAAGCTTTAGCAACGGTGCTAACTAAGGGTGAACACTTTATGATTTGAAATTCATGTGCATGAGGGATCATCTTATAATGCTACCGCTGCCTACTAAGCAATACAAGATGCATAAAGGATTAACATCACATGCAATTCATAATATGTGATATGATATGGCCTTTCTTCTTTGTGCTTCCGATCTCCATCTTCCAAAGACGAACATGATCTCCATCATCACCGCATTGCATCAAGGTCAATGACGCTTCTCCATGGTTGTCGCCCACCGGCTTCAACTATTACAACTACTTTGAATAGACACGGGTCTTAACATAAATTAAAGACAACCATATGGCTCTCGCGGTTGTCGACTTACAATAAGGAACATTGCATACATCAAATATAATCACAATCATGGCCATATCACATCATTGCACACCTCGCAAAACAAAGTTAGACGCTTCTACTTTCTTTGCATATTTTACGTGGTTTGGGGCTTTCAATAAGTGTCGTTCTAACTTACGAACAAGAACCACAACATTGATACTAGCATTGTTGATCACCCGTTGTAAATTGGATCTTAACTATGCTAGGAGAAACATGCACCATAAAGCCACTTATGCAATACAAGTTACATGTCAAGCGTGGAGCAAGTCTCATGAACGATGTCATGTAAGGTTAGCCCGGCCGCTTCATCCCAACATACCGCAAGATGCAAAGTACACAAAAAGCAATCTACAATAAAAGCATCAACCACAATGACCATTGTGTTCTACTCGCAACAGATCTACATATAGACACGGCTCGATACATTGTAGGGGTTCGTAGCATGGAAAACAAAAATTTTCTATCGCACAAACAAACAAGCCAAGATCTATCTACTAGATTGTAGCAACGAGTCGATAGAGGAACTCACCCTCGAAGATTCCAAAGCGGTTAACGAGAGCGATTCTCGTGGGTGATGTAGTCGACACTTCCGATCTCAAGATCGCAGAGACGATCCTTCCGGCGCCACGCTCCTAAGAGCGCCCCGCAATCGGTCACACGTTCGTATTTCGACGAAGACCTTCCTCTCCTTGTTCCAAAGCAGCGGAGGTTGTAGTACTCTCTCGCGATTCCGCAAAGACAACGGCGTGGTACCTAAGTAGAGGGAGATCCCGAGGCTTCGCCTTAAGCCAAGTGAGTATGGTGGAGCTTATGAGAGAGGCTATTAGTGGTCTAGTAATTAGACACACCAATTAGAAGGCTCTAAACCAATTAGAAGGCTCTAAACCGCTGGCTAAAGCAATTAGAAGCTCTAAACCAAAACGGCTCTAAACCGGAGATCTAGAGTAGAAAGTTATGTGTCTATGGGAGGAGCCCTGCCCCTCCTTATATGGGAGGGAGGTCCTTGGCGCGCCAGGGAGGGAGGGAGTCCCTCCCCAACTCGGACCAGGGCTTGGGCGCCGGCCTGGAGGAGTCCAACTCCTCCTCCAGGTTGGTTCCAACTCCTCTTGCTTGTTTCCCACAGTTTCTTGTTTTGGCAGTTTGACTTTCAAACTGGACATTTGACTTTTCTGTTTTAGGATTCAATTTAATCCTTTATTTGGGACATCAAGAACACTTAGTACATGATGCAATCATTCAATGAGCAATGACACATTCATGTACCCTTCCCCCCCGGAGTGCCGGACAATCCGGAACCTTCTAGAACATTCCCGATGAAAACACCGGAATCATTCCCGAACTCCGAAACGGGACTTTCCTTATATGAATCTTATTCTCCGGACCATTCCGGATCACCTCGTGATATCCCGGATCCTATCCGAGACTCCGAACAACATTCGGTCTCTTTCTCATAATACCATAACTACTCAAACAACGTCGAATCCTTAAGTGTGTCTCCCTACGGTTCGTGAATTATGCGGACATGATCGAGACACTTCTCCGAACAATAACCAATAGAGGAATCTGGAAATTCATATGGCTCCCACATATTTCTCGATTACTTTGCGATCGAAGAACCACTTACATACGATACCAATTTCCCTTTGTCTCACGATATGTTACTTATCCGAGGTTATGATCGTCGGTATCTCGCATACCTAGTTCAACCTCGTTCGATAAGTACTCTTTCTCGTCGTGATATGTGATCCCTTGTGACCAAGTCACATGCTTGCAAGCTAATTGGATGACATTCCACCGAGAGGGCCCAGAGTATATCTATCCGTCATGAGGATGGACAAATCCCACTCTTGATCCATGTGTTTCAACCAATACTTTCCGAACACTTAATGCCACCTTTGTAGCCACCCGCCACGGTGTGGTGTTTGATGTCATCAAAGCATCCATCCGTAAAGGTGATATGCATGATCTCATGGTCGAAGGAATTAGGTTACTATGTATCAGAAAGCATATAGCAATTGAACTATTGAAATGACTTGATCTTTATGCTACGCTTATCTATAGGAGTATGTCCATCACATCATTCTCCTAATGATATGATCCTGTTGTTAATAACATCTCTATGTTCATGATCAGGAAACCATGATCATATATTAACCAACAAGCTAGTTTAACAAGAGGCTATACTAGGGACTCTTATTTTAGTTTACAAATCACACAAGTATTAATGTTTCCGGTTAATACAATTATAGCATGGTATGTAAACATTTATCATAAGTGTGAAGATATGATAATAACCACTTTATTATTGCCTCTTGGGCATATCTCCAACAATCTTTATGCTACGCTTATCAATAGGAGTATGTCCACCATATCATTCTCCTAACGATATGATCTTGTTGTTGATAACATCTCAATGTTCATGATAGGGAAACCACAATCATTTAATCAACCAACAAGCTAGTGAAGTATGGAGGCTATACTAGGGACTTTCAAATTAAGTTTACAAATCACACAAGTATCAATGTTTCCTTGTTAATACTATTATAGCATGAATGTAAACATTTATCATAAACACAAAGATATAATAATAACTACATTTATTATTGCCTCTAGGGCATATCTCCAACAGTCTCCCACTTGCACTAGAGTCATCTAATCTAGATTACATGGTAATATACCGAACACCCATGGCAGTTTGGTGTTGGTCATGTTTTGCCCTCGGGAGAGGTTTAGTCAACGGATCCGCCACATTCAGATATGTGTGTACTTTGCAAATATTTATATCCCCATCCTGGATATGTTCTCGAATAGCGTGAAAACGCAGCTTGATATGCTTCAGCTTCTTGTGTGACCTTGGTTCTTGCGCATTGGCTATGGCGCCCATGTTATCACAGTAGATAGACATTGGGTCCAGCGCACTAGGAACCACACCCAGCTCTGTAATGAACTCTTTCATCCATATCGCTTCTTGTGAAGCCTCCGAAGCAGCCATGTATTCCGATTCGGTTGAAGATCTCGCCACAACGCTTTGCTTTGCACTCCTCCAGCTAACTGCTGCACCATTCAAAATAAATACGTATCCAGATTGTGATTTAGAATCATCCGGATCGGTGTTCCAACTAGTATCGGTGTAACCATTAACAACGAGTTGTTCATCACCTCCATAAGAAAGAACCATATCCTTAGTTCTTCTCAAGTACTTGAGGATGTTTTTGACCGCTGTCCAATGATCCACTCCTGGATCACTTTGATATCTGCTAGTTAAACTAACAGCATATGCAATGTCGGGTCTAGTACATAGCATGGCATACATTAGATATCCTATGGCTGAGGCATAGGGAGTCTTACTCATCCTTTCTCTATCTTCTGCCGATGTCGGACTTTGAGTTTTACTCAAGGTCGTATTGGGCAACATGGGCAAGAACCCTTTCTTGCTTTCTTCCATTCCAAACCTCTTTAGAACTTTGTCCAAATATGTACTCTGTGACAATGATATTTGGCGTTTCGATCTATCTCTATAAATCTTTATGCCTAATATGTAAGCTGCTTCGCCAAGATCCTTCATTGAAAACTATTATTCAAATATTCCTTGACACTATTAAGAAGGTCTACATCATTCCCAATCAACAATATGTCATCCACATATAGTATTAAGAATGCTGAGCTCCCACTCACTTTCTTGTAAATACAAGCTTCTCCATAAGTTTGTATAAAACCAAAACTTTGATTACCTTATCAAAACGTTGATTCCAACTTCGGATGCTTGCTTCAATCCATAGATGGACCGTTGAAGTTTGCATACCTTGTTAGCATCTTTAGGATCGACAAAACCTTTGGGTTGCATCATATACAACTCTTCATCAATATCTCCATTGAGGAATCTTTGTTTTGACATCCATCCGCCATATCTCATAATCATAATATGCAGATTGCTAACATAATCCTCACGACTTTAGCTTCCATCTTGGTGAGAAAGTCTCATCGTAGTCAACTCCTTGAATTTGTCGAAACCCTTTTGCGACAAGTCGAGCTTTATAGACGATAACATTACCATCAACATCTGCTTTCTTCTTGAAAATCCATTTGTTCTCGACAGCCTTCCGCCATCCCAGAAGTCCACCAAAGTCCATACTTGGTTTTCGTACATGGATCCAATCTCGATTTCATGGCTTCTTGCCATTTATTGGAATCTGGGCTCATCATCGCTTCCTCATATGTCTCGGGTCATCGGTGTTGTCCACCAACATGACACTCATAACGGATCATACCAATGGAGTGGTACGAGTTCTCGTTGACCTCCGAGGCTCAGAGCAAACTTCAACCAAGTTTCATGATCATCATCATTAGCTTCCTCTCTAATTGGTGCGGGCACCACAGAACTTCTTCCGGTGCGCTACTCCTAATTCGAGAGAAGGTTCGACAACCTCGTCGAGTTCTACTTTCCTTCCAAATACTTCTTTCGAGAGAAATTCCTTCTCTAGAAAGGATCCATTCTTGGCAACGAAGATTTTGCCTTAGGATCTATGATAGAAGGTATACCCAATAGTTTCCTTCGGGTATCCTATGAAGACGCATTTTTCCGCTTTGGGTCCAAGCTTGTCCGGCTGTAACTTCTTTACATAGGCTTCATCCCCAAACTTTAAGGAGCGACAATTTAGGTTTCTTCCCAAACCATAATTCATACGGTGTTGTTTCAACAGTTTATTTAGCGGTGCCCTATTTAAAGTGAATGCGGCTGTTTCTAATGCATAACCCCAAAATGATAGCGGTAAATCTGTAAGTGACATGATAGAGAACCATATCTAAGAGAGTTCGATTACGACGTTCGGACACACCATTCTGTTGTGGTGTTCCCGATGTCAATTGTGAAAGTATTCCGCACTTCTTTAAATGCTCGCCAAACTCGTAACTTAGATATTCACCTCCACGATCGTAACGTAGAAATTTAATCTTCTTGTTACGTTGATTCTCTACCTCACTTTGAAACTCCTTAAACTTCTCGAAAGTTTCGGACTTATGTTTCATGAAATAGATATACCCATATCTACTCAAGTCTTCTGTGAAGGTAAGAACATAACGATAACCATCAGCGATGCTACACTCATTGGACCACACATCGGTATGTATGATTTCCAATAAGTCCGTAGCTCGCTCCATCATACCAGAAAATGGAGTCTTAGTCATTTTTCCCATCAGACATGCTTCGCATCTTTCAAGTGATTCAAAATCAAGTGATTCAAGAAGTCCATCGGAATGGAGTTTCTTCATACGCTTCACTCCAATGTGACCAAGACGACGATACATATAGGTCAAATTATCGCTTGATTTCAAACGTTTAGCCTCAATGTTGTTGATATGTGTGTTTCCACTATCGAGATTCAATAAGAATAGACCATCTATCAAAGGTGCATGTGCATAAAACATATTACTCATATAAATCGAACAACCATTATTCTCGGACTTAAACAAGTAACCGCCTCGCAATAAACAAGATCCCGATATAATGTTCATGCTCAACGCAGGCACCAAATAACAATTATTTAAGTATAAAACTAATCCCGATGGTAGATGAAGGGGTAGCGTGCCGAACGCGATCACATCAACCTTTGATCCATTTCCCACACGCATCGTCACCTCGTTCTTCGCTAGCTTCCGTTTATTCACAAAGACCTGTTTGAGTTACAAATATGAGCAACCGAACCAAGATCAAATACCTGTGCACTACTACGAGTACTAGTGAGATACACATCAATAACATGTATATCGATATACCTTTCTTCTTGATGTTGCCGTTCTTGAGATCCGCCAAGTACTTTGGGCAATTCCGCTTCCAAAGGACCTTCTCCCTAAAGAAAGCACTCGGTTTAGGGCTTGGGTCCAGCCTTGGTATTCTTATTTGAGTGGCAACTTTCTTACCACCCTTCTTGAAGTGTCCCTTTGCTTAGACTTGCCTTTCTTGAGTTTGGTGGTCTTATTGACCAACAACACTTGGTGCTCTTTCTTGATCTCCACTTCGCAGATTTTAACATAGCAAACAGTTCTGCAACTCTTTGTTCATGTTACGCATGTTGTAGTTCATCACAAAGTTCACAGTAACTTGGTGGCGGATGGAGGAGCGGTAAATCCCCAAAGCATTAGGAATCACTATACCCAAGCTTTGAAGTTTGTTTGCGTGCCCAGACATCTTAAGCACATGCTCACCGACGAGCTGCCCTCTTCCATCTTGCGGTTAAAGAACTTTTCAAGCCTCATAGCTTTCAATTGCAGCATGAGTCTCAAAAATCAATTTGAGATCCTCGACAATATCATATGGGTGCGACTCTTCAAACCTTTTCTCAAGCTCGATTCTAAACCATACAAGATAGCACACCGAACTATGGAGTCTTGATTCTTCCGAGCGAGGTAAACATTCTTTACTTCATCAAGCATCACTTGCGGTGGGTCACCCAATGTGCATCCAAAGACATAGGTCAAATTACCATGTGAGGACAATCCTCAAATTGCGGAACCAATCCCAAGTTGCTTCCATTGTTTTTCAACTTTTCTTTCTCTAGGAACGCATTAAAATTGATGGTAGGGGCTGCCATTGATCTACAACATATTTGCAATAGTTTAGACTAAGTTTATGACAAACTGAGTTCAAATTAATTAATGAAATTAAACTAGGTGAACTCCCACTCAAAACAACATCCCTCACATTGTTTTAGTGATCACACGAACCAAATCCACTACATCAACACCGATCATCACGAGAGTTGATATAGTTTCAATGGCGAACAATCGTCATGTTCATCATATCTACTATACGATTCATGCTTTACCTTTCGGTAATCCGTGTTCCAAGAACATGTCTGTACATGCTAGGCTCGTCAAGATCAAACCTTAGTTCTGCATGAGCAAATCTGGCTTGCTCACGTTGTATACACTTGTAGAATCTAACACACCCGATCATCATGTGGTGCTTCGAAACAACAAGCTTTAGCAACGGTGCTAACTAAGGGTGAACACTTTATGATTTAAAATTCATGTGCATGAGGGATCATCTTATAATGCTACCGTCGTCTACTAAGCAATACAAGATGCATAAAGGATTAACATCACATGCAATTCATAATATGTGATATGATATGGCCTTTCTTCTTTGTGCTTCCGATCTCCATCTTCAAGCACGAACATGATCTCCATCATCACCGGCATTGCATCAAGGTCAATGACGCTTCACCATGGTTGTCGTCCACGGCTTCAACTATTACAACTACTTTGAATAGACGCGGTCTTAACATAAATTAAAGACAACCATATGGCTCCCGCCGGTTGCCAACTTACAATAAGGAACATTGCATACATCAAATATAATCACAATCATGGCCATATCACATCATCAGACACCCTGCAAAACAAAGTTAGACGCCTCTACTTTCTTTGCATATTTTACGTGGTTTGGGGCTTTCAATAAGTGTCGCTCTATCTTACGAACAAGAACCACAACATTGATACTAGCATTGTTGATTACCCGTTGTAAATTGGATCTTAACTATGCTAGGAGAAACAGGCACCCGCAAAGCCACTTATGCAATACAAGTTGCATGTTAAGCGTGGAGCAAGTCTCATGAACGATGTCATGTAAGGTTAGCCCGGGCCGCTTCATCCCAACATACCGCAAGATGCAAAGTACACAAAAAGCAATCGAAAATAAAAGCATCAACGCCCACAATGACCATTGTGTTCTACTCGTGCAACAGATCTACATATAGACACGGCTCTGATACCACTGTAGGGGTTCGTAGCATGGAAAACAAAAATTTTCTATCGCATACAAACAAACAAGCCAAGATCTATCTACTAGATTGTAGCAACGAGTCGATGGAATAACTTACCCTCGAAGATTCCAAAGTGTTTAACGAGAGCGGATTCTCGTGGGTGATGTAGTCGTACTCTTTCTGATCTCAAGATCGTGGACGATCCTTCCGGCGCTCAGCGCTTCATGATCGGTCACACGTTCGATTCGACGAAGACCTTCCTCTCCTTGTTCCAAAGAAAATGGAGGTTATAGCACTCTCCTCGCGATTCCCAAAGACAACGGCGTGGTACCTAAGTAGAGGGAATCCCTGAGGCTTCGCCTTAAGCCGGGCAGTATGGTGGATTATGAGAGAGGCTATTAGTGGTCTAGAGATTAGACACACCAATTAGAAGGCTCTAAACCGCAGGCTAAAGCAATTAGAAGCTCTAAACCAAACGGCTCTAAACACGAGATTAGAGGTAGAAACTTGTGTGTCTCAAGGAGCCCCGCCCTCCTTTTATAGGTGGAGGGCTAGGCGCCAGAGCTTGGAGGAGAGGAACTCCTCCTCCAAGTTAGTTTCAACCTCCTCTTGCTTGTTTCCCACAGTTCTGCTTCCCACAGTTTCTTTTCCACAGCTTTCTTTTAGCCGTTTGACTTTCAATGGCAATTTGACTTTCATGTTTTTGGAACAGCAAGAACACTTAGTACATGATGCAATCATTCAATGACACATTCATGTACCCTCCCCGGAGTGCGGACAATCCGACCCTTCTAGAACATTCGATGAAAACAGGAATCATTCCCGAACTCCAAACGGACTTTCCTTATATGAATCTTATTCTCCGACCATTCCGGATCACCTCGTGATATCCGGATCCCATCCGAGACTCGAACAACATTCGGTCTCTTTCTCATAATACCATAACTACTCAAAACAACGTCGAATCCTTAAGTGTGTCTCCCTACGGTTCGTGAATTATGCGGACATGATCGAGACACTTCTCGAACAATAACCAATAGAGGAATCGGAAATTCATATGGCTCACATATTTCTCGATTACTGCGATCGAATGAACCACTTACATACGATACCAATTTCCCTTTGTCTCACGATAGTTTACTTATCCGAGGTTATGATCGTCGGTATCTCTGCATACCTAGTTCAACCTCGTTACCGATAAGTACTCTTTTCTCGTTCCCGTGATATGTGATCCCTTGTGACCCAGTCACATGCTTGCAAGCTAACTGGATGACATTCCACCGAGAGGGCCCAGAGTATATCTATCCGTCATATGGATGGACAAATCCCACTCTTGATCCATGTGTTTCAACCAATACTTTCCGAACACTCAATGCCACCTATATAGCCACCCAGTTACGGTGTGGTGTTTGATGTCATCAAAGCATCCATCCGGTAAAGGTGATATGCATGATCTCATGGTCGAAGGAATTAGGTTACTATGTATCAGAAAGCATATAACAATTGAACTATTGAAATGACATGATCTTTATGCTACGCTTATCAATAGGAGTATGTCCACCATATCATTCTCCTAACGATATGATCTTGTTGTTGATAACATCTCAATGTTCATGATAGGAAAACCACAATCATTTAATCAACCAACAAGCTAGTGAAGTATAGAGGCTATACTAGGGACTTTCAAATTAAGTTTACAAATCACACAAGTATCAATGTTTCCTTGTTAATACTATTATAGCATGAATGTAAACATTTATCATAAACACAAAGATATAATAATAACTATATTTATTATTGCCTCTAGGGCATATCTCCAACACGTATAACTTTAGATTAGCTGGTGTAAGTTCATAGATTTAGAGGAGGTGCAAGCTGCTAGATGACGTGCAGTGTAATGATGACAAATATATGTATTTTAAGCAAGTTGCAATTTACAAATCAAGGTGGAACACTAAATACAAACAACTGAATACAAACAGAAAGAGTACATAACTTGGCAATATATAATGTGCAATTTTAGAGATTCGTGCTTAACTAAGTTGCAATGTATACTCTGGGATCACACATCAAATATTCATGCTTAACCGCATCTTGCATATGCTCCATATTGATATTTGTGAATCACTTTGTAATACAGTATCGACTGATTTGAACCAAAGAGAGCTCTTTCTGGGACTCCATATGGTTTGCATTCACCATTTAGGCATGTAGCCAAACAAGTTACCCCATATGACGCATCTTGGCTAAAGTTTATCTGAGACAAAAAAATCAACCTAGAAATTTATATTGGTCAGAAGTGAAATAGTTTGTTTGCATGAATTGCATAACAAGCAGATCTTGCATGAATTGCAGAACAATCAGGTCGTAAATCACATTCTGATAGCATGACTATAACATGACAGTAGGTCGACACTCTCATGTTCAGGCTTCCATGTATCTAAGAGTACATAATTTGAGATACAAACCTATGAATCACAGGGAAAACAAATTGTCCAGTTCATATATTATAAGGATCTGACTGAACACAATTTCTCAATAGAAATTTTTTGACAACACCAAACAAGACCTTCAGTTTAAACCTCAATCTTCGAGCCAACCTGTAGAGCATCCTCATGGTGTATTCCTAGTAGAACCCATGCTACACCAAATGAGAACTTTGAAAGAGTGACAGAAAGTTTGCATACCTCAATGACACAGCCAACTACGTTATATCCCCAACCTATAGCTTATACTACCTAATAAGGTGGAAGAGAACAAAACGAGCCATTAGGTAGCAGAACCAATTACAAACTCGATGCTTTATTCCCTTTCTTATATGTCAGTCAATATACCAAATTATAATGTTGTCATAGTTGTTCACGGGGATGGCACCCGCCACGGTGATGGCAACAGTGGGGACGGGGACTGTCTCGAGCTCGTGGAGTGAGGCCTCGAGGCGGACCCTCTAGATCAGGTTTAGCGGTCTTTCTTGGACCTTGTTCTCTCTCGGCGAGATGGAGGGAGCGTCGTGGTCGGCGGCTGTAACACCCTCAGAATCGGACCTATGCAAGTTTGAGCAGAATTCGCCAAACCCGCATAGAAACGATTCAAAGGTGCCCACCAGGCACTTTCGTGCGGGTGGAAAACGAAGTAATAACATTACACAACAGTCCTCGATGGGACCCATGAGCATATATATAACAATGACTCCATGAGTCAAGAATACGAATATAATATACAAAGATCCAAATCACCTTGAAAGCGATAGGCGTCCAGCTACGGACAAGATGCAAATGGGGCTAAGAGCCCAAGAATAACCAATGGCGTCCATAACCTGCCGAGGCCAAGCGGAAGGGTAACCCCGCTAACGGCGTCGATCTCAAAACCGCTTAAACAAAAGGTGCCGACAAAGGGCAAAGGAAAAAGAAGGAGCGTCGATCTTGAGGCGAAGACAGCGAGGCTAGAATTCGGCGGTCCTCGCCTACATAGGTATGGTGGACTGAAGCGGCAGCGGCAGCATGCACTAAACAACCTATAGAGACTCGATACAACTGGCGGATATCAGAGAGGGATAAAAATGATCTAACCGGATCAAACCTGAAGCTATCACCAAACAAACCCATCCTGATGTTTCCCCCTCGAGACCAAACAAGGAAGTCAACCGAGGAACTCACACAGTTGGCAGTTTTACTTATTCAGTTATAGTTGCGGCACTTTACTAGTCAGGTTTAAATAATCGTCCTGATAAAGTAAGCAGTGGGCACTTTTAATTAATCATTCCGTTGTAGTTGCAACAATTACTAATCAGATACAGATAGCATGAGATAAACCCAAAACCCAGCAGTTGTTGGTACTTTTATTCAGCCATTACGTTGTAGTTGCAATACTTACTAGTCAGATACAATTGTCGCAAGCGACAAACCCAAACAAGCACTTGTGGCCAGTATTATTTAGCCATTCCGTTGTAGTGAAGCTGATTACTAGTCATTATAAAGTCAAATTTATAGCAATAAACTTTAGTTATGCTTGTCTATGATCGAGATACTGTGCTCCAAGTCGTCCATATCCGCGGACACGGCTTTCAGAAAGTTTTACCCGGCCGGGGTGCACCAATAGCAACACACGCTCGATCAACCTCGGAAAAACCAAAACAAAACCCAACGAGGCTTTCACGACTGAACAATCACAGGATTCAGAAATATTTCACGGGGCCACCCTTGAGTCTACCATAACGAAGTAAGCAAGCTCAGACGGACTCAAGGTTTGGGTATACTGTGGAACGATCGGGAACCCGAAAGTGTGGCTGGGCTTGTCGACACAGCGGAATCGTGTCCCGATCCTAAACAAAGTGTGCTCCTCGCACAATTTAAATACGTAAAGTAGCATGGCATAAGTACAGGATCGTAAATAAAACCTCAAACTAGTTTGTGGCCCCAAGAAATAAGATGAATCAAGCTCGCTCGGGGGTCCCATATACCTCCGGATGTGGATAGCGATAAATCAAGGAACAGGTATCAAGTACTCGGGGTCTTACGGGACACAAGTGGGCGTTCGGAAACCAAATATTTTCTATCACCCACCGATGCCTCTGCTTATTTCAATTTTAGTTGTTAAACAGAAATTAAAGTGAACGGTAAGTAAAACTAGAATCATCTCCAACATCAACATGCGGCAATACATCAGCAACCGTGGCATATGACGACACACATCAGCACTTGAGCAAGCAACTACGACGCGCAAGTCCAACTATCTACCAAACAACAGGTAATAGGATGTGTTCAAGGCAATATAAGGCTGCAAGGGATATCACGGGTACGAAAACTAGAGCAACGCAACACAGTTAGAAATAGATCAACAGGAGGGAATAAAGACTATAAAAGTAAGATAGGTAGAAAGAGGGAGATGCTCGCCTGAAAACATTGTCGAAGGGTTCAACCGAAGATCGGGGCGAAGCTCACATCAACTCAACGGCCTTGTCCGCGAAGAAGCAAAACACTAGAAGAAACGCCGGATGCACTATTTAAGATTACGACAGAAGATCGGCATGATGCAGGGGTGATGCATGGCATGGCAAGGTGCGATGCAATTAGGTCAAATTAAGCGGAACCGGGGTCCCGACAATTATTTAAACGGTTCAAGTTATTTAACTACCCCGCAAATTAAATGTTGTTAAAACAAGGCAAGATAGATACCGGTTCGCTACACAAGTTTAAATGAGGCCGATATGAGGCTAGTTTTGCCCGCATATGGGCCCCATATTTAATTATTAGGTGAATCGGCATAAGGCCCCCAACCACATATATGCATGCGAGTATGACAATTATTATGCATCAAGTTGTTATTACATTATAAAATAGGGTTCTCGGATAAGAGGTTCACACATTGAGGGGTCTCGACGATCTTGGGGTTCCGGGGTTCGGGGTCGGTCTCGGGGTCCGGATCTGGGGTTCGGGGTTCGACGGAAGCGTTCTTGGACTCCGGGATCCAGGGTCTTCGGATCGGGGTAGATCTTGGCGCTCGGTGTCCGGGTAGGCGATCTTGTCGGTTCAGCGGTTTCGACTGTCGGTGTAGGTCTCGGTACTGAAAGATCTTGGTGTTTTATGCGGTCGATCCTGCCGTTCCGGGATGGAGAACTTGTAGTCCGGGGGAGACCTTGGCGGTTTCCGGCCTCGGGTGGCATCTTGGTGTCTTGGGGGACGATCCTGTCGAAGGGAAGAGCTTGGCATCTAGGTTCTCGGCGAACTTGGCATTCTGCAGGTTCGGGTCCTGGCGCTTCAGATCGACCTTCGGTTCGGGGACTCAGGGTTCAGGGGTCTCGGCGTCCGTGTGGCGGTCTTGTCTTTTCATGTCGGTGATCTTGGCGTCCGGAGAAGGGTACTCGTCGCACCGGGGGCTCGGCGTCCTCGGATCCGAGAGAAGGAACTAGGCGTGTCGAGGCTTGGCCTTCGGGTCACACCAAACTGAGAACGATCTTGTCGGGCGTTGTAGAAGAACCGTGGTCACCACCGCAACAATATCCGCCACCGATTTGCATACGTCCTCGTATCATCCTCAAAACAGGTGCTAGACGCGTGTCTCCAAGAACACAAACACGACAAACATCGAAACCCAGGGGGCCTTGGCGCTGCGAGCAGAGGATGGCCGACGGAGGCGCGGAACCGGTGAGGGGCGATGGCGTCGAACGGCGGCCGGCCGACGCAGAGGCTGGTGGAGGCGGGGACGAAGGCGACGGGGCGGCCGAGGTTGGCTCGGGGCGCAGAGGGGCAACCGGCGGGGAAGGGGTCGCGCGGGCGAGGCTCTGCAGGGGGAAAGCGAGGCGGAGGCGGGCTCGGCGGAGCCGTGGCCGGGGAGGAGGCGACGGCGAGCACAGCGGAGGGGCCAGCGGAGGAAGCTGCCGCGGCTCATGTGGCAGTGCGAGCTTGGTGGAGGCGGGCGCCGCCAGGCCGGGAGGGTCCGTCCAGCTGGAAGGCGGAGCAGCTGGGTCGCAGGCGACGACGCCGAACGCCGGAGCAGTCGACGCGGAGGGCGGAGGAGCAGCGTCGCCCGGAGAGGAGGCGGGCGAAGCGCGTCGGCGTCGCGAGGCCGGGTGGCGCGGGCCGCAGAAGGAGAGGCGGCGGCGGCTCGGCAACTTCAGCGAGGCAGCGGCGCCTGGCGGCAGGTGCGCCGGTTGCAGACGCCAGGGAGAGCGAGGCGAGGAAGGTGGGGCGGGGTCACGCGTCGGCTCGGTGGGAGGATGGGGACAGGCGGGTCGGTGGGGACTGGCAGGTGGGGCCGGGACGTGGGGCGGTTGGTGATGGGGTGTGGCTGGCGTGTGCTGTGGTGTGGGGATTGGGGTGAGAGAGAGAGGGAGTGGGGTGAGGTGGCTGTGAGGGATTGGGTGAGGGAGAGAGCTGGGTTAGGTGGCGCGCCGCGATTGTCTGGGGTGAGGTGGATGGGGTGTGGGTAGACTAGGACTAGGTAAGAAAAGGTTTCTGGGGTAGGCCTAGGCTGGACCGTTTGTATTTCTGGGGTGGTCGTTCGGGTCGTTTTGGCCCGTTCGACTGCCCCACTAAAATAATACAATAATTTATTTATTTTAACGGACCGTTTGCACAACATATTTAATTAAAGCAAAATATTCCGGAGACCGGGCTTTGCAGTTGAATTAAGATGGGGCGTTTGGAAAATAAATCGGGCGTTACGAAAATAGTTTTTGACAAACAACGTATGATGATGACGATGCAATGCACAAATTCGCGCGATTTTCTAGTAGTGGTTTTGCGGGATGCCACAGCGGCGGCCCAGCAAAGTTGCTGGCGACCGTCTTCACCTTCAACGAAGATGGTTCCTTCAATGGCAGCGGCGGCAGATCGGAGGCGCGCAACACGGCGGCGGCACTTGGGTAAGTTGCGTGTGCGAGAGGCCATTTCCCACCTAGGGCAAGCTAGCATCGTTGGGAAGCACAAGCTGTGATGCCATTGCACCAGAGTACAGAGGATGTGGGAGGCAGCAGGGATGGATCGGATGGGCAGGCTGTGGCGACATCACAAGGGCTAGCGAACATGAGGAGGCCTCCTGGAGGCAACATGATCGCATGATATCACAGAACATTAATTAATTACCCTAATTATTGGTAATTGATACGTAATCTTCCGTAATAAAAGGAATAAGGACGCGGGCATGACTTAGCGTGAAAATTGATCATGGGTGTTGTGCGGAGATGCTGAGATTCAGATAGACGGTCCAGATGTCCCAGACGATGACTGTTGTGTGTCGAGTGGCGATGTACCATCACCAACTTCCATATAATAGTAAAGATCCCTTTGCACATAGTTACCATAGGCTAATTGAAAAGGAAAACACACTAACAGACTGTCTCCTCTTCTCTCAACTGAGAACTTTATATATATCTCAGAAGTGGTTAAACCTGGAGTTTTCCAAGACCAAGTATCTTTGAAAGTGTCGAAGTACGACCTACCAACACCAACTTCTTTTTAATAGTACAGATAAGATATATTAAAGTCGCTGATAACGCATCATGTGAGGATGAAAAATGAAATTATCTTTGAGAGAGGATCCGGTCTCCACGGGTATGATCCCCACCCATATCTGACTGTTGCCCAGACGCAGTTAGAATCGTTGATGGATACCTGTCAATGGAAAGGTAACTTTAAGCATAGCGCATCATGTCAGCATTCGTATGCTCACGGGTCTGTTGTTTCGTATGGACTGCCCGTAAATATTCTGGTCCAACTTTTTTTTCTGACTCATCATCATCCTCCTAGCGGAACTGCTCCATGTCGTGCACCTGGGCCTGCCCCGCATGTTCCCGGCCACCACCACAGCTCGTCGAGACTGCCTCGCGTGCTCCTGACCCCGCCCCGTCCGCCACGCCAGGTCGAGCAACCTGCTCTGCGCACTCGTTGGGGCCGCCCGCGCACTCCCAGGCCTCGCCCCGCCAGGTCGAGGCACCCCACTCCATGCGCTCGCCAGAACTGCCCCGCCCCTCCAGGTCGAGGCACCCCGGCCCAGTGTGCTCACAGGCCCCGCCCCGTCCTTCTCTGACACTCGACAAACGCACGGTGCTACGTCACCATAGCTGCTCGCTTCCATAGACTCGTAGGCTTGCTAATCGTTGCTGCTACTTCTGCATCTACATGTACTACCGCTGAGACATAGCTGATCGCTTTTTTGCCTTAATGTGTGATTACAGGACAATTAGCTATCAGCCGTCTGACACTACGTGCGAGAATCCAACGATGGCTAGCTGCACGGGCATCATACCCCTGGGGACTCAATATCCATTACCTTTTATGACCATGTCATCTAAATAGTTGAATTGCACCGTAAGCACCATTTCTATTCATGTTGATCTCTTATATCTAAAGAGCTATTAAACTTAGTTCTAGTTGAGCATAAAGCGCCAAGTCTAGCACTAATACGTGCCAAAACAAAGGTTAAAACTCTATGGGAAAAAACTAATCTCTACAGCTATGCTATATCTGTAGAGACTAGTTTTTCCCCCAAGAGTGCTTGAGTATAACTTATAAATTTCGCCGCAAGAAAAAGAGTAACTTATAAATTGATATGTGCATTCTGTATTTTTAGAAGCTTTAAATCCACAACTAATCGTCTAGAGATACTGAATATATATAAAGGAAGAGATTGAAAATGCATACCTTCGCCTCTCAAAGAAATCAGTACAATATAAAATATGTGTAATTCTCTAAGAAGTATAATTTATAAACACTAAAAATATACATGGAAAATATAATGATTTATGTAACCGTGTGTCTTCCTCAATAGTTTCTTTTAGTATTATAACTATAATTGACATCCTTCAAGTTTTGAAAAACACTGTACTATGTGAATAATTTTAGACGTACCCTAAAATAAAAGGTACTTAACAATAAAACATCAAGGCTATATGAGAGATATGTACCTAAAAGGTTGCTCCAAGTGATAGTTTTCCGCATGTTTCTCTTGAATTGCTATGTTTCCATCTGGCATCATGGCTGAATAAGATTTGTGAGATTAGGCGAGGTTCAACAAACTGAAAATGTTGTGGTATTTGGCCAGCAGCTATGGTATATAAACAAAACGACCTTGCTAATCGGCCACATGAACTTACTGAAGTTGTTTGCATACCCAAGCTATCATTTTTTGTAAATTTACAAAATACTTCCTATGTTCAGTTTGCTAAAAAGATTAGTGAACAGAGGGAGTAGAGGAGATGTGAATGAAGGTGAGTATTGCGAGGCCTTAGCGTAGCAAGAGGTGTTTCAGTTTGTCTAACAATGAACTACTCAGAGCAATCGTATATCCGGATGGATACCCGTTTGATGTCTAAATTAAGCATCTCTCTATTATCAGCATCTTGAACATAATATAACATGGAAAGAATTTGTTCATGCAGTGAACTTGCAGCCCAGAGCTTGAATAGTTGATATAGCCAAGCAACCAAACTTCAGCACGCTCTCTTATCGCCGGACGGCCGGAACTCGTAAGGCTACAAAGACCATCCAAAATTTGGCCTTCTATGCCCTCCACATCACATAATCGACTCAACAACAGTAGATAGAAAATATCAAAGACATATTTCTGATGTATTTACTTGACTGCAGAGTAGTGGAAGAATTGACAGGACATGAGAGACTCCATGCTGCCAGTCCATCATAATTCCTCCACTCGGCAGCCTTAATGAGAAGGTTCCTTTAATCCGCCTAGACCAAAGTTTAATACGACTCACATATGCTTCTAGCCTATTCAGGGCACAATTTATCAACAGTTCCCCAAGTACGGGTCCATAAACTATATGCATCCATTAATCCCATCTGTTTATCATCAAGTGTCGCACAAATAGAAATACCCAGGATTCAGATTGATTAAGAACTAACCTGAATCTGAGATTGGAAGGGGCAGAGCTGTGTTGGACACCGTATTCATCCCACATAATATGCCTAAGCAGGCAGCAACAATGGTGACGATTGAGGACACTGCTTGAATCCCTCCCGATCGAAGGTTTTTGCCCTGGATCCATGCATGTCTGCTTGGAGATGGGGACGCAAGTTGCTTTCGTCTGAACCAATCCTCCTTGCTAGCAAGCACACCGCGACGCTTGGAGAAGGTCATGGGGAAGGCCGGAGGAAGGGCCTTGGTTCAATTGCCTTACAAACCCTAGCGACCAAGCTGCTTGACAACTCGGAAGGGACACATCGACGGGGTGGTTGGGTGTAAGAAGAAGTACAGATCGAATACGGAAACGTGTCCGTGGGAGGCGAAGAGCATGCCTGAGTTCAGAGTTCAGGACTCGGGGAGAACCGGCGGCGGCGGGACTCGCGGAGAACCGACGGTGGCGAGAACTCCAGGCATACATAACCCTAGTGAGGCGAGGGGCATGGCGACCGACAGGCAGGGGTGTATGAACCCGCGTGTCCACTGAGCGTCGGAGGCCCGCCGGCTGTGAGAGGGGATGTGGTAGCTTACGACTTGCGAGGTAGGTGGCACATGCGGCGGCGCGATTGGCGGATCGAGTGGGAGAGAAGGGGAGGCGCACCAAAGAGATTTCGGCAAGAAGGTTTGCACGCGCGGGGGGAGAGTGCAGGATCGGACGGTGTTTTTTTTAGGAAAATCGGACGGTCCTGATACTTTCAATGTTTGATGTCAAAGTGTAAAAATGAACTTACCAACACCAACTTCTTTTTAATAGTAAACTTCTTTTTAATAGTAAAGAAGTGTGCTTCAAAGTTCAATACCACATTCATATTTATATCTGTAAAATGAATCTGGATATTTACCACATCCATGTTTATATTCAAGTCCGAATTGGGATACCATGACCATCTTCAATTTCTCGAATACAAATGCAGGATAATTCGGACTATCCACTGCCGGTTCCACACCTAATTGATATACAGATGCACAGAGCACACATGCGGAAGAAAAACATTTTCCATTACTGAACACTCCGTGCAGTAGACACACACTCTGCATAACAGTTAAAAAGAAGCGTTGTAGGCATGTGTATATGTAAAAAATGAAATGTTCAAAGACATTGCCTTGCCAAATCCAATGGGATTGTTATTATCAATGTTATGAATGGTAATTTCAAAAAAAGCGACATACAAGATAATTGGACCGACTCAGGAGCGATGGTGAAGCCACCGATCATTAAAACCTGACTCGAGCTGGACCAGTTGGTTAACCAGGAACATCAACAGCATGTGCCTTTGCAAGGAGCATCTCTGCAGCCGCAAACCGGCTGCCCTGAAATCTCCCATCCATTGAACCCACGTTCCAGCACCATGATGTTCTTTATCCCTGAATCTTCTTTGGACTCTGATAGATAGTCGGAAAACATCCGAGCACAGGACGGGCCTCGCACCTGGGGTTTGGTGACAGAACATTTGTAAGAACAGCGCACTACAAGAGAAATATGTGGGTAAACAACAGAAAATTATGAAAAAGAGGTAGCAGGGTTTGATTCATTTCTTATCCTACCCATGTAACCCGTCCCGTGTTAAAATGCTGCTGTACAACTGACACTGCCGAGGATAATGACTGACTGTAAAAAAATGACTTCACTATATAGTTGAACAGTCAGTTACAGAAACAAAAGTTGGTATACTACATTGCTGCAAACTCTTGGTGAAAACTAGGGTAGTCATACAACTAATGCGTGGAATTGACTAGGTTAACAATGCTAGATTACCGTGGTGTTAGAAGAAAATATTGATGATCAACGTAATCTGTGTCGTCTCAGCCCGAGTTTGGGCAAAGAATCCAAGGAATCTGTGTCGTCTCAGGCTTTGGCCTTCCATGCTGTTTATCTGAAAGCAGTTCTAGTCTGCTTACGGTTACCCCATGTATGATGGGCAATGCCTGTGGGGTCAAGTTTCATAGTGTGCTTCTGTTTTACTATTTATAGAAAATCCTCTGTTTGATGTGAATATGAATCTAATCTTTCAAGTTCTATTGGAAGTTACAGGTAAGATAAGCCATTATTCAAAGATTTCCTCTGACTAAAAGAATACACTGAAAAAATTCAGAGACTCTTTTAGTAAGCACAAAATGTTCTGTATTATTCACAAGAACGTTGTAAAGAAGAACCAACCATATGCTTAAATCACACTTAGACGACTTTATATGAAACCACATCAAAGCAGAAATCAACCCCCTACAAGTAAATTAAGCCATTAACCAGAGATTTCCTCTGAACAAAACAATCCACGGGACAAAACAGTCAAAGAACACTTTAATAAGAACACATATTCTATATCATCAGAAGAACATTATAAAGCACAACCCGAGGGAAAAATTAGCAAGCATTCAGGATAACATTTTCTCTCTCAAATTCTCGTGATTTGGCAGATGTAAAAAACTTGGAATCCTAATCAGTTGAAACAAAGTTTGGTGATGTATCTCGATCGTAATCCCTTATAACAATTAGAACAGCTGATGGACCTAGCCCTATTCTTGATTCCAGTATTACAGTATCAAGTTCTCAACACCTGAATTTTGGATTTAAACAAGTAGCATTTCAAAACGAACAAAGCAGTGCATATTCAGACTTAATTTTAACAGAGGGTTTCCACTTAACAAGTGATCTGCCAGAAAGAATAAGTTAACCAATTACAAATAAGACGAGATCTCGCCCACAGGCCACAAGACATAGAGGATTGCATACTTTCTGATGAACCACATACCAGCAGGTCCGCACTTCGATTTCAGTAAAAAAATCAATTGCGCGCAGTGGGCAGGTGATTGCGCCGTGCTGTGTTGGGGATCGGATTGCCATGAAATCGCAATTGACGAGTAGAGGAGCGTGGGGTTTCGATTTTCACCTGGCTGAGCGCGCAGTGGAAGACGAGGGTGTCCTTGCCGCTGGTGGCCAGCGCGAGCTCGGGCATCCGCGCCGCGAAGCTGCCGCTGGCGAAGTGGTGCGACCCCGCGATGTGCGCCTGGTAGCTCCTCTCATCGTCCCTTCAGATCTCCAAACCCCCACCCCACGAACGGGAAAGACACAATCAGCTCCCTAATCGGCACGGCGGCGGAAGGCACATACGGCGAGATCGCTCGTACCTGACGTCGATGACGGCCATCCGGTGGTTCCCCCGCGCCATGGACACCAGCTTCGCCGCCGACACGTACGTTACGCTCCGAGCCATCCCTGGATTCTCCACCAAATCAAATCTTCCTCCTTCGTGATTGGGCTTCAAGACCTACTATTTTGTTCAGAATTTCGCACTTTTCTTTTTTACTTGTAAAAATAAAACCAACGAGGGACAAAGGTTGAATATGAAACCAACGTTTTTGCTTGCGACCCATATATATGTTCATCGAAAATTTAACAAATTCAAGTCAATTAATATGGTCCAGAGAGAGTAATATAATTCGTAATCTGGGCACATGCTTAATAGAGACAGAACAAACCAAGGACCAAAATTTAATTTCCGAGAATTGGCAGGGGCCGCGCGAACGCGTACCCCCTCTACCACAAATTACGACGTCCATTCTCCCACTGTGGGGAGATGGTAAGCCAACGCGCCCGACCAAGTGCAATGTGGGCCATTGACCTAGGCCACGGGCCATCTTGACCGCCCGTCGACCCCGTCCAGGTAAGTATGTTGCAACGTGGGCGAGGGGTTCCTTATGTAGTCTCCCGCCCCCTCGCAACCGGCTTCGCCAAGCAAGGTGGTACTAAGCGTCTCGACCTCCGTCCTCCGCTGCTGCTGCAGGGCATAGAGCGCTGAGCGCCGGTTCGTTGCTTCATGGGCCGTGTGTTCTGCGAGGCCCGTAGGTAAAAC
The DNA here is from genome assembly GCA_030063025.1 of Avena longiglumis. NCBI lineage: Eukaryota > Viridiplantae > Streptophyta > Magnoliopsida > Poales > Poaceae > Avena > Avena longiglumis. The sequence continues at coordinate 449,158,288 of CP125974.1, read as the reverse complement.
TCGGAGCCCCCAAAGCCCAAAACTTCCTCGCTCCTACGCGCGCGCCAACGTTTTCGTCGCCGGCGCCACCGGGTCCAAACCTTTTCCTCTTCCCTCTCTGTCTTTCCGTGCCACTCTCCAGTCCATTCTCCAATCCCCCAATCCCCTATGCCGGTGTCCGGAGCGGGCTCCCCGGGCAGGGCGCCGCCGCCGCCGGTGGAGGGGGTGCACGAGGAGGAAGACCCGGGGCGCCCCCACGAGGCGCTCGACCTCGGCCTCAGCCTCGGCGTCGGGGCGGCGGCTCGTGAGGTACCGGCTCTCCCGGTCGTGCAGGTGACTTCTTCCAGCTCGGGGGAGGAGGAGGAGGAGGAAGAGGATGCGCAGGGGCCGTACCTCCCGAGCTGTCCCGTGTGTATGAGCCCGTGGTCCGCGGATGGCGAGCATCGCGTAAGGTGAGAGAGAATTGTGCCGTGATCTGGTGAATTTGCTTGCTAGGCCGTTCTCGCGTGTGCTTCTGAGCTTCTAGTAGATTGCTTGGTACTGCTGCCGCTGTTCGTTGTTTTCGTAGCTTTCTTTATTAGCAGAGACCACATGGTAGTTTTACTGTGTTTTCCCCTAAAAAATGGAGCTGATGTGATTTCAGTTCAGTGCGATGGAATGGACATACGATTACTGTGTTTCCTCCCCTTAAAACTGGAGGTGATGTGATTTCAGTTCAGTGCGATGGACTGGACATTCATGTTGTAGATGATGATTACTGTGTTTTCCCCCTTAAAGCTGATGTGATTTCAGTTCAGTGCGATGTACTGGACATTTTTAGATGATGATACACGTTTAGTGTGCCCCTAATTGAATAACAAGCTACCGCGTCATCATTCGGTTTATTAAGGAGCGAGCAGATTGCGATGTGATCATATATTGCAAGCCAGAATCTAAACATGTGTTGTAACCTGATTCATGAAGCATGTGAAGGGTCATGGAATTTATTCATCTTGGTTTTGTTTTTTGCTTGTTGTTTAGAATGTACTCCCTCTGTTTCATAATATAAGATGTTTTAGCTTTGTGAAGATGATGTATCTAGACCTATTTTAGTGTATAGGTTCGGAGAGGTTCACTCCGAATCTACACACTAAAATCTGTCTAGATACATATTCACAAACCTAAAACATCTTATATTTTGAAACGGAGAGAGTAACGTCTAGCGATACAATAACCTCTCTGTCACATGTTGACCAGTGGGGGAAGGATCCCTCCCTTGGCTATATGTTGTTAGATAGATGAGACCTCTCCAGCTGCGGATTAATACACACTAGATAACACCCTGTTGAATTCGGTCACACCTGCGACTGAAACCCAGGTGGGCGAGCTAACCATTGTGAGGTCAAGGCACCACGCAGGCGCTTGGTTCTCAGTCACACTGTGTTCCTTTTCGGGAATAAGCAAAAGTTTTGCTTATCCATCACACTGTTTTGCTTGTTGAGGGGCAGATGAAGATAATCTTACCGATCTTAGATTGGCTCTCATTGTAACTTAGGTCACCTGAATTCTAGGTTTTAATAGTTTAAAGCTGGGTCGTTGACCTTTGACCTAAAATGGGCCATCAAATTTGCTTACAATGCAGATACTGAGGTACTGCACTTACTATGCATCAATGTGAGCCTTTTGAATTTTGTCTTTGGGAGCAATGAACTATCTTTATTCATTGGTCTTGTTTTTCATTTCTTATTTTCTGGTTTTGTGGCATAGATCTATGTTGTCAATCACTATTTAGCCCCCAAAGTAACTCAAATTTTGGTAGAGATCTTGAATTACTAACAGTGTGATACTCTACTTCTAGTTGCATTCCTTGTGGGCATGTCTATGGCAGATCTTGCTTAGAAAGATGGTTAGTACAATGTGGGAAGAAAACTGCCACGGTATGTTGGTCAATAACTCCTGGTTCAGAATCACATCTTCAAGTGTACCGTACATTGTTATTGGCAGAAATACTTCTCGATGACCATAGTTATTATTTAATCAGTGTCCTCAGTGTGGCAAGGTATTTAGACAAAAACACATTATCAACCTCTATGCACCAGAGATTGTTGTTCCAAATAATGATCTTGAAAAGGTTAGGTTTTCTTCTTTACTTTTCCTTGCATGTGTTTCTGACCATGGACTGAAGCTTGTTTGATTTATGCAGCAAGTATTTTCATTAAGACACAAAAATGAATCTCTTGAGAATCAAGTAAGTTGCTTCCTTTCTACAATCCATATTTTTTCTACATTGAACTGTTATTAGGAGCACTATTCATCATTGACATTTTCACATGAATGTAAGATCTTATGATGCTATAAGATGGATATTTGTACTTCTGTATGAACAATAATTACCTATGAATCAAGAAATTCTGGTGATAAGACTGCATTTTTCTAACTCTCTATACAAGTATACTTAGTGTCTTAAGGTTCAAAGAACAAGAAAAAGGATCAAAGACAACAAGCAAAACAATCTATTAGCAACATTTCAGTCATTCAAAAAATTTATGCAGATCAGATGCTAAAAGGGAAACTCACATCACATGGAGTCTGAGTAAATCATTTGCATTTGCCCCTTTTTGCTAAACTGCTCCTCCCTTTCTGGTTCAGCAAATGTCTGATTATTCTATTCGCGTCTGTAGCTTGCACATGCCATGTTGAATGTTAGCTTGTTCTATGGAATTCATATCTTCGTGCCATTTCAGTTCACTGTAAATGTGTAATAAATAATAAGCTTTCACATTTTTGCAAGAACAAAGTACTACTCTGCTGTTGGTCTATATGTAGCTGACATATATTTCTTTATCACAACAATCTTATACAGATATTAAATCACCACAAGGCACACATTGCATATAACTCCTATGTAAAACTAACTTTTTTTTTGTTTCCATGCAGCAAAAGGAATTAGTTGAGGAGATAAAAGAGTATAAGGTACTTTCATAACTTCTTTTGTCACACCGTGTGAAGTGTGAACAATATTTTCACTGTGTAACCTTGTGTACGAGTTGAATTGAAAAGCTAGTGCAGCAATTGTTCATTGTAGTGTTTTGTAGACAGAAGGGTATTTCACAGTTTATTCATCTTAACAAAGGCCTCCTGTTGTGGCTGCTTGGAGCTACGAAGGTAGTAGGGATGAATCACAGGAGGATGAGTTCGTCCTCTGTGTTTTGGTGTCATAGCTGGCGATTAGATGGGATAGCAGGGGATAGGTCGAGAGAATTCAGAGGGATCGGGAATAGATAGAAGATAGATTGATTGTTTATTGCTTGCCCTAAACACACGGGACAGACATCCTCTTATAGGAGGACCAGCCGCCAGGGAACCTGGTGCCCAAACTGACTCCAAAACCTGTAGTACACAATTAGGACTCTATTTAAACTAACTCACTTTACCCTGTTTTTCCTAATTGTTTAATCATGCAGTAATTGAACTGGACTCTTAACTATAGTTATGGCAACTACTATGCTACTTATGCCACAACACCTCCATTGTATGTTTCCTTATACTAAGTTGCTAGTTTCTGATTGACCTCTCCTGTGTCAGAAAATGCCTTATGTTCAGTGCAGCTTATTCACTTAGGTTTCCATGTCTTTCAGAGGCAGATTTTGTTGCAGCAGCATTTAATAAATAAATCAAGCTCAAAACGACAGGTAGCATTGCTCAAAATTTCACTTCTTACTATCATGTATTTGTTATATGACGTTAATGTTTTTTACAACTGTGAAGAAGATGACAGGACAATTATCAAACGGAGCAGCAATGGCAGAGTCAGTTGCTTCACTCAGAGCAGATGGTGACAGTAGTGATCCTTGCAAGTTTGTTCCCCAGGTCTATATTATTTTCCGAGTGTTGCTTGATTGCCTCTTTCTACAGTACATTTGTACTTTATGGAGCAATCCTGAGAGTTATTCTCTAGTGTCATTTGGCTGTGCCTAATATAAGATCATGTAACCAAGCACATGCCGTGATAACTTGGTTGTCACGCCAACTTTGGACATACAGTTTGTTGAACTATAGCAGCATAATTCATACCAATTTCTTATTTTGCTTGCAGCTTGTAGTTGTGGGTGATGGGCTTGATTTTTTGTTTCCTTCAGCTTTCAGTTTGATTAGGACGTTTTTCCCTTTGGCTGTTCCTTGTCCATGTGGAACCTTTGTAAATTTTTATCTATGTTGACTGCTTAAACTCATTTATCTATGGAAAGAAAGAAAAACATTAGAGTGCAAGGACCTTACTATTCTATGAGCCCGAATAACCTATGGAAGTACTGCAAAAACTTAGTATATTTATTTATCATTTTTCCTAGATGTATGTACCTCCCTTGGCATGACAACTAGAAAGCCATATAATCTTTTGATCCAATCTGTTCGTCTGCTCCTGACTTTGTTCTCACCTAAAACAAACATAAGCACTATGCCATGCATTTTCTGAGACTAGCATCAAATTTGTTCACATGTTGCAGACTAGCAGGAGACATTAACCTTTTTACTCAATGTTAGGTTATCCTTTCATTGCCGGGCATTCATCTGCATGCATTTCTTGTTACATAACTGTAGGCGTAGTAGGTATACTCCTCTATTAGTACAGTTGCTAGCTACTACTGATCGGTTTGATCCTTTATCTGCTTTCCTTCCTAAATTTGTAATTCTCCTTTATGAATCAATGTTGTACCATCTTCTGAAGTTGGTACCTATATGTTGTAGAATGTGTTTTTCCTGGATGGAGCTCGAGTCATGGGCATTGATGCATCCAGCCAGATCATATTAGCTTCTGGAAGAGCTGCTGGAGTTAGTGTTGAACATGTCCTTACAAAGGTACAGATTCCAAGCTAGATGTGTTGCTTAAATGGTTTAAGGCAAGTTATGCTTCTTGCCACACATTTTTCTTGTTTATTCTCATTCACCTTATGTATCTCCACTCATAATTTCGACAGATCAGCATGTTCTCTAGACAGGAAACGAAAGTCCACCTTCCTCCCAATACTAAAGCTCTCAAGGACATTTGTATTGTTCCTGGGGGCCTTGCTGTTTTTGCATCTCTTGGCAAGAAATTGTCGCTTTTCAGGTCTTTCTGGAACATATGCCAGTTCAATTTCTCACTGTTGTGTTTTAACAATTTTCCAACTAACTTGTACTTTTTGTGCTGTATGATTATATCACAGCATGATAACCAATAATGTTGTCCTTCAATATGATCTACCGGTAATTCTTTGATCTTGAAGTTCACAAATTTTGCATGTAATATGTGCTTCATATGTTAACTGAAACAATTAACTTACTAATTATAAGTACATTTTTTTAACTATAGAGTGTGGGTGTCCAGAAGGCTTTCTATTTACATTTAGTTCTTGCCGTAGCTCTCTAGTTCAGCATGCAGCATACTTTTAAAAGAAAAATCAAAAGAACTTTCTTGAAGAATTTTGAACTTTTTAAGTTACTTAATATATAATTTGTAGTTGGAATTTACTTGTGAACTACTTTAATAGTTATCCTGGCATGCCAACTTTTTGTATTTTAATACCATGCAGGCTCCTGGCTGGTCCTGTTCAGGGGTTCAAAATGGTGCAGGTCACATGTATGGTGCAAGTCACATCTATGCTGGATTGCAGGTTGGCTTCTCAAAATCTCTTAACGATTTATTCCTTTTGTGCTGTTTGAAGGGCTGACAAGAAACCTCTGTTGAAATTTACAGAATGGCATGCTTTTAGTCTTTGATACCCGCCAAACTAAAGCACCATTGCATTCCTTGACGGGTCTATCTACACACCCAGTTCATACAATCCACGCTGTGGTAGATTGCAGTGGCTCCACGAAGGTCATCTCCGCTTCTTCCATAGGACCCTGTATTTGGGATGTAGATGGCGGCGAAAATAGGTATTTGGAAGATGTAAAAAGTTATTCCTGATTTGGTTGGTGCTTATGGTATGTGCAATTGTAGACATGGTTCATTGTGCTTCACATTGTTAACACCTGGTCTCTTTTCCAGGCCAAATTTGCTTACCGGGACAGAAAACCAGGGGGTATGCATATCTCTTGCATGTGCCCCTCCATCAAGTGATCTAGTCGTGGCTACCTTCCGTCCAAAAGTTGAGTTGTCGGGCGATGGCACCTCATCTCAAGTGGCTATATCGCAATCACCGACGCTCTCTAGTTCTGGAAAGCTCGGGAGCCATGCCCTCATGAGGAGGACAAGCAGCACATCCTTTGTGAAAGAACAGGTCTGCAACGGCAGTGTAAGTGAGCTGCGGATGTCGAAATCCGCAATCATACCCTGCAGCGGAAACAGCCAGCACCTCTTTGCCTATGGTGACGAGTCGCTGCATGGAGTCCGGACGTGGCAGCTGCCTTCGTTTCAGTCGTTCGCTGATCTCATGCCGCACCGCAGACCGATCCTTGACCTGAGGTTCGCAGAGAGCTCTGGAGGGGAGAAGTACCTTGGGTGCTTGAGCGAGGAGAAGCTGCAGGTTTTCAGAGTCAATGATCACTAATCCTTTGTTAGTAGTAGCACTTCACTAGCTTTGTTGTACTGGCATAAACAGGTCTTCCTCTGTACAGTGTTCTCTAGACCACATCCAGTGCATAAATCGTTGTATGATTTTTCTTAGGAGACGAAACATGAAAAACTTGTCATCATGAATCAAAAGATACAGATGTGATGCTGCCTTGTATGCTCATTACACCAACATTTTTTTTTCCTTATTCTTGTCATCACAGTCAACATCCATCAGCACTGCAATATCACAGATACATTTGTGATTACTACCAGAGAGTGAGCAATGCACATGCTGGTTTCAGGTTTCCAGCTAGCACTCGGGGCAGGCTGCAGAGCGCGGTCAGTGGAGTAATCCTGACTGTAGTAGTAGAGCATGGAGCTCTGCCGTGGCCGCCCCACGGCTTGTTCCTGACGGCGGTGCTGGTAAGGGCCAACACTGCTGGTTTTGGACACTATTCTTGCATGAAATTCTGGCAATGGGTGGCGACGAGGTAAACCATTTGATCAGATAATTAAAACAGAATTGCTCCAGGAAGTTGGGCCACAATCTGACAGAAATAGAGCTTGCAAAGATCCATCGATGATGTGTCGGTGCAACTATTGTTGCGATACTACAGAACACATCTAAGCATTTCATCGAGCACATCTAAGCATGGCGGTCAGCGGCGCGAGTACAGCGTCCTGAGGGCGTCCACGACAGGGCGGAACCCGTCGCGGAGCGGGACGACGGAGACGGCCCGGAGGTGCTCGGCGCCGTCCTTGGTGGGCTCGCGCAGCGCCAGGCGGCACATCTCCCCCTGCAGCGCGTCCGCCGCGGCGCGCGCGGCGCCCCGGTGCTCCGCGAAGAGGCGTTCGAGCTCGTCGGCGGGGCAGCCGAGAAGAGTGCGCGCGGCGCGGTCGAAAAGGATGATGGGGAAGACGCGGTCGTGTGTGGCGACGGAGAGGAGCAGACGGTACACGCGCTCCGGGACGGGGCCGCCGCAGGCGGCGCAGGAGACGCCTTCGGCGTGACCCGGGAGCGCGCGGCGGCCGCAAGCCGGGCAGGAGAGATAAGAGAAGTCGGACATGTCGGCCGCCACGATGGTGCAGTACGGCGGCGTCCAGGTAGCCGCCGCCGCGCCGCCGCGGCTGCTGGTGGTGCAGCCGGCGAGAGACATCCTAGCCCAAGCCCAACCACAAGACCACAAGAGTTGTCCTCCGCCTCCGGCCCATAGGCTCTAGCCATGTAATCTGGTAGTTCCCCTTAAAAAGTAAGTGCTAAATAGTGCTCGGTGGCCGGTTTGCTGATCCGAGCACTCGTTTTCTGGCCGTCCGATCCAGATGATTATGCTCCACGTGCCCACATCCCGACAAAAACGAGTGCATCCGATCCCCACCTACCGCAGTAGCCTTGTGCGTTGCAGGCGACCATCGCGTCGATTGCCCGCGTCATTGCCGACCCACGGCTGCCGGAGAAAAGGACCCAGCTGCCGCTAGCCACGACCCCGCCAGGAGAAGAATCCGTGATCTTCCGCCCACGAACCAGCGTCGGAAGCGGACACCGCGCTACGCCGCCCAATGCCGCCGTCGGGGCCATCTCCGGGCAGATCCGTGGCCGCCGTAGCCGTCGAGTATGACCGTGTCGCCACTCGACACGAGCCGCCGCCCCGGAGCAGGACCCGCTGTGCGACGCCGCTCGCTCTTTCTTCCTACCTTCTTATGCTACCTACAACTGTTGCTACTGCATCTGCTTCTCGCGGCGCTGTGGCTGCCGGCTCTCTCTTTCGGCCACTAATGCTATATTCTCTCAATCACTCTGTTGTTGCTACTTCTCTCATGCGCTGCTCTTCTCTCTCTCTCCTGTTTTGCAGGTCTTCAAATTTTCTGTCTTTACATGTGTCCAAGTTGATGCCATGTCCCTGTTCGATGTTATGCTCACAAGAGGTAAAACTAAATTGCTTTAGGTATGTCTTTTTTGGCTTGTGAAAACTCTAGTAATAAAAGATCGCAGTATATTGGAAGTATAAATCAGAACTACACCTTGCTTGACACCAGAAGTTCAGACATTAGTGACCAAATTGTTTTGCAAGTTTACATGGAAGTTTAGTTTGTAACGTCCTAAATTACATTTCTCTTCTACTGATTTTTTTTTGGATGAATTGATTGTAGCTGGTTGTATACTATTTACGGAGAGAAAGTAAATTTTTCATTAGAAGTACACTAATAATCATACATGGGGAGTACACAAGAGTACAAAATAAATATTGAAAAAATAATAAGTGTTTTTAGTGAATAAATTTTTGGAGCTCGCCTTGCACCTAGTGCTTTGGGGTGTCAGCCATATCCGTGTTGATCGAGGTGTAGTTGTACCTTCCGGTGGTGGCTGTCACCAAGACATCAAATTGTTTCATCGCACTTCTAAGTTCAATTTTGCTGGCTATATTTTATTGTTCCATAGATGAGCTAAGTTATATACTTTGCACAAAATAAATTGTTCACACACACATTTGCTAAGTCGTGTTTGTAGATAGTAAATTATTGGCTAAATTATTGTTTCACTAGTGTGCTAAGTTGTATATCTACTATTGCTAAGTTGTAACCTAATCCTGCTAAGTTGTATATCTACTATTGCTAAGTTGTATATCATCTACAGATTTAAGTCATTGCCTAAGTGTTTGTCTATGGGTCTTGTGCCAGCAGTCTACATAGTTTTTGTACAACAACTTTTCTAGTGTATCTGAAAGCAGAGTGAAGCATCCTGGATCTATTTGGTCCTATTTGAGTCATGTAAACTAAGTTGATTGCAAGCAATGGTACTAGCATCATATTAATTTGCTTTTTTCTAGTATGCTTAAATTTGACTTACAAGCAATGCCACTAGTATGTGCTTTTTGCCATCTCACTTAGTTATTTTTCATGAAAATTAAGTTGTACATTTATTGATTTTAAACTAAGTTGCTTTAAGTTGTATACTCATTCCAATTAAGTTGTTTTATTCAGCATATTTAAGTTGTCTCCATCATTTTAGTCTAAGTTTTAACTTGTAATTAAATGCCCTCAAGTAGTATAGTGATTTTATTAAGTTGCTTTTTGCCATCTCACTAAGTTGCTTTTCGTGAAAGTTAAGTTGTACACTGACGATTTTAAACTAAGTTGTTTTTATCATCCCCTTGGTTGTATGTTGATTCTGATTAAGTTGTTTTATTAAACATACTTAAGTTGTTTCCATCATTTTAGTTGCTTGATCATGCATCATGATTAAGTTGTTACTGCAGCATGTTTAAGTTGGGTCTAAATTCTACTCAGTTGCTTTTTTAATGTTTTTAAAGTTTGAATACGTGATTTTTTTCATTTTTTAGTTGCTTGTCTATCATGCTTAAGTTGTTCTTTTAGCATGCTTAAGTTGGTTCTAAATCTTGCTTAGTTGATTTTTCATATTTTAATAATTCGACTACTTGATTCTCATTATTTAGTTTCTTGATCATCTTGCTAAGTTGTTTTTTTGCATACAATGAATTGCTTTTCCACACATTGCTAGGTTGCATACCCACTATTGTTAAGTTATATGATCCTATTGCTAAGTTGATACTCCATCTGTAAAGTTTGCTACCTCTACGCCAGAGTGGCAAGTTGTATATCTACGGTGCTAAGTTATATAGCCACCGATGCTAAGTTGTATACATACTATGCTAAGTTGCACATGCACATTATTGTTAATATGTATACCACTAGTGCTAAGTTGCATATCTATTATTTTTTCTAAATTATAGATGGAACAGACAAAGTTGCATATCCACTGGGCTTAAGTAAATTGTTGCTTAGGCATCCATCCATCTGGGAATCGCCGGTCCCAAAGTGACATCCTCTTAGGTTTTTTGCATCTCCCCTTGCACCTGTGTCATGCTCATGGCATCAGCCACATCCACGTTGATTGCGGTAGAGTTGTACTTAGTGGTGAGGCTGTCAAGAAAATAACAAGTTGTTTCTTCACATATGTGTAAGTTGTATTTTTTTGAGGATATTATTGGTTCCACATATGAGCTAAGTTGTATTTTAAATAAATTCTTCACTCACGTATTTGTTAAGTCTTGTTTTTGAAAAAAGTTGTTTTTCAAATAAAATTTGGTCGAAACATATATACATGATCTAGTTTTAAAAATATTATCACGATAGGCCTATCGATGACTTTTTTCCTTTCATGACACTAAATACGTGTATAGTATTTGTACTCCCACCGCACATATACGAGAGTACGTTATATTTTAGCCACGGCTAGACAACCTCGCACTGCCCACACGTCAGAATGAAGATAAATTCATGTGGATAACCTGCCCGGTAGTTAGCTGTACGTGCGATCGGCAGTTAGAAAAAGAAAATGTGGATACGATGGACCCGCACTTGGCCTGGCGATGCGATCTAATCGGTCAACGTCAGGCGCGAGACTGGGTCCTGGTTCTGTTTTTAGGGTGAGGGCTTTCTTGGACTAACTAGCCCTTGGAAGCTGTCTAGCTGTGTCCTAAAAAGTATACTAGTACGGTAAGCGCGCTTCGTTGCGCCGACGATTGAAGGTTTGTTTTAGCACGGGCTGTAATCTTTTTTCTAATGAGCTGGATAATAGTTGTATCAACCGGTGCCGCTGTACAGAATCAGAGGATGTGATCTTCTCTCTAGTAAGCTTGTTATTACGCTAATGTGCGGACTTATAGGGTAGTTCACGTGTTGATACGTCTGCTACTGCATACAAATTGAAAAGGTTGCATGTAACCCGAATGAGCACTGCTTGGAACGACCGAGCCAGTTTTACACGATTTTACTGCATAATAAAAAAAATCTATTCTTTGACAAAGAACAATCAGTCTGAATACTCAACATAATATATGGCTAATAATTAAGAGAAAATTTGGCAATGTTACACAATTTTGAAGGCAAAGCTGAATAACATACGGAGGTCAAATGAATTCAAACGGATTGAAGATGTATACATGGATTTGCTATAATATTTAATCAGATGCTGATATGATAATCTGGAATTTGTACAATGACACGATGTTCAACGTTTAGTTTGAAAGGTCGTTGTCAACACTTTCAGTCGATAATCGGTGATCGAACTGGTCAGCGTGTCTTTGCTTAAGCCTCGACGTAGTTAATGTTTGAAGGAACGAATCACATATTTTGCATGGAACCCTCAAACTACTAAACTTCTTGCTGATTCAGTCTTTATTCAGTCTTTTCCTGACATTGACATAATAACAACAGAAGGCACCAAGCTCTTTATGGTATTTTCCACTTCAACCTGCAAGTGACACCCAAGAAATCTACAAAGGATATCAAAATAGAAAAGACCAGCATATTTGTGTACACAAGATAAGAAACAAAAGTTTATAAGCCTATATTTTCCTACCAACTGCCATACCTTATTCAATTCATCATGAAGAAAAGGTAAATTGGAAAGATTTAGAAACACAACCACAATTAGGCGCACCAAAATAACAGTCGGTAAGAATTAGAAACACCACATGGAAGCCATATATATTCTGCAAGATGATTTATCGCACATAATGACAGCATATTGTCTGACTGAACCACATAGATTAGATTCATACCATGGAAGGCATTACTACAGAACTTTTGTTTGCAAAGTATTAATGTGCAAGAGGTAAAAAAGCGAACCAAGGTATATTTACCTTGAAGAAATGAAGGGTCATATGGTTAACTAAGGAAATCGTAAGCTTATCCAGTTTACCCTATACCAGGAGCAATATTAAGCATTGCTATTGTTCCATGCATGAATAAATTTACCAAAAATGGTGTTTGCTTCCTCCATAAATTTGGCCAATGTACCATAAGTGGATAAAGAAAAACAAAGCAATAATTAAACTATGCAAAATATTAAGTGGGGGAAGCTAAAACTACCATTAAAATTATTCCACCATGCAACGGACATAAGTGCTTAAAAAATAGATTACTATTCTGGTTTATTAGCTTTTTTCTTCTCAGTCCTTGCTTCTTAATTATCAACCTGTACCACTATGCAATACTTAACTAGAATCTATTTGAAAGCCCATTACATAGAATTGGAAATGGAGATTATGATCAAACTTTTTTTTTATATTGCACAATTAACTAATTACTCTATTTGACAATGCAAGTCTCAAAACATACCCAAGCTTTGGAAATGTTACAGATTCAAAACCGATTCAAACCACCTAACGTAGATTTTTCCACCTTTACTACTTAGTTTCCATTTCAGCCTTTAAGGGAAAAAATTACAAACCAAATAAAAAATTATCTCTAAAAATAAAAGAGAAGAGAAATACTCATGGATATAAACAAACCCAATAGCACCCAAATTGGTGAAACATACCGAAAATGGTCAGAAATCCAACCGAGCCAGTCGCATCCGGGCCGTTGAGCACGACAATCTCCGATGGAGTAGCGTGGCCTAACCACATACATATGAGATGAAAGATAAACATAAGACTACATTACATGCTAGAAATAAACATGAATTCACAGTAGAACAAAAATTACACAAACCAAAAATAACAGGAGTTGAACTAAGAAATACTTCAACTGCACGAAGAGGCATCAGAGTACCAACCAAACAAATGAAGCAAAATAGATGCACTGCTTATAAAATAAGCACTAATCTTATCAAAGCTTTGACACACGAATGGACAAGGAGCAGCCCTAGTCTAGAGGTTAATGCACTTGTTGGCTACTAACACGAAAAAGCCCTTGCTTTGGGTTTGCACCACAGATAAACCTCTAATGCATATGCATATGCCTTACACTACATCATATATTCTAATTCAGCTGCAAAGTAATACATCAGTCCAAGTAATTGAATGCGGCTGGTAAAGCACACATACAACTTAGAAAAAATACATCAGTCTAACAACTGTCGTGGGAATGACCACGGCAGATGCTGCAATCGGCAGCGAGTAGTAGAACGAAGGGCAAGGGCGGCCAGCCATCTGCGGTGCGAGATGAGGGCAAAGACACAGGGTTTTACCCAGGTTCGGCCCCCCGGAGGGTAAAGACCTACTCCTGCTAGATTGTATTATGGAGGTGTTTACAATGGGCGAACTTGGCGACTAGGCGGCGAGTTGCTTGGGTGTACGAGGGAACGTGTCTCTACTCACCCCATAGGGAGGTTTATATAAGCTCACCTCCCCTAGGGTTTACATATCTCAACCGATTTGGTTACAACTTCGGTAATCATTCAACCCAGACCGACTGGGCCTATCTCGCTTTGGGCCTTCATCTTCGATCGCTGGTACCTCGCTGGGCTTTGATCCACTCGCCGTTATGCAGGCCCACTCGCCAGCCCTTGGGCCAGTCGGAAACGTCCTGCTGAGCATACCCCAGTAGGTGTATCCCCATCAGTAGTCCCCGAGGCCGTCGTTGATTAGGCGTGAGTGGCTGCTAGCAGTCGGAGTATACGGCTTCAGTTGGCATCCAGTCGAATCGTCGGCGGGCTCCTGTATAAAGGAAAAATCCGGTGGCAGTCGCGTCGGGCGAGTCGAGCCAACGGACGCGGTTTCGGCGGTGACTTAACGAGCAGTGGCTAGAGTTGGACCGTCGGCGTGGTCAAACTAGCCGTTAAGGTAACTCAACGGTAACCACGTAATCATCGGCGCGGCCCCGACTTGGCGGGCAATTCCCACTATATAAGAGGAATGGTAGGCTATCGTAAAACCGCCCACCATTTTCTCCGATACGCACATCTTCCTTCCTTTGATTCCGCGATCCAATCGACCCGCAATCTTCCGACCTCGACAGATCCTCGCCATGGCCTCTCCACCGAACCTTGGGGTAGATCCAAATGCACCGGTATGGCCTCCTTCGAGGCGGAATCTGGGCCGGTCTGGCGTATCTCGCAGCGGAAACCTCCCCAACCCGCGAGAGAGAGAGAGAGTTCGTCGCTTCACTAGCCACCTCGGCGGGGTTAGGGTTCCCCATCCTTGTTCTTCAAGGCGCCTGCTACTACGAGATCCAGCCCTCGGATCTGGTCCCCATAGTATCGAAAGCTCGCCATCTTCGTGGCGTTCTGCGAGTGCTACTAATTGCCGGCCCTATTTTCCCCGTGGCAAGATCATTCCATGGACGGATCAGCCGCGAGGAAATGACCCAATGCTAGCCGGCGGCTTAACTTTCAACTTAAATCCAAAGCCTCCTTCTTCGACCTGATCTTTGCCAAAGCGGCAAGCGGTTGGAAAAAGTCATGGTTCTACGTGACCGAGGCGACTCGGGAGGGCGGCGATCGCGGTACTCGGCTAATCGTTCCGAGCCACGCCATCTCGGTCGGCAAGCTCCCGGCGACCAGCGGATGGTCGTCGACGAGATGCTCCAGACCATCCGCGTGCGAAGAAGAAGGGCTCCAGACGGTAAACCTGGCTGTTGGCTTGGGCGACGGCTCGTTCCTCGCCTAACGCGATCATTACATGTACCAAGTACGGGCGAGGAGACCCGACGAAAGCCTGCCTCGCCGAGTGGAAGCCGGAGGACTACCTCTCGGCCGAAGAAGATCACCAAGCGACATACGGACGCCAGCGGTGGTGCCTCCTACACCGCTGGCGTCCGGCTCGACGGTAATCCTTTATATCTTGTTCGCGATCGCGTGCGATCGCGGTAACTCTAACTCATTTCGTGTTTGTGACAATTTGTTCCAAGTGGTGGAAGGGTGGTTACCACCCGCCGACGACGAGCCCGAGCCATCCGCCCAGGACACAAGCGAGTCGCCTCCGCCAAGGGTAACGAGGACGACGAGGACGAGTCCGAAGGAGATTGCCCCATCGGCCCGAAGACCCTGGCAACGCGTCGGTAGCGAGATCGAGGCGGCAGAGCCTCGGCGTCATGGCGATGACGAACTCCAGAGACCACCTCGCGCAAAGCCACTCCCAAGAAGAAGAAGGAGAAGAAGGCGAGGGCCCCGAGAAGGAAGATGAAGCCGCGAAGGTGGCTTCACCGCCACTCAACGAGCAGCTCGGATGCTCGAGCTCGGCCGGTGACGCAGTTCAGCGACCACCGTGCTAGATGCGCCCTCTGAAGCTCCGCTGGCCTCAATGCCTCCGCCATTTGCGCGGTTCTTTGGGCTAGGAAGGCTCCGGTCGTGGCGACCTCGCCTCGCAAGGAGGTCCCGAGCGCGGTGGCCTCACCCCGCAAGGAAGTTCCGGCCGCGGTGGCCCCAACTCACGAGGAGGCCTCCGCCGAAGGCGCCCCGGAGGCGCCAACCGCTACGTCAACGTCAAAGAAGCCGTCGTATCACGGGCCCCGACGCCCCGAGCTGGGGCTTAGTCGCCGATTAGGCCCCGAACTGGAAAAACCGGCTGGCCTTCGTACAGGGCCGCGCTTCATTCCAGTCGCCAAGTGAGTGCATTCGGCATTCCTTATTTTCCTTTAGTATTTTGATTGTCTTTTACTGATTTGATTCAATGTGCAGGACCAGAGTGAAGAAGATGGGTCACCCGACCGTGGCCAAGGTATCCTCCGCCGCTGGCGAGGAAGACCCTTCCCGCAAGAGGAAAAGTGACGAGGTCGCCACCTCAACGGAAGGCAGCAAGAAGGCCAGGGGCGACGACATCGTCGCCGTCTCTGATGACGCGGCGGCGGCGCCGGCTGGACCCGCAGTGGAGGCAACCGCGTCTACGAAGGAGGGCGTTTCCTTGCCCAGACCAGAGGAAGCGACTTCCTTTGGGGCTGGCGCCTCGGTTGCTACCTTCCCCCGTTTCGTGACCAAGGCGGCCACGGCGAGTGGGGCTGCGACCCCGAGCCCCGCTCCGGGGACCACCGACGCTGAAACCGACCAACGTCGCGGGCACACGCCGGCGCTGCTTGCGTCTGTGGACGCGGTACAACTTCACGGCATGCTTGGTGCGGCCATCCAGGTACCTCCAGTCCCCGAGGATCAGGTCGGTGCTTAGCAGCGGCTTGATTCTTATAATTACTTGTTTTGTACTTTCAAGTCCAGTCCCCGAGTGCATATGCGCTAAATTTTAGCGGGTATGCACTGAGGAATTTTCGCCGGTGGTCCCAGTGCGCACCGCTAAATTTTAGCGGGTGGGCCCGAGAAATTCGTGATCGCTGGTCCCGAGTGCGCACCCGCTAAATTTTAGCGGGTGGGCACGAGAAGCTTCGTGATCGCGGTCCCGAGTGCGCACCGCTAAATTTTAGCGGGTGGGCACCGAGAAGTTTTCGTGTGCCGACTTTGAAAATGTCTGTGGTCTGCACCGAGTCGGCAGAGCGATTGGTCGCTATGACAGCGTCTTGAGAAGGCGGCCGCTCTCGGGAAGCAAACAAGGAGCTTGGTTGTTGCTGCGGAGGTGGCTCGCCAGAGCTTGTCCTCCGGAGAATCGAGGCGGTGCGTCTGCGTTAGGCACCGCCGAAAGCGTAAGATCGCCGACCTCGGCGCGAACTGGGAGGCAAAAGAAGCAAGCTCGTGAGCAGGCGGCGAAGGCATTTGCGGCCGTGGAGGACGCAAAGGCGTCGAAGCCCTCATCGTTGGGCTTCGGGCGACCATACATCGCTTCAAAGTTTCATCACGGGACTCGCCCGCCCATTGCTTGGTGAGTCGTCTTCCTGTCTTATGATTGTATTGTTTGTGGTTTCCATGGTACTCATACTTGTCTTCTTCTCGCAGTCGTGTTATTGGCTGCCAAGAAGAAGCGAACTCTCTTGGCGAGGAGTGCGTAAGCATGCTCGTCGACTTCGGCGACGCTTGTCGGCGACTGCATCGCGCCTACCTCCAAGAGATGTCGCCCAGGTTATTCAAAGTGACCTCGTTGAGGTGTGGGAGTACTTGGAGAAGGCGCCCATGATCGAGAGTTCATGGCGGTCGGCGTTTCGTCGCGAGCGTCGACAACCTTGAGCCTTGGACTCGCCCACTTCCCGAGGACTTGATCTCGACGATGTGACAGTGGGTACCGTCGGCGCGGTGGATCTATCCGAGGTTACGAAGCTGCGGAGCGTGCTTGGCGTACATCGGGCGCGTCGGGCGATGGGCGACCTCCTTCCTTACCAGAAGCGGTCGTCGCGCGAGCGAACCAGCCGCGCATCGCGACTTCAAGTTGAGCAGCCTTTCCGCTCGGCGATGGCGGGCGACGACGTATCCGTCAAACCCGTACACCGCGTTCATCCGTGGCGCCGGGATCTGGCGCCTCGTCGTCAGCTTCAAGAGTAGTGTAGTTTGCCTAGATGTGTTAGCAGCGGTTACGCGAGTAGGCATATTTTGTAATGTAAGACAATGCAATATGCGATTGAATGGAACGTTGTGTTCATTTTGCTATTTGTTTGCGTGTTTTGGATTGATTTTGGGTGAGTCCCCGAGCGCGTCCGCCCTTTTGTGGGGTTCACCTTATATGATGTTTTGTTGTTTATCATGTGTGTTGTTGGTTTAGTCGACTTCGGAGTTCGGAGAGCGATCAAAGCGACTCCTTTGAGTGCTCAGCTTTACCGTTTTCCCGTCTGTGACGGGCGGTGGCCGAGTCCCCAGCGTGGTACTTGGTAGTTCAAGGCGCGACTCGAGGTGGTTGAGGATCGAGCGTTGGTGTTAGCGCGTCACTCCTGGCCCGGTGGGTCGATCGTGGCGCAGTCTGCACGCTCTCTTACTTGGCGTTTTTCCTGTCCGATCGAGACGAACTGGTATTCAGTCCCCGAGCGTGGTACTTAGCCGTTCGAGTCGCTATGTCGAGGATGCGGAGGACCAAGGTCGCTGTGGGAAGCGAGGACAGATGTCTTGGTTCGTAAAACCAGTCGAGCTAGGCGACTCCGATGGGGCTCCGGATTGGTGTTTTTCGTGGACGATGCAAGACCTGAAATGACTCAGTGCTCTTACATCGCACTACTTAGCCGTGCCGGTCGCTGTACCAAGGGTTGACTTCTGTATTGTAGCATGACGCTGTTAATTACGAGTGCGAGTGGCACAAGGCATGGAGAGTAGACGAGTTTTGCGGTAACCGTTTCTTTTATTCATAGCGACTGGAGAGTACATATGTGGGGTTCTAAGAATAGAACTTCCGGAGGAGATTTACATTCCATGGCCGCTTGACGTCGAGTTCGCCGTCCCCGCGGACGTCGACGAGGTAGTAGGCGTCGTTGCGGTCTGCGCCCGATGGCGAACGGGCCTTCCCACGGAGGAGAGCTTGTGCATGCCCTTCTTGTCTGGATGAGGCGTAGCACCAGGTCGCCTTCTGGAAGGTGCGGGTTTTCACCGTCGGCTATGGTAGCGGCGGAGTCCTTGCGATAGATGGCGGTGCGCGATCGGCGGTCGCGTGCTTCGTCGAGTTGATCGAGCCCGTCTTGGCGGGCCAGCTCGTTCGGCCTCCGTATAGTGGACGACCAGCGAGTTGTGTTCGAGGTCGGTGAGCATGACCGCTTGGCCGTAGACCATGAAGAAGGAGTGAATCCGTCGACCTGTTGACCGAGGTGCGGATTCCCCGGATGACGGAGGGGCTCGTCAACCCGGCATCCAGAAGGCGCTCGAGTGGTACTTGAGTCGCGGCGAGGCCGTGGAGGATGCTTTGGTTGGCTCGTTCCGCTGGCCATTGGATTCGGGTGTCGGCGACGCGGTCGAGCGGATGTGGTGTTCTTCGCAAAATTGCCATTGCTCCCTTGGCGAAGTTTGTGCCGTTGTCCGTGATGATGCTGTTGGGGAACCCGTGGCGGTATATGAGCTCGCGTAGGAACTTAGTGGCGGTCTTCCGTCGCATTTCCGGGCTTGGCCTCTACCCACTTCGTGAATTTGTCGACGGCGACCAGCGGTGGGTGTAACCGAGGGGCCTTCTTGAAGGGCCTACCATGTCCATGCCCCACACAGCGAATGGCGGTGATGGGGATTGTTTTGGCGCCGAGCTCGACGCGTGCGTCGATTAGCGTGCCGGCATCCGGCGCATCGCTGGACGATGTCGACAGTGTCGGCGTGTGCGGTGGGCCAATAGTGTAACACCCTCAGAATCGGACCTATGCAAGTTTGGACAAAATTCACCAAACCCGCATAGAAACGATTCAAAGGTGCCCACCAGGCACTTTCGTGCGGGTGGAAAACGAAGTAATAACATTACACAACAGTCCTCGATGGGACCCACAGAACAGATATATATAACAGCGACTCAAAGAGCCAAGAATACAGATATAATATACAAAGATCCAAATCACCTTGAAAACGATAGAGCGTCCAGCTACGGACAAGATGCAAATGGGGCTAAGAGCCCTGAAGAATAACCGATGGCGTCCATAACCCTGCCCAGGCCAAGCCGGAAGGGTAACCCTGCTAACGACGTCGATCTCAAAACCTGCTTAACAAAGGGGTGCCGACAAAGGGCAAAGCAGAAAACAAAGAAGGAGCGTCAGTACTGAGGCCAGTACACGGCGAGGCTAGAATTCGGCGGTCCTCGCCTACATAGGTATGGTGGACTGAGCGGCAGCGGCAGCATGCACTAAACAACCTATAGAGACTCGATACAACCGGCGGTTAATCAGAGGAGGGGTAAGAAGACCTATGCGGATCCAACCTGAAGCTAACACCAAACAAACCCATCCTGGCATTTCCCCCTCGAGACCAAACGAGGAAGTCAACCGAGGAACCCACACAGTTGGCAGTTTTATTCATTTAGTGGTAGTTGCGGTACCTTACTAGTCAAGTTTAGATAATTGTCCTGGTAAAGTAAACAGTGGGCACTTTTAGTTAATCATTCCGTGATAGTGGCAACATTTACTAGTCAGATACATTTATCATGAGGTAACCCAAAAACCCAGCAGTTGTTGGTACTTTTAATCAGCCATTTCGTTGTAGTTGTAATACTTACTAGTCAGATACATTTGTCGCAAGCGACAACCAAACAAGCAATGGTGGGCAGTATTAATTAGCCATTCCGTTATAGTGAAGCTGATTACTAGTCATTATAAGTCAAATTAATAGCAAGAAACTTTAGTTATGCTTGTCTATGATCGAGATATCGTGCTCCAAGTCGCCCATATCCGCGACACGGCTTTCGAGAAAGTTTTACCCGCCGGGTGCACCAATAGCAACACACGCTCGATCAACCTCGAAAACCAAATCAAAACCCAACGAGGCTTTCACGAACAATCACAGATTCAGAAATATTTGGGGCCACCCTTAAGTAGAATCCGAACGGAGTAGACAAGCTCGAGACGGCCTCAAGGTCTGCGACAATGGCGTGGAGCGGGAACCCCAAACGGGCTTGTCGACACCGCGTAATCACTCCGCTTCCTAACAAAGACAAAGCAGCGCAGACTCGCACAATCGTAAATAAAGCAAAGAAGCATGGCATAAGTACAAGATCGTAAATAAAACCTCAAACTAGTTTGTGGCCCCAAGAAATAAGAATGAATCAAGCTCGCTCGGGGGTCCCATATACCTCCCGGATGTGGATAGCGCGCAAAATCAAGGAACAGGTATCAAGTACTCGGGGTCTTACGGGACACAAGTGGGCGTTCGGAAACCAAATATTATCTATCACCCACCGATGCCTCTGCTTATCAATTTTAGTTGTTAAACAGAAATTAAAGTGACGATAAGTAAAGCTAGAATCATCTCCAACAACAACATGCGGCAATACATCAGCAACTGTGGCATATGACGACACGCAACAGCACTAGGGCAAGCAACTACGACGCGCAAGTCCAACTATCTACCAAACAACAGGTAATAGGGTGTGTCCAAGGCAATATAAGGCGGCACGGTATTATCACGGGTACGGAAACTAAAGCATCGCAACACAGATAGCCATAGATCAACAGGAGGGAAGTAAATACTATAAAAGTAAGATAGGTAGAAAGGGGGAGATGCTCGCCTGAAAACATTGTCGAAGGGTTCACCGAAGATCGGGGCGAAGCTCACATCAACTCAACGGCCTTATCCGCGAAGAACCAAAACACTAGAAGAAACACCGGATGCAGTATTTAATACACGGCAGAAGATCGGCATGATGCATGTATGATGCATGGCATGGCAAAGGTGCGATGCAATTAGGTCATATTAAGCGGAACCGGGGTCCCGACAATTACTTATATGGTTCAGGTTGTTTAGAACCCCCGCAATTTAAATGTTGTTTATCAAGACAAAAGATAGCACCGGTTCGCTACACAAGTTTAAATGAGGCCAATATGAGACTAGATTTGCCCGCATATGGGCCCCATATTTAATTATTAGGTGAATCGGCGGAAGGCCCCCAAACCACATGATATGCATGCAAGGATGGCAATTTAATGTGCAACAAGTTGATATACGATAAAATAGGGTTCAAGGAAAAAGGGTCACACATTAGAGGGGGCTCGACGATCTTGTTAGGGTTCCGGGGTTCGGGGTCGGTCTCGGGGTCCAGGGTTCGACGGATCTGAGGTTCGGGGTTCGGCGGAAGCGTTCTCGGATATCGGGGGTCGTTCTTGTCGCATCCGGGGTCTTCGGGTCACGTTGTCGGTCATGGCGTTCAGGGGGAAGCACTTGTCGTTCTGGGTGGCGACCTGGGCGTCCGAGAGATGATCTTGTCGCACGGGCGTCGATGCTTCCGGAAGGAGAACTTGACGATCCCGGGTCTCGGTGTCCGAGGCGAAGAACTTGGCGTTCTCGAGGGAGTATTTGTCGTTCCGGGCCCTCGACGAATCTTGGCGTCCGAGAGATGATCTTGTCAGTCCTGCAAGGTCCGGTCTTCGGGGTTCGAGAGGGTTCCGTGTCGAAGGCCTTGGCGGTACCGGTTTCGGTCTCCGGATCCGGGCACGGTCTTAGCGTTCCGTCTTCAGTGTCGATGGCGAACTCGGGCTTGATGCCGGGGTTCTACGGGTTTATCTCGATTGATGTCGATCTTGACTGCCAGGGTGTCCCGAAGATCTTGTCGCGATGAGCTTTGGGTTGAGAGGTTCTCTTGCATGATGTTAAGCAGCTATGCCACGTTGTGGTACTTGGCTTGGTCGGCATGCGGCTGGAGTTCACAGACGAGGGGGCCCGTGGGTAGCACCGTCGGGAGGCGCACGCGAGCAGGGAGTCGGGGCACCGCGGGGAAGGAGCCTGTAGGGCCACGGAGGAGAGGCGCGGGACAGGCCCAGACCACGCGGCGACCGCGGGCTCAAGGAGGCGCGACTGCGGAGGCGTTGCAGCGGCTCGGCGAGCGGGTGTCTTGGCGACCTGGCAGCGAGGCGGAGCGGCGAGCTTCGCGGAGGCGGCGGCTCGCAGAGCTCCTGGAGGCGGGGCACCAAGCTGCCGGCGAGAGGCGAGCCGAGGCGGAATCTGGCGACCCCGGCGGGCGACAGCGCGGAAGAGGGCTCGAGGACACGCAGCGCGGCAGGCTGACGAGGAGGCGGCTGCAGGCGGCCTTGGCTGGACAGGGCCTTGAGGCCGCAGCGGGCGAGGCGGGAACGCTGGAGGGCGGCGACGGAGGCGGCTCCAGCCGGGCGGGACAGGTGGTTCTGGGCAGCCGGAGGCGCCCGGGACGGACGAGGGCTGGAGCGGCAGCGACTCGGAGGCGGGCGCGACTGGCAGGCTGGAGGCTGAGCCAAGGAGGCGCGACCTCGGGCCGGAGGAGGGGCAGGGGAGACTCAGGCGGAGGAAGCTGGAAGAGGCGCCTGGGCGCGGCGAAGGGAGGTGGCGAGGAGAGCCGTGGAGGCGGCCACGCCGGAGGGGAGGGGCGGGGTTCCGGTGGCGTCGGGGAAGAGAGGGTCTGCGGGGAGGAGAGAGGAGAGCGGTCGCGGCTTGGAGAGGGGAAGGAGGGAGGGGAGGAGGGGAAGGCTGCGGGAGGAGCTCGGGCGGCACAGCGTCTTGAGGGAGGCGGTTGCGGGAGGATGGGGAAGAGGAGTCCAGGCGGGGTGGGACGGGAAGGTGGGACCGCAGGGGGGCCCAGGGCTGGTGGGGTCCAGGCGCAGGGAGAGGGAGGGGCCGCGTGTGTTGTGTGCGTCGTGTGTGGGGGTTAGGTGGGCAGGGAGTGTGGCTGTGTTGAGTGGAGAGAGAGAGGGGGAGGAGGGAGGAGGGAGTTGGGGGCTGGCCACGTGGCGAGCTCTGAGTGGGTGAGGGAGAGAGAGGCAGTGAGGTGGCGAGATGCTATTGGGCAGGGTGAGGTGGAGAGGAGGATTGGGTAGATTTTTAGGTGGGTTTAGGATTAGATGGGCAGATGAGGCTGGACCGATTTTAGTTTTTGGGGCGGTCGTTCGGGTCAATCGGCCCGTTCGACTGCCCCTATTAAAATAAATTAAATTTTTATTTATTCTAAACGGGCCGTGTGTAAACCAATAGCGGCCAAAACAAAATATTCCGGGGACCGGGTTTTGGAGTTTGAATAAGATGGGGCGTTTGGAAAACAATCGGGGTTTTCGAAAATAGTTTTGGCAAACAATGCATGACGATGACGATGCAATGCACAACTTCAACGCGATTTTCTAGTAGTGGTTTTGCGGGATGCCACAATTCGACACCACTAACAATGGATCTCGCCCTCGAGATCCGCCTCATGGTACCGGAAAGAAGGTCGACGGTCTGATCCTTCGCGCTTCGTGTAGATCCTTGCGACACCACTAATAAGGGTTCATCCTCCATCTTGAAATCGGCGACACCACCAACAAAGGGTCGTTGTTCCTGATCGTCGAGAGAACACTCCGGATAAACATAGGACGGAGTAAAACTGCTGGATCCACTGCCTCGACGTACAAGAGCGAATGATAAGAGAAGTGGTAGGGTAGCTAATCCATCCCGCACTCAAACCATTACTCTGCACACGAATAGGCGGATTAAGCAACCAACTCTCGGAATCAGACTGAAGATCTTCACAAGCGAGGTTCGGAAACAAAGGGGTGTTGCCAGCAGAAATCGTATGAAAGACACACCGATTAGGTTCCGCGATGGTTCCATTGGCATGAACAACACATGCTCAAGGTTAACCCCAACTTCACCAAAGCTCATCCTTCTCCTATGTTTTTCAACGACACTGATATCCGGCAAGGAACACATATGGATAAAGAGCTCAAGATCAAAAGATTGGAGGAAGGTACAACTGACAAGTTGTAGATTGATGATCGTATCACCTCCGTTACAAAAGGAAGAAAGCGAAACCCTGAAGGTACGACGGAAACCCAACCACGAGAAATCCTGGACTCGAAGAGAGGGAAGAGAGCGGATCCAAAACACGTAGAGGTAAGAGGAGAATAGCAGAGGGTAAGGAGTAAAATCAGACCTAATCAGAACTATCCAACCGATTTTTAAAAATAGTTTTGACACTCTACTTCGGCCGTTAGCTAGGTTATCCTACAGGCTGGACTTGTGGGGTATCGCAACGCGAGCTCGATACCACTCAGTAACACCCTCGAATCGGACCTATGCAAGTTTGGACAAAATTCACCAAACCCGCATAGAAACGATTCAAAGGGCCCCACCAGGCACGTTCGTGCGGGGGTAAAACGAAGTAATAACATTACACAACAGTCCTCGATGGGACCCATGAGCAGATATATATAACGACTCAAAGAGCCAAGAATACGGATATAATATACAAAGATCCAAATCACCTTGAAAACGATAGGCGTCCAGCTACGGACAAGATGCAAATGGGGCTAAGAGCTCAAGAATAACCGATGGCGCCCATAACCCTGCCAGGCCAAGCGGAAGGGTAACCACGCTAACGACGCCGATCTCAAAACCTGCTTAACAAAGGGTGCCGACAAAGGGCAAAGGTAAAACAAACAAAGAAGGAGCGTCGATCGAGGCCAGTACACGGCGAGGCTAGAATTCGGCGGTCCTCGCCTACATAGGTATGGTGGACTGAGCGGCAGCGGCAACATGCACTAAACAACCTATAGAGACTCGATACAACCGGCGGTTAATCAGAGGAGGGGTCAGAAGACCTATGCGGATCCAACCTGAAGCTAACACCAAACAAACCCATCCTGGCATTTCCCCCTCGAGACCAAACGAGGAAGTCAACCGAGGAACCCACACAGTTGGCAGTTTTATTCATTTAGTGGTAGTTGCGGTACCTTACTAGTCAAGTTTAGATAATTGTCCTGGTAAAGTAAACAGTGGGCACTTTTAGTTAATCATTCCGTGATAGTGGCAACATTTACTAGTCAGATACATTTATCATGAGGTAACCCAAAAACCCAAAGAGTTGCTTGTTGGTACTTTTAATCAGCCATTTCGTTGTAGTTGTAATACTTACTAGTCGAGATACATTTCGCATGGCGACAACCAAACAAGCAATGGTGGGCAGTATTAATTAGCCATTCCGTTATAGTGAAGCTGATTACTAGTCATTATAAGTCAAATTAATAGCAGAAACTTTAGTTATGCTTGTCTATGATCGAGATCTTGTGCTCCAAGTCGTCCATATCCGCGGACACGGCTTTGAGAAAGTTTTACCGGCCGGGTGCACCAATAGCAACACACGCCGATCAACCTCGGAAAAACCAAATCAAAACCCAACGAGGCTTTCACGGTGAACAATCACAGATTCGAATATTTCAGGGGCCACCCTTAAGTAGAATCCGCAGCGGAGTAGACAAGCTCGAGACGGCCTCAAGGTTCTGCGACAATGGTCGGAGCGATGGGAACCCCAAACGGGCTTGTCGACACCGTAATCACTCCGCTTCCTAAAAGACAGGTGCAGTACCTCGCACAATCGTAAATAAAGCATAAAGCATGGCATAAGTACAAGTAAATAAAACCTCAAACTAGTTTGTGGCCCCAAGAAATAAGAATGAATCAAGCTCGCTCGGGGGTCCCATATACCTCCCGGATGTGGATAGCGCGCAAAATCAAGGAACAGGTATCAAGTACTCGGGGTCTTACGGGACACAAGTGGGCGTTCGGAAACCAAATATTATCTATCACCCACCGATGCCTCTGCTTATCAATTTTAGTTGTTAAACAGAAATTAAAGTGACGATAAGTAAAGCTAGAATCATCTCCAACAACAACATGCGGCAATACATCAGCAACTGTGGCATATGACGACACGCAACAGCACTAGGGCAAGCAACTACGACGCGCAAGTCCAACTATCTACCAAACCATAGGTAATAGGGTGTGTCCAAGGCAATATAAGGCGGCACGGTATTATCACTTGCGGAAACTAAAGCATCGCAACACGATAGCCATAGATCAACAGGAGGAAGTAAATACTATAAAAGTAAGATAGGTAGAAAGGGAGATGCTCGAAAACATTGTCGAAGGTTCACCAAGAAGATCGGTGCTCACATCAACTCAACGGCCTTATCCGCGAAGAACCAAAACACTAGAAGAAACACCGGATGCAGATTTAATACACGGCGAAGATCGGCATGATGCATGTATGATGCATGGCATGGCAAAGGTGCGATGCAATTAGGTCATATTAAGCGGAACCGGTCCCGACAATTACTTATATGGTTCAGGTTGTTTAGAACCCCGCAATTTAAATGTTGTTTATCAAGACAAAAGATAGCACCGGTTCTCTACACATGTTTAGATGAGGCCAATATGAGACTAGTTTTGCCCGCATATGGGCCCCATATTTAGTTATTAGGTGAATCGGCATAAGGCCCCCAAACCACAGATATGCATGCAAGGATGGCAATTCAAGGTGCAACAAGTTGATATACGATAAAATAGGGTTCAAGGAAAAAGGGTCACACATTAGAGGGGGCTCGACGATCTTGTTAGGGTTCCGGGGTTCGGGGTCGGTCTCGGGGTCCAGGGTTCGACGGATCTGAGGTTCGGGGTTCGGCGGAAGCGTTCTCGGATATCGGGGGTCGTTCTTGTCGCATCCGGGGTCTTCGGGTCACGTTGTCGGTCATGGCGTTCAGGGGGAAGCACTTGTCGTTCTGGGTGGCGACCTGGGCGTCCGAGAGATGATCTTGTCGCACGGGCGTCGATGCTTCCGGAAGGAGAACTTGACGATCCCGGGTCTCGGTGTCCGAGGCGAAGAACTTGGCGTTCTCGAGGGAGTATTTGTCGTTCCGGGCCCTCGACGAATCTTGGCGTCCGAGAAGAAGATCATGTCAGTCCTGCAAGGTCCGGTCTTCGGGGTTCGAGAGGGTTCCGTGTCGAAGGCCTTGGCGGTACCGGTTCGGTCTCCGGATCCGGGCACGGTCTTAGCGTTCCGTCTTCAGTGTCGATGGCGAACTCGGCTTAATGCCGGGTTCTACGGGTTTATCTCGATTGATGTCGATCTTGACTGCCAGGGTGTCCCGAAGATCTTGTCGCGATGAGCTTTGGGTTGAGAGGTTCTCTTGCATGAGGTTAAGCAGCTATGCCACGTTGTGGTACTTGGCTTGGTCGGCATGCGGCTGGAGTTCACAGACGAGGGGGCCCGTGGGTAGCACCGTCGGGAGGCGCACGCGAGCAGGGAGTCGGGGCACCGCGGGGAAGGAGCCTGTAGGGCCACGGAGGAGAGGCGCGGGACAGGCCCAGACCACGCGGCGACCGCGGGCTCAAGGAGGCGCGACTGAGGCGTGAGCCGCTCGGCAGCGGTGGTGCCGGCGACATGGCGAAGCGGAGCGGCGAGCTCGCCGGAGGCGGCGCGGGCAGAGCTCCCCGGAGGCGGGCACCAAGCTGCCGCGAGGCGAGCAGCGGAATCTGGCGACCGGCGGCGGCAGCGGAAGAGGGCTCGAGGACGCAGCGCATGGGCTGCGAGCAGGGAGGCGGCTGCCGGGCGGCAGCTTGGGACGCCACGGCCTTGCAGCGCGAGGCCGGGAGCGCGGAACGGGAACGCTGGGCGGCGACGGAGGCGGCTCAGTGGCCGCGGCGACGGGTGGTTACGGCAGCGGGCCGGGCGCCCGGACGCAAGGGACGGGGGCTGGAGCGACGGCGACTGGAGGCGGGCGAGAGGCGCGATCAAGCTGGACGAGGCCAAGGCGGACCTCGGGCGGAGGGGGCCACAGGGAGATCATGGGCGGAGGAAGCTTGGAGAAGAGGCGCCGGGGCGCGCGAGGCGGGGGCGAAGGGAGGTAGGCGGCGGCGGAGAGCCAGGGAGGCGGCGCGGCCACGCCGGAGGGGAGGGGCGGGGTTCCGGTGGCGTCGGGGAAGAGAGGGTCTGCGGGGAGGAGAGAGGAGAGCGGTCGCGGTGCGGGCTGGAGAGGGGAAGGAGGTAGGGGAGGAGGGGAAGGCTGCGGGGAGGGAGCTCGGGGCGGCACACCGCGTGCGGGGGAGGCGGTTGCGGGAGGATGGGGAAGAGGAGTCCAGGCGGGGTGGGACGGGAAGGTGGGACCGCAGGGGGGCTGGTGGGGGTCCAGCTAGGAGAGGAGGGGCCGTGTGTTGTGTGCGTGTGGGGTTAGGTGGGCGGTGTGGCTGTGTTGAGTGGAGAGAGAGGGGAGGAGGAGGAGTTGGGGGCTGGCCCACGTGGCGAGCTCGAGTGGGTGAGGAGAGAGGCAGTGAGGTGGCGAGATGCTATTGGGCAGGGTGAGGTGGAGGAGGATTGGGTAGATTTTTAGGTGGGTTTAGGATTAAATGGGCAGATGAGGTTGGACCGATTTTAGTTTTTGGGGCGGTCGTTCGGGTCAATCGGCCCGTTCGACTGCCCCTATTAAAATAAATTAAATTTTTATTTATTCTAAACGGGCCGTGTGTAAACCAATAGCGGCCAAAACAAAATATTCCGGGGACCGGGTTTTGGAGTTTGAATAAGATGGGGCGTTTGGAAAACAATCGGGGTTTTCGAAAATAGTTTTGGCAAACAATGCATGACGATGACGATGCAATGCACAACTTCAACGCGATTTTCTAGTAGTGGTTTTGCGGGATGCCACAAATAGAAGCCGTGTCGCATGGCCTTGGCGACCAGGGAGCGAGCGGCGGCGTGATGGCCGCAGTCGCCTGAGTGGATGTCGTGGAGGATTTTGCGTCCTTCAGCCGGTTGGACGCAACGTTGGAACACTCCGGTGACGCTGCGCTTGTGTAACTCGCCGTCGATGATGGTGTAAGACTTGCATCGGCGAGCGATCATTCGAGCATTTGTTTCGCTGGCCGCGGTATCGCCTGTAGGCGATGTAGGGCTTGGTCCATCGTCTGCTCGGTGATGAGTGCGACCAAGGCTGCCTCGGTTGGAGCGGGACTGGATGTCGATCTCCTCGGGAGAGACTGATGGCGTGAAGATTGTGTCGAGGAACACGCCGGCGGGTGGTGCGAGTCGAGCCGACCCAATGCGAGAGAGGGCGTCGGCCTCCTCGTTTTTTCTCCTGTCGATCCACTCGACAGAGTAGCCGGTGAAGTGGCCGCCCACCTTGTCCACCTCTTGGCGGTACGCCGCCATGGTGGGGGAGACGGCGTCGCAGGTGCCGGCAACTTGCCCCGCAACGAGGTCGGAGTCTCCGTAGCATCGAAGGAGATTGACGCTAATCTCCTTTGCGGCTCGCATGCCGTGGAGTAGGGCCTCGTACTCAGCCATGTTGTTGGTACAGGGCGTGAATTCGAGGCGGAGGATGTAGCGGAGCTTGTCGCCTTTTGGTGAGGTCAGCACTATCCCCGCTCCTGCGCCGTCCGCGTTCTTGGACCCGTCGAAGTGCAGGCTCCAGTAATGGAGGTACGGCGGCTTCTCTGGCTACTGGGCCTCCTCGATCGGCGAGGAAGTCTGCGGTCTGCGACTTAATCGCCTTCGTGGCTCAGATTTAATGTTGTGGACGCCGATCTCGACGGCCCACTTGGCGACTCCCGGTCGCCTCGCGATCATGGATGATATCTTGTAGTGGTGCTGAGGAGACGACCGTGATCGGGTGCTCCTCGGAAGTAGTGCGGCGGCGCCGAGCCCTCAAGACCGCGATACCAGTTTTGGTACTGTGGGTATCGCGGCGACTCGGTGAGGACCTCGCTGATGTAGTACACCGCCGCTGGACCGGCGCTCCTTTCCTTCCTGGTCGCTCGACGACCATTACAATACCGACGACGCGTTCGGACGCCGCGACGTAAACCAGCATGGGCTCTTTGTCAGCTGGTGCGGCGAGTAGCACCTTTTTGAGGTCGCGAAGCGCGTCGTCCGCCTCCTTGTCCCACTGGAAGGTGGGGTTCTTGCGCATCAGGCGGTATAGGGGCATCGCCGCCCGTGCGGGGATGAAACGATCGAGAGCCGCTATCGCCCGCCAGCTTCGGACGCCGCGCAGCACTCGGGTTTGCCGAGGCGATCGTGTCGATCTTCGTTGGGTTTGCCTTGATCCCTCGCTTGGAGACGACGCACCCGATGAGTTGCCCGGCGGTACGCGAAGGTGCACTTGTTTGGATTGAGCTTTATCTTGTACCTTCGCAGTTGGCGAAGGTCTCGCTAGGTCGGCGTAGGTCGCCTTGGCGGCGGATTTCACGACCACGCCGTCGATGTAGACGTGGATGTTGCGCCAATTTGGCTCGCGAGGCATTCTTGCATGCACCGCTGGTAGGTTGCTCCGGCGTTCTTGAGGCGAAGGTCATGGCGGTGTAGCGAAGGCTCGAATGGCGAATGAACGCCGTCTTCTCCTCGCCCTCGACAGCCATTTTGATCTGGTTATACGAGTAGGCGCCGAGGAAACACAGCGATTCGAACCCGCGGTGGAGTCGATTATCCGATCGATCCGCTGGAGGACGAATGCTCCTTTGGGCAGGCGCTGTTCAGGTTTGTGTAGTCGATACACATTCTCCGTGTCCCGTTCTTCTTCTCGACCAGGACTGGGTTTGCCAGCCACTTGAGTATTTAATTGGCGGATGAAGCCGGCGGTAGACGTTGCACTTCCTCGGCGATTGCCCGGGCGTTCTTCGTTGAAGGGCGTAGCGGCTTGAGTCGCACTTTGGGGTCGGCGTTTAATTTGTGCTCGTGAGCTCCCTAGGGACACCAGGCATGTCGGAGGGTTTCCATGCGAAGATGTCCCTGTTCTCACGGAGGAACTCGATGGCGCGCCTTCCTATGCTTTGGGCTCATGCATCGTCGCCACCGTCTGCCGGAGTCGCTGGGACCAGCTCAACGGTGTGCGTCGTAGGCCTCGAAGGTTGAGGTGTTCGCGCCCTCTGAGTTTGGCTTCTTGAGTATCGTGGGGTCGTCGTTGTTAACCCGCCGCGTATTTGGCGAGCTCGTCGGCGTGATTAGTTTCGCGCGATGATGGCGTCGGCAAGTTCGGCTCCTTTGGCTCGCATTCGGCGCCATGTCGGGTCGCCGTTGATGGTGATGACTCCGCATGGCGGGGAGCTTCATCGCGTTATGCAGCGTGGGCGCCGCCATGAATTTGGCGAACGCTGGCGCCCTAGGGCAGCGATGGTAAGGGCTGTCGAATGGCACCAGCTCGAAGACGATCCGCCGGTGCGGAAGTTCGCTGGAGTACGAAGGTGACGGTAGCGTGACCTTGCCGATCGGGTACGCCTTCCGACCGGGGGCGATGCCGTGGAACGTGGTGTGGGTGGTTCGATCATCGATTGCGGGAGCCGCCGCTGAAGGTGTCGAGGTAGAGGATGTTGATGGAGCTGCCGCCGTCCATCGGTGTCTTGGGGAGCCGAGTCGCCAACCTTGGGCTTGACCACCAAGGAGACTCGCCCCGGTACTCGATGCGTGGCGAGTGGTCTTGCGGCTCCGGTGATGGGCTGTTCCGACCAGTTGAGGAACGGGGACGTCTGTTTGGGCCATCGCGTTGGCGACGGCGCTGGCGATGACCTTCTTCGCGCTTCGTGTTGAAGCTCGTGAAGGTATGGAGCGAGCCGCTACTTTGCCGAATTTTTCGCTATTTGGCGGGTCGTTGTCGGTGTCTTCCAGCGTGTCGTGCCTTCTCGATCTCCCCGAGGGTGTGGCGGTCGGCGGTGGTGTGCGTGGCGGGCTTTCCTTCGCTCTGTGAAACGCACATGGTTGGTTAAGGAGGCCGGGATCGAACCTTGGCTTGTTCTTGTAGTTCCCGCCGTCGCGTCGCTGCCCTCCGTCACGGCGGTAGCTCTTGGGGTCGCGTTGTGCGTGCCCAGCGTTGGCGACGAAGTCGACTCGCCCGTCGTTGCGGCGCTTGCCTGTGAGGCGAGTGCCGCTGTAGCGTAGGTCGGTTCGGCGGCCACCATCGTTGCCGCCCGTGCGGCGTTGCCCTCGGACTCGTCGACGCCTTGGTTGGGATCCTCCTCGGCATCGTTTGGCGATCTCGAGGAGGTCGGGGATGTTGTCGAGTGTGGGCGTGTCGCTGAGCTTGGCGACTAGAGGCTCGTGGCACGAGGTCTTGAAGCAATGGATCGCGGTGTCGGGTGGATGCCGACCGCGTTGTACCGAGCTCTTGCCACCGTTGGACCCAGCTTGGTCGACTCGCGGGTCCCTGGACGCATCGTTCGGTCCTCGATGGTGGTGGCGGGTGTAGGAGCACTCGAAGTGCCCGACGGCGTCTCGCATTTCCTCCCGGTCGATCGTCATCCCGGGGGCGTGTTGATCCATTGCCTGCACGTCCCCTCCATCATCAGTGGGAGGTAACGGGCGGCGAGTAGGTCAGTGTGACCCGCGATCCCCATTGCCATGAGGTATGTGTCGAGCCAGACCGCGGGGTCGTACGAGGAGTCGTATTTTTCGATCTCCTTTGGCGCCTTGAAGTTTGGTGGGTACTTTTCGCCTCGGATCATTGGTCCGAAGCACTTAGGCCCTAGTCGACTGAGCGACCCCATAGGCTCGCCATCGCGGCGAGTAGTTAGGGTGTGCCGCAAGTCGTCGGGCTGGCGTGCGCGCCAGTTTTGGTTGTTGATGATGTGAGTGCGGGCGCCGATTGGTTCTCCGTTAGCGGCGACGAAGTTGGTCGCTGGCCTTGGATCGTTGGTGGAGAGTGACGCATTCGCGGGTCGGCGTTGGAGCTGCAGTGGCTCTGGTGGCGGGCAATTGAGGGTGTTTTCCACCGCTGGACGGCCGCTTGAGGCCGCTTCCGGAGGAGCGAGTATACCGCCTTGCAGTCGGCGCCGCTCTTTTGCTATTCCACGGCCTTCGCGAGTAGGGCCTGACGTCTTGGATTTGTAAGGCGCGTCGCCGTGGCGTGGCCGTGATGCTATCATCGCTGCTCGGCCGCCACGAGGTTGTCCATCGGGGTGGAGAAACGGTGGGAGGCCGTTAGCGTCTCGCTCCCGCGAGAGCGACTATCCGCGGCTGGTCCACGGGCGGGTGCGGTTGGGTGGTGGTGGGGCACCCATCGCCGTCGATCTGGCGGGCGGTTGCTTCCTCTGGTGGCGCGTTCGCAGATCGCGCTCGGCTATCTTGCGGGTCGTTTGCCGGTTCGTGGCCCTGAACGGTGGGGTTCAGGCGTGACCTGATCCGCTGGTGGTAGCGTGATGTTCTGTCACATCACCGCGAAATGAAATTTCGCTTCGCCGCTCTTTGCAGATCGCCTCCGCCAACTTCAGCGGAGTTCTCGACCTCCGCCGTGGCGTTAGGAGGGATGGGGGTGGAGAAAGGGTCCTCCGGCAGATCGGTGCCGGTGGCCATGTAGGTCGCGGCGTGGCGACTGGCACCGTCGTGGAGGTCGGAATTTTCCGACCCGGAGTCGAATTCGAAGATCCCGAGGATGGAGGGGTCCTCGAAATCTCCCGCGTTGGAGACCTGGACGATGGAGCCCGCGGACGAGGCCGCGGTGATGGATCCGGCGAGTGACGCCGGGGTCGCCGAGTCGGCGTCGTCGGTGAGGCGCCTTCGCGGGCCGAGTTCTCGCCATGTTGCTGTGGGCGAGTTGTACTGGAGGCGAGGCGGTGGATCGTGCGGATCGGCTCTCGGAGAGCCGATCGCAGGTGGCGACTCGCGATGCGAGCCGAGTCCTCCAGGTGACGACGCCGGTGAGGCCGACGAAGAGGCCGATCGTGCCGATCGGCAGATCACGCCGTGTGACGGGTCGCACCGCCGGACGTAGCTGCTCGGCAGATCCGGAGCATCTCGCCGATCGCTATCATGCGGCCGTGGCGACCGCCTCGCTGATGGGCAGATTGATCTCGCCGCGAACACCGCCGGACCGCCAGGCCCCACGGTGGGCGCATCGCCGTGGGAATGACCACGGCAGATGCTGCAATCGGCAGTAGTAGTAGAACGAAGGGCAAGGCGGCCAGCCATCTGCGCGTAGATGAGGCAAAGACAGGGTTTTACCCAGGTTCGCCCCGAGGGTAAAGACCTACTCTGCTAGATTGTATTATGGAGGTGTTTACAATGGGCGAACTCGGCGACTAGGCGGCGAGTTGCTTGGGTGTATGAGGGAACGTGTCTCTACTCACCCCATAGGGAGGTTTATATAAGCTCACCTCCCCTAGGGTTTACATATCTCAACCGATTTGGTTACAACTTCGGTAATCATTCAACCTGCACTGACTGGGCCTATCTCCGCCTGGCCTTCATCTTCCATCGCTGCACATTTGGCTTTGATCCACTCGCCGTTATGCAGGCCCACTCGCCAGCCCTTGGGCCAGTCGGAAACGTCCTGCTGAGCATACCCCAGTAGGTGTATCCCCATCAACAACCGAGCTAAAAATAAAATACATCAACCAAGGCAAACCAATACGCCAAATTAACTCAAATCAATCACTCTATCCACCCCCAAATCACTTCTAATGACCAATGCAGACTACATATGAATACACATACATCTCTTACATTCATTTTTATCAAAATGGAACCCATCTCTTTTCCGCAGTTTGCATTTCCTCTGCTGAGAACACCCAAATAGGCAATAGCTCAAACGAATATAGCTAAAAGGCTAGGGGAACAAAAAATCATGACCTCTCTAGCCTGAACATGGAAAACAACAACACATGAACCTGCACATTTTATATACCCCGATACCAAAGTAGAAAATCCTGAAATTTGAATTAATCAACATGGGAGACCAGAGGACGGAGGGTACTCGAGCTGGCTGTTGTCAAGCTCCACCTCGTCCTTCCCTGTCACCATCACATCCGGGCCTATAGAGCAAAACGACAACGACCGGCAGCCGCAGCGCCACTCCACAGGGGATGGAGATGCAATGCAGCTTGCGGCGAACCTGGCTATCCCTCGTTCGCTAGGTCGATGTGCTCGGGACGGTACCATCCATGGCAGGCTGGAGGCACGAGGAACAGCTAGATCAGGACAGGAATCAATGTGGTGGGCAGAGGGCTGCACTCCTGTGGTGGGGATCGAGGTGAGATGGCGGCGGCTCACCTGAATTGGTGCGGCGGTGCACTCCACGGGAGAGAGGAAACATGGAGAAAGAAGGGAGGGTTGAATGAGCAGAAGAGGAATCGACCGCTGTCATTTCTTCTCGTTTACGGGGATTACTTAGTTGTTGCGTTGTGGGCTAGGGTCGATCTAGATGACTCCCCATCCAAGATCCAACGATAGAAGACACCCTCCAGGAGTGGCCTCTGTTCTAGTTGGACACATCTTCTGCTCTTGCTTATTTTGTAACTTCTCTTGGACAAATATTTTGGAATGCTGATACCTGAGAAGCCACAACTGTATATGCAACACATAGGTAGGTGCCTTTGTTCTTCATCATCTGTAAAGGCGACCTCCTTGGATCCATGTCGTGTTCATCATCAGACTGAAATGCAGGAATTAGCTAGAGATATTAATAGGCCAACATTTCTAGAATCACATAAATATAAACTTTGATTAGTGTCATCAAAACTGGTTATATTGTTGCCTTCGCAATAAAAACAGTGTATTTCTAATTCATAGCATTGGTTAATTCGATTATCCAACCACTAGAACCTGGTTACTTCAGACTTGTTGATTTACCCAAAAGAATTATGATTTATCATGAAGTGTCACTCAATTGTAAGAAAACCTAGTCAGGCGTACAGTTTAGAGGAGTTTTAGCCGGTTATAGTATCTGCATAGTGCATTGACAATTGGGTCTTCTCTGTATCCTAGATATGGAGGGCACCTCCTACTCTCAAGATATATTTAGAGGAAAATTGTATCACATATGTAATGTGAGAACAAATAAATGTGTCCACCTTACTCCAAAGTCTGAATACAAAACCATCATAGTAAAGAATCAGGCAGTAGAGATAGAGTCAGAGAGGGGAAATACACGTACCTTGCTTCAATACGCATCAGGGGCAAACCGTGTGAGACCCTGCAGAAGTCCATCAGATACCCAGCTATTACAACCCCCATAAAGCACCAATGAACAATAAATTCATATCAGATCTCATCCATCTAAAACATATGGTGTCAGAAGGGAGACCTGTTGGGCTAAGGCGTTGTCGTCGCATTGGAGGGCTTCCTGGCACATCGGCCGATCCCCTCCTCGTCGACCTCCACAACGGAGCTGGAGGAGGAAGTGGCACCGGAGCGTGGGCTTAAGGGCGCACCAGCCGACTCCTACTCGCCAACCGATGTGACGGCATTGAAGGAGGATGAGGCGCTAGGGTGTGCCAGAACGGACGAGGACGATGGGGGCGGGGACGCGGGTCCTTGAGCGCGGTAGCCGTTGTCATCACCTCCCTGAGAGGGAGGAGGCGGGCAGCGGGATGAGCGACGGCGGCGGGTTGAGCGTCCGGAGGAGCGGCGGGGGCTAGGATAGCGGCGACAGTGAAACCCTAACTCTTCCCGAGCACCATGGGAGCAATACGTGGTGGGGATATCTGTATTTGGAGTTGTAGACGCGGAGAAGACCCATGCCGACAAACTGAATCCACCCAGCCCACATGCAGCGACAGTAGCCAGGGAGGTCCACAACCAGGCACGCAAGAATGGAAAACGCCCGGCAAGTGCTTGAGAGAACTTCCTACATCTCACGATTAAGCTCTTAAATAATATTGGGAATTGGGATTCAGAATTAACTTAATTCTAGGTCTGATATCTCAGTTACAACTCATATAACTAAATTATATTTTTAGTTATAACTCACGGCTAACACGAATCACTAAACAATCCAACGATATGTGTATTCCTTTTTAGTTGCAACCCATATTCATCGAGTAGTACAATCTTAATTGCAATGACATGAGTAACTAGAAAAATCTCGATTTTCAACTCATACTAACTTGAATCACAATGCAATTTAAAAGTCTGAGAGGTCGGATTTTTTTATAATAGGAATATGTTAATATCAAAATAATATGAATTATATCCAGACTTTGCAACAACATGATATCCACTGCATATCTAGACACCATGGATGCACGGGGCTAAAAAGTTAATATAAGAAGAGAAAGGAAAACAAAACCCCTGTTGAAACAAAGAGAGACTCGCATCAGCAAGAGCACAATCGGTGGTGGTAACACCTAGACTCCAAAAAAGATTCTCCAAAAACAACGCCTTTAATAAGGTTATAATGCACAAACACCATCATTGTCCGGTCCAACAGTCATAATTTAAATCCTAGGTTTTCATCCAAGTTCTAGTCTACAAAAAATGCCTTCATCAAGGAAACAACTAGGAAGCCGCCATTGATAGGTACAAGACCTACGGTTTTCACCACGGGACTGAGACCGCCAAGAACTAAGTCCTCCAATTGTTGGAGATATGCCGTAGAGGCAATAATAAAAGCAATTATTATTATATATTTGTGTTTATGATAAATGTTTATATTCATGCTATAATAGTATTGACCGGAAACATTAATACTTGTGTGTTTTGTAAACTAAATTAGAGTCCCTGGTAAAGCCTCTTTATAATACTAGCTTGTTGATTAATAGATGATCGTGGTTTCTCGATCATGAACATTGATATGTTGTCAATAACAAGATCATATCATTAGGAGAATGGTATGATGGACATACTCCTATAGATAAGCGTAGCATAAAGATCAAGTAATTTTAATAGTTCGTTTGCTATAAGCTTTCTGATACATAGTAACTTAATTCCTTCGACCATGAGATCATGCTAATCTCCATCACTGGAAGGATGCTTTGATGAAATCAAACACCACACCGTAACTGGGTGGCTATAAAGGTGGCATTGAGTATTCGGAAAGTATGGGTTGAGGCACATGGATCAAGAGTGGGATTTGTCCATCCATATGACGGATAGATATACTCTGGGCCCTCTCGGTGGAATGTCATCCAATTAGCTTGCAAACATGTGACTGGCTCACAAGGGATCACATATCACGGGAACGAGAAAAGAGTACTTATCAGTAACGAGGTTGAACTAGGTATGCAGAGATACCGATGATCCAAACCTCGGATAAGTAAACTATCGTGAGACAAAGGGAAATTGGTATCGTATGTAAGTGGTTCATTCGATCGCAAAGTAATCGTTGAAATATGTGGGAGCCATATGAATTTGCAGATTCCTCTATTGGTTATTGATCGGAGAAGTGTCTCAGTCATGTCCGCGTAATTCACGAACCGTAGGAAGACACACTTAAGGATTCGATGTTGTTTAGTAGATATGGAATGTTAGTAGGGATACCGAATGTTGTTCGGAGTCTCGGATGGGATCCGAGATATCACGATGAGATTCGGAATAGTCCGGAGAATAAGATTCATACATAAGGAAAGTCCTATTTTGGAGTTTGGGAAAGTTTCCGATGATTTCATCGGAGAGGTTCTAGAAGGTTCACCAGTCCGGAAGGAGAATGGTCCATGAATGTGTCATGGGTATGTGGAATGATTGGATCATATCCAAGGTTACTTGGTGTTGGCATATGTAAGATAGAAATAAAGCTCTAAATTGAAAGTCAAACGGGAAGTTTGAAAATTCAAACTGGAACAATGGTTTCCTAGTGGGAGAAGAAACAAGTCCTTCTCTCAATCCAACTTGGGTTTGGGTTTGGATTCAAACCCACCCCTCCCAAGGATTCCCCCCTCTCATAAATAGAGGGGTAGGGCTGCCCCAACACAACACAAGCCCTATCCCCTCTCCACGAGCCGCCGACCCGCCGTCGCGCCGCCGCCAGCGCCGCCGCTAGCCGCCGTCGGTACGTCGCCGCCGCCCTAGCCACCGCCGACACCTCATCCTACCAGATTTCTAAACCCTATATTTCCGGGAAACCCTAATCCACCATAACTCGCATTCGGCTTAGGCGAAGCCCTGCGAGATCTTCCCTCTACTTTCGACACCACGCCTTCGTGCTGCCGGAATCGCGAGGGAGAACTATAACCTCCGCTGCCTGCTGGAACAAGGGAGAGGAAGGTCTTCATCGAGTACCGAACGTGTGACCGACTGCGGAAGCGCTGCCGGAACGCAGCGCCGGAAGGATCGTCTACGCGGTCTTGAGATCGGCAAGTGTACGACTACATCACCCACGAGAATCTGCTCTCCTTAACTGCTTTGGAATCTTCGAGGGTGAGTGCTTCTATCGACTCGTTGCTACAATCTAGTAGATAGATCTTGGCTTGTTTGTGTGCATGCGGTAGAATTTTTTTGTTTTCCATGCTACGAACCCCTACAGTGGTATCAGAGCCAGGTCTATATGTAGATCTATTGCACGAGTAGAACACAATGGTCATTATGGGCGGTGGTGCTTTTATCATCAATTGCTTTTTGTGTACTTTGCATCTCGCGGTCTGATGGGATGAAGCGGCCCGGGCTAACCTTACATGACATCGTTCATGAGACTTGCTCCACGCTCAACATGCAACTTGTATTGCATAAGTGGCTTTGCGGGTGTCTGTCTCTCCCATCATAGTATAGATTCAATTTACAACGGGCACTTGATAGTTCAAGCATCAACATTGTGGTTCTTGTTCGTAAGCTAGAACAACACTTATTGAAAGCCCCAAACCACGTAAAATATGCAAAGAAAATTAGACGCGTCTAACTTTGTTTTGCAGGGGTGTGCTGTGATGTGATATGGACATGATTGTGATTATATATGATGTATTCAATGTTCCTTATTGTAAGTTGGCAACCGGCAGGAGCCATATGGTTGTCTTTTAAATTCCGTAAAGACATGCGTGTCTATTCAAAGTAGTTGTAATAGTTGAAGCTGGTGGATGACAACCATGAAACGACGCCATTGACCTTGACGCCATACCGGTGATGATGGAGATCATGTTCGTGCTTGAAGATGGAGATCGGAAGCACAAGAAGAAAGGCCATATCATATCACATATTATGAATTGCATGTGATGTTAATCCTTTATGCATCTTGTATTGCTTAGTATGCGACGGTAGCACTATAAGATGATCCCTCATGCACACAATTTCAAGTTTTAAAGTGTTCATCCTTAGTAAGCACCGTTGCTAAAGCTTGTTGTTTCGAAGCACCACGTGATGGTCGGGTGTGTTAGATTCTGCGAGTGTATATAACGTGAGCAAGCCAGATTTGCTCATGCGGAAGCTAAGGTTTGATCTTGACGAGCCTAGCATGTACATACATGGTCTCGGAACACGGATCACCGAAAGGTAAAGCATGAGTCATATAGTAGATATGATGAACATGTTGATTGTTCGCCATTGAAGCTACATCAACTCTCGTGATGATCGGTTTTGATATGGTGGATTTGATTCGTGTGATCGCTAAAACAATTTGAGGGATATTTTTTGAGTGGGAGTTCACCTAGATTAATTTAACTATTAATTAGAACTCAGTTTGTCATAAACTTAGTCTAAACTATTGCAAATATGTTGTAGATCAATGGCGTCCCCTACCATCAATTTTAATGCGTTCCTAGAGAAAGAAAAAAGTTGAAAAACAATGGAAGCAACTTTGCGGATTGGTTACGCAATTTGAGGATTGTCCTCAATGCTGGTAATTTGACCTATGTGCTGGATGCACTGGTGACACGCAGCCATCGCTACCGATGAAGTAAAGAATGTTTACCTCGCCGTAAGAATCAAGACTCCGCTCAAGGTGCTATCTTGTATGGTTTGGAATGAGAGCTTCAGAAAAGGTTTGAGAACCATGACCCACATGATATTGTCCGTGAACTCAAAATGATATTTGAGGCTCATGCAGCAGTTGAGAGTTATGAGGCTTTTGAAAAGTTCTTTAACTGCAAGATGGAAGAGGGCAGCTCCGTTAGTGAGCACGTGCTTAAGATGTCTGGGCACGCAAGTAAACTCGAAAGCTTGGGTATAGTGATTCCTAATTCTTTGGGGATTCACCGTGTCCTCCAATCACTGCCACCAAGTTACAAGAACTTTGTGATGAACTACAATATGCAAAACATGGACAAGTCATTGCCAGAACTCTTCTCCATGTTGAAATCTGCAGAAGTGGAGATCAAGAAAGAGCACCAAGTGTTGTTGGTCAATAAGACCACCAAATTCAAGAAGCAAGGCAAGTCTAAGAAAAAGGGAAACTTCAAGAAGGGCGGTAAGAAAGTTGCCGCGCCGATGAAGAAGGCCAAGGCTGGGCCTAAGCCTGATACTGAGTGCTTTTACTGCAAGGGAGAAGGTCACTGGAAGCGGAATTGCCCAAAGTACTTGGCGGATTTGAAGAACAGCAACATCAAGAAGAAAGGTATATCCGATATACATGTTATTGATGTGTATCTCTTAGTAGTGCCTGGGTATTTGATACTGGTTCGGTTGCTCATATTTGTAACTCGAAACAGGTACTGCAGAATAAACGGAAGCTAGCGAAGAACGAGGTGACGATGCGCGTTGGAAATGGATCAAAGGTTGATGTGATCGCGATCGGCACGCTACCTCTTCATCTACCATCAGTATTAGTTTTATACTTAAATAATTGTTATTTGGTGCCTGCGTTAAGCATGAACATTATATCATGATCTTGTTTATTGCGAGATGGTTACTTGTTTAAGTCCGAGAATAATGGTTGTTCGATTTATATGAGTAGTATGTTTTATGCACATGCACCTTTGATAGATGGTCTATTCTTATTTAATCTCGATAGTGGAAATACACATATTAATAACATTGAAGCTAAACGTTTGAAATTGAGCGATAACTCGACCTATATGTGGCAATCGCTGCCTTGGTCACATTGGAGTGAAGCGTATGAAGAAACTCCATTCCGATGGACTTCTCGAATCACTTGATTTCGAATCACTTGAAAGATGCGAAGCATGTCTGATGGGCAAAATGACTAAGACTCCATTTTCTGGTATGATGGAGCGAGCTACGGACTTATTGGAAATCATACATACCGATGTGTGTGGTCCAATGAGTGTAGCATCGCGCGGTGGTTATTGTTATGTTCTTACCTTCACGGATGACTTGAGTAGATATGGGTATATCTATTTCATGAAACATAAGTCCGAAACTTTCGAGAAGTTTAAGGAATTTCAAAGTGAAGTAGAGAATCAACGTAACAAGAAGATTAAATTTCTGCGTTCTGATCGTGGAGGTGAATATCTAAGTTATGAGTTTGGCGAGCATTTTAAGAAATGCGGAATACTTTCACAATTGACACCACCGGGAACCCAATAGCGTAATGGTGTGTCCGAACGTCATAATCGAACTCTCTTAGATATGGTTCGTTCTATGATGTCACTTACAGATTTACCGCTATCATTTTGGGGTTATGCATTAGAAACAGCCGCATTCACTTTAAATAGGGCACCATCTAAATCCGTTGAAACGACACCGTATGAATTATGGTTTGGGAAGAAACCTAAATTGTCGTTCCTTAAAGTTTGGGGTTACAAAGCCTATGTAAAGAAGTTACAGCCGGACAAGCTTGAACCCAAAGCGGAAAAAAGCGTCTTCATAGGATACCCAAAGGAAACTATTCGGTATACCTTCTATCATAGATCCGAAGGCAAAATCTTCGTTGCCAAGAATGGATCCTTTCTAGAGAAAGAATTTCTCTCGAAAGAAGTGACTAGAAGGAAAGTAGAACTCGACGAGGTTGTCGAACCTTCTCTCGAACTTGTGAGTAGCGCAGCATCGGAAGAAGTTCCTGTGGTGCCTGCACCAATAAGAGAGGAAGCTAATGATGATAATCATGAAACTTTGGTTGAAGTTGCTACAGAGCCTCGCAGGTCAACGAGAACTCGTACCACTCCTGATTGGTATGATCCCGTTATGAGTGTCATGTTGGTGGACAACACCGATGACCCTGCGACATATGAGGAAGCGATGATGAGCCCAGATTCCAATAAATGGCAAGAAGCCATGAAATCCGAGATTGGATCCATGCACGAAAACCAAGTATGGACTTTGGTGGACTTACCGGATGGCCGGAATGCTGTCGAGAACAAATGGATTTTCAAGAAGAAAACATGTGCTGATGGTAATGTTACTGTCTATAAAGCTCGACTTGTCGCAAAAGGGTTTCGACAAATTCAAGGAGTTGACTACGATGAGACTTTCTCACCAGTAGCGAAGCTAAAGTCTGTGAGGATTTTGTTAGAAATCGCTGCATATTATGATTATGAGATATGGCAGATGGATGTCAAAACAACGTTCCTCAATGGAGACATTGATGAAGAGTTATATATGATTCAATCCAAAGGTTGATGTGATCGCGGTCGGCACGCTACCTCTTCATCTACCATCGGTATTAGTTTTATACTTAAATAATTGTTATTTGGTGCCTGCGTTAAGCATGAACATTATATCATGATCTTGTTTATTGCGAGACGGTTACTTGTTTAAGTCCAAGAATAATGGTTGTTCGATTTATATGAGTAATATGTTTTATTCACATGCACCTTTGATAGATTGTCTATTCTTATTTAATCTCGATTGTGGAAATACACACATTAATAACATTAAAGCTAAACGTTTGAAATTGAGCGATAACTCGACCTATATGTGGCACTGTCGTCTTGGTCACATTGGAGTGAAACGTATGAAGAAACTCCATTCCGATGGACTTCTTGAATCACTTGATTTCGAATCACTTGAAAGATGCGAAGCATGTCTGATGGGTAAAATGACTAAGACTCCATTTTCTGGTATGATGGAGCGAGCTACGGACTTATTGGAAATCATACATACCGATGTGTGTGGCCCAATGAGTGTAGCATCGCGCGGTGGTTATCGTTATGTTCTCACCTTCACAGATGACTTGAGTAGATATGGGCATATCTATTTCATGAAACATAAGTACTAAACTTTCGAGAAGTTTAAGGAATTTCAAAGTGAGGTAGAGAATCAACGCAACAAGAAGATTAAATTTCTACGATCTGATCGTGGAGGTGAATATCTAAGATACG
Organism: Avena longiglumis; assembly: GCA_030063025.1. Classification (NCBI taxonomy): domain Eukaryota; kingdom Viridiplantae; phylum Streptophyta; class Magnoliopsida; order Poales; family Poaceae; genus Avena; species Avena longiglumis. Next base: position 449,113,895 of record CP125974.1, on the reverse strand, counting down.
AGTTTGGCGAGCATTTGAAGAAATGCGGAATACTTTCACAATTGACATCGCCGGGAACACCACAGCGTAATGGTGTGTCCGAACGTCGTAATCGAACTCTCTTAGATATGGTTCATTCTATGATGTCACTTACAGATTTACCGCTATCGTTTTGGGGTTATGCATTAGAAACAGCCGCATTCACTTTAAATAGGACACCATCTAAATCCGTTGAAACGACACCGTATGAATTATGGTTTGGGAAGAAACCTAAATTGTCGTTCCTTAAAGTTTGGGGTTGCGAAGCTTATATAAAGAAGTTACAGCCAGACAAGCTTGAACCCAAAGCGGAAAAATGCGTCTTCATAGGATACCCGAAGGAAACTATTGGGTATACCGTCTATCATAGATCCGAGGGCAAAATATTCGTTGCCAAGAATGGATCCTTTCTAGAGAAGGAGTTTCTCACGAAAGAAGTGACTGGAAGGAAAGTAGAACTCGATGAGGTTGATGAACCTTCTCTCGAACTTGCGAGTAGCGCAACACCGGAAGTAGTTCCTGTGGCGCCTACACCAATAAGAGAGGAAGCTAATGATGTTGATCATGAAACTTCGATTGAAGTAACTACGAAACCTCGCGGGTCAACGAGAACTCATACCACTCCTGATTGGTATGATCCCGTTATGAGTGTCATGTTGGTGGACAACGCCGATGACCCTGCGACATATGAGGAAGCGATGATGATCCCAGATTCCAATAAATGGCAAGAAGCCATGAAATCTGAGATTGGATCCATGTACGAAAACCAAGTATGGAATTTGGTGGACTTATCGGATGGCCGGAAGGCTGTCGAGAACAAATGGATTTTCAAGAAGAAAACATATGCTGATGGTAATGTTACTGTCTATAAAGCTCGACTTGTCGCAAAAGGGTTTTGACAAATTAAAGGAGTTGACTACGATGAGACTTTCTCACCAGTAGCGAACCTAAAGTCTGTGAGGATTATGTTAGCAATCACTACATATTATGATTATGAGATATGACAGATGGATGTCAAAACAGCTTTCCTCAATGGAGACATTGATGAGGAGTTGTATATGATGCAACCAAAAGGTTTTGTCGATCCTAAAGATGCTAACAAGGTATGCAAACTTCAACGGTCCATATATGGATTGAAGCAAGCATCCCGAAGTTGGAATCAACGTTTTGATAAGGTAATCAAAAGCTTTGGTTTTATACAAACTTATGGAGAAGCTTGTATCTACAAGAAAGTGAGTGGGAGCTCTGTAGTATTCTTAATACTATATGTAGATGACATATTGTTGATTGTGAATGATGTAGACCTTCTTAATAGTGTCAAGGATTATTTGAATAATAGTTTTTCAATGAAAGATCTTGGCGAAGCATCTTACATATTAGGCATAAAGATTTATAGAGATAGATCAAGGCGCCTAATATCATTGTCACAGAGTACATATTTGGACAAAGTTCTAAAGAGGTTTGGAATGGAAGATAGCAAGAAAGGGTTCTTGCTCATGTTGCCCAATACGACCTTGAGTAAAACTCAAAGTCCTGCAACGGTAGAAGATAGATAAAGGATGAGTAAGACTCCCTATGCCTCAGCCATAGGATCTCTAATGTATGCCATGTTATGTACTAGACCTGACATTGCATATGCTGTTAGTTTGACTAGCAGATATCAAAGTGATCCAGGAGAGGATCATTGGACAGCGGTCAAAAACATCCTTAAGTACTTGAGAAGAACTAAGGATATGGCTCTTTCTTATGGAGGTGATGAACAACTCGTTGTTAATGGTTACACCGATGCTAGTTGGAACACCGATCCGGATGATTCTAAATCTCAATTTGGATACGTATTTACTTTGAATGGTGCAGCAGTTAGCTGAAGGAGTGCAAAGCAAAGCGTTGTGGCGAGATCTTCAACTGGATCGGAATACATAGCTGCTTCAGAGGCTTCACAAGAGGCGATATGGATGAAGGAGTTCATTACAGAGCTCGGTGCGGTTTCAAGTGCGCTGGACCCAATGTCTATCTACTATGATAACATGGGCGCCATAGCCAATGCGTAAGAACCAAGGTCACACAAGAAGCTGAAGCACGTCAAGCTACGTTTTCAGGCTATTCGTGAGCATGTCCAAGATGGTGACATAAATATTTGCAAAATACTGTAACATCCCTAAAATCATGTTTCAAAACTCATGCATATCATCCATGCATCCATGATCATTTAGGGTTCCTTTTCAAAACCAATTCAAAAACAGGAGCATTCTTGTATGCCTATTATTTTATGTGAGCAAAACTTTGACCCAATGCTACTCTCTAATATGTGATTGTTGGTTTTAAACCAGATATATTTGATCCTATGGTTGATTGATGTATTCCAAAACTTGGACAAATTTTTAAAACAAAATATGACTTTAAAACAATTTTTATATCTTTATTGAAACATTGATAAAGGCACTGTTTATTTTGTTTAATCAAAGAAGACCAAGCTAGTACAAAGATACCACATGGTTTTATGCCCAAAAATATGAGTGTTACACTCTACAAAAATCCAGAAAAGATTTGAATTCAAATGGCTTTTGAAATCATTGAAAATGTTTCCTGAAAATTCAAACATAAAAAGAAAAAGAATTAAAAAATAAGAGAAGGCCGGCGCCAGACTTTTGGCCCATCAGCAAACTCAACCCACAAGCCCACCCGGCTGCTCTCCCTCGCTTCCTACCCGCTTTGCGTACCCACTCGTGGCGATTGGCCCTCACCGCCATGTCACCCCTTCGCCCTCAATCAACGCCGACCACCACCGCCGCAGCTTCCCCATCGATGCCGCGCTTAATTGCATTGGTTCAGCGAGTGATTTCCGCCCCCGCTCTGGCTACATAAACCCCTCCCCATCGCGACCATTTCCCCCAATAGAGCTAGCCAGAAGCGCCACCAGGCCCGCATTTTCGCACCAAGATCGAGCCACTCCGGCGGACGATTCCGGTAAGCTCCGTCCACCCCACTCGGTCTCGTTCACGCTAGCATGCTTCCTTCGACCACGTGTCGAGGGAATGACCACGGCAGATGCTGCAATCGGCAGCGAGTAGTAGAACGAAGGGCAAGGGCGGCCAGCCATCTGCGGTGCGAGATGAGGGCAAAGACACAGGTTTTACCTGTGTTCGCCCGGAGGGTAAAGACCTACCCCGCTAGATTGTATTATGGAAGTGTTTATAATGGGCGAACTCGGCGACTAGGCGGCGAGTTGCTTGGGTGTATGAGGGAACGATTCTACTCACCCCTTAGGAGGTTTATATAGACTTACCTCCCTAGGGTTTACATATCTCAACCGATTCGGTTACAACTTTGTTAATCGCTTAACTCAGACCGACTGGCCTATCTACCGCTCGGGCCTTGACCTCCGCCTGGTACCGATGGTCTTTGATCCACTCCGCTCGCAGCCCACTCGCCAGCCTTTGGGCGGTCGGAACGCCTGCCGAGGATACCCCAAGAGGCATATCCCCATCGAGTCCCCGAGGCCGCCGTTGATTAGGCGCGGTGGCGCCGCGCCGGAGTATACGGCTTCAAGTTGGCATCCAAATAATCGCCGGCTCCTCGCGAAGGAAAAAATCCGCGAACCGAGTTGTGTCTTGGGTGAACCGAACCAACGGGTCGCGCCTCGGCGAGTAAGTTAGCGAGCCGGGTGGCGTGAGGCGACCGTCGCGTGGTCAAACTAGCCTAAGGTAACTTAACGGTAACTTCGGCGTAATCATCGCGCGTAACGCCCCTAATCTGGCGGGCAGCTTCCGCTATATAAGAGGAATGGTAGGCTATCGGAAAACCAATCGCCCACCATTTCTTCCGAGTTCACACACCTTTCACCCGTTGATCCCGCGATCTGATCGACCCGCAATCCTCCGACCTCCAAGCAAATCCTCAGCCATGGCCCTCTCCACCGAACCTTGGGGTAGATCCAAGTGCACCAGGGCGCAACTGGCCTCCTTCGAGGAGGCCGGAATCTCGGGCCGGCATGAATCCCGCAGCCGAGAACGACCTGAACCCAGCGAGAGAGTTCATCTGCTTCACTAGTCACCTCGAGGGGTTTAGGGTTTCCACTTCTGTTCTTCCTGCGCTTACTACGGATCCAGCCGGATCTGGTCCCCATAGCATCGAGCAGCTCGCCATCTTTGTGGCTCATGAGTGTTATTTGGGCTGCCGGCCCTATTTTCCCTTGGGGCAAGATCTGTTCCATGGACGGATCAGCCGCGAGGAGGCGGGCGGCCCAATGCTAGCCGCGGGCGGCTTAACCTTCCAACTGAAATCCAAAGCCTCCTTCTTCGACTTGATGCTGCCGGCCAAAGCAGCGAGCGACTGGAAAAAGTCTTGGTTTTATGTGACCGAGGCGACCCCGGAAGACGAGGCGGCGATCCCACGGTACTCGGCCGACCGCTCCGAGCCGCGCAATCTCCAGGTCGCCAAGCTTCCCGACGACCAGCGGATGGTCGTCGACGAGATGCTCCAGACCATTCGCGGTCTGAAGAAGAAGGGGCTCCAGACGGTGAACCTGTACAACTGTTGGCTTGGCGGCGTCGCTCCACTCGCCCGACGCGAGCATTACATGTACCAAGACACGGCCGAGAAGACTCGACGAAGGCCTCGCCGAGTGGAAGCCGGAGGACTACCTCGGCGTGAAGAGGATCACCCAGCGGCATACACGGATGCGCAGCCGGGATCCTCCATACACCGCCAAGCGTCCGCCCAACGGTAATAATTTGATCTCGTTCGCAGCAGCATATGCGATCGCGGTAATTCTAACTTTGTTCCATGTTTAACGCAGCTATTTCAAGTGGTGGAAGGGTGGCTCCCACCACGATGACGAGAGCTCGGGCCATCCGCCCAGACACAGCGAGTCGCCTCCCGCCAAGGGCAATGAGGACGACGAGGACGAATCAAGAGGAGATCGCCCACCGTCCGAAGACCCGCTGGCAACGCTAGCGAACTCGAGGCGAGCAGAGCCTCGGCGCCATGACGATGACGAGGAACTCCGGAGACCACCTCGCCCGCTGCACTCCCAAGAAGAAGAAGAAGGAGAAAGAGGCGAGGGCCCCCGAGGAGGAGGACGAAGCCGAGGATGGTCTCACCGCGCCGGGCGAGCAGCTCCGATGCCCACAGCTCGGGCGACGGGCGGCCCGCAGCAACCGTCTGGATGCGCCATCCATGGAGGCACCATCGCTTCACTACCTCCGCCTTCGCTACCGGTCTCCGGGCTAGGGAGGCTCCGCCGTGGCGATTACCGCAAGGAGGTCCCGAGCGTGGCGGTCTCGCCTCGCAAGGAGGCTCCGGCAGCTCCACTTCGCGAGGGAGCCTCCGTCGAAGGCGTCCCGGAGGCGCCAACCGCTACCTCAACGCCAAAGAAGCCTCCAGATATTGGGCCTCGCTCGAACTGGGGCTTAGTCGCCGATTGGGCCCTGAGCTGGAGAAGCCGGCCGACCTCCATACTGGGCTGCGTTTCATTCCAGTCGCCAAGTGAGTGCACTCGGCCTTCACCTTTCTCTCTTAGTATTTGGATTATTTTGACTGAGTTGTCTCGATACATAGGACCGGAGTGAAGAAGATGGGCCACCCGACGGTGGCCAAGGTGCCCTCCGCCGCTAGCGAGGAGGAACCTTCTCGAAAGAGGAAGGTGGATGAAGTCGCCGCCGCCACGGAAGGCAGCAAGAAGGCCAAGGGCGACGACATCGTCCGCCAGATTCTGACGACATCGGGCGGGGCCGGGCTCAGTGGAAGCGACCGCCCACGGCGGGGCATTGCTGTTTAGGCCGGAGGAGGCGAGCTCCTTGGGCGCGGCGCAATCGCTACCTTCCCCGCTTCATGACCAAGGCGGCCACGGCGAGTGCCGCGACTCAACCCGCTCCGAGACCGCCGGGCGCTGAGATTGACCAACGTCCGCGGGCACACACCGGCGCTGCTGCGTCGTGGACGCGCGCAATCGCACGGCATGCTTGGCGGCCATCCAGTACCTCCGCCCCGAGGATCAGGTCGGTGTTTTGCAGCTGATTCTTTTAGTTTCTTGTTCTGTGCGTTCGAGTCTAGTCCCGAGCGCACTCGCTAAATTATAGCGGGTGGGCACCGAGTATTTTTGAGCCGCCACCCCGAAAGTGCGCATCGCTAAATTATAGCGGTGGGCACCGAGTATTTTTGAGCCGCCAGTGCGCTTTTCGCTAAATTATAGCGGTGGGCACCGAGTATTTTTTTGAGCCGCCAGTCTCGGGCGCACTCCGCTAAATTGTAGCGGTGGGCACGAGTAATTTTCAACCGCTCCCTCGAAAGTGCTCACCCACTAAATTTTAGCGGGTGGGCACTTAGGAATTTTCATGTGTGCCGACTTTGAAGACGCATGGTCTGTACTGAGTCGGCAGAGCGATTGGCTGCAAGCAGGCGTCGAGAAGGAACTGCTCTCCGAAGCAAACAAGGAGCTTCAGTTGTGGCTGAAAGTGAGGTGGCTCGCCAAGAGCTTGTCCTCGCTGGAGAACCGAAGCGGTGCGTATTGGGCACCGCCGAATGTAAGATCGCCGCCTCGAGCGAATCGAGGGAGGCGAAGAAGCAAGCTCGTGAACGGCGGCGAAGGCCGCCATTGCGGCCGCGGAGGACGATCGAAGGCGCTGAAGCCATCATTGTTGGGCTTCGTAACGACCATACATCGCTTCAAAGTTTCATCACGGGCTCGCCTACCATTGCTTGGTGAGTGCGCCTTCCTTGCCTTATGATTGTTGTTTGTGGTTTCCATTATACTCATACTTGTCTCCTTCTCGCAGGTCGTGTTATTGGCTGCCAAGAAGCGAACTCTCTTGACGCGAGGGAGTGCGTGAACATGCTCGTCGACCGGTGACGTTGTCGCGACTGCATACGCCGCCTACCTCCAAGAGATGTCGCCCACGGAGGTCATTCCAAAGTGACCTCGTTGAGGTGTGGAGTACTTGGAGAAGGCACCCGTCGTCGAGAGTTCATGACGGTCGGCGTTTCGTCATGGAGCGCCGACGGCCTTGAGCCTTGGGCTCGCCCTCGAGGACTTCGATCTCGATGATGTGACGAGTGGATACCCTTCATCGACCGCGGTGGATCTGTCCGAGGTCCTCGTTGCGTGAACGCGCCGCCGCAGCATTGAGCGCGTCGTCGATGGGCGACCTTCTTCCTTACCAAGAGACGGTCGTCGCGCCAACGACCCGAGCCGCATCGCGACTTCAAGGTTGAGCAGCCCTTCCGCGGCGATGGCGGGCGAGCCGACGTATCCATCGAACCCGCATAACGCGTTCATCCGTAAGCGCCGGACGCTGGTGCCTCGCCGTCAAGCCCTAGAGTAGTTTAGTTTGCCCAAATGTGTTAGCAGCAGTTCTGCCGAGTAGGCATATGTTGTAATGTAAGACAATGCGATATGCGATTGAATGGAACGTTGTGTTCATTTTGCTATTTTTTTGCGTGTTTTGGATTGATTTTGGGTGAGTCCCCGAGCGCGTCCGCCCTTTGTGGGGTTCCCCTTGTATATGATGTTTTGTTGTTTATCATGTGTATGTTGGTTGAGTCGACTCGCCCGAGCTCGAGAGCCAGCAAGGCGACTCCCTCGAGTGCTCAGATGCTTTACCGCTTTTCCAGACGCGAACGGGGTGGCCGAGTCCCCGAGCGTGGTACTTGGTAGTTCAAGGCGCGACTCGAGGGTGGTTGAGGATCGAGCGTTGGTGTGAGCGCTGCCCCGCCTGGCCCGGTGGGTCGATCCGCGTGCAGTCCCGGCACGCCTTCTTACTTGGCGTTTTCTCGTCCGATCGAGACGAATCGGTATTCAGTCCCCGAGCGTGGTACTTAGCCGCTCGAGTCGCTATGCCGAGGATGCAGAGGACCAGGGTCGCTGAGAAGCGAGGATGATGTCTTGGTTCGTAAAACCAGTCGAGCTAGGCGACTCGATGGGGCTCCGGATTGGCGTTTTCGTGGACGATGCAAGACCTGAATGACTCGGTTCTTACATCGCACTACTTAGCCGCGGTCCGCTGTACCAAGGGTTGACTTCGTATTTTAGCATGACGCTGTTAATTACGAAAAGCGAGTGGCACAAGGCATGGAGAGTAAACGAATTTTGCAAGAACTGCTTTTTTTATTCATAGCGACCGGAGAGTACACATGTGGGGTTCTAGGTATAGAACTTCCGGAGGAGATTTACATTCCACGGCCGCTGACGCCGAGTTCACCGCCCCCGCGACGCCGACGAGGTAGTAGGCGTCGCTGTTTAGCACGCTCGATAGCGAACGGGCCTTCCCATGGAGGGAGAGCTTGTGCATGCCCTTCTTGTCCCGGATGAGGCGTAGCACCAAGTCGCCTCGGAAGGTGCGGGTTTTCACCCGTCGGCCGTGGTAGCGACGAGCCTTGCCGATAGATAGCGGTGCGCGATCGGGCGAGGTCGCGGCCGTCGAGTTGGTCGAGCCCATCTTGGCGGGCCAGTTCGCTTGCGGCCTCCGATAGTGGACGATCCGCGCGAGTCGTGTTCGAGGTCGGCAAGGCGACGCTTCCGCGCCAGAGACCATGAAGAAGGGGTGAATCCGTCGACCTGTTGACCGAGGTGCGGATTCCCAGATGACGGAGGGAAGCTCTTCGACCCAAAGCATCCAGCGTGCGCCGAGTGGTACTTGGAGTCGCGGCCAGGCCGTGGAGGATGCTTTGCTGGCTCCGCCTGGCCGTTGGATTCCGGGTGCGGCGACGCGAGGTCGAGCCGGATGTGGTGCTCCTCGCGAACTCGCCATTGCTCCCTTGGCGAAGTTTGTGCCGTTGTCCGTGATGATGCTGTTGGGGAAACCGTAGCGGTATATGAGCTCCAGAGGAACTTAGTGGCGCCTTCCGTCGCATTTCGGACTGGCTTGGCTTCTATCCACTTTGTGAATTTGTCGACGACCAGCAGGTGGGTGTAGCCGAGGGGCCTTTTGAAGGGGCCTATGTCCATGCCCCACACGGCGAATGGCCGTGATGGGGATTGTTTTGAGCGCCGAACTTGAACGCGGCGTCCGTTGGCGATTTCGCACCGCGCATCGCTGACGATATCGGCAGCGCCGGGCGCAGCGGTGGGCCAAGAGAAGCCGTGTCGCATGGCTTTGGCGATCAGGAGCGCGCGGCGTGGTGGCCGCATCGCCGAGTGGATGTCGTGTAAGATTTTGCGCCCTTCACTGGTTGGACGCAGCGTTGAACACGCCGGTGACGCTTGTGTAGCTCGCCGTCGATGATGGTGTAGGACTTGCATCGGCGAACAATCATTCGAGCGCTTGTCTGTCTGGGCAGGTTGCCCGCCTCCGTAGGTGATGTAGGGCTTGGTCCGCCGTTCGTTCGGTGACGAAAAGCGACCAAGGTTGCCTCGTTGAGCGGGACTCCAATGTCGATCTCCTTCGGAGGAGAGACTGACGGCGTGAAGATGGTGTCGAGGAACACGCCGGCGGGTGGTGCGGATCGTGCCGACCCGATGCGAGAGAGGGCGTCGGCCTCCTCGTTTTTCCTCCTGTCGATCCACTCGACCGAGTAGCCGGTGAAGTATGCCGCCATGGTAGGGGAGACGGCGTCGCAGGTGCCGGCGACTTGACCTGCAACGAGGTCGGAGTCTCCGTAGCACCGAAGGCGATTGACGCTCATCTCCTTTGCGGCTCGCATGCCGTGGAGCAGGGCCTCGTATTCGGCCATGTTATTGGTGCAGGGCGTGAATTCGAGGCGGAGGATGTAGCGGATCTTGTCGCCTTTTGGTGAGGTCAGCACTATCCCGCCTCTGCGCCGTCCGCGTTTGGACCCGTCGGGCGTGCTCCAGAATGTAGGTATGGCGGCTTCTCCGCTGCCGGGCCTCCTCGGTCGGCGAGGAAGTCGCTGCTCGCGATTTGATCGCCTCCGTGGCTCAGATTTAATGTTGTGGACGCCGATCTCGACGGCCCACTTGGCGACTCCGCGCCTCGCGATTGCGGATGATGTCTTGTAGTGGAGCCGAGGAAACGACCGTGATGGGGTGCTCACGGAAGTAGTGCGGCAATCGCCGCTGAGCTCAAGACCGCAGATACCAGCTTTTGGTATCAGGGTATTTGGCGCGACCGGTTAAAACCTCGCTGATGTAGTATACCGTCCGGACTGGGCGCCTTTTCCTTCTTCCGTCGCTCGACGACCATTACAGCCGACGACGCGCTCGGACGCCGCGACGTAAACCAGCATGGGCCTTTGTCGACGGGTGCGGCGAGTAGTGGCGCGTAGTAGCACCTTTTTGAGGTCGCGAGCTGCCGTCTCTCCTTGTCCCACCGGAAGGTGGGATTCTTGCATCAGCGGTATAGGGCATCGCTTTTCGCCCAAGCGGGGATGAAGCGATCGAGAGCCGCCACACGCCCGCCAACTTCGACGCCGCGCAGCACTCGGGTTTGCCGAGCGATCGTGTCGATCTTTGTTGGGTTTGCCTCGATCCTCGCTTGGAGACGACGCACTTAGCAATTGCCCGCGGTACACCAAGGTGCACTTGCGGGTTGAGCTTTATCTTGTACCTCCGCAGTTGGCGAAGGTCTCGCCAGATCGGCGAGTAGGTCGCCTTTGGCGAGCGGATTTTACGACCACGCCGTCGATGTAGACGCGGGATGTTGCGCCAATTTGGCTCGCGAGGCATTCTTGCATGCACCGCTGGTAGGTCGCCCGGCGTTCTTGAGGTCAAGGTCATGGCGGTGTAGCGAAGGCTCAATGGCGTGATGAACGCCGTTTTCCTCGCCTCGACAGCCATTTTGATCTGGTTATACCCGAGTAGGCGCCGAGGAAACACAATGACCGAGCCAGCGGTGGAGTCGATGATCCGATCGATCCGCTGGAGGACGAATGCTCCTTTGGGCAAAGGCCGTTTCGTGTTTGTGTAGTCGATACACATTCTCCGTGTCCCGCTTTTTTCGACCAGACTGGGTTTGCCAGCCACTTGAGTATTTGATTGGCGAATGAAGCCGCAGCGATCAGCGCCGCACTTCTCGGCGATTGCTCGACGGGCGCTCTTCATTGAAGGCCAGCGATCGCTGACCGGTCGCACTTTGGGGTCGGCGTTTAGTTTGTGCTCACGAGCTCCCTAGGGACACCAGCATGTCGGAGGGTTTCCATGCGAAGATGTCCCTATTCTCACGAAGGAACTCGGCGAGCGCCTTCCTATGCCGGGCTCATGCTGTCCCGATCGTCACCGTCTGGCCGGGTCGCCTGGGACCAGCTCGACGGCTTGGTGTGCGTCGTGGCCTCAAAGGTTGAGGTGTTTGCGCCCTCGAGTTGGGCTTCTTGAGTATTGTGGGGTCGTCGTTGTTGACCCCGCCGTATTTGGCGAGCTCATCGGCGTGACTAGCTTCCGCGATCACGGCGCCGGCGAAGTTCGCCCTTTGGCCTCGCATTCGCGGCCATGTCGGGTCGCCGCTGATGGTGATGACGCCGCACGCCCGGAGCTTCATCGCGTTGACGCCAGAGTGGGTGCCGCCATGAATTTGGCGAACGCTGGCGCCTGTGACGCAATGGTAAGGGCTGTCAAGGGCACCACTCAAGACGATCCGCCGTGCGGAAGTTCGCCGAGTGCCAAGGTGACGGTAGCGTGACCTTGCCGATCGGGTACGCCTTCCGACCGGGACGGCGCCGTGGAACGTGGTGTGGTTGTTCGATCATCGATCGCGGAGCCGCAGTCAAGGTGTCGAGGTAGAGGATGTTGATGGAGCCGCCGCCATCGTAGTCTTGGGGAGCCGAGTCGCCGACCTTGGGCTTGACCACCAGGGCGACTCGCCCCGGATACTGGCGCGTGGCGAGTGGTCTTGCCGGCCTGTGTGATAGGCTGCTCACCAGTTCAGAACCGGGGACGCCTGTCGCCACCGCTGACGGCGACGGGCTGGCGATGACCTTCTTCTCGTTCGTGTTGGAGCCGTGAAGGTGTGGAGCGAGCCGCTACTTTGCCGAATTTTCCGCCATTTTGCGGGTCGTTGTCGGTGTCCTCCGCGCGCGTCGTGCCTTCTCGATCTCCCCGAGGGTGTGGCAATGGCGGTGGTGTGTGGCGGGCTTTCCTTCCCGCTGAACGCACATGGTTGGTTAAGGAGGGCCGCGATCGAACCTTGGCTTGTTCTTAGTTCCCGCCGCCGCCGCTGCCTCCGTCGCGCGGTAGCTCTTGGGGTCGCGCAGCGCGTGCCCAGCATTGGCGACGAAGTCGACTCGCCATCGTTGCGGCGCTTGCTCGTGAGGCGAGTGCCTGTAGCGTAGGTCGGCTCGGCGGCCGCCGCCGCCGCCATGCGCCGTTGTCCGCCGACTCGCCGTCGACGCCTTGATTGGGATCTTCCTCGGCGATCGTTTGGCGATCTCGAGGAGGTCGGGATGTTGTCGAGTGTGCGGGCGTGTCACTTGAGCTTGGCGACCGAGGCTCAGAGCGGCACGAGGTCTTGAAGCAATGGATCGCGTGTCCGGTGGATGCCGACCGCTGTACCAGAGCTCTTGCCACCGCTGGACCCAATGCGGGTCGACTCGCGGGTCCCCGGACGATCGCTCCAGTCCTCGATGGTGGTGGCGGTGTAGGAGCACTCGAAGTGCTCGACGGCGTCTCGCATTTCCTCCTGTGAGTCGACATCGCCCCGGGGAGCGTGTTGATCCATTCGCACGCCCCTCCATCATCGCTGGGAGGTAACGGGCTGCAGTAGGTCGGTGTGACCCGCGATCCCCATTGCCATGAGGTATGTGTCGCGCACCGCTGGGTCGCACGAGGAGTCGATTTTTCGATCTCCTTCGCGCCTTGAAGTTGGGTGGTACTTTTCGCCTCGGATCATTGGTCCGGGCACTTGGGCCCTAGTCGACAAGCGACCCCATAGGCTCGCCATCGCGCGAGTAGTTAGGGTGTGCCGCAGTTGGCCGGCGCGCCGCTTTGGTTGTTGATGATGTGAGTGCGAAGGCCGATCGGCTTTCCATTGGCGGCGAGGTTGGTCGCCCTGGGATCGCAGGGAGAGTGCGCATTCGCTGGTCGTTGGAGCTGCAGTGGCTCTGGCGGCAATTGAGGGTGTTTGCCACCGCTGGACGGCCGCTGAGGCCGCCCGCCCCGAGGAGCGCGAGTACACTCGCCTCGCAGTCGGGCGCCGCTTTGCTCCACGGCCTTCGCAGTAGGGCCCGACATACCGGATCTGTAAGGCGCCGCCGGCCGCCGTGATCTTGTCGGCCGGCTCGGCCTGCCACGAGGTTGTCCATCGGGTGGAGAAACGGTGGAAGGCCGTTCGCATCTCGCCCGTGAGGAGACGACTATCCGCTGGCTGGTCCTCGAGGGTGCGGTTGGGTGGTGGTGGGGCACCCATCGCCGCTGATCTGGCGGGCGGTTGCTTCCTCCCGGTGGCGCGTTTCGCATCGCTTCGGCTATGCGAGTCGGGTCGTTCGTCGCCGAAGTTCAGGCGCTCGAACGGTGGGGTTCAGCGTGACCTGGTCCGCCGCTGGTGGTAGCGTGATGCCTTGCGCTGTCACCGCCGAGGCGAAATTTTTCGCGCCGCTCCTGCATCGCCTCCGCCGCCAGCGGAGTTCCTCGACCGCCGTGGCATTAGGAGGATCGGGTGGAGAAAGGGTCCTCCGGCGGATCGGTGCCGTGGCCATGTAGGTCGCGTGGCGATCGCACCGTCGTGGAGGTCGGCGGAGTTCTCCGACCCGAGTCAAAGTCAAGATCCCGAGGATGGAGGGGTCTCGAAATCTCCGCGTTGGAGACTGGCGATGGAGCCCGCGACGAGGCCGCGGTGATGGATCCGCGAGTGACGCCGGGTCGCCGAGTCGGCGTCGCCGGTGAGGGTCGCGTCTTCGCGCCGCTGAGTTCTCGCCACGTTGTGGGGCCGAGTCGTACTCGAGGCGCAGGCGGATCGTGGCGGATCGGCTCTGGAGAGCCGATCGCGTGGTGGCGACTCGCGATGCGAGCCGAGTCCTCCGAGGTGATGACGCCGGTGAAGCCGACGAGGCCGATCGTGCCGATCGGCAGATCACGCTGGCGTGACGGTCGCGCCGGACGTAGCTGCTTGGCAAGATCTGGAGCATCTCGCCAATCGCTATCATGCGGCGGTGGCGACCGCCTCGCTGATGGGCAGATTGGATCTCGCCGGTAACACCGCCTGACCGCCAGCCCCACGGGGCGCCACGCCGAGGGAATGACCACGCAGATGCCGCAATCGGCAGTAGTAGAACGAAGAAGGGCAAGGCCAGCCATCTGCAAGCGAGATGAGGGCAAAGACAGTGGTTTTACCTGTTCGCCCCGGAGGGTAAAGACCTACCCGCTAGATTGTATTATGGAAGTGTTTACAATGGGCGAACTCGGCGACTAGGCGGCGAGTTGCTTGGGTGTATGAGGGAACGATTCTCTACTCACCCTTAGGGAGGTTTATATAGACTTACCTCCCTAGGGTTTATATATCTCAACCGATTCGTTACAACTTTGTTAATCGCTTAACTCGACCGACCGGGCTATCTACTACTGGGCCTTCGACCTCCATGCCTGGTACTGATGGGCTTTGATCCACTCGCCGCTCGCAGGCCCACTCGCCACCTTTGGGCTGGGCCGGAACGCCCCGCCGAGGATACCCCAGTAGGCATATCCCCATCACCACGCGACTCACGTCATGCGTTTTCCTTGTCTGCTCGTGGCCTAGATCGACGGATTCGAAAACCGTCGCAAGTGCCCGACGCTTTCCTCAACTCCGATGAGAAATCACGGTACGAATCGAGTGCCCCTTGAACTCTCCTTGAAACCATCTTGCTTACTGTGACTTTGCGCACCCCCTGATGCGTTTTATTCGTGCAAGGACGGCGCAGAGCCTCGGCAACGTTGACGTCTGCAACCACCCGACGCCGCGCACGACTCCGACGAGCTCCAGCGACCACCTATGCGCGTCCCTTCGCCAACGAAGCCTACCTCGAGCATCAGCAGCACACGGCGAGCACAGTAAGCCCCTTCTCCCTCTCCCGCGCGACCTAGAACGTCGGCAACGACTCTGACAGAGCCGCCGCCGCCAGTCGCCGCTGCTAGCGCCGCCCGTCTGTGGTCGATAGATCTGTGGCCGTAGGATCTAGATCCAACGTATAAGGTTAGAAATGTGACAAAGAGGTAAGGAGCAGATCTGGCCGCGCGTTTTAGTTAGATCTAACAGTTCGCAAGCGCGATCCAGCGCGAAGCGGTACCAGCCAATCAGATGCCGCCGCGTGTTTGTGAGTTAGATTTAAAATCAGAAATTTGATCTATTAGATGTTAAAACTTGTTTAATTCATAACTTTTGATTTCCACGTCCAAATTTGACAAATTTTATATCAATGGAATCAGGAGAGAAAATCCTTTCCATTAATGCAATATGTTTAAATTTTTGCTTCTGTTAAAATGGTTGTTTTTTCAGAAACATTTGTAGGCATAATTTGGGTATAATAATTATTTGAAAAATGTTTTATTGTTCAAATAAAGTTTATTTGGCAAGTTTTGAACTTGTTTATGATTCAGTACTGTGCACTTGTCTTGTTTGGTGTAGAGAATCATCACATGGCATTATGCATGCATCCATATATTTTTGCTTGTATTTATTTTGTATGTGATTTTGGTGCTATTATTTTATGTGTAGATTTTGGTGCAAATAGTGATTGTGATTGTGAGGATTGTAACTACTCTCTAAACTACCAAGGCAAGTGGTGCTTCATGATTTATTCCTATGTTTTTCAACTATGCATTAGAAATATTTTGCTAGACTTGCATGGATATTTTGATCTATATGCTATGCTTGGGAAATCCTAGTAGTTGTAGAATTGCTAGAATTATTTCTAAGTCTTATCAATGCAATGCTTAGCCTAGCTAGTAGCTACCAAGGGTGGTTATATATTCATACTATGAGAAAATATTTCTAAGTCTTTGGACTTGAGTTTTGTTTAACAAAACAACTAAGTGAATGAAATACCTGGGTGGAATGGAAGGAATGGTTTATGTTGAGTGGTTACACAAGGCCCATTTCTATGGTTTACCTTGTGTATCTCACTTGTGGAAATCCACCCAGGAACAAAGGGATTTGAGATGCCATATGTTAAGAAGCTTCTAGTGCAGCCACTTGGCAATATGGGCTCTGCCTGGATCATATAGGTTGCAATAACTTAGCCATTTGGACAGTTGGTGGTAGTGGGATGATAGGTTGGAGCGCGTCCATTTGGTCTAAGGGAAGGCTTCTGAAAGATCCTGTCTTGGTGAAAATCAAGTCTTGTGGGGAAAGTGCACAACCTCTACAGATGGAAGAATCTAAGTACTTAACCATGTCCCTGGTATTGGACAACTTGAGCATCAATACATGGAAGCTATCAAGAATCTCCTCATCCCAATTTCTAAGTAAAAACTTTTGGTTGAACAAGGGTGAAGGTCCCTAATGTATATTGGTGGTTCCTTGGGAAAGATTTTGACAAAGAAAAACTTAGTGTTTTCAACTAATAGGTAAAACCTATTTTGAGCAAAGCAAGCCTAAGCTACACTTAGCCAAAATACATATAGTATTTAGTCTACCAATATTCTACTAAGGTATCACTTGCCAATACTATTCCAATGTATTGACCCACTGTGGCTGTAACTTGTGATGTTGCAGGTTATTCTGATGATGATTAGGAGTCATGAGTCTACACTCAACATGCTTGCCTGTGGCACATGAAGATGAAGACTTATTTATCTTATTACATATTTAAACTCTTGTACTAGGCCTGTGGCCATGGAGTTGTAAAAGACTATGTTTGTCTTTGGAATGACTTGTAATAATGACCTTTGTTTCTGTGTACTTCATATTAAACTGTGGATGCTAGCATTGATCCAGGGACTAGCATTGCAATCACAGGGATCCTTACCTTTATAAAGGGAGGGATCTTACAAGTACACACAAATCTAAATGTGGCGGATCCGTTGATTAAACCTCTCCCGAGGGCAAAACATGACCAGCACCAAACCGCCATGGGTGTTCGGTATATTACCATGTAATCTAGAATAGATGACTCTAGTGCAAGTGGGAGACTGTTGGAGATATTCCCTAGAGGCAATAATAAAAGAAGTTATTATTATATCTTTGTGTTTATGATAAATATTTACATTCATGCTATAATGGTATTGACCGGAAACATTAATAATTGTGTGATTTGTAAACTAAATTAGAGTCCCTGGTAAAGCCTCTTTTGTTGGAATTATTCCCTAGAGGCAATAATAAAGATGTTATTATTATAATTCTTGTTCATGATAAAGTTTATATTCCATGCTAGAATTGTATTAAGCGGAAACTTTAATACTTGTGTGGTTTATGAAAAACACCGTGTCCCTAGTATGCCTCTATGGACTAGCTCATTGATTAATGATGGTTAAGGTTTCCTAACCATAGACATGGGTTGTCGATTAATAATGAGATCACATCATTGGGAGAATGGTACGATGGATAGACCCAAATCAAGCAAAGCAATTAGATCGTGTCATTGTGTTCATCTTTGCGAAGCTTTTCTTATGTCAAATATTGTATTCCTTAGACCATGAGATAATGCAACTCCCTGGTATCGGAAGAAAGCTTTGAGGTCATCAAACGTCATCCTATGAGAGGGTGATCATAAAGGTGTCTCTCAGGTGATCGGAAAGTACTTGTTGGGTTGTATGTATCGAGATGGGATTTGTCCCTCCCAAGTCGGAGAGATATACTTCGGGCCCACTCGGTAATCGATATCAACACCGCTTGCAAGCACGTGGTTAAGGAGTTAATCACAAAGTGATATCGGATTACGGAACAGTAAAGTACTTGTGTGAACGAGATTGAACTAGGTATGCCGATGCCGACGATCGAATCTCGCAAGTAAAATATCGCGTGTGAAGGGAATATGTATATGGGATTAATTGAATCGCATCGTGGTTCATCCGATATGATCATCGATGAGTATGGGAGTCAATATGGGTTTCGCACTCGCTGTTGATTATTGATAGAAGATCATGTCTGCATATTCTCGAACCCGCAGGGTCACACACTTAACGTGTCTCGACACTAGGATAGAATGGATAATTGGTTTATGAGTTTTTGTTCGGAGTCTAGGATGGGATCCGGGACATCACGAGAGGTTCCGGAATGGTCCGGAGAATAAGATTCATATAAGGCAAAGCAGTTTTTGGAGTTCGGAAGTGTTTCGGATTGTTCGGTATTGTACCGGAAGCTTCTAGAACCTTCCGGAGTGGGACCAACGTGGCCCCACTTGTTGGGAGGGGCGTGGGCCTACGAGGGAGTGCCCTGGCCGCATTGGGATAGGGGCACAAGGCCCCATAGGCCTAGCCGACCAAGCCCTAGGGGAAACCCTAGGGGGAGCTTCTAGAAGGGGGGGGGGAACTTGCCCCCCACTCCTCCCCTTTGGCCGCCGGCCCTAGGCTTGGAGGAGGGGCAAGGGGCAGCCTCCCACCCCTCTATATAAATAGGGCTAGGGGCGCACCCTCCCCCTACACCTCCTCAAGCCCTAGCCGCCCAGCTGCCCTCCTCTCTCTCACCCTCCCGACTGCGCGTAGGCGAAGCCCTGCCGCAGAAACTCTCCACCGTTTGCACCACGCCGTCGTGTTTTAGATCAAACCTATCTCTCCACCCCACTTGCTGGACCAAGGAAGGAGGAGACGTCGAGGTGCCGTACGTGTGCATCTCTCGGAGGCATCGCCACTTGCGGTGTTGGATCAGATCGAATCGCGAGGAGGAGAAGCGAGTACGACTACATCAACCACGTTCCGTCGAACGTTCCGCTGTGCGAATCTTCAAGGGTATGAAGATCTCATCTATTCCCCCTCATTGTTTGAATCTCCTAGATTAGATCTTGGCTTCCCCGTTCACATCCGTAGAATTTTTTTGATTTACTATGTTGCGAAACCCTTCAGTGGTATCAGAGCTAGATCTATGCGTAGATGTGTTTCACGAGTAGAACGCAACATGCTTATTGCGGGCGTTGATGTTTTCTGTTGCAAGCCTCTTGTTTGTGTACTTCTTATGACGCGGGATAGTGATATCGAAGCGGTCCAGGCCAACTTTACGCGACCTCGTCATGACCGCTCGCACTTGACGTGTGGCTTGTTCCACACATGCGGTGGATGCCGCTTTCACTATAGTTGTCATGGGATTTACACCGGAGTTTGGCAACCATAATATCGCCGTTGTGGCTTTCCGTAGGTAAGAATCGTTCTTAGCTTGTTACTCCCATAAGCCACGTAAAACATGCAACAACAAAGTAGAGGCGTCTAACTTGTTTTTGCAGGGAGTGTTTCTGTGATATGGTATGGCCCAAGATGTGATGTGTATGTTGTATGAAATGATCATGTTTTGTAATGTTTCACGACTTGCATGTCGATGAGTACACAACCGGCAGGAGCCATATGGTTGTCTTTATAATTGTGTATGACCTGTGTGTCAACTTCTTATACGCTATGTAATAGCTTTACTTTATCGCTAAGTAGTTAGCAATAGTTGTAGTTGCTATTCGTGGTGGAGGCAATCATGGTGGAGTGATGGAGATGATGCTGGAACACACAAGATGGAGATCATTGCGCGGAGATTGGCTATACCATGTCACATAAAATTATATGCATGTGATGTTTATCCTTTTATGTATCTTATTATGCTTAGATCACGACGGTAGCATTATTAGATGATTCCTCACTTAAAAGATCAAGATAAAACTGTGTTCTCCCCATGTATGCACCGTTGCAAAAGTTCGTCGTGTTCAAGCATCACGTGATGATCGGGTTCTATAAACTCTACGTTCACATACAACGGGTGCAAGCCAGTTTTGCACACGCGGAAATACTTGGGTTTTACTTGACGAGCCTAGCATGTACAGACATGGCCTCGGAACACACGAACCGAAAGGTTAAGCATGAGTCATATGAATGATATGATCGACACTTTGTTGTCCACCATTGAAACCACATCTCTTCTTGTGAAGATCGGATTAGGTGTGGTGAATTTGGATCGTGTTCACTAAACAACTTGAGGGATGTTGAATTTAGTGGGAGTTCACCTAGTAATATGATTAAGTTGAACTAGTTATCATGAACATAGTCTAAATTGTACTTGCAAATTTTGTAGATCAAATGGCTAAGTCCAACTTCAATGTTTTTGCTGAGAAAGAAAAGCTTAAGAACAATGGGTCTAACTTCACCAACTAGTTCCGCAATCTGAGAATCATTCTCTCTCGCGGACAAAAGGACTATGTCCTTGAGAAAGCGCTAGGTGACGCCCCTGCTGTAGATGCACCGGCTGATGAGAAAACTGTTTATCAGTCGCGCAAAGATGATTATGGTGTGATTAAGAGCACCATGTTGTTTTCTATGGAATCGGACCTTCAAAATCGTTTTGAAGATTTCCCCGGGCCCTTTGAGATTCTTGAAGAACTGAAAACTATGTTTCTGACTCAGGCCCGTTCTAAGAGATATGAGATCTCTGAGAAATTCTTTAACTGCAAGATGGAGGAAGGGAGTTCCGTTAGTGAGCATGCCATTAAGATGTTGGGCTACACTCAACTCCTTGAGCAACTGGACTGCAAGATTCCGGAGGAGCTCAAGATTGACAGGGTTCTGCAATCACTCCCTCCTAACTACAAAGGTTTTGTAGTTACTCATAATCAGATTGGTTCCACTGATACGATCACCGAGCTCTTCACTAAGCTGAAAGCTGCGGAGGTGGACATCAAGAAAGATAATCATGTGTTGATGGTCAACAAGCCCCCAGCTTTAAGAAAGGTAAGGTGCAAAGAAGCCCTTCAAGAAGGGCAGCGGCAAGCGTATTTCCCCTGCAGAGAAGAAGCTCAAGTCTGGACCTAAGCCGGACACTGAGTGCTTCTATTGCAAGGACAAGGGTCACTGGAAGCGCATCTGTCCAAAGTACTTAGCGGACAAGAAGGCTGGCACCATCAAAGGTATATTTGATATACATGTTGTTGATGTTTTCCTTACTAGCCCTCGTTGTAGTGCCTGGGTATTTGATACTGGTTCAGTTGCTAATATTTGTAACTCGAAACAGGAGCTACGAAATAGACGACGGCTAGCGAGGGATGAGGTGACGATGCGCGTTGGCAACGGATCAAGAGTTGATGTGATGGCCGTTGGCACGCTCTCCTTAGTTTTACCTTCGGGATTAGTTTTAAACCTCAATAAATGTTATTATGTGCCTGCGTTGAGCATGAACATTATATCTGGATCGTGTTTATTGCAAGATGGTTATTCATTTAAATCGGAGAATAATGGTTGTTCTATTTATATGAGTAACATCTTTTATGGTCATGCACCTGCTATGAATGGTTTATTTCTTCTGAATCTCGAAAGAGATGAAACACACATCCATAACATTGAGGCTAAGAGATGCAAGGTAGATAGTGATAATACTACTTATTTGTGGCACTGCCGTCTAGGTCATATTGGTGTAAAACGCATGAAGAAACTCCATTCTGATGGACTTTTGGAGTCTCTTGATTTTGAATCATTTGACACGTGCGAGCCGTGCCTCATGGGCAAGATGATCAAAACCCCGTTCTCCGGAATGATGGAGCGAGCAACGGACTTGTTGGAAATCATACATACCGATGTATGCGGACCAATGAGTGTTTCGACGTGCGGTGGATATCGCTATTTTCTCACTTTTACTAATGACTTAAGTAGATATGGGTATATCTATTTAATGAAACATAAATCTGAAACGTTTGAAAAGTTCAAAGAATTTCAGAATGAAGTGGAAAACCATCGTAACAGAAAAAATAAATTTCTATGATCCGATCGTGGAGGTGAATATTTGAGTTATGATTTTGTCACGCATCTTAAAGCAAGCAGAATAGTTTCGCAACTCACGCCACCCGGAACACCACAGCGCAATGGTGTGTCTAAACGCCGGAATCGAACTCTATTAGATATGGTGCGATCAATGATGTCTCTTACATATTTGCCGTTATCATTTTGGGGTTATGCATTAGAAACCGCTGCATTCACTTTAAATAGGGCACCATCTAAATCCGTTGAGACGACACCGTATGAACTGTGGTTTGGTGCTAAACCTAAGTTGTCGTTTCTTAAAGTTTGGGGATGCGAAGCTTACGTCAAGAAGTTGATGCCGGTTAAGCTCGAAACCAAAGCGGAGAAATGCATCTTCATAGGATACCCTAAGGAAACGATTGGGTATACCTTCTATCACAGATCCGAAGGCAAAGTGTTTGTCGCAAAGAACGAATCCTTTCTTGAGAAGGAGTTTCTCTCGAAAGAAGTGAGTGGGAGGAAAGTAGAGCTAGACGAGGTTATTGAACCTTCTCTTGAGTTGGAGAGTAGCGCAACACCTGAAATTGTTCCAGTGCCGTCTGCATCAACAATAGAGGAAGCCAATGACAAGGATCATGAAGCTTCGGACGATGCTACCATTGAACGTCGCAGGTCGACAAGGTCGCGTGCCCCTCCTGAGTGGTACGGCAACCCCGTCTTAACTGTCTTGTTAGTGGATGAAAGTGAACCTTCGAACTATGAGGAAGCGATGATGAGCCCAGACTCTAAGAAATGGCTAGAGGCCATGAAATCCGAATTGGGATCCATGAGCGAAAACAAAGTATGGACTTTGGTGGACCCTCCTAGCGACCGAAAGGCCGTTGAGTGCAAATGGATTTTCAAGAAGAAAACGGACGCAGATGGTAATGTTACTGTCTATAAAGCATGGCTTGTCGCTAAAGGTTTTCGACAAGTTCAAGGTGTTGACTACGATGAGACTTTCTCTCCCGTAGCGATGTTTAAGTCCATTCGGATTTTATTAGCAATTGCTGCGTTTCATGATTATGAAATATGGCAGATGGATGTCAAGACTGTATTCCTCAATGGCAACATTGATGAAGAGTTGTATATGATGCAACCCGAAGGTTTTTGTCAATCCTAAGGATGCTGATGAAGTGTGCAAACTTCAGCGTTCCATTTATGGACTGAAGCAAGCATCTCGGAGTTGGAACCTTCATTTTGATCAAGTGATTAAGAGCTTTGGATTTGTTCCAAATTGCTATGAAGCTTGTATCTACAAGAAAGTGAGTGTGAGTTCAATGACATTCCTAGTACTATATGTGGATGACATATTGATTATTGGAAATGACATTGACATGCTTAACGATGTGAAGAGTTATTTGAATAAATGTTTTTCAATGAAAGACCTAGGGGAAGCTGCTTATATATTGGGCATCAAAATCTATAGAGATAGACAAAGACGCCTGATAGCTTTAAGCCAAAGTACATACCTATACAAAGTTCTGAAAAGGTTCAGAATGGATAAGGCAAAGAAAGGTTCAGTGCCTATGTTGTCAGGTAAGATATTGAGCAAGGCTCAGTGTCCAGCTACGGTAAACAATAGAGAAGCTATGAGCAAAGTGCCTTATGCCTCGGCCATAGGTTCTATCATGTATGCCATGCTGTGTACTAGACCGGATGTGTCCAATGCTCTTAGTTTGACGAGCAGATACCAAAGTGATCCAGGAGTGGAACACTGGACAGCCGTGAAGAACATCCTAAAGTATTTAAATAGTACTAAAGAAATGTTCTTAGTCTATGGAGGTGATGAACAACTCGTCGTAAAAGGTTATGTCGATGCTAGTTTCGACACCGACAAGGATGATTCTAAATCTCGTGTGATACGTTTATATTTTGAATGGAGGAGCTGTGAGTGGAGAAGCTACAAGCAAAGCGTGATCGCGGGATCTACGAGAAGCGGAATACATGGTCATTGCGAAGCGTCAAGTGAAGGAGTTTGGATCAGAACTTCATCATCGAGCTTGGTGGTTCCAAGTGCCTGGGACCCACTGGAGATATTGTGTGACAACACTGGCGCCATAGCACTGGCTAAGGAACCAAGATATCATCCAAAGACCAAGCATATCAACCGCAAGTTTCATATAATTCGAGATTATATAACAGATGGAGATCTGAAGATTAGCAAAGTACATACGGATCTGAATGTCGCGGACCCGTTGACTAAACCTCTTCCACGAGCAAAACATGATCATCACCTTAGTGCCATGGGTGTTAGATTGTTGCCAGATGTAAACTAGATTATTGACTCTAGTGCAAGTGGGAGACTGTTGGAATTATGCCCTAGAGGCAATAATAAAGATGTTATTATTATAATTCTTGTTCATGATAAATTTTATATTCCATGCTAGAATTTTATTAAGCGGAAACTTTAATACTTGTGTGGTTTATGAACAACACCGTGTCCCTAGTACGCCTCTATGGACTAGCTCATTGATTAATGATGGTTAAGGTTTCCTAACCATAGACATGGGTTGTCGATTAATAATGAGATCACATCATTGGGAGAATGGTATGATGGACAAACCCAAATCAAGCAGAGCAATTAGATCGTGTCATCGTGTTCATCTTTGCGAAGCTTTTCTTATGTCAAATATTGTATTCCTTAGACCATGAGATAATGCAACTCCCTGGTATCGGAAGAAAGCTTTGAGGTCATCAAATGTCATCCTATGAGAGGGTGATCATAAAGGTGTCTCTCAGGTGATCGGAAAGTACTTGTTGGGTTGTATGTATCGAGATGGGATTTGTCCCTCCCAAGTCGGAGAGATATACTTCGGGCCCACTCGGTAATCGATATCAACACCACTTGCAAACACGTGGTTAAGGAGTTAATCACAAAGTGATATCGGATTATGGAACGAGTAAAGTACTTGCTGTGAACGAGATTGAACTAGGTATGCCGATGCCGACGATCGAATCTCGGGCAAGTAAAATATCACGTGACGAATGGAATATGTATATGGGATTAATTGAATCCTGGCATCATGGTTCATCCGATATGATCATCGATGAGTATGTGGGAGTCAATATGGGTTTCCATACCCCGCTGTTGATTATTGATAGAAGATCATGTCTGCATATTCTCGAACCCGCAGGGTCACACACTTAACGTGTCTCAACGCTAGGATAAAATGGATAATTGGTTTATGAGTTTTTGTTCGGAGTCTCGGATGGGATCCAGGACATCATGATAGGTTCTGGAATGGTCCGGAGAATAAGATTCATATAAGGCAAAGCAGTTTTTGGAGTTCGGAAGTGTTTCAGATTGTTCGGTATTGTACCAGAAGCTTCTAGAACCTTCCGGAGTGGGACCAATGTGGCCCCACTTGTCGGGAGGGGGCATGGGCCTACGAGGGAGTGCCCTGTCCGCATTGGGCCAGGGGCACAAGGCCCCATAGGCCCAGCCGGCCAAGCCCACCCTAGGGAGAGCTTCTAGAAGGGGGGGGGACTTGCCCCCCACTTGGTCGCCGGCCCTTGGCTTGGAGGAGGGGCAAGGGGCAGCCGCCCACCCCTCTATGTAAAGAGGGCTGGGGGCGCACCTCCCCCTACACCTCCTCAAGCCCTAGCCTCCCTGCTTCCCTCCTCTCTCTCCCCCTCCCGACTGCGCGTAGGCGAAGCCCTGCCGCAGAAACTCCACCGTTTGCACCACGCCGTCGTGTTGTAGATCCAACCTATCTCTCCACCCCACTTTCTGGACCAAGGAAGGAGGAGACGTCGAGGTGCCGTACATGTGCATATCTCGGAGGCATCGCCACTTGCGGTGTTGGATCGGATCGCGAGGAGGAGAAGCGAGTACGACTACATCAACCACGTTCCGTCGAACCTTCCGTTGTGCGAATCTTCAAGGGTATGAAGATATCATCTATTCCCCTCGTTGTTTGCATCTCCTAGATTAGATCTTGGCTTCCCCGTTCGCATCTGTAGAATTTTTTTGATTTACTATGCTGTGAAACCCTTCATCTTTATAATACTAGCTTGTTGATTAATAGATGATCGTGGTTTATCGATCATGAACATTGATATGTTGTTAATAACAAGATCATATCATTAGGAGAATGTTATGATGGACATACTCCTATAGATAAGCGTAGCATAAAGATCAAGTCATTTTAATAGTTTGTTTGCTATAAGCTTTCTGATAAATAGTAACCTAATTCCTTCGACCATGAGATCATGCTAATCTCCATCACTTGAAGGATGCTTTGATGACATCAAACACCACACCGTAACTGGGTGGCTATAAAGGTGGCATTGAGTATTTGGAAAGTATGGGTTGAGGCACATGGATCAAGAGTGGGATTTGTCCATCCATATGACGAATAGATATACTCTGGGCCCTCTAGGTGGAATGTCATCCAATTAGCTTGCAAGCATGTGACTGGCTCACAAGGGATCACATATCACGGGAACGAGAAAAGAGTACTTATCAGTAACGAGGTTGAACTAGGTATGCAGAGATACCGATGATCAAAACCTCGGATAAGTAAACTATCGTGAGACAAAGGGAAATTGGTATCGTATGTAAGTGGTTTATTCGATCGCAAAGTAATCGTTGAAATATGTGGGAGCCATATGAATTTCCAGATTCCTCTATTGGTTATTGATCGGAGAAGTGTCTCGGTCATGTCCGCGTAATTCACGAACCATAGGGAGACACACTTAAGGATTCGATGTTGTTTAGTAGATATGGACTGTTAGTAGGGATACCGAATGTTGTTCGGAGTCTCGGATGGGATCCGAGATATCACGAGGAGATCCGGAATAGTCCAGAGAATAAGATTCATATAAGGAAAGTCCTATTTCGGAGTTCGGGAAAGTTTCCGATGATTTCATCGGAGAGGTTCTAGAAGGGTCTAGAAGGTTCACCGGTCCGGAAGGAGAATGGTCCATGAATGTGTCATGGGTATGTGGAATGATTGGATCATATCCAAGGTCACTTGGTGTTGGCATATGCAAGAGAGAAATAAAGCTCTAAATTGAAAGTCAAACGGGAAGTTTGAAAAGTCAAACAGGAACAATGGTTTCCTAGTTGGAGAAGAAACAAGTCTTTCTCTCAATCCAACTTGGGTTTGGGTTTGGATTCAAACCCACCCCTCCCAAGGCTGCCCCCTCTCATAAATAGAGGGGGAGGGCTGCCCCAACACAACACAAGCCCTAGCCCCTCTCCACGAGCCGCTGACCCGCCGCCGGTCCGTCGCCGCCGCCGACACCTCCTCCTCCTCCCGGATTTCTAAACCCTAGATTTCCGGGAAACCCTAATCCACCATAACTTGCATTCGACTTAGGCGAAGCCCTGCGGGATCTTCCCTCTACTTCCGACACCACGTCGGTCAGCCTTGGGAATCGCGAGGAGAACTACAACCTCTGTCACCTGGAACAAGGGAGAGGAAGGTCTTCATCGAGTCCGAACATGTGACCGATCATGAAGCGCCGCTTAACGCAAGATCGGAAGGATCGTCTACGCGATCTTGAGATCGGCAAGTGTATGACTACATCACCCACGAGAATCTGCTCTCGTTAACCGCTTTGGAATCTTCGAGGGTGAGTGCTTCTATCGACTCGTTGCTACAATCTAGTAGATAGATCTTGGCTTGTTTGTGTGCATGCGGTAGAATTTTTTTGTTTTCCATGCTACGAACCCCTACACCAATGTCCCCGCCCCACTCGTCGAGATTACTGTTGCAAAACTTTCGATCGTTTGACATGCAAACTTCTTCTGATCTTTCCCATCCAATCTTCTCCTTTCATCACCGCCAAGTCTCATGCAATATAAGTGTGTAGAATCTTTAGCATTCAATCCATCTTGACATACCCACCTCCTTTAGCACGAAGGAAAAAATCTTGACCGACGAGGTGGATAATGCGATGTAGTGGAGCCGCCGCTTGTACCTCGTCCCGATGATTCGTGCGCAGCACCGAAGATCTCGAGCAAAAGTCACACATCGGCACCAGACAAGGAACTATGGGAAGCCGCTGATGGCATCATGCCCCTCGCCTCTATCACTATGGACGACCACGGCTAGAGGGGCGCACGCCTTGCCAAATTGTGGCCGAACGCCGCTGTCCAAGCTGGGATCGACGCCATGATCTTGGCTAGGTTGTCTCGGCAGATCATATCAAATCAGAATGAGAACCGATGTGGAGATAGGAGAAGGAGCTAGGACGAGGGAAAAAAAAGGGAAACTAAGGACGCCCGCTCGCTGTCGTCCGCCGTTAGACGGCCTCATATGGAAGCTATTAAGGCGAAGGAGATCTATGATGGGGCACTGGCGGCATATCGCGCTCAGGCGGAGCAGGAGAGGCTGGTCGTGCCCCAGGCCTCCACGGGCACAGGGCCTCAGGTCCTGGCGCCTATGGAGGTCGATCCTTACCCTTCGGGTAGGGGACCCCCTTGCGACCTCCCAGGTGGGTGGAAAGCGGGGGAGGCCCCCCAAACCCGCGTCTAGGCCCTCGACGCTTGGTACGTGCGGTGACCCAGCATACCACTGCATGATGTAGTACACTATAGTCGAGACATAACACCAATAAAACACCGTTCACTAGTATTACATCCCTCGGAGTGGTACAACAGAAACACAACATGTCCAAGACATGACTGTAGGTTACCTACAACTCGACTCTTTACAAAATATTCAGAGAACACTCTAGGTTATAGGGAGAGAAAGCAACTTCTTTCAAAGAAGAACCAGAAGTAATAATTCACATCTATCCTACTAATAAGACTAGTATCTAAACTATTTGGCTTGCAATTGCTTCTATTGCATTGTCTACAAAAGTAGGTTCTATGGCTAGACAGGGTACTCCTATCTACTCGGCAACTTCGTCTTCATTTCAGTATTTATTTCAGTTGATGTATATGTTGATCTCCTCGACTTCTTTAAAGAACTTGAGCATTTGGTGACGATTCCTTTGAACAGAAGTTGATGTAGACATCATATGTATTGGCTTTAGAATCAAGCAAGGGTTAATAAGATAAGTTGAGTACGAGCGTACTCAGCAAGTTCACTAAAAAGGAGTGTTTGATGCACTAGCTACAACCTTAGACCATAGGTCGTAGACTATGCAGGTTTTTGAAAAAAATTCTTCAATGGTCATAAAATATAAAGCGGTTTTCAACCACCTACCGTGAGTATTTCAATTTTATCAGCAGTGACATGTGCCTCTGGAACAAATTGCCATGGTCCCCCTGAGTAACAACGGCAAACGTGGGAAAAAGATTTATGCCAGATCAGTCTCAGTGTGTAAAGCTTAGTTAAGGTACTACCAGATTCAGGACATTCCGGCAGAGTAAATCTCCTCTTTGAGATTTCTAACCTATGGATGCAATTTTATTCATGTAATTTTCTTAACTCGCTTGGTAAAGAGTTTTGAATGTACGGAAATACCGAAATTGGTTCAAATTTGATATTAAATGTTGTTACTCTATCAATATGGGCTTGTCACTTTCCACGTATTCTCGGATCAACTTTTTCGTTAATGTCTTAACCTTTGGCATGTAATTTTCCGCATCGACATAGACATCTTTCTCCTTCCACTCATAGACATCTTTAGCTAAAATGTGCGCCGCATCCCTTTTACAATGACTAAAAACCACCTCATTAAAAAGACTAGCTTTGGCAAAACATTCTGCTGAGATCGCTGATCGTGAACTCCAAACTTAGGTTCGGAAAAAGGACAATACAAAATGCCAGGTACATAGTTATATGCCTTTTTTTTTTGTCACAAACATGATGAGTACGTGACTTAAGTTTTGGGTTCACAGATTTGTGGGAACTCATATAAACATTTTTATTTATAATATACTTTGGGTTTCTAATACGAAGTAGTATTTAAAATTGATTTAGACTACAACCTGTACAACTTATAAGCCAAAAGGTATAAGAACACACACAAAAATTGAAACCCTCCAATTGCAGAAACAAGTGGAACAAAACTGTCAAAAGATCTCAAAATTGCACATCGAATAGAACCACAGGCTAATTCTTGTCCAATTATAGGTACCTTAGAGATAAGAAAATTTAGTTTGAACTATTTACATGTTACAACTAAGCCGTTTCTTCTCTATTATGGATGAAATGTGTAAAACGCCCTGTGGTTCTTCTACATCCCCTGAAAAAACTTCTGAGTCCACTGCTCAAGTTGGTATATTCTTGATCAGGGTGTAAGCGGGCACGAGCTGTCCACGGGGCCGCCAGCCGTTCCCGCTTAATCGCGCTTCTGGGCACCCACGGGCAACATCAATAAATTGGCGGGCAGTCGTGGCCTAGCCGCTACCGCCGCTAGCCCGTTAACCTGCTGATGCGATAAGCAAATAACGCCTGCGACCAGATGTCTTCATCGTCCATCCCCAAACCAACCAGAATCAAGAGAGCGAGCAAGGACTTAGCGTATCAATTATGGACAATCTTGATCTTGGCAGAGGACTTAGCGCGGGAGGAGGGGGTCGGCGGAGTTCCCGGCGCCGACGGCAGCAGGGAAGCGGCGCCTGCCGTGTGCGGCGGCGATATGGACCGGCCATCCAGGATGCAGCACACGACCACGGGAGCGCAACTCAGCCATGACCCCTCCGGAGCGCAACAGCGTCGCACGGGCACGCCGACTTGACCACCAAGAGCTCCCCTGATTTGTCATCCGTCCCAGGAACACCTCCGCCCCCGACGCGTCCCAGCCCAACGTCCTTAGTTCGCACCCATCGCTTGCTCATCTGTTCCCGGTTGCGAATCAACTTCCAACTTATTGCATGGCCACTGCCCCGACGAGAGAGCCTTCAGGCTGCCTGACGTCTTGTTGTTGTTGCTGGAGTAGAGAGAAAGGAGCAGCAGAATTGTATAGGAGACGCGGAAAGGAAGGAATTGAGTTGCCTGTCGCTGTTTTTGGTAGATGTATTAATCAGGACTGACGGACGCCGCTAAACTAAGTTGGAATTAAATGGTTAAAATCCTAATCCCATTTGATTAAATGGACCCAGGCGGCAAGCCCACGGGCAGCCGTGAGCGTGCCCACTTACAGGCATAATTCTTGATAGTCCATACTAGGAAATAGAACCGAGATTTTACTGAAACAACACGATTATACAACTATACAAGCTACTGCAAGTTACCTTTGAGGGTGTGATATTGACCAGGGAACCACATAAGAGGTTCTGGAAACTTGGTGCTAATGGTAAATGCACAGTTATGTCAGGTAATTAGAAGATATCTAGTGATCATGTTCTATATAGGAGACGGTTGGAACTTGCAAGTAATTGCGAACAGACAAAAAACATTAAAGAGATTCTGTAAATCATACTGTAAAGTTTGGAGCAAAAGAAAATACTTGTCATGCATGCTATCAAAAGTTCAGGCTGTTCTGCGTGACTGCTTTCTGAAGAAACTCATAGTGATGTACAGGACCTCAAAACAAGGATATCTTCTATAGTTTCTACAGTGCTACAAAAGACAGTTCAAAGAAGTCAAAATTGGTCCGGTGCCTCCAGTACTAGTCTATTCTCTACAAGAACAAATCCCTCCCCGGAAAATATGAAACCCACTCGAGTCTCTGACTGAAATCTCCTTCCCAGTAGCCGCAGAGGCATGCTCCAGAAATGAGTGGCAGTCACCACACATGCGGATGTTCTTCACGACACGGACGATTTGCCCAGAGCCTGCCATTAGAAGGCCATAAGTAGCAGCCAGCTTTGCACTGTGGTACATCAGGAAATGCCTCTTTTGGTATTCCTCGACATCATGTAGGACAAAGGTGGTGTCTGGTTCATACCCAGCCTTCATGCACTCAATGGTTAGCACATCCAGACCAGCATAGATGTCCTTGGACTGAGGATGCGATCTATCTCTAGCGAAAAATGAGTGAACAGTGTTGTCATGAAATGTCCAGCTCCTTGCTGGAATCTTATGGATACCCTTTTCACGCATCTCCAGCCTTGTGTTTTCTGAACAATGCCACTTTGCTGATTCAGAGTACAAATTAGATGCTAGAACATATGTGGATGGGTCCTGTGGTTCCAATGCAAGTAGATGGTTCATTGCTCGCCTCCGCAGTGTCATGTTGGACCGCTTGTTACAGCTTTCCAGCAAAGATCGCCAAACTAATGCACCAGGCTTGAATGGCATACTATGTATAAACTGTTCTGCCTCATCAAAACGGCCCCAACAGCCAAGGACATATACAAATGCTGCAAAGTGCTCCATGGCAGGTTCAATGTTGTACGTGCTTGATATACAATGAAACAGTTCCATACATGTATCTGCAGAATCTGAGCTGGTGTAACTGCAAGCTGATATGATTAGAAGAAAGGTAATGGAATCGGGCTTGATGACTAATCTCTGCATTTGAGACCATATGTTTAATATCACATCTCCCTCACGATGGAGAAGATGAGCAGTGATCAGCACATTCCAAGACACAAGGTCTCGGTGAGGCATTTGCTCAAAGAAATTTTCT
This sequence comes from Avena longiglumis, assembly GCA_030063025.1. NCBI lineage: Eukaryota > Viridiplantae > Streptophyta > Magnoliopsida > Poales > Poaceae > Avena > Avena longiglumis. The sequence goes on along the minus strand of CP125974.1, from coordinate 449,081,638 downwards.
GCATTTTCCAATTGTCCGCACTTGCCATACATACTGATGATTGAGTTACCAACTCCACAAGCACGCAAAAGCCCAGATTTTGCAGCAAATGAATGCATTTGCTTTCCAAGTTCGGCAAAACCTAAAGCACCACAAACTCCAAGAACAGTAGTCAACGTGAACTCATCAATGAACTGAATATCACTGCTTCTAAACATTTGAAGGAAGATAGAAAATGCCTTTTCATACTCCCCGTCTCTGAAGCTAGCAAGTAGCAAAGAGTTCCATGCAATGTGAAAGCTCTCCTGGTGGCACCAATGCTCAAACAACAGATGTGCATCTCCGGACCTGCCACACTTGATGCACATGTCTATCAACGCGACATCAATCCAAGGAGTTGAGCCACAGCCACACTTGATCACAAATGTGTGAACCTGCTCGCTCATCTTCCTATCCGCAGCAATAGCACAAGCATTCAGCACACCAGTCACTGTAACGTCTGACATCTCCAACCCATTCTCTAGCATTTGCCTAAACAACCCCAGTCCACGCAGCCCCGCCTTCTTAGCAAATGTGACACGGACACCTTCCTTGTTCTGACAAAAACCGGTCAGAACTGCATTGTAAGTAACAAAATTCTTCTCGGGCATCCGATCAAACACACACAGAGCCTTGTCAACTAAACCAAACTCCATGTATCCATTGAGCAACCCAGTCCACGAAATTACGTCCTTCACCGGCATCCTCTGAAACACACCAACCACATCCTCTACAGAATCACCATGCTCGGCATAAAACCCAATGAGCGCATTGCCGACACTCAAATCAACCTCCAGGCCGGACTTGAGAGACAGAGCGTGCACTGCTGCCCCCTGGGACAGGCTGCACCCCTCGGCAGCCGCTGTCAAGAGCGCTGACAGAGAAAACCGGTCGGCCGCAACACCATCTGTCCGCATGTCCCCAAAGAGCTCAAACGCCTCCTCGTGCCTGCCCAGCTCAACCAGACCGGAGAGCACCGCGTTCCACGAGGACACGTCGCGCTGGTCCATCCTTTCAAACACCCTCATAGCGTCCTCTAAGCGACCACACTTGACGTACATGCCAAGGAGCGCATTGGCGACGAGGAGAGAGCCGCCGCAGTACCAGTCCTTGGCGACGAGCGCGTGGACCTGGGTCCCGAACCGCGGGTTTCCCCTGCGAATGCAGGCGGTGAGGAGGCCGACAAAGGTGTACTCCGTGGGGGCGAGTTCCGCGAGGCGCATTCGGCGGAAGAGCGCATCCGCAGCAGAGACGGGGGACCCCAGCCGGGCGTGGCCCGAGATGAGCGCGCTGTAGGAGGCGGCGTCGCGGGTGGGCATCCAGTCGAACACCTCCCGCGCATCGGCGAGGCGGCCCGCGCGGAGGTACCCGCACATGACGGCGTTGGAGAGGCGCGCGTCCGACAGAGCTGCCGCACCGGACTTGGCGGCGACCGCGTGCGCGGCGCGGGGGTCTGCCGTGCGGGGAGGGAGGCGTAGGCGGGGCGCGGTGCCATGGGCGGCGGTGGCGGTGGTGGCAGGCGGAGGAGGCGGAAGATGGGACGGGAAGGAGAGGCGCGAGCGGGGCGGGGGTGGGGGTGCGAGGGGGAGAGGAGGAGGGGAGGATGAGGTGGAAGTGGCCATTCATTTCACTCCAAGGTGGACGGAGCTAAAGGCGTACCTCGGTTTGACGTCTGCTCATCTCGCGCCCGGAGCCGGAGCGACTCTGTCACGGCGCCATCATGCAACTCGAGCAAATCCAACCCGTTAGAATTAGGCTAGGCCGGGCCGAGTAATTGAACTAGGCCTAAGTCAGGGTGTAAGCGGGCACGAGCTGTCCACGGGGCCGCCAGCAGTTCCCGTTTAATCGCGCTTCTGGGCACCCACGGGCAACATCAATAAATTGGCGGGCAGTCGTGGCCTAGCCGCTACCGCCGCTAGCCCGTTAACCTGCTGATGCGATAAGCAAATAACGCCTGCGACCAGATGTCTTCATCGTCCATCCCCAAACCAACCAGAATCAAGAGAGCGAGCAAGGACTTAGCGTATCAATTATGGACAATCTTGATCTTGGCAGAGGACTTAGCGCGGGAGGAGGGGGTCGGCGGAGTTCCCGGCAAGCGGCGGCGAGGGAAGCGGCGCTGTCTTGGCGATATGGACCGGCCATCCAGGATGCAGCACACGACCACGGGAGCGCAACTCAGCCATGACCTCCGAGCGCATCACGCAGACGGCACGCCGACTTGACCACCAAGAGCTCCCCCTGACTTGTCATCCGTCCCAGGAACACCTCCGCCCCCGACGCGTCCCGGCCCAGCGTCCTTAGTTCGCACCCATCGCTTGCTCATCATTCCGGTTGCGAATCAACTTCCAACTTATTGCATGGCCACCCTGACGAGAGAGAGCCTTGGCTGCCGACGCCTTGTTGTTGTTCTGGAGTAGAGAGAAAGGAGCGCAGAATTGTATAGGAGACGCGGAAAGGAAGGAATTGAGTTGCCTGTCGCTGTTTTTGGTAGATGTATTAATCAGGACTGACGGACGCCGCTAAACTAAGTTGGAATTAAATGGTTAAAATCCTAATCCCATTTGATTAAATGGACCCGGGCGGCAAGCCCACGGACAGCCGTGAGCGTGCCCACTTACAGGCATAGGCCTAAGTGCTGTTGAGATCTTCAATTGAAGGATTTTCGCAGAAAAAGAAATACTTTCTCTATGGTAAAATAAGTGATTTGTATTTGTCTAAATTCACATGTATTTATACATATTTTACTGTGTAGATTTATAGAAGAACCAAACTGTGGTTGGATAGTTAGAAGTACAATGCTATCCCCATTCCACGGAGTTCAAACCCTAGGTTTAACGTTTTGGTGTCTCGCTAAATGCAGAATATTCTTAGTGGGAGACTATGTTCTCGTCGATAGAGAGACGCATGTGGTGACTTCGTTTTAGTGTCTCTGATATAGAGTCTTTCACAAGTGCTCATAGGGGTAGAGTGTGCATGTGTACATCATAGGGATGAGTGTTTGTACGTATTTGTGAGTGTCTGTGTTGTAATGGGTTTTATAAAAAAAATATGTGTACGAATCTACACAAATCGAACTCACTTATTTTATGGTAGAAGCAGTATATCAATATCAAGACATCTGTCAAGTGGAGGATGATTCCAATCTACATGTTTCTTCTCATATACTCCCTCTGTTTCATAATATAAGATGTTTTAGATTTTTTAAAAGAGTGTATCTAGACCTCGTTTGCTGTGTAAGTTTACTTTAAATTTATACACTAAAAGAGGTCTAAATATACTTATTTCATAAAGCTAAAACATCTTATATTATAAAACGGAGGTAGTAGCTTTTCTTACCAAAAGAGTGGCTCCACTAACAAAATTACACTTATTCAAATATCTCTCTTATTGGTGATTCCATCGAAATAAACATTCATGTCAGTTTTTCTTTTCTTTTTATAATAATCTATATTTTTCACATTTCCATGTTTCCCAACTTTATGATCCAGACAGACTCTAAAAAGGGAAGCAACACGTTTCTGCTCGATAGCAAAAACAGAAGGACTCTCACATGGCGGCATCTCTTTACTCTTGACGAAATGTGCAACAAGCCCGCCGGCAACAGAAGAAACAATAGAATTCGAAACAATATAGACGTGGCTATGTTTTCGATAAGTGTCTTATTTAGTGGTTGTTTGCTCTCACGTGTTTTTTGTTTAGGGGTCTCAGAGGAAGGTGAAGACGAAAAGGGCGAAGCTAGAAACTATGACTGCAGAAAAAAACTAATCTTTTATCAGATATATTTGTTTATCATGTGTATTAGATATATTTGATTTACAAAGCTAAAACATTTTATATTTTAAAATAGAGGGAGTAGATGATTAATAGCTTGGTTATTGATGATTTGTTTTTAACAACCTCAAATGTGGTAATTTAGAAGAGATCTCTGAAGCCTACCGGCTTAATTTATTTCATGATTTTGTGTTAGTATTTTTTGTGAAGGAGCCAAAAAGTAATAAAAATTATAAATAAGTCAATGTGCCACCTAGCGACGACTACATACACTAGCAAGAGTTGAAGGCGCACCGTCGTCCTGGCCCCTCCATCACCAGAGCCGGGCAAACCATGTCGTAGTAGAGCTTGTTATAGTAGACGGGCAGGAAGTCGTCATGCTAAGGCCCTGAAGGACCAGCGCACCAGAGCAACAACCATCGTAAGATGGCAGTGGTATATCGGAAGAGACTAACATTAAACCACACCAAAGAATATGAAAGACGACCGAATTCCAAGAGATCCGTTGGACAAACGACCTCTATGTTCCCTCCGTCGGCGCTAGGCGACCTACCGGAGCGAGGATAGGGAAGGACCTTATTCTAACTTCATAACATAGTTGTCATCTCAACATCCTAAAAAAAGACACTAAAACAGTCCAAACAAAGAACGTGAACCTTCCCAACGGCGAGAGGTCGTGGTCAGCCATACCTCCAAGGCACCAAGGCCACCGGAGGCGGAGCGGTCGGGCGATGTCACCGTCGAGAGGGACGAAACCCTAGATGGGTTCTAGAAAGCCGCCACCAGTTTGGAGATTACCCAAAGAAATTGTTCTATGTTAGTTGTGAGTGTGTTTAAAAGGATAGAGATGGAAGCTAGAAGGGGGTTAATAGGTTTCTATGAATTTTACTTTTCTTTTCACACATTTTAGGCGAATAACAAAGGTGAGCCTAACAAATAAGTGAAACAACCTATACGATGTTATAAGATACTTCAAGCATGAAGGCTATCATAAATATAAATGCATAACTGAAAGATCTCGGATAGAAATAATTGAGTCATGCAGAGACGAAGATGTAACCTAGTGTTTCCTTTCTTGGGAGGAAGGTATGTCACGTTGGAGAGGTGCATGATACCACGGAGAACCCATGGACGCCATGAAGTCTCACCTTCCTATCTTGAGCCTCTTCCACTAAGACGGAGCTCAATATTTAGTGTTAGGCCTTAAGGTGATCTCCAAACCCTCACAAAAAATTTCCGTAGAAAATCCACAACCCGTAAGTTTCGGGCAACCTAGCACGCCTTGGGTTTTCCAACAAACCCAACAGTAACAAGCATTTTGATAAACTCGATGGGGAATCACTTTTGGCTTGGTGAACACGTAGATCAAGATCTCCTCTATATTTTCGCAAAAGGGATTTGAGTTTGTTTGGAGCAATTGGGAGGTATACAAGGAATTGAGGTTGGCAACAATGGTAAAATGTGTGTGAGAGAGAGACTTGAAGTCTTTGTGATGGAAAACATACCCCTTGGAGAAGAAGGTGTGGTGACCCAGTACAACATTGCATGTTATATTGTACAACTCGTTGATATAGTGTTGGGAATATACCCTAGAGGCAATCATGTATGATGATATTCCCCAAGGTACTCATAAAGTTATTAAGTTGTCCTTGTATGAAAATCTAATATATATCATCGAATACATGATTCAGTTGTGGAACTATATATTCATATTGTTCATACTAGTTGCCCTTGGTCATTAAGGTTGTGCTGGACACACAATTTAGACTAATGTGAAAGTTGGTTGATGACTTGATTCCACTTGTCATGGACATGGTGATGCTATTCTAACTTACATGGACTTAGCGAAAGAGTTTAGCGAGTTGGATGATGACCCAAAAGTGTAGGGATCGCAACAGTCTTCGCGGGTAGTATTACCCAATTTATTGATTCGACACAAGGGGAGCCAAAAAATACTTGCAAGCCTTAACAACTGAGTTGTCAGTTCAGCTGCACCTGGAAATATTTCTTGCTCACATAAGTTTATCAGTAGCAACAGTTTGTAGTAGCAATAGCAAAGCAACATCAACGGTGAAACAGTATCAATAGTAACAGTAACGGTAATAGTAGGATTCAAGTGCGGTAGACATAGGGATGGATGGACGGGCGTTGCATGGACGAGTCTAAACATGTAACTTCAAGAACTAGGGCATTGCAGATAAATAATAACAAGCATCCAAGTACTAAACAATCCTAGGCATGTGCGCCATATATAGTCATACGTGTTCGCAATGAGAACTTGCACAATATCTTCTGTCCAGCCAGCCTGTGGCAGCGGGGCCTCTAGGGAACTACTGGCAATTAAGGTGCTCCTTTTAATAGAGCACCGGAGCAAAGCATTAACACTCCGTGAACACATGTGATCCTCACACCATAGCCATCCCCTCCGGTTGTCCCAATTATTGTCACTTTGGGGCCTTTGGATCCGGACAATGATATGTGTACACAACTTGCAGATAAGATCATAAACAATACTATCATAATGATTCAATAATAAGTTCAGATCTGAGATCATGGCACTCAGGCCCTAGTGACAAGCATTAAGCACAACAAGTTGCAACAAAGTCAAATAGCACTAATAGAGATACTAGGCACTATGCCCTAATAGATCTTATTCGATTACATGATAGAACTCATCCAATCCCTACCATCCCCAAGCCTACAGCGGGGGATTACTCACTCATGGATGGGGGAAACATCAGTGGTTGATGGAGATGCGTTGGTGATGACGATGGCGATGATCCTCTCCAAATTCCCCGTCCCGACAGGGTGCCAGAACGGAGTTTCTGGATCCGAATCTTGGTTTCTGGTGGCGGCGGCGGAGCGGAACTCTTTCTGGAAAACTATCGACCCCCCCCCCCTGAGTTTTTAGGTCAGAAGGCAACTTATAGGCGTGGAGGGAGGCCGAGGAGCTGCCTGGGATGGCCAAACCTCCCCCAGGCGCGGGGTCAGTGGGCACGCGCCTGGGGTGGGTCTTGTTGGAATTATGCCCTAGAGGCAATAATAAAGATGTTATTGTTATAATTCTTGTTCATGATAAAGTTTATATTCCATGCTAGAATTGTATTAAGCGGAAACTTTGATACTTGTGTGGTTTATGAACAACACCGTGTCCCTAGTACGCCTATATGGACTAGCTCATTGATTAATGATGGTTTAGGTTTCCTAACCATAGACATGAGTTGTCGATTAATAATGAGATCATGTCATTGGGAGAATGATATGATGGACATACCCAAATCAAGCAGAGCAATTAGATCGTGTCATCATGTTCATCTTTGCGAAGCTTTTTCTTATGTAAAATATTGTATTCCTTAGACCATGAGATAATGCAATTCCCTGGTATCGGAAGAAAGCTTTGAGGTCATCAAATGTCATCCTATGAGAGGGTGATCATAAAGGTGTATCTCAGGTGATCGAAAAGTACTTGTTGGGTTGTATGTATCGAGATGGGATTTATCCCTCCCAAGTCGGAGAGATATACTTCGGGCCCACTCGGTAATCGATATCAACACCGCTTGCAAGAACGTGGTTAAGGAGTTAATCACAAAGTGATATCGGATTACAGAACGAGTAAAGTACTTGCTGTGAACGAGATTGAACTAGGTATGCCGATACCAACGATCGAATCTCGGGCAAGTAAAATATCGCATGACGAAGGGAATATAAATATGGGATTAATTGAATCCTGGAATCATGGTTTATCCGATATGATCATCGATGAATATGTGGGAGTCAATATGGGTTTCCAGATCCCGCTGTTGATTATTGATAGAAGATCATGTCTGCATATTCTCGAACCCGTAGGGTCACACACTTAACATGCCTCGACGCTAGGATAGAATGGATAATTGGTTTATGAGTTTTTGTTTGGAGTCTCGGATGAGACCCAGAACATCACGAGAGGTTCCGGAATGGTCCGGAGAATAAGATTCATATAAAGGAAAGCAATTTTTGGATTTCGGAATTGTTTCAGAATGTTCGGTATTGTACCAGAAGGTTCTAGAAGCTTTCGGAGTGGGACCAACATGGCCCCACTTGTCGGAGGGGTGAGTGGGCCTACGAGGGAGTTCCCTGGCCGCATTGGGACAGGGGCACAAGGCCCCATAGGCCCAGCCGGCCAAAACCCTAGGGGAAACCCTAGGGGACCTTCTAGAAGGGGGGGAGACTTGCCCCCCACTCCACCCTTGGGGCCGCCGCCCTAGGGCTTGGAGGAGGGGGAAAGGGGGGGGCGGACAACACCCTATATAAGGTGGGCAGGGGGCGCACCCTCCCCTCACCGCAAACCCTAGCCGCCAGCTGCTGCCCTAACTCTCTCTCTCTCTCTCCCGACTGCGTGTAGGCGAAGCCCTGCTGCAGAAACTCTCCACCTTTGCACCACGTCGTCGTGCTGTAGATCCAATCTATCTCTCCCCCCACTTGATGGATCGAGGAAGGAGGAGACGTCGCGGTGCCGTACGTGTGCATCTCTCGGAGGCGTCGCCACTTGCGGCGTTGGATCGGATCGGTTCACGAGGAGGAGAAGGCTAGTACGACTACATCAACCACGTTCTGTTGAACATTCCGCTGTGCGATTTCTTCAAGGGTATGAAGATCTCATCTATCCCTCTCGTTGATTGCATCTCCTAGATTAGATCTTGGCTTTTCCGTTCGCATCCGTAGAATTTTTTTGATTTACTATGCTGCGAAACCCTTCAGGTCTGCCCCCCCAGGCCTCCCCTCTGTCTCCCCTTATAGATCCATGGATCTTCTGGTGAGAAATAGTTTTTGGCATATTTTCCAAGATTTTTCCTAATAGTTCATTTTCTGCACAAAAACAAGACACAAGGTAATTCTGCTGAAAACAGCGTCAGTCCGTGTTAGTTGTATCCAAATCACACAAGTATAGAGAAAAAACAATAGCAAAGTGTTTGATAAAGTAGATACGTTTTGGACGTATCAACTCCCCCCAAGCTTAGCTTATTTCTTGTCCTCCAGCAATTCATTTAAAAACCGAGTGCGATAAAAGAACTTGCACGAACACTTTGCTTCATATGATATAAATATTCTCAGCACAGGAGTAGATGCTTAAAAAATTCATAATAAGAAGTATGCAACTAAGTCTACTCAATAGTCATTACAAGCTATGAAGAGAAACCAACTCAATAATAATAAGTAGCATGAAACATAAACATAAGCAACATTGCAATGCTCATAATAAGGTATGATAGAGTGGTATCTCGCTTGCCTTTGTTTGAAGAGCACAATATAAATGCCGAGGCACCTCTGAAGTTCACATGAAGACTAGAGATAAAGATATCAGAGATACAAGCATCAAAGTCATGACATAATTAACCAAGTTTTGGAACAAACACAAGAATGACAACTATGCTCTCAAGAAGGTTCTCATAGAATAAGTGGTGACTCAACAAAGTTGTGAAAACGGTTTTGTGAAGGTTTGAAAGGCTTCCTAATGCTGAAATGAAGGTACTCATTATCTTTGAGCTCTCATTTCCCCTATCATAGGCATCTTCATGTGGTTAAGGTGAAAGTGAGGTCCACTCTGAATTATATGTTTGACAGATCATAGACTGGAAATCCCAAGTCCCTTGAGTACGAGGGTCGCTCCGCATGTTACTCAACTTTGGTCACCTGAAAGTTCTTGTCATTGTAAATACATGCATATTATCGAGAATCGCCAACGGGGTACCCCTTGCACATGGTACAGGAGCTTTCCCATAACCAAAATGACAAGGCAAGCAGACAATGAGCATCTCAGCAATCTTTTTATTTACCATATGCATAGCTTTTTATTGAGGAAGCTTCATAGATGCTCATTATAGTGATGCTGCAAGTTTCTACCATGATTAAGCATGGCTTAGGCTAGCAGCCCAGGCGTTTCTCTAACACAATGTATAAACTCCATGAACTAACAACTTCCCTTTTTATTTCACATCGTCGACATCCATAAACAAAAGAGCAAAGGATCAACTGGATGAGATATCCAACAGGTGTTGAAAGCGTTCCTCGTGACAGCACGGTTCTACTGACTCCCAGTATATAGTAAGCAAGCATATAACTTTCATGGACTAGTCACAATGGTTCAAGATTATTAAGCGCAAGGAATAAAGTGTGCCATCAAGTTCGTGAGATCTTTACTAACTAACTTTCTCAAAACAGACAAACATTTTATTTTTTGGAAGAAAACACGACATATATAAAATATGAACTGAAGTAGCAAATGATGCTAATAGGTAGGTAAGGTGGACACAGCTGGCAACATTGGTTTGGGGGAGTTGTAAGCATAGGTAGAGCACATACTCAGTGCAAGTGAAGGCTAGCAATAGAGAGGGAGCGACAAATGAGAGAGCAATAGCTGTCATAATCATGCTTGCAACAAAACAGGACTAATTATGGCATGAAAGTGAAACCAGAACTCTGAGGCAAAATAAATCATCGAGGCTTACTGACTATTGATTAGTCATATACATGTGTGCGCATGTGCCAAGTCAATTCACATGAACAATCAGAGGAGGATACCATAATATCATACCAAAGTATGTGTAACTACCTCGGTGAATTACGCTCCTAGTTACAAGCCTGGATGAGCGGAAATGGTTGAAATAGTACGGTGGGGCCCAAATGCCACTCACAGGTAGACCTTTCGGCCGTCCCAACCATTTCCAATCATCGGGACAAGAACGGGCGGCGTAATCGGCAGGCGAAGGGATCAACTACATACACAAATGAGTATGTATGCAAGCCACCATACAACAGTACATCAGAGCCATTCCATCTAAAAAGAAAGGAAATATAGCAATGCCATACGGCAAGATTCAAATGTTCTAGATAGATATAATAGTTTAGGATATCTCCTCATACATCAAACATCAGAGTATCAGGCGGAAACGGCAAACAAGATCCGAGTACGGATAAGAAGCAAATTGGCATAAGATGCCCCATAAATAAACACATCCCGCCCACAGATCTCACGGATCCCCGTTCCCGGAATCTCTACACCGAATGATCGTTGCCCACATCGTCCGTCTCCTCCACCCAGTATCCATCTCGTGAGTGTACCTGTTCATCTGAATCAAACAATTTATCGTGTGAGACCCTAGGGGTACTCAACAAGTCTTTATGCCTCTAAAGGGACACAACACAGGGTGACGAATTGCAGCAAAAGATAAACCCTAACATTTCTATAGATACTCGCTAACCATCCGCCTAACCAAAGATAGACGGATGTCCGTGAATTAATGACAACAGTTATATAGAATATCAACAGATCCATCCTCCTCCTCGCTACCAACGAGGAAGCGGATTTAACAACCCCCATCCGTTGGCAGTTTTATTATCCATTCCATGAGTGTTGCACTATTTACTAGTCGATTACTTAGTCAAATTAAAGCGGTGCTTTAGTTATGCTTGTCTATGATCGAAATCGGCTCCAAGTCGTCCATAACCGCGACACGACTTTGAAAGTTTTACCGCAGGTGCACAAATAGCAACACACACGCGATCAACCTCGGAAAACCAAATCAAAACCCAACGAGGCCTTCACGACAAAGCAATCACAGATTCAGAAATATTTCAGGGGCCACCCATTGAGTACACCAAGCGAAGTTAGCCGACTCGAGACGGACTCAAGGTTTGCCGATGGTCAGAACATCGGAACCCGAAATGTGACGCTTGTCGATATCAAAACACTCCGTGACCTAAATAAGACAGGCAAGACTCGCACAATTTTAAATAAAGCAGTAAAGCATGGAATAAGTACAAGGTAGTAAATAAAACCTCAAACTAGTTTGTGGCCCCAAGAAATAAGAATGAATCAAGCTCTGGCTCAAGGGGGTCCCATAAGCCTCCCGGATGTGGATAGCGCGAATATTCAAGGAACAGGAATCAAGTACTCGGGGTCCTACGGGACACAAGTGAGCAGGAAAAACCAAATAGCAGATATTGCTCACCGGTGCCACTTTCATTAGTTATCCCATTACTACTCAGGTTCAGTTGTTTAGGTACCTCGTTATCCATCAGACTCTCACATACCCTACACATGATGTTCTACGGCTCGCATGGCTCAAACAACTCCTGTAGTAATGGCTCATGGGATGGAGGAACAAGCTTCGGTGGGGTTTAAAAGTAAAGGCTATGCAATACTTGGGATTCAATTTAATGCAATCGTGACTCAATGATGCAAGAATAAGATAGAGGCAATAGGTACTATATGTATGCAAGCATGTGGTAGTGCTTGCCTGGCAGCTCAGTTGAAGCGAGAGAAGGATCTGGGTAGTGCTCCTGGGTCTCTTGATATATCCCCTGCTCAGCGTCTATTCGAAGAAGAACCAAACAAACAAGGGCCAACATAAATACAGTGCACAAGCATATGAATAAAATGCGACTAGCAAACAATCATGCCATGATGAATGATGCACAAGTTGCATGGCAATAATGTAGCATGGCATGAGGGAGGTGTAGAATACAAGAAATAAACATTTTATTGAGTTTTGGTCACATTTTATTCTCGAATAAGTTGCTGTAATCTTTATATTTATATGATGCATGCTGCAAAACAGAACATGGAATGCATAAACAGAAAGGTCTCGTCAAGCTAATCATTTTAGACATGTCATTTGTCAAATTTGGAGTTATAAATCAAAAGTTATTAATTAATTAAGAAAAGGGCAGTTTATTGTAATTTAATTCAACTTGAAATTTTAAGTGCACAAAATATATTTTGGAAGGCATAGTTGAAATCCTCACATTTTTCTGATCTAAAAACATATATCATTTGTATTATTTGGATTTGTATTTTAAAAGTTATTATAAATCTGATTTGAATTTTGAATTTGAATTAAATTTGAAAAGATTTGAATTAAATCAGAAAACAGAAAAGCTTTTTCTACTCAGGCTAACTTAGCCACAGTCAGTGACAGGTGGGCCACCCGCTGACTGGGCATAGGACAGGTGGGTTGAGGACCGCGGGTTGAGGATGGAAAAAGCGTGGGTGCCTTTTTACAAAAAGCCACAAGAGAGGGATCGGGTTGAGGAATCAAAAGGAAAGGGGTTTTCGAGAAAAGCCACGCGGATCGTTTTTTCTTCTCGCGTTCGACGAAACCGACAAATGACGACGCAGAGGAAAACAGGCGCCAGGGTTCGACACGGGACTGGCGGCGCTGCGGATGAGCCGCCGCTAGGCTAGGAGTTGGCAGGTTGCTGTGGCGCGACTAGGTAAGGTTTGCGCGACGTGGAGTTTAGCAGACGGCTTCGTCGGTGCATCGGCGTGTTTCGACGCAGCGATCGGCGTGTCCGAAACGACGGTGGCGCGAGGGTGTCTAGGGGGGCTGACCGCGAGGTGGTCGGCGGTGTCGGATCGGGCGGGGGCGCAGCGGATCGTCGACGACGCAGACGCTCCGGCGGGCTAGGGTTCCGTCGGAGCAGCGTCAGTCCTGGCGAGCCTGGGGCTCCTCCTCCTCGCTGGCGTGTACGGGGACGCTGCAGGGACCTCTCGACCTTCCACCACCTCCACGACGCCACAATTTGGATCGGGCAGGCTGGATCAAGGCGGCGGGCGAGAGAGGTAGCGGTATGTGGAAAAGAAAGGAGGAGAGGCAAGGCCTGGGGAGATCTGGGGAGGCGAGAGGGGTGGATAAGGACGGAAGAGGAGAGGGGGTGCCGTGGGGAGGTGGTGGTGATAAAGGTGGCTTCGGCCACCTTTTCCTCCTCCACCCATGTGCTCGAGCTGGAGGGGAGGCAGGCACGGGTGGGGCTTCCAGGTAGGGCCAGGGAGCATCCAAGGATGGGAGGCTCGATGTGGGGCACGCTTGGCAGAGAGAAGGAAAGGAGAGAGGAAAGGGGAGGCTCGGGCTAGGGTCAGGTGTAGCTCGGTTAGGAGCTAGGGTTGGCTAGGGGAGGGGTAGATGGGGTGGTTAGGGAGAGAGGGTGGCCAGGTGGGGCCTGCAAGGCAGAGAGAAGAGAGAGGAAGGGTGTGGCATGGAGCTAGGGTAGGAGGGGGCTCGGGTTAAGGTTAGATGAACTAGGGTTTAGGAGAGAGGGGTAAGTAGCTAGGTTAGAGCTTGGGTTAGGGTTAGAGAGAGGCTAGGGTTTAGGGGAGAGGATAAGTGAGAGGGGGTGGTGTAGCTAGATAGGATTTGAACAAAACCAAAACAAGAGTGACAAAAGAAAGGGGTGAGGGAAAAGGTCTAGATACTTGCATGCATCTAGCTAGATCAAGCAAAAGAAGGAGAGGGAGAGAGGTGAGAGAATGATCCACTCAAAGAATTTCAAATAAAATCCAAATGACTTAGATGTGGTGGTTCTTGCATGGCCCATGCATGAATAGTAGATGCCACATTTGATTTTGTGAGAACAAAATTAAATCCCATGGCATTTATTTCCATGCATTCCCAAATATGGAATAAAGGTCAAGCAAAAGAAATTAGAATTAGATCCATCCTATCTCCCATGAGCTAGATTAAATACCAAAAGAAAATAGAATACAAGCTCATGGATAATGGAATGGTGGAATTATAAGGTGGTGAAAGAAAGGTGGTGGAGTGGAATAAAAGATATGCCCCCAACTCAACTTGGGCATTTAAACAATATATCAATATCCAAATACAATATCAAGAGACAAATACAATTGATAATGCATATGAGAGAAAACCAACACAAAAAGGGTTTTATATGATGCTCAAATGCAAGGTGGCATGATGACATGAGCATGATATAATGATGATGCAACAATTATATATATGAAGTAGCCATTATATTACTAGACCAAGTAGCATTACAGTTGTTAGACAAATGGGATGCTACGGTATGAATAAAACAATGCAAGCAAACATTCATATGACATGTTATAAACTATTAGCAAGATGGAGCTAATCATAGACAAGCAATAACTACTAAGCATCCATAATGACATACACCTTACACAAACAAGCTAAGCATGCTCACAATGATGAGTATATGTACAAAAATGAAACAAATAGAGTTTGTTACCAGCCTCTTACCACACCTCGAGTTGTCTTAATCTTCATTATTTCCCTTCACTTGTGTGACTTGAATAATTAACATGAAACTAAAATCCACCGAGGACGGCTGAACCCTGCAAAGAACTCACAAAACCAAAAAAGAACAACAAATATTTTTGGTGTTTTCGATTTTTTTAGAAACAAGCAAACAAATAAAAAACAAACAAAAACAAAGCAAAATAAAACCAAAAACAAAAACTAAAACGCTCCAAGAACAACACAATTGTGCATGAAACAATAAAAACGAAGTGTCTAGAAAGACCTGAGATTTTATTGATGAGGAATTGGATGCCTTGGGCACCCCCAAGCTTTGACAATTGTACCTCTTGAGTAATTCTTGGGGTGACACGGAGTGGCTCCCCCAAGCTTGAGCTTTTGTCCATTCTTCATCTCATTACATCATCCTCTCTGTACACCTGAAATTTTTCTTTCATACAAAACTTCACACAATCTTCATTAGCAACATTAGTTTATTCAAAAGATATTAGACCTCTGGCAAAGCTTTGGAACAGCAAGACTTTTCATTAAAAACACAAGATACTGTAGCAACTCCTTCAAAAATCTCAAATTCCCAAAAAGAACCCGAAAAGGAATCAATAAGAAGCAAATGCAAATAATGGCAGAAATCTGTCAAAACAGACCAGCAGGTAGAAACCGATTTTTTTCGAAGACCTTCTGTTGCTCAAATCAAAAAAGTGTTGAACTAACAAAAGTTAGCTAACATACTGGGGGATTTATTCGTCAATTTTCAGCTTAATCCGACTTATAGAGACTCCTCAAGAAGTTTTATGGTGGAGGACAGAAATCTGTTTCGGGACAGCAAATCCCCAAATTTTACTTCCATCTCATTAGAGGTCATTCTTGGCACAAAAAGCAAACAAAAAGGATAAGGAGAGGTCATTACTGAAGTAATAACTTCCAAGACTCAAGGAAACTTTTGGGTTATCTCCCAACAAGTACTTTTCTTTAGTGCCTTTAAGTTAGGCACGGCGAAGAGTAAAGATTGGAAAGGAGAAAAAATAAAAGTGAGCAAGTAGAACCACTGTGAAAACATTATTTTGTTTATCAAAATCCTTTTGTTAACAAGGTTGATCAAGTCTTGTTACCAAAACTATCTTATATGAATCAAAACTTTGCATTCCACAAGGTGATTATGTTACCTCATACTTGATAGCAATGGTCCCAATCATAATAGTTTCAAAATTTTCTTGTGGAATGGGACACTATATTTCTCCAACCTTGATGCTCTCAAAATTCAGACAATAGCTTTTAGCAACCTTTTTTGGAGAAATATACAGTATGCGCTTTGTCATCAATATTGAATGTTACTTTTCCTTGATTGCAATTGATGACAGCACCTGCAATATTAAGAAAAGCTCTCCCAAGAATAATAGACATATTATCATCTTCATGCATCTCAAGCACAACAAAATCAGTTAAAACCAAGCAATTAAGAGCCACTTGAACGGGAACATCCTCACATATACCAACAGGAATAGTAGTTGATTTATCAGCCATTTGCAAAGAAATATCAGTTGGTATCAACTTTTCTAGCTAGAGTCTCTTATAGAGAGAAAAAGGCATAACACTAACTCCAGCTCCCAAATCACGTAAAGCAGTTCTAACATAATTATTCTTAATGGATCAAGGAATAGTTGGTATACCTGGATCACCAAGTTTCTTTGGAACCTTACCGTTGAAGGAGTAATTAGCAAGCAAAGTAGAAATCTCCTCATTAGGAATCTTCCTTTTATTAGGGACAATATCCTTCATATACTTTAAATAAGGAGGCAACTTAATAGCATCAGTCAAAGGAATTTGCAAGAATAAAGGATTCATACAATCACAAAACTTGTTGTAGTGTTCTTCCTCCTTTGACTTGTGTTTCTCACCTGGAAAAGGCATGGGTTTCTGCACCCAAGGTTCTCTCTCTTTACCATGTTTATTAGCAATAAAATATTCCTTTGTGTACCTAGTGTTCTTAGTGTGTTTCTCAGGTTCTTCCTCAACTTCCTCCTTATCAAGAGACTCATTATTATTACCACTCTCAGTTTCAGCATTAGAGACAGATATACTATTAGGATCTACAGTAGGTTCAAGTGGTTCCTCAACTTTCTTATGTTTCTTTTTTCTTCCTCTTACGAGGACTACCAGTATCCTCACCTTGTTGGAAATCCTGCTCTATTATTTTAGGGTGTCCTTCAGGATATAAAGGGTCATGAGTAGCTGCACCACTCCTAGTTCTAATTCCATAAGCATGTTTATTTCCTGAAGCATTAACTAGCATATCTTTTTGCACCTTAGCAAGTTGATCAAGTTGGGTTTGAACCATTTGAAAGTGTTTACAAAGCATTTTAATATCATTAGAAGTTCTTTCCACAATATCTTTCAACTCATGGATAACTCTAGAATTTTCCAATAAATGATTCTAAACTTGTTTATTAAAATTACCTTGTTTAACAATAAATGTGTCAAGTTCCTCTAAGCATTGATCAGGAGGCTTACCATAAGGAATATCACCTTCATTAAATTGGAGAGAGTGTACCTCAATAGTAGATGAGTGGGGAATTGGCTTACATAATTCTTCTATAGGAGGTAAATTCTTCACATCTTCAGATCTAATACCTTTCTCCTTTAGACACTTTTTAGCTTCCTTCATCATTTCATCTTTTAATGCAATAACTCACCTCTTATTTGTTGTTGGTGTTGGAACTGGTTCAGAAACAACTGGTTCAGGAGTAATAGGCTCAGGTGTATTCAGTTCAGTTGAAGTCCAATCATCATAATTCTTGCTTATCTTGTTCATTAATTCTTCAGCATATGTAGGAGTCCTTTTCCTGAAAACACAATCAGCAAAGCTATCTAGGTAGGTCCTAGAATCATTAGTTAGTCCATTATAATAAATATCAAGAAGCTCATTCTGAGGTAATGGACATCCAGGATATGCATGAATCAAGGAATATAATCTTTTCCATGACTCAGGCAATTTCTCTTCTTCTCCCTGTTTAAAATCAAAAAGTCTCTGCAAAGCAGCATGTCTAGCACTGGGAGGAAAATATTTATGGAAGAAAGAAGCAATCAAGCAATCAGGGCTATCAATGGAACTAGGAGGTAATCTATTAAACCAAGCCCTAGCTTCTCCTTTTAGTGAAAAAGGGAAGATCTTAGCAACAAAGTACTTGCGCATTTTAAAATCATCATAGAACAAAGCACTCATAGTAGAAGCTCATTCATATGAGCCACAACACTCTCATTTTCAGTACCACAAAAAGGTTCTTTCTCAACAATATCTAAATAAGATAAATCAAGAGAGAAATCATAATCTTTATCTTTAATATCTACGGGAGAGGTGGCAAACTTAGGATCATAAGACTTCTTGGGCATAATAGTACGTCTAGCAAGGAGACTCTTAATAGCACTAGCACCATGTGTGTTTCGGCACTCTTCAACAAATTCATCAGTGAGCTCAATGTAACCATCATTAATATCATAACTCTCACTAGCAGGTGAGCTAACAGGTGTAACAGTGTCTTCACTAGGAGTTTTGGTATTTCCTAGACTAGCCATAGTAGCATCTAAAAAAGTACCTAATGAACCACTCGCATCAAGCACAGTAGAAGTAACATCATGAGTATCAAAAGCAGTTTTAGATTCAGTAGTAGTAGCAGTGTGTGTAGCATGAGCATGTGGTGGTGGTCTGACAAGCTTACTTATAACATACTGTGAATCAAGAGCAATAGAGGTGTTTAGGACTGTACCTCTTCTTGTAGTGGATGGTAAAATAGGGAACTTTCCATCACGAGACTTTCCCATGATGAAAGGAGTAGCAGTGAACAATAATAGATCCAAGTGAACTTACAAATAAAGCTATGCTCCTCGGCAATGGCGCCAAAAAATAGTCTTGATGACCCACAAGTGTAGGTGATCGCAACTGTCTTCGCGGGTAGTATTACCTAATTTATTGATTTGACACAAGGGGAGCCAAAGAATACTTGCAAGCCTTAACAACTGAGTTGTCAGTTCAGCTGCACCTAGAAATAGTTCTTGCTCATAGAAGTTTATCAGTAGCAACAATTTTTAGGAGCAACAACAAAGCAACAGCAATAACAACATCAATGGTGAAACAGTAGCAATAGTAAGAGTAACTGTAACAGTAGGATTCTAGTGCGGTAGGCATAGGGATGGATGGACGGGCGTTGCATGGGCAAGTCTAAACATGTAACTTCAAGAACTAGGGCATTGCAGATAAATAATAACAAGCATCCAAGTACTAAACAATCTTAGGCATGTGCTCCATATATAGTCATACGTGCTCGTAATGAGAAATTGCACAACATCTTCTGTCCAGCCAGCCCATGGCAGCGGGGCCTCTAGGGAACTACTGGCAATTAAGGTGCTCATTTTAATAGAGCATTAGAGCAAAGCATTAACACTCCTTGAACACATGTGATCCTCACACCACAGCCATCCCCTTCGGTTGTCCCAATTATTGTCACTTTGGGGCCTTTGGATCCGGACAATGATATGTGTACACAACTTGCAGATAAGATCATAAATAATACTATCATACTGATTCAATAATAAGTTCAGATCTGAGATCATGGCACTCGGACCCTAGTGACAAGCATTAAGCACAACAAGTTGCAACAAAGTCAAATAGCACTAATAGAGATACTAGGCACTATGCCCTAACAGATCTTATTCGATTACATGATAGAACTCATCCAATCCCTACCATTCCCAAGCTTACAACGGGGTATTACTCACTCATGGATGAGGGAAACATCGGTGGTTGATGGAGATGCGTTGGTGATGACGATGGCGATAATCCTCTCCAAATTCCCCGTCCCGGCAGGGTACCAGAACGGAGTTTCTGGATCTGAATCTTAGTTTCTGGTGGCGGCGGCGGAGCGGAACTCTTCCTGGAAAACTATCAACCCCCCGTGAGTTTTTAGGTCAGAAGGCAACTTATAGGCGCGAAGGGAGGCCGAGGAGCTGCCTGGGATGGACAAACCTCCCCCAGGCGCGGGGTTAGTGGGCCCGCGCCTGGGGTGGGTTTGCCCCCCCAGGCCTCCCATCTGTCTCCCCTTCTGGCTCCGTGGATCTTCTGGTGAGAAATAGTTTTTGGCATATTTTCTGGGATTTTTCCTGATAGTCCATTTTCTGCACAAAAACAAGACAACAAGGTAATTCTGCTGAAAACAGCGTCAGTCCGTGTTAGTTGTATCCAAATCACACAAATATAGAGGAAAAACAATAACAAAGTGTTCGAGAAAGTAGATACGTTTTGGAAGTATCATTGGACTGACCCACAGTTGATATGCAATGAGCATATTATAATTTGTAGTCTCAAGCAATGGAATCCTTTGACCTGAGGTGATCGCATGATCCGAGTTGTGGATCACCAACTTAGGTTCTACCAAATGTTGTTCCGTAAATGAGCAGTTATAAAGGTAGACTTCGGGTTTGTTGTGAATCAAGCTGCGTGACATGTATTACCAAGATGGGATTTGCCCCTCAGTAATGGAGAGATATTCTCTGGGTCCTATCGTGTGATATGATTCAGAAGCATGGTCATGCGCTACTCATTTAAGTGTTAACTGAGGAGTCAGACTAAGAGTTAGTATAGTGAATCGCATATCACGAAACGAGAAGAGAGTTAAGCTATTAAAAGGATAGAAACAAATCGCATATAGCTTGACAAGTGTAACATCCCAAAATTTTCCAAAATTTTAAATGTGAAAAATAAATAAACAAAAGAAATAATTGTTGAAATTTAGGGTGAAAAGAAACTTTTGTTTCTAAATAGAAACATCAAAACCCTTCTTGAACAAAAAATTGAATTAAAAGGGAATCCAACAAAATTTCAATCAAGTGAAATGCATTCATCAATGAATGTATCTTGAAATTTAAACACTTGGGAAAATAAACCAAAACCCTAAAACCCTAATGGAAGAAAATCATTTCCAAGATCTCTCTAAGACTATGGATTTGATCCATATAAAAATCTATCAACAAACATTTATAGATGATCAAAAATGATAAACAAAAATATTATAAAACCATAGAAATTGGTTTCACTTATTTTGGAGCCATGGATAAAAACTTATGAATTTAATAAGTTAATAGGAAATAAATTTCCAAAGCTAATAAAGCTCCTAACTAAAATCCATGCCAAATTGTGAACAAAATAATCCTAAAAGGATTTAAAAAGATAAACAAATATTAAAAAATTCTACAAATTTGAATCACCAATTTTGGAACTATAAATAAAAATATGTGGATTTTATGAGATAAAGAAATAAATAAATAAGGAATATTTAAAAGCCAAATTAAATCTTGGCCAAATCCATAAACAAATGAAAGTTTATTGAATAATAAAAAGGAGCAAAAGATTATTTAAATAAAATCATATGGATTAAACCATATTCAAATTTTATTTACATAAAGACAAATTGCCTAAACTAAATAATAAATCCCAAGAAATTATTTAGAAGACAATTTGAAACTTGAATTAAATCCATAAGCAAATTGAATAAAGATAATCCAAATTAAATTAAGGAAAAAAGATTATTTGAATAAAAACTTATATGGACTTGAGCCATATTTGTTTTGAATAAAGACAAATGCCCAATTTAAATAAATAATTTAATCATATTAAAATAATTCAAAGAGAATTATTTAACACACTAATGAATAAATAAAACCTAATGAAAAAGGTTTGGTAAAAATTAGAATTCAAATAAAAGTTTGAAACATTTAAATAAAATAATATGAGTTGGAAACACATTTAAAATCTTGTTTAAATAAAGACAAATGACTATTTTAAATATATAATAAACCATAAAAGGAATATTTGAAATATTCTAAAAATGGAATTTTAAAATACATTTATTAACAGTAGTAACCTACTGAAAAGTTTTTGAATTCAAACAAGTGTTTGAATCTCTTGAATAAATTTAAAACAAAAAAGAAATCAGAAAAAGAAAAAAGGAAACAAGATAAAAAAGGAAAGAACCAGCCCAGCAGAACCCATCCCAACTAAGCCCAACTCACAGCCCACCTCTCTCCCCCTAGCGAATCGTTTTCTTACCCGCACGTCGACCCCCTCAGCCGCTGACTTGGTGACCCCACGTGCACCCCCTTTCTCTCGCTGACGACACAGCCCCACTGTCAGCTCGTCTTCTTCCCCACCCGCGACTCATTCTTCCTCCACTCCTCGCCATTTCTTCTTTGATTCCGCGGAATGAAATTCGTTTGAATGACGCAGTTAAACCACCCAGTAATCACGCCCATTTAAGCGCCCCTCTTCCCTCTTCATTTCCCCCAGACGCCACTCCCCTTCTGCCCCTAGGCTGCCCGAATTGCGTGCTGCACTCCATTGCATCCAGCGAGCCTTAAACGTCGATTCTGGCGAGAACATCCACCCCCACTGCCCTTGGTTTCCACGAGAGTACTCGCCAGCACCAGGCGCATGTAACATCCCAGCATTACAGCCTATAAATAAGCTGAACCCAGATGTGTGCATTGCATTCATGCATAGAAAATCTGAATAATTTTCGCGCTGGTGAACAAAACTTGTTAAAGTGATTGAAGCTTCTCTCAATTTGATGGAATTAAAGTAGATCATCAAGTTGACTGTGATAAGTCTCATCATGACCTTTGTTAAAACCTTATTTGGGTAAACATGATTTTATCTAAGGGTAGACCAGATATAATAAATGTTACTCATAATACTTTGCATAAATAATTAGTATCTAGTCCTTAAGGGATCATATCATAACAATCAGCACAACAAACCATAAGTGCCAAGTTAAGATTACAACTAAAGTAAAATAAATGTAATGAATAATCCCGACCTCTCCTATTCTTATCTATTCTTACTATGAGTATCATAGTAATACCTAACTTTAACTCTTTAATGAGTTTGAGTTGGAAAGAGACTAAGTCAAGCTCATTCACTATATAACTTTCTTCCCATATCAATTTTTATGGAACTTATCTTAATATCTCTTGTTCATCAATGTTGAGTAATCCACCATTGATTCACAAATTCTTTAACTATCAATCCCCGATCTACTATTTCTTTATCTTATCATAATATCTACTTAAATCTTTTTAAGTGGGCATAGTCAATGAATAACATTCCCTAAACCAATAGAGATACTAAGAAAATAATTTCAACACAAATGTAATGTTGTTTTGCTGAGACCTTGATCAGCCAACTAGAAACCTAAGCCATAAATGATTAAAGGATTATAATGGTGATGCTTTAGCCACCAATATTGAATGCTTATATTTAGTATAAGTGACATTGGTGGGTAGAACATGATTAAACCCTAGTATAAATATATTATCCTAGGTTAGCCATGACTAGTCACATTAATATAATGTGAGGTTGGAGTATAGTTATTAGAGTAAATGTAAGAAATCATGATTCAATTAAAGCTAGTGTAGCATAAAGTTATGGAAGTAGTGTTATTCATCTTAAAGGATAGTAAACTTTAGAGAAAGGTAGTTGGATGCATACAACTATTAGAGATATATTAGTGATGAATGATTAAGGAGGATTATGAGTAGAATTTGAAGGAATTACTTGTTGGATGAAAGGCTATCAACAGTAGAGTAGTGGATATAACCAAGCAAGGATATGAGAAAGTTATGAAATGCTTTAGTATCAAACTCATTGGATTCATCCATGAGTTTAGAAGTTTAACCAGTGAATAAGAATATTCTTATAAAGTAAAGCTCATCATGTTAATCATGATGATAGATAGGAAAAGTAGTATATCTAGGAAAGGAATTCCTTAATAAGAAGTCTAGAATTATGAATTATGGAAGATAGTAATTCTTGGTAAACTATCAACTTTAAATCTTAAAACCAAGTATAATATCCATTTCATATTAAGAATTCCTCATCTTATTATCTATATCACTTAATAGGAATATTTCCCTATAGCAAATTACATAAGCACATCTCTGTCAATTCCAACCACCAGCATTATATGTGCTTAAAAGTATACTTATATATTTCTTTCTATAAAACATTCTAAATATAACTTTCTAGTCCTAGAGGTGATGTCATCCAATATCCCAAACAAAAAACAATATGTTTAGTTATTAAATATTTACTCACATCCATAAAGGAATATAAATATGTTAAAAACCCTAAACCCTAGGATAAATATTCACAATTCAAACCCTAAACTTCTTTGTTTATCATAATAGAATATATACATTGCCATTTTCCAAATTAATGGAAGTAGTAATAACCATATTAATTTCTTTTATATTTCATGCATCAAATAATGATATAGGATTATTATACATATAAAAATTTCTATTCAAACTATGAGCCAACTAGAGTTAAGTTTTATAAACAAACAAGAATGTATCATTTAATAAATCCATGGTTAAAAGTGGAAAGAAAAATAATAAGAAAAGCTTCTACAAATCATTAAAAGGGGTTCATATAGAGAAAATAAAAGAAATATAAAAATATTATATAATAAAAGTTCACAAAAGATACTAAATATATTTTAGTATTACTACAATTATCCAGCAAATAAATTCTACAAAGAAAAGTTCAAAATATAAATTAAATTCAAATCTGAAAAGGAAAACAGAAAATAGAAAATGGAAAACAAATAAAAAAACAAGACCTGGCCGTGGCCCAACTCCTCTCTCCTTATCTGACGCCCATGTGCATCCCACAAAAATCCCAGCAGCCAGTCAGCTCGTCCTTTTCTGTCATTGACGGGTGGACCAAAGGGGGATTGCGGGTTAAGGGAAAATAAACGCCAGGGGGTTATCCGCAAAATTAACTTCGTCGTCTACCTCGCCTACTGGAAGCAGCTCGCTGGCCGGAGCTCCGTCGTCGATCGACCGTCACGCTACGATGCGTGCCGTCGTCTCTGGAGGGAGTAGATAAGACCGCCGCGTCCTCCTCTATCTTCTCATACCTATCTCATCTTCTATCTCGCTCTCCAAACCCATTTTCCTTCCTCTCCCAGAACCCTAGTTCGTCGGAGTTCGTCGTTCCAGCTAAATCCGACCACTCCTCACCTCGTGGTATCCACCGTTGGACGCGCCGTCGTGGTCTGATTCACAGAGGACCAAGCACGGAAGCCCGCTCACCGGGAATCATGTGAAATCGAGCATTCCTTTTCCTCGGCCGCCATGGCCATTATCGTTGATTCGCCGTCGTCACGCCACCCCAAGCCTCCTCGACCGCTCTGTCATTATCAGGGTAAGCTTACACATCTCTGGACCCCATTCTCGCTTGCTAATTGTCACAATAAGCCTAGTTTTGTTGAGCACCGCCGTCAACCGCCGCAGAAGCTTGTCGCCGATGCATTTCCGGTGACCATTAGATAGCGGTGCCACCACCAATAGGTTCTCCTTGATCTCCTGTGTCCAACGCACCTAGTCACAGCCCCGCGCGTTCACCACATCGATCGATCGATCGATCCTCAACTAGTGAGGATCAACTCGAGTGACGTCATGCCTACGTCGAGTTCTAGCCATGTCAGCTAGTTTGACCAGTCTTTGTCTCACATGGCTGATGACATGGCCTAGGGCCCATATGTCATTGAATGGGAGTGGAGACAGGGTCGGTAACAAAATACATTTACTAACCTGAGTGCTGAGGTGGACATAGGCCCACTGGTCAGTGACTTAGGCTAGATGTGGGTGCGGTGTAAAAAGTATTTCCTGTTTAAGAAAGAATAAAAAGTATAAATCCAAATATACATATTCCAGAAATTAAATAAAATGATTAAATCTTGTTTAATTAATAACTTTTAATTTATAATTCAGAAAAATGCGTATAATATATGAAAATTTGTAGAAAAATAAAATCTACAACTTAAAATTATTATCAACTATTATTATGATAATTATTTAAATAAATATTATTTAATAAAGATTTTAAAGGTAATAAAACTTTGATAATTCATATGTTAATAATGGTAAATGTTCATAATATAAATAAAATACCAAAAATCTTGGAAAAATAAAAATTATAATTTAAAACCATAATCATGTATTATTATTTCACTTAATTAAATATTTGTTATTTATTAAGTAATTATAAAGTAATAAGAATTGTAAAAAATCATATCTTATTATTTATAAATCACAAAAACAAATATAATATACCAAAATAATCACAAGAATAATATCTACATGTTAAAAATATAATATTACACTTTTGAGTTACAACAAAAATTCAATTATTTTAATAAATCAAATTTAAACTTAATTACTTAACTAATAATTCATATAAGGGTAAATAAAAATTGCTAATATTTCTAAAATTAGTCAATTAAGTCTAATAAATAGTATTAGTCTTGAATATTAATAATATAAGCCATAATGGTTTAAAACATTATAAATACCTTTTTATTAAATTATCTTCAACCTTAAGTGAAGATTATATTCTAAAAGGATACCTATTCATAATAAAAAACCTTAAAGAACAACTTGTGAATAAATTAAATCCTTTCTATCTACTTTAATCACCAGATTACAAAAACTACCACAACACTATAGTAAATCCATAAGTAGTTAAGTAATATTATATCTTACTTTATAAACTATAACCACTCATCTATAAATAGGTAAATGATACTACTCCATTATAAAATCAAGAAACCACTACACCAAGTAAAAGTATAACTATTCTTAAGTAACCTTAAGGCAACATTACCAAGTACATCAAGATACAAATGTTATAAGCATTATACTTTCAAACTATCTCTATTTTAAAGTTAACTTTAGTCTACAAGAATCTAAATATAACACTATAAACATTGTTAGATGTTTTATAGTTAACTTTGGTCTGAAATAGTTAAGTTATAAAGCATCTCAAGCCCAAACTATTCAAGCAAGCACAAATACCATCGACCACCACTAACTAACCACAAAGATTGTTTAGACCTTAGAATTGAAATCTTTTCTTCAAAAGTTATTCGTTTTGCCACTTCAGACAATATATGACAAATAATCAAGATCACATTACTTCATACTTCACTCATATACCTAGGTGCAATAACACCTAAGCTATTTATAAGTGACTCTACCTATAAAGTAAAGTTTGGAGATAAACTATTAAAGTGTAAACAATTATGAACAGCATTTCATAGATATATATTTTATTGTTGCATAAATATGTGATGTTCACACACACTCACAAGCCCTAATAAGAAGCACAACTGTGAAACTTATCTAAAAGAACAACACATTCCAAAGTAACCATTTCCAGAATCCAAACCCTAGAACAACGTTATCCCTGGGATCCGCGTTTATAATGTGCATCACATTACTTATGCATAAAAGCATATTGCTTCTTTAAACATTAGTCCTTACGGGACCAATGATGCTGATTTCAGATTTTGGATCTTATACTAACTCGAAGACCGTGAGTGCATAATCTTGCAATCACAAAAGGCAAGTTAACACTTGCTCATGTCCTTTGGTTATTTTCTGTAAAGTATTTTATAAATCCAATGTGGACATCACCTGCATTGAAAAGATCCGAAAACACTATTTTCATAATAATGTGACTATAGGTTATTACCATGAGGTAATAACTTACTATAAAAGTTCTGATGGTAAAGGAACATAGTATCTAGGACTTAACAACCAATGTCGTCAGTGATTCTTGCGCCGTATATTACGCGTTAACCATGAGATTTGGAATGGGACAGATGTGGCATCCCGCAAAAACCACTACTAGAAAATCGCGTTGTTTTTGTGCATTGCATCATCATGACCGCATGCTCATGTCATCATGCCACATTGCATTTGAGCATCGTCATCATCTTGCATTTGTTTGCATAAAACTATTTTCAGGAAAACATGTTCTTGTTTTCTAAACGCCCCGTCTATGTTCCAAACGCAAAACCCGGGTCTCCGGATTATTTTTTTTTGTCTGCTATCGGTTTGCAAAAATCCCGTTTGTAAATAATAAAATATTGCATTATTTTTAGGGGGCAGCCGAACCGGGCCGATCCGACCCAGTTGGCCACCCCAGTACAAAATCCTGGCTACCCAAACCCTAATCTATTTCCACCTAGTCCTAATCTACCCACAAATCACAGCTCGCCACCTCACCCCTGGACCCAATCCCCACCCACCTTGCCACCTCATCAATCCACCCTGCAGCACCCCACTCCTTCTCTCACCCCAACCGACCCCACCCGCCTGGCCCTCTCTCCCTTACACCTCGGTCCCACGCCCCACCTGGCCCCACCCGCAGCAGCACAAACACACTGCCACCCCCACTCCCCCACTGCCACCGCGGGCCCACCCCCTGACCGCCTGTCCCCAGCCCTACTCCCCGCGTGTCCTGCCCCCCCACCAACCGCGTCTCCCTCTCCCTCCTCTCTCCCCCACGCCCCCGACACCCTCCTCTCAACCCGATGCCGCCCCGCCACCTCTTCTCCGGCCGCCGCGCTACCGCCCTTCGACGCTCCGGCTCGGCCCGTCGAGCTCGCCCTCTCCGCCGGCCGCCCCGCCCTCTATCTTCGCCGCCTGCCTCCGCCTCTGCCGACCCGTGCTCCGGCCTCCGCCTCATGCGACCGCCGCCCGTTCTTCCTCCGGCGGACCGCCTCGCCTCCGGCCCGACCTCCCCACCGCGTCGCCCTCCTCCACCTCTACCGCCTCCCCGACGGCCCCACTCACCACCTCCGGCCGCGCGCCGTCCTTCCTCTCCGCTCGGCCAGCGCCGCCGTTCCTCCGGCGACGTCCCCTCCTCGCCTCCTCCGGCAACCGCCAGCCGGGCTCGCCGGGCGCCTTCTCTGGTCCACCGCCGCCGCGCGCCTCGCCTCCTCGGCGCGTCCTCCGCCACCGCCTCCACCGTCGGCCCGCCTCCTCCCGGCGCCCTCCCTTGAGCTCCGCCAAGCGTCTGCACCGCCCGACCTCTCGCTCACCGCCTCCTCCGCCTGTGTCGCGGCCCATGAGCCCACCACGGCGAGATCCCCGCCTCGCCGAGTTGTCTGCCGCCTCCAATGCCGCCAGGCACATCCCGTGTTTTGGTTTCGGGCCATTCGGTGGTTTGGGTACCGCCTGTGCACTGCCATAGGCGTCTGCGCTCTAGCCCATCAAGACGAAGAACGAGGGGCCAAACCTTAGCCAAGAGCTACATCTCGGAACGCCATGGTCCCCTTCGCAAAAACTGATGCCAAGAGCAACCGGACGTGGAGAACCCTGACAAAGCGGCAAGACCTTCATCGACGACAGGACCGTCCGCATAAACCTCGATCCGCCACCGAAGAGCGGACCTCAAGACATTACCCAAGCCCTCGGAGCCACAAGCTCGTCGAGAGGGAACCGACGGCCCCGGTCTCGAGGACTCGATGCCCGGACGTCAAGACCGCCACATGGAAAAACCAAAGGACCCGAAGACCGATTCCGCCTAACGCCAAGATCTTCTCGGACCCGAGGATCATCAAGACTTCCGCTCGGCAACGCCAAGTACTCCTTCCTGGCTTCAAAGCCCGACCCCGTGGACCGACATGATCTCCTTCACGGATACGACAAGTACTCCCTCGAGAACGCCGAGTACTTCACCCCGGACGCCGGGACCCTGGACGACAAGTTCTCCTTCCCGAAAACATTGACGCTCGTGCGACAAGATCTACTTCCCAGATCCGAAGACCCTGAACCCCGGAGTCCGAACCTCGTTCCCCGTCGAACCCTGAGACCGACCCCGAACCCCCGGACCAAGATCTTCGACCCTAATGTGTGACCCCTTTTCTCGAGCCCTAGTTTATAAATGTAATAACAACTTGTTGCATGCTAAATTGCCATGCTTGCATACATATTGTCATGTGGTTTGGGGGCCTTATGCCGATTCACCTTATAATTAAATATGGGGCCCATATGCGGGCAAATCTAGTCTTATATTGGCCTCATTTAAATTTGTGCAGCGAACCGGTAACTTATCTTGCCCTGTTATTACAACATTTAAATTGCGGGATATCTAGATAACATAACCCACCTAATTAAATGTCGGGACCCCGGTTCCACTTAATATGATCTAATTGCATCGCATCTTTGCCATGCCAAACATCATGCATGCATCATGCCCGATCTTTTGCCGTAGTATTAAATAGTGCATCCGGTGTTTATTCTAGTGTTTTGGTTCTTCGCGGATAAGGCCGTTGAGTTGATGCGAGAGTCGACCCGATCTTCGGATGAACCCTCGGCAATGTTTTCAGGCGAGCATCTCCCCCTTTCTACCTATCTTACTTTTATAGTATTTATTCCCTCCTGTTGATCTATTGCTATCTGTGTTGCGATGCTCTAGTTTTCGTACCCGTGATATCCCTTGCAGCCTTATATCGCCTTGGACACCTCCTATTACCTGTTGTTTGGTAGATAGTTGGACCTGCGCGTCGTAGTCGCTTGCTCAAGTGTTGTTGCGTGTCGCCAAGTACCACAGTTGTTGGAGTATTTGCCGCATGTTTATTGTTGGAGTTGATCATAACTTTACTTCCTGTTTAACAACTAAAATTGAAGTAGGTAAGCAGAGGCACATGTGGGCAATAGATGTTATTTGGTTGTTAACCGTCCACTTGTGTCCCGTAGGACCCCGAGTACTTGATACCTGTTCCTTGAATATTCGCGCTATCCACATCCGGGAGGATTATGGGACCCCCCCTGAGCCAGAGCTTGATTCAGTCTTATTTCTTGGGGCCACAAACTAGTTTGAGGTTTTATTTACTATCCTGTACTTATGCCATGCTTTACTGCTTTATTACGATTGTGCGAGGAGCACCTGTACTGTTTATTTAAGCGGAGTGTTTTCGCGGTATCGACAAGCCCAGTTTTGGGTTCCCGATCGTTCTACCATCGACGCAAACCTTGAGTCCGTCTCGAGTCGGCTAGCTTCGCTTGGTGTACTCAATGGGTGGCCCCTGAAATATTTCTGAATCCTGTGATTGCTTTGTCATGAAGGCCTCGTTGGGTTTTGATTTGGTTTTTCCGAGGTTGATCGAGTGTGTGTTGCTATTTGTGCACCCCTGCAGGGTAAAACTTTCTGAAAGCCGTGTCCGCGGTTATGGACGACTTGGAGCACGGTATATCGATCATAGACAACTATAACTAAAGTAGTGCTATAAATTTGACTTTATAATGACTAGTAATCAACTTCACTATAATGGAATGGCTAAATAAAACTGCCAACAATTGCTTGCTTGGGTTGTCGCTTGCGACCATTGTATCTGACTAGTAAGTATTGCAACTACAACGGAATGGCTAAATAAAAGTACCAACAACTGCTGGGTTTTGGGATATCTCATGCTAATTGTATCTGACTAGTAAGTGTCGCAACTACAACGGAATGGTTAACTAAAAGTGCCCACTGCTTATTTTATTAGGATGACTATCTATACCTGACTAGTAATTGCTGCAACGATAACTGAATAAATAAAACTGCCAACTGTGTGAGTTCCTCGGTTGACTTCCTCGTTCGGTCTCGAGGGGGAAATACCAGGATGGGTTTGTTTGGTGGTAGCACCAGGTTGGTTCCGAATAGTTCTTTCTTACCCCTCTCTGATAGCCATCAGTTGTATCGAGTCTCTATAGGTTGTTTCGTGCATGCTGTCGCTGCCGCTTCAGTCCACCATACCTATGTAGGCGAGGACCGCCGAATTCTAGCCTCGCTGCATCGGCCTCGATCGACGCTCCTCTTTTCCTTTGCCCTTTGTCGGCACTCCTTTGTTTAAGCAGGTTTTGAGATCGACGTCGTTAGCGTGGTTACCCTTCCGGCTTGGCACGGCAGGTTATGGACACCATTGGTTATTCTTCGTGGCTCTTAGCCCCATTTGCATCTTGTCCGTAGTGGACTGTATCGTTCTGGTGTGATTTGGATCTTTGTTCAGATATTCGTATTCTTGACTCTTTGAGTCATTTGTTGTATATATATCTGCTCATGGGTCCCATCGAGGACTGTTGTGTAATGTTATTATTCGCTTTCCACCCGCATAAAGTGCTGTGGGCACCTTTGAATCGTTTCTATGCGGGTTTGGCGGGTTTCGCTCAAACTTGCATAGGGCCGATTCTGAGGGTGTTACAGAGTGGTATCAGAGCCCAGCAGTTGCGATACCCCACAGGTCCAGCCTGTAGGATAACCTAGCTAACGGCCGAAGTAGGGTGTCAAAACTATTTTGCAAAATCGGTTGGATAGTTCTGATTAGGTCTGATTTTACTCCTTACCCCTCTGCTATTCTCCTCTTATCTCTGCACCCTTATGCCCCACACTTTTGGTGTCTAGATTATCTATGGATGGTGTTTAGGGAGATAGTCCATGTAAATGGTACTAATCCGGGCATCACTAGGTCATAGAGTCTTCGGAACTCATCAGGGTTTTAGCCTGCCCGAAAGGGGGCTTAACGAAGGTGAGCTAGCCAAAGGATCGTGCAGACATATGAGGTCACGGAGAGGGCAGTGATTGGCTTGGACCAACTACTGGGCCCCACAACATGGAATTGTGGACGGGTAAGCTGCCCGGTTGTGCACACCTCTGCAGAGTGTAAGAACTGTAACTTGTTACTTCCTGTTCCGGGAAGGAGCTGCGAACGCTGCGGGAAAGGAACTCCATGAAAGTTATGGTAAACCCGTGAAGGCTCACGGACATAGCTTTTTAGAATAAAAGCAACCTTTGAAGAAATGTTTACGAAAACTTGCATTGCCTACGACCTACGGTCTGTGGCTGTAGTTATAGTGTATAAAACACTCCTTTTCTAGTGAAATTGCTGAGTACGCTCGTACTCAAAGTATCTTCTTAACCCTTGCTAGATTCTGAAGCCGGGATAGACAACATCTACATCAAGTTATACTCCAGGACTCATCATCCAAAGCTAAAGCTCTTCAATGAAGTCAAGGAAGTCGACATATACATCAACTCAAATGAAGACGAAGTTACTGATTAGATAGGAATATAATCTCTAACCAAAGAACCTAATTCTATAGTGTATTGCAATCGCAGCAATGCCAATCCCTTAATACTAGTTTTAATGGTTTAATAGTTCTTGCGTTGTTTATATTTGATTCTTCTCCGTAAGAAGTTCGTTCTCTGGATCTTGTGTAAAGAGTGATATGTAACCTTTAGCCATGTATTGGACCCGCTGTGTTTCTGTTGTGCCATTCTGAGGGATGTAATACTAGTGAATGGTGTTTCATTGGTGTTATGTCAACGACTATAGTATACTACATCATGCTGGTATCTTTGGGTCACATGATTGGTATCAGAGCATATGCTTTGACCTTAGGTTGGAAACCTAGTAAATGGGTAGAACCTATAGGACACATCCTAGAAATAATAAAGAGTTCTCTAGTGACCTAGTGCGCATCTAACACGACCAGCGGCTTGCCTTCCGATGCCATGTAGCCTCGCCCCCGTCGAAAACAGGACGTGCCCGATGCCAGGAACTTCTCCGGCGAGCGATTAATGTCAACGCCGTGCGCCCCTTCGTCGAAGAAGACCATACCGAGAATCAGCGTATCACGACGAGTCTGGTGAGCCCCTTACCTCTCTCTCTCGCTTCCTGTTTCACCGGCAATGTCACCGCCCAAGCGCGCCGCCGCCGTCCATCGTTGCAGCGCCGCCAGATCATGGTTAGGGTGCTATGAGCCGTTAGATGATGATCCGATGGACGCGATTTATTGACTTAAACGAACTGTTGCCCTTGATATGCACCGCACGATCCCACTTAAATCCTACGGTCTACATCACACGATCCTACCGAACCGTTATCGCCTGTAGGTTACAGGCACGTGGCCCAGATTTTGTTTTAAAAATAGAAACATATCTATTAGATGTTTAGATTTGAAAAATTCATAACTTTAGATCCGCACGTCCAAATTTTGAAATTTTTATATCATTGGAATCTGCAAAAAGAAACCTTTGAAACCATGCCCTTTGTTTAGTGTTTTTCTTCTGCAAAATTGGTTGTTTTTGCAGAAACATTTCTAGGCTTATTTTGTGTATAAAATTTATTGTAAAAATGATTTTAGGGTAAAATCTTTTGCAAATGATTTTTTTGAACCTACTGACCATAAAAACCAACTTTTGGATCTAAAAATATATTTTGTGACACTAAGGAATTATTACTTTGAATAAAAGCTTTTCTAGTTAAATAAAAATGGTGCTTGATTTAAAAATGATTTTTCATTGAAACCTTTTGGAAATGGATTTGTTTTAAACACTTTGACCATAAACACTAACATTTGTGTTTTAAAATATATTTTGCTAACTCTAGAAATTATTACTTTGATTTAAATCATTTCTAGCAAAACAAAAACGATTTAAATGGCCATTTTCACTAACTTAATTTTAAATGGTTTTTCCAATTTTATAAATGACCAATGGGTGTTTTAAAATGTTTATAGCCTATTAGAGACTACCATTCCAAATAAAACAATCTTTTTGCATGCTTACATGCATTATTTTGTTTTTATTATTTTATGTGATGAATTGTTTGAATGCTAGTTTGAATATTTGCTTGCTTGATTGAATTGTAGTGAACTTTGAAGAGTGTGACCATTTCAAGATCAAGGAGTTAACCTATATTATCTACTAAAAATTCAAGTGGTGCTTCATACTTTTGTCCTATTATTTTCACTATGCATTAGTGATATTTTGAGTAGGACTTGCATGGAATTTTTACTAAGTATGCTATGCCATGGGAAATCCTAGTAGATGATGCCTGAGTAGAATTTTCCTAAGTTAAGATCCCTACTACTATCATGCTTAGTTTAGCTAGTAGAAAACAAGGGTGGATTATATTCATGCTATGAAATATTTCTAAGTCTATGACTTGTGTTTTGTTTAATAAAACAACTATGTGAATAAATCACCTGGGTGGAATGGTGTGGATGGATTTATGTTGAGTGGTTACACAGGGCCAGTAAACTGGCGAATACTTGTGTATCTCACTTGTGGAAAGCAACCCAGGAACAAAGAGATTTGAGATGTTAAATGTTGAGAAGCTTCAAGTGCAGCCACATGGCAATATGGGCTCTGCCTGGATCATATAGGTTGCAATAACTTATCCAGATGGACAGAAGGTGGTAGGGGTGATAGGTTTGGAATGCGTCCAGTTTGGTCTAAGGGAAGGATTCTGAAAGATCTTGTCTCGATGCATGTTGAGTCTTGTGGGAAAGTGCACCACCTCTCGAGAGAGTAAAAATCTAAGTACTTAGCCGTGTCCCCGGAAATGGAAAATTTGAGCATCAAGACATGGAAGCTATCAAGGATCTCCTCATCCCAATTTCTAAGTTAAAAGCTTGTGGTTGAATAAGGGTTAAAGGATCTTCAATCTTTGATTGGTAGATGCCTTGGGTGATTTTTGACAAACAAAAACTTAGTGTTTTCAAATGATAAGGAAAATATATTTTGAGCAAAGCAAGCCTAAGATCCACTTAGCCAAATGCATATATATGATAGATACCACTATTCTACCATAGTATCACTTGCCAATACAATTCAAATATATTGACCCTTGTGGCTGTAACTTATTATGTTGCAGTTTTGTTTGATGTTAGTGAAGTGTGTTGAATAGGATTACAAGTTTACAACCAACATGATTGCCTATGGCACTTTGAAGATGAAGGACTCCATGCTATATAGATATTTCTGCTGCATTGTAATGATATAGCCAAATGAGCTATGTAAGATGTAATGAATTATTTTATTCCTGGTTATAAAGTTGTACTATGACCTTTGTTTCTTGATATTACATCTTAAACTGTGGATGTTAGATACTGATCCAGGGACTAGCATTGTAAACACATGGATCTCTACCTTATCAGGTTGGGACCTCTACAGATGGTATCAGAGCACTGTGTTTCCTATAGGATTGTAACCCTAGGATTGGACAAAACCCCTTAGAAAAATAGGAGTTGTATTTGTTCAAACTTATTTACAAACAATCTAGTAAACTCTTTCCTCAACCTTTTTGGTTTTAATTCTACATCTCTTCTTTTTCAACTTGATGGACAAAGACTTCGACATGAGCAAGGACTTCACCAACTCAAATGACTTCTACTTCACCATCACCAATGACTTCAACTTTATTTTCACCAAGGACTTCAACTTGGACATCACTAAGGACTACAAGTGAGACAAGAAATATTAATCAAGACTTGAAGACTAAAGAAACACAATCTAGAAGAAATCATCATCACCTTTGAAGTGTTATGACCAAGACACACATTTTTTTCCAAGGAAACCAATGATCTTATTCATGAAGAAACAACCAAGAAGAATGGGAAGATATCAAGTGGAATCCTATAGTTGGACCACCATACTAGTGTTTAGATAAATCAAATTATTGATCACACCAACTTATGTGGTGTAATAAAAATATTTTGTTGCCTAAAAATGTGCTAGAACTTTGTTGTTTGATTGGAATGTTTGATTGTGATTGCTTGCACATTACTTGTGTGAATTGTTGTGTGTGATTAGACTTCTTCCCTAGAAATCTTTTGCCTTTTCTAATCCCAATCCAACCCAAACAGATGACTTCTCCAAGAAACTCCAACATCAAGGATGGTGACAACAACAACCAAGAGATGCACATAAGAGAACAACTTCTAGCAACCCAATCCCAGTTGAATAAAGTGACAACTCAATTTTTAGCCAACAAAAATGAGTTAGACCCAACCATGCAAAAGTTTTTGGAAATGCAATCCCAATTGTTGCAAAGGATGAAAAATCAAATGGTCAACATGAGAGACAACCTTTCCTAAGGAGATTGTGACAACAATGATGTCAAAGATGATATTATAGAAGGAACTCAAGCTTGCAATATTTGTGGAGACATAGAGCACACTCACAAAGAGCATGTGGACCAATGCCCTAATTGTGTAGAGAAACATCCAACTAAACAATGCCCCACATCTCAAGTGACTTGTTTCCTATGTGAAGGAAATGATCATGTCCCTATCCAATGCCCAATCTATCCTATAGTTCAACAAATGAAGCAAGATGGAATGCATCAAATGTTTGGAAACCTCCATAAGGGAAAAACTTCTACCAAGAAGGGTAAGGACAAAATCAGAACCATGCCTCATAAAGCCACATCCAAAGTAACCACAAAGTGTTTCTACTCATGTGGAGAAGAAGGTCATATCTCTAGTAACTGCCCCAAGAAGAGAGAAAGATTTCCCACCTTTGAGGTGAGATATGAAGAGCATGAACTATAAGAACTCCTAGTTTTGGAGAGAGCCAAAAATAAGAAGAAAGACAAAAGCCAGGTACAATGTTACAATTTCAAAGAAATGGGACACTATGCATCACATTGTCCAAAAAAGAAGAACCAAGGAAACAAACAAGAGCCAATGATACCAAAGATGAAGAAGGATATTAGCCAATTGATGTGTTTCAAATGCAAAGATCTAGGCCATTATGCAAGCAGCTGTCCAGAGAAGATACATCAAGATCCCAAGTAAGCCAAGATGTGATCTAGTAAAAAGCCTTTTTCAGGGTGGTAGTACCCTAGTTGTCTAGAAGCCAACTTGTAACCTCTAGCCTCCCAACTCTTGGGACGAGATTTATTTTAAGGGTGGTAGACTATCACATCCCAAAATTTTCCAAATTTTGAAATGTGAAAAATAAATAAATAAAAGAAATAATTGTTGAAATTTAGGGTGAAAAGAAACTTCCGTTTCTAAATAGAAACATAAAAACCTGCCAACACCCGGATTTTTAATCCCACATGCCTATTATGCCATACATCGCAATCCC
This sequence comes from Avena longiglumis, assembly GCA_030063025.1. Taxonomy (NCBI): domain Eukaryota; kingdom Viridiplantae; phylum Streptophyta; class Magnoliopsida; order Poales; family Poaceae; genus Avena; species Avena longiglumis. The sequence goes on along the minus strand of CP125974.1, from coordinate 449,044,033 downwards.
AGGATTACCATTTTTGCGAGACATAACAGGTTTGGATACCACAGTACATCATCCATTACAAACCATACATAAGGTATTACACAAATAAGGATCTCATGATCCAATTCTTAATACAACTCAAGCAGCGGAAATACGTAATAATAAAGGTAGCGTAGGCGAAGCTCCATCTTCGGGGTCACAGGCAATGCTGACAATGGGAGATGATCCTAGTTGTCGTAACCTTCCTGGGGTCCATCATCCTGGTACTCCTCTCCATAGTCTGGCCACAGGAATAGCCAGGGACAAAGCCATGAGTACTCTTTAAGTACTCGCAAACTAATACTAACAAATGAAGGGGTTTTTTGTAGTAGGACACTAAGCTTTAGGGTTGTTTTGCAAAAAGCCAGATTTACCTCTATTGAGTTCAAAAGCAAGAAAAGCTAGTTGAAATTTTATAACACCTAAGTAGGAACTTGAATTTCATATCACAACTCTGTTGTGGTCAAGTCAAAATCTCAACTCATTTCACAAGTCATTTTGAAAACATCTGACGGGGGAACAGTATGGCCACTCCAACTATCCATAACCGTGGACGCGGCTATTCGAATAGTTTGACACTCTGCAGAGATTGTACACTTTCACCACAACATTCAATACATCCGTCAGGAACAAATCCTGAATTCACCATACTCAGTATGCGGATAATCAATGCGAACCTTTCCTTTACACGCCCTAGTATAGGTACCTCTCCTGTGAGTTTGGCCTCCCAACCATGACCAACCGTCATCTTGGGTACTGCACAGGTGGACAATCTTCACAAGGTAGCCTCAGCTCAGACCTTGGCCGTGAGGGAACCCATACTAAGGTATATAAGTCTCCAGTCAAGCCCTACCCAAATTTCGGGTATGGTGGATGTACGGTAAAATTGGAATGGTATCGCATCCAGACAACCATCAGTTTTATAAAGGGCTAAGGCTCATGCCTTAACATTTTCATCATCCAAATCATCTGGTGTTCGGAAACACATGTCAAAACATCTTAGTAGAATGACTCATCATTCTAAGGTTTTCATAACCATTTTCCACCAAGTATTCCCATCTAAAGTTGATCAAGTTTTATGCTTAGCACTAGCATCTACAAGTGGGGGTAAGTACTAATGAAGGGTGGTAAACAAGTGTAGTTTAACTAAGTTCAATCTCATGCCTTAGGATGACATCAAGATTATCTAGCTTAGGCCAAATTTAATGCTCTTTATGCAACCTTCAATTATCTTTCTAGTATCTACAATTTACTTAAGTAAACTCTAAGAGAAAGCTTTGATAAAGAAATAAAGTATAAAGCTTGCAAGTAAAACTAGGATTGGGTATCATCAAATGTGTCTAACCAAGCATGCTTAGTGCATTGCATAGGTTATCTAACTTTCATAATTGCAAGTGTTAGCTAGCTCAATCAACTAGTAGTATTAGGCTTGCCTTGTGCAGAGCAGTGGTTGAAGTTCTCCTCTGCTTCTTCTTCGTAGTATCCTCCTTCCTCCTCGTATCCTTGGTCGGTACTAGCGTCTATGAATCAATACGAGGTACACAATCACCAAACAATACTTATCTACTTTCAATCATCACACAAAAGGGTTATATACATGATCTAGCATCATCACTAACATTCAAGATTAAAGCATTTGCATTATTTATTTATTTTTAGAAAAGTAATTTCTACTCATTGAAAAACTACTTAAGATTTAATATTCTCCAAACCAAACATGGGATCATGTTGACACCTGTCATCACCACAAATTTCAGTACATGAGAATGTGATTTAAAGTGGTGTCACAATTTAATAAGGTATAACCTTTTATTTTAAAAAAAATAAGTGACTAGAAATGCCTATGTGGCATTCTTTTATTACTTGAACATTATTTCTGTAAGTAAACCCATATGTTTTTATATATTCTGAATGGTATGATCAAATTTGATTTTTGAGAGTTGGAATCAACTCCAAAGCTATTATGGTTGAAATTTGAAAAATGTTTGAATGCAGAAAAGCTTCTGACTTGTTATTTTTACCAGGGTTGATCTACACATCCAAATGATTTGAATCCAACGGGCTTGGATTAAGCATTTCAACACCTTTCTAACAAAATTTGTTTCATGCAATTTGGTTCAATGAATCGAGTTGGGTTGATTTTTGAAACTAGGTACAGAACTGACTTTGAATGAAAATAGAAAAAGCTAAATTCAAACGAGTGGGCTGCGCGAGAAGGGTTATTGGGCCGGCCCAGTGTCACTCCGCAGCGCGGGGCGCAACTGATAGGGGGGGGGTCTACTGGTCAGTGGCTCATAAAATGCGAAGCGGTACGGGGCGATGTGGTGCGTTGGATTAGAAGTGAGATCAACGGCTGAGGGTTGTCGTCGACGATGAACAAGTCACCGGCGATCTCAAACCCTAGCGGCTCGGTGGGGGTGCATAGGGGGCATACCGGGGCTCTAGTAACGACGGCGAGGCGGGCAAACGACGAAGTCGACGACGGCGAACTCAGGGGTGGTCGCGGCAGCTCCGGGGGTGCTCGAAATCAACGGCTCCCTTCTTCTCCCAGAGGCGGCCTGCTCCAGCGCAATTCCGGCGAATTGCTGCTCCTCGTGCCCTGTCTAAGGGATGGAATGATCAGTGAGGTGAGGGGAGTGAGATGGTGTGAAGAAATCGAGCGGGGGTCGTCTCCTTTTATAGGATCGATGGCGAGACCGAGAGGGATGGGAAGGCGACGGTGGCGACATGGCTACGGGCGGCTAGAGGCATGGCCGAGGTTGGCGACCGACGGGTGGTCTCCTGGCGATGCACTAGAGATTAAATGCACGTGTAGGGGCGGTGGCAAATGGTCGGGAACGTGCGATGCTCTACTAGGCAGAGGAGGCGAACTCCGCAGCGAGCGGTGGGTACGGGGTACGGGCGGTGAAACGAGCATGTCTGGTGGTCTCTTGGGACGGTGGGGTGCATGCTGGCGAGCGGCGATGGCTCGAGGTGGTCGGGTTGCGTGGGAACGACGCGTGCTCTGCGGTGCGCGTCGGCATGGTCGACAGCGGCGCGGGCATGGCGTTCCTGGCAGTTCTGGTCATTGTCTTCGAGCTAGGGCTGGTCGAGAGGCTGCGGTGTGGAATGGGCTGCATGCTAGACAAGGTTGGCACGGCTAGTTCTTCTCCTAGCTTGATGTCCACACTGGATTGACATGGTGAGGCTCGGCCTGCTCACCATTGATGACAATGGCCAGCTTACAGTGGTGCTAGAGGTTAGTTAAGGGTGCTAGATGATCTACTAAGGCTAGTTGTAACCAGAGAGGGAACAAGGTTGGCCTAAAACACTTATCAACATAGTGTTTTTGATTTTGTTGATTTGAATATGCAACCTGTTTGATGAAATGGCCGCATGAACTTAAGTTTTGAATTTTGAAAAGATTTTTGGTGGGTGTGCTAGGAATGTGTTGAGGGTTCTGTGGATTCTTGGGTTTTGAAAATTGAGCTTGTTTGAGTGGTTTTTGAAATAGTGGGATCTTCCCACATGAAATAGATTCAATTTTAAACTGTCCTTTAAACTAAGCATTTAAATTTCTTTGGACGATCACAAAGTGGGCCTTGGTACCTTGTTATGAGTACTATCAAGGGGTGCAAAGATCCATACATGTTTCTGTTAAGTTCTGAAAGTTAAGGATAGCCAAAGTAGGCATGGGAGTTAATTTGGCCAAAGTGACCATTCACCTAATTTGTTTGTTTTGACTTGTTTGTCTTTGGGAAAGTTTGGGGATTGTTTAGATGATGTTTATTTCACCTAAGAATCATTTTACAAGCAAAGAAACACAGAATCATGTCAATTCAAAAGAATCCAAATTTTAATACACACAAATATGAATGCTTTCATATTTTTAATTAGAAAAGTTTTTGTTAACCCTAAATTTGATTATTAGAGTTTGATGATCCAAGTTTAGTATTTTTGGTATGTTACAAACCTTACCCCCTTAAACAAAATCTCGTCCCGAGGTTTGAAAAAGGACAAAAAGATTACCTAGGATTTGAAGAGATCGGGAAACTCCGTCCCGATGTGATCTTCGCGCTCCCAGGTAGCTTACTCTTCTGTGTGGTTGCTCCACTGAATCTTGAGAAACTTGATGCTTCGGGTTTTGGTAGTTCTGTAAGATTCTTCCAAAATATGGATGGGTACTTCGGGATAGGTCAGGTCATTGTTGATCTCTATGGTCCGGTGATCAATGTTCTTGAACACTTCCGTCTTCTCCGGAACTTCGAGGCACTTGCGAAGTAATGAGATATGGAACACATTGTGCACGGCTGACATCTCTTCGGGTAGTTCTAATTGATACGACACTTCTCCTCGACGGTTCAGAATCTTGAAGGGGCTGATATATCTGGGGGCTAACTTTCCTTTCAGCTGGAAATGCTGCATTCCTTTCAATGGCGACACTTTCAGATACACAAAATCTCCTATGTTGAAGGCGAGGTCTCGACGTCTCTTGTCGGCGTAACTCTTTTGTCTGGACTGGGTGGTCTTGAGGTGCTCAGGAATCTTGTGAACCTTCTCTTCTGCTTCTCGTAGGATGCCGGGTCCGAAAATCTGACTCTCTCCTACTTCCGACCAATTCAAAGGGGTGCGACACTTCCTTCCATACATGAATTCAAATGGGTCCATTTGCAAACTAGCTTGATAAATGTTGTTGTATGAAAATTCTGCAAACGCCAGACAGTCTTCCCACTTAGATCCATATTCTAACACACATGCTCTCAGCATATCTTCGAGTATTTGATTTACTCGCTCCGTTTGTCCATCGGTCTGAGGGTGATAAGCGGTGCTGAAATCTAGTCGGGTTCCTAAACCTTCTTGGACTTTCTTCCAGAATCTCGAGGTAAACTGAGTTCCTCGATCCGATACTATGTTCTTGGGGACTCCATGCAAACTGACGATTCTAGCGATGTATAACTCCGCTAGCTTCGAACTCTGATATGTGGTCTTGACGGGTAAGAAATGGGCGACTTTGGACAATCTGTCCACTATGACCCAGCTAGAGTCATTTCCCCTACTAGAAGTAGGCAATCCGGTGATAAAGTCCATTCCAACGGAATCCCATTTCCATTCCGGAATCTGCAATGGTTGCAACAATCCTGCGGGTCTTTGATGTCCCGCCTTGAATCTCTAACATATATCACACTTGGCGATATAGCCTTCGATTTCTCTCTTCATCTTATGCCACCAGAACTGCTCCTTCAAATCTTGATACATCTTCGTTCCTCCGGGGAGGATAGAATAAAGAGTATCATGAGCTTCCTTCAAAATAACTTCTTTCAACTTAGAATCTGCTGGTACACAAAGGCGTCCTTTGTACCACAGAACTCCTACTTCGTCTTTGGTAAATCCGGGTACTTTGCCTGTACCGATACGATGCTTGATTCCATCGATACTAGCATTTCCTTTCTGCGCCTCTTTGATCTGGCTAATCAAAGTGGGTTGAAGTTCTATGCTAGCCAAAAATCCTTCACTCACTAATTACATTCGAAAATCTTCCATCTCCTTGTGCAAACTTGGTTGCTCCTTCAAAATCATGGAGTTCAAGCGGCACGGCAATCTTCTAAGGGCATCTGCTACCACGTTGGCTTTACCGGGGTGATAGTGAATGTCCAGATTGTAATCCTTGATTAGCTCAATCCATCTTCTCTGTCTCATATTCAGCTCCTTCTGAGTGAATATATACTTCAGGCTCTTGTGATCCGAATAAATCTCGCAACATTTTCCCATCAGATAATGCCTCCATGTCTTCAGGGCTAGAACTACGGTTGCGAGTTCGAGGTCATGGGTTGGGTAATTTTGCTCATGTTGTTTTAGTTGTCGAGATAGATAAGATATAACTTTGCCTTCTTGCATTAGCACACATCTGAGACCGATCTTGGATGCGTCACAATACACGTCAAAGGGCTTCGTGATATCTGGCATGATTAAGATTGGGGCTGAAATCAATCTCCTCTTGAGTTCTTGAAAACTCGCTTCACATTTGTCTGTCCATTCAAACTTCTTGTCCTTCTTCAGCAATTGGGTCATGGGTCTGGCGATACTCGAGAATCCTTCTAAGAACTTGCGGTAGTATCCCGCCAATTCGAGAAATGCACGAACTTGGGTTTGAGTGGTTGGGGCTTGCCAATCTTCGACATCTTTCACCTTTGCAGGGTCAACGGCAATTCCTCCGGCTGATAGAATGTGGCCGAGGAATCCTACCTCCTGTAACCAGAATTCACATTTGCTAAACTTGGCATACAACTGATGCTCTCTAAGGGTTCCAAGAATGGTCCTTAGGTGTAGCTCATGTTCTTCTTCTGATTTGGAATAAATCAGTATGTCATCGATGAAAACAACGACAAACTTATCCAGGAAGTCCACAAAATCTTATTCATGAGATTCATGAAATAAGCGGGGGCATTGGTTAATCCAAAAGACATGACAGTATACTAGTATAGTCCATATCTGGTGGTAAAGGTAGTCTTTGGAATATCCTCTGCACGAATCTTGAGTTGATGATAGCCTGTTCTAAGATCAATCTTAGAAAACAGTTTGGCACCGGTCAACTGATCAAACAGATCTTCTATCTTGGGCAATGGGTACTTGTTCTTGATAGGGACGTCATTCAACTTCCGATAATCCATACACAAACGGTTACCTCCATCCTTCTTGTCCACGAATAAAATAGGTGATATCCATGGTGACGCACTTGGTTGAATCAATCCAATTTCCAACATGGCATCTAGTTGCTTCTTCAGTTCTGCTAGTTCAGACGGGTTCATACTATATGGTCTCTGGGCTATGGGTTCGGTTCCGGGGATTAGTTTGATGATAAACTCTATATCCCGATCTAGGGGCATACCGAGCAAAACATCTGGAAATACATCGGGGTATTCATAGACTATCCGAACTTGGTCAATGGTAGGTTAGGCTATACTCTTGTTGCACTTGAATTGACGAGGTAAGGTTTCAGATACATGCTCGACTGATATTTCGGCTGTACTGGTCATGGTTATGGCTTTCTTGGCATAGTCAATCAATCCTTTATGTTTGGACATCCAATCCATTCCTAGTACTACTTCCAAACCTTTAGTTTCGAGTACTATCAGATTAGCATAAAAATCTATGCCATGGATTCGGATAGGGACGGCTTTGCAAATTTGCCTAGCTTTGGTGGTTGAACCGGGGATTTGAACAATCATAACGTACTTCAGTTTGGTTGGTTGAATCTTACTAGTGCATGCAAATTCTTCGGTGACAAATGAGTGCGATGCACCAGAATCAAACAACACTCTTGCAAGTACTGAATTAATAGAAAACATACCCAGCACGACGTCTGGCCCTTCCTTGGCTTCTTCAGCATGCATGAGAAAAAGACGGCCGTTGCGGTTGAGCGAGTTCCCTGGGGCAAACCTTCTTCCGGGCTGGACACGACGCTGCTTCTGGGCTGGGGCATTTGCATTGGGGGCTGCGGCATTCTTCTTGGGGCACTCATTGGAGTAGTGACCCTTATTTCCACAGTCATAACAAGTCACTTGCGACTTGTCCTTTGCTGCAACAGGCACAACATTGCTTCCAGTCCTCGGGGCAGTGTTGGTGTTGGCCGCAACATTGTTGTTGTTGAACTTGGGTGGTGCACGGTTGAAACTGTTAGAGTTGTCGGGGTTGTTGTGATTTCCTCCGCGCCTAGGGTTTCCATGGTTGGGATTGGTCGGATGATTCATCGGGGGTCTGTTGGTTCTCGGGGCAAATCCTAGAGATGGGTTAGGGCGATACTTTGGGGTCTGATGGGTTCCTGGCTGATGCATCATGCGAGGCTTGCGGTTCTCATTGGCTTGGTTGATCTTTCCTTCCATCTGGATGGCAGAGTCGACAAGGGCTTCAATATTCGTAAAGGGGATATTGACCAAAACAGTCTGCATCTCATCATGCAAACCATTCAGGAATCTCTCCTTCTTGGCTTCAGTGTCGATCTCATCCGGGGCATACCTAGCTAATAACAAGAATTTGTCACGGTATTCCACTACTGTCATCCTTCCTTGCTTCAGTTCTCTAAACTCATCTCTCATTCTCTTGATCAAACCCGGTGGCACATGGGTTCTGCTGAACTTGACCTTGAATTCCTCCCAGGTCATCATCTGTCCTCCGGTCATTGCAGGAACGCTGTTCCACCATGCTCTTGCATCTCCGGCTAGATAGTGAGTGGAGAACAAAACTTTCTCGTTAGCTTCCACTCCGGCGACTTCCAGGTTGTTTTCCATGGTTTGCAGCCAATCATCGGCGTCTAAGGGCTCTTCTGACTTAGTGAAAACGGGTGGGTTGGTGTTCTGGAAATTCTTGAGCTTAGATCCATGGTTGTCCTGATTTCCTTGGCCTTGATTGTTGTGGGATAGCTGGGCTATCTGCTGAAGGGTGGCTAAGTTGGCTTGACGTTCGGCTCTTTCAGCTTCACGGTCAGAAACCAACATTTGCAGGATCTGCAACATCGGGTCCGGAGATGAACCACTTCCTCCGCGTGGCATCTGAAGATTGAGGTAGATCATGAGAAAAGAAGGAAATTTCTAAGGTTCAGGGACTTTGAAAAGTTTTTAAAGTTTGACTCAAATTTTCTAGCAACTTTCTTTTCATTCATTCATTCATTCATTCATAGAACACGATACAAACACACACCACAACAAAGGTAAACAGATGGTTTTAAGAACCATTCTGGAAACTACGATACAGTGGGACCGAATACAACTCACTACGCTAGTGCTCAAGTGCTACTACTCCTCGGAGTCGGTGTAGTCGTCATCCTCATAATCCGCATCGTCATCGATGAAGGCGAAATCATCCTCATCGGTGAAGAAGTCCATAGCCCGATCCTCCAGAAAATCATCATCATCGCTGAGATAGGAGTAGGGGTCTCCACGAAGATCCTCTCTGGCATTCTCTCTTTCCTCCAACTGCATGTCTCTCTCGTGGATGGTCTCGTCCAAATCCGAGATACAGTGGCGAAGACGGGCAATGATGTGCTCCTTCTTGTCGAGCTGACGGTGGCGAGACTTGCAATCCTTCGCTAGCATGGCGATGGTCTGATCCTTCGTCTTGATGATGGCGGACTTGTGGTTGGAGTAGTCACGGCAATTGTCCAATTCCTGCTGACGATCGTACATCATGAAGCTAAGGTGGTCCAACTGAGTCTTCGGCTCAGGGTGGTATGGGGCTTCCATTGGATGTACCATAGCATCACGCCTTGGAAAGAACTCAAAGCTGGTACCCTTGATCTGGTTGATACTCTGCCCACACAGACGGGTAAGAGCTTCCTTCATGGCCCTAGCAAGTCCATCTAGCCAGTTGTTTTCTCGAAAGGTGAACTCAATTACCTCGGCAGTGGGAGGTTCAATCTTTACTCGGATACTTGCAACAATTAGCCACTCAGATCTTCTCCTCCTTGATCATTAAGCTGAGCTCCGAAGAACTCGGGGTGCGGCCGCTCCAGAAGTTCCGAAAGCTGGTCCAAATCCCTGTCAAAGATGAGGTCTCCTCCATTCCCCAACTGATAAAACTTGTTGTACTTCACGTCCATCTAAAAGAATATAGGCTGAGTAAGTTAGTAGAGTGATCAAGTGTGTCAATTTTTATGTATTTTGCAAGAGTTTTTGAGGAACATGAGTTTTCACGAAAGAATCAAAGTGATAAGAATGGGAATAAGTTTTTGTAAATATTTGTTTCCTTTGGTTTTGAAATTAAGTTTTTGATTCAAACGTCCAGTCTAACTAGGGTATCCTATGGTCAGGATGGCTCTGATACTAACTTGTCAACACCCGGATTTTTAATCCCAGATGCCTGTTATGCCATACATCGCAATCCCAGGATTACCATTTTTGCGAGACATAACAGATTTGGATACCACAGTACATCATCCATTACAAACCATACATAAGGTATTACACAAATAAGGATCTCATGATCCAGTTCTTAATACAACTCAAGCAGCGGAAATACGTAATAATAAAGGTAGCATAGGCGAAGCTCCATCTTCGGGGTCACAGGCAATCTTGTGATGGGAGATGATCCTAGTTGTCGTAACCTTCCTGGGGTCCATCATCCTGGTACTCCTCTTCATAGTCTGGCCACGGGAATAGCCAGTGACAAAGCCATGAGTACTCTTTAAGTACTCGCAAACTAATACTAACAAATGAAGGGGGTCTTTGTAGTAGGACACTAAGCTCTAGGGTTGTTTTGCAAAAAGCTAGATTTACCTCTACTGAGTTCAGAAGCAAGAAAAGCTAGTTGAAATTTTATAACACCTAAGTGGGAACTTGAATTTCATATCACAACTCTGTTGTGGTCAAGTCAAAATCTCAACTCATTTCACAAGTCATTTTGAAAACATCTGACGGGGGAACAGTATGGCCACTCCAACTGTCCATAACCGCGGACGCGGCTATTCGAATAGTTTGACACTCTGCAGAGATTGTACACTTTCACCACAACATTCGATACATCCGTCAGGAACAAATCCTGAATTCACCATACTCAGTATGCGGATAATCAATCCTAACCTTTCCTTTAAACGCCCTAGTATAGGTACCTCTCCTGTGAGTTTGGCCTCCTAACCATGACCAACTGTCATCTTGGGTACTGCATAGGTGGACAATCTTCACAAGGTAGCCTCAGCTCAGACCTTGGCCATGAGGGAACCCATACTAAGGTATATAAATTTCCAGTCAAGCCCTACCCAAATTTCGGGTATTGTGGATGTACAGTAAAATTGGAATGGTATTGCATCCAGACAACCATCAGTTTTATAAAGGGCTAAGGCTCATGCCTTAACATTTTCATCATCCAAATCATCTGGTGTTCGGAAACACATGTCAAAACATCTCAGTAGAATGACTCATCATTCTAAGGTTTTCATAACCATTTTCCACCAAGTATTCCCATCTAAAGTTGATCAAGTTTTATGCTTAGCACTAGCATCTACAAGTGGGGTTAAATACTAATGATGCGTGGTAAACAAGTGTAGTTTAACTAAGTTCAATCTCATGCCTTAGGATGACATCAAGATTATCTAGCTTAGGCCAAATTTAATGCTCTTTATGCAACCTTCAATTATCTTTCTAGTATCTACAATTTACTTAAGTGAACTCTAAGAGAAAGCTTTGATAAAGAAATAAAGCATAAAGCTTGCAAGTAAAATTAGGATTGGGTACCATCAAATGTGTCTAACCAAGCATGCTTAGTTCATTGCATAGGTTATCTAACTTTCATAATTGCAATTGTTAGCTTGCTCAATCAACTAGTAGTATTAGGCTTGCCTTGTGCAGAACAGTGGTTGAAGTTCTCCTCCGCTTCTTCTTCGTAGTATCCTCCTTCCTCCTCGTATCCTTGGTCGGTACTAGCGTCTATGAATCAATACGAGGTACACAATCACCAAACAATACTTATCTACTTTCAATCATCACACAAAAGGGTTCTATAGATGATCTAGCATCATCACTAACATTCAAGATTAAAGCATTTGCATTATTTATTTATTTTTAGAAAAGTAATTTCTACTCATTGAAAAACTACTTAAGATTTAATATTCTCCAAACCAAACATGGGATCATGTTGACACCTGTCATCACCACATATTTCAGTACATGAGAATGTGATTTAAAGTGGTGTCACAATTTAATAAGGTTTAACCTTTTATTTTAAATAAAATAAGTGACTAGAAATGCCTATGTGGCATTCTTTTATTACTTGAACATTATTTATGTAAGTAAACCAATATGTTTTTATATATTCTAAAAGGTGTGATCAAATGTGATTTTTGAGAGTGGGAATCAACTTCAAAGCTATTATGGTTGAAATTTGAAAAATGTTTGAATGCAGAAAAGCTTCTGATTTGTTATTTTTACCAGGGTTGATCTACAGATCCAAATGATTTGAATCCAACGGGATTGGATTAAGAATTTCAACACCTTTCTAACAAAATTGGTTTCATGCAATTTGGTTCACTGAATCGAGCTGGGTTGATTTTTAAAACTAGGTACAGAACTGAGTTTGAATGAAAATAGAAAAAGCTAAATTCAAACGAGTGGGCTGCGCGGGAAGGGTTATTGGGTCGGCCCAGTGTCACTCCTTAGCACGGGGCGCAACTGACAGGGGGTATACTGGTCAGTGGCTCATAAAACGTGAAGCGGTACGGGATGTGGTGCGTTGGATTAGAAGTGAGATCAGCGGCTGAGGGTCGTCGTCGACGATGAACAAGTCACCGGCGAGCTCGAACCCTAGTTGCTCGGTGGGGGTGCATAGGGGGCATACCGGGGCTCCAGTGACGACAGCGAGGCGGGCAAGCGACAAAGTCGACAACGGCGAACTCAGGGATGGTTGCGTCAGCTCCGGGGTGGTCGAAATCAACGGCTCCCTTCTTCTCCAGAGGCGGCCTGCTCCGGCGCAATTTCGGCGAACTGCTGCTCCTCGTGCTCCGGCTAAGGGATGGAATGATCAGTGAGGTGAGGGGAGTGAGATGGTGTGAAGAAATCGAGCGGAGGTCGTCTCCTTTTATAGGCTCGATGGCGAGACCGAGAGGGATGGGCAGGCGACGGCGGCGACACGGCTACAGGCGTATAGAGGCATGGCCGAGGTTGGCGATCGACGGGTGGTCTCCTGGCGATGCTCTAGAGCTTAAATGCACGTGTAGGAGCGGTGGAAACTGGTCGGGAACGTGCGATGCTCTACGAGGCAGAGGCGGTGAACTTCGCGGCGAGCGGTGGCTACGGGGTACGGGTGGTGAAACGAGCATGTCTGGTGGTCTCTTGGGACGGTGGGGTGCATGCTGGCGGGCGGCGAGGGCTCAAGGTGGTCGGGTTGCGTGGGAACGACGCAGGCTCTGCGATGCGCGTCGGCATGGTCGACAGCTGCGCGGGCGCGGCGTTCCTGGCGGTTCTAGTCATTGTCTTCGAGCTAGGGCTGGTCGAGAGGGGCGATGAGGCATGGGATGCATGCTAGACAAGGCTGGCACGTCTAGTTCTTCTCCTAGCTTGATGTCCACACTGGGGTGACATGGTGAGGCTCGGCCTGCTCACCATTGATGACAATGGCCAGCTTACAGTGGTGCTAGAGGTTAGTTAAGGGTGCTAGATGATCTACTAAGGCTAGTTGTAACCAGAGAGGGAACAAGGTTGGCCTAAAACACTGCTCAACATAGTGTTTTTGATTTTGTTGATTTGAATATGCAACCTGTTTGATGAAATGGCCGCATGAACTTAAGTTTTGAATTTTGAAAATATTTTTGGTGGGTGTGCTAGGCATGTGTTGAGGGTTCTGTGGATGCTTGGGTTTTGAAAATTGATCTTGTTTGAGTGGTTTTTGAAATAGTGGGATCTTCCCACATGAAATAGATTCAATTTTAAACTGTCCTTTAAACTAAGCATTTAAATGTCTTTGGATGATCACAAAGTGGGCCTTGGTACCTTGTTATGAGTACTATCAAGGGGTGCAAAGATCCATACATGTTTCTGTTAAGTTCTGAAAGTTAAGGATAGCCAAAGTAGGCATGGGAGTTAATTTGGCCAAAGTGACCATTCACCTAATTTGTTTATTTTGACTTGTTTGTCTTTGGGAAAAGCTTGGGGATTGTTTAGATGATGTTTATTTCACCTAAGAATAAATTTACAAGCAAAGAAACACAAAATCATGGCAATTCAAAAGAATCTTAATTTTAACACACACACATATGAATGCTTTCATATTTTTAATTAGAAAAGTTTTTGTTAACCCTAAATTTGATGATTAGAGTTTGATGATCCAAGTTTAGTATTTTTGGGATATTACAAAACCCTTCTTAAACAAAAATTTGAATGAAAATGGAATCCAACAAAATTTCAATCAAGTGAAATGCATTCATCAATGAAGGAATCTTGAAATTTAAACACTTGGGAAAATAAACCAAAACCCTGAAACCCTAATGGAAGAAAATCATTTCCAAGATCTCTCTAAGACTATGGATTTGATCAATATAAAAATCTATCAACAAACATTTATATATGATAAAAAAATATTATAAAACCATAGAAATTGGTTTCACTTATTTTGGATCCATGGATAAAAACTTATGAATTTAATAAGTTAAAAGGAAATAAATTTCCAAAGCTAATAAAACTCCTAACTAAAATCCATGCCAAATTGTGAACAAAATAATCCTGAAAGGATTTAAAAAGATAAACAAATATTAAATAAAATTCTACAAATTGGAATCACCAATTTTGGATGTGGATTTTATGAGATAGAGAAATAGATAAATAAATAAATAAGGAATATTTAAAAGCCAAATTAAATCTTGGCCAAATCCATAAACAAATGAAAGTTGATTGAATAATAAAAAGTAGTAAAAGATTATTTAAATAAAATCATATGGATTAAACCATATTTAAATTTTATTTAAATAAAGACAAATTGCCAAAACTAAATAATAAATCCCAAGAAATTATTTAGGAGACAATTTGAAACTTGAATTAAATCCATAAGCAAATGGAATAAAGATAATCCAAATTAAATAAAGGAATAAATATTATTTGAATAAAAACTTATATGGACTTGAACCATATTTGTTTTGAATAAAGACAAATGCCCAATTTAAATAAATAATTTAATCATATTAAATAATTCAAAGAGAATTATTGAACACATTAATGGATAAATAAAACCTAATGAAAAAGGTTTGGTAAAAATTAGAATTCAAATAAAAGTTTGAAACATTTAAATAAAATAATATGGGTTGGAAACACATTTAAAATCTTGTTTAAATAAAGACAAATGTCTATTTTAAATATATAATAAACCATAAAAGGAATATTTGAAATATTCTAAAAATGGAATTTTAAAATATATTCATAAACAGTAGTAACCTACTGAAAAGTTTTTGAATTCAAACAAGTGTTTGAATCTCTTGAATAAATTCAAAAAAGAAAAAATAAATCAAAAAAAGAAAAAGGAAACATAATAAAAAAAGGAAAGAACCAGCCTAGCAGAACCCAGCCCAACTAAGCCCAACTCGTAGCCCACCTATCTCTCCCCCTAGCGAATCGTTTTCTTACCCACACGTCGACCCCCTCAGCCGCTGACTTGGTGACCCCACGTGCACCCCTCTCTCTCGCTGACGATGCAGCCCTAGTATCAGCTCGTCTTCTTCCCCACCCGCGACTCATTCTTCCTCTCCTCGTTGTTTCTGCTTTGATTCCGTAGAATGACGCAGTTAAACCACCCAGTAATCACGCCCATTTAAGCTCCCCTCTTCCCTCTCCATTTCCCCCAGACGCCACTCCCCCTCTGCCCCTAGGCTGACCGAATTGCGGGCTGCACTCCACTGCATCCGGCGAGCCTTAAACGTCGATTCTGGCGAGAACATCCACCCTCACTGCCCCTGGTTTCCACGAGAGTACTCGCCATCACCAGGAGCACCTGCCAGTGCCTCCCTCTCGCCCCCGCGCGCTCCACAACCTCGGCAACAACGACGTGAGAGCGCCATCGCCTCCTGCTCCAACTCCGGCGATGCCCCCTGGTATCTTCAGACCTCCTCTCTCCCTCTCGAGGACACGCGTGTGACCAGTGACCTCGTGCGCATCTAACACGACCAGTGGCTTGCCTTCCGATGCCTTGTAGCCTCGCCCCCGTCGACAACAGGACGTGCGATTAACGTCAATGTCGTGCGCCCCTTCGTCGAAGAAGACCATCCCGAGAATCAGCGCATCACGACGAGTCTGGTGAGCCCCTTCCCTCTCTCTCTCTCTCTCTCTCCCCTCCTGTTTTTCCAGCAATGTCACCATCTGAGCGCGCCGCCGCCGTCCATCGTCGCAGCGCCGCCAGATCATGGTTAGGGTGCTATGAGCCGTTAGATGATGATCTAATGGACGCGATAGATTGACTTAAACGAACCGTTGCGCTTGATATGCACCGCACGATCCCACTTAAATCCTACAGTCGACATCACGTGATCCTACCGAACCGTTATTAGCCAGTAGGTTACAGACACGTGGCCCAGATTTTGTTTTAAAAACAGAAACATATCTATTAGATGTTTAAATTTGAAAAATTCATAACTTTAGATCCACACGTCCAAATTTTGAAATTTTTATATCATTGGAATCAGCAAAAACAAACCTTTGAAACCATGCCCTTTGTTTAGTGTTTTGCTTCTACAAAATTGGTTGTTTTTGCAGAAACATTTCTAAGCTTATTTTGTGTATAAAATTTATTCTAAAAATGATTTTAGGGTAAAATCTTTTGCAAATGTTTTGTTTTGAACCTACTGAACATAAAACCAACTTTTGGATCTAAAAATATATTTTATGACACTAAGGAATTATTACTTTGAATAAAAGCTTTTCTAGTTAAATAAAATGGTGCTTGATTTAAAAATGATTTTTGAGTGAAACCTTTTGGAAATGGATTTGTTTTAAACACTTTGACCATAAACACTAACATTTGTGTTTTAAAATATATCTGGCTAACACTAGAAATTATTACTTTGATTTAAATCATTTCTAGCAAAAAAAAATGATTTAAATGGCCATTTTCACTAACTTAATTTTAAATGGTTTTGCCACTTTTATAAATGACCAATGGGTGTTTTAAAATGTTTATAGCCTATTAGAGACTACCATTCCAAATAAAACAATCTTTCTGCATGCTTACATGCATTATTTTGTTTTTATTATTTTATGTGATGAATTGTTTGAATGCTAGTTTGAATATTTGCTTGCTTGATTGAATTGTAGTGAACTTTGAAGAGTGTGACCATTTAAAGATCAAGGAGTGAACCTATATTCTCTACTAAAAAGGAAAGTGGTGCTTCATACTTTTGTCCTATTATTTCACTATGCATTAGTGATATTTTGAGTAGGACTTGCATCTAATTTTTACTAAGTATGCTATGCCATGGGAAATCCTAGTAGATGATGCCTGCGTAGAATTTTCCTAAGTTAAGATCCCTACTACTATCATGCTTAGTTTATCTAGTAGAAAACAAGGGTGGATTATATTCCTGCTATGAAATATTTCTAATTCTATGACTTGTGTTTTGTTTAATAAAACAACTATGTGAATGAATCACCTGGGTGGAATGGTGTGAATGGATTTATGTCGTGCGGTTACATAGGGCCAGTAAACTGGCGAATACTTGTGTATCTCACTTGTGGAAAGCCACCCAGGAACAAAGAGATTTGAGATGTCAAATGTTGAGAAGCTTCAAGTGCAGCCACATGGCAATATGGCCTCTGCCTGGATCATATAGGTTGCAATAACTTAGCCAGATGGACAGAAGGTGGTAGGGGGTGATAGGTTTTGGAACGTGTACATTTTTGTCTAAGGGAAGGCTTCTGAAAGATCTTGTCTCGATGCATGTCGAGTCTTGTGGGGAAAGTGCACCACCTCTCGAGAGAGTAAAAATCTAAGTATTTAGCCGTGTCCCCGGCAATGGAGAATTTGAGCATCAATACATGGAAGCTATCAAGGATCTCCTCATACCAATTTCTATGTTAAAATCTTGTGGTTGAACAAGGGTTAAAGGATCTGCAATATTTGATTGGTAGATGCCTTGAGTGATTTTTGACAAACAAAAACTTAGTGTTTTCAAATGATAAGGAAAATATATTTTGAGCAAAGCAAGCCTAAGCTCCACTTAGCAAAATTCATATAGATGATAGATACCAGTATTCTATGATAGTATCACTTGCCAATACAATTCAAATGTATTGACCCTTGTGGCTGTAACATATTATGTTGTAGGTTTGTTTGATGTTAGTGAAGTGTGTTGAATAGGATTACAAGTCTACAACCAACATGATTGCCTGTGGCACTTTGAAGATGAAGGACTCCATGCTATATAGATATTTCTGCTGCATTGTAATAAGATATCCAAATGAGCTATTTAAGTTGTAATGAATTATTTTATTCCTGGTTATAAAGTTGTACTATGACCTTTGTTTCTTGATATTATATCTTAAACTGTGGATGCTAGCTTTTGATCCAGGGACTAGCATTGTAAACACAGGTATCTCTACCTTATCAGGTTGGGACCTCTACAACAAGGTATATCATGAGGCAAAGGGACTTGGACAAAAGTCACATTGAAGGTTGTCTTCTAGACTTTACGTCACTTGTGAGTTGGCACGTCTTGCTAGAGACCGCTACCACTATCGAATTGAGACCAAGTATTCATGGGAGTGAGTGGGACTTAGGGCCATCATGGGATACTTGGAGGAGTATCTCATGTCATGTACATGTGTATGTGAACCTATGGGGTCACACACTTAAGGGTTAGGAGCCCATGTGGATTAGATACATGTGGTAGTTGGGGTACAACCTAGATGAGCCTAAAGAGTTGAGCTCAACTAGGGATGTATATAAGTGGAGCGACAAGAGATAGTCCCTGACCTAGCCATCATTTTATCCACTCCCAAAATCGGGTTAGACAGGATCTAGCAATTCCCTGCCCATGCTCCTTCCTGTACGTGTGGATACCGGTAGGGGCGTTACACATGCGGCGCTGAAGACAAACGAGTTTGTGAGGATCTGGCAAAGGAGTTCGTAGGATCTTGTCCCAAAGGTTCTTTCTCCTGAGACTGTCAATGACTACAGACCTATATCACTATTAAATTGTGTACTAAAGGTATTGACAAAAATCTTGGTAGAGAGGTTGCAGAAATGGATTTTGAAACTTGTCCATAGAAATCAGTATGGCTTTATCAAGGGGAGGAATATTCAGGATTGTATTGCATGGTCCTTTGAATATCTGCATCAATGTAAATCTTCTAGCAGAGAAATAGTTGTGATTAAGTTGGATTTTGCAAAGGCATTCGATACTATTGAGCATTCTTCTATTTTGAACATCCTCAGGCATATGGGATGTGACGATAGATGGTTAAAATGGATAAGTTTGATCTTTGGGTCTGGTTCTTCTTCTATTATTTTGAATGGGGTTCCTGGGATAGAGTTTCAGTGTAAGAGAGGGGTTCGACAGGGTGACCCACTCTCTCCTTTGCTGTTTGTGGCCGGTGCTGAACTTTTACAAGTTGCTATCAATGCTGCATGTTCAGAGGGTTTATTATCTCTCCCAATTGGGCAGCCAGCCTCAGAGGATTTTCCTATCATTCAGTATGCAGATGACACTCTGGTTATAATCCCAGCTATTTTGGATTAGTTACTGTGCTTGAAAGCTATTATGGATGCTTATGCCACTTCTACAGGTCTCAAAATCAACTATCATAAATCCCAGCTCATCCCTATTAATATTGATCAGGGCAAGGCTGTGGATCTGGCCAATGCTTTTGGTTGTCAAGTTGGTGGGTTGCCGTTTACATACTTGGGACTTCCTGTTGGCACCACGAGACCTACGGTAGCTGATCTTATGCCTTTAGCTGACAGAGTGGAGAGGAGGTTAACCAGCACTGCGATTTGGCTGACTTATGGTGGCAGGGTTACCTTTATTAACTCGGCCATGACGCCTCTTCTCACTTATGCCTTATGTGTGCTTAAAGTGCCACTTCAGATTATTGAGTTTGTTGATCGGGCAAGGAGGCACTATTTATGGCGTAAAACTGAGGACAATAATGAAAAGTGTTAAAGGAGGGTTGGGGATTTTAAATCTCAAGGTTTAAAATTAGGGATTATTGCTTAAGTTCTTGCACAAGTTTTATCATAAGCAAGATATCCCGTGGGTAATGATTGTTTGGAATAAATATTATTCAGATTCAGTTCCACATGCACTATCTCCACGAGGGTCTTTTTGGTGGAGGGATATCTGTAGTCTCTCTGCTACTTTCAGGGGAATTACATCGTGCAAAGTTAATGTGGGTGATACTGTTCTAGTTTGGAAGGATCTATGGGCTGGCTCTACTATACTGCAGGATTCCTTGCCTCAGCTATTTTCTTTTGCAATTATGGAAGATGTCTCGATTGCAGAATTCCTGCGTGAGGATCATCAGGATCATAATTTTGTTTATCCACTATCATTGGAGGCTCAGGATGAGTTTTTAACTCTCTCGGATTACTTGAATGATCTGTCTCGTGATATGTCACTTCCGGATGAATGGTTATATTCCTGGGGTGGTGCAGATTTTAGTGCTCAGAAGCTCTATAAGTTTTATTTTAAGGATATATCCCCCATGGCTGCACTTCCAAAAATTTGGAAGACTAAGTGTATGATGAAACACAAAGTGTTTGCATGCCTATTCATGATGGATCGATTGAATACTCAGGATATGCTGGTGAGGAGGCAATGTCCAATCCTGATGTTAAATGTGTAACCTGTCAGCGGGAAAGAGAGACCAATGCGCATCTCTTCTTCTCTTGCAATTTCAGTTTATTGTGTTGGTCTGCGCTAGGAATTTCTTGGAACATGAGTTTGAATCTTGCTGACAGATTGTCTACTACTGAAAGATTGTGGAAGCAGCCATTGTTTCTTGAGTGTGCAATTCTTTGTGCTTGGAATATCTGGAAGCAAAGAAACAGAAAATATTTTGATAATGTAGATCCAGATATCCAGTGTTGGTTAGCATAATTCTCCTCTGATATTCATATTCTAGGGGCTAGGCTGAAACCAGCTCTTAGAGACTAGCTTTTATCCTTTGTAAGGAAGGTGAGAGTTTAACTATTCCAGGGGCATATTCTCTTGCCCTTTGTAAATATGCTGTAACTTATCCTGTTTTTTTAATTTAAGAGCAGTAGGAGACTCTCCTGCTGTAATTCCTCAAAAAAAAGGAGTTCGTAGGGATCTAGAGGAGCTGTTCGTGAGATTGATCGGCACTGCATCAACTAGCATGCTTCATTAATAATCTGCGCATGCACATCTAGTGGTAAATCTCGTGGCCTATTACCCGAGTTAGATCTTGGGAGCACCGCGTAGGATAAAATTTTTGTTTATCTGCCCGCGGCCCAACATATAGCACTTACGAAAGTCCTCTCTTCCGCAAATATTATATCCATCAGAATGGTATAATAGAAATATTGCAGGTCCAACTTCTCATTTATTCATACCAAAAGCCAAGAGTGTACAAAAGCTTATAGATCCTCGTTGGTCCAATGAGAATTCACAAGGCGATGGAAATTCAGTTGTAACTGAATAAACTTCCTAATCAATGGTACTAGTAATCATAGAACCATTGGAGCTGGCAATTTATTGGAGAATCTACACTATTGCTAGCTCAACTACCTAAACGTGCTTTAGGGAATTCTATATTTGCATCTCTATTGTCTTCTGCTATTCTGATACCATGTTGTTGAATTATCCCTCTTTGTCGATCTTATGGTCTTCCAACCTAAGCAAGGGTTTAAGAAGGATAGATTGTATACGGGCGTACTCAACAATTCTATGGTGGTTGTCTGATGCTCTAACTACAGCTATAGATCTATGATCAACGGATCATGTAGGTTTTCAAAAATGGTTTTTAGAAAAGGTAAGTTTTAGATTTTAGAAATTCTTAGTCTGTTAGTATTCATAGGTTGTATGAACTTCGTGGAGTTTCTTTCTATGCTAGGATCATAATCCTTTCCCAGTATAGGGAGTAACATGTCATGTTTATACACTCACGATAGGTGCACTTCTTTTCCTACAAACTTCCTTGGCCTTATTGCTCGCATCCATACTTCCTTGGGTATGGGGTCGGTTACTAAGTTTATCCGAGTCATGCCGAGTCCCCCTCCACGACCCCGCTGCCCACTCATTGTAACGAATTTCGGTTAAGAAACCTATGTTCAATTACTATCCCTTCTAATATACTAGGTCGTTATCCCGCAACACGAAACATGGACTTTATGAGCTCACACCCACTGTTCTCCGCTTTGGATCATAGCCTGACTAAGTATATGAGGACAGACGGAAGAAAAAAGGTACTTCTGACTCGCTCACCCCATAACAAGATCTGTGGTTAGCGTTGTTTTGTATGACACAAGAATGACTGACTACTTTGGTTGTTAAACCTAACTTTCCCGGTACAATGAAACCTCCACTACATGATCTTTCAACCATGTTTTCCATTCATGCTTCCACTATCCACCACTTTCAATTTATTTCTTTCAAAAAATGATGTTTCTTTTGAATATATATGATAGAGTTTCGAAAACATTTTGAGAATTATTTCAATGGACATGCAAGGTTGAACTCGCAAAGGGTATGCAAGTCTGGTCTCACAAGGTATATGCAAGAATAACTTTTCTGGTAACTGCAAGATAATGCAACTCGAAATTTTTACTTGACCTGTTTGTCCTTGATCCTGATATGGGTATCTGATATGTCCAATTTGCATCACCATTCTATATGATAATTTGCCTCTATTCATTGATATATGTCTTATTATGAGGTATTACTTTTGTCTTTTCCACTGTTTTTGCATGTTGGATGATTCTTGGAGGATGGACTGCCGAAGTCAGGATTCTGATGGAAAAAGAGGTGTTTTGATGCAATTTCATGAAGATCAGAAAAATATGGGAAAATTATATTTTCCGGGAAGACAAAGGAAGCCAGAAGGGGAGGCGTAGAAGGGCCACAGGGGGCCCACACCCCCTAGGCGCGGGTCCCCCCTAGGCCGCGCCTAGGGCAGGTGTGGCCCACCTGCTCGGCCTCTGACTCCGCCCTCTCGCCTATATCTTCCTTACGGAACCCTAATACCATGTGGGCGACCAAAGATAGATTTCCGCCGCCTCTGCGGGGCAGAAAACACCGAGAGAGAAAGATCTCTCCGGCAGACAGATTTCTGCCGAGGAAATTCCTTCCTAGAGAAGGGAGATCATCGCCATCAACACCATCATCAAGCTAGGCTTCATCAGGATAATCATCATCATCCACACATCATCTCCACTAGCACCATCATCACCACTCCGTCTCGCTGTAACAATCATGTTGGATCTTGCATTGGTTCTTAGGGGAAACTTTCCCGGTGTTAATTACTATTATAGTTGATGCTTGTGAGTGGAACCACTGGATTATTTTTTATGTTTAGATTGTTATTCATCACCATATCATCTTTGATCTTGATCTATATGATGTCTTGTGAGTAGTTCGTTTAGTTCTTGAGGACATGGGAGAAGTCATGTTGTTATTAGTGGATTTGTGTTGAGTTAGTATTCAATGGTTTAGTATTTAAGTTGTGGTGCTATTCTTCTAGTGGTGTCATGTGAACGTCGACTACATGATACTTCACCATTTATGGGCCTAGGGGAATGCATTGTGTATTTGGCTACTAATTGTGGGGTTGGAGTGATGTAAACCGAACCCCGTTAGGACACCTTTGCACAAGGGAGCGTAGGATCTCAGAGTTTAAGGTTGTGGTTAGGTTTATATCTTAATTACTTTCCTGTAGTTGTGGATGCTTGCAGGGGGTTTAATCACCAGTATGTATTAGTCCAAGTAAGGTCGGTACATTAGCACAGGTTCACCCACACAACACTTACAACACCAAAGAAGAGTACTCAGCTATATGAAGCGAAAGCACTTGATAGAATTCCCATGTGTCCTCGAGAACGTTTGGTCCTTATAAGTATTTCTACCGGCTTGTCCTTTGCTAAGAAAGGATTGGGCCACTTGCTGCGTTTGTTATTTATTACTTGCACTTTGTTTTGTTGCTTTATTAGAAAACCCCTAAAAATCCGTTTGCTAAGTATTTGCAGAGAGTTCCTGCTCCATACCACTAGTCAACTCCTTCTGCTCCTCGTTGGGATTGACACTCCTATTTATCGAAAGTACTACGATACACCGCTTATACTTGTGGGTCATCAAGACTATTCTCTATCACCATTGCTGGGGAGTGAAGGGCTATTGAAGAGTGGAACTGGTAAAGGAAACTTCTACTGTGAGTATTGCTTTTTGTTACTGCTTGTTACTCTGTTTCCAATATGGATAACCCACTTGGTTTTCTGTTTGGGAAAACTATTACCACTGTTAGGGTAGTAGATGAACCACCATATGTTGAGATAGATCCTTTTAAGATACCTACAAGTATTGTTGATCGTGTTATGGATAATTATTATTTTGGGGATGGAACTGTCCATCTTGGTGATCACTTGCTTTTTATCCATGAATTATGCGGGTTGTTTAAGTGTGCAGGTATCACAACTGAACAAGTGAAGAATAAGTTACTCTCTATATCCTTGAAAGGGAGATCTGAAGAATGGCATAAGCTGCTGAAGAATGGACAATCCATGGAATGGGGGGAAATGGCATCTCTCTTTTACTCTAAATTTTATCCTCCCAGTGAGATTCATAAGGATATAAATCTAATATATAACTTTTGGCCTCATGATGGAGAGAGTACAGCTCAAGCTTGGGGGAGATTGAAGTTACTAATGCTTAAATGTCCTATTCATGAACTCCCTAACAATATTATTATCAATAACTTTTATGCTAGGATTTCGCTTCATGATAAAGATTTACTAGATTTTTCTTGTGCTGGATCATTCACACATATGAAGGAAGAAGTTAAATGGGATCTACTAGACCGTATTCAAGAGAACACTGAAGCTTGGGAGAATGACAAAGGAAGTAAGTCAGGTATAAACTATGATTATGAATGCATTAAATCTTTTATGGGAACTGATGACTTCCGTGATATTAGCAATGAGTTTGGTCTTGATTCCCAAAATATTGCCAACTATTTTAAAGCCTTTGCCTCTTACATAGAAATTTCTAAAAAGAAGTGGAACAAGTACCATGCACCTTATAAATATGTTGTTAATCATGTTCCTGTTAGAAGTGCTGAATTTTGTACTACTAATCATATTATGCCTGAACCTTATGTTGAGAAAATGCCTTTCCCAGCTAAGGTAAAGGAGTATTCTATGATGATTAGTGCAAATAAGAAAGGTATTAGAAAACTATGGAGCCTGATGAGCTTATTAATATTGAGCATGTGGTAGCTATTGTGAAAGACCCTGTCACTAGAAATATAGAGAATGAGCACATTGTCTTCTGTGAAGACGCTTCTAATATTATCTCTCATCCTAGTAAAGCTAGAAAAGCTAGTGTTCTTGTGCTTTCTGTGAAAATTGGTGATCATTGCTATTATGGTTTATGTGATATTGGTGCTAGTTCTAGTGCTATTCCTTATGAGCTTTACAGGGAAATTATGCATGAAATTGGTCCTTGTGAGCTTGAGGACATTGATGTGGTTATTCACCTTATGAGCTTAAGGGACATTGATCAATTTATTTGAGTGTAGTTCATGGATAGTTATATGCAAAATTAATACACCATCTAGGATGTTTCTTTCTAACATGAAAACTTTTTGAGAAGCCCGTATAACATGATCTGCTACAGAGTTTAGTCTAATCGTAGCGGCCTTTGTGAAAAATTTAAAACTTACATTAAGAAGGCAGATTGGATGATACTGTTGTATTCGTTCTGCATTGTTAACTTTAGGTAGTAGAATACCGTTACCAAATCTCAATCTAAACAAGTCCAACTGACCTTCATGTAAACTCTGAAACAAAAGCATCAGGTCCTTCTTGATAACTCCCTAGAATTTCTGATAAAATTATCCTGGAAAGCCTTCAGGCCCTAGTGCTTTGATATGTTCCATTTGGAAAATAGCTTTTTTGATCTCATACTTCGTATAAGGGGAGGTTAGAAAGGTGTTTTCTTCAACATAAACCTGAGGAATATCATCCGTTTGGGATTCATCCAGCAAAAAAGAATTTTCTGGCGGTGCCCCAAACAAGAATTTATAGAATTTTGTAATGTAAGATTTTAGTTGCTCCTGTCTCTCAATCATACCTTCATCCTAAATTAGAGAGTGAATAAGTTTCTTCTTATGCTTGCCATTGGCCACATCATGAAAGTATCTTGTATTCGCATCTCCTTCAAGTATGAATTTCGCTTTAGAGCGTTGGTACCATTTGATTTCTTCCTCGCAAAGGATTCTGGCAATTTCCACATTCGATTGCTTCTTAAGATCAATCTCAGATGCAGTTAAAAGCCCTATTTCCGTAGAAGCCTCTAAATCATCAATAATAGATGAAAGGCGTATTTTTTATTTTTTCAGAATACCGGTTGTATGTCTGGCCCAACCACGAAGGAACTTGCGTAATGCTTGCACTTTGTTATTCCATCGCTGTATAGGCGTCTGACCATCCACCGGTTTTTTCCAAATATCTTTCACCAACTTATGAAAACTATCCCGCTCAATCCATCCAAGTTCAAATTTGAAACTATGTTTGGATTTATGTGGTGGTGTTCCAATAGATAAAGTAATGGAGCATGATCCGATAAAGCATCAATACGCTTTAAAAACCGAACAGTTGCCATAGGGAATTTATCTTTCCATCGGGTATCCATAAGCACTCTATCCAATTTTTCGTATGTCGGCTCTAGGAGACTATTAGCCAAAGTGAACTGTCTCTCTACCATAGTAACCTCTCTCAAGTCCAAGCTGTCAATGACAACATTAAACATGAAAGGCCAATGTTCATCGAAACGGCCCCGAGTTTTCTCATGAGGGAATCTTAGCAAGTTAAAATCCCCACTATAAGAATAGGGTACGGGTTATCCTTAGCCAGATTAACCAACTCACACAAAAATTCAGCTTTATAAACGTCCTGGACAGCCCCGTAGACAACGACTAGAGACTATGTGAAGTCTTAATAAAAAAATCTCCAACCGAACTGGCTAAGATTTCTATAGTCTCGTCCTGACGCCTAAAAGAATGGGATTATGCCTAAGCAGCAGAGGAGTGGTGTCGTTGGATATAGATCGAGCTTATAAGCAGTGAAGACAGAGGAAGGTGACAACACGAAAAAAATATGTATAAATGGCCTGATCTGTTAGAAAATGGTAGGAAATTTTCTCAATGATATATACGAAAAATTTGTGTAAACCCGTAGCAATGTATGGCGTTGACATGTAGATGGTGAATTTCATAAATCAAGCGAACCTTTCCCAATAGATCTAACTATGAATATGCAATCACGTGGAACATTAGCTATTCACAATCTAGTAAGCTCCTTACCGTCATTTATTTGTGTGTCTGAGTAATACTTGGTCAAGTCAAAGGCCCTGGCATCTCCATACGAGTCCGATGATCCCAAATTTTGACACCATCTAGACCAGCAGTCTGCAAAACGATGGCAAAATGTGAAACAAACTCAACAATATAAGCTTTATGCATAGAAATATGCATACCGCTAGGAGGTAACCATTTCAGAGAATGAAAAATAACATATCATACCTGACTCTTCACATCCCAAATTTTGACAGCACCATCAAGAGTTCCTGTTCCAAGGATAAGACCGCCTAGATGGAATGATGCGTATATATAGCCATCTTGCCCAGAAGGCTCACCAACCTGATAAAGACAATATGCATATATCAGTATATCATACACTTATATAAGAGTATATTAGGCCAAAAAAAAAGTATATTAGGCCAAAAAATGGCTGGGCTGTTTTCTGTCACTCTTCCCATCACACTGATGAATAAAGAAAGTCAGTGCAATGGCATGAAGGGCTCAAGAAAAACTGTAACTAAGTTCCCTTTTGGCTTTGATCTGAAATCTTGTCCGTTAATTCATTTTGGACCTTGATTCAATAGAACAGATTCAATATTCAGAAGACCCTCAATGCAAATACTTTCAAAAATGGTGGCTACAAGTATACTCACATTTAAATACACGAGATAGGGCACGAACTAAAATTCTTTGGAGCTGAATCACCTTTCCACTACACTATCGCTGCTCACAAGTATAAATATTTCATATGTGAATCCCCTGGAATTGTCTACCGATGTCGATCCACCAATGTCGATGGGTCTGATGGGTTAACTACAGTGGCTGTTAGGACAGCTGTGTGCACAACTGATTCATATGGTCGAAGAATATTAGGGTGGCAAAAATGAACTACTGGTTGCTAGCCAGAAGTTCAGTTTACTTGGGTTTTTGAAAATGATAAAAGCAGAGGTTTAGTTGGTCTAAATTCAAGGCAGAAGAGATTAATATGACATAATATTATGTGATTGTGTAAAGTTATTCATAAACCAATCATAAAGGTACTTATCTTATCTGCTGATCCGGTTACGAAGAGTCCATTTCCATTATTTTTTTGGTTATACTCCCTCTGTTCGGAAATATAAGACGTTTTAGCTTTGTGAATTGAATGTATCAAGACGTCTTTTAGTGTATAGGTTCGTAGAGGTTCGGAGTGAACCTATACCCTAAAAGGTGTCTAAATACATTCGTTTCACAAAGCTAGAATGTCTTATATTTCTGAATGGAGGGAGTATATGTAATCAAAAGTTCTAGTGTCATAATATACTCAAGCATAAATAACAATTAGAAAGGATGTCCAAATTAAATGGAAAAATACCTTCTTTGAATGACCAGTAAGGGTGCACAAAATTTGACTGGACGGAATATCAAAGAGAACTACATTCGCATCAATACCTCCAGTTGAAACAATGTCCTGTTAATCCATGATAAAAATCAAGCAAGTGAACAAATGGATCAAAATTCCTCATCACTTTCTCGGCACATAAGTTGAAATTGTTAGAGTATATAGTCTATTTTTGTATTTGCCCATTGTATAAGGGACTTTTGGTATATTTTTTTTCCACACCTATACATGTATTGGCCTTTGGCCTCGTGTGAATACTAAGTTGCTCATTCCCCAAATCCTCCAACGTGGTATTAAAACCCAGGTTAGGGTTCCTCTAGCACGCTGCAACTTATGTGCCTTCTCCACTGCGCGTCATCGCCCCCCTCCAGTTGCTTTGTCCTCCTGCGTGTTGTGTGTGCTGGCCGCTGCTGCTCCCCAACTGCACCTGAGCGTGCTGCTACCTCTGCAGATCATGATCGAGATCTGGTGCTGATCTGGTGCTGTCCAGTTCAACTCAGTCTCTTGTTCGTGCTGTTTCCGCTGCCTCTACTGTTTGCACCACGTGTGCATATGCAGCCTTGTTAATACGATCTAGTTTGTCCGCCCGTTGTTCCTCTGGCCGGCTGCCAGCGCTACTTCTTCTCTCTTCTGCAGCCTCTGCTCCTGTTTTGGCTGTTTACTCCAGAGAGCAGTCCTCAGATCTGGGAAAAAGAAGAAAAAAAGATAAGAAAGGAAGGTAGAAAGAGAAGTTGCTGCCATGTCATCTTCATCAGCGGGTTATGTGACAGTTCCGTGCTGCTCGGTGACATTTGATGGCACCAACTATGTTGAATGCGCAGACTCCGCCATAGAGCGTTCTCTGTGGTGATATCATCTGTCTGATGCACCATGTTGCTCCTATACAACCAGCGACAACCGTTCTTGCAGCTGATGCTTCTAATGTTGATAAGGCTGCAACCAAGTGTGCTAATGATGCTGCAATGACCGCTTCTGACCGTCAGGTATCTGTCGGATGCTATTGCCACTTATCATGATGATCTGGATGGTATGCTCAGTGGTGTGATGAGGATGCTCGTGCTGCTGTTGTTCTTACTGCTAGTGTTCTCCCCTAGTTTGCCTCTAAATTTATGATACATGGCTTCGTTGCCGAGATGTGGCTCTTCGTTGGTGATATCATCCTGTCACATCCCAAATTTTAGATTTGGTTCTGCATTATCATTCATGTCATTGCAGCATACTTTTCCATGCAAAACCATCGATTAAAAAGATTAGGCAAAACACTATTTTCTAAACCCTACTCTATTTTACTACAATGCTCCTGCGGGAGGTTTTACTAGGACTTGTGTTTTCCACCCTTGTAGCCTAGTGGTTTCACTCATCTCCTGACCCTAGGTTGACCCTAGGTTGTTCCCCGGCCAGCCAGCACCGCACCGCCCGCGCGGCGGATAGAATCCGCCGCCGCCCTAACTACAGCCCACCGACAGGTGGGGCCGTGTCCGCCTAGGACCCGCGTGGGGGGGGGGCACTTAAAGCCACCGACCCCACCTGCCTCTCTCTCCACGGGCCCGCACCCGCCGCCCTCCCGCCTCGACCCGCGCGCCGCCGCCTCGAACAGCGCGCCAAGGCCAGTAAGCCGGCCAGCGCACAGCCGCCACTCAGCGCCGCCGCCCCGCCGCGCCGCCGCCTTGCGCCGACCGCCGTCGTCCGTCTTGACCGCCTCTCCCTCTCGCTGAGACCCGACCAGTCCGAGCCGCCGGTAAGCCGCCGCCGCCGCCTCTTCTCGGCCGTCGGATCTAAGATCTTCGGCCCAGATCGACCGGAGACCGCGCGGTTGACTGGCCAACCCACGCTGAGTCAGCAGGGAATATTCCCAGAATATTCCCTTTTGATTTAAATCGTTTTAGTAATTGCAGAATCTTGTAGAAACTTGTAAATTGCGTAGAAATTAATCTACTGGGCCAAAAATTGCAAATAAAATATGTGTAGATTCAGTAAGTCGTGTAGAACCTTGCTGTACCATTGTTTCACACTTTTGCAGCAAGGTTTTGTCCAGTTTATTTAAAAGAGTTGATGGCCTTTTTGGAGTAATTAATTCGTGGAAAAAGATCTGTAACTCCAAAAATTGCGTATAATATATCCCTGGATTCAGTAGAACGAGGGGAATCTCAAAGTGAATTAAAAGGATAGGCGTACAGTAAAAACTTCTGTAGAAACTGCCTAGTGGCTTTCTGCAGTGTTTTAATTATTCAGAGAGTTTTATAATTCCTTTTTGAGTAATTCCAATTGGTACTATTCCTAAATAGCAATGCTCATACAGTAGAACTTTCCCAAGATTTTACAAACAATATACTACCGGTAGTGAATTAATTGGTTTTAACTCTAGTTTTGAGTATTATATTTTGCATAATAGTTTTCCTTGCGCTAAAACTATTTTCCATGCGTGCAATCAGTAGCTTTACTGAATAGTATTATGTGGTGTTGCTGTAGCGTCAATCCACTTGTCATGCATGCATTCATGCATCATCTTTGTTGCATATGCTTGTGGATTGTTTGTTTATGATTGCAATTGTATCGTGTAGATTGTGATGAGTGCAACGCTTGCTCGTGTGTGGATTGTTCTTCCGACCGCTACAACCAAGGCAAGTAGATGCTATTTTGTTCATGATATTGTCCTACTATTTTATATGCATTGTCGTGTATTTTGTAGACGCATGTGTAGGATGATACTATCGCTATGCTATGTCCTAGTATGTGGTAGGGTATTCCTTGTAGATGAACCACCGTTGGTAGATGTGCTTAGCCATGCTATGACGTACGAGGGCTGGGTTACATCACTGAAACTTGTTTTTAAAAGTATTGGTTTGTGAAAACTAAAATAACTTAATCAATGAATCTCCTGGGTGTGATGTGATTGATAAATTTTGGCGGTTTCATTGCGGAAAGGCACCCAGGCATCGAGAGAAAATGATTGGCTTCTTTATTTGGTAGCTTACGTGTACAGCCATGTGCCAATAATGAAATGGGCGGTTGGTTGGACTTAGTAGGTTGTGGTAACTCGAACCCGTGTATCCAGAGATGTAGAATTTTGGTATGTTGGACCGGTGCGCGTCGGGATTGGGGAGCTACTTCCCGAACAGTCTCTTCTTGGTCTTCTCCCTATCATCACCCAAAATGAGAGTGATGGTACGAGCTAGGCTGGCCAAGTCACATGGGTAAAGTGTACTAACTCCTGCAGGGTGTGTAATCTAATCGATTAGCCGTGTCCCCAGTTATGGACATCTGAGTTGCTTGATATTGATTTCATGACATGTTTCTCGCTCATTCTAATTTCATAATTGCTTTAATATTGTTGGGTTAACTTAATTGGGATCTTTTCAAAGAAAATCAAAAACTGTTTATGAAAGTAGGACAAATATATTTGCAAATGCAAGCCAGAAACAACTCCAATTGCCAAATATGCATGTAGATGTTAGCACTATTGTCTCCTTTACTAGCTCTACTTGCCATACATTCCATGTATTGACCCTTCGGGGCTGCTATGTTTCATGTTGTAGGTTATTCCGATTCTGTGTAATCGATATAGGCCACGGTACTCCACTCGGCACTTGTTCACTTGTGGGCAATTTGAAGAATGGAGGATTTACTTTATTTAAGTTGCTACCTGAATAATTTGAGCTAGCCTTGAGCTAAGCTTTTATTGTAATAATGGTACTCTGGATCTTCGTTATTTATGATACACGGATATTTTGCTATGTTATTCGTCTTATTCTATTGTGGGCCAATGAACCGATCCAGGGATTGGCATGTCACATAGAAGCCACGGTCTTTTCAGAACCGCGGTGTTACAAGATGGTATCAGAGCCCGTGTCGTAATCGTAGGATCGTGACCTAGGATTGGATTAGGAAGCCATAGAACTATTAGAGCATATATTAACTCATCTTTCATCTTATGCCTTTCACTCGTAAATCCTTATCATATGCTATTCTCACACTTTCCTCTTTAAATTGATAGATGGGAGAAGTCGACTGAGTATGCCACCATGGAGTCACCAAGGCCCTTTGCAAGGCAGTTAGCACAGACTCTCATGATCATTGGGATTGCCACTGCCCATGTTCAAGGGAAGAAGGCTGTACACCTATGGATATGGTGAGGATGCATGGGAGATCACCACCTTCATCTTCAGGGATGCCGCCTTGCCAAACCCTGTGCACCTGATCTACACCAAGACATACTGCAACTGGGGACTTGGAATTAACTTGGCCATACATGAAGCCCTGTCTCGCCAGTGCCATCATGTCCGACACCTGCTGCCAGCAGATTCACCCTACCGTGACTATGGGAGGCGTGATGAAGATGGGCACATTGTGGTTACCCCGGGCGACAGGAACAACATGCCGCCCCGTCGGAGGCACATAGAGGATATGGAAAGGGAGAATGGAGCTCTAGCTGAGAAGGTGATGATGATAAAGGAGATTGCAGATTTTGCTAGCAATGATATTGTAGCACCCCGGGTAAAACCACTACTAGAAAATCGCTTGTTGTTTTGTTTTGTGCATCATCATGACATCGGCATGCATTTGTTTGCCTAAAGTATTTTGCTAAAAGCCCTATTTTGTTTTCTAAATAGCGTCCTCTTTATTTCAAATATAAAACCTCGGTTCGTCCGGACCCTTTTATTTGCCTAAAACTATTTATCAAAACTACTTAAAAAAACAAATAAATAAAATCCTACTTTATAAAACCCCGGGGAGACCACCATCGGCCAGGCCCAACGGCCCAGCCAGCAGCAGTCTACAACCCCGGCCTAATTCCCCAACTCAAACCCTAGCACCTAGTCCCTTTCTAAACTACCCCTACCGCCACACCCGACCCACACACCACACACTGGAACCAAAACCACCACCTACACGCACGCCTGACCCAAGCCGTGGACACACACCACTAGCACGCACGCGGTACACGCGATCCCCACCCGGAACGCATGCACGCTCCCTCGCGAACCCTCCCCAACCCCGCGCACAACCCCGCTCGTGACCCATCTCACCCCCGTTTCCGAGCGTCGCCGCCGCCTCGCTCTTCCCTCGCCGGCGATGCGGCGTAGCCTCGCGCCCTCTCTCCGCGGCACCCCTGCAGCAGCCCAGCCTCGCCTCCTCTGAGCCCTGCCGCCGCGCTTCTCACCCCTCCACCTTGCCGCTTCCTCTCCTTCCCGGCAAATTCCACCGCGACGCCCTCTTCCACCTCGTCGCTGGCCTCCCTCGCCGCCAGGCGCCACCCGTCTCCTTCCCCCCGCGAGCCCTCCTCTTTGCCTTGCCTCTCCTCCCGCTCGAGCCTCCCCTTCCAGCGCGCGTCACCGCCTGGACTCGCGCAGCCCGCTGTCCTCCGTTTCGGCAGTCGCCGTCTGCAAGACCTACCTCCTCGATGTCCTCTCCGCCCTCCTTTCCTGTGTCTCGTCCGTGCAACTGCCTTCTCTGTCTATGCTGCTGCACACCAAGGGTCGTTTTCCCTCTGCGTGATTTTTGTTGTTGTTGCCACTCTCCTGCAAGGTGTTCGAGTTAATGCCTGAATGGTACATGGCGTCCTCGCATTTGTGCCGTCCGTTTTGGTGTATATACGCTATCGTGCGTTTCGGTAAAGATTACTACAAGCCACTCGAGCCCGACAAGTTCGTCACCAACATCTACATCGGTTCGATGTCGTGCCATGGACCCTCAAGATCTTCTTCCTAGACTTGAAGATCGGACCAAGACCACAAGTTCCCTTTCTAGGAGCCGATGATCAAGAGCCATCTCAGAACGCCATGACCTACTCCTCGGATCCGATGCCCGAAGACCGATCCCGTCGAGATCGAACCTGAACTCTCGGATCCCAAGATCCGCGAACCCACATGTGTGAACCTTCCCGAGCCTCTATTTTATAATTGCTATATATCTACTTGTTGCATGTAAATTGTTCATACTTGCATACATATTGTGTGGCTTGGGGGCCTTATGCCGATTCACCTTATAATTAAATATGGAGGCCATATGCAGGCAAATCTAGTCTTATATTGGTCCCATTTAAATTTGTGCATCGAACCGATGATATATTTTGCCATGTTAAGATAACATTTAAATTGTGGGGCTTATAAACAACATGAACCATCTAAATAACTGTTGGGACCCCGGTTCCGTTTAATATTGCCTAATCGCATCGCATCTTTGCCATGTCATACATCATACATGCATCATGCCCGATCTTCTGCCGTAGTATTAAATATTGCATCTGGTGTTTCTGCTAGTGCTTTGCTTCTTCACGGATTAGGCCGATGAGTTGATGCGAGTGTCGACCCGATCTTCGGATGAACCTTCGGCAATGTTTTCAGGCGAGCATTCTCCCTCTTTCTACCTATCTTACTTTTATAGTCTTTATTTCCTCCTGTTGATCTATTGCTATCTGTGTTGCGATGCTCTAGTTTTCGTGCCCGCGATATCCCTTGTAGCCTTATATTGCGTTGGACACATCCTATTACCTGTTGTTTGGTAGATAGTTGGACTTGCGCGTCATAGTCGCTTGCTCAAGTGCTGTTGCGTGTCGTCCAGTACCACAGCTGTTGGAAGGCTGCCATATGCTTTATGTTGGAGATGATCATGGCTTTAATTATTGTTTAATAACTAAAATTGATAGTAGGTAAATGCAGAGGCACCAGTGGGTAATAGACAATATTTGGATTTTAACCGCTCACTGGTGTCCCGTAGGACCCCGAGTTCTTGACACCTGTTCCGAGATCGAGCGCTAACCACGGTGTGGGGTGTGGGCACCCCATCGATTAGTACCGATTTCAAAGTATTGTCTTGGGGGCCACAAAGTAGTTTGGGGCTTTATTACTATCCTGTACTTATGTCATGCTTTTATTTACGATTGCGTGGAGCGCTATCTGTTAGGTAAGCGGAGTGTTTTCGCGGTATCGACAAGCCCAGTCACACTTTCGGGTTCCCCGTCGTTTACAGCCATTGACGCAAACCCTGGGCCCGTCTCGGAGACCGGCCGACTTCGTTACGGGTAGCTTAGTGGGGTGCCCCCCGTGCTTACTTTGGGTCTAGGAAACGCCGTGTCCGAAACCCCGTCGACATACCGTTGGGTGTATGTTTTGTGATCTTGTACCTACCTGATCTGACAACAAGGGTGTAGGTGCGTGTGGGAACTTTGGTGCACCCCTGCAGGGTTAAATCTTTTCGAGAAGCCGTGTCCGCGGTTATGGACGACTTGGAGCACAGTTCTCGATCATAGACAACTATAACTAAAGTTTACTGTTATAATTTGACTTGTATCTGATATGACTAGTAATCAGCTCCACTACAACGGAATGGCTAAATAAAAGTGCCAACAACTGCTGGGTTTTGGGACATCTCATGCTAATTGTATCTGACTAGTAAGTGTGCAACTACAATGGAATGGTTAACTAAAAGTGCCCACTGCTTATTATATCAGGATGACTATCTATACCTGACTAGTAATTGCTGCAACGATAACTGAATAAATAAAACTGCCAACTGTGTGAGTTCCTCGGTTGACTTCCTCGTTTGGTCTCGAGGGGGACATACCAGGATGGGTATGCTTGGTGGTAGAATCAGGATGGTTTCGAATAGGTCTTTATTATCTCTCTCTGATAGCCGACAGTTGTATCGAGTCTCTATAGGTTGTTTAGTGCATGTTGCGCTGCCGCTTCAGTCCACCATACCTATGTAGGCGAGGACCGCCGAATTCTAGTCTCGCTGTCTTGGCCTCGATCGACCGCTCTCTTTTTCCTTTGCCCTTTGTCGGCACCCCTTTTTGTTTAAGCAGGTTTTGAGATCGACGTCGTTAGCAGGGTTACCCTTCCGGCTTGTCCTGGGCAGGGTTATGGACGCCATTGGTTCATCTTGTCCGTACTCGAACGCTGTATCGTTTTCTAGGTGATTTGGATCTTTGTAGCGTATATCTGTATTCTTGACTCATTGAGTCGCTGTTGTATATATATGTTTTGTGGGTTCCATCGAGGACTATTGTGTAATGATATTACTTCGTTTTCCACCCGCACGCAAGTGCCTGGTGGGCACCTTTGAATCGTTTCTATGCGGGTTTGGCGGG
Organism: Avena longiglumis; assembly: GCA_030063025.1. Lineage (NCBI taxonomy): Eukaryota > Viridiplantae > Streptophyta > Magnoliopsida > Poales > Poaceae > Avena > Avena longiglumis. The sequence goes on along the minus strand of CP125974.1, from coordinate 449,007,576 downwards.
AAGCGCTGAAACTTGCATAGGGCCGATTCTGAGGGTGTTACAGAGTGGTATCAGAGCTCAGCAGTTACGATACCCCACTGGTCCAGCCTGTAGGATAGCCTAGCTAACGGCCGCTATAGAGTGTGAAAACTATTTTTAAAAAAATCGGTTGGATAGATCTGATTAGGTCCTCTTTTACTCCTTACCCCTCTGCTACTCTCTTCTTACCTTGCGTGTTTTGGATCTGCTCTCTTACCTTCTTCGGGTCCAGGATTTCTCGTGGTTGGGGTTCCGTTGTACCTTCAGGGTTTCGATTTTTTCCTCTTGTAACGGTGCTTCGACGCCTGGACTTCTTGTTATCTGAGGAATCCTCCTCTGTGTATCTTTCAGTGGACCAAAAATTCACTAAAATTTTTCTTTGAATCTTCCGGTGTTCTACTTCGCGATGACCTCTTTTGCGTCAGATCTGATAAAGAGCCTACATCAATACTTTGTTTTCCGAACCTCGCTTGTCGAGATCTTCAGTCTGAATTCTGAGATTGGTTGCATAGTTTGCTATTCGTGTACATAGAAATGCTTTGAGTGCGGGATGGAGTCGCGACCATACCACTACTCTTATTATTCGCATCTGTACACTGAATGGTGGATCGATGCAATTCTTACTCCTTCAACGGAAGTTAAGGGTGGCCTTACCTTTAACTCCTCTATTGTTTGTCCGGTGTGTTCCCTCGACGAACGGGAGCATCGACCCTTGTTGGTGGTGTCGCCGATTTCAAGACGAAGAAGGATCCCTTGCTAGTGGTGTCGCGAGGGTCTACATGAAGCGCGAAGATTCAGACCGTCGGCCTTCTTCCCCGTACCACGAGGCGGATCTCGAGGGCGAGATCCATTGTTAGTGGTGTCGAATTGTAGCACCCCGGGTAAAACCACTACTAGAAAATCGCTTGTTGTTTTGTTTTGTACATCATCATGACATCGGCATGCATTTGTTTGCCTATTTTGCTAAAAGCCCTATTTTGTTTTCTAAATAGCGTCCTCTTTATTTCAAATATAAAACCTCAGTTCGTCCGGACCCTTTTATTTAGCTAAAACTATTTATCAAAACTACTTAAAACAAAACAAATAAATAAAATCCTATTTTATAAAACCCCGGGGAGACCACCACCGGCCAGGCCCAACGGCCCAGCCAGCAGCCGTCTACAACCTCGGCCTAATTCCCCAACTCAAACCCTAGCACCTAGTCCCTTTCTAAACTACCCCTACCGCCACACCCGACCCACACACCACACACTGGAACCGAAACCACCACCTACACGCACGCCTGACCCAACCCGTGGACACACACCACTAGCACGCACGCGGTACACGCGATCCCCACCCGGAACGCATGCACGCTCCCTCGCGAACCCTCCCCAACCCGCGACAACCCTTTCGTGACCCATCTCACCCCGTTTCAGGCGTCGCCGCCTCGCTCAAGGCCAAGGCGTAGCCTCACGCCCTCTCTCCGCGACACCCCTGCAGCGGCCCAGCCTCGCCTCCTCTGAGCCCTGCCGCCGCGCTTCTCACCCCTCCACCTTGCCGCTCCCTCTCCTCCCCGGCAACTGCCACCGCGACGCCCTCCTCCACCTCGTCGCTGGCCTCCCTCGCCGCCAGGCTCCCCCCGTCTCCTTCCCCCCCGCGAGCCCTCCTCTTTGCCTTGCCTCTCCTCCCGCTCGAGCCTCCCCTTCCAGCGCGCGTCACCGCCTGGACTCGCGCAGCCCGCTGTCCTCCGTTTCGGCAGTCGCCGTCTGCAAGACCTACCTCCTCGATGTCCTCTCCGCCCTCCTTTCCTGTGTCTCGTCCGTGCAACTGCCTTCTCTGTCTATGCTGCTGCACACCAAGGGTCGTTTTCCCTCTGCGTGATTTTTGTTGTTGTTGCCACTCTCCTGCAAGGTGTTCGAGTTAATGCCTGAATGGTACATGGCGTCCTCGCATTTGTGCCGTCCGTTTTGGTGTATATCTGCTATCGTGCGTACTCGGTAAAAGATTACTACAAGCCACTCGAGCCCGACAAGTTCGTCACCAACATCTACATCGGTTCGATGTCGTGCCATGGACCCTCAAGATCTTCTTCCTAGACTTGAAGATCGGACCGAAGACCACAAGTTCCCCTTTATAGGAGCCGATGATCGAAGAGCGCCATCTCAGAACGCCATGACCTACTCCTCGGATCCGATGCCCAAAGACCGATCCCGTCGAGACCGAACCTGAACCCTCGGATCCCAAGATCCGCGAACCCACATGTGTGAACCTTCCCGAGCCTCTATTTTATAATTGCTATATATCTACTTGTTGCATGTAAATTGTTCATACTTGCATACATATTGTGTGGCTTGGGGGCCTTATGCCGATTCACCTTATAATTAAATATGGAGGCCATATGCGGGCAAATCTAGTCTTATATTGGCCCCATTTAAATTTGTGCATCGAACCGATGATATATTTTGCCATGTTAAGATAACATTTAAATTGTGGGGCTTCTAAACAACATGAACCATCTAAATAACTGTCGGGACCCCGGTTCCGTTTAATATTGCCTAATCGCATCACATCTTTGCCATGTCATACATCATACATGCATCATGCCCGATCTTCTGTCGTAGTATTAAATATTGCATCTGGTGTTTCTGCTAGTGCTTTGCTTCTTCACGGATTAGGCCGATGAGTTGATGCGAGTGTCGACCCGATCTTCGGATGAACCTTCGGCAATGTTTTCAGGCGAGCATTCTCCCCCTTTCTACCTATCTTACTTTTATAGTCTTTATTTCCTCCTGTTGATCTATTGCTATCTGTGTTGCGATGCTCTAGTTTTCGTGCCCGTGATATCCCTTGCAGCCTTATATTTCCTTGGACACATCCTATTACCTGTTGTTTGGTAGATAGTTGGACTTGCGCGTCGTAGTCGCTTGCTCAAGTGCTGTTGCGTGTCGTCCAGTACCACAGCTGTTGGAAGGCTGCCATATGCTTTATGTTGGAGATGATCATGGCTTTAATTATTGTTTAATAACTAAAATTGAAAGTAGGTAAATGCAGAGGCACCGGTGGGTAATAGACAATATTTGGATTTTAACCGCTCACTGGTGTCCCGTAGGACCCCGAGTTCTTGACACCTGTTCCGAGATCGAGCGCGCTAACCACAGGTGGGGTGTGTGGGCACCCCCATCGATTAGTACCTGATTTCAAAGTATTGTACTGGGGGCCACAAAGTAGTTTGGGGATTTATTACTATCCTGTACTTATGTCATGCTTTACTGCTTTATTTACGATTGCGCGTGGAGCGCCTGTACTGTTTAGGTAAGCGGAGTGTTTTCGCGGTATCGACAAGCCCAGTCACACTTTCGGGTTCCCAGTCGTTTACAGCCATTGACGCAAACCCTGGGTCCGTCTCGGAGACCGGCCGACTTCGTTACGGGTAGCTTAGTGGGGTGGCCCCCCGTGCTTGCTTTGGGTCTGGGAAATGTCGTGTCCGAAACCCCGTCGACATACCGTTGGGTGTATGTTTTGTGATCTTGTACCTACCTGATCTAACAACAAGGGTGTAGGTGCGTGTGGGAACTTTGGTGCACCCCTGCAGGGTTAAATCTTTTCGAGAAGCCGTGTCCGCGGTTATGGACGAATTGGAGCACAATTCTCGATCATAGACAACTATAACTAAAGTTTACTGTTATAATTTGACTTGTATCTGATATGACTAGTAATCAGCTCCACTACAACGGAATGGCTAAATAAAAGTGCCAACAACTGCTGGTTTTGGGATATCTCATGCTAATTGTATCTGACTAGTAAGTGTGCAACTACAATGGAATGGTTAACTAAAAGTGCCCACTGCTTATTATATCAGGATGACTATCTATACCTGACTAGTAATTGCTGCAACGATAACTAAATAAATAAAACTGCCAACTGTGTGAGTTCCTCGGTTGACTTCCTCGTTTGGTCTCGAGGGGGACATACCAGGATGGGTATGCTTGGTGGTAGAATCAGGATGGTTTCGAATAGGTCTTTATTATCTCTCTCTGATAGCCGACAGTTGTATCGAGTCTCTATAGGTTGTTTAGTGCATGTTGCGCTGCCGCTTCAGTCCACCATACCTATGTAGGCGAGGACCGCCGAATTCTAGTCTCGCTGTCTTCGCCTCGACCGACCGCTCTCTTTTTCCTTTGCCCTTTGTCGGCACCCCTTTTTGTTTAAGCAGGTTTTGAGATCGACGTCGTTAGCAGGGTTACCCTTCCGGCTTGGCCTGGGCAGGGATCAGACTATTGAAGCTATGACAACCCAGATTGCCGCCCTCCAAGCACAGCTGAATCCACCCTCTGATGATGGCAATGGAGGTGGTGGCAACAATGGTGATGATGATGAAAGTGGGAACGATGATGATGAGGACGAGGATGATGATGATGGAGACGATGATGGTGGAGGAGATGAAGCTGTAGCAGTTGCAGCTGAGAGTGAAGAAGAGGAGGATCCAGAAGAGGTGGAGTTTGAGATTTCAAGTGATGACTCAGGAGAGGTGTATACTCCGCCGCCATGGTTGAACCGTGGACCGAAGCGCCAACGCATGAGTGCAAGGACCTACCGCAACCTCTTCAAGAAGTAGTTAGAAGTCCACCAATTAGTCCTCGTTAGGTAAAATCGTTAGGATTAGTCTCGATCGATGTGAAACTTAGTTACTGTTAGTTTAAGAGTGTTTAGTTGCTTATTTGTGTACTTCAATATCCCAGGAATTATTTGTGCGAATTTTATGAAAGAGTTATGGCAAGTTTGGTTACTATCTGTGTTATTTTCGCTGTAGTTTTCTGCTGATACAGCAGTACTGTATGATTTTTCATATTTTTCTGGTATCTGGGAAAAATATGAAAAAAAATTGGGCTGATGCGAAACTCTCTGTACTGTATGTGCAAAAATCAGCTAAATTTTCTGACGAGTCTAAGTCAGGTAGAAAAATTCGTGAACACTGCTGGACTGTTCTGGCAGATTGCTGTTTTTGTTGCTTAGTTGATCAACTGTTTAGTTAACCATTGCCAACTCTTGTAAAACTATTTCAGTAGGTATATACTGCTAGGATAACCCCTGGGATGTTGCTGGATCACTTGTTTGTTGATGTGTTGCTTGCTTGTGATTGTCTGCTATTGTTTGTTGTTGTTTGATCATAATGCATGGGTAGAAACCTATTATCGTAGTTGATTCTTTCTAAGATTACATGTGCTGAACCGCAGATGCCTCTCCGCAATCAACCCACTGAGTTGGAGCAGCTCATGGCAGCTCAGGCACAGCTGACCCAAGTTATGACTCAGTTCATGGAAGCTTAGAACAAAACAACAATGGGAACAACCAGCCTCAAGGAGATGCTCTCACCAGATTTCTGAGGCTAAGGCCAGCTAAGTTCTCTACTGCAACAGAGCCAATGGTTGCTCTCGACTGGTTGCGTTCAGTCAACAAGGATCTGGTAATTGTTGGATGCACTGATGCGGAGAAGGTGAGGTTTGCCGCTCACCTACTGGAGGGACTAGCCGCTTCTTGGTGGGACACTTTTCAGATCACCCACCCGCTGGACACTGTGACTTGGGCAATGTTTGAGGAAGGTTTCAGGACCAACCACGTGTCTTCAGGAGTTCTGAGCCTGAAGAGGAAGGAGTTCCACAACTTGCGCCAAACCAACCGCACCGTGGCTGAGTACATTGAGGAGTTCAACAACCTGTCTCGTTATGCACCTAAGGATGTTGACACTGATGCAAAAAGGAGGGAGAGATTCCTGGATGACCTCAGTGATGAACTTTCAGTGCAGATCTTGGAAGGGAAGCACAAACAGGTGGAGAACCACAAGAGAAAGAGCAATAATCACCACTCTGGTTCACATCACAAGCCTCACACTTCTTATGATGGATACTCCAAGCATGGAGGGAGTGACCATGGGCACCATGGGAGCCATGACCGCCACCACCATGGGGGCGATGGACATCGCCACGACAACCACAAGAGCACCCACCACAGCCACAAGGGAGGACACTCTCACCACTCTAGAGGACACGGTGGACATGACCGCAACCGCGATCGCAGCTTTGTGAAGAAGGATCTGAGTGAGGTGACATGCTTCAAAATGTAAGGGACACTATCTTGACAACTGTCCGGAGAGGAAGGACAAGCCAACCAACAACGAGAAGGCCACAGTGAACCACATGAATGTGGAGGAGATTCCAGATGAGCCTGACCTTGTGATTGGTAAGTTTCCAATCAACACTCACCCTGCACTTATACTTTTCGATACTGGTGCATCGCATTCATTCATATCAAGGGCATTTGTGGATAAGTATAAGCTACCTACTGAGTCTATGAAAGGGTCTATTAGAGTGAGTTCACTTGGAGGAGATATGATAGCTAGCACGGGATGTCGCGGCTTGACTGTGAGGATTGGAACACACAACTTCAGTGCACATTTGGTAGTGTTGGAATCACAGGGGTTAGATGTTATTCTGGGCATGGATTGGATGTCTATGCATGGGGGACACATAGATTGTGCACAGCGAGCTGTTTCACTCAAAACCCCGGATGGTAAGAGAATTAGGTTCAAGTCGGCAGTGCGACCGGGAAGATGTAAGCTGAATTCTCTTAAGGGGGTTAGCATGGATACTGTGCCTGTGATTAAGGATTACCCCGATGTGTTTCCGGAAGAGCTGCCAGGAATGCCACCTGACAGGGAAGTGGAGTTTCTCATCGACCTGATGCCGGGAACAGGACCTATAGCAAAGAGACCATATAAGATGGATGCGGATGAGCTGAAGGAATTGAAGAAGCAGCTGAAAGAGCAGTTGGACAAGGGATTCATTCAGCCTAGTTCGTCATCATGGGGTGCACCTATTCTGTTTGTGGAGAAGAAAGACAGCAGCAAGAGGTTAGTGGTCGACTATCGCTCGCTAAATGAGGTGAATATCAAGAACAAATACCCCTTGCCGAACATAAATGATTTGTTTGATCAACTGGAAGGAGCAAAGGTGTTTAGCAAGATTGATCTGCGATCGGGCTACTTCCAATTGAAGATCTGGGAGGAGGACATACCTAAAACCGCTTTCACTACTAGGTATGGTTTATATGAGTATAGAGTTATGTCTTTTGGACTAACGAATGCCCCGACATATTTCATGACCATGATGAACAAGGTATTTATGGAGTACTTGGACAAGTTCGTGGTGGTGTTTATTGACGACATACTGATATATTCCAAGGATGATGCTGAGCATGAGAAACATCTGCGACTGATTATGGAGAAGCTGAGGGAACACAAACTGTATGCCAAATTCAGCAAGTGTGAGTTCTGGCTTAATACTGTTGGATTTCTTGGACACGTGGTGTCAGGAGAAGGAGTCGTTGTTGATCCAAGCAAAGTGACTACAGTGACAAAATGGGAAGCGCCCAAGAATGCAGGAGAGATACGAAGCTTTTTGGGACTTGCTGGATATTACAGGAGGTTCATTGAAAACTTCTCCAAGATTGCTAAGCCGATGACCGAACTTCTGAAGAAGGAGAGGAAGTTTGAATGGTTAGACGTATGTGAAGCCACCTTTCAGGAGCTGAAGCATCGACTAGTGACTGCGCCTGTTCTATGTTTGCCAGATCTTCAGAAGGATTTCCAAGTGTACTGTGATGCTTCTCGACAGGGACTTGGGAGCGTGCTGATGCAAGATGGGAGAGTAGTGTCATATGCCTCGCGACAACTTAAACACCATGAGCGGAATTACCCCACACACGACTTGGAGTTAGCGTTAGTGGTTCATGCGCTCAAGGTATGGAGGCATTACTTAATGGGAAAACACTGTGATGTGTACACCGACCACAAGAGCCTGAAGTACATATTTACACAGAAGGAACTGAATATGAGACAAAGGAGATGGTTGGAACTTATCAAGGACTGTGATATGAATCTGCAATACCACCCAGGGAAGGCCAATGTAGTAGCAGATGCTCTGAGCCGAAAGGTTTATGCCAATGGACTGACAGTTGGGGAATTGCCTGAGGATTTGTGCAAGCAATTCAAGGACCTTAGACTGGAGGTAGTGTCTGAAGGATACTTGGCAGCAATGGAAGTCCAACCGACGCTACAGGACAGAATCAGGAAGGCTCAAGTGGGAGACAAAGAGATAGATGAAGTAAAGGAAAAGATGAAGGAGGATCGAGCAAGGGAATTCCGCGAGGATGAGCAAGGAACCTTGTGGTATGGAGATCGTTTGTGCGTCCCCAAAGATCCCGAGATAAGGAAGTTGATCCTGCAGGAAGCTCATGACTCGCCGTATTCCATACATCCGGGCAATACAAAGATCTATATGGACCTAAAGGACAGATTCTGGTGGAACAACATGAAAGGAGACATCGCAGAGCATATTGCCCTATGTGATGTATGTAGCCGAGTAAAGGCGGAACACCAGAAGCCCGCAGGATTGCTACAGCCATTGCCCGTGCCAGATTGGAAGTGGGATAGAGTGGGAATGGATTTTATCACAGGATTGCCCAAAACCAGGTCAGGATATGACTCCATTTGGGTAGTGGTCGACCGTTTGACCAAGGTAGCCCACTTTATACCGGTAAAGACGACCTATACGAGTGCAAAGTTGGCCAAGATTTACATGTACAGAATTGTGTGCCGACACGGAGTTCCCAAGAGTATTGTATCTGACAGAGGCACCCAATTTACCTCACACTTCTGGCGCCAGCTGCACGAGTAACTTGGTACTAGATTGAAGTTTAGCATAGCGTTTCACCCATAGACTGATGGAGAGGGTGAATCAGATTTTTGAGGACATGCTGAGAGCTTGCGCTTTGGCTCATGGTTCTAGTTGGGATGCGAATTTGCCGTATGCTGAGTTTTCCTACAACAACAACTATCAAACCAGCATCAAGACGTCACCGTTTGATGTATTGTATGGGAAACGGTGCCGGACACCATTGCTATGGGATGGAGTAGGAGAACGCCAGTTGTTTGGGCCTGATTTGATCAAGGATGCTGAGGAGAAGGTCGCCTTGATTAGGGACAGGCTGAAGGTAGCACAATCAAGGCAGAAGAGCTACGCGGACGCCAAGCGCAAGGAAGTGGTGTATGAGATTGGTGATAGATCATACCTCAGAGTGTCGCCACTTCGTGGAATCAAGAGATTTGGAATTAAGGGTAAGCTGGCACCTCGGTTTATTGGACCATATCGGGTCTTAGCACGCAAAGGGGAAGTTGCTTACCAATTGGAGTTGCCAGAGGCTTTGTCCGCTGTTCACAATGTGTTCCACGTATCCCAGCTGAAGAAGTGCCATCCGGAGATGGTGGATACACCATTAAGAGACACTGTGCCACTAGAAGAGGTTCAACTTGAGAATGACTTGACCTATGACGAGAAGCCGGTCAAGATTGTGGAGACAGCGGAGAGGATTACCCGTACCAAGACGATCAGGTTTTGCAAGGTACATTGGCGCCACCACACCGAAGAGGAAGACACTTGGGAGCCTGAGGATGACATCCGAGAGGACTATCCACACCTATTTGCTAGCCGCGCCGAATCTCGGGGACGAGATTCATCTTAAGGGGGTTAGTCTTGTCACATCCCAAATTTTAGATTTGGTTCTGCATTATCATTCATGTCATTGCAGCATACTCTTCCATGCAAAACCATCGATTGAAAAGATTAGGCAAAACACTATTTTCTAAACCCTACTCTATTTTACTACAATGCTCCTGGGGGAGGTTTTACTAGGACTTGTGTTTTCCATCCTTGTAGCCTAGTGGTTTCACTCATCCCCTGACCCTAGGTTGTTCGCCTTGATTTTACAAAAATTTAGGAACAAGAATCGCCCGATTCGGAGTTCGTATGAAGGAGTTACGGAGGTTTTACTAAAACGGAAAAAGGGAAAAAGAAAGGATCAAAAAAATCGACGCCAGTCTGCTGGGCCGCGCCGGCCCAGCCAGCCAGCACCGCACCGCCCGCGCGGCGGATAGAATCCGCCGCCGCCCCAGCTACAGCCCACCGACAGGTGGGGCCGTGTCCACCTAGGACCCCGCGTGGGGGGCCCCACTTAAAGCCACCGACTCCGCCTCTCCACCGCGCCCGCGCGCCGCCTCTATCCGCGCCGCTGCGTTAGAACCGCCGCCGCGCCAGTAAGCCAGCCAGCGCCGCACCCGCGCCGCCTTCTCGCCGCCCGCCGCCGCCGCCCGCGCCGACCACGCCGCCGCCGCCGCCCGCCGACCGCCTCTCCCTCTCCCGAGACCCGCCGACTGACGTCCGCCGCGCCGCCGTCCCAAGCGCCCGTGGCAGCTGCCGCCGCCTCTTCTCGGCCGTCGGATCTAAGATCTGCGGCCCAGATCGACCGGAGACCGCGCGGTTGACTGGTCAACAGCCAGTCAACCCGCGATGAGTCAGCAGGGAATATTCCCTTTTGATTTAAATCGTTTTAGTAATTGCAGAATCTTGTAGAAACTTGTAAATTGCGTAGAAATTAATCTACTAGGCCAAAAATTGCAAATAAAATATGTGTAGATTCAGTAAGTCGTATAGAACCTTGCTGCACCATTGTTTCACACTTTTGTAGCAAGGTTTTGTCCAGTTTATTTAAAAGAGTTAATGGCCTTTTTGGAGTAATTAATTCGTGGAAAAAGATCTGTAACTCCAAAAATTGCGTATAATATGTCCCTGGATTTAGTAGAACGAGGGGAATCTCAAAGTGAATTAAAAGGATAGGCATACAGTAAAAACTTCTGCAGAAACTGCCTAGTGGCTTTCTGCAGTGTTTTAATTATTCAGGGAGTTTTATAATTCCTTTTTGAGTAATTCCAATTGGTACTGTTCCTAAATAGCAATGCTCATACAGTAGAACTTTCCCAAGATTTTACAAACAGTATACTACCGGTAGTGAATTAATTGGGTTCTAACTCTAGTTTTGAGTATTATATTTTGCATAATAGTTTTCCTTGCGCTAAAAATATTTTCCATGCATGCAATCAGTAGCTTTACTGAATAGTATTATGTGGTGTTGCTGTAGCGTCAATCCACTTGTCATGTATGTATTCATGCATCATCTTTGTTGCATATGTTTGTGGATTGTTTATTTATGATTGCAATTGTATCGTGTAGATTGTGACGAGTGCAACGCTTGCTCGTGTGTGGATTGTTCTTTCGACCGCTACAACCAAGGCAAGCAGATTATATTTTGTTCATGATATTGTCCTACTATTTTATATGCATTGTCGTGTATTTTGTAGACGCATGTGTAGGATGATACTATCGCTATGCTATGTCCTATTATGTGGTAGGGTATTCCTTGTAGATGAACCACCGTTGGTAGATGTGCTTAGCTATGCTATGACGTACGAGGGCTGGGTTAAATCACTGAAACTTGTTTCTAAAAGTATTGGTTTGTGAAAACTAAAACAACTTAATCAATGAATCTCCTGGGTGTGATGGGTTTGATAAATTTTGGTGGTTTCATTGCGGAAAGGCACCCAGGCATCGAGAGAAAATAATTGGCTTCTTTATTTGGTAGCTTACGTGTACAGCCATGTGCCGATAATGAAATGGGTGGTTGGTTGGACTTAGTAGGTTGTGGTAACTCGAACCCGCGTATCCAGAGATGTAGAATTTTGGTAGGTTGGACCGGTGCACGTCGGGATTGGGGAGCTACTTCCCGAAGAGTCTCTTCTTGGTCTTCTCCCTATCATCACCCAAAATGAGAGTGATGGTACGAGCTGGGCTGGCCAAGTCACATGGGTAAAGTGTACTAACCCCTGGAGGGTGTGTAATCTAATCGATTAGCCGTGTCCCTGGTTATGGACATCTGAGTTGCTTGATATTGATTCCATGAAATGTTTCTCGCTCATTCTAATTTCATAATTGCTTTAATATTGTTGGGTTAACTTAATTGGGATCTTTTCAAAGAAAATCAAAAACTGTTTATGAAAGTAGGACAAATATATTTGCAAATGCAAGCCAGACACAGCTCCAATTGCCAAATATGCATGTAGATGTTAGCACTATTGTCTCCTTTACTAGCTCTACTTGCCATACATTCCATGTATTGACCCTTCGGGGCTGCTACATTTCATGTTGCTGGTTATTCCGATTCTGAGTAATCGATATAGGCCACGGTACTCCACTCGGCACTTGTTCACTTGTGGGCAATTTGAAGAATGGAGGATTTACTTTATTTAAGTTGCTACCTGAATAATTTGACCTAGCCTTGAGCTAAGCTTTTATTGTAATAATGGTACTCTGGATCTTCGTTATTTATGATACACGGATATTTTGGTATGTTATTCGTCTTATTCTATTGTGGGCCAATGAACCGATCCAGGGATTGGCATGTCACATAGAAGCCACGGTCTTTTCAGAACCGCGGTGTTACACATCCCTCTGGTGATTCTCTCCACTTCAGCAGGGTGACTCTAGTATTCATGAGTTTTACACGCATAGTTCTCCTATCTGGCGTCATCTCGAATCTCTTCGCTCTGCTATCTGTGGTACTTGCTCGTGTTGTCAGCTCACATGGCCTGACTTGGAGTTTCAGCGCATCCATGAGTTCTTATATCGGCTTCGCCAAGAGTTTGAGCCCCGTCGGGCTAATATGTTTGCTCAGGGCCGTGTTCCCCTTTCAGAGGTGCTTACTGAGCTTCGTGCTGAGGAGACTTGCCTCCATGGCATTGGTTTGCTTGGATTTTACATTGTGCTCGCTGCTCGAGTTCTTGCTCCGTCGGCTACTATGTTGACTACTACGAGACCACTGCTAGGCACTTGGGTGGTGATAGTCACCTTTCTTCTGTTAGTGGTGGTGGTCGCCCCTTTTCTGGTTGTGGGGATCGCCCTCCTACTAGTGGTTCGGGCCGCCCTTGCTCTCGTCATTTCTATGGCTATTGCCAGAGGTCTGGCCACCCCGAGTTTGGTTGTTTCAAGAAACAACGTGATATGGAGAGTGACTCTTCGTCTATCTCCCTTGGTCCTTCACCGACACCATCCACCGTCTCCCTGACTCACCGGGATATTGTGCAACTAAAGTGTCTACTAGATGCTTCTGGTTCTTCCTCGTCGGGCATTGCAGGCTATGTGAATAGTTCTCCTAGCGTTGAGAGGCCACCATCACCATCTACACGGTCAGGTACATCCCCATGGGTCTTGGATTTTGGAGCTTATTTCCATATGTATTATGACTCTTTTGCCTTGTCATCTCTTTATCCTGTTGATTCTCCTGTTCATGTTCTCACCGTTGATGGCACTTCTCTTCCTGTTCCTAGTCGAGGCACTCTTTTCAATCCTTCTTTTTCTGTTCATAGTGTTTGTCATGTTCCGCGTCTTACCATGAATCTCTTTTCCACTTCTCAACTTACTGATTCTGGTTTCCGTGACATTCTTGATCTGTCTAGGATTGTCGCATGAAGGTTCTGATTAGGGCTGGCCCTCGGCGCCATGATTCTCAGGGTGTTTGGGAGCTTTACTGGCTTCGTGTTACCTCCACTTCCACTAGATCTCGTGCTCTTGCTACTTCCGCTTCCGCATATTTTCAACAATGGCATCATCGACTCAATCATGTATGTGGTTCTCGTTTGTCATCTTTAGTTCACCGAGGTCTTTCGGGTATGTCTCAGGAGATGTCTCTTTATCGTGTCAGGGTTGTAGACTTGCCGTGTCAGGGTTATAGACTTGGCAAGAAGACTCAGTTACTCTATCCTACTAGTGAGTCAATGTCTCAGTTCTCTTTTGACTTAATTCATTCTGATGTATGGGGTCCTGCTCCCTTCGCTTCGAAGGGGGTCATCGCTACTATGTTATTTTTATTAATGACTTTACTCTCTACACTTGGATTTACTTTATGACTTCTCGCGGTGAGGTTCTATCTATATATAAAAAATTTGCTGCCACGGTTCACACCCAGTTTCCCACTCCTATTTGTGTTTTTTGTGCTGGTTCGGCTGGTGAGTACATCTCCCAAATGTTGCATGATTTCCTTGATGATCAGGGCACTCTTGCTCAGTTCTCTTGCCCATGGTTCAGCTGGTGCTCATGCCCAGAATGGCGTCGCTGAAAGCAAACATCGTCATCTTCTTGAGACATAGCGTGTGTTGATGATCAATGCCTCTCTTCTGCCCTATTTCTGGGATGAGGTTGTCTGCACCTCCGCATATCTTATAAACATTCAGCCCTCTGCTGCCTTACAGAGTGGTATTCCTCAGGAGCATCAATCTGACTGTTCTACTGATTATTCGGTGCTTTGTTTTTGGGTGTGTTTTCTATGTTCTTTTGCTCCTCGCGCACACCCTAAACTCACTGCTTAGTCCGTTGAGTGTTTTTTATTGGATATAGTGATGATCATAAGGTTTATCGGTGTTGGGATCATATTCCTTGTCGGATGCCATTTCTCGGGATGTGACCTTCGATGAGTCTCGTCCTTTGTATCCATGACCATCTTCCTCGAGTTGCTCTATGGAGGACATCTCTTTTCTCGCCTTCCCTGATACACCTCCCCATGTGACTCGAGTTCCTAATCTCTGAGTCCCATTGCTTATAATTCTACACCTTCTCCCCCCACAATATCTTCTCCCCTTTCTCAGCTTATCCCTCGTCGCCTGATTCTCCACCTTTCTCCCTGATATCCACCATGTCTTCACTTTCTACGGTGTTTCCGCCTCATCCATATTTTCCTTTCTACTATTATCATTGTCCACGAGTTCTAGATGATTCTACTGCTGGGACATCAACCTCTATTGTGTCATCTTCCTCCTCTCAGCCGACTTATGATCTTCGTGCTTGGCCTCGTCCCACACCCGATCTCTATTCTCCTAACCGCTTTGGTCTTTTTGTTGTCCTTTAGATGACCTCTTATCGATATGTTGTTGCCTACCTCTAGTGGCAACTTGCGCTGGCCGAGGAGATTGTGGCTCTATAAGGTTAAGACTCGCTCTGATGGTTCTCTTGAGCGCTATAAAACATGTCTTGTGGCTCATGGCTTTCAGCAAGAGCAGGGCGACGACTATGATGAGACTTTCGCCCTTGTGGCTCACATGGCCATTGTTCGCACTCTTCTCGTCGTGGCCTTTGTTCGCCACTGGTCTGTGTCTCAGCATTATGTGCAAAATGCTTTCCTTAATGGTGAGCTGCGTGAGGAAGTCTATATGCAGCCACCTTATGGGTACTATGTCCGTGACAACATGATCTGTCGTCTTCGGCGCTCTCTGTATGACCTTAAGAAAACCCTCGTGATTGGTTTGAGCGTTTCGCCTCTGTGGTCAATGCTGCGGGTTTCTTGCCCAGCGCCCATGACCCTGCTTTGTTTGTTCACACTTCTCCTCGTGGTCGGACTCTTCTTCTTATATATGTTGATGACATGATCATTATTAGAGACAACTTTGAGTACATTGCCTTTGTTAAGGCTTGTCTTCGTGAGTAGTTCCTCATGTCTGATTTTGGTCATCTTCGCTACTTTCTTGGGATCGAGGTTTCCTCTACCTCTGATGGTTTCTATATCTCCCAGGATCTTCTTGATCGTGCTACTCTTAGTGATGAGCGCACTATTGAGACTCATATGGAGCTCAATGTTCACCTTCGGGCCTCTGATGGTGATCCTTTGACTAACTGATACGTCGGAAACGTATCTATAATTTTTGATGCTCCATGCTTGTTTTGTATCTACTTTGCTTTGCTTTGTCTACAATTTGAGGTGTTTTTATATATTTTCTGAAACTAACCTATTAACAAGATGTCACCGTGCCAGTTGCCTTTTTTCTTCTGTTTTTGGTTCCAGAAAGGCAGAAAATCAATATTCTCGGAATTGGACAGGACAAAAGCCAAAGTTATTATTTTCCCGGAGCAACACAGAACCATGAAGCAAAGCCAGAGGGGGTCCACAGGGTGGCCAAACCCCCCTAGGCACGGGCAAGCCATAGGGATGAAACTAGAAAAGTTTTTCAAGAATTGAAACATCGACAGGCCAAATCTTATAATAACTTGCATAAGCAATTTCAAAGACACAAGAAGATTTTGGCCGAACTTACGGAAAATTATGATGAGATTGGCCAAGAAATAAAATTATTTCACAGGTACCTTAGTATGATTGAAACCCAATGTGAACAAATAGCATCCAATTATCAAATTTTTCTTCGAGATGATATAAATATTCTTGTTTCTACTAATGTTGTTACAAGGAGAGGTGCAGTTGTTAAAGGACCATTAGGACCACCAGAAATATGAAGTTGAAAAAGATCGAAGGGAAAAATCCTTGCTCAAAGAAAGCCAAGAAGATGATACATTGGTGGATCCTCAAGATGAAACTACTCAATAAACATAAGATCAAACCTTCGAGGAGCGGAATGATGCACAGGATGACAGTTATGAATCTGATACAGAGATTGTTGATCCTAGAGAAGAAAACGAAACAAGCAAAGAAGATGAAGTAGTTGAAGTAGAAAAGAAGAAAAGTGATAAGCAACAACAAAAGAAAGTAACTAAAGAGCCTGATCCCTCACAAAAGGTAAAAGATAAGGGTAAGAAACTTCCATATCCAGATCATAAAAATAAAGCACCGGATCAGGTAGTCTATGAATCTTTTACAAAATCATTAGGTGATCTTCATCTAGAAATTCCATTTGCGGATGCAATAAAAGTTCCTACCTATTCTAAATTCCTCCGTGATATTCTTAATAGGAAGAAAGAGATAACTGAAACCGTTGCCATGGTGACTAGTTACCCTGCTAATGGGAAGCTATTGTCTAAATCAGGAGATCTCGGAATACCAACTATTTCATGTTCAATAGGAAAAACTAATATTCATAATGCCTTATGTGATCTAGGTGCAGGAGTTAGTGTAATGTCATATTCCCTCTATAAAAGGTTATGATTAGGGGAGTATTCCCCCACTTCTATCACTTTGCAGATGGCTGATACGTCCAAAACGTATCTACTTTCCCGAACACTTTTGCTATTATTTATCCTCTAATTTGTGTGATTTGGATACAACTAACATGGACTGATGCTGTTTTCAGCAGAATTTCTTTGGTGCCTCGTTTTTGTGCAGAAAATCAACTTTCAAGATAAATCCCAGAAAATATGCCAAAAATCCTATTTTTTCAGAAGACTCACAGAGCCAGAAGACGGAGGGGAGGAAAGGACAGAGGGGCCCACACTACGCCTAGGCACGGGTCTGGCCTGGCCATGCTAGGGCATGGTGTGGCTGCCTCGAACTCCGCATCGACCTCTCCTTTTGCCTACATATCCCCTCTGGCCTAAAAACATCGGGGCTGGTAGGGATTGGATGAGATCGTTCATGTAATTTCATAAGATTGTTAGGGAATGGTGCCTAGTATCTATTTTTAGTGCTTTGACATTGTTGCAACTTGTTGTGCTTAATGCTTATCACTAGGGCCCTAGGGCCATGATCTCAGATCTAAACATGTTATTGATTCATGATGATATTATTGTTTGTGATATTACCTGCAAGTTGTGTACATATATTGTTGTCCGGAACCCGAGGCCCTAAAGTGACAGAAATCGGGATAACCAGAGGGGATGGCTGTGATGTGAGGATCACGTGTGTTCACGGAGTGTTAATGCTTTGCTTTGGTGCTCTATTAAAAGGAGCACTTTAATTGCCAGTAGATTCCCTTGAGGCCCCACTAGAACGGGCTGGCAGGACAAAAGATGTTGTGCAAGTTCTCATTGCGAGCACGCATGACTATATACGGAACACATGCCTATGGTTACTTAGTACTTGGATGCTTTATCTTCATTACCTGCAAATGCCCATGACATGATTGTTACATGAATTATCTTGTCCATGCAACACCCGTCTATCCATCCCTATGCCTACCGCATTTTAATCCTGATGTTCAATGCAATCGTTACTACTGTATTTATTTTACTGCTGCTGTTATTTTTCTACTGCTACTACAAAATCGTTGCTACTGATAAACTATTGCGAGCAAGATTGTTTCCAGGTGTAGCTGAATTCACAACTCATTTGTTAAGGATTATAAATATTATTTGGCTCCCCTTGTGTCGAATCAATAAATTTGGGCTTTACTTCCCTCGAAGACTATTGTGATCCCCTATACTTGTGGGTCATCAAGACTATTTTCTGGCACCGTTGCCGGGGAGCATAGCTTTATTTATAAGTTCACTTGGAATTATTATTATTCGCTTCTATCCAATCATCATGGGTAAAGATCGTGATGGAAAAGTTCCTATATTGCCATCCACTACAAGAAGAGGTACAACTCTGAACACCTCTGCTGCTCGTGATTCACCATCTGTGATGAGTAAGCTTGATACGTCGGAAACGTATCTATAATTTTTGATGCTCCATGCTTGTTTATTATCTACTTTGCTTTGCTTTGTCTACACTTTGAGTTGTTTTTATATGTTTTCTGGAACTAACCTATTAACAAGTTGCCACAGTGCCAGTTGCCTTTTTTCTTCTGTTTTGGGTTCCAGAAAGGCAGAAAATCAATATTCTCGGAATTGTACGGGACAAATGCCAAAGTAAATATTTTACCGTGGGCGACACGAAGCCAGAAGACGAGACGGAGGGGCTGTAACACCCTCGAAATCAGCCCTATGCAAGTTTCAGCGCTTCCCGCCAAACCCGCATAGAAACGATTCAAAGGTGCCCACCAGGCACTTGCGTGCGGGTGGAAAACGAAGTAATAACATTACACAACAGTCCTTGATGGGACCCACAGAACAGATATATATATACAACACGACTCCATGAGTCAAGAATACAGATATACAGAACAAAGATCCAAATCACCTTGAAAACGATAGAGCGTCCGACTACGGACAAGATGCAAATGGGGCTAAGAGCCCTGAAGAATAAACAATGGAGTCAATAACCCTGCCGAGCCAAGCGGAAGGGTAACCCCGCTAACGACGTCGATCTCAAAACCTGCTTAAACAAAAGGTGCCAACGAAGGGCAAAGGAAAAAGAGCGGTCAAGATCTTGAGGCCAAGACAGCGAGGCTAGAATTCGGCGGTCCTCGCCTACATAGGTATGGTGGACTGAAGCGGCAGCGCGACATGCACTAAACAACCTATAGAGACTCGATAAAACTGGTGGCTATCAGACAAGGACGAGAAAGATCTATTTGGATCCAACCTGATTCTAACACCAAACAAACCCGTACCGGTCTTCCCCCTCGATACCAACCGAGAAAGTCAACCGAGGAACTCACACGGTTGGCAGTTTTATTCATTCCGTTATAGTGGCGGCAATTACTAGTCAAATATAGATAGCATGATTCATCGTGATAGAATAAGCAGTGGGCACTTTTAATTAACCATTCCATTGTAGTTGCAACACTTACTAGTCAGATACAATTAGCATGAGATATCCCAAAACCCAGCAGTTGTTGGTACTTTTATTTAGCCATTCCGTTATAGTTGCAATACTTACTAGTCAGATACAATGGTAGCAAGCGACAACCCAAACAAGCAATTGTTGGCAGTTTTATTTAGCCATTCCATTATGGTGAAGCTGATTACTAGTCATTATAAAGTCAAATTTATAGCACTACTTTAGTTATAGTTGTCTATGATCGAGATACTGTGCTCCAAGTCGTCCATAACCGCGGACACGGCTTTCATAAAGTTTTACCCTGCAGGGGTGCACAAATAGCAACACACACTCGATCAACCTCGGAAAAACCAAATCAAAACCCAACGAGGCTTTCACGACAAAGCAATCACAGGATTCAGAAATATTTCAGGGGCCACCCCATTGAGTACACCTGCAACGAAGTTAGCTGACTCCGAGACGGACTCAAGGTTTGCGTCAATGGTCTAAACGATCGGAACCCGAAAATGTGACTGGGCTTGTCGATACCGAAAAACACTCGCTTACCTAACAGTACACGTGCTCCTCGCACAATCGTAATAAAGCAAAGAAAGCATGGAATAAGTACAGGATAGTAAATAAAACCTCAAACTAGTTTGTGGCCCCAAGAAATAAGAATGAATCAAGCTACGGCTCGGGGTCCCATAATCCTCCGGATGTGGATAGCGTGAATATTCAAGGAACAAGTATCAAGTACTCGGGTCCCACGGACACAAGTGGAGTTAACAACCAAATAACATCTATTGCCCACTGTGCCTCTGCATTTACCTACTTCAATTTTAGTTATTAAACAATAATTAAAGTTATGATTATCTCCAACATAAACACACGACAATACTTCAACAAGCTGTGGTACTTGACGACATAGCGACAGACTTGAGCAAGCGACTGACGCAGCAGTCCAACTATCTACCAAACAACATGTAATAGGAGGTGTCCAAGGAAATATAAGGCTGCAAGGGATATCACGAATACGAAAACTAGAGCATCGCAAACACGATAGCAATAGATCAACAGGGAGGGAATAAATACTATAAAAGTAAGATAGGTAGAAAGGGGAGGTGCTACTTTGAAAAACATTGCCGAAGGTTCATCCGAAGATCGGGTCGACACTCGCATCAACTCAACGGCCTAATCCGCGAAGAAGCAAAGCACTAGCACAAACACCGGATGCACTATTTAATACAACGGCAGAAGATCGGCATGATGCATGTATGATGCATGACATGGCAAAGATGCGATGCAATTAGATCATATTAAGCGGAACCGGGGTCCCGACAATTAATTAGGTGGTTTATGTTGTTTAGATACCCCGCATTTTAAATGTGGTATTAACATGGCAAAACATAGCACCGGTTCGCTACACCAATTTAAGTGAAGTCCGAAATAAGACAAAGATATCCCGCATATCGACTCCATATTTAACTTAGGTGAATCGACATAACGCCCCCAAACCCACATGAATATGCATGCAAGCATGAACAAATTAATATGCAACAATTTTATATTACATTTATAAAATAGGGCTCGAGAAAAAGGGGTCACACATTAGGGTTCGGCGATCTTGGGGTTTGATGTGGTTTGGGGTCCGGTCTCAGGGTTCGATGGAAGGCAGGGTTCGGTTCAAGATGGAGAACTTGTTTCCAAGCGGACGATCTTGCCGTCGCGAAGATCTTGTCGGGTCCGTTTATTGGGTCGGTCTTGGCGTTCGGGATGCAGAACTTGGCGTCCGCGAGGAGTACTTGGCGAATCCGTGTCGACGACCTTGGCGTCCGGGTACGGGATCGGTCTTCGGGGTTCGCCAACGGATCCGTGTAGGAGGGCTCGAGGGCTTCGGGTTCGGGGTCGCCTTCGAACTCCGAGGATCAAGGTCTTCGGATTCCGTGAAGGAGAGTTGTAGTTCCGGGAATCTTCGGGTCTCGACCATCAGATCTGGCGACGGCCTTCGAGGCACTGGTTATAGGGTCCGCCTTGTATCTCCGGTGGAGACGGAGATCTTGTCGAGATGTACAGGTCGCGTGGTCCAAAGGTAGCATCACCGATTCTTTGGGTTTCTGGACGGGGTTGTATTAGCCGATGTAGCCAAGCCCACCGCACTGCCACATACACAAACAGTACCATTCGCCAGCCAACATCACAACACCAAGGAAAACAAGGACCCGACAAGGAGAGAGCACTGCAGCAAAGGATACAAACGGCACGAGGGCGGAGAGAGGCCGTGCAGGCGTCGGGTTGAGGACGGCATGGAGGGGTCCCACAGCGTGACGAGGAGGAGCTTGGCCGGGCGAACGTGGCCAGACGGGGAATCTCACGGGAGAGGGCGGGGCCGGGCTCGGCGCTAGAGGCGAGGAGGCGGTTGCCGCGGACTGGAGCAGGGTCGGCCTCGCGCTGGCGGTTGTCGATGAGGCGGCCGGAGGCGAGCACGAGGACAGGGACGGGAGCGGAGCGGCGCCAGAGGCAGAGAGGAGGAACGAGGAAGGCGGGCAGCGAGGTAGAGTCGGGGCACGGTGGCGAGGTCGAAACGGAGGAGTGGCCCGGCGGTCGGTGCTCGGAGGAAGAGGAGGACGTCGCGAGGACGGGGTGGAGATCGGGCGGCCTAGGCCGGTAGGGGCCCGCGACCGGCGGCGGAAGAGCTTGAGAAGCGGTGGCGGGGCGAGGAAGACAGTGGGTGGAGGAGGAAGCGTGCGGGGCTCGCTGCCGTGGCCAGTGGGAAACGAGTAGAGGAGAGGGAGGGTGCGGGGAGACGAGGTGGGGGAAGAGGAGCGTCGGGGAGGCGCTCGGTGTCCATGGCGACGGGGAGAGAGAGATTGGGGAAGGGATGTTGGGGACGCGGGGTCGCGAGTGGGGCAGGAGGGAGCGGGGCGGTCGAGTGGGTGGGACCGGGGGAAGCGGGGTGGGGCGCGCCGCGTGTGTGCTGTGGGGCGGTAGGTGAGGGAGTGGGGGGTGAGAGAGGGAGTGGCGGCAGGTGGGTTTGGGTGGTGGCGGCTGGGTGTGAGAGAGAGGAGCGGGCCAGGGTGAGGTGGCGCGCTGGGATAGGATAGGGGAAAGGGATTGGTGAGGTGGCGGCGGACTATTGGGTGGGGTGAGGTGGAGGGGGGCTGGGTAGATTAGGTCCGGGTAGAAAAGATTTAGGTGGCCCGATTTTGTACTGGGGGTGGCCGACTGGGTCGGATCGGCCCGGTTTGGCTGCCCCCTAAAATTAATATAAATTTTTTGTTTAATTTAAAATAACTTTTGTAATTAGTTTTCAGACAAGAAAAGACCCGGAAGAGCCCGGCGCTTTGATTTGAAATTGAGGCGGGGAATACTTAGAAAACCAAACTAGGCTTTTAGAAAATAGGTTTCGACAAACAAATGCATGATGACATGACGAAGCTCAAATGCAATGAGGCATGATGACATGAGAATGCGGTCATGACGATGCAATGCACAAAAACAACGCGATTTTCTAGTAGTGGTTTTTGCGGGATGCCACAATTCGACACCACTAACAATGGATCTCGCCCTCGAGATCCGCCTCATGGTACCGGGAAGAGGGCGGCGATCTGAATCCTCTCGCATCGTGTAGATCCTCGCGACACCACTAACAAGAGGTCGTTGTCCGTGATCGTCGAGAGAACACTCCAGGAACAAAAGGTCGAAGGTACAGGTATCAACAAATAAAGCCACCTCTAGCTTCGATGGAAAGAGGGAACCGATGCATTCTCATCCACTCCAATGTACACAAGCGAATAGAGTGAGTAGTCGGCATGGGGGCCAATCCATCACGCACCCAAACTATTACTCTGCACAATCAGTAGACAAGCGTGCAACCATTCTCGGAATCAGACTGAAGATCTCGACAATCGAGGTTCAGAAACAAAGGAGTGAGGCAGACTCTGCATCGGATCTAGCGTAGATGATGTCGTCGCGTCGGAAAACACCGGAAGGCACAAACAAGGAACAAAGAATGGTACCACAGATAAAGGATCGCTCAGATAGCATGAAGTCCGGATGGTAGAACTCCGTGATAAAAGGAGGAAGCGAAACCCTGAAGGTACGACGGAACCCAACCACGAGAAATCCTGGACTTGAAGAAGGAAAGAGAACAGATCCAAAACACGCAGAGGTAAGAGGAGAACAGCAGAAGGGTAAGGAGTAAAATCGGACCTAATCAGAACTATCCAACCGATTTTGCAAAAATAGTTTTTGACACTCTACTTCGGCCGTTAGCTAGTTTATCCTACCGGCTGGACTTGTGGGGTATCGCAACTGCTAAGCTCTGATACCACTCTGTAACACCCTCGAAATCGGCCCTATGCAAGTTTCAGCGCTTCCCGCCAAACCCGCATAGAAACGATTCAAAGGTGCCCACCAGGCACTTGCGTGCGGGTGGAAAACGAAGTAATAACATTACACAACAGTCCTCGATGGGACCCACAGAACAGATATATATATACAACACAAATCCATGAGTCAAGAATACAGATATACAGAACAAAGATCCAAATCACCTTGAAAACGATAGAGCGTCCCGCTACGGACAAGATGCAAATGGGGCTAAGAGCCCTGAAGAATAACCAATGGCGTCCATAACCATGCCCAGGCCAAGCCGGAAGGGTAACCCTGCTAACGACGTCAATCTCAAAACCTGCTTAAACAAAAGGTGCGAAAGGGCAAAGGAAAAAGAGAGCGGTCGATCGAGGCCGAGACACGGCGAGGCTAGAATTCGGCGGTCCTCGCCTACATAGGTATGGTGGACTGAAGCGGCAGCGCGGCATGCACTAAACAACCTATAGAGACTCGATAAAACTGGCGGCTATCAGACAGGGACGAGAAAGATCTCGATCTGATCCAACCTGATTCTAACACCAAACAAACCCATCCCAGTCTTCCCCCTCTATACCAACCGAGAAAGTCAACCGAGGAACTCACACGGTTGGCAGTTTTATTCATTCCATTATAGTGGCGGCAATTACTAGTCAAATATAGATAGCATGAGTCATCCTGATAGAATAAGCAGTGGGCACTTTTAGTTAACCATTCCATTGTAGTTGCAACACTTACTAGTCAGATACAATTAGCATGAGATATCCCAAAACCCAGCAGTTGTTGGTACTTTTATTTAGCCATTCCGTTATAGTTGCAATACTTACTAGCCAGATACAATGGTAGCAAGCGAAAACCCAAACAAGCAATTGTTGGCAGTTTTATTTAGCCATTCCATTATGGTGAAGCTGATTACTAGTCATTATAAAGTCAAATTTATAGCACTACTTTAGTTATAGTTGTCTATGATCGAGATACTGTGCTCCAAGTCGTCCATAACCACGAACATGGCTTTCAGAAAGTTTTACCCTGCAGGGGTGCACAAATAGCAACACACACTCGATCAACCTCGGAAAAACCAAATCAAAACCCAACGAGGCTTTCACGACAAAGCAATCACAGGATTCAGAAATATTTCAGGGGGCCACCCCATTGAGTACACCCGCAACGAAGTTAGCTGACTCCGAGACGGACTCAAGGTTTGCGTCAATGGCTGTAAACGACTGGGAACCCGAAAATGTGACTGGGCTTGTCGATACCGCGAAAACACTCCGCTTACCTAAACAGTACAGGTGCTCCTCGCACAATCGTAATAAAGCAGTAAAGCATGGCATAAGTACAGGATAGTAAATAAAACCTCAAACTAGTTTGTGGCCCCAAGAAATAAGAATGAATCAAGCTCTGGCTCAGGGGGGTCCCATAATCCTCCCGGATGTGGATAGCGCGAATATTCAAGGAACAGGTATCAAGTACTCGGGGTCCTACGGGACACAAGTGGACGGTTAACAACCAAATAACATCTATTGCCCACCTGTGCCTCTGCATTTACCTACTTCAATTTTAGTTATTAAACAATAATTAAAGTTATGATTATCTCCAACATAAACACACGGCAATACTCCAACAACTGTGGTACTTGACGACACGCAACAACACTTGAGCAAGCGACTACGACGCGCAGGTCCAACTATCTACCAAACAACAGGTAATAGGAGGTGTCCAAGGCAATATAAGGCTGCAAGGGATATCACGGGTACGAAAACTAGAGCATCGCAACACAGATAGCAATAGATCAACAGGAGGGAATAAATACTATAAAATTAAGATAGGTAGAAAGGGGGAGGTTCTTGCCTGAAAAACATTGCTGAAGGTTCATCCGAAGATCGGGTCGACACTCGCATCAACTCAACGGCCTAATCCGCGAAGAAGCAAAGCACTAGCACAAACACCGGATGCACTATTTAATACAACGGCAGAAGATCGGCATGATGCATGTATGATGCATGACATGGCAAAGATGCGATGCAATTAGATCATATTAAGCGGAACCGGGGTCCCGACAATCAATTAGGTGGTTTATGTTGTTTAGATACCCCGCATTTTAAATGTGGTATTAACATGGCAAAACATAGCACCGGTTCGCTACACCAATTTAAATGAAGTCCGGAATAAGAAAAAGATATCCCGCATATCGACTCCATATTTAACTTAGGTAAATCGGCATAACGCCCCCAAACCCACATGAATATGCATGCAAGTATGAACAAATTAATATGCAACAATTTGATATTACATTTATAAAATAGGGCTCGAGAAAAAGGGGTCACACATTAGGGTTAGGCGATCTTGGGGTTCGATGTGGTTTGGGGTCCGGTCTCAGGGTTCGACGGAAGGCGGGGTTCGGTTCAAGATGGAGAACTTGTTTCCAAGCGGACGATCTTGCCGTCGCGAAGATCTTGTCGGGTCCGTGTATTGGGTCGGTCTTGGCGTTCGGGATGCAGAACTTGGCGTCCGCGAGGAGTACTTGGCGAATCCGTGTCGACGACCTTGGTGTCCGGGTACGGGATCGGTCTTCGGGGTTCGCCAACGGATCCGTGTAGGAGGGCTCGAGGGCTTCGGGTTCGGGGTCGCCTTCGAACTCCGAGGATCAAGGTCTTCAGATTCCGTGAAGGAGAGTTGTAGTTCCGGGAATCTTCGGGTCTCGACCATCGGATCTGGCGACGGCCTTCGAGGTACTGGTTATAGGGTCCGCCTTGTATCTCCGGTGGAGACGGAGATCTTGTCGAGATGTACGGGTCGCGTGGTCCAAAGGTAGCATCACCGATTCTTTGGGTTTCTGGACGGGGTTGTATTAGCCGATGTAGCCAAGCCCACCGCACTGCCACATACACAAACAGTACCATTCGCCAGCCAACATCACAACACCAAGGAAAACAAGGACCCGACAAGGAGAGAGCACAACAGCAAACGATACAGACGCCATGAGGGCGGAGAGAGGCCGTGCAGGCGTCGGGTTTAGGACGGCATGGAGGGGTCCCACAGCGTGACGAGGAGGAGCTTGGCGGGGCCGAACGTAACGGCGGACGGAGGGAATCTCACGGGAGAGGGCGGGGCCGGGCTCGGCGCTAGAGGCGAGGAGGCGGTTGCCGCGGACTGGAGGAGGGTCGGCCTCGCGCTGGCGGTTGTCGATGAGGCGGCCGGAGGCGAGCACGAGGACAGGGACGGGAGCGGAGCTGCGACTCGCAGAGGCCGGGGAGGAGGAACGAGGAGAAGGCGGCGGGGCCGGTGAGGTAGAGTCGGGGCGCGGTGGCGGGGTCGAAACGGAGGAGTGGCCCGGCGGTCGGTGCTCGGAGGAAGAGGAGGACGGCGCGAGGACGGGGTGGAGATCGGGCGGCCTAGGCCGGTAGGGGCCCGCGACCGGCGGCGGAAGAGCTTGAGAAGCGGTGGCGAGGCGGGCCGGGCTGAGGAAGACCGGTGGGTGGAGGAGGAAGCAGCGGCGGGGCTCGCTGCCGGCTGCGGCGGCGGGGGAAACAAGCAGAGGAGAGGGAGGGTGCGGGGGAGACGAGGTGGGGGAAGAGGAGCGTCGGGGAGGCGCTCGGTGTCCATGGCGACGGGGAGAGAGAGATTGGGGAGGGGATGTTGGGGACGGGGTCATGAGGGAGGGAGGGAGCGGGTCGAGTGGGTGGGACCGGGAAGGGGTGGGCGCCTGGCGTGTGTCTTTGGGGTAGGTGAGGGAGTAGGGGGTGAGAGAGGGAGTGGCGGCAGGTGGGTTTGGGTGGTGGCGGCTGGGTGTGAGAGAGAGGAGCGGGCCAGGGTGAGGTGGCGCGCTGGGATAGGATAGGGGAAAGGGATTGGTGAGGTGGCGGCAGACTATTGGGTGGGGTGGGGTGGAGGGGGGCTGGGTAGATTAGGTCCGGGTAGAAAAGATTTAGGTGGCCCGATTTTGTACTGGGGGTGGCCGACTGGGTCGGATCGGCCCGGTTTGGCTGCCCCCTAAAATTAATATAAATTTTTTGTTTAATTTAAAATAACTTTTGTAATTAGTTTTTAGACAAGAAAAGACCCGGAAGAGCCCGGCGCTTTGATTTGAAATTGAGGCGGGGAATACTTAGAAAACCAAACTAGGCTTTTAGAAAATAGGTTTCACCAAACAAATGCATGATGACATGACGAAGCTCAAATGCAATGAGGCATGATGACATGAGCATGCGGTCATGACGATGCAATGCACAAAAACAACGTGATTTTCTAGTAGTGGTTTTTGCGGGATGCCACAGGGGCGCCACAGGGCGGCCAGACCCCCTAGGCGCGAGTGGTCCCACCCTACGCCTGGGCAGGGTGTGGCCCCCCTGGCTTGCCCCTTCGTCTTTAAGAAGTCCCCGATGCAGAAACCCTAGGCACCCAATCAAAACTCCACGAAACCGTCTGTAGCCGCCGCCACGATCGTCCCTAGATCGGGGGGATATGAAGTTCTTCCCGGCACCCTGTCGGAAGGGAGATCATCCTGGAGGCCTTATTCTTCATCATGCCAGCCTCCGGTATGAAGCGTGAGTAGTTCCACCTTGGACTACGGGTCCATGTAGTAGCTAGATGGTTGTATCTCCTCCTTGTGCTTTCATGTATAGATCTTGTGAGCTCCGTTCATGATCAAGATCTAATATATTTGTAATCATGCATGTGGTGTTTACGGGGATCCGATGGATATTGAGATTACTATGTCAGATTGATTAATGGTTTTGTCAATTTGATTCTATCATGTCTGTGTTGTTTGTGATCTTGCATGCTCTCTGTTGTTAGTAGCTATCTTGGCCAAGTAGTTGCTAATGACTCCAAGAGGGGGTATTTATGCTCGATAGTGGGTTCATGCCTCTAGTTTCTAAGGGAAGTGACAGAAATCTCTTCGGTTGTAGATGTGTTGTTGCCACTAGGGAGAAAACAACGGTCTCTTGTTCATGGAACAAGTGGATTGTTTACCTTACACACTTTGCTTAAAGCAGTTGTCTTTGCTTGCAACTTAATACTGGAGGGGGATCGTATGATAACCTGAAGGTGGACTTCTAGTCATAGATGCAGTCGGATGGCGGTCTATGTATATTGTTGTATTGCCCAATCGAATCTCATAGGATCTTTTTGTCTAGTATTGCATTATTATGCCTTCCTCAGTTCCTGTCAATTTCCCTGCTGCAATTTGTTTACCCTTCATGCCATGTTGTTTATCTAAGGAGAGAACCTCTAGTGAACTATGGACCCCGGTCCAATCTTTACCATTGATACATCTTCCACTATTTACTTGTTGCAAACCATCATCACCTTCCACACCATATAGTTAATCCTTTGTTATAGCAAATAGGTGAGCTTGAGAACCTCACTGATTTGTTGGGGCAAAGTCTTGAGTTTGTGTTGTGCAGGTTTCTATGTTGCTTGCAATACCTTTGAGACGTTTCCTTCCTAGTACTGGTTCGATAACCTTAGTTTCATACTGAGAGAAGACTTGTTGCTGTGCTCATCACACCTTGCTCTTGGGGTTTCCAACGAAGCGTCCCACGATAGTACTGGGCGCCATCAAAGCTCCTTACACCACCACATATACATGCTACACATACTGCTACTTCTACTGAATCTGAAAATACTTCTGATACATATGGTGTTACTTCTACTATGCTTGATGGGAGTGGTTCATTAGGTCCTTTCCTAGATGTTACAATTGCTATAACTATAATTGGAAACACTAAAACTCCTAATGAAAATATTGCTACACCTGTTAGTTCACCTGAGTCTAGAGAGTATCCTAGCTATGATCTTGATGACAGATATATTGAAATGACTGATGAATTTATTGAGGAATGTCAAAACACTCATGGTGCAAGTGCTATTAAGAGTCTTCTTGAGAGACATACTATTAGACATAAATTATCTCCTGATGTTAAGTTTGCCACATCTACCATACACATTAAAGATAAGGATTATGATTTCTCTCTTGATTTAACCATTGTGGAGAAAGAATCTTTTTGTGGGACTGAAAATGAAAGTGTCGTAGAACATATGCAAGAGGTCTCTATTTTGAGTGGATTATGTTCTGATGATATTAAGAAACGCACCTACTTTGTTGCTAAAATTTTCCCTATTTCACTGAAAGGTGAAGCTAAAGCTTGGTTTAATAATTTACCTCCTGGATCTATTGATAGTCATGTTTGCATGGTTGATACTTTATTTCAGAAATATTTCCCTCCTTGTTCTCAACATGCTATTATGCAGGAACTCTTTGATTTTAAGCAGGGAAAAGAAGATAAATTGCTTGAATCATGGACAATATTTTGTGCTTTAATTAAAGCACATGCTAGATATCCAGCGCCTAAAAATGAACTTATTGATATATATTATAATGGACTAACTAATGAATCTAAGACATACCTGGATAGTTGTGCTGGTTGTGTTTTCAGGAAAAGAACTCCAGAGGAAGCTGAGGAATTGATGGCTAAAATAAGCAAGAATTATGATGATTGGACTATACCTGAGCCAACTACACCTGAGCCAACCCCAATACCAACACCAAATAAGAGGGAAATGATTGAATTGAATAATGAAATGATGAAGGAAGCTATGCAATGTCTTAAGGAGAAGGGTATTAAATCTGAAGATGTGAAGAATTTACCTCCTATAGAAGATCTATGTAAGCCAATCTCTCACTCATCCACTATTGAGGTACACTCGTTCCAACATTTTGATGATGGTGACATTTCTGACTCTAAACCTCTTGATAAATGCCTAGAAGAATTTGATATTTATGTTGTTAAGCAAGATAATTTTAATAAGAGAGTGCAGAATCATCTAATGGAAAATTCTAGAGCTATTGATAAGTTGCATGATATTATGGAGAGAACCTCCAATGATGTAAAAATGCTTGTTAAACATTTCCAAATGGTTCAAACTCAAATTGATCAGCTTACTAAAGTGCAAAAATATTTGCTAGTTAATGCTTCTAGAGAAAAACATGCTTATGAAATTAGAACTAGAAGTGGTGCTTCTACTCAGGATCATCTATATCCTGAAGGACATCCTAAAAGAATTGAGCAAGATTCTCAACAAGCTAAAGATAGTGATACTCCTTCTAAGAAAAATAAAAGGAGACATAAAACAGTTGTAGAATCTTCTGAAACTGCTAAAGATCCTAATAGTATATCTGTCTCTGATGCTAAAACTGAAAATGGTATTGATAAGAATGATGTTCCTGATAAAGAAGAAATTGAAGAAGAACCTGAAAGGCACACTAAGAATACTAAGTACACTAAGGAAGATTTTGTTGCTAATAAACATGGTAGTGAGAGAGAGAGCCTTGGGTGCAAAAACCAATGCCTTTTCCTGATAAGAAACACAAGTCAAGGGAAGAAGAACAGTATAAAAAGTTTTGTGAGTGGATGAAACCTTTGTTTTTGAAAATTCCTTTGACTGATGCTATTAAATTTCCCCCTTACTCAAAGTACATGAAGGATATTGTCTCTAATAAAAGTAAGATGCCTAATGAGGAAATTTCCACTTTTCTTGCTAATTATTACTTTAATCGTAAGGTTCCCAAGAAACTTGGAGATCCAGGTATCCCAACTATTCCTTGCTCTATCAAAAATAATTATGTTAAAAATGCTTTGTGTGATTTTGGAGTAGGAGTTAGTGTTATGCTTTTTTCTCTCTACAAGACACTTAACCTGGAAAAATTAACACCAACTGATATATCTTTGCAAATGGCTGATAAGTCTACTACTATTCTTGTTGGTGTATGTGAGGATGTTCCTGTTCAAGTGGCTCATAATTGTTTGATATTAACTGATTTTGTTGTGCTTGAAATGCCTAAAGATGATAATATGTCCATTATTCTTGGGAGACCTTTTCTTAATACTGTAGGTGTTGTCATTGATTGTAATCAATGAAAAGTAACTTTTAATGTTAATGACAAGGAGCACACTGTTTATTTTCCAAAGAAGATTGATAAGAAATATGGCCTAAATTCAATTGAAAATATTGATGGCATCAAAGTTGGAGAAATATATTGTCCCATTCTACAAGAAGATTATGAAATTATTATTATTGGGACTATTGCTATCAAGGTTGAGGTAACATAATCATTTAGTGAAATGCAAAGTTTTGCTTCATATAAAATTGTTTTGGTAACAAGACTTGATCAACCTGGTTAACAAAGGAATTTTGATGAACAAAACAATGTTTTCACCATGATTATCCTTGTTTACTCATATTTTCTCTATTCTAATTCCTACTTTCACCTTGCTCATTTTTGTATTGCTAGTTGCTTGCATATTTGAGTGTTTTAGAACTTTTGTAGTTTTAGTTTTGATGTGTTTTTCCATCATTCCAAAATCATTTTTCTGCAAGAAAATCATTTACCAATTTCTGAAAATTGCTCAAAAATAAAGTTTCTCGAAAAATTCCAGGAAAATCATATTAATTTTTACATCAAAAAAGGGGCAGAGAGGCACCTGGAGTGACCTAGGGGGCCCACCAGGCAGGCACACCGCCTGGTGGCGTGGCCACCCTAGGGGCGCGCCAAGCCATGGTGTGGGCCACCCCTGGCCCTCCAGTTATTCCTCCACCTGCCACTCCTCTCTCTATCCCAAGAAAACACCATTTTATTGCTCAAACCCATGTTCTTGCTGCTCTTGCTCGCGATTTTCGATCTCCTTGCTCAGCCCACCTTTGCTGCTAAGATTTGGAGCATTTGTTATCCGGTATGTGACTCCTCCGCTTGTCCAAGTAGATTTGTGATTAGTGGATTATATCTTGAGTACTTTGCTATTGTAGGTGACAAGTTATGTGAGCTTGCATGTTTGGTCTATGCTTAGAGAAATCATTTTGAAGCATGTTTAGTCCTCTTACAAGTCCCTATAGTAGTTCCCTTCTTTTAGTAGCTTTGAAATTACTTTTTGTGATGTTTGTCTTAAAATTTCAGAAAAGAGATAGATGGACAACCACACATTTCCATGCTCAAAGATGATTCTAATGATGAGATTCATGATCATGATGGCAAAGCAGATCTCCTATGGAAAGCCTTTAAAGATAGATTGGGTACTTCTGATAAGCCTGAAATGCACTTCAATCTTAATGACTTGGCAGGGGAATGCTTAAGGCAAGAGGAAAAGGATGCTTTGGAAAAACCTTTCTCTGATGAGGAGATTGAAGATGTAATTAAAGAACTTCCAAATGATAAATCCCCTGGCCCAGATGGTTTTAACAATGAATTCATGAAATAATGTTGGCCTATTATTAAGGATGATGTGAAACAACTCCTTATGGATTTTTATGAGGGGAAAACTTCCTTGGAAAGCATTAATGCCTCTTTTATCACCCTCATTCCAAAAATTGATGCTCCTCTGACACCTGCTGATTTTAGGCCTATTTCTCTGCTAAACAGTGTCTTCAAGATTATAACCAAAATTCTAGCTAATAGATTGCAGAAGTTCATCCTTAAACTTGTCCACAAGAATCAATATGGTTTCCTCAAACAAAGGTCTCTTCAAGATTGTTTAGGTTGGGCATTTGAATTCCTTGACCAATGCCACAAGTCCAAAGAAGAAATTTTAATTCTTAAGCTTGACTTTGAAAAGGCTTTTGATAGAATTGAGCATTCTGCAATTATCAATATCCTCAAAGCCAAAGGTTTTGGTGATAAATGGATTTCTTGGATTCAGTTAATCTTTGGTTCAGCTTCCTCCTCTGTTCTGTTAAATGGAGTGCCTGGAAAAAAATTATTGCAGAAGAGGTGTAAGACAAGGTGATCCTTTATCTCCTCTCCTGTTTTTCTTGGCTGCTGATCTTATCCAAAGCGTCCTCAATAAAGCAATGAATTTTGGTCTTCTTTCCCTTCCCATTGAAGGTGTGTTCTGTCCTGATTTCCCTGTGGTGTAGTATGCCGATGACACGTTATTAATCCTTAAGGCTGACTCTGAGCAACTATTGTGCCTCAAGGCTCTTCTTCATACTTTTGCACTCTCCACTGGATTCAAAGTTAATTATTCTAAATCTAGTATGATGCCAATTAACATGGACTCTGTGAGGCTTGAGCACTTTGCCAATACACTATCTTGCCTCCCTGGCTCATTGCCATTCACCTAGTTTGGACTGCCTTTAAGAATTAATAAGCCTGTAGTGGAACATTTCCTGCCTATTGTTCAGAGAGTTGAGAGAAGGTTGTGTGGGATTGCTGATTTTCTTAATTATGGGGGGAAACTATAGTTAGTTAAATCTGTTTTATCTTCCCTTCCCATATATTACATGAATTATTTTGATCTTCCTGTCACTATTAAAGATCAGCTGATTAAGTATATGAGACAATGCCTGTGGAGAAAGAAAACATCTGATGTTCAAGCTAGGGGTCAAGCTCTTGTTGCATGGAAAGTTTGTCGACCTAAGAACCATGGGGGATTGGGGATGCTTGACCTTAATGTTCAAAACTCTGCACTTCTTTTGAAGAATTTGGATAAATTTTACAATCACAAGGATATCCCATGGGTTCACCTTATCTGGAACACTTATTACTGTAATGGTAAACTACCTGGAAGAAGTCTGGAGGGATCCTTTTGGTGGAAAGCTCATCTGAAATTGGTTGACATATTTAAAGGAATTGCAAAATACTCGGTGGGTGATGGAAAATCCACCCTTCTCTGGTCTGATATGTGGAATGATGGATGTCTGCAGCATAAGCTTCCTCATCTCCTTTCCTATGCAAGAAACCCACACATCTCTGTCAATGAGTTTCTGCAGACAGATAATATTCAAGATCATTTTTTCCTCTGTCACAGCAAGCTTACCAGGAATACGAAAACCTTGAGAAAATACTCAGTGTTGGCATGCAGGGGGAAGCTGACAACTGGAGTTACATTTGGGGCACTAATTTTTCAGTCCAAAAGGCTTATTATTCTTTATCAGGTTACCAACCTGTACAGCCACATTTCTCCTGGTTGTGGAAATCCTCATGTCAACAAAAGCATAAATTCTTCTTCTGGATCTTGCTTCTTGATAGGCTAAACACACGAAACCTTCTGAAAAGGAAATGTTTTACTCTGGCTTCTTATGAATGTGTGTTTCATGGCTGCATCAGTGAGGAAACCATGCTACACTTATTTTGGGACTTTCCTTTTGCAAGAGCTTGCTGGGCTGAAATTTCCCATGTCCAAGTGGCTGATCAAAATATTTTTGAAGCTTTAGCCAGTATTAAAAAAGATCTTAAAGTCCCTTTTGCAATGGAAATTATTTTGTTAGGAGCTTGGGGCATATGGATGTGCAGAAACAATGAAATCTTCAACAACAAGCATGCTTCGATTGAGGAATGGAGGGCTATTGTCGCCCAGGAATTAAGATGGGTCCTATATAGAATTAAGAAAAAGAATTATCAGGGCCTCAAAGTTTGGATTGAGAATAATTTGGACAGGAGATAGCTGCTTAGAATGTTATCCCTCTTTTGAGGTGGCCTGAACTTGTAAATACTTTTTTTGTAACTCTTTATGATATATAAAAATTGCAGTGGGGTGCTTTACCCTACTGTTTTACCCTAAAAAAAGTGTTTGAGACAGACACACCCAGGAGGGCAAGGCCTTCGAGATCAGCTTCTCAATTTAGGCCATCATATAATGAATATCTTATTGCGCCGCGCTTCGGCGATGAGGGAGATGATGGAGATGTGCATCCATCTACCTTACCTTGTTATGATTCCTTGAGAGCTACGGGGATCTTCGATGAATTATTGCTCCTTGTT
The DNA here is from genome assembly GCA_030063025.1 of Avena longiglumis. Classification (NCBI taxonomy): domain Eukaryota; kingdom Viridiplantae; phylum Streptophyta; class Magnoliopsida; order Poales; family Poaceae; genus Avena; species Avena longiglumis. The sequence continues at coordinate 448,972,151 of CP125974.1, read as the reverse complement.
CGAAGGGTTGGTCTAACCGCTTATATGCAGGATGAGAGTGAGCAATATGCTTTGCTCACTAAAACTTTTGTAGAGAGTTTCACTTTTACTAACACTTCTTATAGCCCAACTATTTTATTTAAATCTATGATAAGCCTATTACCATGAGCTTGGAAAGATTTTGTAGCATTATAGGTATTGGCATGGCTAGGATGGTGAAGAAGATCCAAAGTCGACCCACTAATTTGCTGGAGATCTACCGAAGTGTAACAAATGATGATGACCGCAGAGCCCAGCACGGCAAGATAAGAAACATTCAGCTCCCAACTCTAAGATACTTTGCTTACTATCTTTCTACTAGCATCTTTGGTAGGGAGAAAACTAGTAATATTTCTAATTATCATTTAGCTTTTCTTGCTATTGCGCTTAATAATGAAACCAAGTATAATCTCGGTGCTCTCATTGCTCGCCGCCTAGTTGCTAGAGGCACCATTTATGGGGGTATTATTGATGCACACATGGTTGCTGCTTTGGACCTTTCTATTGATCCTAGTGATACAGTGTTGCCCCACAGAGACTTGATCTTGCGGCTATGAAAGCGCATCACTTTGTTACTGCTAACTCTCGTATAGAGAGTTTAGTTTACAGGATGTTGTTTACTGACAGAGATGAGAGGGAAATTACCTTGCCACAACCTAATTTATTTAGTATTTCCAGGAGGTTGTGGTCGCGTTCCAAGGAGGAGTTGGACGAGCAGCTCTGTTTGCTTGGTTTCCACAGGCAGCAGCGAGAGGGGGACGTGCCCTCTTATGACTATTCTGCGCACTACGCCGTGGCATCCTCGAGTTCGTATTAGGACGAAGGTGCTTCTTCGTCACACTATGGAGGCGCCAATTTTTGGCCAGCTTGGGGTTGATCTCCACTTAGGCCAAAAGCCTAAGCTTGGGGGAGGTATACCAACGTCACACTCATCTACATATCATACTCTGTCGGTACTTTGTATATCCATGTTTCGCTTTCTTTCTTTTTCATTTTGGTTCCTGTTTTTTTTATGCTTTCCAAAACACAAAAAGACCAAAAATATTTTCGTTGTTTCTCTTTGTTTTCACCTTTATATTTTAGCTTTAGTTTGCTTGTCCTTTTAGCTTTGGTTTATTATTCAAAAAACCCAAAAATATTTGTTGTTCTTCTCTGGTTTTGTAAAGTTCGTTGCAGGGTTCAACAACCCTCAATGACTCCTTTGGAGTTTGGTTTTCATATTATTATTCAAGCCGCACAAGTGAAAGGCAATAATGATGATTCATGACAATTCGAGGTGTGTTAAGAGGCTGGTATGAACTCTATTTGTTTTCATTTTTTTACATATACTCATCATTGTGGGCATGCTTATTATGTTCATGTAAGGTGTATGTTATTTAATGGATGCTTAGTAGTTCTTGCTCTCTTATGATTAGTTCCAACTTGCTAATAGTCTGTAGCATGTCATATAAATGTTTGCTAGCATTGTTCTATTCATAACATGGTATGACATTGTGGTATCTTCCTCTGAATGTTTTATTTGAATCGACTTGGCACATGCTCATGCATGCATATGACTAAACAAAAAGTCAGTTAAGCCTCGATGATTTATTTTGCCTCAGAGTTCTTGTGTCACTTTTATGCCATAATTAATTTTGTTTTGTCGCAAGCATGATTATGACAGCTAATGCTCTATCGATTGTCGCTCCCTTCTATTGCTAGCCTTCACTTGTACTGAGTATGAGCTCTACTCATGCATCCAACTCCCCAAAACCAAAGTCGTCAAAAAGTGTCCACCATATCTACCTATTATCATCACTATTATTCCTTGCATAATTATTGTGCTTTGTTTTCTTCCAAATAAAAATATTTGCTTGTTATGTGAAAATTAGTTAGTAAAGCTCTCAAGAACTTGATGCTGCATTTTATTTCTCGCACTTAATAAACCTGGACCATTGTGACTGTCTATATAGTTATATGCTTGCAAATTATAGGTTGGAAATTAGTAGAACCATGTTTTCATGGGGAACGCTTTCAACATTGCACTTATTCTATTTAGTTGATATCATGTTCTTTTGTTTGTGGATGCCCAGCGGTGTGAAATAAAAAGGGATCTTGTAAGTTCATGGAGTTTGTATATGTGTTAGAGAAACGCCTGGGCGGCTAGCCTAAGCCATGCCTAATCATGGTTGAAACTTGCAGCATAACCATAATGAGCATTCCGTGAAGCATCCTCAATAAAAACTATGCAAATAACAAATAAAAAGATCATTGGGATGCTCATTGTCTGTTGCCTTGTCATTTGATATGGGATAGCTCTTGTGTCATGGGGCAAGGGGTACCCAATTGGCGGTTCTCTATGATATGCATACACTTACAATGACAAGAACTTACATGAGACCAAATTTGAGTAGCATGAGGTTTCGGTACTTGTACTCAAGGGACATGAGATTTTCAACTTATGGTCTGTCAAGCATATAACTCATATTTGACCTCACTTTAACCTTAACCATTTAAAGATGCCAATGATAGGGGCAATGAGAGCTCAAAGCTAATGAGTACCATACTTTCAACATTTGTAAGCCTTTCAAACTGTTTAATCTTTCCTTTCACTTTTATATCGAGTCACCATTTATTCTATGAGCACCTTCCCGAGAGCATAGCTGTCATTCTGAGTGTAATGTGCTTGTCCCAGAACACGGTTAATTGTGACATAACTTTGACACACATATCTTTGATATTTTTACTTCTAGTCTTCACTTGAACTTCAGAGGTGCCTTTATGTTTTGCTCCAAAAAGAAAGGCAATCGAGATACCACTTTATCATATCTTCTTATGAGCATTACAAACTTACATATGCGTATGTTTCATGTTGCTTATTATTATTGTGTTGGAATCTCTTCATAGCTTGCATGATTATTGGGTAGAGTTATTTGCATACTCCTTATTATGAATTGCCTAAGTACTTGCTCATATGCTGAGAATATATACATCTTATGAAGCAAATGGGTTCGTGAAGGTTTCTTTTATTGCACTCAGTTTTCAACTGAATTGCTTGAGGACAAGCAATAAGCTAAGCTTGGGGGGAGTTGATACGTCCAAAACATATCTACTTTCCCGAACACTTTTGCTATTGTTTCTCCTCTAATTTGTGTGATTTGGATATGATACGTCGGAAACGTATCTATAATTTTTTATGCTCCATGATTGTTTAGTATCTACTTTGCTTTGCTTGTCTACACTTTGAGGTGCTTTTTACATGTTTTCTAGTACTAACCTATTAACAAGTTGCCACAGTGCCAGTTGCCTGTTTTCTGTTGTTTCTGGTTTCAGAAAAGTTAGTAAAGAAATATTCTCGGAATTGGACGGGACAAACGTCAAAGTCAATTACTTTCTATGGGGAACAAAAATCCAGAAGACGAGACATGGATGCAAGCTAGGGCGGCCAGGCCCCCCTAGGCACGGGTGGGACCTGCCCCGTGCTTGGGAGGGGTGTGGGGCCCCTGGTCGCCTCCTCGGCCTCCCCCTTCGCCTATAAGAAGCCCCCGATGCAGAAACCCTAAGCACCCAATCAAATCTCCATGAAACCATCTATATCCACCGCCACCATCGTCCCTAGATCGGGGGGATTTGAAGTTCATCCCAGCACCCTGCCGGAAGGGAGATCATCCCGGAGGCCTTCTCTCCGGTATGATGCGTGAGTAGTTCCACCTTGGACTATGGGTCCATGTAGTATCTAGATGGTTGTATCTCCTCCTTTGTGCTTTCATGTACAGATCTTGTGAACTCCGTTCATGATCAAGATCTAATCTATTTGTAATCATGCATGTTGTGTTTGCGGGGATCCGATGGATATTGAGATTATTATGTTGGTTTGATTAATGGTTTTGTTTTTATGATTCTATCATGTCTATGTTGTTTGTGATCTTGCATGCTCTCCATTCTTAGTAGCTATCTTGGCCAAGCAGTTGCTAGTGACTCCAAGAGGGGGTATTTATGCTTGATAGTGGGTTCATGCCTCTAGTTTCCAAGGGAAGTGATAGAAATTTCTTCGGTTGTAGATGTGTTGTTGCCACTAGGGAGAAAACAACGGTCTCTTGTTCATGGAACATGTGTACTGTTTACCTTACACACTTTTCTTAAAGCAGTTGTCTGTTGCTTGCAACTTAATACTGGAGGGGGTTCGGATGATAACCTGAAGGTGGACTTCTAGTCATAGATGCAGTTGGATGGCGGTCTATGTACCTTGTTGTATTGCCCAATCGAATCTCATAGGATCTTTCTGACTAGTAATTGCATTGTTATGCCTTGCTCAGTTCCTGTCAATTGCCCTGCTGCAATTTGTTTACCCTTCATGCCATGTTGTTTATCTAAGGAGAGCACCTCTAGTGAACTATGGACCCCGGTCCAATCTTTACCATTGATACATCCTCCACTGTTACTTGTTTACCTTTTGCAAACCATTACTTTCCACACCATACGTTTAATCCTTTGTTACAGCAAACCGGTGAGCTTGACAACCTCACTGATTTGTTGGGGCAAAGTCTTGAGTTTTGTTGTGCAGGTCTCCGTGTTGCTTGCAACACCTGTCTGACATTTCCTTCCTCCTACTGGTTCGATAACCTCGGTTTCTTAACTGAGGGAAAACTTTCTGCTGTGCTGCTTTACACCTTGCTCTTGGGGTTTCCCGACGAAGCGCTCCCAGTTGGACTGGCGCTGCATCAAGCTTTTTCTGGCGCCATTACCGGGGAGGCTAAGGACGTCTTCACAAGGGGAGTTCTCCACTTCCTTTCTCTTTACTTTGTTTTGAGTTTGCTTTGTTTCTTTTTCTTTGTTTTGTTTTCCTCTTTAGAAAAAAAACCCAAAATTTGTCTACTTTGGTTTGCTTGCTTTATTCAAAACACAAAAAAAATTAGTTCCTGCTCTAGCTGTTGCTGCTGTTTTTGGCTTGCCCACCTTTGCCAAAATGAACTCGGCTGGGAACACCAAGCTGTGTGACTTCACTAACACCAACAACAATGATTTCCTTATCACACCTATTTCTCCACCTGCTCCTGATGCTACCTTTTATGAAATTAAGCCTGCTTTGTTCAATCTTGTGATGAGAGAGCAATTTTCTCGTGGTGGTTCTGATGATCCTGCTACCCATCTCAATAGCTTTGTTGAACTTTGTGAGATGCAAAAGTATAAGGATGTAGATGGAGATATTATTAAGCTCAAGATTTTCCTTTCTCCTTGAGAGGAAAAGCTAAAGAATGGTTGCTTTCTTTGCCTAAAAATAATATTGATTCTTGGGCTAAGTGCAAAGATGCTTTTATTGGAAAGTACTATCCTCCTACTAAGATATATCTATGAGAAGTGACATTATGAAATTTAAACAACTTGATAATGAACATGTTTCTCAAGCTTGGGAAAGAATGAAGTCTTTGGTTAAGAATTGCCCCACTCATGGACTCACTGCTTGGATGATTATCCAGACTTTTTATGCAGGTTTGAACTACTCTTCAAGGAACCTGCTGGATTCAGCTGCTGGAGGTACCTTCATGGGACTCACCTTGGGTGTTGCAACAAGGCTCCTTGATAATATGATGGTTAACTACTCTGAATGGCATGTTGAGAGAGGTCCACATGGTAAGAAGGTAAATTCTGTTGAAGAAACGTCCTCTTTGAGAGATAGGATTGATGTTATTATGGCTATGCTTATTAATGGAAAAGCTTCTCTAGATCCTAATAGTGTTCCCTTAGAATCTTTGGTTGCTCAAGAAGATCAAGTTGATGTGAACTTCATTAGAAACAACAATTTCAACAACAATGCCTATAGGAATAATTTTGGTAGCAAGAACAATTATAGGCCTTATCCTCCTAATAATGGCAATTCCTATGGAAGCTCCTACAATAATGCTAGAAGTGCCCCCTCTGAACTTGAAGTCATGCTCAAGGACTTTATTAGTAAACAAACCACTTTCAATAAGACTATAGAGGAAAAGCTTTTAACTATTGAGAAAAATATATCCTCTTTGTCTGAAGCTTAGTCTTCCTTGGTTAATAAAATGGCTGCTAAACCTGAAACTATGGAAAATACATTTTCTATTGCTCATGCCATACAAGTTACTATTGATGAAAATGTTAGGATGTTAGCTCAACTTCATGCTAAGTAGGAAAGGGAAGCTGAAATTGATAGAAACAATAGTGTGTGCACCATCACCACTAAACCATAAGTAGTCCCTATTCCTAATCCTCCTATGCCCAAGCCTATTGAGCCTACTACTATTGATACTAAGTTTGATTTTGATATTGATGGTTGCAATATTTCTGAAGTGATTATGTTCCTACAAAAGCTTGCTAGAAGTCTTGATGCTAGTGATATGCATGTTGCTTTCACTAAACACATTACAGATGCTCTTGTTAAGATTAATGAAGAGAAGCTAAAACACAAAGCTTCTATTCCTAGGAAAGTAGAAGATAGTTGGGAACTCATTATTAATGTGCAAGTGAATGACTTTGATCTCAAAGCTTCATGTGATCTTGGTTCTAGTGTCTCTATTATGCCTAGGAAGATTTATGAAATTCTTGATTTGCCACCATTGGAACATTATTATTAGATGTCCCACTTAATGATAATGCTAAGAAGAAACTCATGGGGAGTATTAATGATGTTATCATTATGGTTAACAGTGCTTATGTCCCTGTGGATTTGTATGTTTTGGATGTTGAATACAATGCTTCTTGTCCTATTACTTTGGGAAGACATTTTCTTAGAACAGTTGGTGCCATCATTTATATGAAAGAAGGCACCATTAAATATCATTTTCCATTCAAGAAAGGTATTTAACACTTCCCTATGAGGAGAGAGAAGTTTCTTTTTGCTCCTCCTTTAAAAGCAAGGATTGATGTTAATGCTTCTTCATTTGAAAATACTTGATTCTTCTTGCTTCTTGTGCCTAACTTAAAGGCGTTAAAGAAAAGTACTTGTTGGGAGATAACCCAATAGTTTCCTTGAGTATTGGAATTTATTACTTCAGTAATGACCTCTCCTTATCCTTTTTGTTTTCTTTTTGTGCCAAGAATGACCTCTAATGAGAGGGAAGTAAGATTTGGGGAGTTGTTGTCCCAAAACAGATTTCTGTCCTACACCAAAAAAATTCGTGAGGAGTCTATGTAACTCGGATTGAGCTCAAAATGTAAGAATAAATCCCCCATTATGTTAGCCAACTTTTGTTAGTTCAACATTTTTTGATTTGAGCAACAGAAGATGTTCGAAAAAATCGGTTTCTACATGCTGGTCTGTTTTGACAGATTTCTGACATTATTTGCATTTGCTTCTTATTGATTCCCTTTTGAGTTCTCTTTTGGGGAATTGAGCTTTTTGAAGGAGTTTCTACAGTAGATTGTTTTTTTAGTGAAAAGCCTTGTTGTTCCAAAGCTTTGGCAGAGGTCTAATATCTTTTGAATAAACTAATGTTGCTAATGAAGATTGTGTGAAGTTTTGTATGAAGGAAAAATTTCAGGTGTAGAGAGAGAATGATGTAATGAGATGAAGAATGGACAAAATATCAAGCTTGGAGATTCCACCATGGTGTCACCCGAAGAAATATCCAAGAGGTACAAGCATCAAAGCTTGGGGATGCCCAAGGCATCTCCTTCTTCATCAATAAAAAGCTCACGTCTGTCTAGACACTTAGTTTTTATTGTTTCATGCACAATTGTGCTGTTCTTGGAGCGTCTTAGTTTTTGTTTGCTTTGCTTAGGTTGTTTAGTTTTCTTGAATAAAGTATTTTGGACCCCCGTTCTCGTTGTGTTGTTTTGCGAATAAGTTGCTTGGTATTGGAAATGAGTAGTAAGTTCTTGCTTGAAGTGCAAGAGGAGCTTGCATTGACTGTGACTTAGACTTTAGCATGACATGCTAGGTTATGTTTTGGCATTATGCTTAGTGGTTATTGTTGTAGCATGTCTTGTTCCAAACAAGTGGGATTGCTTAGTGTGCCTTGAAGAAATTATGTGTTGTTTTAGCATGCAAAAACATAGTATTGTGGTATTCTCCTTTGATGCTTTGTTTGGGTTGACTTGGCATATGCTCACACCATGTTATGACTCACACAAGTCACCATTAGCCTCTATGATCAGTCCTTGACTTGTAGTACCACTCTATGCTTTGATTAGTAATGCTTGGTTGCTCTGCATGATTATGGCCATTATGCTCTCTTAGTTGGTTGCTCCCAGTCTTTTGCTAGCCTCCACTTGTATGAGTAAGATCTACTCATGCTTCCAAATCCCAAGAAACCAAGTTATTCCAAAGTATCCACTATAATCCTATGCATGGTGTGTTACACCATTCCAAGTATATTCTTGTTTTCAGCTATCTTCCAATTAAAAACTATTTTGTTATGTGAAAACTTAGTGATTAAAGTCCTCACAAACTTGATGGCACATTTTATATTATTTTACCCTAATAAACTTGAACCATTATGACATATATGTTATATATTCTTGTACTTATACGTTGGAATTAACAGAACCGTGCTGTCACGGGGAACATTTTCAACATTGCACTTGTACTTTGTACTCAGTTGATATCATGCTCTTTTGTCTATGGATGTCACCGGTGTGAAATAAAGAGGGAACTTGTAAGTCCATGGAGTTTGTATTCTGTGTTAGAGAAACGCCTGGGCCGCTAGCCTAAGCCATGCCTAATCATGGTGGAAACTTGCAGCATCACCATAGTGAGCTATCTATGAAGCATCTTCAATAAAAAGATATGCATATAGTAAATAAAAAGATCGATGGGATGCTCATTGTCTGCTTACCTTGTCATTTTGGTTATGGGAAAGCTCTTGTACCATGTGCAAGGGGTACTCCATTGGCGGTTCTCTATGATATGCAAATACTTACAATGACAAGAACTTACCTGTGACAAAAGTTGAGTATGCATGAGGTGTGGCCCTCGTATTCAAGGGACTTGAGATTGCCAACTTATACTTCGTCAAGCATATACTCCATCTTTGTCACTTTAACCTTAATCACTTCAAGATGCTTATGATAGGGGCAATGAGGGCTGAAAGCTAACAAGTACCATAATTTTTGGAAGCTCTTTTTGAAACTTGTAATCCCTGCTTCCTTTATAAAAAGGCCTTTCTTCCACCACTATTGAGTCTCCACCTTCTACCTTTAGGCACCATTAAGAGAGCATAGTTTTCATTTTGCGTGCAGTGTTCCAAAGCTTATTGATTGATGCATATTGTGATATTACTTGTTCTTGTACTATTTGTTTCTAGTCACCCTTGTGAACTTTGAAGGTGTCCTATGCGTCTATATTGCTACTCTATGAGGGACAAGATGATTGCCACTATGCTATGTTTTCTGTATGTGAAACAAACAAACGTTTTTCAATGCATGTTATTCATGATCTTTGTTTGTAGCTTGTCATGTTGCATGCATAGTTACTATGTCCTATTGTTAGAACTCCATCTTTCATGCACATGTTTAGAGTTTTTTTATCCTAGCTTTCAATGCTTGCAAATGGTTGGATCTTTATTGTGAGGGTGCATGTCACCTCAAAAATTATTCTTTTATCACTTACCTACTCGAGGACGAGCAGGAGTTAAGCTTGGGGATGTTGATACGTCGGAAACGTATCTATAATTTTTGATGCTCCATGCCTGTTTAGTATGTACTTTGATTTGCTTGTCTACACTTTGAGGTGCTTTTTACATATTTTCTGGTACTAACCTATTAACAAGTTGCCACAGTGCCAGTTGCCTGTTTTCTGTTGTTTCTGGTTTCAGAAAATTTAGTAAAGAAATATTCTCAGAATTGGATGGGACAAACGTCAAAGTCAATTACTTTCCGTGGGGAACAATGTAACATCCCAGCATTAGAGCCTAGAAATAAGTTGAACCTAGATGTGTGGATTGCATTCATGCATAGAAAATCCGAATAATTTTCGCGCTTTTAAACAAAACTTGTCAAAGTGATTGAAGCTTCTTTTAGCTTGATGGAATTGAAGTAGATCATCAAGTTGACTGCGATAAGTTTCAATAAGACCTTTGTTAAAATCTCATTTTGGTTAAGAGAGATTTGATCTAAGGGTAGCTCAAATGTACTATAAGTTAAACCTTAATATAATGTGAATTATATTTGATCACTAGGTGATCATGTTATAGAATTCATTATAATCTCTCATAAGTACCAAGTTAAGGATAGAAAACAAATAATAAGAATGTAACCACTATATCTTAAATCCCATCTGCATACATTCTGAGTATCATAGTAACACCTAACCTTAAAAACTCTTTTGATGAGTTGGAGTTGAAAAGAGGTTAAGTCCAGATCATCCACTATATATATATATATATATATCTTTCTTTCTATACAATCTTTATGGAACTTATCTCAATATCTGTTGTTCATCAATGTTGGATAATTCCCCATTGATTCACAACTTCTTTAACTATTAGACTTTGATCTATTATTTCATCTTATCATAACATCTACTCAAATCTTCCAATGAGGCTCATAGTCCATTAATAACCCTAAACCAATATAAGATACTAAGAAGATAATTTCCAAACATTAAAAGGTAGGATTTATAAAGCCCTGCTTAGCCAACTAAAAACTTCAGTAATAAATGATTAAAGTATTATAATGGTAATGTTTTGGCCACCAACATGGAATGCTTATATTTAGTATAGGTAATACTGGTGGGTAGAACATGATTGGAACCTTAGTAAAGAGAAGTGATCCTAGAGTAGTCTTTGCAAACCACATAAATATAATTCAGGGATTGAAGTGTAAGTCATGAGAGTTAAGTAAACATAGGCTGATATTATTCAATTAAAGCTAGTGTAGCATAGAGTCATAAAAGTGGTGTAATTCATCTTCAAGAATAGTCAACTTTAGAGAAAGATTAGTGATGGAGGATTAAGGAAGTTTGGGAGTAGAGTTTGAAGGAATTACTGGTTGGATGGAAGATTATCAATAGTAGAATAGTAAATACAACCAAGAAAGGTTATGAGAAAGCTATGAAGTGCCTTTGTATCAAACTCATTGAATTCATCCATGAGTTGGAAGAATGATATATGAATAAGAAGGTTTAATTGAGTAAAGCTCATCATGTTAATCATGATGATGGATAGGAAGAAGTATTATATCTAGGAAAGGAATTCCTTACTTAGAGATCCAAGATTGTGAAATATAGTTATATGTTATAAATCATTTTCCTATTTAATCTTGGTAAGCAATCAACTCTAAATCTCAACTCAAACATAATATCCATCTTATACCATTGATCCATCATCTGATATCTATAAACACTTTATAGAAATATTTTCCTATAGCAAATTACATAAGCACATCTCTGTTAATTCCAAACATCCTAACTATATGTGCTTAAGTATACTCACTTCTATAAAACACTCTAATTACAACTTCCTATTAAAAAGGAAGATTTCATCAAATACTATATACATAAGGCAATATGCTGAGTCATTAAATCTTAACTCTTAAAAGGAACCTAAGCTTATACAAAAGAACCTAAATCCAAGGGTAGTACTCCTAATTAAAAACCCTAAACTTCTTTGTTTATCACATACATTGCTATTTTACAAATTAATGGGAGTAATAATCACCATATCAATGTGTTTATATTTCATGCATCAAATAATGGTATAAAATCATTATATTTATATATAAAGTTTCTATTCAAACTATGAGCTCACTAAAATTAAGTTGATAAGCAAATAAGAATATATAATTCAATAAATCTCTAATTAAAATAAGTAGAGAAAAATAATAAGAAAAGTTTATATAAAATATTATCAAGGGGGTTCATATTAAGTAAATACAAGAAATACAAAAAGAGGATATAATAAGAATTCACAAATGAGACTAGCTATATTTTTGTATTGTTGTAAATATCTAGGAAACAAATTATACAAAGAAAGATTCAAAATGTAAATCATATTCAAATCTGAATAAGAAAACAGAAAATAGAAAAAGGATAAAACAAATAAAAACCAAACCTGGCCGCAGCCCAACACCCTACACCTATCTGACGCCTATGTGCAGCCCATAACAGCCCAGTAACCAGCTCTGTCCTTTTCCATCTGAGACTGACAAGTGGGGTCAGGAGAGGACCGCGGGTTGAGCTAAAGAAATCGCCCGGGGGTTATCCGCAAAACGACCATCGTCGTCATCGTCACGCACACAGACAGCTCATTGGCGGAGCTCGCCGCCGCCCGATGCCGTCATCGCCGTCATTGCGCCAAGATACTCGCCGCCGTTGCCAGGAGGGGATAAGAAGGCCACCGCGATGCATTGCTTCCATCCCTATCCCCAATCCCTCCTTATCCTCTCAGATACGAACGAGACCGAAACCCTAGCTCACCGGAGCCACCTCTCGCTGTCGAACCACGTCTCCCACACCATTCTAAGCCGTCATGGAGAAGTGCCTTCCTCCGTAGATCCTCTGGGTAGAAGCTTGCATCAAGGGGAGCACCGGAGCGGGTGAATTTGGTCGTTTTCCTTCACAACAGTTCGTCGGAAAGCTCGATTCCGACCGCGCCTGTCCTCGTCGACCACTCTGTCGTCATCAGGGTAAGCATACGCATCTCTGGACCCTAGTTTCGTTTGCGGATTCGCACAGTATGTCTAGTTTTGTTGAGCACCGCCGCAGTAACTCGTCTTCGATGACCATTTCCAAGCGGCGCTGCCACTATTAGGTTCAGTAGGTTGCGCTTGTTCGAACTAGTCGTATGTCGCTTGCTAGGGCGTCGTAGATCGTCGTCGGTGACCACTCACCGAAGGCGGTGGTGATGCTGACGCCATGCATACCTCATGGTTGAGCCACGTCAGCTCGTTTGACTGGTCTTTGCCTCGCATGGTGGATGACATGGCCAGGGCCCGCATGTCATCGACATTGAGTAGAGAGGAGGTCAGTAGCAAAAGCATTTCTAGACCTGGGAGCTGAGGTGGACAATGTCCCACAGGTCAGTGACTGAGTCTAGCTCTGGTCGTGGTGTAAAAAGTATTTTTATGTTAGGAAATAAATAAAATGTCATAATCCGATTAATATTATTCTAGAAATATAATAAATAATTAAATCTTGTTTAATTAATAACTTTTTATTTATAATTCAGAAAAATATGTATAATATATGAAAATTTGTAGAAAAATAAAATCTACAACTTCAACTTATTATCAAATATTATTATGATGATTATTTAAATAAATATTATTTAATAAAAGTTTTATAAGTAATAAAACTTTGATGATTCATATTTTTATAACAATACATAGTAATAATGAAATCAAATACCAAAAATCTTAGAAAAATAAGAATTCTAATTTAAAACTATAATCATGTATTATTATTTCACTTAATTAAATAATATTATTTATTAAGTAATTATAAAAGTAATGAGAATTATAAAAATCATATCTTATTGTTTATAAATCACAAAAATAAATATGATATACTAGAATGATCACAAAAATATTATTTACATGTTAAAAATATAATAATCTCCTTTTAAGGTAAATAAAAAGATTAAATATTTTAATAACTCAATTTTAAACTTATTTACTTCATTAATAATTCATATAAAAATAAATAAAATTTATTAATATTCCTAAATGAGTTAAATAAGTCTAATAAATAGTATTAGTCTTAAGTATTAATAATCCAATGCCATAATGGTTTAAAACATTATAAATGTTCTTATTTTAGAAGGATCTACAACCTTAAATGAAGATTATCTCTAAAAAGAATTCTACTAATAATAAAGTCCTTAAAGAACAACTTGTGAACAACCAAATCTTCTTTAAACCATATTAATCACCAAATTACCAAAAACTACCACAACACTATACAAATCCATTACTAGTTAAGTAAAATTATGTTGGGTTTATAAACTATACTCACTTATCTATAAAAATTTAAATGATATTACTCCATACTCAAATCAAGAAACCATTACTCAAGTAACAGTATAAACATACTTAAGTAACTTAAAGAACACATTTCAGTTATACAAAATACCATTGTATAAGTACGATACTGTCAAAACTATCTATACTTTAAATTTAACTTTAGTCTATAGAATCTTAATATAACACTGTAAGCATTATTATATGTTTTATAGTTAACTTTGGTCTGAAGTAGTTAAACTATAAAGCAACTCAAGCCAAACCATTTGATCAAACAAATAACATCAACCACCACTAACTAACCACAAAGTTTGTTTAGACCTTAAAAGTGAAACCTTTTCTTTGGAGGTTACCCTTTTTACCACTTTAAATAAGAAACTTTGTATAAGTAATCCAGAATAATATGTCATAAGTAAGTATACTTTACTTCTACATATGTGTTGTTTACAATCACTCATAAACTCTAATAAAAGTGCAACTGTGAAACTTATCTAAAAGGACCACACATTCCAAAATAACCCCTTTTGGAATCCAAAACCTAGGACAACATTATTCCCATAATTTGCGCTTAGAACGTGCATCACATTACTTATGCATAAAAGCATATTGATTCTTTCAACATTAGTCCTTACCGGACCAATGATGCTGATTTCAGACTTTGGATCTTATACACTGACTCGAAGACCGTGAGTGCATAATCTTGCAATCACAAAAGGCAAGTTTACACTTGCTCATGTCCTTTGTTTATTTTCTGTAAAGTATTTTCCAAATCCAGTGTTGTTATCACCTGCATTTGAAAAAGTTCCAAAAACACTATTTTCGATAATAATGTGAACTATTGGTTACTGATCCAGGGTGATCAGCTAACCTAGTAAATCTGATAGTTGGAATACCACTGTTCGGAACTATATCACCTAGGACTTAACAACCAATGTCGCCAGTGATTCTTGCGCCGTATATTACGCGTTGACCATGAGATTTGGAATGGGACGGAGAAGTCAGCTGTATCTTCTTCCTCTCGCATGAAGCCGGATGTGCAGGTCGTGTCTGTTATCCTCGTAGCATGCATATTAATTGGTAATTCGTAGAGGATATGCAGCATATGGGTGGGAACCCTCAACGTCCCACAATAGTTATGACATCTAATGGTTTGTACAAACCATTGCCATAATTCTTTATGTGGGCATGGTGTACACCAAGGAGGCATGCAGGGTCGCGAAGGGGGTAGTGATTGGCTTGGATCATCTTCTAGGCCCCACATCATGGTATTGTGGACGGGACTAAGCTGCCCGGTTGTGCAACAAAGAGTTGATCTCTCGTGGGTAAAGTAACGCATCTCTGCGGAGTGTAAGAACTGTAACTTGTTACTCCCTATTCCGGGAAGGAGCTGCGAACGCGGCGGGAAAGGAACCCCATAAAGGTTCTGGTAAACCCGTGAAGGCTGACGGACATAGATTTTCAGAATAAAAGCAACCTTTGAAGAAATGTTTATGAAAACTTGCATTGCCTACGACCTATGGTCTGTGGCCGTAGTTATCGTGCATCAAACACTCCTTTTCTAGTGGACTTGCTGAGTACGCTCGTAGTCAAAGTATCTTCTTAACCCTTGCTAGATTCTAAAGCCAGTACAGAGATGACTACATCAAGCCATGCTCCAGGACTTATCAAGACCAGCTAAAGCTCTTCAACAAAGTCAAAGAAGACAACATATACTCAACTCAAGTGAAGACGAAGTTACTGATTAGATAGAAATTCAATCTCTAGCCAAAGAACCTATCTCTGTAGTGTGTTGCAATAGCAGCAATGCCAATTCCTTAGTTAAATACTAGTTTTAATAGTATAATAGTTTTGCGTTATTTATCTTTGATTCTTCTTCGTAAGAAGTTCTTTCTCTCTCTTTAACCTAGAGTGTTCTCTGGATCTTATGTAAAGAGTGAGTTGTAACCGTTAGCCATGTATTGGACCCGCTGTGTTTCTATTGTGCCATTCTGAGGGATGTAATACTAGTGAACGGTGTTTCATTGGTGTTATGTCAACGACTATAGTGTACTACATCATGCAGTGGTATGCTGGGTCACCGCAAACAAGAATCCAGAAGATGAGACGGAGACGCAAGCCAGGGCAGCCAGTGTAACATCCCAAAAATACTAAACTTGGAACATCAAACTCTAATCATCAAGATTGGGGTTAACAAAAACTTTTCTAATTAAAATTATGAATGCATGCATATGTGTATGCATTGATTTTGAAATTCTTTTAAACCACCTTGTTTTATTGTGTCATTGCTTGTAAAATGTTTCTTAGGTGAAATAAACATCATCTAAAACATTTCCCGCACTTTTCCTAAAGACAAGTAAATCAAAACACATATATTAAATGAATGGTCACTTTGACCAATTTAACTCTCATGCCTACTTTGGCTGTCTCAAACTTTCAGAACCTAATGGAAACTTTTCTGGATCTTTGCACCCTTGAATGTACTCATAACAAGGTATCAAGGCCCACTTTGTGATCAGCCAGAAACTTTCAAATGCATAGTTTAAATGACAATTCAAAATTGAATCTTTATCATATGGGAAGATCCCACTTTTTCAAAAACCACTCAAACAAGCTCAACTTTCAAAACCCAAGCATTTGCAGACTCACCAGCACCAATCTAGCAAACCCACAAAAAATCTTTTCAAAATTCAAAACTTGATTTCATGCGGCCATTTCATCAAACAGGTTGCAGACACAAATCAAACAAACATCAAACACTATTGTGAGCAGTGATTCTTGCCTAACTTGTTCCCTAGTTAGCTCACAACCAGCTCATTAGATCATCTAGGAAGATTAACCAAGCACTAGCTCCACTGTGAGAGCAGCAGCAAGCCTAGCCAGCATGTCTGGGAGGCAGCCCACCGTCCACCGCCACTCCCTGTCCACTGCTCGAGCCTTGCCAAGCCCTGGACCACGTGCACGAACCGCGCCCAGACCGCCAGAGACCATGCCGAGCGTGCGCCAGAGCACCACCCTCGACCGAAGCCCACAGACCGCGCGCCAACCTCGCCGCGTGCATTCATAATCCCCACCGACCCAGGAGACCGCAAGACATCCCAGTTCGCCGCCCCGTGACGCATAGCCACCACTCGCCGTCGAAGACGCCGCCTCTGCCGTGCAGAGCATCGCCCGTTCCAGACCAAGCCGCACCGCCCCATGCCTCAAAACCATGTCGTTGAGCATCACCGAGAGACACCACACCATCCCCTACCCTTGCCCATGCCAATAGACGCCTGTAACATCGCCCCCGACGAGCTCACAGTGCGCCCCGACGGCCCCCTCGCTCGACTATAAATAGAGGCCGCCCCCGCTCGATTTCTTCACACCATCTCACTCCCCTCTCCTCACTGATCGTGCCACACCGTTTTCAGAGCAAGGCGAGCACCACCCCGCCGGAATTTCATCGGAGCCCGCCGCCTCTAGAGAAGAAGGGATCCATCGATTGCCCACCCCAGAGCCGCCGACCACCCTGAGTTCGCCGTCGTCGACTTCGTCGTTCGCCCGCCTCGCCGACCCTCGCCTGCACCCCGGTGAGCCCCCACTGGCCGCGCTAGGTTTCGTTCTCGCCGGCGTTGCCTCGCGTCGACGATGACTCTCAGCCGTTGGATTAGAATCAGATCGAACGACCCACGTTGCCCCATACCGCTTCGCCCAGCCCCGTGTCACTGACGAGTGGGGACACCCACTGAAGCAGCCCGCGGGAGCATCGCACTTAGCAGGCCGGGCCGTTAACTTTTCCCGCGCAGCCCAGTGATTTGAATTAAATATTTTCTATTTTAATTCAAACACACTTCTGTACCCAACTTCAAAATTCAACCCAGATCGATTTAGTGCACCAAATTGAATGAAACTAATTTTGTTAGAAAGGTCTACGAATGCTGAATCCAAGCCCGTTGGATCCAAGTCATTTGGATCTGTAGATCATCCTTAGTAAAAATAACAAGGCAGAAGCTTTTCTACATTCAAACATTTTTCAAATTTAAACCATAATAGCTTTTGAGTTGATTCCAACTCTCAAAAATCACACTTAACCATACCTTTCAGAATATATAAAAATATATAGGTTTACTTGCAGAAATAAGGTTCAAGTAATAAAAGAATGCTACATAAGCATTTCTAGACACATTAATTAATTAAAATAAAAGGGTAAAACCTTATTAAATTGTGACACCACTTTAAATCACATTCCCATAGACTACAATATGTGGTGATGACATGTGTTAACATGATCCCATGTTTGGTTTGGAGAATATTAAATCTTAAGTAGTTTTTCAATGAGTAGCAATTACTTTTCTAAAAATAAAAGGAATTAAATCAAGCCTTAACCTTGTAATGTTAGAGGTGATGCTAGATCATATATAGGACCCTTGTGTGTGATGTTTGCAAGTAGTTAAGTATTGTTTGGTGATTGTGTACCTTGTATTTATTCATAGACGCTAGTACCGACCAAGGATACGAGGAGGAAGAAAGATACTACGAAGAAGAAGCCGAGAGAACTTCAACCACTGCTCTGCACAAGGCAAGCCTAATACTACTAGTGAATGTGCAAGCCTTACTAATCAAGTTGACCTATGCAATCTAACACTTGCAATTTAGCAAGCTTATACTGATTTTGTGCAAGCAAATACTTTCTTGTTACTATGCCTACTATATGCCTTAAGCATATGTGATCATACCCACTTGATAAACCAATCCTAGTTTTATTTGCAAGCTTCTTACTTTATTTATTTATCAAAGCTTTAACTTAGAGTTGACTTAAGTGACTTGTAGATACTAGAAAGATTCTGAAGGTTGCATAAAGAGCATAAAATTTGACCTAAGTTAGAAACCTTGATATCATCCTAAGATATAAGGTTGTACTTAGTTGAAACTCCACTAGTTCACCACCCCTCATTAGTACTACCCCCACCTGTAGATGCTAGTGCTAAGCATAAAACTTGATCAACTTTAGATGGGTTTACTTGGTGGAAAAATGGTTATGAAAACCTTGGAATGATGGATCATTATATTGAAATGTTTTGGACATGTGTTTTCGAACACTTGATGATTTTGGTGATGAAAACGTTGAGGCATGAGCCTTAGCCCTTTATAAAACTGATGGTTGTCTGGATGCGATACCATTCCAATTTTATCGTACAACCACAATACCCGCATATTGGGTAGGGCTTGACTGGAAACTTATATACCTTAGTATTAGTTCCCTCACAGCCAAGGTCTGAGCTGAGGCTACCTTGTGAAGATTGTCCACCTGTGCAGTACCCAAGATGACAGTTGGTCATGGTTGGGAGGCCAAACTCATAGGATAGGTGCTTATACTAGGGCGTGTAATTGAAAGGTTAGGATTGATTATCCGCATACTGAGTATGGTGAATTCAGGATTTGTTCCTGACGGATGTATCGAATGTTGTGGTGAAAGTGTACAATCTCTGCAGAGTGTCAAACTATTCGAATAGCCGTGTCCGCGGATATGGACAATTAGAGTGTCCATACTGTTCCCCCGTCAGACTTTTCAAAATGACTTGTGAAATGAATTGAGACTTTGACTTGACCACAACAAAGTTGTGACCTGAGTTACAAGATCCCACCTAGGAGTTATAAAATTGTGACTAGCTTCGGAACTGAGTAGAGATAAATCTGGCTTTTGCAAAACAACCCTAGAGCCTAGTGTCCTATTATCCAAAAAAACCTTTTACCTGTTATTATTAGTTTGCGAGTACTTAAAGAGTACTCATGGCTTTGTCCCTGGCTATTCCCATGGCCAGACTATGAAGAGGAGTACCTGGAGGATGAACCCCAGGGAGGTTACGACAACTAGGATCATCTCCCATCGTCAGCATTGCCTGTGATCCCGAAGATGGAGCTTCGCCTACGCTATCGTTATTATTACGTATTCCGCTGCTTGATGTTGTATTAAGAACTGGATCATGAGATCCCTATTTGTGTAAGAACTTATGTATCGTTTGTAATGGATGATGTACTATGGTATCCAATTCTGTTATGTCTCGCAAAAATGGTAATCCTGGGATTGCGATGTATGGCATAACAGGCATCTAGGATTGAAAAATCCGGGTGTTGACAAGTTGGTATCAGAGCCATCCTTACCATAGGAGACCCTAGTTAGAGTGGACGTTTGAACCAAAAACTTAGTTTCAAAACCAAAGAAAACAAATATTTACAAAAACTTATTCTAATTCTTATCCCTTTTATTCTTTCATAAAAATTCATGTTCCTCAAAAACTCTTGCAAAATACATAAAATTTTGACACACTGGATCACTTTGCTAATCTACTCATCCTCTATTCTTATAGATGGACGTGAAGTACAACAAGTTTTATCAACTAGGGAATGGAGGAGACCTTATCTTTGAGAGGGATTTGGACCAGCTTTCGGAACTTCTAGAGCGTCCGCACCCCGAGTTCTTCGGCGCTCAGCTCAATGATCAAGGAGGAGAAGATCTGCAGTGGCTAATTGTTGCAAGTCTCCGAGGAAAGATTGAACCTCCCACTGCGGAGGGAATTCAGTTTACCTTGATGGAAAACAACCGGCTCGATGGACTTGCCAGAGCAATGCAGGAAGCTCTTTCCCGTCTGTGTGGGCAGAGCATCAATCAGATCAAGGGTACTCGCTTTGAGTTTTGCCCAAGGCGTGATGTAAATGGACAACCACTGGAAGCCCCATACCACCCCGAGCTGAAGACTCAATTGGACCACCTTAGCTTCATGATGTACGATCGTCAGCAGGAGTTGGACAACTGCCGTGACTACTGCAACCACAAGTCTGCCGTCATCAAGACAAACGATCAGACCATCACCATGCTAGCAAGGGATCGCAAGTCTCGCCATTTCGACAAGAAGGAGCGCACTATTGCCCGTCTTCGCCACCGCATCTCATCTTTGGAGGAGACCATCCACGAGAGAGACATGCAGTTGGAGGAAAGGGAGAATGTCGAAGAGGATCTTCGTCGAGACCCTTACTCCTATCTCAGCGATGACGATGATTTTCTGGAGGATCAGGCCATGGACTTCTTCACCGATGAGGATGATTTCTCCTTCATCGATGATGATGAAGATGATGAAGCCACAGATTCCGAGGAGTTGTAGCACTTGAGCACTAGCGTAGTGAGTAGTATTCGGTCCCACTGTATCGTAGTTCTCAGAATGATTCTTAAAACCATCTGTTTTTCTTTGTTGTGGTGTGTGTTGTATTGGGTGCTATGAATGAATGAATGAAAAAGCAAGTTGCAAAAAAAATCTGAGTCAAACCTTTAAAAAACTTTTCAAAGTCCCCGAAACCTTAGAAATTTCCCTCTTTTCTCATGATCTATCCAAATCCTCAGATGCCACGTGGAGGAAGTGGTTCAACCCTTGACCCGATGTTGCAGATTCTACAAATGTTGACTTCTAACCGTGAAGCTGAAAGAGCCGAACGTCAAGCCAACCTAGCCACTCTGCAACAGATATCCCAGCTAGCCCACAACAACTAAGGCCACGGAAATCGGGACAACCATGGATCTAAGCTCAAGAATTTCTAGAATACCAACCCACCTGTTTTCACTAAGTCAGAAGAACCCCTAGATGCCGATGATTGGCTACAAACCATGGAAAATAACCTAGAAGTCGCCGGAGTGGCAGCCAACGAGAAAGTTCTGTTTGCCACCCATTATCTAGCCGGAGATGCCAGGGCATGGTGGAATAGCGTTCGCGCAATGACCGGAGGCCAGATGATGACCTGGGAGGAATTCAAGGTCAAGTTCAGCAGAACCCATGTGCCACCAGGTTTGATCAAGAGAATGAGAGACGAGTTCAGAGAGCTGAAGCAAGGAAGGATGATTTTAGTGGAATACCGTGACAAATTTTTGTCATTAGCTAGGTATGCCCCGGACGAGATAGACATGGAAGCCAAGAAGAAGGAGAGGTTCCTGAATGGTCTGCATGACGAGATGCAGACGGTGTTAGTCAATATTCCCTTTGCGTATATTGAAGCCCTTGTCAACTCTGCCATCCAGATGGAAGGAAAGATCAACCAAGCCAATGAGAACTGCAAGTGTCGTATGATGCATCAGCCAGGAACCCATCAGACCCCAAAGTATCGCCCCAACCCATCTCCAGGATTTGCCCCAAGAACTAACAGACCCCCGATGAACCGTCCGACCTATCCCAATCGTGGAAACCCTAGACCCGGAGGAAATCACAACAACCCCGGCAACTCTAGCAATTTCACCCGTGCCCCACCCAAGTTCAACACCAACAATGCTACCGCCAACACCAACACTACCCCTAGGACTGGAAGCAATGTTGTGCCTATCGCAGCCAAGGACAAGTCGCAAGTGACTTGTTATGACTGTGGAAATAAAGGCCACTATTCCAACGAGTGCCCCAACAAGAAGAATGCTACAGCCCCCAATGCCAATGTCCCAGCTCAGCAGCAGCGTCGCGTTCAGGCAGGGAGAAGATTTGCCCCAGGGAATTCACTCAACCACAATGGCCGTCTTTTTCTCATGCATGCTGAAGAAGCTCAGGAAGCACCAGACGTCGTGCTGGGTATGTTTTCTGTTAATTCAGTACTTGCAAGAGTGTTGTTTGATTCTGGTGCATCGCATTCATTTTTCACCGAAGAATTTGCATGCACTAGTAAAATTCAACCAACCAAACTAAAGCATGTTATGATTGTTCAAATTCCCGGATCAACCACCAAGGCTAGGAAAATTTGCAAAGCCGTCCCTATCCGAATCCATGGCATAGATTTTTATGCTAATCTGATAGTACTCGGAACTAAAGATTTGGAAGTAGTACTAGGAATGGATTGGATGTCCAAACATAAAGGATTGATTGACTGTACCAACAAAGCCATCACCATGACCAGTACAGCCGGAATATCAGTCGAACATATATCTGAAACCTTACCTCGCCAATTCAAGTGTAACAAGAGTATAGCCCAACCTACCATTGACCAAGTCCGGATAGTCTTTGAATACCCCGATGTATTTCCAGATGTTTTGCCCGGCATGCCCCCGGATCGGGATATCGAGTTTATCATTGAACTAATCCCCGGAACCGGACCCATAGCCCAGAGACCCTATGGTATGAACCTGTCAGAGCTCACAGAACTGAAGAAGCAACTGGATTCCATGCTAGAAATTGGATTGATTCAACCAAGTGCGTCACCATGGAGATCACATGGCTTGTTTGTGGACACGAAGGATGGAGGTAACCGTTTGTGTACGGATTATCGGCAGTTGAATGACATCACCATCAAAAACAAGTACCCCTTGCCCAAGATAGAAGATTTGTTTGATCAGTTGACCGGTGCCAAGGTGTTTTCTAAGATTGATCTTAGAACTGGCTATCATCAACTCAAGATTCGTGTAGAGGATATTCCAAAGACTGCCTTTACCACCAGATATGGATTGTATGAGTATACAGTCATGTCTTTTGGATTAACCAATGCCCTCGCTTATTTCATGAACCTCATGAATAAGATTTTTATGGACTTCCTGGATAAGTTTGTTGTTGTTTTCATCGATGACATTCTGATTTATTCCAAATCAGAAGAAGAACATGAGCTACACCTAAGGACCATTCTTGGAACCCTTAGAGAGCATCAGCTGTATGCAAAGTTTAGCAAATGTGAATTCTGGTTACAGGAAGTAGGATTCCTCGGTCACATTGTATCAGCCGGAGGAATTGCCGTTGACCCTGCCAAAGTGAAAGATGTAGAAGATTGGCAAGCCCCAACCACTCAAACCCAAGTTCGTGCATTTCTCGGATTGGCTGGATATTACCGCAAATTCGTAGAAGGATTCTCTAGTATCGCTAGACCCATGACCCAATTGCTGAAGAAGGACAAGAAGTTTAAATGGACCGACAAATGTGAAGCGAGTTTTCAAGAACTCAAAAGGAGATTGATTTCAGCCCCAATCTTGATCATGCCGGATATCACGAAGCCCTTCGATGTGTATTGTGACGCATCCAAGATTGGTCTAGGATGTGTGCTAATGCAAGAAGGCAAAGTTATATCTTACCTATCTCGACAATTGAAGCAACATGAGCAAAACTACCCAACCCATGACCTCGAACTCGCAAATAGTAGTTCTAGCCCTGAAGACATGGAGACATTACCTGATGGGAAACCGTTGTGAGATTTATTCGGATCACAAGAGCCTAAAGTATATATTCACTTAGAAGGAGCTGAATATGAGGCAGAGAAGATGGATTGAGCTAATCAAGGATTATGACCTGGACATTCACTATCACCCTGGTAAAGCCAACGTGGTAGCCGATGCCCTTAGCAGATTGCCGTGTCGCTTGAACTCCATGATTTTGAAGGAGCAACCAAGTTTTCACAAGGAGATGGAAAATTTTCGAATGGAATTAGTAAGTGAAGGATTTTTGGCTAGCATAGAACACCAGCCCACTTTGATCAGTCAGATTAAGGAGGCGCAGAAGGAAAATGCTAGTATCGACGGAATCAAGCGTCGTATCGGTACAGGCAAAGTACCCGGATTCACCGAGGACGAAGAAGGAGTGTTGTGGTACAAAGGACGCCTTTGTGTACCAGCAGATTCTGAATTGAAAGAAGTTATTTTAAGGAGGCTCATGATACTCTTTATTCTATCCATCCCGGAGGAACTAAGATGTATCAAGATTTAAAAGAGCAATTTTGGTGGCATAAGATGAAGAGAGAAATCGGAAGCTATATCGCCAAGTGTGATATATGTCAGCGAGTCAAGGCAGGACATCAAAGACCCGCTGGATTGTTGCAACCATTGCAGATTCCGGAATGGAAATGGGATTCTGTAGGAATGGACTTTATCACTGGACTACCTACTTCTAGTAGGGGAAATGACTCTATCTGGGTCATAGTGGACAGATTGTCCAAAGTTGCCCATTTCTTGCCCGTCAAAACCACATATAAGAGTTCGAAACTAGCGGAGTTGTACATCGCTAGAATCGTCAGTTTGCATGGAGTCCCTAAGAACATAGTATCGGATCGAGGAACTCAGTTTACCTCGAGATTCTGGAAGATAGTCCAAGAAGGTTTAGGAACCCGTCTAGATTTCAGCACCGCATATCACCCTCAGACCGATGGACAAATGGAGCGAGTAAACCAAATACTCGAAGATATGCTGAGAGCATGTGTGTTAGAATATGGATCCAAGTGGAAGACCGCTGCTTGCAGAATTTTCATACAACAACAGTTATCAAGCCAGTTTTCAAATGGCCCCCTTTGAATTCATGTACGGAAGAAAGTGTCGCACCCCTTTGAACTGGTCGGAAGTAGGAGAGAGTCAGATTTTTGGACCCGGCATCCTACGAGAAGCAGAAGAGAAGGTTCACAAGATTCGTGAGCACCTCAAGACCGCCCAATCCCGACAGAAGAGTTACGCCGACAAGAGACGTAGAGACCTCTCCTTCAACATAGGAGATTTTGTTTATCTGAAAGTGTCGCCATTGAAGGGAATGCAGCATTTCCAACTCACAGGAAAGTTAGCCCCCAGATATATCGGACCTTTCCAGATTCTGAACCGTCGAGGAGAAGTATCGTACCAATTGGAGCTACCTGAAGAGATGTCAGCCGTGCACAATGTGTTCCATATCTCGTTACTTCTCAAGTGTCTCGAAGTCCCCGAGAAGACCGAAGTATTCAAGAATATCGACCATCGGACCATAGAAATCAACGATGACCTGACCTATCCCGAAGTACCCATCCGCATTTTGGAAGAAGCTTTTCGAACTACCCGAACCCGAAGCATCAAGTTTCTCAAGATTCAGTGGAGCAACCACACAGAAGAGGAAGCTACCGAGCGCTGAAGATCACATCAGACGGAGTTTCCGATCTCTTCAAATCCTAGGTAACCTTTTCGTCCTTTTTCAAATCTCGGGACGAGATTTTTTTTAAGGGGGGAAGGTTTGTAACATCCCAAAAATACTAAACTTGGAACATCAAACTCTAATCGTCAAGATTGGGGTTAACAAAAACTTTTCTAATTAACATTATGAATGAATGCATATGTGTATGCATTGATTTTGAAATTCTTTTAAACCACCTTGTTTGATTGTGTCATTGCTTGTAAAATGTTTCTTAGGTGAAATAAACATCATCTAAAACATTTCCCACACTTTTACTAAAGACAAGTAAATCAAAACACATATATTAAATGAATGGTCACTTTGACCAATTTAACTCTCATGCCTACTTTGGCTGTGTCAAACTTTCAGAACCTAATGGAAACTTTTCTAGATCTTTGCACCCCTTGAATGTACTCATAACAAGGTATCAAGGCCCACTTTGTGATCATCCAGAAACTTTCAAATGCATAGTTTAAATGACAATTCAAATTTGAATCTTTATCATATGGGAAGATCCCACTTTTTCAAAAACCACTCAAACAAGCTCAACTTTCAAAACCCAAGCATCTGCAGACTCACCAACACCAATCTAGCAAACCCACCAAAAATCTTTTCAAAATTCAAATCTTGATTTCATGCGGCCATTTCATCAAACACGTTGCAGACACAAATCAAACAAACATCAAACACTATTGTGAGAAGTGATTCTTGCCTAACTTGTTCCCTAGTTAGCTCACAACCAGCTCAGTAGATCATCTAGGAAGATTAACCAAGCACTAGCACCACTGTGAGCTTGCCATTGCCATCAATGGTGAACAGCCGAGCACACCCTTGCCACCCCATAGTCGACAGCAAGATAGGAGCCACAACAAGCCTAGCCAGCATGTCTGGGAGGCAGCCCACCGTCCACCGCCACTCCCTGTCCACTGCTCGAGCCTTGCCAAGCCCTGGACCACGCGCACGAACCATGCCAAGACCGCCAGAGACCATGCCGAGCGTGCGCCAGAGCACCACCCTCGACCGAAGCCCACAGACCGCGTGCCGCCCTCGCCGCGTGGATACACAATCCCCACCGACCCAGGAGACCGCCAGACATCCCCGTTCACCGCCCCGTGACGCATAGCCACCACTCGCCGTCGAAGACGCTGTTGGAGATATGCCCTAGAGGCAATGATAAATGTAGTTATTATTATATCTTTGTGTTTATGATAAATGTTTACATTCATGCTATAATAGTATTAACAAGGAAACCATTAATACTTGTGTGATTTGTAAACTTAATTTGAAGTCCCTAGTATAGCCTCTATACTTCACTAGCTTGTTGGTTGATTAATGATTGTGGTTTCCATATCATGAACATTGAGATGTTATCAACAACAAGATCATATCGTTAGGAGAATGATATGGTCCTATAGATAAGCGTAGCATAAAGATCAAGTCATTTCATTAGTTCAATTGCTATATGCTTTCTGATACATAGTAACCTAATTCCTTCGACCATGAGATCATGCATATCACCTTTACCGGATGGATGCTTTGATGACATCAAACACCACACCGTAACTGGGTGGCTATAAAAGTGGCATTGAGTGTTCGGAAAGTATGGGTTGAAACACATGGATCAAGAGTGGGATTTGTCCATCCACATGACGGATAGATATACTCTGGGCCCTCTCGGTGGAATGTCATCCAATTAGCTTGCAAGCATGTGACTTGGTCACAAGGGATCACATATCACGGGAACGAGAAAAGAGTACTTATCAGTAACGAGGTTGAACTAGGTATGCAGAGATACCGACGATCATAACCTCGGATAAGTAACATATCGTGAGACAAAGGGAAATTGGTATCGTATGTAAGTGGTTCATTCGATCGCAAAGTAATCGTAGAAATATGTGGGAGCCATATGAATTTCCAGATTCCTCTATTGGTTATTGTTCGGAGAAGTGTCTCGAACATGTCCGCATAATTCACGAACCGTAGGGAGACACACTTAAGGATTCGACGTTGTTTGAGTAGTTTTGGTATTATGAGAAAGAGACTGAATGTTGTTCGAAGTCTCGGATGGGATCCCGGATATCACGAGGTGATCCGGAATGGTCCGTAGAATAAGATTCATATAAGGAAAGTCCCGCTTTGAGTTCGGGAATGATTCCTGTTTTCATCGGAATGTTCTAGAAGGTTCGGATTGTCCAAGACTGGGGGAGGGTACATGAATGTGTCATTGCTCATTGAATGATTGCATCATGTACTAAGTGTTATTGCTGTCCCAAATAAAGGATTAAATTGAATCCTAAAACAGAAAGTCAAATGTCCGTTTGAAAGTCAAACGCCAAAACAAGAAACTGTGGGAAACAAGCAAGAGGAGTTGGAACCAACCTGGAGGAGGAGTAGGACTCCTCCAGGCCGGCGCCAGCCCAAGGCCGAGTTGGGAGGGACTCCTCCTCCTGGCCAAGGAACACCCCTCCCATAAAAGGAGGGGCAGGGCTCCTCCCATAGAGACATAACTTTCTACTCTAGATCTCCGGTTTAGAGCTGTTTTGGTTTAGAGCTTCTAATTGCTTTAGCCAACAGTTTAGAGCCTTCTAATTGGTTTAGAGCCCTCTAATTGGTGTGTCTAATTACTAGGCCACTAATCCTCTCTCTCATAAAGCTCCACCATACTCGCACCGGCTTAAGGCGAAGCCCTGCGGATCTCCCTCTACTTCCGCACACGCCAGTTGCCGGAATCGCGAGGAGAGTGCTACAACCTCCGCTGCTGGAACAAGGGAGAGGAAGGTCTTCGTCGAGTACCGAACGGTGACCGATCAAGGAGCGCTTGGCCGAACGTGGCGCTGGAAGGATCGTCACGATCTTGAGATCGGGAAGAGTACGACTACATCACCCACGAATCCGCTCTCGTTAAACGCTTTGGAATCTTCGAGGGTAAGTTATACCATCGACTGCTGCTACAATCTAGTAGATAGATCTTGGCTTGTTTGTTTGTATGCGATAGAAAATTTTGTTTTCCATGCTACGAACCCCTCAAAGGGTATCGAGCCGTGTCTATATGTAGATCTGTTGCGAGTAGAACACAATGGTCATTGTGGGCGTTGATGCTTTTATTGTAGATTGCTTTTGTGTACTTTGCATCTTGCGGTATGTTGGGATGAAGCGGCCGGGCTAACCTTACATGACATCGTTCATGAGACTTGCTCCACGCTTGACATGTAACTTGTATTGCATAAGTGGCTTTGCGGGTGCATGTTTCTCCTAGCATAGTTAAGATCCAATTTACAACGGGTGATCAACAATGCTAGTATCAATGTTGTGGTTCTTGTTCGTAAGTTAGAACGACACTTATTGAAAGCCCCAAACCACGTAAAATATGCAAAGAAAGTAGAAGCGTAACTTTGTTTTGCAGGGTGTCTGATGATGTGATATGGCCATGATTGTGATTATATTCGATGTATGCAATGTTCCTTATTGTAAGTCGACAACCGGCAGGAGCCATATGGTTGTCTTTAATTTATGTTAAGACCCGCGTGTCTATTCAAAGTAGTTGTAATAGTTGAAGCCGGTGGACGACAACCATGGAGAAGCGTCATTGACCTTGATGCAATGCCGGTGATGATGGAGATCATGTTCGTGCTTGAAGATGGAGATCGGAGGCACGAAGAAGAAAGGCCATATCATATCACATATATATTGAATTGCATGTGATGTTAATCCTTTATGCATCTTGTATTGCTTAGTAGACGGCGGTAGCATTATAAGATGATCCCTCATGCACATCAAATTCAAATCATAAAGTGTTCACCCTTAGTTAGCACCGTTGCTAAGGCTTGTTGTTTCAAGCACCACGTGATGATCGGGTGTTCTAGATTCGCAAGTGTATACAACGTGAGCAAGCCAGATTTGCTCATGCGAAACTAAGGTTTGATCTTGACGAGCCTAGCATGTACAGACATGGTCTCGAACACGGATTACCGAAAGGTAAAGCATGAATCGTATAGTAGATATGATGAACATGATGATTGTTCGCCATTGAAACTATATCAACTCTCGTGATGATCGGAGTTGATGTAGTGGATTTGGTTCGTGTGATCACTAAAACAATGTGAGGGATGTTGTTTTGAGTGGAGTTCACCTAGTTTAATTTCATTAATTAATTTGAACTCAATTTGTCATAAACTTAGTCTAAACTATTGCAAATATGTTGTAGATCAATGGCAGCCCCTACCATCAATTTTAATGCGTTCCTAGAGAAAGAAAAGTTGAAAAACAATGGAAGCAACCATGGATTGGTTCCGCAATTTGAGGATTGTCCTCACAGCTGGTAATTTGACCTATGTCTGGATGCATTTGGGTGACCCACTGCGGTGATGCTCTGATGAAGTAAAGAATGTTTACCTCGCCGAAGAATCAAGACTCCATAGTTCAAGGTGCTATCTTGTATGGTTTAGAATCGAGCTTGTAAAAGGTTTGAAGAGTCAGACCCATATGATATTGTCGAGGATCTCAAATTGATTTTTGAGACTCATGCGGCAATTGAAAGCTATGAGGCTTCTGAAAAGTTCTTTAACTGCAAGATGGAAGAGGGCAGCTCCGTCAGTGAGCATGTGCTTAAGATGTCTGGGCATGCAAACAAACTTCAAAGCTTGGGTATTGTGATTCCTAATGCTTTGGGGATTTACCGTGTCCTCCAATCACTACCACCAAGTTACAAGAACTTTGGGATTAACTACAACATGCGTAACATGAACAAGACGTTGCCGAACTCTTTGCCATGTTGAAATCTGTAAGTGGAGATCAAGAAAGAGCACCAAGTGTTGTTGGTCAATAAGACCACCAAATTCAAGAAAGGCAAGTCTAAGCAAAGGGACACTTCAAGAAGGGTGGTAAGAAAGCTACCACGCCGAAAGAAGACCAAGGCTGGACCTAAGCCTGAAACCGAGTGCTTTTACCGCAAGGGAGAAGGTCATCGAAGCGGAATTGCCCAAAGTACTTGGCGAATCAAGAACGCAACATCAAGAAGAAAGGTATATCCGATATACATGTTATTGATGTGTATCTCACTAGTACTCGTAGTAGTGCTCGGTATTTGATAATCGTTCGGTTGCTCATATTTGTAACTCAAAAAAGTCTTTGCAGAATAAACGGCTAGCGAAGAACGAGGTGACGATGCGCGTGGGAAACGGATCAAAGGTTGATGTGATCGCGGTCGGCACGCTACCCTTCATCTACCATCGGATTAGTTTTATACTTAAATAATTGTTATTTGGTGCTGCGTTGAGCATGAACATTATATCGGGATCTTGTTTATTGTAGACGGTTACTTGTTTAAATCGAGAATAATGGTTGTTCTATTTATATGAGTAATATGTTTTATGCACATGCACCTTTGATAGATGGTCTATTCTTATTGAATCTCGATAGTGGAAATACACATATCAACAACATTGAGGCTAAACGTTTGAAATCAGCGATAATTCGACCTATATGTGGCACTGCTGCCTTGGTCACATCGGAGTGAAACGTATGAAGAAACTCCATTCGATGGACTTCTTGAATCACTTGATTTTGAATCACTTGAAAGATGCGAAGCATGTCCGATGGGAAAAATGACTAAGACTCCATTTTCTCGGTATGATGGAGCGAGCTACGACTTATTGGAAATCATACATACAGATGTGTGTGGTCCAATGAGTATAGCGTCATGTGGTGGTTATCGTTATGTTCTTACCTTCACGGATGACTTGAGTAGATATGGATATATCTATTTCATGAAACATAAGTCCGAAACTTTAGAAGTTTAAGGAGTTTCAAAGTGAGGTAGAGAATCAACGTAACAAGAAGATTAAATTTCTACGCTCGATCGTGGAGGTGAATATCTAAGTTACGAGTTTGGCGAGCATTTAAAGAAGTGCGGAATACTTTCACAATTGACACACCGGAACACCACAGCGTAATGGTGTGTCCGAACGTAATCGAACTCTCTTAGATATGGTTCGTTCTATGATGTCACTTCTGATTTACCGCTATCATTTTGGGGTTATGCATTAGAAACCGCAGATTCACTTTAAATAGGGCACCGTCTAAATCCGTTGAAACGACACCGTATGAATTATGGTTTGGGAAGAAACCTAAATTGTCGTTCCTTAAAGTTTGGGGATCTGAAGCCTATGTAAAGAAGTTACAGGACAAGCTTGAACCCAAAGCGAAAAATGCGTCTTCATAGGATACCGAAGGAAACTATTGGGTATACCTTCTATCATAGATCCAAGGCAAAACATTCGTTGCTAAGAATGGATCCTTTCTAGAGAAGGAATTTCTCTCGAAAGAAGTGACTGAAGGAAAGTAGAACTAGAACCTTCTCTTCTCTGAATTAGTAAAATGGGCACCGGAAGAGAAGAACGTGTGTGCTGCACCAATAGGGAGGAAGCTAATGATGATGATCATGAAACGGAACCTTCTAATTGCCAAGTAGAAAGACCAGGAAGAAGTTGTGGTGGTGCCGCACAATAAAGGGGGAAGCTAATGATGATGATCATGAAACTTCGGTTGAAGTTGCTACTGAGCCTCGAGGTCAACGAGAACTCGTACCACTCCATTGGTATGATTCCGTTATGAATGTCATGGTGGTGGACAACACCGATGACCCCGAGACATATGAGGAAGCGATGATGAGCCCAGATTCCAATAAATGGCAAGAAGCCATGAAATCCGAGATTGGATCCATGTACGAAAACCAAGTATGGACTTTGGTGGACTTACCGGATGGCCGAAGGCTGTCGAGAACAAATGGATTTTCAAGAAGAAAACAGATCTTGATGGTAATGTTATCCTATAAAGCTCGACTTGTCGCAAAAGGGTTTCGACAAATTCAAGGAGTTGACTACGATGAGACTTTCTCACCGTAGCGAAGCTAAAGTCTGTGAGGATTATGTTAGCAATCGCTGCATATTATGATTATGAGATATGGCGATGGATGTCAAAACAGCATTCCTCAATGGAGACATTGATGAAGAGTTGTATATGATGCAACCCAAAGGTTTTGTCGATCCTATAGATGCTAACAAGGTATGCAAACTTCAACGTTCCATCTATGGATTGAAGCAAGCATCCGAAGTTGGAATCAACGCTTTGATAAGGTAATCAAAAGTTTTGGTTTTATACAAACTTATGAAGAAGCTTGTATTTACAAGAAAGTGAGGAGCTCAGAGCATTCTTAATACTGTATGTGGATGACATATTGTTGATTGGGAATGATGTAGACCTTCTTAATAGTGTCAAGGAATATTTGAATAATAGTTTTTCAATGAAGGATCTTGGCGAAGCAGCTTACATATTAGGCATAAAGATTTATAGAGATAGATCGAAACGCCAAATATCATTGTCACAAAGTACATATTTGGGCAAAGTTATAAAGAGATTTGGAATGGAAGAAAGCAAGAAAGGGTTCTTGCCCATGTTGCCCAATACGACCTTGAGTAAAACTCAAAGTCCGACATCGGCAGAAGATAGAGAAAGGATGAGTAAGACTCCCTATGCCTCAGCCATAGGATCTCTAATGTATGCCATGCTATGTACTAGACCCGACATTGCATATCTCGTTAGTTTAACTAGCAGATATCAAAGTGATCCAGAGTGGATCATTGGACAATGTCAAAAACATCCTTAAGTACTTGAGAAGGACTAAGGATATGGTTCTTTCTTATGGAGGTGATGAACATCGTTGTTAATGGTTACACCGATGCTAGTTGGAACACCGATCCAGATGATTCTAAATCACAATCCGGATACGTATTTATTTTGAATGGTGCAGCTTAGCTGGAGGAGTGCAAAGCAAAGCGTTGTGGCGAGATCTTCAATGAATCGGAATACATGGCGCCCCGGAGGCTTCACAAGAAGCGATATGGATGAAGGAGTTCATTAGAGCTGGTGTGGTTCCAAGTGCTTGGACCCAATGTCTATCTCTTGTGATAACATGGGCGCCATAGCCAATGCGCAAGAACCAAGGTCACACAAGAAGTCAAGCATATCAAGCTGCGTTTTCACGCTATTCGAGAACATATCCAGGACGGGATATAAAGATTTGCAAAGTACACACAGATCTGAATGTGGCGGATCCGTTGACTAAACCTCTCCCGAGGGCAAAACATGACCAACACCAAACTGCCATGGGTGTTCGGTATATTACCATGTAATCTAGATTATATGACTCTAGTGCAAGTGGGAGACTGTTGGAGATATGCCCTAGAGGCAATGATAAATGTAGTTATTATTATATCTTTGTGTTTATGATAAATGTTTACATTCATGCTATAATAGTATTAACAAGGAAACCATTAATACTTGTGTGATTTGTAAACTTAATTTGAAGTCCCTAGTATAGCCTCTATACTTCACTAGCTTGTTGGTTGATTAATGATTGTGGTTTCCATATCATGAACATTGAGATGTTATCAACAACAAGATCATATCGTTAGGAGAATGATATGGTCCTATAGATAAGCGTAGCATAAAGATCAAGTCATTTCATTAGTTCAATTGCTATATGCTTTCTGATACATAGTAACCTAATTCCTTCGACCATGAGATCATGCATATCACCTTTACCGGATGGATGCTTTGATGACATCAAACACCACACCGAATCGGGTGGCTATAAAAGTGGCATTGAGTGTTCGGAAAGTATGGGTTGAAACACATGGATCAAGAGTGGGATTTGTCCATCCACATGACGGATAGATATACTCTGGGCCCTCTCGGTGGAATGTCATCCAATTAGCTTGCAAGCATGTGACTTGGTCACAAGGGATCACATATCACGAACGAGAAAGAGTACTTATCGAACGAGGTTGAACTAGGTATGCAGAGATACCACGATCATAACCTCGGATAAGTAACATATCGTGAGACAAAGGGAAATTGGTATCGTATGTAAGTGGTTCATTCGATCGCAAAGTAATCGTAGAAATATGTGGGAGCCATATGAATTTCCAGATTCCTCTATTGGTTATTGTTCGACATGTCCGCATAATTCACGAACCGTAGGGAGACACACTTAAGGATTCGACGTTGTTTGAGTAGTTATGGTATTATGAGAAAGAGACCGAATGTTGTTCGAGTCTCGGATGGGATCCGGATATCACGAGGTGATCCGGAGTGGTCCGAGAATAAGATTCATATAAGGAAAGTCCTGCTTTGAGTTCGGGAATGATTCCGTGTTTTCATCGAATGTTCTAGAAGGTTCGGATTGTCCCAAGCACTCGGGGAGGGTACATGAATGTGTCATTGCTCATTGAATGATTGCATCATGTACTAAGTGTTATTGCTGTCCCAAATAAAGGATTAAATTGAATCCTAAACAGAAAAGTCAAATGTCCATTTGAAAGTCAAGCGCCAAAACAAGAAACTGTGGGAAACAAGCAAGAGGAGTTGGAACCAACCTGGAGGAGGAGTAGGACTCCAGGCCGGCGCCAGCCCTAGGCCGAGTTGGGGAGGGACTCCCTCCCTCCCCTGGCGCGCCAAGGAACACCCCTCCCATAAAAGGAGGGGCAGGGCTCCTCCCATAGAGACATAACTTTCTACTCTAGATCTCCGGTTTAGAGCTGTTTTGGTTTAGAGCTTCTAATTGCTTTAGCCAATGCTTTAGAGCCTTCTAATTGGTTTAGAGCCTCTAATTGGTGTGTCTAATTACTAGGCCACTAATCCTCTCTCTCATAAAGCTCCACCATACTGCACCGCTTAAGGCGAAGCCTGCGGGATCTCCCTCTACTTCGGTACCACGCCATTGCCGGAATCGCGAGGAGAGTGCTACAACCTCCGCTGCTTTGGAACAAGGAGAGGAAGGTCTTCGCCGAAAATCGAACGTGTGACCGATGCGGAGCGCTGCCAGGAACGTGGCGCCGAAGGATCGTCTACACGATCTTGAGATCGGGAAGAGTACGACTACATCACCCACGAGAATCCGCTCTCGTTAAACGCTTTGGAATCTTCGAGGGTAAGTTATACCATCGACTCGTTGCTACAATCTAGTAGATAGATCTTGGCTTGTTTGTTTGTATGCGATAGAAAATTTTTGTTTTCCATGCTACGAACCCCTACAGACGCCGCCTCTGCCGCGCAGAGCATCGCCCGTTATAGACCAAGCTGCACCGCCCCATGCCTTAAAACCATGTCGTTGAGCATCGCCAGGAGACACCACACCGGAGACACCACACCATACCCTACCCTTTCCCATGCCAATAGCCGCCTATAACATCGCCCCCGACGAGCTCACCGTGCGCCCCGACGGCCCCCTCGCTCGACTATAAATAGAGGCCACCCCCGCTCGATTTCTTCACACCATCTCACTCCCCTCTCCTCACTGATCGTGCCACACCGTTCTCAGAGCAAGGCGAGCACCACCCCGCCGGAATTTCATCGGAGCCCGCCGCCTCTAGAGAAGAAGGAGCCATCGATTTCGTCCACCCCAAGAGCTGCGGCGACCACCCCTGAGTTCGTCGTCGCCGACTTCGTCGTTTGCCCGCCTCGCCGACCCTCGCCTGCACCCCGGTGATCCCCCAGCACCCCCCACTGGCCGCGCTAGGTTTCGTTCTCGCCGGCGTTGTCTCGCGTCGACGATGACTCCCAGCCGTTGAATTAGAATCAGATCGAACGACCCACGTTGCCCCATACCGCTTCGCCCAGCCCCGTGTCACTGACGAGTGGGGACACACACTTAAGCAGCCCGCGGGAGCACCGCGCTTAGCAGGCCGGCCCGTTAACTTTTCGCGCGCAGCCCAGTGATTTCAATTAAATATTTTCTATTTTAATTCAAACACACTTCTGTACCCAACTTCAAAATTCAACCCAGATCGATTCAGTGCACCAAATTGAATGAAACTAATTTTGTTAGAAAGGTCTGGGAATGCTGAATCCAAGCCTGTTGGATTCAAGTCATTTGGATATGTAGATCATCCTTAGTAAAAATAACAAGGCAGAAGCTTTTCTACATTCAAACATTTTTCAAATTTAAACCATAATAGCTTTTGAGTTGATTCCAACTCTCAAAAATAACATTTAACCATACCTTTCAGAATATATAAAAATATATAGGTTTACTTGCAGAAATAAGGTTCAAGTAATAAAAGAATGCTACATAAGCATTTCTAGACACGTTAATTAATTAAAATAAAAGGGTAAAACCTTATTAAATTGTGACACCACTTTAAATCACATTCCCATGGACTACAATATGTGGTGATGACATGTGTCAACATGATCCCATGTTTGGTTTGGAGAATATTAAATCTTAAGTTGTTTTTCAATGAGTAGCAATTACTTTTCTAAAAATAAAAGGAATTAAATCAAGCCTTAACCTTGTAATGTTAGAGGTGATTCTAGATCATCTATAGGACCCTTGTGTGTGATGATTGCAAGTAGTTAAGTATTGTTTGGTGATTGTGTACCTCGTATTTATTCATAGACGCTAGTACCGACCAAGGATACGTGGAGGAAGAAGGATACTACGAAGAAGAAGCCGAGGAGAACTTCAACCACTGCTCTGCACAAGGCAATCCTAATACTACTAGTGAATGTGCAAGCCTTACTAATCAAGTTGACCTATGCAAGATAACACTTGCAATTTAGCAAGCTTATACTGATTTTGTGCAAGCAAATACTTGCTTGTTACTATGCCTACTATATGCCTTAAGCATATGTGATCATACCCACTTGATAAACCAATCCTAGTTTTATTTGCAAGCTTCTTACTTTATTTCTTTATCAAAGCTTTAACTTAGAGTTGACTTAAGTGACTTGTAGATACTAGAAAGATTCTGAAGGTTGCATAAAGAGCATAAAATTTGACCTAAGTTAGAAACCTTGATATCATCCTAAGATATAAGGTTGTACTTAGTTGAAACTCCACTAGTTCACGACCCCTCATTAGTACTACCCCCACCTGTAGATGCTAGTGCTAAGCATAAAACTTGATCAACTTTAGATGGGTTTACTTGGTGGAAAAATGGTTATAAAACCTTGGAATGATGGATCATTCTATTGAAATGTTTTGGACATGTGTTTCCGAACACTTAATGATTTTGGTGATGAAAACGTTGAGGCATGAGCCTTAGCCTTTTATAAAACTGATGGTTGTCTGGATGCGATACCATTCCAATTTTATCGTACAACCACAATACCCGCATATTGGGTAGGGCTTGACTGGAAACTTATATACCTTTGTATTAGTTCCCTCATGGCCAAGGTCTGAGCTGAGGCTACCTTGTGAATATTGTCCACCTGTGTACAGTACCCAAGATGATAGTTGGTCATGGTTGGGAGGCCAAACTCATAGGAGAGGTGCTTATACTAGGGCGTGTAATTGAAAGTCTAGGATTGATTATCCGCATACTGAGTATGGTGAATTCAGGATTTGTTCCTGACGGATGTATCGAATGTTGTGGTGAAAGTGTACAATCTCTGCAGAGTGTCAAACTATTCGAATAGCCACGTCTGCGGTTATGGACAGTTCGAGTGGCCAAATTG
Organism: Avena longiglumis; assembly: GCA_030063025.1. Taxonomy (NCBI): domain Eukaryota; kingdom Viridiplantae; phylum Streptophyta; class Magnoliopsida; order Poales; family Poaceae; genus Avena; species Avena longiglumis. Next base: position 448,933,827 of record CP125974.1, on the reverse strand, counting down.
TTCCCCCGTCAGACTTTTCAAAATGACTTGTGAAATGAATTGAGACTTTGACTTGACCACAACAGAGTTGTGACCTGAGTTACAAGATCCCACCTAGGAGTTATAAAATTGTGACTAGCTTCGGAACTGAGTAGAGATAAATCTGGCTTTTGCAAAGTAACCCTAGATCCTAGTGTCCTATTATCCAAAAACCCCTTTTACCTGTTAGTATTAGTTTGCGAGTACTTAAAGAGTACTCATGGCTTTGTCCCTGGCTATTCCCATGGCCAGACTATGAAGAGGAGTACCTGGACGATGAACCCCAGGGAGGTTACGACAACTAGGATCATCTCTCATCGTCAGCATTGCCTGTGACCCCGAAGATGGAGCTTCGCCTACGCTACCGTTCTTATTACGTATTCCGCTGCTTGATGTTGTATTAAGAACTGGATCATGAGATCCCTATTTGTGTAAGAACTTATGTATCGTTTGTAATGGATGATGTACTATGGTATCCAATTCTGTTATGTCTCGCAAAAATGGTAATCCTGGGATTGCGATGTATGGCATAACAGGCATCTAGGATTGAAAAATCCGGGTGTTGACAAGTTGGTATCAGAGCCATCCTGACCATAGGAAACCCTAGTTAGACTGGACGTTTGAAACAAAAACTTAGTTTCAAAACCAAAGAAAACAAATATTTAAAAAAACTTATTCTAATTCTTATCCCTTTTATTCTTTCATAAAAATTCATGTTCCTCAAAAACTCTTGCAAAATACATAAAATTTTGACACACTGGATCACTTTGCTAATCTACCCATACTCTATTCTTATAGATGGACGTGAAGTACAACAAGTTTTACCAACTTGGGAATGGAGGAGACCTTATCTTTGAGAGGGATTTGGACCAGCTTTCGAAACTTCTGGAGCGTCCGCACCCCGAGTTCTTCGGAGCTCAGCTCAATGATCAAGGAGGAGAAGATCTGCAGTTGTTAATTATTGCAAGTCTCCGAGGAAAGATTGAACCTCCCACTGCGGAGGGAATTCAGTTTACCTTGAGGGAAAACAACCGGCTCGATGGACTTGCTAGAGCAATGCAGGAAGCTCTTTCCCGTCTGTGTGGGCAGAGCATCAATCAGATCAAGGGTACTTGCTTTGAGTTTTGCCCAAGGCATGATGCAAATGGACAACCACTGGAAGCCCCATACAACCCCGAGCTGAAGACTCAATTGGACCACCTTAGCTTCATGATGTACGATCGTCAGCAGGAGTTGGACAACTTCCGTGACTACTGCAACCACAAGTCTGCCATCATCAAGACAAAGGATCAGACCATCGCCATGCTAGCAAGGGATCGCAAGTCTCGCCGCCGTTAGCTCGACAAGAAGGAGCGCATTATTGCTCGTCTTCGCCACCGCATATCATCTTTGGAGGAGACCATCCACGAGAGAGACATGCAGTTGGAGGAAAGGGAGAATGCCGGAGAGGATCTTCGTGGAGACCCTTACTCCTATCTCAGCGATGACGATGATTTTCTGGAGGATCAGGCTGTGGCATCCCGCAAAACCACTACTAGAAAATCGCGTTGTTTCTATGCTTTGCATCGTCATCATCATGCATTGTTTGTCTGAAACTATTTCGAAAAGCCTAGTTTTGCTTTATACAAATACCCCTCTTTATTTCAAATGCAAAACCCCGATCGTATCGGATATTTTATTTACCTATAAACTAATTGCAAAGTAGCCTTGTTTTAAAATAAACAAAACAAAACAAACACATATTTACAAAACTAATAAAACCTAAACTCTAAATCCTATATCTACCCAATCCTATTCTACCCACCACTCACAGCTTGCCATCTCACCCTCTCCCCCAATCCCTACCCACCCCGCCACATCATCAATCCACAGCCCCCATCCCCCCCCTCTCTCTTTCTCACACAAACACACGCCACCCACTCAGCCACCCTCTCCCTTACACCTGGGCCCCACCCGCGCCTGGCACCATCCCGCAGTCCTCCCTCTCTCTCCCTGGTCAACCCTCTCCCCACCCCCTGGCCCACGTGTCTGGCCCACCCCCTGGCCCGCGGGTCCCGCCACTCCCACCTACCCTCTCTCTCCCCCGCGTCCTCTCCCTCCTCCCCCGCGCTTTCTCCTCCCACCTCCCCACGCGCGCGCCCCGCCTCCTCTCTTCCTCACCTCCGGCGGAGCCTCTCTCCCCTCCCTCCGGAGCTCGCCGGCCAGATCCAGCCCCTCCGGCCACCGCCCGATCTCGCCTTCCCCGTCGCCGCCACCTCTCCCGAGCTACGCCGGCCCCTAGAGCTCCTCCTCGCTTCCTCCTCCTCATGGCAGGCCGCCAGCCCGCCTTCCTCCCGGCCAAGCTCATGGCGCCGCCGCCAATCCTCCGCCCGTCCTCCCGCATCCCCACCTCTGCCTCCGGCCACCGCCACCGCTTGCCCCCGCGCCGGACGTCGCCCGTTGTCGGCGCCGGAGCTCCCCAACGCCGCCGCCGCCCTCTCCTCCTCGCGACGCCAGCGCCCCTCTCCGGCCCTCCGCCTTCCGCCAGACAGACACCACAAGGCCTGCCTCCGCTCGGCCGCCTCCACCTCACTGGCACCTCGCTTCCCCGGCGACCACCTCCGCCGTCTGCCCCGACCTCGCCTGCTGCCAGCTCCTCCTCCGCGTCCTCCCCGACTCATGGCCGGACCCTGCCGCCTCGAGCCGCCGACCCGAGCCAGCCGCGTCCTCCCCGCCTGCAGCGCCTCGGCCCCACTGGCGGTCTCCCTTGGCGATCCTCGCGCCCCCCCGCCGTCCTTCTCCTCCGTCGCTGTCCATTCGACCTCGTCGGCCCCATGCCCTCTCCCGAGCTTCCCCTTGGCCTCGCCATGGGCCTGCAGGCCCCGCCTCCTCCGATCCCCGATGTCCAAGACCGGCCTCGATAAGAACTATATGTAAGCCGTGTACTCGTGAGGTGACAAGATACTACAAGATCTTCGCATCGAGAGGGTATCGAAAGAATGAGCATGGTGACGCTCGATGGACCATCGACAAGTAATTCGACATGGAACCCGATGACACCGGTACCCCCAAGATCTACCACACGGATGCATCACGGACTCGGAGAAACCCCTCGAAACGACAAGTTCGCCATCCCAGAACCAAAGTGCGAACCCCGGTATCAACTTCATGTTCTCCTTCACGGATGCCAAGACTGAATATCGTCGAACCCGTGGAACCCCGAAAACCTCCCCAAGATCTACGCTGCGGAACAACAAGGCCGTTGGAGTGGAATCGACAAGATCTACCGCCGGACGCCAAGTACTCCCTCGAGGATGCCGAGTACTTCACCCCGGACACCGAGACCCTGGACGACAAGTTCTCCTTCCCGGACGCCGAGCTTGCCGAGAACCCGGATGCGACAAGATCTACCCGTTGATCGAGAATGTTTACGAGACCGATCCCGACTCGAACCTGAGACCGAACCCCGAACCCCCGGACCAAGTTCGTCGAGACCCCCTAATGTGTGACCCTTATCCGAGAACCCTATTTTTATAAATGCCCTCTATATAATTGTTGCATAATATTTGTCCATGCATGCATATTTGTGTGGTTTGGGAGCCTTATGCCGATTCACCTAAATTAAATATGGGGCCCATATGCGGGCAAATCTAGTCGTATATTGGCCTCATTTAAATTGGTATAGCGAACCGGTAACGTATCTTGCCATGTTAAGGCAACATTTAATTTGCGGGGTAGTTAAACAACTTGAACCGTTTAACTAAATGTCGGGACCCCGGTTCTGCTTAATATGACCTAATTGCATCGCATCTTTGCCATGCCATACATCATGCATGCATCATGCCGAACTTTTGCCGTAGTATTAAATATTGCCTCCGGTGTTTATTCTAGCGTTTTGCTTCTTCGCGGATAAGGCCGTTGAGTTGATGCGAGTGTCGACCCGATCTTCGGATGAACCTTCGGCAATGTTTTCAGGCGAGCATCTCCCCCTTTCTACCTATCTTACTTTTATAGTATTTATTCCCTCCTGTTGATCTATTGCTATCTGTGTTGCGATGCTCTAGGTTTCGTACCCGAGATATCCCTTGCCGCCTTATATTGCCTTGGACACATCCTATTACCTGTTGTTTGGTAGATAGTTGGACTTGCGCGTCGTAGTCGCTTGCTCAAGTGCTGTTGCGTGTCGTCCAGTACCATAGTTGTTGGAGTATTGCCGCATGTTTGGTGTTGGAGATGATGATGGCTTTACTTATCGTTCACTTTAATTCCTGTTTAACAACTAAAATTGAAGTAAGTAAGTAGAGGCACAGGTGGTCAATAGATGTTATTTGGTTGTTAACCGTCCACTTGTGTCCCGTAGGACCCCGAGTACTTGATACTTGTTCCTTGATTTATCGCGTTATCCACATCCGGGAGGATTATGGGACCCCCCTGAGCCAGAGCTTGATTCAGTCTTATTTCTTGGGGCCACAAACTAGTTTGAGGTTTTATTTACTATCCTGTACTTATGCCATGTTACTGCTTTATTTACGATTGTGCGAGGAGCACACTGTACTGTTTAGGAATTGTGACCCGTTTACGCGGTATCGACAAGCCCAGTTTTGGGTTCCCCGCCATACCGGCCCCACAAACCTCGGGTCCGTCTCAAGTCGCTAACTTTCTATGGTGTACTCAAGGGTGGCCTGAAATATTTCTGAATCCTGTGATTGCTTTGTCGTGAAGGCCTCGTTGGGTTTTGATTTGGTTTTTCGAGGTTGATCGAGTGTGTTGCTATTTATGCACCCGGCCGGTAAAACTTTCTGAAAGCCGTGTCATGGTTATGGACGACTTGGAGCACAGTATCTCGATCATAGACAACTATAACTAAAGTAGTGCTATAAACTTGACTTTATAATGACTAGTAATCAGCTTCACTATAATGGAATGGCTAAATAAAACTACCAACAATTGCTTGTTTGGGTGTCGCTTGCGACCATTGTACCTGACTAGTAAGTATTGCAACTACAACGGAATGGCTTAATAAAAGTACCAACAACTGCTGGGTTTTGGGTTATCTCATGCTAATTGTATCTGACTAGTAAGTGTTGCAACTACAACGGAATGGTTAACTAAAACGGCTCACTGCTTATTTTATCAGGATGATTATCTACACCTGACTAGTAATTGCCGCAACGATAACCGACTAAATAAAACTGCCAACTGTGTGAGTTCGTCGGTTGACTTCCTCGTTTGGTCTCGAGGGGGAAACACCAGGATGGGTTTGTTTGATGGTAGTATCAGGTTGGTTCCGAATAGCTCTTCTCACCCCTCTCTGATAGCCGCCAGTTGTATCGAGTCTCTATAGGTTGTTTAGTGCACGCTGCCGCTGCCGCTCAGTCCACCATACCTATGTAGGCGAGGACCGCCGAATTCTAGCCTCGCTGCATCGGCCTCAGATCGACGCTCCTCTTTTCCTTTGCCCTTTGTCGGCACCCCTTTTGTTTAAGCAGGTTTTGAGATCGACATCGTTAGCAGGGTTTCCTTCCGGCTTGGCCTGGACAGGGTTATGGACGCCATTGGTTATTCTTCAGGGCTCTTAGCCCCATTTTCCTCTTGTCCGTAGTCGGACGCTCCATCTTTTGAGGTGATTTGGATCTTTGTACCAGATATATGTATTCTTGACTCATGGAGTCGTGTTGTATATATACTACCTGTGGGGTCCCATCGAGGACTGTTGTGTAATGTTATTACTGCTTTCCACCCACGAAAGTGCTGGGGCACCTTTGAATCGTTTCTATGCGGGTTCGGCGAGTTTCGCTAAAACTTGCATAGGGTCGATTCTGAGGGTGTTACAGAGTGGTATTAGAGCTCAGCAGTTGCGATACCCCACAAGTCCATCCTGTAGGATAACCTAGCTAACGGCCGAAGTAGAGTGTCAAAAACTATTTTGCAAAATCGGTTGGATAGTTCTGAGTAGGTCTGATTTTACTCCTTACCCCCTGCTATTATCCTCTTACCTCTGCGTGTTTTGAATCCCCTCTCTTATCTTTCTTCAAGTCCAGGATTTCTCGTGGTTGGGTTCCGTCGTACCTTCAGGGTTTCGCTTCCTCCTTTGATAACGGTGTTCTACCATCCGGACTTCATGTTATCCGAGGAATCCTTCCTCTGGTGGACTTCTCTTTGTTCCTTCTCGTACCTTCCGGTGTTTTCCGATGCGACGACATCATCTATGCCAGATCCGATGCAGAGTCTGCATCACTCCTTTGTTCCTGAACCTCGATTGTCGAGATCTTCAGTCTGATTCCGAGAATGGTTGCACGCTTTACCACTGATTGTGCAGAGTAATAGTTTCGGTGCGTGATGGATTGGCCCCCATGCCGACTACCCCTTCTATTCGCTTTTGTACATTGAAGTGGATGAGAATGCATCGGTTCCCTCTTTCTATCGAAGATAGAGGTGGCTTTATTGTTGATACCTCTACCTTCGCTTTTGTTTCCGGAGTGTTCTCTCGACGATCACGGACAACGACCTCTTGTTAGTGGTGTCGCGAGGATCTACACGATGCGAGAATATTCATATCGCCGACCGTCTTTCCGGTACCATGAGGCGGATCTCGAGGGCGAGATCCATTGTTAGTGGTGTCGAATTGTGGCATCCCGCAAAACCACTACTAGAAAATCGCGTTGTTTCTGTGCTTTGCATCGTCATCATCATGCATTGTTTGTCTGAAACTATTTCGAAAAGCCTAGTTTTGCTTTATACAAATACCCCTCTTTATTTCAAATGCAAAACCCCGATCGTATCGGATATTTTATTTACCTATAAACTAATTGCAAAGTAGCCTTGTTTTAAAATAAACAAAACAAAACAAACACATATTTACAAAACTAATAAAACCTAAACTCTAAATCCTATACCTACCCAATCCTATTCTACCCACCACTCACAGCTTGCCATCTCACCCTCTCCCCCAATCCCTACCCACCCCGCCACATCATCAATCCACAGCCCCCATCCCCCCCTCTCTCTTTCTCACACAAACACACGCCACCCACTCAGCCACCCTCTCCCTTACACCTGGGCCCCACCCGCGCCTGGCCCCATCCCGCAGTCCTCCCTCTCTCTCCCTGGTCAACCCTCTCCCCACCCCCTGGCCCACCCCCTGGCCCGCGGGTCCCGCCACTCCCACCTACCCTCTCTCTCCCCCGCGTCCTCTCCCTCCTCCCCCGCGCTTTCTCCTCCCACCTCCCCACGCGCGCGCCCCGCCTCCTCTCTTCCTCACCTCGTGAGCCTCTCTCCTCCTCCGAGCTCGCCCGAGCCCGCCCCTCCGCCCGAGCTCGCTTCCCGTCCGCCACCTCTCCCGAGCTCGCTGCCCCAGAGCTCCTCCTCGCTTCCTCCTCCTGCAGCAGCCCGCCAAGACCGCCTTCCCCTACCGGCCAAGCTCACGCCCGTCCTCCTCCGCCGTCCTCCCGCATCCCCACCCTCTCCGCCACCACCGCCACCGCCTTGCCCCGAGCCGCCCGCGCCGGACGTCGCCCGACGCCGCCGGAGCTCTCCCGCCGCCGCCCCTCTCCTCATGACGCAGCGCCGCCCGGCAGCCCTCTCCGCCGTCCTCCGCCTTCGCCGACAGACCCACGCCGCGGCCTGCCCTCCGCTGCGCCTCCTCCACTCCATGGCACCTCGCTTCCCGACCACCCTCCGCCGTCTGCCCGACCTCGCCTGTCGCGGCTCCTCCTCCGCGTCCTCCCCGACCTCGCCGCCCGGACCCCGTCGCCCTCGAGCTCGCTGACCCAGCCGCGGCCCTCCCCGCCCGCAGCGCCTCCGGCCCCACGGGCGGTCTCCTGGCGTCCTCGGGCGCATCCCCGCCGTCCTTCTCCCTCGGCCTGTCTGCCTGTCCGACCTCGGCCACCGCAGCCCTCTCCGAAGCTTTCCCTTCGCCATGGCGCGCCGCAGCCCGCCTCCTCCGATCCCCGATGTCCAAGACCGGCCTCGATAAGAACTATATGTAAGCCGTGTACTCGTGAGGTGACAAGATACTACAAGATCTTCGCATCGAGAGGGTATCGAAAGAATGAGCATGGTGACGCTCGATGGACCATCGACAAGTAATTCGACATGGAACCCGATGACACCGGTACCCCCAAGATCTACCACACGGACGCATCACGGACTCGGAGAAACCCCTCGAAACGACAAGTTCGCCATCCCAGAACCAAAGTGCGAACCCCGGTATCGACTTCATGTTCTCCTTCACGGATGCCAAGGCCGAATCTCGTCGAACCCGTGGAACCCCGAAAACCTCCCCAAGATCTACGCTGCGGAACAACAAGGCCGTTGGAGTGGAATCGACAAGATCTACCGCCGGACGCCAAGTACTCCCTCGAGGACGCCGAGTACTTCACCCCGGACACCGAGACCTTGGACGACAAGTTCTCCTTCCCGGACGCCGAGCTCGCCGAGAACCCGGATGCGACAAGATCTACCCGTTGATCGAGAATGTTTCTGCCGAGACCGATCCCGTCGAGCCCTGAACCCTGACACCGAACCCCGAACCCCCGGACCAAGTTCGTCGAGACCCCCTAATGTGTGACCCTTATCCGAGAACCCTATTTTTATAAATGCCCTCTATATAATTGTTGCATAATATTTGTCCATGCATGCATATTTGTGTGGTTTGGGGGCCTTATGCCGATTCACCTAAATTAAATATGGGGCCCATATGCGGGCAAATCTAGTCGTATATTGGCCTCATTTAAATTGGTATAGGGAACCGGTAACGTATCTTGCCATGTTAAGGCAACATTTAATTTGCGGGGTAGTTAAACAACTTGAACCGTTTAACTAAATGTCGGGACCCCGGTTCCGCTTAATATGACCTAATTGCATCGCATCTTTTCCATGCCATACGTCATGCATGCATCATGCCGAACTTTTGCCGTAGTATTAAATATTGCCTCCGGTGTTTATTCTAGCGTTTTGCTTCTTCGCGGATAAGGCCGTTGAGTTGATGCGAGTGTCGACCCGATCTTCGGATGAACCTTAGGCAATGTTTTCAGGCGAGCATCTCCCCCTTTCTACCTATCTTACTTTTATAGTATTTATTCCCTCCTGTTGATCTATTGCTATCTGTGTTGAGATGCTCTAGTTTTCGTACCCGAGATATCCCTTGCCGCCTTATATTGCCTTGGACACATCCTATTACCTGTTGTTTGGTAGATAGTTGGACTTGCGCGTCGTAGTCGCTTGCTCAAGTGCTGTTGCGTGTAAATCGATTACAGCTTGTTGGAGTATTGCCGCATGTTTGGTGTTGGAGATGATGATGGCTTTACTTATCGCTCACTTTAATTCCTGTTTAACAACTAAAATTGAAGTAAGTAGCGAGAGGCAATGTGGGCAATAGATGTTATTTGGTTGTTAACCGTCCACTTGTGTCCGTAGGACCCGGTACTTGATACTGTTCCTTGATTTATCGCGCTATCCACATCCGGAGGATTATGGGACCCCAGGCGAGCTTGATTGATCTTATTTCTTGGGGCCACAAACTAGTTTGAGGTTTTATTTACTATCCTGTACTTATGCCATGTTACGCTTTATTTACGATTGTGCGAGCACACCTTTGTCTGTTAGGAATTGTGACCCGTTTACGCTGTATCGACAAGCCAGTTTGGGTTCCCGATGCTTCTGACCCCACAAACCTCGGGTCCGTCTCGAAGTCAGCTAACTTCGTTGCGGGTGTACTCCAAGGGGTGTGTTGGAGATATGCCCTAGAGGCAATAATAAATGTAGTTATTATTATATCTTTGTGTTTATGATAATTGTTTACATTCATTCTATAATAGTATTAACAAGGAAACATTAATACTTGTGTGATTTGTAAACTTAATTTGAAGTCCCTAGTATAGCCTCTATACTTCACTAGCTTGTTGGTTGATTAAATGATTGAGGTTTCCCTATCATGAACATTGAGATGTTATCAACAACAAGATCATATCGTTAGGAGAATGATATGGTGGACATACTCCTATTGATAAGCGTAGCATAAAGATCAAGTCATTTCAATAGTTCAATTGCTATATGCTTTCTGATACATAGTAACCTAATTCCTTCGACCATGAGATCATGCATATCACCTTTAGTGGATGGATGCTTTGATGACATCAAACACCACACCGTAACTGGGTGGCTATAAAGGTGGCATTGAGTGTTCGGAAAGTATTGGTTGAAACACATGGATCAAGAGTGGGATTTGTCCATCCAATATGACGGATAGATATACTCTGGGCCCTCTCGGTGGAATGTCATCCAATTAGCTTGCAAGCATGTGACTGGGTCACAAGGGATCACATATCAGGGCGAGAAAAGAGTACTTATCGATGCGAGGTTGAACTAGGTATGCAGAGATACAAGCGATCATAACCTCGGATAAGTAAACTATCGTGAGACAAAGGGAAATTGGTATCGTATGTAAGTGGTTCATTCGATCGCAAAGTAATCATATAAATATGTGGGAGCCATATGAATTTCCAGATTCCTCTATTGGTTATTGTTCGGAGAAGTGTCTCGATCATGTCCGCATAATTCACGAACCGTAGGGAGACACACTTAAGGATTCGACGTTGTTTTTGAGTAGTTATGGTATTATGAGAAAGAGACCGAATGTTGTTCGGAGTCTTGGATAGGATCCGGGATATCACGAGGTGATCCGGAATGGTCCGGAGAATAAGATTCATATAAGGAAAGTCCCGTTTCGGAGTTCGGGAATGATTCCGGTGTTTTCATCGGGAATGTTCTAGAAGGGTCCGGATTGTCTGGCACTCCGGGGGGGAGGGTACATGAATGTGTCATTGAATGATTGCATCATGTACTAAGTGTTCTTGCTGTTCCAAAACTTGAAAGTCAAACTGCCAGTTTGAAAGTCAAACGGCTAAAACAGGAAACTGTGGAAAACAGGAAATTGTGGGAAACAAGCAAGAGGAGGTTGAAACCAACTTGGAGGAGGAGTTCCTCTCCTCCAAGCCGGCGCCCAGCCCTACGACGAGTTGGGGAGGGACTCCCTCCCTCCCTAGCGCGCCTAGCCCCTCCACCTATAAAAGGAGGGGCAGGGCTCCTCCTTGAGACACACAAGTTTCTACCTCTAATCTCAGGTTTAGAGCCGTTTGGTTTAGAGCTTCTAATTGCTTTAGCCTGCGGTTTAGAGACTTCTAATTGGTGTGTCTAAATCTCTAGTCCACTAATAGCCCTCTCTCATAATCCACCATACTCGCTCCGGCTTAAGGCGAAGCCCTGCGGGATTTCCCCTCTACTTCCGGTACCACGCCGTTGTGCTGCCGGAATCGCGAGGAGAGTGTTACAACCTCCATTTTCTTGGAACAAGGAGAGGAAGGTCTTCGTCAATCCGAACGTGTGACCGATTGCTGCCGAGCGGGAGCATGGGAAGGATCGTCCACACGATCTTGAGATCGGAAAGAGTACGACTACATCACCCACGAGAATCCGCTCTCGTTAAACACTTTGGAATCTTCGAGGGTAAGTTATTCCATCGACTTGTTGCTACAATCTAGTAGATAGATCTTGGCTTGTTTGTTTGTATGCGATAGAAAATTTTTGTTTTCCATGCTACGAACCCCTACAGTGGTATCAGAGCCGTGTCTATATGTAGATCTGTTGCACGAGTAGAACACAATGGTCATTGTGGGCGTTGATGCTTTTATTGTCGATTGCTTTTTGTGTACTTTGCATCTTGCGGTATGTTCGGATGAAGTGGCCCGGGCTAACCTTACATGACATTGTTCATGAGACTTGCTCCACGCTTAACATGCAACTAGTATTGCATAAGTGGCTTTGCGGGTGCCTGTTTCTCCTAGCATAGTTAAGATCCAATTTACAACGGGTGATCAACAATGCTAGTATCAATGTTGTGGTTCTTGTTCGTAAGTTAGAACGACACTTATTGAAAGCCCCAAACCACGTAAAATACGCAAAGAAAGTAGAGGCGTCTAACTTTGTTTTGCAGGGGTGTGCAGTGATGTGATATGGCCATGATTGTGATTATATTTGATGTATCCAATGTTCCTTATTGTAAGTTGGCAACCGGCAGGAGCCATATGGTTGTCTTTAATTTATGTTAAGACCCGCGTGTCTATTCAAAGTAGTTGTAATAGTTGAAGCCGGTGGACGACAACCATGGTGAAGCGTCATTGACCTTGATGCAATGCCGGTGATGATGGAGATCATGTCCGTGCTTGAAGATGGAGATCAGAAGCACAAAGAAGAAAGGCCATATCATATCACATATTATGAATTGCATGTGATGTTAATCCTTTATGCATCTTGTATTGCTTTGTAGACGACGGTAGCATTATAAGATGATCCCTCATGCACATGAATTTCAAATCATAAAGTGTTCACCCTTAGTTAGCACCGTTGCTAAATCTTGTTGTTTCGAAGCACCACGTGATGATCGGGTGTGTTAGATTCTGCAAGTGTATACAACGTGAGCAAGCCAGATTTGCTCATGCAGAAACTAAGGTTTGATCTTGACGAGCCTAGCATGTACAGACATGGTCTCGGAACACGGATCACCGAAAGGTAAAGCATGAATCGTATAGTAGATATGATGAACATGACGATTGTTCGCCATTGAAACTATATCAACTCTCATGATGATCGGTGTTGATGTAGTGGATTTGGTTCGTGTGATCACTAAAACAATGTGAGGGATGTTGTTTTGAGTGGGAGTTCACCTAGTTTAATTTCATTAATTAATTTGAACTCAATTTGTCATAAACTTAGTCTAAACTATTGCAAATATGTTGTAGATCAATGGCAGCTACCATCAATTTTAATGCGTTCCTAGAAAGAAAAGTTGAAAAACAATGGAAGCAACTTCGGATTGGTTCCGCAATTTGAGGATTGTCCTCACAGTGGTAATTTGACCTATGTCTTTGAATGCACATTGGGTGACCCACTGCGGTGATGCTTCCGATGAAGTAAAGAATGTTTACCTCGCTCGGAAGAATCGTACTCCATAGTTCGATGTGCTATCTTGTATGGTTTAGAATCGGAGCTTGAGAAAGGTTTGAAGAGTCGAACCATATGATATTGTCGAGGATCTCAAATTGATTTTTGAGACTCATGCGGCAATTGAAAGCTATGAGGCTTACGAAAAGTTATTTAACGCAAGATGGAAGAGGGCAGCTCAATCGGTGAGCATGTGCTTAAGATGTCCGGGCACGCAAACAAACTTCAAAGCTTGGGTATAGTGATTCCTAATGCTTTGGGGATTTACCGCGTTCTCGATCACGCCACCAAGTTACAGAACTTTGTGATGAACTACAACATGCGAACATAAACAAAGAGTTGCGAACTGTTTGCTATGTTAAAGTGCGAAGTGGAGATCAAGAAAGAGCACCAAGTGTTGATGGTCAATAAGACCACCAAACTCAAGAAAGGCAAGTCTAAGCAAAGGACACTTCAAGAAGGGTGGTAAGAAAGTTACCACGTGAAGAAAACCAAGGCTGGACCCAAGCCTGAACCGAGTGCTTTCTTTGCAAGGGAGAAGGTCCTTTGAGCGGAATTGCCCAAAGTACTTGGCGGATCGAAGAACGGCAACATCAAGAAGAAAGGTATATCGATATACATGTTATTGATGTGTATCTCACTAGTACTCGTAGTAGTGCACAGGTATTTGATCTTGGTTGGTTGCTCATATTTGTAACTCAAAGCAGGTCTTTGCGAATAAACGGAAGCTAGCGAAGAACGAGGTGACGATGCGCGTGGGAAACGGATCAAAGGTTGATGTGATCGCGGTCGGCACGCTACCTCTTCATCTACCATCGGGATTAGTTTTATACTTAAATAATTGTTATTTGGTGCCTGCGTTGAGCATGAACATTATATCGGGATCTTGTTTATTGCGAGACGGTTACTTGTTTAAGTCAGAGAATAATGGTTGTTCGATTTATATGAGTAATATGTTTTATTCACATGCACCATTGATAGATGGTCTATTATTATTGAATCTCGATAGTGGAAATACACATATCAACAACATTGAGGCTAAACGTTTGAAATCAAGCGATAATTTGACCTATATGTGGTACTGTCGTCTTGGTCACATTGGAGTGAAGCGTATGAAGAAACTCCATTCCGATGGACTTCTTGAATCACTTGATTTTGAATCACTTGAAAGATGCGAAGCATGTCTGATGGGAAAAATGACTAAGACTCCATTTTCTGGTATGATGGAGCGAGCTACGGACTTGTTGGAGATCATACATACCGATGTGTGTGGTCCAATGAGTGTAGCATCGCGCGGTGGTTATCGTTATGTTCTTACCTTCACAGATGACTTGAGTAGATATGGGTATATCTATTTCATGAAACATAAGTCCGAAACTTTCGAGAAGTTTAAGGAGTTTCAAAGTGAGGTAGAGAATCAACGTAACAAGAAGATTAAATTTCTACGTTCTGATCGTGGAGGTGAATATCTAAGTTACGAGTTTGGCGAGCATTTAAAGAAGTGCGGAATACTTTCACAATTGACACCGCCGGGAACACCACAGCGTAATGGTGTGTCCGAACGTGAATCGAACTCTCTTAGATATGGTTCGTTCTATGATGTCACTTACAGATTCGCTATCATTTTGGGGTTATGCATTAGAAACGACCGCATTCACTTTAAATAGGGCACCGTCTAAATCCGTTGAAACGACACCGTATGAATTATGGTTTGGGAAGAAATCTAAATTGTCGTTCCTTAAAGTTTGGAGATCGAAGCCTATGTAAAGAAGTTCTGTTAGACAAGCTTGAACCCAAAGCGGAAAAATGCGTCTTCATAGGATTCCCGAAGGAAACTATTGGGTATACCTTCTATCATAGATCCGAAGGCAAAATCTTCGTTGCTAAGAATGGATCCTTTCTAGAGAAGGAATTTCTCTCGAAAGAAGTGACTGGAAGGAAAGTAGAACTCGACGAGGTTGTCGAACCTTCTCTCGAAATTGCGAGTAGCGCAGCACCGGAAGAAGTTCCTGTGGTGCCTGCACTAATTAGAGAGGAAGCTAATGATGATGATCATGAAACTTCGGTTGAAGTTGCTGCAGAGCCTCGGAGGTCAACGAGAACACGTACCACTCCAGATTGGTATGATCCCGTTATGAGTGTCATGTTGGTGGACAACACCGATGACCCCGAGACATATGAGGAAGCGATGATGAGCCCAGATTCCAATAAATGGCAAGAAGCCATGAAATCCGAGATTGGATCCATGTACGAAAACCAAGTATGGACTTTGGTGGACTTACCGGATGGCCGGAAGGCTGTCGAGAACAAATGGATTTTCAAGAAGAAAACAGATGCTGATGGTAATGTTCATCTATAAAGCTCGACTTATCGCAAAAGGGTTTCGACAAATTCAAGGAGTTGACTACGATGAGACTTTCTCACCAAAGCGAAGCTAAAGTCTGTGAGGATTATGTTAGCAATCGCATATTATGATTATGAGATATGGCGGATGGATGTCAAAACGCATTCCTCAATGGAGATATTGATGAAGAGTTGTATATGATGCAACCCAAAGGTTTTGTCGATCCTAAAGATGCTAACAAGGTATGTAAACTTCAACGGTCCATCTATGGATTGAAGCAAGCATCGAAGTTGGAATCAACGTTTTGATAAGGTAATCAAAAGTTTTGGTTTTATACAAACTTATGGAGAAGCTTGTATTTACAAGAAAGTGAGTGGGAGCTCTGTAGCATTCTTAATACTATATGTGGATGACATATTGTTGATTGGGAATGATGTAGACCTTCTTAATAGTGTCAAGGAATATTTGAATAATAGTTTTCAATGAAGGATCTTGGCGAAGCAGCTTACATATTAGGCATAAAGATTTATAGAGATAGATCAGCGCCAAATATCATTGTCACAGTGCATATTTGGACAAAGTTCTAAAGAGGTTTGGAATGGAAGAAAGCAAGAAAGGGTTCTTGCCCATGTTGCTTATCGACCTTGAGTAAAACTCAAAGTCCGACATCGGCGAAGATAGAGAAAGGATGAGTAAGACTCCTATGCCTCGGCCGTAGGATCTCTAATGTATTCCATGCTATGTACTAGACCCGACATTGCATATGATGTTAGTTTAACTAGCAGATATCAAAGTGATCCAGAGTGGATCATTGGACGATCAAAAACATCCTTAAGTACTTGAGAAGAACTAAGGATATGGTTCTTTCTTATGGAGGTGATGAACAGCTCGTTGTTAATGGTTACACCGATGCTAGTTGGAACACCGATCCGGATGATTCTAAATCACAATCTGGATACGTATTTATTTTGAATGGTGCAGCAGTTAGCTGGAGGAGTGCAAAGCAAAGCGTTGTGGCGAGATCTTCAACTGAATCGGAATACATGGCTGCTTCGGAGGCTTCACCAGAAGCGATATGGATGAAAGAGTTCATTACAGAGTTGGGTGTGGTTCCTAGTGTGCTGGACCCAATGTCTATCTACTGTGATAACATGGGAGCCATAGCCAATGCACAAGAACCAAGGTCACACAAGAAGCTGAAGCATATCAAGCTACGTTTTCACGCTATTCGAGAACATATCCAGGATGGGGATATAAAGATTTGCAAAGTACACACAGATCTGAATGTGGCGGATCCGTTGACTAAACCTCTCCCGAGGGCAAAACATGACCAACACCAAATTGCCATGGGTGTTCGGTATATTACCATGTAATCTAGATTAGATGACTCTAGTGCAAGTGGGAGACTGTTGGAGATATGCCCTAGAGGCAATAATAAATGTAGTTATTATTATATCTTTGTGTTTATGATAATTGTTTACATTCATGCTATAATAGTATTAACAAGGAAACATTAATACTTGTGTGATTTGTAAACTTAATTTGAAGTCCCTAGTATAGCCTCTATACTTCACTAGCTTGTTGGTTGATTAAATGATTGAGGTTTCCCTATCATGAACATTGAGATGTTATCAACAACAAGATCATATCGTTAGGAGAATGATATGGTGGACATACTCCTATTGATAAGCGTAGCATAAAGATCAAGTCATTTCAATAGTTCAATTGCTATATGCTTTCTGATACATAGTAACCTAATTCCTTCGACCATGAGATCATGCATATCACCTTTAGTGGATGGATGCTTTGATGACATCAAACACCACACCGTGGCGGGTGGCTATAAAGGTGGCATTGAGTGTTGGAAAGTATTGGTTGAAACACATGGATCAAGAGTGGGATTTGTCCATCCAATATGACGGATAGATATACTCTGGGCCCTCTCGGTGGAATGTCATCCAATTAGCTTGCAAGCATGTGACTGGTCACAAGGGATCACATATCAGGAACAATAAAAGAGTACTTATCGGTAACGAGGTTGAACTAGGTATGCGAGATACCGAAGCGATCATAACCTCGGATAAGTAAACTATCGTGAGACAAAGGGAAATTGGTATCGTATGTAAGTGGTTCATTCGATCGCAAAGTAATCGTAGAAATATGTGGGAGCCATATGAATTTCCATTCCTCTATTGGTTATTGTTGGAGAAGTGTCTCGATCATGTCCGCATAATTCACGAACCGTGGGAGACACACTTAAGGATTCGACGTTGTTTTTGAGTAGTTATGGTATTATGAAAGAGACCGAATGTTGTTGAGTCTCGGATAGGATCCGGATATCACGAGGTGATCCGGAATGGTCAGGAGAATAAGATTCATATAAGGAAAGTCCGTTTGAGTTCGAGAATGATTAGGTGTTTTCATCGGGAATGTTCTAGAAGGGTCCGGATTGTCCGGCACTCCGGGGGGGAGGGTACATGAATGTGTCATTGAATAATTGCATCATGTACTAAGTGTTCTTGCTGTTACAAAACTTGAAAGTCAAACTGCCAGTTTGAAAGTCAAACGGCTAAAACAGGAAACTGTGGGAAGCGAGCTGTGGGAAGCAGGAAGCTGTGGGAAACAAGCAAGAGGAGGTTGAAACCAACTTGGAGGAGGTTCCTCTCCTCCAAGCCGGCTCCCAGCCCTAGGCGAGAGATGGGAGGACTCCTCCCTCCTGGCGCGCCTAGCTCCTCCACCTATAAAAGGAGGCGGGGCTCCTCCTTGAGACACACAAGTTTCTACCTCTAATCTCAGGTTTAGAGCCGTTTGGTTTAGAGCTTCTAATTGCTTTAGCCTGCGGTTTAGAGCCTTCTAATTGGTGTGTCTAAATCTCTAGACCACTAATAGCCTCTCTCATAATCCACCATACTCGCTCTAAGGCTTATGAAGCCTGCGGTATTCCCTCTACTTAGGTACCACGCCGTTGTCTTGCGGAATCGCGAGAGTGCTACAACCTCCATTTTCTTTGGAACAAGGAGAGGAAGGTCTTCGTCGAGTACCGATGTGACCGAAGCTGCGGGCGCTGCGAGCCTTGGCGCGGAAGGATCGTCCACACGATCTTGAGATCGGAAGAAATGCGACTACATCACCCACGAGAATCCGCTCTCGTTAAACACTTTGGAATCTTCGAGGGTAAGTTATTCCATCGACTCATTGCTACAATCTAGTAGATAGATCTTGGCTTGTTTGTTTGTATGCGATAGAAAATTTTTGTTTACCATGCTACGAACCCCTACAGGGTGGCCCCCTGAAATATTTCTGAATCCTGTGATTGCTTTGTCGTGAAGGCCTCGTTGGGTTTTGATTTGGTTTTTCCGAGGTTGATCGAGTGTGTGTTGCTATTTGTGCACCCCGGCCGGGTAAAACTTTCTGAAAGCCGTGTCCGCGGTTATGGACGACTTGGAGCACAGTATCTCGATCATAGACAACTATAACTAAAATAGTGCTATAAACTTGACTTTATAATGACTAGTAATCAGTTTCACTATAATGGAATGGCTAAATAAAACTACCAACAATTGCTTGTTTGGGTGTCGCTTGCGACCATTGTACCTGACTAGTAAGTATTGCAACTACAACGGAATGGCTTAATAAAAGTACCAACAACTGCTGGGTTTTGGGTTATCTCATGCTAATTGTATCTGACTAGTAAGTGTTGCAACTACAACGGAATGGTTAACTAAAACGGCTCACTGCTTATTTTATCAGGATGATTATCTACACCTGACTAGTAATTGCCGCAACGATAACCGACTAAATAAAACTGCCAACTGTGTGAGTTCCTCGGTTGACTTCCTCGTTTGGTCTCGAGGGGGAAACACCAGGATGGGTTTGTTTGATGGTAGTATCAGGTTGGTTCCGAATAGCTCTTCTCACCCCTCTCTGATAGCCGCCAGTTGTATCGAGTCTCTATAGGTTGTTTAGTGCACGCTGCCGCTCAGTCCACCATACCTATTGTAGCATCCCAGTTGTCTAACACCTGTAATGCTACATGTTATAATAATAAAAAGAGCCACTTCCTACATATAATTGTTGCATCATCATCACATCATGCTCATATCATCATACCACCTTGCATTTGAGCATCATATAAAACCCTTTCTTGTTTGGTTCTTATCTCATGTGCATGATTAATTGTAGTTGCCTCTTGATATTGTATTTGGTTCTTAATATATTGTTAAATGCCCAAGTTGAGTTGAGGGCATCTCTCTTATTGACTCCACCACCTTTTCTTTCACCACCTTATAATTCCACCATCCAATTAATATGGGCTTGGCATTTTATTTGAGTTATCTCTAGCTCATGTTGTTGGTTGGATTCCACCCATAATCTTTTGCTTGGCCTTTGCCCACCTTTTGGGAATGCAATGATTAAAGCCACATGAAATAATGTTGTTTTCACAATATAACCATATGGCAAATATTGTTGCATGGGCCATGCAAGTGCCACCTTTCTTTTGGCTTTGGGAATGTTTTAGCTTTGTTTGCATGTCACCTCCCCTTGGTTTAATCTTGTTTTGGGCTTGTAGTTTTCTTCATCAAATCTTCTCCCTCTCTTCTCCCCTTTAGCTAAACCTCTAACCCATGCTCCATGCACACACATGTGCTAATGTGGCATGCACAACCTAAAACCACCTCTTCTCTTGGATCTTGCTTGGTCATTATTTGGATCATGCATGGACCAAAGAAGCACCCCATCATCACATGATCACCTCTCTCTCCCTCTCTCTCTTTTTCTTGCCTTGGTCTAGTTAAGGCTTGTTGGAGCATGCATGATCAAGTGCAAGAGCCACCCCTTCTATCCATACCCCCCCCTCTCTTAGCAAAACCCTAAAACCTACCCCATGCCATCTCCCCATCCTAGCTAATCAAGACCTTAATCTCTACCTTCCCTTAGCAAAAACCCTAAGTACCCCCTCCTCCTTTCTAGCTTCTAGCTTGATCACCCATGCCCTACTCCATCTCTCCCCTTCTCTCTTCCATGCAGGCCCCACCCCAGCACCCTCTACCAGCTACCTTTCCCCCCACACGACCAGGGACCCCCCAACCTAACCCTAGCCGAGGCTACCACCACCAACCCGACCCCTTTCTTCCCTCTTTCCTCCCTGCCACAGCAGCCCCACCCCCGCCCTCTGCCTCCCACTCGCCACCCCACTGCCAGTCCCCTCTAGTGCCCACGCCACCTGGTGCTCGGCCGTGCCATGCATGTGAGGAGGCAAAAAGGTGGCACCGAGGCCACCTTCCCCTCCCCCACGCAAGCCCCCTCCTGGCCGTTCTTATCCACCCCAGCCCCCCTCTCTGCCTCTAGATCTGGCCGCAGCGCCTGGCCCTCCTCTCCTCCCTCACCAACACCGCTCCCAGCCCTCAGTCTGCCACCGCCCGGCCACACGCATCCAGGAGGCGGGCGCGGAGTAGCGGGTGTCGAGGAAGCCTCACAGGACGTCTGCGACGCCCCTGGACGCAGACGCGAGGTGGAGACGCCCCCAGCAGCCCTGCACGTCGACGCCACGCCGAAACCCTAATTCATCGGTCCGTCTGCCTCGCCGGTGATCGCGACCTCCCCAAGCCTCGCCACCGTCACCGACAGCTTCGCGGTAAGCACCTCGTCCTCCCAGACACCCTCTCCCGCTCCGTCGCTTCCTGGACGCGGCGGACTTTCCGTCGAACGGTCTCTGTGCGCCGGCGCCGTGTTTCTTTCTGCTAGCTCCCAGTCGCGGCCACCATATCCAGCACGCGCCCTTCTCTCTGTCAACTAACCCAACCCACCCCAGTGGCGACAGACCCCTGCGAGCGTGAGTTCGATCCCATCACACCGCGCGCGCCAGCGCATGGCGCCGCGTCGTCAGGTTTCAGGGGAAGAAATACAATACCAGTGGGTTGTTTTGCGATTACCCCCCTCCCCTTTTTGCCACGCCAACCCGCGGTCCAGCCTGGCCCATTGTCGGTGTCTGTGTAGTTTTGCAAAAAGGCTCCGGAGTTTTTCTCAAATAAACCCGCGGTCCCTCTTTTTCCCAGACACTAGCGTGTGGGTCAGCAAACTCCTGGCCCCACCTGTCTGCGACCCAGGCTAGAGTAGGCTGGGTATAAAACGTCCCAGAGACTGTTTTAAAATTCAAATTTAGTTTAAATCATTTCAAATTCAAATCCAATTCAGATTTTAAATAACTTTTCCTTTGTAATTCCAAATGACACAAATGATATATGTTTGGATATCAAAAAAATGAGAGGATTCCAAATATGCCATCCATATTGCCTTTTGCACAATTAAAATTCCAAGTTTACTTAAATTACACTAATTGCCACTAGAATTTAAATAATCAATAACTTTTGTTTTATAATTCCAAATTTAGCAAATGATATGTCTAAAATGATCAGATCGACGAGACCTTTCTGTTTATGATATCCATGACTTCAATTGCAGCATGCATCATATAAAAATATAGGGTACAGCAATGTTATGACAACAAAATGTGAACCAAAACTCCATTAAAATGTTACTACTTGTCTTCCACACCTCACCATGACATGCTACCTTATTGCCATGTAAATTGTGCATCATTCATCATGGCATGATTGATTGCTTGACGCATCTTATTCATATGCTTGTGCTCTATATTCATGTTGGCCTTGTTTGTTTGGTTTTTCTCGGATAGACACCTTTGGCGGGTTATATCAAGAGAACCAGGAGCACTACCCAGATCCGTCCCTTGCTTCAACTGAGATATCAGGCAAGCACTTCCACATGCTTGCATACATACAGTACCTATTGCCTCTATCTTATTCTTGCATCATTGAGTCGCGATTGCATTAAATTGAATCCCAAGTATGCATAGCCTTTACTTTTAAACCCCACCAAGCTTGTTCCTCCATCCCATGAGCCACTACTATAGGAGTTGTTTGAGCCATGCGAGTCGTAGAACAGCATGTGTAGGGTATGTGAGTCTGTTGAATAATGAGGTACCTAAACAACTTAACTCGAGTAGTTGGGATAACTAAAGAAAGTGGCACCGGTGAGCAACATCTGCTATTTGGTTTTCCTGCTCACTTGTGTCCGTAAGACCCGAGTACTTGATTCCTGTTCCTTGATTTATCGCGCTATCCACATCCGGGAGGTATATGGGACCCCCAGGCGAGCTTGATTAGTCTTATTTCTTGGGGCCACAAACTAGTTTGAGGTTTTATCTACTATCCTGTACTTATGCCATGCTCGCTTTATTTACGTTTGTGCGAGCACCTGTCTTTATTTAGGTAAGAGGAATGTTTTGCCGCGTATCGACACCCCGAGTTTTCGGGTTCCCGATCGTTCTGACCATTGTCGCAAACCTTGAGTCCGTCTGAGCTTGCTTACTTTGTTGCGGGTAGACTCAAGGGTGGCCCCTGAAATATTTGAATCTCGTGATTGTTCGGTCGTGAAAGCCTCGTTGGGTTTTGATTTGGTTTTCCGAGGTTGATCGGCGTGTGTTGCTATTGGTGCACCGGCCGGGTAAAACTTTCGAAAAAGCCATGTCCGCGGATATGGACGACTTGGAGCACGTTCTCGATCATAGACAAGCATAACTAAAGTACCGCTTTAATCGACTAAGTAACTTGACTAGTAAATAGTGCAACACTCATGGAATGGTTAATAAAATTGCCAACGGATGGGGGTTGTTTCGCTTCCTTGTTGGTAGCGAGGAGGAGGATGGATCGGATGAGATTACCAATTATAAGCTGTTGTTCTTAATTCACGGACATCCGTCTATCATTGGTTAGGCGGATGGTTAGCGTTTATCATAGAACTGCTAGGGTTTATCTTTCGCTGCAATTCGTCACCCGGTTGTGTCCCCTTTAGAGGCATTAAGACTTCTTGAGTACCCTTAGGGTCTCACACGATAAATTATTGGTTCGGATGGACGGTACCTTCACAGGCCGGATCTTTGGGTGGAAGAAGCGAAGATGTGGGCAACGATCGTTCGGTGTAGAGATTCCGGAACGGGATCCGTGAGACCTAGTTGGGATGTGCTTATTTCTATGGCATCTTATGCCGATTTGCTTCTTATCCGTACTCGATTTTGTTTGCTTCCGCATGATACTCGATGTGTGTTGTATGAGGAAGTATCCTAAAATATAGATCTATCTAGGTCATTTGAATCTTGGTATGGCGTTGCTATATTTCCTTTCTTTCTAGATGGTATGGCTCGATATACTCTTGTATGGTGGCTTGCGTACATACCCACTTGTGTCGTAGTTGATCCCTTCGCCCGATTCGCCCGTGAGGTCCCGTTGAGAGGGTAGTGGTTGGGACGTCTGAAAGGACTACCGGTGAGTGGCTTTTGGGGCCCCACCGTACTATTTCAACCACTACCACTCATCCAGGCTTGTATCTAGGGCGTAATTCACGAGGTAGTTACAATTGGTATCGAGCCATCCCGACCTTGAGTTTCTAAGCCAAACGGTCGTTGTCAGTCTAGCAAATATTTTGGGTAGTTATGTATATTAGGGAAAAACAAAACGCGAGAGTAGGACTGCTTCCACTTTTCTTCTTACCCTCCCACCCACCCTTTTCTGGTAAGGAAGTGCAACGTTTTCAATCCTCTTCTCAAAGTTCAAACTAGGATTCACGTGTTCTGGGTTTCCGTAGTACCATAGGTTGTGTTTGTGTGTGTAATCCCTTGTCTATCTGTTGCATCCAAGTTGTTATCTTATCTGCCTTTGGTTATCAACTGTTGGTACATTCCATAACCGACAGGCTTTTGCAAACCGACGCAATCTATCTTCCTCTTTGTATCCGACGCTATCTTGTTTGGGGTGTTCGTTTCCGTAGTTACCAATCTTTAGGTTTCGTCGTGAAAAGAAGGGGTTAGGATATGTGTTCCACTTGTTCATGTGCGGAGTAATGATTTGAGTGCGGGATGGAGTCGCGACCATACCACTACTTGTATCATTCGCTTTTGTATATTGAATCGGTAGAGTCACTTATCTTGATTCGTTAAGTAATTTTGTGCATCTATTGGTATTCTAATGCCGAATTTGTGGAAAAAATTTCTTTGATATATTTGTGTACCACACTCCTTTTCAGTCGTGTGCGATATGCTTAATATCTTTGAGGTGCTATGAACTTTGTTGATATTTTAATATCATCTCAGTAAATTGTATCCTTAAATCTTGGTTAATTCCATCTTGGTACTATTTTGGATTATTATCATCTTCCATTATAGTACTGACTTGAGTTTTATATCAATGACAGGATGGCTCCACCACGCCGGACTGAAGAGGACATACCTCCGGAACTGGGCTCAGCGCTGTCAAACATAGCTAATGCTTTGGCAGCCATGCAAGAGAACCAGCAGCGCTTTGAGGAGAGCGTCAGAAGGAATGAGTTTGCTCCACTTCCTCCAACTCCCAAGCGTGGTGACATCAAGAGCTTCCTCAAGTTCAACCCTCGTCAGTTTGATGTTTCTGACCGACCTCTGGACGCGGATGATTGGCTGCGTGAGATCTCAAGGTTGCTAGAGACTGGCGATGTTAGGAGCGAGGAGTGGGTCAAGTGTGCTACCCACCTTCTCAAGGGAGATGCAGCTCTTTGGTGGGAGAACTACTTGAAGGCAAGCTGCCTTTGGGTTCCAGCCTACTTGGGAGAGGTTCACTGCAGCTTTCAAAGAACGTTTCTCTCGAGATTGTGATGGAAAGGATGAAGGAGGCTTTCCTCAACTTTGAAGCGAAATGATAACGTCAACACCTATATCGAACTTCATGAATCTATCCCGTTATGGTGGTGATGAGGTATCGATGACAAGAAGAAGCGAGAAAGGTTCGAGCAAGGGCTCAATCGTCGATCAAGTATGCAATCACACATGCAAGACCGGCAACCTTCACGGAACTACTGACACAAGACTTTGCAAGAGGAGGCAAGCGAGCAAATGTTTGAGGAGTCCAAGAAACACAACGAGGATGCATCAAGCTCTGCGCTATGGCAGCTCCTTCTAAGCGTGTGCGGGTTCCTAACACCCCACCGTCGCTCCGGCTCCACCAAGACACGCAAGTTTCGCGCCAAGGCCACCAAACTTCACCACTGCGGCTCCAGGGGCTACAACCACTACCACAGGCGCTGGCGGAGTCCACAGCTACTCGGCTCCACGTCCGGCTAGTGCACCTTCACGTGTGGAGATCTGGACATCTCGGTGGAGCTGTCCATTGAAGAACAAAGCTCTCCCTCCACCCCGCCAAGATCTGCAACAAGCTCTCCTTGGTTCGTGCACCACCGCCGGGCTCTCAACATCAACACTAAGCCCGGTCTGCGGTTGTTCGTGCCAATTGCGTCAACGCCTCTCAAGTGAGCATGCACAGGAGTTGTAATGGGTATGCTATCCGTTAACTCGTTCTGACGAGTTCTCTTTGATTACGGTGCATCGCATTCTTTTGTTTCTATAAAGTTTGCAAGTGAGAATGGGTTAGCGTCGGATCCTCTTCCAAAGAAGTTAATGGTTCTTTCTCTGGAGCAAATATGATGGCAACTAAGATCGACCATGGCAACCAAGTTGAGATTGGGGTTCTTCATTCTTGGCTTCTTTGATTGTTACAGGCAACTCGACATTGATGTCATCTTGGGCATGGATTGGTTGACAGCAAATGCAATTTGTGATTGATTGTCTTTGAGCGCTCGTGTCTCGAAGATTCACGAAGGCCATATAGTCTTTTCTCCAAGTCGACTCCTGCTGTCCGGCTCTATTCCTTGGCGGCTCACGAATGATGATGCTATGGAAGCTATTCGGAGGGTACCGGTGGTGTGAGTTCCCGGATGTCTTTCTGAAGAGTTGCGGTATGCCTCCGGATCGCGAGGTTGAATTCGTGATTGAGCTTGAACACACGGCTCCTATCTCCAAGCGGCCATATAAAATGGGTCCTACGAGTTGGCTGAACTCAAGCGACAACTTGATGAACAAGAAAAATTGGGTTTCATTCAACACGCACTTCTTCTTGGGGTAGCCCAACAATCTTTGTGAAGAAGCGTGATGAACCGATAGGCTATGTGTTGACTACCGGGCTCTCAATGCTAAAACCATCAAGAACAAATATCCTCTCCCTCGGATAAATGATCTTTTGATCGGTGGCGAGGCTGGTGTTATCTAAGCTGGACTTGAGAAGTGGTTATCACCAAATCAAGATTCGCAAAGAAGATGTGCCCAAGACAGCTTTCACCACCCGCTATGGCTGTATGAGTACACGGTCATGTCTTCGGTCTCACCAACGCTTTGCTACCTTCTCGAGGCTGATGAACTCCGTTTTCATGGAGTACTGGACAAGTTTGTTGTGGTATATCTGGATGACATTGGTTTATTCCAAGTCTAAGGAGGAGCATGAAGAACACTGCGGTGTGTCTGAACAAGCTTCGTGAGAACCGCTTGTATGCAAAGTTCTCAAAGTGTGAGTTTTGGCTGCTGAGTAACATACAGGTCATGTTATCTCGCCAAGGGCATTGCGTTAACCCGGAAACCGTGAAGACAATAGTTGAATGGCTTCCTCCGCTAATGTCAAGGAAGTGCGGAGTTTTCTCGGCTTGGCTAGTTATTGCCGTCGCTTTGTTCGAACTTCGAAGATAGCAAAGCCTCTTACCGATCTCCTCAAGAAAGGCAAGAAGTACTGGACTCCTGCTTGTCAAGAAAGTTTTGAGACACTCAAAGAGAAGCTCACTTCCACACCGGTCTTGGTTCCTCGAGATACATCTAAGCCTTTCCGGATATTCGGCGCCTCTTTGCAAGGATTGGGTGCGGTCCTTATGCAAGAGAGACAGTGGTTGCTTATGCCTCTCGTCGATTGAAGGCGCATGAGATCAACTATCCACACATGACCTCGAGCTAGCGGTTGTCTTTGCTTTGAAGCTATGGAGTCACTACTTGCTTGGTAACCGTTGTGAGATCTTCTCGGACCACAAGAGTTTGAAGTATATCTTCACTCCGGATCTCAACCTTGGCAGAGGAGATGGATCGAAGCAATCAATGACTTTGATGTGACCATCAACTACACTCGAGCAAAGCAAATGTCATGGCGGATGCGCTTAGCCGTAAAGCTTATGTCAACAACCTCATGGTGGAAGAGCAGCGACCTCTCTTGTGCGAGGAATTCCGTCGGCTCAACACAGAAATTGTGGAACAAGGGCATCTCTGAACCTTCGGCTACTCCTCTCTTGGAAGAACAGATTCGCTCTCGTCGACTTGGTGATCCGCACACCAAAAGCTCATCTCTAAGCTTGACCTTCCAGTATGAGTCCTTCCACGTTGATGATCAAGGCACGCTCTTCTTTGAACACGGATGTTTGTTCCAAACTACCGGTGCGAGAGACCAAGTTCTCAAAGAGGCACATGATTCGGTTCTTTCTATCCATCTGGCAGCACAAAGATGTACATGGACTTGAAAACACAATCTTGGTGGCACAGGTTGAAGCGGTATTGTGCCAAGTATGTCTCGAGAATGTGATGTGCATCAGAGTCAAGGCTGTCCATCGAAACCATTTGGTCTTCTACAGCCATTGAAACCTCCGGAATGGAAATGGGAGAAAGTAGAGATGGACTTCATCCTGGATTTCCAAGGTCGCAGAAGGGCAACAATGCAATTTTGTTGTCATCGGCAGGATTTCTAAAGTGGCTCATTTCTTCCCATCAAAGAAACAATTTACGGAATTGGTTGGTGAGCTCTATATCAACAGAATTGTCTCTCTGTATGGGGTTCCACTTGAAATCAGTTCAGACCGTGGGAGCATCTTCACCTCAAAGTTCTGGGAGAGTTTCCAAAAAGCTTTGGGAACAAAGTTGAACTTCAGCACTGCTTACCACCCTCAGTCGCAAGGACAAGTGGAAAGAATAAATCAGATTCTGGAGGACATGCTTAGAGCTTGCGTCATCTCTTTCGGCATGAAGTGGGAGGAGTGCCTTCCATATGCTGAATTCTCCTACAACAACAGCTTCCAGAAGAGTCTGAAGATGGCACCATTCGAGGCTCTCTATGGACGCAAGTGCAGAACTCCGATTGGGTGGTCAGGTGCAGGATAAAGAATCTGGTTTGGCCCTGTCATTGTAACCCAAGCAGAGGAGAAGGTGCATATCATTCGGAGAACACGAAGATTGCTCGAGTCGTCGAAGAGCAACTATGACGAAGCACACGGATATGGTATATGCCCACAGTGATCTAAATACCTTCGTGTCACTCCCATGAGAGGAACACACCGCCGGTATCAAAGGAAAGTTGGCTCCTAGATACATCGGTCCTTTCAAGATACGTGGTAGAAGAGGAGAAGTTGCTTATGCTGGAGCTTAGGAAATACTCAAAGTCCATGATGTTTTCCACATCTCTCAGCTCAAGTGCTTCAAAGACCCGGCAAGACCGTGGATCATGAGCTAATCGACCTCCAAGAAGATCTCATCTATCAAGAACACCCCACCAAAATCCTTGAGACCATGAGCGAAGGACACGCAACAAGTCCATCAAGTTTTGCAAGGTGCGATGGTCACACCATTACATTGATGAAGCCACATGGGGCGTGAAGATGAACTCCGTGCCAACCATCCTTCTCTCTTTGTATCTTCTTCTTCTTCCTAGAATCTCGGTAGATTCCTGTTTAGTGGGGAGAGTTGTAGCATCCGGTTGTCTAACACCGTAATGCTACATGTTATAATAATAAAAAGGGCCACTTCCTACATATAATTGTTGCATCATCATCACATCATGCTCATATCATCATACCACCTTGCATTTGAGCATCATATAAAACCCTTTCTTGTTTGGTTCTTATCTCATGTGCATGATTAATTGTAGTTGCCTCTTGATATTGTATTTGGTTCTTAATATATTGTTAAATGCCCAAGTTGAGTTGAGGGCATCTCTCTTATTGACTCCACCACCTTTTCTTTCACCACCTTATAATTCCACCATCCAATTAATATGGGCTTGGCATTTTATTTGAGTTATCTCTAGCTCATGTTGTTGGTTGGATTCCACCCATAATCTTTTGCTTGGCCTTTGCCCACCTTTTGGGAATGCAATGATTAAAGCCACATGAAATAATGTTGTTTTCACAATATAACCATATGGCAAATATTGTTGCATGGGCCATGCAAGTGCCACCTTTCTTTGGCTTTGGGAATGTTTTAGCTTTGTTTGCATGTCACCTCCCTTGGTTTAATCTTGTTTTGGGCTTGTAGTTTTCTTCATCAAATCTTCTCCCTCTCTTCTCCCCTTTAGCTAAACCTCTAACCCATGCTCCATGCACACACATGTGCTAATGTGGCATGCACAACCTAAAACCACCTCTTCTCTTGGATCTTGCTTGGTCCTTATTTGGATCATGCATGGACCAAAGCACCCCATCATCACATGATCACCTCTCTCTCCTCTCTCTCTTTTTCTTGCCTTGGTCTAGTTAAGGCTTGTTGGAGCATGCATGATCAAGTGCAAGAGCCACCCCTTCTATCCATACCCCCCCTCTCTTAGCAAAACCCTAAAACCTACCCCATGCCATCTCCCCATCCTAGCTAATCAAGACCTTAATCTCTACCTTCCCTTAGCAAAAACCCTAAGTACCCCCTCCTCCTTTCTAGCTTCTAGCTTGATCACCCATGCCCTACTCCATCTCTCCCCTTCTCTCTTCCATGCAGGCCCCAAAGACCTCTACCAGCTACCTTTCCCCCCACACGACCAGGGACCCCCCAACCTAACCCTAGCCGAGGCTACCACCACCAACCCGACCCCTTTCTTCCCTCTTTCCTCCCTGCCCCAGCAGCCCCACCCCGCAGCTGCCTGCCTCCCTGGCCTCGCCTACCCCACCTGCCAGTCCCCCTCTAGTGCCCACGCCGCCCTGCCGTGCCTGCCTGGCCGTGCCATGCACGTGAGGAGGCAAAAAGGTGGCACCGAGGCCACCTTCCCCTCCCCCACGCAAGCCCCCTCCTGGCCGTTCTTATCCACCCCAGCCCCCCTCTCTGCCTCTAGATCTGGCCGCAGCGCCTGGCCCTCCTCTCCTCCCTCACCAACACCGCCCCAGCTCCCTCTCGTCGGCCACGCCGTCTACCTCGCCAGCACACACGCATCCAGGAGGCGGGTGCGGAGTAGCGGGTGTCGAGGAAGCCTCACAGGACGTCTGCGACGCCCCTGGACCCAGACGCGAGGAGGAGACGCCCCCAGTAGCCCTGCACGTTGACGCCACGCCGAAACCCTAATTCATCGGTCCGTCTGCCTCGCCGTTGATCGCGACCTTCCCAAGCCTCGCCACCGTCACCGACAGCTTCGCGGTAAGCACCTCGTCCTCCCAGACACCCTCTCCCGCTCCGTCGCTTCCTGGACGCGGCGGACTTTCCGTCGAACGGTCTCTGTGCGCCGGCGCCGTGTTTCTTTCTGCTAGCTCCTAGTCGCGGCCACCATATCCAGCACGCGCCCTTCTCTCTGTCAACTAACCCAACCCACGGTGGCGGCAGACCCTAGCGAGCAGGCGTGAGTTCGATCCCCATCACAGCCTGTATGGCGGTATCATGGCCGTCAGGTTCAGGGAAAATACAATACCAATGGGTCGTTTTGCGATTACCCCCCTCCCCTTTTTGCCATGCCAACCCGCGGTCCAGCCTGGCCCATTGTCTGTGTCTATGTAGTTTTGCAAAAAGGCTCCGGAGTTTTTCTCAAATAAACCCGCGGTCCCGTTTTTCCCAGACACTGGCGTGTGGGTCAGCAAACCCCTGGCCCCACCTGTCTGCGACCGAACTAGAGTAGGCTGGGTATAAAGCGTCCCAGACTGTTTAAAATTCAAATTTAGTTTAAATCATTTCAAATTCAAATCCAATTGATTTTAAATAACTTTTCCTTTGTAATTCCAAATGACACAAATGATATATGTTTGGATATCAAAAAAATGAGAGGATTCCAAATATGCCATCCATATTGCCTTTTGCACAATTAAAATTCCAAGTTTACTTAAATTACACTAATTGCCACTAGAATTTAAATAATCAATAACTTTTGTTTTATAATTCCAAATTTAGCAAATGATATGTCTAAAATGATCAGCTCGACGAGACCTTTCTGTTTATGATATCCATGACTTCAATTGCAGCATGCATCATATAAAAATATAGGGTACAGCAATGTTATGACAACAAAATGTGAACCAAAACTCCATTAAAATGTTACTACTTGTCTTCCACACCTCACCATGACATGCTACCTTATTGCCATGTAAATTGTGCATCATTCATCATGGCATGATTGATTGCTTGACGCATCTTATTCATATGCTTGTGCTCTATATTCATGTTGTCCTTGTTTGTTTGGTTTTTCTCGGATAGACCTTTGGCGGGGTTATATCAAGAGAACCGGGAGCACTACCAGATCCGTCCCTTGCTTCAATCGAGATATCGGGCAAGCACTTCCACATGCTTGCATACGTCTGATACCTATTGCCTCTGTCTTATTCTTGCATCATTGAGTCGCGATTGCATTAAATTGAATCCCAAGTATGCATAGCCTTTACTTTTAAACCCCACAAGCTTGTTCCTCCATCCCATGAGCCACTACTATAGGAGTTGTTTGAGCCATGCGAGTCGTAGAAACAACATGTGTAGGGTATGTGAGAGTCTGTTGAATAATGAGGTACCTAAACAACTTAACTCGAGTAGTTGGGATAACTAAAGAAAGTGGCACGTGAGCAACATCTGCTATTTGGTTTTCCTGCTCACTTGTGTCCCGTAAGACCCAGTACTTGATTCCTGTTCCTTGATTTATCGCGCTATCCACATCCGGGAGGTATATGGGACCCCCATGAGCCAGAGCTTGATTCAGTCTTATTTCTTGGGGCCACAAACTAGTTTGAGGTTTTATCTACTATCCTGTATTTATGCCATACTCTTGTTTATTTACGTTTGTCGAGGAGCACCTGTCTTGTTAGGTAAGCGGAATGTTTTGTGGTATCGACACCCCGAGTTTTCGGGTTCCCGATCGTTCTGACCATTGTCGCAAACCTTGAGTCCGTCTCGAGCTTGCTTGCCGTTGGTAGACTCAAGGGTGGCCCCAAATATTTCTGAATCTGTGATTGTTCGATCGTGAAAGCCTCGTTGGGTTTTGATTTGGTTTTCGAGGTTGATCGAGCGTGTGTTGCTATTGGTGCACCCGGCGGTAAAACTTTCTGAAAGCCGTGTCGCGGATATGGGCGACTTGGAGCAGTTTCTCGATCATATACAAGCATAACTAAAGTACCGCTTTAATCGACTAAGTAACTTGACTAGTAAATAGTGCAACACTCATGGAATGGTTAATAAAATTGCCAGCGGATGGGGGTTGTTCGTCCGCTTCCTTTTTGGTAGCGAGGAGGATGGATCGGATGAGATTACCAATTATAAGCTGTTCTTAATTCACGGACATCCGTCTATCATTGGTTAGGCGGATGGTTAGCGTTTATCTGTAGAACTGCTAGGGTTTATCTTTTCTGCAATTCGTCACCCAGGTTGTGTCCTTTAGAGGCATTAAGACTTCTTGAGTACCCTTAGGGTCTCACACGATAAATTATTGGTTCGGATGGGCGGTACCTTCACGGGGGATCTTTGGGTGGAAGAAGCCGAAGATGTGGGCAACGATCGTTCGGTGTAGAGATTAGAAGCAGGATCCGTGAGACCTGTAGTTGGGATGTGCTTATTTCTATGGCATCTTATGCCGATTTGCTTCTTATCCGTACTGGATTTTGTTTGCCGCTTCGCATGATACTCGATGTGTGTTGTATGAGGAAGTATCCTAAAATATAGATCTATCTAGGTCATTTGAATCTTGCCGTATGGCGTTGCTATATTTCCTTTCTTTCTAGATGGTATGGCTCTGATGTACTCTTGTATGGTGGCTTGCGTACATACCCACTTGTGTCGTAGTTGATCCCTTTGCTGCCGATTCGCCGCCGTCTGAGTCCCGTTGAGAGGGTAGTGGTTGGGACGTCTGAAAGGACTACCAGTGAGTGGCTTTTGGGGCCCCACCGTACTATTTCAACCACTACCACTCATCCAGGCTTGTATCTAGGAGCGTAATTCACCGAGGTAGTTACACCTATGTAGGCGAGGACCGCCGAATTCTAGCCTCGCCGTGTACTGGCCTCAGTACTGACGCTCCTCTTTTTCCTTTGCCCTTTGTCGGCACCCCTTTTGTTTAAGCAGGTTTTGAGATCGACGTCGTTAGCAGGGTTACCCTTCCGGCTTGGCCTGGGCAGGGTTATGGACGCCATTGGTTATTCTTCAGGGCTCTTAGCCCCATTTGCATCTTGTCCGTAGTCGGACGCTCCATCTTTTCGAGGTGATTTGGATCTTTGTACCGTATATCTGTATTCTTGACTCATGGAGTCGTGTTGTATATATATTTGTTCTGTGGGTCCCATCGAGGACTGTTGTGTAATGTTATTACTTCGTTTTCCACCCGCACGAAAGTGCCTGGTGGGCACCTTTGAATCGTTTCTATGCGGGTTCGGCGAGTTTCGCTAAAACTTGCATAGGGTCGATTCTGAGGGTGTTACACAGGCCATGGACTTCTTCACCGATGAGGATGATTTCGCCTTCATCGATGATGATGATGAAGATGATGAAGCCACAGATTCCGAGGAGTAGTAGCACTTGAGCACTAGCGTAGTGAGTAGTATTCGGTCCCACTTTATCGTAGTTCTCAGAATGATTCTTAAAACCATCTATTTTTCTTTGTTGTGGTGTGTGTTGTATTGGGTGCTATGAATGAATGAATGAAAAAGCAAGTTGCCAAAAAAATCTGAGTCAAACCTTTAAAAAACTTTTCAAAGTCCCCAAAACCTTAGAAATTCCCCTCTTTTCTCATGATCTATCCAAATCCTCAGATGCCACGTGGAGGAAGTGGTTCAACCCCGGACCCGATGTTACAGATTCTGCAAATGTTGACTTCTGATCGTGAAGCTGAAAGAGCGGAACGTCAAGCCAACCTAACCACTCTGCAACAGATAGCCCAGCTAGCCCACAACAACCAAGGCCACGGAAATCAGGAAAACCATGGATCTAAGCTCAAGAATTTCCAGAATACCAACCCACCTGTTTTCACTAAGTCAGAAGAACCCCTAGACGCCGATGATTGGCTGCAAACCATGGAAAATAACCTAGAAGTCGCCGGAGTGGAAGCCAACGAGAAAGTTCTGTTTGCCACCCATTATCTAGCCGGAGATGCCAGCGCATGGTGGAACAGCGTTCACGCAATGACCGGAGGCCAGATGATGACCTGGGAGGAATTCAAGGTCAAGTTCAGCAGAACCCATGTGCCACCGGGTTTGATCAAGAGAATGGAAGACGAGTTCAGAGAGCTGAAGCAAGGAAGGATGACTGTAGTGGAATACCGTGACAAATTTTTGTCATTAGCTAGGTATGCCCCGGACGAGATAGACACGGAAGCCAAGAAGAAGGAGAGGTTCCTGAATGGTCTGCATGACGAGATGCAGACGGTGTTAGTCAATATTCCCTTTGCGGATATTGAAGCCCTTGTCGACTCTGCCATCCAGATGGAAGGAAAGATCAACCAAGCTAATGAGAACATAGCGTCATATGATGCATCGACCAGAACCCATCGGACCCCAAAGTATCGCTAACCCATCTTGAGGATTTGCCCAAGAACCAACGGACCCCGATGAACCGTCCGACCTATCCCAACCGTGGAAACCCTAGACCGGAGGAAATCACAACAACCCGGCAACTCTAGCAATTTCACCGTGCCCCACCCAAGTTCAACACCAACAATGCTACCAACACCAACACCGCCCTAGATTTGTAAGTAATCTTTGTATGCATTGCCAAGGACAAGTCGCAAGTGACTTGTTATGATGGAAGTAAAGGCCACTATTCCAACGAGTGCCCCAACAAGAAGAATGCTACAGCCCCAATGCCAATGTCCCATTTCGGCGTCGTGTTGACCAGGAGAAGATTTGCCCCAGGGAATTCACTCAACCACAATGGTCGTCTTTTTCTCATGCATGCTGAAGAAGCTCAGGAAGCGCCAGACGTCGTGCTGGGTATGTTTTCTGTTAATTCAGTACTTGCATTTGCATTCATTTGTCACCGAAGAATTTGCATGCACTAGTAAAAGTCAACCAACCAAACTGAAGCATGTTATGATTGTTCAAATTCCCGGATCAACCACCAAGGCTAGGCAAATTTGCAAAGCCGTCCCTATCCGAATCCATGGCATAGATTTTTATGCTAATCTGATAGTACTCGGAACTAAAGGTTTGGAAGTAGTACTAGGAATGGATTGGATGTCCAAACATAAAGGATTGATTGACTGTACCAACAAAGCCATCACCATGACCAGTACAGCCGGAATATCAGTCGAACATATATCTGAAACCTTACCTCACCAATTCAAGTGTAACAAGAGTATAGCCCAACCTATCATTGACCAAGTCCGGATAGTCTGTGAATACCCCGATGTATTTCCAGATGTTTTGCCCGGTATGCCCCTAGATCGGGATATCAAGTTTATTATTGAACTAATCCCCGGAACCGGACCCATAGCCCAGAGACCCTATGGTATGAACCCGTCAGAGCTCGCAGAACTTAAGAAGCAACTAGATTCCATGCTAGAAATTGGATTGATTCAACCAAGTGCGTCACCATGGATATCACATGTCTTGTTTATGGACAATAAGGATGGAGGTAACCGTTTGTGTACGGATTATCGGAAGTTGAATGACATCACCATCAAAAACAAGTACCCATTGCCCAAGATAGAAGATTTGTTTGATCAGTTGACCGATGCCAAGGTGTTTTCTAAGATTGATCTTAGAACTGGCTATCATCAACTCAAGATTCGTGCAGAGTATATTCCAAAGACTGCCTTTACCACCAGATATGGATTTTATGAGTATACAGTCATGTCTTTTGGATTAACCAATGCCCCCGCTTATTTCATGAACCTCATGAATAAGATTTTTATGGACTTCCTGGATAAGTTTGTTGTTGTTTTCATCGATGACATTCTAATTTATTCCAAATCAGAAGAAGAACATGAGATACACCTAAGGACCATTCTTGGAACCCTTAGAGAGCATCAGCTGTATGCAAAGTTTAGCAAATGTGAATTCTGGTTACAGGAAGTAGGATTCCTCGGTCACATTGTATCAGCCGGAGGAATTGTCGTTGACCCTGCCAAAGTGAAAGATGTAGAAGATTGGCAAGCCCCAACCACTCAAACCCAAGTTCGTGCATTTCTCGGATTGGCTGGATATTACCGCAAATTCGTAGAAGGATTCTCTAGTATTGCCAGACCCATGACCCAATTGCTGAAGAAGGACAAGAAGTTTAAATGGACCGACAAATGTGAAGCGAGTTTTCAAGAACTCAAAAGGAGATTGATTTCAGCCCCAATCTTGATCATGCCGGATATCACGAAGCCCTTCGATGTGTATTGTGACGCATCCAAGATTGGTCTCGGATGTGTGCTAATGCAAGAAGGCAAAGTTATATCTTACCTATCTCGACAATTGAAGCAACATGAGCAAAACTACCAACCCATGACCTCGAACTCGCAGCCGTAGTTCTAGCCCTGAAGACATGGAGACATTACCTGATGGGAAACCATTGTGAGATTTATTCGGATCACAAGAGCCTAAAGTATGTATTCACTCAAAAGGAGCTGAATATGAGGCACAGAAGATGGATTGAGCTAATCAAGGATTATGACCTGGACATTCACTATTACCCTGGTAAAGCCAACGTGGTAGCCGATGCCCTTAGCAGATTGCCGTGTCGCTTGAACTCCATGATTTTGAAGGAGCAACCAAGTTTGCACAAGGAGATGGAAGATTTTCGAATGGAATTAGCAAGTGAAGGATTTTTGGCTAGCATAGAACTCCAGCCCACTTTGATCAGTCAGATTAAGGAGGCGCAGAAGGAAAATGCTAGTATTGACGGAATCAAGTGTCGTATCGGTACAGGCAAAGTACCCGGATTCACCGAGGATGAAGGAGTGTTGTGGTACAAAGGACGCCTTTGTGTACCAGCAAATTCTGAATTGAAAGAAGTTATTTTAAGGAGGCTCATGATACTCTTTATTCTATCCATCCCGGAGGAACTAAGATGTATCAAGATTTAAAAGAGCAATTTTGGTGGCATAAGATGAAGAGAGAAATCGGAAGCTATATCGCCAAGTGTGATATATGTCAGCGAGTCAAGGCAGGACATCAAAGACCCGCTGGATTGTTGCAACCATTGCAGATTCCAGAATGGAAATGGGATTCTGTAGGAATGAACTTTATCACTGGACTACCTACTTCTAGTAGGGGAAATGACTCTATCTGGGTCATAGTGGACATATTGTCCAAAGTTGCCCATTTATTACCCGTCAAAACCACATATAAGAGTTCGAAACTAGCGGAGTTGTACATCGCTAGAATCGTCAGTTTGCACGGAGTCCCTAAGAACATAGTATCGGATCGAGGAACTCAGTTTACCTCGAGATTCTGGAAGAAAGTCCAAGAAGGTTTACGAACCCGTCTAGATTTCAGCACCGCATATCACCCTCAGACCGATGGACAAACGGAGCGAGTAAACCAAATACTCGAAGATATGCTGAGAGCATGTGTGTTAGAATATGGATCCAAGTGGGAAGACTGTCTGCCGTTTGCAGAATTTTCATACAGTTATCAAGCCAGTTTGCAAATGGCCCCCTTTGCATTCATGTACGGAAGAAAGTGTCGCACCCCTTTGAA
This sequence comes from Avena longiglumis, assembly GCA_030063025.1. Taxonomy (NCBI): domain Eukaryota; kingdom Viridiplantae; phylum Streptophyta; class Magnoliopsida; order Poales; family Poaceae; genus Avena; species Avena longiglumis. The sequence goes on along the minus strand of CP125974.1, from coordinate 448,895,741 downwards.
CTGGTCGGAAGTAGGAGAGAGTCAGATTTTTGGACCCGGCATCCTACGAGAAGCAGAAGAGAAGGTTCACAAGATTCGTGAGAACCTCAAGACCGCCCAATCCCGATAGAATAGTTACACCGACAAGAGACGTAGAGACCTCGCCTTCAACATAGGAGATTTTGTTTATCTGAAAGTGTCGCCATTGAAGGGAATGCAGCGTTTCCAACTCAAAGGAAAGTTAGCCCCCAGATATATCGGACCTTTCCAGATTCTGAACCGTCGAGGAGAAGTATTGTACCAATTGGAGCTACCTGAAGAGATGTCAGCCGTGCACAATGTGTTCCATATCTCGTTACTTCTCAAGTGTCTCGAAGTCCCCGAGAAGACCGAAGTATTCAAGAATATCGACCATCGGACCATAGAAATCAACGATGACCTGACCTATCCCGAAGTACCCATCCGCATTTTGGAAGAAGCTTTTCGAACTACCCGAACCCGAAGCATCAAGTTTCTCAAGATTCAGTGGAGCAACCACACAGAAGAGGAAGCTACCTGGGAGCGCGAAGATCACATCAGGACGGAGTTTCCCGATCTCTTCAAATCCTAGGTAATCTTTTCGTCCTTTTTCAAATCTCGGGACGAGATTTTGTTTAAGGGGGGAAGGTTTGTAACATCCCAAAAATACTAAACTTGGAACATCAAACTCTAATCATCGAGATTGGGGTTAACAAAAACTTTTCTAATTAAAATTATGAATGAATGCATATGTGTAGGCATTGATTTTGAAATTCTTTTAAACCACCTTGTTTGATTGTGTCATTGCTTGTAAAATGTTTCTTAGGTGAAATAAACATCATCTAAAACATTTCCCACACTTTTCCTAAAGACAAGTAAATCAAAACACATATATTAAATGAATGGTCACTTTGACCAATTTAACTCTCATGCCTACTTTGGCTGTCTCAACCTTTCAGAACCTAATGGAAACTTTTCTGGATCTTTGCACCCCTTGAATGTACTCATAACAAGGTATCAAGGCCCACTTTGTGATCATCCAGAAACTTTCAAATGCATAGTTTAAATGACAATTCAAATTTGAATCTTTATCATATGGGAAGATCCCACTTTTTCAAAAACCACTCAAACAAGCTCAACTTTCAAAACCCAAGCATCTGCAGACTCACCAACACCAATCTAGCAAACCCACCAAAAATCTTTTCAAAATTCAAAACTTGATTTCATGCGGCCATTTCATCAAACAGGTTGCAGACACAAATCAAACAAACATCAAACACTATTGTGAGAAGTGATTCTTGCCTAACTTGTTCCCTAGTTAGCTCACAACCAGCTCAGTAGATCATCTAGGAAGATTAACCAAGCACTAGCACCACTGTGAGCTTGCCATTGCCATCAATGGTGAACAGCCGAGCACACCCTTGCCACCCCATAGTCGACAGCAAGCTAGGAGCAGCAGCAAGCCTAGCCAGCATGTCTGGGAGGCAGCCCACCGTCCACCGCCACTCCCTGTCCACTTCTCGAGCCTTGCCAAGCCCTGGACCACGCACACGAACCGCGCCCAGACCGCCAGAGACCATGCCGAGCGTGCGCCAGAGCACCACCCTCGAACGAAGCCCATAGACCGCGCGCCGCCCTCGCCGCGTGGATACACAATCCCCACCGACCCAGGAGACCGCCAGACATCCCCGTTCACCGCCCCGTGACGCATAGCCACCACTCGCCGTCGAAGACGCCGCCTCTGCCGCGCAGAGCATCGCCCGTTCCAGACCAAGCTGCACCGCCCCATGCCTCAAAACCATGTTGTTGAGCATCGCCAGGAGACACCACACCATCCCCTACCCTTGCCCATGCCAATAGCCGCCTGTAACATCGCCCCCGACGAGCTCACCGTGCGCCCCGATGGCCCCCTCGCTCGACTATAAATAGAGTCCACCCCCGCTCGATTTCTTCACTCCATCTCACTCCCCTCTCCTCACTGATCGTGCCACACCGTTCTCAGAGCAAGGCGAGCACCACCCCGCCGGAATTTCATCGGAGCCCGCCGCCTCTAGAGAAGAAGGGAGCCATCGATTTCGTCCACCCCAGGAGCTGCCGCGACCACCCCTGAGTTCGCCGTCGTCGACTTCGTCGTTCGCCCGCCTCGCCGACCCTCGCCTGCACCCCGGTGATCCCCCGACACCCCCCACTGGCTGCGCTAGGTTTCGTTCTCGCCGGCGTTGTCTCGCTTCGACGATGACTCCCAGCCGTTGGATTAGAATCAGATCGAACGACCCACGTTGCCCCATACCGCTTCGCCCAGCCCCGTGTCACTGACGAGTGGGGACACCCACTTAAGCAGCCCGCGGGAGCACCGCGCTTATCAGGCCAGCCCGTTAACTTTTCCCGCGCGGCCTAGTTATTTGAATTAAATCTTTTCTATTTTAATTCAAACACACTTATGTACCCAACTTCAAAATTCAACCCAGATCGATTCAGTGCACCAAATTGAATGAAACTAAGTTTGTTAGAAAGGTCTGGGAATGCTGAATCCAAGCCCGTTGGATCCAAGTCATTTGGATCTGTAGATCATCCTTAGTAAAAATAAAAAGGCAGAAACTTTTCTACATTCAAACATTTTTCAAATTTAAACCATAATAGCTTTTGAGTTGATTCCAACTCTCAAAAATCACATTTAACCATACCTTTCAGAATATATAAAAATATATAGGTTTACTTGCAGAAATAAGGTTCAAGTAATAAAAGAATGCTACATAAGCATTTCTAGACACATTAATTAATTAAAATAAAAGGGTAAAACCTTATTAAATTGTGACACCACTTTAAATCACATTCCCATGGACTACAATATGTGGTGATGACATGTGTTAACATGATCCCATGTTTTGTTTGGAGAATATTAAATCTTAAGTAGTTTTTCAATTAGCAATTACTTTCCTAAAAATAAAAGGAATTAAATCAAGCCTTAACCTTGTAATGTTAGAGGTGATGCTAGATCATCTATAGGACCCTTGTGTGTGATGATTGCAAGTAGTTAAGTATTGTTTGGTGATTGTGTACCTCGTATTTATTCATAGATGCTAGTACCGACCAAGGATACGAGGAGGAAGAAGGATACTACGAAGAAGAAGCCGAGGAGAACTTCAACCACTGCTCTGCACAAGGCAAGCCTAATACTACTAGTGAATGTGCAAGCCTTACTAATCAAGTTGACCTATGCAAGCTAACACTTGCAATTTAGCAAGCTTATACTGATTTTGTGCAAGCAAATACTTGCTTGTTACTATGCCTACTATATGCCTTAAGCATATGTGATCATACCCACTTGATAAACCAATCCTAGTTTTATTTGCAAGATTCTTACTTTATTTCTTTATCAAAGCTTTAACTTAGAGTTGACTTAAGTGACTTGTAGATACTAGAAAGATTCTGAAGGTTGCATAAAGAGCATAAAATTTGGCCTAAGTTAGAAACCTTGATATCATCCTAAGATATAAGGTTGTACTTAGTTGAAACTCCACTAGTTCACCACCCCTCATTAGTACTACCCCCACCTGTAGATGCTAGTGCTAAGCATAAAACTTGATCAACTTTAGATGGGTTTACTTGGTGGAAAAATGGTTATGAAAACCTTGGAATGATGGATCATTCTATTGAAATGTTTTGGACATGTGTTTCCGAACACTTGATGATTTTGGTGATAAAAACGTTGAGGCATGAGCCTTAGCCCTTTATAAAACTGATGGTTGTCTGGATGCGATACCATTCCAATTTTATCGTACAACCATAATACCCGAATATTAGGTAGTGCTTGACTGGAAACTTATATACCTTAGTATTAGTTCCCTCACGGCCAAGGTCTGAGCTGAGGCTACCTTGTGAAGATTGTCCACCTGTGCAGTACCCAAGATGACAGTTGGTCATGGTTGGGAGGCCAAACTCATAGGAGAGGTGCTTATACTAGGGCGTGTAATTGAAAGGTTAGGATTGATTATCCGCATACTGAGTATGGTGAATTCATGATTTGTTCCTGATGGATGTATCGATAGTTGTGGTGAAAGTGTACAATCTCTGCAGAGTGTCAAACTATTCGAATAGTCGCGTCCGCGATTATGGACAGTTGGAGTGGCCATACTGTTCCCCGTCAGACTTTTCAAAATGACTTGTGAAATGAATTGAGACTTTGACTTGACCACAACAGAGTTGTGACCTGAGTTACAAGATCCCACCTAGGAGTTATAAAATTGTGACTAGCTTCGGAACTGAGTAGAGATAAATCTGGCTTTTGCAAAACAACCCTAGAGCCTAGTGCCCTATTATCCAAAAACCCCTTTTACCTGTTATTATTAGTTTGCGAGTACTTAAAGAGTACTCATGGCTTTGTCCCTGGCTATTCCCATGGCCAGACTATGAAGAGGAGTACCTGGAGGATGAACCCCAGGGAGGTTACGACAACTAGGATCATCTCCCATCGTCAGCATTGCCTGTGACCCCAAAGATGGAGCTTCGCCTACGCAACCATTATTATTACGTATTCTGTTGCTTGATGTTGTATTAAGAACTGGATCATGAGATCCCTATTTGTGTAAGAACTTATGTAACGTTTGTAATGGATGATGTACTATGGTATCCAATTCTGTTATGTCTCGCAAAAATGGTAATCCTGGGATTGTGATGTATGGCATAACAGGCATCTAGGATTGAAAAATCCGGGTGTTGACAGCCAGACCCCCCCCTCCTAGGCGTGGGTGGGCCCTTCCCCGCGCTTGGGAGGGGTGTGGGCCCCTGGTCGCCTCCTCGGCCTCCCCCTTCGCCTATAATAATCCCCCGATGCAGAAACCCTAAGCACCAACCAAATCTCCACGAAACCGTCTGTAGCCGCCGCCACCATCATCCCTAGATCGGGGGGTCTGAAGTTCTTCTCGGCACCCTGCCGGAGGGGAGATCATCCTGGAGTCCTTCTCTTTGTTATGATACGTGAGTAGTTCCACCTTGGACTATGGGTCCATGTAGTAGCTAGATGGTTGTATCTCCTCCTTTGTGCTTTCATGTATTGATCTTGTGATCTCCGTTCATGATCAAGATCTAATCTATTTGTAATCATGCATGTTGTGTTTGCAGGGATCCGATGGATATTGATATTATTATGTTGGTTTGATTAATGGTTTTTTCTTTATGATTCTATCATGTCTGTGTTGTTTGTGATCTTGCATGCTCTCCGTTGTTAGTATCTATCTTGGCCAAGTAGTTGCTAGTGACTCCAAGAGGGGGTATTTATGCTCTATAGTGGGTTCATGCCTCTAGTTTCCAAGGGAAGTGACAGAAATCTCTTCAGTTGTAGATGTGATGTTGCCACTAGGGAGAAAACAACGGTCTCTTGTTCATGGAACATGTGGACTGTTTACCTTACACACTTTGCTTAAAGCAGTTGTATGATGCTTGCAACTTATCTTGGAGGGTTGGATGATAACTTTGAAGGTGGACTTCTAGTCATAGATGCAGTTGGATGGCGGTCTATGTATCTTGTTGTATTGCCCAATCGAATCTCATAGGATCTTTCTGACTAGTAATTGCATTGTTATGCCTTGCTCAGTTCATGTCAATTCCCCTGATGTAATTTGTTTACCCTTCATCCCATGTTGCTTATCCAAGGAGAGCACCTCTAGTGAACTGTGGACCCCGGTCCAATCTTTACCATTGATACATCCTCCACTGTTACTTGTTTACTTATTGAAAACCATTACTTTCCATACCATACATTTAATCCTTTGTTACAACAAACCGGTGAGCTTGACAACCTCACTGATTCGTTGGGGCAAAATCTTGAGTTTGTGTTGTGCAGGTCTCCGCGTTGCTTGCAACACCTGTGTGACGTTTCCTTCCTCCTACTGGTTCGATAACCTCGATTTCTTTACGGAGGGAAAACTTGTTGTTGTGCTTCTTCACACCTTGCTCTTGGGGTTTCCCGACAAAGCGCTCCCACTTGGACTGGCGCTGCATTAGAATACAACTAACACGGACTGATGTTGTTTTCAGCAGAATTTCTTTGGTGCCTCGTTTTTGTGCAGAAAATCAACTTCCAGGAAAAATCCCAGAAAATCTGCCGAAAATCCTATTATTCCAGAAGACTCACGGAGCCAGAAGACGGAGGGAAGGAAAGGCCAGAGGGGCCCACACCACCCCTAGGCGCGCACCCGGGCATAGTGTGGTCACCTCGGACTCCATCTCGACCTCTCCTTTCGCCTACATATACCCTCTGACCTAAAAAATCGGGGAGTTTGACAATTTCCAGAGAAGAGTTTCGTTGCGCCGCCACCACCAGAAACCGTGATTCAGAACTAGAAACTCCGTACTGGCACCCTGCCGGGACGGGGAATTGGAGGAGATCATCGCCATCATCATCACCAACGCCTCTCCATCAACCATCCATGATTCCCCCATCCATGTGTGAGTAATTCCCCGATGTAGGCTATAGGGATGGTAGGGATTGGATGAGATCGTTCATGTAATTGCATAATATTGTTAGGGCATGGTTCCTAGTATCTATTGTTAGTGATTTTGACATTTTTGAAACTTGTTATGCTTAATGCTTGTCACTAGGAACCAAGTGCCATGATCTTAGATCTGAACATGTTATTGATTCATGATGATATTATTGTTTGTGATATTACCTGCAAGTTGTGTACACATATCGTTGTCCGGAACCCGAGGTCCTAAAGTGACAGAAATCGGGATAACTAGAGGGGAAGGTTGTGATGTGAGGATCACGTGTGTTCACGGAGTGTTAATGCTTTGTTATGGTGCTCTATTAAAAGGAGCACCTTAATTTCCAATAGATTCCCTTGAGGCCCCGCTGCAACGGGCTGGCAGGACAAAAGATGTTGTGCAAGTTCTCATTGCGAGCACGCATGACTATATATGGAACACATGCCTAAGGTTACTTAGTACTTGGATGCTTTATCTTCATTACCTGCAAATGCCCATGTCTTGATTGTTACATGAATTATCTTGTCCATGCAACGCCCGTCCATCCATCCCTATGCCTACCACATTTTAATCTTGTTGTTCACTGCAATCGTTACTATTGTATTTATTTTACTGCTGTTGTTATTTTGCTACTGCTACTATAAAATCGTTGCTACTGATAAACTATTGCGAGCAAGACTATTTCCAAGTGCACCTGAATTGATAACTCATCTGTTAAGGCTTATAAATATTCTTTGGCTCCCCTTGTGTCGAATAAATAAATTTGGGATTTACTTTCCTCGAAGACTATTGCGATCCCCTATACTTGTAGGTTACCAATGGCTGACAAATCCACTAAACAACCTATTGGTGTGATTGAGGATGGTCTACTTAGAATAGATGAGCATGTTATTCCCACTGAATTTATTATTCTTGAAATGCCAGAAGATGAAAAATTATTTATAATACTTGGAAGATATTTTCTTAGCACTGCAGGAGCGTCAGTTTATTGTGTTGAAGGGAAAATAATCTTCAATGTTTATAATGCTGAAATCATCCGATATTTTCTAAAGAAATTAGAAGCAGGAGAAAGGTATGTTCCACCGGAAAAAAGAGTTCATGTGGTAAGTGCCTTTGATCAAGGGCAACCAAAGGTAAGAATTCGAGAACAAATAAAGGGTTGAGATATTCAACCACTCCTAATAAAATTCTTAATGGGATTCAACCCATCATATTAATAAGATAAAGTTAAATAATAAAGAGTTCGTCGCATTCCTACAACTTTTTCACAGACATTTTTGTGGAAGCGCGCCCGTGAGATGCAGCTATCAAAAAGTAGTAGAAATATCGATTGAATAAGCATAGATTTAGTGTATAAAATAAAGTTTGAGTTTTATATGTGGAAACTAGCTTAATCATATTATCCAGGTTAAAAAGTGAATCTCTGAAAATTTGGGTAAAAAAGCATGTTCCAGGAGTTGTAACGATTAACTATACGGCAGGAATATTTATTCTAGCCGTATAGTTGCGGCCGTATAGTTACCGATAAAATTCTCAAAATAGAGGTCTCAGATACAGAAGGTTTGACGACCAACTATACAGTGGGACCATTTTGGTTCGGTCGTATAGTTGTGATCTGGCGTGGGGAAACCCTAATTCTCGTCGTCGCCGTAATTATACAGCGGGAGCTACCTAACCCGGCCGTATAGATCCCGCCGTATAGTTTGCCCCGACCACTTAATCGGCTCGAGTCAGGCTAGGGTTCCTCCTCCCCTCATTATTTATCTCATACTCTCTCTCAATACCTCATAAATCCCACCTAGAACTCTTGATTCTTCACGGATTTCGTTCGTTCGAGTTTGGGAATCAACAGATCGGTATATTTCTCTCCCTATCCATGCTTTATTTTAAGAATTCCATGGTTTAAATCCTCTCATTGAATTAGTGGATGAAATCAAGCTTGTTTGATTTTCTCTTTTTGATTTATCACGTTAGGATTGAATTCCTCCATGTAGAATCGTTCATATATCATGTAGAAACTATATGCCTAAGGTTTTATGTTGAAATTTCTCAGTACATCAAGATGAACAAGCTCGGTAGTATATTTCACAAGATTAAGTGCCAACATGGTGAATGCTCGGGGCTCCGGGATGAGCTCGACAACAAGTACGCCATGGTTTTGGCGAGGAAGGTGCTACCCACACAATGGGCCGATGATGGCTTTCTCAGCTCGGCAGGGTTGAGGGCGGAATTCGACCATATATGTGCAAATGCAGGGCTATCCAACCTCGCCTATGCAAGCCACTACACCTACGCTGAGCTCACCCATGAGTTCCTCGCCTCCTTCTACGACGACTTTAAGGAGAAAGGTAATGCATGCACGATGAGTTTCACCATTAACCAGCGGCCATATCAAATCACTTTTTAGCGATTTTGTGAAGCTTCTGGACTCCCTCAAGAAAGGGAATCAACTATTACAAACTTGTATAGCATCTCAAGTGGAGAAACTTGGGAGGTTATTTCTATTAATGGTGGCAGGGACTTCTACCAGAAAAAGATGTCCACCATTCAGAACCCGACCATCCGCTACTTCGCTATGTTTCTTGCTAACACTTTGTTGGGAAGAGGAGACACCAGCTCTACGGCCAATGCATACATGGCCATGATTACCAAGGCACTCTTCCCTAATGCACCGTAGAGTCCCACTCCTGCATGATGCAGCCCGTCCTACGGACGCACCTCCATCTACCACACCTAGGCCCAGTTCTTTTGGCGGCTTCTCCGAGAAGCCGCCCTACCCCCAGCTTCCTGGGGAAGCCGGTTTAAAAAATTTAGAAGGCTTCCAAAGTGGTTAAGGCTAAACTAACTTGAAAGCCTCACAAAATTTTGGAACCGGCTTCCCCAGGAAGCTGGGGGTAGGGAGGCTTCTCGAAGAAGCCGCCAAAAGAACTGGGCCCTAGTCCCCCAAGTGGACCAATGACACGCGCCCGAGCCAAGCTCCTGCAAGCCAAGGTTAACTCGCTCCTTTCCTCATGTGCTTTTGGTATACCTTTGGATGGCTTGCTACTTCATGAAACTACATTGTGTATCCTCAGCTATGAAGCAACATCACCACACCAAGCCCCCAAGGAAGAAGGACCAGGAGAAGACGCTGCTGGATCTCTGCACACCAGAGTCTCCAGTGTACACCGGAGTCTCCGGCCTACAACGGAGTCTCCGGACCTTCCTCCGGTCCGGCCCCAGGAACCAAGCTCGGGACAGTCAGAAGGCCCCTCCGGAGACGGGTCCGGAGATTGACCAGAGTCTCCGGCCCAGACCGGAGTCTCCGGACCCAACACCGGAGTCTACGGCCTGCTCGATGCCAGGCTTGTGAAGGCCTTTTGGGCCTGGCCCATGTAACCCCCAATTTCGCCCAAACTTCCAGCTTTATTCCTAAACTACCCATGTTTAAGTGGCTGGCCTATATAAAGCCCCACCCCTCTATTGTAAACCCTAGACTTGGATAATAATAGTTGAGGACACCCCTTTGAGGATCTTTCATATATTGGTCTCATGCTCCTACCAAGGGGCACCCTATTATCCACAACCTCTTAGATCTTGCCTAGTGCATTCAAGTTGTATAAGGCCTTGGGATCTCGGTTTCTCGTGCCCAAGTAGTCAAGATCTCACCAAGCACCTCGCCACCGTTGTTGGCCGTGGAGAGAGAGCTTCGCCCAACACCGATCCTAGGGATTATGTTGGACCGGTTGCCACCGGCGTGAGTTATCGGCGTGTATCGTGTTTTTGTGCACGTGATTTCATCGGGTTCTTAGTGTGTGTGTGTTCGTGGATTTCATCCTCTCTCCCCCTTCCATCGCTCTCCCCTCGATTCCCGCGGAATTCGTGAAAGATCGGGCCACCCCAAGGGGTTACCCCATAACATATTGGTATCAAGAGTAAGGTTGATCACGAATTCCCCCTCAATTTTTCTTCTATCCACCATAAATTCGAAAATTTCCCAAAAAACAGCCACAATTTGCCTTTGGATCTATCTATCGTTTTGGAGTGTTATTTGTGGTTTTGATCCGACCAAATCTTGTCTAAGGCGTTGGTCCAGCTTTTGCCTGCGTTTCCCAGCCCAATTTTGGCCAAATTTTCGCGGATTTGAGGACTCTAGGCGTGAATTTCCGCTCAAGAACACGAGCAGATCTTCCACACCGGAGTCTTCGGCCTGTGCACTGGAGTCTCTGGCCTACACCAGAGTCTCCGGCCCTGGACGCCGGTTTTGACCTTTTTCCTCTTTTCTGCATTGGCTAATCTGTCCGTTTGTTGTTTGTGTTCCGTGTGCGTGTCACCAACTAACAGATAGCTTCCGCAACATCGCCTCGCTCTTCGACACCATGGACCCCAAACTCTTCCCCGCTCCATCGACACAAGATCATCATCAACAACTAAGGTATAACTTGTGTCACCCTTGTAGCCATATCTTCCTTTGTGTGTACCTATCCTATGAGAGCAACTCATTTTGTGTTTGTCTAAGCATTATGCACTTGCCATTGGAAAGTGAGAGTGTGAGGGCAAATACAAAAGTTAACATAGTAACATAGAAAGGGAGAAAAGGAAAAAGAATCAAAAAAAAAGATACATAGTCTCCCAATACAAAGAGAGCATCAAGCTTGTAAGCAAAAGAGAGAGGAAGAAGTGCGCGAAGGCAAATGCACAAATCCGTTTCTTACCCTCTTTTGGCAAAGGAGTTGTGGTCTCTCCTTGAGTTGGCATGACAACCGAGCGTAGTCTTCGTTAGGACATTTTGTGCTCACTTTCATAGTCGTGCTAACCCCATTTTTCTCCACGTGTGTGTGTAGTCATAGGTTCTCGTCACCTTTTGAGTTGACCATTTCCTTTTGACTTGAGTTTGTTGGATCTTCTCCACTTTTGACTATCCTTTGCGTTCGATTGGTTCTTTGGTTTTCCCACAATCCTACCCATCCACCAAAAGCTTTTGAGAGTTGTAGCTTATTTGTTTGTGAGTTTCTTTGCAATTTCACTTTGCACGCTGTTCGCTCCTTTGTGTGGCAATTGGTTTGATATAATATCCAAGGTGAGGTAAAAGGCTAAATCTACGCACCCTTATTCTCCATATACAACCCTTGTCGGCTTTGCATCATGGACAGGAATGGTGAGCCGTCCCAACCACCACTACCTCCGGAGGACGACACACAATACATGACAAGATGGGACCATTGGAAGGTCCGAGGAGAATTCAAATACCGTTGTGAAGCCCTTGAGCGGCGCCAATATGAAAAATTTAGCGAAGCCCGAGTGGAGTTCAAGAACATCGACAACCGCTTCGAAGAAGTCCGAGGCCAAATGCATGCCATGCAACACAACCTCGGTCATCAAAATGAAGCTCTTGGTCGCGCCCTCGCCTCAACGGATGAGAAGCTTCAACGCCTCATTGATGGGTTAGCAAGGCCACGATCGTGAGACTCAATATCATCACGGCACTCCTCAAGTGAATCAAGTGCACCTCGCCGTCATGCTTCAAGGCACCGGGATGGACCCGTCCTTCAATCCATGAGCTCTTCTCAAGCGGTACCATCTCTGCGACACGCCGCAACGTAAAGCTATGATGGTGACCTCTCCGCAAGACCTCCAAGACGTGAAGCGGACCGGCCACAACCAAGGGCACTTGTGATTCAACAAGAGCAACCTCACATGGACCACCAAACCCATTGCCATCGACATGTTCTTTCAACAACAAGTGAAGCATCCGAAGTGGAAGAATAAAGATCACCGTCGGCGTGAATCACTCGAAGATCCACCAAGGCGTCATCATCGACATGAACGCCAACGTCGACAACATGATCATCATGACGAGCCTCCTCCAAATCAATAAGAAATAGAGCAGCCCATTGCGCATGCGGCTCGACGTCCTCCTCGCCACATGGTGCAAGACAATGCTCCTCGGCATCAAACGCGCCAACAACACGAGCAAGCTCCCCAAGATCGTCGTAAAAACCAAGTTCCACCACCAAACGCGGCACCTCAACAACCGCAAGAGCAACGCCACCATCACCAAGAAAGACATGAGAGCTCGGATGATGAAGATGGCCGTCAAAATCATGGCAACCGTCGACACCGGAACCGCAATGAAGAAGAAACTTTCGGCAAGCTCAAGTTTACCATGCCCAAGTTCACCGGTTCCAATGAACCCGAAGAATACCTCTCGTGGGAACTCAAGGTTGACAAGATCTTCCGCATGCACAACTATAGCAATGAGAAGATGATGGCCATGGCATCCCTCGAGTTTGATGAGTATGCCAACCTTTGGTGGGAACAAGTCCAACTCGCTCGTGAATCAAAAGAAGATCCCCCAATCTCAACTTGGCAAGATATGAAGGCTCATATGAGATCCCGCTTTGTTCCTTCGCACTACACGCGTGACCTTTTCAACAAGCTTCAAACGCTTAGTCAAGGGACAAAGATCGTGGAAGAGTACTTCAAGCAAATGGAGCTCAACATGATCCGTGCCAACATTGAAGAGCGTGATGAACAAACAATGGCACGTTTCCTCAATGGCTTGAACCATCCAATCAAGCGCATCACCGAGTTCCAAAAGTACAACAACATGGTTGAGCTCGTGCACATAGCATCAAAGGCCGAGCGTCAAGTGCAAGAGGACATCAAGTACAACAAGCCAAAGACGTAATTCACATACAAGCAAGCCCCGACCACTACTCCAACAACACCAAGTGGAAGCTCATCAAGTACAACCAAGCTTCCCTCAAGCCAACACTTCCTCAAGGAAAACTGCCCCCAAGTGGCAAATGCACAAAGGACGAACAACCATTCAATGGTGAGTGTTACAAGTGTGGAGGCAAAGGACACAAGTCGGTCGCATGTGGGAACAAGAAAGTTTTGTTCATCCATGACAACGGCGATTAAGAATACTTGAGTGAAGATGAGTTTGATGCAAGGGTCAAGGAAGTAATGGCACGGCAACATTTGGAAGAGGACCAAGAACTTGTGTGTGAGCATGACGCAAGTCCATCGCTTGTGGTCACAAGGGTCTTAACTACTCAAGTCAATGAGAATGAATACCAACGATCAAACATCTTCCAAACTCATGCCGGTATCAATGGGAAGTCCATCAAAGTTGTCATCGATGGTGGGAGTTGCCACAATCTTGCAAGTACGGAATTGTGTGAGAAACTCAACCTCACCCTCCATCCACATAAGCACCCCTACCATATACAATGGCTAAGTGACCAAGGGTCCATCAAGATCAAGAACACTGTCTCGGTAACGTTCTCAATTGGACCATACAAAGACACGGTGGAATGTGACGTGGTCCCCATGACGGTTTGCCATATGTTGCTAGGAAGGTCGTGGCAATATGACAAGCGTGCTTTGCATGATGGTCACTCAAACACTTATACCTTCAAATGGCTTGAAAAAACTTGTGTGTTGCAACCAATGACTCCTAGCCAAATAATTGCGGACAATGCAAAGGATTTAGCGAGGGCGCAATACACAAAACCATCTTGTGAGAAGAGTGGTGAGCGAGAGAACCACACTATAGTGAGTGAGTGCCACAAGCCAAACTCGAGTGGAAAAACTAAGAGTGTTCTTCTTTCCACCAAAAGTGAGATGAGAGAAGTGCGGAACAACCCATCCATCTTGCACTATGTCCTTGTATGCAAGGGACTAGCGCAAGGAACTAATGACTTGACAAATGTTCCTCCTTCTTTGATGGCTATCTTGCAGGAATTCCAAGATGTATTTCCCGAAGAGCTTTCTCATGGACTACCTCCTCTTCGTGGAATCGAGCACCGCATCGACCTCATACCCGACGCTCCACTCCCAAACCGCGCCGCATATCGCACGAACCCGGAAGAGACGAAGGAGATAGAACGACAAATCAACCAACTCGTCTCCAAAGGTTTGATCCAAGTAAGCACTAGCCCAAGCGCGGTCCCCGTGATTCTAGTTCCAAAAACGGATGATACGTTGCGGTTATGCATGGACTGTCGTCCAATCAATCCTATCACCGTGCGTTATCGACATCCTATACCGCGTCTTGATGACATGCTTGATGAGTTATGTGGAGCCACTATATTTTCAAAAATTCATCTTCGTAGTGGTTACCATCAAATTCGCATGGCCGAAGGTGATGAGTGGAAAACCGCATTCAAGACCAAGCTTGGTCCCTATGAATGGTTGGTTATGCCTTTTGGCTTATCAAATGTCCCATCAACCTTCATGCGCCTCATGAACCATATTTTGAGATCTCTCATTGGGAAGAGTGTCGTTGTTTACTTTGATGACATCCTTGTCTATAGAAAGTCACTAGAGGAGCATGTTACTCATGTTAAGGAGGTCCTTCAAATCCTTCGTCATGAACAGCTTTATGCTAATCTCCCAAAGTGCACTTTTGCAAAAGACAAACTCATTTTCCTTGGTTTTGTTGTGTCTTCTAATGGCATTGAAGTTGATGTCTCAAAAGTTAAGGACATACGAGATTGTCCCATACCTACCAATGTTAGTGAACTTCGTAGTTTCCATGGGTTGGCTGGCTTTTACCGTCGCTTTGTGAAATACTTTTCCACCATTGCTTGCCCCCTCAACGAATTGACCAAGAAAATGTCACGTTCGTTTGGGGAAAAGCACAACAAAAGGCTTTTGATGAGCTCAAAAAGAGGCTCACCGAAGCACCACTTCTTGCATTACCAGATTCCACAAAAACCTTTGAGGTTGAATGTGACGCTAGTGGAATTGGCATTGGAGGCGTCCTTATGCAAAATGGGCGTCCTATTGCATAACATAGTGAGAAACTCGATGGCGCACGCCTTAACTATCCCATTTATGACAAAGAGCTTTTTGCCTTGGTTCGTGTCCTTCAAGTGTGGCAACACTACCTTTGGCCCAAAGAATTTATCATCCATTCTGACCATGAGTCGTTGAAATATCTTAAGGGCCAAGCCAATTTGAGTAAAAGGCACGCCAAATGGGTTGAGTTTATGGAATCTTTTCCTTACATTGTCAAGTACAAGAAGGGCAAATAAAATGTGGTAGCGGACGCTTTGTCTCGAAATACACAAACCTTCTTACGCGACTCGAAGTAAATGTCGTGGGTCTTGATGACATCAAATCTTTGTACGCGTCCGAACCTTTCTTTGGACCAATTTTTGCAAGATGTTCAATAGACAAAGGGATTGATGATTTCTATTTGCATAAGGGTTTCCTTTTCAAACAAAACAAGATTTACATTCCGAAGTCGTCTCTCCAAATTTTGCTTCTTCAAGAGTCCCATGGTGGAGGCCTTATGGGTCACTTTGGCCATGACAAGACATATGACATGCTATCCACTCACTAATTTTGGCCAAAGATGAAGCGCGACGTCGAGCGCCACGTCCAACGATGCACTACATGTGTCCAAGCTAAGTCTAAGTCTAACCCCTTTGGTCTTTATATGCCATTGCCTATTACTCATGCACCTTGGTCGGACATTAGCATGGACATTGTGTTAGGATTGCCTAGATCTAAACATGGACATGATTCTATATTTGTGGTAGTGGATCGCTTTTCCAAAATGGCACACTTCATTCCATGCCATAAGACCGATGATGCTTCACATGTAGCAAATTTGTTTTTCAGGGAAATAATTCGGCTACACGGTGTACCAAGAACAATAGTCTCCGACCGCGACGTCAAATTCATGAGCTACTTCTGGAAGACACTCATGGCCAAGCTCGGCATCAAGCTCCTCTTCTCGTCCGCCTCGCATCCTCAAACCGATGGAAAAACTGAGGTCGTCAATCGAAGCCTTGGCACACTCCTACGTGTGTTTATAAAGAATAACCTTAAAGACTGGGAGGAATGTATTCCACACCGAGTTCGCCTACAACCGCGCCAAGCACTCCACCACCATGAGGAGCCCGTTCATGATCGTCTATGGCTTCGAGCCTCTCACTGCGCTCGATATCCTTCCACTTTCGCTTCATGACCATGCCAATATGGACGTGGTCAAGCGTGCCCAAACAATGAAGAAACTCCATGAAGACACAAGAGCTACGATCGAGAAACAAGTCCTTCGCCAAGCATCAAGGCTAAACAAGAACAAGAAAGAGATGATCTTCGAAGAAGGCGACCTTGTGTGGATACACTTGAGTAAAGACCGCTTCCCCAAGGACCGCGACTCCAAACTCAAGCCAAGAGGTGATGGGCCGTTCAAAGTACTAAAAAGGATCAACAACAACGCCTACATCATTGATATCCCAACACCCAAGTATCTTGTGAGCCCGACGTTCAATGTCAAGGACCTCTCACCCTACCATGGAGAAGATGAAGTTGAGAAGGTTGAAGAGTCGAGGACGACTCTTTCCCAAGGGGGGGGGCGCTGATGCAGCCCGTCCTACGGACGCACCTCCATCTACCACACCTAGTCCCCCAAGTGGACCAATGACTCGCGCCCGAGCCAAGCTCCTACAAGCAAAGGTTAACTCGCTCCTTTCCTCATGTGATTTTGGTCTACCTTTGGATGGCTTGCTACTTCATGCAACTACATTGTGTATCCTCAGCTATGAAGCAACATCACCACACCAAGCCCCCAAGGAAGAAGGACCAGGAGAAGACGCTGCTGGATCTCTGCACACCGGAGACTCCGGTGTACACCGGAGTCTCCGGCCTACACCGGAGTCTCCGGACCTTCCTCCGGTACGGCCCTAGGAACCAAGCCCGGACTCGAAGGCCTCGGAGGCGGGTCCGAGATTTATGAGTCTCGGCCCAGACCGGAGTCTCCGGACCCAACACCGGAGTCTCCGGCCTGCTCGATGTCAGGCTTGTCAAGGCCTTTTGGGCCTGGCCCATGTAACCCCCAATTTCGCCCAAACTTCCAGTTTTATTCCTAAACTACCCCTATTTAAGTGGCTGGCCTATATAAAGCCCCACCCCTCTATTGTAAACCCTAGACTTGGATAATAATAGTTGAGGACACCCCTTTAAGGATCTTTCATCTATTGGTCTCATGCTCCTACCAAGGGGCACCCTATTATCCACAACCTCTTGGATCTTGCCTAGTGCGTTCAAGTTGTAAAAGGCCTTGGGATCTCGATTTCTCGTGCCCAAGTAGTCAAGATCTCACCAAGCACCTCGCCCCCGTTGTTGGCCGTGGAGAGAGAGATTCGCCCAACACCGATCCTAGGGATTATGTTGGACCGGTTGCCACCGGCGTGAGTTATCGGCGTGTATCGTGTTTTTGTGCGCGTGAGTTCATCGGGTTCTTCGTGTGCATGTGTTCGTGGATTTCATCCTCTCTCCCCATTCCACCGCTCTCCCCTCGATTCCCTCGGAATTCGTGAAAGATCGGGCCACCCCAAGGGGTTACCCCATAACACTGCAGCTCTATTCCTCCAGCACCTCCGCCACCAGAGCAACAAAAAGAAAGGTGACATTCACATTGGTGGATTGGTAATGACGAGGTTTAATCTCGTCAATGCCCATTGTTATGGACTTGGGTTTTGGAGAAGATGGGGATGCTGGAGATCGTGGCATGGTTAACAGACAAGCAACCAGGGGACACGAGATTTACCCAGGTTCAGGCCCCCGGAGGGAAAACCCTACTCCTGCTTGTCTGCTCTTTGATTACGGCGGAACCGAATGTTACAGGGTGCGCAGATTCGATCTGGCGTGGATGCGTGTGTGAAAGTATGAGTCGAGTTGCCCTAGGACGTGCCCTCCTGGCCTTTATATAGACTTAGGCAGGTCCCGGACATAGTCCTAGTCGGTTACAAGTTCTAGGGTTTTACCCCTTTGAATTTCCTATCTCCTCTAGTCTTGCTCTCCAAGGATCCGAAGACGTCATGGGCCTTGGCCACCCGAAAATCTTCATGGGCCAGCGTATGTCTGCCGTGGGCCTTCCTTGGGCTGGACTAGGTATGTTGAAGTTACGTACCCGTAGGGTATAACCATGTCAGTAGCCCCCGAGTGATCAGTCGAATCGTAGATTCGGCTGAGGACTCTTCCATCCTTCGGGAGCATCTATATGTTAATAGTATATGTGTGTAGGGATTGTTGATGCGTGTGCCTGACTCACCCGACGGATCAGGTCGATTAAGCATCTTAGGACGAAACAACACGATCTTCTTCAGGTTCGGGTCCCTTAACCCGGGCCTGGAACATATGCTGGCGTAATTCAACTCAGGCCGTGGAGGACTTATAGGAGTGGAATTCCAGTGATTTTAATTGGTGTACCCAACGCGTCCGTCGGGATTTTTCATCGTACCTGTTGGTACGGATTCATACTAGCAAAGCGCAGTCAGGTGCGTTGCCAGGCCATCAGATGATATATGTAGGTCGTATCTTTGCGTCGCAGACGCAGCATCCGAACATTTATCACCTCGGAGGTGCTTCGGGTGGCCAAGGATATTGTCGCTCACTCAGCGTTTTGTTGGGGAAGAGTTGCCAAAAAGTTTTTGCGTGTTGATCCGAAAGATCGCAGTCGAAGATTTCATAGGGTGCGACCAGTATCCTATGGGAGTAACCCCAAGTGTCTGCTCGAGTCGTGAACTCGACGAGACTTTTAGTTCAAGCATTGTTTCAATCATTAGGTTCGCAGGACTCGAAAATTTTCGGATGCTTAAATCCATCCTCCCTATGGGAGTAGCCCCCGAGTCCGTAGTGGAGTCGTAAACTCGACGTAGGACTCAGAGAAATAATTTTGTCTTCATCTCATGCAGCCGGGCGCGGCCGCTCGATAGGAGTAGCCCCCGAGTATTTAGTCGAATCGTAGATTCGAGTGAGTAATCTTAGCTGTGGAGCCGAAGTAGTGCTAGTATAGCCTTTGATGACATCAGTGCTTACGATCGATGACCTCAAGCGTTTGCTACGCCAGAGATGACTTGACTGGACGAAGCGTGGGTCCCACTTGCTGACTTTGAATTGACCGGTCACGTGCGGCGTGGAGATGATTGCGGCGTCTCCTCGATTTCCGCGCGTAGTGGACGGCGTGGTAACGACGGTTCGTTTTGGTGCTGACACGTGTACGGACAGATCTACCGTTGGCGTTAGGTATTCTCGATGGACAGCCGGCGTGCGTCGTCTTCGCTGTTATAATCCCTGGTGAAATCGTGGTTTGTTTTTCACTGCAGCAGTTCATCTATTCACTGCCTCCTTGTTCTTGAGCGACTCTTACTACGCGCTGAGCTTTCCTTCCACATTTCCTTCGTTCTTTCTGCGTTGTCATCGCTACCACCGCTGCAGCGCCATGGGGAAAACAAATAAGTCCTCATATGTGGTTGGGACCAGCGCCGCCGGAGGAAAGAAGGGCACCGCCACTGCTCGTGTCACTGACGGTGGCTGGCGGCGATCAGAAAAGCGGGAGAGCGATCTCCGCAAACTGCGCGAGCGGAGCCTGATCCCGCAAGACGCGACGTCCGTGAAACTCCCCGGCAATGAGGTAATCCCCCGTCCTCCATCTGGGTATCGGGTTATGTTTGTTGCCTTCATGATTCGCGGGTTTTTTTTTCGGTCCATGACTTCCTTCGTGGACTGCTCTTTTTCTATGGAGTTCAACTCCATCATCTGTCTCCCAACTCCCTTCTCCACATTGCGTGTTTTATCACGCTTTGCGAGTGTTGGCTTGGCATTGAGCCGCACTTTGGCCTCTTCCGGAAGCTTTATTCCGTGAAGAGGCAGTCTGGTTCGGATGGTGTGTATCCCATTGGGGGTTTCATCATCTCCCTCAGTCCCAATGTGCAGTTCTTTTCCTTTTCCATGTCCGAATATGTCCATTACTGGCGGAGGAAATGGTTTTACATCCGTGACTCCGTACTGCCTGGGCAAGATTTTTGTCTCGTTCCTTTTGACCCCTCCCAATTGATTGAGAAGAAGAGATCCTGGAAAAACCAAATCTTAGACGGTGAGGTGGCGGAGATAGAGGCCATGTACCGTCGGGTGGAGGATCTCCAATTGATTCCTGAGAAGGAGGTGAACGGTGTCGACATCATCCGGACGTTTCTTGAGCGTCGGGTGCAGCCCCTCCAAGCGAGGGCGCATCCGATGTTTCTTTACTCTGGGCGCCGTGATCCGACGAGGGTTTCGAGTGATAAAATCTCCGAGGTGGAACTTGACAAGGCTCTTCGCGCGCTGTTGAAGTTCAAGGCCGACGAAGAAATCCCGGGGAAGTCGCGGACTTCTCCCTTTTCTTCGACATTGGTCGTACCGGAGGTGTAGATTTGCGCACGTAGTGCTCCCCTTTTGTTTTTGTCAGCTGTGTACTTTTTCCTTTTTTTGCTAACAAAGTTCCTTTTCCTTTTGCAGAGCTTCAAAGTCTGCATGGCACCACCGATGCCGAAAGGTATCCGAATGCCCGGATAATGAAGTGGTGGATTCCGTGTCGAGCTCGTCGGCGTGATCCCCGGCGGAGGATGCCGACAAATCAAGTGAGGACCATTCGCAGCGATCACGGAGCTCTAGCGAGTCGTCGGATGCCTCGACTCCTCCGACTCCCGAAACCCTCGGGCCTTGAGCGTCATGATGATGTTCATGGGGTTCTTCCTCTCCCTTCCGCCATTCACATGCGGGCTGTTGCTCACCCTCCAAAGAAAGCGAAAGAAGGAAGAAAAGAAGGAGGAGAAGAAGGAAGAAAAGAAGGAGGAGAAGAGGGCCCGAAGGGCTTCTCCTATCTTCGACCTGAGCGCGTTGGTCTCGTAAGTTTTCTTGTTGCCACTGTTGTCCTTTGTTCCCTTATTATTTTTTGCACCTGTGTTGACTGGTTCGTATGCAGGCAATCCTCCGACGGCTCTAGTGATGGTGAGCGCGAGATGATGGGGGAGTCGAACATTGCGTCGCCTCCTCCTCAGACGGTGGCGACTTCTGGTGATGCTGCGCCAGTTCCTCCTGTGCAGGAGAGGCTGGTGGTTGTGCCCCAGAATTTCACAGGCGGGCCTGCGGGTTCGCCTTCGGAGCACGTAAGTTTTTCTGCTTGATGTTACAGGGGGAGACCCCGAGTGTCTTCGTATGCTGATGTTGTTTATGCTTCGTTGTGTTGGACGTAGCCCCCAAGTCCTGCTCTTACTACTATTGCCTGTTGCTGCAGCCTTTTGTCCAAGAGGCCAAGCGGTTGGTGGAGGAACGCCTGACGCTGGAGGCGAAACTGCGGCAGCTTCAAGGTATTCGTCTGCCTTGTAGTACTTCTCTTGCTTATCCTGGTCCTGTTCTTTAACACTTGCTTGTTGTAAATGCAGAGGAGCATAACGACTCTCTCCGTGAGGTCGATGATCTGAAGAAGAGCCTTGGCCAATCGGCGCAGAAGTCCGAAGCTGCCGCTGGTGCGAGAGAGCGTCTTGAGCTGGAGCTGACGAAGGAAGCGGAAGCGAAAGAGCGTCTGCAGCAGGAGGCCGTAGATCGTGAGGAGCAGCTGGCCACCGTTGCGGCTGCTCGTGAAAGAGGGGTGGTGGATAAGCTCATGGCTGCTGCCAAGGCTATTTCGGGTGAGTACAAGCTTCTGGACTTGTTTCTTTTTCTACGGATCTTCTTCTATGCTGCCTTTCTTCATATTTTTCTTCTTTTTTGTCTCAGATGCCGCAGGCATCGAGTTCGACCGTGGTGCTCTGGAGCATGGGAGTGCTCTAGATGATGCCACTGTGGCGGTCGAAGACCGCTGCAGCACCGCCGTCAACTCCCTTGCCAAGGCGAAAGAGGTCCTAGGTCGCTTCTACCAGGAGCTTTTTCCGAAGGGCGCACCCCTTGAAGATGTGGATGCCCTGGCAGAGGCTTTGTCAGCCGAAGCGCCTGCAGCGTACAAGCGCAAGCAGAAGGGCATCGGCGCGTCCGTTGGGCTGGCGATGGCCATGGCGGCTGGGGCGGAGCTGGACCTGCCCCAGATCACTTCTCGGATGCCGACGGCTGCGAATGGATCTGAGGTAGCCTTCGCCGCCTACTCCGCTCGCTGCAGACGATATGGGCCTAAGCTCATTGACTTGCCGTCGAAATGCGCATCGGCAAGTGGCGAGGCCAAAGCTAGCGATGCGGTTACGAGGCGACTCAGTGTCCTGCACCTTAGGCATAGTAGACGTAGGGTAGTTTGTAGTCATCTTTTGTTGTAAATATCTTTTGTAGTACCATCCTTGTGCCATGTAGTGGTCATATATTTTTTAATGAATTCCTCTGAGTTATGCTCTAGCCTTGGCTAAATGTTTGTGTGCCTTCTTTTTTCTGCTGCTGTAGGTTCCTTCGGGCGCTGACCCAGTTGACACTTCATCCGAAAGGCCCTTGCGACCGTCATTGGATGATTCCTCGCAGCTCGCTTTTCCTCGAGATCACGTGCGCAGCTTGGAGAGGGATTTGCTCGGGTTACGCGGTCGTGCCGACGTTTGGAAATCCAAGGCAGATCGTGGTGCAGCCAGAGAGGAGTATTTGATGGCGGAGCTGGGTCGGCTGTCCGAGCAGCTGCAATGTAAGTTGATCCTTCTTTCGGGCTGTGGCTCAGTTCTTCGGGTGAGCCTGCTGGCCTTATTCTTGTTTTGTGCGGTTGTCGCAGGTGCCAATCTTGCTCCGAGGAAAGAAAAGGAGTGTATCGCTGTTCGAGTCAATTTCTTGACTCAACAGGACATGGAGGTCGGCGGCTTCTTCTGGATGGACCGCGATCGCGCCATGGTTCTGGCGACGGTGCAGGATCGTGTCTATCAGGTCTCGCGGGTGCTCCGCCAGGTGCAGACATCACTTTCCTCGGTGTTGCACGTCATGTTTCCTTTGGATGTCGTGCTGACGACCCTGCCAGGTCTTCTGTCGAGGTTTCGGAGTGCCAGCAATGTCAATGAGCTGGTGCGGCAGCAGCTCGTCGCAGGGGAGAAGGCTGCCTTGTCTCTTGTGAGGTGCACAGCGACGAGATTTGCTGCTGTGGCGTGGGCCACCTCCTCGACCGATGGTGGCGAGTGGAATATGCGCGCATTACGCTGTGTAAGGCGATATGCCGAACAAATTGTAGATTTGTTTGAGCAGCGTGCTCAGGTTATTCTTCAGAATAGGTAGGACCTAAAAATAAACAGATAGATGTAAAATTTGTATATTGCGGCTGGGCGTTTATGTGCCCTTTTTTTGTAAAGGTTTGCTTGTTTGTGAGCACGCAGTGCTTTGATTGAGTACGTGCCCTTTTCGTTTGCCTGACGTAGTCAGCTACTCAGGTGTACACGTTTGATCCTCAGTCGATGAAATCGTGAGGTGGGGGGAGCCCCCAAGTGTGTATGTAGCATGTAGTAAAGTTGCAGAAAAATAGTCAACCGAAGGTTGGGGGCGAGACACTTAGCTTTATTTATATCGTGATGGAGGAGGTACATGGTTCGGCTGAGTAGCCTTGGCTGAAAGCCTTATTGAAAGTAAAAAAGGGTAGGTTGCTACGGGTAGAATCGTCGCAGGTGCGAGATGTTCCATGGGTTGGAGTATGCGACTCCAGACTCCACGTGCTTGAGGCGATAGGCGCCACCTGGGATGACTTCGGTGATGACATAGGGTCCTTCCCATGGTGACTCGAATTTATTCGGTCGCTTTTGCTTGAGTCGTAAGACGAGGTCTCCTTCGACGAAGGACCTTGGGCGCAACCGTCGGCTGTGGTAGTTGCGGAGACTTTGCTGATACACCGCTGATCTAGCTGCTGCTATATCCCGTGCTTCGTCGAGTGTGTCGGCATCTTGATGCAGTGTGGATTCGGCTTGTATGGCGACGACTCGGACTGGTGGCGATTGCCGGTATACGGCCTCGACTCGTGCACCATGAAGAACGGTGTGTAGCCGGTGGAGCTGTTTGGCGTACGTAAGCTCCACAGATGACGGTAGCTCTTTCATCCAGTTTCCAGCTTTGTGCTCGAGTGAGCTCATGAGGCGCTTCTTGATGCCAGCGCCGATTAGGCCGTTGGCCTTTTCCACTTGCCCGTTTGTTTGCGGGTGTGCCACTGAGGCATACGTGATATTGATCCCGAGGCCTTCGCAGAAGTCCTGGAATTCTTCGGAGATGAAGTTCGATCCGTTGTCGGTGATGATGCTGTGCGGTACGCCAAACCTGTAGACAATGGATTCGAAAAACTTGACGGTCATTTTGCCCTTCTGGTTGGTGACTGGCATGGCCTCGATCCACTTGGTGAATTTGTCGACTGCGACCAGGAGGAAGACGTGTCCTCCTTTCGAAGATTTTGGCAGTTTGCCGATCATGTCAAGGCCCCATTGGGCGAAAGGCCAGGCTATGGGTATGGGTCGAAGTTCGGACCCAGGTGTGTGCGGTTTGTCGGCGAACCGTTGGCACCCATTGCATCTTCGGACGATGTCCTTCGCGTCGCTCATGGCCGTTGGCCAGTAGAATCCTGCTCGCAGAGCTTTGGCGACGAGGGAGCGGCTACCTGCGTGGTGGCCATAGATGCCCTCGTGGATATCTTGGAGTATGGCCTTGCCGTCGTTGATGGTGACGCACCGTTGTAGTACGCCCGTAATGCTGCATTTGTACAGCTCGCCGTTGATGATGGTGAAGGCTTTTGACCGACGAGATACGCGCCGGGCATCTGTCGGGCTGTCTAGCAATTCTCCGTTTATCAGGAACTGGAGGTATGGACGTGTCCAAGTTTCTTCGACTGCCATGACCTGCATCAGGTTGACCATGGCAACTTCGGTATCCAACTTTTCGGGTCCTTCATGACCTTCGGGTAGCGTAGCCCCCGAGTGTTCTTCTTATTCGGGTGATCCCTTGGGGAATTTCCGCTTGATGGATGGCACGCAGATCTGTTCGAGGAACACACCTGGTGGTACCTTTGCACAAGTGGAGCCGATGTTGGCGAGTCTATCGTCCTCCTCGTTGCTCTCTCTTCCAACGTGCCGAAGTTCGCAGCCGTCGAATTCTCCTTCGAGTGCGTTGTATAGCGCGCGGTACGCGATCATGTTTTCGGCGTGTGCGTCACACTCATTCATCGTCTGCTGTACGACAAGGTTGGAGTCACCGTAGATGACCAGGCGCGTTGCGCCACATATTTTTGCCATCTTCATGCCATGGATGAGGGCTTCGTATTCGGCTTCGTTGTTGGAGGCTCTGAATTTCATCCGAAGGACGTACTTCATCTTGTCACCTTGCGGGGAGGTCAGTATGACTCCTGCCCCTGCTCCGGCTTCGCGTTTGGAGCCGTCAAAATGCATTGTCCAGGACTGCGACATTTAAGGGTGTCGTGCTGCAGCTCCATCCAGTGTACCAGGAAGTCCGGAAGGACTTGGGATTTGATTGTGTGTCGCTTCTCGTAGACGATGTCCAAGGGTGATAGTTCAATGCCCCACAGGGCCACACGTCCTGTGGCCTCTGGGTTATTCAGGATGATGTTTAGGGGTGCCTCGTTGACGACCATCACCTGATGCTCCTGGAAGTAGTGGCTTAGTCGTCGAGCCGTCATGAACACGCTGTAGGCCAGCTTCTGGTAGTGCGGGTACCGCTGTTTTGTTGAGTGAGTACCTCGCTGAGGTAGTAAATTGGGCGCTGGACCCCGTGGGTCTTGCATTCTTCGGGTCGTTCTACCACGAGTACGGTGCTGACCACCTGGTGTGTGGCTGCTATGTACAGCAGCAGGGGCTCGCGCTCCTTTGGCGTGACCAAAACGGGCGAGGTGGAGAGGAGCCGCTAGAGGCTTTCGAATGCGTCGTTGGCTTCTGGTGTCCATTCGAACTTGTTTGCCTTGCGCAGCAGCTGGTAAAATGGTAGGGCCTTCTCGCCCATGCAGCTGATGAACCTGCTTAGTTCCGCTACTCGCCCTGCGAGCTGCTGAACGCCCTTGAGGTTTTTCGGCTTCTCCATTGTCATGATAGCTTTGATTTTCTTCGGGTTCGCTTCGATCCCTCGCTGAGAGATGAAGTACCCGAGCATCGACCGAGGGACGCCAAGGCGACTTTTCTCGGATTGAGCTTGATCCTGGCGATCAAGGTTATCGAACGCCTCGCAGATCGCCGATAAGTGTTCTTGCCTCCTTGGTTTTATGACTATGTCGTCGACATAGACTTGGACGTTATGACCGATCGATCCTTGAGGCAGGCCTGCGCATGCATCGCTGATGCGTGGCGCCCGCGTTCTTTAGCCGAAGGGCATTGTGTTATGTGAGAATACTCCGAACGGTGTGATGAACGCCGTTTTCTCTTGATCGTCGACCTTGAGTCGAATCTGGTTATAGCCTGAGTAGGCGTCGAGGAAGGAGAGCTTCTCACAACCTGCAGTCGAATCGATGATCTGGTCGATCCGAGGTAGAGGGAAGTGGTCCTTTGGGCAGTGTTTATTTAGTGACGTGAAGTCCACGCACATCCGCAGGTTGTCCGTGTCCTTCTTCGGGACCATCACCGTATTTGCCAGCCACTCGCTTTCCTTGATTTCCCGGATGAAGTCTGCTGTGAGTAATCTGTTGATCTCCTTGCCGATAGCTTCGGCTCGTGGCTCCGACAGTCTTCGGATGGACTGCTTGACTGGTTTGGTGTCTGGGAAGATGTTGAGTGCGTGCTTGGCGAATTACTTGGGAACTCCTGGCATGTCCGCAGGACACCAGGCGAAGATTTCCCAGCGCTCATGGAGGAATTCAACGAGCGCGCCTTCCTATGCGGTGCTGAGGTCGTTAGCGATCAGCGCCGTCTTGGAGGCGTCTGTTGGATGGACCTGCACTTTCTTGGTGTTGACGGTGGAGTCGAAGGACATGTCAGGTGCGTTCTGCCTTGTGACTGGGGGTAGCCCATTGTCCGTCACCTCGCGGAGCCTTACGAGCTCGTCTTGCATGCCTAAGGACTGGGAGATTTTGTTGAAATCCATGTCGCATTGGTCCGATCGGGTGAAGCTCCCGTGGACTGTGATGACGCCCCTTGGTCCTGGCATCTTGAGTAGTAGGTATGCGTAGTGTGGGACGGCCAGGAACCTTGCGAATGCTACACGTCCCAGGATGGCATGGTATTGCGACGGTCAGTCCACCACTTCGAATTCTAGGCGCTCCTGCCGAAAGTTGTCCGGCTTCCCGAAGATGATGTCGAGCCCTATTTTGCCCAGGGGGAAGATGCCCTTCCCTAGGACAATGCCGTGGAACGTTGTGTCCAATTGTTCCAGGCTGCATTGTGGGATCCGCATAGCTGCTAGAGTGCTTGCGAACATTAGGTTGATGCCGCTGCCGCCGTCCATGAAGACGCGACTCATCTCGAAGCCTCCGATCTGCGCCTCGGCACGAAGGCAGCATGACACAGGCGAGGATCTGGCAAGGGTGATCCGCGCGAGTGAATGTGATGCAGGACTCCGATCCGCTGAGGTACTCAGGGATTGCAGGCGGAGTTGCCACGGCCAAGTTGATTTGTCGGGTGATTTTCTTCTGCACCCTATTTGTGGGGCGTCCCTTCTGGATCATATTTAGTGCTCCCTTTGGTGGGGGGTATGGGACCCCGGCGTTGTTTTGCGCTGGTGCGACTGGTTGATTTGGGCCTCCAATAGGCGGCGGTGGAGGAGCTCCGTGTGCTATGTCACCTGGCGCAGGTGTGTTTCCGAACGCAGGAATTGGAGCTTGTTGCCTCATCTGCACCATGCCTTCGCTGAGTTTCTGGAACTCGCGGCAGTCCTTGAGCATGTGGCTGGCTTTCTTTTTGCCATCCTGTTTTTCGATGTAGAAGTGGATGGTGCATGGACCCGAAAGTTTGTCGAATGCTGAGGGTCCATTGTCGCGGTCGCGGCGTTGCCATGACTGTGTTGATTGTCCGTTGTCGCGGAAGTTTCCGATGCGGTATCCTCCGTTGTTGCGGCTGTTGTCGTTACGGCGGTCGGCGTAGCCGGCCGCGACCATGTCGGGTCCGTCGCGGTCCTCATAGACGCGCGATCTCCTCTTGCTGCGGCGTTCGCGTCTTCGGCCGTAGTCGTCCTCTTCATCTGATTGCGCTCGCTGGATGCAATCTTCGCCATCTGCCCAACTGTTGGCAATTTCCATGAGGTGGTCGAGTGTCTTGGGCTTTACACGCCCAAGTTCCTCCTTGAAGTCTGGGCGTTTGACGCCGTCCCTGAAGGTGTCGATGGACCTCTCTTCGGAGATGTGTGCTGCGGAGTTCTTGGTCGTACACCAGCGTAGTATGTACGAGCGAATAGATTCACCCGTTCTCTGAGTGCAGGCTCGCAATTCTTCAATTGAGGCGGGCCTCTTGCTGGTGCCTTTGAAGTTTCGGATGAAGCTGTAGGCGAGCTCCTCCCAGCTTCGGATGGATCCTGATGATAGGCTGCTAAGCCAGACCCGCGCCGCGCCTGTCAGCTACAGCTGAAGGCATTGCATGGCGGTTTCTTTGTTGCCTCCATGAAGCTTGACGGATGACAGATGGTCACTAAGCCAGGACTTTGGATCTTGCGTGCCGTTGAACTTTGGAGTATCCGAAGGAAGCTTGAAGTTGCGTGGCATCTATGTTCGCCGAACAGATCTGCTGAAGCATCGAGCTCCGCAGAGTTCTCCTTCGTCTTCATCCATCTCAGATTCGGACGAGCACGCGCTAAACGCGCGTGCTTTGTCTATCTTGCGCTGTGTAAGCTTGTCTCTGGCGTCGTAGTCGCGTTTATGGCGGTGCGAGCTCTTCTTTCTTCGAGGGAGATCGTGCTCCTCTTCCTCTTCGGATGAGGGGGTGGGGCTCCGGTCGCGCCTGGCCGGAGCTTTCTTCTTCGGCTCCGCAGGAGCGTCTTCGTGGAGCGCAGCTCCGATTAGTCCTAGTCCGGTGAGTGCGGACCTATGCATGGCCATGTTCGGGTCCCCCTCCGGAGGTGGGTGAGCCGCGAGGTACGCAGTGGCTGCCATGATCGCAACTTGTGGCGTCTTCGGGATGATGTTGCCGTCGGCATCCATATCCATTAACGATGTGTGGAGAGTTCGGGCCACGTCGCGCCGCTCCTTGGGATCCATGTTTTCCACCCGTGAGCGGTGCTTGTTTCCCTGGTTTCCGTTTGTGCTAGAGCCGGGTGCGATGGCGGAGAGCGCAGATCGTCGCGCGCTGGACTCGGAGGCTGCTTGCTTGCGCTTGTCTAGCGTCTCCTGCATCTTGACTTGTTTCTTGTGCTCCTCGATGAGGAGGTAGTGATATGCCATCAGTAGGTCACGTGAGTCGTCTGCAGGTAAGACGATGTCACCTGCGACGGCACTGCAAGCCTGGACCCATCCTTCTTTGCTAAGTTGGATGACGTGACCGTTGCTTTCCCTGTTGGGTGGGGGGGACTGGCTTCTTCTGTTTTCGTCATTTTCGCCGTTTTGATTGGGTGGCGGGTTAGGCGTTTCCTCGTCGGTTTGGATGACCGCGGCACACAGATAGCGCTTGCAGATTGGTCGGCTGCTGCCGCAGCTTTCGGATCCGGAACCGTAGGTTCCTTCATCCGAAGGTGGATCGCACAGATCGGAGTTGCAGTTGCTGCTGCTATAGAACTCATATGTTGATGGTGACGTGCGTAGCACGGGGTGTGGAGCCCACGAAGCGGGCCTGATTGACGGCACGGGCACCCACTTAGGGAGGCGGAGGGTGCCAGTTTGTCCCACCTGGAAGCAGAAGCTCCCGAACAAAATTTCGAGTCCGTCGCCTACGGGCTCGAAATCCTTCATGGTATCCGACGAGTGGGCGGTGAAGTCGAAAGCGCCGAAGAGGAGGTGATTCTCCGTCGCCGCGGAGTTGTAGATCGATCGGGTCGGAACCGTCACAACCGTTAATCAAGAGCCCCAATTCCCACAGACGGCGCCAATTGACGAGGTTTAATCTCGTCAATGCCCATTGTTATGGACTTGGGTTTTGGAGAAGATGGGGATGCTGGAGATCGTGGCACGGTTAACAGACAAGCAACCAGGGGACACGAGATTTACCCAGGTTCAGGCCCCCGGAGGGAAAACTTTACTCCTGCTTGTCTGCTCTTTGATTACGGCGGAACCGAAGGTTACAGGGTGCGCAGATTCGATCTGGCGTGGATGCGTGTGCGAAAGTATGAGTCGAGTTGCCCTAGGACGTGCCCTCCTGGCCTTTATATAGACTTAGGCAGGTCCCGGACGTAGTCCTAGTCGGTTACAAGTTCTAGGGTTTTACCCCTTTGAATTTCCTATCTCCTCTAGTCTTGCTCTCCAAGGATCCGAAGACGTCATGGGCCTTGGCCACCCGAAAATCTTCATGGGCCAGCGTATGTCTGCCGTGGTCCTTCCTTGGGCTGGACTAGGTATGCTGAAGTTACGTACCCGTAGGGTATAACCATGTCAGGTAACCCACCTAATCCAAGATCTTGGATTTTTCAATACCTATTGTGCAACCTGTTGATGGCTCCATACTTAAGGATGTCAAATAAATAACTGCTTGTGGCTTCCTCGGTGTATACCGAGCTAATAGGAGGCTTTGAGCCTATCAATTTGGTTATCTTGATGTTGCACAGGATGATCAGGTGCCATTACCTTGTCAATAGGCCTTCTCGATTCAGGAAAGGCAAAATTGGATTCTCACCAAGGATCAAGTGACGAAGATCATGGAAGCACTCTATCCTGACTCCGAGGAAGATGAAGAAGGGGAGCAGCAGGATGAGCAAGAGCAGCAGAAGGAGAAGGAGTACAACCCTGCTTGGGAAGGAAAACAACAATAGGAGCAGGAGGGACCTTGGGACTCATGGCCCAATCAGTAGCAACAACAGCAGGGGTTCAACAATGCCCCCTATGAATATTTTCTGTAGATCAACCAACGCGTTGGGGAGATTGACCAGACTCTGCATGGACATCCGTACCCGCCGCCGAACGACGGCAATAACTAAGCATGACAACAACCTAAGCTTGGGGAGGTTTGAAAACCTCCAAACTTTGCATTCATATTTTTATTTTCTTCTTTTGATTTATTTTCTTTTCCAAGAATTGCATGTTTACTTTTAGTTTGCATTATTAAACCAGAAACACAAAAAAATTAGTTGTAATCTTTATTGCAAATTTGTTTTTTTCTCGGAGATTGCTCAATTTCAGGTGACTTGGCAATAGGTAAATATAGAGGGGATTCGACTCAAGTATGAGAATAAAGCAAGAAATAGGAGGTATCACATTCCTTTCATCACCTCTTCTGCAACTTTAAATTGATCCTGCAATTATTTACTCACTTGCAATTGAGCCACTCCCCACTTAGCTTGTTATCCTATAAATTCTATTCCTTTGCCAGTGTCCTCTTTTAGCTTTGAAATAATGAGCAATGAACTTGTTTAAAATATTTCTGACATTTTTACAACAATAAAAAGCATACAAGAGATGAATTGAGTCCATGTTTAGCCCAACGGATTTGATTTTAGAACTACTCAATCCCATTAAGCTTAATGTAAATAGACTCGATAGCACCCTTGAATGAAATTGTCTGATAAAATGGATGCTTCGAAGTAGTAGAAATTACGACGCTGCTTTTTCTAATAATTACAGTAATATATTGTTTTATGCGTGTCATTACAACACTATCGTACTCCATGGGGAACTATTAACTCTGCTGACCAACGAATGATCTAAATGTGGGAAACCACTTAATTTCGGCTATTGAGTTATGTAAGCGTCTATAGCTGCAAAGTTATGACGGGTAAAATTTTAGTCTCCTCGTGGTTTCACGTTCCAAGTGAAGTTCTAGTACTCCTCTGACCCATATTGCTCAACAGTTATGAAAGAACATATGGGCCCCCATGTGTGGTTTTGGCAATTAATGACAATCTTTATGGACTAATGTGTGTATTAAGTTGTACTTGTAGGATTTATCCATTGGCATCGCTTGGAGCTTGTGTCGGCTTCAAGGTCGATGAAATGAGAAGAAGTTATGTTGTGCAAGCTCAAAATGCGCCATCTATAGAAGATCTCATGTTTGATGCTTGCCATCCTCGGTGATCATGGATAGATGATGTGGAATCAAGAAAGGCGTTCCACCTTGAGAAGGGCAAGATCGTCTACATCGAGCTCATGTGGAATGCTCAAGGCAAAGGTATAATCTTGATAGGTTTTCCCTTTTGCCGGTCTCATGTTGTGTGTGGGAGACCGAGTTTAGGATAGATAACCGTACTATCAAGAGGGGCTCTCGTATGAGTAATTCGGTCACATCGTTCGGAGAGAGCTCAAACCTTTGCATACTTGCATCATCGTATTTGGTTGTTATTTGGTCTCACTCATGTGAGGATATAAAGCTTGTGTTAATATCCATAACAAGTTCTTGTTCATCAAAATCGGATCTTCCGTTTGTATCTTGTTGCGATTTTGATTTATGCGGCTTTTCGGTTTGTCACCAAGTGAGGTATCTCACATTATTCTACTTGATACTTTATCACTTGGTGATAACCAATATTTCGTCCTCTATCCAACGCAATTGGAATCGGGTCAATGGGAGCTTCCAATCAAAAGTTATTGCGGTTTGAATTTATCCCTCTCTAATTAAAAAGAAAAGATATGTTTTCTGGGCCGAGCGGTAGTACCGCCTGGGCGGGCCGGTACTACCGCCCGCCCCTGGGTGTTCCCCAATTTCTCTCTACCTCGTGCAGTACCTTTTTCCGACATTATCGGCCGGCTGTAGTACCGCTTGAGGTGGGCAGTAGTACCCAGGTTGGCCAATCTCATCCGCCAGTACTCCTGCTCGCACAGTTCCACCTGCCCTCGCTTGCGCACGCTTGCCCGCCTCGCGATTGGCTTGCTCTGTCGCTGCCGTGATGTGCCTCGCGTCCGCTGCTGACCCGCCGCCACACTCGCTGGCCCCGCCGACCCATCATCACGCTTGCGTCGGCGCTTCATCGCCGCTCGCATGCAAGCGCAGCCGCGCTGACCAAGACGCAGACAGCCGCCTGCGGGCCCGCACCGCCACGTCTGCTGCTGCCGCTTTTCTGGGTCGCATGCTCGCGTTGACTCCGCCTGCTGGCTGATCCCGCCTGTCTAGCGTTTTTGGATCTGTTCAGTCCGGTAGTACCGGTCCGATCCGGTACTACCGGTCAGTCCAGAAAAATCGCCCCAACGGGCAGGTTTTGTCGTTTCTTTAAATAGCTATCCCCATTATTATTTTTGAGTGCTTCTTCTCTCTCCATTCTTGCTCAAGCTTTGCCCCATATTCTTATTCCCTCTTGAGCTTGATTCTATGATTTCTCTCCAATGATTCGTGCCAATATTTGAGAGATATATAGAGGAGATCTAGATCTATGTTTTGACCAAACCAAAACATCTCTTTGTGAGTGTATCTTTGGGGATCTAGATTTTGGGGGATTTTGTATCTCTCTTTGATTCCTCCTCTCTTGTTCCCCCAATAGCTTTAGTAGCTTTGTTTGAACTTGAGAGTGAGGGATTTGAGCACCTTTGTGGTGTTCTTGCCATTTGCATTTGGTGCATCGGTTCGAGTTCTCCTCGGAGGATTTGGTTTGAGTTACTCATTGGAGCTTGTCCCTCTTGGGTTCTTTGAACCTTAGATGGTTTTGTGGCCTTGGTGGCATTGTGGAATTTTTGTGGAATTTGTTGGGAGCCTCCAATTAAGTTGTGGAGAAGTGCCCCAACCTTGTGAGAGGTTTTGGTTGCCACCGACAAGTGCACCGATATTGGAAGCGTGGATTGATCCCGTTGGGGTGAGATTCACTGGAGAATAAGGGAGGCCTTTTGTGGCGTTGGTGGTTTGATACCGCCCCCTCTCCAAACGATACGTACTCCATGTTGGGAGGAACTCGGTAAAATATCGGTGTCCCTGCGTGCCTCGGTTATCTCTATACCCAAGCTCTTTACTTATGCACTTTACATTGTGATAGCCTTCGTGCTTGAAGTAATATATATCTTGCTATCACTTTGTTGCTTGTTTTGCTTAACATAAGTTGTTGGTGCACATAGGTGAACCTTAGTTGTTATAGGTTGTGCTTAACAAAGTAAACACTAGTTTTATTCCGCCTTTGTTGAGCCACTCTAGGAAAAATTTTAATCGCCTATTCACCCCCCCCCCTCTAGGCGACATCCGTATCCTTTCAAGTTATCTATTGGCATGTTCACGAGTGCACAATACAGTCCCAATTAACATGTTAAAAATAGTGGCATGATTTCTCTATGAAAGAGCTGGAATTTTTGAAAAACAAGGAAAGGAAAAAGGTGCTTTGAGAGTCTTAAAATTTTGACGTGGGAGTATATGAGTTGTTCTTTAATTTAAATGTTTTTGGTGCCAACTTGAGTACTCCCAATTGATTAAATAAATAAGAGCAAACAATTTTTATCTCTCAATAAGAGAGAGACCAAAAGGATTTGTTCACTTTCCTAGATAAACTTTTGACACTCGCTCAGGCATATGATTTATTTCCTAGCAAGATATACGTGGTTAGAAAGTGGACTCAGTGCAATCTTGTGAATACTTGTATGATCATGTTTAAAATTGCAGGAATTGTGAAGAAAAGAATTTGACACCGATTCGAGCTTGTAAGTTCTTTTATTTTAGTTTCGAATCTCCGCTATCCTTTCTTATTTCCTTGTCATTCGAGGGCGAGCAACATCTAAGTTTGGGGGAGTAGATAGCTGTGAGATTCGACACATTTTTGATAGTTTCTATTGATGGTTTTTCATTTGGATTTGATGGTTTTCTAGCTTTACCTAACGCTAATACTTCGGTAGCGAAGAAAACTAGGTTTCTAATGTGTGTTTCAGGTTTTGAACATCAACCGAGGGTTTTCACAGCAAAAACACAATATTTAGACAAAAACAAGCAAGTCACTTTTTGGAAGAAGTCGAGGGAGGCATACAATAGCCTTAACGAGCAACTATACAACGGGGATATTTTCTCTGGCCCTATAGTTGCCATCAACCTCATCTTGTTAAAATGGAAAACTTTCGTGAAGAGGCCAAGGATGAAAACAAAACACACGAGCCGCCATCCCATCCAGAAGGGAGAAAGAAGAGATCCGGAGAAGAAGGAGAAGACGTTCTTCATCTCGCTCCATGATCTTCGACCTCCTAGCCATCACACTTCCATAGCCATTACTTGTACTTGAGAGAGAGAGATCTCCACCTTGCAAGATTAGGGTTTGAGATTGTTCTTCCCATCTTGAATTGTGTTGGATTTATTTCTATTCTTATTGTGGATCTCCACGGTAATATCAAGAAGAACTCCCTTTATTTAACTATATCGATGATGCTTTCTAATCTCATGTGTGAGTAAGTTCCCTTGGGCATGGGAGATGTAAGGGATTGGTGAGATGTGATATGCCTATATAATTTCCATTAAGTTTGTGGTTGATTTTAATTACTATATTATATGTGCTTAATTATCTGTGGGATGCTTAATGCTTGTTGTCCAATTAAGGGCCCAGACAACATGATGCTTTGTTCTACATAGATAGGATCTTGTTCGCTAGCAGACCGGCTGCCCCCGAGTGACACGGGGATATCAATGGGAAACTAGTTTGACACAAGGATCACGAGGAACCATTGTGCTTATTGCATTAGTCCGATCCAAGGAGCTTAATTGCTAAGCAACCTGAAGGATCTTAATCATCTAGTGACTGACCATGGTTGTGGTAACATGTTAGTAGGATTATTGAAGTTGGGATGAAATCTATCAAGAGGAGTTCCGGATAATTCTGGGTTGCTCGCCTACACATATATTTATAATATTATAATTGTTACACTTATCACTCATCCACCTGACACATTCAGTATCACCATGAACTGAATCTCCCCACATCTACTTTTTCATCTATAGAAAACAATAAACAAATCGTTATTTACTTTTATGCATTTTATTTCTAAAGTTTACATTTTAGTTTTATTTAAATACTTTCCTTTAATCCAAATTCTATTCTTATTTCAACACTTACAGTCAATTCACTCGAAGACTTGTGACAACTTTGAGTGTGACAGAGACTTCACCCATAAACACTTCCATCAACCTTTGGACTCCATGTGGGATCGACATCTTAACTTCGAAACTAGCTACAGACAATCTGTGCACTTGCATC
The DNA here is from genome assembly GCA_030063025.1 of Avena longiglumis. NCBI lineage: Eukaryota > Viridiplantae > Streptophyta > Magnoliopsida > Poales > Poaceae > Avena > Avena longiglumis. Next base: position 448,859,357 of record CP125974.1, on the reverse strand, counting down.
CATCAATAGACCACCGCACTCGCTACTGGAGGAAGAGCTCGGGGCAGAGGCCACCGTAGCAAGTACTAGAGGACCGGGGGTGGTTGGTACAGATCGACCGATGCTGCTGTGCTGCTTGAGTAGGAGGCCTGGGTAGAGACGTCCCCAACTACTGCTTGAGGGCGAGGAAGTCAGGAACACGGCGACCGGACTTGGTGCGGATGGATACGAGCTCAGGGGTGGCGGGCATTGCTGAATCAGGTCGTACTTGGTGCTGAGGGACAAGACCTTAGGTAGGGGCTTTCAAATGAGAATATAGGCATCTCAGGACGGAGGGGACGGTGCAAGGAGTATCAGGAGGAAGGACTAGAACACCGGTCGCGCCGGCGACGGCATGGCCAAAGATCCTGGGGGCGACGCCCTAGGGTTGGTCAGCTGAAGAATGAGTGGGGACTGGGGCTTGCATTCTCTTTCTCGACCTATTCCTGTGCGTGACTATACAAAAGAAAAAAATGAAACGGTATATTCACTTGGCGGTGGCATTTCTGACGTAAATTGGTACTGCTCCGTGTTTTCCAGATCCGTGAATCGGCAAAACACCTGCTTCTCATTTTGTACATTAAAATTGTCCCGCTTCTCGGATCTAGCTCCATGGATTTATTCCGTTCGGCATTGCTCCGTGTTGGAATTTGGGAAGCTAGAAGCCGAAGGACTCCCGAACACGCCCTATATAGTTACCTGGTGTTCAGGATAGAGTTATCCATTCGTTTATGATATAATGATCATCACTAAATAGTTGTAGTTGCCATGCTCCACCCATTACATATGGAGTTAACCATGAGTTGTCTAGTGCTTATAGAGCTACCTAGGTGTTCATGATATACTTAGCATTGATTACATATAGAGTTATCTAGGTGTTAAGTTAACAGTTGTTCAAGGACATATATATTAAGGATATAGTTACTAAATGATTACATATGGACTAATGCATATGTTCAGGGTGAAGTTACCCAGGTGTTGAGGGTAGAGTTATCCAGGTATTTAGGATAGAGTCATCCAGGTGTTTAGGGCAGAGTCATCCACCATATAAAGGATTAGTTGTCAACTGATTTTATTACACCCCGTATAACTCACACTATTACATCTAGGTAACTTTTGGTCTCAAAAAATTCGTTGGAACATATTAATATGGGATCAATTTAGATTTTGCGCTTAATACGGATGGAATCATCATTTTTGTGCCGCACGGGTGAAAAAATACGGGGAGAGAACTGGCTGGAACCCTCGCCCTCTCTACATCCCTCCTACCTCATGACAAATTGACCATGCTCCGGCGACCTAAACCCGCCGCCATTCGCAGATCGGCCAAATAGGAAAGAAGTACATGCCAAGGACGTCGTCTACCGGAGTTGGGGGATGCCGGGTGGGCCAGTCCGCACCCACGCGTGGCCGCGGGTGCCCCGTCGGTCGCACCCCTACCCCCAAGGAGGTGGAGCGGAAGTGCCGCATGGCCTTGCTACGGGTGAGGAAGCGGGCGGCGCGATGGTACACCAACCACGGCGAGATGCCGTCGGCCTCACTATTGTGGTGAAACTTCACATGCAATGATGGAGAGGCGGAGTGCTCAAGCATGGCGGGAACCCACCCCACCATCGTCGGTCGAGGAGGAGGAGCGGGTAGAGGAGGAAGAGGAGGACCACGACAGGCACGTGGTGGGTATGGCTTACTTTGTCGATGAGGACGACTCCGAGCGGGTCGGCATATCGATCAGGGTCTGCTACTCTAAGGTCACCACGAGAAGGAGGTAACGCGCAAAGCTGCAGAGCGGCTTGAGGCGATCATGGCAGTGACGACGCAGCAGGCCAGGGAGAAGGAGCTCACGCCACACCGCGTTAAGCAAGAGATCGTTGACATCGCATTCGACTCCGACCGACTGCCGACCCATCACCGACGCAACCCGTAGGCTCCGGTGAGGATTTCCGGTGTCGCGTTTTGGTTAGGTTTAGGGTTATGACTTCTTTTGTGATGATCCAATGTATATATTTGATAGTGTCCGTGTTGAATTTTTCTGCGAAGGCAGCGTTGTCTAATTTTTTAAAAGTTCGGTCTCGTAATTTAGTACGTGTTCGTGCTAACGCATCTGCGAATTGAAATTGTGTCGGTTAGAGTTGCACTTATATAACAGCCTGGATAACTTGTGTGTTACGGGTGGATAATTTTTGGATCCAAATTGTTTTCTTAAGAACATATCAATATGAGATCTAGTTTTGAAAATTTCGTCGCGACTAGACCAACAGTAAAAACGGATTTTAAATTGGATGAACGATTTGAATTTTGGAATTTAAATTTAGCTCACTATAATCGGTTTTGTCATTAAGTGTCGGTTCCGCTCGCTTTTGTTTCTATTGCTGTCCGATCCGGCAGGTTTGAAATTTTCTAGAACGGTTCGTTATGTAGCCGTGTCCTAGATAAGATGCCTGGTCTGTTCGTCATGTTAAGTGGGTGGCTAGAGATCTGAGTATATCTCTCGAGTGCATCAAGAGGTGTGATAGTTGGTGTAACCTGAGAGAGAAATGAAAGAAACATTGCTTCTTTAACAACAAAACAAAACTTAAGCCTAAATTATAGTTGGAACAGTATTGTACCAGCTCCATAATAACTATTAAGTAAAGCAAAACTAACTTGCTGCAAGACTCTGGAGAAGAGAGTGTGTTCTCTCATTTCACTTTTCTACTATTTAGTGTCTTTATGTAAGTTCATCAATCATGACAGGTGCGAAACCACGACAAATCTTCTTCCGATCAGGACCAATTTTAGGATCACTTGCAGCTTTGCCTGCCTGTTCATTTTCATATTCCTTTTTGGCCCCGTGAAACAAACGGTCCAACACTCTACCCACGTCACGCCTCATTTTGCGGGCAGCGTACATTTCTTTATAAGCTTCCGAGCAATTATCCTTCGAGATTTTACGTTTATATCGAGGTGCGTCCTCCATCAACCTCTTCAACTCTCGTTTTGTGAACAGCTGAAAGAAACACACTGGCATTAGATGAATGACAACTTTCATCAAGTCCGTACACATCCCAACATAGTATTACAATTACCTGTCTGGCATCTGGAATTTCATCTTCAGGTTCACATATCATCTTGAGTGCGGTCGCAAGTTTCAGTAAATCCCAATGAAAAGTCCTAATACCAGATATTTTCATAAGTACCTTGGTATATAAGCGAAAGAAGGGTTCGTATTTGTCCACACAACGATCACACTCATACACGATGCCTGCCATCTTAATAATACGATTTAGTAACCTGGATACAATGAGCAATGCTACGTCAATAATACAGAAAAAACATGTGAAGCCAAAATTCCAGAAACAATATTGAAGAAAAATACTTGGGTTGGTGTGAAAAATAATGGCTTAATGTATACTGGAGCAATAAAGCTGAAAGCACTTCAATGTCAGACATATGGGGAAGGAAGTGATGGGCTCACCATCATATGTGGATTGGTGTAAAATTTATGGCTATTCAGGAAAAATATCATTCCTTCACTCATCAGGAAGCGATCCTCATTAGTCATCTCAGAATTTTCCACAGGCATAAAATGCTGGATCTGAAACCTCAAGCCCCACATCAACTCCTTGACGGCGGCAGGACTGTACAAACAGCGTATTTTCTGAAAGAATATCAAGAAAAAGCTTGGTGCTCAAAATTATTCATAGAAGTAAGCAAACAAAGGGAGCTTTAACACTTACCAAGCGATCCTCAATGACATTTTTGTAATCCTCATTTCCAACAGCTAGTGTTTGATCATGGCGAACATTCTTCAGGATCATCGAACTAAGGTCTTGACTCACATAACTCTTAGTAATGGCGGGGCCTTTGCCCTCAAAAGTTTAAAAGGCATCCAACCAAATAACCTGTTAATGAAACAAACAATGACAAGCATGTTAAGGGGAGAAGGCATAATTAGTGAAAAATCATGTCAAATAGTTACATGCATCAAGTGTAATAATAAATCTTGTCCAGGTCCTCAATTATTTAGGTCTAAATCAGAATAAGTCGACGCATTAAGAAAATGCAATGTCTTTTGAAAGAAGGCATACCGACAATCCTTGGTAGTAATACCATCACTATGTCAGGCCTTAAATCATCACTAGCTAGCACTAACTAGTCAGAACTTGGCATAGGCCAATACCCGGCCCTAGTATCACCAAATCTGTGCCCATCTATTACTTGGATATCTCCCTCTGTTCGGGATTATAGGTCCTACGCGCATACCTAGGTTGTTAATTTGACCAATAAAATATAACTTATACTCCACAAAAATTATACCATTAAAAAATATAACCTCTAAAGTATCTAATGGTATAATTTTTATGCTATAATATTTATATTATCTTGTTTAAATTGACAACCTAGTTATCCGCGCGGGACTTATAATCCCAAACGGAGATAAAAACGAAATCATGGTACATGCTTCCTGACTAGCTAGCTTTATGGATAGAAAACTGGAGTGTGGAAACTGTTAAGTTTGTTACACCGACACGGTGCTGCTGACCTCCTGAATAGACCCCGTGAACCTGACTAGATCACGTGTATCTATCTAGAGCGGTTCTTTACTCTTGAAACTTTTCTTTCTTTTTCTTTAGCTTGCCTCTTGCCTTGTGTGCTTTACTCCCTCTATTGGTCAATGAAATGCAGTGCCGCACTCCCTTTCAGTCAAAAAAAGGTAATACTTAATTAGTATTATACTACTATGCAGGTAGTATATTAATTGGTGAACATACTATTTATGTGTACGTATATGAAGGTATTTCTAAAAATACTAAAACTTGAGGACTCACTTGGAATTTTTGGACGATTTTGGGCGTGTTTGGTAGCCCGGGGTAACCTAAAAATTCTTCCCTCGTCGCATGTTTCGTTGTTTGTTAGATCGGGTTGTGATATGGTTATACCCTATGGGTACGTAACTTCAACATACCTAGTCCAGTCCAAGGAAGGCCCACGGCAGACATATGCTGGCCCATGAAGATTTTCGGGTGGCCAAGGCCCATGACGTCCTCGGATCCTTGGAGAGCAAGACTAGAGAAGATAGGAAATTCAAAGGGGTAAAACCCTAAACTTGTAACCGACTAGGACTACGCCCGGGATCTGCCTAAGTCTATATAAAGCCCAGGAGGGCACGTCCTAGGGCAACTCGACTCATACTTTCGCACACGCATTCACGCCAGATCGAATCACAGACCAGTAACCTTCTTCGCCCGTAATCAAAGAGCGGATACAGCAGGAGTAGGGTTTTCCCTCCGGGGGCCTGAACCTGGGTAAATCTCGTGTCCCCTGGTTGCTTGTCTGTTAACCGTGCCATGATCTCCAGCATCCCCATCTTCTCCAAAACCCAAGTCCATAACAATGGGCATTGACGAGATTAAACCTCGCCAGGTTGGTTTCATTGGGCAGTGCCGACCTCGTACGAAAAAGCCTCCTAAGCTCTGCCCGGTTGGGAAGCTCGAATCGAGCTTCAGAATCGGCACCGCCTTCGTCCCCACGCTGCAGACACTTCAGGGTCGAGGCCCGCCCTCATTTCCTCCCGCACGACATGCTTCCTCGCCTCACACGTCCTTGTCCGAGCTCACCACTTCTTCCTCTCCACCTCCCTCCTCCTCTCAAGGCCTCGGGTTCACGGAAGAACGTCTCGTGTTACACCCATCCGAGCTCGCTTTGCGGCTGCGGCGGTGATCCTCTCCGTGAACAACTCCGGCGAGGTGCTGGGGATCCGTCCCGGATGTCCAAAATTTGACTCCTCCACGGTGGTCATGGCTCCTCTCGTATGCCGGCGACGACCACCAGGGACCCGATTGCTTTCTATAGTTTTATCCAGGGACTCGATCGCTTTCTATAGTTTTATCCAGGACCTGATTGATTTTGATAGATAGCTAGCATGGCTCAACACACACAACCTACCAAACAGGATCTCAGTTGAGCATATCTCAGGTCATACAACCTACCAAACACATCAAATAAAACACACGTGTATAGGGTGGGCATAGGAGAACTCAGCTTGTATGAGCTGAGATAGCCCACACAGACTACCAAACACACCCTTTGTTTCCCATAGAAAGCTGTGCTACTACCGACACGTACGATGGCTTCCCGTCCAAATTTTGGCTTCTGTGTCCTGTGTGTGCTTATATTGTTATAGGTCATCATCTGACGGTGCGCAGCAGCGAGTCGGATGGAAAAGGTCGGTCCCCTGGAGATCGGACGGTCAGAAAACCACGTGCGCTCTTTCATATGCTGGATCTGCCCTGCGTCGATGTCTTCCCGTCCAGGTCTTGTCCCGAGTTCGGACCAAACCCAATCCCAAATCTCAATCTAGCCTCGCGAGTCGCGACCGCTTTTCCTCGTCGTCGCCACCGTCGCCGCGGCTTCGGAGCAACCTCGTCGGTGGGCGGCGGTCGCGTTGAGCTGCTCCAGTCGTCTTCGTTCCTGCTCAAGATCCGTACTCTAGGTAAGCCCTGCTTCAGTTTCACCTGTCTGTCCCTAGTTTGCGCTGGGCAAGCAAAAATCGACTCTTCCCCCTCCCACGAGATTTCGTGCCTTTAGCTGTACGCGTACGTTGCTGGGGTAGATGCGAGCATGTTTGCTGTCGATCGATGTTGGTCGCCTCCCTAGGGTTTCTTTGAGGGTGTGGGGAATTTTCGAAGCGCCCGTATGTATGTTGATAGCTGAAACCGCTGTAGGATGGTTGTAGAGTCAGGTGGTGACAGAAAATCTTTTTGTTTTTCTTGTAAATTGGGCAATCATGTTGTGGGGGAAGGAAAATCTCGATTTGGGTAGTCTTGACTCTCAAGGTTTAGATGATTAACCAAGTTTTCAGAAACGAAATTCTGGCAACATTGTTTGGAGAAAATTTAGATGTGCGGATTGTGCTTGCCTGCTGTGAACGTTGATGGCAGAAAGTAGGGGAAGTTCGTGCGAGCGACCTACTGTTGGAGTTTGCCTCTGTGCTAAGCAAAGGATGATTGATGGATGTTGGCCTCATGGTCTCATGGAGTTGGATTTCGGTCTGTGGTTTTCTTGTGGACAGGGAGGGAGGAAGGAAGGAAGAAAAGGCGTGAGTGGTATTGATTTTGTGGTTTGGTGGGAGCTTTTGGAGACAGGAGATTAGAAGGAAGGGTTGACGATGAGCAGCCGAAGCCCGCCGCCCAAGGACCGGAGGATGCGCACTGTACGCACTTCCTACCGTGACGCGCCGTACCGGAGAGACAGGGACGGACGCCGTGGTCCAAGCAGGTTTGAGCTGCCTTATTTAAATGAAACATGATGAACATTTGGCATCGTAAATCCAAATGTTACTGCTTACTCTCCTAATCACATGTGTTGGCCCTCCATAATTCTACCCAAAGAGGCCTTACACTTAAAATCCTGGATTTTATGATGGTAGGAGGGAGTAGTGTATTCTCTAATTATTTCTTTTATTCTCCTGCAGGTCTGCTAGTGATTTGTGCAATAACTGTAAGCGTCCAGGACATTTTGCTAGGGATTGTCCAAATGTGGCCGTCTGCCATGCCTGTGGGCTTCCAGGGTAAGGATTGTTAGTTGTTTCTATTTTAGCTCATGTTAAGATATTTCATATCCAGCAACATCTTATTGTAGGACTACTTTTGTTCCATGCTAATAATGTTCTGATTAGCCTGCTGTATTTTGCCATATTGTATCTAGAACTCCATTATCCAAGAACTATATATTGCAATTCTTTCCTTGTATTGGTTATGTTGCTTTTAATTCTCAGTAGCCCTCCTGTTTTGCGCTTCTATCTAAAACTCTGTCTCCAGGTCAATGTATGCATGCAGTGCATATCTTACATGAAGTTTACTATGATTGATGATTGCAATTATTTGTGGATGCTTAGCCATTTTGAGGCACCTTATGTTCTTTGTTCTGTTTGATGAAAATTCAAGTATCAGTATCAATTGATAATCGCTTGAACCTTTTTCTCAAGGCTAAAAATATGCTTTACTATTGTTTTTTAGGCATCTTATGCCGTTGTCTTAGTGCAAGTGTGTTGTACAAGGATTTGTTTCATTTTTTAAAATTTATTTTGGGATACAGATATATCATTAGAAGTTGGTGGTTAATGAATAATGAGACTTCGAAGCTTGAACCATATGTAAATCATAAGCTTCATAAAGATGATTGATACTCAAAAAAATGTGAACATTAAGTTGTTGATAGCTCATAAGTTATTCTTCTGTGTGACCACTGACCAGGGGAGCCTACATAGTACATTTTCCACCTTTCTCGAGGCAATATTGCTCACTCGTTTCTTGACTTCTGCAGGCATATTGCAGCCGAGTGTTCTTCCAAAGATCTCTGCTGGAACTGCAAAGAGCCTGGGCACATGGCTAACAGCTGCCCAAATGAAGGGATATGCCGCAACTGTGGCAAATCAGGCCACATTGCGAAAGACTGCACTGCTCCTCCAATGCTGCCTGGAGAAGTGAAGCTCTGCAACAACTGCTACAAACCAGGGCACATTGCTGTGGAGTGCACCAATGAGAAGGCCTGCAACAATTGTAGGAAGAGTGGCCATCTTGCACGTAACTGCACCAATGAGCCTGTTTGCAACCTGTGTCACGTTGCAGGGCATTTGGCCCGTCAGTGCCCCAAATCTGATGAGATCATTGAGAGGGGTGGGCCTCCCCCCTTCCGTGGTGGCGATTCTCTGTTTCGTGGTGGCGATGTTCCCTTCCGTGCTGGTGGTGCTGCCTTCCGTGGCAGCTACAGTGACGTTGTTTGCCGGGCCTGCAACCAGGTTGGCCATATGAGCCGTGACTGCATGGCTGGTGCCTTCATGATCTGCCACAACTGCGGTGGCCGTGGCCACATGGCTTACGAGTGCCCATCTGGGAGGCTCCTGGACCGGTTCCCCCCGCGCCGTTACTGAATGACTTCCAAGGCCTCTGTCAGATGACTATTCCTTGCGATCCGATGTGTTATGAGTCGGTCATTTTTTGTGTGCTTCATGTTTCTGAATGGCAAGGGATTTTAAGTATTCCAGTTTCTGTAACTTGTTAGTCTCATCTTACCAAATGACTTCCAGGGTCTCTTTCAGATAAGACTGTACATTTGCATCTCTCTGCCATATGAATAATTATTTTCATGGTTTAGTGAATACCAAGTGTTGAACTGTAATTGTGGTTTCAGCTATTTGACCATGGTATTCTGTTGGGAATATATCAGACAAAGTGTTCCAGTTGTGTTAACAGTGCTAATTAATTCATGTTCTTACTGTTTTGAGTGAGGCAATTATTTCAGGTTTTTGTAAGTTGATATTTTGCATGTTGATAGAATACATCATTGCCTACATCTAGGATTTTTTCAAGATTTTTGCGGGACTTTAAAATGTTTTTAAAATTTTCAAGAAAATGAGCTACATGTAGCTCGTAAAAATCTGCACTCGATTGAACGTCTCTTCTTTATTTACTTTTATTTAAAAATAGACGACATAGCTTCCACCGTGGAATGGAGGGAGTATTAGTTAAGCTTCATACACGATGCCTCCTATCCTGTTAATTGCTAATGGACACTGAAATACATGTGATGTGAGGTGTACAATATCCTTCATGAATAATTATTTTCATGGTTTAGTGAATACCAAGTGTTGAACTGTAATTGTGATTTCAGCTATTTGACCATGGTATTCTGTTGGGAACACATGACATCAATAAACACTGTACGCCTGTATGGTTTCTTGTTAACACTACCATAAAGGATATTGATTGTTGATCACATTGAGCTAGTGTATGCTTAGTTTGACTTCATCCAAGTCATCTATTTAATCAATCCTTATGCAAGTAATATATCAATGCATCAAACTTAGAATAAAAATATCTCAAATGGACTACTAATATGCAAGGAGTACCTCTATATTAATTTACTAACATACCAAAACGTCTTTATATATTATGATATGGAGTACTAATATGCTCGGTGCTAGTGTAGTGAATCTACACACTAAAAAAGTCTAGATATATTTGTTTCACAAAGATAAAATTTCTTATATTTTGAAACGGAGGGAGTACTTCCATGCGAAGCCGGGCTGCTGAGTGAGTTCTCTAGGATTGAATTTGGTGAAGCGCAACTTTTTTTTTCCGAAATTCTGCTGATATTTTATTAATTATCGAAAACAGTATAGAGAGTCTTAAAAGTAATAAAAATATAAATAGATCAATAGATCACCTAGTGGCGACTAGGTACACTAGCACGAGCCGAAGGCGTGATGCCATCCCCATCCCTCCATCACCGGAGCCGGACAAACCTTGTCATAATAGAGCTTGTTATAATAGACGGATGGAAAGTAGCCGTGCTAAGACCCCAAAGGACCAGCACACTAGAGCATCAATCATCGCTAAAGAAGAGAAACGTAAATCAAAAGAGACTGACCTCAAACTACACTTGGATACTAAAAACGACCGTAGATCCACTAGACACACGACTCCACATGCCTTCCGCCGATACTACACACCACCAGAACAAGGATATGACGGGGATAACTTTATTCTGACTTCAGAATGTAGCCGCGGCCTCAACATCATGAAAAAAGACACCGAAAACAGCCTAACCAAAACACGAGACCTCCCGCCAACTTGTCCAAATCAAGGTATGTATTTATGCTTTTCCTACCTATATATGAATTCCAGTATAATTGTTGTTTGAAATTCTTGCTCATGTTTCGTATTAGTACTCTCTCCGTTTGATGTTTAGATACATGTAAATAAGGTAAATTCAAGTCACATATTTTCATAGGAGGGAATATTGTAGTATGGTCGGTAAAAGCGATATTCTACTTTTGAGCTGTAGATTATCTATGGCCCTTTGTGCTAATAGTCTGGACCTGGTTGCAATTTCCTCTTTCTTTTGGTCCTGGATGTATTATGTATCACCACCGCTGATACAGGTACAGGTACTCATGGAATGATGGTAGTAACAGCTGAGTCAGCTGCATGTTCCGAATGTGGTTCAGATTCTTTGTCTCCATTCCAAGATCTAAACATAATCTTACTCCTAGTTCCAGGACCAACCCAAGTTGACCAAAACTTGGATGCCACCATTAACCTCTAGAATTTTCTCAGCTGAACGCCCAAGGTTCTGGAGATCCATGTTCTTAATACGACCTTTTTTAAGAGACGACCATAGCTTGGCTGAAAAACTCGGCACGAGTGCGAAGATAAAATTCTTTTAACCAAACTTAAGAAAATTTACCGTAAAATCAACCGATAACATCACTGTGACACTTTCAGTGGATCAGTAGGTGTTTAAATTATCAGAAGTATCAGAAGTTGCCAAAAAAAAACGAACTTGACAAAAACTGAATCAACGGGATAACGTCACTATGACACTTTCTATTATTGAGAGCCAGCGCATAGCAGATAGCCAGCTCATATAAGCTTACCTGGAAAATATTATTGGTCAGCATTACAAGTTCCAGAGATGTTTCAAGAACACTGAAACAAATAAAAAATCATAACACATGACAAATCAGAACACTACACATGCCTAACTCAACAGGTCTATTTGACAAGGCCTTAACTGAACAAGATCATCAGGGCAGCCCTTAGGATGCACTGTGTTAAGCCATCAAAATCCAAAATTCGATTTGACAGCGCCATCTAATCCAACTTCGTGTAGCTGAATCCATTGGCATCTTCTTTCTCACCATCGCTTGGAGCCAGGTCCTTCAACTATATCATTCAGGGTGGCAAGAAATGAGAAAGAAATAAAATCAGCTACCTAGCTTAACTGCAGATGGTAATTTTGCAAACTGAAAATATAAAATACTAATATTTCATAAGCAAGCATAATAATGATTGAAGAAAAAAGAACTACCTTTGCTAGGTAAGCCTTATGGAATCTGTAACCCTGAAAGAGCAAAAAACTCAACATTAGAAATCTTTAGCTTCCTGAGTTACTGTAAAGTGCCTTGGTGTAAACAAAAAAAACTTACTCTGTCAGTCCCGTATAGGTAATCACAGTACGTGAAAACGGAAGCAAAATTGCTCTGGCTTTGGCCTCCAACATAGTGATGATAATCATGGTATTCTGCTCCTCCATAGAACGGAATATACTTTGTCAGGCTGAATGGGAAATCAAAGCTGCAAAATGACAAGACAAAGTTCAGAAATGTCTTCTGGTGCCGGCATGGACAGCTATCCCCTAAAACAAAACAGGGTCTAGCTTAGCTGTTCACACCTATTATTATTTTGATTTCTAGGCTACTCGGTAAAATCATTTCAATCATGCATTCAAGATTTTTGCAGTTTTTATCCTTTTTCTCTTAGCACAGGGAAATTGTAATTAAGAAACAAAAGCTATTTTTTTTGTGGAATTATCAAGTCAGGTCACATGAATTGGAACCAGAGGAGCAAAAAACTACTCCCTCTGTCCTGTAATATAAGATGCTATTACAACCAATATATGAGTTAGCAGGTTGTATAATGTCTTATATTATGGGACGGAGGGAGTAGAAATTAAACTCTGCGTGTTCCATTTTTGTCCTACTAAAGAGTGGCACATGACTTGAAACCACACCGCAATTGTTTTTATAAAAGTTGACTCTTTATGTTAATTTTTTGGTTCTACTGAAGAGTGGCAGGCAATGTTGAATAGTTTTTAGTTCTTCATTGCCTTGTTCATTCAAATAAGCAGACAGCTACGACTTCTGTAATTAATAGCTATGACTTTTATAATGCTAAGAAAAACTTCAGGTAAGCAGCCAGCTAAAACTCTTCTAACCAATAGCTCAATTCAAGTATGCCTGTGCAGTCCCCCACCCTTCGAAAATACCACTATTTCGTACCAACAATTTTAGTTATCCCTGTTGTCAGGAAGCTAAACACCTCAATCATCCACCAACACCATTTGCAACAAATCCGTCCATCACTAGCAGAAAAATGTAATCACAATACGTGAAAACTTGCACACTGTTAGAAATAATCTCAAAGAGAGAAACCACATAAACTGCACATTGTTAGAAATAATCTCAAAGAGAGAAACTACATTGTTAAAAAAAAAACTCTTTGTGTTAAAAAAAATTCCGAGTGGCAGGGCAGCGTAGAATAAATTTTTAGTTTCTTCATTACCTTGTTTCAAATAACTGAATAAGCAGGCAGGTAGGAGTTCTCTAACTAATAGCTATGCGTTTTATATTGCTATAAGGAACGCTTGCTATGACTTTTTTAACTATAAGGAACGCTTGCTATGACTCAATTGAAGTAGGCATGTGCATCCCCCTACCCTTGGACGAATGCCATTATGCAGTACAAAGAATTTTAGCTATCCCCGGTATCAGGCAGCTAAACATCCACCAGCTCCATTTACAAAAAAACCAACTGATTACTAGCAGCAAAATGTGATCACAATACATTCTTAGAAATAATCTAGAAGAGAGAAAGTAAGTAGATTCCTTACCCACAATGCGTGTCGATGGCCTCCATCTGACGAAGTATAATCCAGAGCCAGAGCGTAATCATGTGGCCTGGTGCAATGGCTGGCCCGGCAAAGGAGGGGATGCCAAGTATGAGGACCTCCGCCCAATGTGCATATGGCGCTGCAAAGCCAATGGGCGCCGTGTACTCATGGTGGATGCGATGGATCTTCTGGTAGCCCCACTCCCCGTGCAGCAGGCGATGGAGCCAGTAGTTGAGGTAGTCCTCAACCAGGAAGTAGACCAGCAGCTGCGCGGCAATCTCCCCCAGAGACGGCAGCGGCAAACCCGTGTGAATTCCCACCATCTGCGGCAACCCCAGAGCGGATCAGCTTTTTATCTTTTTTTATCTTTTTGATGGTCACCAATATACGAAAAATAGGGAAAATGTGGATTAATCCTAGATCACAAAAATCCTTAAAATCTAGCACCCCTAGGAACAGATAGATCAAAAAGGCATGGCATGGAATCTGCTTGCCACCAGGCCTTCTCAAATCTCCGGACGCATTGCTCACAGATTCATTCCCCAAAACGAGAGTCGAGCCGAGAGGAAACCGACCTTGACGGCGGGGTAGGACATGAGCTGGAGCGGGCCGATGACGAGGAAGAAGATGCGCATGACGTCCGCGTAGCACCTGAGGAACTCGGAGCGCGAGAGCCTCACCCGCGGCTGAATCTTGTAGGGCTGGACGGCCCGCGGCGCGCGGAGCTCGAGGAGCGCGACGGGGAGCGGCGCGAGCGTGAAGACGGCGAGGAGGAAGAGGATGTTGAGGCAGTAGAGGTAGTAGTCGGGCGTGGTCGCCGTGAACCGGAACCAGAGCGCCTCCGCGGGCGTCATGGCGCGGCCCAGCGCCGCCTCGGCCTCCGCCGCCGTCGCCCACGGGAGCATCTCGTCCGGCCGGAAGGAAGGGGCCCGGCCGCAAAAACAGAGAAGGGAGGTACTGACCAATCTCTCTCTCCTCGACTCCACTAACTATAATGTACTACTTCCGGGCCCAATACTTCCTCCACTCGCGCAGGGGTGCGCCCGCGGTTTCGGCATAAATGCAGGGGGCTACGCGTATATTTTTGCCACTATGCCCCGGCTCTGGTCAGGTTCGGTTACACTGCCGATGGACGGCGAGTGGCGAAGAGACGTCGTGCCCGCGTTAGACGTGTCACTGACATGTGGGGCGCAGTGTGGTCTGTCCGATGTGGGTTCCAGCTGTCTATCAAATTCCGAATTGGTGTACAGGCCGGCCGTCCTTTGTCATCTGTCCTGATGGTTTTCTAGTTTCTATTTCTACTTACGTTGGATCTGACCTGCCCACATGACGCCCGTGTGGCAGGCGGTGCATTCTCTGTCTCGACTTTGATACTCCGAACTGTTGTGTTGTCTGTTCTGGAGAGCTATCTGATCCCGAGATCGGACCTGATGCGTAAGTTTGACAAGGAGAGAACTACAACCCTGGCACATTATATTACCGTGAGGATAGTATTTTTTTTCCATTACTATGTTATAAAAAGCGAGAGTAAAACGCATCTGCACTACTGCTTTTTTCTACAACTCCATTAGTCTCAAAATAGATATCTCAAATTTGTTAAAATTTACATGAATTTAGACACTATTTACTATATAGATTTATCTAAATTTTAAAAAACTTAAGACGGAGGAAGTAGCTTATTACATGTTGGCCATGATCTATAAAAGCATCCCCACTCGCCTACTAAGGACACCGATCCCAGAGCTTTTTTTGTCCAGACACCGAAAATCGGCTCAGTCGCGTTTCTAGGACCTCAGTTTCGTCCGGATTTGGGCCAACTTTGGTCCGGACTTCCTAGGCCATTCTCAGCATCTCGAGAACCCCTAGAAACGTAGGACGAAGCGAATTCAGTGAAAAAACGGCGAGTGGACCCGTCCAGACAGCGACGGAAGCCGAGTCGTCGTTATCCTTCCGTCTCGGAACCCCGCGAAGGACCGCCGGACATTAACTGCGCGTTGTTTTGGCCACACGTCGCCACAATGCCGCGCCACCGCCGCCGGATCCGTGGCGGACCATCGGCATAACTTCTGTTGTTTCCTCATCTCGCCGCTACACCCTCCGCCGCCGCCGCCTATAAAATCCGTACTTACGGAACTCTTCACACTCTCTCACAGCTCTCCCGCTCTCCCAACTCCGGCGAACCACACACTCTGGCGAACTCACCACCCTCTCCCCACTTCCCTATGGCCGAGCGCTTTCCCGTCGATCATGCAGCGGCAAACGGCTTCGGCGGCCGTGCGCTCCAGCTGTGGGAGGCCCGCATGATGCACGGCGCGGGCTACATGGCGCCGCCCGACGTTCGCCTCCCTCTCGGCTGGAAGCTCAGCGTCGGCGGGATCCCGATTCCTTCGGTGCCCAAGGACGAAGAGATCGTCGGGGAGATCCAGGCGGCCATCATCGGCATGAAAGACCCGGATCTCGCCGAGGATCCGGACAATCTGCTCTTTCGGGAGCAGTTCTTCGCGGACCGGCGGCTCCAGGAGTGTCGTGGTGGTGGCACGGCAGATGCCATGGGTAGGCTAAAGTTTGGGGCCAATGGATGCTAGAGGTATCTGGGGAGGGAAGATGTAGTTGATTCTACACATAGAAGACTAAGGCAAAGATCTTTATTTCTCCTTCCTTGGGCTACAAGTGCTCCTTGAGCTGTTTTCCAAGAGAAAGGGAGAAATTTACCAGCCTAACGGTACTAAGAAGAAGCCGATCCCCCCTTCAGAGTCCAAGCCTCTCCTTATAAAGGAGAGCCTTGGGCTCCTCTAGGGCTGACGTGGAAAGCATATTCGAGGAATATTCTTGTCCCAATATAGTAGTTCGGCTCCCCCCTTTCCCTGTCGCTCCCCTAACAGCGGCAAGGTTCCAGAGGGCCCCTCCTGCATGCCTCGGGCTTCAGGACTGTCACCTCCGTGACCTCCTTCTGCCTCTCTGTCGCTCTGCATCTTTGTCCGTAGCGCTTGGCCTTGCTCAGATTATCCCTAGCCTACAGCTAGGGTTTGACTTCAGCTTCTCCTTCTCCTGCAAGCTTCGTGCCATTCGGTCCTTCCTCGCATAACTCGGATCGTCCTTCACCTGCATCCAGATTATTCGGACTAACCCGGCCGACTCATGAAGTATCTCGGCCGGGTAATGCCTTGGCATAAATATAAAGGTCTCCCCCTTTCCTATTGTAACACCCTCAGAATCGGCCCTATGCAAGTTTTAGCGAAACCCGCCAAACCTGCATAGAAACGATTCAAAGGTTCCCACCAGGCACTTTCGTGCGGGTGGAAAACGAAGTAATAACATTACACAACAGTCCTTGATGGGACCCACAGAACAGATATATATACAACACGACTCCATGAGTCAAGAATACAGATTTACGGTACAAAGATCCAAATCACCTTGAAAAGATGGAGTGTCCGACTACGGACAAGATGCAAATGGGGCTAAGAGCCCTGAAGAGTAACCAATGGCGTCCATAACCTCGCCTGTGCCAAGCGGAAGGGTAACCACGCTAACGACGCCGATCTCAAAACTGCTTAAAACAAAAGGTGCCGACAAAGGGCAAAGGAAAAGAGGAGCGTCGATCTTGAGGCCAAGACAGCGAGGCTAGAATTCGGCGGTCCTCGCCTACACAGGTATGGTGGACTGAAGCGGCAACGGCAGCATGCACTACACAACCTATAGAGACTCGATACAACTAGCGGCGATCAGAGAGGGGTAAGAAGGACCTATTCGGAACCAACCTGACGCTACCACCAAACAACCCATCCTGGTGTTTCCCCCTCGAGACCAAACGAGGAAGTCAACCGAGGAACTCACACCGTTGGCAGTTTTATTTATTCAGTTATCGTTGCAGTAATTACTAGTCAGGTATAGATAATCATCCTGATAAAATAAGCAGTGGGCCATTTTAATTAACCATTCCGTTGTAGTTGCAACCTTACTAGTCAGATACAATTAGCATGAGATAACCCAAAATCCAACAGTTGTTGGTACTTTTATTTAGCCATTCCGTTGTAGTTGTAATACTTACTAGTCAAATACCATGGTCGCAAGCGACAACCCAAACAAGCAATTGTTGGCAGTTTTATTTAGCCATTCCATTATAGTGAAGCTGATTACTTGTAACACCCTCAGAATCGGACCTATGCAAGTTTTAGCGAAACCCGCCAAACCCGCATAGAAACGATTCAAAGGTGCCCACCAGGCACTTTCGTGCGGGTGGAAAACGAAGTAATAACATTACACAACAGTCCTTGATGCGACCCACGTAATATATATATATACAAATGACTCCATGAGTCAAGAATACAGATATATTATACGAAGATCCAAATCACCTTGAAAAGATGGGCGTCCGATCACGGACAAGATGCAAATGGGACTAAGAGCCTCAAGAATAACCAATGCCCATAACCCCGCCGAGCCAAGCCGGAAGGGTAACCTCGCTAACGACGTCGATCTCAAAACCTGCTTAAACAAAAGGGTGCCGACAAAGGGCAAAGGAAAAGAAGGAGCGTCGATCTTGAGGCCAAGACAGCGAGGCTAGAATTGCGGTCCTCGCCTACATAGGTATGGTGGATCAAGCGCAAAGATGCACTAAACATCCTATAGAGACTCGATACAACTGGGCAATCAGAGAGGGGTAAGAAAGACCTATTCGGTATCAACTTGATGCTACCATCAAACAAACCCATCCTGGCGTTTCCCCCTCGAGACCAAACGAGGAAGTCAACCGAGGAACTCACACGCTGGCGCTTTATTTATTCGATTATCGTTAAAGCAATTACTAGTCGTATAGATAATTGTCACGATAAAAGAAGCGATGGGCCCTTTTAGTTATTCATTCCGTTAGAAGTTGCGAATTACTAATCGACATCTGAGATAGCATGATGTAAACCCAAAACCCAAAGCTTGTTGGTACTTTTGTTTAGCCATTCCGCTAGAAGTTGCAATAATTACTAGTCAGTACAATGGTCGCAAGCGACACTCCAAACAAGCAATTGTGGGCGTATTATTTAGCCATTCCATTATAGTGAAGCTGATTACTAGTCATTATAAGTCAAATTTATAGCAATAAACTTTAGTTATGCTTGTCTATGGTCGAGATATCTTGTCTCCAAGTCGTCCATAACCGCGACACGGCCGAGAAAGTTTTACCCCGGGTGCACCAATAGCAACACACGCTCGATCAACCTCGGAAAAACCAAATCAAAACCCAACGAGGCTTTCACGACAAAGCAATCACAGGATTCAGAAATATTTCAGGGGGCCACCCCATTAAGCTACCCGCAACGAAGTAAGCAAGCTCCGAGACGGACTCAAGGTTTGGGTATACGGCTGTGAACGACTGGGAACCCAAAACTGGGCTTGTCGACACCGCGGAATCGTGTCCCGATCCTAAACAGTACAGGTGCTATCTGTCGCACAATTTAAATAAAACAGTAGCATGGCATAAGTACAGATCGTAAATAAAACCTCAAACTAGTTTGTGGCCCCAAGAAATAAGACCAATCAAGCTCGCTCGGGGGTCCCATATACCTCCGGATGTGGATAGCGCGATAAATCAAGGAATGTATCAAGTACTGGGTCCTACGGACACAAGTGGGCTCGAAACCAAATATTTTCTATCACCCACCGATGCCTCTGCTACTTCAATTTTAGTTGTTAAACAGAATTAAAGTGAGCGATAAGTAAGTGATCATCTCCAACATCAAACATGCGGCAAGGCTCCAACAATCTGGCATTTGACGACACGCAACAAAGACTTGAGCAAGCGACTAAGACGTGCAGGTCCAACTATCTACCAAACAATGTAATAGGGTGTGTCCAAGGCAATATAGGGCTGCAAGGTATATCACGGGTACGAAAAACTAGAGCAACGCAACACAGATAGCAATAGATCAACAGGAGGGAATAAATACTATAAAAGTAAGATAGGTAGAAAGGGGGAGATGCTCGCCTGAAAAACATTGCCGAAGGTTCATCCGAAGATCGGGTCGACACTCGCATCAACTCAACGGCCTTATCCGCGAAGAAGCAAAACGCTAGAAGAAACACCGGATGCAATATTTAATACACGGCAGAGATCGGCATGATGCATGTATGATGTATGACATGGCAAGATGCGATGCAATTAGGTCATATTAAGCGGAACCGGGGTCCCGACAATTTATCAAGCAGTTCAAGTTATTTAGAAGCCCATAATTTAAATATTGTCTTAACATGGCGTAAGATAGCACCGGTTCGCTACACAAATTTAAATGAGGCCAATATAAGGCTAGATTTGCCCGCATATGGCCCCATATTTAATTATTAGGTGAATCGGCCTAAGGCCCCCAAACCACACAAATATGCATGCGAGATGAATGACAATTTAATATGCAACAGGTTCTATGTTTAGCATTTAGAAAATAGGGGTTCGGATAAGGGTCACACATTTAGGGTTCGGCAGATCTTGGGGATCCGGGGGGTTCGGGGTTCGGTCTCAGGGCTCGACGGTTCGTTCTCGGATAATCGAGGTAGGTCTTGGCGTTCTTCCGGTCGGTTTTGCTCGAGGAATTGCTTGGCCTTCGGAGAAGTACTTGTGGCGTCGGGCATCGGATTCTCCCATTGCCGTTCTTGTCGTCGGGCGATCTTGCCGTCCCACGGTCGATCTTGCCGTTGCGAAGTCTTGTTGGTCCGCGCCATCGTCGGTTCTCGGCATCCGGGTGAAGTGCTTGTCGGCGTGTGGTCTTGGTCCGGGTCCCGTCCGAGGGAAGTACTTGGCGTTCCGGGGACGCTCCTGTCGCATCCGCGGTCGTCGGTTCGTGCCGACGGTCTTGTCGTCTCACGGCGAAGATCTTGGGGGTCCAGGGTCTTGGCGAACTTGGCGTGCCAGGGTTCGGTCTGGGGATCGGTCTTCGGGTCTTGGTCGGGTCGCCGGTAGTTCTTGGTGTCCAGGGAAGCTCCGGGTCCGGGGTTCGCCGCTCCGTGAGGTAGATCTTGTCAACTCGGCTCCTTCGCCCCTAGTTCCCACGACGAAGTACTCGGGATCTCGATCGATTGCCGGTGCCGAGCTTGTTGTCACAAATATCTTGAAGGGTTCCTGTCCTCAACGGGAACGGTCTTGTGTGGACTTTGGTTCTCATCCCGTGTCGGCCTTGGCATCTTGAACGGCACCACGTGACCGAAGAAAGGCGATGGCGTGCGTGAGGCGGGTGCTGGCGGTCAGAGCCACGAGGCGACAGAGGTCCTGGCCAGGGGGGCCCAGGATCGACGACGAGACGGGGACGGCCCCTTGGCGACGGGCCGACTAGGGAGGGTGCCGATCCTATGGTGGCAAGCAGATGGCGGCAGCGTGAAGGGCGACGCGACTTGAAGAGGCGGCAGCGCGCACGTGAGGAAAGAGGCGCGGGCTGACGACGGGCGGAGGAGGAGCGGGCGGGGACGCGGCTCGGGCGGAGCTTGGCGACAAGGCGAGGGCGGCGGTGGCGCTTTAGATGGCGGCGCCAGCCAGGGCCGAGGCGGCGATTGGGGAAGGCAACGAGCGGCTGAGCGACACGTGGGAGGAGCTCGGGAGGCGGGCGGAGCCCGCGGAGGGGACGGGCGGCCGGAGCTCGGGGCAGCGGCGCTGGAGGCCGCAGGCGGTGGAGGGCGCGGTGACGAGGTGGGGATGGTTGAGGTCGTGTCGGGCGGAGATGACTCAAGGCGGCGGTTCTCTGGGAGGTTGGCGGAAGGAGCGGAGGGAGAGGAAGGGGGAGCGAGCGGGGCCGGGGAGAGCGATGAGCTGGCGGCTGGGTGGAGCGGCCAGCACGGCAGGGCTCTGGGAGGGAGGAGGGGCGGGGTTGGGGACGGGGCCTCGTGGGTGGTTGGGAGAGAAGCGGGGTCGGGGAGGGAAACGAGGTGGGGCCAGGGGGAAGCGGGGTGGTGCGTCTGTGGGTGCGTGGTGGTGTGTGGGCCGGCGGGGACATGGGCCAGGGGTGGGGCCCAGGCGGCAGGGTGTGTGTGCGTGTGTGTGTTGTGTGGCTAAGAGAGAGAGGAAAAGGGAGAGAGGGCCAAGTGGCGGCATGGGGTTGGTTAGGGGGAGGGAGAGGGTGAGGTGGCGAGAGGCCATTGGCTGGGGTGAGGTGGAGGGGTGTGGGTAGATTAGGTTGGGTAGGTTTAGGAATTTGGGCGGACCGATTTTATTCAGGGTGGTCGTCGGTCGATCGCCCGCTCGACGCCCCTACTGAAAATAATTCAAAGTTTTATTTATTTTAAACAGGGCCTATGCAACCCGATAACCGACAAAACAAATAATCCGGAGTCCCGGGTTTGGATTTGGAAAACAAGACGGGGCGTTTTAGAAAACAAAAACGGGTTTTCTGCAAATAGTTTTATGCAAGCAAATGCAAGATGATGACGATGCTCAAATGCAATGTGGCATGATGACATGAGCATGCGGTCATGATGATGCAATGCACAAAATCAACGCGATTTTCTAGTAGTGGTTCTGCGGGATGCCACAATTCGACACCACTACCAATGGATCTCGCCCTCGAGATCCGCCTCATGGTACCGGAAGGAAAAGTCGGCGATCTGCGTCTTCTCGCTTCGTGTAGTCCTCGCGACACCACTAACAAGAGGTCGATGTCCGTGATCGTCGAGGGAACACTCCGGGAACAAAAGGTCAAAGGTAGAGGTATCAACAAATAAAGCCACCCCTATCTTCGATAGAAAGAGGGAACCGATGCATTCTCATCCACTTCAAAGTACACAAGCGAATAGAAGGGGTAGTCGGCATGGGGGCCAATCCATCACGCACCCAAACTATTACTCTGCACAATCAGTAGAAAAGAGTGCAACCATTCTCGGGATCAGACTGAAGATCTCGACAATCGAGGTTCGGAAACAAAGGAGGGATGCATCAGATCGGATCCGGGCGTAGATGATGTCGTCGCCGGAAAACACCGGAAGGCACAAACAAGGAACAAAGAATGGTAACACCGTGACGGATTCCTCAAAAGCATGAACACCGGATGGTAGAACACCGTTAACGAGAGGAGGAAGCAAAACCACGAAGGTACGACGGAAACCCACCCACGAAATCACGGACTCGAAGAAAGAGAGAGCGGGTTCAAAACACGAGAGGTAAGAGGAGAATAGCAGAGGGTAAGGAGTAAAATCAGACCTAATCGAACTATCCAACCGATTTTGCAAAATAGTATTGACACTCTACTTGCCGTTAGCTAGGTTATCCTACAGTGGACTTGTGGGGTATCGCAACCGGGCTCGATACCACTCAGAACACCCTCAGAATCGGACCTATGCAAGTTTTAGCGAAACCCGCCAAACCCGCATAGAAACGATTCAAAGGTTCCCACCAGGCACTTTCGTGCGGGTGGAAAACGAAGTAATAACATTACACAACAGTCCTCGATGGGACCTACAGAACAGATATATATATATACAACAGCGACTCCATGAGTCAAGAATACAGATATATTATACGAAGATCCAAATCACCTTGAAAACATGGGGCGTCCGACTACGGACAAGATGCAAATGGGACTAAGAGCCCTGAAGAATAACCAATGGCGTGCATAACCCTGCCCAGGCCAAGCCGGAAGGGTAACCCTGCTAACGACGTCGATCTCAAAACCTGCTTAAACAAAAGGGGTGCCGACAAAGGGCAAAGGAAAAAGAAGGAGCGTCAATACTGAGGCCAGTACACGGCGAGGCTAGAATTCGGCGGTCCTCGCCTACATAGGTATGGTGGACTGAAGCGGCAGCGGCAGCATGCACTAAACATCCTATAGAGACTCGATACAACTGGCGGCAATCAGAGAGGGGTAAGAAAGACCTATTCGGTACCAACTTGATGCTACCATCAAACAAACCCATCCTGGCGTTTCCCCCTCGAGACCAAACGAGGAAGTCAACCGAGGAACTCACACAGTTGGCAGTTTTATTTATTCAGTTATCGTTACAGCAATTACTAGTCAGGTATAGATAATTGTCCTGATAAAAGAAGCAGTGGGCCCTTTTAGTTATTCATTCCGTTGTAGTTGCAGCAATTACTAATCAGATACAGATAGCATGATGTAAACCCAAAACCCAGCAGTTGTTGGTACTTTTGTTTAGCCATTCCGTTGTAGTTGCAATAATTACTAGTCAGGTACAATGGTCGCAAGCGACACTCCAAACAAGCAATTGTGGGCAGTATTATTTAGCCATTCCATTATAGTGAAGCTGATTACTAGTCATTATAAGTCAAATTTATAGCAATAAACTTTAGTTATGCTTGTCTATGGTCGAGAATCATGCTCCAAGTCGTCCATAACCGAGACACGGCTTCGAAAGTTTTACCCGCCGGGTGCACCAATAGCAACACACGCCGATCAACCTCGGAAAAACCAAATCAAAACCCAACGAGGCCTTCACGACAAAGCAATCACAGGATTCAGAATATTTGAGGGGCCACCCCATTAAGCTACCATAGCAAGTAAGCAAGCTCCGAGACGGACTCAAGGTTTGGGTATACGGCTGTGAACGACTAGGAACCCAAAACTGGGCTTGTCGACACCGCTGAATCGTGTCCCGATCCTAAGCAAAGAGGTGTGCTATCGCACAATTTAAATAAAACAGTAGCATGGCATAAGTACAGATCGTAAATAAAACCTCAAACTAGTTTGTGGCCCCAAGAAATAAGATGAATCAAGCTCGCTCGGGGGTCCCATATACCTCCGGATGTGGATAGCGCGATAAATCAAGGAACAGGTATCAAGTACTCGGGGTCCTACGGGACACAAGTGGGCGTTCGGAAACCAAATATTTTCTATCACCCACCGATGCCTCTGCTTACTTCAATTTTAGTTGTTAAACAGGAATTAAAGTGAGCGATAGTTAAGCTGTGATCATCTCCAACATCAAACATGCGGCAAGGCTCCAACAACTGTGGCATTTGACGACACGCAACAGCACTTGAGCAAGCGACTAAGACGTGCAGGTCCAACTATCTACCAAACAACAGGTAATAGGGTGTGTCCAAGGCAATATAGGGCTGCAAGGTATATCACGGGTACGAAAAACTAGAGCAACGCAACACAGATAGCAATAGATCAACAGGAGGGAATAAATACTATAAAAGTAAGATAGGTAGAAAGGGGGAGATGCTCGCCTGAAAAACATTGCCGAAGGTTCATCCGAAGATCGGGTCGACACTCGCATCAACTCAACGGCCTTATCCGCGAAGAAGCAAAACGCTAGAAGAAACACCGGATGCAATATTTAATACGACGGCAGAAGATCGGCATGATGCATGTATGATGTATGACATGGCAAGATGCGATGCAATTAGGTCATATTAAGCGGAACCGGGGTCCCGACAATTTATCAAACGGTTCAAGTTATTTAGAAGCCCCCGCAATTTAAATATTGTCTTAACATGGCAGAAGATAGCACCGGGTTCGCTACACAAATTTAAATGAGGCCAATATAAGGCTAGATTTGCCCGCATATGGCCCCATATTTAATTATTAGGTGAATCGGCCTAAGGCCCCCAAACCACACAAATATGCATGCGAGATGAATGACAATTTAATATGCAACAGGTTCTATGTTTAGCATTTAGAAAATAGGGGTTCGGATAAGGGTCACACATTTAGGGTTCGGCAGATCTTGGGGATCCGGGGGGTTCGGGGTTCGGTCTCAGGGCTCGACGGTTCGTTCTCGGATAACTGAGGTAGGTCTTGGCGTTCTTCCGGTCCAGGTTTTGGCGTTCGAGGGAATTGCTTGGCCTTCCCGGAGGAAGTACTTGGTCTGGCGTCGGGGCATCGGATTCTCCGTTTGTCGTTCTTGTCGTCGGGCAGATCTTGCCGGGTCCCACGGGTCGATCTTGCCGCGAGGTCTTGTTGGTCCGCGCCATCGCGGTTCTCGGCATCCGGTGAAGTGCTTGTCGTTCCGGTGGTCTTGGTCCGGGGTCCCGTCCGAGGAAGTACTTGGCGCCCGGACGCTCTTGTCGCATCCATGGTCGCCGGTTCGATGCCGATCTTGTCGCCTCACGGCGAAGATCTTGGGGTCCAGGTCTTGGCGAACTTGGCGTGCTGAGGTTGATGCGGGATCGGTCTTCGGTCTTGGTCGGTCGCCGGTAGTTCTTGGTGTCGAGGAAGCTCGGTCCGGGTTCGCCGCCCGTGAGGTAGATCTTGTCAACTCGGCTCCTTAGCCTAGTTCCCACGAAGTACTCGGGATCTCGATCGATTGCGGTGCGAGCTTGTTGTCACAAATATCTTGAAGGTTCCTGTCCTCAACGGAACGGTCTTGTGGACTTTGGTTATCATCCGTGTCGGCCTTGGCATCTTGAACGGCACCACGTGATCCGAAGAAAGGCGATGGCGTGCGTGAGGCGGTGTCTGGCGGTCGAGCCACGAGCGTAGAAGGTCTGGCGAGGCCCCAAGATCGACAACGAGACGGGACGGCCCTTGGCGACGGGCCGACTAGGGAGGTGCTGATCTGTGGTGGCAAGCGAGATGGCGGCAAGCGGCAATGACGCGACCTTAGAGGGCGCCAGCGGCCGCGGGCGGGGCAGACGGGCGCGGAGGAGGGAGCGGGCCCGGGGGACGGGCTCGGGGCGGAGCTTGGCGACAAGGCGAGGGCGGCGGGGCTCTTTAAGCGGCGGCGCCAGCCCACGAGGCGGCGAGGGAAGGCGACGAGGGCGGCTCAGGCGACACGTGGGAGGAGCTCGGAGGCGGGCGAGGAGCTGGCGGGGACGGCCGGGCCGGAGCTCGTGGGGCGGCCCGGGAGGGGGGAGAGGCGGGAGTGGCGCCGTGACGAGGTGGGGATGGTTGAGGTCAACGTCGGGCGGAGATGACCAAGGCGGGCGGCGGTTCTCTGGGGGGGTGGGCGGCGGGAAGGAACGGGGGGAGAGGAAGGGGAGCGAGCGGGGGCCGTGGGGGAGAGCGGGCGGCGGCGATGGGGCTGGCCTTACTGGTGGAGCAGACCGGGCAGCGGGTGGCTCAAGGGAGGGAGCGAGGGGCGGGCAGGACGGGCCTCGTGGGTGGTTGGGAGAGAAGCGGGGTCGGGGAGGGAAACGAGGTGGGGCCAGGGGGAAGCGGGGTGGTGCGTCTGTGGGTGCGTGGTGGTGTGTGGGCCGGCGGGGACAGGGGCCAGGGGTGGGGCCCAGGCGGCAGGGTGTGTGTGCGTGTGTGTGTTGTGTGGCTGAGAGAGAGAGGAAAAGGGAGAGAGGGCCAAGTGGCGGCATGGGGTTGGTTAGGGGGAGGGAGAGGGTGAGGTGGCGAGAGGCCATTGGCTGGGGTGAGGTGGAGGGGTGTGGGTAGATTAGGTTGGGTAGGTTTAGGAATTTGGGCGGACCGATTTTTATTCTGGAGTGGTCGTTCGGGTCGATCCGGCCCGTTCGACTGCCCCTACTGAAAATAATTCAAAGTTTTATTTATTTTAAATAGGGCCTATGCAACCCGATAACCGACAAAACAAATAATCCGGAGTCCCGGGTTTGGATTTGGAAAACAAGACGGGGCGTTTTAGAAAACAAAAACGGGTTTTCTGCAAATAGTTTTATGCAAGCAAATGCAAGATGATGACGATTCTCAAATGCAATGTGGCATGATGACATGAGCATGCGGTCATGATGATGCAATGCACAAAATCAACGCGATTTTCTAGTAGTGGTTCTGCGGGATGCCACATTACTAGTCATTATAGAGTCAAATTTATAGCACTACTTTAGTTATAGTTGTCTATGATTGAGATATTGTGCTCCAAGTCGTCCATAACCGCGGACACGGCTTTCAGAAAGTTTTACCCGGCCGGGGTGCACCAATAGCAACACACACTCGATCAACCTCGGAAAAACCAAATCAAAACCCAACGAGGCCTTCACGACAAAGCAATCACAGGATTCAGAAATATTTCAGGGGGCCACCCTTGAGTACCCACAACAAAGTTAGTGACTTGAGACGGACTCAAGGTTTGCGCGGTGGTCAGAAACGATCGGGAACCCAAAACTGGCTTGTCGATACCGCGAAAACACCGCTTACCTAACAAGATGCAGGTGCTCCTCGCACAATCGTAAATAAACAGTAGCATGGCATAAGTACAGGATAATAAATAAAACCTCAAACTAGTTTGTGGCCCCAAGAAATAAGACTGAATCAAGCTCTGGCTCAGGGGGGTCCCATAATCCTCCCGGATGTGGATAGCGCGATAAAACAAGGAACAGGTATCAAGTACTCGGGGTCCTACGGGACACAAGTGGACGGTTAACAACCAAATAACATCTATTGCCCAATTGCCTCTCGCTTTACTTCAATTTTAGTTGTTAAACAGGAATTAAAGTGAACGATAAGTAAAACCATGATCATCTCCAACATCAAACATGCGGCAATACACCAACAACTGTGGCACTTGACGACACTCAACAGCACTTGAGCAAGCGACTACGACACGCAAGTCCAACTATCTACCAAACAACAGGTAATAGGATGTGTCCGAGGCAATATAAGGCGGCAAGGGATATATCGGGTACGAAAACTAGAGCATCGCAACACAGATAGCAATAGATCAACAGGAGGGAATAAATACTATAAAAGTAAGATAGGTAGAAAGGGGAGATGCTCGCCTGAAAACATTGCCGAAGGTTCAACCGAAGATCGGGGCGAAGCTCACATCAACTCAACGGCCTTATCCGCGAAGAATCAAAACACTAGAATAAACACCGGATGCAATATTTAATACAACGGCAGAAGATCGGCATGATGCATGTATGAGGTATGGCATGGTAAATATGCGGTGCAATTAGGTCATATTAAGCGGAACCGGGGCCCCGACATTTAATTAGGTGGTTCATGTTATTTATCTACCCCGCAAATTAAATGTTGTATTAACAAGGCAAGATGAGTTACTGGTTCGCTACACAAATTTAAATGAGGCCAATATGAGACTAGATTTGGCCGCATATGGCCCCATATTTAATTATATGGTGAATCGGCATATGGCCCACAAACCACACAAATATGCATGCGAGATGAATGATTAATATGCAACAGGTTTTATATTTAGCATTTATAAAATAGGGGCTCGGGCAAAAGGTTCACACATTAGGGTTCGACGAACTTGGGGTTCCGGGGTTTCGGTGTCGGTCTCAGGGTTCAGGGCTCAACGGGATCAGCGGGATCGGATGACGGAGTAGATCTGGCGTTCCGGGAAGAAGTACTTGGCGGTCTTCGGCTCCACCCAGATCGGTGCCGATCTTGTCGTCGCGAAGACCTTGTTGGATCCGCGCCATCGAGTCGTTCTTGGCATTCGGGGTGAAGAACTTCGCGGTCTCGAGGAAGTACTTGGCGTTTCCGTGTCGACGACCTTGGCGTCCGGGAAGAAGCACTTGTCGCATCTGTGGGCTTCGGTCGAAGAACTTGGCACGTCGTGGTTCGGTCTTCCGACTCCGGAAGGATCGGTTTTCGGGTCAAAGAGCTTTAAGTACGGCGACATGACATCGCCTTATGATTTCCTGTCGAAGTACTTGAAGTTTGCGGTTTTGATGACGACGACGGGCTGGAAGGGGTCAGGCACCGGTGGTCTTCGGATGGTCTTGTCGATGTCACCCGATGACCTTGTCCAGCTTCTCATCTCTCCCAATGGGAGGTTGTGCCGAGGTCACGATACCCTTCAACATCACCATCTGTACCACACCACATCACAACGGGGCTGATACGCCAAGTTGAGCTTGAGCACAACCATACCGGCATGAGTCGTCTTGTAACAGCACCGGAAATGTAGTGGCCGGTTCCTAGAATTTGAGGCCAGCGAGGACATTAAGACTATACCAACTGCGTCGGTGTGACCTTTGCGATAGGGCGGACACGATAGAGGCGATGGCGAAACTCGCGGCAGGCGGATGTTGATCTCGCGAAGTGCGGCGGGTCTTGGCAGTCAGCGAGAGAGGGCAGCCGGCGGTGTTGAGAGCGGCCGTGAGGCAGCCAAGGCCGGGTGGAGGAGCGAGAGGCGGCTTCAGCGGTGGCGACAAGCGGCAGCGAGGCGGCGGACACGAGATCTGGAGAATTACAGCGCCAGCGGCTTGGTCGGCCAGCGGAGGGAGGCGGGCGCCGTGGTGGAGGCCTTGGCGTCCCATAGAAGGCGGCAGCGAGGCTGGCGGAGGAGAGATGTAGAGGCGCTGGCGATGAACTCCGGCAAAGGAGGGCAGGGGAATGGTGGTGGCCCGGCCGGAGGAGGGTGAAGGCGAGCCGGAGGTGGCGCCATGCAGTGAGGAGGAGGGCGGTGGCGGAGCGTGAGGCCGAGGAGGAGAGGGCGACAGGGAGGAGCCGCCGTGGGCGGCGGCGCCATGGCCGGGGTGGGGAGAAGGGAGGAGAGGGAGGCTGCGGGGCGGAGCGGAGAGGGAGGCCGGCGATGAGGGAGAGGGGCGGGGAGGCCGAGGAGAGAGGGGGGTGGCGCGTCGGGGAAGGAGGGAACAGGGACGGGGAGCAGAGGCGGCGAGGCCATGGGAGGGAGAGAGAGGCGCGTCGGGGGAGGCATGGGCGATGGGGTGGGGCCGGGGCGAGTGGGGCCTGGGGTGGGGGTGAGGGAGGGAGAGGGAGACGCGTGGGGAGGCCGGGTGGTGTAAGGTGGGACCCAGGGGGAGTGGGTCAGAGAGAGAGAGTAGGGCAGGTGGGACCGGTAGGTGCGGGTGGGGCCCGGGTGGCAGCGAGTTGGGGGTGGGGTTGCTGGTGGGAGAGGGTGGACCGGGTCCAGGGTAGGGCCAGGTGGGGCGTGGGCCCAGGTTGTAAGGGAGAGGGTAAGGAGTGGGAAGTGTGAGAAAGAGAGAGAGGGGGGAAAATGTAACACCCTCAGAATCGGACCTATGCAAGTTTTAGCGAAACCCGCCAAACCCACATAGAAACGATTCAAAGGTGCCCACCAGGCACTTTCGTGCGGGTGGAAAAAGAAGTAATAACATTACACAACAGTCCTCGATGGGACCCTCAGAACAGATATATATATATAACAGCGACTCGATGAGTCAAGAATACAGATATACAATACGAAGATCCAAATCACCTTGAAAACGAGGGAGCGTCCAGCTACGGACAAGATGCAAATGGGGCTAAGAGCCCTGAAGAATAACCAATGGCGTCCATAACCCTGCCCAGGCCAAGCCGGAAGGGTAACCCTGCTAACGGCGTCGATCTCAAAACCTGCTTAAACAAAAATGGGTGCCGACAAAGGGCAAAGGAAAAAGAGGAGCGTCAGTACTGAGGCCAGTACACGGCGAGGCTAGAATTCGGCGGTCCTCGCCTTACAAAGGTATGGTGGACTGAGCGGCGGCGCAACATGCACTAAACAGCCTATAGAGACTCGATAGAACTGGCGGCTATCAGAGAGGGGTAAGAAAGACCTATCCGGAACCAGACTGATACTAACACCAAACAATTCCATCCTGGTATTCCCCCTCGAGACCAAACGAGGAAGTCAACCGAGGAACTCACACAGTTGGAAGTTTTAGTTATTCGGTTATCGTTGCAGCAATTACTAGTCAGGTTTAGAGATTCATCCTGATAAAGTAAGCAGTGGGCACTTTTAGTTGACCATTCCGTGATAGTTGCAACACTTACTAGTCAGATACAATTAGCATGAGATAACCCCAAAACCCAGCAGTTGTTGGTACTTTTATTCAGCCATCCCGTTGTAGTTGCAATACTTACTAGTCAGGTACAATTGTCGCAAGCGACAAACCAAACAAGCAATTGTGGGCAGTATTATTTAGCCATTCCATTATAGTGAAGCTGATTACTAGTCATTATAAAGTCAAATTTATAGCACTACTTTAGTTATGCTTGTCTATGGTCGAGATACTGTGCTCCAAGTCGTCCATAACCGCGGACACGGCTTTCAGAAAGTTTTACCCGGCCGGGGTGCACAAATAGCAACACACACTCGATCAACCTCGGAAAAACCAAATCAAAACCCAACGAGGCCTTCACGACAAAGCAATCACAGGATTGAAATATTTGAGGCCACCCCATTGAGTAGACCATAGCAGTAAGCTAGCTCGAGACGGACTCAAGGTTTGCGTCAATGGTGTAAACGATTGGGAACCCGAAGTGTGGCTGGGCTTGTCGATACCGAAAACATTCCGCTTACCTAAGCGATGCAGTGTGCTCCTCGCTGTCGTAAATAAAGCAGTAGCATGGCATAGGTACAGGATCGTAAATACAACCTCAAACTAGTTTGTGGCCCCAAGAAATAAGAATGAATCATGATCTGGCTCAGGGGGGTCCCATAATCCTCCCGGATGTGGATAGCGCGATAAGTCAAGGAACATGTATCAAGTACTCGGGTCCTACGGGACACAAGTGGGCGTCCGGAAACCAAAAATTATCTATCACCCACCGATGCCTCTGCTTACTTCAATTTTAGTTGTTAAACAAGAATTAAAGTGAACGATAAGTAAAACTATGATCATCTCCAACATCAACATGCGGCAATACATCAACAACTGTGGCACTTGACGACACGCAACAGCACAAGAGCAAGCGACTACGGCGCGCAAGTCCAGCTATCAACCAAACAACAGGTAATAGGAGGTGTCCAAGGCGATATAAGGCTGCGAGGGATATCACGGGTACGAAACTAGAGCATCGCGACACAGATAGCAATAGATCAACAGGAGGGAAATAAATACTATAAAAGTAAGATAGGTAGAAAGGGAGATGCTGCTTTGAAAACATTGCGAAGGTTCAACCGAAGCTTCGAAAGCTCACATCAACTCAACGGCCTTATCCGCGAAGAAGCAAAACACTAGAATAAACACCGGATGCAATATTTAATACTACGGCAAAAGATCGGGCATGATGCATGTATGATGCATGACATGGCAAAGGTGCGATGCAATTAGGTCAGGTTAAGCGGAACCAGGGTCCCGACAATTAATTAGATGGTTCAAGTTATTTATCTACCCCGCAATTTAAATGTTGTTTAACAAGGCAAAAGATAGCACCGGGTTCGCTTCACAAATTTAAATGAGGCCAATATGAGACAAGCTTTGCCCGCATATGGGCCCCATATTTAATTATTAGGTGAATCTGCATAAGGCCCCCAACCCACATGAATATGCATGCGAGTATGACAATTAAATATGCAACAATTTATGTTTAGCATTTATAAAAAATAAGGGTTCGGATAAGGGTCACACATTAGGGTTCGGCAGATCTTGGTTCGGGGGTTCGGGGTCGGTCTCGGTCCGGGAGTTCGGAGCGTTCTCGGACTCCGGAAACGCTCTCAGATAACGGGGTAGATCTTGGCGTTCGGGTAGACGAACTTGGCATGGCGTCGGGGCGCATCGGATTCCGTGAGGCGATCTTGACGATCCGTGCCCGTGAAGTATAACTTGTCGTCCGGCGGTAGATCTTGTCGATTCCATTCCAACGGCCTTATTGTTCTGCGGCGAAGATCATGGGGTCTCCGGGGTCCGGGAGCGGTTCTCGTGGCTTGGTCGGTCCCACGTCGGCGTACTGTGGCGTTGCGTGAAGAGGACCTCCGAATTCAGGGTCTTGGCCACCGGATCCGTGATCGGTCTTCGGGAGCGGCTGAACTTGGGATCCGAGAAGGAGATCATGGCGTCGGTGAGGTCGATCTTGTCGGGTCCACGGTTTCAGTTGTCGGTGTCGGACTCGGGTCTCGGCACTGGGAGATCTTGGCGTCCATGAGAAGGATCTTGTCGGGATACTTCGGGTCACATCATCCATTGTCGATCTTGTCGACTCAAGCCAGAGGAAGTCCTTGTTGTAGCACCACACCATCAACACACCTTGTCGGCACATCACCATCTTTACTTGGTCACCACCGTCACAACTCCAAATCACCCAGCATCCACACCCCGAAGCATGCAACAGAGGACACTAGGGTCATGCTGGACAAAGGAAGCTTGAGGCGAGGCGTGGGCCTTCTTGAACCCGAGGAGGCGTGGAGGCGGTCGGCCTTGAGGCCAGGCAGCGGCCGGAGAGGAGGATGGAGGGAGCAGGCCAGCCTTGAGCAGGGGCAGCCGAGGCTAGGAGCAGCGTCTGGAGGGCCAGGCAGCGGGCCAGCCGGGCGGAGGCCAGGCAGCGAGAGGGAGCGAGGAAGAGCGGTGGGGGCGGCGGAGGTGGTGTGAGGGAGGAGCGGAGTGCTGGCCTCTGCAGTGGTAAAGTGGTAGGCGGCGGCGAGGGAGGAGCTTGAGGGCCAGGCGGCTCATGTGAGCGGCAGCCAGTAGCGGAGGAGGCCGAGCCGGATGTGGCAGCCATGAGGCAGGGCTAACAGGAGGCGGAGGAGGAACAATGGCCGGGAGGGAGGGTGCCGGTGGGAGCGGGTGGCGCCTGGCGCCGGAGGAGGGAGAGGGAGCAGCGCCGGCCGGGGTGGAAGGAGGATGCGAGGACGCGGGGATGGGGTCGGGGCGCCAGGCGGGTGGGCGGTTTGGTGGGGAGGGTGGGGCCCAGGGGTGGCTGGGTGGTGGGTGTGGTGCGTGCTGGGAGAGAGAGTGGTGTGGGTGGGTAGTGGGGGTGAGGGGGTTGTACAGGTGGCGGTCCGGGATTGGGTAAGGGAGAGGGGTGGGGTGAGGTGTCACGGGGGAGTGGTCGGGGTGAGGTGGAGAGGGGTTGGGTAGGATAGGACTGGGTAGGTTTAGGAATTTAGGCGGACCGATTAAATTCCTGGGGGTGGTCGTTCGGGTCGAATCGGCCCGTTCGACTGCCCCCACTAAAAATAATTAAATGTTTTATTTATTTAAAACAGGGCCTTGCAACCCGATAACCGGCAAAACAAATAATCCGGAGTCCCGGGTTTGAATTTGAAAACGAGACGGGGCGTTTTAGAAAACAAAAACGGCTTTGCGAAAATGGTTTTAGGCAAACAATGCATGATGATGACGATGCAATGCACAAATTCAACGCGATTTTCTAGTAGTGGTTTTGCGGGATGCCACAGAAAAAGAGGAGGATTGATGAGGTGGCGGGGTGGGTAGGAATTGGGGGAGAGGGTGAGGTGGCGAGCTGTGAGTGGTGGGTAGATTAGGATTGGGTGGGAATAGGATTTAGAGTTTAGGTTTTATTAGTTTTGTAAATATGTGTTTGTTTTGTTTCGTTTATTTTAAAACAAGACTACTTTGCAATAATTTTTTAGGTAAATAAAATATCCGATACGATCGGGGTTTTGCATTTGAAACAAAGATGGGCTATTTGTACTAAGAAAAACTAGGCTTTTTGAAATAGTTCAGACAAACAATGCATGATGATGACGATGCAATGCACAAAAACAACGCGATTTTCTAGTAGTGGTTTTGCGGGATGCCACACCTATCTCGGCCGAAGTCTACAGGATACGGCCGACTTAGGTTGTAACTCGGAAACTAGACGGGGGATTGTGGCATCCCGCAAAACCACTACTAGAAAATCGCGTTGAAATTTGTGCATTGCATCGTCATCATCATGCATTGTTTGCATAAAACTATTTTGCAAACCCCGATTTGTTTTCCAGACGCCTCATCTCTACTCAAATGTCAAACACCGGGTCTCCAGAATAATTTTGTTTTGTCGCTATCGGGTTCAAACGGCCCAATTCAATTAAATAAAATATTTAATTATTTTTGCGGGGGCAGTCGAACGGGCCGTTCCAACCCGAACGACCACCCCCTGGAATATTAATCGGTCCAACCAGTCCCGCCATCTAATCCTAAACCCACCTAAAGTCCTACCCACCCCAGCCTCCACCTCACTCTCCCCAATCACATCACGCCACCTCAGCGGAGCCACCCCCACCCCCAATCACTTCCTGACACGTGGCCTAGCCTCTCTCCTCCTCTCTCACCCCACTCTTTTCTCTCCCCACCGACAGCCCCACACACCCCCTGGCTCCCTCTGGCCAATCCCACGCCACGCCCCCACCTGGTCCCGATCCCCATGCCCTCCCCTGTCGCTCGCACGTTCCCCCCTCACACCGTCCATCCCGCGTGGACCCCGCCCTGTGGATCCCGCGCCTCTCTCTCTCTCTTTCCCACCCCCGTCCTCTCCTTCCTCTCTCTCTTCTCACGTTCCTCGCCTCCCTCCTTCCTCCTCCCGCAAACCCCCCCTCGCACCGGCCGATCTCGCCTCGCCCGCTCCTCGCCCCCCCCTCCTCGGCCCTCTCCCTCCTTGGCAGTGACCACCGCCCGAGGGTCGCCCATCGCCACCGGCGGCGCCGCCTCACCCGGACCCCTGCTTTGCCCTCCATCGCATCTCCTCCCTCCCTCGGCGCCGACCCGACTGCCGCTTGCCACTGGAGCAGCCGCATCGTCTGCCTTCCCGAGCCGGCCCAGCGCCGCCGCTCCCGCAATCCTCCACCGCCTCCTCCAACCCCGCCATGCACGCCGTCGCCCTGCCTCGCCCATGGGAGCCGGCGAGCAGCGCCTCGCGCCCCTCCAGGCGCGCCCACCGCCCACCTCGGCTCCCTCCGACCCGAGCCGCGCCTCACCTCCTCTCCTCGCCGGCCGCCGGAGCCGCCCCTTCTCCCGGCCCGTCCGCGACCTCCGCCCCGACCCTCTCCTCCGTCGCTGCGTGGCCCGAGCACCGCCCTGTGGGTCCCTCCATCTCGCCGGCCCCAGAGGTGCCGCCGCCCTTATCCTCTCCCGCGGCCTCCCAGCATCGATGCGGGCGTCCCCCTTCTGACCGTTGCAGCAGCGTGCTCATCCTCGCCCTGTTCTTTGGTCACCGTTTTGCCGTGCTCTGGTTTGCTGATGGTGCATGTTGGTTCCTAGCCAATCATCAGTGAGCTGCTGTTGCCCCGGTGTCCTGTAGATCTTTCCTGCCAACAGTCCATGCGTGTGCCTTCTCAGTGGATGCTCCTCCAGTTGTTTGTTGCTGTGCTACTTCTTTACCGACGCCAAGGAGACGCTAGAGTAGTAGAATTGTTGTGGTGGTCATGCCTCCGAAAATGGAACCAACACGGGTACAAGAACCTCGCCAAGAAAATCGATGGGCGACAAGTACTCGACATGGAGCGTCAAGGCCCTTCACGGAACCGGATCGAACCTCGACCGCCAAGTTCGCCGAGACCCCTGAACCGAAGAGTGCGACAAGTGCTTCTTCCCGAACCGCCATGATCTTCGCCCGGGCCGACCGGATATTGTACCGGAGGACCAAGCTCTTCCTCACGGATCACCGAGCACGCCGTCACGGAATCGAAGGCCGAGGACACCGAGACTCGGTGCGACAAGCCCGTCTTCCCAGACCGAGTTCGCCACCGGATGCCAAGATCGCCGAACGCCAAGATCTTCACCCGACACCGAGACCGGCGACAAGTACTTCCTCCCGGAACGCCAAGGACCCCGCGAGAGACGGTATGACCGTCGATATGACCCGAAGACCTCGGAACGCCAAGTACTACCCCGGAATCCGAGAACGCTTTCCGCCGAACCCCCCGAACCCCGGAACCGTCGAACCCTGGACCCCGAGACCGACCCCGAACCCCGGAACCCAAGATCGTCGAGACCCCTAATGTGTGAACCTTTTTCCTCGAACCCTATTTTATAATATATCAACTTGTTGCATATTAAATTGTCATCTCGCATGCATCTTGTGTGGTTTGGGGGCCTTTTGCCGATTCACCTAATAATTAAATATGGGGCCCATATGCGGGCAAATCTAGCCTTATATTGGCCTCATTTAAATTTGTGTAGCGAACCCGATAATATCTTCTACCGTGTTAAACAACATTTAAATTGCGGGGTTCTAAACAACTTGAACCATTTAACTAACTGTCGGGACCCCGGTTCCGCTTAATCTTGACCTAATTGCATCGCACCTTGCCATGACATGCATCATACATGCATCATGCCGTTCTTCTGCCATCGTCTTATATATCGCATCCGGTTTTCTTCTAGTGTTTTGCTTCTTCGCGGATAAGGCCGTTGAGTTGATGTGAGCTAGCCCGATCTTGGATGAACCTTTCGACAAAGTTTTATGAGCATCTCCCCTTTCTACCTATCTTATTTTATAGTCTTTATTCCCTCCTGTTGATCTTTTGCTATACGTGTTGCGATGCTTTAGTTTCGTACACTGTGATATTCCTTGCAGCCTATATTGCCTTGGACACATCCTATTACATGTTGTTTGGTAGATAGTTGGACTTATGCGTCGTAGTTGCTTGCTCAAGTCTGATGTGTGTCATATGCCACGATTCTTGATGAGCGCCACATGTTGATGTTGGAGATGATCCTAGTTTTACTTATCGTTCACTTTACTACTGTTTAACAACTAAAATTGAATAAGCAGAGGCATCGGTGGGTGATAGATAATATTTGGTTTCGAGCCCACTTGTGTCCGTAAGACCCCGAGTACTTGATACATTCCTTGTTTTGGCGCTATCCACATCCGGAGGTATATGGGACCCCGAGCGAGCTTGATTCATTCTTATTTCTTGGGGCCACAAACTAGTTTGAGGTTTTATTTACGATCTGTACTTATGCCATGCTTTTGCTTTATTTACGATTGTGCAGTCGCACTTTGTCTTTAGGAAATAATGGCACGATTCATGATGTCGACAAGCCCAGCCACACTTTCGGGTTCGATCGTTCACGGCCGTCCCCATAACCTTGAGGCCGTCTGAGCTTGCTTACTCCGTTGATTCTACTCTAAGGTGGCCCCACAAATATTCTGAATCTGTGATTGTTAATCGTGAAAGCCTCGTTGGGTTTTGATTTGGTTTTCGAGGTTGATCGAGTGTGTTGCTATTGGTGCACCCGGCGTTAAAAACTTTCCGAAAGCCGTGTCGCGGATATGGACGACTTGGAGCACGATTTCTTGATCATAGACAAGCATAACTAAAGTTCTTGCTATAAATTTGACTTATAATGACTAGTAATCAGCTCCACTACAACGGAATGGCTAATTAATACGCCCACAATTGCTTGTTTGGTTGTCGCTTGCGACAATTGTATATGACTAGTAAGTATTGCAACTTCTAGCGAATTGGCTGAATAAAAGTACCAACAAGCTGCTGGGTTTTGGGTTTATCTCATGCTATCTGCACTTTGATTAGTAAGAGTTACAACTATAACGGAATGGTTAAAAGTGCCACTTACCTTATCGGGACGATTATTTAAACGACTAGTAAAGTGCCGCAACTATAAGAATAAGTAAAAGCCAGCTGCGTGAGTTCCTCGGTTGACTTCCTCGTTTGGTCTCGAGAAACACCGGGATGGGTTTGTTTGGTGTTAGATTCAGTTGGATCCGGATAGGTCATTCTTACCCTCTCGATAACCGCCGGTTGTATCGAGTCTCTATAGATTGTTTAGTGCATCTTTTGCCGCTTTAGTCCACCATACCTATGTGGCGAGGACCGCCAAATTCTAGCCTCGCCGTGTCTTGGCCTCGATCTTGGCTCCTTCTTTGTTTTCTGCTTTGCCCTTTGTCGGCACCCCTTTTGTTAAGCAGGTTTTGAGATCGACGCCGTTAGCAGGGTTACCCTTCCGGCTTGGCCTGGGCAGGGTTATGGACGCCATTGGTTATTCTTCAGGGCTCTTAGCCCCATTTGCTTCTTGTCCGTAGTCGGACACTCTATTGTTTCCAAGGTGATTTGGATCTTGTATATTATATCTGTATTCTTGACTCTTTGAGTCATTACATATATCTGCATGGTGGGTCCCATCGAGGACTGTTGTGTAATGTTATTACTTCGTTTTCCACCCGCACGAAAGTGCCTGGTGGGCACCTTTGAATCGTTTCTATGCGGGTTTGGCGAATTTTGCCCAAACTTGCATAGGTCCGATTTTGAGGGTGTTACAGGGATGTCCTTTCGTCTTTCCCCGTCTTTACCCTATCCGGGGTTACCTCCCCAACATTAGTCCTCGAAGCTAGTATGGCCCCGCCGACAACCTCGGTCGGGTCGTATCAGTTTCACGACACACGCTCTGTATCGTTTTCGAGTTGTTCCTTGCTCATTTGAGGTATTGTTGTATCTTCTCGTGCACGCCTCGTCCTACGTGTCATCCCCATCATTGCTTCTCTAGTTTTTTGTTCCTCTACAGTTTTTACTGACAGGCTACAGTTACTACTGTGCCTGTCGCGCCGGCGCTGCGTCGCCTCGTTCTCCGTTTCCGTCGGGGATCGTGATCTTCTCTGCTACCGTGTGGCCCTAGGTGTGGTTCCGCTCAACGACGTGCAGTCGTTCCGCGCACACGATCCACGCTGCCAATCGCCACACGCACGATCCCACTTCCTTGCTTGCGGCTAGGTTATAAAGTGGGGCGCGGCGCTGGAGGAGTCACTTTTCCCTTTTCGTTCGCCTGCGCCCTTCTTCTTCCTCTCGCTTCCGGCGAGGACTCCACCGCGTCGCCCCGTCTGCCTCGTTCGCGTTCGCTAGCTTCGGCGTCGTCGCCGGTGAGTTCTTTCCGGCCGCGTCGCCTAGGTTTTATCCTAGATTTCTCTGTCTCGATTTTGTATTCGCGCGGCGGTTCCTCTGCTCCTCCGCCGCCGCTCCTGTGCAAAATCACGACGGGGCCTCGCAGCTCTAAACTTTCCTCCGCCGCTAGTTCTTCCTCCGTCGATCTCTCCGGCGAACCCATGTCTAGCTCCTTTAGTGGTGCCCTTGTAGAGGATGAAGATGCTGGCTCTGGGACTGAGTGAGGCTCGTGGCAGGGTTCCTCCGTTACACGCCGCGAGATCGAGTGGCTTATCCGAACTCGTAGGATCCCCGCCGAGGTCTCCTATCGCTTACCCGGCAGCGAGTCCTCTCCGGATATTAGGGAGGGCGAGTATGTAGTTTTTATGTCACATTTCTCGCGCGTCTTTGGTCTCCCTCTTAGCGACTTTGCTAGAGAGTTTCTCGACTACTTCGGCCTTCAGCCGCATCATCTTCCTGCAAATGCCATCGCTTCTCTTTCCGCTTTTATCTTCGCCTCGGAGGGATAGTTCGGCCTATGGCCGTCTGTGCACGTCTGGTCGAAGTTCTTCCAGATTCGTTCCAACGTAGTCCCTGACAAGTCTCTGCACCCTTCCGAGAAACTGCTTACTCAATGTGGGGCAGCGTCTATTACACCTCGGAGGAAGTCCATATTTCCTCGTGTCACCGGGTTAGAGTCATGCAAGAAGTGGCACAAATCCTTTTTTACGTCAAGAACAGAGGGACGGAGGACAAGATTCGGCTCCCTGCCTTCTCCATTGGTCCGCCTTCTAAGGTGAATTGGACTTATAATCCGAGGAAGAGTCATGCCTTGGCCGAGGCCTTTGAGATTCGGCTCAAAGAGCTGATCCGCGCCGGGTTATGCGGCGAAGACCTGATGGCTACCTTTATCAGTAGCCGAATCTGCCCATTCCAGAAACGGACTCATAAAATGTGCTACATGAGCGGTCCTCTTGACCCTAACCGAGTCTCGACCGTGGAGCTGGACAACTATCTTATCTACAAGCGTGTCCGAGCTATCTTCAAGACGGAGATGCTTGAGGATTAGGCTTGGGGATTGAAACCGTTCACTCGCGATCGTCCGCCTCCTGAGGTAAGCTTAATCACTAACGCTTCACTTTCCAACTGTTTTCGCAACTGTTTTCGCTTATTTTCCTCTTTCTTGTATTACAGATGTTCACAGAACAGAAGGGCGAAGATTCCGAGGTTCTGTCACTCCCGTGGCCTGCGGACCGGGATACCCCAGACGTCGGGGAGCCGGACTCGGAAGAATTCGTTCCCAAATCCGACCTCGCCCCTGATCGCGCTCGTGGCAGGACTTCGGCCCACGAGGAGGAAGGTGATTCGGATGAGGTCCAAGTTCTAGAGGTAGTTGCCGCAATGCCCATTTCTTATGCATTTCCGGCTTCTACTTTCCCAGCTAATCCGGCCGGTCAGGTTCACGACGCCGAGCCTATTGCTTCCCGGGCCCCTGTTACCTCGGGGAAACGCGGGGCTCCTGCTGGTGCCTCAGAGGCGGCCCCCAAGAAACGAATGAAGAAATCCGCTCCGAATCCTCCCAGGCGCAAGACCATGCCTGGAGTCGCAGGGTAAGTTTCTTTTGTTCGTATTTCTTGTTTCTTTATTTCAGCTTTTCATCATGACACCCTTTTTCTTTCTTACTTTTGCAGTGCTCCACTTTCTGTTAAGCCCGGCGGTCCTAGTATGACTAGCCGCGTGGCTCGGCAGCCGTCTCCTTCACCCGCTGAAGATACCAGGATTCCCAGTCCTGCCCGTGTTGCATCTCCTTCAGCTCCCAATCAGTCGTCTCCTCGTCACGATGCGCCTGAGACTCCTCTCGTTGACATCGATCCCACTCGGCCCTCCGAGTTTTCTGCCGAACCCATTGCCCCCTCTGTGGATCCGAGCGCCTCTACTGAGCCTCTATCTGCCCCCGCAGTCTCTGCAACAACTCCAGCCCCGGCCGAAGAGGTCGTTATCTCGGCGCCCTCTGCGACCGTGACCCCTTCTGTTCCTAAAGACACCGTCCCCCTTACCGAGGTATCGGCTCCTGCTGGTGCCTCTTCTAAAGCAAGAAAAACTGTTGCCACCAAGGCCTCCTCTTCCCAGAAAGGTCTTGTCGGCTCTTCTCAGCCGAGTATTGCCGATGTGCTGCGCAAAGGAGCTGCGCCTACCAAATCCTCCGTTACTCCGGCTGCCGGCACCCAGCTTGCTCTTCATAAAAGCCATGTGGCCGCAGTGGTTACACAACACGTCCGGGGTAAAGTTCTAACTCTGACGGCTAGTGGGAACAGCCTCGGCTCGCTGGTAGAATATGCCAATAATTGGAATGCTGCCGATCAGTTTGAGGGTAATCCAATCAGTCAGCCCTTTCAGCTTTCCGACATTAGCGGCCGTTTCGATCAGGCTGCCAAGTTCATCCTTGACACTAACAAGATGAATGAGGTAATCGCTGTTTTGCGGAGTTTAGATTAATTCTCCAGTTGTTACTATATGCTCTAGTCCCCGAAACTTGTAAGGAAATAACTTGTTATATGCTTGGAAGTTTAATAATGCTTTACTTAATCTAATTTTATCTCTAGGGTTCGAATTTATATCCGACTAGATCTGTCTTAAAGCTTGCTTGACTTTTGTTTAGTTGATCTTGAAACATCCAGCCACCTAGATTTGGTTTTAGTCTCGCTTGACTCGGATCTGGTTTAGCTTCGAATATCCAGCCACCTAGATCCGGGTTAAGTTTTGCTTGACTCGGATCTGGTTTAGCTTCAAATATCCGGCCACCTAGATCCGGGTTAAGTTTTGCTAGACTCGGATCTGATTTAGCTTCGAATATCCAGCCGCCTAGATCCGGGTTAAGTTTTGCTTGAATCGGATCTGGTTTAGCTTCAAATATCCGGCCACCTAGATCCGGGTTAAGTTTTGATTGACTCGGATCTGATTTAGCTTCGAATATCTAGCCGCCTAGATCCGGGTTAAGTTTTGCTTGACTCGGATCTGGTTTAGCTTTGAATATCCAGCCGCCTAGATCCGGGTTAAGTTTTGCTTGACTCGGATCTGGTTTAGCTTCGAATATCTATTCATCGTTTTGCTTCATTGTTCAGTTTGCACATGACCGATTGCCGATTGAGTTTCAAAGGTTGCTTTTTTCGCACCGCAAACTGGAAGAAAAATATGAGAAAGTCCTTCCTGTGGCAAAAAAGGCTGGTAAGTCGATAATTCCTTTTCGTCATTTTCGACGTTCTTATTGTTTTGTCCGCGAGATGTCGGCTCACTTTTTTGGTGAATAGGCAATATCAATAACCTCAACATTCATCTTGAGAAGAAAATCAAGAGCTTGGAAGGTTAGTTTCCCTTTTATCTTGCACCTTTTCCTCCTTTAACATGTGCGCTAAGCTTCTTTTTATTTCGTTTGGCCTTGGTAAAGCCGAGTTGCAAACCTTTGCAGCATCTCACCAAGATTGCACGCCCATGTCTGACGTGATGTTGCATTTTTTAGAACAAAACACTACTCATTCGGCGCAGCTAAAAGAAAAAGATGATGAAATAGCTCGTCTGCGGGCTGAGGTGGAGACCCTTAAGCTCTCTCAGAAATCCGAATTAGAAAAGGTCGATCGGGAATTCTCTGAGGAGAAGAATCGGCTAGCTCTGGAGCTGTAGAAGAATAAAGAACTCCTCGAAGCTGCCGAACTAAAAACTCGTGGAATGAGCGAGGAGATCGCTCGTTTTGAAAAGAGCAAGAGCATCTGGGCTAAAGACCTTCAGATAATGATGAGTTATATTCATTGTAAGTTTCTTAGCATGGCCGGATTATGTTTTTCTTTTTGTCGTTGCTGCCTCCTGACGCATTTGTGTTTTGCGCAGGTCATTTTCCAGAAGCCAAGTCTGTGAGTTGTAAAGCGGTTCTTGCAGCTCGTGCGCGTCGAGGTATCCCTGCTGACGTTGACTCGGAGTACTCGATGGGGGATTTCCTGGTCGCCGTCGGCGCTGCAGTTGGTCCGATGAAGATTATGGGCAGGGACTTGGTGCAGGCAGCTATCCGAGCCTACCATGTTCTCTGGCCGAATACCTCTGGGACTCCTGATATCAACGAGGTCGAATTGCTGGTGAAAAGATTGATGGCATCTGAGAAGCAAGCGAGTCTGGAGGAATCGGCCCGAGCGGTGGCGCCGATATGGCCCTCACTGTTATCATGTCATGGTATGAAGACATTTCTCTTGATATCTTGAGGAATTTGCGCACAGGCTCCCGTTGGGTTGAGGACCCCACTTTTGTTGCTCTTCGGCAAGCTCGCGCCTTCCAGCTCGTGGAGTATGCCGACGTGCATACCTGGAATGAAGGTCCGAGCTTCCTCCCGAACTCGGACGATGAGGTTGTAGTCGAGGATGCATCAGATAATAATTCGGCTGAAAAAGGTGAGGGTGAAGATGATTCGGCTTCCTCTGGAGACTCCAGTTCGAGCTCGGATGGCAACGGTGACGCGCGATCCTCCTCCAAAGGTACTGGGCATTCAACTGCATGGTGAAGTTCCTCGGCAGCCTCAAGCTTGGTGAAGTCGCCTGGTGCATGGAGGCGAGGCAACCTCAGCCGAGGCTCCGCCTATCTCGGAACATCCAGCCCCTAACCCAACTGTTGCCTCTCCAGCTGAAAACCTTTAAGTTATTTCTTGTCCCTGGTATGCCGGGCGTACGATGTACGTGAAACATTTGTCTGTCTTCTGTATGACCTGAATTTCTTTT
This sequence comes from Avena longiglumis, assembly GCA_030063025.1. Classification (NCBI taxonomy): domain Eukaryota; kingdom Viridiplantae; phylum Streptophyta; class Magnoliopsida; order Poales; family Poaceae; genus Avena; species Avena longiglumis. The sequence continues at coordinate 448,814,775 of CP125974.1, read as the reverse complement.
GTCGTGTTCTGCTCCGACATATATGTTTGTAGTTGTTATAACTGTGTTTAAGTGGGTTTTCATTCGAATTCTTGCTTTGATGATCTATGATTTCCCGATTTTTAGGATGTATCTTTGTCTTTGTATTCTCGTGGTTTAACCAATTAATCTGGGTGTGAGCCTCGAATATCATACGAGATTGAGCTGCTCTTAATCTGAGTATCGAAGTGTGATACCTTCCTTGTATCAAAGGTTGACTACTACTTGGAACAATATACGGTAGTCCCCGAGTCACTACTCTGGATGCCGAGGTTCAATACATAAGATGAAATTGAAATAACATATGGCAGTCCCCGAGTCACTGCTCTGGGTGCCGATGTTCAATACATAAGATGAAATTGAAATAACATATGGCAGTCCCTGAGTCACTGCTCTGGGTGCCGAGGTTCAATACATAAGATGAAATTGAAATAACATACGGCAGTCCCCGAGTCACTGCTCTGGATGCCGAGGTTCAATACATAAGATGAAATTGAAATAACATATGGCAGTCCCCGAGTCACTGCTTTGGGTGCCGAGGTTCAATACATCATTGGTTCTTGACCTTGAGATACTGTGCTATGAGTAAAATGGACGAAGTAAAGCTACATTCCATGGCCGCTTCGTTTCTTCGCTGGCTTTGTCTGCCTTGTTCCTTCCAGGGGATTGAGCGTTGATTAGGTAATAGGCATCATTATGCAGAGCTTTGCTCACGATGAATGGTCCTTCCCATGGGGGTGACAGCTTGTGCATGCCGGCCGTGCGTTGCACTAGTCTGAGGACTAAGTCTCCTTCTTTGAATACCCTTGGATTCACCTTCTTGCTGTGATATCGTCGCAAGTTCTGCTGATAAATAGCTGATCGTGATAGTGCTAGATCTCTGGCTTCTTCTAGCAGATCAACAGTATCTTGCCGAGCCACTTCATTTATCTCTGAAGTTGTATATTGAGTAACTCTTGGCGAGTCATGCAGTATGTCGGCTGGAAGCACGTCCTCTGCCCCGTATACCAAAAAGAATGGAGTGTAACCTATTGATCTATTTGGAGTAGTCCTGAGGCTCCATAATACTGCTGGTAATTCCTCGATCCAACATCCTGCCGACCTTTGCAATGGTTCGACAAGTCGTGGTTTTATTCCGGACAACACTAGACCATTAGCTCTTTCCACTTGCCCATTAGATGCTGGATGAGCAACAGACGCGATATCTAATCTTATGTGTTTCTCTTGGCAGAATCTGGCAGCTCATACGCAAAGTTTGTGTCGTTATGTAATAACAACGTGCGGGTACCCATATCTTAAGATGATATCTTTGAGGAATTTCATTCTTTGTGAGCCCGTCACATTTCTTTATTGGCTTTACTTCAATCCATTTTGTGAACTTGTCTACCATGACCAATATGTGGGTCATCCCCCTCGGCTTAAACGGTCCCACCATATCTAGGCACCACACAGAAAATGGCCAAGTAATGGGTATCGTTTTTAACTCGGACGATGGCATGTGTATCTTAGTTGCATATCTCTGATAGCCATTGCATTTTTCAACCAACTCTTTGGCTTCTTTCAACGTTGTTGGCCAATAAAACCCATGCCTGAATGCTTTGGCTACCAAGGCACGAGATGAGGCATGGTGTCCACATTCCCCTTGATGTATTTCTAGGAGGATCTCCTGGCCTTCTGCCGAACTCACACACCTTTGCAATACATTTGTGACACTTCTTTTGTATAGCTCATTGTTTATGATTGTATAAGCTTTTGCTCTCCTTACAGTCTGTCTTGCTAATAACTCATTATTCGGTAGCGTCGCATCTTTGAGGAAAAAGAATATGGGTTGCGCCCACACCGGTGTGACTTTTCCTGGTGCGATCTCACGGTCTATTTCCATGTTTTCCGCCGACATGGATACCTCGGCCTTTTCCCTGATTATGCATGCTTCTGCTTTCCTTCTCTTGGGGAATTCCGAGTTATATTGCTGGTCTCCTTCCATCGGCACACTATCTTCTGCCGAATTTGCCGGAATAAAGATAGACCCGGATTCTAGTGATGGGGTTATTGATGATTTTCTGAGGTGTTCCAGGGCAATACCCGGTGGGATTGACTGCCTGCTTGATCCTAGTTTTGACAATGTGTCTGCGGCATCATTTTCTGCCCGAGGTATGTGGTGAAATTCACACCCTTCAAAGTATCCACTGATCTTTTGCACATGAAATCTATACAATGCCATATTATCATCCAATGCATCCCAATTGCCTGAGACTTGCTGTATTACCAAATCCGAGTCCCCATAGCATAGAATTCGGCGTATGCCAATCTCTTTTGCTACTTTCAATCCATGGACCAATGCTTCGTATTCGGCTACGTTGTTTGATGCGGCAAAATGTATTTGTAGCACATACTTCAGCTGATCTCTTTTGGGCGATGTTAACACTATTCCTGCCCCCAAACCATTTCTTAGTTTGGAACCATCGAAATGCATTGTCCAATAATTTGGATCTGGCAATGGTGGCTCATACTGCACTTTGGCCCAATCTACGAGAAAGTCGGCGACCGCCTGAGACTTGATTGCATCTCTTCTATCGAATTGTGGAGCGTATGGTGACAATTCGATTGCCCATTTTGCTATTCGGCCACTTGCATCTTTGTTGCTCAATATGTCGGCTATGGGTGCTTCGCAGATCACTTTTATGGGGTGTTCTTCGAAGTAATGTTTTAGCTTCTTTGCCGACATATACACTCCATAAGCCATCTTCTGATAATGAGGGTAATTCTGTTTTGAAGCGGATAATACCTCGCTCAAATAATACACCGGCCTTTGAACCGACTTATCATCTTCAAGTCGTTCTAGGACGACTACAGCACTTACTACTCTGTTGGTAGCCGCTATATAGAGTAACATTGGCTCTTTTGATAATGGGGAAGCTAAAATGGGTGTTGTGACCAACATATTTTTTAACTCATGAAATGCATTGTCAGCTTGTGGAGTCCAAATGAACTTATCTGATTTCTTCATTAATTGATAGAGTGGTAGTGCCTTTTCCCCGGTGACATCTGAATCGGTGGCGAGGCTAGACATCCCGTGAACTTTTGTACATCATTTAGACACTTTGGCAACTCCATTTTTTCTACTGCCTTTATCTTTGTTGGGTTGGCCTCTATACCTCGGCTAGATACAAGGAAACCGAGTAATTTCCCTGCCGGCACACCAAATGTGCATTTTTCCGGATTGAGCTTCATTCGGAATCTTCTTAGGTTCGCGAAAGTCTGCCGTATATCATCCAGTAGCGTTTTGCTTTCCTTAGTTTTGATGACCACGTCATCTACATATACTTGTACATTTTTTCCTATCTGGTCGTGTAGACATTTTTGCATGCATCTCTGATAGGTTGCTCCTGCGTTTCGCAGGCCGAATGGCATGGTGCGATAGCAATAGGCCCCGTAAGGGGTAATAAATGCAGTCTTTATTTGATCGGCCGGATTTAATGGTATCTGGTGAAAACCAGAATACGCGTCTACAAATGATAACAACTCACAACCAGCGGTCGAATAAATGACTTGGTCTATTCTAGGTAATGGAAAAGGATCTTTTGGACACACCTTGTTCAGGTTCGTGTAATCGATACACATTCGCCATACAATGGATACATTCGGATCATCTTTCTTCTTTTCTACTAGCACCGGATTTGACAACCAATCCGGATATAACACCTCCATGATGAACCCGGCCGCGAGGAGCCGAGCTATTTCATCCCCTATTATTTTACTCCTGTCTTCGGCGAAGCGGCGGAGAGGTTGCTTCACCGGCCTTGCTCCTGGCCTCACATTTAGAGAGTGCTCAGCCAACTCCCTCGGAACACCTTGCAGATCTTGAGTTGACCATGCAAAGATATCCCGATTCTCACGGAGGAAGTTGGTGAGCTCGCTTTCCTATTTAGCATCTAGGCATGCACCAATGGTAACAGTACGCTCTGGGAACTGCTCATCTATCTGAAACTTCTTTGTTTCTTTAGTCGGTTGAAAGGAGACACTTCCATGTGGATTGGCTAGTGCCGGCATATTTAGCTGTGCCGACTGAGCTAGGGCTGCTACCTCCTGAATCCTTCTTTTTTCTCTTGCTATAACCAATGATTCGGCCAGATTTGACCCGGCTGAGGCACACTCCATTGAATTCTTGTAATCACCTGCTACTGTTATCGCTCCTTGTGGTCCGGGTAGTTTCATTTTCAGATAACTTACATGACAGCTTCCCATGAATTTGGCCAACGCGGGTCATCCGAGTAAAGCATGATAACAACTCTCTAGATCCACTACTTCAAACTCTAAGTTTTCTGCTCTGCAGTTATCTCTTGTACCGAATAACACATCCACTCGGACCTTACCAATGGGTTCACATGAAAGTCCTGGCACTATCCCATGGAAAGTGGTCCTCGTGGATTGCAGCATGTTCTGCGATATTCCGAGTTTGTGCATGGTATCTTTGTACATGATGTTGATACTTCTTCCATTGTCAATGAGTACTTTTGAGAATTTCACATTGATGCTTGGTCCAAAAAATGTCGAATCCAACACGAGTGCATATGACCCGGGATTCGGCATTATCTTGGGGTGATCCTTTATGCTCCAAGTTATCTCCTGATCTGACCAAGGCACGAATCTTGGTACTGCCGGCATACCTGCATTTACTTCCATATGCCGGCGTTGCACACTCTGCTTGTCTTGTTGTTCCGTTGTGAACACGCAATAAGACTGATGATGTTCTCTGTAATCATTGCGTCCAGTATTCGCCGGATTTGTCCTTCCATCCTGGACTTGGTTCATCACTTGATGTACCGCGTCTCTCTGATCCGAGTTATTGTACCTCGGGGGAGGGGGCGGTAACATCGATTCTTCTCGCATTTGCTCGATCAAGCGTGGTTGATCTTCTTTGTACTTGATGGGGTGCCTGAATACCTACTGGGTTCCCCATTGCATTTTTCATCCATGCACATTGGCGGGTTGTATGGTTGGCTGGCCTGGATGGGTTTGATGTGTGAAATTTGCACGGCTGATCTAACATAGATTCGAACGTGTACTTCGGCCTCTCCTGCCACTGTTTCTTTTGTTCTGGGGTCCACTGCCTTTTTCCTTCATTCCTTGGTGTCCACTGCTGAGGACCATTCTTTTGCCGCTGAGTCGTTCCGTGACTCGGCGGATCTTGCGCTACTGCCGCCACCTGAGCCGAATTATATCTATAATCCGGCCTTTCCTCTCTTCTTCTTCCTCTGAAATCACTGCGCCTAGATGATCCGACCAGGTCTCTTGCATAATGGTCCTGTTGCTCCCGATGGTCCGCCGACATTAATTCTGGTTGCGTTGGGTCTCCTAACGCGTAGGAGTCCGCTATTCTGATAGTTTTTGCTAATGTGGTCAGCATATCTCTTTGCAGACGTTGCCATAATACGCTGGCATAACGGCATCCTTGTGCGAACCAAGCTATTGCTTGCGATTCTATTACTCCTTCACATGAGTTTCTCAGGTTACACCACCGAGTTAAAAACTCCCTATCTGTTTCATTCGGCCTCTGCTTGCACATGGCTAACTGTTGTGGCCTGTTTGGCCTCTTGTATGTGCTGGTAAAGTTGTTGACAAAAATTTCTTCAAAATCCAGCCAGTTAATATCTCATTGGTAGATTATTCAGCCACACCCTAGCTGGTCCTTCCAGCATTTGTGGGACATACCGTACTGCACATCGTAAGTTTCCACCCGCTATTTTCACAGCAGTGGCATAGTCAATCAACCAATCTTGTGGTTTGGTACTCCCATTATATGTTTTCCTGCCCCTTGCTAGCTGAAAGTTCGGCACAGGTGGTTCTCCCATGATCCGTGGTCCAAAGCATGTCGGACCTGGTGGCCCCTGTTCTTCCAACAACTCATACCGGTATAGCCGGTCCAGCTTTACTCTTGCATCATTTGATGGCAAATCTCTGTACATGACTCTGTCTTGTATTCCATAATGGTTATTCCCGCCATGGATCGCATATTCCATATCGGAATAACCATCATTGTATCTTTCATTAACTTGAATGTGGCGAGCTGGCCTCGTTTCTCTTTCCTGCCGGGGTTCATGTGCGGGTTGAGTGGCAATTCTCTCCTTACTTCCACCGGGGTATTGTTTTCATGATTGCCTCTTCCGGGTTCTCTTCTGCCGAGATCTCCATTGCCTCGGCTTCCGCCGTCTTTCTCATTACGGCCGGGATTCCTCTCCCCACTATTACCTCGGCTTGCATTGCATCTGTTCTCATTTGCCTTTCCGGCCATTGCCGGATCATATGGAACAATTTGCTTGTTTCTATTTCCTGAGGTTACTTCTTTGTCCCTCCGTGCATTATTTCCTGGTGAAGATGCTGCTGCCACGGACAAGGCAGGTGCTGCTCCTGCCGAATGAACCATTCGCGAGGCCCCGACCGCCGGATCTACTACGAGCATTTCTTCGTTTCTTTGGTTCGCGATGCGCACTAGCTCGTTCACTCTTTCTTCTTTGTTTCTGCCGAGCCTCACGTCAATCCTCTAACTCCAATGTTGCGGCATTTGTCGCTCTTAGGTTCTTCTTGGCATCGTACCTCGGCAAGCCCAAATCAATCGATTACGATTTATGAGCATCATGCTCTTTGTTGATATCATCTATGAGGTTTTTCCTCTTAATCTTAATTCGTCCACCCGCCAAAGCGCCGACGCTGCTTATTAGCTTTGGCATATTCTCATGAGTCTGTTTAAGGACTCAAAAGCCGACACCTTTTTGGCCTCTACCAACACCTTTTGCCTGGTTTCTTCCAACTCTGCCTGAGCATTTGCCGGATCAAGTATCGGCGCTACAGGCGTAGTCAAGTTCTCTATGGTCGCCTGAAGGATGTTCTCTGGCCTTTCCAGAGGTGGCCCTCTTACTCTTGGTGCCTTTGGGGTGGTGTCCTGCACCTCGGTCGGGTTGGTCGCTGGCGGGATTACCTCGGTGGGTAGTGGTGATGTCTGCCTGGGTGCGCCCTGTACTCCGGTGACGGGTTCTCTGGTTGACCCGGCGGCCGCTACTCCAGTTTGCACTCCGGCCGCGACCATCACCTCAACGCTGCCTACAGGATGTGCTCCGCGCGGACGGCTCGCAGTGTTAAGAGGTGGCTCTCCTGCAACAATAACTTGGTGAGGATAAATGTCGGAGATGTCGACGCCGACGTAGACCCTGTGCGCGCCCAGGCTGATGAAGACACCATTGCGCGGGGGAGTTTTTCCCCTGAAGCTGTCGGCATTGTCGCTGACATAGTCACAGACACCCAATCTCTGGACCAAGCCAGAAACAACGCGCTTGCCCGTGTTGATGAAGTTTCCCGTTCGGATCATAACTCCAGCTAGCACCGGCCGCCTGATGGCGCCAACTGTCGTGGTGGTGGCACGACAGATGCCATGGGTAGGCTAAAGTTTGGGGCCAATGGATGCTAGAGGGATCTGGGGAGGGAAGATGTAGTTGATTCTACACATAGAAGACTAAGGCAAAGATCTTTATTTCTCCTTCCTTGGGCTACAAGTGCTCCTTGAGCTGTTTTCCAGGAGAAAGGGAGAACTTTACCAGCCTAACGGTACTAAGAAGAAGCCGATCCCCCCTTCGGAGTCCAAGCCTCTCCTTATAAAGGAGAGCCTTGGGCTCCTCTAGGGCTGACGTGGCAAGCATATTCGAGGAATATGCTTGTCCCAATATAGTAGTTCGGCGCCCCCTTTCCCTGTCGCTCCCCTAACAGCGGCAAGGTTCCAGAGGGCCCTCCCGATGCCTCGGGCTTGTGGATCACACCTCCGTGACCTCCTTCTGCCTCTCTGTCGCTCTGCGTCTTTGTCCATAGCGCCTGGCCTTGCTCAGATTCTCCCTAGCCTACAGCTAGGGTTTGACTTCAGCTTCTCCTTCTCCTGCAAGCTTCGTGCCATTCGGTCCTTCCTCGCATAACTCGGATCGTCCTTCACCTGCATCCAGATTATTTGGACTAACCCGGTCGACTCATGAAGTATCTCGGCCGGGTAATGCCTTGGCATAAATATAAAGGTCTCCCCCTTTCCTATCTCGCCCGAGGTCTACAGGATACGGCCGACTTAGGTTGTAACTCAGAAACTAGACGGGGGATGTCCTTTCGTCTTTCCCCGTCTTTACCCTATCCGGGGTTACCTCCCCAACAAGGAGCTCGCCCGCCACGAGGGGCCGTCGGTCTCGTCGCCGAAGTGGAATAACGCGGCGTCACGCCGCCGCTGGTGGAGAGCTCCGGGGCGAACGCTCCTCACCGTGCTAGAGAATATCCATGCCGGCAACACTCCTAGGCTCGGCTTCCCCCACAACGTGACGCCGACGTCAAGGGCGAGAGCCCATCCTCCGGCCAATTGGTTGCCGAGGAGGATGGCCAACCTCTCCTCATCCTCCTCCGTAGCCTCGGCGTCCCGCTCCTACGGGTCCACGTCGATGACGTCACTGCCTCTGCGACCGATCAAGCGCGAGCCAGAGACGCCGGTTCGCTCGCCGCCGAGGACAAGGGCGCGCGGCATCGTCATCAACGAGCTGCGCGCGTCATCACCGCCCACTGGGCGTCTCCGGCTTCGCTAGCCGAAGCTGGAGCCGGCCGATTGGGTGGTGCTCGTCGAAGAGGACGCCTTCGCCATGAAGATGGTGATGGAGCAGTCCCTCCGGGAGTCGGCGCTGCAGCCGCCGGTGGAGCCATCGTCGCCGGACATACTACCGTCTGGTCGGACGGGAGGAAGGCGCCTCCGCGCGCCAAAGATGAGCGGCCGAGCGTGGTTCGCTGCGTGCTCGCCTACCAGACGCGCCGCTGCCGTCCTCGGCGAGGAGTCCGCCCCCACCAGCCACGAGTGCGGCGACGCCGGTAGAAGCCGTCGCCGGCAGCGACGACGATGACGGCGGCGACGAGGATGGCAAGGCCGATCCCGGCTACACGTCCTTCTACGGCAACTTCGGCATGTAGAAGCGGCATCCGACATCAGCTTCGGCGGTGGCCTCGATGACGGCGACAGCCTTTTATGTTTTTCTTGTTATTTTTATCTAAATATGGTTTAAATTCAATATAATCCGCCTATATTCGCCCTTAATTAATAAAATTCGCTGATTCATCGAACTTTATTGAATTTTAGCCGAACGCGAGAACTCGACCTGAACGCGAGTGAAAAACTCGTCGTTTCCATATTGAAAACGAGTTTTTTCCGACCTAAAAATAGGCATGAATTTCGACCTAAAAACAGCCAACGAGTGGGGATACTCTAACATGAGTACATCAACTTTGGAAAGGGCCATGCACATCTGAATCCTCATTATTCCACCCACGTTCTTTGTTTTGTTTTATCGACACGGCCAAGGCAATGGAAGGGGTGACGTGTACATTAGTGAGGAAAGTTGAAAATTATGTGCACTCGCAATACTTGAATACAAGTTGTGGTCCTCCCACGCACAACTTTTGTAAGTTGATGGATGCACTGAAGTGTACATCTGAGGCAAGTTCATGTATCTCGCGTGTATTTAACAGAAATCGATACATGGCAGGCCAAAAAAACTATCACATAAAACTAACCTTGCAGGGGAGGAAACAAACATTGTCGTAGTTGTAGTTCTAATTTGAACTAGAATCACGACTAAAATTAGAGATGTGCTTTGGTCTTCCTTACCCTTGTTTGTATGGGTCAGTTTTCTTTTAACCCGTCGAAACTAATTTCCAGGGCTATGAATAGAGGTCGAGCTGGGCACGTTTTCTTACATGCTAATCCCACATTCCATTATTATTATCCACGTTTTTGTATGCAACGTTTTAAAATTTTGTTGTTGCTGCTATATATCTTACGATTTCCGCATCCCATTGATATGTAAGTATATATGTACGGTGAGTATATGTCTAAGAGGATCATGGACTTCGGGTTGATTCGTACGGTCTTCGAAACGAATCGGTACCAACTTTTGTTATTAAAGTTTAAAAAAAGAGGGACACCAAAGCAAACGTGCTAACATTATGAAATCGAAAAGAGTACAATATATTCGACTCGTAATGCCCGGCTGACCGGGCAAGGCCAAGTCCATCGTACGTACAGTACTTCGCAGTATACTTCTTCTCTTTTCTTCTCAAAAAAAGCATCTTTCCTCACAAGGATCCATATGTGATTTCGTTTTATTCGTGGGCCTCCTCGGTGTTACTCGTGGACCTGGATGCAAATCGTAGCTGGATTGCGATGTGTGTCCGGATCCAGAAATCTCTCGCCGCACTTCCCATGTTGCCATCCACCACCTCCACAAGTCCAAGAACGGGAAGGAAAGCAGCAGCTGAAAAATATGCGATCGATGTGCTTTCGATGGTCGGCTTCTAATAAATGGAGATGCGTCATCTGACGGTGCCAACGGAGCACACGGACAAACTAGCTCGATCGTTGGGTGCGCTGTCGATCCTGGCTGGCATATGATCGACCTCTCGTTTTCGCTACAGCAGTTCTTCAGTTCGAATCGTATAGCGATGTTGGAAGCACACACGGAACTGGAAAACTAATTAATCTTCCACACGGCCGTCTCTGTCATCGTGAAAGACGAGCAAGCCTATCGCGCAAAGGAGAGGACCGAAGCAACTCCAGCTGCATGACTCATTTTTGGATAGCTAATGTGTCTGAAATAATTCCTTTTGGATTGTTCTACAGACAGGAATGAGCCGTTATCCGGTAGGTTGCGTCCAGCAGCCAAACCCATTTAGTCTGCTATGGTTATTTTATTTCACATTTCATCAAAATAAGCATAAATAAATAAATAAAATAACACTTTCTTTGTTTTACAATATAAGATTTTTTAGCACGCCGTCTTAGTTTGGTAAAAAAACTTACTTTGTAAAACAGAGGCGGTAGTAAATAAAATGGTATACATAGAGTTCAAATGACATTGTACTGTGTTAATGTGCAAGATGAGACAAACATATAACATGTCCAAAAAGTGGCAAATTCTCCCAAACAATGCATGTGTCTCCCAAAAAGTGGCACGTTTCTCACCTTTTCAAGCATCGTGGGCTCCGATCATCTTTTGCTTTTTCTCGATCCAAGCTCTTCGTTCGGGGTCGGTGATGCTCTCTACGTCGATCATCATGATCCGGTTCTCCTCGGCCATGACCTCACATTCGGTCTCCATGAGCCTAGCTACACTTCAAATTGATCTCTTCCACCTCGAGTGATCTCTTTTGGAGATCAAGGAAGCTCAGGATGGTGGCCTCTTTCTCTTTTCGCCTCCTCTCTTCCCTCTCGACATTTCTTGCTTCTTGGTGATCAAGTCCCTTAAGGTGTCTTTGAAATTCCACCAACAAAGCTTGTCGGTTGATGTCGGCCTTGGAGGACTTATGGCCTCTTGGTCAGCTGACACAACTAGCATTGCTTGGGCCATCTTCGCGGGTTACAAATGCATTGGCCATCATCGTCAACATCGATGGCACCATTCGTTGACGCATTGCCTTTCTTCTTCACGGCCCCGGTATTGCGGAATAGGGCATAGCGGCTAGTTTCCCATTTCTTGCAATCCATGATTCGCTTCCAACAATGGCTCAATGTGAATGCCTTGTTGTCACGGATGCTCTTGAAATGTTCCAAAGCTTGCCAGACCTACACATACATGCATTGGCAATGAGAATTCATGACACGTGCCCACATATATGCATTGGCAGGAGAGGGGAAGTTTTACAATGCCAACAGATGTGAGCGTGCTATATTGGCCTTGCCATCACCGTCTCGTATGCACCTTGAAATTTTTTGCACTCCGCATGGATGAATACCCGTCTCTTTTGAAGAGAGACAACATTTCGATCACTAAAGAAACTAAGGGGCTGGAACTTCCTCCACTCATGGAAGTACCCCACCCTTCGCTAGTATGCTACTCCCTTTTGCTCAGCACTACATAGTAGGACTTGGGAAATCTCCATCCAGCATCACATAGCAACTTGTCCTCTTCGATGGTGTAGCCGAGGGTCCTTTGGCTCACCTTCTTGCCATCTTGTGTTGCGTCTTGGGTGACAGGTTATGTTGTGCCTTGGGTGACACCCTCGCCCATAGAGACGCCATCGTTCCCAAAGAATGGATCCCCATCAATGGAGTAGGTATCCTGTTGAGTCTCTTAGTCAAAACCAATATGCCTACTGGCATTGATCATCTTATGCATGATGTCCTCGCCATGGTTGTCCATGATTTTATTCTCCATGGATTCCTACACACAATGTGGCAATCATAAATAGCTGGCACATGGCACTGACACGGTATGGTTGTCGAACAGGTTGAGGGGTGCTAGCATGCCGGCGACAGGGATCCGTCGTTGCTTCTTTGTTGGCAACGATGTTGTGTCTCTCATCGTGGGAGTGTGATTGAGGATGAGTATTGACCCTCCTGGAATGGACGAGGTCTCGGACAACGTCAATCAAGAAGTGCCGAGCTAGGAGGGCGCACCGTCGTGCCTCGTGTGGCTGTCATCCGATTACACAGTCGGCATGGACGAGACCGGGCTTGTTGAGGATGCGTCGGCCACGGCATGGCCAGGCACAGCCAGAGGCACAATGGCCTGACCCAAGGCGACGATGAGCGCCCCTGCTTCAAGAATACGATGACCTGGGTGGCGATTTGTCTGGCCAGCGCCTCAGAGTTGGCCTCTGCCCAAATGGAGATGATGCGCTTGGCCTCTCTCTGTTGTTCGTCTTCGCGCTTGGCAGCCAACGCTCGAGCCATGGCTGCCCCTCTCCTGCATGTGTGCTTTGTCGACTCCATAGTTCGCTCCTCCAGTATCTATGTTGGGGAACGCGGTATGCAAAACAAAAATTTCTAGTGCCGGAGCCGGAGGAGAGCAAGGCGGAGAGGTCGTAGAGGGAGGCGCTGCGCGCGAGCTAGGGCGTCATCTAAGCAATCGGGGTTGGATCGGGGTGGAGAGAGACGAGCCGCAAGAGAGGGCTGTTGGGGACTCGATCTATTTGAAATGGGAGGTAGGGGTGGCTGCAAGATTTCTAGGGGAGGCGGTTAGGGCTTGGGTTTTGGGGGTAGGCTTAGGTGGGCTAGGATTTGGTGCCAGCTAGGCCTTGGCCTGGCCGGTTTGGGTTGGGGTTCTATAGACCTGGCTCTATTCAGATGCTATGAAAAAGTCAATTTACAAACGATCTTGAAACAAGTGAAGAAAAAGAGGGCTTTATAGACCTGGCTCTATTCAGATGCAGCTCCTGTTCACGAGTCTGTTAATACCGAGATCCACGAATGCATATCTTGACGAGGAACCTAAAGAAACTAGCCATCAGGAATTAGTCAGAAAAGATATGTCCAGACTTCAGAAGGCAGGGCCTAAACATTTAATACTTGAGCTTGATCTCATGACAGAATCATGCTATGCTTTCTTACATATTATTTTCCTATTATTTTCTTTATTTTCGTAATTGTGAGGATCTATGCGTGAACATCGTAGTAAAATGTGGTATCTGGTGTCGGCCGCTAAAACAGCTCCAAGTTTGTTCAAAACGATTTTGACGAAGAGGAGAATATTGCTATGAACAAGAAGAAGAACCGAGTGATGGAATTGTAATGGCAATCTCTAATACAACAATAAAACTTATTCCTGCAGACCGTGTACATTTCATTATTCTGATATAATTATGACTTTTGGTTCTTGCATTACTAAGACCATTTTGCAGATGGCTGATAGTATTTGCCTGGTAAGGGCACCAAATTCAGGTGCGTTTCCTACTTAAGAAAAATAGATCATTTCTCAATTTTTTACTTGTAAATAGGGTTGCAAAGCGTCACCCGATTTGCCCCTCTTCATAGTTAAAATTATTTAGCCTAGTTTTATTTTTTAGAAAAATTAGTCTAGTTTAAACTAAATTTTGTTTTTTTGGGTTTATGCGGGTCACCGCTTGCAATCCTACTTGTAATTGTAAACCAGGCTTATACACATAAACACACATGGACATCAATGATATGTTGAGTGAGAGTGACTGGTTGTGAACATGGAGAACAATTTGTCCGATCTGCATCAAGAAAAGCATCAGCCGAAACACAAGTGGCGTAAACCTGTGGTAAGCCTTCTTTATTTGAAGTTCGAGGTCTACCGTACAGTCCCAAATTCTCTTCCTTTCAAAAGCTCGAATTCTTTTACACGCAAAAAAAAAAGCTCGAATTCTTTGCACAGGGCAAACGAATATGTATCATTACCCTAAGCAGGATAGGCTTGTGTGTATGTATATATAGAAAGAAATAGTGAACTGTGAATTCAAAATGTTGTTCACCGGCCCATTATCTATTGTCATTACAAACTCATCTGTTTCGTCTGTCACCTGACTGATTTTGAGTGGAGAAATTCTTCATGGACTCAAAAGTATTCAGTACCTATTTGGAGTAGAGAAAAAAACAACTCGAAATTTACATGCGTGTCGTGTTCCTCTTGCACAGCGACCTCGGATGCCCCCGTTCTTTCCTCTAACACGAGATATGTGCATTCAGGGCCGCAGGCATGCAACGTGGGTGGCAAGCACTGCGCAGGATGGGCGCCTTTGATAGATGCTCCATTGGTTCGCATTTTTCGGTATCGTCCTTTCCGAAGGAAAGGCTTATCGATTGTAGATCGACGGCATGGCGCCATGCAGTGGTACATCGCCCCGATGTCGCATGATTAGTGGCACGAGAACGAGGGAGGCAGAGAAGCAGGGCACGTCTTTTGTTTAGGTTGCTCGCCACATTGCATATGCGGTGTGAGGCATAGCACGTCTACGGAAATGTTTGGGGTGCATGTGCATTCATAAAAATCCGATTCCATATTAGAGCATCTCTACCAGGGGCTCCAAACGCAACCGCGCCTATCGCCGTTTTGGGGAGGCAGCCCTACATCAATAGGCCTCAAAGAGCGGCGGTGGCTCCCCAAGAGTAGGGGCTGGACAGGTAGTGCCGGATAAAACTTTAAGGTTCATGTTTCGCAAGCAATATTTTGACGGTCTCAATGAGGGTGTTTTTTGTCAGCCACCCCCAACTCCTTTGGGAGCCGGATTTGGGGTGGAGATGCTCTTACACCTCGACTGGCCTAGGAATGGTAGCTTGATAGGGTTTGGGTGGTCTCTCGGTCTATTGAAGCAGGCCTAGAAACCGTAGACAACTTTGAAAGGAATTTTCGAGCAAACGGTGACTATCCTTAGATTTAAGCTAGAGGAGTACGCCCGATGTATCGTGAGCCATGCACTTTGTTCGTACACATGACCTATTATTCTCGACCACCACTGTTGAAACGAGGATTCATGGTTTGTTTGATTTTGAAGGTATCCCACGGTAATTTTAAAGGGTTTTGATTCTTAGGATTTTTTCTATTGATATCATTTGATTTGTTGGATTAGATCCTTAGAAAAATATCCAGTAGTATTACATTGCACTATATTTTGAAGGAAATTTTCCATTCACTCAAACCTCATGTTGCAATTCCTTTATTTTTCTTGTAATTAGTGGCGGAGCTAGGGGACAAGCAGGGACCAAGCCCCCCCTATGCCAACATGCATCAAGCTAAACTTATGGTTCTAGAGGTGATTAGAGGGTTAATTAGTAGAGATTTCCTTGATAGGCCCCTTATATGCTAAATACATCATTTGGCCCCCTTTTGATTGAATCCTGCCTCCGCAACTGCCTGTGATTCAAACACCGCTACATGCCACTTTAATTCTACATTTTTTCTATCCTACGAATCAAACAACCCGCCAGATACCCATCCTTGTCATGCAGTAGAAACAATGATCTTGTGCATGGATAAGTACGCTGCAAGACATTGTAACCGAGTCCAAATTGTTGGAATTGATCTTGGCTAATAACCAAGAGAGATAAAAGAGGACTTGATCCACCAAGTCTAAAAAGGGACTTGGTCCACCATGTTTCACATGATGAGGGAGCTTCGATGGGAGACCTCCTAAAACCAACTTTTGGTCCTACTCCCCAGCCCCTAGCACCTGATATAAATAAGACCAAGGGCATGTACAATGTTAGAGAAGGCATGCCTTCTCTTAGCTCTTCACATCATTTAGAGAAGACACAATATATAACTTATACAATACATTATCTCTTATTGCTATCTCTAGCAATTAATAGAATTAACTATTTTTAGTAAAAAAATGTTGACTAAGAAAAGACATATGGTACAATGGAGAAAAATAGTCTTCTCTTATTGCTAAGAGATCATCCCTTAGCTAAGGAAGACAATCTTCTCTCTCTTGTTTCTCTCTCTTCCAACTAAGCAAAAATTCAAAAGAAAAGGCTAACGTCACCGCATTGTACGTGTCCTGATAGCCCCTATGTGGAACTAACTGACACAGTGCCTAACCACCTAAACTACCCGATCCTAAAGAGATGTTGAAGGGCTGGAAGACCGACGACCAGTGCCGGCGTTGTGGACGACTACATCGACCTGCAGCTGGTCCTCCCCGACCACCAACATGCCATCAGATAGCCCACGCTCATCCCCATGGGGTATGCCTAATGGCATCAGGTGAAAACTGGTTAGTACCACTACCACACATTTTAACATATGTAAGGTTTTCTAATATGATATTAAAATCCTAATGATATTCATCCTAAAGCTTTAAGTCGTAGCACAAATCGGTCCAAGAATCAAAAGTGCTTCCGAAAATAATCCTAGTTACATGGTTACATCAAGAGAGGTCGGTGTCAGTAATGTTCACCACACTTTCAAACGTACACTGATCTAACCGCTGGGCATGCAGCTCTGTGTGTGGAACAGTAGATAGTCGAAGCAGCTCGACTTCTCCAGAGGTTAACATTTACCAGAATAAAAGGTTGAAGGATTGACGGGTCAACTGGAGTTGGCGATTTCAAAAGATAATTACTTGAGGATCAGTTCAATGCTGTGTGAATGTATCTACAAACAAATCGCTACTTACTTGAGATCTTCATGCTGAGCTCTTTCCCGTCTGCAGGCAGTAAAGGAAGAAAACAGAAAACTCATTCAGTAAAGACAGGAGAAGAAGAACAGGGAAGTTGGAAGCAATCAGAAGCAACGAACCAGCATCTCGTGATCGCCCGTTATTTCCTCAATCACCTCACCAAGAATTTTCTCCGCGCTGTTGGGAACAAGTGCCGCGAAAGCGGCTTGTTCCAAACCTGAAACAGTAAGCAACAGCTCTTCAGTTTAATGAGACACAGCATGAGAAAAAGCATCCAAAATTGCATTTATACCCAATCCCACAATCTTCTGTTTTTGTTGGAATGAAACTATTGACTCTTACAGTTACATAACTTCGTTTGACGTCGGATCTACAAATCACCTGTTTTTGGAAATGCGTCGATGAACATCATCATCTCCTCACCGGTCAGACCAGAGAAGATGCATATTCTCTGAGGTGATTTTGCTATCTGTGAATGTGCCACGCATGTTATCTAGCGCCCGACACCCAAATTTAAGTATAGGAAAAGAAGTGACTGAAAGGTATTGACATTGGCAAGCCTGCAGCTTCGGCATAAAGACTGCAATATGTTTGCAAATGCCATTACCTTGATAGCCTGTACATTAGGCTGCTCAGTTTGCATGGCATCCCACAAAGTTTGTTTCCTCATTTCTTCTGTACAGTGAATCACCTGACACACGGAGCAAGTTTGCTGAACTTCAGGATCGTATTTCAACTCATAGTCTTTTATTTATTTTTCCAAGAATGCTACAGACTTTTAACAGTATTTCATCTGATATGATTATTTCTGAATATGAATAAGCTTTGGCAAGTCTAGATTTCAGTGTCTGTTTTCTAAGATTCCTTTCCTGATCCAAGCACTCACGAGAGAATACACTTATTTGTTCAATCTCTACCCCCTTCTGCAATTACATGCCATGTACAAAAATCTGTTATTGGCAAACGACAGTTACCTTTAGAAAATCACCGTCGAGCTCTTTCAGGAACTCCTGAATCTGCACGATTTACGTGTGGAAAGTTAAAGTTCTATCTTTGAATAGCGGCATGCGTATAACCCATGCTCAGACAATATGTGATACAAATACCTTCACTGTCTCGCCTTTCTCGAAACCAATAAGCAATAGTGCCTGAAATAGGGGCGCAGTTCAGTGAGATCATCTCAGCATTTCGAAGTAAAACAACGCACTATATGTCACTAGTAACAGAAGCTATGTATATGCAGCGAAGGGGTGTAATTTTAATAGCATCCGGTGCTCGCGCGCAGCCGGCGGCGACTCACCGGCGGTCCGTACATGGGGTCCTCGGCGTTCAGCGGCACGAACTTAGAGTCCTCCCCCACCAGCTCCGCCGGGGCTCCTGATACGAAGGACTCGCATAAGATTCGTGGAGCGAAACCAAGTATGTTGCAGGATCGAAGCTACTTTCCCACGAGCGCGCACCTTCGGGAGGCAGCGACGATCGGAGCTGGGGCAGCCGCCATTTTCTCCTTGGCGACGACGACGCGACGGATACGGGGGTGCGGAAAGAGACGCGGCGGGATGGGGTGGCGGGAACGGAGAGTATTGGGAGGTGGAGCACGGGGGCTGGCGGAGGAATCATTGGCGCCGGCGGCGATGTTATCCTCTTTTCGTGTGGTGCTATTTCGTCAGCGTTTCGCTCCTGTCGAGTTACGCAATGCCAGTGAATGTTAGCCGTCGGATAGATATGTAGGGCTGAGATGGACTGTTGATAGATGGCGGGTAATCCTTTCAGGTGAAGATCCATGCTTATAAATGGAGTATTTGCTTAACATGAGTTGAATCCAAAAATCCTTTCCCAAAACCTTGAGTGCTTGGAAGTTGGGTGCTAGTTTTTTTTGCTCTATTCCATATTTGGGTGCTAGTTTTTTTCCTGGGATTTGTCTTATCTATGACTAGTTAAGTGTCAGTGCGTTGCCACGAAATAACAAAAATGTTTTAGGGACACATTGATAAACAATGTTCTAATTCAGAATATGCGACCAAATAATCATTTGTATAATAGCCCATATCAATTGTCTGTCCCGCTTC
This sequence comes from Avena longiglumis, assembly GCA_030063025.1. NCBI lineage: Eukaryota > Viridiplantae > Streptophyta > Magnoliopsida > Poales > Poaceae > Avena > Avena longiglumis. Next base: position 448,795,765 of record CP125974.1, on the reverse strand, counting down.
TTTCCTCCTAGCCAATTGATGTGTCTACTTCACTAACAACCTTGACCTTATAAGAAGATCAATCATCTTTTTTTTTCATCTTACCCCTCCTTCGTTGGCGCCACACCAACATCATCGTCGCCTTACCATCCCTGGTTACCTAAAATTTAGCTAGTCTAGAACACATAATGTGTTGCTATGGAAGAAAACAACAATGTTAAATGCAGTAATGAAATCCATTCTAAATACGTTTGGCCTGCATTGAATCTTAGACATGGATTCTATCATCCAAAAAATTTAATTGGATGTTTTAAAATAGCATTAACGACCAAAAAAGAAAGGACCCATGGCATTATATTAATAAAAAAAACCCGGACACTAACCTGCGGAGCCTGGGGCTCCAAATGCTGGTCGTGGACAACGCACACAACTAAACTGCGTGCCGCTAGCCAACTGGTCAATGCCCAGTTCCGATAATTAGGTGTTTTAAGTTAGTGTGTTACCTAAATTGCATATGGAGTTGAATAAAGTTTTATCCCAAAATAACAACAAAGTGCTTTATGTTTTAGAAACAGAAGCATACGTATATTATGTGCATGTAGACAATAGCTTCACGTCCTAGAGACTACACAAAGCTTTTGAGACAAATATGTGAGTGGTATCAGTTTCAACTTCTCACATATTTCATAAAGTTTGGCAATCAGCAAGTCTGTGTGTGAATGAGCTACATCGTAGAAATGGAAGGATTTTAGAACCGAGAACCTCGCAAAAGATTAAGCATATAATGCGGTTCACCCATTATTTTGCACACGTATCTCAAATGCCTTGATTCATAAGCTGAAACAATGTATGGGCTTATAGTTGAGAACCATTAACCAAGGGCATGATATACTTACACTTCTAAAATTGACCCCTACAACAGGAGACGAAAAAATTACCTGCTAAACTTTACCAAAGTGAAGGACCATAGTTTTAAGGACCATCACAAGAAACGTAAATAAGTCATTGCACAACAAGTAAAGAAGTATCATAATTCAACAACTTGTGATGTGATGGAAACAATATCATAATCTCAAGTGACAAAATTCATAAATCATCCCCTCGTCTGTACTTCTAGCTCAACATCGTCCAACTCTATTTAGATTCACGTCAGAGTCATATCTAACTCAAAGAAGCATAACTGGGTCCACTCACATTAGGCAATAATGAAGGAAGATCTTGAAATGCCATCAATGTATCTTACCTCTAATGATCCATCTATAAGGGATGTCACAAAGCAAAAGGGTTTGGAATGCAAAAAAATGTATACCCAAGGTGGCATGTAGAATGAAATATGGCAATCATGTTTACCATCATGAAAAAAACCGAAAACATTATATTTATATTCTCCACTATTACATGTGTAAATTAGAATAATATAAAGGGTTCAAATTTTAATAAAGTATAGTGCATGTCTAGAAATGGGGTAGTCTTCACCTCCTAAATTTGTAATGATTAGGGCATGTATTATGGGGGCATGTATATACTACTTTACCATGAATCCACGTAGGTAAAAGTCAGTCAGGATATATAACAAAGACACGGGCATCCAACGGAAGCAACATCCACTCGTACCCACCTCTACAACATTTTTTCATCCCATGTTCTCTCTCTTAGAAATGTAGCTTTGCATGACCTCACCTTTCCATGGTTTATACGGTAAAAGTTTGCTTCTATGGTGAGGAAGCGGCCTTTTCTTGTGGCAGTAGCTTTGCCCTACAAGCAACATGCAAAGCTATATTGGACCACCCGAGCTTAGCTGGATAGCTAGGGCAGCGGTCCAGCTTGTAGCATTGGTCGTGCCCTTATAAGGCAAATCATCTTTGAAGGGACGACACTCTCCAAGGTGAGGTGTGGCCACAATGCCACATCATGCCAAGAGGTCTCTAAGTATGTCTTTTATTTTTTAAGAAATGTGTCTAGGTTTGTGATGGCGCCCTCTTGATGTGGGAGCGCTTCGTTGGAAACCCCAAGAGCAAGGTGTGAAGAGCACAACAACAAGTCTTCCCTCAGTAGAGACTGAGGTTATCGAACCAGAAGGAGGAAGGAAACGTCACACAGGTGTTGCAAGCAACGCGGAGACCTGCACAAACAAACTCAAGACTTTGTTCCAACGAATCAGTGAGGTTGTCAAGCTCACTGGTTTGCTGTAACAAAGGATTAAACGTGTGGTGTGGAAGATAATGGTTTGTAGCAAGTAAACAAGTAACAGTGGAAGATGTATCAATGGTAGAGATTGGACCGGGGTCCATAGTTCACTAGAGGTGCTCTCCTTAGATAAACAACATGGCATGAAGGGTAAACAAATTACATCGGGGCAATTGACAGGAACTGAGCAAGGCATAACAATACAGTTACTGGCCAGAAAGATCCTATGAGGTTGATTGGGCAATACAACAATATACATAGACTGTCATCCAACCGCATCTATGACTAGAAGTCCACCTTCAGGTTATCATCTGAACCACCTCCAGTATTAAGTTGCAAGCAACAGACAACTGTTTTAAGCAAAGTGTGTAAGATAAATAGTCCACATGTTCCATGAACAAGAGACCGTTGTTTTCTCCCTAGTAGCAACATCACTGATACGTACAAAACGTATCTACTTTCTCGAACACTTTGCTATTGTTTCTCCTCTAAACTTGTGTGACTTGGATACAACTAACACGGACTGATGCTGTTTTCAGCAGAATTACATTGGTGTCTTGTTTTTGTGCAGAAAATGAACTATCAGGAAAAATTCCGGAAAATATGCCAAAAAATATATTTCACCAGAAGATCCACGAGCGGAAGGAGACAGAGGGAGGCTGGGGGCCAGACCCACCCAGGGCCTTGACCCCACGCCTGGGGAGGTTTGGCCACCCTAGGCAGCTCCCCGTCCTCCCTCCGCGCCTATAAGTTGCCTTCTGACCTAAAAACAGAGGGGGGTCGATAGTTTTCCAGAAAGAGTTCCGCTCCGCCGCCACCAGAAATCAAGATTCGGATCCAGAAACTCCGTTCTGGCACCCTGCCGGGACGGAGAATTTGGAGAGGATCATCGCCATCGTCATCACCAACGCATCTCCATCAACCACCGATGTTTTCCTCATCCATAAGTGAGTAATCCCCCGCTGTAGGCTTGGGGATGGTAGGGATTGGATGAGTTTTATCATGTAATCGAATATTAATTGTTAGGGGCATAGTGCCTAGTATCTCTATTAGTGCTATTTGACTTTGTTGCAACTTGTTATGCTTAATGCTTGTCACTAGGGCCCGAGTGCCATGATCTCAGATCTGAACTTATTATTGAATCATTATGATAGTATTGTTTATGGTCTTATCTGCAAGTTGTGTACACATATCATTGTCCGGATCCAAAGGCCCCAAAGTGACAATAATTGGGACAACCGGAGGGGATGGCTGTGGTGTGAGGATCACATGTGTTCACGGAGTATTAATGCTTTGCTCCGGTGCTCTATTAAAAGGAGCACCTTAATTGTCAGTAATTCCCTAGAGGCCCCGCTGCCACGGGCTGGCTGGACAGAAGATGTTGTGCAAGTTCTCATTGCGAGCACGTATGACTATATTTGGAGCACATGCCTAGGATTGTTTAGTACTTGGATGCTTGTTATTATTTATCTGCAATGCCCTAGTTCTTTGAAGTTACATGTTTAGACTCGTCCATGCAACGCCCGTCCATCCATCCCTATGTCTGCTACACTTGAATCCTACTGTTACCGTTACTGTTACTATTGCTACTATTTCACTGTTGCTGTTACTGTTGTTGTTGCTTTGCTGTTGCTACTACAAATTGTTGCTACTAATAAACTTCTGTGAGCAAGAACTATTTCTAGGTGCAGCTGAACTGACAACTCAGTTGTTAAGGCTTGCAAGTATTCTTTGGCTCCCCTTGTGTCGAATCAATAAATTGGGTAATACTACCCGCGAAGGCTGTTGCGATCCCCTACACTTGTGGGTCATCAAGACTATTTTCTGGCGCCGTTACCGGGGAGCATAGCTTTATTTGTAAGTTCACTTGGATCTATTATTGTTCACTGCTACTCCTTTCATCATGGGGAAGTCTTGTGATGGAAAGTTCCCTATTTTACCATGCACTACAAGAAGAGGTACAGTCCTAAACACCTCTGTTGCTCTTGATTCACCGTCTGTTATAAGTAAGCTTGTCACACCACCACCACATTCTCATGATACACACACTGCTACTACTGCTGAATCTGAAACTGCTTTTGATACTCGATGTTACTTCTACTGTGCTTGATGCGAGTGGTTCACTAGGTCCTTTTCTAGATGCTACTATGGCTAGTCTAGGGAATACCGAAACTCCTAGTGAAGACATTGTTACACCTGTTAGCTCACCTGAGTCTAGTGAGAGTTTTGATATTAATGATGGTTACATTGAGCTCAATGATGAATTTGTTGAAGAGTGCCGAAATACACATGGTGCTAGTGCTATTAAGAGTCCCTTTGCTAGACATACTATTATACCTAAGAAGTCCTATGATCCTAAGTTTGCCACCTCTCCCATAGATATTAAAGATAAAGATTATGATTTCTCTCTTGATTTAACTTATTTAGATATTGTTGAGAAAGAACCTTTTTGTGGTACTGAAAACGAGAGTGTTGTGGCTCATATGAATGAGCTTTCTACTATGAGTGCTTTGTTCTCTGATGATTTTAAAATGCGCAAGTACTTTGTTGCTAAGATCTTCCCTTTTTCACTAAAAGGAGAAGCTAGGGCTTGGTTTAATATATTACCTCATGTTTCCATTGATAGCCCTGATTGCTTGATTGCTTCTTTCTTCCATAAATATTTTCCTCCTAGTGCTAGACATGTTGCTTTGCAAAGACTTTTTGATTTTAAACAGGAAGAAGAAGAGAAATTGCCTGAGTCATGGAAAATATTCTGTTCCTTGATTCATGCATATCCTGGATGTCCATTACCTAAGAATGAGTTGCTTGATATTTATTATAATGGACTAACTGATGATTCTAGGACCTACCTAGATAGCTTTGCTGATTGTGTTTTCAGGAAAAGGACTCCTACAGATGCTGAAGAATTAATGAACAAGATAAGCAAGAATTATGATGATTGGACTTCAACTGAGCTGAATACACCTGAGCCTATTACTCCTGAACCAGTTCCAACACCAACAACAAAGAAGAGGGGAGTTATTGCATTAAATGATGAAGTGATGAAGGAAGCTAAAAAGTGTCTAAAGAAGAAAGGTATTAGAGATGAAGATGTGAAGAATCTACCTCCTATAGAAGAATTATGTAAGCCAATTCCCCACTCATCTACTATTGAGGTACACTCTCTCCAACACTTTGATGAAGGTGATATTCCTTATGTTAAGCTTCCTGATCAATGCTTAGAGGAACTTGACATTTTTATTGTTAAACAAGGTCATTTTAATAATCAGATTCAGAATCATTTATTGGAAAACTCTAGAGCTATCCATGAGTTGAAAAATATTGTGGAAAGAACTTCGAATTATATTAAAATGCTTTGTAAACACTTTCAAATGGTTCAAACCCAACTTGATCAACTTGCTAAAGTACAAAAGGATATGCTAGTTAATGCTTCAGGAAATAAACATGCTTATGGAATTAGGACTAGGAGTGGTGCAGCTACTCAAGATCCTTTATATCCTGAAGGACACCCTAAAAGAATAGAGAAGGATACAGTGGTAGTCCTCGTAAGAGGAAGAAAAAGAAACATAAAAAGTTGAGGAGCCACTTGAACCTGCTTTAGATCCTAATAGTATATCTGTCTCTGATGCTGAAACTGAGAGTGGTAATAATAATGAGTCTCCTGATAAGGAGGAAGGTGAGGAAGAACCTGAGAAACACACTAAGAACACTAGATACACAAAGGAAGATTTTATTGCTAATAAACACGGTAAAGAGAGAGAACCTTGGGTGCAGAAACCTATGCCTTTTTCAGGTAAGAAACACAAGTCAAAGGAGGAAGAACACTGCAACAAGTTTTGTGAGTGCATGAAGCCTTCATTTCTGCAAATTCCTTAGACTAATGCTATTAAATTTCCTCCTTATTCAAAGTATATGAAGGATATTGTCACTAATAAAAGGAAGATTCCTAATGAGGAAATTTCTACTTTGCTTGCTAATTACTCCTTCAATGGTAAGGTTCCAAAGAAACTTGGTGATCCAGGTATACCAACTATTCCTTGCTCCATTAAGAATAATTATGTTAGAACTGCTTTATGTGATTTGGGAGCTGGAGTTAGTGTTATGCCTTTTTCTCTCTACAAGAGACTCCAGCTAGAAAAGTTGATACCAACTGATATTTCTTTGCAAATGGCTGATAAGTCAACTACTATTCCTGTTGGTATATGTGAGGATTTTCTTGTTCAAGTTGCTCATAATTGCACGGTTTTAACTGATTTTGTTGTGCTTGAAATGCCTGAAGATGATAATATGTCTATTATTCTTGGGAGACCTTTTCTTAATACTACAGGTGTTGTCATCAATTGCAATCAAGGAAAAGTAACATTCAATATTAATGAAAAAGAGCACACTGTCTATTTCCCCAAGAAGGTTGTTAAGAGCTATTGCCTTAATACTATTGAAAATATTGAAGGCATCAAGGTTGGAGAAATATATTGTCCCATTCCACAAGAAAATATTGAAACTATTATGATTGGGACCATTGCTATCAAGTATGAGGTAACATAATCACCTTGTGGAATGCAAAGTTTTGTTTCATATAAGATTGTTTTGGTAACAAGACTTGATCAACCTTGTTAACAAAAGGACTTTAATGAACAAAATAATGTTTTCACAGTGGTTGTACTTGCTCACTTTTATTTTTCTCCTTTCCAATCTTTACTCTTCGCCGTGCCTAAATTAAAGGCGTTAAAGAAAAGTACTTGTTGGGAGATAACCTGTCACATCCCAAGATTTTCCAAATCTTGTAATGTGAAAAATAAATAAACAAAATAAATAATTGTTGAAATTTAGGGTGAAAAGAAAATTTTGTTTCTAAATGAAAACTTAAAATCCAATCTGGAACAAACTTTGGTTAATATTTGAATCCAACTAAATTCAAATCAAGTGAAATGCATTCTTCATAAATGCATCTAGAAATTTAAACACTTGAGAAATAAACCAAAACCCTAAAACCCTAATGGAAGAAAATCATTTCCAAGCTATCTCTAAAACCATGGATTTTATCCAAATAGAAATTGTCAAACAAACATTTCAAAATGATCAAGAATTATTATTAGAAATATTATAAAACCATAGAATTTGATTTCACTTAATTTGGAGCCTTAGATAAAATCTTATGAATATAATAAGATAAGAAAATTAAATTTCCAAAGCTAATAAAGAACCTATCTATAAATCCATACCAAATGGTGAGAAAATAATCCTAAATATATTTAAAAGTATAAATAAATCTCAAATAAGATTTTACAAATTGGAATCACCAAGTTTGGATCTCTAAATAAAAAGATATGGACTTTATAAGATGAAGAAAGAAATATTAAATAAGGAATATTTAAAGACCAAATTAAATCTTGGCCAAGACCATAAGCAAATGGAATAAATTTAATCCAAATCCAAATAAAATAAAAGGATAAAGAATTTTCCAAAATAAAATAAAATGGCATAAATCAAATCCTATTGGAATAAAGACAAATCCAATTTTAAATGATTAATAAATCATATTAAAAACTTTTCCAAATAAATCAAGATGAATTATTTGACACCCAAATAATCAAATAAAAACCTACTAAAAATATTTGGAAGGTTTTTAGAAATTCAAATGGTGTTTGAAAATATTATTAAACCTTATTTGATTAAATACAAGGGCCTAATTTATATAATTAAAAGACCCCCAAAAGAATAAAATTTTATTCCAAAATTGACTTCAGATTATATTACTAATCAGTATTTAAACCTACACAAATTTTGGTTGAGGTTTTAATTCAAATTGATGTTTGAATTAATTAAGCAAAATCAAAACAGAAATTAGAAATGGAAAAAGAGAAAATCATTCAGAATAAAAAAAAAGTGAACAAGGTTGACCCAGCCCAGCAAGACCCATCTGGCCCAACAGCCCACCACACACCCCCTCCCCTGAAACGTTTTTCTCACCGCGGATTGAACCCACCCGGTCGCTGAACGCACGGACCCACTCCCCCTCTCTCCCTCACGCTGACAATGGACCCCACTGCCACCTCACCGTCGTTCTCACCCGCCGCTGACCGCGCCCCCCCTTCTCTGGCCATTACTGCCGTTGAATGCCGGCGTGAATTCGCTTTACTGGCTGAGTAACCCCCATCGGTGACCGCTCCCTCTTAACCGCCTCTCCTCTGCTTTCCCCTCGGTCCCTCACTAGCGCTCAGCTGCATAATTTCGCACTACACCGCCGCTGCCTCCGACCCCTTCTGACGGCAATTCCGGCCACCACCGTCAGCCCCACTGCCTCCTAAGCACACGAGCTTGCTCGCTATCATTCCCTACACCTCCTTGTACCTTCCCCTCGCCCATACTCGCCCTGCAGGCTCGGCAACGTCTCCGCTAGAGCAGCGCCACCGTCTGCCGTCATTCCGACGACCTCTCCCCGTAAGTTCCGTCCTGCCCTCCCTCTGCAGATGACTCACGCGTAGTCGCCAAACCCTTCCGCATGACCCTATTTGCGCGTCTTCTAGTGACCTGCAGCTCTCGCCGACGACGACGAACGAAGAAGCCGTCGACAGACACATCTCCGGCGAGCAATAGCCAGTAACGTCGTGCGCCCCTGATGCTGAAATGACCACGTCGAGCTTCTGCAACCTCCCGCGAACCTGGTGAGCCATCTCTCCTCCTTCCTTGCTTCCTGCTCCTCCAGAACCACCGCCAGCAGAGCCGCGCCGCCGCTCGTCGCTGGATTGCGCCGCCAATCCTTGGTCAGAGCATCGCGGCCATCAGATTTAGATCGCACGGTTAGGATAGGTTAACTTAAACGAAAGGGTACGAGTGTCTCTGCACCGCTCGATCTAACTTAGATCCAATGCCTCTCAGTGCTTGATCCGTGCGAACCGGTACCAGCAAATAGGAACACGACACGTGGCCTGGAATCTGTTTTAAAAACAGAAAGTTGTCTATTAGATGTTCCAATTTGAAAAATTCATAACTTTCAAACCACACGTTCAAATTTTGCAAATTTTATATGAATGGATTCAGAAAAACAAGTACTTTCTGACCATGCCCTTTGTTTAGTAAATTGCTTCTGTTAAATTGATTGTTTTTGCAGAAACTTATGTAGGCATGTTTAGAATATAAAAATTGTTCTAAAATGATTTTTGAGATAAAACCTTTGGCAAATGGATTGTTTGGAACCTACTGACCATAGAAATCAATTTGTGGTTTCAAAAATATAGTTGGTGAAGCAAAAGAATAAACTTTTGATTTAAACCATTTATAGTCAAATAAAAATAATGTTTATTTATTTAAAATGCTTTTGGGAGAAAATCTTTGGGAAATGTTTTGGAATAAACTCTCTGACCCAAAACACCAAGTTTTATGAATTGAAAATGTATTTGGTGAACTCCATAAAGATCATTACTTTGCTAAAAGCATTTTCAACTACATAAAATCATGATTTGGTTTAAAAATGGTTTATAGGTAGAATCTTTTTGCAAATAGTTTTGCCACTTTATAAAATGACCAATAAAGTGTTTTAGAATGATTATAACCTATTATAAACCACTTTTGTAAATAAAACAAAGTTTGGCATGCTTGCATGCATTGTTTTGATACCATTATTTTATGTGATGTTGCTTGAATGGTAAATTGAAATATTGCTTGCTTAATTGAATTGTAGTGATTTGAAGAGTGTGAATATTGCAAAGATCAAGGAGTGAACTTATATTATCTACCAAAAAGGCAAGTGATGCTTCATAATTTTGTCCCATTATTTTCACTATGCATTAGTGATATTTCTAAGTAGGACCTTCATGGAATTTTTGCTAAGTATAAACTATGCCATGGGAAATACTAGTAGATGAAATCTTAGTAGAAATTTCCTAAGTTAAGATTCCTACTACTATCATGCTTAGCTTAGCTAGTATAAAACAAGGGTGGAATATATATTCATACTATGGAATATTTCTAAGTCAAGGACTTATGTTTTGTTTAATAAAACAACTAAGTGAATGAATCACCTCGGTGGAATGGAAGGAATGGTTTGTGTTGAGTGGTTATGCAAGTCCAGTATGCTGGGGAAAACTTGGGCATCACCAAGTCCAGTATACTGGGGAAAACCTTGTATCTCACTTGTGGATGGCCACCCAGGAACAAAGAGATTTGAGATGTCAAATGTTGAGAAGCTTCAAGTGCAGCCACTTGGCATTATGGGCTCTGCCTGGATCATATAGGTTGCAATAACTTAGCCAAATGGACAGTTGGTGGTAGGGGATTGATAGGTTGGAACGCATCCATTCTGGTCTAAGGGAAGGCTTCTGAAATATCTTGTCTTGGTGAAACCAAGTCTTGTGGGGAAAGTGCACCACCTCTGCAGAGTGTAAAATCTAAGTACTTAGCCATGTCCCTGGTAAAGGACAATTTGAGCATCAAGACATGGAAGCTATCAAGAATCTCCTCATCCCAATTTCTAAGTTAAAACTTGTGGTTGAACAAGGTTTGAAGGATCACCAATTTCTATTGGGAGATGCCTTGGTGTTTTTGTCAAGCAAAAACTTAGTGTTTTCAAATGATAAGTAAAATCTATTTTGAGCAAAGTAAGCCTAAGCTCCACTTAGGCAAATGCATATAGATGATAGACTCCACTATACTACCATAGTATCACTTGCCAATACAATTCAAATGTATTGACCCTTGTGGCTATAACTTGTTATGTTGCAGGTTTGTTTGATATTAGTGAAGTAGGATTACAAGTCTACAACCAGCATGTTTGCCTGTGGCACTTTGAAGATGAAGGACCCCATGCTGTTGTTATATTCTGCTGCATTGTAATGAGATAGCCAAATGAGCTATGTAAGATGTAATAAATTACTTTATTCCTGGTTATAAAGTTGTATTATGACCTTTGTTTCTTGATGTTACATCTTAACTGTGGATGCTAGCTATTGATCCAGGGACTAGCATTGTAAACACAGGGATCCTTACCTTATTAAAGGTTGGGAACCTTACAGATGGTATCAGAGCATTGTGTTGTCTGTAGGATTGTAACCCTAGGATTGGACAAAACCCCTTAGAAAAATAGGAGTTGTATTTGTTGCAAAAACTTATTTACAAACAATCTTGTAAATTCTTTCCTCAACCTTTTGGTTTTGATTCTACATCTTGTCTATTTCAAACTTGATGGACAAAGCCTACCCCATGGCCAAGGACTTCACCATGAGCAAAGGACTTCATCAACTCTAATGACTTCAACATCTTCAAGTGATTTCAACCTTATTCTCAACAAGGACTTCAACCTTGGATATCACTAAGGACTACAAGTGAGACAAGAAATATTACTCAAGATTTGAAGACTAAGGAAACACAACTTGGGAATCATCATCACCTTTGAAGTTTCTGTGACCAAGAATTTTCCCAAGGAAACCATGATCACATGCAAGAAGAATCAACCAAGAAGGAAGAAAAGATCTCAAGTGAACCATATAGATGGACCACCATATTAAGTATAGATCAAACACACCAACTTATGTGGTGTAACAAAAATATTTTGTTGCCTAAAAATGTGCTTGATCTTTGTTGTTTGGGTGGAATGTTTGTTTGTGATTGCTTGCACATTGCTTGTGTGAATTGTGATATGTGTGATTAGAATTCTTACTTAGAAATCTTTTTTCCCATTCTAATCCCAATCCAACCCAAAAAGATGACTACTCCAAGAGACTCCAACATCAAGAATGATGACAACAACAACCAAGAGGTCAACATGAGAAAACAACTGATAGCAAACCAAACCCAGTTGAACCAAGTGACAACTTAGTTTTTAGCCAACAACAATGGGTTTGATCCAACCATGCAAAAGATTTTGGAAATTCAATCCAAATTGCTGCAAGGGATGACCACTCAAATGATCAACATGGGAGACAACTCTTCCCAAGGAAACTATGACAACAAGGATGTCAAGGATGATATTTTAGAAGGAACCCAAGCTTGCAATATTTGTGGAGACAAGGATCACACTTCCAAGGAGCATGAAGATCAATGCCCCAATTGTGAAGAGAAACATCCAACTGACCAATGCCCCACATCTCAAGCTACTTGTTTCCTATGTGAAGGAAATAATCATGTCCCTATTCAATGCCCCATCTATTCCATAGTTCAACAAAGGAAACAAGGTGGAGTGCAACAACTGATTGCAGACTACCATGAGAGAGCCAAGTCTACCAAGAAGGATGAAGACAAAGGAAAATCTCAGCTTGCACCTCCATGCAATATGACTCAATTTAAAGGACCAAAGAGGAGACATATGTATTATCCAAGGAAAAGATAAAGGAGACCAGGAAACTTTCCTACCTTTGAGATAACATATGAAGAACATGAATTAGAAGCACTCTTAGCTTTGGAGAAACCCAAGAAAAAGAAGGACAAAAGCCATGTGCAATGTTGCCATTGCAAAGAAATGGGACACTATGCCAATGAATGTCCAGAGAAGAAGAAAAAGTATAAGGAGATTAGCCAAGTATGGTGCAACAACTGCAAAGAGTTAGGCCATTATGTGTCAACTTGTCCACAGAAGATACGTGAAGAACTCAATCTTATCACATGTTACAATTGTGGTAACCAAGGACATTATACAAGCAATTGCCTAGAAAAGATGAAGCACAAGATAAAGCCTATGAAGGATCTCAGCCTTGTCACATGTTTCAAGTGTGGAAACAAAGGACACTATGCAGATGTTTGCCCAGAGAGGTTTCAACAAGATCCCAAGCAAGCCAAGAAGTAATCTAGTTAGAAATTTTTTAAGGGTGGTAGTACCCTAGTTGCTTTGAGCCAACTTGTAACCCTAGCCTACCCAAATCTCGGGACGAGATTTATTTTAAGGGTGGTAGCCTGTCACATCCCAAGATTTTCCAAATCTTGTAATGTGAAAAATAAATAAATAAAATAAATAATTGTTGAAATTTAGGGTGAAAAGAAACTTTTGTTTCTAAATGAAAACTTAAAATCCCATCTGGAACAAACTTTGGTTAATGTTTGAATCCAACTAAATTCAAATCAAGTGAAATGCATTCTTCATAAATGCATTTGGAAATTTAAACACTTGAGAAATAAACCAAAACCCTAAAACCCTAATGGAAGAAAATCATTTCCAAGCTATCTCTAAAACCATGGATTTGATACAAATAGAAATTGTCAAACAAACATTTCAAAATGATCAAGAATGATTATTAGAAATATTATAAAACCATAGAAATTGATTTCACTTAATTTGGAGCCTTAGATAAAATCTTATGAATATAATAAGATAAGGAAATTAAATTTCCAAAGCTAATAAAGAACCTATCTATAAATCCATACCAAATGGTGAGAAAATAATCCTAAATATATTTAAAAGGATAAATAAATCTCAAATAAGATTTTACAAATTGGAATCACCAAGTTTGGATCTCTAAATAAAAAGATATGGACTTTATAAGATGAAGAAAGAAATATTAAATAAGGAATATTTAAAGACCAAATTAAATCTTGGCCAAGACCATAAGCAAATGGAATGAATTTAATCCAAATCCAAATAAAATAAAAGGATAAAGAATTTTCCAAAATAAAATAAAATGGCATAAATCAAATCCTATTGGAATAAAGACAAATCCAATTTTAAATGATTAATAAATCATATTAAAAACTTTTCCAAATAAATCAAGATGCATTATTTGACACCCAAATAATCAAATAAAAACCTACTGAAAAGATTTGGAAGGTTTTTAGAAATTCAAATGGTGTTTGAAAATATTATTAAACCTTATTTGATTAAATACAAGGGCCTAATTTGAATAATTAAAAGACCCGAAAAAGAATGAAATTTTATTCCAAAATTGACTTCAGATTATATTACTAATCAGTATTTAAACCTACACAAATTTTGGTTGAGGTTTGAATTGAAATTGATGTTTGAATTAATTAAGCAAAATCAAAACAGAAATTAGAAATGGAAAAAGAGAAAATCATTCAGAATAAAAAAAAGTGAACAAGGTCGACCCAGCCCAGCAAGACACATCTGGCCGAACAGCCCACCACACACCCCTCCCCTGAAATGTTTTTTCACCACGGATTGAACCCACTCGCTCACTGAATGCCCGGACCCACTCCCCCTCTCTCCCTCACGCTGACAACGGGACCCCACTGCCACCTCACCGTCGTTCTCACCCGCCGCTGACCGCGCCCCTCTTCTCTGGCCATTACTGTCGTTGAATGCCGGCGTGAATTCACTTTACTGGCTGAGTAACCCCCGTCGGTGACCGCTCCCTCTTAACCGCCTCTCCCTCCTCTCTGTTTCCCCCTCAGTCCCTCAACCTAGCACGCCCCCAGGCTGCATAATTTCGCACTACACCGCCGCTGCCTCCGACGCCTTCCGACGGCAATTCCGACCACCACCGTCAGCCCCACTGCCTCCTAAGCACACGAGCTTGCTCGCTATCATTCCCTACACCTCCTTGTACCTTCCCCTCGCCCATACTCGCCCTGCAGGCTCGGCAACGTCTCCGCTAGAGCAGCGCCACCGCCTGCCGTCATTCCGACGACCTCTCCCCGTAAGTTCCGTCCTCCCCTCCCTCTCCAGATGACTCACGCGTAGTCGCCAAACCCTTCCGTATCTAATGACCCTCTTCGCGCGTCTTCTAGTGACCTGCAGCTCTCGCCGACGACGACGAACGAAGAAGCCGTCGACAGACACATCTCCGGCGAGCAATAGCGTGAATGCCGTCGCCTCGATCTTTGAAATGACCACGCCGCCATTGTCGCTGGATTGCGCCGCCAATCCTTGGTCAGAGCATCGCGGCCATAAGATTTAGATCGCACGGTTAGGATAGGTTAACTTAAACGAAAGGGTACGAGTGTCTCTGCACCGCTCGATCTAACTTAGATCCAATGCCTCTCAGTGCTTGATCCGTGCGAACCGGTACCAGCAAATAGGAACACGACACGTGGCCTGGAATCTGTTTTAAAAACAGAAAGTTGTCTATTAGATGTTCCAATTTGAAAAATTCATAACTTTCAAACCACACGTTCAAATTTTGCAAATTTTATATGAATGGATTCAGAAAAACAAGTACTTTCTGACCATGCCGTTTGTTTAGTAAATTGCTTCTGTTAAATTGATTGTTTTTGCAGAATGTAGGCATGTTTAGAATATAAAAATTGTTCTAAAATGATTTTTGAGATAAAACCTTTGGCAAATGTATTGTTTGGAACCTACTGACCATAGAAATCAATTTGTGGTTTCAAAAATATAGTTGGTGAAGCAAAAGAATAAACTTTTGATTTAAACCATTTCTAGTCAAATAAAAATAATGTTTATTTATTTAAAATGCTTTTGGGAGAAAATCTTTGGGAAATGTTTTGGAATAAACTCTCTGACCCAAAAAACCACGTTTTATGAATTTAAAATGTATTTGGTGAACCCCATAAAGATCATTACTTTGCTAAAAGCATTTTCAACTACATAAAATCATGATTTGGTTTAAAAATGGTTTATAGGTAGAATCTTTTGCAAATAGTTTTGCCACTTTATAAAATGACCAATAAAGTGTTTTAGAATGATTATAACCTATTATAAACCACTTTTGTAAATAAAACAAAGTTTGGCATGCTTGCATGCATTGTTTTGATACCATTATTTTATGTGATGTTGCTTGAATGGTAAATTGAAATATTGCTTGCTTAATTGAATTGTAGTGATTTGAAGAGTGTGAATATTGCAAAGATCAAGGAGTGAACTTATATTATCTACCAAAAAGGCAAGTGATGCTTCATAATTTTGTCCCATTATTTTCACTATGCATTAGTGATATTTCTAAGTAGGACCTGCATGGAATTTTTGCTAAGTATAAACTATGCCATGGGAAATCCTAGTAGATGAAACCTTAGTAGAAATTTCCTAAGTTAAGATTCCTACTACTATCATGCTTAGCTTAGCTAGTATAAAACAAGGGTGGAATATATATTCATACTATGGAATATTTCTAAGTCAAGGACTTATGTTTTGTTTAATAAAACAACTAACTGAATGAATCACCTCGGTGGAATGGAAGGAATGGTTTGTGTTGAGTGGTTATGCAAGTCCAGTATGCTGGGGAAAACTTGGGCATCACCAAGTCTAGTATACTGGGGAAAACTTGATATCTCACTTGTGGATGGCCACCCAGGAACAAAGATATTTGAGATGTAAAATGTTGAGAAGCTTCAAGTGCAGCCACTTGGCATTATGGGCTCTGCCTGGATCATATAGGTTGCAATAACTTAGCCAAATGGACAGTTGGTGGTAGGGGATTGATAGGTTGGAACGCGTCCATTCTGGTCTAAGGGAAGGCTTCTGAAAGATCTTGTCTTGGTGAAACCAAGTCTTGTGGGGAAAGTGCACCACCTCTGCAGAGTGTAAAATCTAAGTACTTAGCCATGTCCCTGGTAAAGGACAATTTGAGCATCAAGACATGGAAGCTATCAAGAATCTCCTCATCCCAATTTCTAAGTTAAAACTTGTGGTTGAACAAGGGTTGAAGGATCACCAATTTCTATTGGGAGATGCCTTGGTGTTTTTGTCAAGCAAAAACTTAGTGTTTTCAAATGATCAGGAAAATATATTTTGAGCAAAGCAAGCCTAAGCTCCACTTAGGCAAATGCATATAGATGATAGACTCCACTATACTACCATAGTATTGTAACACCCTCAGAATCGGACCTATGCAAGTTCAGGCAAAATTCACCAAACCCGCATAGAAACGATTCAAAGGTGCCCACCAGGCACTTTCGTGCGGGTGGAAAACGAAGTAATAACATTACACAACAGTCCTCGATGGGACCCAAGCAGATATATATAACAAATGACTCAAAGAGTCAAGAATACGATATAATATACAAAGATCCAAATCACCTTGAAAGCGGTAGAGTCCGGCCACGGACAAGAAGCAAATGGGGCTAAGAGCCACGAAGAATAACCAATGCCCATAACCCTGCCGGTGCCAAGCGGAAGGGTAACCACGCTAACGGCGTCGATCTCAAAACCTGCTTAAACAAAGGGTGCCGACAAAGGGCAAAGAAAACAAAGAAGGAGCGTCGATCGAGGCCAAGACAGCGAGGCTAGAATTCGGCGGTCCTCGCCTACATAGGTATGGTGGACTGAAGCGGCAGCGGCAGCATGCACTAAACAACCTATAGAGACTCGATACAACCGGCGGTTATCAGAGAGGGGTAAGAATGACCTATTCGGGTCCAACCTGAAGCTAACACCAAACAAACCCATCCTGGTGTTTCCCCCTCGAGACCAAACGAGGAAGTCCACCGAGGAACTCACGCAGTTGGCAGTTTTACTTGTTCAATTATAGTTGCGGCACTTTACTAGTCAGGTTTAAATAATCGTCCTGAGAAGGTAAGCAGTGGGCACTTTTAGTTAACCATTCCGTTATAGTTGTAACTCTTACTAATCAGGTGCAGATAGCATGAGATAAACCCAAAACCCAGCAGTTGTTGGTACTTTTATTCAGCCAATTCGTTGTAGTTGCAATACTTACTAGTCATATACAATTGTCGCAAGCGACAACCAAACCAGCAATTGTGGGCAGTATTAATTAGCCATTCCGTTATAGTGGAGCTGATTACTAGTCATTATGAGTCAAGTTGATAGCAGTAAACTTTAGTTATGCTTGTCTATGATCGAGATACTGTGCTCCAAGTCGTCCATATCCATGACACGGCTTCAGAAAGTTTTACCCGGTGCACCAATAGCAACACACGCCGATCAACCTCGGAAAACCAAATCAAAACCCAACGAGGCTTTCACGAACAATCACAGATTCAGAAATATTTCAGGGCCACCCTTAGAGTAGAATCCGAACGAGTAAGCAAGCTCGAGACGGCCTCAAGGTTTGGGTGGACTATCAGGAACGATCGGGAACCCGAAAGTGTGGCTGGGCTTGTCGACACCATGAACGTGTCCCACTCCTAAACAGACAAAGGTGCTCCTCGCACAATCGTAAATAAAGCGATAAAGCATGGCATAAGTACAGGATCGTAAATAAAACCTCAAACTAGTTTGTGGCCCCAAGAAATAAGTCCGAATCAAGCTCGCTGTGGGGGTCCCATATACCTCCCGGATGTGGATAGCCAAAAATCAAGGAACAGTATCAAGTACTCGGGGTCTTACGGGACACAAGTGGGCTCGAAACCAAATATTATCTATCACCCACCGATGCCTCTTAATCAATTTTAGTTGTTAAAAGTAAAAGTGACGATAAGTAAAACTAGAATCATCTCCAACATCAACTTGCAATACATCAACAATCGTGGCATATGACACACATCAAGACTTGAGCAAGCAACTACGACGCACAAGTCCAACTATCTACCAAACAACGGTAATAGGGTGTGTCCAAGGCAATATACTACCGCAGGGATATCAAAGGGTTCAAAACTAGAGCATCGCAAATACGATAGCAATAGATCAACAGGAGGAATAAAGACTATAAAAGTAAGATAGGTAGAAAGGGGAGATGCTCTCAAAAAACATTGTCGAAAGGTTCATCCAAGATCGCGAAGCTCACATCAACTCAACGGTCCAATCATGAAGAAGCAAAACACTAGAAGAAACACCGGATGCGCTATTTAATAAAACGACAGAAGATCGGCATGATGCATGTATGATGGATGACATGGCAAAGGTGCGATGCAATCAGGTCATATTAAGCGAAACCGGGGTTCCGACAATTACTTAAATGGTTCAAGTTATTTAGAACCCCCGCAAATTAGATGTTGTTCAACATGGCAACGATAGTACTGGTTCGCTACACAAGTTTAAATGAGGCCAATATGAGACTGGATTTGCCCGCATATGGGCCCCATATTTAATTATTAGGTGAATCGGCATAAGGCCCCCAACCCAATGATATGCATGCGAGATGACAATTCAATATGCAACAAGTTATTATTATGTTATAAAATAGGGTTCTCGGAAAAGGGGTTCACACATTAGAGGGGGCTCGACGATCTTGGGGATCCGGGGTTCGGGGTTGGTCTCAGGGTCCAGGGTTCGACGGATCGGTCTCGACGGGAACGTTCTCGGTCATCGAGGGGGCAGGTCTTGTCGCATCGGGGTCTCGATGTCCGGGGTTCATCGGATCTTCCGGGGTCATTCTCAGATAACAGGGGTAGTAGATCTTGTCGCTTGGTATCCGTGAAGCAGAACTTGTAGTCCGGTCGCGATCGGTCCGCCGGACGGTGTCGAACTTGTCGGGCCGCAGCTGTTCTGGTGTTACCGGACGATCTTGCCGACACGCCAAGTCCTTGGCGCTCTGATCGGCCTTGTGGTCTCGACCATCGGGTCCTTGACGGAGGTCATGGCGTCCGAGGGAAGTGCATGTCGCCCGAGGGTTCGGTCTCGATTGGCGAACTTCTTTCATGCCGGGTTCGGTCAAGGCGAAGATCTTGTCGCACGGACTCGCCGATTCCTCTTCTAAGATCTTGACGAGACAAGGGATTAGATGTCTTGCGGCCTTCGATATTATTTGGGGTGGCATCACCACCTTCGTCGTCCCTCACCATACCCTCACATACATCTACATACTGCCTTCCCTGTTGCAACAACATAGCACCGTCCATGTACCTCTGTTTTAACCGCACTAGCAGAACCACATGGCAGAAGCAAAAGGAGAAGCAGGGCCTGAACTGAAACAACACACATGGAGGCCAGAGGTGGATGCACGGGACGACGGAGTCGGTCAGGGGCTCGCCGGGAGGAGCGGAACGCGCGCGACCGGGGCAGAGGAGAAGACGCGCCGACGGCGGAAGCGAGGTAGAGCGGTGCAGGGCGCCGCGCGGAGATGCTCGAGGCGTGGCGGACGGCGAATCATGAGGAAGGGCAGCGGCGGCGCGGATGAGGAAGAGCACGCGGACCGCTCAGGCGTAGGCGCGGAGGGGCGGTCGTGTTCGCCGGACGCGGACGGCAGACGCGCCGGAGGAGAACCAGGCGACGCGACGCGGGCCGGCTCGGGAAGGCAGACGGCGCTGCAGGGCGACGGTACGGCGAGTGCGCGCACAAGTGAGGGCGGAGTCGTGGCCATGAGCGCGAGAGGACGGGGAGGCGGCGCTGCGGGGATGCTGCGGGCGGCAGGTGAGCGAGGTGGGCGACGGGAGGAGGGCTGCGCGCGGAAACGGGGGGGGGAGGCCGGAGATGGGGCGCGAGCGGGAGGAGGCGGGAGGCGGCTCGGGCGCTGGCAGAGGGTGGAAGGGAAGGCTGGGGCGGTGGCCGGACGGGGAGAGGGAGGGCGAGGCGAGGCAAGGCGGTGGAGGAGGAGGAAGGCGGCGGCCGACGAGGTTGAGGGCGGAGGTTGGCTCGCACGCGGGGAGAGGGAAAACGTGTGGAGAGAAGAGAGGAAGAAGGAGAGGAGGAAGAAGACAGGGACGCGGGCGGTGGTGGAGAGTGGGTCCCGCTGGGGGAAAACGTGAGGGAGGTGGGCGCTGCCGCGCTAGCGTGCGTCGCAGCGGTTCAGGGTGGGTCCCAGGCGGTTGGTGGAGACAGCCAGCAGGGTGGGGATAGGACAGAGGGGTGGAGGCAGGGGTTGGCTCGGTGGGGAGCGGCCAGGGTGTGGCTTGGGGATCGGTGTGGTGGACCAGGGGTGGGGACGGGTGGTCGGTTGACCAGGTGGGAGTGAGGCTGGCCACGTGGCGGCCTGGGATTGGTAGAGGGGAGGGGTGAGGTGATGTGGCGGGCTCTGAATGGTGGGAGTGAGGTGGAGGGTGAGAGAGGGTAGATTAGTGGGTAGCTTTAGGATTAGATGGGGTAGGCAGGTTGGACCGATTTAAATCTGGGGCGGTCGTTCGGGTCGGGTTGGCCCGTTCGACTGCCCCTACTAAAAACAATTAAACTTTTATTTGATTTAAACGGGCCGCGTGCAACCGATAGCGGCCAAAACAAAATATTCCGGGGACCGGGTTTTGGGGTTTGAATAAATATGGGGCGTTTGGAGAACAAATCGGGGTTTTCGAAAATAGTTTTGGCAAACAATGCATGATGATGACGATGCAATGCACAAATTCAACGCGATTTTCTAGTAGTGGTTTTGCGGGATGCCACAAGTATCACTTGCCAATACAATTCAAATGTATTGACCCTTGTGGCTGTAACTTGTTATGTTGCAGGTTTGTTTGATATTAGTGAAGTAGGATTACAAGTCTACAACCAACATGTTTGCCTGTGGCACTTTGAAGATGAAGGACCCCATGCTGTTGTTATATTCTGCTGCATTGTAATGAGATAGCCAAATGAGCTATGTAAGATGTAATAAATTACTTTATTACTGGTTATAAAGTTGTATTATGACCTTTGTTTCTTGATATTACATCTTAACTGTGGATGCTAGCTATTGATCCAGGGACTAGCATAGTAAACACAGGGATCCTTACCTTATTAAAGGTTGGGAACCTTACATAACCCAAGAGTTTCCTTGAGTATTTGAAGTTATTACTACTGTAATGACCTCTCCTTATCCTTTTTATTTGCTTTTTGTGCCAAGAATGACCTCTAATGAGAGGGAAGTAAGATTTGGGGAGTTGCTGTCCCGAAACAGATTTCTGTCCTCCACCAAAGAAATTCGTGAGAAGTCTCTGTAACTCGTATTGATCTCATAATTTACGAATAAACCCCCAGTATGTTGGCTAACTTTCGTTAGTTCAACACCTTTTGATTTGAGCAACAGAAGATGTTCGAAAAAATTTGTTTCTACCTGCTGGTCTGTTTTGACAGATTTCTGTCATCATTTGCATTTGCTTCTTATTGATTCCTTTTTGAGCTCTCTTCAGGTAAATTGAGTTTCTTTGAAGGAGTCACTACAGTAGCTTGTGTTTTTAGTAAAAAGCCTTGCTGTTCCAAAGCTTTGTCAATGGTCTAATATCTTTTGAATAAGCTAATGTTGCTAATGAAGATTGTGTGAAGTTTTATATGAAGGAAAATTTCAGGTGTAAGGAAAGAATGATGTAACGGGATGAAGAATGGACAAAAGCTCAAGCTTGGGGGGAGCCACCCCGTGTAACCCCAAGAAATATTCAACGGGTACAAGCGTCAAAGCTTGGGGGTGCCCAAGGCATCCCCTTCTTCATCAATAAAAATCTCAGGTCTTTCTAGACACTTCGTTTTTATTATTTCATGCACAGTTGTGTTGTTCTTGGAGCGTCTTAGTTTTTGGTTTTGGTTTTCTTTTGCTTCGTTTGGTTTTGCATTGGTTGCCTTCTAAAAAAAATCGAAAACACCAAAAATATTTGTTGTTCTTTTTTGGTTTTATTAGTTCTTCGCAGGGTTCAGCCGTCCTTGGTGGATATTGGTTTTCATGTTAATTATTCAAATCACACAAGTGAAGGGCAATAATGAAGATTAAGACAACTCGAGGTGTGGTAATAGGATGGTAACGAACTCTATTTGTTTCATATTTGTACATATACTCATCATTGTGAGCATGCTTAGCCTGTTTGTGTAAAGTGTATGTCATTATAGATGCTTAGTAGTTCTTGCTTGTCTATGATTAGCTCCAGCTTTCTAATAGTTTGTAGCACGTTATATGAATGTTTGCTTGAATTGTTTTATTCATACTTTGGTATGACATTGTGATATCCTCCTCTGACTGTTCATGTGAATCGACTTGGCACATGCTCACGCATGCATATGACTAATCAATAGTCAGTAAGCCTCGATGATTTATTTTGCCTCAGAGTTCTTGTATCACTTTCATGCACTAGTTAGTCATGTTTTGTTGCAAGCATGATTATGACAGTTATTGCTCTCTCGTTTGTCGCTCCCTCTCTATTGCTAGCCTTCACTTGCACTGAGTATGTGCTCTACCTGTGTTTCCAACTCCCCAAAACCAATATTGCCAGCTGTGTCCATCATACCTACCTATTAGCATCGTTTGCTATTTCAGTGCATATTCCATATGCCGTGTTTTCTTCCAAAATAAAATGATTGTTTGTTTTGAGAAAGTTAGTTAGTAAAGCTCTCACGAACTTGATGGTACACTTTATTCCTTGCGCTTAATAATCTTGAACCATTGTGACTAGTCCATGAAAGTTATATGCTTGCTTATTATATACTGGGAGTCAGCAGAACCGTGTTGTCACGGGGAACGCTTTCAACACTTTTTGGATATCTCATCCAGTTGATACTTTGCTCTTTTGTTTATGGATGTCGACGATGTGAAATAAAAGGGGAAGTTGTTAGTTCATGGAGTTTATACATTGTGTTAGAGAAACGCCTGGGCCGCTAGCCTAAGCCATGCTTAATCATGGTGGAAACTTGCAGCATCACTATAATGAGCATCTATGAAGCGTCCTTAATAAAAAGCTATGCATATGGTAAATAAAAAGATTGCTGAGATGCTCATTGCCTGCTTGCCTTGTCATTTTGGTTATGGGAAAGCTCCTGTACCATGTGCAAGGGGTACCCCGTTGGCGGTTCTCGATGATATGCATGTATTTACAATGACAAGAACTTTTAGGTGACCAAAGTTGAGTAGCATGCGGAGCAACCCTCGTACTCAAGGGACTTGGGATTTTCAGTCTATGATCTGTCAACCATATGATTCAGAGTGGACCTCTCTTTCACCTTAACCACATGAAGATGCCTATGATAGGGGCAATGAGAGCTCAAAGCTAATGAGTACCTGTTATCGCCATATTTTGGCCAACGAAGGAGATGGGCCGTGATCAAGATGGGCTTGGAAGATGCGGATATTCAACGTGTTGTTGGATCGGCCTAGTACGTAGAATTGGGCTAAACTGCCCATGTATCTTGTATCATAGTAGGTTTCGTTTCAGTTTAGGTTCCGTTTCAGTTTAGGTAAAGATAGAGTTGTAGAGTTATTCCAAAAGTAGAGAGTCTCCGGACTATAAATATGTACCTAAGGTTATCAAGAAAACGAGGACAATCACGTTCACAACAAACACAATCTCAAGATCGCCACCCTTGTTTTCGAGGGTTTCTTTCGTAGTGTCATGTCGCCTAGATTGCATCTTGCGATCTAGGCGATTTTACTTATGCGTTAGTTGGTGTTACTCGCATCTGAAGCCTTGTTGATGGCGAGTAACATTATTATCATAAATCTGTTGAGGTTAGCATCGGTGTTCTTCGTTATAATCGTTTGATTTTGCTACCTCTAGTTGTCTCGCTACCTTTGCAACTTTTTCCCAAGTGCAAGGGTAGCACCTTGCTTGATCTTTATTTAGCTGATTCGATCTGTTATGGTTGTGCCTTGCTCGCCAAGGTTTAGTTTGATATCTACGTAGTCAGGCCTTACAAACGGGTTGAACGATCCAGGTACGTAAGGACGTGGCTTATTCGTTCTAGAGAAGTTGTTCCGGTAATTGACTTTACGTTGGTTATTAGGCCTCCTCTAGGGTTAATATTCTTCATCTTTTGTACGTACCAGCTCAATTACGTGTAGGATGTTCCATTACGTGGTGAAAACATTAAACCGTCAGAGATCGATTTAACTTGTAATGATCAAGCAAAACCCCATGTTATCGTAAATCTAATGCAGAACCATGGGGCAATCGGCTCTAGGAGCCGATTCTGGAAACACGGGAGCCGGTCACGGCTCAATTTTACGTATACTTGTTTACCATGCAGGAAATCAATCGAGCAATCCTTCACCTTCGACCAGGTATAGGTCGTGGCACGCTCGAACCAAGCCGGACGTGTGCGGAGTTTGCGGGCGTTGCCGAGGGACCAGGCCCACCACAGCCTGGAGCCTCCGTCTCTTCGTGTTGCTCGCTGCTCGCCGGTGAGTTTTGGCAGGCAACACATTCGCACGCTGGCGGGACCTTCAACAACGTCTACATCAACATCCGACGCTGCGATGGAGAGCGATCACCACGCATTTACGAGCTGCTCAAGAGCACAAGGCGGTATGATGAGATCGAAATCTCTTGAAGCCGATCTCATCGGCTCTTTTGAGAGGACCCGTAAGCATGGCATCAAGTGGAGGGGTTCTCCCGAGGGTGCTCTTGATGAGGTAGATCTGCTCGTTTCCTGGAGGAGCGCACTGAGCTCTATGACAGAAGTCAACTACATGGTGGCTCATTCTGCACCGCCATTCGAGAGCCCGTGAACGCTGAGCGGTCGCGTCCGCGTAGTTCAGAGATCATGAAACATCGATTCTCCGTGGGGCCCACTTTAGGGACTCACCAGGAGAAAGACCGCCTGCATCAGCCACACCTGCCATTCACACTTGCGGCTCCAGAGCGCCAGAGCAGGCTTCACGCCGTCTACAAGGCTGGAGGCGACCCAGCGATTGCCAATTCCTGTTTGAGCCACCTAAGGAAATCCCACACGGATATATATGCACCTACGTGCGGATCGCAATAACCCGACACGCACCAACCAGATTGCAACCGCGGAGTTTCTGGCGGGGTTCTGGGCGGGATCTTCGTGAGCAGGCGTTCGAGCAAAGGATGATATGCGGGATAGACGACAAACAGGCGTGGCTAGCCAAATATGCCATCGAACAAGTCATGAGAATCTAGCCCGCAGCTCAAACAAAGGAGCAAATCCGTACCATCACGAGAGACCGGCTTGACCGTCAAGAGAAGGACAATCGGCTATTCAAAGCCGTACCCAACGAAGTTTGATCGATTCCGCCACCCAAGTATCGGCTCCCCGAGTTCTCAAGGTTTAGCGGGTCGAAGGGTCAAGCTCGATCGAGCACATAAGCGATACAGCACGGCTAGGCATAATTTCGCATCGGATCGGATCTGGCGTAAGGTTTTTTGCGAATCGCGACAGGACCAGCTTTTGGGTGGTACACCTCACGCCACCGATTCGATTCATACCGGAAGCAATGGAAGAGCAGTTCCACATCGATACCATTCGAGGCCACCGAGGTCGGCATTGCGCACTGGCGCAGCGCGAAGCGGGAGAAATCAGCCGAGTACATCCAGCGCCAGACCGCTAAGAACCGATGTTACTCGGCTTAATCGAGAAGGAAGCGATCGGTGGCAAGGTTGGGGTCTCTCGGCACCCATCAAGGATCTGGCTTTCCAAGTGGAGTACAACTCATTGGCGCACATGGCCCAGAAACTGACGATGTATGAACAGCGCCACCCTGAGTTGTACCAAGACAAATTCAAACGTCCGATAGGCCTGGTCGATGCAGAAGAAGATGATCCTACACAGACCGTGAAGTGGCCGAGCTGAATGGGCTCGGGGGGCAGATCCTGTAGCCTGCAAATGGGTGAAACAGCAAGGGCCTGCAAAAGGGTTCGACTTCGATGTGAGCAAAGCCGAGCAGATATTCGATTTGCTGCTGAAGGAGAAGCAGCTGAGGTTACCCGAAGGCCACAAAATCCCTACGACTCAGGAAATGAACGGGAGACCATACTGCAAGTGGCATCACTCGTTCACCCACACCACCAATGAGTGCAAAGAGCTTCGCCGCCAAATCCAAATGGCGATAGAACAAGGCCGTCTGATCCTTGGGCAGTTCGCCATGAAAGTGGACACGAACCCATTTCCCGGCGTCAACATGGTAGAACTCGATAAGCTCGAGGCGTCAACTGGATTTTTCGTTCGGTGTTAATATGGCAGGGTGCGGTACCACCATGACACGCATAAGGAGGGAGGTGTCCTCGGGCAAAGAAAGAAAGGAGGCTGGTCCATGCGACCGGCCCAGCCACAATGACAGGCGGTACTTAACAGAGGAACATGTGAGGAGAGTGCGGTATCAGAAGCCACATTCCGCTCATCTCCTTAACAAGTATGAGCGTCAGTATGACCAACGTCGCCGGCGCGATGGAGACGATGAAGGATATGAGCACCTCGCTAAGGGACCGTCTAAAGAAAAGGAAGGCGCAGACAAGCATTGGGATTGTCCTTTCTTCAAGTATTGCTGGGACGCGGGAATGAGCCGATTGCCTACAGTCGACAACTGCCCGGAATGCGGTCAGCAGAAGGAGGACACGAGGCCAGTGTCAGTGTTCAAACGTCTAGGGCCTCTTCCACCCCAGAGCCGTTGCAGGGAGTCCGCTCGGGCAAAAGACCTCGAGAATCCAAAGAATGATAAAGACGAAGACAGATATCACCGTCCAAGGTGGTGTCCCGACGGACTCAGACACACCCGAAAGCGTAGAGTGCAGCGGCTGCGTAACTTGGAGGAAGTCAAGCGCAGATTCCACGCTTTAAGAAAGCACGGCCCGATCTGGCCGTCAAAATTAGGAGACCAGGAAACGGAAGACCGCCGACAAGGAAAGAATGGCGCCAAACGGTAAAAAGCCGATGCGAGACATCGGCCGCACAAACATGGTGTTCGTACTTCGCCGTAATTCTGCGCGCCAAGAACCAATGAGCTACCAGTGGCACAGTTTGACTGCGGTCCACGGCCGGTTATCTTTGAGAAGCCACGTGAGAAGGGTTACAAACATCTGAAAGCCCTGTACCTACGAGGTTACATCAATGGGCAACCTGTCAGCAAGATGTTGGTGGACACCGGAGCGGCAGTCAATATCATGCCGTACTCCATGCTACGACGTTTGGGACGCTCCACTGCAGATCTGATCAAAACCAACGTCACGTTAAGCGACTTCAACGGTCAGTCTTCGGAAACGCAAGGCGTACTGAACGTGGATCTGACAGTGGGCAGGAAAACCATACCCACGTCATTTTTCGTCGTGGACAGCAAAAGTACCTACGCTGTCTTGCTAGGTAGAGACTGGATTCACGCTAATTGCTGCATTCCATCCACGATGCACCAGTGCCTAATACAGTGGGACGGAGATGAAGTGGAGGTCATCCATGCAGATGATTCTATCGAGATTTCCATAGCTGGCATGAACGTCTGGGAAGCAGAAGACCAAGAGCCGATCTCTGGAATCAGTCTAGACGGCTGTGAGCGCATTGAAGCTACAAAAAACGGGGTGAGGCTGGTCTTATCCACTGGCCTGACAGAGTAGCAGGGTCCACGAGCGTACGTGGTACGGCCGATCCTCGCGATCGGCCACTAAAATAAAGCACCAATCGATGCGACAAGCGGATCACGTAGTCGTAGCAGGAGATGCACCGCCATTGTAACATAATAAGGTGTAAACCATCCTTAACTAATTCAATCAAAGGGGCGATCTAGGGCAATCGGCCCAAATCATTTTTGTTACCTCACCTACCGCTTGCCACTGTGTTTAGCGTCGATTTGATGTGTCGGAAAGCTAGGGTATGGGTTTACATCCGCCGATGAGCTAGAAGAGATCGACATTGGTCCCGGGGATAAGCCACGACCAACATTTATCGCCAGAAGTTAGATCCGAATCTGGGCACGATGATAGCCTGTTGAAACAATATCCGATCGCCGCTCGGACTACACAGAGATGTCGGGTTAGACAGAGCATCATTGAGCATCGACTCCCGCTCAAAAAGGATTTCGCCATTTCAAAGAGCGAGCACGACAAATGAAGGCGAAATGCGGAAGAAGTCAAGAAAGAGGTCGAGAAAATGTTGACCAAGTTAATCAGCCATGCGGTATGCCGAGTGGATTTCTAGTATCGTACACAGAGAAAAAGGATGGCGGTGGCGTGTTGCCATAGATTTTCGGATCTCAACAGAGCTACCCCAAAGGATGAGTATCCGATGCGGTGGCGTAAACGTTAATCAACGCAGCGGTGGCCATAAGATTTTGAGCTTCATGGATGGCAATGCGTTACAACCAAATTTTATGGCTCCGAAGACATACACAAGACCGCATTCGAGTCCTGTGTTCGGGTTGTTCGAGTATGTAGTCATGACGTTTGGATCAAGAATGCCGCCACGCATCAAAGAGCCATGAATTATATTTTCATGATCCGATCGGCAAGCTGGTGGAAATCTACATCGATGACGTGGTGGTCAAGTGCGCTTCAGCGAAGGACACTTAGACGATCTACGACGCGTCTGGACCGAACAAGAAAATTCGCCTACGGATGAATCCAAAGAAGTGTGCCTTCGGTGACGGTCGGTTCTTGGGTTTTGGTCCATGAACGCGGGATTGAGATCGGCTGAAAAGTCAAGAGGCGGCGAACAATGAAGCCACCCACTACAAAGAAAGAACTGCTCTCTCATCGGCAAGATCAACTTCGCCGAAGATTCATCTCCAACTCAGAAGAATAGAGCCGTTCATGGACTGGTGAAAATTAAATCGACGAGGAATTCCGGGGCGTAACAACGAGCCTTTGACGAAATCAAAGAATATCGACAAGCCGCCGTGTTGGTTCCACCTCACGGATGCATCGTTCTACATTTACTTGTCGAGTGACACATCCATCGCCTCGGTGGTGGTGCAAGTTTATGATGGGCGGAGCGAGTCATATTTTACATAAGCGTAGGATCTTTGACGGAGACAAGGTATCCCGATATCGATAAGTTGTGCCTCCGCTTTTTTTCACTGCACTGCTGCGCCACATTTTGCTATCAGCAGAGATCATCATCATATGCAAATCAGACGTCATAAAGCACATGATGTTGGCTCCTATGTTAAAAGGCCGACTGGGCAAATGGATGTTTGCATTATTAGAGTTTGATATCCGGTATCAACCCGCGAAAGCAGTTAAGGGACAGGCGCTGGCCGATCTTATCGCTGAAAGGATCAACATTAACATAGCAAAGACCGTCCATAAGAGTGGGCTATGTTTTTCGACGGATCGGTTTGTGACGATGGCTGCGGCATCGGCATTTTACTAAATGTCGCCCGAGGGGCAACATTTTCCTTCTCCATCGATTGTCTACCTCGCACCAACAATGTAGCCGAGTACGAGGCGATACGCAAGGGAATGGAGTTACTCCTCGAAGCCGGAGCAGAAGTAGTGGAAATTTTTGGAGACTCCAAGTTGGTGATTTCCCAACTCACGGAGGAGTACAAGTGTGAGAGCGAGTCTCTCTTCCCATTATGGTTACCTTGCCGTGAGCCGATGGCGCAGTTCCGTACATAAACTTCACCGGATCCCACGGTCGCATATCTGAGGCAAATGATCTTGCACAAATGGCTTCAGGCTACAAGGATGTAGCAGAAGGAGCCGATGTTCAGGTACAGTTCCTGGAAGCTGACGACTGGAGAGCCGATATCTTCAATTACTTGAAGAATTCGCTCGGGGCACCTAAACGGATAAGGTACAAAGCCATGAAGTATGTGCTTATTGGGGATGACATGTTTTACAGACTCGAAGTATTATTGCTCAAATGTCTAGGGACAGCCGAGGCTAATCGGCTCCTACACGAGGTACGAAGGCGCCTGTGGAACTCACCAATCAGCTCACAAGATGAAATGGTTGATCAGCGATCAGGTTTTATTGGCCCACCATGCTTGAGGACTGTTTCAAGTACTACAAAGGGTGCCAAGCATGTCGAAGTTTGGGAAAATTCAGATGGTACCAGCGTCGGCAATGAACCCCATCATCAAGCCTTGGCCATTCCGAGGTTGGGGCATGGATATGATCGGCAAAATCAATCCCCATCAAGCAAAGGCCACATGTGGATTTTGGCCATTACGATTATTTCACTAAATGGGTGGAGGCTGTCCCGAAATCAGTAAACTCAAAGGATGTTATCAACTTTGTGAAAGAACATGTCATCCATAGATTCGGATTCCCCAAACTATCACGACCGATGGAGGTTCGGTCTTTATTTCTCGTGAGTTTAGAAAGTTTTGCGAGGACACGGGATTAAGTCGATCGATCATCTCCATACTATGCTCGAGCGAATGGGCAAGTAGGGCCCAACCGAGCCTCATCAAGCTGATCAAGAGAAAATCGATGAGCACCCTAGGCGCCGCACGAGGTTTTGTCGAGGCATTGTGGGCTTATCGCATGTCATGCCATGGGGCGATTAAAACCTCGCCATACCATCTAGTATATGGACAAGAAGCCGATTGCCTTGGGAAATTACGGCTGGGTCGAGACGGTCACTTTTCAGACGATCTAACGATGAAGAATACGCAACCACGATGAGTGACGGTGGAGGATTTAACCGAGCTCGTCGTGGTCACCGGAGAAAATCAAAGAGAACAAGGCCAAAGTAGCTCGTGCATACAACAAGAAAGTGAAGCCAAAGGAGTTCCACGTTGGTGATCCGGTATGGGAAGTTGTGTTGCCCTTGGGGACTAAGGATGCAACATATGGTAAATGGTCTCCAAATTGGCACGGGCCGCATGTGGTCGACCAAGTTTTAAGAGGAAACGTACATGCTTGAGGAGCCGGACGGCGTGAAATTCCGATGGCCAACGGTCAACATCTCAAGAAATATTTCCCAAGCATGTGGGATGTTGGACAAGAACTTGAGGGGCGATACATGAAATCGGCTAAGTAAAAGCACGTGAGACGATGGCGGTAAAATGTGGGGGCGATGCTGAAAATCGGAATAAAAGCAAAATATATAGCCGATGCACGGTCATCGACTCTAGAGGTTCACATGTTACAAAGGTGCCGATTCGCACATACAAGCTCTCAAGAAATGCTCAAGGCGTGGGGCGTCGACGGACACGATCCACCTCGGCGATCTCAGCTTCGTCATCTTCATCCTTGCTTGTCACTAGTTGTTTGTTCAGGGCACGTTTTTCGATGGGCAATTGGAGATTTGGGTCACCCGTTTTGAAAAAGGGCGCAGGTCGCCCGTTTTGAAAAAGGTTGCAGGTTACCGTTTGAAACCAAGAAGTGGCCGTTTTAATGTGCCTAAAGATGCGACCAAGTTTTGACCCTGTCAACGTTTTTTGGGAGAAGCCGATGGGTAGTCATCGGCTCTTTGCGATTTGACTTGTTTGACTGTATGCGTGCAGTATGTTGAAAGCCGATACAGTGTCATCGACTTCTGGAGCATCGACCTATTTCGGCTATCGGCAAAATTGGAGCGAAAAAGAATAATCTTTGGGAAACGGATTTTCATTCATTCGAAAGATGATTGATTACAAAAGGGAGCACACTTCTTCCCAGTCAAAGAAACAATTTCTGGACTTCAGTTGGCTGAGCTCTATATCAACAGGATTGTCTCTTTGTATGGGGTTCCACTTGAAATCAGTTCAGATCGTGGGAGCATCTTCACCTCAAAGTTCTGGGAGAGTTTCCAAAAAGCTTTGGGAACGAAGTTGAACTTCAAAGACTGCTACCACCCTCGCCTCAAGGACAAGTGGAGAGGATCAATCGATTCGAGGATATGCTTAGAGCTTGCGTCATCTCTTTGGCATGAAGTGGGAGGAATGCCTTCCATATGCTGAATTCTCCTACAACAATGACTTCCGGAAGAGTCTCAAGATGGCACCATTCGAGGCTCTCTATGGACGCAAGTGCAGAACTCCCATTGGTTGGTCGGTGCAGGAGAAAGAATCTGGTTTGGCCCTCGACATTGTGACTCGTGCAGAGGAGAAGGTGCATATCATTCGAGAACTCAAGATTGCTCAAAGTCGTCGGAAGAGCAACTATGACAGAAGCACACAGACATGGTATATGCCCCGGTGATCTCGTCTACCTTCGTGTCACTCCCATGAGAGGAACACACCGCTTGATCAAAGGAAAGTTGGCTCCTAGATACATCGGTCCTTTCAAGATACGTGGTAGAAGAGGAGAAGTTGCTTATGCACTCGAGCTTCGAAAAACTCAAAGTCCATGATGTTTTCCACATCTCTCAGCTCAAGAAGTGCTTCAAAGATCCCGCAAGACTGTGGATCATGAGCTAATCGACTCCAAGAAGATCTCTCTTATCGTGAACACCCCACCAAAATCCTTGAGACCGCAGAACGTAGGACTCGCAACAAGTCCATCAAGTTTTGCAAGGTGCAGTGGTCACACCATTCTGTTGATGAAGCAACATGGGAGCGTGAAGATGAACTCCGTACCAACCATCCTTCTCTCTTTGTGTCTTCTTCTTCTTCCTAGAATCTCGGGGCGAGATTCCTGTTTAGTGGGGGAGAGTTGTAGCATCCCAGTTGTCTAACCCCTGTAATGCTACATGTCATAATAATAAAATGGGCCTCTTCCAACATATAATTGTTGCATCATCATCATATCATGTTCATGTCATCATATCACCTTGCATTTGAGCATCATATAAAAACCTTTTCTTGTTGGTTCTTATCTCATGTGCATGATTAATTGTAGTTGCCTCTTGATATTGTATTTGGTTCTTACTAAATTGTTAAATGCCCAAGTTGAGTTGGGGGCATCTCTCTTTTGACTCCACCACCTTATCTTTCACCACCTTATAATTCCACCATCCAATAATATGGGCTTGGCATTTTATTGAGTTATCCCTAGCCCATGTTGTTGGTTGGATCCACCCATCTTCTTTGCTTGGCCTTGTCCATAATTTGGAGATGCAGATGGATAGTGCCATATTGATATCCTTGTTCTCACAAGGATAATTGTGGCATTAATTACCTTGCATGGGCCATGCAAGTGCCACCTTCTGGTTTTGGTTTATTTTGGATTTCTAAAAGAACCACTCCTTCATTGCTTAACCTTGCTTTGTGAGTATAAAACTCTAGTTCTTTCCCTCTCTTTTCCCCTTTAGCTAGATCCCTACCCATGCCCCATGCACATACATGTGCTAATGCGCATGCCCTACCATACCACCCTTGCTTGGGTTATGCTTGTTCTTTGAATGGGACATGCATGATCCTATCCACATCACCACCCTTGGGCCACCTCTCTCTTCTCCTTCTTTTCTTGCTCTTTCTTGCTTAGTGCTTGCTTGTAGTTTGCTTGATCAAACTAGAGTGCCACCTTCCTCTCCCTCTCTAAATCAAACCCTAAACCACCCTCCTACCCCTAATCTATGCTAAACCTAGTACTCCCTCTTTTTCTTTTCTACCCTAAACTAAACCCTATTTTTTCATATATCCTAAAAATAATCCCTAATCTACTTCTACCTCTAAACAAAACCCAAATAAAACCTACCTCTCCTTTTCCCCCTATCTAGCATGTTTCCATGCCCCATGACCCTCTCACCTCTCCCTTCTAGCTCTAAATCAACCACCCAGCACCCTACCTGCCCCACACCCGACCAGACCCCCCTCCTATCTACTCTAAACCCTAGCTCGACCCATGCCCCTCTCTCTCCTAACCTAGCTCCAACCCTATCTAACCGAGGCTACTCCCTCTCTCTCCCTCCCCTCTAGCTCT
Organism: Avena longiglumis; assembly: GCA_030063025.1. Lineage (NCBI taxonomy): Eukaryota > Viridiplantae > Streptophyta > Magnoliopsida > Poales > Poaceae > Avena > Avena longiglumis. The sequence continues at coordinate 448,761,448 of CP125974.1, read as the reverse complement.
CTCTCGGCCAGGACCGGCCCACTCCCCTACCCCAGTCTCCTCTCCCTTCCCAGTTCCACCACGCCACCCCGGCCCATCGAAACACGTGAAAGGGAGGCCGACGCCCCTGCCAGCTTTCTCCCCACGCCACACAACCGCCCTCTTCCTTCTTATCCTCTCCCTGCCTCTGGCCTCTCCCAGATCCGCTGAGGCTTGCCTCGCACCCCTTCATCCACACCACCCCAACGCCCTCTCGCCGCCACCGCCTACCCTGCCCGAGACAATCTAGCCGGAGGCGTGTCGCCGTGTTGTCGAGGAGGCCCGGAGCTCGCTGCGCCTGGAGCCGACGCGAGCGAGGAGACGCGCCAGGAACGCCAGGACCAGCGCACGCCGACGCAAACCCTAGCTACGGCCGCCGTCAGCCTCGCCGTGGATCGCGACTACCCCCGCCCGTATCAGGCACGCCATCGGCCCCGCGGTAAGCCCCTGGTTCTGCTAGACATAGTCCCGTCTTCGTTCGCTTCCTGGTTGCGCGGGTCACGCCGTCGAGCACCCTCGGTGCACGGTGGGTGCCGTCGTCGTCGCCTGCTCCAGCGCACGCCACCACCTTAGCTAGCCGCCGACGTCCCTCCTAGCACCAACCGCACCCTCATAGCGGCTCGCGTCCGCAGCGCCCGGTCGTGGTTCGAACCCTCTGCGCATGCTGCAGCACGCGACAGACACACGCGCGGTTCAGACAGGTTCAGAGGAAGATCCACAGTGCGCGGCTGTTCTTTTGCGAAAACCCCCTCCAGTTTCTGTTTTGCCAACCCGCAGTCCTCGAGGCCCCACCCGCCAGCGACCGTGGAGTTTTTGCAAAAAGGCTCCCAGGAAAACTGTTTTGTAACCCGCGGTCCCTCCCTGCTGCCACCTGTCGCCGCCTCGTTCGCCAGTACGTCCGCGTGATCCTTTCGCAGTTAGCCCCCTGGCCGTTTGGTTCATCAACCCGCGGTCCAGCTTGGCCCCGCTGTCAGCGACTGTGGGCTTTTTGCTAAAAGGTTCCTGGCTTTTGCTAAAATGAACCCGCGGTCCAGCTCTTTCCCAGACGCTGGCGCGTGGGCCACAGAACCATCTGACCCCACCGTCAGCGACTCAGGATTGAGTAGAAGGAGTAGAAAACGTCTCAGAATCTGTTTAGAATTCAAATATGGTTTAAATTATTTCAGAATTCAAATTTCAAATCAGATTTAAATAACTTTTTAATTCTAAATCCAAATTTGACAAATGATATATGTTTGGATATCAGCAAAATAAGAGGATTCCAAATATGCCATCTATTTTGTATTTTGCACAAGTAAAATTCCAAGTTCATGTTAATTACATCAAATGCCACTGGATTTTCTTTAAGTCATAACTTTTGTTTGGAAAATCCAAATTAAGCAAATAAGTAGTCTAAATTGATCAGCTCGACGAGACCTTTCTGTTTATGCTATCCATGACTTCAATTGCAGCATGCATCATATAACTATATAATGAATAACAACTGTTATGGCAACAAATGTGATTCTAAAACCAACTAAATGTTATATTCTTGTTCCCCACACCTCACCCATGCCATGCTACTTTACTTGCCATGTAAATTGTGCATCATTCATCATGGCATGATTGTTTGCTTGACGCATCTTATTCATATGCTTGTGCTCTATATTCATGTTGGCCTTGTTTGTTTGGTTTTTCTCGGATAGACACTGAGCAGGGGTTGTATCAAGAGAACCAGGAGCACCACCCAGAACCGTCCTTTGCTTCAACAGAGACACCAGGCAAGCACTACCACATGCTTTCATACATACAGTACCTATTGCCTCTATCTTATTCTTGCATCATTGAGTCGCGATTGCATTAAATTGAATCCCAAGTATGCATAGCCTTTACTTTTAAAACCCCACCAGCTTGTTCCCTCCATCCCATGAGCCACTACTATAGGAGTTGTTTGAGCCATGCAGTCGAGAACAACATGTGTAGGGTTTGTGAGAGTCGATGAGCAATGAGGTACCTAAACAACTTAACCGAGTAGTTGGGATAACTAAAGAAAGTGGCACCGGTGAGCAATATCGCTATTTGGTTTTTCCTCACTTGTGTCCCGTAAGACCCCGAGTACTTGATTCCTGTTCCTTGTTTTATCGCTATCCACATCCGGGAGGTATATGGGACCCCCCAGGCGAGCTTGATTCCGTCTTATTTCTTGGGGCCACAAACTAGTTTGAGGTTTTATTTACGATCCTGTACTTATGCCATGCTACTTTGTATTTAAATTGTGCGAGGAGCACCTTTGTCTTGTTAGGATCATGGCCGATTCCAGGTGTCGACAAGCCCAGCCACACTTCGGGTTCCCGATCGTTCACCTGGCCCCATAACCTTGAGCCCGTCTCGGGGTCAGCTGGCTTCGTTGCGGGATCTACTTAAGGGGTGGCCCCCTGAAATATTTCTGAATCTTGTGATTGTTCAGTCGTGAAAGCCTCGTTGGGTTTTGATTTGGTTTTCCGAGGCTGATCGAGCGTGTGTTGCTATTGGTGCACCCCGGCCGGGTAAAACTTTCTGAAAGCCGTGTCCGCGGATATGGACGACTTGGAGCACAGTTTCTTGATCATAGACAAGCATAACTAAAGTACCGCTGTTAATATGACTAAAGTAACTTGACTAGTAAATAGTGCAACACTCATGGAATGGTTAATAAAATTGCCAACGGATAGGGGGGTTGTTCGTCCGCTTCCTTGTTGGTAAGCAGGGAGGAGGATGGATCGGATGAGATTACCATTATAACTGTTGTACTTAAATTCACGGACATCCGTCTATCATTGGTTTGGCGGATGGTTAGCGTTTATCTGTAGAATTGCTAGGGTTTATCTTTCGCTGCAATTGCGTCACCCCAGGTTGTGTCCCCTTTAGAGGCATTAAGACTTGCTGAGTACCCTTAGGGTCTCACACGATAAATTCTTGATTCAGATGAACAGGTACCTTCTCAGGACGGATACTGGGTGGAAGAAGCCAATGATGTGGGCAACGATCGTATGGTGTAGAGATTCCGGGAACGGGGATCCGTGAGACCTGTAGTTGGGATGTGCTTATTTTCTATGGCATCTTATGCCGATTTGCTTCTTATCCGTACTCGGATTACATTTTGCCGCTTCGCATGATACCGATGTGTCTTTGTATGAGGAGTTATCCTAAAATATAGTTATCCAGGTCATTTGAATCTTGCCGTATGGCGTTGGTATATTTTCTTTCTTTCTAGATGGGATGGCTGTGATGTACTCTTGTATGGTGGCTTGCGTACATACCCACTTGTGTACGTAGTTGATCCCTTCGCCGACTCACGCCCGTCTGAGTCCGTTGAGAGGGTAGCGGTTGGGACGTCTGAAAGGACTACCAGTGAGTGGCTTTTGGGGACCCACCGTACTATTTCAACCGCTATCACTCATCCAGGCTTGTATCTAGGAGCGTAGTTCACCGAGGTAGTTACAGTTTCGTTTCAGTTTAGGTTCCGTTTCAGTTTAGGTAAAGATAGAGTTGTAGAGTTATTCCAAAAGTAGAGAGTATCCGGACTATAAATATGTACCTAAGGTTATCAAGAAAACGAGGAAAATCACGTTCACAACAAACACAATCTCGGCGCATCGCCACCCCTTGTTTTCGAGGGTTTCTTTCGGGTAAGTGTCATGCTGCCTAGATTGCATCTTGCGATCTAGGCAGTACTTTTACTTATGCGTTAGTTGGTGTTACTCGTACTGAAGCCTTGTTGATGGCGAGTAACATTATTATCATAGATCTGTCGAGGTTAGCATCGGTGTTCTTCGTTATAATCGTTTGATTTTGCTACCTCTAGTTGTCTCGCTACCTTTGCACCTTTTTCCCAAGTGCAAGGGTAGCACCTTGCTTGATCTTTATTTAGGCGATTCGATCTTATGGTTGTGCCTTGCTCGCCAAGGTTTAGTTTGATATCTACGTAGTCAGGCCTTACAAGCGGGTTGAACGATCCAAGAGTACGTAGGGACATGGCTTATTCGTTCTAGAGAAGTTGTTCGTAATTGACTTTACGTTGGTTATTAGGCCTCCTCTAGGGTTAATATTCTTCATCTTTTGTACATACCAGGCTCAATTACGTGTAGGATGTTCGATTCGTGGTGAAAACATTAAACCGTCAGAGATCGATTTAACTTGTAATGATCAAGCAAAACCCCATGTTATCGTAAATCTAATGCAGAACCATGGGGCAATCGGCTCTAGGAGCCGATTCTGGAAACACAGGGAGCCACGGCTCGAATTTTACGTATACTTGTTTACCATGCAGGAAATCAATCAGAGCAATCCTTCACCTTCCTGACCAGGTATAGGTCAGGTGGCACGCCCTCGAACCAAGCCAGGACGTGTGCCGGAGTTTGCGGGCCGTTGCCCGAGGGACCAGGGCCCACCAGCAGTTCTGGGAGCCTCCCGGCTCTTCGTGTTGCTCGTCGCTGCTCGCCGGTGAGTTTTGGCAGGCAACAATACCTTCCTTTCAGCATTGGTAAGCCTTTCAAACCTTCACAAAACCATTTTCACAACCTTGTTGAGTCACCACTTATTCTATGAGCACCTTCTTGAGAGCATAGTTGTCATTCTTGTGTTTGTTCCAAAACTTGGTTAATTATGTCATGACTTTGATGCTTGTATCTCTGATATATTTACTTCTAGTCTTCATGTGAACTTCAGAGGTGCCTCAGCATTTATATTGTTCTCTTTAAACAAAGGCAAGCAAGATACCACTCTATCATACCTTATTATGAGCACTGCGATGTTTCTTATGTTTATGTTTCATGCTACTTATTATTATTGAGTTGGTTTCTCTTCATAGCTTGCAATGACTATTGATTAGACTTAGTTGCATACACTTTATTATGAATTGTCTAAGCATCTACTCATGTGCTGAGAATATATACATCATATAAAGCAAAGTGTTCGTGAAAGTTCTTTTATCGCACTCAGTTTTCAACTGAATTGCTTGAGGACAAGCAATAAGCTAAGCTTGGGGGGAGTTGATACGTCCAAAACGTATCTACTTTCTTGAACACTTTGTTATTGTTTCTCCTCTAAACTTGTGTGATTTGGATACAGCTAACACGGACTGACGCCGTTTTCAGCAGAATTACCTTGGTGTCTTGTTTTTGTGCAAAAAATGAACTATCAGGAAAAATCCCGGAAAAATATGCCAAAAATTATATTTCACCAGAAGATCCACGGGCGGAAGGGAGACAGAGGGAGGCCTGGGGCCTAGACCCCAGGCGGACCACGACCCGCGCCTAGGGGAGGTTTGGCCACCCCAGGCAGCTCCTCGGCTTCCCTTCGCGCCTATAAGTTGCCTTCTGACCTAAAAACAGAGGGGGGGGTCGATAGTTTTCTAGAAAGAGTTCCGCTCCACTGCCGCCACCAGAAACCAAGATTCGGATCCAGAAACTCCGTTCTGGCACCCTGTCGGGACGGGGAATTTGGAGAGGATCATCGCCATCGTCATCACCAACGCATCTCCATCAACCACCGATGTTTCCCTCATCCACGAGTGAGTAATCCCCCGTTGTAGGCTTGGGGATGGTAGGGATTGGATGAGTTCTATCATTTAATCGAATACGAATTGTTAGAGGCATAGTGCCTAGTATCTCTATTAGTGATATTTGACTTTGTTGCAACTTGTTGTGCTTAATGCTTGTCACTAGGGCCCGAGTGTCATGATCTCAGATCTAAACTTATTATTGAATCATTATGATAGTATTGTTTATGGTCTTATCTGCAAGTTGTGTACACATATCATTATCCGGATGCAAAGGCCCCAAAGTGACAATAATTGGGACAACCGGAGGGGATGGTTGGGGTGTGAGGATCACATGTGTCCACTTCAGCTGAGTTCGATCTAGTTCTAATCCAACGGCTTACAACATGTGAGGATCATACTTTATTTATTTATCAAAGCTATTACTTAGAGTTTACTTAAGTGAATTGTAGATACTAGAAAGATATTTCAAGGTTGCATAAAGAGCATAAAATTTGGCCTAAGCTAGATAATCTTGATATCATCCCAAGGCATAAGATTGAACTTAGTTGAAACTCTACTAGTTTACCACCCCTCACTAGTACTTACCCCCACTTGTAGATGCTAGTGCTAAGCATAAAATTTGATCAACCTTAGATGGGAATACTTGGTGGAAAAATGGTTATGAAAACCTTGGAATGATGGATCATTCTATTGAAATGTTTTGGACATGTGTTTCTTGTCAACACCCGGATTTTTCAATCCTAGATGCATGTTATGCCATACATCGCAATACCAGGATTACCATTTTTGCGAGACATGACAGAATTGGATACCATAGTACATCATCCATTACAAACGATACATAAGTTCTTACACAAATAGGGATCTCACGATCCAGTTCTTAATACAACTTCAAGCAGCGGAATACGTAATAATAACGGTAGCGTAGGCGAAGCTCCATCTTCGGGGTCACAGGCAATGCTGACGATGGGAGATGATCCTAGTTGTCGTAACCTCCCTGGGGTCCATCCTCCAGGTACTCCTCTTCATAGTCTGGCCATGGGAATAGCCAGGGACAAAGCCATGAGTACTCTTTAAGTACTCGCAAGCTAATACTAACAGGTAAAGGGGTTTTTGGATAATAGGACACTAGGCTCTAGGGTTGTTTTGCAAAAGCCAGATTTATCTGTTTTGCAAAAGCCAGATTTATCTCTACTAAGTTCCGAAGCTAATCACAATTTTATAACTCCTAGGTGGGATCTTGTAACTCAGGTCACAACTCTGTTGTGGTCAAGTCAAAGTCTCAATTCATTTCACAAGTCATTTTGAAAAGTCTGACGGGGGAACAGTATGGCCACTCCAACTGTCCATAACCGCGGACGCGACTATTCGAATAGTTTGACACTCTGCAGAGATTGTATACTTTCACCACAACATTCGATACATCCGTCAAGAACAAATCCTGAATTCACCATACTCAGTATGCGGATAATCAATCCTAACCTTTCAATTACACGCCCTAGTATAAGCACCTCTCCTGTGAGTTTGGCCTCCCAACCATGACCAACTGTCATCTTAGGTACTGCACAGGTGGACAATCTTCACAAGGTAGCCTCATCTCAGACCTTGGACGTGAGGGAACTAATACTAAGGTATATAAGTTTCCAGTCAAGCCCTACCCAATATTCGGGTATTGTGGTTGTACGATAAAATTGGAATGGTATCGCATCCAGACAACCATCAGTTTTATAAAGGGCTAAGGCTCATGCCTCAACGTTTTTATCACCAAAATCATCAAGTGTTCGGAAACACATGTCCAAAACATTTCAATAGAATGATCCATCATTCCAAGGTTTTCATAACCATTTTTCCACCAAGTAAACCCATCTAAAGTTGATCCAGTTTTATGCTTAGCACTAGCATCTACAGGTGGGGGTAGTACTAATGAGGGGTGGTGAACTAGTGGAGTTTCAACTAAGTACAACCTTATATCTTAGGATGATATCAAGGTTTCTAACTTAGGCCAAATTTTATGCTCTTTATGCAAACTTCAGAATCTTTCTCGTATCTATAAGTCACTTAAGTCAACTCTAAGTTAAAGCTTTGATAAAGAAATAAAGTAAGAAGCTTGCAAATAAAACTAGGATTGGTTTATCAAGTGGGTATGATCACATATGCTTAAGGCATATAGTAGGCATAGTAACAAGCAAGTATTTGCTTGCACAAAATCAGTATAAGCTTGCTACATTGCACGTGTTAGCTTGCATAGGTCAACTTTATTAGTAAGGCTTTCCTTGGGCAGAGCAGTGGTTGAAGTTCTCCTCGGCTTCTTCTTCGTAGTATCCTTCTTCCTCCTCGTATCCTTCGTCGGTACTAGCGTCTATGAATAAATACGAGGTACACAATCACCAAAAAATAATTAACTACTTGCAATAATCACACACAAGGGTCCTATAGATGATCTAGCAACATCTCTAACATTACAAGGTTAAGGCTTGATTTAATTCCTTTTATTTTAGAAAAGTAATTTCTACTCATTGAAAAACTACTTAAGATTTAATATTCTCCAAACCAAACATGGGATCATGTTGGCACATGTCATCACCACATATTGTAGTCCATGGGAATGTGGTTTAAAGTGGTGTCACAATTTAATAAGGTTTTACCCTTTTATTCTAATTAATTAAAGTGGCTAGAAATGCCTATGTAGCATTATTTTATTACTTGAACATTATTTCTGCAAGTAAACCTATATATTTTTATATATTCTGAAAGGTATGGTTAAATGAGATTTTTGAGAGTTGGAATCAACTCAAAAGCTATTATGGTTTAAATTTGAAAAATGTTTGAATGCAGAAAATCTTCTGCCTTGTTATTTTTACTAAGGATGATCTAGAGATCCAAATGACTTGAATCCAACGGGCTTGGATTCAGCATTCACATACCTTTCCAACAAAATTGGTTTCATTCAAATTGGTGCACTGAATCGATCTGGGTTGATTTTTGAAGTTGGGTACAGAAGTGTGTTTGAATTAAAAGAGAAAAGATTTAATTCAAATTATTGGGCTGCGCGAGAAAAGTTAACGGGCCGGCCTGCTAAGCGCGGTGCTCCCGCGGGCTACTTAAGTGGGTGTCCCCACTCGTCAGTGACACGGGGCTGGGCGAAGCGGTATGGGGCAACATGGGTCGTTCGATCTGATTCTAATCCAACGGCTGGGAGTCATAGTCGACGCGAGACAACGCCGGCGAGAACAAAACCTAACGCGGCCAGTGGGGGGTGCTGGGGGCTCACCGGGGTATTGGCGAGGGTCGGCGAGGCAGCAAGTCGACGGCGAACTTCGGGGTGGTCGGCAGCTCTGGGGTGGACGAAATCGATGGCTCCCTTCTTCTCCAGGCGGCGGGCTCGGTGAAATTCCGGGGTGGTGCTCGCCTTGCTCGAAGCGGTGTTGCACGATCAGTAGGAGAGGGAGAGATGGTGTGAAGAAATCGGCGGGGTGGCCTCTATTTATAGTCAAGCGAGGGACCGTCAGGCGCCGCAGTGAGCTCGTCGAGGCGATGTTACTGACTATTGGCATGGGCAAGGGTAGGGGCGGTGTGGTGTCTCTGCGATGCTCAATGACATGGTTTTGAGGCATGGGCGGTGCGGCTTGGTGCAGGCAGGCGATGCTCTGCGGCATAAGCGGCGTCTTCGGCGAGTGGTGGCTATCGTCCGCAGGCGTGACGGGATGTCTGGCGGTCTCTGGTCGGTGGGATTGTGTATGCCTGCGCGGCGTAGCGATGCTGGCTTCGGTCGAGGGTGGTGCTCTGGCGCACGCTCGGCATGGTCTCTGGCGGTCTGGGCGTGGTTCGTGCGCGTGGTCCAGGGCTTCGCAAGGCTCGAGCAGTGTACAGGGAGTGGCGGTGGACGGTGGGCTGCATCCCAGACATGCTGGCTAGGCTTGCTGCTGCTCCTAGCTTGCTATCGACTATGGGGTGGCAAGGGTGTGCTCGGCTGTTCACCATTGATGGCAATGGCAAGCTCACAGTGGTGCTAGTTCTTGGTTAATCTTTCTAGATGATCTACTGAGCTGGTTGTGAGCTAAATGGGGAACCAGTTAGGAAAGAATCACTGCTCACAATAGTGTTTGATGTTTGTTTGATTTGTGTCTGCAACCTGTTTGATGAAATGGCCGCATGAAATCAAGTTTTGAATTTTGAAAATATTTTTGGTGGGTTTTCTAGATTGGTGCTGGTGAGTCTGCAGATGCTTGGGTTTTGAAAGTTGAGCTTGTTTGAGTGTTTTTTGAAAAAGTGGGATCTTCCCATATGATAAAGATTGAATTTTGAATTGTCATTTAAACTATGCATTTGAAAGTTTCTGGATGATCACAAAGTGGGCCTTGATACTTTGTTATGAGTACATTCAAGGGGTGCAAAGATCCAGAAAAGTTTCCATTAGGTTCTGAAAGTTTGAGACAGCCAAAGTAGGCATGAGAGTTAAATTGGTCAAAGTGACCATTCATTTAATATATGTGTTTTGATTTACTTGTCTTTAGGAAAAGTGTGGGAAATGTTTTAGATGATGTTTATTTCACCTAAGAAACATTTTACAAGCAATGACACAATAAAACAAGGTCGTTTAAAAGAATTTCAAAATCAATGCATACACATATGCATGCATTCATATTTTTTATTAGAAAAGTTTTTGTTAACCCCAATCTTGATGATTAGAGTTTGATGTTCCAAGTTTAGTATTTTTGGGATGTTACATTTCCGAACACCAGATGATTTTGGTGATGAAAATGTTAAGGCATGAGCCTTAGCCCTTTATAAAACTGATGGTTGTCTGGATGCGATACCATTCCAATTTTATCGTACAACCACAATACCCGAAGATTGGGTAGGGCTTGACTGGAAACTTATATACCCTAGTATTAGTTCCCTCACGGCCAAGGTCTGAGCTGAGGCTACCTTGTGAAGATTGTCCACCTGTGCAGTACCCAAGATGACAGTTGGTCATGGTTGGGAGGCCAAACTCACAGGAGAGGTTCTTATACTAGGGCGTGTAATTGAAAGGTTAGGATTGATTATCCGCATACTGAGTATGGTGAATTCAGGATTTGTTCCTGACGGATGTATCGAATGTTGTGGTGAAAGTATACAATCTTTGCAGAGTGTCAAACTATTCGAATAGCCGCGTCATGATTATGGACGATTGAGTGGCCATCTTTCCCCGTCAGATGTTTTCAAAATGACTTGTGAAATGAATTGAGACTTTGACTTGACCACAACAGGGTTGTGATATGAAATACAAGTTCCCACTTAGGGTTATAAAACTTTAACTAGCATTCTTTGCTTCTGAACTTAGTAGAGGTAAATCTGGCTTTTTGCAAAACAACCCTAGAGCCTAGTGTCCTATTACAAAAACCCCTTTCCCTTGTTAGTATTAGTTTGCGAGTACTTAAAGAGTACTCATGGCTTTGTCCCTGGCTATTCCCATAGCCAGACTATGAAGAGGAGTACCTGGAGGATGGACCCCTGGAAGGTTACGACAACTAGGATCATCTCCCATCGTCAGCATTGCCTGTGACCCCGAAGATGGAGCTTCGCCTACGCTACCGTCATTATTACGTATTCCGCTGCTTGTGTTGTATTAAGACAGGATCATGAGATCCTTATTTGGTGTAAAACCTTATGTATGGTTTGTAATGGATGATGTACTGTGGTATCCAATTTTGTTATGTCTCGCAAAAATGGTATTCCTGGGATTGCGATGTATGGCATAACATGCATCTGGGATTAAAAATTCGGGTGTTGAAAGGCAGGGTTGCCCCTCTTCCCAACACCCAACACCACCCAAAACCCTAACCCTAGCCCTAGCCGTCGGCCACCACAAGTCGCCGCCACCCTAGGGTTTCCTCCTAGTCGCCGAGTTGGGGCTCTCCCCAAGCCCAAGCCGACGGCCAAGCTTCCTCCCTTGGTGCCTCTAAACCCTAGATCACCAAGGCCTCTCTCATAGTCCACCATACTCGCTCCGGCTTAAGGAGAAGCCCTGCAAGATCTCCCCTCTACTTCCGGTACCACGCCGTCGTGCTGCCGGAATTGCGAGGAGAGTGCTACAACCTCCGCTGCCTACTGGAACAAGGGAGAGGAAGGTCTTCATCGAGTACCGAACGTGTGACCGACTGCGGAAGCACTGCCGGAACCCAGCGCCGGAAGGATCGTCTACGCGATCTTGAGATCGGCAAGAGTACGACTACATCACCCACGAGAATCTGCTCTCGTTAAACGCTTTGAATCATCGAGGGTGAGTTCCTCTATCGACTCATTTCTACAATATAGTAGATAGATCTTGGCTTGTTTGTTTGTATGCGGTAGAAAATTTTTGTTTTCCATGCTACGAACCCCTACAGTGGTATCAAAGCCGAGTCTATATGTAGATTTGTTGCACGAACACAATGGTCATTGTGGGCGGTGGTGCTTTTATTATCAATTGCTTCTTGTGTACTTTGCATCTTGCGATATGATGGGATGAAGCGACCCGGGATAAACTTACATGACATCGTTCATGAGACTTGCTCCACGCTCAACATGCAACTTGAATTGCATAAGTGTCTTTGCGGGTGTCTGTATCTCCTATTATAGTATAGATCCAATTTACAACAGGCACTTGATAGTTCAAACATCAAAGTTGTGGTTCTTGTTCGTAAGTTAGATCGACACTTATTGAAAGCCCCAAACCACGTAAAATATGCAAAGAAAATTAGAGGTGTCTAACTTTGTTTTGCAGGGGTGTGCTGTGATGTGATATGGCCATGATTGTGATTATATTTGATGTATGGAATGATCCTTATTGTAAGTTGGCAACCGGCAGGAGCCATATGGTTGTCTTTAATTTCTGTTAAGACCCGCGTGTCTATTCAAAGTAGTTGTAATAGTTGAAGCTGGTGGACGACAACCATGAAGCGGTGCCATTGACCTTGACGCCATACCGGTGATGATGGAGATCATGTTTGTGCTTGAAGATGGAGATCGGAAGCATAAGAAGAAAGGCCATATCATATCACATATTATGAATTGCATGTGATGTTAATACTTTATGCATCTTGTATTGCTTAGTTAGCGACGGTAGCATTATAAGATGATCCCTCATGCACATTAATTTCAAGTTTTAAAGTGTTCATCCTTAGTAAGCACCGTTGCTAAAGCTTGTTGTTTCTAAGCACCACGTGATGATCGGGTGTGTTAGATTCTGCAAGTGTATACAACGTGAGCAAGCCAGATTTTCTCATGCGGAAGCTAAGGTTTGATCTTGACGAGCCTAGCATGTACATACATGGTCTCGGAACACGGATCACCGAAAGGTAAAGCATGAATCAACTAGTAGATATGATGAACATGTCGATTGTTCGCCATTGTAGCTACATCAACTCTTGTGATGATCGGTTTTGATGTGGTGGATTTGGTTCGTGTGATCACTAAAACAATGTGAGGGATATTGTTTTGAGTGGGAGTTCACCTAGATTAATTTAACTATTAATTAGAACTCAATTTTTCATAAACTTAGTCTAAACTATTGCAAATATGTTGTAGATCTATGGCGGCCCCTACCATCAATTTTAATGCGTTCCTAGAGAAAGAAAAGTTGAAAAACAATGGAAGCAACTTCGCGGATTGGTTCCGCAAGTTAAGGATTGTCCTCAATGCTGGTAATTTGACCTATGTCTTTGGATGCACATTGGGTGACCGCTGCGGTGATGCTACCGATGAAGTAAAGAATGTTTACCTCGCTCGGAAGAATCAGTACTCCACAGTTCAGTGTGCTATCAGTGTTCGAAGTAAAAGAGAGCATCAAGAAGCAAATTAAAAACACATTTAAGTCTAACCCACTTCCTATGCAACAGAATCTTGTACACAAGTAAATTCACAAAGAACAAAGTGACAAGCCTAGGAATATAAGACAAGAGTAACTTCAAAACTTTCAGCACATAGAGAGGTGTTTCAATACCATCAAAACTTCTACAACCATACTTTGCTCTCTCATAATAATTTACAGTAGCATCATGAATAAACTCAACAATATAGCTATCACATAAAGCATTCTTTTCATGATCTACAAACACATAATCTCTATCAAGCTCAAAAATAGTGGGATTAAAACCTTCACAGGTTTTACCCAAAGTAGATATTTCAAAAGGATCCACAGGAACATAGCATTCATCCTCTTTTGGTAAGCATGGGGGACAATCAAATAATATAAGAGGTAAAGAGTTACTCTCATTAGAAGGTAGGGATGGGTAAATCCATTCTTCCTCCTTTTGTTCATCTCTCCCCCTCTTTTTCATCTAATGAGCTTCCAGTTTCAACAATTTCTTCTTCCATAGGCTCCTACAAGGCATTAGTCTCTTCCATTTGTGGGAAACATCTATTAAAATATTCAAGAATATAGCCATTTGCTTCCTTGTAATTATCAAAGCAAAACTTAAGTATCTCATAAACCTCACATTCATAAGGTGCATCATCGGTATTTTCAAGCAAACTAGCAAGTTCAAATGCACCCTTGAAAGCAATAAATTCTTCAATTTGCTCCACATCATAAAAGTCATAATTCCCTTTAACATAAGAAGATATGGTAACATTATTATTATACTCACATTGAAAGGGTAGGTGTTTATACCTCCTACAGCAACAAGCTTTATCAAAGCAATAAGTAACATTACAAGTAGAGCACACATCTCTAGCAATAGTATTCAACTTACCAATTTGTTCCCATAAGTGTTTCCCTTTTTATGACAAACGGTGTTCCTTATAATAATACTTTTGTTCTTCCGTGAACCCACCTTTCCAATAAGAACTAGTTTCAAAAAAACCATCCATTGATGGAAAGCATGACCAAGCAAGGCAATGACAGACCACCAACTAGAGTAGAAACTAATTTTTTTGTGTTTTTGAATAAAGCAAGCAAACCAAACTAGACTAATTTATTTGTTTTTTTTTAAAAGAGGCAAACAAAACCAAGCAAAAGAAACAAAGCAAACTAAAAACAAAGTAAAGAGAAAGGAAGTGAAGGACTCCTCTAGTGAAGTCGACCTTAGCCTCCCCGGCAACGGCGCCAGAAAACTTGTTGATGGCGCCCTCTTGATGTGGGAGCGCTTCGTTGGAAACCCCAAGAGCAAGGTGTGAAGAGCACAGCAGCAAGTCTTCCCTCAGTAGAGACCGAGGTTATCGAACCAGAAGGAGGAAGGAAACGTCACACAGGTGTTGCAAGCAACACGGAGACCTGCACAACACAAACTCAAGACTTTGTTCGAACGAATCAGTGAGGTTGTCAAGCTCACCGGTTTGCTGTAACAAAGGATTAAACGTATGGTGTGGAAGTTAATGGTTTGCAGCAAGTAAACAAGTAACAGTGGAAGATGTATCAATGGTAAAGATTGGACCGGGGTCCATAGTTCACTAGAGGTGCTCTCCTTAGATAAACAACATGGTATGAAGGGTAAACAAATTACAGCGGGGCAATTGACAGGAACTGAGCAAGGCATAAAAATGCAATTACTAGACAGAAAGATCATATGAGGTTGATTGAGCAATACAACAATATACATAGACCATCATCCAACTGCATCTATGACTAGAAGTCCACCTTCAGGTTATCATCTGAACCCCCTCCAGTATTAAGTTGCAAGCAACAGACAACTGCTTTAAGAAAAGTTTGTAAGGTAAACAGTCCACATGTTCCATGAACAAGAAACCGTTGTTTTCTCCCTAGTAGCAAGAGCGCATCTACAACCGAAGATATTTCTGTCACTTCCCTTGGAAACTAGAGGCATGAACCCACTATCGAGCATAAATACTCCCTCTTGGAGTCACTAGCAACTACTTGGCCAATATAACCACTAGCAACGGAGAGCATGCAAGATCACAAACAACACAGACACGATAGAATCATAAAGATAAAACCATTAATCAAACCAATATAATAATCTCAATATCCATCGGATCCCCGCAAACACAACATGCATGATTACAAATAGATTAGATCTTGATCATGAACGGAACTCACAAGATCTATACATGAAAGCACAAAGGAGGAGATACAACCATCTAGCTACTATATGGACCCATAGTCCAAGGTGGAACTACTCACAAATCATACCAGAGAGAAGGCCTCCGGGATGATCTCCCCTCCGGCAGGGTGCCGGGAAGAACTTTAGATCCCCCCCGATCTAGGAACGATGGTGGCGGCGGCTATAGACGGTTTCGTGGATTTCTGATCGGGTACTCAGGGTTTCTATATCGGAGGATTCTTATAGGCAAAGGGGCGAGACCGGGAGGCGGCCAGGGTGCCCAAACCCTAGCCAGGCGCGGGCTAGGGCCCACCCACGCCTAGGGTGGGTCTGGCCCCCCTGGCTGGCCTTTCGGGCTCCCTTCTGGACTTCTTGTTCCCCACAGAAAGTTATTGACTTTGTCCTTCGTCCCGTCCAATTCCGAGAATATTTCTTTACTAACTTTTCTGAAACCAAAAATAGTAGAAAACAGGCATCTGACACTGTTGCAACTTGTTAATAGGTTAGTACCAGAAAACATGTAAAAAGCACCTCAAAGTGTGGACAAGTAAAGCAAAGTAGATACTAAACAAGCATGGAGCATCAAAAATTATAGATACGTTTCTAACGTATCAGTTTGTCAGAAAAAATGGGCTTATTAATAATTGAGCTTTGTAAGTACCTTATGTCATGTAGTTACACATATACACGAAATAATTAGTAAAGTTATGATATTTTATGCTTATGTAGTTTTTTATAAGAGACTTTATACATATTAATATGACACATGGTGCAGAACTATGTAAAACTACAATCACAAATCCATAACCAGGGTGCTATGTATGAAACCAATAGATAATGGTGGTAGACCCAAGCACAATTAAAAATGAGGAAACTATTAATACATGTGGGCGAGGGAGCAGTGAGGGGAACTAAACATAAAACCCTTGAGCATAATTAACAATAGTTAAAAATCTTGCCTTGCAGTTGCTAAACGGATTATAGGAAATCAGAGATATTCCAAAAAAAGCAAGAAAATAATTATCCTACATTTGGTCTTCCTATTTCAGAAGCAATATAGCCGTGACTTTAAAAGAGCATTTCAAAATGCTGGTCAGTGTTCACATATATAGGAATAGTGCCAGCAATGAAAAAATTGGACTCAAAAGTATGATGGTAGAACGTGAATCATTAGGACCAAACTCATAAAATATCTGAGTCAATTTATGGATATCGTTTTGCTCAATTAATTTTCACATATTGTGCTTCAGTTATTGACTAACGAGTTGTACGATAAGCAGCAGCTCGTTAGCTTGAAAAGAGTACGCTTGACATGGTACTACTAATATTAATAATATTTAAAAAAGTATGGCATTTATGATCCGAGCATGGGAACAAAATCTATATCCTATAATTAGAGGACTAAAGCTTGTGAAGAGATGAAGAATTGGATATTAACAGACATAACCAATGAACCTTTCAGTGGAACCGTAGAAGGGGTATTGAAGCCATTTGTGGAGAACATGAGATGATAGAGAAAGGAGAGACATCGTTCTTGTCTTGCACTGCTGATACCCCTAAAATATTTCTGGCGATGCGTCAAATGATATTGGAATTATGGTTTAAAAAAATCGTTATACTACAGATAGCATAGGCATACAGTATATATATGGCTCTAGAAGAATCTTGAAAAACAAAAAACATCACCTCAAATCCGGATCTTCTAATGGTTCTATTGTTTATTCTACACCAAGTCCTCTAGGAGAAAACAATGTCAATGTCAAAGCTGGCATCTGAAATCTCAAGAAATAAAGAAATTATAATCCTTTTGCAAGTGCTACTTGTTTGCTAAAAAGGATAAATAGCCAATTAGATCTGTCGGGAATTAGTAGTAGACTCGGTACATTTTATTGGCACATCCAAGATCGGTTATATACAACATGCTCTTCTGAATACATCTCTCAGACTTGATGGTGTCATAACAGATACTGCACCACTACATAATATTATGGATATTTCTTGATCTATAGATATATTACCTGGTTAAAAGCACATGGAGATACTGAATTGCTAGAGCCAATGTTCTTAAGCACTGCGTTATCATTGTCTCCTCCTTATCCATGTCGATAAATAGGAACTTCTCAGCTTGCTTTGAGGTCCTGGTCAATATGATGACAAGCGAATGATAGGATTGTATGATGGCAGCGATGACATGGGCAAGCTCAATGGGTATATCTTGTATGATGACAGCGATGACACGAACAGATCAATGGGTATATTTTGATTCAATTACATGATAACTTTGTCTACTCCTAGATGGATCAATCCGTGTCAAACCCACATTTGTACCATTATATTGCTCCAGATATTTGCACCTGTTTGTGATCGGAAGATGCATGCCTAAACAATTGCCAAACAGGGATGCTTTCCATGAGAAATAGAAGTTCTTCTCAAGATATAGGTACTTCAAGTGAACATATTGTACTGCAAATTGTTAATCATAGTTGCAGCATTGCCAAATCAGATCAAAAACAACAATTGAAAATCTAAAACTACATCACCATTGCACCCATGTTATATCTAACCATTTGAATTCGTATGCCAAAACTACTAAAACATTGCGGTGTACTTGTATGGTTTTTCATGTTTACATTCCCAACATGAATTTTCCAATCCAAATGCCATTTAAGGGGACAACATAGGTACCTTTTTTGCCAATGCAGTGGCTGTGATCACGGCCACAAGCGTGAGGTAGGGCTACTCCCCTCGCATCCGGTCCACTCACGTGGGAAGAGCGGCAAAGGCCGGAGCATTGCGGAGCTCGCCGGGGCACCGCGGGGAAGACCGTCCGAAGGTCAAAGGCCGAGGTGTCGCGAGAGATCCGTCGTCTACTTGGGAAGACTGACAGAGATCAAGCCTCCACGGGAGCTCTGGTGTCCAGTAGGGTGGTCCGAGGCGGGATTCGTTATAATGAGGAGCTCAAAGTCCCCAATAAGGCGTGGTTGTAGTGGGACTCTAGGGCGGAAGCAGAAGTAGGACTCCAGGCCTGAAGAAGGGGGAGTTTGACTGTGTGTGGGCTATGGAGAGAGGGAGGCCTAAGCAATATAGTATTAGAAAGGATGAATGATTTCCCTTTAATTGCGCATAGCTGATTTTATGGGTTTATTAGGCGGTCGATCTTACCTTTTCTCATTAGTCAGGAAACATATCTTTTCCTAACTAATGTGTATTGATTACCCGTGATTTTTGATTGATATGTGATCTGCTGTAAGAAAAGGAAGGACGAGCAGACGCGAACATGACTAACCGTGAAAATTGATCTTACGATTTGGATTTTGTGCGGTGATGCTGAGATTCTGATGGACAGTATGGGTCGTTTAAATGTTTGATGTTTGAAGACGACCTATGATCACTGTTGGAGATATGCCCAAGAGACAATAATAAAGTGGTTATTATTATATCTTCATACTTATGATAAATGTTTACATACCATGCTATAATTGTATTAACAGGAAACATTAATACTTGTGTGATTTGTAAACATAAAAGAGTCCCTAGTAAAGCCTTTTGTTAAACTAGCTTGTTGGTTAATATATGATCATGGTTTCCTGATCATGAACATAGAGATGTTATTAACAACAGGGTCATATCATTAGGATAATGATGTGATGGACATACTCCTATAGTTAAGCGTAGCATAAAGATCAAGTCATTTAATATAGTTCATTTGCTATAAGCTTTCTGATACATAGTAACCTAATTCCTTCGACCATGAGATCATGCTTATCACCATCACGGAAGGATGCTTTGATGACATCAAACACCACACCGTAATCGGGTGGCTATAAAGATGGCATTGAGTGTTCGGAAAGTATGGGTTGAGACACATGGATCAAGAGTGGGATTTGTCCATCCATATGACAGATAGATATACTATGGGCCCTCTCGGTGGAATGTCATCCTATTAGCTTGCAAGCATGTGACTGGCTCACAAGGGATCACATACCACGGGAACGAGAAAAGAGTACTTATCAGTAACTAGGTTGAACTAGGTATGCAGAGATACCGACGATCAAAACCTCAGATAAGTAAACTATCGTGAGACAAAGGGAAATTGGTATCGTATGTAAGTGGTTCATTTGATCGCAAGTAATCGTAGAAATATGTGGGAGCCATATGAATTTCCAGATTCCTCTATTGGTTATTGATCGGAGAAGTGTCTCGATCATGTCTGCATAATTCACGAACAGTAGGGAGACACACTTAAGGATTCGATGTTGTTGAGTAGTTATGGAATGATGAGTAAGAGACCGAATGTTGTTCGGAGTCTCGGATGGGATCCGGGATATCACGAGGAGATCCGGAATGGTCCGGAGAATAAGATTCATATAAGGAAAGTCTTGTTTCGGAGTTGGGGAATGATTAGGTGTTTTCATCGAATGTTCTAGAAGGTCCGGAAGGTCCCAGACTCAGGAGGAATGGTACATGAATGTGTCATAACAAGTTGGAATGGTTGCATCATGTACTAGGTGTCATCGCTGAGCAAAATAAAGGGATAAATCAAATCCTAGTTTGAAAGTCAAACGCCAATTTGAAAAAGTCAAACGGCGAGTTTGCTTGGTGGAGGGAGAGTAGGAAACCTACTTAGGGAGGAAGTTCTACTCCCTCCACCCTTGACCAAGGAGGAGGATTTGGAGGAGGACTCCCTCCTCCCAACCGCGCCTCCCTCCTACCTATAAAAGAAGGGGTAGGGGTGCCCCCTCTTCTACACACCCAACACCTCCAAACCCTAGCCCCAGGCGCCACCACCTGCTGCCGCCGCCTAGGGCCTCCTCCCAAGTCGCCGACTAGGGTTTCCCCAAACCCTATCCACCGGCTACACCTCTCCCCTTGGTGCTTCTAAACCCTAGATCGCCAAGGCACCTCTCTTGCTACACCATACTCGCTCTGGCTTAAGGCGAAGCCCTGCGAGATCTCCCCTCTACTTTCGCTACCACGCCGTCGTGCTGCCGGAATCACGAGGAGAGTGCTACAACCTTCGCTGCCTGCTGGAACAAGGGAGAGGAAGGTCTTCATCGAGTGCCGAACATGTGACCGACTGCGGGAGCGCTGCCGGAACGCAGCGCCGGAAGGATCGTCTACGCGATCTTGAGAACGGAAGTGTACGACTACATCACCCACGAGAATCTGCTCTCATTAACCGCTTTGGATCTTCGAGGGTTAGTATTCCATCGACTCTTTGCTACAATCTAGTAGATAGATCTTGGCTTGATCATAGATTAGATCTTGATTGTGTGTTCATGCGGTAGAAATTTTGTGTTTTTCCATGCTACGAACCCCTACAGTGGTATCAGAGCCGTGTCTATATGTAGATCTGTTGCACGAGTAGAACACAATGGTCATTGTGGGCGTTGATGCTTTTGTTCTCGATTGCTTCTTGTGTACTTTGCATCTTCCGGGATGGTGGGATGAAGCGGCCCGGGCTAACCTTACATGACATCGTTCATGAGACTTGCTCCACGCTCGACATGCAACTTGTATTGCATAAGTGGCTTTGCGGGTGCCTGTTTCTCCCAACATAGTTAAGATTCAATTTACAACGGGTGATTGAAAATACTAGTATCAATGTTGTGGCTCTTGTTCGTAAGTTAGATCGACACTTATTTAAAGCCCAAACCATGTAAAATATGCAAAGAAAATTAGAGGCGTCTAACTTTGTTTTGCAGGGGTGTGCTGTGATGTGATATGGCCATGATTGTGATTATATTAGATGTATGCAATGTTCCTTATTGTAAGTTGGCAACCGGAAGGAGCCATATGGTTGTCTTTAAATTCTGTTAAGACCCGCGTGTCTATTTAAAGTAGTTGTAATAGTTGAAGTTGGTGGACGACAACCATGGAACGGCGTCATTGACCTTGATGCAATGCCGATGATGATGGAGATCATGTTCGTGCTTGAAGATGGAGATCGGAAGCACAAATAAGAAAGGCCATATCATATCACATATTATGAATTGCATGTGATGTTAATCCTTTTATGCATCTTGTATTGCTTAGTTCACGACGGTAGCATTATAAGATGATCCCTCAAGCACACAATTTCAAGTTTTAAAGTGTTCATCCTTAGTAAGCACCGTTGCTAAAGCTCGTTGTTTCGAAGCACCACGTGATGATCGGGTGTGTTAGATTATGCGAGTGTATACAACGTGAGCAAGCCAGATTTGCTCATGCGAAAGCTAAGGTTTGATCTTGGCGAGCCTAGCATGTACAGACATGGTCTCGGAACACGGATCACCGAAAGGTAAAGCATGAGTCATATAGTAGATATGATGAACATGTTGATTGTTCGCCATTGAAGCTACATCAACTCTCGTGATGATCGGTTTTGATGTGGTGGATTTGGTTCATGTGATCACTAAAACAATGTGAGGGATATTGTTCTGAGTGGGAGTTCAACGGAAATATGATTAAAAGTTGAACACTATTTATCATGAATTAAATCAAAGTGAATTTTCATAGTTGTTGTAGTCATTGGCATCCGTTTACCACCTTGCGCTTAGTTTTAATTGAGATGACAGAACTATAGAATTCTGGTTAGTTACTTTACAAACCGGTATCGTATTGTTTTGAAGTGTTAATCTAAAGTTTAAAAGTCCTATTGCAAACTTTCAGTAAGTTCCGGTTACTCCATGAAGTTTAATAATTGGTATTAAATCAAGAGTGACAATTCCACGTGTTAGTATATGAGTTTCATGTTTGTCTCCATGATTCTTGATATTCAAAGGATTGTCTTAATATCAAGGTTATCTAGGATCTGAAAGAGTTGTTTCAGAAACCATGATGTGTGGAAGATATTGTGATATCTGAAACGAAGTTTTGGTTGCAACTGAAGGGTTTCGCGGCATAGTAAATCAAAATTTTCTACGGAGCGAACAGAGGGAAAGCCAAGATCTAATCTAGTAGACGCAAACAACGAGAGATATTGGATTAGATCTTCATACCCTTGAAGATTACCGCAGCGTTACGCTCGGAGCGTGGGTGATGTAGTCGTACTCGCTTCTCCTCCTCGCGATCCGATCCGATCTAGCACCACAAGTGGCGGTGCCTCCGTGAGATGCACGTGCAGCACCTCGGCGTCTCCTCCTTCCTCGGACCAGTGAGTATGGTGGAGAGATAGATTGGATCTACAACCACGGCGTGGTGTATATGGTGGAGAATTTCTGCTGCAGGCTTCGCCTACAAGCGTCGGGAGGAGAGAGGAAGGTAGCAAGGCTAGGGCTTGGAGGAAGGTGTGTAGTAGTGGGAGGCGCACCACCCTCTATATATAGAGGCGGCCAGCCCTCCAAGCCTATCTCTAGTTTAAACAATTTAAACTCTCCTTATCTAGAAATCCTATCTCTAGTTTAAACGAGTTTAAACTTATCTAGGATCGGCTGGGCCCTATGGGGCCTTGTGCCCCTGTCCCAATGCGGCCAGGACACTCCCTCATAGGCCCATGCCCCCTCCCGGAAGGTGGGTCCACGTTGGTCCACTTCCGGAAGGTTCTAGAAGCTTCGGACAATACCGATTAACCCGGAACAATTCGAACTCCAAAAACTACCGCCTTATATGAATCTTATTCTCCGGACCATTAGGAACCTCTCGTGATATCCGGATCCCATCCGAGACTCGAACAAAAATTCATAAACCAATTATCCAATCTATCCTAGCGTCGAGATCGTTAAGTGTGTGACCTGCGGGTTCGAGAATATCTGACATGATCTTCTATCAATAATCAACAGTGGGTCAGGCACCCATATTGACTCCCACATTCATCGATGATCATATCGGATGAACCACGATGACAGGATTCAAACAATCCCATATATATATTCCCTTCGTCTCGCGATATTTTACTTGCCGAGATTCGATCGTCGATGCCGTCATACCTAGTTCAATCTCGTTCACAGCAAGTACTTTACTCGTTCGTAATCCGATATCACTTTGTGATTAACTCCTTAACCACATGCTTGCAAGCGGTGTTGATATCGATTCGAGTGGGCCCAAGTATATCTCTCCGACTTGGGAGGGACAAATTCCATCTCGATACATACAACCCAACAGATACTTTCCGATCACACGAGACACCTTTATGATCACCCTCTCATAGGATGACGTTTGATGACCTCAAAGCTTTCTTCCGGTAACAGGGAGTTGCATTATCTCATGGTCTAAGGAATACAATATTTGACATAAGAAAAGCTTCGCAAAGATGAACACGATGAAACGATCTAATTGCTTCGCTTAGTTTGGGTCTGTCCATCATATCATTCTCCCAATGATATGATCTCATTATCAATTGACAACTCATGTCTATGGTTAGGAAACCTTAACCATCATTGATCAACGAGCTAGTCCATAGAGGCCTACTAGGGACACGGTGTTGTTCACAAACCACACAAGTATTAAAGTTTCCGCTTAATACAATTCTAGCATGGAATATAAACTTTATCATGAACAAGAATTATAATAATAACATCTTTATTATTGCCTCTAGGGCATAATTCCAACAGTCTCCCACTTGCACTAGAGTCAATAATCTAGTTTACATTTGGCAACAATCTCACACCCATGGCACTGAGGTGTTGATCATGTTTTACACGTGGAAGAGGTTTAGTCAATGGATCTGCGACATTCAGATCCGTGTGTACTTTGCTAATCTTGGATCTCCATCGCTATATAATCTCGGATTATATGAAACTTGAGTTGATATGCTTGGTCTTTGGATGATATATTGGTTCCTTAGCGAGTGCTATGGCGCCATGTTGTCACACAATATCTCCGATGGGTCCAATGCACTTGGAACCACGCCAAGCTCGATGATGAAGTTTCGATCCAAACTCCTTCACTTGGCAACCTGCGGCAGCCATGTATTCCGCTTCTCTTGTAGATCCCGCGATCACGCTTTGCTTGCGACTTCTCCGACTCACAGCTCCTCCATTCAAAATATAAACGTATCACCCGAGATTTAGAATCATCCTTGTCGATTGTCGAAACTAGCATCGACGTAACCTTTTACGACAAGCTTCATCACCCCATAGACTAAGAACATTTCTTTAGTTCTATTTAGGTACTTTAGGATGTTCTTCACGGCTGTCCATATTCCACTCTGGATCACTTTGATATCTCGTCAAACTAAGAGCATTGGACACATCGGTCTAGTACACAAAGATGGCATACATGATGGAACCTATGGCGAGGCATAAGGCACTTTGCTCATAGCTTCCTATCATTTACCGTAGCTGGACACTAAGCCTTGCTCAATATCTTACGACAACATAGGCCTTGAACCTTTCTTTGCCTTATCCATTACGAACCTTTTGAACTTTGTCTAGGTATGTACTCGGCTTAAAGCTATCAGCGTCTTTGTCTATCTCTATAGATCTTGATGCCCAATATATAAGCAGCTTCACCTAGGTCTTTCATTGAAAAACACTTGTTCAAATAACTCTTCACATCGTTAAGCATGTTGATGTCATTTCCGATAATCAATATGTCATCCACATCTGATACCGAAGCGTCCGAGCTCCCACTCACTTTCTTGTAGATGCAAGCTTAAGCAATTTGGAACAAATCCAAAGCTCTTGATCACTTGATCAAAGCGAAGGTTCCAACTCCGAGATGCTTGCTTGATCCATAAATGGAGCTGAAGTTTGCATACTTTACTAGCATCCTTAGGATCGACAAAACCTTGGTTGCATCATATACAACTCTTCATCAATGTTCCCATTTAGGAAAGCGGTCTTGACATCCATCGCCATATTTCATAATCATGAAGCAGCAATTGCTAATAAAATCCGAATGGACTTAAACATCGCTACGGGAGAAAGTCTCATCGTAGTCAACACCTTGAACTTGTCGAAAACCTTTTGCGACAAGCCGTGCTTTATAGACGGTAACATTACCATCGCGTCCGTTTTCTTCTTGAATATCCATTTGCACTCAACAGCCTTTCGATGCTAGGCGGGTCCACCAAAGTCCATACTTGGTTTTCGCTCATGGATCCCAATTGGATTTCATGGCTTCCACCATTTCTCAGTCTGGGCTCATCATCGCTTCCTCATAGTTCGTAGGTTCACTGTCTTCTACCAACAAGACAGTCAAGACGAGTTGCGTACCACTCGGGAGGGCACGCGACCTTGTCGACTGCTGACGTTCAAGATGTGACATCGTCCAAGCTTCATGATCCTTGTCATTAGCTTCCTCTATTGTTGGTGCGGGCACCGGAACAATTTCAGGTCTGCGCTACTCCAATTCAAGAGAAGGTTCAATAACCTCGTCTAGCTCTACTTTCCTCCCACTCACTTCTTTCGAGAGAAACTCCTTCTCAAGAAAGGAACCGTTCTTTTGACAAACACTTTGCCTTCGGTTACGTGATAGAAGGTATACCCAATAGTTTCCTTAGGGTATCCTATGAAGACGCATTTCTCCGCTTTGGGTTCGAGCTTGTCGCATCAACTTCTTGACGTAAGCCGCATCCCCAAACTTTAAGAAACAACTTAGGTTTAGCACCAAACCACAGTTCATACGGTGTCGTCTCAACGGATTTAGATGGAGCCCTATTTAAAGTGAATGCAGCGGTTTCTAATGCATAACCCCAAAATGATAACGGCAAATCAGTAAGAGACATCATCGATCGGACCATATCTAATAGGGTTCGATTCTGGCGTTCAGACACACCATTGCGTTGTGGTGTTCCGGGTGGCGTGAGTTGTGAAACGATTCCACTTGCTTTAAGATGCGTGAGAAAATCATAACTCAAATATTCGCCCCCACGATCGGATCGTAGAAACTTAATCTTTCTGTTACGATGGTTCTCCACTTCATTCTGAAATTCCTTGAACTTTTCAAACGTTTCAGATTTATGTTTCATTAAATAGATATACCCATATCTACTTAATTCATCGGTAAAAGTGAGAAAATAGCGATATCCACTGCGTGTCGAAACACTCATCGGTCCGCATACATCGGTATGTATGATTTCCAACAAGTCCGTTGCTCGCTCCATCATACCGGAGAACGGGGTTTTGATCATCTTGCCCATGAGGCATGGTTCGCATTTGTCAAATGATTCAAAATCAAGAGACTCCAAAAGTCCATCAGAATGGAGTTTCTTCATGCGCTTTACACCAATATGACCTAGACGACAGTGCCACAAATAAGTAGTATTATCACTATCTACTTTGCATCTCTTAGCCTCAATGTTATGGATGTGTGTTTCATCCCTTTCGAGATTTAGAAGAAATAAACCATTCACAAGAGGTGCATGACCATAAAAGATGTTACTCATATAAATAGAACAACCATTATTCTCCGATTTAAATGAATAACCGTCTTGCAATAAACACGATCCGGAAATGATGTTCATGCTCAACGCAGCACATAATAACATTTATTAAGGTTTAAAACTAATCCCGAAGGTAAAACTAAGGAGAGCGTTAAGCGGCCATCACATCAACTCTTGATCCGTTGC
Source organism: Avena longiglumis (assembly GCA_030063025.1). Classification (NCBI taxonomy): domain Eukaryota; kingdom Viridiplantae; phylum Streptophyta; class Magnoliopsida; order Poales; family Poaceae; genus Avena; species Avena longiglumis. Next base: position 448,734,393 of record CP125974.1, on the reverse strand, counting down.
CAGCCATCGTCACCTCATCCCTAAAGCCGTCTATTCCGTAGCTCTGTTTGAGTTACAAATATTAGAAATTGAACGTATCAAATACCCGGGCACTACAACGAGGGCTAGTAAGGAAAACATCAATAACATGTATATCAAATATACCTTTGATGGTGCCAGCCTTTTGTCCGCTAAGTACTTGGACGTTGCTTCGATGACCCCTGTCCTTGCAATAGAAGCACTCAGTGTCCGGCTTAGGACCAGACCTGAGCTTCTTCTCAGTAGGGGCATTGCGCTTGCCGCCGCCCTTCTTGAAGGTCTTCTTTGCTCCCTTACCTTTCTTAAAGGAGGGCTTGTTGACCATCAACACATGATTATCCTTCTTGATGTCCACTGCGGCCTTGACTGCGAAGAGCTCGGTGATCGTATCGGTGGAACCAATCGATTATGAGTCACTACAAAACTTTTGTAGCTGGGAGGAGTGATTGCGAGAACCTGTCAATCTTGAGCTCCTCCGGAATCGTGCATTCCGGTTGCTCAAGCGTTGAGTGTAGCCCGACATCTTTATGGCGTGCTCACTAACGGAACTCCTTCCTCCATCTTGCGATTAAAGAACTTCTCGAGATCTCATATCTCTCGAGCGGGGTTGAGTCGAAACATGGTTTTCGGCTCCTCGAGAATCTCAAAGGGCCGGGATAGGTTTCAAAGCGATTTTGAAGATCCGGTTCCATAGCAAACAACATGGTGCTCTTAATCACACCATAATCATCTTTCTTGTGATAGACAGCTTTCTCATCGGTAGCCGATTGCAGCAGAGGGTTACCTAACGCTTTCTCAAGGACATAGTCCTTTTGTCCGCCGCAGAATGATTCTTAGATTGCGGAACCAGTTGGTGAAGTTAGACCCATTGTTTCTAAGCTTTTCTTTCTCGCAAAAGCGTTGAAGTTGAAGTTGGACTTGGCCATTGGATCTACAGATTTGCAAGTACAATTTAGACTATGTTCATGATAAATAGTTCAACTTAATCAAATTACTAGATGAACTCCCACTAAATTCAACATCCCTCAAGTTGTTTAGTGAACATGATCCAAATTCACCACACCTAATCCGATCATCACGAGAAGAGATGTGGTTTCAATGGTGGACAACGAAGTGTCGATCATATCATTCATATGACTCATGCTTAACCTTTCGGTTCTTGTGTTCGAGGCCATGTAATACATGCTAGGCTCATCAAGTTAGACCCAAGTATTTCCGCGTGTGCAAAAACTGGCTTGCACCCGTTGTATGTGAGCGTAGAGTCTATAGCACCCGATCATCACGTGATGCTTGTACACGACGAACTTTCTCAACGGTGCATACTTGGGGAGAACACAGTTTTTATCTTGATCTTTAAGTGAGGAATCATCTTATAATGCTACCGTCGCGATCTAAGCATGATAAGATACATAAAAGGATAAACATCACATGCATATAACTTTATGTGACATGGTATAGCCAATCCTCGCGCAATGATCTCCATCTTGTGCGTTCCGGCATGATCTCCATCACTCCACCATGATTGCCTCCACCACGAATAGCAACTACAACTATTGCTAACTACTTAGCGATAAAGTAAAGCTATTACATGGCGTATAAGAAGTTGACTCATGAGCCATACACAATTATAAAGACAACCATATGGCTCCCGGTTGTGTACTCATCGACATGCAAGTCGTGAAACATTACAAAACATGATCATCGCATACAATATACACATCACATCTTGGGCCATACCATATCACGAAAACACTCCTGCAAAAACAAGTTAGACGCCTCTACTTTGTTGTTGCATGTTTTACGTGGCTTATGGGAGTAGATGCTAAACGATTCTTACCTCGGAAATCCTAGCGGTGATATTATGGTTGCCAAACTCGGTGTTAATCCCATGACAACTATAGTGAGAGAACCGACATCCACCACCGCATGTGTGGTACAAGCCACACGTCAAGTCGAGCCGGTCTCATGACGGCGTCGCGTAAGGTTGGCCTGGACGCTTCAATCTCACTATCCGCGTCATAAGAAGAACACAAACAAGAGGCTTGCAAGAAAACATCAACGCCCGCAACAACCATGTTGCGTTCTACTCGTGAAACACATCTACGCATAGATCTACCTCGATACCCTTTGAAGGGTTTGGCGGCATAGTAAATCAAAATTTTCTCGGGCGAGCAGAGGAAAGCCAAGATCTAATCTAGGAGATGCAAACAACGAGAGAGATTGTATTAGATCTTCATACCCTTGAAGATTCGACAGCGGAACGTTCGTCGGAGCGTGGGTGATGTAGTCGTTTCGCTTCTCCTCCTCGCGATCCGATCCGATCTAGCACCACAAGTGGCGGTGCCTCCGTGAGATGCACGTGCAGCACCTCGGCGTCTCCTCCTTCCTCGGACCAGCGAGTATGGTGGAGATATAGATTGGATCTACAACACGGCGTGGTGTATTTGGTGGAGAATTTCTGCTGCGAGGCTTCGCCTACAAGCGGTCGGGAGGGAGAGGAAGGTAGCAAGGCTGCTAGGGCTTGGAGGAAGGTGTGTAGTAGTGGGGGAGGCGCACCACCCTCTATATATAGAGGCGGCCAGCCTGCCCTCCTCCAAGCCTATCTCTAGTTTAAACAATTTAAACTCTCCCTTATCTAGAAATCCTATCTCTAGTTTAAGCGAGTTTAAACTTATCTAGATCGGCAGGGCACTTTGGGGCCTTGTGCCTGGCCCAATCTGGCCAGGACACTCCCTCATAGGCCCATGCCCCTCCCGGAAGGTGGGGCCACGTTGGTCCCCTTCGGAAGGTTCTAAAGCTTAGGTACAATACCGATTAACCGGAACAATTCGAACTCCAAAAACTGCCCGCCTTATATGAATCTTATTCTCCGGACCATTAGGAACCTCTCATGATATCCGGATCCCATCCGAGACTCGAACAAAAATTCATAAACCAATTATCCAATCTATCCTAGCGTCGAGATCGTTAAGTGTGTGACCGCGGGTTCGAGAATATGCAGACATGATCTTCTATCAATAATCAGCGGGGTGCAGGCACCCATATTGACTCCCACATTCATCGATGATCATATCGGATGAACCACGATGTGATTCAAACAATCCCATATATATATTCCCTTCGTCTCGCGATATTTTACTTGCCGAGATTCGATCGTAAATAGCAGTCATACCTAGTTCAATCTCGTTCACAGCAAGTACTTTACTCGTTCGTAATCCGATATCACTTTGTGATTAACTCCTTAACCACATGCTTGCAAGCGGTGTTGATATCGATTACCGAGTGGGCCCAAGTATCTCTCCGACTTGGGAGGGACAAATTCCATCTCGATACATACAACCCAGATACTTTCCGATCACAGAGACACCTTTATGATCACCCTCTCATAGGATGACGTTTGATGACCTCAAAGCTTTCTTCCGGTACCAGGGAGTTGCATTATCTCATGGTCTAAGGAATACAATATTTGACATAAGAAAAGCTTCGCAAAGATGAACACGATGAAACGATCTAATTGCTTCGCTTAGTTTGGGTCTGTCCATCATATCATTCTCCCAATGATATGATCTCATTATCAATTGACAACTCATGTCTATGGTTAGGAAACCTTAACCATCATTGATCAACGAGCTAGTCCATAGAGGCGTACTAGGGACACGGTGTTGTTCACAAACCACACAAGTATTAAAGTTTCCGCTTAATACAATTCTAGCATGGAATATAAACTTTATCATGAACAAGAATTATAATAATAACATCTTTATTATTGCCTCTAGGGCATAATTCCAACAGCAACATGATAGAGTATAATATGGCAAAAATCATGTTCTCATATTTGATGAGAATTTGCAAAAGGTTGGAGACACTAGTTGTCCTAATCCTTCAAAAAGGTTTTGGAGAGCAACATTATACTTGCGATTCACCGTTACAAGCTAAAAGTAGCTTGATCATGGATAATTCCATGATAAGGGTGAATATTTGATGTAGGTAAAATGTTTACTACACTAAGAGATTACTAAACCAAACATTTGATGATGGTAATCTACTTCAAAGTGCAAGTCCAAAGACATTGGTATTTAACTATACACGCTTTGGACTATGTGTCATGTGTATGGCTCCACTATTGATGTTGATAGATTCTTTCAAACATAAAAGGAAATACTGAAAGAGAATCTCATAAGTATATGGCAGAAAAGAAAAGACTAGAATTGTTCAGCTTAAGTATATAGATGATATACATGTTCTGGATATATTCTTTGCTTATTAAACATTGTGGTTCTTAAGTATTTGATACTGAATTTGTTGGTGTGAATCGTCATACGAAACAACATAATTCATGAACCACAATGGCCTAAGTAACTAGCAAAAGAATATGTGATGATGTTCATCGAGAACAAATAAAGGATTATTGTGTTGCTCGTTAAATATCAAAGCTTGCCTTCAAGATTTGTTTTATCAGGTATTATGAGAACAAAAGGGTTGTTCAAATAATTGCCTTAATCCATAAAAGATGGATGATTCACAAATCTCGTTGGAGAAATCACATCCATAAAACTAGTGCTAAAAGTGTCGAAAGACAAATTGATTGAAAGATCACTTAGGAAGTGAAATCGCCGTTTAAATTATATTGGAAAGAAAACATGAAGAAACTCCATGTGGATGGAATTTTGGAGTCTTTTGATTTTTGATCAAATGACGCTTGTGAAACTTTCCTAGAGATAATTAAAACTTCGTTCATAGGCCAAAAGGGAACGAATGACTAGCTTATTGGAACTTGTACATATTGTTGTATGAAGTCCATTATGTGTAGTCAAGAGCGATGGATTTCAACTTCATATGTTTTCTCCGAATTTGAGTGAATATATGAATATTTACTTACTAAGGAAGAAGTATGAAACATTTTAAAAGTTCAAAGATTTCAAGATGAAGTGCAAAATCATTGTAACAAGAATATAAATAGTTTATGATAAGATCATAAAGGAATATATTTGAGTTACAAGTTTAGCATAATACCTAAGATTTAAGGAATCGTTCCGTGGATTTGCATTTTTCGAAACACCATAAGAGTATGGAGCATTCGAGATTTGTAATTGAACCTTGTTTGACATGGTAAGATCAAAGGTGTAATTCATAAAACTACCATTATATTTTAAAGATTAAAAGCTTTAGAGACTACCGTTTTTCCACTGAAAAGAGCTCCATCATAATTCGTTGAATTGACACCATATAAAGTTATGGTTTGGGATAAAACCCAAGTTGTCATTTCTTAAACATTGGTATGCTATGCATACGAAAGATGTTTGCAACCAAAGTCGGATGAACCTGTCTTTGTATGTTATTTCGAATAATTGTTCCTCCATAACATAAAAGACAAAAGTGTTTGTCGCTTAGAACGTCAAGTTTCTTTGAGAAGGATTTTTTTGTGAAAAGTTAAGTGGGAGGATAATAGAACTTTGATAAGGCTAAAAGAACCTTAGCTATATGTGCAAAGTTGCACATCACCGAAAAGTGTTCCGGAGGCAGCAACAATGCTCATGGCTCATGTGCCTCAAAGGTTGTGGTCACAGAGATCTAAGTTCCTATTGAAACAAGTAGGTCGGGTAAACAATCAAATACCAAGATTTGAGAGTTAAATCAGTAATGATCCGACTACATGCAAAGAAGCGATGATGGGCCCTGACTCCGTCAAATGGCTTGAAGCCACAGAATCCGTGATAGTTACATATACGAGAGATCAAGATTTGAACTTGAAAGACCCTCTGAAAAGGTACAAGACCTTATAGTCGTATTTGGATATATAAAGAAATAGACATGGATGTTTCACATCTATGAAATAGTCGACATGTTGGAAAAGAGTTCACAACAATGTTCAAAGGTTGACTATGACAAGATCTGATCTTTCATAGCGATATTTAGTCTAGACGGATTAATGTAGCAACCATGACATATAATTTTGTTATGTGTTAAATAAACAAAACAAGTTCTTCTAATAGAATGGTTATCAAGGACGTGTGCATGACACGGTCCGAAGGGTTTTGTTCAAAGGATGCTAAAAGCATATGCAAATTTCAATGGTTGAAGTAATCATCGCGGAGTTGGAATCTTCACTATGATGAAACTGTTAAAAGAGTTTAATTTCATTGGAGACGATGAAGATGCTTGCATTTGCAAGAAATTAAGTGGGAGCGCTAAGACATGTTTCTAATACATTATGTGGAAGACATATTGTTGATTGGAAATGATGTATATTTTATTAACACAGGATAAGAATTTCATCTCGATGAAAGACTTAGGCAAAACCCAAATATTTGGCATCAATAGACCCTAATATGGTTGTGCCGAAAGTACATAGATGATATATTGGATGAGTTCAATATAGAAACTACAAGAAAGGTTCTTGTCGCATAGAAAGGATTGAATGAGTTCAATATTGATGATATATTCAAGTGTATTGACACTTGGTAAGTGAAACAAAGATTCAAGTATAGATTGATACTTGATGTATAAAATCACAAAGAGTATTTTATCAATCATGTTGTGATGTGTACAAATCCAGATATGTCCTATGCTCTAAATGTTATGAGCGTATACCAGAATGATTAATAAGATGATTATTGGACAATAGTAAAGATATTCTTATGATCTTGTAAAAGAAATAAGAATATATTATATTGTAGAAGTGACAAATAGATGGTTAGTTCATTGTAAATGAATTACATTGATACTAGTTTTGTCACAAAGTACAAATTAAGTTTTATCTAAATCTAAACTAAGAGTGGCACAATATGATGGAGAGTAAGTTCCATAATGGATTTGGATGAGTTCCAAAGTTGAGACATTGTGACAGATACTACAACAAAAGGCTAAGTATATAACTGTTGTTATAGCAGCAAAAGAGGGCATTTGTGTCAAGTAGTTTGTTATCAAACTAGGTGTAGTTCACAGCAGGGATAATCTATGAAGATATATTGTATGACAATATTATCAACATGTTTTAACCCCAAAGAACTAAAGGTCACACCAAAGGACCAAATTTGTACAAAGCCATCTCATTAGAGAATGAGTGATGCGTAGAGACGCAAAGACATGCAATTACACACGGACCTGGAAGTGTCAGATCCGGAGATCAGTTGACCACTAGAAATCATGTACATACAACACCAGAAAGCCATAGGTGTTGAATACACAAAGGTTTGAAACTAGATTATTGACTCTAGTGCAAGTGGGAGAGTGTGGGAGATATGCCCAAGAGGCAATAATAAAGTGGTTATTATCATATCTTCATACTTATGATAAATGTTTACATACCATGCTATAATTCTATTAACAGGAAACATTAATACTTGTGTGATTTGTAAACATAAAAGAGTCCCTAGTAAAGCCTCTTGTTAAACTATCTTGTTGGTTAATATATGATCATGGTTTCCTGATCATGAACATAGAGATGTTATTAACAACAGGGTCATATCATTAGGATAATTATGTGATGGACATACTCCTATAGTTAAGCGTAGCATAAAGATCAAGTCATTTAATATAGTTCATTTGCTATAAGCTTTCTGATACATAGTAACCTAATTCCTTCGACCATGAGATCATGCTTATCACCATCACCGGAAGGATGCTTTGATGACATCAAACACCACACCGTAACTGGGTGGCTATAAAGATGGCATTGAGTGTTCGGAAAGTATGGGTTGAGACACATGGATCAAGAGTGGGATTTGTCCATCCATATGACGGATAGATATACTATGGGCCCTCTCGGTGGAATGTCATCCTATTAGCTTGCAAGCATGTGACTGGCTCACAAGGGATCACATACCACGGGAACGAGAAAAGAGTACTTAATAGTAACGAGGTTGAACTAGGTATGCAGAGATACCGACGATCAAAACCTCGGATAAGTAAACTATCGTGAGACAAAGGGAAATTGGTATCGTATGTAAGTGGTTCATTTGATCGCAAGTAATCGTAGAAATATGTGGGAGCCATATGAATTTCCAGATTCCTCTATTGGTTATTGATTGGAGAAGTGTCTCGATCATGTCTGCATAATTCACGAACAGTAGGGAGACACACTTAAGGATTCGATGTTGTTGAGTAGTTATGGAATGATGAGTAAGAGACCGAATGTTGTTCGGAGTCTCGGATGGGATCCGGGATATCACGAGGAGATCCGGAATGGTCCGGAGAATAAGATTCATATAAGGAAAGTCTTGTTTGAGTTGGGGAATGATTAGGTGTTTTCATCGGAATGTTCTAGAAGGGTCCGGAAGGTCCCAGACTCGAGGAGGAATGGTGCATGAATGTGTCATAACAAGTTGGAATGGTTGCATCATGTACTAGGTGTCATCGCTGAGCAAAATAAAGGGATAAATCAAATCCTAGTTTGAAAGTCAAACGCCAATTTGAAAAAGTCAAACGGCGAGTTTGCTTGGTGGAGGGAGAGTAGGAAACCTACTTAGGGAGGAAGTTCTACTCCCTCCACCCGCCGGCCAAGGAGGAGGATTTGGAGGAGGACTCCCTCCTCCCAACCGCGCCTCCCTCCTACCTATAAAAGAAGGGGTAGGGGTGCCCCCTCTTCTACACACCCAACACCTCCAAACCCTAGCCCCAGGCGCCACCACCTGCTGTTGCCGCCGCCTAGGGCCTCCTCCCAAGTCGCCGACTAGGGTTTCCCCAAACCCTAGCCGCCGGCTACACCTCTCCCCTTGGTGCTTCTAAACCCTAGATCGCCAAGGCACCTCTCTTGCTCCACCATACTCGCTCTGGCTTAAGGCGAAGCCCTGCGAGGTCTCCCCTCTACTTCCGGTACCACGCCGTCGTGCTGCCGGAATCACGAGGAGAGTGCTACAACCTCTGTTGCCTGCTGGAACAAGGGAGAGGAAGGTCTTCATCGAGTACCGAACGTGTGATCGATCAAGGGCGAGCCGAACGCAGCGCCGGAAGGATCGTTTACGCGATCTTGAGATCTGAAGTGTACGACTACATCACCCACGAGAATCTGCTCTCGTTAACCGCTTTGGATCTTCGAGGGTTAGTATTCCATCGACTCGTTGCTACAATCTAGTAGATAGATCTTGACTTGATCATAGATTAGATCTTGATTGTGTGTTCATGCGGTAGAATTTTTTTGTTTTTCCATGCTACGAACCCCTACAATCACCAACTTCATTTTAATAGTAAAGATAGTAAAAAAACTTCCAAAATCATGTATAGTTAATTCCGTAAGATAAATACGATATAGTTTGTTTCCAAAATGCATATTGAGTTCCATCAAAATGAGGTGCCCATCCGCATCTACCTCCATGATAGAAAGGCTAGGACAAGCCAAGTTGTGGCCAACGCTTGCATAAATCCAAGGGACTTAGAGCATCTTCATTCGTTCCGTCGAAATTCGGAGCTAAATAGCATTGGTTTGATGTAACTTTTGGTCCGGAAACGGCTAGTTTCCTAGTAGTGTTTCTAGGTCAAGTTTTTGGATTTGGCCAAACTTCAATCAAACTCGGAAAATTTGGACAAATATAGGCGATTTTATTAATATTGGGAGAGTTTATACATATTGCATCAAATTCAGGCGAACACCCGAATTTTGACTTCATTAGTCTAAAAAAACTAAAAACTTAGAAATAGCCAACACCGATGCCGATGCCGATGCCGCCGGACGCCGCTCACATGCCAAAGTTATGGTAGAAGCATGTGTAGTCGGGGTCCGCCTTGTCGTCGTCGCTCGGCGGCTGCAGCGGGCGGGAGCTGCCTGGACGGTGTCGCCCTAACGCCACAACATCGTCGTTGAGGACGATGAGCGACGAGCCCTTGTAGGCGAGCTCTGCGGGCGGCCTTGCGCTCGGCCTCCTCCTGGTGGCGCCGAATTTGGTTGGCCTCCTCGTGCTTCCAGTCGGCCCTAGACCAGGCGAGGGCGCCCGGCTCCGGCATCAGCGGCACGTCATTAAGAGAGCGCGACATCGCCATCCTCGTCGACGGGAACTGCCTAGTCCACTGGCTCTGGCTTCGGCTGGCGCAGGCGAAGCCGGCCGATCGACGGCGATGGCGCGCGGAGCTCGTTGATGATGATGCCTCACGACCTTGTCCTCGGCGACAAGCGCATCGGCGTCTCGGCCTCCCGCTTCACAGGATGCAGCTCCTCGCCGTGTAGTCGGGCGGTGCCATGTAGCCGGCGTCATGCAACATCCTGGCCTCCCACGGTTGGAGGTACGCCCACCGAAGCCGTTCGCCGCCGCGGGGTCGCCTGGGTACCTCTCTGCCATGGCTTTCGCCGAGAGCTTCTACTCGCTGGAGTTGGAGTTCGTGGTGGTGGAATAGGGAGGCTTGAGAGTGTGTGCTGTGAGACATCAAGGGCGCCGACTTTTATAACCAAAATGGGCGGCGAAGGCGGGATGGTATAGCGGCGTGGGCGGGAAAAGTGGAAACGGCGGGAAGGCGAGCCGGCGGTGACGCGCCATTACGGCGACGTATGGACGACGAGACATGCAATCATTGTCCGACGGTTCGTCGAGGGAGCCGAGGCGAAGGGGTGAGGACGACTTGGCTTCCACTCGCTGACAAGATGGAGCCACAAGCGAAGCTTTTTTTTCTGATTCCGCTACGTTCGGCGTTCCCAACGCCCGGGATCGGCCTGAAAACGTCGGACAAAAGTTGGGTCAAATTCGAACGAAATCGACGTCCTAAAAACACGATTGAGCAAGGGCAAAATTTTGCCTTGGAAACGGCATCCTGGAACCCAAGCAGAGATGCTCTTACGGGAAGCAAGGGCATCAATTTTGGTCATAGTATTGCATTCTCCATTCGCCAGTCATCAAGATTCTTATATTAAGACGGTAAAGTCTACTTAAAAGATCAAATAGTGTGAGAGGGTGTGAGAGGCAAATATGTAACTGACAAACTTTAGGGCAAATTCATTATTTTAGTGAAAATGCAGAAATATAAGTGTCAGTGGGTAATTAACATAAGAGGAGTTTCCAGTTTTACCTTGCAGGGTAAAAATCCAAGGTCTTGTCTTAACTGGTTGTGCCTGACAATGAGCTTGTTGAAGGCATTATTTTGCGAGCGAGAAATTTCTCCAGGGTGAAACCTATGATCTTTGATCGGACAGCAACGACGCTTGGCATTGTTTTCTTTTTAAAGACATTGTTATTGGAGTGGAGGACTACTGGTGTTGTTTCAATGGTGTCAGTGTTGTTGCTTTGAGCAATAGTTCTCTATAGCGGGACTTTTTTTGTAATTCTTTTTTATTTTTCTACTAGGTAGGCCGCTAGGACATGCGTTGTTGCAGAGGAAGGGTGTAACTGATACCCGTGATATTAATATATACTCTTTTCCAAAAAAAAATGTTAGGAAGGCGTCGATGGGTGCTAGAGCGAAAACTCAAGTCGCACTCGGCTCCTCGAGATTGGCACCAAACTACTCGCGAGGCTTTAGTGAATGCACTAGTCACAATTGACTCATCGAGAGCGGTGCCAAACCATATTTCCACTGTTTGGATCCGAGGGTTGTCATATTCAACCCTAAAGCTCCACAAACAAAGGTTTGAGACTCTAGCCATCACTTTGACTCCACTCTAGTGAGAGTGAATGATTTATATGCTCATGAGGGTTTTCTATAGACTACGGGTCGACTAAAGCTACCATTGGGGGTAAGATATTTGAGGGATACTGAGGGTGTGTTTGGTTTGAGAGCAAAATAGAATGTAATGTCATGATTACATTCCAGAGGAATGAGTTCGTTCCATTCATGTGTTTGGTTTAAGCTAAGAAATAGAATGGGTTGGTTCTATTCCCGTGTTTGGTTGAAGAATGAAATTAGGTAGATTTTAGTAATATAACTGGCGAGTAAGCGTGGGGTGCATTTAGCAGGAAGAATGGTAAGAGAATAGAGAGCGAGCAAGGTTGGGGTGGCTTTAGCATAGAAAAATGAGAAAATTTCATCGATTTTGAGGAATGGGTGTGTTCTGGATCTGAAAAATATTCTCTTTTAAGAAACCACATTGTTTTATTTCATTTCTCAATGAAATATTGGAATCGCTCTCAAGTATAAATCATTCTATTACATTCCACTTCATTATCTTAATCGAACACACCCTAAGATCATTTAGTGCTCCACAAAACCACAATAGCCCATGGTGAACTAGGAGACACAGAGAGTCCATAGCACTCGGATTCGATGAAGTAACCATGTTCCCCGCAATTTATCTCTACTAGCTTAGAGGGTGTTGTTGTTGATATTTTGCATTGGTATGCCTTTTTTACATGTCAAACTCATGGCATGTGATCTTAGAAACACCTACTCCCTCTGACTCATATTAGTTGGTTTAAATTTGTCACTATTTAGTATATCTTACCAAATTTTGCTAAATCCAAGTCAATTAATATGGATCGGAAGGAGTATCTAATTTATTGAAGAAAAAATAAGCATATGTTTTGTTACTCCCTCCGATCTAAATTAACGTTTTTAGATTTATCTAGATTCAGATATATCTATCACTAATCCAAAAATATTACTCCCTCCGTCTCAAAATAGATGTATTAAATCTGTCAAAATTTAAATAAATTTAGACGCTATTTAAAATATAGATTTATCTAAATTTTAAAAAATCTAAGATATTTACTTTGAGATGGGAGAGTAATTTGAATCTGGGAGGGATATCATTTCACATCTGACCGTCCATGCGATGATCTCCACGTTTCCACGGAAAGTTGGCTTCTACCCGGATACCTCGATCGAAGGGGAGACAAGACGGTAACGGTTCATCCCTTGGAATCAGCTTGGTGGCGGGTAAGATAACGGTTCGCGCCGGACGCGCGAATCCCCACCCCCGATGTAGTTCCAGCCCAGCCCACTCCGCGGCTGCACCAGATTGAACGCCGACCACGCGTCCCCAGCCCCCGTCTTCCCGTGCCGCACCACGCCACCCAACGACCTCGCTCGAAACCGCCGCCGCAAGAGCCGCCCTCCGCCGCCGCCGCCATGGGGAGACGATCCGGGGGCAGGAAGCTGCCCTTCTTCGCCTCCGCTGCCTCCACCTCGTCCTCCACCAAGCGCACACGCTCCGCTCGCCGCCTCCCCTCCCTCCCCAAGCCCCGTTCACCAGCTCCCCGCTCCCCGACCTCTACACCCTCCGCGCCGCCTGCCGCGACGCAGACCACCACGTCTCCGCCTGACCTAGCGGCCGCCACGGCTGGCCTGTCCGGAAAGGCAGTCAAGAAGAAGTCCGGGGCACGCCTATGGATGCGGCTGGACCGGTGGGGATCCTCCGAGATCCTGGAGCTCGACAAGGCCTCCATCATCCACCGAGCAGGCGTGCCCCCGCGCGACCTCCGCATCCTCGGCCCCATCTTCTCCCACTCCTCCAGCATCCTCGGTGAGCACTCGCCAATTTTAGTACCCATACCCAACGCTGTTAGGGTCGCGGCCTTGTGTATACTGATCTCTAAGCACTCAATTTGCGCAGCTAGGGAGAAAGCGATGGTGATTAACCTAGAATTCATCAGGGCGATCGTTACTGCCGAGGAGGTCCTCCTATTGGACCCTCTGGCGCACGAGGTGCTCCCTTTCGTCGACCAATTGAGGCAGCAACTCCCTTTGAGGAGCCTTGTCGGTGGGAGTGGTGAACATGGTGGTGACAGCCATGGGGAAAAGCAGGGTGGTTCGCCTGGGAATCAGGTGCCCTGCCTTAATGAGGCGACCGGGGCAGAGCATGAGTTGCCATTCGAGTTCCAGGTGCTGGAGGTCGGGCTTGAGGCCGTGTGCTCGACGCTGGACTTGAGTGTGGCTGAACTCGAGAGGCATGCTGTTCCCGTACTCGATGAACTGACCAAGAATGTGAGCACACGGAACTTGGAGCGCGTGCGGAGCCTCAAGAGTGACCTTACCCGATTGCTTGCCCGTGTTCAGAAGGTATCATCAGAGAGAAACGTATAAAATGCTAAGTTCCTTAATCTGTACATTTTAACTGTTAACTGCATAAATACTGTTTGTTATCATTTGCACCTTGATTTACAGATCAAAATATGTATTGCTGCTATCTCATTTGTGTTCCTTTCCGACCCTTGATTTTAGTTCTACCGAGACAATAATACTTAAAATGGGTTTCAACTGTTCTAAGCGCAATTAAGATATAGGTTATAACTGAAGTTTTAGTCACAGCATGTATACCCAATATATGCAGAATTAACTTAAACCACCTGTCACCTCTCCCCTGTATCATTTATGGTTGGTCATACACTGAGTCAGGAATTGAAGTCTGTTCTTACGTATCGATATGCACATTAGGGAATTATACTATTTTAAGAACTGTTTTGATGCAGGTTTTCAAAGAACGAAATGTCTACTTGGATTAGTATTGATGAATTTATTTGGATTAGTATTGATGAATTTATTTAATTCTAGTCCTGATTGAATTGTTAGATATACAATTAGAACAAAAAGTGATCATAAGGATATTGGTCCCTGCCCTCAAGTTTAGTGTCCTTTAGTTCTTGTTAAGCTTCTTGATCTTATTGCCTACATTGTATTGTTGCTGGGTATTTCGGCCATAGTTTTGAGAACCTTGATGACTGATGAGAACCCACACACTGCTCTAAACTGGGTCTTTTTCTGAAGCTATTATTTCTGCTGTCATATCCTTTTAGGTCAGAGATGAGATAGAACATCTTCTGGATGATAATGAAGACATGGCACATCTGTATCTAACACGGAAGCAAGCACAGAATCAGCAGGTTGAGGCTATAATGACATCTGCTGCTTCCAATAGCATTGTTCCTGGAACAAGTCTGCACAGGCTGAACTCTAGCTTTCGGCGTAGCGTGAGCATTGCTACCAGTATGTATTTGGATAATGACGTGGAAGACCTAGAGATGTTGCTTGAGGCCTACTTCATGCAGCTGGATGGGATTCGCAACAGAATTTTATCGGTTAGTTCGCTTTTCGACATAGCCTTGTATTGTTCTCTTGAACTCTTGAGCTATTTAACACGGTGACTTGCTTAATTCTTGGCATGGTACTTACTTAGTGCATAGTTGCCATGTAGAGTTGAGTTGTTTCATTTCAATGCACAGATAATTGTCATTTGTTCTGCAGAAAAGTATCAGTTGATATTCGGTAGCAGATTATCATATACTGAAAATTGTTTTATCAAGAGCATAGCTGATCATAATTTAGTTGGGTTGCTGGTTCTTATTTCATATTCACCTTGATGTGGACATTAACTTCTCCTGTGGAAATTAACAGGTTCGAGAATATATTGATGACACGGAAGACTACGTCAACATTCAACTTGACAATCAGCGAAATGAACTCATTCAGCTTCAGCTTACGCTGACCATCGCATCTTTTGGCATAGCTATCAATACCTTCATTGCTGGGGCATTTGCCATGAACATCCCATGTTATCTTTATGAAACGGATGGCAGCTTCTTTTGGCCGTTTGTCGGGGGTACCTCATCAGGCTGCTTTGTGATCTCCATCATTTTATTAGGATACGCCTGGTGGAAGAAGTTGCTTGGTCCTTGAAGACAAAGTGAAGCCAAATCATAAGATGGCGAGAGAGCTCATCATTGTGAAGGTGGCAACGCACTATGAGTTCACTTTTATCCCTGGCGAGGAAGCAAAGCACTTGGAAGGACAGATGAGCACCGTGGGGTTAGGGAGAAAACTCTGATGTGTTTATGTTTCAGAGTATTAGAGAAGATTATTATGCTGTGATTTTTCATTGCCATAAAATATACAACTGCTTGTTGAGAGGGATGCTCTGCTTTCTCTTTGATTTCACCAGATGATGGTGTTGTTGGCAACAGAAAATTCCACAATATCTCAATGAGATCACCCTTGATTACTACTTTTTAGTCCTTATGTGATTTAGCACAAAGTTGTACTAAGAGTAACTCTGTTACAAATATAAGATATTTTCATAGACTATTTTAGCTTATTAAGGGCAGGTACAATGCTAGTGAAGACATGCCTCCTCTTAGCTCTTCATATCATTTAGAGAAGACATAATAAATAACTTGACACTAATTTTTAGTGCTATCTTTAGCAATTAATAAGAATTAACTATTTTTAATAAAAAATTGGTTAACTAAGGAAGTGTATATGGTACAGTAAAGAAAATAGTCTTCTCTTATTTTTAAGAGATCATCCCTTAGCTAAGAAAAGATAACTTTCTCTTTTTTGTTTCTCTATCCTCCAAGTAGGCAAAAATCAATGTGGCAAGCATAGGAGAAGGCCGACGTCACCGTATTGTACATGCCCTAAGATAATCTTATTTTTAGAAACGGAGGTAGTAGTTCTTTTTGATACAAGATAATGCAAGGCTACATGCTTGGCTTTTTTCACGCTTCCTCACGAACGGATTGGCATGGGATTGCCTTTGGAGATACGTCCAAAATATCACATGGGACACCTGTTTCATCGTGTCAAACAGGATAATGCTGGCAGTTGGAGACCATGTTGATCAAAGATTAAGCTTCAAGCAAGTAACCAGCTACATGTCCAAGATCAGCCTCGAGATGGCCAGAGACACAGCACTTTGCATGGAGACAAAATCAAGTGGTGATGCGATGAACTATTATCACAAGACGATCCCGAGAATGTACACTAAGAATAATCTAATCTTATACCTTGCTATCAGTACACTAGTAACCAGGTTTTGAATCTAAAAGTTTCTTTTTTCACGAGAATGCAGAGGTAACACGCTACAGTTGATCGTGGCTGCTGCTTTTCTTTTCTTCTTCTTTTTGACTCGTGTCTTCTTGCCTCCAGTACAGTTTCAGAAAGCGCTAGGAACTGAGTGGAGCAAGGGAATTCGCAGGGAGGGCAACGCCACCGCCTCGGAGGGACACCGTGGGTCTGCTCCAGTTGTCCATGGCTATTGAATTCGAATCAAAAAATACCACGACAACGGTTATATCATCGTGGAAGTGGCGCCTTACCCCACGGTCAATTTTCTTGAGGTCCGAATACCGCATCTCCCTCTTCTTTGCTGCTTCCTGCATTGCAGTCTTTACTAGCTTTCGAGCAATCCCCTGATACATACAAGTTACAGTAACATCAACAAAATAGGAAAACAACGTTGTTCAATCAGATGACCAAAGAGTTTAAGATTACAAATAATGAAGTTGGGTTATCAATTGCCATATTTCAGGAAGCTTCGCGCAAAATAAACAATCAGTTAAAGAAATAAAGAATTAAAAAAAAGTGCCAGATTGGCCAGAACATGATCTAATCCAAGAGAGCAGAGAAACACAAACTTCTAAGAACTAAACTATAGTGTTGTCTTCTCAAACTACATTTTGCTATATACAAATATAATACCTAAAAAACAAGCATTGGAGAATTGCTACAAACTTGAAAACTTGGTGCCATTTAATTCAGCTGCAACCAGTGTGAGACTAAACAATCCAATGTGCCTTCATACGAAAACATATACCTACAATGTTCTTGCAGAACTTCTGTTACATCTTATTGAAAATTAGAATGAGCTCTAAAGATGTTCAGATATGATGTTCTATATTTCCTGACACAAACAGAACATGTCCACTTACCTCGACAAAAACAACAACCAAAGCACAATGACATTACTGCAAAAGCAGAAATAAGTACTTCTGGTCGGACACACAATAGCAGGAACTAGCACTTAGCTTTCAAAGAACCAAGTAAAACAAGCTAAACATAAGATAAGAAGACGTACATTGCGAGGACTACTGTGGACTAGCTCAACTGCTTTCTGATTACTAAGATGCTCCCAGAGTCCATCAGATGCAAAAATGATGAACTGATCAGTTAACTGTATTTGGTGTACAGTAATTGCTGGCTCAGAACTAAGGAGTGGTCGGCTGAAAGTTTCTGGAAGCCGGAACTTGTTATGCAAAGGTTCTCTATTGAACTCTGGTTTCTTCAGATATACATCTCCAATGGACCTTGTTATCTGCAAACAAATTATTGTACCATGTGAGATGCACGAAAAAGCAATTGGCATGCCATTTGCGAAGGGACAGAGACTAAACGCAGACTAAAGTGATTTGTCTAGGAAATTCACAAGTCAATATTATACATGATTAGCTCACCCACATCTGCTTAAGAAATAAAGGTATAAATAATAATTTATCTGGGGATATTAGCATTAAGAAAAATGCATCCAGCAGCTAAATATAATATCTGCCTTGGATCATATAAACACACATTTTCTTCCATTATCATAAATTGTTAATACAGGTGGTACAATAGCCAGTGAGAACACCTACATTTGGCTGTGATAAGAATGCAACAGAAATTCTAACAAAAGCACATGTGCACCACATGTAAAGTGAAGTTATGATTAGAATGATAATTTAAGCCCGATGTCCGAAGAATGTGTAAAATCAAGCTAGTACTTGATCATATGCCAATTACTCCCTCCGTTTACAATTAGATTGACCAAATATTTAGGAACAAATAAAAATACTCCCTCCGACCCATATTAGTTGACTTAGATTTATCTAGATACAAATACAAATGTATCTAGTCAAGTTTTAGTGCTAGATACACCCGTATCTAGACAAATTTGAGTCAACTAATATGAGTCGGAGGCAGTATCTACAATGTAAAACTATTGGAATTGTTAATATATAAAATTAACCTTAGGGGCTTCCTAAGGTTGTCAAAAAAATCTGTAGTATTGGAATTTTCATAAAGTATATTTTCATAATATATGCATTTGCTATAATGAATGTTGATATGTTTTCCTATATTTTTGGTCAAAGTTGACAAACTTTGACTTTGACAAATCCTAGAAAGCGAAGTAATAAAAAACAGAGGGAGTACAATTTCTGAACTCTGGATATTTACCTGTATAATACCCTTCACACGCCAAACATTGTGCTTTAGTACCACAATGTGGGGATCATCAGGATGCATTGCCTGCATCTCTCGCCGAACCTCCTCAAAGGATGCATTATGTTCCGCTGAGAGCTGCATAGCCAGAACCTCTCCAGTTCCCTTGACAAGTCTCCCAAGAATAGCACGCGAGTCCCCAACATTCGCAACATAGAGAGTTCCAGCACAAATCACACCAACTAGACAGCAAGAGCCTACTGCCGCCAATTGAGGCCTTAGCGACCATTGACTACTGACTAGAGAGAGAAATCCCTCCTCAGTTGCTCGGAAAGCCTTCCGAATCACTTCCACTGACATGCACTTCTGCTCAGATGCAAATACTGAAAAGGGATGTTTCTCAGGTAAGGGAACAAATAGAGATTTATTTATTTACTTATTTTAATATTTAAAACATGCCATGATATGACCACAAGGTGAGTAGAAGACACTTATTTATTTATTTTACAGTCATAGATAATGTCTTTCATATGTCAAGTTGCAATACTGTTAAATATCTGCAATGAAATAAATCAACCAAGGATTGAAACTAGTGTAAACTAGGGCACTGGTCTAAACGAAATGGCATTCAGGCTTGTTTGTTTTCAGAAGTACAACTAGTAGAACCATATCCCATGCAATGCAGGCATAAAATGAATATCTACTTCAACTGCAATTTATTTCGAGAGTGCAATCAGCATCAACTGAAACACACTTGCAGGCCACAGCAATTAAGCGATCCAAGTATATGCCACATAGCATAGCTAGATTGACATTTGATCTATAATTATGAAAGACGAGAGACACAGCAATAGTTCAGGTCTTACCCCTCAGATGGTTGAACATGTGTTCATTGATGAAGCGTGCCGTCTCCGGACCGCCGTGCCCATCATAGACGCCGACGAAGGTGCCCTGCAGGTCAGGGTCCGTGGTGCTCAGCGGCCCTGATTCCACCTGACTATGGTCCTCCAGCAGGTTATTGGCCTGGACCACGGCCATGGAGAACTCGCCGGCGACGAGCTGTCCCGCGTCCTTGTACCACAGCAGCCCTTCCTGCCGGCCGGCCGCATCCACCCCCTTGCGGAGGCGCCCGTCCGGCGACGACGCCGGGCCCCAGCAAGATCTCAGATAATCCATCACAGCCGATAGCATCCCTCATCTCCACCACCCGGCCGCCCGCTCCCTCACAAAGGCCATCATATCAATCGGCCTCCTCTCCCAATAACCTCCCCTTTTTCGTCCCCTCGCGAAATCTGCAATCGAAACCAACCAACAGAAACACCAGGATCAACAACGATCATCCACGGCGCGATCGAAAGGAGGGGAGATCGCCAAGAACCGCCGCACTCCACTCGCATTGGATGACGAGGGGCCAAAACAAGAAAAGAAGAACTCACCTTTTTTCTTGGATATCTAGCTTGCTGCGGATTCCTGCGATCTCGCGAACAGAGAGGGGCGGCCTTGGATCTGGAAGACAATCGATCTGGGGCACGCGGAGGATTGGGTTTTGGTGGAACTGGTGGGCTCCCCTCTCTCTCTCTCTCTCTGGGATCCGGAAGAAGCAACCGAGAAGCTGATCCGGGAGGACTTAAATAAGATGCGCTTTTCCGCTGTCTCTCCCCGTCCCCCCCGTCGCGCTTGCCAAATCTTGCAGGCAGGCTCGATCGACGAACAGATCAGGGAATCTCTCTATCGCTCCTCCTCCTCGGCACAAGAGAGGGAGAGAGAAAGCACTAGCAAGCAAGAGAGAAGACGAACAAGGCAACCAAGGCGAGAAAGGGGGCGGGGGCGGGGGCGGGGTCAGGGCCAGCAAGGCAATGGCACAGAGATGGGACCTAATTTCATTCGGGGTGGGAGTGGTGACTATTTCGTTGGCATGCTCATTCCCGTTAATCCCTCATCCCTGTGTTTTCTCGCTAAGCCTTTCTTACGCATGAAGAAAGGGCATTATACTCCAATCAATTATTTTTCTAAATTTATGCATGTCATGTACGTGGACTAATTTGTTGATCTTGCTTCTTTACCAATCCATATTTTCTCAGGTCTAAATAAGTCAAGAAAGAATCTTGATTTATTAACGAAATCATGATTGACAACTGTCATCGAATCAATTCGGATTAAACCATTCTATGTACTGTACACAAAGTAATTTGCATGAATGCTAATTAATGACAGATTTTGTTTAAGAAAATTCATATTGGTGTTTTTCCTTAAATACCTTTTTTTCGAGAGGATTGAATACCTTCTCTCTTTTTTCTGGCATAGAAACCAGAGTTTTTATAACTTATTCAACACAATCCGCTTACAATCAGCCATAACACGGGCTCTCATCTAGCCAGCTGCTCGTCACATCCAGTGTGCTCGCATGCTTTGCACACAAATGCGCCGAGTTGTTTGCCTCCCTTCTAATATGCTTGATCACGAATGAAGCGAACTCCTTCGCCAACTCCCCAATTTTTCCTATGATAGGTGCCACAATTGCCCGTGAACTATGGCGAGAAATCCAGAGATTAACTAACTCCAGACAGACCATCTCCATCACAAGATGTGAGAAAACCCTTAGCCTTGCAAAGATAGCACCGTCACGGAGAGCTAAGGATTCCACGGTGAGAAGATCAGTAACTCCTGCATAAGGCTTGCTCCAAGCTCCCAAGAAAATCAGGTGTGATCTAGCAACACCGCCACCACCACCCCTAAAATCCTAAGAGGACTCTGCCCCGTCTGTGTTGATCTTCACCCAGCCTGGATCGGGTGGACGCCAACATTGACCATCACTAATAGCCTTCTGCTTGACAAGGACTCCAGCAGTGCTAGTGTCTCTTTGATCATACGCATAGACATCCCAGGTTCAAATGCCTCCTGATCATCTGTCCACCGCTGTCTAAATCGATCACATGATCGTTATTATCTGATAGCGCTTAGTCTCATTGAACATTTGGTCACAGAGAATGTCTCTGGCCCAAGTTACAGGATGTAGACGAGGTAGCCTGAGAGCTAGTGCACTCGCTGCATCCCAAAACTTCTGTGCATGTGAACAATTTATCAAAGCATGCATCAGCTCTTCCTCCATGGCTTTACAAAGCTCACATCGGCCAATCTCCTTCATATGTTTATGCTTCAAAGTTACTGCATCTGGCAGGATACCACATAATACCCCCACCAGAACACACGAACCTTCGACATGACATTTAATTTTCATAGGCTATTCCACATCTGGGGGCGGGGCGCCAGGCGGTGGGGGAGGCGGGTCCCGCGGTGGGGCCGGGGGGTTGACCGCGTGGGGGACGCGTGGGTCCCGCGGGAGGGTGTGAGAGAGTGGGGGAAGGTGGGGGTGTCTGGGTGGGGTCCATGTGTCGGTGGGGAAGAGGGAGAGAGGGTAGGATGGGCTGGGGTGAGGAAGAGGGAGAGGAAAAAGTGGTGGATTGATGAGGTGGCAGGAGGGTAGGAGTTGGGTGAGAGGGTGAGGTGGCGGCCTGTGGTTGGAGGGTAGGTTAGGATTGGGTGGGGATAGGTTTTAGAGGGGGCTGGTTTAGAAAGTGTGTTTGTTTGGGTTTTGTTTATTTTAAAACAAGACCACTTTGCAATAGTTTTTAGGTAAATAAAATCTCCGATGCGATCGGGGTTTTGCATTTGAAAATAAGAGGGGTATTTGTACAAAGCAAAACTAGGCTTTTCGAAATAGTTCAGACAACAATGCATGATGACGATGATGCAATGCACAAAAACAACGCGATTTTCTAGTAGTGGTTTTGCGGGATGCCACAATTCGACACCACTAACAATGGATCTCGCCCTCGAGATCCGCCTCATGGTACCGGAAGGAAGGTCGGCGGCCTGAATCTTCTTGCTTAGTGTAGATCCTCGCGACACCACTAACAAGAGGTCGTTGTCCGTGATCGTCGAGAGAACACTCCGGGAACAAAAGGTCGAAGGTAGAGGTTTCAACAATAAGCCACCCCTAACTTCCGTGGGGAGTAGTCGAAAAGCTATTGGATCCACCGATTCGATGTACAAGAGCGAATGATAAGAGTAGTGGTATGGTAGCTACTCCATCCCGCACTCAAACCATTACTCTGCATACACGAATAGGCGGATTATGCAACCAACTCTCGAATCGGTGAAGATCTCAACAAACGAGGTTGAAACAAAGGAGTGATGCAGACTCGTGTGATCTGGCGATGATGTCGTCGCGTCGAAAAAACAGGAAGGCACAAACAAGGAACAAAGAATGGTAACACCGTGACGGATTCCTCGGATAGCATGAAGACCGGATGTAGCAACACCGCTACTAAAGGAGGAAGCGAAACCACGACACGAAACCCAACCACGAGAAATCTGGACTCGAAGAAAAGATAAGAGGTGGATTCAAAGCGGAGAGGTAAGAGGAGAGGAGAATAGCAGAGGGATAAGGAGTAAAATCAGACCTAATCGAACTATCCAACCGATTTTAAAAAAGTTTTGACACTCTACTTGACCGTTAGCTAGGTTATCCTCTGGACTTGTGGGGTAGTAAATCGCTGAGCTCGATACCACTCAAACACCCTGAATCGACCCTATGCAAGTTTTAGCAAAACCCGCCAACCTGCATAGAAGCGATTCAAAGGTGCCACCGAGCACTTTCGTGCGGGTGGAAAAGAAGTAATAACATTACACAAGTCCTCGATGGGACCCACGAGCAGATATACAACACGACTCCATGAGTCAAGAATACGAATATAAGGTACAAAGATCCAAATCACCTTGAAAATGATAGGCGTCCGACTACGGACAAGATGCAAATGGGGCTAAGCCTGAAGAATAACCAATGGCGTCCATAACCACCTTGGGCCAAGCCGAAAGGGTAACCACGCTAACGTCGATCTCAAACCTGCTTGAACAAAGGGGTGCCACAAAGGGCAAAAGAAAAGAGGGCGTCGATCGAGGCGATTACAGCGAGGCTAGAATCGGCGTCCTCCTACATAGGTATGGTGGTGAAGCGGCGTGACGATGCACTAAACACCTATAGGGACTCGATACAACCGACGGCTATCGAGAGAGGTAAGAAAGACCTATCGGAACCAACCGGATGCTACCATCAAACAAACCCATCTGGTGTTTCCCTCGAGACCAAACGAGAAGTCAACCGAGGAACTCACAGTTAGCGATTTTAGTTATTCAGTTATCGTTGCAGCAATTACTAGTCAGGTATAGATAATCATCCTGATAAAATAAGCAGTGGGCCATTTTAGTTAACCATTCCGTTGTAGTTGCGGCACTTACTAGTCAGATACAAATAGCATGAGATATCCCAAAACCCAGCAGTTGTTGGTACTTTTATTTAGCCATTCCGTTGTAGTTGCAATACTTACTAGTCAGGTACAATGGTCGCAAGCGACAACTCAAGCAAGCAATTGTTGGCAGTTTTATTTAGCCATTCCATTATAGTGAAGCTGATTACTAGTCATTATAAAGTCAATTTTATAGCACTACTTTAGTTATGCTTGTCTATGATCGAGATACTGTGCTCCAAGTCGTCCATAACATGGACACGGCTTTGAGAAAGTTTTACCGGCCGGTGCACCAATAGCAACACACGCTCGATCAACCTCGGAAAAACCAAATCAAAACCCAACGAGGCCTTCACGACAAAGCAATCATAGGATTGAAATATTTGAGGGGCCACCCACCCATAGCAAACTAGTGACTCGAGACGGACTCAAGGTTTGCGTCGGTGGTCAGAATTTGGGAACCCGAAACTCGGGGTGTCGATGCACTCCGCTTAACACCTAAGCGATGCAGTGTGCTATCCATCGCACAATTGTAAATACAGTAGTAGCATGGCATAATTACAGGATAGTAATAAAACCTCAAA
Source organism: Avena longiglumis (assembly GCA_030063025.1). Taxonomy (NCBI): domain Eukaryota; kingdom Viridiplantae; phylum Streptophyta; class Magnoliopsida; order Poales; family Poaceae; genus Avena; species Avena longiglumis. The sequence continues at coordinate 448,709,657 of CP125974.1, read as the reverse complement.
CTAGTTCGTGGCCCCAAGAAATAAGAATGAATCATGCTCTGGCTCAGGGGGGTCCCATAATCCTCCCGGATGTGGATAGCGCGATAAATCAAGGAACAGGTATCAAGTACTCGGGGTCCTACGGGACACAAGTGGGCGGTCGGAAACCAAATATTATCTATCACCCACCGATGCCTCTGCTTACTTACTTCAATTTTAGTTGTTAAACAGTAATTAAAGTGAACGATAAGTAAAGCCATGATAATCTACAACATCAAACAGTGGCAATTCTCCAACAAGCTGTGGCACTTGACAACACGCGACATTTGAGCAAGCGACTTCTGACGCGCCAAGTCCAAGCTATCTACCAAACAACGGTAATAGGATGTGTCCAAGGCAATATAAGGCTGCAAGGGATAACACAGACGAAAACTAGAGCATCATAACACAGATAGCAATAGATCAACGAGGAATAAATACTATAAAAGTAAGATAGGTAGAAAGGGGAGATGCTGCTTTGGAAACAACTTAGAAGGTTCAAGAAGATCGGTGAAGCTCACATCAACTCAACGGCCTTATCCATGAAGAAGCAAAACACTAGAAGAAACACCGGATGCAATATTTAATACTACGGCAAAAGATCGGACATGATGCATGCATGATGTATAACATGGCAAAGGTGCGATGCAATTAGGCCATATTAAGCGGAACCAGGGTCCCGACAATTATTTAGGTGGTTCAAGTTATTTATCTACCCCGCAATTAAATGTTGTCTTAACAAGGCAAGATTATATCATCGGTTCGCTACACAAATTTAAATGAGGCCAATATGAGACTAGATTTGCCCGCATATGGGCCCCATATTTAATTATAAGGTGAATCGGCAAAAGGCCCCCAAACCAATGATATGCGTGCGAGAATGACAATTAATATGCAACAATTTTATATTACATTTATAAAAATAGGGCTCGGGAGGGGAATCACACATTAGGGTTCGGCAGATCTTGGGTTCCGGGGTTCGGGTCCAGGGTTCGACGGGTTCAGGGTTCGTCGGGATCGGCGAGGTCCAGATATAAGGGAGAACTTGTCGTGCCGGGGTCTCGGTGTCCGGGGTGAAGTACTCGGCGTCCTCGAGGGAGTACTTGTCGTATCCGTGTCGACGAACTGGGCGTTCCGGGGAGTCCTCGGTGTTCCGTGTGGATGGCCGCGAGGGTTTGGTGACGGAGATCTTGACGGTTCCGGAAGGAAGAACTTGGGTCGGCATCGGATCGGTCTTGGCGTTCGGGGTGAAACACTTGGCGTCCGAGAGACGACCTTGTCGCATCCGCGGACGTCGGTCTTGTCGCCTCCGTGGTCTTCGGGTCCGTGGAGACGGTCATGGCGTTCAAGGTGGCGTACTTGTCGTTCCGTGTAAGCGACCTTAGCGTCCGGCCCTCGGGCGTTGGTGCGGGAAAGAGTTCTTGTCGTACCGGGATCTCGGCGTTCTTGAATCCAGGAAGGAGAACTTGACGCGCCAGGGTTTGACCGCGACGTCAGGATTGGTCTTCGGGGCTCAACTCTGGGAACGTTCTTGCGGTCCGTGATCGTGTGAGTCTCCGCGTGGCGTCCTTGGCGACCGGGACAAGGAGGAGCAGGAACGGTGGCAGACGATGACAACGTACTCGCAGAGCTTGGTGAGCTCGGGGCAGGGACTAGGAGTTGGCTGGCCGGAGGTCGGGGTTCTGGGTGACGTTGGCCATGCAGCGGAGCAGGCTCGGCGGCAGCGGGCAGCCCAGTCGGGGAAGGGCCATGGGTGGCGGCTCATGGAGCAGGCGAGGAAGTCGAGGCGGGAGCACGTCGTGGCGGCGCCGACTGGGGTGGTTCAGTGGCGGCCTGAGTGCGGTCGGCAGGGAGAGAGGCAGAGGCGGCGGCAGCGGGCCGACGAGGTGAAGAGTCGTGAGGAGGAGGCGGACGGGTACCAGCATGTGGCTCGGCTTGGCGGCGGGCGCTGAGGAGAGGCAGGCCGCGGGGCGGGCGTGGGAGAAAGCGTCGGGCTGGCGAGGTCGGGTCGGCGCCAGGAGGCGGGCGGGGAGGTCGTCAGGTAGGCGGCTGAGGCGGGCCCAGGCGACGGGAGGAGGCCGGCGAGGCGCGGGAGGCGGAAGAGCACCGCAGTGGCGGGGAGAAGGAAGGTGGGGCGACAGGGAGAGAGGGCGGGGCTGGCTGGCTCAGGAGAGGGCCACAGGGGAGGCGGGGAAGAGGAGGAGAGGGGGCCGTGACCCTGGGGCCTGGCGGGAGGAAGGGAGGTGTGGAGGAGGGAGGCGGTCTTGGCCGGTGGGGGCAGGCGGGAGTGGGGCGGCCAGCAGGTGGGGGCCGGGGGTTGACAGCGTGGGGACGCGTGGGTCCCAGGGAGGTGAGAGAGTGGGGGAAGGTGGGGGTGTCTGGGTGGGGTCCATGTGTCGGTGGGGAAGAGGGAGAGAGGGTAGGATGGGCTGGGGTGAGGAAGAGGGAGAGGAAAAAGTGGTGGATTGATGAGGTGGCAGGAGGGTAGGAGTTGGGTGAGAGGGTGAGGTGGCGGCCTGTGGTTGGAGGGTAGGTTAGGATTGGGTGGGGATAGGTTTTAGAGGGGGCTGGTTTAGAAAGTGTGTTTGTTTGGGTTTTGTTTATTTTAAAACAAGACCACTTTGCAATAGTTTTTAGGTAAATAAAATCTCCGATGCGTTCGGGGTTTTGCATTTGAAAATAAGAGGGGTATTTGTACAAAGCAAAACTAGGCTTTTCGAAATAGTTCAGACAACAATGCATGATGACGACGATGCAATGCACAAAAACAACGCGATTTTCTAGTAGTGGTTTTGCGGGATGCCACAATTCGACACCACTAACAATGGATCTCGCCCTCGAGATCCGCCTCATGGTACCGGAAGGAAGGTCGGTGGCCTGAATCTTCTTGCTTCGTGTAGATCCTCACGACACCACTAACAAGAGGTCGTTGTCCGTGATCGTCGAGAGAACACTCCGGGAACAAAAGGTCGAAGGTAGAGGTTTCAACAATAAGCCACCCCTAACTTCCGTGGACGGAGTAAAACTGCTGGATCCAGTGATTCGATGTACAAGAGCGAATGATAAGAGTAGTGGTATGGTAACTACTCCATCCCGCACTCAAACCATTACTCTGCACACGAATAGGCGGATTATGCAACCAACTCTCGGAATCAGACTGAAGATCTCGACAAACGAGGTTCGGAAACAAAGGAGTGATGCAGACTCTGCATCGGATCTGGCGTAGATGATGTCGTCGCGTCGGAAAACACCGGAAGGCACAAACAAGGAACAAAGAATGGTAACACCGTAGACGGATTCCTCGGATAGCATGAAGACCAGATGTAGCAACACCGTTACCAAAGGAGGAAGCGAAACCCTGAAGGTACGACGGAAACCCAACCACGAGAAATCCTGGACTCGAAGAAAAGATAAGAGGTGGATTCAAAACGCGTAGAGGTAAGAGGAGAATAGCAGAGGGATAAGGAGTAAAATCAGACCTAATCAGAACTATCCAACCGATTTTGCAAAAATAGTTTTGACACTCTACTTCGGCCGTTAGCTAGGTTATCCCTGAGTTTGGACTTGTGGTATCGTGGCTATTTGAGCTCGATACCACTCAGAACACCCTCGAATCGACCCTATGCAAGTTTTAGCAAAACCGCCAACCCGCATAGAAACGATTCAAAGGTGCCCACCAGCACTTCGTGCGGGTGGAAAGCAGTAATAACATTACACAACAGTCCTCGATGGGACCCACAGAGATATATATACAACACGACTCCATGAGTCAAGAATACAGATATAAGGTACAAAGATCCAAATCACCTTGAAAATGATAGAGCGTCCGACTACGGACAAGATGCAAATGGGGCTAAGAGCCCTGAAGAATAACCAATGACGTCCATAACCCTGCCCAGGCCAAGCCGGAAGGGTAACCCTGCTAACGACGTCGATCTCAAAACCTGCTTGAACAAAAGGGGTGCCGACAAAGGGCAAAAGAAAAAGAGGAGCGTCAGTACTGAGGCCAGTACACGGCGAGGCTAGAATTCGGCGGTCCTCGCCTACATAGGTATGGTGGACTGAAGCGGCAGCGACAGCATGCACTAAACACCTATAGGGACTCGATACAACTGACGGCTATCAGAGAGGGGTAAGAAAGACCTATTCGGAACCAACCGGATGCTACCATCAAACAAACCCATCCTGGTGTTTCCCCCTCGAGACCAAACGAGGAAGTCAACCGAGGAACTCACACAGTTGGCAGTTTTAGTTATTCAGTTATCGTTGCAGCAATTACTAGTCAGGTATAGATAATCATCCTGATAAAATAAGCAGTGGGCCATTTTAGTTAACCATTCCGTTGTAGTTGCGGCACTTACTAGTCAGATACAAATAGCATGAGATATCCCAAAACCCAGCAGTTGTTGGTACTTTTATTTAGCCATTTCGTTGTAGTTGCAATACTTACTAGTCAGGTACAATGGTCGCAAGCGACAACTCAAGCAAGCAATTGTTGGCAGTTTTATTTAGCCATTCCATTATAGTGAAGCTGATTACTAGTCATTATAAAGTCAATTTTATAGCACTACTTTAGTTATGCTTGTCTATGATCGAGATACTGTGCTCCAAGTCGTCCATAACCGCGGACACGGCTTTCAGAAAGTTTTACCCGGCCGGGGTGCACCAATAGCAACACACGCTCGATCAACCTCGGAAAAACCAAATCAAAACCCAACGAGGCCTTCACGACAAAGCAATCATAGGATTCAGAAATATTTCAGGGGGCCACCCACCATAGCGAAACTAGTGACTCGAGACGGACTCAAGGTTTGCGTCGGTGGTCATGTAAGCGGGAACCCGAAACTCGGGGTGTCGATACCGAAAACACTCAAACACCTAAGCGATGCGATGTGCTATCCATCGCACAATTGTAAATACAGTAGTAGCATGGCATAAGTACAGGATAGTAATAAAACCTCAAACTAGTTTGTGGCCCCAAGAAATAAGAATGAATCATGCTCTGGCTCAGGGGGGTCCCATAATCCTCCCGGATGTGGATAGCGCGATAAATCAAGGAACATGTATCAAGTACTCGGGGTCCTACGGGACACAAGTGGGCGGTCGGAAACCAAATATTATCTATCACCCACCGATGCCTCTGCTTACTTACTTCAATTTTAGTTGTTAAACAGTAATTAAAGTGAACGATAAGTAAAGCCATGATAATCTACAACATCAAACAGGCGGCAATTCTCCAACAACTGTGGCACTTGACAACACGCAACAGCATTTGAGCAAGCGACTACGACGCGCAAGTCCAAGCTATCTACCAAACAACAGGTAATAGGATGTGTCCAAGGCAATATAAGGCTGCAAGGGATAACACGGGTACGAAAACTAGAGCATCGCAACACAGATAGCAATAGATCAACAGGAGGGAATAAATACTATAAAAGTAAGATAGGTAGAAAGGGGGAGATGCTCGCCTGGAAACACTGCCGAAGGTTCAACCGAAGATCGGGGCGAAGCTCACATCAACTCAACGGCCTTATCCGCGAAGAAGCAAAACACTAGAAGAAACACCGGATGCAATATTTAATACTACGGCAAAAGATCGGACATGATGCATGCATGATGTATAACATGGCAAAGGTGCGATGCAATTAGGCCATATTAAGCGGAACCAGGGTCCCGACAATTATTTAGGTGGTTCAAGTTATTTATCTACCCCGCAAGTAAATGTTGTCTTAACAAGGCAAGATTATATCATCGGTTCGCTACACAAATTTAAATGAGGCCAATATGAGACTAGATTTGCCCGCATATGGGCCCCATATTTAATTATAAGGTGAATCGGCAAAAGGCCCCCAAACCAATGATATGCGTGCGAGAATGACAATTAATATGCAACAATTTTATATTACATTTATAAAAATAGGGCTCGGGAGGGGAATCACACATTAGGGTTCGACAGATCTTGGGTTCCGGGGTTCGGGGTCCAGGGTTTGACGGGTTCAGGGTTCGTCGGGATCGGCGAGGTCCAGATATAAGGGAGAACTTGTCGTGCCGGGGTCTCAGTGTCCGGGGTGAAGTACTCGGCGTCCTCGAGGGAGTACTTGTCGTATCCGTGTCGACGAACTGGGCGTTCCGGGGAGTCCTCGGTGTTCCGTGTGGATGGCCGCGAGGGTTTGGTGACGGAGATCTTGACGGTTCCGGAATGAAGGACTTGGGTCGGCATCGGATCGGTCTTGGCATTCGGGGTGAAACACTTGGCGTCCGAGAGACGACCTTGTCGCATCCGCGGACGTCGGTCTTGTCGCCTCCGTGTTCTTCGGGTCCGTGGAGACGGTCATGGCGTTCAAGGTGGCGTACTTGTCGTTCCGTGTAAGCGACCTTAGCGTCCGGCCCTCGGGCTTTGGTGCGGGAAAGAGTTCTTGTCGTACCGGGATCTCGGCGTTCTTGAATCCAGGAAGGAGAACTTGACGAGCCAGGGTTCGACCGCGACGTCAGGATTGGTCTTCGGGGCTCAACTGTGGGAACGTTCTTGCGGTCCGTGATCGGGTGAGTCTCCGCGTGGCGTCCTTGGCGACCGGGACAAGGAGGAGCAGGAACGGTGGCAGACGATGACAACGTACTCGCAGAGCTTGGTGAGCTCGGGGCAGGGACTAGGAGTTGGCCGGCCGGAGGTCGGGGTTCTGGGTGACGTTGGCCATGCCGGCAGACGGGCTCGGGCGCGAGCGAGCAGGGCAGCCCCAGGTCGGGGAAGGGGCCATGGGTGGCGGCTCATGGAGCAGAGGCGAGGAAGTCGAGGTGCGGGAGCACGTGCGGGCGGCGGGCGCCGGCCAGGGGTGGTTCCTGGTGGCGGCCACAGTGCGACCACGGGAGGCAGAGAGGCCGGTGAGGACGGGCCGACGAGGTGAGGAGCGCTGAGGAGGCGGACGGCACCGCCATGGCCGGCTCGGCTTGGGCGCGGCCACTGAGGAGGCAGACCTGCAGGCGGGGAGAAGGCGGCTGGCGCGAGGTGGTCGCCAAGGAGGCTGGAGCGGGAGGTCGTCGGGGGGGCGACTGGGAAGCGGCTGCGGAGGAGGGCAGAGAGGCGGCCGAGGAGAAGAGCACATGCGGCTCACGGCGGTGGGGAAGGAAGGTGGGGCGACCAGGAGAGAGAGGCCACGGAGGCGGGCCGGCGACTCAGGGAGGGCCTGGAGGCGGGGAAGAGAAGGAGAGGGAGGGAGCCACGAGCTCGGGGCACCTGGAGGAAGGAGGTGAGGCTGGAGGAGGGCGGTCTTGGCCAGGTGGGACGGGGCGGGAGGTAGGAGACGGGGCCAGGCGCCAGTGGGAAGGCGGGTCCATGGTGGGGCCGGGGTTGACATGGGGACGTGGGTCCCAGCGTGAGGTGTGATAGAGTGGGGAAGGTGGGGGTGTCAGGTGGGGTCCATGTGGGTGTGGGGAGAGGAGGTAGGATGGGCTGGGGTGAGGAAGAGGGAGAGGAAAAAGTGGTGGATTGATGAGGTGGCAGGAGGGTAGGAGTTGGGTGAGAGGGTGAGGTGGCGGCCTGTGGTTGGATGGTAGGTTAGGATTGGGTGGGGATAGGTTTTAGAGGGGGCTGGTTTAGAAAGTGTGTTTGTTTGGGTTTTGTTTATTTTAAAACAAGACCACTTTGCAATAGTTTTTAGGTAAATAAAATCTCCGATGCGATCGGGGTTTTGCATTTGAAAATAAGAGGGGTATTTGTACAAAGCAAAACTAGGCTTTTCGAAATAGTTCAGACAACAATGCATGATGACGACGATGCAATGCACAAAAACAACGCGATTTTCTAGTAGTGGTTTTGCGGGATGCCACAGAAATAAACTGAACTTTTGTCCCGGCTAACTACCTAACCAGAACAATCAGCATATATCCAGAGAATTTCATTCAAATGATCGCCACTTTGAATCTTTGCATTCATAAAGATTAGACTATCATCTGCAAAAAGTAAATGGTTGATCCATGGTGAGTTAATACTAACTCGGATTCCCCTATCCACATTTGCCCTACCAAACTGATTCAGAAGTGTTGTAAGACCCTCCGAGCATATCAGGAATAAATAAGGGGACATCGGATCTCCCTGTCTCAAACCTTGTGATGGTGTGAAAAAGGAGAGAAGCTCACCATTAACTTTGACCGAGAACCTGATAGAGGTAACACACTTCATAATTAACTGAAGGAAATATACCCGAGAGGCAATAATAAAGTGGTTATTATCGTATTCCTTGTTTATGATAAATGTTTATTTTACATGCTATAATTGTATTAATACGAAAACGTTAATACATGTGTGTTTAATAATCAAACAGAAAGTTCCTAGTTATGCCTCTCTCATAAACTAGCTCGTTGATTAACAAGATGATCAAGGTTTCCTGATCATGGACATTGGATGTTATTAATAACGAGGTCACAACATTAGTGTAATGGTGTGATGAACATTCTTTCGAAGTATAGCATTACGATCAAAGTCATTAATTTTATATTGCTATAACAACTTACGAAGTGATCCTAATCCTTAGACCATGAGATCATGTCAATCACTAACACCGGAAGAGTTTCTTAATAACATCAAACGTCACACCGTAACTGGGTGATTATAAAGATGGATTCAGAACTACTAAAGTGTTATGTTGAGACCCATGGATCGAGAGTGCAATTTGTTCATCCCAATGACGGATAGATATGCTCTGGGCCCTCTCTTGATATCAAATTGGTTAGCTTGCAAGCAAGTCATCTGATGGCTAGAATGTTATATCACGGGAACAAGAAAAGAGTGCATGTCAGTAACGAGATCAAACTAGGTATGGATATACCGATGATCGAATCTCGGACATGTAATATATCGTGAAACAAAAGGATTAAGATACTAGCGTAAAAGGTTCCGATGATCACAAGAAAGTCATCGTTGAATGTGTGGGAGTCAGTATTCGTCTCCAGATCCCGCTTCTGATTATTGATCTGAGAAGGGTCTCGATCATGTCCACATTATTCGCGAACTGTAGGGTGACACACTTAAGAGACACCGACATCCAATTGGAGCAAAAGTTTCATGCCGAAAAGAAAAGGAAAGCGCGGGAATTTATTTCACGAGATACCGAAACAGGTTTTCGGGTGAAATTGCAGAAACTGGTTATGCATGTGAAATGGAATACTAGCAAGGGGTTTTATATGAATGTTTGTTAATTAAAGTAATTAACAAAATTCTGAATAAATAAATAAAAGAGTTTTATTTAAATGAGAGCTTGCATTAAATTTGGTGGAAATTTAATGCATGTGAGTGGATTTTTGAGTGGAGGCTTTTTAATGGGAGTGGAGGCTTTTCATTTTGAGTGGGAGCTCCACCCACATGAATGTGGAAGAGGTGGGGGCAGCCCCATGGCTGGGCTCCATGCCCCTTGGGTTCCCCCCTCTCCCTATAAAGGCCCCCTCTCCTCTCACAAAACACCTCCTCGTGAAGGATCTCTCTCCCCCTCTAGAATTTATCCCCCATGGTCTCGGACTAGCGAGATACATGTTCCCGGTGGATATTCGGCAAGAAAGAGTTGTGCTTCCGCTGCATCGCTGGAGCGTGGAGGCGGAGGTTGCTCGGTGCCTCGAACGTGTGTGCGAGCACGGATGCGTTGCTGTTTTGCGGCGCTAGGACTTCCTCTCGACCTTGAGATCGGCAAGATATCGTCTACATCAACCACGAGTTTGGACTCGTTAAGCTTTGTCGGTCTTCAAGGGTATGTTCTCTACGGATATACATCCGCCCGTTGTTTGTATCTAGTAGATAGATCTTGGTACATAGTTCCCATCGTAGGAATTTGTTGTTTTCTATGCTGCGAACCCTTCAGTCCATCCATATGACGGATAGATATACTCTGGGCCCTCTGAGTGGAATGTCATCCAATTATCTTGCAAGCATGTGACTGGCTCACAAGGGATCACATATCACGGGAACGAGAAAGAGTACTTATCAGTAACGAGGTTGAACTAGGTATGCAGAGATAGCGACGATTAAAACCTCGGACGAGTAAACTATCGTGAGACAAAGGGAAATTGGTATCGTATGTAAGTGGTTCATTCGATCGCAAAGTAATCGTAGAAATATGTGGGAGCCATATGAATTTTCAGATTCCTCTATTGTTTATTGATAGGAGAAGTGTCTCGATCATGTTCGCATAATTCACGAACCGTAGGGAGACACACTTAAGGATTCGATGTTGTTGTGTAGTTATGGAATGATGAGTAAGAGACCGAATGTTGTTCGGAGTCTCGGATGGGATCTGGGATATCATGAGGATATTCGGAATGGTCCAGAGAATAAGATTCATATAAGGAAAGTCCTGTTTCGGAGTTCGGGAATGATTCCGCTGTTTTCACCAGGAATGTTCTAGAAGGGTCCGGAAGGTCCGGCACTCCGGAGGGGAAGGGTACATGGATGTGTCATGACAATATGGAATGGTTGCATCATGTACTAGGTCACTTGGCTGGTCAAAATAAAGAGATAAATCAAATCGAAGTTTGAAAGTCAAACGCCAATTTGAGAAGTCAAATCTCAAGTTTGCTTGGTGGAGGGAGAGTAGGAAACCTACTTGGGAAGGAAGTCCCCTCCCTCCACCTGCCGGCCAAGGAGGAGGATTTTGAGGAGGACTCCCTCCTCCCAACCGGCCACCCTCCACCTATATAAGGAGGGGTAGGGCTGCCCCCTACCGACACACCTCAAACCCTAGCTCTGGCGCCTCCACCTCCAAGTGCAGTCGTCGCCGCCTAGGGTTTCCCCTCCAACTCGGCGACTTGGGGCTTCCCCAAGCCCTATCCACCGGCCACACCCTCCCCTTGGTGCCCTCTAAACCCTATATCACCAAGTCCTCTCTCATACTCCACCATACTCGCTCCGGCTTAAGGCAAAGCCCTACGAGATCTCCCCTCTACTTCCGACACCACGCCGTCGTGCTGCCGGAATCACGAGGAGAGTGCTACAACCTCCATTTTCTGGAACAAGGAGAGGAAGGTTTTCATCGAAAATCAAGTGTGACCGATCAAGGAAGCGCTTTGGAACGCTTGCCGGAAGGATCGTCTACGCGATCTTGAGATCGGCAAGAGTACGACTACATCACCCAGAATCTGCTCTCGTTAACCGCTTTGGAATCTTCGAGGGTGAGTTCCTCTATCGACTCGTTGCTACAATCTAGTAGATAGATCTTGGCTTGTTTGTTTGCATGCGGTAGAAATTTTTTGTTTTCCATGCTACGAACCCCTACAGTGGTATCAGAGCCGTGTCTATATGTAGATTTGTTGCACGAGTAGAACACAATGGTCATTATGGGCGGTGGTGCTTTTATTATCAATTGCCTTTTTTGTACTTTGCATCTTGCGGTATGATGGGATGAAGCGGCCCGGGATAACCTTACATGACATCGTTCATGAGACTTGCTCCACGCTCAACATGCAACTTGTATTGCATAAGTGGCTTTGCGGGTGTCTCTCTCTCATCATAGTATAGATTCAATTTATAACGGGCACTTGATAGTTCAAACATCAACGTTGTGGTTCTTGTTCGTAAGTTAGATCGACACTTATTTAAAGCCCAAACCATGTAAAATATGCAAAGAAAATTAGAGGCGTCTAACTTTGTTTTGCAGGGGTGTGCTGTGATGTGATATGGCCATGATTGTGATTATATTTGATGTATGCAATGTTCCTTATTGTAAGTTGGCAACCGGCAGGAGCCATATGGTTGTCTTTAAATTCCGTTAAGACCCGTGTGTCTATTCAAAGTAGTTGTAATAGTTGAAGCTGGTGGACGACAGCCATGAAACGACGCCATTGACCTTGACGCCATACCGGTGATGATGGAGATCATGTTCGTGCTTGAAGATGGAGATCGGAAGCACAATAAGAAAGGCCATATCATATCACATATTATGAATTACATGTGATGTTAATCCTTTATGCATCGTGTATTGCTTAGTTAACGACGGTAGCATTATAAGATGATCCCTCAAGCACACAAATTTCAAGTTTTAAAGTGTTCGTACTTAGTAAGCACCATTGCTAAAGCTCGTTGTTTCGAAGCACCACGTGATGATCGGGTGTGTTAGATTCTACGAGTGTATACAACGTGAGCAAGCCAGATTTGCTCATGCGGAAGCTAAGGTTTGATCTTGACGAGCCTAGCATGTACAAACATGGTCTCGGAACACGGATCACCGAAAGGTAAAGCATGAGTCATATAGTAGATATGATGAACATGTTGATTGTTCGCCATTGAAGCTACATCAACTCTCATGATGATCGGTTTTGATGTGGTGGATTTGGTTCGTGTGATCACTAAAACAATGTGAGGGATATTGTTTTGAGTGGGAGTTCACCTAGATTAATTTAACTATTAATTAGAACTCAATTTGTCATAAACTTAGTCTAAACTATTGCAAATATGTTGTAGATCAATGGCGGCCCCTACCATCAATTTTAATGCTCCTAGAGAAAGAAAAGTTGAAAAACAATGGAAGCAACTTGGATTGGTTCCGCAATTTGAGGATTGTCCTCAATGCTGTAATTTGACCTATGTCTTTGGATGCACATTGGGTGACCCGCTTGCACTCTTGCTACCGATGAAGTAAAGAATGTTTACCTCACTCGGAAGAATCGATACTCCACAACAGTGTGCTATCTTGTATGGTTTGGAATCGGAGCTTCAGAAAAGGTTTGAGAACCATGACCCACATGAAATTGTCCGTGAACTCAAAATGATATTTGAGGCTCACGCGGTAGTTGAGAGTTATGAGGCTTCTGAAAAGTTCTTTAAATGCAAGATGGAAGAGGGCAGCTCCGTCAGTGAGCACGTGCTTAAGATGTCTGGGCACGCAAACAAACTCCAAAGCTTAGGTATAGTGATTCCTAATTCTTTGGGGATTCACCGTGAATTCCAATCACTACCACCAAGTTACAAGAACTTTGTGATGAACTACAATATGCAAAACATGGACAAAAAGTTGCCAGAACTCTTCTCCATGTTGAAATCTGCAGAAGTGGAGATCAAGAAAGAGCACCAAGTGTTGTTGGTCAATAAGACCACCAAATTCAAGAAGCAAGGCAAGTCTAAGCAAAAGGGAAACTTCAAGAAGGGCGGTAAAAAAGTTACCGCGCCGGCGAAGAAGACCAAGGCTGGGCCTAAGCCTGATACTGAGTGCTTTTACTGCAAGGGAGAGGGTCACTAGAAGCGGAATTGCCCAAAGTACTTGGCGGATTTGAAGAATGGCAACATCAAGAAGAAAGGTATATCCGATATACATGCTATTGATGTGTATATCACTAGTACTCGTAGTAGTGCCTGGGTATTTGATACTGGTTTGGTTGCTCATACTCCCTCCATCCCAATTTACATTGCGTATAAGGTTTTTTTAAAGTCAAACTTTTCAATCTTTGACCAAATAGTTTGATACAAATATGAATTTATATAATATCAAAATAATATGATTAGAATTGGCTTAGTGTATACTTTCATATTATATACATTTTATATCATATAAATTTATATTATTTTGTATAATCTTGGTCAAACTTTGCATAGTTTGACTTGCACGCAAAATTATGCACAACCTAATATGGGACGGAGGGAGTATTTGTAACTCGAAACAGGTGCTGCAAAATAAACGGAAGCTAGCGAAGAACGAGGTGACGATGCGCATTGGAAATGGATCAAAGGTTGATGTGATCGCGATCGGCATGCTACCTCTTCATCTACCATCGGTATTAGTTTTATACTTAAATAAATGTTATTTGGTGCCTGCGTTGAGCATGAACATTATATCTGGATCATGTTTATTGCGAGACGTTACTTGTTTAAGTCCGAGAATAATAGTTGTTTGATTTATATGAGTAATATGTTTAATGCACATGCACCTTTGATAGATGGTCTATTCTTATTGAATCTCGATTGTGGAAATACACATATTAATAACATTCAAGCTAAACGTTTGAAATTGAGCGATAACTCGACCTATATGTGGCACTGTCGTCTTGGGCATATTGGAGTGAAGCGTATTAAGAAACTCTATTCTGATGGACTTCTTGAATCACTTGATTTCGAATCACTTGAAAGATGCGAAGCATGTCTAATGGGTAAAATGACTAAGACTCCATTTTTCTGGTATGATGGAGTGAGCTACGGACGTATTGGAAATCATACATACCGATGTGTATGGCCCAATGAGTGTAGCATCGCGCGGTGGTTATCGTTATGTTCTTACCTTCACGTATGACTTGAGTAGATATGGGTATATCTATTTCATGAAACATAAGTCCGAAACTTTTGAGAAGTTTAAGGAATTTCAAAGTGAGGTAGAGAATCAACGTAACAAGAAGATTAAATTTCTACGTTCTGATCGTGGAGGTGAATATCTAAGTTACGAGTTTGGCGAGCATTTGAAGAAATACGGAATACTTTCACAATTGACACCGCCGGGAACACCACAGCGCAATGGTGTGTCCGAAAGTCGTAATCGAACTCTCTTAGATATGGTTCGTTCTATGATGTCACTTACAGATTTACCGCTATCGTTTTGGGGTTATGCATTAGAAACAGCCTCATTCAATTTAAATAGGGCACCATCTAAATCCGTTGAAACGACACCGTATGAATTATGGTTTGGGAAGAAACCTAAATTGTCGTTCCTTAAAGTTTGGGGTTGCGAAGCCTATGTAAAGAAGTTATGGCCAGACAAGCTTGAACCCAAAGCGGAAAAATGCGTCTTCATAGGATACCCAAAGGAAACTATTGGGTATACCTTCTATCATAGATCCAAAGGCAAAATCTTCGTTGCCAAGAATGGATCCTTTCCAGAGAAGGAGTTTCTCTCGAAAGAAGTGACTGGAAGGAAAGTAGAACTCGACGAGGTTGTTGAACCTTCTCTCGAACTTGCAAGTCGCGTAGCACCGGAAGTAGTTCCTGTGGCGCCTACACCAATAAGAGAGGAAGATAATGATGTTGATCATGAAACTTCGGTTGAATTTACTACGGAACCTCGCAGGTCAACGAGAAATCGTACCACTCCTGATTGGTATGATCCTGTTATGAGTGTCATGTTGGTGGACAACACCGATGACCCTGCAACATATGAGGAAGCCATGATGATCCCAGATTCCAATAAATGGCAAGAAGCCATGAAATCCGAGATTGGATCCATGTACGAAAACCAAGTATGGACTTTGGTGGACTTACGGATGGCGGAAGGCATCGAGAACAAATGGATTTTCAAGAAGAAAATAGATGCCGATGGTAATGTTACTGTCTATAAAGCTCGACTTGTCGCAAAAGGGTTTCGACAAATTCAAGGAGTTGACTACGATGAGACTTTCTCACCAGTAGCGAAGCTAAAGTCTGTGAGTATAATGTTAGCAATCGCTGCATATTATGATTATGAGATATGACAGATGGATGTCAAAACAACGTTCCTCAATGGAGACATTGATGAAGAGTTGTATATGATGCAACCCAAAGGTTTTGTCGATCCTAAAGATGCTAACAAGGTATGCAAACTTCAACGGTCTATATATGGATTGAAGCAAGCATCCCGAAGTTGGAATCGACGTTTTGATAAGGTAATCAAAAGTTTTGGTTTTATACAAACTTATGGAGAAGCTTGTATTTACAAGAAAGTGAGTGGGAGCTCTTTAGCATTCTTATACTATATGTAGATGACATATTGTTGATTGGGAATGATGTAGACCTTCTTAATAGTGTCAAGGATTATTTGAATAATAGATTTTCAATGAAAGATCTTGGCGAAGCAGCTTACATATTAGGCATAAATATTTATAGAGATAGATCGAGATGCCTAATATCATTGTCACAAAGTACATATTTGGACAAAGTTCTAAAGAGGTCTGGAATGGAAAAAAGCAAGAAAGGGTTCTTGCCCATGTTGCCCAATACGACCTTGAGTAAAACTCAAAGTCCGACATCGGCAGAAGATAGAGAAAGGATGAGTAAGACTCCCTATGCCTCAGCCATAGGATATCTAATGTATGCCATGCTATGTACTAGACCCGACATTGCATATGCTGTTAGTTTAACTAGCAGATATCAAAGTGATCCAGGAGTGGATCATTGGACAGCGGTCAAAACATCCTTAAGTACTTGAGAAGAACTAAGGATATGGTTCTTTCTTATGGAGGTGAAGAACAACTCGTTGTAAATGGTTACACCGATGCTAGTTCGAACACCGATCCGGATGATTCTAAATCTCAATCTGGATACGTATTTACTTTGAATGGTGCAGCAGTTAGCTGGAGGAGTGCAAAGCAAAGCGTTATGGCGAGATCTCAACTGAATCGGAATACATAGCTGCTTCAGAGGCTTCACAAGAAGCGATATGGATGAAGGAGTTCATTATAGAGCTCGGTGTGGTTCTAAGTGCGCTGGACCCAATGTCTATCTACTGTGATAACATGGGCGCCATAGCCAATGCGCAAGAACCAAGGTCACACAAGAAGCTGAAGCACATCAAGCTACGTTTTCACGCTATTCGAGAACATATCCAAGATGGTGACATAAAGATTTGCAGAGTACACACATATCTGAATGTGGCGGATCCGTTGACTAAACCTCTCCCGAGGGCAAAACATGACCAACACCAAACTGCCATGGATGTTCGGTATATTACCATGTAATCTAGATTAGTTGACTCTAGTGTAAGTGGGAGACTGTTGGAGATATGCCCTAGAGGCAATAATAAATGTAGTTATTATTATATCTTTGTGTTTATGATAAATGTTTACATTCATGCTATAACAGTATTAACCGGAAACATTAATACTTGTGTGATTTGTAAACTAAAATAGAGTCCCTAGTAAAGCCTCTTTATAATACTAGCTTGTTGGTTAATAGATGATCATGGTTTCCTGATCATGAACATTGAGATGTTGTTAACAACAATATCATATCATTAGGAGAATGGTATGATGGACATACTCCTATAGATAATCATAGCATAAAGATCAAGTCATTTTAATAGTTCAATTGTATAATCTTTCGGATACATAGTAACCTAATTCCTTCGACCATGAGATCATGCTAATCACCATTACCGGAAGGATGCTTTGATGGCATCAAACACCACACCGTAACAGGGTGGCTATAAAGGTGGCATTGAGTGTTCGGAAAGTATGGGTTGAGGCACATGGATCAAGAGTGGGATTTGTCCATCCATATGACGGATATATATACTCTGGGCCCTCTCGGTGGAATGTCATCCAATTAGCTTGCAAGCATGTGACTGTCTCACAAGGGATAACATATCACGGGAACGAGAAAAGAGTACTTATCAGTAACAAGGTTGAACTAGCTATGCAGAGATACCGACGATCAAAACCTCGGATGAGTAAAATATCGTGAGACAAAGGGAAATTGGTATCGTATGTAAGTGGTTCATTCGATCGCAAAGTAATCGTAGAAATATGTGGGAGCCATATGAATTTCTAGATTCCTCTATTGGTTATTGATCGGAGAAGTGTCTCGATCATGTCCGCATAATTCACGAACCGTAGGGAGACACACTTAAGAATTCGATGTTGTTGTGTATTTATGGAATGATGAGTAAGAGACCGAATGTTGTTCGGAGTCTCGGATGGGATCCGGGATATCATGAGGAGATCCGGAATGGTCCGGAGAATAAGATTCATATAAGGAAAGTCCTGTTTCGGAGTTCGGGAATGGTTCCGGTGTTTTCACGAGGAATGTTCTAGAAGGGTCCAGAAGGTCCGGCACTCCGGAGGGGAAGGGTACATGGATGTGTCATGACAATATGGAATGGTTGAATCATGTACTAGGTCACTTGGCTGGGCAAAATAAAGAGAGAAATCAAATCGAAGTTTGAAAGTCAAACGCCAATTTGAAAAGTCAAATCTCAAGTTTGCTTGGTGGAGGGTGTAGGGTTTCGCGGCATAGTAAATCAAAATTTTCTACGGATGCGAGCAGAGGGAAGCCAAGATCTAATATAGGAGATGCAAACAACGAGAGAGATTGGATTAGATCTTCATACCCTTGAAGATTCACACAACGGAACGTTCATCGGAACGTGGGTGATGTAGTCGTACTCGCTTCTCCTCCTCGCGATCCGATCCGATCTAGCATCACAAGTGGCGATGCCTCCGTGAGATGCACACGTGCGGCACCTCGACGTATCCTTCTTCCTTGGTATAGCAAGTAACGTGGAGAGATGGGTTGGATCTACAACGCGACGGCGCGGTGCAATTGGTGGAGAATTTCTGCAGCAGGGCTTCGCCTACAAGCAGTCGGGAGGGAGAGAGGAGGGCAGCAGGGCGGCTAGGGTTGGAGGGGAAGCTGTAGGGGGTTGGTGCGCCCCCAGCCCTCTATATATAGAGGAGTGGGCGCAGCCCTAGCCCCTCCCCCAAGCCAAGGCCGGCGGCCCCAAGGAGGAAGAGTGGGGGGCAAGGAACCCCCCCTCTAGAAGCTCTATCTAGAGTTTAAACCTCTCTTGGCCGGCTGGGCCCTATGGGGCCTTGTGCCCCTGGCCCAATGCGGCCAGGGCACTCCCTCATAGTCCCATGCCCCCTCCCGAAAGGTGGGGCCATGTTGGTACCCTTCCGGAAGGTTCTAGAAGCTTCCGGTACAATACCGATTAACCCGGAACAATTCTGAACTCCAAAAACTGCACTGCCTTATATGAATCTTATTCTTCGGACCACTCCGGAACCTCTCGTGATGTCCCAGATCCCATCCGAGACTCCGAACAAAAACTCATAAACCAATTATCCAATATATCCTAGCGTGGATACACGTTAAGTGTGTGACCCTGCGGGTTCGAGAATATGCAGACATGATCTTCTATCAATAATCAACAGCGGGGTCTGGAAACCCATATTGACTCCCACACATTCATTGATGATCATATCGGATGAACCACGATGCCAGGGTTCAATCAATACCATATATATATATTCCCTTCGTCTCACGATATTTTTACTTGCCCGAGATTTGATCGTCGGTACCGTCATACCTAGTTCAATCTCGTTCACAGCAAGTACTTTACTCATTCCGTAATCCGATATCACTTTGTGATTAACTCCTTAACCACATGCTCGCAAGCGGTGTTGATATCGATTACCGAGTGGTCCCGAAGTATATATCTCCGACTTGGGAGGGACAAATCCCATCTCGATACATACAACCCAACAGATACTTTCCGATCACCTGAGAGACACCTTTATGATCACCCTCTCATAGGATGACGTTTGATGACCTCAAAGCTTTCTTCCGATACCAGGGAGTTGTATTATCTCATGGTCTAAGGAATACAATATTTGACATAAGAAAATCTTCGCAAAGACGAACACGATGACAGGATCTAATTGCTTCGCTTAGTTTGGGTCTGTCCATCATATCATTCTCCCAATGATATGATCTCATTATCAATTGACAACTCATGTCTATGGTTAGGAAACCTTAACCATCATTGATCAATGAGCTAGTCCATAGAGGCGTACTAGGGACACGGTGTTGTTCACAAACCACACAAGTATTAAAGTTTCCGCTTAATACAATTCTAGCATGGAATATAAACATTATCATGAACAAGAATTATAATAATAACATCTTTATTATTGTCTCTAGGGTATAATTCCAACAGTCTCCCACTTGCACTAGAGTCAATAATCTAGTTTACATTTGGCAACAATCTCACACCCATGGCACTGAGGTGTTGATCATGTTTTGCACGCGGAAGAGGTTTAGTCAACGGATCTGCGATATTCAGATCTGTATTTACTTTGCTAATCTTCAGATATCCATCTGCTATATAATCTCGGATTATATGAAACTTGCGGTTGATATGTTTGGTCTTTGGATGATATCTTGGTTCCTTAGCGAGTGCTATGGTGCCAGTGTTGTCACACAATATCTCCAGTGGGTACAATGCACTTGGAACCACGCCAAGCTTAGTGATGAAGTTTCTGATCCAAACTCCTTCACTTGACGCTTCTGCAGCAGCCATGTATTCCGCTTCTACTGTAGATCCCGCGATCACGCTTTGCTTGCAGCTTCTCCAGCTCACAGCTCCTCCATTCAAAATATAAACGTATCCTGTCTGAGATTTGGAATCATCCTTGTCGGTGTCGAAACTAGCGTCGACGTAACCTTTTACGACGAGCTGTTCATCACCCCCATAGACTAAGAACATTTCTTTAGTCCTATTTAGGTACTTTAGGATGTTCTTCACGGCTGTCCAGTGTTCCACTCCTGGATCACTTTGATACCTGCTCGTCAAACTAAGAGCATTGGACACATCCGGTCTAGTACATAGCATGGCATACATGATAGAACCTATGGCCGAGGCATAAGGCACTTTGCTCATAGCTTCCCTATCATTTACCGTAGCTGGACACTGAGCCTTGCTCAATATCTTACCTGACAACATAGGCACTGAACCTTTCTTTGCCTTATCCATTCTGAACCTTTTCAGAACTTTGTCGAGATATGTACTCTGTCTTAAAGCTATCAGGCGTATTTGTCTATCTCTATAGATTTTGATGCCTAATATATAAGCAGCTTCACCTATGTCTTTCATTGAAAAACACTTGTTCAAATAAATCTTCACATAGTTAAGCATGTTAATGTCATTTCCAATAATCAATATGTCATCCACATATAGTACCAGAAATGTCACCAAGCTCCCACTCACTTTCTTGTAGATACAAGCTTCGTAGCAATTTGGAACAAATCCAAAGCTCTTGATCACTTGATCAAAATGAAGGTTCCAACTCCGAGATGCTTGCTTTAGTCCATAAATGGAACGCTCAAGCTTGCATACTTTATCAGCATCCTTAGGATCGACAAAACCTTCGGGTTGCATCATATACAACTCTTCATCAATGTTGCCATTGAGGAACGCAGTCTTGACATCCATCTGCCATATTTCATAATCATGAAACGCAGCAATTGCTAATAAAATCCGAATGGACTTAAACATCCACGGAGAGAAAGTCTCATCGTAGTCAACACCTTGAACTTGTCGAAAACCTTTCGCGACAAGCCGTGCTTTATAGACGGTAACATTACCATCCGCGTCCGTTTTCTTCTTGAAGATCCATTTGCACTCAACGGCCTTTCGGTCGCTAGGAGGATCCACCAAAGTCCATACTTGGTTTTCGCTCATGGATCCCAATTCGGATTTCATGGCCTCTTGACATTTCTCAGAGTCTGGGCTCATCATCGCTTCCTCATAGTTCGAAGGCTCACTGTCATCTACTAACAAGACAGTTAAGACAGGGTTGCCGTACCACTCAGGAGGGGCACGCGACCTTGTCGACCTGCGACGTTCAGTAGCAGCATCGTCCGAAGCTTCATGATCCTTATCATTAGCTTCCTCTATTGTTGGTGCAGGCGGCACTGGAACAATTTCAGGTGCTGCGCTACTCTCCAACTCAAGAGAAGGTTCAACAACCTCGTCTAGCTCTACTTTCCTCCCACTCACTTCTTTCGAGAGAAACTCCTTCTCAAGAAAGGAACCGTTCTTTGCGACAAACACTTTGCCTTTGGTTCTGTGATAGAAGGTATACCCAATAGTTTCCTTAGGGTATCCTATGAAGACGCATTTCTCCGCTTTGGGTTCGAGCTTGTCCGGCATCAACTTCTTGACGTAAGCTTCGCATCCCCAAACTTTAAGAAACGAAAACTTAGGTTTCACACCAAACCACAGTTCATACGGTGTCATCTCAACGGATTTAGATGGTGCCCTATTTAAAGTGAATGCAGCGGTTTCTAATGCATAACCCCAAAAAGATAACGGCAAATCAAGAAGACATCATCGATCGTACCATATCTAATAAGGTTCGATTCCGGTTCAGACACACCATTGCTACTGTGTTCGGTGGCGTGAGTTGCGAAACAATTCCGCTTGCTTTAAGATGCGTGAGAAAATCATAACTCAAATATTCACCTCCACGATCGGATCGTAGAAACTTAATCTTTCTGTTACGATGGTTCTCCACTTCATTCTGAAATTCTTTGAACTTTTCAAACGTTTCAGATTTATGTTTCATTAAATAGATATACCCATATCTACTTAAGTCATCGGTAAAAGTGAGAAAACAGCGATATCCACCGCGTGTCGAAACACTCATCGGTCCGCATACATCGGTATGTATGATTTACAACAAGTCCGTTGCTCGCTCATACCGGAGAACGGGGTTTTGATCATCTTGCCCATGAGGCATGGTTCGCATGTGTCAAATGATTCAAAATCAAGAGACTCCAAAAGTCCATCTGAATGGAGTTTCTTCATGCGCTTTACACCAATATGACCTAGACGACAGTGCCACAAATAAGTAGTATTATCACTATCTACTTTGCATCTCTTAGCCTCAATGTTATGGATGTGTGTTTCATCCCTTTCGAGATTTAGAAGAAATAAACCATTCACAATAGGTGCATGACCATAAAAGATGTTACTCATATAAATAGAACAACCATTATTCTCCGATTTAAATGAATAACCGTCTTGCAATAAACAAGATCCATAAATAATGTTCATGCTCAACGCAGGCACATAATAACACTTATTAAGGTTTAAAACTAATCCCGAAGGTAAAACTAAGGAGAGCGTGCCGACGGCCATCACATCAACTCTTGATCTGTTGCCAACGCGCATCGTCACCTCATCCCTCGCAAGCCGCCGAATATTCCGTAGCTCCTGTTTCGAGTTACAAATATTAGCAACTGAACCGGTATCAAATACCCAGGCACTACAACGAGGGCTAGTAAGGAAAACATCAATAACATGTATATCAAATATACCTTTGATGGTGCCAGCCTTCTTGTCCGCTAAGTACTTCGGACGATTGGCCCAAAGGACCCTTGTCCTTGCAATAGAAGCACTCAGTGTCCGGTTTAGGACCAGACTTGAGCTTCTTCTCAGCAGGGGCAACGCGCTTGCCGCCGCCTTTCTTGAAGGGCTTCCTTGCACCCTTACCTTTCTTGAAGGTGGGGGGCTTGTTGACCATCAACACATGATTATTATTTTTGATGTTCACCTCCGCTACTTTCATCTTAGCAAAGAGCTCAGTGATCATATCAGTGGAACCAATCTGATTGTGATCAACTACAAAACTTTTGTAGCTAGGAGTGTCAATCTTGAGCTCCTCTGGAATCTTGCAGTCCAGTTGCTCAAGGCGTTGAGTGTAGCCCGTCATCTCAATGGCGTGCTCACTAACGGAACTCCCTTCCTCCATCTTGTAGTTAAAGAATTTCTTAGAGATCTCATATCTCTCGAGCGGGCTTGAGTCTCAAACATGTTTTCGGCTCCTCGAGAATCTCAAAGGGCCGTGAACTCCTCAAAACGATTTTGAAGATCCGATTCCATAGCATACAACATGGCGATCATAATCAAATCATAATCATCCTTGCGTGACTGATAAACAAATTTTTCATCAGCCGGCGCATCTATAGCAGGGGCGTCACCTAGCGCTTTCTCAAGGACATAGTCCTTTTGTCCGCCATGAGAATGATTCTCGAACGCGGAACCATTTGGTGAAGTTAGACCCATTGTTTCTAAGCTTTTCTATCTCAAAGAAAACGTTGAAGTTGAAGTTGGACTTGGCCATGTGATCTATGATTTGCAAGTACAATTTAGACTATGTTCATGATAAAAAGTTCAACTTAATCAAATTACTAGATAAACTCCCACTAAATTCAACATCCCTCAAGTTGTTTAGTGAACACGATCCAAATTCACCACACCTAATCCGATCATCACGAGAAGAGATGTGGTTTCAATGGTGGACAACGAAGTGTCGATCATATCATTCATATGACTCATGCTTAACCTTTCGGTTCTTGTGTTCCGAGGCCATGTCTGTACATGCTAGGCTCGTCAAGTTAGACCCAAGTATTTCTGCGTGTGCAAAACTGGCTTGCACCCGTTGTATGTGAGCGTAGAGTCTATAGCACCCGATCATCACGTGATGCTTGGACACGAAGAACTTTCGCAACGGTGCATACTTGGGGAGAACACAGTTTTTATCTTGATCTTTAAGTGAGGAATCATCTTATAATGCTACCGTCGCGATCTAAGCATAATAAGATACATAAAAGGATAAACATCACATGCATATAACTTTATGTGACATGGTATAGCCAATCTTCGCGTAATGATCTCCATCTTGTGCATTCCGGCATGATCTCCATCACTCCACCATGATTGCCTCCACCACGAATAGCAACTACAACTATTGCTAACTACTTAGCGATAAAGTAAAGCTATTACATGGCGTATAAGAAGTTGACCCGCAGGTCATACACAATTATAAAGACAACCATATGGCTCCTGCCGGTTGTGTACTCATCGACATGCAAGTCGTGAAACATTACAAAACATGATCATCGCATACAATATACACATCACATCTTGGGCCATACCATATCACAGAAAACACTCCCTACAAAAACAAGTTAGACGCCTCTACTTTGTTGTTGCATGTTTTACGTGGCTTATGGGAGTAGATGCTAAGAACGATTCTTACCTACGGAAAGCCACAACGGTGATATTATGGTTGCCAAACTCCGGTGTTAATCCCATGCCAACTATAGTGAGAGAAACTGACATCCACCGGCCGCATGTGTGGAACAAGCCACACGTCAAGTGCGGAGCCGGTCTCGCGAACGACGTCGCGTAAGGTTGGCCTGGACCACTTCAATCTCACTATCCCGCGTCATAAGAAGAACACAAACAAGAGGCTTGCAACAGAAAACATCAACGCCCTCAACAACCATGTTGCGTTCTACTCGTGAAACACATCTACGCATAGATCTAGCTCTGATACCACTGTAGGGTTTCGCGGCATAGTAAATCAAAATTTTCCACGGATGCGAACAGAGGGAAGCCAAGATCTAATCTAGGAGATGCAAACAACGAGAGAGATTGGATTAGATCTTCATACCCTTGAAGATTCGCACAGCGGAACGTTCGTTGGAACATGGGTGATGTAGTCGTACTCGCTTCTCCTCCTCGCGATCCGATCCGATCTAGCACCACAAGTGGCGATGCCTCCGTGAGATGCACACGTGCGGCACCTCGACGTATCCTCCTTCCTTGGTCCAGCAAGTATGGTGGAGAGATGGTTTGGATCTACAACACGATGGCGCGGTGCAATTGGTGGAGAATTTCTGCAGCAAGGCTTCGCCTACAAGCAGTCGGGAGGGAGAGAGGAGGGCAGCAGGGCGACTAGGGTTGGAGGGGAAGGTGTAGGGGGTTGGTGCACCCCCAGCCCTCTATATATAGAGGAGTGGGCGCAGCCCTATCCCCTCCCCCAAGCCAAGGCCGGCGGCCCCAAGGAGGAAGAGTGGGGGGCAAGGAACCCCCCCTCTAGAAGCTCTATCTAGAGTTTAAACCTCTCTTGGCCGGCTGGGCCCTATGGGGCCTTGTGCCCCTGGCCCAATGCGGCCAGGGCACTCCCTCATAGGCCCATGCCCCCTCCCGGAAGGTGGGGCCACGTTGGTCCCCTTCCGGAAGGTTCTAGAAGCTTCCGGTACAATACCGATTAACTCGGAACAATTCCGAACTCCAAAAACTGCACTGCCTTATATGAATCTTATTCTCCGGACCACTCAGGAACCTCTCGTGATGTCCCGGATCCCATCCGAGACTCCGAACAAAAAATCATAAACCAATTATCCAATCTATCCTAGCGTCGAGACACGTTAAGTGTGACCCTGCGGGTTCGAGAATATGCAGACATGATCTTCTATCAATAATCAGCGGGTGCGGAAACCCATATTGACTCACACACATTCATCGATGATCATATCGATGAACCACGATGCCGATTCAATCAATCCCATATATATATTCCTTCGTCTCGCGATATTTTTACTTGCACGAGATTTGATCGTCTTGCATCATACCTAGTTCAATCTCGTTCACGCAAGTACTTTACTGCTCCGTAATCCGATATCACTTTGTGATTAACTCCTTAACCACATGCTTGCAAGCGGTGTTGATATCGACACGAGCGGGCCCGAAGTATATCTCTCCGACTTGGGAGGGACAAATCCCATCTCGATACATACAACCCAACAGATACTTTCCGATCACCTGAGAGACACCTTTATGATCACCCTCTCATAGGATGACATTTGATGACCTCAAAGCTTTCTTACGATACTAGGGAGTTGTATTATCTCATGGTCTAAGGAATACAATATTTGACATAAGAAAAGCTTCGCAAAGACGAACACGATGACACGATCTAATTGCTTCGCTTAGTTTGGGTCTGTCCATCATATCATTCTCCCAATGATATGATCTCATTATCAATTGACAACTCATGTCTATGGTTAGGAAACCTTAACCATCATTGATCAATGAGCTAGTCCATAGAGGCGTACTAGGGACACGGTGTTGTTCACAAACCACACAAGTATTAAAGTTTCCGCTTAATACAATTCTAGCATGGAATATAAACATTATCATGAACAATAATTATAATAATAACATCTTTATTATTGCCTCTAGGGTATAATTCCAACAGAGGGAGAGTAGGAAACCTACGTGGGGAGGAAGTCCCCTCCCTCCTCCCAACCGGCCAAGGAGGAGGAGTTGGAGGAGGACTCCTTCCTCCCAACCGGCCACCCTCCACCTATATAAGGAGGGGTAGGGTTGCCCCTACCGACACACCTCAAACCCTAGCTCTGGCGCCTCCACCTCCAAGTGCAGCCGCCGCCTAGGGTTTCCCCTCCAACTCGGCGACTTGGGGATTCCCCAAGCCCTACCCGCCGGCCACACCCTCCCCTTGGTGCCCTCTAAACCCTAGATCACCAAGGCCTCTCTCATACTCCACCATACTCGCTCCGGCTTAAGGCGAAGCCCTGCGAGATCTCCCCTCTACTTCTGACACCACGCCGTCGTGCTGCCAGAATCACGAGGAGAGTGCTACAACCTCCGCTGCCTGCTGAAACAAGGTTGAGGAAGGTCTTCATCGAGTACCGAACTTGTGACCGACTGCGGAAGCGCTGCCGGAACGCAGCGCCTGAAGGATCGTCTACGCGATCTTGAGATCGGCAAGAGTACGACTACATCACCCACGAGAATCTGCTCTCGTTAACCGCTTTGGAATCTTTGAGGGTGAGTTCCTCTATCGACTCGTTTCTACAATCTAGTAGATAGATCTTGGCTTGTTTGTTTGCATGCGGTAGAATTTTTTTGTTTTTCATGCTACGAACCCCTACACGAGGAGGCGAAGGTTGTTCGGCGCCTCGTACGTGTGTGCGAGCACGGATGCGCTACTGTTTTGCGGCGCTAGGACTTCCTCTCGATCTTGAGATCGACAAGAGATCGTTTACATCAACGACGAGTTGGACTCGTTAAGCTTTGTCGGTCTTTAAGGGCATGTTCTTTATGGATATACATTCGCCCGTTGTTTGTATCTAGTAGATAGATCTTGGTGTTGGAGATATGCCCTAGAGGCAATAATAAATATAGTTATTATTATATCTTTGTGTTTATGATAAATGTTTACATTCATGCTATAATAGTATTAACAAGGAAACATTGATACTTGTGTGATTTGTAAACTTAATTTGAAGTCCCTAGTATAGCCTCTATACTTCACTAGCTTGTTGGTTGATTAATGATTGTGGTTTCCCTATCATGAACATTGAGATGTTATCAACAACAAGATCATATCGTTAGGAGAATGATATGGTGGACATACTCCTATAGATAAGCGTAGCATAAAGATCAAGTCATTTCATTAGTTCAATTGCTATATGCTTTCGATACATAGTAACCTAATTCCTTCGACCATGAGATCATGCATATCACCTTTACCGGATGGATGCTTTGATGACATCAAACACCACACCGTAATGTGGTGGTTATAAAAGTGGCATTGAGTGTTCGGAAAGTATTGGTTGAGACACATGGATCAAGAGTGGGATTTGTCCATCCACATGACGGATAGATATACTCTGGCCCTCTCGGTGGAATGTCATCCAATTAGCTTGCAAGCATGTGACTTGGTCACAAGGGATCACATATCACGGGAACGAGAAAAGAGTACTTATCAGTAATAAGGTTGAACTAGGTATGCAGAGATACCGACGATCATAACCTTGGGTAAGTAACATATCGTGAGACAAAGGGAAATTGGTATCGTATGTAAGTGGTTCATTCGATCGCAAAGTAATCGTAGAAATATGTGGGAGCCATATGAATTTCCAGATTCCTCTATTGGTTATTGTTCGGAGAAGTGTCTCGATCATGTCCGCATAATTCACGAACCGTAGGGAGACACACTTAAGGATTCGACGTTGTTTGAGTAGTTATGGTATTATGAGAAAGAGACCGAATGTTGTTCGGAGTCTCGGATGGGATCCGGATATCACGAGGTGATCCGGAATGGTCCGGAGAATAAGATTCATATAAGGAAAGTCCCGTTTGAGTTCGGGAATGATTCCGTGTTTTCATCGAATGTTCTAGAAGGTTCGGATTGTCCCAAGACTCCGGGGAAGGGTACATGAATGTGTCATTGATCATTGAATGATTGCATCATGTACTAAGTGTTATTGCTGTCCCAAATAAAGGATTAAATTGAATCCTAAAACAGAAAGTCAAATGTCGGTTTGAAAGTCAAGCGCCAAAACAAGAAACGTGGGAAACAAGCAAGAGGAGTTGGAACCAACTTTGGAGGAGGAGTAGGACTCCTCCAGGCCGGCGCCCAGCCCAAGGCCGACTTGGGGAGGGACTCCTCCCTCCCCTGGCGCGCCAGGGACCTCCCTCCCATAAAAGGAGGGGCAGGGCTCCTCCCATAGACGCTTTACTTTCTACTCTAGATCTCCGGTTTAGAGCTGTTTTGGTTTAGAGCTTCTAATTGCTTTAGCCAACAGTTTAGAGCCTTCTAATTGGTTTAGAGCCCTCTAATTGGTGTGTCTAATTACTAGGCCACTAATCCTCTCTCTCATAAGCTCCACCATACCGCACCGGCTTAAGGCGAAGCTCGGGATCTCCCTCTACTTCCTGCAGACCACGCTTGTCAGGCCGAATCGAGGAGAGTGCTACAACCTCCATTTTCTTTGGAACAAGGGAGAGGAAGGTCTTCGCCGAGTAATCAACGTGTGACCGATCATGGAAGCGCCAGGAACGTGGCGCTGGAAGGATCGTCTACACGATCTTGAGATCGGAAGAGTGCGACTACATCACCCACGAGAATCCGCTCTCGTTAACCACTTTGGAATCTTCGAGGGTGAGTTCCTCCATCGACTCGTTGCTACAATCTAGTAGATAGATCTTGGCTTGTTTGTTTGTATGCGATAGAAAATTTTTGTTTTCCATGCTACGAACCCCTACAAAGGGTATCGAGCCGTGTCTATATGTAGATCTGTTGCACGAGTAGAACACAATGGTCATTGTGGGCGTT
Organism: Avena longiglumis; assembly: GCA_030063025.1. Taxonomy (NCBI): domain Eukaryota; kingdom Viridiplantae; phylum Streptophyta; class Magnoliopsida; order Poales; family Poaceae; genus Avena; species Avena longiglumis. The sequence goes on along the minus strand of CP125974.1, from coordinate 448,680,212 downwards.
GATGCTTTTATTGTAGATTACTTTTTGTGTACTTTGCATCTTGCGGTATGTTGGGATGAAGCGGCCCGGGCTAACCTTACATGACATCGTTCATGAGACTTGCTCCACGCTTGACATGTAACTTGTATTGCATAAGTGGCTTTATGGGTGCATGTTTCTCCTAGCATAGTTAAGATCCAATTTACAACGGTGATCAACAATGCTAGTATCAATGTTGTGGTTCTTGTTCGTAAGTTAGAACGACACTTATTGAAAGCCCCAAACCACGTAAAATATGCAAAGAAAGTAGAAGCGTCTAACTTTGTTTTGCAGGTGTCGATGATGTGATATGGCCATGATTGTGATTATATTCGATGTATGCAATGTTCCTTATTGTAAGTCGACAACCGCAGGAGCCATATGGTTGTCTTTAATTTATGTTAAGACCTGCGTGTCTATTCAAAGTAGTTGTAATAGTTGAAGCCGTGGGCGACAACCATGGAGAAGCGTCATTGACCTTGATGCAATGCCGGTGATGATGGAGATCATGTTCGTGCTTGAAGATGGAGATCGGAGGCACGAAGAAGAAAGGCCATATCATATCACATATATATTGAATTGCATGTGATGTTAATCCTTTATGCATCTTGTATTGCTTAGTAGACAGCGTAGCATTATAAGATGATCCCTCATGCACATCAATTTCAAATCATAAAGTGTTCACCCTTAGTTAGCACCGCTGCTAAAGCTTGTTGTTTCAAGCACCACGTGATGATCGGGTGTTCTAGATTACGCAAGTGTATACAACGTGAGCAAGCCAGATTTGCTCATGCGAAACTAAGGTTTGATCTTGACGAGCCTAGCATGTACGGACATGGTCTCGGAACACGGATTACCGAAAGGTAAAGCATGAATCGTATAGTAGATATGATGAACATGATGATTGTTCGCCATTGAAACTATATCAACTCTCGTGATGATCGGTGTTGATGTAGTGGATTTGGTTCGTGTTATCACTAAAACAATGTGAGGGATGTTGTTTTGAGTGGGAGTTCACCTAGTTTAATTTCATTAATTAATTTGAACTCAATTTGTCATAAACTTAGTCTAAACTATTGCAAATATGTTGTAGATCAATGGCAGCCCCTACCATCAATTTTAATGCGTTCCTAGAAAGAAAAGTTGAAAAACAATGGAAGCAACTTGGCGGATTGGTTCCGCAATTTGAGGATTGTCCTCACGGTGGTAATTTGACCTATGTCTTTGGATGCATTGGGTGACCCACTGCGGTGATGCTCCCGATGAAGTAAAGAACGTTTACCTCGCTCGGAAGAATCAGTACTCCATAGTTCAGTGTGCTATCTTGTATGGTTTAGAATCGGAGCTTCAGAAAAGGTTTGAAGAGTCAGACCCATATGATATTGTCGAGGATCTCAAATTGATTTTTGAGACTCATGCGGCAATTGAAAGCTATGAGGCTTCTGAAAAGTTCTTTAACTGCAAGATGGAAGAAGGCAGCTCCGTCAGTGAGCATGTGCTTAAGATGTCTGGGCACGCAAACAAACTTCAAAGCTTGGGTATTGTGATTCCTAATGCTTTGGGGATTTACCGTGTCCTCCAATCACTACCACCAAGTTACAAGAACTTTGTGATGAACTACAACATGCAGAACATGAACAAGACGTTGCCAGAACTCTTTGCCATGTTAAAATCTGCAGAAGTGGAGATCAAGAAAGAGCACCAAGTGTTGTTGGTCAATAAGACCACCAAATTCAAGAAAGGCAAGTCTAAGCAAAGGGACACTTCAAGAAGGGTGGTAAGAAAGCTACCACGACGAAGAAGACCAAGGCTGGACCTAAGCACAGCCGGAGTGCTTTTACCGCAAGGGAGAAGGTCCTTTGAGCGGAATTGCCCAAAGTACTTGGCGGATCCGAAGAAGCAACATCAAGAAGAAAGGTATATCGATATACATGTTATTGATGTGTATCTCACTAGTACTCGTAGTAGTGCACGGGTATTTGATCTGGTTCGGTTACTCATATTTGTAACTCAAACAGTCTGCAGAATAAACGGAAGCTAGCGAAGAACGAGGTGACGATGCGCGTGGGAAGCGGATCAAAGGTTGATGTGATCGCGGTCGCACGCTACCCCTTCATCTACCATCGGGATTAGTTTTATACTTAAATAATTGTTATTTAGTGCTGCGTTGAGCATGAACATTATCTCGGGATCTTGTTTATTGCAAGGCGGTTACTTGTTTAAGTCGAGAATAATGGTTGTTCGATTTATATGAGTAATATGTTTTACGCATGCACCTTTGATAGATGGTCTATTCTTATTGAATCTCGATAGTGGAAATACACATATCAACAACATTGAGGCTAAATGTTTGAAATCAAGCGATAATTCGAACTATACGTGGCACTGTCGTCTTGGTCACATTGGTGTGAAACGTATGAAGAAACTCCATTCGATGGACTTCTTGAATCACTTGATTTTGAATCACTTGAAAGATGCGAAGCATGTCGATGGGTAAAATGACTAAGACTCCATTTTACGGTATGATGGAGCGAGCTACGGACTTATTGGAAATCATACATACCGATGTGTGTGGTCCAATGAGTGTAGCATCATGTGATGGTTATCGTTATGTTCTTACCTTCACAGATGACTTGAGTAGATATGGGTATATCTATTTCATGAAACATAAGTCCGAAACTTTCGAGAATTTTAAGGAGTTTCAAAGTGAGGTAGAGAATCAACGTAACAAGAAGATTAAATTTCTACGTTCTGATCGTGGAGGTGAATATCTAAGTTACGAGTTTGGCGAGCATTTAAAGAAGTGCGGAATACTTTCACAATTGACACCGCCGGGAACACCACAGCGTAATGGTGTGTCCGAACGTCGTAATCGAACTCTCTTAGATATGGTTCGTTCTATGATGTCACTTACAGATTTACGGCTATCATTTTGGGGTTATGCATTAGAAACAGCCGCATTCACTTTAAATAGGGCACCGTCTAAATCCGTTGAAACGACACCGTATGAATTATGGTTTGGGAAGAAACCTAAATTGTCGTTCCTTAAAGTTTGGGGATCTGAAGCCTATGTAAAGAAGTTCTGACCGGACAAGCTTGAACCCAAAGCGGAAAAATGCGTCTTCATAGGATACCGAAGGAAACTATTGGGTATACCTTCTATCATAGATCCGAAGGCAAAACATTCGTTGCTAAGAATGGATCCTTTCTAGAAGAATTTCTCTCGAAAGAAGTATTTGGAAGGAAAGTAGAACTTGACGAGGTTGTTGAACCTTCTCTCGAAATTGCGAGTAGCGCAGACGGAAGAAGTTCTGTGGTGCTGCACCAATAAGGAGGAAGCTAATGATGATGATCATGAAACTTGGTTGAAGTTGCTCTGAGCCTCGGAGGTCAACGAGAACTCGTACCACTCCAGTTGGTATGATTCCGTTATGAATGTCATGGTGGTGGACAACACCGATGACCCGAGACATATGAGGAAGCGATGATGAGCCCAGATTCCAATAAATGGCAAGAAGCCATGAAATCCGAGATTGGATCCATGTACGAAAACCAAGTATGGACTTTGGTGGACTTCTGGGATGGCGGAAGGCTGTCGAGAACAAATGGATTTTCAAGAAGAAAGCAGATCTTGATGGTAATGTTCTGTCTATAAAGCTCGACTTGTCGCAAAAGGGTTTCGACAAATTCAAGGAGTTGACTACGATGAGACTTTCTCACGATGCGAAGCTAAAGTCTGTGAGGATTATGTTAGCAAGCTGCATATTATGATTATGAGATATGGCAGATGGATGTCAAAACAGCATTCCTCAATGGAGACATTGATGAAGAGTTGTATATGATGCAACCCAAAGGTTTTGTCGATCCTAAAGGTGCTAACAAGGTATGCAAACTTCAACGGTCCATCTATGGATTGAAGCAAGCATCCCGAAGTTGGAATCAACGTTTTGATAAGGTAATCAAAAGTTTTTGGTTTTATACAAACTTATGGAGAAGCTTGTATTTACAAGAAAGTGAGTGGGAGCTCTGTAGCATTCTTAATACTGTATGTGGATGACATATTGTTGATTGGGAATGATGTAGACCTTCTTAATAGTGTCAAGGAATATTTGAATAATAGTTTTTCAATGAAGGATCTTGGCGAAGCAGCTTACATATTAGGCATAAAGATTTATAGAGATAGATCGAAACGCCAAATATCATTGTCACAGTACATATTTGGACAAAGTTCTAAAGAGATTTGAAATGGAGGAAAGCAAGAAAGGGTTCTTGCCCATGTTGCTCAATACGACCTTGAGTAAAACTCAAAGTCCGACATCGGTAAGATAGAGAAAGGATGAGTAAGACTCCTATGCCTCCCATAGGATCTCTAATGTATGCCATGCTATGTACTAGACCCGACATTGCATATGCCGTTAGTTTAACTAGCAGATATCAAAGTGATCCAGAGTGGATCATTGGACATGATCAAAAACATCCTTAAGTACTTGAGAAGAACTAAGGATATGGTTCTTTCTTATGGAGGTGATGAACATTTCGTTGTTAATGGTTACACCGATGCTAGTTGGAACACCGATCCGGATGATTCTAAATCACAACTGGATACGTATTTATTTTGAATGGTGCAGCAAGCTTAGGAGGAGTGCAAAGCAAAGCGTTGTGGCGAGATCTTCAATCGAATCGGAATACATGGTCGCCGGAGGCTTCACAAGAAGCGATATGGATGAAGGAGTTCATTACAGCTGGGTGTGGTTCCAAGTGCGCTGGACCCAATGTCTATCTCTTGTGATAACATGGGCGCCATAGCCAATGCGCAAGAACCAAGGTCACACAATAAGTCAAGCATATCAAGCTGCGTTTTCACGCTATTCGAGAACATATCCAGGATGTGGATATAAAGATTTGCAAAGTACACACAGATCTGAATGTGGCGGATCCGTTGACTAAACCTCTCCCGAGGGCAAAACATGACCAACACCAAACTGCCATGGGTGTTCGGTATATTACCATGTAATCTAGATTAGATGACTCTAGTGCAAGTGGGAGACTGTTGGAGATATGCCCTAGAGGCAATAATAAATATAGTTATTATTATATCTTTGTGTTTATGATAAATGTTTACATTCATGCTATAATAGTATTAACAAGGAAACATTGATACTTGTGTGATTTGTAAACTTAATTTGAAGTCCCTAGTATAGCCTCTATACTTCACTAGCTTGTTGGTTGATTAATGATTGTGGTTTCCTATCATGAACATTGAGATGTTATCAACAACAAGATCATATCGTTAGGAGAATGATATGGTGGACATACTCCTATAGATAAGCGTAGCATAAAGATCAAGTCATTTCATTAGTTCAATTGCTATATGCTTTCTGATACATAGTAACCTAATTCCTTCGACCATGAGATCATGCATATCACCTTTACGGATGGATGCTTTGATGACATCAAACACCACACCGTATGTGGTGGTTATAAAAGTGGCATTGAGTGTTCGGAAAGTATTGGTTGAGACACATGGATCAAGAGTGGATTTGTCCATCCATATGACGGATAGATATACTCTGGGCCCTCTCGGTGGAATGTCATCCAATTAGCTTGCAAGCATGTGACTTGGTCAAAAGGGATCCAATATCACGCGAACGAGAAAAGAGTACTTATCAAGAATAAGGTTGAACTAGGTATGCGGAGATACCGACGATCATAACCTTGGGTAAGTAACATATCGTGAGACAAAGGGAAATTGGTATCGTATGTAAGTGGTTCATTCGATCGCAAAGTAATCGTAGAAATATGTGGGAGCCATATGAATTTCCAGATTCCTCTATTGGTTATTGTTCGGAGAAGTGTCTCGATCATGTCCGCATAATTCACGAACCGTAGGGAGACACACTTAAGGATTCGACGTTGTTTGAGTAGTTATGGTATTATGAGAAAGAGACCGAATGTTGTTCGGAGTCTCGGATGGGATCCGGGATATCACGAGGTGATCCGGAATGGTCCGGAGAATAAGATTCATATAAGGAAAGTCCTGTTTCGGAGTTCGGGAATGATTCCTGTTTTCATCGGAATGTTCTAGAAGGTTCGGATTGTCCCAAGCACTCAGGGGAAGGGTACATGAATGTGTCATTGATCATTGAATGATTGCATCATGTACTAAGTGTTATTGCTGTCCCAAATAAAGGATTAAATTGAATCCTAAACAGAAAAGTCAAATGTCCAGTTTGAAAGTCAAACCGCCAAAACAAGAAACTGGGAAACAAGCAAGAGGAGTTGGAACCAACTGGAGGAGGAGTAGGACTCCTCCAGGGCGCCAGCCCAAGGCCGACTTGGGAGGGACTCCCTCCTCCCTGGCCAGGACCTCCCTCCCATAAAAGGAGGGCAGGCTCCTCCCATAGACGCTTACTTTCTACTCTAGATCTCCGGTTTAGAGCTGTTTTGGTTTAGAGCTTCTAATTGCTTTAGCCAACAGTTTAGAGCCTTCTAATTGGTTTAGAGCCCTCTAATTGGTGTGTCTAATTACTAGGCCACTAATCCTCTCTCTCATAAGCTCCACCATACCGCACCGGCTTAAGGCGAAGCCTCGGGATCTCCCTACTTAGGTACCACGCCAGCCTGGGAATCGCGAGGAGAGTGCTACAACCTCCATCACCTTGGAACAAGGGAGAGGAAGGTCTTCGTCGAGTCGAACGTGTGACCGATCATGGAAGCGCTGCCGAACGTATACCTGGAAGGATCGTCTACACGATCTTGAGATCGGGAAGAGTACGACTACATCACCCACGAGAATCCGCTCTCGTTAACCACTTTGGAATCTTCGAGGGTGAGTTCCTCCATCGACTCGTTGCTACAATCTAGTAGATAGATCTTGGCTTGTTTGTTTGTATGCGATAGAAAATTTTTGTTTTCCATGCTACGAACCCCTACACTTGGTACATAGTTGTTTCTATCGTAGGAATTTTTTTATTTTCTATGCTGTGAACCCTACATTAACCATATGAACGTACCACCAAACTCCAACTTGTTCAGCATTGACTCTAAATAATGCCACTCGACTCCGTCATATGCTTTCATCATATCAAGCTTCACTGCACAAACATCATTCTTTCCTTTTTTTCCTCCTCTTCATCGTATGCACAGTCTCATACGCTACCAAGACGTTATCAGTTATAAGGCGACCGAGAATAGACACACTTTGTTCTTATCCAATTACATTCTCTAACAAACCTCTCAGTCTATTTGCTATAGCCTTTGCTGCTATTTTGTAAAGAACAGGACAAAGAGATATTAGACGGTATTGAGAAATATTTTGGGGGTTACGCACCTTCGGGATCAAGGTAATCGCTGTATCATTCAGACCCTCTAGTAGAGCTCCCCCATTCAGAAAATATAGCAAAGCTGGCACAATGTTAGGACTCAATAGAACCCAATGCCGCTGAAAAAATCCAGCGGTAAAACCATCAATACCAGGTGCCTTAGACGATGCCATCTGAAAAAGAGCCGATTTAACTTCTTTCTCCTCAAAAGGTTTCAGTAAATCTTCATTCATCGCATTTGTTACTCGAGGTCCAACCAAACTCAAAAGTTCATCCATGTTCCTATACCCTTGAGAGAGATATAGATTTTGGTAGAACTGTTGCACTTCCTCGTGCACCTCCTCCATACGCTATAGAAAGTATCATCAGCTCGCTGGAGTGTACTGATCCTATTAATCCTTTTGCGTTGGGCAGCCTGGGCCTGAAAATAAGACGTATTGCGATCACCAGCCCGAAGCCATTGCACTCTAGACCTTTGTTTCAGCCAAACCTCTTCCCGCCTGAGAGCCTCACGTAGCTGTTTTTCTATCGATCTTTCCTCAACAGATGGGCCTCTGTCCAATGAAATTTTCCGAAGCCGCTCGAGTATTCGCTGTAATTTCTGAACTTTCTTAGTCATACTACCAAACTCTCGAGCGCCCCGTTGGCCTAAATCCTTCTGAACATTTGCAAGTGCATCAACGACACCCTACAAACCCTTTGACCTGCTCCACTCGTCCAAATTTCCCTCACTTTTGCATCATACTCCGAGTGGGACTGCCAGACATTTTCATAACGGAAAGATTTCACCATATTCGACCGTGCTCCTGGTGGTGCTGATCTCAAATCCGAGTGGAACCTTCTCTATTTTTCGACAGAATTGAATACCTTCTTAGACCATGTATAGAATGCAAAGTTTTTTTAGGTAAAGTATAGAATGCAAAGTTGCATATATGTTAAATAATGTTAGTTTTTGTTTTATATTGCTAGATTCTTTTATGTGTTGGACTGAAGGCCATAACGTGTATGGGTGTGTCAAGTTTTTTAAGAAACTTAAGTGCATGACAATTGAGTTGATAAAAAATAAAAATAACTAAATGATGAAAAACACTCAATGATGTCTGTCTTTATAACCACCCAACGAATTAATGTGGAAAAATCATAGTACTGTACTAATGATCGGTAGAGGTAGCATTTGCATACTTGTGTTTTTATTCCATCTGTCATTTTCACTTTTTTTGTCAGTTATTTACTAGTGTGCGTGATGTAGTCTTGTAGACATGATGCTTAGTACTCACTTTTTTGTGTCGGTTATTTACTAGTGTCAGTTATTCACTTTTTTTGGAGTATATATTAACCGTAAATAGGCAAATGCACTATAATGACTTTCTATTTGGAACTTCGTAAATATGGCACCGTATTAATATTGATTTTCTCGTATTTGTATCTTTGTTGTTGTGTTCTAAATTACATGTTTATTTTTACTGATTGTTTTTTGACATATAGAGAGAACGAATTTTGTTGATCTGGAGATTGCATTCTCATAGCTAACAGGGTGTCAAAAAACATACGTACAAACTTTACTAAATCATGTGTGCTCTCAAGGTTCAACTCCGCTAACACAAAATTACTTGTATTATCCCATGTTGCGATTGATGTTGCTTCATCACTAGGATCGCTCATGTTCTCCTACAAAATGAGAATATGGAACAACCGATTCTATATCTTTCGAACTCGAGGCATGATAAACAACTCAATAGTGCATGCCTAAAAAATGTTCCTTTACATGACTCAGAGACTTTATATCTCGTTACTACAAACAAACAAAAAACTCACACATGTACCCATTTACAATCTTGAATTGTGATCTCTATTCCAACCTATGGTCTAAACCCTCTTGACAAGCCACACAAAAATGATGCCACATAGTAGTTGCCCCTATCCCAACTAAGCTCACTAACTAATGTCTGTATTAATGATCATATGTCTCTGAATCAATTCAGATGCCTATTTGTAAACTACATAACTGCCGATATGGGTTTGTATGATAGATCATTCATTTGACTATTATGGACCAAGGGAAGAGGACACTATTATGGAGCAAGGGAAGAGGTTCTGTCAATTGGTGGTGGTGAATCTTTATTATGCCGATGGTGAATCTTTATTATGCTATTGTATTGACAGTAAGTAGGTGAAGAGATTTTAGTGAAATTCCATTTGAAAGTTTGTAAGTACTTAGATCTGAATTAGTATTGGAAAAACATTGCCACACAATAGTATTATAAAAAAAATAGTTGAGCTAGGGGCAATTGCCCTCCTCTTGTCCACAACTAAGCTTAGTAACTGATGTCAGTATCAATAATCAAATGTTACAGGCGATGGTCGGTGTTTGGGGTTACTGGAAACTACTAGAGAAGAGTTTTACAATGTTGACAAGTTTGTATGGTCAACGGATAAACTTGAACAATTGTTCCCACTTTTGATTTTTTTTCACTATGGTAGATAATTAAGGCACACTATTTAACCTTAGTAACTAAATTTGTTTTTTGTTGCAGAAAACTATATTTCTAGCTATATTTTTAATTTCACTTAGAACCAAATCTCTTCTGCGACACGCAAGAAAGTTAAACCATGTTGATCTAGAAGGTATCATCCTTTTGAGTGGATTTCTCAAAACCAGTTTGCGAAAATTTATAAATTATAGCAAAATATTAGAAAGATACATGGATATTATATTTGAGCCAATGTATACTATGTGAGCTCTCCCTAACCAAGATACAATCTAGAAAGATAGTATAACAGTTGGATCATGCAATAAGTCATCATCCTTCTCTTGTCCCTTATATCTTACCCCATCATTTGTCACTTCTTTTAGGTTTCGGAACAACCTACAATATATTTTAATTCTTATTGTTATTGGTATTTGTTCTTATTATTATTGGTAGCCGTTTCCTTTTTGTACAAAAACTTCCATCAGATTGTGTCCTTTATATCGATATTGTTAAGACCTGGTTGCAATTATTTTTATCCGGCATTGGTTCCATTTCACATAATTTCAACAATTGTAACATATGTCTCACATGAACACTAGGACACTAAGTAACTTGAACATAAGAGAAGTAGTTGACTTCTAAAAGTTGAACTATAATGTCTATATAGTACATAAGAGAACTATATGTTTATGAAAATAGTAAGAGAACTATATGAACATTAGAGAACTATATGTTTCTGAAAATAGTACAAACCTTACTTGATAGTGAGGATATATATAAAGAATGATATCTATTTTTTTTCATGTTGTATTGAGTGGAGCTAAATCCAGGAACGCAGAAAAAGTGAGAAACACTTGCGGAAGGGAGAAAAAAAATCCCAAAAAGGGTATTGCAGTATGAGAGCGAGCACTAGCTAATGAACAAAGGGTGCAGCGCAAACATAAAATTGTTGCTTAATTTGGTCCTAAAAATGTCTTTTATGGGAATGTCCCTTGATGACATGTGTCCTTGAGATGTCTCCAGGAAGTGTCTCTATAGCTCACTTTTTTGGTTAATGTAATTTTTAGTGTAAAGTGTACATTTATCTAGATTTGTACATATGGATCGTCGCAATATCACTCCTATGAAAAAAATCATCCTATATGTTTTATCTTTGTTGCACTGTTCTACCCTTAGATGTAAAATAACACCTAGATTTTTTTAGAAATGTACACTTTCTAATTATATAAGTTTTACCTAGATAATTATATGGCTTTGGTGTTTGGTAGAATCGATGACCCATTTGAAATATTATGTTGATGAAAATAGCATACGCGTACGTGTTGTTCCTCAACAACACAAATGGATATAACATATAATAGTACTATAGTGCTAAAGAGTTAGGCTGGTCCTAGTGGGAGTATCATAGCTAGTATCATGCATGCTATGTTGGCAAAAATCTTATGTGGCACAATAATTAATGAAAAAAGAGATGGTTAGAGTATCATAGGTAGATACCGTATCATAGCACGTAAAACTAGAAAATTCTCATACAAATAAATCTTGTACACAATTTTGTATTGAGATTCTACAAATTATTAAATATAGTACTAGTATGACTACCATATGATACCATGCATTATGAAGATAGTATCATACACTAGTATCATATGCATGATACTAGTAGTATGATACCACCACTATGACCAGCCTTATAGCATCGCCGGATTCTAGGTGAGAGATGCGTAGAAAGTGAGGACTGCTATATATACGACAAATTACTTACGCCAACTGTACGACACAAGGAGACACACCGACTTGCACGGAGGACACTGCTTCTCTGCCTACTTCAAGCATGGCATCCTCCGTTGCAACAGGTTTGTCGCTGGCGCGCTGCCGTTGCCATAACCATGTCGTCCTTTGCTAAGGCCGCTTGGTCGCAGGCGCCACTGCTGTACCATTCGTTGGCGTTCCGTTGCTGCCGCTTGGTCGCCGGAGGCTCTCGGAGCCTATGCTGCAACGTCCAACCACATCGTCCTTGGCTGCTGCCTCATGGTCTCTAGCGCCGCTGCGCTTGGTTGCCACTTGGACAAACAAAGCCTTGTATAATTTTTGGACGGGAAATATCGTATGTAAAGCAATTTCCATAAAAGATATACAGAGGGGGAGAGAGGTATACAACCAATATCATGATATGCAGTTTGATTAACCCTAATGGCATGCTATTTTTTTGTCTAGATGGTGCTCCCGTTGAATGTTACATGTGAGATTGGAAATAAACTTGAGACATCGTAGCAACGCACGGGCATAAACTAGTATTTAAAGGTAATAGGTATCATAGTGAGAAAAAACAATTGTTTGATGGTAAAAGAGTAGGAAAACCATGTGGCTCAATGAATAAGGAACTTCCCTTGCTTTTATTTTGCTACATTACAACCATCATACAATCTATAAAACAAGTACCTCTGGGAAGGAGTCTTCCCGAAATTTCATTAAGCTAAGGTAGGAGCGCTCCTTGGTGAGAAATCCATAAATTCGGTCTTGACAGGACTCGAAATCCGGTCGTTGTGGGCCATATTAGAGCATACTATAATCGTGTCTACTTTTTTTGTCTTGGTCTTGGTAGGAGTAGTATTCTTGCAAACTAGATCATTGATTTTTTGGTTTCTACTTTATCAAAAATGACATAGTGCCTACTTTGAGCCCACCCGCAATTTTTATCCTATAATCGCCACTGCGGCAGGGTAACCTAAACCCTGAAGTCTGCAGCCAACACAAAACTACATTTACTAGATTTAGGGGTGCGCCTTGGCGCACGATCCCGTTAATTTCAAACCAATTTGGCGATTATAAATAGCTAGAAATATTTACCAAATAAGTGTCAAGGCTCAAGATTGATAGATGATTTTCAAATGAAAGTTTGAAGAAGGTTTAGGGTTTAGCCCAAGTACATGAACAAAAAATAAAATGTTCTTTAGTTTTGTTAAGACTTAAATTTGGTAGACAATTTCAAATGAGATTTATTAGCTTATTCTATGAACTTTGCCATTTGTAATATAGTACATAATATTCTTCCTTGACGGCATGGCTAGAACGTAGTCACAACAGTCACAACATTGGTATCATACATCTGGAAAAAAGCATGCGCTAAAACTGTGAAAAAATGCAAGCTAAATTTAGGTGAGAAATAGAGATATAATATTGAAAAATTACACCCTATGATGATAAGAAAGTGTAGAAAAAATAATAATGTTGATCGTCTCATGTCGATCGCTTAAAGCCATTGATCGAATAATAAATGTGTATCTGCAACTCCCTATGCTTGGAACCGCATAAATTTTAGAAATGTAAGTATCAATAAACATATATCACATAGTTCGATGCAATACTTAAATATATCTTGCTCCCATTGTGCAGTACAAAGATATGGAATCATAGAACCAGTCACCAAAGAAATAAGGTGAAATTCAATATCATGCTGGTTGATTCCCCCTTTTAGTTTCTAGAACCGAGGTCAAGGCTCAAGAGAAAACGTACCTGCTAATACTCATGTGCATAGAGACGATTTCTCCCCTGTGATAGTTCAAGTCTATGTCATAACAGCCAGAAATACTGTTGTAATACAAGTGAAAAATGCTAGCACATATAAATATAGTGTACTCTTTAATAGACCCTATGATAGCCGACGGGTTTCGAGTGTGCAAATAAATGAACCAGTGTGTAGAGGAAACAAATAGAAGCATGGACAATTTACCAAGACAGGATAAAAATCACTGATAGTTTATTTTCTGATAGCAAATGACACAAGAACCTGTAAGAGCTTAGAAAGGTCATGTAAAGCAATGTTCGTGAGGTAACTACACTACATTTCTAACTCGTAGTATGTCAAGATTTATTTAGTGCAATGAAACCTTTCCATGATAAAAAAATGGCTGAAGAGAGCGAATTTGGTTATATCATTGATTAGCCTAAGAATCAGAATATATAATACTAACTATATATGAGGTGTGTCTAGCATCTGATAATTGTCACATGGATTTTCACTATTGTACTGGAGAACGCAGAAAACTGGGCATAGATATTTATCTCCGAACTCTTTGGCAAAAAAACAAAATATATTATAGTCCATATGGCATACATAGTTGAATCAACACACTGTTAAGTTACATAAGAAACTTATATCCATATAGCTCCCGATACATAATTGCTCAAAGCCTCAAACCCTCAAACCCCCAAAGACAAACCAAAGGCAATATCATTTGGCTCCCTTATAGAAAGAGCTAATTCAGAACTACAAAATATGTTTCTTACCACAGTAATGTGCAGGACAAATGAAGTTCCAGAAGAACTGAAGCCTACTGCAAACTTAATGTCAAATTTCTACAAAAAGATGGTAGATACTCAGATTTTACAAATAGCAGATTAACCAACAAACGTTTTCTAAATCACAAGGAGCGCAAATTCTCAGTATGGCGTCCGGTCACCCCCAAAATCTCACATTACGTCCCCACCATAACCATGCAAATCTGGTATACCTGAAACATTGAAGTGTCTCATACTGTCAACACCCGGATTTTTCAATCCTAGATGCCTGTTATGCCATACATCGCAATCCCAGGATTACCATTTTTGCGAGACATAACAGAATTGGATACCATAGTACATCATCCATTACAAACAATACATAAGTTCTTACACAAATAGGGATCTCATGATCCAGTTCTTAATACAACATCAAGCAGCGGAATACGTAACAATAACGGTAGCGTAGGCGAAGCTCCATCTTCGGGGTCACAGGCAATGCTGACGATGGGAGATGATCCTAGTTGTCGTAACCTTCCTGGGGTCCATCTTCCAGGTACTCCTCTTCATAGTCTGGCCATGGGAATAGCCAGGGACAAAGCCATGAGTACTCTTTAAGTACTCGCAAACTAATACTAATAGGTAAAGGGGTTTTTGGATAATAGGACACTAGGCTCTAGGGTTGTTTTGCAAAAGCCAGATTTATCTCTACTAAGCTCCAAAGCTAGTCACAATTTTATAAATCCTAAGCGGGAACTTGTATTTCATATCACAACTCTGTTGTGGTCAAGTCAAAGTCTCAATTCATCTCACAGGTCATTTTGAAAAGTCTGACGGGGGAACAGTATGGCCACTCCAACTGTCCATAACCGCGGACGCGGCTATTCGAATAGTTTGACACTCTGCAGAGATTGTACACTTTCACCACAACATTCGATACATCCGTCAGGAACAAATCCTGAATTCACCATACTCAGTATGCGGATAATCAATCCTAACCTTTCGATTACACGCCCTAGTACAAGCACCTCTCCTGTGAGTTTGGCCTCCCAACCATGACCAACTGTCATCTTGGGTACTGCACAAGTGGACAATCTTCACAAGGTAGCCTCAGCTCAAACCTTGGCCGTGAGGGAACTAATACTAAGGAATATAAGTTTCCAGTCAAGCCCTACCCAATATTCGGGTATTGTGGTTGTACGATAAAATTGGAATGGTATCGCATCCAGACAACCATCAGTTTTATAAAGGGCTAAGGCTCATGCCTCAACATTTTTATCACCAAAATTCTCAAGTGTTTGGAAACACATGTCCAAAACATTTCAATAGAATGATCCATCATTCCAAGGTTTTCATAACCATTTTTCCACCAAGTATTACCATCTAAAGTTTATCAAGTTTTATGCTTAGCACTAGCATCTACAGGTGGGGGTAGTAATGATGAGGGGGTGGTAACTAGTGGGGTTTCAACTAAGTACAACCTTATGTCTCAGGCTGATGTCAAGGTTTCTAACTTAGGCCAAATTTTATGCTCTTTATGCAACCTTCAGCATCTTTCCAATATCTACCAGTCACTTAAGTAAACTCTAAATAAGCTTTGATAAAGAAATAAATTAAGAAGCTTGCACATAAAACTAGGATTGATTTATCAAATGGGTATGATCACATATGCTTAAGGCATATAGTAGTCATAGAACAAGTATGGGTTTGTTGCATCAGTAGGGTATATTGCAAGGGTTAGCTTGCATCAATGTCAATATAAGCTTGCCTTATGCAGAGCAGTGGTTGAAGTTCTCCTCGGCTTCTTCTTCATAGTATCCTCCTTCCTCCTCGTATCCTTGGTCGGTACTAGCGTCTATGAATGAATACGAGGTACACAATCACCAAACAATACTTAACTACTTGCAATCATCACACACAAGGGTCCTATGGATGATCTAGCATCATCCCTAACATTACAAGGTTAAGGCTTGGTTTAAATCTTTTTATTTTTAGAAAAGTAATTTCTACTCATTGAAAACTACCTAAGATTTAATATTCTCCAAACCCAACATGGGATCATGTTGACACATGTCATCACCACATATTGTAGTTCATGGGAATGTGATTTAAAGTGGTGTCACAATTTAATAAGGTTTTACCCTTTTATTTTAATTAATTAAAGTGGCTAGAAATGCTTATGTAGCATTCTTTTATTACTTGAACATTAGTTCTGCAAGTAAACCTATATATTTTTATATATTCTGAAAGGTATGGTTAAATGTGATTTTTGAGAGTTGGAATCAACTCAAAAGCTATTATGGTTTAAATTTAAAAAATGTTTGAATGCAGAAAAGCTTCTGCCTTGTTATTTTTACCATGGGTGATCTATAGATCCAAATGACTTGAATCCAACGGGCTTGGATTCAGCATTCACACACATTTCCAACAAAATTGGTTTCATTAAATTTGGTGCACTGAATCGATCTGGGTTGATTTTTGAAGCTGGGTCAGAAGTGTATTTGAATTGAAATAGAAAAAGTTTAATTTGAATAACTGGGCTGCGCGGGGAAAATTACTAGGCCGGCCTGCTAAGCGCAGTGCTCCCGCGGGCTGCTTAAGTGGGTGTCCCCACTCGTCAGTGACACGGGGCTGTGCGAAGCGGTATGGGGCGGCGTGGATCGTTCGATCTAGTTCTAATCTAATGGCTGGGAGTCATCGTCGACGCGAGACAACTCCAGCGAGAACGAAACCTAGCGCGACCAGTGAGGGTCGCTGGGGGCTCACCGGGGTACTGGCGAGGGTCGGCGAGGCGGGCGAACGACGAAGTCGACGACGGCGAACTCAGGGGTGCTCATGGCTCCCGGGCGGCAATCGGCTCCTTCTTCTCCGGCAGCGGCAGGCTCCAGTGAAATTCCGGCGGGGTGGTGCTCGCCTTGCTCTGAGAATGGTGTGGCACGATCATTGAGGAGAGGGGAGTGAGATGGTGTGAAGAAATCGTGCGGGGGTGGCCTCTATTTATAGTCGAGCGAGGGGACCATCGGGGCGCACGGTGAGCTCGTCGGGGGCGATGTTACAGGCGGCTAAAGGCATGGGCAAGGGTAGGGGACGGTGCGGTGTCTCCTGGCGATGCTCAACGACATGGTCTCGAGGCATGGGGCGGTGTGGTTTGGTCTGGAACGAGCGGTGCTCTGCGCGGCAGAGCGGCGTCTTCGACGACGGGCGGTGGCTGTGCGGCACGGGGCAGCAAACGGGGATGTCTGGCGGTCTCTTGGGTCGGTGGGGATTGTGTATGCACGCGGCGGGGGCGGCGCGCGGTCTGTGGGTGATGGTCGAGGGTGGCGCTCTGGCGCACGCTCGGCATGGTCTGGCGCTTGCGCGTGGTCTGCTTGGCAACGCTTCATGGTGGGGAGTGAGTGGCGGCGGACGGTGGGCTGCCTCCCAGACATGCTAGCGAGGCTTGCTGCTGCTCCTAGCTTGTTGTCGACTATGGGGTGGCAAGAGGGTGCTCGGCTATTCACCATTGATGACAATGGCAAGCTCACAGTGGTGCTAGTGCCTGGCTAATCTTCCTAGATGATGTACTGAGTTGTGTGTGAGCTAAATGGGGAACCAGTTAGGCAAGAATCGCTGCTCACAATAGTGTTTGATGTTTGTTTGATTTGTGTCTGCAACCTGTTTGATGAAATGGCCGCATGAAATCAAGTTTTGAATTTTGAAATGATTTTTGGTGGGTTTGCTAGATTGGTGCTGGTGAGTCTACAGATGCTTGGGTTTTGAAAATTGAGCTTGTTTGAGTAGTTTTTGAAAAAGTGGGATCTTCCCATATGATAAAGATTCAATTTTGAATTGTCATTTAAACTATGCATTTGAAAGTTTCTAGATGATCACAAAGTGGGCCTTGATACCTTGTTATGAGTACATTCAAGGGGTGCAAAGATCTAGAAAAGTTTCTGTTAGGTTCTAAAAGTTTGAGACAGCCAAAGTAGGCATGGGAGTTAAATTGGCCAAAATGAACATTCATTTCATATATGTGTTTTGATTTACTTGCCTTTAGGAAAAGTGTGGGAAATGTTTTAGATGATGTTTATTTCACCTAAGAAACATTATACAAGCAATGGAACAAACAAACAAGGTGATTTTAAAAGAATTCAAAATCCATGCATACACCTATGCATGCATTCATGATTTCATTTAGAAAAGTTTTTGTTAACCCTAATTTTGATGATTAGAATTTGATGATCCAAGCTTAGTATTTTTGGGATGTCACAAACCTTCCCCCCTTAAACAAAATATCGTCCCGAGATTTGAAAAAGGACGAAAATATTACCTAGGATTTGAAGAGATCGGGAAACTCTGTCCTGATGTGATCTTCGCGCTCCCAGGTAGCTTCCTCTTCTGTGTGGTTGCTCCACTGAATCTTGAGAAACTTGATGCTTCGGGTTCGGGTAGTTCGAAAAGCTTCTTCCAAAATGCGGATGGGTACTTCGGGATAGGTCAGGTCATCGTTGATCTCTATGGTCCGGTGGTCGATATTCTTGAACACTTCGGTCTTCTCGGGGACTTCGAGACACTTGCGAAGTAACGAGATATGGAACACATTGTGCATAGCTGACATCTCTTCAGGTAGTTCCAATTTATACGATACTTCTCCTCGATAGTTCAAAATTTTGAAAGGTCCGATATATCTGTGGGCTAACTTTCCTTTGAGTTGGAAACGCTGCATTCCCTTCAATGGCGACACTTTCAGATAAACAAAATCTCCTATGTTGAAGGCGAGGTCTCGACGTCTCTTGTCGGCGTAACTCTTCTGTCGGGATTGGGTGGTATTGAGGTGCTCACGAATCTTGTGAACCTTCTCTTCTGCTTCTCGGAGGATGTCAGGTCCGAAAATCTGACTCTCTCCTACTTCCGACCAGTTCAAAGGGGCGCGACACTTTCTTCTGTACATGAATTCAAATGGGGCCATTTGCAAACTGGCTTGGTAACTATTGTTGTAGGAAAATTCTGCAAACGGCAGACAGTCTTCCCACTTGGATCCATATTCTAGCACACATGCTCTAAGCATATCTTCGAGTATTTGGTTTACTCGCTCCGTTTGTCCATCGGTCTGAGGGTGATACGTGCTACTGAAATCTAGGCGGGTTCCTAAACCTTCTTGGACTTTCTTCCAGAATCTCGAGGTAAACTGAGTTCCTCGATCCGATACTATGTTCTTGGGGACTCCGTGCAAACTGACGATTCTAGCGATGTACAACTCTACTAGCTTCGAACTCTGATAGGTGGTTTTAACGGGCAAGAAATGGGCGACTTTGGACAATCTGTCCACTATGACCCAGATAGAGTCATTTCCCCTACTAGAAGTACGTAGTCCAGTGATAAAGTCCATTCCTACAGAATCCCATTTCCATTCCGGAATTTGCAAAGGTTGCAACAATCTAGCAGGTCTTTGATGTCCTGCCTTGACTCGCTGACATATATCACACTTGGCGATATAGCTTCCGATTTCTCTCTTCATCTTATGCCACCAAAATTGCTCTTTCAAATCTTGATACATCTTAGTCCCTCCGGGATAGATAGAGTAAAGAGTATCATGATCCTCCTTCAAGATAACTTCTTTCAACTCCGAATCTGCTAGTACACAAAGGCGTCCTTTGTACCACAGAACTCCTTCTTCGTCCTCGGTGAATCCGGGTACTTTGCCCGTACCGATACGACGCTTGATTCCGTCGATACTGGCATTTCCCTTCTACGCCTCTTTAATCTGACTGATCAAAGTGGGCTGAAGTTTTATGCTAGCCAAAAATCCTTCACTTACTAATTCCATTCGAAAATCTTCCATCTCCTTGTGCAAACTTGGTTGCTCCTTCAAAATCATGGAGTTCAAGCGGCACGACAATCTGCTAAGGGCATCGGCTACCACGTTGGATTTACCATGGTGATAGTGAATGTCCAGGTCGTAATCTTTGATTAGCTCAATCCATCTTCTCTGCCTCATATTCAACTCCTTCTGAGTGAATATATACTTTAGGCTCTTGTGATCCGAATAAATCTCACAACGGTTTCCCATTAGGTAATGTCTCCATGTCTTCAGGGCTAGGACTACTGCTGCGAGTTCGAGGTCATGGTTGGATAGTTTTGCTCGTGTTGCTTCAATTGTCGAGATAGATAAGATATAACTTTGCCTTCTTGCATTAGTACACATCCGAGACCAATCTTGGATGCATCACAATACACATCGAAGGACTTCGTGATATCCGGCATGATCAAGATTGGGGCTGATATCAATCTCCTCTTGAGTTCTTGAAAACCCGCTTCACATTTGTCGGTCCATTCAAACTTCTTGTCCTTCTTCAGCAATTGGGTCATGGGTCTGGCGATACTCGAGAATCCTTCTACGAATTTGCGGTAATATCCCGCCAATCCGAGAAATGCACGAACTTGGGTTTGAGTGGTTGGGGCTTGCCAATCTTCTACATCTTTCACTTTGGCAGGGTCAACGGCAATTCCTCCGGCTGATACAATGTGACCGAGGAATCCTACCTCCTGTAACCAGAATTCACATTTGCTAAACTTTTCATATATCTGATGCTCTCTAAGGGTTCCAAGAATGGTCCTTAGGTGTAGGTCATGTTCTCCTTCTAATTTGGAATAAATCAGAATGTCATCGATGAAAACAACGACAAACTTATCCAGGAAGTCCATAAAAATCTTATTCATGAGGTTCATGAAATAAGCGGGGGCATTGGTTAATCCAAAAGACATGACTATATACTCGTACAATCCATATCTGGTGGTAAAGGCAGTCTTTGGAATATCCTCTGCACGAATTTTGAGTTGATGATAGCCAGTTCTAAGATCAATCTTAGAAAACACCTAGGCACCGGTCAACTGATCAAACAAATCTTCTATCTTGGGCAAGGGGTACTTGTTCTTGATGGTGACATCATTCAACTTCCGACAATCCGTACACAAACGGTTACCTCCATCTTTCTTGTCCACATATAAGACAGGTGATCTCCATGGTGACGCACTTGGTTGAATCAATCCAATTTCTAGCATGGAATCCAGTTGCTTCTTCAGTTCTGCTAGTTCCGACGGGTTCATACTATAGGGTCTCTGGGCTATGGGTCCTGTTTCGGGGATTAGTTCGATGATAAACTCGATATCCCGATCTGGGGGCATACCGGGCAAAACATCGGGAAATACATCGGGGTATTCACAAACTATCCGGACTTGGTCAATGGTAGGTTGGGCTAGTGTCGGGGGGTTGACCTCGGGTAGGTCAGATACGGGGAAAGACAGAGGTACAATCCCCGTCTAGTTTCCGAGTTACGGTCCAGGTCGGCCGAATCATGAATATGTCGGCCGATGTACGGAGGCGAGAAGCCCGTGTATATCTATCAGCGATTACGGCCGAGTTACTAAGAGGGTCGGCCGGGTTAGCCCAAGTGATCTTGATGCGGTGAAGAACGAGCCAGTTACACAAGGTAAGGTAAGGCCGAGTGATCTGAAGCTTGCGGGAGAAGGAGAAGCCCAAGGTCAAACTATAGTTGCAGCTAGAAGGAATCGAGCGGAGCCAAGCACAAGAGACAAGGATGCACAGTCGGAGAGGCGAAGGAGGTCACGGAGGTGACAATCACGAGCCCGAGGCACGCAGGAGGGGGCCACTGGAGCCTTGCCGTCGTTAGAAGGGCGACAGGGAAAGGAGGGCCGAACTACTATTTTGGGACAAGCATATTCCACGAATATGCTTGCTCTCGACCTAAGGGCACCCAAGGCACTCCTTTATAAGGGAGGCTTGGACCACGAGGAAGGCATCGACTCTTTGAGCCTTTGTTAGGTGGGAGATTCATCTTGTCCCCTCAGATACAGCTCGAGGAGCGCTTGTAACCCAACAAGAGAGAAATAAAGATCCTAACTTTAACAACTTGAGTGTGGACACGGTTGCATCTTCCCTCCCCAGATCCCACTAGCATCCATTGGCCCCATACTTTAGCCTACCCATGGCATCTGCCGTGCCACCACCACGACAGTTGGCGCCCACCGTGGGGCCAGCAGCGGTGCTAGCTGGAGTTGTGATCCGAACGGGAAACTTCATCAACACCGGCGAGCGCGTTGTTTCTGGCTTGGTCCAGAGATTTGGTCTCTGCGAATATGTCAGTGACAATGCAGGAAGCTTCAGGGGGAAAACTCCCCCGCGCAATGGGGTCTTTATCAGCCTGGGCGAGCATAGGGTCTACGTCGGCGTCGACATCACCGGCATTTATCCTCACCAGGTTGTTGTTGCAGGAGAGCCACCTCGTAGCGCAGCAAGCCGCCCATCAAGAGAGCATCCTGCATGAAGCGTCGAGGTGATGGTCGCAGCAGGAGCTCAAGTTGGAACAACAGTAGCCGGGTCAAGTAGAGAACCCACCGCAGGCGCACAAGGCGCACCCAAGCAGACCACGCTGCAAACCACTGAGGTAATTCCGCCAGTGACAAACCCGACCGAGCTACATGACACCACCCCAAAGGCACCACGAGTGAGAGGGCCACCTCTGGAAAGGCCAGAGAACATTCTTCAGGCGACTATAGAAAACTTAACCACACCTGTAGCGCCGATACTTGATCCGGCAAATGCTCAGGCAGAGTTAGAAGAAACCAGGCAAAAGGTGCTGGTAGAGGCCAAAAAGTATCGACCCTGAATCCTTGAAAAGGACCACGAGAGAATATGCAAAAGCTAATAAGCTTGATATCGCACCAGCGGTGGACGAACTAAGATTAAGAGGAAGAACCTCATGGATGACATTAACAAAGAGCATGAAGCTCACAGGCGAATCAGTGATTTGGGTTTGCCGAGGCATGCCGACGAAGAACACGAGAGCGGAAAATCTTGCAGCATTGGAATTAGAGGGGTTGACTGGGAAGCTCGTAAACAACAAGAAAGAGTGAATGAGCTGGTGCGCATCGCGAACCAGCAAAATGAGGAGATACTCAGAACTAACCCGGCAAGACCGGGGGCTTCACGGATGGTTCATTCGGCAGGGGCAACGCCTGCCTTATCCGCGGCAGCAGCATCTTCACCCGGAAACAACGCTCGAAGAGACAAAGCAGTAACCTCAGGGAAGAGGAACAAGCAAATTGTTCCATATGACCCGGCAATGGCTGGAAAGGCAAATGAGAACAGAGGCAATGCAAGCCAAGGTAACAGTGGGGAGAGAAACCACGGCCATGTGGAAAAGGACGGCGGGGGCCGAGGCAATGGGGATCTCGGCAGGAGAGAACCCGCGAGAGGCAATCATGAAAACCAGACCCCGGCTGAAGTAAGGAGAGAGATGCCGCCCAACCCGCAACCAAGACATGAGCCTCGGCAGGAAAGAGAAGTAAGGCCAGCTCGCCACAATCAGATGAATGAAAGGTATAATGATGGTTATTCCGAGGTGGAATACGCAATCCAGGGTGGAAACAATCACTATGGGATGCAGGACAAAATCCTGTACAGAGATTTGCCAGCAAGTGATGCAAGAGTAAAGTTGGATCGGCTATACCGATACGAACTGTTGGAAGAACAAGGTCCACCAGGCCCGACATGTTTTGGACCACGGATCATGGGCGAACCACCGGTGCCGAATTTTCAGTTAGCAAGAGGCACAAAAACATACAATGGAAGTACCAAGCCACAAGACTGGTTGATTGATTATGCCACCTTTGTGAAGATAGCGGTGGCAACTTAAGATGCGATGCGGTATGTCCCACAGATGTTGGAAGGACCAGCCAGGGTATGGCTGAATAATCTACCAGCCGGCAGTATCAACTGTTGGTTAGATTTCGAGGAAATGTTCGTCAGCAACTTTACCAGCACATACAAGAGGCCAAACAGGCCACAACAGTTAGCCATGTGCAGGCGAATGAAACAGATAGAAAGTTATTAACTCGATGGTGCAACCTGAGAAACTCATGTGAAGGAGTTATCGAATCGCAAGCAATCGCTTGGTTCGTGCAAGGCTGCCGTTACGCCAGCGTGTTGTGGCAGCGTCTGCAAAGAGATATGCCAACCACACTGGCAGAGACTATCAGAATAGCAGACTCCTATGCATTGGGCGACCCAACCGGAATTAATGTCGGCAGATCATCGTGAGCAATAGGACCATTATGCGAGAGAATTGGCCGGGTCGTCCAGGCGTGATTTCAGAGGAAGAAGAGAGGAGAGACCGGATTATAGATATAATTCGGCCCAAGTGGCAACAGTAGCACAAGATCAGCCGAGTCACGGAGCAATTCAGCGACAGAAGAATGGACCTCAACAGTGGACATCAAGAAATGAGGGAAAAAGGCAATGGACCCCAGAGCAAAAGAAGCAATGGCAAGAGAGGCCGAAATACACGTTCGAATCCATGTTAGATCAGCCGTGCAAATTTCACACATCAAACCCATCCAGACCAATCATACGACCCGCCAATGTGCTCGGATGAAAATGCGATGGGGAACCCAGCAGGAGTTCAGCGCCCATCATGCAATGACATCGGCCGCAATTAATCGGAGCAAATACGACAAGTGATGCTACCGCCTTCCCCGAGGTATGATAACTCGGATCGAAGGGATGCGATGCATCAAGTAATAAACCAGTCGGGGCGGAAGGATGAATCCGGCTAATACGTAATGATTACAGGAACATCACCAATCTTATTGTGTGTTCACAACGAGCAAAGGACAAGCAAAGTGTGCGGCCGCATATGGAAGTGAATGCGATTATCTTGCGGTACCAAGATACGTGCCATGGTGCGATCAGAGGTAACGGAGCATAAAGGACCATCCTGAGAATAATGCCAAGTCCAGATCATATGCACTTGTGTTGGATCCGACATTTGTTGGACCAAGCATCAACGTGAAATTTTCAAAAGTACTTATTGACAATGGGAGCGATATCAACATCATGTACAAAGATACCATGCATAAACTCGAATATCGCAGAACATCCGCAATCCACGAGGACAACTTTCCATGGGATAGTGCCGGGCTTTCATGTGAGCCTATCGGTAAAGTCCGAGTGGACGTGTTATTCAAGATAAGAGATAAGCAGAGCGAAAATCTAGAATTTGAAGTGGTGGATCCGGAAAGTTGTTATCATGCTCTACTCGGACGCCCGACTTGGCCAAATTCATGAGCGGTGTCATATAAGTTATGTAAAGATGAAGTTACCGGACCACGGGGTGATAACGATTCTGGGGGGGATTACAAGAAGTCAATGGAGTGTGCTTGCCGGGTCAAATTGGCGAGTCATTGGTTATAGCAAGAGAAAAGAGAAGGATTCAAGAGGTAGCAGCCCTCGCTCGATCGGCTGCTCGAACATGCCAGACCGCCAACCCTCATGGCGGTGTCTCTTTCACCGACTAAAGAGATGAAGAAGTTTCATTGATGAGCAATTCCCGAGGCGTATTGTTACTATTGGTGCAGGCCTTGATGCTAAATAGGAAGGCGAGCTCACCAACTTCCTCCGTGAGAATCGGGACATATTTGCATGGTCAACTCAAGATCTGCAAGGTGTTCCGAGGGAGTTGGCTGAGCACTCTTTAAACGTCAGGCCAGGAGCAAGGCCGGTGAAGCAACCTCTCCGCCGCTTCGCCGAAGACAGGAGAAAAGTAATAGGGGATGAAATAGCTCGGCTCCTCGCAGCCGGGTTCATCATGGAGGTACTATATCCGGATTGGTTATCAAATCCGGTGCTAGTAGAAAAGAAGAAAGATGACCCCAATGTAGCCATTGTATGGCGAATGTGTATCGACTACACCAACCTGAACAAGGCGTGTCCGAAAGATCCTTTTCCATTGCCTAGAATAGACCAAGTCATTGACTCGACCGCTGGTTGTGAGCTGTTATCGTTTGTAGACGCGTATTCTGGTTTCCACCAGATCGCTAAATCCGCCGATCAAATAAAGAAGCATTTATCACCCGTCGGGCTTATTGTTATCGCATAATGCCATTTGGCCTGCGAAATGCAGGAGCAACATATCAAAGATGCATGCAAAAATGCCTGCATGATCAGATAGGGAAAAATGTACAAGTGTATGTGGATGACGTGGTCATCAAAACTAAAGAGAGCAAAACTTTGCTAGAAGATATACGGCAGACTTTTGCGAACCTGAGAAGGTTCCGAATGAAGCTTAATCCAGAGAAATGCACATTTGGCGTGCCGGCAGGAAAACTACTCGGTTTCCTTGTGTCCAGCCGAGGTATCGAGGCTAATCCAACAAAGATAAGAGCAGTAGAAAGAATGGAATTGCCAAAATGTTTGAATGATGTACAAAAATTCACGGGCTGCTTGGCCTCGCTTAGTCGATTTGTATGTCGGCTAGGAGAGAAGGCACTGCCGCTCTATCAGCTGATGAGAAAGTCGGACAAATTCAGTTGGACTCCGCAGGCGGACCTTGCATTTCGTGAGTTGAAAAAGATGTTAGTTACGGCACCCATTTTAGCTTCTCCATTATCAAAAGAACCTATGCTACTCTATGTAGCGGCTACCAATAGTAGTTAATCAGTAGTCATAGTGGAGCGACTTGAAGATGGTAAGTCGATTCGAGGCGGTCTATTATCTAAGTGAGGTATTATCCACTTCAAAGCAGAATTACCCGCATTATCAGAAGATGGCTTATGGAGTATATATGTCGGCAAAAAAGCTTAAGCATTACTTCGAAGAGCACCCCATCAAAGTAATCTGTGAGGCACCCATAGCCGACATATTGAGCAACAAAGACGCAAGTGGCCGAATAGCAAAATGGGCGATCGAGTTATCACCGTATGCTCCACAGTTTGATAGAAGAGATGCAATCAAATCTCAGGCTGTCGCCGACTTTCTTGTAGACTGGGCCGAGGTGCAGTATGAGCCACCATTGCGGATCCAAATTCGGATAATGCATTTCGATGGTTCCAAACTAAGGAATGGTTTGGGAGCAGGAATAGTGCTAACCTCGCCTAAAAAAGACCAATTGAAATATGTACTGCAAATACATTTTGCTGTGTCCAACAATGTAGCTGAACATGAAGCGCTAGTCCATGGATTGAAAGTAGCAAAATAAATTGGTATCTGAATCCTATGCTATGGTGACTCGGATCTAGTAGTCTGACAAGTATCGTGCGGTTGGGACGTTAGATGCTAATATGGCTTTATAAAGATTCCATGTGCAAAAAATCGGTGGATACTTTGAAGGATGTGAATTCCACCACATACCTCGAGCGAAAATGACGCCGACACATTGTCAAAATTAGGATCAACCCGGTCAATTCCTCCGTATTGCCCCGAGCACCTCAGAAACCATCAATAATCCCATCACCAGAATCCGAATCTATCTTTATCCCAGCAAATTCTGCAGAAGATCACACGCCAATGGAGGTAGATCCGCAGAATGACTCGGAACCCCTAAAGAGGGGGACAGCCGAGGTAAGCACAATCATGGAGAGAGCCGAGGTATATACGTCGGCAGAGAACATGGAGATAGACAGTGAGATCACATCAGAAAAAGTAACACCGATATGGGCGCAACCCATATTTTCTTACCTAAAAGACGCGATGTTGCCGAGTAATGAGGTATTAGCTAGACAAACCGTAAGAAGAGCAAAAGCCTATACAATCATAAACAATGAGTTATATAAGAGAAGCGTCACAAACGTATTGCAGAAGTGCGTGAGTTCCACAGAAGGTCAGGAAATCCTTCTAGACATACACCAAGGAGAATGTGGGCACCATGCCTCATCTCGCGCTTTAGTAGCCAAGGCATTCAGGCATGGATTTTACTGGCCAACGACATTAAAAGAAGCAAAATAATTAGTTAAGAAATGCAATGGGTGTCAGAGATACGCAACCAGAATACATATGTCGTCGGCCGAGTTAAAAACAATACCCATCACTTGGCCATTTTCTGTATGGGGTTTAGATATGGTGGGACCATTCAAGCCGGCGCGAGGAGGAATGACCCACATATTGGTTATGGTAGACAAGTTCACAAAATGGATTGAAGTAAAACCAATTAAAAAGTGTGATGGGCACACAACAGTGAAATTTCTCAAGGATATCATCTTGAGATACGGGTACCCGCACAGTATTATTACGGATAATGGCACAAACTTTGCAGAAGGAGCTTTCGCTAGATTTTGCCGAGAGAAGCACATAAGACTAGATATTGCCTTTGTGGCTCACCCAAAGATCCAATGGACAAGTGGAAAGGTCTAATGGACTGCGTCGGGAATAAAACCGACTTGTTGAACCTTTGCAAAGGTCGGCAGGATGTTGGATCGAAGAAATCCCAGCCATACTATGGAGCCTCCGGACTACTCCGAATAGATCAACAGGCTACACTCCATTCTTTCTGGTGTACGGGGCAGAGGCCGTACTTCCAGCCGACATAATATATGACTCGCCAAGAGTTGCTCAGTACACAACCTCAGAGACAAATGAGATAGCTCGGCAAGATGCCGTGGACTTGTTGGAAGAAGCCAGAGAGTTGACATTATCACGATCGGCTATTTATCAACAGAACTTGCGGGTATCTCAAGAAAGTGAATCCAAGAGTATTCAAAGAAGGAGATTTGGTCCTCCAGGCTAGTACACGGCATGCACAAGTTGTCACCCCCATGGGAAGGACCGTTTATTGTGAGCAAAGCATTGCACAACGATGCATATTATCTAATCGACGCCTCGGTCCCCGGAGAACAAGGCGATAAAAGCGGCGAAGAAAGCGGCGTCCTGGAATGTGGCTTTACTTCGGCCATTCTACTCGTAGCATTATATCTCAAAGTCAAAATCCAACGATGTATTTGAACCTCGGCACCCAGAGCAGTGACTCGGGGACTACCATAGGTTATATTTATTTCGTGTTATGTATTTGAACCTCGGCACCCAGAGCAGTTACTCGGGGACTGCCATATGTTATATTTATTTCGTGTTATGTGTTTGAACCTCGGCACCCAGAGCAATGACTCGGGGACTGCCATATGTTATATTTATTTCGCGTGATGTGCTTGAACCTTGGCGCCCAGAGCAGTGACTCGGGGACTGCCATATGTTATATCTATTTCGCGTTGTGTACTTGAACCTCGGCGCTCGGAGGAGTAACTCGGGGACTGCCTTATGTTATATTTATTTCATGTTACGAATATGAACCTCGGTGCCCAGAGCAGTGACTCGAGGACTGCCATATGGTATATCAATTTCATATTAATATCTAAATCTCGGCATCTAAAGTAGCGACTCGGAACTACCGTATGCTACCTCAAACTTATGCTGAACGCACTCATATTAGTCTTATACTACCTCTGAAATTTGATTTACATATTGAAGTTTCGTACAATAAACAATGATCCAGCGATTGCTTTATACTTTCACAATGAAGTAGTTAATATATGTTCAGAACAGATCAATATCATATGATATTCAAAGCTCACGCATGGATAAAACCATAAAAAATAAAGGCAAAGATAAGCCCTAAAAGGTCAGGAAATTGAGGGCCAGCAAAGCAAGAATTCGGACGAACACCCACTTAACCAAATGTCACAACAGTACATGGCAAAAGAAATTCGAATCATACAGAGAGTTGACAAATATTTCGCCTACATCATACGCCCGGCATGCCAGGGATCGGAAATAACTTAGGCGTTGTTCGTTGGGGAGGCAGCTACTTGCTCAGGTGCGGGGCACTCCGAGGTAGGAGGAACTTCGACTGAGGTTGCCTCGCCCTCCGCCGACCCAGGTGCAACTTCGGCGGAAGTACGAGGTTGCTCAGGAGCATCAGTCCGTGCGGTAGAATGCCCGGTACCTTTGGAAGAGGATCGCGCATCGCCGTTGCTGTCCGAGCTTGAGCTGGAGCTATCAGATGCAGCCGAATCATTTTCACCTTCCCCCTGCTCAGCTGAATTATCATCCGAAGCACCCTCAGCCACAACCTCCTGATCCGGGTCTGGGAGAAAACTCGGCCCTTCATTCCAAGTGTGCACGTCGGCGTACTCGACGAGTTGGAACGCCCGAGCTTGCCGAAGAGCAACAAAAGTGGGATCCTCAACCCAGCGGGAGCCAGTGCGCAAATTTCTCAGGATGTCAAGAGAGATGTCTTCATACCATGACATGATAACAGTAAGGGCCATGTCGGCACCAGCACGCCCAGCAGATTCCCTCCAAAGACTCAACTGCCTCTCAGATGCCATTAGCCTTTTCACCAATAACTTGACGTTGATATCGAGTCCCGAGGTATTCGGCCAGAGTACATGGTAAGCTCGGATAGCGGCCTGCACCAAGTCCCGGCCCATAATTTTCATCGGACTAACTGCGGCACCAACGGCAACCAAGTAATCCTCCATTGAATATTCTGAATCAACGGTAACAGGTTCACCTCGGCGCGCGCGAGCTGCAAGAACCGCTTTAGAACTCATGGGCTTGGCCTCGGGGAAATGATGTGCGCAAAGCATGAACGTGTCAAATGGCGAGGACAAAAAAGAAGAATATAATTCGGCCATGCCAAGTAGCTTACGATGAATGTAGCTCATCATTATCTGAAGGTCTTTGGCCCAATCAGCCTTACTCTTCTCAGAACGAGCAATTTCCTCGCTCAAACCACGGGTTTTAAATTCGGCGACCTCGAGGAGTTCTTTGTTCTTCTGCAGATCCAAAGTCAGCCGATTCTTTTCCTCGGAAAATTCTTGGTCGACCTTTTCTAGTTCGGATTTCTGAGAGAGCTTGAGGGTATCCACCTCGGATCGCAGACGAGCTATCTCATCATCTTTTCTTGTAGTTGCACCGAATGAACTGCGTTTGTTCTAAAAATGCAGCATCACGTCAGGCATGGGCATGCAATCTTGATGTGACACTGCAAAGTCTTGCAACTCGGCTTTACCACAGCCAAACGCAATAAGGAAACTTAGCATATATATTAAAAGGGAGAAGGAGTAAAATAGAAAGGAAACTAACCTTCCAGGTTCTTGATCTTCTTCTCAAGGCGAATATTGAGGTTATTAATGTTACCTATTCAACAAGAAGTAAGCCGGCATTCCGTGGACAAATACATGAGAACGTTGGGAATAAGGAAAAGGAACTATCGACATACCAGCCTTCTTCACCACGGGAAGAACTTTCTCGTACTTCTCTTCCAGCTTGCGGTGCGAAAAAAGCAACCTCTGGAACTCGGCGGTCCGCCGGTCATGTGCAACCTGAGCAATGAGGCAAAATGATAAATCGACAGTAAAAGCTAAATTAGATCCGAGTCAAGCAGAACTTAACTCAGATCCAGGTGGCTGGATATTCAAAACTAAATTAGATCCGAATCAAGCAGAGCTTAACTCGGCTCTAGGTGGCTGGATATTCAAAGCTAAACCAGATCCGAATCAAGCAGAGCTTGATTCGGCTCTAGGAGGCTGGATGTTCAAAGCTAAACCAGATCCGAGTCAAACAGGACTTAACTCAGATCTAGGTGGCTGGATATTCAAAACTAAATTAGATCCGAGTCAAGCAGAACTTAACTCAGATCCAGGTGGCTGGATATTCAAAGCTAAACCAGATCCGAATCAAGCAGAGCTTGATTCGGCTCTAGGAGGCTGGATGTTCAAAGCTAAACCAGATCCGAGTCAAGCAGGACTTAACTCAGATCTAGGTGGCTGGATATTCAAAGCTAAACCAGATCCGAATCAAGCAGAGCTTGATTCGGCTCTAGGAGGCTGGATGTTCAAAGCTAAACCAGATCCGAGTCAAGCAGGACTTAACTCAGATCTAGGTGGCTGGATGATCACAGCTAAAGCACGTCCGAATCACGCAGAACTAAACTCGGATCTAGATGGCCGGATTAACGAACCCTAGAAATAAATTTAAGTCAAACTTCCAAGTATATAACAAGTTATTTCCTTGCAAGTTTCGGGGACTAGAGCATATAGTAACATCTGAGGAATAATTTAAAACTCAGAGAAGCAATAATTACCTCATTCATCCTGTTGGTATCAACGATGAACTTGGCAGCATGGTCAAAACGGCATTGATGTCGAAAAATGAAAGGGCTGGTTCATAGGATTACCCTCAAACCGATGACGTTGCCCAATTATTGGCGTACTCAACCAGCGCTCAAGGCTGTTCCCACTGTCCGAGTTAAAACTTTACCACAGGCGTTGTTCGACCACGGCGATCAGGGCTCTTATGAAGAGCAAGCTGGGTGCCGCGGTCAAGTAACAGGACTTTAGTAGCAGCTCCCTTACGCGCACGTCGGCAATACTCGGTGAGAAGAGCCGGCAAGACCTTTCGAGAAGAAGAAGTCTTGGCAACAACTTCTCGCCTTAGAGGAGGCATCAACAGAAGTGACGCCTCGGAAGTGGGGACGGCGTCCTTAGAAGCAGCGGGGTTATGGTCGCAGAGGCGCGTGATAACGACCTTTTCACCGAGGTCGGAATGGCCGAGAAACCGGGAGTAGATAGAGGCTCGATGCTGGGGTCCATAGAAGGCGGCGGGTTCGGCGAAAACTCGGAGGGCCGGTTGAATCAGGTCAATGGAAGGGCTCGGGGACATCGCGACGAGCGACGTATTCGAGTGGAGGAGAAGCAGGACGAATAGGACTAGGAATCCTGGTATCATCGGAGGAGGAGGAGATGGCGGCGAATCGGGCGGCTAGTCATACTAGGACCGGGTTTAACAGAAGAGGAGCACGCAAAAATAAGAAAGAAGAATCACAAGATGAGAAAGCGAAGAGAGAAACAAGAAATATAAGCAAAGGAACTTACGCGACCCTGGGCATAGTCTTGCGCTGGGAGGGTTGAGATTATTCATTCGTTTCTTAGGAACCGCCTCGAGGCACTAGCAGGAGCCCCGCGTTTCCCGAGGTAACGGGAGGTCGGAAGCAATAGGCTCGTGTGAACTGACCGGCCGGATTAGCTGGGAAAGTAGAAGCCGGAAATGCATAAGAAATAGGCATGGCGGCAACTACCTCAAGAATTTGGACCTCGTCCGAATCACCTTCCTCCTCGTGCGCTGAAGTCTTGCCGCGAGCTCGAGCCGGGGCAGGATCCGACTTAGGGACGAACTCCTCGGAGTCCGGCTCACCAGTATCCGGGGTACTCCTGTCCGCGGGCCAAGGGAGCAGAACTTCGGCGTCCTCGTTTTTCTGCTCTGCGAACCTCTGCAAGACGAGGAGAAAGAGAATTAGATAAACCAGTTTCAAAAAACAGTGGAATAGCAGAGCGATGTTGATTAAGCTCACCTCGGGAGGCGGATGATCGCGGGTGAATGGTTTTAATCCCCAAGCCCAATCCTCAGGCATCTCAGTCTTAAAGATAGCTCGGACGCGCTTATAAATAAGGTAGTTATCCAGCTCCATGGTCGAGACTTGATTAGGGTCAAGGGGACCACTCATGTAGCACTTGTGGGTCCGCTCGGAAGGCAGATCCGCTACTAATGAAAGTTGCCATCGAGGTCGCCAAGATAACCCGCCCGAATCAACTCTTTAAGCCGAATCTCAAGGCCTCGGCCAAGGCATGAGTTTTCCTCGGATTGTAGAGCAGTTCACTTTAGAAGGTGGGCCAACCGAGAATGGAGGGAGCGAATCTTGTCCTCCGCCCTCTGTTCTTGACATAGAAGAATGATTTGTGCCACTTCTTGCACGACTCCAATCCGGTGACACGAGGAAACACGGATTTCCTCCGAGGTGTGATAGACGCTGCCCCACATTGAGTGAGCAACTTCTCGGAAGGGTGCAGAGATTTGTCAGGGACAACGTTGGAGCGGATCTGGAAGAACTTCGACCAGACATGCACTGACGGCCACAGGCCGAAGTATCCCTTCGAAGCGGAGATGAAAGCGAAGAGAAGCTATGGCGTCATAGAAGATGATGCGTGAAGGTCAAGTAGTCGAGGAATTCTCTAGCGAAATCACTAAGAGGGAGACCGAAGCCACGGGCGAAGTGCGACATGAAAACCACATACTCGCCCTCTCTGATATCCGGAGAGGATTCGCTGCCGGGTAAACGGCAAGAAACCTCGGCGGGAATTCTTCGAGTCCGGATGAGCCATTCAATCTCACGGCGTGTGACAGAAGAACCCTGCCACGAGCCTCGCTCGGGCCCGGAGCCAGCGTCGTCGTCCTCAACCAGAGCGCCGCTAAACGAACTAGACATATGTGCGCCGGAAAGATCGCCGGAGGAAAGACTGGCGGCGGAGGGGAGTTTAGAGCTGCAAGGCCCCGTCGGGACTTTGCACGAGAACAATGGCGAAGAAACAGAGGAACCGTCGCACGAGCACGGAATCGGAGCAGATGAATCTAGGGAAAGATCAGGGCAAGGCGACCAGAGAGGACTCACCGGCGACGGAGCCAAAGCCGCGGAGCGCGGGCAAGGCAGGCAGAACGGCGCGGCGGAATCTTCACCGGCGGAGGCTCTGGCAAGCGAGCGGCGGCGGAACTGCAAGAGGACGCGCCGGCGAAAGGAAGGAGGAGGACGGAGGCGAGCGATAAGGGGAAAAGTGAATCCCCCAAACGCAGTCCCTCTCTTTATAATCGAGCCATGAACAGGGAAGTGGGATCGTGGGTGTGGCGGTTGTCGTGTAGATCGTGGGTGCCACGAACGCACGACGGAGTGAGCCACACCAACGGCCACACGAAGAAAGAGCGTACGATCCCCAAGGGGAACGACACCAGGTATGCCGCATGGCGCAGCAGTACAAAGTTAATCGTAGCTTGTCGATGAAATCGTAGAGGACCTAAAAACTAGAAGAACAATGATGGGGATGACACGTGGGACATGGCGTATGAGGGAAGGAACGAGGAAACCTCGGATGAAGATATAACTCGGAAACAAAACTGAAGAATATAATGAAGCTGATAAGACCCGGCCAAAGCTATCGACAGGGCCACACCAGCTTCGGGGACTAATGTCGGGGGGTTGACCTCGGGTAGGTAAGAGACGGGGAAAGACAGAGGTACAATCCCCGTCTAGTTTCCGAGTTACGGTCCAGGTCGGCCGAATCATGAATATGTCGGCCGATGTACGGAGGCGAGAAGACCGTGTATATGTATCAAGCAGTTACCCGGCCGAGTTACTAAGAGGGTCGGCCGGGTTAGCCCAAGTGATCTTGATGCAGGTGAAGAACGAGCCGAGTTACACAAGGTAAGGTAAGGCTGAGTGATACGAAGCTTGCAGGAGAAGGAGAAGCCCAAGGTCAAACTATAGTTGCAGGCTAGAAGGAATCAGAGCGGAGCCAAGCACAAGAGACAAGGATGCACAACGTCAGAGGGGCAGAAGGAGGTCACGGAGGTGACAGTCCTGGAGCCCGAGGCACGCAGGAGGGGGCCACTGGAGCCTTGCCGTCGTTAGAAGGGCGACAGGGAAAGGAGGCCGCCGAACTACTATTTTGGGACAAGCATATTCCACGAATATGCTTGCCTCGTCAGCCCTAAGGGCACCCAAGGCACTCCTTTATAAGGGGAGGCTTGGACCCTGAGGAAGGCATCGACTCTTTGAGCACCGTTAGGCTGGGGAGATTCATCTTGTCCCCCTGTATACAGCTCGAGGAGCGCTTGTAACCCAACAAGAGAGAAATAAAGATCCTAACTTTAACAACTTGAGTGTGGACATGGTTGCATCTTCCCTCCCCAGATCCCACTAGCATCCATTGGCCCCATACTTTAGCCTACCCATGGCATCTGCCGTGCCACCACCACGACAGCTAGACTCTTGTTACACTTGAATGGCGAGGTAAGGTTTCAGATATATGCTCGACTGATATTCCGGTGGTACTGGTCATGGTGATGGCTTTCTTAGCACAGTCAATCAATCCCTTATGTTTGGACATCCAATCCGTTCCTAGTACTACTTCCAAACCTTTAGTTCCGAGTACTATTAGATTAGCATAAAAATCTATGCCATGGATTCAGATAGGGACGACTTTGCAAATTTTCCTAGCCTTGGTGGTTGATCCGGGAATTTGCGCAATCATAACATGCTTCAGTTTGGTGGGTTGAATTTTACTAGTGCAGGCAAATTCTTCGGTGACAAATGTGTTGGAATTATTCCCTAGAGGCAATAATAAATATGTTATTTTTATAATTCTTGTTCATGATAATGTTTATATTCCATGCTAGAATTGTATTAAGCGGAAACTTTAATACTTGTGTGGTTTGTGAACAACACCGTGTCCCTAGTACGCCTCTATGGACTAGCTCATTTATTAATGATGGTTAAGGTTTCCTAACCATGGACATGAGTTGTCGATTAATAATGAGATCATATCATTGGGAGAATGATATGGTGGACAGACCCAAACTAAGCGAAGCAATTAGATCGTGTCATCGTGTTCGTCTTTGCGAAGCTTTTCTTATGTCAAATATTGTATTCCTTAGACCATGAGATAATACAACTCCCTGGTATCGGAAGAAAGCTTTGAGGTCATCAAACATCATCCTATGAGAGGGTGATCATAAAGGTGTCTCTCAGGTGATCGGAAAGTATCTGTTGGGTTGTATGTATCGAGATGGGATTTGTCCCTCCCAAGTCGGAGAGATATACTTTAGGCCCACTCGATAATCGATATCAACACCGCTTGCAAGCATGTGGTTAAGGAGTTAATCACAAAGTGATATCGGATTACGGAACGAGTAAAGTACTTGCTGTGAACGAGATTGAACTAGGTATGACGGTACCGACGATCGAATCTCGGACAAGTAAAATATCGAGAGACTAAGGGAATATATATATATGGGATTGATTGAATCCTGGCATCGTGGTTCATCCGATATGATCATCGATAAATGTGTGGGAGTCAATATGGGTTTCCAGACCCCGCTGTTGATTATTGATAGAAGATCATGTCTGCATATTCACGAACCGGCAGGGTCACACACTTAACGTGTCTCGACGCTAGGATAGATTGGATAATTGGTTTATGAGTTTTTGTTCGGAGTCTCGGATGGGATCCGGGACATCACGAGAGGTTCCGGAGTGGTCCGGAGTATAAGATTCATATAAGGCAGTGCAGTTTTTGGAGTTCGGAATTGTTCCGGGTTAATCGGTATTGTACCAGAAGCTTCTAGAACCTTCTGGAAGGGGACCAACGTGGCCACACCTTCCGGGAGTGCGCATGGGCCTATGAGGGAGTGCCCTGGCCGCATTGAGCCAGGGGCACAAGGCCCCATAGGGCCCAGCCGGCCAAGAGAGGTTTAAACTCTAGATAGAGCTTCTAGAAGGGGGGGGTTCCTTGCCCCCCACTCTTCCTCCTTGGGGCCGCCGGCCTTGGCTTGGGGGAGGGGCTAGGGCTGCGCCCACAACTCTATATATAGAGGGCTGGGGGCGCACCAACCCCCTACACCTTCCCCTCCAACCCTAGCTGCCCTGCTGCCCTCCTCTCTCCCTCCCGTTTGCAGTGAAGCCCTTCTTGGTAAATTCTCCACCATATACTTAGCGGACAAGGGTCACTTTGGGCAACTCGTCAAAGTACTTAGCGGACAAGAAGGTTGGCACCATCAAAGGTATATTTGATATACATGTTATTGATGTTTTCCTTACTAGCCCTCGTTGTAGTGCACGGGTATTTGATACGGTTCGATTGCTAATATTTGTAACTCAAACAGAGCTACGGAATAGGCGGCTTGCGAGGGATGAGGTGACGATGCGCGTTGGCAACGGATCAAGAGTTGATGTGATGGCCGTCGGCACGCTCTCCTTAGTTTTACCTTCGGGATTAGTTTTAAACCTTAATAAGTGTTATTATGTGCCTGCGTTGAGCATGAACATATTTCTGGATCGTGTTTATTGCAAGACGGTTATTCATTTAAATCGGAGAATAATGGTTGTTCTATTTATATGAGTAACATCTTTTATGGTCATGCACCTATTGTGAATGGTTTATTTCTTCTAAATCTCGAAAGGGATGGAACACACATCCATAACATTGAGGCTAAGAGATGCAAAGTAGATAGTGATAATACTACTTATTTGTGGCACTGTCGTCTAGGTCATATTGGTGTAAAGCGCATGAAGAAACTCCATTCTGATGGACTTTTGGAGTCTCTTGATTTTGAATCATTTGACACATGCGAACCATGCCTCATGGGCAAGATGATCAAAACACCGTTCTCCGGTATGATGGAGCGAGCAACGGACTTGTTGGAAATCATACATACCGATGTATGTGGACCGATGAGTGTTTCGACGCGCGGTGGATATCGCTATTTTCTCACTTTTACAAATGACTTAAGTAGATATGGGTATATCTATTTAATGAAACATAAATCTGAAATGTTTGAAAAGTTCAAAGAATTTCAGAATGAAGTGGAGAACCATCGTAACAGAAAGATTAAGTTTCTACGATCCGAACGTGGGGGCGAATATTTTAGTTATGATTTTCTCATGCATCTTAAAGCAAGCGAAATCGTTTCGCAACTCACGCCACCCGGAACACCACAG
This sequence comes from Avena longiglumis, assembly GCA_030063025.1. Taxonomy (NCBI): domain Eukaryota; kingdom Viridiplantae; phylum Streptophyta; class Magnoliopsida; order Poales; family Poaceae; genus Avena; species Avena longiglumis. The sequence continues at coordinate 448,641,749 of CP125974.1, read as the reverse complement.
CTCAATGGTGTGTCTGAACGCCGGAATCGAACCTTATTAGATATGGTCCGATCAATGATGTCTCTTACTGATTTGCCGTTATCATTTTGGGGTTATGCATTAGAAACCGCTGCATTCACTTTAAATAGGGCTCCATCTAAATCCGTTGAGACGACACCGTATGAACCGTGGTTTGGTGCTAAACCTAAGTTGTCGTTTCTTAAAGTTTGGGGATGCGAAGCTTACGTCAAGAAGTTGATGCCGGACAAGCTCGAACCCAAAGCGGAGAAATGCGTCTTCATAGGATACCCTAAGGAAACTATTGGGTATACCTTCTATCACAGAACCGAAGGCAAAGTGTTTGTCGCAAAGAACGGTTCCTTTCTTGAGAAGGAGTTTCTCTCGGAAGAAGTGAGTGGGAGGAAAGTAGAGCTAGACAAGGTTATGAACCTTCTCTTGAATTGGAAAGTAGCGTCGCACCTGAAATTGTTCCAGTGTCGCCTGCACCAACGATAGACAAAGCTAATGACAAGGATCATGAAGCTTCAGACGATGCTGCTACTGAACGTCGCAGGTCGACAAGGTCGCGTGCCCCTCCTGAGTGGTACGACAACCCTGTCTTGACTGTCTTGCTAGTAGAAGACACTGAACCTACGAACTATGAGGAAGCGATGATGAGCCCAGACTCTGAGAAATGGCTAGAAGCCATGAAATCCGAATTGGGATCCATGAGCGAAAACCAAGTATGGACTTTGGTGGACCCTCCTAGCGACCGAAAGGCCGTTGAGTGCAAATGGATCTTCAAGAAGAAAACGGACGCGGATGGTAAAGTTACCGTCTATAAAGCACGGCTTGTTGCGAAAGGTTTTCGACAAGTTCAAGGTGTTGACTACGATGAGACTTTCTCTCCCGTAGCGATGTTTAAGTCCATTCGGATTTTATTAGCAATTGTTGCGTTTCATGATTATGAAATATGGCAGATGGATGTCAAGACTGCGTTCCTCAATGGCAACATTGATGAAGAGTTGTATATGATGCAACCCGAAGGTTTTGTCGTTCCTAAGGATGCTGATAAAGTATGCAAACTTCAGCGTTCCATTTATGGACTGAAGCAAGCATCTCGGAGTTGGAACCTTCGTTTTGATCAAGTGATCAAGAGCTTTGGATTTGTTCCAAATTGCTACGAAGCTTGTATCTACAAGAAAGTGAGTGGGAGCTCGGTGACGTTTCTGGTACTGTATGTGGATGACATATTGATTATTGGAATGACATCAACATGCTTAACGATGTGAAGAGTTATTTGAACAAGTGTTTTTCAATGAAAGACCTAGGTGAAGCTGCTTATATATTGGGCATCAAGATCTATAGAGATAGACAAAGACGCCTGATAGCTTTAAGCCAGAGTACATACCTAGACAAAGTTCTGAAAAGGTTCAGAATGGATAAGGCAAAGAAAGGTTCAGTGCCTATGTTGTCAGGTAAGATGTTGAGCAAGGCTCAGGGTCCAGCTACGGTAAATGATAGGGAAGCTATGAGCAAAGTGCCTTATGCCTCGGCCATAGGTTCCATCATGTATGCCATGCTGTGTACTAGACCGGATGTGTCCAATGCTCTTAGTTTGACGAGCAGATATCAAAGTGATCCAGGAGTGGAACACTGGACAGCCGTAAAGAACATCCTAAAGTACCTAAATAGGACTAAAGAAATGTTCTTAGTCTATGGGGGTGATGAACAGCTTGTCGTAAAAGGTTACGTCGATGCTAGTTTTGACACCGACAAGGATGATTCTAAATCTCAGACAGGATACGTGTATATTTTGAATGGAGGAGCTGTGAGCTGGAGAAGCTGCAAGCAAAGCGTGATCGCGGGATCTATAGTAGAAGCGAAATACATGGCTGCTGCATAAGCGTCAAGTGAAGGAGTTTGGATCAGAAACTTCATCACTGAGCTTGGCGTGGTTCCAAGTGCATTGGACCCACTGGAGATATTGTGTGACAACACTGGCACCATAGCACTCGCTAAGGAACCAAGATATCATCCAAAGACCAAGCATATCAACCACAAGTTTCATATAATCCGAGATTATATAGTAGATGGAGATCTGAAGATTAGCAAAGTACATACAGATCTGAATGTCGCAGATGCATTGACTAAACCTCTTCCACGTGTAAAACATGATCAGCACCTCAGTGCCATGGGTGTGAGATTGTTGCCAGATGTAAACTAGATTATTGACTCTAGTGCAAGTGGGAGACTGTTGGAATTATTCCCTAGAGGCAATAATAAAGATGTTATTATTATAATTCTTGTTCATGATAATGTTTATATTCCATGCTAGAATTGTATTAAGCGGAAACTTTAATACTTGTGTGGTTTGTGAACAACACCGTGTCCCTAGTACGCCTCTATGGACTAGCTCATTGATTAATGATGGTTAAGGTTTCCTAACCATGGACATGAGTTGTCGATTAATAATGAGATCATATCATTGGGAGAATGATATGGTGGATGCACCCAAACTAAGCGAAGCAATTAGATCGTGTCATCGTGTTCGTCTTTCAAGCTTTTCTTATGTCAAATATTGTATTCCTTAGACCATGAGATAATACAACTCCCTGGTATCGGAAGAAAGCTTTGAGGTCATCAAACGTCATCCTATGAGAGGGTGATCATAAAGGTGTCTCTCAGGTGATCGGAAAGTATCTGTTGGGTTGTATGTATCGAGATGGGATTTGTCTCTCCCAAGTCGGAGAGATATACTTCGGGCCCACTCGGTAATCGATATCAACACCGCTTGCAAGCATGTGGTTAAGGAGTTAATCACAAAGTGATATCGGATTACGGAACGAGTAAAGTACTTGCTGTGAACGAGATTGAACTAGGTATGACGTGCATCGACGATCGAATCTCGCAAGTAAAATATCGCGAGACGGGAATATATATATGGGATTGATTGAATCATGGCATCGTGGTTCATCCGATATGATCATCGATGAATGTGTGGGAGTCAATATGGGTTTCGCACCCGCTGTTGATTATTGATAGAAGATCATGTCTCAGATATTCTCGAACCCGTAGGGTCACACACTTAACGTGTCTCGACGCTAGGATAGATTGGATAATTGGTTTATGAGTTTTTGTTCGAGTCTGATGGGATCCGGACATCACGAGAGGTTCCTGAGTGGTCCGAGAATAAGATTCATATAAGGCGCAGTTTTTGGAGTTCGAATTGTTCCGGTTAATCGGTATTGTACCGGAAGCTTCTAGAACCTTCCGGAAGGGGACCAACGTGGCCACACCTTCCGGGAGGGGGCATGGGCCTATGAGGGAGTGCCCTGGCCACATTGGGCCAGGGGCACAAGGCCCATAGGGCCCAGCCGCCAAGAGAGGTTTAAACTCTAGATAGAGCTTCTAGAAGGGGTTTCCTTGCCCCACTCTTCCTCCTTGGGGCCGCCTTGGCTTGGGGAGGGCTAGATGCTCCCACCCTCTATATATAGAGGCTGGGGCGCACCAACCCCTACACCTTCCCTCCAACCCTAGCTGCCTCCTCTCTCCCCGACCGCTTGCGTGCGGCCTCGCAGAAATTCTCCACCATATACACCACATTGTCGTGTTGTAGATCCAATCCATCTCTCCACCATACTTTCTGGACCAAGGAAGGAGGAGACGTCGAGGTGCCGCACGTGTGCATCTCACGGAGGCATCGCCACTTGTGGTGCTAGATCGAATCGGATCGCGAGGAGGAGAAGCGAGTACGACTACATCACCCACGTTCCGATTAACGCTCACCGTATTGAATCTTCAAGGGTATGAAGATCTAATCCAATCTCTCTTGTTGTTTGCATATCCTAGATTAGATCTTGGCTTTCCCTCTGTTCGCATCCGTAGAAAATTTTGATTTACTATGCCGCGAAACCCTTCAAACTGAATGCGATGCACCAGAGTCAAACAACACTCTTGCAAGTACTAAATTAACAGAAAACATACCTAGCACGACGTCTGGCGCTTCCTGAGCTTCTTCAGCATTCATGAGAAAAAGACGGCCATTGCGGTTGAGTGAATTCCCTGGGGCAAATCTTCTCCCTGGCTGGACATGACGCTGCCGCTGAGCTGGGGCGTTGGCATTGGTGGCTGTAGCGTTCTTCTTGTTGGGGCATTCGTTGGAATAGTGGCCTTTATTTCCACAGCCATAACAGGTCACTTGTGACTTGTCCTTGGCTGACAGTACATCATTGCTTCCGATCCTCGGCGGTGTTGGTGTTGGCGGTAGCATTGTTGGTGTTGAACTTGGGTTGGGAACGGTGAAATTGCTAGAGTTGCCGGGTTGTTGTGATTTCCTCGGGTCTAGGGTTTCCACGGTTGGGGTAGGTCGGACGGGTCATAGGGGTCTGGTTCTTGGGGCAAATCTCGGAGATGGGTTGGGGCGATACTTTGGGGTCCGATGGGTTCGGTTGATGCATCATGCGACGCTATGGGTTCTCATTGGCTTGGTTGATCTTTCCTTCCATCCGGATAACAGAGTCGACAAGGGCTTCAATATCGAAAGGGATATTGACTAACACCGTCTGCATCTCGTCATGCAAACCATTCAGAATCTTTCTTTCTTCTTGGCTTTGTTCATCTCGTCCGGCATACCTAGCTAATGACAAAATTTTGTCACGGTATTCCACTACAGTCATCCTTCCTTGCTTTAGCTCTCTGAACTCGTCTCTCATTCTCTTGATCAAACCTCGTGGCACATGGGTTCGCTAAACTTGACCTTGAATTCCTCCTGTGTCATCATCCGCTTCCGGTCATTGCACGAACACTGCTCCACCATGCCCGCATCTCCGGCTAGATAATGGGTGGCTAACAGGACTTTCGTGGCTACCACTCCGGCGACTTCTAGGTTGTTTTCCATGGTTTGCAGCCAATCATCGGCATCTAGGGGTTCTTCTGACTTGGTGAAAATGGGTGGGTTAGTATTCTGGAAATTCTTGAGCTTAGATCCATGGTTGTCCTAATTTCCGTGGCCTTGGTTGTTGTGGGCTAGCTGGGCTATCTGTTGCAGAGTGGCTAGGTTGGCTTGACGTTCCGCTCTTTCAGCTTCGCGGTCAGAAGTCAACATTTGCAGGATCTACAACATCGGGTCCGGGATGAACCACTTCCTCCACGTGGCATCTGAAGATTGATATAGATCATGAGAAAAGAGGGAAATTTCTAAGGTCTTGGATCTTTGAAAAGTTTTAAATGTTTGACTCATATTTTTCTGGCAACTTGATTTTTCATTCATTCACTCATAGCACACAGTACAACACACACCACAACAAAGAAAAACAGATGGTTTTAAGAACCATTCTGGAAACTAAGATACAGTGGGACCGACTACTACTCACTACGCTAGTGCTCAGTGCTACTACTCCTCGGAGTCTGTGGCTTCATCATCTTCAAAGATCATCGATGAAGGCGAAATCATCCTCATCGGTGAAGAAGTCCATGGCCTGATCCTCCAGAAAATCGTCGTCATCGCTGAGATAGGAGTAGGGGTATCCACGAAGATCCTCTCCGGCATTCTCTTCCTCCAACTGCATGTCTCTCTCGTGGATGGTCTCCTCCAGAGATGAGATGCAGTGGCGAAGACGGCAATAATGCGCCTTTTTGTCAAACCGACGGGCGAGACTTGCGATCCTTTGCTAGCATGGATATGGTGCGATCCTTCGCCTTGATGATGGCGGACTTGTGGTTGCAATAGTCACGGCTTGTCCAACTCTGCCGACGATCATACATCATGAAGCTAAGGTGGTCCAATTGAGTCTTCCGGGTGGTATGGGGCTTCGGTGGTTGTCCATTTGCATCACGCCTTGGGAAAAACTCAAAGCGAGTACCCTTGATCTCGATTGATGCTCGCCCACAGATGGGAAAGAGCTTCCGCATTGCTCGCAAGTCCATCGAGCAGTTGTTTTCTCGAGGTAAATCGAATTCCCTCCGCAGGGAGCTTCAATCTTTCCTCAAGACTTGCAACAATTAGCCACTTCAGATCTTCTCCTTGATCATTGAGCGATCTCCAAAGAACTCGGGTGACGCCCGGTTCCGAAGTCGATCCAGATCCTCTCAAAGATAAGTCTCCCCATTCCCAAGTTGGTAAAACTTTGTACTTCACGCCAATCTATAAAAATAGAGGATGAGTAGATTAGCAGAGTGATCAAGTGTGTCAAAATTTTATGTATTTTGCAAGAGTTTTTGAGTAACATGAATTTTTATGAAAGAATCAAAGAGATAAGAATGAGAATAAGTTTTTGTAAACATTTGTTTTCTTTGGTTTTGAAACTAAGTTTTTGATTCAAACGTCCAGTCTAACTAGGGTCTCCTATGGTCGATGGCTCGATACCAACTTGTCAACACCGGATTTTTCAATCCTAGATGCCTGTTATGCCATACATCGCAATCCTGTGGATTACCATTTTTGCGAGACATAGAATTGGATACCATAGTACATCATCCATTACAAACAATACATAAGTTCTTACACAAATAGGGATCTCATGATCCATTCTTAATAGAACATCACAAATGAATACGTAACAATAACGGTAGCGTAGGCGAAGCTCCATCTTCGGGGTCACAGGCAATGCTGACGATGGGAGATGATCCTAGTTGTCGTAACCTTCCTGGGGTACATCTTCCAGGTACTCCTCTTCATAGTCTGGCCATGGGAATAGCCAGGGACAAAGCCATGAGTACTCTTTAAGTACTCGCAAACTAATACTAATAGGTAAAGGGTTTTTTTGGATAATAGGACACTAGGCTCTAGGGTTGTTTTGCAAAAGCCAGATTTATCTCTACTAAGCTCCAAAGCTAGTCACAATTTTATAAATCCTAAGCGAGAACTTGTATTTCATATCACAACTCTGTTGTGGTCAAGTCAAAGTCTCAATTCATCTCACATGTCATTTTGAAAAGTCTGATGGGGGAACAGTATGGCCACTCCAACTGTCCATAACCGCGGACGTGGCTATTCGAATAGTTTGACACTCTGCAGAGATTGTACACTTTCACCACAACATTCGATACATCCGTCAGGAACAAATCCTGAATTCACCATACTCAGTATGCAGATAATCAATCCTAACCTTTCGATTACACGCCCTAGTACAAGCACCTCTCCTGTGAGTTTGGCCTCCCAACCATGACCAACTGTCATCTTGGATACTGCACAGGTGGACAATCTTCACAAGGTAGCCTAGGCTCAAACCTTGGTCATGAGGGAACTAATACTAAGGAATATAAGTTTCCAGTCAAGCCCTACCCAATATTCGGGTATTGTGGTTATACGATAAAATTGGAATGGTATCGCATCCAGACAACCATCAGTTTTATAAAGGGCTAAGGCTCATGCCTCAACATTTTTATCACCAAAATTCTCAAGTGTTTGGAAACACATGTCCAAAAAATTTCAATAGAATGATCCATCATTCCAAGGTTTTCATAACCATTTTTCCACCAAGTATTCCCATCTAAAGTTTATCAAGTTTTATGCTTAGCACTAGCATCTACAGGTGGGGGTAGTAATGATGAGGGGTGGTAACTAGTGGAGTTTCAACTAAGTACAACCTTATGTCTCAGGATGATGTCAAGGTTTCTAACTTAGGCCAAATTTTATGCTCTTTATGCAACCTTCAGCATCTTTCCAATATCTACCAGTCACTTAAGTAAACTCTAAGTAAGCTTTGATAAAGAAATAAATTAAGAAGCTTGCACATAAAACTAGGATTGGTTTATCAAATGGGTATGATCACATATGCTTAAGGCATATAGTAGTCATAGAACAAGTATGGGTTTGTTGCATCAGTAGGGTATATTGCAAGGGTTATCTTGCATCAATGTCAATATAAGCTTGCCTTGTGCAGAGCAGTGGTTGAAGTTCTCCTCGGCTTCTTCTTCGTAGTATCCTCCTTCCTCCTCGTATCCTTGGTCAGTACTAGCGTCTATGAATGAATACGAGGTACACAATCACCAAACAATACTTAACTACTTGCAATCATCACACACAAGGGTCCAATCGCTGGCTCCCTTCTTCTCCGGCAGCGGCAGGCTCAAGTGAAATTCCGGCGGGGTGGTGCTCGCCTTGCTCTGAGAATGGTGTGGCACGATCAGTGAGGAGAGGGGAGTGAGATGGTGTGAAGAAATCGTGCGGGGGTGGCCTCTATTTATAGTCGAGCGAGGGGACCGTCGGGGCGCACGGTGAACTCGTCGGGGGCGATGTTACAGGTGGCTAAAGGCATGGGCAATGGTAGGGGACGGTGCGGTGTCTCCTGGCGATGCTCAACGACATGGTCTCGAGGCATGGGGCGGCGTGGTTTGGTCTGGAACGAGCGGTGGCGTCTTTGACGGCGGGCGGTGGTTGTGCGGCACGGGGCGGCAAACGGGGATGTCTGGCGGTCCTGGGTCGGTGGGGATTGTGTATGCACGCGGCGGGGGCGTCTATGGGTGATGGTCGAGGGTGGCGCTCTGGTGCACGCTCCGCATGTTCTGGCGCGGCTTGTGCGCATTGTCCAAGGCTTGGCAACACTCGCGGCTGGACAAAGGAGTGGCGGTGACGGGGCTGCCTCCCATGCCGACTAGGCTTCTGCTGCTCCTAGCTTGTCGACTATGGGGTGGCAAGAGGGTGCTCGGCTATTCACCATTGATGACAATGGCAAGCTCACAAAGGTGCTAGTGCAGCTAATCTTCAGAGATGATGTCGAGTTGTGTGTGAGCTAAATGGGGAACCAGTTAGGCAAGAATCACTGCTCACAATAGTGTTTGATGTTTGTTTGATTTGTGTCTGCAACCTGTTTGATGAAATGGCCGCATGAAATCAAGTTTTGAATTTTGAAATGATTTTTGGTGGGTTTCCTAGATTGGTGCCGGTGAGTCTGCAGATGCTTGGGTTTTGAAAATTGAGCTTGTTTGAGTAGTTTTGAAAAAGTGGGATCTTCCCATATGATAAAGATTCAATTTTGAATTGTCATTTAAACTATGCATTGGAAAGTTTCTGAATGATCACAAAGTGGGCCTTGATACCTTGTTATGAGTACATTCAAGGGGTGTAAAGATCCAGAAAAGTTTATGTTAGGTTCTGAAAGTTTGAGACAGCCAAAGTAGGCATGGGAGTTAAATTGGCCAAAATGACAATTTATTTCATATATGTGTTTTGATTTACTTGCCTTTAGGAAAAGTGTGGGAAATGTTTTAGATGATGTTTATTTCACCTAAGAAACATTTTACAAGCAATGGAACAAACAAACAAGGTGGTTTTAAAAGAATTCAAAATACATGCATACACCTATGCATGCATTCATGATTTCATTTAGAAAAGTTTTTGTTAACCCTAATTTTGATGATTAGAATTTGATGATCCAAGCTTAGTATTTTTGGGATGTTACAAACCTTCCCCCCTTAAACAAAATCTCGTCCCGAGATTTGAAAAAGGACGAAAAGATTACCTAGGATTGGAAGAGATCGGAAACTCGTCTGATGTGATCTTCGCCCTGTGTAGCTTCCTCTTCTGTGTGGTTGCTCCACTGAATATTGAGAAACTTGATGCTTCGGGTTCGGGTAGTTCGAAAAGCTTCTTCCAAAATGCGGATGGGTACTTCGGGATAGGTCAGGTCATCGTTGATCTCTATGGTCTGGTGGTCGATATCAGCACGTGTCTCTCCGTCGAGCCTCCATCAAGCCACCTCCGAGCCTGCATCACGCAGGCTTTCGTTGAAGGTAACACAAATCTTAGATCTTATCCCAAAATGGACGGGAGGGGTGTCTCACGTTTTCCTTTCAAGATTTGCGTTCAGATCTTAGATCAGATCCCATCTGGGTTACGGATTATCCTTTCCGGGAGTCGAGCTGACCTGCTGTCGCCGACCAATGTCGATTTAATCACTCCCAGATCAGGAACTTGTTGACTGTACCAGTGCACCTGTTGTGCCGATCTAAATTTCATATAGTAGATCGGACTGATCATGTCTAATTTTATTAAGTAGATCAGATCGACTCTACAGTTTTTTTGCATGTAATTTTTTTTGTTTGCAACAGCATACGTACGCGCTTGCAAGATGAAGAGGCCATGGCGGCTGAGGACCGAGCTCATACCACAGACACTGCCCTTGCTCATGGCTGCCGCGCCCGCTTGCTGGCCGTGCCTGTCGCTGGGCCGTCACGCCGCTACCGCCCGCTGCCCCGCCATGGCCGCCAGTAGCTGGCCCCGCCGCCACGCTGCTAGCTGCATGCCGCCGCGCCATGGCCACGCCGCGCCGCTAGCTCGGGCGCCATGGCCGCCACGACGCACGGCCTGCCGCCGCCACTGCTGGCCACGCCGCCAAGGCCGCGCCATGGACGCCGCCACGCACGGCTGCCGCCGCTTTGTGCTTGCCACGCGACACCAAGGCGCCGCTGGCCTCGCGACGCACCATGGCTGCCGCCACGCGACGGCCGCCGCCAGCTGTCTTACGCCAAGACGCGCAGCCGCCGCCACAAGCGCCGCCGCCCCGAACCAGGATAGAGCAAACAAGAGCTTATACAGTGTTCAACTTAAGAAGTCATTGTATGGACTAAAACAGTCAGGTAGGATGTGGTATAATCGTTTAAGCGATTTCCTTCATCAGAAGGGCTACGCGAGCAATGAAGATTGCCCATGTGTTTTTATACGGAGATCCCATGATGGTTTCTGTATTATCTCAGTGTACGTGGTGTAGGGGTTCGTAGCATGGAAAACAAAAAAAAATTCTATCGCATACAAACAAACAAGCCAAGATCTATCTACTAGATTGTAGCAACGAGTCGATGGTATAACTTACCCTCGAAGATTCCAAAGCGTTTAACGAGAGCGGATTCTCGTGGGTGATGTAGTCGCATTTTCCGATCTCAAGATCGTGGACGATCCTTCCGGCCACGCTCCCAAGCGCCCCACAATCGGTCACACGTTCGGTACTCGACGAAGACCTTCCTCTCCTTGTTCCAACAGTACGGAGGTTGTAGCACTCTCCTCGCGATTCCAAAGACAACGGCGTGGTACCTAAGTAGAGGGAAATCCCGCAGGCTTCGCCTTAAGCGGTGCGTAGTATGGTGGAGCTTATGAGAGAGGCTATTAGTGGTCTAGTAATTAGACACACCAATTAGAAGGCTCTAAACCAATTAGAAGGCTCTAAACCGCTGGCTAAAGCAATTAGAAGCTCTAAACCAAAACGGCTCTAAACCGGAGATCTAGAGGTGAAACTTGTGTGTCTCTAGGAGGAGCCCTGCCCCTCCTTTTATGGGAGGGGGTCTTGGCGCGCCAGGGGAGGGAGGGAGTCCCTCCCCAACTCGGCCTAGGGCTGGGCGCCGGCCTGGAGGAGTCCAACTCCTCCTCCAAAGTTGGTTCCAACTCCTCTTGCTTGTTTCCCACGTTTCTTGTTTTGGGCTTGACTTTCAAACTGGACATTTGACTTTTCTGTTTTAGGATTCAATTTAATCCTTTATTTGGGACAGCAAGAACACTTAGTACACGATGCAATCATTCCATTAAGTAATGACACATTCATGTACCCTCCTCCCTGAGTCTGGCCGGACAATCCGAACCTTCTAGAACATTCCCGATGAAAACACCGGAATCATTCCCGAACTCAAACGGACTTTCCTTATATGAATCTTATTCTCCGACCATTCGGATCACCTCGTGATATCCGATCCCATCCGAGACTCAACAACATTCGGTCTCTTTCTCATAATACCATAACTACTCAAACAACGTCGAATCCTTATGTGTCTCCCTACGGTTCGTGAATTATGCGGACATGATCGAGACACTTCTCTAACAATAACCAATAGAGGAATCTGGAAATTCATATGGCTCCCACATATTTCTACGATTACTTTATGATCGAATGGACCACTTACATACGATACCAATTTCCCTTTGTCTCACGATATGTTACTTATCCGAGGTTATGATCGCCAGATCTCTGCATACCTAGTTCAACCTCGCATCGATAAGTACTCTTTTCGTTCTCGTGATATGTGATCCCTTGTGACCAAGTCACATGCTTGCAAGCCAATTGGATGACATTCCACCGAGAGGGCCTGAGTATATCTATCCGTCATATGGATGGACAAATCCCACTCTTGATCCATGTGTTTCAACCAATACTTTCCAACACTTAATGCCACCTTTATAGCCACCCGCCACGGTGTGGTGTTTGATGTCATCAAAGCATCCATCCGTAAAGGTGATATGCATGATCTCATGGTCGAAGGAATTAGGTTACTATGTATCGTAAAGCATATAGCAATTGAACTATTGAAATGACTTGATCTTTATGCTACGCTTATCTATAGGAGTATGTCCACCATATCATTCTCCTAACGATATGATCTTGTTGTTGACAACATCTCAATGTTCATGATAGGAAACCACAATCATTAATCAACCAACAAGCTAGTGAAGTATAGAGGCTATACTAGGGACTTCAAATTAAGTTTACAAATCACACAAGTATTAATGGTTTCCTTGTTAATACTATTATAGCATGAATGTAAACATTTATCATAAACACAAAGATATAATAATAACTACATTTATTATTGCCTCTAGGGCATATCTCCAACATCCCCACTTGCACTAGAGTCATCTAATCTAGATTACATGGTAATATACCCAACACCCATGGCAGTTTGGTGTTGGTCATGTTTTGCCCTGGAGAGGTTTAGTCAACGGATCCGCCACATTCAGATCCGTGTGTACTTTGCAAATCTTTATATCCCCATCCCGGATATGTTCTCGAATAGCGTGAAAACGCAGCTTGATATGCTTCACTTCTTGTGTGACCTTGGTTCTTGCGCATTGGCTATGCCCATGTTATCACAAGAGATAGACATTGGGTCCAGCAAGACTTGGAACCACACCCAGCTCTGTAATGAACTCTTTCATCCATATCGCTTGTGAAGCCTCCGGCAGCCATGTATTCCGATTCATTGAAGATCTCGCCACAACGCTTTGCTTTGCACTCCTCCGCTAATCGCTGCACCATTCAAAATAAATACGATCCGGATTGTGATTTAGAATCATCCGGATCGGTGTTCCAACTAGCATCGGTGTAACCATTAACAACGAAATGTTCATCACCTCCATAAGAAAGAACCATATCCTTAGTTCTTCTCAAGTACTTAAGGATGTTTTGATCAGTCCAATGATCCACTCGATCACTTTGATATCTGCTAGTTAAACTAACAAGATATGCAATGTCGGGTCTAGTACATAGCATGGCATACATTAGAGATCCTATGGCTGAGGCATAGGAGTCTTACTCATCCTTTCTCTATCTTCCGCCGATGTTGGACTTTGAGTTTTACTCAAGGTCGATTAGCAACATGGGCAAGAACCCTTTCTTGCTTTCTTCCATTCCAAATCTCTTTAGAACTTTGTCCAAATATGTACTGTGACAATGATATTTGCTTTGATCTATCTCTATAAATCTTTATGCCTAATATGTAAGCTGCTTCGCCAAGATCCTTCATTGAAAAACTATTATTCAAATATTTCTTGACACTATTAAGAAGGTCTACATCATTCCCAATCAACAATATGTCATCCACATACAGTATTAAGAATGCTACAGAGCTCCCACTCACTTTCTTGTAAATACAAGCTTCTCCATAAGTTTGTATAAAACCAAAACTTTTGATTACCTTATCAAAACGTTGATTCCAACTTCGGATGCCCGCTTCAATCCATAGATGGACCGTTGAAGTTTGCATACCTTGTTAGCATCTTTAGGATCGACAAAACCTTTGGGTTGCATCATATACAACTCTTCATCAATGTCTCCATTGAGGAATGCTTTTGACATCCATCCGCCATATCTCATAATCATAATATGCAGCGATTGCTAACATAATCCTCACAGACTTTAGCTTCGCTACCGGTGAGAAAGTCTCATCGTAGTCAATTCCTTGAATTTGTCGAAACCCTTTTGCGACAAGTCGAGCTATATAAAAGAATAACATTACCATCAAGATATGTTTTCTTCTTGAAAATCCATTTGTTCTCGACAGCCTTCCTACCATCCGTAAGTCCACCAAAGTCCATACTTGGTTTTCGTACATGGATCCAATCTCGATTTCATGGCTTCTTGCCATTTATTGGAATCTGGGCTCATCATCGCTTCCTCATATGTCTCGGGGTCATCGGTGTTGTCCACCACCATGACATTCATAACGGAATCATACCAACTGGAGTGGTACGAGTTCTCGTTGACCTCCGAGGCTCAGAGCAACTTCAACCAAGTTTCATGATCATCATCATTAGCTTCCTCTCTTATTGGTGCACCACAGAACTTCTTCCGGTCGCGCTACTCGCAATTTTGAGAGAAGGTTCGACAACCTCGCCGAGTTCTACTTTCCTTCCATCACTTCTTTCGAGAGAAATTCCTTCTCTAGAAAAGATCCATTCTTGGCAACGAAGATTTTGCCTTCGGATCTATGATAGAAGGTATACCCAATAGTTTCCTTGGTATCCTATGAAGACGATTTTTCCGCTTTGGGTTCAAGCTTGTCCTCAGTAACTTTTTACATAGGCTTCGATCCCCAAACTTTAAGGAACGACAATTTAGGTTTCTTCCCAAACCATAATTCATACGGTGTCGTTTCAACGGATTTATACGGTGCCCTATTTAAAGTGAATGCGGTGCTTTCTAATGCATAACCCCAAAATGATAGCGGTAAATCTATAAGTGACATCATAGAACGAACCATATCTAAGAGAGTTCGACACGATGTTCGGACACACCATTACTGTTGTGGTGTTCCGGCGGTGTCAATTGTGAAAGTATTCCGACTTCTTTAAATGCTCGCCAAACTCAGAACTTATATATTCACCTCCACGATCAGAACGTAGAAACTTAATCTTCTTGTTACGTTGATTCTCTACCTCACTTTGAAACTCCTTAAACTTCTCGAAAGTTTCGGACTTATGTTTCATGAAATAGATATACCCATATCTACTCAAATCATCCGTGAAGGTAAGAACATAACGATAACATCACATGATGCTACACTCATTGGACCACACATCGGTATGTATGATTTCCAATAAGTCCGTAGCTCGCCCATCATACCGTAAAATGGAGTCTTAGTCATTTTTCCCATCGACATGCTTCAGATCTTTCAAGTGATTCAAAATCAAGTGATTCAAGAAGTCCATCGGAATGGAGTTTCTTCATACGCTTCACTCCGATGTGACCAAGACGACAAAGGCATATAGGTCGAATTATCGCTGATTTCAAACGCTTAGCCTCAATGTTGTTGATATGTGTATTTCCACTATCGAGATTCAATAAGAATAGACCATCTATCAAAGGTGCATGTGCATAAAACATATTACTCATATAAATAGAACAACCATTATTCTCGGATTTAAACAAGTAACCGCCTCGCAATAAACAAGATCCCGATATAATGTTCATGCTCAACGCAGCACCAAATAACAATTATTTAAGTATAAAACTAATCCCGATGGTAGATGAAGGGTAGCGTGCCGACCGATCACATCAACCTTTGATCCGCTTTCCCACGCGCATCGTCACCTCGTTCTTCGCTAGCTTCCGCTTATTCGCAAAGACTGCTTCGAGTTACAAATATGAGCAACCGAACCAAAGATCAAATACCTGTGCACTACTACGAGTACTAGTGAGATACACATCAATAACATGTATATCGATATACCTTTCTTCTTGATGTTGCCGCTTCAGATCCGCCAAGTACTTTGGGCAATTCCGCCCAAAGGACCTTCTCCTTGCAAGAAAAGCACTCAAGATCGTGCTTAGGTCCACCCTGGTCTTCTTCGTCGTGGTAGCTTTCTTACCACCCTTCTTGAAGTGCCCCTTTGCTTAGACTTGCCTTTCTTGAATTTGGTGGTCTTATTGACCAACAACACTTGGTGCTCTTTCTTGATCTCCACTTCGCAGATTTCAACATGGCAAAGAGTTCGCAACGTCTTGTTCATGTTCGCATGTTGTAGTTCATCACAAAGTTCTTGTAACTTGGTGGTAGTGATTGGAGGACACGGTAAATCCCCAAAGCATTAGGAATCACTATACCCAAGCTTTGAAGTTTGTTTGCGTGCCTGCACATCTTAAGCACATGCTCACCGACGAGCTGCCTCTTCCATCTTGCGCTTAAAGAACTTTTCGTAAGCCTCATAGCTTTCAATTGCCGCATGAGTCTCAAAAATCAATTTGAGATCCTCGACAATATCATATGGGTCCGACTCCTCAAACCTTTTCTCAAGCTCCGATTCTAAACCATACAAGATAGCACACTTGAACTATGGAGTACCGATTCTTCCGAGCGAGGTAAACGTTCTTTACTTCATCGGAAGCATTGGCGCAGGGTCACCCAATGTGCATCCAAAGACATAGGTCAAATTGCCACCGGTGAGGACAATCCTCAAATTGCGAACCAATCCGAAGTTACTTCCATTGTTTTTCAACTTTTCTTTCTCTAGGAACGCATTAAAATTGATGGTAGGGCTGCCATTGATCTACAACATATTTGCAATAGTTTAGACTAAGTTTATGACAAATTGAGTTCAAATTAATAATAAAATTAAACTAGGTGAACTCCCACTCAAAACAATATCCTCACATTGTTTTAGTGATCACACGAACCAAATCCACCATATCAACACCGATCATCACGAGAGTTGACATAGTTTCAATGGCGAACAATCGTCATGTTCATCATATCTACTATATGATTCATGCTTTACCTTTCGGTGATCCGTGTTCCGAGACCATGTCCGACATGCTAGGCTCGTCAAGATCAAACCTTAGTTTCGCATGAGCAATCTGGCTTGCTCACGTTGTATACACTTGCGTAATCTAACACCCGATCATCACGTGGTGCTTCGAAACAACAAGCTTTAGCAACGGTGCTAACTAAGGGTGAACACTTTATGATTTGAAATTGATGTGCATGAGGGATCATCTTATAATGCTACCGTCGTCTACTAAGCAATACAAGATGCATAAAGGATTAACATCACATGCAATTCAATATATATGTGATATGATATGGCCTTTCTTCTTTGTGCCTCCGATCTCCATCTTCAAGCACGAACATGATCTCCATCATCACCGGCATTGCATCAAGGTCAATGACGCTTCTCCATGGTTGTCGCCCACCGCTTCAACTATTACAACTACTTTGAATAGACACGGGTCTTAACATAAATTAAAGACAACCATATGGCTCGCCGTTGCCGACTTACAATAAGGAACATTGCATACATCAAATATAATCACAATCATGGCCATATCACATCATCAAGACACCCCTGCAAAACAAAGTTAGACGCCTACTTTCTTTGCATATTTTACGTGGTTTGGGGCTTTCAATAAGTGTCGTTCTAACTTACGAACAAGAACCACAACATTGATACTAGCATTGTTGATCACCCGTTGTAAATTGGATCTTAACTATGCTAGGAGAAACAGCACCAAGAAAAGCCACTTATGCAATACAAGTTGCATGTCAAGCGTGGAGCAAGTCTCATGAACGATGTCATGTAAGGTTAGCCCGGCCGCTTCATCCCAATATACCGCAAGATGCAAAGTACACAAGAAGCAATCGACAATAAAGCATCAACGCCCACAATGACCATTGTGTTCTACTGCAACAGATCTACATATAGACACGGCTCGATACCACCGTAGGGGTTCAGAGCATGGAAAACAAAAAAAATTCTATCGCATACAAACAAACAAGCCAAGATCTATCTACTAGATTGTAGCAACGAGTCGATGGTATAACTTACCTCGAAGATTCCAAAGCGTTTAACGAGAGCGGATTCTCGTGGGTGATGTAGTCGTACTCTTCCGATCTCAAGATCGTGGACGATCCTTCCGCGCCACGTTCCGCAGCGCCGCAGTCGGTCACATGTTCGGATTGACGAAGACCCTCCTCTCCTTGTTCCAAAGAAAATGGAGGTAGTAGCACTCCTCGCGATTCAAGAAAGACAACGTGGTACCTAAGTAGAGGGAAATCCAGGGCTTCGCTTAAGCCGGTGCAGTATGGTGGAGCTTATGAGAGGCTATTAGTGGTCTAGTAATTAGACACACCAATTAGAAGGCTCTAAACCAATTAGAAGGCTCTAAACCAAGCTAAAGCAATTAGAAGCTCTAAACCAAAACGGCTCTAAACCGGAGATCTAGAGGTGAAACTTGTGTGTCTAGGAGGAGCCCCGCCTCCTTTTATGGGAGGGGGTCTTGGCCAGGAGGAGGAGTCCTCCCAACTCGCCTAGGGCTGGCGCCGCCCGGAGGAGTCCAACTCCTCCTCCGTTGGTTCCAACTCCTCTTGCTTGTTTCCCACAGTTTCTTGTTTTGGCTTGACTTTCAAACTGACATTTGACTTTTCTGTTTTAGGATTCAATCTAATCCTTTATTTGGGACAGCAAGAACACTTAGTACATGATGCAATCATTCCATTAAGTAATGTCACATTCATGTACCTCCCCCCGAGTGCCGGACAATCCGAACCTTCTAGAACATTCCCGATGAAAACACCTAATCATTCCCGAACTCAAACGGACTTTCCTTATATGAATCTTATTCTCGGACCATTCCGGATCACCTCGTGATATCCCGGATCCCATCCGAGACTCAACAACATTCGGTCTCTTTCTCATAATACCATAACTACTCAAACAACGTCGAATCCTTAAGTGTGTCTCCTACGGTTCGTGAATTATGCGACATGATCGAGACACTTCCTAACAATAACCAATAGAGGAATCTGGAAATTCATATGGCTCACATATTTCTACGATTACTTTACATCGAATGAACCACTTACATACGATACCAATTTCCCTTTGTCTCACGATATGTTACTTATCCGAGGTTATGATCGTCAGATCTCTCGCATACCTAGTTCAACCTCGCACCGATAAGTACTCTTTTCTCGCCCGTGATATGTGATCCCTTGTGACCAAGTCACATGCTTGCAAGCCAATTGGATGACATTCCACCGAGAGGGCCCAGTATATCTATCCGTCATATGGATGGACAAATCCCACTCTTGATCCATGTGTTTCAACCAATACTTTCCGAACACTTAATGCCACCTTTATAGCCACCCGCCACGGTGTGGTGTTTGATGTCATCAAAGCATCCATCCGGTAAAGGTGATATGCATGATCTCATGGTCGAAGGAATTAGGTTACTATGTATCAGAAAGCATATAGAAATTGAACTATTGAAATGGCTTGATCTTTATGCTACGCTTATCTATAGGAGTATGTCCACCATATCATTCTCCTAACGATATGATCTTGTTGTTGACAACATCTCAATATTCATGATAGGGAAACCACAATCATTAATCAACCAACAAGCTAGTGAAGTATAGAGGCTATACTAGGGACTTCAAATTAAGTTTACAAATCACACAAGTATTAATGGTTTCCTTGTTAATACTATTATAGCATGAATGTAAACATTTATCATAAACACAAAGATATAATAATAACTACATTTATTATTGCCTCTAGGGCATATCTCCAACACGTGGACGATTTGAATATAATCGGTACACCTGACGATATTGAGGAAGTGAGTTCCTACCTGATGTCGGAATTCGAGATGAAAGATTTAGGCAAAACCAAGTTCTGCCTCGGTCTTCAACTTGAGCATTCCCCTGCTGGGATTCTAGTTCACCAGTCGGCCTACACCCAGAAGGTGTTGGAACGATTTGGGTTTGAAAAGGCATATCCTTCTAAGACCTCGATGGTCAGAAGATCTTTGCAGCAAGACAAGGACCCGTTCAGGCCTAAAGAAGAGGGGGAGGAAATTCTGAGACCGGAATTCCCCTACTTAAGTGCAGTTGGCGCACTTATGTACCTCGCAAATTGTACACGGCCGGATATTGCATTCGCCGTCAATTTGCTTGCAAGGTACAGTTCTGAGCCTACCAAGAGGCATTGGAAAGGCGTTAAGGACATCTTTAGGTACATACAA
Organism: Avena longiglumis; assembly: GCA_030063025.1. NCBI lineage: Eukaryota > Viridiplantae > Streptophyta > Magnoliopsida > Poales > Poaceae > Avena > Avena longiglumis. Next base: position 448,621,764 of record CP125974.1, on the reverse strand, counting down.
GGGACAAAGGACCTTGGCTTGTTTTACCAAAAGAACCAAGACCTATCTGTTGTAGGCTATGCAGATGCTGGGTACCTTTCGGACCCGCATACATCCAAGTCGCAGACTGGATATGTTTTCCTTTGTGGTGGAACGGCAATTTCCTGGAAATTGTCTAAGCAAACTCTTGTGTCAACTTCGACAAACCACTCGGAAATCATAGCATTATATGAAGCATCACGAGAATGTGTATGGCTTCGACGAGTAGTCAGTCACATCCAGATGTCATGTGGACTGAACACCGTACAAACCCCAACAATTATCTATGGAGATAATGCCGCTTGTGTTGCACAAGTCCAGACTGGTTACGAGAAGAGCAATCTCACAAAGCATATAAATCCCAAGTTCTTCTATGCACATGAGTTGCAAAAGATGAACGAAGTGAAAGTCTTGCATACTAAGTCGTGTGAAAATCTCGCTGATTTGTTCACTAAATCATTGCCAGCGTCTTCTTTCGAGAGATGTGTCCGAGGGATCGGCATGATGAGACTTAGGGAGATGCAAGGTTCAGGGGGAGAATCTTCACAAACTCATCGCTAAAATCTTGATCCCGATGATTGAGTACTTAACTTTGCAGTTAGGTGAATTGTACTCTTTTTCCCTTAGTGAGTTTTATGAAGTTTCTCACATGAGGTTTTTAATGAGGCAATTCGTGCAACATAGCAAGAAGTATACCGTGTGCATTTCTCCATATTTTCCCCACTAGGTTTTTCGGAGTTTTAAGCCATGGTTATACAAATAAGATACCCAGGGAGAGTATTGGGAAACTGGGCCGGTAGAGGCCCACTCGGTGTGGCCTCTACCAGGCTAGGGTTGGCCCATGTGGGTATCGTATCCCCCTTTAGTCTATATATAGAGGAACAATCTGTGTACGGGAGTTTACCGAGAGAGTTTTAATAAAGTTCCCTTTTGTTCCCTGTGTCATCTACTTGTGTACTGTGTGTGCCTTCTAGTAGTCTTCTCCTCCGGTGTGGAACAGCCTCGGGACCGGCCAGTCGGCACGGGGTGTTCCAACACGAGCAAGATTGCCAGGCGGGTAAGGGTATCTCCAGTTCTCCAGCGGCGCGATCCGGGCGAACTAAAACGCCCGTTTTTGTGTGTTTAGATCAGTTCGTTGTTCATTTTAGATTATGGTTTGTCCTGTCCGGTCAACCGCGCAGCGGTACGACCCATCTGTCTACGCGCTGGCTAGCGCTGACCAGCCATTAGCGAAAGGGTCTGGATGGACTGGTGGAGGACGCAGAAGGCCAAACGCGCTCTTTGGACCGACACAATCGTAACCCAAGTTTGGTGCATGGATGGGTCGATCTGTACAAACCGGTATGGATGGGTTGCACCGATGCGTAACTGTACGTCAGTCTGCTCAAACGTATTCGGACGCCAGCGGACCGGTTGGGTCGGCCCGATGAAGATGCCCTAAGAGCATCTCTAACAGCTACAACCTAATATGGTAGCAGCCCGAATAATCGCCGGATGCGACACGAAATAGCAAAAAAGCTCTCCGGCAGGTGCTGCGTCACGGTTTCATGTCGTATTTTTTGTGGCAGCAACGCCTTGTGTTGCATATTCCCATGCGTGCGCGTGCAGTGGAACCGTCTCCTCCCACCTTCTCTCCCCCACCGCTGCAGCCGTCCACCGCCGTCGATGCCAAACCCGCCACTGGCAAGCCCCCTCGCCTCCAGATCCGGCCACCACTCGCCGCCTCCAAGCCTTAGTCGACGAACCCTGCCGTCAATCGAAGCTCTTACGCCGGAATCCGCGATGCCACCACACCACATGACAAAGGGGTTGACCGGCTTCCTCGGCATGAGGATGCGGCCCTCCCGCCGTTTCGCCGCCGACATCAGCCACGACGGCATCAGGTGGTGGCTGGGCACCTTAGATATCCCCAAGGAAGCCGCTTGGGCCTACGACACGGCGACGTGGCGGTTCGGCCGCCCTCGTCGTGACCTCAACTTCCTCGACGTTGAGTTGCCGCAGGAGGCCAATTGCCTGGCGCCGCCGTTGATGCATTTCGTCGATGTCGAAGCGCAGAGGGAGCAACACCGCGCCTCCAGACACCAACAGCTGGGTGCGCTTGACGACATGCGATGGCGCAGCTCGCCCACGACCAGCCGAACCTCGTGCAGGCGCAACTTGCCTTCGATGCTGCGAGGAAGAAGAACAGCAGCGGCGCTAGGCCATCCAATGCCGCACCGCGACCGACAGCTCCCGTCATCAAGCTCGAGGACTCCGACGAGGTGGACAACGACTTATGAAACACCACCAACGACGACGACTCCAACGATTTCAGCTGGCATGATTAAATCTAGGGTTTAAATTCGGTCAGAGTTTGTTTAAATTTGCTTAATTCGCGTTGTATTTCGTACCCTATGACTATCTATTTTAATTTTTTCGCTATGTATCTGTTTGTTTGAATTAAAATAGTTGTTACAATATCTACTGGAGAAGCAGTGCTGCAAAAGGCTGGAGTATCACGAGGCATTAGTGAAAATCACGTACCCATACTCGCTCGATCCATATTACTTATCGTTGAAATAGATGTATCTAGCACTGAAATATGTCTAGATATATCTATTTTAATGACCAGTAATATGGATCGGAGCGAGTACTAGACGCATCGCGTGGCACGGCGGACTAGACTAGCACGTGCGTCGCGATGTGGACGCGCGGGTTTGTATCTGATTTGACGGGGGAGATGAGATGAGATGGGATGAGATGGATGGTCTCGTACAGTCGTACTACTCTCGTGGCGCGCCCGTATGTTTGGTCGCGTATGCGACCGAGGCAGCGAGAGCCCGTGAGCGACAAGCAGGACGCGCGCGTGCGTGTGTGCGTGCGGCGTGGTCCACGGGGAGGGGCTGGCTGGCTAGCTCTGCGCGCGGGATCGATGGGGAACACTTTCCCACCACGCGGGTCCTATGCGCTCTGCCGGCGGATCGTAATCAGCTGTTGGTCTGTTCCTCGCGAAGACTGAAGATTCAACAAATGTCTTTCCGCGGTAATAAAAAGACTACTACGGCAAGAACTACGCGCCCGGAATTTTGGAACTGTTCACCTTTGTTTTCTTTTACACTGGAACAATTCGCTGACCGGCCGTTAGTATGGAATCGTGGTCCAGATTAATATGGCGGCGGCCCGATGCATATGCACGGCGGGAACAGAGATAATACTAGGATTCATTGCCTAGCTATTCACGTCCGCGTCGTCCACTAAAGCCGGTCCTAGTGTTAGTATCATAAGTTATATATCAGAGAGTAAAGTATCGACCGTTGCTTAACGACTTGATGTTGCCAGCGGCCTGCTGATCGGTCCGAAAAATTAAGAGGCTGACTCAGATCACCATCACACCACAATGTTTGAAATCCGTTGGGACCAATAATTGGCATGTGCTGCGTGCGTGCGTGCTTCCAGCCCCTGAGATGAGATCGACCGCGTCGACGCGTACGGCCGATGGGATCCGTGGTTAACCCGGACGGCAGGAGCAAGTGCACGTACGTACAGAAATTTGCACGTGGAAGAAGTATCCGAAGAGACCGACCGATCTATATATCGATGTAGTACTACTGTACTCGGGGTGTCACTCTGCAACTCCACGTGGGATTAATGCGAGTGTGATCGATGTCAAGCGCGCTTGGATTATTACACGCCTCTATCGCTGTGATCCCACTGCCATTCCATGCTGGCGTAGTTAGTGGTATGGCTGTACGGAGGCCGATCGAATCGAATGGGTCAAATCCCCATAGTTTCGCTGGTCAGCTTTGCTACGAACATGTATGTATGATTCCATTTTGCCTTGCGACTGTCCCGACCTCTCGGCTCGGGAAGTCAGATTCCAGACGGCATGCGCGCATGTGCCCTTCGCATTGTCGGTCCGCGTTTCGTATCTTCCATCTCCACGCAATTCCACATCCATGTAAATCGTACTCCATACTGGAGGCGATAATTAATCCTTTTCCACCTAAGTTACCAGAACGACTGACCCCGTACTAGAGGAAGTGTTTGTTTATATTACTAGCCAAAATTCCCCTCTCCTCCTTTCCCTTTCGTGTTGATGCACCGTATCGCTCCATAGCTGCAACTTCAGTTCCTTCATGTAAAATGCGTGCCGGCCCGACCTGGATAAAGTAAATTAATTAATTACACAATACAAATCATTAGCTGTTGATTTACAATGTTCTGTGCATGGTCTGTGTGGATGCTTGTAATAATTTCTATATACTGGACGTAGCCATCATATATACGTACATCTGGAAATAGAAAATACCCTTATTCCTGCCTGTCATGTCATTTATGTAATCATTGTTTATCGCAAAGATGAAAGTTACGTGCATATATATTCTCCTAGCGCGTGGGGGTCTTGACCAGTATTGTTCGGTAATACTTTGACCACATAAACCGTCCCTGGTTAGCCCAGACCGATCGACCTTGGAAGCTAATCACTTCGCTTGACCGCCAACCAATATAGAACGATCTCAACATATATATTAACTGGTGCGCTATGATATGATAGATCGATCATCTAGCTAGCATACGGGTCGACATCGAGGGGGTTGGCATTGTAGTACAGAAGTGGCAAATTTCCAAGCTGTCATAAAAAAATGGCAAATCTCTACATTTGCATATCACGTATACCTCCATTATTTTTCGTTGCTACGGTTCGGTCTACGCGTGTCAGCACTCAGCAGATAAATGATTGGTTAATTCGGTCGATCGGTCAAATGAGCTGAACAAAAGTTTTCCACGGCAGGGACGCGCCCGCATTTTTTAGTTTTTGCGACGTTGATACCCGGCGGCTAAACGATCTGATAAGTCGTTTAATTCGTCCATTACTGGTGTCTGCTGCTCCTGTGGTCTAGAAATGCTCCAGTTTTCTCGTGATATCAATCTATGTACCCAAACTCCCAAATCCTTTGTGTAAGTTACCCTCTCGTCGCTATAGGGTTGCTCGTGCTCCCGAGAATATGTGAAACAAATGTGCCGGTGTCTTTTTTTCGAATTAAAAACCTCCCAAACGTCTCTGTAGCACTTTCTCCGTCCAAAAGGAAGTCGTAATTTTTTTTTAGATTCATATGTACCTATTCGCGAGAAAGTACATCTAATTTACAACGTTTTGCGGGCTCCATGGAAGCAGCAAGGAACTCGATGTGATTCGTCAATCAAAATTACCCTTTTTTTTGCTGGAAATAAAAATGACCCTATTAACTTCACTCTAGCACTATGTACAACCAGAGTCCCGTTAGCATTAGAGCGTCTTTAACAATAATGAATAATAAAGGTGATCATGTAAAAGCTAACTTTTGCATCAGTAAAAAGTTCTCCAACAAGTGCCCTAGCTATACGATGTAAAAAATTTAGGACAGCCCTAAATTTTGTGCATTATGATGCAAATACATCACCTTGCGGCTGCTCCAAAAGTATGACACGGGACGTGAGGACATCATGGACCAACAACCTTTCTTCCGGCAATATTGACATTTCTCCAATTTCAGAACACTAGTGCAAACAGCTCTATGCATCCCGGTTGGTAAGGGGTTTTAGTCCCGGTTGCCCAACCGGGACGGGGCAATCGGAACTAAAGCCCTGACCCTTTAGTCCCGATTAGACCATGGACCGGCAAAACGTGGTCCACGTGGCCACTACTCCACGCGAGGGGAAGGAGCAACCGTCCTGGTTCGTAACACGAACCGGGACAAATCACTCTCTGCCGCGCGGCAGAGATTTGACATATTTCTCTGCTGCGACAGAGAATTTATTTTGGCCACATTTTTTTGTCGCGACAGCATTTTGGTCACTTTTTGTGCCACGGCAGAGAATTCATTTATATTGTTTTATTTTTTATTTTGTGTTTTGTATTCATCAATGAAGAAACCATTATATTACACAATATCATCATGACAATAGGGATCCAAGTGTCGAACATATTACATTCGCTACACGAGTTTCATGCACATATATACATATAAAATAAGCTCTTTGTATAGTCCCTATTGCCTATACACCCGCATAGTATTCTCCTTTTGGGTTTAGGACTTCTGCATGCAAGAACCCCGCCAATTCCTCCTGAATTGCTCGTAGGCGATCCTTTTAGCAGAAGACCGTCTCGTAGACGTTCGAGCTGATTTAAAAAAGGAGTCAACCTATATGAATAAAACTAAACACAATTTGATGATAATAAAAAACTATAAAAATTGTTTACGTACGTTAAGTTACTCTAAATTTCTGCCCTCTCACAGCACGTCTGACGGATGAACTCGTAAACATAGTATCCACATAAATTATTCCCTGGTCCCTGCGTCAGGCCCTTTACGAGAACAGAGTTCAGTCAAAATAATAATCAAGCATGATAACAGTATCAAAACTAGAATCAAAGAGATGCGCGGATCTAGCTAGTGGTACCTACATCTAGTGGTTTAAATATAAGCTCCTCTTTCCAAACACCCCTAGCCTTCTTGGTGAACCGTTTCCAAGCGCTGCCCAGCGAAGAAAACGAATAAAAGGAGTTATTAAATACTTGATATCATGAAATTCACGAACATTGCCGATATAGTGCCGTAATGATTAGAATTACCGCTGGAGCGTCATCTGCACGTCCGTCCACGTCTCAAGGGATTTATGTTTCGAGTCCATGACTAGTATCCGTCCTTTGTCAGGTTGAATGATTAACAGAATATAGTGGAAGATGCGCATGCATAACTCATCAATTATACACTTAACATCGAGTAAGCGAAATAGAAAGTATATACAAGACAATAACACTCACTCGAAGTTGTAAGGAAATAATATTTCTCTTCTGTCTTATTGAAACATTAACGCGTGTATAATATTATCCTCCGTATCCTGGGGTTTTGCTTTGAGATTAGCTTGATGAACATAATATGGGTCAACGAACCCAATGTTATAGATTGTCCTCTGCTGCATTCGAGAATCTTCATTTTGCATATTATATTATGATTATATACATGCAATAAACAAGATGAGATAGCTAGAGACTTAATTAATTACATAATTAGTACTTACAGACAATAGGCACTGACGATCGATCTGTCCAAGACGTCTTGATTGAATAATTGAAATAGTTTAACAAATTCAATGGCTACCAGATCATCTTCTTTCCCGTAATGCTTTTTTGTAACCCTCATCATTATCCAGTTAGCACCGGCCTTTGTGGCATGCATGTATCAGTTATGCAATTTTCGTATTTTTGTTGGTAGATTCTTTACCTCCTCAGGTTTGACGAGAGGTTTCCCGTACTTGTATTTGTATGCTACTTCACCCGCGGGGAAGTACTGTAACTGGGATAAGTAGTGGGCAATACTCATACATTGAACAGCGGTCGCTTCTCCATATAGTGCAACTACATCTGGATCATACTGCTCTTCGGCCGCATATTTGCTCGACCCCACATTGGTATGGGAAATCACCTTGAGAAGGGCGCAAGTTTGTTTTGTTTGTTCTCCGAGCCGGGGAACATATTTCCCGCTTGCACTAGTGCTCTTCGACACTTGTTGTGCCGCATGTGACTTGAGAATAGAGCGCTCATAGTCTGATGACAACTTTGGCTCGGGTTGGTGAAGGCCCTTTAGAATTTGAACACTCGGACTTTATCTTCTTCGGTGCTGAGGAACTCTGGCTCTTTCGGCCGCCTCAGCTTAGCGAAAAACACTGTCGTTTCCGCCTCGACGATCGCCGTAGTATCCTCTTCAGTACAGTCATAAGCTCTCTTGGGAGGAACCTTTGGTACTTTTGGAAGAGGCTCCTGTTTACGTGTCGGCGATCGCTTACCACTCCGTAGAGTAGCGGTGGTATGCTTACGCTTTTTTCCCGAGGCACCGGCGATGGCTGCCACAACGGCGACGGCTGCGCTGGAGATGGCTAAGGCGATGGAGGCGGGTGAGACGACGGAGACGGTTGCCACGGCGACGACGACTGCGCTGGAGACGGGTGGGGCGACGGCGAAGATGGCCTTGGCGTCTGATTTGGAAGCACGGTATATTCCTTTGGCCATAGAATGGTGACGTTTGTTGCTTCTCCCAGTTCAGTCACATCCCCTTCACCTGCAGGGTAGTCAAGCTTCAAACCTTCAAAGTTGTGCATGAATTCATACACCCCAACAACAACGTAGCCCTGTGGAACCGGACGATAATAGTAAGTTGGTACAGGTCCAATTGGTAAGGCATAGCCGACCGCCACCTTCATTGTTATGTTCACAACTTTGACATGTAGCTCATAGTGTGTCATCTGCGTGATATCATCCACTTGGTAGCCAACACGAGCCATCTTCGGTACACCATCGCCATCATCATAACCCGGGACCTCGGTGGAAGTGTAGAGTTCGCAGCATAGAAAACAAAAATTTTCCTACGATGGGAACAACTATGTACCAAGATCTATCTACTAGATACAAACAACGGGCGGATGTATATCCGTAGAGAACATACACTTGAAGACCGACAAAGCTTAACGAGTCCAAACTCGTGGTTGATGTAGACGATCTCTTGCCGATCTCAAGATCGAGAGGAAGTCCTAGCGCAAGAAAAGCAAGCATCCGTGCTCGCACACACGCTCGAGGCACCAAGCAACCTCCGCCTCCTCGCCCGGCGATGCAGCGGAAGCACAACTCTTTCTTGCCGAAAAGCCACGGGAACATGTATCTCGCTAGTCCGAGACCATGGGGATAGATTCTAGAGGGGAGAGAGATCCTTCACGAGGAGGTGTGAGTGAGAAGTGAGGAGGGCTCCTTATATAGGGGAGGGGCAGCCCAAGGGGCATGGCCGCCATGGAGAGTGCCCCACCTCTCCCTCATTCATGTGGGTGGACACTCCACTCACAAAATGGCCCTTCAATTTTCCACTCAAAACCCACTCAAATTCCCATTAAATTTCCACCAAATTTAACTCTCATTAAATAAAACTCTTTTATTTTATTCAGAATTTTGTCAATTACTTTAATGACAAACATTCACAAATAACCCCTTGCTAGAATTCTATTTCACATGCATAACCACTTTATGCAATTTCACCCAAAACCTGCTTTCGGTATCTAGTGAAATAAATTCGCGCTTGTTCATTCTTTTCGGCATGAAACTTTTGCTCCAATTGGATGTCGGTGTCTCTTATGTGTCACCCTACGGTTCTTGAATAATGCGGACATGATCGAGACCCTCTCGGATCAATAATCGAAGCGGATCTGGAGACCCATATCGACTCCCACACATTCAACGATGACTTTCTTGTGATCGTCCGAACCTTTACGCTAGTATCTTAATCCTTTCTTTCGCGATATATTACATGTCCGAGATTCGATCATTGGTATCTCCATACCTAGTTTGATCTCGCATCGACATGCACTCTTTTCGCTCCCGTGATATAACATTCTAGTGATCAAATCACTTGCTTGCAAGCTAATCAATGTGATATCACCGAGAGGGCCCAGAGCATATCTATCCGTCATCGGATGAACAAATTCCACTCTCGATCCATGGGACTCAACATAACACTTTATTAGTTCGAATCCATCTATATAATCACCGTTACGGTGTGACGTTTGATGTTATCAAGAAACTCTTCGGTGTTAGTGATTGACATGATCTCATGGTCTAAGGATTAGGATCACTTCGTAAGATGTTATAGCAATATAAACTCAATGACTTTGATCGTAATGCTATACTGGATGAATGTTCATCACACCATTACACTAATGTTGTGACCTCGTTATTAACAACATCCAATGTCCATGATCGTGAAACCTTGATCATCTTGTTAATCAACGAGCTAGTTTATGAGAGAGGCATAACTAGGAACTTTCTGCTTGTTTATTAAACACACATGTATTAACGTTTCCGTATTAATACAATTATAGCATGTACAATAAACATTTATCATAAATAAGGAATACGATAATAACCACTTTATTATTGCCTCTCGCATATTCCCTTCTCCCACTTGCACTAGAGACAATAATCTAGTTTGAGAACTTTGCGTATTGAACACCTATGGCTTTCTCGTGTTCCATATACGCAATTGCAAGTGGTTAACATAATCTACGGATCCGACGCTTTCAGTCCGTGTATTTGCATGTCTTTGCGTCTTCACGCATCACTCATTCTCCAATGAGATGGCATTGTATAAATTTGGTCTTTCGGTGATACCTTTAGTTCCTTGGGGTTAAAACACATCGATACTATTGTCATACAATATATCTTTAGTGTTAGCCCGTTGCGAACCACACCTTAGTTTGATAACAAACTACTTGACACAAATTCCCTCCTTTGCTGCTACTATAGCAGTCATATACTTAGCCTTTTGTTGTAGTATCCGTCACAATGTCTTAACTTTGGAATTCATCCAAATACATCATGGAATCTCCTTTCCATTACATTGTGCCACCCATAGTTTAAATTGAGATAAACTTAACTTGTATCTTGTGACAAAACTAGTATCAATGTAACGCTTTACAATGAACTATTTGTAATTGTTTGTCACCTCTACACAAATATATTCTTAGTTCTTCCAAAAGATCATAAGAATATCCTCACTATCGTCCAATGATCATTTTATGGTTCATTCTGGTATATGCTCATAACACTTAGAGCATAGGACATATCTGGATGTGTACATATCATGGTATGATTGATCAAAACATTCTCGTGGTTTCACTCATCAAGTGTCAAAACACTTGAATCTTGTTTCACTTATCAAGTGTCGATACACTTGAATCTTGATACAATTCCTTTCCATGCAACAAGAACTGCTTGTCGCTTCTATATTGAACTCCTTCAATATCTCATATATGTACGTTTGGCATAACCATATTGGCGTCATACCATCTACTATAGACATTCACGCTAAATATTCGGGTTTTGCCTAAGTCTTTCATCAAAATGAAATTCTTAACCTTTGTCAATAAAAGATACATCATTTCCAATCAACAAGATGTCCTCCACATAATGTATTAGAAATATGTCTTAGCGCTCCCACTTAATTTCTTGCAAATGCAAGCATCTTCATCGTCTCCTGATGAAAACTCCTTTTCATCACGGTGAAGATTCCAACTCCGCGATGCTTACTTCAACCATTGAAGTTTGCATGCCCTTTTTAGCATCCTTTGAATTAACAAAACCCTTTGGATCGTGTCATGTACACGTCCCAGGTAATATTCTATTAGAAGAACTTTGTTTTGTTTATTAATCTACCATATAACAGATTATATGTAGTGGTTGCTACTTTAATCCGTCCAGACTAAATATCGCTATGAAAGATCAAATCTTGTCATAGTCAACTCCTTGAACATTGTCGTAAAATACTTTACGACATGTCGACTATTTCATAGATGTGAAACATCCATGTCTGTTTCTTTATAGATCCAAATACGACCGATAGGTTTTTACACCTTTCCGGAGGGTCTTCCAAGTTCAAAACTTGATTTCTCGTGTATGGAACTATCACGGATTTTATGGCTTCAAGCCACTTGATGGAGCCAGGGCCCATCATCGCTTATTTGCATATAGTCGGTTAATCATTGTCAAACAATGATGATTTACTCTCAAATCTTAGTATTTGATTGTTTATCCGACCGACTTGGTTCAATAAGAACTTAGATCTCCGTGACCACAACCTTTGAGGCACATAAGCTATGAGCATTATGGCAGCCTCCTAACATTTTCGGTCTGCGCAAATCATCACATATAGCTAAGGTTCGTTAACCTTATCAAAGTTCTATTGTCCTCCCACTTAACATTTATGAAAAATTCCTTCAAGAAACTTCACGTTTCAAGCGACAAACCCTTTTGTCCTTGGTGTTATGGAGGAATAACCAATTGTTATTCAAATAACCTACAAAGACATGCTCATCCGACTTTTGTAAACATCTTACTTATGTTTAGCATACCAAAATTTAAGAAATGACAACTTGGGTTTTACCCCAAACCATAACTTCGATGGTGTCATTTCAACGGATCAAGATGGAGCTCTTTTCGAGGTAAAAGCGGAAGTCTCTAAAGCTTTAATCTTTTAAAACATAATGACAGCTTTTATAAATAACACCTTTGATCCAACCATGTCAAACAAGGTTTCATTACAAATCTCAAACACTCCATATTCCTATGGTGTTTCGGAGATGTAAATCTAGGTGTTTTGCTAAACTTGTAACTCAAATAAATCCCTTTTATGATAAAATCATAATTCATTTATTTTTCTTGTTACACTTGTAACTCAAATAAATCCTTTATGATAAAATCATAAACCATTTATTTTCTTGTTACAATGATTTTCACTTCATCTTGAAAGTCTTTGAAACATTTTCAAATATTTCATACTTCTTTCTCATTAAGTGAACATTCACTCAAAATTAGGAGAAAGCATATGAAGTTGAAACCCATCGCCATTTACTACACATAATGGACCACATACATCGATATGTATAAATTCCAATAATTTAGTCGTTCGTTCTTCTTTGGCCTTTGAACGAAGTTTTAATTATCACGTGGAAAGTCTCACAAGCGTCACTTGATCAAATCAAAGACTCCAAAAATCCATGAATATGGAGATTCTTCATGTTCTCTTTCCAATATAATTTAAACAATGATGTCACTTCATAAGTGATCTTTCAATCATTTGTCTTGCAACATTTTAGCATTAGGTTTTATGGATGTGATTTCTTCAACTAGATTTGTAAATCATCCATCTTATATGGAATACGGTAATTATTTGAACAACCTTTGTTCTTATAATACCTGATTCAAATAACAATTATTAAAACAAATCTTGAAGTCAAGCTTTGATGTCAACGAGAAATACAAACAACGGTTTGTTTGTTTTCGATGAACATCATCACATATTCTCTTGCTAGTTACTTAGGCCATTGTGGTTCATGAATTGCGTCATTCCGTATGAAATTTCATACCAACCAATTCGGTATCCAATACCCAAGAACCACATTTATTAACAAGCAAAGAATACAACCATAACATGTATATCATCTATATACCTAAATTGGATATTTCCAATCTTTTCTTTTCTGCCAAATATATTTTATAGATTCTCTTTCAGCATTTCCTTTTCCTTTTAAAAGAATCTATCAACATCAAAAGTGGCGCCATATACATGACACATAGTCCAAAGCGTGTATATTCAAATAATAATACCTTTGGACTTGCACTTTGAAGTAGATCACCATCATCAAAATGATCGGTATTCTTTCAAAATCCATTCTTTAGTAATCTTTTAGTATAGTAAACACTTTACATACATCTTCTATTCATCCTTATCATGACGACTTTCATGATCAAGCCAATTTAGCTTATAAAGGAGAATCGTGAGTATAACATTACTTTCCAAAACCCTTTTGAATGATTAGGATGTCTAGCATCTCCTAACCTTCGTAAATTCTCATCCAATATGAGAACATATATTATACTCTATCATATTGCAACCAAAACATTGTTTCAGATATCGTTATATCTGCCACACATGATGGTTTCTGAAACAATTCTTTCAGCTCCTAGATAATCTTGATATTAAAACAATCAAGAATCATGGAGGCAAACATGATACTTAAGATACTAACACTGGAATTGTTACTCTCGATTTAATACCAACTATTAAATTTCACGGAGTAAATAGAGTTTGTTGAAAGTTTGCAATAGGACTTTAAACTTTAGATTGACACTCAACACAATACGATACCAGTTCGTAAAGTAAATATCCAGAATTCTATAGTTATATTATCTCAATTACAACTATGCATAAGGTGGTGAACGAATGCTAATGACTACAACAAATTATGAAAATTCACTTTGATTTAATTTATGATAAATTGAGTTCTACTAATCCAAATTAGAAATGAACTCCCACTAAAAAACGACATCCCTCGTGTCTTTTTGGTGATTACATGAACCAAATCCACTACACCAAGTCCGATCATCACGTGAGTCGGTATAGCTTCAAAGGCGAGCATCCATATGGTCATCATATCAAAGCATATGACTCATGCTTAACCTTTCGGTCCGTGTTCCGAGGCCATGTCTGTACATGCTAGGCTCGTCAAGTAAGAACCTTAGTATTCGCGTGTAATCGCTCTTACACCGAGATATGCTCGTGGATTCAAGTACACCCGATCATCACGTGATGTCTTGAAGACGAAACATTGTCGTGCATACTTAAGGAAGAACACATTCTTATCTTGATATCTAAATGAGGGATCATCTTATTTTGCTAATAAAATGCCAAACAAGCAATATAAGATGCTATCAAACATCACATGTTTATTAGTGAAATGTTATGGTTCCCGCAGATGATCTCTATCATGTGCATCGTGGTATGATCACTATCATACCTATATGTGTAAATCCAAGGTCTATGGAGTTTACACGCTATGTGTGTTGTAAGAGTATCATATCATACTTCTACTTACAATACTACCATATCATAACACTAGCCCAGCAACAATCTAAACTAGACGCCTCTAATTTATCCATTGCAAGTTTTACGTGGCTTAGGGCTTTCGAAGATAGAACCGTTCTTACCTACGAACATGAACCACAACAAGGATAACCAAATTGTTGACAACTCGTTGCAAATTAGATATTGACTATAGTAGGAGAGACATACACCCGCTAGCCACTTATGCAAAACTAGTTGCATGTCAAGCGTGGAACAGGTCTCATGTGCGAGGACATGTAAAGTTTGTCCGGGCCGCTTCATCCCACTATGCCACCAATATCCAAAGTACAACTAAGAAGCAATAAAATGATCATCATCGCCCACATAATCATATGTGTACTACCCGTGCAAAGTATCTACGCATAGGTCCGGCTCTGATACCAATTGTAGGGTTCGCAAAGATAGAAAACAAAATTTTTCCTACGATGGGAACAACTATGTACCAAGATCTATCTACTAGATACAAACAACGGGCGGATGTATATCCGTAGAGAACATACCCTTGAAGACCGACAAAGCTTAACGAGTCCAAACTCGTGGTTGATGTAGACGATCTCTTGCCGATCTCAAGATCGAGAGGAAGTCCTAGCGCCAAGAAAAGCAGAAGATCATCCGCACACACGTTCAAGGCACCGAGCAACCTCCGCCTCCTCCAGCAATGCAGGAAGCACAACTCTTTCTTGCCGAAAAGCCACCGGAACATGTATCTCGCTAGTCCGAGACCATGGGGATAAATTCTAGAGGGAGAGAGATCCTTCACGAGGAGGTGTGAGTGAGAAGTGAGAGGAGGGCCTTATATAGGGGAGGGGCAGCCCAAGGGGTCATGGCACGCCATGGAGAGTGCCCCACCTCTCCTCATTCATGTGGGTGGACACTCCACTCACAAAATGGCCCTTCAATTTTCTCCACTAAAAACCCACTCAAATTCCCATTAAATTTCCACCAAATTTAATGCAAACTCTCATTAAATAAAACTCTTTATTTTATTCAGAATTTTGTCAATTACTTTAATGACAAACATTCACAAATAACCCCTTGCTAGAATTCTATTTCACATGCATAACCACTTTATGCAATTTCACCAAAACCGTTTGTATCTAGTGAAATAAATTCTGCGCTTGTTCATTCTTTCGGCATGAAACTTTTGCTCCAATTGGATGTCGGTGTCTCTTATGTGTCACCCTACGGTTCGTGAATAATGCGGACATGATCGAGACCCTCTCGGATCAATAATCGAAGCGGATCTCGAGACCCATACGACTCCCACACATTCAACGATGACTTTCTTGTGATCGTCGGAACCTTTTACGCTAGTATCTTAATCCTTTTGTTTCGCGATATATTACATGTCCGAGATTCGATCATTGGTATCTCCATACCTAGTTTGATCTCGTCGACATGCACTCTTTTCTCGTTCCGTGATATAACATTCTAGTGATCAAATCACTTGCTTGCAAGCTAATCAATGTGATATCACCGAGAGGGCCCAGAGCATATCTATCCGTCATCGGATGAACAAATTCCACTCTCGATCCATGGGCCTCAACATAACACTTTATTAGTTCGAATCCATCTTTATAATCACCCTGTTACGGTGACGTTTGATGTTATCAAGAAACTCTTAGGTGTTAGTGATTGACATGATCTCATGGTCTAAGGATTAGGATCACTTCGTAAGATGTTATAGCAATATAAACTCAATGACTTTGATCGTAATGCTATACTTCGGATGAATGTTCATCACACCATTACACTAATGTTGTGACCTCGTTATTAACAACATCCAATGTCCATGATCAGGAAACCTTGATCATCTTGTTAATCAACGAGCTAGTTTATGAGAGAGGCATAACTAGGAACTTTCTGTTTGTTTATTAAACACACATGTATTAACGTTTCCGTATTAATACAATTATAGCATGTACAATAAACATTTATCATAAATAAGGAATACGATAATAACCACTTTATTATTGCCTCTCGGGCATATTCCCTTCAGGAAGCCACACTGTTTTTTGATTATTCAATAGGCTGGTAGCATCGAATGCAGGTTCTACCACCATGTGCTGCTGAGATGGGCCGGTAGTACCTTGCTGGCTAAGTTCGTTAATTTGATATTGTTGGTGCTTTATTTGTTCTTCAATTATACGCATCCGGTCTGCCTAAATTTTTGCATCAACTTCTGCCTTGTCCTTTCTCCTCTTACGACTTCTATCAGGATATTTCTTCCTGTCTTTGGGAAACCCAATGCTCCATGGTTGGGAGCCTATTGTGTCTCGTGTTCGTCCATCGTGTTCCTTATTCCCAAGGGCGAGTGTGAGCTCGTCATTCTCTCTATCGGGAATGAACTCCGCCTTTTCAACAGCCTTTACTGCTTTTCTTATGTTCTCGATTGGCAAGGGATCTTCTTTATGTCTTATATTATATATACACTTCCCTTCTGAGTCCAACGTGCCTCCATGCCCGTAAAACCAATTATTTGCATGTTCGATCCAATCGTCTGTCTCTGGGATGATCTTGTTAGCACGCAGTTCATACTCAAGTTTCTTTCACTTAGGAATGTCAGCCTGTAGCCACCTTGCCCCATAGTATGATGATACTTCTTGTTAGCAGCATTTAGCTTATTCGTTTCAGACATTTTCTTAGCTTTTTCTGATGTCTTGTAATTCACAAACTCAACCCAGAATGGTTTTAACTTCTGATACTGAATTTTCTCGAAATCCAGAGTCTTCTCTTTAACGACATAGTCAAGGTGTTTCTTCCAGTTGGTGAAACATTGGGCCATCTTCTTCAAAGCCCACTCCCTGACCTTCATCTGCATGGCTTTGGCATGTTGCTTGGCGTCCTCAACTGGATCCTCCGCATTTGTATCCAGCTCTACCTTCGGTAGGGTGAAATTAAGCATGAGCCTCTTCCATAGTAAATCTTTGTCCATGTTAGGAACATATAAAGATGTTCCCTCTTCCGCATCAGCAGGCCTATTCCAATTTTGCATGGTGATCGGGACGAAGTCTCTAACGATTACTCTGCATTGTGCCACAAATTTTTTTGCGGCAACAAGGGGAGCCGTCGGTTTGCCGTCATCACCGACTTCTTCGATCCTGAACCTCTCATGGTCTTCCAACTTTTTGGTTGGGCCTTATTTTCTCTTTTCAGTAGATTTGCTCGATCCGGATGGCTAAAAGAAGAAAGACCGTGGTTAATATATGTATATAGACAGCAGATGATTAATTAATGAATTAATTATATTACATGCACCTCGCCTTCTCGATCACAGAAGGCATCGCCTTCTCCCTCGCGGAAGGCATCACCTTCTCCCTCAAAGAAGTAGTCTCTTCACGGATCAATATTTTCCTCCCCATGGATCACACCATAGACCAACTCTTTCTTTTCTTCGTCTCTGCCATGTGGTTCCATATTTTCTGCATAGGTGGAAAAATGGATAAGTCAAAGCGGCTAAGGGAGAAGGTTAGGTAGGGTGTTGAGAGATATAAACCCTAATTAGGAGAAACCCTAATATATACATACACAATAATAAAAATGAATTTACAATATTTACAATAATAAAAATCAACTAAAATCAATATTTCGGAATTCCGAGGGGTGTAAAACCTAGTTCGGAGAAACCTCTGATGCATATGAGAGGGGTCACTTAAGTATACTATTTTGGTATATTATTTATACCAAAATTTTGGTATATAATTTATATTTTTCTTATTAATGAATATTAAAATATGAATTTTCAAAGTATTAATACATATTAAATATTTAACAAATAATAATTATTTAAATAGTTAACATAATAATGTATGGTAATAATTTTAAGTTGTACATTTATTTTTTTTGAAAAATTTCATATATTAAGCATATTTTCTGAATTATTAAACAATAGTTATTAAATTTATAAGATTTATTCATTTCCTATTGAAAAAATAGTATATACAAAATATGATAATATACATATACATATACAAAATAGTATATACAAAAATAGTATATACAAAATTGAATTATTGAAAAATACATATACATAAACAAAATAGTATATTTATATGCAAACACAATATGATAATATATAAAAATTAACTAGAATTTTTTTTAAAACCTGCTCTGTCGCCTTATACGCTGAGCGCCTCCGACGCCTCGCGCCTCCTGACCCCGCGCATGCCTGGCCAAGACTGCCACACTTAGTGGCCGGCTGGCCGACCAGTATAGCTGGCTCGCCGCAGCATGGCTCGTCAGTAGTGGCCCCGTAGCCACCCCGTAGCCCGCGCGCCTAACCCTAATCTATCAGAGAGGAGGCATACCTGCTGTCGGTGACGACGCGTGACAGCGGTTGGAGGTGCTGGCGCGGCTGGAGAGGGAGACGACGATGATGCATGACGGTGGTTGGAGGTGGTGGCAGCCGGGGAGGAGCGCTCGGCGGCCAAAGAGCTGACGAAGACGAAGGTGGAGGCGGCGACGCTGACGAGCCTGCCGACTTCATGGGGATCATGGCGGCGGCGTCTCCCCTGTTGTGTGTGCGCGCGTCGAGTTCCAGAGAATGAAGATGGGAAGGAGAGGAACGGGCGCACGTCGTTCATAAAGGGGGGAGCATACGTCCCGGTTGGTGGCTCCAACCGGGACTAAAAGGTCATACGTCCCGGTTGGAGCCACCAACCGGGACGTATGCTCCACTTTTTTTTTTTCATATTTTGGTCTGAGCCCAAGCGGCGCGCGTAGGGGGCTTTAGTCCCGGTTGGATCCAGAAACCGGGACTAAAGGTCCTGTTTTCAATTTTTTTACAAATTATCTCTCTATTCCCGCCTTATTTTTTATTTTGGAGTTTAATTTTGTAATGTTTTTTAAATGATAATTAATTTGGAATTTAGAAAAACTTTAAACATAAAAAGTGTTTGAATTTGAATAACCAATTCAAAACCATTTTTTGTTTCTAATAATAATTAATGTAACCATTTAAACTATTAACCATTTAAAATTTGAAATGAATTAGCTTATATTTTTGCATATTAATTTGGAATTTAGAAAAACTTTAAACATAAAAAGTGTTTGAATTTGAATAACTAATTCAAAACCATTTTCTGTTTTTAAAAATAATTAATGTAAACATTTAAACTATTAACCATTTAAAATTTAAAATTAATTAACTTATTTTTTTGCATATTAATTTGGAATTTAGAAAAACTTTAAACATAAAATGTGTTTGAATTTGAATAAATAATTCAAAAGCATTTTCTGTTTTTAAAAATAATTAATCTAACCATTTAATATATTAACCATTAAAAAATAAAAATGAATTAACTTATATTTTTTGCATATTAATTTGGAATATTGATAAACTTTAAACATATAAAGTTTTTGAATTTGAATAATTAATTCAAAACCATTTTCTGTTTTTAAAAATAATTAATGTAACCATTTAAAACTAAAAATGAATTAACTTATATTTTTTGCATATTAATTTGGAATATTGAAAAACTTTGAACATAAAAAGTGTTTGAATTTGAATAACTAATTCAAAACCATTTTCTGTTTTTAACATGATCAATATACCAAGTTTGGTATTTTTCCTTACAACTATGTTACATAATATGACACCACGCAAAGGATTTACATTGTTTGGACATTTTTTTGATTTTTTCATGCCCGTTTTGAAATTTTCCCTTTTCGAACTAAAGTCGAACCGACGTGCATGAAGATAGGGGATGAGCATCGTTAGAACTTGTATTGGATCTCTGAAGAAACCACATATTTCTAGTCTAAAAATGCTTTTTTTTCAAAAAATCACGAGCGTTAGATCATGTACTTGTAGTACAAACTAGACCCACTTCCTTCGGATTCGGCATATATTTGTCCTTTTTACTCGGGATGGATGGAAATGTTTGAGATCTCCCGGTTGGGAGATAGTTCATGTAAGGTGGTCTAGTATTTTATAAAATGGGACCGTAGCATTCTGAAACAGCATTTTGGTGGTTGCTTCACAAAACGACCCATTTTTTGCGCTCGGAAAATAGAAAATGGCTTTTCCGTGCGACAAAAAGGAAAAATTCCTCTTGCAACATTGTTCTCCATCCAAATGTCCACATGCATGCATAATATGGGCATAGTATCACAAACTATGCCACGATTCAGCACATAACATCGGTCATTTGGACTGAAAGCCATGAAAACTCGAACATGATAGGTCATTTTGTGAAGGTTTTTTCGAGACATGATCAATATACCAAGTCTGGTATTTTTCCTTGCAACTATGTCACATAATATGACACGACAGGAAGGATTTACATTGTTCGGACATTTTTTAAAATTTCTTATGCCCGTTTTGAAATTTTCCCTTTTCGAACTAAGGTCGAACTGGCGTGCATGAAGATAGGGGACGCGCATCGTTAGAACTTGCATTGGATCTCTGAAAAAACCACATATTTCTAGTCTAAAAATGATTTTTTCAAAAAATCACGGACGTTAGATCATGTACATGTAGTACTAATCGGACCCACTTCCTGCCGATTCGGCAGACATTTGTCCTTTTTACCCGGGATGGACGGAAAGGTTTGATATCTCCCGGTTGGGAGATAGTCCATGTAAGGTGGTCTAGTATTTTATAAATATGGGACGGTAGCATTCTGAAACAGCATTTTGGTGGTTGCTTTACAAAACGAGCCGTTTTTTGCGCTCGGAAAATGGATTTTTCGTGTGACGAAAGGAAAACTTTCTCCTGCAACATTGTTATCCATCCCAATATCCACATGCATGCATAATATGGGAACAGTATCATAAACTATGCTGCGATTTAGCATATAACATCGGTCATTTGGACTGAAAGCCATGAAACCTCGAACATGATAGGTCATTTTGTGAAGGTTTTTTTGAGACATGATCAATATACCAAGTATGATATTTTTCCTTGCAAATACGTCACATAATATGACACCACGCAAAGTATTTACATTGTTCGGACATTTTTTTGAATTTCTTATGCCCGTTTTTATTTTTTCCCTTTTCGAACTAAGGTCGAACCGGCGTGCATGATGATAGGGGACGAGCATCGTTAGAACCTGCATTGGATCTCTGAAGAAACCACATATTTCTAGTCTAAAAATGATTTTTTCAAAAAATCACGGGCGTTAGATCATGTACCTGTAGTACAAATTGGACCCACTTCCTAACGATTCGGCAAACATTTGTCCTTTTTACCCGGGATGGACGGAAAGGTTTGAGATCTCCTGGTTGGGAGATAGTCCATGTAAGGTGGTCTAGTATTTTAGAAAAATGGGACGGTAACATTTTGAAACATCATTTTGGTGGTTGCTTCACAAAACGATCCATTTTTTGCGCTCGGAAAATGGAAAATGGCTTTTCTGTGCGACGAAAAGGAAAATTTCCTCCTGCAACATTGTTGTCCATCCCAATTTCCACATGCATGCATAATATGGGCACAGTATCACAAACTATGTCGCGATTCAGCACATAACATCGATCATTTGGACCGAAAGCCATGAAACCTCGAACATGATAGGTCAGGCTGAGGTGGGCAGCCTATAAATAGAGGGAAAGACCTATAAATAGAGGGAAAGGGTTCATATTTAGTCCTGGTTGGAGGGATTTCGGCAGGCTAGGCCAGGAAACACTAATGATAGGGGTGAGTGTCGACATTATGTCGTGCGGCTTGTACCTTGTCCCAAATGGTGTCACCAACTGGGACTAAAGATGAACCTTTAGTCCCGGTTCGACACACCAACCGGGACAAAACACGAGTCAGCACTAATAATAGGGGTGAGTGTCGATATTATGTCGTGAGTGTTGACACTATGCCGAGCTGCTTGTACTATAAATAGGCATCCTTGTGAGTCTAGTCCTCCAGCCAGATTGAGGCATCTTCAAGATGGTTTTCGAGAGCAGGGACACCACTACGACCAGTTTCAGGGAGATGCCGTCGGAGCCCAGTATTCCGGCATCTCCAAGAAACTGGTCATAGAGGCACTCCCTAATATGTGAAATTAGTTAGATCCCAGGCGTATTGATCTAGTTAGAGAAGTTACAAGCTGCAAGATGGTGTGCGAGAGCAGGGACACCTGTAACACCCTCAGAATCGGACCTATGCAAGTTTGAGCAAAATTCGCCAAACCCGCATAGAAACGATTCAAAGGTGCCCACCAAGCACTCTCGTGCGGGTGGAAAACGAAGTAATAACATTACACAACAGTCCTCGATGGGACCCACAGAACAGATATATATATAACAGCGACTCAAAGAGTCAAGAATACAGATATAATATACAAAGATCCAAATCACCTTGAAAACGATAGAGCGTCCAGCTACGAACAAGATGCAAATGGGGCTAAGAGCCCTGAAGAATAACCAATGGCGTCCATAACCTGCCGGGCCAAGCGGAAGGGTAACCACGCTAACGGCCGATCTCAAAACCTGCTTAAACAAAAGGGTGCCGAAAGGGCAAAGGAAAAGAGGAGCGTCGATCGAGGCCAAGACACGGCGAGGCTAGAATTCGGCGGTCCTCGCCTACATAGGTATGGTGGATCGGCAGCTGCAACATGCACTAAACAACCTATAGAGACTCGATACAATGGCGGTTATCGAGAGGGTAAGAGTGACCTATCCGGATCCAACACAAGCTAACACCACAAACCCATCACGGTGTTTCCCCTCGATACCAAACGAGGAAGTCAACCGAGGAACTCACACTGGCGCTTTACTTATTCGGTTATCGTTGCAGCAATTACTAGTCGTTTAGATAATTGTCCTGATAAAATAAGCAGTGGGCCCTTTTAATTAACCATTCCGTTATAGTTGCAGCAGTTACTAATCATATACAGATAGCATGATATAAACCCAAAACCCAGCAGTTGTTGGTACTTTTATTCAGCCATTCCGTTGTAGTTGCAATATTTACTAGTCAGGTACAATGGTCGCAAGCGACACTCCAATCAAGCAGTTGTGGGCAGTATTAATTAGCCATTCCATTCTAGTGAAGCTGATTACTAGTCATTATAAGTCAAATTTATAGCAATAAACTTTAGTTATGCTTGTCTATGATCGAGATACTGTGCTCCAAGTCGTCCATATCCATGACACGGCTTTGAAAGTTTTACCCGGCCGGGTGCACCGATAGCAACACACGCTCGATCAACCTCGAAAACCAAATCAAAACCCAACGAGGCTTTCACGATGAACAATCACAGGATTCAGAAATATTTGGGCCACCCATTGAGTAGATCCCGCAACGGAGTAAGCAAGCTCGAGACGGCTCAAGGTTTGCGCTGGTCAGAACGATCGGGAACCCGAAAGTGTGGCTGGGCTTGTCGATACCGCGAAAACACCGCTTACCTAAAAGACAGTGTGCTCCTCGCACAATTTAAATACGTAGCATGGCATAAGTACAGATCGTAAATAAAACCTCAAACTAGTTTGTGGCCCCAAGAAATAAGATGAATCAAGCTCGCCTGTGGGGTCCCATATACCTCCGGATGTGGATAGCGCGATAAATCAAGGAACAGTATCAAGTACTCGGGGTCTTACTGGGACACAAGTGGGCTCGAAACCAAATATTTTCTATCACCCACCGATGCCTCTCGCTTATTTCAATTTTAGTTGTTAAACAGAAATTAAAGTGACGATAAGTAAAACTAGAATCATCTCCAACATCAACATGCGGCAATACATCAAAGAATCGTGGCATATGGCGACACACATCAAGACTTGAGCAAGCAACTACGACGCCAAGTCCAACTATCTACCAAACAACAGTCATAGGGTGTGTCCAAGGCAATTTAGGGCTGCGGGTATATCATGTACGAAACTAAAGCATCGCAACACGTATAGCGATAGATCAACAGAAGGAGTAAAGCACTATAAAAGTAAGATAGGTAGAAAGGGGAGATGCTACTTTGAAAACATTGTCGAAGGTTCAACCGAAGATCGGGCGAAGCTCACATCAACTCAACGGCCTTATCCGCGAAGAACCAAAACACTAGAAGAAACACCGGATGCAATATTTAATACAACGGCAGAAGATCGGCATGATGCATGTATGATGCATGGCATGGCAAAGGTGCGATGCAATTAGGTCACATTAAGCGGAACCGGGGTCCCGACAATTAATTCGGTGGTTCAAGTTGTTTAAAAACCCCGCAATTTAATTGTTGTATTAACATGACACGATGAGTTTCCGGTTCGCTACACAAGTTTAAATGAGGCCAATATGAGACTAGATTTGCCCGCATATGGGCCCCATATTTAATTATTAGGTGAATCAGCATAAGGCCCCCAAACCACAGATATGCATGCGAGATGAATGATAACATATGCAACCAGTTGTTATTATGTTATCAAATAGGGTATCGAGGAAAGGGGTCACACATTAGGGTCCGGTAGTTCTTGGGGTTCCGGGGTTCGAGGTCGTTCTTAGGGTCCGAGGTTTGGGGTTCAGGATCCGGTCTCGGCGGCTCGTTCTCGGATATTGGGGTAGATCTTCGGATCGGGGTAGAACTTGTGTCAGCGTCGGGGCACGTCGAAATCTTCCGGTCGGGGCGTTCTTGTCGCGTTCGCGGTCTTCGGGTCATGTCGACGGTCATGGCGTTCGGGGTGAAGCACTTGTCGTATCTGCATCGGCGTTCTTGGCGTTCGGGAAAAAGAGCTTGGCGTTCTGCGTCGGTGTCCTCGGGTTTGCTTCAATCGGGTCCATGACGGAGTACTTATCGCACATATGGCCTTCGGTTCTAGCTCCGGGTTCGGTCTTCGGGGGTTCCGACCATCGGACAATGCTCCGTGTAGAAGATCGCTGCGAGGGTGTCGAGTCCAAGGGCCTTGTGCAACTCGTCGGGGGCGTCCTTGGGGTGGATCTTGGCGTGTCGAGGGTTCGGTCCTCGATTCCGTGAGGGAGACCTTGATGTACCGAGGTTGCGAGTCCTGAGCGTCGATCTCCAGACGAGCTCGAGGTCGGTCTGGCGGCGGCTCGGGCAGAGGTCCACGGTGATGCGGCGGGTGGTGGCCGGCCGAGGTGCTGTGGCGAGCCGGAGGAGGCCCTTGGCGGGCGCGGCGGGCTGGCGCGCGGCAGCAAGCGGGCAGCCGGCAGGCGGCAGCGTCTGAGCGGAGGTCGCGGCGGTGGCGTCGGTGGAGCTGCGGAGAGGCGGGTCGCGGCGGCGTCGCGAGTTGGAGGGCCGCGGGTCTGGGGCTGCTGCAGTGGGCGGCGGCGGGCGAGCTGAGCGCAGGCGGCGGAGGAGCGGGCGCCACGGAGGGAGGATGGCGGCGAAGAGGTGGCGGTGCGCGGCGGTGGCGGGCGTCGGGACTGGGCGGCGCAGTGGGAGCTCAGGCGAGTGGCGTCGGGGCGGTGGGAGCTCGAGGCGGGCGAGCGGCCGTGGCGGCGGTTCGCCCGCTCATGGACGCGAGGGAGGCGTGGAACGACCGGCCGCTGGGTGGTGGTCGGTGGCGGCGAGGCAGCGCGGCAGCCGGCGGGAGAGCTGGCGCAGGCCGAGCGAGCTGAAGGAAGAGGAGGAAGAAGCGGGTGCTGGCGGTTGGATGGGCCGCGAGGCAGGTGGGTCCTGAGGAGGCAGGGCGTCTGGCGATGGGTGGGGGGCCTGGGGGGGGGCCGGCGGGGGTAGGTGGGATCCGGTGGGGGAGGCTGCCTGCGTGTGTGGTGTGTGTGCTGGCCGGTTGGGTGGGGTGGGTGTTTGCTGTGAGGTGGGCTAGGCCACATGGCAGCGTGTGAGTGGGGAGGAGAGAGATGAGGTGGCGGGTTCTGATTGGATGGAGTGAGGTGGAGGGGAGAGTTGGGTAGGAAGATGGGTAGGTTTAGGAATAAAGGGTGGGCTGGTTGGACCGTTTATTATTTCCTGGGGTGGTCGATCGGGTCAATCGGCCCGTTCGACTGCCCCTATTAAAATAATTTAAATTTTTATTTATTCTAATTGGGCCGTTTGCAACCCGATAGCAACAAACAAATTAACTCCGGAGACCCGGGTTTTTGCGTTTGAATAAAGATGGGGCGTTTGGAAAATTCAAAACAGGTTTTCGAAATTAGTTTTTGACAAACAATACATGATGATGACGATGCAATGCACAAATTCAACGCGATTTTCTAGTAGTGGTTTTGCGGGATGCCACAATTCGACACCACTAACGATGGATCTCGCCCTCGAGATCCGCCTCATGGTACCGGAAGGGAGGTCGGCGATCTGCATCTTCTCGTTTCGTGTAGATCCTCGCGACACCACTAACAAGAGGTCGTTGTCCGGGATCGTCGCGAGAACACTCCGGGAACAACAGGTCGAAGATAGAGGTATCAACAAATAAAGCCACCTCTAACTTCCGGAAAAGGGGGAACCGATGCATTCTCGTCCACTTCAATGTACAAAAGCGAATAGAAGGGGTAGTCGGCATGGGGGCCAATCCATCACGCACCCAAACTATTACTCCGCACAAACAGTGGAAAAGCGTGCAACCATTCCCGGAAACAGACTGAAGATCTCGACAAGCGAGGTTCGGAACAAAGGGGTGATGCAGACTCTGCATCGGATCTAGCGTAGATGATGTCGTCGCGTCGGAAAACACCGGAAGGCACAAACAAGGACAAAGAATGGTACACCGTAGACGGATTCCTCGGCAGCTTGAGCACCGGATGTGAGAACACCGTTATCAAAGGAGGAAGCGAAACCCTGAAGGTAAGACGGAAAACCCAACCACGAGAAATCCTGGACTCGAAGAAAAGATAAGAGAGCAGATTCAAAACACGTCGAGATAAGAGGAGAATAGCAGAGGGGTAAGGAGTAAAATCAGACCTAATCAGAACTATCCAACCGATTTTGCAAAATAGTTTTGACACTCTACTTCGGCCGTTAGCTAGGTTATCCTACGATTTGGACTTGTGGGTATCATCGCTGAGCTCGATACCACTCAGTAATACCCTCGAGAATCGGACCTATGCAAGTTTGAGCAAAATTCGCCAAACCCGCATAGAAACGATTCAAAGGTGCCACAAGCAGCACTCTCGTGCGGGTGGAAAGCAATAATAACATTACACAACAGTCCTCGATGGGACCCACAGAGCAGATATATATAGCGACTCAAAGAGTCAAGAATACGAATATAATATACAAAGATCCAAATCACCTTGAAAAGCGATAGGCGTCCAGCTACGGACAAGATGCAAATGGGGCTAAGAGCCACGAAGAATAACCAATGGCGTCCATAACCCTGCCCAGGCCAAGCGGAAGGGTAACCACGCTAACGGCGTCGATCTCAAAACACCTTAAACAAAAGGGTGCCGACAAAGGGCAAAGGAAAAAGAGGCGTCAAGATCGAGGCCAGTACACGGCGAGGCTAGAATTCGGCGGTCCTCGCCTACATAGGTATGGTGGACTGAAGCGGCAGCGGCAACATGCACTAAACAACCTATAGAGACTCGATACAACTGGCGGTTATCAGAGAGGGGTAAGAGTGACCTATCCGGATCCAACCTGAAGCTAACACCACACAAACCCATCCTGGTGTTTCCCCCTCGATACCAAACGAGGAAGTCAACCGAGGAACTCACACAGTTGGCAGTTTTACTTATTCGGTTATCGTTGCAGCAATTACTAGTCAGGTTTAGATAATTGTCCTGATAAAATAAGCAGTGGGCCCTTTTAATTAACCATTCCGTTATAGTTGCAGCAGTTACTAATCATATACAGATAGCATGATATAAACCCAAAACCCAGCAGTTGTTGGTACTTTTATTCAGCCATTCCGTTGTAGTTGCAATATTTACTAGTCAGGTACAATGGTCGCAAGCGACACTCCAATCAAGCAGTTGTGGGCAGTATTAATTAGCCATTCCATTCTAGTGAAGCTGATTACTAGTCATTATAAGTCAAATTTATAGCAATAAACTTTAGTTATGCTTGTCTATGATCGAGATCTTGTGCTCCAAGTCGTCCATATCCATGGACACGGCTTTGAAAGTTTTACCGGCGGGGTGCACCGATAGCAACACACGCTCGATCAACCTCGGAAAAACCAAATCAAAACCCAACGAGGCTTTCACGGTGAACAATCACAGATTCGAAATATTTCAGGGCCACCCATTGAGTAGATCCATAGCGGAGTAAGCAAGCTCGAGACGGGCTCAAGGTTTGCGTCGCTGGTCGTAACGATCGGGAACCCGAAAGTGTGGCTGGGCTTGTCGATACCGCGAAAACACTCCGCTTACCTAAACAGTACAGTGTGCTCCTCGCACAAATTAAATACGGAAAGTAGCATGGCATAAGTACAGGATCGTAAATAAAACCTCAAACTAGTTTGTGGCCCCAAGAAATAAGATGAATCAAGCTCGGCTCGGGGGTCCCATATACCTCCCGGATGTGGATAGCGCGATAAATCAAGAACAGTATCAAGTACTCGGGGTCTTACGGGACACAAGTGGGCGTTCGGAAACCAAATATTTTCTATCACCCACCGATGCCTCTGCTTATTTCAATTTTAGTTGTTAAACAGAAATTAAAGTGACGATAAGTAAAACTAGAATCATCTCCAACATCAACATGCGGCAATACATCAGCAACTGTGGCATATGGCGACACACATCAGCACTTGATCAAGCAACTACGACGCGCAAGTCCAACTATCTACCAAACAACAGGTCATAGGGTGTGTCCAAGGCAATTTAGGGCTGCAGGGTATATCACAGGTATGGAAACTAAAGCATCGCAACACAGATAGCAGTAGATCAACAGGAAGGAGTAAAGCACTATAAAAGTAAGATAGGTAGAAAGGGGGAGATGCTCGCCTGAAAACATTGTCGAAGGTTCAACCGAAGATCGGGCGAAGCTCACATCAACTCAACGGCCTTATCCGCGAAGAACCAAAACACTAGAAGAAACACCGGATGCAATATTTAATACAACGGCAGAAGATCGGCATGATGCATGTATGATGCATGGCATGGCAAAGGTGCGATGCAATTAGGTCACATTAAGCGGAACCGGGGTCCCGACAATTAATTCGGTGGTTCAAGTTGTTTAAAAACCCCGCAATTTAATTGTTGTATTAACATGACACGATGAGTTTCCGGTTCGCTACACAAGTTTAAATGAGGCCAATATGAGACTAGATTTGCCCGCATATGGGCCCCATATTTAATTATTAGGTGAATCAGCATAAGGCCCCCAAACCACAGATATGCATGCGAGATGAATGATAACATATGCAACCAGTTGTTATTATGTTATCAAATAGGGTATCGAGGAAAGGGGTCACACATTAGGGTCCGGTAGTTCTTGGGGTTCCGGGGTTCGAGGTCGTTCTTAGGGTCCAGGGTTTGACGGGTTCAGGATCCGGTCTCGGCGGCTCGTTCTCGGATATTGGGGTAGATCTTCGGATCGGGGTAGAACTTGTGTCAGCGTCGGGGCACGTCGAAATCTTCCGGTCGGGGCGTTCTTGTCGCGTTCGCGGTCTTCGGGTCATGTCGACGGTCATGGCGTTCGGGGTGAAGCACTTGTCGTATCTGCATCGGCGTTCTTGGCGTTCGGGAAAAAGAGCTTGGCGTTCTGCGTCGGTGTCCTCGGGTTTGCTTCAATCGGGTCCATGACGGAGTACTTGTCGCACATATGGCCTTCGGTTCTAGCTCCGGGTTCGGTCTTCGGGGGTTCCGACCATCGGACAATGCTCCATGTAGAAGATCGCTGCGAGTGTCGAGTCCAAGGGCCTTGTGCAACTCGTCGGCGTCCTTGGGTGGATCTTGGCGTGTCGAGGTTCGGTCCTCGATTCCGTGAGGGAGACCTTGATGTACCGAGGTTGAGTCCTGACGTCAACAGATCTCATGACGAGCTCGAGGTCGAGTACCGCTGGCTCAACGGGGTCCACAGCGGTGCGGTCAGGGGGCATGGTCGGGCGGCTCGGGTGGTGCTCATGGCGAGGGGAGAGGAGGCCCGCGAGGCGGGCGCGACAAGGCTGGCGCGGCGCTGCAGAAGCGAGCGCGCGTCTTGCCGGCCCAGCGTCTGAGCGGAGGGTGGCGTCGGTGGAGCTGCGGAGGGAGGCGGTCGGTCGCGTCCGGCAAGGTTGGAGGGGGCCAGGTCCTGGGCTGGGGCTGAGCAGCGGAGGCGGCAGCGGGCGCAGAGCGGCGACGGAGGCGGCGCCACGGGAGGAGGATGGCGGCGAAGAGGTGGCGGTCTTGGCGGTGGTCAGGGACGGGCGGGCGTGCGGGACTGGCGGCGCGGAGGCGGCGTGGGAGCTCGAGGCGGCGGCGAGCAGCGGCGGTTCATTGGCTCGCTTGGCGAGAGGGAGGCGTGGAAACGACCGGCGGCCGAGGTGGTGGTGGCGAGCCAGCAGCGCCGGCGCAGCGGCCAAGGCGGGGAAAAGCGCTGGCCGAGCGAGAAGGAAGGAGGAAGCGAGGTGCAGCGGTTGGATGGGGCCCGCGAGGGCAGGTGGGTCCTGAGGAGGCAGGCGTCTGGCGATGGGTGGGAGTGCACAGTGAGGGGCCAGTGGGTAGGTGGGATCCGGTGGGAGGCACTGCGTGTGTGGTGTGTGTTTGGCGGTTGGGTGGGGTGGGTGTTTCTGTGAGGTGGGCTAGGCCACATGGCAGCGTGAGTGGGGGAGGAGGAGAGATGAGGTGGGTTCGATTGGATGGAGTGAGGTGGAGGAGAGTTGGGTAGGAAGATGGGTAGGTTTAGGAATAAAGGGTGGGCTGGTTGGACCGTTTATTATTTCCTGGGGTGGTCGATCGGGTCAATCGGCCCGTTCGACTGCCCCTATTAAAATAATTTAAATTTTTATTTATTCTAATTGGGCCGTTTGCAACCCGATAGCAACAAACAAATTAACTCCGGAGACCCGGGTTTTTGCGTTTGAATAAAGATGGGGCGTTTGGAAAATTCAAAACAGGTTTTCGAAATTAGTTTTTGACAAACAATACATGATGATGACGATGCAATGCACAAATTCAACGCGATTTTCTAGTAGTGGTTTTGTGGGATGCCACAACACCACTACGGCCAGTTTGAGGGAGATGCCGCCGAAGCCTAGTCCTCCGGCATCTCCAACAAACTGGTCATAGAGGCACTCCCAAATATGTGACCACGCGCGTTTGGAGATCATATCTTAATGGTAAGTATGAATCGGGAAAACTTCTTCATAGTTTGGGAAAGTCGTTCTACGAATCGGGACTAGAGCCCCCCCTTTAGTCCCGGTCCATCCACAAAACAGGACTAACACTCAAGACATTTATTAATATTAAAAACCGAGACTACAAAATCGGGACTAAAGGCCCCCCTATAGTCCCGGTCAAGCCACAAACCGGGACTAACACTCAGTACATTTATTAAACTTGGAAAATTGCAAACATCATAAAATATCCTTCACAAAATGAGCTATCATGTCTCATGGCATTTAGGTTCACAATATGCAGCCGACCGGTCAGACATGAACTAGAGGTACACAATATGAGCATGAACTTTTTGTCGTATGTCCTTCCTTATGATCGCTTTGGACGTAACCACGGAGCATCTTATTTACTTAACGAAATGCTTGAGCCAGTTTTCACTGTGAAGGGCGAAATTTCATCAAACTTATTATAAACTTCTGACATGTCTGTCTTGTCCTCGATTCCCACGATGTTTCTTTTCCCTAAAAGAACTATGTGATGCTTTGGCTCATCATATGATGTATTCATTTGCTTATTTTATTCTTTTTTCGGTCTGGACGACATGTCCTTCACATAGAAAACCTGAGACGCATCATTGGCTAGGACGAATGGTTCATCTCTGTAACCAACATTGTTGAGACCACTGTTGTCATTACATACAACCGGTCTATCTTTACCCCTTCCCCATTCAGGTTGACCCATTTGTAGCGAAACAAAGGGACCTTAAAAGAGACTCCATAGTCAAGTTCCCATATCTCCTCTTGATACGTCGCAAACGTATCTATAATTTTTGATGCTCCATGATTGTTTAGTATCTACTTTGCTTTGCTTTTTCTACACTTTGTGGTACTTTTTACATGTTTTCTGGTACTAACCTATTAACAAGTTGCCACAGTGCTAGTTGCTTGTTTTTTGCTGTTTTTGGTTTTAGAAAAGTTAGTAAACAAATATTCTCAGAATTGGACGGGACAAACGTCAAAGTCAATTACTTTTCGTGGGGAACAAGAAGTCCAGAGGGAGACGGAGAAGCGGGCCAGGGCAGCCAGACCCCCCTAGGCGCAGGTGGGCCCTGCCCCACGCCTGGGACGGGTGTGGCCCCTCTAGCCGCCTCCTCGGCCTCCCCCTTCGCCTATAATAAGCCCCCGATGTAAAAACCCTAAGTACCCAATAAAATCTCCACTAAACCGTCTATAGCCACTGCCACCATCGTCCCTAGATCGAGGGGGATCTGAAGTTCTTCCCGGCACCCTGCTGGAGGGGAGATCATCCCAGAGGCCTTCTCTCCTGTATGATGCGTGAGTAGTTCCACCTTGGACTATGGGTCCATGTAGTAGCTAGATGGTTGTATCTCCTCCTTTGTGATTTCATGTATAGATCTTATGAGCTCCGTTCATGATCAAGATCTAATCTATTTGTAATCATGCATGTTGTGTTTGCGAGGATCCGATGGATATTGAGATTATTATGTTGGTTTGATTAATGGTTTTGTCTTTATGATTCTATCATGTCTGTGTTGTTGGTGATCTTGCATGCTCTCCATTGTTAGTAGCTATCTTGTCCAAGTAGTTGCTAGTGACTCCAAGAGGGGGTATTTATGCTCGATAGTGGGTTCATGCCTCTAGTTTCCAAGGGAAGTGACAATAATCTCTTCGATTTTAGATGTGTTGTTGCTACTAGGGAGAAAACAACGGTCTCTTGTTCATGGAACATGTGGACTGTTTACCTTACACACTTTGCTTAAAGCAGTTGTCTGTTGCTTGCAACTTAATACTGGAGGGGGGTTCGAATGATAACCTGAAGGTGGACTTCTAGTCATAGATGCAGTTGGATGGCGGTCTCTGTATCTTGTTGTATTGCCCAATCGAATCTCATAGGATCTTTTTGACTAGTAATTGATTGTTATTCCTTGCTCAGTTCCTGTCAATTGCTCTGTTGTAATTTGTTTACCCTTCATGCCATGTTTTTTATCTAAGGAGAGCACCTCTAGTGAACTATGGACCCCAGTCCAATCTTTATCATTGATACTTCTTCCACTGTTACTTGTTTACTTGTTGCAAACCATTATCTTCCACACCATACGTTTAATCCTTTTTTGCAGCAAACCGATGAGCTTGACAACCTCACTGATTCGGTGGGGCAAAGTCTTGAGTTTGTGTTGTGCAGGTCTCCGCGTTGCTTGCAACACCTGTGTGACGTTTCCTTCCTCTTACTGGTTCGATAACCTCGGTTTCTTACTGAGGGAAACTTGATGTTGTGCTACTTCATACCTTGATCTTGAGGTTTCCAACGAAGCGTTCCACGACAAGTGCTGGGCGCCATCAAGCTATTTTCTGGCGCCGTTGCCGGGGAGGCTAAGGACGTCTTCACTAGGGGAGTCCTTCACTTCCTTTCTCTTTACTTTGTTTATTTTGCTTGGTTTTGTTTGCCTCTTTTCAAAAAACCCAAAAAAATTAGTATAGTTTGGTTTGCTTTCTTTATTCAAAAACACAAAAAAAATCAGTTCCTGCTCTAGCTGCTGCTGCTGTTTTTGGCTTGCCCACCTTTGCCAAAATGAACTCTGCTGAGAACACCAAGTTGTGTGACTTTACTAGCACCAACAACAATGATTTCCTTAGCACACCTATTGCTACACCTGCTCCTGATGCTACCTTTTATGAAATTAAGCCTGCTTTGTTGAATCTTGTGATGAGAGAGCAATTTACTAGTGCTGGTTCTGATGATCCTGCTGCCCATATCAATAGCTTTGTTGAACTTTGTGAGATGCAAAAGTATAAGGATGTAGATGGAGATATTATTAAGCTCAAGCTTTTCCCTTTTCTTTGAGAGGGAAAGCTAAAGAATGGTTGCTATCCTTGCCTTAAAATAGTATTGATTCTTGGACTAAGTGCAAATATGCTTTTATTGGAAAGTACTATGCTCCTGCTAAGATTATATCTATGAGAAGTGACATTATGAAATTTAAACAACTTGATAGTGAACATGTTGCTCCCACTCATGGACTCACTGCTTGGATGATTATCCAGACTTTTTATGCAGGTTTGAACTTCTCCTCAAGAAATATGTTGGATCCTGCTGCTGGAGGTACCTTTATGGGCCTCACTTTGGGTGCTGCAACAAGGCTACTTGATAATATGATGGTTAACTATTCTGAATGGCATGTTGAGAGAGCTCCATGTGGTAAGAAGGTAAACTCTGTTGAGGAAACTTCCTCTTTGAGTGAAAAGATTGATGTTATTATGGCTATGCTTGTTAATGGGAAAGCTCCTCTAGATCCTAATAGTGTTCCCTTAGCCTCTTTGTTGCTCAAGAAGAGCAAGTTGATGTGAACTTCATTAGAAACAACAATTTCAACAACAATGCCTATGGGAATAATTTTGGTAGTAACTACAATTATAGGCCTTATCCTCCTAATAATGGAAATTCCTACAACAATGCTAGAAGTGCCCCCTATGAACTTGAATTCATGCTCAAAGACTTTATTAGTAAACAAACCACTTTCAATAAGGCTATAGAGGAAAAGCTTTTAAATGTTGAGAAAAATATATCCTCTTTCTCTGAAGCTCAAACTTCCTTGGTTAATAAAATGGCTGCTAAACCTGAAACTATGCAAAATACCTTTGCTACCGCTCATGCCATACAAGTTACTATTGATGAAAATGTTAGGCTGTTAGCTCAACTTCATGCTAAGTGGGAAAGGGAAGCTGAAATTTATAGAAACAATAGTGTGTGCACCATCACCACTCAACCACAAGTAGTCCCTATTCCTACTCCTACTATGCCTACTAATAGTGATGCTAAGTTTGACTTTGATATTGATGGTTGCAATATTTATGAAGTGATTATGTTCCTACAAAAGCTTGCTAGAAGTCCTGATGCTTGTGATATGCATGTTGCCTTTACCAAACGCATTACAGATGCTCTTGTTAAGATTAAGGAAGATAAGCTAAAACACAAAGCTTCTATTCCTAGGAAGGTAGAAGATAGTTGGGAACCCAATATTAATATGCAAGTGAATGACTTTTATCTCAAATCTTCATGTGATCTTGGTTCTAGTGTCTCTATTATGCCTAGGAAGATTTATGAAATGCTTGATTTGCTACCATTGGAAGATTGTTATTTGGATGTCCCACTCAATGACAATGCTAAAAAGAAACTCATGGGGAGTATTAATGATGTTCTCATTATGGTTAATAATGCTTATGTCCCTGTTGACTTCTATGTTTTGGATGTTGAATACAATGATTCTTGTCCTATTACTTTGGGAAGACCTTTTCTTAGAACAGCTGGTGCCATCATTGATATGAAAGAGGGCACCATTAAATATCATTTTCCATTCAATAAAGGTATTGAACACTTCCCTATGAGGAGAGAGAAGTTGCTTTTTCTCCTCCTTTGAAAGCAAGATTTGGTGTTAATGCTTCCTCATTTGAAAATACTTGATTCTTCTTGCTTCTTGTGCCTAACTTAAAGGCGTTAAAGAAAAGTACTTGTTGGGAGATAACCCAAGAGTTTCCTTGAGTATTGGAAGTTATTACTTCAGTAATGACCTCTCCTTATCCTTTTTGTTTGCTTTTTGTGCCAAGAATGACCTCTAATGAGTGGGGAGTAAGATTTGGGGAGTCGCTGTCATGAAACAGATTTCCGTCCTCCACCAAAAAAAATTGTGAGGAGTCTCTGTAACTCGGATTGAGCTGAAAATGTATGAATAAATCCCCAGTATGTTAGATAAATTTCGTTAGCTCAACACTTTTTGATTTGAGCAACAGAAGATGTTCAAAAAAATTGGTTTCTACCTGCTGGTCTGTTTTGACAGATTTCTGCCATTATTTGCATTTGTTTCTTATTGATTCCTTTTTGAGTTCTCTTTAGGTGAATTGAGCTTTTTGAAGGAGTTACTACAGTAGCTTGTGTTTTTAGTGAAAAACCTTGTTGTTCCAAAGCTTTGCCAGGGGTCTAATATCTTTTGAATAAACTAATGTTGCTAATGAAGATTGTGTGAAGTTTTTGTATGAAGAAAAAATTTCAGGTGTAGAGAGAGAATGATGCAATGAGATGAAGAATGGACAAAAGCTCAAGCTTGGGGATGCCACCATGGTGTCACCCCAATAAATATCCAAGAGGTACAAGCTTCAAAGCTTGGTGATGCCCAAGGCATCCCCTTCTTCATCAATAAAAAAGCTCAGGTCTGTCTAGACACTTCATTTTTATTGTTTCATGCACAGTTGTATTGTTCTTGGAACGTCTTAGTTTTCGTATGCTTTGCTTAGTTTTTTTAGTTTGCTTGAGTAGTTTGGACCCCCGTTCTCACTGTGTTGTTTTGCAAATAAGTTGCTTGGTGTTGGAAAGGAGTAGTAAGTTCTTGCTTGAAGTGCAAGATGAGCTTGCATTGACTGTGACTTAGACTCTAGCATGACATGCTAGGTGTTGTTTTGACCTTATTCTTAGTGATTATTGCTGTAGCATGTCTTGTTCCAAACAATTGGGATTGCTTAGTGTGCCTTGAAGAAATTATGCGTTGTCTTAGCATGCAAAAGCATAGTATTGTGGAATTCTCCTTTGATGCTTTGCTTGGGTTGACTTGGCACATGCTCACACCATGTTTAACTATCACAAGTCACCATTATACTCTATGATCATTTAGTCCTTGACTTGTAGTACCACTCTTTGCTTTGATTAGTAATGCTTTGTTACACTGCATGATTATGGCCATTATTGCTCTCTTATTTGGTTGCTCCCAGTCTTTTGCTAGCCTCCACTTGTATGAGTAAGTTCTACTCATGCCTCAAACTCCCAAGAAACCAAGTTATTCCAAAGTTTCCACTATAAATTCCTATGCATGGTGTGTTACACCATTCCAAGTATATTCTTGTTTTCAACTATCTTCCAATTAAAACTATTTTGTTATGTGAAAACTTAGTGATTAAAGCCCTCACAAACTTGATGGCACACTTTATATTCTTTGCCCCTAATAAACTTGAACCATTGTGTCATCTATGTTCTATATGCTTGCACTTATACGTTGGAATTAGCAGAACCGTGTTGTCACGGGGAACGTTTTCCACATTGCACTTGTACTTTGTACTCAGTTGATATCATGCTATTTTGTCTATGGATGTCACCGGTGTAAAATAAAGAGGGAACTTGTAAGTCCATGGAGTTTGTATCCTGTGTTAGAGAAACTCCTAGGCCGCTAGCCTAAGCCATGCCTAATCAGGGTGGAAACTTGCAGCATCACCATAGTGACATCTATGAAGCATTCTTCTTATAAAAAAGATACATATAGAGAAAAGAGGAAAGAGAGAAAAAAGCACCATATTCCCATGGTAAATAAGAAGATTGCTGAGATGCTCATTGTCTGCTTGCCTTATCATTTTGGTTATGGGAAAGCTCCTATACCATGTGCAAGGGATACCCCGTTGGCGGTTCTCAATGATATGCAAATACTTACAATGACAAGAACTTACATGTGACCAAATTTGAGTAGCATGAGGTGTGGCCCTCGTATTCAAGGGACTTGATATTGCCAACTTATACTTCGTCAAGCATATACTGCATATTTGTCACTTTAACCTTAATCACTTCAAGATGCTTATGATAGGGGCAATGAGGGCTGAAATCTAACAAGTGCCATAATTTTTGGAAGCTCTTTTTGAAACTTGAAATCCCTGCTTCCTTTATAAAAGGCCTTTATTCCACCATTATTTGAGTCTGCACCTTCTACCTTTAGGCACCATTAAGAGAGCATAGTTGTCATTCTGTGTGCAGTGTTCCAAAGCTTATTGATTGCTGCATATTGTGATATTACTTGTTCTTGTGCTATTTGTTTCTAGTCACCCTTGTGAACTTTGAAGGTGTCCTATGCATCTATTTGCTAATCTATGAGGGACAGGCTGATTGCCACTATGCTATGTTTCTGTATGTGAAACAAACAAACATTTTTCAATGCATGTTATTCATGATCTTTGTTTGTAACTTGTCATGTTGCATGCATAATTACTATGTCCTATTGTTAGAACTCCATCTTTCATGCACATGTTTAGAGTTCTTTAATACCAGCTTGCAATGCTTGCAAATGGTTGGATATTTATTGTGAGGGTGCATGACACCTCAAAAATTATTCTTTTTATCACTTACCTACTCGAGGACGAGTAGGAGTTAATCTTGGGGATGCTTGATACGTCGGAAATGTATCTATAATTTTTGATGCTCCATGCTTGTTTAGTATCTACTTTGCTTTGCTTTATCTACACTTTGAGGTACTTTTTACATGTTTTCTGGTACTAACCTATTAACAAGTTGCCACAGTGCCAGTTGCATGTTTTATGTTGTTTTTGGTTTTAGAAAAGTTAGTAAAGAAATATTCTCGGAATTGGACGGGACAAACGTCAAGTCAATTAGTTTCCGTGGGGAACAAGAAGTCTAGAGGGGAGACGGAGAAGCGGGCCAGGGAAGCTAGACCCCCCTAGGCGCGGGTGGGCCCTGCCTCGCGCCTGGGAGGGGTGTGGCCCCCTCTGGACGCCTCCTGGGCCTCCCCCTTCGCCTATAAGAAGCCCCCGATGAAGATACCCTAAGTACCCGATAAAATCTCCATGAAACCGTCTGTAGCCACCGCCACCATCGTCCCTAGATCGAGGGGGATCTGAAGTTCTTCCCCGCACCCTGCCGGAGGGGAGATCATCCCGGAGGCCTTCTCTCCGGTATGATGCGTGAGTAGTTCCACCTTGGACTATGAGTTTAAGTAGTAGCTAGATGGTTGTATCTCCTCCTTTGTGCTTTCATGTATAGATCTTGTGATCTCCGTTCATGATCAAGATCTAATCTATTTGTAATCATGCATGTTGTGTTTGCGGGGATCCAATGGATATTGAGATTATTATGTTGGTTTTCTTAATGGTTTTGTCTTTATGATTCTATCATGTCTGTGTTGTTTGTGATCTTGCATGCTCTCTGTTGGTAGTAGCTATCTTGGCCAAGTAGTTGCTAGTGACTCCAAGAGGGGGTATTTATGCTCGATAGTGGGTTCATGCCTCTAGTTTACAAGGGAAGTGACAATAATCTCTTCGGTTGTAGATGTGATGTTGCTACTAGGGAGAAAACAATGGTCACTTGTTCATGGAACATGTGGACTGTTTACCTTACATACTTTGCTTAAAGCAATTGTCTGTTGTTTGCAACTTAATATTGGAGGGGGTTCGGATGATAACCTGAAGGTGGACTTCTAGTCATAGATGCAGTTGGATGGTGGTCTATGTATCTTGTTGCATTGCCCAATCGAATCTCATAGGATCTTTCTGAATAGTAATTGCCTTGTTATGCCTTGCTCAGTTCCTGTCAATTGCCCTACTGTAATTTGTTTACCCTTCATGCCATGTTGTTTATCTAAGGAGAGCACCTATAGTGAACTATGGACCCCGGTCCAATCTTTATGATTGATACTTCTTCCACTGTTACTTGTTTACTTGTCGCAAACCAGTACCTTCCAAATCATACGTTTAATCCTTTGTTACAGCAAAATGGTGAGCTTGACAACCTCACTGATTCGTTGGGGCAAAGTCTTGAGTTTGTGTTGTGCAGGTCTCCGTGTTGCTTGCAACACCTGTGTGACGTTTTCTTCCTCCTACTGGTTCGATAACCTCAGTTTCTTAGTGAGGGAAACTTGCTGCTGTGCTGCTTCATACCTTGCTCTTGGGGTTTCCAACGAAGCGTTCCACGACAAGTGCTGGGTGCCATCACCTCTATGTAACCATAGTATGCGTCCTTTTTCCCATTCTCGTCCGTTGCATCAAAGCGGACACCACTGTTTTGGTTGGTGTTCTTTTTATCTTGGGCGATCGTGTAGAATGTATTACCATTTATTCCGTACCCTTGGAAATTCAATATAGTAGAAGATGGTGACGCGTCCAACAAGTATAGCTGATCTCCAATAGTGGTATCATTCAAGAGATGTGTCCGCATCTAACCGCCAAAGGAGTTCATGTGTTCATCTGTAATCCATGAGTCAGGCTTCCTCGGGTTTTTGGAGCGTACAATATTCTCGTGTTCCTCGATATATGGAGCTGCCAAGGTGGAATTATGTAGAACTGTGTAGTGTGCTTTAGTGAAAGATTCCCCGTCCCTACATATCATTGCTTTATTTACCAACATGACTTTTCCACTTAGTCTTCCCTCATGCTGCGAGTCAGGAACACCAATCGGCTTAAGGTCAGGAATAAAGTCAACACAAAACTCAATGACCTCCTATGTTCCATATCCCTTGGAGATGCTAACTTCTGTTCTAGCATGGTTTTGAACATATTTCTTTAAGACTCCCATGAACCTCTCAAAGGGGAACATATTGTTAGAAATACAGGACCAAGAATGGCAATCTCTTCCACTAGGTGAACCAGGAGATGCGTCATAATATTGAAAAAGGATGGTGGGAACACCAACTCAAAACTAACAAGGCATTGTACCACATCCTTCTGTAACCTTGGCAGAATATCTAGATTGATTACCTTCTGAGATATTGCATTGAGGAATGCATACAACTTCACAATGGGTACTCGAACATTTTCCGGTAGAAGCCCCCTCAATGCAATCGGAAGCAACTGCGTCATAATCACGTGACAGCCATGAGACTTCAGGTTTTGGAACTTTTTCTCTGCCATATTTATTATCCTATTTATATTAGATGAGAAGCCAGATGGCACCTTGATACTGTAAAGGACTTCAAAAAAGATTTCCTTCTCTGCTTTGGTAAGAGCATAGCTGGCACGACTTAAGTGACGCCCTTTATCCGTCTTGTTCCGTGTATGCAAGTTCTTTGGGTCTTTCATAACTTGCTGGTCCTCCCGTGCTTCCGGTGTATCTTTTGTTTTCCCATACACACCTAGGAATCCTAGCAGGTTCACGCAAAGATTCTTCGTCACGTGCGTCACGTTGATTGAAGAGCGGACACGTAGGACTTTCCAATATGGCAGCTCCCAAAATATAGATTTCTTCTTCCACATGGGTGCGTA
Organism: Avena longiglumis; assembly: GCA_030063025.1. NCBI lineage: Eukaryota > Viridiplantae > Streptophyta > Magnoliopsida > Poales > Poaceae > Avena > Avena longiglumis. The sequence continues at coordinate 448,580,155 of CP125974.1, read as the reverse complement.
TCCGGTAGCGACGTCGTTCAGAACTGATTGACTGTCGGGTCCCTTTCCAAAGATTACTTCTATGTCCTTGACCATACCAAATATATCATCACCAGCAGGGAGTTCAGGCTTCTTCCGATGATCTGCCTCACCTTTGAAATGCTTGCCTTTCTTTCTTACGGGATGATTGGTCGGAAGAAATCGTCTATTCCCTAGGTACACAACCTTCTTACATTTATGCAAATATGTACCTTCAGTCTTATCTAAGCGGTGTGTGCATGCCTTATATCCCTTGTTTGTCTGTCCTGAAAGATTACTAAGAGCAGGCCAATCATTGATGGTTATGAAAATCAACCTTTGTAGGTTAAATGGCTCATGTTTGTTCTCATCCCACGCATGTACACCTGGTTTGCCCCACAGCTGTAAGAGTTCTTCAACTAATGGCCTTAGTTACACATCAATGTCGTTGCCCGGTTGCTTCGGGCTTTGGATGAGCACTGGCATCATAATGAACTTACGCTTCATGCACAACCAAGGAGGAAGGATGTAGATACATAGAGTCATAGGCCAGGTACTGTGAATGCAGCTCTGCTCCCCAAAAGGATTCATGCCATCTGTACTTAGATCAAACCATAAGTTCCTTGCGTCACCTGCAAAGTCCGGGAAATCTCTCTCGGTTTTTCTCCACTGCGACCCATCAGCGGGGTGTCTCAACTTTCCGTCTTTTTACGGTCTTCTTTGTGCCATCGCAACAACCTGGCATGCTCTTTGTTTCTGAACATGCGTTTCAACCTTGGTATTATAGGAGCATACCACATAACTTTAGCAGGAACTCTCTTCCGGTGGGCTCTCCCTCAACATCACCAGGGTCATCTCGTCTGATCTTATACCGCAAAGTAATTGCATACCGGGCATTTATTTAAATTCTCATACTCCTTACCGTGGTAGAGGATGCAGTCATTAATGCATGCATGTATCTTCTGCACATCTAATCCTAGAGGGCAGAGAGTCTTCTTTGCTTCGTACGTACTCTCGGGAAGTTCGTTATGCTTTGGAAACTTCGGCTTCATTATTTTCAGCATCTTTTCAAATGCGGAGTCAGTTAGACCACACCCTGCCTTCCATCGCAGCAATTCCAGTGTGGTACCGAGCTTTGTGCTGCCATCTTCGTAATTTGGGTACAACAATTTCTTGTGATCTTCTAACATGCCCTCTAACTTCAACTTCTTCTTTTCTGTTTCATAGTCTCGCTTTGCATCAGAAATGACCCTACTGTAACAACCCAGAATTTAGGACCTAACGAAGGGTAGATTTAGGAATATGGATTGTTGCATGCATTCATCTGTGAAAATGTGGGTAAAATTTTCGCCAAATAAAAACCTAAGTGATCAATGTTTCTTTCATACTTTGAGATTAGGTTTAGTCTTAAAGGATGACTGTTATAAACTTTGAGATGATCTTAAGGAGCTATGTGTTTGCAGATGAATTTAAATATAAGACTTGAGTTTGGAGTTATAATTCAAATGAATTAGATATAAGTTTTGAATCTTAATTCAATTAAGAGATAAATATTAAAACTTGAATTCTATTTAATGAAAAACAATAATGAATATAAGGTGTATTTATTATCATCAATATATATATATAATCAAGTTATAAAATTATAACTTATTTGAATCATCCACACAACTTACAAAAGTAAATATACAAAGAATAGGAATATTCTTTATTAATAATAATATAATATTTATTACAATTGAATAAATTAAAGATTACAAGAATAATAAAAGAAAATTACAAAAGAATAGGAAAATTACATTGGAATATTTACTAACTATCCTATATCTAAATCTAAACTAAATCTTCATCTTGTCTTTGTACCTTCAAAACAAAGACTAAATAAAAACAAAAGAAGATTAGTGTTAGTATTATTTCTCTCAGATATGTCAGTGAAATGCACTTGATAAATTCATCATTGAGAAATGTTATAAAAGGGGCAAGTTTCACCAATAGGAAATATTCCATGTTTCATAAATTCAAAGCCAGAAGTCAGATGACAGCCAAGAGGGACAAATTCACCAACCAGATGAAAGTAACCAGGTTAAAGTAAATATCTAGATTTTTAACATATCCACAGGTGCATAGCAGGCACACAATCATGACACACACCAGCATGCATATGGTGTGCTGTCGACCTCACAGGCACAACCCAATCTCACAAAACCACAGCACAACCGTGGTGGGGGGGGGGGGCACTAGTGCATCACCCCACTGCACAGCACACAAGAACAACCAGTGTAGAAAGCAGCTAAACCAAGCACCACAACCAGCAACCACACCAACTAAGGATCAACCAAACATCACCAGGATGGTTACATAAGGAGGGTGATGAATCAGGTGGACAGCAAGATCAAGCCCAGGAGCTAGGAGGAGCATGCCAGCTCAAGAGCAAGCAAAGTAGTCCAGCAAAACCAGATCAAGATCATCATCATCAACCTACTACACCATCATCAGATTTTGTGGTGAGTTTGATAAAACCTTCACATGATCTAATCATCTTATTCAGAGAGAAACATGTGTTGTTTTATAAAACAAAACCTCAGAAAGCACCCAAGAGGGGTGAATCCATCATAGGGATTTCTGAAACTCTAAAGGCAAACCACTAAGTACCAAGGTTCAACCAGAGATCAGAGCAACATCCTTGCTCTGGTTGTCCAACAATATTTTACCATTCAATCATGCATATACCTATGATATATTTCTAGGCACATACCTAAAGGAAGGGTAGCACCTTAGGAACAATTCCATAGGATCCATAACAAGATCAAACTCACTATCATTTTTCCAAGCTTTGATTCAATCAAGAATAATTGGTACTATTACCAGAACTATTTAGATGAACCAATTAGATAAGATTTGAATCCCTAAGCCATAGACCAACATCATTGGACTTAGGAAATTCAGATAAGAGCATCTATATTTATCTTTCAAAGCCAAGATTGTCTTAAGCATAAACTAACCAAATCCATGGTTTTGAATCAAACTTGTGTGCCATACATGATGGTGTCACAAGAACAATCCAATATGAATTATAAAAGATAGTAAATCATCATAGATTCAGATAATCAACTAACTAATCATTTTCCTCTAAAACAGGAATCATAACTAGGATATTCCTATAATACACTTCACTGTTTGAGATCATAATGATCTCAAACCACATGTTAATTCCCAAGCTAACAGCACTAAGACAGTAGCTATATCTTATCATAATCATAACCATGAATCAAATAAATAGTGGAAAGCTATCAAGTCATTAGCTTTACCACATGCTTTCCAAACAACTACATCATCTGAATCAGATGCAATCCCAAGCATCAAATCATCTAGTAAGCCACAAGAAACATCATAGATCATCTTTAACAACAAGCCTCAGGACAATAAGCATTTAGTATGTGTACAGGCCATCCAAACATGAATCAAATCATCCAGTACATGATCAATCACATAACAGAAACCCTAAATGGATAATCATCCTAAACTGAATCAGACAATAGACAGAGATGACACTGCCAGCCTCTAACATCAAACCAACAAGCACAGAAAGCACCAAGGGAGAAGGATCAAACTCACCGTTGGTCCTCGCTAAAGAAATTGAAGAGGAAGCAGATTGGCCGACGAACCCGTGGCGGCAGAGGGAGCACCCAGGGGGCGCTGCAACCTGCACCAACCACGGCGGCGGCCACAACAGCACACGAATCCACCACACCATCACAGACAGGACCACGGCGGCGACAGCACTTTTCCCTAACCCTAGGATTCGGGAACGGGGTGAACCTGGCCACGGAGAAGCCCCGAGCTCAAATCCAATTGGATAGAACGAACAAGCGTCATTGATAACCCCCTAATGCACCACGGCGACGGCCGAAACGGCCGACGACGGCGGGAATCGACGGTGGCGGCATCGCCGGCCACGGGGTCGGGGTCAGAGGAGGAAGGATAAGCTCGAGGAAGAGAGAGAGGCAGTGAGGAGTGGGCCGAGCTGGGCCAGACCCTTCGGGGTGGCTCTTTTGTCCAGAACTAAATGGTCCACTAGGGCCCAATAAGAACAATCAGCCTAGAAACAATTCCAGGCCTGTTTTAATAAATAGGAAAAGACCAAAATACCCCTAGACTTAAATAAATTCTAGAAAATAAAATATTAGTCCAAAAATTATAAATTAAATACTTTTATATTCACAATAATCCACTCTATTCAAATAAAATGAAATATAAAATTTTAGACATTTAACTTTTGATAAGAATTTTGTAATTTTATATTCCTTATGGAATTTTACAAAATTATTGAAAGATGATAAAAATAAATAAAAATCACTTTCATTATATATTAATATTATAGTATTTTTGAAAAATACTAAATACATATTTAATAACAATTTTTAATGTATAATTATTAATTCCTAAAAGAATTATTAAGTCAATAAAAATCAAATAAAAGGGAAATAAAATAAAATAATTCAATATATGTTATAAATATTAAAAATTAATATTTATAAATCCTTTATTACTAAAAAGGAATTTTTGGGGTAAATGCTTATAAAATTAAATAATGCATTATATTACTTACATAATCATTTTTGCTTCTTTAAATATTGTCCTTACCGGGCAATAATGATGTTTTTGTAGAACTAGAAGCTCAAGGTTCAGTGCAAGCATCAGACTTCACTACCTTGCCATCACAAGGCAAGTTCATCACTTGCTCATGTCCTTTGAAGAGTCTTTATCAAAGTATTTGCAAATTGTGTGTTATCATATATGCTATAAAGGGAAGAAAATATTATTTTCACAAATAAAGAAATCATTGATATCATCCTAAGTGATGATATAATAGATTAATGGAACTTAGGGTTCTAATTGCAAAACAATGATGATCAATTAGCGTCGTATATTACGCGTCATCAGTGATTCTAGCGCCGTATATTACGCGTTAACCATGAGATTTGGAATGGGACAGAGAAGCCAGCTGTATCTTCTTCCTCTCGCATGAAGCCAGATGTGCAGGTCATGGCTGTTATCCTCGTAGCATGCATATTAATTGGTAATTCGTAGAGGATATGCAACATATGGGTGGGAACCCTCATCGTCCCGTGATAGTTCTGGCATCTAACGATTTGTACAAACTACTGCCGTAATTCATTATGTGGGCATGGTGTACACCAAGGAGGCATGCGGGGTCACGAAGGGGGCAGTGATTGGCTTGGACCAACTACTGGGCCCCACATCATGGAATTGTGGACGGGAAAGTACGCCCGGTTGTGCAACAAGGAGTTGATCTCTCGTGGGTAAAGTAACGCACCTCTGCAGAGTGTAAGAATTGTAACTTGTTACTCCCTGTTCCGGGAAGGAGCTACGAACATGGCAGGAAAGGAACTCCATGAAAGTCCTGGTTAACCTGTGAAGGCTGATGGTCATAGATTTTCACAATAAAATTAGTCTTTGAAGAAAGATTTACAAAAATTGCATAGTGCCAAGGATTTATAATCCGAGGGGGTAGTTAGAGCATCAAACTTCCCACCATGCATATAATGAACTTGTTGGGTAAGGCTGTTACTCATTCTTTCCTTTGATCCCTTGCTTAGACTCTGAGGATCCCGAAGACGTGCCAATGTATGCAGCCGAATGTCAAGAAGATGTGTTCTACGAGGAACCTGACCTGTCCGGAGGAGTTGAAAGAGTGGATTATGAGATCCGCTATGGTGTCGATGAGAACGAGTCAAATTAAATACCTATTTAGTAGTAACTAACGGAGCCGAGCAGCATGAACTCTATAGAATAAGCTGCTGAGCCTAACTCCTAGTCGGAGTTGCTACCTTTAAAATTTCCGCTGAACACTTTATATTTTGGTTTGTAAGTTGGATCTTTTGGAAGTCTTGAACTTCCGGTATTGTAATAATAATAATGTGTGTACATTTGTAATATGGACCCGCAATGTTTCTGTTGTACCACTCTGAGGGATGTGATATTTACGGAACTGTGTTCTGTGGATGTCATGTCAACGACTATAGTGTACTACACATGCAGTGGTATGATGGGTCATCGCAGTTGGTATCAGAGCAAAATGCTTTGACCTTAGGTTGGAAACCTAGTAAAGGGTATTACCTGTAGGAAAATTTAGGAACAATAAAGAATTATCTAAAAGAGATATAATGGGTATTCAAATGAGAATATTCCGTTATATATTTTAGTGCGATAATTCTTTGTTATGATGCAATATATCATTGTATACTAATCAAAATTTATTTTTCTGATATACAGAGATATGGCACCAAAGTTTCCAAAACAGACTTTGGTAAGGAAAGAGGAGACTCTTGATGATTATCAAGGATCATTTACAGACCAACTTCGTCAATTTTTAAAGCTTTTTAGTTGTCCTACTAGAATTCCAGTAAACACTATCACTTACCTTGATGGCTGGATGTTATCCAAGTATCGTGTGAGTATCGAACTTCTAGAGAAGCTTGGATTATATCACGATTTACCTATAGGAGAAGGTAGGAGTCATTTAGCAGCATATCATGTCACTGTTGTGGAGGCGATAGCTAATATCCGGGAGCAGAAAACCAAGGAGTTAGAAGGTAGGACATTCTCTGTGATACCTCATGATTCTATAGACTCGGAGCCTATACAGGATCATCTTACTTTGGTTAAGAAGCATCCTAAGTTAGCTTCCAAGTTTATGGATAGATACCGAACACTCGTTGCGTCTTTTTATAAGACAGATCAGGTGATTGTCGAAGATAAAAATGACATGTTAGAGGATCTAACAGATCCAGAACGGAGGAAGCAATTATCATTCCAGTTAGAGAAAGAAGCAAGTAGTAGTGCAACACCTATTTTTAAGGATATACCTATAGATCCGAAATCTTTTATACCATATCCTTATTCACCAAGACCTAAACCTACACATGATCCTACTATTGATATGCGGTATGCAGTGCCACAGAGCTCAGAGGATGGTTCTGACTCAGAACTTCCTATTGAGAATTCATATGGTTGGAGAATGGGATCATATAATGGATCTCATGAACACCAGATATCCACAGATGGTTCTGACAGGAATGTTGGACAATCTAGTTGGATGGGTGCAAGGATGAACCCTAATAATAGTAGTAGAGATACCATGTTAATAGATAACTAGGATGAAGAAGAAGATCCTGAGGAGAGAGTGTTTGAATCATCAACATCTTCTCAAAACCCAGGGAATATACATTATCCAGTGTTTAACTATCTTGCCCACGAGAGAACCTGGGGAGCAGCAGGATCTGCGTATCCTGTTGACAACTCAAGAAATGAAGCTCAGGAGATGCAGGCTGGAGATAATGTTGAATATGTTTCTGAAGACTTTTCAGCCGAGCTGGAGGGAGTCAATGTGCTCAGGTTGAGTAATGACTCAAGTCCTGACACTTCAGATACAGAGTATGTTCCTTCTGGAAGGCCATATGTTCCATAAACTGTGCGACGAACAACACGTCATCATGGTTGGACATCAGGCATGTACAATGAACATAGTTACTATTAGAAGTAGACAATCAGTCAGTAGTATCAAATACTGTGTATTGTACCCAAGTAATAAGGTAGTTTTGTAATGATACCTATATGGTATATGTTGTAATGACTTTGTATCATTATGATATTATGTAAAATATGTGAAATGCATATTTGGATTTTCTTTGGATCTTCATTGTGTGACTAGTTCTATGCGTAAAGTCAAGCTCAGAACACATATGCATGATGTAACTATGAGTATTCGCTTTATGTTGCAGGACTAGAGGGTCATGGATTCGGGAGTAGGAATGGAAACTGAGCAGCAGCAGATGGAGCGAGAGGCCAAGGAAAAGGCCGATGCAGATGCAGCAAACCAAGAAGCATTACCACCACCACCAATGAGGCTGTTAATGGAGCAGAACTTTATGCAATGCATGCAAATGATGCAAGACACCCAGAACAAGTTCATGGAAGAGCTGCTGGGACGAGAAAATCAGAGGGCACCTGAAGGTGGAGGAGTGAGTCTATCTGATTTCCAGAATGCAAGGCCATTACCTTTTGCATCAGGTCCTGAACCAATGGATGCAGAAGACTGGCTAGCAGATAGTGAAAGCAAGCTGAAAACTATGGGTTGCAATGGTGAGGAAAATTAAGGTATGCAACTCATCTGCTGACTGGACCTACAACATCATGGTGGGAAAATTAGTTAGCCATGCAACAACCAGGAACGGAGTTTACCTGGGAGGAGTTCAAGAGGAGATTCCGTGAATATCATGTTTCGGAAAGTGTCATGGAGTTGAAGCGGAGAGAATTTGAGGAGCTTCAGCAAGGATATACTAGTGTCATGAAGTACATCCGGGAGTTTAGCCAACTGTCTCGTTATGCTGAGGAGGATGTTAATACTGAAGAGAAGAGGAAGAAGCGTTTTTTGCGTGGATTAAATCCATTTGTGAAGATGCAGCTAAGGTTAGCCAATAAGCAAACTTATTAGCAGTTGCTGGATGCAGCCATTACTTTTGAGGATGACTACAAGAATGTCCAAGAGGATCGGAGGAAGAGAGCCAAGAAGGAAACCAAGAGAATCCAGGCAAGCAAACCTAAACCTAACCTGGAGTTCAAACCTCGGAATAGGAATTATGGTAACAATAACAATAACAATAACAATAAAAAGGGCAGTGGTGGAAATCAATCCAATCCGAGAAGGAATGTTATCTATAATAATTGTGGAATTCGAGGGCATTTCCAGAGGGAATGCAAAAATCCTGTAGTGATATGTTACGGTTGTGGTCAGAAGGGGCATATCAAGCCAGATCTTCCGAGCAAACCACCAGGAGGATGGCCTACCGAGGGAGGAGGGCAAGCCAGTGGAGGAAATGGACAGCCCAATAAAGGAGGAAATAATGGCAAGAACAACAATGTCAAGAGAAACCGACCTAACGGAAAACTGAACTGTGCAACCCTCGAGGAGGTGGATAATTCAGAGCATGCAGTGATAGGTACACTCAATATCCTTACCAATCCCGGCAAAGTTCTATTTGATACTGGTGCAACTACTTCATTCATTTCTGAAGAATTTTGTGATAAGTTTGGGATTAGAAGGGAAACGTTAGAAAGTCCTATGACCATAGTTACGGCAGGAGGGAATGTGACTGTACATCACATAAAACAAGATCAAGTTATCTCGATCTGTGGTTTTACATATTTCACAGACCTTTATGTGATTCCTTTGAAGGGAATTGCAGTAGTGCTGGGGATGGATTGGATGATGGAACACAGAGCTCAGATAAATTGTGAGGAGAAAACTGTCTCAATCAAGACTCCAAGTGGAGCAAGAATAGTTTACCAAGCAGATAAACACAGTCATATCATGGTGGATCTGCAGTTGAATTCAATGAAAGAAGTTAAATTAGAGGAGATTACTATAGTTAATGAATTCCAAGATGTTTTTCCAACAGAGTTACCGGGAATGCCACCAGACCGGGAGATAGAGTTCACCATTGACCTAATACCTGGTACAGCACCAATAGCTCAAGCACCATATAAAATGGTACCCAAAGAGTTGAAAGAACTCAAAGAGCAAATTTATGAGTTAGCGAGAAAAGGATTTATACAGGAAAGTGTATCTCCATGGGGAACACCCGTAATCTTTGTGGATAAGAGAGATGGTGGAAGACGGATGTGTGGTGATTATAGAAATCTGAACAACGTGACTATCAAGAATAAGTATCCTTTACCAAGAATTCAAGATTTGTTTGACCAAGTGAAAGGAGCTGGAGTATTTTCAAAGATCGATTTAAGATCTGGATATCATCAAATACAAATCAAGCCGGAAGATGTTCCAAAAACAACATTTGTCTCAAGATATGGACACCATGAGTATCTGGTAGTACCATTTGGTTTGACCAATGCACCGGCAATATTCATGAATCTTATGAACAAGATTTTCATGCCATATTTGGACAAGTTTGTCATCGTCTTTATTGATGATATTCTGATATATTCCAAGGATAAGGAAGAGCATGCTGACCATTTGAGAATAGCATTGCCAACTTTAAGAGAACATAAGCTATATGCTAAGTTCAGTAAGTGTGAGTTCTGGCTAGATGAGGTAGAATTCCTCGGTCATGTGATTAGTAAGGATGGGATTGCTGTGAATCCATCTAAAGTTCAGTCAGTACTAGAGTGGACTGCACCGACCAATGTGAAGCAAATTCGAGGTTTCTTAGGGATGGCTGGTTATTATCGGAGATTCATTGAAGGTTTCTCCAAAATAGCCGGACCAATGACCAAATTATTAAGGAAGAATACACCATTTAAGCGGGATGAGAAATGTGAAGCAAGTTTCCAGTAGTTGAAGACTAGATTAACCATAGCTCCAATCTTAGCGGTTCCTGAAACAGGGAAGGATTTCACCGTTTACTATGATGCATCTAAGGAAGGTTTGGGTTGTGTGTTAATGCAAGATCGGAAAGTGATTGCTTATGGTTCAAGACAATTGAAACCACATGAAGTCAACTATCCAACTCATGATTTAGAGTTAGCAGTAGTAGTTTTTGCACTGAAAGGATGGATGCATTTTCTTTATGGAGCCAGATGTGAGTTATACACAGACCATAAAAGTCTCAAATATATTTCTTCACTCAAAAGGAAATGAATATGCGACAGAAGCGTTGGTTAGAACTAATCAAGGATTATGATTTAACAATCAACTACACTCCCGGGAAAGCAAATGTTGTGGCAGATGCTTTAAGCAGAAAGAGTGCAGATACTCAGCCTAGCAACAGGGAGCTACCAAAAGAGTTACAAATGGACTTGGAAAGATTAGAACTTCAATTCATCAGAATAGAGGTTCTTGGAGGATTAGCTACTATGCAGGTAGTTGCAGAGCAGGACAGTGATCTTAAGCAAGAAATTTTTAGACATCAAGAAGAAGATACTTTCATTACTGAGGAAATTTGGAGGATATCTCAAGGGCAAAAATAAGTTTTTCGCCTTGGGGACTATGGGTCTTTATGGTTCCAAGACCGTCTATGTGTTCCAGCTGTGACTGAGATCAGAAATGTCATACTCAAAGAAGCACATGATACACCATATTCTATACGTCCGGGGAGTACCAAGATGTATATGGATTTAAAGGAACTATTCTGGTGGAATAACAGGAGAAGAGATATTGCTAAATATGTATCTTAATGCCATACTTGTTAAAGGGTGAAGGCTGAACATCAAAGTCCAGCAGGACCATTACAACCCTTGGAAATTCCTGAATGGAAATGGGAGGAAATTGGTATGGACTTTATTACAGGATTGCCTATGACACCAAAAAGGAAGGATATGGTATGGGTAATTGTGGACAGACTCACTAAGAGTGCACATTTTATTCCAGTGAATCAGAAGGATAATGCCGAGAAGTTAGTTGAAGTATATGTCAAAGAGATCATAAGTAAGCATGGAGTACCCAAAAAGATCGTAACTGACAGGGCATCAGTGTCTACTTAAGCATTTTGGAAGGAATTGCATGAAGCACTTAGTTCAAAGTTAGATTTCAGCACGACATATCATCATGAGACATGAGGCCAAACTGAAAGAACAAATAAAATCCTAGAAGACATGTTAAGGGCTTGTGCATTAGATTTTGGAAGAACATGGGAAGATCACCTACCATTGGCAGAATTTTCTTGTAATAATAGCTATCAGAGTAGTCTGAAGGCAGCTCCAAATGAGGTTCTATATGGAAGGAAGTGTAGATCACCAATATGTTGGTATGAACCTGGAAGGAGCAAAGAATTTGCGCCAGATTATATCAAGGAGAGACAAGACATCACTGATAAGATCAGGGATAGACTGAAAATAGCCCAGAACAGGCAGAAAAGTTATGCAGATCAAAGTCGAAGATCATGGCATCCAGAAGTGGGAGATATGGTCTATTTGGAAGTAATTCCAATGAAAGGAGTAAAAATATTCAGAGTTAAAGGGAAATTGAGTCCAAGATATATCGGACCATTCAAGATACTGAGTCAAAACAGAACCATAGCTTATGCTTTAGAGTTACCATCAAGATTGGCTCAAGTGCATAATGTTTTCCATGTGTCACAACTTCGCAAATGTTTGAAAGTTCCAGATGATGCAATCACACATCAAGATATAGAACTACAAGCAGACCTGACTTATATTGAAAAGCCCTATAAGATTCTGGAAGAAAACTGGAAAGGATTAAGGAATAGAGCAATCAAATATTGCAAGGTACAGTGGAAACATCACCCTGAAAGGGAAGCCACTTGGGAGAAAGAAGAGGATTTAAGAAAAGCTTATCCAGAACTATTCAGGTACATCTCCACAAAATTCGGGACGAAGTTTAATTTAAGGGGGAAGTCTGTAACATACCAGCATTTAGGACCTAACAAAGGGTAGATTTAGGAATATGGATTGTTGCATGCATTCAATTGTGAAAATGTGGGTAAAATTTTCGCCAAATAAAAACCTAAGTGATCAATGTTTCTTTCATACTTTGAGATTAGGTTTAGTCTTAAAGGATGATTGTTATAAACTTTGAGATGATCTTAAGGAGCTATGTGTTTTCAAATGAATTTAAATATAAGACTTGAGTGTTGGAGTTATAGTTCAAATGAAATTAGATATAAGTTTTGAATCTTAATTCAATTAAGAGATAAATATTAAAACTTGAATTCTATTTAATGAAAAACAATAATGAATATAAGGTGTATTTATTATCATCAATATATATAATCAAGTTATAAATTTATAACTTATTTGAATCATCCACATAACTTACAAAAGTAAATATACAAAGAATAGGAATATTCTTTATTAATAATAATATAATCTTTATTACAATTAATAAATTAAATATTACAAGAATAATAAAAGAAAATTACAAAAGAATAGGAAAATTACATTGGAATATTTACTAACTATCCTATATCTAAATCTAAACTAAATCTTCATCTTGTCTTTGTACCTGCAAAACAAAGACTAAAAAAAAAAGATTAGTGTTAGTATTATTTCTCTCAGATATGTCAGTGAAATGCACTTGACAAATTCATCATTGAGAAATGTAATAAAAGGGGCAAGTTTCACCAATAGGAAAGGTTCCATCTTTCATAAATTCAAAGCCATAAGTCAGATGACAGCCAAGAGGGACAAATTCACCAGCCAGATGAAAGTAACCAGGTTAAAGTAAATATCCAGATTTTGAACATATCCATAGGTGCATAGCAGGCACACAAGCAGGACACACACCAGCATGCATATGGTGTGATGTCGACCTCACAGGCCATCCCAATCTCACAAAACCACAGCATATCCGTGGGGGGGGCACTAGTGCATCACCCTACTGCACAACACACAAGAATAGCCAGTGTAGAAAGCAGCTAAACCAAGCACCACAACCAGCAATAACACCAACTAAGGATCAACCAAACATCACCAGGATGGTGACATAAGGAGGGGGATGAATCAGGTGGATAGCAAGATCAAGCCCAGGAGCTAGGAGGAGCATTCCAGCTCAAGAGCAAGCAAAGTAGTCCAGCAAAACTAGATCAAGATCATCATCATCAACCTACTACACCATCATCAGATTTTGTGGTGAGTTTCATAAAACCTTCACATGATCTAATCATCTTATTCAGAGAGAAACATGTGTTGTTTTATAAAACAAAACCTCAGAAAGCACCCAAGAGGGGTGAATCCATCATAGGGATTTCTGAAACTCTAAAGGCAAACCACTAAGTACCAAGGTTCAACCAGAGCTCAGAGCAACATCCTTGCTCTGGTTGTCTAACAATATTTTACCATTCAATCATGCATATACCTATGATCTATTTCTAGGCACATCCCTAAAGGAAGGGTAGCACCTTAGGAACAAATCCATATGATACATAACAAGATCAAGCTCACTATGATTTTTCCAAGCTTTGATTCAATCAAGAATAACTGGTACTATTACCAGAACTATTTAGATGAACCAATTAGATAATATTTGAATCCCTAAGCCTCAGACCAACATCATTGGACTTAGGAAATTTAGATAAGAGCATCTATATTTATCTTTCAAAGCCAAGATTGTCTTAAGCATAAACTAACCAAATCCATGGTTTTGAATCAAACTTGTGTGCCATACATGATGGTGTCACAAGAACAATCCAATATGAATCAGGAAAGATAGTAAATCCTCATAGATTCACACAATCAACTAACTAATCATTTTCCTGTAAAACAGGAATCATAACTAGGATATTCCTATAATACACTTCACTGTTTGAGATCACCACATGTTAATTCCCAAGCTAACAGCACTAAGACAGTAGCTATATCTTATCATAATCATAACCATGAATCAAATAAATAGTGGAAAGCTATCAAGTCATTAGCTTTACCACATGCTTTCCAAACAACCACATCATCTGAATCAGATGCAATCCCAAGCATCAAATCATCTAGTAAGCCACCAGAAACATCATAGATCATCTTTAACAACAAGCCTCAGGCCAATAAGCATTTAGTATGTGTACAGACCATCCAAACATGAATCAAATCATCCAGTACATGATCAATCACATAACAGAAACCTTAAATGGATAATCATCCTAAACTGAATCAGAAAATAGACAGAGATGACACTGCCAGCCTCTAACATCGAATCAACAAGCACATAAAGCACCAAGGGAGAAGGATCAAACTCACCGCTGGTCCTCGCTAAAGAAATTTAAGAGGAAGCAGATTAGCCGACGAACCCACGGCGGCACAGGGAGCACCCAGGGGGTGCTGCAACCTGCACCAGCCACGGCGGCGGCCACAGCAGCACACGAATCCACCACACCACCACAGACAGGACCATGGCAGCGGCGGCAACACTTTTCCCTAACCCTAGGATTCGGGAACGGGGTGAACCTGGCCACGGAGAAGCCCCGAACTCAAATCCAATTGGATAGAATGAATGAGAGTCATCGATAACCCCCTAATGCACCACGGCGGCGGCCGAAATGGCCGACGACGGTGGGAATCGATGGTGGCGGCATCGCCGGCCACGGGGTCGGGGTCAGAGGAGGAAGGATAAGCTCGAGGAAGAGAGATAGGCAGTGAGGAGTGGGTCGAGCTGGGCCAGACCCTTTGGGGTGGCTCTTTTGTCTAAAACTAAATGGGCCACTAGGGCCCAATACGAATAATCAGCCCAGAAACAATTCCAGGCCTATTTTAATAAACAGGAAAATACCAAAATACCACTAGACTCAAATAAATTCTACAAAATAAAATATAAGTCCAAAAATTATAAACTAAATACTTTTGGATTCACAACAATCCACTCTATTCAAATAAAATGAATTATAAAATTTTAGGCATTTAACTTTTGATAAGAATTTTGTAATTTATATATTCCTTATGGAATTTTACAAAATTATTGAAAGATGATAAAAATAAATAAAAATCACTTTCATTATATATTAATATTATAGTATTTTTGAAAAATACTAAATAAATATTTAATAACAATTTTCAATGTATAATTGATAATTCCTAAAAGAATTATTAAATCAATAAAAATCAAATAAAAGGGAAATAAAATAAAATAAAATAATTCAATATATGTTATAAATATTAAAAAGTAATATTTATAAATCCTTTATTACTAAAAAGGAATTTTTTGGGGGTAAATGCATATAAAATTAAATAATGCATTACATTACTTGCATAATCATTTTTGCTTCTTTAAATATTGTCCTTACCGGGCAATAATGATGTTTTTGTAGAACTAGAAGCTCAAGGTCCAGTGCAAGCATCAGACTTCACTACCTTTCCATCACAAGGCAAGTTCATCACTTGCTCATGTCCTTTGAAGAGTCTTTATCAAAGTATTTGCAAATTGTGTGTTATCATATATGCTATAAAGGGAAGAAAATATTATTTTCACAAATAAAGAAATCATTGATATCATCCTAAGTGATGATATAATAGAGCAATGGAACTTAGGGTTCTAATTGCAAAACAATGATGATCAATTAGGGACTTAATAACCCCTGTCATCGGTGATTCTAGCGCCGTATATTACGCGTTAACCATGAGATTTGGAATGGGACAGAGAAGCCAACTGTATCTTCTTCCTCTCGCATGAAGCTGGATGTGCAGGTCGTGGCTGTTATCCTCGTAGAGTGCATATTAATTGGTAATTCATAGAGGATATGCAGCATATGGGTGGGAACCCTCATCGTCCCACGATAGTTCTGGCATCTAACAATTTGTACAAACCATTGCCGTAATTCATTATGTGGGCATGGTGTACAGCAAGGAGGCATGCAGGGTCGCGAAGGGGCAGTGATTGGTTTGGACCAACTACTGGGCCCCACATCATGGAATTGTGGACGGGAAAGTACGCCCGGTTGTGCAACAAGGAGTTGATCTCTCATGGGTAAAGTAACTCACCTCTGCAGAGTGTAAGAATTGTAACTTGTTACTCCCTGTTCCGGGAAGGAGCTACGAACGCGGCAGGAAAGGAACTCCATGAAAGTTCTGGTTAACCTGTGAAGGCTGATGGTCATAGATTTTCACAATAAAATTAATCTTTGAAGAAAGATTTACAAAAATTGCATAGTGCCAAGGATTTATAATCCGAGGTGGTAGTTAGAGAATCAAACTTCCCACCTTGCATATAATGAACTTGTTGGGTAACGCTGTTACTCATTCTTTCCTTTGATCCCTTGCTTAGACTCTGAGGATCCCGAAGACGTGCCAATGTATGCAGCCGAATGTCTATGAGGAACCTGACCTGTCCGGAGGATTTGAAGGAGTGGATTACGAGATCCGCTACGGTGTCGATGAGAACGAGTCAAATTAAGTACCTAGTTAGTAGTAACTAACGGAGCCGAGCAACATGAACTCTCTAGAATAAGCTGCTGAGCTCAACTCCTAGTCGGAGTTGCTACCTTTAAAATTTCCGCTGAACACTTTATATTTTGGTTTGTAAGTTGGATCTTTTGGAAGTATTGAACTTCCGGTATTATAATAATAATAATGTGTGTACATTTGTAATATGGACCTGCAATGTTTCTGTTGTACCACTCTGAGGGATGTGATATTGATGGAACGGTGTTCTGTGGATGTCATGTCAACGACTATAGTGTACTACACATGCAGTGGTATGCTGGGTCACCGCACCTACCAAGTTCATCAGCGGGCTCATATGATGCCCGTTCTTTACCTCCTTCCTCTTCATTGTCTTTATTGCAGTATCACCGTATTAAGGAAACATATGATGATGATTGTTATCATCATCTTCTTCTTCATTGTCTTCCATCATAACCCCCTCTTTCCCCGTGCTTGGTCCGGCAATTATAGCTGGGCATGAAACCTTTCATAACCAGGTGGCCGCGAATGATTTTCGAGGAAGAGTACTCGCTCCGACATTGAACACATGGACAACGCATAAAACTATTCTCTTTGTTTTCTGTAGCCACATCGATAAATTTATCCACGCCTTTAATGTACCCGGGTTCACGCCGGTCACCGTACATCCATTCCCGACTGTTCATCTGCATCATATAATTAAGTTTATCAAAAACGGAACATCATAAATAGTGAAATGACCAATTCACGTCGACACATGCATTGTATCAATGATAGATGAAAACATAAAATTGCTAACCTCGATCGAGGAGGAAAGAAAGAGAAGAAATCTCAAGTGCGTTTCGGGCACCTCCTATATTTTTGTTCTATGAGAAATTGAACGGGATCATTCTCTCAAACATTTCATCAAACACCTCACATGCATGCATAGGAAAAAAAATAAACTAGCACACCTATCACACCTTCCACCAAGAAAAACAGAGAGAAAGCGAAGGGCTGGGGTGTCGTATTTATAGAGGGCTGGCTCATACATCCCGGTTTGTAACACAAACCGGGACTAAAGGTGTGTGGCATGCCACGTGTCTGGCGCCCACATTTTAGTCCTAGTTTGTGTTACAAACCAGGACACATGCTCCCTCATCAACCGGGACACATGTCTCCAGCCCGTGCGACAGGCCGGCCCGCTCGAACCGGGACGCAAGCTAGCATTAGTCCCAGTTCGTGACGGAACCGGAACTAATTCCTTTGGTGGGCACGAACGGATAGCATGTTCTCTATTAGTGGAAGGTAAATTTACCGGCGATCTTATCTTTTTAGTGTTGTAGATCTTCCCTTTTTAGCCTTGTAACACTCAACGAGAGACCCAAATAGCTCATCGAGAAGGAGGTTTTTGTGGCTGGAAAGCTTGGTCGATGGTGCCATCAAAGATCTAACACACCACATTGGATAGGAGCCACAAGGCTTCTTTATAGTTAGCACATAATCTGGTGACATCTCCAAAACTTGCAAGGATGGAAGCAAGCCAAGAAATGTCCACTTTTATTGGTGCCACAAAAAACGCTGCATCATAAGCATAGACACATGTGCCCGCCATTGGTGCTCTTCCACGAAGGGGATTATAATGATCTTGGGCCATTGCCTTGGCACGGATGTGGTTCATGGGATCTCTGGTCAAAACGAAGGGGAGAGGGGACAAAGGGTCCCTTGTCTAAGTGCCCTTATGCTTTATTATGTAACAAGCAACACCATTTATAAGCACTCTTGATGTTGATGAAGATAAGAGAGCCAATCACAAAATTTCACTAGGAAGCCCCAATGATGCAAGATATCCATGGGGTAGCCTCGTCTAACTGAGTGAAAAAGCAGGGTTTTGGAGCGGTGAAATTTTCTAGTAAGCTTCATCTTTTACATGCAATTGTTATGGAAGTTCTTTTTTTATGAATACACTTTAGGGCATTAGACACAAGTAAGTCCATGTGGGGAGCAAGGACACGAGGCCATCATTATTGCGATAAATTTATTAATGGCATAGATGAGACTTATTGGCCTAAAATCTCGGCTTCATCTTTCTTTAGGATTAAAACGAAGTTGTCGGGGGTTATCCAATAAACACTACAAGAATCCGGAAGATTCATGACGTTTTTTATGAAGTGTGGCATCCCGCAAAACCACTACTAGAAAATCGCGTTGTTTTTGTGCATTGCATCGGCATCATCATGCATTGTTTGTCTGCATTATTTGAAAAACCTAGTTTTGATTTAAACAAATACCCCTCTTATTTTCAAACACAAAACCCCGATCGCATCGGAGATTTTATTTGTCTAAAAATTGTTTGCAAAATGGCCTTGTTTTAATTTAAGCAAGACCAAACAAACACACGGTTGAAAACAGCCCTGCTAAATCCTAGTTCCACCCAATCTATTCCTACCCACCAATCCCTGGCTGCCACCTCACCCCTTCCCCTTCTTCCTACCCACCCTGCCACCTCATCAATCCTCCACCTTTTCTCCCCCTTCTCTCTCTTTTTCACCCAGTTTTCTACCCCACACCCGCTTACAGCCTGGTCCCACCCTCCTGGCCACCACAGCTCTCTCCTTCCCCTGACCCGCGCGGTCAAACCCACCTTCCCCCCACCTACCCACTCTCCTCACCTCTCCCTGACGCGCGGGCCCCACCGCGTGGCCCCTGTTCCCTAATCACACCCAGCCCGCGCCGACCCACCCCCTGGACCCAGTCCACACCCCCGGGCCCCACCGCGTCAGCCTCTCTCCCCTCACCCACGTGGGACCCGCCCCCTGGCCCACCACGACCACTCCCCAGACCGCCCACGCGACCCCGCCCTCTCCTTCCTCCTCCCTTCCTCGCCTCCTCTCTCCCACACCCGCACGCCGCCTCCCTTCCTTCCCTCCTCCGCTGCCCGCGCTGGCCCACCGCCACCGCTTGCCTGGCCCGGCCGCACCTTCCCCACGCCTCCCCACGGCCTGGCCTCCCTCCTCCCCCCTCCTCCGAGTCGCCGCCCACCCTCCAAGCCTCCCACCGCCGCCTCCCGCCACCCGCCTGGGCCTCCCCTCCCCCGCTCCTCCAAGCTCGCCGCCTCCTCCCTTCCCCGCCATTGCCTCCGCCGCCATGGCCTCTCGCCAGTGCCCGTGTTCCCGCCTCGGCCTCCTCTGTGGCAAAGAAGACGACCCGAGCCGCCTGCCCCTCCGCCGGCCGTGTCGCCATCTGCCCGTCCGCGCCTCCCGAGCCCGTCCGCCTCCTCCGCGTCTGCCGGAGCCGCGCCGCCTCGCCGGCGCCTTCCTCGTCCGCCCCCTTCGCCTTCCCTGTCCGCGCGCAGCAGCTGGCCCCGCCTGGACCCACCTGCCCGCGGGACCACCCCGTCGTCGCCGATGCCATCCGCCTCCACCGTGCAGGTTACCTGTGTAGTACCAAGTTGGATCCAAGTTGGTGGGTGTGGAAACAACAAGATCGACACCGGCAAACAAACCCCGAAAACACCAAGTTCACCCCTCGCCAAGATCTTCGTCGAAACCCGGTGGTCTCCTACATGGACCTGAGAACGAACCCGAAGGCCACCGACGGCGAACCCTGAGGCCTCGACGCGACGATGCCTGCTTCCAAGATCTCCGGCATGGATCGAAAAGTTCCCCGAAGACCGATCCCGATGTACCGGAGACCGGACCCTCGACACGCCAGGATCTACCCTCGGACGCCAAGACCCGAACCGGGAGGACTCAAAGATCGCCACGAGAACGACAAGCACGACACCGACCCAAGTCCCGCACCCGGACGCGCCAAGATCTACCCCAGTAATCCGAGAACGACCCGTCGAACCCTGGACCCTGAGACCGACCCCGAACCCCCGGACCAAGATCGTCGAGAACCCTAATGTGTGAACCTTTTCCCGAGCCCTACTTTATAAATGCTAAATATAAAACTTGTTGCATATTAAATTGTCATACTTGCATGCATACTTGTCTGTGGTTTGGGGGCCTTATGCCGATCCACCTTATAATTAAATATGGGGCCCATATGCGGGCAAATCTAGCCTTATATTGGCCTCATTTAAATTGATGTAGCGAACCGGTACTATATCTTGGCCATGTTAATGCAACATTTAATTTGCGGGGTAAATAAATAACTCAAACCGTTTAATTAATTGTCGGGACCCCGGTTCCGCTTAATATGACCTAAACGCATTGCACCCTTGCCATGTCATACATCATGCATGCATCATGCCGATCTTCTGCCGTTGTAGTAAATATTGCATCCGGTGTTTATTCTAGTGTTTTGCTTCTTCGCGGATAAGGCCGTTGAGTTGATGCGAGTGTCGACCCGATCTTCGGTTGAACCTTCGACAATGTTTTCAGGCGAGCATCTCCCCCTTTCTACCTATCTTACTTTTATAGTATTTATTCCCTCCTGTTGATCTATTGGTATCTGTGTTGCGATGCTCTAGTTTTCGTACCTGTGATATCCCTTGCAGCCGTATATTGCCTTGGACACATCCTATTACCTGTTGTTTGGTAGATAGTTGGACTTGCGCGTCGTAGTCGCTTTCTCAAGTGTTGTTGCGTGTCGTCCAGTGCCACATTTGTTGATGTATTGCCGCATGTTGATGTTGGAGATGATCATAGTTTTGCTTATCGTTCACTTTAATTCCTGTTTAACAACTAAAATTGAAATAAGCAGAGGCATCGGTGGGTGATAGGTAATATTTGGTTTCCGAACGCCCACTTGTGTCCCGTAGGACCCCGAGTACTTGATACCTGTTCCTTGATTTATCGCGCTATCCACATCCGGGAGGTATATGGGACCCCCGAGCGAGCTTGATTGATCTTATTTCTTGGGGCCACAAACTAGTTTGAGGTTTTATTTACTATCTGTACTTATGCCATGCTACTTTACGTATTTAAATTGCGAGGAGCACCTTGATCTTTTAGGTAAGCGGAGTGTTTTCGCGGTATCGACAAGCCCAGCCACACTTCGGGTTCCCGATCGTTTATAGCCATTGACGCAAACCTTGAGTCCGTCTCGAAGCTAGCTTACTTCGTTGCGGGTCTACTCAATGGGTGGCCCCCTGAAATATTTCTGAATCCTGTGATTGTTCAGTCGTGAAAGCCTCGTTGGGTTTTGATTTGGTTTTTCCGAGGTTGATCGAGCGTGTGTTGCTATTGGTGCACCCCGGCCGGATAAAACTTTCTGAAAGTCGTGTCCGCGGATATGGACGACTTGGAGCACAGTATCTCGACCATAGACAAGCATAACTAAAGTTTATTGCTATAAATTTGACTTTATAATGACTAGTAATCAGCTTCACTATAACGGAATGGCTAAATAACACTGCCCACCATTACTTGTTTGGAGTGTCGCTTGCGACCATTGTACCTAACTAGTAAGTATTGCAACTACAACGGAATGGCTGAATAAAAGTACCAACAACTGCTGGGTTTGGGTTATATCATGCTATCGGTATCTGATTAGTAATTGCTGCAACTATAACGGAATGGTTAACTAAAAGTGCCCATTGCTTACTTTATCAGGACGATTATCTAAACCTGACCAGTAAAGTGCCGCAACTATAACTGAATAAGTAAAACTGCCAACGATGTGAGTTCCTCGGTTGACTTCCTCGATTGGTCTCGAGGGGGAAACGCCAGGATGGGTTTGTTTGGTGTGAGTATCAGGTTGGATCCGGATAGGTCATTCTTATCCCTCTCCGGTAACCGCCAGTTGTATCGAGTCTCTATAGGCTGTTTAGTGCATGCTGCCGCTGCCGCTTCAGTCCACCATACCTATGTAGGCGAGGACCGCCGAATTCTAGTCTCGTAGTCTTGGCCTCGATCTTGACGCTCCTCTTTTTCCTTTGCCCTTTGTCGGCACCCCTTTGGTTTAAGCAGGTTTGAGATCGACGTCGTTAGCAGGGTTACCCTTCCGGCTTGGCCTGGGCAGGGTTATGGACGCCAGTGGTTATTCTTCAGGGCTCTTAGCCCCATTTGCATCTTGTCCGTAGCCGGACGCTCTATCGTTTCAAGGTGATTTGGGATCTTTGTATATTATATCTGTATTCTTGACTCATGGAGTCGCTGTTATATATATATATCTGTTCTGTGGGTCCCATCGAGGACTGTTGTGTAATGTTATTACTTCGTTTTCCACCCGCACGAAAGTGCCTGGTGGGCACCTTTGAATCGTTTCTATGCGGGTTTGGCGGATTTCGCTAAAACTTGCATAGGGCCGATTCTGAGGGTGTTACATGAAGTGACCTAAAAAGGTCATGGATTCATGACGTTCCGTTTTTTTCCCGTCACGAGGCGCTCGGAGGCCTCTGGCCCGGTCATCCATAACGTTCTTGGATTTCGTCGCCGGAAAATCCTCGTGGATTTCTTCCCCGGCCCCAAAGCCCAGTTTGTCGTTTCGTCGCGCGTACAATCATCATGTTCGGTTGAACGGAATCGAACCCGCGACCTCCCCTTCTGTAGCGCACAGCTCCACCCTCTAGATCACCAAACACAGTTTGTGAGAATGTACTATTTCACTATCCTTATACACATATTATCAAACACAAGAGAATAAAATTGGCAGGAGATACAAACACAATCAACAGAACTTATCAACACCGTTGATCCAAACTTGTAAACTCTAGAAAGCATGCATACTTTAGAGATAATACTTATTAATTAGCATCATATATATAGAGATTAATCTAAAAAGGAATATAAAACTGTTCACACGCTAGTTCTGAAAGCATACAACCAGTTCACGCACTAGTTTTTTAAAAAAAGTTCACAGACAGTGGCAATTCCTTAACCATGCAGTAGCAGTTCCGCTTCGTCTCCTCGTCTCCCTGTTCTTCTTTCTTTCTGTTCTTTTCCTCCTCATCTCCCTGTTCTACTTTCTTTCTCTTGGTCTCCCTCCTAGTCTCATGTTCTTCTTTCTTTCTCAATAGGAACCATTCCCACACTTAAGCCATGGACAACAGCCAGATGAATGTGAACTGGTCCGATCTCCTGGCCGACCCACTTCGCAAGATCGCTTGACTACTTGATGGAGAAAGAGGAGTACATCGACACCTATGCTGCTTGTCGGGAAGTCTGCGTCGATTAGCGTCGCACTTTCAAAGAGCCCGAGTTCCATCTTAACAACTGACAAGGTTTAATCTCGTCAATGCCCATTGTTATGGACTTGGGTTTTGGAGAAGATGGGGATGCTGGAGATCGCGAAACAGTTAGCAAACAAGCAACACGGGGACACGAGGTTTACACAGGTTCAGGCCCCCGGAGGGAAAACCCTACTCCTGTTTGTCTGCACATGATTACGGCGGAACCGAAGGTTACAGGGGTACGCAGATGCAATGTGGCATGGAGGTGTGTATGCGGTGGTGTGCGAGAGATTGTAAGAGAGCCTACTCGTCGTGCCCTCCTGGCCTTTATAGAGATAGGCAGGTCCCAGGCACAGATCGAGTCGGTTATAGGTTTTAGGGTTTACCCCTTTGAATTTCCTATCTACTCTAGTCTTGCTCTTCAAGGATCCGAAGGCGTCATGGGCCTTGGCCACCCAAAAGTCTTCATGGGCCGACGTATATTTGCCGTGGGCCTTCCTTGGGCTGGACTAGGTATGCTGAGGTCGTGTACCCTGTAGCATCCCATTTGTCTAACAACTGTAATGCTACTTGGTTGAGTAATATATGGCTACTTCATATATATAATTGTTGCATCATCATTATATCATGCTCATGCCATCATGCCATCTTGCATTTGAGCATCATATAAAACCCTGTTGATTTGGTTCTTCTCTCATCTGCATTGTAAAATTGTATTTGCCTCTTGATATTGTATTTGGTTCTTGATATTGTGTAAATGCCCAAGTTGAGTTGGGGGCATATCTTTTATTGACTCCACCTTTTCTTTGTCACCACCTTATAATTCTACCACCCTAATTACCCATGGGCTTTTATTTTATTTTGGCATTTAATCTAGCCCATGTGGGTTGGGATGGATCTAATTCCTTTTGCTTGACCTTTATTCCATATTTGGGAATGCATGGAAATAAATGCCATGGGATTCAATTTTGTTCTCACAAAATCAAATGTGGCATCTACTATTCATGCATGGGCCATGCAAGAACCACCTCATCTAAGTCATTTGGATTTTATTTGAAATCCTTTTGAGTGGATCATCTCTCTCCTCTCTCTCCCTCCTTTGGGCTTGGTCTTGTTTGATCTTGCTTAAACCCTATCCTCACATCAACCTCTACCTCTAAACCCTACCACCACCATGATCCACCCATCTCACCTCTCTCTAAACCTCTCCCTAATCTATACCTAATCTAAAACCCTCCCTCTCTCTACAAACCCTAGCTACCATGCCACCCCTCCCTCTCGGCCTCTCCTCTCTCACCTAGCAGGCCCACCTGTCTACCCCTCTCTCTCTACCCCAACCCTAAACCAAAACCTAGCCCGAGCCCCTCCACCCCTAGCTCCTAACCAAGCTACACCCGAGCCTCCTCTCTCCCTACCCTCTCTCTTCTCTACCTGCCAGCTAGCCCCACCCCGGACCTACCTCTCCTCTCTCTGGCCTCACCCTGACCCCACCTGGCAGCCCATCACCACCTCCACAGCCTGCCCAGCACGTGAGGAGGGAGAAGCAAGGTGGCCGAGACCACCTTTTCCACCCGAGCCCCCACGGCACCCCTCTCCTCTCCGTCCTTATCTACCCCTCACGCCTCCTCTGGCCTCGCCCGGTCCGCCGAGCCTCCCTCCTCCTTCCTCCTCTCCGTCCACCAACAGCCGACGCCGCCCACCGCCAGCACCTCGCCGTCCACGACGCTCCGGCCGTCAAGCTCGTCGAGGGGGTGATCGCGGAGGGCAGGCAGTCCCTGCGGCCCGTACACGCCCGGGAGAGGAGCCCAGCTCGCCAGGGGCCCGCTGCTCAAGCCCGCCGGAGCGCCTGCGTCGTCGACGATCCGCCGCTCCCCAAGCCGATCCAACGCCACCGACAGCTCCGCGGTGAGCCTCTCTCCCTCCCAGACACGCGCACCCTTGCTTCATGTGCTCACCGGATCCAGTGTCGAGCGCCCTCGGTGCACCGCCAGACGCTGGTGGCTGCACGATCTCACGCCGCATAGAACCCTATCTAGCCGCCCAGTTCCCTCCTAACAACTACCCCAGCCTACCGCACTGGCTCGCGCCCCGCCTTGGTCGCGGAGTTCGACGCCAGCGCCGCGTCGAGCGGCACCGTTTGCCGTCGAGTTGAGAAGATCCACAGTAGCCATGCGCACTTGGCAGATACCCCCCTGGCTTTTCTTTTTCCTTAACCCGCGCTCCTCTAGGCCCACATGTCTGTCCCCGTGGCGTTTTTGCAAAAAGGATCCCGTAGTTTGTACTCCTCAACCCGCAGTCCCCCGCTGCGCCGCGTGGCAGCCCCTTTCGCCCCTGGCGTATGGGACAGCGTGGCAGCCCCACTGTCATCCATGCTAGGCGTGCTCACGGTGACAGATCTGCTTGTATGTGTCGCCCAGCCCATACTGTGATGGCTAGATCTGGGTGTGTATCAAAAGGATTTCTGTCTGTCTGATTTAAATAAACATTTTCAAATCTGTTTCAAATTCAAATTCAAATCAGTAATTAAATAACTTTCAAATTATAATTCCAAACAATACATGTAATATATGTTTTCAAATCAGAAAAATGTGAGGAATTCAAATATGCCATCCAAAATATATTTTGAGCACTTAAAATTTCAAATTGAATTAAATTACAATAAAATGCCCTTTTCCTAATTAATTAATAACTTTTGACTTACAACTCCAAATTTAACAAATGATATGTCTAAAATGATCAGCTCGACAAGACCTCTCTGTTTATGCATTCCATGTTCTGAATTGCAGCATGCATCATATAAATATAATGTAAACAGCAACTAATATGAGGATAAAATGTGGCCAAAACTCAACAAAATGTTTATTTCTTGTATTCTACACCTCACCCATGCCATGCTAAATTATTGCCATGCAACTTGTGCATCATTCATCATGGCATGATTGTTTGCTTGTCGCATTTTATTCATATGCTTGTGCACTGTATTTATGTTGGCCCTTGTTTGTTTGGTTCTTCTTCGAATAGACGCTGAGCAGGGGATATATCAAGAGAACCAGGAGCACTACCCAGATCCTTCTCTCGCTTCAACTGAGCTGCCAGGCAAGCACTACCACATGCTTGCATACATATAGTACCTATTGCCTCTATCTTATTCTTGCATCATTGAGTCACGATTGCATTAAATTGAATCCCAAGTATTGCATAGCCTTTACTTTTAAACCCCACCGAAGCTTGTTCCTCCATCCCATGAGCCATTACTACAGGAGTTGTTTGAGCCATGCGAGTCGTAGAACAGCATGTGTAGGGTATGTGAGTGTCTGATGAATAACGAGGTACCTAAACAACTTAACTTTGTAGTAATGGGATAACTAATGAAAGTGGCACGGTGAGCAATATCTGCTATTTGGTTTTCCTACTCACTTGTGTCCCGTGGGACCCCGAGTACTTGATTCCTGTTCCTTGATTATTCGCTATCCACATCCGGAGGCTTATGGGACCCCACAGGCGAGCTTGATTCATCTTATTTCTTGGGGCCACAAACTAGTTTGAGGTTTTATTTACTATCTGTACTTATGCCATGCTTTTTGCTTTATTTACGATTGTGCGAGGAGCTTTTGTCTTGTTAGGATCGGGACACGTTTCGCAGTATCGACAAGCCCAGTCACTTCGGGTTCCCGATCGTTCTGATCGTCCACCCAAACCTTGAGTCCGTCTCAAGTCATTAACTTTGTTTGGTATACTTAATGGGGTGGCCCCGAAATATTTCTGAATCTGTGATTGTTTTGTCGTGAAGGCCTCGTTGGGTTTTGATTTGGTTTTCGAGGTTGATCGAGTGTGTGTTGCTATTTGTGCACCTGCGGTAAAACTTTCTGCAAGCCGTGTCATGGTTATGGACGACTTGGAGCACAGTTTCTCGATCATAGACAAGCATAACTAAAGTACCGCTTTTAATTTGACTAAATGGCGACTTGTAAATAGCGCAACACTCATGGAATGGTTAATAAAGTTGCCAGCGGATGGGGTTGTTAAATCCTTCCTCGTTGGTAGCGAGGAGGAGGTTGGATCTTGATATTCTGTTATAACTGTTGTCATTAATTCACGGACATCCGTCTATCTTTGGTTAGACGGATGGTTAGCAATATCTATAGAACTGTTAGGGTTTATCTTTTCTGCAATTCGTCACCCAGGTTGTGTCCCCTTTAGAGGCATAAAGACTTGCTGAGTACCCCTAGGGTCTCACACGATAAATTATTTGATTCAGATGAACAGGTACACTCACAAGATGGATACTGGGTGGAGGAGGCAGACGATGTGGGCAACGATCGTTCGGTGTAGAGATTCCGGGAACGGGGATCCGTGAGATCTGTGGGCGGGATGTGCTTATTTATGGGGCATCTTATGCCGATTTTCTTCTTATCCGTACTCAGATCTTGTTTGCCGCTTTCGCCTGATACTCTGATGTTTGATGTATGAGGAGATATCCTAAACAATTATATCTATCTAGGACTTTTGAATCTTGTCGTATGGCATTGCTATATTTCCTTTCTTTTTAGATGGAATGGCTCTGATGTACTGTTGTATGGTGGCTTGCATACATACTCATTTGTGTATGTAGTTGATCCCTTCGCCTGCCGATTACGCCGCCCGTTCTTGTCTCGATGTTTGTAAATGGTTGGGACGGCCGAAAGGTCTACCTGTGAGTGGCATTTGG
Source organism: Avena longiglumis (assembly GCA_030063025.1). NCBI lineage: Eukaryota > Viridiplantae > Streptophyta > Magnoliopsida > Poales > Poaceae > Avena > Avena longiglumis. The sequence continues at coordinate 448,551,470 of CP125974.1, read as the reverse complement.
GCCCCACCGTACTATTTCAACCATTTCCGCTCATCCAGGCTTGTAACTAGGAGCGTAATTCACCGAGGTAGTTACAATTGGTATCAGAGCCATCCCGCCCTTGTGGTCTCAGCCAAATGGTCGTTGTCAGTCTAGCAAATATTTTTGGTAGTTATGTATACTAGGGAAAAACAAAACGCGAGAGTAGGACTGCTTCCACTTTTCTTCTTACCCACCCCCCCACCCTTTTCTGGTAAGGAAGTGTAACGTTTTCAATCCTCTTCTTAAAAGTTCAAACTAGGATTCACGTGTTCTGGGTTTCCGTAGTACCATAGGTTGTGTGTGTGTGTGTGTGTGTGTGTGTAATTCCTTGTCAATCTGTTGCATCCAAGTTGTTATCACAATCGGCCTTTGGTTATCAACTGTTGGTACATTCCATACCGACAGGCTTTTGCAAACCGACGCGATCTATCTGATTCGTTGTATCCGCTTGTGATCTGTCTTACTCTTTGTTATCCGACGTTATCTTGTTTGGGGTGTTCGTTTCCGTAGTTACCAATCTTTAGGTTCATCGTGAGAAGGAGGGGTTAGGATATGTGTTCCACTTATTCATGTGCGGAGTAATGATTTGAGTGCGGGATGGAGTCGCGACCATACCACTACTCTTGTCATTCGCTCTTGTATATTGAATTGGTAGAGTCACTAATCTTGATTCGTTAAGTGATTTTGCGCATCTATTGGTATTATAATGCCGAAATTTGTGGAAAAATTTTCTTTGATATATCTGTGTACCACACTCCTTTTCAGTCGTGTGCGACATGCTTAATATCTTCTAGGTGCTTTGAACTTTGTTGATATTTTAATATCATCTTAGTAAATTGTATCCTTTAATCTTGGTTAATTCCATCTTGGTACTATTTTGGATTATTATTATTCTCCATTATAAATCTTGACTTGTGTTTTATATCAATCACAGGATGGCACCACCACGTTCGATGAGGACATACCACTGAGGCGGGGTCCGTTGTCAAACATCGCCAATGCCTTGGCAGCAATGCAGTAGAACAGCGTTTTGAAGATAGTGTTCGGAGGAATGAGTTTGCTCGCTACCTCCACCTCCCAAGCGAGGAGACATCAAAAGCTTCACGAAATTCAACCCATGCCAATTTGATGTTTCGATCAACCACTTGATCTTGATGATTGGTTGCATGAGATGTCAAGGCTCTTTGGAGGCTGATGTTCTGAGCAAGAATGGGTAAAGTGTGCTACTCACCTTACGAAGGAGATGCAGCTCTCGGTGGGAGAATTACGAAGGCAAAGCGCTTTGGTTTTCAACCTACTTGGAGCAGTTCCTTTGGAGCATTCAAAGAGCGATGTCATCGAAATTGTCATGGAAAGGATGAAGGAAGTGTTTCTCAACCTCAAGCAGGGAAATGACAATGTCAATACCTACATCAGGAACTTCATGAACCTTTCTCGTTATGGTGGAGATGATATCTCGGATGACAAGAAGAAGCAAAAGAGGTTCCGGCAAGGGCTCAATGCATCGATTAGATATGCAATCACACATGCAAGGCCGACGTCTTTTCTGGAACTTCAGCATACCGCTCTGCAGGAAGAAGCAAGTAAGCAAGTGTTTGAGGAGTCAAAGAAACACAACCGTGATGCAGCAAGATCTTCAGCTATGTCATCTCCCTCTAAGCGTCGTGTCTGGGTTCCTAACACCCCACCGTCGCTCCCGGCTCCACCAAGACCTTCAAGCTTCGCGGCAAGGCCACCAAACTTCCTCACTGCTGCTCCCAGGGGCTACAACCACCACTACTACAGGCGCTGGCGGAGTCCCTGGCTACGTTTCTCCACGTCCACCTGGTGTTTGTTACACGTGTGGAGACACTGGACATCTAAGCTGGAACTGTCCGATGAAAAACAAAGCTCTTCCTCCACCCTCTCCAAGATCTGCGGCAAGCTCTCCTTTGGTTCGTGCACCACCACCTCGGGCTCTCAACATCAACACCAAGCCCGGTCTCACATTGCTTTCGTGCCAACTGTGTCAACGCCGCTCAAGCTGAGCATGCACCTGGAGTTGTGATGGGTATGCTATCCGTTAACTCAGTCCCTGCACGATTTTTGTTTGATTCTGGTGCATCGCATTCTTTTGTTTCTCACAAGTTTGCAAATGAGAATGAGTTAGTCTTGGTTCCTCTCCTTAAGCGGTTGGTGGTACAATCTCCTGGTTCAAACATGAGGGTTGTTCATATCAGCCATGGCAATCAAATTGAGATTGGTGGCTCTTCGTTCTCGGCGTCCTTAATTGTTCTGGGAAATTCTGACATTGATGTCATCTTGGGCATGGATTGGTTGACAGCAAATGCAGCTGTGATTGATTGTGCGGAACGCTCGGTTTCTCTGAAGATTCCTGAAGGCCATATAGTCTTTTCTCCAAGTCTGACTCCTGCTGTCCAGCTTTTCTCTTTGGCGACTCTGAATGATGATGCTATGGAAGCTATTCAGAGTGTTCCGGTGGTCTGTGAGTTCCCAGATGTCTTTCCTGAAGAGTTGCCGGGTATGCCTCCGGATCGTGAGGTTGAGTTTGTAATTGAGCTTGAACCTGGAACGGCTCCTATCTCCAAGCGGCCTTATAAAATGGGTCCTGCTGAGTTGGCTGAACTCAAGCGTCAGCTTGCTGAACAAGAGAAGTTGGGTTTCATTCAACCTAGTACTTCTTCTTGGGGTAGCCCAACAATCTTTGTGAAGAAGCGAGACAGGACTGATAGACTTTGTTTTGACTATCGGGCTCTCAATGCTAAAACCATCAAGAACAAATATCCCCTTCCGCGGATTAATGATCTCTTCGATCGCTAGCTGGGTGTGGTGTTCTCTAAGCTTGACTTGAGAAGTGGTTATCACCAAATCAAGATTACAAGGAAGATGTTCCTAAAACAGCTTTCACCACTCGCTATGGCCTGTATGAGTACACGGTCATGTCTTTCGGTCTCACCAACGCACCTGCTACCTTCTCGAGGCTTATGAACTCGGTTTTCATGGAGTATCTTGATAAGTTCGTTGTGGTCTATCTGGATGACATCCTAGTCTATTCTAAGTCAAAAGAATAACATGAAGAACACCTTGATTGTGTCCTAAACAAGCTTCGTGAGAACCGCTTGTATGCAAAGTTCTCAAGTGTGAGTTTTGGCTGCCTCAAGTAACCTATCTTGGTCACGTTATCTCTGCCAAGGGCATTGCGGTCAACCGAAAGCTGTGAAGACAATTGTTGAATGGCTTCCTCTGTTAATGTCAAAGAAGTGCGGAGTTTTCTTGGTTTGGATAGTTATTGCCGTTCAGAACTTTTCGAAGATAGCGAAGCCTCTTACCGATCTCCTCAAGAAAGGCAAGAAATACCTTTGGACTCCTGCATGTCAAGCAAGCTTTGAGACACTCAAAGAAGCTCACTTCCACACAGTCTTGGTTCCTCCGGATACATCTAAGCCTTTCCGGATATTACGTGGCGCCTCTTTGCAAGGATTGGGTGCGGTCCTTATGCAAGAAAAACAAGTTGTTGCTTATGCCTCTCGGAGTTGAAGGCGCATGAGATCAACTATCCTACACATGACCTCGAGCTCGTGCAGTTGTCTTTTCTTTGAAACTATGGAGGCACTACTTGCTTGGCAACCGTTGTGAAATCTTTTACGATCACAAGAGTGCAGTATATCTTCACTCAGCCTGATCTCAACCTTCGGCAGAGGAGATGGATTGAAGCAATCAATGATTTTGATTTGACCATCAACTACACTCCGGGCAAAGCTAATGTCATGGCCGATGCTCTCAACCGCAAAGCTTATGTCAACAACCTCATGATGGAAGAACAACAGCCTCTCTTGTGCGAGGAATTCCGTCAGCTCAACCTTGAAATTGTGGAACAAGGGTATCTCCTGAACCTTCTAGCAACCCCTCTCTTGGAAGAAAAGGTTCGCTCTCGTCAGCTTGATGATCCGCACACCAAAAAGATCATCTCCAAACTTCAGCTTCCGAAGTATGAGTCCTTCCACGTCGATGATCAAGGCACGCTTTTCTTTGAACACCGGATGTTTGTTCCGAACTACCCGGGTTTGAGAGAGCAAGTTCTCAAGGAGGCGCATGATTCATGTTCTTTCTATCCACCAGGCAACACAAAGATGTACATGGACTTGAAAACACAATATTGGTGGCGGGATTGAAGCGATATTGTGCCAAGTATGTCTCGAGTGTGATGTGCCGCAGAGTGAAAGCGGTCCATCGAAACCTTCGGTCTTCTACAGCCATTGAAACCCGGAATGGAAATGGGAGAAAGTAGAGATGGACTTCATAACTGGTTTTCAAGGTCATGAAGGGCAACAATGCAATCTTTGTTGTCATTGACAGCTTTCTAAAGTGGCTCACTTCTTCCTGTCAAGGAAACAATTTACGGAATTCAGTTGGTGAGGTCTATATCAACAATTGTCTCTGTATGGGGTTCCGCTTGAGATCAGTTCAGACCGTGGGAGTATCTTCACTTCCAAGTTCTGGGAAAGTTTCCAAAATGCTTTGGGAACAAAATTGAACTTCAGCACAACTTACCACCCTCAGTCGCAAGGACAAGTTGAAAGGATCAATCAGAATCTGGAGGATATGCTTCGTTCTTGCGTCATCTCTTTTGGCATGAAGTGGGAAGAATGTCTTCCTTATGCTGAATTCTCTTACAACAACAGCTTCCAGAAAAGTCTGAAGATGGCACCATTTGAGGCTCTCTATGGTTGCAAGTGCAGAACTCCGATTGGTTGGTCGGGTGCAGGAGAAAGAATTTGGTTTGGCCCTGACATTGTGACTCAAGCGGAGGAGAAGGTGCACATCATTCTTGAAAATCTGAAGATTGCTCAAAGTCGCCAGAAGAGCAATTATGACAGGAAGCACACGGACATGGTGTATGTCCCTGGTGATCTTGTTTACCTTCGTGTCACTCCCATGAAAGGCACGCACCGTTTTGGTATCAAAGGAAAGCTGGCTCCTAGATACATCGGTCCTTTCAAAATTCGTGGAAGAAGAGGAGAAGTTGCTTATGCTCTTGAGCTCCCGGAAAAACTCAAGGTCCATGATGTTTTCCACATCTCTCAACTCAAGAAGTGCTTCAAGGATCCCGGCAGGACCGTGGATCATGAGCTAATCAATCTCCAAGAAGACCTGTCTTATCAAGAACACCCCACAAAAATCCTTGAGACCACAGAAAGAAGGACTCGCAACAAGTCCATCAAGTTCTGCAAGATGTAGTGGTCGCACCATTCCGTTGATGAAGCCACTTGGGAGCGTGAAGATGAACTCTGTGCCAACTATCCTACCCTCTTTGAGTCTTCTTCTTCTTCCTAGAATCTCGGGGCGAGATTCCTGTTTAGTGGGGGAGAGTTGTAGCATCCCATTTGTCTAACAACTGTAATGCTACTTGGTTGAGTAATATATGGCTACTTCATATATATAATTTTTGCATCATCATTATATCATGCTCATGCCATCATGCCATCTTGCATTTGAGCATCATATAAAACCCTGTTGATTTGGTTCTTCTCTCATCTGCATTGTAAAATTGTATTTGCCTCTTGATATTGTATTTGGTTCTTGATATTGTGTAAATGCCCAAGTTGAGTTGGGGGCATATCTTTTATTGACTCCATCACCTTTTCTTTGTCACCACCTTATAATTCTACCACCCTAATTACCCATGGGCTTTTATTTTATTTTGGCATTTAATCTAGCCCATGTGGGTTGGGATGGATCTAATTCCTTTTTCTTGACCTTTATTCCATATTTGGGAATGCATGGAAATAAATGCCATGGGATTCAATTTTGTTCTCACAAAATCAAATGTGGCATCTACTATTCATGCATGGGCCATGCAAGAACCACCTCATCTAAGTCATTTGGATTTTATTTGAAATCCTTTTGAGTGGATCATCTCTCTCTCTCCCTCCTTTGGGATTGGTCTTGTTTGATCTTGCTTAAACCCTATCCTCACATCAACCTCTACCTCTAAACCCTACCACCACCATGATCCACCCATCTCACCTCTCTAAACCTCTCCTAATCTATACCTAATCTAAAACCCTCCCTCTCTACAAACCCTAGCTACCATGCCACCTCCCTCTCGGCCTCTCCTCTCTCACCTAGCAGGCCCACCTCTTCACCCCTCTCTCTACCCCAACCCTAAACCAAAACCTAGCCAGCCCCTCCAGCCCTAGCTCCTAACCAAGCTACACAGCCTCCTCTCTCCCTACCCTCTCTCTTCTCTACCAGCTAGCCCCACCCGGACCTACCTCTCCTCTCTCTGGCCTCACCACGGCCCACTGGCAGCCCATCACCAACTCCCCTGGCCTGCCCGAGCACGTGAGGGAGGGAGAAGCAAAGGTGGCCGAGACCACCTTTTTCCACCCCGAGCCCCCACGGCACCCCTCTCCTCTCCGTCCTTATCGACCCCTCCCACGCCTTCTCTGGCCTCGCCCAGATCTGGCCCGAGCCAGCCTCCCCTCCTCCTTCCTCCTCTCCGTCCACCAACAGCCGCCAGCACCTCGCCGTCCACGACGCTCCGGCCGTCAAGCTCGTCGAGGGGGTGATCGCGGAGGACGAGACGGTCCCCTGCAGCGGCCCCGTACACGCCAGCGAGGAAGAGGAGCCCCAGGCTCGCCAGGACTGACGCTGCTCCGACGAAACCCTAGCCCGCCGGAGCGCCTGCGTCGTCGACGATCCGCCGCTCCCCAAGCCGATCCAACGCCACCGACAGCCCCGCGGTGAGCCTCTCTCCCTCCCAGACACGCCCCTTTTCACCCTTGCTTCCTGTGCTCGCCGGATCCAGCGTCGAGCGCCCTCGGTGCACCGCCAGACGCTGGTGGCTGCACGATCTCACGCCGCATAGAACCCTATCTAGCCGCCCAGTTCCCTCCTAACAACTACCCCAGCCTACCGCACTGGCTCGCGCCCCGCAGCGCGCACGCCAGGTCGCGGGTTCGAGCCCGCGCGCCGCGCCCCGCGTCAGACGGCACCGTTTTGCCGTCAGGTTCAGAGAAGATCCACAGTAGCCATGCGCACTTGGCAGATACCCCCCTGGCTTTTCTTTTTCCTTAACCCGCGCTCCTCTAGGCCCACATGTCTGTCCCCGTGGCGTTTTTGCAAAAAGGATCCCGTAGTTTGTACTCCTCAACCCTGTCATCATTGCGGCTAGGCGTGCTCACGGTGACAGTTTCTGCTATTTGTGCCGCCCTAGCCCCACATCTGGGATCGTGTGGCTAGATCTGGGTGTGTATCAAAAGGATTTCTGTCTGTCTTATTTAAATAAACCTTTTCAAATTTTTTCAAATTCAAATTCAAATCAGTAATTAAATAACTTTCAAATTATAATTCCAAATAATACATGTAATATATGTTTTCAAATCAGAAAAATGTGAGGAATTCAAATATGCCATCCAAAATATATTTTGAGCACTTAAAATTTCAAATTACAATAAAATGCCCTTTTCCTAATTAATTAATAACTTTTGACTTACAACTCCAAATTTAACAAATGATATGTCTAAAATGATCAGCTCGACGAGACCTTTCTGTTTATGCATTCCATGTTCTGAATTGCAGCATGCATCATATAAATATAATGTAAACAGCAACTAATATGAGGATAAAATGTGGCCAAAACTCAACAAAATGTTTATTTCTTGTATTCTACACCTCACCCATGCCATGCTACATTATTGCCATGCAACTTGTGCATCATTCATCATGGCATGATTGTTTGCTTGTCGCATTTTATTCATATGCTTGTGCACTGTATTTATGTTGGCCCTTGTTTGTTTGGTTCTTCTTGAATAGACCTTGAGTAGGGATATATCAAGAGAAGCGAGTGAGCACTACCAGATCCTTATCTCGCTTCAATCGAGCTGTGCAAGCACTACCACATGCTTGCATACATATAGTACCTATTGCCTCTATCTTATTCTTGCATCATTGAGTCACGATTGCATTAAATTGAATCCCAAGTATTGCATAGCCTTTACTTTTAAACCCCACCGAAGCTTGTTCCTCCATCCCATGAGCCATTACTATAGGAGTTGATTGAGCCATGCGAGTCGTAGAACAGCATGTGTAGGGTATGTGAGTGTCTATTGAATAACGAGGTACCTAAACAACTTAACCTGAGTAGTAATGGGATAACTAATGAAAGTGGCACCGGTGAGCAATATCTGCTATTTGGTTTTTCCTGCTCACTTGTGTCCCGTAGGACCCCGAGTACTTGATTACTGTTCCTTGATTATTCGCGATATCCACATCCGGGAGGCTTATGGGACCCCCCTGAGCCAGAGCTTGATTCAGTCTTATTTCTTGGGGCCACAAACTAGTTTGAGGTTTTATTTACTATCCTGTACTTATGCCATGCTTTACTACTTTATTTACGATTGTGCGAGGAGCACCTGTACTGTTTAGGATCGGGACACGTTTTCGCGGTATCGACAAGCCCAGTCACACTTTCGGTTCCCGATCGTTTCTGACCGTCCACCCAAACCTTGAGTCCGTCTCGAAGTCAGCTAACTTTGTTGCGGGTATACTTAATGGGGTGGCCCCCTGAAATATTTCTGAATCCTGTGATTGCTTTGTCGTGAAGGCCTCGTTGGGTTTTGATTTGGTTTTTCCGAGGTTGATCGAGTGTGTGTTGCTATTTGTGCACCCTGCAGGGAAAAACTTTCAAAGCCGTGTCCATGTTATGGACGACTTGGAGCACAGTTTCTCGATCATAGAAAAGCATAACTAAAGTACCGCTTTTAATTTGACTAAGTAACTGACTTGTAAATAACGCAACACTCATGGAATGGTTAATAAAATTGCCAACGGATGGGGGTTGTTCGTCCGCTTCCTCGTTGGTAAGCGAGGAGGAGGATGGATTTGTGGATATTACTGTTATAACTGTTGTCATTAATTCACGGACATCCGTCTATCTTTGGTTAGACGGATGGTTAGCGAGTATCTATAGAACTGTTAGGGTTTATCTTTTGCTGCGATTGCGTCACCCCAGGTTGTGTCCCCTTTAGAGGCATAAAGACTTTCTGAGTACCCCTAGGGTCTCACACGATAAATTATTTGACTCAGATGAACAGGTACACTCACAAGATGGATACTGGGTGGAGGAGGCGGACGATGTGGGCAACGATCGTTCGGTGTAGAGATTCCGGGAATGGGGATCTGTGAGATCTGTGGGCGGGATGTGCTTATTTATGGGGCATCTTATGCCGATTTGCTTCTTATCCGTACTCGGATCTTGTTTGCCGCTTCCGCCTGATACTCTGATGTTTGATGTATGAGGAGATATCCTAAACTATTATATCTATCTAGGACTTTTGAATCTTGCCGTATGGCGTTGCTATATTTCCTTTCTTTTTAGATGGAATGGCCCTGATGTACTGTTGTATGGTGGCTTGCATACATACTCATTTGTGTATGTAGTTGATACCTTCGCCTGCCGATTACGCCGCCCGTTCTTGTCTCGATGTTTGGAAATGGTTGGGACGGCCGAAAGGTCTACGTGTGAGTGGAATTTGGGCCCCACCGTACTATTTCAACCATTTCCGCTCATCCAGGCTTGTAACTAGGAGCGTAATTCACCGAGGTAGTTACATACCCGCTGGGTATAACCATGTCAGTAGCCCCCGAGTGTTTAGTCAAATCGTAGATTCGGCTGAGGACTGTTCAATCCTTCGGGTGCAACTCTGTCTTTCAAGAGAATGTGTAGGGATTGTTGACGCGTGTTCCTGACTCTCCCGACGGATCAGGGTCAGTTAACTGTCTTAGGACAAAACAACACGATCTTCTTCAGGTTTGAGTCCCTCGACCCGAACCCGGAACATATGCTGGCGTAATTCGACTCATGTCGCGGAGTTACAGGAGTGGAATTCCAGTGAATTTAAATGATATACCGAACGCGCTCGTCGGGATTTTTCATCGCGCCTGTTGGCAAGGATTCTTACTAGCAGAGTGCAGTCATGTGAGTTACTAGGCCATCAGATGATATATGTAGGTCTTATCTTTGTGTCGCAGACACAGCATCCGAATGTTTATCACCGCAGAGGTGCTTCGGGTGGCCAAGGAGGACGTTGCTCACTCAACGTTTAATTATGGCAGAGTTGCCAAAAAAGTTTTGCATGCTGATCCGTAGGATTGTAGCCGAAGAATTCATAGGGTGCGCGACCAGCGCTCCCTATGGGAGTAGCCCCCGAGTGTCTGTTCGAGTCGTAGACTCGAGCGGAGACTTTAATTCAGTTGTTTTTCGGCTTCCGGTCCGTAGGACACAAATTTTTCGGATGCTTGAATCCATCCTCCCTATGGGAGTAGCCCCCGAGTTCGTAGTGGAGTCGCAGACTCGACGTAGGACTCGAAGAAATTAGTTCAGCGCTGTAGTGTTTTGTTCATTTTCGTTTGTGCGTCCAGTGCTCCTGATAGGAGTAGCCCCCGAGTAGTTAGTCGAATCGTAGATTCGAGTGAGTACTCTTAGTTGTGTAGCCGAATAATTGTAACCGTTTCTAGTATAGCTTTTGATGATGTCAGTGCTGACGATCGGTGACCTCAAGCATCTGCTGCGCTAGAGATGACGTGACTGAACGAACATGGGTCCCACCTTCTGACCTTGAGTTGACCGGTCACGCGCGGCGTGGAGATAATTACGATGTCGCCTCGATTTCCGCGCGTAGTGGATGGCGTGTGAGCGACAGTTCACTGCTGTGCTGACACGTGGACGGTCAGATCTTGCAGTTGGCTCTAGGTCTTCCTGATGGATGGTCGTCGTGCATCGTCTTCGTCCTTATAATCATTGGGGAAAAGTTAATCTATTTTCACCGCAGCCATTCTTGTTTCACTGCTCCAATCTTCTCTGAGCTTTCTTGCTGCGCGCTGGAATTTCCTCGAACATTTCCTTGATCCTGCGTGCTCTCCGCCGACACCGCCGTACCGCGATGGGGAAGCCGAAGAAGTCCTCCTCTGCAGTTGGTACCAGCGCCGCTGGTGGCAAGAAAGGTTTTGCCGCCACCCGAGTCACCGATGGTGGCTGGCGGCGATCGGAGACGCGTGAAAGTGATCTCCACAAGCTCCGTGAGCGGGGCTTGACCCCGCAGGATAGGGAGGCCGTTAAACTCCCTAGCAACAAGGTAATTTCCCATCCCCCCGCTAGGTTTCGGGTTATGTTCCTCGCTTTTGTTCTTCGGGGCTTTTCCTTCCCAGTCCACGATTTCCTTCGTGGATTGCTTTTTCTTTATGGTATCCAGCTGCATCATCTTTCTCCCAACTCTCTTCTTCATATCGTCTGTTTCATCACTTTCTGCGAGTGCTGGCTCGGTGTCGAGCCGCACTTTGGCCTCTTCCAGAAACTCTATTCCGTGAAGAGGCAATCTGGTTCCGATGGTGTTTATCCCATTGGGGGTTGCATCATCTCCCTCAAATCCAACATTCTTTTCTTCTCATTTTCTATGTCCGAGTCTGTCCAGTACTGGCGGAGGCGATGGTTTTACATCTACGACTCCACGGTGACTGGGCAGGATTTTGGGCTTGCTCCTTTTGACCCCTCCCAGAAAATAAAGCCGAAAAGGTCCTGGAAAAACCAGATCTTGGATGGCGAGGTGGCTGATATTGAAGGGCTCTATCGCCGGGTGGAGGATCTTCAATTGACTCCGAAGAAGGAGGTGAATGGTGTGGATATCATCCGCACCTTTCTCAAACGTTGGGTGCAGCCACTCCAGGCTAGGGCGCACCCGATGTTCCTTTATTCGGGTCGCCGTGATCCGACTAGGGTTTCGGCTGAGGAATTCTCCAAGGGGGATCTTGACGGGGTCCTTCGCCCGCTGCTGAAGTACAAGGCTGGAGAGGACCTTCCGGGAAGTCGCTGACTTCTCCATTCTTTGCTTCTCGTCCGGTTCCGCAGGTGTAGAGCTTGGATGTGCGCGTAGTTCTATTTTTCGACTGCGTTTGTCTTTCTGCCTTTTGTGCTAAATTTTTGCTATCTTTTTGCGAAGGAGTTCAAGGTACCAGGCATGTCGCCTCCATTGCCCGAAGTATTCCTGGATGCTCCGGATAATGAGGTGGTGGACTCCATGTCCGAGCTGCCATCGGCGCGATCTTCGGCTGAAGAGGCCAACGAGTCGAGCGAGGATCACACTCGCAAGCGGACGAGGAGCTCTAGCGAGTCGTCGGATGCCTCAACTCCACCGACGCCTAGGAAACCGCTGTGCCTTGAGCGTCACAGTGATGGGCATGGGGGCTCTTCCTCTCCAATTCCTGCCGTTCCCGTGCGGGCTGTGGCATCGCACCCGCCGGCGAAGCGGAAGAAGGAAGAAAAGAAGGAAGAGAAGAAAGAGGAGAAGAAGGTCCGGAAGACCCCTCCTGTCTTCGACTTAAGCGAGCTTGACTCGTAAGTTTCCTCAGTCCTTTTTGCTTTCTCTTGTCTGTTTACCTTGCGCTCTGCTGATTTTTTCCTTTTGTAGCCACTCCTCCGATGGCTCCTCCAGTGATGGTGCTCGGGAGATGATGGGGGAGTCGAAAGTTGCTCTTCCTCCTCCTCAGACGGTGGCCACCTCTGAAGGCGCTGCTCCAAACCCTTCTCCGTAGGAGGTTTGGGTGGTTGTCCCTCAGAAGACTGCGAGCGGACCTTCGGAGTCGCCGTCTAACCATGTAAGTAATTTTTGTTTTCTGCCGCAGGGGGAGCCCCCGAGCCTTTTCGGATGATCTGCTGATCCTTGTTTTTTGCTTCTTATCTTGGGGGTAGCCCCCGGGCATTTATTGGAGGATCTGCTGATTTTTCTTTGAGTCTCAGGGGGAGCCCCCGAGCATTTTTCGTATGTGTCACATGCTTTTGCTCATTCTTTTGGGCGTAGCCCCCGAGCCATTTTTTTGACTAGTAGTTCTTTTTGCAGCCTTTTGTGCAAAGTGCCAACCAGATGGTGCAGCAGCACCTGGCATTGGAGGCCAGCTTCAAACAGCTTCAAGGTATGTTTACGACTTGATCTTTTTCTTCTTCTTCTATTTTTGTCCTTCGATCCGATAGGTGTGTTGCTGACTGCAAAGGACCACAACGCCTCTCTCCGTGAGATTGATGATCTCAAAAAGAGCCTTGGTCAAGCGGAGAAGAAAGCCGAGGTCGCCGTTGGTGCAAAGGAGCGCCTCGAGCTGGAGCTAGCCAACGCGGCCGAGGCCAAGGAGCGCCTGCAGCAGGAGGCTACGGACCACGAGTAGCAGCTCACCACCGCCACGGATTCACGCGAGAGAGAGGTAGCCGACAAGCTTATGGCGGCTGCCAAGGCTGTTTCGGGTGAGTGTCTCCGCCTTCCTCTTTTCGACTTCCTTGTCTTTCTTTCGAAGTGCTTTTATTCATGCTGCTTCCTTTGTTTCTTTAGATGCCGCGGGCATCGAGTTTGATCGCAGTGCTCTAGAGCACGGGAGTGCTTTGGATGATGCTACTGCGGTGAAGACCACCTGCAGATTGTCACTTCGCTTGCCAAGGCCAAGGAGGTCCTCGAGCGCTTCTACAAGGAGCTCGTCCCCAAGGGCGTGGCCCTCGAGGATGTCGATGCCTTGGCGGATGCATTGTCAGCCGAAGCGCCTGCGGCGTACAAGCGCAAGGAGAAAGGCATTGGCGCGTCCGTCGGGCTGGCAATGGCCTTGGCGGCTGGAGCGGAGCTGGATCTTCCTCAGGTCACCTCCCGGATGCCGACGGTTGCCGATGGATCCGAGGTAGCCTTCGCCACCTATGCTGCTCGCTGCAAGCGTTATGGGCCGAAGCTGATTGATCTGCTGGCTGAGTACGCGCTAAGGCAGCAGGGGGAAGCCAAGGCGAGGCAGTCCGGCTCCGAGGCTACTCAGGGTGCAGCTTCGTAGGCGTTGTAGTTGTAGAATAGTTTTAGCTTCTTTTGTTGTAATTATTTTGATGAACGATCCTTGTGCCACGTAGTGGCTTTTGCTGCACGTAATGAATTTGCTGAGTTCTGTGCTCCTTCATCTGCTTGTTCGTGTCTTTGTCTTCTGTTACTCTAGGGTCCTTCGGGTGATGATCCCGTTGACACTTCGTCTGCGGCGCAGCTGTGGCCATCCCTGGATGGTACGTCGCAGCTTGTGTTTCTTCGAGACCGTATTCGTAGCCTCGAGAAAGATTTGCTTGGGGTGCGTGGCCACGCTGATGTTTGTAAATCCAAAGCGGATCGAGGCGCTGCCAGAGAGGAGTACTTGATAGCGGAGTTGCTTCGTTTGTCCGAACAACTTCAGTGTGAGTTTTTCGAGCTGATGCCCGTTACTTCGGATGCGCCTACTGGCCTTTTGTCTTACTCTTTTGCAAGTATTGCAGGTGCTAACATTTCTCCACGGGAAGAGAAGGAGCGTGTCGCTGTTTGGATCAACTGCTTGACTCAGCAGGACATGGAGGCCGGCGGGTTCTTCTGGATGGACCAAGATCGTGCCATGGTCCTTGCGACAGTGCAGGATCGCGTCCACCAGGTATCGCGGGTGCTTCGTCAGGTGAAGTCTTCGCTTGCATCGATTCTGCATGTAATTTTTCCGCTGGATGACGCGCTGTCGACTCTTTCTGGCCTGTTGTCGAAGTTTTGGAATGTGCATCATGTCAGGGAACTGGTACGGCATCATCTCGTCGCAGGGGTGAAGGCCGCGCTTTCCCTTGTGCGGTTACATCGTCCTAACTTAGATCTATCTGTTGTGGCAGCTGGGCCGCCTCTTCGGCCAGATGGTGGCGAATGGGATATGCGTCCGCATTATGCAGCTATAAGACAGTATGCCAAACAGATCGTAGATCTGTTTGAGCAGCGTGCTCAGGTTATTCTTCAGAATAGGTAGTACCTGTAAAAAAGGACAGATGTAAAATTTGTATATATTTGACTGGGCGTGTTTTGCCCTTAGTTATAAGGATTTAGTTGCTGTTTTAGCACGTAGTGCTTTGTTTGTGTATGTGCCCTTTTCGTTAGCCTGACATGGTCAGTTACTCAGGTGTACACGTGTTATCCTCATTCGACGAAGTCGTGAGGTTGGGGGGAACCCTCGAGTATGTTGTAGCATGGAGTAAAATGCGAATAGTAAACAAAAATTTTGGGGCGAGACACTTAGCTTTATTCATATCGTAATGGAGGAGGTACATTGTTCGGCTGGGTAGCCTTGGCTGAATAGCCTTATTGAAAGTAAAAGAGGGAGGTATCTAGGGTAGAACCGTCGCAACTGTGCGACGTTCCATGGGTTGGAGTATGCGACTCTAGACTCCACGTGCTTGAGGCGATAGGTGCCACCTGGGATGACTTCAGTGACGATGTAGGGTCCTTCCCATGGTGACTCGAATTTCTTCGGTCGCTCTTGCTTGAGTCGCAAGACTAGGTCTCCTTCGACAAAGGACCTTGGGCGCAGTCATCGGCTGTGGTAGTTGCGGAGACTCTGTTGGTACACCGCTGATCGAGCTGCTGCTATGTCGCGCGCTTCGTTGAGTGTGTCGACGGCATCTTCGAGTGTAGCCGTGGATTCGGCTTCGCTGTAAGCGACGACCCGTGGGGCCTTGTGGCGTACCTCTGCTGGTAGCACGGTGAAAGGATACAGATGTCGCCTAGGGGGGGTGAATAGGCGATTAAAACTTTTACTAGAGTGGCTCAACAAAGGCGGAATAAAACTAACATTTACTTTGTTAAGCACAAAACCTAGAACAATCTAGGGTTCACCTATGTGCACCAACAACTTATGCTAAGCAAGACAAACAGCTATGTGATAGCAAGATATATACTTCAAGCACGAAGGCTATCACAAAGTAAAGTGCATAAGTAAGAGCTCGGGTATAGAGATAACCGAGGTACGCGGGGACGATGATATTTTACCGAGTTCCTCCCAACATGGAGTACGTCTCGTTTGGAGAGGGGGTGGTATCAAACCACCAACACCACAAAAGGCCTCCCTTATTCTCCGGTGAATCTCACCCCAACGGGATCGATCCACACTTCCACTATCGGTGCACTTGTTGGTGGCAACCAGAACCTCTCACAAGGTTGGGGCACTTCTCCACAACTTAATTGGAGGCTCCCAACAAACGCCACCAAGGCCACAATGCCACAAAGGCCACACAACCATCTAGGGTTCCAAGAACCCAATAGGGACAAGCTCCAATGAGTAACTCAAACCAAATCCTCCGAGGAGAACACAAACCGATGCACCAAATGCAAATGGCAAGAACACCACAAAGGTGTTCAAATACTTCTCACCCAAATTCCACAAAAGCTACAAAAGCTTATGGGGGAATAAGAGAGGAAGAACAATGTAGGAAATCCACAAAAGACTCCAAGATCTAGATCCCAATATGTTCCCCTCACTTAGAGGAGAGATTGATTGGTGGGATTGTAGATCTAGATCTCCTCTTTCAAATCCCTCAAGAATATGCAAGAATCATCGGAGGGATTGAGAGAAAGCAAGCTCAAGAAGGTAAACAATGGAGGGGAAAACTTGCAAGAATGGTTAAGGAATCATTGGGTAAGAAGGCCCCTTATATAGGTCCCTCCAAAATCCAACTGTTGCAGCCCAAAAACGCGATTCCCGGTACTATCGAACTTTCTCCTGGTACTACCGGACTTTCCCGACACTACCGGACATTTCCTGGGGTTCCTGGGGCACCAAACGTATTTTTTCTCTGTGCTCCCCGGTACCAAAATGCGGTACTACCGGACCCCCGTACTACCGGATCCTGGTCCGGTACTACCGGTCATCACAGAATGAAAACAGCCATAACTTTTGCATCCGGACTCCGATTTCGATGATCTTGGGCTTGTTTCGAAGAGGACAACAACCTCTACAAGACCATGCAAAGAAACATCATAGTACAGCAAGGGAGGATAGATCCAAATGACGAAGTAAAAAACCTTCTGCCGCGCTAGGTACTAAAATGCAGTACTACCGCTTTTTGGTACCTAGCCCGGCAGTGGCTTTTGGAAACTTTTCAAAAACCTTCTGCCGTGCTAGTGTTGGAATTATGCCCTAGAGGCAATAATAAAGCTGTTATTATTATAATTCTTGTTCATGATAATGTTTATATTCCATGCTAGAATTGTATTAACTGAAACTTTAATACTTGTGTGGTTTGTGAACAACACCGTGTCCCTAGTACGCCTCTATGGACTAGCTCGTTGATTAATGATGGTTAAGGTTTCCTAACCATGGACATGATTTGTCGATTAATAATGAGATCATATCATTGGGAGAATGATATGGTGGACAGACCCATACTAAGCGAAGCAATTAGATCGTGTCATCGTGTTCGTCTTTGCGAAGCTTTTCTTATGTCAAATATTGTATTCCTTAGACCATGAGATAATACAACTCCCTGGTATCGGAAGAAAGCTTTGATGTCATCAAACGTCATCCTATGAGAGGGTGATCATAAAGGTGTCTCTCAGGTGATCGGAAAGTATCTGTTGGGTTGTATGTATCGAGATGGGATTTGTCCCTCCCAAGTCGGAGAGATATACTTCGGGCCCACTCGGTAATCGATATCAACACCACTTGCAAGCATGTGGTTAAGGAGTTAATCACAAAGTGATATCGGATTACGAAACGAGTAAAGTACTTCTGTGAACGAGATTGAACTAGGTATGGCGGTGCAACGATCGAATCTCGGGCAAGTAAAATATCGCGAGACGAAGGGAATATATATATATGGGATTGATTGAATCTGGCATCGTGGTTCATCCGATATGATCATCAATGAATGTGTGGGAGTCAATATGGGTTTCGGACCCGCTGTTGATTATTGATAGAAGATCATGTCGCATATTCTCGAACCGCAGGTCACACACTTAACGTGTCTTGACGCTAGGATAGATTGGATAATTGGTTTATGAGTTTTGTTCGAGTCTCGGATGGGATCCGGACATCACGAGAGGTTCCGGAGTGGTCCGGAGAATAAGATTCATATAAGGCGGTGCAGTTTTGGATTTGAATTGTTCCGGGTTAATCGGTATTGTACCGGAAGCTTCTAGAACCTTCCGGAAGGGGACCAACGTGGCCCCACCTTCCGGGAGGGGGCATGGGCCTATGAGGGAGTGTCCTGGCTGCATTGGGCCAGGGGCACAAGGCCTCATAGGGCCCAGCCGGCCAAGAGAGGTTTAAACTCGAGATAGACCTTCTAGAAGGGGGGTTTCCTTGCCCCCCACTCCTTATCCTTTGGGGCCACTGGTTTGGGCTTGGGGGAGGGGCTAGGGCTGCGCCCCCCTCTATATAAAGAGGGGTGGGGGCGCACCAACCCCTCACAGCTTCCCCTCCAACCCAAGCCGCCCTGCTGCCCTCCTCTCTCCCTCCCGACTGCTTGTAGGCGAAGCCCTGCTGCAGAAATTCTCCACCAATTGCACCGCGCCGTCGCGTTGTAGATCCAACCCATCTCTCCACCATACTTGCTGGACCAAGGAAGGAGGAGACGTCGAGGTTCTGCACGTGTGCATATCACGGAGGCACCGCCACTTGTGGTGCTAGATCGGATCGGATCGCGAGGAGGAGAAGCGAGTACGACTACATCACCCATGTTCTGACGAACGTTCCGCTGTGCGAATCTTCAAGGGTATGAAGATCTAATCCAATCTCTCTCGTTATTTGCATCTCCTAGATTAGATCTTGGCTTTCCCTCTGTTCGCATCCGTAGAAAATTTTGATTTACTATGCCGCGAAACCCTTCAGTGGTATCAGAGCTAGATCTATGCGTAGATGTGTTTCACGAGTAGAACGCAACATGGTTGTTGCGGGTGTTGATGTTTTCTGTTGCAAGCCTCTTGTTTGTGTTCTTATGACGCGGGATAGTGAGATTGAAGTGATCCAGGCCAACCTTACGTGACGTCGTTCGCGAGACCGGATCCGCACTTGACGTGTGGCTTGTTCCACACATGCGGCTGGTGGATGTCAGTTTCTCTCACTATAGTTGTCATGGGATTAACACTGGAGTTTGGTAACCATAATATCACCATTGTGGCTTTCCGTAGGTAAGAATCGTTCTTAGCATCTACTCCCATAAGCCACGTAAAACATGAAACAACAAAGTAGAGGCGTCTAACTTGTTTTTGCAGGGAGTGCTTTCCGTGATATGGTATGGCCCAAGATGTGATGTGTATAATGTATGCGATGATCATGTTTTGTAATGTTTCATGACTTGCATGTCGATGAGTACACAACCGGCAGGAGCCATATGGTTGTCTTTATAATTGTGTATGACCTGTGTGTGAACTTCTTATACGCCATGTAATAGTTTCACTTTATCGCTAAGTAGTTAGCAATAGTTGTAGTTGCTATTCGTGGTGGAGGCAATCATGGTGGAGTGATGGAGATCATGCCGGCACGCATAAGATGGAGATCATTGCGCGAAGATTGGCTATACCATGTCACATAAAGTTATATGCATGTGATGTTTATCCTTTTATGTATCTTATTATGCTTAGATCGCGACGGTAGCATTATAAGATGATTCCTCAATTAAAGATCAAGATACAAATTGTGTTCTCCTCAAGTATGCACCGTTGCGAAAGTTCGTCGTGTCCAAGCATCACGTGATGATCGGGTGCTATAGGCTCTACGCTCACATACAACGGGTGCAAGCCAGTTTTGCACACGCGGAAATACTTGGGTCTAACTTGACGAGCCTAGCATGTACAAACATGGCCTCGGAACACAAGAACCGAAAGGCTAAACATGAGTCATATGAATGATATGATCGACACTTCGTTGTCCACCATTGAAACCACATCTCTTCTCGTGATGATCGGATTAGGTGTGGTGAATTTGGATCGTGTTCACTAAACAACTTGAGGGATGTTGAATTTAGTGGGAGTTCATCTAGTAATTTGATTAAGTTGAACTATTTATCACGAACATAGTCTAAATTGTACTTGCAAATACTGTAGATCACATGGCCAAATCCAACTTCAACTTCAACGTTTTCGCTGAGAAGGAAAAGCTTAGAAACAATGGGTCTAACTTCACCAATTGGTTCCGCAGTCTAAGAATCATTCTCTCTGGCGGTCAAAAGGACTATGTCCTTGGGAAAGCGTTAGGTGACCCCTATGCAAGCTGCGTCGGTGATGAGAAAGCTGTCTATCGCCAAGAAAGATGATTATGGTGTGATTAAGAGCACCATGTTGTTTGCTATGGAACCGGAACTTCAAAATCGTTTTGAAGACTATCCCGGGCCCTTTGAGATTATCGAAGAGCTGAAAACCATGTTTCAGACTCAGGCCCATTCTGAGAGATATGAGATCTCTGAGAAGTTCTTTAACTGCAAGATGGAGGAAGGGAATTCCGTTAGTGAGCACGCCATTAAGATCTCGGGCTACACTCAACGCCTTGAGCAACTGGACTGCAACATTCCAGAGGAGCTCAAGATTGACAGAGTTCCACAGTCACTCCCTCCTAGCTACAAAAGTTTTGTAGTTTCTCACGATCAGATTGGTTCCACTGATATGATCACTGAGCTCTTCGCTAAGATGAAAGTAGCGGAGGTGGACATCAAAAAGAATAATCATGTGTTGATGGTCAACAAGCCCCCCACCTTCAAGAAAGGTAAGGGTACAAAGAAGCCCTTCAAGAAAGGCGGCTTAAGCGCGTTGCCCTGCTGAGAAGAAGCTCAGTCTGGTCCTAAACCGGACCTCGAGTGCTTCTTGCAAGGACAAGGGTCACCGAAGCATAATCTGTCAAGTACTTAGCGAACAAGAAGGTGACACCATCAAAGGTATATTTTATATACATGTTATTGATGTTTTCCTTACTAGCCCTCGTTGTAGTGCCTGGGTATTTGATACCGGTTCAGTTGCTAATATTTGTAACTCAAAACAGGAGCTACGGAATAGACGGCGGCTTGCGAGGGATGAGGTGACGATGCGCGTTGGCAGGGATCAAGAGTTGATGTGATGGCCATCGGCACGCTCTCCTTAGTTTTACCTTCGGGATTAGTTTTAAACCTTAATAAATGTTATTATGTGCCTGCATTGAGCATGAACATTATTTCTGGATCGTGTTTATTGCAAGACGGTTATTCATTTAAATCGGAGAATAATGGTTGTTCTATTTATATGAGTAACATCTTTTATGGTCATGCACCTCTTGTGAATGGTTTATTTCTTCTAAATCTCGAAAGGGATGAAACACACATCCATAACATTGAGGCTAAGAGATGCAAAGTAGATAGTGATAATGCTACTTATTTGTGGCAATCGCGTCAGGTCATATTGGTGTAAAGCGCATGAAGAAACTACATTCTGATGGACTTTTGGAGTCTCTTGATTTTGAATCATTTGACACATGCGAACCATGCCTCATGGGCAAGATGATCAAAACCCCGTTCTCTGGTATGATGGAGTGAGCAACGGACTTGTTGGAAATCATACATACCGATGTATGCGGACCGATGAGTGTTTCGACGCGCGGTGGATATCGCTATTTTCTCACTTTTACCGATGACTTAAGTAGATATGGGTATATCTATTTAATGAAACATAAATCTGAAACGTTTGAAAAGTTCAAAGAATTTCAGAATGAAGTGGAGAACCATCGTAACAGAAAGATTAAGTTTCTACGATCCGATCGTGGAGGTGAATATTTGAGTTATGATTTTCTCACGCATCTTAAAGCAAGTGGAATCATTTCACAACTCACGCCACCCGGAACACCACAGCGCAATGGTGTGTCTGAACGCCGGAATTGAACCCTATTAGATATGGTCCGATCAATGATGTCTCTTACTGATTTGCCGTTATCATTTTGGGGTTATGCATTAGAAACCGCTGCATTCACTTTAAATAGGGCACCATCTAAATCCGTTGAGACGACACCGTATGAACTGTGGTTTGGTGCTAAACCTAAGTTGTCGTTTCTTAAAGTTTGGGGATGCGAAGCTTACGTCAATAAGTTGATGCCGGACAAGCTCGAACCCAAAGCGGAGAAATGCGTCTTCATAGGATACCCTAAGGAAACTATTGGGTATACCTTCTATCACAGAACCAAAGGCAAAGTGTTTGTCGCAAAGAACGGTTCCTTTCTTGAGAAGGAGTTTCTCTCGAAAGAAGTGAGTGGGAGGAAAGTAGAGCTAGACGAGGTTGTTGAACCTTCTCTTGAGTTGGAGAGTAGCGCAGCACCTGAAATTGTTCCAGTGCCGCCTGCACCAACGATAGAGGAAGCTAATGACAAGGATCATGAAGCTTCGGACGATGCTGCTACTAAACGTCGTAGGTCGACAAGGTCGTGTGCCCCTCCTGAGTGGTATGGCAACCCTGTCTTGACTGTCTTGTTAGTAGAAGACAGTGAACCTACGAACTATGAGGAAGCGATGATGAGCCCAGACTCTGAGAAATGGCTGGAAGCCATGAAATCTGAATTGGGTTCCATGAGCGAAAACCAAGTATGGACTTTGGTGGAACCTCCTAACGACCGAAAGGCTGTTGAGTGCAAATGGATTTTCAAGAAGAAAACGGACGCGGATGGTAATGTTACCGTCTATAAAGCATGGCTTGTCGCGAAAGGTTTTCGACAAGTTCAAGGTGTTGACTACGATGAGACTTTCTCTCCCGTAGCGATGTTTAAGTCCATTCGGATTTTATTAGCAATTGTTGCGTTTCATGATTATGAAATATGGCAGATGGATGTCAAGACTGCGTTCCTCAATGGCAACATTGATGAAGAGTTGTATATGATGCAACCCGAAGGTTTTGTCGATCCTAAGGATGCTGATAAAGTAAGCAAACTTCAGCGTTCTATTTATGGACTGAAGCAAGCATCTCGGAGTTGGAACCTTCGTTTTGATCAAGTGATCAAGAGCTTTGGATTTGTTCCAAATTGCTACGAAGCTTGTATCTACAAGAAAGTGAGTGGGAGCTCGGTGACGTTTCTGGTACTATATGTGGATGACATATTGATTATTGGAAATGACATCAACATGCTTAACGATGTGAAGAGTTATTTGAACAAGTGTTTTTCAATGAAAGACCTAGGTGAAGCTGCTTATATTGGGCATCAAAATCTATAGAGATAGACAAAGACGCCTGATAGCTTTAAGCCAGAGTACATACCTAGACAAAGTTCTGAAAAGGTTCAGAATGGATAAGGCAAAGAAAGGTTCAGTGCCCATGTTGTCAGGTAAGATATTGAGCAAGGCTCAGTGTCCAGCTGCGGTAAATGATAGGGAAGCTATGAGCAAAGTGCCTTATGCCTCGGCCATAGGTTCTATCATGTATGCCATGATGTGTACTAGACCGGATGTGTCCAATGCTCTTAGTTTGATGAGCAGGTATCAAAGTGATCCAGGAGTGGAACACTAGACAGCCGTGAAGAACATCCTAAAGTACCTAAATAGGACTAAAGAAATGTTCTTAGTCTATGGGGGTGATGAACAGCTCGTCGTAAAAGGTTACGTCGACGCTAGTTTCGACACCGACAAGGATGATTCCAAATCTCAGACAGGATACGTTTATATTTTGAATGGAGGAGCTGTGAGATGGAGAAGCTGCAAGCAAAGCGTGATCGGGATCTCTGATGAAGCGGAATACATGGCTGCAGAAGCGTCAAGTGAAGGAGTTTGGATCAGAAACTTCATCACTGAGCTTGGCGTGGTTCCAAGTGCATTGTACCCACTGGAGATATTGTGTGACAACACTGGCACCATAGCACTCGCTAAGGAACCAAGATATCATCCAAAGACCAAACATATCAACCGCAAGTTTCATATAATCCGAGATTATATAGCAGATGGATATCTGAAGATTAGCAAAGTACATACAGATCTGAATATCGCAGATCCGTTGACTAAACCTCTTCCGCGTGCAAAACATGATCAACACCTCAGTGCCATGGGTGTGAGATTGTTGCCAAATGTAAACTAGATTATTGACTCTAGTGCAAGTGGGAGACTGTTGGAATTATACCCTAGAGGCAATAATAAAGATGTTATTATTATAATTCTTGTTCATGATAATGTTTATATTCCATGCTAGAATTGTATTAAGCGGAAACTTTAATACTTGTGTGGTTTGTGAACAACACCGTGTCCCTAGTACGTCTCTATGGACTAGCTCATTGATCAATGATGGTTAAGGTTTCCTAACCATAGACATGAGTTGTCAATTGATAATGAGATCATATCATTGGGAGAATGATATGATGGACAGACCCAAACTAAGCGAAGAAATTAGATCCTGTCATCGTGTTCGTCTTTGCGAAGCTTTTCTTATGTCAAATATTGTATTCCTTAGACCATGAGATAATACAACTCCCTGGTATCGGAAGAAAGCTTTGAGGTCATCAAACGTCATCCTATGAGAGGGTGATCATAAAGGTGTCTCGGTGATCGGAAAGTATCTTGGGTTGTATGTATCGAGATGGGATTTGTCCTCCCAAGTCGGAGATATACTTGGGCCCACTCGGTGTCGATATCAACACCACTTGCAAGCATGTGGTTAAGGAGTTAATCACAATGTGATATCGGATTACGAGCGAGTAAAGTACTTGCCTTGTGAGCGAGATTGAACTAGGTATGACGGTACCGACGATCGAATCTCGGGCAAGTAAAATATCGCGAGACGAAGGGAATATATATATGGGATTGATTGAATCCTGGCATCGTGGTTCATCCGATATGATCATCGATGAATGTGTGGGAGTCAATATGGGTTTTCAGACCCCGCTGTTGATTATTGATAGAAGATCATGTCTGCATATTCTCGAACCCGCAGGGTCACACACTTAACGTGTCTCGACGCTAGGATAGATTGGATAATTGGTTTATGAGTTTTTGTTCGGAGTCTAGGATGGGATCCGGGACATCACGAGAGGTTCCGGAGTGGTCCGGAGAATAAGATTCATATAAGACAGTGCAGTTTTTGGAGTTCGGAATTGTTCCGGGTTAATCGGTATTGTACCGGAAGCTTCTAGAACCTTTTGTAAGGGGACCAACGTGGCCCCACCTTCCGGGAGGGGGCATGGGCCTATGAGGGAGTGTCCTGGCCGCATTGGGCCAGGGGCACAAGGCCCCATAGGGCCCAGCCGGCCAAGAGAGGTTTAAACTTGAGATGGACCTTCTAGAAGGGGGGTTTCCTTGCCCCCCACTCCTTATCCTTTGGGGCCACTGGTTTGGGCTTGGGGGAGGGGCTAGGGCTGCACCCCCCTCTATATAAAGAGGGGTGGGGGCGCACCAACCCCTCACACCTTCCCCTCCAACCCTAGCCGCCCTGCTGCCCTCCTCTCTCCCTCCTGACTGCTTGTAGGCGAAGCCCTGCTGCAGAAATTCTCCACCAATTGCACCGCGCCATCACGTTGTAGATCCAACCCATCTCTCCACCATACTTGCTGGACCAAGGAAGGAGGAGACGTCGAGGTGCTGCACGTGTGCATCTCACGGAGGCACCGCCACTTGTGGTGCTAGATCGGATCGGATCGTGAGGAGGAGAAGCGAGTACGACTACATCACCCACGTTCCGACGAACGTTCCGCTATGCGAATCTTCAAGGGTATGAAGATCTAATCCAATCTCTCTCGTTGTTTGCATCTCCTAGATTAGATCTTGGCTTTCCCTCTGTTTGCATCCGTAGAAAATTTTGATTTACTATGCCGCGAAACCCTTCAGCTAGGTACTACCACATTTTGGTACCTAGGAGGGCAGTGGCATTTGGAAACTTGCCAAAACATACTGCCGCGCTAGGTACTAAAATGCGGTACTACCGCATTTTGGTACCTAGGAAAATTCAAACCTCTATAACTTTTGATTGGTAACTCCGATCGACCCGATTCCAATTGCGTTGGAAAAAGGACGACATGAGCTACCCTATGAAAGGTGAAAATATTGGTTATCAACAAGTGAGAATGTATCATGTATAATAATGTGAGATACCTCACTTGGTGAGAAACCAAAAAGGCGCCAAGATCAAAATCGCAACAAGATACAAACGGAAGATTCGATTTTGATGAACAAGAGCTTGTTATGGAGATTACCACAAGATCTATATCCTCACATGGGTAAGACCAAATAACAACCAAATACGATGATGCAAGTATGCAAAGGTTTGAGCTCTCTCCGAATGATGTGACCGAATTACTCATACGAGGGCCCCTCTTCATAGTACGGTTATCTATACTAAACCCGGTCTCACACACACAACGTGAGACCGGCAAAAGGGAAAACCTATCAAGATTATACCTTTGCCTTGAGCATTCCACTTGAGCTCGATGCAGACGATCTTGCCCTTCTCAAGATGGAACGCCTTTCTTGATTCTTCATCATCGATCCATGATCACCGAGGATGGCAAGCATCAAACATGAGATCTTCTATAGATGGCACATTTTGAGCTTGCACATCACATATTCTTCTCATTTCATCGACCTTGAAGCCAACACATGCTCCAAGCGATGCCAATGGAAAATTCCTACAAGTATAACTTAATACACACATTAGTCCATAAAGATTGTCATTAATTACCAAAACCACACATGGGGGCCCACATGTTCTTTAAATCTCCCCCATTTTGGTAATTGATGACAATCTCTTTAAGAGGGTTTATATAAGGAATCTTTAATGAACAACATGGTAACACCAATATCAAATACTACATAAGTATGTTATATTGGTACCACCACCATATATAGAGCAAACTCCCCCACAATCTATGCATGTGTGATGAACTTGAATTTCATAGCATATATTGCCAATCATTATCATTGGTGGAGTTTCCTCTATATATACCACATGCTAAGCAACAACAAAAAATATGCAAGAGCATGAAAGGAAAATGCTTAGAAACAAACTCAAAGCATAAACCATTTCCCTTAAACCCTCTAAAACTTCTCCCCCATTGGCATCGATTGCCAAAATGGGTGACAAGTTCTAGAAGGAAAATATAGTAATAATTCCTCCAAAGGCGTGCCTTCGCACATATCCAATGATGAATACTTGGGAGGGAGTAGGACTATATCGAGGACCCAAAAATTCCAAAATAAATCCAAATTATGCACGCAATTACAAGGTCCGACAAATCAATGAAAACAACAAATGAGTCCAAATGGAAACAACAATATATTATGATATGAGCACGAGAGTGCTTTAAATAACAAATAGAGAAGCTCCCCAAGATTTGTGCACTATTCAACATAAAAGCATTAGAATACATATTGCACAAATATGGAATCCTCGCTCCCCCATAAGCATTTAAAAGACAACAAATGTTAAATAATACAAATTAGCATTATTAAATGAATTAGATGAGCTCCCCAAAGATAATGCACCAATTATGATAATTGCATTTGGGAACGAGGTGCATAATCATGGAATCCTCACTCATCCAAATTCATTTAACAATACAAGGCATGAGAGAGCAAATATGAGTGCCCTACGATGCAAACAAGAGGAACAAGCACTCATAGGCAATTAAATTTGGAAGCCACCGAAGAATCAAAAGAAATAGAAAGGTGGTCTCCAAGGATTTAAAAATCAACTAAGATTATCTATGCTTATGTATATATGTCTCTAAGTGGAAAACATCACAAGGACATATGCCAACAAATATATGCACACATAAAGAAGATATACAATAAATCACATAAAAGGCTAAAATGAAGTCATAACATATATCAATAAGATTTTTGCTTCAAAGCATGGCCAAGGGCTCAAATATATCTTATTGTGCATTAATGAACTTCAAACACCAATACACTACATATATTACAACTATCACCAAGGGAAAAGGAGAAAGTTGAAATATATAGAGAAAAGCAGCAAGTATCACATAGAGAAATCAACTAGAAAAATCTCACTATTGCACATGAGAGAAGTTGAGGAAACGAAAGACAATAAAATTGCTAGATTGACATATTTGGGATTGTAGGATCATATGCATGATTTTGTATAGTCCCAATTATATGCACTCATCTCAACTCATACACATATACAATAGAGAGTTATTTTAATACCATGGCTAGAGATATAACAATAAATATAATAACAATAATTCATGCCAAGATGCAACCTACAAAAGGTTGGAAGCAAGATAAATATGCATGAGCAAGAGATACTTGTTACCGAGATATAATTGGTAGGATGTAGAGGATATGAATTCATTGATCATCCTATAGCTTGCCTCCAATTTTCATTAACGCACCACTTCTTCAAGATTGATAGACAAGCATCCAATATATCTCAAATGTACCTAAAACACATTTAAGTACAAAATGGTACCCAAACTTATTTGGTCCAAAGTAGTTAGTGCAACTACAATACATAGGAGAGACTCCAAATAAATATGTGCATATTGATATGAAATTGAATTTCATGCACAACTTAGCCGATGGGATTTGGTGGAGTTTCCCCTATATATTGGATCAAACAAAGCAAGCATGCCATAATATAATCATATAGTAAATATGCATGCATAAAGCTTTCAAGAACCAAAACGGAGATACAATTTTAACAAAAACACCAAGTAAATTGAGATTGCATACACAAGAGTGTGACATGACAAACGATTTCCGAATTTTATAAAAGAACCAATCCAACACATGAAAGGTCACAAGTTCAACAAATGAACTAAGCTAAAGCCAAAAGAGAAAAAGATATATCGAAATAAAAATGCTCAAGGATTTATCTCATTCTAAAATGGTCAAATCATGAAACAAGGAGTGAGACAAAACCAACTCCCAAAAAGAGCAAGGTTCCAACAAGAAACCAAACTCCCCAAACTTCTCATGATGGCACAAATACCAAAACGAAAAGATTGAGGTTCCAAGCACATAAAACCCGATATGGATCAAACAAAGAAGCATAAATATGAGTGTTCTAAATAATATAGGAGAGCTCCCCCATGGATAGTGCATTATATAGGATTTTCCTTTTGAATGCAAAATGCACACAAATGGGATCATCACTAGTACCTACAATAAATAAAACATAAGAGGATACCAAAAAAGTAAAAGGATTCAAATGTAGCAAGGAATACATGGTAGCACACAAAATATTTACTTGGCCAAAGATAGGACAATATTAAGAAAGGGCCAAAGTTAATATGATCAATAAATTCTACCATAAATTGGGTACTCATTATCCAAGGACAAGAAATATTGGGAATAATTTTCCCAAGGTAGCTTGCATGGATATCCAAGATCATAGTCACAACAAGAAGCATATAACAAAATATAAGAATTAAGCATGATACTTCGAACAAGATTCTTGGTAGCTTCCAATAGTCACACAATCACTAGTGATTAGAGTAACTTGAAGCAAATGGTTTCCATGATGATATAGAGATCTAAATATGAGGAAACACATACCAAGAAACACTCTCATATCCAAGATCCAAAATATGATCAACAACACCATTCAAGCAAATTGGAACTTGTATGAGCAAATGTGTCACATAGGTGCTAGATAATTATCAATATCAATTCTAAGTGACACAACCTCGAATATTCACATTTTCTAGGATTGTAATATGCACTAAGCATATGACTCCCCCATAATGTGATACTACCATAAAACCAACATGAGGCAAAATGATACAAATAGAGATAATTAATGGACATTATAAAATTAAATTTCTCATGAGAATTATACCACATAGAGACTAGACAATAATCCAATATAAATACTAGTTGGTATTCCTCATGTACATACAATTTTAGGATTGTGGAATGCCCAAGCATAACACTCCCCCCAAAAGGGATAATCCATTAATTTCTCACAAGATCCAAATAAGATACCAAATATAACCAAGGAAGGCTCAAACATAATAAACACACATACATGGTGTGCCACCTAATCATACACAAATATGCTTGATACCTCAAGATATGCTTGATACGTGGATAGCACAACATGTACAAAAGCATGGAAGATACAAAACCAATACATGCACAAGGGGACGAGTAACTTTCAATGTAAAGAGTTTAGCATATGTTACCGCAAGGAGGAACATTGGAAATATAATATAATCATGATAATCCAAATGGCTTGGCTTGACAATAATAATTGATGAAGATCCCTCAATTCTTCATAATGTAGCCAAGACTCCAACGCCCTCCAATAAACACACCTATTGATCAAGTTTTAGCTTGTTGGTCCCCAACCAAGTTGGGTCCTAAGAGGTTAGTCACAATAGTCTTGACAACCCAAATGGTTCTTTTCTTGACACCACATTGAGCACCAACAAATTTGGCAAACACATTGCCAACCTCATCCTTACAAAGAGAATAAGAATCATCAATCAAGATAGGATGGGATGAGGAGTTACCAATAGTGCATGCAGAAGAAATGTGCCCCTTATCACGGCATATGTAGCAAGTTCTACTCTTGCCATCTTTCTTCTTAGGTGAAGCCACAACTCGAGGAAGAGCTCGAGTAGTCCTCTTAGGAAGAGGCCCATTAATGAATTTAGGTGGAGCTTGAGGCCGCTTCCCTTGTTGCTTCACACTAAGAGGCTTTTTCTTCAATGGTCAAGATCTAACATGGTGCCCTTCTTCCTTGCACTTGAAGCAAACAATGTTGGACGGATTCTTGACTTGATCTTGGCCATTCTTCTTGTTGTCCTTATGCTTCAACTTGATAGTGGACTTGTTCTTGACATTGGAGTTGAATCCAAGCCCACTCTTTTCATTAGGGGATTTTTGCACACTCACGATTTTGTTGAGTGCGACCTTCCCTTGATGACCCTTTTTCAAGTCATTCTTCAAAGAAGTGACTTGAGCCTTGAGCTCCTTGATTTCCTCTACATGGTTAGTTTCAACAAAAGTACTAGAGGAAGTAGATGCTACATTGTTAGAGCAACAAGGCAAGGAATGTAATTCATCACGAGATATAGCATGGTTATGAGGGGATGAATTACAAGGACTAGCACATGGCAATATAACATTTGGAGTAGATATAGTGCTAATGTCCACATGAGGCCCACTAGATGTTACCTTTGACATGACGGCCTCATGAGCTAACTTTAGCCTACCATGGGAGACTAGAAGATCCTGATGTGAGCTTGAGAGCTTAACATGACTTTCTTCTAATTTCCCATAGTTGCTAGTTAGAAAAGCAAGTTGAGCCTTTAGCTCAACATTCTCCTTCAAAATAGATGCTTCACAAGAAATAGAGTTAGTAGCACAAGCATCATCATTATTAGCAAGAGTTGAGGGCAACTTGGCAAGCTCTTTTGAATATGAAACTTTAAGTTGCTCATGTGACTCGGTGAGTTTGATGAGCTCACCCTTTATGACCCTAGATCCATTTTTGAGGTGCTCGAAATCCTCAAGGAGTTTAGATTAAGCAACTTGAGTCTCATCATTTTTACTTTTGAGATCACTTGCCACCTCAAGATCTCTATCATGAGATTCCTTTACTCTAGATAGATCTAAAGCAAAGGTCTCCTCAAGAGATTCCTTAGTGGTTTGTTCCTCTTCAAGAGCTTTATTTAGGTTTGCAATTATATTAGCATACTCACGCTCAAGACTACACATTTTATCAACGTTGTTATCATGCACCTTAATTTGTGTTTCTAACTTATCAATATGTTCTTTGCTCTTAATAGCAAAGTCCAAGACTTCAACAAAGTTAGAGCAAGCAATATCCTTTTTAACAAGGGAACGATAAACAATCTCACCCTTTTCATATAAATCATCAATATCAAGCTCTTCTTCCACATTATCCACATCCTCCTCATCACAAGAGGTAATAGGTTCCAAAGTAGGGGTTACCTTAGAATCCCAAGCCATAAGGCATAGGTGGGTACCGGAAGAAGTTGAAGATGATATTGCATTTGTGGATTCATTCAAAACCATGTCTTGTCCCATAGAATCTTCGGTTTCCTCTACATGGTTAGCAACACAAGCACTAGAGGAAATGGAAGCATTTTTATCTTGGCAACAAGACAACACAAGCATATCATCATGAGATTTATTCAAGTCATTTCTACATGATATGCAAGGACTATTAACACAAGAATGTAAGGAGTTTTGAGTGCTAGAAGTGTTAAGGTCCAAAGATAGATCATTACAACTTGATAAAGATGAAGGATCATACATAGTAAGCACACTATCCAAATTGCAATTTCTATCACCACTCACCATATCATTACCTTGTGAAAAATCACATGTTGGTGAAGTGGTAGAGGATGAGAACTCATCTCGACCGGAAGTGGAAGCAACACAATCATCCTCAATAATGTTGGACACAACATACTTATCTTGAAGTTTTGTCCATAACTCATGAGCGCTCCAAAAAGGAATGATTGAAGATGTAACTACATAGCTCAAGGCATTAACAAGCACATTAGAAGCTTGAGCATCGAGATATAAGTTTTTCTCATCCTAACAAGATAGATTTTTGAAATCCATAGGAGGAGAAAAACCTATATCTACAATACGCTCCAAATTTGGGTCCATGTCCTGAAAATGAATAAGCATATGAGTTTTCCAAATATCATAATTTGTGACATCGAATATGAACATGTCATTGTGCACTAATCCTCTAGCCGACATCTTTACTCTCAAGGCGGTGAAGCCTAAAATGAGAGACCGGGCTCTGATACCAATTGAAAGGATACGGATTTCGCCTAGAGGGGGGTGAATGGGCGATTAAAACTTTTACTAGAGTGGCTCAACAAAGGCGGAATAAAACTAACATTTACTTTGTTAAGCACAAAACCTAGAACAATCTAGGGTTCACCTATGTGCACCAATAACTTATGCTAAGCAATAAAAACAGCTATGTGATAGCAAGTTATATACTTCAAGCACGAAGGCTATCACAAAGTAAAGTGCATAAGTAAGAGCTCGGGTATAGAGATAACCGAGGCACGCGGGGACGACGATATTTTACCGAGTTCCTCCCAACATGGAGTACGTCTCGTTTGGAGAGGGGGTGGTATCAAACCACCAACGCCACAAAAGGCCTCCCTTATTCTCCGGTGAATCTCACCCCAACGGGATCGATCCACACTTCCACTATCGGTGCACTTGTCGGTGGCAACCGGAACCTCTCACAAGGTTGGGGCACTTCTCCACAACTTAATTGGCGGCTCCCAACAAACGCCACCAAGGCCACAACGCCACAAAGGCCACAAAACCGTCTAGGGTTCCAAGAACCCAAGAGGGACAAGCTCCAATGAGTAACTCAAACCAAATCCTCCGAGGAGAACACAAACCAATGCACCAAATGCAAATGGCAAGAACACCACAGAGGTATTCAAATCCTTCTCTCCCCAATTCCACCAAAGCTACAAAAGCTTATGGGGGAATAAGATAGGAAGAACAATGGAGGAAATCCACGAAATACTCCAAGATCTAGATCCCAATATGTTCCCCTCACTTAGAGGAGAGATTGATTGGTGGGATTGTAGATCTAGATCTCCTCTTTCAAATCCCTCAAGAATATGCAAGAATCATCGGAGGGATTGAGAGAAAGCAAGCTCAAGAAGGTCAACAATGGAGGGGAAAACTTGCTAGAATGGTTAAGGAACCATTGGGGAAGAAGGCCCCTTATATAGGTCCCTCCAAAATCCAACCGTTGCAGCCCAAAACGCGATTCCGGTACTACGGACTTTTCCCAGTACTACCGGACTTTCCGCACTACGGACATTTCAGGGGTTCTGGGCGCAACGCTTTTTCTCTGTGCTCCCGGTACCAAAATGCGGTACTACCGGACCCGGTACTCGGATCTGTCCGATTACCGTCAACACAGAACGAAAACAACCATAACTTTTGCATCCGGACTCCGATTTCGATGATCTTGGGCTCGTTTCGAAGAGGACAAAAACCTCTACAAGACCATGCAAAGAAAAATCATAGTACAGCAAGGGAGGATAGATCCAAATGACGAAGTAAAAAACCTTCTACCGCTCTAGGTACTAAAATGCAGTACTACCGCTTTTTGGTACCTAGCCCGGCAGTGGCTTTTGGAAACTTGTCAAAAACCTTCTGCCGTGCTAGGTACTACCACATTTTGGTACCTAGGAGGGCAGTGGCATTTGTAAATTTTCCAAAACCTACTGCCGCGCTAGGTACTAAAATGCGGTACTACCGCATTTTGGTACCTAGGAAAATTCAAACCTTTATAACTTTTGATTGGTAACTCCGATCGATCCAATTCCAATTGTGTTGGAAAAAGGACGACATGAGCTACCCTCTGAAAGGTGAAAATATTGGTTATCAACAAGTGAGAATGTATCATGTATAATAATGTGAGATACCTCACTTGGTGAGAAACCGAAAAGCAGCCAAGATCAAAATCACAACAAGATAGAAACGGAAGATCCGATTTTCATGAACAAGAGCTTGTTATGGAGATTACCACATATTATATATCCTCACATGGGTAAGACCAAATAACAACCAAATACGATGATGCAAGTATGCAAAGGTTTGAGCTCTCTCCGAACGATGTGACCGAATTACTCATATGAGAGCCCCTCTTGATAGTACGGTTATCTATCCTAAACCCGGTCTCACACACACAACGTGAGACCGGAAAAAGGGAAAACCTATCAAGATTATACCTTTTCCTTGAGCATTCCACTTGAGCTCGATGCAGACGATCTTGCCTTCTCAAGATGGAACGCCTTTCTTGATTCTTCATCATCGATCCATGATCACCGAGGATGGCAAGCATAAAACATGAGATCTTCTATAGATGGCGCATTTTGAGCTTGCACATCACATATTCTTCTCATTTCATCGACCTTGAAGCCAACACATGCTCCAAGCGATGCCAATGGACAATTCCTACAAGTATAACTTAATACACACATTAGTCCATAAAGATTGTCATTAATTACCAAAACCATACATGGGGGCCCACATGTTCTTTCACACGGCTTCGGCTCCATGCACCATGAAGAACGGCGTGTAGCCGGTTGAGCTGGTTGGCGTTGTACGTAGGCTCCATAGGACGGAGGGAAGCTCTTTCGTCCAAGCTCCGGCGAGTCGCTCGTGTAGGCTCATTAGGCGCTTCTTGATTCCAGCGCCGACGACGCCGTTGGCCTTCTCGACCTGCCCGTTCGTTTGCGGGTGCGCCACTGAGGCGTATGTGATATTGATTCCGAGGCCTTCGCAGAAGTCCTGGAATTCTTTGGAGATGAAGTTCGACCCATTGTCAGTGATGATGCTATGCGGCACGCCGAACCTGTAGACAATGGATTCAAAGAACTTGACGACAGTTTTGCCCTTTTGGTTAGTGACCGGCATGGCCTCAATCCACTTGGTGAATTTGTCGACTGCGACCAGGAGGTAGACATGTCCTCCTTTCGAAGACCTTGGCAGCTTGCCGATCATGTTGAGGCCCCATTGGGCGAAGGGCCAGGCCAAAGTTATGGGCCTGAGCTATGATCCAGGTGTGTGTGGTTTGTCGGCGAACCTTTGGCACCCGTTGCATCTTCGGACGATGTCCTTGGCGTCGTTCATGGCTGTTGGCCAGTAGAATCCAGCTCGTAGAGCTTTGGAGACAAGGGAGCGGCTGCCTACATGATGGCCGCAGATGCCCTCGTGGATGTCTTGGAGGATGGTTTTTCCATCGCCGATGGTGACGCACCTTTGTAGTACACCACAAATGCTACGCTTGTACAGCTCGCCATTGATGATGGTGAAGGCCTTGGACCGGAGAGATATGCGCCGGGTATCTGTCGGGCTATCAGGCAGTTCTCCGTCTATCAAGTACCGGAGGTATGGCCATGTCCAAGTTTCTTCGACTGCCATGAGCTGCATCAGGTTGACCACAACGACCCCTCTGTCCAGATTTTTGGGTCCTTCCTGTCCTTCGGGTAGCTTAGCCCCCGAGTGTTCTGCTTCTTCGGGTGATCCCTTTGGGAATTTCCGCTTGATGGATGGTACGCAGATCTGTTCGAGGAACACACCTGGTGGCACCCGTGTGCAGGTGGAGCCGATGTTGGCGAGTCTGTCGGCCTCTTCGTTGCTTTCTCTGCCAATGTGCTGAAGCTCACAGCCATCGAAGCCTCCTTCGAGTGCGTTGTAGAGTGCGCGGTACACGATCATGTTGGCGGCGTGTGCATCACACTCGTTCATCGTCTGCTGGACGACGAGGTTGGAGTCTTCGTAGATGACGAGGCATGTTGCGCTGCAAATCTTGGCCATCCGCATGCCGTGGATGAGGGCCTCATATTCTGCCTCGTTGTTGGAAGCTCGAAACTTCATCCGGAGGACGTACTTCATCTTGTCGCCCTGCGGGGAGGTCAGTATAACTCCGGCTCCTTCTCCGGCTTCACGCTTGGAGCCGTCGAAGTGCATCGTCCATGATTGTGTCTGGCAGCTGCAGCTCCATCCAGTGTACGAGGAATTCCGGGAGGACTTCAGACTTGATCGTGTGGCGCTTCTCATAGACGATGTATAGAGGTGACAACTTGATGCCCCATAGGGCCACGCGTCTTGTGGCCTCCGGATTGTTCAGGATGCTATTCAGGGGTGCCTCGTTGACGACCATCACCTGGTGCTCCTGGAAGTAGTGGCTCAGCTGACAAGCCGTCATGAACACGCCGTAGGCGAGTTTTTGGTGGTGAGGGTACCTCTGCTTTGTCGGCGTTAATACCTTGCTGAGGTAGTAGATTGGGCATTGGACCCCATGGGTCTTGCCCTCCTCGGGTCGTTCGACCACCAGTACGGTGCTGACTACCTGGTGTGTGGCTGCTATGTATAGCAGTAGAGGTTTGCGTTCCTTTGGCGTGACTAGGACCGGCGAGGTAGAGAGCATCCGCTTGAGATCTTCGAACGCATCGTCCGCCTCGGGCGTCCACTCGAATTTGTCTGCTTTGCGTAACAGCTGGTAGAAGGGCAGAGCCTTTTTGCCCATGTGGCTAATGAACCTGCTCAATGCCGCGATTCGCCCGGCAAGCTGCTGGACGCCCTTGAGGTTCTTCGGTTTTTCCATGGCCATTATGGCCCGAATTTTCTTCGGGTTCGCTTTGATCCCTCGCTGGGAGATGAAGTAGCCGAGCAGCTGGCCAGATGGGATGCCGAAGGCGCGCTTTTAAGAGTTGAGCTTGATCCTGTAGCGGTCGAGATTATCAAACGTCTCGCGGAGATCGTCGATGAGTGTTCTCGCCTCCCTTGTTTTGATGACTATGTCATCGACATAGACTTGTATATTGCGTCCTATCTGGTCTTTCAAGCACGCCTGCATGCACCATTGGTACGTGGCGCCCGCGTTCTTCAGCCCGAAGGGCATTGTGTTGTAGCAGAATACTCCGAACGGCGTGATGAACGCCGTTTTCTCCTGATCTTCGACCTTCAGTCGAATATGGTTGTAGCCTAAGTAGGCGTCGAGGAAGGAGAGTTTCTCGCATCCTGCAGTCGAATCGATGATCTGATCAATCTGAGGGAGAGGGAAGTGGTCCTTCGGGCAGTTCTTGTTCAGCGACTTGAAGTCCACGCACATCCGCAGGATGTCCGTGTCCTTTTTGGGGACCATCACTGTATTGGCGAGCCACTCGCTTTCCTTAATCTACCTGATGAAGTTTGCAGCGAGTAGCCTGTTGACTTCGAATCCTATGGCTTCGGCCCGGGGTTCGGACAGTCGTCGGATGGACTGCTTGACGGGCTTGGTGTCTGGAAAGACGTTAAGTGCGTGCTCGGCGAATTCCCTGGGAACTCCTGGCATGTCCGCTGGACATCAGGCGAAGATTTCCCAGCGCTCACGGAGGAATTCAACGAGCGCGCTTTCCTATGGGGGACTGAGGTCGTTGGCGATCAGTGTCGTCCTGGAGGCATCCGTCCGGTGGACTTGCACCTTCTTTGTGTTGATGGTGGAGTCGAAGGACATGTCAGGTGCGTTCTGTCTTGCGACTGGGGGTGCCCCGTTGTTTGTCACCTCGCGGAGCCTTACGAGCTCCTCTTGCATGCCGAATGACTGGGAGATTCTATTGAAGTCCATGTCGCAGTGGTCCGATCGGGTGAAGCTCGTGTGGACTGTGATGATGCCCCTAGGTCCTGGCATCTTGAGTAGCAGGTACGCGTAGTGTGGTACTGCCAGGAATCATCCGAATGCCACGCGCCCAAGATTGGCATGGTATTGTGATGGCCAGTCCACCACTTTGAACTCGAGTCGCTCGCATCGGAAGTTGTCCGGCTTGCCGAAGATGACGTCGAGCCATATCTTTCCCAGGGGGAATATGCCCTTTCCTGGAATGATGCCATGGAACGTTGTCTCTGATCGCTGCCAGCCAGGATCCGCATTGCTGCTAGGGTGCTTGCGAACATCAGGTTGATGCTGCTGCCACCGTCCATGAAGACGCGGCTCATCTCGAAACCTCCGATCTGCGCCTCAAGCACCAGGGCAGCATGACCTGGGCGAGGGACCTGGCAAGGGTGATCCGAATGGATGAACGTGATACAGGACTCCGATCCGCTGAGGTACTCGGGGATTGCGGGTGGTGTTGTCATGGCCAGATTGATCTGACGAGTGATTTTCTTCTGCACCCTATTCGTTGGGCGCCCTTTTTGGATCATCGGTGCTCCTTTCGGCGGGTGATACCCGTGCCCGCCGTTATTCTGTGCGGGTGTGACTGGGTGGTTCAGGCCTCCCACGGGTGGTGGTGGAGGAGCTCCATGTGAGATCTCGCCTGGTGCGGTTGCGTTCCCGTATCTAGGGTTCGGGGCTTGCTGCCTCATCTGAGCCATGCTTTCGCTGAGTTTTTGGAACTCGCGGTAGTCCTTGAGCATGTGGCTCGCCTTTTTCTTACCATCCTGTTTGTCGATGTAAAAGTGGATGGACCTGACATTTTTTCGTATGTTGACGGTCCGTCGTCGCGGCCGCGGCGTTGCCACGACTGTGTTGGACGTCCTCCGTCGCGGAAGTTGCTTCCGCGGTATCCGCTGTTGTTGCGGTTGTTGTCGCTGCGGCGGTCGGCGTAGCCAGCCGCGACCATGTCTGGTCTGTCGCGATCGTCATAGACGCGCGATCTTCTCTTGCTACGACGTTCACGTCGCCAGCCGTAGTCATCTTTTTCCTCCAAGTGTGCTCGGTGGACGGAGTCCTCGCCATCGGCCCACCTGTTGGCGATGTCCATGAGGTGGTCGAGTGTCTTGGGCTTGACGCGCCCAAGTTCTTCTTTGAAGTCCTGGCGCTTGACGCCGTCCTTGAAGGTGTAGATAGCCCTCTCCTCAGAGATGTGCGCCGTGGAGTTCTTGGTGTTATACCAGCGCAGTATGTACGAACGAATGGATTTGCCCGTTCGTTGAGTGTAGGCCCGCAGCTCCTCGATCGAACCAGGCCTCTTGCTGGTGCCTTTGAAATTTCG
Source organism: Avena longiglumis (assembly GCA_030063025.1). Lineage (NCBI taxonomy): Eukaryota > Viridiplantae > Streptophyta > Magnoliopsida > Poales > Poaceae > Avena > Avena longiglumis. The sequence goes on along the minus strand of CP125974.1, from coordinate 448,512,209 downwards.
GACGAAACTGTATGCCAGCTCCTCCCAATTTCGGATGGATCCTGAGGATAGGCTGCTAAGCCAGATCCGAGGTGCGCCTGTCAGCTGCAGCTGAAGGCATTGCATGGCGGTTTCCTTGTTACCACCGTGCAGCTTGACGGACGACAAGTGGTCGCTGAGCCACACCTTGGGGTCCTGTGTGCCATCAAACTTCGGAGTGTCCGAAGGAAGCTTGAAGTTAAGCGGCATCCTCGTCCGTCGAAGGGATCTGCTGAAGCATCGGGCTCCGCAGAGTTCTCCCTCGTCTTCATCCATCTCAGATTCAGACGAGCATGCACGCTTGGCGCGCGCATTGTCGATTTTGCGTTGGGTGAGTTTGCTTCGGGCATCGTAATCGCGGCTGCGATGGCGTGAGCTCCTTGTGGGGCTGCGGTTGAATTTGACTGTAGCCTTCTTCTTCGGCTCCGCAGGAGCTTCTTCATGGAGCGCAGCTCCGACGAGTCCGAGCCCAGTAAGCGCGGACTTATGCATGGCCCTTTTAGGGTCCCCCTCCGGAGGTGGGTGAGACGTGAGGTACACGGTGGCCGCCATGATCGCGGCCTGGGGCGTCTTTGGGATGACGTTTCCGTCAGCATCCATCTCCATGAAGGACACGTTGAGGGCCCGAGTCACCTCGCGACGGTCCTTGGGGTCCATGTTCTCCATCCGAGAATGGTGCTTGTTGTCGTTGTTGCCGTGCGAGCTGGAGCCAATGCCCATGGCGAAGAGCGCAGCTCATCGCGCACTGGACTCCGAGGCTGCTTGCTTGTGTTTGTCAAGCACCTCCTACATCTTCACCTGCTTCTTGTGAGCCTCGATTAGGAGCAGGTGGTATGCCATTAGCAGATCTCACGAGGCTCTGCGGGAAGGATCTTGTTGCCCGCTACGGCCTCACGTGCTTGGGCCCATCCCTCCTCGCTGAGGTGGATGACCCGATCATTGTTTTCCCCGTTGGATGGGGGGATTGGCTTCTTCTCTTTCCACCGTTTCTACCCTGCGGGTTGGGCGGCGGATTGTGTTCCTGATCCTGGATGACCGCGGCGCACTGGTAGCGCTCGTAGATCGGTTTGGTGCTGCCGCAGCTTTCGGATCCGGAACCGTAGGTACCTTCGTCCGATGGTGGATCGCACAGATCGGAGTTGCAGCTGCTGCTGTCATAGGACTCATCTGTCGATGTTGATGTGCGTAGCACAGGGTGTGGAGCCCATGAAGCGGGCCTGATCGATGGCAGGGGCACCCGCTCTGGGAGGTAGAGAGTGCCGGTCTGCCCCACCTGGAAGCAGAAGCTCCCGAACAGGATCTCGAGTCCGTCGCCAACGGGCTCGAAGTCCTTCATGGTGGCCGGTGAGTGGGCGGTGAAGTCGAAGGCGCCGAAGAGGAGATGACTCTCCGTCACCGCAGAGTTGTAGATCGTTCGGGTTGGGACCGTCACGATCGCACAATCAGCGCCCCCAGTTCCCACAGACGGCGCCAATTGACGAGGTTTAATCTCGTCAATGCCCATTGTTATGGACTTGGGTTTTAGAGAAGATGGGGATGCTAGAGATCGCGGAACGGTTAGCAAACAAGCAACACGGGGACATGAGGTTTACCCAGGTTCAGGCCCCCGGAGGGAAAACCCTACTCATGCTTGCCTGCCCTTGATTACAGCGGAACCGAAGGTTACAGGGGTGTGCAAATGCAATCTAGCGTGAAGGTGTGTATGCCGTGGTGTGTGAGAGATTGTAAGAGAGCCTCCTCGTCGTTCCCTCCTGGCCTTTATAGAGATAGGCAGGTCCCAGGCACAGATCGAGTCGGTTACAGGTTTTAGGGTTTACCCCTTTGAATTTCCTATCTACTCTAGTCTTGCTCTCCTAGGATCCGAAGGCGTCATGGGCCTTGGCCACCCGAAAGTCTTCATGGGCCGACGTATATTTTCCGTGGGCCTTCCTTGGGCTGGACTAGGCATGCTGAGGTCGTGTACCCGTGGGGTATAACCATGTCAACAACTGAATCCTAATATATCACACACTTTCAGCCGAGTGAAGATGCTCTTAGTAAGGGCATCTCTAACCGATCTCGTAAAAACGGTTAGAGGAGTAAAATATATCATTTTACTCCTTACCTACCAATCGGTGTTAACAGAGTAAATCTTTTAGGAGTCGGGTTGGCCGACTCCTATTTTTACTCCTCCACCGCTCGGAGGAGTAAAAGATTCCTCCCCCTCCCACATGTTTCACACTCGCCTCTCCTCGGCTTCTCCTCCACCTCTGGCGAGCCTCCTCTCCGATTATCACCACCATTGCAGCCTGGGATGGCTGGATCTTATCGTCGGCCATCCCCACCACCCATTACTAGCGCTCGCCTCCATTATAGCCCACCGACGCAGCCCTGCTTCGCTCCCGCTCCTCGCACTACTCGCATCATCGATTGGCACAACCCAAGTGCTGGAGGCAGCCCCGGCGGTCCACCAGCATCCTCAACCTGTCGACGCCGCCAACGCCGGTCTATCGCGACGTGTGGAAGCGGTCGTGGGGGCTTGGTTCACCGAAATCACCGACCACAACACCCATCGAAAGTTTTGGATCGGTAGCTTCTAGTCGCCGGAGCAGGCAGCGCTGGCGTACGACGTGAAGAACATCAATCTCTACAGCTCCAACAGCAGCAAGATCAACTTCTCGCTAGGGTTCTGCATGGTGTCGTACTTGGATCTGTACGACCTCTGACTCATCTCCGACTGCGAGCGGTGGGAGGACAGGAAGGCCTGCGAGCGCCTCGAGGTGGAGCATGACGACGTGGCGATGGCGGCAACGCTCGCCAGGCTCAACGTGGAGCTCTTGGAGGAGGAGCGACAACGGCTTGAGGAATTCGCCGAGGCCAAGCGGAAGGCGGGCGCGGCAAAGAAGAAGGGGGTTGCCGATAATGCGGGGCCGTAGGTAGCTCTGGCGCCGGCCATGGTGAGGGAGGAGGATGTCGGTAGCTCCACGAGCCTGTCAACGGTGTCGGCGGTCATTAACCTCGACAGCGACTCCTCCTCCTTCGAGTGGGATGAGGATTAGGTTAGGTTTAGTTGAATCCCGGTCGAATTTAGTGAAATTCGATCGACTTTTGGGTGTAATATGTATAAAGTAAAGTAAATGAAAAAGTAGGTTTCAAATTTAGTCAAATTTGATCGAATTTTGTGGTGATCATATGATTTTCTCCTCTAAGTTTTGTACTTCTGTTAGAAACGATTGTCGATTAGAGGAGTACTTTTACTCCTCTAATTTTTCTCCAGAGATTTACTCCTCTAAACTTGAGGGGATCAGTTAAAGATGCCCTAAGTGGAAGGGCAGCCTAGTATATAAAGATGTGTAACTTTTACTTAACTAGCAACGTAAGACTAAACTTTGCCTCCACTAAACAGTACTCCCTCTGTTTCTAAATATAAGATGTTTTAGCTTTTGTGAAAAAGTATAGCTAGACGTATTTTAGGGCGTGTTTGGTTGCTCAGGCTCTTTTTTCCCTGATGGTGCAATTGCACGCGCGTGAACTGCATGCGTGGATTCGAACCTGAACCAAAATCTCCTCCTTATTTGGTAGGGCGCATTGACAACATTAGGGAACCCAGGAGAAACACAAGCTTAGTGTTTGCTTGCCTCATTTTTTCCTTTGGAGGCAAAGTTCGGTTGTTTGGTTCGCGTAGGTATAGATGATTTCCTACCTTAATCTCGTAATTTGAGTTGCCTTCATGAGCTAATGCGCGACCCCGAGGTCGCCGCCAGCGGCCAGACCCCATTGGTCGGTTCCCGCTCCTCCTCACAGCACCGCTTGTCCGGAAGAAGAGGGAGTGATGCCATGGGCATTGGAGCGGCGGGCGGCGCGTCGGGGAGGAGAGCAGGATGATGCGACGGTGGCGTGGCGGGGTCGAATGCGAGGAGGGATCGGAGGCGCATCTTGAGGAGGGAGGCGAGCCCGGGTTACAGGGGTAGATGATCTCGCGAACATTGTGGATGAGCTACACGATGGACACGCCAGCACCGCTGCTCCCGATTTATGTCGTGTATGATGTTGTCCATGAATGTCGTGGTGTTCCCCACCACCAGAGCAGCGACGTCATGCATATGATCCACCACCACCTAGTCGGGCGACGTCCGGGAAGCTGCGCGGTCGCTGACAAGAGCACGGGCGCTCCGGCGGTCATGTCTGACAGGTCCACCGTGACGTGGAACCATGGCAGACGGAGGATAGAGTAGCAGGTGACAATGGGAGGAGGCGGTGTTGGCATGGGAATAAGAGGAGCATGATGCAGAGGAGGAGGAGGTGCTGCTATGCTACTGTGCCGGCGAGGGAGAGAGCCACCGCGATGCTGGTTCTGCTGTGCCGGTGCATGGGCACGCGGGCCGTGACTCAGGTCGCCGCGCATTGGGGCGCCGCCGGTGAAAGCTCCCTGACGAGGGTTCGACTCGTAAATTCCCATATCACGGTACCACAGTGGAATGTTATCCAATTGGCTTGCAAGCATGTAACTAGGTCACAAGGGATGTTATATCACGAAACGGGTAAAGAGTACTTATCGGTAACGAGGTTGAACTAGGTATAGAGATACCGACGATCAAACCTCGGATAAGTAAAGTATCGCGTGACAAAGGGAATCGGTATCGTATGTAAATGGTTCATTCGATCACGAAGTAATCGTAGAAATATGTGGGAGCCATATGAATTTACAGATTCCTCTATTGGTTATTGATCGGAGAGGTGTTTCGATCATGTCTGCATAGTTCACGAATCGTAGGGAGACACACTTAAGGATTCGATGTTGTTTAGTAGATATGGAATATGATTTGGAGATCGAATGTTGTTTGAAGTCTCGAATTGGATCCAGGATATCACGAGGAGATCCAGAATGGTCCGGAGAATAAGATTCATATAAGGAAAGTCCAATTCCGGGGTTCGGAAATGTTTTCGATGTTTTCACCGGAAGCTGCTAGAAAGTTCTGGAAGGTCCACCACCCTGGAAGGGGGCACATGGATGCGCCATTACCTAGTGGGGCATGCGGCATGGTGCCCTAGGTCAATCATCCAAGACTAGGAAATGGGAATCAAACTCTAGTTTGAATAGTCAAAGTCTAGTTTGAAAAGTCAAATCCCAAATTTGGAAAGTCAAAATCCTAGTGAAGGAAGGAGAGGAAACCTAGAGAGGTTTCCCTCTCCCTCCCCAAGCCGACGGCTGATACGTCCTAAATGTATCTATAATTTTTGATGCTCCATGTTTGTTTTGTATCAACTTTCTTATGTTTTGTCTATACTTTGAGGTATTTTTATACATTTTCCGGAACTAACCTATTAACAAGATGCCGCAGTGTCAGTTGCCTGTTTTCTGCTGTTTTTGGTTTCAGAAAAATTAGTAAAAAAATATTCTCGGAATTGGACAGGACAAAAGCCAAAGTCATATTTTACCGGAGCAAACACGGAGACCGAAGGACAGCCGAAGTGGGCCCACGAGGTGGCCACACCATAGGATGGCACGGGCCCACCCTGGGTCGCCCCAACCCATGGTGTGGGCCCCTCGAGGCTCCACCGACCTTGACCTTTCTTCTATATATACGTCTCCCCGAGACATAAACCCTACGCGGATTAGATCTCCACAAAAAGTTCCGCAGCTCCGCCGCCACCGAATAGGAGATTCAGGGGACAGAAGTCTCTGTTCCAGCACCCTGCCGGTACGAGGAATTGCCCCCGAAGCCATCTCCATCGATCTCCACCACCATCTACTTCGCCGTTGCTGATTCCCATGATGAGGAGGGAGTAGTTCTTCCTCGAGGCTAAGGGCTCTACTGGTAGCTATGTGTTCATATCTCTCTCTATGTGTGATCTTATTGTGATCATGAGCTTTGTAATCAAGTAGATCTACTTTGCTACTCAAGTGCTTTAATCAATCTCTGCTTTTCCCCACGTGTGTGAAGGTGATAGTGTGCACACTGTGTGCCACTTAGGCTAGAGATTATAGAAATACTTATCATGATTATAATTTGAGTTGGATGTCTCTATGAAATTGTGGTGTTTGTTGGAACCATCTAGCGCTCAAGGTGACGGTGTGGGATTATATAGATGGGGAATGCGAACTTTGAGGTGTGCTTTATAGCCCTACCATGGATTAGAGTTGTCCAACCGGAGAGTAGTTTAGAGTAGCATAATGAAGAGAATATATTTATTTGAGAGTGTACACTAGTGAAAGTATGATCCCTAGGCCTTGTTTCTAAGCATTGAAACAACATTTACAACTAGATCTGTTACATGTTTGCTTGCTGCCATTGTTATTTCAGATTGCCTTTAGTCTCTTCTTCCCGTCAAGCTCTTTTTTGGCATCGTTGTCTTATAATCATCCATATCACTTGTATTTCACTATCTCTTCGCCGAACTAGTGCACCTATACACCTGACAAGTGTATTGGGTGTGTTGGGGACACAAGAGACTTCTTGTATCTTGATTGCAGGGTTGCTTGAGAGGTATACCTTTGACCACTTCCTCCCTGAGTTCGATAAACCTTGGGTGATCCACTTAAGGGAAACTTGCTGATGTCCTACAAACCTCTACACTTGGAGGCCCAACACTGTCTACAGGAATAAAATCGTGTGTAGACATCAAGCTCTTTTCTGGCGCCGTTGCCGGGGAGGTAAGGTAAAAGTTACTCACATCCTCTGGCTACTAAGCTATCTTCTAGTGCTATTGCTGGTGTGTGAGTGCTCGAAGTTATTTCCTTTAGATTTTGCAATTATATCTTTTTTCTTGTTTTTATTTTCACTAATTAGGCTTAATGGAAAACAAAAAAAATTAGAGAGCTTTATAGTATTTATCTTGAGTTAGGACATGAAGTGTTTGAAGAGAAAATTAAAAAACCTATGGAACTTTATTTGCATGCTAATAGCAATGTTATTATTATGAATTCTTTGAACACCATTATTGCTAAAGCTATGGAAACGTCTAAGCTTGGGGAAGCTAGTTTTTATGAAAATGATCTTTTTAGTTCCCCAGCTTTGGAAGATAAATATTCTATTGCTTATGATGATACTATACATCCAATATATGATGATTACAATGATGAATATGATATTTTCAGTCCACCTACTATTGAGGAGAAAATTAATTATGATTACAATATGCCTCCTATATTTGATGATTATGGTGATGAAAATAATAATGATAACTATTTTGTTGAATTTGCTTCCACTCTAATTAATAAGAATGGCTATGCTTATGTGGAGAGTAATAATTATTATATGCATGTGGCTCATGATAAGAATGTTTCATGTGATAGCTATATTGTTAATTTTATCCATGATGCTACTGAAAGTTATTATGAGAGAGGAAACATCGTTTTATGCACCTCAATAATATTAAGTTTCCCCTCTTTATGTTGAAAATTTTGAAGTTGCACTTGTTTTGCTTTCCTATGCTTATTGCTTTGTGCTTTCATGACTTGTTTCTTTACAAGATTATTTTTCATAGAAAGTTGGTTAGACTTAAATTTGTTTTATATTTGCTTCTTGATGCTCCCTTTTACTTCAATTCATATTTTTTATGTGAGCATCATCAAAATTATCATGCCTATCTTAATGGCTATAAAGAAAGTGCTTTTGGGAGACAACCCATTTTATTTTTGCTTTCCATTTATTTTTGTTTTATTGAGTCTTAGAAGTTATTGCCTCTGTAATAACCTCTAATGAGAGAGAAGTAAGATTTGTGGAAGTTGCTATCCTGAAACAGATTTTTGTGCTTCACTGTAAAAATTCGTGAAAAATCCTAGTATGTCAGATTAAGATGTAAATTTTAGCGCTTATGACCCAGGTTATTATATTAGTTTTGTTAGTTCAACACTTTTTTATTTGAGCAACAGAAGGTCTTCGAAAAATTGGGTTTTACCTGCTGGTCTGTTTTGACAGATTTCTGCCATTATTTGCATTTGCCTCTTAATTGGTTTCTTTTTTAGTTCTCTTTGATCACTTGAGATTTTAAAAGGAATTGCTGCAATAGCTTGTGTTTTAATGGAAGTTTTAATTGTGTTGAAACTAAACCCAAAGGCTTATTATCTTTAATACACTAATGTTGTAATGAAGATTGTGTGAAGTTTTATATGAAGGAAATTTTCAAGTGTAGGGGAAGAATGATATAATGAGATGAATAATGGACAAAATCTCAATCTTGGGGATGCCACACCGTGTCACCCCAAGAAATATTCAAGAGGTACAAGCGTCAAAGATTGGGGATGCCCAAGGTATCCCCTTCTTTATCAATAATAATATCAGGTTTTCTTTCAAAACACTTTATTTTTATTGCTTCATGCACTATTGTGTTGTTCTTGGAGCTTTTTTTTCTTTTTGTTTTCCTTTGCTTTGTTTGCTACAATAAGTTGGTTGGATCCCAGCACACTTCTTTTGGAGAGAGACACACTCCGTTTTCATTGCCTAGAACACTCTAGTTTTCACTCTTATTGTCATGTGAGTGTTCACTTTTGCTAGCACTACGTTTAGCTTTAGTTTTATTCTGCTTTTTGCTTAGAACTTTTTAGTTCTTATTTGAAGATTTGTGTTACATGCTCACTGATCTTTATTGATTATTATCTTTGTGAGTTGTTTCAAATAAGTCGATTGGTGGTGGAAAAGAGTAGGAAGCTTGATGCTTAGGTGGTACAAAAAGGAGCTTGTTTTGACTGTGGCTTAGACTTTATCATGTCATGCTAGATGTTGCTTTTAACTTATGCTTAGTGATTATTGATGTATAATGACTTGTTCCAAACAATTGAGAATGCTTAATGTGCCTTGAAAGAATCATGTGTTATTTTAGCATACAAAAGCATAAAATTATGGTATTCTCATTTGATGCTTTGTTTGGGTTGACTTGGCACATGCTTACACGATGTTATGAGTATGAACTAGTCACCTTAGCCTCTATGATCATTTATTTTTTGACTTGTGATATCACTTTATGCTTTGATTAATATTTTTTTGTCGCTCTGCATGATTATGGCCATTATTGCTCTCTTAGTTGGTCGCTCCCAGTCTTTTGCTAGACTCCACTTGTACTGAGTAAGCTCTACTCATGCATCCAACTCCCAAGAAAGCAAGTTATTCCAAAGAGTCCACTATAAACTCCTATGCATGGTGTGTTACACCATTCCAAGTATATTCATGTTTTTATCTATCTTCCAAATTAAACTTGTTATGTGAAAATTAGTGATTAAATCTCTCACAAACTTGATGGAACACTTTACCTTATTGTACCTAATAAAATTGAACCATTGTGTCATCAATGTTGTTATATGCTTGCACTTATAAGTTGGGAATTAGCAGAACCATGTTGTCATGGGGAACGCTTTCAACACTTGTAAATATTACCAAGTGGATATCATGATCTTTTGTTTATGGATGTCGGCGGTGTGAAATAAAAGGGGATATTGTAAGTTCATGGAGTATTATATATGTGTTAGAGAAACGCTTGGGCGGCTAGCCTAAGCCATGCCTAATCATGGTGGAAACTAGCAGCATAACCATAGTGTGCAATCTGTGAAGCATCCTCAATAAAAACCTATGCAAATAGCAAATAAAAAGATGGCTGAGATGCTCATTGTCTGTTGCCATGTCATTTTGATATTGGATAGATCATGTGTCATGGGGCAAGGGGAACCCTGTTGGAGGTTCTATATGATACACACATACTTACAATGACAAGGACTTGCTTATGACTAAAGTTGAGTAGAATGAGGAACGACCCTCGTACTCAAGGTACATGAGATTGCCAACTTATGATCTGTCAATCATATACTTCATATTTGTTTCACTTTAACCTTAATCACTTCAGTATGCTTATGATAGGGGCAATGAGATCCGAAAGCTAATAAGTACCATAATTTTTGGAAGCTCTTTACGAAAGTTGAAATCCCTGCTTCCTTTATAAAGGGACTTTCTTTTTAATATTTGTTGAGTCTCCACCTTCTATCTTTAGGCACCAATTAAGAGAGCATAGTTGTCATTCTTAGTTTTATGTGCATTGTCCCAAAACTTATTGATTGATTCATAATATTTATATTGCTTGTTCTTGAACTATTTGTATCTAGTCACCCTTATGAACTTTGAAGGTGTCCTATGCATTTATGTTTTCCTACTCCATGAGGGACAAGCTGAATACCACACATGCTATGATTTCTATATGTGAAACAAACAAATTTCTTTCAATGCATTGTTATTCATGATCCTTTGTTTGTACCTCTTCATGTTGCAACATAGTTGCTTTGTCTTATTGTTAGAACTACATCTTTCATGCTCATGTGTGGTGACCCAGCATACCACTGCATGTGTAGTACACTATAGTCGTTGACATGACATCCACAGAACACCGTTCCGTAAATATCACATCCCTCAGAGTGGTACAACAGAAACATTGCGGGTCCATATTACAAATGTAAACATATTATTATTATTACAATACCGGAAGTTCAAGACTTCCAAAATATCCAACTTACAAACCAAAATATAAAGTGTTTAGCGGAAATTTTAAAGGTAGCAACTCCGACTGGGAGTTGAGCTCAGCATCTTATTCTATAGAGTTCATGCTGCCCGACTCCGTTATTTACTACTAACTAGGTACTTAATTTGACTCGTTCTCATCGACACCATAGCGGATCTTGTAATCCACTCCTTCAACTTCTCCGAACAGGTCAGGTTCCTGTAGAACACATCTTCTTGACATTCGACTGCATACATTGGCACGTCTTCGGGATCCTCAGAGTCTAAGAAAGGGATCAAAGGAAAGAATGAGTAACAGCGTTACCCAACAAGTTCATTATATGCAAGGTGGGAAGTTTGATGCTCTAACTACCACCTCGGATTATAAATCCTTGGCACTATGCAATTTTTGTAAATCTTTCTTCAAAGATTAATTTTATTGTGAAAATCTATGACCATCAGCCTTCAAAGGTTGACCAGAACTTTCATGGAGTTCCTTTCCTGCCACGTTCGTAGCTCCTTCCCGGAACAGGGAGTAACAAGTTACAATTCTTACACTCTGCAGAGGTGCGTTACTTTACCCATGAGAGATCAACTCCTTGTTGCACAACCGGTGCATTTTCCCGTCCACAATTCCATGATGTGGGGCCCAGAGTTGGTCCAAGCCAATCATCGCCCTTCGACCAAGATGCCTCCTTGGTGTACACCATACCCACATAATGAATTACGGCAATGGTTTGTACAAACCGTTAGATGCCAGAACTATCATGGGAGGATGAGGGTTCCCACCCATATGCTGCATATCCTCTACGAATTACCAATTAATATGCATGCTACGAGGATAACAGCCACGACACGCACATCCGCTTCATGCGAGAGGAAGAAGATATAGTGACTTCTCATCCATTCCAAATCTCATGGTTAACGCAGAATATACTGGCTAGAATCACTGATGTCAGGGGTTATTAAGTCCCTAATTGATCATCATTGTTTTGCAATTAGAACCCTAAGTTCCATTGCTCTATTATATCATCACTTAGGATGATATCAATGATTTCTTTATTTGTGAAAATAATATTTTCTTCCCTTTATAGCATATATGATAACACACAATTTGCAAATACTTTGATAAAGACTCTTCAAAGTACATGAGCAAGTGATGAACTTGCCTTGTGATGGAAATGTAGTGAAGTCTGATGCTTGCACTGGACCTTGAGCTTCTAGTTCTACAAAAACATCATTATTGCCTGGTAAGGACAATATTTAAAGAAGCAAAAATGATTATGCAAGTAATGTAATGCATTATTTAATTTTATATGCATTTACCCCCAAAAAATCCTTTTTAGTAATAAAGGATTTATAAATATTAATTTTTAATATTTATAACATATATTGAATTATTTTATTTTATTTCCCTTTTATTTGATTTTTATTGATTTAATAATTCTTTTAGGAATTATCAATTATACATTAAAATTTGTTATTAAATATTTATTTAGTATTTTTCAAAAATACTATAATATTAATATATAATGAAAGTGATTTTTATTTATTTTTATCATCTTTCAATAATTTTGTAAAATTCGATAAGGAATATATAAATTACCAAATTCTTATCAAAAGTTAAATGTCTAAAATTTTATAATTCATTTTATTTGAATAGAGTGGATTGTTGTGAATCCAAAAGTATTTAATTTATTATTTTTGGACTTATATTTTATTTTCTAGAATTTATTTGCGTCTAGGGGTATTTTGGTCTTTTCCTGTTTATTCAAACATGCCTGGAATTGTTTGTGGCCTGATTATTCTTATTGGGCCCTAGTGGCCCATTTAGTTTTAGACAAAAGAGCCACCACGAAGGGTCTAGCCTACCTTGGCCCACTCCTCACTGCCTCTCTCTCTTCCTCGAGCTTATCCTTACACCTCTGACCCCGACCCCATGGCCGGCGATGCCGCCACCATCGATTCCCGTCGCCGTCGGCCGTTTCGGCCGCCGCCGTGGTGCATTAGGAGGTTATCGATGATGCTCGTTCGTTCTATCCAATTGGATTTGAGTTCGGGGCTTCTCCGTGGACAGGTTCACCCCGTTCCCGAATCCTAGGGTTAGGGAAAGTGCTGCCGCCGCCGTGGTCCCGTCTGTGATGGTGTGGTGGATTCGTGTGCTGCTGTGGCCGCCGCCTTGGCTGGTGCAGGTTGCAGCGCCCCCTGGGTGCTCCATGTGTCGCCGCGGGTTCGTCGGCCAATCTGCTTCCTCTTCAATTTCTTTAGCGATGACCAACGGTGAGTTTGATCCTTCTCCCTTGGTGCTTTCTGTGCTTGTTGATTCGATGTTAGAGGCTGGCAGTGTCATCTCTGTCTATCGTCTGATTTAGTTTAGGAGGATTATCCATTTAGGGATTCTGTTATGTGATTGATCATGTACTGGATGATTTGATTCATGTTTGGATGGTCTGTACACATACTAAATGCTTATTGGCCCGAGGCTTGTTGTTAAAGATGATCTATGATGTTTCTGGTGGCTTACTAGATGATTTGATGCTTGGGATTGCATCTGATTCAGATGATGTAGTTGTTTGGAAAGCATGTGGTAAAGCTAATGACTTGATAGCTTTCCACTGTTTATTTGATTCATGGTTATGATTATGATAAGATATAGCTACTGTCTTAGTGTTGTTAGCTTGGGAATTAACATGTGGTTTGAGATCATTATGATCTCAAACTGTGAAGTGTATTATAGGAATATCCTAGTTATGATTCATGTTTACAGGAAAATGATTAGTTAGTTGATTGTCTGAACCTATGATGATTTACTATCTTTCCTGATTCATATTGGATTGTTCTTGTGACACCATCATGTATGGCACACAAGTTTGATTCAAAACCATGGATTTGGTTAGTTTATGCTTAAGACAATCTTGGCTTTGAAAGATAAATATAGATGCTCTTATCTGAATTTCCTAAGTCCAATGATGTTGGTCTGAGGCTTAGGGATTCAAATCTTATCTAAGTGGTTCATCTAAATAGTTCTAGTAATAGTACCAGTTATTCTTGATTGAATCAAAGCTTGGAAAAATGATAGTGATCTTGATCTTGTTATGGATCCTATGGATTTGTTCCTAAGGTGCTACCCTTCCTTTAGGGATGTGCATAGAAATAGATCATAGGTATATGCATGATTGAATGGTAAAATATTGTTGGACAAGCAGAGCAAGGATGTTGCTCTAAGCTCTGGTTGAACCTTGGTACTTAGTGGTTTGCCTTTAGAGTTTCAGAAATCCCTATGATGGATTCACCCCTCTTGGGTGCTTTCTGAGGTTTTGTTTTATAAAACAACACATGTTTCTCTCTGAATAAGATGATTAGATCATGTGAAGGTTTTATGAAACTCACCACAAAATCTGATGATGGTGTAGTAGGTTGATGATGATGATCTTGATCTGGTTTTGCTGGACTACTTTGCTTGCTCTTGAGCTGGCCTGCTCCTCCTAGGTCCTGGGCTTGATCTTGCTATCCACCTGATTCATCCCCCTCCTTATGTCACCATCCTGGTGATGTTTGGTTGATCCTTAGTTGGTGTGGTTGCTGGCTGTGGTGCTTGGTTTAGCTGCTTTCTACACTGGCTATTCATGTGTGCTGTGTAGTGGGGTGATGCACTAGTGCCCCCACGGCTGTGTTGTGGTTTTGTGAGATTGGGTTGTGCATGTGAGGTCTACAGCACACCATATGCATGCTGGTGTGTGTCCTGCTTGTGTGCCTGCTATGCACTTGTGGATATGTTCAAAATCTGGATATTTACTTTTACCTGGTTACTTTCATCTGGCTGGTGAATTTGTCCCTCTTGGCTGTCATCTGACTTCTGGCTTTGAATTTATGAAAGATGGAGTCTTTCCTATTGGTGAAACTTGACCCTTTTATAACATTTATCAATGATGAATTTGTCAAGTGCATTTCACTAACATATCTGAGAGAAATAATACTAACACTAATCTTCTTTTCTTTTTATTTAGTCTTTGTTTTGCAGGTACAAAGACAAGATGAAGATTTAGTTTAGATTTAGATATAGGATAGTTAGTAAATATTCCAATGTAATTTTCCTATTCTTTTGTAATTTTATTTTTATTCTTGTAATCTTTAATTTATTCAATTGTAATAAAGATTATATTATTATTAATAAAGAATATTCCTATTCTTTGTATATTTACTTTTGTAAGTTGTGTGGATGATTCAAATAAGTTATAAATTTATAACTTGATTATATATATATTGATGATAATAAATACACCTTATATTCATTATTGTTTTTCATTAAATAGAATTCAAGTTTTAATATTTATCTCTTAATTGAATTAAGATTCAAAACTTATATCTAATTAATTTGAATTATAACTCCAACACTCAAGTCTTATATTTAAATTCATTTGAAAACACATAGCTCCTTAAGATCATCTCAAAGTTTATAACAATCATTCTTTAAGACTAAACCTAATCTCAAAGTATGAAAGAAACATTGATCACTTAGGTTTTTATTTGGCAAAAATTTTACCCACATTTTCACTGATGAATGCATGCAACGATCCATATTCCTAAATCTATCCTTCGTTAGGTCCTAAATGCTGGGATGTTACAGACTTCCCCCCTTAAATTAAACTTAGTCCCGAAGTTTGTGGAGATGTACCTGAATAGTTATGGATAAGCTTTTCTTAAATCCTCTTATTTCTCCCAAGTGGCTTCCCTTTCAGGTTGATGTTTCCACTATACCTTGCAATATTTGATTGCTCTATTCCTTAATCTTTTCCAGTTTTCTTCCAGAATCTTATAGGTCTTTTCAATATAAGTCAGGTCTGCTTATAGTTCTATATCTTGATGTGTGATTGCATCATCTGGAACTTTCAAACATTTGCGAAGTTGTGACACATGGAAAACATTATGCACTTGAGCCAATCTTGATGGTAACTCTAAAGCATAAGCTATGGTTCTGTTTTGACTCAGTATCTTGAATGGTCCGATATATCTTGGACTCAATTTCCCTTTAACTCCGAATCTTTGTACTCCTTTCATTGGACTTACTTTCAAATAGACCATATCTCCCACTTCTGGATGCCATGATCTTCGACTTTGATCTGCATAACTTTTTTGCCTGCTCTGGGCTATTTTCAGTCTATCCCTGATCTTATCAATGATGTCTTGTCTCTCCTTGATATAATCTGGCGCAAATTCTTAGCTGCTTCCAGGTTCATACCAACATATTGGTTATCTACACTTCCTTCCATACAGAACCTCATATGGAGCTGCCTTCAGACTACTCTGATAGCTATTATTATAAGAAAATTCTGCCAATGGTAGGTGATCTTCCCATGTTCCTCCAAAATCTAATGCACAAGCCCTTAACATGTCTTCTAGGATTTGATTTGTTCTTTCAGTTTGGC
Source organism: Avena longiglumis (assembly GCA_030063025.1). NCBI lineage: Eukaryota > Viridiplantae > Streptophyta > Magnoliopsida > Poales > Poaceae > Avena > Avena longiglumis. Next base: position 448,496,305 of record CP125974.1, on the reverse strand, counting down.
CTCCTGTCTCAGGATGATATGCCGTGTTGAAATCTAACTTTGAACCAAGTGCTTCATGCAATTGCTTCCAAAATGCTGAAGTAAACAGTGATCCCCTGTCAGTTACGATCTTTTTGGGTACTCCATGCTTACTTACGATCTCTTTGACATATACTTCAACTAACTTCTTGGCATTATCCTTCTGATTCACTGGAATAAAATGTGCACTCTTAGTGAGTCTGTCCACAATTACCCATATCATATCCTTCCTTTTTGGTGTCATAGACTATCCTCCTATTTCCATTCAGTAATTTCCAAGGGTTGTAATGGTCCTGCTGGACTTTGATGTTCAGCCTTCACCCTTTGACAAGTATGGCATTCAGATACATATTTAGCAATATCTGTTTTCATGTTATTCCACCAGAATAGTTCCTTTAAATCCATATACATCTTGGTCCTCCCCGGATGTATAGAATATGGTGTATCATGTGCTTCTTTGAGTATGACATTTCAGATCTCAGTCACATCTGTAACACATAGATGGTCTTGGAACCATAAATACCCATACTACCTAAGGCGAAAAACTGATTTTTGCCCTTGAGATATCCTCCGAATTTCCTCAGTAATGAAAGGATCTTCTTCTTGATGTCTAAAAATTTCTTGCTTAAGATCACTGTCCTGCTCTGCAACTACCTGCCTAGTACCTAATCCTCCAAGAACCTCTATTCTAATGAATTGAAGTTCTAATCTTTCCAAGTCCATTTGTAACTCTTTTGGTAGCTCCCTGTTGCTAGGCTAAGTATCTGCACTCTTTCTGCTTAAAGCATCTGCCACAACATTTGCTTTCCCTGGAGTGTAGTTGATTGTTAAATCATAATCCTTGATTAGTTCCAACCAACGCTCCTGTCTCATATTCAATTCCTTTCGAGTGAAGAAATATTTGAGACTTTTATGGTCTGTGTATAACTCACATCTGGCTCCATAAATAAAATGCCTCCATCCTTTCAGTGCAAAAACTACTGCTGCTAACTCTAAATCATGAGTTGGATAGTTGACTTCATGTGGTTTCAATTGTCTTGAACCATAAGCAATCACTTTCCGATCTTGCATTAACACACAACCCAAACCTTCCTTAGATGCATCACAGTAAACGGTGAAATCCTTCCCTGTTTCAGGAACTGCTAAGATTGGAGCTGTGGTTAATCTAGTCTTCAACTCTTGGAAACTTGCTTCACATTTCTCATCCCACTTAAATGGTGTATTCTTCCTTAATAATTTGGTCATTGGTCCGGCTATTTTGGAGAAACCTTCAATGAATCTCCGATAATAACCAGCCATCCCTAAGAAACCTCGAATTTGCTTCACATTGGTCGGTGCAGTCCACTCTAGTACTGACTGAACTTTAGATGGATTCACAGCAATCCCATCCTTACTAATCACATGACCGAGGAATTCTACCTCATCTAGCCATAACTCACACTTACTGAACTTAGCATAAAGCTTATGTTCTCTTAAAGTTTGCAATGCTATTCTCAATGGTCAACATGCTCTTCCTTATCCTTGGAATATATCAGAATATCATCAATAAAGACTATGACAAACTTGTCCAAATATGGCATGAAAATCTTGTTCATCATATTCATGAATATTGCCGGTGCATTGGTCAAACCAAATGGTACTACCAGATACTCATAGTGTCCATATCTTGAGACAAATGCTGTTTTTGGAACATCTTCCGGCTTGATTTTTATTTGATGATATCCAGATCTTAAATCGATCTTTGAAAATACTCCAGCTCCTTTCACTTGGTCAAACAAATCTTGAATTCTTGGTAAAGGATACTTATTCTTGATAGTCACGTTGTTCAGATTTCTATAATCACCACACATTCGTCTTCCACCATATCTCTTATCCACAAGGATTACGGGTGTTCCCCATGGAGATACACTTCCCTATATAAACCCTTTTCTCACTAACTCATCAATTTGATCTTTGAGTTCTTTCAACTCTTTGGGTCCCATTTTATATGGTGCTTGATCTATTGGTGTTGTACCAGGTATTAGGTCAATGGTGAACTCTATCTCTCGGTCTGGTGGCATTCCCGGTAACTCTATTGGAAAAACATCTTGGAATTCATTAACTATAGGAATCTCCTCTAATTTAACTTCTTTCATTGAATTCAACCGCAGATCCACCATGATATGACTGTGTTTATCTGCTTGGTAAACTATTCTTGCTCCACTTGGAGTCTTGATTGAGACAGTTTTCTCCTCACAATTTATCCGAGCTCCGTGTTCCATCATCCAATCCATCCCCAGCACTACTACAATTCCCTTCAAAGGAATCACATAAAGGTCTACGGAATATGTACAACCACAGATCGAGATAACCTGATCTTGTTGTATGTGGCGTACAGTCACATTCCCTCCCGCCGTAACTACGGTCATAGGACTTTCTAACGTTGCCCTTCTAATCCCGAACTTATCACAAAATTCTTCAGAAATGAATGAAGTAGTTGCACCAGTATCAAATAGAACTTTGCCGGGATTGGTAAGGATATTGAGCGTACCTATCACTACATGCTCCGAATTATCCACCTCCTTGAGGGTTGCACAGTTTAGTTTTCCGTTAGGTCGGTTTCTCTTGCCATTGTTGTTCTTGCCATTATTTCCTCCTTTATTGGGCTGTCCATTTCCTCCACTGGCTTTCCCTCCTCCCTTGGTAGGCCATCCTCCAGGTGGTTTGCTCGCACAATATGGCTTGATATGCCCCTTCTGACCACAACCATAACAGATCACTACAGGCTTTTTGCATTCCCTCTGGAAATGCCCTGGAATTCCACAATTGTTACAGATAACATTCCTTCTCGGATTGGATTGATTTCCACCACTGCCCTTGTTATTGTTATTGTTATTGTTATTGTTACCATAATTCCTATTCCGAGGTTTGAACTCCAGGTTAGGTTTAGGTTTTCTTGCCTGGATTCTCTTGGTTTCCTTCTTGGCTCTCTTCCTCCGATCCTCTTGGACATTCTTGTAGTCATCCTCAAAAGTAATGGCTGCATCCAGCAACTGCTGATAAGTTTGCTTATTGGCTAACCTTAGCTGCATCTTCACAAATTGATTTAATCCACGCAAGAAATGCTTCTTCCTCTTCTATTCAGTATTAACATCCTCCTCAGCATAACGAGACAGTTGGCTAAACTCCCGGATGTACTTCATGACACTAGTATATCCTTGCTGAAGCTCCTCAAATTCTCTCCGCTTCAACTCCATGACACTTTCCGGACCATGATATTCACGGGATCTCTGCTTGAACTCCTCCCAGGTAAACTCCCTTCCTGGCTGTTGCATGGCTAACTGATTTTCCCACCATGATGTTGCAGGTCCAGTCAGCAGATGAGTTGCATACCTTAATTTTTCCTCACCATTGCAACCCATAGTTTTCAGCTTCCTTTCAGTATCTGCTAGCTAGTCTTCTGCATCCATTGGTTCAGGAGCTGATGCAAAAGGTAACGGCCTTGCATTCTGGAAATCAGATAGACTTACTCCTCCACCTTCAGGTGCCCTCTGAATTGCTCGTCCCAGCAGCTCTTCCATGAACTTGTTCTGGGTCTCTTGCATCATTTGCATGCATTGCATAAAGTCCTGCTCCATTAACGTCCTCATTGGTGGTGGTGGTAATGATTCTTGGTTTGCTGCATCTGCATCGGCCTTTTCCTTGGCCTCTTGCTCCATCCGCTGCTGCTCAGTTTCCATTCCTACTCCCGAATACATGACCCTCTAGTCCTGCAACATAAAGCGAATACTCATAGTTACATCATGCATATGTGTTCTGAGCTCGACTTTACGCACAGAACTAGTCACACAATGAAGATCCAAAGAAAATACAAATATGAATTTCACATATTTTACATAATATCATAATGATACAAAGTCATTACAGCATATACCATATAGGTATCATTACAAAACTACCTTATTACTTGGGTACAATACACAGTATTTGATACTACTGACTGATTGTCTACTTCTAATAGTAACTATGTTTATCGTACATGCCTGATGTCCAACCATGATGACGTGTTTTTCGTCGCACAGTTTGTGGAACATATGGCCTTACAGAAGGAACATACTCTGTATCTGAAGTGTCCGGACTTGAGTCATTACTCAACTTGAGCACATTGACTCCCTCCAGCTCAGCTGAAAAGTCTTCAGAAATATATTCAACATTATCTCCAGCCTGCATCTCCCGAGCTTCATTTCTTGATTTGTCAACAGGATACACAGATCCTGCTGCTCCCCAGGTGCTCTCGTGGGCCAGATAGTTAAACACTAGATAATGTATATTCCCTGGGTTTTGAGAAGATGTTGATGATTCAAACACTCTCTCCTCAGGATCTTCTTCTTCATCCTGGTTATCTATTGACATGGTATCTCTACTACTATTATTAGGGTTCATCCTTGCACCCATCCAACTAGATTGTCCAACATTCCTGTCGAAACCATCTGTGGATATCTGGTGTTCATGAGATCCATTATATGATCCCATTCTCCAACCATCTGAATTCTTAATAGGAAGTTCTGAGTCAGAACCATCCTCTGAGCTCTGTGGCACTGCATACCGCATATCAATAGTAGGATCATGTGTAGGTTCTGGTCTTGGTGAATAAGGATATGGTATAAAACATTCCGGATCTATAGGTATATCCTTAAAAATAGGTGTTGCACTACTACTTGCTTCTTTCTCTAACTGGAATGATAACAGCTTCCTCCGTTCCGGATCTGTTAGATCCTCTAACATGTCATTTTTATCTTCGACAATCACCTGATGTGTCTTACAAAAAGACGCAACGAGTGTTCGGTATTTATCCATAAACTTGGAAGCTAACTTAGGATGCTTCTTAAACAAAGTAAGATGATCCGGTATAGGCTTCGAGTCTATAGAATCATGAGGTATCACATAGAATGTGCTACCTTCTAACTCCTTGGTTTTCTGCTCCCGTATATTAGCTATCGCCTCTACAACAGCGACATGATATGCTGCTAAATGAATCCTACCTTCTCCTATAGGTAAATCGTGATATAATCCAAGATTCTCTGGAAGTTGGATACTCACACGATACTTGGATAACATCCGTCCATCAATGTAAGTGATCGTGTTTACTAGAATTCTAGTAGGACAACTAAAAAGCTTTAAAAATTGACGAAGTTGGTCTGTAAATGATCCTTGATAATCATCAAGAGTCTCCTCTTTCCTTACCAAAGTATGTTTTGGAAAGTTTGGTGCCATATCTCTGTATATCAGAAAAATAATTTTTGATTAGTATCCAATGATATTGCATCATAACAAAGAATTATCGCACTAAAATATATAACGGAATATTCTCATTTGAATACCCATTATATCTCTTTTAGAAAATTCTTTATTGTTTCTAAATTTTCCTACAGTTAATACCCTTTACTAGGTTTCCAACATAAGGTCAAAGCAATTTGCTTTGATACCAACTGCGGTGACCCAACATACCACTGCATGTGTAGTACACTATAGTCGTTGACATGACATCCACAGAACATCGTTCCGTAAATATCACATCCCTCAGAGTGGTACAACAGAAACATTGCGGGTCCATATTACAAATGTACACACATTATTATTATTACAATATCGGAAGTTCAAGACTTCCAAAAGATCCAACTTACAAACCAAAATATTAAAGGTAGCAACTACGACTAGGAGTTGATCTCAACAACTTATTCTATAGAGTTCATGCTGCTCGGCTCCGTTAATTACTACTAACCAGGTACTTAATCTGACTAGTTCTCATTTGACACCGTAGCGGATCTCGTAATCCACTCCTTCAACTCCTTTGGACATGTCAGGTTCCTCGTAGAACACATCTTCTTGACATTCGGCTGCATACACTGGCACGTCTTCGGGATCCTCAGAGTCTAAGCAAGGGATCAAAGGAAAGAATGAGTAACAACGTTACCCAACAAGTTCATTATATGCAAGGTGGGAAGTTTGATGCTCTAACTACCACCTCAGATTATAAATCCTTGGCACTATGCAATTTTTGTAAATCTTTCTTCAAAGATTAATTTTATTGTGAAAATCTATGACCATCAGCCTTCATAGGTTGACCAGAACTTTCATGGAGTTCCTTTCCTGCCGCGTTCGTAGCTCCTTCCCGGAACAGGGAGTAACAAGTTACAATTCTTACACTCTGCAGAGGTGCGTTACTTTACCCATGAGATCAACTCCTTGTTGCACAACCGGGCGTACTTTCCTGTCCAAAATTCCATGATGTGGGGCCTAGTAGTTGGTCCAAGCCAATCACTGCCCCCTTCGCGCCCCCGCATGCCACCTTGGTGTACACCATGCCAACATAATGAATTACGGCAATGGTTTGTATAAACCGTTAGATGCCAGAACTATCGTGGGACGATGAGGGTTCCCACCCATATGCTGCATATCCTCTACGAATTACCAATTAATATGCACGCTACAAGGATAACAGCCACGACCTGCACATCCGGCTTCATGCGAGAGGAAGAAGATATAGCTGACTTCTCTGTCCCATTCCAAATCTCATGGTTAGCGTGTAATATACGGCTATAGAATCACTGATGTCAGGGGTTATTAAGTCCCTAATTGATCATCATTGTTTTGCAATTAGAACCCTAAGTTCCATTGCTCTATTATATCATCACTTAGGATGATATCAATGATTTCTTTATTTGTGAAAATAATATTTTCTTCCCTTTATAGCATATATGATAACACACAATTTGCAAATACTTTGATAAAGACTCTTCAAAGGACATGAGCAAGTGATGAACTTGCCTTGTTATGGAAATGTAGTGAAGTCTGATGCTTGCACTGGACCTTGAGCTTCTAGTTCTACAAAAACATCATTATTGCCCGGTAAGGACAATATTTAAAGAAGCAAAAATGATTATGCAAGTAATGTAATGCATTATTTAATTTTATATGCATTTACCCCCAAAAAATCCTTTTTAGTAATAAAGGATTTATAAATATTACTTTTTAATATTTATAACATATATTGAATTATTTTATTTTATTTCCCTTTTATTTGATTTTTATTGATTTAATAATTCTTTTATGAATTACCAATTATACATTAAAAATTGTTATTAAATATTTATTTAGTATTTTTCAAAAATACTATAATATTAATATACAATGAAAGTGATTTTTATTTATTTTTATCATCTTTAAATAATTTTGTAAAATTCCATAAGGAATATATAAATTACAAAATTCTTATCAAAAGTTAAATGCCTAAAATTTTATAATTCATTTTATTTGAATAGAGTGGACTGTTGTGAATCCAAAAGTATTGAATTTATAATTTTTGGACTTATATTTTATTTTGTAGAATTTATTTGAGTCTAGTGGTATTTTGGTATTTTCCTGTTTATTAAAACAGGCCTGGAATTGTTTTTGGGCTGATTATTCGTATTAGGCCCTAGTGGCCCATTTAGTTTTAGACAAAAGAGCCACCCCGAAGGGTCTGGCCCAGCTCGACCCACTCCTCACTGCATATCTGTCTTCCTCGAGCTTATCCTTCCTCCTCTGACCTCGACCCCGTGGTCGGCGATGCCGCCACCATCGATTCCCGCCGTCGTCGGCCGTTTCGGCCGCCGCCGTGGTGCATTAGGGGGTTATCTATGACTCTCCTTCGTTCTATCCAATTTTATTTGAGTTCGGGGCTTCTCCGTTGCCAGGTTCACCCCGTTCCCGAATCCTAGGGTTAGGGAAAAGTGTTGCCGCCGCTGCCATGGTCCTGTCTGTGATGGTGTGGTGGATTAGGTGTCTTGCTTTGTGGCCGTGGTGGTGCAGGTGCGGCGCCTGGGTGCTCCATGTGCCGCCGCGGGTTCGTCGACCAATCTGCTTCCTCTTCAATTTCTTTAGCGATGACCAACGGTGAGTTTGATCCTTCTCCCCTGGTGCTTTCTGTGCTTGTTGATTCGATGTTAGAGGCTGGCAGTGTCATCTATGTCTATTGTCTGATTTAGTTTAGGAGGATTATCCATTTAGGGATTCTGTTATGTGATTGATCATGTACTGGATGATTTGATTCATGTTTGGATGGTCTGTACATATACTAAATGCTTATTGGCCCGAGGCTTGTTGTTAAAGATGATCTATGATGTTTCTGGTGGCTTACTAGATGATTTGATGCTTGGGATTGCATCTGATTCAGATGATGTAGTTGTTTGGAAAGCATGTGGTAAAGCTAATGACTTGATAGCTTTCCACTGTTTATTTGATTCATGGTTATGATTATGATAAGATATAGCTATTGTCTTAGTGTTGTTAGCTTGGGAATTAACATGTGGTTTGAGATCATTATGATCTCAAATAGTAAAGTGTATTATAGGAATATCCTAGTTATGATTCATGTTTTACAGGAAAATGATTAGTTAGTTGATTGTCTGAATCTATGATGATTTACTATCTTTCCTGATTTATATTGGATTGTTCTTGTGACATCATCATGTATGGCACACAAGTTTGATTCAAAACCATGGATTTGGTTAGTTTATGCTTAATACAATCTTGGCTTTGAAAGATAAATATAGATGCTCTTATCTGAATTTCCTAAGTCCAATGATGTTGGTCTGTGGCTTAGGGATTCAAATCTTATCTAATTGGTTCATCTAAATAGTTCTGGTAATAGTACCAGTTATTCTTGATTGAATCAAAGCTTGGAAAAATGATAGTGAGCTTTATCTTGTTATGGATCCTATGGATTTGTTCCTAAGGTGCTACCCTTCCTTTAGGGATGTGCATAGAAATAGATCATAGGTATATGCATGATTGAATGGTAAAATATTGTTGGACAACCAGAGCAAGGATGTTGCTCTGAGCTTTGGTTGAACCTTGGTACTTAGTGGTTTGCCTTTAGAGTTTCAGAAATCCCTATGATGGATTCACCCCTCTTGGGTGCTTTCTGAGGTTTTGTTTTATAAAACAACACATGTTTCTCTCTGAATAAGATGATTAGATCATGTGAAGGTTTTATGAAACTCACCACAAAATCTGATGATGGTGTAGTAGGTTGATGATGACGATCTTGATCTGGTTTTGCTGGACTACTTTTCTTGCTCTTGAGCTAGCCTGCTCCTCCTAGGTCCTGGGCTTGATCTTGCTATCCACCTGATTCATCCCCCTCCTTATGTCACCATCCTGGTGATGTTTGGTTGATCCTTAGTTGGTGTGGTTGCTAGCTGTGGTGCTTGGTTTAGCTGCTTTCTACACTGGCTATTCATGTGTGCTATGCAGTGGGGTGATGCACTAGTGCCCCCACGGCTGTGCTGTGGTTTTGTGAGATTGGGTTGTGCATGTGAGGTCTACAGCACACCATATGCATGCTGGTGTGTGTCCTGCTTGTGTGCCTGCTATGCACTTGTGGATATGTTCAAAATCTGGATATTTACTTTTACCTGGTTACTTTCATCTGGCTGGTGAATTTGTCCCTCTTAGCTGTCATCTGACTTCTGGCTTTGAATTTATGAAAGATGGAGTCTTTCCTATTGGTGAAACTTGCCCCTTTTATAACATTTATCAATGATGAATTTGTCAAGTGCATTTCACTGACATATCTGAGAGAAATAATACTAACACTAATCTTCTTTTCTTTTTATTTAGTCTTTGTTTTGCAGGTACAAAGACAAGATGAAGATTTAGTTTAGATTTAGATATAGGATAGTTAGTAAATATTCCAATGTAATTTTCCTATTCTTTTGTAATTTTATTTTTATTCTTGTAATCTTTAATTTATTCAATTATAATAAAGATTATGTTATTATTAATAAAGAATATTCCTATTCTTTGTATATTTACTTTTGTAAGTTGTGTGGATGATTCAAATAAGTTATAATTTTATAACTTGATTATATATATATTGATGATAATAAATACACCTTATATTCATTATTGTTTTTCATTAAATAGAATTCAAGTTTTAATATTTATCTCTTAATTGAATTAAGATTCAAAACTTATATCTAATTCATTTGAATTATAACTCCAACATTCAAGTCTTATATTTAAATTCATTTGAAAACACATAGCTCCTTAAGATCATCTCAAAGTTTATAACAATCATCCTTTAAGACTAAACCTAATCTCAAAGTATGAAAGAAACATTGATCACTTAGGTTTTTATTTGGCGAAAATTTTACCCACATTTTCACAGATGAATGCATGCAACAATCCATATTCCTAAATCTACCCTTCGTTGGGTCCTAAATGCTGGGATGTTACATCATGTTTAGAGTACTTTGCTCCTAGATATCAATGCTTTACAATAGTTTGATCAGGATTGTGATGGTGCATGTCACCTCAAAAATTATTCTTTTTATCACTTACCTACCCGAGGATGAGCAGGAGTTAAGCTTGGGGATGCTTGATACGCCGTAAATGTATCTATAATTTTTAATGCTCCATGCTTATTTTGTATCAACTTTCTTATGTTTTGTCTACACTTTGAGGTATTTTTATACATTTTCCGGAACTAACCTATTGACAAGATGCCGGAGTGCCAGTGGCCTGTTTTCTGTTGTTTTTGGTTTCTGAAAAGTTAGTAAAGAAATATTCTCGGAATTGAACGGGACCAAAGAAAAAGTCAATATTTTACCAGAGCGAACACGGAGACCGAAGGACAGCCGAAGTGGGCCCACGATGTGGCCACACCATAGGGTGGCGTGGGCCCACCCTAGGTCGCGCCACCCCATGGTGTGGGCCCCTCGAGGCTCCACCGACCTTGCCCTTTTACCTATATATACGTCTCCCCGAGACGTAAACCCTACGTGGATTAGATCTCCATAAAAGGTTCCGCAGTGCCGCCGCCACCGAAGAGGAGATTCGGGGGACAGAAGTCTCTGTTCCGGCACCCTGCTGGGACGGGGAATTTCCCCTGGAGCCATCTCCATCGATCTCCACCACCATCTCCATCGCCTTTGTTGATTTCCATGATGAGGAGGGAGTAGTTATTCCTCGAGACTAAGGGCTCTACTGGTAGCTATGTGTTCATCTCTCTCTCTATGTGTGATCTTATTATGATCATGAGCTTTTTAATCAAGTAGATCTACTTTGCTACTCAAGTGATTTAATCAATCTCTGCTTTTCCCCACGTGTGTGAAGGTGATAGTGTGCACACCGTGTGGCACTTAGGCTAGAGATTATAGAAATACTTATCATGAGTATAATTTGAGTTGGATGTCTCTATGAAATTGTGGTGTTTGTTGGAACCATCTAGATCTCAAGGTGACAATGTGGGGTTATCTAGATGGGGAATGCGAACTTTGAGGTGTGCTGTTATAGCCCTACCATGGATTAGAGTTGTCCAACCAGAGAGTAGTTCAGAGTAGCATAATGAAGAAAAAATATTTATATGAGAGTGTCCACTAGTGAAAGTATGATCCCTAGGCCTTGTTTCTAAGCATTGAAACACCGTTTACTACTAGATCTGTTACATGTTTGCTTGCTCTGATTGCCTTTAGTCTCTTCTTCCCGTCAAGCTCTTTTTTGGCGTTGTTGTCTTATAGTCATCCATATCACTTGTATTTCACTAGCTCTTTGCCGAACTAGTGCACCTATACACCTGACAAGTGTATTGGGTGTGTTGGGGGACACAAGAGACTTCTTGTATCTTGATTGCAGGGTTGCTTGAGAGGGATACCTTTGACCACTTCCTCCCTGAGTTCGATAAACCTTGGGTGATCCACTTAAGGGAAACTTGCTGCTGTCCTACAAACCTCTGCAATTGGAGGCCCAACACTGTCTACAAGAATAGAAGCGTGCGTAGACATCACCGGCCACCAAGAGGGAGTTGGGGAGGACTCGGCCTCCCCCTTTCCGCCTCTCCCACCCATAAAAGGAAAGGGTGGGGCGCACCTTGGCCCTCATCCCAAACCCTAGGCCGGCGCCTGCTCCCAGCCGCCAGCACCCTTGCCCCTCCTTGTTGCTGCCGCCTTTCCCAAGCCACTGGCGCCTCCTCCTCCCCTTAGCGCCTAAATCCTAGCCACTAAGGCCCTCTCTAATCCACCATACATGCTCCAGCTTAGGCGAATACCTACATGATATACTCCTCCACCTCCACCACCACATCGTCGTGCTGCTGGAATCGCGAGGAGATCTACAACCTCCTCTGCCTGCTGGAACAAGGGAGAGGAAGGTCTTTATCGAGTACCGAACGTCTGACCGACTATGAAAGCGCTGTTGAAACTTGGCGCCGGAAGGATCGTCTTCGCGATCTTGATATTGGCAAGTGAACGACTACATCAATCACGAGAATCTGATCTCTTTAAACGCTTTGGATATTCGAGGGTTAGTACTCTATGAACTCGTTGCACCGATCTCGTAGATTAGATCTTGGCTTTTGTGTGTTCGTGCGATAGATTTTTTTTTGTTTTCCATGCTACGAACCCCAACACAACTATCATATTGAATTTATTCTCTCCAAACACTCCCATCCTATAGATGGTGTCCATAAATAGCATTACTACTTATCTCTTCTTTATTATTTCTTTAAAGTATTTAAGGTGAATATTATGACAATGACAAGAGTTGATAGATCAAGAATTGATAGGCTAAGAATTTATAGATCAATAGTTGATTACTCAACATTGATTTTCAACAGATATTAGATAATGATTCAATAGAGGTGATAAGGATTAATATAGATAGAAAGATATGTGCTAAATGGTCTTGACTTGTTTTCCTTCCTACTAAATAGGTACTAATGAATTAATATATAAGAGTAAGATAATTCAAGATTTAGTTATTAAATTCTTGTTACTTGAGTTATTTGCTTAACTTGGTATTCATGAGTTGTTGTAATGAATACTATGATATGATCTCTTAAGGATCAGATATTAATCATTAAGCAATGTGTTGTGGTTTCATATTTACCCAAAATAAGGTTTTAGCAAAGGTAATATTGAAACTTATCATAGTCAACTTGATGATCTACTTCAGTTCCACCAAGTTAAGAGAAGCTTCAATCACTTTGATCAGTTTTGTTCAAAAAGCGCGAAAAATATTCGGATTTTCTATGCATGAATGCAATGCACACATCTGAGTTCAGCTTATTTCTAAGCTCTAATGTTGGGATGTTACTGGTGTCGATCTTTCCCACCTGGAAGCAGAAACTCCCGAACATCAGTTCGACTCTGTCTCCCTCGGAGTCAAAGTTTTGGCGAGTTGCCGGCGAGTGGATGGTGAAGTCGATGGCGCCGAAGAAGAGGTGATTCTCCATCGCGGATGAGTTGAAGACGATGGTGGACATGACCGTCACGATCGCACGATCAGCGCCCCCAGTTCCCATAGACGGCGCCAATTGACGAGGGTTCGACTCGGCAATGCCCATTGTTATGGACTTGGGTTTAGAGAAGATGGGAGGCTGGAGATCATGAGACGGTTAACTGACACGCAACAAGGGGACACGAAGTTTACCTAGGTTCAGGCTCCCAGAGGGAAAACCATACTCCTGCTTGTCTGTTCTTGATTGATGGAGAAACCAAAGGTTACAGGTGTGTGCAGATTGGATCTGACATGAGGTGTGTGTATGAGAGTTGAGGGTGATCCTCCTCGCTGTGCCATCCTGGTATTTATATGGGGAGGTTGCCAACACCCGGATTTTTAATCCCAGATGCCTGTTATGCCGTACATCGCAATCCCAGGATTACCATTTTTGCGAGACATAATGAAATGGTAGCACAGAACATCATCAATTACAAACCATAATAGTCTTACAAATAGTTGATCTCATGATCAACTTTGATTACAAACAAAGCAGCGGAAATAATAATAATATAATAACATGGTCGGGGCTCCATCTCCAGGGCAGTCAATGCTGACGATGGGAGAGGATTCTAGTTATCGTAGACGTCCTGATGTCCATCCTCCTTGTAGTCTCCTTCATAGTCTGGCCATGAGAATAGCCACGGACAAAGCCATGAGTACTTTGAAGTACTCGCAAACTCTTCCTAAAACAGTAAGACCATTCTAATAGGAATCCTAAGCTCTACGTTGAAAGGATACGAATGTCGCCTATAGGGGGGTGAATAGGCGATTAAAACTTTTCCTAGAGTGGCTCAACAAAGGCGGAAAAAAACTAGTGTTTACTTTGTTAAGCACAATCTAGAACAACTAAGGTTCACCTATGTGCACCAACAACTTATGCTAAGCAATACAAGCAACAAAGTGGTAGCAAGATATATATTACTTCAAGCACGAAGGCTATCACAATGTAAAGTGCATAAGTAAAGAGCTTGCGTATAGAGATAACCGAGGCACGCGGGAACAACGATATTTTACCGAGTTCCTCCCAACATGGAGTACGTCTCGTTTGGAGAGGGGTGGTATCAAACCACCAACGCCACAAAAGGCCTCCCTTATTCTCTGATGAATCTCACCCCAACGGGATCGATCCATGCTTCCACTATTGGTGCACTTGTCGGTGGCAACCGGAACCTCTCACAAGGTTGGGGAACTTCTCCACAACTTAATTGGAGGCTCCCAACAAACGCCACCCAGGCCACAATGCCACCAAGGCCACAAAACCGTCTAGGGTTCCAAGAACCCAAGAGGGACAAGCTCCAATGAGTAACTCAAACCAAATCCTCCGAGGAGAACACAAACCGATGCACCAAATGCAATGGCCAGGACACAAGAAGTGCTCAAATCCTTCTCTCCCAAATTCCACCAAAGCTACAAAAGCTTATGGGGGAATAAGAGAGGAAGAACAATGGAGGGAATCCACAAAAGACTCCAAGATCTAGATCCCAATATGTTCCCCTCACTTAGAGGAGAGATTGATTGGTGGGGTTGTAGATCTAGATCTCCTCTTTCAAATCCCTCAAGAATATGCAAGAATCATAGGAGGGATTGAAAGGAAGCAAGCACAAGAAGGTCAACAATGGAGGGGGAAACTTGCAAGAATAGTTTAGAACCATTGGGGAAGAAGGCCCCTTATATAGGTCCCTCCAAAATCCAACCGTTGCAACCCAAAAACACGATTCCCGGTACTACCGGACTTTTTCCCGGCACTACCAGACTTTCCCGGCACTACCGGACATTCCCTGGGGTTCCTGGCGCACCAAACGCATTTTTCTCTACGCTCCCCGGTACCAAAATGTGGTACTACCGGACCTCGGTACTAGCGGATCCTGGTCCGGTACTACCGGTCATCACAGAACAAAAACAGTCATAACTTTTGCATCCGGACTCCGATTTCGATGATCTTGGGCTCGTTTCGAAGAGGACAACAACCTATACAAGATCATGCAAAGAAACATCATATTCAAGCAAGGGATGATATATCCAAATGAAGAAGTAAAAAAACTTCTGCCGCGCTAGGTACTAAAATGCGGTACTACCGCTTTTTGGTACCTAGCCCGGCAGTGGCTATTGGCAACTTGTCAAAAACCTTTTGCGTGCTAGGTACTAAAATGCGGTACTAGCACACTTTGGTACCTAGGAGGGCAGTGTCATTTGGCAACTTGCCAAAACTTAGTGCCGCGCTAGTTACTAAAATGTGGTACTACCACATTTTGGTACCTAGGCAAATTCAAATCGCCATAAGTTTTGATTGGTAACTCCGATCGACCCGATTCCAATTGCGTTGGAAAGAGGACGACATGAGCTACCCTATAAAAGGTGAAAATATTGGTTATCACCAAGTGAGAATATATCATGTATAATAATGTGAGATATCTCACTTGGTGAGAAACCGAAAAGCCGCCAAGATCAAAATCGCAACAAGATACAAACGGAAGATCCGATTTTGATGAACAAGAGATTGTTATGGAGATTAACACAAGCCCTATATCCTCACATGGATAATACCAAATAACAACCAAATATTATGATTCATATATGCAAATGTCTGAGCTCTCTCCGAACAAAGTGACCGAGTTACTCATTTGAGAGCCCCTCTTGACAGTACGGCTATTTATCCTAAACTCGATCTCCTACTAACAATATGATACCGGAAAAAGGGAAAACCTATAAAGATTATACCTTTGCCTTGAGCATTCCACTTGAGCTCTATGTATACGATCTTGCCCTTCTCAAGATGGAACGCCTTTCTTAATTCTTCATCATCGATCCATGATCACCGAGAATGGCAAGCATCAAACATGAGATCTTTTATAGATGGTGAATTTTGAGCTTGCACAATACATCTTCTTCTCATTTCATCGACCTTGAAGCCAACACATGCTCCAAGCGATGTTCTTTCATAAGTTTGTTTGCCACAAGACAATTTTATTTTACAAGTACTTAGTAGTAAAGACCTAGCTTTAGTTGTCTAGATCACTTAAGGGGGAACCTAGTTTCATCTCCACAACTTGTGGGGTCAATTCAAAGTCATTATTCAAGTCACGAGTCCTTTTAGAAAACATCTGACAACGAAACAGTATGGCCATCCAACTGTCCATAACTGCATACGCGGATATTCGAATAGTTTGACAGTATGCAGAGGTGGTACACTTTCACCACAACATTCGATACATCTGTCAGGAATAGTCCCGGATCATCATACTTGGTATGCGGATAATCAATCCTAACCTTTCAATTACACACCCTAGTATAGGCACCTCCCCTATGAGTTTGGCCTCCCAACCATGACCATCTGTTATCTTGGGAACTGCATACGTGGACAGTCACATTCACAAGGTAGCCTTAGCTTACCTCATTTCACGGGGGAACCCATACTAAGACACATAAACTTTCGGTCAAGCCCTACCCAAATTCGGGTATCGTGGTTATACGGTAAAATTGGAATGGTATCGCATCCGAACTAAACCATCAGTTTTTTTTGTCAAAGTCAGGTCACGTACTTCACTCATCATCATCTTCAAGTCATTGTGTCCATAACACATGTCAAAACATTTCAACAGAATGACTCGTCATTCCAAGGTTTTCATAATCATTTGTTCCCATCTATCGCGATCAAGTTTAGTTTAGCACTAGCATCTACCAATGGGGGTGTCACTATTGAGGGGTCCTAATCAAGGGTGACTATCTATATCAAGCTCCAAGCTCTTGATGGCATTTTTCCTAAATTTCCACTAATCATCAATTAATTAACTACTTGAACAACTTTGATAAAAATAAAGAAAGGTAAAGCTTGCAAGTAAAACTTGGGATGGGTATACTCAAGGTGGTATCTTAGTAGTACATGTAGGGGTTCGTAGCATGGAAAAAGAAAATTTTCTACCGCATGCAAACAAAAAAGCCAAGATCTATCTACTAGATTGTAGCAACGAGTCGATAGAGGAACTCGCCCTCGAAGATTCCAAAGCGGTTAACGAGAGCAGATTCTCGTGGGTGATGTAGTCATACTCTTGTCGATCTCAAGATCGCGTAGACGATCCTTCCCAAGGCTGCGTTAAGCGCTTCATGATCACATCGTTGACTTTCGATGAAGACCTTCCTCTCCCTTGTTCCAGCAGGCAGCAGAGGTTGTAGCACTCTCCTCGTGATTCCGGCAGCATGACGGCGTGGTACCGGAAGTAGAGGGGAGATCTCGCAGGGCTTCTCCTTAAGCCGGAGCGAGTATGGTGGACTATGAGAGAGGCCTTGGCGATCTAGGTTTTAGAGGGCACCAAGGGGCGGAGCTTGTCTAGCGGCTAGGGCTTGGGGAAGCCCCAAGTCGGCGTCTAGGAGAAACCCTAGGGCAGCGGCGACTTGCAGGAGGCCGACGGCTAGGGTTAGGGTTTTGGGTGGTGTTGGGTGTAGGGAAGAGGGGCAGCCCTGCCCCTCCTTTTATAGGTGGGAGGGCGCGGCTTGGGAGGAGGGAGTCCTTCCCCAAGTCGGCCTCCTTGGCCGGCGAGTGGAGGGAGAGGAACTCCTCCCCAAGTATGTTTCCTACTCTCCCTCCACCAAGCAAACTTGTCGTTTGACTTTTCAAATTGGCGTTTGACTTTTCAAACTAGGATTTGATTTCTCCCTTTATTTTGCCTAGCCATGATACCTAGTACATGATGCAACCATTCCACATTGTCATGAAACATTCATGTACCCTTCCCCTCCGGAGTGTCGGACCTTCTGGAACCTTCTAGAACATTCCCGATGAAAACATCGGAATTATTCCCCAACTCCGAAACAGGACTTTCCTTATATGAATCTTATTCTCCGGACCATTTCGGATCTCCTCGTGATATCCCGGATCCCATCCGAGACTCCGAACAACATCCAGTCTCTTACTCATCATTCCATAACTACTCAACAACATTGAATCTTAAGTGTGTCTCCCTACGGTTCATGAATTATGCGGACATGATCGAGACACTTCTCCGATCAATAACCAATAGAGGAATCTGGAAATTCATATGGCTCCCACATATTTCTATTATTACTATGCGATCGAATGAACCACTTACATACGATACCAACTTCCCTTTGTCTCATGATAGTTTACTTATCCGAGGTTTTGATCGTCGGTATCTCTGCATGCCTAATTCAACCTCGTTACTGATAAGTACTCTTTTATCGTTCCCGTGGTATGTGATCCCTTGTGAGCCAGTCACATTCTTGCAAGCTAATTGGATGACATTCCACCGAGAGGGCCTAGAGTATATCTATCCGTCATATGGATGGACAAATCCCACTCTTGATCCATGTGTCTCAACCCATACTTTCGAACACTCAATGCCACCTTTGTAGCCACCCAGTTACGGTGTGGTGTTTGATGTCATCAAAGCATCCTTCCGGTGATGGTGATTAGCATGATCTCATGGTCGAAGGAATTAGGTTACTATGTATCAGAAAGCTTATAACAATTGAACTATTAAAATGACTTGATCTTTATGCTACGCTTATCTATAGGAGTATGTCCATCGTACCATTCTCCTAATGATATGATCTTTTTGTTAATAACATCTCAATGTTCATGATAGGGAAACCAAAATCATCTATTAACCAACAAGCTAGTATTATGAAGAGGCTTTACTAGGGACTCTAATTTAGTTTACAAATCACACAAGTATTAATGTTTCTGGTCAATACTATTATAGCATGAATGTAAACATTTATCATAAACACAAAGATATAATAATAACTACATTTATTATTGCCTTTAGGGCATATCTCCAACAGTCTCCCACTTGCACTAGAGTCAACTAATCTAGATTACATGGTAATATACCGAACACCCATGGCGGTTTGGTGCTGGTCATTTTTTGCCCTCGGGAGAGGTTTAGTCAACGGATCCGCCACATTCAGATCTGTGTGTACTTTGCAAATCTTTATGTCACCATCTTGGACATGTTCTCGAATAGCGTGAAAACGTAGCTTGATGTGCTTCAGCTTCTTGTGTGACCTTGGTTCTTGCGCATTGGCTATGGCACCCATGTTATCATAGTAGATAGACATTGGGTCCAGCGCACTTGGAACCACACCGAGCTCTGTAATGAACTCCTTCATCCATATCGCTTCTTGTGAAGCCTCCGAAGTAGCTATGCATTCCGATTCAGTTGAACATCTCGCCACAACGCTTTGCTTTGCACTCCTCCAGCTAACTGATGCACCATTCAAAGTAAATACGTATCCAGATTGAGATTTAGAATCATCCGGATCGGTGTTCCAACTAGCATCGGTGTAACCAATAACAACGAGCTGTTCATCACCTCCATAAGAAATAACCATATCCTTAGTTCTTCTCAAGTACTTAAGGATGTTTTTGACCGTTGTCCAATGATCCACTCCTGGATCACTTTGATATCTGCTAGTCAAACTAACAGCATATGCAATGTCGGGTATAGTACATAGCATGGCATACATTAGAGATCCTATGGCTGAGGCATAGGGAGTCTTACTCATCCTTTCTCTATCTTCTGCCGTTGCTGGACTTTGAGTTTTACTCAAGGTCGTATTGGGAAACATGGGTAAGAACCCTTTCTTGCTATCTTCCATTCCAAACCTCTTTGAAACTTTGTCCAAATATGTACTTTGTGACTATGATATTAGGCGTCTTGATCTATCTCTATAAATCTTTATGCCTGATATGTAAGCTGCTTCACCAAGATCTTTCATTGAAAAACTATTGTTCAAATATTCCTTGACACTATTAAGAAGGTCTACATCATTCCCAATCAAGAATATGTCATCTACATATAGTATTAAGAATGCTACAGAGCTCCCACTCACTTTCTTGTAAATACAAGCTTCTCCATAAGTTTGTATAAAACCAAAACTTTTGATTACCTTATCAAAACGTTGATTCCAACTTCGGGATGCTTGCTTCAACCCATATATGGACCGTTGAAGTTTGCATACCTTGTTAGAATCTTTAGGATCGACAAAACCTTTGGGTTGCATCATATACAACTCTTCATCAATGTCTCCATTGAGGAACGCCGTTTTGACATCCATCTGCCATATCTCATAATCGTAATATGCAGCGATTGCTAACATAATCCTCACAGACTTTAGCTTCGCTACTGGTGAGAAAGTCTCATCGTAGTCAACTCCTTGAATTTGTCGAAACCCTTTTGCGACAAGTCGAGCTTTATAGACAGTAACATTACCATCAGCATCTGTTTTATTCTTGAAAATCCATTTGTTCTCGACAGCCTTCCGGCCATCTGGTAAGTCCACCAAAGTCCATACTTGGTTTTCGTACATGGATCCAATTTCGGATTTCATGGCTTCTTGCCATTTATTGGAATCTGGGCTCATCATCACTTCCTCATATGTCGCAGGGTCATCGGTGTTGTCCACCAACATGACACTCATAACGAGATCATACCAATCTGGAGTGGTATGAGTTCTCGTTGACCTGCGAGGTTCTGTAGCAACTTCAACCGAAGTTTCATGATCATCATCATTAGCTTCCTCTCTTATTGGTGTAGGCGCCACAGGAACTACTTCTGGTGCTGCGCTACTCGCAAGTTCGAGAGAAGGTTTAACAACCTCATCGAGTTCTACTTTCCTTCCAGTCACTTCTTTCGAGAGAAATTCCTTCTCTAGAAATGATCCATTCTTGGCAACGAAGATTTTTCCCTCGATCTATGATAGAAGGTATACCCAATAGTTTCCTTCGGGTATCCTATGAAGACGCATTTTTCCTCTTTGGGTTCAAGCTTGTCCGGTTGTAACTTATTTACATAGGCTTCGCAACCCCAGACTTTAAGGAACGACAATCTAGGTTTCTTCCCAAACCATAATTCATACGGTGTCGTTTCAACGGATTTAGATGGTGCCCTATTTAAAGTGAATGCGACTGTTTCTAATGCATAACCCCAAAACGATAGTGGTAAATCTGTAAGTGACATCATAGAATGAACCATGTCTAAGAGAGTTCGATTACGACGTTCGGACACACCATTACGCTGTGGTGTTCCCGGCGGTGTCGATTGTGAAAGTATTCCGCATTTCTTCAAATGCTCGCCAAACTCGTAACTTAGATATTCACCTCCACGATCAGAACGTAGAAATTTAATCTTCTTGTTATGTTGATTCTCCACCTCACTTTGAAATTCCTTAAACTTCTCGAAAGTTTCGGACTTATGTTTCATGAAATATATATACCCATATCTACTCAAGTCATCTGTGAAGGTAAGAACATAACGATAACCACCGCGCGATGCTACACTCATTGGACCACACACATCGGTATGTATGATTTCCAACAAGTCCGTAGCTCGCTCCATCATACCAGAAAATGGAGTCTTAGTCATTTTACCCATTAGACATGCTTCGCATCTTTCAAGTGATTCGAAATCAAGTGATTCAAGAAGTCCATCGGAATGGAGTTTCTTCATACACTTTACTCCAATGTGACCAACACGACAGTGCCACATATAGGTCGATTTATCGCTCAATTTCAAACGTTTAGCTTCAATGTTATTAATATGTGTATTTCCACTATCGAGATTCAATAAGAATAGACCATCTATCAAAGGTGCATGTGCATAAAACATATTACTCATATAAATCGAACAACCATTATTATCGGACTTAAACAAGTAACCGTCTCGCAATAAACATGATCCAGATATAATGTTCATGCTCAACGCAGGCACCAAATAACAATTATTTAAGTATAAAACTAATCCCGATGGTAGATGAAGAGGTAGCGTGCCGACCGCGATCACATCAACCTTTGATCCATTTCCAACGCGCATCGTCACCTCGTTCTTCGCTAGCTTCCGTTTATTCTGACACTGCTTTTGAGTTACAAATATGAGCAACGAACCAAGATATCAAATACCTGTGCACTACTACGAGTACTAGTGAGATACACATCAATAACATGTATATCGTATATACCTTTCTTCTTGATGTTGCCGTTCTTCAAATCCTCCAAGTACTTTGGGCAATTCCGCTTCCAGTGACCCTCTCCCTTGCAGTAAAAGCACTCAGTATCAGGCTTAGGTCCAGCCTTGGTCTTCTTCGCCGGTGCGGCAACTTTCTTACCACCCTTCTTGAAGTTACCCTTTTTCTTAGACTTGCCTTTCTTGAATTTGGTGGTCTTATTGACCAACAACACTTGATGCTCTTTTTTGATCTCCACTTCTGCATATTTCAACATGGAGAAGAGTTCTGGCAACATCGTGTTCATGTTTTGCATATTGTAGTTCATCACAAAGTTCTTGTAACTTGGTGGTAGTGATTGGAGGACACGGTAAATCCCCAAAGCATTAGGAATCACTATACCCAAACTTTGGAGTTTGTTTGCGTGCCCAGACATCTTAAGCACATGCTCACTGACGGAGCTGCCCTCTTCCATCTTGCAGTTAAAGAACTTTTCAGAAGCCTCATAACTCTCAACTGCCGCGTGAGCCTCAAATATCATTTTGAGTTCACGGACAATATCATGTGGGTCATGGTTCTCAAACCTTTCTCAAGCTCCGATTCCAAACCATACAAGATAGCACATCGAATCGTGGAGTCTTGATTCTTCCGAGTGAGGTAAACATTCTTTACTTCATCGGTAGCATCACCGCACGCTGGTCACCCAATGTGCATCCAAAGACATAGGTCAAATTACCAGCATTGAGGACAATCCTCAAATTGCGGAACCAATCCGCGAAGTTGCTTCCATTGTTTTTCAACTTTTCTTTCTCTAGGAACGCATTAAAATTGATGGTAGGGGCCGCCATTGATCTACAGCATATTTGCAATAGTTTAGACTAAGTTTATGAAAAATTGAGTTCTAATTAATAGTTAAATTAATATAGGTGAACTCCCACTCAAAACAATATCCCTCAAATTGTTTTAGTGATCACATGAACCAAATCCACCACATCAAAACCGATCATCACGAGAGTTGATGTAGCTTCAATGGCGAACAATCAACATGTTCATCATATCTACTATATGACTCATGCTTTACCTTTCGGTGATCCGTGTTTCGAGACCATGTCTGTACATGCTAGGCTCGTCAAGATCAAACCTTAGCTTCTGCATGAGAAAATCTGGCTTGCTCACGTTGTATACACTCGCAGAATCTAACACACCCGATCATCACGTGGTGCTTCGAAACAACGAGGTTTAGCAACGGTGCTTACTAAGGATGAACACTTTAAAACTTGAAATTTGTGTGCTTGAGGGATCATCTTATAATGCTACCTTCGAAAACTAAGCAATACAAGATGCATAAAGGATTAACATCACATGCAATTCATAATATGTGATATGATATGGCCTTTCTTCTTGTGCTTTCGATCTCCATCTTCAAACACGAACATGATCTCCATCATCACCAGCATAGCGTCAAGGTCAATGTCACCGTTTCATGGTTGTCGTCCACCAGCTCCAACTATTACAACTACTTTGAATAGACACGCGGGTCTTAACAGGATTTAAAGACAACCATATGGCTCCTGCCGGTTGCCAACTTACAATAAGGAACATTGCATACATCAAATATAATCACAATCATGGCCATATCACATCACAGCACACCCATGTAAAACAAAGTTAGACGCCTCTAATTTTCTTTGCATATTTTACGTGGTTTGGGGCTTTCAATAAGTGTCGATCTAACTTACAAACAAGAACCACTACGTTGATGTTTGAACTATCAAGTGCCCGTTGTAAATTGGATCTATACTATAGTGGGAGAGACAGACACCCGCAAAGCCACTTATGCAATACAGGTTGCATGTTGAGCGTGGAGCAAGTCTCATGAACGATGTCATGTAAGGTTAGCCCGAGCCGCTTCACCCATCATACCACAAGATGCAAATTACACAAGAAGCAATTGATAATAAAAGCACCACCGCCCACAATGACCATTGTGTTCTACTCATGCAACAGATCTACATATAGACACGGCTCTGATACCACTGTAGGGTTTCGTAGCATGGAAAAAGAAAATTTTCTACCGCATGCAAACAAAGAAGCCAAGATCTATCTACTAGATTGTAGCAACAAGTTGATAGAGGAACTCACCCTCGAAGATTCCAAAGCGGTTAACGAGAGCAGATTCTCGTGGGTGATGTAGTCGTACTCTTGTCGATCTCAAGATCGCGTAGACGATCCTTCCGGCGCTGCGTTCCGGCAGCGCTTCCACAGTCGATCACATGTTCGGTACTCGATGAAGACCTTCCTCTCCCTTGTTCCAGCAGGCAGCGGAGGTTGTAGCACTCTCCTCGCGATTCCGGCAGCACGACGGCGTGGTACCGGAAGTAGAGGGGAGATCTCGCAGGGCTTCGCCTTAAGCCGGAGCGAGTATGGTGGACTATGAGAGAGGCCTTGGCGATCTAGGGTTTAGAGGGCACCAAGGGGTGGAGCTTGGCCGGTGGCTAGGGCTTGGGGAAGCCCCAAGTCGGCGGCTAGGAGAAACCCTAGGGCGGCGGCGACTTGCAGGAGGCCGGCGACTAGGGTTAGGGTTTTGGGTGGTGTTGGGTGTAGGGAAGAGGGTCAGCCCTGCCCCTCCTTTTATAGGTGGGAGGGTGCGTCTTGGGAGGAGGGAGTCCTTCCCCAAGTCGGCCTCCTTGGACAGCGGGTGGAGGGAGAGGAACTCCTCCCCAAGTAGGTTTCCTACTCTCCCTCCACCAAGCAAACTTGTCGTTTGACTTTTCAAATTGGCGTTTGACTTTTCAAACTAGGATTTGATTTCTCCCTTTATTTTGCCCAGCCATGATACCTAGTACATGATGCAACCATTCCACATTTCCATGACACATTCATGTACCCTTCCCCTCCGGAGTGCCGGACCTTCCGGAACCTTCTAGAACATTCCCGATGAAAACATCGGAATTATTCCCCAACTCCGAAACAGGACTTTCCTTATATGAATCTTATTCTCTATACCATTCTGGATCTCCTCGTGATATCCCGAATCCCATCTGAGACTCCGAACAACATTCAGTCTCTTACTCATCATTCCATAACTACTCAACAATATCGAATCCTTAAGTGTGTCTCCCTACGGTTCGTGAATTATGCGGACATGATCGAGACACTTCTCCGATCAATAACCAATAGAGGAATCTGGAAATTCATATGGCTCCCACATATTTCTACGATTACTATGCTATCGAATGAACCACTTACAGACGGTACCAATTTCCCTTTGTCTCACGATAGTTTACTTATTCGAGGTTTTGATCGTCGGTATCTCTGCATGCCTAGTTCAACCTCGTTACTGATAAGTACTCTTTTCTTGTTCCCGTGGTATGTGATTCCTTGTGAGTCAGTCACATGCTTGCAAGCTAATTGGACGACATTCCACCGAGAGGGCCCAGAGTATATCTATCCGTCATATGGATGGACAAATCCCACTCTTGATCCATGTGTCTCAACCCATATTTTCCGAACACTCAATGCCACCTTTATAGCCACCCAGTTACGGTGTGGTGTTTGATGTCATCAAAGAATCCTTCCGATGATGGTAATTAGCATGATATCATGGTCGAAGGAATTAGGTTACTATGTATCAGAAAGCTTATAGCAATTGAACTATTAAAATGACTTGATCTTTATGTTAGGCTTATCTATAGGAGTATGTCCATCATATCATTCTCCTAATGATATGATCTTGTTGTTAATAACATCTCAATGTTCATGATAGGGAAACCACAATCATCTATTAACCAACAAGCTAGTATTATGAAGAGGCTTTACTAGGGACTCTAATTTAGTTTACAAATCACACAAGTATTAATGTTTCCTGGTCAATACTATTATAGAATGAATGTAAACATTTATCATAAACACAAAGATATAATAATAACTACATTTATTATTTCCTCTAGGGCATATCTCCAACAGTACACATAGTGAGGCTTGCATGGTATCTTGTTGTTAATAACATCTCAATGTTCATGATAGGGAAACAACAATCATCTATTAACCAACAAGCTAGTATTATGAAGAGGCTTTACTAGGGACTCTAATTTAGTTTAAAAATCACACAAGTATTAATGTTTCCTGGTCAATACTATTATAGCATGAATGTAAACATTTATCATAAACACAAAGATATAATAATAACTACATTTATTATTTCCTCTAGGGCATATCTCCAACAGTACACATAGTGAGGCTTGCATGGTATAGCTTGCATGGTTTAGCTTAGCTTGTCTTGATTTTGGTAAGGTGGTCAAAGTTCTCTTCCTCGTCTTCTTAAAATTCTTCCTCCTCGTAGCTTGAATTGGTACTAGCGTCTATAAATAAATACGAGGTACACAATTACCAAACAATAATTAGATACCTCTATTTAACACTCAAGAGTCACACTAGATGATCTAGCATAATCTCTATCATTACAAGCAAAGGGTGATAAGATTTCATTTCTCTTATTTTTAGAAAAGCAATTTATACTCATTGAAAACTACTTAAAATTTAATATTCTCCAATTCAAGTATGGGATCATCTTGACACATGTCATCACCACATATTCTAATACCTAAGAATGTGTTTTAAAGTGGTTGGTCTAATTTACAAAGCTTAGCACTACTATTTAATAATATTTTAGGGACTAGAAATGACTATAAAGCCATTCTTTAATTTTGGTCCAAGACTACTTTATGTAAGTATGTATATTTTTACATATTCAGAAAGGTCAGGGAAAATGTGATTTTTGAGAGTTGGAATCAACTCAATATCACTTATGGTTGAATTTTGAAAAATGTTTAAAGTTGCAAAAGCTATTGTTTTGTTATTTTTACCAAGGCTGATCTATAGTTGCAAATTGTTTGAATCCAATGAGAGTGATTAGAGATTTTCATCTACTTTAAAAAAAATTGGATTCATTACATTTGGTTTAGTGAATCTTCTTGAATTGATTTTTAAAGTTAACTACAGTATAGGATTTTCAAATAAAAGACAAATCTAGATTTGAATCGATGGGCTACGCGCGGGAATGCTAATGGGCTGTCCCAACTATGCAACGCGTGCCCAGCAGGCTGCTCTGGGGCTGGTCCCACACGCCAGCGGCTAGTCAAACGCGAAGCGGTACCAGCTAATCTGGGCCTTAGGAATAGAGCGCGATCAATGGCTGAGCGTCGTCGTCTCCATAGCAGGGCTCGCACGAGACAGAACCCTAGCTCTACGGCGGGGGTCGTCGGGGGCTTACCAGGGCTCTAGAAAGGTATGGCGATGGGGGCGAACGAACGGGTCGACGATGGTGGTTCGACTGGTGGTCGCGGCAGCTCCCAGGGCGGCTCCTAGCTTCGGCTCCTTCCTTCCTCTGCAGCGGCGAACTTTGGTGAAATTCCGGTGGGGTGGCGCTCGCCTTGCTCCAGGGTTGGGTACGAGAGGTTGTTTGGTGAGAGAGGAGTGGAGGGCTCTATTTATACTGTGGCGAAGGGGGCACAACGGCATGACTCGGGCTCGCCGGAGACGCAGTTACAGTGAACTACATGCATGGCCAAGGGTGTAGGTAGACGCATTGCTTTAGGGCGATCGTCATGCCCACAGTGGCACGATGAGGCGTGGTCTATATCGTTCTAGAACATCCGTGCTCTACGGCGGTACCGTCGGCATTCATCACGACGTACGGTGGTCACGGCGATCGCGCGGTTAAACGAGCATGTCTGGGCGCTTGCTGGAGTCACGGCGAACGTAATGGTGCAAGGTGAGAGCGAGGCGCGGCGTGTGCGCGCGAGTTTCTCGGCGCTCTGGCGCGGCGACCGGCATGGTCTAGTGTTAAATGGGCACGGTTGTGCTGGCGTCTCCTCGAGCGGTCTTTGGTCGAGGCGTGCATAGGCAGAGGTGGTGACGTCGGGACTATCTCCTAGACATCGTGGGCGAGGGTGGCGCGGTCTGTGGCGGCGTGTCCGCGTCGGGGTGGCAAGCTGAGCTCGGGTACAATTTTTTGCACTGCTCATTTGATCGAGTGAGAGAGCTCCTTCGCATGGGCTGGTACTGATGGAGTTAAGGGCACGACGTACGAGCTCGATGAGGTCACAAATATGATCAAATGTTTGATCAAAACAGTGTATAGTTATTGAGTTTGTATATGATCACCAGGTGTTCGATCTAATGGCCGCAAAAACTAAACCATCATCATTTCCAGTGATTTTTGGTGGGTGTTCTAGTACTAATATTGGTAGTCTATGGGCGTAATGGTTTGCTAAGTGGTGAAAGTTTGAGTGGTTTTCCAAAAATGACTATCTTGATACATAAGATAGATTTAAATTTGAATTGCCTCTCAAAAGGATTTGAAAATATTTTTGCAAGGTTGAAAAGCTCCATTCGGTTTAGTGTCACTAGGTCTAGCAAGGGGAGAAAATTAAAAAAAAGTTTCTGTTTGAGTTAGTTGCTAGAGATGCTCAAAGTGAGCTAGTGGTTAACTTCGAAAAAAATGACCATTAGGTCATATGCTTCATATTTAAACTTTCTTTAGTTTTGATCTGGTTTGGATTTGACCTATGGTTTTGATCTTTAAACCATTTCTCATCATTTACAATAATCAAACACGGCATTGCAAGCATTCATACGCACGTGCATTAAGATTTAGGTTTAATTAATAAAAGCTTTTATTAACCCTAATCTTGGTTAATTAGAAATTGATCATCATTAATATTTTTGGGGTGTTACAGAGGCTAGGTATCAGGATAGGTCGAGTCGGTTACAAATTAGGGTTAACTCCTTTGAAATTATATCTACACTTAACCGTGTTTTCCAAGAAGTCGAGTTCTCTCCGGGCTTGGGCCATCTTGTCTTCTTGGGCTTCACGATTACAGCAGGATTTGCTTGTGGGCATCCGCTAGGTTGGACTAGGTAGGCCAATGTTGGATATCCGTAGAGCATATCTATGTCACTCTCCGTCCTTAGCCACCGTAGTCCTAGTCCTAATGAGCGGATGCGGAGGTAGCAGAGAAATGGGACACGATTAGTAGTAGACGATTAAAGAATATGCTGGCACGCGAAGGACCATGGACTTGCACCCAGCGAGAAATCATGTTTTCCCTTTCCACGGATACGAGTCTGGCTCCGTGGAATCATCCAAAATCAGCGTTTCTCCAAGACCAACCTTTCCTGCTTTAAGACTTGTGTTGTGTAGGAAATCTTTTCTCCGTGAGCAAACAAACATCCTTATTTCTCTCGCCAGGTGCGAGAAAAGGGATACGGGCAAGCAAACACGTCCTTAGTGTGTAGATTCACTCCGAACCTACACATTAAAATGTGTTTAGATTCATCTTTTTCATAAAATTTAAAACATCTTATATTTTGAAGCAAATGGAGTAGTAACTTATGTCTTGTATTGTCATGCAATGTCTCGTTTACAAATTTGTTTTTTATCAATTATATAATGACATGTAATATCACAAAGTTAAATCTATGCTTTGCATGTTAACATACTAGTCATAGCGGAGGCAGCGAGCCAGGCAGCGAGTGCGAGAGCTCGTGCGCGACAAAGGCAGCATGGTCCATGCCTAGCTAGCTCTGCCTGCCTCTGCGCGGAGCAGCTGTGCTTTCGCTGGACTCCACTTCCGCGCTCCCTCGTGTCCACGCGCGTACGGGGTGGACTCCTCTGGCTGCTAGCTACACACCTTGGCTCTCTCGCGGTGTATCGGGACGTGCTGCAGTGCCGAGTTCTCATGTCGGGGAGCTCCTCGACAGGCGGAGTATACAGACGGAAGCTTCAGCAGGTAGTAGGTCAAAGTCCTCCTAGGTTTCACGTGCGGAAACTGACGGATTTGTTTGCTTTTGGGGTTACAATTTAATCCGTTGGAGCGATATGGATTTTGTTTCTTGTCATGTGCAACTCTGACCCATCGATCCATCGATCGGTACTCGCTCATCTACCGTTAAGAGATGAACCGGTTTACCTGGTTCTCAAAGCTGTCATTTTGATCGCGTGCAAACTACGGGTGCCCGCGATCTGGGACTACTCCCTGATCCGTAGTTTGGAGTTGAGCTACAAATTCTATAGGGAGACGGCGTCGTCGTGCCGATGCATGTACCTACTATATATGCGCGGCCGCAACCATGGATTTTAGGAAGAGTTGAGCTCGTAGAATCGTCAGTGACTCGTACCGATTAGCATATTAAATAACGGGCCGGTAAAAGGCCAGACGGCCCAGCTTTATGGAAAGCTCGACGAGCTACTTATCACGTTATGTGAACCTTTTTACTAAAGATGCCACCACAAAGACTCAAAGAGGCAACCACGTTATTAGAAACTATATAAAGCGTGGTCAGTTTCTGACCATTTTTCCTTTCTTTTTGAAACAGATTCAAAACATAAACCTTACTTAAAATCGATGAGGCTAAGCTCGTTGGGTAAAGAAAAATCTTTGCCTAGCTATTCACTTCCGGCGGCCAGTAACTCCATTTTAATAACAAAAGAGAGAGTAACTTTAGGCGACCCAGCCGCTTCACGGCCATCGATCGGTAATAATCTCTTGAGTTAGTTGAAGACTTGATGATGTTGCTACCGGCCCGCTGATCGTTCTGAAAAATTAAGAGGCTGACTCAGATCACCATCAGCGCAATGTTGTGCGTGCAAAAACCCGTTGGGACTGTTAGGAATAATTAATTACACATTAATTATGGGATAATCCTCACTTGTAACCGCATAGCAGTTAGGCCCTGGAGCATTGCCTCTAGGAACCGACTCCGGGAACCGATATACTCGCGTCTATTCACCTTGTATATAAGTTCAGATCCTTCATCAATAAAGATAAATGTTCATTCACTTGTCTCTCGTTTCTATTCTTCACACGTTATCAGCACTGCCTCTACCAACGGAGCAAAAGCCAAAATCCGGCAATCACCGGAGAAACAAGAACAAGAGAAGAAGAACAAAAAGGTATGGATGCCTCGGAGAAATTCGTAAGTTTCTTCTTCCATCTTCTTCACCAGGATGGCCGACGGACCCGCTCTTGCAGCCCCTCCTCCGTCGCCACCGTGCCTAGAACATGGCTGGGCTTGCCCACGCCTTGGACCTGTGGCGCCTGTTGAGGAAGAGGCCGAGCTCGCGGCGCCTCCACCCTTCAACCTGCCGTCTTCAACCCTGGCGACAACACCGTCAAGCGCCGAATTCGCGCAGCGCCTCCCCGTGTCGGCTGCTCGCCGTTGAGAGAACAGCGGCGGGGGCGGGTGGATTGGCGGAGCCAGAGGAGCGCCGGCGGAAAAAGGGGAGGAGTGGGGAGTGATTTTTGTGAGTCGGGAAGATGCGATGCGTAACTGCTCCCTACTGCCTTATCTGTTCATTTCGAGCGGTCGAGAAACGTCTAGGTCCAGGTCCCGTACGACTTGGCCAGGACTCTGTTCACGTATGTGACAAGAAAAAAAGAGCTAAACGGAAAACAAAAGTGGCCGAAGGTCACTATATTGGACTGCCTAGTTTCGGTCTAATACGTGGAAATTTCGTTTCTCTTTTCTGTTTAGCTTTTTAGCTGTTCAGTTTTTGTAAATACTTTTTTTTAGTACTATGTGTATTTAAAAAATATGTGATTTAATATATTTCCATCTGTACACATGTTGAGATTTATTACATTCGTCGTTTGCAATTGAGATTTTCAATTTCTTGCAATAGATCAATTCATCGTCTTAATTGAGTCATTTTGACTCGATACAAGCACGAATTGGTATGCAAAATTCAAAGTGATTTCTTTAAATTGATGTTTTGGAAACACAAGGTAGTGGCCAGATCTACTGCACTGCAGATTATCACCACTACTGTTTAAAGCCTATATTTTGTCATATTTGACACTATGATTGCTTAACAATGTGCTCTCCTAAACATTTTATTAAGTCATGACATACGGCATTAGAAGTATGAGTATCTACTGATTTCATCAGATTATACTCTCTAGTGCTGCGAGACGGACTCCGAATATTCTTCGGAGATTATCTACAATGTGTCATACTTAACAATTTAAAGTTCACACTAATGATTTCGAGCCCACTTCTTGAAGTCATCATTTAATTTTGCATAGTTTATTACAACATGACCATGATGGATTTTAATTTACTGAACGTAGATTAATATTCTCTAGTTTACCATGTAGGTAACCGATGGCTGAAAAAGAGTTCGATTCACTCGAGCTTAATGGCCACAACTACCCTACATGGGCCATGGACATCAAGATCGCTCTTGCGTCCCGTGGGATAGTGCGTGCCATCCAAAATCCAGATGACCCCCTTCCGGCTGGAGCCGCACCGCTGAGAGAAGAGCAGAAATATGTTGCCTTGTACATTATAAGGCACCATATTCACCCGGATCTTAAGTCCGAGTATTTGGAGGAGGAATCCCCATTTACTTTGTTTCAGGCCCTCAAGACGAGGTATGAAAAGCAGAAGGCAGTTGTCCTGCCCGAAGCACTTCATGATTGGACTTATCTTCGATTCCAGGACTTTAAGTCCGTCGGGGATTATAATCATGAGGTTCATAAGATAAGTTCCAAGCTGCGCTTTTGCGAGAAGGAACCCACAGATGCGGAAAAGATAAAAAAAACTCTATCCACTATGCTCCCATCTGAAAGGCTCCTCCGGAAGATATCGCTCGCGACTACCAGGTCTATTCAGACCTTATTCATATCCTACTTCAGGCTGAAAAGCATGATGAGCTTCTTGCTAAGAATGGCTCTCAACGCCCGGTTGGTTCCCAACCTTTGCCGGAAGTTCATATGAATGTCGCGAACGAAAGAAAGTTTGGTGGTTCCTTCAACGGCAACCAATCAAACTTTAAGGGTAAGCGTAAGCGCAAACGGAACAGGAAGCCTCGAAACTCGGACCGTGGGAAAGGCACCGCAAAGCCAAAGTATGATAAAACTAGGCTTTGTGACAAGTGTGGATGCTACACGCATCCTACTAACAAGTGCAAGACCCCAAATCATCTGGCAATCCTCTACCAGCAATCCCAAGAACGCAAGGCACCTCAAGGGAAAAGGTTTGAAGCCAACTTCGACCTTCATCCAGATGGCACCAATGGAGCTGGTTGTTCGCAAGATGCTCCTCCTGGACCTAGCAACACCATGACTCTCCAGCAGCCCGAGGATCCTATGAGCACGGAGAACATGATGATTGAGTACGCCTCAAACGACGTGTTTGGAGACTTCGACTAGTCCCACTATCTCCTTAGTGATCACTTTATTTTATGTCCATTTGTGATGTTGTAATAAGAACATAAGTATTATTGTTGTCATTTATATTGTATCAGCACTTTGATATAATAAAGATTGTATTCTATGTATCTAAATAAGGTTTTCTTATTGAAAATTCTTCATTTTTATATATAGCTCTCTACGGGGACAATCCGATGGAAGAGGAATTATGCCTTGTGGACAGTGCTACCACAAACTCCATACTGAGGGAGTTGAAATATTTTCAGACTCTGAAGAAGATGAATGGAGATATTTTAACTATCGCTGGACGCGATACGGTAATTGTTGGCACTTGACGTGCCATATTTACCCTCTCAAACGGTACACAAGTGACAATTAAGGATGCCTTGTTGTATCCCGATTCGTCACGTACCTTAATCAGTTATCGAGATATCCGTAAGAATGGTTTTCATATTGAAACCCATGAAGACAACAAAGAAGAGTATCTGCTCTTCACAAAAGATAACGGATATGGCAAGCAAGTACTTGAAAAAATTCCTTCTCTGTCGTCCGGACTGTACTATACGTACATCAAGCCCGTAGAACATGTTGCTTACAAGGTAATATTCCAGAATGTTAACGCATTTCAAACTTGGCATGATCGACTAGGCCATCCCGGTATCGGGATGATGCGGAAGATTACTAGCAATTCTATTGGTCATAATTTGCATGAGTCAAAATTCCCTCAGTCATCAGACTTTGTGTGTACATCATGTGCCACGGGGAAGCTAATTTTGAGGCCTTCGCACATCAAAATACAAGTTGAACCACTTCAGTTCCTTGAGCGAATTCAAGGTGATATTTGTGGTCCTATCCAACCATTATCTGGACCATTCAGGTATTTCATGGTTTTAATTGACGCATCTACACGATGGTCACACGTGTGTCTTCTTTCCACACGAAACCATGCATTTGCCAAGATAATGAGGGAAGTAATTAAGTTACAGGCCCATTATCCAGAAAGTCGAATTAAATCAATTCGCATGGACAATGCTGCAGAATTCTCTTCACGCGCCTTCAATGACTATTGCATGGCCTTGGGGATTGAAGTTCAGCACTCTGTTCCATATGTCCACACTCAAAATGGTTTGGCTGAGTCCCTAATAAAGAGGATCAAACTCATTGCAAGACCTTTGTTAATGAATTGCAGCTTGCCAACTTCGTGTTGGGGTCACGCGGTTTTACACGCCGCTGACCTAATCCAATTGCGACCTACTGCATATCACAGTACTTTCCCTCTGCAATTGGTACGTGGAAATCCTCCCAGCATTTCCCATCTGCGTAAGTTCGGATGTGCTGCATACATCCCGATCTCACCACCACAGCGGACATCCATGGGCCCACACAGAAAACTAGGGATCTATGTGGGGTACAAATCGCCGTCGATTATTAAGTACTGAACCCCTTCACGGGATCTATTCACAGACCCGTCCACGCTGATTGCATATTTGATGAGGAACATTTTCCGGCATTAGGGGAGATTTCAAGTACCGTAAAGAATGCCCGGAAATTGATTGGAATGCTATCACCATTTCAACCTCGATCCACGTACCCAAGAGACTGAACTCCAAGTTCGAAAATCATCAATTTGCAACATCTTGCAAATAATGCCAGATTCATTTACTGATCTAAAAGGTGTTACAAAATCACGAAACCGCCAGAAATGCGCCAGAAGAGTGGAGGTACCAACAAAACCACTCAACTTCCTGATCCTAAAAGAGGGGAGTAAATGCGACCGGAACCTGCTTCTCGCAAGCAACAAAGGAGAGAGAGGAGAAAATCCTCCAAATCAGTAAATGCAAGTCAGCTCAACGTTGACGAACACCTTATGGGTAGTATACACCCAGTGGAAGGGCAACCTCCACAACCCAGCTCCAGCTTGCACACACTGGCTGGGACATCGAGACACCTAGACTCACGCATATTGGGAAATCACGAAGAGTCATCAAGGGTGCTTGAGATATCCACCAACTATATCGATTCTGGAGAATCATTCAACCGTAAGTCTACGATTGTCGACACTTATTTTTCTTCTACAATTGCCGATACCCTTCTCAATGATCATGATCCAAGGACTATTGTTGAGTGTGAGAAACGCTCCGACTGGCCTAAATGGAAGGAAGCAATACAAGCAGAACTTGCTTCGCTCAATAAAAGGAAGGTATTCACAGAAGCAATACCAACACCTCCCAATGTTTTCCCTGTGGGATTCAAATGGGTTTTCCTCCGGAAACGGAATGAGAACAATGAGGTGGTGAGATACAAAGCGAGGCTCGTAGCACAGGGTTTCACGCAGAGACCCGGCATTGATTTCAATGAGACATATTCTCCAGTAATGAGTGGTATCACTTTCCGATATCTTATATCTTTGGCAGTGCAAAATCGTCTATCTATGCAGTTGATGGATGTCGTGACCGCATATCTTTACGGGTCACTAGATTCGGACATATACATGAAGGTTCCTGATGGAGTCTCTGTCCCGAATGCAAGCGCTAAACGCAACATGTACTGTGTAAAACTGAACAAGTCTTTATACGGCTTGAAACAGTCGGGACGGATGTGGTACAACCGACTTAGTGAGTTCCTTCTTCAGAAGGGTTACTCCAACAATGATGACTGTCCATGTGTCTTCATCAAGAAGTCCTCTTCAGGATTTTGCATCATTTCAGTGTATGTCGATGATCTCAACATCATTGGCAATGCACAAGATATTGATGAAGCACGCAATCATCTAAAGACAGAATTTGAGATGAAGGATTTGGGTCAAACCAAATTTTGCTTGGGTCTTCAACTCGAGCACCTTCCCTCAGGAATAATGGTACACCAAGCTGCCTATATCCAGAAAATATTGGAGAAATTCAATATGGATAAATCCTATCCATCTAAAACTCCCATGGTGGTTCGTTCTCTAGACGTAGGGAAATATCCGTTCAGGCCAAGGGATGATGGAGAAGAGATGTTGGGACCCGAGGTTCCATATCTCAGTGCCATTGGTGCGCTCATGTATCTTGCAAATTGTACGAGACCTGACCTCGCATTTGCAGTGAATCTACTTGCTAGACACAGCGCAGCTCCCACCAAACGCCATTGGTCGGGAGTCAAGAATGTCTTTCGATATCTCCAAGGCACAAAGGATCTTGGCCTATACTTTCAGAGAAATCTAGACTCTAGTATGATTGGATACGCTGATGCTGGCTACTTATCTGATCCCCATAATGCCAGATCACAGACCGGCTTTGTGTTCCTACATGGTGGAACTGCTATATCATGGAAGTCTTCGAAACAGACTCTGGTTGCCACTTCTACCAATCATTCTGAAATAATTGCATTATATGAGGCATCACGCGAATGTGTGTGGCTTCGCAGAATGATAAACCACATACAACAGTCATGTGGAATTGGTTCTATCGAATCACCTACCATTATCTATGAGGATAATGCGGCTTGTGTTGCACAGATGCAAACAAGATATATCAAGAGCAATATCACTAAGCATATTGCCCCAAAGTTGTTTTATCCTCATGAACTCCAAAAGAGTGGGGAAATAAACGTCTTGCAAGTCAAATCATGCGATAATCTCGCTGACTTGTTTACGAAGTCTCTACCAACTTCAACATTCCAAAAATACATTCATGGAATTGGTATGCGACGGCTTCGAGATTTGCAAGAATCAGGGGGAGTATCTTCCTGAACTATTCCTGTTCAAAGCATCATATTACACTCTTTTTCCCTTGATGAGTTTACTTACAGGTTCTCATTAAGGTTTTTAATAAGGTAATATCAACATAAGATTATATGTCGTACTATCCGTTTTCCCCACCGGGGTTTTTAGGAAGGTATAAAAGACATATTTATTGACCTCTATATTCTATGAATTTATTTCATATTGAGTTAACAGTGGCAATAATCATTATATGCTGTGTCATTTTCTCTATAGGTTTAAAGAAGTTTTAACAGCATATCCTATCATACTCCTCATGTTTTTTCCCAGAGGGTTTTTGATCGACCGGCATGTGCATGTGCTGCGTGCGTGCTTCCAAGCCCTGATCGACCGCGTCGACGTATGGATGGGATCCGGTTAACCCGGCACGGCAGGAGCAAGTTTGCACGTGGAAGAAATATACGAAGAGACCGACGGACGGACCGATCGATCGATGTACTGTACTTGGGCTGTCACTCTGCAAGTCCACGTGGGATTAATGCGAGTGTCATCGATATCATGCGTGTGAACTCAGAGCATCTCCACTCGTTCGTAACCAATCCGAAAATCGGATTTTTTCTGTTAGATGTAACGAGTTTTTGTCTGGTTACGTCCAGTTTTCTACCCGCGTATTCAGGCCGAATTTTCAAGTTTGACCAAAATTTATTAAAGATAGGCGAATTTCATTTAGTTGGGCGAATATAGTCGGATTATATCAAATTTAACCTAAACGAGTACATAATAAACTTAAAAAGGACGGGATCGCCGTGGCCTCCACCGTTCTACATGTCGAAGTTGTTGTAGAACGCCGTGTAGCCGGGATCGGCGCGGCCGTCATCCTCGCTGCCATCGTCGTCGTCGTCGCTCGGCGGCTAGTTCTGGCGGGAGCTCCCCTGTCCTGGGTCGCCGAACCTCCACGGCTGGTAGGACGGGGCTTCATCGTCGTCATCGTCGTCGTCGAGGACGTAGAGCGGGGCACCCTGGTAGGCGAGATCCCGCCCGGACAATGCCCGCCGCTGGGCCGCCTGCTGCTGCAGGCCGAGGATGCACTGGCGGTCGGCCTTCTCTCAGTCCTTCCTGGACCACTCCAGGATGTCCGGCGAGGAGGGCTCCACCGGCGGCGGCTGCGGCGCCGAGTCGCGGAGCGACTGCTCCAGCGTCATCCTCAAGACGTCGTCTTCGGGGGCGCCGAGCCTTCAACCTTCGGGCGGCGAAGGCGCAGGTGGCCGGTTGGCGACGCCGTCGACCTTGGTTCGCTGATGACGATGCCGCGGGAGCGTGTTCGCAGCGACGAGCGCACATGCGATCCCACCTCCCGCTTGACTGATGTCGGCGTGCGCAGCGGCGCCGAACCAGAGGAGTGGGATGCCGAGACGGAGGAGGACGAGCTCATGCTCGCCATCCTCCTCGGCATCCAGTTAGCCGGAGGACGCCCGAACCTCGCCCGCGGCGTGGCGTCAAGGAAGCCCGAGCGCAGCGTGTTGCCGGCGTTGATGTGCTCCAGCACCGCCCTCAGCGTGCGGCCTGGCGCGCTCCACCGTCGCCGGCGCCCCGCCGAGTTATTGCGCTTCGGCGGCGACTCGTTGGGTGGCCCTTCGTGGCGGGCGAGCTCCTGGGCGCGGCGCTCTGCGAAGAACTCCTCCTAGTAGAGGAGGTTGTCCGGCGACTCGGCGGCGGAGGGGTCGTCCATGGCCGCGATGTACTCCGCCACCTCGTATGGCAGCTCCTCCGGCATGGGCGCCGGCGGGATATGGATGCCGCCGGCGCTGAGTTCCCATCCCGGAGGGTTCCACGTGTCCGGCGGCGCCATGTATCCGGCCTCGTACAGCAGGCGTGCTTCCCAGGCCTGCAGCGTGCGCCAGCCGAAGCCGTTCGCCGCCGCACCGTCGCCAAGGTATCTCTCGGCCATGGCTGGTGAGTGAGAGGGGGAAAGTTCGCCGGATGGGAGGGGAGAGTGAGTGAGTGAGAGTGTGAGAAACTCCGGCGAGGGGTACGGCTTATAAAGGCCGGGACGGGCGGCGAGGGCAGGAGAGGTGTAGCGGCGAGCGCGGGAAAAGAGAAAACAACGGGAAGTTAGTGCCCGCCGGTCCGTCGCGGGAGCCGATGCGGCGGCAGTGGCGTCGTAATCGGCGACGCGTGGCCGACGCGATGTGCAGTTAATGTCCGGCGGTAGCCGCGTGGTTCCGAGGATGACAACGACTCGGCTTCGGTCGCTGACTCGACGGG
The DNA here is from genome assembly GCA_030063025.1 of Avena longiglumis. Lineage (NCBI taxonomy): Eukaryota > Viridiplantae > Streptophyta > Magnoliopsida > Poales > Poaceae > Avena > Avena longiglumis. The sequence goes on along the minus strand of CP125974.1, from coordinate 448,456,846 downwards.
TTCACGAGCCGTTTTGCTTTTTTCCGCCGTTTTCGCTGCATCCGGCATACCCAGGTCTAACCCGGAAACTTGGGTCCGGACCTAATTTCGACGTCCGGACTTAATTTCAGCATCCGGATCGGTGTTGTGGATAGGCTAATGGAGATTCTCTCACTGCGCCCTACGCATATACAGTACCTGTGATCCGGGTGCGATTTCCATATACTTGTATAGAGCTAGAGGCATCATGGCTGTACGTGTACTTACGGCGGCCGATCGAATCCCCGTAATTTCGCTGGTCAGCTTGCTACTAACATGCATGTATGATTCCATTTTGCCTTGTGACCGTCCGGCCTCTCCGGTCGGGTCGGGTAGTCAAATTCCGGACGCCACGCGCGCATGTGCCCTTCGCATTGTCAGTCCGCGTTGTGGACTTGTCAGACGTCCTTTCGTATCGTCGAGACATCGCGCATGGGCATGCAGGAACACACACTCCGTCGTCCAATTCGTCGATTTCACGATGTAATACACCCAAATCCCGATCCTCGTACAGATACAGAAAGACTAGAGTTTTCGGTGATATGTACATACACGTTTTTAAACATCGTACGACTACGTTTTGGCTAAACGACTTTTGACAATCTTCCGAATCCCACTCGAAACCAGACGTGAAATTCCAGTTGCACTCTACGTGTCGAGAAGCCAGCATTAGAGCAACTCTAACAGAGGCCGGAAAACCCCGCAAGCGGAAAATAACCATTAATATAGTGTGTGCGGCTATTTTTTCCCGCGATGCAAACTTACGCGCGTTAAACAAATTTCCGCGCGCGGTATTTTGCACTTAGCCATATTTGTTGCACGCCTGCGAGCGCTCTATCTCTCAGCGACACGCACGAAGAACATTAGAACAACTGCCGCTGAAAAATCACCCGCGTACGCGTTGTCTCCATTTCCTCTCCCCATTCTGCAGGCGCTGCCGCTTTGTTTCGCCGCCGGAAGCTCCATGCGCGCAGTAGCTGCGGATCCGCCGCCGCCGTGCCTCCCCGCACCTTACCCGAGCTCGCCGCTGCGCGAATCGGAGCAAGCTGCCCACATGGCGCTTCATTTTTGAGCCACCGCCGCCGCGCCTCGGAGTTGCCACGGCGCCGCGCTGCCCGCGCCGCCGTCCTCCTCAAGCCGGGACACTACTTGGCGCACGCTACGTGCTTGGCACAATGTCCGCCGCAAGGCATGTTTCTTCGCCGCCGGCCGCGCCATATTTTAGTTCCAGGAGAAGAAGTGAGTGTATTTTTGTGCTTGTAGAGGATCTCGTATGATTCATCTGACGATAAACTAGAGCTTGAGGAAGTAGAACATATCGATGCTATTAGCTTGGTGAGCGACAAAAAGAACCGAAGCTAGGTGGCTCGGTTTTTGGTAGGCGCAAGTTGTGGAGGGAAAGGATCGAAGGACACGAGAGGTTGATGCGGATGTATTTTAACGACAATACCACCTTTCCGGAGGAGTATTTTTGTCGGCGTTTTAGGATGAACATCGGTTTGTTCAGACGCATTTGCGAAAAGGTGACCAATTATGATCGGTTCTTTGAGCGGAGGAGAAATGTTGCCAGAGAGCTTGGGCATAACACCTACCAGAAGGTGACCGCCGCCTTGCGTATGATCACATACGGTATACCGGCAGATCTTGTTGATGACCACTTGGCAATGAGTGAGAGTTAAGCCGTTGAGTGTGTCAAGCGCTTTGTCGTTGCAATTGTGCATGTGTTTGGCGCCGTCTACTTGAGAGCCCCCGGTGTCGAAGACACGGCTATGCTTTTGGAGGAGAACAAAGCTCGGGGATTCCCTAGAATGCTTGGCTCTATTGATTGTATGCATTGGAGTTGGAAGAACTGTCATGTGGTATGGCATAGACAATTCAAAGGTCACAAGAAGGACCGCACTATTATCCTTGAAGCCGTGGCAGATTATGAGACTTGGATTTGGCATGCATTTTTTGAAATGTCCGGTTTCTGCAATGACATCAATGTTTTTAAACGGTCTCCTCTTATGTCAAGGATTGCATTGCGTGAAGGTCCACAAGTGGAGTCTGAAGCAAATGACCACACATACAACTATGGCTATGATCTTGCTGATAGCATCCACCCAAGGTGGCAAACTTTTGTGAAGCCGATTCACAAACCCAAAGGAAAGAAAGAAAAGGATTTTCACGCCGCACAAGCGGCGGCTAGGAAAGATGTGGAGAGAGCCTTCGAGATTTTGCAAGCCCAATTTGCTATTGTCAGAGGACCAACTAAATTTGGGGACCAAAAATGCATTTGGTACATCATGACAGCTTGTGTCATCATGCATAATATGATCATAGACGATGATCGTGGCAAAGATATAGATCGCAACCACCACTATGACTTGATGGGGATTCCCGTGCAAGTGCATAGAAGAGAGCACGACGTGGTGTGTTTCATTGTCCCATATCATGCCATTCGCGACAACGAGACCCACGATAATTTTCAAAAAGATTTAATCAAGGAGTGATGGAAATGGTTTGGGGCACAACGTTGATGTCTTTTTTATTTGTTGTTTGTTGTATTCTAAAAACAATTACATGTACCATTTGGTTGTGTTGTAATAATAATTAGAATTTTTTTGTTCTATTTATTTTGATTTGTTTGATCTTGTTGATGCATATATGTGATGTGAAAGCTGTTTTTGCGCGCCGCATTTAGCGCGTCCGCTGGGGGTGATTTTGGCTCTATTTTTGCGCGTCGTATTTAGCGCTTCTGCCGGAGAAGAAGCATAAAGCGCGTTAAAACTGGATCGCAAGTGCTGCATAGAGGTTTTCGTGCGCGAGGTTTTCCAGCGTCTGTTGGAGTTGCTCTTAGTCCTTTCCACGTAAGTTACAAGAACGATTGACCCGTACTTGGCCAAGTGTTTGTTTATATTAGCCAAAATTCTGAAACTACTGGCTGGCTCCCCTCCTCCTCCCTTTCGTGTTGATACGCAAATGATGCACCGTATCGGTCAATAGACGGTAGTTTTACCTTTATTTCCTTCATATTAAATGTGTGCCAGTCCGAGCTAGATAAAGTAAATTGATGACACAATAGAAGTCATTAGCTGTTGATTTACAATGTTCAATGCATGATCTATGGACCGTGGATGCTTGTAATTTATAGCCATCATATGCACGTAGCCATGTAATTTGTATATGACCGCATGTAGCTAGCTACCGTTGTTCCTGCCGTCCTATCAGATATGTAATCATTGTTTATTCCAAAGATGAAAGGTGTTCTTTTGGCCGAAAGTGGAAGGTTTCATAAAAGTGGTCCAGGAGGCATGGCATATGCAGCCATAGGAGCCCAACCCATTTAAAATGCTCGATTCGAAGCTAAGAGCCGTCGGAAAAAAGCTGTCAGGATGGAGCGCCAAGTTCATTGGGAACGTCAAGGAGCAGATCCTCTTAGCTCCGGAGCCGATCCTCCGCCTCGACGTGGCTATGGAGAGTCGACAACTTTCGCCTCAGGATCGTGGTCTGCTGTAGCATCCCAGTTGTCTAACACCTGTAATGCTACTTGTTCTAGTAATAAAAGGGCCACTTCCAACATATAATTGTTGCATCATCATCATATCATGCTCATGTCATCATGCCACCTTGCATTTGAGCATCATATAAAACCCCTTCTTGTTTGGTTCTTATCTCATGTGCATTATTAATTGTAGTTGCCTCTTGATATTGTAATTGGTTCTTGATATATTGCTAAATGCCCAAGTTGATGTGGGGGCATATCTCTTATTAACTCCACCACCTTTTCTTTTCACCACCTTATAATTCCACCATCCAACTAAATATGAGCTTGGCATTTATGGGTTTACTTCTAGCTCATGTGGGTTGGGATGGATCCATTTCTTTTCCACATGTTCTCATCTTGGCATCATTTTGTTTTCACATTATTGATGCATGAGAGCCACATGGCCACCTTTGCATGCTTTGTGAGTGGGACCCTTTCTCCCTAGCTTCCATATGTGTGTTGTTGGGGTTATCATCATGTGGGGATATTTTGTGGGCTTATTAAATATCTAGTGGCTTATACACACTAGCAAGTCCCAAATATATTCCAATGTGATCATCTCCTCATACTCCACTTGGAATTATTCCTAATTTCTTTTGCTTGGGACTTATTCCACACTTTGGAATGCATAATAAAATGCCAGGTAATTAATCTTGTTTTCACAAAGATGATTATGGTACCAATTAACTATGCATGGCCCATGCAAGTATCTCTTTGCTTGACATTTGTTTTTACTTGGTTTTTACATGGAACATCTCTCTACCCCCTTGGGTTTGGTCTTGTTTGAACATGCCTAAACCCCATCACCCTAGCCATCCTTGCCATCATCACCTTTCTCCCTTGCTCTAGTCTTGGTTCTTGTTGTGGGTTGTTTGGTGCAAGGTTGGATCTTGTCGGAAGAGCATCTAGCATCAAACCTTCCCCCTCTCAAATCTAACCCCCTAAGCTACCCCATGCCCCATCCTAGCTACACCCTAAAACCCACCTAATCTAAACCAAACCCTAAGTTTGCTTCTCTCTTCTCTCCTCTAGCTAACCTAGCATGGCCACATGTTCACCATGCCCCCTAGCTCACCACCCCTCTCTTACCCCCTCTCTCTACCTTGCTGGACCCACCTGGTCACCCTGGCCCCACCTAACTACCAACCACCCCAAACCCTAGCCCGAGCTGGCCCCCTCTCCCTCTCACCTCTCCCTCTCTCTCCCCGCCTAGGGCCCCACCGCCTCGGCCACGAGCTCCTCCAGACCCACTGCAGCCTCCCTAGCTCTACCTTGCCCAGCCGCCTCGCCCGCCCATGCACGTGAGAAGGACAAGGTGGCACCAAGGCCACCTTTACATCAACCCCTCCCACGCTAGCCCCACGCCATCTACCCGCCTGTCGATCTTATCCTTCCCCTCGCCTAGCCTCCCCAGATCCCCAGGCTCCCTCCTTCTTCCTCCCCCAGAGCCATCTCTCCACCATGCCCTCTAAACCCTAACGGCCCCTCTCGCTTCCCTTTGCTCCAGCACCCGAGGCGATCCAGAGCACCGGGAGCCGCTCGCTTCCTCTACTTCGACGCGCCGGAGCCCGCTGGATCTCGCCGAGGAGCCCCGCCGCTGGCCGTGCCGTGACCGCCAGACGCTGCCCCTCGCCGATCCTCGCCACTAACGCCCGCCACGCCGACAACACCACAATGAGCTCCTGCAACCCCTAGACACTCCTGGTCCTCTAGTTCGCCAGAGCCGCCGACACTCCGTCGGCGCTTCCGTGCGTTGCCTTGACGTCCGCCGAGTCTGCAGCTGCATCGCAGCAACCGCCCTGTTCCTCACCTGCCTGCTGTGGCGTCTCCGTGTGAGCGTGCTAACGAAACTTGTAGGCCGTTGACCCTCTTCATCTTTCGCTTTGGCGCGACACGTTTCTCCCGATGGACTGCCGCCACCGTTGACGGAAGCAGCCGGATCCGCCGCCGTCGAGACGTGTTCGTCGGCAGAAGCGGCGACCGATGACCGCGTAGCCCTCCCTTTTCGCGTAAACCCGCGGTCCCGTAGGCCACCCGTCGACCTCGATGCGTTTTGCTTAGAAACCCTCGGAAGATCCGCCATCACAGATCAGTCCCTCCGCTCGGGATCGCCACGTGTCACGCCCGGTACGGCGGCGTGCGTGGCCCCGCTGTAGCCGGACCCACTTGTCATCGGTGCGTGTAGGCAAGACCCGAGTAAGAAAAACCCCGCAGCCCTCTGCAGCCCCACCTGTTGCTGAGTCAGCGTCGACCCCACCGTCTGTGTCTGTGGCTAGCCTAGAGCTGAGTAACAAAATGTTTTCTGTGTTCTGTGTTAAATCAAATCTTTTTTCAAATTATATCAAATTTCAAATTCAAATCTGTTTTAATGTAACTTTTAATTTACAAACCCAAATAATGCAAATAATATATGTTTTGAGATCAGAAAAATGTGAGGATTTCAAATATGCTATTTAAATTACCTTTTGGACATTTTAAATTCCAAGTTGAGTTAAATTACAACGAATGCCACTGGAACTTAAATAATTAATAACTTTTGATTTATAATTCCAAATTTAACAAATGATATGTATAAAATGATCAGCTCGACGAGATCTTTCTGTTTATGCTATCCATGACTTCAATTGCAGCATGCATCATATAAAAATATAGCGTACAGCAACTGTTATGGCAACAAAAGGTGATCCAAAACCCCATTAAAATGTTATTACTTGTCTTCCACACCTCACCATGCCATGCTACCTTATTGCCATGTAAATCGTGCATCATTCATCATGGCATGATTGTTTGCTTGACGCATCTTGTTCATATGCTCGTGCTCTATATTCATGTTGGCCTTGTTTGTTTGGTTTTTCTCGGATAGACACTGAGCAGGGGTTATATCAAGAGAACCAGGAGCACTACCCAGATCCGTCCCTCGCTTCAACTGAGTTGCCAGGCAAGCACTTCCACATGCTTGCATACATACAGTACCTATTGCCTCTATCTTATTCTTGCATCATTGAGTCGCGATTGCATTAAATTGAATCCCAAGTATGCATAGCCTTTACTTTTAAACCCCACCAAGCTTGTTCCTCCATCCCATGAGCCATTACTACAGAGTTGTTTGAGCCATGCGAGTCGAGAACAACATGTGTAGGGTGTGTGAGTGTCTGTGGATAACGAGGTACATAAACAACTTAACTCGAGTAGTAATGGAATAACTAATGAAAGTGGCATCGGTGAGCAATATCTGCTATTTGGTTTTTCCCGCTCACTTGTGTCCGAAGACCCCGAGTACTTGATTCCTGTTCCATGTTTTATCGCGCTATCCACATCCGGGAGGTATATGGGACCCCCCTAAGCCAGAGCTTGATTCCGTCTTATTTCTTGGGGCCACAAACTAGTTTGAGGTTTTGTTTACTATCCTGTACTTATGCCATGCTACTGCTTTATTTAAATTGTGCGAGGAGCACATCTTGTTAGGAATTGTGACCCGCTTACGGTATCGACAGTCCCGTTTGGGGATCTGTTGTTGCTGACCCCCACAAACCTCGGGTCCGTCTCAAGTCAGCTAACTTCGCTATGGTGTACTCAAGGTGCCCCTGAAATATTTCTGAATCCTGTGATTGCTTTGTCGTGAAGGCCTCGTTGGGTTTTGATTTGGTTTTTCCGAGGTTGATCGAGCGTGTGTTGCTATTGGTGCACCCGCCGGGTAAAACTTTCTCGAAAGTCCGTGTTATGGACGACTTGGAGCATTTCGTCTCGATCATAGACAAGCATAACTAAAGTACCGCTTTAACTCGACTAAGTAATTTGACTAGTAAATAGTGCAACACTCATGGAATGGTTAATAAAATTGCCAACGGATGGGGGTTGTTCACCCGCCTCGCTGGTGTTTAGCGAGGAGGATGGATCGATGAAATTACTAGTATAATCGTTGTCCTTGTTTCACGACATCCGCCTATCATTGGTTAGGCGGATGGTTAGCGATATCTCAGTAGAACTGCTAGGGTTTATCTTTTGCTGCAATTCGTCACCCAGGTTGTGTCCCCTTTAGAGGCATTAAGACTTGCCGAGTACCCTTAGGGTCTCACACGATAAATTATTGGTTCGGATGAACAGGTACCTCGCAGACGGACATCGGGTGGAAGAGGCTGATGATGTGGGCAACGATCGTTCGGTGTAGATATTCCGGGAACGGGGATCCGTGAGATCTGTGGTTGGGATGTGCTTATTTCTATGGCATCTTATGCCGATTTGCTTCTTATCCGTACTCGGACTTTGTTTGCCGCTTCTGCATGATACTCTGATGTGTGTTGTATGAGGAAGTATCCTAAAATATTAGATCTATCTAGGTCATTTGAATCTTGCCGTATGGCGTTGCTATATTTTCCTTTCTTTCTAGATGGTATGGCTCTGATGTACTCTTGTATGATGGCTTGCATACGTACCCACTTGTGTATGTAGTTGATCCCTTCGCCTGCCGATTACGCCGCCCGTACAGGTCCCGTTGAGATGGTAGTCGTTGGGACGGCCGAAAGGTCTACCCGTGAGTGGATTTTGGGGCCCCACCGTACTATTTCAACCACTACCGCTCATCCAGGCTTGTATCTAGGAGCGTAATTCACCGAGGTAGTTACAATTGGTATCAGAGCCATCCCGACCTTCAGGGTTTCAACCAAACGGTCGTTGTCAGTCTAGCAAATATTTTGGTAGTTATGTATATTAGGGAAAAACAAAACGCGAGAGTAGGACTGCTTCTATTTTCTTCTTACCCACCCACCCACCCTTTTCTGGTAAGGAAGTGCAACGTTTTCAATCCTCTTCTAAAATTCAAACTAGGATTCACGTGTTCTGGGTTTCCGTAGTACCATAGGTTGTGTGTGTGTGTGTAATCCCTTGTCTATCTGTTGCATCCAAGTTGTTATCTTATCTGCCTTTGGTTATCAACTGTTGGTACAATCCATACCGACAGGCTTTTGCAAACCGACGCAATCTGTCTTCTCTTTGTATCCGACGCTATCTTGTTTGGGGTGTTCGTTTCCGTAGTTACCAATCTTTAGGTTCAACGTGAGAAGAAGGGGTTAGGATATGTGTTCCACTTGTTCATGTGCGGAGTAATGATCTGAGTGCGGGATGGAGTCGCGACCATACCACTACTTTTATCATTCGCTTTTGTATATTGAATCGGTAGAGTCACTAATCTTGATTCGTTAAGTAATTTTGCGCATCTATTGGTATTTTAATGCCGAAATTTTTGGAAAAATTTTCTTTGATATATTTGTGTACCACACTCCTTTTCAGTCGTGTGCGATATGCTTAATATCTTTTAGGTGCTTTGAACTTTGTTGATATTTTAATATCATCTCAGTAAATGGTATCCTTTAATCTTGGTTAATTCCATCTTGGTACTATTTTGGAGTATTATCATCTTCCATTATAGTACTGACTTGAGTTTTATATCAATGACAGGATGGCTCCACCACGCCGGACTGATGAGGACATACCTCCGGAACTGGGCTCCGCGCTGTCAAACATCGCTAATGCTTTGGCAGCAATGCAAGAGAACCAACAGCGCTTTGAGGAGAGTGTCAGGAGAAATGAGTTTGCTCCACTTCCTCCACCTCCCAAGCGAGGAGACATCAAGAGCTTCCTCAAATTCAACCCTCGTCAGTTTGATGTTTCTGACCGACCTCTGGACGCGGATGATTGGCTGCGTGAGATCTCAAGGTTGCTCGAGACTGCTGATGTTCCGGAGCAGGAGTGGGTCAAGTGTGCTACTCACCTTCTGAAGGGAGATGCAGCTCTCTGGTGGGAGAACTACTTGAAGGCAAGCTGCTTGGTTTCCAGCCCAACTTGGGAGAGGTTCACTGGAGCGTTCAAAGAGCGCTTCACGAGATTGTTATGGAAAGGATGAAGGAAGCATTTCTCAACCTCAAGCAAGGAAATGATAACGCCAACACCTATATCAGAACTTCATGAATCTCTCGTTATGGTGGTGATGAGGTATCGATGACAAGAAGAAATGAAGAGGTTCGTGCAAGGGCTCAATGCGTCGATCAAGTATGCGATCACACATGCAAGGCCGACAACTTTCACTGAACTACAAAGACACACCGCAAGAGGAGGCAAGCAGGCAAATGTTTGAGGAGTCCAAGAAACACAACAGGATGCATCAAGCTCGCAGCTTATGACAACTCCTTCTAAGCGGCGTGTGGGTTCCTAACACCCATTGCCGCCTCCGGCTCCACCAAGACCGCAAGTTTCGCCAAGGCCACCAAACTTCACCATCGCGGCTCCTGGCTACAACAACCACTACCCGAGCGCTCGGAGTCCTCGGCTACCGCTTCCACGCCCACCGGTGTCCGCTTCACGTGGAGATCCCGGACATCAAACGAACCGTCTGCTGAAGAACAAAGCTCTCCTCCACCCCGCCAAGATCTCGCAAAGCTCTCCTTGGTTCGTGCACCACCCTCGGGCTCTCAACATCAACACCAAGCCCGGGTTGCGGTTGTTCGTGCTAACTGCTCAACGCCGCTCAAGTGAGCATGCACTGAGTTGTGATGGGTATGCTTCCGTTAACTCGATCCTTTGCACGAGTTTTGTTTGATTACGTGCTTCGCATTCTTTTGTTTCGCATAAGTTTGCACAAGAGCATGACCTGGATAGGGTTCCTTTATCACGCCGTCTGTGGTGCTATCTCTGGTTCAAACATGAGGGCTGCTCATATCACCATGGCAATCGATTGAGATTGGTGGTTCTTCATTCTCGGCTTCTTTAATTCTTCCGGGCAATTCGACATTGATGTCATCTTGGGCATGGATTGGTTGACAAGAATGCAAATTGTGATTGATTGTGCCGAACGCCGTTGTCTCTCAAGATTCCTCAAGGCCATATAGTCTTTTCTCCAAGTCGACTCCTGTCCGCTCTTTTTCCTTGGCGGCTACGAATGATGATGCTATGGAAGCTATTCAGAGTGTACCAGGGTCCGTGAGTTCCCGGATGTCTTTCCCAAGAGTTGCCGGGTATGCCTCCGGATCGTGAGGTTGAGTTTGTGATTGAGCTTGAACCTGGAACGGCTCCTATCTCCAAGCGGCCTTATAAAATGGGTCCTTCTGAGTTGGCTGAACTCAAACGACAACTTGATGAACAAGAGAAGTTGGGTTTCATTCAACACAGCACTTCGTCTTGGGGTAGCCCAACAATCTTTGTGAAGAAGCGTGACAGAACCGATAGGCTATGTGTTGACTACCGGGCTCTCAATGCTAAAACCATCAAGAACAAATATCCTCTCCCGCGGATTAATGATCTATTTGATCAGCTAGCTGGAGCTGTGGTGTTCTCTAAGCTGGACTTGAGAAGTGGTTATCACCAAATCAAGATTCGCAAAGAAGATGTGCCCAAAACAGCTTTCACCACCCGCTATGGCCTGTATGAGTACACGGTTATGTCTTTCGGTCTCACCAACGCACCTGCTACCTTCTCGAGGCTGATGAACTCCGTTTTCATGGAGTACCTTGATAAGTTTGTCGTGGTCTATCTGGATGACATTCTGGTCTATTCTAAGTCCAAGGAAGAGCATGAAGAACACCTGCGGTGTGTCTTAAACAAGCTTCGTGAGAACCGCTTGTATGCAAAGTTCTCAAAGTGTGAGTTTTGGCTGCCTGAAGTAACCTATCTTGGTCATGTTATCTCTGCCAAGGGCATTGCAGTCAACCCAGAAATCGTGAAGACAATTGTTGAATGGCTTCCTCCGGTTAATGTCAAAGAAGTGCGGAGTTTTCTTGGTCTGGCCAGTTATTGCCGTCACTTCGTTCAGAACTTCTCGAAGATAGCGAAGCCTCTTACCGATCTCCTCAAGAAAGGCAAGAAATACCTGTGGACTCCTGCGTGTCAAGCAAGTTTTGAGACACTCAAAGAGAAGCTCACTTCCACGCCAGTCTTGGTTCCTCCGGATACATCTAAGCCTTTCCAGATATTCTGCGACGCCTCTTTGCAAGGATTGGGTGCGGTCCTTATGCAAGAGAAATAGGTGGTTGCTTATGCCTCTCGTCAGTTGAAGACGCATGAGATCAACTATCCCACACATGACCTCGAGCTAGCAGCAGTTGTCTTTGCTTTGAAGCTATGGAGGCACTACTTGCTTGGTAACTGCAGAGATCTTCTCTGACCACAAGAGTTTGAAGTATATCTTCACACAGCCTGATCTCAACCTTCGGCAGAGGATATGGATTGAAGCAATCAATGACTTTGATGTGACCATCAACTACACTCCGGGCAAAGCAAATGTCATGGCAGATGCGCTTAGCCGCAAAGCTTATGTCAACAACCTCATGATGGAAGAACAACAGCCTCTCTTGTGCGAGGAATTCCGTCAGCTCAACCTGGAAATTGTGGAACAAGGGCATCTCCTGAACCTTCCGCTACTCCTCTCTTGGAAGAAAAGATTCGCTCTCGCCTTGGTGATCCGACACCAAAAGCTCATCTCTAAACTTGAGCTTCAAGTATGAGTCCTTCCACGGATGATCAAGGCACGCTTTTCTTTGAACACGGATGTTTGTTCCAAACTACTGTGGTCCGAGAGAGCAAGTTCTCAAGGAGGCGCATGATTCGGTTCTTTCTATCCATCCCGGCAGACAAAAGATGTACATGGACTTGAAAACACAATCTGGTGGCCTGGTTGAAACGGTATTGTGCCAAGTATGTCTCGAATGTGATGTCCGCCGCAGAGTAAAGGCTGTCCATCGAAAACCATTCGGTCTTCTACAGCCATTGAAACCTCCGAATGGAAATGGGAGAAAGTAGAGATGGACTTCATCACCGGCTTTCCAAGGTCGCAGAAGGGCAACAATGCAATTTTGTTGTCATCGACAGGCTTTCTAAAGTGGCTCATTTCTTCCCAAAAGAAACAATTTCGAATTCAGTTATTGAGCTCTATATCAATGTAATTGTCTCTCAGTATGGGGTTCCGCTTGAGATCAGTTCGCACTGGAAGCATCTTCACTTCAAAGTTCTGGGAAAGTTTCCAAAATGCTTTGGGAACAAAGTTGAACTTCAGCACTGCTTACCACCCTCAGTCGCAAGGACAAGTCGAAAGGATCAATCAGATTCTGGAGGATATGCTTCGAGCTTGCGTCATCTCTTTTGGCATGAAGTGGGAGGAATGCCTTCCATATGCTGAGTTCTCCTACAACAACAGCTTCCAGAAGAGTCTGAAGATGGCACCATTTGAGGCTCTCTATGGTCGCAAGTGCAGAACTCCGATTGGTTGGTCAGGTGCAGGAGAAAGAATTTGGCTTGGCCCTGACATCGTAACTCAGGCAAAGGAGAAGGTGCATATCATTCTTGAGAACCTAAAGATTGCTCAAAGTCGTCAGAAGAGCAACTATGACAGGAAGCACACGGATATGGTATATGCCCCTGGTGATCTCGTCTACCTTCGTGTCACTCCCATGAGAGGTACACACCGCTTCGGTATCAAAGGAAAGTTGGCTCCTAGATACATCGGTCCATTCAAGATTTGTGGTAGAAGAGGAGAAGTTGCTTATGCCCTGGAGCTTCCGGAAAAACTCAAAGTCCATGATGTCTTCCACATCTCTCAGCTTAAGAAGTGCTTCAAAGATCCCGGCAGGACCGTGGATCATGAGCTAATCGATCTCCAAGAAGACCTGTCTTATCAAGAACACCCCACCAAAATCCTTGAGAACGCAGAAAGAAGGACTCGTAACAAGTCCATCAAGTTCTGCAAGGTGCAGTGGTCACACCATTCTGTTGATGAAGCCACTTGGGAGCGTGAAGATGAACTCGTGCCAACCATCCTTCTCTCTTTGTGTCTTCTTCTTCCTAGAATCTCGGGGTGAGATTCCTGTTTAGTGGGGGAGAGTTGTAGCATCCCAGTTGTCTAACACCTGTAATGCTACTTGTTCTAGTAATAAAAGGGCCACTTCCAACATATAATTGTTGCATCATCATCATATCATGCTCATGTCATCATGCCACCTTGCATTTGAGCATCATATAAAACCCCTTCTTGTTTGGTTCTTATCTCATGTGCATTATTAATTGTAGTTGCCTCTTGATATTGTAATTGGTTCTTGATATATTGCTAAATGCCCAAGTTGATGTGGGGGCATATCTCTTATTAACTCCACCACCTTTTCTTTTCACCACCTTATAATTCCACCATCCAACTAAATATGAGCTTGGCATTTATGGGTTTACTTCTAGCTCATGTGGGTTGGGATGGATCCATTTCTTTTCCACATGTTCTCATCTTGGCATCATTTTGTTTTCACATTATTGATGCATGAGAGCCACATGGCCACCTTTGCATGCCTTGTGAGGGACCCTTTCTCCTAGCTTCCATATGTGTGTTGTTGGGGTTATCATCATGTGGGATATTTTGGGCTTATTAAATATCTAGTGGCTTATACACACTAGCAAGTCCCAAATATATTCCAATGTGATCATCTCCTCATACTCCACTTGGAATTCTTCCTAATTTCTTTTGCTTGGGCCTTATTCCACACTTTGGAATGCATAATAAAATGGCAGGTAATTAATCTTGTTTTCACAAAGATGAATATGGTACCAATTAACTATGCATGGCCCATGCAAGTATCTCTTTGCTTGACATTTGTTTTTACTTGGTTTTTACATGGAACATCTCTCTACCCCCTTGGGTTTGGTCTTGTTTGAACATGCCTAAACCCCATCACCCTAGCCATCCTTGCCATCATCACCTTTCTCCCTTGCTCTAGTCTTGGTTCTTGTTGTGGGTTGTTTGGTCCAAGGTTGGATCTTGTCGGAAGAGCATCTAGCATCAAACCTTCCCCCTCTCAAATCTAACCCCCTAAGCTACCCCATGCCCCATCCTAGCTACACCCTAAAACCCACCTAATCTAAACCAAACCCTAAGTTTGCTTCTCTCTTTCTCTCCCCTCTAGCTAACCTAGCATGGCCACATGTTCACCATGCCCCCTAGCTCACCACCCCTCTCTTACCCCCTCTCTCTACCTTGCTAGACCCACCTGGTCACCCTGGCCCCACCTAACTACCAACCAACCCAAACCCTAGCCCGAGCCGGCCCCCTCTCCCTCTCACCTCTCCCCCTCTCTTCTGTCCCTACCCTAGGGCCCCTCCTACCTGCCTGGCCACGAGCTCCTCCCCAGACCCACCTGCAGCCCCTCCCTAGCTCTACCTACCCAGCCTCGCCGCCCGGCCGCCCATGCACGTGAGAAGGACAAGGTGGCACCAAGGCCACCTTTCCATCAACCCTCTCCCACGCTAGCCCCACGCCATCTACCGCCCCTGTCGATCTTATCCTTCCCCTCGCCCCTAGCCTCCCCAGATCCCCAGGCCTCCCTTCTTCCTCCCCATGAGCCATCTCTCCACCATGCCTCTAAACCCTAACGGCGGCCCCTCTGCTTCCCTTCGCCCAGAGCACCCCGAGGCGAGCCAGAGCACCGGGAGCTGCGTCGCTTCTCTCGCCCGACGCCGGAGCCCGCTGGATCTCGCCGAGGAGCCCGCCGCCGTGCCTGCGGACCGCCAGACGCCCGACTGCTGCCTCGCCGATCCTCGCCAATTAACGCCCGGCCACGCCGACAACACCACGGTGAGCTCCTGCCCCTAGACCCCTCGTCCTCTAGTTCGCCGTAGCCGCGCCGGACACTGCCGAAAGCACGCCTGCGTCGCCGCCGCGACGTCCGCCGAGTCTCAGCTGCCGCATCAGAACACCGCCTCACCCTGCCGCTACTTGTGGCCGTCTCATGGCGTGCTAAAGCGAAACTTGTAGGCCGTTGACCCCTCTTCATCTTTCGCTTTGGCGCGACGCTGCTTTCTCAAAGGGACTCGTCGCCACCGCTGACGGAAGCAGCCGGATCCGCCGTCGAGACGTGTTCACAAGCAGCAGCCGATGACCGCTTTGGCGCGTAGCCCCTCCCTTTTTCCTGCGTAAACCCGCGGTCCTCAGAGGCCACCCGTCACCGTGTGTTTTTGCTTAGAAACCTCGGAAGATCTGCCATCACAGATCAGTCCTCCCGTCACAGGATCGCCACGTGTCACGCCCATTGGGCGACTGCGTCTGGCCCCACTGCATGCGGACCCACTTGTCATCGGTGCGTGTAGGCAAGACCCGAGTAAGAAAACCTCCCGCAGCCCCACCTCACTGTTGCGAGTCAGCCGACCCCACCGTCTGGTTCGGCTAGCCTAGAGCTGAGTAACAAAATGTTTTACGTTCGTGTTAAATCAAATCTTTTCAAATTATATCAAATTTCAAATTCAAATCTGTTTTAATGTAACTTTTAATTTACAAACCCAAATAATGCAAATAATATATGTTTTGAGATCAGAAAAATGTGAGGATTTCAAATATGCTATTTAAATTACCTTTTGGACATTTTAAATTCCAAGTTGAGTTAAATTACAACGAATGCCACTGGAACTTAAATAATTAATAACTTTTGATTTATAATTCCAAATTTAACAAATGATATGTCTAAAATGATCAGCTCGACGAGACCTTTCTGTTTATGCTATCCATGACTTCAATTGCAGCATGCATCATATAAAAATATAGCATACAGCAACTGTTATGACAACAAAAGGTGATCCAAAACCCCATTAAAATGTTATTACTTGTCTTCCACACCTCACCATGCCATGCTACCTTATTGCCATGTAAATCGTGCATCATTCATCATGGCATGATTGTTTGCTTGACGCATCTTGTTCATATGCTCGTGCTCTATATTCATGTTGGCCTTGTTTGTTTGGTTTTTCTCGGATAGACACTGAGCAGGGGTTATATCAAGAGAACCAGGAGCACTACCCAGATCCGTCCCTCGCTTCAACTGAGTTGCCAGGCAAGCACTTCCACATGCTTGCATACATACAGTACCTATTGCCTCTATCTTATTCTTGCATCATTGAGTCGCGATTGCATTAAATTGAATCCCAAGTATGCATAGCCTTTACTTTTAAACCCCACCAAGCTTGTTCCTCCATCCCATGAGCCATTACTACAGGAGTTGTTTGAGCCATGCGAGTCATAGAACAGCATGTGTAGGGTGTGTGAGTGTCTGTTGGATAACGAGGTACATAAACAACTTAACCTGAGTAGTAATGGGATAACTAATGAAAGTGGCATCGGTGAGCAATATCTGCTATTTGGTTTTTCCTGCTCACTTGTGTCCCGTAAGACCCCGAGTACTTGATTCCTGTTCCTTGTTTTATCGCGCTATCCACATCCGGGAGGTATATGGGACCCCCCTGAGCCAGAGCTTGATTTCGTCTTATTTCTTGGGGCCACAAACTAGTTTGAGGTTTTGTTTACTATCCTGTACTTATGCCATGCTATCGCTTTATTTAAATTGTGCGAGAGCACCTTATCTTGTTAGGAATTGTGACCCGTTTACGCTGTATCGACAGTCCCCGTTTGGGGATCTGCTGTCGTTTACAGCCGGCCCCACAAACCTCGGGTCCGTCTCGAAGTCAGCTAACTTCGTTGCGGGTGTACTCCAAGGGGTGGCCCCCTGAAATATTTCTGAATCCTGTGATTGCTTTGTCGTGAAGGCCTCGTTGGGTTTTGATTTGGTTTTTCCGAGGTTGATCGAGCGTGTGTTGCTATTGGTGCACCCCGGCCGGGTAAAACTTTCTGAAAGCCGTGTCCGCGGTTATGGACGACTTGGAGCACAGTTTCTCGATCATAGACAAGCATAACTAAAGTACCGCTTTAACCTGACTAAGTAATTTGACTAGTAAATAGTGCAACACTCATGGAATGGTTAATAAAATTGCCAACGGATGGGGGGTTGTTCGTCCGCTTCCTCGTTGGTAAGCGAGGAGGAGGATGGATCTGATGAAATTACTAGTATAACTGTTGTCCTTGTTTCACGGACATCCGTCTATCATTGGTTAGGCGGATGGTTAGCGTATATCTGTAGAACTGCTAGGGTTTATCTTTTGCTGCAATTATGTCACCCCAGGTTGTGTCCCCTTTAGAGGCATTAAGACTTGCTGAGTACCCTTAGGGTCTCACACGATAAATTATTGGTTCAGATGAACAGGTACCCTCGCAGGACGGATCTTTGGGTGGAAGAGGCGATGATGTGGGCAACGATCGTTCGGTGTAGAGATTAGGAACGGGATCCGTGAGATCTGTGGTTGGGATGTGCTTATTTCTATGGCATCTTATGCCGATTTGCTTCTTATCCGTACTCGGACTTTGTTTGCCGCTTCTGCATGATACTCTGATGTGTGTTGTATGAGGAAGTATCCTAAAATATTAGATCTATCTAGGTCATTTGAATCTTGCCGTATGGCGTTGCTATATTTTCCTTTATTTCTAGATGGTATGGCTCTGATGTACTCTTGTATGGTGGCTTGCATACATACCCACTTGTGTATGTAGTTGATCCCTTCGCCTGCCGATTCGCCGTCTGACAGTCCCGTTGAGATGGTAGTGGTTGGGACGGCCGAAAGGTCTACCTGTGAGTGGCTTTTGGGGCCCCACCGTACTATTTCAACCACTACCGCTCATCCAGGCTTGTATCTAGGAGCGTAATTCACCGAGGTAGTTACATCTGCGTCGGCTTCTCAAGAAGAAACTCCTGGAACTTGCATCGCTTGAAAGGACGCTGGTCCGGTAGAGATCGAGGATCCTTTGGCTCAGGGAGGGAGACGCATGCACACGTTTTTTTTCATACGTATGCGAGCCACCGAAGACGGAAGAACTTCATTAGCCATCTCCTAGTGGATAATGTCCGGATCTTGGATCACGGGGACATGGCCAAGGCCGTGGATAGTTTCTTCGAGGACTTGCTGGGTGTGGCAGGAGATCGACCGTTCTCGCTTGACCTGGACTTCCTGGGTCTACAGCCAATGGACCTCCAGCATATTGACGATGAGTTCACGAAAGAGGAAGTTCTGGCTGCCATCAGGGGCAATGCCGTTGGATAAGTGCCCTAGACCGGATGGATTCTCCGCACGTGTTTTCGTGACTTGCTGAAACATCATCAAGGAGGATGTCATGGACGCCTTCAACTCATTCTCTAGACGTGACAACCGTGAATTTGAAGCAGTTAATGGCGCTCTGATCACGCTTTTGCACAAAAAACCGGGCACTGAGGAAGTTCAGGATTTCCGACCTATCAGCCTAAACCATGGGATCGCCAATAGAAGCCATTAGCTAGATAAAGTAAATTGATGACACAATAGAAGTCATTAGCTGTTGATTTACAATGTTCAATGCATGATCTATGGACCGTGGATGCTTGTAATTTATAGCCATCATATGCACGTAGCCATGTAATTTGTATATGACCGCATGTAGCTAGCTACCGTTGTTCCTGTCGTCCTATCAGATATGTAATCATTGTTTATTCCAAAGATGAAAGGTGTTCTTTTGGCCGAAAGTGGAAGGTTTCATAAAAGTGGTCCAGGAGGCATGGCCTATGCAGCCATAGGAGCCCAACCCATTTAAAATGCTCGATTCGAAGCTAAGAGCCGTCGGAAAAAAGCTGTCAGGATGGAGCGCCAAGTTCATTGGGAACGTCAAGGAGCAGATCCTCTTGGCTCCGGAGCCGATCCTCCGCCTCGACGTGGCTATGGAGAGTTGACAACTTTCGCCTCAGGATCGTGGTCTGCGTCGGCTTCTCAAGAAGAAACTCCTGGAACTTGCATCGCTTGAAAGGACGTTGGTCCGGTAGAGATCGAGGATCCTTTGGCTCAGGGAGGGAGACGCATGCACAAGTTTTTTTTCATACGTATGCGAGCCACCGAAGACGGAAGAACTTCATTAGCCATCTCCTAGTGGATAATGTCCGGATCTTGGATCACGGGGACAAGGCCAAGGCCGTGGATAGTTTCTTCGAGGACTTGCTGGGTGTGGCAGGAGATCGACCGTTCTCGCTTGACTTGGACTTCCTGGGTCTACAGCCAATGGACCTCCAGCATATTGACGATGAGTTCACGAAAGAGGAAGTTCTGGCTGCCATCAGGGGCAATGCCGTTGGATAAGTGCCCTAGACCGGATGGATTCTCCGCACGTGTTTTCGTGACTTGCTGAAACATCATCAAGGAGGATGTCATGGACGCCTTCAACTCACTCTCTAGACGTGACAACCGTGAATTTGAAGCAGTGAATGGCGCTCTGATCACGCTTTTGCACAAAAAACCGGGCACCGAGGAAGTTCAGGATTTCCGACCTATCAGCCTAAACCATGGGATCGCCAATAGAAGCCATTAGCTAGATAAAGTAAATTGATGACACAATAGAAGTCATTAGCTGTTGATTTACAATGTTCAATGCATGATCTATGGACCGTGGATGCTTGTAATTTATAGCCATCATATGCACGTAGCCATGTAATTTGTATATGACCGCATGTAGCTAGCTACCGTTGTTCCTGTCGTCCTATCAGATATGTAATCATTGTTTATTCCAAAGATGAAAGGTGTTCTTTTGGCCGAAAGTGGAAGGTTTCATAAAAGTGGTCCAGGAGGCATGGCCTATGCAGCCATAGGAGCCCAACCCATTTAAAATGCTCGATTCGAAGCTAAGAGACGTCGGAAAAAAGCTGTCAGGATGGAGCGCCAAGTTCATTGGGAACGTCAAGGAGCAGATCCTCTTGGCTCCGGAGCCGATCCTCCGCCTCGACGTGGCTATGGAGAGTCGACAACTTTCGCCTCAGGATCGTGGTCTGCGTCGGCTTCTCAAGAAGAAACTCCTGGAACTTGCATCGCTTGAAAGGACGCTGGTCCGGTAGAGATCGAGGATCCTTTGGCTCAGGGAGGGAGACGCATGCACACATTTTTTTTCATACGTATGCGAGCCACCGAAGACGGAAGAACTTCATTAGCCATCTCCTAGTGGATAATGTCCGGATCTTGGATCATGGGGACAAGGCCAAGGCCGTGGATAGTTTCTTCGAGGACTTGCTGGGTGTGGCAGGAGATCGACCGTTCTCGCTTGACTTGGACTTCCTGGGTCTACAGCCAATGGACCTCCAGCATATTGACGATAAGTTCACGAAAGAGGAAGTTCTGGCTGCCATCAGGGGCAATGTCGTTGGATAAGTGCCCTAGACCGGATGGATTCTCCGCACGTGTTTTCGTGACTTGCTGAAACATCATCAAGGAGGATGTCATGGACGCCTTCAACTCACTCTCTAGACGTGACAACCGTGAATTTGAAGCAGTGAATGGCGCTCTGATCACGCTTTTGCACAAAAAACCGGGCACTGAGGAAGTTCAGGATTTCCGACCTATCAGCCTAAACCATGGGATCGCCAATAGAAGCCATTAGCTAGATAAAGTAAATTGATGACACAATAGAAGTCATTAGCTGTTGATTTACAATGTTCAATGCATGATCTATATGGACCGTGGATGCTTGTAATTTATATATGCCGCATGTAGCCATCATATACTCTCTCAGTTTGGAATTATAAGTCACGCGCAAATAATTAGGTTGCCATTTTAAACAACAAAATAGAAATAGTATAGTATAAACATTATAACATTAAAAACTTTAAAGGTTATATTTTTTAATGGTATAACTTTGTAATATATAAGTTATATTTATTGGTTAAATTAACAACCTAGCTATACCTACATCTGGAAATGGGAAATAGCTAGTTACCCGCACCGTTGTTCTTGTCGGAGTGTCATGCATGTAATCAGTGTTTATTCCAACGATGAAGGCCATGTTTGGATATGGGTTTTTACCAGAACTAGTTTTCCCTAAACTAATGTAACCACCTAATAAACTAAAACTATATTTTAGCGTTGGGCTAAAAAGGAGAAAAAGTAAAGGGGAGCGCTACATGTCCTTCAGGGGATAACTCCCCGATCCGCTGGGTCCTTTGCTCACTACGTGTTCCCTGAAATAGATATAAATTTCATTTTTTTATAAAATAATCTGTTTTTCCTATATGTAGCAAAAGAAATAGTTTGTTCATGAGATAAAAGAATTTAAAAAATAGATCTTGCTGGAGACGTCGCCGGAGTTTCCCCAGAGGTATGTAGCAAAAATTTTGTGGTAATACAGCAAACCCGATTTCGCCGATGACATAGAGACTTCCGTCAAAAAACCTCGCCGGATACTACGTAGCAAAAAAATTATGCTATTGTAGCAAACCCGCAAAAAAATATAGAAAAAAAGTTGTGATAATATAGCATACACGGAGATATCGCCGAAGACCTCGTCGGAGACAATATAGCAAAAATTGGATGTTATTGTAGCAAACCTATAAAAATATTGTCGAAAAAAATTATACTAATATAGCACGCACATCGTCCTGACTTTCGCCACGACCTCGCCAGAGATGTTGTAGCAAAACTTTGCTCTATTATAGCAAGACCATAAAACGGTTGTAGCAAAAACATTGTATCGTTATAGCATTGTTAAAGCATTTTTTCCACGCCACTGAGAGAATAACAAAAGTAGCAATACTAATATGAGTATGTAGCTGAAAAAAAATGAAAGTAGCAAAACAAATATAAATAAAAATCTACAACCCTGTAAAAGGGCAGGCGGAGGAGGGCAACAACACATGCCTCAACGGTGAGGGGATAATCTGGGAGGAGAGCTTGCCGGTGAAAACTCGCAGGTACCATGGAGGGGAGGAGCTTCCTCGGCAAGGGACGATGGGCTCGCCGGCAAGAAGCTCGCAGTGAATCCCTTGCCGGCACGTTGCTAGGAGGACCATCTTGCTGAGGCAGCCACTCCGACGAATCCTCCCCCTATCTACGGCTAGATCACATGGCGCAAGGTCTAGCACCCATGGCGAGGGTGAGGCACACGGCGACATACGGAGAGATGCACAACGACATTACTACGGCCCAAAGAGGCGGCGACGCTGCGAGGCGGAAGGGCAGCGAAACAGAGCAGCGAGGCAGCGCAGCGACAGTGTCGCGGGTAGGCGACGGAGACAGAGATGTTTGGTAGGAGGAAGGCAGGAGACGGTAAAGAGATAAGGTTGGGCCCACCACCTCCAAAAAATAGGGGCAGAGACCCTCCAACGCGACGCCCCAGGACCGGACCACTCCTCTACTACGTCGGTTGTCCTTCTTCCTGGCCGTGCGCCTCACCGCTCATCCCCAATCGAGCTAGAGCGGGTGGAGGCCATCGCTGGCGCATCCCAGAATTTCTTCGCCACCGGGTCCTGTCCGCCTCCTTCAACCTCTTCCTCGAGTCATCCCTTCACCCACGGACGAGGGAGGCGAGCCTAGCTGCCGCATGTGGAGGCCGCTCCCCTTGGCCATGCGTGGAGGCCGCGCCTCCTGGCCGCGTGTAACATCCCAAAAATATTGATCAGGGTTATCAAATTCCAATCACCAAAATTAGGGTTAACAAAAACTTTTGTTAATTAATATCATATGAATGCATGGGTGTATGTGATGAATGTATGAATGCATGAATGGACTTGTTTGATTGTTGTGAATAGAAAGGATTGGTTTAAAGGTGAAAGCAACATCATCTAAATCAATTCCAAGCAGAAACAAATCAAGAAAAGTTCAAAAACAAACAAAACAAGCAAATGGTCATTTTTGCCAATCTTGCTCACTAGACCACTTTGAGTGTTTCTAGTCCAAGATTTTAAAGAGAAACAAATCTATTTATTTTGACCCCTTGCTAGACCAAGTGAAAGTGAACCAAATCCCACTTTGCAAACTCAAAGAAACATTTGGCAACCTGATTCAAATGACACTTCAAAATTGAATCTATATCATATGGGAAGATCACCATTTCTCAAAACCTAACCAAACTAGTTCACCTTGACCAATCCAAGCAACCAGAGACTACCTAGTATGTGACTAGTACACCCACCAAGTTTCATTCAAAAATTCAAATTCAAATCTCTTGAGGCCATTTTATCAAACACCTTCTGAACACAAATCAAATAAAACATCAAACACTATAGTGAGCAGTGTTTGTGCCTAACTTGTTCCCTCTCTAGCTCACACAACACTCTCAGTAGATCATCTAATTAGTTTAACCAGCCCTAGCTCACTGTAAACTTGACAATGCCATCAATGGTGACCATGGCCGAGTCCAAACTACCATCCCAAGGTCGACAGCAAGCTACAAGCCTAACTAGCCTCGCCAACCTTGTCTAGCAGGCACTCCACCGTCCACCGCCACCCCTGTCCAGCTCCCAAGCACTGCTAGACACTGGACCACCCAGAACGAGCACGCCCAGTCTCTCTGCGACCATGTCGAGAGCACGCCAGAGCACCGTGCTCGACACACTCGCACAGACCGTGCCCCGCCCTCGCACTTTCTTGAGAGCATAGTTGTCATTCTTGTGTTTGTTCCAAAACTTGGTTAATTATGTCATGACTTTGATGCTTGTATCTCTGATATCTTTATCTCTAGTCTTCACTTGAACTTCAGAGGTGCCTCAACATTTATATAGTGCTCTTCAAACAGAGGCAAGCGAGATACCACTCTATCATACCTTATTATGAGCATTTCAATGTTGCTTATGTTTATGTTTCATGCTACTTATTATTATTGAGTTGGTTTCTCTTCATAGCTTGCAATGACTATTGAGTAGACCTAGTTGCATACTCCTTATTATGAATTGTCTAAGCATCTACTCCTGTGCTGAGAATATATATATCATATAAATCAAAGTGTTCGTGAAAGTTCTTTTACCGCACTCAGTTTTCAACTGAATTGCTTGAGGACAAGCAATAAGCTAAGCTTGGGGGAGTTGATACGTCCAAAACGTATCAACTTTCTCGAACACTTTGCTATTGATTTTCCTCTAAACTTGTATGATTTGGATACAACTAACACGGATGTCTTTGTTTTCATGTAATTACCTTGGTGTCTTGTTTTGTGCGAAAATGAACTATCGGGAAAAATCCCGGAAAATATGCCAAAACTATTTCTCACGGAAGATCCACGAGCGGAAAGGGGGAGGGATGCTGGGGCCAGACCCCCAGTGCGGGCCCACAGTCGCGCCTAGGGGTGCACCACCAGGCACCCCCTCGGCCTCCC
Source organism: Avena longiglumis (assembly GCA_030063025.1). Classification (NCBI taxonomy): domain Eukaryota; kingdom Viridiplantae; phylum Streptophyta; class Magnoliopsida; order Poales; family Poaceae; genus Avena; species Avena longiglumis. The sequence continues at coordinate 448,432,310 of CP125974.1, read as the reverse complement.
TCTGCGCCTTTAAGTTGCCTCTCGACCTAAAAACCGAGGGGGGTTCGATAGTTTTCCAGAAAGAGTTCCGCTCCGCCGCCGCCACAAGAAACCAAGATTCAGATCCAGAAACTCTGCTCTGGCACCCTGCCGAGACGGGGAATTTGGAGAGGATCATCGCCATCGTCATCACCAACGCATCTCCGTCAACCACCCATGTTTCCCTCATCCATGAGTGAGTAATCCCCCACCGTAGGCTTGGGGATGGTAGGGATTGAATGAGTTCTCTCATGTAATCGAATAAGATCTGTTAGGGGCATAGTGCCTAGTATCTCTATTAGTGCTATTTGACTTTGTTGCAACTTGTTGTGCTTAATGCTTGTCACTAGGGCCCGAGTGCCATGATCTCAGATCTGAACTTATTATTGAATCATTATGATAGTATTGTTTGTGATCTTATCTGCAAGTTGTGTACACATATCATTGTCCGGATCCAAAGGCCCCAAACTGACAATAATTGGGACAACCTGAGGGGATGGTTGTGGTGTGAGGATCATATGTGTTCACAGAGTGTTAATGCTTTGCTCCGGTGCTCTATTAAAAGGAGTACCTTAATTGCCAGTAGTTCCCTAGAGGCCCATGCCAGGCTGGTGGACAGAAGATGTTGTGCAAGTTCTCATTGCGAGCACGTGTGACTATATATGGAGCACATGCCTAGGATTGTTTAGTACTTGGATGCTTATTATTATTTATCTGCAATGCCCTAGTTCTTTGAGGTTACATGTTTAGACTCGTCCATGCAACGCCTGTCCATCCATCCCTATGCCTACCTTTCGAATCCCTCTTTATTCTTTATCACATTATTATTGCTCTTGTTTGTTCTTTGTTGCTACTACAAACTGTTGCTACTGATAAACTTCTGTGAGCAAGAACTATTTCTAGGTGCAGCTAAACTGACAACTCAGTTGTTAAGGATTGCAAGTATTCTTTGGATCCCCTTGTGTCGAATCAATAAATTGGGTAATACTACCCGCGAAGACTGTTGTGATCCCCTACACTTGTGGGTCATCAAGACTATTTTCTGGCACCGTTGCCGGGGAGCATAGCTTTATTTGTAAGTTCATTTGGATCTATTATTGTTCACTGCTCCTCCTTTCATCATGGGGAAGTCTCGTGATGGAAAGTTCCCTATTTTACCATCCACTACAAGAAGAGGTACAGTCCTAAACACCTCTGTTGCTCTTGATTCACCGTCTGTTATAAGTAAGCTTGTCACACCACCACCACATACTCATGCTACACACACTGCTACTACTGCTAAATCTGAAACTGCTTTTGATACTCATGATGTTACTTCTACTGTGCTTGATGCGAGTGGTTCATTAGGTCCTTTTCTAGATGCTACTATGGCTAGTCTAGGAAATACCAAAACTCCTAGTGAAGCCACTGTTACACATGTTAGCTCACCTGCTAGCGAGAGTTATGATATTAATGATGGTTACATAGAGCTCACTGATGAATTTGTTGAAGAGTGCTGAAACACACATGGTGCTAGTGCTATTAAGAGTCTCCTTGCTAGACGTACTATTATGCCTAAGAAGTTCTATGATCCTAAGTTTGCCACCTCTCCCATAGATATTAAAGATAAAGATTATAATTTCTTTATTGATTTATCTTATTTAGATATTGTTGAGAAAGAACCTTTTTGTGGTACTGAAAATGAGAGTGTTGTGGCTCATATGAATGAGCTTTCTACTATGAGTGCTTTGTTCTCTGATGATTTTAAAATGCGCAAGTACTTTGTTGCTAAGATCTTCCCCTTTTCACTAAAAGGAGAAGCCAGGGCTTGGTTTAATAGATTACCTCCTGGTTCCATTGATAGCCCTGATTGCTTGATTGCTTCTTTCTTCCATAAATATTTTCCTCCCAGTGCTAGACATGCTGCTTTGCAGAGAGTTTTTGATTTTAAACAGGGAGAAGAAGAGAAATTTCCTGAGTCATGGAAAAGATTCTGTTCCTTGATTCATATATATCCTGGATGTCCATTAACTCAGAATGAGCTACTTGATATTTATTATAATGGACTAACTGATGATTCTAGGACCTACCTAGATAGCTTTGCTGATTGTGTTTTCAGGAAAAGGACTCCTACAGATGCTGAAGAATTAATGAACAAAATAAGCAAGAATTATGATGATTGGACTTCAACTGAGCTAAATACACCTGAGCCTATTACTCCTGAACCAGTTGTTCCTGAACCAGTTCCAACACCAACAACAAAGAAGAGGGGAGTTATTACATTAAATGATGAAGTGATGAAGGAAGCTAAAAAGTGTCTAAAGGAGAAAGGTATTAGAGCTGAAGATGTGAAGAATCTACCTCCTATAGAAGAATTATGTAAGCCAATTCCCCACTCATCTACTATTGAGGTACACTCTCTCCAACACTTTGATGAAGGTGATATTCCTTATGGTAAGCCTCCTGATCAATGCTTAGAGGAACTTGACATTTTTATTGTTAAACAAGGTAATTTTAATAAACAAGTTCAGAATTATTTATTGGAAAACTCTAGAGCTATCCATGAGTTGAAAGATATTGTGGAAAGAACTTCTAATGATATTAAAATGCTTTGTAAACACTTTAAAATGGTTCAAACCCAACTTGATCAACTTGCTAAGATACAAAAAGATATGCTAGTTAATGCTTCAGGAAATAAACATGCTTATGGAATTAGAACTAGGAGTGGTGCTGCTACTCAAGATCCTTTATATCCTGAAGGACACCCTAAAATAATAGAGCAGGATTCCCAACGAGGTGAGGATAGTGGTAGTCCTCGTAAGAGAAAGAAAAAGAAACATAAAGTAGTTGAGGAACCACTTGAACCTACTGTAGATCCTAATAGTATATTTGTCTCTGATGCTAAAACTGAGAGTGGTAATGATAAAAATGAGTCTCCTGATAAGGAGGAAGGTGAGCAAGAACCTGAAAAGCACACTAAGAACACTAGGTACACTAAGGAAGATTTTATTGCTAATAAACATGGTAAAGAGAGAGAACCTTGGGTGCAGAAACCTATGTCTTTTCCAGTTAAGAAAGACAAGTCAAAGGAGGAAGAACACTACAAAAAGTTTTGTGAGTGGATGAAGCCTTTATTTCTGCAAATTCCTTTGACTAATGCTATTAAATTTCCTCCTTATTCAAAGTATATGAAGGATATTGTCTCTAATAAAAAGAAGATTCCTAATGAGGATATTTCTACTTTGCTTGCTAATTAATCCTTCAATGGTAAGGTTCCAAAGAAACTTGGTGATCCAGGTATACCAACTATTCCTTGATCCATTAAGAATAATTATGTTAGAACTGCTTTATGTGATTTGGGAGATGGAGTTAGTGTTATGCCTTTTTCTCTCTACAAGAGACTCCAGCTAGAAAAGTTGATACCAACTGATATTTCTTTGCAAATGGCCGATAAGTCAACTACTATTCCTGTTGGTATATGTGAGGATGTTCCTGTTCAAGTTGCTCATAATTGCATGGTTTTAACTGATTTTGTTGTGCTTGAAATGCCTGAAGATGATAATATGTCTATTATTCTTGGGAGACCTTTTCTTAATACTGCAGGTGTTGTCATCAATTGCAATCAAGGAAAAGTAACATTCAATATTAATGACAAAGAGCACACTGTCTATTTCTCAAAGAAGGTTCTCAGAAGCTATTGCCTGAATTATATTGAAAACATTTAAGGCATCAAGGTTGGAGAAATATATTGTCCCATTCCACAGGAAAATATTGAAACTATTATGATTGCGACCATTGCTATCAACTATGAGGTGACATAATCACCTTGTGGAATGCAAAGTTTTGTTTCATATAAGATTGTTTTGGTAACAAGACTTGATCAACCTTGTTAACAAAAGGATTTTTATGAACAAAATAATGTTTCCACTGTGGTTATACTTGCTTTATTTTTCCTTTCTCCTTCCTAGTCTTTGCTTTAGCTTTAGTTTGGCTAGTTGTTTGCTTGTTTGAGTTTCTTAGAGCTCCTGTAGTTTGAATTTTGGTTTGCTTTTGCTTCTTCTGAAAAAATGTTTCTGCGAGAAAATCAATTTTCATACCCTGAAAATTGGCCAAAAATAAAGTTTCCCGAAAAATCCTAGAAAATTCAAAATAAATTTTTCATTGAAAAAAGGGGCAGAGAGGTACCAGAGGTGACCCAGGGGCCACCCCTAGGCCCCACACCCATGGTAGGCGCGGCCTACCTAGTGGTGGCGCCTAGGGGGGTCTGGCCCACCTGGGCCCCTCGAGGCTGCCTCCTCAAAGTCACCTTTTTTCTCTCTCTCGAAAAACACTTGAAAACTTGCTCAAGCTCGAGTTCTTGCTGTTCTTGCTCGCGATTTTCTATCTCCTTGTTCAGCCCATCTCAAGGGCTGATTTTTGGAGGGTTTGTTCCTTGGTATGTGCCTCCTCCACTTGTCCAATTAGATTTGTGATTGGTAGATTGTATCTTGAGTATTTTGCTATTGTAGGTGATAGGTTGTTTGAGCTTGCATGCTTGTTCTATGTTTAGAAACTTTGTTTTGATGCATGTGTAGTCCTCTAGCAAGTTCCTATAGTAGTTGCTCATCATTTATCAACTTAGAAATCACTTGGTTTGATGGTTGCCTAAAAATTTCAGCAAGGAAGATGAGTGCTTATCCACTAAATCAATATGACTTGATGGTGCATGAGCCAATAAAGGTTCATCGTGAGGAGGCAGTTTTTCCTTCCATATATCCATGCCATGAATTTATGAGAGCTGCGGGGATCCTCCAAGATTTCCAAACTTTGGTTACAAATGCAGGGTTGGAGCACTTTGTTGAAGGTGAACCAATCCAATATGTTAAGCTAACCATAGCTTTTGTGCAGGACTTCCAGTTCACTTGGTCTACTTTTAATCCCATGGTCCATTACAAAATATATAATATACCTGTTGACCTGCCTTTTGCTGATTTCTGTGTAGCAATTAGAGTAACTCAGTGGGGATCTTGTGAGAAGATCAAGGAGAGGCCCAAGTCACTTGTTGATTTGTATGCTGAGATTTTCCAAGGTTTCGACTTCTCAAAGGAAAGTGGTAAAATTCGGAAAATCCAGCTCCCAGCTATTAGATACTTTTCATATTTCATTACCAAGTGTGTTCTTGCTAGAAAGACTGCTAGAAAGTTGTCTTCTTTTGATCTAGCTTTTATTGCAGCTACTCTGAATAGGAATAGTTCTTATAGTTTGGGTGCTTTGATAGCTCACCGTCTCACCACCAACCGTGAGAAGGGTGGAATTTGTGGAGGTCTCATTGCTTCTAGGTTGCTAGCTTTCCATGGTTTAGAGCCTCACTTTTTAGATTTTCAGTTCCCCATAGAGAGGCTTGATGTTGAATCTATGATTCAACATGGTTTTGTTTCTTTGGGAGCTAATGTGAGAAGTTTGCCATTTGAAATATCTTTTGCCCAGCAAGGTCGGAGAAAGGGTAGGAGTGAGAAAATAGTTTATTTGCCTGCACCTGCTTTGTTTAACTTTGATAGCAGGCAAGGATGGTAACTTACAGAGGAGGAGGTTGACACTTATGTGGGGGAACTCTCCCAGCAAGAGGAGAATGTTGAAGAGGATGCCGAAGACAATTCGGTTCATCCCTCCAACTTGGGAGAGTCTTCATACCAGCAACCCTCATTTGATTGGGGCGCGTCTTCTTCTTCATCATAGGTGCCTAACTATGATCATTCCTATGATGACCAACCAGCATGGGGTTACTATCCGCACTATTGAGCCCCACTTAGGCCAAAAGCCTAAGCTTGGGGGGAGGTATACCGACATCACACTCATATATATATTATGTTCGGTCGGTTCTTTGTATATCCATTGTTTCGCTTTCTTTTTGGTTCTTGTTGCTTCTTTCTCAAAAACACAAAAATACCAAAAACATTTTCGTTGTTTCTCTTGGTTTTTTTCTTTGTTTCGTTGCTTTGGTTTGCCTTAAAAGAAAAATCCAAAAAGATTTTATTTGTTTGGTTTGCTTTGTTTTTGTTTGGTTTTTCTTTGTTTGCTTGTTTCTAAAAAATCGAAAACACCAAAAATATTTGTTCTTCTTCTTTGGTTTTGTGAGTTCTTTGCAGGGTTTGGCCGTTCTCAGTGGATATAGGTTTTCATGTTAATTATTAAAGTCACACAAGTGAAGGTCAATAATGAAGATTAAGACAACTCGAGGTGTGGTAAGAGGCTGGTAACGAACTCTATTTGTTTCATTTTTGTACATATACTCATCATAGTGAGCATGCTTAGCCTGTTTGTGTAAGGTGTATGTCATTATGGATGCTTAGTAGTTCTTGCTTGTCTATGATTAGCTCCAGCTTGCTAATAATTTGTAGCATGTCATATGAATGTTTGCTTGCATTGTTTTATTCATACTTTGGTATGATATTGTAGTATCCTCCTCTGACTGTTCATGTGAATCGACTTGGCACATGCTCACGCATGCATATGACTAATCAATAGTCAGTAAGCCTCGATGATTTATTTTGCCTCAGAGTTCTGGTATCACTTTCATACCATAATTAGTCCTATTTTGTTGCAAGTATGATAATGACAGTTATTGCTCTCTCGTTTGTCGCTCCCTCTCTATTGCTAGCCTTCACTTGCACTGAGTACGTGCTCTACATGTGCTTCCAACTCCCCAAAACCAATATTGCCAGCTGTGTCCACCATACCTACCTATTAGCATCATTTGCTACTTCAGTGCATATTTTATATATGCCGTGTTTTCCTTCCAAAATAAAATGTTTGTCTGTTTTTAGAAAGTTAGTTAGTAAAGCTCTCATGAACTTCATGGCACACTTTATTCCTTGCGCTTAATAATCTTGAACCATTGTGACTAGTCCATGAAAGTTATATGCTTGCTTATTATATGCTGGTAGTCAGCCGAACCGTGATGTCACGGGGAATGCTTTCAACACTTTTTGGATATCCCATCCAGTTGATTCCTTACTCTTTTGTTTATGGATGTCGACGATATGAAATAAAAGGGGAAGTTGTTAGTTCATGGAATTTACACATTGTGTTAGAGAAACTCCTAGGCCGCTAGACTAAGCCATGCTTAATCATGGTGGAAACTTGCAACATCACCATAATGAGAATCTATGAAGCTTCCTCAATAAAAAACTATGCATATGGTAAATGAAAAGATTGTTGAGATGCTCATTGTCTGCTTGCCTTTTCATTTTGGTCATGGGAAAGCTCCTGTACCATATGCAAGGGGTACCCCGTTGGCGGTTCTCTATGATATGCATGTATTTACAATGACAAGACCTTTCAGGTGACCAAAGTTGAGTAGCATGCGGAGCGACCCTCGTACTCAAGGGAGTTGGAATTTCCAGTTTATGGTCTATCAAGCATATGATTCAGAGTGGACCTCACTTTCACCCTAACCATATTAAGATGCCTATGATATGGGCAATGAGAGCTCAAAGCTAATGAGTACCTTCCTTTCAGCATTAGGAATCCTTTCAAACCTTCACAAAACCGTTTTCACAATTTTGTTGAGTCACCACTTATTCTATGAGCACTTTATTGAGAGCATAGTTGTCATTCTTGTGTTTGTTCCAAAACTTGGTCAATTATGTCATGATTTTGATGCTTGTATCTCTGATATCTTTATATTTAGTCTTCACTTGAACTTCAGAGGTGCCTCAACATTTATATGGTGCTCTTCAAACAGAGGCAAGCGAGATACCACTCTATCATACCTTATTATGAGCATTACAATGTTGCTTATGTTTATGTTTCATGCTACTTATTGTTATTGAGTTGGTTTCTCTTCATAGCTTGCAATGACTATTGAGTAGACTTAGTTGCATACTCCTTATTATGAATTTCCTAAGCATTTACTCCTATGATGAGAATATATACATCATATGAAGCAAAGTGTTCATGAAAGTTATTTATCGCACTCAGTTTTCAACTGAATTGCTTGAGGACAAGCAATAAGCTAAGCTTGGGGGAGTTGATACGTCCAAAACATATCTACTTTCTCGAACACTTTGCTATTGTTTTTCCTCTAAACTTGTATGATTTGGATACAACTAACATGGATTGATGTTGTTTTCGGCAGAATTACCTTGGTGTCTTGTTTTTGTGCAGAAATGAACTATTAGGAAAAATCTCGGAAAATATGCCAAAAACTATTTCTCGCCAGAAGATCCACGGAGCCAGAAGGGGAGACAGGAGGAGGCCTGGGGGGCTAGACCCACCCTAGGCACGAGCCCACTGAACCCGCGTGAAAGGGCATGTATGCCCCCGTGTGTGGTTTTGGTAATTAATGACAATCTCTATGGACTAATATGTAAATTGAGTTTCACTTGTAGGTTTGTCCATTGGCATCGCTTGGGCCATGTGATGGTCTCAAGGTTGGAAGATGAATAAATGTCCAAGGGATTTGTGCCCATTGGAATCATGAAGAAAGAAGGAGTTTGAAGGTCGATCAAGGCATGTGCAAAGAGTTGCATCAAGATGGATCAACCTCAAGTAAGGATGAAGAAGGACGAGCTCAAGATGCGCCATCTCTAGAAGATCTCATGCTTGAAGCTTGCCATCCTCGTGCTCATGGAATGATGAAGACAAGTTCAAAGAAGAGGTTTCCCCATGGAATATGGGGGAGCATTTTGCAAGTCTTCATCAAGCTAGAGCGAGCAAGAGCAAACAAGAAAGGTGTTCCCACTATAGAAGAACACGACGGTCTACATCAAGTTCAAGTGGGACGCTCAAGGCAAAGGTATGTTGATAGGGCTTCTCTTTTGCCGGTCTCGTGTTGTTAGTTGGGAGACCGGGTTTAGGATAGATAGTCGTACTATCAAGAGGGGCTCTCAAGCGGGTGTCTCGTTTGCATTGTTCGGAGAGAGCTCAAACCTTTGCATTCATAGCATCATCTTTCTTGGTTGTTATTTGGTTCTTGTCCATGAGAGGATCTAGAGCTTGTGGTCATCATCATAACAATCTCTAGTTCATCATCTAAGGATTTCACTTGCATATCTTATTGCGGTTTTTGATCTTGCGAGTTTTCCGGCTCCACACCTTGCGGGATACTTCACATATATATTTATGATATTTTCTCCCAAGGTGATACCAAATATTTCGACTTTTTTTTGGATTCTATTCGTTGTTATCTTTCCAAAAAAATTGGTTTCATCCCATTTGGAGTTCGGATGCAAAAGTTATTGCATTTCTGGTTTCTGGAATTTCCCTGACCGGAAGTTCCGGCTTCCCACCGGAAGTTCCGCTCAAACTTCTTTCTGTGGGCTGTTCTACAGTTTGTTCCGACGCTAGTTCCGCCCAAGTTCCGGTGGCGGTTCAGTAACCTTCTGTTTTGAAGTGTGCTATTTGCCGGAACTTGGCCGGAACTTGCATCGGAACTTGTCACGCAAAGTTCTTGGCGGAACTTCGCACAAGGCCGGAACTTCCGGTTAGACTCGCTTTGCGTCTCATAAGTTCCGCCCCTTGTTCCGCCCCAAGTTCCGGTGAAGGCTCAGTAACCTTCTGTTTTGAAGCGTTCTATTTGCCGGAACTTTGTCGGAACTTGCTCGGAAGTTCACCGGAACTTCCTGTCTGTTTGGACCGGAACTTCCGGTTGCGCTTCTGGATCGGGCGTCAACGGTCTGATGACCGTTGGAGCCAGGCTGGGCGGAACTTCCGCCCCAGAGCCGGAAGTTCCGGCCATGTTTCGTTTTTTTTTCAGTTTCTCGCTCCGCAGTTTTCGTCCGTTGGCTGGGTGCCACCGGAACTTCCAGCCTCCCACCGGAAGTTCCGGTCAGGTGTCGCGAATTCCCATAACGGGCAGATCTGGGAGCCCTTTAAAAGGGGCTCCTCTTCCCTTTCGTGGGTATTAGCTTTTCTTCTTGGTTCTTGGCTTTCTGTCTCTCTCCTCCATTGTCAACCTTGAAGAAGCTTTCCCTCTTCCTTTCCCCTCCTATGATTCTTGCATCTTTTTGAGGGATTTGAGAGAGGAGATCTAGATCTACAATCTCCCCAAGTCAAATCCCTTCTTTGTGAAGGAATCATTGGGATCTAGATCTTGGAGAGTTTTGTGTTCTCCTCTTGTGTTCTTCCTCCCTTATTCCCCCAATAGCTTTTGTAGCTTTGTTGGAATTTGGGAGAGAAGGACTTGCCCTTGCATTTGGTGCATAGTTTTGAGTTCTACTCTTGTGTTCTTCCTCCCTTATTCCCCCAATAGCTTTTGTAGCTTTGTTGGAATTTGGGAGAGAAGGACTTGCCCTTGCATTTGGTGCATAGGTTTGAGTTCTACTCTTGTGTTCTTCCTCCCTTATTCCCCCAATAGCTTTTGTAGCTTTGTTGGAATTTGGGAGAGAAGGACTTGCCCTTGCATTTGGTGCATAGGTTTGAGTTCTACTCTTGTGTTCTTCCTCCCTTATTCACCCAATAGCTTTTGTAGCTTTGTTGGAATTTGGGGGAGAAGGACTTGCCCTTGCATTTGGTGCATAGGTTTGAGTTCTCCTCGGAGATTCGGCGAGTTCAAGCTTGTGAGCTTGTTTCTCTTGGGTTCCATGGAACCCGAGACGGTTGTGTGGTTGGATTGTTGACCTTTTGTGGTCTTATAGCCTTTTGTGGCATTGTTGGCCTTTTGTGGCATTGTTGGCCTTTTGTGGCATTGTTGGCCTTTTGTGGCTTTGTTTTTGGGAGCCTCCAATTGAGTTGTGGAGTTAGCCCCAATCTTGTACGGGTTCGGTGACCGCCCTCAAGCGTCCCATAGTGGAGCAAGTGCCCGCCTTTTGTGGTGCGCACTTGGGAGAATAGGGTGAGCCTTTTGTGGCGTCGGTGAGTTGCGTGCTTCCGCATCCGGGGTGAGGCCTTGTGTGGCGTTGGGTGAGCATCGAGCCACCACACCTCGAGGTGAGCCATTTGTGGCGTTCGGAGAGCATTGCGCCATCGCACCTCTCCAACGGAGACGTAGCTTCTTTGGAAGTGAACTTCGGGAAACAAATCTTCGTCTCCGCGTCCATCGGTTATCTCTCAACCGAACCCTTTACTTATGCACTTTACATTGTGAAAGCCATCGTGCTTGAAGTATTTATACCTTGCTATCACCTTGTTGCTTGTATTGCTTAGCATAGGTTGTTTGGTGCACCTAGGTGAACTTAGTGGCTAGGTTTTGTGCTCAATAAATTAAACGTTAGTTTTATTCCGCATTTACTTGATCCTAAACCGTAATAATTTTAAAAGCCTATTCACCCCCCCTCTAGGCGACTTCCTTTGTACTTTCACCGCGCCTGGGGGAGGTCTGGCCACCCCAGGCAGCTCCTCGGCCTCCCTCTGCGCCTATAAGATGCCTTCTGACCTAAAAACAGAGGGGGGTTCGATAGTTTTCCAGAAAGAGTTCCGCTCCGCCGCCGCCACAAGAAACCAAGACCTCTGATCCAGAAACTCTGTTCTGGCACCCTGCCGGGATGGGGAATTTGGAGAGGATCATCGCCATCGTCATCACCAACGCATCTCCATCAACCATCGATGTTTCCCTCATCCATGAGTGATTAATCCCCCGTTGTAGGCTTGGGGATGGTAGGGATTGGATGAGTTCTATCATGTAATCAAATAAGATCTATTAGGGGCATAGTGCCTAGTATCTCTATTAGTGCTATTTGACTTTGTTGCAACTTGTTGTGCTTAATTCTTGTCACTAGGGCCCGAGTGCCATGATCTCAGATCTGAACTTATTATTGAATCATTATGATAGTATTGTTTGTGATATTATCTGCAAATTGTGTACACATATCATTGTCCGGATCCAAAGGCCCCAAAGTGACAATAATTGGGACAACCGAAGGGGATGGCTGTGGTATGAGGATCACATGTGTTCACGGAGTGTTTATGCTTTGCTCCCGTGCACTATTAAATGGAGCACCTTAATTGCCAGTAGTTCCCTAGAGGCCCCGCTGCCACGGGTTGGCTGGACAGAAGATGTTGTACAAGTTCTCATTGCGAGCACGTATGACTATATATGGAGCACATGCCTAGGATTGTTTAGTACTTGGATGCTTATTATTATTTATCTGCAATGCCCTATTTCTTTGAAGTTACATGTTTAGACTCGTCCATGCAACGCGTGTCCATCCATCCCTATGCCTACCGCACTCGAATCCTACTGTTATCATTACTATTACTATTGCTACTGTTTCACTATTGCTGTTGCTACTACAAACTATTGGTAATGATAAACTTCTGTGAGCAAGAACTATTTCCAGGTGCAGATGAACTGACAACTCAGTTGTTAAGTCTTGCAAGTATTCTTTGGCTCCCCTTGTGTCGAATTAATAAATTGGGTAATACTACCCGCGAAGACTATTGCGATCCCCTACACTTGTGGGTCATCACGATACCATTCCAATTTTACCGTACAACCACAATACCCGAAATTGGTAGGGCTTGACTGGAAAATTATATACCTTAGTATGGGTTCCCTTGCGGCCGAGGTTTGAGCTGAGGCTACCTCGTGATGATTGACCACCTATGCAGTTCCCAAGATGACAGATGGTCATGGTTGAGAGGCCAAACTCATAGGAGAGGTGCCTATACTAGGGCGTGTAATTGAAAGGTTAGGATTGATTATCCGCATACTGAGTGTGGTGAATTCAGTATTGTTCCTGACGGATGTATCGAATATTGTGGTGAAAGTGTACCACCTCTACATAGTGTCAAACTATTCGAATAGCCGCGTCCGCGGTTATGGACAGTTGGAGTGGCCATACTATTCTGTCGTCAGATGTTTTCAAAATGACTTGTGAAATGAATCATGACTTTGACTTGACCACAACAAGGTTGTGAAAGTGTAAGCTAAATTTCCCACTTAGGTGTTATAAAACTTTAAACTAGCTTTCTTTGCTTCCGAACTTAGTTAAGGTAAATCTGGCTTTTTGCAAAACAACATAGAGCCTAGTATTTCCTACTCAAAACCACTTCACTTGTTAGTCTTAGTTTGCGAGTACTTAAAGAGTACTCATGGCTTTGTCCCTGGCTATTCCCGTGGCCAGACTATGAAGAGGACTATCAGGAGGATGAACCGTAGGAAGGTTACGACAACTAGGATCATCTCCCATCGTCAGCATTTCCTGTGACCATGAAGATGGAGCTTCGCCCATGCTATCGTTATTATATCATTCTGTTGCTTTGATTGTACTAAGACTGGATCATGTGATCCTTTATTTGTTGTAAGACCTTATGTATGGTTTGTAATGGATGATGTACTGTGATATCCAATCTGTTATGTCTCGCAAAAATGGTAATCATGGGATTGCGATGTATGGCATAAAAGGCACCCACTTTGAGTTCTACCCAAGGAGTGATGTTATGGGACATCCACTGGAGGTACCACGTCACCCAAATCTGAAGCATCAAGTGGACCATCTCAGCTTCATGATGTATGACCGGCAGAAGGAGTTGGACAATGCCCGCTTGTAACACCCTCAGAATCGGGCCTATGCAAGTTTGGGCAAAATTCACCAAACCCGCATAGAAACGATTCGAAGGTGCCCACCAGGCACTTTCGTGCGGGTGGAAAACGAAGTAATAACATTACACAACAGTCCTCGATGGGACCCACAGAACAGATATATAAAACAGCGACTCAGAGAGTCAAGATTACAGATATAATATACAAGATCCAAATCACCTTGAAAAGGGTAGAGCGTCCGACTACGGACAAGAAGCAAATGGGGCTAAGAGCCACGAAGAATAACCAATGGCGTCCATAACCCTGCCAGGCCAAGCGGAAGGGTAACCACCTAACGTCGATCTCAAAACCTGCTTAACAAAGGGGTGCCGACAAAGGCAAAGCAGAAAACAAAGAAGGAGCGTCGATCGAGGCCATTACGGCGAGGCTAGAATTGGCGGTCCTCGCCTACATAGGTATGGTGGTGGCGGCGTGAAGATGCACTAAACAACCTATAGAGACTCGATACAACCGGCGGTTATCGAGAGGGTAAGAATGACCTATCCGGATCCAACGAGGCTAACACCAAACAAACCCATCTGGTGTTTCCCCTCGAGACCAAACGAGGAAGTCAACCGAGGAACTCACACGGTTGGCGGTTTATTTATTCGATTATAGTTGTGGCACTTTACTAGTCGGTTTAGATAATCGTCACGATAAAGTAAGCGATGGGCACTTTTAGTTGATCATTCCGTGATAGTTGCAACAATTACTAATCAGTGCAGATAGCATGAGATAATCCCAAAACCGGCGGTTGTGGGTACTTTTAATCAGCCATTTCGTTGTAGTTGCAATACTTACTAGTCGAGATACATTTGTGCATGGCGACAACCAAACAAGCAATGGGGGCGATTAATTAGCCATTCCGTTATAGTGAAGCTGATTACTAGTCATTATAAGTCAAATTAATAGCGATAAACTTTAGTTATGCTTGTCTATGATCAAGCGTGCTCCAAGTCGTCCATATCCGCGGACACGGCTTTGAAAGTTTTACCGGCCGGGTGCACCAATAGCAACACACGCTCGATCAACCTCGGAAAAACCAAATCAAAACCCAACGAGGCTTTCACGTTGAACAATCACAGGATTCAGAAATATTTGAGGCCACCCTTTGAGTAGAACCCGCCACGGAGTAGACAAGCTCGAGGCGGCCTCAAGGTTTAGCGGGACGGCTGTGAGCATTGGGAACCCCAAACGGAGCTTGTCGACACCCGAAATAAATCGTGGTCCGATCCTAAACAAGATAAAGTGTGCTATCATCGCTGTCGTAAATAAAGCAGTAAAGCATGGCATAAGTACAGGATCGTAAATAAAACCTCAAACTAGTTTGTGGCCCCAAGAAAATAAGACGGAATCAAGCTCTGGTTCAGGGGGGTCCCATATACCTCCCGGATGTGGATAGCGCGCAAAAACAAGGAACAGGAATCAAGTACTCGGGGTCTTACGGGACACAAGTGGGCGTTCGGAAACCAAATATTATCTATCACCCACCGATGCCTCTGCTTATTCAATTTTAGTTGTTAAACAGAAATTAAAGTGAACAATAAGTAAAACTAGAGTCATCTCCAACAACAACATGCGGCAATACATCAGCAACTGTGGCATATGGCGACACACATCAGCACTTGAGCAAGCAACTACGACGCGCAAGTCCAACTATCTACCAAACAACAGGTAATAGGATGTGTCCAAGGCAATATAGGGCTGCAAGGGATTTCACAGGTACGAAAACTAGAGCATCGCAACACAGATAGCAATAGATCAACAGGAAGGAGTAAATTACTATAAAAGTAAGATAGGCGAAGAGGAGATGCTCGCTGAAAACATTGCGAAGGTTTCATCCGAAGATCGGTGAAGCTCACATCAACTCAACGGCCTTATCCATGAAGAACCAAATCACTAGAAGAAACACGGATGCAATATTTAATAAAACGGCAGAAGATCGGCATGATGCATGTATGATGGATGGCAAGGCAAAGTGCGATGCAATTAGGTCAAGATTAAGCGGAACCGGGGTCCCGACAATTAGTTAGGTGGTTCAAGTTATTTAGCTACCCCGCAATTTAAATGTTGTTTAACCAAGGCAAGATAAGATACCGAGTTCGCTACACAAATTTAAATGAGGCCAATGTGAGACTAGATTTGCCCACTTATGGGCCCCATATTAATTATTAGGTGAATCAGCATAAGGCCCCAAACCAATGCTATGCATGCGGGAATGACAATTTAATATGCAATCAAGTTGTTATTATGCATTTATAAAATAGGGTATCGAGGAAAAAGGGCCACACATTTAGGGTTCGACGATCTTGTTAGGGTTCCGGGGTTCGGGGTTGGTCTCGGGGTCCAGGGTTCGACGGGACGGTCTCGACGGGATCGTTCTCGGTAACGGGGAGGTACTTGTCGCAACCGGGAAGCAGGGCTTGGTTGGCGTCGGGGGCGCATCGGGTTCCCCCTGGTCGGTGCCGTCCTTATCGCCTCTGGGGTCTTAGGGTCATGGCGACGGTCCTGGCGTCCTTGATGGCGAACTCAGGGTTCCGGGCGGAGTACTTGTCGCATCGGTGGCAGTCGGGTCGAAGAACTTGACACTCCAGGGTTTGATCTTGGCGTCCGAGGTTCCTCCGAGTCCGTGGGGCGTCCGAGAAGGAGACCTTGGCGAGTGGTTTCCGTGAAGGGGAACTTGAGGGCGTTGGCGAGCTTGTACGGCACGGGGTTTCGGTTGTCGGTGTCGGACCCAGGTCGGCCTTGGCGTTCGGGTCGAGGAACTTGACGGTGACACGATGTCCTTGCGGGGTTGCGGTTTTGTCTAGTTGTTTGGCCATCGGATCGGTCTCGAGTTGGTCTTGCACCACCCTCGCGGGGTCTTCACGTGCATGCCCAAAGTCTGACGAGGCACACCTCACGAGCTCGCGCAGACGCGCACACGAACGGCAGCGGGGCCCGCGGAAGCTTGAGGGCCGGCGGCGGAGGCTGCGGTTCAGCGGCGAGGACGCGACGACGTGACGCTGGCTTGGGCTCCGGCGAGCTCGCGCGACGGGACGCGGATGCGGCCAGGCGGCCTCCGGACGGCAGACGGCGGGCGGCTTGGCGGCGCTTGCGGGCGGAGCTCTGAACGGGCAGGCGCGGCGTCGGCCAGCGGGCAGTGGAGGCGAGGCCGGGGCGCCGCAGACGCAGGCTGAGTGGGAGGCGGAGATGCTTTCGCTGTGGAAGGAAGCAGGAAGAGGGCGGGCTTGGTGGCAGTGAGGGCGGCCGAGTGAGGCGAGGCGGAGGTCAAGTGTGGCGTGGCTTGAGGGCCGACGGGAGGGCAGGCAGGCGAGAGGCGGCGGAGAGGGAGCCGAGGCCGAGGTCAGGCCGGGTCGCGGAGGAGCGTGGCGAGGCGAGGCAGACGGCAGAGAGGAGGTGGGGAGATGGCGGTCAGGCGGATGCGGGGTGGGTGAGCGGGAAGTGAGGAGAGAGGAGGGTGGGGCCGGGGTGGGAGCAGGGGCTGCGTGGGGGGTTGGTGGGAAGGCAAAGGGCAGGGAAGAAGGGGCCTGGGGAGAGGGTGAGGCTGGCTCGGTGAGGAAAGAAGAGAGGAGGGAGCAAAGGCGTGGGGTGGCTCGGGTTTGGGAGAGAGAAAAGAGAGAAGAGAGAAGGGAGGCTGATGTGGCAGCATGGGAATGGTGGGGATTTGGGGGAGGGGGAGTTGGCAAGTTCTGATTGGGGGGAGTGAGGTGGCCAGGGTGGGTTGGGTAGATAGGTTGGTGGGTTTAGGATTTAGGTGGGGCTGCAGGTTGGACCGATTTTAAAATATGGGGTGGTCGTTCGGGCTAAAACGGCCCGTTCGACTGCCCCGCTAAAAATAATATAAATTTTATTTGTGTTAAACGGGCCGTTGGCAAACCGATAGCGGCCAAAACAAAATATTCCGGGGACCCGGTTTTGGCGTTTGAATTAAAGACGGGGCGTTTGGAAAACAAATCGGGGTTTTCGAAAATAGTTTTTGACAAACAACATGCGACGATGACGATGCAATGCACAAATTCAACGCGATTTTCTAGTAGTGGTTTTGCGGGATGCCACAATTCGACACCACTAACAATGGAGCTCGCCCTCGAGATCCGCCTCATGGTACCGGAAGAAAGGTCGGCGTTCTCCGTCTTCTCGCTTTGTGTAGATCCTCGCGACACCACTAACAATAGTTCATCCTCCATCTTGAAATCGGCGACACCACCAACAAAAGGTCGTTGTCCCTGGTCGTCGAGAGGGCACTCCGGAAACAAAAAGGTCGAAGGTAGAGGTATCACAGATAAAGTCACCCCTAACTTTCGTTAGAAGAGGGAAAAGTTACATTGATCCACCAGTTCGATGTACAGAGCGAACAGTAAGAGTCGGGTAGGGTGATCAGTCCATCCCGGACCCAAACTATCGACTCTATACATGGGTAGGAGAATCAGGCAACTCAACTCTCGAGATTTAGACCGCAGATCTTCTTAGGCGGTGTTCGGAACAAAGGAATGTTGACAGCAGAAATCGTATGAAAGACACAATGATTAGGTTTCGCGATGGTTCCATTGGCATGAACAACACGTGCTCAAGGTCGACTCCAACTTCACCAAAGCTCGTCTTTCTCATATGTTTTTCAACGACAACGACATCCAAAGACGGAACACATATGGATGAGGAGCTCAAGAACAAAAGATTGGAGGAAGGGTACAGCAGACAAGTTGCGATTGATGATCGTAGCACCTCCGTTACAAAGGGAGAAGCGAAACCCTAAAGGTGCAGCGGATACCCAACCACGAAATCACGGACTCGAAGAGAGAGAAGAGAGCGGATTCAAAACACGTAGAGGTAAGAGGAGAATAGCAGAGGGTAAGGAGTAAAATCAGACCTAATCAGAACTATCCAACCGATTTTAAAAAATAGTTTTGACACTCTACTTCGGCCGTTAGCTAGGTTATCCTACAGGCTGGACTTGTGGGGTATCGTAACTGCTGAGCTCTGATACCACTCTGTAACACCCTCAGAATCGGGCCTATGCAAGTTTGGGCAAAATTCACCAAACCCGCATAGAAACGATTCGAAGGTGCCCACCAGGCACTTTCGTGCGGGTGGAAAACGAAGTAATAACATTACACAACAGTCCTCGATGGGACCCACAGAACAGATATATAAAACAGCGACTCAGAGAGTCAAGATTACAGATATAATATACAAGATCCAAATCACCTTGAAAAGGGTAGAGCGTCCGACTACGGACAAGAAGCAAATGGGGCTAAGAGCCCTGAAGAATAACCAATGGCGTCCATAACCCTGCCCAGGCCAAGCCGGAAAGGTAACCCTGCTAACGGCGTCGATCTCAAAACCTGCTTAACAAAAGGGGTGCCGACAAAGGGCAAAGCAGAAAACAAAGAAGGAGCGTCGATCGAGGCCAGACACCAGCGAGGCTAGAATTCCGGTCCTCGCCTACATAGGTATGGTGGATGGCGAGGGCAAAGCATGCACTAAACAACCTATAGAGACTCGATACAACCGGTTATCGAGAGGGTAAGAATGACCTATCCGGATCCAACTGAGGCTAACACCAAACAAACCCATCTGGTGTTTCCCCTCGACCAAACGAGGAAGTCAACCGAGGAACTCACACGTAGTTTTATTTATTCAGTTATAGTTGTGGCACTTTACTAGTCAGGTTTAGATAATCGTCCTGATAAAGTAAACAGTGGGCACTTTTAGTTGATCATTCCGTGATAGTTGCAACAATTACTAATCAGGTACAGATAGCATGAGATAATCCCAAAACCCGGCAGTTGTGGGTACTTTTAATCAGCCATTTCGTTGTAGTTGCAATACTTACTAGTCAGATACATTTGTCGCAAGCGACAACCAAACAAGCAATGGGGGGCAGTATTAATTAGCCATTCCGTTATAGTGAAGCTGATTACTAGTCATTATAAGTCAAATTAATAGCAGTAAACTTTAGTTATGCTTGTCTATGATCAAGAAACTGTGCTCCAAGTCGTCCATATCCGCGGACACGGCCGAGAAAGTTTTTACCCGGCCGGGGTGCACCAATAGCAACACACGCTCGATCAACCTCGGAAAAACCAAATCAAAACCCAACGAGGCTTTCACGACTGAACAATCACAGGATTCAGAAATATTTCAGGGGGCCACCCCTTTGAGTAGAACCCGCCACGGAGTAGACAAGCTCCGAGACGGCCTCAAGGTTTGGCGGGACGGCTGTGAACGACTGGGAACCCCAAACGGAGCTTGTCGACACCGCGAAATCGTGGTCCGATCCTAAACAGTACAGTGTGCTATCTGTCGCACAATCGTAAATAAAGCAGTAAAGCATGGCATAAGTACAGGATCGTAAATAAAACCTCAAACTAGTTTGTGGCCCCAAGAAAATAAGACGGAATCAAGCTCTGGTTCAGGGGGGTCCCATATACCTCCCGGATGTGGATAGCGCGCAAAAACAAGGAACAGGAATCAAGTACTCGGGGTCTTACGGGACACAAGTGGGCGTTCGGAAACCAAATATTATCTATCACCCACCGATGCCTCTGCTTATTCAATTTTAGTTGTTAAACAGAAATTAAAGTGAACAATAAGTAAAACTAGAGTCATCTCCAACAACAACATGCGGCAATACATCAGCAACTGTGGCATATGGCGACACACATCAGCACTTGAGCAAGCAACTACGACGCGCAAGTCCAACTATCTACCAAACAACAGGTAATAGGATGTGTCCAAGGCAATATAGGGCTGCAAGGGATTTCACAGGTACGAAAACTAGAGCATCGCAACACAGATAGCAATAGATCAACAGGAAGGAGTAAATTACTATAAAAGTAAGATAGGCAGAAAGAGGGAGATGCTCGCCTGAAAACATTGCCGAAGGTTTCATCCGAAGATCGGGGCGAAGCTCACATCAACTCAACGGCCTTATCCGCGAAGAACCAAATCACTAGAAGAAACACCGGATGCAATATTTAATAAAACGGCAGAAGATCGGCATGATGCATGTATGATGGATGGCAAGGCAAAGTGCGATGCAATTAGGTCAAGATTAAGGAACCGGGGTCCCGACACAATTAGTTAGGTGGTTCAAGTTATTTAGCTACCTTAATTTAAATGTTGTTTAACCAAGGCAAGATAAGCTACCGGTTCGCTACCCAAGTTTAAATGAGGCCGATATGAGACTAGATTTGCCCGCACATGGGCCCCATATTTAATTATTAGGTGAATCGGCATAAGGCCCCCAAACCAATGCTATGCATGCGGGAATGACAATTTAATATGCAATCAAGTTGTTATTATGCATTTATAAAATAGGGTATCGAGGAAAAAGGGCCACATTTAGGGTTCACGATCTTGTTAGGGTTCCGGTTCGGGTTGGTCTCGGTCCGGGTTCGACCAGACGGTCTCGACGGATCGTTCTCGTGAACGGGGAGGTACTTGTCGCAACCGGGAAGCAGGGCTTGGTTGGCGTCGGGGGCGCATCGGGTTCCCCCTGGTCGGTGCCGTCCTTATCGCCTCTGGGGTCTTAGGGTCATGGCGACGGTCCTGGCGTCCTTGATGGCGAACTCAGGGTTCCGGGCGGAGTACTTGTCGCATCGGTGGCAGTCGGGTCGAAGAACTTGACACTCCAGGGTTTGGTCTTGGCGTCGAGGTTCCTCCGAGTCCGTGGCCCGAGAAGGAGACCTTGGGTGGTTTCCGTGAGGGGGACCTTGAGGGCGTTGGCGAGCTTGTACGGCACGGGGTTTCGGTTGTCGGTGTCGGACCCAGGTCGGCCTTGGCGTTCGGGTCGAGGAACTTGACGGTGACACGATGTCCTTGCGGGGTTGCGGTTTTGTCTAGTTGTTTGGCCATCGGATCGGTCTCGAGTTGGTCTTGCACCACCCTCGCGGGGTCTTCACGTGCATGCCCAAAGTCTGACGAGGCACACCTCACGAGCTCGCGCAGACGCGCACGAGCAACGGCGCGGGCCCGCGGAAGCTTGAGGGCCGTGGCGGCTGCGGTTCAGCGGCGGACGCGGACGACGTGACGCTGGGGCAGGCTTTGCCCGCGAGCTCGCGCGACGGCGGGACGCAGCGATGCCGGGCGGCCTCCGGTGGACGCCGGCGGCAGACGCGCTTCTGGCGGCGGCTTGGCCGGCGCTGGGCGGAGCTTTCTGAACGGGCGAAGCGGCGGCGGCGCCAAGGCGGCCAGCAGTGGAGGCGAGACCGGGCCGGCACGGCGGCCGCTTGAGCGGGAGGCGGAGATGCCGCCGGGCCGCGGAAGGGGAAGCAGAGGCACGGGCGGGCTTGGTGGAGGTGAGCCGGAGCCGGGAGGCGCATGAGGTGGCGGTGGCAGGCCACGGGCCGACGGCGGGAGGCGCAGCGAGGCGAGAGGGCGAGGAGCCGAGGCAGGTGGAGGAGGGGCGAGGCGGGAGAGGGAGGAGAGGAGGTGGGGCCAGGGGTGGGAGGAGAGAGCGTGGGTGGGGTTGGTGGGAAGGCGGGCAGGAAGAAGGGGCCCACGGGTCGGAGAGTGGGTGAGGCTCGGTGAGGAAAGAAGAGAGAGGAGCAATGGGGGGGGGGGGTGGGCGGGGGGGAGAGAGAAAAAGAGGGAGAGAGAGAAGAGAGAAGGGGGGCTGATGTGGCAGCATGGGAATGGTGGGGATTTGGGGAGGAGTTGCAAGTTCTGATTGGGGGAGTGAGGTGGCGGGGTGGGTTGGGTAGACTAGTGGGTGAGTTTAGGATTTAGGTGGGGCTGCAGTTGGACCGATTTTAAATATGGGGTGGTCGTCGGGCTAAACGGCTGCTCGATCGCCCGCTAAAAATAATATAAATTTTATTTGTGTTAAACGGGCTGTTGGCAAACCGATAGCGGCCAAAACAAAATATTCCGGGGACCCGGTTTTGGCGTTTGAATTAAAGACGGGGCGTTTGGAAAACAAATCGGGGTTTTCGAAAATAGTTTTTGACAAACAACATGCGACGATGACGATGCAATGCACAAATTCAACGCGATTTTCTAGTAGTGGTTTTGCGGGATGCCACACCGCTCCTACGCCAACCACAACTATTCCATCGCAGTCAAGAAGGACCAGACCATTGCCATGCTGGTGAAGGATCGCAAGTCTCATTGCCGTCAGCTTGACAAGAAGGAGCGCATCATTGCCTGCCTTCGCCATAGGATCATAGACTTGGAGGAGACCATCCATGAGCGGGATATGCAGCTTGAGGAGAGGGAGAATGTAGGGGAGGATATCCGTGGAGACCCCTACTCTTAACTTAGTGACGATGGTGACTTTCTAGAGGATCAAGCATTGTACTTTTTCACCGATGAGGATGACTTTGCCTTCATTGATGATGATGAGGATGATGAAGATACCGACTCCAAGGAGTAGTAGCACTTGAGCACTAGCGTTAGTGAGTTGTATTCGGTCCCACTGTATCGTAGTTTCACACAATGGTTCTTAAAACCATCTGTTTTCCTTGTTGTGGTGTGTGTTTGTATGGTGTGTTATGAATGAATGAAAAGCAAGTTGCTAGAAAAACCTGAGTCAAACTTCAAAAACTTTTCAAAAACAAACCCCGGAACCTTAGAAATTTCCCTCTTGTCTCATGATCTATATAAATCTTCAGATGCCTCGCGGAGGAAGCAGTTCATCCCCGGACCCAATGTTGCAAATCTTGCAAATGTTGGTTTCGGACCGCGAAGCTGAAAGAGCCGAACGTCAAGCCAACTTAGCCACCTTTCAACACATATCTCAGATGGCTAACAACAACCAAGGCCATGGAAACCAAGACAACCATGGATCCAAGCTCAAGAACTTTCAGAACATCAATCCACCCATCTTTACTAAATATGAAGAGCCCCTAGATGCAGATGATTGGCTGCAAACCATGGAGAACAACTTAGAAGTTGCAGGAGTGGAAGCCAACGAGAAGGTACTGTTTGCCACCCGCTATCTGGCAGGAGATGCAATAGCTTGGTGTAATAGCGTTCATGCCATGAACAGAGGACAGATGATAACTTGGGATGAATTCAAACTCATGTTCAGCAGAACCCATGTGCCACCGGGTTTAATCAAGAGGATGAGAGATGAATTCAGGGAACTAAAGCAAGGGAGGATAACCGTAGTTGAGTACCATGACAAATTTTTGTCATTGGCTAGGTATGCCCCGAATGAGATTGACACTGAATCCAAGAAGAAGGAGAGATTCTTGAATGGTCTGCATGATGAGATGCAGACAGTTTTAGTCAACGGTCCATTTGCTGACATTGAAGCCTTAGTGGATTCTTCCGTTCAGATGGAAGGCAAGATCAACCATGCCAATGAGAATCGCAAGCGTAGAATGATGCATCAACTAGAAACCCACCATACCCTAAAGTATCGCCCTAACCCGTCTCCAGGATTTTCCCCAATAAACAATAGACCCCCGATGAACCCTCCAACCTATCCCCACCGTGGAGGAGGAAACCCAAGGCCCAGAGGAAACCACAACAACAACCCCGGCAACTCCAGCAATTTCAATCGTGCACCATCCAAGTTCAACAACAACAATACCGCCACCAACACCAATACTGCCCCGAGGACTGGAAGCAATGCAGTGCCTGTTGCAGTAAAGGACAAGTCTCAGGTGTCTTGTTATGAATGTGGAACCAAGGATCACTATTCCAATGAGTGCCCCAAGAAGCTTGCAGCATCCCCCAATGTGAATGGCCCACATCAACAGCAGCGTCGTGTTCAGCCTGGAAGAGGTTTGCCCCAGGGAATTCGCTCAACCGCAACGGCCGTATGTTTCTCATGAATTCTAAAGAAGCCCAAGAAGCGCCAGATGTCGTGTTGGGTATGTTTTCTATTAACTCAGTACTTGCAAGAGTGTTGTTTGATTCTATAGCATCGCACGTGTTTATCACTGAAGAATTTGCATGCAGTAGTAAGATTCAACCAACAAAATTGAAGCATGTTATGATAGTTCAAATACCTGGTTCAACCATAAAAGCTAGACAAATTTGCAAAGGCCGTACCTATCCGAATCCATGGCATAGATTTTTATGCTAATCTAATAGTACTCGGAACTAAAGGTGTGGCGCCCCGCAAAAACCACTACTAGAAAATCGCGTTGTTTTTGTGCACCGCATTGTCATACACCATACATGCATCATGCCCGATCTTCAGCCGTAGTATTAAATAGTTCATCCGGTGTTTCTTCTAGTGCTTTGCTTCTTCACGGATTAGGCCGATGAGTTGATGCGAGTGACGCCCGTTCTTCGGATGAACCTTCGGCAATGTTTTTCAGGCGAGCATCTCTTCCCCTTCTACCTATTTTGCTTTTATAGTATTTATTCCCTCCTGTTGATCTATTGCTATCTGTGTTGCGATGCTCTAGTTTTCGTGCCTGTGATATCCCTTGCAGCCTTATATTGCCTTGGACACATCCTATTACCTGTTGTTTGGTAGATAGTTGGACTTGCGGCGTAGTCGCTGCTCATGCTGTTATGTGTCGTCAAGTACCACGATTGTTGGAGTATTGCCGCATGTTTAATGTTGGAGATGATCATGGCTTTAAATACTGTTAATAACTAAAATTGAAGTAGGTAAATAATGCGAGAGGCAATGTGGGCAATAGATGTTATTTGGTTGTTAATCGTCCACTTGTGTCCGTGGACCCGAGTTCTTGACACTGTTCCGAGATCGAGCGCTAACCACAGGTGGGGTGTGGGCACCCCATCGATTAGTACCTGATTTCAAAGCATTGTACCGGGGGCCACAAGTAGTTTGGGGCTTTATTACTATCCTGTACTTATGCCATGCTTTACTGCTTAATTTAAAATTGTGCAATCTTTCGCACTGTCTTAGGTCCGTGACACGTTTATTTATGTCGACAAGCCAGTCCACATTTTCGGGTTCCCGATCGTTCTGCCCGTCTACACAAACCCCGAGTCCGTCTCGAGACCGGGCGACTTTGTTGCGGTAGCTTAGGGTGGCCCCCATGTACTTGCTTTGGGTCCGGAAGCGTCATGACTTAGGCCCGCCGACATACCGATGGGTGTATGTTAACCGATCCGCAAAAGGGTCGTGCGTGTGGATACTTTGGTGCACCCTAGGTTAAATCTTTTCGAAAAGTCGTGTCCGCGGTTATGGACGACTTGGAGCACAGTTCTCGATCATAGACAACTATAACTAAAGTTTACTACTATAATTTGACTTGTATCCGATATGACTAGTAATCAGCTTCACTACAACGGAATGGCTAAATAAAAGTACCAACAACTGCTGGGTTTGGGATGTCTCATGCTAATCGTATCTGACTAGTAAGTGTTGCAACTACAACGGAATGTTTAACTAAAACTGCCCACTGCTTATTATATCAGGATGACTCATGCCATCTTTATTTGACTAGTAATTGCCGCAACTATAACGGAATGAATAAAACTGCCAACGGTGTGAGTTCCTCGTTGACTTCCTCGTTTGGTCTCGAGGAGAAACACCGGATGGGTATGTTTGGTGGTAGTATCGGGTTGGTTCGAATAGGTCTCTTTCCCTCTCGATAGCCGCTAGTTGTATCGAGTCTCTATAGGTTGTTTAGTGCATGCCACGCCGCTTGATCCACCATACCTATGTAGGCGAGGACCGCCAATTCTAGTCTCGCTGTCTTGGCCTCGATCGACCACTCTCTTTTCCTTTGCCCTTTGTCGGCACCCTTTGTTTAAGCAGGATTTGAGATCGACGTCGTTAGCGGGTTACCCTTCCGGCTTGGCTCAGGCGTGGTTATGGACGCCATTGGTTATTCTTCAGGGCTCTTAGCTCAATTTGCATCTTGTCCGTACTCGGACGCTGTATTGTTTTCAAGGTGATCTGGATCTTTGTACTGTAAATCTGTATTCTTGACTCTTTGAGTCGCTGTTGTATATATATGTTTTGTGGGTTCCATCGCGGACTATTGTGTAATGGTATTACTTCGTTTTCCACCCGCACGCAAGTGCCTGGTGGGCACCTTTGAATCGTTTCTATGCGGGTTTTGGCGGGAAGCGCTGAAACTTGCATAGGGCCGATTCCGAGGGTGTTACAAAAGGTTTGTAAGTAGTACTAGGAATGGATTCGATGTCGAAACATAAAGGATTAATCGACTGTGCCAAGAAATCCATAACCATGACCAGTATGGCCAGAACATCAGTAGAGCATGTATCAGAAACCTTGCCCCGTTAATTCAAGTGCAACAAGAGTCTAGCCCAACCAACCATTGACCAAGTCAGAGTAGTCTGTGAATACCCCGATGTATTTCCAGATGTTTTGCCCGGTATGCCCCCAGATCGGGTTATCGGGTTTATCACTGAACTAATCCCTGGAACCAGACCCATAGCCCAGAGACCGTATAGTATGAACCCGTCTGAATTAGTGGAGCTAAAGAAGCAACTGGATGCTATGCTGGAGATAGGATTGATTCAACCGAGTGTGTCGCCATGGAGATCACCTATCTTGTTTGTGGACAAGAAGGATGGAGGTAACCGTTTGTGTACGGATTATTGAAAGTTGAATGATGTCACCATCAAGAACAAGTACCCACTGCCGAAGATAGAAGATCTGTTTGACCAATGGACCGGTGCCAAAGTGTTTTCTAAGATTGATCTTAGAACTGGTTATCATCAACTCAAGATTTGCGCAGAGGATATTCCAAAGACTTCCTTTACCACCAGATATGGATTGTATGAGTATACTGTCATGTCTTTTGGATTAACCAATGCCCCCACTTATTTTATGAACCTCATAAATAAGATTTTTATGGACTTCCTGGATAAGTTTGTCGTTGTTTTCATTGATGACATTCTGATCTATTCCAAATCATAAGAAGAACATGATCTACACCTGAGGACCATCCTTGGAACCCTTAGGGAGCATCAGTTGTATGCCAAGTTTAGCAAATGTGAATTCTGGTTACAGGAAGTAGGATTCCTCGGATATATTGTATGAGCCAGAGGAATTGCCGTTGACGCTGCAAAGGTGAAAGATGTTGAAGAATGGCAAGTCCCAACCACTCAAACCCAAGTTCATGCATTTCTCGGATTAGCGGGATATTACCGCAAGTTCGTAGAAGGATTCTCGAGTATAGCAAGACCCATGACCCAATTGTTGAAGAAGGATAAGAAGTTTGAATGGACGGACAAATGTGAAGCGAGTTTTCAAGAACTCAAGAAGAGATCGATTTCAGCCCCAATCATGGTCATGCCCTTTGATGTGTATTGTGACGCATCCAAGATCGGTCTCAGATGTGTGCTTATGCAAGAAGGCAAAGTTATATCTTATCTATCCCGACAACTAAAGCAACATGAGCAGAACTATCCTACCCATGACCTTGAACTAGCAGCCGTAGTTCTAGCCCTGAAGACATGGAGGCATTACCTTATGGGAAACCATTGTGAGATTTATTCGGATCACAAGAGCCTGAAGTATATCTTAACTCAGAAGGAGCTGAATATGAGGCAAAGGAGATGGATCGAGCTAATCAAGGACTATGATCTGGACATTCAATATCACCCCGGTAAAGCCAATGTGGTAGCAGATGCCCTTAGCCGATTTCCGTGTCACTTGAACTCCATGATTTTGAAGGAGCAACCAAGTTTGCAACAGGAGTTGGAAGATTTCAGAATGGAGATAGTAAGTGAAGGATTTTTGGCTAGCATAGAACTTTAACCCACTTTGATCAGTGAGATTAAGGAGGCGCAGAAAGGAAATGCTAGTATCGACGGAATCAAATGTCGCATCAGTACAGGCAAAGTACTCGGATTCACTGAAGATGAAGAAGGAGTTTTGTGGTACAAAGGACGTCTCTGTGTGCCAGCAGATTCAGAGTTGAAACAAGCTATTTTGAAAGAAGCCCATGATACTCTTTATTCCATCCACCCTGGAGGAACGAAGATGTATCAAGATTTGAAGGAGCAATGTTGGTGGCATAAGATGAAGAGAGAAATCGGAAGCTACATAGCCAAGTGTGATATTTTTCAGAGAGTCAAGGCGGGACATCAGAGACCCGCAGGACTGTTGCAACCATTGCAGATTCCGTAATGGAAATGGGATTCTGTTGGAATGGATTTTATCACCGGTTTGCCTACATCTAGTAGGAGAAATGACACTATTTGGGTCATAGTTGATAGAGTGTCCAAAATCGCCCATTTCTTACCTGTCAAGACCACCTATCAGAGTTCAAAGCTAGCGGAGTTGTACATCGCTAGAATCGTCAGTTTGCATGGAGTCCCCAAGAACATTGTATCTGATCGAGGAACCTAGTGTACCTCGAGATTTTGGAAGAAAGTACAAGAAGGATTAGGAACCAGACTAGATTTCAGCACAGCTTATCACCCTCAGACAGATGGACAAAAGGAGCGAGTAAATCAAATACTCGAAGATATGTTGAGAGCCTGTGTGCTAGAGTATGGATCTAAATGGGAAGACTGTCTGCCGTTCGCAGAATTTTCGTACAACAACAGTTATCAAGCCAGTTTGCAAATTTCCCTATTTGAATTCATGTATGGAAGGAAGTGTCGTACCCCTTTGAATTGGTCGGAAGTAGGAGAGAGTCAGATTTTCGGACCAGACATCCTACGGGAAGCATAAGAGAAAGTTCACAAGATCCGTGAGCACCTCAAGAACGCCCAATCCAGACAGAAGAGTTATGCCGACAAGAGACGTCGAGACCTAGCCTTCAATATCGGAGACTTTGTGTATCTCAAAGTGTCACCTTTGAAGGGAATGCAACGTTTCCAGCTCACAGGAAAGTTAGCACCCAGATATATCCGACCTTTCAAGATTCTGAATCGTCGAGGAGAAGCATCGTATCAACTGAAACTTCCAGAGGAGATGTCAGCCGTGCATAATGTGTTCCATTTATCGTTACTTCGCAAATGCCTAGATGTCCCGGAGAAGACCGAAGTTTTCAAGAACATTGATCACCAAAACATAGAGATCAACGATGACCTGACGTATCCCGAAGTACCCATCCGTATTTTGGAGGAAGCTTTCAGAACCACCAGGACCCGGAGTATCAAGTTTCTCAAGATCCAGTGGAGCAACCATACTAAAGAAGAAGCTACCTGGGAGTGAGAAGATTACATTAGGACGGAGTTTCCCGATCTCTTTAAATCCTAGTTTACTTTTTCTCAAATCTCGGGACAAGATTTTGCTTAAGGAGGGAAGGTTTGTAACATCCCAAAAATATTGATCAAGGTTATCAAATTCTAATCACCAAAATTAGGGTTAACAAAAACTTTTGTTAATTAATATCATATGAATGCATGGGTGTATGTGATGAATGTATGAATGCATGAATGGACTTGTTTGATTGTTGTGAATAGAAAGGATTGGTTTAAAGGTGAAAACAACATCATCTAAATCAATTCCAAGCAAAAACAAATCAAGAGAAATTCAAAAACAAACAAAACAAGAAAATGGTCATTTTTGCCAATCTTGCTCACTAGACCACTTTGAGTGTTTCTAGTCCAAGATTTCAAACATAAACAAATCTATTTATTTTCACCCCTTGCTAGACCAATTGAAAGTGAACCCAATCCCACTTTGCAAACTCACATAAACATTTGGCAACTTCATTCAAATGACAATTCAAAATTGAATCTATATCATATGGGAAGATCACCATTTCTCAAAACCCAACCAAACCAGTTCACCTTGACCAACCCAAGCAACCAGAGACTACCTAGTATGTGACTAGTACGCCCACCAAGTTTCATTCAAAAATTCAAATTCAAATCTCTTGCGGCCATTTCATCAAACACCTTCTGAACACAAATCAAATAAAACATCAAACACTATAGTGAGCAGTGTTTGTGCCTAACTTGTTCCCTCTCTAGCTCACACTACACTCTCAGTATATCATCTAACTAGTTTAACCAGCCCTAGCTCACTGTAACTTGACAATGCCATCAATGGTGACCATGGCCGAGCCCAAACTGCCATCCCAAGGTCGACAGCAAGCTACAAGCCTAACTAGCCTCGCCAACCTTGTCTAGCAGGCACTCCACCATCCACCGCCACCCCCTGTCCAGCACCCAAGCACTGCCAGCCACTGGACCACCCAGAACAAGCACGCCCAGTCTCTCTGCGACCATGCCGAGAGCGCGCCAGAGCGCCGCGCTCGACACGCTCGCACAGACCGCGCCCCGTCCTCGCCGCTCGCATACATGATCACCACCACCCAGGGAATCGCCCTGACATGCCCGTTAGCCGCCGCGTGACCCGTAGCCGTTGTGCGCCATTAAAACTTCCGTCGGAGCCGCCCAGAGCATCAAAGTGTTCCGACCACATCGTACCGCCCCACGCCTCGCCACCATGCCGTTGAGCTTCGCCAGGAGGCAGCGCATCGTCCCCTACCCCCAGCCATGCCGTTAGCTCGCTGTGTAGCCGACCCCGACGAGCTCAGCCCGCCCCCTTCGTTCCCCTCGTCACACTATAAATAGAGGACTTCCCCGTTCGAATTCAGCACACCATTCCACTCCCCTCTCTCTCAGAACCACCCCACTTCATCCCCGGAGCAAGGAGAGCACCAGGTGGCCAGAATTTCGCCGGAGCTTGCCGCAGCTGGAGGAGAAGGGCGCCGTTGATTGGAGCCACCCCACGAGGAGCCGCAAGTACTAGGAGGATCGTCGTCGTCGACTTCATCATTCGCCCCGATCGCCGACCATCGCTGGAGCCCCGGTGATCCCCCACTGACCCCCATTGGCCGCGCTAGGGTTCGAGATCGCCGCGTCCTATTCAGGCGTGGACGATGAACCTCAGCCGTAGATCTAGCTTCTAATCCTACGGCCCGAATCGCCCTGTACCCCTACGCCACTCTCTGTCTAACTGACGAGTGGGGACAGCCACTTAACCAGCCCGCGCGCGCTGTGCGCAGTGGGCCGGCCCAGTTAACGTTCCCGCTTGACCCAGTAATTCAAACTTAGGTTTTTCAATTTAGTTTCAAACCTAGTACTACCTGTTGATTCAAAATTCAATCCAGAGAGTTTCACTGAACCAAATTGCATGAAACTAATTTTGGTAGAAACGTATTGAAATTCTCAATCCAAGCCCATTGGATTTAAATCATTTGGAATTATAGATCACCTATAGTAAAAATAACAAGGAAGAGACTTTTCTACATTCAAACATTTTTCAAAATTCAACCATAAATTCTTTTGAGTTGATTCCAACTCTCAAAAATCACATTTGATAATACCTTTCTGAATATATAAAAATATCTAGGTTTACTTGGAGAAATAATGGAAAAGTAATAAAAGAATGCCCCATAGGCATTTTTAGTCACTTTAATTAATTAAAATAAAAAGGTTAAACCTTATTAAATTGTGACACCACTTTAAATCACATTCTCAAGTACTAAAATATGTGGTGATGATATGTGTCAACATGATCCCATGTTTTAGTTGGAGAATATTAAATCTTAAGTAGTTTTTCAATGAGTAGAAATTACTTTTCTAAAATAAAATAAATAGAACCTTTGCCTTAATCTTGGTGATAATAGTGATGATGCTAGATCATCTAGTGTAAGCCTTTGTGTGCTTAATATAAGTAGTTAAGAATTGTTTGGTGATTGTGCACCTTGTATTTATTTATAGACGCTAATAACAAGCAAGGATACGAAGAGGAAGGATAATACTACGAGGAAGAAGAAGATGAGAACTTCAACTACTGCACTGCACAAGGCAAGCTTCACAATACAAGTTAAATTTGCAAGTTAACCCTTGCAAGATAACTATGCCAAATAGATGCCTTAGGCATATGTGATTATACCACCTTATGTTACCCAATCCCAGTTTTACTTGGAAGCGTAGTTATTTTATTTCTTTATCAAAGATTTCCCTTTGTGTTTACTTAGTGAATTGTACATTTTAGAAAGATATTTAAATATAGCATAAAGAGCATAAAACTTAGCCTAAGTTAGATAAATCTTGATGTCATCCTGAGGCATGAGATTGAACTTAGATAATTCACACTTGATTATCACCCCTCATTAGTGTTTACCCCCACTTGTAGTTGCTAGTGCTAAGCATAAAACTTGATCATTTTAGATGGGAATACTTGGTGAAAATGATTATGAAAACCTTGGAATGATGAGTCATTCTAATGAAATGTTTTGACATGTGTTCTTGAACACCAGATGTTTTTTATGATGAAAATGTTGAGGCATGAGCCTTAGCCCTTTATAAAACTGATGGTTGTCTGGATGCGATACCATTCCAATTTTACCGTACAACCACAATACCCGAAATTGGGTAGGGCTTGACTAAAAATTTATATACCTTAGTATGGGTTCCCTTGCGGCCGAGGTTTGAGCTGAGGCTACCTCGTGAAGATTGACCACCTATGTAGTTCCCAAGATGACAGATGGTCATGGTTGGGAGGCCAAACTCATAGGAGAGGTGCCTATACTAGGGCGTGTAATTGAAAGGTTATGATTGATTATCCGTATACTAAGTATGGTGAATTCAGGATTATTCCTGACGAATGTATCGAATATTGTGGTGAAAGTGTACCACCTCTACAGAGTGTCAAACTATTCGAATAGCCGCATTCGCGGGTATGAATACTTGGAGTGGTCATACTGTTCTATCGTCAGATGTTTTCAAAATGACTTGTGAAATGAATCATGACTTTGACTTGACCACAACAGGGTTGTGAAAGTGAAAGCTAAATTTCCCACTTAGGTGTTATAAAACTTTAAACTAGCTTTCTTTGCTTCTGAACTCAGTTAAGGTAAATCTGAATTTTTGCAAAACAACCTAGAGCCTAGTATTTTCTACTCAAAACCACTTCACTTGTTAGTCTTAGTTTGCGAGTACTTAAAGAGTACTCATGGCTTTGTCCCTGGCTATTCCCGTGGCCAGACTATAAAGAGGACTATCAGGAGGATGAACCGCAGGAAGGTTACGACAATTAGGATCATCTCCCATCGTCAGCATTGCCTATGACCATGAAGATGGAGCTTCGCCCACGCTATCGTTATTATATTATTCCGCTGCTTTGATTGTACTAAGACTGGATCATGTGATCATTTATTTGTTGTAATACCTTATGTATGGTTTGTAATGGATGATGTACCGTGATATCCAATCTGTTATGTCTCGTAAAAATGGTAATCCTGAAATTGCGATGTATAGCATAACAGACATCTCGGATTAAAAATCCGGGTGTTGACACCGCGCTTGGAAGGCCGCGCCACCTGGCTGTACGTGGAGGCCTTACCCCTGGCCTTCTCACGTCGATGGTCGTCGCCACGCCGGGGAGGGTGCTCGCCGGAGCTCGCCAAATTGGAAAGGACCTGATTGCTTTTTCTCTTTTCTATCCAAGGTGTTTGGTGCAAAAAATATGTACTATGCTGTGATTTATTGTTTTTTGAGAACCGATTGTGTTTTGCCTAACAAAAAAATTAGATAAGCTGGTGGAGCAAACAACATTTGTCTTTCCTATGGCCTCTTTCTTCTTTTATCCAATTTTTTTTACTTATCTATATATGGATAAGCTGTTGGAGTTGCTCTAATTCTATTCATAGTTATACTATTATTTTGTTTATTTAGCCTAAAGAATAAGAATCACAAAGAATATAGGAATGCAGACTCAAACCCACGACCTACACTACACACCGGAGCACTTTTTTGCATGGTAATACGTGTCTCATTTATAAAGTGTTATAGTACAAGTCATGTAGTACCGACCTGACAAAACTAAAAAAACAGCAGAACACAAGCCTTCGCGCAAAAGGACGTTGACCATCTCAACTAGCAGCACAATACGTTTAGTAGAGACGGACGTTTTATAGAACCTTGTATTCAGAGATGCCGTTAACCATTGTTAACGCCGGTTAGTTATTATAGTCTGTAGCACGACGCCGTCTGTGTATACGGCATTGGTAAGGATAGTGACGCCAGAGTCGGTGGCGCGATACCGAGGAGCCAGATTTGGCTATAAGGACCTGATTGATTTGAAGGATTTTTTAAAAAAATTTATAGTTTATTTATAAAGAAAACTCCAATAGTGTGTGTTGGTTTTAAAGGAATAAATTCTTTAAAATTTCTATGTATAGCTTTTCTATACTACAATCTTATAGGATTTCTAACAAGAGGTGAGACCTCTTGGAAAAAATTTTCTTTGTGTATATAATAAATATGACATGTATAAAAATCCTATAATATTTTCTGCGTTTTTTCTGCGGTGCAATCAAACAGCTTATCTTATTGATTCCTGCAATTTTTCATTTCTATAGTATTCTAAGTGTCATGCCATTTTATTACTACATTTTTCCTATTTTTATGTCTTACAAATCTTTTAAATCAAACAAGCCCTGAGTTTTATCAGGGCCTAGAAGTTGCAATACGTTTGAAAAGGGGCCATTTAGTTGTAAAAAGAAGAACTCAAGAGAAACTGCTCGTGTGTCGTCGTGCCAGTTCGTGTGTGCGCATGGGTCGGTTCTGTCCAAAAATAATAATAATCAGATCGTGCAAGATCTTCAGAGCTCACACTAGGGAAGCCACATCAGAACGACAGCTAAATCATAATCAGCAAGCGAACAATTCTTCTTCCTTGCAGTATCCACAAGTTCCAATTTGTCCATTCCCATTGATTTACCCTCCCCACATCACGCATCGCTACACACGTGGTTTTCCTTCTCTCACCGGTTCCCTTACGGGCACCAGGTACCGCCGCCGGCGCAGTGGCAACCGACGACGATTTTTAATTAATTACAAAGCAGGCGAACGACGGCGGCCGGCCGGGGCTCAGACTTCAGATGTCTCGCCGGCAGAGCGGGCAGGAGGCGTGCCTGACGAGCCATCGGTCGATGCACGGCGCGTGGAAGACGTGGGCGCAGCCTGGCAGCCGCCTCGCGGACTCGCCCACCTGCATGTCCTGCAGGCACACCGAGCAGCAGAGCGCCTCCCCTGCCGCGTCGACGGCCGTGTCCGCGGCGATCTTGATCCCCGGAAGCCGTCGGAGCGCGTGCACCGGCAGCCCCCTCGCGGCGCCGCCGGTCTCGAACAGGTCGCTGGGCTCCGCGGACGGCGAGCTGCTGATGGCGCTTATCTGCGTGCACCCACGGGGAACGAAAAGTTATCAGCTGTGGTGTCTTTAGTAAACTACTGTTGGACTGACAGCGAAATGTGATACATTAGAAGTACGTACTAGTTTTTAATCATTTTGGGATGATGTTAAGATCAAGTTACACAGATCAGCTTGCTGTCATCCACTTAGAATAGAAAACGAGTGTAAAAACCAGGGTTAGTTGATCGTGCCTGTCATGTGTCATGGATACATGACCGGTGACCTCACCTCACTAATCTAGTGTAACTTAGTGAGTGACCTAGACGATTGGCACTAGGAGGATAGCGCCTTTATAACCAACACTTTTAAATGTTTCTATTTTTCTAGAAAATTTAGGAATCTGAATGCGACAGTAGCGAGCGTCCGGGGCAATGCACGAGCGAACTGACACGCATATACTATCTTCTTCGAGCTACCGGACTTGATCAGTGATGTGTGTGTGAGTAGTACTACCGAGACAGGTTGATTAATTGGAGTAGTTGATCACATATAGAGGCTTCTTAAATACTGCGGATTTAATGAAGCATGGCGCGCCATGATTTTTGCGAGGTGGGGTTGAGGCTGAGGCGCTACCTGACTCTGCACGGCGTTCTGCACTGCCGGGCCCACCTTCTCGCGGACCAGTCTCCCGCTCAGGAGGCTCAACAGGATGTCCACCTGAATGTACACACAGCACAAGAGTTAAGAGATACACATTCAGAATAACAGAGTGCAAAATGCATTCTGATTCGATACGAAATTGCCGGCCGGAAAAAGAAACAGCACCAACTCCTGCAGCCCATGGAAACAACGGGGCACACGTAATTGCTATCAACATCGAGCTCAATTTACAGAACCAGGGCAACATAATGCTCTGTTTTTTTTTCTCAAATTTTCTTGATGCGAGAATCTAGCGAGCGCAGGAGCAAGTGGAGAGGACCATCAGGTGCCAATGCAGCAATCTGAAATGCGAGCAGTACGTACCATGTAGAGGACGCTCCAGAGGGCGGAATCGGTGGTGTGCCAGAGGTCCCTTGACGACTCGGCGACCTCGATGGAGAAGACGGCGCCGGAGATGGCGCCGATGCCGGCGCCGCGCACCACGCCGCTCTCCGTGGCCAGCCCGATCACTGACCCCGCCACGGCGCCCACCACCGACCCCACGGCGGCGAAGGCGCAGGTCACCGCGGCGCAGAGGACCCTGCACGCCATGTCGCACGCCAGGGGCCAGTACCCGGGGCACTCGCCGTCGCCCCATTGCCGCGGCTCCGGCGCGGGCGAGGCTGAGCTGGGGCCAGGAGACGCCGACGTGTCCATCCTGGGAAGTGGGAACGGAAGTGAACTGAACTGAACTGAGCTGGAGCAGGCACGGGAGAAGAGATGATGAGGAGTAGGATGGATGGTGGAGACTAGAGCCTAGAGGGTTTGCGTGCTATAAATAGCGGCGGGGGAATATGAAAACTGTGGTCGGGTGTCCGGTGGTGTGGCACTGCCCGCCACCGGTTTTGTTCTCCCGGCTGCAGCTGCGTCCTGGCGTGGGCGTGGGCGTGGGCCGCTTTGGCTGCTGCTGCTATGTTCCGTCCGGTGGGTGCAATGTACGACCCCGTGCCTACATGTTGCCTCCTGTTTATACTACTGCGGCACCGACTCACAGAGCCCACCGCCTTGCGGCTCTCACGGTGTCCTGGATAAATTGAGGTAGGGTTATCCTGTACCCCGCAGTTTTTCCACCGGAAAATCCGGGGAAACTCCAAGGTTTGTCTGACCCAGAGTAGTTAGTGGTTTGGTACCATATAATAAGTCGCGAAAAGTTCATGCCTATGCGACATATAGTGCCGACTGGATCGCCAGTAACTTGGACCATCGTAACACTTCTTCTTTTCTCCCCATACGAGAGCACACCGGTGGCTACAGCTCAAATATTCATGACGTGACAACAGAGCAAAACAAAAAGGGGGATGAATCGAATTCTATAGTATTTCCTTATGAAATTAACCGGTGGCCGATTTATAAAATAAAAGCGAGGGCATGGGTGCACGTCTCCGGAAGAGCTGAGTCGAGACTCGAGATAGGTACGCACATACGGGCCAGTATCCATCAGCCCACGGAATTCAGTACTACAGTACAAGAAGCTACTACGTACCTAGCACAGTGGTTTTCCCAAGTATGGGTATGGGCACACACTAGTGCACACGTACCCCTCTAACACCGGTTTGGAGGACCCTCTAACAGCGGTTCCACAACCGCCTATTGAGGTTCGATGTTAGGGGCCTTTAACACCGATTCCTATACGAACCGGTGTTAAAAGTGGCGCGATGGGGCTGCAGTCTCAGCCCTTTAACACCCGGTTAAATTCTGAACCGGTGTTAGGTTCTTCTGCCAGATTTAGCCGTTTTCTGCGGCGAACTCTCCTCCGTAATCCCGAGCAGCAGAGGCGAAGTCCGCCGCGAAGATTTAGGCCGTTTTCTGCCGGGCAGATCGGGCGTATTACGGGGAGAGCGAAATCGATCGGAGCCGTATACTTATAAATCGTCATCGGTACATACGAGTACATGAATAATTAAGCAACTATTATTATACACAAACATCGCCATCGGCATACATCGCCATCGGCACATACATCGGCACATACATCTACATCACGGAGGTGGATATCTAAAGAGTTCTCCGCCAGCGTGACGACCTCATCAAGTATGAACCGCCAATTCCTCTTGAATGGCTCGTATGCGTTCAAATGGTAGTTGTTGGTCCCATCCGTTCGATCGAAATATATATGAAGAATGGACCGTCAATATATATATAAGAATAAAACTCAACACAATTGATGGTAATAAAATAATGTTGTGGACTTTGTTTACTTACTCTAAGTTGTTCTAGTGCGGCTTGGCACGTCGCACATATCGTGTTCTTGAATGAATTCGCAAACATAGTACCCACATAAGTTATTGCCGTGTCCTTGATGCGCGCACTTTACGAGAATAGAGAGTTCAATCAAAATAATAATCAATAAAGCATGATATAATGGAATTGGAAGCTAGCTAGTATTACTTACATTTTGGTCTACAAATTTTAGTTCTTCTCGACCATTCACCCACGGCCCTGCCCGTGAACATTTTCAAACCCGTCCGACAAAGAAAATGGATAAAAGAGTAATTAATTACTTATTGTCACGAAAGTTGCCGATCTAGTGCGATAATATGATTGAAATTACCTCGAGCATCTCTCTAAAGTTTGCCCATAGCTCTTTTTCTTTTAAGAACGAGTCCATGACAAGGACTTTTCTGAGTCGGGTTGAATGACTAGCGAATAAAGTGGAACTCACGCATAACTCATCATCGATTACACTTAACATCGAGTAAGTCGAAGCAGAATGTGTACAAGAGAGAGGGTAATGATTACTCACGAAGTTGTAAGGCAATAGTATTTCCCTTTTGGTTTGTTGTCTCGATAAAGACTTTAGCAAGTAATCTTCTGCTTGCGGGTTTTCTCTTACCACTTCTTCATGAACTCTATTTGGGTCATGAACCCAATGTCAAAAGGGCCTCCTTTCCTGCATTCCATAACCTTTTTCCTGCATAATAGTATATACATATATGGTGAGCATATATATATACATGCAATTAATGAAGTGAATGAGTTGAGATAAAATTACGAAATAGTACTTACACACAATAAAGGCTGATGGCAGATTTGTCGAGTTCCTTCGATTGAATAGAAAATGCAAGTCTGAATGTTGAAGTCGATCGCGTCGTCTCCGCACAAGAAAATCTCATCTCTTATATGTAGTGATCCATTCTTCTTTTCTCGTCTTGCAGAAATGAAGGTACCACTTGTGCAATTTTCGCATCTTTGTTGGTAGATTTTTGAGCTCCTCTTTCTTGACTAGATTCTTCCCATACTTCCATGGCTGTATGGGTTTGACATCGCATTTGGGCAAGTTGTCTCCCATGATGTTCAAGTATGCAATGTAAGTCATCAACGGGGTATCGAGGACCCGTCATTTCAAGCGTTGGCTGCACGTTCTCCGTGAAATAGTACTTACACACAATAAAGGCTGATGGCAGATTTGTCGAGTTCCTTCTGATTGAATAGAAAATGCAAGTCCTGAATGTTGAAGTCGATCGCGTCGTCTCCGCACAAGAAAATCTCATCTCTTATATGCGCCGTGATCCATTCTTCTTTTCTCGTCTTGCAGAAATGAAGGTACCACTTGTGCAATTTTCGCATCTTTGTTGGTAGATTTTTGAGCTCCTCTTTCTTGACTAGATTCTTCCCATACTTCCATGGCTGTATGGGGTTGACATCGCATTTGGGCAAGTTGTCTCCCATGATGTTCAAGTATGCAATGTAAGTCATCAACGGGGTATCGAGGACCCGTCATTTCAAGCGTTGGCTGCACGTTCTCCGTGGAAGCCACACTGCTTTCATGTGATGCGGGCGCGGCAGCTTCCAATGCAGCTCTTCATGCGCCGAGATGGGCCGGTAGCTTGATGGCTTCATTGTGCATTCACTTGCGTCTGCAGCGCCGCAAGTGCATGTTCTCTGTGTCATCCGATCTGACGCTCTTTTCTTTTCGCGCCATCTGTAAGAGTCGCTCGATCGGCAAACCCATCCTTCCACGTCATACCCCATGCCTCGTGCATGTCCGTAGTGTTCTTTTTACCGATGGCGCGTGTGAGCTGGTCATTCTCTCTGTCGGGATGGAAGGTCCGGCGGATGTTTCCTCGTATGCCGTGATGAGTTCGGTGACGGGTTTGGCAAGGATGGTTGGGAAGATACACAATCCTGTTCGGGTCCAACCTTGCCCGATTCCGTAGAACCAAGTCTTTGCGTAGGTCCCACCCATCTATGCAGGTGTGGTCCTCTCTCGCATGAGGCCCTCTCAGCTTCCTCCCACTTAGGCCTCACGAGATATGTAGCCACGACCCGTCCTCGGTGATATTCCTTCTTGGGGCATTAAGCGTATTGGTTTCGACCTCTTTTTAGCTATAGCACTTTCTTTATATGTCTTAAATTCGGCCGGTGAGGTCTTATCTTCATAATATGCGTCTTGAAATTTGGAGTCTCGCCGGCTTTGACAAATTTGTTCAATTTTGTCTTCGATTCCGGAAAGCATCAGCCATCTTCTTTAGAGTCCACTCTTTGACCTTGTTCTCTATAAGGGTTGTTTTCATCCTCCTCTGGCGGAAGGGTGAAATTTACCAACAACGAATTCAAAGCGTTTCTTTGGATCATCATCGACAAAGGTAGTCGCCTTCTTTGGCTTATTCAATTTTCAATTGTGATTGGGATTTGGTCCCTAACAAGAACTCGACTGACGTATAAATTTGTCTGCGGCCTTCTTGGGCTCCATCGGCTGCCATCAACACGGATTGCCCGATCGTGAACTTTGCACGATCTTTCAACCGCCGCTCGCGCCTCGCTTGCTCTTTTTCGTAGAAGAAGATGGTTCTTGGCTGGTCGATCCGAGGGCTAAAAGAAGAAAGAAGCGTTAATTAATACATGTAGAAGAAGATTGTTGGTGGAGTTCAGTGAGGCTTAATCAATGCATATACCTCGCCGGACTTTGTAACCATTAAATTGCGTTCACGGAGTCTTCATCTTCTCCATGACTAGTACTTGAGTAGTCGTCATGTCCCTCCAAGTTCGAGATATTGTGAGGTGTCCTTATCAATAATGTTCTCCATTATTTCTTCTTCTTCAAGGTTTCTACTAAGTGGATCCATAGTTTCTAAAACAATAATATTATCACGAAATATCAGTAATACATCTATTGAAATGCTCAAGCAAGGACGATGATATGACAGGTTAAAAGTATTGAAATGTAACCCTAATACATGCTTGGTCATTTCAAACCCTAATTCGGAGAAACCCGGACTCATATGAGAGGGTACATTTACTTCTTCTAATTAACTTGTCATCAAAGTTGATTAACATAGCATGGTTATTATAATGCTATATTGACAACGAGAGGTGGCGGCTAGGCGAGGCGGGGCCGGGGTGCGTGGGGTGTGCGTTCGAACCAAAGACGACGTGATGGTCTACCTAACATGGGCGACACACCCTCGGCGTGTAGGCTCGGCGAGGACATAGGAGGTCGGGTCGGCATAATGGTGGCGGTGGTGGTCGTGGCACAAAATATACACATGCATATACAATACACATACAATACAAATCCTTTGAATCAAACATGCATAATTTCCTATAGGATTTCCTATAGGATTTAATCCTACAAATTTCCTATAGGATTTAATCCTACAAATTTCCTATACAAATCCTTTGAATCAAACATGCGGGTATCTTTTGTCTTCCCATACACTCCTAGAAAGCCTAGCAGGTTCACGCAAACATTCTTCGTCACGTGCATCACGTCGATTGAAGAGCGGACCTCTAAGACTTTCCAATAGGGTAGGTCCCAAAATATAGATTGCTTCTTCCACATGGGCGCGTGTCCGGCATCGTCATTCGGAACAGATAGACTGCCAGGACCTTTTCCAAAGATTACTTCTAGGTCCTTGACCATACCAAATACCTCCTCACGATGCGGAGGACAGGCTTCCTCGGGGTTACGCCAGACGTTTGAAATGCTTGCCTTTCTTTCTTCTTGGATGCGAGTTCGGAAGAAATCGGCGATACCCTAGGTACACAACCTTCTTACATTTATCCAAATATACACTTTCAGTATCATCTAAACAGTGTGCATGCATTGTATCCCTTATTTGTCTGTCCTGAAATGTTACTAAGAGCATGCCAATCATTGATGGTTACGAAAAGCAATGCTCGTAGGTCAAATGGCTCCCCTTTGTGCTCATCCCACATACGTACACCTGGTTTGGCCCACAGCTGTAAAAGTTCTTCAACTAATGGCCTTAGGTACACATCAATGTCGTTGCTGGGTTGCCTCGGGCCTTGGATGAGCACTGGCATCATAATGAACTTCCTCTTCATACACAACCAAGGAGGAAGGTTATAGATACATAGAGTCACAGGCCAGGTGCTGTGACTGCAGCTCTGCTCACCAAAAGGATTCATGTCGATGCGTACTTAGACCAAACCTTAAGTTCCTTGCGTCACGTGCAAAGTCCGGGTACTCTCGCTCGACTTTTCTCCACTGTGACCCATCAGCGGGGTGTCTCAACATCGCGTCTTTCTTACGGTCTTCAATGTGCCATCGCAACAACTTGGCATGCTCTTTATTTCTGAAGAGACGTTTTAACCGTGGTATTATAGGAGCATACCACATAACCTTGGCGGGAACCTTCTTCCTAGGGGCCTCGCCCTCAACATCGCCAGGATCGTCTCGTCTGATCTTATACCGCAGTGCAGTGCATACCGGGCATGCATCCAAATTCTCGTACTTCTCACCGCGGTAGAGGATGCAGTCATTAATGCATCTATCTTACGACGTCTAATCCTAGAGGGCGACAACCTTCTTTGCTTGGTATGTCTTGTCAGGCAACTCATTATTTCTTGGAAGAAGATTCTTCATTTTACCAACAACTTTGAAAATCTGCGTCGGTCACACCATTCTCTGCCTTCCATTGCAGCAAATCCGATGTGGCACCTAGCTTTTGTGGCCATCTTCGCAAGTTGGATACAACAATGTTTTGTGATCCTTTAACATCTGCTCCAGCTTCTCCTTCTCTGTTCAGTTTCACATTCTTCCTTTGCATCGAATGGCCCGACCAAGATCGTCATCGGGCCCATCCGCTCCCTCTTGATCTTCATTATCTACCCCGTTGCGTATCATCATATTCGGGATACATATTATGATAGTTTTCATCATCCTCTTCTTCTTCGTTGTCTTCCATCACAACCCCTTTTTCTCCGTGCTTGGTCCAACAATTATAGCTGGGCATGAAACCGGATCGAGCGGTGGGCGTGAATGGTTCGGTATTTGAGTAGTCTTTCTTGTTACGACGGTGAACACACGGACAACACATAAAACCATTGTGACCACGGTTTGCATTAGCCACAACGATGAAATTTTGGAGGCCCGTAATGTACTCGGAAGTGCGGTCACCGTACATCCATTGCCGATTCATCTGCATTAATATGTAGTATATATCAAAAATAATAGGAGATGACCATTTATATATATAGTACATCAATGACACATGAAACTATAGTTGCCGACCTCGACCGAGACGGAAAGAGCAACAAGAAAGCTTATTTTGAGCTCTCGGGCATTTCACCGAACACCTCTAGTGCATATGAAAAAACACAAACTAGCACTCTTCACACCCTCTTGCTAGGCTCCAAAATGTGAAAAAATGGAAGAGTGGGTGTGTGTGGGCTGGGGTGGTCTTATATAGCCCCCTTTAACACGGTTCGTGCCACGAACCGGTGTTAAAAGTCTTGGCCATGGGTGGAGGGACCTTTAACACCGGTTCGTGGCGAACCGGTGTTAAAGAGGGCTCCTTTAATGCCAGAGGCCACGCTGATGCAGCCCCTTTAACACCGGTTCGTAGAAG
The DNA here is from genome assembly GCA_030063025.1 of Avena longiglumis. NCBI lineage: Eukaryota > Viridiplantae > Streptophyta > Magnoliopsida > Poales > Poaceae > Avena > Avena longiglumis. The sequence goes on along the minus strand of CP125974.1, from coordinate 448,388,281 downwards.
AACCGGTGTTAAAGCCCATTTTCGGGATCAACAAAAGCCCGCGTTTCCACTAGTGACAGGATCCTGGATGCTCACTCAATGCAGCGCGCCACGAAATCGATGGCCCGTCTCTGTCGGTAAATTCATTATCTTGTTGAGCCTGAAACTGAAAGCGGCGTCGACACTCGATGGGTACGTACTGATGCGTTTCAGAGCTATCATGTGCTTGCTCCCACCGTCACACGGCCGGCCGGAAACGCCGCGGCGGTGCCTGCCAAATACACACACTCCGTCTCAAAATAGATGTCTCATATTTGTCAAAATTTAGATGAATCTAGACACTATACGTTCATCCAAATTTTGACAAATCTAAGACATCTATTTTGGTACGGAGGGAATAATATTTTCCCCTAAAGGCATTTTCGGTTAATCCACCCTAAAGTTGGATCAGAGTGGAATGAATGGAATTTGCTTGGATTTTGATTTAGATGAAATTTAATCTCTTTCAATCCAGCTGAATTCATTGCAAACCGAACAGCCCCTAAGTGACATTGTTTGTTTAGATTCACACGTTTCTAAAACTTAATGTGTCCAGATACATGCAAATCTGGACAAGTACAAGTCACTTATTTCAGAATGAATGGACTATTACGTATTTTGGCAGAGGCAATCTTGATACGTTCTTACATCTACAATGAGTGTGGTAATATTTGACTTATGTTAATACATAAATTAGCATAATCTACTACATTGCCAATATAGTGGCCAAGACGCTTGCACTCGGGTTTGGGCCTTTTATGGATGAGATCGTTTCCAACACTACTCGAAGTGCTTTCATTAAAGATAGAAGCATCCACGATAACATACTATATGTAAAGAATTTGGGAACAAAGATTACACGAGAACAAGAAACCATGCATTTTGTTCAAGCTTGATATCCGCAAGGTGTTTGACTCTATTAAATACGAATACGTTTGTAGTCTCCTCTATCATAGAGGCTTTGTTACTAGATTCCGAGATTGGACCGTCGTCTTATTCACCTCATCGTCATCTCGACTTCTCCTAAATATTCCTACAAGACCCAATTCCTTTGAGCCATATCCACCAACATGAACAAACGGTTTTGGAAATTTTGGCATCTCCAAATACCAAGTTCTTCACGTGGGCTCGTGCTGCAAAAAAGAATATGAACAACAGATATGCTAAAAAATAATGCTAGGATAACCCAATTGCGGTCTATGCCCATTGTGCAAAGAGAAGGAGCGAGTCGGCGGCTCACTTTTTCCACACAATGCCGATTCACCATTAGGCGTTGGAGTCTCTTATCAAAGAATGACTTGGGCTTTATTTTCTTCAACCACAAGAGTGGGCTACAGTTGTATAGATATAAGTAATGTTTGGTGGATGAAACTATGTAAGCAATGTGAACAAGTGTGCGGTGCGACTGATCGATCGAGCACACCGTGCGCGCACGCCCGGCCAGCCAATATATATCTGCAAAACCAAAGCCAACTTACCATCATCGATCGATCATACGCAGCGCCCTGCAATACCGCCCTGCACGGAAGCCCACAGGATGGATCGAGGTGGAGCAACCCTGACACGACCAATAATATCTCCGCGACAGGAACACGGCACGGCACGCACCCGGGTTGCTAGCTACTAGTACTAGCTCGTACTGCAACCGAACCCACCCCAAAGCATGGCGTCGGGAAAATGACGGAGACTCGCGCGGTGTTTCTGGTTCGTTTTCGACGTTGCAGGTGAGTGAGGGCTGTGTAGTGTACCGGGACAAGAGAGACAAGATCGAGAAATCTTCCGTTAAGTATGGGTTCGCGATAATTTTGCGTCTTTAGTCAATATCTGAGTTTGACCAAGATTATACAAAATAATATAAATTTGTATGATATAAAATTTATATAATATAAAAGCATACACTAAGTCAATTTTAATAATATTATTTTTGTATTTTATAAATTTATATTATTTCGTATAATCTTGGTCAAACTTTGTATAGTTTGACTGGTACGCAAAATTATGCGCAACCTAATATGGGATGGAGGGAGTATGTAGCAGGTGAGGCCTCGACTCAACCTCACCGGCCGGCAATTAAGCGCGGCATTGGCGACGACAGCGGCCTTAGCAAACTGCAAACGATCAATGCCGCGGAAAACGCAGTGCCGTCATCATTGGCAAGGACCGCGACCCTCTCTCGATCGGCGCCACGTCATTGGCAGGGCGGATGAACTAGCAGGATCGCCTTCCGTTCGATCTCTGATGGCTGCAGCGGTGACCATGCGAACTGAACTGGGTAGAGCTAGGCGAGATACAGTGTAAGCAGAACGTCCCTGCCGAGGCCGACACCTGTAAGCGCGAGTAAATCCTCATCAATGCCGGAAGATGACTCGAGCAAACAACCCTCTTAAAATGGACAACGAACAGGATCGGGAGACGGATCCGGCATCCGGCGACGGCGACCAGTTCGACGCCAGGATAGCCTCGGATCCGGTGCACTGCACTCTCTCGCTGCCGCAAAACAAGCTGTCGCTTCCATATACGGCGTGCAATTTCACCAAGTGATGAAATTGCTGCTAACTTAGAGCATCTTCAGCGGAGCGTGCTATATCGGTCGCGCGCTAAAAAAACGTCGGTATGTAGCCCGTACAGCAAAAAAACCTTTCTCTAGTAGATGTTGTAAACCGCGCGGCGCTGTAAATTTTTTTGGACGCGGGTCGCTTTGCACTATCCTGAGCACTATACTTTGGGCTCCGGCTGCAACGTGCTCTATCGCTCCATTCGCTCGCGAAAAAACCCGCCTTGAAATATTCTCCCCTCCCCAGCGCCAAATCCTCCCCTCCGCGCGGCGGCCGCCGGAATTCCGGTGATGGACACGCCCTCCGGCACCCCTCCGACACCTCCCTACTCCATTCCACATACCGTCGTCGCCACCGCCTCAAACCCTAACGTCGCCCCGAACCCTAGCGGCGCCGCCGACGCTGGCAACAACGCCGCTCGAGCCCACTTTGTCCCGCCATGCCCGACGGTGCACACTAGCGTCGCCGCCGCGCAGGCCGCCGACAAGGCGCGAGCGCCAGGGAAGAGGAAGGTGCCCGTCCACAAGCGCATGTCGGCCGCGGCGGGTGCCGACAAGCCGACGCAGAAGAAGGTGAAGGCGTCCGCAGCTAGGCGCGTGCAACAGCCTTCGCCGCCGGCTCCAAGGAGCAATCCACCACTGTCGCCATCGCCATCTGCCGACCAAACCGGCGCGCACATGGTGTTCAATGAAATGCCGGAGAGGTAAAAACATTTCTTTTGGATGATTTTTAGTTTTAGATGCATACAATGCCGGAGAGCCATGAGTTTTATTGCAATGTAGAGTTGATGACGATGCTTTCATGGACACAATGAATGTTGGTTCTTCGTTCGTCAATGAAGATATTGTTGAAGAGGAAGAATATGAGGATGTCGACGAGGAATGAGAGGGGTTGATTGAACCGCACCATACCGATCGATCAGCAAAATACACCATAGCAGAGGACAAGTTGCTTTGGAAGACATGGTTGACAATTTGAATGGATCCAACAAACGGCTCCGACCAAACTAGAGAGACTTATTGGATGAGGATGAAGGAGTACTTCAACGCCAACAACACAAGTGGGAATGAGCGGAGTGTGCGTTCTCTTTGGTCTCGTTGGTCGGGTATCAACACCGATTGTCAAAAGTGGGCGGGTGTGCAAGCCAATGTTGATGTTATTAACCCAAGTGGCACAAATAAAGTCGATAGGGTAAGCAATTATACTACTTTGTTGATCATCTATATGCACGGTTGTTCTATATGGCTCATATATTCTCTTTTGTTTGCTTTTTAGAACTCCATGGCTTGTATAGAGATGTGGGAAAAAGAACAAGAAAGGCAACAAGATTATTGGCAAGCCATTCACCATGCATCATTGTTATGAAGTTCTAGTGAATGAAGAAAAGTGGAAGACCCGTGGAAAATTGGATGCGAAAACCATGGCCACCAATACGACCGGTGATGCAACAATCATCGATGGTGATGGCTCAAGTGACGAAGACAAGAGAAGCTTCACTCCTCACTCGGTTACCAACAGAAGGAGGAATGTGCTTGGTAGAAAGGCCGCCAAAGAGATTAAGGGAAAGAAGTCCGGGGATGATGATATAGCGAATGCTATGGATATGATTGCAAAAGCAAGATTGCAATCAAATGAATATAGGAAAGTGGCAAGAAACTTGGAGAAACAGGCTATGGAGGCTCGAAGGGCTGCTTTGGAGGAGAGGCTTGCTGCCAATGATGAGAGGAAGTTGGCATTGGAGGAGAAGAAGCACGCCAATGAGGAGCATCTACGCCTAGTGGAGGAAGAGAGGAAGCTCTTCATGATGGACACTTCCAACTTGGATGAGAGTAAAAAAGAGTACACCAACCTTGCTCGCGACAAAGCGTTGGCAAAAAAAGAATGTTGGTGGCCAACATGAACACACCCACGACCGGCATGTTTGGAGGAGGCATGACCATGTTTGGAGGAGGCATGGGCCCCCATGCCCGGCATGGGAGGACCAAGCTATGGAGGAGTCTTCGGAGGTACCATGGGAGAATCGGTGAGTAGTGTTTATGGAGCCATGGGAGCACCACCAGGAGGCTTCGTGGCCTCTCTATTCCTCCATCAAGCCAAGGTGTCCATGAAAAAGAAGCAAAAGATGAGGAGGAAGTGTGAGATTCTCTCTTGCATTTTTCATATGCAAATGCAATGTTGTACTATGTGATGATATGTTGTGCGTGTTTGTTGAACTATGTGATGATATTTGAACTATGGTAGATCATCCGGTTGATGATTTATTTTAGTATTTTTGGTGTATTTATTTGTAAGTTTGGATGCTTGTTTGATCTTGTTAAATCCATAGCGTTGTGTGAATGTTGTTTCCAGCGCTCCTGCGCGCTGTAGTTTCCAGCACCTGGTGGAGGACCCTTTTTTACAGTCGCGCTCGCGCTGCGGTTTAGCGCCTCCGGTGGAGGAAAACAGTACGCGCTGCGCTCTAAAATTATACATATATCGCCGGCGCAACGACATTTACAACGCCGAAATATAGCGTGACTGCTGGAGATGCTCTTATGATCAAGTTGATGCTGACCCTAAAGCATGCACGTCATTTTTATTCCGAATTGTTTTCTACCCGAATACAAGACGAGGAAGAGCATGATTTGGAGAGTGTCAGAGAGATAAGTCCGTGTTAATATTTAATACCCAAATCATATTTTCGAGGATTTCATAATACTCTCAGTTAGTTTATCATCAACTATATTAAACAACATCTAATTTTTCTTTTAAGATAACATCTAAATTTTATTGGTGTTTCTGGGTGATTCCATATACCAGTTGGTACACAAGTAGCGAAGTTAATGGAAAAATATCCACCAATGGACAATCTTGGACCATATGTCTAGGCCAAGTTAGGGAGGCTTCAGTTCTTGTTTGCGTGCCGCTTAGCTTTTAGTATTCCTCCGATTTAATTAATGCCTAGATTTAGAAGATTTAGATGTATCTAGCACTAATTTTTTTAGATATATCTGAATCTAGACAAATCAGAGAATAATTTGAATGGAGTGGAGGAGTGGCATAGGACATCACAAAGCATATTTTGTAGTACAAAGATCTCACATAATAGTTGTGTTACGTAGTGGGGAAAAAATGGGGTATTGTTTTTAATGTGTGCTCATGTTCGATTTGAATTCGTATAAGGAACTATAATTATACTTTATTTATATAACACATCCTATCACTAAAATCAACTTGTGCAACACACGGGTAAATTTACTAGTATACATAAGAAAACAAAAAAAAAGGAGTTGCAAGGGTTACAACGAACCACCCCAAAGGACCTAGAAATCTGCATTAATTTAGCGGTGGGTAGACAAATACAAAAAGGACCTCAGAGAAATAAAATATTATAGCACGGTCCTTAGAATTTACAAAAAACATCCTACAAAAGACCTCAAAAATGAGATCGAGTCCAAGCTTCCCGCTGGAACAACCTCCGAACGCCTTGGCCACTCGGGGTGATACAACCGCTCGTTGTCGTGTTGAGGCTAGAGAAGATCATGTCAAAGAGGACGGAAAATCTCCATAAGCGTGATCGATCACGGCGAGGCCAACCTGTTGGCCGAAGATAGCGGCGGCCACCTGATGACGTCGCTTGAGATTTGCCACAGTAGCCGCAGATTCCCCAAACTCCCTTCTCCATTGCAAAACACCCGCATAAGGGAGGCCCGCCATTCATTCTCTCTCTCTCCACCAAGGTTGCCCAAGAGGAAGAGTAGCTGTAAAAGGCTGAATCACAAAACATGTTTTTAGGTCGCGTTTCGCGTTTTTTTCAGGTCGCGAACGGCGGAGTGGAACAGAAATCAGAAACCCGAACATGAAAAGGGAATATTCGATTTAGATTCCGCTCGTCGCTTCGTCGTCTTCGTGTAAAAATAGGAGGCGCCGACGCGTTCATCTCCGTCCATCCCTTCCCTCTCCAATCTCCACCGCGCCTCCATGGAGGTGCCCACGCTAAACTTTTACGAGGCGGTGATGTTCGCGCACTTCGACATCGTCGCGCCGCCGGCCGCGACGGTGCCCAACGGATGGCGCATCAGCTATGCGGGGGTGCCGGTGGCTCCGCTTTTGGGCCGAGCTGAGATGGAGAGCAAAATCGCGGCGCGCCGCCGCCAGATGCCCGCGTGGAAGAGGGCGCTGCCTAGGTACGCGGCGGCTAGTCCGTACTGGCCGACGCTGTTCAAGAAGGAGTGGAATGAACTGCAACTATGTTTCCGCCTCGAGTTAGATCTCCGTCCCGAATAAATTTTTTTCATAGCGAGGGTTGGGAACGTGACCGTCGAGTGGCGGAGGCCTTGTTGGCAGGCGGAATTTGTCTGCTGGGGCTCGAAGTCGTGACGCCGCCTGGCGACAGGTGGATCTGGAAGAGGAACACGCTGAAACTTTCGTCCCGCCAAACATCACGTGGTTCCCAGGTTGGCTCCGTGTCGGGCTCGAAACCTGGGGATTTGTGGTTCCGCGGGAGTGTTTTCTTCGGAACCCTAATTTTTTTTTCGGTTCAGACGGTTTTAGGACGTCTGTTCTGGCCACTTTTAACACGCGAAACCGATTAGTGTCAACTATTTTTCTACTTTCGCCTTATTACTGTGTCTGTTAGAGATGCCCTAAGCCCGAGCTGAACATCCTCTCCTTGTTCCCCCTCCTCGGAAGCACGGCAGGGAGGCTCAACGACGACCACCTAGAGCCATGTTGGGGCACCATGATGAACAAGCTAGGGTGTCAAGTGAGATCCCACATAAATTCCACTTCTAGTTCATTTGCCAAATTCTAGTGTAAATTTTGAGCAAAAATTTACACTAGATTTTAAGAAATGAACTAGAACTGGAATTTAGGCGGGATCCCACCTGACACCCTAGAACAAGCTCGATGCCACAGCCTTATTGGTGGAGATCCCTACGGCCAGCTTCTTCACCAATGAAGATGCTCGCCACAAGCTCATCACGGTGAGGAAAAAAACACCTAGGCTGCACCAATTATAGTCAGGAAGACTCGGTGCTCTACTCCTAGTCGTCATAGCGAACAAGACACAACTAGACCTAAACCTATAAACACTACTCCCTCCGTTTCGGTTTACAAGTCATGCACGTAGTTCTATGTCGCCAAATTAAGCAACTTAGTATGATGTATATATTAAAAAAAAATATATCACCGGAAACTTTAGACTTTGTATTTTCCAATGATATATTTTTTATATTATATAATTCAAATTATGTAGGTCAAATTGATAACCTAGATATACGCGTAGGCCTTGTAAACCGAAACGGAGGGAGTACTTGGGCCGCCGCCTTACCTCAGCCGCTCACCGATGGCCAGGGCCAGGCCAGAAAAACCAAGGCCCTATGCGAAATTCTAGAATAGGCCCTTTCTTGTTAAGAAATTAAACTAATAAACAATTATAATAGATCTGTCATAATTTACATAACAATTGAATATACTAAGACACTGCTCACAAACATACGTATACACTCACCCTTATGAATGCACGCACACACACTTTATCCTATTACCACCTTTGAAGAACTGAGCCGGCAGATTTTGAGATTGATAAAGTCACTACAGACGTCGCTGTTGACGGATACGTCACCTACCACCAAAAGAATAGCGCCGGATAATCCTAAAATAAATCCAGATAAATGCAAACACTCATGCTAAGTCTAGGACTTAAATCTGAATGGACTGGTTTTACCATAGGAAACCCAACTATCAGAGCCATGCTCCGTTTGATACATACCTATTTGTTTAGGATCAAGAGAATTCCAATATCTTAAATCAAATATGTCATGCTGAGACAAATCATGAATATCCGCAACAGCTGAAGTGTTCGAGGGATACACCATCAACAATCAATTATTATATTAACAAAATTACTAATTTGTTTGGCAGTTGAACTGACCGCCGAACTCACTTCATCCTGCAATAGCGACCATGGAGACGAACACAGTTTACCTGCCGAAATTTTAGAATAAAAAAAGACAAAAGACCGAAGGCGAGTGAGCAGAGAGAGAGAGTATTTTTTTACAAATATAACCCCTGCAATTTCGCATAGCCAAAACTACCCCTGTCACTGTAAAAGGCAAAATTGCCTTGACGGGACGCTAGAAAAGTGACGCGTGTCACGTCCCGTCAGGGCCAGTGGCGGGCCAGCCTTCCAGCCATAGGCGGTGGCGGGAGGAGCCTGTCGCCAGCGCGCGGGGCGGGATGAGGTGGGGCCCATGACGGGAGGCAGGCGCTCCGCTGGCGGGACGTCGCGTCAAACTTCGGAACGGGGGCGGTGGCGGTTTGTGCTGCTCTGACAGCATCTATCGCCTGACCCTGACTAGACTTGACATGTACAGTAATTAGACTAAAGCGTCTGTATAGTAATTATATCACCGACGGGAGCTGCTCGTTGAAACTTGTAGCTACTTCTGCTTTCTTGAAACTTGTTTGTTGTTCAGCTCAAATAGATGCTCCGTCCGTTCCTTTAAATACCGCAGGTGCTACTTAGTTCACTCACTCTGCGACTCTGACATATTTCGGTCTGTTTACTCACATGCTCTGTGACATATGCTCTCTCTAATCGTGTGAGGCTGCATTAGTATTCGCTTGAGGCTGCATTAGTGTTCGGAGGCCGGAAAGAGACACTCATCGATTAAGGTAACTTCTTTCCGTTGATTGTTTTTTAAGCTGTACATGTTGTATATTAGTCAGTTTTTAGGCTATATTTTACTATCAATTCGCTTTGCAACTTAGTTAGCTCGGGTAAAAATATTTTGATTTCGTATAGCAATACGAGCGTCGTGTAGAAAATATTGAGCTCTTATAGTAATAATCTAGATAAGCAACCTAATTATGTCGTGTAGAAATATTTGAGGTCTTGTAGTAATATTTTAGTTATGCAACCTAATTAGGTCTTGTAGAAATATTTTAGCTAAGCAACGCAATTAGGTTGTGTAGAAATATTTGTGCTCTTCTAGCAATATTGTAGGTACGCAACTTAATTGAACATGCAGAAATATTTGAACTCATCTAGTAATATTTTAGCTATGCAATCTTAATTAGGTCATATAGAAATATTTTAGTGGTGTAGTAATATTTTAGTTATGCAATGTAATTACGTCGCGTAGAAATATTTAGGCTCTTGTAGCTATATTTTAGGTATACAACTTAATTAGATCGTTTAGAACGTGTAATAATATTTCTTGCACGTGGGTTAAACAATTACGTAGTAATGTATTTTGTTAATATAAATAATTATGTTAATAAACTATGGTTATAGTTATATATAATTAATATGGTTATATTAATGTGATGCGCTTAGGTACGATGAACACTTTGTATGTTTTTTTATGGTGAGGACATCACCCGCGATGGGCCGTCGGGGCTTGATCTGTCGCGTTGTGAGACAAAAAAATCATAGTGGAAGAATTGGTGAATAATAGTTTCACGGACATTAGAAGGCGCATCCGTGCAGAGTTTGGGCCAGAGATGGCCCGAAAAAAGATGACCGTTGAAGCGGTCGTTTGCAAGAGAGTGGGAGAAGATTGCAAGTTTCAAAAAGAGCTTCCAAAAATGATGGTACTTATTAGCTTTTAGCCCTCATTGCCCCTATCATAAGCATCTTGAAGTGGTTAAGGTTAAAGTCGCAAAGCTGGAGTATATGCTTGACAAAGTATAAGTTGGAAATCTCAAGTCACTTGACTATGAGGGATACACCTCATGGATACTCAACTTAGGGCCCAGGCAAGTTTTTGTCACTTTAAGTATTTGCATATCATTGAGAACCGCCAACGGGTACCCCTTGCACATGGTACAAGAGCTTTCCCATAACCAAAATGACAAGGCAAGCAGACAATGAACATCTCAGCAATTCTTCTTATGTACCATGGCAATATGGTGATTTTTTTCTCTCTTTCCTCTTTTCTTAATGTGTCTCTCTTTTTTTATAAGAAGAATGCTTCATAGATGTCACTATGGTGATGCTGCAAGTTTCCACCATGATTAGGCATGGCTTAGGCTAGCGGCCCAGGCGTTTCTCTAACACAGAATACAAACTCCATGGACTTACAAGTTCCCACTTCATTTCACACCGGTAACATCCATAGACAAAAGAGCATGATATCAACGGAGTACAAAAAGTACAAGTGCAATGTTGAAAACGTTCCCCGTGACAGCACGGTTCTGCTAATCCCAACTTATAAGTGCAAGCATATACAACAAAGTTGCCTCAATGGTTCAAGTTTATTAGAGGCAAAGAATAAAATGTGCCATCAAGTTTGTGAGGGCTTTAATCACTAAGTTTTCACATAACAAAATAGTTTTTAATTGGAAGATAGTTGAAAACAAGAATATACTTGGAATGGTGTAACACAACATGCATAGGAGTTTATAGTGGAAACTTTGGAATAACTTAGTTTCTTGGGAGTTGGAAGCATGAGCAGAACTTACTCATACAAGTGGAGGCTAGCAAAAGACTCGAAGCAACCAACTAAGAGAGCAATAATGGGCATAATTATGCAATGCAACAAAGGAAACTAATCAAAGCAAAGAGTGGTACTACAAGTCAAGGACTAAATGATCATAGAGGCTAATGGTGACTTGTCATAGTCATAACATGGTGTAAGCATGTGCCAAGTCAACCCAATCAAAACATCAAAGGATAATACCACAATACTGTGCTTTTGCATGCTGAGACAACGCATAATTTCTTCAAGGCACACTAAGCAATCCCAATTGTTTGGAACAAGATATGATACAACAATAATCACTAAGCATAATGCTAAAAGAGAACCTAGCATGTCATGCTAAAGTCTAAGTCATAGTCAATGCAAGCTCATCTTGCACTTCAAGCAAGAACTTACTACTCCTTTCCAAACACCAAGCAAACTTATTTGCAAAACAACACAACGAGAACGGGGGTCAAAACTATTAAAGCAACCTAAAAAAACTAAACAAAGCAAACGAAAACTAAGACGCTTCAAGAACAACACAGCTGTGCATGAAACAATAAAAGTGAAGTGTCTAGACAGACCTGAGCTTTTTATTGATGAAGAAGGGGATGCCTTGGGCATCCCCAAGCTTTGACGCCTGTACCTCTTGGATATTTCTTGGGGTGGCACCATGGTGGCATCCCCAAGATTGATCTTTTGTCATTCTTCTTCTCATTGCATCATTCTCTCTCTATACCTAATTTTTTTCCTTCATACAAAACTTCACACAATCTTCATTAGCAACATTAGCTTATTCAAAAGATATTAGACCGCTGGCAAAGCTTTGGAACAGCAAGGATTTTCACTAAAAACACAAGCTACTGAACTAACTCCTTCAAAGAAACTCAATTTACCTGAAGAGAGCTCAAAAAGGAATCAATAAGAAGCAAATGCAAATAATGGCAGAAATCTGTCAAAACAGACCAGCAGGTAGAAACGAATTTTTTCGAACATCTTCTGTTGCTCAAATAAAAAAGTGTTGAACTAACGAAAGTTAGCCAACATACTGGGTGATTTTTTAGTAAATTTTGAGCTCAATCCGAGTTACATATCCTCCTCACGATTTTTTTTGGTGGAGTACATAAATCTGTTTCGGGACCTCAACTCCCCAAATCTTACTTCCCTCTCATTAGAGGTCATTCTTGGCACAAAAAGAAAACAAGAAGGATAAGGAGAGGTTATTACTGAAATAATAACTTCCAAGAATCAAGGAAACTCTTGGGTTATCTCCCAACAAGTACTTTTCTTCAACGCCTTTAAGTTTGGCACAAGAAGCAAGAAGAATCAAGTATTTTCAAATGAAGAAGCATTAACATCAAATATTGCTTTCAAAGGGGGAGCAAAAAGCAACTTCTCTCTCCTCATAGGTAAGTGTTCAATACCTTTCTTGAATGGAAATTGATATTTGATGGTGTCTTCTTTCATATCAATGATGGCACCTACTATTCTAAGAAAAGGTCTTCCCAAAGTAATAGGACAAGAAGCATTGTATTCAACATCAAAAACATAGAAATCCACAGGGACATAAGCATTGTTAACCATAATGAGAACATCATTAATACTCCCCATGAGTTTCTTCTTAGCATTATCATTGAGTGGGACATTCAAATAACAATCTTCTAATGGTGGTAAATCAAGCATTTCATAAATCTTCCTAGGTATAATAGAGATACTAGAACCAAGATCACATGAAGCTTTGAGATCAAAGTCATTCACTTGCATATTAATAATGGATTACCAACTATCTTCTACTTTCCTAGGAATAGAAGCTTTGTGTTTTAGCTTCTCTTCCTTAATCTTAACAAGAGCATCTGTAATGTGTTTGGTAAAGGCAACATGCATATCACTAGCATCAGGACATCTAGCAAGCTTTTGTAGGAACATAATCACTTCAGAAATATTGCAACCATCAATATCAAAATCAAACTTAGCATCACTAGTAGTAGGATCAATAGGCTTAGGCATAGTAGGAGGAGGAATAGGGGCTACTTGTGGTTTAGGGGTGATAGTGCACACACTATTGTTTTTATCAATTTCAGCTTCCCTTTCCCACCAAGCATGAAGTTGGGCTAACAGCCTAACATTTTCATCAATAGTAACTCGTATGGCATGAGCAGTAGCAAAGGTGTTTTCCATAGTTTCAGGTTTAGCAGCCATTTTATTAACCAAGGAAGTTTGAGCTTCAGACAAAGAGGATATATTTTTCTCAACAGTTAAAAGCTTTTCCTCTATAGTCTTATTGAAAGTGGTTTTTTTACTAATAAAGTCCTTGAGCATGACTTCAACTTCATAGGGGGCACTTCTAGCATTATTGTAAGAGCTTCCATAGGAATTGCCATTATTAGGAGGATAAGGCCTATAATTATTGTTGCTACCAAAATTATTCCTATAGGCATTGTTGTTGAAATTGTTGTTTCTAATGAAGTTCATATCAACTTTCTCTTCTTGAGCAACCAAGAGGCTAAGGGAACACTATTAGGATCTAGAGGAGCTTTCGCATTAACAAGAATAGCCATAATAACATCAATCTTTTCACTCAAAGAGGAAGTTTCCTCAATAGAATTTATCTTCTTACCATGTGAAGCTCTCTCAACATACCATTCAGAGTAGTTAACCATCATATTATCAAGGAGCCTTGTTGCAACACCCAAGGTGAGTCCCATAAAAGTACCTCCAGCAGCAGAATCCAACAGGTTTCTTGAGGAGAAGTTCAAACCTTCATATTTTTTTGGATAATCATCCAAGCAGTGAGTCCATGAGTTGGGCAATTCTAAACCAAAGATTTCATTCTTTCCCAAGCAGGAGCAACATGTTCACTATCAAGATGTTTAAATTTTATAATATCACTTCTCATAGCAATAATCTTAGCAGGAGGGTAGTACTTTCCAATAAAAGCATCTTTGCACTTAGTCCAAGAATCAATAATATTTTTAGGCAAATATAGCAACCATTCTTTAGCTTTTCCCCTCAAGTAGGAAGGAAAAAGCCTGAGCTTAATAATATCTCCATCTACATCCTTATACTTCTGCATCTCACAAAGTTCAACAAAGCTATTAAGATGGGCAGTAGGATCATCAGAACCAGCACCAGAAAATTGCTCTCTCATCACAAGATTCAACAAAGCAGGCTTAATTTCATAAAAAGTAGCATTAGGAGCAGGTGGAGCAATAGGTGTGCTTAGGAAATCATTGTTGTTGGTGCTAGTGAAGTCACACAACTTGGTGTTCTCAGCAGAGTTCATTTTGTCAAAGGTGGGCAAGCCAAAAACAACAGCAACAGCTAGAGCAGGAACTATTTTTTTGTGTGTTTTTGAATAAAGAAAGCAAACCAAGCTAGACTAATTTTTTTGGGTTTTTTGGAAAGAGGCAAACAAAACCAAGCAAACTAAAAACAAAGTAAAGAGAAAGGAAGTGAAGGACTCCCCTTGTGAAGACGTCCTTAGCCTCCCCGGCAACGGCGCCAGAAATTACTTGATGCTACACTCAACAGGGAGGAAGAGTGCTTCGTTGGAAACCCCAAGAGCAAGGTATGAAGAGTACAACAACAAGATTTCCCTCAGTAGACACCGAGGTTATCGAATCAGAAGGAGGAAGGAAACGTCACACATGTGCTGGAAGCAACGTGGAGACCTGCACAACACAAACTCAAGACTCTGTCCCAATGAATCAGTGAGGTTGTCAAGCTCACCGGTTTGCTGTAACAAAGGATTAAAAACATGGTGTGGAAGGTAATGGTTTGCAGCAAGTAAACAAGTAATAGTGGAAGATGTATCAATGGTAAAGATTGGACCGGGGTCCATAGTTCACTAGAGGTGCTCTCCTTAGATAAACAACATGGCATGAAGGGTAAACAAATTACTAGGAAATTGACAGAATCGAGCAAGGCATAACAATGCAATTACTAGCCAGAAAGATCCTATGAGGTTGATTGGGCAATACAACAATATACATAGACCGTAATCCAACTGCATCTATGACTAGAAGTCCACCTTCAGGTTATCATCCGAACCCCCTCTAGTATGAAGTTGCAAGCAACAAACAACTGCTTTAAGCAAAGTGTGTAAGGTAAACAGTCCACATGTTCCATGAACAAGAGACCATTGTTTTCTCCCTAGTAGCAACAACACATCTACAACCAAGAGATTATTGTCACTTCCCTTCGAAACTAGAGGCATGAACCCACTATCAAGCATAAATACTCCCTCTTGGAGTCACTACCAACTAGTTGGCCAAGATAACCACTAGCAACGGAGAGCATGCAAGATCACAAACAACACATACATGATAGAATCATAAAGATAGAACCATTAATCAAACTAACATAATAATCTCAATATCCATTGGATCCCCGCAAACACAACATGCATGATTACAAATAGATTAGATCTTGATCATGAACGGAGCTCACAAGATCTATACATGAAAGCACAAAGGAGGAGATACAAGCATCTAGCTACTACATGGACCCATAGTCCAAGGTGGAACTACTCACAAATCATACCGGAGAGAAGGCCTCTGGGATGATCTCCCCTCCGGCAGGGTGCCAAGAAGAGCTTCAGATCCCCCGATCTACGGACGATGGTGGCGGTGGCTACAGACGGTTTCGTGGAATATTGATCGGGTGCTGAGAGTTTCTGCATCGGGGGCTTCTAATAGGCGAAGGGGGAGACAGAGGTGGCGGCCAGAGGGGGCAAACCCTATCCAGGCACGGGGTAGGTCCCACCTGCGCCTAGGGGGGGGGGGGGGTTAGCCTCCCTGGCACGCCTCCTCGTCTCTCCTCTGGACTTCTTGTTCCCCACAAAAATTTATTGACTTTGTCCTTCGTATCGTCCAATGCCGAGAATATTTCTTTACTAACTTTTGTGAAACCAAAAATAGCAGAAAATATGCATCTCGCATTGTTGCAACTTGTTAATAGGTTAGTACCAGAAAGCATGTAAAAAGCACCTCAAAGTGTAGACAAGTAAATCAAAGTAGATACTAAACAAGCATGGAGCATAAAAAATTATAGATACGTTTTGAACGTATTAGTAGTTCATCACAAAGTTCTTGTAACTTGGTGGTAGTGATTGGAGGACACGGTGAATCCCCAAAGAATTAGGAATCACTATACCCAAGCTTTGAAGCTTTCTTGCGTGCCCAGGCATCTTAAGCACGTGCTCACTGATGGAGCTACCCTCTTCCATATTGCAGTTAAAGAACTTTTCAGAAGCCTCATAACTCTCAACTGCCGCGTGAGCCTCAAATATCATTTTGAGTTCACGGAGAATATCATGTGTCATGGTTCTCAAACCTTTTCTGAAGCTCCGATTCCAAACCATACAGGATAGCACACTGAACTGTGGAGTACTGATTCTTCCGAGTGAGAAAAACATTCTTCACCTCATCGATAGCATCAACTGCAAGGTGGGTCACCCAGCGATGCATCCAGCACATAGGTCAAATTACCAGCACTGAGGACAATCCTCAAATTGTGGAGCCAATCCGCAAAGTTGTTTCCATTGTTTTTCAACTTTTCTTTCTCTAGGAACGCATTAAAATTGATGGTAGGGGCCGCCATTGATCTACAACATATTTGCAATAGTTTAGAATAAGTTTATGACAAATTGAGTTCTAATTAATAATTAAATTAATCTAGGTGAACTCCAACTCAAAACAATATCCCTCACATTGTTTTAGTGATCACACGAACCAAATCCACCACATCAAAACCGATCATCACGAGAGTTGATGTAGCTTTAATGGCGAACAATCAACATGTTCATCATATCTACTATATGACTCATGTTTTACCTTTCGGTGATCCGTGTTCAGAGACTGTAACACCCTCAGAATCGGCCCTATGCAAGTTTTAGCGAAACCCGCCAAACCCGCATAGAAACGATTCGAAGGTGCCCACCAGGCACTTGCGTGCGGGTGGAAAACGAAGTAATAACATTACACAACAGTCCTCGATGGGACCCACAGAACAGATATATACAACACGACTCCATGAGTCAAGAATACAGACATAATGTACAAAGATAATCGTCCTGATAAAGTAAGCAGTGGGCACTTTTAGTTAACCATTCCGTTATAGTGGCAACGCTTACTAGTCAGATACAATTAGCATGAGGCAACCCCAAAACCCAGCAGTTGTTGGTACTTTTACTTAGCCATTCCGTTGTAGTGAAGCTGATTACTAGTCATATCGGATACAAGTCAATTTATAACAGTAAACTTTAGTTATAGTTGTCTATGATCAAGCACTGTGCTCCAAGTCATCCATAACATGGCACGGCTTCTAAAAGATTTAACCTAGGGTGCACCAAAGTATCCACAGCACTTGACCCTTTTGCGGATCGGTTAACATACACCCATCGGTATGCGGCGGGGCCTAAGTCACGACGTTCCTGGACCAAAGCAAGTACATGGGGCCACCCACCAAGTCGAACCCATAGCAAGTCGGCCGGTCTCCGAGACGGACTTAGGGTTTGGGTAGACGGTGTGAGCGCAAAGAAATCCCAAAAGCTGGGGATCGACACATGAAACGTGACCCGATCCTAAACAGTATAGTGTGCTCCTCGCACAATCGTAAATAAAGCAGTAAACATGGCATAAGTACAGGATAGTAAATAAAACCTCAAACTAGTTTGTGGCCCCCAGTACAATACTTTGAAATCAGGTAATAATCAATGGGGGGCCCATATCTCCCCACCTGTGGTTAGCGCGCTCGATCTCGGAACAGGTGTCAAGAACTCGGGTCCTACGGGACACAAGTGGGCGGTCGGAAACCAAATAGTATCTATCACCCACCGATGCCTCTGCTTAATTCAATTTTAGTTGTTAAACCGTAATTAAAGTGAACGAAAAGTAAAACCATGATCAGCTCCAACAACAAACATGCGGCAAGGCTCCAACAACTGTGGCACTTGATGACACGCAACAGCACTTGAGCAAGCGACTACGACACGCAAGTCCAACTATCTACCAAACAACAGGTAATAGGAGGTATCCAAGGCAATATACGGCTGCAAAGGATATCACGGGTACGAAAACTAGAGCATCGCAACACAGATAGCAATAGATCAACAGGATGGAATAAATACTATAAAAGTAAGATAGGTAGAAAGGGGGAGATGCTCGCCTGAAAACATTGTCGAAGGTTCAATCCGAAGATCGGGGCGACACTCGCATCAACTCAACGGCCTTATCCGCGAAGAATCAAAACACTAGCACAAACACCGGATGCAATATTTAATACTACGGCAAAAGATCGGGCATGATGCATGTATGATGTATGGCATGGCAAGGTGCGATGAAATTAGGTCATATTAAGCGGAACCAGGGTCCCGACAATTAAATATATGGTTCAAGTTATTTAGAACCCCCGCAATTAAATGTTGCATTAGCAAGACAAAAGGTGGCACCGGTTCGCTACACATGTTTAAATGAGGCCAATATAAGGCTAGATTTGCCCGCATATGGGCCCCATATTTAATTATTAGGTGAATCGGCATAAGGCCCCCAAACCAATGATATGCATGCGAGTATGACAATTTAATATGCAACAAGTTGTTATTATATTATAAAATAGGGTTTTCGGGAAGGGGTTCACACATTAGGGGGTCTCGACGAACTTGGGGTTCCGGGGTTCGGGGTTGGTCTCAGGGTTCGACGGGGATCAGGTGCGGATCAGGGCTACTGGGTCCGAGATGAAGAGCTTGGCGTTCGGCGTCCTTCGGTTTCATGTCGAGGTGCTCGGCGTCTACGATGGAGAACTCGGCGTTCCGGGGAGAAGACCTTGGCGTGTCGAGGGCTCGGCCTTCGGATCCATGTCGGTGCACTCGGTGTTTCGGGTTGGAGATCATGGTGTTCCACTTGTCGTTCCGATGACGATCTTGGCGGTCTTCGGATCCGGGTCTTGGCGTGGTCTTTGGATCACCGGGATCGGCTTCGGGGTCTCGGTCATCAGATCTGTGAAGGAGATCTTGGCGTTCCGTGATGGCGATCTTCCTGTCTTCGGGTCCGATCGACGCCCTTGTCGTTCTGTGGTCTCGGTCCTCTGTATAGAAGGCTCGAGGATCGAGGAAGAAGTTCTTGTCGACGGAAACAACGACGGTCTTGGATCGCACAGAGGAAGCACTTCACGTGTACATCATATCAGCAGGGATCTGCAGCTGCCTGTGCCAACTACTCAACATGCTCCCCACCACCTCAACGGGACTTCACCAAACACGAGAGCACCGCGAGGAAAGCACTGAACAAAGCCCAAGCAGACAAAGAACCACCTGAACAACGAGCTTGGAACAGGGAAGGGCTTGGCGGATGCGACTGCGAGGCGCAAGGCACAGGAGAGGGCGGCGAGCAGCCAGGCGGCAGACGCGAGGCGCGTAGCGGGCAGCGGTCGTCGCGGAGGGCCTTCGCGTGGGGAGCAAAGCGAGGTGGAGGCGAGGTGGTTGCGGCGGTGCTTAGGGAGGCGGCAGGCGAGGAGATGGAAGGTGGGCGGCTGGCGTCGAGCAGCGGCAGAAGGGCCTCCGGCGAGAGCAGCGAAGCGGGCAGCGCCGATGGGGAGGCGAAGGAGATGCGACGAGGCTCCAGCGAGCGAGAACCATGAGGCGGTGGGCAAGCGAGGTTGCTGCGTCGCAGGCAGCGACGCGGAGAGAGAGAGAAGGGCGGCTCGGTGGGCGGAGGCAGCGGGAGGAAAGGGCAGCGAGGTGGCGGGGAGGGAACTGGCGCAGGCGGAGGAGGCGTGTGGGAGTGGCGCCCGGAGGGCGGGAGGCAGGAGAAGGGCGGGGACTGCAGGCGTCGGGTGGGAGGTTGAGGAAAACGAGGGAGGGGAGGAGAGATGGGACCGGGGCCAGGGGACGCCAGCGTCTGCAAGCGTTATGGGGTGGGCCCTGATGGCAGGGACGTGTGGTGGGAATGGGCAGGTGTGGCGTGTGATGCGTGTGTGTGTGGGTGAGGGAAAAAGGGGTGAGAGGGAGGCCACGTGGCAAGCTGGGATTGGGTAGAGGAGAGGGTGAGGGTGAGGTGTCACGAGGGGAGTGGCCGGGAGGGTGGCCAAAGGGGTGGGTAGATAGGTTGGTAGCTTTAGGATTTAGAGGCTGATTAGGTGGACCGTTTTAGGTTACGGGGTGGTCGTTGGTCGGGTCGATCGCTGCCCCACTAAAATAATTTAATATTTTATTTGTTTTAAATGCCCCGTTTGCAAACCGATAGCAGACAAATAAAATAATCCGGAGACCCGGGGTTTTGTGTTTGAACAAAGACGGGGCGTTTAGAAAACATGAACCGGTTTTTCCGCAAATAATTTTATGCAAGCAAATGCAAGATGATGACGATGCTCAAATGCAAGGTGGCATGATGACATGAGCATGCGGTCATGATGATGCAATGCACAAAAACAACGCGATTTTCTAGTAGTGGTTTTGCGGGATGCCACAATTCGACACCACTAACAATGGATCTCGCCCTCGAGATCCGCCTCATGGTACCGGAAGGAAGGTCGACGATCTGAATCTTCTCGCTTCGTGTAGATCCTCGCGACACCACTAACAATGGATCTTCATCCGTCTTGAAATTGGCGGCACCACCAACAAAGGGTCGTTGATCCTGTTCGTCAAGAGAGCACTCCGGATAACAACGGACGACGTTAAAGGTAAGGCCACCTCTAACTTTCATGGAATGAGTAACATCACATTAATTCACCGATTCAATGTACGAGAGCAAATGATAAGAATAGTGGTATGGTAGCTACTCCATCCTGCACTCAAACCATTACTCTGCACACGAATAGGCGGATTATGCAACCAACTCTCGGAATCAGACGGAAGATCTCGACAAGCGAGGTTCGGAAACAAAGGAGTGATGCAGACTCTGCATCGGATTTGGCGTAGATGATGTCGTCGCGTCGGAAAACACCGGGAGATAACAACAGAACTCGTATGAAAGACACAATGATTAGGTTCCGCGATGGTTCCATTGGCATGAACAACACATGCTCAAGGTATACTCCAACTTCACCACTGCTCGTCCTTCTCATATGTTTTTCAACGACACGGATATCCAGCAAGGAACACATATAGATAAAGAGCTCAAGAACAAGAGATTGGATGAAGGGTACAACAGACAAGTTGCCGATTGATGATCGTAGCACCTCCGTTACAAAAGGGGGAAAGCGAAACCCTGAAGGTACGACGGAAACCCAACCACGAGAAATCCTGGACTCGAAGAGAGAGAAGAGAGCGGATTCAAAACACGTAGAGGTAAGAGGAGAATAGCAGAGGGGTAAGGAGT
Source organism: Avena longiglumis (assembly GCA_030063025.1). Classification (NCBI taxonomy): domain Eukaryota; kingdom Viridiplantae; phylum Streptophyta; class Magnoliopsida; order Poales; family Poaceae; genus Avena; species Avena longiglumis. The sequence goes on along the minus strand of CP125974.1, from coordinate 448,366,942 downwards.
AAAATCAGACCTAATCAGAACTATCCAACCGATTTTTCAAAATAGTTTTGGACACTCTACTTCGGCCGTTAGCTAGGTTATCCTACAGGCTGGACTTGTGGGGTATCGCAACTGCTGAGCTCTGATACCACTCTGCAACACCCTCAGAATCGGCCCTATGCAAGTTTTAGCGAAACCCGCCAAACCCGCATAGAAACGATTCAAAGGTGCCCACCAGCACTTGCGTGCGGGTGGAAAAGCGAGTAATAGCATTACACAACAGTCCTCGATGGGACCTGAGCAGATATATACAACACGACTCCATGAGTCAAGAATACAACATAACGTACAAAGATCCAAATCACCTTGAAAATGATAGAACGCTACGGACAAGACAAGATGCAAATGGGGCTAAGAGCCGAAGAATAACCAATGACGTCCATAACCACCCGAGGCCAAGCGGAAGGGTAACCCTTCTAACGTCGCTCTCAAAACCTGCTTAAACAAAAAGGGTGCCAACAAAGGGCAAAAGAAAAGAGGAGCGTCGATCGAGGCCAAGACAGCGAGGCTAGAATTCGGCGGTCCTCGCCTACATAGGTGTGGTGGACTGAGCGGCAGCGGCAGCATGCACTAAACGACCTATAGAGACTCGATACAACTGGCGGCTATCAGAGAGGGGTAAGGAAGACCTATTCGGAACCAACCTGATACTACCATCAAACAAACCCATCCTGGTGTTTCCCCCTCGTGACCAACGAGGAAGTCAACCGAGGAACTCACACAGTTGGCAGTTTTACTTATTCAGTTATAGTTGCGACACTTTACTAGTCAGGTTTAGATAATCGTCCTGATAAAGTAAGCAGTGGGCACTTTTAGTTAACCATTCCGTTATAGTGGCAACGCTTACTAGTCAGATACAATTAGCATGAGGCAACCCCAAAACCCAGCAGTTGTTGGTACTTTTACTTAGCCATTCCGTTGTAGTGAAGCTGATTACTAGTCATATCGGATACAAGTCAATTTATAACAGTAAACTTTAGTTATAGTTGTCTATGATCAAGCACTGTGCTCCAAGTCATCCATAACCGCGGACACGGCTTCTCGAAAAGATTTAACCCTGCAGGGGTGCACCAAAGTATCCACAGGCACTTCGACCCTTTTTGCCAGATCAGTTAACATACACCCATCGGTATGTCGGCGGGGCCTAAGTCACGACGTTCGGACAAAAGCAAGTACATGGGGCCACCCCAAGTCGAACCATAGCGAAGTCGGCCGGTCTCGAGACGGACTTAGGGTTTGGGTGGGTGAACGATAAGCAAATCCCAAAGCGACTGGGATATCGACACATAAACGTGACCCGATCCTAAATAGTATAGTGTGCTCCTCGCACAATCGTAAACATAAATAAACATGGCATAAGTACAGGATAGTAAATAAAACCTCAAACTAGTTTTGTGCCCCCAAGACAATACTTTGAAATCGGTAATAATCAATGGGCCCATATCTCCCCATGTGGTTAGCGCTCGATCTCGAACAGTGTCAAGAACTCGGTCCTCACGACACAAGTGGGCGGTCGGAAACCAAATAGTATCTATCACCCACCGATGCCTCTGCTTAATTCAATTTTAGTTGTTAAACCGTAATTAAAGTGAACGAAAAGTAAAACCATGATCAGCTCCAACAACAAACATGCGGCAAGGCTCCAACAACTGTGGCACTTGACGACACGCAACAGCACTTGAGCAAGCGACTACGACAAGCAAGTCCAACTATCTACCAAACAACAGGTAATAGGAGGTATCCAAGGCAATATACGGCTGCAAAGGATATCACGGGTACGAAAACTAGAGCATCGCAACACAGATAGCAATAGATCAACAGGAGGGAATAAATACTATAAAAGTAAGATAGGTAGAAAGGGGGAGATGCTCGCCTGAAAACTTGTCGAAGGTTCAATCCGAAGATCGGGGCGACACTCGCATCAACTCAACGGCCTTATCCGTGAAGAAGCAAAACACTAGCACAAACACCGGATGCAATATTTAATACTACGGCAAAAGATCGGGCATGATGCATGTATGATGTATGGCATGGCAAGGTGCGATGCAATTAGGTCATATTAAGCGGAACCAGGGTCCCGACAATTAAATATATGGTTCAAGTTATTTAGAACCCCCGCAATTAAATGTTGCATTAGCAAGACAAAAGGTGGCACCGGTTCGCTACACATGTTTAAATGAGGCCAATATAAGGCTAGATTTGCCCGCATATGGGCCCCATATTTAATTATTAGGTGAATCGGCATAAGGCCCCCAAACCAATGATATGCATGCGAGTATGACAATTTAATATGCAACAAGTTGTTATTATATTATAAAATAGGGTTTTCGGGAAGGGGTTCACACATTAGGGGGTCTCGACGAACTTGGGGTTCCGGGGTTCGGGGTTGGTCTTAGGGTTCGACGGGGATCAGGTGCGGATCAGGGCTACTGGGTCCGAGATGAAGAGCTTGGCGTTCGGCGTCCTTCGGTTTCATGTCGAGGTGCTCGGCGTCTACGATGGAGAACTCGGCGTTGGGGAAGACCTTGGCGTGTCGAGGCTCGGCCTTCGGATCCATGTCGGTGCACTCGGTGTTTCGGGTTGGAGATCATGGTGTTCCACTTGTCGTTCCGATGACGATCTTGGCGGTCTTCGGATCCGGGTCTTGGCGTGGTCTTTGGATCACCGGGATCGGCTTCGGGGTCTCGGTCATCAGATCTGTGAAGGAGATCTTGGCGTTCCGTGATGGCGATCTTCCTGTCTTCGGGTCCGATCGACGCCCTTGTCGTTCTGTGGTCTCGGTCCTCTGTATCGAAGGATCGAGGATCGAGGAAGAAGTTCTTGTCGACGGAAACAACGACGGTCTTGGATCGCACAGAGGAAGCACTTCACGTGTACATCATATCAGCAGGGATCTGCAGCTGCCTGTGCCAACTACTCAACATGCTCCCCACCACCTCAACGGGACTTCACCAAACACGAGAGCACCGCGAGGCAAGCACTGAACAAAGCCCAAGCAGACAAAGAACCACCTGAACAACGATCTTGGAACAGGGAAGGGCTTGGTGGATGCATTTGAGGCGCAAGGCACGAGAGAGGCGGCGAACGGCAGGGCGCAAAGCGGCAGAGACGCAGCGGCGCGAGGCTGGAAGCGGTCGCGGAGGGGCCTTCGTGGGGAGCAAAGCGAGGTGGTTGGCGGTGCTTGGGGCGGCAGGCGAGGAGATGGAAGGTGGAGGCTGGCGTCGGCAACGGCCGCAGAGGGCCTCCGGCGGAAGCAGAAGCGGGCAGGGCGCCGATGGGGAAGGCGAAGGAGATCTGACAGGCGCCAGCGCGGCGAAGGAGAACCATGGGCGGCATGGCGAGGTTGCAGCGTCGCAGAGCGAGCGGGCCGGAGAGAGAGAGGACGGGCGGCTCCGTGGCGGAGGCCGGGGAGGAAAAGGCAGCGAGTGGCGGGAGGACTGGCAGGCGTGGCGGAGGGAGGCGTGGTGGTTGGCGAGCTCGAGGAGGAGGAGGCGGGCCGTGGGCGGCGCGGCGGGCGGTGGTGTGCTGCTGAGGCGGAGGAGGCGGAGGAGGCCAGCGAGGAGGCGCCATGTGGCAGCAGCGGAGAAGGAAGAGGCGGGTGGTGCGGAGGGAGGAGGCGTGGTGGGCCCGGCGGAGCTGGGGAGAAGGGGGCGAGGGACCTGCGGGGGCGTCGGGGTGGGAGGTTGAGGAAAACGAGGGAGGGGAGGAGAGATGGGACCGGGGCCAGGGGGACGGCCACGCGTGCGGGGCGCGTTGGCGGGGTGGGCCCGCGATGGCAGGGACGTGTGGTGGGAATGGGCAGGTGTGGCGTGTGATGCGTGTGTGTGTGGGTGAGGGAAAAAGGGGTGAGAGGGAGGCCACGTGGCAAGCTGGGATTGGGTAGAGGAGAGGGTGAGGGTGAGGTGTCACGAGGGGAGTGGCCGGGGTGAGGTGGCCAAAGGGGTGTGGGTAGATAGGTTGGTAGCTTTAGGATTTAGAGGGGGCTGATTAGGTGGACCGTTTTAGGTTCTGGGGGTGGTCGTTCGGGTCGGGTCGGCCCGTTCGACTGCCCCCACTAAAATAATTTAATATTTTATTTGTTTTAAATGCCCCGTTTGCAAACCGATAGCAGACAAATAAAATAATCCGGAGACCTGGGGTTTTGTGTTTGAACAAAGACGGGGCGTTTAGAAAACATGAACCGGTTTTTCCGCAAATAATTTTATGCAAGCAAATGCAAGATGATGACGATGCTCAAATGCAAGGTGGCATGATGACATGAGCATGCGGTCATGATGATGCAATGCACAAAAAACAACGCGATTTTCTAGTAGTGGTTTTGCGGGATGCCACAGAGACCATGTCTGTACATGCTAGGCTTGTCAAGATCAAACCTTAGCTTCTGCATGAGCAAATCTGGCTTGCTCCCGTTGTATACACTCGCAGAATCTAACACACCTGATCATCACATGGTGCTTCAAAACAACGAGCTTTAGCAATAGTGCTTACTAAGTATGAACACTTTATAACTTGAAATTATGTGAGAGGGGTCATCTTATAATGCTATCGTCACTAACTAAGCAATACAAGACATAAAAGGATTAACATCACATGCAATTCATAATATGTGATATGATATGGCCTTTATTCTTGTTCTTCCGATCTCCATCTTCAAGCGCGAACATGATCTCCATCATCACCGGCATGGCGTCAAGGTCAATGGTGCCGCTTCATGGTTGTCGTCCACCAGCATCAACTATTACAACTACTTTGAATAATAGACACGCATGTCTTAATGAAATTAAAAGACAACCATATGGCTCCTGCCGGTTGCCAACTTACAATCAGGAACATTGCATACATCATATATAATCACAATCATGGCCATATCACATCACAGCACACCCCTGCAAAACAAAGTTAGATGCCTCTAATTTTCTTTCCATGTTTTACGTGGTTTGGGGCTTTCAATAAGTGTCGTTCTAACTTACGAACAAGAACCACAACATTGATACTAGTATTGTCCATCACCCGTTGTAAATTGAATCTTAACTATGTTGGAAGAAACAGTCACCCGCAAAGCCACTTATGCAATATGAGTTGCATGTCAAGCGTGGAGCAAGTCTCATGAACGATGTCATGTAAGGTTAGCCCGGGCCGCTTCATCTCACCATACCGCAAGATGAAAAGTACATAAGAAGCAATCGACAACCAAAGCATCAACGCCCATAATGACCATTGTGTTCTACTCGTGCAACAGATCTACATATAGACACGACTCTGATACCACTGTAGTGGTTCGTAGCATGGAAAATAAAAAATTCTACCGCATGCACACAAACAAGTCAAGATCTATCTACTAGATTGTAGCAACGAGTCGATTAGAGTACTCACCCTCAAAGATTCCAAAGAGGTGAACGAGAGCAGATTCTCGTGGGTGATGTAGTCGTACACTTGCCAATCTCAAGATCGCGTAGACGATCCTTCCGGCGTTGCATTCCGGCAGCGCTTCCGCAGTCGGTCACACATTCGGTACTCGATGAAGACCTTCCTCTCCCTTGTTCTAGCAGGCAGCAAAGGTTGTAGTTCTCCCCTCACGATTCCGGCAACACGATGCCGTGGTGTCAGAAGTAGAGGGAAGATCCCGCGGGGCTTCGCCTAAGCCGGTGCGGGTTATGATAGATCTAGGGTTTCTGGCGATCTAGGTTTAGAAGGCCAGAGGGGAGGAGTAGGAGTCGGCGGCGGCTAGGGCGACGACGACAGACCGACGGCTGGGGACGGTGGCTGGCGGCGGCGCGGCTTGGAGGTGGGGAGGGCTGGTTATGGTGCTTTGGGGCAGCCCCTCCCCTCTATTTATGAGAGGGAGGGCAGCTTGGGAGAGGGGAGTTTGAATCCTTCCCCAAACCCAAGTTGGAGAGAAGGAAGAACTCTTTCCTTCTTCCACTAGGAAACTATTGTTCCAGTTTGACTTTTCAAACCTCCCTTTTGACTTTCAATTTAGAGCTTTATTTCTCTCTTGCAAATGCCCAACCAACTGACCTAGGACATGATCCAATCATTCCACTTAACCATGACACATTCATGAACCATTCCCCTTCCGGTCCGGTGAACCTTCTAGACCCTTCTAGAACCTCTCCGATGAAAACATCAAAATCATTCCCGAACTCCGGATTCAGACTTTTCTTATATGAATCTTATGCTCTGAACCATTTCGGATCTCCTCGTGATATCCCGGATCCCATCCGAGACTCTGACCAACATTCAGTCTCCCTACATACATTCCATATCTACTAAACAACATCGAATCCTTAAGTGTGTCTCCCTACAGTTCATGAATTATGCGGACATGACCGAGACACTTCTCCTATCAATAACCAATAAAGGAATATGGAAATTCATATGGCTCCCACATACTTCAACGATTACATTGCAATCGAATGAACCACTTACATACGATACCAATTTCCCTTTGTCTCGCGATAGTTTACTTATCCGAGGTTTGATCGTTGGTATCTCTGCGTACCTAGTTGTCGTGGGAATGACCACGGCAGATGCTGCAATAGGCAGCGAGTAGTAGAACGAAGGGCAAGGGCGGCCAGCCATCTGCGGTGCGAGATGAGGGCGGAGACACAGGGTTTTACCCAAGTTCGCCCCCCCAGAGGGTAAAGACCTACTCCTTCTAGATTGTATTATGATGGAGGTACAATGGGGCGAACTCGGCGGCTAGGCGGCGAGTCGCTTGGGTGGATGATGGAACGTACGTTTACACGCCCTGTAGGGAGGTTTATATAGACTCACCCTCCCTAGGGTTTACATATCTCAACCGAATCAGTTAAGGTTTCGGTACTCGTTTAACCTAATTCGACTGGGCCTATCTACTCTCCTGGGCCTTGACTTCGATCGCTTGGATCCACTTGAGTCTTGATCCGGCCGCCGTCTTGAGCCCACTCGCTAGGTCGTGGGCGATCGGAAACGTCTGCTGGGTATACCCGGTAGGCATATCCCCATCGTAGTCCCGAGGCCGTCGTCGATTGGGCGCGGTGGTTCTTGGCAATCGAACATCTGGGTCTAATCACGGACACCAGGTCGAATCGGTGGCGGGCTCTGAATAAAGGAAAAACTAGTCATTCTGGTCGGCGAGCGAATCGACGAAATACTTAGTCCTTGTTGTAGTGATTGGGTCGGCGAGTCAGTGGCTGAAGTTGGACCGTCGACGCCTTGATCAAAACTAGCCGAGTAATCCAGCGGTAACTTTGCGTAATCACCGCGTAATGTGGCTCCGTTTGGCGGGTAACAACCGCTATATAAAGGGAATGGTAGGCGATCGGAGAACCATCTCCTCGTCATTTCCTCCGATTGCACGCACCTCCGTTTCTCCTGCATCGCGATCCAGCCAATCCAAAATCCTCCAACCTCCACGAACCTCTTCGCCAATGGCTCCCTCCACCGAATCATAGGGCAGGTCCAAGTGTACGAGAGCACTACTGGCGTCCTTCGAGGAGGCCAGGATCCTGCGCGCCGGCAGGTGGCGCATCCCTGCGACCGGAGAGGTGACTCCGAACCCACGCGAGGGAGAATTGTGCATTCACCAGCCACAGGCGGCTGGGATTCCCATCTCTCTTCTTGGTAACCTGCGCCTACTACGAGATCCACCATCGGACACTGGGCCATGACATCGAGCAGCTCGCCATTTTCGTGGCATTCCGCGAGTGCTATCTGGGCTGCAGTCCCTACTTCCCCCTGTAGCAAGATCTGTTCCACGGAAGGATCAGTCGTGAAGAAGCAAGCGGCCCAATGCTTGCCGCGGGTGGCTTGACGTTCCAATTGAAGTCGAAGGCCTCCTTTTTTGATCTGATGCTACCTGCCAAGGCGGCGAGCGAATGGAAAAAGTCTTGGTTTTACGTTACCGAGGCGACTCCAGATGGCGAGGTGGCAATTCCGAGATACTCCGCCGACCGGCCCGAGCCGCGCCGACTCCAAGTCGGCCAGCTTCCAACGGACCAGCGGATGGTCGTGGATGAGATGCTTCAAACCATCCGTGGCCTGAAGAAGAAGGGTCTTCATACCATCAACTTGTACAACTGCTGGCTCGGGCGGCGACTCGTTCCCCTGGCCCGCCATGACCATTACATGTACGAGTACACGGGCTAGGAGGACTCGACGAAATCCTGCCTCACCGAGTGGCAACTCGAGGACTACCTCCCGGCGCTGAAGAAGATCACCCGGTGTGTACACGACGGCTGGTCGCCCTACACATGAAGCATCTAGCCCGACGGTAAGTCATTTTTCTATCATTCGCAATCGCGATTGATCTTTATCGGTTATACGTCTTGTCTCATGCCTATTGCAGTTATTTCAAGTGGTGGAAGGGTGGCTTCCACCCGCGGACGACGAGAATTCGAGCTCATCCGTCCAGGACGGGGGCGAATCGCCTCCTGCGAGGGGCGGCGTCGAGAGTGACAGGAGCGGTGACGACGACGAGTCCAAGGAAGAGGTCGCCCCGCTGGTCCGCAAAACTCGCGGACAGTGTCAGCGTGAGCTCGAAGCGAGCAAAAGCCTCGAACGTCATGATGATGACGACGACGAGATCCCCGAGCACACCTCGCGTCACGAGGCTACTCCATCGAAAAAGAAGAAGAAGAAAGAAGTGAAGGCCCCTCCGAAGAGGAAGACGAAGCCGGCGAAACAAGCATCTCCGCCTCGTTCCGCGAGTAGCTCCGATGGCATCAGCCCGGCCAGGGACGAAGCGCTGCAGACGACGGCAGCACCGGATGCCACCGCCGTTCTGAGTGAGGTGCCTATGGCCTCTCCTCCCCCATTCGCCCCAGTCGCTGGGTCAGGGGTCGCTCCAGCCGCGGCAGCTTCGCCTCCCAGGAAAGTTCATGCCAAAGACGTTGTGGAGGCTCCTGTCGCGGCCTCGACAACGAAGAAGCTGTCCGTGTCTTGGGCGCATGATGTCCTGGAGATGGGTCTCAGTCGTAAACTGGGCCCCGAACTGGAGAAGCCGGCTGGCATCCGCACGGGACTACGGTTCATACCAGTCGCCAAGTGAGTTTTATTCACCTGTCTTGTTTTTCGTTGTACTCGAACCACTTTGCTAATGTAACCAATTTGCAGGACTGGAGTTAAAAAGATAGGCCATCCGTCCGTGGCCAAGGTGCCGCCAGTCGTCGCCGAGGAGGACCCCTCTCGGAAGAGGAAGGCTAATGAGGTCGCTGCCCCCACAGACAGTGCCAAGAAGGCCAAGAGCGACGAGATCATCACGGTGTCTGACGACACGACGATGGCTCCGAGTGATCCTGCGGCGGGGGCGGCCTCGGCGATCAAGGAGGGTGCTCCCTTGCCTGGGGTGGCCAAGCCGGCCTCTTTTGGTGACGGCGCATCCATCGCGACCTTCCCGCGCTTCATGGCCAGAGCGGCTGCGGTGAGTGGTACCACGCCCTCGAGCCGCGCACCTGGGATCGCCGAGACGAAGGTCGAGCAGCGTCACGGGCACACTTCGGCTCTTCTCGCATCCGTGGACGTGATACAGCTTCATGTCATGCTTGGCGCAGCCATCCAGGTATGTCCAGTCCCCGAGGATCGGGCCGCTGAGTTGCAGTGGTCGGATTCTTTTAATGTCTCGTTTTTATTTCTCGCGTCCAGTCCCTGAGTGCCTAGTCGCTGAATTTCAGCGGGTGGGCACTTAGGATTTTTGGTCTCTAGTCCCCAAGTGCCTACTCGCTGAATTTCAGCGGGTGGGCACTTAGGATTTTTGGTTTCCAGTTCCCGAGTGCCCACTCGCTGAATTTCAGCGGGTGGGCACTTAGGATTTTTGGTTTCCAGTCCCCGAGTGCCTACTCGCTGAATTGCAGCGGGTGGGCACTTAGGTCTTCGTTTTTGTTAACTGTTTGACTTTTGCGCAGGGCTTGCAGCGTGAATCAGCCGACCGGCTTGCTGCGAAGTGTCGCGCGGAGAAGGAACTTGTCGCCGTTCAAGAGGCGAACAAGGGACTCCAAGCGATTGCTGCGAAGGCAGAAGAGGTTCGCCAGGGCTTTGTCCCGGCGAGTGAGCTGACGGCTGCGCGATCGGCGTTGAGTTTGGCGAAGAAGCGGATCGCCGACCTTGAGCGCGAGCTTGCGGACACGAAGGAGGAAGCGAGCTCGGCGGATGGGCGAGCCAAGGCTGTTGTTACGGCCGCCGCTGAGGAGCGTAAGGTCTCCGACGCCCTTGTTGCTGGGCTTCAAGACGATTACTCCTCTCTTCAAAACTTCATCACGGAGCTCTCCCGCCATTTGATTGGTATGTGTGACGCCTCTGCCTATAATGTTTCCATTGTGTGATATTTGATGTGCTCACTACCCCTCCTGTCCACAGGTCGGATTATTGATAGCGCGGAAGAGGCGCAGTCATTCGACGCGCGACAGTGTGTGGCCACTCTGGTCGACTCAGCCACGCCGTCCGCGGCTTGTATTCGGGCGTATCTTCAAGATATGTCGCCCACGGAAGTGATTCCCAGCGACCTCGTCGAAGTGTGGCGGTACTTGGAAAAGGCGCCATCGGTCGTCGAGTTCATGACGCGGTCGGCGTTCCAGCGCGGGGCGGCGACGGCGCTGAGCCTGGGGCTCGCCCACTTCCCGGAAGATTTCGATCTGGACGACGTGACGAGTGGCTACCCGTCGTCAACGGGCTCGGTGGAGATCGCTGAGGTGCTAAAACTGACGGACCGCACCGCGGTGTACTCCGATCGCGTCTGGGCGATGGGCGATCTCCTTCCTCATCAGGAGACGATCGTCGCACCCAACGACCCCGAGCCGCAGCACCGGGATTTCAAGATCGAGCAGCCCTTCTATGCGGCGATGGCGGGTGAGCTGACGACGTACCCGTCAAACCCGTACACTCCCTTCATTCGCAACCGCAAGGGTGGCGGCGAGTCGTCGTCGAAGCCTGCGGAGTAAAATATTGTGCCCTGGGGCGTTAGTAGTAGTTCTGCCGTTGGGCATACTTTGTATTTTGTGACATTTGTGATATGCTATAATGAGATATCGTTTTATTTTCTAGATTGTCTTGTGTTGGTGATTGAGGGTTGAACGAGTCCCCGAGCACGTCCGCCCTTTTTATGGGGTTTACCTCGTTTGTTATGTGTTTGCGGTTTTGAACGTTTTGTTATTGAGGTCGACTCGCCCGAGCTTGGAAAGCCAGTCGCATGGCGACTCCCATGAGTGCTCTGTACTTCACCGTTTTCCCTTGCGCGAACGAGGTCGGGTAGCCAAGTCCCCGAGCGTGGTACTTGGTTGTTCTAGTCGCGACTCTAGGGTGGGTGAGGATTGGTCGCGTCAGAATAAACGCATCACTCCTGCCTGTCCCATCGGGTCAGTCGCGTGGCGAGTCCTGGGCATGCTCTCATACTTGGCGTTTTCCATAGCCGCTCGCGCTGAACTGGTCGTCAGTCCCCGAGCGTGGTACTTGGCCGTTCGAGTCGCTGTGTCGAGGATGCGGAGGATTATGGTCGCTGTGAGGAGCGAAGGCAGTTGTCTTGGCTCGTTAAGCCAGTCGAGCTAGGAGACTCCAATGGGGCTCCGGGTAGGCGTTTTTCGTGGACGTTACAAGACCTGGGGTAACCCAGTGCCCTTGTAGCGCACTACTTGGCCGTGCCAATCGCTGTACCAGAGGTTGACTCCTGCTGTTAGCTTGGTGCTGTTACTACGAGTGCGAGTGGCACAAGACACGGAGAGTAGACGCAATTTGCGGTAACCAATATTTTTATTTCATAGCGACTGGAGGGTACATGTGTGGAGTTCTAGGAATAGAACTTCCGTAGGAGGTTTACATTCCATTGTCGCTTGACGTCGAGCTCGCCGTCCCCGCGGACGTCGATGAGGTAGTAGGCGTCGTTGCCGAGTACTCGCCCGATGGCGAATGGTCCCTCCCATGGGGGGGAGAGCTTGTGCATGCCCTTCTTGTCCTGGATGAGGCGCAGCACCAGGTCGCCTTCTTGGAAGGTGCGAGTTTTCACCCGCCGGCTGTGGTAGCGGCGGAGTCCTTGCTGGTAGATGGCAGTGCGTGAGCGAGCCAGGTCGCGTGCCTCGTCGAGTTGATCGACTCCGTCCTGTCATGCGAGTACGTTCGCCGCGTCCGTGTAGTGGACGATCCTTGGCGAGTCGTGCTCAAGGTCAGCGCCATACACCGTGGAGAAGGGGGTGAACCCTATCGACCTGTTGACCGAGGTGCAGATGCCCCAGATGACGGAGGGTAGCTCCTCGACCCAGCACCCAGCGGTGCGCTCGAGTGGTACTTGGAGCCGCGGCTTCAGGCCGTGGAGGATGCTCTGGTTGGCCCGTTCCGCCTGGCCGTTGGACTCCGGGTGGGCGACTGATGCGAGGTCGAGTCGGATGTGATGTTTCTCGCAGAACTCGGCCATGGATCCTTTGGCGAAGTTGGTGCCGTCGTCCGTGATGATGCTGTTTGGGAACCCGTAGCTATATATGAGCTCGCGTAGGAATTTTGTGGCGGTCTTCCCGTCGCATTTCCGGACTGGCTTGGCCTCCACCCACTTGGTGAATTTGTCAACCGCGACCAGGAGGTGGGTGAAGCCGGAGGGGGCCTTTTTGAAGGGGCCTACCACGTCCATGCCCCATACGGCGAATGGCCAGGTGATGGGGATGGTCTTGAGCGCTGAGCTCGGCACGTGTGTTTGGTTGGTGTACTTCTGGCACCCGGCGCACCGCTGGACGATGTCGACGGCGTCGGCGTGTGCGGTGGGCCAGTAAAAGCCGTGTCGCATAGCCTTTGTGACCAGAGAGCGGGCTCCGGCATGGTGGCCGCAGTCGCCGGAGTGGATGTCGTGGTGGATCTTGCGCCCTTTGGCGGGTTGGACGTAGCGTTGGAACACGCCGGCCACGCTGCGCTTGTGTAGTTCGTCGTCGATGATGACGAAGGATTTGCAGCGTCGCGTTATCATCCGGGCGTCTGTTTCGTCTGCCGGCAAGGTGCCTCCCTCTAGGTAGGCCATGCATGGCCTAGTCCAGTCTTCTGGCTCGGCGATGAGTGCGACCAAGGCTGCCTCTGGTTGCAGAGGGACTCCAATGTCGATATCCCTTGGGGTAGAGACGGACGGCTTAGTGATCGTGTCGAGGAAGACGCTGGCGGGTGGTGCGAGTCGAGCCGAGCTGATGCGAGAGAGTGCGTCGGCCTCCTCGTTCTTTCGCCCGTCGATCCACTCGATGGAGTAGCCTGCGAAGTGTCCCCCCAGCTTGTCCACTGCTTGGCGGTACGCCCCCATGGTGGGAGATACGGCGTCGCAAGTACCAGCGACTTGTCCAGCGACGAGGTCGGAGTCTCCGTAGCAACGTAGGCGGTTGACGTTCATCTCCTTGGCAGCTCGCATGCCGTGGAGTAGTGCCTCGTACTCGGCCATGTTGTTGGTGCAGGGGGTGAAGTCAAGGCAGAGGACGTAGTGGAGCTTGTCGCCCTTCGGTGAAGTCAACACGATCCCTGCTGCTGCGCCGTCCGCGTTCTTGGAGCCGTCGAAGTGTAGGCTCCAGTAGTGGAGGTATGGCAGTTTTTTCGGCTGCTGGGCCTCTTCCCAGTCGGCGATGAAGTCCGCGAGAGCCTTCGACTTGATCGCTTTTCGTGGCTCGTACTTGATGTTGTGGACGCCTATTTCGACGGCCCACTTGGTGACTCGCCCGGTCGCCTCGCGGTTGTGGATGATGTCCTGCAGCGATGCTGAGGAGACGACCGTGATCGGGTGCTCCTGGAAGTAGTGCGGCAGTCGCCGCTGTGCTCTGAAGACTGCGTACACCAGTTTTTGGTATTGTGGGTACCATTGGCGCGACTCGGTGAGGACCTCGCTGATATAGTACACCGGTCGCTGTACCGGGCGCTCCTTTCCTTCCTCTGGCCGCTCGACGACCATGACGGCGCTGACGACGCGCTCGGAAGCCGCGACGTAGACCAGCATGGGTTCTTTGTCGACGGGGGCGGTGAGTAGCGGTGCTGCGAGTAGCACCTTCTTGAGGTCGCAGAGCACGTCGTCCGCCTCCTTGTCCCACTGGAACGTGGGGTTCTTGCGCATCAGGCGGTATAGGGGCATCGCCTTTTCGTGACGGGGGATGAAGCGGCGAGCCGCGACCGGCCGCCACGGACCTCGCGCGAGCACTTGGGTTTGCCGAGTCGGCGATCGTGTCGATATTGGTGGGGTTCGCCTCGATCCAGCGCTTGAGACGACGTACCCAGTGGTTGCCTATTTGGTACACGAAGGTGCATTTGCCTGGGTTTAGCTTTATCTTGTATTTCCGCAGGTTGGCGAATGTTTCCGCCAGGTCGGCGAGTAGATCACCCTGGCGAGCGGACTTCACTACCACGTCGTCGATGTAGACGTGGATATTGCGGCCAATTTGGCTCGCAAGGCATTCCTGCATGCACCGCTGGTAGGTCGCCCCGACGTTCTTGAGGCCAAAGGTCATGGCGGTGTAGCAGAAGGCTCCGAATGGCGTGATGAACGCCGTCTTTTCCTCGTCCTCGACAGCCATTTTGATCTGGTTGTACCCAGAGTAGGCGTCGAGGAAACACAGCGACTCCGAACCCGCGGTGGAATCGATTATTTGGTCGATCCGCGGGAGGACGAATTGCTCCTTCGGGCAGGCGCTATTTAAGTTTGTGTAGTCGATACACATCCTCGAGGTCCCATTCTTCTTCTTGACCAGGACTGGGTTTGCCAGCCACTTGGAATATTTTATTGGCCGAATGAAGCCTGCAGCGAGTAGTCGCTGCACCTCCTCGGCGATGGCTCGGCGGCGCTCTTCATTGAAGGGCCGCAGCGACTGCTTGACAGGTCGCACTTTTGGGGTCGGAGTTAAGTTTGTGCTCAGCGAGTTCCCTAGGGACACCAGGCATGTCAAAGGGCTTCCATGCGAAAATGTCCCTCTTCTCACGGAGGAACTCGATGAGCGCGCCTTCCTATGCTGGGCTCATGCCCATCCCGATCGTCACCGTCTGGCTGGAGTCGCCTGGGACCAGCTCGACGGTGCGGGTGTGTGTCGTTGCCTCGAAGGCTGAGGTGTTGGCGCCCTCCGAATTGGGCTTCTTGAGTATGGCGGGGTCGTCATTGTTGACCCCGCTCGCGTATTTGGCGAGCTCGTCGGCGTGGTTGGTCTCTGCCGCGATGACGGCGAAGGCGAGTTCGGCTCCTTTTGCCTCGCACTCGGCGGCCATGTCGGGGTCGCCGTTGACGGTGATGACGCCGCGTGGCCCGGGGAGCTTCATCACGTTGTACGCGTAGTGGAGCGCCGCCATGAACTTGGCGAACGCCTAGCGCCCCAGGACGCGGTGGTAGGGGCTGTCGAAGGGTACCAGCTCGAAGACGATCCGCTCGGTGCGGAAGTTTGCTGGTGTGCCGAAGGTGACTGGCAGCGTCACCTTGCCGATCGGGTACGCCTTCCGACCAGGGACGATGTCGTGGAACGTGGTGTAGGTCATCTCGACCATCGACTGCGGGAGCCGCAGTCGCCTGAAGGTGTCCAGGTACAGGATGTTGATGGAGCTGCCGCCGTCCATCAGTGTCTTGGGGAGCCAGTAGTCTCCCACCTTGGGCTTGACCACCAGGGCGACTCGGCCTGGGTACTCGATGCGTGGCGAGTGATCCTGGCAGCTCCAAGTGATGGGCTGCTCCGACCAGTTGAGGAACTGGGGAACGTCCACCTGGGCCACCGTGTTGACGGCGACGGCGTGGGCGATGACCTTCTTCTCGCGCTTCGTGTTGAAGCCTATAAAGGTGTGGAGCGAGCCGGCCACACTACCGAATTTTCCGCCGTTTGGCGGGTTGTTGTCGGGGTCCTCCCGCGCTCGGCGTGCCTTCTCAATCTCCTTGAGAGAGTGGCAGTCGGCGGTCGTGTGCGTGGCGGGCTTCCCTTCCCTGTTGTGAAACGCACATGGTTGGTTTAGGAGGGCCGCGGGGTCGAACCTTGGTTTCGCCTTGTAATTTCCGCCGTCGCGGCGTTGCCCTCCGTCGCGGCGGAAGCTCTTGGGTTCACGCTGCGCATGCCCATCATTGGCGACGAAGTTGACTCGCCCGTCACTGCGGCGCTTGCCGGTGAGGCGAGTGTTGCTGTAGCGTAGGTCGGACCGTCGTACGTTGTCGTTGCCGCTCGTGCGGCGTTGGCCTCCCGACTCGTCGTCGGTTTCCTGGTTTGGGTCTTCCTCCGCGTATCTCTTGGCAATCTCGAGGAGATCCGGTATGTTGTCGAGTGTGCGGGAGTGTCGTTTGAGCTTGGCGACCAGGGGCTCGTAGCGGCACGAGGTCTTGAAGAAGTGGATTGCGGTGTCCGGGTGGATGCCGACCGCGTTGTACCATAGTTCTTGCCACCACTGGACCCAGTTGCGGGTCGACTCGCGGGGTCCCTGGACGCATCGTTCCAGGTCCTCGATGGTGGTGGCGCGTGTGTAGGAGCACTCGAAGTGCCTGACGAAGGCATCTCGCATCTCGTCCCAGGAGTCGATACTATCCTGAGGAAGGGTGTTGATCCACTGCCTGCACATTCCCTCCATCATCAGGGGGAGGTAACGAGCGGCTAGCAGGTCGGTGTGGCCAGCGATCCCCATTGCCATGAGGTAGGTGTCCAGCCACACGGAGGGGTCGTACTTCTCTATTTCCTTCGGTGCTTTGAAGTTCGCCAGATATTTTTCGCCTCGGATCATTGGTCCGAAGCACCGGGGCCCGAGTCGTCTTAGCAACCCCATTGGCTCGCCGTCGCGGCGATTGGTTAGGGTGTGTCGCAGGTCGTCGGGCTGGCGTGCGCGCCAGCTTTGGTTGTTGATGATGTGGGTGCGGACGTCGACGGGCTGACCGTTGGCGGCGACAAAGTTGGACGCTGGCCTGGGGTCGTTGGTGGAGAGTGCCGCGTTCGTGGGTCGGTGTTGGAGCTGCAGCGGTTCGGGTGGCGGGCAATTGAGGGTGTTTGCCGCCAATGGGCGGCCGCTTGAGGCCGCTCTGCTGCCCGAAGAACGCGAGTACACCCGACCCTGCGAGTCGGCGCCTGCGTTTTGTTGCTCGACCGCCTTTGCGAGCAGGGCCCTGACATATAGGATCTGTAGGGCGCCGTCACCGGTGGCCGTGATGTTGTCGGCCGCTGCTCTACCTGCCACGAGGTTGTACATCAGGGTGGAGAACAGTGGTAGGCCGTTCGAGTCTCGCTCCCGTGAGGAGACCACTATCCGCGACTGATCCTTGGGAGGTGTGCGGTTGGGTGGAGGTGGGGCGCCGTTCTCCGTCGACCCTGGTGGGGGCCGGGCGCTTCCTCCTGGCGGCGCGTTCTCGCAGATCACGCGCTCGGCCACGCGGGCCGGGTCCTTCTCGTCGTCGAAGTTTAGGCGCCCGACTGGGCGGGGTTCAAGCGACTGATTATTTGTTGGTGGTAGCGCGACAGCTCCTGCGTCGTCACCTGCTCGAGGCAAAAAAAAATTGCGCTCAGCTTGCTCCTTGCGGACTGCCTCCACCAGCTTCAGGCGGAGTTCCTCGACCTCTGTTGCCGTGGTGTTGGGAGGGATCGGGGTGGAGAAGGGATCCTCCGGCGGATCGGTGCCAGTCGCCATGTAGGTCGCGGCATGGCGACCGGTCCCGTCGCGGAGATCGGCGGAGTTTTCCGATCCAGAGTCGAAGTCGAAGATCCCAAGGATGGAGGGATCCTCGAAGTCTCCCACGTTGGAGACCTGGGTGATGGAGCCCGCGGGCGAAGCCGCGGTGATGGATCCGGCGAGTGACGCCGGGGTCGCCGAGTCGGCGTCGTCATTGAGGGCCGCGTCTTCCGCGGCCGCGGAGTTCGCCACGCGTGGGCCGAGTTGTACTCGGAGGCGAGGCGATGGATAGTGCAGACCTGGCTCTCGGAGAGCCGGTCGCGTGGCGGCGACTCGCGGATGCGAGCCGAGTCCTCCGAGACGATGACGTCGGTGAGGCCGACGAAGAGGCTGATCGTGCCAACTGGCAAGATCATGCTATGCGTGACAGGTCGCGCCGCCGGGACGTAGCTGCTCGGCAAAATCTGGAGAATCTCGCCGATCGCTATCATGCGGCCGGTGGCGACCGACTCGTTGATGGGCAGATTGGATCTCGCCAGTAACACCGCCAGACCACGGGCGCCATCGCCGTGGAATGACCACGGCAGATGCTGCAATCGGCAGCGAGTAGTAGAACGAAGGGCAAGGGCGGCCAGCCATCTGCGGTGCGAGATGAGGGCGGAGACACAGGGTTTTACCGAGGTTCGGCCCCCCGGAGGGTAAATACCTACTCCTGCTAGATTGTATTATGAGGTACATTGGGCGAACTCGGCGGCTAGGCGGCGAGTCGCTTGGGTGGATGATGGAACGTACGTTTACACGCCCTGTAGGGAGGTTTATATAGACTCACCCTCCCTAGAGTTTACATATCTCAACCGAATCAATTAAGGTTTCGGTACTCGTTTAACCTAATCCGACTGGGCCTATCTACTCTCCTCGGCCTTCAGCTTCCAGTCGCTTGGATCCACGCCAGGTCTTGATCCGGTCGCCGTCTTGCAGGCCCACTCGCCAGGTCGTGGGCCAGTCGGAAACGTCCTGCTGGGTATACCCCGGTAGGCATATCCCCATCACTAGTTCAACCTCGTTACCGATAAGTAATCTTTTCTCGTTCCCGTGATATGTGATCCCTTGTGAGTCAGTCACATGCTTGCAAGCTAATTGGATGGCATTCCACCTAGAGGGCCCAGAGTATATCTATCTGTCATATGGATGGACAAATCCCACTCTTGATCCATGTGCCTCAACACATACTTTTCGAACACTCAATGCCACCTTTATAGCCACCCAGTTACGATGTGGTGTTTAATGCCATCAAAGCATCCTTCCGGTGATGGTGATTAGCATGATCTCATGGTCGAAGGAATTAGTTTACTATGTATCAGAAAGCTTATAGCAAATGAACTATTGAAATGACTTGATCTTAATGCTACGTTTATCTATACGAGTATGTCCATCATACCATTCTTCTAATGATATGATCTTGTTGTTAATAACATCTCAATGTTCATGATCAGAAAACCACGATCATCTATTAAGCAAACAAGCTAGTATTACAAAGAGGCTTTACGAGGGACTCTAATTTAGTTTACAAATCACACAAGTATTAATGTTTCCGGTTAATACTATTATAGCATGAATATAAACATTTATCATAAACACAAAGATATAATAATAACCACTTTTATTATTACCTCTAGGCATATCTCCAACACTTAGTGCTTTTAGAAGATGTCGTGGCATCCTGACGCTAGATGGAGGAATCCAGATGCTAGCTGGGCTTGCAGCATGCGCTAACGGGCAACGGCCCAGGTAAGGCCTTTCCTTTTTCTTTTCCTACTGGATGGACACCCAAGGGCCCCAAAGGGTTATATAACTACATTTGCCTATTTGAAAATTTTGGCCCCCTCAATTTTTTGGGCCCCGTGTGACTGCAAAGTTTGTACTCTCAACGGTCCGAGCCTGGCAATGGCATCACCGTCTGGGAGGGAGCCGAGGTAGTTGAAGCCGGGGGTAGACGAGACTACTACCTCGCATAAGGCGACAGAGGCCATGGCTAGCCTAGCGGCAACAGCAACACTGGACGGATCCACATTATGCGCAGATGATTTCATCATTCCAATGAAGATATCTTTGTCAAAGGAACAAGAGAAATAGGATTAGACCAATAACCAGCAATTTTACAATATATAACAGGTTTTAGCATGATTGTTCCATTAGAACTGGACCTAGGAAAAACACTACTAAATTCTTTCACCAAATTCGGATACATGCAAAATTATATGGTAAAACCCAGGACATACTTACGCGTAAGCATGCTAAGCATGTTTGTTGTGGTAGAATTGACATAGACAGCAACTCAAACAACTTTTTAATGGTGCACATGGTAATATGAGCAAAACGTGTCTAAATATTACTAGTCAAAGCTCAAAAAATATTTTTAGTTTGAGCACAACAACAACTAGAATTTAACCATTGACGAGCTGAAATTAAGAATGACAATATATCAAGCAATACATACTAGTACAAGATGAAACAACATTCATGCATACATATCATCATCTATGAAAATAATCATCTTTCTTCGCATTTAAACATCGTTTTTAGTCAAGCAATTGACAAGAATCTCTCTAGCTTTGCCACTACTGACTAATTATTGCAAAGATGCGCAATCCTTTAATTTGAATTGTGTTTTTCAGAAAATCACGCTTTTAAGACAAAATGAACAGTCATAAATAATTTTTTTGAGAAAGTCTACATGGCCAAGTAATCATAGAGTCAAAGCTAGACGCCATAGGCCATAACGAACACTGGTACGGGTAGGACCCGCCCGTACCAGGTGGCAGCGGCTTTGTCTTATTAAATCATACGACTTTTGTGAAGGCCTATATATTTTGAGGTCCCAACCGTCACGCAGAGGGCTGCCATTCACAGATTGCATCACAACACCACCAAAGTAGATCCATGACCATAGTTTATCCTCTCCATCTTCCATCCTCTGTGGTAGGTACGTACCACGGTCATCGAGCCATGGAAATTTTGTTCTCCACCTCTGCACGGTGTCTATCGAGCAATTATCAATTTTACTCGAGGTGATTTTGTTTGCTGGATAAGAAATGATTCTTGTGATATTGTATTCTGAATTATTTTAAATCTATTGGATGCAATAATATCGCTAATCTATTGCTAGTTGGAATGCACAACTTTTTTTGTTTGGAAAAGAGTATATATAAATATCACAGGGATACCAATTACACCCAGCCTCTGCAACAACGCATGCCCTAGCGTCCCTACGGATTCACACAACCCAGAAAAAAAGAAAAAAAATTACAAAAAAGAAAAGTCCCGCTACAGAGAACGAATTCTCAAAGTAACGGCAGTGACACCATTAGAACAATACCAGTAATCCTCCACTCCAATAACAACGCCTTCAAGAAATAAACAGTGCCTAAGCGCTGTCGTTGCCCGATCAAAGATCATATGTTTTCACCCTGGAGAAAGTCCCTGCTCACAAAACAATGCCTTTAACAAGGTCATTGTCAGTCACAACCAGTTAAGGCTAGACCTTGGATTTTCACGCTGCAAGATAAGACTGGGAACCCCCCCTATGTTGTCTTCCCGCACCAACAGTCACTGCAACAAGTGCCAGATCACGCAGCCAGTTCTCCATCGCAACAAGAACAAAAATTACCATCGTTACCCTCATATTTCCGTTTTCCTGACATTCTCCGCATCTGACTTCATCATGGCCCTAAGAATGACACTTGGTGGGAGCAAACAACAGAGATTTGCAACGCTCCCACTGAAACCAAACGGCCAGAAAAACAAGGTGCACACGATCGAATACCTTCTGATCCAGCAATCTCCAGGCATGATACGCCCATGGGAGTTGGCCGGCGGAGCCTTCTGGAACCCGCCTCTCCAGACCAGATCAACGAGGCAGACATCAAGCAGATCTTCGTCTTCGTGCAAAAGAAACCAAAGGACCACCTCCTTTATTAGATCCGACACAGCGATCCCCACACCGCCGGCCGATTTTCGGAAAACGGATCGAGCAGGCAATTAGGGATAGAGAGCCGATATAGGTCTTCCAACAGAATCCCATCGTCGGCACCTCCTCCACCAGATCGCCACCCGCCCCACTCTGGTAGAGGCCGCCGCCTCCAGATCCGAGCTCCCACGAAGCCACCGCCGGCTGGATCCGTGAAGACGTTGATGGCGAGGGGGGCCCGTCCAACGCCGGCGTTCTCCTTCCTACCACCGCACTGGGGCCAGGAGGCCAGATCCCCGCCGCCCCCATCACCGGCGCCACGCACTTAGGCCGACGGCCCTCCGGGGGCGACGAGGAGGGAGAAGGATGGATGGGGAGGAGGTGGCGGTGTGATTAGGGTTTGGCCCCTCAGTCACCAGGAGGGGGCGACGCGAGGGGGAGACCGATGGTTGGAATGCACAGCTAGGTTCTATGTGAAAGTACAAATCAATTTGTAGTGATTTAATTTGACTTGTAATATAGCTACCTAACTATTCATTGTAATCATAGTTACAGAATATAATCATCATGGTTGCTCTTTTTCCTTCTTATACTATGTGCTCAACTACCACTACCCTCTAGTATAAATGTAAGCGAGCAATCAAGTCAATGTCAGAAGCTATGTATCCTACCAACATTTTTTAAGTGCATATAGTTTGCGGCATAGATTCTAGAGTTTATATTTTTATTGTTTCGTCATGCCATTAACATATTTTATTAAAATTTGAACATAGCCTTGGCATTCCTACTTTTGTCCGTACCTGCAACAGCTTGTAAGTATATCACTACCTTTATGATTTTTTTTAAATGGCACATCCGGGGTTCGAAAAATGCCATGCATACTTTTTTATTTCTCCATATTCATGCTTCCATCAATGTTCAAGCCATGTTATTTCCATGTTCATTGATAGATTAAAAAATTCAGTTCACCCTCTCGACTTCATGAAGTAGGCTGAAAGAGTGGAGAGAGTGGATCTGGGCCAAGGGACCTGCGCCGCTAGCTCGAGGCTGGAGTAGGTCGTGGGCCACGTGGAGAACCATGGCAAATTGGCCATCCCTGGGGCCAAGTAGACGCCAGCTCTCAAACACTACATTGATCCTAAAAGATCACTACAAAGGTATTGGTTTTGTTCCCTTCATACTTGTGCTACTTTGATACCAGTTAGCTATGCTCGTTGGTTCATGTGGTATGCTTCCTAGCAATTTAGATGGTAAATTTATGATGATTTGGGTGTTAAGAATAAATCCATGTTTGTGTTGTATTGGGTGGTGGAACTGGACTTTATATTGTGATTCTTCTGAATTAAACTGGAATAATGCTATTCTCTTAGAATTCTGCGTTGTCCGTGGGTATTTTGCTCTGCCTTCTTTCGATGTCGTTCGCGATTATTCAGTTTTACTCGATGTAATATTGTTGCTGTGAAAAAATGATCTTGAGATATTTGATTTTGCGTCATTTTGAATTTGTTGGCTGAAATGATATATCTCATCTAGTGCTAGCAGGCGTTCTCGACTAGGATCTATGTGAAATTACCAAGAAAATTATACTGGTTCTATAAGTCAATCTCATATTATTTTGAGATAGCATGCAATTTTTTCTTCAGGCATGGTTGTTCGATCCTGGATATTCTACCTTGACCATGTAATGCAACCCCATGGGTGCTGGGGTTCCGCCATGGCTACACCCCTTCTCCGGTAAGCCCTTCGGGTTCCCTTCTTCCTCTCATTCCTTCTCTGTGGTACCAATGTTGTTGTGCCTTTTTTTAGCTTCTATCCAGCTGTCAAATTTGATTTTAGCTTTTATTTTAGATTACATTTCCATTGGATGGACTGGGTACTGGATCCTTGATTGCGGAATTTGTATAGCTATTTTTATCTAGTCTTCATGGTTTGATTAGGACATTGTGATGGAGTGGTTGCTCATATTTTATTGTTTGTGTTAAGCTTAAGAATAAAAACAGAATATTGATACTATTGAGTAAAATGATATCTTTTTTTTTGGTTTTCTTATGCTCAATTCTTGTGTGCTTTCACAACTCAACATATTTTGTTATG
Source organism: Avena longiglumis (assembly GCA_030063025.1). NCBI lineage: Eukaryota > Viridiplantae > Streptophyta > Magnoliopsida > Poales > Poaceae > Avena > Avena longiglumis. Next base: position 448,343,310 of record CP125974.1, on the reverse strand, counting down.
CTATGTTCTTAATATTGGCTTCGTAGTACTTATTTTGCTCATGTTAGTAGTAGTATTTATTTATCATGTTTAAGTAGTAGTATAGCAGCCACAGTTCGATCAGAGATTTGATACTACCATATGATAGAAAACTCATATATCTAGTTGGTTGTGTATGTGATTCGATCATGCACACAACCCCGGTTCACATTTTCACTAGGATTTGTAGTTATTGATTATTTTTAGATCCTAGTTGGATTATTATCGCGCTTTATGCCCCGTGTATCTGCTTGTTGTGCATAGCATAAGCACCTCTCATTAACCTTGTTATGAGCCATGGTTCTAGAAATTATTCATCGTGTTTTGTGGTGGTCTGGTAGCCATACTCTGGTGGTTTGGTATGGTTACTATAGATGGTGAATTGTGTTGCTACTAGTGTTATGTAGTTGTTGCTTAAGTTAACACTTAAGTACCATGTCCAATTCGTTCTTTGGTCTTTTCCTGGTTCCTAAGCCAGCTATGTTTTTCTTTGGTGAATTTACATCTACCGGGTGCAAATAGAATATGAATACGAGCAATCTTTTCAACTTTCTCATGACTGAAAAATAATATTGATTTTGTTTGAGGAGTGAACAAGGAAGAAGCATTTGTGAGTTTTCAGGAACATAGATAGCCAATTTTTTGGGGGGTTTTCCAGAATACTCCCTCCATTACAAAATATAATATGTTTTAACTATTGTGAAACGAATGTATCTAGACATCTTTTAGTGTATAGGTTCACTCCGAACCTACACACTAAAAGAGGTCTAGATACAGTTATTTCATAAAAGCTAAAACATCTTATATTATAGAACAGATGGAGTACATGATTAATTTGTTTAGCTAGTATATCTTGTAGTTTTTAATGGGGTAGTGTTCCCATGCAAACAGGTAGGGGTAGTAAGGAATGAACGGCAATCAAGAGCGAGATAAGGGAGAGGAAAATAAGTGCTATCCCGTTTTCGGCTGGAATGGTACTTTTGTCGGTGTTGAATACTACCAAACTCTTAGTTCATTTTGTTGCATTTAACGCTGATTTGTTGTCTTGTATGATTTGTGCCGTATTTGAAGCTAAATTCTGTTGTGCCTTGATCCTGAATTGCATAACAAACCATCTCGACGATGCTAATATTGAGAAATGTTGTGACTGGGCATTTTCCATTTTTTCACTTCAAGAATGAACATGCTAGTAGTGCTCTCTATTTCCAAAATATAAGATGTTTTAGGTTTATGAAGGTAATGTATCTAGATACATTTTAGTGTGTAGGTTCACTCTTAATCTATACACTAGAATATGTCTAGATACATTACCTTCACAAAACCTAAAATATCTTATATTTTAAAACAGAGGAAGTATTTATCAAGTACTAACCTTGATAGGAATCATGCTCCTGTGTATCGTATTGTGCAAGAGTGAACTAGTTCCCTCTGTCTATTTATATTTTTTTATAATCATATCGAGCCGGAGTTTGGGCAGCCGTTACTGTGCTGGCCGCAGCGGCCTACAATAATTTTTTTTGTTTTTGGCTTTGCTTCAGTATTTCTTCAACTGAATGTGTGATGGATGTGGTAATATGCAGCACTGCGTTTCACATGATGTTGTGCTCTTGAATAATATCTGCCTGGGAGTTGTCGTGTTCAGAAACCTGGACCTGCGATCTGAAAGAATCTAACCCAACCGATGTTGCTGGTACTAGTGAGGTCAATAATGTCATGCTAAGGGGTTCTAGATATAAGTATTGAGATCCTGAGCCTAGAATTTGTCGTCTCCGTTTGATTGTCTTCACCTGGGTCCTGTGTCTCTACACAGATTGAAGTAGCTACCTATGGCTCCGAACATTAGGTTGTTGCGGAGGGTGGACATAATTGGTATCCTTTTGATATTCTTTATCAAAAAACCCTATCCACGGCCGACAGTTATTAGGAAACGAACGATTTTTCTTCGTCAGCTAGACGTGCGTACAAGCTGCTTGTTTTTCTGGGAGGGCTGGTTTGATCACTGAGGAGTGCGAGGACGCGGAGTGCAAGGGCTGGTTTCACCATCAGCCGCGATCTTGCGAGCTGATTCATTCTTCGTACCGTCAGTTAGGAAATTAACCATTTCTATCCATCCAGTTGCTTCTGGTGCGTGTACTCCGTCCCTGGAGATAGGATCCTACTCGGATAGTTATTCGTCACCGAGTCGTATACGTATTGCCGCAGGCATGTGCTTATTAGCCCATATACCAGTGTAATCCCTACCTCGTAATGACCCAAACTTGAAGACTCACGAGCGAGCCTCTGCGATTCATCGATTAGGGCTAGCTTCTCCTCCTTCCATCTGTTTGCTACAACTAGCAGACGATTCATGGAGATGGACGGGCTCGACGATGTCTACAAGTACAACCGCTTCGCTCCTTCTGCCGAGGAGGCCGTCGCCTACTATCTGCCGCGCCTCATCGCCGGTGACTCAACGCTGCACGGCGCCGAGAAGCTCATCCACCATGCCGACATCTACAGCTGCGAGCCCAAGGATCTCGCCTACCACTACGCCCCCGCGCCGCAGGCCATCCACAGCGGCGACCGCTTCTTCTTCACGACGTGCAGACGCAAGAACGGGAGCCGCGCCCGGAGCGCGCGCGTCGCGGGCACCGGCACCTGGACCGTGAACAAGACCAAGAGCGTCTACAACCACGCGCGCGCCAAGGTCGGCGAGGTCAAGAACCTTTCGTTCAAGAAGGGCGATGCTTGCACGGGCTGGGTTATGGAGGAGTACCGGTGCTTGCTGCCAGAGGCCGTCGTCGTCGACGGGGAGAAGGTGCTGTGCAAGATTCACCTGTTGCCATCAGCGTCTGCCGCCACGCGCCAGGAATCCGCCGCGTACATGATGCGTCGTCAAGAATCGGCACAGCCGCCGGTGCAAGAACCACACGCTTTCACCGTGACCGCGAGCGCAGCCGCGGCGCACGTACAGAAGAGGCCTGCAGCGCCGGTTGCCGACCTGTCGAGCTCCAAGAGGATGCGGATGGCCGCCCCCGTCGCGGCACCTGAGCAAGAGTACCAGGATTGTCCCGACTGGTCTTTCGCGCCCGCTGCACCGGTTTTCTCGCCGGCTGTTGCGCCTTCTGCAAGTGCTGAAGCTGACGACAACATGAGTTGCACGTGGGAAGAACTTCTCGGGCCACAAGAGGAGGAGAGTAAGGATCAAGATGAGAACAACACCGAAGAGGCTGGGCCTCATTCCGACTGGGAATCAGGGGTTCTAGAGGAGCTGGAAATGCTTTTGGCTGATGGCGGCGACGCGGAAGAAGAGCGGCAGGCCAAAGAGGCGGAAGAATTCATGGCCGGGATCGACAAGTGGTGCAATAATGCTGCCGCGACGACCGATCTCTACTCTCGATCAACTGATGGAGGGAACCAGTTCTTCTCGTTTGCAACTGCAAACTGAATCCGATGTCGAAATTCTTGCCGGTGGTATCTAATATCTAATGTATGTACTTCCTCCGTTTTAAAATATAAGATGTTTTAGTTTGTAAAGAAAACGTATCTAGACTTATTTTAGTGTATAGATTCACTTCAAATATATGTGAACCTACACACTAAAATTCTAGATACATTTGCTTCATAAAGCTAAAACATCTTATATTTTGAAACGGAGGGAGTATGTCTGTATGTATACATGATACTGAGCGATTGTTCATGCCAACTAACACTATACTGTTGTTGTGCTTGCGCGAGTGGTTTATTTTTTCTGAAGTCTGAACCTATTCACTGGCGATTGGTTGAGGAATTGTTGCTGGACTCCGTGAGATTGTTTTGTTCAGAATTTACAACTGTGAATCAGGGGCAGTTTTGGCCTGGCTCCTTTGACATACGCATTGCCAAGTGTCGCTCAAGGAAGCTGGTCCGCCGATCAGTATAAGATTTCTTTCCCGTGGACAATTTACACAGTTTGATCGAGTGAAGTGACTAGCTTAATTAGCACATTGACAACAATGACTAATGAAGTGCGTAGGCTGATGAGGAAGTCAATGTAGTGCGTAGTGTTATCTGGTCTGATAGAAAAGCAGCAGAACCATGTGCTCAGGTACACATGCATTTACCCTGGCACGCCGGCGCTGGCGCCGGCGCCGACAGATTGATCATGGCGACATACCGGTGGGCTTTTCCCACCACCGCTCCTCCTCATCCTCCGCTGTCTTGGCCCGTCCGTACCAGCCGCCACCAATCTCCTCGACAGTTCTCTCGTTTGCAATCTGTTCGATGGGCACAATCTAGAAAGGTAGGTCTGGCTCCTACCTTTCTAGATTCTTTGGCATCTCTAATTCATCATCCGAATGGATAATACATTACTATTAAGCACGGCTAAGCTTATCGGTTCCGGAAGCTCTAGCAACACTCACATGGCAGACCTAGGTATGCTAGGTATGCCAGATCAGGAGTATAAGGCTACAAAAGAGAAACTATGTAGAAGATAGATAACTCTAGCTACTGACAAAAGACCACACTGGAATCGTATGCATCATAGCGAGAAAGTAGATACTTTGTAAAACATATGTTTAGAATAAGAGGCTACGCTTGCCTTGTCCTTCAGTAGACAGATATGGATCTTCGGTGTCGTTGACTTCGGCCTCGGGATCGGATCCTATCGCGAAAAACCAATACCGAAAAGAAAGACAACAATCAAGCTATGGCATAATGCAATGCACAAATAATATATATGACGTGTCAGATTAAAGATTTTACACTAACCCTAAGTGCAACATCGATTTAAAAGGGTTCGGAATGCCTTGGCAAAGGCACACCGTCGAACCCACATGTACTTAGGGGGTTCGATGTTCCTTTACATAAACCAGGATTTTGAGTTGCTTGACAATGTATGATGATAGCTTAGGTCGGTAGATATCATTTTTCTAAACATTTTGATAATATTATTCACATTTTTCTGATTAAATATGAATTGATTATGAATTTTACAAGTTTATATCAATTTCTGCCACTTTTAAACATTTCTAAAAATATTAAAGGAATTATGATGTCAGCCGGACATCAGCATACCCTAACCCTAATCTTTTTACACCGCAGGGGCATCTAGCCACTAAGGCTGACGGGTGGGACCTGGACCATGCGGGACCTACTCGGCGGACACATGGCATCCACGTCAGACTTGCCGGCGGGCGCAACAGGTGGTCGTCGTCGGCGATGTTTCCGACGGTTCCAGGAAGCTCCGTCGGGTGCGTTTGAACCGCGCGAGTGAGACGAGCCTATCGCACCTAGCGTCGCTAGCTAATGGTCACCGGAGCAAGCGCTACGGTGAGAGGCGGCGGTGGTGCTCTCGGGCACACGGGGAGATGCAGCTACACAGAGCAAACGGCAAGGAGGGAAGGTGTAGAGCACCAGGGGCTCACGCTAAAGCGGCTAGGGATAACGGCAAGACGAGGCGGGCTCAGAGCGACGACGAGGCAAGCGGCGGAGCTCGTCGGTGTCGAAGAAGACGCGAACGAGGCGAGTGATTGAGGGCGTCCCGGCTCGATTCCTTCGGTGGAGAGGAAGCTAGAGTCAAGGCGGAGCGTGCGGTGAGGTTAGCAGGGCTCGGGGTGTTGGCCCAGTCCCGATCGCGGAGTATAGTCCGGCGTGACGACGAAATAATCCAGCGAGTTTAACGCACATACAAGAACTAGCCAACAATTATCAGCAAGCCAGCTAGACCAGCGATCCGATCAGATCAGCTAGCTCTCTCAACTCACGCGTCGTACGTAAAAAACAGTATATGGCTACAGGGCCCTATCGGTCCTGTTGTTTGTATTGATTCTCACGGTGTCTCACAAGGCTATTACATACGCGTATATATATCCGGCAAGACGACGCAACGTCAATACGAATTGGTGTTGGACTACTAGTCCTAGTCGGCTAGCTACACGGAACACACACAATGAGAGACACACACGCACACGACACCATACCGGTGTCCTAGTGATTATCGACTCTAACAATCACCCTCCTAAGCACGATGTGCCCGTCTTCACAGCTTGAACGCCGATCTTTTCTCGCATCTCCGCGAACTTCACTCGTCCCAAAGATTTAGTTAGGATATCTGCAAGCTGGTCGTCGGTGCAAACATAGTTGACTTCAATCTTGCTCTCCTCTACACACTGCCGTATGTAGTGATACTTCGTATCAATGTGCTTACTCGTGTCATGATGCACCGGATTCTTGCACAATGAAATTGCAGACTTGTTGTCAATATTGAGCACCACTTGTTCCGCCTCTTGATTGGTGAGATCACCGAGTAGACTTTTTAGCCACACACCTTGACACGCCGCGGTTGCAGCCGCAATATACTCAGCTTCACATGATTACTGTGCCATCACTTTCTGATTTTGTGATAGCCAACTTACTATGCTTCTTCCCAAGAAATATACCATGCCCGAGGTACTCTTACGGTCGTCAATATCTCCTGCCATGTCGCTATCACTGTAGCCAAGTAGCTTCACCTCCTCCTTCTCTTTCGAGTAGACAATACCAAAGTTTGTAGTACCTTTGATATACCTGAGTATATGCTTCACGGTTGTCCAATGCTCCATTGTGGGTGCTTCCATGAAGTGACTCACATAGTGTAGCATCCCAGTTGTCTAACACCTGTAATGCTACTTGTTCTAGTAATAAAAAGGGCCACTTCCAACATATAATTGTTGCATCATCATCATATCATGCTCATGTCATCATATCCCCTTGCATTTGAGCATCATATAAAACCTATTCTTGTTTGGTTCTTATCTCATGTGCACTATTAATTGTATTTGCCTCTTGATATTGTATTTGGCTCTTGATATGTTGTTAAATGCCCAAGTTGAGTTGGGGGCATATCTCTTAATAACTCCACCACCTTTCTTTCACCACCTTATAATTCCACCATCCAATTAATATGAGCTTGGCATTTTATTTGAGTTATCTCTAGCTCATGTTGGTTGGTTGGATTCCACCCATAATCTTATGCTTGGCCTTTGCCACCTTTTGGGAATGCAAGGAATAGTGCCACATGAATTAGTGTTGTTTTTACAATATAACTACATGGCAAATATTGTTTGCATGGGCCATGCAAGTGCCACCTTTTCTTGGCTTTGGAATGTTTTTGGTTTTGCTTGCATGGATCATCTCTCCTTTGTTTAAATCTTGTTTTGGCTTGTAGTTTTCTTCACCATATCATCTATCTCTTTTCCCCTATAGCTAAACCTCTATCCCCATACCCCATGCATGCACATGTGATTATGTGATTATGTGACTTGCACAAACCTAAACCCACATCCTTCTCCCCACCTCTTTTCTTTTTCTCTTGCTTGTTCTTTGTATGGAGCATGCATGATTCAATATCTCTACCTCTATCTTTTCTCTTGGCTTGAACCATGTTGTTCTTGCTCAAAATTCTACCACCATATCTCTCTCTCCCTCTCTCTCTTTTTCTTGTCTTGTTCTTGTTAGGGCTTGTTTTGGAGCATGGTTTAATCTTGCCAAATAACCCTAGCAGCTAACCTTCCCCTCTCCCTCTCCTCTCTAGCTAACCCACTCCTAAACCTAAACTAGCATGTCCACATGGTCACCATGCCCTAGCTACCCCACCCCAAACCTACCCCTAGCCGAGCCGGCCCCTCTTCCTCTCTTCTCTCCCTGCCCTAGGGGCCCCCTCCATACCTGCCTACCCGAGCCCCTCTCCAACCCCGCCTGGCCCAGCTCAACCACCAGCTACCTGCCTGCTCACGTGAGGGAGGAAAAGGGGACACCGACGCCACCACGGCCATCTTCCCTCCCCACGCAACCCTCCCCGCTTCCTTGCGATCTTATCCTCCCCCTCGTCTCGCCTCGCCCAGACACTCACCGTCCACCCCAGAACCTCCTCCCTCCTTCCTACCTTCCCACGGCCCATGTCCCCGTCCTTCTAAACCCTAGCGGCGACCACCTGCTTCCCTTCGTTCCCGAAGCGCCAAGGCGGATCAGAGTCTCCATGCTTCCCACGCCGCCAGACACGAGGATCCAGCCGTACCTCCGGAGCAGCCTTGCCGTCGCCGTGGCGGAGAGATCTGCCGCTTCGCCACGAGCCCGCCGGATCCGTACCTCGAGCCTCGCCAACCGCGTCGCCGAGCCTGGTGAGCTCCTCTTCTCCCAGACAAGCTCCTCTCCCCTCTCTGGCCGTAGCCTCGCCGCGCTCGTCGGCCTTCTGCGTGCGTGCAGCGCGCCTTGGCAAGAGCGGCGCCGCAGTGAGAGATCCGACAGTTCCACGCCTGCGCTACGGTCCTCCTTCGCGCAAACATCCCAAACCAATATTGTAGGCCGATGACCCCTATTCCTTTTCGTTTTGGCCGCGACGCGTTTCTCCCAGTGGTTCGCTCGCCAACGTCGATCAAACGACGGCCGTTCGCAGTCGCCGGCAGAGCGCTGCGTCGCTGCCGTCCGACAGATTTTGGCCTTTTGCGTTTAGGACCTTGAGGATTCTCCCGCCTAAACCCGCTCCTCGGCCCATACATCTCTGCCTTCAGTTTTGCAAGAAGGTACCCGTGGTTTTGATCTAGCAACCCGCGGTCCCTCATTGCCTTGGCGTGGCCGTCAGCGTCCTCGGCTGGCGTGTGGGCACCTAGCCCACTGCTCTGCATCCCGAGGCTAGCCAGAGCCGCGGTGACCAACGGTTCTCTGCGCGCGTGGGCCGTGCCAGCTCAGGCCCCATCTGTAAGCGCCTGGGGTTATTTAGGCTGGGTGTAAAAAGCAATTCCGCATTTTCTGTTATTTCAAATCTAGTTTAATTAATTCAAATTCAAATTCAAACCAGTTTTCAAATAACTTTTCAATTGTAAGTCCAAATAATACAAATGATATATGTTTTGAGATCAGAAAAATGCCAGGATTTCAAATATGACATTCAAATTGCCTTTTGCACAATTAAAATTCTAAGTTTAATTAAATTACACCAATTGCCACTAGAACTTAAATAATTAATAACTTTTGTTTTATAATTCCAAATTTAGCAAATGATATGTCTAAAATGATCAGCTCGACGAGACCTTTCCGTTTATGCTATCCATGACTTCCATTGCAGCATGCATCATATGAATATATAGCAAACAGTAATTGTTATGACAACAAAATGTGGTCCAAAACCCCCTCAAATGTTATTACTTGTCTTCCACACCTCACCATGCCATGCTACCTTATTGCCATGTAAATTGTGCATCATTCATCATGGCATGATTGTTTGCTTGACGCATCTTATTCATATGCTTGTGCTCTATATTCATGTTGGCCTTGTTTGTTTGGTTTTCTCGGATAGACCTTTGGCGGGGTTATATCAAGAGAACCGGGACTACCTGATCCGTCCCTCGCTTCAACTGAGTTGACAGGCAAGCACTTCCACATGCTTGCATACATACAATACCTATTGCCTCTATCTTATTCTTGCATCATTGAGTCGCGATTGCATTAAATTGAATCCCAAGTATGCATAGCCTTTACTTTTAAACTCCACCAAGCTTGTTCCTCCATCCCATGAGCCATTACTACAGGAGTTGTTTGAGCCATGCGAGTCGTAGAACAGCATGTGTAGGGTTTGTGAGAGTCTGATGGATAACGAGGTACATAAACAACTTAACCTGAGTAGTAATGGGATAACTAAAGAAAGTGGCACCGGTGAGCAATATCTGCTATTTGGTTTTTCCTGCTCACTTGTGTCCCGTAAGACCCCGAGTACTTGATTCCTGTTCCTTGATTTATCGCGCTATCCACATCCGGGAGGTATATGGGACCCCCCTGAGCCAGAGCTTGATTCAGTCTTATTTCTTGGGGCCACAAATTAGTTTGAGGTTTTAATTACGATCCTGTACTTATGCCATGCTACTTATGTATTTACGATTGTGCGAGGAGCACACTGTACTGTTTAAGATCGGGACACGATTCCGCGGTGTCGACAAGCCCAGCCACACTTTCGGGTTCCCAGTCGTTCACAGCCGTATACCAAAACCTTGAGTCCGCCTCGGAGTCAGCTGGCTTCGTTGCGGGTCTACTCAATGGGGTGGCCCCCTGAAATATTTCTGAATCCTGTGATTGTTCAGTCGTGAAAGCCTCGTTGGGTTTTGATTTGGTTTTTCCGAGGTTGATCGAGCGTGTGTTGCTATTGGTGCACCCGGCGGGTAAAACTTTTCAAAGCCGTGTCCGCGGATATGGACGACTTGGAGCAGTTTCTCGATCATAGACAAGCATAACTAAAGTACCGCTTTAATCGACTAAGTAATTTGACTAGTAAATAGAGCAACACTCATGGAATGGTTAATAAAATTGCCAACGGATGGGGGTTGTTAAATCGCTTCCTCGTTGGTAGCGAGGAGGATGGATCGATGAGATTACCATTATAAGTTGTTCTTAATTCACGGACATCCGTCAATCATTGGTTAGGCGGATGGTTAGCGTTTATCTCAGTAATCGCTAGGGTTTATCTTTCGCTGCAATTCGTCACCCAGGTTGTGTCCCCTTTAGAGGCATTAAGACTTCTTTGAGTACCCTTAGGGTCTCACACGATAAATTATTTGGTTGATGAGCGGTACCCTCGCGGGGGATACTGGGTGGAAGAAGCCGATGATGTGGGCAACGATCGTTCGGTGTAGAGATTCCGGGAACGGGGATCCATGAGACCTGTAGTTGGGATGTGCTTATTTCTATGGCATCTTATGCCGATTTGCTTCTTATCCGTACTCGGACTTTGTTCGCCGCTTCCGCATGATACTCTGATGTGTGTTGTATGAGGAAGTATCCTAAAATATAGATCTATCTAGGTCATTTGAATCTTGCCGTATGGCGTTGCTATATTTCCTTTCTTTTTAGATGGTATGGCTCTGATGTACTCTTTTATGGTGGCTTGCATACATACCCACTTGTGTATGTAGTTGATCCCTTCGCCTGCCGATTACGCCGCCCGTACAGGTCCCGTTGAGAGGGTAGTGGGTGGGACGTCCGAAAGGACTACCAGTGAGTGGCTTTTGGGGCCCCGCCGTACTATTTCAACCACTACCGCTCATCCAGGCTTGTATCTAGGAGCGTAATTCACCGAGGTAGTTACAATACATAGCCAACGGAATAGGCCAAATCCGGTCTTGTGTTAATGAGATACCTCAAACTTCCGACCACACTCCTATACTCCGTTGCATCAACCGCGTGTGCTTCACTCCTTTTGCTCAGTTTAAGACGAGGTTCCATTGGAACATGAGTTGGATATGCCTCTTGGCCTAGCGTGATCTCACCCAGCTTTTGATGTATCTCGATCCCAAGGTAGTAGCTCAACAAGCCTAGATCACTCATCTTGAATAACCCCTTCATCTGTAGCTTAAACTTTACAATCTCTTTCTCATCCGCTTCTGTTATCAATAGATCATCAACATAGATGTCAACTAGTAGATGATCCCTTCCTTTACCTCGCTTATACATCGCATGCTCCTGTGGGCTCTTCTCGAATCCGAGAGAGATCAATGTACGATCAAGCTTGATGTTCCACGCCCGAGGGGCTTGCTGTAGCCCGTACAATGCCTTGTGTAGCTTCAAAACCTTGTGTTCTTCTCCCTCTTTGATGTATCCCGGTGGTTGCTTCACATAAAATTCTTCTTCTAACTCCCCATTCAAAAACGCGGATTTCACATACATGTGATGCAATTTCCAAGATTCTTGAGCCACGAGAGCGATAAGTAATCTCACCGATTTCATCCTTGCAACAGAAGCAAACACTTCTTCGAAATCCACACTTTGCTCTTGCACGTATCCCTTGGACACTAGCCGTGCTTTGTGTTTCACCAACTTCCCTTCGACATCCTTCTTGATCTTGTACACCCACTTGAGCCCTATGGCCTTGTGATTGTTGGGTAGATCGACAAGCTTCCATGTATTATTGTCTTTGATCGATCCCAACTCCTCATCCATAGCACGACGCCAACACTCCTCCGTATTAGCGTCCTCGAATTTCGTTGGCTTCTCGGTGAGTAAACACTGACCTCGCCCTCGTCCACGCTTGCAGAGAGCCTCCGGTGGATACAACTCCAAGACGTTTCGCAGTTTCTCTGGAGTAGGTGGCCGTCCCCTTGGTTCCTGTATGGTCGGAGGAGACGCCGGAGCTGACGAAGTACTTGACGTAGGTACCGCTGAATTAGAGCTTGTATCAGCCGAAACTTTCGTCGCAAAATATTTGTCCTTGTAGCCGTGAGCTTCCGTTACTGGACCTTGCGTCGGTTCTGTACTATTTTCAGCTGACGATGGATCTCCTGTCCCACGTGTTGGGCTTGGTGGCAGTGATTCAAGTGCAATACATGAGTTGATGGTCACATTTTGTCTTCCGATCGGAGAGCCTGCTCCGCGCGGGCAGTCACGATCGTCATGATCGTCTCAGCAGTGGCGGACTCGATCCAGTACCCTCAGTTTGCTGCAGCTAGCATCAGTTTGCTTCTCCTCCTTCCATCAGTTAGGGCTAGCTTCTCCTCCTTCCATCAGTTTGCTGCAGCTAGCAGACGATTCATGGAGATGGACGGGCTCGACGACGTCTACAAGTACAACCGCTTCGCTCCTTCAGCCGAGGAGGCCGTCACCTACTACCTGCCGCGCCTCATCGCCGGCGACTCAACGCTGCACGGCGCCGAGAAGCTCATCCACCACGCCGACATCTACAACTGCGAGCCCAAGGATCTCGCCTACCACTACGCCCTGGCGCCGCAGGCCATCCACAGCGGCGACCGCTTCTTCTTCACGACGTGCAAGCGCAAGAACGGGAGCCGCGCCCGGAGCGCGCGCGTCGCGGGCGCCGGCACCTGGACGGTGAACAAGACCAAGAGCGTTTATAACCACGCGCGCGCCAAGGTCGGCGAGGTCAAGAACCTTTCGTTCAAGAAGGGCGATGCTTGCACGGGCTGGGTCATGGAGGAGTACCCGTGCTTGCTGCCGGAGGCCATCGTCGCTGTTAAACAGTGGTTTGGTGGAAACTGGCTCAACGCATCTGGTGCGTGGCCTATCACATATATATGGGTATCAAAGGGTACAATACAGATACAGTTACAATTGTGTTACAAATATACAGTCTAACACCCTCCCTCAATCTTAACTGTGGCCTGAAGTAGTCAGTAAGTTAAGATTGTGTCTACAGCCTATGAACAACGGGAGAGCCAACGGTTTGGTGAAGATATCAGCAAGTTGATCTTTGGAGGAGATGAACTTGATCTGGAGGAACTTCTTTGCAACACGTTCTCTCACAAAATGATAGTCAACTTCGATGTGTTTCGTTCGGGCATGAAATACCGGATTCGACGCGAGGTATGTAGCACCGATATTATCACACCAAAGGACAGGAGGCTGACTGTGAGAAATCTTCAACTCTCGAAGAAGGGACTGGACCCAAATAAGCTCAACAGTAGCATCAGCAACCGCCTTGTACTCAGCTTCAGTGCTACTACGAGAAACCGTAGCCTGTTTTCGAGCACTCCAGGCGATCAAATTAGGACCAAAGAATACTGCATATCCTCCCGTGGATCGCCTGTCGTCTGGATTACCAGCCGATCCGCATCAAAGCCGAGAGCACACGGAGGTGCCGGCGAGATGCAGTCCATATGAAACGATGGAGCGAACATAGCGGAGAATACGCTGACAGCGATCAAGTGAGGCTCTCGAGGGCATGAAGATCTTGTGAACACGGTTAACTGCATAGGAAACATCAGGCCGTGTGATGGTAAGATACTGAAGAGCCCCAATAAGACTTCTGTACTCAGTAGCACCATCAGCAGAGACCAGAGTACCATCATCAGCAGAGAGAGACGCAGTGGAAGACATGGGAGCAGTAGCAGCCTTACAATCCAGCATGCCACGGCCGCAGATCAGATCGAGAATACTTCGCTGAGAAAGGGCAAGACCATCATGTGGATAAGTGACCTCCAAGCCAAGAAAATAATGAAGTTTGCCCGGATCCTTGACAGCAAAATCAGGCGAGAGCCGAACCAAGCGATCGATCGCATAGCGGAGCTGACAAGGATGATATCATCAACATAGACCAGAATGTACATGGTGACTTCTGGCCGCTGAAGTATGAACAATGAAGTATCAGTAGTGGAGGGAACAAACCCATGAGCACGAAGCACAAAACCCAGGCGAGCATGCCAAGCTCGAGGAGCCTGTTTGAGACCATACAGCGCTTTCACCAAGCGACAGAGGTGTTGAGGGAGATCGGGATCAACAAACCCAGGAGGCTGACGCATGTAGACCTCCTCCTCAAGAACACCATGCAGAAATGCATTCTGAACATCCAACTGACGAAGGGACCAACCTCGAGTAACAGCAAGTGAAAGGAGCAGCCGAATCGTGGTTGGCTTGACAACATGACTGAAAGTATCCTCATAGTCAAGACCGTACTATTGCTTGAAGCCTTTAGCAACCAGCCGAGCCTTGTACCGCTCGATAGAGCCATCTGCATGCCGTTTGACCTTGAAGACCCATTTGGAATCAATGGCATTAATACCTGGGTGAGGAGAGACCAACTGCCAGGTGCCATTCTGACGAAGAGCCTGAATCTCGAGGTCCATAGCAGCACGCCAGTGAGGAATACTCATCGCTGCTTGATAGTGTCGGGGTTCAGCAGTAGGATCAGACTGCGCTTGAGCTAAGCAGGCAGCGATCCATGCAACAGTGCCGTTGGTGCGTTCCTTGGGCCGATGAATACCACTTCGACTGCGTGTATGCGGACGAGGCGCAACAGGGGCGGGGGGCGGCTCATCAATGACCTCGTCGGTAGAGGCGTCTTTGCAGGAGACGAGCTCCCGGAGGCACAGACGGGCGGCCCCAGAGGCGTTGGCGGCAGCGGGAAGAGGCGGCCCGATTGAGGCAGGCGACCAGCGGTGGTGACGGCCGGTAAGCGGGCGGTGGCGGCGCACGCGGTGAAGACCGAAGCGGCGAAGGCGGCGGCCTGACCAGCCGTCCGAGCAGGCGGCAGTTGGGCGAGCCGAGGAGAGGCGGCCTCGGGGCGCGTGTCCGCTGCATGATCCATGCAACGATCAACGTCGCAGCCAGTAGGAGCAGGTCCTGGCGACTCAGGTTCATGAAGGAGCTCGAGGCGAGCGCCACGTCCGGTACCTGCACCGTGGTTAGGCAATAACACAGTCGAATATGCAACATCCTCAAGTTGGTCAGGCGAGACAATGGAGTTATGAGTGGAGGTAGACAACGACGGAGAGGATGGCATATTCGAAAAAGGAAACAAAGTTTCGTCAAACACGACATCACAAGAAATATATACTCTATTTGTTGGAACATGGAGACACTTGTACCCTTTGTGAAGAGCACTATACCCAAGGAAGAAACACTTTTTAGAGTGAAACTCAAGCTTACGACTGTTGTAGGGGCGAAGATGGGGCCAACAAGCACAGCCAAAAACTTTAAAGAAAGTGTAGTCAGGGAGTTCATTAGACAACAGTTCAAGCGGTGTCTTCATTTTTAACACTCGAGTGGGAGTACGATTAACCAAGAAACAAGCAGTGGTAAAAGCATCACTCCAAAACTGAAAAGGCACGGAGGCATGAGCAAGAAGTGTAAGGCCAGTTTCAACTATGTGTCGGTGCTTGCGTTCGACAACACCGTTTTGCTGATGTGTGTGTGGGCATGATACACGATGAGATATCCCAAGCTTATTAAAGAAGGAATTAAGGTTGCGGTATTCACCCCCCCCAATCCGACTGAACATGAATGATTTTATGCTTTAGGAGTCTCTCAACATGCAATTGAAATTGTAAGAACACATTAAACACATCGGCTTTGCTTTTGAGGAGATAAAGCCACGTAAAAGCATCATGTAGGCATCAATGAAACTGACATAAAATTTATGACCACTGACAGAGGTTTGGGCAGGGCCCCATACAACTGAAAACACAAGCTCTAAAGGTGTAGTAACAACTCGAGAGGAAGACATAAACGGTAACTGATGACTCTTTCCTTGTTGACATGCATCACAAACGGCTAAACTTTTATTACTAGACGAAGTAGGGAGCTCATGTCGATGCAAAACATGGCTGACTATGGGAGACGCAGGATGACCAAGCCGAGCATGCCAATGGGACACCGACGTGCGGACAGCGTTGAAGACCTCCGGCGTAGACGGCGCCTCCAACGCATACAAGCCTTGATGTATGCGACCACTAAGCAGAACCTCCCGTGTGACCCGATCCTTAACAAGGAGATAAGACGGGTGAAATTCACAAAACACGTCATTATCACGAGTAAACTTACGAACAGATAGTAAAGGACGAGTGACAAGTGGGACACGAAGAACATTACAAAGGCGAAGCCGACGAGATGAACTAGACAGAAGGGAGGCCTGACCAACATGAGTGATGGGCATACCTGAGCCGTCAGCGGTGCGGACGTGGTCGTGGCCGCGGTAGGGATCCTGCGCCTGAAGATGACCAGCCGCGTTGGTCATGTGCTCCGTGGCACCCGTGTCGAAGTACCAGGCGGGGTCGATCGGGTACGACGGGGTGTACCCTCCTCCGCCGGAGTAGCCACCGCCGGAGTAGCCACCGCTTCGGCGATGGCGGCTGTTTCGTTCGCGCCCGTTGTTGCCGATGCCAAGGAAGTCCTTCTTGAAGCGGCGGTGACAACGAGGCGTAGTGCCCGTGGATGCCACGCAGTGGCAGTCGGCATTGGGCGGCCACGACGATCGGTGGACACGGGAGGACCACGGGCTGCGGCGGCGGAGGCGGACCACCACCACCTCCCGTGGGTGGGCCAGCAGGGACGCGGCTGTTGTAGCCACCGAGGCGGCCACGGTGATTGCGTTGGCGTGGGGTCGCCTTGCAGCTCAGCGTGGCGGGCGCGCTTTCGGTGAAGAGGAGTCGCGAGTACAAGTCCCGTGGGGACATGGGCGTGTCACGGCCCCGGACCGCCTCAACCAGGTTGTCGTAGTCGTGGTCGAGGCCGCGGAGAACAAAGTCCGTGAACTCCTCATTGCGAAGCGGCTGCCCGATGGCGAACAGAGTGTCGGCAATTGTCTTGATCTTGTTGAAGTAGACGTGTGCCGAGGAGTCGAGCTTTTTGCACTCGAGGAGTTGTTGGCGAAGGGCCGACGCACGAGCCGAGGAGTTGGCGGAGAAGCTGTCCGCCATCGTCGCCCAGACGTCGTGAGATGTGGCAGCAAAGACGACTAAGCCAGCAACACCTTCGGTTAGCGACGATTGGAGCGCAGAAAGGATGGCCTGATCCTGCGCAACCCAAAGTGCAGACGCGGGTTCTCACCGAGACCGGGCGCCGGTGGTCGTGGACGGAGGCGAAGCGGGCGGGTGACTCCCATCGGCAAGCCCTCAAGATGACGGCGTGATGAGGTGCGTGAGTTGGTAGGGCGGTCTTTCGGACCTTGGTGACCCGGGATCCAGCGGCGGCGACATCGCCCCGGTAGAGGCGAGGCTGCAACCTCGACCGCACCGAGGAGAGGCCGATCGACGGCGGGCCGAGGGCACCGATGGCACCGATGGGGTAGGGGCGGTAACGGCACCAGCGACGCCGACACATAGGACGGCGGCGACGGAAGGAACCCGGGGGCGAACTGCGAGGCGCCGAGGTACAGGGGGCGCGAGGTTGAGGACGAAGCCATCTGGCTCGTGGTGCTGGCGGCGAGGATCGCCGCGAGCTGCGGGGGAATCATGGCAGGGGACGGCGAGGAGCCGGGCAGGGCAGCGGAAGATGCCGAGGACGAGCCGGAGGAGCTCATGGTGGCGATCTTGGCGGCGGTAGGCAAAGGCGGCGGCCAAGGGCAGGGGGCGGCGGCTAGGGTTTCGAAACCTAGTCTGATACTATGTTAAACAGTGGTTTGGTGGAAACTGGCTCAACGCATCTGGTGCGGGGCCTATCACATATATATGGATACAAAGGGTACAATACAGATACAGTTACAATTATGTTACAAATATACAGTCTAACAGTCGCCAACGGGGAGAAGGTGCTGCGCAAGATTCACCTGTCGCCGTCAGCGTCTGCCGCCACGCGCCAGGAATCCGCCGCGTACATGATGCGTCGTCAAGAATCGGCACAGCCGCCGGTGCAAGAACCACACGCTTTCACCGTGACCGTGAGCGCAGCCGCGGGGCACGTACAGAAGAGGCCTGCAGCACCAGTTGCCGCCGCCGATCTGTCGAGCTCCAAGAGGATGCGGATGGCCGCCCCCGTCGTGGCACCTGATGAAGAGTACCAGGATTGCCCCCACTGGTCGTTCGCGCCTGCCCCGCCGGTTTCCTCGCCGACTGCTGCGGCTTCTGCAAGTGCTGAAGCTGAAGACAACATGAGTTGCACGTGGGAAGAACTTCTCGGGCCACAGGAGGAGGGTAAGGATCAAGATGAGAACAACACCGAAGAGGCTAGGGCTCATTCCGACTGGGAATCAGGGGACCTAGAGGAGCTGGAAATGTTTTTGGCTGACGGCGACGACGGGGAAGAAGAGCGGCAAGCCAAAGAGGCGGAAGAATTCATGGCGGGGATCGACAAGTGGTGCAATAATGCTGCCGCGACGACCGATCTCTACTCTCGATCAACTGATGGAGGGAACCAGTTCTTTTCGTTTGCAACTGCAAACTGAATCAGATGTTGAAATTCTTGTCGGTGGTATACTGGTATGTAATGTATGTATGTCTGTATGTATACCATGATACTGAGTGATTGATGCGAACTAACACTATATGGTTGTTGTGCTTGCGCGAGTGATTTATTTTTGTGAAGTCTGAACCTATTCACCGGCGATTGGCTGAGGAATTGTTGCTGGACTCCGTGAGATTGTTTTGTTCAGAATTTACAACTGTGAACCAGGGGCAGTTTTGGCCTGGCTGCTTTGATATACGCATTGCCAAGTGTACGTCAGGGACGGAGCAGAGTAGCATGTTAAAGTGTATAAGTAGATTGTACTAGTTTTTTCCATCAGTTCGGACTTTTGGTTAGATTGGCTAGTGCATGAAGCTTAACCTGGTATCAGATCCTAAGGTCTCGAGTTCGAGTCCTGGCTTTCGCAATTTATTCTAAAATTGTTGTTGACCCCCTGTGTGTTCGGACTTTTGGTTGCGTTGGCTAGTGCATGAAGCTTAACATAGCAGACAACAATTGACAATTTACACAATTTGATCGAGTGAAGTGACTAGCTTAATTAGCACATTGACAACAATGACTAATGAAGTGCGTAGGCTGAGAAAAACAATGTGTAGTGCGTAGTGTTATCTGATCTGATCGAAAAGCAGCAGAACCATGTGCTCAGGTACACGTATGCATTTACCCTGGCAGGTGTTGTGCTCCCTGCCGTGCATCGCGCGCGTGTGTATGTCCAATGCGCCGGCGCCGGCAGATCGATCACGCGGAAGCACCAGTCAGCTTGCCCCACCACTGCTCCTCCTCATCCTCCGCCGTCCTGGCCCGCTCGTACCAGCCGCCGCCGATCTCCTCGACAGTTCTCTCGTTTGCAATCAGTTCGATGGGCGCAATCAGTTCTCTCGTTTGCAATACCCGGTGTGTGCTGTATGTATACGAGGAGTTATTGTTCATTCAAACTATGTAGAAGGTCATGAGAAAACGTAGGTGTATGAGCATCAATAGGGAATCCAGTGCAAAATGCAGCTAAACAGAAACTAATCCCATTCTTCCCACAAAGGTTACTTAAACAACTTTGCATTGATTTTTCAATCCAATCCAATTCCAGTTTTATATTCACAACTATGTAGGTCTAGCTTGATCGAAGGCACCAGAATCCCGCCCCGATAGACCCCCGCCGGCAGAGGTCGTCGGGCGAAGCCCGGTGTGACGACCCGATCAAGTCGTGATCGGGATCGCACGTTTTGGGATGCAAGTTGAGAAGAGTTGAGGTGAGAGGAGCAGATGGGGTGAGGAGCAGAGAAGGAAGGTGAGACATGGGAATTCAGTTTCTATTTTATCGATACCCAATACAGAGTTCCCTTCAGTATTTAACTCCCACGCCACCTGAGTCACAACACACGTGCACTTACACATCACACATCAGCTTAGCCATAGTCATCTGATGCTGCTGGTGTGACATTTTACCCTCCTTGAGATGAAGGCCCCTCCCAAATTGCTGCTTCTAGAAATCATTGACGAAGGACATCATAATCCTCCCATGTAGCAGCTGAAGTAGGTAGATTCGACCACTGAATCTGAACTTGCACCATTGGCATATTGCCCTTCTTCAGCATACGACGATCCAGAATTGCTACCGGTTCCAAATCCGCTGTTATGAGATCTGGTGGTTTCGGTAGATCCGAGAAAACCGGTGTATAATCAGGTGTAAAAGGTTCCCCATAGGACACATGAAACACAAGATGTATACGGCTATCCTCTGGCAATGTTAACTTGTACGCCAATGTACCAATCCGCTGCTCCACAGCAAAAGGGCCAAAGTATTTGTAGGCTAACTACGGGTACGGCCGATTTGCAACAGTGGACTGTGCATAAGGCTGGAGCTTCAAAAGTACCTGGTCTCCAACTTGAAACTCCCTGTCAGTACGATTGCGATCGACTTGCTTCTTGAACAGTGTTGCACACGAGCCAAATGAGCACGTAGTGCTGTAGTATGATCCAGCCAGTCAAAATCCTTAGTTGGTACATAAGAACTGTCCCATTGCAACATGGGCACCAAGATGTGGCTCTCGCCCAAATAGAGCTTTGAATGGAGAACATGTCAGAGAGGAATGGTGACTAGAGTTATACCAGAACTCAGCTGCTGCGAGCCAACGCCGCCATTGCTTCGGGAAGTCATGAACCATAGAACGAAGATACATCTCGAGGCACCGATTCACGTGCTCTTTTTGACTGTCCGTCTGTGGATGATATGCATTAGAATATTGTAACTCAGATCGAGCTGGATCCAAAATTCCTCTCCACATTGCATGTTGGGATATGCTAATTGGGTGTCACCATTGCATGTCTCTGATCCGAATAACCCGGGTTGCCTACAATTGGTAGCAAGACCCATGGCCTGTTGGGCGGCCCAGATAGAAGGATTTAGAAGGGAGGCCCATGCCGGATAACGGAAGGCTACGATGAAGTCACCGACATACTCGGAGCCTTGGAGTGCAAGACACATTAGACTAGTTGGTACTCGTGTAGGACGCTGTGATCTGTTCGGCTAGGACTTTCCCTGTAACCCTAGGGTCTGGTGACTATATAATCCAGACCTAGAGAAGCCTTTAGGGCACGACATAACTCATATCGCGCACAGCGTATAGATCCCTGTAACTCGGCGTATTGCCATTATAGTGATTTATAGCAGGAGTAGGATTTCGTCACCGTTGTGCGATCTGAACCTAGGTAAGATGTGTTACCTCGTACCCTCCAACTTGCCGCCTTCCCCCACGTCTCTAAACACGCTCTGTGAGGACCCCTCCATGGCGTACTCGTTGGCAATACCACGACAGTTGTCGCCCACCGTGGGGCAAGAGGCGCTTCAAGCTCTACAACGGGTGAGGTCCAAGCTTTTCGTGGGAATCGGCAAAACCGTAGCCATCGATCGTGTTCTCTTCTCCGGCAACGTTCCGATCGTACCTCTCGACAAGTTCTTTATCCTGGCGAAGACGAACCCCACCCACTGCTCGATCGTCCAAATCGGGGATATCCACCTCTTCATCGGCGAAACTGACTCGGGCACTAGTTCCCTGGAAGTCGGAGGATCATCAAGGCCCGCACGGACCGCCTATGAGCAGGATACGTTCGTGGAAGGATCGAAGTCGAATCTCTCTTTGGAGTTTGCCGGCTTAGATCGGAAAAATTTAAGGCTCACCCAAACCACCCCTGTGCAGGAAATAATGGTGGAAGATCACTGCAATTCCGCCGGCTTCGGCCGTGCGTCTGGAAAGCAGCGATCACACTTCGTCGGCATGGTGACTATCTTCAATCTGGCACGATGCATCCAGAGAGAGGGTGAAAGCCCTTGAGATTTGATGGCGCCTGGTAGCGCTTCGTTGGGAACCCCAAGAACAAGGTGTGACGAGCACAACAGCAAGTCTTCCCTCAGTAAGAAATCGAGGTTAACTAGTAGGAGGAAGAAAATGTCTCAAAGGTGTTGCTAGCAACTAGGAGACCTACACAACACAAACTCAAGACTTTGCCCCAACGAACAGTGAGGTTGTCAATCTCACCGGTTGCTGTAACAAAGGATTAACTTGTAGGGGTTCGTAGCATGGAAAACAAAAAAAATCTACCGCATGCACACAAACAAGCCAAGATCTATCTACTAGATTGTAGCAAGGAGTCGATAGAAGCACTCACCCTCGAAGATCCAAAGCGGTTAACGAGAGCAAATTCTCGTGGTTGATGTAGCCGTACACTTGCCGATCTCAAGATCGCGTAGACGATCCTTCTGGCGCTGCGTTCCGGCAGCACTTCCGTAGTCGGTCACACGTTCGGTACTCGATGAAGACCTTCCTCTCCCTTGTTCCAGCAGGCAGCGGAGGTTGTAGTTCTCCCCTTGCGATTCCGGCAGCATGACGGCGTGGTGTCGTAAGTAGAGGGAAGATCCCGCAGGGCTTCGCCTAAACCGGTGCGAGTTATGGTGGATTAGGGTTTCCCGGAGATCTAGGGTTTAGAAGACCGGGAGGAGGAGAAGATGTCGGCGGCAGCTAGAGCGGCGGCGACGGACTAGCGGCGATGCGGCTGCGGCTGGCGGCGACGGCTCAGGTGGAGAGGCGCTAGGGCTTGTGGTGTTGGGGCAGCCCTCCCCCTCTATTTATGAGAGGGGGCAGCCTTGGGAGGGGTGGGTTTGAATCCAAACCCAAACCCAAGTTGGATTGAGAAAAGGACTTGTTCCTTTTTCCACTAGGAAACCATTGTTCCAGTTTGACTTTTCAAACTCCCGTTTGACTTTCAATTTAGAGCTTTAATTCTCTTTTGCAAATGCCCACACCAATTGACATAGGATATGATCCAATCATTCCTCTTACCCATGACACATTCATGGACCACTCTCCTTCCAAATCGTTGAACCTTCTAGAACCTCTCCGATGAAAACATCGGAATCTTTCCCGAACTCCGGAATCGGACTTTCCTTATATGAATCTTATTCTCCGGACCATTCCGGATCTCCTCATGATATCCCGGATCCCATCCGAGATTCCGAACAACATTCGGTATCCCTACTATCATTCCATATCTACTAAACAATATCGAATCCTTAAGTGTGTCTCCCTACGGTTCGTGAATCAAGCGTACATGACCGAGACACTTCTCCGATCAATAGCCAATAGAGGAATCTGGAAATTCATATGGCTCCCACATATTTCTACGATTACTTTGCGATCGAATGAACCACTTAGATACGATACCAATTTCCCTTTGTCTCATGATAGTTTACTTATCCGAGGTTTTGATCGTCGGTATCTCTGCATACCTAGTTTAACCTCGTTACCGATAAGTACTCTTTTCTCGTTCCATTGATATGTGATCCCTTGTGAGCCAGTCACATGCTTGCAATCCAATTGGATGACATTACACCGAGAGGGCCCAGAGTATATCTATCTGTCATATGGATGGACAAATCCCACTCTTGATCCATGTGCCTCAACACATACTTTCCGAACACTCAATGCCACCTTTATAGCCACCCAGTTACGGTGTGGTGTTTGAATTCATCAAAGCATCCTTCCGGTGATGGTGATTAGCATGATCTCATGGTCGAAGGAATTAGGTTACTATGTATCAGAAAGCTTATAGCAAACGAACTATTGAAATGACTTGATCTTAATGCTACGCTTATCTATAGGAGTATGTCCATCATACCATTCTCCTAATGATATGATCTTGTTGTCAACAACATATCAATGCTCATGATCGGGAAACCATGATCATCTATTAATCAACAAGCTAGTATTACATAGAGGCTTTACTAGGGACTCTAATTTAGTTTACAAATCACACAAGTATTAATGTTTCCGGTTAATACTGTTATAGCATGAACGTAAACATTTATCATAAACACAAAGATATAATAATAACCACTTTTATTATTGCCTCTAGGTCATATCTCCAATAGTCTCCCACTTGCACTAGAGTCAACTAATCTATATTACATGGTAATATACCGAACACCCATGGCGGTTTGGTGTTGGTCATGTTTTGCCCTTGGGAGAGGTTTAGTCAACGGATCTGCCACATTCAGATATGTGTGTACTTTGCAAATCTTTATGTCACCATCTTGGACATGTTCTCGAATAGCATGAAAACATAGCTTGATGTGCTTCAGCTTCTTGTGTGACCTTGGTTCTTGCGCATTGGCTATGGCGCCCAATTTATCACTGTAGATAGACATTGGGTCCAGCGCACTTGGAACCACACCGAGCTCTGTAATTAACTCCTTCATCCATATCGCCTCTTGTGAAGCCTCCGAAACAGCTATGTATTCCAAATATGTACTCTGTGACAATGATATTAGGCGCCTCGATCTATCTCTATAAATATTTATGCCTAATATGTAAGCTGCTTCGCCAAGATCTTTCATTGAAAAACTATTATTCAAATAATCCTTGACACTATTAAGAAGGTCTACATCATTCCCAATCAACAATATGTCATCTACATATAGTATTAAGAATGCTACAGAGCCCACTCACTTTCTTGTAAATACAAGCTTCTCCATAAGTTTGTATAAAACCAAAGCTTTTGATTACCTTATCAAAACATTGATTCCAACTTCGGGATGCTTGCTTCAATCCATATATGGACCGTTGAAGTTTGCATGCCTTGTTAGCATCTTTAGGATTGACAAAACCTTTGGGCTGCATCTTATACAACTCTTCATCAATGTCTCCATTGAGGAACACCGTTTTGACATCCATCTGCCATATCTCATAGTCATAATATGTAGCGATGCTAACATAATCCTCACAGACTTTAGCTTCGCTACTGGTGAGAAAGTCTCATCGTAGTCAACTCCTTGAATTTGTCGAAACCATTTTGCGACAAGTCAAGCTTTATAGACAGTAACATTACCATCAGCATCTGTTTTCTTCTTGAAAATCCATTTGTTCTCGACAGCCTTCCGGTCATCCGGTAAGTCCACCAAAGTCCATACTTGGTTTTCGTACATGGGTCCAATCTCAAATTTCATGGCTTCTTGCCATTTATTGGAATCTAGGCTCATCATCGCTTCCTCATATGTTGCAGGGTCATCGGTGTTGTCCACCAATATGACACTCATAACGGGATCATACCAATCAGGAGTGGTACGAGTTCTCGTCGACCTGCGAGGTTCCGTAGTAACTTTGTCAACACCCGGATTTTTCAATCCTAGATGCCTGTTATGCCATACATCGCAATCCCAGGATTACCATTTTTGCGAGACATAACAGACTTGGATACCATAGTACATCATCCATTATAAA
Source organism: Avena longiglumis (assembly GCA_030063025.1). NCBI lineage: Eukaryota > Viridiplantae > Streptophyta > Magnoliopsida > Poales > Poaceae > Avena > Avena longiglumis. The sequence goes on along the minus strand of CP125974.1, from coordinate 448,317,907 downwards.
CGATACATAAGTTCTTACACAAATAGGGATCTCATGATCTAGTGCTTAATACAACTTCAGGCAGCGGAATACAAAATAATAAAGGTAGCGTAGGCGAAGCTCCATCTTCGGGGTCACAGGCAATGCTGACGATGGGAGATGATCCTAGTTGTCATAACCTTCCTGGGGTCCATCCTCTAGGTACTCCTTTTCATAGTCTGACCATGGGAATAGCCAGGGACAAAGCCATGAGTACTCTTTAAGTACTCGCAAACTAATACTAACAAGTAAAGGGGGTTTTTGGATAATAGGACACTAGGCTCTAGGGTTGTTTTGCAAAAGCCAGATTTATCTCTACTAGGTTCCAAGGCTAGTCACAATTTTATAAATCCTAAGTGGGAACTTGTATTTCATATCACAACTCTGTTGTGGTCAAGTCAAAGTCTCAATTCATTTCACAGGTCATTTTGAAAAGTCGGCGGGAACGTGTGGCCCTCCAATCTGTCCATAATCAGCGGATGCGGCTATTCGAATAGTTTGACACTCTGTAGAGATTGTACACTTTCACCACAACATTCGATACATCCGTCAGGAACAAATCCTGAATTCACCATACTCAGTATGCGGATAATCAATCCTAACCTTTCAATTACACGCCCTAGTACAAGCACCTCTCCTGTGAGTTTGGCCTCCCAACCATGACCAACTGTCATCTTGGGTACTGCACAGGTGGACAATCTTCACAAGGTAGCCTCAGCTCAGACCTTGGCCGTGAGGGAACTAATACTAAGGAATATAAGTTTCCAGTCAAGCCCTACCCAATATTCGGGTATTGTGGTTGTACGATAAAATTGGAATGGTATCGCATCCAGACAACCATCAGTTTTATAAAGGGCTAAGGCTCATGCCTCAACATTCTTATCACCAAAATCCTCAAGTGTTTGGAAACACATGTCCAAAACATTTCAATAGAATGATCCATCATTCCAAGGTTTTCATAACCATTTTTCCACCAAGTATTCCCATCTAAAAGTTGATCAAGTTTTATGCTTAGCACTAGCATCTACAGGTGAGGGTAAGTACTAATGAGGGATGGTAACTAGTGGAGTTTCAACTAAGTACAACCTTATGCCTTGGGATGATATCAGGATTGCTAACTTAGGCCAAATTTTATGCTCTTTATGCAACCTTCAGCATCTTTCCTGTATCTACTAGTCACTTAAGTAGGCATATAGTAATCATAGAACAAGTATGGGTTTGTTGCATCAGTAGGGTATCTTGCAAGGGTTAACTTGCATCAATATCAGTATAAGCTTGCTAAATTGCAAGTGCTAGCTTGCACATTCACTAGTAGTATTTGGCTTGCTAAAGTAGAGTGTCTTGCAAGTTTTAGCTTGCCTTGTGCAGAGCAGTGGTTGAAGTTCTCCTCGGCTTCCTCTTCATAGTATCCTCCTTCCTCCTCGTATCCTTGGACGGTACTAGCGTCTATGAATAAATACGAGGTACACAATCACCAAACAATACTTAACTACTTGAAATCATCACACACAAGGGTCCTATGGATTATCTAGCATCATCCCTAACATTACAAGGTTAAGGCTTGATTTAATTCCTTTTATTTTCTTAGAAAAGTAATTTCTACTCATTGAAAAACTACTTAAGATTTAATATTCTCCAAACCAAATATGGGATCCTGTTGACACATGTCATCACCACATATTGTAGTCCATGGGAATGTGATTTAAAGTGGTGTGACAATTTAATAAGGTTTTACCCTTTTATTTTAATTAATTAAAGTGGCTAGAAATGCTTATGTAGCATTCTTTTATTACTTGAACAATATTTCTGCAAGTAAACCTATATATTTTTATATATTCTGAAAGGTATGGTTAAATGTGATTTGTGAGAGTTGGAATCAACTCAAAAGCTATTATGGTTTAAATTTGAAAAATGTTTGAATGCAGAAAAGCTTCTGCCTTGTTATTTTTACCATGGGTGATCTATAGATCCAAATGACTTGAATCCAACGGGCTTGGATTCAGCATTTAAAGACCTTTCCAACAAAATTGGTTTCATTCAATTTGGTGCACTGAATCGATCTGGGTTGATTTTTGAAGTTGGGTACAGAAGTGTGTTTGAATTGAAATAGAAAAAGGTTTAATTTGAATAACTGGGCTGCGCGGGAAAAGTTGTTGGGCCGGCCTGCTAAGCGCAGTGCTCCCGCGGGCTGCTGAAGTGGGTGTCCCCACTCGTCAGTGACACGGGGCTGGGCGAAGCGGTATGGGGCGACGTGGATCGTTCGATCTAGTTCTAATCTAACGGCCGAGGGTCATCGTCGATGCGAGACAACGCCGGCGAGAACAAAACCTAGCGCGACCAGTGGGGGGTGCTGGGGGCTCACCGGGGTACTGGTGAGGGTCGGCGAGGCGAGCGAACGACGAAGTCGACGACGGTGAATCTCCTAGTACCGGTGGCTTCTCCTGGGGCGGCTCCAATCGCTGGCTCCCTTCTTCTCCAGAGGCGGCGGGCTCCGGTGAAATTCCGGCGAGGTGGTGCTCGCCTTGCTTTGAGAATGGTGTGGCACGATCAGTGAGGAGAGGGGAGTGAGATGGTGTGAAGAATTCGTGCGGGGGTGGCCTCTATTTATAGTCGAGCGAGGGGACCGTCGGGGTGCACGGTGAGCTCGTCGGGGGCGAGGTTACAGGCGGCTAATGGCATGGGCAAGGGTAGGGACGGTGCGGTGTCTCCTGGCGATGCTCAAAGACATGGTCTCGAGGCATGGGGTGGTGTGGTTTGATGCAGGCAGGCGGTGCTCTGCAGTGGCGCGGCGTCTTGACGGAGTGGTGGTTGTGCGGCACGGGGCGGCAAACGGGGATGTCTGGCGGTCTCCTGGGTTGATGGCGATCGTGTGTGCACGCGGTGAGGGCGGCGCGCGGTCTATGGACGCTGGTCGAGGGTGGTGCTCTGGCGCATGCTCAGCATGGTCTCTGGCGGTATGGGCGCGGCTTGTGCGAGTGGTCCAGGGGTTGGCAAGGCTCGAGCAGTGGACAGGGAGTGGCGGCGGACGGTGGGCTGCCTCCCAGACAAGGTTGGCACGGATAGTTCTTCCTCTAGCCTGCTGTCCACAATGGGGTGACAAGGGGGTGCTCGGTTGTTCACCATTGATGGCAATGGCAAGCTCACAGGGGTGCTAGTCCTTAGCTAATCTTCCTAGATGATCTACTGAGCTATGTGTGAGCTAACTAGGGAACAAGTTAGGCCACTTTTACTGCACACTATAGTGTTTGATGTTTGTTTGATTTGTTTCTACAACCTGTTTGATGAAATGGCCGCATGAAATCAAGTTTTGGATTTTGAAAAGATTTTTGGTGGGTTTGCTAGATTGGTGCTGGTGAGTCTGTAGATGCTTGGGTTTTGAAAGTTGAGCTTGTTTGAGTGGTTTTTGAAAAAGTGGGATCTTCCCAAATGATAAAGATTCAATTTTGAATTGTCATTTAAACTATGCATTTGAAAGTTTCTGGATGATCACAAAGTGGGCCTTGATACCTTGTTATGAGTACATTCAAGGGGTGAAAGATCCAGAAAAGTTTCTGTTAGGTTCTGAAAGTTTGAGACAACCAAAGTAGGCATGGGAGTTAAATTGGCCAAAATGACCATTCATTTCATATATGTGTTTTGATTTACTTGTCTTTAGGAAAAGTGTGGGAAATGTTTTAGATGATGTCCATTTCACCTAAGAAACATTTTACAAGCAATGAAACAAACAAACAAGGTGGTTTTAAAGGAATTCAAAATCCATGCATACACATATGCATGCATTCATAATTTTATTTAACAAAGTTTTTGTTAACCCTAATTTTGATGATTAGAATTTGATGATCCAAGCTTAGTATTTTTGGGATGTTACAAACCTTCCCCCCTTAAACAAAATCTCGTCCCGAGATTTGAAAAAGGACGAAAAGATTACCTAGGATTTGAAGAGATCGGGAAACTCCGTCCTGATGTGATCTTCGCGCTCCCAGGTAGCTTCCTCTTCTGTGTGGTTGCTCCACTGAATCTTGAGAAACTTGATGCTTCGGGTTCGGGTAGTTCGAAAAGCTTCTTCCAAAATGCGGATGGGTACTTCGGGATAGGTCAGGTCATCGTTGATCTCTATGGTCTGATGGTCGATATTCTTGAATACTTTGGTCTTCTCGGGGACTTCAAGACACTTGCGAAGTAACGAGATATGGAACACATTATGCACAGCTGACATCTCTTCAGGTAGTTCCAATTGATACGATAGTTCTCCTCGACGGTTCAGAATTTTGAAAGGTCCGATATATCTGGGGGCTAACTTTCCTTTGAGTTGGAAATGCTGCATTCCCTTCAATGGCGACACTTTCAGATAAACAAAATCTCCTATATTGAAGGCGAGGTCTCGACGTCTCTTGTCGGCATAACTCTTCTGTCGGGATTGGGCGGTCTTGAGGTGCTCACGAATCTTGTGAACCTTCTCTTCTGCTTCTCGGAGGATGTCGGGTCCGAAAATCTGACTCTCTCCTACTTCCGACCAGTTCAAAGGGGTGCGACACTTTCTTCCGTACATGAATTCAAATGGGGCCATTTGCCAACTGGCTTGGTAACTGTTGTTGTATGAAAATTCTGCAAACGGCAGACAATCTTCCCACTTGGATCCATATTCTAGTACACATGCTCTAAGCATATCTTCGAGTATTTTATTTACTCGCTCCGTTTGTCCATCGGTCTGAGGGTGATACGCGGTACTGAAATCTAGGCGGGTTCCTAAACCTTCTTGGACTTTCTTCCAGAATCTCGAGGTAAACTTAGTTCCTCGATCCGATACTATGTTCTTGGGGACTCCGTGCAAACTAACGATTCTAGCGATGTATAACTCCGCTAGTTTCGAACTCTAATAGGTGGTTTTGACGGGCAAGAAATGGGCGACTTTGGACAACCTGTCCACTATGACCCAGATAGAGTCATTTCCCCTACTAGAAGTAGGTAGTCCAGTGATAAAGTCCATTCCTACAGAATCCCATTTCCATTTCGGAATTTTCAAAGGTTGCAACAATCCAGCGGGTCTTTGATGTCCCGCCTTGACTCGCTGACATATATCACACTTAGCGATATAGCTTCCGATTTCTCTCTTCATCTTATGCCACCAAAATTGCTCTTTCAAATCTTGATACATCTTAGTTCCTCCGGGATGGATAGAATAAAGAGTATCATGAGCCTCCTTCAAGATAACTTCTTTCAACTCCGAATCTACTGGTACACAAAGGCGTCCTTTGTACCACAACACTCCTTCATCCTCGGTGAATCCGGGTACTTTACTGTCTGCATCGACGCTTGATTCTCGATCTGGCATTTCCCTTCTGCGCCTCTTTAATCTGACTGATCAAAGTGGGATGAAGTTCTATGCTAGCCAAAAATCCTTCACTTACTAATTCCATTCGAAAATTTTCCATCTCCTTGTGCAAACTTGGTTGCTCCTTCAAAATCATGGAGTTCAAGCGGCACGACAATCTGCTAAGGGCATCGGCTACCACGTTGGCTTTACCAGGGTGATAGTGAATGTCCAGGTCGTAATCCTTGATTAGCTCAATCCATCTTCTCTGCCTCATATTCAACTCCTTCTAAGTGAATATATACTTTAGGCTCTTATGATCCGAATAAAGCTCACAACGGTTTCCCATTAGGTAATGTCTCCATGTCTTCAGGGCTAGAACTACTGCTGCGAGTTCGAGGTCATGGGTTGGGTAGTTTTGCTCATGTTGCTTCAATTGTCAGGATAGATAAGATATAACTTTGCCTTCTTGCATTAGAACACATCCGAGACCAATCTTGGATGCGTCACAATACACATCGAAGGGCTTCGTGATATCCGGCATGATCAAGATTGGGGCTGAAATCAATCTGCTCTTGAGTTCTTGAAAACTCGCTTCACATTTGTCGGTCCATTCAAACTTCTTGTCCTTCTTCAGCAATTGGGTCATGGGTCTGGCGATACTCGATAATCCTTCTACGAATTTGCGGTAATATCCCGCCAATCCGAGAAAGGCACGAACTTGGGTTTGAGTGGTTGGGGCTTGCCAATCTTCTACATCTTTCACTTTGGCAGGGTCAACTGCAATTCCTCCGGCTGATACAATGTGACCGAGGAATCCTACCTCCTGTAACCAGAATTCACATTTGCTAAACTTTGCATATAGCTGATGCTCTCTAAGGGTTCCAAGAATGGTCCTTAGGTGTAGCTCATGTTCTTCTTCTGATTTGGAATAAATCAGAATGTCATCGATGAAAACAACGACAAAATTATCCAGGAAGTCCATAAAAATCTTATTCATGAGGTTCATGAAATAAGCGGGGGCATTGGTTAATCCAAAAGACATGATTGTATACTCATACAATCCATATCTGGTGGTAAAAGCAGTCTTTGGAATGTCCTCTGCACGAATTTTGAGTTGATGATAGCCAGTTCTAAGATCAATCTTAGAAAACACTTTGGCACCGGTCAACTGATCAAACAAATCTTCTATCTTGGGCAAGGGGTACTTGTTCTTGATGGTGACATCATTTAACTTCCGATAATCCGTACATAAACGGTTACCTCCATCCTTCTTGTCCACAAATAAGACAGGTGATCTCCATGGCGACGCACTTGGTTGAATCAATCCAATTTCTAGCATGGAATCCAGTTGCTTCTTTAGTTCTTCTAGTTCTGACGGGTTCATACTATAGGGTCTCTGGGCTATGGGTCCGGTTCCGGGGATTAGTTCAATGATAAACTCGATATCCCGATATGGGGGCATACCGGGCAAAACATCTGGAAATACATCGGGGTATTCACAGACTATCCGGACTTGGTCAATGGTAGGCTGGGCTATACTCTTGTTGCATTTGAATTGGCGAGTAAGGTTTGGATATATGCTCGTCGATATTCCGATCTTGGTCATGGTGATGGCTTTCTTAGCACAGTCAATCAATCCCTTATGTTTGGACATCCAGTCCATTCCTAGTACTACTTCCAAACCTTTAGTTCCGAGTACTATTAGATTAGCATAAAAATCTATGCCATGCATTCGAATAGGGACGGCTTTGCAAATTTGCCTAGCCTTGGTGGTTGATCCGGGAATTTGCACAATCATAACATGCTTCAGTTTGGTTGGTTGAATTTTACTAGTGCAGGCAAATTTTTTGGTGACAAATGAATGAGATGCACCAGAGTCAAACAACACTCTTGCAAGTACTGAATTAATAGAAAACATACCCAGCACGACGTCTGGCGCTTCCTGAGCTTCTTCAGCATGCATGAGAAAAAGGCGGCCATTGCGATTGAGGGAATTCCCTGGGGCAAATCTTCCACAGCTGAACACGGCTAACTTCTTTGCTGGGAATTGGCATTGGGGGCTGTAGCATTCTTCTTGTTGGGGAACTCGTTGGAATAGTGGCCTTTATTTCCATAGTCATAACAGGTCACTTGTGACTTGTCCTTGGCTGCGACAGGCACAGCATTGCTTCCAGTCCTCGGGGCAATGTTGGTGTTGGCGGTAGCATTGTTGGTGTTGAACTTGGGTGGGGCACGGGTGAAATTGCTAGAGTTGCCGGGGTTGTTGTGATTTCCTCCGGGTCTAGGGTTTCCACGGTTGGGATAGGTTGGAAGGTTCATCGGGGGTCTGTGGGTTCTTGGGGCAAATCCTGGAGATGGGTTGGGGTGATACTTTAGGGTCTGATGGGTTCCGGGTTGATGCATCATGCGACGCTTGCGGTTCTCATTGGCTTGGTTGATCTTTCCTTCCATCTGGATAGCAGAGTCGACAAGGGCTTCAATATCAGCAAAGGGGATATTGACTAACACCGTCTGCACCTCGTCATGCAGACCATTCAGGAATCTTTCTTTCTTCTTGGCTTCGGTGTCTATCTCGTCCGGGGCATACCTAGCTAATGACAAAAATTTGTCACGGTATTCCACTACAGTCATCCTTCCTTGCTTCAGCTCTCTGAACTCATCTCTCATTCTCTTGATCAAACCTGGTGGCACATGGGTTCTGCTAAACTTGACCTTGAATTCCTCCCAGGTCATCATATGGCCTCTGGTCATTGCACGAACACTATTCCACCATGCCCTGGCATCTCCGGCTAGATAATGGGTGGCGAACAGGACTTTCTCGTTGGCTTCCACTCCGGCGACTTCTAGGTTGTTTTCCATGGTTTGCAGCCAATCATCGGCGTCTAGGGGTTCTTCTGACTTGGTGAAAATAGGTGGGTTGGTATTCTGGAAATTCTTGAGCTTAGATCCATGGTTGTCCTGATTTCCGTGGCCTTGGTTGTTGTGGGCTAGTTGGGCTATCTGTTGCAGAGTGGCTAGGTTGGCTTGACGTTCCGCTCTTTCAGCTTCGCGGTCAGAAGTCAACATTTGGAGGATCTACAACATCGGGTCCGGGGCTGAACCACTTCCTCCACGTGGCATCTGAAGATTGAGATAGATCATGAGAAAAGAGGGAAATTTCTAAGGTTTTTGGTCTTTGAAAAGTTTTAAAGGTTTGACTCAGATTTTTCTAGCAACTTGCTTTTTCATTCATTCATTCATAGCACATAGTACAACACACACCACAACAAAGAAAAACAGATGGTTTTAAGAACCATTCTGGAATCTACGATACAGTGGGACCGACTACTACTCACTACGCTAGTGCTCAGTGCTACTACTCCTCGGAGTCTGTGGCTTCATCATCTTCATCATCATCGATGAAGGCGAAATCATCCTCATCGGTGAAGAAGTCCATGGCCTGATCCTCCAGAAAATCATCGTCATCGCTGAGATAGGAGTAAGGGTCTCCACGAAGATCCTCTCCGGCATTCTCCCTTTCCTCCAACTGCATGTCTCTCTCGTGTATGGTCTCCTCCAAAGATGAGATGCGGTGGCAAAGACGGGCAATAATGTGCTCCTTCTTGTCGAGCTGACAACGGCGAGACTTGCGATCCTTTGCTAGCATGGCTATGGTCTGATCCTTCGTCTTGATGATGGCCGACTTGTGGTTGCAGTAGTTGCGGCAGCTGTCCAACTCCTGCTGACGATCATACATCATGAAGCTAAGGTGGTCCAATTGAGTCTTCAGCTCGGGGTGGTATGGGGCTTCCAGTGGTTGTCCACTTGCATCACGCCTTGGGCAAAACTCAAAGCGAGTACCCTTGATCTGATTGATGCTCTGCCCACATAGATGGGAAAGAGCTTCCTGCATTGCTCTGGCAAGTCCATCGAGCTAGTTGTTTTCCCTCAAGGTAAACTGAATTCCCTCCGCAGTGGGAGGTTCAATCTTTCCTCGGAGACTTGCAACAATTAGCCACTGCAGATCTTCTCCTCCTTGATCATTGAGCTGAGCTCCGAAGAACTCGGGGTGCGGACGCTCCAGAAGTTCCGAAAGCTGATCCAGATCCCTCTCAAAGATAAGGTCTCCTCCATTCCCAAATTGGTAAAACTTGTTGTACTTCACATCCATCTGTAAAAATAGAGGATGAGTAGATTAGCAGAGGGATCAAGTGTGCCAAAATTTTAGATATTTTGCAAGAGTTTTTGAGGAACATGAATTTTTATGAAAGAATCAAAGAGATAAGAATGAGAATATTTTTTTTGTAAATAGTTGTTTTCTTTAGTTTTGGAAAATAAGTTTTTGGTTTAAACGTCCATTCTAACTAGGGTCTCCTATGGTCAGGATGGCTCTGATACCAACTTGTCAACACCCGGATTTTTCAATCCTAGATGCCTGTTATGCCATACATCGCAATCCCAGGATTACCATTTTTGCGAGACATAACAGAATTGGATACCATAGTACATCATCCATTACAAATAATACATAAGTTCTTACACAAATAGGGATCTCATGATCCAGTTCTTAATACAACTTCAGGCAGTGGAATACGAAATAATAACGGTAGCGTAGGCAAAGCTCCATCTTCGGGGTCACAGGCAATGCTGACGATGGGAGATGATCCTAGTTGTCGTAACCTTCCTGGGGTCCATCCTCCAGGTACTCCTCTTCATAGTCTGGCCATAGGAATAGCCAGGGACAAAGCCATGAGTACTCTTTAAGTACTCGTAAACTAATACTAACAAGTAAAGGGGTTTTTTGGATAATAGGACACTAGGCTCTAGGGTTGTTTTGCAAAAGCCAGATTTATCTACTAGCACTACGGGAAAACAGTCTTTGCCGTGTGGCAAATCCACATGGCAACATAGGAAATCCACATGGCAAAGCCTTTGCCGTGTGGTTGCACACGGCAAACATCGCACGACAAAGAAAGACACGGCAAAGGGTCTTTGCCGTGTGCTTTGGGAAAAACACACGGCAAAGGTCTTTGCCGTGTGCTTTTCCAAATACACGGCAAAGTAAAGTACTTGACGACGGTAGCCATCTTGACGATGCCGTCCGTGTCAGTTTGCCTGTGCGTCAATCTTTGCCGTGTATCTTCGACCGGTCTTTGCCATGTGTCTTGGAGGGGTACACGGCAAACTGCCAAGCACCAGGCCACCCTTGGCACAATGCTTTGCCATGCAACTTTCTTTTGCCGTGTGCTTTTAATCTGTCTTTTCCGTGTGCTTTTCAACTGTCTTTGCCGTGTGTCAGCACACAACAAAGGCCCAGCATATTTTTTTTTTGGCTTTTTTTTGTTTAATCCCTGCCAGTTTGAACACACAATATATACCACAATATCCATAACAATATATCTTGCAGTAGATAGATCAATAACAACATATGTAGGACCACATAATATATCCATAACAACATACAAGTTCCTCTCTCAAAAAAAAAATACAAGTTCCATATGCATACTAACGAGTCCATACATAGAGTCCATAGTCCAGGGGAGCAACGGGCAGGACCAGGTAGTCGATCCGCAGCCACCAAAGCAGCTCCCTGCTGCACTTGTAGATGTCGCCAATGTCGTTCGCAACTGTGCATCCTTCCGGTTCCCCTTCAACGCCACCTCCTGGTACCCCCGCTTTGTGCCCTTTATCTCCTCCTCCACCGATAACCTGAAAGATATGCAAGATTTTCAATACTTCATGTGCAAAACAGTCAAAATATTGAACAACCCTGAACAGACCAGTTCTATTGTGCAAATAGGCATATAACAAAGTCCTGAAGATTGCGTGCATGCATTTCCTATAAATTGAGTGCAACATCTGAACAGGAACAACCAGCACTAAGGAAGATTAGCATTTTGGTAAGAGATATAGGCACGACAATGACTTAGCATTCCCATGTATACATCTTGTCTCATTCTGCATTTAACTACACCAATGAAAATAAATCTTGTATCAAGTGCTGCAGCCTCAACCAATATGGAGTAACATCCATTCTTACACCAAGCTAATGGTTGCTAATGCTTCAGAACATACATATCCATCACCTATGTGTGAACTGATGAGAATGGAATGGGAAAAGTACAAGCACGAATAGATCTAGATCCCAGTAAAACCAGACCCATTACGTTTTTTATCAACTGAAAATAGAAATCTGATAGACGATTGTAACAACTAAGATATCATTGGCTTTCATTGCCATTATGATGCAAAAATCAGATCGGTGTCGTTAGAAAGCCTACAACGAGACCTACAACTTTCTCAATTGTTGCAATTCAATATATAAAAGCATCTATGCATAACGCTGTATGGACATGCCTATGCACGCAAAGAGTTTTGACTTGGTGAAATCCATCTACTGCATACATACGTACAGCTAGCGCTCGATTCAGCAGAAAATAAAGAAAAAAATAAGCAAGGCTACATGGAGTAGGAGGAGGAGAGAGCTCACCTTGAGAAGCTTGCTGCCAAGGTGGCCTGCCGCAGGAGGTCGTCGGGAGCAGCTCCCCTAGACAAAATCAACAGAAACTCGCAAAGACACCACCATCTCATCCACCTAGCTTGCCTCCCCGTCGCCATGCGTCCCCTTCTTCTGTAGGGTGCTCCCCGGTTGCCAGGAGGAGAAGAAATAGAGGATGGCCATCGGGACATCGTCCCTAACGGCGACAGGCTGGTGTGGCGGAAGTATGATCCGGCGATGACTGGATTGGGATTTGGCGGTGTGGGCCTCCTTGTCCGCGGCACTGCACTGGAGCAAAGGCACAGTGGAGGAGAGAGGGCAAGTGGGTGGTGGCTGGAGGAGGGGAGGCCAAGGGGGTGGGGTGGCCCGCCGGCGGCGCCTGAGGTGAGGGGGGAGAGCAAGGTGGGTGGAGGGGATTGGGATCGAGGGAGGGGGTCTCGCGTGCGTGCCTGTGCGTCTCGCGTCTAGCCTGCGTGCGTGTGCTTCTGTGTGTGGGGCTAGCTAGGGTTCCTCCGGCGGGGTTGAAAGGATCGTATGGGCACCTAGAGGGGGTGAATAGGTGCTACTTCAAATTTTCTTCTTTTTTCAAATTAAGGTTTGACAATAAGGTAAATTCTCTAGATAATGCAACTACGGTGAATTTACCTATATGACAAAAAGAAAGGGCTACCACAACACAAAGTAGTAACAAGTAAGTAAGGTGCGGTAAAGGATAGAGGTAACCGAAAAGTGGACGCGGAGACACAAGGATTTGTTTCCCGTAGTTCCTTCCTTTTGAGGGGAAGTACGTCTAAGTTTGGAGAGGGGGTGGTTTCAAACCACCAACGCCACGAGAGGCCTCCCTTGTTCTCCGATGAATCTCACCCCAAAGGGATTGATTCACCTTCCACTATATCGGCAACCTTCAAGGTGGAAGCCGGCACCGTTACAAGTTTGGGGCACACATCCACAACTTAATCGGAGGCTCCCAAATACAAGCAAGTTGTCAAAGCAATCAAAGACAAGCTTGTAAGAACAAAAACAAGAGCTAGGGTTTCCAACAAAACACTAGAGCAAAGGGGGGTCCCTCAATGAAATGAGGGGGAAATGAAGATCTCTTTTGGTGAAGTAGTAGATCGGGAACTCCTCCTTCGATTCCCCAAAGATCAAGGACTTTGGGTGGTTGGACGATGAGATCTTGAGAATTTGAGTGGCTCCAATGGACTCCAATGGTGGGCAATGACTTTAATGAGCTGAGCACTTTGTCCCAAGGTAGGTGGAGGGGTATTTATACCCCTCCACGAAATATATGGCTGTTGGAGCATTAAATGACTGGTAGTACCGATACTCAAGCGGTACTACCGGTCCAGTACCGGACCAAGTACCGGTGGAGACCTTGTTCTTCAAAAATCTTCAGTCTTGGGCGGTACCCCCTTGCGGTACTACCCCCTAGCGGTAGTACCGGACGTAGTAAGCGGTACTACCGGTTCGAGCGGTAGTATCGGTCCCAAGTACCGCTTGCTTGACCAAAACGGAGAGGGAGGGTGCTAGTCAAGATGCAGTGATCGATGAGCCACGACCGCCTCAAGCGGTAGTACCGCTTGTATCAGCCAGTACTACCGGTTGGGCCGTGGGTATTGACTAGTACTCACCCTTCTCACTTTTGATCGGTGCCAACCGAACTGGAAGTACGGTGTCAGCGGTAATGAGTTGCGGTGTAGTACTACCGGTTGACACAGAAGTTTTCTGCAAGGGGAAAAAGCTATGCCATGACTTGTGCCTTCTTTTATCACTCCTGTGATAAACTTAGTACACGGTTAAATCGATAAATGTATTGTTATCAAACAACAAAATCAGAGGGATAGAAAAATGCTCTTTCAATCTCCCCCTTTTTGGTGTTTGATGACAATACACTTTTGCAGGATGATTTTAACAATAGGCAAATGAGATTTGTAGAATAGAGAAGAGACTCCCGCTAGATGTGTAGAGACAAATCTCCCCCTCTATTTTACAAACCCAACATGGGTGCACAAGTATGGAAACTAGCATTTGAAGACATACCTTTGCACAAAACATGTGATGAGGAATAAAAAGATAATAGATATTGCATAACATCACAAGATGGATCCAAAGTTTCACACGACATAAACACATAGTAGTCTCACACATAGAATAGAGAGAAATCGAAGTTCACAAGCAATAAAAGGGTCAAAGAGAAGAGCGAGCTTGTGACTTCCCATGCAACACCCGTGCCTAAAGTGCAACTTCTCCCCCTTTGGCATCAAGACGCCAAAAAGGGACAAGTGCAGAGCTAATGCCCCAACGATCAATCATCATACTCCTCCTCCTCCTCCTCCTCATCCTCTGGCCCAAGATCCTCCTCATCTTCATACGTAGGTGGGGCGCGGTGCGAGGAAGAGACATCATCGTCCCAACGGCTGTGCTGAGAAATCCACTGATCCTCTAGAGTGATATTGTTCTCGGATCCCTCGGAGATGGTCAACCCTTGAGCAGACATGAGCTCCTTCTGACGAGCACAGGCTTTCTTTGCAGACACGTGCGCCTCATACATACGCTTCTGGTTGTCAACCTGGAAGCAGAAGATCTTCTTGAGCTTGACCTCCATCCTTTTGGCCCAAGAGGGCTTGGCGTGCTTGCGGCGAGAGACCTCAAAGTCAGTGTCATGACCACTTTCAGCATGCTCAGAGTCATCCTCATCCTCATCCTCATCCTCCTCACCTGGTGCAGCGCGAGGTTTAGCATGAACCTTGATCTTGAGTGCCTTTGGCTTGTGCACAACAAGAGAGCGAGTGGAGAGCGTCCTAGCAACGACGGGGCACTTGGACACAATGAGGGCCATAATGTAAGGCACAAATGGTGGAACCCTCCGAGTGTGTGCAGTGGCAACCATCTCATTCCAAATGTAGTCTGTCACATCAAGAGGTTGGCCGGTTTCTCTGTTGAGGAAGGTGTTGAACAGCAAGTCAACAGAGAACCCATGTATCTCGTCCTTGTTGCCCGCACGAGGAGCAACAGTCTCACGGAAAATGCGATTGAGAATGTCATATGTGGGGAGGAGATCCTTGATTTTGCCAGCAATCCCACGGCCTCGAATATACAAAGGTCGGAGAACATCCTTTTTGGAGGGATTTTCCCGCATGTGGCAGCGGAAACCACAAGGAACGTCCCGGCCGCGATCCTCATACCCCAATATGGCAGCAAACTCCGCAAGCGTAGCCTCCTTGACAACACCTTGAGTCATCCATGTAATCTTCCGATTGCGGTGTGGAAGTGTGCGTGGCATAAAGCGCAGATGAGTAGGGATCATAGTCATGCTTGAAAGCGCATAATGGGAGCATACCAAGGTTTGAGCAGATTTCCTTAGCTTCACCAAAGTAGCGAGTTCTTGTCAATGTGTCCCAAGTCAATCCACCTTTGAGGCACTACCAGCTAGGTATTGGTCATAAGAACCTCATGATACACGCTCTTGGAAGTCATCATAGAAAAGATCCGCCCTTAACGCTCCTCCCGTGTGGAGTATGCATTGTCGATCGGAGAGCCCTAAACTCTGCCTCGGAGATGTCGAGAGTGTCTTTGGCCCAGATGGCCCAGGCTGAGACTCTTAGTACGCCCGGTGGAAGGGGAGAGGGGAGGGCTCACACGCCCAGCTGAGCGCTTGGTAGCCCCTTCGCGGCCCCCACGACCACCTCGAGTGGTAGGCAACTTGGAACGACGTCTAGGCTGAGGCATAACTTCTTCCTCAGACTCAGTCTCTTCCTCAACAATCTCACGGTCAGACTTGGAGCGCCTGCACCCGAGAACCACCTGCATCTGTGAAAGCACGAGGGAGGATAGCACGGAGATAAGGACACAAGAATCAAGAAGGCAATACCGAGAGAGTCTACAAGTTGAGCAGAACATAGTGGTCAGAGTGGACCGGTACTACCGGACCTGACAACCGGTAGTACCGCTTGCAAGCGGTAGTACCGGAAAAAGTTCTGGTACTACCGGTTGAGCGGCACACAGGTTGTCAGATCTGATGGGAACGGCCCAAATTTACAATATATACTGCTAAATTGAAGATTCTACACGGTAACAAGGAATAATATGGCAGTACAACCTTGCAAGTAGTCAATTTCTCCACGGATCTAAGCCAAAACCTAGATCTAATGGGGAAATCAAACAAGAAGAGGAGGGGCGGTTGTACCGGGATCCATGGCGGAGGAAAGGAGTGGGAGCACACTCGAGGCCGAATCAAGGGAATCCAGGAGGAGGGCACGGCAGGGCTCCGGGGCCTTCAAGATCTCTGGTGGCGGCACAGGTTAGAGTGGGGGACGTGGGAAATAATGAGGCACTGAGGGGTGCCTCTCCCTACGTGCCCCTTATATACCTGGAACCGTCAACCGGTAGTACCGGTTGTTGGAGCGGTACTACCGCTTGAAGTAATGCCGGTTCTACGACCGTAGTACCGGTCTGGGCGGACACAGGCGGTAGTACCGTACCTGGAGGAGTTTGCCAGGGGATGACCTGGGAACTTCCCAGGTGCGGTAGTACCGCTCTCACATCCGGTAGTACCGGTTCCATCTGAGTCCAAAGCCAGGGATCAAGGATGATTCTTGTGCGGGAAGAGAGAGGGTTTTCATGAGGGAGTACGGAGGCTTGGGTTAAGACAAGTGAGCTGAGAAGCACATGCACTCTAAAACCAAATGGAGGAACCAAATAAATACCAAACTAGAGTGCATGAGACTAAGAAAGACGAAGACACTCCAAATAGATGGCAAATAAGAGTGAAGACCAAATCAACCAAGTGACAAATATGAGTAAGCACATCAAACCTCTCGATTGAGAGGGGGCGGTGGCCTAGGCCACCATATTTGAGTATACTCGGCTTGGCACCACGAAGATATATCTTGGGTCCATTACCGAAACTCATCACTGAGCTCACATATCACAAAATGATATTAAGAGGAATGATTTTTGTTTAATTTGCGCATAATGGGGGGAGGGATGGTCCAATCAATTAGGACCGCACTCCCCCTATGTCCATGCCTACACCTAAACCAAACATGGGTCGAGTATTAGGTGAGAGTGCAAGATAATCACGTCAAACTCCTATAATCTACGATATTTAGTTCATTCCTCAAGTAGCAAAACCTTGCTTCATCAAGTGGCTTCGTGAAGATATCGGCAAGTTGATCTTTGGTTGATACATATGATAGATCAATATCACCTCTAGCAACATGATCTCTAATAAAGTGATGTCGAATCTCAATATGCTTTGTCCTTGTGTGATCCACCGGGTTGTATGCAATCTTGATGGCACTTTCATTGTCACATAGAAGAGGCACTTTGTCACAATGGACACCGTATTCCTTTAAAGTTTGCCTCATCCATAGCAATTTAGTGCACGCACTAGCAGCAGCAACATACTCGGCTTCGGCGGTGGAGAGAGATATACAATTTTGCTTCTTAGAAGACCAACATACCAAGGACCTACCAAGGAATTGGCAAGCCCCGGATGTTGATTTTCTATCATCCTTATCTCCATCCCAATCCGAGTCCGTGTATCCACAAAGAGCGAATGTTGAGCCTTGAGGGTACCAAAGACCATAGAATGGGGTTTGAACTAAATATCGAAAGATTCTCTTGACCGCCATTAAATGGCTTTCCTTAGGAGCCGCTTGATATCTTGCACACACACCTACACTCAACACAATATCGGGTCTAGATGCACAAAGGTAAAGCAAAGAACCAATCATAGACCGGTATACCTTTTGATCCACATCTTTACCATTTGGATTTTGTTCTAGATGAGTCTTTGTTGCCATGGGAGTAGGGGCTCCATTCAAATCTTGCATTTTGAATCTCTTGAGCATATCTTGAGTATACTTGGCTTGATTGAAGAATGTTCCTCCTCTAACTTGCTTGATCTCAAAACCAATGAATACTTTCAACTCCCCCATCAAGGACATCCGGAACCTACTAGTCATAAGCTTTGAGAATTCATCATTAAAAGCTTTGTTAGAACAGCAAAAGATAATATCATCAACATAGTTTTGGCATACAAAAAGCTCCCCATTAACCCTCTTAGTAAAAAGAGTGGGATCGTGTAGCATACCAGTTGTCTAACCCCTGTAATGCTACTGGTTATAATAATAAAAAGGGCCACTTCCAACATATAATTGTTGCATCATCATCATATCATGCTCATACCATCATACCACCTTGCATTTAAGCATCATATAAAACCTTTTCTTGTTTGGTTCTTATCTCATGTGCATGATTAATTGTAGTTGCCTCTTGATATTGTATTTGGTTCTTGATATATTGTTAAATGCCCAAGTTGAGTTGAGGGCATCTCTCTTATTGACTCCACCACCTTTTCTTTCACCACCTTGTTTCCACCATCCAACTAATATGAGCTTGGCATTTTAGTTTTGAGTATCTCTAGCTCATGTTGTTGGTTGGATCCACCCATCATCTTTTGCTTGGCCTTTGCCCACTTTTTGGGAATGCAAGGATTAAAGCCACATGAAATAATGTTGTTTTCACAATATAACCTTTTGGCATTAATTATTTTGCATGGGCCATGCAAGTGCCACCTTTTTCTAGTTTTTGGCCTTTGCTTGTTTTTCCTAAGTGGATCTTTTCCTTTGGCTTAATCTTGTTTGGGCTTGTAGTTTCTTCATCAAAACCATCTCCCTCTCTTCTTCCCTTTAGCTAAACCCCTACCCCATGCTCCATGCACACACATGTGCTATGTGGCATGCACAACACAAACCACCCCTTTTCTTGGTTCTTGCTTGGTTTGTTTGAATCATGCTTGGACCAAAGAGAACCACCCCATCATCTTGTTCACCTCTCCCTATCTTTCCCCCCCTCTATTTTTCTTGATCATGTGTGTTTGAATTGAAGCATGCATGATCAACCTTAAGTACCATCACCTCTTCTCTCCCCTCTCTCTTAGTCCACCCTAAATCTACCTTGTCATCCCCCATTCTACCTAAACAAAACCTAAGCTACATCCTCTCTAAACAAAACCTAAGCCAATTTTCCCCTCTAATCTACATCCCTCTAAACCAAACCCTAAACTACCATTTCCTCTAAACCAAACCCTATCTACCCTCCCATCTAGCTTCCTTGCATGATCACCAAGCCACCTTTCGCCACTCCCTCTCTCGACCTGCTGGACCCACCTAGCTACCCCCACACGCCCACGGACCCCCACTCTAACCCTAGCTCCAACCCTGCCCTAGCAGCCCCTCCTCTCCTCTTTTCTCTCCCTAGCCTCACCGCCCACGCCCAGGTCCACCTGCTCCTCGCCTCGCTACCCCACCCGCCAGCCTCTAGTGCCTCCTTGCCTCGGGTCGAGCCTAGCACGTGAGGGAGGAAACAGGACCCCGACGCCACCTCGCCAAGATCCCTCCCCACGCAACCCTCCTCCCTCGTTCTTATCCTCCTCACCTCCTCTCGCCGCCAGATCTCCCCCCCCAGAGCCGCTTCCTTCCTCCCCTTTTCTCTCCCGACGACGCCCAGCCCGGCGACGCCCACCGTCTGCTTCACCGTCGCCCCACCTTGCTGGACGTCAGCTGCCGCGACAGAGCCGTGGAGTCGAGGTTGGTCCCTGCTTCACCGGAGCCGCGCCATCGAGGAGGAGAAGCCTCACTGACACCGACGCCGCTCCGACGGAACACCCTAGCTACGCCGGCGTCAGCCCCGCCGCCGTTCACGACCTCCCCGACCCGATCCAACCACGCCACCGAGCCCGCGGTGAGCTCCTAGCCCTCCCAGACAACCTCCAGCTCGTAGTCGTTTCCTGGTCGCGTTGTTCGTTTGGTCGAGCGCCCTCCGTGCGCCAGAGTCGTCGTCGTCTGCCGCTAGCACCGCGCGCCGTTAGCCCTATCTAGCACGCGAGCTACCCCCTAACATCAACCCGCAGCCGCCAGCGCTCCGCGTCCGCAAGCGCCCTTGGCGGGTTCGAGTCCCACTCGCCGCTGCACCGCGGCGTCAGATGCAGCGAGAAGAGGAACAGGCTCGAGGCCCTTTTCCCATAAAACCCCCTCCGTTTTTGTTTTCCTCAACCGCGCCCCCTCACGGCCCACCAGGCAGCCACCGTGAACAGCTTTCCGATAACCCCCTGGCTTCTTTCTTTCTAAACCCGCGGTCCCTAGGAACCCCACCGCATCTCTGCAGCTTTATAAAAGGCTCTGGATATTTTGTGTATGTATCAACCCATGGCCCTGGTCTCCCAGCCATGCGTGGGCCTCTGTTGCCAGCCCATCTGTCGATCGAGGCTCGCTGCAGCTGGGTGTAAAAATCATTTCAGCTTATCTGTTTTCAAATCCAGTTTAAATAATTCAAATTCAAAATTCCAACCAGTAATTAAATAACTTTTGACTTGTAATTTCAAATTTGACAAATAATATATGTTTTTGATTCAGAAAAATGAGAGGATTCCAAATATGCCATCCATATTGTCTTTTGCACAATTAAAATTCCAAGTTTATTTAAATTACACCAATTGCCACTAGAATTTAATAATTTAATAACTTTTGTTTTATAATTCCAAATTAAGCAAATGATATGTCTAAAATGATCAGCTCGACGAGACCTTTCTGTTTATGATATCCATGACTTCAATTGCAGCATGCATCATATAAAAATATAATGAACAGCAACTATTATGGCAACAAAATGTGACTAAAACCCAATTCAAATGTTATTTCTTGTCCTCCACACCTCACCCATGCCATGCTACTTATTGCCATGCAACTTGTGCATCATTCATCATGGCATGATTGTTTGCTTGACGCATTTAACTCCAATGCTTGTGCTCTATATTCATGTTGGCCTTGTTTGTTTGGTTTTTCTGATAGACCTTGGCAGGGGGGGTTGTATCAAGAGAACCAGGAGCACTACCTGATCCGCCCTCGCTCAATCGAGATACTGTGCAAGCACTTCCACATGCTTGCATACATACAGTACCTATTGTCTCTATCTTATTCTTGCATCATTGAGTCGCGATTGCATTAAATTGAATCCCAAGTATGCATAGCCTTTACTTTTAAACCCCACCAAGCTTGTTCCTCCACCCCATGAGCCATTACTATAGGAGTTGTTTGAGCCATGCGAGTCGTAGAACAGCATGTGTAGGGTATGTGAGAGTCTGTTGAATAATGAGGTACCTAAACAACTTAACCTGAGTAGTTCTGGGATAACTAAAGAAAGTGGCGCCGGTGAGCAACATCTGCTATTTGGTTTTTCCTGCTCACTTGTGTCCCGTAAGACCCCGAGTACTTGATTCCTGTTCCTTGATTTATCGCGCTATCCACATCCGGGAGGTATATGGGACCCCCCTGGGCCAGAGCTTGATTCCGTCTTATTTCTTGGGGCCACAAACTAGTTTGAGGTTTTATTTACTATCCTGTACCTATGCCATGCTACTTTCTGTATTTAAATTGTGCGAGGAGCACACTGTACTGTTTAGGATCGTGGCACGATTCCGCGGTGTCGACAAGCCTAGTTTTGGGTTCCCAGTCGTTCACAGCCGTCCCCACAACCTTGAGTTCGTCTCGGAGCTTGCTTACTTCGTTGCGGGTGCACTTCAAGGGGTGGCCCCCTGAAATAATTCTGAATTCTGTGATTGTTCAGTCGTGAAAGCCTCGTTGGGTTTTGATTTGGTTTTTCCGAGGTTGATCGAGCGTGTGTTGCTATTGGTGCACCCGCCGGTAAAACTTTCTCGAAAGCCGTGTCCATGGATATGGACGACTTGGAGCACTTCGATCATAGACAAGCATAACTAAAGTACCGCCTTAATCGACTAAGTAACTTGACTAGTAAATAGTGCAACACTCATGGAATGGTTAATAAAATTGCCAACGGATGGGGTTTGTTCGTCCGCTTCCTTGTTGGTAAGAAGGGAGGAGGATGGATCGGATGAGATTACCATTATAACTGTTGTACTTAATTCACGGACATCCGTCTATCATTGGTTAGGCGGATGGTTAGCGTTATCTGTAGAAATGCTAGGGTTTATCTTTCGCTGCAATTGCGTCACCCAGGTTGTGTCCCTTTAGAGGCATTAAGACTTGCCGAGTACCCTTAGGGTCTCACACGATAAATTCTTGATTCAGATGAGCAGTACCTTCACAGGACGATATCGGGTGGAAGAAGCCGAAGATGTGAGCAACGATCGTTCGGTGTATAGATTCCGGGAACGGGGATCTGTGAGACCTGTAGTTGGGATGTGCTTATTTCTATGGCATCTTATGCCGATTTGCTTCTTATCCGTACTCGGATTTTGTTTGCCGCTTCGCATGATACTACGATGTGTGTTGTATGAGGAAGTATCCTAAAATATAGATCTATCTAGGTCATTTGAATCTTGTATGGGCGTTGCTATATTTCCTTTCTTTCTAGATGGTATGGCTCGATGTACTCTTGTATGGTGGCTTGACATACCCACTTGTGTACGTAGTTGATCCCTTCGCCGACCACGCCCGTCTGACAGTCCCGTTGAGAGGGTAGTGGTTGGGACGTCTGAAAGGACTACCGGAGTGGCTTTTGGGGCCCCACCGTACTATTTCAACCACTACCACTCATCCAGGCTTGTATCTAGGAGCGTAGTTCACCGAGGTAGTTACAATTGGTATCAGAGCCATCCCGACCTTCAGGGTTTCAGCCAAACGTTCGTTGTCAGTCTAGCAAATATTTTGGTAGTTATGTATATTAGGGAAAAACAAAACGCGAGAGTAGGACTGCTTCCACTTTTTCTTCTTACCCTCCCACCCACCCTTTTCTGGTAAGGAAGTGCAACGTTTTCAATTCTCTTCTCAAAGTTCAAACTAGGATTCACGTGTTCGGGGTTTCCGTAGTACCATAGGTTGTGTGTGTGTGAGTGTGTAATCCCTTGTCTATCTGTTGCATCCAAGTTGTTATCTTATCTACCTTTGGTTATCAACTGTTGGTACATTCCATACCGACAGGCTTTTGTAAACCGACGCAATCTATCTTCCTCTTTGTATCCGACGCTATCTTGTTTGGGGTGTTCGTTTCCGTAGTTACCAATCTTTAGGTTTCGTCGTGAGAAGAAGGGGTTAGGATATGTGTTCCACTTGTTCATGTGCGGAGTAATGATTTGAGTGCGGGATGGAGTCGCGACCATACCACTACTTGTATCATTCGCTTTTGTATATTGAATCGGTAGAGTCACTAATCTTGATTCGTTAAGTAATTTTAGCATCTATTGGTATTTTAATGCGAAATTTGTGGAAAATTTTTCTTTGATATATTTGTGTACCACACCTTTTCGATCGTGTGCGATATGCTTAATATCTTTTAGGTGCTATGAACTTTGTTGATATTTTAATATCATCTCAAGAATTGTATCCTTTAATCTTGGTTAATTCCATCTTGGTACTATTTTGGATTATTATCATTCTCCATTATAGTAATCGACTTGAGTTTTATATCAATGACGGATGGCTCCCCACGGATCGAAGAGGACATTCCTCGGAATCGGGCTCATTGTCAAGCATAGCTAATGCTTTGGCGGCAATGCAAGAGAACCAGCAGCGCTTCGAGGAGAGCGTCAGAAGGAATGAGTTTGCTCCACTTCCTCCACCTCCCAAGCGTGGTGACATCAAGAGCTTCCTCAAGTTCAACCCTCGTCAGTTTGATGTGTCTGACCGACCTCTTGACGCGGATGATTGGCTGCGCGAGATCTCAAGGTTGCTCGAGACTGCTGATGTTCCAGAACAGGAGTGGGTCAAGTGTGCTACCCACCTTCTCAAGGGAGATGCAGCTCTTTGGTGGGAAAACTACTTGAAGGCAAGCTGCACTGGGTTCCAGCCAACTTGGGAGAGGTTCACTGCAGCTTTCAAGGAGCAGTTTCTCTCAGAGATTGTGATGGAAAGGATGAAGGAGGCTTTCCTCAACTCGAAGCAGGAAATGATAACGCCAACACATATATCAGAACTTCATGAACCTGTCTCGCTATGGTGGTGATGAGGTATCGATGACAAGAAGAAGCGAAAAGGTTGAGCAAGGGCTCAATGCGTCGATCAAGTATGCAATCACGCATGCAAGACCGCAACCTTCTGGAACTACTGACACAAAGACTACAAGAGGAGGCAAGGTGCAAATGTTTGAGGAGTCCAAGAAACATAACAGGGATGTATCAAGCTCTGCAGCTATGGCAGCTCCTTCTAAGCGGCGTGTCGGGTTCCTAACACCCCACCGTCGCTCCGGCTCCACCAAGACCTGCAAGTTTCGCCAAGGCCATCAAACTTCACCACCGCTCCCGGGGCTACAACAACCACTACAGAGCGCTGGCGTGAGTCCTCGGCTACTCTGCCCACGCTCACCGGTGCTCGCTTGTGTGGAGATCCTGGACATCAAAACTGGAACTGTCCAATGAAGAACAAAGCTCTCCCTCAACCCCCGCCAAGATCTGCAACAAGCTCTCCTTCGGTTCGTGCACCACCGCCTCGGGCTCTCAACATCAACACTAAGCCCGGGTCTGCGGTCGTGCGTGCCAACTGCGTCAACGCCTCTCAAGCTGAGCTCGCACCTGGAGTTGTAATGGGTATGCTATCCGTTAACTCAGTCCCTGCACGAGTTCTCTTTGATTCTGGTGCATCGCATTCTTTCGTGTCTCACAAGTTTGCATACGAGAATGTGTTAACTCTGGATCCTCTCCGTACGAAGCTAATGGTCCTATCTCCGGGGTCCAACATGAGGGCTGAGTATATCAGTCGTGGCAATAAAGTTGAGATTGGTGGTTCTTCATTCTTGGCTTCTTTGATTGTTCTGGGCAACTCTGACATTGATGTCATTTTGGGCATGGATTGGTTAACAGCAAATGCAGCTGTGATTGATTGTGCTGAACGCTCAGTGTCTCTGAAGATTCCTGAAGGCCATGTAGTCTTTTCTCCAAGTCTGACTCCTGCTTGTCGGCTCTATTCCTTGGCTCAATAATGATGCTATGGAAGCTATTCAGGTGTACCCGGTCCGTGAGTTCCAGATGTCTTTCACGAAGAGTTGCGGTATGCCTCCGGATCGCGAAGTTGAATTCGTGATTGAGCTTGAACCCGAACGGCTCCTATCTCCAAGAGGCCATATAAAATGGGTCCTTCTGAGTTGGCTGAACTCAAACGACAACTTGATGAACAAGAGAAGTTGGGTTTCATTCAACACAGCACTTCTTCTTGGGGTAGCCCAACAATCTTTGTGAAGAAGCGTGACAGAACCGATAGGCTATGTGTTGACTACCGGGCTCTCAACGCTAAAACCATCAAGAACAAATATCCTCTTCCTCGGATAAATGATCTATTCGATCAGCTGGCAGGAGCTGTGGTGTTCTCTAAGCTGGACTTGAGAAGTGGTTATCACCAAATCAAAATTCGCAAAGAAGATGTGCCCAAAACAGCTTTCACCACCCGCTATGGCCTGTACGAGTACACGGTCATGTCTTTCGGCCTCACCAACGCACCTGCTACCTTCTCGAGGCTGATGAACTCCGTTTTCATGGAGTACCTGGACAAGTTTGTGGTATATCCGGATGACATTCGGTCTATTCCAAGTCCAAGGAGGAGCATGAAGAACACTGCGGTGTGTCTGAACGAATAAGCTTCGTGAGAACCGCTTGTGCAAAGTTCTCTAAGTGTGAGTTTTGGCTGCTCAAGTAACATACTTGGGACATGTTATCTCCGCCAAGGGCATTGCAGTCAACCCGAAACCGTGAAGACAATAGTTGAATGGCTTCCTCGCTAATGTCAAGGAAGTGCGAGTTTTCTTGGCTAGCTATTGCCGCTTTGTTCGAACTTCTCAAAGATAGCAAAGCCTCTTACCGACCTCCTCAAGAAAGGCAAGAAGTACTGTGGACTCTGCTTGTCAAGAAAGTTTTGAGACACTCAAAGAGAAGCTCACTTCCACACCAGTCTTGGTTCCTCCGGCTACATCTAAGCCTTTCCAGATATTCTGTGACGCCTCTTTGCAAGGATTGGGTGCGGTCCTTAGGCAAGAGAGACAGGTGGTTGCTTATGCCTCTCGTCGCTTGAAGACGCATGAGATCAACTATCCCACACATGACCTCGAGTTAGCAGCAGTTGTCTTTGCTTTGAAGCTATGGAGGCACTACTTGCTTGGTAACCGCTAGAGATCTTCTCGACCACAAGAGTTTGAAGTATATCTTCACTCAACCGGATCTCAACCTTCGGCAGAGGAGATGGATTGAAGCAATCAATGACTTTGATGTGAGCATCAACTACACCGGGAAAAGCAAATGTCATGGCAGATGCTTAAAGAAAAGCTTATGTAAACAGCCTCATGGTAGAAGAGCGTGACCTCTCTTGTGCGAGGAATTCCGTCGGTGAACACGGAAATTGTGGAACAAGGGCATCTCTGAACCTTCCGCTACTCTCTTGGAAGAACAGATTCGTTCTCGTCAGCTTGGTGATCCGCACACCAAAAAGCTCATCGCTAAGCTTGACCTTCCGAAGTATGAGTCCTTTCATGTTGATGATCAAGGCATGCTCTTCTTTGAACACCGGATGTTTGTTCCAAACTACCCGGGTCTGAGAGACCAAGTTCTCAAGGAGGCACATGATTCGGTCCTTTCTATCCATCCTGGCAGCACAAAGATGTACATGGACTTGAAAACACAATACTGGTGGCCTGGGTTGAAACGGTATTGTGCCAAGTATGTCTCAGAATGTGATGTCTGTCGCAGAGTCAAGGCTGTCCATCGAAACCATTTGGTCCGCTACAGCCATTGAAACCTCCTAATGGAAATGGGAGAAAGTTGAGATGGACTTCATCACTGGTTTTCCAAGGTCGCAGAAGGGCAACAATGCAATTTTGTTGTCATCGACAGCTTTCTAAAGTGGCTCATTGCTTCCCAGTCAAAGAAACAATTTCTGGAAGTCAGTTGGCTGAGCTCTATATCAATAGGATTGTCTCTTTGTATGGGGTTCCACTTGAAATCAGTTCAGACCGTGGAAGCATCTTCACCTCAAAGTTCTGGGAGAGTTTCCAAAAAGCTTTGGGAACAAAGTTGAACTTAAGACTCCTTACCACCCTCCGCAAGGACAAGTGGAGAGAATCAATCGACTGGAGGACATGCTTAGAGCTTGCGTCATCTCTTTTGGCATGAAGTGGGAGGAGTGTCTTCCATATGCTGAATTCTCCTACAACAACTTCTTCAGAAGAGTCTCAAGATGGCACCATTCGAGGCTCTCTATGGTCGCAAGTGCGTAACTCCAATTGGTTGGTCAGTGAGAGAGAATCTGGTTTGGCCCCGACATTGTAACACAAGCAGAGGAGAAGGTGCATATCATTCGAGAACACGAAGATTGCTCGAGTCGTCGAAGAGCAACTACGACAGAAACACACAGATATGGTGTATGCCTCGGTGATCTCGTCTACCTTCGTGTCACTCCCATGAGAGGAACACACCGCCGTATCAAAGGAAAGTTGGCTCCTAGATACATCGGTCCTTTCAAGATACGTGGTAGAAGAGGAGAAGTTGCTTATGCACCGGAGCTTAGGAAAAACTCAAAGTCCATGATGTTTTCCACATCTCTCAGCTCAAGAAGTGCTTCAAAGATCCCGGCAAGACCGTGGATCATGAGCTAATCGACCTCCAAGAAGATCTGTCTTATCAAGAACACCCCACCAAAATCCTTGAGACCGCAGAACGAAGGACGCGCAACAAGTCCATCAAGTTTTGCAAGGTGCAGTGGTCACACCATTCTGTTGATGAAGCAACATGGGAGCGTGAAGATGAACTCCGTGCCAACCATCCTTCTCTCTTTGTATCTTCTTCTTCTTCCTAGAATCTCGGGGCGAGATTCCTGTTTAGTGGGGGAGAGTTGTAGCATCCCAGTTGTCTAACCCCTGTAATGCTACTGGTTATAATAATAAAAAGGGCCACTTCCAACATATAATTGTTGCATCATCATCATATCATGCTCATACCATCATACCACCTTGCATTTAAGCATCATATAAAACCTTTTCTTGTTTGGTTCTTATCTCATGTGCATGATTAATTGTAGTTGCCTCTTGATATTGTATTTGGTTCTTGATATATTGTTAAATGCCCAAGTTGAGTTGAGGGCATCTCTCTTATTGACTCCACCACCTTTTCTTTCACCACCTTGTTTCCACCATCCAACTAATATGAGCTTGGCATTTTAGTTTTGAGTATCTCTAGCTCATGTTGTTGGTTGGATCCACCCATCATCTTTTGCTTGGCCTTTGCCCACTTTTTGGGAATGCAAGGATTAAAGCCACATGAAATAATGTTGTTTTCACAATATAACCTTTTGGCATTAATTATTTTGCATGGGCCATGCAAGTGCCACCTTTTTCTAGTTTTTGGCCTTTGCTTGTTTTTCCTAAGTGGATCTTTTCCTTTGGCTTAATCTTGTTTGGGCTTGTAGTTTCTTCATCAAAACCATCTCCCTCTCTTCTTCCCTTTAGCTAAACCCCTACCCCATGCTCCATGCACACACATGTGCTATGTGGCATGCACAACACAAACCACCCCTTTTCTTGGTTCTTGCTTGGTTTGTTTGAATCATGCTTGGACCAAAGAGAACCACCCCATCATCTTGTTCACCTCTCCCTATCTTTCCCCCCCTCTCTTTTTCTTGATCATGTGTGTTTGAATTGAAGCATGCATGATCAACCTTAAGTACCATCACCTCTTCTCTCCCCTCTCTCTTAGTCCACCCTAAATCTACCTTGTCATCCCCCATTCTACCTAAACAAAACCTAAGCTACATCCTCTCTAAACAAAACCTAAGCCACTTTTCCCCTCTAATCTACATCCCTCTAAACCAAACCCTAAACTACCCTTTCCTCTAAACCAAACCCTATCTACCCTCCCATCTAGCTTCCTTGCATGATCACCAAGCCCTGCCCCAGCTCGCCACTCCCCCTCTCTCGACCTGCTGGACCCACCTAGCTACCCCCACACGCCCAAGGACCCCCACACTCTAACCCTAGCTCCAACCCTGCCCTAGCCGAGCCCCCTCTCCTCTCCCCTCTTTTTCTCTCCCTAGCCTCACCTGCCCACGCCCCCAGGTCCACCTGCTCCCCGCCTCGCTTACCCCACTGCCCCCCCTCTAGTGCTCGCTTGCCTCGGTCGAGTCGAGCCTAGCACGTGAGGGAGGGAAACAGGGACCCCGACGCCACCCTGGCCAGCATCCCCTCCCCCACGCAACCCTCCTGTCCCTCGTTCTTATCCTCCCTCACCTCCTCTGCCTCGCCATATCTCCCCTCCAGAGCCGCTTCCTTCCTCCCCTTTTCTCTCCCGACGACGCCCGGCGTCTGCCTTCACTGCCGCCCACCTTGCCGGACGCTGCGCGTCGCGACAGGAGCCGTGGAGTCGAGGTTGGTCCCGCTTCACCGGAGCGCCGCCATCGAGGAGGAGAAGCCTCACGGACACCGACGCCGCTCCGATGGAACACCCTAGCTACGCCGGCGTCAGCCCCGCCGCCGTTCACGACCTCCCCGACCCGATCCAACCACGCCACCGAGCCCGCGGTGAGCTCCTAGCCCTCCCAGACAACCTCCTGCTCGTAGTCGTTTCCTGGTCGCGTTGTTCGTTTGGTCGAGCGCCCTCCGTGCGCCAGAGTCGTCGTCGTCTGCCGCTAGCACCGCGCGCCGTTAGCCCTATCTAGCACGCGAGCTACCCCCTAACATCAACCCGCAGCCGCAGCTCAAGGTCACAAGAAGCGCCCGGCCGCGGGTTCGAGTCCCACCTCGCGCATGCCAAGGCGATGCACGCGCGAGAAGAGGAACAGGGCTCTGAGGCCCTTTTCCCATAAAACCCCCTCCGTTTTTGTTTTCCTCAACCGCGCCCCTCAAGGCCCACCAGGCAGCCACCGTGAACAACTTTCCGATAACCCCCTGGCTTCTTTCTTTTCTAAACCCGCGGTCCCTAGGAACCCCACCTGTCAGTCTCTGCGCAGTTTTATAAAAAGGCTCCTGGATATTTTGTGTATCAACCCGCGGCCCCTGGTCTCCCAGCCACTGGCGCGTGGGCCTCTGTTGCCTGGCCCATCTGTCAGCGACTGAGGCTCGCTGCAGCTGGGTGTAAAAATCATTTCAGCTTATCTGTTTTCAAATCCAGTTTAAATAATTCAAATTCAAAATTCAAACCAGTAATTAAATAACTTTTGACTTGTAATTTCAAATTTGACAAATAATATATGTTTTTGATTCAGAAAAATGAGAGGATTCCAAATATGCCATCCATATTGTCTTTTGCACAATTAAAATTCCAAGTTTATTTAAATTACACCAATTGCCACTAGAATTTAATAATTTAATAACTTTTGTTTTATAATTCCAAATTAAGCAAATGATATGTCTAAAATGATCAGCTCGACGAGACCTTTCTGTTTATGATATCCATGACTTCAATTGCAGCATGCATCATATAAAAATATAATGAACAGCAACTATTATGGCAACAAAATGTGACTAAAACCCAATTCAAATGTTATTTCTTGTCCTCCACACCTCACCCATGCCATGCTACTTATTGCCATGCAACTTGTGCATCATTCATCATGGCATGATTGTTTGCTTGACGCATTTAATTCCAATGCTTGTGCTCTATATTCATGTTGGCCTTGTTTGTTTGGTTTTTCTCGGATAGACACTGAGCAGGGGTTGTATCAAGAGAACCAGGAGCACTACCCAGATCCGTCCCTCGCTTCAACTGAGATACCAGGCAAGCACTTCCACATGCTTGCATACATACAGTACCTATTGTCTCTATCTTATTCTTGCATCATTGAGTCGCGATTGCATTAAATTGAATCCCAAGTATGCATAGCCTTTACTTTTAAACCCCACCAAGCTTGTTCCTCCACCCCATGAGCCATTACTATAGGAGTTGTTTGAGCCATGCGAGTCAGAACAACATGTGTAGGGTATGTGAGAGTCTTGAATAATGAGGTACCTAAACAACTTAACCCGAGTAGTTCGGGATAACTAAAGAAAGTGGCGCCGTGAGCAACATCTGCTATTTGGTTTTTCCTGCTCACTTGTGTCCGTAAGACCCGATTACTTGATTCCTGTTCCTTGATTTATCGCTATCCACATCCGGAGGTATATGGGACCCCCAGGCGAGCTTGATTCCGTCTTATTTCTTGGGGCCACAAACTAGTTTGAGGTTTTATTTACTATCCTGTACCTATGCCATGCTACTTTACGTATTTAAATTGTGCGAGGAGCACACTATACTGTTAGGATCGTGGCACGATTCCTGGTGCTGTGTCGACAAGCCCAGCTTTTGGGTTCCCGATCGTCACTCTGGCCGTCCCCACAACCTTGAGTTCGTCTCGAGCTTGCTTACTATGGTGTACTTCAAGGTGGCCCCTGAAATAATTCTGAATTCTGTGATTGTTCGTCGTGAAAGCCTCGTTGGGTTTTGATTTGGTTTTTCCGAGGTTGATCGGCGTGTTGCTATTGGTGCACCCGGCGGGTAAAACTTTCAAAGCCGTGTCCATGGATATGGACGACTTGGAGCACGTTTCTCGATCATAGACAAGCATAACTAAAGTACCGCCTTAATCGACTAAGTAACTTGACTAGTAAATAGTGCAACACTCATGGAATGGTTAATAAAATTGCCAACGGATGGGGGTTGTTCGTCCGCTTCCTTGTTGGTAAGCAGGGGGGAGGATGGATCGGATGAGATTACCATTATAACTGTTGTACTTAAATTCACGGACCACCGTCTATCATTGGTTAGGCGGATGATTAGCGTTATCGTAGAATTGCTAGGGTTTATCTTTCGCTGCAATTCGTCACCCAGTGTTGTGTCCCCTTTAGAGGCATTAAGACTTGCTGAGTACCCTTAGGGTCTCACGATAAATTCTTGATTCAGATGAACAGGTACCTTCACGGATCTGACATCGGTGGAAGAAGCCGAAGATGTGAGCAACGATCGCTCGTAGAGATTCCGGAACGGGATCCGTGAGACCTGAGTTGGGATGTGCTTATTTCTATGGCATCTTATGCCGATTTGCTTCTTATCCGTACTCGGATTTTGTTTGCCGCTTGCATGATACTGATGTGTTGTATGAGGAAGTATCCTAAAATATAGATCTATCTAGGTCATTTGAATCTTGCCATATGGCGTTGCTATATTTCCTTTCTTTCTAGATGGTATGGCTCTGATGTACTCTTGTATGGTGGCTTGCGTACATACCCACTTGTGTACGTAGTTGATCCCTTCACGACCACGCCCGCCAGACAGGTCCCGTTGAGAGGGTAGTGGTTGGGACGTCTGAAAGGACTACCAGTGAGTGGCTTTTGGGGCCCCACCGTACTATTTCAACCAATACCACTCATCCAGGCTTGTATCTAGGAGCGTAGTTCACCGAGGTAGTTACAGATCGATTTTCCCAACCTCAAAGCCACGGTCAAACAATAACTCTCTAAGGTGCTCATACCACGTGCGTGGGGCTTGCTTGAGCCCATAGAGCGCCTTATCAAGTTTGTAGACATGGTTTGGGAAGTTGGGGTCCTCAAATCCCGGGGGTTGCTTGACATATACCAATTCATTCAAGGGACCATAAAGGAATGCACTTTCTACATCCATTTGTTGCAACTTAAAGTTATGGTGTGCCGCATAAGCAAGAAGGATACGAATGGACTCAAGGCGAGCCACGGGTGCATAAGTCTCTCCATAATCAATGCCTTCAATTTGGGAATAACCTTGTGCAACCAATCTAGCCTTGTTCCTTACAATAATACCATGCTCATCTTGCTTGTTCTTGAATATCCACTTTGTTCCAATAACATTGCGGCAATCCTTTGGCTTCTGAACTAACTTCCATACTTTGTTTCTCTCAAAGTTGTTGAGCTCTTTGTGCATAGCTTCTAACCAATCCGAATCTTCAAGGGCTTCCCACACTTTATTTGGTTCAATCATGGAAATGTGAGCTTGATGTTCACTGAACCTCTTCAATTGTGCTCGTGTGGAAATTCCTTTCCTTAAATCTCCAACAACATTTTGGAGAGTGTGGTCTCTTATTTCCAGCATTCTTTCCTTTCTAGCTTCGCGACGAGCGTGGATCTCCTCATTGTTTCTTGGAGGACCCTCTTCATCATTTTTATCCTCGTCTTGACCATCAACTTGACCTTGGTCATTATTGGATTCATTCTCTATATTGGGAGGCACGGATTGACCTTGGTCTTGATCAAGTGTTCTTCTAGCCTCAACTTGAGCACCCCTCAAAAAGGCTTGGATGGATCTTCCTTGGCAAATTGACTTGACTCCACTTGACACCCCATCAGATGGATCAAGTTCCCTTTGACTAGAGTTCACACATTGATCACTATGTTGAGGGTCCACATCTTGTCTTTGGCTTGAGTCAACGTCCTCCTCGGTAGATGGAGCATGTTGACGTTGTGAAGATGAGGGCTCCACTCGAGTG
This sequence comes from Avena longiglumis, assembly GCA_030063025.1. NCBI lineage: Eukaryota > Viridiplantae > Streptophyta > Magnoliopsida > Poales > Poaceae > Avena > Avena longiglumis. The sequence continues at coordinate 448,284,654 of CP125974.1, read as the reverse complement.
GAGCATAGTTCTTCTCGATCCGCCATAAGGGGTTCCTCAATGGGGCGGATATAACCCACACCCATTCTTCCTATGGCATCCTGAGGCATTTCAACATCTGCATCACAAGCATCAACACGCCCACCTTGGGGACCATCATATTCTTCGAAGGTCACACTACAAGATTCTATGACGGCTCCGGAGAGCTTGTCATAGATTCTATAAGTGTGAGATTCGAGACCATAGCCAACAAAAATACCCTCTAATGCTTTAGATTCGAATTTGGACAAACTAACACCTTTGATGAGATAGAAACACTTAAAACCGAACACCCGGAAATAAGATATGTTGGGCTTGTTACCGGTAAGTATCTCATATGGAGTCTTGTTGATTTTCTTGCGGAGGTAGAGCCGGTTTGAAGCGTGACAAGCGGTGGAGACGGCTTCGGCCCAGAAGTTGTATGGAGATTTAAACTCCGCCAACATGGTCCTAGCCATCTCAATAAGAGTCCGGTTCTTCCTTTCGGCCACACCATTTTGTTGAGGGGTGTATGCGACGGAATATTGATGCTTAATTCCCTCATCACTAAGGAAGTCATTCAAGGTGTAGTTCTTGAACTCGGTGCCGTTGTCACTTCTTATAATCAACACGAGAACATTGTGTTGCCATTGAACCAAGTTGATGAAGTCGATAAAAGTCCTTTGAGTTTCACTCTTCAACTTGAAGAAATAAACCCAAGAGTATCTTGAAAAGTCGTCAACAATCACCAAACAATATTTCTTCCCACCAAGGCTTGCATGAGATGGAGGACCAAATAGGTCCACATGAAGAAGTTCCAAGATCTTGTTAGACTTGATTTGGTTCGTGGGCTTATGAGGAGCGTCATGCATCTTCCCTAGAACACATGCCCTGCAAACACGATCTTTGGCAAAGGAAACATTTTCTTTTAGTCCAACAATATGGCCCTGTTTATGGAGACTTTGCAAAGTTCTCATATTGACATGGGCTAGTCGGCGGTGCCATAGCCAGCCCACATCGGCCTTTCCGTATAAGCACATCGGACCTGCAGTGGCTTGCCCCGAAAATTCCACCACATACAAGTCATTTTCGACGTACCCAACGAAAGCGACCTTGAGAGACTTGCTCCACATGAGGACCACAATATCATTATCAATAAAGACGGCAAAGCCCATCTTTCCAAGTGCACGGACAAAAAGTAAATTGTAACCAAGGGTTTCAACAAGCATGATGTTCACGAGTGTAATGTCATGAGCCACCACTACCTTGCCGAAACCCATTACCGTAGATTTTGACTTGTCGGCATATGTGACGGTGATTTGATCTTCATTTGACACCAAGTCCTTGACAATAGACGAGCTTCCGGTCATATGACAAGTGCAACCACTATCAAGCACCCATTTTGAACCTTCGGAAGCATAGGTCTACAAAAGATCAAGCTAGTTTTTAGGTACCCATTTTTCAATGGGTCCTCTTTTGTTAGCAACAAGGGTCTTAGGAACCCAAATAGACCAAGCAATATAACCATCATACGGACCAACATATTGTGCATACACATCACCATAGTAATCACGCATTAGAACATAGTGAGTGTTAGCACTTCCCGCAAAATTGTCATGAGACATAGTTTTGCCAATTGTGGTCTTACTTCCCACAATGGTCTTGTTGGTCTCTTGTGCGGGCTTGTCCTTCTTCTTCTTGTTGTTCTTCTTCTTTGTTTTGGAGACAAAACCAATGCCCCCTTTATCACCACTACGCCTTTGCGTGCTCAAAAGATCATCAATAGACTTGTTACCTTGTGGAAATGTGGTCTTTGCAAACTCCCCCTTCAACCTAGCATTCTCTTCAAGGATAGTCGTGCTACTCGATGGAATGAAGTTACTAGGTGAAGGAATATTGGCCAATTGAGTTTGAAGCGTTTCATGGGACTTTGTGAGAGACAAGAGTTCACTCTCCAAGGCTTTGTGGGCCTTGTTAAGCAAGCTAAAGTCCTTGGCAAGTTTTTCATGAACCACACCAAACTCAACCTTGTCCTTTTTATCTCTTTTGTATTTAGAAATAGCATGATCACGCTCTTTAATGAGTTTGTTAACAATGATGTCATTGGCATCATCAAGCCCTTCAAGTTTTGACTCAAGGGACAACCTAGTCTCTTGTTCTTCTTCTAGAGCATTGCTTAAAGTCTCTAGTTCAATCATATGTTCATGCCCAAGTTTACATCTAACATCTAGAAGCTCTTGAGTGTGGGAGAGTTGATCTAAGATGTTCCCAAAATGTAGTTTAGCATCACCTTCTAGGTTAGTCATGAACTCATCAAAGGCAATTAATTCCTTTTTAACATTAAGGGACATTTCATCATCAATTTCATCATTGTCTAATTGAGTAGAGTGGGATGATGAGGATACCTCCGTTCCTCTTGCCATAAGGCAAGTGACGTCCTTGGAGGAAGAGTTCTCATTTGGAGAGTCGAAGAGTGAGAGTGTCGGAGTAGAGGTGGTGGCTAGAGCAGCCATACCATGTGAGGTTTCTTCTTCTTCCTCATCTTCATCATCGTCATTATCGGAGGAGTATTCTTCATGAGTGATCAAGACAATTTCTCCCGATTTCTTGTTGATGGGGTTCTTTTTGATGAAAGGTTTCTTGTAGGGTGCCTTGAGAGTCTTCTTCAACACAAGCTTCCCACCATTATCTTCTCTCTTCTCATAGGGGCAGCTTGCCACAAAGTGGTAGCGGTCACCACAATTGAAGCAAGTTCTCAACCTAGTGGCATTCTCTCTTTTCCCATTTGGATTGCTTCTTCGTTGCATTTCCATCTTGGCCTTGGCGGATTCTTCCAAAAGTTCTTTGCATAGAAAGCCATATATTGACTATGAGCAATCTTGACATCATCGGGATGGTCCAAGGAGGCCTTCATCACTATCATCTTCATCTTCAAAGTTCAGCTTTGGCCTTTAAAGCAACATTGACCACATTGCTCATACCGAGGGCACGAGCACGGGCATCTTTGGCGTTCTTGGCGACCTTAAAAGTGGCCATCTCTTGCATAACCGTTTGAGGTCATGAGATGGTAGTTGTGTCTTCCTTGTAAGCTCTTCAAGTCGGTGGGCTCAAAAGGCATGAGTGCACTCACATATTTCCTTTTATCCATGCATCATCCACATGTGAGGCACCCACATTTCTAAAAGCGGTGGCGGTGGTCTTGAGCCTTCGATACATGTCTTCATGATCTTCACCTTCTTTCATGTAGAAACCTTCGGCTTCATTGCTTAGAGCATCATATCTGTTCCTCCTCATACTCTCATTTCCAACAAACAACACAGTGAGAGCATCCCAAGCTTCCTTGGCAATGCTAAAGTGCTCAATGTGTGGATAATCCTTTGTTCCCAATCATTGTTGAATCATATGCAAAGCAGTGGCATTGAGTTGACTATTGACAACCTCTCTTCTTGTCAAGTTGTTTGGATCCCCAATAAAGAGTCCATGCTCGATGATGTTCCATAGTTCAATGCAAGAGTTGCGCATATGAGTTCTCATTAGTGATTGCCATTGAGCAAAAGTAGCAGACTCTTCAAGCTTAGGTGGGTCACCTCTATTGTACACATGAGGGTGAGGGATGGGAGGATCGGGAGAGTACCAAGAATCACGGTGCTCGCCCTTCCCCCCATCAGGTTGTGTGGAGGAATTAGCATTGTCTAGTTTATCCCCTACCACCATACCTTCGGGGGATACCGGAGTATTCCCTTTAGGTGCGGGTGGTAGTTCCTCTTGAGGGGATGGGGGTGATGAGCCATCTTTGTCTTTAAGAAGTTGCTCAAGCATCTTCTTGACTTCGTTGACCAAGGAAGAGCTCAATCTTGTTTCCAAGTTTCTGAGATATTCCATGGTCACCGGAGTTGACTCACTACCACCATCCCCTTCTTGGCTACCCATATTCTCTTAGGCGGTAAAGCCCGAATAAAGACCCGAGGCTCTGATACCAATTGAAAGGATCGTATGGGCACCTAGAGGGGGGGGTGAATAGGTGCTACTTCAAATTTTCTTCTTTTTTCAAATTAAGGTTTGACAATAAGGTAAATTCTCTAGATAATGCAACTACGGTGAATTTACCTATATGACAAAAAGCAAGGGCTACCACAACACAAAATAGTAACAAGTAAGTAAGATGCGGTAAAGGATAGAGGTAACCGAAAAGTGGACGCGGAGACACAAGGATTTGTTTCCCGTAGTTCCTTCCTTTTGAGGGGAAGTACGTCTACGTTTGGAGAGGGGGTGGTTTCAAACCACCAACGCCACGAGAGGCCTCCCTTGTTCTCCGATGAATCTCACCCCAAAGGGATCGATTCACCTTCCACTATATCGGCAACCTTCAAGGTGGAAGCCGGCACCGTTACAAGTTTGGGGCACACATCCACAACTTAATCGGAGGCTCCCAGATACAAGCAAGCTGTCAAAGCAATCAAAGACAAGCTTGTAAGAACAAAAACAAGAGCTAGGGTTTCCAACAAAACACTAGAGCAAAGGGGGGTCCCTCAATGAAATGAGGGGGAAATGAAGAACTCTTTTGGTGAAGTAGTAGATCGGGAACTCCTCCTTCGATTCCCCAAAGATCAAGGACTTTGGGTGGTTGGACGATGAGATCTTGAGAATTTGAGTGGCTCCAATGGACTCCAATGATGGGCAATGACTTTAATGAGCTGAGCACTTTGTCCCAAGGTAGGTGGAGGGGTATTTATACCCCTCCACGAAATATATGGCCGTTGGAGCATTAAATGACCGGTAGTACCGGTACTCAAGCGGTACTACTGGTCCAGTACCGGACCAAGTACCGGTGGAGACCTTGTTCTTCAAAAATCTTCAGTCTTGGGCGGTACCCTCTTGCGGTACTACCCCCTAGCGGTAGTACCGGACGTAGTAAGCGGTACTACCGGTTCGAGTGGTAGTATCGGTCCCAAGTACCGCTTATCTTGACCAAAGCGGAGAGGAGGTGCTAGTCGGTATGCACGGTGCCGATGAGCGATACGACCGCCTCAAGCGGTAGTACGCTTGTATCAAGCGGTACTACCGGTTGGGCGGTAGTCTTGCTCCGTGTACCGGTGGAGTCTGACTAGTACTCACCCTTCTCACTTTGATCGGTGCCAACCAGATCTTGGAACCGTAGTACCGGTGTCAAGCGGTAATCTGGGTTGCGGTCCGTACTACCGGTTGACCTGTAAGTTTTCGCAAGGGAAAAAGCTATGCCATGACTTGTGCCTTCTTTTATCACTCTTGTGATAAACTTAGTACACGGTTAAATCGATAAATGTATTGTTATCAAACAACAAAATCAGAGGGATAGAAAAATGCTCTTTCAGGGGTGTTCCAGGACGTTGGATCCAGCTCGCATGGACGGCTGTTACCAGCTTCTTGCGATGATCCGTTGGTAGGCTAGTCCTCTCTTCTAATTGGCTCGATCTAGTGCCCACGGATCGAGGGTCGGCTTGCCCGTTTCATATCTTATTTTGCCACCATTTTCTATTTACGACGAAAAAAACTTCGCTTGCAACATTGTTCGTTATCCTAAGATATACATGCGTGTATAGTATGGTCACATTATACAAACTATATCGTGATTCTAGTCATAATATTGGTAGTTTTGTCTGAAAGTCGTGAAATCTTAAACATGATAAACCATTTTTGACAAGGATTTTTTGTGATGTAATCGGATCCACTTCCTACCGATTCGGTAGAAACTTATCTTTTTCACCTGGGGTGGACGGAAAGGTTTGAGATCCCCGGTTGGGACATTGTCCATGTAAGGTGGTCTACTATTTTTAAAAAATGGGTGGTATCATTTTGAATTAGACCTTTGGTGGTTGCTTTACAAAACGCCCTGTTTTTGGCGCTCGGAAAATAGAAATTGTTTTTTCATGCGACAAAAAGGAAAACTTCCTCATACAACATTGTTCTCCATCCAAAGATGCACATGCGTGCATAATATGGGCATATTATCACAAACTTTGCCACGATTCTAGCCATAACATTGGTCGTTTGGCCTGAAAACCATGAAACCTCGAACATGATAAGTCATTTCTGAGAAGGGTTTTTTGAGATGCAATCAATATACCAAGTTTGGAATTTTTCTTGAAACTATGTAACATAAAATGACACCACACAAAGGATTTACATTGTTCGGACCAGTTTTGAATTTCTTATGCCCGTTTCAAACTATGGTTAAAACGACAGGCATGAAGGTTCTTAGCTAGGAGATGAGCCTCGCTAAACTTGCATCGGTTCTTTGATAAAATAGCTGCTTTTCCTTAAGTCGGAGCGGGTAGGATGGAGTAGTAGGGTTCCTCGGCATTCTAGGGTTTAGAGGCCAGAGAGGAGGCGTGGCCGGCGGTGGCTTGGGCGGCGACGATGGCATGGCAGCGGCGCGAGGTGGCGGCGGCGCGACGGGCTCGTGAGGAGGGGTTGTGGTGGAGTTATGGTTTGGGGCAGCCCCCTCCCCTCTATTTATGAGAGGAAGGGGCAGCTAGAGAGGGGAGGTTGAATCTCTCCTCCTTGGCGTGTGGTGTAGGAAGAGGAGGTTTCCTCTCCACCCTCCACCAGGATACATTGTCCCAGTTTGACTTTTCAAACTTGCTTTTTGACTTTCAATTTGGAGTTTCATTTCTCACTTTTATTTGCACAGCCCTTTGACCTAGGACATGATGCAACCATTCCACTTTGTCATGACTCATTCATGTACCCATCCCCTTCCGGTTCGGTGAATCTTTTAGACCCTTCTAGATTATTCCGGTGAAAATACCAGAATCATTCCCGAACTCCGGAATTGAACTTTCCTTATATGAATCTTATTCTTCGGACCATTCCGGATCTCCTCTTGATATCCCGGATCCCATCCGAGACTTTGAACAACATTCGGTCTTTCTTACTCACATTCCATATCTATTAGACAACATCGAATCTTTAAGTGTGTCTCCCTACGGTTCGTGAATTATGCAGACATGACCGAGACTCTTCTCCGATCAATAACCAATAGAGGAATCTGGAAATTCATATGGCTCCCACATATTTTTATGATTACTTTGCGATCGAATGAACCATTTACATACGAAACCAATTTCTCTTTGTCTCGCGATATTTTACTTATCCGAGGTTTGATCGTCGGTATCTTTGCATACCCGGTTCAACCTCGTTACCGATAAGTACTCTTTAATTGTTCCTATGATATGTGATCTATTGTGAGCAAGTCACATGCTTGCAAGCTAATTGGATGACATTCCATCGAGAAGGAGTATGTCCATCATATCATTCTTCTAATGATATGATCTCGTTGTTAATAACATCTCAATGTTCATGATCAGGAAACCATGATCATTTATCAACCAACAATCTAGTATTATAAAGAGGGTTTACTAGAGACTCGAATTATTATTATAAAAATGGGGTGGTAGAATTTTAAATTAGCCTTTTGGTGGTTGCTTCACAAAACATCCTGTTTTTGGTGTTCCAAAAATGGAAAATGGCTTTTCCATGTTGCGTGCACAACGGGGACTATAATGCATTGAAATCCCACGAAAACTTGCATGTAGATATAGGATATGTGCGCAGGTGTCCATAGATGCAATATAAGTGATAATAGATATGAAATGTGTGTTGAAATGAGAAAAACGAGAAAAGGTCCTTTGCCGTGTGTCAAGCCTGACATTTGTCGTGTGTCTAACCTGAACACATGGCAAAGATCTTTGCCATGCGTATAATCAGAACACACGGCAAAGATCTTTGCCGTGTGTCTAGTCTAAACACACGGCAAAGACCTTTGCCATGTGTCCTCGGCCACGAACACACGGCAAAGCGATTTAATTTACCGTGCGTCTAACGGTGATACACGGCAAAACCCTTTCGTCAGGTCGGCACTGTTAGCTGGGCAAAGATGTGGGCCTTTCTTTCCTGTTTGCCGTTGGATTTTCCTTTGCCGTGCGCTTTTCTACTGTTTTGCCATGTGTCATTCTTTGCCGTGTGTCTTTATCTATCTTTGCCGTGTGTTTTTTCGTTGCCGTGTGCTTCGAGTAGTTTTGCCGTGTATCCTGTCTTTGCCATGCTTTTTTCAGGAGGACACACGGCAAACATTTCTTTGCCGTGCGCAGACACACGGCAAAGTCCTGGCGCATGGCAACGCCGTGTTTTCCCGTAGTGTAGGTTCCAAGGCTAGTCACAATTTTATAAATCCTAAGTGGGAACTTGTATTTCATATCACAACTCTGTTGTGGTCAAGTCAAAGTCTCAATTCATTTCACAGGTCATTCTGAAAAGTCTGAAGGGGGAACAGTATGGCCACTCCAACTGTCCATAACCGCGGACACGGCTATTCGAATAGTTTGACACTCTGCAGAGATTGTACACTTTCACCACAACATTCGATACATCCGTCAAGAACAAATCCTGAATTCACCATACTCAGTATGCGGATAATCAATCCTAACCTTTCAATTACACGCCCTAGTACAAGCACCTCTCCTGTGAGTTTGGCCTCCCAACCATGACCAACTGTCATCTTGGAGTCTGCAGTGGACAATCTTCACAAGGTAGCCTCGGCTCGGACCTTGGCCGTGAGGGAACTAATACTAAGGAATATAAGTTTCCATTCAAGCCCTACCCAATATTCGGGTATTGTGGTTGTACGATAAAATTGGAATGGTATCGCATCCAGACAACCATCAGTTTTATAAAGGGCTAAGGCTCATGCCTCAACATTCTTATCACCAAAATCCTCAAGTGTTTGGAAACACATGTCCAAAACATTTCAATAGAATGATCCATCATTCCAAGGTTTTCATAACCATTTTTCCACCAAGTATTCCCATCTAAAAGTTGATCAAGTTTTATGCTTAGCACTAGCATCTACAGGTGAGGGTAAGTACTAATGAGGGATGGTAACTAGTGGAGTTTCAACTAAGTACAACCTTATGCCTTGGGATGATATCAGGATTGCTAACTTAGGCCAAATTTTATGCTCTTTATGCAACCTTCAGCATCTTTCCTGTATCTACTAGTCACTTAAGTAGGCATATAGTAATCATAGAACAAGTATGGGTTTGTTGCATCAGTAGGGTATCTTGCAAGGGTTAACTTGCATCAATATCAGTATAAGCTTGCTAAATTGCAAGTGCTAGCTTGCACATTCACTAGTAGTATTTGGCTTGCTAAAGTAGAGTGTCTTGCAAGTTTTAGCTTGCCTTGTGCAGAGCAGTGGTTGAAGTTCTCCTCGGCTTCCACTTCGTAGTATCCTCCTTCCTCCTCGTATCCTTGGTCGGTACTAGCGTCTATGAATAAATACGAGGTACACAATCACCAAACAATACTTAACTACTTGAAATCATCACACACAAGGGTCCTATGGATTATCAAGCATCATCCCTAACATTACAAGGTTAAGGCTTGATTTAATTCCTTTTATTTTCTTAGAAAAGTAATTTATACTCATTGAAAAACTACTTAAGATTTAATATTCTCCAAACCAAATATGGGATCCTGTTGACACATTTCATCACCACATATTGTAGTCCATGGGAATGTGATTTAAAGTGGTGTCACAATTTAATAAGGTTTTACCCTTTTATTTTAATTAATTAAAGTGGCTAGAAATTCTTATGTAGCATTCTTTTATTACTTGAACAATATTTCTGCAAGTAAACCTATATATTTTTATATATTCTGAAAGGTATGGTTAAATGTGATTTTTGAGAGTTGGAATCAACTCAAAAGCTATTATGGTTTAAATTTGAAAAATGTTTGAATGCAGAAAAGCTTCTGCCTTGTTATTTTTACCATGGGTGATCTATAGATCCAAATGACTTCAATCCAACGGGCTTGGATTCAGCATTTACAGACCTTTCGAACAAAATTGGTTTCAGTCAATGTGGTGCAATGAATCGATCTGGGTTGATTTTTGAAGTTGGGTACAGAAGAGTGTTTGAATTGAAATAGAAAAAGGTTTAATTTGAATAACTGGGCTGCGTGGGAAAATTTGCTGGGCCGGCCTGCTAAGCGCAGTGCTCCCACGGGCTGCTTAAGTGGGTGTCCCCACTCGTCAGTGACACGGGGCTGGGCGAAGCGGTATGGGGCGATGTGGATCGTTCGATCTAGTTCTAATCTAACGGCTGAGGGTCATCGTCGACGCGAGACAACGCCGAAGCGAAACCTAGCACGATTGGGGTCTTGAGGGCTCACGGGAGTCTTGGCGGTCGGTAGTGAGAGCGAGCGAAGTCGGCGAATCTCCGGTACCAGTGGCTTCTCTGGGCGGCTCAATCGCTGGCTCCCTTCTTCTCCAGGAGCTCGGTGAAATTCGAGGTGGTGCTCACCTTGCTCTAAGAATGGTGTGCACGATCGGTGGGAGAGGAGTGAGATGGTATGAAGAAATTGTGCGGGTGGCCTCTATTTATAGTCGGCGAGGGATCGCCGGGGTGCAGTGAGCTCGTCCGAGGCGAGGTTACTGATGGCTAATGGCATGGGCAAGGGTAGGGGCGGTGCGGTGTCTCTGGTGATGCTCAACGACATGGTCTCGAGGCATGGGGCGGTGTGGTTTGGTGCAGGCAGGCGGTGCTGCGCAGCGGCGTCTTCGACGGCGGGTGGTGGCTGTGCGGCACAGGGCGGCAAACGGGGATGTCTGGTGGTCTCCTGGGTTGATGGCGATCGTGTGTGCACGCGGTGAGGGCGGCGCGCGGTCTATGGACGCTGGTCGAGGGTGGTGCTCTGGCGCATGCTTGGCATGGTCTCTGGCGGTCTGGGCGCGGCTTGTGCGCATGGTCCAGGGGTTGGCAAGGCTCGAGCAGTGGACAGGGAGTGTTGGTGGACAGTGGGATGCCTCCCAGACAAGGTTGGCACGGCTAGTTCTTCCTCTAGCCTGCTATCCACAATGGGGTGACAAGGGGGTGCTTGGCTGTTCACCATTGATGGCAATGGCAAGCTCACAGGGGTGCTAGTCCTTAGCTAATCTTCCTAGATGATCTACTGAGCTGTGTGTGAGCTAACTAGGGAACAAGTTAGGCCAATTTTACTGCACACTATAGTGTTTGATGTTTGTTTGATTTGTGTCTGCAACCTGTTTGATGAAATGGCCGCATGAAATCAAGTTTTGAATTTTGAAAAGATTTTTGGTGGGTTTGCTAGATTGGTGCTGGTGAGTCTGCAGATGCTTGGGTTTTGAAAGTTGATCTTGTTTGAGTGGTTTTAGAAAAAGTGGGATCTTCCCAAATGATAAAGATTCAATTTTGAATTGTCATTTAAACTATGCATTTGAAAGTTTCTGGATGATCACAAAGTGGGCCTTGATACCTTGTTATGAGTACATTCAAGGGGTGAAAGATCCAGAAAAGTTTCTGTTAGGTTCTGAAAGTTTGAGACAGCCAAAGTAGGCATGGGAGTTAAATTGGCCAAAATGACCATTCATTTCATATATGTGTTTTGATTTACTTGTCTTTAGGAAAAGTGTGGGAAATGTTTTAGATGATGTTCATTTCACCTAAGAAACATTTTATAAGCAATGAAACAAACAAACAAGGTGGTTTTAAAGGAATTCAAAATCCATGCATACACATATGCATGCATTCATAATTTTATTTAACAAAGTTTTTGTTAACCCTAATTTTGATGATTAGAATTTGATGATCCAAGCTTAGTATTTTTGGGATGTTACAAACTTCAACCGAAGTTTCATGATCAATATCATTAGCTTCCTCTCTTATTGGTGTAGGCGCCACTGGAACTACTTCCGGTGCTGCGCTACTCGCAAGTTCGAGAGAAGGTTCAACAACCTCGTCGAGTTCTACTTTCCTTCCAGTCACTTCTTTCGAGAGAAACTCCTTCTCTATAAAGGATCCATTCTTGGCAACGAAGATCTTGCCCTCGGATCTATGATAGAAGGTATACCCAATAGTTTCCTTTGGGTATCCTATGAAGACGCATTTTTCCGCTTTGGGTTCAAGCTTGTCCGGCTGTAACTTCTTTACATAAGCTTCACAACCCCAAACTTTAAGGAACGACAATTTAGGTTTCTTCCCAAACCATAATTCATACGGTGTCGTTTCAACGGATTTAGATGGTGCCCTATTTAAAGTGAATGCAATTGTTTCTAATGCATAACCCCAAAGCGATAGCGGTAAATCTGTAAGTGACATCATAGAACGAACCATATCTAAGAGAGTTTGATTACGACGTTCGGACACAACATTACGCTGTGGTGTTCCCGATGGTGTCAATTGTGAAAGTATTCCGCATTTCTTCAAATGCTCGCCAAACTCGTAACTTAGATATTCACCTCCACGATTAGATCGTAGAAATTTAATTTCTTATTACGTTGATTCTCTACCTCACTTTGCAATTCCTTAAACTTCTCAAAAGTTTCGGACTTATGTTTCATGAAATAGATATACCCATATCTACTCAAGTCATCCGTGAAGGTAAGAACATAACGATAACCACCGCGCGATGCTATACTCATTGGGCCACACACATTGGTATGTATGATTTCCAATAAGTCCGCAGCTCGCTCCATCATACCAGAAAATGGAGTCTTAGTCATTTTACCCATCAGACATGCTTCGCATCTTTCAAGTGATTCAAGAAGTCCATCGGAATGGAGTTTCTTCATATGCTTCACTCCAATATGACCAAGACGACAGTGCCACATATAGTTTGAGTTATCGCTCAATTTCAAATGTTTAGCTTCAATGTTATTAATGTGTGTATTACCAAAATCGAGATTCAATAAAAATAGACCATCTATCAAAGGTGCATGTGCATAAAACATATTACTCATATAAATCGAACAACCATTATTCTTGGACTTAAACAAGTAACCGTCTCGCAATAAACATGATCCTAATATAATGTTCATGCTCAACGCAGGCACCAAATAACAATTATTTAAGTATAAAACTAATCCCGATGGTAGATGAAGAGGTAGCGTGCCAACCACGATCACATCAACCTTTGATCCATTTCTAACACGCATCGTCACCTCGTTCTTCGCTAGCTTCCATTTATTTTGCAGTACCTATTTCGAGTTACAAATATGAGCAACCGAACCAGTATCAAATACCTAGGCACTACTATGAGTACTAGTGAGATACACATCAATAACATGTATATCGGATATACCTTTCTTCTTGATGTTGTCGTTCTTCAAATCCGCCAAGTAGTTTGGCCAATTCCGCTTCCAGTGACCTTCTCCCTTGCAGTAAAAGCACTCAGTATCAGGCTTAGGCCCAGCCTTGGTCTTCTTCGCCGGCACGGTAACTTTCTTACCGCCCTTCTTGAAGTTTCCCTTTTTCTTAGACTTGCCTTGCTTCTTGAATTTGGTGGTCTTATTGACCAACAACACTTGGTTCTCTTTCTTGATCTCCACTTCTGCAGATTTTAACATGGATAAGAGTTCGGCAACGACTTATCCATGTTTTGCATATTGTAGTTCATCACAAAGTTCTTGTAACTTGGTGGTAGTGATTGGAGGACACGGTGAATTCCCAAAACATTAGGAATCACTATACCCAAGCTTTGGAGTTTACTTGCGTGCCCAGACATCTTAAGCACGTGCTCACTAACGGAGGTTCCCTCTTCCATCTTGCAGTTAAAGAACTTTTCAGAAGCCTCATAACTCTCAACTGCCGCGTGAGCCTCAAATATCATTTTGAGTTCACGGGTCATGGTTCTCAAACCTTTTCTAAAGCTCTGATTCCAAACCATACAAGATAGCACACTGAACTGTGGAGTACTGATTCTTCCAAGCGAGGAAAACATTCTTTACCTCATTGGTAGCATTAGCTGCAGGTGGGTCACCCAGCGGTACATCCAGCACATAGGTCAAATTACCAGCATTGAGGACAATTCTCAAATTGCGGAACCAATCCGCAAAGTTGCTTCCACCGTTTTTCAACTTTTCTTTCTCTAGGAACACATTAAAATTGATGGTAGGGGCCGCCATTGATCTACAACATATTTGAAATAGTTTAGACTAAGTTTATGAAAAATTGAGTTCTAATTAATAGTTAAATTAATATAGGTGAACTCCCACTCAAAACAATATCCCTCAAATTGTTTTAGTGATCACACGAACCAAATCCACCACATCAAAACTCGATCATCACGAGAGTTGATGTAGCTTCAATTGCAAACAATCAACATGTTCATCATATCTACTATATGACTCATGCTTTACCTTTCTGTGATCCGTGTTCCAAGACCATGTCTGTACATGCTAGGCTCGTCAAGATTAAACCTTAGCTTCCGCATGAGAAAATCTGGATTGCTCACGTTGTATACACTCGTAGAATCTAACACACCCGATCATCACGTGGTGCTTCGAAACAACGAGCTTTAGCAACGGTGCTTACTAAGGATGAACACTTTAAAACTTGAAATTTTGTGCTTGAGGGATCATCTTATAATGCTACCGTCGTGAACTAAGCAATACAAGATGCATAAAAGGATTAACATCACATGCAATTCATAATATGTGATATGATATGGCCTTTCTTCTCGTGCTTCCGATCTCCATCTTTAAACACGATCATGATCTCCATCATCACCGGTGTGGCGTCAAGGTCAATGGTGCCGCTTCATGGTTGTCGTCCACCAGCATCAACTATTACAACTACTTTGAATAGACACGCAGGTCTTAATGGAATTTAAAAGACAACCATATGGCTCCTGCCGGTTGCCAACTTACAATAAGGAACATTGCATACATCATATATAATCACAATCATGGCCATATCACATCACTGCACACCCCTGCAAAACAAATTTAGACGCCTCTAATTTTCTTTCCATATTTTACGTGGTTTGGGGCTTTCAATAAGTGTCGTTCTAACTTACTAACAAGAACCACAACGTTGATGCTTGAACTATCAAGTGCCCATTGTAAATTGAATCTATACTATGATGGGAGATACAGACACCCGCAAAGCCACTTATGCAATACAAGTTGCATGTTGAGCGTGGAGCAAGTCTCATGAACGATGTCATGTAAGGTTAGCCCGGGCCGCATCCCATCATACCGCAAGATGCAAAGTACACAAAAAGCAATTGATAATAAAAGCACCACCACCCACAATGACCATTGCGTTCTACTCGTGCAACAGATCTACATATAGACACGACTCTGATACCACTGTAGGGGTTTGTAGCATGGAAAACAAAAAATTTCTACTGCATGCACACAAACAAGCCAAGATCTATCTACTAGATTGTAGCAACGAGTCGATAGAAGCACTCACCCTCGAAGATCCAAAGCGGTTAACGAGAGTAGATTCTCGTGGGTGATGTAGTCGTACACTTGCCGATCTCAAGATCGCATAGACGATCCTTCCAAACGCTGTGTTCGCAGCGCTTCATGATCGGTCACACGCGTTAGATTTCGATGAAGACCCTCCTCTCCCTTGTTCCAGCAGGCAGCGGAGGTTGTAGTTCTCCCCTTGCGATTCCAGCAGCACGACGGCGTGGTGTCGATAGTAGAGGGAAGATCCCCCAGGGCTTCGCCTAAACCGGTGCGAGTTATGGTGGATTAGGGTTTCTCGGAGATCTAGGGTTTAGAAGACCGGGAGGAGGAGAATATGTTGGCGGCGGCTAGAGCGGCGGTGACAGACCTGCGGCGGCGGCGAGCGGCGGCGGCTCGGGTGGAGAGGGGCTAGGGCTTATGGTGTTGGGGCATCCCTCCCCCTCTATTTATGAGAGGGGGGCAGCCTTGGGAGGGGTGGGTTTGAATCCAAACCCAAACCCAAGTTGGATTGGGAAAAGGACTTGTTCCTTTTTCCACTAGGAAACCATTGTTCCAGTTTGACTTTTCAAACTCCCGTTTGACTTTCAATTTAGAGCTTTAATTCTATTTTGCAAATGCCCACACCAATTAACCTAGGATATGATCCAATCATTCCTCTTACCCATGACACAATCATGGACTATTCTCCTTCCAGATCGGTGAACCTTCTAGAACCTCTTCGATGAAAACATCGGAATCTTTTCCAAACTCCGAAATCGGACTTTCCTTATATGAATCTTATTCTCTGGACCATTCCGGATCTCCTCGTGATATCCCGGATCCCATCCGAGACTCCAAACAACATTCGGTATCCCTACTATCATTCCATATCTACTAAACAACATCGAATCCTTAAGTGTGTCTCCCTATGGTTCGTGAATCATGCGGACATGACCGAGACACTTCTCCGATCAATAACCAATAGAGGAATCTAGAAATTCATATGGCTCCCACATATTTCTATGATTACTTTGTGATCGAATGAACCACTTACATACGATACCAATTTTCCTTTGTCTCGCGATAGTTTACTTATCCGAGGTTTTGATTGTCGGTATCTCTGCATACCTAGTTCAACCTCATTACAGATAAGTACTCTTTTCTCGTTCCCGTGATATGTGATCCCTTGTGAGCCAGTCACATGCTTGCAAGCCAATTGGATGACATTCCACCGAGAGGGACCAGAGTATATCTATCCGTCATATGGATGGACAAATCCCACTCTTGATCCATGTGCCTCAACACATAGTTTTCGAACACTCAATGCCACCTTTAAAGCCACCCAGTTACGGTGTGGTGTTTTATGCCATCAAAGCATCCTTCCGGTGATGGTTATTAGCATGATCTCATGGTCGAAGGAATTAGGTTACTATGTATTAGAAAGCTTATAACAAACGAACTATTGAAATGACTTGATCTTAATGCTACGCTTATCTATAGGAGTATGTCCATCATACCATTCTCCTAATGATATGATCTTGTTGTCAACAACATCTCAATGCTCATGATCGGGAAACCATGATAATCTATTAATAAACAAGCTAGTATTACATAGAGGCTTTACTAGGGACTCTAATTTAGTTTACAAATACCCCCTCTTGGAGTCACTAGCATCTACTTGGCCAAGATAGCTACTAGAAACGGAGAGCATGCAAGATCACAAACAACACAGACATGATAGAATCAATAAGACAAAACCATTAATCAATATGCCATAGTAATCTCAATATCCATCGGATCCTCGCAAACACAACATGCATGATTACAAATAGATGATCTTGATCATGAACGGAGCTCACAAGATCTAAACATGGTAGCACAAAGGAGGAGATAAAACCATCTAGCTACTACATAAACTCGTAGTCCAAGGTGGAACTACTCACGCTTCATACCGAAGGCTGGCATCATGAAGAAGAAGACCTCCGGGATGATCCCCCAGGCGCGGTAGGGTGCCGGGAAGAGCTTCATAACCCCCCGGTCTAGGGACGATAGTGGTGGCGGCTACAAATGGTTTCGTGGAATATTGATCAGGTACTTAGGGTTTATGCATCGAGGGGTCTTTATAGGCGAAGAGGCGAGACAGGGGGCGGCCAGGATGGTCACACCCCCCATGCGCGGCTAACCCTAGCCCGCACCGCCAAGGGGCGTGGCCCCTGGTGCCTCCCCTCCATCTCGTACTCTGGCTCCGTGTTCCCCACGGTAAAATACTGACTTTGGCTTTTGTCCCGTCCAATTCTGAGAATATTGATTTTTTGCCTTTCTGGAACCAAAAACAGAAGAAAACAAGCAACTGGCATTGTGGCATCTTGTTAATAGGTTAGTACCAGAAAACATATAAAACACCTTAAAGTGTAGACAAATCAAAGCAAAGTAGATACTAAACAAGCATGGAACATAAAAAATTATAGATACGTTTCCGACATATCAAGCATCCCCAAGCTTAACTCATGATCGTCCTCGAGTAGGTAAGTGATAAAAAGAATAATTTTTGAGGTGACATGCACCATCAAAATCAAGATCAAACCATTTGCAGGCATTGAAAGCTGTGATGAAAGAAATCTAAACATGAACATGGAAGATGGAGTTCTAACAGTAAGACAAAGTAACTATGCATGTAACATGAAAGGTTACAAACAAAGATCATGAATAACATGCATTGAAAAATGTTTGTTTGTTCACATACAGAAAACATGGCATAGTGGCTTTCAGCTTGTCCCTCATGGAGTAGCAAATGGATGCATAAGAAACCTTCAAAGTTCGTAAGAGTGACTAGATACAAATAGCACAAGAACAAGTAATATCAACAAAATGCACCAATCAATAAGTTTTGGGACAATGCACATAGAACTAAGAATGGCAACTATGCTCTCTTAAATAGTGCCTGAAGATAGAAGGTGGAAACTCAATATAATGGTGGAAGAAAGGCCCTTCAAAGGGAAGCAGGGCTTTCAAGTCTCAAAAAGAGCTTCCAAAAATTATGGTACTTGTTAGCTTTCAGCCCTCATTGCCCCTACATAAGCATCTTGAAGTGATTAAGGTTAAAGTGAACAAACTATAGAGTATATGCTTGACAAAGTATAAGTTGGCAATCTCATGTCTCTTGAATACGAGGGCCGCACCTCATCAACTTTAGTCACTTGTAAGTTCTTATCATAGTAAGTACATGTGTATCATAGAGAACCGCTAACGGGGTACCCCTTACACATGATACAGGATCTATCCCATAATCAAAATGACAAGACAAGCAGACAACGAGCATCTCAGCAATCTTCTTATTTACCATGGGAATATGGTGCTTTTTTCTCTATTTCCTCTTTTCAATATGTCTCTTTTTTTATAAGAAGAAAACTTCATAGATGTCATTATGGTGATGCTGCGAGTTTCCACCATGATTAGGCATGGCTTAGGCTAGCGACCCAGGCGTTTCTCTAACACACATACATAACTCCATGGAGGGGTCCTCACAAAGAGTATTTAGAGACGTGGGGTATGGCGGGAGGTTGGCGGGTACGAGGTAACACATCTTACCCAGTTTCATCCCACGACGGTGGCAGAATCCTACTCCTACTATAAATCACTATAATGGAAATACGCCGAGTTACAGGGATCGGTTCACTGTGCGAGGTATGAGTTGTATCGTGCCCTAAAGGCTCCCACAGATCCGGATTATATAGTCACCGGATCCTAGGGTTACAGGTAAAGTCCTAGCCAGACAGGTTACAGAGTTCCACACGGTACACAACTAGTCTAACGTGTCTTGCACTCCAAGGCTCCGGGTACGCTGGTGACTCCTCCATAGCCTTCCTTTATCCGGCTTGGGCCTTCTAGATCCATCTAACTGGGTTACCCAGCAGGCTATGGGCCTTGCTACCAACTATGGGCCACCCGGGTTATCTGGATTAGAGACATGCAATGGTGATACACATTTAGCATATCCGCAACAACATGTTTGTATTTTTTTAAAATTATAAATTATTATTTAAATAAACAACAATGAATAATTAAAAATATTATTTAATTCAAATAAAAATATAATGATTTTTTTGTAATTTTCTATTTAATATGAAATAATTAATATCTTTAAATACGTAAATTGGAATTCGACAAATAATATGTCTAAATTGATCAGAAAAATAAGAGGAATCCAAATATGATATCAATATCAACTTATCACAAACTATACCATGATTCTAGACATAATTTCATTTGCCCGTTTAAAAATGTAAAATCGCTTTTTGGCAACCTTGAATGAGATATGTCATTTTTTGAAGGTTTTGTTGAGAAATAATCAATATACCAAGTTTGATATTTTCCTTCCAACTATGTCACATAATATGACACCACGCAAAGGTTTCGTATTGTTTGGATCATTTTTGAATTTCTTATGCCCGTTTTAAACTATCATCAAACTTTGTTGAACGACGTGCATGAAGATTCTTAGCTCAGGCTGAGCCTCGATAAAGTTGAAGTGGATATTTGATGATATAGCATATTTTTAACCAAAAAATGAATTTTGTAAAAACTCATGAGCATCAGATTACGTACCTATAGTTAATATATCACCCATTTCCTACCGATTTGGCAGGAATTTGTCTATTTCACTAGGGATGGATGGAAGGATTTGAGATCCTCCTGTTAGAATATTGTCCATGTAAGGTGGTCTAGTATTTTTGAAACATGTGGTGGTAGCATTTTGAATTAGCCATTTGGTGGTTTCTTCACAAAACCATCCATTTTTTGCACTCAAAAAATAGAAAATGGTTTTTTGGCGCGATGAAAAGGAAAACTTCCTCCTGCAACATTGTTCGCCATCCTATGATGCACATGTATGCACAATATGGACTATGCCTTGATTCTATCCATAATGTTGGTCATTTCACCTGAAAGCCAAAAAACCTCGAATGAGACAGGTCATTTTGTGAAGGTTTTTTTGAGACATAATCAATATACCAAGTTTGGTATTTTTCCTTCTAACTATGTCACATAATATGACACCACGCGAAGGTTTTGCATTGTTTGGATCATTTTTGAATTTCTTATGCCCGTTTTAAAATATCGTCAAACTTTGTCGAACAGCGGGTATAAATATTCTTAGCTCGGGGGCTGAGCCTCGCTAAACTTGAAGTTGATATGTGATGAAATAGCATATTGTGAACCTACTGATTCATGTAAGTTCATGTCTGGCCGACTTCCTACTGATTCAGCACGAATTTGTTTTTCACCAGGGATAGACCGAAAGGTTTGAGATCCCCTGTTAGGACATTGTCCATGTAAGGTGGTCTATTATTTTGGGAAAATGTGGTGGTAGAATTTTGATTAGCCATTTCGTGGTTGCTTCACAAAATTGTATGTCTTTTGCACTCGGAAAATGGAAAATGGTTTTTGGCACGACGAAAAGGAAAACTTCCACCTGCATTATTTTTCGCCATCACATGATGCACATGTATGCAGAATATGGACACATTGTCACAAATTATGCCTTGATTCTAGCCATAACATTGGTTATTTGATCTGAAAGCCAGGAAACCTCGAATGAGATAGGTCATTTTGTGAAGGTTTTTTTTAGACATAATTAATATTACAAGTTTGATATTTTCCTTCTAACAATGTGACATAATATGACACCACACGATGGTATCGCATTGTTTGGATCATTTTTTAATCTTTTATGCCTGTTTTAAACTATCGTCAAAGTTTATCGAATGACAGGCATGAAGATTCTTAGCTTGGGGATGAGCCTTGATAAACTTGAAGTGGATCTCTGATGAAATAGCATATTTTCAACCTAAAAATGATTTTATAAAAAATCATGAGCATCAGATCATGTACCTATAGTTCATATCTGACCCACTTCCTACCGATTCGATAATCATTTGTCTTTTTCACCAGGGATAGACAAAAAAGGTTTGAGATCCCCCTGTTAGGACATTGTCCATGTAAGGTGGTCTAGTATTTTTGAAAAATCTGGTGGTAGGATTTTGAATTAGTCATTTGGTGGTTGCTTCAAAAAACCGCACATAATTTGAACTAGGAAAATGGAAAATGGATTTTTGGCGTGACAAAAAGGAAAACTTCCTCCTGCAACATTGTTCTCCATCCCATGATGCACATGTATGCACAATATGGACACATTATCACCAATTATGCCTTGATTCTAGCCATAACATTGGTCATTTGACCCGAAAGCCAGAAAACCTCGAATGAGATAGGTCATTTTGTGAAGGGTTTTTGAGACATAATAAATATAACAAGTTTGTTATTTTTTATTCTAACTATGTCACATAATATGACACCATGCGAAGGTTTTGCATTTTTTGGATCATTTTTGAATTTCTTATACCCGTTTTAAACTATCATCAAACTTTGTCGAATGGCGAGCATTTCTTAGCTCGAGGCTAAGCCTTGATAAACTTGAAGTGGATATCTGATGAAATAACATGTTGTGAACCTAAAAATGATTTTTATAAAAAATCATGAGAATCATATCATGTAATTATAGTTCATATCTGACCCACTTCCTACTGATTCGGCAGGAATTTGTCTTTTTTCACCAGGGATAGACCGAAAGGTTTGAGATCCCCCTGTTAGGATATTATCCATGTAAGGTGGTCTAGTATTTTGGAAAAATATGGTGGTAGCATTTTAAATTACCCATTTGGTGGTTGCTTCACAAAACTGTCTGTTTTTTCCACTCGGAAAATGGAAAATGGATTTTTGGCGTGACGAAAAGGAAAACTTCCTTCTTCAACATTGTTCTCCATCACATGATGCACATGTATGCACAATATGTACACATTTATCACAAACTGTGCCTTGATTCTAGCCATAACATGGTCATTTGACCCGAAAGCCAGGAAACCTCGAATGAGATAGGTCATTTTGTGAAGGTTTCTTTAGACATAATCAATATTACAAGTTTGATGTGTTTCCTTCTAACTATGTGACATAATATGACACCACGCGAAGGTTTCGCATCGTTTGGCTCATTTTTTATTTTTTATGCCCGTTTTAAATTATCGTCAAACTTTGTCGAACGACGGACATGAAGATTCTTAGCTCAGGGCTGAGCCTCGATAAATTTGAAGTGTATCTCTAATAAAATAGCATATTGTGAACCTAAAAATTATTTTTGTAAAAAATCATGAGCATCAGATCATGTACCTATAGTTCATATCTGGCCCACTTCCTGCCGATTCGGCAGGAATTTATCTTTTTACCAGGGATAGACAGAAAGGTTTAAGATCCCCTGTTAGGATATTGTTCATGTAAGGTGGTCTAGTATTTTGGAAAAATTTGGTGGTATCATTTTGAACTAGCCATTTGTTGGTTGCTTCACAAAACTGTCCTCTTTTGCACTCGGAAAATAGAAAATAGCTTTTTCGCGCGACGAAAAGGAAAACTTCCTCTTGCAAAATTGTTCGCCATCACATGAAGCACATGTTTGCACAATGTGAACACATTATCACAAACTATGCCTTGATTCTAGCCGTAAAATTGGTTATTTGACCTGAAAGCCAGGAAACCTCGAATAAAATAGGTCTTTTTGTGAAGGTTTTTTTGAGACTTAATCAATATACCAAGTTTGATATTTTTCCTTATAACTATATTACATAATATGACACCACGGGAAGGTTTCTCATTATTTGGATCATTTTTGAATTTTATATGTCCGTTTTGAACTATATATTATGTTTTATGTTTCACTTAATTTTTATTTACAAATGTGTAATATTTGAGTGTAGATAGATACATCTTATTTTTTTGCAAATTTTTATATATTATTTGTATTTCTCCAAATTAGAATAATTTAGTTATGATTTTTCTAAGATTAATAATGAAAAGTAAAAATAGCTACCACCCGGCCGTCGGCATATACATCCATTCCTGTAGTGCCTGGGTTGATCAAGGAGAGCTAGCCAAATATCTGAGGTTTTTTTTCCTAAATGATTCATCTATTTTTTTCTTCGACAACTTATTTTAGCTAATAATTAGTCATAGGACAGAGATTCTACGGGATTTAATTAGTCTTGATTCAAACGAACTTCACGGAAATTTTTGACAATTTGGTTGCCTCAGATATTTTCCTAGAGATTCACTTATAGTCTCTTTTGGAGATTTATTTCCATCTGCTCAAAACCTCCTGCTACAATTCCATTACTTTTTCTATGGTGTTAAACACTCCTAATACCATGCGCATACAACTTCTGCAAAGTCACTACGGGAAAAAATGCCGCTGCAATGGACCAGAACATGGCAAAGTTTGTCTTTGTCGTGTGTAACACAAAAAGCATACAGCAAAGTACGCGAACACGGTAAATTTCTGAAAAGGAAAACGGCAAAAAATATATACGACAAAGACCCATAAGGAAACATGGCAAAGAAAATACACTCGGCAGAGTCAACAGCAACACACGACACAGGTGTCGTCACGGCAACAAGGTGGGACCCGCGACCCCACAAGTCCACTTGACGGGGAGGAGCTAATGGCTGCAGACGATGGCCTCTTTGTCGTGTGCCCTCGCCGACCCTTTGCCGTGTGTATTCCGCGGTATACACGGCAAAGTCCTTTTTTCCCTTTTATCACATTTTTTACTCTAAGAAAAATCATAAAACAATCATTCAAATTTAGAAAAATACAAATAATATATCAAAATTTAAAGAAAAATAATATCTATCTATCTACACTCAAATATTAGATATTTATGTTGAATAAGAATCTTCATGCTCGTTGTTTTGATCAAAGTTTAAAACATGCATAAAAAATTCAAAAATGATCAAAACAATGTGAAACCTTTGTGTGGTGTCATATTATGTGACATAGTTGGAAAGAAAATATCAAGCTTGGTATATTGATTATGTCTCAAAACAACCTTCACAAAATGACTATCTTATTCAAGGTTTTATGACTTTCAGATCAAATGACAAATGTTATGGTTAGAATCAAGACATAGTTTGTGATAATGTGTCCATATTGGGCATGAATGTGCATCATGGGATGTCGAAAAATGTTGCAGGAGGAAGTTTTCCTTTTCGTCGCACTAAAAATCTATTTTCTATTTTTTGAGCGCAAAAAAGGGAGAGGAGAGAGGGGTGTTGTGAAGAAACCACCAAATGGCTAATTCAAAATGCTACCACCCCATTTTTCGAAAATACTAGACCAACTTAAATGAAAAATATCCCAACAGGGGATCTCAAACCTTTCCGTCCACCCCAGGTGAAAAAGACAAATTCCTGCTGAATCGGTAGGAAGTGGGCCAGATATGAACTACAATTACATGATATTATGATGCTCATGATTTTTTTAAAAATAATTTTTAGTTCATAATATGATATTTTATTAGATATCCAATGCAAGTTTAGCAAGGCTCAGCCCCGAGCTAAGAATCTTCTTGCCCAACTCGAGGATTATGCATTATCCACTGGTCTTAATATCAACTTCACCAAGTCAATGATGATCCCTATTAATTTAGCTAGTGATTCTGTTCAGAGATTAGCTAATTCTTTTGGATGTTCTGTGGGGAAAATGCCATTCACTTATCTGGGGCTACCTGTAGGTACAACCAAACCCACTATAATTGAACTGATGCCTCTTGTTGACAGAATTGAAAGGAAAATGTCTGCCTCTTTCTTGATGATGACTTATAGTTGAAGGGTAACTGTTATAAATTCCTTATTGTCCTCCATTGCTATGTTCTCTATGTTCTCTATACATATAACATCCAAGATAATGGAACACATAGAAAAAATTCAGAAACACTATCTTTGGAACAAGAAAACTGAGGAAGGAGAAAAATGCAGTTCCCTGATTGCTTGGGATAAAGTTTGTAGACCAAAAGATAAGGGTGGTGTTGGGGTCCTAAATTTAAAAATTCAGAATGAGGCACTTCTCCTAAAATTTTTACACAAGTTCTATAATAAGGAGGACACACCCTGGGTTAGTTTGGTGTGGAATGCTTATTATCTGAACAAAATCCCACATGCAGTGGACTCATGTGGATCTTTTTGGTGGAAGGATGTCTATAATCTCTCACTGATTTATAGAAGGATTACCCGATTTGAGGTTGGCAATGGTACCACTGTGCTATTTTGGAAAGACAACTGGCTTAATGAGACAGCTTCAGCAATGTTCCCTAGAGCTTTCTCTTTTTGTCTGAAGGAGGATGTATCTGTGCAAGAATTTCTACATACCACACATCTATCACAAAGCTTTCACTTACCTCTTTCCCCAGAGGCTAAACAGGAGGTCAGAGATCTTCAACAACTTGCTTCTGATCTAGACTTTGGGAATCACATAACAGATTCATGGAATTACACTTGGGCAACGAGTACAAAGCTAAGCTGTACTATAACTTATGTTTCAGGAATATTGTGGTACATGAAGCATTTACATGGATATGGAAATCAAGATCAATTCCAAAGATCAAATTCTTTTGTTGGCTGTTGTTTTCTGACAGATTAAACACTAGAAACCTGATGAGAAGGAAACAACAAATTCTTAACTTAGGATATAATTGTATTCTCTGCCAAGACAATATGGAGGAAACAGTGGAACAACTTTTCTTTCATTGAAGTTTAGTAGGAGTTGCTGATCATTGCTAAATATTACTTGGGTTCAGCTTGGGGATCATTTGGACATCATTGCTGAATCTAAGAAAAGAGATAACAGACCAATGTTCTTGGAAATTTTTATGTATGCAGCATGGAGTATCTGGAAAGAGAGAAATAATCTATATTTCAATGGCATTATACCTGAAGTTCTCTCCTGGAAGAATAGGTTCAAAACCGAATTTGGGTTACTGATTTATAGAACAAAGGACTCTTTACACCCTGTCATATCAGCTGTTCTAGCCTCTCTGTAATTTACCTTCTTTTACCTGTCTATGGCTGCTGATACTAGATTACACCTGTAAAATGTTGTTAACTCTTTTTCCCCATTATTGTGGTTTTATTAATATTGATTGAGAGGCAATAGGTACCATTGGGATTCTACTGTCATAATGCTCAAAAAAAAGAATCTTCTTGCCCGCTGTTCAACAAAGTTTGACGATAGTTTAAAATGGGTATAAAAAAATCAAAAACGATCGAAACAATGTGAAACCTTCGCGTGGTGTCATATTATGTGACATAATTGGAAGAAAAAATATCAAACTTGGTATATTGATTATATCTCAAAAAACCCTTCACAAAATGACCTATCCCATTCAAGGTTTCCTGACTTTCGGGTCAAATAATCAATGTTATGGCTAAAATCAAGGCATAGTTCATGATAATGTGCCCATATTGGGCATGCATGTGCATCATGGGATGGAAAACAATGTTGCAGGAGGAAGTTTTCCTTTTTGTTGCACCAAAAATCTATTTTCTATTTTCTGAGCATAAAAAGGGGTTTTGTGAAGCAACCACCAAATGGCTAATTCCTCACATTTTTCTTAATCGATTTAATCATTTTATTTGTTGAATTCCGATTTAGGAATTTAAATATATGAATATTCCATATTAAATAGAAAAGGCAAAAAATATAATCATTTTTATTTGGATTCAAGATTATTATTACTTATTCATTGTTGTCTACTTAAATAATTGTTCGGAATCTAAAACAGAGATGTGTGACATCATGGTCTAAGAGTTAATATGATTGATATGAAAGTATTATATACAAGGTATGATTTCTTTCTCGGAAGCTCATTCGGTAGGAACAAAGAAGTTAAGCGTGTTAGGGCTAGAGTAGTGTTAGGATGGGTGACCGAAGGGAAAGTTTGATTATGAGTGCAATTTAACCTAATATTAAAAATAATTAGGGTTAAAATATCCTATATGATATTAATGAGCAAACAAATCAAAAAAGTTTAAAAAACAATTGAATTATTTTTTCAAATATTTTTGAAAAGGCAGTCTCTTTGCCATGTACTTTTCCACGAGACACACGGAAAAGAAAGCCTCTTTGTCGTGTAATTTTCGAGAAGACACACAACAAAGGATGCCTTTGCCATGTTGGATTTATGGGCGACACACGGGAAAGAATAGACACCGTCATCTCCACGAAAACCATTATCTCACTTTACTTTATCGTGTCTACGATAAGACACACGGAAAGGCTTTGCCGTGTCTTATTTAGAAAACAGCAAAGGACATTTGCCTTGGCGAACGTTGTCATGTGGCATTTGCCGTGTGTATACACACGACAAAGCCTTTGCCATGTTCCGAAAGTCCTTTGTTGTATCCTCTTGCCCACATGGAAAAGGGCCGGTGTGCCGTAGTGAACGATCGATCCAAACAAGACAAAAACACCAGCCCCTAGTCCATGGATGTGTCAAAGCAAAAAGTAGTAAGTAAATCAGCTAAAAATTGTCAAAGCAATTTGATTAAATGGGATAACTAATAAATTTATCATTAAGATGATCACCAGTTCATATAATCCTAAACATGCGTATATAACTTAACTAAGCTGAGTACACAACTTAGCTAAGGTGAGTACACAACTTGAGCCCTAGAAAAGTGGGGATCTACATATACATTTGTTGGTATCGTCTATGTTTTCCCCATCTGAAAAAGTATAGTAGTCCGATTTTCACATTTGAGTAATCCCACTAAATTTATATTGGCATTGCTTACCTTTGACATGCAGTCATAGGCGAGTACTATTGTTCATTCACTTACCGCGTGGTACTACTAATAATTAAGAAAAGGAACCAGCATGGTACAAGAAAAATGGATATGGGTGGAGAAACATGTCGGAATTATGCCCTAGAGGCAATAATAAAGATGTTATTATTATAATTCTTGTTCATGATAAAGTTTATATTCCATGCTAGAATTGTATTAAGCGGAAACTTTAATACTTGTGTGGTTTATGAACAACACTGTGTCCCTAGTATGCCTCTATGGACTAGATCATTGATTAATGATGGTTAAGGTTTCCTAACCATAGACATGAGTTGTCGATTAATAATGAGATCATATCATTATTAAGCGGAGCAATTAGATCATGTCATCGTGTTCATATTTGCGAAGCTTTTCTTATGTCAAATATTGTATTCCTTGGACCATGAGATAATACAACTCCCTGGTATCGGAAGAAAGCTTTGAGGTCATCAAATGTCATCCTATGAGAGGGTGATCATAAAGGTGTCTCTCAGGTGATCGGAAAGTACCTGTTGGGTTGTATGTATAGATATGGGATTTGTCCCTCCCAAGTCGGAGAGATATACTTCGGGCCCACTCGGTAATCGATATCAACACCGCTTGCAAGCATGTGGTTAAGGAGTTAATCACAAAGTGATGTCGGATTACAGAACGAGTAAAGTACTTGCTGTGTACGAGATTGAACTAGGTATGACGGTACCAACGATCCAATCTCGGGCAAGTAAAATATCGCGAGACGAAGGGAATATATATATATGGGATTGATTGAATCCTGGCATCGTGGTTCATCCGATATGATCATCGATGAATGTGTGGGAGTCAATATGGATTTCCAGACCCCGCTGTTGATTATTGATATAAGATCATGTCTGCATATTCTCGAACCCGAAGGGTCACACACTTAACGTGTCTCGACACTAGGATAGATTGGATAATTGGTTTATGAGTTTTTGTTCGGAGTCTCGGATGGGATCCGGGACATCACGAGAGGTTCCGGAATGGTCCGGAGAATAAGATTCATATAAGGCAATGCAGTTTTTGGAGTTCGGAATTGTTTCGGGTTAATCGGTATTGTACCGGAAGCTTCTAGAACCTTCCGGAGGGGGACCAACGTGTCCCCACCTGCCGGGAGGGGGCATGGGCCTATGAAGGAGTTCCCTGGCCGCATTGGGCCAGGGGCACAAGGCCCCATAGGGCCCAGCCGGCCAACCTAGGGCAAAACCCATAGGGGAGCTTCTAGAAGGGGGGGGGACTTGCCCCCCACTCCTCCCTCCTTGGCCGCCGGCCCTAGGGTTTGGGGGAGGGGCAAGGGCTGGCCGCCCACTCCTCTATATAAAGAGGGCTGGGGGCGCACCCCCTCACACACCTCCTCCTCAAGCCCTAGCCGCCCTGCTGCCCTCCTCTCTCTCTCCCTCCCGACTGCGTGTAGGCAAAGCCCTGCTGCAGAAACTCTCCACCACTTGCACCGCGCCGTCGCGTTGTAGATACAATCCGTCTCTCCACCATACTTGCTGGACCGAGGAAGGAGGAGACGTCGAGGTGCCGCACGTGTGCATCTCTCGGAGGCATCGCCACTTGCGGTGTTAGATCAGATCGGATCGCGAGGAGGAGAAGCGAGTACGACTACATCACCCACGTTCCGTCAAACGTTCCGCTGTGCGAATCTTCAAGGGTATGAAGATATCATCTATTCCCCCTCGTTGTTTGCATCTCCTAGATTAGATCTTGGCTTTACCGTTTGCATCCGTAGAATTTTTTTGATTTACTATGCTACGAAACCCTTCAGTGGTATCAGAGCTAGATCTATGCGTAGATGTGATTCACGAGTAGAATGCAACATGGTTGTTGCGGGCGTTGATGTTTTCTGTTGCAAGCCTCTTGTTTGTGTACTTCTTATGGTGCGGGATAGTGAGATCGAAGCGGTCCAGGCCAACCTTACGCGACATCGTTCGCGAGACCGGCTCCGCACTTGACGTGTGGCTTGTTCCACACATGCGGCTGGTGGATGCCAGTTTCTCTCACTATAGTTGTCATGGGATTTACACCGGATTTTGGCAACCATAATATCACCGTTGTGGCTTTCCGTAGGTAAGAATCGTTCTTAGATTGCTACTCACATAAGCCACATAAAACATGCAACAACAAAGTAGAGGCGTCTAACTTGTTTTTGCAGGGAGTGTTTTCTATGATATGGTATGGCCCAAGATGTGATGTGTATGTTGTATGAAATGATCATGTTTTGTAATGTTTCACGACTTGCATGTCGATGAGTACACAACTGGAAGGAGCCATATGGTTGTCTTTATAATAGTGTATGACCTGTGTGTCAACTTCTTATACGCCATGTAATAGCTTTACTTTATCGCTAAGTAGTTAGCAATAGTTGTAGTTGCTATTCGTGGTGGAGGCAATCATGGTGGAGTGATGGAGATCATGCCGACACGCACAAGATGGAGATCATTGCGCGAAGATTGGCTATAGCATGTCACATAAAGTTATATGCATGTGATGTTTATCCTTTTATGTATCTTATTATGCTTAGATTGCGACGGTAGCATTATAAGATGATTCCTCACTTAAATATCAAGATAAAACTGTGTTCTCCCCATGTATGCACCGTTGTGAAAGTTTGTCGTGTCCAAGCATCACGTGATGATCGGGTACTATAGACTCTACGTTCACATACAACGGGTGCAAGCCAGTTTTGCACACGCGGAAATACTTGGGTTTGACTTGACGAGCCTAGCATGTACAGACATGGCCTCGGAACACATGAACCGAAAGGTTAAGCATGAGTCATATGAATGATATGATCGACACTTCGTTGTCCACCATTGAAATCACATCTCTTCTCGTGAAGATCGGATTAGGTGTGGTGAATTTGGATCATGTTCACTAAACAACTTGAGGGATGTTGAATTTAGTGGGAGTTCATCTAGTAATTTGATTAAGTTGAACTAGTTATCATGAACATAGTCTAATTTGTACTTGCAAATATTGTAGATCAAATGGCTAAGTCCAACTTCAACTTCAACGTTTTTGCTGAGAAAGAAAAGCTTAGAAACAATGGGTCTAACTTCACCAACTGGTTCCGCAATCTGAGAATCATTCTCGCTGGCGGACAAAAGGACTATGTCCTTGAAGATGCGCTAGGTGACGCCCCTACTGTAGATGCGCCGGCTGATGAGAAAGTTGTCTATCAGTCGCGCAAAGATGATTATGGTGTGATTAAGAGCACCATGTTGTTTGCTATGGAATCAGACCTTCAAAATCGTTTTGAAGATTACCTTGGGCCCTATGAGATCCTCGAGGAACTGAAAACTATGTTCCAGACTCAGGCCCGTTCAGAGAGATATGAGATCTCTGAGAAATTCTTTAACTGCAAGATGGAGGAAGGGAGTTCCGTTAGTGAGCACGCCATAAAGATGTCGTGCTACACTCAACGCCTTGAGCAACTGGACTACAAGATTCCAGAGGAGCTTAAGATTGAAAGGGTTCTGCAATCACTCCCTCCTAGCTACAAAAGTTTTGTAGTGACTCATAATCAGATTGGTTACACTGATACGATCACCGAGCTCTTCGCAAAGCTGAAGGCTGCGGAGGTGGACATCAAAAAGGATAATCATGTGTTGATGGTCAACAAGCCCCCCACCTGTAAGAAAGGTAAGGGTGCAAAGAAGCCCTTCAAGAAAGGCGGCGTTGCCCTGCCGAGAAGAAGCTCAAGTATGGACCCAAGCGGACATCGAGTGCTTCTATTGCAAGGACAAGGGTCCTCGGAAGCAATCGTCCAAGTACTTAGTGGACAAGAAGGTGGCACCATCAAAGGTATATTTGATATACATGTTATTGATGTTTTCCTTACTAGCCCTCGTTGTAGTGCTCGGTATTTGATCTTCGGTTCAGTTGCTAATATTTGTAACTCGAAACAGGAGCTACGGAATAGACGGCGGCTTGCGAGGGATGAGGTGACGATGCGCGTTGGTAACGGATCAAGAGTTGATGTGATGGCCGTCAGCACGCTCTCCTTAGTTTTACCTTCGGGGTTAGTTTTAAACCTTAATAAATGTTATTATGTGCCTGCGTTGAGCATGAACATCATATCTGGATCGTGTTTATTGCAAGACGGTTATTCATTTAAATCTGAGAATAATGGTTGTTCTATTTATATGAGTAACATCTTTTATGGTCATGCACCTGCTGTGAATGGTTTATTTCTTCTGGATCTCGAAATGGATGAAACACACATCCATAACATTGAGGCTAAGAGATGCAAAGTAGATAGTGATAATACTACTTATTTGTGGCACGGTCGTCTAGGTCATATTGGTGTAAAACGCATGAAGAAACTCCATTCTGATGGACTTTTGGAGTCTCTTGATTTTGAATCATTTGACACATGCGAACCATGCCTCATGGGCAAGATGATCAAAACCCCGTTCTCCGGAATGATGGAGCGGCAACGGACTTGTTGGAAATCATACATACCGATGTGTGCGGACCAATGAGTGTCTCGACGCGCGGTGGATATCGCTATTTTCTCACTTTTACCGATGACTTAAGTGGATATGGGTATGTCTATTTGATGAAACATAAATCTGAAACATTTGAAAAGTTCAAGGAATTTCAGAATGAAGTGGAGAACCATCGTAACAGAAAAATTAAGTTTCTACGATCCGATCGTGGAGGTGAATATTTGAGTTATGATTTTCTCACGCATCTTAAAGCAAGCGGAATCGTTTTGCAACTCACGCCACCCGGAACACCACAGCGCAATGGTGTGTCTGAACGCCGGAATCGAACCCTATTAGTTATGGTCCGATCAATGATGTCTCTTACTGATTTGCCGTTATCATTTTGGGGTTATGCATTAGAAACCGCTGCATTCATTTTAAATAGGGCACCATCTAAATCCGTTGAGACGACACCATATGAACTGTGGTTTGGTGCTAAACCTAAGTTGTCGTTTCTTAAAGTTTGGGGATGCGAAGCTTACGTCAAGAAGTTGATGCCGGACAAGCTCGAACCCAAAGCGGAGAAATGCGTCTTCATTGGATACCCTAAGGAAACTATTGGGTATACCTTCAATCATAGAACCGAAGGCAAAGTGTTTGTCGGAAAGAACGGATCCTTTCTTGAGAAGGAGTTTCTCTCGAAAGAAGTGAGTGGGAGGAAAGTAGAGCTAGACGAGGTTGTTGAACCTTCTCTTGAGTTGGAGAGTAGCGCAGCACCTGAAATTGTTCCGCTTTGCACCAACAATAGAGGAAGCTAATGACAAGGATCATGAAGCTTCAGACGATGCTGCTACTGAACATCGCAGGTCGACAAGGTCGCGTGCCCCTCCTGAGTGGTACGGCAACCCTGTCTTAAATGTCTTGTTAGTAGACAACAGTGAACCTGCGAACTATGAGGAAGCGATGATGAGCCCAGACTCTGAGAAATGGCTAGAAGACATGAAATCCGAATTGGGATCCATGAGCGAAAACCAAGTATGGACTTTGGTAGACCCTCCTAGCGACCGAAAGGCCGTTGAGTGCAAATGGATCTTCAAGAGGAAGACGGACGCGGATGGTAATATTACCGTCTATAAAGCACGACTTGTCGCGAAAGGTTTTCGACAAGTTCAAGGTGTTGACTACGATGAGACTTTCTCTCCCGTAGCGATGTTTAAGTCCATTCGGATTTTATTAGCAATTGCTGCGTTTCATGATTATGAAATATGGCAGATGGATGTCAAGACTGCGTTCCTCAATGGCAACATTGATGAAGAGTTGTATATGATGCAACCCGAAGGTTTTGTCGATCCTAAGGATGCTGATAAAGTGTGCAAACTTCAGCGTTCCATTTATGGACTGAAGCAAGCATCTCGGAGTTGGAACCTTCATTTTGATCAAGTGATCAAGAGCTTTGGATTTGTTCCAAATTGCTATGAAGCTTGTATCTACAAGAAAGTGAGTGGGAGTTTAGTGACATTTCTGGTACTATATGTGGATGACATATTGATTATTGGAAATGACATTAACATGCTTAACGATGTGAAGAGTTATTTGAACAAGTGTTTTTCAATGAAAGACCTAGGTGAAGCTGCTTATATATTGGGCATCAAAATCTATAGAGATAGACAAAGACGCCTGATAGCTTTAAGCCAGAGTACATACCTAGACAAAGTTCTGAAAAGGTTCAGAATGGATAAGGCACAGAAAGGTTCAGTGCCTATGTTGTCAGGTAAGATATTGAGCAAGGCTCAGTGTCCAGCTACGGTAAATGATAGAGAAACTATGAGCAAAGTGCCTTATGCATTGGCCATAGGTTCTATCATGTATGCCATGCTGTGTACTAGACCGGATGTGTCCAATGCTCTTAGTTTGACGAGCAGATACCAAAGTGATCCAGGAGTGGAACACTGGACAGCCGTGAAGAACATCCTAAAGTACTTGAACAGGACTAAAGAAATGTTCTTGGTCTATGGAGGTGATGAACAGCTCGTCGTAAAGGGTTACGTCGACGCTAGTTTCGACACCGACAAGGATGATTCTAAATCTCAGACAGGATACGTTTATATTTTGAATGGAGGAGTGAGTCGGAGAAGCTGCAAGCAAAGCGTGATCGCGGGATCTACAGTAGAAGCGGAATACATGGCTGCTGCAGAAGCGTCAAGTGAAGGAGTTTGGATCAGGAACTTCATCACTGAGCTTGGCATGGTTCCAAGTGCCTTGGACCCATTGGAGATATTGTGTCACAACACTGGCGCCATAGCACTCGCTAAGGAACCAAGATATCATCCAAAGACCAAGCATCTCAACCACAAGTTTCATATAATCCGAGATTATATTGCAGATGGAGATCTGAATATTAGCAAAGTACATACAAATCTGAATGTCACAGATCCATTGACTAAACCTCTTCCACGTGCAAAACATGATCAGCACCTTAGTGCCATGGGTGTTAGATTGTTGCCAGATGTAAACTAGATTATTGACTCTAGTGCAAGTGGGATACTGTTGGAATTATGCCCTAGAGGTAATAATAAAGATGTTATTATTATAATTCTTGTTCATGATAAAGTTTATATTCCATGCTAGAATTGTATTAAGCGGAAACTTTAATACTTGTGTGGTTTATGAACAACACCGTGCCCCTAGTATGCCTCTATGGACTAGCTCATTGATTAATGATGGTTAAGGTTTCCTAACCATAGACATGAGTTGTCGATTAATAATGAGATCATATCATTAGGAGAATGATATGATGGACCGACCCAAACTAAGCGGAGCAATTAGATCGTGTCATCGTGTTCATCTTTGCGAAGCTTTTCTTATGTCAAATATTGTATTCCTTAGACCATGAGATAATACAACTCCCTGGTATCGGAATAAAGCTTTGAGGTCATCAAACGTCATCCTATGAGAGGGTTATCATAAAGGTGTCTCTCAGGTGATCGCAAAGTACCTGTTGGGTTGTATGTATCGAGATGGGATTTTTCCCTCCCAAGTCGGAGAGATATACTTCGGGCCCACTCGGTAATCGATATCAACACCGCTTGCAAGCATGTGGTTAAGGAGTTAATCACAAAGTGATGTCGGATTACGGAACGAGTAAAGTACTTGCTGTGAACGAGATTGAACTAGGTATGACGGTACCGACGATCCAATCTCGGGCAAGTAAAATATCGCGAGACGAAGGGAATATATATATATGGGATTGATTGAATCCTGGCATCTTGGTTCATCCGATATGATCATCGATGAATGTGTGGGAGTCAATATGGGTTTCCAGACCCCGCTGTTGATTATTGATATAAGATCATGTCTGCATATTCTCGAACCCGAAGGGTCACACACTTAACGTGTCTCGACACTAGGATAGATTGGATAATTGGTTTATGAGTTTTTGTTCGGAGTCTCGGATGGGATCCGGGACATCGCGAGAGGTTCCGGAATGGTCCGGAGAATAAGATTCATATAAGGCAATGCAGTTTTTGGAGTTCGGAATTGTTTCGGGTTAATCGGCATTGTACCGGAAGCTTCTAGAACCTTCCGGAGGGGGACCAACGTGGCCCCACCTGCCGGGAGGGGCATGGGCCTATGAGGGAGTGCCCTGGCCGCATTGGGCCAGGGGCACAAGGCCCCATAGGGCCCAGCCGGCCAACCTAGGGCAAAACCCTAGGGGAGCTTCTAGAAGGGGGGAAACTTGCCCCCCACTCCTCCCTCCTTGGCCGCCGGACCTAGGGTTTGGGGGAGGGGCAAGGGCTGGCCGCCCACCCCTCTATATAAAGAGGGCTGGGGGTGCACCCCCTCACACACCTCCTCCTCAAGCCCTAGCCGCCCTGCTGCCCTCCTCTCGCTCTCCCTCCCGACTGCGTGTAGGCGAAGCCCTGCTACAGAAACTCTCCACCACTTGCACCGCGCTGTCGCGTTGTAGATCCAATCCGTCTCTCCACCATACTTGCTGGACCGAGGAAGGAGGAGACGTCGAGGTGCCGCACGTGTGCATCTCTCAGAGGCATCGCCATTTGCGGTGTTAGATCGGATCGGATCGCGAGGAGGAGAAGCGAGTATGACTACATCACCCATGTTCCGTCGAATGTTCCGCTGTGCGAATCTTCAAGGGTATGAAGATCTCATCTATTCCCCCTCGTTGTTTGCATCTCCTAGATTAGATCTTGGCTTTCCCATTCGCATCCGTAGAATTTTTTTGATTTACTATGCTGCGAAACCCTTCAAAACACTGAGCCCATGCGGATGTGGATGACAACATCCCTCCTTCCCTGGATGATGACCATCTCTACTTGTTCTAGTGGCCTGGTAGAATAACCACCAATATGCCAGTCTCCATTTAGACAATAGGGGTTCCGCAGGGGCGCATGCTGCTACTCCATGGGGATGGCGCTACATCAAGAGCTCGGCGGTTGCCACATCAGTTGCGGACATGAGAGATGTCAACCAAAGATGCATACAAGTACAATGTCAGAAATCAAGCGAGAACTAAGACAAATTGAACTTGTAATCACTATCAGAATTTTCATAAGAAAATCAATCAAGAATAATATTGTGTTGTTCATTTATGATCCATTAATCTAGTACCTATTTTCATGAAATGGAGACGAGAAAAAACAATACCCATCGAATTTAGTAGCCACTAGAGAAACTAATCAGATAAAAAAGTACCACATTTTGCCCTTTCTACAATTTACTCAGAGAGATGTAGGAGGGACGTACGGTGTCGGTCAGGTACACTGGCGGCTATGGAGGAGGTGGATGGCCGGGACCATTGACTACCGGAACTCCGTCCTCCCAGCACCACGTACTATGTCTTCCCTCTCCTCCCCCTCAACGGGCAACCCGGATCGGCAGGCGCTAGTGAGCTCATAAGGTAGGGGAAGCAAGAGGCAGCGTTGGAGGGCTCGCGAGGTAGGAGAGGAGAACCAGAGTGGAAGAATTCGCTGAGCCATATCTGGGGCACGAGCTCGCCAGGGACGCTACAAGCTGAGGCGTCGGAAGGTTGGACAACTGAGAGGGGTTAGTGCACGGGTTAAACCCCCATCGTTGCCTCAAGCAAGGTCGGCACAGTGGATGTTGAAGGGCCCAGAGCTTGGGGGATGGGCTAGGGATGGCCGGTGGGATGCCCTTGCCGTCGAGTGGGAGGAAGGTGAGGGGCCCGATGGCTCTCAATGCTGGAGCGGAGGAAGTGGAGGGGCAGGGCGGCTCTAGCCGGCGGAAAAGAGCAAGGTAACGTGGCGGTGATTCTAGCCGATGGAGGAGAGGAATGTGTCAAATTACGACGGGTCTACTCGGATGACTACCGAGGCCCTGGACACCTTTATTTATATGCGTACGATTACACAGTACAAGATATGGAAACGAACTACAAGTCCTGAAAGAATATAACTCGTATTCTATACTATCTCTAACACCCTCCCTTAATCACAACTTGCTTAAGTTGAGATTATGCTTAAACTCTTCGAAGATCCGATGAGGAAGGGGCTTCGTAAAACCATCAGCAATTTGATCTTTCGAAGGAACAAATCGAATCTCCGGCTGCTTATTAAGCACTCTCTCCCTCACAAAATGAAAGTCTATCTCAATATGTTTGGCTCGTGCATGAAACACTGGATTTTCTGAAAGATATGTTGCTCCCATATTATCACACCACAAACACGGTGTTTGATTCAGCTTGACTCCAAGTTCTTCAAGCAATGATTGTATCCATATTATTTTAGTCGTGGCATTAGCCACAGATTTATACTCTGCCTCGGTGCTGGACCTGGATACTGTGACTTGCTTCTTGGCACTCAAAGAAATCAAATTTGGTCCAAAAAAGACAGCAAAACCTCTAGTTGATCGACGATCATCTACACAACCTGCCCAATCAGCATCTGAAAAGGCACTAACTAGTGTAGAATCGGACTTCATAAATGTCAGACCAATGCCAACTGTATTCTTAACATATCTCAGGATACGTTTGGCGGCTGTCCAGTGTAGAGTAGTGGGAGCATGCAAATACTGACAGACTTTATTAACCGCATAAGAAATATCAGGCCTTGTGAGAGTGAGATACTGTAATGCACCTACCATACTTCTGTATTTGGTGCTGTCCTCGGACCCAGCAATTCTCCTTCATTTGCTGTGATTTTTTCCGAAGAGGACATTGGAGTAGTATAACCCTTGCAGTTTACCATACCAACTCGTGCAAGGATATCTTGAGCATATTTTGCTTGACTCAACACTAATCCATCATTAACTTTGATAACTTCAATTCCTAGAAAGAAGTGAAGATCACCAAGGTCCTTCAAGACAAATTCCTTACTCAAATCCTTCAACAAAGCATCCGTTGCATCTTTTGAGGAGCTAGCAACTATGATATCATCCACATAAATGAGCATGAAAATAGTGACATTGGACTTACGATAGATGAACAATGATGTATCAGATTTTGAAGCAACAAAACCAAATTGTATTAGTTGAGAACTCAAACGGGAGTACCATGCTCGCCGTGCTTGCTTCAACCCATACAACGCCTTGTCAAGTTTGCATACATAGTTCGGCCTTTTCTTGTCTTCGTAACCTGGTGGTTGTCTCAAGTAGACCTCTTCTTCCAGAACACCATGTAATAACGCTTTCTTTACATCTAACTGTCGCAAGCTCCATCCCCTTGAAACAAAAATTGCCAGGACAAGCCGAACTATAGCAATTTTAACCACGGGACTGAAAGTATCCTAATAGTCTATGCCATACCGTTGCTTAAAACCTTTGGCAACCAATCAGGCCTTATATCTATCAACTGAACCATCAGCTCTTCTCTTGATTTTGTAAATCCACCGGCAATCAATAATATTTGTGCCGTGCTTGTATGGTACCAATCTCCAGGTTTTATTCTTCAGAAGGGCGTCATATTCTTCATTCATTGCCTCTCTCCAGTTTGTATCTACTAAAGCAGCTTGCAAATCATCTGGTTCATCCTTGTTTGCTGAGAGACACCATCTAACAGTACCATCTGTGTACTGCTTAGAGCATCTCCAAGAGCCTTCCTATATTTGCTTCCAATTGCTATTATAGCAATCCTTGTCTAAAAAACAGCTCCAACAGCCTTTGTATAAGTGGTCCCCCTACAAATTTTTTTAGGAAGCTTAGTATATTGGCCTCTCCACTTGGTATATATGCAAAGTCAAGAGACCAACCCCAAAATTATAGCAATCTGGTTTGTTGTGGTCCCCTTCAATTTTTAGTCACATTGACATGTGGGTCCGATGTGTGTGGGATTTGTTGTGTGGCTAGCCATGTCCCTTGTCCCCGCATGTCATTGTGTGTGTTGGGCAATATAGCAATCGGGTTTAGGAATGCTGCCAAAGCAAAATGAGATGAGGATTGCTATACCTCCTCTCTCATATTGCTATACTCATTTTTTAGCAATCCATTATAGGAAGGCTCTTGGAGATGCTCTTAGGATGACTAACACCCCTGGATGCACGTGTAACAGGACGGGAGACAAAGGCAGGTTGAGAATTACCGTGGTGCGGTCCAGGAGATCGTGGCTCCCCGTCGTTGTCAGTTGTAGCGGACAAAGAATCTTCGGTCGGAGACCCAGCGCACGGCGCACCGGATCCTGTAGCCAACGGTGGGGTGGTTTCTGCGGGCTGGAGTTGGTCGCCAGCGGGAGCCGGCACAGAGAATCCAGACTGGAAACTGGGCGGGGACCGCGTGCGCGCGTCGCAAGGCGTAGTGGGCGACCGTACGTGCATGTTGCGTCGCTGGGCGTACGGCGCATGCGCGGGGGAAGCAGCAGTGCTGGCCGGCGACCGATCTGTTGTAGAATACGTCGCTGATCTCGGGAAAGTAGAGCCAAGAAAATCATACTCGTTTGTAGAACCGCTGCTATCTTCCTCCATAATTTCATGTGTATTGTTTTCAGTGATTGAGGCACCATTTTGGCTCAGGTTTTCACCAGCTTGCACCATTTGGCGTGACGTGTCCTGTAGAGAAACACAAACAGGTCTAGATACATGGTTAGTAGTATGAGTATTTTCCATGATTAAATCATCCACTAGTTCATCCCCATGTTCAGAATTTCTTAGATATGGTTCAAGTAAGAGGATTTCCTGTCTAAGCAAAGCACCAGCGTTTGGGTGAAGGGATTTAAAGGGAAATACACCTTCATCAAAAACAACATCACGGGATATATATATTCAGCCAGTAGAGACTTCTAGGCATTTAACCCCCTTGTGCTGAGGACTATACCCCAGAAAGACACATTGTCTAGAGCGGAAAGCGAGCTTACGTTTGTTGTAAGATCGAAGATTGGGCCAACAGGCACATCCAAAAACTCGAAGGGAATTATAGTCGGACCGGGTGCCTAAAAGGCGATGAACAGGTGTGTCGTTACTAATGACTTTTCTTGGGAGCATATTAATAATATATGTGGCAGTGAGGAATGCTTCGTCCCAGAATTTTAGTGGCATGTGAGAATTTGCTAGAAGAGCTAGGCCTAATTCAACGATGTGTCGATGCTTTCTCTTAGCAGAGCCATTTTGCTGGTGCGCATGAGGACAGGAAACATGATGGGAAATACCTTGTGTTTGAAAGAAGGCGTTTAGTTTTACATACTTTCCTCCCCAGTCAGATTGAACCGTAAGGATTTTCTTATCAAGCTTACGCTCAACAAGATTTTGAAAGTTTACAAAGGCAGAGAAGGCATCAGACTTTTTCTTAAGCAAATAAATCCAAGTAACTTGCTATAATCATCAATAAAGCTTACATAGTAATCATGACGCCCAACAGAAGTGGGAGCAGGGCCCCATACATCTGAGAAAACTAATTGAAGAGGTGTTGTAGAAACACTAGTGGACACAGGATATGGAAGTTGATGACTCTTAGCCTGCTGACATGAATCACAAACTGACTCGATGCTAGAATCTTTAATGTAGAGGAGTTTATTTTTGCTAATGATTTGACTAACAATGACAAAAGATGGATGACCAAGACGACTATGCCACTTCGCTCGAGAAGGCTTGGCGGCAACAAATGCATGCTTCTGTGGGTGGGTGGACGACTCCAATGAAGAGATAAGGGGATAAAGACCGCCAACGCATCTCCCTCGATGAATTATTTTCCATGTCTCCTGGTCCTTGATCAAAAATAAGAAAGGATGAAATTCTATGAAGACACGGTTATCAAGTGTGAAACGATGAACAGATAGAAGATTTTTTGAAGCATTTGGAACATGCAAAATTTTGCGGAGATGAAAATTCTGAACAAGGTTACGAACAATTGAATGACCAATATGAGAAATATTCATACCATACCCACTAGCAGTGTTGACCGTGTCGTAGCCCTTGTAGTTTTCGCGGACGGTCAAATTATTGAGTTCGCCTGTGACGTGATGTGTAGCACCGGCGTCAGAGTACCAATTTGTGTCCACTCCATATGATGCCACATGAGCCTCCTTGTTATCATAAGAGTCATCGCCATCGTCCTGAAAGCGCCACCAACAATCCTTGGCAGCGTGGCCTTCTCTGTTGCAAATCTGGCATGTGACGTCGACCCATGGTGTCGTACGCCGACGGCCACGTCCACGACCGCGTCCCCCTCCTGGAGGTGTAGCACGTCCACCGCCTCGCCCTTGACGAGGTTGATCATCACGGCGGTCATCACGTCGATCATCACGACGGTCGCCGCGGTAGTCACCGCGGTAGTCACCACGGTTGTTGCGGTAGTCACCTCGGACGCCCTTGTTGCCGTTGAAATTACCCGGACGCCGTTGGCTAGAGGCGGCGTTTGCGGATGTCTTAAAGCCTCCACCTGGCTGCCCTTCGAGCATCTCTTGGCGTTGTCCGTAGGCGTGCACATGAGAGAACAGCTCGCTCAACTGCATCTTATTGGCCACTATCCCGAGGGCAGCAACAAGGGAGTTGTAGTCGGGGCCGAGGCCGGCTAGGATGAACGAGATTAGTTCATCATCTGGAACAGGGCGCACGGCAGCATCAAGCTCGTCCGCAATGCCTTGCATCTTGGATAGGAACGCCACGGTATTTGGGAATTGGTATCTCTTCGTGTTCGGCAAAGCAATGTGAAAGTTCGTGACCTTGGACTGATTTTGGGAGGCGAACATCTCTTCCACCGCGTGACATACACCGGTTGAGCTCTCGATCCGGATGACGTGGGTGAGGATCTCCTTGGAGAGAGATTTCAGGAGATAACTGAGTACGATCTGATCCCGGGATAGCCAGGATGCGTACGCAGGATTAGGCACCATCTTTGGTTCCTTGTCTTTATCAGCATCAGCGGGAGCGACGGCCAGCATCTTTGGCGGCGCCGTATCAGTCCCGTCCAGGAGGCCGACGAGTTGTGCTCCGCGGATTGTGGGCATGATCTGTCCATGCCATAGTGGATAATTGCCTCCCGTCAATTTGTCAGACGGGGGCTCGCCGAGGTTGATCGCAGGACCGCTGCTGCTTGAGGAGGAGGTCATGGCGATCCCGCGGCGAAGAAAGTCTGCTCGGCGACGGAACGGCTCGGTTGTTTAGCGATCGGATAGATGTATTGGAAGTTGAGGCTCTCGATACCATGTCAAATTATGACGGGTCTACTCGGATGACTACCGAGGCCCTAGACACCTTTATTTATACAGTACAAGATATGGAAACAGACTACAAGTCCGGAAAGAATATAACTCGTATTCTATACTATCTCTAACAGAATGGAGGGAGAAGTCGCGTCGGATGCTGGAGTTAGTGGCATGAATGACGTGTTGGCTCAGCACTTGTTGTCAGAACGACTCACACGACTAGGGGGGGCTTATCCAGATGATCCGATGGCCAGAACCGAGAGCTCGATGGAGCAAACCAGCACCTGAGCACTTCTTTTTCTTAAATAGGTTTTCGCTGCATTTTGTAAATAAACCCACATTCCGCCGAACCGATACAAAGTGATGAGAAGATTCTCTTACAAAGAAGATCAAAGATAAAGACAGAAAAGTACAATAAGAACCACAACTTGCCACCAGAGATAACAAAAAACGATCGATGTAAGTTGGAACTCCACACCGCAACCCCCAAGAGGATAACAACACAATGTGCCGACAGGCGCGAGATCAGACGATCAAAGGCTTTCGCTTGGATTCATACGTGGAGATGGTGCCCACGGTGGCGCTCCCAAGAGGGTAACGACACCCGCATGCATCACCGCCGATGGCACATGAGGACTAAGCATTCACCCGACGAAAACGTCGAACCACACCTGGTAACCGGATTGCCCACTATCCCTGATTTCAGCCTCCAAATCACGAAATCGGAGTTGCCTTTGCCTATACGCCGCAACACCAGGATCTCCAGCCACCAGCTGCTCGCCATTCTCGTGATCAAAGAGCAAGGTCATCCCCACCGCCACGTCGCTTGCCGAAGCCGTCCACCCAGTCCACCTTTTGGGGCCACCGTCCCGGCATCTGATATTCCTCACATCCAACATTGTAGATACAACCACAACAACTCTCTTAGAGCAGGCGAACGGGGGTTGTCATGCCAAACGGTCCGTGGATAGATCGGAACACGAGCCGCACAAGTCGACCCCGTAGCTCCAGAGAAAAGTTGCTAGGAGGTTACCAGATCTAGGCTTGACGGCCTGGATCCAACACCTTAGCCACACATAACAAAGGGGTGGGCTCCTAGTCATGCCGGTAGTGGAAATGCAACACCACGCCTAGGTTGGGCCCTTGAAACCATCATTAACATTAATTTGTTGGAGATTCGTGCAAACTATTTTACAGGAAGACCCTTTCATCTCAGTCTAGGCTCATACGAGATTTATTAGAAATCTAAAATTGCTTTGAATCTTGCAGACACATATACGAATCAATATCAATTGTAGAATAAACAAGAAAAATAACCAAATTGTCGTGGTGGTGACACGACAGATGCCATGGGTAGGCTAAAGTATGGGGCCAATGGATGCTAGTGGGATCTGGGGAGGGAAGATGCAGTTGATTCTACACACAAGAGACTAAGGCAAAGATCTTTATTTCTCCTTTCCTGGGCTACAAGTGCTCCTTGAGCCGTATATAGGGAGAGAAGAAGAACTTTACCAGCCTAACGGTACCTAAATGAGCCCATCCCTTCCTCAGGATCCAAGCCTCCCCTTATAAAGGAGAGCCTTGGGTGCCTTTAGGGCTGACGGGGCAAGCATATTCGAGGAATATGCTTGTCCCAAAATAGTAGTTCGGCGCCCTCCTTTCCCTGTCGCCCTTCTAACGACGGCAAGGCTCCAGAGGGCACCTCTGCGTGCCTCGGGCTTCAGGACTGTCGCCTCCGTGACCTCCTTCTGCCCCTCTGACGCTCTG
The DNA here is from genome assembly GCA_030063025.1 of Avena longiglumis. Taxonomy (NCBI): domain Eukaryota; kingdom Viridiplantae; phylum Streptophyta; class Magnoliopsida; order Poales; family Poaceae; genus Avena; species Avena longiglumis. Next base: position 448,239,893 of record CP125974.1, on the reverse strand, counting down.
CGCCTTTGTCTCTGGTGCTTGGCTCCGCTCAGATTCCTTCTAGCCTGCAGCTAGAGTTTGACCTTGGGTTTCTCCTTCTCCTGCAAGCTTCGTATCATTCGGCCTTACCTCGCGTAGCTCGGCTCGTCCTTCACCTGCATCAAGATTACTCGGACTAACCCGGCCGACTTACGTAATATCCCGGTCGGGTAATGCCTTGCCTTTGTCATAATGGTCCTTCCCTTCCCTGTCTTCGCCGACCTCTACAGGATTCGTCCGACTCAAACAATAACTCGGAAACAAGACGGGCAACTTCCTTTCATCTTTCCCCGTCTTTGCCCTACCCGAGGTCATCTCCCCAACATTAGTCCCCGAAGCTGGTATGGCCCTGCCAATTACTTCGGCCGGACCGTATCAGTTTCAAGAGATTTCTTCTGCCTTGTTTCCGAGTTAATGCTCGTGGTATCATCCTATCTTCTCGCGTACGCCTCGTCCTACGTGTCTTACTCATCATTGTATTTCTAGTTTTTTGTTCCTCTACAGTATTCATTGTCAGTCTACAGCTACTGCTGCGCCTGTCGCGTCGGCTCTGCGACGCCTCACGTGCCGTTTCCATCGGGGATCGTGGCTTTCTTTCCCACTGTGTGGCCGCTGGTGCGGTTCCCCTCATCATCATGCGTTGGTGCTACATACACGATCTACACGATCCACTGCCTCACACACGATCCCACTACCTTGCAGGTAACGCGGTTATAAAGAGGGGCGCGGCGCTGGGGGATTCACTTTCCCCTTTTCGCTCGCCCGTGCCCTTCTTCTTCGTCCCGCCCTTGCGCCCGCTTGCGCTTCCGCCGCCATGCGCTCGTCTGCGTTCCTGGTAGCACGAATCCGGCCGCACCGCTCCGTCGTCGTTATTGCTGCTTGCCTGCTTTGGCGCCGTCGCCAGTGGCTTTTCCTCTAGAGATCTCAACTCCTCTTCTGTTATCGCGCGGAAGTTCTGTCTCCGCTCCGCCGCCATTTTTTAGATAGAATCACGACGGGGCCTTGTAGTTCTAGATTTTCCTCCGCCACTAGTTCTTCCTCCATGGATTTCTCCGGCGAGCCCATGTCTAGCTCCGTCAGCGGTGCGCTGATAGAGGATGATGATGCTGGTTCTAGGCCCGAGCGAGGCTCGTGGCAGGGCTCCTCCGTTACTCGCCGCGAGATCGAGTGGCTTATCCGGACTCGGAGGATTCCCGCCGAGGTAGCTTGTCGCTTACCCGGCAGCGAGTCCTCTCCCGACCTTAGGGAGGGCGAGTATGTAGTTTTCATGTCGCATTTCGCGCGTGGCTTTGGTCTCCCTCTCAGCGACTTTGCTAGGGAGTTTCTTGATTACTTCGGCCTTCAGCCGCATCATCTTCCTGCCAATGCCATCGCTTCTCTCTCTGCCTTTATCTCTGCCTCGGAGGGATATTTCTGTTGGAATTATGCCCTAGAGGCAATAATAAAGATGTTATTATTATAATTCTTGTTCATGATAAAGTTTATATTCCATGCTAGAATTGTATTAAGCGGAAACATTAATACTTGTGTGGTTTGTGAACAACACTGTGTCCCTGGTATGCCTCTAAGGACTAGCTCATTGATCAATGATGGTTAAGGTTTCCTAATCATAGACATGAGTTGTCAATTTATAATGAGATCATATCATTGGGAGAATGATATGATGGACAGACCCAAACTAAGCGAAGCAATTAGATCGTTTCATCGTGTTCATCTTTGCGAAGCTTTTCCTATGTCAAATATTGTATTCCTTAGACCATGAGATAATGCAACTCTCTGGTACCGAAAGAAAGCTTTGAGGTCATCAAACGTCATCCTATGAGAGGGTGATCATAAAGGTGTCTCTGTGATCGGAAAGTATCATTGGGTTGTATGTATCGAGATGGAATTTGTCCCTCCCAAGTCGGAGAGATATACTGGCCCACTTAATCGATATCAACACCGCTTGCAAGCATGTGGTTAAGGAGTTAATCACAAAGTGATATCGGATTACGGAACGAGTAAAGTACTTGCCGTGAACGAGATTGAACTAGGTATGACGCACCGACGATCGAATCTCGCAAGTAAAATATCGCGAGACGAAGGGAATATATATATGGGATTGATTGAATCGCATCGTGGTTCATCCGATATGATCATCGATAAATGTGTGGGAGTCAATATGGGTGCCTGCACCCGCTGTTGATTATTGATAGAAGATCATGTCGCATATTCTTGAACCCGTAGGGTCACACACTTAACGATCTCGACTCTAGGATAGATTGGATAATTGGTTTATGAATTTTTGTTCGAGTCTCGATGGGATCCGGATATCACGAGAGGTTCCGGAATGGTCCGAGAATAAGATTCATATAAGGCAGTTTTGGAGTTCGAATTGTTCCGTTAATCGGTATTGTACCTAAGCTTCTAGAACCTTCCGGAAGGGGACCAACGTGGCCCCACCTTCCGGGAGGGGCATGGGCCTATGAGGGAGTGTCCTGTCCGCATTGGGCAGGGGCACAAGGCCCCATAGGGCCCAGCCGATCCTAGATAAGTTTAAACTCGTTTAAACTAGAGATAGGATTTCTAGATAAGGAGAGTTTAAATCGCTTAAACTAGAGATAGGATTTCTAGATAAGGGAGAGTTTAAATTGTTTAAACTAGAGATAGGCTTGGAGGAGGGCAAGGCTGGCCGCCCCTCTATATATAGAGGGGTGCGCCTCCCCCACACACACACCTTCCTCCAAGACCTAGCAGCCTTGCTACCTTCCTCTCTCCTCCCGATTGTTTGTGGCGAAGCCCTGCAGCAGAAATTCTCCACCATATACACCACGCCGTCGTGTTGTAGATCCAATCTATCTCTCCACCATACTCGCTGGTCCGAGGAAGGAGGAGACGTCGAGGTGCTGCACGTGTGCATCTCACGGAGGCACCGCCACTTGTGGTGCTAGATCGGATCGGATCGCGAGGAGGAGAAGCGAGTACGACTACATCACCCACGTTCGATTTAACGCTCATTGCGAATCTTCAAGGGTATGAAGATCTAATCCAATCTCTCTCGTTGATTGCATCTCCTAGATTATATCTTGGCTTTCCCTCTGTTCGCATCCGTAGAAAATTTTTGATTTACTATGCCGCGAAACCCTTCAAAGGGTATCGAGCTAGATCTATGCGTAGATGTGTTTCACGAGTAGAACGCAACATGGTTGTTGCGGCGTTGATGTTTTCTGTTGCAAGCCTCTTGTTTGTGTTCTTCTTATGACGGGATAGTGAGATTGAAGCGGTCCAGGCCAACCTTACGTGACGCCGTCATGAGACCGATCCGCACTTTACGTGTGGCTTGTTCCACACATGCACCGGTGGATGTCGGTTTCTCTCACTATAGTTGTCATGGGATTAACACGGAGTTTGGCAACCATAATATCACCGTTGTGGCTTTCCGTAGGTAAGAATCGTTCTTAGCATCTACTCCCATAAGCCACGTAAAACATGCAACAACAAAGTAGAGGCGTCTAACTTGTTTTTGCAGGAGTGTTTTCTCGTGATATGGTATGGCCCAAGATGTGATGTGTATATTGTATGCGATGATCATGTTTTGTAATGTTTCACGACTTGCATGTCGATGAGTACACAACCGCAGGAGCCATATGGTTGTCTTTATAATTGTGTATGGCTCATGTAGTCAACTTCTTATACGCCATGTAATAGCTTTACTTTATCGCTAAGTAGTTAGCAATAGTTGTAGTTGCTATTCGTGGTGGAGGCGATCATGGTGGAGTGATGGAGATCATGCCGAACGCACAAGATGGAGATCATTGCGCCGAGGATTGGCTATACCATGTCACATAAAGTTATATGCATGTGATGTTTATCCTTTATGTATCTTATTATGCTTAGATCGACGGTAGCATTATAAGATGATTCCTCACTTAAAGATCAAGATAAAAACTGTGTTCTCCCCAAGTATGCACCGCTGCGAAAGTTAAATCGTGTCCAAGCATCACGTGATGATCGGGTGCTATAGACTCTCGCTCACATACAACGGGTGCAAGCCAGTTTGCACACGGAAATACTTGGGTCTAACTTGACGAGCCTAGCATGTACAGACATGGCCTCGGAACACAAGAACCGAAAGGTTAAGCATGAGTCATATAAATGATATGATCGACACTTTGTTGTCCACCATTGAAACCACATCTCTTCTCGTGATGATCGGATTAGGTGTGGTGAATTTGGATCGTGTTCACTAAACAACTTGAGGGATGTTGAATTTAGTGGGAGTTCATCTAGTAATTTGATCAAGTTGAACTATTTATCATGAACATAGTCTAAATTGTACTTGCAAATACTGTAGATCACATGGCCAAATCCAACTTCAACTTCAACGTTTTTCTTTGAGAAGGAAAAGCTTAGAAACAATGGGTCTAACTTCACCAATTGGTTCATAATCTAAGAATCATTCTCATGGCGGACAAAAGGACTATGTCCTTGAGAAAGCGCTAGGTGACGCCACTATAGATGCTACCCGATGATGAAAACTGCTCATCGATCAAAAGTTGATTATGGTGTGATTAAGAGCACCATGTTGTTTGCTATGGAACCGAGCTTCAAAATCATTTTGAAACCTATCCGGGCCCTTTGAGATTCTCGAGGAGTGAAAACCATGTTTGAGACTCAAGCCCGCTCGAGAGATATGAGATCTCGAGAAGTTCTTTAAGCGCAAGATGGAGGAAGGGAGTTCCGTTAGTGAGCACGCGATAAAGATGTCGGGCTACACTCAACGCTTTGAGCAAGCTGGAATGCACGATTCGGAGGAGTCAAGATTGATGTGGTTACGCAATCACTCCCTCGTAGCTACAAAAGTTGTGTAGTGACTCATAATCAGATTGGTTCCACTGATACGATCACCGAGCTCTTCGCAAAGCTGAAGGCTGCAGAAGTGGACATCAAGAAGGATAATCATGTGTTGATGGTCAACAAGCCCTCCTTTAAGAAAGGTAAGGGAGCAAAGAAGCCCTTCAGAAGGGCGGCGGCAAGCTTAATGCTCCTGCCGAGAAGAAGCTCAAGTCCGGTCCTAAGCGGACACCGAGTGCTTCTATTGCAAGGACAGGGTCCTTTGGAAGCAATCGTCCGAAGTACTTAGCGGACAAGATGGTTGGCACCATCAAAGGTATATTTGATATACATGTTATTGATGTTTTCCTTACTATCCCTCGTTGTAGTGCACGGGTATTTGATACGGTTCGATTGCTAATATTTGTAACTCGAACAGAGCTACGGAATGAGCGGCTTGCGAGGATGAGGTGACGATCTTGGCGTTAAGCGGATCAAGAGTTGATGTGATGTCCGTCGGCACGCTCTCATTAGTTTTACCTTCGGGATTAGTTTTAAACCTTAATAAATGTTATTATGTGCCTGCGTTGAGCATGAACATTATTTCTGGATCATGTTTATTGCAAGACGGTTATTCATTTAAATCGGAGAATAATGGTTGTTCTATTTATATGAGTAACATCTTTTATGGTCATGCACCTCTTGTGAATGGTTTATTTCTTCTAAATCTCGAAAGGGATGAAACACACATCCATAACATTGAGGCTAAGAGATGCAAAGTAGATAGTGATAATACTACTTATTTGTGGCACTGTCGTCTAGGTCATATTGGTGTAAAGCGCATGAAGAAACTCCATTCGATGGACTTTTGGAGTCTCTTGATTTTGAATCATTTGACACATGCGAACCATGCCTCATGGGCAAGATGATCAAAACCCGTTCTCGGTATGATGGAGCGAGCAACGGACTTGTTGGAAATCATACATACCGATGTATGCGGACCGATGAGTGTTTGACGCGGTGGATATCGCTATTTCCTCACTTTTACCGATGACTTAAGTAGATATGGGTATATCTATTTAATGAAACATAAATCTGAAAACGTTTGAAAAGTTCAAAGAATTTCAGAATGAAGTGGAGAACCATCGTAATGTAAAGATTAAGTTTCTACGATCCGATCGTGGGGCGAATATTTGAGTTATGATTTTCTCACGCATCTTAAAGCAAGTGGAATCGTTTCACAACTCACGCCACCCGGAACACCACAGCGCAATGGTGTGTCTGAACGCCGGAATCGAACCCTATTAGATATGGTCCGATCAATGATGTCTCTTACTGATTTGCCGTTATCATTTTGGGGTTATGCATTAAAAACCGCTGCATTCACTTTAAATAGGGCTCCATCTAAATCCGCTGAGACGACACCGTATGAACTGTGGTTTGGTGCTAAGACTAAGTTGTCGTTTCTTAAAGTTTGGGGATGCGAAGCTTACGACAAGAAGTTGATGCCGGACAAGCTCGAACCCAAAGCGGAGAAATGCGTCTTCATAGGATACCCTAAGGAAACTATTGGGTATACCTTCTATCACAGAACCGAAGGCAAAGTGTTTGTCGCAAAGAACGGTTCCTTTCTTGAGAAGGAGTTTCTCTCGAAAGAAGTGAGTGGGAGGAAAGTAGAGCTAGACGAGGTTATTGAACCTTCTCTTGAATTGGAGAGTAGCGCGACTGAAATTGTTCCAGTGCCGCCTGCACCAACAATAGAGGAAGCTAATGACAAGGATCATGAAGCTTCGGACGATGCTGCTACTGAACATCGCAGGTCGACAAGGTCGCGTGCCCCTCCTGAGTGGCACGGCAACCCTATCTTGACTGTCTTGTTGGTAGAAGACAGTGAACCTACGAACTATGAGGAAGCGATGATGAGCCCAGACTCTGAGAAATGGCTGGAAGCCATGAAATCCGAATTAGGATCCATGAGCGAAAACCAAGTATGGACTTTGGTGGATCCTCCTAGCGACCGAAAGGCCGTTGAGTGCAAATGGATATTCAAGAAGAAAACGGGCGCGGATGGTAATGTTACCGTCTATAAAGCACGGCTTGTCGCAAAAGGTTTTCGACAAGTTCAAGGTGTTGACTACGATGAGACTTTCTCTCCCGTAGCGATGTTTAATTCCATTCGGATTTTATTAGCAATTGTTGCGTTTCATGATTATGAAATATGGCAGATGGATGTCAAGACTGCTTTCCTCAATGGGAACATTGATGAAGAGTTGTATATGATGCAACCCGAAGGTTTTGTCGATCCTAAGGATGCTAGTAAAGTATGCAAACTTCAGCGTTCCATTTATGGACTGAAGCAAGCATCTCGGAGTTGGAACCTTTGTTTTGATCAAGTGATCAAGAGCTTTGGATTTGTTCCAAATTTCTACGAAGCTTGTATCTACAAGAAAGTGAGTGGGAGCTCGGTGACGTTTCTGGTACTGTATGTGGATGACATATTGATTATCGGAAATGACATCAACATTCTTAACGATGTGAAGAGTTATTTCAACAAGTGTTTTTCAATGAAAGACCTAGGTGAAGCTGCTTATATATTGGGCATCAAAATCTATAGAGATAGACAAAGACGCCTGATAGCTTTAAGCCAGAGTACATACCTAGACAAAGTTCTGAAAAGGTTCAGAATGGATAAGGCAAAGAAAGGTTCAGTGCCTATGTTGTCAGGTAAGATATTGAGCAAAGCTCAGTGTCCAGCTACGGTAAATGATAGGGAAGCTATGAGCAAAGTGCCTTATGCCTCGGCCATAGGTTCCATCATGTATGCCATGCTGTGTACTAGACCGGATGTGTCCAATGCTCTTAGTTTGACGAGCAGATATCAAAGTGATCCAGGTGGAACCTTTGACACCGTGAAGAACATTCTAAAGTACTGAATAGGACTAAAGAAATGGTCTTAGTCTATGGGGTGATGAACGACTTGTCGTAAAAGGTTACTTGACGCTAGTTTTGACACCGACAAGGATGATTCCAAATCTCGAGACGGGATACATTTATATTTTGAATGGAGGAGTCTGTGAGTGGAGAAGCTGCAAGCAAAGCGTGATCGCGGGATCTACATGGAAGCGGAATACATGGCTGCAGAAGCGTCAAGTGAAGGAGTTTGGATCAGAAACTTCATCACTGAGCTTGGCGTGGTTCCAAGTGCATTGGACCCACTGGAGATATTGTGTGACAACACTGGCGCCATAGCACTCGCTAAGGAACCAAGATATCATCCAAAGACCAAGCATATCAACCACAAGTTTCATATAATCCGAGATTATATAGCAGATGGAGATCTGAAGATTAGCAAAGTACATACGGATCTGAATGTCGCAGATCCATTGACTAAACCTCTTCCACGTGTAAAACATGATCAACACCTCAGTGCCATGGGTGTGAGATTGTTGCCAGATGTAAAGTAGATTATTGACTCTAGTGCAAGTGGGAGACTGTTGGAATTATGCCCTAGAGGCAATAATAAAGATGTTATTATTATAATTCTTGTTCATGATAAAGTTTATATTCCATGCTAGAATTGTATTAAGCGGAAACATTAATACTTGTGTGGTTTGTGAACAACACCGTGTCCCTGGTATGCCTCTAAGGACTAGCTCATTGATCAATGATGGTTAAGGTTTCCTAACCATAGACATGAGTTGTCAATTGATAATGAGATCATATCATTGGGAGAATGATATGATGGACAAACCAAACTAAGCGAAGCAATTAGATCGTTCATCGTGTTCATCTTTGGGAAGCTTTTCCTATGTCAAATATTGTATTCCTTAGACCATGAGATAATGCAACTCCACGGTACGGAAGAAAGCTTTGAGGTCATCAAACGTCATCCTATGAGAGGGTGATCATAAAGGTGTCTCTCGGTGATCGGAAAGTATCATTGGGTTGTATGTATCGAGATGGAATTTGTCCCTCCCAAGTCGGAGATATACTTGGCCCACTCGTAATCGATATCAACACCGCTTGCAAGCATGTGGTTAAGGATTTAATCACAAAGTGATATCGGATTACGGAACGAGTAAAGTACTTGTTGTGAACGAGATTGAACTAGGTATGACGGTACGATCGAATCTCGGGCAAGTAAAATATCGCGAGACGAAGGGAATATATATATGGGATTGATTGAATCTCGGCATCGTGGTTCATCCGATATGATCATCGATGAATGTGTGGGAGTCAATATGGGTGCCTGCACCCATTGATTATTGATAGAAGATCATGTCGCATATTCTCGAACCCGCAGGTCACACACTTAACGATCTCGACGCTAGGATAGATTGGATAATTGGTTTATGAATTTTTGTTCGAGTCTCGGATGGGATCCGGGATATCACGAGAGGTTCGGAATGGTCCGGAGAATAAGATTCATATAAGGCGGTGCAGGTTTTGGAGTTGAATTGTTCGGGTTAATCAAGATTGTACCGAAGCTTCTAGAACCTTCCGGAAGGGACCAACGTGGCCTCACCTTCCGGGAGGGCATGGGCCTATGAGGGAGTGTCCTGGCGCGTGGGCCAGGGGCACAAGGCCCCATAGGGCCCAGCCGATCCTAGATAAGTTTAAACTCGTTTAAACTAGAGATAGGATTTCTAGATAAGGGAGAGTTTAAATCGTTTAAACTAGAGGTAGGATTTCTAGATAAGGGAGAGTTTAAATTGTTTAAACTAGAGATAGGCTTGGAGGAGGGGCAAGGGCTGGCCGCCCCCCCTCTATATATAGAGGGGTGGTGCGCCCCCTCCCCCTACACACACACCTTCCTCCAAGCCCTAGCAGCCATACTCGCTGGTCCGAGGAAGGAGGAGACGTCGAGGTGCTGCACGTGTGCATCTCACGGAGGCACCACCACTTGTGGTGCTAGATCGGATCGGATCGCGAGGAGGAGAAGCGAGTACGACTACATCACCCACGTTCCGACAAACGTTCCGCTGTGCGAATCTTAAAGGGTACGAAGATCTAATCCAATCTCTCTCGTTTATTGCATCTCCTAGATTAGATCTTGGCTTTCCCTCTGTTCGCATCCGTAGAAAATTTTGATTTACTATGCCGCGAAACCCTTCAATTTCGGCCTATGGCCATCCGTGCATGTCTGGTCGAAGTTTTTCCAGATTTTTTCTAACGTTGTCCCAGACAAGTCTCTGCACCCTTCCGAGAAGTTGCTTACCCAATGTGGAGCAGCGTCCATTACACCTCGGAGGAAGTCCGTATTTCCTCGTGTCACGGGGCTAGAGTCGTGCAACAAGTGGCACAAGTCCTTCTTCTATGTCAAGAACACGGGAAAGGAGGATAAGATTCGGCTCCCTGCCTTTTCCATTGGCACACCTTCCAAGGAGAACTGGACTTATACTCCGAGGAAGAGTCACGCTTTGGCCGAGGCTTTTGAGATTCAGCTTAAGGAACTGATCCGCGCCGGGTTACGCGGCGAGGATCTGATGGCTACCTTCGTCAGTAGCCAAATCTGCCCGTTCCAGAAACGCACGCACAAACTCTGCTATATGAGCGGTCCTCTTGACCCCAACCGAGTCTCGACCGTGTAGCTGGACAACTATCTCATCTTTAAGCGTGTCCGAGCTATCTTTAAGACGGAGATGCCTGAGGACTGGGCTTGGGGATTGAAGCCGTTCACCCGCGAGCATCCCCCTCCCAAAGTAAGCTTAATCTCTAATGCTTTGCTTTCCAATTGCTTTCGTAACTGTCTTTGCTAATCTTCCTCTTTCTTGTCTTCTGAGAGGTTTTATGGAGCGAAGGATGAGGACGCCGAGGTTTTGTCACTCCGTGGCTCGGACCGAATACCCCGATGGGGGCGGACTCGGAAGAGTTTGTCCCCAAGTCGGATCTCGCTCCGGCTCGTGCTCGTGGCAAGACCTCGGCCCACGAGGAGGAAGGTGATTCGGACGAGGTCCAAATTCTAGAGGTAGTTGCCGCAATGCCAATTTCTTATGCATTTCCGGCTTCTACTTTCCCAGCTAATCCGGTCGGTCTGGTTCACGACGCCAAGCCTATTGCTTCCCGGCCCCCTGTTACCTCGGGGAAACGTGGGGCTCCCGCTGGTGCCTCAGAGGCGGCCCCCAAGAAACGAATGAAGAAATCCACTCCGAATCCTCCTAGGCGCAAGACCATGCCTGGAGTCGCAGGGTAAGTTTCTTTTGCTCGTATTTCTTGTTTTTCTCTTTCTGCTTTTTAACCTGACCTTTTTTATCTTCGCAGTGCTCCACTTTCTGTTAAGCCCGGCGGTCCCATCATGACGAGTCGTATGACTCGGCAGCCATCTCCTCCGCCTACTGAAGATACCAGGATTCCCAGTCCTGTTCGCGCTGCATCTCCTCCAGCTCTGAATCAGACGCCACCTCGCCACGACGCACCTGAGATTCCTCCCGTTGACGATGACTCCACTCGGCCCACAGATATTCCTTCCGAGCCTGCTGCCTTTTCTATGAACCCTGATGTGTCTACTGAGCCACTTTCTGCCGCCGCGGTTTCCACAGTGACTCCTTCCCCGGTCGAGGGCGTCCATATCTCGGCGCCCTCTGTGACCGTGACTCCTCCGGCTCCTAAAGACACCGTTCCCATTGCCGAGGTATCGTCTCCTACTGATGCCTCTCTTAAGGCAAGAAAAGTCGTCGCCACTAAGGCTTCCTCCTCCCAGAAAGGTCTTGCCGGCTCTTCTCAGCCAAGTATCGCTGATGTGCTGTGCAAAGGAACTGCCTCTGCCAAAGCCTCCGTTATCCCGGCCGCCAGTACCCAGCTTGCTCTTCATAAAAGCCCTGCGGCAGCGTGGTTACACAGCACGTCCGAGGTAAAGTCCTAACTCGCACGGCGAGTGGGAACAGCCTCGGCTCGCTGGTGGAATATGCCAATAACTGGAATGCTGCCGATCAGTTCGAGGGTAATCCAGGCAGTCAGCCGTTTCAGCTTTCTGACATTAGTAGCCGCCTGCATCAAGCCGCCAAGATTGTTCTTGGTAGTAACAATATGAATGAGGTAATTGCTGTTTACAGAGTTTTGATTAATTCTCCAGATGATATTATATATATTCTAGTCCCCGAAGCTTGCAAGCAAATGACTTGTTATTCGTTTGGAAGTTTTATGATTCTTTACTCAGTTGAATTTTATCTTAGGATTCGAACCTCTATCCAGCTAGATCTGTCTTTAATTCAGCTTGATTTGTCTTTATCTGGATTTTGATGATCCAGTCACCTAGGTCTGAGTTAAGTTTTGCTTGACTCGGATCTGTTTTAACTTCGAATATCCAGCCACCTAGATCCGGGTTAAGTTTCGCTTGACTCGGATCTGTCGTAGTTCGAATATCCAGCCACCTAGATCCGGGTTAAGTCTATCTTGACTCGGATCTGTCGTAGCTTCGAATATCCAGCCACCTAGATCCGGGTTAAGTTTTGCTTGACTCGGATCTGTTTTAGCTTAGAATATCCAGCCACCTAGATCCGGGTTAAGTTTTGCTTTGACTCGGATCTGTTAACCCGGCTCTATCGTAGCTTCGAATATTCATTTAACATTTGCTTTATTGCTTAGGTCGCGCATGATCGGCGGACTGCCGAGTTTCAAAGGCTGCTTTTTGCGCATAGGAAGTTGGAAGAAAAGTACGAGAAGGTTATTCTTGGGGTAAAGAAAGCCGGTAAGTCGATAAACTCTTGCGTTATCTCCGAAGCTTTTATTTTTTTTGTATACGAGATGTTGGCTCACTTTGTTGGTAAACAGGGAACATCAATAATCTTAACATCCGTCTTGAGAAGAAGGTTAAGGCCCTGGAAGGTTAGTTACTCTTTTACTTTACAGACTCCCCTTTGGAATGTGCAGTAAGTTTCTTTTAACTCTTTTGGCTTTGGTAAAGCCGAGTTACAAACCTTTGCAGCATCTCACCAAGATTGCACGCCCATGCCTGATGTGATGCTGCATTTTTTAGAACAAGGCGCTGCTCATTCGGCGCAGCTAAAAGAATAATATGATGAGATAGCTCGCTTGCGCGCCGAGGTGGAGGCCCTTAAGCTCTCTCAGAAGTCTGCATTAGAAAAGGTCGATCAGGAGTTCTCCGAGGAGAAAAATCGGCTAGCTCTGCAACTGCAGAAAAATAAAGAGCTCCTCGAGGCTGCCAAACTGAAGACACGGGGAATGAGCGAGGAGATCACTCGCTTTGAGAAGAGCAAAATTGACTGGGCTAAAGACCTTCAGATAATGCTGAGTTATATTCATCGTAAGCTTCTTACCGCGGTCGGGTTATCTTTTTTCCTTTTTCCTACTGCCGACTGACGCAGTCGTGTTTTGCGCAGATCACTTTCCAGAAGCCAAGCTCGTGAGCTCTAAGGCGGTTCTTAGTGCTCGTGTGCGCCGAGGTGTTCCTGTTGACGCGGACTCGGAGTACTCGATGGAAGATTTCCTTGTTGCTGTCGGTGCTGCAGTTGGTCCGATGAAGATTATGGGCAGGGATTTGGTGTAGGCGGCTATCCGAGCCTACCATGTTCTCTGGCCGAATACTTCTGGGACTCCTAATATTGATGAGGTCAAATTGCTAGTGGAAAGATTAATGGCATCTGAGAGGCAGCTAAGTCTTTGGAGGGAATCAGTCGGACGAGCTGGTGCTGATATGGCTCTCACTGTTATCATGTCATGGTACGAAGATATTTCTCTTGATATCTTGAGAAATTTGCACACTGGTTCCCGTTGGGTTGAGGATCCAACCTTTGTCGCTCTTCGGCAAGCTCGCGCCTTCCAGCTCATTGAGTATGCCGACGTGCATACCTGGAACGAAGGTCCGAGTTTCCTTCCTAACCCAGAAGATGAGGTCGTAGTTGAGGATGCATAGGATAACAACTCAGCTGATCAAGGAGAAGATGAAGGTGACTCGGCTACCTCTGGTGATTCCAGTTCGAGCTCAGATGGTAACGGAGACGCGCGATCCTCCTCCAAAGGTACTAGGCATTCTACTGCGCAAACTGACGCCCCTCAGCAGCCTCGGGCTTCCTCCGAAGTCGCTCCCGGGTCTGTGGAGGGCGAGGCAACCTCGACCGAGGTTCCACCTATCTCGGAGTGCCCAGCCACTGACCAAGTTATTGTCTCTCCAGCTAAAAACCTCTAAGTCATTTCTTGCCCCTGGTATGCCGGGCGTATGATGTATGTGGAATATTTGTCCGTATTTTGTATGGTATGAATTTCTTTTGCCGTGTGCCGCTGAGACATATATGGTTGTAATTGTTAGCACTTTGTTTAAGTGGTCTTGTTCGTCCGAATCCTTGCTTTGGCGGCCTACAATTTCTTGAGTTTGGGATATATATTTGCCTTTGTGCTCCCGTGGTTTAGACTATTAATCTGGGTGTGGACTTCAAATATCATACGAGATTTAGCTATTCTTACTTTGGGTGCCGAAGTTTGATATCCCCCTTGTGTCAAAGGATAACCACTACTTTGAAACAATATAGGGCAGTCCCCGAGTCACTGCCTGTGGCGCCGAAGTCTAGTATATAAACCAAATTTCAGAAATAATATAAGACGGTCGCCGAGTCGCTACTCAAGGTGCCGAGGTTTAATAAATCACCCAAATCTAGAAAGAACATGTGACAGTCCCCGAGTCACTGCTCACGGTGCCGAGGTTTAGTATGTGAATTAAGCTTAGAAATAAATCTGGGGCAGTCCCCGAGTCATTGCTCAGGGTGCCAGGTTTTAATACATAATCCAATCTTGAAATCAATCTAGTGCAATCCCCGAGCCACTGCTCGAGGTGCCGAGGTTTAATACATAACATAAAATTGAAATAACATATGGCAGTCCCCGAGTCACTGCTCTGGGTGCCGAGGTTCAAAACATAATTGGTGCTTGATCCTGAGATACTGCTTTACAATGTGTCACTGATGACCGCTAAGAGTAAAATGGACAAACTAAAGCTACGTTCCACGGCCTTTTCGTTTCTTCGCCGGATTTGTCTGCCCTGTTCTTTCCTGAGGATTGAGCATCGATTAGGTAATAGGCATCATTGTACAGTGCTCTGCTCACGATGAATGGTCCTTCCTATGGAGGCGACAGCTTGTGCATGCCGGTCGTGCGTTGCACCAGTCGGAGAACTAAATCTCCTTCTTTGAACACTCTTGGATTCACCCTCTTGCTCTGATATCGTCGCAAGTTCTGCTGATAAATAGCTGATCTTGATAGCGCCAGCTCTCTGGCTTCCTCTAGCAGATCAACAGTATCTTGCCGAGCTACTTCATTTACTTCTGAAGTTGTATATTGGGTAACCCTTGGAGAGTCATGTATTATGTCGACTGGAAGCACGACTTCTGCCCCATATACCAGAAAGAATGGTGTATAACCTGTTGACCTGTTTGGTGTAGTCCTGAGGCTCCATAGTACTGCTGGTAGTTCCTCAATCCAACATCCTGCCGACCTCTGCAGCAGTTCGACGAGTCGTGGTTTTATTCCGGACAGTACTAGTCCATTAGACCTTTCCACTTTCCCATTGGATGCTGGGTGAGCCACAGAGGCAACATCTAATCTTATGTGCTTTTCTTGGTAAAATCTAGCGAAAGCTCCTTCTGCGAAGTTTGTGCTGTTGTCTGTAATAACACTGTGGGGATATCCATATCTTAAGATAATATCTTTGAGGAATTTCACTGCTGTGGGCCCATCGCATTTTTTTATTGGTTTCACTTCAATCCATTTTGTGAACTTGTCCACCATGACCAATATGTGGGTCATCCCACCTCGGGCCGGCTTAAATGGTCCCACTATATCTAAGCACCACACAGAAAATGGCCAAGTAATGGGTATCGTTTTTAACTCGGATGATGGCATGTGTATCTTGGTTGCATATCTCTGACAACCATTGCATTTTTCAACCAGCTCTTTGGCTTCTTTCAACGCCGTAATAATAAAACCCATGCACACGCTTTGGCCACTAAGGCTCGAGATGAGGCATGATGTCCACATTCTCCTTGATGTATATCTAGGAGGATCTCCCGCCTTCACGAACTCACACATCTTTGCAATACACTTGTGACGCTTCTTTTGTATAGCTCATTATTTATGATCGTATAAGCTTTAGCTCTTCTTGCTGTCTGTCTTGATAACACCTCATTATTCGGCAAAGTCGCGTCTCTAAGGAAAGAGAATATGGGTTGCGCCCATACAGGTGTGATTTTCTCCTGTGTGGTCTCACTGTCTATTTCCATGTTTTCTGCCGACATAAATACCTCGGCTTTCTCCATAATCATGCTTACATCAGCTGTCTTTCTCTTTGGGAATTCCGGGTTATATTGCTGGTCAATTTCCATCGGCACATTATCTTCTCCTGACTTTGCCGGAATAAAGATGGATTCAGACTCTGGTGATGGTGTTATCGATGGTTTCCTTAGGTGCTCTAGGGCGATACCTGGGGGAATTGACTGCCTAGTTGATCCTAGCTTTGACAACGTGTCTGCGGCATCGTTTTCTGCCCGAGGTATATGATGAAATTCACACCCTTCAAAGTATCCGCTGATTTTTTGCACATGAAATCTATACAAAGCCATATTATCATCCAATGCATCCCAATTGCCTGAGACTTGTTGTACTACTAGATCTGAGTCTCCATAGCATAAGATTCGGCGTATGCCAATCTCTTTGCCACCTTCAATCCATGGACCAGTGCTTCATATTCGGCTACGTTGTTTGACGCGGCAAAATGTATTTGCAGCACATATTTCAGCTGATCTCTTTTGGGCGAGGTTAACACTATTCCTACCCCCAAACCATTTCTTAGTTTGGAACCGTCAAAGTGCATCGTCCAATAATTCGGGTCTGGCAATGGTGGCTCATATTGCACCTCGACCCAATCTACGAAGAAGTCGGCCACAGCTTGAGATTTGATTGCATCTCTCCTATCGAATTGCGGAGCATAAGGTGACAATTCAATTGCCCATTTTGCTATCCGGCCACTTGCATATTTGTTACTCAATATGTCGGCTATGGGTGCTTCACAAATCACTTTGATTGGGTGCTCTTCGAAGTAATGTTTAAGTTTCTTTGCCGACATGTACACTCCATAAGCCATCTTCTGATAATGTGGGTAATTTTGCTTTGAAGCGGACAACACCTCGCTTAGGTAATACACCGGCCTCTGTACTGACTTATCATTTTCGACTCGTTCTACGACGATTACAGCACTCACCACTCTGTTGGTGGCCGCTATGTAGAGTAACATAGGCTCCTTTGATAATGGAGAAGCTAAGATGGGAGCTGTGACCAACATCCTTTTCAATTCATGAAATGCATTGTCTGCTTGTGGGGTCCAAATGAACTTATCTGATTTCTTCATCAGTTGATAGAGTGGTAATGCCTTTTCTCCCAGCCGACATACAAACCGGCTGAGCGAGGCTAAACAACCCGTGAACTTTTGTACGTCATTTAGACACCTTGGCAACTCCATCCTTTCTACTACCTTTATCTTGGTTGGGTTGGCCTCTATACCTCGGCTAGATACGAGAAAACCGAGTAATTTTCCTGCTGGCACGCCAAATGTGAATTTTTCCGGGTTAAGCTTCATTCGGAACCTCCTCAGGTTTGCGAAAGTCTGTCGTATATCATCCAGTAGTGTTTTGCTTTCTTTGGTTTTGATAACCATGTCATCCACATAAACTTGTACATTTTTTCCTATCTGGTCATGTAGACATTTTTGCATGCATCTTTGATACGTTGCTCCTGCGTTGCGCAGGCCGAATGGCATTGTGCGATAGCAATAAGCCCCGTACGGGGTAATAAACGCAGTCTTTATTTGATCGGCCGGATTTAACGGTATCTGGTGAAAACCAGAATACGCTGCTTCACAAATGATGAGTTCACAACCAGCGGTCGAATCAATGACTTGGTCTATTCTAGGTAAGGGAAAAGGATCTTTTGGACACGCCTTGTTCAGGTTCGTGTAATCGATACACATTCTCCACACAATGGCTACATTCGGATCATCCTTCTTCCTTTCTACTAGCACCGGGTTTGACAACCAATCCGGATACAACACCTCCATGATGAACCCGGCCGCAAGGAGCCGAGCTATTTCATCCCCTATTATTTTTCTCCTGTCTTCGGCGAAGCGGCGGAGAGGTTGCTTCACCGGCCTTGCTCCTGGCCTTACATTCAGAGAGTGCTCAGCCAACTCCCTCAGAACACCTTGCAAATCCTGAGTTGACCATGCAAAGATATCTCGATTCTCACGGAGGAAGTTGGTGAGCTCGCTTTCCTATTTAGCATCTAGGCCTGCACCAATAGTAACAGTACGCTCTGGGAATTGCTCATCTATCTGAAACTTCTTTGTTTCCTTAGTCGGCTGAAAGGAGAAACTTCCATGAGGATTGGCTAATGCCAGCATATTCAGCTGTGCCGACTGAGCGAGGGCTGCTACCTCCTGAATCCTTCTTTTTTCTCTTGCTATAACCAATGACTCGGCCAAATTTGACCCGGCTGAAGCACATTCCATTGACTTCCTGTAATACCCTGCTACTGTTATCACTCCTTGTGGTCCGGGTAGCTTCATTTTCAGATAACTTACATGACAGCTGCCCATGAATTTGGACAATGCTGGCCGTCCGAGTAAAGCATGATAACAACTCTCTAGATCAACCACTTCAAACTCTAAGTTTTCTGCTCTGCAGTTATCTCTTGTGCCGAATAACACATCCACTCGAACCTTACCAATGGGTTCGAATGAAAGCCCTGGTACTATCCCATGGAAAGTGGTCCTCGTGGATTGCAGCATGTTCTGCGATATTCCGAGTTTATGCATGGTATCTTTGTACATGATGTTGATACTACTCCAATTGTCAAGGAGAACCTTTGAAAATTTCACATTAATGCTTGGTCCAACAAATGTTGGATCCAACACGAGTGCATATGACCCCGGACTCGGCATTATCTTGGGGTGATCCTTTATGCTCCAAGTTACTTCCTGATCTGACCAAGGCATATATCTTGGTACTGCCGGCATAACCGCATTTACTTCCATAAGCCGGCGCTGCACACTCTGATTTTCTTGCTGTTATGTCGTGAATACGCAATACGACTGATGATGTTCTCTGTAATCATTGCATCCATTATTTCCTGGATTCGTTCTTCCATCCTGGCCTTGGTTCATCACTTGATGTACCGCATCTCTCCGGTCCGAGTTATCATACCTCGGGGGAGGAGGCGGTAACATCAGTTGTTGTGCATTTGCTCCAGTCAACTGCGGCTGATGCTGCTGATGTGCCTGGAGAGGTGCTGCCTGAATGCCTGCAGGGTTTCCCATTGCATTTTTCATCCATGCACATTGGCGGGTTGTATGGTTGGCCGGCCTGGCTGGGTTTGACGTGTGAAATTTACATGGCTGATCTAACATAGATTCGAATGTGTACTTCGGCCTCTCCTGCCATTGCTTCTTTTGTTCTGGTGTCCACTGTCTTTTTCCTTCATTCCTTGGTGTCCACTGCTGAGGACCATTCTTTTGCCGTTGAGTCGTTTCGTGACTCGGCTGATCTTGCGCTACTGCTGCAACTTGGGCTGTATTATATCTATAATTCGGCATTTCTTCTCTTCTTCTTCCTCTAAAGTCATTGCGCCTGGATGACCCAGCCAAATCTCTTGCATATTGGTCTTGTTGCTCCCGATGATCTGACGACATTAATTCTGGTTGCGTCGGATCTCCCAATGCATAGGAGTCCGCTATTCTGATGGTTTCTGCCAATGTGGTTGGCATATCTCTTTGCAGTCGCTGCCATAACACACTAGCATAACGACATCCTTGAGCGAACCAAGCTATTGCTTGTGATTCTATAACTCCTTCACACGAGTTTCTCAGGTTACACCACCGAGTTAAAAACTCTCTGTCCGTTTCATTCGGCCTTTGCTTGCACATGGCTAACTATTGCGGCCTGTTTGGCCTCTTGTATGTACTGGTAAAGTTGCTAACGAACATTTCTTCAAAATCCAACCAGCAGTTGATGCTGCCTGCGGGCAGATTATTCAGCCATACTCTAGCTGGTCCTTCCAACATCTGTGGGACATATCGTACTGCCCATCGTAAGTTCCCACCTGCTATTTTCACAGCAGTGGCATAATCAATCAACCAGTCTTGTGGTTTGGTGCTCCCATTATATGTCTTTGTGCCTCTTTCCAGCAGAAAGTTCGGCACAGGTGGTTCGCCCATGATCCGTGGTCCGAGGCATGTCGGACCCGGTGGACCCTGTTCTTCCAGCAACTCGGATCGGTATAGCCGGTCTAGCTTTACTCTGGCATCATTTGATGGCAAATCTCTGTACAGAACTCTGTCTTGCACTCCGTAGTGGTTATTTCCACCATGGATCACATATTCCATCTCGGAATAACCATCATTGTACCTTTCATTTACTTGATTGTGGCGAGCTGTTCTTGCTTCTCTTTCCTGCCGAGGTTCATGTCTTGTCTGCGGGTTGAGCGGCGGTTCTCTCCTTACTTCAACCGGGATATTGTTCTCGTGATTGCCTCTTCCGAGTTCTCTTCTGCCGAGATCTCCATTGCCTCGGCTTCCGCCGTCTTTCTCAGCACGTCCGGGATTCCTCTCACCACTGTTACCTCGGCTTCCATTGCCTCTGTTCTCGTTTGCTTTCCCGGCTATCGCCGGATCATATGGAACAATTTGCTTGTTTCTTTTTCCCGAAGTTACCGCTTTGTCCCGTCGTGCATTGTTTCTGGGTGAAGATGCTGCTGCCACAGACAAGGCTGGTGCTGCCCCAGCCGAGTGAACCATCCGCGAGGCCCCTGGCCTCGCCGGATCTGCCCTGAACATCTCTTCATTCTGCTGGTTCGCAATGCGCACCAGCTCATTCACTCTTTCTTGTTGTTTCTGTCGGGCTTCGTCGGTCAATCCCTCCAACTCTAACGCTGCGGCATTTGCCGCTCTCAGGTTCTTTGCCGGGGTACTGTACCTCGGCAATCCCAAATCAACTGATTCTGCTTTATGAGCATCATGCTCCTTGTTAATATCATCTATGAGGTTCTTCCCTCTTAATCTCAACTCATCAACCCGTTCGGGAGCGACGTCGAGCTTGTTAGCTTTAGCATATTCTCGCAGGGTCCTGTTTAAGGATTCCCGCAAGGCCGACACCTTTTTTGCCTCTACCAGCACCTTTTGCCTGGTTTCTTCTAATTCTGCCAGAGCATTTGCCGGATCAAGTATCGGCGCTACAGGTGTAGTCAGATTATCTATGGTTGCCTGAAGAATGTTTTCTGGTTTTTCCAGAGGTGGCCCTCTTATTCTTGGTGCCTTTGGGGTAGTGTCCTGCACTTCGGCCTGATCGGTCACTGGAGGGATTACCTCGGTGGGTGGTGGTGCCGTCTGCCTGGGCGCGACCTGCACGCCTGTGGAAGGGTCTCTGGTTGATCCGGCACCCGCTACACCCGCCTGCACTCCGGCTGCAACCATCACCTCGACGCTGCTCACCAGATGCGCTCCACGCGGTCGGCTCGCAGCGCTAAGGAGTGGCTCGCCTACAACAACAACCTGGTGATGATAAATGCCGGAGATG
Organism: Avena longiglumis; assembly: GCA_030063025.1. Taxonomy (NCBI): domain Eukaryota; kingdom Viridiplantae; phylum Streptophyta; class Magnoliopsida; order Poales; family Poaceae; genus Avena; species Avena longiglumis. The sequence continues at coordinate 448,218,495 of CP125974.1, read as the reverse complement.
TCGACGCCGACATAGACCTGGTGCCTTCCCAAGCTGATGAAGACACCGTTGCGCGGGGGAGTTTTTGCCCTGAAGCTGCCTGCGTTGTCACTGATGTAGTCACAGAGATCAAATCTCCGGACCAGGCCAGAAACAACGCACTCGCCAGTGTTGATGAAGTTTCTCGTCCGGATCATGACTCCAGCTAGCACCGCTGCTGGCCCCACGGTGGGCGCCAACTGTCATGGTGGTGACACGGCAGATGCCATGGGTAGGCTAAAGTATGGGGCCAATGGATGCTAGTGGGATCTGGGGAGGGAAGATGCAGTTGATTCTACACACAAGAGACTAAGGCAAAGATCTTTATTTCTCCTTTCCTGGGCTACAAGTGCTCCTTGAGCCGTATACAGGGAGATAAGAAGAACTTTACCAGCCTAACGGTACCTAAATGAGCCCATCCCTTCCTCAGGGTCCAAGCCTCCCCTTATAAAGGAGAGCATTTGGTGCCTTTAGGGCTGACAGGGCAAGCATATTCGAGGAATATGCTTGTCCCAAAATAGTAGTTCGGCGCCCTCCTTTCCCTGTCGCCCTTCTAACGACGGCAAGGCTCTAGAGGGCCCCTCTGCGTGCCTCGGGCTTCAGGACTGTCGCCTCCGTGACCTCCTTCTGCCCCTCTGACGCTCTGCGCCTTTGTCTCTGGTGCTTGGCTCCGCTCAGATTCCTTCTAGACTGCAGCTAGAGTTTGACCTTGGGTTTCTCCTTCTCCTGCAAGCTTCGTATCATTCGGCCTTACCTCGCGTAGCTCGGCTCGTCCTTCACCTGCATCAAGATTACTCGGACTAACCCGGCCGACTTACGTAATATCCCGGCCGGGTAATGCCTTGCCTTTGTCATAATGGTCCTGCCCTTTCCTGTCTTGGCCGACCTCTACAGGATTCGGCCGAGTCAAACAATAACTCGGAAACAAGACGGGCAACTTCCTTTCATCTTTCCCCGTCTTTGCCCTACCCGAGGTCATCTCCCCAACACAAATTAATAGTAGAAAAATTAGAAAAAAACCAAAATTAACAAAATTTTGATGATACATACAAATTTCAGTAGACCCAGTCAAGAAACATACAAGTTTCATTGCCAGGTGGAGCTCGGGTTATTTCCAACTTTTTAAAGGGACTTAACTATAAATGTGTGGCGGTTATTGACATCATAAATTCTTCACGGATTCTTCAGTACGTCAATATATACTAAATATATATTAATATATTTTAATATATTAAAGAGACTCTAAATAGTGTCTGGATTGATTTAAATTTTAACAAATTTGAATCAATTAATATGGGCCGGAGGAAGTAGCTAAATTGAAATTGAAGAGTAGTCCGTCTGCTCCTTTTACTTTGTACCGTTTTCTTTTGCTAAATTGGTATTGAAGAGTGGAAGACGTATTTGATAGGTGGACCTAATTTGTCAGTGAGAGCAAGAATTTTTTCTATTTCAGAATTATTTTATTTTTATGTGTAAAATATGTCAGGGGTCCGGGATAGACCGGGATTTCATACTTTAGGGTGCCAATTTTCAGGATTCAAAGTTTAGGGTTTAATTCAGCCAACGTCTAAGAATTTAAGGTTTGGTTTGGACTTTTCCCTAAAAAAAACCCATCGACGGTCGGCAGTTATTAGGAAATGAACGATTTTTCGTCGTCAATTACACGTGCGTACGAGCTGCTTCTTTTCTAGGACGCCGATCCGTGATCTGGCAAGCTAATTCATTCGATGGATCCATCCAGCTGCTTCTCATGCCGTCAGTTAGGAAATTAACCCTTTCTATCCATCGAGCTGCTTCTCATGCGTACACTACGTTCCTGGAGTTAGGGTCCTACTCGGATAGTTGTTCGTCACCGAGTCGTATACTTATTGCCGCAGGCACATGTGCTTATTAGCCCATATATACCGGTGTAATCCCTACCTCGTAATGACCCAAACTTGAAGACTCACGAGCGAGCCTCTGTGATTCATCGATTAGGGCTAGCTTCTCCCCCTTCCATCTGTTTGCTACAGCTAGCAGACGATTCATGGAGATGGACGGGCTCGACGACGTCTACAAGTACAACCGCTTCGCTCCTTCTGCCGAGGAGGCCGTCGCCTACTACCTGCCGCGCCTCATCGCCGGTGACTCAACGCTGCACGGCGCCGAGAAGCTCATCCACCACGCCGACATCTACAGCTGCGAGCCCAAGGATCTCGCCTACCACTACGCCCCCGCGCCGCAGGCCATCAGCAGCGGCGACCGCTTCTTCTTCACGACGTGCAGACGCAAGAACGGGAGCCGCGCCCGGAGCGCGCGCGTCGCGGGCACCGGCACCTGGACCGTGAACAAGACCAAGAGCGTCTACAACCACGCGCGCGCCAAGGTCGGCGAGGTCAAGAACCTTTCGTTCAAGAAGGGCGATGCTTGCACGGGCTGGGTTATGGAGGAGTACCGGTGCTTGCTGCCAGAGGCCGTCATCGTCGACGGGGAGAAGGTGCTGTGCAAGATTCACCTGTCGCCATCAGCGTCTGCCGCCACGCGCCAGGAATCCGCCGCGTACATGATGCGTCGTCAAGAATCGGCACAGCCGCCGGTGCAAGAACCACACGCTTTCACCGTGACCGCGAGCGCAGCCGCGGCGCACGTACAGAAGAGGCCTGCAGCGCCGGTTGCCGACCTGTCGAGCTCCAAGAGGATGCGGATGGCCGCCCCCGTCGCGGCACCTGAGCAAGAGTACCAGGATTGTCCCGACTGGTCTTTCGCGCCCGCTGCACCGGTTTTCTCGCCGGCTGTTGCGCCTTCTGCAAGTGCTGAAGCTGACGACAACATGAGTTGCACGTGGGAAGAACTTCTCGGGCCACAAGAGGAGGAGAGTAAGGATCAAGATGAGAACAACACCGAAGAGGCTGGGCCTCATTCCGACTGGGAATCAGGGGTTCTAGAGGAGCTGGAAATGCTTTTGGCTGATGGCGGCGACGCGGAAGAAGAGCGGCAGGCCAAAGAGGCGGAAGAATTCATGGCGGGGATCGACAAGTGGTGCAATAATGCTGCCGCGACGACCGATCTCTACTCTCGATCAACTGATGGAGGGAACCAGTTCTTCTCGTTTGCAACTGCAAACTGAATCCGATGTCGAAATTCTTGCCGGTGGTATCTATTATCTAATGTATGTATGTCTGTATGTATACCACGATACTGAGCGATTGTTCATGCGAAATTCTGAATCATTGTTGTTGTGCTTGCGCGAGTGATTTATTTTTTCTGAAGTCTGAACCTATTCACCGGCGATTGGCTGAGGAATTGTTGCTGGACTCCCTCGTGAGATTGTTTTGTTCAGAATTTACAACTGTGAACCAGGGGCAGTTCTGGCCTGCACTACAGGAAATAAGGTATACGCCGACGGGAAAAGGTCGGGTCCGTCGGCCCACTTCCCCGGATTCGTCAGCTGGGCAAGCCAGCCGTCGGCGAAGCCGGCCGGTAGCGCCGTAGCGGCGAACAAAAACCGTCGGCGTCAAACGGAAGCCTCCTGACGGTGACCGTCGGGCCGTCGGCGTTAAGCCCTAGTTAACGGCCCACCTAACGGGACCGTTACGCCTAGTCATATACGCCGACGGCTTTGCCGTCGGCCTAGGTTTTTTTTTCTCCAATGTCTAAAGTACTTATATTTGATTAATTTATTTATTTTCCACGCTAATTTAATGTATATGTAATTTATAAATAAATTGGTGTTTGTAAATTAACCACACGAATCTTCGCGTATCCCACCGCACCCGCAAAGAATACGACGCGAATCTTTCGGAACCCGATGCGAAAATATAAATGTAAAATAGGAACAACAAAATACACATATAATACACAACTACAACATAATTATTGAAGATATGTCTCATTTTGTACGAACCTCGAAGAACCGAAACCTCTCTTTTCGGGAAACCGTAGAAACCCCTCTCTTTTGGGGACCCTCGGACATCGAACCCACTATTTGAAGGTTATCGCATGCACGCTTTTAAAGGCCAAAAAATTACATTGGTATAACCTAAACAAACGAAAACTACCAAAAAAGTATATTGGTTAACCCACGATTGCATGCGATAACACCTATAGAAGCGTGTTGGACATGTAGGAGTAGGCTCCCGCCGCGGGTCAAACGAGGGTAGACCGGTGGAACCCTGGGCCTATCCTTGGTTTTCCATGTAGATATGACCTAAACAAACCTAAACCACCAAAAGAGTGCGTTGTTCAACCCTCGTACGGAGAATGCTACGAGGGGTAGACCATGGTCCCCTGATTAGGGTTTCGTTTTAAAGGACCGAAAAAGTGCCGAGTGGATGCCAGGGAACGAACGTGCGTGGCCCTAGCATACAAGCACAAGGGTGGTGCATTGCCCTAGACGGAAAAACCTAGCTCCGTGTGACCGTCCACGTTGCATGCGATAACACCTATAGAAGCGTTTGGACATGTAGGAGTAGGCTCTCGCATGGTCAAACGAGGGTAGACGTGGAACCCTGGGCCTATCCTTGGTTTTCCATGTAGATATGACCTAAACAAACCTAAACCACCAAGAGTGCGTTGTTCAACCCTCGCACGGAGAATGCTACGGGGTAGACTGGGTCCCTCGGATTAGGGTTTCGTCGGAAAAGGACCGCCCGAGTGCCGGGATGCCACGGGAACATGTGTGTGGCCCTAGCATACATGCACAAGGGTGGTGGATTGCCCCTAGACAGAAAACCTAGCTCCCGGGTGTGACCGTCCACGTTGCATGCGATAACACCTATAGAAGCGTGCTGGACATGTAGGAGTAGGCTCTCATGGGTCAAACGAGGGTAGACCGGTGGAACCCTGGGCCTATCCTTGGTTTTCCATGTAGATATGACCTAAAAAAAGCCTAAACCACCAAGAGAGTGCGTTGTTCAACCCTCGTACGGAGAATGCTACGGGGGTAGATCCGCGGGTCCCTTGGATTAGGGTTTCGTCGGAAATGGACTGCCCGAGGGCCGGGATGCCACGGGAACATGCGTGTGGCCCTAGCATACATGCACAAGGGTGGTGGATTGCCCCTAGACGGAAAACCTAGCTCCCGGGTGTGACCGTCCACGTTGCATGCGATAACACCTATAGAAGCATGCTGGACATGTAGGAGTAGGCTCCCGCCGTGGGTCAAACGAGGGTAGACCGGTGGAACCCTGGGCCTATACTTGGTTTTCCATATAGATATTACCTAAACAAACCTAAACCACCAAGAGAGTGCGTTGTTCAACCCTCGTACGGAGAATGCTACGAGGGTAGACCCGCGGGTCCCTCGGATTAGGGTTTTGTCTGAAAAGGACCGCCCGAGTGCCGGGATGCCACGGGAACATGCGTGTGGCCCTAGCATACATGCACAAGGGTGGTGGATTGCCCCTAGACAGAAAACCTAGCTCCCGGGTGTGACCGTCCACGTTGCATGCGATAACACCTATAGAAGCGTGCTGGACATGTAGGAGTAGGCTCCCGCCATGGTCAAACGAGGTAGACCGTGGAACCTGGGCCTATCCTTGGTTTTCCATGTAGATATGACCTGAACAAACCTAAACCACCAAGAGAGTGCGTTGTTCAACCCTCAGACGGAGAATGCTACGGGTAGACTGCGGTCCCTGATTAGGGTTTCGGAAAAGGACCGCCCGAGTGCCGGGATGCCACGGAACATGTGTGGCCCTAGCATACATGCACAAGGGTGGTGGATTGCCCTAGACGGAAAACCTAGCTCCGGTGTGACCGCCCACGTTGCATGCGATAACACCTATAGAAGCGTCTTTGGACATGTAGGAGTAGGCTCACATGCTGGTCAAACGAGGGTAGACGGTGGAACCCTGGGCCTATCCTTGGTTTTCCATGTAGATATGACCTAAAAAAAGCCTAAACCACCAAGATAGTGCGTTGTTCAACCCTCGTACGGAGAATGCTACGGGGATAGATCTGCGGGTCCCTTGGATTAGGGTTTCGTCGGAAATGGACTGCCCGAGTGCCGGGATGCCACGGGAACATGCGTGTGGCCCTAGCATACATGCACAAGGGTGGTGGATTGCCCCTAGACGGAAAACCTAGCTCCCGGGTGTGACCGTCCACGTTGCATGCGATAACACCTATAGAAGCGTGCTGGACATGTAGGAGTAGGCTCCCGCCACGGGTCAAACGAGGGTAGACCGGTGGAACCCTGGGCCTATCCTTGGTTTTCCATGTAGATATGACCTAAACAAACCTAAACCACCAAGAGAGTGCGTTGTTCAACCCTCGTACGGAGAATGCTACGGGGGTAGACCCGGGTCCCTGGATTAGGGTTTCATTGAAAAGGACCGCCTGAGTGCCGGATGCCACGGAACATGCGTGGCCCTAGCATACATGCACAAGGGTGGAGGATTGCCCCTAGACGGAAAACCTAGCTCCCGGGTGTGACCGTCCATGTTGCATGCGATAACACCTATAGAAGTGTGCTGAACATGTAGGAGTAGGCTCCCGCCGCGGGTCAAACGAGGGTAGACCGGTGGAACCCTGGGCCTATCCTTGGTTTTCCATGTAGATATGACCTAAACAAACCTAAACCACCAAGAGAGTGCGTTGTTCAACCCTCGTACGGAGAATGCTACGGGTAGACCATGGTCCCTCGGATTAGGGTTTCGTCGGAAAAGGACCACCCGAGTGCCGGGATGCCACGGGAACATGCGTGTGGCCCTAGCATACATGCACAAGGGTGGTGGATTGCCCCTCGACGGAAAACCTATCTCCCGCGTGTGACCGTCCACGTTGCATGCGATAACACCTATAGAAGCGTGCTGGACATGTAGGAGTAGGCTCCCGCCGCGGGTCAAACGAGGGTATACCGGTGGAACCCTGGGCCTATCCTTGGTTTTCCATGTAGATATGACCTAAAAAAAGCCTAAACCACCAAGAGAGTGCGTTGTTCAACCCTCGTACGGAGAATGCTACGGGGGTAGATCCGCGGGTCCCTTGGATTAGGGTTTCGTCGGAAATGGACTGCCCGAGGGCCGGGATGCCACGGGAACATGCGTGTGGCCCTAGCATACATGCACAAGGGTGGTGGATTGCCCCTAGACGGAAAACCTAGCTCCCGGGTGTGACCGTCCACGTTGCATGCGATAACACCTATAGAAGCATGCTGGACATGTAGGAGTAGGCTCCCGCCGTGGGTCAAACGAGGGTAGACCGGTGGAACCCTGGGCCTATACTTGGTTTTCCATATAGATATTACCTAAACAAACCTAAACCACCAAGAGAGTGCGTTGTTCAACCCTCGTACGGAGAATGCTACGAGGGTAGACCCGCGGGTCCCTCGGATTAGGGTTTTGTCTGAAAAGGACCGCCCGAGTGCCGGGATGCCACGGGAACATGCGTGTGGCCCTAGCATACATGCACAAGGGTGGTGGATTGCCCCTAGACAGAAAACCTAGCTCCCGGGTGTGACCGTCCACGTTGCATGCGATAACACCTATAGAAGCGTGCTGGACATGTAGGAGTAGGCTCCCGCCGCGGGTCAAACGAGGGTAGACCGGTGGAACCCTGGGCCTATCCTTGGTTTTCCATGTAGATATGACCTGAACAAACCTAAACCACCAAGAGAGTGCGTTGTTCAACCCTCGTACGGAGAATGCTACGAGGGTAGACCCGCGGGTCCCTCGGATTAGGGTTTTGTCTGAAAAGGACCGCCCGAGTGCCGGGATGCCACGGGAACATGCGTGTGGCCCTAGCATACATGCACAAGGGTGGTGGATTGCCCCTAGACAGAAAACCTAGCTCCCGGGTGTGACCGTCCACGTTGCATGCGATAACACCTATAGAAGCGTGCTGGACATGTAGGAGTAGGCTCCCTTGCTGGTCAAACGAGGGTAGACCGGTGGAACCCTGGGCCTATCCTTGGTTTTCCATGTAGATATGACCTAAACAAACCTAAACCACCAAGAGAGTGCGTTGTTCAACCCTCGTACGGAGAATGCTACGGGGGTAGACCTGCGGGTCCCTCGGATTAGGGTTTCGTCGGAAAAGGACCGCCCGAGTGCCGGGATGCCACGGGAACATGTGTGTGGCCCTAGCATACATGCACAAGGGTGGTGGATTGCCCCTAGACGGAAAACCTAGCTCCCGGGTGTGACCGTCCACGTTGCATGCGATAACACCTATAGAAGCGTGCTGGACATGTAGGAGTAGGCTCCCGCCGCGGGTCAAACGAGGGTAGACCGGTGGAACCCTGGGCCTATCCTTGGTTTTCCATGTAGATATGACCTAAAAAAAGCCTAAACCACCAAGATAGTGCGTTGTTCAACCCTCGTACGGAGAATGCTACGGGGATAGATCTGCGGGTCCCTTGGATTAGGGTTTCGTCGGAAATGGACTGCCCGAGTGCCGGGATGCCACGGGAACATGCGTGTGGCCCTAGCATACATGCACAAGGGTGGTGGATTGCCCCTAGACGGAAAACCTAGCTCCCGGGTGTGACCGTCCACGTTGCATGCGATAACACCTATAGAAGCGTCTTTGGACATGTAGGAGTAGGCTCCGCCACGGTCAAACGAGGGCAGACCGGTGGAACCTGGGCCTATCCTTGGTTTTCCATGTAGATATGACCTAAACAAACCTAAACCACCAAGAGAGTGCGTTGTTCAACCCTCGACGGAGAATGCTACGGGGTAGACCCATGGGTCCCTGGATTAGGGTTTCATTGAAAAGGACCGCCGAAAGTGCCGGATGCCACGGAACATGCGTGGCCCTAGCATACATGCACAAGGGTGGAGGATTGCCCTAGACGGAAAACCTAGCTCCCGGTGTGGTGTGACCGTCCATGTTGCATGCGATAACACCTATAGAAGTGTCTTTGAACATGTAGGAGTAGGCTCCGCCATGGGTCAAACGAGGTAGACCGGTGGAACCTGGGCCTATCCTTGGTTTTCCATGTAGATATGACCTAAACAAACCTAAACCACTAAGAGAGTGCGTTGTTCAACCTCGACGGAGAATGCTACGGGGTAGACCTGGTCCCTCGGATTAGGGTTTCGCGAAAAAGGACCACCCGAGTGCCGGATGCCACGGGAACATGCGTGGCCCTAGCATACATGCACAAGGATGGTGGATTGCCCTCGACGGAAAACCTATCTCCAGCGTGTGACCGCCCACGTTGCATGCGATAACACCTATAGAAGCGTCTTTGGACATGTAGGAGTAGGCTCCGCCATGGTCAAACGAGGGTATACCGTGGAACGGGCCTATCCTTGGTTTTCCATGTAGATATGACCTAAACAAACCTAAACCACCAAGAGAGTGCGTTGTTCAACCCTCGTACGGAGAATGCTACGGGGGTAGACCCGCGGGTCCCTCGGATTAGGGTTTCTTCGAAAAGGACCGCCCGAGTGCCGGGATGCCACGGGAACATGCGTGTGGCCCCAGCATACATGCACAAGGGTGGTGGATTGCCCCTAGACGGAAAACCTAGCTCCCGGGTGTGACCGTCCATGTTGCATGCGATAACACCTATAGAAGCGTGCTGGACATGTAGGAGTAGGCTCCCGCCGCGGGTCAAACGAGGGTAGACCGGTGGAACCCTCGGCCTATCCTTGGTTTTCCATTTAGATATGACCTAAACAAGCCTAAACCACCAAGAGAGTGCGTTGTTCAACCCTCGTACGGAGAATGCTACGGGGGTAGACCCACGGGTCCCTCGGATTAGGGTTTCGTTTTAAAAGGACCGCCTGAGTGCCGGATGCCACGGAACATGCGTGGCCCTAGCATACATGAACAAGGGTGGTGGATTGCCCTAGACGGAAAACCTAGCTCCCGTGTGACCGTCCCACGTTGCATGCGATAACACCTATAGAAGCGTCTTTGGACATGTAGGAGTAGGCTCCCATGGGTCAAACGAGGGTAGACCGGTGGAACCCTGGGCCTATCCTTGATTTTCCATGTAGATATGACCTAAACAAGCCTAAACCACCAAGAGAGTGCGTTGTTCAACCCTCGTACGGAGAATGCTACGGGGGTAGACCCACGGGTTCCTCGGATTAGGGTTTCGTCAGAAAAGGACCGCCCGAGTGTCGGGATGCCACGGGAACATACGTGTGCCCCTATCATACATGCACAAGGGTGGTGGATTGCCCCTAGACGGAAAACCTAGCTCCCGGGTGTGACCGTCCACGTTGCATGCGATAACACCTATAGAAGCGTGCTGGACATGTAGGAGTAGGCTCCCGCCGCGGGTCAAACGAGGGTAGACCGGTGGAACCCTGGGCCTATCCTTGGTTTTCCATGTAGATATGACCTAAACAATCCTAAACCACCAAGAGAGTGCGTTGTTCAACCCTCGTACGGAGAATGCTACGGGGGTAGACCCACGGGTCCCTCGGATTAGGGTTTCGTCGGAAAAGGACCGCCGAAAGCCGGATGCCACGGAACATGCGTGGCCCTAGCATACATGCACAAGGGTGGTGGATTGCCCTAGACGGAAAACCTAGCTCCCGGGTGTGACCGTCCACGTTGCATGCGATAACACCTATAGAAACGTGCTGGACATGTAGGAGTAGGCTCCCGCCACGGGTCAAACGAGGGTAGACCGGTGGAACCCTGGACCTATCCTTGGTTTTCCATGTAGATATGACCTAAACAAACCTAAACCACCAAGAGAGTGCGTTGTTCAACCCGTGACGGAGAATGCTACGGGTAGACCCGGTCTCTCGGATTAGGGTTTCATTGGAAAAGGACCGCCTGAAGCCGGATGCCACGGAACATGCGTGGCCCTAGCATACATGCACAAGGGTGGAGGATTGCCCTAGACGGAAAACCTAGCTCCCGGTGTGACCGTCCACGTTGCATGCGATAACACCTATAGAAGCGTCTTTGAACATGTAGGAGTAGGCTCGCGCTGGTCAAACGAGGCAGACCGGTGGAACCTGGGCCTATCCTTGGTTTTCCATGTAGATATGACCTAAACAAACCTAAACCACCAAGAGAGTGCGTTGTTCAACCCTCGTGACGGAGAATGCTACGGTAGACCCATGGTCCCTCGGATTAGGGTTTCGCTGGAAAAGGACCACCCGAAAGCCGGATGCAACGGGAACATGCGTGGCCCTAGCATACATGCACAAGGATGGTGGATTGCCCTAGACGGAAAACCTATCTCCGGTGTGACCGCCCACGTTGCATGCGATAACACCTATAGAAGCGTCTTTGGACATGTAGGAGTAGGCTCCGCCATGGTCAAACGAGGGTAGACCGGTGGAACCCTGGGCCTATCCTTGGTTTTCCATGTAGATATGACCTAAACAAACCTAAACCACCAAGAGAGTGCGTTGTTCAACCCTCGTACGGAGAATGCTACGGGGGTAGACCCGCGGGTCCCTCGGATTAGGGTTTCATTGGAAAAGGACCGCCCGAGTGCCGGGATGCCACGGGAACATGCGTGTGGCCCTAGCATACATGCACAAGGGTGGAGGATTGCCCCTAGACGGAAAACCTAGCTCCCGGGTGTGACCGTCCACGTTGCATGCGATAACACCTATAGAAGCGTGCTGAACATGTAGGAGTAGGCTCCCGCCGCGGGTCAAACGAGGGTAGACCGGTGGAACCCTGGGCCTATCCTTGGTTTTCCATGTAGATATGACCTAAACAAACCTAAACCACCAAGAGAGTGCGTTGTTCAACCCTCGTACGGAGAATGCTACGGGGGTAGACCCGCGGGTCCCTCGGATTAGGGTTTCGTCGGAAAAGGACCACCCGAGTGCCGGGATGCCACGGGAACATGCGTGTGGCCCTAGCATACATGCACAAGGGTGGTGGATTGCCCCTCGACGGAAAACCTATCTCCCGCGTGTGACCGTCCACGTTGCATGCGATAACACCTATAGAAGCGTGCTGGACATGTAGGAGTAGGCTCCATGCTGGTCAAACGAGGGCAGACTGGAACCCTGGGCCTATCCTTGGTTTTCCATGTAGATATGACCTAAACAAACCTAAACCACCAAGAGAGTGCGTTGTTCAACCCTCGTACGGAGAATGCTACGGGGGTAGACCCGCGGGTCCCTCGGATTAGGGTTTCGTCGAAAAGGACCGCCCGAGTGCCGGGATGCCACGGGAACATGCGTGTGGCCCCAGCATACATGCACAAGGGTGGTGGATTGCCCCTAGACGGAAAACCTAGCTCCCGGGTGTGACAGTCCATGTTGTATGCGATAACACCTATAGAAGCGTGCTGGACATGTAGGAGTAGACTCCCGCCGCGGGTCAAACGAGGGTAGACCGGTGGAACCCTGGGCCTATCCTTGGTTTTTCCATGTAGATATGACCTAAACAACCCTAAACCACCAAGAGAGTGTGTTGTTCAACCCTCTACGGAGAATGCTACGGGGGTAGACCCGCGGGTCCCATCGGATTAGGGTTTCGTCAGAAAAGGACCGCCCGACTGCCGGGATGCCACGGGAACATGCGTGCGGCCCTAGCATACATGCACAAGGGTGGTGGATTGCCCATAGACGGAAAACCTAGCTCCCGGGCGTGACCTTCCACGTTGCATGCGATAACACCTATAGAAGCGTGCTGGACATGTAGGAGTAGGCTCCCGCCGCGGGTCAAACGAGGGTAGACCGGTGGAACCCTGGGCCTATCCTTGGTTTTTCCATGTATATATGACCTAAACAAGCCTAAACCACGAAGATGTAGGGGTTCGTAGCATGGAAAACAAAAAATTTCTACCGCATGCAAACAAACAAGCCATGATCTATCTACTAGATTGTAGCAAAGTGTCGATAGAGGAACTCACCCTCGAGGATTCCAAAGCGGTTAACGAGAGCAGATTCTCGTGGGTGATGTAGTCGTACTCTTGCCGATCTCAAGATCGCGTAGACGATCCTTCCGGCGCTGCGTTCCGGCAGCGCTTCCGCAGTCGGTCACACGTCAGACTCGATGAAGACCTTCCTCTCCCTTGTTCCAGGCAAATGGAGGTTGTAGCACTCTCCTCGCGATTTGGCAAAGACGACGGCGTACCGGAAGTAGAGGGAGATCTCGCAGGCTTCGCCAAGCGGAGCGAGTATGGTGTACTATGAGAGAGACTTGGCGATCTAGGGTTTAGAGGCACCAAGTAGAGGAGCTAGGTCGTGGCTAGGGCAGGGATTGCCCCAAGTCGGCTTGGGCAAACCCTAGGGCGGCGGCGACTTTGGTGGAGGCCGGCGGCTAGGGTTAGGTTTAGAGGAGAGAGGTGTATCTTGGAGGGGCAGCCCTGCCCCTCCTTATATAGGTGCGGGGGGCGCGCCAAGGGGAGGGGAGTACCTCCCCAACTCGGTCTCCAAGTGGGCCGGCGGTGGAGGGAGGGAACTCCTCCCCAAGTAGGTTTCCTACTTCCCCTCCACCTTCCAAAATAGCCGTTTGACTTTTCAAATTGGCGTTTGACTTTTCAAACTAGGATTTGATTAAACCCTTTATTTTGTTCAGCGATGACACTTAGTACATGATGCAATCATTCCAACTCGATATGACACATTCATGTACCGTTCCCCTCCGGAGTTCCGGACATTCCGGAACCTTCTAGAACATTCCCGATGAAAACACCAGAACTATTCTCCAACCCCGAAACAGGACTTTCCTTATATGAATCTTATTCTCCGGACCATTCTGGATCTCCTCGTGATATTCTGGATTCCATCCGAGACTCCGAACAATATTCGGTCTCTAACTCATCATTCCATAACGACTCAACAACATCGAATCCTTAAGTGTGTCTCCCTACGGTTCGTGAATTATGCGGACATGACCGAGACACTTCTCCGATCAATAACCAATAGAGGAATCTGGAAATTCATATGGCTCCCACATATTTCTATGATTACTTTGTGATCGAATGAACCACTTACATACGATACCAATTTCCCTTTGTCTAACGATAGTTTACTTATCCGAGGTTTTGATCGTCGGTATCTCTGCATACCTAGTTCAACCTCGTTACCGATAAGTACTCTTTTCGCTCGTGATATGTGATCCCTTGTGAGCCAGTCACATGCTTGCAAGCTAATTGGATGACATTCCACCGAGAGGGCCCAGAGTATATCTATCCGTCATATGGATGGACAAATCCCACTCTTGATCCATGTGTCTCAACCCATACTTTCCGAACATTCAATGCCACCTTTATAACCACCCAGTTACGGTGTGGTGTTTGATGTCATCAAAGCATCCTTCCGGTGATGGTGATAAGCATGATCTCATGGTCGAAGGAATTAGGTTACTATGTATCAGAAAGCTTATAGCAAATGAACTATACTAAATGACTTGATCTTGATGCTACGCTTAACTATAGGAGTATGTCCATCACATCATTCTCCTAATGATATGACCCTGTTGTTAATAACATCTCTATGTTCATGATCAGGAAACCATGATCATATATTAACCAACAAGCTAGTTTAACAAGAGGCTTTACTAGGGACTCTTTTATGTTTACAAATCACACAAGTATTAATGTTTCCGGTTAATACAATTATAGCATAGTATGTAAACATTTATCATAAGTGTAAAGATATGATAATAACCACTTTATTATTTCCTCTTGGGCATATCTCCAACAGTCTCCCACTTGCACTAGAGTCAATAATCTAGTTTCAAACTTTTGTGTTTTCAACACCTATGGCTTTCTGGTGTCGTATGTATACGATTGCTAGTGGTCAACTGATCTCCAGATCTGACACTTCCAGGTCCGTGTGTCATTGCATGTCTTTGCGTCTCTACGCATCACTCATTCTCTAATGAGATGGCTTCGTACAAATTTGGTCCTTTGGTGTGACCTTTAGTTGTTTGGGGTTAAAACATGTTGATAATATTGTCATACAATATATCTTCATAGTACTATCCCACTGTGAACTACACCTAGTTTGATAACAAACTACTTGACACAAATGCCCTCTTTTGCTGCTATAAAAGCAGTTATATACTTAGCCTTTTGTTGTAGTATCTGTCACAATGTCTTAACTTTAGAACTCATCCAAATCCATTATGGAACTTACTTTCCATCACATTGTTCCACCCTTAGTTTAGATTGAGATAAACTTAATTTGTACTTCGTGACAAAACTAGTATCAATGTAATACTTTTACAATGAACTAACCATCTATTTGTCACTTCTACAAAATCATATATTCTTAGTTCTTTTAAAAGATCATAAGATTTTCTTTACTATCGTCCAATAATCATCTTTATGAATTATTCTGATATATACTCATAACATTTAGAGCATAGGACATTTCTGGATTTGTACACATCACAGCATGATTGATAAAATACTCTTTGTGATTGTATCTTTCAAGTATCAAAAATACTTAAATATTTATTCAATCCTTCCTGTGCAACAAGAACCTTTCTTGTAGTTTCTATATTGAACTCATTCAATATCTCGTCTATGTACTTCCGGCACAACCATATTGGCGTCACAATTTATCCATATAGACATTGATGCCAAATATTCGGGTTCTGCCTAAGCCTTTCATCGAGATGAAATTCTTATCCTGTGTTAATAAAAGATACATTATTTCCAATCAACAATATGTCTTCCACATAATGTATTAGAAACATGTCTTAGCGCTCCCACTTAATTTCTTGCAAATTCAAGCATCTTCATTGTCTCCGATGAAATTAAACTCTTTTAACAGTTTCATCATAGTGAAGATTCCAACTCCGCGATGCTCACTTCAACCATTGAAGTTTGCATATGATTTTAGCATCCTTTGAATTAACAAAACCCTATGGACCATTTTATGCACATGTCCTAGGTAACAATTCTATTAGAAGAACTTGTTTTGTTTATTCAACTACCACATAACAAAAATTATATGTCATGGTTGCTACATTAATCCGTCTAGACTAAATATCGCGATGAAAGATCAAATCTTGTCATAGTCAACCTTTGAACATTGTTGTGAACTCTTTCCCAATCATGTCGACTATTTCATAGATGTGCAACATCCATGTCTATTTTTTTATAGATCCAAACACAACTGTAAGGTCTCACACCTTTCTCGAGGGTCCTTCAAGTTCAAAACATGACTTCTCGTGTATGGAACTATCACGGATTTTATGGCTTCCAGCCATTTTATGGAGTCAGGGCCCATCATCGCTTCTTTGCATGTAGTACGTTCATTATTCTCAAATAATGACTCAACCCTCAAATCTTGGAATTTGATTGTTTACTCGACCTACTTGGTTCAATAGGAACTTAGATCTCCGTGACCACAACCTTTGAGGCACGTGAGCCATGAGCATTGTTGTTGCCTCCGGAACACTTTTCGGCGCTGCGCAACCTGCACATATAGCTAAGGTTCTTTTAACCTCATCAAAGTTCTAATGTCCTCCCACTTAACTTTTCACGGAAAAATCCTTCTCAAAGAAACTTGACGTTCTAAGAAACAAACACTTTTGTCTCCGATGTTATGGAGGAACAGTTATTCGAAATAACATACAAAGACAGGTTCATCCGACTTTGGTTGCAAACATCTTTCTTATGCATAGCATACCAATGTTTAAGAAAGGACAACTTGGGTTTTATCCCAAACCATAACTTTATATGGTGTCATTTCAACGGATTATGATGGAGCTATTTTCAGTGGAAAAACGGTAGTCTCTAAAGCTTTTAATCTTTAAATATAGTGGCAGTTTTATGAATTACACCTTCGATCTTACCATGTCAAACAAGGTTTAATTACATATCTCGAATGCTCCATACTCTTATGGTGTTTCGGGAAATGCAAATCCACGGAACGATTCCTCAAATCTTAGGTATTATGCTAAACTTTGTAACTCAAATATCTTCCTTTATGATCTTATCATAAACTATTTATATACTTGTTACAATGATTTTGCACTTCATCTTGAAAATCTTTGAACTTTTCAAATGTTTCATACTTCATCCTTATTAAGTAAATATTCATATATTCACTCAAATTTTCGGAGAAAGCATATGAAGTTGAAATCTATCGCTCTTGACTACACATAATGAACTTCATACAACAATATGTACAAGTTCCAATAAGCTAGTCATTCGTTCCCTTTTGGCCTATGAACGAAGTTTTAATTATCTCTAGGAAAGTTTAACAAGCGTCATTTGATCAAAAATCAAAAGACTCCAAAATTCCATCCACATGGAGTTTCTTCATGTTTTCTTTCCAATATAATTTAAACGGCGATGTCACTTCCCAAGTGATCTTTCAATAAATTTGTCTTTCAACATTTTTAGCACTAGTTTTATGGATGTGATTTCTCCAACGAGATTTGTGAATCATCCATCTTTTATGGATTACGGCAATCATTTGAACAACCCTTTTGTTCTCATAATACCTGATAAAACAAATCTTGAAGGCAAGCTTTTAACGAGCAGCACAATAACCTTTTATTTGTTCTCGATGAACATCATTACATATTCTTCTGCTGGTTACTTAGGCCATTGTAGTTCATGAATTGTGTTGTTTTGTATGACGATTCACACCAACAAATTCAGTATCAAAAACTTAAGAACCACATTGTTTAATAAGCAAATAATATATCCATAACATGTATATCATCTATATACTTAAACTGAACAATTCTAGTCTTTTCTTTTCCGCCATATACTTATGAGATTCTCTTCAAGATTTCCTTTCGCTTTGAAAGAATCTATCAACATCAATAGTGGAGCCATATACATGACACATAGTCCAAAGCATGTATAGTAAAATACCAATGTCTTTGGACTTGCACTTTGAAGTAGATCACCATCATCAAATGGTTGGTGTTCTTTCAAATTCCTTTCTTTAGTAATCTCTTGGTGTAGTAAACATTTTACCTACATCAAATATTCACCCTTATCATGGAATCATCCATGATCAAGCTACTTTTAGATTATAATGGTGAATCACGAGTATAATGTTGCTCTCCAAAACCTTTTGGAGGTTTAGGACAACTAGTGTCTCCAACCTTTTGCAAATTCTCATCAAATATGAGAACATGCTTTTGCCATATTATACTCTATCATGTTGTAACCAAAACTTCGTTTCAGATATCACAATATCTTCCACACATCATGGTTTCTGAAAAAACTCTTTCAGATCCTAGATAACCTTGATATTAAGACAATCCTTTGAATATCAAGAATCATGGAGACAAACATGATACTCATACACTAACACTTGGAATTGTCACTCTTGATTTAATACTAATTATTAAACTTCATGGAGTAACCGGAACTTACTGAAAGTTTGCAATAGGACTTTTAAACTTTAGATTAACACGTCAAAACAATACGATACCAGTTCGTAAAGTAACTAACCAGAATTCTATAGTTCTATCATCTCAATTAAAATAAGCGCAAGGTGGTAAACGGATGCCAATGACTACAACAACTATGCAAATTCACTTTGATTTTAGTTTATGATAAATAGCGTTCAACTTTTAATCATATTGCCGTTGAACTCCCACTCAAAACAATATCCCTCACATTGTTTTAGTGATCACACGAACCAAATCCACCACATCAAAACCGATCATCACGAGAGTTGATGTAGCTTCAATGGCGAACAATCAACATGATCATCATATCTACTATATGACTCATGCTTTACCATTCGGTGATCCGTGTTCCGAGACCATGTCTGTACATGCTAGGCTCGTCAAGATCAAACCTTAGCTTCCGCATGAGCAAATCTGGCTTGCTCACGTTGTATACACTCGCAGAATCTAACACACCTGATCATCACGTGGTGCTTCAAAACAACGAGATTTAGCAACGGTGCTTACTAAGGATGAACACTTTAAAACTTGAAATTGTGTGCTCGAGGGATCATCTTATAATGCTACCGTCGTGAACTAAGCAATACAAGATGCATAAAAGGATTAACATCACATGCAATTCATAATATGTGATATGATATGGCCTTTCTTCTTTGTGCTTCCGATCTCCATCTTCAAGCACGAACATGATCTCCATCATCACCGGCATGGCGTCAAGGTCAATGGCGTCGTTTCATGGTTGTCGTCCACCAGTTTGAACTATTACAACTACTTTGAATAGGCACGCGGATCTTAACAGAATTTAAAACAACCATATGGCTCCTGCCGGTTGTCAACTTACAATAAGGAACATTGCATACATCAAATATAATCACAATCATGGCCATATCACATCACAACACACCCCTGCAAAACAAAGTTAGACGCCTCTAATTTTCTTTGCATGTTTTATGTGGTTTGGGGCTTTCAATAAGTGTTAATCTAACTTACAAACAAGAACCACAACATTGATACTAGTATTGTCAATCACCCGTTGTAAATTGAATCTTAACTATGTTGGGAGAAACAGGCACCCACAAAGCCACTTATGCAATACAAGTTGCATGTCAAGCGTGGAGCAAGTCTCATGAACGATGTCATCTAAGGTTAGCCCGGGCCGCTTCATCCCACCATCCCGCAAGATGCAAAGTACACAAGAAGCAATCGACAACAAAAGCATCAACGCCCACAATGACCATTGTGTTCTACTCGTGCAAAAAATCTACATATAGACACGGCTCTGATACCACTATAGGGGTTCGTAGCATGGAAAACAAAAAATTTCTACCGCATGCAAACAAACAAGCCAAGATCTATCTACTAGATTGTAGCAACGAGTCGATAGAGGAACTCACCCTCGAAGATTCCAAAGCGGTTAACGAGAGCAGATTCTCGTGGGTGATGTAGTCGTACTCTTGCCGATCTCAAGATCGTGAGCGATCCTTCCGGCTGCGTTCGGCAGCTCCGCGATCGGTCATCGTTCGATTTTCGATGAAGACCTTCCTCTCCGTTGTTCCAGCAGGCAGCGGAGGTTGTAGCACTCTCCTCGCGATTCCGGCAGCATGACGGCGTGGTACCGGAAGTAGAGGGGAAATCTCGCAGGGCTTCTCCTTAAGCCGGAGCGAGTATGGTGGACTATGAGAGAGACTTGGCGATCTAGGGTTTAGAGGCACCAAGTAGAGGGAGCTAGGCCGGCGGCTAGGGCAAGGGGATTGCCCCCAAGTCGGCGGCTTGGGCAAACCCTAGGGCGGCGGCGACTTTGGTAGAGGCCGGCGGCTAGGGTTAGGTTTAGAGGAGAGAGGTGTATCTTGGAGGGGCAGCCCTGCCCCTCCTTATATAGGTGGAGGGGGCGCGCCAAGGGGAGGGGAGTCCCTCCCCAACTCGGTCTCCAAGTGGGCCGGCGGTGGAGGGAGGGAACTCCTCCCCAAGTAGGTTTCCTACTTCCCCTCCACCTTCCAAAATAGCCGTTTGACTTTTCAAATTGGCGTTTGACTTTTCAAACTAGGATTTGATTAAACCCTTTATTTTGTTCAGCGATGACATTTAGTACATGATGCAATCATTCCAACTTGATATGACACATTCATGTAACCTTCCACTCCGGAGTGCCGGACATTCCGGAACCTTCTAGAACATTCCCGATGAAAACACCAGAACCATTCTCCAGCCCCGAAACAGGACTTTCCTTATATGAATCTTATTCTCCGGACCATTCCGGATCTCCTCGTGATATTCCGGATCCCATCCGAGACTCCGAACAATATTCGGTCTCTTACTCATCATTCCATAACTATTCAACAACATAGAATCCTTAAGTGTGTCTCCCTACGGTTCGTGAATTATGCGGACATGACCGAGACACTTCTCCGATCAATAACAAATAGAGGAATCTGGAAATTCATATGGCTCCCACATATTTCTACGATTACTTTGTGATCGAATGAACCACTTACATATGATACTAATTTCCCTTTGTCTCATGATAGTTTACTTATCTGAGGTTTTGATCGTCGGTATCTCTGCATACCTAGTTCAACCTAGTTACCGATAAGTGCTCTTTTCTCGTTCCCGTGATATGTGATCCCTTGTGAGCCAGTCACATGCTTGCAAGCTAATTGGATGAAATTCCACCGAGATGGCCTAGAGTATATCTATCCGTCATATGGATGGACAAATCCCACTCTTGATCCATGTGTCTCAACCCATACTTTCCGAACACTCAATAGCACCTTTATAACCACCCAGTTACGGTGTGGCGTTTGATGTCATCAAATCATCCTTCCGGTGATGGTGATAAGCATGATCTCATGGTGGAAGGAATTAGGTTACTATGTATCAGAAAGCTTATAGCAAATGAACTATATTAATTGACTTGATCTTTATGCTATGCTTAACTATAGGAGTATGTCCATCACATCATTCTCCTAATGATATGACCCTGTTGTTAATAACATCTCTATGTTCATGATCAGGAAACCATGATCGTATATTAACCAACAAGCTAGTTTAACGAGAGGCTTTACTAGGGACTCTTTTATGTTTACAAATCACACAAGTATTAATGTTTCTGGTTAATACAATTATAGCATGGTATGTAAACATTTATCATAAGTGTAAAGATATGATAATAACCACTTTATTATTGCCTCTTGGGCATATGTCCAACAGAAGAGAGTGCGTTGTTCAACCCTCGTACGGAGAATGCTACGGGGGTAGACCCGCGGGTCCCTCGGATTAGGGTTTCGTCGGAAAAGGACCGCCCGAGTGCCGGGATGCCACGGGAACATGCATGTGGCCCTAGCATACATGCACAAGGGTGGTGGATCGCCCCTAGACGGAAAACCTAGCTCCCGGGTGTGATCGTCCACGTTGCATGCAATAACACCTATAGAAGCGTGCTGGACATGTAGGAGTAGGCTCCCGCCGCGGGTCAAACGAGGGTAGACCGGTGGAACCCTGGGCCTATCCTTGGTTTTCCATGTAGATATGACCTAAACAAGCCTAAACCACCAAGAGAGTGCGTTGTTCAACCCTCATATGGAGAATGCTACGGGGGTAGACCCGCGGGTCCCTCGGATTAGGGTTTCGTCGGAAAAGGACCGCCCGAGTGCCGGGATGCCACGGGAACATGCGTGTGGCCCTAGCATACATGCACAAGGGTGGTGGATTGCCCCTAGACGGAAAACCTATCTCCCGGGTGTGACCGTCCACGTTGCATGCGATAACACCTATAGAAGCGTGCTGGACATGTAGCAATAGGTTCCCGCCGCGGGTCAAACGAGGGTAGACCGGTGGAACCCTGGGCCTATCCTTGGTTTTCCATGTAGATATGACCTAAATAAACCTAAACCACCAAGAGAGTGCGTTGTTCAACCCTCGTACAGAGAATGCTACGGGGGTAGACCCGCGGGTCCCTCGGATTAGGGTTTCGTCGGAAAAGGACCGCCCGAGTGCCGGGATGCCACGGGAACATGCGTGTGGCCCTAGCATACATGCACAAGGGTGGTGGATTGCCCCTAGATGGAACACCTAGCTCCCGGGTGTGACCATCCACGTTGCATGCGATAACACCTATAGAAGCGTGCTAGACATGTAGGAGTAGGCTCCCGCCGCGGGTCAAACGAGGGTAGACCGGTGGAACCCTGGGCCTATCCTTGGTTTTCCATGTAGATATGACCTAAAAAATCCTAACCACCAAGAGAGTGCGTTGTTCAACCCTCGTACGGAGAATGCCACGGGGGTAGACCCGCGGGTCCCTCGGATTATGGTTTCGTCGGAAAAGGACCGCCCGAGTGCCAGGATGCCACGGGAACATGCGTGTGGCCCTAGCATACATGCACAAGGGTGGTGGATTGCCCCTAGAAGGAAAACCTAGCTCCCGGGTGTGACCGTCCACGTTGCATGCGATAACACCTATAGAAGCGTGCTGGACATGTAGGAGTAGGCTCCGCCATGGATCAAGCGAGGTAGACCGGTGGAACCCTGGGCCTATCCTTGGTTTTCCATGTAGATATGACCTAAACAAACCTAAACCACCAAGAGAGTGCGTTTTTCAACCCTCGTACGGAGAATGCTACGGGGGTAGACCCGCTGGTCCCTCGGATTAGGGTTTCGTCGGAAAAGGACCGCCCGGTTGCCGGGATGCCACGGAAACATGCGTGTGGCCCTAGCATACATGCACAAGGGTGGTGGATTGCACCTAGACGGAAAACCTAGCTCCCGGGTGTGACCGTCCATGTTGCATGCGATAACACCTATAGAAGCGTGCTGGACATGTAGGAGTAGGCTCCCGTCGCGGGTCAAACGAGGGAAGACCGGTGGAACCCTGGGCCTATCCTTGGTTTTCCATGTAGATATGACCTAAACAAGCCTAAACCACCAAGAGAGTGCGTTGTTCATGAAGGGATTCGCGGCATAGTAAATCAAAATTTTCTACGGATGCGAACAGAGGGAAAGCCAAGATCTAATCTAGGAGATGCAATCAACGAGAGAGATTGGATTAGATCTTCATACCCTTGAAGATTCGCACAGCGGAACATTCGTCGGAACGTGGGTGATGTAGTCGTACTCGCTTCTCCTCCTCGCGATCCGATCCGATCTAGCACCACAAGTGGCGATGCCTCCGTGAGATGCACACGTGCAGCACCTCGACGTCTCCTCCTTCCTCGGACCAGCAAGTATGGTGGAGAGATAGATTGGATCTACAACACGACTGCGTGATGTATATGGTGGAGAATTTCTGCTGCAGGGCTTCGCCTACAAACAGTCGGGAGGGAGAGAGGAAGGGTTGCAGGGCAACCAGGGTTTGGAGGCAAGGTGTGTGGAGGAGGGGGCGCACCAGCCCTATATTTATAGAGGGGGGGTGGCCAGCCCTTGCCCCTCCTCCAAGCCTTGGGTTAAGTGTGTGACCCTGCGGGTTCGAGAATATGCAGACATGATCTTCTATCAATAATCAACAGCGGGGTCTGGGCACCCATATTGACTCCCACACATTCATCGATGATCATATAGGATGAACCACGATGCCAGGATTCAAACAATCCCATATATATATTCCCTTCGTCTCGCGATATTTTACTTGCCCGAGATTCGATCGTCGGTACCGTCATACCTAGTTCAATCTCGTTCACAGCAAGTACTTTACTGCTTGTAATCCGATATCACTTTGTGATTAACTCCTTAACCACATGCTTGCAAGCGGTGTTGATATCGATTACCGAGTGGGCCTGAAGTATATCTCTCCGACTTGGGAGGACAAATTCCATCTCGATACATACAACCCAAGATACTTTCCGATCACCTGAGAGACACCTTTATGATCACCCTCTCATAGGATGACGTTTGATGACCTCGAAGCTTTCTTCCGATACCAGGGAGTTGTATTATCTCATGGTCTAAGGAATACAATATTTGACATAGGAAAAGCTTCGCAACGATGAACACGATGAAACGATCTAATTGCTTTGCTTAGTTTGGGTCTGTCCATCATATCATTCTCCAATGATATGATCTCATTATCAATTGACAACTCATGTCTATGGTTAGGAAACCTTAACCATCATTGATCAATGAGCTAGCCCATAGAGGCGTACTAGGGACACGGTGTTGTTCACAAACCACACAAGTATTAAAGTTTCCGCTTAATACAATTCTAGAATGGAATATAAACTTTATCATGAACAAGAATTATAATAATAACATCTTTATTATTGCCTCTAGGGCATAATGTGGCATCCCGCAAAACCACTACTAGAAAATCGCGTTGTTTTTGTGCTTTGCATCATCCTGACCGCATGCTCATGTCATCATGCCACATTGCATTTGAGCATCGACATCATCTTGCATTTGCTTGCATAAAACTATTTTTGAAAAGCCTGGTTTTGTTTTCTAAACGCCCCATCTTCATTCAAACATGCAAACCCGGGTCGCCGGAATATTTTCGTTGTCTGCTATCGGTTTGCAGAGGCTTTGTTTTAATCAAATAAAATTTTAAATTATTTTAGTGGGGGCAGTCGAACGGGCCGATCCGACCCGAACGACCACCCCCGGTTCAAACGGTCCACTCCTTAATCCTTTTCTACCTAGTCCTATCCTACCCACACCCCCCTCCACCTCACTCCCTCCAATCGGCTCTCGCCACCTCACCTCTCCTCTCTCCCCCACCCAATCCCATGCTGACACCTCACCCCATCCCTCTCTTCTCCCTCACCTGCCTCTCACCCAACCCACACCGATGCCCACACAAGCCACACACGCACACAGCCACTCACCCGCCGGCCCCACCACCAGCCGTCCCTCCCCCTGGCCCACACTCCCTGCCCCGATCCCCACGTCACCCCGTCCCCTTCCTCCCACCTCTCTCACCGCCCGACCGCGAGCCCCCCCCCCCGAGCCCCGCGTGCCCCCTTCCCTTGCTCACCGGCCCCACGCCACCCGCCCACCGCCTCCCTCTCCACCCAGCTCGCCTCCGCCTCCCAGCTTCTCCCCAGCTTCTCCCCCGGCCGCCTCCTCGCTGCCTCCCGGGCCGCCTGCACCCTCCCGTGCCAGCTCGCCTCTCCTCGGCCGCACCCTCCGCCTCTCCGCCCTCCTCCGCCTCCCGGCGCCGCTCCCACGCGCCGACCGCTTGAGCCTCCCGCCTCCGCTGCGTCTCTGCGGCCCGACCCTGCCTCTGCGTCGCCCTGCCGCCCGAGCCTCCTCCTCCTGGTCTCCCGCTGCAGCAGCCCCTCCTCCATGGCGTCTGCCGCCGCGGCACCACGCACCCTCCGCCCCATCCCCTGCGCAGCGCCACCCGTCTGCCGCGCCTCCCCAACCTCAGCAACCTCCTCCCGCCGAGCTCCGCGGGTCCCTGTCTTCCCGGCCGCCGTCTCCTCTGCGGGCTGCCCCGGTGCCCTCTCTCTGCCTTGTTTGCGGCCGCCTGCACCCGGCCCCTGCTGCCGACCTGCGTGAAGCCGACCACGTTTTCCCTGACACCGGCGACCCCCCCTCCTTCAACATCTCTTGCTCGTGGCCATCAGCAGCCGGCTATGTGCCTCTATCTCTGGCTGTGACACAGATGTACCTCATCGTCTTTGTTGTGTCTTGTTGGCCATTCAGACTTTCATCAGTTCCTAATTCCATGAGGCGGCTGCTTCCGTTAGATGAGTATGTTCGGTGCCATACAGATGCCTGCTTGTGTCAATAAGAGTTCACCACCGACAACCGAAGCACAGACCCCAGGATCATCGCCGCGGATCGACAAGGTCTTCTTCACGAACGCCAAGTCTTTCGACCCAGATACCCTCTTCCGGACACCGATACCCCCGAACCCGAAGACCGAACCCGACCTGCCAAGTTCTTCAATCGGATCCGAGGACACCGAGACCCCGGTGCGACAAGTACTCCGCCCGGACACCAAGTTCTGCACCCCGAACGCCAAGTCCGACCCGACCCGCGGAGCCGACAAGATCTTCGCGACAATAAGAACGACACCGACCCGGAAGATCCGATGCGCCCCGACGCCGAACCAAGTCCTGCTTCCGGAGCGTCAAGACCTACCTCCGATATCCGAGAACGCTTCCGTCGAACCCCGAACCCCGGACCCGTCGAACCCTGGACCCTGAGGCCGAACCCCGAACCCGGAACCCCAAGACCGTCGAACCCTAATGTGTGACCCTTACCCGAGAACCCTATTTTATAATTTGCCAACTATATAAATTGTTGCATATTAATTGTTCATGCATGCATATTGTCATGTGGTTTGGGGGACTTATGCCGATTCACCTAATAATTAAATATGGGGCCCATATGCGGGCAAATCTAGCCTTATATTGGCCTCATTTCAATTTGTGTAGCGAACCCGGTGCTATCTCTTGCCTTGCTCAAACAACATTTAAATTGCGGGGGTTCTAAACAACTTGAACCATTTAATTAATTGTTGGGACCCCGGTTCCGCTTAATATGACCTAATTGCATCGCATCTTAGCCATGCCATACATCATACACGCATCATGCCCGATCTTTTGCCGTAGTATTAAATAGTGCATCCGGTGTTTATTCTAGTGATTTGCTTCTTCGCGGATAAGGCCGTTGAGTTGATGCGAGTGTCGACCCGTTCTTCGGATGAACCTTCGACAATGTTTTCAGGCGAACATCTCCCCCTTTCTACCTATCTTACTTTTATAGTATTTACTTCCCTCCTGTTGATCTATTGCTATCTGTGTCGCGATGCTCTAGTTTTCGTACCATGAAGTCCCTTGCAGCCTTATATTGCCTTGGACACATCCTATTACCTGTTGTTTGGTAGATATTTGGACTTGCGCGTCGTAGTCGCTTGCTCAAGTGCTTTTGCGCGACGTCAAGTGCCACAGTTGTTGGAGCCTTGCCGCATGTTTGATGTTGGATATGATCATAGTTTTACTTATCGTTCACTTTAATTCCTGTTTAACAACTAAAATTGAAGTAAGCAGAGGCATCGGTGGGTGATAGATAATATTTGGTTTCCGAACGCCCACTTGTGTCCCGTAGGACCCCGAGTACTTGATACCTGTTCCTTGTTTTATCGCGCTATCCACATCCGGGAGGATTATGGCACCCCGAGCGAGCATGATTCATTCTTATTTCTCGGGGCCACAAACTAGTTTGAGGTTTTATTTACGATCCTGTACTTATGCCATGCTACTGCTTTATTTAAATTGTGCGAGGAGCACACTGTACTGTTTAGGTAAGCGGAGTGTTTTCGCGGTATCGACAAGCCCAGCCACACTTTCGGGTTCCCAGTCGTTTACAGCCATTGACGCAAACCTTGAGTCCGTCTCGAAGCTAGCTTACTTCGTTGCGGGTCTACTCAATGGGGTGGCCCCCTGAAATATTTCTGAATCCTGTGATTGCTTTGTCGTGAAGGCCTCGTTGGGTTTTGATTTGGTTTTTCCGAGGTTGATCGAGTGTGTGTTGCTATTTGTGCACCCCGGCCGGGTAAAACTTTCTGAAAGCCGTGTCCGCGGTTATGGACGACTTGGAGCACAGTATCTCGACCATAGACAAGCATAACTAAAGTTTATTGCTATAAATTTGACTTTATAATGACTAGTAATCAGCTTCACTATAATGGAATGGCTAATTAATACTGCCCACAATTGCTTGTTTGGAGTGTCGCTTGCGACCATTGTACCTGACTAGTAAGTATTGCAACTACAACGGGATGGCTAAATAAAAGTACCAACAACTGCTGGGTTTTGGGGTTCTCTCATGCTAATTGTATCTGACTAGTAAGTGTTGCCACTATAACGGAATGGTTAACTAAAAGTGCCCACTGCTTACTTTATCAGGACGATTATCTAAACCTGACTAGTAAAGTGCCGCAACTATAACTGAATAAATAAAACTGCCAACTGCGTGAGTTCCTCGGTTGAATTCCTCGTTTGGTCTCGAGGGGGAAACACCAGGATGGGTTTTGCTTGATGGTAGAATCAGGTTGGTTCCGGATAGGTCCTTCTTACCCCTCTCTGATTGACGCCAGTTGTATCGAGTCTCTATAGGTTGTTTAGTGCATGCTGCCACTGCCGCTTCAGTCCACCATACCTTTGTAGGCGAGGACCGCCGAATTCTAGCCTCGCCGTGTACTGGCCTCAGTACTGACGCTCCTCTTTTTCCTTTGCCCTTTGTCGGCACCCCTTGTGTTTAAGCAGGTTTTGAGGTCGACGTCGTTAGCAGGGTTACCCTTCCGGCTTGGCCTGGGCAGGGTTATGGACGCCATTGGTTAATCTTCAGGGCTCTTAGCCCCATTTGCATCTTGTCCGTAGCTGGACGCCCTATCGTTTTCGAGGTGATTTGGATCTTTGTATATTATATTTGTATTCTTGACTCATGGAGTCGTGTTGTATATATATCTGTTCTGTGGGTCCCATCGAGGACTGTTGTGTAATGTTATTACTTCGTTTTCCACCCGCACGAAAGTGCCTGGTGGGCACCTTTGAATCGTTTCTATGCGGGTTTGGCGGGTTTCGCTAAAACTTGCATAGGGCCGATCGAGGTGTTACAGAGTGGTATCAGAGCTCAGCAGTTGCGATACCCCACAAGTCCAGCCTGTAGGATAACCTAGCTAACAGCCGAAGTAGAGTGTCAAAACTATTTTTGCAAAATCGGTTGGATAGTTCTGGTTAGGCCTGCTTTTATTCCTTACCCCTCTGCTATTCTCCTCTTACCTCTGCGTGTTTTGAATCCGCTCTCTTCTCTCTCTTCGAGTCCAGGATTTCTCGTGGTTGGGTTTCCGTCGTACCTTCAGGGTTCCGCTTCCTCCTTGGTAACGGTGTTCTACCATCCGGTGTTCCTGCTGTCTGAGTGATCCTTTATCTGTGGTACCATTCTTTGTTCCTTGTTTGTGCCTTCCGGTGTTTTCCGACGCGACGACATCCTCTATGCCAGATCCGATGCAGAGTCTGCATCACTCCGTTGTTCCGAACCTCGCTTGTCGAGATCTTCAGTCTGTTTCCGAGAATGGTTGCACTCTTTTCCACTGATTGTGCGGAGTAATAGTTTGGGTGCGTGATGGATTGGCCCCCATGCCGACTACCCCTCCTATTCGCTTTTGTACATTGAAGTGGATGAGAATGCATCGGTTCCGTTTTCCCATCGAAGTTAGGGGTGGCTTTATTTGTTGGTACCTCTACCTTCGACCTGTTGTTTCCCGTAGTGTTCTCTCGACGATCACGGACAACGACCTCTTGTTAGTGGTGTCGCGAGGATCTACATGAAGCGAGAAGATTCAGATCGCCGACCTTCCTTTTCGGTACCATGAGGCGGATCTCGAGGGCGAGATCCTTTGTTAGTGGTGTCGAATTGTGGCATCCCGCAAAACCACTACTAGAAAATCGCGTTGTTTTTGTGCTTTGCATCATCATGACCGCATGCTCATGTCATCATGCCACATTGAATTTGAGCATCGACATCATCTTGCATTTGCTTGCATAAAACTATTTTTGAAAAGCCTGGTTTTGTTTTCTAAACGCCCCATCTTCATTCAAACACGCAAACCCGGGTCGCCGGAATATTTTCGTTGTCTGCTATCGGTTTGCAGAGGCTTTGTTTTAATCAAATAAAATTTTAAATTATTTTAGTGGGGGCAGTCGAACGGGACGATCCGACCCGAACGACCACCCCCGGTTCAAACAGTCCACCCCTTAATCCTTTTCTACCTAGTCCTATCCTACCCACACCCCCCTCCACCTCACTCCCTCCAATCGGCTCTCGCCACCTCACCTCTCCTCTCTCCCCCACCCAATCCCATGCTGACACCTCACCCCATCCCTCTCTTCTCCCTCACCTGCCTCTCACCCAACCCACACCGATGCCCACACAAGCCACACACGCACACAGCCACTCACCCGTCGGCCCCACCACCAGCCGTCCCTCCCCCTGGCCCACACTCCCTGCCCCGATCCCCACGTCACCCCGTCCCCTTCCTCCCACCTCTCTCACCGCCCGACCGCGAGCCCCCCCGAGCCCCCCTTCCTTGCTCCTGGCCACCCCCGCCTCTCACGGCGCCTTCTCCGCCCTCGCTCGCCACTCCCACGCCACCGCTGGCCTCCCTCTCCACCCGCGCTCGCCCCAAGCTTCTCCCGCCGCTGCTGTTCCCCGGCCGCCTCCTCGCTCGCTTCGCTCCCAAGACCTCCCGTGAGCCGAGCTCGGCCTCCCCTCTCCGGTCGCCGCATCCCTCCGTCTCTCCGCCTCCTCCGCCCTCGGGCGTCCCCCGCGTCTGCTGCGCCGACCCGAGCCTCCCGCCCGCTGCGTCTCTGCGCCCCGACCCGGCCTCTGCGTCGCCCGCCTGAGCCTCCTCCTCCCTGGTCTCCCCGCTGGCGGCAGGCAGCCTCCTCATGAAGGCTCTGCCGCCACCGCGGCACCACGCACCCTCCGCCCCATCCCCTGCGCAGCGCCGCCCGTCTGCCGCGCCTCCCCAACCTCAGCAACCTCCTCCCGCCGAGCTCCGCGGGTCCCTGTCTTCCCGGCCGCCGTCTCCTCTGCGGGCTGCCCCGGTGCCCTCTCTCTGCCTTGTTTGCGGCCGCCTGCACCCGGCCCCTGATGCCGACCTGCGTGAAGCCGACCACGTTTTCCCTGACACCGGCGACCCCCCCCCCCCTCCTTCAACATCTCTTGCTCGTGGCCATCAGCAGCCGGCTATGTGCCTCTAGCTCTGGCTGTGACACGGATGTACCTCATCGTCTTTGTTGTGTCTTGTTGGCCATTCAGACTTTCATCAGTTCCTAATTCCATGAGGCGGCTGCTTCCGTTAGATGAGTATGTTCGGTGCCATACAGATGCCTGCTTGTGTCAATAAGAGTTCACCACCGACAACCGAAGCACAGACCCCAGGATCATCGCCGCGGATCGACAAGGTCTTCTTCACGAACGCCAAGTCTTTCGACCCAGATACCCTCTTCCGGACACCGAGACCCCCGAACCCGAAGACCGAACCCGACCCGCCAAGTTCTTCAATCGGATCCGAGGACACCGAGACCCCGGTGCGACAAGTACTCCGCCCGGACACCAAGTTCTGCACCCCGAACGCCAAGTCCGACCCGACCCGCGGACCCGACAAGATCTTCGCGACAATAAGAACGACACCGACCCGGAAGATCCGATGCGCCCCGAGGCCGAACCAAGTCCTGCTTCCGGAGCGTCAAGACCTACCTTCGATATCCGAGAACGCTTCCGTCGAACCCCGAACCCCGGAACCGTCGAACCCTGGACCCTGAGGCCGAACCCCGAACCCGGAACCCCAAGACCGTCGAACCCTAATGTGTGACCCTTACCCGAGAACCCTATTTTATAATTTGCCAACTATATAAATTGTTGCATATTAATTGTTCATGCATGCATATTGTCATGTGGTTTGGGGGCCTTATGCCGATTCACCTAATAATTAAATATGGGGCCCATATGCGGGCAAATCTAGCCTTATATTGGCCTCATTTCAATTTGTGTAGCGAACCCGGTGCTATCTCTTGCCTTGCTCAAACAACATTTAAATTGCGGGGGTTCTAAACAACTTGAACCATTTAATTAATTGTTGGGACCCCGGTTCCGCTTAATATGACCTAATTGCATCGCATCTTAGCCATGCCAAACATCATACACGCATCATGCCCGATCTTTTGCCGTAGTATTAAATAGTGCATCCGGTGTTTATTCTAGTGATTTGCTTCTTCGCGGATAAGGCGTTGAGTTGATGCGAGTGTCGACCCGTTCTTCGGATGAACCTTCGACAATGTTTTCAGGCGAGCATCTCCCCCTTTCTACCTATCTTACTTTTATAGTATTTACTTCCCTCCTGTTGATCTATTGCTATCTGTGTCGCGATGCTCTAGTTTTCGTACCATGAAGTCCCTTGCAGCCTTATATTGCCTTGGACACATCCTATTACCTGTTTTTTGGTAGATAGTTGGACTTGCGCGTCGTAGTCGCTTGCTCAAGTGCTTTTGCGCGACGTCAAGTGCCACAGTTGTTGGAGCCTTGCCGCATGTTTGATGTTGGATATGATCATAGTTTTACTTATCGTTCACTTTAATTCCTGTTTAACAACTAAAATTGAAGTAAGCAGAGGCATCGGTGGGTGATAGATAATATTTGGTTTCCGAACGCCCACTTGTGTCCCGTAGGACCCCGAGTACTTGATACCTGTTCCTTTTTTTATCGCGCTATCCACATCCGGGAGGATTATGGGACCCCCCTGAGCCAGAGCATGATTCATTCTTATTTCTCGGGGCCACAAACTAGTTTGAGGTTTTATTTACGATCCTGTACTTATGCCATGCTACTGCTTTATTTAAATTGTGCGAGGAGCACCTTTGTCTTGCTTTTAGGTAAGCGGAGTGTTTTCGCGGTATCGACAAGCCCAGCCACACTTTCGGGTTCCCAATCGTTTACAGCCATTGACGCAAACCTTGAGTCCGTCTCGAAGCTAGCTTACTTCGTTGCGGGTCTACTCAATGGGGTGGCCCCCTGAAATATTTCTGAATCCTGTGATTGCTTTGTCGTGAAGGCCTCGTTGGGTTTTGATTTGGTTTTTCCGAGGTTGATCGAGTGTGTGTTGCTATTTGTGCACCCGGCGGGTAAAACTTTCAAAGCCGTGTCATGTTATGGACGACTTTGAGCACAGTATCTCGACCATAGACAAGCATAACTAAAGTTTATTGCTATAAATTTGACTTTATAATGACTAGTAATCAGCTTCACTATAATGGAATGGCTAATTAATACTGCCCACAATTGCTTGTTTGAGTGTCGCTTGCGACATTGTACTGACTAGTAAGTATTGCAACTACAACGGATGGCTAAATAAAAGTACCAACAACTGCTGGGTTTTGGGGTTATCTCATGCTAATTGTATCTGACTAGTAAGTGTTGCCACTATAACGTAATGGTTAACTAAAAGTGCCCACTGCTTACTTTATCAGGACGATTATCTAAACCTGACTAGTAAAGTGCCGCAACTATAACTGAATAAATAAAACTGCCAACTGCGTGAGTTCCTCGGTTGACTTCCTCGTTTGGTCTCGAGGGGGAAACACCAGGATGGGTTTTGCTTGATGGTAGAATCAGGTTGGTTCCGGATAGATCCTTCTTACCCCTCTCTGATTGACGCCAGTTGTATCGAGTCTCTATAGGTTGTTTAGTGCATCTTTGCCGCTTGATCCACCATACCTTTGTAGGACCGCATGAATTCTAGCCTCGCTGTCTCGCCTCGATCGACGCTCCTCTTTTTCCTTTGCCCTTTCGGCACCCCTTGTGTTTAAGCAGGTTTTGAGGTCGGCGTCGTTAGCGAGGTTACCCTTCCGCTTGGCACAGGCAGGGTTATGGGCGCCATTGGTTAATCTTCGGGCTCTTAGCCCCATTTGCATCTTGTCCGTGCTGGACGACCTATCGTTTCGAGGTGATTTGGATCTTTGTATATTATATTTGTATTCTTGACTCATGGAGTCGTGTTGTATATATATCGTGCATGGGTCCCATCGAGGACTGTTGTGTAATGTTATTACTTCGTTTTCCACCTGCACGAAAGTGCCTGGTGGGCACCTTTGAATCGTTTCTATGCGGGTTTGGCGGGTTTCGCTAAAACTTGCATAGGGCCGATTCTGAGGGTGTTACACATAATTCCAACAGTCTCCCACTTGCACTAGAGTCAATAATCTAGTTTACATCTGGCAACAATCTCACACCCATGGCACTGAGGTGTTGATCATGTTTTACACATGGAAGAGGTTTAGTCAATGGATCTGCGACATTCAGATCTGTATGTACTTTGCTAATCTTCAGATCTCCATCTGCAATATAATCTCGGATTATATGAAACTTGCGGTTGATATGCTTGGTCTTTGGATGATATCTTGGTTCCTTAGCAAGTGCTATGGCGCCAGTGTTGTCACACAATATCTCCAGTGGATCCAATGCACTTGGAACCACGCCAAGCTCAGTGATGAAGTTTCTGATCCAAACTCCTTCACTTGACGCTTCTGCAGCAGCCATGTATTCCGCTTCCACTGTAGATCCCGCGATCACGCTTTGCTTGCAGCTTCTCCAACTTACAACTACTCCATTCAAAATATAAACATATCCTGTCTGAGATTTGGAATCATCCTTGTCGGTGTCAAAACTAGCGTCGACGTAACTTTTTACGACAAGCTGTTCATCACCCCCATAGACTAAGAACATTTCTTTAGTCCTATTTAGGTACTTTAGGATGTTCTTCACGGCTGTCCAGTGTTCCACTCCTCGATCACTTTGATATCTGCTCGTCAAACTAAGAGCATTGGACACATCCGGTCTAGTACACAGCATGGCATACATGATGGAACCTATGGCCGAGGCATAAGGCATTTTGCTCATAGCTTCCCTATCATTTACCGTAGCTGGACACTGAGCCTTGCTCAATATCTTACCTGACAACATAGGCACTGAACCTTTCTTTGCCTTATCCATTCTGAAACTTTTCAGAACTTTGTCTAGGTATGTACTCTGGCTTAAAGCTATCAGGCGTCTTTGTCTATCTCTATAGATTTTGATGCCCAATATATAAGCAGCTTCACCTAGGTCTTTCATTGAAAAACACTTGTTCAAATAACTCTTCACATCGTTAAGCATGTTGATGTCATTTCCAATAATCAATATGTCATCCACATACAGTACCAGAAACGTCACCGAGCTCCCACTCACTTTCTTGTAGATGCAAGCTTCGTAGCAATTTGGAACAAATCCAAAACTCTTGGTTACTTGATCAAAACGAAGGTTCCAACTCCGAGATGCTTGCTTCAGTCCATAAATGGAACGCTGAAGTTTGCATACTTTATCAGCATCCTTAGGATCGATAAAACCTTTGGGTTGCATCATATACAACTCTTCATCAATGTTGCCATTGAGGAACGCAGTCTTGACATCCATCTGCCATATTTCATAGTCATGAAATGCAGCAATTGCTAATAAAATCCGAATGGACTTAAACATCGCTACGGGAGAGAAAGTCTCATCGTAGTCAACACCTTGAACTTGTCGAAAACCTTTTGCGACAAGCCGTGCTTTATAGACGGTAACATTACCATCCGCGTCCGTTTTCTTCTTGAAGATCCATTTGCACTCAACGGCCTTTCGGTCGCTAGGAGGGTCCACCAAAGTCCATACTTGGTTTTCGCTCATGGATCCCAATTCGGATTTCATGGCTTCCACCATTTCTCGAGTCTGGGCTCATCATCGCTTCCTCATAGTTCGTAGGTTCACCGTCTTACGCCAACAAGACACCAAAACAGGTTGCCGTACCACTCGAGGGGCACGCGACCTTGTCGACCTGCGACGTTCAAGAGTGACATCGTCCAAGCTTCATGATCCTTGTCATTAGCTTCCTCTATTGTTGGTGCGGTGATCTGGAACACTTTCAGGTGCTGCGCTACTCTCCAATTCAAGAGAAGGTTCAATAACCTCGTCTAGCTCTACTTTCCTCCCACTCACTTCTTTCGAGAGAAACTCCTTCTCAAGAAAGGAACCGTTCTTTGCGACAAACACTTTGCCTTCGGTTCTGTGATAGAAGGTATACCCAATAGTTTCCTTAGGGTATCCTATGAAGACGCATTTCTCCGCTTTGGGTTCGAGCTTGTCCGGCATCAACTTCTTGACGTAAGCTTTGCATCCCCAAACTTTAAGAAACGACAACTTAGGTTTAGCACCAAACCACAGTTCATACGGTGTCGTCCCAACGGATTTAGATGGAGCCCTATTTAAAGTGAATGCAGCGGTTTCTAATGCATAACCCCAAAATGATAACGGTAAATCAGTAGAGACATCATTGATTGGACCATATCTAATAGGGTTCGATTCCGGCGTTCAGACACACCATTGGGCTGTGGTGTTTCGGATGGCGTGAGTTGCGAAACGATTCCGCTTTCTTTAAGATGCGTGAGAAAATCATAACTCAAATATTCACCTCCACGATCGGATCGTAGAAACTTAATCTTTCTGTTACGATGGTTCTCCACTTCATTCTGAAATTCTTTGAACTTTTCAAATGTTTCAGATTTATGTTTCATTAAATAGATATACCCATATCTACTTAAGTCATCGGTAAAAGTGAGAAAATAGCGATATCCACCGCGCGTCGAAACACTCATCGATCCGCATACATCGGTATGTATGATTTCCAACAAGTCCGTTGCTCGCTCCATCATACTGGAGAACGGGGTTTTGATCATCTTGCCCATGAGGCATGGTTCGCATGTGTCAAATGATTCAAAATCAAGAGACTCCAAAAGTCCATCAGAATGGAGTTTCTTCATGCGCTTTACACCAATATGACCTAGACGACAGTGCCACAAATAAGTAGTATTATCACTATCTACTTTGCATCTCTTAGCCTCAATGTTATGGATGTGTGTTTCATCCCTTTCGAGATTTAGAAGAAATAAACCATTTACAAGAGGTGCATGACCATAAAATATGTTACTCATATAAATAGAACAACCATTATTCTCCGATTTAAATGAATAACCGTCTTGCAATAAACACGATCCAGAAATAATGTTCATGCTCAACGCAGGCACATAATAACACTTATTAAGGTTTAAAACTAATCCCGAAGGTAAAACTAAGGAGAGCGTGCCGACGGCCATCACATCAACTCTTGATCCGTTGCCAACGCCAAGATCGTCACCTCATCCTTCGCAAGCCGCCTATTCCGTAGCTCTGCTTCGAGTTACAAATATTAGCAACGAACGATCAAATACCCGTGCACTACAACGAGGGCTAGTAAGGAAAACATCAATAACATGTATATCAAATATACCTTTGATGGTGCCAGCCTTCTTGTCCGCTAAGTGCTTCGGACGCTTGCCCAAAGTGACCCTTGTCCTTGCAATAGAAGCACTTTGTCCGCTTAGGACCAGACTTGAGCTTCTTCTCAGCAGGGGCAACACGCTTGCCGCCGCCTTTCTTGAAGGGCTTCCTTGCACCCTTACCTTTCTTGAAGGTGGGGGGCTTGTTGACCATCAACACATGATTATTCTTTTTGATGTTCACCTCCGCTACTTTCATCTTAGCAAAGAGCTCAGTGATCATATCAGTGGAACCAATCTGATTGTGATCAACTACAAAACTTTTGTAGCTAGGAGTGTCAATCTTGATCTCCTCTGGAATCTTGCAGTCCAGTTGCTCAAGGCGTTGAGTGTATCCCGTCATCTCAATGGCGTGCTCACTAACGGAACTCCCTTCCTCCATCTTGTAGTTAAAGAATTTCTTAGAGATCTCATATCTCTCAGAACGGGCTTGAGTTTGAAACATGTTTTTCAGCTCCTCGAGAATCTCAAAGGGCCCGGGATAGGTTTCAAAACGATTTTGAAGTTCCGGTTCCATAGCAAACAACATGGTGCTCTTAATCACACCATAATCATCTTTGCGCGACTGATAGACAACTTTCTCATCAACCGGCGCAGTTGCAGCAGGGGGGTCACCTAACGCTTTACCAAGGACATAGTCCTTTTGTCCGCCAGACAGAATGATTCTTAGATTGAGGAACTAATTGGTGAAGTTAGACCCATTGTTTCTAAGCTTTTCCTTCTCAGCAAAAACGTTGAAGTTGAAGTTGGACTTGGCCATGTGATCTACAGTATTTGCAAGTACAATTTAGACTATGTTCATGATAAATAGTTCAACTTAATCAAATTACTAGATGAACTCCCACTAAATTCAACATCCCTCAAGTTGTTTAGTGAACACGATCCAAATTCACCACACCTAGTCCGATCATCACGAGAAGAGATGTGGTTTCAATGGTGGACAACGAAGTGTCGATCATATCATTCATATGACTCATGCTTAACCTTTCGGTTCTTGTGTTCCGAGGCCATGCCTGTACATGCTAGGCTCGTCAAGTCAGACCCAAGTATTTCCGCGTGTGCAAAACTGGCTTGCACCCGTTGTATGTGAGCGTAGAGTCTATAGCACCCTATCATCACGTGATGCTTGGACACGACGAACTTTCGCAACGGTACATACATGGGGAGAACACAGTTTTATATTGATCTTTAAGTGAGGAATCATCTTATAATGATATCGTCGCGATCTAAGCATAATAAGATACATAAAAGGATAAACATCACATGCATATAACTTTATGTGACATGGTATAGCCAATCTTCGCAAGAATGATCTCCATATTGTGCGTTAAGCATGATCTCCATCACTCCACCATGATTGCCTCCACCACGAATAGCAACTACAACTATTGCTAACTACTTAGCGATAAAGTAAAGCTATTACATGGCGTATAAGAAGTTGACTCATGGTCATACACAATTATAAAGACAACCATATGGCTCGCCGGTTGTGTACTCATCGACATGCAAGTCGTGAAACATTACAAAACATGATCATCGCATACAATATACACATCACATCTTGGGCCATACCATATCACGAAAACACTCCTGCAAAAACAAGTTAGACGCCTACTTTGTTGTTGCATGTTTTACGTGGCTTATGGGAGTAGATGCTAAGAACGATTCTTACCTACGAAAGCCACAACGGTGATATTATGGTTGCCAAACTCCGTGTTAATCCCATGACAACTATAGTGAGAGAAACCATCCACCGGTGCATGTGTGGAACAAGCCACACGTCAAGTGAGCGGTCTCATGACGACGCGCATAAGGTTGGCCTGGACCGCTTCAATCTCACTATCCCGTCATATAAGAAGAACACAAACAAGAGGCTTGCAACAGAAAACATCAACGCCGCAACAACCATGTTATTTCTACTCGTGAAACACATCTACGCATAGATCTAGCTCGATACCATCAAGGGATTCGCGGCATAGTAAATCAAAATTTTCTACGGATGCGAGCAGAGGGAAAGCCAAGATCTAATCTAGGAGATGCAATCAACGAGAGATTGGATTAGATCTTCATACCCTTGAAGATTAAAGACAATGAACGTTAATTTTAACGTGGGTGATGTAGTCGTACTCGCTTCTCCTCCTCGCGATCTGATCCGATCTAGCACCACAAGTGGCGATGCCTCCGTGATATGCACACGTGCAGCACCTCGAAGTCTCCTCCTTCCTCGGACCATCAATTATGGTGGAGAGATAGATTGGATCTACAACACGACGGCGTGGTGTATATGGTGGAGAATTTCTGCTGCAGGGCTTCGCCTACAAACAGTCGGGAGGGAGAGAGGAAGGGTAGCAGGGCAACCAAGGTTTGGAGGCAAGGTGTGTGGAGGAGGGGGCGCACCAGCCCTCTATTTATAGAGGGGGGGTGGCCAGCCCTTGCCCCTCCTCCAAGCCTTGGGCCGGCGGCCAAGGGAGGAAGGAGTGGGGGGCAAGGACTCTCCCTCCTTCTAGAAATTCTATCCCTTGTTTAAACGATTTAAACCCTATAGAATCGGCTGGGCCCTATGGGGCCTT
This sequence comes from Avena longiglumis, assembly GCA_030063025.1. Lineage (NCBI taxonomy): Eukaryota > Viridiplantae > Streptophyta > Magnoliopsida > Poales > Poaceae > Avena > Avena longiglumis. The sequence continues at coordinate 448,178,765 of CP125974.1, read as the reverse complement.
GTGCCCCTGGCCCAAAGCGGCCAGGACACTCCCTCATAGGCCCATGCCCCCTCCCGGAAGGTGGGGCCACGTTGGTCCCCTTCCGGAAGGTTCTAGAAGCTTCCGGTACAATACCGATTAACCCGGAACAATTCCGAACTCCAAAAACTGCATTGCCTTATATGAATCTTATTCTTCGACCATTCGAACCTCTCGTGATATCCGGATCCCATCCGAGACTCGAACAAAAATTCATAAACCAATTATCCAATCTATCCTAGCGCCAAGACACGTTAAGTGTGTGACCTGCGGGTTCGAGAATATGCAGACATGATCTTCTATCAATAATCAACGGGGTGCAGGCACCCATATTGACTCCCACACATTCATCGATGATCATATCGGATGAACCACGATGCCGTGATTCAAACAATCCCATATATATATTCCCTTCATCTCGCGATATTTTACTTGCCCGAGATTCGATCGTCGATGTAGTCATACCTAGTTCAATCTCGTTCACGGCAAGTACTTTACTCGCTCAGAATCCGATATCACTTTGTGATTAACTCCTTAACCACATGCTTGCAAGCGGTGTTGATATAGATTACCGAGTGGGCCCGAAGTATATCTCTCCGACTTGGGAGGGACAAATTCCATCTCGATACATACAACCCAACAGATACTTTCCGATCACCTGAGAGACACCTTTATGATCACCCTCTCATAGGATGACGTTTGATGACCTCAAAGCTTTCTTCCGATACCAGGGAGTTGTATTATCTCATGGTCTAAGGAATACAATATTTGACATAGGAAAAGCTTTGCAACGATGAACACGATGAAACGATCTAATTGCTTTGCTTAGTTTGGGTCTGTCCATCATATCATTCTCCAATGATATGATATCATTATCAATTGACAACTCATGTCTATGGTTAGGAAACCTTAACCATCATTGATCAATGAGCTAGCCCATAGAGGCGTACTAGGGACACGGTGTTGTTCACAAACCACACAAGTATTAAAGTTTCCGCTTAATACAATTCTAGCATGGAATATAAACTTTATCATGAACAAGAATTATAATAATAACATCTTTATTATTGCCTCTAGGGCATAATTCCAACAGTTCAACCCTCGTACGGAGAATGCTACGGGGGTAGACCCGCGGGTCCCTCGGATTAGGGTTTCGTCGGAAAAGGACCGCCCGAGTGCCGGGATGCCACGGGAACATGTGTGTGGCCCTAGCAGACATGCACAAGGGTGGTGGATTGCCCCTAGACGGAAAACCTAGCTCCCGGGTGTGACCGTTCACGTTGCATGTGATAACACCTATAGAAGCGTGCTGGACATGTAGGAGTAGGTTCCCGCCGCGGGTCAAACGAGGGTAGACCGGTGGAACCCTGGGCCTATCCTTGGTTTTCCATGTAGATATGACCTAAACAAGCCTAAACCACCAAGAGAGTGCGTTGTTCAACCCTCGTACGGAGAATGCTACGGGGGTAGACCCGTGGGTCCCTCGGATTAGTGTTTCGTCGGAAAAGGACCGCCCAAGTGCCGGGATGCCACGTGAACATGCGTTTGGCCCTAGCATACATGCACAAGGGTGGTGGATTGCCCCTAGACGGAAAACCTAGCTCCCGGGTGTGACCGTCCATGTTGCATGCGATAACACCTATAGAAGCGTGCTGGACATGTAGGAGTAGGCTCCCGCCGCGGGTCAAACGAGGGTAGACCGGTGGAACCCTGGGCCTATCCTTGGTTTTCCATGTATATATGACCTAAACAAGCCTAAACCACCAAGAGAGTGCATTTTTCAACCCTCGTACGGAGAATGCTACGGGGGTAGACCCGCTGGTCCCTCGGATTAGGGTTTCGTCGGAAAAGGACCGCCCGAGTGCCGAGATGCCACGGGAACATGCGTGTGGCCCTATCATACATGCACAAGGGTGGTGGATTGCCCCTAGACGGAAAACCTAGCTTCCGTCCATGTTGCATGCGATTAGGGTTTCGGATTAGGGTTTACGTGGGAAACTAGCACGAGAGCACGAGGATGTCTCCAAAACTTGCATAATATAACTACATAAAAAATTATAGATAGAAGTTTAATATTATATTTTTAGATTATTATATTTTTTAGAAGTTTAATAAAAAAATATTATTTTATTAGATTTTATTTAATATACACCGACGGCTTTGCCGTCGGCCTATGTGTGGGCCTCTTTTTTGGGTCTGTCTATGCCGTCGGCCTAGACTTCAAGTGGATAAGGGTTGGGTAGCCCGAGCCGTCCACACACCTTCTCCCACCCGCGACCCCGAGCCCCTCCTCCCTGCTGCCGCCGCTCCGCCACCACCCCGTCGCCGTACCTTCCCTCCTCCCGAGCCTCCCCCTCCTCCCGCCGGCCGCTCATCCTCCCGCCCGCCCGCCTCCCCGCCGGCCGCTCCCCCTCCTCCCCTCCTCCCTGCATCCCCTGCCTCCCCCTCCTCCCCGCCGACATCCCCTCCACCTCTCCTGCATCCCGTGCCTCCCCCTCCTCCATGGCAGCTCCCTCCTCCTCCTCCCTCCCTCTGCCTCCTCTCCTCCCACCTCCCCACATCCCTCCTCCCCACCCAGCCCTCCTCCCTCCGCCTCCTCTCCTCCCCACCTCCCACATCCCTCCTCCCCGGCAGCTCCTCCTCCTCTGCCTCCTCTCCTCCCCACCTCCCCACCTCCCGTCCTCCCCGCCGGCAGCTCCCTCCTCCCCTCCTCCCTCTGCCTCCTCTCCTCCCCACCTCCCCACATCCCTGCCTCCCCTCCTTCCCTCCTCCCCACATCCCCTCCTCCCTCTGCCTCCCCTCCTTCCCTACCTCCCCTCTGCCTCCCCTGCCTATTTAGGGTAATTACTTGTGCTATAATTAGTTTTTGTGCTATAATTAGTTCTAGTATATTACTTGTTGTATATTAGTTCTAGTATAATTAGTTCTAGTATAATTAGTTCTAGTATATTAGTTGTTCTAGTATATTACTTGTTGTGCTATAATTAGTTCTAGTATATTAGAGTAACCATGACTCTATTTACATTCACTAGGTCCTGTCGCTGTCCCGGAGGTCGCCGTCCCGGAGGTCGCCGTCCCGGAGGTCCCCGTCCCGGAGGTCGAGGTCACTGTCCCGGAGGTCCCCGTCCCGGAGGTCGCCGTCTCGGAGGTCGCCTACTACCTCTACCGACGAGGGGATGAGCTACAACTCCGTCTCCTCCCTCGCAATTTGATGTCAGTAGATTCCATTTCCACGTCAAGTCGCGTCACCTAGGTGTCATATCCCGTATGCGAGCATTACGCGGATAAATATGCATTAGAGGTCACATATTATGAAGCGTAACGCTTGCGGCATTTACGGGACAGTCGGCGGATGCGTAGTTGGGTACGTTCTCCATGCTCTGTCCTGGTCCGAGTCAGGATTTCGGTAGCGCCTCCCCGTTGTTCTCCGGATGCACATCCTCTTGGCTTTTTGCCGAGACGTGTATCGGGAGAGCAGCGGGGAGGTGCTGCCGAAATTCTGGCTTGGAACAGGGTAGAGCATGGAGAACCTACTCAATCTACGGATCCGGCGGCTGCTAGGACCCTCTATACCTATTAGAGATGTAGGTTATGCGTTTTTCTCGGTAGATAAATAGAAAATATGATGCATTTAGTTTCATGCTATTATTTGATATGAAATTCTATGTTTATTGTTTGGTTCGCAATAAAAACAGAGAATGGCTGATAATGGGTGGATATACAGTGGTCGTACTAGTGTTGTTGATAGAACAGATGAGTGGACATGGAAGACTGATCTGTTAGTGAAGGAGTAGCGCGTGGTTTAAAGGAAGGCATTCGTCCAACTTGCCCTTGCGCTCATTGCAATAAGCGTCATCGTCAGTCAAAGGAGGAAATGAAAAAACACCTTCGGAGATATGGTTATATGCGGGACTTCGTCACGACGGTTGACTTTACTCAGTACGAACGTGATAGAGGTGAGGTGATGCGGCAACAGATCAATGGCAATGAGGGCGATGGGATTAGAAATTTGCTAGATGATTTCCATGATGCCGACATGCCAGATTCGCCACCTTCACATGAACCGCCAGAACTGGAGGAACCTCGTGAACCAGAGGATCCGGAGCCAAGCGTGAAGGCCTTCTATGATTTGATGGCCTCGGCTAAGAGGCCTATGTACGAGGGTTCAAAGATTTCTCAGCTCGATGCCATCTCGCAAGCACTAGCCAAAAAGCTCCAGTATGGCAACACCCGTTCATGCTTTGAAGACCATCTGCAAACATATGGTAACATGTTGCACAAGGGCACCGCCTAAAACCATGTAATAAGCAAAGAAAATCATGCGGCGCCAAAGATGGAATACCAAAAGATAGATTGTTGTCCAAAAGGTTGCCTCTTGTTCTGGAAACAGTTTGCGGATGACAATTACTGTAGCAAGTGTGGGGCCTCTAGGTATCATGTGGTGGGAGACGATGGTCAGAAGACACAGATAAAAGTCGCCATGAAGATTCTTCGTTATCTCCCATTCATAAAAAGAATCCAGCGGCTTTACATGACCAAGGAGTCTGCCACACAGATGACGTGGCACAAGACGGGGAAGAGATATGAGGATGAGCAAGGACGGGTAAAGATGGGACATCCATCTGATGGTAAGGCATGGAAGAACTTTGATAGAGACCATCCCGATGAGGCAGGAGAGGCTCAGAACATTAGAATTGCTATAGCAACAGATGGATTCAATCCATATGGTATGTCGACCGCCTCGTATAGCTGCTGGCCCGTGTTTGTTATGCCGCTCAATCTCCCTCCCGGAGCCCTAATGCAAAGGAAGACCATATTCCTGTCGCTGATCATTCTAGGGCCTGAATACCCGGGGAAGAATTTGAGTGTGTACATGCAACCGCTTGTGGAAGATCTGAACCACTCTTGGCACCACATGACGTTGACATACGACCGTGCATCAAAGACAAACTTCTACATGAAATTTTGGTTCCACTATTCCATGCACGACATGCCCGGGTACGCCCTATTCTGCGGATGGTGTACAGTTGGTAAGTGGCCATGCCCAGTGTGCAGGCATCTACTTGAGTTCCTTTGGCTAAAGGCGGGTAAAAAGTATTCCGCATTTGACACGCATCGACCATACCTCAAAGGAGACCATCCGTTCAGACAAGACAAAAAGAACTTCATCAAGGGCAAAGTTGTGCTTGAATAAAAAGAGATACCAACGTTCGATGGTGTTGCTGTTGATGCCGAGTTACGTGCTCGTGCGTCGAGTCTGGTTTCCCAGTTTGAGGGATATGGAAAACGCACAACCGGACACACGAGGCATAACGAAGCTCGAGTATTACAAGGACTGCGAACTTCCCCATAACATCGATGTGATGCACACTGAAAAGAATGTCACAGAGTCTCTCTTTTACACAATTCTGAACATTCCTGAAAAGTCAAAGGATAATGTCAAGGCTAGAGTCGATGTTGAGGAGCTATGTGATAGGAAGAGACTATGCATACAACCTCCTGAACGCAATCGAAAAAATTGGGTCAAGCCACATGCCTACTACTGCCTTGATAGCCTCCAAAAGAAGCAGTCATTGGGGTGGCTCAAATTCGTCGTGATGTTCCCAGATCGTTATTGTTCGAATATGAGCAAGGGAGTCAATTTGGCAACTGGAAAAGTCAATGGGCTCAAGAGTCACGACTATCATATATGGATTGAGCGGCTGATGCCGGTGACGGTTCGAGGGTATCTCCCTGAGCATATCTGGCGAGTGCTTGCGGAGTTGAGTAATTTCTTCCGCACGCTCTGTGCCAAGCAGATATGTCCCTTGATGATTGAGAAGCTGCATGATCTAGTGCCAGAGTTTCTATGCAGGTTAGAGACGATCTTTCCGCCAGGATTCTTTACTCCGATGTTACATCTCATTGTGCATCTCGCGAACGAGGCACTCTTGGGTGGACCGGTGCAGTTTCGTTGGTAGTTTTGTATTGAGAGAGAGTTTAAGTATATTCGAACCAAATGTGGAAACAAAAATAAGATTGAATCATGCATATCTGAGGCAACTCTCCTCCAGGAGATAACAGACGCCACGACAACATACTATGGCAATGATGTTCCCACTATGCATAACCAGGTCTGTCAGTACAATGTCGACGAGCCGAAGCATGACCCCAAGCTCCTCCTCTTCCAGTGTCCCGGTGGCAAGGCCGGTGGCGCAACAAGTTATACCTTGAAAAAGGAAGAGAAGGATTGCATAATGCTCTATGTGCTTATGAACATGAAGGAAGTGGTCCGCGGTGAGAATGAAGATGAGGAAGAAAATCAAGTGCCCAGTTTCCTTAGGTAAAATGGTGAACAAATTCATTTGCAACTAGTAAGTCGGTTTCGATCTAATACGTATTTTATCCTTTTAGCCAATTCACGGATGAAATGTGATCGGGAACGACGGATCCCGATGACACGGAGTTGGAAACCCTTCTAAAAGTGGGTGCCCCTGGAAAGAAAAATTTCACGTCTTGGTTCTATGAAAAGGTAATTTATAACCTGTCCCTCTTACCTGGCAATCCGTGACTTGTCCCTCTTATTACACGTAACTAATGCACAATTTGTACGCAACTTGTAGGGAGCCGATCCCAACGTTGAGATGTCGGATGAGTTGAGATGTGTCTCCCAGGGTTGTAACCGTAAAGTCGAGATGTATGAGAAGTATGATGTGAATGGTTATCGATTCCATCTAGTCTTACGAACCGGCCAAATGCAAAAACTGTAAATACCAGGGTCTTCACCAGAGGAGCCGGTGACTTTGATTACTATGGAAGGTTACAAAACGTATACAGGCTGACGTTCAATAATACGCCCCTAGAACTCAAGCTTGTTGTGTTCAAATGCCACTGGTTCGACCCACGCGGTGGATATAGAAGTACCCCTTCCATTGGGTTAGTTGAAGTTAGGCCTTCAACCACCTATAGTGGAGCCGATGTCTTTATTGTGGCCCACCAAGCCAAACAAGTTTATTATTTACCCTACCCATGTCAGAAAGAGGAACTCAAGGGCTGGGAAGTCGTGTTCCAGGTATCGCCACGTGGTAAGCTACCCATGCCCTCCGACGATGATTACAACAACATTGACCCTAAAACATACGAGGGAGTTTTCTATCAAGAACAAGAGAACTTTGGGGACTTTGACTTACAAGATCTTGATAACCTCGAGAACAATGCACATACTCGTGGTGAGGTAGTCACGAATATAAAGGACATTGATATGCTCACCAAGTTATATTCGGACAATGGTAACGATGAGCCTCCACCCTGCGATGAACCTCCAACTTACTTCTCACGTGATAGTGATGTTGATAGTGCTGATGAGAACCCAAGACATACACATGAGAGTGATGATGATGAGTGGTGAGGGTCTTTTATGTCTTTTATGCCTCGACTATGCTTAGTATCTTTATTATGCTTAGTATATTTATTATGCTTAGTATTTATGTTTAATATCTTTATTATTCTTAGTATTTTTATTATGCTTGACTAAATTGTTTACCTCTTCTCAATGTAGGTGATTGACCAATATGAGCCAGCGCAAGGAATCACCGTCCTCTATCCTTAAGTGGAAGCAGAAGAAGGTTACCAAAAGTGGAAGAGCACCCATTCCCAACTCGCATTACAATGCCGACAATGCGGGAGGAGGAGGACGAGGTGAGGGAGGAGGAGGTGGACTTCCTCCGAGGCCAGGACGAGGTGCAGGACAAGGTGAGGGAGGAGGCGGACTTCCCGAGGCGGGACGAGGTGAGGAGGAGGACTTCCCGAGGCGTGAGGAGGACGGTGCAGGACGAGGTGGAGGACAAGGACGAGTTGGAGCACGAGGTTTACGCCTTGAGTGACCTACCTCGGCTTGGCGACGTGGCTTCAGTCTGCTACTCGGAGTCTCTGACGAGGAGGAGGTCTCGAGACTTGGAGGAGGAGTCTCGAGACTTGGAGGAGTCTCGATACAGGAGGGGGTCTCGAGACCAGGACTTTGATTCTCGTGACCGGAGGGGAGTCTCGAGACACGGAGGGAGCCGAGACCAGGAGTGGCCGCCGACGGGCCGAAGAAGCCAAAGATTCGTGGGGAATCGGGTGTCCCAGTGGACGAACCTGCTTCTGAGGAGGAGAAACCCATCATTACGCCTAACGGCATTGAGTAAGTGGCTATACTAATTTTGAACATGTAATTTCATTTTGGTCATAACAATTTGGCATGTACTAATGTTTACTATTGTGCAGCAACTGGACATTTCCTCTAGGTACCCGTGCGCCTAACACCTTGGTTGGAGCTCTGATTAGGAAATTTTGGCCAGGCTTTTACACTCCCGTCCCCAACGAAGAGAGGAAGCTAGCCACCAGTTGGGCGCACTATGAGGCCGTCGAAAACTCGGGCTATGCTGAGAAAGCTTCTGAAGCCGTGATCACCAAGTTTTGGGCAAGACAAAGTTTTCGAGTTTCGTTCATAGTTGATGACCCCACCATGATAACTTATGACCCTCACAATATTTTGTATGTATGATTACAGAGATTCTATAGGGTGCTTCCGGAGGACCAGGAGAAGGCGGACAAGACTTTGCGGGGGGCTTATCAGAGGTTGACACGGCAGCAGTTTTACAATCAGAAGCATACCACCACCTAGTCTGACTCAGAAGTTGAGAAAGAGGCGTGAAGCATTTGAATGTGAAGGCCCAACCAAAGATGACCGAGGAAGATTATGCCGGTAAGTAAATTGTCAATCAGATTCTATGTTGTTGCTAATTGCATTATCCATTCTTCAAATGAGTATTGTTTTTCAGTTTATGCCCACGTGGGCCGATGGTAAGGAGGACGCATGGCTGGCGTTGTCGAGGTGGCGGGGAAGACGCCGAGTTTAACGCCTTGAGCGGAACAAGGCAAACCGTGGCTCGGAGGGACACCTTTGTGGGGAAACCGCAACCATGGTCGCTTCAAGGCCCATATGGTATACATGTATACATGGAACAATCTGTATTTATTTCCCTTCGTGATCCTACTTGATACACATAACATTTTTTGTCCATGCAGGAGACACATCTAGAGAGGCCTTGTTCTGACTATGAAGTATGGGAAATGATGAAGCAGAAGAAGCCTGATATGTCCCAGCCCCTCGCTTCCAGAGTTCTATGGCACTGCCAAGGAGGATGGTGCTAACTACCTCGAGGCGTTCACTGGTTTTCATCCGGAGGTGGAAGATCTTAGAGCAGCAGAGACCGACGAGAAAGCGGTGGTCGTGGGCGCGTGAGCACTACGCCGTTTCAAGATTCTCGATAGGGTGATCGCGAACTCGCTTTGAGCCTCACGCGGATCAAGGCTACCCTCACCGCCGACGACCCGCTATCCCGCCTCGACGGCCTTCCCGAACGACGATGTAAGTTTTCTCATTTCCATCATATTTCGAAAATCATTCGTGAGTGGCTAAGTTGTGAGATTCATTGTTTTTGAAATTGTAGTTTGTTTTGGACGCGGCCTACAAGGCCGCTTTTATGAACACTTGGTGACCTCGCCGAGGCGTGGTCCCAGACCGGCGGCCCTACGAGCAATGGGCAGTTACGCGATGATGTAAGTTTCCACCTTTATTTTTGCAAAATATGACAAGTCTCGCATTCCCTAGCTTGAATCTTTATTTCTGCAACGCCTCACATCTAAACTATCTTGCAGCTTTTGGAGAGGTTTTATGGCACTGGAGAGCGAGCCACTCTACCGCCACGGCCACCTAGGCCAGGGCCACAGCCAATCTTCCCATCAAAGGACGAATATGCTTTGACCTTCTACTCAGGGACCCCGGTAAGTTTTTTGCCAAACCGGTTGTTACAACAAACCCGTGTCTTGGTGGTTTCTAACTCTACCTCAAACATGTAGGGACCGGGATGCTCCGGCAATACACACTTTGGTCGTCCTGATGCCTCGCCGACTATCTCGCGCGCGATGACACCGATTCATACCGGCCGTGCTTCTCCTGGTGCTTCCGATGGTGGTGGTGGTGGTGGTGGTGGTGGTGGCGGTGGCGGTGGCGGTGATTCTCCTTATTTCCATCGTGCTGAGGGTGGCAGTGCTTCTCCTTCTACCGGTGGTGGTGGTCATGGCGGTACTTCTCCTTCTTCTTTGGTCTTTCGACGGCTACTCGACGTCAAGCTTCACCTTTCTTGTGAGGAGACATGGGTCTCTCGAGTAGCTCTCCGGAGGTGTAGGGATGTGCATGTGTTAGGATGCACTTAGAGATGTACCTATGTGTGGATGTACTAGCTATGTTGTTTGGATGAGGATGTACCTATGTATGAATGACCTAGTTATGTTCTTTTGACGATGATGATCTTATGTTTGTGCATGTGCTGTGTCTGGAATCTGGAAATGCGGGAATATATAATTTGCAGGGAATAAGTAAAACAAAATGCAAAACAAAAATAAAATACCAGGTCCTAAGCCGACGGCAATGCCAAGCGTGACAAGACCATATGAGGCAGAGTTTGCCCGGCATCACCGTCGGCGTCGATGCGGGAAGCCCGGTGGCGAGAGAGGGCAACGCAGCGTATCAAACGTGGCGATCCGCAGTGGCACGCGTGGCCTCTTAGGCCGCAGTGGCACGTGGCCTCTTAGGCGGCGGCATAGCCGTCGTGCCGCCAGCCGCTAACGGCCGTTAGCTGCTCCAGGTGGGCCCCAGATGGGCCTAGGCCGACGGGAATGTATACGCCGACGGTTTATTGCCATACGCCTACGGGGTACTACGCCGACGGCCCCCGTCGGGCCAGCGTACGCCGACGGGGATCAGGGCTTACGCCGACGGGCCCCAGCCGTCGGCCTATTTACCGTTTCCTGTAGTGTTGGCTGCTTTGATATACGTATTGCCAAGTGTACGTCAGGGACGGAGCAGAGTAGCAGACAACAATTGACAATTTACACAATTTGATCGAGTGAAGTGACTAGCTTAATTAGCACATTGACAACAATGACTAATGAAGTGCGTAGGCTGAGAAAAACAATGTGTAGTGCGTAGTGTTGTCTGATCTGATCGAAAAGCAGCAGAACCATGAGCTCAGGTACACGTATGCATTTACCCTGTCATGTGTTGTGCTCCCTGCCGTGCATCGCGCGCGTGGGTATGCCGGCGCCGACAGATCGATCACGGCGACGCACCAGTTGGCTTGCCCCACCACTGCTCCTACCTCATCCTCCGCCGCGTCCTGGCCCGCCCGTACCGGCCGCCGCCGATCTCTTCGACAGTTCTCTCGTTTGCAATCAGTTCGATGGGCGCAATCAGTTCTCTCGTTTGCAATACCGGTGTGTGCTGTATGTACTATGTATACGAGGAGTTATTGTTCATTCAAACTAAAACTATACTTTTTTTTGCATCAATGTAGAAGGTATGAGAAAACGTAGGTGTATGAGCATCAATAGGGAATCCAGTGCAAAATGCAGCTAAACAGAAACTGATCCCGTTCTTTCCACAAAGGTTACTTGAACAACTTTGCATTGATTTTTCAATCCAATCCAATTCCAGTTTTAAATACACAACTATGCAGGTCTAGCTTGATCGAAGGCACCAGAATCCCGCCCCGATAGAACCCACGCACCTCCCTCCCCGGCCTTCCCTCCCCCTCCTCCCTTCACCCCTTGTCGCCGGCAGAGGTCATCGGGCGAAGCCCGGGCGGCGCCGACGGCGGTGGCTTTTCTCTCCCCGCGTCCTGGGAGCCGGTCGGGGCTGTTTTTTCTCAACGGCGGTGGTGCTACTCGAGAAGGGACAGTCCGGCCTTCCTCCGGGTGGCGTTGGGCGACGGCACCGATGGCAAGGCGGGGCGGCACAACTTCGGGCACGACGTCTTGGCGTCGGCTCCTCCCGGCCAATATCCGGGCCTCTTCGTTCCTGATCTAGGCTTCGGCGGGCCGGCATGCCCGCAGCCGTGCAGCCTCCTGGAGATGGTGGCTTTGACGCAGATCTTGTCGGGGATCAAGGCATAGCGGTCGGCCTATCGCACCAGGGCGGTGGGGGCTTTACGGGCCCCGAGGGGCCCGGTCGGGCCTGACTGGGCTTTGTGTGTACCCGCTGACCTGCCCGGTCAATGACCGCCTCTCGGTGGTGGAGTTGTGTTCCTCCCGCTGGCTACACTGTTGCTATCCCTAACTTGAGCATTGTTCTCTGTCTTTGTCTTGCGGGTCACTCGCCGAGACACATGATGAGATGATTACGAACCGTGGGCTGTCGGTTTGAGCACCCTCATACCGAACTGCCTTACAGTAAAGCAATTCGGCAAGGCGCTAGTTCATCCGGCACGGTGCTGGTTCAGTTTGACCAGCGTCCAGTTGGCCGGTTGTGATGCTGGTTCGTCCAGCACATGAGCCAGCACCGCCGGACTTGGTGCCGGTTCGGTCAGAGTCCTAAAATGGCTAGTTTTCTTTCTTGGACTATATATAGCCATTTTCCTTCTTGAGAAGGTTAGGTTAACCATTTATATTCATTCCTTGAGAGTTCTCTATATATATATATTGTTAAAACACCAAAGCTTGAGGATCTCCCATTATACCCAACCAAATATCTTTGGTAGAAAGCAAGAGGAGGTCCCGATCTACATTTTCACCAAGCCATATTTCATTCTCCTTGAGTTTATCGAGTTTTCGTGTTTCTCTTAGGTTCGTGGGAAACCCTAGGCGACTAAGGTCGTCCGGAGGCTTTTCGCTTATGATTTTACGCGTGAAATTTTTTTGAGAGTTTGAAGACTACCTTGAAGTCTACCACGAGTAAGTGGCTATTTATTTATTTATCAGTATATCCTCGAAGAATAAGGTGCCCTTTATGGCATGGAAAAATCCTTCGTGGGATCGCACACCTCTCTAAGTGACGTACATTCCCTAAAGAAAGAGAACATGGGTCTACATCTTTGTTTCTGCGTGCTTCAGTTATTTCTAACCAAACTCTTTCCTTGTGTTATTTACTTCGTAATACGCTACGTGCTTGAAGTATCTTATCACCATCTAGGTTGCCTCAACTAGTTTGTATTTGGACACACTTATATTCCGTAAAGCCTAAAACTTGCAAAAGATTCTAAAGAAATTTGTAAAAATCTATTCACCCCCTCTAGGTTAACCATCTCTATCCTTTCACTTTCATGTAATATTTTTTTACTTTCAAAATTTATTCTGTTTTTATTCCATGAGTATGTTTTTTTACTTTTACACATTTGAAGATTTTTTTTTCAAATGCATAATAGTTTTGGTCTGTAAACACATTTAGTTTTTACCATAACAAACATTTTTTATTTGAAATGAATAACTCTTTTCAATATGCACCTCTTGAAAAAAACGTTTACTTATATATATGGGAACATGAATTAGCATGTGTGCGGTCAGACTAGCCAAAAAAAAATCTATGACCACATGCAAGAGTTGTATCTTAGCTATTTTTTTTAAATAATATGTTTTTTTATTCAATTTCATAAATAATACACGAAATGAAAATTTTGTAAATCTAACGGGCCGTCTTCTTTTCAAAATACGACGAGAGCTGGTCTTCTTTTGAAAAGACGACGGGCTGCTTCTTTGGTTGAAAAGACGACGGGCTGCACTGGCCGATGGCAGTAAGAGATTAGCCCGGCTGTCGTCTTTCCAGAAGACGATGGAGGTCGTCGTCTTTCGAAATGAAGACGTCGGCATTGATCATGCACGCTACATGCTGTTTAGCACGTCTAAATACATTTTAGGGTTCGGACTATTGTTTCCCGTCATTTCTCCCGCCATCTCTTCACGCCATTTTTTCCCTCCATTGTTTCCCGCCATTGCTTCTCGCTGTTTTTTCCCGCCATTGCTTCCCGCCACCGTTTCCCGCCGTTCTCTTCAGCCTATTCTTCTCGGTTCTTCTATAAATCCGGGAAACAAAATGATATCTCTTCACCCTGTTCATTTATTCCTCCTCTTACTCTCTCATTTCCCTCTCCTCTACATCATGAGTGCGCCCCGTTCGAACGCAAAGTATAGGGCTAGCAAGCTTTCCACTATGACGGACGCGTTTCCTGACTACAGATGTCCATTGAGCTTTTTCATTTAGCCAGAAGTGTTACGATAGGCAATAAACCAGCCCAATGGGAGGACCTCCTAGTTTGTGATGATGCTCTCGTTCTGCTTGGTAAGGAACTTCATCGGAAAGGGTGGGAGCTAAGGACCCTAAATCAGGTATGAGAGGAGCTTCTCAGGATCCAGGCTAGGTGGGACACGCTATCATTCAAGAGTGAAGCTGACATGATGGCTAAGGCTGAGGCACCTTGGTCTTGGATAGAAGAGAGCGTGAAGATGGTATCTTCATGACGCCGTCCGTTGGAAGCAAGGCGAGAGCTGAGTGGGACAAGAGGCAGGAGAAAAAGAAAGCGCATTCCAAGAAGAGCGATGACAGGAAGAGCAAGGGCGAGGGATCATCAAAGGGAAAGGGCGAGGCATCATCGAAGGGAAAGGGAAAGGCATCATTGCTAGGGATAGATAGGGCTCTTATTTATGTACCGCAAGTTATGTTGAACTGTGTTGCAAGCTATGTTGAGGTGTTTGTCGAAAATGGTGAAATAATAGAATGGTGTCTCATATATAGGTAGATATATGTCTCATACATAGATAGATAAATGTCTGATACATAAGTAGATATCACTGGTGTCGACGGCGAGGTGGCGGAGGCCTCGATGTACTCCATCCGTATCTGTGGGGTGGCATCACATCACAGGGAGGTGCAGTTGACCCTTCACCTTGATCCTGCGTATCCTGTGTGGGGAAAGGTGGTGGAGTACCTGGCTGATACTGGTCGTCTACCTGCTCATGCTGTGTCTGTTGATCGTCGTCGTCAGTAGTGTCCCATGAACCGTAGTCTCCTGCCCGTGTACAAGAAATTAAGTACTGAACAATGTCATGCTGCATCTAACAATAGTAGGAAGGGACACGCTTACCCTAAGGATGAGATTGTGGTCGATAAGAGAAGTCCATGTAAGGGGTCTATTACTGCCACTGGTCGAAAGTAATCTGGTTCTGCTGCCACTGGTCGAAATTAAACTGCGATTGCTTCCATGGGTCGAAAGTAACGTGTGCCCACACCCGAACCTCCGGCCTCGGGAGGTGGTGCTCGGCGAGCTCTTTGTGGGAGTCGTGGACGAGGCCCGTGGTCGAGTGGAGGAGAAATATTCTCCTCGTGCCACCCCGAGCCTCCATCCTGGTCTGAAGAAGGTGTCTGCTGCATGGGTGGACGTTGGGAGCACTCCTCCATGGATCCACACGGTGGGCGCTGCTGCATGGAGCGACATGGGGCGCGCTCCTCCACCGAGTAACGCGGTGGGCGCTGTGCTGCTCGGTGTTGAACGACGTCCGAGACGCTGGTGCACGTGATGGTCACGTAGATACGCCGCGGCTTCATATCAAACAGGCCAGCGTGCCACACTTGTGTCGGTGCATTCTGCCACTCGTTGACGTAAATCGCAACCCGACTAAAGAACAGAGATGAAGTAAGACACATTCTTGATGTACATATATTTACTTACGTGTGCACGACATCTGGAAGGGGAACATCCGGACGTAGGGGATATACCATCTGGTAAAGTCCGAACTGCCGCATGACCCTCTGTTGAGACATCTCCTCAACTAGGCAATCGAAGATGATCTTCAATTTAGTCAGTCAGTACTCTCGATCTCTAGTGCAGATAATAGATAACCCGCCGGGATATCGTGCGTGTCGTGCCTGCAGGGTGTACGGCTCCCAAATCACGACATCCTCTTTCTGTGTGTCGAACTGCTCGCTGAACGATGGATAGCATCTAACGACTTCCCCTCCCGCGAAACGACACTGCATGACAAAATAGTTGTTAGTATCCTTTATATTGTAGTACCAGGAGTGCAATTTATTAAGACATTACACTGACCTTGCAACAGGTCCAGTGAGTGCCAAATGTAGGCAAGTCAATTTGCTCTTCGTCGAACAACAGGTCAGGCTGGTAGACAATTATTTCATGTTCCTGGCTGCCGACTATTTGGTTGACACTTACTTCTGGACGGCCGATAGGGAACCTCTCCCATGACCACAATTGCAGCAACAATGGGCATCCTAGCAAGGCAGAACTTTCCTTGGTTAACTGGCAAGCATTGTTTCCGCAAAAAAAAAACTGGCAAGCATTGCACATACCTCGGTACATAGCTGCTAAGACAGCTGAACCCCAACTCCACTGTGTGCATTCTTCCTGGCACGTCGCCTTCGCGATCCCTCTAGCAAAATGGATGTATCACGCACTAATGGTCTACACGTGGTTCTCAGTGAACATCACCTTCCCGAGCAGCCACATAATGTATGCCTCTAGGCTGCGTGTAATCTGTGGCGCAGTTATCGGAGTGGCTGGGAACCCAAACCTCTGGATCTGCATTGGCAAATAGAACAATTATCAGTACCTGATACTACTCCAACCAAATAGAACAAATACGAATAAATGAAACACACATGATACTGCTCCAACCATCCAAATTTTGGCCCATGATTATCATTAGAAAAGGCCTGAGCTCCATCACGGATGCCAAAGAACCGTTGGGCCATGTCTTGGGCCCAATTTGCCGGTGGATCCACTGGGCCTATGGGCACGCCAGCCAACGGAAGTCCCAGCAAGTACGAGACGTCCTGAAGGGTAGGAGCCATCTCTCCCCATCGGAAGTGGAAAGTATGAGTCTCGAGCATCCATCGATCCACCAAGCACGTGAGCAAAGACGAGTCGTAGTGTAGGCAACTAGTCTGGAACCCAAGGTGTCGCCCTTTTATCTCCTCCATACGAGTGGCCTCAACCAAACGAACGAATGGTAAGAGCCCAACCCACTTCAATCTGCATATGGAGATAGCACAACAATTTAGTTACTCTGGCTCATAAATATCCCAACAACAAGAGAAATAAATATCACATGCCTTTGAAGCCAATTAGGGTGTATGCACCCGTTCGACATGGGAGTGCAGGTCACTAGGTGCTTCAAGGTCCCTGGGTTAGCATCCAGTACCGTCGACCGGTGCTTTCTATCTATGTTAGCATTTAGCAAAGATCCTGCCATCTACACATTACAAATTTAAGTCATAGTTCCACACTTGTTACAAACTTAAGACATAGTTCCACACATATTACAAATTTAAGACATAGTTCCACACATATTACAAATTTAAGACATAGTTCCACACATATTACAAATTTAAGACATAGTTCCACACATATTACACATCTAGTTTCTTCCTCTTCCTCTTCTTCCTCCGCTGTCACGTCCTCGAGGAGCAGCTCCACCAGTCCCGAAGATGTGGCAACTAGTTTCTATATGACCAAATTGATTACATAGAAAACATTACCTAGTAGGGCCTCCGGCTTCAGATTCATCCATATCATTACAGATGCGGACACATTGTCGCCTTCCTCTTCCTGTCCGCATCAGTTCAGGATCTGGGATGTAAACCCTTTCACTTGGATTTACTTTGTTGAAATTTCCCCATGCCCTATATCCCATCATCTCGTCTGCCCACGTATTGACCACCGCCTCCGTAAGGAAATAAGGATACATAAACGAGATCGCATCCATACCCATCAGCCCGCATGCAGCTAGTACATGCGAGCAAGGCAGATGCAACAGCTTGGGTTTATTGCACGTGTACTCACAAGTTAGCCAGGCTTCGTTGCCTATCCTCACCTCCTCTGTCTTTACCTCTTCTCCAGTTCCGATCTGGTTGGAAGGGAGGCGTACCTCGAACCTTCTTTCCTGATTACCAATGGCGATGACATGCATGGAACGAGCCTTCTCCATCTTGGCATTCATGTAATGCATGATCTTTGAACAATACCTCGTGTTTGGGTTGTTCATGATATGCATCTAAGCCATCTGGAGTCTGTCTCTGAAGTACTTCAGAGTTCCGCTGAAAATACACTCCACAATGGCTGTTAATGGCAGAGCCCTGCTTCCTCTCAAGAAGAAGTTGTAAGTTTCAGCCAGATTTGTAGTCATGATGCCAAACCTAGCACCATGAGTGTCATGTGGCAGAGACCACCTCTCTACAGGCTCGTGTTGTATCCATTCCTGAAATTTTTTAATCCTTCTGCCAGGCCTTCTCCTAGTACCGGGTTGGTCAAATCCTGGCAAGTCAAAAAGGGCAATGGGTTCTTCCTCTGGTGGTGCTGCTCCTGCTGTTGCCTGTGCAGCTAACGCCACTGCATGAGCCGCGACCGCTGCTTCTCTAGCTGATCTTCTTTTAGTCACATGTTTTTAGTGAAGTCATCCAGATAGCCACGACACTTGATGTAATTACACTCTTGGTTTTGCTTGCAAATCTTCTTGAATAGGTTCATAAGGACCTTGTTTCTGAACTGTGAGAAGAAGTTGGCCCCTAGATGCCGCATTCACCAACGACTCTGCATGTCCAGCCATGGAGTTACTTCATCAGGAGTGGGATGTGTGGGCTTCTTTATCGCGCTTAGTATACCTGGATGCCTATCATGAAGGACGCATACATTTGGTGTATCTCTCACAATTGCTATCTTCAGCTGCCTGAAAAACCATACCCAACTCTCGATGTTCTCGCTCTCCACAAAAGCAAATGCAAGTGGAATAACTTGATTGTTTCCATCTTGACCTATGGCAGTCAATATCTGACCCCTATACTTGCCAGTGAGAAATGTACCATCCACATAGATGACTGGTCGACAGTGAGTGAAAGCTTCTATGCATATAGCAAATGAGAAGAACACTCAATGAAGTACCCTCAAATTAGGTTCCTGTGGCAACGTAAAGTGTTAGATGTCCACGTAGGTGCATGGATTCCTAGCCTGCAATGTCTGGAGCATCCTAACAACACAGTCGTACCCGTCTTGAAACGAACGAAATCTTGCCTCTAGTGCCCTCTGCTTAGTCCTCCAAGCCTCCCCGTATGAAATATTGTAGCAGAATCTGACAGAAACTTTGTTAATGTTAGATTTCACCCCCATGGCTTTGCCCTCCACTATCTCCGTGTATAACAGTATAGCCAGGAGGGTTGACGTGAGGTTACGATGGTCCTGAAGGACACTGTCAAGTTCACATGTGTGCATCACAACATCGGTGACCTTTCAGTTTGTGTCATACCTAGGGACATGGGCATGCACCCTTGCAGGACATCCGGCTACCTCGCAAACCAATGTCAAATATTGTTATGATGACACCTTCGTTTTGAAGACCCGTTGCATGGACATTGACTACTCAACGATTGCTTCCTGCAGATGTCTCTTGCTAAGATATAATGCACCCAGAGAGATGTTGTTCGCGTGATACTGCCACGCCGAATCATGCCCATCGTTCACAGTCATTGTAGCTGTGTTGTCATTATTCCATGATGCCGGAATAGGTTGGGCGATCTCTTTTTGATCAGACTCGCCAGAATCATCAGCCGTATCACTGTTGCCTTTTGAGTCTTCGCCTTCCATTTGATGTTGCAACAAACCATCATATATCTCGTCCTCATCAGCTTCGCCACTGAAAATGTCTTCCCCTAATCCTTGACCACCATCCTCCAATACATAACCATCACCCCCCGTGTGTGCATAGCTACTGTGACCTGATTCATAACCGCCACCACCCTCTTGGCCCTGACTACTCTAGCTTTGATAGTTGCTACCGTCCTGGGCTTCACTGCTCTGGCCATGATCATATCCACCTCCAGCATGACCGGTCTGACTACTCTGGCCATGATCATAAGCAACCTCTTTCGCCACAGGTATCACTAAGAGACTGGGATTAACTACTTTTTTTGGCAAGCTTGCACAAATTTGACCCATTTATGTTGCGCTTCTATTGGCCTTAAATAAAAATTAGGGGTTTGCCTTGACTTAGTCCATAAAGCATGAACACCGATAGTATGGGTCGAAGGGAGCCCTAAACAAGCAGATAACCAATCCTTCAACTGAGTAACGGGCACTGTTTCAGGATTCTGAAGCACTTCATCCATAAAATTAAACTCGGTCAAATCAACTCCGTGCTGGTTTGTTCTGACGAAACCAGCACCATAGAAGAACCTAAACACTATATTATTTGACATGACTTTCGATCTAAAAAACCCGAAAATAGTCAAATACACGTACATTGAAACATAATACTCTACAAATATCTTGCATCTAACAGACCCCATCAAAGGCTACCTATAAACATACACAGATGTCTGCAATTAGCAAGAAATTAGGGTTTACCCTTGAAGCATGCGAAGTCCTGCCGTGCAGCAGCCTTCGGTCAACGGATCAGCACCTTCACCATGCAGCTTACTCAAGCCCCAGCACCAGCCTCCACCATGACCATTGCTCTACAAGAACACCACCAAATCCCTCCACCAAAACGACTCAAATTACTACACCAGGCTATCCCATTAGTAGATCGGGACTCTACTAGCTTGCTAATATGTTACAACACCGAGTTTGGATGGAAATCTAGGCTAAAAATCGGTGCAGCACCTAGTGGAAATGAGAGCAAGCAAGAGGGAAAGAGGAAGAACAACGAGAGAGAGAGGAGTGGAGACGACGATAGGCCGACACTGAGCTATAAGCTGGGGGTGTGTCGTCCATTCAACAGAAGAAGACGCCTTCGTCTTTCCAAAAGACAAGCCTGCGTTGCTCCCCTTGCCGGCCTTCAAGCGCTGGTCGTCTTTTCGAGTAAAGACAGTCGCGGTCGGCTTTTGGAATAAAGACGATCGGACTGGCGTCTTTTGAATTAAAGAGCCCGCGCGGTCGTCTTAAAAGAAGACGGCCCGTTAGATTTACAAAATTTTCATTTCATCTATTATTTGTGAAATTGAATAAAAAATATATTATTTAAAAAAAATAGCTGTATCTTAGGTCTTTCACGCTACATAATAGTTTCTTAACACGGTTTTCATATGATCCATTGAAACTTAAAGAGCAACTATCACAGTGCATTGTTTCCTACGGCCGTTGCATTCAATAATTTTAGACATATGCATGTGTGTGATTGAACTACTGCCTCAATTCCTATTTATTAGGCCAAAACATAGTTCAAGAAAAAAGTTAGTCATAAATTTGGTCAACAAATATAAATTATATTGTGATAAAAATTATATCATGGTAAATGTCTTTTAATAAGAATCGAATGCTACAATATTAGTGATATATAATTCTTATTTTGTTGATTAAATTTATTGGAAAACTTTTGTTCTTGAACTCCATGTTAGCTTAATAAACCGGTATGAAAATGATACTTCCTCCGTTCCTTTCTATAGTGCATATAGTTTTATAAAAAATCCAAAATATAAGATATATTGTGTTATACAACTCATCATGACATCTTTTTTAGGAACTTCATATAAAGTACATAGTGTTTCATGTTCCTAGCAAACTCCTCTATTTTATCACGTGAATAAATCAAGAGGAATCTCGTCTCAAACTAATTTAATTTTCTTTTCACATGCATTTCTTAATTTCCATGCCAGAAACTATAGGCACTATAGAATGAAACGGAGGGAGTAGTTATTTTTTTCCTACGATCGTCTGTAAAGGCTATACCTTAGCTAAGATACAATAACCTATGCCACATAAGCAAAATGTGTAGTATATTGTGCTAAGAAATTTCCGTCACGAAATGCCTAAAGAATATCTTTACGTTACGGTATAAAATAATATTTTTGTCCAGAATCAAGGCAAGATCGATACAAACATAGCTACAAATAAGTGGGCGATTTGGTCTTAAACATTTTGCTGCAAAGTAGTAAATGCGCCCACCCCAAAAAGGAGCAAGAGAGATACACTCGATCGCCATTTGCCATCCTGGCTGAGATTTGACGAAAAAGCTTGATTTTCTTTTCCAGATTTACCGTAGACAAACCCGATCTCACGCGCATCCGTGCTGCCTATATATAGTCCTGACCAAAGAGAGACGCCCGTGAAATCAAGTAGACGCACAACCAAAGAGAGATGGCAATTCGCGTGTTCCTAGTTTTCCTCGCCGTGCAGGTGTGCCTGGTGCTGCTGACGATGATGGCGGCGGCGCCGGCGGTCCAGGCCAGACCCGATAACTCCGGGCCGTGGATCTGCTGCCTCAACAACCCCATGTGCTGCGCGCCCAAGGACGGCGCCATGGCAGGCGCCAGCAAGCCTTGACCCGTTGCTTCGCTAGATCTATCTCCTCCCAACGCTAGTAATCCAGTGAACATATGTGTTCTCCACGCAATGGTATTATTGTAATAGTCACTTGGCTAATAAAATGGGAGGAGCTTTCTATGATTCTATAGTATACCTGCTTTCGATTGTGTTGCTAAGATATATACGATCATCCTGGGTTCTCTTATTTTCGGGCACTCTGCCTTCGGCCTTTGGGGAAAAGTAATGTTAAACGGAGATGTGCGGTGTCTTGTCTATCTACTGTTTCTCGTCTCGGTCATACTCGAGAATGTCTGGCTTCTGAAGTAAGCACACATACCACACGTCCGCACGGATACACATTCACCACATTTTATGTTTTAATCCGACCGTATGCATCCAACGCCAATGCTCCGAACTCCGATGATCCATGGTGACATGGTGTGGTATGAGTGTACCCAAAAAAACACACACATAGATAATCGATGCATGTACATGCGTATGAAGTAGTATGAAACTTAAATATAGCTATCTATGATCTGTATAAAAATAAAAAAAAATCACACTTATAAGCAGACAACACAATAGGTTAAGTTCTAAAGTTTGTAACTTACCACTAGAACTTAGCGGTGCAGGGATCTCAAATATGGGATGGGTGGACCAGATGTTAAAAAACGTGGTTGGTGTGTCCAGTACATGAGTCTCGCCATGTCACTACCGTAACAAGTCCCAACGAAGTCTTCCTCCTAGAGACTCCACCTCCACCATTGCGACTATCAATCTAGTCACTTGCGGTTCTGTCTCTCACCAGCTTAACGACTCCAACAAGGTATTCCTCCTCAACTCCACCTTCCACCTTACAATTCTTCAGGGCTCGATGTTGAAATCAATTGCGTTCGTATGAGAAAAGTTGTTGTTTAAGTTATAACAGATGCACATCTACCTTTATTTTGTGGCTTAAGTCAAAACTAGGAAGTAATCCAGTTCCTAAGAAGACTGAAGTAAAGAGAAGATCAAATCTCTTTGCAGCATATTCCAAACAAGACAAATAACAATCTCCTTCTATTTTATTCGAAAGTGGGAGTACAAGTTTTGAGGATATGCCCTTGCTTATTACTCGAAGGAGAATGAAGCCACATATTCAGTTCCCAATGGACGAAATAGATCCATTGGTCACCAAGCCGCCAAGTCCGCAACAATAGATGTCTCTAGGGCAGCAAACTGGATTGTATCCCAAGGGCCTCGCAGCTGCCTGAGCTGTTGGAGCTGCTATCATTATCAGCAAGCATACTTGAGCCACGAGGAAAACAATGAAGACTTGCAGGATGCTTGCGTTATTTTCCATCGCCAAAGTATGCAGAGCAACAACGACAAATATGAACAACTCTTCTCACCGGTATGTTTTGTTTGGTCACATCGAGTATGGTTGAATCGCTTTATATACACATGGTGGCATGGAGGTTGCCTTATCGAATTAAATTCAATAAAAATGGTTTGAATTTTAAGGATGTAACTACTAGTAAAAACACAATCTTTACAATAGGCGTGGTGCTACTTTATTTAGTAAATAATAATTAATAAATATTCTCTACAAAATGTATGTAATTTAAGGGTGGATTAACCTAGACTCATTCACTGTATCTAGTCATTATATTTACACACAAAAATATGTTTGATTCAAATAATAAGGAAGAAAAACGTATATATGCAGTATGATAAGTATTTACAAAATATGATAACAAATGGAAAAAAATTAACTTGGTAAAATCTTGTGACATCTTGCACTACAGAAATCTTGAAGACGCCGACGGCCAGTAAGCTACGCCGACGGCCAAATGTCGGGGCCGTCGGCGTAGCTTCCTCCCTAGGCTAGCCCTGACGCCAGGTCGTCGGCATAGTAACGGCCGTCGGCGTAGTGACAGTGGCCCTCGGCACAGCGCAGCCGTCGGCATAGTGGATAGAGACACGCCGACGGTAACCCTCGGCGCAATCGTCACCCTCGGCGTATCCCCGGCCTGGACACGGCGCCGCAAAAGCCGTTTGCTGGCTACGCTATGCCGACGGCCGGGCCGTCGGCGTAGAACCTATGTGCTACGTCCTGATCCACATGTGTGTACTGGGTGGGTTGTGCCGACGGCTTAGCCATCGGCGTAGCCCTACAGAATATTTTTTCTTCTGATTTTCAGATTATTTTTATACTGCCCGGGTTTGGTTGGGCTTATCCCCTTAGATTATTTTTTCTATTTAATTTTAGCCATATATTTTATACTACTTTATTAATTACTCCCAATAATTTAATGTTAATATATTTTGTACTCCGATTGTAGCCGTTTGTAACGTTCGGATAGCAGTCTCCATCGTCGCGATTCTCTTCGCTCGGGTGCATGTGTCCCCCTTCTCATGCGTGCGCTGTAAGCTAAAGCTAAGGTTCTGGACTTATATAAGAGGAAAACTCCCCTCTTCGGTGAAATCGGGTAGGATGGTGCCCTTCCCTTGTAAACCAACATGGTTTTACATCATCATATGACCTAAACAAACACAAAACAAGAGAGTGATACTCCGGGCTACCCCTGTCAGAGGGACGTCTAGGGGGTAGACTATCCGATGCCCACAGATCAGGGTTCCGCGGGAGACCACGCTCCGGGGCGTCGGAATACCTCAAGGACTTGCATGTGGCCCTAGCACATGCATGAAAGTGTGGTGCTATGTTGAAACATGCAAAACCTAGTCCCCGGGTGCATGTGTCCTCCTTCTCATGCGTGCGCTGTAACCTAAAGCTAAGGTTCTGGACTTATATAAGGGGGAAACTCCCCGTTCCGGTGAAACCGGGTAGGATAGTGTCCTCCCCTTGTGAAGCACCATGGTTTTACATAATCATATGACCTAAAAAAACACAAAACAAGAAAGTGCTACTCCGGGCTACCCCTGTCAGAGGGACGTCTAGGGGGGTAGACGATCCGATGCCCACAGATCAGGGTTCCGCGGGAGACCACGCTCCGGGGCGTTGGAATACCTCAAGGACTTGCATGTGGCCCTGGCACATGCATGGAAGTGTGGTGCTATGTTGAAACATGCAAAACCTAGTCCCCGGGTGCATGTGTCCCCCTTCTCATGCGTGCGTTGTAACCTAAAGCTAAGGTTTTAGACTTATATAAGGGGGAAACTCCCCGTTCCGGTGAAACCGGGTAGGATAGTGCCCTCCCCTTGTGAATCACCATGGTTTTACATCATCATATGACCTAAACAAACACAAAATAAGAGAGTGCTACTCCGGGCTACCCCTGTCAGAGGGACGTCTAGGGGGGTAGACGATCCGATGCCCATAGATCAGGGTTCCGCGGGAGACCATGCTCTGGGGCGTCAGAATTTTCTATCAAGAGGAAGAGAACTTCGGGGGTTTTGACATACAAGTGGGTCATGAGGACCTCGAGAACGATGCACAAACTCGTGGTGAGACAGTGGTGGATTTAAAGGACGTTGATATGCTCAACAAGTTTCATAAGGCGAATTTCAACAATGATGAGCCTCCTACGTGCGACGAGCCTTACTACTCACGTGATAGTGATAGTGATAGTGAAAATGAGAACGCGATGCACCACAACCAAGTACTTTATGATAGTGATGACTAGAGGTGAGGGTCTTTTATGTTTTTATGCTTAGTATCTATTTCTTAAAGATGCTTCTTAATTGCATTATGTCTTTATGCTTAATAAGTATTTCTTAACATGCTTATTAATTGCATTATGTCATTATGCTTATTAATTTCAACATGTCTATAATGCAGGTGATTGACCAATGCCTCGGGGGAGCAAGGAATCACCGGCCTCCCTTCTCAAGGTGATGAGCCAAGAGAAGATTACCCAAAGGAGAAGAGTACCTCGTCCCAACCCGCGCTACGGTGGAGCTCGAGGAAGGGGATTGGAGGACCCACCTCCCTCGCAGGGAGAACTTCCCGCTACAGGAGGACGAGGACGAGGAGGTGCACCACGAGGACAACCAGGTGCAGCACGAGGACGAGGAGGTGCAGCCTCGGGTACATACTCATCTCCCCCGTTGTTTATGAATTACGTTTATATTTTTTATGTCTTCATGCTAAATTGGTTACTCTTTATCAATGCAGGTGCAGGACTCGATTCAGAGCATCCAGACTCGTCTCCCCCGCAGCGTGTTGCCCATTTGTCTGACTTACCCTCCGCTTCTGGCACCGTGGCTTCACAGTTAGAGTCAGACAAGGAGTTGGAGGGATGTCGGATGGGGAGGCGGAGGGTGAGGCGCCGCCGGAGAGTGAGGCGCCGCCGAAGAAGTTGTCGATTCGTGGGGAGGCTCGTGTCCCTAAGAAGGAGCCTCGCTCGGAAGAGAGACATACGATTGAGCCCTACGGCAAATAGTAAGTGACTAACTCATGTTTTTGGTCATAACAATTTGGCATGTACTAATGTTTGTTTATTGTGAAGCAACTGGTTAAAACCGGCAGGCGTTCGCCACCCTAATAGCGTGCTTGGATCTTTGATCAGGAAGTATTGGCCGGGCTTGTACACTACAGTCCCCAACGGCCGAAGGAAGCTAGCCTGGTTTTGGTCGGACTATGAGGCCTCCACCGATTGCCCAGGCTTCGAGAGTGCTGCTGATGCTATGATTAGCAGCTTTTGGGTAAGGCATACTTTGGCTTGTGACTCCCATAACTTTTTTTGCTCACCATCGTGCTATCTCATGACTCCCATAATTTTTTGCATGATTGAAGGTCTTCTATCAGGTGACACCAGAGCATCAGGAGGCGGCGAATGCGACTTTGCTTGAGGCTTGTCGGAAGTTGACAACACAGCAATGGTACAACACCAAGAATATGTTGATCAATCACTTTCAAGCTGAGCATGGCCTTAAGATACGGAAGGATGAGATTGCCCGGGGTCACAAGCCAAAGATGTCGGTGGCTGATTTCATGACGGTAAGTAAATTGTCAATGAGAAGGTCCATAGATGCTAAGTTGGTATTGCATTATCTGTTAGTAAAATGAGTATTGTGGTTTCAGGTTATGCCAATGTGGTGTGAACACAAATAAGATGCTTTTGAGGTGCTGGCTAGTAGGTGGATCGGGGAAGATCCTGACTTTGAGGCCGTGAGCAAGCGGAACAAGAAAAACCGCGGCAAATGGGAACACACAGCGCGGGAAGCCGCAACCATGGTCTCTTCAAGAAGCACTTGGTATATATATACATGGAATAACCTTCATTTATTTCCCATAATGTTATTAGTTGACACACATAATTAACATTTCTTTGCCGATGCAGGAGGAGATGGAGGGGGAGGTTAATAGCCCTATTATCGACTTGCTCGTGTGGGAGAAGATGAAGACGAAGAAGCCCGACCTAGAGCAGCCTCAGCCTCAGCTTCCCCAGTACTTCGGTAACGCCAAGGAGAAGCTCAACACCTACTGCGAGAAGCTCAAGAGTTTGCATCCGAAGGTGGATGAGCCCATGCACCATAAGGTCGATGATACTGCCTTGATCATGGCAAGCCACGGCAAGCCACATGGTCGTTTCAACATTCTTGATGGGGTGGTCCAGCCTACCATGACCCTCACACGAGTCAAGGCTACCCTCACCCCAATCACCCCTCTACCGCGCCTCGTCCTCGGCCTGCTGCCTCCACCGCCGATGTGAGTGTTTATCATTTCCATCTTATTTCTGCAATTTGATCCTAAATGGCTAATCTGACGAGATTCGTTATTTTTGCAATTGTAGCGTGATTTTGATGATGCCTACAAGGCCCTTCAGGCAGATTATAACAAGGAGTATGATGCATGGATTGCGCTGAGGGCAGAGTGCGATGCGTACACTAGGAAAGTGACGGCTGTAAGTTTCAAACTTTACTTTTGCAAATGATGATAAGTCCCACTTCCTCTAGTTTGAACCTTTGTTCCTGCAACGACTGACATATAACTATCATGTAGGCGATGAATCACTACTTTATCACTGGACAGCGGGTTCCGGTGGAAGTGACCAGCCACCTGATCCTGGGATGCCGCCTCGCTGCATATCGAGGGAAGATTTCGCTGCCACATACTACGGAGGGACCCCGGTAAGTTCTTTGCCAAACCACTTGTTACCGTTTTCATATGCCTCACAAGTTGCTAAGTTTTTGCTCAAACATGTAGGGCACAGGATGCTCCAGGAATGTTGGACCCTTTGGTCGTGCCTCGGCCTCGCCTAGTCCATAGCGTGCTTATGCACAACTTCGTATCATGGCGCCCGATGGTGGTTCCGCTAGTGGTTCTACTTCCCCGATGGCCAGCGTCTACTGAGCTTGGAACGGGAAGCCTCCGGCTCCTTGACACACCGACACATACAGCGAGTTTCGAACCATGAGCATGGACATGATTAGAGCTAGAGCTAGAGCTAGAGCTTGTGTATGCACTTGTCATATCTTCTGTGTGTATGCACTTGTCATATCTTCTATGTGTATCCACTTGTGATGAGTTTGTATGGATAACGAATATGTTTTGTGGATGATCATGTTGTTGTTTGGATGGCGATGGATATTGCAATGTCATGTTGATTGGTTTGATACTTTATTTGAAATTATTTTGCTGCTATTTTGGATGCTAAAACTAAATTAGAAATGAAAACAGAAAAAAGGCAGCAGCTACGCCGACGGCAATGCCGTCGGCACAGCCCTGATGCTGCACAGCGCGCGTGCCATTTGGCAAGGCTGTGCCAATGGCAATGTCGTCGGCATAGCTGGCGACGTGGCGCCTCCGGGGACTGCATGTGCCGACGGTGTGGGCCCTCGGCATAGCTGGCGACGTGGCGCATCCGGGGATTGATTGTGCCGACGGCTAGGCCGTCGGCGTAGACGCACACGTGGCGGACCAGCGTGATGCCTGGGTTGGGCTGTGCCGACGGCCAGGCCGTCGGCGTTTCGGCGCACGCGGCCGTTACCGTCGACGCCATCGCCTGACATGCGGGTCCCGCTAGGAGGATGATACGCCGAGGGAGAAGACCTGTGCCGACGGCCATGGTCCTGTGCCGACCAGGATCTGCGCCGAGGGCGATACGCCGATGGTTACCGTCGGCACAGCCTGTGCCGACGGCGTTGTCTGGCTGTGCCGATGGCTTCCAGCCCTCGGCGTAGTCGGCGTTTCCTGTAGTGTTGGGACTACTTTTGCATGCAAAATAAATGTATAAAAACAACTATGGCAAAATCAGCCAAGATTTTGGTGATAATCGCCATTTATATACAAAATACAATCCTTCATCATGCTATACAGTGGATATATAACATAAAATCCACATAGAGATGCATTGAGATCCACAATTAGTATAGCAAAAAAAGTTGGTAATGATACATAAGGCACGCTATTTGGGCACGTTCTAACCACCAAGCAGTATTTTGATGTGACATTTGTCACCCTACATACCAGAAGGACTTGACATTGCAAACTAGGAACTTATGAACATCTCCGAGATTGTAAAGTACATTTGGAGGCTCTTTTCTAAGAAGAAGGAACAAAGACTTTGGCTTCGACAAGCTAAGCCAAGTACCCCTTCTGTCTGCGAGGATGGATGGTGAGGAATGGAAGTGAGCAATCTACCCAAAAATCTTATCATTCTTTACCCCGCAGATACTCAATTGTTGGGGCTTCGGTGGCCTCCTGAATGGTGTACATGGACACGGTCACAAAATAATTTGGAATTGCAACTTTGAACACTTCATGTGTGCATCATTGCCTATATATACATATTTTATCAGAATCTTGTGAAACTTCAAATGTGTTTTGAATGCTTGAAATAAAAAACAATAAATAGCCCGAGTTCCAAATGCCTTTTTTGGTTCCTCTTTGTAAATTTGATTGATTTGCATAATAATATTGCTTGAGGGGTACAGACTATATATAGGGTTACAAAACCTGTCGGCCAAGATTACTTAAACCGACTCTAAAACAAACTCTTAACAGATCAAAACCGACTCAACATTGTCTAGTCTAACATCCCCCTGCAGTCTCATCGGCGAGCGCAACGACGTTGAGACTGGATCGTATGTCAATGAATGGTGCAGTAGAAAGCCCCTTGGTGAAGATGTCAGCAAATTGCGCCATGGTTGGAACATGAAGAACACGAACTTGTCCAAGAGCAACCTTCTCGCGAACAAAATGTATGTCGATTTCAATATGTTTTGTCCTCCGATGCTGAACTGGGTTGCCCACCATATAAACTGCAGAGATATTATCACAATACACAATGGTAGCCTGCTGAATTGGGCGATGAAGCTCGGCCAGAAGTTGACGCAACCATACCGTTTCTGTAACTGCATGTGCAACTGCGTGGTACTCAGCCTCAGCAGACGAACGAGAAACCGTTAGCTGACGCTTAGAAGACCAAGAAATCAAATTATTGCCAAGAAAGACACAGTAACCAGATGTGGACCGACGAGTCTCAGGACATCGAGCCCGGTCTGCATCAGAATATGCTGTCAAAGTTGTAGGGGAAGAAGAATTAATATGAAGGCAATGATCAAGAATTCCTTTGAGATATTGAAGAATTCTTTTGAGTAGATTATAATGAGGAAGACGTGGATCATGCATAAAAAGGCATGCTTGTTGAACAGCATAGGAAATTTCAGGATGTGTAAGAGTGAGATATTGAAGTGCTCCTGCGAGCCTTCGATATAGAGTGGGATCGGAGAAGGATTCGTCGGTAGAAGAAAATTTAGAAGTGGTGTCGATGGGGGTGCGGGATGGTTGGCAGTCCGACATGCCAGCACGAGAGAGAAGATCGAGAGTGTATTGCCGTTGAGAAAGAAAAAGGCCAGAAGAATCACGAGTGACAGCAATGCCTAAAAAATGATGAAGCATACCTAGATCAGTCATAGAGAATTCGTGTTGAAGACTAGAGATGATAGAGTTGAGAAAAGTTTGGGTGGAGGCTCTGAGAATAATGTCATCAACGTAAAGGAGGAGATAGGCAATGTTATTATTTGATTGATAGACAAAGAGAGATGTGTCGGAGAGAGACAGGGAATAAATCCTATAGTTTGGATGAATGTAGAAAAGCGCTGAAACCATGCACGAGGTGCTTGCTTCAGGCCGTAGAGAGACTTTTTGAGAAGACATACATGATTGGGTGAACTAGGATCTTCGAAACCTAAAGGTTGTTGACAGTATACAGTTTCTTGAAGAGAACCATGAAGAAAGGCATTTTTGACATCGAGTTGATGAATAGTCCAAGAAGAGGAAACAACAATGCTAAGGACGGTGCGAATTATGCTTGGTTTGACAACAGGAGAAAAGGTTTCATCATAGTCAATTCCTTGTTGAGAATATCCACGACATACCCAACGGGCTTTGTAGCGAGAGAGAGTACCATCGGAGTGAAATTTTTGATGAAAGACCCATTTACCAGAAACAATGTTTGAATTAGAAAGACGAGGAACTAGCTGCCAAGTATCATTAGTGACCAAAGCATGGTATTCTTCTTTCATAGCAGCAGACCAGTTGGGATCGAGTAGAGCGGATTTGTAGGATTTTAGGATGGGAGAAAGGTTGGGTTGAGCTAAGAAATTAAGACGTTTGGATGGTAGACGAAAACCAGATTTTCCACGGGTACGCATAGTATGATCATTGGTGGGTGCTGGAATAGGAATAGCATAGGAGGGTAATTGTGGGGAAGGAGACGAATCATGCTCAGAAGTGGGTGTCGATGAGGGAGGCGTGACAGTGGACTTGGGAGATGCATCAGATGAGGTTTGCGACGCGGCAGGAGAGTGTGCCGTGGGTGGAGAGGGTGGTGCGACGGCAGGATGCACGAAAGGCTGTCGTGAGGGCTCGGTAGAGCGCGCGATAGGAGAAGTGAGCGAAACGCCCAGCGCAGTGGATGTAGGTTCGGACGTAGGGGGTTCTGTATGGAATATTGGGTTGTATAGGGGATTAGGTGGTGTAGCTGAACGAGTCGAGGGAGAGGGATCAGTGGAGACGAAATCATGGGGAGATGTATGGGTGGCAAAAGGAAAAGAGTGTTCAACGAAAGTAACGTGACGAGAGATATGAATACGACCAGAAACTGGGTCAAAACATCTATAACCTTTGTGCTCATCGGAATAACCTAGAAAAACACAGGGTAGAGATCTAGGAGCTAGTTTATGAGGTGAAGTGATATAGGTATTAGGAAAACAGAGACAACCAAATACTCGAAGTTCAGGATAATTAGGATGACATAGAAAGAGAGTAATATGGTGTGGTTTATGGGTTAAGCTGGGAGGGACGAATGTTGAGGAGATATGTGGCTGTGCGGAGAGCTTCGGCCTAAAAACGTGGGGGCATAGAAGCTTGGATAAGAAGGGTTCTAATTATGTCGTTGATAGTGCGGAGAGATCTCTCAGCTTTGCCGTTTTGAGGGGAAGTGTAGGGGGGGGGGTGGAAACGGAGGAGAATGCTATGGTGGAGAAAGAAATTACGATTTTGCTTATTGTCAAATTCTTTGCCATTATCACATTGGATGAACCGAATGGGGAGAAACAAGTGAGTTGCAACATAGCGTTGAAAATTGAGAAGAATTGTGTGTACATCAAATTTTTTGCGTAAAGGAAAAGTCCATGCATAATGAGTGAAATCATCCAAGATCACAAGATAGTACTTAAAACCAGAAATACTCTCAATAGGTGATGTCCATAAATCACAATGTAATAATTCGAAGGGAAAAGTACTAGAAGAAGTAGAAGAATTGAACGGAATACGCACATGTTTTCCTTGTTGACAAGATTCAAAAACTAGAGGATTATGAGTATCACGATTACAAGGAATAGAGAAATTACTAAGGAGATAATCTAAGACGATTTTATTGGGGTGGCCTAGACATTGATGCCAAAGCTCGACTGAAGCAACCATAGATGAGGGTTGGGTGGCCGTGGTAACACCATGGAGGGAGTAGAGATCTCCATCACTATTGAAGCGAGCGATCTCCGCCTTGGTTAGAAAATCCTTCACAGAAACACCAAAGGAGTCAAATTCGAGAGAAACATGATTGTCACGAGTGAATTGTCGAACGGAGATTAAATTTTTAATGAGATCAGGTGCAACAAGAATATTGCGAAGGAGGAGAGGTTTTGTGTGTGAGAGAAGTTGTGCATTACCAACACCGTAGATTGGGATAGTAGAACCATTGCCAAGAGTTATAGAGGAAAAAGGTGAGGAGGAAAAATTTGACAGCATATTATTCGAAGAAGACATGTGACTAGAAGCACCAGAATCGAAAATCCAGTTGGTACCTGAGTTTCCTTGAGCAGCAAAGTGGTTCATGGCCTGGATAAACGTTGCTTGGTCCCAGCTCGGTGATGAGGAAGAGGATGGTGATGGTGCAGGCAGCAGAACAGGTGGTGAAGACGCGTAGATCGGCATGTAGGCACCAGCAGACGTCGGAGGAGGGGCTGGAGCACTGTAATGCTGGTAAGTCGGACTAGGCATGTAGGTCGGTGCAGTCATGTAGGCTTGGTGCGGAGGGCGAGTGTCGAGGAGGCCCGGAGAGCCGGAGTGGGGGCGTATGCCCGGCGTCCAGGCGCCGGAGTACGCCGGGGGAGCACCAATCTGAGAGGGCGCGATCCAGGGCATGGGCCAGGCCTGGACAAGCCCTGTCCACGGGTCGTGCATCGGGCGCCAGCTAGGAGACGCAGGAGGTGCCGGGGCTGGAGGCGTCGGGCCGCTGGGAGGAGCCGTGGGTGGTCGAGGCGGCCGGAAGGTAGGGTTTTTGCCCCTGTAGTTCAGACTAGGGCACCACCCCGGAGGTGGCTGCACCGATGACGGAGGAGGCGGCGCAGGAGCAGCAGGAGCAGCAGGAGGTCGCTGGATCGCGACGAAAGCTTGATGGCGCGCCTCTTTATTTACGAGGGCACAGTCGGCCCACTGAAGCATAGGTCGTACCTCGGCGAAGGTAGGATGGGGCCGCATCATGGGAATAAAGGAGGCCTGCTTTTCGAAGCGGTCACCGAGCCCGGCGAGGAGGATGTTAATCAGTTGACGGTCGTCGACGGGGTCGCCGAGCTCTTGGAGTTCATCGGCGATCGTCTTGAGCTTTTGACAATAGACGCCGACGGGAGAGTCACCTTGGACGGTGTTGCGGAGCTCGGTGTGGAGGGTGTTGACACGGGCGTCGACGTTGTCTTGGAAGAGCTGTCGGAGGGCCGCCCAGAGGGCGGCTGCGCTTGTGGCGTCGCGAAACACGAGATTGAAGATCTCAATGGACACCCGCTGGTAGATCCATTGGATGATGGCGAGGTCGTCCTTGGCCCGGCGAGGATCTGTAGGCCGGGGAACGGCATGGTCGGCGACGTGGTCGAGAAGATTGCACCGACCGAGATGAACCTCGAAGAGATGACGCCAATGGTAATAGTTATGCTTTGGTAGATCTAAAGTGATTGGAATAAAGGGGCTAACATCTGAGATTGTATCGGCATAATGGATAGTTGGGAGGGTAGGAGAGGGTAGAGCAAGGGAGGTGTTGGAGGTTTGACCGGCGTCACCCAGGGAAGCGGCGGCGGCGGCGGCCTTTTTGGTGAAGTAGTCGAGAGGGGGAGGAGGGGGCGGCGTCGGTGGTGGCGTCATGCCCTAAGATCTAATTGTCTGATACCATGTAAATTTGATTGACTTGCATAATAATATTGCTTGAGGGGTACAGAGTATATATAGGGTTACAAAACTTGTCGGCCAAGATTACTTAAACCGACTCTAAAACAAACTCTTAACAGATCAAAACCGACTCAACATTGTCTAGTCTAACACTCTTCCCTTGCATACAGTTCAAATAAAACACAATACAAGACAAGAAAAACATCCTGCAGCCACGGAAAATTATAAACCCCCTTCACGCACATGCTGAACACAAACCCTCACCAAATACTATCTCCATTCCAGGGTATAAGACGCACGGGCATTCAGTTTGACCCAAAAAAAATAAACATCCGTATCTTTGATTATATTGTGCGTAATTAGTACCGTTAGATTCGTATTGAAAAAACACTTCTGAATGGTGCCAATTTTGTATCAAGATTGTTTATATATTTGGAGCAAATCCTGGTTAAAAAACACGCGAAACGAGGACGAGTTATTCCTTGAAACAGAAGGGAGTACAAACTCACGAAAGAAACAGGTCTTGAATTTTATTTCCGCATTCTACATTCTGCATCGAGGTCCTCTGTTTCGACCGTAATTACCGTAGGTCGCAAAAAACACTGAATCAGCGTGCGAGGACGGCGACGTGAACCCGCCGCTAGCATCGCCGATGGACGACGACGATATCCTCATCGAGATACTCCTGCACCTCCACCCCCGGCTACCTTCCTCTCTCCCCCGCGCCTCCTTTCTGCTACCACTACCTTCCTCTCTGGAACCGCTGGTGCCGCATCGTCACTGACCCCCAGTTTCTCTGTCGCTTCTACGACTACCACAGGGAACCCCCCATCGTCGGTTTGATCTTCAAGTTCAACCCTGAAATCTATGAATCCCCCTTCAGATTGATTCTAGATCCGCATGATCTCATCCCGCCCAAGCGCTTCTCTCCGTGGCTCGATGGCATGGATGGTGGCGGCGGCATCTAGTCCTTCCGCGGCTGCCTTCGGGCTTTGGGGAAAGTGATGTTAAACACAGATGTGCGGTGCCTTGTCTGTTTACTGTTTCTTGTCATACTCAAGAATATCTCGCTTCCGAAGTTTTATGCTTTAATCAGACCGCACATATGACGAAACATACCGCACATCCACACGTATATATCACATTCACCACATGTTAGAGCATCTCCACTCGAGCTCCTATATAGGCTCTAGCGGCAGCAATTTTTAGACCATATGGAGAGGCGTCGATTATTTTCTTAGCTTAAGGGGAGAGTGTTCCTCCCTCCCAATAGTTACATATTCATTCATTTCAATTATTCATATACATAGATAAACGAAGGGCGATTCTACATGCCAACTCCGTGCCATCCTAATCAACTATGCCGCTGTCACTATCGATGTCGTCGTCTTCGCCAACGGTGTTGTCCGTCGCGTCGTCGTCCTCTTCCATGTAGGAATCAAGGTCAATGATACCGGAGGCCTCTTCCCTACTCATGAATACTTCATGGTGTGCCGCCTCGGCTTGACGGCACGCCTCATCAATAACATTGTAGATCGTATGCCCGCGCACTGCCCAGAAGCGGTGTCTCCCTTTGGGGTTGCGCATATCCGGGTGGAGCTGGCGCCGGTGAGCTCGGCATAGCGCAAGATCCTTCGCCCGCTCCTTCTTGAACCGCTTTGTCCAGTACGCTCTCCTGGGCGCAAACCGGTCCATCACCCTCTTCTGCTCCGGCAGCTCACGGCGGTGATCCTCTATCTGCATCGCCAACCGGCCTAGCTAAGCTCAAAGCCGACCGGAAGCCTCGCGCGACGACGCGAGGATGTCTTGGTGCACGAACATCACAACCTCGTAGAAATTGAGGTTGGCCCTCTCCATGGCGGCGACGGTGGGAGGAGGAACGGGGGAGGGAGGGTGATGACTAGGTTTCATGCGTCCAATAACAGAGTTATTGTAGTACTTGTAGCAGCAAATATTTATTAGAAAGTTCGTCCCAAGGAAGCTTCGCAAATAGAAATAGCACAACCCTGTAGCCACGTTGTCAGTGTAACCACGTTCATACCCAAAATGGTGTATGGAAATATTCTACTCTATAAGTTGCTAGGATAATAGTAACTGAGAGAGTATTAAAGTAACTAATAACAAAGAACAAATTGAGAACAAACTAAACCAAAGATGAAAGTAAACAAATGGGTTGTACATGCAGAATTGACTAGCAGAGTAAAGGCGGTGTCTAGGCTTTCGGTCTCTCTAGTACTAGAGTGAAAACTATGTAGCCATCTATTGGAAATTACACAAAATAAATCTTTAGATAAATAAACAATCCCTAATGATTCCGGGTTGTCACACGTGTGTACTATATAGATCCTCACATCGTTATCACTCGCGCAACTCAATAATACACTCCAGATCAAAGGATCACATGAACTCATCTATCTCCTCCTTGTCACTAGGGAGAGAGTAATATAATAAATCAAGCCACAAACTCTAGGGTTGCATACTAGATCATACCTCAACCTAGAATCGAATCAATTACTCAAACATAGATGAACAATAACACAAAAAAGGATTCATTGAGATCATCATCATGTTCAATCTTACAAATACTAAATACAAGAGAGAGGGAGATGGAGGCATTGATGGAGATGGAGATGGTGATGAAACCAGTGCTTGATGCGTGGTGGTGTTGATGGTGATGGCCTCCTTATATTCTTCCTCTTGCTTGAATGGTGTGGGTATGTAGATGGAGATCTGGATCTTGGAGGTGTGGCGGCTATGGAGATGGCATGGCGGCAGGGCTCCGTCGTGGATGTCTATGGAGAGGGGGGCTTCTCCCTTGGCTCCTCACCTCTTTATATAAGCCTATGGGATCCCCCAATAGTTCCCAATACATTCCTTTAAGGAAGGTCTAGCAATAAACAAAGATAGATTCTGTCAAGAACCGCGTCCAGAAACACAGTTTCCTGTGTCTAGACTCGTGGTACAGGCGGGTGCTACGACCGGACTACAGGTAGTTGAACGCATTGTATGCTTTCACAATTTGACCTCTATTTCTTCATACGAACTCCGATTTTGGTGTTCTTTGGCTCATTGGAATTATATGAACGAGGGCTACAACACCATGGCCTTGGTTATTTATTTTGAGTTTATGGAAAATCCACTTTTTCCACCTCTTAAATGGCTAAGTCTGGTGCATGCAGCTCCTCCATATTGCATCCTGAAATGGATCGTATGGGCACCTAGAGGGGGGTGAATAGGTGCTAACCAATTTTAATATACTTTTTCAATTTTAGGCTTGACACAAAGTAAATTCTCTAGATATGCAACTACGAGAATTTCCCTATATGTAACCCTAACTACTAAGCACGTAAAAGAGGAGCGAGGAAACCGTAGTGGAGCACGCGGAGACACAGGGATTTGTTTTACCGCAGTTCCTTCCTTGTTAGGGAAGTACGTCTGCGTTGGAGGGGTGGGCGGTTCTAAGACCACCACGCCACAATAGGCCTCACCCTATTCTCCGATGGATCTCGCCACGAGAGGCCTGATCCACCTTCTCCACTATTGGATCCCTTCGAGGCGGGAACCGGTGCCTTTTACAACACTATCGGGCACACACCCACAACCGAATTGGGGCTCCGGGATGACAACAAGCTGTCACAAAACAAGGTTTATCAATATAAACAAAAACAAGGATCTAGATCTTTGCAAGAAATACTAGATCGGAGGTTCTCCAAATGAATGGAGAGGAGATGAAGCGCTTGATTGCTGATGATGAAGGTCGAGTTCTCCTCCTTGATTCCCAAAGGGATGGGGCCTTTGGATGGATCTAGGTGGAGCACTCTTGTATGAACTTTTGAGATCTGATCTTTCTTTTCGAGATGAATCAAGAGTTACAGCGGGAGGATTGGCTTAAATACCCCTCCCAGATCCGTTGCACAACTTTGGGGCGGATTATCCGCTTCACTTGGCGGATTATCCGCCCGAAAACTCGCCCAAGGCGGATTCTCGGGAAACTCCGCCTCTCGGGCTTGCGCCTAGGTGAAACTTGAGAATATCTTGGGGGCGGATTATCCGCCCCCTCTGGGCGGATTATCCAGCAGAGCCGGAAAGTCCGGCCAAACTCCGCCTCTCTGGGGCTTGCTTGGCGAAGAGCGGAGCGGATTATCCGCCCACAGGCGGATTATCATTTGGCCGGAAAGTCCGCCAATGTTCCGCCTTCCGGGCTTGCGCAGCTTGAAGAGGGAGGCGGATAATCCGCCTGGTGGGCCAGATTATCCGCCCCAAAGGTAGATTTCTGAGCTGCAACACTTCAACACACATTAAATGATCCTTGGTATTGTTATCTAACACACAAAACACTAGGGATTAAGAAATGTTCTTTCAATCTCCCCCTTTTTGGTGTTAGATGACAATACTAGGATTTGCAAAGAGACCGGCAAGTGCCACCTTAGATAATGAAAGGCGCTCCCCCTAGATGTGTGCATATTTAAGATTTGCATTTGAATACAAATACACACACTAGGTAGAACACTACTTTTAAGGTTTGGAGAGAAAAGTCATACCACCGGAATCTATAGCCAAGGCATACATAGAAAATTCCATGAATCCATATGTCATCAAATATGCTCCATAATTCCATAATTCCATGGGGTCCATGATAGATAAATCCAGAAATCCATGAATACCAAACATAGTACCAAACTGTGGAGTACGACATAGTCTTACACAAACAACCACAAATAGCAAACAAGTTCACGCTAGAAAAGGCACAAGCAAGCAAATGAAAAACGACTAAAAACGAAAAGCTTGTGCCCGACCCTTGCAAATCCACGAGACCTAATAGAACTACTTCTCCCCCTTTGGCATCGAAACGCCAAAAAGGAAGAAGAGCGATGCTAACGTCCCTGGAGATCACTCCGCCTCATCCTCATCGTAGTCATCCTCGTCCCCTTCCTCTTCATCATACTCATCATCATCGTCATCAGCTGGAGGAGTGGGTGCCCTTGGTGGAGGGGGAAAGAGACAACTCTCGAGCTCGCCATAGTTGATCCCTGAAGTGTTCCAATGGCGTGCGGATCCGGCGTGGGTGGAGGTGGATTGCCAGTGGCACCTGAGACATGGTGGAGGATAAGCTGCTGCGTGTGATCCCTCTCATGATCCCTGAGGTACGCCTCATATTGTCCCTTGTGAATGTCAATACCCATGCAAAGAATGTTCCGCTGGAACCAATTAAGCTGCTTGACCTCACGTGCCATTGGGGACACCGGCGAGCAGCGACCACTAGCCCGAGCATCACGCATGAAGGACTCCGGGGCAGTGGAGGGGTGATGAGTCTTCTGAGCCTTGTTGTATATTTTCTTGGGCTTATGAACACCATCCAAAGCAGTGCCAAACTCTTCATGGGGTAGCATATGCTTGACAAGCATCATAATGAACGGAGCATAAGGAATGGAGAGCCGGTTGATCATAGCATCCGTCATCTCATGAAAAATATAGTCCATGACATCCAGTTTGTAACCAGTGGCTGATCCAGAGTTAGTGGCACACTCGTGAGCGAACGCAAGGAGAGGAACAAGGTGGCCACGGATCCTGTCATTGTTGCCACCACTAGGCGCGATGCAGTCCCGAAACATGCCAACAAGAGCGGCATACAAGGGAGAGAGACCAGCGAAAGTACCAGCAACACCATCAGGAGAAAGACAGGGAGCCAGAGCAGTGTCCTTGGATGGCTTCAAGGGAGTAATGATGCGGTGACCAGCGGGAGTGTCACGGCCATGGAAAGCATACCCAAGAACCTGCCCAAAAATGCGAAAGTCTGACTGAAGCATGGTAGTCCCGGTCATCCACTTCATAGTGCGGCGCTCATCACCGCAGATCACAAGAGTAGAAAAGAACTGGCGCATACGTAAGAGTCATAATCGTTCGGATTGGTCATGAGGTGGTGAAGCCCCATCTTATTGGTCACATCCAATGCCTCAAGGAGCCTAGCCTTGGATTGAGCCGCAGTCAAGTTGATGGGATGCATGGGGCGAATCTTGAGAGAAGCATAAACATCATCATGGATAGCCCGAAAGTGAGCATTCCAAAACATATTGTCCTCGGGTTGGACATCACTGTCAACATCATCATAGTAGTCTGCCTGGCGAATGGTGGCATACTGAATGCTGTCCATAGACTTGTAATTGGGCGAGACTGTTTGCCCTTGCGAAGCGGTTCGCTTAGTTTTCTTACTTGCCTCGGCCATCCTTGCAGCCTCTAGCTGCCCTGTGGACCTCTGTTTAGTCAATAAACGTCCCTTCCGCAGGTGGGTTTGAGATAACGGGACGACGGACGAAGGTCTTGGTCGGCTTGGAACCACCTGTGAAAAACATTGAGAGAGGTAGCAAGGAGATGA
Source organism: Avena longiglumis (assembly GCA_030063025.1). Lineage (NCBI taxonomy): Eukaryota > Viridiplantae > Streptophyta > Magnoliopsida > Poales > Poaceae > Avena > Avena longiglumis. The sequence continues at coordinate 448,137,661 of CP125974.1, read as the reverse complement.
GCATACACACAAGTCCAGGAGAAAGAAAACATGGAGAAAGAGTAACAATGCAACCCCATAACCAATGATGTGCATGAGCAGAATCAGAACCAAAACAGACCAGAGTGTAATTCTCCAGGCCGGATTATCCGGCCCTGGCAGGGGCGGATAATCCGCCCCCCGCAAAAAAATTCTGGATTGGCTCAGATCTACCATGGCAAAACAGATCGAGTACTAGGGTTGCAAGGCTACTGATTCTAGCATGTAAGAAACAACACCAAGAACCTTCTACAACGAGATTTCCACCAAAAAGAATACATCCCATACAAAAGGATAGAGATGAGGGAGTTACCCTCACTCATTGGAGGAAAATCGCGGAGGAGAAGATACCCGGAGGCGAGGTGAAGAAGATCCGGGGAGAGCCCGGAGAATCCGGTGGTCAAATCGACTCCGGGAGAGGCGGATGCTCCGGCGGCGGCTGGGGGCAAGGTAGGGTTGGGGGAGGACTGCTCTGTTTGAGTCTGCCCTCCCCGACCCAGCCTATAAGGGGCTGATTACAGGCGGATAATCCGCCCCCACTTAGGGCGGATAATCCGCCCCCGTAAATTCCGGAAAATGTAATCAGGCCAGAGCACCCTATCAAATCTCTCGATGGTGTTTTAGAGGACTTGTGTGCAAGAATATATGGTTCAAGGAGGGAGGGAAAGGCTTGGGTGGAGAGAATCAAACTGAGATGGTACTACACACCCAAATTTGCAAGAATCAAATCAATCAAAAGCCAACTTTGAGTGTGTTTTCCATAAGAACAAAAGGTATGCAAGAAAATCCAACGAGACCCATGAAAAACCAACTCTTCTCGAGGAAGAGGGCGGTGGCCGAAGCCACCATGTTGGAGCGCATGGCATGACACCGCGAAGATGTATCTTGAGTTCAAAACCAATGCTCATCGATGACCCACATATCACAAAATGATATTAAGGGAAATGATTTTACTTGCTTTCGGCATGATAGGGGGAGGGTTGGCCCAATCAATTAGGACCACACTCCCCCTATGTCTATGCCCACATCTAAGCCAAATACATGAAAAAGAGCAAGTGAGTGTGCAAGAATAGTCAAGCCAAGCTCCTTGAATCTACGATATTTAGCTCATTCCGCAAATAACAAAATCTTGCTTCATCGAGGGGCTTCGTGAAAATATCAGCAAGTTGGTTCTTCGTGCTCACAAATGACAGAGCAATATCTCCACGAGCAACATGATCCCGAATAAAGTGGTTGCGAATCTCTATATGTTTTGTTCTTGTATCTGCATGTGATTGTAAGCAATTTTGATAGCACTTTCATTGTCGCATATAACAGGCACTTTGTCACAATTGACACCATATTCCTTTAAAGTTTGCCTCATCCATAACAATTGAGTACAAGCACTTGCAGCAACATATTCACTTCGGTTGAGAGTGAAATACAATTCTGTTTCTTTGATGACCAACACACTAGAGACCTGCCCAAGAATTGGCATGCACCAGAGGTTGATTTCCTATCATCTTTGTCACCAGCCCAATCTGAATCGGTGTAACCACACAGAGAGAAACTTGAACCCTTGGGATACCATAACCCAAAATTTGGGGAATGAACCAAATATCGGAAGATTCGCTTGACCGCCACTAAGTGGCTGTCTTTAGGAGCGGCTTGGTACCTTGCACACACTCCTACACTTAACACGATATCGGTCCTAGATGCGCAGAGGTAAAGGAGAGAGCCGATCATGGATCGGTATACCTTTTGATCCACATCTTTACCCTTGGGATCGAGCTCAAGATGACACTTTGTTTGCATTGGGGTAGCAACGCCATTGAGATCCGTCATCTTGAACCTTTTAAGCATGTCTTGGATGTATTTAGCTTGATTAATAAAGGTTCCCTCTCTAAGTTGTTTGATTTCAAATCCAAGAAAGAACCTGAGCTCACCCATCATGGACATCTCAAACCTGTCAGTCATAAGCTTTGAAAATTCATCGTTAAAAGCTTGGTTAGTAGAGCCAAAAATAATGTCATCTACATAGAGTTGGCATACAAAAAGCTCCCCATTGACCTTCTTAGTAAAAAGAGTGGGATCGATTTGCCCAACTTCGAATCCACGGTCTAGCAAAAGCTCTTTAAGGTGCACATACCACGCACGTGGGGCTTGTTTAAGGCCATAGAGCGCCTTATCGAGTTTGTAGACATGGTTCGGAAATTTGGTGTCCTCAAACCTCGGGGGCTTCTTGACGTATACTAACTCATGTAGAGGACCATTAAGGAAAGCGCTCTTAACATCCATTTGTTGTAATTTAAAATTATGATGAGCTGCATATGCAAGAAGGATACGGATTGACTCAAGGCGAGCCACAGGAGCATAGGTCTCGCCAAAATCAATCCCTTCTACTTGAGAGAATCCTTGAGCCACGGGTCGTGCTTTATTCCTCACAACAATGCCATTTTCATCCTGTTTGTTCTTGAAGATCCACTTGGTGCCGATAACATTGCGGCAATCCTTTGGCTTTTCTACGAGCTTCCACACTTTGTTGCGTTCGAAGTTGTTTAATTCTTCATGCATTGCAACAACCCAATCGGGGTCTTCAAGAGCATCAAAAACCTTCTTTGGTTCAACCATGGAAATGTGAGCTTGATGATCACAGAAGCTAGCAAGCTCTCTTCGAGTGGATACCCTTCGTCGTAGATCACCAACGACCTTGTCAAGAGTGTGACCTCTTAGTTCAAGGTTGCGATCAGCACGAGCCTTGCGACGAGCCTCAATATCCTTATTGTTTCTTGAAGGAGTGGATTCAATTGTTGTATCCTTGTCTTGATTACTGCCTTGTCCTTGATCTTGGTCACCGGTACTGTCAGAAGATTGATGCTGAACATTTTCTTCAGGCCCGGATAATCCGCCCCTTGGAGGGGCCGGACTATCCGACTGGGTGGAGTACCGTAACCATCTTCCCGAGAAAGCTCGATCGATTTGAGACCTGGGCCGGATAATCCGCCATGGGGCCGGAGAGTCCGCCTGAGCTTCAGAGTTGTTGACTTCTCCTTGGATCCTCTGGAACAAGTTGGAGTGCTGGCGGATTGTCCGCCTTGGAGGGGCGGATAGTCCGGCCTGGGACTACCAACTTGTCCAGGGGACAGATGGTCTTCAGCAGATTGTGGTGTTGGTGCAGGATTTTCTCCAACAGTAGGAGATTGTTGATCTTGTGAAGATGAGGGCTCCACTTGAGTGCAGCATTGTCCTTCCCGATCCGCCATAAGGGGTTCCTCAATGGGGCGGAAAAATCCCACGCCCATTCTTCTTATGGCATCTTGGGGTATTTCAACATCTGCATCACAAACATCAACTTGCCCTACAAAGGAGCCGTTATTTTCATCGAACTCCACACTACAAGATTCTACAACAATCCCAGTGAGCTTGTTGTAGACTCTATAAGTGTGGGATTCGGCACCGTAACCAACAAATATACCCTCTAAAGCCCTGGATTCAAATTTTGACAAACGGACACCTTTAATAAGAAAGAAACACTTACACTCGAATACCCTGAAGTATGAGATGTTGGGTTTGTTGCCGGTAAGTATTTCATATGGGGTCTTGTCCAAGATCTTCCAAGGTAAAGCCGGTTTGATGAGTGACAAAGGATATGGCTTCAGCCAAAAATTATAAGGAGACTTAAATTCAGCTAGCATAGATCTTGCCATATCCATCAAAGTCCGGTTCTTCCTCTCGGCTACACCATTTTGTTGAGGGGTGTACGCATGGAATATTGGTGTCTAATCCCTCTTCGCTAAGAAACTCGTTTAAAGTGTAGTTCTTGAATTCGTGCCATTGTCACTTCTAATTGCCAATATGGGAACATTGTGTTGACGTTGAACTTCATTGGCAAAGTCGATGACGCTTTGTTGAGTCTCACTTTTCATCTTGAAGAAATATACCCATGTATATCTTGAGTAATCATCGACGATGACCAAGCAATATTTCTTCCCACCAAGACTTGCATGAGAAGGAGGTCCAAATAAATCCACATGGAGTAATTCCAAGATCCTCTTCGATGACACAATAGTCTTCCTCTTGTGGGGAGAATCATGCATTTTTCCTTCAACACAGGCCCTGCAAACACGATCTTTGGCAAAAGAGACATTGTCTTTTAGTCCAAGAATGTGGCCACCCTTTTGGAGACTTTGCAAAGTTCTCATGTTGACATGGGCTAAACGGCGATGCCATAGCCAGCCCACGTCGGCCTTTCCGAATAGACACATCGGACCCGAAGTGGTTTTCCCCGAGAAGTCCACCACATACAGGTCATTTTCGACGTATCCAACGAAAGCGACCTTTAGAGACTTGCTCCATAAGAGTACCACCAAATCATCATCGATAAAAATAGCAAAACCCATCTTGCCAAGGGCACGAACAGAAAGAAGATTATAGCCAAGGGTCTCAACAAGCATGACGTCCACGAGAGAGATATCGTGGGCAACCACAACCTTGCCAAGACCCAATACCTGAGATTTAGACTTATCACCATAGGAGACTGTGATATTATCAAGATTTGAACGCATCTCCGTGATGATCTCCTTGCTTCCGGTCATATGACTAGTGCATCCACTATCCAGCACCCATTTCGACCCACCGGAAGCATAGCCCTGCAAGAAAATTACTTCTTGGTTTTAGGTACCCATTTTTCAATGGGTCCTTTCATGTTAGTAACAAGGGTCTTTGGGACCCAAATAGACCAAGCAATAAATTCATCAAAAGGACCAACATAATAAGCATAAACATCGCCATAATCATCACAAAAGAGTTCATAATTGGATTGTGAGACCTCAAAACCAATATTATTAGTCTTGTCTTTTGTGACAACCTTCTCACCGTGCTTGTCTTTAATTGCACATTCTTGGTCTTGTTCTTCTTGGTTTTCTTCTTCTTGGACTTGGTGACATACCCAAGTCCTCTCTACCATGATTTGACCTTTGCTTGTCAAGGACTTCATCAAGCACACCTTTGTCCTTTGTAGTGGTGTCCTTGATCACTCCTTTTTCCACATTAGCATTTTTCTTGTTACTATATGTTGAGTTGGACGAGCTAGGAGTATCATATATGGCCAATCGACTTTGAAGCTGATCATGTGACTCATTGAGGATAGAGAACTCGTTTTTCAACGCCTTGTGAGCATTGTCCAGTTTCTCCAATTCCTCGGAGAGTCTATCATGAGCAGCCCCAAAGTCAATCCTTTCCTTCTTTAACTTCTTTGCCTTGGTGACCGCATTGTCACGTTCCTTAACGAGTTTAGTCACAATTTCTTCATGTGATTCTTCCATAGACTCAAGCCTCTCTTCAAGAGAGACCCGAGCTTCTTCTTCTTCTTCAAGAGCATTTTTTAGGCCAACTGATCCATAAGAGCCTCAAAACGAACTTTGTGCTCACCTTGCAAGTTAGTATAGAAATAATCCAAGGCAATAATCTCTTCTTTAACCTTAAGACTAGCAGGATCATCCATGTCTATCATAGCCTTGGGAAAGGAAGAGTTAGAAGAAGTTACCTCAGAGCTTCTTGCCATGAGACAAGTAGGATTCTTGTTGATGATGTTTTCGTTTGGAGAATCGAAGAGTGATGTTGATGTAGATGTGGTGGCTATAGCAGCCACCTCTTGAGAGCTATCGTCCTCGTCCTCATCTTCACTCCCCGATGAATATTCTTCTTGAGCTACTAGAACAATCTTTGGTTGCTTCTTGAAAGGAGCATTTTTCTTTACAAACTGTTTCTTACGTGGAGCTTTTGATTTGTCCTTGAAAATGAGTCTTCCTCCATTATCCTCTCTACTTTGATATGGACACTCATTTCGAAGTGCAACCGGTCACCACAATTAAAGCAAGTTCTCGACTTGGGACCATTTTCTTTTCTTCCATAGGCTCCACTTTTGCGATCTAGTTCAGCTTTAGCCTTGTTGGATCTTTCCAAAAGTTTCTTGCATAAAGAGCCAAGTATTGTCCGTGGATCCTTTTTATATCTTCGGGACAGTCCAGGCCTTCTACCGCATATTCATCATGATCAATCACACTAGTCTTCAAAGCCATGTTTACCCCCTTTTGCATCCCCATAGCTCGAGCACGAGCATCTTCGGCATTCTTGGCAGCCACTTTGAATGCGCCATTTCTTGCATTACCTCATTGGATGACATGAGGTGATAATTATGCCTACCTTGGAGACTTTTCAAATCTGTGGGCTCAAATGGCATAAGAGCACTGACATACTTGCGCTTGATCCAAGCATCATTAACATAAGCCGCGCCGTGGTTTCTGAAGGTAGTAGCTATTGCCTTGAGCCTCCTATACATGTCCTCGTGGTCTTCTCCATCCAAAGATATAAAATCCTTCAGCTTCATTGCTCAAGGCATCATATCTATTCCTTCTCATACTTTCATTTCCGATGAAGAGCTCGGTGAGAGCATCCCAAGCTTCTTTAGTTGTGCTAAGATCTCGAATGTGGCATGTCTTTATCTCCCACACCAAGTCAGATCATGTGTAGGGTCAGTAGCATTGAGTTGGCTATCGACCACTTCTATCCTTGTGAGATTGTTAGGATTTCCAACGTGAAGACCATTTTCGATGATCTTCCACAACTCTATGGAGGAACTGCACACATGAGATTTCATCAAAAATTGCCATTGAGAGAAAGTACAAGCTGACAGTTTGGGTGGATCACCCCTATTATGTATATGTGGGTGAGGAATAGGCGGATCAGGGGAATACACATGAGAAACCTCATTGTATCCATCCTTACCGCTATCCTTTTTCGAGGAGGAGCTCTTACTTGTATCATCACCTACCACTTCGTTATCTTTGGAAACAGTTTACGTTTCCTTGGATTATGAGTGGTATCCTCGAGTTAGATGGAGGTGATCTGCGGATGTGGAGACGCATTATCAATTGACGCATCTCTTCCATCTTAGCCTCCATAGAACTCACCAAGGTTGTTTCCAACGCCTTGAGATCGCTCATGGTGACTACCTCCGAGCATCACTCCCATCTCCTTGGAACCCATACTTCTCTTAGGTCATTAAGCCCGAAATAAGAGCCGAGGCTCGATACCAATTGAAATGGATCGTATGGGCACCTAGAGGGGGTGAATAGGTGCTAACCAATTTTAATATACTTTTTCAATTTTAGGCTTGACACAAAGTAAATTCTCTAGATATGCAACTACGAGAATTTCCCTATATGTAACCCTAACTACTAAGCACGTAAAGAGAGAGGAAACCGTAGTGGAGCACGCGAGACACAGGATTTGTTTTACCGCAGTTCCTTCCTTGTTAGGGAAGTACGTCTGCGTTGGAGGGTGGGCGGTTCTAAGACCACCACGCCACAATAGGCCTCACCCTATTCTCCGATGGATCTCGCCACGAGAGGCTGATCCACCTTCTCCACTATTGGATCCCTTCGAGGCGGAACCGTGCCTTTACAACACTATCGGGCACACACCCACAACCGAATTGGGGCTCGGGATGACAACAAGCTGTCACAAAAACAAGGTTTATCAATATAAACAAAAACAAGGATCTAGATCTTTGCAAGAAATACTAGATCGGAGGTTCTCCAAATGAATGGAGAGGAGATGAAGCGCTTGATTGATGATGATGAAGGTCGAGTTCTCCTCCTTGATTCCCAAAGGGATGGGGCCTTTGGATGGATCTAGGTGGAGCACTCTTGTATGAACTTTTGAGATCGACCGTTCTTTTCGAGATGAATCAAGAGTTCGGCAGGAGGGATTGCTGGCTTAAATACCCCTCCCGGATCTGTTGCCCAACTTTGGGGGCGGATTATCCGCCCCACTTGGGCGGATTATCCGCCTGGAAAACTCCCCAAGGCGGATTCTCCGGGAAACTCCGCCCTCTCGGGCTTGCCTAGGTGAAACTTGGAGAATATCTTGGGGCGGATTATCCGGCCCCTCTGGGCGGATTATCCGTGGCCGAAAGTCCGCCAAACTCCGCCCCCTCTCTGGGGCTTGCGCCTTGGCGAAGAGCAGGGGGGGCGGATTATCCGCCTGGAAGTGGATTATCCGCCTGGCGGAAAGTCCGCCAATGTTCCGCCCTTCAGGGCTTGGCGAGCTTGGCGGAGGGAGGGGCGGATAATCCGCCCCTGGTGGGGCCGGATTATCCGCCCCCAAAGGTAGATTTCTGAGCTGCAACACTTCAACACACATTAAATGATCCTTGGTATTGTTATCTAACACACAAAACACTAGGGATTAAGAAATGTTCTTTCACATCCTCTTGGTTCCTTTTGCCTTGCTTTATCACTACAAGAATCTGAACGGTCCATGATGATCTGATATCGTCGTGGATCAATGGAAAAACGTTGTAGATCACCATCCACGATAAATTTTGCAACAAAAAAAAGGTCATGAACCTCACGTCATAATCCGATTCGCGGCGTTTTTTCGTCTGAAAATGTCATGGCCATCCATGACGGCCTTAAATTTTGTCGTGATAAATAGGACTGGCCCAGCCCAGGCCCAACTGGTCGTGAATTTTTTCCATCACGGTCGACTCCATGTTGCAGACAGCACCGCTGGCGGCCGTTAGAGACGTCAGCTGAAGCCGTGTTGGCCGTTAGTAACATCATCGTCGTCCCAAAGTTTTATTTTTGTCCTGGCTTATTTTTGTTCTCGGAGCATCCATGACATCATACATACCGTTCCTGACGTCATCAAGGTCGTTCCTGATGTCATCAAGGCCGTGACGAATTTGTTTTCTTTGCCACTTGTCTGTGGCCTTTTGACACATGGATTAATTGGACGACCCCACATGGGTCATGATGGGGATATGCCAATCGGGGTATCCATGAAGGTAGGAAGAGACTGGCCCACGACAATGTCGACTGGGCCAGCAATAACAGCGATTGGAAAGGAGGATTCGAAGAAGACCGGCAACTAGACGCGAAGGCCAAAGACCATAGTTAGGCCCAGTGGGATTAGGTCAAAATCCCGAAACCTTTACTGATTTGGTTGAGATCCTGTAAAATCCTAGCAAGTCTCCTCTATATATGTCGTGGTATTGCCGACGAGTACGCCATGGAGGGGTCCTCGCAGAGCGTGTTTAGAGCGGTGGGGGAAGGTGGCAGGTTGGTGGGTACGAGGTAATGATGACTCCTTGATGGCGCCAGAAAACTTGGTGGGTGATGTGGAGTCTTGTTGGGAACCCCAAGAGCAATGTGTGAAGAGTACATCAGCAAGTCTCCCCTCAGTTGAGACCGAGGTTATCGAACCAGTAGGAGTAAGGAAACGTCACATACGTGTTGCAAGCAACGCGGAGATCTACACAACACAAACTCAAGACTTTGCCCCAACGAATCAGTGAGGTTGTTAAGCTCACCGATTTGCTGTAACAAAGGATTAAATGTATGGTGTGGAAGGTAATGGTTTGCAGCAAGTAAACAAGTAACAGTGGAAGGTGTATCAATGGTAAAGATTGGACCGGGGTCCATAGTTTACTAGAGGTGCTCTCCTTAGATAAACAACATGGCATGAAGGGTAAACAAATTACAGCAAGGCAATTGACAGGAACTGAGCAAGGCATAACAATTGAATTACTAGCCAGAAAGATCCTATGAGGTTGATTGGGCAATATAACAATATACATAGACCGTAATCCAACTGTATCTATGACTAGAAGTCCACCTTCAGGTTATCATCCAAACCCCCTCTGGTATTAAGTTACAAGCAACAGACAAATGCTTTAAGCAAAGTGTGTAAGGTAAACAGTCCACATGTTCCACGAACAAGAGACTGTTGTTTTCTCCCTAGTAGCAACAACACATCTACTCCCTCCAGTTCATAATATAAGACGTTTTAGGATCGGTAGTTCATTTTTCGTCACGTTACGAAAGTTTTTGTATTTCCTTTTTACCCTCGCTCTAGTTGCACGGAATCCGCTCCCTCTCTGGCTAACTCCCGCACACCCAACCTCACCCGCAACCGCACCCTCCCAGGCCTCCCTCGTCAACTCCCTCTCTTCCGCGTCGCGCCTCCCCTCGCGTCCTCGGCTCTCCCCTCCACGCTGGCTCCCTCTGCTCGCTGCCGCCGCCTCGGCGCCCGGCGCTCTCCCCTCGCAGCGCAGGCACACTCCCCTCGCGCGGGTCGCCGGCGCTCTCTCTACCGCTCGAGTCGCCGACGCCCTCCCCCTCGGGCGTGTCGCTGGCACACTCCCCTCACGCGCATCGCGGGCACACTTCCCTCGCGCGCGTCGCCTCCCTCTCCTCCGCTCTCCAAAATTGGATTTTTTTTCTACTCCGACGGTCGGATCTGCAGCGACGCTGATATATCTTCTGCGGAGATGCTCGATCTGTCGATCCAATGTCATGGCGGAGCTCCAATCGTGCTGGTGATGGTGCGGTGGTGGTGGTGGTGCAGATCTCCAATCATGGTGGTGGTGGTGGTGGTGGTGCGGAGCTCCAATCGTACCTGGAGATGGTGGTGGTGGTCGCGTGTTGAGGGACAGGAACCGGTGGAGGAGATCCCGCAGCTTTGGAGAGAACGGACGGTGCGCTCGAGTTCGCCGAGCTGGCGAGCGCGGCCATGCTGGGCGTGCTGCCGACGCTGGTGTTGGTGTCACCTTCTTCGTCGTGCTCTCCTGCATCGTTGTTGGCAGCAGCGACATCCGCCTCGGCATTCATCAGCCGCCCAATAATCTTGCAAGGAGAAATCTTCTCTAATATTGTGATAGAAGTAGTTACAGAAAATTGTTGTACTGAAATTAGTTTGATCGTGTGCTCACTGAGATGAAGTCGAACATGGTCAGCTACTCACTGTATTAGGGGTGTTTTACTGTATTATTTTGGTCACTAATACTGAGTTGGTGCCTAATTACTAAGAATTTGAGTTGATCTTCCCATTTCCCTGAGTAGCATAATTACACCAAATTTATTTAGGTTCAGTTGATCTTCCCATTGCCCTGAACTTGGATCAGTGCTTGCTTGCTTTCATCATGTGTGTGTCTTGTTTTTTGAACATTGTTAGCCTTATGTGTGCTTGAGAATGGATTTGCGGTTCTTCCTGAAAAGGGAATTGGATAGACTTGCTAGTAGCTATGCTAATTTCAAAGTTTGTATTGCTGGGGTTAGTCCATTGCCACATTGGTGAAGTTAGTGACATGAATCTATTACTGCATGGTTGTTGACTTGCTACTGTGACTATTGTTGATTTTGCTCTCTTTTTCATATTTCAGTCATTGTAACACTGCATTAATTTGTTGAAGTACTAATTGTAACACCGCAGTACTGCACTATGTTGTCATAAAGTGGACTTGCTTGCATACAACATATACAATATGCAATAGCTTGCTTGCATGCATAACGAACATAATAACACACATGTGAAAAATACAGTATAGTAGCTTGCTTGCATAGCAACATAACAACACATACTCCTTGCACACCTTGTTCAGTGCACATTTTCTTGCACACCTTGCATATCTTGTTGCACATTTTCTTCCACACCTTGCACATCTTGTTGCACATTTTCTTGCACACCTTACATATCTTGTTGCACATTTTCCTCCACACCTTGCACATCTTGTTGCACATTTTCTTCCACACCTTGCATATCTTGTTGCACATTTTCTTCCACACCTTGCACATCTTGTTGCACATTTTCTTGGCCTACAATTTGTTTGGCATTTACATATACTTGTGCTGGAATTTGAAGCCTTATAGGTAGAAGACCAAGCCTTTCTAGTCTTTCTTTGCTTGCATGAGGGGGACTGAATCCATTTCCTCCTGCACGGTTCATGACCTCGATCATGCAAGCCTGTAAACTTAGAAAAATCTTGTTTAGATTAGAAACTTCGTATTCTTCAAATGCTTCCTCCACTCCTTTAATAAAATCTTGTAGAGTTTTAGGACTTCTTGTATCAGTTAGAGATTCTAAGGAGCGGAAAAACCTAAGATCAAGCACGTTCAGATCTGGGCTATTTGTCGGTTGTTGCATCAGCTTGATGGTTATTCTAGTGTTGCTGACAACTTCTCTAAATGCTTGATCATCCGGAAGAACGTGAGGCTTTGCATTATCTTGCTGAATAAGAATTGTCTGTCCCACATCTCCTGCAGCCCAAATATCTAAGATAGCGGGCAATACCTTGTCAATCAGAAACTCTCTCATCACATCTCTGTTGACCTTGATAGATTTTGTCTCCAATGTCCCTCTTGGTCTATTTTCACTTCTTCGTGCAGCTGGAATTTCCTTCACAAATGGCCAACAACCTATTTTGCCAGAAAAAGTCACATTGCCTGCACTATCGAACCGTGGTCTAGCAACAGCAGCTAGGAACATAACCTTTCCAATGCAATTTTTGCTATGCACAGTTCTTATAGGGACGTCTTCCTCTGGTAGTAGGTAATAATTCCTATTTTTCTTCGTCATGTAGAACCATTTTTCATCAATATGCACAATGTGGTGCATATTGGTGAATTTTGGGTTTGGATCTCCTCTAGTAGCTTCATCAACCATTGACAAGCAAAATTCTAGCCTATCCTTCTTATTATTTTCTTTTAGAGTTGGCTTCAAGGAATTTGAGTGCCTCCTTATGTATTTCATTTTGAATCTTCTGTACAGTGTAGTAGGATTGACTCCCAACTGCCAAGCGAGAGATTTGATAGTTGATCTCTTGTTTAGTGCAATAGTGGGCATTAGAGATAGATCTATGTTTATTGGTTTTTGTCCACATCTTCCCTTCTTCTTGTTAGAGACATCCACCTCCAAACCCTCTGCTATCTGTCTCATTGCATTTTTCCATATCCTTTGTATGATTTGGATGTCAGCTCCAAAAAATGCTGCTACATCTTTCTTGTCATTTTTTTTGAACTTTCCACCATTCTTCATACACTGGAAATGCATTGCTACATAAGCAGCAAATCTTTCCTGGTCGTTGAGAGATTTTCTTCGCCTCACTGTTTGCCCTCTCACATCCAGTTGTTCATCCATTTCATGATCACTTGCAACAAAATTGTACAAACACAGTCAATACTTTTCCTATGATATCACTTATGATACTGCTAGTCTGGATATAGTGAATTTGATGAAGCACAGTCATTATAGTAGCTTGCAGTACATATAAGATCTGAGCCAATAGGTTCTTGTCGCATTCATCTGAGCCATTCCTGTTTGTTCTTTCTAGAGACTGATTTCTCATGTTTCTGGTCATTCTCTTGTCCCCTATTTCTCCTGTTTGTTCTTTCTAGAGACTGATTTCTTGATTGTCTGTAATTAGGAGGAACTGCTATTGTCAGAGAGGCAGGAATCCCACCTGAGTTTCTTCTTTCAGCCCTTGGTACGCAGGTAAAACTCTGTTATTCTTGCTCTTCTCATGTTCCTTATCTGTGCCTCCTTACTGATTCTTCAGTTTATTACCTTGCAGCCAGTGTTATATTAATAGTTTTTCATGTTTTACAGTTACTCAAAATTGTTTTGGTTCTTATAACAATCTGGGAGTACAAGAGTACTCAAGATTGTTTTGGTTCTTATAACAATCTCACAATCTGGGAGTACAACAGACTCAGCACTTGCCATGTTTTTCAGCTGAACATGTTTTTACTATCATAATCTGAGATACTATGGACTATGGTATATATACCTTAAATACACACTGTTTTCATATCAAATAATTTCATCATCACAATTACCTGTAGAATCCTGCTCATCATGATCTTCCATTTCTTGTTCTTCCATTTCTTCATCTACACAAATATTGAAGAATAAACAGGTGCATTTCTTCATCTACACAGCTCGTACACATAAAGATTCATGATTGATAGATGACTAATGCACAACTGTATTCACTACTCCATATTATACCTGCATGTTGATTTTGATTATCCTCTTGTTCTTCAGGTGGTGGACTGAAGTTGAGGTCAAAAAGTGGCCGTGCCATTCTTGCAATTGGTGGACTACGAGTTGCAATTGGTGGATAGGTGAGGACCTTACCGGCGTCCTGGAGGACCTTGCACTGGGAGCACCTGGGAGATTAGGAGCAGGAGCCCTGGGCGATTAGGAGCAGAGCAGGAGGGTTCCCCTGGCCTTCTCCCCTGCCGGGTGGAACTGGAGGTTCGATCAGGAGAGGAGCAGAGAGTAGATGCTGGACAGTGGTGCGCGTGAAGGTGCTGGGCGGCAGGCGTGGAGGCGGCCGGCGGGCTGCGAGCTTTGATCGAAGCAGGAGGAGCAGATGAGGATGGGCGAGGCGGTACAAAGATAAGAGATGGCAGCGCGCGTGCGAAGGCTCACGGCCGGCAGCGAGCTGAGGGATGGATCCCGGCGATCTGGGTTTGGGATAGGTCCCGAGCTGGGTGGGGGGTTGATCGAGATGGGTGACGATGCCGATCTAGTAGTTCAAAATTTCAAATTACTGATCGTACCTGTTCGGACCAAGAGTAGAGGGTATTTTGGTACAATTCACGTTTTGGGCCCTGTCGGCACAGATTGTAAAACGTCTTATATTTTGAACAGGAGGGAGTATAACCTAAGATATTTCCGTCACTTCCCTTGGAAACTAGAGGCATGAACCCACTATCGAGCATAAATACTTCCACTTGGAGTCACTAGCAACTACTTGGCCAAGATAACCACTAGCAACGGAGAGCATGCAAGATCACAAAAAACACAGACATGATAGAATCATAAACATAGAACCATTAATCAAACCAACATAATAATCTCAATATCCATCGGATTCCCGTAAACACAACATGCATGATTACAAATAGATTAGATATTGATCATGAACGGAGATCACAAGATCTATACATGAAAGCACAAAGGAGGAGATACAACCATCTAGCTACTACATGGACCCATAGTCCAAGGTGGAACTACTCATGAATCATACCGGAGAGAAGGCCTTTGGGATGATCTCCCCTCCGGCAGGGTGCCGAGAAGAACTTCAGATCCCCCCGATCTAGGGACGATGGTGGTGGCGGCTACAGACGGTTTCGTGGATTTTTGAACGGGTGCCAAGAGTTTCTGTATCGGGGGCTTCTTATAGGAGAAGGGGGATACCGAGGCGGCCGCCAGGGCGGGCAAACCCTACCCAGGCGCGGGGTAGGGCCCACCCGCGCCTAGGGTGTGTCTGGCCCCCTGGCCGGCCTCCTCGTCTCTCCTCCGGACTTCCTGTTCTCCACGGAGAGTTATTGACTTTGGCGTTCGTCCCGTCCAATTCCGAGAATATTTCTTTACTAACTTTTCTAAAACCAAAAATAGCAGAAAACAGGCATCTGGCACTGTTGCAACTTGTTAATAGGTTAGTACCAGAAAACATGTAAAAAGCACCTCAAAGTGTAGAGAAGTAAAGCAAAGTAGATACTAAACAAACATGGAGCATCAAAAATTATAGATACGTTTCTAACGTATCAGCATCCCCAAGCTTTACTCCTGCTCGTCCTCGAGTAGGTAAGTGATAAAAGAATAATTTTTGAGGTGAACATGCACCCTCACAATAAAGATCCAACCATTTGCAAACATTGAAAGCTGGGATCAAAGAACTCTAAACATGTGCATGAAAAATGGAGTTCTAACAATAGGACATAGTAATTATGCATGCAACATGGCAAGCTACAAACAAAGATCATGAATAATATGCATTGAAAAATGTTTGTTTTTTTCACATGCAGAAAATATAGCATAGTGGCAATCAGCTTGTCCCTCATAGAGTAGAAATATAATGCATAGGACACCTGCAAAGTTCACAAGGGTGACTAGAAACAAATATCACATGAACAAGTAATAACACAATATGTATCAATTAATAAGCTTTGGAACATTGCACACAGACTCTCTTAATGGTGCCTAAAGGTAGAAGGTGGATACTCAAATAATGGTGGAATAAAGGCCTTTTGTAAAGGAAGCAGAGATTACAAGTTTCAAAAAGAGCTTACAAAAATTATGGTACTTATTAGCTTTCAGCCCTCATTGCCCCTATCATAAGCATCTTGAAGTGGTTAAGGTTAAAGTGGCAAAGCTGGAGTATATGCTTGATGAAGTATAAGTTGGCAATCTCATGTCCCTTGACTATGAGGGCTACACCTCATGGATACTCAACTTAGGGTCCATGTAAGTTCTTGTCACTGTAAGTATTTGAATATCATTGAGAACCGCCAACGGTGTATCCCTTGCACATGGCACGGGAGCTTTCCCATAACCAAAATGACAAGGCAAGCAGACAATGAGCATCTCAGCAATTCTTCTTATGTACCATGGGAATATGGTTTTTTTTCTCTCTTTCCTCTTTTCTCAATGTGTCTCTTTTTTTATAAGAAGAATGCTTCATAGATGTCACTATGGTGATGCTGCAAGTTTCCACCATTATTAGGGATGGCTTAGGTTAGCGGCCCAGGCATTTCTCTAACACAGAATACAAACTTCATGGACTTACAAGTTCCTACTTCATTTCACACCGGTAACATCCATAGACAAAAGAGCATGATATCAACTGAGTACAACAAGGTACAAGTGCAATGTTGAAAACGTTCCCTGTGACAGCACGGCTCTGCTAATCCCAACTTATAAGTGCAAGCATATACAACAAAGTTGCCTCAATGGTTCAAGTTTATTAGGGACAAAGAATAAAATGTGCCATAAAGTTCGTGAGGGCTTTAATCACTAAGTTTTCACATAACAAAATAGTTTTTAATTGGAAGATAGATGAAAACAAGAATATACTTTGGAATGGTGTAACTCACCATGCATAGGAGTTTATAGTGGACACTTTGGAATAACTTGGTTTCTTGGGAGTTGGAAGCATGAGTAGAACTTACTCATACAAGTGGAGGCTAGCAAAAGACTGGGAGCAACCAACTAAGAGAGCAATAATGGCCATAATTATGCAATGCAACAAAGAAAACTAATCAGATCAAAGAGTGGTACTACAAGTCAAGGACTAAATGATCATAGAGGCTAATGGTGACTTGTCATAGTCATAACATGGTGTAAGCATGTGCCAAGTCAACCCAAGCAAAACATCAAAGTAGAATACCACAATACTATGCTTTTGCATGCTAAAACAACGCATAATTTCTTCAAGGCACACTAAGCAATCCCACTTGTTTGTAACAAGACATGCTACAGCAATAATTACTAAGCATAATGCTAAAAAAACACCTAGCATGTCATGCTAAAGTCTAAGTCACAGTCAATGCAAGCTCCTTTTGCACTTCAAGCAAGAACTTACTATTCCTTTCCAAACACCAAGCAAACTTATTTGTAAAACAACACAACAAGAGCGGTGGTCCAAACTACTAAAGAAAACTAAACAAAATAATCAAAGCAAACAAAAACTAAGATGCTCCAAGAACAACACAACTGTGCATGAAACAATAAAAGTGAAGTGTCTAGACAGACCTGAGCTTTTTATTGATGAAGAAGGGGATGCCTTGGGCATCCCCAAGATTTGACGCGTGTACCTCTTGGATATTTTTTGGGGTGACACCATGGTGGCATCCCCAAGTTTTATCTTTTGTCCATTCTTCATCTAATTGCATCATTCTCTCTCTACACCTGAAATTTTTTCTTCATACAAAACTTCACACAATCTTCATTAGCAACATTAGCTTATTCAAAAGATATTAGACCACTATCAAAGCTTTGTAACAGCACGGGTTTTCACTAAAAACACAAGCTACTGAAGTAACTCCTTCAAAGAAACTCAAATTACCTGAAGAGAGCTCAAAAAGGAATCAATAAGAAGCAAATGTAAATAATGACAGAAATCTGTCAAAACAGAACAGTAGGTAGAAACAAATTTTTTTGAACATCTTGTGTTGCTCAAATAAAAAAGTTTTGAACTAACAAAAGTTAGCCAACATACTAGGGGATTTATTCGTAAATTGTGAGCTCAATCCGAGTTACAGAGCCTCCTCACGAATGTTTATGGTGGAGGACAGAAATCTGTTTTGGGACAACAACTCCCCAAATCTTAGTTCCCTCTCATTAGAGGTCATTCTTGGCACAAAAAGCAAACAAAAAGGATAAGGAGGGGTCATTACTGAAGTAATAACTTCCAAGACTCAAGGAAACTCTTGGGTTATCTCCCAACAAGTACTTTTCTTTAACGCCTTTAAGTTAGGCTTGATAGCTTGAGAAGATGCTCCCATAAGAACTATGAGTTGAAGTAAAAGAGAGCATCAAGAAGCAATTTCAAAACACATTTAAGTCTAACCCTCTTCCTATGTATCGAAATCTTGTACACAAATAAATTCACAAAGAACAAAGTGACAAGCATAGGAAGATAAAACAAGAGTAACTTCAAAACTTTCAGAACATAGAGAGGTGTTTCAGTACCATGAAAAATTCTACAACCATGCTTTCCTCTCTCATAATAATTTTCAGTAGCATCATGAATAAACTCAACAATATAGCTATCACATAAAGCATGCTTTTCATGATCTACAAACACATAATTTCTACCAAGCTCAAAAATAGTGGGATTAAAACCTTCACAAGTTTTACCCAAAGTAGATATTTCAAAAGGATCCACAGGAACATAATATTCATCCTTCTTTGGTAAGCATGGGGGACAATCAAATAATATAAGAGGTAAAGAGTTACTCTCATTAGAAGATAGACATGGGTAGATCCATTCTTCCTCCTTTTGTTCATCACTCTCCTCCTCTTTTCATGTAATGATCTTCCAGTTTCAACAACTTCTTCTTCCATAGGCTCCTGCAAGGCATTAGTCTCTTCCATTTGTGGAAAACACTTATTAAAATATTCAAGAATATAGCCATTGTCTTCCTTGTAATTATAAAATCAAAATTTAAGTATCTCATAAACCTCACATTCATAAGGTGCATCATCAGTATTTTCAAGCAAACTAGCAAGTTCAAATGCACCCTTGAAAGCAATATATTCCTCAGTTTGTTCCACATCATAAAATTCATAATTTCCTTTAACATAAGAAGATATGGTAACATTATCATTATACTCACATTGAAAAAGGCAGGTGTTTATACCTCCTGCAGCAACAAGCTTTATCAAAGCAATAAGTAACATTATAAGTGGAGCACACCTCTCTAGCAATAGTATTCAACTTATCAATTTGCTCCCATAATTGTTTCCCTTTTTGTGACAAACGGTGTTCCTTATAATAATACTTTTGTTCTTTCGTGAACCCACCTTGCCAATAAGAACTAGCTTCAAAGAAACCATCCATTGATAGAAAGCATGATTAAGCAAGGCAACAGACCAACAACTAGAGTAGGAACTAATTTTTTGTGTGTTTTGAATAAGGCAAGCAAACCAAGCTAGACTAATTTTTTTGGGTTTTTTTGAAAAGAGGCAAACAAAACCAAGCAAAAGAAAAAAAAGCAAACTAAAAACAAAGTAAAGAGAAAGGAAGTGAAGGATTCCCCTAGTGAAGACGTCCTTAGCCTCCCCGGCAATGGCGCCAGAAAAATTGTTGATGACTCCTTGATGGCGCCAGAAAACTTGGTGGCTGATGTGGAGTCTTGTTGGGAACCCCAAGAACAAGGTGTGAAGAGTACAGCAACAAGTCTTCCCTCAGTTGAGACCGAGGTTATCGAAACAGTAGGAGGAAGGAAACGTCACACAGGTGCTGCAAGCAACGTGGAGATCTGCACAACACAAACTTCAGAATTTGCCCCAACGAATCAGTGAGGTTGTCAAGCTCACCGGTTTGCTATAACAATGGATTAAACGTATGGTGTGGAAGGTAATGGTTTGCATCAAGTAAACAAGTAACGGTGGAAGATGTATTACTGGTAAAGATTGGACCGAGGTCCATAGTTCACTAGAGGTGCTCTCCTTAGATAAACAACATGGCATGAAGGGTAAACAAATTACAGCAAGGCAATTGATAGGAACTGAGCAAGGCATAACAATGCAATTACTAGCCATAAAGATCCTATGAGGTTAATTGGGAAATATAACAATATACATAGACCGTAATCCAACAACATCTATGACTAGAAGTCCACCTTCAGGTTATCATCCGAACCCCCTACAGTATTAAGTTGCAAGCAACAGACAGCTGCTTTAAGCAAAGTGTGTAAGGTAAACAGCCCACATGTTCCATGAACAAGAGACCGTTGTTTTCTCCCTAGTATCAATAGCACATCTACAACCTAAGAGATTTCTGTCACTTCCCTTGGAAACTAGAGGCATGAACACACTATCGGGCATAAATACTCCCTCTTGGAGTCACTAGCAACTACTTGGCCAAGATAACCACTAGCAACGGAGAGCATGCAAGATCACAAATAACACAGACATGATAGAATCATAAAGATAAAACCATTAATCAAACCAACATAATAATCTCAATATCCATCGGATCCCCGCAAACACAACATGCATGATTACAAATAGATTAGATCTTGATCATGAACGGAGCTCACAAGATCTATACATGAAAGCACAAAGGAGGAGATACAACCATCTAGATACTACATGGACCCATATTCCAAGGTGGAACTACTCATGAATCATACCGGAGAGAAGGCCTCCGGGATGATCTCCCCTCCGGAAGGGTGCCGAGAAGAACTTCAGATCCCCCCATCTAGGGACGATGGTGGCGGCGGCTACAGACGGTTTCGTGGATTTCTGATTGGGTGCCGAGAGTTTCTGTATCGAGGGCTTCTTATAGGCGAAGGGGGAGACCGAGGCGGCCACCAGGGCGGGCAAACCCTACCCAGGCGCCGGGTAGGGCCCACCCGCGCCTAGGATGGGTCTAGCCCCCCTGGCCGGCCTCCTCGTCTCTCCTCCGGACTTCTTGTTCCCCACGGGAAGTTATTGACTTTGGCGTTCGTCCCGTCCAATTCCGAGAATATTTCTTTACTAACTTTTCTGAAACCAAAAACAGCAGAAAACAGGCATCTGGCACTATTGCAACTTGTTAATAGGTTAGTACCAGAAAACATGTAAAAAGCACCTCAAAGTGTAGACAAGTAAAGCAAAGTAGATACTAAACAAGCATGGAGCATCAAAAATTATAGATACGTTTCCAACGTATCAGGTAACACAGTTTACGCAGGTTCAGATCCCACGATGGTAGCGGAATCCTACTCCTGCTATAAATCACTATAATGGCAATACGCCGAGTTACAAGAATTGGTTCGCTCTGCGCGATATGAGTTGATTGATGCCCTAAATGCTCCTTTAGGTCCGACTTATATAGTCACTAGATCCTAGGGTTACAGAGAAAGTCCTAGCAGGACAGGTTACAGAGTCCTACACAGTATACAATTAGTCTAACGTATCTTGCACTCCAAGGCTCCGGGTACGTCGGTGACTCCACTATGGCCTTCCTTCATCTGGCATGGGCCTCCCTTCTGGATCCTTCTAACTGGACCGCCCAACAGGCCACGGGTCTTGCTACCAACTGTGGGTCACTCAGGTTATCCGAATTAGAGACATGCAATGGTGACACTCATTTAGCATATCCCCAACAGTTTCCCAAGGAGAACTCCGAGATCTTGCACCGTCTTGCCTCTTCAGGTTGAATGTTCCGTCTAGAATGAATGTCGGCAAATCGTTAAGCAACATATTGTAGTCCTCCCAAGAACCCTGCGACACTCTCCGTCTTCGATACGTAAGTCGAAGAATCACTTAGCTTTCCATTGTACTTTTCTCGTAGCTGGGCAGGATCCGTCCATGCCGGAATCTTCATATGTGACTGCTCGTCTGCATGTGTCAGCAAGATGTCGTAGACCATAGGTCAGCGGCGCCTCGTAACTCACACATATGGAGAACATAATCATATCCGTTTTTACCGCGTGAAGGATTCGAAATGGTTGGAGGCTGCGGTGGGAACATGGCAAAATTTCCGCGCACACTCACGCACACGCTGTCCATGCATCAACCGTTGGATCAACTTGCACGAATCTTGACGCCAAGGACTATATATTTTAACTATGGTGGCATTTTACCTTTTCACCTCATTCTTCCTTGCGTCATCATCTTCCTCCAGCCAATACCCTCCTCGAGCTCTTCGCGCACACAGAGGAAAACCCAAACCCTTTTCCAATCTCCAACCATCTCCCTCCAACCCAATGGCTAGCAGCAGCGCACCGTCGATGACGGCGTTTGGCAAGGCCACGGCTAAGCCATCCAGTTCCATCCACGTTCCGCTGGAGGGCGTGGTGGTGCCGCGCAGTGCGGTGCTTGAGTCCACCGGCGGCGACAATATTTCAACGACACTAGAACCGTTGGAGGAAGAAGCTGACCCCCATAAGGGAGAATGGCGAGGTTCAGACATCTCCGAGAGCGACATCAATGAGATGATCTCTGAAGGGTACCTTCGTGCGGCGGAGGGCCTGGTCTGGCGGGCGGCGCCGACCGGCGAGGTCACTTCTTATCCCCAAGCTAGATAAAAGGTATACCTCAAGGCCCAGTTTGTGTGCGGCGTCTCCCTTCCAATTTCTGACTTCTTCATCCAGTCCTTAAACACTTACGGGTTCAACGTTAGAACCTTTCTCCGAATAGCATCCTCGCACATAGAAATTACGTGGCGTTATGTGACGGATACCTAGGAATTAGGCCTAGGTAAAGATCTGTTTATCTATTTCTTCACCGTGAAGAGGGAAGCCGGAGTGAGCAAAGAGGAGCTCAGAAATTCTGAAACAATTAGCTTCAAGATCCGGCCTAGCCGACAGTTCCCCAACATCGTAGGACACGAGTCCTGCAAGAACTGGCAACAGACGTACTTCTACGACCCAGATATCCCTCTAGCTGGCCGAGAAGTGTCGTACCCGGACTTCGTTGACGGGGCCGCCGCTGAATCCCCGACACGGAGATCAAAAGCCCTCCTCCCCTTCAATGATGAAGCCTCTCACGCCATAAGGCGGATTGACTGGTTTATAGAGATGGGTCTGATCGGCTTGAACCTAGCCATGTGCTAGTTCGTCAGGCGGATCCAACCTCTGCAGCACCGCGTGAAGCTTATGCACTAGTTGTAGGGGTTCATAGCATGGAAAACAAAAAATTTCTACCGCATACAAACAAACAAGCCAAGATCTATCTACTAGATTGTAGCAATGAGTCGATAGTATAACTCACCCTCGAAGATTACAAAGCGTTTAACGAGAGCAGATTCTCGTGGGTGATGTAGTCGTACTCTTGCCGATCTCAAGATCGTGTAGACGATCCTTTCGGCACTACGTTCCGGCAGCGCTTCCGCAGTCGGTCACACGTTCGGTACTCGACGAATACGTTCCTCTCCCTTGTTCCAGCAGGCAGCGGAGGTTGTAGCACTCTCCTCGTGATTCCGGTAGCACGACGGCGTGGTACCGGAAGTAGAGGGAGATCTCGCAGGGCTTCGCCTTAAGCCGGAGCGAGTATGGTGGACTATGAGAGAGGCCTCGGTGATCTAGGGTTTAGACGCACCAAGGAGAGAGGGCTAGGCCGGCGGCTAGGGCTTGGGGAAGCCCAAGTCGGCGGCTAGGGTTTGCCCTAGGAGGCGGCAGGAGCAGGAGGTGGTGGCACCGGCGGCTTAGGGCTAGGGTTTGGTGAGGGCAAGGTGTAGGTCTTGGAGGGGCAGCCCTGCCCCTCCTTATATAGGTGGGCGGGCGCGGACAAGGGGAGGGGAGTCCCTCCCCTACTCGGCCTCCTTGGCCGGCGGTGGAGGGAGAGGGACTTCCTCCCCAAGTAGGTTTCCTACTCTCCCTCCACCAAGCAAAATAGCCGTTTGACTTTTCAAATTGGCGTTTCACTTTTCAAACTAGGATTTGATTTATCCCTTTATTTTGCTCAGCGATGACACCTAGTACATGACGCAACCATTCCAACTTGTTATGACACATTCATGTACCCTTCCCCTCCGGAGTGCCGGACATTCCAAAACCTTCTAGAACATTCCCGATGAAAACACCGGAACCATTCTCCAACCCCAAAACAGGACTTTCCTTATATGAATCTTATTCTCCGGACCATTCCGGATCTACTCATGATATCCCGGATCCCATCCGAGACTCCGAACAACATTCGGTCTCTTACTCATCTTTCCATAACTACTCAACAACGTCGAATCCTTAAGTGTGTCTCCCTACGGTTCGTGAATTATGCAGACATGATCGAGACACTTCTCCGAACAATAACCAATAGAGGAATCTGGAAATTCATATGGCTCCCACATATTTCTACGATTACTTTGCGATCGAGTGAACCACTTACATACGATACCAATTTCCCTTTGTCTCACGATAGTTTACTTATCCAAAGTTTTGATCGTTGGTATCTCGGCATACCTAGTTCAACCTCGTTACTAATAAGTACTCTTTTCTCATTCCCATGATATGTGATCCCTTGTGAGCCAGTCACATGCTTGCAAGAAAATTGGATGACATTCCACCGAAAGGGCCCAGAGTATATCTATCCGTCATATGGATGGACAAATCCCACTCTTGATCCATGAGTCTCAACCAATACTTTCTGAACACTCAATGCCACCTTTATAGCCACCCAGTTACGGTGTGGTGTTTGATGTCATCAAAGCATCCTTCCGATGATGGTGATAAGCATGATCTCATGGTCGAAGGAATTAGGTTACTATGTATCAGAAAGCATATAACAATTGAACTATTAAAATGACTTGATCTTTATGCTACGCTTATCTTTAGGAGTATGTCCATCATATCATTCTCCTAACGATATGATCTTGTTGTTAATAACATCTCAATGTTCATGATAGGGAAACCACAATCATTTATTAACCAACAAGCTAGTATTATGAAGAGGCTTTACTAGGGACTTCAATTTAAGTTTACAAATCACACAAGTATTAATGTTTCCTTGTTAATACTATTATAGCATGAATGCAAACATTTATCATAAACACAAAGATATAATAATAACCATATTTATTACTGCCTCTAGGGCATATCTCCAACAGTCTCCCACTTGCACTAGAGTCAACTAATCTAGATTACATGGTAATATACCGAACACCCATGGCAGTTTGGTGTTGGTCATGTTTTGCCCTCGGGAGAGGTTTAGTCAACGGATCCGCCACATTCAGATCTATGTGTACTTTGCAAATCTTTATGTCACCATCTTGGACATGTTCTTGAATAGCGTGAAACGGAGCTTGATGTGCTTCAGCTTCTTGTGTGACCTTGGTTCTTGCGCATTGGCTATGGCGCCCATGTTATCACAGTAGATAGACATTGGGTCCAGCGCACTTGGAACCACACCGAGCTCTGTGATGAACTCTTTCATCCATATCGCTTCTTGTGAAGCCTCCGAAGCATCCATGTATGTGGCATCCCGCAAAACCACTACTAGAAAATCGCGTTGATTTTGTGCATCGCATCATCATAATCGCATGTCTTGTCTCGGTGCATCAAAGATAACATCAAGATGCATCTATCTTTGAAACCATTTTGCTAAAAACCCTAATTTTGTTTTCTATATTAAACGCCCCGTCTTTATTCAAAGCCCCAAAACCCGGGCTTGTCCGGATTATTTATTTTGTCTAGCATCGGTTTGCAAAAGTCCCGTTTATAAATAATAAATTTTATATTTATTTTAGTAGGGCGATCGAGCAGGCAACCCGACCCGACGACCACCCAGATAAAAACAATCGGTCCACCCTGCCAGCCTACCTAAATCCTAAAGCTACCCAGTTCCCTACCCACACACACCCTCCACCTCACCCGGGCCAATAGCCATGCGCCACCTCAGCTGACCTCTCTCCCCTAACCAACCATAGCCTGCCACCTACCCCCCCACTCTCTCACCCAACCCCCACCAACCCGCCCCCAAGCCACAGCCCACACACGCACATGCGCGCAACGCCCAGCGCATGCAGCCCACAACCCCCCTGGCCCCACCGGCCCCACCACCAACCCCCGCACGCGCCGCGTCCCTGTGCTTCTTCTTCCTCCTCCCGCGCCCGCCTCTCCCCCTCCGCTCCCAAAAAGCACCGCCACCAGCGCCCCTCCGCCTAGCTTCTCCGGCGTCTGGCCGTCTCCGACCAACCGCCCGGCTCCACACCTTCAAGCTCCCGCCGCCTTCAGGCCCTACCTCGCCGACCATGGCTGCTTCACCACCGCCCGTCGACCCCGCTCTTCCCTCTCTCCGGCCTCGCCGCCCTTCATTGGTGCTCCGTCGCCCCACCGTCATCTCCGCCGCCACCCCCCGCCTCCAGCTCCGTGGCTGGCAGCCCGAGACCCCGCGCGTGCCCCCGCCAGCGCGCCTCGCCCGGTCCCTCTCCGCGCCCGCTTCGCGCCAGCAGCCTCCCGCTCCGCAACCGTCCGACGCAGCGCGCCCCTCCTCGGCGTCGTCCTCACGCAGGCGTAGCACCTCGCCGCGCCGCCACGTGCCTCGCCACCAGCCAAGCCGCGCGCCGCCAGCCGTCGCTCCCCTCTGCGCCAGCGCCGTCGATCCTCCCGCCGCCACCGCGTCCCCCTCGCCGGACCCCTTTGCCCGACCCCAGTCGCCGCCCTCCGTTCTTCCGCCGTCGCCGGTCCTGCTCCTCGAGCTCGCCCGCCACCGGCTTCGTCCCGTGCTCGCCAGCGACCCCGGCTCGCCATCTCGCTGGAGCTGCGCATCAGCGCCCCGTCCGTCGTCGTCGGCCTCGCCCTATCCCGCGACCCCGCCTTGCCTCTATGTCCCGGTGTAGTGTCTGTGAGTTTGGTGTAACGTGTTGCGGTGATGTTAATGGAGCTGTTGGACAAAGAGGACCGTGACGCCCCGAGTTCTACTTCTTAGCGTGTCGCCATCGACAAGACCGCCACATGAACTCCTTCACGGATCCCAGGACTCCGAAGCCGATCCGAAGGCCGAACCCGCCGAACGCCAAGATCTCCTATCGGGACCCAAGGACGCCAAGACCCCGACACGACAAGAACTCCCTCCCGCACCGATGCCGAGAACGGGACGCCAAGGTCGCCTACGGGCAGCGAGCGCCGCCGCGGGCGTCAAGACAGATCCGATGCCAACCCAAGCTCTTCCTCTCGGACCAAGGCCGTGACCGGAACACCGAGTGCGCCGACACGAACCCTAAGACCACACCTCGACGCGCCAAGTTCACCAAGAACCGTTCCCGGAGTCCGGTTGTCGAGCCGAACCCGTGGAACCCCGAACCTCCCCAAGATCTACGCTAAGGCACGACAAGGTCTACCTCACGGAAACCGAGAACTTCCCCCTGAACGCCACGACCGTCGACATGACCGAGACCCCGATGCGACAAGACCTACCCCGGAGTCCGAGAACGACCCCGTCGAACCCTGGACCCTGAGACCGACCCCGAACCCCGGAACCCCAAGATCGTCGAGACCCCTCAATGTGTGAACCCTTCCCGGAACCCTATTTTATAATTAATAACCTTGTTGCATATTGAATTGTCATACTCGCATGCATATTTGTGTGGTTTGGGGCCTTATGCCGATTCACCTAATAATTAAATATGGGGCCCATATGCGGGCAAATCCAGCCTTATATTGGCCTCATTTAAATTCGTGTAGCAAACCCGGTGCTATCTTTTGCCATGCTAATGCAACATTTAATATGCGGGGGTTTAAACAACTTGAACCATTTAAGTAATTGTCGGGACCCCGGTTCCGCTTAATATGACCTAATTGCATCGCATCTTTGCCATGCCATACATCATACATGCATCATGCCCGATCTTCTGCCGTTGTATTAAATACTGCATACGGTGTTTCCTTTAGTGTTTTGCTTCTTCGCGGATGAGACCGTTGAGTTGATGTGAGCTTCGCCCCGTTCTTCGTATGAACCCTTCAACAATGTTTTCAGGCGAGCATCTCCCCCTTTCTACCTATCTTACTTTGCTAGTATTTACTTCCCTCCTGTTGATCTTTGCTATCTGTGTTGCGATGCTCTAGATTTCGTACCCGTGATATCCCTGGCAGCCATATATAGCCTTGGACACATCCTATTACCTGTTGTTTGGTAGATAGTTGGACCCGCGTGTCGTAGTCGCTTGCTCAAGTGTTTTGCTTGTCGTCAAGTACCACCTTTGTTGGAGAATTGCCGCATGTTGATGTTGAAGATGATCATGGTTTACTTATTGTTCACTTTAATTCCTGTTTAACAACTAAAATTGAATTAAGCAGAGGCATCGGTGGGTGATAGGTAAGATTTGGTTTCCGACCGCCCACTTGTGTCCCGTAGGACCCGAGTTCTTGACACCTGTTCCGAGATCGAGCGCGCTAACCACAGGTGGGGAGAGATGGGCCCCCCATTGATAATTACCTGATTTCAAAGTATTGTACTGGGGGCCACAACTAGTTTGAGGTGTTTTACTACCCTGTACTTATGCCATGTTTTCTGCTTTAATTACGTTTGTGCGAGGAGCACACTGTCTTGTTAGGAAGCGGAGTGATTTGCGGTATCGGCGGTCCCGTTTGGGGCGGTATCGTCGATATCGCCACGACGCAAACCCCGAGTCCGTCTCGGAGACCGACCGACTCCGTTGCGGTGTCGACTCGGTGGGGTGGCCCCGTGCTTGCTTTAGTGCAGGAACGTCGTGACTTAGGCCCCGCCGACATCCGATGGGTGTATGTTAACGATCGGCAAAAGGGTCAAGTGCTGTGGATACTTTGGTGCACCCTGCAGGTTTAATCTTTTAGAAGCCGTGTCGCGGTTATGGACGACTTGGAGCACGATGCTTGATCATAGACAACTATAACTAAAGTTTATTGTTTTAAATTGACTTGTTTCGATATGATTAGTAATCAGCTTCACTACAACGGAATGGCTAAGTAAAAGTACCAACAAGCTTTGGGTTTTGGGGTTATCTCATGATAATTGAATCGCCTAGTAAGTGATGCCACTATAACGGAATGACTAACTAAAGTGCCCATCGCTACTTTATCGGGACGATTATCTAAACGACTAGTAAAGTGCATAACTATAACTGAATAAGTAAACCGCCAACCGTGAGTTCCTCGGTTGACTTCCTCGTTTGGTCTCGAGGAAACACCAGGATGGGTTTGTTTGGTGATAGCTTGGTTGGATCCGGTTAGGTCATTCTTATCCTCTCTCGATATCCGCCAGTTGCATCGAGTCTCTATAGGTTGTTTAGTGCATCTTTGCCGCTTCAGCCCCACCATACCTATGTAGGCGAGGGCCGAATTCTAGCCTCGCTGTCTTGGCCTCGATCACGCTCCTCTTTTTCCTTTGCCCTTTGTCGGCACCCTTTTGTTTAAGCAGGTTTTGAGATCGGCGTCGTTAGCAAGGTTACCCTTCCGGCTTGGCACAGGCGGTTATGGATGCCATTGGTTATTCTTCAGGGCTCTTACCCCCATTTGCATCTTGTCCGTAGTCGGACGCCCCATCGTGTTCAAGGTGATTTGGATCTTTGTACCGTGTATTTGTATTCTTGACTCTTTGAGACACTGTTGTATATATATCTGTTCTGTGGGTCCCATCGAGGACTGTTGTGTAATGTTATTACTTTGCTTTCCACTCGCACGAAAGTGCCTGGTGGGCACCTTCGAATCGTTTCTATGCGGTTTTGGCGAGTTTCGCTAAAACTTGCATAGGGCCGATTCTGAGGGTGTTACAGAGTGGTATCAGAGCACAGCAGTTGCGATACCCCACAAGTCCATCCTGTAGGATAACCTAGCTAACGGCCGAAGTAGAGTGTCAAAACTATTTTTGCAAAACCGTTTGGATAGTTCTGGTTAGGTCTGATTTTACTCCTTATCCCTCTGTTGTTCTTCTCTAACCCTACGTGTTTTGAATCCGCTTTCTTCTCTTTCTTGGAGTCCAGGAATTCTCGTGGTTGGGTTCCGTCGTACCTTTAGGGTTTCGCTCCCTCCTTTGTAAACGGTGTTCTATCATCCGGTGTTCAAGCTGCCTGAGTAAACCGCCTGCTGTGGTACCATTCTTGTTCCTTGTTTGTGCCTTCCGGTGTTGTCCGACGCAACGACATCACCTACGCCAGCTCCGATGCAGAGTCTGCATCACTCCTTTGATCCGAACCTCGCTTGTCGAGATCTTCAGTCTGAATCCTGAGAGTTGGTTGCATAATCTATCTATTCGTGTACATAGTAATGCTTTGAGTGCGGGATGGAGTCGCGACCATACCACTACTCTTATCATTTGCTTTGTATATTGAATGGTGGATCGATGCAATTTTACTCCTTCCATGGAAGTTAGAGGTGGCCTCACCTTTAACTTCGTCCGTTGTTTATCCGGAGTGTTCTCTTGACGAACAGGAACAACGACCTCTTGTTAGTGGTGTCGCGAGGATCTACACGAAGCGAGAAGACGCAGAACGCCGACCTTTCTTTCGGGACCATGAGGCGGATCTCGAGGGCGAGATCCATTGTTAGTGGTGTCGAATTGTGGCATCCCGCAAAACCACTACTAGAAAATCGCGTTGATTTTGTGCATCGCATCATCATAATCGCATGTCTTGTCTCGGTGCATCAGCATAACATCAGCATGCATCTATCTGTTTGAAACCATTTTGCTAAAAACCCTAATTTTGTTTTCTATATTAAACGCCCCGTCTTTATTCAAAGCCCCAAAACCCGGGCTTGTCCGGATTATTTATTTTGTCTAGCATCGGTTTGCAAAAGTCCCGTTTATAAATAATAAATTTTATATTTATTTTAGTAGGGGCAGTCGAACGGGCCAACCCGACCCGAACGACCACCCCCGTATAAAAACAATCGGTCCACCCTGCCAGCCTACCTAAATCCTAAAGCTACCCAGTTCCCTACCCACACACACCCTCCACCTCACCCGGGCCAATAGCCATGCGCCACCTCAGCTGACCTCTCTCCCCTAACCAACCATAGCCTGCCACCTACCCCCCCACTCTCTCACCCAACCCCCACCAACCCGCCCCCAAGCCACAGCCCACACACGCACATGCGCGCAACGCCCAGCGCATGCAGCCCACAACCCCCCCGCCTTGCGCTCACATGCTTCTTCTTCCTCCTCCGCCGCCTCTCCCTCCGCCTCAAGCACCGCCACCAGCGCCCCCTCGCCTAGCTTCTCCGGCGTCTGGCCGTCTCCGACCAACCGCCGCGCAGCGCCCCGCCACCCTTCAAGCTCCCGCACCAGCCTCAGGCCCTACCTCTGACCCAGCGGCTCGCACCACCGCCCGTCGACCCGCTCTTCCCTCTCTCCCGGCCTCGCCGCCCACGCCAGTGCTCCGTCGCCCCCGCGTCATCTCTCGCCCGCTTCCCCGCCTCCATGAGCCTGTGGCCGCGGGCCAGACCACAGCGTGCCCCGCCAGCGCGCCCGCTGCGCCTTGCCCCTCTCGCGCCCGCCGCAGCAGCCTCCCCGCCTCAAGAAGTCCGACGCCGCGCCCTCCTCCCCGGCGTCGTCCCACGCAGAGAGCACCTCGCCGCCGCTGCCACGTGCCTCGCCACCAGCCCGAGCTGCCGCCGCCGCCGCCAGCCCGTCGCTCCCTGCGCCCAGCTGCCGAGTCCTCCCCCGCCACTGCGTCCCCAACCTCGCCGGACCCCTTGCCGACCAGTGTCGCCTCCCCTCCGTTCTTCCGCCGTCTGCCCCGCCTCGAGCTCGCCCGCCACCGCTTCGCCCGTGCTCGCCGACCCCGGCTCGCCGTCTCGCTGAGCTGCGCACGCCGCCCGTCGTCGTCGGCCTCGCCTATCCGCGACGACCCGCCTCACCTCTATGTCCCGGTGTAGTGTCTGTGAGTTTGGTGTAACGTGTTGCGGTGATGTTAATGGAGCTGTTGGACAAAGAGGACCGTGACGCCCCGAGTTCTACTTCTTAGCGTGTCGCCATCGACAAGACCGCCACATGAACTCCTTCACGGATCCCAGGACTCCGAAGCCGATCCGAAGGCCGAACCCGCCGAACGCCAAGATCTCCTATCGGGACCCAAGGACGCCAAGACCCCGACACGACAAGAACTCCCTCCCGCACCGATGCCGAGAACGGGACGCCAAGGTCGCCTACACAGAACGACGAGCACTTCGCCGCGGAACGTCAAGACAGATCCGATGCCAACCCAAGATCTTCCTCTCGGACCCGAAGACGTCGTGACCCGGAACACCGAGTGCGCCGACACGAACCCTAAGACCACACCTCGACGCGCCAAGTTCACCAAGAACCGTTCCCGGAGTCCGGTTGTCGAGCCGAACCCGTGGAACCCCGAACCTCCCCAAGATCTACGCTAAGGCACGACAAGGTCTACCTCACGGAAACCGAGAACTTCCCCCTGAACGCCACGACCGTCGACATGATCGAGACCCCGATGCGACAAGACCTACCCCGGAGTCCGAGAACGACCCCGTCGAACCCTGGACCCTGAGACCGACCCCGAACCCCGGAACCCCAAGATCGTCGAGACCCCTCAATGTGTGAACCCTTCCCGGAACCCTATTTTATAATTAATAACCTTGTTGCATATCAAATTGTCATACTCGCATGCATATTTGTGTGGTTTGGGGCCTTATGCCGATTCACCTAATAATTAAATATGGGGCCCATATGCGGACAAATCCAGCCTTATATTGGCCTCATTTAAATTTGTGTAGCAAACCCGGTGCTATCTTTTGCCATGCTAATGCAACATTTAATATGCGGGGGTTTAAACAACTTGAACCATTTAAGTAATTGTCGGGACCCCGGTTCCGCTTAATATGACCTAATTGCATCGCATCTTTGCCATGCCATACATCATACATGCATCATGCCCGATCTTCTGCCGTTGTATTAAATACTGCATACGGTGTTTCCTTTAGTGTTTTGCTTCTTCGCGGATGAGACCGTTGAGTTGATGTGAGCTTCGCCCCGTTCTTCGGATGAACCCTTCAACAATGTTTTCAGGCGAGCATCTCCCCCTTTCTACCTATCTTACTTTGCTAGTATTTACTTCCCTCTTGTTGATCTTTGCTATCTGTGTTGCGATGCTCTAGATTTCGTACCCGTGATATCCCTGGCAGCCATATATAGCCTTGGACACATCCTATTACCTGTTGTTTGGTAGATAGTTGGACCCGCGTGTCGTAGTCGCTTGCTCAAGTGTTTTGCTTGTCGTCAAGTACCACCTTTGTTGGAGAATTGCCGCATGTTGATGTTGAAGATGATCATGGTTTACTTATTGTTCACTTTAATTCCTGTTTAACAACTAAAATTGAATTAAGCAGAGGCATCGGTGGGTGATAGGTAAGATTTGGTTTCCGACCGCCCACTTGTGTCCCGTAGGACCCGAGTTCTTGACACCTGTTCCGAGATCGAGCGCGCTAACCACAGGTGGGGAGATATGGGCCCCCCATTGATAATTACCTGATTTCAAAGTATTGTACTGGGGGCCACAACTAGTTTGAGGTGTTTTACTATCCTGTACTTATGCCATGTTTACTGCTTTAATTACGTTTGTGCGAGGAGCACACTGTACTGTTTAGGAAGCGGAGTGATTTCGCGGTATGGGCAGTCCCCGTTTGGGGGCAGACTGTCGCATACTGCCACTGACGCAAACCCTGAGTCCGTCTCGGAGACCGGCCGACTCCGTTGCGGGTGTCGACTCGGTGGGGTGGCCCCCCGTGCTTGCTTTGGGTCTGGGAACGTCGTGACTTAGGCCCCGCCGACATACCGATGGGTGTATGTTAACTGATCTGGCAAAAAGGGTCGAAGTGCCTGTGGATACTTTGGTGCACCCCTGCAGGGTTTAATCTTTTCGAGAAGCCGTGTCCGCGGTTATGGACGACTTGGAGCACAGTGCTTGATCATAGACAACTATAACTAAAGTTTATTGTTTTAAATTGACTTGTTTCCGATATGATTAGTAATCAGCTTCACTACAACGGAATGGCTAAGTAAAAGTACCAACAACTGCTGGGTTTTGGGGTTATCTCATGATAATTGAATCTGCCTAGTAAGTGATGCCACTATAACGGAATGACTAACTAAAAGTGCCCACTGCTTACTTTATCAGGACGATTATCTAAACCTGACTAGTAAAGTGCTGCAACTATAACTGAATAAGTAAAACTGCCAACTGTGTGAGTTCCTCGGTTGACTTCCTCGTTTGGTCTCGAGGGGGAAACACCAGGATGGGTTTGTTTGGTGATAGCTTCAGGTTGGATCCGGTTAGGTCATTCTTATCCCTCTCTGATATTCGCCAGTTGCATCGAGTCTCTATAGGTTGTTTAGTGCATGCTGCCGCTGCCGCTGCCGCTTCAGCCCACCATACCTATGTAGGCGAGGACCGCCGAATTCTAGCCTCGCTGCATCTTGGCCTCAAGATCGACGCCTCTTTTTCCTTTGCCCTTTGTCGGCACCCCTTTTGTTTAAGCAGGTTTTGAGATCGACGTCGTTAGCAAGGTTACCCTTCCGGCTTGGTCTGGGCAGGGTTATGGACGCCATTGGTTATTCTTCAGGGCTCTTAGCCCCATTTGCATCTTGTCCGTAGTCGGACGCCCCATCGTGTTCAAGGTGATTTGGATCTTTGTACCGTGTATTTGTATTCTTGACTCTTTGAGACGCTGTTGTATATATATCTGTTCTGTGGGTCCCATCGAGGACTGTTGTGTAATGTTATTACTTTGCTTTCCACCCGCACGAAAGTGCCTGGTGGGCACCTTCGAATCGTTTCTATGCGGGTTTGGCGAGTTTCGCTAAAACTTGCATAGGGCCGATTCTGAGGGTGTTACAATGTATTCCGATTCAGTTGAAGATCTTGCCACAACGCTTTGCTTTGCACTCCTCCAGCTAACTGCTGCACCATTCAAAGTAAATACGTATCCAGATTGTGATTTAGAATCATCCAGATCGGTATTCCAACTAGCATCGGTGTAACCATTAACAACGAGTTGTTCATCACCTCCATAAGAAAGAACCATATCCTTAGTTCTTCTCAAGTACTTAAGGATGTTTTTGACCGCTGTCCAATGATCCACTCCTGGATCACTTTGATACCTGCTAGTCAAACTAACAGCATATGCAATGTTGGGTCTAGTACATAGCATGGCATACATTAGAGATCCTATGGCTGAGGCATAGGGAGTTTTACTCATCCTTTCTCTATCTTCTGCCGTTGTTGGACTTTGAGTTTTACTCAACGTCAGATTAGCAACATGGGCAAGAACCCTTTCTTGCTATCTTCCATTCCAAACCTCTTTAGAACTTT
Organism: Avena longiglumis; assembly: GCA_030063025.1. Taxonomy (NCBI): domain Eukaryota; kingdom Viridiplantae; phylum Streptophyta; class Magnoliopsida; order Poales; family Poaceae; genus Avena; species Avena longiglumis. The sequence goes on along the minus strand of CP125974.1, from coordinate 448,102,584 downwards.
GTCCAAATATGTACTTTGTGACAATGATATTAGACGTCTCGATCTATCTCTATAAATCTTTATGCCCAATATGTAAGCTGCTTCGCCAAGATCTTTCATTGAAAAACTATTATTCAAATATTCTTTGACACTATTAAGAAGGTCTACATCATTCCCAATCAACAATATGTCATCTACATATAGTATTAAGAATGCTACAGAGCTCCCACTCACTTTCTTGTAAATACAAGCTTCTCCATAAGTTTGTATAAAACCGAAACTTTTGATCACCTTATCAAAACGTTGATTCCAACTTCGGGATGCTTGCTTTAATCCATATATGGACCGTTGAAGTTTGCATACCTTGTTAGCATCTTTAGGATCGACAAAACCTTTGGGTTGCATCATATACAACTCTTCATCAATGTCTCCATTGAGGAACGCTGTTTTGACATCCATCTGCCATATCTCATAATCATAATATGCAGCGATTGCTAACATAATCCTCACAGACTTTAGCTTGGCTACTGGTGAGAAGGTCTCATCGTAGTCAACTCCTTGAATTTGTCGAAACCCTTTTGCGACAAGTCGAGCTTTATAGACAGTAACATTACCATCAGCATATGTTTTCTTCTTGAAAATCCATTTATTCTCGACAGCCTTCCGGCCATCCGGTAAGTCCACCAAAGTCCATACTTGGTTTTCGTACATGGATACAATCTCGGATTCCATGGCTTCTTGCCATTTATTGGAATCTGGGCTCATCATCGCTTCCTCATATGTCGCAGGGTCATCGGTGTTGTCCACCAACATGACGCTCATAACGGTATCATACCAATCAGGAGTGGTACGAGTTCTCGTTGACCTGCGAGGTTCTGTAGCAACTACAACCGAAGTTTCATGATCATCATCATTAGCTTCCTCTCTTATTGGTGCAGGCACCACAGGAACTTCTTCCAGTGCTGCGCTACTTGCAAGTTCGAGAGAAGGTTCGACAACCTCGTCGAGTTCTACTTTCCTTCCAGACACCTCTTTCGAGAGAAATTCCTTCTCTAGAAAGGATCCATTCTTGGCAACGAAGATTTTGCCTTCGGATCTATGATAGAAAGTATACCCAATAGTTTCCTTTGGGTATCCTATGAAGATGCATTTTTCCGCTTTGGGTTCAAGCTTGTCCGGCTGTAACTTCTTTACATAGGCTTCGCAACCCCAAACTTTAAGGAACGACAATTTAGGTTTCTTCCCAAACCATAATTCATACGGTGTCGTTTCAACGGGTTTAGATGGTGCCCTATTTAAAGTGAATGCGGCTGTTTCTAATGCATAACCCCAAAATGATAGCGGTAAATCTGTAAGTGACGTCATAGAACGAACCATATCTAAGAGAGTTCGATTACGACGTTCGGATACACCATTATGATGTGGTGTTCCCGGCGGTGTCAATTGTGAAAGTATTCCGCATTTCTTCAAATGCTCGCCAAACTCGTATCTTAGATATTCACCTCCACGATCAGATCATAGAAATTTAATCTTCTTGTTACGTTGATTCTCCACCTCACTTTGAAATTCCTTAAACTTCTCGAAAGTTTTGGACTTATGTTTCATGAAATAGATATACCCATATATACTCAAGTCATCCGTGAAGGTAAGAACATAACGATAACCACCGCGCGATGCTACACTCATTGGACCACACACATCGGTATGTATGATTTCCAATAAGTCCGTAGCTCGCTCCATCATACCAGAAAATGGAGTCTTAGTCATTTTACCCATCAGACATGCTTCGCATCTTTCAAGTGATTCGAAATCAAGTGATTCAAGAAGTCCATCGGAATGGAGTTTCTTCTACGCTTCACTCCAATGTGACCAAGAGACAGTGCCACATATAGGTCGAGTTATCTCTCAATCTCAAACGTTTAGCTTCAATGTTATTAGTATGTGTATTTCCACTATCGAGATTCAATAAGAATAGACCATCTATCAAAGGTGCATATGCATAAAACATATTAGTCATATAAATCAAACAACCATTATTCTCGGACTTAAACAAGTAACCGTCTCGCAATAAACAAGATCCCGATATAATGTTCATGCTTAACGCAAGCATCAAATAACAATTATTTAAGTATAAAACTAATCCCGATGGTAGATGAAGAGGTAGCGTGCCGACCGCGATCACATCAACCTTTGATCCATTTCCCACGCGCATCGTCACCTCGTTCTTCGCTAGCTTCCGCTTATTTTGCAAAGACCTGCTTCGAGTTACAAATATGAGCAACCGAACCAAGATCAAATACCCGTGAACTACTACGAGTACTAGTGAGATACACATCAATAACATGTATATCGATATACCTTTCTTCTTGATGTTGCCGTTCTTCAAATCCGCCAAGTACTTTGGGCAATTCCGCTCAAAGTGACCTTCTCCCTTGCAAGAAGCACTCAGATCGTGCTTAGGTCCAGCCTTGGTCTTCTTCGTCAAATGCGGTAACTTTATTACCACCCTTCTTGAAGTGTCCCTTTTGCTTAGACTTGCCTTTCTTGAATTTGGTGGTCTTATTGACCATCAACACTTGGTGCTCTTTCTTGATCTCCACTTCTGCAGATTTTAACATGGAGAAGAGTTCTGGCAACTGCTTGTTCATGCTTTGCATATTGTAGTTCATCAAAAAGTTCTTGTAACTTGGTGGTAGTGATTGGAGGACACGGTAAATCCCCAAAGCATTAGGAATCACTATACCCAAGCTTTGAAGTTTGTTTGCGTGCCCAAACATCTTAAGCACATGCTCACTGACGGAGCTGCCCTCTTCCATCTTGCAGTTAAAGAACTTTTCAGAAGCCTCATAGCTCTCAACTGCCGCGTGAGTCTCAAATATCAGTTTGAGTTCACGGACAATATCACGTGGGTCTGAATTCTCAAACCTTTTATGAAGCTCTGATTCCAAACCATACAAGATTGCACACTGAACTGTGGAATAATGATTCTTTCGAGCGAGGTAAACATTCTTTACTTCATCGGTAGCATCAGCTGCAGGCGGGTCACCCAGCGGTGCATCCAACACATAGGTCAAATTACCAGCATTGAGGATAATCCTCAAATTGCGGAACCAACCCGCGAAGTTGCTTCCATTGTTTTTCAACTTTTCTTTCTCTAGGAACGCATTAAAATTGATGTAGGGGCCGCCATTGATCTACAACATATTTGCGATAGTTTAGACTAAGTTTATGACAAATTGAGTTCTAATTAATAGCTAAATTAATCTAGGTGAACTCCCACTCAAAACAATATCCCTCACATTGTTTTAGTGATCACACGAACCAAATCCACCACATCAAAACCGATCATCACGAGAGTTGATGTAGCTTCAATGGCGAACAATCGACATTTTCATCATATCTACTATATGATTCATGCTTTACCTTTCGGTGATCCATGTTCTGAGACCATGTATGTACATGCTAGGCTCGTCAAGATCAAACCTTAGCTTCCGTATGAGCAAATCTGGCTTGCTCACGTTGTATACACTTGCAGAATCTAACACACCCGATCATCACGTGGTGCTTTGAAACAACAAGCTTTAGCAACGGTGCTTACTAAGGATGAACACTTTAGAACTTGAAATTTATGTGCATGAGGGATCATCTTATAATGCTACCGTCGTTAACTAAGAAATACAAGATGCATAAAGGATTAACATCACATGCAATTCATAATATGTGATATGATATGGCCTTTCTTCTTTGTGCTTCCGATCTCCATCTTCAAGCACGAACATGATCTCCATCATCACCGGCATTGCATCAAGGTCAATGACGCTGCTCCATGGTTGTCGTCCACTAGCTTCAACTATTACAACTACTTTGAATAGACACGCGGGTCTTAACAGAAATTAAAGACAACCATATGGCTCCTGCCGGTTGCCAACTTACAATAAGGAACATTGCATACATCAAATATAATCACAATCATGGCCATATCACATCACAGCACACCCCTGCAAAACAAAGTTAGACGCCTCTAATTTCTTTGCATATTTTACGTGGTTTGGGGCTTTCAATAAGTGTCGATATAACTTACGAACAAGAACCACAACGTTGATGTTTGAATTATCAAGTGCCCGTTGTAAATTGGATCTATACTATAATGGGAGAGACAGACACCCGCAAAGCCACTTATGCAATACAAGTTGCATGTTGAGCGTGGAGCGAGTCTCATGAACGATGTCATGTAAGGTTAGCCTGGGCCGCTTCATCCCATCATACCGCAAGATGCAAAGTATACAAGAAGCAATTGATAATAAAAGCACCACCTCCCACAATGACCATTGTGTTCTACTCGTGCAACAGATCTACATATAGACACGGCTCTGATACCACTGTAGGGGTTCGTAGCATGGAAAACAAAAAAATTCTACCGCATACAAACAAACAAGCCAAGATCTATCTACTAGATTGTAGCAACGAGTCGATAGAATAACTCACCCTCGAAGATTCTAAAGCGTTTAACGAGAGCGGATTCTCGTGGGTGATGTAGTTGTACTCTTGCCGATCTCAAGATCGTGTAGACGATCCTTCCCAAGGCGTTACGGCAGCGCTTCCACCGGTCACACGTTCGGATTGACGAAGACGTTCCTCTCCCTTGTTCCAAAGAAAATGGAGGTTGTAGCACTCTCCTCGTGATTCCGGCAGCACGACGGCGTGGTACCGGAAGTAGAGGGGAGATCTCGCAGGGCTTCGCCTTAAGCCGGAGCGAGTATGGTGGACTATGAGAGAGGCCTCGGTGATCTAGGGTTTATACGCACCAAGGATAGAGGCTAGGCCGGCGGCTAGGGCTTGGGGAAGCCCAAGTCGGCGGCTAGGATTTGCCCTAGGCGGCGGCAGCAGCAGGAGGTGGTGGCACCGGCGGCTTAGGGCTAGGGTTTGGAGAGGGCAATGTGTAGGTCTTGGAGGGGCAGCCCTGCCCCCCCTTATATAGGTGGGAGGGCGCGGCCAAGGGGAGGGGAGTCCCTCCCCAACTCGGCCTCCTTGGCCGGCGGTGCAGGGAGAGGGACTTCCTTCCCAAGTAGGTTTCCTACTCTCCCTCCACCAAGCAAAATAGCCGTTTGACTTTTCAAATTGGCGTTTGACTTTTCAAACTAGGATTTGATTTATCCCTTTATTTTGCTCAGCGATGACACCTAGTACATGATGCAACCATTCCAACTTGTTATGACACTATCATGTACCCTTCCCCTCCGGAGTGCCGCACATTCCGGAACCTTCTAGAACATCCCCGATGAAAACACCGGAACCATTCTCCAACCCCGAAACAGGACTTTCCTTATATGAATCTTATTCTCCGGACCATTCCGGATCTCCTCGTGATATCCCGGATCCCATCCGAGACTCCGAACAACATTCGGTCTCTTACTCATCATTCCATAACTACTCAACAACGTCGAATCCTTAAGTGTGTCTCCCTACGGTTCGTGAATTATGCGGACATGATCGAGACACTTCTCCGAACAATAACCAATAGAGGAATCTGGAAATTCATATGGCTCCCACATATTTCTACGATTACTTTGCGATCGAGTGAACCACTTACATACGATACCAATTTCCCTTTGTCTCACGATAGTTTACTTATCCGAGGTTTGTCGGTATCTCTGCATACCTAGTTCAACCTCGTTACTAATAAGTATTCTTTTCTCGTTCTCGTGATATGTGATCCCTTGTGAGCCATTCACATGCTTGCAAGCCAATTGGATGACATTCCACCGAGAGGGCCCAGAGTATATCTATCTGTCATATGGATGGACAAATCCCACTCTTGATCCATGTGTCTCAACCAATACTTTCTGAACACTCAATGCCACCTTTATAGCCACCCAGTTACGGTGTGGTGTTTGATGTCATCAAAGCATCCTTCCAGTGATGGTGATAAGCATGATCTCATGGTCGAAGGAATTAGGTTACTATGTATCAGAAAGCATATAGCAGTTGAACTATTAAAGTGACTTGATCTTTATGCTACGCTTATCTTTAGGAGTATGTTCATCATATAATTCTCCTAACGATATGATCTTGTTGTTAATAACATCTCAATGTTCATGATAGGGAAACCACAATCATTTATTAACCAACAAGCTAGTATTATGAAGAGGCTTTACTAGGGACTTCAATTTAAGTTTACAAATCACACAAGTATTAATGTTTCCTTGTTAATACTATTATAGCATGAATGTAAACATTTATCATAAACACAAAGATATAATAATAACCATATTTATTACTGCCTCTAGGGCATATCTCCAACACTAGTACACCAAGGATAGGAAAGATAGCCTCCGGATTTCCGAGGACATCTTCTCCAGTGACTCCGTCAATCTTCGTCTTAAGGACACAGTCAATGTGAAGGATTGGAAGCGTGGCTTCACCATCACCTACGACATGTTTGAGGGCGGCAAGTGCCTAGAGGTACTCACTTGTTTTCTTTATATCGCTTTATATACTCCAGTTCTTCCGTCTTGCACATACCTTTGCATCTAACACTTAGGATTCACTTAACAACTAGGAGACTTGGACGAAGGTAGCATGGCTTCCCAAGTCTATGATCCTAAGATGAAGGAAGTCACTGTCGTGTCCGATGACGAGGTTCCGTTGGTGCGAAAGCGGAAGTTGCGAAGTAGTCGTCGCTGGCAACCATCGCTGCTTCGATTAGGGTTTCGGCCCCCAGAGACGCGGATGCACACAAGGCATTTGACCTAGGATCCAACAAGGTATGCAATTCCCCACTCCCCCCGCCCCCGCATCCAACCCCTAGGCTGAACCCTCCCACACGTTGCCGCCGGTCGCTGCCACCACTACACTAGTTTTGAGCCATCCCTCCCTCCCACTGCCGCCGGCTGCTGCCGTTCAACCCGGATCCCTTCTCCCGCCGGCGTTATGGGAACGGATTTGGTTAGGCTTCACCACAACCACCCCGGAGGAGGGCGGCCAGAAGTAGTCCACAAATTTTGTACTCCCTCCATCTCAAAATACATGTCGAGAATACGCCTAAATGGATGTATATACATTTTAAATCTCCTGATGTTTAAAAATAAGTAACTTGGATTTGTCTAGATTATATATCTAGACACATTTTAGTGTTAGGTACATGTGAATCTAGACAAAGCTAGCCACTCATTTGTGAACAAAGAAATAGTATCTTGATACACCTAAATTTAAATAAATTTGCAATATTTATTTATCTTAAGACGGAAAGTATTGGTACAATCGGCCGGAAACGAATAGATCGACTTGAGCTGGCTTTGTATAGAAAGCTGGCTAGCTTTGCAGCGGAGAAAAATCGATCGGAGAAAATGTGCTAACATGTAATAACAAAAAAAAACTATCCATGTGGGCTATCGTAGGTACAGCGGCAGGTCTCCAAAGGTCCGTATATTTTTTTCTCATGCCTGCGGACGGCCACTTAGGCCCCTTTTTTTTCAGCTTCTTTGCAGCTTCTCCCAGAAGCTACCCTCGACCAGCTTCTTCCAGAATTTCATCTTCAAAATTTGTTCAAACTTCTTAACTAGTAGTTTCAATATCAATTTAAAAGTATAAACGATTTTGACAGATAAGATTCTGGGAAAAGCTGGTCGAGGGTAACTTCTGGAAGAAGCTGGCTAAGAAGCTGAAAAGAAGGGGGCCTTAGGATTTTAAGTGGGGGCGGCCATGCGGCGCCGTGGGACGTCTCCATCCACTTGCAGCGTTAACTATACTAGACGAATATGCGAGCTTCGTCTCCACATGACAATGCGCAGTGTGACGGGTTTATGTTTTTAGTGTCCAGTGTTCACGGAAGAGCCTTCTAGATCACCTCTTGCTTCTCATGAATAAGGCCGCTTGCATAGTCTACCGAAGCTATTATATCTAGCTATAGTAATCATCGGTAATCAATGAACATAACACATTACTACAGACTCTTGCTCATAGCTCCGACAAAAGTAGCGTTTTTCAAGAAATAAATCTCAAGTAGAACTTGGATACCCCCATCGGTTCATCGATATATTCCGGCCTCTGTCCCTCCAACTCTGATAGTCCAAACTCGTCTCCAAAACCATCACATAATAGTTCTGCCTAGAATTCATTATTGAGCTCCACCTTCCCACTAGTTTGATTCTTCATCTCCTGATCTGTTTTACCCTTACCTGAACTATTATGCAGGAAAAAAGGAAATGTTCAAAGAATGTATCATAATAGTTGGCCAAATAGAAAACTTATGCTTTAGAAAAGTTCTATTGTTAGTAAGTTCATAGTTATAGGAAAAGAGAATGAACATTCATAAGAAATGAGCAACTTCATACATGTGACTTACAGTTGGTAGTGCAGAAAATCTGTAGAAAAAGAGCAAACTGTGACATGCAGAAGACAGTTATTGGATGCAACACGGTTCTCTGCAAATATGCACAGTCATGATGGACCCAGCATTAGCACATGTTTGTGAACATATGCCATTTTTCTCTCTCCAGGGATACGAATTAGCACTCCGATGTCAAAAGCACTAACAAATCAAATTAAAAGGTTGAAAACAACGTAGCCTAGTGTAGCGGTAGGGAACTGATCATTTTTCCTTTCCACAAAACAATATAGAAATGATAAAAAAATCTTATATTATATACATATGCAAGGAAGAAAAAACAAAGCAAATCATATTTACTATTAAATGAAAGTTGGTGATGGTGGTATGCCACTCAACGCGTTTAATGCTCATCATCGGAGGCATCTAGACCTTCTGATACATTATCAGATGTCACATAGGTTCCATGGGAAAAAATTCAAGACCTAAAAACATCACACAAACCTAGAAATTAGGGATTAGATGGGAAATTGAATGGAATGACAATTATTTATCCTGTGATCTCATAGGATTCACAAAAAATGGCAAGTTCCCAAAAAAACACCACACAAACCTATAAACCAAGGATTATATACACAATTAAATAGTCTACTCCCTCCGTCATGGTTTGGAGGGTGTTTTAGAGAGATTGTTGGGATCTAGGTGGACGCTGATTGGGACAGATTTGTGCCAAAAACATGCAAATTCGATGGAGAAAATAGGCCATTAATTATTTGGTGCCCTATTAAACATAATTATTCAATAGAAACAAGGAGTTTAGGCGTATGTATTGGTGGAGTTGCATGTAAAATTAATTTCTTGTCTGCATGGAGTAGGAAGTGGGGAGGGAAAATGGGGCATTAAGTCTAACGCGCCTTGGAGGAGAGGGGTTTTGGAAACACATGATTTTTGTAAGACGCCCTCCAAACCGTGATGGAGGGAGTAATCAATATTTCTTTCCTAATTAGGCCTATTAATTTTCATTTCATAACTAAACTGGGTGCATGTGTCCTATGCATGCGACCTAAATTCTTCCATTGGTGAGTTATGTATGGAGGTATATACAGTTTTAGTCCCACATCTTGCAACCCGAGAGCAGTTTAGTCCCACAATTTGCAAATTGAGCAAAACTAGTCCCACAACTTGCAATCTAGAGCAGTTTAGTCCAATTTGATCAAATTTTAACAAGTTTGACCAAATTTGTCCATGTTTGCGCTGTCTGAGCTGTAGTTTAAAAAACCGAACTGATACAATCTAAATAAACCAAAAATCGTAGACCTCAATCAACATTGTTAAAAATTTATTCGCGAAGATGGGGTTCGTACCCTGCACCTAGAACCGAGCAGGCATGACCAGCTAAGCACTTCACGATTTATGGAAAATCAAGTGACAAATGTTATTTTACATATTGCTTACATCAGTATTAGAATTTTTTTTCAGGTATTAAAAATTAAACAAGTACAAAAATTAACGGGCTTGCTAGCATGCAGCTAGGACTAGATTACGTTTTGGAAGGCAAATTGCTGCTCATTATCTCAATTGTTATGTCAGATTATCATCAATTTTTTTTATGCCAAACTGTGATTTTAAAATACTTTGCATATACAATCATTTACTTATTGCATCATTTATAACTAAAAATTATAATACTTCAAAAATTAAAAACCAGACAATAAACCTATGGTCCGGTCGATAGAAACGTAACCCAACAGCCTCACAGGTTCAATGACCGGTCTGGTTTTTAAACTATGGTTTGAACGCGTGACTTGCATAAAAGGCCATCATGAACCCGCTTGCTAACCCTCATCTCCAATCTGGCTAACCCCATATGTCTTTACGCATGTTGAATGCAGAACGGCGGCATGACAATGGTCCTCGCCGTGCTTGTGATAGTGCATTGCCAACGGGATCAAGCGTGAAACGACGACACAGTCGATCATGTGGTCGTTCTTGCACGACTGATATACATTTTAACCGTATCTAGTTATTTAAGATATAAAGTGTTATATTTTTACATATAAGTGATGCAATAAGTAAATAATTGTCTCTGCAAGATATGTTAAAATTACTGGTTGACCTAAAAATTTTTACGATCGTTTGGCATAATAATTAAGATAATAGGCTGTAATTTGCCTCCCAAAACATAATGTAGTAATAGTTGCGTGCCAGCAAGCCCGTTAGTTTTTGTATTTGTTTAATTCTAATACTACTACATATCTCCTGAGGTAGCCGCGAGGCGATCGACGACCAGCTAAACCCATCTAGGGTTCCGTCCCCTAGCCAGCGACGTCACCGGTTCGCTCTACCTTCGATGGCCTCAGGGTCTTGGAGATGTGGCATACCACGGCCTCTCGTTGGCGGAAGGGTTTTTGTTTTTAGCCATTTTCAGTGTCTTTTTCAGGATATTGAGGCAGCGAATGCATCCTAAACTTAGAATAAGGTTCTTTCCCGCCATATCCTCGCTCCACTGACATGCCTAGCGCAGGCGGTGAGGGCTTGGAGTCGCGTGTCCGTCGGATCTCTTGGGATCCGATCGTTTTTCATATTTGTCGGTGTGGTTTGAGGTCAGTCTCTTTCGATCTACAATTGTCATCTTCAACGATGGTTGCTGCTCTAGTGCGCTGATTCTGTGGGGCCTTAGCATGATGACTTTTCGTCTGTCTACTATAACAAACTTAACTACGACAAGCTTTGTCCGGCTCCAGTGATAGAGGGGCGAGGACAGCAGCGCACTTTTGGCTTGTGCTAGTGTCTATAGTTGTTGCTAGGTGCTCCAATGAGCTATTTGTAATTTCTATTACTTTTATGGCTTTTTGTACTATTGCCGATGATTATTAATAGATCGGTGGAATTTCGGAAGAAAAATATAATACTACTGTAAACAGTATGTACAAATAACATTTCTCACTATATCCTTTGTAGATTGTGAAATGCTTAGCTGGTTGTGGCGAGATAATGTATAGCCTGCTCGTTCTAGATGCAGAGTTCAAACCCCGCCTCTGCCGAATAACTTTTTAACAACGCTAGCTGGTTGTTATTTACAGTTTAGTAAGCGTAAAAAATTGGCGAGGTCTACGTTTCTAGGTTTTTTTAGGTTGTACCAGTTCGGTTTTTTAAACTACGGTCCAGACAGCGCAAACATGGAAAATTTTGGTCAAACTTGTTAAAATTTGATTAAATTGAACTAAACTGTTCTCATATTGCAAGTTGTGGGATTAGTTTTGCTCAGTTTGTAAGTTGTGGGACTAAACTGTTTTTAGGTTCCAAGTTATGGGACTAAAAGTGTATATACCTCTTATGTATAGTAGTGAACCACCAGTTTGCCAGGGTTGCTTCATCGGAAGGGGAAGTGCATGTCATACGTATCCAAGCAAGGGTGTCATGCCAAACCTACTAGAGAAACGGCAGGCGATGATGTGATGGTGCATAGACTCAGGTGCTTGGTCGCAGAGGAGGTATTTGGGGTGATGTTGTAAGCCGTATTGGTTGCGCTGTGCAGTCCAACTGCGATCGAGGTTGACAAGACAGTGGAAGAAATGGACCTTGTTATGGGCCCGGTTCTTTCAGGGTGTGTTCGGTTCTGGAATTTGGTGGAACGGAACCGGTCCGTTTCGCGTCTAGCGTCCGTTCGTGCGTTCGGTTGGAAGAAAGGAACGGAACCTGATAGTTCATCGGAATGGAATATTTCTCTAATATGCGGAACGAGATCGTCCGACCGAATCGGCCGGACCGCGCGGAACGGCTCGCTAATTCGTGAACTAATCCAGCTAAGATGATTAGTTACTGAATCAACGGGGATTTTTGGCTGTGATGATGATCAGCTGAGATGATTAGCGACAAAATTTTGCAAAAACACGCTGTCTTCTAATTTGAGTATATTTTGCAAAGATTTTGAAAAAAAGATTTCTATGATTTGGTACTTTTAGCAAAGTTGTTTAAGACAAAATAAATATTTGCTACCGTTAATTACAATTGTTAAATTTAAGCTTAAATTATTAGAATTTTAAGCATCATTATAGCTATTCCGTTCCGGTCCTAATTCTTCCAACCGAACACTGTAGGGGTTCGTAGCATGGAAAACAAAAATTTTCTATCGCATACAAACAAACAAGCCAAGATCTATCTACTAGATTGTAGCAACGAGTCGATGGTATAACTTACCCTCGAAGATTCCAAAGCGTTTAACGAGAGCGGATTCTCGTGGGTGATGTAGTCGTACTCTTCCCGATCTCAAGATCGTGTAGACGATCCTTCCAGCGCCACGTTCCGCAGCGCCAGTCGGTCACACATCGCTCGGTACTGACGAAGACCTTCCTCTCCCTTGTTCCAGAAAATGGAGGTTGTAGCACTCTCCTCGCGATTCGGCAGACAACGGCGTGGTACCGGAAGTAGAGGGAGATCCCGCAGGCTTCGCCTTAAGCCATGCAGTATGGTGGAGCTTTATGAGAGAGAGGATTAGTGGCCTAGTAATTAGACACACCAATTAGAGGGCTCTAAACCAATTAGAAGGCTCTAAACTGTTGGCTAAAGCAATTAGAAGCTCTAAACCAAAACAGCTCTAAACCGGAGATCTAGAGTAGAAAGTTATGTGTCTATGGAGGAGCCCCGCCTCCTTTTATGGGAGGGTTCCTTGGCGCGCTTGAGGGAGGAGTCCTCCCAACTCGGCCTTGGCTGGGCGCCGCTGGAGGAGTCCTACTCTCCTCCAGTTGGTTCCAACTCCTCTTGCTTGTTTCCCACAGCTTGTTTTGGCGCTTGACTTTCAAACTGGACATTTGACTTTTCTGTTTATGATTCAATTTAATCCTTTATTTGGGACAGCAATAACACTTAGTACATGATGCAATCATTCAATGAGCAATGACACATTCATGTACCCTCCCCCCCCGGAGTGCCGGACAATCCGGAACCTTCTAGAACATTCCCGATGAAAACACCGGAATCATTCCCGATCTCCGAAACGGGACTTTCCTTATATGAATCTTATTCTCCGGACCACTCCGGATCACCTCGTGATATCCCGGATCCCATCCGAGACTCCGAACAACATTCGGTCTCTTTCTCATAATACCATAACTACTCAAACAACGTCGAATCCTTAAGTGTGTCTCCCTACGGTTCGTGAATTATGCGGACATGATCGAGACACTTCTCTGAACAATAACCAATAGAGGAATCTGGAAATTCATATGGCTCCCACATATTTCTACGATTACTTTGCGATCGAATGAACCACTTACATACGATACCAATTTCCCTTTGTCTCACGATATGTTACTTATCCGAGGTTATGATCGTCGGTATCTCGCATACCTAGTTCAACCTCCATCGATAAGTACTCTTTCTCGTTCCGTGATATGTGATCCCTTGTGACCAAGTCACATGCTTGCAAGCTAATTGGATGACATTCCACCGAGAGGGCCCAGTATATCTATCCGTCATGTGGATGGACAAATCCCACTCTTGATCCATGTGTTTCAACCAATACTTTCGAACACTTAATGCCACCTTTATAGCCACCCAGCCACGGTGTGGTGTTTGATGTCATCAAAGCATCCATCCGTAAAGGTGATATGCATGATCTCATGGTCGAAGGAATTAGGTTACTATGTATCGAAAGCATATAGCAATTGAACTATTGAAATGACTTGATCTTTATGCTACGCTTATCTATAGGAGTATGTCCACCATATCATTCTCCTAACGATATGATCTTGTTGTTGATAACATCTCAATGTTCATGATATGGAAACCACAATCATTAATCAACCAACAAGCTAGTGAAGTATAGAGGCTATACTAGGGACTTCAAATTAAGTTTACAAATCACACAAGTATTAATGGTTTCCTTGTTAATACTATTATAGCATGAATGTAAACATTTATCATAAACACAAAGATATAATAATAACTACATTTATCATTGCCTCTAGGGCATATCTCCAACAGGCTCCCACTTGCACTAGCGTCATCTAATCTAGATTACATGGTAATATACCGAACACCCATGGCAGTTTGGTGTTGGTCATGTTTTGCCCTCGGGAGAGGTTTAGTCAACGGATCCGCCATTCATCTGTGTACTTTGCAAATCTTTATATCCCGTCACGGATATGTTCTCGAATAGCGTGAAAACGCAGCTTGATATGCTTCACTTCTTGTGTGACCTTGGTTCTTGCGCATTGGCTATGGCGCCCATGTTATCACAAAGAGATAGACATTGGGTCCAGCGACTTGGAACCACACCCAGCTGTAATGAACTCCTTCATCCATATCGCTTCTTGTGAAGCCTCCGGCGACCATGTATTCCGATTCATTGAAGATCTCGCCACAACGCTTTGCTTTGCACCTCCAGCTAATCTTTGCACCATTCAAAATAAATACGTATCCAGATTGTGATTTAGAATCATCCGGATCGGTGTTCCAACTAGCATCGGTGTAACCATTAACAACGAGCTGTTCATCACCTCCATAAGAAAGAACCATATCCTTAGTCCTTCTCAAGTACTTAAGGATGTTTTTGACCGCTGTCCAATGATCCACTCCTGGATCACTTTGATATCTGCTAGTTAAACTAACAGCATATGCAATGTCGGGTCTAGTACATAGTCATGGCATACATTAGAGATCCTATGGCTGAGGCATAGGGAGTCTTACTCATCCTTTCTCTATCTTCTGCCGATGTCGGACTTTGAGTTTTACTCAAGGTCGATAGCAACATGGGCAAGAACCCTTTCTTGCTTTCTTCCATTCCAAATCTCTTTAGAACTTTGTCCAAATATGTACTTTGTGACAATGATATTTGGCGTTTCGATCTATCTCTATAAATCTTTATGCCTAATATGTAAGCTGCTTCGCCAAGATCCTTCATTGAAAAACTATTATTCAAATATTCCTTGACACTATTAAGAAGGTCTACATCATTCCCAATCAACAATATGTCATCCACATACATTATTAAGAATGCTACTGAGCTCCCACTCACTTTCTTGTAAATACAAGCTTCTCCATAAGTTTGTATAAAACCAAAACTTTTGATTACCTTATCAAACGTTGATTCCAACTTCGGATGCTTGCTTCAATCCATAGATGGACCGTTGAAGTTTGCATACCTTGTTAGCATCTATAGGATCGACAAAACCTTTGGGTTGCATCATATACAACTCTTCATCAATGTCTCCATTGAGGAATGCTTTTTGACATCCATCCGCCATATCTCATAATCATAATATGCAGCGATTGCTAACATAATCCTCAGACTTTAGCTTCGCCATCGGTGAGAAAGTCTCATCGTAGTCAACTCCTTGAATTTGTCGAAACCCTTTTGCGACAAGTCGAGCTTTATAGACAGAACATTACCATCAAGATCTGCTTTCTTCTTGAAAATCCATTTGTTCTCGACAGCCTTCCGCCATCCGGTAAGTCCACCAAAGTCCATACTTGGTTTTCGTACATGGATCCAATCTCGATTTCATGGCTTCTTGCCATTTATTGGAATCGGGCTCATCATCGCTTCCTCATATGTCTCGGGGTCATCGGTGTTGTCCACCACCATGATATTCATAACGGAATCATACCAACTGGAGTGGTACGAGTTCTCGTTGACCTCCGAGGCTCAGAGCAACTTCAACCAAGTTTCATGATCATCATCATTAGCTTCCTCCTTATTGGTGCAGCACCACAGAACTTCTTCCGTCTGCGCTACTCGCAATTTCGAAAGAAGGTTCAACAACCTCGTCGAGTTCTACTTTCCTTCCAGTCACTTCTTTCGAGAGAAATTTCTTCTCTAGAAAGGATCCATTCTTAGCAACGAATGTTTTGCCTTCGGATCTATGATAGAAGGTATACCCAATAGTTTCCTTCGGCTATCCTATGAAGACGCATTTTTCAGCTTTGGGTTCAAGCTTGTCCGGCTGTAACTTATTTATATAGGCTTAGCATCCCCAAACTTTAAGGAACGACAATTTAGGTTTCTTCCCAAACCATAATTCATACGGTGTCGTTTCAACGGATTTAGACGGTGCCCTATTTAAAGTGAATGCGGTGTTTCTAATGCATAACCCCAAAATGATAGCGGTAACTGTAAGTGACATCATAGAACGAACCATATCTAAGAGAGTTCGACACGACGTCGGACACACCATTACTGTGGTGGTGTTCCGGCGGTGTCAATTGTGAAAGTATTCCGCACTTCTTTAAATGCTCGCCAAACTCGTAACTTAGATATTCACCTCCACGATCGTAACGTAGAAATTTAATCTTCTTGTTACGTTGATTCTCTACCTCACTTTGAAACTCCTTAAACTTCTCGAAAGTTTCGGACTTATGTTTCATGAAATAGATATATCCATATCTACTCAAGTCATCCGTGAAGGTAAGAACATAACGATAACCATCAGCATGATGCTACACTCATTGGACCACACACATCGGTATGTATGATTTCCAATAAGTCCGTAGCTCGCTCCATCATACCGTAAAATGGAGTCTTAGTCATTTTTCCCATCGACATGCTTCGCATCTTTCAAGTGATTCAAAATCAAGTGATTCAAGAAGTCCATCGAATGGAGTTTCTTCATACGTTTCACCCGATGTGACCAAGACGATGCCACATATAGGTCTAATTATCGCTGATTTCAAACGTTTAGCCTCAATGTTGTTGATATGTGTATTTCCACTATCGAGATTCAATAAGAATAGACCATCTATCAAAGGTGCATGCATAAAACATATTACTCATATAAATAGAACAACCATTATTCTCAGATTTAAACAAGTAACCGTCTCGCAATAAACAAGATCCCGATATAATGTTCATGCTCAACGCAGCACCAAATAACAATTATTTAAGTATAAAACTAATCCCGATGGTAGATGAAGGGTAGCGTCGACCGCGATCACATCAACCTTTGATCCGCTTCCACGCCGCATCGTCACCTCGTTCTTCGCTAGCTTCCGCTTATTCTGCAAAGACCTGTTTGAGTTACAAATATGAGCAACCGAACCAAGATTAAATACCTGTGCACTACTACGAGTACTAGTGAGATACACATCAATAACATGTATATCGATATACCTTTCTTCTTGATGTTGCCGCTTCGATTCGCCAAGTACTTTGGGCAATTCCGCCCAAAGGACCTTCTCCTTGCGGAAAAGCACTCGGTTTAGGGCTTAGGTCCAGCCTTGGTCTTCTTCGTCGGCGTGGTAGCTTTCTTACCACCCTTCTTGAAGTGTCCCTTTGCTTAGACTTGCCTTTCTTGAATTTGGTGGTCTTATTGACCAACAACACTTGGTGCTCTTTCTTGATCTCCACTTCGCAGATTTCAACATGGCAAAGAGTTACGCAACGTCTTGTTCATGTTCTGCATGTTGTAGTTCATCACAAAGTTCTTGTAACTTGGTGGTAGTGATTGGAGGACACGGTAAATCCCCAAAGCATTAGGAATCACAATACCCAAGCTTTGAAGTTTGTTTGCATGCCTGACATCTTAAGCACATGCTCACCGACGAGCTGCCCTCTTCCATCTTGCGCTTAAAGAACTTTTCGGAAGCCTCATAGCTTTCAATTGCCGCATGAGTCTCAAAAATCAATTTGAGATCCTCGACAATATCATATGGGTCCGACTCTTCAAACCTTTTCTCAAGCTCCGATTCTAAACCATACAAGATAGCACTTGAACTATGGAGTACGATTCTTCCGAGCGAGGTAAACATTCTTTACTTCATCAGAGCATCACCTGCAGTGGGTCACCCAATGTGCATCCAAAGACATAGGTCAAATTACCATTTGTGAGGACAATCCTCAAATTGCGGAACCAATCCGGAAGTTGCTTCCATTGTTTTTCAACTTTTCTTTCTCTAGGAACGCATTAAAATTGATGGTAGGGCTGCCATTGATCTACAACATATTTGCAATAGTTTAGACTAAGTTTATGACAAATTGAGTTCAAATTAATTAATGAAATTAAACTAGGTGAACTCCCACTCAAAACAACATCCCTCACATTGTTTTAGTGATCACACGAACCAAATCCACTACATCAACTCCGATCATCACGAGTTGATATAGTTTCAATGGCGAACAATCATCATGTTCATCATATCTACTATACGATTCATGCTTTACCTTTCGGTAATCCGTGTTCCGAGACCATGTCTGTACATGCTAGGCTCGTCAAGATCAAACCTTAGTTTCTGCATGAGCAAATCTGGCTTGCTCACGTTGTATACACTTGCGTAATCTAGAACACCCGATCATCACGTGGTGCTTCGAAACAACAAGCCTTAGCAACGGTGCTAACTAAGGGTGAACACTTTATGATTTGAAATTGATGTGCATGAGGGATCATCTTATAATGCTACCGTCGTCTACTAAGCAATACAAGATGCATAAAGGATTAACATCACATGCAATTCAATATATATGTGATATGATATGGCCTTTTCTTCGTGCCTCCGATCTCCATCTTCAAGCACGAACATGATCTCCATCATCACCGCATTGCATCAAGGTCAATGACGCTTCTCCATGGTTGTCGCCCACCGCTTCAACTATTACAACTACTTTGAATAGACACGCTGGTCTTAACATAAATTAAAGACAACCATATGGCTCTGCCGGTTGTCGACTTACAATAAGGAACATTGCATACATCGAATATAATCACAATCATGGCCATATCACATCATCGACACCCCGCAAAACAAAGTTAGACGCTTCTACTTTCTTTGCATATTTTACGTGGTTTGGGGCTTTCAATAAGTGTCATTCTAACTTACGAACAAGAACCACAACATTGATACTAGCATTGTTGATCACCCGTTGTAAATTGGATCTTAACTATGCTAGGAGAAACATGCACCCATAAAGCCACTTATGCAATACAAGTTACATGTCAAGCGTGGAGCAAGTCTCATGAACGATGTCATGTAAGGTTAGCCCGGCCGCTTCATCCCAACATACCGCAAGATGCAAAGTACACAAAAGCAATCTACAATAAAGCATCAACGCCCACAATGACCATTGTGTTCTACTCTGCAATGATCTACATATAGACACGGCTCGATACCATCGTAGGGGTTCGTAGCATGGAAAACAAAAATTTTCTATCGCATACAAACAAACAAGCCAAGATCTATCTACTAGATTGTAGCAACGAGTCGATGGTATAACTTACCTCGAAGATTCCAAAGCGTTTAACGAGCGATTCTCGTGGGTGATGTAGTCGATTCTTCCCGATCTCAAGATCGTAGACGATCCTTCCAGCCACGTTCGGCAGCGCCCCAGATCGGTCACACGTTCGGTACTTTCGACGAAGACCTTCCTCTCCCTTGTTCCAGAAAATGGAGGTTGTAGCACTCTCCTCGCGATTCCGAAGACAACGGCGTGGTACCTAAGTAGAGGGAGATCCCGCAGGCTTCGCCTTAAGCCGCAAGCAGTATGGTGGAGCTTTATGAGAGAGAGGATTAGTGGCCTAGTAATTAGACACACCAATTAGAGGGCTCTAAACCAATTAGAAGGCTCTAAACTGGCTAAAGCAATTAGAAGCTCTAAACCAAAACAGCTCTAAACCGGAGATCTAGAGTAGAAAGTTATGTGTCTATGGAGGATCCCCGCCTCCTTTTATGGGAGGGGTTCCTTGGCCGCAGGAGGGAGGAGTCCTCCCAACTCGGCCTTGGCTGGCGCCCGGAGGAGTCCTACTCCTCCTCCAGTTGGTTCCAACTCCTCTTGCTTGTTTCCCACAGTTTCTTGTTTTGGCGCTTGACTTTCAAACCGACATTTGACTTTT
Organism: Avena longiglumis; assembly: GCA_030063025.1. NCBI lineage: Eukaryota > Viridiplantae > Streptophyta > Magnoliopsida > Poales > Poaceae > Avena > Avena longiglumis. Next base: position 448,082,457 of record CP125974.1, on the reverse strand, counting down.
CTGTTTTAGGATTCAATTTAATCCTTTATTTGGGACAGCAATAACACTTAGTACATGATGCAATCATTCAATGAGCAATGACACATTCATGTACCCTCCCCGAGTGCCGGACAATCCGAACCTTCTAGAACATTCCCGATGAAAACACGGAATCATTCCCGATCTCAAACGGACTTTCCTTATATGAATCTTATTCTCCGGACCACTCCGGATCACCTCGTGATATCCCGGATCCCATCCGAGACTCAACAACATTCGGTCTCTTTCTCATAATACCATAACTACTCAAACAACGTCGAATCCTTAAGTGTGTCTCCCTACGGTTCGTGAATTATGGACATGATCGAGACACTTCTCAACAATAACCAATAGAGGAATCTGGAAATTCATATGGCTCCACATATTTCTACGATTACTTTGCGATCGAATGAACCACTTACATACGATACCAATTTCCTTTGTCTCACGATATGTTACTTATCCGAGGTTATGATCGCTGGTATCTCTCGCATACCTAGTTCAACCTCGTATCGATAAGTACTCTTTTCTCGTTCCGTGATATTTGATCCCTTGTGACCAAGTCACATGCTTGCAAGCTAATTGGATGACATTCCACCGAGAGGGCCCAGAGTATATCTATCCGTCATGTGGATGGACAAATCCCACTCTTGATCCATGTGTTTCAACCAATACTTTCCGAACACTTAATGCCACCTTTATAGCCACCCAGTTACGGTGTGGTGTTTGATGTCATCAAAGCATCCATCCGTAAAGGTGATATGCATGATCTCATGGTCGAAGGAATTAGGTTACTATGTATCGTAAAGCATATAGCAATTGAACTATTGAAATGACTTGATCTTTATGCTACGCTTATCTATAGGAGTATGTCCACCATATCATTCTCCTAACGATATGATCTTGTTGTTGATAACATCTCAATGTTCATGATATGGAAACCACAATCATTAATCAACCAACAAGCTAGTGAAGTATAGAGGCTATACTAGGGACTTCAAATTAAGTTTACAAATCACACAAGTATTAATGGTTTCCTTGTTAATACTATTATAGCATGAATGTAAACATTTATCATAAACACAAAGATATAATAATAACTACATTTATCATTGCCTCTAGGGCATATCTCCAACAAACACAATATGGGACCATTCCGTTCCTCGTTCTTTTCCGAACCGAACACAGGGTCGGAACCGTCCCATGCTCTCGGAACGGACTCACTCCGTTCCGTTCCCTCTCGTTCTAGAACCGAACACACCCTCAGATTAGCTTCTATGACGCACAATTCCTTGAGCCATGGAATGAAGTAAGCATGCTTGGTCGTGTACTCTGTGTCCATCTCCAGACAAGCTTCTCAGCCTCCATGGAAAGCATTGTAGGATCAATGAGTTGCAAGAGGTGTAGCTGCTAGCCAATCTTAGACCACTATTTTAATTTCCTTTTAAATTTTTAAAGCATCTCTAACATAAAAACTAAGTAAGCACAACATAATTCTCAAAAAGTAAAATAAACCACTTAAATAAACTTCCAGCAAAAAGGCAACACAAGAATGATTAGAAATAAGCATGATTAGTTATGGCCATGAAGGTATATATGTCACTCGTTGAGCATGATCTCGTTTTCCACAAACTACGTTAACCCTCTTTTAATGGGTTAAAGCATAATTGCATATATTTTCTGTAGCAATACAAGGGTATTAAGCTAGTAGAAATAGGAAGGAAAATGCAATCTGGCGCAAGTAGTGTACCTTGTCTAGTATTCTTTACTAATGTACATAAGTAAATATACCCTTTCGGCCTTTCCTCAACACAATATGGAAATTATAAAAGGATCTTAGGTTATATACACATGCAATGGAGATAAAATGGAGAAAATCATAGAATTAGGAAGGAAAATGAAATCTAGCCGCAAGTATTGTACCTCATCTAGTATTCTTGACGAATGTATAAAACTATAGATACCCTTTAAACAGCTCTGAAATTGAAAGAGAAATACTAAGTAGCTTTACATCATGAAACCAAGCTATGGAAATACTTGTCTAGAAAATCAGAGGGTGTCAAGTTCTATGAATAGAAAAAAAACAAATAGTTAGCTGCCAGTGTAGCTTTCTCAAATATACAAATAAGGATTTCCACTACAATAGCAATAAAATCATAATAGTGTTGTGATGGATAAACTCGCCTATGGCTTCTAAGAATAGCCGGTCGCAATCCTGGGTGAAGGACGGATTGCGATGCCGTTCCTATAGATATGAAATTCTACCCCAACTTGCTTGGGAAAAGGGCTTTGATGTTGCTGCAGTGCTATCATAGATAGGAGTCTTGCAAAACCATGAAATCCAGTCTGTCATTTCCCCAACCCAAATATTAAATTATTTAGTGCAGCTATCAAGGGAGTAATTCACTACTATAAAAGGAGCACATAACTATTAGAGTACATGAAACCGGTTAAGTACTGCTCCCAAACTGGCATATCACTCCGACAGTAAAGAAATAATTATACAATTCAAAGAAATATAAATATTCCTTCACTACATGCGACTTCAGGTGAATACATCACTTTGAGAAGCTAACTGAAGATGCAGAAGTTCAAAAGAGATGCCCAGATAACCATACAATGCCGGTAAATAAAAAAATCTGAATGTACCTTTAACAACTTATATTATCTCGGCTATATTATCCCCAACATATTACTTTTACTTTCCTTAAAAGGGTATCTATATAGTCACAGAGATGCAGAACAAATATCAGAACAATATATGATGATATGCATACCATTCCTAGCATCAGTCAGTCATAGGGAGAAACAATACATATTACTTATTACATGAACATGTCAAAATACAGCTAGCTGTTCTAGATTCCCAAGAGAACATGGATACCTAAATATACATAAACCAGGAAGTACAATGGATCATGGATGAAGCAGAATGTACCTTGTTTTTTGTCTATATATGTCAGACAACAGATTTGACAAAGACACATTTCAGAAAAAAGATTAGAGCTTACATGAAGATTAGATTCCCGTGATATCAAAAGAAATGTAAGAATATGAATCATCAATAGAGGAAGATAATCCAAGCATGAATATTTGCCTGCAAGGAAAATAATAATAACGTAAAGGCGAATTTCTCTTGAATTGGAGCTTGGTGTGTAGCATTATAACACATATAAGTAAATAAGTAGCACGGAACAAGTCGTTTTAATTCCCCATGAACCAGTGTGGCTAACACATCGAGGAGAACTAAATAAGTCAGGAGCAAAGAAGTACGTGGGCATATCAGCAAACACGTCTCGCACAACTAACAAGTGTGAGGTAAAGAATATGGTTGGCTACTCAGATGTAGGTGCATCGTTTTTTTTTTGAGCAGTTTGTGTACCCGAGTGAATGCAAGCGCGAAGGTGTAGAAAATTGGCTAGCGAACACTGTGTGAGGTACTCTGAGTAACATCAGACTAACAAAAATCCTCGGTTATCGCCGACCCTCTCTGCCTCACCTCCCGCCATCTCATACTCCTCACTGTCTCAACACCTCCTTCAAGGCTGTCTTCCTGACCAAGGGGAGAGGAGCAAATTCTAGAGTAGTGAAGAGAGAGCCAGCCAGAGGACAGATCGCGGGTGATATGTGGTGGCCTCCTGCTGCCACAACCACAACTATTGGAGAAGTGAGGTGCATGCGGAGTACGAACAGAAAAAAAAATCATAGCATTAGCAACCTGCAGCGCAAAATACATGGCCAACCAATGGACCAAAAAAATGGCTCACCTTCAGACACAACAAAACTAACTTGATGCCAAGAGTCAACCAGCCAATACATGCCAAGCCGAGGTGTAAACTCAAATCGCAGCCTGCAGCCACCAAATCTAGGAAGAAAAGGTACAAACAAGGAAGGAGGAACAAAGGAGAAAACCTCCTGTCGAAATGACCAAACGTCGGCACCGCCTCCCGGGAGCAGCAGCGCAGCACACCAAAACATACCCAGCCGACCCGCTCGACGCATCTCATAATGACACCCAGCGGCCGCCCAAAACGGAAGCACCGCCCGATACCACCAACAAAACCCATGGCCGGAAGAACGGAGCAAGGACCTCACCGGCGGCGGAAAGATCTAAGGGCACGTTTGATTTAAAGAATTTTCAAAGGAATTCTATAGGATTCCAATTTATAGGATTTTTTCTAATAGAGTGTATTTGATTCAAAAGGAATAAATCCTACAAAATTTCTATGCATTGCTTTCCTATACTACAATTCTATAGGATTTCTAACAAGAGGTGAGATCTCTTGAAAAAATCCTATGTGTCTATGACAACTATGACATGTACCTAAACCCTATAAAATTTTATGTGTTTTTCCTGCGGTGCAATCAAACAACTTATCTTATCGATTCCTGCATTTTTCATTTCTGTAGGATTCTAAGTGTCATGCCATTCTATTCCTACACTTTTTCCATTCATGTGTTTTACAAATCCTTTGAATCGAACAAGCCCTAATTCACAACACAGGAAGCAGAGACTTGAAGAAATCTCCCCACCACGCGAAAATTAGCACCGAACCACCAAACCACTGTTCACCGACCACCCAAATGACACATTGCCATGATGGCCCCACAACACGAAGGGCCAACAGTCAGATGGGCAAAACATCTGCATTCACACCCAGCCGCTCAAACAATCGACGGTTTATTAGTCATCTTTTTCCAATCTTAATTGTTATTCCTCCTTTTCACCCCCAAGATTGGGGGTAGGGGGGTTGATGAAACGAACGGAGTGAGAAAACAGTCTTCCCTTAGGGGAGGGAAGATCAGGTAAGGCGAAGAGACATCCAATTACTATGACCCATGGGAAGCCAGCACTCTAAGTGAGCTATTTGTCAAAGAGCGAAGAAAAGTGCGCAGTCGAGACATCCAGACCGCTTAAGTAAATTGAGCGGTTGTAATGGATCGGGAGTGGAGAGATGCTTCATCTTGGAGCGTCACGAAGTGCCTTCCAGAGGAGGCCGACTTGGGAGGACGACATAGGCACTGATCTATTGCAAGCCAAGATATTCTATTCCTAACAGAACATTTCATGTGTGAAATAGATAGATAAGTAGAGTTGTTTTTGCTTATTCCCATTCCCTTCATATCATAATTGTTTTCTTATTGTTATGTTCCGGTTTTAGACGTCGACCCCTTCAAGGGCTGCTGCGGCATGGTTAGCTCACAGCGATCCACGATTTGGATGGACCATGATATGCAACAAGTTAAGTCATTATTGACATGAATGACATGCCTTCATAACCCGTAAGGAAATATATAGAAATAGATATCTAGAAATAGAAACAAACTAATATGTAGATAATCGAAATATATTTCTACCCTTTTCAGGTAGTCGATGGCTATTCACAGCTACTACCTTAACACCAAAGAAGAGTTTGACCCAATGTTTGATTTCTGTCTTAGTGAATCCTGATTTGATAACGCGTGCACATACAACACAACACACACCTGGGCTCACGCGTTTTACCTAGACCGCGATAATTACCCTGAAAAGGTCCAGATTTCATCACGCTTAAGCTTTTAGATAATGTGCTAAGCACTTGGCAAAATTATGCTAGGATAGTAGACGCTCATATAACATTTTACTTTCACTTTCTCGTAAATTTCTCCTTAATTAATACTAGAATGTAGCAAACAAACGTTTTGCTCCCGTTTTTTTTTTCAAATTTGGATTAAAACATCCAACAGCTCGAATTGGCAAGACCTTTTATCAGAAATAGCACCGAGTCTCTAAAGGAAAAAATAATAGCACCGAGGCACTAGAGCAAGCCACTAGGCGTAAACCATGAACTCGCCGCACCAATCGATCAATGACTGATTTCATTCCATGCACAAGAAGCACCATCCTTTATTATACCCATTACTCCAAATACTACTACTTCAAGTACAGCAGTGATAACATTATTGCATAGTACGCGATAGTGATAGAGCAAAGCATGATCTCTAATCTCTCCTAAGCACCACCAATGGCAATGGTCCTACGGCTGCGAGTGAGTGGTCGAGCCATCCATCCTATGAACACGGGAATCACAGGCAGCCTAGACCTGAATCTCCAGCGCCCGCCTGTACATCTCCTGCTCCGGGACCGGCACGTCGACGGTGAGGAGCCCCGTATCGGCGTCGTAGCTGAACTCGACGTCACCCGAGTCGAGGGAGCATTTCAGCGGCCTCCGCGAGAAGTAGGCGCCGAAACGGCCACAGCCGCGCACCCTGAGCGTCACAGCGGCGGTCTTGTCTTGGCTGTTGACGGCGCATTCCTCGACGGCGCCACCGGCGTTGAACATGTCGAGCAGCCCGATGGACGCGAACGAAACGCCCGGCGCCACGGCGCGGACAGGGCAGACATGGAACAGCTCGTACTCGAGCGTCTTAAGCGTCACCGGCAGCGTGGCCCCAGGCGGCAGTCGCACCAGCTCACCCGCCCGGTGCGCGTACAGCACGGACTCGCCGTCCCAGTCTCTGCCGGTGGCGGCGGCGACCCGGGCGATTGCGTCGACGTCCTCGGCGCGCACCGAGCCGGTGAGCGTCCCGGGCGCCTCGTCGTGGATGCGCGTCTTTTTGACGACGCGGCACCACCCCGCACCCTGGCAGTTGAACACACCCACCACGCCCGCGAACTTGTTCACGTTCCATATCTTGAGAAGGCTGCAAAAGAAAAACAGAGGAATTCGTTCAGCACTATGGAGTAGAAATTAATTTGGGAGAAATCGAGATTTGGATCTGCAGGCTGCTGCTGACCTTGCGCCATCGCGCGCCGGGTCGGAGAAGAGGCAATCACGTGTGGGACGGCCTGGGAGCTGCGCGCGGAGCACGGAGCCGTCGGGGAGCACGAGCTTCTTGAGTAGGTCGAAGTCGTGGTTCCCCGGCTTGTCGCTTACATAAATCGGGCAGCCGCCGATCGCCCTTGCGGCGCCGTGATATTCCGCCGCCGGGTGCTTGCTCTGCCAATTCAGCATCCATCCATCCATCCATGAGATGAGAGGTAGAAACAACAAACGTGGTGGAAAGAAAGAAATGATATGTGACAGCGGCTGCTTACATGGAACATGTCCCAGTCGGGCTGCATGAATTCGCCGAGGAAGAGGGTGTTGTAAGCCACGGATGAAATGTGGACGGTGTGCGACGCCGGGTCGCGCGGGTAGTAGTCGTCGGAGGCGCGCACGACGGCGGTCTGGTTGGCGCTGTAGAGCATGTCTGTGTTGTGGCACATGCAGGAGATGCAGCCGTTGTCTGGAAAGTTGTGGGCGACGGAGGCCTCGAGCGCACGGTGGTACGCGCGGGTGAGAGCGACACGGCCGCCGTGGCCCGCGCCGAGTGTCTCGACGATGTTCTGCACGTCCACCTTGACGCCGTCGACGCCACAGCTGGCGAGGTAGGCGTGGAGGTCTTGGTAGAAGGTGCGGACCTTGCTCGCGGGCACGAGGCCGAGGCCTAGTACGGAGAGGGAGTCCATGACGATGTCCGGCTGGTTGCCCGTAACACCCGGCGACTGCACCGGGTACGCCAGCGCCGCCTCGTAGTGCTCCATCCCGTCCGCCGCCGACGGCGTGACGTCAACGCCGCCCCAGTACCCGGCCATGGCGTGCCAGACGTACACGCTCTTCACGCCGTGCTCCTTCTTGGTCTCGTCCACCAGCTGCTTCAGCCCGGCCGGGTACTTGGCGTTCTTGCTGCTCTTGAACTTGGCGTTCTCCTTGATCCCGGTGAGCCTGCTCGCGAACTGGGCGCCTTCCTGGACGTCGACGCCGGTGTAGTCCTTGCTGTCATAGCTGTCGATCTGCTGCCAGCCGTCGTCGATGATGAGGAACCGCGGAGGGGCGCCGCCCTCCGCCAGGGTACGGAGGCCCTCCTTGACGCCGTCGGCCGTCACGTCGGTGTAGAAGGCGTCCCACGTGCACCACCCGAACCAGTCGACGAAGGACGGCACCTGCAGATCATATCACACGTTGCCAATCAGAATCAGATGATGATCACTTGGCATCGATTCGAGCAGACTAAGTAGTAGTATTATATGACCTTTTTCTTCTCCCTGTGGTGGAACGTATGCGTGTGCTTCTCCACGGCCCTGCATTTATTTATTTATCAGATAATAATAGTACTTGAATCAGGTTTTTTAACATGTCAGATTTTGATTGTGCGTTGAAGGTAGAAGAGGACAGGACGTACTTGACCGCCTGGGTGATGGCGTCGAAAGGATTGGTGCCGGCGTGGATGTAGACACTGTTCATCCCCTCTTCCGTCTGCACCGCTTTGTCCCCTGCGTTCATCACACGCAAAACAAAATTCACCGTCAGTTTTCTACCGCTCTCGAAAAAAGAGTACGAAAGGAAGCCGTTTCCTACCGCTCTCGATGCAGATCTGGAGCTCGTCCCGGTCGTTGCCCTGGAGCACCGTGCGGAACTGCCCCTCCAGCAGCGGCAGCATCACCACGTACACCGGCTCGCCGCTGTCGCCTTCGTCCGTGCCGGCGGCGGCGGGGACCTCCATGATAATGAACTGGGTCTCCAGCGGGACGTCGCTCCCGGAGGTGCCCATCCGCTGCGTCATCCACCACAGCTTGAACCGGAACAGGCACATGAACCGGCAATCCCTGCATCCCAGCCAAATCGAAAAATCACTACTACATATTATGGCAGATCTGTCTTCCTAGTACTTCTTTTGTCGAGAAAAATACTTCCTTTGAAAATAAACTACTCCATACTGAATAAAATACTTCCTAGTAGAACAAGAGAAAGGAGATAGAGCCGCAAATAATTAATACGGAGTAATAAAAAAAGAAGGGGGAAAGGAGAGCAAAATCCGTACTGCTCCTAGTACTAGTACATTCCAGAGTTCGGCCCACGTGTTCGATCCGCCACAAAAAGAAACAGAAGCAGTATTCGCGAATACGCACCGGAGAGTCCCGAAAGTGAAGACGTGGTGGCTCTTGGCCTCACCGGCGGTGACGCCGACCAAGGCCCCATCAACGAGCCCCGCCGCCCCGGAAGCGTGGGCCGCCGTGACGTTGTCCGGCACGCCAGATAGCACTGTACGGCCGCGCACCGCCAGCTTCCCGTCGCTCAAGGTGATCTGCGGCGTCACCGTCATCTCGGATAACCAAAATAAAAAAAACTGCTTTGCTTTCTGCATCGCAAGAAGGTCAGAGAAAGCAAGACTGCATCAGCATACACCCAGCATCGAAAAATCAATCAATCAACACGCTTATATTATATCATCAATCGAAGGAGGAAACGTACCTTGCTTTGATTTGATATACGGGAACTGACGATATGATGATGATAGGATAGTACTCCAACAGAGAGATCGAGTGCTTTGCGTCAAGATAATAATAATTAGCAAGTAGTAGTAGTAGTACTAAGGTAATGGTGCCCTCAACGGGGAGGGGGATGGATGGGAGGGAGGGAGGAAGCGATGTGGAGAGGAGGGGTTTATATAGTCCAGACTCCAGAGGAGGGTGACGTGGCAGGCCAAACGCGCTAATAATAGCTGGAGAATTCACATATGTCCTTATTACTGTCTACGCGTAAAAATCCCTTCGATATCGGGGTTAGTTTCTTTGTGTGGAAGATTTGCACCGTGCAAATGGAAGGCACGGTATGGTCCAGCTGTTGCTCTTAAGGATTTGAGGTGTCCCAGATCCACGTACTACTATTTCTTTCTTACAAGGAATGACCGCTCCCTGTAATTGTGTAAACTATGCTACACCTTACCAGGTTTATTTGTTGGAGGTATATATTTTTAGTCTCATAATTTGTATGGGAAAGCGTTTTAGTCTTATATTTTGTAAATCAAATAAGATTAGTCCTATAACTTGCAAACCAGGAACAGTTTAGTTCCAATTCAATCAAATTTATGCGATACGGTAGAGTGGAAAATCTATTTTTAATCAATCATTACATGGCACGTCCTGGCTATGCTAGCGACGGTAGCATAGAAAAACTGTTTTTAATCAATCATTACATGGCACGTCCTGGCTAAACGCGACAGTGTACGGTCACCGTGTGAGAGACGTTTCTGGGCAATCGATGGAAGTATTCAAGGCTTCGGAGCGCTCTAGGCCGCGTGCTCACTGTTCATAGCGCAAGAACAGTACTCCCTCCGTTTTAGAGTATAAGTCACGGTCCTCTAATATCTTAACGCAAGCCTTAACGTGAATTGAGACTAAAATTATGACTAATTAGGCCGGACTGTGATGCTTCGTATCTAATACAGCCAATAAAAACAGCCATATAATTACTGCATGCATGGTGGACATGCCAAACGATGCATATGGAGAAGAGAAAGGTGCAGGCTGATGTACTAATTAACTCCAAATAATACAAAATTGTGTCTTATTTGTTTTATATGCGGGACAATCTAAAAATGAGATTGTGATTTACACTCTAAAACGGAGGGAGTACTACCGGGCCACCGATGTTTGATCCAATGGTATAGGTGAGGTATTGTAGATTCCTACATTTAGCTAATAGGCTCGCTTCCCTAAAAAAAAAGCTAATAGGCTCGCGACACCCCGCGCTAATGTAATTTTACTGACTACTGTCTTCTCGACAAGACAACAAATTCAGGCGAATTTTTTTTAAATAATACGAATTAATTATTTAATTAGAGTTCTATTATGTGTTTTTTTAAATTTCCAGATCTAGGGCTTTGTCGGCCAGGGGCTGGCCGACTGGGCCAATAATCGAGCCACGGCCGACAATGAACAATCGGCCAGCCAACCGACAAGGTCGGCCGGTGACCCTGGCAGGTCGACAGTCCGGTCGGCCAGCGCCAGCCTAATCGGCGAGCCCAGCCGATCGGCCAGATAAGGCGGCGACGCCCGCGCCCAGACTCCTTCTCCACCGCGACGGCGTTTCTTCTCTCTCGTTCTTCGTTCTAGCCCCAAAACCTCCATTTTTCCGATTTAGCGATTTGACCACGAAACTTCAATCCAAAGGCAGAGAGATAGTGGTAGCCCGATCTCGGATGGGTTAGCTCATAAGCGATTTGGTGTTGATTTGTTGGAGGAACGGTGGTGGAGCTGTGGTGGAGCAATGGCAATGGTGGGCTGTGGTGGAGGAGCCGAGGCTATGCTGTGGTGGTCTGTGGTGGTGGACCGAGCGGCTTCTCTCGCTTCAAGGGTAAACTTTAATCTCGATAATCACGTTATTGTATATGGTTACGTGCGATGCGTATGCTTGTCTATTATAATACCTGTCTAGTGGATTAGTAATAATATTTGATCGATGGGTTAGGCACAAATATTTGGCCGGTGGATTAATAGCAATATTTGACCGGTAGCAATAGTATCATATTTTTTAGAATATTTGGTGACTGATGGGTTAGACACAAATATTTGTCCGGTAGATTAGTAGCAATATTTGACCGATAGCAATAATATCATAATTTTTAGAATATTTGTAAGCATTGTCCAAAGTTATACGCGTTGTCGATAATTAATTGATTAGGTTGTTTATTTTATGTCAGCAGAGATGACCAATATAGTGCAGTTCGTGTTTTATTACGGTCATGGGAATGTTCGAACAAATGACTTTGGAGCAGATCTGGGAGTTTATGTTACAGTTAGATTTGATCGCCCTCAAACGTGGACTGTTAGTCAGTTGAAGGAATGGTTGACAGGATGTTTAGGCTATAACATTGAGACGTACACCGTCAGCGTGCAAGCATTATGGACAAAGTCAAGAAAAAATATTGTAACTACCTCGGTGAACTACGCTCCTAGATACAAGCCTGGATGAGAGATAGCGGTTGAAATAGTACGGCGGGGCCCCAAAAGCCACTCACTGGTAGTCCTTTCAGACGTCCCAACCGCTAACCTCTCAACGGGACCTGTACGGGCGGCGTAGTCGGCAGGCGAAGGGATCAACTACGTACACAAGTGGGTATGTACGCAAGCCACCATACAAATGTACATCAGAGCCACACCATCTAGAAAGAAAGGAAATATACCAACGCCATACGGCAAGATTCAAATGACCTGGATACATCTATAATTTAGGATAGCTCCTCATACAGCACACATCAGAGTATCATGCGGAAGCGGCAAACAAGATCCGAGTACGGATAAGAAGCAAATAGGCATAAGATGCCGAGAAAATAAGCACATCCCAACTACAGTCTCACGGATCCCGTTCCCGGAATCTCTACACCGAACGATCGTTGCCCACATCATCGGCTTCTTCCACCCAGTATCCGTCCTGAGAAGGTACCTGTTCATCTGAATCAAGAATTTATCGTGTGAGACCCTAAGGGTACTCAGCAAGTCTTAATGCCTCTAAAGGGGTCACAACCTGGGTGACGCAATTGCAGCAAAAGATAAGCCCTAGCAATTCTACAGATAAACGCTAACCATCCGCCTAACCAATGATAGACGGATGTCCGTGAATTTAAGTACAACAGTTATAATGGTAATCTCATCCGATCCATCCTCCTCCGCTACCAACAAGGAAGCGATTTAACAACCCCTTCCGTTGGCAATTTTATTAACCATTCCGTGAGTATTGCACTATTTACTAGTCAAGTTACTTAGTCAAATTAAGCGGTACTTTAGTTATGCTTGTCTATGATCAAGAAACTGTGCTCCCGTCGTCCATATCCGCGGACACGGCTTTGAAAGTTTTACCGGCGGTGCACCAATAGCAACACACTCGATCAACCTCGGAAAAACCAAATCAAAACCAACGAGGCCTTCACGACACAATCACAAGATTCAGAAATATTTCAGGCCACCCTTTGAGTAGAACCCGCAACGGAGTAGGCAAGCTCGAGACGGCCTCAAGGTCTCGTCAATGGTCGTGAGCGATCGGGAACCCCAAACGGGCTTGTCGACACCGCGTAATCACTCCGCTTCCTAAACAAAGATGCATGTGCTATCCGTCGCACAATCGTAAATAAAGCGAAGCATGGCATAAGTACAGGATAGTAATAAAACCTCAAACTAGTTTGTGGCCCCAAGAAATAAGACGGAATCAAGCTCGGTGGGGGTCCCATATACCTCCCGGATGTGGATAGCGCGATAAATCAAGGAACAGGAATCAAGTACTCGGGGTCTTCGGGACACAAGTGAGCAAGAAAACCAAATAATGATATTGCTCACCGGTGCCACTTTCTTTAGTTGTCCCGAACTACTCGGGTTAAGTTGTTTAGGTACCTCGTTATTCATCGACTCTCACAAACCCTACACATGTTGTTCTCGACTCGCATGGCTCAAACAACTCCTATAGTAGTGGCTCATGGGACGAGGAAACAAGCTTGGTGGGGTTTAAAAGTAAAGGCTATGCATACTTGGGATTCAATTTAATGCAATCGCGACTCAATGATGCAAGAATAAGATAGAGGCAATAGGTCTTGTATGTATGCAAGCATGTGGTAGTGCTTGCACGGTGTCTGTTGAAGCAAGGGACGGTACTGGGTAGTGCTCCTGGTTCTCTTGATACAACCCCTGCTCAGTGTCTATCCGAGAAAAACCAAACAAACAAGGCCAACATGAATACAGAGCACAAGCATATGAATAAGATGCGACAAGCAAACAATCATGCCATGATGAATGATGCACAATTTACATGGCAAGCAGAGTAGCATGGCATGGGTGAAGTGTGAAGGGCAGAAAATAACATTTGAATTGGTTTTTAGTCATGTTTTGTTGTCATAACAATTGTTGTTCTCAATATAGTTATATGATGCATGCTGCAATTGAAGTCAAGGATAGCATAAACAGAAAGGTCTCGTCGAGCTGATCATTTTAGACTACTCATTTGCTTATTTTGGAATTACAGAATATTAGTTGTGAATTAATGAAATTCCAGTGGCAGTGGTTGTAATTAACATATCTTGGGAATTTACTTGTGCAAAACACTAAACAGATGGCATATTTGACTTCCTCTAATTTTTCTGAATCAAAAACATATATTATTTGCCCAATTTGGAATTAGCATGGCAAAGTTATTTAAAATCTGAAATTAATTTGAATTTGAATCATATTTTGAATTTGAAATCAACTCTGAACTGTTTAACACTCAGACTCAGCTAGCCTGAGCCGCTGACAGGTGGGCCAGGGGTCAGCTCTGGCCCACAGGGCAGCGCCTGAGAGCATCCTGGACTGCGGGTTGAATGAACAAAACCGCAGGTCCCTTTTTAGCAAACTTCCAGAGAGGCTGACTGCGGGGCCAGGTGAACCGCGGGTTGAGCGAGCGAAAACGTCAGGGGGTTATCGGCAAAACGCACACGCGGCCAGGGGAGGACTGCGGGTTTAGCGGGATCTTGGAGCCTTTTGCAAATATTGCACGTCGTGGCGGGTGGGGCCTCGAGGTCTGGGTTGAGCAAAACGAAACGAGAGGGTTACGCAAAGTGCGGGCGCCGTTGTGGATCTTCCTTTCTCTCGAATCGCGATAAACCGACGCTCATGGCAGCGCAGCCGCAGCGGGCTCGAACACGGGCGTTATGGGCGCGCGGAGGCCGCTACCGGGCTAGGCTAGGTGCTAGGAAGGGTGGTGCGTCTAGCTAAGGCGTTGTCGCGATCGAAGCTTGCAGACTCGAGCACGCCGCGGCGCACGGAAGCCGCTCGACGGAACGCTCGAGCAACCAGAAACGAACGGCGACGGACCTTGTCTGGGGTTCAGAGGCGCATCGCGTGACGGTGTGCTCGAACGGGCAGGCGAGGCGATCTCCAGGCGAGGCGCCCGTCGATCTAGGGTTTGGCGGGCGCAGGCGTGCTTGGCGCGTCTCCTCCATTGGCGGTCGGGCGATCTGGGCGCTCACTGTCCTCTCGACAGCCTCGCCCTTCTCTCCGGCTAGCGCAGCGGGGTGTGGTAGACGGCGACGTCGGCGTGGTGGCGAGGAAGGAAGGAGATGCAGGCTGCTCGGGGTGGATCCGGGGTTTCGGAGGCAGAGAGGGTGGTGGGGAGGATAAGAAGGAGGAGGCACGGCAGGTTGCGTGGGGAAGGGGTAGGCGCGGGGTGTGGCTTTGGTCACCTCTCCTCACGTGATCGCATGGGGGCCAGGTGGCGTGGCCGAGCGGGAGGTGAGAGGAGGGAGGTCGGGTGGCCTGGGCAGCTGTGGGGAAGCGGCCAAGGAGGCAGGTGGTAGAGAGGAAAGATAAGAGGGAAGGGCCACTCGGCTAGGGTTTAGAGGGATGGGCATGGTGGGTGTGGGGGTAGCTAGGTGGGTCCACAGTCGGGTGGGGCCTGCAGGAGCTGGGTAGGCGCATGGCATGGGTGGCTAGGGTGAGAGGGACAAGGGGCAAGCTAGATAGAAGGGAGGGTAGGTTTAGTTGGGGTTTGTTAGAGGAAGTGTAGTTTAGGAATTATTTTTGGATATATGTAAAATAGGGTTTAGTTTAGGGTAGAAAAGAAATAGAGGGAGTACTAGGTTTTGCAAAGATTAGGGATAGGAGGTGGTTTAGGGTTTTGCTAAAGAAGGTGAGAAAGATGGAGGGGTACTATGGTCTAGCAACCATGCTACAAACTAAACTAAGCAAGATCAAACAGAAAGGAGGAAGAGGAGGGGAGATGGTCATATGGTGATGGGGTTTTGGGTTCATGCATGATCCAACATAGATCAAGCAAGAACAAAAGAAAGGGAAGAGCTAGGGTCTTGAACTAACCAAACAAAAAGAAGCAAGGTGGAAGGATTGGTCCAAATAGAAAACAAGCAAAACCAAAACTAGGGAAAAAGGGATACTTGCATGGCCCATGCAAGACAATTAATGCCAAGTGGATATATTGTGAAAACAACATGATTCCATGTGGCTTTACTCCTTGCATGCACAAAAGGTGGCAAAGGCCAAGCAAATAGATTAGGAGTGGATCCAACCAACAACATGGGCTAGAAACTCAATAAAAGCCAAGCCCATATTATTGGATGGTGGAATTATAAGGTGGTGCAAGATAAGGTGGTGGAGTCAAAAGAGAGATGCCCCCAACTCAACTTGGGCATTTAACAATTTAGTAAGAACCAAATACAATATCAAGAAGCAACTACAATTAATCATGCACATGAGATAAGAAGCAAACAAGAAAAGGTTTTATATGATGCTCAAATGCAAGGGGACATGATGACATGAGCATGATATGATGATGATGCAACAATTATATGTTGGAAGTGGCCCATTTTATTATTAAACTTAGTAGCATTACAGTGGTTAGACAACTGGGATGCTACAACTCTCCCCCACTAAACAGGAATCTACTTGAGATTCTAGGAAGAAGAAGAAGGGGACACAAAGAGAGAAGGATGGTTGTACGGAGTTCATCTTCACGCTCCCAAGTTGCTTCATCAATGAATGGTGTGACCTTGCACCTTGCGTAATTTGATGGACTTGTTGCGAGTCCTTCGCTCTGTCTCGAGAATTTTGGTGGGGTGCTCTTGATAAGAGAGATCTTCTTGGAGGTCTATTAGCTCATGGTCCACGGTCTTGCCGGGTCTTTGAAGCACTTCTTGAGCTGCGAGATGTGGAAAACATCATGGACTTTGAGTTTTTAAAGCTCTAGTGCATAAGCAACTTCTCCTCTTCTTCCACGTATCTTGAAAGGACCGATGTATCTAGGAGCCAACTTTCCTTTGATACCGAAGCGGTGTGTTCCTCTCATGGGAGTGACACGAAGGTAGACGAGATCACCAGGGGCATATACCATATCTGTGTGCTTCCTGTCGTAGTTGCTCTTCTGACGACTTTGAGCAATCTTCAGGTTCTCCAGAATGATATGCACCTTCTCCTCTGCCTGAGTCACAATGTCAGGGCCAAACCAGATTCTTTCTCCTGCACCTGACCAACCAATGGGAGTTCTGCACTTCCGACCATAGAGAGCCTCGAATGGTGCCATCTTCAGACTCTTCTGGAAGCTGTTGTTGTAGGAGAATTCAGCATATGGAAGGCATTCCTCCCACTTCATGCCAAACGAGATGACGCAAGCTCTAAGCATGTCCTCGAGAATCTGATTGATCCTCTCCACTTGTCCTTGCGACGAGGGTGGTAGCAGTCTTGAAGTTCAACCGTTCCCAAAGCTTTTGGAAACTCTCCCGAACTTTGAGGTGAAGATGCTCCACGATCGAACTGATTTCAGTGGAACCCCATACAAAGAGACAATCCTGTTGATATAGAGCTCACCAATCAAGTCCGTAAAAATTGTTTCTTTTTGGGAAGAAGTGTGCCACTTTGGAAAGCTCGTCGATGACAACAAAAATTGCATTGTTGCCCTTCTGCGACCTTGGAAAGCCAGTGATAAAGTCCATCTCAACTTTCTCCCATTTCCATTCCGGAGGTTTCAATGGCTGTAGAAGACCAAATGGTTTCTGATGAACAGCCTTGACTCTGCGGCAGACATCACATTCTGAAACGTACTTGGCACAATACCTTTTTAACCCAGGCCACCAGTATTGTGTTTTCAAGTCCATGTACATCTTTGTGCTGCCAGGATGGATAGAAAGGACCGAATCATGTGCCTCCTTGAGCAATTGATCTCTCAGACCCGGGTAGTTTGGAACAAACATCCGGTGATCAAAGAAGAGCGTGCCCTGATCATCAACATGGAAGGATTCATACTTCGGAGTGCCAAGCTTAGCGATGAGCTTCTTGGTGTGCGGATCACCACGCTGACGAGACCGAATCTGTTCTTCCAAGAGGGGAGTAGCCAGAAGGTTCAGAAGGTGCCCTTGTTCCACAATCTCCAGGTTGAGCTGACGGAATTCCTCGCACAAGAGAGGCTGCTGCTCTTCCACCATGAGGTTGTTGACGTAAGCTTTTCTGCTAAGCGCATCTGCCATGACATTTGCTTTGCCTGGGGTGTAGTTGATGGTCACATCGTAGTCATTGATGGCTTCAATCCATCTCCTTTGCCGAAGATTGAGATCCGGTTGAGTGAAGATATACTTCAAACTCTTGTGGTCCGAGAAGATCTCACAACGGTTACCAAGCAAGTAGTGCCTCCACAGCTTCAAGGCAAAGACCACTGCTAGCTCCAGGTCATGTGGGATAGTTGACCTCATGTGTCTTCAACTGACGAGAGGCATAAGCAACCACCTGTCTCTCTTGCATAAGGACCGCACCCAATCCTTGCAAAGAGGCATCGCAGAAGATCTGAAAAGGCTTGGATGTATCCGGAGGAACCAAGACTGGTGTGGAAGTGAGCTTCGCTTTGAGTGTCTCAAAACTTTCTTGGCAAGCAGGTGTCCACAGGTACTTCTTGCCTTTCTTGAGGAGGTCGGTAAGAGGCTTTGCTATCTTCGAGAAGTTCTGCACAAAGCAGCGACAATAGCTAGCCATCGAGAAAACTCCGCACTTCCTTGACATTAGCGGGAGGAAGCCATTCAACTATTGTCTTCACGGTTTCGGGTTGGCAATGCCCTTGGCAGAGATAACATGGCCCAGATAGGTTACTTCAGGCAACCAGAACTCACACTTTGAGAACTTGGCATACAAGCGGTTCTCACGAAGCTTGTTCAGGACACACCTCAGGTGCTCTTCATGCTCCTCCTTGGACTTGGAATAGACGAGAATATCATCCAGATATACCACCACAAACTTGTCCAGGTACTCCATGAAAACGGAGTTCATCAGCCTCGAGAAGGTAGCAGGTGCGTTGGTTAGACCGAAAGACATGACCGTGTACTCATACAGGCCATAGCGAGTTGTAAAAGCTGTTTTGGGCACATCCTCTTTGCGAATTTTGATTTGGTGATAACCACTTCTCAAATCAAGCTTAGAGAACACCACAGCTCCTGCCAGCTGATCAAATAGATCATTTATCCGGGGAAGAGGATATTTGTTCTTGATGGTTTTAGCATTTAGAGCCCGGTAGTCAACACAGAGCCTATCGGTTCTGTCACGCTTCTTCACGAAGATTGTTGGACTACCCCAGGAAGAAGTGCTATGCTGAATGAAACCCAACTTCTCTTGTTCATCAAGTTGTCGTTTGAGTTCAGCCAGCTCAGAAGGACCCATTTTATATGGCCTCTTGGAGATAGGAGCCGTTCCAGGTTCAAGCTCGATCACGAATTCAACCTCGCGATCCGAGGAGGCATACCGCAACTCTTCAGAAAAACATCCGGAAACTCACGGACCAATCGGTACTTTTCGAATAGCTTCCATGGCATCATCATTAAGAGCAGCCAAGGAATAGAAATTTGGACATCCGAGTCGAGACTTGGAGAAAAGACTATGTGGCCTTGAGGATCTTCGGAGATCTTGGCGTTCAAAGACAATCGATCACAGCTGCATTTGCTGTCAACCAATCCATGCCCAGGATGACATCAATGTCAGAGTTGCCCAGAACAATCAAAGAAGCCAAGAATGAAGAACCACCAATCTCCACTTTGTTGCCATGACTGATCTTAGATGCTGCCATTGTTGCTCCAGGAGAAAGAACCATTAACTTCTTGGGAAGAGGATCCATGACTAACTCATTCTCACTTGCAAACTTTACGAGACAAAAGAATGCGATGCACGAGAATCAAAGAGAACTCGCGAGGACGAGTTAGCGAAAGCATACCCATGACAACTCTGTGAGCGAGCTCACTTGAGGCGTTGACGCGATTAGCTCGAACAACCGCGGACCCGGGCTTAGTGTTGATGTTGAGAGCCGAGGCGGTGGTGCACGAATCAAGGAGAGCTTGCGAGATCTTGGCGGGGTTGAGGAGAGCTTTGTTCTTCATTGGACAGTTCAGTGGGAATGTCGGGACCTCCACAAGTGAAGCAGCACCACCTGGACGTGGAGCGAGAAGCTGTGACTCCGCCAGCGCTCAGGTAAGGGTTGTTGTAGCCCACAGGAGCCGCAGTGGAGAAGTTTGATGGCCTTGGCGTGAAGCTTGCAGGTCTTGGTGGAGCGGAGCGACGGTGGGGTGTTAGGAACCAGACACGCCGCTTAGAAGGAGTTGCCATTCTGCCGAACTTGATGCATCCTGCTGTGTTTCTTGGACTCCTCGAACATCGCCTACTAGCCTCCTCTTGTAGTGCCATATGCTGCAGTTCGGGAAGGTTGCGGTCTTGCATGCGTGAGTGCATACTTGATCGACGCATTGAGCCCTTGCACGAATCTCTTACGCTTTTCTTGTCATCGATACCTCATCACCACCATAGCGAGACAAGTTCATGAAATTCCTGATGTAGGTGTTGACGTTATCATTGCCCTGCTTCAAGTTGAGGAAAGCATCCTTCATCCGTTCCATCACAATCTCTGAGAGAAACTGCTCCTTGAAAGCTGTGGTGAACCTCTCCCAAGTGGGCTGGAACCCAGTGCAGCTAGCCTTCAGGTAGTTTTCCCACCATAGAGCTGCGTCTCCCTTGAGCGGTGAGTAGCACACTTTACCCATTCTGTTACGCACATCGGTCTCTAGCAGCCTTGAGATCTCGCGCAGCCAATCATCGCATCAAGAGGTCGGTCGAACCGTCAAACCGCCGAGGACTGAACTTGAGGAAGCTCTTGATGTCACCACGCTTGGGAGGTGGAGGAAGTGGAGTGAACTCGTTCCTTGACGCTCTCCTCAAAGCGCAATGGTTCTCTTGCATGGCTGCGGGCGGTAGCTATGCTTGTGAGTCTTGAGCCCAGTTCGGAGGAATGTCCTCCTCATCCGGCGATGGGGAGCCATCTGTCATTGATGTAAAACTCAAGTCGATTACTATAATGGAGAATGATAATAATCCAAAATAGTACCAAAAGGAATTAACCAAGATTAAAGGATACAATTTCGAGATGATATTAAAATATCAACAAAGTTCATAGCACCTCAAAGATATCAAGCATATCGCACCATTTGAAAAGGTGTGGTACACAAACATATCAAAGAAAAATTTTCCACAAATTTCGGCATTAAAATACCAATAGATGCGCAAAATTACTTAACGAATCAAGATTAGTGACTCTACCGATCCAATATACAAAAGCGAATGATACAAGTAGTGGTATGGTCGCGACTCCATCCCGCACTCAAATCATTACTCCGCACATGAACAAGTGGAACACATATCCTAACCCCTTCTTCTCACGACGAAACCTACAGGTTGGTACTACAGAAACGAACACCCCAAACAAGATAGCGTCGGATACAAAAGAGAGGATAGATTGCGTCGGTTTACAAAAGCCTGTTGGTATGGAATGTACCAACAGTCGATAACCAAAGGCAGATAAGATAACAACTTGGATGCAACAGATAGACAAAGGACTACACACACACACACACACACACATCCTATGGTACTACGGAAACCCCGAACACGTGAATCCTAGTTTGAACTTTGAGAAGAGAATTGAAAACGTTGCACTTCCTTACCAGAAAAGGGTGGGTGGGAGGGTAAGAAGAAAATGGAAGCAGTCCTACTCTCGCGTTTTGTTTTCCCTATACATAACTACTCAAAATATTTGCTAGACGACAACGACCGTTTGGCTGAAACCACGAAGGTCGGGATGGCTCGATACCAATTGTAACTACCTCGGTGAACTACGCTCCTAGATACAAGCCCGGATGAGAGATAGCGGTTGAAATAGTACGGGGCCCCAAAAGCCACTCACCGGTAGTCCTTTCAGACGTCCCAACCGCTAACCTCTCAACGGGACTGTCTGCAGGCGGGCGTAGTCGGCGAAGGATCAACTACGTACACAAGTGGGTATGTCATGAGCCACCATACAAATGTACATCAGAGCCACACCATCTAGAAAGAAAGGAAATATACCAACGACATACGGCAAGATTCAAATGACCTGGATACATCTATAATTTAGGATAGCTCCTCATACAGCACACATCAGAGTATCATGCGGAAGCGGCAAACAAGATCCGAGTGCGGATAAGAAGCAAATAGGCATAAGATGCCGAGAAAATAAGCACATCCCAACTACAGTCTCACGGATCCCGTTCCGGAATCTCTACACAACGATCGTTGCCCACATCATCGGCTTCTTCCACCCAAGATCCGTCGAGAAGGTACTGTTCATCTGAATCAAGAATTTATCGTGTGAGACCCTAAATTTTCGGCAAGTCTTAATGCCTCTAAAGGGGTCACAACTTTGGGTGACGAATTGCAGCAAAAGATAAGCCCTAGCAATTCTACAGATAACGCTAACCATCCGCCTAACCAATGATAGGCGGATGTCCGTGAATTAAGTACAATGATTATAATGGTAATCTCATCCGATCCATCCTCCTCCCTGCTTACCAACAAGGAAGCGGACGAACAACCCCCCTTCTGTTGGCAATTTTATTAACCATTCCGTGAGTATTGCTCTATTTACTAGTCCAGTTACTTAGTCATATTAAGGCGGTACTTTAGTTATGCTTGTCTATGATCAAGAAACTGTGCTCCAAGTCGTCCATATCCGCGGACACGGCTTTGAAAGTTTTACCGGCGGGTGCACCAATAGCAACACACTCGATCAACCTCGGAAAAACCAAATCAAAACCCAACGAGGCCTTCACGACACAAAGAATCACAAGATTGAGAAATATTTCAGGGGCCACCCTTTGAGTAGAACCATAGCGAGTAGGCAAGCTCGAGACGGCCTCAAGGTCTGCGTCAATGGGCGTGAGCGGGAACCCCAAACGGGGCTTGTCGACACCGCGTAATCACTCCGCTTCCTAAACAGTACAGTGTGCTATCTGTCGCACAATCGTAAATAAAGCAGTAAAGCATGGCATAAGTACAGGATAGTAATAAAACCTCAAACTAGTTTGTGGCCCCAAGAAATAAGACGGAATCAAGCTCTGGCTGAGGGGGGTCCCATATACCTCCCGGATGTGGATAGCGCGATAAATCAAGGAACAGGAATCAAGTACTCGGGGTCTTACGGGACACAAGTGAGCAAGAAAAACCAAATAACAGATATTGCTCACCGGTGCCACTTTCTTTAGTTGTCCCAGAACTACTCAGGTTAAGTTGTTTAGGTACCTCGTTATTCATCAGACTCTCACAAACCCTACACATGCTGTTCTACGACTCGCATGGCTCAAACAACTCCTATAGTAGTGGCTCATGGGACGGAGGAAACAAGCTTGGTGGGGTTTAAAAGTAAAGGCTATGCATACTTGGGATTCAATTTAATGCAATCGCGACTCAATGATGCAAGAATAAGATAGAGGCAATAGTCTTATGTATGCAAGCATGTGGTAGTGCTTGCACGGTGTCTCTGTTGAAGCAAAGGCAGTTCTGGGTAGTGCTCTGGTTCTCTTGATACAACCCACCTCGGTGTCTATCCGGAAAAACCAAACAAACAAGGCCAACATGAATACAGAGCACAAGCATATGAATAAGATGCGACAAGCAAACAATCATGCCATGATGAATGATGCACAATTTACATGGCAAGCAGTAGCATGGCATGGGTGAAGTGTGAAGGGTAAAATAACATTTGAATTGGTTTTAGTCATGTTTTGTTGTCATAACATTTGTTGTTTGCAATATATTTATATGATGCATGCTGCAATTGAAGTCAAGGATATCATAAACAGAAAGGTCTCGTCGAGCTGATCATTTTAGACTACTCACTTGCTTGATTTGGATTTTCCAAACAAAAGTTATTTAATTATGAAATTCTAGTGGCAATGGTTGTAATTAACATATCTTGGGAATTTACTTGTGCAAAACACTAAACAGATGGCATATTTGACTTCCTCTAATTTTTTCTGAATCAAAAACATATATTATTTGCCCAATTTGGAATTAGCATGGCAAAGTTATTTAAAATCTGAAATTAATTTGAATTTGAATCATATTTTGAATTTGAAATCAACTCTGAACTGTTTAACACTCAGACTCAGCTAGCCTGAGCCGCTGACAGGTGGGCCAGGGGTCAGCTCTGGCCCACAGGGCAGCGCCTGAGAGCATCCTGGACTGCGGGTTGAATGAACAAAACATGGTCCCTTTTAGCAAACTTCGGAGAGGCATTGCGGGGCGGTGAACCATGGGTTGAGCGCGAAAACGTCGAGGGGTTATCGGCAAACGCGCCTGTGGCAGGGAGGACTGCGGGTTTAGCGGGATCTTGCGGGAGCCTTTTTGCAAATATTGCACGCCGTCGGGTGGGGCCTCGAGGTCTGCGGGTTGAGCAAAACGAAAACGAGAGGGGGTTTACGCAAAAGTGCGGGGCGCACTGTGGATCTTCCTCTTTCTCTGAACCGCGCATGTCGACGCCGCGCAGCGCAGCCGCAGCGGGCTCGAACTGGGCGTTCGGGCGCGGCGGACGCGAGGCCGCTACTGGCTAGGCTAGGTGCTAGGAAGGGTGGCTGCGTCTAGCTAAGGCGTTGTCGCGACTGGAAGCTTGCAGACTCGAGCACGCCGCCGGCGCACGGAAGCCGTTCGACGGAACGTTCGGAGCAACCAGGAAACGAACGGCGACGGGACCTTGTCTGGGGGGTTCAGAGGCGTACCGCGAGCGTGACGGTGTGCTCGAAACGGGCAGGGGCGTAGGCGATCTCCGGCGAGGCTGGCGCTCCGTCGATCTAGGGTTTGGCGGCGGCGTCGCTGGTGCAGGCGTGCTTGGCGCGTCTCCTCCTCGCTGGCGGGTACTGGGCGATGCTGGGGCGCGGCCTGGTCCTCCTCGACAGCCTCGCTGCTCCCTTCTCCGGCTAGCGCAAGGCGGTGGTGAGCGGCGCGTCGGCGTGGTGGCGAGGAAGGAAGGGGAGATGCTGGCTGCTCGGGGTGGATCTGGGGTTTCGGAGAGGCAGAGGGTGGTGGGGAGGATAAGAAGGAGGGAGGCACGAGGGTTGCGTGGGGAAGGGTAGGCTGGGTGTGGCTTTGGTCACCCTCTCCTCTCACGTGATCGCATGGGGGCCGTGGGTGGCGTGGCCGAGCCGAGGTGAGAGGAGGCTGGCAGGTGGCCTGGGCAGGCTGTGTGAAGCGGCCAAGGAGGCGGTGGTAGAGAGGAAAGATAAGAGGGAAGGGGCCACTCGGCTAGGGTTTAGAGGGATGGGCATGGTCGGTGTGGGGTAGCTAGGTGGGTCCACAGTGGTGGGCCTGCAGGAGCTGGGTAGGCGCATGGCATGGGTGGCTAGGGTGAGAGGGACAAGGGGGCAAGCTAGATAGAAGGGAGGGTAGGTTTAGTTGGGGTTTTGTTAGAGGGAAGTGTAGTTTCGGAATTATATTTGGATATATGTACAATAGGGTTTACTTGAGGGGAGAAAAGAAATAGAGGAGTACTAGGTTTTGCAAAGATTAGGGATAGGAGGTGGTTTAGGGTTTTGCTAAAGAAGGTGAGAAAGATGGAGGGGTACTATGGTCTAGCAACCATGCTACACACTAAACTCAGCAAGATCAAACAGACAGGAGGCAGAGGCGGGGAGATGGTCATATGGTGATGGGGTTTGGGTTCATGCATGATCCAACATAGATCAAGCAAGAACAAAAGAAGGGAAGAGCTAGGGTCTTGAACTAACCAAACAAAAAGAAGCAAGGTGGAAGGATTGGTCCAAATAGAAAACAAGCAAAACCAAAACTAGGAAAAGGGATACTTGCATGGCCCATGCAAGACAATTAATGCCAAGTGGATATATTGTGAAAACAACATGATTCCATGTGGCTTTACTCCTTGCATGCACAAAAGGTGGCAAAGGCCAAGCAAATAGATTAGAGGATCCAACCAACAACATGGGCTAGAGAAACTCAATAAAAGCCAAGCCCATATTATTGGATGGTGGAATTATAAGGTGGTGCAAGATAAGGTGGTGGAGTCAAAAGAGAGATGCCCCCAACTCAACTTGGGCATGTAACAATTTAGTAAGAACCAAATACAATATCAAGAAGCAACTACAATTAATCATGCACATGAGATAAGAAGCAAACAAGAAAAGGTTTTATATGATGCTCAAATGCAAGGGGACATGATGACATGAGCATGATATGATGATGATGCAACAATTATATGTTGGAAGTGGCCCATTTTATTATTAAACTTAGTAGCATTACAGTGGTTAGACAACTGGGATGCTACAAATATTTTCTGGACTTTAAGGCCTGTAGATACAGACAGAGACTGGTTTAAGTGGTTAAAAGGCTGTGAAGATAGGCATGTAAACCCTCGCGCATTAGTGCTTCCTGTCTTGAAGGAGATCGATGGTGGACATGTTTCGCGCCATAGTGTTGATTCAAGTTACGGGATGTACTCTATGTCCAAAGGCCGAGGCGGTGGTTATGAATCGGGCAAGCGGTGAGATAGGAGGAGGAGGAGGCGGTGGTTATGAATCGCAAGAGCGGAAAGCCGGAGGTGGAGAAGACTATAGTGGAGAGGCGATCTTGGACGAGGAAGATGGAGGCATGCAACATGATGGAAGAGGAGGATTACATGGATGGAGAGTGGTGATTCGATGACCCCGATGATTACGATGGAGAAGGCGGTGGTGGAGAGGACATGCCGATTCTCGCTTCATGGAATCAAAACATGTCAACCGGAATGACCGTTGATGATGGTCATGATTCGCGTGGGAATATCACAACAGAACTGCCTGTGGTGCCAGATATCAAGACAAGCAACATTTGCAAGATGCCGTTGCTTGGGCAATGTCAACACTGTGGTTTTGAAAACAACCGTGTCCTCTAAGAAATACTTGACAATGGAATGCGTGGATATAAATTGTCCAGCAGGTGCATGCCTATGTCCCTGCAGATGACACAACTTGGTTGGTGAGCGACTATGTGCAAGACACATGTAAGCTACAGGGTTCCTAAAGATCATCTTAACCTCTCCTCCACACTTCTAGCTCTACCGCTTTACACGGACTTAGTAGAGTGCAAAGCCTTGACAGCACTCAAAGATACGTAAGAAAGTAAAGACCCGGTTTAAGTACTCCATTTCGTATGGCAAGGCTTGGAGGGCAAAGCAAAGGGCTCTTGAGGAGAGGTTTGTCTGCTTAGAGACGCAGATGACTCGTGGTCCGACAACTTGGACAACTGCAGGATAGAAACCCGTGGCACCTATGTCGACATACAATATTATGTGATACCCGAGGATCCATCCGTGAAGGTGCTTCATCGAGTGTTCTTCTCTTTTTTTGTATGCATCCAAGCTTTCACTTATTGTCGCCCGTTGATATGTGTAGACGGTACTTTTCTAATCGGCAAGTACAAGGGTCGATCCTTACCGCCATTGGTCAAGACGGCAACAACAGATTGTCCCACTTGCATTTGCTTTTGTGGAGGGCGAAAACACCGAAAGTTGGACATGGTTCTTCAGCATGAAAATAGCGCTAGAAAGACAAGCCCAATGTGTGCATCATTCATGATAGGCATGCAGTATATCTTGAATGCAAAGTAACGACATACAGGGGCAGAAGAGCAAAACACCTTGGCTTGACATGCAAAGCCGATGGTGCATGCGCCATTTGCTAAATTTTTCTTCACAGCCGTAAAACAAGAACCTCATGAATCTATTCAAAACTGTGCAAGCGGAACCAAGAATGGAAGCACGATTTCATACGTGCAAAGCTCGATGAATTTACTCGAAACATGTGAGGGCAAGGAAAGGCGCAAAACGCAGCCGTAGTTGCACATCAAGCGGCAGAGATGCCGCACATCAAGCCTTGGAGCTGCCCCTGTGGAGGAAGATCCTGTAGGGCTTTGTGACTTGCCTGGATTTGATCCACCTGGTACAAGGAGAAGGCTCGGCAGATCGATCAAGAACTTCCACTGACAGCCATAGTCGAAGGTATTCTGTATGGCACGATTTCATATTTTAGAACCAGACGACAGGGTGCTCAGATGCATATCATGAACAATCCGAACACCCGCTTCTGTGAAAAGGTTATGAGGTACATGGATAAGAAGATGGCGAGTGTATGTCACACACCGTCGTGCATAGGTAATGAGGATAGAAGGTTTGAGGTGCGGCTAGCCACCGATAAGTTTGGGTGTGGTAATGAACCGAGAACGCATGAGGTGAAGATAGGTAATGAGCAATGGCCAACTGCGAGTGCACTGCAACAAACCAAAGTTGCTTCACCCGCCTTGCTCTCATGTGCTTGCCGCTTGTCGGCGACTAGGGTTGGACGCCATATCGCTCGTGTCTCCCTACTACCGAAAGAATGTGGTCAATACTTGGACGGGTGAGATGTCAGGATTTCGAGTAATGGGTAATTTCAACACCGTGAACCCTGGTGAAAGGCAGTACATCCCACACCCTGCTCTAATGCGAACAAGCAGAGGCAGACGCCAGTGTAGACGCATCCGGAATGACATGGACGAATCAGAAGCTGGCGGCCCAACTCGGCAGTGTTTTCTATGCAATGAATTTGGTCACAGGGATACTCATTGTCCCACTTTCGGTACAGGCGGCACACATACGCGAGGACGGGGTGCGCGAGGTCGAAGAGGTAGAGGACGCGGGTGAAACTATGTTTTATGTTGTAATATGTGTCGAACTATGTTTGATGTTGTAATATGTGTCGAACTATGTTTTATGTTGTAATATGTGGCGAACTATGTTTGATGTTGTAATATGTGTCGAACTATGTTTTATGTTGTAATATGTGGTGGACTATGTTTTATGTTGTAATATGTGGTGGACTATGTTTTATGTTGTAATATGCACCTGCTTATGTTAATTTTTAAATTGTTCAGAAATGGCGAGAAGATACAGGTTGCTCGATCCAGACATTGAAAAGAAGCATCGGGCTAGAATTTTGGAGGATGACCCCCACTCACTTGAGCCTTTGGTCACTCGCACACCGAATGTTAACTGGAGGATACACCCCGCTTGGGTTCCTAGGTACGATTTAATCATGAATTATATGAATTATATGAGTATTTTTGGGTTGCGATACATGATTGATCACATTTTTGGTCATGCAGGTTGAAGTGGGCTGGGCTTTTACCTTTTGTTCGCTTGGTTGAGGGCACTGCAGACTCTACACGCCTACTATATGACCACTCATTGCTCACATGCTTGGTCGACCGTTGGAGGCCCGAGACCCACACTTTTCACTTTACTGGGAGAGATGGCTCCTACTCTCCAGACGTGTCATGCTGTTGGGACTTCCTTTGGGGACAGCCCATTGGACCGCTACAGCACCGGTGGTTGGCAACGAGGATATGGCACAGATTCCGTGGTATTACTAGACCATTGGAGTATGAAGAACACGGGCCCAAGTTCGATGGTTACTAGGATGTCGTGTGTTTGCTAACTTCTTTTCATCTGTTTGCTACACATTATCAAGCTCTTGGTTACTTATCGAACCATATTTCATTAATGCAGATCCAACTGTTAGGCTATCCAGAGACTCAGTTGACAGAGGCACAAATCACTCGGTCCTTGGAGGCATACATACTTTGGCTTCTCGGTAAGGTGATGTTCACCGAGAACCATGTCACCACTATCACCGCTCGCTACATCCCTATCGCATTGGAGATCGCCAATGCAACTAGCGCTGACATGATTATACAGAGGAGTTGGGGTTCTGCGGTCTTAGCGGCCACGTACCGAGGTATGTGCAGTGGTTGCCAACGGAGGGCGCCGAAGTCAGGCCTGCTTGGATGCCCACCAGCTGCAGCTTTGGTCGGAGCGGTTTCCTATCGGCCGGCGGACGTTATGGTTGAGACGCCTTTCCCTACAGCTACTTTGGGCGACCGTGATCGACTGTTGGATCCGCATCCGCACCACATTGACTTGCCTACTTTCGGTTCAGTTTGGACACATCGCCAGGTATGTGCATAGTTACTTGTTACACTCATTATTTAGTTGACATAACCTATGCATGAAGCTAACAAATTATTATTCGCAGAGACGCTTTTCTCACAATCAGGTGAGGGGTTGCTACCCGACCGTCCGAAAGCGCTTTGACGATCGCTAGCGAGTTCGGTGATGTGGGAGCCCTACGGTAATGAAGCCGCCGCTAGATTCCAGAGGGATGGGGACGCCGCACAAATGTCTTTACTATGCGCCAGGGACGAGCCGTATTGGCTCACAAAATCGAAGATCATCTTCGACATGCAGGCAGAGGAGATGAGCCTACATAGAGTAATGAGGCAGTTTGGTCTTCGCCAGCTGGCTGATCCTCGTCCTACGGAGAGCGCCATTCCTTCAGTCGTACACGCGTATGTTGCATTTACACATTACTTCCATATTAACATGATTTATTGACATGACACTAACCATGTTAAATGTTAGGTTGTCGAGGAAGGGAAGTAGCAAGACCGCCACGGGTTGGCTACACAGGGTTGGGGTGTACGTTCAGGAGTGGGACACCGCTACAACCCGAGTCTGGGACTCGAACGAGCCATTTGACATGGAAGAGTTCAAGTACTTGGATAGCTACATGAGCGCCACACCGACCACGCATCACGCAGCAATCTCACCCAGAGGAGATGCCCGCTGCTACTTGGGATAGTTATCCGAGCTACCGATCCGGGCAGCAGACAACACGCGGTATGTTCTTCATCTAATGCACCTATTTATTACATAGTTTTCCATCTATATATGCCGAACCTTGTGGTGTCTCTTGCAGGCACAGCTGTTAGTCGATCTTGAGACGGAGAGTGCTGAGTACAGACGCTCTCTTTCGTCCGGACCCCTACTTATTCACCGGCAGGACCAGGAGACCTGGCTGAGTCGCCTGGAGGAGAAGATACGGCGTATCTACGGGGTTATCACGTGCACCCGCCCTTCGGACATTGCTCACCACCCGGCACCACAGCGTCCTCCGCGGCACTCGACGCACCACCAGCAGCAGCCACCCTCGCCCCTACGACAGTCTCCCCGTCCACGGCTTACACCACAGACGACTCCGAGACCTCCTCCCCCAGACCAGGCTGGAGGTTCGACGTGGCATCAGCAGTCTTCTTTCGACTGTTGGCAGCAGCAGCCACCTTTGCACGATGGAGGTTCGTCGTGGCAGCACCAGCAGCAGGAGCCTTGGGGTCACCCTCCCATGCCAAACTATGGGTTTCGCCCACAGCCACATGTGGTATGTGTCTTACAAGATAAGCGCCGAGGCTCATTTCATGTCAAGTTCTTACATACTTTGTTTTTATGTGCAGGAGCATTGAATGCAGGGGTCTATGCCCGGTCGATCGTTCGTGTCCGGATCCGCTGGACCGATCAGACGCTTGATCATAGCACTCCGGATTTCATGACGCAGAGCAGTTGGCTGAACATTTTCCAGACTCCTGCACCTGACCCCACACAGGAGACTCAGTACGATGAGCACGGGTCGGTGATTCCTCCCCGACAGGTTCGGCCGCCCCACAGGTTCGGTTGGACGACGCCTCCTAACCCACCACCCGAGCGTCGCGGCAGACGACGTCGCTGAGACATATATTTATCTATGTATGAGACATATATTTATCTATGTATGAGACATATATTTATCTATGTATGAGACATGTCTATCTATGCATGAGACATCTACTTATGTATGAGACATATATCTACCTACATATGAGACATCATTCTATCATTTCACGATTTTTATTGCAACATAGTTCAACATAACTTGCAACACAGTTCAACATAACTTGCGGTACATAAATAAGAGTCCTATCAATCCCTAGCATGATGCCTTTCCCTTTCCCTTAGATGATGCCTCGCCCTTTCCCTTGGACGATCCCTCGCACTTGCTCTTCTTGGCCTGCTCTTTCTTCTTCTCCTGCCTCTTGTCCCACTCAGCTCTCGCCTTGCTTCCAACGGGTGGCGGCATGAAGATATCATCCTCATCTTCGCTCTCTTCTATGCAAGCCCTACGTGACACCGCTTCGTCATGCCAGAATGACTCTTCTTGGCCTGCTCTTTCTTCTTCTCCTGCCTCTTGTCCCACTCAGCTCTTTCCTTGCTTCCAACCGGTGGCGGCATGAAGATATCATCCTCATCTTCGCTATCTTCTATCCAGGACCAAGGTGTATTAGCCACCTCCATCATGCGAGCTTCACTCTTGAAGGTGAGCTTGTCCCACCTTGCCTTGATCCCGAGAAGCTCTCGTACGTGCGATTTGGGGTCTTCGCTTTCCACCCTCTTAGATAAAGTGACTTACCAAGTATAACGAGAGCATCATGGTTCGATACCAACGTATCGATCGGCTGGTGTATTGCCTATCTCAGTTCGGCTATGAAGAAAAGCCCAATGGACATATCTACGTGCCGGGGAGAAGCGCCGGTCATAGTGGAGAGGAGGGAGGAAAATGCGAGCCAGAGGAGAGGAGGAAATGAGAGAGTAAGAGGAGGAAGAGAAGAACTGGTAAAGGATACATCTCGTTGTTCGATTTATAGAGGCACAAGCCGAGCGAATAGGCGGAAAAAAGGCGGAAGTAGTGGCGGGAAAAAAAGGGCGAAGTAGTGGCGGAACAAAGGACGGAAAGTACTAGCGGAAAAATCGGCGCAATGGCGGGAAAAATCGGCGCGAAGGATTGACGAGAAAAACAGCGCGGAAGATTAGGGTTGCATTGATCATGCAGGAATTGGGCAGGGGCACGACGATTAGGCAATCGGCCAGGGGCAAGCCGACTGGGCCAATCGGCCAGCCCGCCGATTGCATGGCGGGGCCGCATGGTGCCACATGCAATGCCGTGGCTCGCCGATTGGCCCAGTCGGCTTGCCCCTGGCCGACAAAGCCCTAGATCTGGAAATTTGAAAAAACGCATAATAGAACTCTAATTAAATAATTAATTCGTATTATTTAAAAAAAATTCGCCAAATTCAGCTGTGCATGATAAATAATTTTCTGATAAAAAGTTTTCGACCTAGAGCGGTATTTCACTGTGATATTTTGACTTAGATATTCTTTCCACCAGTAACTTCGATGGTACGTTCACGTCCCTTTTATCTACTTATTTTTGTTTTTTTCCCATACTTTGGCTGATAATTTTTTCACATAAATTTACGTCGGTGATTTCTCGTCGGTAGTTATGTTAGATAACTCCTCGGCGGCGAGTACTTTACACGCTGTAATTCGCCCACGGTAATTTATTTCTCTTTGATTTTATTTTTTACTCTTTGATGATAATTCCTGACACATTTCCTTTCCCATAATTCCTCCTTCATAGTTATACCACCGTAACTCCTCAATGGTGAGTGATTCTTTCACTGTAATTCATCAACTGTTATTCTTTCCTGGCAATTTTCCTACATACTTTTCTAGCCGTTATTTTTGTCGGTAACCTTTTCCAAATGATTTATTCTACATCAAAAATTTTGGCTACATGTAATTTTCTCAAGATAATTCTCCAACTGTCTTTCCCCGACAGCGCATGCACGGGGATTTCTTGACAATAATTTCCTGGCCTTCTTTGACGCAAATATTTTCCCTACCAGTAGCTCTGACAATAATTTTCACCTAGGACATACCGAAAGTGTTTCTTATTTTCTTATTCTTTAACATATAACTTTTTCTGACACCGTTTTCTACCGGTGATTTCTCGCTAGTTGTTACCCTATGGTAACTCCTTAGCGGCGAGTATTTCTCTCACCATAATTTTTCACAATAAATTTTTTCATGAAAATCACTAAAGTCTTGCTGATAGCTAGCTATCAGTTTAGCTAGACCTACCCTACCCCTGGCAAAAGTGGCTGCCTTAATCGTGTGCACTGGTTTAGAAAAAATTAAGCATTTTGCTAGATCCGTTTATCTATGGCACATCATTGAAGTAATTGTACACACGGACCTAATTATACACTTATAAAAAAACTAGTTGAATGTCCGTGCGTTGCTACGGTCTCGACAAATTACACCAAAATATATTAATCAAAACATTTATACTTCACAAGATATACATCACATAAAAACTTATGAATACACTGTGACAATTATTGCCTTTCATTTGTTTCCTTTGAATGAAGATCACCTAACACAGTGCCATAGGTTCTGCAGGGTGAACATGGGCCGGCACCGCCTTGACCTTAGAAAAAACTGGTCGATGTAGGTGCAATTTTCATAAAAAAAACTTACACGGTAAAAGAACATTTATGTAAGAACATTCTCATCGTCAGTGATACTTTGGCATTGTCCACATCATAATTTTAGTAAAAAGATTGACAAAATAGGAAATGTCTCAACTACATTTATTTTGCAATCATATATTCGTTGATTTTATTATTTCCCAACCAGGTTTTATAGATGCCTGATTGGGTGCTCGGAAGAATTTTAGCAAAGGAAACAGGGGAAAAAGAATCAATGTGTACTTGACTATTGTACTGGACTCATCAAAGTTTGAGAAACTCTGGGATCTATGGACACCCTTTTAATAGGACAGTGACACAGGAGTACACATCCCATCTTAAAGAGTAGTAAAAGTATATCGTTGATGAGATCGTTTCACTAATCTAAAATCATTTTGTATACAAAAGAAAGGAAGTGTGAGAATGCTTACGGAATATATAACTACCTCTGGCCCAAAATAGATGACTTAGATTTGTTAAAATTTAGATAAACCATTATACTAAATAGTGTCTAAATTTA
Source organism: Avena longiglumis (assembly GCA_030063025.1). Taxonomy (NCBI): domain Eukaryota; kingdom Viridiplantae; phylum Streptophyta; class Magnoliopsida; order Poales; family Poaceae; genus Avena; species Avena longiglumis. The sequence continues at coordinate 448,048,048 of CP125974.1, read as the reverse complement.
TCTCAATTTTGACAAATCTGAGACATCTATTTTGAGACAGATGGAGTATCTTTTTGAGGGCAATGCATCCGAAGAAGATAAGTGTCAGCTATACATATCATCATTCAGCTGATCCTCATCTCAATCATCCAAACCAAAGCGTGTGTCCTTGGTTGCAGGAACATTGTCCTCCATTTCTTTCCAAACCGTACCAGGTCAGATTAGATCGTTAAACCATGAACCCAATCAAGAGAAGTGGCATCTAGAAGCAGTGACCGCACACACTTGTTGACAACATAGACAGTGGCTCCAGCTTAGTCTGACGCTCCACGAGTTTCTTCACTGACAAATCTCCATTTACAATTTTACAGTGACAATTTATTCTTCGGTTCTCATTTGCATTTCATGCAAGGCTGGTCTATTGGAATTCAACTGCTTCTTTAGATGGATGTTCATTTTCTCACGCTGCATAAAGAAAATTCAGGTTTCTTTTTAAACGTTCCCTTCAAAATGTGATTTAATGATAATGTCTTCAAGCTAAGAATCATACTTGGCCTACAAATGATCTTTCTGAAAGGCATAGAAGTAAATTGGTCAATTCTACTTCAGAATCAGCTAGTGCTTGATGCAGTTGAATCCGAGCATATTAGCACTATAAAGATTTGTCATGTAAACTTCCTTGGACTATTGCTCTAGCTAGTCAAGTATTCTTTCCCTCTCGTGTTTTTCTTGTCCAGGCTCATCACATATCATTTGGCACAAAGTTTAGAAGCATAGGAACATCATCTCTTCTGAATTAAAACCAGGTAATTAGGGAGGAGAGATTTGTGCACCTTCAGTTCTTGAAGCAGGTACGTACATGAGGGTCGATTCCTGCAGCGCTAGATGTGGAGTTTTATAGCCGCCCTGAGTGACCCCATCTTGAAGTTTTACTGCCTCGCGTCCATCTCAGATCTCTCCCTGACCTGCATCGGTAAAGCCCCATGCTCCACCGCCCCAGCAGAATGGAATCGAGATCTGGGGACTGCGTGGATCGTGGAGAAGAAGTGGAGCGGGCCCATCGCATCTGGCGGGGAAGGAGGGACTTCGCGGCAGGGGCAGAGGTGATGTATAGCAGGGATTCCGGTGGTGATAGGGTTGTAGTGCAGCGCGGATTTGGCTCCCTCCGGATCCGCGAAGGCCTCCAACGCGGTGTGGAAGGGACCACCGCCGCGAGCTCCCGTAGAGTGGCGACGCCCTCCTGCCGTGAGCGACCGACGGGCGAGAAGGTACCAGCGTCTGGCGAAGACTTCCGTCGTGGCCTCCTGAGAGACGGCACCTCCGCATCCAACCAGTAACCGGGCGCCGGGACGACTCGTCACACGGCATCAGCGGCATCAAGGACGCGCCCGCCCATTGGTAGTCGGTTCTTGTCTCTTGGAGGTCGCGCCCCTGTTGGTAGTCGGTTCTTGTCTCTTGGAGGTCTCATCGCATGTAGCGCCGCACTGAGGTCCCAAACTCCCCGAACCGGCGGCAAGGAACGATGGGAAGCGGCGGTCAACGACCACGGGCAGCAGGGCGAGGGTGGAAAGTCTTTCGGGGCTGCAGATTCTAGATGGAGGGACAGCGCCGCCGCTTGGGAACAACTACCCATCATCGGTGGACCATGGGACGGAACCAAATATCGCGAACGGACGGAAACGTATTTTTGCTGACGGAAGCGTACTGGACGAACCTACCTCTAGAGAAATTAGTAGATAGATTATCACCACGAACACGGCGTGCCAAATTCCCTAGTTTCTTTCTTACAAGGAATCTTCCCGGTAATTGTGTAAACTATGCTACGCCTCACCATGTTTATTTGTTGGAGGTATATATATATATTCTTAGTCCCACAATTTGCACATGAGGAGCGTTTTAGTCCTATATCTTGTAAATTGAGTAAAATTAGTCCTATAACTTGCAACCCAAGAGCAGTTTAGTTCTAATTCAATCAAATTTATGCGATTTTGACCGAATTCGTCTGCTTGTAGGTCGATACTCATTCCGTAGGTGCATGTGGCATCGCATTTTTTTGCAAAATAACGCATGTATATTTTGTATGTCTGTACAACATGTATATTTTGTATGTCTATATAGCCTAACAGACGAACCCCGGATCAAATAACTTTGTAGAAGCTAGCCAGTACAGCACACGTCCATATTTGATAACTTAGTAGAAAAGGGCATATTTATTATATATTAATATAAAGCTGATGCATCGTAGCTAGCCTGTACGCATGAGTGTATACACCCGGGCTAGATGTAAGCTTTTATTTTTGACATTCAAAAATATATGTCCTAAAGTTGTAATTATATAAATATATATTAAATCCGAAATAATTTGTGCTCTAAGCTACATAGAAAAGAAAAAATTAGAGATCTGGATTTGTAAACGGTGCACCTTCAAATCCAGTCAGAATTGTCTTTTTTATATAGCCACAATACAAATCAATCTGTGTTAAAATTTTGCACACCAAAAGCTTATATAATTGTCCACATGTACGTATTTTTAAGGTGTTTTTTTATTTTAAATTGCATTTTTAATCTTTAAAATAAAGACCTCCACATAATCCGAATTTCAAAATAAAGGTCTCCACAACTAACGCACAAGATTATGCTTAGAGTGGTCGTGAGCATTTTTACGTGTATGTTATATCAGTTACTACCTTGGTACTAACAAATATTATCCTTCAAGACGGTGGTTAAGTAGGATCTAATTCCTTCCTTGCTAGAGTTTTTATAAACTATTTTGTACCTGTAGAAAAATATACGGGGTTGTTTTGAAAAAACTGTGAAGTCATAAGTGTATGAATTTGGTCAAAATCTTTTAAATTTGTTGAAACTCGATTAAATTAAACTAAAATACTCTTAGGATGCAAGTTGTAAAACTAGTGTTGCTCACTTTATAAGATGTGGAACTAAGATGCTTTTAACAATGTAAGATGTAGGACTAAAATTATATACAGCTCTATTTGTCGCTGTGTATTTCCTTTTGCCGACCCAGCAGAACAAATGACACATGCATGTATTTTGTCTTTGTCTCGCAATCTTATCCCTTCATTGGTCCAGCTTCAGGATGCTGGCGGAAGCGGCTGTCCGCGCCGTCTCAAAGGCCTAAATGGCTAAGCGGCTGGACCGCAGGAATTGAACGGCCCTGGCACAAAGCACCCGTAGAGCCGCCAAGGGCCGCGTCCGCCTAGCGTTCACGCACAGTACCAAGATCGCCGCCGCCAGTGCCTGGCAGCTTGGTGCCGCCCATCTCCCCGGTCATCGCCTCCAAGTTCTCTTCGGCGCCGCCCGTCTCCCTGGCCATCCCCTCCCCTCCAAGATATCTTTGGCTCCCTCCCCGTCGCCCACCTGCGGAGAGATGTCAGGCGCAGTGGACCCAACGGCAGAACACGTGGCAGTGGAGGGGAGGAAGAAGCCACCGGAGGAAGAGGAGAAGAATCCGGCGGCGGAAGAGGAAACACTTTATAAGAGGGCGGCAGCACCCACCTCAATTCAGAAAAACCGTCGGGAGAGGATGACAGGGAACCGAAAGGCGAGGCCGGCGACACCAACATGAATTTTGCCAAGGAGCAGGTCTGATCCTTCTTTCCCCCTCATGTTAGCTCTACCAATATTGCCAAGAACACGCCTCAGTCTCCGATCTGTTTGTATTGCTTCTCTACCAGTAGTGGCTAAGATTCTTCCTTCCCCGATCTGTTTGTATATGTTCAGTTAAGATATGTATGTTCTGGATCATTGAAGATGCTGCCAACTTATTTTGTTCTCATGTAGTAATGTGTCTTGCAATCTGGTAGTGTAATATTTGATCCATGCTATTCCAGTGATTTGGCAATGTAAGAGATTTTATGCAGAAATCTGATTGCAATGAAGTATGAGATCATGTTGATCCTATAAGAATTAGTTCTATTTTCGGAGATGCTTAGATTGTAGAATCAATGTCATGGTTGCTTTGCTTTGCTACTGCAACCGTAAGTAGTTGCTCTGCTGAGCAGTTTTAGAAAGTTCAAATTCGAACTTTTGATGCTCTAACCACCTGGAAACCATGCTTCAATCCTTTGGAACTGTATCTGGTTTCGTTTTAGAGAAAATACTCATATAGTTACAGTGTTTGTGAGCATTTCATCAGCTCTGAACCATGTATTCACTATTGATGACTCTACTTTCTAAATCTTTGTGAGGTTCTTTGATTATAATTTTGCATACAGATTTTCAAAAAACTAGTAGGCAACCAGCAGGTTATGTTGAATTTTGATCTAACAAGAGATAGTACTTTAACTTCCTGTTAGTTTCAAATGATTGTGTTAAAGGCATTGACATTGTTGTCGTTTTTTAAAGTACTTTGGATGTAGAATGAGTTTTGTTCATTACAGCAGCTTACTGGCATGCATATAGATGAAGTATAGTTGCAGCTTAGTTTGAATCGTAATTGTCAAAAGTAATAGAAGCTAGAAACTATATAAGGTTGATCAGTTTGAATGGTTGTTTTTTCACAATACTACTTTCATTTTGATTATTCCTGCTCTGTAACATATCTTTATACTACTCATATGTTACATCTGTCATTCTACTTGATTCATGAAATAGCTATGCTCTGAACTGTTGTTTTGCCGCTGAACTGAATTCTGTGTGTTCTCTAGCTGAAGTTTTTTTTGCTGTAAATCGTTGCTTGGCTCCTGGTGACAAGTGGCCCGTCCCGTCTGAGGAAAGGGTCGTCGGAGCAGGCATAACCGCCAGAGATGGGGCGCCCCGCCAGAGCCCTCTGACGACGAGCAGAGCGGCGGCACAGCTGTAGGAGGGTGCTCGGCATGCGTGGAGGGCCGGTCTGCGGGATCCCTCTGACTACGAGCAGGGTAAGGACAGCGGAGAAGGATAGAGGAAGGAGAAGGAAATTGAAATTGCAGCCAGATTTGAAACGATTTGAATGTACGATGTAACTTCTTTTACTGTTGATATTCATGTGCTAACTATGCCAGTATACAATGATCGTTCTTGCAATAGCAATGGATTCTAGCATCCGCGTTCTGTTAATTTACAGTTCTTCATTGTAGCGATGGATCAGTGCCTAAGTTTTATGCGTATCTGTTTAACTAGTGCCTTTTGTATTGAAATGGTTGATCTGCTATCTGAAACCCCTGCGCTAGCTGTGAAAAACATCAGCTATTAAAGGCTAGCTGCATACGGTGGCGGCGGCGGCTTGTCCGCCGGCCACAGCGGGCAACCCGAATTAGCGGACGCGGCCTCCGCTAACCTGCTAATTAGCGTCCACTTGCATCCTCCTCCGCTGGATTTGAGGTGTCCCAGTTTCACATACTACTATAGATAGATAGATATACATGGTGGAAAGGATTCTGGACCTGTTAGGCTCCGTGTGGATTAGCGTGGATTAAAGTAGCGATGCTAGCGACGGTACCGTAGAAAAGCTGTTTTTAACCAATTATTACATGGCACATCTTGGCTAAACGTGGCAGTGTACTGCGTGAGAGACGTTCCTGGACAATCGATGGAAGAATTCTAGGCTTCAGCGAGTATTTCTCTCACCATAATTTTTTACAGTAATTTGTTTCATAAAAATCACTAAAGTCTTGCTGCTAAGCTATCAGTTTAGCTAGACCTGGCAAAAGTGGCTGCCTCAATCGTGTGCACTGGTTCAAAAAGAATTAAGGATTTCGTTAGGTTTGATTATCTATGGCACATCATTAAAGCAATTGTACACACGGACCTAATTATACACTCATATAAAAAATTATCGCCACGGACACGCGTGTCGCTGTGCCAAATTCTCTAGTTAAATTCCCTAGTTTCTTTCTTAAAAGGAACGTCTTACCTGTAATTGTGTAAACTATCCTACACCTCATCAGGTTTATTTGTTGGAGGTATACATATTTTTAGTCCCACAACTCGTATCGGAGGAGGGTTTTAGTCGCATATCTTGTAAATTGAGTAAGATTAGTCCCATAACTTGCAACCTGGCAGCGATTTAGTTCCAATTCAATCAAATTTATGCGATTTGATCGAATTCGTCCGCTTGTAGGTCGATACTCATTCCGTAGCTGCACGTGGCATCGCATTTTTTTTGCAAAATGACGCATGTATATTTTGTATGTCCATACAGCCTAACAGGCGAATAACTTTATAGAAGCTAACCAGTCAGCACACGTTCATAGTTGATAACTTAATAGAAAAGCGCATATTTATTATATCTTCTAAGAGCACTAAGCTTCCTAAAATTGGTGAGCTCTCCTTGCTCGGGGCGACGTTGCCTTGTTTGCGGCCATGTGTATGCGCACTCGTGCGATCTTTCCTTTCTACCTTTCGTGTCGGGTGAACGACTCCAGTTGAACCGACTCGATGCTCATGCCCTCCCCCTCTCCCGATAATTCCTCCCTTGCACTGTCCGTCCCTCCACCTACAGGTCGTCGCCGCTCCCACACATCCATCTCCTTAGGCGCCTCCCTCCTTACCGGCGTTGCTGCCCAGCACCTCCACCAGGACGTCCCCACAACCTGCTCGCGCATAGGTCAGCCCTGAGCGCCGTTGATGACCCACAAGTATAAGGGGTGTATCGTAGTACTTTTGATAAATAGGAGTGTCGATCCCAACGAGGAGCAGAAGGTGCTGAATAGTGGTATGGAGCAGTAAATCCCTGTGAATACTTAGCAAACGGATTTTTAGTGGTTTTCTGACAAGGCAACAAAACAAAGAGCAAGTAACAGAAGTAACGAACAAACGGAGCAAGTGGCCCAATCCTTTCTTAGCAAAGGACAAGCCGGTGGAAATACTTATAAGGACCAAACGTTCTCGAGGACACATGGAAATTCTGTCAAGTGTTTTCGCTTCAAATAGCTGAGTACTCTTCTCTGGTGTTTAAGTGTTGTATGGGTGGACCTGTGCTAACATACCGCCCTTCCTAGGACTATACATACTTGTGATTAAACCCCCTGCAAACATCCGTAACTACATGAAAGTAATTAAGATATAAATCTAACCACGACCTTAAACTCTGAGATCCTGCGCTCCCTTATGCAAAGGTGTCCTAACGGGGGTTTAGGTTTCTGTCACTCCGGCAACCCCACAATTAGTAGCCAAATACACAATGCATCCCCCTAGGACCATAAATGGTGAAGTGTCATGTAGTCGACGTTCACATGTCACCACTAGAAGAATAGCACCACAACTTAAGTACTAAACCATTGAATAATAACTCATCACGGATTCACTACTAACAACATGACTTCTCCCATGTCCTTAAGAACTAAACGAACTACTCACAAGACATCATATGGATCAAGATCAAATATGATATGATAATGGATAACAATGTGAACATAAACAATAATCCAATGGTTCCACTCACAAGCATCAACTACAATAGTAATCAACACCGAGAAAGTTTCTCCTAATGAACTAAGCAATATCCAACACAACTATTACAGCGGGACAGAGTGATGATGATGGTGCTGGTGGAGATGATGGTGTGTATGATGATGATCCCGATGAAGCCTAGCTTGATGATGGTGTTGATGACGACGGTCTCCACTCTCCGGGAAGGAATTCCCCCGGCAGAAAACTGTTTGCCGGAGAGATCTTTCTCTCTCGATGTTTTCCGCCCCCAGAGACGGTGGAAATCTATCTATGGTCGCTCCCTGAGCCTTAGGGTTTCGAAGGGAAGATATAGGCGAAGGGGCGGAGTCGGAGGCCGGGCAGGTGAGCCACACCTGCCCTAGGTGCGGGGTCAGGTGGGCCCGCGCCTAGGAAGGTGTGGGCCCCTTGAGGCCCCCCTTCGCTCCTCCTTCTAGCTTACTTCATCATCTTGTAAAATAATATGTTTCCATATTTTTTTGGTATTTTTCTGATCTTCACAAAATTGCACCGAAACGCCTTCTTTTCCATCAGAATCTAGACTCCGGCAGTCCATCCTCCAAGAATCATCCAACATGCATAAACAGATGAAAACCCATAAGTAATACCTCATAATAAGACAAATATCAATGAATAGAGGTAAATTATGATATAGAATGGTGATGCAAATTGGGTGTATCAACTCCCTCGAGCTTAGACTTCGCTTGTCCCCAAGCGAATACTGAGCTCATTAAACATTCCACAGGTTTATGGAGTGAAGTGTTGATAAAAGAATACGAACAAGAAGCATCACACTTACCATTGCACAACTCATAGAAGAAAGCAAATCACCATTATATAACTTAGCTTGCAACCAAGTACAACATTCACAATAGAGATGCATAAAGATAAATCATAATTGGAATTGGCAAACTTTTTCTTGGTCAGAGAACACCTAGTAAATAGTTTCAAAAAAGATTTTTGTAGAAGTTTCAAAACAGGAGCACTCTTTGCTCAAAAAGGTTTTTCACAAGTGAAGGCTTTCAAAGTAATACTCAATAGATAAGAGTTTTGTGCAAACAAGATAAATAACATGATTGAATAAATCACCATATGAATGCTTGAAAAAAAACAACTCAAATGCTTGCTAGAGATAGAGAGGAAGTAGGTTTACTGACTCAACTTGGTAACTAGGAGAAAGGTCCCTTCTTAGAAGGTAGCAGGGATTACAAGTCATAAAGAGCTTCCAAAAGATTATGGTACTTACTAGATTTGAGCCCTCATTGCCCCTCATAAGCATCTTGAGATGATTAAGGTTAAAGTGAACAAAGATGGAGTATATGCTTGACGAAATATAAGTTGGCAATCTCATGTCCCTTGAATATGAGGGCCACTCCTCATGCATACTCAACTTTAGGCCTAGGTAAGTTCTTGTTATTGTAAGTATTTGCATATCATTGAGAACCGCCAACGGGGTACCCCTTGCACATGGTACAAGAGCTTTCCCATAACCAAAATGACAAGGCAAGCAGACAATGAACATCTCAGCGATCTTTTTATTTACTATGTGTATAGCTTTTTATTGAGGATGCTTCATAGATGACTCACTATGGTGATGCTGCAAGTTTCCACCATGATTAAGCATGGCTTAGGCTAGCATCCCAGGCGTTTCTCTAACACAGAATACAAACTCCATGGACTTACAAGTTTCCTCTTTATTTCACACCGTTGACATCCATATACAAAAGAGCACGATATCAACTATGTATAGAGTACAAGTGCAATGTTGAAAACGTTCCCCGTGACAGTACGGTTCTGCTAGTTCCAATGTATAGATGCAAGCATATACAACTTCTATATTCACAATGGTTCAAGTCTATTAGGGGCAAGTAAATAAAATGTGCCATCAAGTTCGTGAGAGCTTTACTAACTAGTTTTCACATAACAAAATACTTTTAAATTTGAAAGGTAGATGAAGCTTGATAATTTGCTTGGAATAGCAAAAGCTACTAGGTAGATATGGTGGACACAAGTGGCAATTTTTTTTGGTTCAAAGGGATTTTGGAAACATGAGAAGTATTCCTTCTCAAAACAGGTTTTTGGCTAGCAAGGCTGGGTAGCAAGCAAGAGAGTTGAAAGAAAAAGCAAACATACAAGTAATAAAGCCAAACATGCAATCTTCCTTGAAGACACAAAAGATCTTAAATAAAGAATACTAAGCTTATGAGCCAACAATAAAGAAAACAAATGATACAAAATACCTGTAAGCTTTTTCTTTCTTTCTTTTTCTTTCAAACTAATGCCACTGACCAGAACTCGGTTTGCCAAAACCAATTTAGATCCACTTGATGATCCCAGAGTGATGCCAATACTGAATAACAAGATCCATCATATAATAGAGATTTCAAACTAAAATAAGAAGTGCAAAAAGTAAAAGATGAGACTTCTCATTAATATTCCAATAAAGGCACTCACACCAAGGGATACATAGATAATCAACTAAAGGAGAGATACTTCCACATGCAAACCAAACTATAAGATAACCTCTCTACCACAGATATGAATCCACTAAAAAGGTAAAATATAAAGATAGTGGTGGTGATATCGCGACACTCCCCCAAGCTTGGAACAAGCCAAGGGGATGCCAAACCTGATGACGAATTACTCCTTCGGTGGTGGTGTTCTCTTGTCATCATAAAACTTCCAAGGCAATGGTTCCCCATCCAAAAAGGATGTCCTTGTCTCTGCAATCCTGAAACTAGCAGCAGAGCTTATGCGATCAAATCTAGCCTCATAGTCACAATTTTGATTCTGTATGTCATAGAGCTATTCTTGCAATTGATTGGTGGTTTGACGGAGTGAGGAGATCTCTTCTCGGAGCTCAGCAACTTCTCCCTCGTGCTTGGTCATGAGTTCTGAACTTTTCTTGTGAATAACATCCACTTCGCGTTCTTCCATCTTCTTGTACCTGAAAACTTCTTGTTCCAACGCTTCTATCCTGTCTTCCAGACTGCCTTCTCCTTTAGGGCCTTGAACTTCTTTCATCTCTACCTTCCCCTCTTTGAGGATCAACTCTTTGGGATGAATCCTCAACTCATACATGTACGGGTTGAGGACGTCCGTAGAGGAATCCTCCGTGGGTGATCCAGAGGAAGACATTGAGGCTCCAAATCTAAGAATTTTCCTGACAGAAACATATCGAAACAAAAACATGATGAGAACATGATGCAAGAACCTCGGGGAACCCGGGGGGTTATATATTACGAAGTTTCAAGGCATAAGGAAGGTACTGACACGGGAACAAAGCGGAGTCGGAGGCCGGGGTGGAACACCCCCTCTAGGCGCGGCCAGGCTAGGACTGCGCCTGGGGTGGGTTTGTCCACCCCGGGCTCCATTTCCTTTTCAGTTTTGTCTCGTAACTTCCCTTATGTATTAAAAACATCAAAAATATAAAAATATTGGAGTTTCACGAAACTTATGTTTTCATCACTTTTACCTATTCAAGGACGAACTCTGTAGTTTCTGGTGTTTGGCTTTTGATAAATTCTTCTGGGGTTATCATTTGGATAACATCAACATATTCGTTATAAGAATCTCTAGAAATATAATGTTTTAGTATTTTACCATTCACCACCTGTGTTGTGTCATCCTTTAGAGAAGAAATTTTGATGGCACCTGAACGGTACATTTCCTTGATAACAAAAGATCCTTCCCATTTGGAGAGTAGTTTCCCTGCAAAAAATATGAGACGAGACCTATACAAAAGAAATTTCTCACCAACATGGAACTCCCTTTTGAGAATTCTTCTATCATGCCATCTTTTTACTTTTTCCTTAAAGAGCCTAAAATTTTCGTAAGCTTCACCTCTCCACTCATCTAGATTACTTAAGTCGAGCAGTATTTTTTCACCAGCAAGTCTAAAGTCTCCATTCAACTCTTTCACTGCCCAATAAGCTTTGTCTTCTAATTCTAAAGGCAAGTGACAAGCTTTCCCATAGACCATTTTGTAAGGAGACATCCCCATAGGATTTTTATATGCAGTTCTATAAGCCCACAAAGCGTCATTCAACTTTTTAGCCCAATTTTTCCTAGATCTATTGATAGTCTTCTACAAGATAGATTTGATTTCCCTATTGGAAAGTTCTACTTGCCCACTAGTTTGGGGGTGATAAGCTGAAGCTATTATGTGGTTTACATCATACTTAGCGAGAGTTTTTATAAAAACCCCATGAATAAAATGAGAGCCTCCATCAGTCATGAGATATCTAGGCACATCGAACCTAGGAAAAATGACATCTTTGAGCATTTTCAAAGAGGTCTTACCATCAGCACTGTTTGTAGGTATGGATTCTACCCACTTTGTAACATAGTCAACAACAACAAGAATATGTGTATACCCTTTTTAAGGAGGAAAATGCCCCATAAAGTCAAATCCCCAACAATCAAGATGTTTAATAATAAGAGAATAATTCATAGGCATTTCATTGCGTCTAGAGATGTTACCTACTTGTTGGCATTCATCACATGATAATACAAACTTCCTTGCATCTTTAAAAAGGGTAGGCCAATAAAATCCAGATCGTAAAACCTTTTGTGCAGTCCTATCCCTAGCATGATGTCCTCCATAAGCACCGCCATGACATTTTCTCAATATCTCTTGTTGTTCAAATTCTGGAACACATCTTCGCATAATACCATCTACTCATTCTTTATATAAGTGTGGTTCATCCAAAAGTAATTCCTTAGATCATAAAAGAAATTCCTTCTTTGCTGGGATGTAAAGGTTGGAGGAAAATACTTGGAAATAATAAAGTTTGCATAATCAGCATACCAAGGACTCTCATATGGACTTACCCTTATTGCAGCTAACTGCTCATTTGGAAAACTATCATTAACAGGCAAAGGGTCGAAAGAAATGTTTTACAAACGAGATAAATTATCAACAATAGGATTATCAGCACCTTTCCTATCCACAATATGCAGACCAAACTCTTGCAAAAGCAACACCAACCTTATAAGCCTGGGCTTGGCGTCCTTCTTCATCATAAGGTATTTAATAGCTGCATGATCAGTATGAACAGTAACCTTGGAATCAACAATATAAGGTCTAAACTTATCACAAGCAAAGATTACAGCTAAGAACTCCTTTTTAGTAGTAGCATAATTCTTTTGAGCAGCATCTAGAGTCTTGCTAGCATAATGAATGACATTTAACTTCTTGTCAACACGTTGTCCCAGGACATCACCCACAGCAAAATCACTAGCATCACACATAATTTCAAAAGGTAAACTCCAATCAGGTGGTTGGACTATAGGAGCAGTTGTCAAAGCTTTCTTCAAAGTTTCAAAAGCTTCCTTACAATCATCATCAAAAACAAAAGGTACATCGTTTTGAAGAAGATTAGTAAGGGGCTTTGAAATTTTGGAGAAATCTTTAATAAACCTCCTATAGAAACCAGCATGACCAAGGATACTACGAATACCTTTGATATCTCTAGGACAAGGCATCTTCTCAATTGCTTCAATTTTGGCTCTATCAACTTCAATGCCTCTTTTAGAGATCTTGTGTCCAAGGACAATCGCCTCATTAACCATGAAATGGCATTTCTCCCAATTAAGAACAAGGTTGGTTTCTTCACATCTCTGCAAAACTTTATCAAGGTTGTGCAAACAGTTATCAAAAGAAGTCCCATAGACGGAAAAATCGTCCATGAAAACCTCCACAATTTCTTCACAAAAACCATGAAAGATAGCAGACATACATCTTTGAAAGGTAGCAGGAGCATTACTTAAACCAAAAGGCATATGCCTATAAGCATAAGTACCATAAGGACAACTGAAAGTAGTTTTCTCTTGGTCCTGTGCTTTCACAGCAATTTGAGAAAACCCAGAATAACCATCAAGAAAGCAAAAGTGAGTCTTTTTGGATAATCTCTCAAGCATTTGATCAATAAAGGGCAAAGGATAATGATCTTTCTTAGTAACTTTATTAATCTTTATAAAATCAATGCACATTCTATACCCAACTACTACTCTTTGGGGTATAATCTCATTATCCTCATTAGGCACAACAGTTATTCCCCCTTTCTTGGGAACACAATGAACAAGGCTAACCCATTTACTATCAGCAATAGGATAAATAATACCAGCATCAAGGAGTTTTAATACCTCATTTCTTACCGCATCCTTCATCTTAGGATTTAGACGACGTTGGTGCTCAACAACTGGTTTTGCATCAGGCTCTATATTAATAGCATGCTGGCATATAGTAGGATAAATACCCTTTAAATCATCAAGAGTATAGCCCATAGCTCCTCGGTGTTTCTTCAATATCTCCAATAACCTTTCTTCTTCCTTTCCTAAAAGAACTAATAATAACAGGATATATTTTCTTATCATCAAGATAAGCATATCTAATATCATCTGGTAAAGGTTTTAATTCGAAAACAGGGTCCCCTTTAGGTGGTAGTGTGGTACCCAAATCTTCCACAGGTAGATAATGCTTAAGTAACTCAGGCTGACGAAGGAAAACCTCGTCAATCTCATTTCTTTCCTTCATGAAGGCATCACTTTCATGATCTTCCATGAACTGTTGCAAGGCATTGTTAGGAGCAAGAGAAATAGCAGAAAGTTGTTCAACCCTGAAATCCTCATTAGGCAGTTCATTTTCATAAGGAGTTTTGGCAAATTTGGAAAAGTTAAACTCATAAGACTCTCTAGCAAACTTAGTCAAAACTTTTTCCTTCCTACAATCTATGATAGCCCCACAAGTATTCAGAAAGGGTCTACCAAAGATAATAGGATAGGTTTTACTAGCTTCTTTACCAAGTACTAGAAAATCAGCAGGATATCTAATCTTACCACACAAAGGACCTCCACATATCTTACAATACGAATGGGGTAAACTTTCTCTCTATTAGCAAGGTGAATAACCACATCAATGTCCCCAAGCTCACAAGGACCAATCTCATGCATAATTCCCTATAAAGCTCATAAGGAATAGCACTAGAACTAGCACCAATATCACATAAACCATAGTAGCTATGACTACCAATTTTAATAGAAAGCACAGGGACACTAGCTTTTCTAACTTTCTTAGGATGAGAAACAATATTAGTAGTGTCTTCACAGAAGACAATATGCTCATCCTCTATAGTTCTAGTGACAAGATCTTTCACAATAGCTACCACAGGCTCAATATCAATAAGCTCGTTGGGCCCTACAGTTTTCTTTGCGCTTTTGCTAACCACATTATCCATAATAGAATGCTCCCTTACCTTGGAGGTAAAAGGGATTTTCTCAACATAAAGTTCAGGCAAAATAGGATCAACAGTGCAAACCTCTATGCTAGTAGGAACATGGGTGACAATGTCTTTATAAGGAGCATGGTACTTGTCCCACTCTTTCTTGGGAATTTCAATATAAGAGGCAAAGACATTAACACATTTTACAAGAACTTGAGGATCAATACCAAACTTATTGCTAATATCATGGAAGTCATCAGTTCCCATAAAAGATTTAATGCAATCATAATCATAGTTTATATCTGACTTTCTTCCTTTGTCATTCTCCCAAGCTTCAGTGTTCTCTTGAATACGGTCTAGTAGATCCCATTTAGCTTCTTCCTTCATACGTATGAATGATCCAGCACAATAAGCATATAGTAAATCTTTATCATGAAGAGAAAGCCTAGCATAAAAGTTATTGAGAATATATTGTTAGGGAGTTCATGAATAGGTCATTTAAGCATTAGTAACTTCAATCTCCCCGAAGCTTGAGATGTACTTTCTCCATCAAGAGGCCAAAAGTTATATATAAGGTTTCTATCCTTATGAATCTCACTATGAGGATAAAATTTAGAGTAAAAGAGAGATGCCATCTCCTCCTATTCCATGGATTGTCCATTCTTCAGCAGCTTATACCATTCTTCAGCTCTCCCTTTCAAGGATATGGAGAGTAACTTCTTCTTCACCTGTTCAGTTGTGATACCTGCACACTTAAACAACCCTCATAATTCATGGATAAAAAGCAAGTGATCACCGGGATGGACAGTTCCATCCCCAAAATAATAATTATCCATAACACGATTAACAATACTTGTAGGTATCTTAAAAGGATCTATCTCAATATAAGGTGGTTCATCTACTACCGTAGCAGTGGTAGTAGTTTTCCCAAACAGAAAACCAAGTGGGTTATCCATGTTGGAAACAAAGTAATAAGCAGTAACAAGAGCAATACTTGAAGGGTTTCGCGGCATAGTAAATCAAAATTTTCTACGGATGCGAACAGAGGGAAAGCCAAGATCTAATCTAGGAGATGCAATCAACGAGAGAGATTGGATTAGATCTTCATACCCTTGAAGATTCGACAGTTGAACGCTCGTCGGAACGTGGGTGATGTAGTCGTACTCGCTTCTCCTCCTCGCGATCCGATCCGATCTAGCACCACAAGTGGCGGTGCCTCCGTGAGATGCACACGTGCAGCACCTCGACATCTCCTCCTTCCTCGGACCAGCAAGTATGGTGGAGAGATAGATTGGATCTACAACACGACGGCGTGGTGTATATGGTGGAGAATTTACAGCAGGCTTCGCCACAAACAGGGAGGAGAGAGGAAAGCTAGCAAGGCGGCTAGGGTTTGGAGGAGAGGTGTGGGGTTGGTGCGCCCACCCTCTTTATATAGAGGGGGCGCAGCTAGCCCCTCCCCAAGCCCAAAGGATAAGGAGTGGGGGGCATGGACTCTCCCCTCTTCTAGAAACCCTATCTCTAGTTTAAACGATTTAAACTCTCTAGGATCGGCTGGGCCCTATGGGGCCTTGTGCCCCTGGCCCAATGCGGCCAGGACACTCCCTAATAGGCCCATGCCCCCTCCCGGAAGGTGGGGCCACGTTGGTCCCCTTCTGGAAGGTTCTAGAAGCTTCGGTACAATCTTGATTAACCGAAACAATTCGAACTCCAAAACTGCACGCCTTATATGAATCTTATTCTCGGACCATTCGGAACCTCTCGTGGTGTCCCGGATCCCATCCGAGACTCGAACAAAAATTCATAAACCAATTATCCAATCTATCCTAGCGTCGAGATCGTTAAGTGTGTGACCTGGGTTCGAGAATATGCGACATGATCTTCTATCAATAATCAACAGCGGTGCAGGCACCCATATTGACTCCCACATTCATCGATGATCATATCGGATGAACCACGATGCCGATTCAATCAATCCCATATATATATATTCCTTCGTCTCGCGATATTTTACTTGCCCGAGATTCGATCGTCGGTGCCGTCATACCTAGTTCAATCTCGTTCACGCAAGTACTTTACTCGTTCCGTAATCCGATATCACTTTGTGATTAACTCCTTAACCACATGCTTGCAAGCGGTGTTGATATCGATTACGAGTGGGCCCAAGTATATCTCTCCGACTTGGGAGGGACAAATCCCATCTCGATACATACAACCCATGATACTTTCCGATCACCGAGAGACACCTTTATGATCACCCTCTCATAGGATGACGTTTGATGACCTCAAAGCTTTCTTCCGATACCAGGGAGTTGTATTATCTCATGGTCTAAGGAATACAATATTTGACATAGGAAAAGCTTCGCAAAGATGAACACGATGATACGATCTAATTGCTTCGCTTAGTTTGGGTATGTCCATCATATCATTCTCCCAATGATATGATCTCATTATCAATTGACAACTCATGTCTATGGTTAGGAAACCTTAACCATCATTGATCAATGAGCTAATCCTTAGAGGCGTACCAGGGACACGGTGTTGTTCACAAACCACACAAGTATTAATGTTTCCGCTTAATACAATTCTAGCATGGAATATAAACTTTATCATGAACAAGAATTATAATAATAACATCTTTTTATTGACTCTACGGCATAATTCCAACAGTCTCCCACTTGCACTAGAGTCAATAATCTAGTTTACATCTGGCAACAATCTCACACCCATGGCACTGAGGTGTTGATCATGTTTTACACGTGGAAGAGGTTTAGTCAATGGATCTGCGACATTCAGATCCGTATGTACTTTGCTAATCTTCAGATCTCCATCTGCTATATAATCTCGGATTATATGAAACTTGCGGTTGATATGCTTGGTCTTCGAATGATATCTTGGTTCCTTAGCAAGTGCTATGGCGCCAGTGTTGTCACACAATATCTCCAGTGGGTCCAATGCACTTGGAACCACGCCAAGCTCAGTGATGAAGTTTCTGATCCAAACTCCTTCACTTGACGCTTCTGCAGTGAGCCATGTATTCCGCTTCTTTGTAGATCCCGCGATCACGCTTTGCTTGCAGCTTCTCCAGCTCACAGCTCCTCCATTCAAAATATAAACGTATCCTGTCTGAGATTTAGAATCATCCTTGTCGGTGTCAAAACTAGCATCGACGTAACCTTTTACGACGAGCTGTTCATCACCCCCATAGACTAAGAACATTTCTTTAGTCCTATTTAGGTACTTTAGGATGTTATTCACGGCTGTCTAGTGTTCCACTCCTGGATCACTTTTATATCTGCTCGTCAAACTAAGAGCATTGGACACATCTGGTCTAGTACACAACATGGCATACATGATGGAACCTATGGCCGAGGCATAAGGCACTTTGCTCATAGCTTCCCTATCATTTACCGTGGTGGACCTTGAGCCTTGCTCAATATCTTACCCGACAACATAGGCCTTTGAACCTTTCTTTGCCTTATCCATTACGAACCTTTTGAACTTTGTCTAGGTATGTACTCGGCTTAAAGCTATCAGCGTCTTTGTCTATCTCTATAGATTTTGATGCCCAATATATAAGCGAGCTTCACCTAGGTCTTTCATTGAAAACACTTGTTCAAATAACTCTTCACATCGTTAAGCATGTTGATGTCATTTCCGATAATCAATATGTCATCCACATACGATCTGTAAACGTCACCGAGCTCCCACTCACTTTCTTGTAGATACAAGCTTCGTAGCAATTTGGAACAAATCCAAAGCTCTTGATCACTTGATCAAAACGAAGGTTCCAACTCCGAGATGCTTGCTTCGGTCCATAAATGGAACGCTGAAGTTTGCATACTTTACTAGCATCCTTAGGATCGACAAAACCTTCGGGTTGCATCATATACAACTCTTCATCAATGTTCCCATTGAGGAAAGCAGTCTTGACATCCATCTGCCATATTTCATAATCATGAAATGCAACAATTGCTAATAAAATCCGAATGGACTTAAACATCGCTACGGGAGAGAAAGTCTCATCGTAGTCAACACCTTGAACTTTTCGAAAACCTTTCGCGACAAGCCGTGCTTTATAGACGGTAACATTACCATCTGCGTCCGTTTTCTTCTTAAAGATCCATTTGCACTCAACGGCCTTTCGGTCGCTAGGAGTGTCCCCCAAAGTCCATACTTGGTTTTCGCTCATGGATCCCAATTCGGATTTCATGGCTTCTAGCCATTTCTCAGAGTCTGGGCTCATCATCGCTTCCTCATAGTTCGTAGGTTCACTGTCTTCTACTAACAAGACAGTCAGAGGAGTTCTTGTACCACTCGGGAGGGGCACGCGACCTTGTCGACTGCGACGTTCAAGATGTGACATCGTCCAAGCTTCATGATCCTTGTCATTAGCTTCCTCTATTGTTGGTGCAGCGACACTTTGGAACAATTTCAGTCTTGCGCTACTCTCCAATTCAAGAGAAGGTTCAATAACCTCGTCTAGCTCTACTTTCCTCCCACTCACTTCTTTCGAGAGAAACTCCTTCTCAAGAAAGGAACCGTTCTTTGCGACAAACACTTTGCCTTCGGTTCTGTGATAGAAGGTATACCCAATAGTTTCCTTAGGGTATCCTATGAAGACGCATTTCTCCGCTTTGGGTTCGAGCTTGTCCGACATCAATTTCTTGACGTAAGCTTCGCATCCCCAAACTTTAGGAAACGACAACTTAGGTTTAGCACCAAACCACAGTTCATACGGTGTCGTCTCAACGGATTTAGATGGATCCCTATTTAAAGTGAATGCAGCGGTTTCTAATGCATAACCCCAAAATGATAACGGCAAATCAGTAAGAGACATCATTGATCGGACCATATCTAATAGGGTTCGATTCCGGCGTTCAGACACACCATTGCGCTGTGGTGTTCCGGGTGGCGTGAGTTGTGAAACGATTCCACTTGCTTTAAGATGCGTGAGAAAATCATAACTCAAATATTCACCTCCACGATCGGATCGTAGAAACTTAATCTTTCTGTTATGATGGTTCTCCACTTCATTCTGAAATTCCTTGAACTTTTCAAATGTTTCAGATTTATGTTTCATTAAATAGATATACCCATATCTACTTAAGTCATCGGTAAAAGTGAGGAAATAGCGATATCCACCGCGCGTCGAAACACTCATCGGTCCGCATACATCGGTATGTATGATTTCCAACAAGTCCGTTGCTCGCTCCATCATACCGGAAAACGGGGTTTTGATCATCTTGCCCATAAGACATGGTTCGCATGTGTCAAATGATTCAAAATCAAGAGACTCCAAAAGTCCATCAGAATGGAGTTTCTTCATTCGCTTTACACCAATATGACCTAGACGACAGTGCCACAAATAAGTAGTATTATCACTATCTACTTTGCATCTCTTAGCCTCAATGTTATGGATGTGTGTTTCATCCCTTTCGAGATTTAGAAGAAATAAACCATTCACAAGAGGTGCATGACCATAAAAGATGTTACTCATATAAATAGAACAACCATTATTCTCCGATTTAAATGAATAACCGTCTTGCAATAAACACGATCCGGAAATGATGTTCATGCTCAATGCAGGCACATAATAACATTTATTAAGGTTTAAAACTAATCCCGAAGGTAAAACTAAGGAGAGCGTGCCGACGGCCATCACATCAACTCTTGATCCGTTGCCAACGCGCATCGTCACCTCATCCCTCGCAAGCCGCCGTCTATTCCGTAGCTCCTGTTTCAAGTTACAAATATTAGCAACTGAACCGGTATCAAATACCCAGGCACTACAACGAGGGATAGTAAGGAAAACATCAATAACATGTATATCAAATATACCTTTGATGGTGCCAGCCTTTTGTCCGCTAAGTACTTCGGACAGTTGCGCTTCCAGTGACCCTTGTCACTGCAATAGAAGCACTTCGATTAGGCTTAGGACCAGACTTGAGCTTCTTCTCCAGGCGAGGCGGTCGCTTGCGCCCTTCTTGAAGGGCTTCTTTGCTCCTTACCTTTCTTAAAGGAGGGCTTGTTGACCATCAACACATGATTATATTTCTTGATGTCCACCTCCGCAGCCTTGACTGCGAAGAGCTCGGTGATCGTATCGATGGAGCCAATCTGATTATGAGTCACTACAAAACTTTTGTAGCTGGGAGGGATTGCGAACCCTATAAATCTTGAGTTCCTCTCGAATCGTGCATTCCGCTTGCTCAAGCGTTGAGTGTAGCCCGTCATCTTTATGGCGTGCTCACTAACGGAACTCCCTTCCTCCATCTTGCGTTAAAGAACTTCTCGGAGATCTCATATCTCTCGAGCGGCCTGAGTCTGAAACATGGTTTTCATCTCCTCGAGAATCTCAAAGGGCCCGAGATACTCTTCAAAACGATTTTGAAGCTCCGGTTCCATAGCAAACAACATGGTGCTCTTAATCACACCATAATCATCTTTGCGCGACTGATACACAGCTTTCTCATCGGTAAGCTTGATTCTTGGGGGTCACCTAACGCTTTCCCAAGGACATAGTCCTTTTGTCCGCCAGACAGAATGATTCTTAGATTGCGGAACCAATTGGTGAAGTTAGACCCATTGTTTCTAAGCTTTTCTTTCTCAGCAAAAACGTTGAAGTTGAAGTTGGACTTGGCCATGTGATCTACAGTATTTGCAAGTACAATTTAGACTATGTTCATGATAAATAGTTCAACTTAATCAAATTACTAGATGAACTCCCACTAAATTCAACATCCCTCAAGTTGTTTAGTGAACACGATCCAAATTCACCACACCTAATCCGATCATCACGAGAAGAGATGTGGTTTCAATGGTGGACAACAAAGTGTCGATCATATCATTCATATGACTCATGCTTAACCTTTCGGTTCTTGTGTTCCGAGGCCATGTCTGTACATGCTAGGCTCGTCAAGCTAGACCCAAGTATTTCGCGTGTGCAAACTGGCTTGCACCCGTTGTATGTGGCGTGAGAGTCTATAGCACCCGATCATCACGTGATGCTTGGACACGACGAACTTTCGCAGCGGTGCATACCGGGAGAACACAGTTTTTATCTTGATCTTTAAGTGAGGAATCATCTTATAATGCTACCGTCGCGATCTAAGCATAATAAGATACATAAAAGGATAAACATCACATGCATATAACTTTATGTGACATGGTATAGCCAATCTTCGCGCAATGATCTCCATCTTATGCGTTCTGGCATGATCTCCATCACTCCACCATGATTGCCTCCACCACGAATAGCAACTACAACTATTGCTAACTACTTAGCGATAAAGTAAAGCTATTACATGGCGTATAAGAAGTTGACACACAGGTCATACACAATTATAAAGACAACCATATGGCTCCTGCCGGTTGTGTACTCATCGACATGCAAGTCGTGAAACATTACAAAACATGATCATCGCATACATTACACACATCACATCTTGGGCCATACCATATCACAGAAAACACTCCCTGCAAAAACAAGTTAGACGCCTCTACTTTGTTGTTGCATGTTTTACGTGGCTTTATGGGAGTAGATGCTAAGAACGATTCTTACCTACGGAAAGCCACAACGGTGATATTATGGTTGCCAAACTCCGGTGTTAATCCCATGACCACTATAGTGAGAGACGACATCCACCGGCCGCATGTGTGGTACAAGCCACACGTCAAGTGCGAGCCGGTCTCATGACGACGTCGCGTAAGGTTGGCCTGGACCGCTTCAATCTCACTATCCCGCGTCATAATAAGAACACAAACAAGAGCCTTGCAACAGAAAACATCAACGCCCGCAACTACCATGTTGCTTTCTACTCGTGAAACACATCTACGCATAGATCTAGCTCTGATACCACGGAAGGGTTTCGCGGCATAGTAAATCAAAATTTTCTACGGATGCGAACAGAGGGAAAGCCAAGATCTAATCTAGGAGATGCAATCAACGAGAGAGATTGGATTAGATCTTCATACCCTTGAAGATTCGCTGAACAGGCGTTAACCGGAGCGTGGGTGATGTAGTCGTACTCGCTTCTCCTCCTCGCGATCGATCCGATCTAGCACCACAAGTGGCGGTGCCTCCGTGAGATGCACACGCAGCACCTCGGCGTCTCCTCCTTCCTCGGACCAGCAAGTATGGTGGAGAGATAGATTGGATCTACAACACGGCGTGGTGTATATGGTGGAGAATTTCTGCAGGGGCTTCGCCTACAAACAGTCGGGGAGAGAGGAAAGCTAGCAAGGGCTAGGGTTTGGAGGAGAGGTGTGGGGGTTGGTGCGCCCACCCTCTTTATATAGAGGGGGCGCAGCTAGCCTCCCCAAGCCCAAAGGATAAGGAGTGGGGGGCATGGACTCTCCCCTCTTCTAGAAACCCTATCTCTAGTTTAAACGATTTAAACTCTCTAGGATCGGCTGGGCCGTATGGGGCCTTGAGCCCCTGGCCCAATGCGGCCAGGACACTCCCTAATAGGCCCATGCCCCCTCCCAGAAGGTGGGGCCACGTTGGTCCCCTTCCGGAAGGTTCTAGAAGCTTCCGGTACAATACCGATTAACCCGGAACAATTCCGAACTCCAAAAACTGCACTGCCTTATATGAATCTTATTCTCCGGACCATTCCGGAACCTCTCGTGATGTCCCGGATCCCATCCGAGACTCCGAACAAAAATTCATAAACCAATTATCCAATCTATCCTAGCATCGAGATACGTTAAGTGTGTGACCCTGCGGGTTCAAGAATATGCAGACATGATCTTCTATCAATAATCAACGGTGCAGGCACCCATATTGACTCCACACATTCATCGATGATCATATCGGATGAACCACGATGCCAGGATTCAATCAATACCATATATATATTCCCTTCGTCTCGCGATATTTTACTTGCGAGATTCGATCGTGATACCGTCATACCTAGTTCAATCTCGTTCACAGAAGTACTTTACTTTCCGTAATCCGATATAACTTTGTGATTAACTCCTTAACCACATGCTTGCAAGCGGTGTTGATATCGGTTACCGGTGGGCCCAAGTATATCTCTCCGACTTGGGAGGACAAATCCCATCTCGATACATATAACCCAATGGATACTTTCCGATCACCGAGAGACACCTTTATGATCACCCTCTCATAGGATGACGTTTGATGACCTCAAAGCTTTCTTCCGATACCGTGGAGTTGTATTATCTCATGGTCTAAGGAATACAATATTTGACATAGGAAAAGCTTGCAAAGATGAACACGATGATACGATATAATTGCTTCGCTTAGTTTGGGTCATCCATCATATCATTCTCCCAATGATATGATCTCATTATCAATTGACAACTCATGTCTATGGTTAGGAAACCTTAACCATCATTGATCAATGAGCTAGTCCTTAGAGGCGTACCAGGGACACGGTGTTGTTCACAAACCACACAAGTATTAATGTTTCCGCTTAATACAATTCTAGCATGGAATATAAACTTTATCATGAACAAGAATTATAATAATAACATCTTTATTATTGCCTCTAGGGCATAATTACAACAATACTCACAGTGAAAGTTTCCCTTACCAGTTCCACTCTTCAATGGCGCTTCACTCCTCGGCAACGGCGCTAGAAAATAGTCTTGATGACCCACAAGTATAGGGGGTGTATCATAGTACTTTCGATAAATAGGAGTGTCGATCCCAACGAGGAGCAGAAGGTGCTGAACAGTGGTATGGAGCATGAAATCCCTCTGAATACTTAGCAAACAGATTTTTAGTGGTTTTCTGACAAGGCAACAAAACAAAGAGTAAGTAACAGAAGTAACTAACAAATGGAGCAAGTGGCTCAATCCTTTATTATCAAAGGACAAGCCGGTGGAAATACTTATAAGGACCAAATGTTCTCGAGGACACATGAGAATTCTGTCAAGTGTTTTCGCTTCAAATAGCTGAGTACTCTTCTCTGGTGTTTGTAAGTGTTGTGTGGGTGAACCTGTGCTAACATACCGCCCTTCCTAGGACTAATACATACTTGTGATTAAACCCCCTGCAAACATCCGTAACTACAGGAAAGTAATTAAGATATAAATCTAACCACAGCCTTAAACTCTGAGATCATGCGCTCCCTTGTGCAAAGGTGTCCTAACGGGGGTTCAGATTTTGTCACTCCGGCAATCCCACAATTAGTAGCCAAATACACAATGCATCCCCCTAGTCCCATAAATGGTGAAGTGTCATGTAGTCGACGTTCACATGACACCACTAGAAGAATAGCACCAAAATTAAATACTAAACCATTGAATAATAACTCATCACAGATTCACTACTAACAACATGACTTCTCCCATGTCCTCAAGAACTAAACGAACTACTCACAAGACATGATATGGATCAAGATCAAAGATGATATGATAATGGATAACAATCTGAACATAAACAGTATCCAATGGTTCCACTCACAAGCATCAACTACAATAGTAATCAACACCGGGAAAGTTTCCCCTAATGAACTAAGCAATATCCAACACAACTGTTACAATGGGACGGAGTGATGATGATGGTGATGGTGGAGATGAGGTTGTGGATGATGATGATCCCGATGAAGCCTAGCTTGACGATGGTGTTGATGGCGACGATCTCCCCTCTCCGGGAAGGAATTCCCCCAGCAGAAATCAGTCTGCCGGAGAGATCTTTCTCTCTCGGTGTTTTTTGCCCCCCAGAGGTGGCGGAAATCTATCTATGGTCGCTCCCTGAGCCTTAGGGTTTTGAAGGGAAGATATAGGAAAATGGGCGGAGTCGAAGGCCGGGCAGGTGGGCCACACCTGCCCTAGGCGCGGGGTCAGGTGGGGGCGCGCCTAGGGGTGTGGGGCCCCTGAGTCCCCCCTTTCGCTCCTCCTTCTGGCTTCCTTCGTCATCTTGTAAATTAATATGTTTCCATATTTTTCTGGTATTTTTCTGATCTTCATGAAATTGCACCGAAACGCCTTCTTTTCCATCAGAATCCAGACTCCGGCAATCCATCCTCCAAGAATCATCCAACATGCATAAAGAGATGAAAATCCATAAGTAATACCTCATAATAAGACAAATATCAATGAATAGAGGTAAATTATGATATAGAATGGTGATGCAAATTGGGCGTATGAGCCGCCACCGCCTTTATATCCTCCTCCATGTTCCTTGATCTCCTCTCCTCGGATGGTAACTCTGGCGGACAGCCATTCCCTCTCTTGGTGTCGCTGGGATGGCAGTGGCAGCGAAAGATGCGAGGGCCCGGAAACGGCGGCCAAGGGTCGCGTGGAAGGGAGGAGGCGGCTGCGCCTGCAGCAAACCCTAGCTTTGGGCAAACTGCTCCCTATCGACATTTCCATCACCATTTTTGGTGCTGCCTCTGCCTTCATCACCTCCCTACTACCGTGTAATCCCCCGTCCTCCTCCTCCTTGGGCATGGTTGGTTCAGGGTGCTCCTACAGGTAAATTTCTCATATTCTGTCTTTTCTGGGATTGTGGCGCTAATGTATGTACATCACGCTTAGAGATATGGAGGAGACTGAATATGATTAACTAGCTACCACATCAACCCCTTAAATTTATCCATCTATTCTTTTGCACCTATTTACTATTTTAAATTCCATGCCCATGCGTAGTGTAGCTAGGTAGCTTGATCCTTTGATTAGACTGTAGATTTTCTGTATTACTGTGGTGCTCACATTGAGGTAAAAATATCGATTAAAATTCCTTAATCGCCCATTTAAACCCATATTAGCTCAGCGTAGATTTTGATCGTAGTAAAGATCGTCAAGGTTTAATATGAGAAACTTTATTCCATACAGAACTGCTCGGACAGGGGATAAAATGTAAGATAGCTGTAGCTCCCTTCCTCGGATAGTACCCAAACTTTCTCCTATTTGGTTGCACTAATATGTCATCTTATCATAATATTTATCTTCCCTTACCTTCTAGACCAGTCAAGTAAATTACCTGCAAGTTATTTTTCCTTTCCTTCCATACTACTTTTAAACATACATAAATTACCATTCAACGTATTGTCAGACCTTCTAAAATTCTTACTTTTACACATACAGGGTGTATGAAAGGCTTCAAAATCTGATCAGTTGGAGAGGGCTGCAATGCATAATCAGGATTTCAGGTGATATGTTATGCAAAAGGATCTTAGTGTGTGTAGCCGAAACAAATCACACCTGGAAAGCTCTCGATATAACCGTGGTGGCTTTTCTAAAGCATGTCATTTGATTTCTCATTGCCTCCTAACAGAAAGAGTATGTGGTTGGTATAATCAGCTGTTTTCTTCTATAACTATGCCTCAAGACCTCACATTAAAGGAATGATGTCTTCGGAATTATATTTCCAACCTCAGATAAACCTTTGCATCTATGTCTCACATATTCACTCTCACTATTGGAAAAACCTTCAAGTAATCATCATGTGTGGCATCCCGCAAAACCACTACTAGAAAATCGCGTTGAATTTGTGCATTGCATCGTCATCATCATGCATTGTTTGCCAAAATTATTTTTGCAAACCCCGATTTGTTTTCCAAACGCCCCATCTTATTCAAACACCGAAAACCGGGTCCCCGGAATATTTTGTTTTGTCCGTTGTCGGATTGCAAAAGCGCTGTTTGAAAATAAATATTTAATTAATTGTTTTAGTAGGGGCAGTCGAACGGGCCAACCCGACCCGAACGACCGCCCCAGATTTTATAATCGGTCCACCCCAACCAACCCCATCTAAATCCTAAACCCACCAACTATCCTACCCACACCCCCTGGCCACCTCACTCCCTCCAATAGCATCTCGCCACCTCAGCTCCCCTCTCCCCTCACCCACTCAAAACCTGCCACCTAGGCTAAACCACCTCCCCCTCTCTCTTCCCTCTCTCCTCACAGCCAGCCGACCGGGCCCCACCCCGGCCCCCCCCGCTCCACTCAGCCTCCCACCCACTCGGCCTCCCCTGTCCCTGCCCCGTGGGACCCCCTCCCCACTCAACCCCCACGCCACCCAGATCCCCCCCCCACGCGTCACCTGGCCCCACCACGCGCTCCGCGTCCCCTTCCTCCTCTCCTCCTCTGCCCCTCGCGCGCTCGCCTCCGCCGTCCCCGGCGCGCCCAGCCGGCGACCCCCTCCCTCCTCCGGCCATCCTCCTTCCACCGCCCCGCCTGAGGCCCTCCTCATGACCCAGCTGCCCGCCACGGAGGCCGCTCCCATGGCGCCCACACCCGGGCTCCCTCCGAGCTCGCCACCGCCGTTGCCCATGGCGCTGCCTCCAACCCGGCCTCGCTGACGCCGCCACTCCCTCCTCGCCCGCCCCGTCGAGCTCGCGCCGCGCCCGCTCCCTGCGCCGCCCGCCGCCGTCGTCGACCCAGCCCGCGCCCCCTCCCGCCGCCTCGCCAAACCGCCGCCTCGGCCTCCAGAGACCGCCTGCCTCCCTCTCCGCGCGACCCCGACGCGCGGCCCTCACCAAGCCCGCCGGAGGTCCCTCTCCCCTCTGCTCCGAGCCTTCCTCCCTCCGTCCCCGAGCCCGACCCCATGGCGCCGCCGGCCGTCGCCTCCGTGGACCCCGCCGCACCCTCTGCCGTTGTGGTCGCCTCCACCTCGCCCGAGCAACCGCCCGCAGTAACAGTCCACCTCATCCGCCCTCCTGCGTCGTGTCCTCCTGGATGCTATGGGTCCGACAGGGTCAGAGAAGATGCATGCTGTTTTGGTACTACCAGATATCCTGTTTGTACCACTCACGCCACAGAAGATCTTCATGCGGTAGATGGAAGCCACAGTGGCAATCCACCGACAAGACGTTTGTTGCTGCTCGCGGGCGCCCGGTGTTCGTGGTCGATGTTCCCGGTGTGGCGTCGAGACGGTGGCCGTGGACCTATTCGTCATCAAGTTCCCCTCGCCTTGCCAAGCTCTTCCTCCTGGAACCCGCTGACACATGCCGGAAGACTCACGAAGCGCCAAGATCTACCTCACGGAGTGGCGAACCCTGGATCCCGGAGTCCAAGAACGCCTCCGTCGAACTCCGAACCCCAGATCCGTCGAACCCTGGACCCTGAGACCAACCCCGGAACCCCAAGATCGTCGAGAACCCTAATGTGTGAACCTCTTATCCGAGAACCCTATTTTAGGATATAATAACAATTGATGCATACTGAATTGTCATACTTGCATGCATAATCATGTGGTTTGGGGCCTTATGCCGATTCACCTAATAATTAAATATGGGGCCCATATGCGGACAAATCTAGCTTTATATTGGCCTCATTTAAACTTGTGTAGCGAACCGGTGAAACTTTCTGTCTTGTTAAACAACATTTAAATTGCGGAGTAGCTAAACAACATGCACCACCTAACTAATTGTCGGGACCCCGGTTCCACTTAATATTGACCTAATAGCATCGCACTTTTGCCATGTCATCCATCATACATGCATCATGCCGATCTTCTGCCGTTGTATTAAATATTGCATCCGGTATTCTTCTAGTGTTTTGCTTCTTCGCGGATAAGGCCGTTGAGTTGATGTGATCTTCGCCCCGATCTTCTGTCGAACCTTCGACAATGTTTTCAGGCGAGCATCTCCCTCTTTCTACCTATCTTACTTTTATAGTATTTACTTCCCTCCTGTTGATCTATTGCTATCTGTGTTGCGATGCTTTAGTTTCCGTACCCGTGATCAACCGTGCAGCCCTATATTGCCTTGGACACATCCTATTACCTGTTGTTTGGTAGATAGTTGGACTTGCGCGTCGTAGTTGCTTGCTCCAGTGCTGATGTGTGTCGTCATATGCCACAGTTGCTGATGTATTGCCGCATGTTGATGTTGGAGATGATTCTAGTTTTACTTATCGTCACTTTAATTTCTGTTTAACAACTAAAATTGAAATAAGCAGAGGCATCGGTGGGTGATAGAAAATATTTGGTTTCGAGCCCACTTGTGTCCCGTAAGAAGACCCCGAGTACTTGATACATGTTCCTTGATTTATCGCGCTATCCACATCCGGGAGGTATATGGGACCCCCAGGCGAGCTTGATTCAGTCTTATTTCTTGGGGCCACAACTAGTTTGCGGTTTTATTACGATCATGTACTTATGCCATGCTACTTTACGTATTTAAATTGTGCGAGGAGCACCTTTGTCTGTTAGGTATGCGGAGTGATTACGGTATCGACAAGCCCAGCCACACTTTCGGGTTCCGATCGCTTACCATTGGCGCAACCTTGAGGCCGCCGAGCTTGCTTACTCCGTTCGGGATCTACTCAAAGGGTGGCCCCTGAAATATTTCTGAATCCTGTGATTGTTCAGTCGTGAAAGCCTCGTTGGGTTTTGATTTGGTTTTTCCGAGGTTGATCGAGCGTGTGTTGCTATTGGTGCACCCCGGCCGGGTAAAACTTTCTGAAAGCCGTGTCCGCGGATATGGACGACTTGGAGCACAATATCTCGATCATAGACAAGCATAACTAAAGTTTACTGCTATAAATTTGACTTATAATGACTAGTAATCAGCTTCACTATAATGGAATGGCTAAATAATACTGCCCACCATTGCTTGTTTTGAAGTGTCGCTTGCGACCATTGTATCTGACTAGTAAGTATTGCAACTACAACGGAATTGGCTGATTAAAAGTACCAACAACTGCTGGGTTTATGGGTGATCTCATGTTAAATGTATCTGACTAGTAAGTGCTGCCACTATAACGGAATGGTTAACTAAAAGTGCCCACTGCTTATTTTATCAGGACGATTATCTAAACGTGACTAGTAAAGTGACGCAACTATAACCGAATAAATAAAACTGCCAACTGTGTGAGTTCCTCGGTTGACTTCCTCGTTTGGTCTCGAGGGGGAAACACCAGGATGGGTTTGTTTGGTGATAGCTTCAGGTTGGATCCGGTTAGGCCATTCTTATCCCTCTCTGATTGCCGCCAGTTGTATCGAGTCTCTATAGGTTGTTTAGTGCATGCTGCCGCTGCCGCTTCAGTCCACCATACCTATGTAGGCGAGGACCGCCGAATTCTAGCCTCGCCGTCTTGGCCTCGATCTTGACGCTCCTCTTTTCCTTTGCCCTTCTTGCGCCTTTTGTTTTAGCAGGTTTTGAGATCGACGCCGTTAGCAGGGTTACCCTTCCGGCTTGGCCTGGGCAGGGTTATGGACGCCATTGGTTATTCTTCAGGGCTCTTAGCCCCATTTGCTTCTTGTCCGTAGTCGGACGCTCTACCGTTTCCAAGGTGATTTGGATCTTGTATATTATATCTGTATCCTTGACTCATGGAGTCGCTGTTATATAAATCTGTTCTGTGGGTCCCATCGAGGACTGTTGTGTAATGTTATTACTTCGTTTTCCACCCGCACGAAAGTGCCTGGTGGGCACCTTTGAATCGTTTCTATGCGGGTTTGGCGAATTTTGCTCAAACTTGCATAGGTCCGATTCTGAGGGTGTTACATCATGCTATTTATTCCCCGGGCCGTGCTGGCATCTTTTGTGTTTGTCTTGTGGGATTTTGGTGATGCTCTAAGAGTAGAGATTCAGTTGTGTTATTACTTGTTCTTTTCATGTTCTGATTGGCATTATTCGCTTTCGTATGGTAGAACATTTACCTAAGTTTAAGACTTAATTAATTCATAGCCATTTGACTAAAGCTTCCCTTTTTTGTGTGTTCACTTAGTTGGTAAGTGCATGTTTCCATAATGTCAGTTTTCTCTCTTCATCATTTGTTTTAGTAGTCCTACTAATTAAGAAGATTGAACTTATCCATGGATATATAGTTGCCTCTTTTTAGGTCTGGTTTACCTTTCTGTGCTTCTATACAACTTGATTTAATCTACACTTGTGTAAATAGGAAAACATATCTAGCTCTATTAATCGACAATTGCTGCAAAATATAACCCATGCTAGCTCTGCAGATGCCAATCACACCAACACAATGAAGAAGAAGCACATGCTAAGGATGGAAAATTCATGACTTCTTCAAAACACTCTTTTTAAATCGTTAATTTCTCAGAGTATTTTCCTTACAATAATCATATATTTAAGATTTAATTTTCAACATGAACCCTCATGTCAAGCGGCTGCTTAGTTTCCTTCGGACGAGATGAATATTGTCACGAGTCTTTCCATTTGTGATCTTCTGCTGTATATATTGCCTGCAAGAACTGTCAAGATGGCAAAAAGGCTGTGGCTTCTGATTTCTTGGACATAAACAAGGCTAGGGATGTTCTTATATGGAATTAGTTGTTTCCTACGTTTTTTCTTGTTCTGAAAACTATTTCTGTGTACGCAGGAGCCTGAGAACCAGAGAACTGACAGGTGCAAAAACTCATGCCAAAATATGTGTTCTTCTTTTCTTCCTTGATATTAAGTTCATCTTTTTCAGTCATAAGTTAGATCTTCACAACTTACTATTTTGAAGTCGTCTATTTTTTTCCAGCAGAATACTTACAAGATACCTTCTTTTCCATTAACTTGTCGACAAATGTATAACTCTTGTTCATTATAGTTTTTATAATGTAGTGTATTTTCGTACATATCATCTCTATAGTTGATGTATTATGTTAATGTCTTTGGTTGGATAGAAGGTTAAGTCGTGTTTCCACAAGCAAAGTTTGGCCTATGAATTTTATAATGCTTTATTTCATCATGTCACCATTTGAGAACAAAATTGTTGCTTTAGTGTATTCCTTCTGAGGAAATAGTCTATCATGATATCCTTTGTGCGGGATAAGCTATTAACTGTCCATGATAGTATCATGATATCATTTGGCTCTTCTAGGACCTGGTTATTAAAGAATAAGAATAATGAAAAGCCAAACGAGGTGCTAGCCTGCTATTATTGTAGAAACGTTTACGTCTCTAGCAATCAAAAATTGTTTTATTTGTAACCAATAGTAATAATAATGATTTATTTTCAGTGAGTGGTTCTCTTGATACTGATTATCGATTGTTCAATTTCGACAAGTACTTGCATTCTAATGATGTCTATTTGTGCTGTTGGTGGAGCTTTGCTAGGTTTTGGAAAAAAAATCATGTGAGATCTAAAGAACGACTGCACGTTTGAAGGTTCCCGCATTCAAAGGGTCACCCTTGGTCAGTGGTTCACACTAGAAGTGATTGATTTCATCAGTATAGTAACAACAATTCCAACTGTTTATTCCAAGTTGGTTCCTCCGACTGATAGCACGTGATTTGGGGTTGTAGAAGCTCTCGCCATATCTCTCCATGACTCCATGGTGCTACGGCGCCGATGAAAATGGTGACCCATAGAATGTTGGCCCTCGACGAAGAGCACACAACTTGGAGGTGAGGTTGGATGCACACCGTGAACCTCTTCTCTTGTTTATAGTCTTAGAAGCTCATGGCTACGTTTTTTACTAAGAAATTGTTGCAAGGAAGAGATAATAATCCAACAAAAACAAGTTATTATTAAGTAATAATGCGCTTGTTTCAAAAAAAAAAGTTAAGAGGGAAGTACTAAGCATCTTTTGTGAAAACCTTGTTCATTATTTATCTCAGAAATACTGTAGTTCTAGATATTTTGAACATAAGGTTGCCAATTAATATGGCTCAGTTCAGTGAATTTGTGGTAAAAGTTAGAAACACCTTTTGGAAATTGTTATGCTTTGACTAATGATTATATGTGTTTTATCCATATCAAATTGATAGAATGTAAAAAAGATGATAGATCAATGCTTGTGCAACAGTCACAACATATAAACATATTAATAAGTTATATCTAGAGTAGAAGTGATCATGACAGCATGTCCTCCAATTTTCAATTTTGGTCCTGCAAGTAGTTGGTGAAATGAGTGTTCGTCACAATTAATTATTGCTCTCTATAATCTGCTATGTACTTTGAGAAGAAATAAAAAGTACTATGTAGGGAAATTGCATTACTATGGTCGTTATGGCTAATGTATAAATAATATGGTTTTTGATGCAAAAATGTCTTCACCCATGCAGGTCATCTTTCATTGTGCACACTTACTCCGAAAGTGGTCTACTCTTTAAAAACTGGAACACCGCGCCCTTTATACCGATGTGTCTACACGTTTGGAGCAAGTGGCGAAGGAGGTTTTTACTCGTAGGGGTGTGTGGGAATTTTATATATGCATTGCCAGTTGTCATGGAGCAAGTTGGTGACCTGGATCCAGAGGATTTAGTTGTGTTATCTTTTTTTGCCTTCAAGAGGAAAAATCATTGGTGTAAACGTGTAGTATTCAGATGGTGATGTCTAGATATGTTTATTTTTCTAATAATTGTACATTTTGTTATTTAGACTTATTTGTTTGTTTCTAAAAATACCCTTTGTTCTGAAAACACTGTTATTCCATTCTTGTGCCTGTATATGTCCTACAATTTATTACTATGATACCTGATGTGAGGCTTTTGATAGTTGTTCATTTGTCATGGCCTTTGGTGCTATTGATGTTTTTTGCTTGCTACATGTGTCATAGACCGCCTCTACAATGCCGTGTTCTGTAGGTCTGAACATACTATGGTATAATTCTCTCAATTCTACCAAGAAAAGTAGAAATCTTTGGCGCCTAATGACGATCTCGATAAAAACCAAATGCATATACAATCACGTGAAATGAAAGATGGATACAACAAGAAACGGCGCAGCAAAGCGTGCAAGGTCCATCTAGTATTAATATAAAGCCGATGCGTAGCTGATGCGTCCTAGCTAGCCTACACGCGTGAGTATACATCCGTGCTAGATGTAAGCCTTTATATTCGACATTCAAAAATACATGTCCTAAAGTTGTAAAAATTCTAAATATATATATATATATATATATATATATAAATTTTGAATCTAAAATAATTTGTGTTCTAAGCTACATAGAAAAGATAAAATTAGATATCTGGATTTTCAAATGGTGCACCTTCAAATCCTGTCAGAATTGTCTTTTTTATATAGCCATAATGCAAATCAATCCGGGTTAAAGTTTTGCACACCGAAAGCTTATATAATTGCCCACGTATATGTATTTTTAAGGTGTTTTTCGTACTTTAAATTGTATTTCTTTTATGTTTAAAATAAAGACCTCCATGTAGTCCAAAATTCAAAATAAAGGTCTCCACAAATAACGCACAAGATTATGCTCAGAGTGGCCATGAGCATTTTTACGTGTATGTTATATGATGTACTACCTTGGTACTAACAAATATTATCCTTGAACACAGTGGCTTAAGTAGGTTGTTAGCGATGGAAAGGTCATAAGATCTAATCCCTTCCTTGCTAGAGTTTTTATAAAATATTTTATACCTGTAGAAAAATACACAGGGTTGTTTTGAAAAAACTATGAAGCCATAAGTGGAAGAATTTGGTCAAAATCTTTTAAACTCGTCAAAATTCGATTAAATTAAATTAAAATGCTCTTAGGATTCAAGTTGTGGGACTAATGTTGCTCACTTTATAAGATGTGGAACTAAAATGTTTCCACGATGTAATATGTAGGATGCAAGATGTAGGACTAAAATTGTATATAGCTCTATTTGTTGCTGTGTATTTCCTGTTGCCGATCGAGCAGAACAAATGACACATGCATGTATGTTGTCTTGTCTCGCAATCTTATCCCTTCATTGGTCCCCTATGCACTCCCTAAAACGTTAGCAACATAGGGAGTGGACATGTTTTTTTTGGCGAAAATCCATCAATCCATTTATAATCATCGACAATTAACAGTAGTACAAAATGATGTAAAGTAATAAAAAATAAAAAATAGATGATAGACCACATGTTCTTTAGCGGCTCTAACATTTCAACTAGTACAACATTTTAACGATATTCCAAAACTTTGATTGCTATTACGCCAATCATATGAGGCCATGGTGTCACAGTGTGTGAAGGATAGATAGCTAAAACGTTATGTATTTAGGCCATGATGTCATGTGAGAAATAACAAGCATCAGACCGACCCACGTTATATATTTAGCCCAAAAGAATTTAAAGATGAAGTAAAACTTCAGATTGAAGTGTTGTAGCAAAAGATCGAGTTAGCATGGACATGCCGGTAAAAATAAGGTGAAACATGTATCACACACGACTAAAAAAGAGTGTGGAAGCACATATATATCAAAGAAAAAATTTCCGTATTTTTTGGCATTAAAATACCAACTAGATGCGAAAAACCACTTACGGATAGGGATTAGCAAGACCAGGCATATAGGTAGGAACCCTAACAGAACTACGCATCGGATCTCGGCAGAATTTCGAAACCGCCCTCTCAGAAATTCAAAAAAAATTAAAAAAATGTGAAACCTCCGCACATTTTCGTTTTATGTTGCCTACTTGGAGGCAAAAATAACACACACATTGCATACGAGGATTATTCTAAAAAAGTGTTCACAAAAATCACCTACCGCCTTCGAGAGGATTTAAGGTTTTTCAAGGCAAATGAGCTAGGTCATTGATGGTGGCTCAGTTGACTGTAGAGCCTCGTTGGGAGACCCCAAGAGCAAGGTGTGATGAGCACAGCAGCAAGTTTTCCCTCAGTTAGGAAACCAAGGTTATCGAACCAGTAGGAGCAAGAAAACAACTCCAAGGTGTTTCTAACAACTTGGAACATGCACAACACAAACTCAAAACTTTGCCCCAACTTACAGTGAGGTTGTCAATCTCACTAGTTTGCTAAAAACAAGGGATTGAAGATAGTAGTTGCTTGTAGAAAGTAAACAGGAATAGTAGATGATGTATCATTGATAAATATTGGACCGGGGTCCACAGTTCACTAGAGGTGTTCTCCTTAATATAGATAGCATGTTGGGTGAGAAAATTACAACGGAGCAATTGACAGGTTGAGAAAGCATAACAATGCATATACTATACATCATGACTCCTATGAGATTTGATTGGGCATTACAACAATATAAATAGACCGTAATACAACTGCATCTATGACTAATAATTCACCTTTAAGTTATCATCCGAACCCCTTGCAGTATTAAGTTGCAAGCAACGGATAATTGCATTAAACAATGTGTGTAAAGTAAACAATACAATAGTTCCATGAACAAAAGATTGTTGTTTTCTTCCTAGTAGCAAGAGCACATCTACAATCTTAGAAATTTCTGTCACTTCCCCAGATTACTAGAGGCATGAACCTACTATCAAGCATAAATACTCACTCTTGGCCAAGATAGCTACTAGCAACGGAGAGCATGCAAGATCACAAATAACACAGACATGATAGAATTAATAATCAATCTGACATAGTATCTCAATATCCATCGGATCCTCGCAAACACAACATGTATGATTACAAATAGATGATCTTGATCATGAACGGAGCTCACAAGATGTAAACATGATAGCACAAAGGAGGAGAAACAACCATCTAGCTACTGTATGGACCCGTAGTCCAAGGGTGAACTACTCACGCATCATACCGGAGGCTGGCATGGTAATGAAGAAGGCATCCGGGATGATCTCTCCCCTCCGGCAGGGTACCGGGAAGAGCTTTAGATACCCTCCCCGATCTAGGAAAGATGGTGGCGGCGGCTACAGACTGTTTCATGGAGATCTGATCGGGTCCTTAGGGTTTCTACATCGGGGTGACTTTATAGGCGAAGAGGCGACGCAGGGGGCCGCCCTTCAGACTCTGTGTTCTCTCCGATAAAATATTGACTTTGGCTTTTGTCCCATCCAATTCCGAGAATATTACTTACCTGCTTTTCTGAAACCAAAAACCGCAGAAAACAGGCAACTTGCACTACAACATCTTGTTAATAGGTTAGTCCCAGAAAATGTATAAAAATACCTCAAAGTGTAGACAAAACATAGAAAATTGATACTAAACAAGCATGGAACATCAAAAAATATAGATACGTTTACGACGTATCAAGCACCCCCAAGATGAACTCCTGCTCGTCCTTGAGTAGGTAAGTGATAATAAGAATAATTTTTGAGGTGACATGCACCATCACAATCTTGATCAAACCATTTGCAAAGCATTGATAGCTGGGATCAAAGTATCTAAACATGATCATAAAAGATGTAGTTCTAACAATAAGACAAAGCAACTATGTTTTAATAACATGAAAAGATACAAACAAAGATCATGAATAACAATGCATTGAGAGACGTTTGTTTGTTTCACATATAGAAAACATAGCATAGTGGTATTCAGCTTTGTCCCTCATGGAGTAGCAAAATATAAATGCATAGGACACCTTCAAAGTTCATAAGGGTGACTAGATACAAATAGTTCAAGAACAAGCAATATCAACATTATGAATCAATCAACAAGTTTTGGGACAATGCACATAAAACTAAGAATGACAACTATGCTCTCTTAATTGGTACATAAAGATAAAAGGTGGAGACTCAGTATAAAAGTAAGAAGAAAGGCCCTTCACAGGGAAGCAGGGATTTCAAGTTTCATAAAGAGTTTCCAAAAATTATGGTACTTATTAGCTTTCAACTCTCATTGCCCCTATCATAAGCATCTTGAAGTGATTAAGGTTAAAGTGAAACAAATATGGAGTATATGCTTGGCAAATTATAAGTTGGCAATCTCATATCCCTTGAGTACGAGGGTCGTTCCTCATGCTAGTCAACTTTAGTCACAAGCAAGTTCTTGTTATTGTAAGTATATGTGTATCATAGAAAACCGCCAACGAGGTACCCCTTGCCCCATGATACAGGAGCTATCCCATATCAAAATGACAAGGAAACATACAGTGAGCATCTCAGCGATCCTTTTATTTACCATGAGCATGGTGCATATATTTTTTTCTTCTCTTTTTTTCTATATTTTTTCTGAGGATGCTTCATAGATTGCTCACTATGGTGATGCTGCAAGTTTCCACCATGATTAGGCATGGCTTAGGCTAGCAGCCCATGCGTTTCTCTAACACATATATAATACTCCATGAACTTACAAGCTCCCCATTTATTTCACACCGCCGACATCCGCAAACAAAAGATCATGATATCAACTGGGTAATATGTACAAGTGTTGAAAGCGTTCACCAGGACAACATGGTTCTGCTAATTCCCAACTTATAACTTCAAGCATATACAACATAGATGACACAATGGTTCAAGTTTATTAGGAGCGAGAAAGTAAAGTGTTCCATCAAGTTTGTGAGAGCTTTAATCACTAATTTTCACATAACAAGTTTAATTTGAAAGATAGATAAAACATGAATATACTTGGAATGGTGTAACACACCATGCATAGGAATTTATAGTGGACTCTTTGGAATAACTTGGTTTCTTGGGAGTTGGATGCATGAGTAGAGCTTACTCAGTACAAGTGGAGGCTAGAAAAAGACTGGGAGCGACCAACTAAGAGAGCAATAAAGGCCATAATCATGCAGAGTGACAAAACATTACTAATCAAAGCATAAGGTGGTATCACAAGTCAAAAACTAAATGATCATAGAGGCTAAGGTGACTGGTTCATAGTCATAACATAGTGTGAGCATGTGCCAAGTCTACCCAAACAAAGCATCAAATGATAATACCATAATATTATGCTTTTGTATGCTAAAACAACTCATGATTCTTTCAAGGAAAATTAAGCAATCTCAATTGTTTGGAACAAGTCATGCTACAACAATAATCACTAAGCATAAGGTCAAAACAACATCTAGCATGACATGATAAAGTCTAAGCCACAGTCAAAATAAGCTCCCTTTTGTAGCACTTAAGCATGAAACTTTCTACTCTTTTCCAACACCAATCAACTTATTTGAAACAACATATCGAATGCGGGGGTCCAACTAATTTATTAAAGAAAACTAAACAAACTAAAACGAAAACGAAAACTAGGATGCTCCAAGAACAACACAAAAGTGCATGAAACAATAAAAACGAAGTGTCTAGAAAGAGACCTGAGGATTTTATTGATGGAGAAGGAGATGCCTTGGGCATCCCCAAGCTTTGACACTTGTACCTCTTGAATATTTTTTCACATCCCAAAATTTTCCAAATTTTGAAATGTGAAAAATAAATAAACAAAATAAATAATGGTTGAAATTTAGGGTGAAAAGAAACTTTTTGCTTCTAAATAGAAACACCAAAACCCTTCTTGAACAAATTTGAATAAAATGGAATCCAACAAATTTCAATCAAGTGAAATGCATTCATCAATGAATGTATCTTGAAATTTAAACACTTGGAAAAGTTAAACCAAAACCCTAAAACCCTAATGGAAGAAAATTATTTCCAAGATATCTCCAAGACTATGGATTTGTTCCATATAAAAATTATCAACAAACATTTATATATTATCAAAATGATAAAAAAAATTTATAAGACCATAGAAATTGGTTTCAGTTAATTTGGAGCCATAAATTAAAACTTATGAATTTAATATGGCAAAAGGAAATAATTTCCAAAGCTAATAAAGCTCCTAACTAAAATCCATAGCAAACTCTTGAGCAAATAAATCCTAAAGTGATTTAAAAAGATAAACAAATATTAGAAAAAATTATACAATTTGGAATCACCAAATTTGGACCTATAAATAAAAAGATATGGATTTTATAAGATAAAGAAAGAAAGAAATAAGGAATATTTAAAAGCCAAATTAAATCTTGACCAAACAAATGAAATGAAAGATTATTGAATAATAAAAAGGAGTAAAAGTTTATTTAAATGAAATCATAAGGATTAAACAATATCCAATTTTATTTAAATAAAGACAAATTGCCTAAACTAAATAAATAATAAATACCAATAAAATTATTTAGAAGACAATTTAAACCTTGAGTTAAATCCATAAGCAAATGGAATAAAGATAATCCAATTAAAATAAAGGGATAAGGATTATTAAATAAAAGTATATGGGATTAAACCATATTCTAATTATATTTAAATGGAGACAAAATCCCTAAGGTAAATGATTAATTAAATCATGAGAAAATAATAAATTGGAATTTGCCAAAGTGGATTAAAAGTTATCTTATTAACTTAAAAAGAATAAAAGAATTATTTGAATAAAATTTATATTGGTTTTAAAACCATATTTGATTTTATTTGAATAAAGACAAATGCCCAATTTAAATGAACATTAAATCATATTCAAATATTTTAAATAAATCAAAGTGAATTAATTGCACTAATGAATAAATAAAACCTAATGAAAAAGGTTTGGTAAAATTTGGAATTCAAATAGATGTTTGAAAACATATTTGAAATCTCAATTAAATAAAGACAAGTGTCTAATTTAAATAATTAATAAACCATAAAATAATAAAGGAAAAATATTTTAAAATGGACTTTAAATACATGTTTAAAACAATATAGAAACTTAGTGAAAAGTTTGGAAAAGATTTGAAATAAAAGAGAGTTTGAAATCATTTGAATAAATTCAAAACAGAAATCAGAAATAGAAAAAGAATTAAAAAAATGGAAAGAACCAGCCCAACTAGTCCTACCCAGACCCTAGCCCAACTCTGGCCCATTTCCAGCCCACCCGGCTCCTCTCTTCCCTCCCTGAATCGTTTTTCTTACCCGCACCTGTACCCACACAGTCATTGACCGCGAGGCCCCATGCATACCCCATATCTTTCGCTGACAAACAGACCCCATCGCCACGCAAGCATCGTCTTCAACCCCGCTGACCACGCCCTCTCTCTCTGCCGTTTCTGCACTGATTCAATTCGTGTTAATTGGTGTTGATGCCGCTAGTAATTCCTCCCCGCAACCGTGCTATCTTAACCGCAACCCTCTTCTCTCCATTTCCCCTCAACCTCCCACCCCGAGCGCCCCTAGGTTGCGAGAATTTTTGCCCGCATCGTCGCTGCCTCCGACGAGCTCACCGACGAATTCCGGCGAGCCTAGACCGCGCCCCTTTCCCTAGATCACGCAGACTTGTTCGCCAACCTCGTGCGCATCTGCCAGCACCTTCCCCTTTCCCGCACACGCCCCAGAGGCTCGACAACAACGACGCCTTCTCGCCACCGTCGACTGCTTCAACTCCGGCTAGAGGTTGCCGACGATTCATCGCGCCCCTTGCCCTCTGGTAGGTCCCCTCGCAACCTCTGCAACCGTGTGCATCTCCTTGACTTGTTGCCTTGCCTTCTTACGCCCCAGGAGCTCGCCCCCGATAACAACAAGATGCGTGCGACGCCGACGCTTAGCTCGTGAGGAATCGCCATCGACTCAGGCGCCTGTTCCTCCTACGGCCACCTCGAGCATCACCGTGACCCTGCGAACCCGGTGAGACCTCCCACTCCTCCTCTCTCTTCCTAGAGTCGTCGTAACATCATCGCCCGAACGCGCCGCCACCACTCACCGTCGCTAGGGCCACCCATCCTTGGTCAGTTACTCTGGTCGTTGGATGTAGATCTGGCGGATAGGATAGAACGAGTAGCAAAGCAGTATCGTGTGTCCTGTGCCATGCGATGCAACTTAGATCTAACGACCGGTATTAATCGATCCACGTAAAACGGTATCGTCTAGTTAGAATCAGCCACGTGGCCATGTCTATTGTTTTAAAAACAGAAACTTATCTATTAGATGTTTAGATTTGAAAAATTCATAACTTTTAATCTACACATCCAAAATTTACAAATTTTATATCACTTGATTCAGAAATAAAACCTTTGCAACCATGCCCTTAGTTTAGTATTTTTCTTCTGTAAATTTAGGTGTTTTTGCAGAAACATGTTTAGGCTTAATTTGAGTATAAAAATTATTCTAAAAATGATTTTAGAGTAAAATCTTTAGAAAATAGTTTGTTTTGAACCTACTGACCATAAAAACCAACTTTTGGATTTAAAAGTGTATCTTGTGACACTAAGTAATTAATCCTTGAATAAAAGCATTTCTAATTAAATAAAAATGTTGATTATGGTTTAAAAATGCTTTTTGAGTAAAACCTTTTGCAAATGGTTTGATTTAAACTCCGTGACCATAGAAACCAAGTTTTGGGATTTAAAAATATATTTTATGAACCCTAGAAAAATTATTACTTTGTTTAAAGGCATTTCTTGCAAAATAAAAATGTTGCTTTGATTTAAAAATGGATTTGGGTGAAACCTTTTGCAAATGGATTAGTCTTAAACACTTTGACCTTAAAACACTATCATTTGTGTTCAAAAATATATTTGGCAAACACTAGTAATTATTACTTTGATTTAAATCATTTCTAGCAAAACAAAAATGATTTAAATGGACATTTTCACTAACTTAAAATCTAAATGATTTTACCACTTTTATAAATGACCAATATGTGTTTAAAATGTTTATAGCCTATTAGAAACCACTTTTCTAATAAAACAATCTTTTGCATTCTTGCATGCGTTGTTTTGTTTTCTTTATTTTATGTGGTGAATTGTTTGAATGCTAGATTGAATTTGTGCCTTGATTGAATTGTAGTGAAATTGAAGAGTGTGACCATTGCAAGATCAAGGAGTGAACCTATATTCTCTACCAAAAAGGCAAGTGGTGCTTCATACATTTTGTCCTATTATTTTCACTATGCATTAGTGATATTTCTAAGTAGGACTTGCATGAAATTTTCTATGTGTTAACTATGCCATGGGAAATACTAGTAGATAATGCCTTAGTAGAATTTTCCGTAAGTTAATATCCCTACTACTATCATGCTTAGCTTAGCTAGTAGAAAACAAGGGTGGTTTATATTCATACTATGAAATATTTCTAAGTCTATGACTTGTGTTTTGTTTAATATAACAACTATGTGAATGAATCACCTGGGTGGAATGGTGTGAATGGGTTATGTTGAGTGGTTACACATGTCCCCATATTTATGGCCTACCCTAGTGTATCTCACTTGTGGAAAGCCACCCAGGAACAAAGAGATTTGAGATGTCAAATGTTGAGAAGCTTCAAGTGGAGCCACATGGCATTATGGGTTCTGCCTGGATAATATAGGTTGCAATAACTTAGACTGATGGACAGTTGGTGGTAGGGGTGATAGGTTTGGAGCGCGTCCATTTTGGTCTAAGGGAAGGCTTCTGAAAGGTCTTGTCTCGATGCATGTCGATTCTTGTGGGGGAAAGTGCACCACCTCTCGAGAGAGTAAAATATAAGTACTTAGCCGTGTCCCCGACAATGGACAATTTGAGCATCAAGACATGGAAGCTATCAAGGATCTCCTCATCCCAATTTCTAAGTTAAAAGATTGTGGTTGAACAAGGGTTAAAGGTTAACCAATTTTATTGGTTGTTCCTTGGGTGATTTGACAAACAAAAACTTAGTGTTTTCAACTTATAAGGAAAACCTATTTTGAGCAAAGCAAGCCTAAGCTCCACTTAGCCAAATGCATATAGATGATAGATACCACTATTCTACCATAGTATCACTTGCCAATGCAATTCAAATGTATTGACCCTTGTGGCTGTAACTTATTATGTTACAGGTTTTGTTTGATGTTAGTGAAGTGTGTTGATTAGGATTACAAGTCTACAACCAACATGA
Source organism: Avena longiglumis (assembly GCA_030063025.1). Lineage (NCBI taxonomy): Eukaryota > Viridiplantae > Streptophyta > Magnoliopsida > Poales > Poaceae > Avena > Avena longiglumis. The sequence continues at coordinate 448,004,069 of CP125974.1, read as the reverse complement.
TTGCATGTGGCACTTTGAAGATGAAGGACTTCATGCTATATAGTTATTTCTGCTGCATTGTAATAAGATAGCCAAATGAGCTATGTAAGATGTAATGTATTATTTTATTCCTGGTTATAAAGTTGTATTATGACCTTTGTTTCTTGATATTACATCTTAAACTGTGGATTCTAGCTATTGATCCAGGGACTAGCATTGTAAACACATGGATCTCTACCTTATCAGGTTGGTACCTCTACGTATTTATTGGGGTGACACGGGGTGGAATCCCCAAGCTTGAGCTTTTGTCCATTCTTCATCTCATCACACCATTCTTCCCCTACACTTGAAAATTTCCTTCATACAAAACTTCACAAAATCTTCATTAGCAACATTAGTGTATTCAAGATAATAGGCCTTTGGGTTTAGTTTCAACACAAATAAAACTTCCATTAAAACACAAGCTACTGTATCAATTCCTTTTAAAATCTCAAGTGATCAAGAAGAACTAAAAAAACGATAAGAGGCAAATGCAAATAATGGCAGAAATCTATCAAAACAGACCAGCGGGTAAACACTGATTTTTTCAAAGACCTTCTGTTGCTCAAATCTAAAAGTATTGAACTAACGAAAGTTAGATAACAACCAGGGGCATTTACTCAGAAAATTACAGCTCAATCCTATATACAGAGATTTTTCACGAATATTTACAGTGAAGCACAAAAATCTATTTCGGGACAACAACTTCCCCAAATCTTACTTCTCTCTCATTATAGGTTATTATTGGCACAAAAAACACACAAAAAGGATAAGGAGAGGTTATTACAGAAGTAATAACTTCCAAGACTCAACTAAAACTATTGGGTTATCTCCCAAGAAGTACGTTTCTTTAACGCCTTTAAGTTAGGCATAAGAAGCAAGAATCAAGTATTTTCAAATGAAGAAGCATTAAACATCAAATTTTTCTTTAATAGGAGGAGCAAAAGGTAAGTTCTCTCTCATTATAGGGAGTGTTATATACCTTTCTTGAATGGGAATTGATATTTAGTGGTGCCTTATTTCATATCAATAATGGCACCAATAGTTCTAAGAAAAGGTCTTCCCAAAGTAATAGGACAAGAAGCATTGCATTCAACATCCAAAACATAGAAATCAACAGGGACATAGGCATTGTTGACCATAATAAGAACATAATTAATACTCCCCATAAGTTTCTTTTTATCATTATCATCAAGAGGGACATCTAAATAGCAATCTTACAAAGGAGGCAAATCAAGCATTTCATAAATCTTTCTAGGCGTAATAGAGACACTAGAACCAAGGTCACATAAATCTTTGAGATCAAAGTCATTCACTTGCATATTAATGATGGGTTCCCAACTATCTTCTAATTTCCTAGGAATAGAAGCTTTATGTTTCAATTTTTCTTCTTTAATTTTAATGAGAACATCTGTAATGTGTTTTGTGAAAGTCATATTCATAGCACTAGCATTAGGACTTCTAACAAGCTTTTGTAGGAACATAATCACTTTAGAAATATTGTAATCATCAAGATCAAAATCAAACTTAGCATCACAGGTAGTAGACTTATTATTTCCCATAGTTCAAAAAAATTCAGCATTCTTATTGGGTTTAGGAATTGTTGTAGAAGGAATGGGGACTTCTTGTGGTTAGCATCAACATTGGTGGTGGTAATAGTACAAATACTATTGTTTTTAGAAATATCATCTTCTCTTTCGCACTTAGCATGCTTAGCTAATAGTCTAACATTTTTATCAATTGTAACTTGTATGGCATGAGTAGCAGCAAAGGTATTTTCCATGGTTTCAGGTTTAGCGGCCATTTTATTAATCAAAGAGGATTGTGCTTCAGACAAAGATGAAATATTTTTCTCAACATTCAAAAGTTTTCCCTCCACGGTCTTGTTGAAAGTAGTTTGTTTACTAATAAAGTCCTTAAGCATGACTTCAAGTTCAGAGGGTGCACTCCTATTGTTGTTGTAGCAATTTCCATAAGCATTACCATTATTGGGAGGATATGGCCTATAATTAGTATTACCAAAATTATTCCTATAGGCATTGTTGCTGAAATTGTTATTTCTAATAAAGTTCACATCAACTTGCACTTATTGAGCAACCAAAGAGGCTAAAGGAACATTATTTGGATCAATATGAGCTTTTCCATTGACAAGCATAGACATAATGACATCAATTTTATATCTCAAGGAGGAGGTTTCTTCAACAGAATTTACCTTCTTACCTTGTGGAGCTATCTCAGTGTGCCATTCAGAGTAGTTAACCATCATATTATCAAGGAGCTTTGTTGCAGCACCCAAAATAATGGTAATAAAGGTACCTCTAGCAGCAGAATCCAACTGATTTCTTGAAGAGAAATTTAGCCCTGCATAAAAAGTTTGGATAATCTGTTGGGATTCGTAGCATGGAAAACAAAAATTTTCTATCGCATACAAACAAACAAGCCAAGATCTATCTACTAGATTGTAGCAACGCGTCGATGGAATAACTTACCCTCGAAGATTCCAAAGTGTTTAACGAGAGCGGATTCTCGTGGGTGATGTAGTCGTACTCTTCCCGATCTCAAGATCGTGTAGACGATCCTTCCGGCGCTGCGTTCGGCGCTTCAATGGTCACACGTTCGGTACTGACGAAGACCTTCCTCTCCTTGTTCCAGCAGAAATGGAGGTTGTAGCACTCTCCTCGCGATTCCTAAGACAACTGGCGTGGTACCTAAGTAGAGGGAGATCCCGCAGGCCTTAAGCCGAGAGCGAGTATGGTGGAGTATGAGAGATCTATTAGTGGTCTAGGGTTTAGACACACCAATTAGAAGGCTCTAATCCAAGTCTAGGGCAATTAGAAGCTCTAAACCAAAGCGGCTCTAAACCGAGTCTAGGGCTAGGATTTAGATTAGAGGATAGGAACTTGTGTGTCTAGAGGAGGAGGCCCGCTTCTCCTTTTATAGGTGGGAGGGCGGCCAAGGGGAGAGTCCCTCCCAAGTCGGCCTTGGGTGGCGCTGGCTTGGAGAGGAGGACTCCTCCCCAAGTCGGTTTCAACCTCCTCTTGCTTGTTTCCCTGGTTTCTGTTTTAGCCGTTTGACTTTCAAACGCCATTTGACTTTTCAGTTTTAGGATTCAATTTAATCCTTTATTTGGAACAGCGAGAACACTTAGTACATGATGCAATCATTCCAATATGTAATGACACATTCATGTACCCTTCCCCGAAAGTCTTGGGATATTCGGAACCTTCTAGAACATTCGATGAAAACACGGAATCATTCCCGAACTCAAACGGGACTTTCCTTATATGAATCTTATTCTCGGACCATTCCGGATCACCTCGTGATATCCCGGATCCCATCCGAGACTCGCAACAACATTCGGTCTCTTTCTCATAATACCATAACTACTCAAACAACGTCGAATCCTTAAGTGTGTCTCCCTACGGTTCGTGAATTATGCGGACATGATCGAGACACTTCTCCGAACAATAACCAATAGAGGAATCTGGAAATTCATATGGCTCCCACATATTTCTACGATTACTTTGCGATCGAATGAACCACTTACATACGATACCAATTTCCCTTTGTCTCACGATAGTTTACTTATCCGAGGTTATGATCGTCGGTATCTCTGCATACCTAGTTCAACCTCGTTACCGATAAGTACTCTTTTATCATTCCCGTGATATGTGATCCCTTGTGACCTAGTCACATGCTTGAAAGCTAATTGGATGACATTCCACCGAGAGGGCCCAGGGTATATCTATCCGTCATATGGATGGACAAATCCCACTCTTGATCCATGTGTTTCAACCAATACTTTCCGAACACTCAATGCCACCTTTATAGCCACCCGATTCACGGTGTGGCGTTTTATGTCATCAAAGCATCCATCCGGTAAAGGTGATATGCATGATCTCATGGTCGAAGGAATTAGGTTACTATGTATCAGAAAGCATATAGCAATTGAACTATTGAAATGACTTGATCTTTATGCTATGCTTATCTATAGGAGTATGTCCACCATATCATTCTCCTAAAGATATGATCTTGTTGTTGATAACATCTCAATGTTCATGATAGGGAAACCACAATCATTAATCAACCAACAAGCTAGTGAAGTATAGAGGCTATACTAGGGACTTCAAATTAAGTTTACAAATCACACAAGTATTAATGTTTCCTTGTTAATACTATTATAGCATGAATGTAAACATTTATCATAAACACAAAGATATAATAATAACTACATTTATTATTGCCTCTAGGGCATATCTCCAACAATCTCCCACTTGCACTAGAGTCATCTAATCAAGATTACATGGTAATATACCGAACACCCATGGCAGTTTGGTGTTGGTCATGTTTTGCCCTCGGGAGAGGTTTAGTCAACGGATCCGCCACATTCAGATCTATGTGTACTTTGCAAATCTTTATATCCCCATCCTGGATATGTTCTCGAATAGCGTGAAAATGCAGCTTGATGTGCTTCAGCTTCTTGTGTGACCTTGGTTCTTGCGCATTGGCTATGGCGCCCATGTTATCAAAGTAGATAGACATTGGGTCCAGCGCACTAGGAACCACACCCAGCTCTGTAATGAACTCTTTCATCCATATCGCTTCTTGTGAAGCCTCCGAAGCAGCCATGTATTCCGATTCAGTTGAAGATCTCGCCACAACGCTTTGCTTTGCACTCCTCCAGCTAATCTGCACCATTCAAAATAAATACGTATCCAGTTGTGATTTAGAATCATCGGATCGGTGTTCCAACTAGCATCGGTGTAACCATTAACAACGAGCTGTTCATCACCTCCATAAGAAAGAACCATATCCTTAGTTCTTCTCAAGTACTTAAGGATGTTTTTGACCGCTGTCCAATTATCCACTCCTGGATCACTTTGATATCTGCTAGTTAAACTAACAGCATATGCAATGTCGGGTCTAGTACATAGCATGGCATACATTAGAGATCCTATGGCTGAGGCATAGGGAGTTTTACTCATCCTTTCTCTATCTTCTGCCGATGTCGGACTTTGAGTTTTACTCAAGGTCGTATTGGGCAACATGGGCAAGAACCATTTCTTGCTTTCTTCCATTCCAGATCTCTTTAGAACTTTGTCCAAATATGTACTCTGTGACAATGATATTTGGCGTTTTGATCTATCTCTATAAATCTTTATGCCTAATATGTAAGCTGCTTCGCCAAGATCCTTCATTGAAAAACTATTATTCAAATATTTCTTGACACTATTAAGAAGGTCTACATCATTCCCAATCAACAATATGTCATCCACATATAGTATTAAGAATGCTACAGAGCTCCCACTCACTTTCTTGTAAATACAAGCTTCTCCATAAGTTTGTATAAAACCAAAACTTCTGATCACCTTATCAAAACGTTGATTCCAACTTCGGGATGCTTGCTTCAATCCATAGATGGACCGTTGAAGTTTGCATACCTTGTTAGCATTTTAGGATCGACAAAACCTTTGGGTTGCATCATATACAACTCTTCATCAATATCTCCATTGAGGAATGCTGTTTTGACATCCATCTGCCATATCTCATAATCATAATATGCAGCGATTGCTAACATAATCCTCACAGACTTTAGCTTTGCTCTTGGTGAAAGTCTCATAGTCAACTCCTTGAATTTGTCGAAACCCTTTTGCGACAAGTCGAGATTTATAGACGATAACATTACCATCAACATCTGTTTTCTTCTTGAAAATCCATTTGTTCTCGATGACCTTCGCCATCCTAAGTCCACCAAAGTCCATACTTGGTTTTCGTACATGGATCCAATCTCGGATTTCATGGCTTCTTGCCATTTATTGGAATCTGGGCTCATCATCGCTTCCTCATATGTCTCGGGGTCATCGGTGTCGTCCACCAACATGACACTCATAACGGGATCATACCAATCTGGAGTGGTACGAGTTCTCGTTGACCTCCGAGGCTCTGTAGTAACTTCAACCGAAGTTTCATGATCACCATCATTATCTTCCTCTCTTATTGGTACAGGCACCACAGGAAGTTCTTCCGGTGCTGCGCTACTCGCAATTTCGAGAGAAGGTTCGACAACCTCGTCGAGTTCTACTTTCCTTCCAGTCACTTCTTTCGAGAGAAATTCCTTCTCTAGAAAGGATCCATTCTTGGCAACGAAGATTTTGCCTTCGGATCTATGATAGAGGGTATACCCAATAGTTTCCTTCGGGCATCCTATGAAGACGCATTTTTCCGCTTTGGGTTCAAGCTTGTCTGGCTGTAACTTCTTTACATAGGCTTCGCATCCCCAAACTTTAAGGAACGACAATCTAGGTTTCTTCCCAAACCATAATTCATACGGTGTCATTTCAACGGATTTAGACGGTGCCCTATTTAAAGTGAATGCAGCTGTTTCTAATGCATAACCCCAAAATGATAGCGGTAAATCTGTAAGTGACATCATAGAACGAACCATATCTAAGAGAGTTCGATTACGACGTTCGGACACACCATTACGCTGTGGTGTTCCCGACGGTGTCAACTGTGAAAGTATTCCGCATTTCTTCAAATGCTCGCCAAACTCGTAACTTAGATATTCACCTCCACTATCAGAACGTAGAAATTTAATCTTCTTGTTACGTTGATTCTCTACCTCACTTTGAAACTCCTTAAACTTCTCGAAAGTTTCGGATTTATGTTTCATGAAATAGATATACCCATATCTACTCAAGTCATCCGTGAAGGTAAGAACATAACGATAACCACCGCGCGATGCTACACTCATTGGACCACACACATCGGTATGTATGATTTCCAATAAGTCCGTAGCTCGCTCCATCAAACCAGAAAATGGAGTCTTAGTCATTTTTCCCATCAGACATGCTTCGCATCTTTCAAGTGATTCAAAATCAAGTGATTCAAGAAGTCCATCGAATGGAGTTTCTTCATACGCTTCACTCCAATGTGACCAAGACGACAGTGCCACATATAGGTCGAATTATCGCTTGATTTCAAACGTTTAGCCTCAATGTTGTTGATATGTGTATTTCCACTATCGAGATTCAATAAGAATAGACCATCTATCAAAGGTGCATGTGCATAAAACATATTACTCATATAAATCGAACAACCATTATTCTCTGACTTAAACAAGTAACCGTCTCACAATAAACAAGATCCCGATATAATGTTCATGCTCAACACAGGCACTAAATAACAATTATTTAAGTATAAAACTAATCCCGATGGTAGATGAAGGGGTAGCGTGCGACCGCGATCACATCAACCTTTGATCCGCTTCCCAGCGATCGTCACCTCGTTCTTCGCTAGCTTACATTTATTCTGCAAAGACTTTGTTTGAGTTACAAATATGAGCAACCGAACCAGTATCAAATACCCAGGCACTACTACGAGTACTAGTGAGATACACATCAATAACATGTATATCAGATATACCTTTCTTCTTGATGTTGCCGTTCTTCAGATCCACCAAGTACTTTGGGCAATTCCACTTCCAGTGACCTTCTCCCTTGCAGTAAAAGCACTCAGTATCAGGCTTGGCCCAGCTTTGGTCTTCTTCGCCGGCGTGGCAACTTTCTTACCACCCTTCTTCAAGTGTCCCTTCTGCTTAGACTTGCCTTTCTTGAATTTGGTGGTCTTATTGACCAACAACACTTGGTGCTCTTTCTTTATCTCCACTTCAGCAGATTTCAACATGGCAAAGAGTTCTGGTAACGTCTTGTTCATGTTCTGCATGTTGTAGTTCATCACAAAGTTCTTGTAACTTGGTGGTAGTGATTGGAGGACACGGTAAATCCCCAAAGCATTAGGAATCACTATACCCAAGCTTTGAAGTTTGTTTGCGTGCCCAGACATCTTAAGCACATGCTCACTAACGGAGCTGCCTTCTTCCATCTTACAGTTAAAGAACTTTTCAGAAGCCTCATAGCTTTCAATTGCCGCATGAGTCTCAAAAATCAATTTGAGATCCTCGACAATATCATATGGGTCTGACTCTTCAAACCTTTTCTGAAGCTCCGATTCCAAACCATACAAGATAGCACACTGAACTATGGAGTACTGATTCTTCCGAGCGAGGTAAACATTCTTTACTTCATCGGTAGCATCATTGCAGTGGGTCACCCAGTGCATCCAAAGACATAGGTCAAATTACCAGTGTGAGGACAATCCTCAAATTGCGGAACCAATCCGTGAAGTTGCTTCCATTGTTTTTCAACTTTTCTTTCTCTAGGAACGCATTAAAATTGATGGTAGGGGCTGCCATTGATCTACAACATATTTGCAATAGTTTAGACTAAGTTTATGACAAATTGAGTTCAAATTAATTAATGAAATTAAACTAGGTGAACTCCCACTCAAAACAACATCCCTCACATTGTTTTAGTGATCACACGAACCAAATCCACTACATCAACACCGATCATCACGAGAGTTGATATAGTTTCAATGGCGAACAATCGTCATGTTCATAATATCTACTATATGATTCATGCTTTACCTTTCGGTGATCCGTGTTCCGAGACCATGTCTGTACATGCTAGGCTCGTCAAGATCAAACCTTAGTTTCCGCATAAGCAAATCTGTCTTGCTCACGTTGTATACACTTGCAGAATCTAACACACCCGATCATCACGTGGTGCTTCGAAACAACAAGCTTTAGCAACGGTGCTAACTAAGGGCGAACACTTTATGACTTGAAATTGATGTGCATGAGGGATCATCTTATAATGCTACCGTCGTCTACTAAGCAATACAAGATGCATAAAGGATTAACATCACATGCAATTCAATAATATGTGATATGATATGGCCTTTCTTATTTGTGCTTCCGATCTCCATCTTCAAACACGAATATGATCTCCATCATCACCGGCATTGCATCAAGGTCAATGACGCTTCTCCATGGTTGTCGTCCACCGGCTTCAACTATTACAACTACTTTGAATAGACACGCGGGTCTTAACATAAATTAAAGACAACCATATGGCTCCAGCCGGTTGCCAACTTACAATAAGGAACATTGCATACATCAAATATAATCACAATCATGGCCATATCACATCATCGCACACCTGCAAACAAAGTTAGACGCCTCTACTTTCTTTGCATATTTTACGTGGTTTGGGGCTTTCAATAAGTGTCGTTCTAACTTACGAACAAGAACCGAACATTGATACTAGCATTGTTGATCACCCGTTGTAAATTGGATCTTAACTATGCTAGGAGAAAGCACCATAAAGCCACTTATGCGATACAAGTTGCATGTCAAGCGTGGAGCAAGTCTCATGAACGATGTCATGTAAGGTTAGCCCGGGCCGCTTCATCCCAACATACCGCAAGATGCAAAATACACAAGAAGCAATCGACAATAAAAGCATCAACGCCCACAATGACCATTGTGTTCTACTCGTGCAACAGATCTACATATAGACACGGCTCTGATACCACTGTTGGGATTCGTAGCATGGAAAACAAAAAATTTCTATTGCATACAAACAAACAAGCCAAGATCTATCTACTAGATTGTAGCAACGAGTCGATGGAATAACTTACCCTCGAAGATTCCAAAGTGTTTAACGAGAGCAGATTCTCGTGGGTGATGTAGTCGTACTCTTCCCGATCTCAAGATCGTGTAGACGATCCTTCCGGCGCTGCATTCGGCGCTTCCCGCAATCGGTCACGTTCGGTACTCGTGAAGACCTTCCTCTTCCTTGTTCCAGCAGCGGAGGTTGTAGCACTCTCCTCGCGATTCCTAAGACCTGTGGCGTGTACCGGAAGTAGAGGAGATCCTGAGGCTTCGCTTAAGCGGAGCGAGTATGGTGGAGTATGAGAGAGCTATTAGTGGTCTAGGGTTTAGACACACCAATTAGAAGGATCTAATCCGAAGGCTAGGGCAATTAGAAGCTCTAAACCAAAGCGGCTCTAAACCGGAGTCTAGGGCTAGGATTTAGATTAGAGGATAGGAACTTGTGTGTCTAGAGGAGGAGGCCCTGCCCCTCCTTTTATAGGTGGGAGGGGCGGCCAAGGGGAGGGAGTCCCTCCCCAAGTCGGCCTTGGGTGGCGCGCCGGCTTGGAGAGGAGGGACTCCTCCCCTAAGTCGGTTTCAACCTCCTCTTGCTTGTTTCCCTCAGTTTCCTGTTTTAGCCGTTTGACTTTCAAACTGGCCATTTGACTTTTCAGTTTTAGGATTCAATTTAATCCTTTATTTTGAACAGCGAGAACACTTAGTACAGGATGCAATCATTCCAATATGTAATGACACATTCATGTACCCCTTCCCCCCGGAGTGTCGGACATTCTGGAACCTTCTAGAACATTCCCGATGAAAACACCGGAATCATTCCCGAACTCCGAAACGGGACTTTCCTTATATGAATCTTATTCTCCGGACCATTCCGGATCACCTCGTGATATCCCGGATCCCATCCAAGACTCCGAACAACGTTCGGTCTCTTTCTCATAATACCATAACTACTCAAACAACGTCGAATCCTTAAGTGTGTCTCCCTACGGTTCGTGAATTATGCGGACATGATCGAGACACTTCTCCGAACAATAACCAATAGAGGAATCTGGAAATTCATATGGCTCCACATATTTCTCGATTACTTTGCGATCAAATGAACCACTTACATACGATACCAATTTCCCTTTGTCTCACGATAGTTTACTTATCCGAGGTTATGATCGTGGTATCTATGCATACCTAGTTCAACCTCGTTACCGATAAGTACTCTTTTCGTTCCGTGATATGTGATCCCTGTGACCCGGTCACATGCTTGCAAGCTAATTGGATGACATTCCACTGAGAGGGCCCAGAGTATATCTATCCGTCATATGGATGGACAAATCCCACTCTTGATCCATGTGTTTCAACCAATACTTTCCGAACACTCAATTCCACCTTTATAGCCACCCGATTCACGGTATGGTGTTTGATGTCATCAAAGCATCCATCCGGTAAAGGTGATATGCATGATCTCATGGTGAAGGAATTAGGTTACTATGTATCAGAAAGCATATAGCAATTGAACTATTGAAATGACTTGATCTTTATGCTATGCTTATCTATAGGAGTATGTCCACCATATCATTCTCCTAACGATATGATCTTGTTGTTGATAACATCTCAATGTTCATGATAGGGAAACCACAATCATTAATCAACCAACAAGCTAGTGAAGTATAGAGGCTATACTAGGGACTTCAAATTAAGTTTACAAATCACACAAGTATTAATGTTTCCTTGTTAATACTATTATAGCATGAATGTAAACATTTATCATAAACACAAAGATATAATAATAACTACATTTATTATTGCCTCTAGGGCATATCTCCAACATAATCATCCAAGCAGTCAGTCCATGAGTGGGACAATTCTTTACCAAAGATTTCATTCTTTCCCAAGCTTGAGCAACATGTTCATTATCAATTTGTTTAAATTTCATTATTTTACTTCTCATAGATATAATCTTAGCAGGAGGATAGTATCGATGTGTCGTAAAAGTTTCTATAATTTTTTATGTTCCATGCTTGTTTACTATCAAATTTTCTTTGCTTTGCCTACACTTTGAGGTATTTTTATACGCTTTCCAGAACTAACCTATTAAGAAGATGCCGCAGTGCCAGTTGCCTGTTTTCTACTGTTTTTGGTTCCAGAAAAGCCAGAAAATAATAATATTCTCAGAATTGGACGGGACAAAACCAAAGTCAATATTTCACCGAGGAGAACACGGATCCAGAAGACGAGATGGAGGAGGGCCATGAGGGGCCCACAACCCCTAGCCGTGCGGGCCAGGCCAAGATGCACCTGGGGAGGGTGCGGCCACATCAGGCACCCACTCGGTCTCCCCCTTCGCCTATAAGAATCCCCTGATACCAAAACCCTAAGTACCCGATCAGATCTCCGCAAAACAGTATGTAGCCGCCGCCACCATCGTCCCTAGATCGGGGGGATCTAAAGCTCTTCCCGGCAACCTGCCGGAAGGGAGATATCATCCCGGAGGCCTTCTTCATCACCATGCTAGCCTCCGGTATGATGCGTGAGTAGTTCCACCTTGGACTATGGGTCCATACAGTAGCGGTTGTTTATCCTCCTTTGTGCCACCATGTTTAGATCTTGTGAGCTTCGTTCATGATCAAGATCATCTATTTGTAATCATGCCTGTTGTGTTTGAGGGGATCCGATGGATATTGAGATTACTATGTCAGATTGATTAATGATTCTATATTGTTGATTCTATCATGTCTGTGTTCTTTGAGATCTTGCATGCTCTCCGTTTCTAGTAGCTATCTTGGCCAAGTAGATGCTAGTGACTCCAAGAGAGGGTATTTTATGCTCGATAGTGGGTTCATGCCTCTATTGAATCTAGGGAAGTGACAGAAATCTCTAAGGTTGTAGATGTGCTGTTGCTACTAGGGATAAAACAACAATATCTTGTTCATGGAACAATTGTATTATTTACTTTACACACATTGCTTAAAGCAGTTATCTGTTACTTGCAACTTAATATTGGAGGGGGTTCGAATGATAACCTGAAGGTGGATTACTAGTCGTAGATGCAGTTGGATGGCGGTCTATGTATATTGTTGTAATGCCCAATCAAATCTCATAGGATCATGAATGTCTAGTATTGCATTGTTATGCCTTGATCCGTCCTGTCAATTGCCCCACTATAAATGTTTTACCCAGCATGTTATGTTATTTATCTTAAGGAGAACACCTCTAGTGAACTGTGGACCCCGGTCCAATCTTTACCATTTATACATCTTCCACTATTAGTGTATACTTTCTGCAAGCTACTATTACCTTCCACACCATACGTTTAATCCTTTGTTTTCAGCAAACCGGTGAGATTGACAACCTCACTGTTCGTTGGGGCAAAGTCTTGAGTTTGTGTTGTGCAAGTTTCCAAGTTGCTAGCAACACCTTTGAGTCATTTCCTTCCTCTTACTGGTTTTATAACCTTGGTTTCTTATTGAGGGAAAACTTATTGATGTACTCATCATACCTTTCTCTTGGGGTTTCCCAACAAAGCTCTATAGTGATATGAGCCGCATCAAGACGTTTTCTGGCGCTGTTGCCTGGGAGGCTAAGGACGGCTTCACAGGGGGAGTACTTCACAACCTTTCTCTTTACTTTGTTTTGTTTTGCTCAGTTTCTTTTTCCTTGTTTTGTTTGCTTCTTTTTATCAAAGTTTCCAAAAGAAATTAGTTTTGTTTTGGTTTGCTTTCTCTTTTCAAAAACACAAAAAAATTAGTTCCTACTCTAGTTGCTGCTACTATTGGCTTGCTCCACCTTTGCAAAACTGAACTCTACCGAGAACACCAAGTTGTGTGACTTCACTAGCACAAACAACAATGATTTCCTGAGTACACCTATTGCTCCACCTACTCCTGATGCTACCTTTTATGAAAATAAGCCTGCTTTTTTGAATCTTGTTATGTAAGAGCAATTTTCTGGTGCTAGTTCTGATGCTGCTGCTGCCCACCTCAATAACTTTGTTGAACTTTGTGAGATGCAAAAATATAAGGATGTAGATGGAGATATTATTAATCTCAGATTGTTTCCTTTCTCCTTGAGAGGAAAAGCTAAACAATGGTTGCTATCCTTTCCTAGAAATAGTATTGATTCTTCGATTAAGTGCAAAGATGCTTTTATTGGAAAATACTATCCTCCTGCTAAGATTATATCTATGAGAAGTGAAATAATGAAATTTAAACAAATTGATAATGAACATGTTGCTCAAGCTTGCGAAATAATGAAATCTTTGGTAAAGAATTTTCCCACTCATGGACTGACTGCTTGGATGATTATCCAGACTTTTTATGCAGGGTTAAAATTCTCTTTAAGAAATCTGTTGGATTCTACTGCTGGAGGTACCTTTGTGACCATTACTTTGGGTGCTGCAACAAAGCTCCTTGATAATATGATGGTCAACTATTCTGAATGGCACACTGAGAGAGCTCCACATGGTAAGAAGGTAAATTATGTTGAAGAAACCTCCTCTTTGAGTGATAAAATTGATGTTATCATGGCTATGCTTGTTAATGGAAAATCTCATATTGAACCAAATAATGTTCCTTTAGCCTCTTTGGTTGCTCAACAAGAGAAAGTTGATGTGAACTTCATAAGAAATAATAATTTTGGCAACAATGCTTATGGTAATAATAATTATAGTCCTTATCCTCCTAATAATGGCAATACTTATCATGGTAGATCTGGAATACCTAGTGAAGATAGGATTCTAGAAGTTGAAAGACCAACTAAAAACTTTATGCAAATGCAATATGAGTAGAAAAAAATATTCACTAAAACTATGGAAGAACAATTTTCTATTTTGAAGAATATTAGTCACCAACTTGAGAATTTGAATAGCAAAATTCCTAGTTTGTAGTCCAAAATTTTGAATGCTGAGAAAAATATTTCATCTTTGTCTAAAGCACAGTCCTCTCTGATTAATAAAATGGCTGCTAAACCTAAAACCTTAGAAAGTACCTTTGCTGCTATTCATGCCATACAAATTACTATTGATGAAAATGTTAGACTATTAGCTAAACTACATGCTAAGTGGGAAAGAGAAGCTGAAATTGCTAGAAACAATAGTGTGTGCACTATTACCACCACCAATATGGATGTTACCAAACCATAAGAAGCCCCCATTTATCCTACAACAATGCCTAAACCCAATAAGTCTAGTACATGTGATGCTAAGTTTGATTTTGATCTTGATGGTTGCAATATCTCTGAAGTGATTATGTTCCTACAAAAGCTTGCTAGAAGTCCTAATGCTAGTGATATGAATGTGGCTTTCACCAAACACATCACAGATGCTCTTATTAAAATTAAGGAAGAAAAAATGAAACACAAATCTTCTATTCCTAGGAAACTAGAAGATAGTTGGGAACCCATCATTAATATGCAAGTGAATTATTTTGATCTCAAAGCTTCATGTGACCTTGGTTCTACTGTCTCTATTATGCCTAGAAATATTTATGAAATACTTGAAATGCCACCTTTGGAAGATTGCTATTTGGATGTACCACTTGATGATAATGGTAAAAAGAAACTCATGGGGAATGTTAATGATGTTCTTCTTATGGTTAACAATGACTATGTCCATGTTGATTTCTATATTTTGGATGTTGAATACAATGCTTCTTGTCCTATTACTTTGGGAAGACCTTTTCTTAGAACTGTTGGTGCCATCATATGAAAGAAGGCACCATTAAATATCAATTTCCATTCAAGAAAGGTATTCAACAATTACCTATGAGGAGAAAGAAGTTACCTTTTGCTCCTCCGTTTAAAGCAAAATTTGATGTTAATGCTTCTTCATTTGAAAATACTTGATTCTTGCTTCTTGTCCCTAACTTAAAGGCGTTAAAGAAAAGTACTTCTTGGGAGATAACCCAATAGTTTTATTGAGTCTTGGAAGTTATTAGTTCTGTAATAACCTCTCCTTATCCTTTTTTTTCCAAGAATAACCTCTAATGAGAGGGAAGTAAGATTTGGGGAAGTGCTGTCCCAAAACATATTTTTGTGCTCCACTATAAATATTCTTATTAAAATCTCTATATATCGTATTGAGCTATAATTTTCTGAATAAATCCCCCAGGTTGTTAAATAACTTTCGTTAGTTCAACACTTTTTGATTTGAGCAACAGAAGGTCTTCTAAAAAATCGGTTTTCACCTGCTGGTCTGTTTTGGCAGATTTCTGCCATTATTTGCATTTGCCTCTTTATTGATTTCTTTTTGGGTTCTCTTTGAGAAATTGAACTTTTTGAGGGAATTGACACAGTATATTGTGTCTTTAATGAAAGTTTTTTTGTTTTGAAACTAAACCCAAAGGTCTATTATCTTTTGAATGCACTAATGTTGCTAATGAAGATTGTGTGAAGTTTTGGATGAAGGAAAATTTTCAGGTGTAAGGGAAGAATGATGTAATGAAATGAAGAATGGAAAAAAGAGCAAGCTTGGGGATGCCACCCCGTGTCACCCCAAGAAATATTCAAGAGGTACAAGAGTCAAAGCTTGGGAATGCCCAAGGCTTCCCCTTCTTCATTAATAAAAATCTCAGGTCTTTCTAGACATTTTGTTTTTATTGTTTCATGCATTGTTGTGTTGTTCTTGGAGCGTCTTAGTTTTCGTTTTTGGTTTTCATTTTGTTAGTTTGATTGAATAAAGTAGTTGGACCCCCGCTTAGACAGTGTTGTTTCAAATAAGTTGATTGGTGTTGGAAAGGAGTAGGAAGTTCTTGCTTTAGTAGTACAAAAAGGAGCTTGCTTTGGCTGTGGCTTAGACTTTATCATGTCATGCTAGATGTTGTTTTGACCTTATTCTTAGTGATTATTGTTGTAGCATGACTTGTTCCAAACAATTGAGATTGCTTAATGTGTCTTGAAAGAATCATGCGTTGTTTTAGCATACAAAAGCATAGTATTGTGGTATTCTCCTTTGATGCTTCGTTTGGGTTGACTTGGCACATGCTCACACCATGTTATGACTATGAACCAGTCACCTTAGACTCCATGATCATTTAGTTTTTGACTTGTGGTACCACTTTATGCTTTGATTAGTAATGTTTTGTCGCTCTGCATGATTATGGCCATTATTGCTCTCTTAGTTGGTCGCTCTCAGTCTTTTGCTAGCCTCCACTTGTATTGAGTAAGATCTACTCATGCATCCAACTCCCAAGAAACCAAGTTATTCCAAAGTGTCCACTATAAATTCCTATGCATGGTGTGTTACACCATTCCAAGTATATTCTTGTTTTATCTATCTTCCAAATTAAACTTGTTATGTGAAAATTAGTGATTAAATATCTCACAAACTCGATGGCACACTTTATTTTTCTTGCCCCAAATAAACTTGAACCATTGTGTCATCTATGTTGTATTTGCTTGCACTTATAAGTTGGGAATTAGCAGAACCGAGTTGTCACGGGAAACGCTTTCAACACCTGTAAATACCTACCCAGTTGATATCATGCTCTTTTGTTTATGCATGTCGTCGGTGTGAAATAAAAGGGGAGCTTGTAAGTCCATGGAGTTATGTATGTGTTTTAGAGAAACGCCTGGGCCGCTAGCCTAAGCCATGCCTAATCATGATGGAAACTTGCAGCATCACCATAGTGAGAAATCTATGAAGCATTCTTCTTATAAAAAAGAGAGATAGAAAAAAGAGATTGAGAAAAATAAAAAAAAGATGAGAAAAGAGGAAAGAGAGAAAAAAGCAGCATTTTCCCATGGTAAATAAAAGATTGCTGAGATGCTCATTGTGTGCTTGCCTTGTCATTTTGATATGGGATAGCTTATGTATCATGGGGAAAGGGGTACCCCGTTGGCGGTTCTCTATGATACACATGTACTTACTATGACAAGAACTTACCGGTAACTAAAAGTTGAGTAGCATGAGGAGCGGCCCTCGTACTCAAGGGACATGAGATTTCCAACTTATACTTTGTCAAGCATATACTCCATATTGTGTTCACTTTAACCTTAATCAATTCAAGATGCTTATGATAGGGGCAATGAGAGCTGAAAGATAACAAGTACCATAATTTTTGGAAGCTCTTTATGAAACTTGAAATCCCTGCTTCCCTTTATGAAGGGTCTTTCTTCCACTTATATATTGAGTCTTCACCTTCTATCCTTAGGCACCAATTAAGAGAGCATAGTTGCCATTCTTAGTTCTATGTGCATTGTCCCAAAACTTATTGATTGATTCATATTGTTGATATTGCTTGTTCTTGAACTATTTGTATCTAGTCACCCTTATGAACTTTGAAGGTTTCCTATGCATTTATGTTTTTCTACTCCATGAGGGATAAGTTGAATGCCACTATGCTATGTTTTCTATATGTGAATCAAACAAACGTCTTTCAATGCATTGTTATTCATGAATCTTTGTTTGTATCCTTTCATGTTGCAGCATAGTTGCTTTGTCTTATTGTTAGAACTCCATCTTTCATGCTCATGTTTAGAGTACTTTGATCCAAGCTTTCAATGCTTGAAAATGGTTTGATCTTGTTTGTGATGGTGCATGTCACCTCAAAAATTATTCTTTTTATCACTTACCTACTCGAGGAAGAGCAGGAGTTAAGCTTGGGGATGCTTGATACGTCGTAAACATATCTATAATTTTTTATGTTCCATGCTTGTTTAGTATCAACTTTGCTTTGCTTTGTCTACACTTTAAGGTATTTTTATACGTTTTCCGGAACTAACCTATTAACAAGATGCCGCGGTGCCAGTTGCCTGTTTTCTGCTGTTTTTGGTTCCAAAAAAGCCAGAAAATAAATATTCTCGGAATTGGACGAGACAAAAGACAAAGTCAATATTTAACCGAGGAGAACACGGAGCCAGAAGATGAGACGGAGGAGGGCCACGAGGGGCCCACACCCCCTGGTCGCGCGGGCCAGGCCAGACCGCGCCTAGGGAGGGTGCGTCCACCTAGGGCAGCCCCTTGGTCTCCTCTTCGCCTATAAGAACCCCCCGATACCAAAACCCTAAGTACCTGATCAAATCTCCACAAAACAGTCTATAGCCGCTGCCACCATCGTCCCTAGATTGGGGGGGATCTGAAGCTCTTCCCGGCACCCTGCCGGAGGGGAGAGATCATCCCAGAGGCCTTCTTCATCACCATGCCAGCCTCCGGTATGATGTGTGAGTAGTTCCACCTTGAACTATGGGTCCATACAGTAGCTAGATGGTTGTTTCTCCTCCTTTGTGCTACCATGTTTAGATCTTGTGAGCTCCGTTCATGATCAAGATCATATTTTTGTAATCATGCATGTTGTGTTTGCGGGGATCCGATGGATATTGAGATTGCTATGTCAGAATGATTAATGATTCTATATTGTTGATTGTATCATGTATGTGTTGTTTGAGATCTTGCATGCTCTCCGTTTCTAGTAGCTATCTTGGCCAAGTAGATGCTAGTGACTCCAAGAGGGGGTATTTATGCTCGATACTGGGTTCATGCCTCTATTGAATCTGGCGAAGTGACAGAAATATCTAAGGTTGTATATGTGCTATTGCTAATAGGGAGAAAACAACAATTTCTTGTTCATGGAACAATTGTATTGTTTACTTTACACACATTGCTTAAAGCAGTTATCCGTTGCTTGCAACTTAATACTCGGGGGGGGGGGGGCGGATGATAACCTGAAGCTGGATTACTAGTCATAGATGCAGTTGGATGACGGTCTATGTATATTATTGTAATGCCCAATCAAATCTCATAGGATCATGAATGTCTAGTATTGCATTATTATGCCTTGCTCTGTCCTGTCAATTGCCCCGCTATAATTTGTTTACCCAGCATGTTATGTTATTTATCTTAAGGAGAACAACTCTAGTGAACTGTGGACCTCGGTCCAATCTTTACCAATGATACATCTTCCGTTGTTACTGTTTACTTTCTGCAAGCTACCATTACCTTTCACACCATACGTTTAATCCTTTGTTTTCAGCAAACCGGTGAGATTGACAACCTCACTGTTCATTGGGGCAAAGTCTTGAGTTTGTGTTGTGCAGGTTTCCAAGTTGCTAGCAACAACTTTGAGTCGTTTCCTTCCTCCTACTGGTTCGATAACCTTGGTTTCTTACTGAGGGAAAACTTATTGATCTACTCATCATACCTTCCTCTTGGGGTTTCCAAACGAACCTCTAGAGTGATCCGAGACGCATCAAATATTTTCCAATAAAAGCATCTTTGCATTGAATCCAAGAATCAATACTATTTCTAGGAAAGGATAGCTACCATTCTTTAGCTTTTTCTCTCAAAGAGAAATGAAACAATTTGAGCTTAATAATATCTCCATCTACATCCTTATATTTTTTGCATCTCACAAAGTTCAAAAAGATTATTAAGGTGAGCACCAGCAACATCAGAACTAGCACCAGAAAATTGCTCTTTCATAACAAGATTCAACAAAGCAGGTTTAATTTCATAAAAGGTAGCATCAGGAGCAGGTGGAGCAACAGGTTGCTACGTTGGAAACGTACCTATAATTTTTGATGCTCTATGCTTTTTTTGTATCTACTTTGCTTTGCTTGTATACACTTTGAGGTGATTTTTACATGTTTTCTGGTACTAACCTATTAACAAGTTGCAACAGTGCCAAATGCCTATTTTCTGCTGTTTTTGGTTTCAGAAAAGTTAGTAAAGAAATATTCTTGGAATTGGACGGGACGAAGGACAAAGTCAATAACGTTCCGTGGGGAACAAGAAGTCCAGAGGAGAGACAAGGAGGCGTGCCAGGGAGGCTAAATCCCCCTAGGCGCGGGTGGGCCCTACCCTGGGCCGGGGTAGGGTTTGCCCCCTCTGGCCGCCGCCTCGGTGTCCCCCTTCGCCTATAAGAAGCCCCCTATACAGAAACCCTGAGTACCCGATCAGAAATCCATGAAATCGTCTGTAGCCACCGCCACCATCGTCCCTAGATCAGGGGGGATCTGAAGTTCTTCCCGGCACCCTGCCGGAGGGGAGATCATCTCGGAGGCCTTCTCTCCGGTATGATTCGTGCGTAGTTCCACCTTGGACTATGGGTCCATGTAGTATCTAGATGGTTTTATCTCCTCCTTTGTGCTTTCATGTATAGATCTTGTGAGCTCCGTTCATGATCAAGATCTAATCTATTTGTAATCATGCATGTTGTGTTTTTGGGGATCCGATGGATATTGAGATTATTATGTTGGTTTGATTAATGGTTTTATCTCTATTATTCTATCATGTATGTGTTGTTTGTGATCTTGCATGCTCTCCGTTGATAGTGGTTATCTTAGCCAAGTAGTTTCTATGACTCCAAGAGGAGTATTTATGCTCGATAGTGGGTTCATGCCTCTAGTTTCCAAGGGAAGTGACAATAATCTCTTAGGTTGTAGATGTGTTGTTGCTACTAGGGAGAAAACAACGGTCTCTTGATCATGGAACATGTGGACTGTTTACCTTACACACTTTGCTTAAAGTAGTTGTCTGTTGCTTGCAACTTAATGTAGGGGTTCGTAGCATGGAAAACAAAAAAATTCTACCGCATGCACACAGCAACGAGTCGATAGGAGCACTCACCCTCGAAGATTCCAAAGAGGTTAACAAGAGCAAATTCTCGTGGGTGATGTAGTCGTACACTTATCGATCTCAAGATCACGTAGACGATCCTTCTGGCGCTGCGTTCTGGCAGCGCTTCCGCAGTCGGTCACAAGTTCGGTACTCAATGAAGACCTTCCTCTCCCTTGTTCTAGAAGGCAGCGGAGGTTGTAGTTCACCCCTCGCGATTCCGGCAGCATGACAGCGTGGTGTCGGAAGTAGAGGAAAGATCCCGTAGGGCTTCGCCTAAGCCGGTGCGAGTTATGGTGGATCTAGGGTTTTCCGGTGATCTAGGTTTAGAAGGCCGGAGTGGAGGAGGAGGAGTCAATGGCGGCTAGGGCGACGGTGACAGGCCGGCGGCGGCTCGGCGTGCGGCGGCGGCGCACGGGGTGGAGGGCTAGCTCTTGTGTGTTTGGGGCAGCCATCCCCCTCTATTTATGAGAGGGGGACAACCTTGAGAGGGGAGGGTTTGAATCCAAACCCGAACCCAAGTTGGATTGAAAGAAGGACTCTTTCCTTCTTTCACTAGGAAACCATTGTTCCAGTTTGACTTTTCAAACCTCCCGTTTGACTTTCAATTTAGAGCTTTAATTCTCTCTTGCAAATGCCCAAACCAAGTGACCTAGGATATGATCCAATAATTCCACTTACCCATTACACATTCATGGACCATTCCCCTTCCGGTCCGGTGAACCTTCTAGAACCTCTCCGATGAAAACATCGAAATCATTCCCGAACTCCGGAATTGGACTTTCCTTATATGAATCTTATTCTCCAGACCATTTCGGATCTCCTCGTGATATCCCGGATCCCATCCGAGACTCCGAACAACATTCGGTATCCCTACTAACATTCCATATATACTAAACAACATTGAATCCTTAAGTGTGTCTCCCTACGGTTCGTGAATTATGCAGACATGACCGAGACACTTCTCCGATCAATAACCAATAGAGGAATCTGTAAATTCATATGTGCGGTGATCCAGCATACCACTGCATGATGTAGTACACTATAGTCGTTGACATAACACCAATGAAACACTGTTCACTAGTATTAAATCCCTCAGAGTGGTACAACAGAAACACAGCAGGTCCAAGACATGACTATAGGTTACAACTCAACTCTTTACACAAGATCGAGAGAACACTTTGTTGGAGATATGCCCTAGAGGCAATAATAAAAGTGGTTATTATTATATCTTTGTGTTTATGATAAATGTTTACATTCATGCTATAATAGTATTAACTGGAAACATTAATACTTGTGTGATTTGTAAACTAAATTAGAGTCGCTGGTAAAGCCTCTTTATAATACTAGCTTGTTGATTAATATATGATCGTGGTTTCTCGATCATGAACATTGATATGTTATTAATAACAAGATCATATCATTAGGAGAATGGTATGATGGACATACTCCTATAGATAAGCGTAGCATTAAGATCAAGTCATTTCAATAGTTTGTTTGCTATAAGCTTTCTGATACATAGTAACCTAATTACTATGACCACGAGATCATGTTAGTCACCATCACCGAAATTGCTTTGATGACATCAAACACCACACCGTAATTGAGTGGCTCTAAAGGTGGCATTGAGTGTTCGGAAAGTATGGGTTGAGGCACATGGATCAAGAGTGGGATTTGTCCAGCCATATGACGGATAGATATACTCTGGGCCCTCTCGGTGGAATGTCATCCAATTAGCTTGCAAGCAGGTGACTGGCTCACAAGGTATCACATATCACGAGAACGAGAAAATAGTACTTATCGGTAACGAGGTTGAACTAGGTATGCAGAGATACCGACGATCAAAACCTCGGATAACTAAACTATCGTGAGACAAAGGGAAATTGGTATCGTATGTAAGTTGTTCATTCGATCACAAAGTAATCGTAGAAATATGTGGGATCCATATGAATTTCTAGATTCCTCTATTGGTTATTGATCGGAGAAGTGTCTTGGTCATGTCCGCATAATTCACGAATCGTAGGGAGACACACTTAAGGATTCGATGTTGTTTAGTAGATATGGAATGTTAGTAGGGATGTCGAATGTTGTTCGGAGTGTCGGATGGGATCCGTGATATCACGAGGAGATCCAGAATGGTCCGGAGAATAAGATTCATATAAGGAAAGCCCTATTTCGGAGTTCGGGAAAGTTTCCGATGTTTTCATCGGAGAGGTTCTAGAACGGTCTAGAAGGTTCATCGGTCCGGAAGGAGAATAGTCCATGAATGTGTCATGGGTAAGTGTAATGATTGGATCATATCCTAGGTCACTTGGTGTGTGAATTTGAAAGAGAGAATTAAACCTCTAAATTGAAAGTCAAACGCGAGTTTGAAAAGTAAAACTGGAACAATGGTTTCCTAGTGGGAGAAGAAACAAGTCCTTCTCTCAATCCAACTTGGGTTTGGGTTTGGATTCAAACCCACCCCTCCCAAGGCTGCCCCCTCTCATAAATAGAGGGGGAGGGCTGCCCAAACACCATAAGAGCCAAGCCCTCCCCACACCCACGCCGCCGCCGCTGGCCGCCGTGCCGCCAGCCGCCGCCCTAGCCACCGCCGATACGTCCTCCTCCTCCCGGACTTCTAAACCCTAGATCTCCAGGAAACCCTCATCCACCATAACTCGCACCGGCTTAGGCCAAGCCCTGCGGGATCTTCCCTCTACTTCCGACACCACACCGTCGTGTTGCCGGAATTGCGAGGGGAGAACTACAACCTCCGCTGCCTGCTGGAACAAGGGAGAGGAAGGTCTTCATCGAGTACCGAACATGTGACCGACTGTGGAAGCGCTGCCGGAACGCAGCGCCGGAAGGATCGTCTACGTGATCTTGAGATCGCAAGTGTACGACTACATCACCCACGAGAATCTGCTCTCGTTAACCGCTTTGGAATCTTCGAGGGTGAGTGCTTCTATCGACTCGTTGCTACAATCTAGTAGATATATCTTGGCTTGTTTGTGTGCATGCGGTAGAAATTTTTTGTTTTCCATGCTACGAACCCCTACACACTCTAGGTTAAAGAGAGAGAGAAAGAAACTTATTACAGAGAAGAATCAGAAATAAATAACTCCAAAAATATCATACTATTAAGACTAGTATCTTAACTAATGGTCTAACATTGCTACTATTGCAATACACTATAGAAATAGGTTCTATGGCTAGAGATTATATTCCTATCTACTCAGTAACTTCGTCTTCACTTGAGTTGATGTATATGTTGACTTTCTTGACTTCATTGAAGAGCTTTAGCTTTTGATGATGATTCCTGGAGCATGATTTGATGAAGACATCGTCTGTACTGGCTTTAGGACCTAGCAAGGGTTAAGAAGATACTTTGAGTACGAGCGTACTCAGCAAGTTCACTAGAAAAGGAGTGTTTGATGCACTATAGCTACAGCCTCAGACCATAGGTCGTAGGCAATGCAAGTTTTCATAAACATTTCTTCAAAGGTTGCTTTTATTCTGAAAAGCTATGCCCGTCAGCCTTCGCGGGTTTACCAGAACTTTCATGGAGTTCCTTTCCCGTCGCGTTCACAGCTCCTTCCTGGAACAGGGAGTAACAAGTTACAGTTCTTACACTCTGCAGAGGTGCGTCACTTTACCCATGAGAGACCTTAGGTTTTGTTGCACGGCCGGGAGTATGTCCCCATTCAAACTTCCTTGGTTTGAGGCCCAACCTAAGATCCAAGCCAATCATTACCTTCTCTGCGACCCCGCATATCTCATTGGTGTACACCATGCCCACCTATTGAATTACGGCAATGGTTTGTACAGACCATTTAGATGCCGGAACTATCGTGGGACGTTGAGGGCTCCCAACCATATGCTGCATATCCTCTATGAATTACCAATTAATATGCACGCTACGTGTGATAACAGCCACGACCCGCACATCCGGCTCCATGCGAGAGGGAAAAGATACAACTGACTTCTCCGTCCCATTCCAAATCTCATGGTCAACGCGTAATATACGGCGCAAGAATCGCTGGCGACATTGGTTGTTAAGTCATAATATGTTCCTTTACCACCGGAACTCTTATAGTAGGTTATTACCTCATGGTAAATAACCTATAATCACATTATTATGAAAATAGTGTTTTCTGACCTTTTTCAAATGCAGGTGATGACAATACTGGATTTGCAAAATACTTTACAGAAAATAATCAAAGGACATGAGCAAGTGTGAACTTGCCTTTTGTGATTGCAAGATTATGCACTCACGGTCTTAAAGACAATATAAGATCCAATAACTGAAGTCTGCATCATTGGTCCGGTAAGGACTAATGTTTAAAGAAGCAAGATGCTTTTATGCATAAGTAATGTAATGCAAGTTGATAAACTTGAATCCCGAGGGTAACATTGTTCTAGGGTTTGGATACTAGAAATGGTTACTTTAGAATGTGTTGTCCTTTTTAGATAAGTTTCATACTTGTGTTCCTTATTAAGTCTTGGGAGTGTGTGTGAAACAATATGTAAACATAATGGCATACAACAATAAGCTATACTAATGAGATGTGCTACTCAAGGACCGCTTATATGAAAATTCTCTTATCTTCAAGTTTTACCTTGCAAGTGATGACATTTATAAGGAACTTAAGTGTTAACAATCCTAGGTATATAAGTAAAGCTTAATGTAATGTGATTATTATTAATTGTCATATGTTGACTGAAGTGGCCAAACGAATAACTTTTGAAGAAAAGATCCCTCTATTAAGGTTTAAACAATTTTTGTGGCTAATCAGAGGTGGTTAATGTTATTTGTGCTTACTGGATTAGTTTGGACTTGATATGTTTTACCACTTAATTATAATAGACCAAAGTTAACTATAAAGTATATAATAAAGCTTTTTAGGATTATACTTTAAGTCTGGTAGACTAAAGTTAACTTTAAAACATAAATGGACTTTAGGTGTAATGCTTATTATACTTATACCTTGTTCACTTCATAATGTTTCTTTAAAGTTACTTAAGAATGGTATTATTTTTAGTGGGTAATGGTTTCTTTACATTTTAAATGTATAAAGGTATTTATCTCCTTATAAGGTTGTGGTTAAGGTTTATGAATAAGTAAACAATATTATTCACTACTTATTAACTCACTATAGTGTTTTGATTTGTTTATAAACTTGTGATTAAAGTAAAGGAATAGGTTTTATATCATTACCAATTATTCTTGGAGATTTTATATTAAATAAGAATCCTTTTATAAAATAATTTGCACTTATGGTTGAAGGATAATTCAATAAAATTGCATTTAAAATGTGTTGAACCATTTTGACTTCATATTATCAATATTGAAGACCAATACTATTTATTAGACTCAATTGGCTAATTTTAGAATATTAGAAATTTTTATTTACCCTTATATGAATTATTAACTAAAGAAATAGGTTTAAATTCAAGTTATTAAAGTGTTTAACTTTTTATTTAACTCAAAAGTGGAATAGTATATTTTTAACATATAGGTATTATTTTTGTGATCATTTTGGTATATTACATTTATTTTTGTGATTTATAAATAATAAGATATGATTTTTATAACACTTATTACTTTATAAAGACTTAATAAATCATAAATATTTAATTGAGTGGAATAATAATGCATGATTATACTTTTAAATTATAATTCTTATTTTTCTAAGATTTTTGGTATTTTATTTATATTTTTAACATTTACCATTATTAAAATATGAACTATCAAAGTTTTATTGCTTATAAAACCTTTATTAAATAATTATTATTTAAATGGTTAACATAATAATGTTTAATAATAGTTTTAAGTTATAGATTTTATTTTTCTACAAATTTTTATATATTATACACATTTTTCTGATTTATAAAACAAAAGTTATTAATGAAAAAAGATTTAATCATTTTATTATATTGGAATTAATATTGTTTCATCTAATTCCTAAACAGAAAAGAAATTTTGTACTTAAGCTAAACCTACCCACGGTCACTGACTAGTGGGCCACATGCCACATGGCATGCCCCGTTTTAGCTAATACTTTTGTTACTGGGCTAGTTCTTACACTTAGAGAATGACACATGGGCCCAAGGCCACGTCAGATGCCACATGGGGAAAGACTGAGTCAAAACTCTGGACCAGGTCAACCTCGATGTCACGATGACATCAGGTCGCCGATGAGCACCGGAACCAGTGGTGGAGGGCTTCCTAGGCTTCTGTGATTACACGCGTTTGAAGAACGGAGGCTGGGCAACCATCTGGAGGCGGCGCCGCCCAAGAATGGTCACCGAAACATGGCAACGATGAGGTCGCAACGGCGAGGCACGGCGGCGCTCAGTGGAAATAGGTTTACAGTGAATGCTAGCATGAAATAGCAGGTGGTTGAGATGCGCTAGCTTACCCTGATGCTCATGCAGTGGTCGACGAGGACCAGCGAGGTCGGAGGTGAGCGCTTGGTCAAGAATTCCGGCGAACCCCGAGGAAAGGGAACTATGAAATTCACCCTCCTCAGAGCTCCCCTTGATGTTTTACTCCACCTAGACGATCTACGGAGCACGACATTTCTCCCCATCCACACCACAGGCTTCGAGAAGCATTGCCTTGACGGCCAGCCGAAGCCCTCCGGCGATGGCGTCGGGTTGAAGAGAGAGATAGATAGCGAGAGGTAGGATGATTTGAGGATGAGTATTGACTAGAGGCTTGAGGCGGTCTCAGACAGATGCTTTATACGGCTAGGCAAGCTCGGACACGTCGGCACGACGACGATGACGATCGGGATGCGGCGGCGCTACTGAAGCTCAAGGTGGGCACGAATCACTGCGCGAATCCACTTGGCGGACACCAAACAAGTTGGTGTGAGGTTCTGAGATGGTGAACCGCGTCTGGACGGTCCCGAATTGCGGCGGCGATGTGGCTCGCCGGCGGCGTGTCGATCAGCCAGAGGAAGACGAAGACGACGGTTCTCTCTCACGTGGGACCCGCCTGCCAGTGGGAGAACGAAATGGTGTGTGGGCTCGGGCCGAAGTGGGCGGGTTCTAGGTTGCGAGAAAAGGAGCAAGTCTGCTACTGCTGGTTGCTCTGAGTGGTGAATAGAAGATGGGCCTTGGCCTGGTTTCGTTTCTATTATTTTTTTCTTTTTCTTATCTTTTCTATTTTCTTTTATAGCTTTTTAATTAAGCAATTGTTTTGACTTTTCTTAATGGAATTTCTTTGCTAAATACTTGCAGCAATCAGAAAGTTTATTTAGATTCAATTTGTGAACTTTTATTATATAATGTTATATTTCTTTATATAGACCCTTTTAATATTTTGTAAGAGCCTTTGTTATTAATTTTCTTTACATAATAAGCCATGGATTTATTTTAGGATATTTTCTTATTTGTTTATAAAACTTAATTTTAGTTAGCTCTTAGTTTGGAAGGAAAATTTCATATAATGATCCTATATTTTTATTTGAGGCATGATATCCTAAGGATTTAATGTGGTTAATATCATTCTCATGAATCTAGTAAATACCAAGGTTTATATTTCTTTTTTATAACTATCATAAGAGTTAGGGTGTGAATTATAATTACTTACCCTAGGGTTTGGGGTTCTTATTATACTTATATATTTTATTAATATGAATAAATATCAATGGGTAAAACATATTGTCTTTATGTTTGTAATCATTATTGTTATCACCTTTTTAAAATAATAAGTTTATTTTCTATAATGGTTTATGAGGAAGAATTAGTTAAGATAGTTCCTAAGCACATGTGAGCATGATAGTTGGAAATGACAAAGATGTGCTTAAGTGATTTGCTACAGGGAAATATTCCTATAAACCATTGTGGAAACAAGATGATAGATCAATTAGATGAAATGGATTTTATGTTTGGTTGGAAATTTAGGGTTTAGTGTTTTATCCAGAATTCCTATCTTCCATACTTCACAATCCTGGACTTCTGTTTAAAGAATTCCTTTCCTAGATATACTACTTCTTTAATCCAATGTTGCTCTAACATCATCTTAATCATCCTATCTTGTCTCTACTTGACTCCAGTATCTAATACTCCAACCTCACATTATATTAATATGGCTTGTCATGGCTAACCTAGGATAACATATCTATACTAGGGGTCAATTATGTTCTATCCACCAATGTCACTTATACATGATATAAGCATTCAATCTTGGTGACAAAAGCATGATCATTAGAATCCTTTGATCATTTATGGCTTAGGTTTCCAGTTGGCTAATCAAGGCCTTTATCAATACAACACTACAGTTGTATTTTAGTTATCTTCTGTTTATCTCTATTGGATTAAGAGATATAATTCATTGACTATACCTACTTGATCCAATAGGACTACTCCTGGTAACTATCTTCAGTATTCATCCTGGGAATTCTCTTTGTTACCACATATATCTTTATTTCAAATAACCCTTCTATCCATTTAGGAGTGAGTTAACTCCATCAATTATCCTATAGATGATATCTAAGGCTAGCATTACTATTTACCTCTTCTTACTTCCTTCTCTAAAGGATTTAAATTGAATGTTATGATAAGAACATGAGTTGATGGATCAATAGTTAATAAGCTAAGAATTGGTGAATCAATTGTTGATTACTCAATATTGATGAACAACATATATTGAGATAGGATTCCATAAGGATTGATATGGAAAGAAGGATATGTGGTGAATGGTCTTGAATTGCTTTCCTTCCTACTTAATCTCACTAAAGAAGAAGGGTTAGGTATTACCATGATACTCATGGTATAAGCAGATGAGATTAAGATATAGTTGTTACATTCTTATTATTTGTGTTATATCCTTAACTTGGTATTAATGAGTTGTTGTAATGAATAATATGATATGATCACCTAAGGATCAAATATAATCCATTAAGTAATGAATTAGGGTTTAACTTTTATTACCTTTGATCTACCCTTAGATAAAATCTCCCTTACCCAAAATAAGGTTTTAGCAAAGGTCATATTGAAACTTATCGCAGTCAGCTTGATGATCTACTTCAATTCCATCAAGTTAAGAGAAGTTTCAATCACTTTGACAAGTTTTATTCAAAAGCGCGAAAATTATTCGGATTTTCTATGCATGAATGCAATGCACATATCTGGGTTTAGCTTATTTCTAAGCTCTAATGCTGGGATGTTACAATATGGCTCCCACATATTTCAACGATTACTTTGCAATCGAATGAACCACTTACATACGATACCAATTTCCCTTTGTCTCACGATAGTTTACTTATCCGAGGTTTTGATCGTCGGTATCTCTGCATACCTAGTTCAACCTCGTTACCGATAAGTACTCTTTTCCTGTTCCCGTGATATGCGATCCCTTGTGATCCAGTCACATGCTTGCAAGCCAATTGGATGACATTCCAACGAGAGGGCCAAGCGTATATCTATCCATCATATGGATGGACAAATCCCACTCTTGATCCATGTGCCTCAACACATACTTTCCGAACACTCAATGCCACCTTTATAGCCACCTAGTTACAGTGTGGTGTTTGATGTCATCAAAGCATCCTTCCGGTGATGGTGATTAGCATGATCTCATGGTCGAAGGAATTAGGTTACTATGTATCAAAAATCTTATAGCAAATGAACTATTGAAATGACTTGATCTTAATGTTATGCTTATCTATAGGTGTATGTCCATCATACCATTCTCCTAATGATATGATCTTGTTGTTAACAACATCTCAATGTTCATGATTGGGAAACCACGATCATCTATTAACCAACATGCTAGTATTACAAAGAGGCTTTACTAGGGACTCTTATTTAGTTTACAAATCACACAAGTATTAATGTTTCCGGTTAATACTGTTATAGCATGAATGTAAACATTTATCATAAACACAAAGATATAATAATAACCACTTTTATTATTGCCTCTAGGGCATATCTCCAACAGTCTCCCACTTGCACTAGAGTCAACTAATCTAGATTACATGGTAATATACCGAACACCCATGGCGGTTTGGTGCTGGTCATGTTTTGCCCTCGGGAGAGGTTTAGTCAACGGATCCGCCACATTCGGATTTGTGTGTGCTTTGCAAATCTTTATGTCACCATCTTGGACATGCTCTCGAATAGCGTGAAAACGTAGCTTGATGTGCTTCAGCTTCTTGTGCGACCTTGGTTCTTGCGCATTGGCTATGGCACCCATTTTATCACAGTAGATAGACATTGGGTCCAGCGCACTTGGAACCACATGGAGCTCTGTAATGAACTCCTTCATCCATATCGCCTCTTGTGAAGCCTCTGAAGCAGCTATGTATTCCAATTCAGTTGAAGATCTTGCCACAACGCTTTGCTTTGCACTCCTCCAGCTAACTGCTGCACCATTCAAAGTAAATACGTATCCAGATTGTGATTTAGAATCATCCGGATCGGTGTTCCAACTAGCATCGGTGTAACCATTAACAACGAGTTGTTCATCACCTCCATAAGAAAGAACCATATCCTTAGTTCTTCTCAAGTACTTAAGGATGTTTTTGACCGCTGTCCAATGATCCACTCCTGGATTGCTTTGATATCTGCTTGTCAAACTAACAACATATGCAATGTCGGGTCTAGTACATAGCATGGCATACATAAGAGATCCTATGGCTGAGGAATAGGGAGTCTTACTCATCCTTTCTCTATCTTCTGCCGTTGCAGGACTTTGAGTTTTACTCAAGGTCGTATTAGGCAACATGGGCAAGAACCCTTTCTTGATATCTTCCATTCCAAACCTTTTTATAACTTTGTCCAAATATGTACTTTATGACAATGATATTAGGCGTCTCGATCTATCTCTGTAAATCTTTATACCTAATATGTAAGCTGCTTCGCCAAGATCTTTCATTGAAAAACTATTATTCAAATAATCCTTCACACTATTAAGAAGGTCTACATCATTCCCAATCAACAATATGTCATCTACATATAGTATTAAGAATGCTACAGAGCTCCCACTCACTTTCTTGTAAATACAAGCTTCTCCATAAGTTTGTATAAATCTAAAGCTTTTGATTACCTTATCAAAACGTTGATTCCAACTTCGGGATGGTTGCTTCAATCCATAAATGGACCGTTGAAGTTTGCATACCTTGTTAGAATCTTTAGGATCGACAAAACCTTTGGGTTGCATCATATACAACTCTTCATGAATGTCTCCATTGAGGAATGCTGTTTTGACATCCATCTGCCATATCTCATAATCATAATATGCAGCGATTGCTAAAAAAATCCTCACAGACTTTAGCTTTGCTACCGGTGAGAAAGTCTCATCGTAGTCAACTCCTTGAATTTGTCGAGACCCTGTTGCAACAAGTCGAGCTTTATAGACAGTAACATTACCATCTGCATCTGTTTTCTTCTTGAAAATCCATTTGTTCTTGACAGCCTTCCGGCCATCCGGTAAGTCCACCAAAGTCCATACTTGGTTTTCGTACATGGATCCAATTTCGGATTTCATGGCTTCTTGCCACTTATTGGAATCTGGGCTCATCATTGCTTCCTCATATGTCGCAGGGTCATCGGTGTTGCCCACCAACATGACACTCATAACGGGATCATACCAATCAGGAGTGGTACGAGTTCTTGTTGACCTGCAAGTTTACGTAGTAACTTCAACCGAAGTTTCATGATCAACATCATTAGCTTCCTCTCTTATTGGTGTAGGAGCCACAGGAACCACTTCCGGTGCTGCGCTACTCGCAAGTTCGAGAGAAGGTTCAACAACCTCATCGAGTTCTACCTTCCTTCCAGTCACTTCTTTCTAGAGAAACTCCTTCTCTAAAAAGGATACATTCTTGGCAACAAATATTTTGCCCTCGGATCTATGATGGAAGGTATACCCAATAGTTTCCTTTGGGTATCCTATGAAGACACTTTTTTCCGCTTTGGGTTCAATCTTGTCGGGCTGTAACTTCTTTACATAAGCTTCGCAACCCCAAACTTTAAGGAACGACAATTTAGGTTTCTTCCCAAACCATAATTCATAAGGTGTCGTTTCAACGGATTTTTATGGTGCCCTATTTAAAGTGAATGCGGCTGCTTATAATGCATAACCCCAAAATGATAGCGGTAAATCTGTAAGTGACATCATAGATCGAACCATATCTAAGAGAGTTCGATTACGACGTTCGGACACACCATTATGTTGTGGTGTTCCCGGCGGTGTCAATTGTGAAAGTATGCCGCATTTCTTCAAATGCTCGCCAAACTCGTAACTTAGATATTCACCTCCACGATCAGATCGTAGAAATTTAATCTTCTTGTTACGTTGATTCTCTACCTCACTTTGAAATTCCTTAAACTTCTCGAAAGTTTTGAACTTATGTTTCATGAAATAGATATACCCATATCTACTCAAGTCATCCGTGAAGGTAAGAACATAACGATAACCACTGCGCGATGCTACACTCATTGGGCCACATACATCGGTATGTATGATTTCCAATAAGTCCGTAGCTCGCTCCATCATACCAGAAAATGGAGTCTTGGTCATTTTACCCATCAGACATGCTTCGCATCTTTCAAGTGATTCGAAATCAAGTGATTTAAGAAGTCCATCGGAATGGAGTTTCTTCATACGCTTCACTCCAATATGACCAAGACGACAGTGCCAGAAATAGGTCGAGTTATTGTTCAATTTCAAATGTTTAGCTTCAATGTTATTAATATGCGTACTACTACAATCGAGATTCAATAAGAATAGACCATCTATCAAAGGTGCATGTGCATAAAACATATTACTCATATAAATCTAACAACCATTATTCTCGGACTTAAACAAGTAACCGTCTCGCGATAAACATGATCCGGATATAATGTTCATGCTCAACGCAGGCACCAAATAACAATTATTTAAGTATAAAACTAATCCCGATGGTAGATGAAGAGGTAGCGTGCCGACCGTGATCACAACAACCTTTGATCCATTTCCAACATGCAACGTCACCTCGTTCTTCACTAGTTTCCTTCTATTTTGCAGCACCTTTTTCGAGTTACAAATATGAGCAACCGAACCAGTATAAAATACCCAGACACTACTACGAGTCCTAGTGAGATACACATCAATAACAAATATATCGGATATACCTTTCTTCTTGATGTTATCGTTCTTCAAATCCTCCAAGTACTTAGGGCAATTCCGCTTCCAGTGACCTTCTCCCTTGCAGTAAAAGCACTCAGTATCAGGCTTAGGCCCAGCCTTGGTCTTCTTCGCCGGCGCGGTAACTTTCTTACCGCCCTTCTTGAAGTTTCCCTTTTTCTTAGACTTGCCTTGCTTCTTGAATTTGGTGGTCTTATTGACCATCAACACTTGGTGCTCTTTCTTGATCTCCACTTCTGCAGATTTTAACATGGAGAAGAGTTCTGGCAACTGCTTGTTCATGCTTTGCATATTGTAGTTCATCAAAAAGTTCTTGTAACTTGGTGGTAGTGATTGGAGGACACGGTAAATCCCCAAAGCATTAGGAATCACTATACCCAAGCTTTGAAGTTTGTTTGCGTGCCCAGACATCTTAAGCACATGCTCACTAACGGAGCTGCCCTCTTCCATCTTGCAGTTAAAGAACTTTTCAGAAGCCTCATAGCTCTCAACTGCCGCGTGAGTCTCAAATATCAGTTTGAGTTCACGGACAATATCACGTGGGTATGAATTCTCAAACCTTTTCTGAAGCTCTGATTCCAAACCATACAAGATTGCACACTGAACTGTGGAATACTGATTCTTCCGAGCGAGGAAAACATTATTTACCTCATAGGTAGCATCAGCTGCAGGTGGATCACCCAGCGGTGCATCCAGCACATAGGTCAAATTACCAGCATTGAGGACAATCCTCAAATTGTGGAACCAATCCGCGAAGTTTCTTCCATTGTTTTTCAACTTTTCTTTCTCTAGGAACGCATTAAAATTGATGGTAGGGGCCGCCATTGATCTACAACATATTTGCACTAGTTTAGACTAAGTTTATGACAAATTGAGTTCTAATTAATAGTTAAAATTAATCTAGGTGAACTCCCACTCAAAACAATATCCCTCACATTGTTTTAGTGATCACACGAACCAAATCCATCATATCAAAACCAATCATCAAGAGAGTTGATGTAGCCTCAACAGCGAACAATCAACATGTTCATCATATCTATTATATGACTCATGCTTTAACTTTCGTCGATCCGTGTTCCGAGACCATGTATGTACATGCTAGGCTCTTCAAGATCAAACCTTAGCTTCCGCATGAGAAAATATGGCTTGCTCATGTTGTATACACTCACATAATCTAACACACCCGATCATCACGTGGTGCTTCGAAACAACGAGCTTTAGTAACGGTTCTTACTAAGGATGAACACTTTATAACTTGAAATTTTTGTGCTTGAGGGATCATATTATAATGCTACCGTTGAAAACTAAGCAATACAAGATGCATAAAAGGATTAACATCACATGCAATTCATAATATGTGATATGATATGGCCTTTCTTCTTGTGCTTCTAATCTCCATCTTCAAGCACGAACATGATCTCCATCATCACCTGTATGGCGTCAAGGTCAATGGCGCCGCTTCATGGTTGTCGTCCACCAGCATCAACTATTACAACTACTTTGAATAATAGACATGCAGGTCTTAACGGAATTAAAAGACAACCATATGGCTCCTGCCGGTTGCCAACTTACAATAAGGAACATTGCATACATCATATATAATCACAATCATGGCCATATCACATCACAACACACCCCTCCAAAACAAAGTTAGACGCCTCTAATTTTCTTTGCATGTTTTACGTGGTTTGGGGCTTTCAATAAGTGTCGTTCTAACTTACAAACAAGAACCACAACGTTGATGCTTGAACGATCAAGTGCCCGTTGTAAATTGAATATATACTATGATGGGAGAATGTCACATCCCAAGATTTTCCAAATCTTGTAATGTGAAAATAAATGAATAAAATAAAACTTTGTTTGATTTTCAGGGCCAGAAGAAACTTTTTGAATTCCAATAGGAATCTTCAAACCTATTTTGAACAATTAAATCCTAAAGGGATTTAAAAACATAAAACAATTAACAAAGGAAAATAAAATATTTTGGAAATACTATTTTGGATCTTTTAATAAAAGATTTGGTATTCAAAAGAAAAGATGGATTTATAAATAAAGATTATTTTATAAAGCCAAATTAAACCTTGACCAAACTTTGGGAATTAAAACATTTAGTTTTGAATAAAAATAACAAAGGTTTATTTAAATAAAATAATAAGGAATTAATATCCAACTTTATTTAAATAAGAAGATTTTACCAATTTTAATTAAAACATCAAGACCTATTAAAATTGTTTTAAAAAGGTTTTCCAAGTATTTTATATTCTCTAATAAAACCTACTAAAGTGTTTTGGTTTTATTTTAGATTTCAAAATAAATATCTCAATAAAACAAATCCTTTTGGATTTAATAATGGAAGTCTATTATATTAATTAATAATGGACACTAAAATAAAAGGTTATTTTGTTTTAAAACAAATTTCCAAATATTATGTGTTTCCCAAATTAAGCCTACTAATTTGATTTTGAAAATATTTAGGTTCAAATAAAGATTTTATTAATAAAATCAAACCCTATTTGATTTAATAACTAAGGTCCATTTTTAATTATTAATGGACCCTAAAGTAAAAGGATTATATTATTTTAAACAAGTTTTCCAAATATTCTTTATTTCCAAATAAAACCTACTGATTGGGTTTTGAAAGCATTTGGATTTCAAATGAAGATTTTATTAATAAACAACAAAAACTCTATTTAATTAATAAACCATGGCCTACTTATTTAATTAATAAATGGAACCTAAAAAGATTTAAAATAATATTTTAGAATGTGAATTATAATGTCAAACAGAACCAAATTCAAATGAAAAGTTTGTTGATTGTTTGAATTTGTTTATTGTTGTTTGAATGTGTGAATAATTGTTTGATTTTCAAAACAGGAAAATAGAAAAAGAAAAGAATGCAGAGACAGGAAAAAAATAGGAAAAGACAAGCCAGCCCATCAAGCCCAGGAAGCCCACCTAGCCCAGCTCTCCTTCCCAAGTTACCATTTTTCTCACCTTGAAAACAGCCCATAGAGTCAATGACCGGTGGACCCATCCTCTTCTTTTCTCACTGACGCTGGACCCCACACCCCCTGTTCTTCTTCCCCACCCGCAGACCACACCCACCCCGTCGCCCGGCCGTTGCAGACAGAATAACTCCGGCGTAATTCTCCTTAAACACGCATTGAATTAGCCCTCTGACCACGCAGGTTAAATCGTCACCCTCTCCTCCCTTCCCCTAAGACTCCCCAAAGCTCGCCCCAGGCCGCTCCATTTCCTCCCGAACGTCCTCTCGCCCGACGAGCCGCAATTCCGGCCAACTCCGACCACCCCTCTGCCTCTACTTCACGCGAGTGGACTCCTCTCGACCTCACGCATCTCCTAGTACTCCTGGTTCGCCCGCGGGTGCACCAGAACCCCGACTACGACAAACTCCCGACGCCGCCGCGTCTGCCTTCTTCTCCGACGAGCTCCACAGGTAGACTCCAGTCGCCCCTCTTCCTCTAGTTCTCGCACACGACTCTGTCTCGATCTTGCGCGTCTAACCACGTCTTCACTTTGTCTTGGGGTGATCCATAGCGACGTCCACGACGACCGCCCGACGCACCCGACGCCGTCCTCCACTCCGGTGAGGAATTGCCGCAGACCCCGAGCGCCCCTCGCCCGACCAACACCTCCCCGAGCACCGCCGTAACCCCCTGAGCCAGGTGAGCTACTCCTCCTTCTCCCTCACCCCCTGTAGCGTCGCCTCCGTCGTTGACCAACCGCTCCGCCGCCATTAGCCACCGCAGCGCCGCCAGTTGATGGTCTGAGTGATTGCAGCCGTTCGATCTAGATCGGGCGGGCACGATAGAATCATTTACCGACGAAAGGGTACGTCTTCAGAGCCTCACGATTCAACTTGATCCAATGCCTCTCGATGCTTGATCCAACCGAAGCGGTATCAACGAATAAGGATAAGACACGTGTCAGTTGATTTGGTTTAAAACTGAGTTTGAAATCAGATTGATATGCAATTTTCAAACCTTTGTAACTTTCAAACCACACGTCCAAATTTGACAAATTTTATATCAATGAATTCAGGAGAACAAGCCCTAGCCAACCATGCCCTTAGTTTGGCAAATAGTAGCTGTTAGCTTGTTTGAATTTACAGATTCATTTGTATGCTTGTTTAGAGTATAAAAATTGTTTAAAAAATGATTTTTGGATTAAAACCTTTGCAAAATGGTTTGTTGTGATCTTACTGACCCTAGGAACCAACCCTTGGTGTTAGAAATGATTTTTGTAAAATTTAGATTAGATTACTTGACTTAATCATTTTCTAGCCAAATAAAAAGAATGGTTTTTGTTATAAAAATGTTTATGAAAAGAAAACTTCAAGGAAATGTTTTGGACCAAACCTACTGACCCAAAAGCACCAAGTTTTGAAATAGCAACTCATTTGGTGAACAATTTAAGAGTTTTTCCCTAATAAAAACATTTTTCACCACATGAAATGATAAATGGAATTAAAAATAGTTTTTGGACAAAACCCTCTTGCTAATGAATTTGCCACTTTGGTAAATGACCAAATTGGATCTTACAAAGTTTAGAAACCCATAGAGACCCCTTTTCAAAATAAAACTATCTTGTGCATGCTCCCAGGCATGACTTAGATTCCATTACTTTGTGTGTGTGAAGAATTGTTTGTTTGATTTTGGTTGGAATGTGAATTGAATTTGTGTTTGCTTGTTTGACTTGTAGTGAAGTGTGAGACTAGCAAGATCAAGGAGTGAACTACCATTTCCTTCCAAAAAGGCAAGTGATGCTTCATACTTTCTATCCCAATACTTTCATTATGCATTAGTGATTTTGCTAAGTAAACTTGCATGGATTTTGCTAAGTATAGACCTTGCTATGGTAGAACCTAGTAGATGAATCCTTAGTAGGATTTTCCTAAGTTAAGATTCTTACTACTATCAAGCTTAGCCTAGCTAATAGAAAACATGGGTGGAAAATATATTCACACTGTGGAAAAATCTCTAAGTCTGAAGACTTATGTTTTTGTTTAATAAAACAACTAAGTTAATGAATCCCTTGGGTGGAATGGGCTTGCTTGGTGGAGATTGGTTGAGTGGTTCACAAGGCCCATGTTTATGGTTGACCTTGTGTATCTCACTTGTGGTATGCCACCCAGGAAACAAAGGGATTTGAGATGTCAAATGTTGAGAAGCTTCAAGTGCAACCACTTGGCAATATGGGCTCTGCCATGATCATATAGGTTGCAAGAACTTAGCCAAATGGACAGTGGGTGGTAGTGTTTGATAGATGGGAACGCGTCCATTTTGGTCTAAGGGAAGGCTTCTGAAAGATTTTGTCTTGGGAAACCAAGTCTTGTGGGTAAAGTGCACCACCTCTGCAGAGTGTAAAATCTAAGTACTTAGCCATGTCCCTGGTAAAGGACAATTTGAGCATCAAGACATGGAAGCAATCAAGAATCTCATCATTCCAATTTCTAAATTAAAATCTTGTAGTTTGAACAAGGGATGTTTGAAATCTTCAATCATTGATGGAGAGATGGCTTGGTACAAGGATCTTGAAATCTTTGATTGAGAAAAATGATTTTTGACAAGCAAAAACTTAGTATTTTTAAAATGATAAGAAAAATCTATTTTGAGAAATGCAAGCCTCAACTCCACTTAGCCAAATGCATATAGATGATAGACTCCACTATACCATTATAGTATCACTTGCCAATACAATTCAAATGTATTGACCCTTTGTGGCTGTAACTTTTATGTTGCAGGATTGATTGTTTTTAGTGAAGAATGATTGATTAGGATTACAAAGTCTACAACCAACATCTGCCTGTGGCACTTTGAAGATGAAGGACCCCATGATTATAATTATTCCGCTGCAATGTAATGTATTAGCCAATGAGCTATGTAAGATGTAATAAAAATTATGTTATTCCTGGTTATAAAGTTATATTATGACCTTTGTTTCTTGATATTACATCTTAACTGTGGATGCTAGCTATTGATCCAGGGACTAGCATTGTAAAACACAGGAGGACTCTACCTTATTAGGTTGGGTTTGAATCCAAAACCCAAACCCAAGTTGGATTGAAAGAAGGACTCTTTCCTTCTTCCACTAGGAAACCATTGTTCCAGTTTGACTTTTCAAACCTCCTGTTTGACTTTCAGTTTAGAGCTTTAATTCTCTCTTGCAAATGCCCAAACCAAGTGACCTAGGATATGATCCAATAATTCCACTTACCCATGACACATTCATGGACCATTCCCCTTCCGGTCCGGTGAACCTTCTAGAACCTCTCCGATGAAAACATCGAAATCATTCCCGAACTCCGGAATCGGACTTTCCTTATATGAATCTTATTCTCCGGACCATTTCGGATCTCCTCGTGATATCCCGGATCCCATCCAAGACTCCGAACAACATTCGGTATCCCTACTAACATTCCATATCTACTAAACAACATCGAATCCTTAAGTGTGTCTCCCTACGGTTCGTGAATTATGCGGACATGATCGAGACACTTCTCCGATCAATAACCAATAGAGGAATCTGGAAATTCATATGGATCACACATATTTCAACGATTACTTTGCGATCGAATGAACCACTTACATACGATACCAATTTCCCTTTGTCTCACGATAGTTTACTTATCAGAGTTTTTGATCGTCGGTATCTCTGCATACCTAGTTCAACCTCGTTACCGATAAGTACTCTTTTCTCGTTCCCGTGATATGTGATTCCTTGTGATCTAGTCACATGCTTGCAATCCAATTGAATAACATTCCACCGGAGGGCCCAGAGTATATCTATCCATCATATGGATGGACAAATCCCACTCTTGATCCATGTGCCTCAACACATACTTTCTGAACACTTAATGCCACCTTTATAGCCACCTAGTTACGGTGTGGTGTTTGATGTCATCAAAGCATCCTTCCGGTGATGGTGATTAGCATGATCTCATGGTCGAAGGAATTAGGTTACTATGTATCAGAAAGCTTATAGCAAATGATCTATTGAAATGACTTGATCTTAATGCTACGCTTATCTATAGGAGTATGTCCATCATACCATTCTCCTAATGATATGACCTTGTTGTTAACAACATCTCAATGTTCATGATCGGGAAACCACGATCATGTATTAACCAACAAGCTAGTATTACAAAGAGGCTTTACTATGGACTCTAATTTAGTTTAAAAATCACAAAAGTATTAATGTTTCCGGTTAATACTATTATAGCATGAATGTAAATATTTATCATAAACACAAAGATATAATAATAACCACTTTTATTATTGCCTCTAGGGCATATCTCCAACACTTAATACTGAAGGGGGTTCGGATGATAACCTGAAGGTGGACTTCTAGTCATAGATGCAGTTGGATGGCGGTCTATGTATATTGTTGTATTGCTCAATCAACCTCATAGGATCTTTCTGGCTAGTAATTGCATTGTTATGCCTTGCTCAGTTCCTGTCAATTGCCCTGGTGTAATTTGTTTACCCTTCATGCCATGTTGTTTATCTAAGGAGAGCACCTCTAGTGAACTATGGACCCCGGTCCAATCTTTACCATTGATATATCTTCCACTATTAGTTTTTTACTTGCTGCAAACCATTACCTTCCACACCATACGTTTAATCCTTTGTTACAGCAAACCGGTGAGCTTGACAACCTCACTGATTCGTTGGGGCAAAGTCTTGAGTTTGTGTTGTGCAGGTCTCCACGTTGTTTGCAACACCTGTGTGACGTTTCCTTCCTCCTTCTGGTTCGATAACCTCGGTCTTAATTGAGGGAAAACTTGTTGCTTGCTCTTCACACATCCTGCGCTTGGGGTTACCAACGAAGTGCCACGTCGAGCATCATCAAGACTTTCTGGCGCCATTGCTGGGGAACGAATAGAGAACAACTTCAACCTTTTCCTCCCCGTCAAGCGCTTCAACAAGTTTTCTGGTGCTGTTGCCAGGGAATAAAGGGACATCAAACTTCTTCCTCCCCGTCAAGCACCAAGTTTTCTGGCGCTGTTGCGGGGAAGGCCAAGGACGTCTTCACTAGGGGAGTCCTTCACTTCCTTTATCTTTATTTTGTTTTTAGTTTGCTTTGTTTCTTTTGCTTGGTTTTGTTTGCCTCTTTTCAAAAAACCCAAAAAAATTAGTTTAGCTTGGTTTGCTTGCCTTACTCAAAAACACACAAAAAAATAGTCCTTGCTCTAGCTGCTGCTGCTGTTTTTGGCTTGCCCATCTTTTCCAAAATGAACTCTGCTGAGAACACCAAGTTGTGTGACTTCACTAGCACCAACAACAATGATTTCCTAAGCACACCTATTGCTCCACATGCTCCTGATGCTATCTTTTATGAAATTAAGCCTGCTTTGTTGAATCTTGTGATGAGAGAGCAATTTTCTGGTGCTGGTTCTGATGATCCTTGTAGGGGTCCCAACCTGATAAGGTAGAGTCCTCCCGTGTTTTACAATGCTAGTCCCTGGATCAATAGCTAGCATCCACAGTAAAGATGTAATATCAAGATACAAAGGTCATAATATAAATTTATAACCAGGAATAACATAGTTTTATTACATCATATATAGCTCATTTGGCTATTACATTACATTGCAGCGGAATAAATATAGTCATGGGTCCTTCATCTTCAAAGTGCCACAGGCAGATGTTGGTTGTAGTATTTGTAATCCTAGTCAATCAAACAATCTTCATTTTAAAACAATCAACCTGCAACATTACAAGTTACAGCCACAAGGGTCAATACATTTTGAATTGTATTGGCAAGCTTCACTTTTATGTGTATAAGGGTGGATCCTATCACTATATGCATATTTGGCTAAGTAGAGTTCAAGGCTTATTTGCATAAAGCAATATTTTTATCCTATCTTTTCAAAAAGGGTTTTAAGTCATTTGTCAAATCTCTTTTCCAAGAATCCCTTGAACTCCTTGGTAGAAACTCAAGTGTTCAAGTCCTTGTCAAAATTCCTTGAGCATCTTGGTAACCCCAAGTGCATCAAGTTTTATCAAAACTCATGAGTTCCTTGGTAACCCCAAGTACATCATGCTCTTGAGCACCTTGGTAACCCCAAGTGCAACAAGCTGAATAAAGTTTCTTTGAATTCCTTGGTAGACACACAAGGGCATCAAGTTTTTATATTAGAAATTGGAATGTCGAGATCTCCCATAGTTCAAACTTTAGTTGCTCAGTATTGTCCATAACCGGGGACACGGCTAAGTACTTAGATTTTATTAACTTCTGCAGAAGGAGTACACTTTACCCACATGACACAATCCCATCTTGTTGCCACGGTGGCCCTCTTGGATTAGTGCTCACCAAGATGGAATCTTGGCATCGAGAATGTGACGAAGTCTTTCCAAGAGGTCCTCCCATACATCATTGCTAGCTTGTCTTCAGCCCCCATGAAGCATTCCAGATCCCCATGTCCGGTAACTAAAGACAATGTATGGGTCTTCCTAATGTAGTTGACTAAGCCAGAGCCATAATAGCATGTGGTTGTACACGAAAGCCACAATTGGAGACACATGTTCAATCTCTAAGTTTCCTAGGTGGTTTCCATTTGGAGCACAACACAAAGTGATTGCCATAGACATGGTTCCCTTTTGTTGCCATCTTCTCCAAAACATAAAGTGTCCACCACCTAGGTGGTTCATTGAATCCTTGTTTTATTATATAAAACACAAGTCCTTTTCTCATCCTTTGTAAAATCTCAACATGTATATCTTTTCAAAACCTAGCATGGATAAGCATGTACAACTTCAATATTTTTACTAAGGAGTGTATAGGGAATTCTATTAGGATTAGCATAGCATAAGTACAAAACATTTTTCATGCATGTTTACAAAATCCATTAAGTATAATGAAAATAGTAGGTCTTTTGTATGATAGTGTATCTTGCCTTTTTGTTAGGGAATGAGAGTTATTCCTTGATCTTGCTAGTCTCACACTTTGCTAATTCACTACAATCAAACAAGCATAGTATCAAGTAGCATTCCAAACCAACAATCAAACAATATTTCACATACACAAAGCAATGGATCCTAAGTCATGCAAAAGAGGGTTCTATTGCAAGGTTGGTCTCTAATAGGTTTATAAACTTTGTAAGGTCCACATTGGTCATTTACCAAAATGTCAAAGTCATTAGTTAGAGGGTTTTGCTCAAAGTCTATTTTAAAATCCATTCTACATTTTATGTGGTGAAAATTATTCTTTTCAAAGCAAAACTTTATGTTTTTCACCAAGTGAGTTGCCCTTGGTAAGGCTTGGTGTTTTTGGGTCAGTAAGTTTGGTCCATAACATTTTCCCAAGGTTTTTCTTGCAAAAACATTTCCATAATAAAATCAATGAGTTTATTTGGCTAGAAAATGGCTAAGTTAAATAATTCAACTTAAATTTCACAAAGATCATTTTTAACACTATGGGTTGGTTCCTAGGGTCAGTAAGGTCACA
Organism: Avena longiglumis; assembly: GCA_030063025.1. NCBI lineage: Eukaryota > Viridiplantae > Streptophyta > Magnoliopsida > Poales > Poaceae > Avena > Avena longiglumis. The sequence continues at coordinate 447,959,405 of CP125974.1, read as the reverse complement.
CAAATCCATTTTGCAAAAGATTTAATCATAGAATCAATTTTAACCAATTTTCTACTCTAAACAAGTACACAAATATTTCTGTACATTCAAACAAGCTAACAGATACTATTTTCAAAACTAAGGCCATGGTTAGCTAGGGCTTGTTCTCCTGATTTCATTGATATAAAATTTGCCAAATTTGGACGTGTGGATCAAAAGTTATAAGGGTTTGAAAATCCTATCTAAATCAGATTTCAAATCTGTTTTTAAATCAAAAGGTGACACGCGGCGTGTTCTTACTGGTCGATACCGGTTCGGCCGGATCGGATACTGGGGTGTGTTGGATCTAACTGAAAATGTGCGGCGTAGATCGACGCATACCCCTTCGGTAAGTGGTTCTATTATATCCATCCGATCGACATCGGACGGCTCCTGTTGCCTGGCCAAGGACTGGCGGCGCTAGGTCGGCAGCGGCTAGCTTAGCGAACGGCAGCGAAACAGGGGAGTGTGCTCACTGGTTCGTTCGTGGAGCGATGACGGACTGGTCCGTCGAGGGGCGACGGACGGCGTAATTCCTCGCGGAGTTGGTTACGGCGACGCTCGGTCGAGGTCGAAGATGGCTCTGTGGTCCACGAGAAGATAAACGGAGGGCTGGGTTAGCTGCGTGAGACCATGGCAAAAATGTGTGCGTGATTCGAGGGCACGGTGGTCGAGGCTTCGGGATCGTCACGAGAAGAAGCGTACACGGCGGTGCTCGGCTTGACGGCGGCGAAGATTGGGGGCGCCTAAGACAAACGGAAAGTGCTGTTAGGTTAAATCGAGCTTGGTGATCATCATCGTGTTCTCGGGAGGAGAGGGTGACCAAATCTACCGTGGGGCTCGTCGAAGAAGGAGGCGGTGGTGTCGATGGTCGAGGTGGTTGTCGGCCTGGTCGATTCGCTCGGGGCAAGCTGGTGCTACGGGGATGATCGCCAGGAGGTGTGGATCAAGAGAGCATGGTCGAGGAGGCAAGGGGCGGCGAGTTTTGGCCGGAATTGGCGAGGAAGGTCGTCGGAGTGGCGGCGGTACCGAGAGAAATGGAGGCAGCCTAGGGGCAGAGTGGAGGCGTCGTCTGGGGGAAATGACAGAGGAGAGGGAGGCGCTTAAAAGGGCGTGGTCACGACGAGGAATTAACAAGGCGTTAAGGCGAATTGATCTCGGCATTCAAGGGCAGCAACGGCAGCGTCGTCTGGGGAAAACAGGGTCGTGCGGGGGAAGAAGAAGAGTAGTAGGGTGTGGGGTCCGCTGGCAGTGAAAGAAAAGAAGAAGGGGAGGGGTCCACTAGTGTAACACCCTCAGAATCGGACCTATGCAAGTTTTAGCGAAACCCGCCAAACCCGCATAGAAACGATTCAAAGGTGCCCACCAGGCACTTTCGTGCGGGTGGAAAACGAAGTAATAACATTACACAACAGTCCTCGATGGGACCCACAGAACAGATATATATACAACACGACTCCATGAGTCAAGAATACAGATATACGGTACAAAGATCCAAATCACCTTGAAAAGATGGAGCGTCCGACTATGGACAAGATGCAAATGGGGCTAAGAGCCCTGAAGAATAACCAATGGCGTCCATAACCCCTGCCCAGGCCAAGCGGAAGGGTAACCCCGCTAACGTCGATCTCAAAACCTGCTTAAACAAAGGGGTGCCGACAAAGGGCAAAAGAAAAGAGGCGTCGATCGAGGCGATACAGCGAGGCTAGAATTCGCGGTCCTCGCCTACATAGGTATGGTGGGTGGCAAGCTGATGCACTAAACAACCTATAGAGACTCGATAGAACTGGCGGTTATCGAGAGAGGATAAGAATGACCTACCGATCCAACCAAGCTAACACCAAACAAACCCATCCGGTGTTTCCCCTCGACCAAACGAGGAAGTCAACCGAGGAACTCACACAGTTGGCAGTTTTATTAATTCAGTTATCGTTGCAGCAATTACTAGTCAAGTATAGATAATCATCCTGACAAAATAAGCAGTGGGCACTTTTAGTTAACCATTCCGTTATACTTGCATGATTACTAATCATCTGAGATAGCATGAGATAAACCCCAAAACCCAGCAGTTGTTGGTACTTTGATTTATCCATTCCGTTGAAGTTGTAATACTTACTAGTCAGGTACAATGGTCGCAAGCGACACTCCAAACAAGCAATTGTGGGCAGTATTATTAGCCATTCCATTATAGTGAAGTTGATTACTAGTCATTATAAAGTCAAATTTATAGCACTACTTTAGTTATGCTTGTCTATGGTCGAGATACTGTGCTCCAAGTCGTCCATAACCGCGGACACGGCTTTCAGAAAGTTTTACCCGGCCGGGGTGCACCAATAGCAACACACGCTCGATCAACCTCGGAAAAACCAAATCAAAACCCAACGAGGCTTTCACGACTAAGCAATCACAGGATTCAGAAATATTTCAGGGGGCCACCCCATTGAGTAGACCCGCAACGAAGCTAGCTGACTCCGAGACGGACTCAAGGTTTGGGTGGACGGCGGTAAACGACTGGGAACCCGAAAGTGTGACTGGGCTTGTCGATACCGCGAAAACGTGTCCCGATCCTAAACAGTACAGGTGCTCCTCGCACAATCGTAAATACATAAGTAGCATGGCATAAGTACAGGATAGTAAATAAAACCTCAAACTAGTTGTGGCCCCAAGAAATAAGACTGAATCAAGCTCTGGCTCAGGGGGGTCCCATATACCTCCCGGATGTGGATAGCACGATAATTCAAGGAACAGGTATCAAGTACTCGGGGTCCTACGGGACACAAGTGGGCGTTCGGAAACCAAATATTATCTATCACCCACCGATGCCTCTGCTTACTTCAATTTTAGTTGTTAAACAGAAATTAAAGTGAACGATAGTAAAACTAGGATCATCTCCAACATCAACATGCGGCAATACATCAACAACTGTGGCATATGACGACACACAACAGCACTTGAGCAAGCGACTACGACACGCAAGTCCAACTATCTACCAAACAACAGGTAATAGGATGTGTCCGAGGCAATATAGGGCTGCAAGGGATATCACGGGTACGGAAACTAGAGCATCGCAACACAGATAGCAATAGATCAACAGGAGGGAATAAATACTATAAAAGTAAGATAGGTAGAAAGGGGGAGGTGCTCGCCTGAAAACATTGCCGAAGGGTTCATACGAAGATCGGGGCGAAGCTCACATCAACTCAACGGCCTTATCCGCGAAGAAGCAAAACACTAGAAGAAACACCGGATGCACTATTTAATACAACGGCAGAAGATCGGCATGATGCATGTATGATGCATGACATGGCAAGGGTGCAATGCGATTAGGTCATATTAAGCGGAACCGGGGTCCCGACAATTAATTAGACGGTTCAAGTTATTTAGAACCCCCGCAATTTAAATGTTGTGTTATCAAGACAAAAGATAGCACCGGTTCACTACACAAGTTTAGATGAGGCCAATATGAGACTAGATTTGCCCGCATATGGGCCCCATATGTAATTATTAGGTGAATCGGCATAAGTCCCCCAAACCACATGAATGTATGCATGCAAGTATGACAATTTAATATGCATCAGATATATCATTTATAAAATAAGGTCTCGGGTTTGGATTCACACATTTAGGGTTCGGCAGATCTTGGGGTTCCGGGGTTCGGGGTCGGTCTCAGGGTTCAGGGTTCGACGGATCGTTCTCGGATAACTGAGGTCGATCTTGGCGCATACGCGGTGGTTGGGTCATCTTGTCGGTCTTGATGTCTCACGCGGAGTTCCTGGCGTCTCGGGAGGAAGTACTTGTTCTGGCGTCGGGGCATCGGATTTCCCCCGGTTGGTGTCGATCTTGTCGGTCCCGCGCAGTTGATCTTGGTGTTCCCGGATGATCTTGCCGACTCCATGCGAAGGCCTTGGCGCTCTAGATCGGTCTTCGGGGTCCGGGAATAGATCCTGCGGTTTCCATGACGGAGGTCTTGGCGTGCCGTGCCGGCGAACTTGGGGGATCCATGTCGGAGATCTTGGGGCACCAGCTTCGGTTCCATGAGGGAGAGCTCGTCGTTCTGTTGGTCGACCTCCGAGAGGGTCAAATCGATGTTGGAGAACTTGTTTCTTTGGACAACAGATACCACACAGGTATAGCCACATCACCACCACAACACCAGATCAACCCCAAAACATACCCTGCTCGGGCCAGCAGGGCGACGAGTTCCTGCAGAGGGCGATGCTGACGCGTCCAAGCGGTGGCCAGACCAAGGCTTGGGGGAAGATCAGGGCGGCGGAAGGTGACCTCGCGCGCAGGTGGTGGCCGACAACGCCGCTGCTGCTACCGGGGAGGTGGACGGAGGCGAGGTGCTGAGCGGGCGAGCAGGGGCGCAGCGACGGGCAAGGCTCACTGAACAGGCAGGAGGCGAGGGCTGAGGGAGGTGGCGTCGGCGAGGAGAGGCCCGGGCGGCGGCGGGGAGGGCGCCCGCTGGCGGCGGAGCTCGCGGAACAGAGGACGACGGGGAGCGCTTGCGGGAGGGGGAGGAGGACCGACGAGGCGGACTGGCGGGAGGGCCGGCGCCCGGCCAGCGAGGCTGGAGGGCGCTGGGAGAACGGGGCTGGCTGGCGGAAGGTGGCCTGGGTGGCCGCGCGCGGAGGAGACGGGGACGAGGGCGGCGGTCCGCTCAGGCGGAGGCGGCGGCAGCCGAGGTTGGCCGGCGGGGAAGAGAGGCTGCGCGGCGACGCTGCTGACGGAGGAGAGGGGAGCTCGGGGACGGCTAGCGCGGGGCGGAGGCCGGCGGTTGCTGGCGAGCGAGGAAGGGGCCGGCGAGGGTGGAGCTTAAGGCGGCGAGGAGGTCGAGCTCGGCCGGGCGCGCGCGAGAGAGGAGGGTGCCGGGCGAGCGGGCGGCGAGGCGGCGCTCGGTGGAGGCCGGCGGGAGCGGAGGTCGACGCGAGCTCGAGCGCGGGCGGAGAAGCTGCGGGGCAGGGGCGAGGGAGGTCGCCGGAGGAGCGGAGGCGGCCGGCGATGAGGGGCGCTGCGCGCGGAGGGGCTGCTCGCGGGAGATTGAGGGAGGAGCGGGGCAGGTGGGGGTCAGAGGTGGGCCACGCGGGGTGGGGATCCCGAGGGGGGGTCGGACGGTTGGTGGGGCGTTCGCCAGGCGTGTGTGCTGTGTGGCTGTGTGCGGGGTGGGTCTGGTGTGTGTGCTTGTGCGTGTGTGGCAGGTGGAGGGTTAGGTGGCAGCGGGTGATAGGGTTAGGGGAAGAGAGGGGTGAGGTGGCGGTCACGGATTGGTCCGGGTGAGGTGGACAGAGGGTGTGGGTAGATAGGTTGGTAGCTGTAGGATTATGGGCTGATTAGGTGGACCGATTTAATCTGGGGGGTGGTCGTTCGGGTCGAATCGGCCCGTTCGACTGCCCCCACTAAAATAATTTAATATTTATTCATTTTAAATGCACCGTTTGCAAATCGATAGCAGACAAACAAAATATTTCGGAGACCCGGTTTTGGTTTTGAATAAAGATGGGGCGTTTTAGAAAACAAAACGGGCTTTGCGAAAATAGTTTTAGACAACAACACATGATGATGACGATGCAATGCACAAATTCAACGCGATTTTCTAGTAGTGGTTTTGCGGGATGCCACAATTCGACACCACTAACAAAGGATCTCGCCCTCGAGATCCGCCTCATGGTACCGGAAGGGAGGTCGGCGATCTGAACCTTCTCGCATCGTGTAGATCCTCGCGACACCACTAACAAGAGGTCGTTGTCCGTGATCGTCGGGAGAACACTCCGGGAACAAAAAGGTCGAAGGTAAAGGTATCACAAATAAAGCCACCCCTAACTTCCATGGACGGAGTAAAACTGCTGGATCCACTGATTCGAAGTACAAGAGCGAATGATAAGAGTAGTGGTATGGTAGCTACTCCATCCCGCACTCAAACCATTACTCTGCACACGAATAGGTGGATTATGCAACCAACTCTCGGAATCAGACTGAAGATCTCGACAAGCGAGGTTCGGAACAACGGAGTGATGCAGACTCTGCATCGGATCCGGCGTAGATGATGTCGTCGCATCGGAAAACACCGGAAGGCACGAGAAGGAACAAAGAGAAGTCCACCAGACGAAGGATTCCTCGGATAGCATGACGACCAGATGTAGCAACACCGTTACCACAGGAGGAAGCGAGACCCTGAAGGTACGACGGAATCCCAACCACGAGAAATCCTGGACTCGAAGAAGAGATAAGAGAGTAGATTCAAAACACGCAGAGGTAAGAGGAGAATAGCAGAGGGGTAACGAGTAAAATCAGACCTAATCAGAACTATTCAACCGTTTTTGCAAAAATAGTTTTGACACTCTACTTCGCCGTTAGCTAGGTTATCCTACAGGCTGGACTTGTGGGGTATCGCAACTGCTGAGCTCTGATACCACTCTGTAACACCCTCAGAATCGGACCTATGCAAGTTTTAGCGAAACCCGCCAAACCCGCATAGAAACGATTCAAAGGTGCCCACCAGGCACTTTCGTGCGGGTGGAAAACGAAGTAATAACATTACACAACAGTCCTCGATGGGACCCACAGAACAGATATATATACAACACGACTCCATGAGTCAAGAATACAGATATACGGTACAAAGATCCAAATCACCTTGAAAAGATGGAGCGTCCGACTACGGACAAGATGCAAATGGGGCTAAGAGCCCTGAAGAATAACCAATGGCGTCCATAACCCTGCCCAGGCCAAGCCGGAAGGGTAACCCTGCTAACGACGTCGATCTCAAAACCTGCTTAAACAAAAGGGGTGCCGACAAAGGGCAAAAGAAAAGAGGAGCGTCAGTACTGAGGCCAGTACACGGCGAGGCTAGAATTCGGCGGTCCTCGCCTACATAGGTATGGTGGACTGAGCGGCAGCGGCAGCATGCACTAAACAACCTATAGAGACTCGATAGAACTGGCGGTTATCAGAGAGGGATAAGAATGACCTACCCGGATCCAACCTGAAGCTAACACCAAACAAACCCATCCAGGTGTTTCCCCCTCGAGACCAAACGAGGAAGTCAACCGAGGAACTCACACAGTTGGCAGTTTTATTAATTCAGTTATCGTTGCAGCAATTACTAGTCAAGTATAGATAATCATCCTGACAAAATAAGCAGTGGGCACTTTTAGTTAACCATTCCGTTATACTTGCAACAGTTACTAATCAGATACAGATAGCATGAGATAAACCCCAAAACCCAGCAGTTGTTGGTACTTTGATTTAGCCATTCCGTTGAAGTTGTAATACTTACTAGTCAGGTACAATGGTCGCAAGCGACACTCCAAACAAGCAATTGTGGGCAGTATTATTAGCCATTCCATTATAGTGAAGTTGATTACTAGTCATTATAAAGTCAAATTTATAGCACTACTTTAGTTATGCTTGTCTATGGTCGAGATACTGTGCTCCAAGTCGTCCATAACCGCGGACACGGCTTTCAGAAAGTTTTACCCGGCCGGGGTGCACCAATAGCAACACACGCTCGATCAACCTCGGAAAAACCAAATCAAAACCCAACGAGGCTTTCACGACTAAGCAATCAGGATTCAGAAATATTTCAGGGGCCACCCCATTGAGTAGACCAAGCGAAGCTAGCTGACTCGAGACGGACTCAAGGTTTGGGTGGACGGTAAACGATCGGGAACCCGAAAGTGTGATGGGCTTGTCGATACCGCAAAACGTGTCCCGATCCTAAAAGACAGTGCTCGCACAATCGTAAATACATAAGTAGCATGGCATAAGAGGATAGTAAATAAAACCTCAAACTAGTTGTGGCCCCAAGAAATAAGATGAATCAAGCTCGCTCGGGGGTCCCATATACCTCCCGGATGTGGATAGTGCGATAATTCAAGGAACAGGTATCCAGTACTCGGGGTCCTACGGGACACAAGTGGGCGTTCGGAAACCAAATATTATCTATCACCCACCGATGCCTCTGCTTACTTCAATTTTAGTTGTTAAACAGAAATTAAAGTGAACGATAGTAAAACTAGGATCATCTCCAACATCAGCATGCGGCAATACATCAACAACTGTGGCATATGACGACACACAACAGCACTTGAGCAAGCGACTACGACACGCAAGTCCAACTATCTACCAAACAACATGTAATAGGATGTGTCCGAGGCAATATAGGGCTGCAAGGGATATCACGGGTACGGAAACTAGAGCATCGCAACACAGATAGCAATAGATCAACAGGAGGGAATAAATACTATAAAAGTAAGATAGGTAGAAAGGGGGAGGTGCTCGCCTGAAAACATTGCCGAAGGGTTCATACGAAGATCGGGGCGAAGCTCACATCAACTCAACGGCCTTATCCGCGAAGAAGCAAAACACTAGAAGAAACACCGGATGCACTATTTAATACAACGGCAGAAGATCGGCATGATGCATGTATGATGCATGACATGGCAAGGGTGCAATGCGATTAGGTCATATTAAGCGGAACCGGGGTCCCGACAATTAATTAGACGGTTCAAGTTATTTAGAACCCCCGCAATTTAAATGTTGTGTTATCAAGACAAAAGATAGCACCGGTTCACTACACAAGTTTAGATGAGGCCAATATGAGACTAGATTTGCCCGCATATGGGCCCCATATGTAATTATTAGGTGAATCGGCATAAGGCCCCCAAACCACATGAATGTATGCATGCAAGTATGACAATTTAATATGCATCAGATATATCATTTATAAAATAAGGTCTCGGGTTTGGATTCACACATTTAGGGTTCGGCAGATCTTGGGGTTCCGGGGTTCGGGGTCGGTCTCAGGGTTCGGGGTTCGACGGATCGTTCTCAGATAACTGAGGTCGATCTTGGCGCATCCGCGGTGGTCGGGTCATGTTGTCGGTCTTGATGTCTCACGCGGAGTTCCTGGCGTCTCGGGAGGAAGTACTTGTTCTGGCGTCGGGGCATCGGATTTCCCCCGGTTGGTGTCGATCTTGTCGGTCCCGCGCAGTTGATCTTGGTGTTCCCGGATGATCTTGCCGACTCCATGCGAAGGCCTTGGCGCTCTAGATCGGTCTTCGGGGTCCGGGAATGGATCCTGCGGTTTCCATGACGGAGGTCTTGGCGTGCCGTTCCGGTGAACTTGGGGGATCCATGTCGGAGATCTTGGGGCACCAGCTTCGGTTCCATGAGGGAGAGCTCGTCGTTCTGTTGGTCGACCTCCGAGAGGGTCAAATCGATGTTGGAGAACTTGTTTCTTTGGACAACAGATACCACACAGGTATAGCCACATCACCACCACAACACCAGATCAACCCCAAAACATACCCTGCTCGGGCCAGCAGGGCGACGAGTTCCTGCAGAGGGCGATGCTGACGCGTCCAAGCGGTGGCCAGACCAAGGCTTGGGGGAAGATCAGGGCGGCGGAAGGTGACCTCGCGCGCAGGTGGTGGCCGACGGCGCCGCTGCTGCTGCCGGGGAGGTGGACGGAGGCGAGGTGCTGCGGGGCGGAGCCGAGGGGGCGAAGTAGCAGGGGCCGACGGGGCAAGGCTCGCCGGAACAGGGCAGAGGAGGCGAGGGCGCTGGGGAGGTAGGCGTCGGCGCGGCCGAGGGGAGGCCCGGGCGGGGAGGCGCCCGCGGCGAGCTCATGGAATGAGGACGACGGGAGCGCTTGGGAGGGAGGACCGACGAGGCGGACTGGCAGGAGGGGCTTGGCCGGCCGACGAGGCTTAAGGGCGCTGGGAGAACAGGGGCGCCCGGGCGGAAGGTGGCTGGTGGCCAAGGGAGAGACGGGCAGGCGGTCCGGCAGCGGCAGCCGAGGTTGGCCGGGGAAGAGAGGCTGCCGTGACGCGCTTCTTGAGGAGAGGGAGCTGGGGACGGCTAGCGGGGGAGGCCGGTTGCCGTGGCGAGGAAGGGCAGCGAGTGGAGCTTAAGGCGAGGAGGTCGAGATCGGCGGGCGCTTGAGAGGAGGGGGCGAGCAGGCGGGGCGCGGCAGTGGAGGCCGGGAGGCGGAGGTCGACGCGAGCTCAGGCCAGGCGGAGAAGCTGGCAGGCGAGGTCGGGAGGAGCGGAGGCGGCCGGCGATGAGGGGCGCTGCGCGCGGAGGGGCTGCTCGCGGGAGATTGAGGGAGGAGCGGGGCAGGTGGGGGTCAGAGGTGGGCCACGCGGGGTGGGGATCCCGAGGGGGGGTCGGGCGGTTGGTGGGGCGTTCGCCAGGCGTGTGTGCTGCGTGGCTGTGTGCGGGGTGGGTCTGGTGTGTGTGCTTGTGCGTGTGTGGCAGGTGGAGGGTTAGGTGGCAGCGGGTGATAGGGTTAGGGGAAGAGAGGGGTGAGGTGGCGGTCACGGATTGGTCCGGGTGAGGTGGCCAGAGGGTGTGGGTAGATAGGTTGGTAGCTGTAGGATTATGGGCTGATTAGGTGGACCGATTTAATCTGGGGGGTGGTCGTTCGGGTCGAATCGGCCCGTTCGACTGCCCCCACTAAAATAATTTAATATTTATTCATTTTAAATGCACCGTTTGCAAATCGATAGCAGACAAACAAAATATTCCGGAGACCCTGTTTTGGTTTTGAATAAAGATGGGGCGTTTTAGAAAACAAAACGGGCTTTGCGAAAATAGTTTTAGACAACAACACATGATGATGACGATGCAATGCACAAATTCAACGCGATTTTCTAGTAGTGGTTTTGCGGGATGCCACAATTCGACACCACTAACAAAGGATCTCGCCCTCGAGATCCGCCTCATGGTACCGGAAGGGAGGTCGGCGATCTGAACCTTCTCGCATCGTGTAGATCCTCGCGACACCACTAACAAGAGGTCGTTGTCCGTGATCGTCGGGAGAACACTCCGGGAACAAAAAGGTCGAAGGTAAAGGTATCGCAAATAAAGCCACCCCTAACTTCCGTGGACGGAGTAAAACTGTTGGATCCACTGATTCGAAGTACAAGAGCGAATGATAAGAGTAGTGGTATGGTAGCTACTCCATCCCGCACTCAAACCATTACTCTGCACACGAATAGGTGGATTATGCAACCAACTCTCGGAATCAGACTGAAGATCTCGACAAGCGAGGTTCGGAACAACGGAGTGATGCAGACTCTGCATCGGATCTGGCGTAGATGATGTCGTCACGTCGGAAAACACCGGAAGGCACGAGAAGGAACAAAGAGAAGTCCACCAGACGAAGGATTCCTCGGATAGCATGACGACCAGATGTAGCAACACCGTTACCACAGGAGGAAGCGAGACCCTGAAGGTACGACGGAATCCCAACCACGAGAAATCCTGGACTCGAAGAAGAGATAAGAGAGTAGATTCAAAACACGCAGAGGTAAGAGGAGAATAGCGAGGAGGGTAAGTAAAATCAGACCTAATCGAACTATTCAACCGCTTTTGCAAAAATAGTTTTGACACTCTACTTGCCGTTAGCTAGGTTATCCCACAGCTGGACTTGTGGTATCATAACCGCCGAGCTCGATACCACTCAGAACACCCTCGAATCGCACCTATGCAAGTTTTAGCGAAACCGCCAAACCCGCATAGAAACGATTCAAAGGTGCTCACCAGCACTTTCGTGCGGGTGGAAAACGAAGTAATAACATTACACAACAGTCCTCGATGGGACCCACGAGCAGATATATATACAACACGACTCCATGAGTCAAGAATACGAATATCGGTGGTACAAAGATCCAAATCACCTTGAAAAGATGGAGCGTCCGACTATGGACAAGATGCAAATGGGGCTAAGAGCCCCAAGAATAACCAATGGCGTCCATAACCTGCCGAGCCAAGCGGAAGGGTAACCCCGCTAACGACGCCGATCTCAAAACCTGCTTAAACAAAGGGTGCCGACAAAGGGCAAAAAGAAAAGAGGAGCGTCGATCGAGGCCAAGACACCATGAGGCTAGAATTGGCGGTCCTCGCCTACATAGGTATGGTGGATCGCGGCAAGAAAGATGCACTAAACAACCTATAGAGACTCGATAGAACTGGCGGTTATCGAGAGGGATAAGAATGACCTACCCGGATCCAACACGAAGCTAACACCAAACAAACCCATCCAGGTGTTTCCCCCTCGAGACCAAACGAGGAAGTCAACCGAGGAACTCACACAGTTGGCAGTTTTATTAATTCAGTTATCGTTGCAGCAATTACTAGTCAAGTATAGATAATCATCCTGACAAAATAAGCAGTGGGCACTTTTAGTTAACCATTCCGTTATACTTGCAACAGTTACTAATCAGATACAGATAGCATGAGATAAACCCCAAAACCCAGCAGTTGTTGGTACTTTGATTTAGCCATTCCGTTGAAGTTGTAATACTTACTAGTCAGGTACAATGGTCGCAAGCGACACTCCAAACAAGCAATTGTGGGCAGTATTATTAGCCATTCCATTATAGTGAAGCTGATTACTAGTCATTATAAAGTCAAATTTATAGCACTACTTTAGTTATGCTTGTCTATGGTCGAGATACTATGCTCCAAGTCGTCCATAACCGCGGACACGGCTTTCAGAAAGTTTTACCCGGCCGGGGTGCACCAATAGCAACACACGCTCGATCAACCTCGGAAAAACCAAATCAAAACCCAACGAGGCTTTCACGACTAAGCAATCACAGGATTCAGAAATATTTCAGGGGGCCACCCCATTGAGTAGACATAGAAGCTAATGACTCGAGACGGACTCAAGGTTTGGGTGGACGGCGGTAAACGACTGGGAACCCGAAAGTGTGACTGGGCTTGTCGATACCGCGAAAACGTGTCCCGATCCTAAACAGTACAGGTGCTCCTCGCACAATCGTAAATACATAAGTAGCATGGCATAAGTACAGGATAGTAAATAAAACCTCAAACTAGTTGTGGCCCCAAGAAATAAGACTGAATCAAGCTCTGGCTCAGGGGGGTCCCATATACCTCCCGGATGTGGATAGCGCGATAATTCAAGGAACAGGTATCAAGTACTCGGGGTCCTACGGGACACAAGTGGGCGTTCGGAAACCAAATATTATCTGTCACCCACCGATGCCTCTGCTTACTTCAATTTTAGTTGTTAAACAGAAATTAAAGTGAACGATAGTAAAACTAGGATCATCTCCAACATCAACATGCGGCAATACATCAACAACTGTGGCATATGACGACACACAACAGCACTTGAGCAAGCGACTACGACACGCAAGTCCAACTATCTACCAAACAACATGTAATAGGATGTGTCCGAGGCAATATAGGGCTGCAAGGGATATCACGAATGCGAAACTAGAGCATCGCAACACGAGATAGCAATAGATCAACAGGAGGAATAAATACTATAAAAGTAAGATAGGTAGAAAGGGAGGTGCTACTTTGAAAACATTGCGAAGGGTTCATACGAAGATCGGTGAAGCTCACATCAACTCAACGGCCTTATCCGAAGAAGCAAAACACTAGAAGAAACACGGATGCACTATTTAATACAACGGCAGAAGATCGGCATGATGCATGTATGATGCATGACATGGCAAGGGTGCAATGCGATTAGGTCATATTAAGCGGAACCGGGGTCCCGACAATTAATTAGACGGTTCAAGTTATTTAGAACCCCCGCAATTTAAATGTTGTGTTATCAAGACAAAAGATAGCACCGGTTCACTACACAAGTTTAGATGAGGCCAATATGAGACTAGATTTGCCCGCATATGGGCCCCATATGTAATTATTAGGTGAATCGGCATAAGGCCCCCAAACCACATGAATGTATGCATGCAAGTATGACAATTTAATATGCATCAGATATATCATTTATAAAATAAGGTCTCGGGTTTGGATTCACACATTTAGGGTTCAGATCTTGGGGTTCGGTTGGGTCGGTCTCGGGGTTCGGGTTCGACGGATCGTTCTCGATAACGAGGTCGATCTTGGCGCATCCCATGGTCGGGTCATGTTGTCGGTCTTGATGTCTCACGCGGAGTTCCTGGCGTCTCGGGAGGAAGTACTTGTTCTGGCGTCGGGGCATCGGATTTCCCCCGGTTGGTGTCGATCTTGTCGGTCCCGCGCAGTTGATCTTGGTGTTCCCGGATGATCTTGCCGACTCCATGCGAAGGCCTTGGCGCTCTAGATCGGTCTTTGGGGTCCGGGAATGGATCCTGCGGTTTCCATGACGGAGGTCTTGGCGTGCCGTGCCGGTGAACTTGGGGGATCCATGTCGGAGATCTTGGGGCACCAGCTTCGGTTCCATGAGGGAGAGCTCGTCGTTCTGTTGGTCCACCTCCGAGAGGGTCAAATCGATGTTGGAGAACTTGTTTCTTTGGACAACAGATACCACACAGGTATAGCCACATCACCACCACAACATCAGATCAACCCCAAAACATACCCTGCTCGGGCAGGAGGCGACGAGTTCTGCAGAGGCGTCTTGTGGCGTCAGCGGTGGCCAGACCAAGGCTTGGGGGAAGATCAGGGCGGCGGAAGGTGACCTCGCGCGCAGGTGGTGGCCGACAACGCCGCTGCTGCTACCGGGGAGGTGGACGGAGGTGCTGAGGCGGAGCCGAGGCCAATGTGAGGGCCGACAGGGCAAGGCTCGCTAAGCAGAGGCGAGGCTGGGAGTGGCGTCATGGCCGAGGAGATGCCAGGCGGCGTGGGAGGCGCCCGTGGCGGAGCTCATGAACAGACAGACGACAGGGAGCTCTTGCGGAGGAGGAGGACCGATGAGGCCGACTGGCGGGAGGGCTTGCAGGCGCCGCCCGACTTGAGGCTTGGGGGAGAAGCGAGGCGGGGAAGGTGGCTGGGTGGCTGTGGGGAGGAGACAGGGGACGGGCGGCGGTCCGCCAGGCGGGCGGCGGCCAAGCGGGAAGAGAGGCTGTGACGCTGGCTGTGACGGAGAGGGAGCTCGGGGGGCTAAGCGGTGAGGCCAGCGGTTCTTGTGGCGAGGAAGGGCAGCAGGTGGAGCTTAAGGCGGCGAGGAGGTCGAGGCTTCGGCCGGCTGAGAGAGGAGGGTGCAGGCGGCCAGGCGGCCTTCAGTGGAGGCCAGGCGGAGAGTCGTGAGCTCGAAAGGCCAGGCGGAGAAGCTGCGGGGCGAGGGAGGTCGCCGGAGGAGGAGGCGGCGATGAGGGGCGCTGCGCGCGAAGGGGCTGCTCGCGGGAGATTGAGGGAGGAGCGGGGCAGGTGGGGGTCAGAGGTGGGCCACGCGGGGTGGGGATCACGAGGGGGGGGTCGGGCGGTTGGTGGGGCGTTCGCCAGGCGTGTGTGCTGCGTGTGTCTTGGGTGGAGTGGTGTGTGTGTGTGTGTGTGGCAGGTGGAGGGTTAGGTGTGGCGGGTGATAGGGTTAGGGGAAGAGAGGGGTGAGGTGGCGGTCACGGATTGGTCCGGGTGAGGTGGCCAGAGGGTGTGGGTAGATAGGTTGGTAGCTGTAGGATTATGGGCTGATTAGGTGGACCGATTTAATCTGGGGGGTGGTCGTTCGGGTCGAATCGGCCCGTTCGACTGCCCCCACTAAAATAATTTAATATTTATTCATTTTAAATGCACCGTTTGCAAATCGATAGCAGGCAAACAAAATATCCCGGAGACCCGGTTTTGGTTTTGAATAAAGATGGGGCGTTTTAGAAAACAAAACGGGCTTTGCGAAAATAGTTTTAGACAACAACACATGATGATGACGATGCAATGCACAAATTCAACGCGATTTTCTAGTAGTGGTTTTGCGGGATGCCACAATTCGACACCACTAACAAAGGATCTCGCCCTCGAGATCCGCCTCATGGTACCGGAAGGGAGGTCGGCGATCTGAACCTTCTCGCATCGTGTAGATCCTCGCGACACCACTAACAAGAGGTCGTTGTCCGTGATCGTCGGGAGAACACTCCGGGAACAAAAAGGTCGAAGGTAAAGGTATCGCAAATAAAGCCACCCCTAACTTCCGTGGACGGAGTAAAACTGCTGGATCCACTGATTCGAAGTAGAAGAGCGAATGATAAGAGTAGTGGTATGGTAGCTACTCCATCCCGCACTCAAACCATTACTCTGCACACGAATAGGTGGATTATGCAACCAACTCTCGGAATCAGACTGAAGATCTCGACAAGCGAGGTTCGGAACAACGGAGTGATGCAAACTCTGCATCGGATCCGGCGTAGATGATGTCGTCGCGTCGGAAAACACCGGAAGGCACGAGAAGGAACAAAGAGAAGTCCACCAGACGAAGGATTCCTCGGATAGCATGACGACCAGATGTAGCAACACCGTTACCACAGGAGGAAGCGAGACCCTGAAGGTACGACGGAATCCCAACCACGAGAAATCCTGGACTCGAAGAAGAGATAAGAGAGTAGATTCAAAACACGCAGAGGTAAGAGGAGAATAGCAGAGGGGTAAGGAGTAAAATCAGACCTAATCAGAACTATTCAACCGTTTTTGCAAAAATAGTTTTGACACTCTACTTCGCCGTTAGCTAGGTTATCCTACAGGCTGGACTTGTGGGGTATCGCAACTGCTGAGCTCTGATACCACTCTGTAACACCCTCAGAATCGTACCTATGCAAGTTTTAGCGAAACCCGCCAAACCCGCATAGAAACGATTCAAAGGTGCCCACCAGGCACTTTCGTGCGGGTGGAAAACGAAGTAATAACATTACACAACAGTCCTCGATGGGACCCACAGAACAGATATATTTACAACACGACTCCATGAGTCAAGAATACAGATATACGGTACA
This sequence comes from Avena longiglumis, assembly GCA_030063025.1. Lineage (NCBI taxonomy): Eukaryota > Viridiplantae > Streptophyta > Magnoliopsida > Poales > Poaceae > Avena > Avena longiglumis. The sequence goes on along the minus strand of CP125974.1, from coordinate 447,942,705 downwards.
AAGATCCAAATCACCTTGAAAAGATGGAGCGTCCGACTACGGACAAGATGCAAATGGGGCTAAGAGCCCTGAAGAATAACCAATGGCGTCCATAACCACCGAGGCCAAGCCGAAGGGTAACCACGCTAACGACGTCGATCTCAAAACCTGCTTAAACAAAAGGGGTGCCGACAAAGGGCAAAAGAAAAGAGGCGTCGATCTTGAGGCCGATGCAGCGAGGCTAGATCGGCGGTCCTCGCCTACATAGGTATGGTGGTGGCGGCGGCGGCAGCATGCACTAAACAACCTATAGAGACTCGATAACTGGCGGTTATCGAGAGGATAAGAATGACCTACCGGATCCAACACGAAGCTAACACCAAACAAACCCATCCAGTGTTTCCCCTCGAGACCAAACGAGAAGTCAATCGAGGAACTCACCAGGTTTGGCAGTTTATTAATTCGATTATCGTTGCAGCAATTACTAGTCAAGTATAGATAATCATCGACAAAATAAGCGTTGGGCACTTTTAGTTAACCATTCCGTTATACTTGCAATTGATTACTAATCGGAATCTGAGATAGCATGAGATAAACCCCAAAACCCAGTTGTTGGTACTTTGATTTAGCCATTCCGTTGAAGTTGTAATACTTACTAGTCGGTACAATGGTATAGCGACACTCCAAACAAGCAATTGTGGGCGTATTATTAGCCATTCCATTATAGTGAAGTTGATTACTAGTCATTATAAAGTCAAATTTATAGCACTACTTTAGTTATGCTTGTCTATGGTCGAGAATCTTGTGCTCCAAGTCGTCCATAACGCGGACACGGCTTTGAGAAAGTTTTACCGGCGGGGTGCACCAATAGCAACACACGCTCGATCAACCTCGGAAAAACCAAATCAAAACCCAACGAGGCTTTCACGACTAAGCAATCACGATTGAAATATTTGAGGCCACCCATTGAGTAGACCTTAACGAAGCTAGTGACTCGAGACGGACTCAAGGTTTGGGTGGACGGTGAACTCGGGAACCCGAAAGTGTGATTGGGCTTGTCGATACCAAAAACGTGTCCCGATCCTAAGCAGACAGTGCTCCTCGCTGTCGTAAATACATAAGTAGCATGGCATAAGTACAGGATAGTAAATAAAACCTCAAACTAGTTGTGGCCCCAAGAAATAAAATGAATCAAGCTCGCTCGGGGGTCCCATATACCTCCGGATGTGGATAGCGATAATTCAAGAACATGTATCAAGTACTCGGGGTCCCACGGGACACAAGTGGGCGTTCGGAACCAAATATTATCTATCACCCATCGATGCCTCCGCTTACTTCAATTTTAGTTGTTAAACAGAAATTAAAGTGAGCGATAGTAAAACTAGGATCATCTCCAACATCAACATGCGGCAATACATCAACAATCGTGGCATATGACGACACAACAAGACTTGAGCAAGCGACTACGACACGCATAAGTCCAACTATCTACCAAACAACGGGTAATAGGATGTGTCCGAGGCAATATAGGGCTGCAAGGGATATCACGGCACGGAAACTAGAGCATCGCAACACGGATAGCAATAGATCAACAGGAGGAATAAATACTATAAAAGTAAGATAGGTAGAAAGGGAGGTGCTACTTTGAAAACATTGCCGAAGGTTCATACGAAGATCGGTAAGCTCACATCAACTCAACGGCCTTATCCGAAGAAGCAAAACACTAGAAGAAACACGGATGCACTATTTAATACAACGGCAGAAGATCGGCATGATGCATGTATGATGCATGACATGGCAAGGGTGCAATGCGATTAGGTCATATTAAGCGGAACCGGGGTCCCGACAATTAATTAGACGGTTCAAGTTATTTAGAACCCCCGCAATTTAAATGTTGTGTTATCAAGACAAAAGATAGCACCGGTTCACTACACAAGTTTAGATGAGGCCAATATGAGACTAGATTTGCCCGCATATGGGCCCCATATGTAATTATTAGGTGAATCGGCATAAGGCCCCCAAACCACATGAATGTATGCATGCAAGTATGACAATTTAATATGCATCAGATATATCATTTATAAAATAAGGTCTCGGGTTTGGATTCACACATTTAGGGTTCGGCAGATCTTGGGGTTCCGGGGTTCGGGGTCGGTCTCGTGGTCCGAGTTGACGGATCGTTCTCGGATAACTGAGGTCGATCTTGGCGCATCCGCGGTGGTCGGGTCATGTTGTCGGTCTTGATGTCTCACGCGGAGTTCCTGGCGTCTCGGGAGGAAGTACTTGTTCTGGCGTCGGGGCATCGGATTTCCCCCGGTTGGTGTCGATCTTGTCGGTCCCGCGCAGTTGATCTTGGTGTTCCCGGATGATCTTGCCGACTCCATGCGAAGGCCTTGGCGCTCTAGATCGGTCTTCGGGGTCCGGGAATGGATCCTGCGGTTTCCATGACGGAGGTCTTGGCGTGCCGTGCCGGCGAACTTGGGGGATCCATGTCGGAGATCTTGGGGCACCAGCTTCGGTTCCATGAGGGAGAGCTCGTCGTTCTATTGGTCGACCTCCGAGAGGGTCAAATCGATGTTGGAGAACTTGTTTCTTTGGACAACGGATACCACACAGGTATAGCCACATCACCACCACAACACCAGATCAACCCCAAAACATACCCTGCTCGGGCGGCCAGCGGCGAGTTCTGCAGAGGGCGTCTTGTGCGTCAGCGGTGGCGGACCAAGGCTTGGCGGAAGATCAGGCGGGAAGGTGACCTCGCGCAGGTGGTGGCCAGCAGCGCCTGCTGCCTTGGGGGAGGTGGACGGAGGCGAGGTGCTGAGGCGGGCAGTAGGGCGAGCGGGCAAGGCTCATGCGGAACAGGCAGAGGCGAGGCTGGAGGTAAGGGCGTCGGGCCGAGGAGGCCCGGCGGTGGGAGGGCGGCGGCGGAGCTCGCGGAACAGAGGACGACGGGGAGCGCTTGCGGGAGGGGGAGGAGGACCGACGAGGCGGACTGGCGGCGGGGAGGGCTTGCGCCGGCGCCGGTCGATGAGGCTTGAGGGCGCACGGGGAGAACGGGCATGGCTGGCGGAAGGTGGCTGGTGGCCGTGAGAGGAGACGGGCAGGCGGTCCGGCCAGGCGGCAGCCGAGGTTGGCCGGCGGGGAAGAGAGGCTGCGCGGCGACGCTGCTGACGGAGGAGAGGGGAGCTCGGGGCAGCTAAGCGCGAGGCGGAGCCAGTTCTTGCGAGGAAGGGGCAGTGAGGTGGAGCTTAAGCGGCGAGAGGTCGAGCTCGGCGGTATGAGAGGAGGGTGCCGGAAGGCGGCAGGCGACGCCTTCGGTGGGCCGGCGGGAGGCGGAGGTCGGCTGTGAGCTGGGGAGAGGGAGGTCGCCGGAGGCGGAGGCGGCCGACGATGAGGGCGCTGTGAGGGGCTGCTCATGGGAGATTGAGGGAGGCCAGGCGGTGGGGGTCGAGGTGGGCCCGGGTGGGGATCACGAGGGGTCGGCGGTTGGTGGGCGTTCGCGGTAGCGTGTCTGCGTGGCTGTGCTTGGGGTGGGTCAGTGTGTGTGCTTGTGCGTGTGTGGCAGGTGGAGGGTTAGGTGGCAGCGTGTGATAGGGTTAGGGGAAGAGAGGGGTGAGGTGGCGGTCACGGATTGGTCCGGGTGAGGTGGCCAGAGGGTGTGGGTAGATAGGTTGGTAGCTGTAGGATTATGGGCTGATTATGTGGACCCATTTAATCTGGGGGGTGGTCGTTCGGGTCGAATCGGCCCATTCGACTGCCCCCACTAAAATAATTTAATATTTATTCATTTTAAATACACCATTTGCAAATCGATAGCAGACAAACAAAATATTCCGGAGACCCGGTTTTGGTTTTGAATAAAGATGGGGCGTTTTAGAAAACAAAACGGGCTTTGCGAAAATAGTTTTAGACAACAACACATGATGATGACGATGCAATGCACAAATTCAACGCGATTTTCTAGTAGTGGTTTTGCGGGATGCCACAACTAGTCACCGCTTAGCGGTCAGCGTAAGAAAAGCGATTCATTGCGGGGAGGATGATGAAATTGCAATTTGGGCTGGGCTGTCATTGGCTGCTTTGTTTCATTTTTTTATACTGAATGCTTTTTGGTTCTGTTTAGTAGTATAAACCAACTTTCAAAATAAAATAATATTTTAAATCTTTTTAGGTTCTATTTATTAATTAAATAAAATGGGCTATGGTTTATTAATAAAACAAGGTTTGGTTTATTTAATAAAATCTCTATTTGAAATCCAAATACTTTCAAAACCAAATCAGTAGGTTTTATTTGAGAATATAAGATACTTGAAATACTTGTTAAAATAAAATAACATTTTATTATAGGGTCCATTAATAATTAAATAAAATGGGCCTTAGTTATTAATTCAAATAGGATTTATTTTATTGAGATATTAATTTGAAATCTAAAATAAAACCAAAAACCTTTAATAGGTTTTATTAGAGAATGTAAAATAATTGAGAAAAAAATAATTTAATAAATCTTGATGTTTTAATTTAAATGGTAAATCCTTTCATAATAAAATTTGATATTAATTCCTTATTATTTTATTTTAAATAAACCTTTTGTTATTTTTATTCAAAACTAAATGTTTTTAATTCCCAAAGTTTTGGTCAAGATTTAATTTGGCTTTATTAAATAATTTTTATTTATAAATCCACCTTTTCTTTCGAAAACCAATCCTTTTATTTAAAGGATCCAATAATAGTAATTCCAAAACATTTTTAATTTCCTTTATTAAATGTTTATCTTTATGATTCCCTTTAGGATTTTATTTACTTTAAATTGGTTTGAGGTTCCTATTTAAATTCCAAAAAGTTTCTTCTGGCTCTGAAAATTAAACAAAGTTTTAATTTTATTCATTTATTTTCACATTACAAGATTTGGAAAATCTTGGGATGTGACAGGCTACCACCCTTAAAATATATCTCGTCCCGAGATTTGGGAAGGCTAGGGTTACAATCAAGTTCAAACAACTAGGGTACTACCACCCTTAAAATTTTCAAACAAAAATTACACATTGGCCTTCTTGGGTCCTGGGATTTCTCTATGTTAAATCTTTGCTTTATTCCTATGCTTGACTCATTAACCAAGATTGAGCTTCTCCATAGGCTTGTTCAACTTGTTCTTCATCCTTTCTGGACAGTTGCTTGCATAGTGTCCTGGGTTCTTGCAGTTGAAGCAATGAATGTCATTGAGTTCTTTACGTGGCTCTTGTGGGCAAGTTGCTACATAATGACCTGGTTAAATTCTGATTGTTGCACCACACTTGGTCAATCCCTTTATTCTTCTTGTTCTCTGGGCATCCACTGGAGTAGTGTCCCATTTCCTTACATTTACGACATTGTACAAGGCTCATGTCTTGCTTGGGCTTCTTGATTTTCTTTGATCCTTTGAATTTGGTTGTCTTGTTTGGAGGTATGAGTGGTCCTTTTCCTTTGGTAGACTTGGATCCTTCTTGTTTCCTTTGTTCTACCATGGCATAGATGGGACATAGGCCAGGAGTATGATCACTTCCTTCACAAAGGTAGCAAGTAGCTTGAGAGGTGGGGCATTCTCCAACAGGATGGTCTTCTTCACAATTGGGGCATTGTCCTTCATGCTCCGTGGAAGTATGATCCTTGTCTCCACAAATAATGCAAGTTGGGGCTCCATCTAGAACAACATTCTTATCATCCTTGTTATCATACACACTTCTAGGATAGCTTTCTTCTATGCTAATCATTTGATTAGTAACCTTAAGCATTAGTTGAGATTGTTCCTCCAAAAACTTTTGCAGTGTTGGATCTTTATCACTATTGTTGGCTAGGAACTGAGCTGTCAGTTGGTTCAACTGATGTTGGGTTGCTATGAGCTCTCTCATGCTGTCAGTCTGGTTGGTGTTGGTGTCATCAACCTTGATGTTGGAGTCCTTTGGAGTAGACATCTGTTTTGGTTTGAAGGGAGTTTAGAATAGGCAAGATATTTCTAAGGAAATATTTCTAATCACACACATCACATATCACACAAACAATGTGCATGCAATCATAAGTCAAACATTTCACTCAAACAACAAAGTTCAAGCACACACTTAGGCAACAAAATATTTTTGTTACACCACATAAGTTGGTGTGTTTGACTTAACTAAATTATGGTGGTCCATCTATATGGTTCACTTGTGATCTTTCTTCTCTTTGCATGAGATCATGGCTTCCTTGAGACAAACTCTTGGTTACATCACTTTAAGGTTGTTGATGGCTCCTTCTTATTTTGCATTCCCTCAGTCTCTAAATTTTTAGAGTAAGACTTCCTTGTCTCATTTGTGGTCCTTTGTGATACCCATGTTGGAAGTCTTTGGTGAACATGCCGAAGATGTTGAAGTCATTAGAGTTGAAGATGTTGAAGTCACCCTTTGCATATGGTGTAATCCTTGGCCATGGGTAGGTTTTTCCATCAAGTTGAAGTAGAAAAGAAGTAGAGTTGAAACCAAAATGGTGGAGGAAAGAGTTTACAAGTGTTTTTGTAAATAAGTTTTTGGATCAAAATATACCTCCTATTTTTCTAAGGGTTTTTGTCCAATCCTAGGGTTTACAAATCCTATAGGCAACACAATGCTCTGATACCATCTGTAGGGGTCCCAACCTGATAAGGTAGAGTCCTCCTGTGTTTTACAATGCTAGTCCCTGGATCAATAGCTAGCATCCACAGTAAAGATGTAATATCAAGATACAAAGGTCATAATATAAATTTATAACCAGGAATAACATAGTTTTATTACATCATATATAGCTCATTTGGCTATTACATTACATTGCAGCGGAATAAATATAGTCATGGGTCCTTCATCTTCAAAGTGCCACAGGCAGATGTTGGTTGTAGTATTTGTAATCCTAGTCAATCAAACAATCTTCATTTTAAAACAATCAACCTGCAACATTACAAGTTACAGCCACAAGGGTCAATACATTTTGAATTGTATTGGCAAGCTTCACTTTTATGTGTATAAGGGTGGATCCTATCACTATATGCATATTTGGCTAAGTAGAGTTCAAGGCTTATTTGCATAAAGCAATATTTTTGTCCTATCTTTTCAAAAAGGGTTTTAAGTCATTTGTCAAATATCTTTTCCAAGAATCCCTTGAACTCCTTGGTAGAAACTCAAGTGTTCAAGTCCTTGTCAAAATTCCTTGAGCATCTTGGTAACCCCAAGTGCATCAAGTTTTATCAAAACTCATGAGTTCCTTGGTAACCCCAAGTACATCATGCTCTTGAGCACCTTGGTAACCCCAAGTGCAACAAGCTGAATAAAGTTTCTTTGAATTCCTTGGTAGACACACAAGGGCATCAAGTTTTTATATTAGAAATTGGAATGTCGAGATCTCCCATAGTTCAAACTTTAGTTGCTCAGTATTGTCCATAACCGGGGACACGGCTAAGTACTTAGATTTTATTAACTTTTGCAGAAGGAGTACACTTTACCCACATGACACAATCCCATCTTGTTGCCACCAGTGGCCTACTGGATTAGTGCTCACCAAGATGGAGTACTGGCAGACTGAGAATGTGAGGAAGTCTTTCCAAGAGGTCCTCCCATACATCATTGCTAGCTTGTCTTCAGCCCCCATGAAGCATTCCAGATCCCCATGTCCGGTAACTAAAGACAATGTATGGGTCTTCCTAATGTAGTTGACTAAGCCAGAGCCATAATAGCATGTGGTTGTACACGAAAGCCACAATTGGAGACACATGTTCAATCTCTAAGTTTCCTAGGTGGTTTCCATTTGGAGCACAACACAAAGTGATTGCCATAGACATGGTTCCCTTTTGTTGCCATCTTCTCCAAAACATAAAGTGTCCACCACCTAGGTGGTTCATTGAATCCTTGTTTTATTATATAAAACACAAGTCCTTTTCTCATCCTTTGTAAAATCTCAACATGTATCTCTTTTCAAAACCTAGCATGTCTAAGCATGTACAACTTCAATATTTTTACTAAGGAGTGTATAGGGAATTCTATTAGGATTAGCATAGCATAAGTACAAAACATTTTTCATGCATGTTTACAAAATCCATTAAGTATACTGAAAATAGTAGGTCTTTTGTATGATAGTGTATCTTGCCTTTTTGTTAGGGAATGAGAGTTATTCCTTGATCTTGCTAGTCTCACACTTTGCTAATTTCACTACAATCAAACAAGCATAGTATCAAGTAGCATTCCAAACCAACAATCAAATAATATTTCACATACACAAAGCAATGGATCCTAAGTCATGCAAAAGAGGGTTCTATTGCAAGGTTGGTCTCTAATAGGTTTATAAACTTTGTAAGGTCCACATTGGTCATTTACCAAAATGGCAAAGTCATTAGTTAGAGGGTTTTGCTCAAAGTCTATTTTAAAATCCATTCTACATTTTATGTGGTGAAAATTATTCTTTTCAAAGCAAAACTTTATGTTTTTCACCAAGTGAGTTGCCCTTGGTAAGGCTTGGTGTTTTTGGGTCAGTAATTTTGGTCCATAACATTTTCCCAAGGTTTTTCTTGCAAAAACATTTCCATAATAAAATCAATGAGTTTATTTGGCTAGAAAATGGCTAAGTTAAATAATTCAACTTAAATTTCACAAAGATCATTTTTAACACTATGGGTTGGTTCCTAGGGTCAGTAAGGTCACACAAATCCATTTTGCAAAAGATTTAATCATAGAATCAATTTTAACCAATTTTTCTACTCTAAACAAGTACACAAATGTTTCTGTACATTCAAACAAGCTAATAGATACTATTTTAAAAACTAAGGCCATGGTTAGCTAGGGCTTGTTCTCCTGATTTCATTGATATAAAATTTGCCAAATTTGGACGTGTGGATCAAAAGTTATAAGGGTTTGAAAATCCTATCTAAATCAGATTTCAAATCTGTTTTTAAATCAAAAGGTGACACGCGGCGTGTTCTTACTGGTCGATACCGGTTCGGCTGGATCGTCTACTGGGGTGCGTTGGATCTAACTGAAAATGTGCGGTGCAGATCGACGCATACCCCTTCGGTAAGTGGTTCTATTATATCCATCCGATCGACATCGGACGGCTCCTGCTGCCTGGCCAAGGACTGGCGGCGCTAGGTCGACGGCGAGCGGCGGAACGGCTAGTTGGCGGCGGCGCTAGCGAAACAGGACGCGAAACAGAGGGGGAGTGTGCTCACTGGGTTCGTGGAGCGATGCTGACGCTCAACGTGGGACTGGTCCGTCGAGGGGCGCACGGGGACGGGCAGAATTCCTCGCCGGAGTTGGTTCTGGCGACGGACGCGCTCGGTCGAGGTCGAAGATGGCTCTGTGGTCCACGAGAAGATAAACGGAGGGCTGGGTTAGCTGCGTAGGACCATGGCAAAAATGTGTGCGTGATTCAGAGGGCACGGGGTGGTCGAGGCTTACTGGGGATCGTCGCCGGAGAAGAAGCAGACACGGCGGTGCTCTGTGCTTGACGAAGGCGAAGATTGGGGGCGCCCTAAGACAAACGGAAAGTGCTGTTAGGTTCGTCTGAGCTTGGTGATCATCATCGTGTTCTCTGGGAGGAGAGGGGTGACCGGAATCTACCTGTGGGGCTCGTCGAAGAAGGAGGCAGGCGGTGGTGTCGATGGTCGAGGTGGTTGTCGATGCTCTGGGTCGTTCGGGGAAAGCTGGTGCTACGGGGATGATCGCCAGGAGGTGTGGATCAAGAGAGCATGGTCGAGGAGGCAAGGGGCGGCGAGTTTTGGCCGGAATTGGCGAGGAAGGTCGTCGGAGCGGCGGCGGTACCGAGAGAAATGGAGGCAGCCTAGGGGCAGAGTGGAGGCGTCGTCTGGGGGAAATGACAGAGGAGAGGGAGGCGCTTAAAAGGGCGTGGTCGCGACGAGGAATTAACACGGCGTTAAGGCGAATTGATCTCGGCATTCAAGGGCAGCAACGGCAGCGTCGTCTGGGGAAAACAGGGTCGTGCGGGGGAAGAACAAGAGCAGTAGGGTGTGGGGTCCGCTGGCAGTGAAAGAAAAGAAGAAGGGGAGGGGTCCACTAGTCAGAGGGTGGAGCTTAAGGCGGCGAGGAGGTCGAGCTCGGCCGGTATGAGAGGAGGGTGCCGGCGGCGGGGCGGCGGCGGCGCTCGTGGAGGCAGCGGGAGGCGGAGGTCGGCGAGCTGTGTGGCGGGCGGAGAAGCTGTGGGGCAGGGGCGAGGGAGGTCACCGGAGGAGCGGAGGCGGCCGATGAGGCGGAGAGGCTGCTGAGGGGAGATTGAGGGAGGAGCGGGTGGGGTCGAGGTGGGCCACGCGGGGTGGGGATCCCGAGGGGGGGGGTCGGCGGTTGGTGGGGCGTTCGCCAGGCGTGTGTGTTGCGTGGCTGTGTGCGGGGTGGGTCTGGTGTGTGTGCTTGTGCGTGTGTGGCAGGTGGAGGGTTAGGTGGCGTGGTGATAGGGTTAGGGAAGAGAGGGTGAGGTGGCGGTCACGGATTGGTCCGTGAGGTGGCGGAGGGTGTGGGTAGATAGGTTGGTAGCTGTAGGATTATGGGCTGATTAGGTGGACCGATTTAATCTGGGGGGTGGTCGTTCGGGTCAAATCGGCCCGTTCGACTGCCCCCACTAAAATAATTTAATATTTATTCATTTTAAATGCACCGTTTGCAAATCGATAGCAGACAAACAAAATATTCCGGAGACCCGGTTTTGGTTTTGAATAAAGATGGGGCGTTTTAGAAAACAAAACGGGCTTTGCGAAAATAGTTTTAGACAACAACACATGATGATGATGATGCAATGCACAAATTCAACGCGATTTTCTAGTAGTGGTTTTGCGGGATGCCACAACTAGTCAGCTGCTTAGCGCGTCGGTAGTAAGAAAACGATTGACTTTGGGGGAGGGATGATGGAAATTGCGAGTGGGCTGGACTGGGCCTGTCGACTGGGCTGCTTTGTTTCATTTTTTTTAGACTGAATGCTTTTTCTTTTTCTATTTTGAATTTCTGTTTTAAATTTCAATCAACTTATTCAATCATTCAAACAATTCAAACATTCATTAAACCTTGCATTGTGTTTTTGGTTCTGTTTAGTAGTATAAACCAACTTTCAAAATAAAATAATATTTTAAATCTTTTTAGGTTCTATTTATTAATTAAATAAAATGGGCTATGGTTTATTAATAAAACAAGGTTTGGTTTATTTAATAAAATCTCTATTTGAAATCCAAATACTTTCAAAACCAAATCAGTAGGTTTTATTTGAGAATATAAGATACTTGAAATACTTGTTAAAATAAAATAACATTTTATTATAGGGTCCATTAATAATTAAATAAAATGGGCCTTAGTTATTAATTCAAATAGGATTTATTTTATTGAGATATTAATTTGAAATCTAAAATAAAACCAAAACCCTTTAATAGGTTTTATTAGAGAATGTAAAATAATTGAGAAAAAAATAATTTAATAAATCTTGATGTTTTAATTTAAATGGTAACTCCTTTCATAATAAAATTTGATATTAATTCCTTATTATTTTATTTTAAATAAACCTTTTGTTATTTTTATTCAAAACTAAATGTTTTTAATTCCCAAAGTTTTGGTCAAGATTTAATTTGGCTTTATTAAATAATTTTTATTTATAAATCCACCTTTTCTTTTTAAAACCAATCCTTTTATTTAAAGGATCCAATAATAGTAATTCCAAAACATTTTTAATTTCCTTTATTAAATGTTTATCTTTATGATTCCCTTTAGGATTTTATTTACTTTAAATTGGTTTGAGGTTCCTATTTAAATTCCAAAAAGTTTCTTCTGGCTCTGAAAATTAAACAAAGTTTTAATTTTATTCATTTATTTTCACATTACAAGATTTGGAAAATCTTGGGATGTGACAATCCTGCTGCCCATCTTAATAGCTTTGTTGAACTTTGTGAGATGCAAAAGTATAAGGATGTAGATGGAGATATTATTAAGCTCAGGCTTTTCCTTTATCCTTGAGGGGAAAAGCTAAAGAATGGTTGCTATCCTTGCCTAAAAATAGTATTAATTCTTGGACTAAGTGCAAAGATGCTTTTATTGGAAAGTACTATCCTCCTTCTAAGATTATTTCTATGAGAAGTGACATTATGAAATTTAAACAACTTGATAGTGAAGATGTTGCTCCTGCTTGGGAAAGAATGAAATCTTTGGTTAAAAGTTTCCCTACTCATGGACTCACTGCTTGGATGATTATCCAGACTTTTTATGCAGGTTTGAACTTCTCCTCAAGAAACCTGTTGGATTCTGCTGCTGGAGGTACCTTCATGGGCCTCGCCTTGGGTGCTACAACAAGGCTACTTGATAATATGATGGTTAACTACTCTGAATGGCATGTTGAGAGAGCTCCACATGGTAAGAAGGTAAATTCTGTTGAGGAAACTTCCTCTTTGAGTGAAAAGATTGATGCTATTATGGCTATGCTTGTTAATGGGAAAGCTCCTCTAGATCCTAATAGTGTTCACTTAGCCTCTTTGGTTGCTCAAGAAGAGCAAGTTGATGTGAACTTCATTAGAAACAACAATTTCGACAACAATGCCTATAGGAACAATTTTGGTAGCAACAACAATTATAGGCCTTATCCTCCTAATAATGGCAGTTCCTATGGAAGCTCTTACAATAATGCTAGAAGTGCCCCCTGTGAACTTGAAGTAATGCTCAAGGACTTTATAAGTAAAAAAACCACTTTCAATAAGACTATAGAGGAAAAGCTTTTAACTATCGAGAAAAATAATCCTCTTTGTCTGAAGCTCAAACTTCCTTGGTTAATAAAATGCCTGCTAAACCTGAAACTATGGAAAACACCTTTGCTACTGCTCATGCCATACAAGTTACTATTGATGAAAATGTTAGGTTGTTAGCTCTACTTCATGCTAGGTGGTAAAGGGAAGCTGAAATTGATAGAAACAATAGTGTGTGCATTATCACCACTAAACCACAAGTAGCCCCTATTCCTCCTCCTACTATGCCTAAGCCTAGTGAGCCTACTACTAGTGATGCTAAGTTTGACTTTGATATTGATGGTTGCAATATTTCTTAAGTGATTATGTTCTTGCAAAAGCTTGCTAGAAGTCCTAATGCTAGTGATATGCATGTTGCCTTTACCAAACACATTACAGATGCTCTTGTTAAGATTAAGGAAGAGAAGCTAAAACACAAAGCTTCTATTCCTAGGAAAGTAGAAGATGGTTGGGAACCCATTATTAATATGCAAGTGAATGACTTTGATCTCAAAGCTTCATGTGATCTTGGTTCTAGTGTCTCTATTATGCCTAGGAGGATTTATGAAATGCTTGATTTGCCACCATTAGAAGATTGTTATTTGGATGTCCCACTCAATGATAATGATAAGAAGAAACTCATGGGGAGTATTAATGATGTTCTCATTATGGTTAACAATGCTTATGTCCCTATTGATTTCTATGTTTTGGATGTTGAATACAATGCTTCTTGTCCTATTACTTTGGGAAGGCCTTTTCTTAGAACAGTTGGTGCCATCATTGATATGAAAGAAGGCACCATCAAATATCATTTTCCATTCAAGAAAGGTATTGAACACTTCCCCATGAGAAGAGAGAAGTTGCTTTTTGCTCCTCCTTTGAAAGCAATATTTGATGTTAATGCTTCTTCATTTGAAAATACTTGATTCTTCTTGCTTCGTGTGCCTAACTTAAAGGCGTTAAAGAAAAGTACTTGTTGGAGATAACCCAAGAGTTTCCTTGAGTCTTGGAAGTTATTACTTCTGTAATGACCTCTACTTATCCTTTTTGTTTGCTTTTTGTGCCAAGAATGACCTCTAATGAGAGGGAAGTGAGATTTGGGGAGTTGTTGTTGTCCCGAAACAGATTTCTGTCCCCCACCAAAAACATTCGTGAGGAGGCTCTGTATCTCGGATTGAGCTCAAAATTTATGAATAAATCCCCCAGTATGTTGGCTAACTTTCATTAGCAACACTTTTTGATTTGAGCAACAGAAGATGTTCAAAAAAAATCGTTTCTACCTGCTGGTCTGTTTTGACAGATTTCTGCCATTATTTGCATTTGCTTCTTATTGATTCCTTTTTGAGCTCTCTTCAGGTAAATTGAGTTTCTTTGAAGGAATTAATACAGTAGCTTGTGTTTTTAGTGAAAAGCCTTGCTATTCCAAAGCTTTGCCAGTGGTCTAATATCTTTTGAATAAGCTAATGTTGCTAATGAAGATTGTGTGAAGTTTTGTATGAAGGAAAAATTTCAGGTGTAGAGAGAGAATGATGCAATGAGATGAAGAATGGACAAAAGCTCAAGCTTGGGGATGCCACCATGGTGTCACCCCAAGAAATATCCAAGAGGTACAAGCGTCAAAGATTGGGGATGCCCAAGGCATCCCCTTCTTCATCAATAAAAAGCTCAGGTCTGTCTAGACACTTCGTTTTTATTGTTTCATGCACAGTTGTGTTGTTCTTGGAGCGTCTTAGTTTTCGTTTGCTTTGCTTAGTTTGTTTAGTTTGCTTTAGTAGTTTGGACCCCTACTCTCGCTGTGTTGTTTTGCAAATAAGTTTGCTTGGTGTTTGGAAAGGAGTAGTAAGTTCTTGCTTGAAGTGCAAGATGAGATTGCATTGACTGTGACTTAGACTTTAGCATGACATGCTAGGTGTTGTTTTATCATTATGCTTAGTGATTATTGTTGTATCATGTCTTGTTCCAAACAATTGGGATTGCTTAGTGTGCCTTGAAGAAATTATGCGTTGTTTTAGCATGCAAAAGCATAGTATTGTGGTATTCTCCTTTGATGTTTTGCTTGGGTTGACTTGGCACATGCTCACACCATGTTATTACAATGAAAAGTCACCATTAGCCTCTATGATCATTTAGTCCTTGACTTGTAATACCACTCTTTGCTTTGATTAGTTTGCTTTGTTGCATTGCATAATTATGGCCATTATTGCTCTCTTAGTTGGTTGCTCCCAGTCTTTTGCTAGCCTCCACTTGTATGAGTAAGTTCTACTCATGCTTCCAACTCCCAAGAAACCAAGTTATTCCAAAGTGTCCACTATAAACTCCTATGCATGGTGTTTTACACCATTCCAAAGTATATTCTTGTTTTCATCTATCTTCCAATTAAAAACTATTTTGTTATGTGAAAACTTAGTGATTAAAGCCCCCACGAACTTGATGGCACACTTTATTCTTTGCCCCTAATAAACTTGAACCATTGTGAAAACTTTGTTGTATATGCTTGCACTTATAAGTTGGAATTAGTAGAACCGTGTTGTCACGAGGAACATTTTCAACATTGCACTTGTACCTTATTGTACTCAGTTGATATCATGTTCTTTTGTCTATGGATGTCACCGGTGTGAAATAAAGAGGGAACTTGTAAGTCCATGGAGTTTGTATCCCGTGTTAGAGAAATGCCTGGGCCGCTAGCCTAAGCCATGCCTAATCATGGTGGAAACTTGCAGCATCACCATAGTGACATCTATGAAGCATTCTTCTTATAAAAAAATAGACACATTGAGAAAAGAGGAAAGAGAGAAAAAAGCACCATATTCCCATGGTACATAAATAGAATTCCTGAGATGCTCATTGTCTGCTTGCCTTGTCATTTTGGTTATGGGAAAGCTCCTATACCATGTGCAAGGGGTACCCCGTTGGCGGTTCTCAATGATATGCAAATACTTATAGTGACAAGAACTTACATGGACCCAAAGTTGAGTATGCATGAGGTGTGGCCCTCGTATTCAAGGTGCATGAAATTGCCAACTTATACTTCGTCAAGCATATACTCCAGCTTTGCCACTTTAACCTTAACCACTTCAAGATGCTTATGATAGGGGCAATGAGGACTAAAAGCTAACAAGTACCATAATTTTTGGAAGCTCTTTTTGAAACTTGTAATCCCTGCTTCCTTTACAAAAGGCCTTTATTCCACCATTATTGAGTCTCCACCTTCTACCTTTAGGCACCATTAAGAGATCATAGTTGTCATTCTGTGTGCAATGTTCAAAGCTTATTAATTGATGTATATTGTGTTATTACTTGTTCTTGTGCTACTAGTTTCTAGTCACCCTTGTGAACTTTGCAGGTGTCCTATGCATTATATTGCTACTCTATGAGGGACAAGCTGATTGCCACTATGCTATGTTTTCTGCATGTGAAACAAACAAACGTTTTTCAATGCATGTTATTCATGATCCTTGTTTGTAGCTTGCCATGTTGCATGCATAGTTACTATATCCTATTGTTAGAACTCCATCTTTCATGCACATGTTTAGAGTTCTTTGATCCCAACTTTCAATGTTTGCAAATGGTTGGATCTTTATTGTGAGGGTGCATGTCACCTCAAAAATTATTCTTTTATCACTTACCTACTCAAGGACAAGCAGGAGTTAAGCTTGGCGATGCTGATACGTTGGAAATGCTATAATTTTTTATGCTACATGCTTGTTTTGTATCTACTTTGCTTTGCTTCTCTACACTTTGAGGTGCTTTTTACATGTTTTCTGGTACTAACCTATTAACAAGTTGCAACAGTGCCAGATGCTTGTTTCTACTGTTTTTGGTTTCAGAAAAGTTAGTAAAGAAATATTCTCAGAATTGGACGGGACGAAGGACAAAGTCAATAACTTTCCATGGGGAACAAGAAGTCCAGAGGAGAGACGAGGAGGCGTGCCAGGGAGGCTAAACCCCCTAGGCGCGGGTGGGCCCTACCCCACGCCTAGGTAGGGTTTGCCAGACACCGCCTCATTCCCCCCTTCGCCTATAAGAAGCCCTCGATACAGAAACCCTGAGTACCCGATCAGAAATCCATGAAACCGTCTGTAGCCGCCGCCACCATCGTCCCTAGATCGGGGGATCTGAAGTTCTTCCCGGCACACTGCCGGAGGGGAGATCATCCCGGAGGCCTTCTCTCCGGTATGATTCATGAGTAGTTCCACCTTGGATTATGGGTCCATGTAGTAGCTAGATGGTTGTATCTCCTCCTATGTGCTTTCATGTATAGATCTTGTGAGCTCCGTTCATGATCAAGATCTAATCTATTTTGTAATCATGCATGTTGTGTTTGCGGGGATCTGATGGATATTGAGATTATTATGTTGGTTTGATTAATGGTTTTATCTTTATGATTCTATCATGTCTGTGTTGTTTGTGATCTTGCATGCTCTCCGTTGCTAGTGGTTATCTTGGCCAAGTACTTGCTAGTGACTCCAAGAGGGAGTATTTATGCTCGATAGTGGGTTAATGCCTCTAGTTTCCAAGGGAAGTGACAATAATCTCTTAGGTTGTAGATGTGTTGTTGCTACTAGGGAGAAAACAACGGTCTCTTGTTCATGGAACATGTGGACTGTTTACCTTACACACTTTGCTTAAAGCAGTTGTCTATTGCTTGCAACTTAATACTGGAGGGGGTTCGGATGATAACCTGAAGGTGGACTTCTAGTCATAGATGCAGTTGGATGACGATCTACGTATATTGTTGTATTGCCCAATCAACCTCATAGGATCTTTCTGACTAGTAATTTCATTGTTATGCCTTGCTCAGTTCCTGTCAATTGCCCTGCTGTAATTTGTTTACCCTTCATGCCATTATGTTTATCTAAGGAGAGCACCTCTAGTGAACTATGGACCCGGTCCAATCTTTACCATTGATACATCTTCCACTATTACTTGTTTACTTGCTGCAAACCATTACCTTCCACACCATACGTTTAATCCTTTGCTACAGCAAACCGGTGAGCTTGACAACCTCACTGATTCGTTGGGGCAAAGTCTTGAGTTTGTGTTGTGCAGGTCTCCACGTTGTTTACAGCACCTGTGTGACGTTTCCTTCCTCCTTGTGGTTCGATAACCTCGGTCTCAACTGAGGTAAAACTTGTTGCTTGCTCTTCACACACCCTGCGCTTGGGGTTACCAACGAAGTGCCACGTCGAGAATCATCATAGGTGTGCAAAGGAAATCATCGTTTTTTGTGCTAGTGAGGTCACACAACTTGGTGTTCTCAGGAGTGTTCATTTTTTGCAAAAGTGAGGCAAGCCAACAACAGTAGCAACTAAAGTAGAACTAATTTTTGTGTGTTATTGATAAGAAAAAGCAAACCAAACGAAACTATTTTTTTGTATTTTTGAAAGAAAAAACAGGCAAAACAAAGCAAAAGAAACTAAGCAAAACAAAAACAAACTAAAGAGAATGGTTGTGAGAGACTCCCCTTGCGAGAATCTTCTTTCTCCTTCAAAGGTGACTCACGAGGAGGAATAGATTGAAGTTGTCCCTAACTCCCCGGCAACGGCGCCAGAAAATCTTGATGGTGGCTCAGTTGACTGTAGAGCCTCGTTGGGAGACCCCAAGAGCAAGGTGTGATGAGCACAGCAGTAAGTTTTTCCTCAGTTATGAAACCAAGGTTATCGAACCAGTAGGAGCAAGGAAACAACTCCAAGGTGCTGCTAACAATTTGGAACCTGCACAACACAAATTCAAAACTTTTCCCTAACTTACAGTGAGGTTGTCAATCTCACTAGTTTGCTAAAAACAAAGGTTTAAACGTATAGTGTGGAAGATAGTAGTTGCTTGTAGAAAGTAAACAGGAATAGTAGATGATGTATCAATGATAAAGATTGGACCGGGGTCCACAGTTCACTAAAGGTGTTCTCCTTAAGATAGATAGCATGTTGGGTGAACAAATTACAGCGGGGCAATTGACAGGTTGAGAAAGCGTAACAATGCATATACTAGACATCATGACTCTTATGAGATTTGATTAGGCATTACAATAATATACATATACCGTAATCTAACTGCATCTATGACTAATAATCCACCTTCAAGTTATCATCCGAACCCCTTCCAGTATTAAGTTGCAAGCAACGGATAATTGCATTAAACAATGTGTGTAAAGTAAATAATACAATTGTTCCATGAACAAAAGATTGTTATTTTCTCTCTAGTAGCAATATCACATCTACAACCTTAGAGATTTCTGTCACTTCCCCAGATTACTAGAGGCATGAACCTACTATCGAGCATAAATACTCCCTCTTGGAGTCACAAGCATCTACTTGGCCAAGATAGCTACTAGCAATGAAGAGCATGCAAGATCACAAATAACACAGACATAATAGAATCAATTATCAATCTTACATAGTATCTCAATATCCATCGGATCCTCGCAAACACAACATGTATGATTACAAATAGATGATCTTGATCATGAATGGAGCTCACAAGATCTAAACATGATAGCACAAAGGAGGAGAAACAACCATCTAGCTATTGTATGGACCCGTAGTCCAAGGGTGAACTACTCACGCATCATACTGGAGGCTGACATGGTGATGAAGAAGGCCTCCGGGATGATCTCTCCCCTCCGGCAGGGTGCCGGGAAGAGCTTCAGATCCCCCCGATCTAGGGACGATGGTGGCGGCGGCTACAGACTATTTCGTGGAGATCTGATCGGGTCCTTAGGGTTTCTGCATCGGGGTGAATTTATAGGCAAAGAGACGAGGCAGGGGGCCGCCCTTCGGACTCTATGTTCTCTCCGGTAAAATATTGACTTTGGCTTTTGTCCCGTCTAATTCCGAAAATATTTCTTTACTTGCTTTTATAAAACCAAAAACAGCAAAAAAACAAGCAACTGGCACTGTGGTATCTTGTTAATAGGTTAGTCCTAGAAAATATATAAAATACCTCAAAGTGTAGACAAAACATAGCAAAGTTGATACTAAACAAGCATGGAACATAAAAAATTATAGATACGTTTACAACGTATCAGTCATGACCACAACCATGGCATAGTTTACTTTAATGCGCCCATATTCCACACACGTGTGTATCTTGTGATGACAAACAATGGTGATTCATGAAGTTTTGTAAAACAATACACGGAAAATCCACTTTCCATTTTCCCGGTGCCGAAAAGGTCTTACTTTTGTGAAGCAGCCACCAAGGGTGTGTGTAATACCTCAGACACTACGCTCTAAGCAACAAACCAGGACGAACCCAAAGTGCATAAGGTGGTACTACCGCAGAGGCCCAAATGCCACCCACGTGTAGGCCCGTCTAAGAGGAGCAGGGCATGGTACCGGCCAACCACCCTATCCACTTTGCAAGAACATCGTATCAAGTGCGAGCGGCGTAGTCGACAGACATACGAACAAAACATACACAAGTGTGTATATCAACGACATACAAGAGTACATCAGAGCCAAACCATCTAAAAGAAATAAAAATATTCAAGTATGGCTTCTATCGTGGCATCATGGTCATGGGCCTAGTCATACAATCTGCAGTTGGCTCAAGTAGGATCCCATTCAAGTGATGACCAATGGAAGGCAAAAGATGGAAGGAGTTCACCTTGATTGAAATGTTTGGCGTATCATGATATAGACCAATGGTGATTACCATGTGTTGGGCTGTATCAAAATCGAGATCATCTTGTCGAGAAATTTTTGCATTCTCTTTGATATATGCCTTGACTCGGGGAGATTGATGGATTAAATCACTCGGAAGTACCGCCTTTGCACCATAGACCAAGAAGAAAGGAGTGTATCCGGTTGACCTATTAGGAGTAGTTCGTAAACTCCATATGACAGGCGGAAATTCTTCTGCCCAAGGCCCCACAGCATGACAAAGTGGTGCTTCAAGACGAGGTCGGAGGCCTTGTAAAATGAGACGGTTTGCCCTTTCGACTTGTCCATTGGCTTGTGGATGCGCGATTGATGCAATTATCGAGTCGGATACCCTGATATTCACAGAATTCGGATAATTCTCTCATGGAAAAGTTGCTTCCGTTGTTGGAAATAATACTGTGCGGATAACCGAATCGGTAATTACAACTATGTGCCTTATTGGTTACGGCCGCCATGGACGTCGCACCGGCGGTGACCCGTTACATCACGACCATCTGCCCCCGTGTCTCTCGGTCCTTTCCGGCAATTCAAACTTTGTGCCATCCTCCCCGGACCGTGGTTGCTTCCTCGTACGACTTGGGTTCTGTTTCTTGGCCCCTTATTGCTTCTGACTTCAAAATAATTCCAAGCTCGGTGTTATATTCATCACAAATCTTTTGATTTGCTTGTACGTACATAGATCTTGGTTAGTTGTAGTCACCAAATCGAGCTGCATAAATCTTCCAAGATGAGAATTTGTACTTTACGCATCTCAGTTTGTTGTGTGGAACATCTTGATTTTCTTGCTCTTCGAAGAACAGTTCATGAATGTTTGGTTCAGTGTTAATTAGTTCTAATAGAAATTTGTAGTAGCTAGCATAGAAGTACAGTGGTATTGCTTATGTAGTCTCAGTTTTAGTTGTGCAAAGACCGAAGTTCAGTAGATGGCTAGTTAACCAATGTGATGCTGATGTGTTCAATTAAAATATACTAGTTTTGTAGTCCGCCGATGCTTATAGCAATGGAATATCATCATAGTTAGGTCTTTATAGCACCATCTAACATCTATCTAACTAATTAATTTAATGAGAATAAAGAAAACATTTGGAGTAAGTGTTTATATGGTGTAATATTGTTCCTTCCAGATTGTTGCAATTTGTTGTTACCTGCGGGAGGTTTATTAAGCAACTATTGGTTTACATGGATACATATATTAAGGGGCGACCGATTATCGTGATCTCAGCGAGCCACGCCGATGTAAATTAGCGATTGTAGCAAAGGGTACTGTAGATTCCCTATTTTAGCAAATCAGCAGTCGACACGTCTCTTGACCCTCCGGGTTCCTTTCCTTCCCCACAGTCAAAGCGGTGCCCACAAAACCATCGATCCAGCGAGTCAAGCGATGCGTCGCGTACCGCGGAACCTCCACCTACGGGAGAGAGCCTTATCCCCACCGCCTTCTCACCTCTCTATGTAATTTAATAGCTGTCAATTGATCAATCAACCTAAGTATCTATAACAATGGAAAATACATCTGATGTTGCTCGATTTAGCTCGATGGAGAATACTTAGTTACGAAAATCTAACTATATGGCATCCACTGTTCTTGAGGACAAGCATCGATCAATGCACAAAGCAAAAGTACAGTACTATAATTTTTTACAAGAAAGTATTGTAATTTTAGTTTCTTTTGACATTCTTTTGTAGTTTGCCTGAATAACAGAGTGCACCGCCATGTTGTCTCTTATCTACCAAAATAATTATGACTTCCTAGCATAAAAGAAAAAAATTATGGTTATACAACATTCTTTTGATTATGCATTGATAATATTTTCTCCTTGCTCCAGTTCTGCAATAATCTGCAGCAGGAAAAATATAGAGTTAGTCTCATTTTACATTCGCTTATTAACCACTTAAACTTCATGTGACAAAAAAGGTTATATGATCTTCTTCTTTGGTAATAATATTTTTCCACGACGCATATCTGCTAACCAATTCGAGAAAAGTGGCACATCTTATAGTTCAGATTTTCCGTAACATTTAGGCATTCCAACTGAAAATGGATTCAGTTTGTGGCTCAGGTGAGGTCATCAAATTTGGTTTTCTTTTGCTGCTTCTTATTCCTCTTTTGATGTGACATCTTTTTACCCCTTCTCTGCTCTACCGTATGGAGGCTGCTCCATACGTAGTTTCCAGATCATCAGTACTTCCATGTATATCATTTCTTGGCCTGATGAAGCTAGCGTTGGTGATCAGCCTTTTGTGCTACAGGTTATGTGTAGCTCCTCTAATATATCTAGACATTGGTGCTTTATTTGGCTTCAGGTTGACCGTAGACAGGTGATTTATATCAAGTATGGTACTTCATGGACAGCTTGCCCATGGCACAAATGCTCGGCTAGGTTTGGTGATTTATACCAGTTTGTTCAGGTCAAACCAGGTTGCTCTCTGATATAGTTTGAAGGGATGCATCATGCATGTTTTGACGTATTTGTCGCTCTCGGCTAGGTTTGGCAAATCTACATTGTTTCCTGTTTAGTTTTATAGTGCTGAATCATTTATATTTTTCTGTGGAATGTCTTTAAATACTTTAATACATAAATACAGTATTCCAATGTCTCTAATATACTAGATAGTTACAGCTGGAAGAATAATATTCACATGTTCTGCAATTTTAATAGAGACATGCTCCTTGGACTATTATGGTTGAAGATCATGCGTGCACTTGGATGGTCCTGTAAGAACAAATTTTCAATTAACTTTTGTCTTAGGATGCTTATTAGGACCTGTATTATATTTTGCTGTTGGGTATCACCACTAGTGTCCAGAATGGTAGTTAGTGTGCTGCTAGGAATAACATGGTGCACTTGCTTTGGTTGATCTGTTCTTAGGTTGTTGTAGACATTCAATGTCGAATCTGCGTTGACCTGTTCTGATGTTCTTATAGATGTTTGTGTGCTATTGTGACGATTGTCCTATTTTGCTTTGCTGCGTATGTGATTAACACTTTCTTTTTTTGGTGATATAATAGGGTGTCGATGAAAGCGTCCGGTGGAGCTCGACAAGGAAATGATCGCATCAACTCTTTTTGGAATGGGCACAAAATATTTATTCTCAGCCAAAATATTATTCTAAAAATAATGAGGCAATTGTTTGAGCTCCGGTCTGTTGAGCATATATTTAAACCTGTATTTATGAAGTCTATGATGAGATGTTAACACTCCATGCAAAGATTCTATTTTACGTGAGTGACTTGTCAATACATGTTGTAGGTGTACAGTTCTTTTTTATCACCTCATGTCAATTCTCCCCCATCCCCTCCCATCCCAAAATTCAAAGTAAACATGCAAGGAACTGGGAAGTGAGGGGCAATGTGGGGGAGCGGGAAGAAATGTGGGGATTGGGTGAAATGAAGGGATTCATCAAATCCCCTTCCATCCCCAAACCCCAAGGGATAAAAGTACACTAAAAGTAAACAAGGCCTAAGCGGTACTGGTTAAGGGTGGCAGCGTCTTCCAGAGTTTGAAACCTCAAGATAAGGTCATTATCTCTCTGGTATTTTGCTATCAGCCACTGGAGATCACCTTCAGGACCCTACTCTTTGGAATTCCATCGCACTAGCTAGCTGTAAGTCCTAGAAGAACGCTGACCTTATTGAAGACCTGGTTTTGGCTATAATCTGTGCAAGATTCAGTAGATTCTGACTATTATTTTGGGAAATATATGATAGTCATTTGTCGGGTAGAATAAACTGATGTGCAGGATAAACTAGCCATTTAACATTGTATCCGGTGGCTATTGGCTAACATGTTCTTCTCGACTGTGCTATGGCTAGGTTTGTTTGGTCTAGGTGCAAGGGAAGCCTTTTTTAAAATATTACCTAGAAAACGATCTTTAGGTTTGCAGCTACTACACGGTCTTTATGGAGTATCAGTAATAAAATGGCTACTGAAAACAAACTTATTCATCGCCCTATTGACGACGGAAAGTGTTCTTGGCTCCCGAGCTCCAGTGCTCTCTTTCTTTAAAAAAAATCAATAATATATTTTATAACTTTCAAAAAAATCTAAATTAAATTATAGGCATATTCAATCTTGTATCCTATAAGCATGAAAAATCCCAACCCGAAATTCTTTGTATTTGGCATATAGAAAAATGACAAATCTGATAAAATTTAGGGATTTGAGAACACGCTTGTACAGATCTATATTTTTTTCATTTTTATACAGCTCAGAATACAAAATATTTGAAATTGATATTTTGCACATTCGTGGGATAAATCATGGGCTACATCCCGGATTTTTTTCAGAATTATTTGAAACTAAAAAATATGTGTTTCGATTTATTTTGTTTAAACCATGATCACCGATGCCCATGTGCACCAAACTTCACTCCCATTGACGACTTGTGGGTGACACAACCCGCTAATGAGAATACTGATCTTGTCATCTATATGCACGCTATGTATTTTGGTCGTATCCTGGTTCTTGGACGTTTTGTGGATTTGCTCTGAAGTGCCTGATCAAAATATGTCGTCAATCTGGGGCTTCTTGATATTAAGGTCTATGTCAACTTTCTCTATGTTTTCTTTTATATTTGTAAAAATGCAGCATATGTGCTGCTGGAAGATGTAAGCGGGTAACCTTTCCGTACTGTTTTTGTTTTTGTTTTTGTTTCCGTTTTTGCTGTTTATATAATTCGGGTGCTGTAAAAAGAGTTTCTTTCCGATACGTCATGAATAAACATGATTTTTTTTGGAAAATGATACTATTCTTTCGGGAATCGAACGCAAAAGATCCCCTAGGTGGTTTGCTCGTGTTCACGCTATGGGTCTCACCAACCTTATCCTTTCGTACGGTCTATCTTCTCCTAAAAATTCTCTCCCCAAACCGCTACAGCTGCGTGGTGTTCCTCTCGCCTTCCGCCGTTGAATCGGCCGCCGTCTCTCAAGCTCCTTTCATGGCGCTGCTCTGCCACCGGAGATGTAGGCCGCCACCGTCCTGGCCCGCGTCTAGTCGCGCGTTCCCTCTGCCGCGCCGCCATCGTCCTGGCCATGCGCCGCGCCGCGCCCATCGCTCCTGTCGCCGTGTACCTGCGTCGTCGCTCTCGCCGCCGCTCGCGCCGCCGTAGCATGCGCTGCCGCTAGACCCTGCTGCTTCGATGGTGTGCTGCTACCGACGGGTAGCATGTGCTAACCTTGCTATCTTCGGCGAGAAGGTCTGCTACACATGGCGACCGGCCCTGCTATATACAATTTCTGGTGTTGCTACCTACGGCGAGCAGCGCTGCTACATGACATTTTTGTTCTTACAAGTTTTTGCTACGGCGAAGTCGGCTTTTGCTATATTAGCATAATTTTTTTGCTACATCTATTTTCTGATTTTGCTACAATAGCGCAAACTTCTTGCTACAAGTTATCCGACGAGGTCTCAGGCGAGATCTCTCGGCGATTCTCCTGTGAAGTCGATTTTGCTACATTAGTTTATTTTTTTTTGCTACACGGCCACCGGCGAGGTCTCCGGCGAAATCTCCGGCGAGATCCAGTCTGTTTTTCTATTTTCTGGACTGCATCATTTTTTACTACGTGTAGTAAAAGCAGGACTATTTGTAGCAAAAACGAGTATGTCCATAATAAAAGCGGGATTTTAACCCAAAAAAGAGGACACGTGATTGGCTGGGGACCCGGGAGATTAAAAACACAAATGCCCGGGTACACGTACTGCCCATTTTTCTTTCTAATCGTATCAGTGGCAAAGTCGGACAGGATGTATATGACCAGCAATGTGGTACCTGTGGATGATGTTATGTGTTCTCGAGTTGCCATTTCTCCATATATTGCTGTGACGCATATCAAATAATTTTAACTGTATTGCTTGCTCAGGTAATATAGCAGTATGACTTTTATGTGTTGTTGATTTGTGCTGCCGAGGTATTTATGATGTATGTTCAGTTAGTTTGCACTCTATTTTGGACCTTGAAGGAAAAAACCAAACTTCATGGAGATCCAGTGGCTTGTGTGCCATTTATCGTTTCGAATTTTAACTCTAGAGGAGATGCGTTCGGTATCCATGCCCTGCACAATCACAATTAAAGCACAGTGCTACGCGTTCCCTCTAGGATAGAAACTTTCCATCTCTATATCCCTAGCCGTCTGATTGCGGCTAGAGATCTCTTTCCCGTCTCTTTATTCCGTTTTTGCTATAAATAGTGCCGTTTTTGCTATAAATAGTCATGTTTTTTTTTTGCTAGAAATAGTCTTTTTTGGCTATATATAGCAAAAAATGGTTCGCTCAAAAAATAGAATAAAAAATACTACCTCGCCGGAGACTTTGTAGCAAAACGTTATGCTAATGTAACAGATCCAACCTCGTCAAAGACTTTTACGGGTAGAGCTCGTCGAAGACCGTGTAGCAAAAAAATTACAGTATTGTAGCAAAACAACAAAGCGTATGTAGCAAATAAAATGTCCTATTATAGAAAATTCGATCTTATCATAGACCTCGTCGGAGATCTTGTCGAAGACTTTGTAGCAAAAAATTGAAGTCATTGTAGCAAAAAATATATATTATAGCAAAACCAACTTCACTTGTGGCACCGCCACGTGTAGCAAAACCCAATAACAATGCAGCACTTCGAGACCAATAACATTACAGACCTCACATTTGTAGCAAAATCATAAAACATTTATAGCATATAATTTATGTTATTATAGCATCGATTGTACTCCCTCCGACCCATATTAGTTGACTTGGATTTATCAAAATTTGAATAAACCTATATACTAAATAGTGTCTTGATTCATCCAAATCTAGACAAATCCAAGTCAACTAATATGGGTCGAAGGGAGTATCATTTTTTTACGGTAGGGGTAAGCACACAATAACATTGCAGCACTTCGAGAACTAACAAAGTAGCGAATCCAATACAAGCATGTAGCAAGAAAAAAATCAAATATAGTACAACTTTCTATAGCAAAATCTCAACAACCTCTGATGTACACCCGCACCGCCGCCGTCCACCGGCACCCATGGCAGAGGGGTTCCGGCGTTGGAGCACGTGTGGCGGGGCTCGTGGCCCTTGTTCGTGACCATGAAAAGCTGCATATATGGGTGGTGCCATAGGAGGCGGTGGAGCAGACAGGCCCCATGGGGGAGACAACCACCGTCGTCGTCGACGGAGCCACGGTTGGAGCTCGTGTGGAGGGGCTCATGTCCCTGGAGGAGTTGGGGCCAGGGGGAGAGCTCACTGGCAGAAGACCAGGAGATGGGGCGGGGGCACAGCGGTAGGAGCTCTAGGTCGCGGTGATGGGAACACTTGGGGTCGCGGCGACGCAAGGAGGAGGCGGCGACGCTGGCTGTATCCAGGCTGAAGGTAGGGAAAGGCCGGGTAGGTGTGGTTGAGAGGAAAGATAAGATGGCATCGTAGGCATGCGGTTATGTGCGAAGAGAGCAGCGACGAGCGACCCGGGGGAACGTATCGTTTTCCATCACAATTTGTATTTATATCGAGGTCTTTTTGTCGACTACTCGAGTCTATACCTGGGCATGGGCAGCCCGACCCAAAAAACCCGACTGGCCGGGCCTGGGCAGCAGATCTATGGCCCGATGGTTCTCACGGGCCGGGCTCGGGCCAGAGAAAATGGCGAAATAGGGAAGGCCCGGCCTGGCGGTGGGAGCTCTAGGCCGCGGCGATGGGAACACTTGGGTCACGGCGGCGCAAGGAGGAGGCGGCGACGTTGGCTGCATCCAGGTTGAAGGTAGGGAAAGGCGGGGTAGGTGTGGTTGAGAGGAAAGATAAGATGGCATCGTAGGCATGCGGTTGTGTGCGAAGAGAGCAGCGACGAGCGACCCGGGGAAACTGTATCATTTTCCAGCACAATTTGTATTTATATCGAGGTCTTTTTGTCGACTACTCGAGTCTATACCTAGGCATGGGCAGCCCGGCCGAAAAAAGCCCGACTGGCTGGGCCTGGGCAGCAGATCTACGACCCGATGGTTCTCACGGGCCGGGCTCGGGCCAGAGAAAATGGCAAAATAGGGAAGGCCTGGCTGGCGGCCCGATGGCCCGGTGGTTTTATGCGTAGTTTGGGTCAGACTTGGGCTGAATTTTTAGGACTGACAGCCAGACCAGGCCTGGGATTTGCACGGGCGGGCTTTGTCAGGCCGGCCTGAGCCCGTCCCGGCCCAGCCCAGAAAATGCCCAGGTATACTCGAGTCTAAGTAAGAATAGGCCTTGATTATATTTTTTTTATAAAAATTCGCAGCAATAGATTCATAATTCGTTTTTCGTTTCAAATTCTGTTCGTGTACGTATACTGCACATTGAAGTCCCGATCGTGCTCGAACTCGGAACGCCGAGCTCGTAGAACGAAAATAAATACTCCCTAGTCTAGGATACAGAGGCCACCGTATCGCTCAGAAAAGGAAAGAAATCAAAACAAGCCGCATCGACATGAGTCACCCGAGAGAGGAGGGCGATAGCTCCGCGTCGCCGCCGCCGGACACAGCGTCCCCGACGGAGGACGAGAACCTCCTCCCCGAGGTACTCCTCCGCTTGCCCGCGCGGCCTTCCTCTCTCACCCGCGCGTCCCTCGTCTGCAAGCGCTGGCGCAACCTCGTCGCGGACCCCCAATTCCTCCACCGCTTCTGCGCCCACCACCGGGAGGCCCCCATCATCGGCGTGTTCCTCGACTTATACCGCCGCGGGCTCTCCTTCAGCTCGGTTCTGGATCCTCCGGACCAGATTCCGTCCCAGCGCTTCTCCCTGCCGCTGGACGTCGTCGAGGGCGGTGGCATCTGGACCTTCCGCGGCTCCCGCCACGGCCGCGTAGTCCTCACCAGCGGGGACCACCTCGGCAGGGGCTGCCGCCAGATCCTGGTGTGGGACCCCGTCACGGGCGAGCGCCGCTCCATAAGCGGCCCGCCGCCGCAACTGGATCACGACTGGGGCAAGTCCCACGTGCAGGCGGATGTGATCTGTGTCGCCGGCGACGAGGGCCACGTGCACGGCGCCTGCCACTCGAGCCCCTTCAAGGTGGCCCTGGTGTGCGCCGAGAAGCGCGTCGCCCGGTCCTGCGTCTACTCATCGGAGACCGACTCATGGGGCGACACCATCGCAACAGAGGTTCAGTATAACACCATGTCCTGTCTCGGCAGCCGAAGCATCCTGGTCGGGAACTCACTCTACTGGTTTATTTTTGGTAGAGAGACTGGCATCCTTGAGCTTGATTTGGACACGCAGATCCCAGCCGTGGTACATGTGCCAGAGGATGCCCATCGTGGTCACCGTGGCCTCTACTTGAGTACACTGGGTGGTGGGCTTGGCTTCATCGCCATGTCAGACAACTATGTGGCTCAGCTATGGCTGAGGACTACTGATTTTGATGGTGCCGATGGATGGATGCCGGGACATGCAATTGAGTTGGGCAAGTTTCTTCCGCTGAGATCAGGGGAGTGGACAAATCTCCAAACGATAATGGGGTTTGCTGGGGATGACAACGTGATATTCGTGTCAACTAATAGAGGCGTCTTCATGGTCTATCTCGAGACAATGCAGTTCAAGAAGATTTTCGAGCGCAATCCGTTCGCCGACTGTACCACTTCCACTATCCACCCATTCATAAGTTTTTGTGCTGCAGGCAATAGCACGCCTCAGCATTGAAAAGTAGAACAGACATGTACTCCCTCCGTTTTAAAATATAAGATATTTAGATTTATAAAGAAAATATATCTATTTTTTTTATTACGTAGATTCATTTTAAATCTGAGTGAACCTATATATTAAAAAAAGTCTAAACATCTTTTATTTTGTAACAGAGGGAGTAGTTGTTTCCGGTAGTTCTAGAATTTCTTTCTTGTCCTTTGTTGTTAGACTGGCAATTAGATATTACTTTCTCCATTTTAAAATATAAGATGTTTTAAGTGTGTAAAGAAAATAAATCTAGACTTATTTTAGTGTGTAGATTCACTTTAAACTGAGTAAACCTACGTACTAAAAATAGTCTAGATTTATTTTCACAAAGCTAAAACATCTTATATTTTGAATCAGAGAAGTATAATTGTTTCTTTGGCTTGTTTGTTGATGAACTCGTTCTATATAATGTTATATCCGATACCAGTAATGTTGCACGTGTCCAAATAAATCATTTGTTATTTGGGAAATACATTTGTACATGCACATGTGGGTATGGTTGCTATCTTGTCCATCCATTAGTCAAAAGCTGCTTTGAGGTACGGAAAATGTGGTGTGGAGAGTACACATGAACAGAGAATGATGGAAAAAGATTAAAAATTGTAAGAGAATATAACATTTGTTGTGTATGGATCAAAACCACCATTCTCAGTTTTCATCAACATCCGAAGAAACGACATATAACTAAGCAAAGTGGCAGCAAATGTATACCCTAAAATAAAAAGGAAAATGATTCATGTCCCCCGGACGATCCCGTGTTCCGATCGTCCTGGTCGCTCGCTCCTGCTGCCGCGCATCCCCCTCTGGCCCACCACTCTGGCCCACCACTCACCCACCGACGCGCCCGCCCCTCTCTCCTCTCTGCGCCTCCTTCCTCCCGCTCGCGAGCCCAACCCCGCCAAGACGGAGCCCCTCGCCCGGCCGCCGTCCCCCGCCTCCTTCCGCCGGGCGTCGCTTGACCCGCCTCGTCGCCGACCATGCCCTCCACCTCGGCGCCCCTCCATCAAGCTCCGCCACGCTCCTCGCCCTCCTCGCTGGCCGCGCCTCCCGCCTCGCCAGACCGCCTTCCCACCTCGCCACCCTCCGATGCGCTTCCCCCGTCTCCGCGCCGCCTTCCACCTCGCTGCCAGCCGCGCCGTCAAGCCCGGCCTCGCTCCTCCGGACCTCGCCGCTTGGCGCCTTTGCCTCCCGAGCTGCCCGTCTCTGACCACCCGTCGAGCTCGCCTCACCGCCCGTTCTCCCCTCGCCGGACCAAGGCTCGCCCGTCCGAGCCTCTCAGGCCATGGCTCCCTCCTCCTCTGGCCGGCCACCGGCGCCCAGCGTCCTCTGCGCCTTTGCTCCTCACCGGCGACGAGCCTTCCGCCGCTCCTCTACCTCCGTTCCTCCGTTTTGTCCATCTCTCACGCGGCCGTGTCCCCACATGGAGCACCACCGTCGGCGCCTTCTCCCGCTAGAGATGCCACCACCGAGGACGATGGAGGCCTCTGCCGCCGCCATACCCGAATCCACGTCATTGCTGCAAGGAAAAACTGCGCTGCTCTCTGCAAGGAAAGACTAGCCTCGATTTTGCTACATCGATACATTTTTTTTGCTACCTTCGTTTTTTGGTTTTGCTACAATACCGTAAATTTTTTGCTACAAGTTCTCCGGCGAGGTTTGCCGGCTAGTCTACAGTCATGTATCCGGCAAAGTCAGTGTTTTGCTACATTAGAATAATTTTGTTGCTACAACCGTCTTGTGGTTTTGCTACAACAGTGTTAACTTTTTGCTACAAGGTCTCCGACGAGAGTGAACAGCGAGTTTTTTCCGACGATGTCTCCGGCGAAGTCGGTTTTGCTGCATTAGCATATTTTTTTTGCTGCATGGTCTCCGGCAAGGTCTCCGGCGAGGTCTCCGGCGATGTGTTCTATTTCTAAAACGAACCGTTTTTTTTTGCTTCGGAAGCAAAAGCGGGGACATATGCAGCAAATGCGGGATGTTTTGCAGCAAAATGACACGTGTCGACACCGGAAGCAGGACGATGGGAGCTCCCCATCGTCCGGGGGACGCCTAGCACTATCCTAAAATAAAAAGGCAGGAACAATACCTAGCAAAAGGATACAAAGGAACATTCCAGTGTCATGCTCCAAGCAGCACTACTCAAAACGATGCTTGCGAACTTCTAAACAAGGAACTTTATTCTGAAACACAATAACATTTTTAGATTTTTTTTGAACAAGGAAGGGGTCTGGAAAGACCCCATGCTGCAGACATTCATTAAACGGTGATAACAATTACAAACATGACCCTAAAAAAGGATGACAATGCAAAGCAGTCCTGAACAAGTGCACAAAGGACCTTGGGAAGAAACTGAAAAACGCAATCAAGTCCTTGGTCGTCGTCACCGAAGAAGGGCTTCCGAAGTCGGCCTTCTTGACTCCGCCGGGAACGAATCACTTGGCGGCGAGAAGGAGGGAGCTCCGACCTGAAGCACCTGGAGAGGCCTCCATCTTGGAGGTTGAACTGAGCGCCATCTTGGCGTCTCACAGGACCGCTGAATCGGCCGAAGAACGCGGAGTCATCCATGACCACCGCGTGATAAGCTCGTCGTCGTTGTAGCAGATGGTGGTCGCACCACCACGACAAGGCCGAGAAGAGCTGGCTACCGCACTTTCTCCCCTCGCCACCTCGGCAGGCCAGAGAAAGATTGGGAGCACGACTCCATCGCCGGTCATGGCAAGCACCAACCAGGCACTTATTGGAGGGATGCGCTTCCCAGGACCTCGCCTCCTTCCACCAAGAAGCAGAGCAGAGATCCGCGTCGGCGACCATGCGGTGCAGCGCCGATGCACCAGCAAGGTATACCATCCAGAGGCTTCCCCCATTCGTAGGGTTGCAGAGAAATCCCCTCTTCCTTCCTCGCCTCCACGGCCGGCCAAGGAAAAGGGGGAGACCAGCAGAACCACTAACAAGAAGAGAGCCAGGAGACATGCCTTATTTTCGGAGATCCCAACGCGTCGCCACACCTCCGCCCCCTCCGACCACCGGAGCTCGACAGAGAAAGAGGGCTTGCGTTGGATGCACGAGATCCGGCCAGGGGACCCCGGTGCCCTACTCCAGACTACTGGCAAACAGCCAAGAACCCTAGATCTACTAGCTACTACTACGGATCCGGCGCCTCCCTTCCGCCGTCGCCGACCGGCATCGCCGGCCGGAGAGGCTTCAGGTCGGCCCGGAAGAGACGAGGCGACTCTCAAAGCACTGTTTACTCGAGGGAGAGGAGAGGCGCAGGAGACGAAGTTCAGGCAATAACATTTTTAGATGATAAACTCTCTTTCAGCCAAGCAACCTCCTCTATATCATGAAATCAAGCACACATTCCGCAAGAGTTAGCACCACATTCTAAAATGAGTGCATGCCTTCTTTCTTTAGAAATGCATCATATTCCAAAATTTATTTTTGAGAAATTCTGAAATTTGCAAGCTCTGAACTGAAACTGGTCTCACATTAGCTGATCTCAGGAACACCTAGAAAGTACGTTTTTTGGAGGTACATTCTGAATTACACTGGGTATCAATTTCATAATCATCTTTTACCACAGATTTCACTATTCCATATGATCATGCTTTACTGTAATAATAATTTTGATCCACATCCATAACTACATTCAGGCATTCCTCACTTGGTGGC
Organism: Avena longiglumis; assembly: GCA_030063025.1. Classification (NCBI taxonomy): domain Eukaryota; kingdom Viridiplantae; phylum Streptophyta; class Magnoliopsida; order Poales; family Poaceae; genus Avena; species Avena longiglumis. Next base: position 447,908,991 of record CP125974.1, on the reverse strand, counting down.
TTCAGTGTATGCCTTATTAAGAAACAGTAAAACTGAGCTACCTAGAAGCTCTCACAGCGAGTTGACACCATTAGCCGTTGGATCTCACGTTCGAATGGCCCAGATCCTCGAGAACGTAATTGGGCTTCCTCTCTGCAAACCGACCTGGATGGCTTCTCCTTAACTGGGCCAAGATGTCTACCGTCGCCTCCCGTTCACCACTTTGGACCACTTCAGCGGCCCGTCGCTCTCAGTAAGGCAGGCGAATCAGTGACGGCCTTCAGTTCCGGTGGTGACGGACGCATGGCGATGCGCCGTTTCTTTCTCCTTTGGCCTCCCTTAGCAATGGAGATGCGTTACTTCTTCTTTCATCTTCGTTCAATTTATATAAGCCTTTTGTGTTAGTGTCTTTTGTTCTTCGTTTGCATCCCGGCCCCTCTAGGCCTCCACCTTTCCGGCGACACGAATTGGGAGCCGCGACAGCGCAACCCCCGGCTATTTTAGAGGACGATGCAAATGAGACAGTCACATAGCGGACTGCTCTCTCACTATAGATCCGACACCGAAGGGATATCAAAAAGGAGCCATGGAAATATGGCTAGAGCGCAGGCGATTTATGGCTCGCCTTTGACGACTCGGGTTTAATTTGTCCCAATCCAGTGCTCCTCTTTCCTTTTTTTCTCCTGCGCTGACCTCTAGCAAGTACGGGGTGCTCTTTGTTGCTGTGGCCTCATCTCACCGGTGAAATTGCCAAGGTAGTTATGTCCCTTTCCTCTTGGGTTCATGGTAATCAAGGACTATGGTTCGGAAATTGACTAATCACCTGTATTCTATTCTGAAGTATTTGTCTCGAAGGTGTCCGTGGTTATGTTGTGTCTGTTATAGGACGTGTTTTTGTTCTTGTGCTCATGTTCCAGATCTGTCCTAATTGCCCTCTTATTCCACTTACATGATGCAGTTCAAATATATCACTGCTATTTTCTAGCACCTGGCAAGGGATTTTGGGATTTTATCCGTTAGCCAGTAAAACAACAAGATCCTACAACCTCCCATGGTGAACCTACACTGCTTTTTCTTTCTCTTTACTCTTTGATTAATTCATACGCTTTTCTTTTGTTCTGCTTGCCATCCATGGATCTAGAAGTATTGAAATTTGGTGTCAGAAAATTCATAGATCTCGAGGTGATGTCAATCAGTCTGGAGTACATCCACTGAAATGGGACAATTAACTAACCATGGAAAATTTTCCATCATTTTCCAAAAAATAATAAAAATTTATTGGGTGAACAAATAAATCGATATGACTGACGCGCGCTTGTTGTAAGTGCGGGTAACGTTGTGAATGAGCACCATGACATATACACACCCACACTTTTTTGATTTTTTTATTTGTTGTATCACCCAAACGATATGACAAATGGATTCAAAATTTTGTATGTACTGAAAAAAGACAACTAGAATGTGAGAAAAATAGATCGGAAATTTATTGCGCAATCTACAATTCTGAATATTTTAAATTCGAAACAAATTCTTTAAATATACATTTAATGTCATAAAAATCCAAAATTATATTTCTTATATTTATCTTAAATTTTCCAATCAATCAAAGAGTTTTAGGTTTAAATATTACTCCCTCCGACCCATATTACTTGACTTGGATTTTTCAAAATATGAATAAACCTATATACTAAATAGTGTCTAGATTTATCCAAATCTAGATAAATTTAAGTCAACTAATATGGGTCGGAGGGAGTATATGATTTGAGATATACAAAAAGAGAAATTCTTTGAGAGGAAAAGGGCTAATGCGGATCTTGATGCATCTATGAATAGTCCAGGTAGGGCTGTACACCCGAGTGCCTGCTCAGAAAATCCTCTTTCATAAGTGTGGTGCTTTTTTTTATGTTCAAATATTTCCTATTTTGACATTATACACAATATCTATAAGCAAATTTCTATATATGCACAAGTAGCTGCACCATGCTAATTTCATCATATGTCGTTATAGTCTAAAATTTCTTAAATATTTTAATATTTATCTCTAAAGATGGACGGGCACGGCAACGCGTGCTTTTATGGTCTAGTTCGCATGATAACTAGCAGGGACCGGCGCGGTGACGTAGCTATGAGCTGAAGAACAAAACATTCATGTTGTAAGTTACGATAGTGTCAGGAAGGCATGTTAGAAATCAGGGAAGAAGCAAGGTGTGGATAATACTCAGAAGTGAGTACTGTACAAAAGGCAGAAGCGAGTACACTACTGTTTTGCATGGTGTGTGCCCTTTCCATTGAAACCACTATTAAATTAAAAAAACAAAAATTACTGTAAAAAAGGATGAAGCCGGAATACAAAATGAGCTGCCACGACCAGATCTTACACCAGTGCACTAACGATATGAACTTGCATTGTTTCATCAACCCATATCCAAACATGCACAAAAATTATGACTTCATCAACGATAATGATAGCATATAAGGTAACAAAGCTCACAAAAGACCATAATCTAGGTATGTAGCTCGAATATCCTCAAGAATTGATACACAAATGAACTGAAGGCGGTAGTGCTATAAAAAGATCTATACATCATATAACCATAAGCCTACGCGTCCCCCCGGGGGATCCGTGGTTTTTATCCCCGGGTCCCCAGCCAACCACGTGTCCTCTATTTGGATTCAAAACCCTGTTTTTGCTATATTTGTCCCGCTTTTTCTACATTTTCCCCGCTTTTGCTACATTGTAGCAGTAAACGGTTCGGTCTAGAAAAACAAAAACAGACTGGACCTCGCCGGAGATTTCGCCGGAGACCTCGTCGGAGATTTCGCCGTAGACCTCGCCGGCGACCGTGTAGCAAAAAAGTTGTGCTATTGTAGCATATCCGACCTCGTCGGAGACTCGCCGGAGAATTTCGCCAGGAGACCTCGCCGGAGAGACCTTGCAGCAAAAAAATTACGCTATGATAGCAAAACAACTAAACGGTTGTAGCAAAAAAAATGTTCTATTGTAGAAAATCCAATTTCGCCGGAGATATCGTAGAAAAATCAACTTCACGGGAGACTTTCGCCGGAGAACTCGTAGCAAAAACTTTGCGATATTTTAGCAAAATCATAGAATAGTTGTAGCAAATAATTTTTTCTATTGTAGCAAACCCTATTACGGCGGAGACCTCACCGGAGACCCACGAAGACATCTAAGATATTGTAGCAAACAATACATGCTATTGTAGCATTTTGAGAAAACAAATGTAGCAAAACAAATTTAGATATATAGCAAATCTCAATGGACACGAAAAAAATCTCGAACACAAAAATCAACTGGCCAATGGTAGCAACAACGATGCCTGTCGGTAGCACCAATGATGGTCGTCTGTAGCTAGTCCACTAGCTGTCAGTAGCAAAACGCCCATCACAGGTAGCATGCACGGGGAGGCACCACCTCAAATCAGCCGTCCTCTAGAGGTGGGGGGAAGGGGAACGCATCCGGCGAGGCCAGCGGCGGCGGCTGCAATGGTGGAGGCGGAGGGTCCGTCCCTGTAGCACGCACGACGGACGAGCCACACATCCTCCTCCACGCCAACGGCATGGCAACAACAGGGATGGAGGCGGAGGGTCCGTCCATGGTGGGGGAGTTCGTCCATGGTGGCACGGCAGCCGATGCGGCGGAGGGCGTAGGGAGCAGCAGGAGCTAGTCCATTATCGCGAGATGGCCGACTGTGATGGTCTCTTGGCTCCCAGGAACACGACAGAGAAGGGCGTGAGAGCTAGTCCATGGTAGAGCGCCGGCCAGCAGGGGACTGCCCTATGGCTCTCTCGGGGACACGGGGCCGGAGTCGCGCAGCAGCGGACGGGCGCACGCGGCGGACGCGCGGTGACGGGAGGACGCGCGGCGACGGGAGAGTTTTGCGGAACCTTTTGTCCTTCTGTTCACAGGAGAGGATAAGGTAAAGAACGGGCCACGTCTTGTTCGAGCAAGTCGGGGGATCAGGATGCGCAATCCCCCGGAGGATCCGTATCGTGCGGATAGCGGCCTCTCCTAGCTCCAGGTACTGTTCATGTGAATAGTAATTTGGGCATGTATTTTTTCCCTTTTAAATTCTCGATGGTGAAATTTTAGCGACACTTTTCAGTTAAAGTTATCCGCCCGCATTTAACTATGTCTACCTTCAAAATAATAGATTTTTTAGATGGTATTCCTTAACATTTGTCTACTAGATTTTCTAAACGTTTGTTATTGGTGTGATTTTTAGAAGCTAAAAATTTTATTTAACTGCGCCTATAGATTTTGGGACTCATTTTTAATATTTGTGGTTCCTCTTTTTGAACTCCTCGATGACAATTTTTGGCCAATTTTTGGCTAGACTTCTTGACTAATATTTCTAGGCTGTATTAATTTGCAGCTACCTTAGGTCAAGATAGAGATAAATCTACCATTGCTTATTGATGGTAGTTGTTTAAAGTTTGTCGATAATGTTTCAAAAGATTTCTATATTTTCTCCACTCATCTCAGTCTATGCTACACAGTTGTCTCACCCCTTTTTGTGGTTCATCCTTTTTTGACTATTTGACCGTAATTTCCGGACCGTAAATTAACCGTGTCTATTTCTCAAACAGGAGGTTACCTAAATGTTATTTGTTTAGGTCCTTTCCTCTTAGCTACTGGACGATAATTTTTGACATGCCTTTCTGACAATAATCGACAGTATCTTTTAAGGCGTGTTAGATATGCGCTCCCCTTATTAGTGATCCACGTATGATCGATCAATGGTATTGCACGTTCTCGGTTTTGTCCAACAGGTGTGTAAAGTAAAATACAATAAACAGTAAAAAAATACGTATGTCAATTTTTTACTAGCCATATTTTTTAACGCTTTTCTTCCATGCCCCTTCGATCAAAATATTTTATCGCTAATTTTTCTAACTCAACTTTCATAAAAATATATACAAAATAAGTTAACCACGTGGACGCGACGCAAAAGGAAATCAGCCAATCCCTCGGACACGTGCCAAAGGAGCTACAAAGTAGGTGTTGGCGTTGCCATTGCTGTATGTATTTTTGGCAGAAAATGTCTGTAAGTGAGATCTGACAATAGATTATTCGGCTTGATATCCCTGACAAAATGAACACAAAGATACATGTTAGATTATTGAATCAGCAAGATTATTAAATTTAAAAAGAAATATTGAAAGAACAAGATAGTAGTTATACGATACCATGAATGTAATTGCGCTTGTGAATGGACTCTATTGCTAGTATAGTATCCTTTATCTTCTGTCAGTGTGTCCTTGCGCATAAGCAAAGTAGTCATCATCTCTCCGGTCTCTGCCAGGATGAGATACAAGTACTCTTTGAAAAGAATAGTAAAGCTTCACTAAGTAAGCACTATCAACTTCTGAAAGAAGGTTTCTTTTAGCTTTTAACATGTTCTAGTTAAAATATATACTCCATCTGTTTTAAAATATAAGATGTTTTAGCTTTGTGAAGCAAATGTATGTATACTTCTTTTAGTAGGTAGGTTCACTCAGGTTTGGAGTGAATCTACACACTAAAATAAGTCTAGATACATTTTATTCACAAACCTAAAACATCTTATATTTTGAAATGAAGGGAGTACAAACATAAAACCACCACTTTGATGGAACTGCCAAAAAAAGTATATAGCATAAAACCACCACTCTGATGTTCAAATTTATCGAATGCCACCAATTTATGTTTTCGGGACCATAAATTTGACCATAAATAGATGGTTTTTTGTCATCAATGTGGTGGTTTTTGTGCCAAAAAGGTTAAGCGGTGGCATTCGATAAATTTAAACATAAAAATGGTGGTTTTATGCTATGTACTCGAAAAAAAAAGCACAGATAGCGTGGCTGCCTGGCCCCTACGAAGCATTTCAGACTTCTTAAGATTTTCGTTGCATATACACTTCTAGAGGTCTTCTCTCTACAAAGCCGCAGATGCATGATCACATTTTGGAGTAACATTAAACATGATGCACAAAGTGATGACCTCAAAAGTAATCCTTAGGGCGAGGAGAAATTGTATTTTTTCAAGTTCCTAAGACTAAGTATTTAGGATTTTCCAACAGTGCTAAATTGCATGGATGAACATTCCGAGTTCCAATTGTGTTTACCACCACATGCGTTCACTGAGAGATGGCACTGAAGCAAAAGCACAATATACATAACACATTATTCTATTCTCTAAGCATGAATATCGTATTACAGGCTACCTTGAAGCAGCAGCAGCCAGTTCAACTTTTTTTCTCATGTATGCACATGTTCGCCGGTGATATGTGTCAAGCTTCATGCACTAGCCAACACAACCAAAAGTCCGAACTGATGAAAAGGACTAGTGCAATCCACGTATACACTTCAACACCCACTCTCACGTGTGACAGGGAGAAGTCAGCACGTGCAACCGGAAGAGACCGACGGCGCGCGAAACTCACGTATGACTCAAGAGGCCTATACATGGACATAGAGGGATGAACAACAATTTTAGGATAAATTGCGAAAGCCAGGACTCGAACTCTAGACCTTAGGCTCTGATACCACAAGCTTCATGCACTAGCCAACGCAACCAAAAGTCTGAACTGATGGAAATGACTAGTGCAATTCACGTATAGACTTCAATAATATGGAGTAAAGCTAATGATAGGGAAAGAGAGTCGTCAGAAAAACACCTGCACATGTTCTCGCCTCTTGTCTGAACAACCATCAAAATATTCCATTTGTTGAGCATCCTGGACACTGCAAGGTAAGCATAAAAGCCACCAGCCCTCTGGCCATGTTCTTCCCATGAAGCTAGACATAACCTAAAATGGTCGAGAAAAATCAAATTAAAGATATGAAATGCACCATTTGAAATGTAAATCTCAGTACCTTTCATCAAGAAAATGACAGTGAGCTATACCATTAGAAACTCAAATTCACAAGGAAGTATCCACTGTCAGGCTTGCAGTGGGGAAGCCTTATGTCCTTTACATTCTTCAAAAGGAATAACTAAAAGGATAACTGCTGTCACTAACGAGAGATAATAATTTCACAGGGGGATCACTTGCACTACATTTTTTAGATGTCACTTCTAATATTTAGCATGGGGAACACTCATACATCTCAAAGATTAAGGAATTCATTGTCCCTTTATCAATAATCATTGTCTGAGCTCCACTATCTAACATGACAGATAAAACATAAAGACAGTCACCAAGCCAAATATGACTAATGAAGAAAATCCACTCATTTACAAACAAAGATGATCAAGTTGCCAGTTATAATACCGAGCTAACGAGACAAATAAAAGACTCTATTCTAACGCCTTAGCTTGAAAGTTTATGTTTAACAGAATAAATCCATTGTTTTAGAAACAAAGGTGTTCACGTTGTCAGTCACAATGCTGAGCTTCTAACAGGTTATTTCTAAAAATATCTAAAATAAATCTAATGATGTAGATTCTGAAACAACATAATTCAACCAGAAAGTGAAGATGGGATAAAGTAACAAACATAATATTTGATAGTTAAAAAATATGCCGGCCATGTTCTAGCTCATTCTAGCTAGAATGGACATGAAAAATACAAGTTTCATTATAACTTAAAAAATCTATAGAAATGCAGTAAGCTACTTACCCTCACTCGCCCCTTCTAGGCGTCCTACGATCTAGGGGATGATTGCAGTTCATACCAACTTTTGTACTCTGCAATTTCCTCTACCACTTGAATAGATCCCTCACTTATGTTATACCCAAAATTCAAGAGGCTTCTTCATACCTTGGGTACTTTCTCTGCAATGCCTCGATGCAGCTTCATAGCTAACAGCAAAATTGTCATAAGTCCTAAGTAATATACAAGGAGCACCTATAATGGCATCTTAGTATCTTACAAAATCCAACCCCAAATATTTCTGAAGCGAGGTATATACACTGTCATTCACTCCAAGTGGACCGAGCAACTATAAATAAACTTTGGTTAAGCTGAATTTATCCATAATTCCATAAGATTAGACTATGAGCAGATCACTGGAACAACACGATCAATTCTTCGCAGCTCTCTAATACATTTCACTTTTAACCATATTATCTCATTTAGAGATGGAGTACTTCAAAAGCGCTTGTACATGGCAATGCAATTCTTTACATGTATTTATGTTTTGAAACACATCCTTATTTTTTGATCTAATACATATGATTCTTATAGAAAAAATACTACTCAACAAACTTAATATTATGAATACTTGAGCACTTGCTAGCTTATAATTTTGTAAGTTTGAAAGAAAAGGTCAGTTCAGAGCAAAAGAAGTAACAGGATTTCCACGAACAGTAACACACAGGTTATGTTATAAATTAATTATGAATTATACATTTTGCACTAACTGGATAATTGAGGCACATTGCATTCATTGCCAATACCCCTTCATTGGAAAAAAATCATTAACTTCTAGGTGAGTAATCCAGATGTAAACATATTACTGAAGAAGAAAAGTACCTCTAGTTGTGCATCCTAAACACTTTAATCTCTCAGCCTGAAGTCCATCATCACACATAGTAACGTTTTAGGAAGTACTACTACCGTTTAGAAACTCCTAAGCAAACTTTGTATTGCAAGGTTGCAATCCTCACAAGGGAACACATTTATTTGAGGACTATGACAGGGACAATGGACTCTCTAATTTCTGCTTCCCAGATGCTTCCTACTTCCCTTATGAAGTTGCAGGTTTAGGCATATATACATATAGGTGAACTACTATTCTTTCAGTGGCGAACTGAAAAATGAGGTCACTATTACAACAGTTATTTCTTAGCCGATGTTGAGGCCTGTGGTCTCCTTTTTATTAGTTAAATTTTATAACCATGCTTTAGCTATGATACCATGTTCATATCTAACAATACATACCATCCAGGCTCTCAACTCTCATAACACTGTAAATGCAAATTTATAGTTGCATATCAGGCCTACTGTGTTGCCTACCAAAGAAGATGCAAGAGCAGAAACTTAATGTTCAAGCATGTCCAATGGAAGATAAACTATGATGCTGATGTTTTAGTAAGAAATGTGAAATCGAGTACACTGTGTCGTCATGTTGCCGACGGGTATGCAATGGAGAGGTCCTCAACGAGCGTGTTTAGAGAGGTGGGGAAGACAACAAGTTGGTGGGTACGAGGTAACACAAATTACCCAGGTCCAGATCCCACGAAGGTGGCGGTATCCTACTACTGCTATAAATCAATATAATGGTAATACGCCGAGTTACAGGGATCGGTTCGCTATGCGCGATATGAGTTGAGTTATCTGACTGTTTTTCTAAAGGCTCGTCTAGGTCCGACTTATATAGTCGCCAGATCCTAGGGTTACAGGAAAAGTCCTAGCCAGACAGGTTACAGAGTCCTACACATAATACAACTAATTTAGAGTGTCTTGCACTCTAAGGCTCCGGGTACATCGGTGACTCCACTGTAGCCTTCCTTTATCCGGCATGAGTCTCCCTTATGGATCCTTATAACTGGACCGCCCAGCAGGCCATGGGCCTTGCTACCAACTATGGGCCACCCGGGTTATCCGGATTAGAGACATGCAATGGTGATACCCATTTAGCATATCCCCAACAGTAGCCCCGGAGAACTCCGAGATCTTGCGTCATATTGTAGTCAAGCAACATCTTGTAGTCCTCCCAAGAACTCTGCAATATTCCCCGTCTTCGATAAGTAAGTCGGAGAATCATTGAGCTTTCCATTGTACTATTCTCGTAGCCGGACAGGATCCGTCCTTGCTGGAATCTTCAGTTGGGACCGTCCGCCTGCACATGTCAGCAAGATGTCTTAGACCACAGGTCAGCGGCGCCTCGTAACTCACACATGTAGAGAATGTAATCATAGCCTTTTTCCCGTGTGAAGGATCCAAATCGTTGGCGGCTGCAGTGGGACCGTGGCGAAATTTCCACACATGTGCACGCACGTGCTGTCCACGCAACAATCATTGGATCAACTTGCACGAATCTTGGCGCCGAGGGCTATATATTTTAACTATGGTGGCATTTTATCTTTTCACCTCATTCTCCCTCGCGTCATCTTCTTCCTCCATCCCAAGCCCCTCTTCGAAAGCATCGTGTGCACAGAGGAAAACCCTAAATCTTTCCAATCCCCAATCCATCTCTCTCCACTCCAATGGCCAGCAGCAGTAGCACACCATCGATGGCGGCATCTAGCGAGGCCACGACCAAGCCATCTAGCACTGTCCACGTCCCATCGGACGGCGTGGTGATGCCTCATTATGCGGTGGTCGAGTCCACCGACGGTGACCATATCTCAGCGGCGCTGGAGCTGTTGGAGGAGGAAATGGACTCTCACAAGGGAGAGTGGCGAGGCTCGGACATCTTCGAGAGCGACATCAAGGAGATGATCTCTAAGAGGTACCTCCCTGCGACGCAGGGCCTGGTTTGGTGGGCGGCACTAGCCGGCGAGGTTACTCCTTCTACCCAAGTCGGAGAAAAGGTATACCTTAAGGCCCAACTTATGCACGACGTCTCCCTTCCAATATCTGACTTCTTCATCCAAGTCCTCAAACACTTTCGGGTTCAACCTCAGAACCTCTCTCCGAATAGCATCCTCGTGCTTAGCAATTACGTGGTGTTATGCGAGGGATACCTAGGGATTAGGCCTAGGTTAGATCTGCTTATCTATTTATTCACCGTGATGAGGGAAGCCAGAGTGAGCAAAGAGGAGCTCAGAAACTGCAGAACGATTAGCTTGAAGATCTGGCCTGGCCGACGATTCCCCGATATCGTAGGACACGAGTCCTGCAAGAACTGGCAACGGACGTACTTCTACGACCCAGATATCCCTCTTGCTGGCCGAGAAGCATCGTACCTGGACTTTGTTGACGGGGCCGCTGCTGAAGCCCCGACATGGATATCACAAGCCCTCCTCCCCTTCGACGACGAAGCCTCTCGTGTCGTAAGGCGGATTGACTGGTTCATAGAGAAGGGTCTGACCGGCTTGGACCTGGCCATGTGCTGGTTCGTTAGGAGAATCCAACCTCTGCAACACTGCATGAAGCTTATGCACCAGTACACCAAAGATAGGAAAGATAGCCTTCGGATTTTCAAGAACAACTTCTCCAGTGACTCCGTCAAGCTTCGCCTCAAGGACATAGTCAAGGTGAAGGATCGGAAGTGTGGCTTCACCATCACCTACGACATGTTCGAGGGCGTCAAGTGCCCAGAGGTACTCATTTATTTTATGTACATTGATTTTTGATATATACTCCAGTTCTTCCATCTTGCACATACCTTTGCATTTAACACTTAGGATTTACTTAACATCTGGGGGACTTGGATGAAGGCAGCATGGTTTCCCAAGTCTATGACCCCAAGATGAAGGAAGTCATTGTCGTGTCCGACGACGAAGTCCCATTGGCGCGAAAGCGAAAGAGCTCCACCTCTGACGCTGCCGACAAAGGCAATAAAAACAAGACGGAGGGTGGAGCCTCCAAGAGATCCACCGCCTCACTGGAGGCGGAGAAAAGAAGATTAACCAGTATACCCTTGAATAAGTCACCGAATGTTGTGTAAGCTTCTTATCATCCGACATCGTCTTTTGCTCATCTTATTCTTGTACTTATACTTTTGCACGTTTCAGGAAGAAGGCTAGCCTGAGTTTTAAGAAGACCTCCAAGAAATCGGGGGCTTCTAAAAACATTAGAGATATGCTTATCCAGGCTTCTCCCACAATCGCTCCTCCTACTCCTTTCGTTCAAACCTCTGCCCCACCCGCTGGATCTCCGATAATGGTTCATCTGAACCTTCTGCCATGGAAGTGGACAATACTCCTTCTCAGGAGGTCCCAGATGCTACCGTGGTGGTCCATGTTGCCAGCGAGCAGGAGACGCAGGAGAGCACCTCCTCCAAAATGGATAAATCTCCGGCTAAGGATACCACTGGTAACGGTAAGGAATTGATGGTGTAAGGCGGAACTTCTGCTGAAGGCAGAACTTCTATGCCCATGACCCAGACCAAGCTTACCAAGATTGTCTACCCGATACTTACTCCGAGTAGCTCTGCTCTGGCTCCTGGTGCTGCGCCGACTTCTCCTTCATGCGGTCTTGAGGATCTTCTCAAGCAGGTGGAGATTGTCCGAGTTAACACACTTGCCTTTGGCAAACTGTTTGCTGAGTGCGCCAGCAATCTCAAGATCATTGCACTTATAAGTTTTATATGACTTTTGTATTTCATACATAATATCCTACTGTAGCCCCCGAGGATTTAGACGGAAAACCATAGGTCTTTGGGTCTGAATGCTCTAAGAGTGACTAAGCAAGAAAATTTGTAATGTAGTCCCCCAAGTATATTGTTTGAATGAATTATTCCAACTAGATACTTTTAGGGTAGCATACGTAGTGTTTGTAAATTTCGATACTGTAGCCCCCAAGCTTCTAGTTGATATAGAATTAGTTCCGACTAGATGCTTAAAGAAAGACTAAGCATAGCTTTGAGTTAAAAACTCGCACTGTAGCCCCAAGCCTCTAGGCAGATATTTATCTGGCTAGGTGCTTCAAGTAGACTAAGTAGCCTTTTTGTTTTTTGCAGAATGAGAATACTCCGAGGGTTGCTGCAAACGACAAGTTCCACAAGATGCGCAAGGACCTTGAAGATGAAAAGGGTAAAACCACCTTCTTGAAGGAACAGATCGCCAAGGGCAAGAGTCTGTTATCTTTTCAGTTTCATGCTCTACTTGATCTTATGTTGTTATCTTCCGACTAATCATTGTGCTCTTTGTCATTTCTCTGACTTGCAGAATCTATTGTCAAGGCCAAAGATATTGTTGAGCAATCCAAGCACATACAAGAGCTGGATAGCGAAAACAAAATCTTGAAGCATGAGAGGGCCGACTCTTTGAAAATGCACGAAAAAGCTATAGCTGTCGTGTAGGAATCTGCTGAGACGGAGATCAACCGTCTTAAGGAGGAGCTTGCGATCCTCAAGGAGCAGAACAAAGATGCCGAAGAGAAAAATGCTCGGAACCTTGAGGAATACAAGACCCTCCAAAAAGAACGGAACTCCATGGCGGAGGTCCTCCAGCAAGCCGAGAGCAGCATCTTTGGTAAGCATTCTCCGTCTTGTACTTCTATAAACCAGGTATTTTGATCTTATTGTGTTGAACTCATGTACACAAACATCTTGGCCGGAAATGCAGCTCCTATTGGTTTGACAAATAATGCTCCTCCGCCAAAGGAATGCATGGTTATTGCTGGCAAATTCATCAGCATCGCAATCACCCAGGCCAAAGATATTGCCAAGGCCTTGGACATCAACATTAAGGCAATAGACTCCATCATGAAATACTCGGAGATCCTCGCCAAGCCCCCTAGTGTATCATAAGTTGGAAAGCTTCATGTACTCGGGCTAGCACTAGGATGGCTCTAGCCATGGTCAAGGCCCACTATGATGACTCCGACATCGACACAGTGACCTCTAGTCTGCCAGACATGGACAAAGACAGATACAAGATCGATAACGATGCAAGATGGGCTTCGCTCACCGGCTAGGACACCAGGGTCGCCCAATTGGTCAATGCGGATGCCTTCATGCCGCTTGAGGTACTTGATGCCGACCAGACTAGTTCTGAGTCTCTGAAAACTGCCGACTTTGTTGATGGACAAGATGACTCTCCTGCCGCTGATGATGCAACTTTGAAGTCCCCTGCACCAGAGAAGTGAAAACACTTTGTAATATTTGTCACCTATGGTTGGTGTATGTATGTGGAAAAACAATGTTGTTATCTTAAGGCGGAAAACTACTGACATAAGTTTCCAGCTACTTAAGAACTAATTCTAGCATGTATATATTTTTTAAGCAAGTGCTGGCTTATCCATTACTCTGGTTTTTATGCTTGACTTTTCATGAGTCAGAAGACCCTTAGTCAGAACCATGCGATCAGGCGATGATACCCAATGGCACCATCAAAAACCTAAGCACAAAATCACCGACTTCGAGTGCCGAAAGTCACTACTCCAAAATCCACATAAAAACAACAAAGAAAATGTAGACCAGAAAACTTAAGCTAACGCCCGTAGGTGGAATTTTCACAAGTTCAAATGCAAAAATTGCGCATAAAGGTTTTATATGATCCAAAAATGAACACTAAAGGAGGTAAAATACTCAAGCATACGGGTGAACCAAAGATCTTTATTTCATTGATCATATAAGAGATACACGATAGATAATAAAATATGCTAAGTGTAGAAAGGATGTAGCTGTGCTATGTTCCATGGACGATCAAGCTCCGGGTAGTCATCATCCGGGTCATGTCTCTTGCGCTTATGATCCTCATTTGGCATATCCTCTAGTTCACGATTGTCAATGAGGTAATAGGAACCATTGAGTAGCGCCTTGTTTAGATGAACGGTCCTTCCCATGGCGGGGATAATTTGTGTGACTTCTTATACTTAAGTGAGAGCACCAAATCCACCTCTTTAAACGAGCGATGCCGGACACGGGGACTATGGTAGCTACGTAGCTTCTGCTGGTAGATGGCGGACTTCTGGCATGCCAGTACACGCTCCTCCTCGAGAAGGTCTACATCTAGGCGTCTGGACTCTTCAACGTCATCTTCATCGTAGCCGCTAACCCTTGGTGAATCGTGGAGGATATCTGATATGTCCAAAATTGTATCTACTTTCCCGAACACTTTTGCTATTGTTTCTCCTCTAATTTGTGTGATTGGGATATAATTAACACGGATTGATGCAGTTTTCAGCAGAATTTCTTTGGTGTCTAGTTTTTGTGCAAGAAATCAACTTTCAGGAAAAATCCTATAAAATATGCCAAAAATCCTATTTTTCCAGAAAACTCACGGAACCAGAAGATGGAAGGGAGAAGAGGCATGAGGGGCCCACACCACCCCCTGGCGCGGGCCAGGCCTGGCCATGCCGGGGCATGGTGTGGTCACCTCGGTCTCCACCTCGACCTCTCCTTCCGCCTACAAATAGCCTCTGACCTAAAAACACCACGGGAGGGAGGGGGTTAGACGTTTTTCTAGATAGAGTTTCGCTGCGTCACCACCACCAGAAACCGCGATTCGGAACCAGAAACTCCGTTCTGGCACCCTGTCGGGACAGGTAATTGGAGGAGATCATCGCCATCATCATCACCAACGCCTCTCCATCAACCATCCATGATTCCCCCATCCATGAGTGAGTAATCCCCCGCTGTAGACTATGGGATGGTAGGGATTGGATGAGATCTCTCATGTAATTGCATAAGATTGTTAGGGCATGGTGCCTAGTATCTATTATTAGTGATTTTTGATACTGTTGCAACTTGTTATAATTAATGCTTGTCACTAGGGCCCGAGTGCCATGATATCAGATCTAAACATGTTATTGATTCATGATGATATTGTTTTTTGTGATCTTACCTGCAAGTTGTATACACATATCATTGTCTCGGAACCCGAGGCCCCGAAGTGACACAAATTAGGATAACCAGAGGGGATGGCTGTGATGTGAGGATCATGTGTGTTCATGGAGTGTTAATGCTTTGCTCCGGTGCTCTATTAAAAGGAGCACCTTAATTGCTAGTAGATTCCCCTTGAGGCCCCGCTGCAACAGGCTGGCAGGACAAAAGATGTTGTGCAAGTTCTCATTAAGAGTACACATGACTATATACGGAACACATGCCTATGATTACTTAGTACTTGGATGCTTTATCTTATTTATCTGTAAATGCCTTTGTCTTGATTATTACATGAATTTTCTTGTCCATGCAATGCCCGTCCATCCATCCCTATGCCTACCGCACTTTAATCCTGTTGTTTATTACAATTGTTACTACTGTCTTTATTTTACTATTGTTGTTACTTTGCTATTGTTACTACAAAACTGTTGCTACTGATAAACTACTGCGAGCAAGACTATTTCTAGGTGCATCTGAATTGACAACTCAGTTGTTAAGGCTTATAAATATTCTTTGGCTCCCCTTGTGTCGAATCAATAAATTTGGGTTTTACTTCCCTCGAAGACTGTTGCGACCCCCTATACTTGTGGGTCATCAAGACTATTTTCTAGCGCCGTTTCCGGGGAGCATAACTTTATTTATAAAGTTCACTTGGAATTATTATTGTTCGCTGCTATCCATTCATTATGGGTAAAACTCGTGATGGAAAATTTCCTATATTACCATCCACTACAAGAAGAGGTAAAGTTCTGAACACCTCTGTTGCTTTTGATTCAGCATCTATGATGAGTAAGCTCCTTACATCACCACCACATACACATGTTACACATATTGCTACTTCTGTTGAATCTGAAATTACTTTTGATACTCATGATGTTACTTCTGCTATGCTTGATGAGAGTGGTTCATTAGGTCCTTTCCTAGATGCTACAATTGCTAGATCCATAATTGGTAACACTGAAACTCCTAATGAAGATATTACAACACCTGTTAGTTCACATGAGTCTAGAGAGAGTCCTAGCTATGATATTAATGACTGTTATATTGAATTGACTGATGAATTTATTGAGGAATGTCAAAACACTCATGGCGCAAGTGCTATTAAGAGTCTTCTTGAGAGACCAACTATTATACCTACACTATTTCCTGATGCTGATTTTGCCACATCTCCCATAAACATTAAAGATAAGGATTATGATTTCCCTCTTGATTTATCTTACATAACCATTGTAGAGAAAGAACCTTTTTGTGGTACTGAAAATGAAAGTGATGTGGCACATATGACTGAGCTCTCTAATATGAGTGGCTTATTTTCTAATGATATTAAGAAATGCACCTACTTTGTTGCTAAAATTTTCCTTTTTTCATTGAAAGGAGAAGCTAAAGCTTGGTTTAATAATTTACCTCCTGGATCTGTTGATAGTCCTGATGGCTTGATTTATACTTTCTTTCAGAAATATTTACCTCCTAGTGCTCAATAGGCCATTTTGCAGGAACATTTTTATTTTAAACAAGGAAAAGAGGAGAAACTGCCTGAATCTTGGGCAAGGTTTTTGGTTTAATCAAAGCATAGCCTGGTTGTCTAATACCTAAAAATGAGCTTCTGGATATATACTATAATGGACTAACTGATGAATCTAGGACATACATGGATAGTTGTTTTGATTGTGTTTTTAGGAAAAGAACTCCCGAGGAAGCTGAGAAATTAATGGCTAAAATAAGCAAGAATTATGATGATTGGACTACATCTGAGCCAACTACACCTGAACCAACTATGCCTGAGCCAACCCCAACACCAACACCAAATAAGAGGGGACTGATTGAACTAAATGATGAAGTGATGAAGGAAGCTAAGAAATGTCTTAAGGAGAAGGGTATTAAATCTGAAGATGTGAAGAATTTACCTCCTATAGAAGAATTATGTAAGCCAATCTCCCACTCATCCACTATTGAGGCACACTCTCTCCAACATTTTGATGAAAGTGATATTCCTTATTCTAAACCTCCTAATCAATGCTTAGAAGAATTTGATATTTTGTTGTTAAACAAGATAATTTTAATAAGAGAGTGCAGAATCATTTAATGGAAAACTCTAGAGCTATTAATAAGTTGAAAGATATTGTGGAAAGAACCTCCAATGATGTTAAAATTCTTGTTAAACATTTCCAAATGGTTCAAACTCAAATTGATCAGCTTACTAAAGTACAAAAATATTTGCTAGTTAATGCTTCTAGAGAAAAACATGCTTATGAAATTAGAACTAGGAGTGGTGCTTCCACTCAGGATCCTCTATATCGTGAGGAACATCCTAAAAGAATTGAGAAGGATTCTCAACAAGTTGAAAATAGTGGTACTTCTTCTAAGAGAAAGAAAAAGAAACACAAAACAGTTGGGGAATCTTCTTGTAGAGCCCCGGATAAAACCACTAATATAAAATCGCTGTTGTTTTTATTATGTGCATCATCATGACATCATCATGCATTTATTCGCCTAAAACAATTTCCCAAAAGCCTATTTTGTTTTCTAGAGATATCCCCTCTTTGTTCAAATTGAAACCCTAGATCCGCTCGGATCTTTTATTTGTCCTAAACTTTTTGCAAATGTTTTGTTTTAAAATAAAGAAAAAATAATAAATATAAAATATTTTTTATCGGGGGAGGCAGCCACCGGCCAGGCCCAAAAGGCCCATCCAGCAGCCGGCCTACCACCCCTCTACCAAACCCTAATCCCAACCCTACTCCCTATCTACTCCCAACTCCCGCCGCCACCCACACGATGCGCGCATGCTTCCCCCGCCACTCGCCCGCTCCCCTGACCCCGCCGCCACACACGCCCACCACCACGCGCACCCCTTCCCACGACTAAATCCCCCTGGCCCCACCTCAACTCCCTCGTGCCCCCGCCCCCTTGACTGCGTCCACCCATGTGTTGCCCGATCGCAGCGCGTCCCTAGGCCCCACCCCGTATCCCGCTCTTCCCTCGCCTCCCTCTTATCCTCCCCGAGGTTGCCCTCTCCCTGCACTGGCAACCTCACCCCGCCGCCTAGGTCCACCCCTCCCTCTCCAACGCTTCCCGGCCCCGAGCTTGTCGTCGACCTGTCGTCCTTCTCGTCTGCTCGCATCACCGGCCAGGACCTCCTCCCCGTCGTCTCCTCCTCTGGCCCGAGCTCCGTCGCTCGAGCCGCCGTCTCGCCCTGGCCATGGCGTCGCCCCTGGCCGCCTCCTCGCCGTCGATCCACGCCTAGCAGCGCCTGTCCTCACCGAGCTCGTCGCCCTGCCGAGCCCGACCTTGCCTCCTTGCTGCCGCCGTCGTCAGCCCAGCACCACCCTTCCACGTTGTCACCGTTCCTCGACCAAGCGCGTCCCCAGCCTTTCTCTCCAAGCTCTCTGTTGCCCCGGGCCGTATTGACCTCGCAGCGACTGCCTCGCGGTCACCTGATGATGTGTACCCTTTCTATTTGTGTCCCTGTGGCCTTATTCTGACCTCAGCGCGGCTGCTACGTGATGTCCTTTTCGGGCAGCTATGCTACTGTTTGAGGCCAAGTCCATGCTTTTGTGTTCCCAAGTCTGGCTTCCTCCTATTGTAGCACAAGATCATCCTTGTTCGTGTCAAAACCTGATGTTGACAAGATCTCCACCGGTTCGGTGCCATGCCATGGGTGCCGACAAGATCTCCGTCATGGACCGAAGGCCGCCCCCGCTGAGCCCGAACCTCGTCGAAACCCCGGACCAAGATCGTCGATTCGACATGTGTGACCCCTTTTCCAAGCCCTATTTTATAAATTGCTATATGATATTGATCTTGTTGCATATAAATTGTTCATACTCGCATACATATTGTGGTTTGGGGGTATATTGTCGATTCACCTAATAAATAATATAGAGACCATATGCGGGCGATTCTAGTCCTATATTGCCTCCATTTAAATTTGTGTAGTGAACCAATGCTATGTTTTGACTTGTTAAGACAACATTTAAATTGCGGGGTATCTAAACCACTAGAACCATATATTTAATTGTCGGGACCCCGGTTTCGCTTAATATTGCCTAATTGCATCGCACCTTTGCCATGTCATACATCATGCATGCATTATGCCCGATCTTCTGCTGTAGTATTAAAATAGTGCATCCGGTGTTTCTTCTAGTGCTTTGCTTCTTCACGGATTAGGATGATGAGTTGATGCGAGTGTCGATCCGATCTTCGGATGAACCTTCGGCAATGTTTTTTAGGCGAGCATTCCCCCCCTTTCTACCTATTTTACCTTTATAGTATTTATTCCCTCCTGTTGATCTATTGCTATCTGTGTTGCGATGCTCTAGTTTTCATACCCGTGATATCCCTTGCAGCCTTATATTGCCTTGGACACATCCTATTACCTGTTGTTTGGTAGATGGCTGGACTTGCGCGTCGTAGTCGCTTGCTCAAGTGCTGTTGCGTGTCGTCCAGTACCACAGTTTTTGGAAGGCTGCCATATGCTTTATGTTGGAGATGATCATGGCTTTAATTATTGTTTAATAACTAAAATTGAAGTAGGTAAATAATGCAGAGGCACAGGTGGGCAATAGATGTTATTTGGTTTTTAACTGTCCACTTGTGTCGAATAGGACCCCGAGTACTTGATACCTGTTCTTTGAATATTCGCATTATCCGCATGTGGGACCATGAATCCCCCTAGCCAGAGCTTGAGTCATACATTATTTCCTGGGGCCACAAACTAGTTTGGGGCTTTATTACTATCATGTACTTATGCCATGCTTTACTGCTTTATTTACGATTGCGCGTGGAGCACTTGTATTGTTTAGGAACCCCGTGCCACGTTTTCGCTGTATCGACAAGCCCAGTCACACTTTCGGGTTCCCAGTCGTTTACAGCCGTCGCCACACACCCTGGGTCCGTATCGGAGACGACCGACTTTGTTGCGGGTAGCTTAGTGGGGTGGCCCCCTGAAATATTATATGAATCTTGCAATTGCTCTATCGTGATGCCTAGTTAGGTTTTCATTTGGTTTTTCCCGAGGTTGATCGTGCATGTGTTGCTATTTGTGCCCCCTGCAGGGTAAAACTTTATGAAAGCCGTGTCCGCGGTTATGGACGACTTGGAGCATAGTATCTCGATCATAGAAAACTATAACTAAAGTAGTGCTATAAATTTGACTTTATAATGACTAGTAATCAGCTTCATTATAATGGAATGGCTAAATAAAAATGCCAACAACTGCTGGTTTTGGGTTGTCACCTGTTACCATTGTAACTGACTAGCAAGTACTACAACTACAACGGAATGGTTAACTAAAACTGCCTACTGCTTATTATATCAGGATGACTCGTGCTATCTATGTCTGACTAGTAATTGCTGCAACTATAACGGGATGAATAAAACTGCCAACTGTGTGAGTTCCTTGGTTGACTTCCTCGTTTGGTCTCGAGGGGGAAATACCAGGATTGGTATGCTTGGTGATAGTTTCAGGTTGGATCCGAATAGGTATTTCTTATCCCTATCTGATAGCCGCCAGTTGTATTGAGTCTCTATAGGTTGTTTAGCGCATGCTCCGTTGCCGCTTCAGTCCACCGTACCTATGTAGGCGAGGACCACCGAATTCTAGTCTCGCCGTGTACTGGCCTCAGTACTGACCGCTCTCTTTTTTCCTTTGCCCTTTGTCGGCACCCCTTTTTTTAAGCAGGTTTTGAGATCGACGTTGTTAGCAGGGTTACCCTTCTGACTTGGCCTGGGCAGGGTTATGGACGCCATTGGTTATTCTTCAGGGCTCTTATCCCCATTTGCATCTTGTCCGTAGTCGGACATTGTATCGTTTTCAGGGTGATTTGGATCTTTGTACTGTATATCTGTATTCTTGACTCATGGAGTCGTGTTGTATATCTGTTCTGTGGGTTCCATCGTGGACTATTGTGTAATGAAATTACTTCGTTTTCCACCCGCACGAAAGTGCCTGGTGGGCACCTTTGAATCGTTTCTATGCGAATTTGGCGGGAATCGCTGAAACTTGCATAGGGCCGATTCTGAGGGTGTTACACTTCTGAACCTGCTAAATATCCTAAAAGTATATCTGTCTCTGATGCTGAAACTGAAAGTGGTAATGATAAAAATGATGCTCCTGAAAAATAAGAAATATAAGAACCCGAAAGGCACACTAAGAATACTAAATACACTAAGGAAGATTTAGTTGCTAAAAAACATGGTAGTGAAAGAGAGCCTTGGGTTCAAAAACCAATGCATTTTCCTGATAAGAAACACAAGTCAAAGGAAGAACAACACTATAACAAGTTTTGTGAGTGGATGAAACCTTTGTTTTTGCAAATTCCTTTGACTGATGCTATTAAATTGCCTCCTTATTCAAAGTATATGGAGGATATTGTCTCTAATAAAAGGAAGATTCCTAATGAGGAAATTTCCATGTTGCTTGCTACTCAACGGTAAGGTTCAAAAGAAACTTGGAGACCCAGGGATTCCAACTAAACCTTTTTCTATTAAAAATAATTATGTTAGAACTTCTTTGTGTGATTTGGGAGCAGGAGTTAGCGTTATGCCTTTTTATCTCTACAAGGGACTTCAACTGGAAAATTGATACCAACTGATATATCTTTGCAAATGGCTGACAAGTTTACTACTATTCCTGTTGGTATATGTGAGGATGTTCCTGTTCAAGTGGCTCATAATTGTTTAATATTAACTGACTTTGTTGTGCTTGGGAGCAGGAGTTAGTGTTATGCCTTTTTATCTCTACAAGAGACTTCAACTGGAAAATTGATACCAACTGATATATCTTTGCAAATGACTAACAAGTTTACTACTATTACTATTGGTATATATGAGGATGTTCCTGTTCAAGTGGCTCATAATTGTTTGATATTAACTGACTTTGTTGTGCTCTATTAAAAATAATTATGTTAGAACTTCTTTGTGTGATTTGGGAGCAGGAGTTAGTGTTATGCCTCTTTATCTCTACAAGAGACTTCAACTGGAAAATTGATACCAACTAATATATCTTTGCAAATGGCTGACAAGTTTACTACTATTCCTGTTGGTATATGTGAGGATGTTCCTGTTCAAGTGGCTCATAATTGTTTGATATTAACTGACTTTTTTGTGCTTGAAATGCCTGAAGATGGTAACATGTCTATTATTCTTGATAGACCTTTTCTTAATACTGCAGGTGCTGTCATTAATTGTAATCAAGGAAAAGTAACTTTTAATGTTAATGACAAGGAGCATACTATTTATTTCCCTAAGAAGATTGATAAGAATTGTGTCCTAAATTCAATTGAAAATATTGAAGGCATCAAAGTTGGAGAAATATATTGTCCCATACCACAAGAATATTATGAAATTATTATGATTGGGACTATTGCTATCAACAAAATAAAAATAAAGATGGACAACCACACTTTTGGAGAAGTGTTTGAGAGAGACACACCCAGGAGGGCAAGGCCTTCGAGATCAGCTTCTAGATTTAGGCCATCATATAATGAAGATCTTATTACGCCATGCTTTGGCATTGAGGGAGATGATAGAGATGCGCACCCATCTACCTTCCCTTGTTTTGCCTTTTTGCAAGCTAAAGGGATCCTCGATGATTTCTTACTTCTTGTTCAGAGGCTTGGTCTAACCACTTACATTCAGGATGAGAGTGATCAATATGCTTTGCTCACCAAAACCTTTGTTGAAAGCTTCACTTTCACTAACACCTTGTATAGGTCAACCGTTTCATTCAAAATCTATGATATGCCTATCACCATGCCATTGGAATTTTTTTGCAGCATTATATGTATTGGCATGACTAGGACAGTATCCAAGGGCGACCCGCTGACCTACAGGAGCTCTACCAAGGTGTGACAAATGATGATGACCGCAAAGCCAGCGCGGGAAGATAAGAAACATTCAACTCCCAGCTCTTAGATATTTTTCTTAACATCTTGACACTAGCATTCTTGATAGAGATGCGCACTAACATTTCTTGTATTGTTCTATTCATAATTTAGTATGAAATTGTGGTATCCTCCTCTAAATGTTTTATCTGAATCGACTTGGCACATGCTCACACATGCATATGACTAAAAAAAATTCAGTTAAGCCTCGATGATTTATTTTGCCTCAGAGGTCTTGTGTCACTTTTATGACACTATTAATTTTTTTTGTCGCAAGCATGATTATAATAGTTACTGCTCTCTCAATTGTCGCTCCCTTTCTATTGCTAGCCTTCACTTGCACTGAGTATGAGCTCTACTCATGCATCCAACTCCCCAAAACCAAAATTGTCAGAAAGTGTCCACCATATCTACCTATTAGCATCATTGCTATTCCTTGCATAATTATTATGCCCTATTTTCTTCCAAATAAAATGTTTGCTTGTTATGATAAAATTAATGATTAAAGCTCTCACGAACTTGATGGTACATTTTATTTCTTGCATTTAATAAACCTGAACCATTGTGACTATCTATGAAGCTATATGCTTGCAAATGATAAGTTCGGAGTTAGCAGAACCATGTTGTCATGGGGAACGCTTTCGACATTGCACTTATTTTAGTTGATATCATGTTCTTTTGTTTATGGATCCCGGTGGTGTGAAATAAAAGGGGAACTTGTAAGTCCATGGAGTTTGTATATGTGTTAGAGAAACGCCTGGGCGGATAGCCTAAGCCGTGCCTAATCATGGTGGAAACTTGCAGCATAACCATAATGGCATTCTATGAAGCATCCTCAATAAAAACCTATGCAAATAGCAAATAAAAAGATCGCTGAGATGCTCATTGTCTATTGTCTTGTCATTTTGATATGGGATAGCTCCTGTGTCATGGGGCAAGGGGTACTCCGTTGGTGGTTCTCTATGATACACATATACTTACAATGACAAGAACTTGCTTGTGACCAAAGTTGAGTAGCATGAGGTTCAGAACTCGTACGCAAGGGGCATGAGATTTTCAACTTATGATCTGTCAAAGCATATAATTCATACTTGACCTCACTTTAACCTTAACCATTTGAAGATGCTTATGATAGGGGCAATGAGAGCTCAAAGATAATGAGTACCATACTTTCAGGCATTTGGAATCCTTTTAAACTTTTTAATCTTTTCTTTCACTTTTATGTCGAGTCACCATTTATTCTATGAGAACCTTCCCGAGAGCATAGCTGTCATTCTTAGTGTAATGTGCTTGTCCCAGAACACTGTTAATTGTGACATAACTTTGATGCTTATATCTTTGATACTTTTTACTTCTAGTCTTGACTTGAACTTCAGAGGTGCCTTGGCATTTATGTTTTTCTCCAAAAGAAAGGAAAGCGAGATACCACTTTATCATACCTTCTTATGAGCATTACAATCTTGCATATGCTTATGTTTCATGTTGCTTATTATTATTGTGTTGGAATCTCTTCATAGCTTGCATTACTATTAGGTAGACCTATTTGCATACTCTTTAATATGAATTGCCTAAGTATTTACTCATATGCTAATAATATATACATCTTATGAAGCAAATGTGTTCATGTAAGTTTCTTTTATCGCACTCAGTTTTCAACTGAATTGCTTGAGGACAAGCAATAAGCTAAGCTTGGGGAAGTTCATACGTCCAAAACGTATCTACTTTCCTGAACACTTTTGCTATTGTTTCTCCTCTAATTTGTGTGATTTGGATTTAACTAACACGGACTGACGCAGTTTTCAGCAGAATTGCTTTGGTGTCTAGTTTTTGTGCAGGAAATCAACTTTTAGGAAAAATCCTAGAGAATATGATGAAAATCCTATTTTCCTAGAATACTCACGGAGCCAGCAGATGGAAGGTATAAGAGGCCTAAGGGGCCCACACCACCCCCTGGCGCGGGCCAGGCCTGGCCGCGCCAGGGCATGGTGTGGCCGCCTCGGTATCTACCTCGACCTCTCCTTACGCCTACAAATAGCCTCTGACCTAAAAACACCAGGGGGGAGACGTTTTTCTAGATAGAGTTTCGCTGCGTTGCCACCACCAGAAACCGCGATTCGGGCCAGAAACTTCGTTCTAGCACCCTGCCGGGACGAGGAATTGGAGGAGATCATCACCATCATCATCACCAACGCCTCTCCATCAACCATCCATGATTCCCCCATCCAGGAGTGAGTAATCCCCTGCTGTAGGCTATGGGGATGGTTGTAACACCCTCAGAATCGGCCCTATGCAAGTTTCAGCGATTCCCGCCAAACCCGCATAGAAACGATTCAAAGGTGCCCACCAGGCACTTTTGTGCGGGTGGAAAACGAAGTAATACCATTACACAATAGTCCACGATGGAACCCACAGAACAGATATATACAACAACGACTCGAAGAGTCAAGAATACATATATACAGTACAAAGATCCAAATCACCTTGAAAACAATACAGCGTCCGAGTACGGACAAGATGCAAATTGAGCTAGAGCCCTGAAGAATAACCAATGGCGTCCATAACCCTGCCCAGGCCAAGCCGGAAGGTTAACCCTGCTAACGACGTCGATCTCAAATCCTGCTTAAACAAAAGGGGTGCCGACAAAGGGCAAAGGAAAAAGAGAGAGCGGTCAGTACTGAGGCCAGTACACGGCGAGGCTAGAATTCGGCGGTCCTCGCCTACATAGGTATGGTGGACTGAAGCGGCAGCGCAGCATGCACTAAACAACCTATAGAGACTCGATATAACTGACGGCTATCAGAGAGGGGTAAGAAAGACCTATCCGGAACCAACCTGATACTACCACCAAACATACCCATCCTGGTGTTTCCCCCCTCGAGACCAAACGAGGAAGTCAACCGAGGAACTCACACCGTTGGTAGTTTTACTCATTCCGTTATAGTTGCGGCAATTACTAGTCAAATCTAAATAGCATGAGTCATCCTGATATAATAAGCAGTGGGCAGTTTTAGTTAACCATTCCGTTGTAGTTGAAACACTTACTAGTCAAATATACGATTAGCATGAGATATCCCAAAACCCAGCAGTTGTTGGTACTTTTATTTAGCCATTCCGTTGTAGTGAAGCTGATTACTAGTCATATCGGATACAAGTCAAATTATAACAGTAAACTTTAGTTATAGTTGTCTATGATCGAGAACTGTGCTCCAAGTCGTCCATAACCGCGGACACGGCTTTTCGAAAAGATTTAACCCTGCAGGGGTGCACCAAAGTATCCACACGCACTTCGACCCTTTTTGCCAGATCAATTAACATACACCCATCGGTATGTCGGCGGGTCCTAAGTCATGACGTTTCCCAGACCCAAAGTAAGTACATGGGGGCCACCCCACTAAGTCTACCATAGCGAAGTCGGCCGGTCTTGAGACGGACTCGGGGTTTGTGGAGCCGTCAACGATGGGAACCCGAAGTGTGACTGGGCTTGTCGACAAATAAACGGGTCACGATCCTAACAAGACAGTGCAAGACATCGCACAATTTAAATTAAGCAAGAAAAGCATGGCATAAGTACAGAATAGTAATAAAGCCCCAAACTACTTGTGGCCCCAGATGCAAGACTTTGAAATCGGTACTAAATCGATGGGGTGCCCATACATCCCACATGTGGTTAGCGCTCGATCTCGGAGCAGTGTCAAGAACTCGGGGTCCTACGGGACACAAGTGGACGGTTAACAACCAAATAACATCTATTGCCCACATGTGCCTCTGCATTACCTACTGCAATTTTAGTTATTAAACGATAATTAAAGCCATGATCATATCCAACATTAAACATGCGGCAAAACTCCAACAACTGTGGTACTTGACGACACGCAACACTTGAGCAAGCGACGCTGACCCGAGTCCAACTATCTACGAATCAACAGGTAATAGGATGTGTCCAAGGCAATATAAGGCTGCAAGGGATACCACGGGTACGAAAACTATAGCATCGCAACACAGATAGCAATAGATCAACAGGAGGGAATAAATACTATAAAAGTAAGATAGGTAGAAGGGGGGAGGTGCTCGCCTGAAAACATTGCCGAGGGTTCATCCGAAGATCGGGTCGACACTCGCATCAACTCATCGGCCTAATCCGTGAAGAAGCAAAACACTAGCACAAACACCGGATGCACTATTTAATACTACGGCAGAAGATCGGGCATGATGCATGTATGATGTATGACATGGCAAAGGTGCAATGCAATTAGGCATTATTAAGCGGAACCGGGGTTCACATTTAATTAAACGGTTCAAGTTATCTACCCCGCAAATTAAATGTTGGGTTAACGTGGTGAACATGGCATCGGTTCGCTACACCAATTTAAATGGAGTCCGGAATATGACAAAGATATCCCGCATATAGACTCCATATTTAATTATGCGGTGAATCGGCATAATGCCCCCAAACCACAGACAAGTATGCATGCATGAACAATTTAATATGCATCAGTTGATAATGTCATATTATAAAATAATGGGGTCTTGGATAGGGGATCACATTAGGGTCGAAGATCTTGGTTCCGAGGGGTTTGATTCAGTCTTGGGGGTTTGACGAGGGATCGGTCCTCGGATCGGGCTCCGGGATCGGTCTTCGGTTCCGGGAAGGTGATCTTGTCGGGTCCGCGCCATCGAGTCGGCCTTGGCATTCGGGGTGAAGAACTTGGCGTCCGCGAGGAAGTACTTGGCGAATCCGTGTCGACGACCTTGGCGTCCGGGTCCCCGAGGAGAGCTTGGTTTCCATGATGAGGTTACTAGCGGACCGTGTTGGAGATCATGTCGGTCCTCTCTTCGTTCGTGGCAAACTTGGTCGAAGGCCTTCAGATCACACCAATAGAGGGTCGATCTTGACAGATCACAAAGGTTCTCGGCTTGCGACAGAACACCCATGGCCTCGGCAATCTTGGCATCAGAGACCAACACGGACATCGGTGCCCACGTCTAAATCGCACCACGGAAATTCTTGACCGATTTCTGGTCGCGGTCCATGTGCAGAACTTGAACAGACCGGGCGAGACACCACCTCGCCCCTGTTCTGTGCCAACAAACAACCAGGGGCGCTAGTGGTGCTCATGCGAGGCGGAGGTCGACGGGGCCGGTGGGCGTGCCGAACATGGACAGCAGAGGGAGACGACGCGGTGACCGAAGGAAGACGACGGCGGAACGCCCGAGAGGAGGGCAGCGCTCGGGCCCGACGAGCTCTAGAGGGGGGGGCGCGGCGGCTCTACTCGCAGTTGGAGGCGACCGAGGTGCAGCGGCGACTCCAGACAAGGGGAGGCGAGGAAGCTCGGGACGGGTGGCGATGGAGGCGAGGGCCTACGGTCGGCGGGGTGGAGGAGCCCACTAGGCCGACAGCGGCGGCGGGGACGAGCGGTGGCCGAGGGCGCCTGGCAGCAGGGACGAAGACGAAGGGGAGGGCGCCAGCCACGACAGAGGGAGGGACGCCCACGGCGCAGGCGGCGGAAGAAGGAGGCGCACGAGCTCGAGGAAGAGGCGATGCAGTGGTGGGTGGGGAGCCGAATACGGGCCATGACAGGGCGGTGCGTCCTCGAGAGGAGCGACGGAGGAGACGGGTCATGCCGAAAGAGGCGAAAGAGGCGAGCGAGGAGGGGAACCGGAGGAGGGCCAACGGGGGGAAGCATGGCGCTGGCGGCAGGGAGGAAGAAGCACGGCGGCAGGGATTTGGGGAGAGGTGAAGTGGTTGGTGGGGGTGAGGGGGTGGCCGACTGGGTCGGATCGACCCGGTACGGCTGCCCCTAAAAATAATATAAATTTTTATTTAATTTAAAATAAACTTTTGTAAATAGTTTTTAGACAAATAAAAGACCCGGAAAAGCCCGACGCTTTAATTTGAAATTGAGACGGGGAATATTTAGAAAACCAAACTAGGCTTTTAGAAAATAGGTTTCGACAAACAAATGCATGATGACATGACGATGCTCAAATGCAATGTGGCATGATGACATGAGAATGCGGTCATGACGATGCAATGCACAAAAACAACGTGATTTTCTAGTAGTGGTTTTTGCGGGATGCCACAATGGTAGGGATTGGATGAGATCTCTCATGTAATTGCATAAGATTGTTAGGGCATGGTGACTAGTATCTATTGTTAGTGCTTTTTGACATTGTTGCAACTTGTTATGCTTAATGCTTATCACTAGGGCCCGAGTGCCATGATCTCAGATCTGAACATGTTATTGATTCATGATGATATTATTGTTTGTGATCTTACCTGCAAGTTGTATACACATATCATTGTCCGGAACCCGATGCCCTGAAATGACAGAAATCAGGATAACTAGAGGGGATGGCTGTGATGTGAGGATCACGTGTGTTCATGGAGTGTTAATGCGTTGCTCCGGTGCTCTATTAAAAGGAGCACCTTAATTGCTAGTAATTCCCTTGAGGCCCCGCTGCAACGGGCTGGCAGGACAAAAGATGTTTTGCAGGTTCTCATTGCAAGCATGCATGAATATATACGGAACACATGCCTAGGATTACTTAGTACTTGGATGCTTTATCTTATTTATCTGCAAATGCCTCTGTCTTGATTATTACATGAATTGTCTTATCCATGCAACGCCCATCCATCCATCCCTATGCCTACCGCACTTTAATCCTGTTAATTACAATTTTTACTACTGTCTTTATTTTACTATTGTTGTTACTTTGCTATTGTTACTACAAAACTGTTGCTACTGATAAACTACTGCGATCAAGACTATTTCTAGGTGCAGCTGAATTGACAACTCAGTTGTTAAGGCCTATAAATATTTTGGCTCCCCTTGTGTCGAATCAATAAATTTGGGTTTTACTTCCCTCGAAGACTGTTGCGATCCCCTATACTTGTGGGTCATCAATGTCCGAGGGTAAAATTGCTTCTGCTCCATATACCATGAAGAAAGGGGTGTAGCTGGTGGATCTGTTGAGAGTAGTTCTTAAACTCCACAAAACAGATGGTAACTCCTCCGCCCAGGCTCCAGCTGCTCTATGTAGCGGTTCTTCTAGACGTGGATTTATTCCCTGCAGAATTAATCCATTGGCTTGCTCAACTTGTCCATTGGATTATGGATGCGCCACAGATTCCAGGTCAAGTCGGATGCCCTTCTCCCAACAATAAGCCTCTACTTCTCTGAGTGACAAGTTGCTGCCATTGTTGGTGATGATGCTAGACCAAATCTCACAACTAGATCACGTACAAACCTAAGGGCAGTTTCCCCATCAAGCTTTCTAATGGGTTTAGCTTCTATCCGTTTTGTGAATTTATCAACTTCTACTAACAGATGTGTAAACCCACAAGGTGCCGTCTGTAATGGACCAACCATGTCAACCCCCCAGACTGCAAACGGCCAAGTTATTGGTATAGTTCGCAATTCTTGAGCTGGTACATGTGGTTGTCGGGCATAATATTGGCATCCTATGCATGTCTCGACCAGCTTGTTGGCGTCTGACTTCACGGTCAGCCAGTAGAATCCTTGCCGGAAGGCTTTGGAGACCAAATATTGAGGAGCAGTGTGATGCCTGCAATATCCGAGATGGATCTCATGAAGGATATCAATACCTTCTTGCTGGGATACGCACTTTAGATATACGCCAGTGGTACTTATTTCATAGAGCTGCCCATTAATTATGGTATAGCCCTTTGCTTGATGTACTATTTGCTGACTTTCAACCTCGTCGATGGCAAAGTTCCGTGTACGAGATACTCCATGAACGGTTATGTCCAAGCCAGAGGGACTATTGTTACTGCATTAGCAAATGAGCTAACTCTATCCGGGTTCTCGGGGTCCGCTCCCTTCACGGATGGGGTCCGTAGATGCTCAAGAAAAACGCCAGGCGGAATTGGTTTGCACCCTGATCCAAGCTTTGACAGCAGATCAGCCGTCACATTTTCCTCCCTCTTGACATACTTGACTTTGTAGCCTTCGAAGCACTTGGATATCTCGTCCACTTCGTCTCGATATGCCGCCATCATAGGGTTCCGCGCATTCTAGGTGCCAGCCACCTGCTGGGCAACCAAGTCGGAATCTCCAGAGCAAACTATGCGCTTGATGCCAATATCCTTGGCTACGCGAATTCCGTGAATGAGTGCTTCATATTCTGCCATGTTATTTTAGCCTCAAAGTAGATCTGTAGGACATAGTGCAGTTTTTTTCCTGTTGGTGACTGTAGCCACCGAGCCGTTGAGTAGCTTTGATTTGTCAAAGTTCATCACCCAATATTCTGGCTATGGTACAGGAGTAGCGTCTAGCATCTCCATCCAATCTGCATTAAAATCTGCCAAGACTTGTGATTTGATAGCGTCGCGTCTTTTGTAGGTGATCTCGAAGGCAGCAAGCTCAATGTCCCACTTCGTGAATCGACCCGTAGCGTCAGTGTTGTTGATGATGTCGGATAGTGGAGCCTTGCTCACTACTGTGATAGGATGCTCCTGGAAGTAGTGCCTTAGCTTTCGAGAAGCAAGGAACACTCCATAAGCTAGCTTTTGGTAGTGCGGGTACCGCTGATTGGACTCCATCAAGACCTTGCTTACATAGTAAACTGGTCGTTGTACTCCATATTCATGTGTTGGTTACTTCCGCTCCACCACGACGACGATTCTAATAACCCAGTTGGTGGCTGCCATGTAGATCAACACAGGCTCCATTGGCTCGAGTGCTGCAAGTATAGGTGCTGAAGAAAGTATCCTTTTTATCTCCTTAAGCGCATCTTCTGCCTCGTCTGTCCATACGAATTTGTCCGCCTCTTCAGCAACTTGTATAGCGGCAGAGCCTTCTCTCCAAGTTGGCTGACAAACTGGATAACCGCTGCAATGCAGCCTGTGAGCCATTATTGTCTTTTAGGCATGTCGGACGATTGATGTTTAGGATGGCCTTGATCTTCTCCAGGTTGACCTCAATTCCACGTTGGGAAACGCTAAAGACCAACAATTTGTCGGCTGGAACCCCGAAGACGCACTTCTTGGGGTTGAGCATCATGTTGTATTTCCGAAGATTATCAAAGGTTTCCTTTAAGTCAGTGATTAAATCATTTGAATTTTTAGACATCCCCGCGATATCGTCCACATAGGTGTGAACGTTCCGACCAATTTGGTCATGTAGGCAATGCTGCATAGTCCACTGGTAGGTAGCACCTGCGTTTTTCAGCCCAAAGGGCATCGTGACATAGCAAAATGTGACGTAAGGTATGGTGAACAAAGTAGCCAATTGGTCCGACTTCATCATCTTTATCTGGTGGAATCCTGGGTATGCATCTAGAAAACAGAGAAGTTCAGAGCCAGCCGTCAAGTCAATGACTTGGTCAATGCGAGGCAAAGCAAATGGATCCTTTGGACACGCTTTGTTAAAGTCGGTGTAATCAACGCACATTCTTAATTCTTTGGTTCCCTTTTTGGGAACAAGTACAAGACTGGTGAAAGGATCGTATGGGCACCTAGAGGGGGGTGAATAGGTGCTACTTCAAATTTTCTTCTTTTTCAAAGTAGGGTTTGACAATAAGGTAAATTCTATAGATAATGCAACTAAGGTGAATTAACCTATATGACAAATAATCACTAGCTAGGACAACATTAAGCAAGAACAAGTAAGTAAAGTGCGGGAAAGGATAGAAGTAACCAAAGTGGTGGACGTGGAGACACAAGTATTTGTTTCCCGTAGTTCCTTCCTTTTGAGGGGAAGTATGTCTACATTTGGAGAGGGGGTGGTTTCAAACCACCAACGCGACGAGAGGCCTCCCATGTTCTCCGATGAATCTCACCCCAACGGGCTCGATCCACCTTCCACTATATCGGCAACCTTCGAGGTGGAAGCCAACACCTTTACAACAAGTTCGGGGCACACATCCACAACTTAATTGGAGGCTCCCAAATACAAGCAAGCTGCCAAGACAAATCAAAGACAAGCTTGTAAGAACCAAATCAATGTTAGGGTTTCCAAATAAACACTAGAGCTTGGGGGCCCTCAAGTGAATGAGGGGGAAATGAAGATCTCTCTTGGTGAAGATGTAGATCAAGGCCTCCTCCTTCGTTTCTCCAAAGATCAATGACTTTGGATGGTTGGATGGAGAGATCTTGTAGATTTGGTGGCTCTAATGGAGTTAGTGTTCTTGAGCAGCTCGAGCGGCTGGAGGAAGAAGATAAGGGCCCCTTTTTATAGGCAGCTTCCTCCACGAACCGTTTTCTGACCGTTGGAGAAAATTCAGACCGGAGACTCCGGTCTGCACACCGGAGACTCCGGTCTAGACCGAAGATTCCGACCAATCTCTGGACTAGCCTCCGGACCACCCATCAAAATGTCCCGGGCCATCCATGACCCAACAAGAGCGAAGAATCCGGTCTTCCAACACCGGAGACTCCGGGTTTCCTCCGGACCTGGCTCCGGACCCCCATACAGTATGTCCCAATCCTGATTCTGAAGTCACCACCGGAGATAGATTCGGAAACTCTGGACCACACCGGAGACTCCGGTGCAGACTGGAGACTCCGGTCTGGAATTTCCAGAACTGTGTCACATAAGTAGGGACCTTTCCCAAGTGTGAGGGTTCTTTTCACTTATCATAATACCAACCTGTGGAAAGTGACAAACTGTAAAATGATCTACTTGTTGTTAACGAACACCAAAAGTGCTTATGACAATAAATGCCCTTTCAATCTCCCCCTTTTTGGTGTTCGATGACAACAAGTGATTTTGCATGGAATAAATATGTATGGGGCTCCCTCTGACTATGTGCAATAAGATAATTAAGTAACTCATGCAAGGTAGATAGTATCAACGATAGCACACATAAATCTCACATGAGTTACAATAGATAGTGCACACAAGCACATAGTCACACACATAAACGACAAATAACGCATATGAAGTTCAAAGTTCAAATATGGCAAATGAGAAGCAGATAGTAGAAAATCCAAAGCCCAACCCCATGCAAATCGTTGAGAATGTCTTCTCCCCCTTTGGCATCGAGACGGCGAAAAAGGGAAAAGAACCTAGGCTAGCGTCCCAGCAAATCAGTAGTCCTCGTCATTCTCGTCCTGCTCCTACTCATCCTGGTCATCACCACCCTCATCATAGTCATCATCATCATCTTCAAGGACTGCAGGCCCTTTGCCGTGAGGGCGAGAAGAGGAGGTACCCTGGTACCCGAAACCGGAGGTGACATCAGCAAAGGTCTTCCAATCCACCAGACTATCCTGTTGGGCATTCCATGCCCCAAACGAGAGTGTGGGGTCAGACCATGTGGACTGATGAGCACGTGTTCATCATTGTATTCATCCTCACCTTCCTCATTATCCCCTTCACCTTGTTCCTTGATTTCTTTGAGGACCTTCTCAATGCGAAGGTTGCTTTGGTAGGATGCATGCCGCTGCTTAGGAATGTCTACGTTCATGCAACAAAGGGTCCTCTCCCAAAAGGTGGCCTTCTTGACCCGCTCATGAACATAGTATCGAGTCATGGTAGGCATTGGTGCATTGGAGGCATTCTACCTTTGAACTCTAGGTGGAGAGGGATCCCTCTCAGTCTCAATATCCTCATCATCATCATCCCCACAGTGACGCCTCGAAGCAGGTCCCATGCGCCCCTTCTGCTGTAGTGAGACCAAGGCGTGCTCAGTGAGATGCGGTGCAGAGCCAAGTGAAGAATCATGCTCCCTGGAGTTGATGAGCCTCATAACCAAAGGTGCATATGGAGGAGACTTCTTGTACAGAATAGCATGGAACATCTCCTCAAAGATAAAATCCATCACATCAATAGGTTCGGCATCTGCCTCTGGTCCAGCATTGTAGATCCGGTGGGTGTGGTACAGAAGGTTGACAAGCCCACCCCTAATACCATCGTCATTCCCAGCACTTGGTGCGATGGTATGACGGAATATCCTCAACATTAGGTTGTAGAGAGTCTTGAGTCCCTTGGAACCCCCTACAACACCCTCGCTGCCATACAGAGGTGCCAGCTTCATCTTGTTCTCCCCTAGAGCTGCAGAGTGCATGCGTAGACCAATGGGAGTGGATACGCCATGCAAAGTCTCAAAGATGACGTTGGCAAAGTCATGGAAAGTAGCGGTGCAGCGAGTGGTGCCAGACATCCAAGTCATGGTCCTGTCTTGATCAGATCCAAACACCACGGTGGCATAGAACTGCTGTACTAGGTAGACATTGTAGTCTTCGCGCAGCTCCATTAAGTTATACAGACCCAGCTTCTCACAGATCCACAAAGCATCATTGAAGTAGGGGCTGAGGCGCATCTGCTCAACACTCATGAACTTGTGAGGGCGGACAGGTGATTTGGTGAGAACACCATATACATCCTTCATGAACACAGTCAGTTCCTTCCTCCAGAAACGAGGGTCCTCACTGGTACGAGGCAGCGCATAGAAATCTGTATTTCTCAGCTCACGGTACTCCTCTTTTGACATTTTGGCCAAGGACTAAAGGTTTTCATATTTGGCCTTCTTGGCACGGTCCTCTCGTTCAGCCCTCTCTTGGTCCCTCTTCAAATAAGCTGCATAATGTGCCTGCTGTCTACGGTTGGAAGGAGGCACAATAAACTGACTCTGAGCTTCATCATAGCGAGCATTGCCCCTTTGGGACTTGGCCTTGGTATGATGAGGACGACTAGAACCATCACCTGTGAACAACAGTGAGGGAGATAGCATGTAGATGAGTATATATGTCCCAACAATGTAGTACAAGAGCTTTGATGCATTTCTGGTCTGTGTTGATTCATCCACCACCGGAGTCTCCGCATCTTAGACCGGAGTCTCCGGCTCAGACCGGAGTCTCCGGTCTGGGGGACCGGAGTCTCCGGCCTGGACCGAAGTCTCCGGACCTAAGTCCGGAATATCCGGTCGAGAGGCTCGGGCATGAGATGGGGAGATGCTGGTGAGGATAAATCTAGTAGATCGAGCAATGCAACAAGGATAAAGTACTAGAGTGCACCCAAAAAAGTAATTCTAATGGACAAATCAACACCAATCCTCAAAAACACATCTAGAGATGAACCCTAGGAGAAAAAGAAGAGGAGATGTACCAGATCTGTACATGGGATCAATTCCTCCATTGGGAATGACCCAATGGAGGAGAGGAGAGGGTTGGCCGGCGGCACGGCGGATCACGGGGGCTTATTGACCTCCGGGGAGGAGTTTTGGAAGAGGAGGCGACGGGTTTGGAGGAAGGGGACGGGGTGAAGAATGAGGAACTGTTGTACCAGATCACCCCGCCCCCTTACTATAAGTGGCAGAGACCGTCTGGACCGGAGACTCCGGTCTACACCGGAGACTCCGGTGCATGTACACCGGAGACTCCGGTCCTCCTCGACCAAAAGCTCCAGCATAGGTGTTTGGGGGCATATATGAGAGATAGACAGGTTTAAGATGGGGAAAAATCTTGGGTTGAGACATCAATCTGTGAAGAACCAACAAGAGCCATAGGAATTCACAAGAATATTCAGAAAAGCTCCAAGAGACTAAAATCAAGCGAATGACAAACATGAGTAAGTGCCAACCTCTCATGTTTGAGAGGGCGGTGGCCTAGGACACCATATTTGAGTATACTCGGCTTGGCACCACGAAGATATATCTTGGGTCCATTACCGACACTCATCATTTAAGCTCACATATCACAAAATGATATTAATAGGAATGATTTTGATTGCTTTGGGCATAATTGGGGGAGGGATAGTCCAATCAATTATATCCGCACTCCCCTATATCCATGTCTGCACCTAAACCAAGTATGGGTCAAATCATAGGTGAGAATGCAAGATGATCAAGTCAAGCTCCTTGAATATATGATATTTAGTTCATTCCTCAAATATCAAAACCTTGCTTAATCAAGTGGCTTCGTGAAGATATCAGCAACTTTATCTTTGGTTGACACATATGATAGATCAATATCACCACGAGCAACATGATCCCTAATGAAGTGATGGCAAATCTCAATGTGATTTGTCCTTGTGTGATCCACCGGATTGTAGGCAATCTTGATGGCACTTTCATTGTCACATAGAAGAGGCACTTTGTCACAATGGACACCGTATTCCTTTAAATTTTGCCTCATCCATAGCAATTGGGTGCAAGCACTAGCAGCTGCCACATACTCGGCTTCAGCGGTGGAGAGAGATATACAATTTTGCTTCTTAGAAGACAAACACACCAAGGACCTACCAAGGAATTGTCAAGGCCCGGATGTTGATTTTCTATCATCCTTATCACCCGCCCAATACGAATCCGTGTATCCACGAAGTGCAAATGTTGACCCTCGAGGATACCAAAGACCATAAAAAGGGGTATGAACCAAATATCGAAAGATTCTCTTGACCGCCATCAAATGGCTTTCTTTAGGAGCCGCTTGATATCTTGCACACACACCTACACTCAACACAATATGGAGTCTAGATGCACAAAGGTAAAGCAAAGAACCAATCATAGACCGGTATACCTTTTGATCCACATCTTTACCATTTGTATTTTGTTCTAGATGAGTCTTTGTAGCCATGGGAGTTGGTGCTCCATTTAAATCTTGCATTTTGAATCTCTTGAGCATATCTTGAGTATACTTGGATTGGTTGAAGAATGTCCCTCCTCTAACTTGCTTGATCTCAAAACCAAGAAATACTCTAAACTCCCCCATCAAACACATCCGGAACCTACTAGTCATAAGCTTTGAGAATTCATCATTGAAAGCTTTGTTAGATGAGCCAAAGATAATATCATCAACATATATTTGGCATAATAAAAGCTATCCATTGACCTTCTTAGTAAAAAGAGTGGGATCTATTTTCCCAACCTCAAATCCACGGTCAAACAACAAATCTCTAAGGTGCTCATACCACGTGCGAGGGGCTTGCTTGAGCCCATAGAGCGCCTTATCGAGTTTGTAGAAATGGTTTGGGAAGTTGGGATCCTCGAATCCCGGTGGTTGCTTTACATATACCAACTCATTTAATGGACCATAAAGAAATGCAATTTCTACATCCATTTGTTGTAACTTGAAGTTATGATGCGCCGCATAAGCAAGAAGGATACAAATAGACTCAAGGCGAGCCACGGGTGCATAAGTCTCTCCATAGTCAATGCCTTCAATTTGAGAGAACCCTTGTGCAACCAATCTAGCCTTGTTCCTTACTATAATTCCATGCTCATCTTACTTGTTCTTGAATATCCACTTTGTTCCAATAACATTGCGGCAATCCTTTGGCTTCTCAACTAACTTCCATCTTTGTTTCTCTCAAAGTTGTTGAGCTCTTTGTGCATAGCTTCCAACCAATCCGAATATTCAAGAGCTTCCCACACTTTCTTTGGTTCAATCATGGAGATGTGTGCTTGGTGTTCACTGAACCTCTTCAATTGTGCTCTTGTGGAAATGCCTTTCCTTAGGTCACCAACCACATTTTGTAGAGAGTGATCTCTTAATTCCAACATTATCTCTTTTCTAGCTTCGCAACGGGCGTGGATCTCCGTGTTGTTTCTTGGGGGACCCTCTTCATCATTTTGGTCCACGTCTTGACCATCAACTTGACCTTGATCATCACCGGAATCATTCTCTTCATTGAGAGGCAAAGATTGACCTTGGTCTTGATTAAGTGCACTTCTAGCATCAATTTGAGCTTGTCTCAAGGCAGTTTGTACAGATATTTCTTGAGTAATTGCTTTGGCACCACTTGACATCCTGGAGAAAGAATCAAGCTCCCCTTGACTAGAGTTGTCACTTTGATCAACATCTTGTCTTTGTCTTGAGTCATTGTCCTCCTCGGTGTATGGAGCATGTTGAGGTTGTGAAGATGAGGGCTACACTTGAGTGGAGCATAGTTCTTCTCGATCCGCCATAAGGGGTTCCTCAACGGGGCGGATATATCCCACACCCATTCTTCCTATGGCATCCTGAGGCATTTCATCATCTGCATCACAAGCATCAACACGCCCCCCGTGGGGACCATCATATTCTTCGAAGGTCACACTACAAGATTCTATGACGGCTTCGGAGAGCTTATCATAGATTCTATAAGTGTGAGATTCGAGACCATAGCCAACAAAAATACCCTCTAAAGCTTTAGACTCGAATTTGGACAAACGAACACCTTTTATGAGATAGAAGCACTTACAACCGAACACCCGGAAGTAAGATATGTTGGGCTTGTTATCGGTAAGTATTTCATATGGAGTCTTGTTGATTTCTTTGTGGAGGTAGAGCCGGTTTGAAGCATGTCAAGCGGTGGAGATGGCCTCGGCCCAAAAGTTGTATGGAGATTTAAACTCCGCCAACATGGTCCTAGCCATCTCAATAAGAGTCCGGTTCTTCCTTTCGGCCACACCATTTTGTTGATGGGTGTATGCAGCAGACTATTGATGTTTTATCCCCTCATCACTAAGGAAATTATTCAAGGTGTAGTTCTTGAACTCGGTGCCGTTGTCACTTCTTATGATCAATACTGGAAGATTGTACTGACGTTGGACCATGTTGATGAAGTCGATGAAGGTCTTTTGGGTCTCACTCTTCAACTTGAAGAAATATACCCACGAGTATCTTGAAAAGTCATCAACGATCACCAAACAATATTTCTTCCCACCAAGACTTGCATGATATGGAGGACCAAAGAGGTCCAAATGGAGGAGCTCCAAGATCTTGGTTGACTTTATGCGGTTCTTAGGCTTGTGAGGATCATCATGCATCTTCCCTAGAACACATGCCCTGCAAACACGATCTTTGGCAAAGGAAACATTTTCTTTTAGTCCAACAATATGGACCTCCTTATGGAGACTTTGCAAAGTTCTCATATTGACATGGGCTAGTCGGTGATGCCATAACGAACCCACATCGGCCTTTCCAAATAAGCACATCGGACTTCTAGTGGCTTGCCCCGAAAATTCCACCACATACAAGTCATGTTCGACGTACCCAACGGAAGCAACCTTGAGAGACTTGCTCCACAAGAGGACCACAATATCAACATTAATAAAGACGGCAAAGCCCATCTTTCCAAGAGCACGGACTGAAAGTAAATTGTATGCAAGGGTCTCAACAAGCATGACGCTCATGAGTGTAATGTCATGAGCAACCACAACCTTGCTGAAACCCATTACCTTAGACTTTGACTTGTCGGCATATGTCACAGAGATTTGATCATCATTTGGCTTTAAGTACTTGACAATAGACGAGCTTCCGGTCACATGACTCGTGCGACCACTATCAAGCACCCACTTTGACCCTCCGGAAGCATATGTCTACAAAAGATCAAGCTAATTTTTAGGTACCCATTTTTCAATGGGTCCTCTGCGGTGAACCAGCATACCACTGCATGATGTAGTACACTATAGTCGTTGACATAACACCAATGAAACACCGTTCACTAGTATTACATCTCTCAGAGTGGTACAAAAGAAACGCAGCAGGTCCAAGACCGAACTATAGGTTACAACTCGACTCTTTACAAAAGATCCAGAGAACACTCTAGGTTAAAGGGATAAAAAGAAACTTCTAACAAAGAAGAATCAAAAAATAACAACTCCAAATCTATCATACTAATAAGACTAGTATCTAGACTATTAGGATTGCATTGCTGCTATCGCAATACTCTACAGAAGTAGGTTCTATGGCTGGAGCTTATATTCCTATCTAATCAATAACTTCGTCTTCACTTGAGTTGATGTATATGTTGAATTTCTTGACTTCATTTAAGAACCTTAGCTTCTGATGATGATTCCTAGAGCATAACTTGATGTATACATCGTCTGTACTGGCTTTAGAACCTAGCAAGGGTTAAGAAGATACGTTGAGTACAAGCGTACTCAGCAAGTTCACTAGAAAAGAGTGTTTGATGCACTATATCTACAGCCACAGACCAAAGGTCGTAGGAAATGCAGGTTTTCATAAACATTTCTTCAAAGGTTGCTTTTGTTCTGAAAAGCTATGTCCGTCAGCCTTCACGGGTTTACCAGAACTTTCATGGAGTTCCTTTCCTGTCGTGTTCTTAGCTCCTTCCCGGAACAGGGAGTAACAAGTTACAGTTCTTACACTCTGCAGAGGTGTGTTACTTTACCCATGAGAGATCTTAGCTTTGTTGCACATCCGAATTGCAGGTTCATTCACACTTCCTTGGTGTGAGGCCTAGACTAAGATCCAAGCCAATCACTGCCCTCTCCGCGACCTCTTATGTCTGCACGATCCTTTGGGGCTAGCTCACCTTCGTTAAGCCCCCTTTCGGGCAGGCTAAAACCCCGATGAGTTCCCGAATACTCTGTGACCTGGTGTTGCCCTGGCAAGTGCCATATTAAATGGTCCATCCACTAAACACCATTCACAGATAATCTAGACACCAAAAGTGTGGGGCGTAAGGGTGCCCACCCATATGTTGGATCCGCACAAGGAATCACAACGTCACGTTAAGGTCGTCTTGCCTCCATACAAGAGGAAAAGGATACAGCTGACTTCTTCGTGCCATTCCAAATCTCATGGTTAACGCGTGATATACGGCACAAGAATCACTAGCGACATTGGTTGTTAAGTCCTAGATGATATGTTCCTTTACCACCGGAACTTTCATAGTAGGTTATTACCTCATGGTAAATAACCTATAATCATATTATTATGAAAATAGTGTTTTCTGACCCTTTTTCAAATGCAAGTGATGACAACACTGGATTTGTAAAATACTTTACTGAAAATAATCAAAGGACATGAGCAAGTGTGAACTTGCCTTTTGTGATTGCAGGATTATGCACTCACGGTCTTCGAGGCAATATAAGATTCAATATCTGAAATCAGCATCATTAGTCCGGTAAAGACTAATGTTTAAATAAGCACTATGCTGTTGTGCATAAGTAATGCTATGCATTTTGTAAAAACCCCTAAAGTGAAACCCCAATACTATAAGTGAAATGAGTTTAGGTGATTCTTTTAAGAGTTGATTTATCTTCAAGTTTTACTTTGCAAGTAATGGCATTTATAGAGAACTTAAGTGTCAACAATCCTGAATATACCAGCAAAGTAGCAAGTAATGAGATTATGATTAATTTCAATTTGATGGCTATAATAATAGTCCTTGGTTTAAGTTGTTAATAGTTGAAGGAACTTTTATAGAGTTGTTGTTTAAAGTGGCAAAAAGAATAACATTTGAAGAAAAGATTTCTTTTCTAAGGTTTAAACAATCTTTGTGGTTAATAGAATGTGGTTGATGTTGTTTGTGCTTGCTTGAATATTTTGGATTTGAGATGCTTTACGAATTAATTATAACAGACCAAAGTTAACTATAAAACACATAACAAAGTCTTTAGCATTATATTTAAAGGCTTGTCAACTTAAAGTTTACTTTAAAAGGGTAAATAAACTTAAGGTGTAATTGGTTTTAATTATTCTTAAGTTTTGGATTTGTGATAAGTATGACTAAGGTCTGGAGTTATTCACTTAATATTTAAGTGAATGATTAGTTTAACTTTGTTTTTCTACTATGAAAACAATATGTATTTATTTAATGAGAGCATACTTAGATAATCTTAGTAATTTGTTAGGGTTTGGAGTTATGTTAAGAATGATTAAGATATAATGATTATTCACCATATTATATATGAGTGATACATAATATTTTTATTAAAAAGGGTTTTTCAACTTGAATATTTTTAAAGAATATATTTATATTTTTTTAAAGAATTTATAAAATAAGTAATAGTTAAGGATTTTTTTAAAAATATTAAAAATATATTTAATATTTTTCAAGTGAAATATATTTATTCAAGATCATAAAAATGATTTTTATTTATTTTTCAGTATTATTTTGATGTTTATAAAATTCCATAAAGGATTAAATGTATTTAAATATTTACTTCAAATTTTATTTATAGAAGAGTTGAGTTAGTATTTTTATAAAATAGTGGATTTATTTTATACACAAAAATGATTTTTTATTTATTTTTAGGATTTCTCTTTATTTTATGAGATTTCATTTAGGATGTAATGGTGTTAGGATTTATTTGCTTTATACTTATTTTAAACAAATAAAGTTATATTTTTATTAGATAGATATTATTTTTGTGAGCATTTTCATATACTATATGTATTTTTAGGATTCTTTTTTTCTCTATATAGAGATATTCTTGTTTAGAAACATTTTTATAAAATTTAAATGGAAAAAATTTGTGGTGGTTATTAGTTGGGATGTGGCCCAGTTGGTGAGAACTGGACCTGGTCCAATTGGACCAAGTCGGTTGGCCCGATAGACTGACCCGGTTCAATTTGGGCCCAACCAACGCTGATATTTTTCTTATCTTCTCCACACAGACGACCTCGCCAGATCCCTCACGGCGGATCGCTTGGCCGCCACTTTGCCGGCCGCCTCCTTCGTAGCCACTCGCCG
Source organism: Avena longiglumis (assembly GCA_030063025.1). Taxonomy (NCBI): domain Eukaryota; kingdom Viridiplantae; phylum Streptophyta; class Magnoliopsida; order Poales; family Poaceae; genus Avena; species Avena longiglumis. The sequence goes on along the minus strand of CP125974.1, from coordinate 447,865,298 downwards.
GCCAAGATCCAGCCTAACTTGTTGAGCTTGGGTCAACCACACCCCGACCCACCCCATATCTTACTCACCCCACCCCTCCGCCTCTATGCACACACCCGAGTGCCCCCAAATCACCCTTGGCGCATCGCCGACTACCTCGGTCACGCTGGCTCACTCTGGCCGCCACCGTCTGTGCCTACTGCTGCCGCTTGTTTGCCGCCGGCTCGCCTAGTTTACTCCTTCAGTACCCTGCCACCTCGATGTCTCCTTGCTCTGTATGAGATCCCATCTCCGGCTAACCCTAGGCTAGCGGCCTTGATGTGCCGGCGCGGTAACGCCCAACACCACGATTGTTGTTCAAGGAGGACCATGGAATCTCCTCTAGTGTTCTTGTTTTCTGATGCTCTTATTTGGTCTGTTGATGTTGGCTAATTTTGATCTAGATGCTGGTGGAATGGAAGAGTGTCTGCAGCCCCAACAACCTTGATCGGGTGCTTATAAACTTGACTATGGTGGTGGGGAAGGTGATGTGGTATTGCCTCTTCTCTGACACCGGTGGTACGGCAAGTATCTGCAACCCCGGTGTTTGCCTTCTTGTCTACTACTTCAACCATGTCTCTGATCAAGTAAGACTCATGTGACCAGCCTTCGAGATGATGAACTTGTTTAGTCATAGAACACATTTTTGGTTTTGGAAATCTTGGAATTGACATGCGGTACTGATTAGATTGGGTCTGGCAGTATATCCATTGGTTTTAGGGATCATTTGTGATCATATAGCGTTACTGGACAAATGCTACTCATATGATTGAGATAATGAATTTATCTCATATAGTGAGATTCCTAAATCCTAAATGATTGTTGTGGTGATTTCTAGTTAACAATAGTCTCTACTAAATAGTTTTCTATTGGACATGTTTATAGACATGTTATAATCGTGATGGTAGCAATTAACTCTTAGTTACTAGGTAATGAGGCTCAACAAATGACCACTTTGTTGATTAAGTTAATTTTCATTACAGTGGAACTAATAGGTGATTAATAATTATATCCTTTATGTATTTAAGTCTGTCTCTGCTTAGATTTTTTTGGTTCTCTTAAAGTACATTTTCCTCTTACTGCAATCTAATTTGGCTAAATATTTATTTAACATATTACTGGTTGGATATCCAATGGATTTCTTTCTTTATTTGTTCATGTTATTTTGTTGCACATTAAGCATGCATAATGCTAGGGAATTCATGGTTGCTCTAGGTGTAATAGATGGTTACATGTTTGTCATGTGCTTCTCTGGTAGTGATTATCAAGTACTAAGCCATGGTAATGTTTTGTTGGTATATTCTAGGTTGTGGGTTTGTCAATGAAATTCTGACCAAATAGGAGTTTTGTGCTACTTTATAATCAGGGTAGTGTTTTTGTACTCCTAAACACGTGTTAAACTGGTTCTTGTGATACTTTAATAGTAGTGTAGAGGTTCTAGTTGGATGACCTTTGTGCTAGATTACACATAGCTTGCCTCTAGGACATTAACAAGAGAATGATCGTTTTTGATTAACTACTCAAGCAAGATACTTGTGCTACTTTCTAGCACCTTTACTTAGAAAATAGAGAATACATGTTGTATATGTGTTGTGCATCAGTGCTACTCCCCATATTTCATAATACTATTCCCACTTTATATTTTTAGGGTGTGAGCTCCGGTTTATACCAGGAACCATCAGCTCACAAGTTGATTTGGTTCCCCTCTCTGCTGATCTGTGGTTCCCCTATTTAGCTATTAAGAACAGATTTTGTGCTTGATCTTATGTCCTGGCCTATGATGCAAGAGTCTGAGGCTTTCTTTATAATAAGAATAGATTTGATACTTGATGTTTATTGTTAAACAACTTAGTGGCTTCTACTTCTATTGGATCTGCTGTTGTGGTGCCTCCCATGTGGAGTGTGCACAACAGTAGATTCAAACAGCCAGATCTGCTGCTATTTGTCCCTGCCAAGGATGCAAAGGCTGAGGCACAGCTCTGGATAAGGACAGATATTGTGCTATGGTTTTCATTTCTTGATGATTTTGCATAGCACCTCTATGCAGGACTGAGAGAAATCCTCTCTTTTCTATACTTTATTACCTCCTCTACGCCCTTTTATCTAAAAAAGATAAGAACATATATGATATGCACTAAATCCTCAAAGGATCTTATTTTTCCTACCTTGAGCTTCCTGAAGCTTGTTCTTCTAAGTTTGTGCTTCTGGACACTTAATCTCCTACTTGTCGTTGGATTGATGACCTGCTGCTGATAAACCTCTGGGAACCCATTCCTCACCTTCACCATCTCATTGACCAGCTCCCCACCTTTCTCTATTCTTCCTCTGATGACGGTGCTAGTTATCCTTTGTGGATAGATTTTGTATATAGTTGCTGGACAGCTGCTGGTGGGATGTTCTTGGCTAAGTGTGGTGGAAATGGAAGAGCTAGCTTTGCCACTATGGCTGGCTTCTTCCTATCTATAGCTAGTGCTCTCCCTGCTTGTTGACAATGCATCAGGTGCATGTGTTGTGTGAGCTGCTTGAAAGTGGGACCCTCCCAGGGTTCAAGTTTCACAGCTAAGATCTTTTGATGAGAGGATCAGTTAGGCTGGTTTGGGTATTATCCTATGCTGGCTATTTCCTTCTACTAAAATTGGTGAAATTTTCCCCTTGGCTAATGATGCTTAGTCTGAAGCTTTCTTTTATGATAAGAATAGATATATACATTGGTGAAACTTGCCCCTTCAATTATAAGCTCAGTGATGTGTCCAAACAGTGCATTTCACTATCAGACTGAGAGCAATCCAATTAACACTAATTCTTTTTTTCTTTATTTAAGTTTATTGTTTTTTTTCTTTACAGGTACAAGAAGTTTCAAAGAAGATCAGAAACACTTAGATTAGTTTTAGTGTAGGCTTTTCTTTTTATTTCAATTGTAATTATTTTCTGTTATAAAATCAATGTAATATTGTGTACATTAATAAAGTTAAATTTTTCTTTCTATATGAAATCTGGATCTTGTAATATTTACATTTTGTTGATTTCATTATTGTAAATTTTTTCTATTGTTTGATTCCTTTCTTAAATGTAATTTACTCTTATTCTTTTATTGTAAAAGAACAATGTAATACTTATTGTATTCTTATAATAAAGAATTCTTTTATATCATTATTTCTTTTTACTTAATTATAGCATTATTATTTCTGAATTTCTAAGTTCAAAACTTGAATTGAATTTGGAAATTCAAAGTGGAATTCAAATTCTATCCCTCCAAAAACAGAGATAATACCTAAAGGTCATGTCAAAATCTATCACACCTGCCCTGATGTTTCTATCAGAACAGGAGGGACCTCGACCCCTTTATAGCTTTATAGTTTTGCGCGAAAATTCCCCATATTTTCTAATGCATGAATGTAATGCACACACCTGTGTCCTATCTATTTTGAGGTGCTAATCCTGGGATGTTACATCCTCTTTTGTTAGTAACAAGGGTCTTGGGAAACCAAATAGACCAAGCAATATAGCCATCATATGGCCCAACATATTGTGCATACACATCACCATAATAATCTCGCATTAGAACATAGTGAGGGTTAGCACTTCCCGCAAAGTCATCATGAGACATAGTTTTACCACTTGTGGTCTTACTAACCACAATGGCCTTGTTGGTCTCTTGTGCGGGCTTGGCCTTCCTTTTCTTGTTGTTCTTCTTCTTAGTCTTGGAGACAAAACCAATGCCCCCCTTTTCACCACTAGGCCTTTGCTTACTCAAAAGATCATCAATGGATTTGTTGCCTTGGCTAGCTCCCCCTTCAACCTAGCATTTTCTTCAAGAAAAGTTGTGCTACTAGATGGAATGAAGTTACTAGGTGAAGGAATATTGGCCATTTGAGTTTGAATCATTTCATGGGACTTTGTGAGAGACAAGAATTTACTTTCCAAAGCCTTGTGCCTTGTCAAGCAAACTAAAATCCTCGGCAAGGTTTTCATGAACCACACCAAACTCAATCTTGTCCTTTTTAGCCCTTTTGCATTTAGCCATAGCATGATCACATTCTTTGATGAGTTTATTAACAATAACGTCATTGGCCTCATCAACCCCCTCAAGTTTTAATTCAAGTGACATCCTAGTCTCTTGTTCTTCTTCTAGAGCATTATTTAAATCCTCTAGCTCAATCATGTGTTCATGCCCAAGTTTACATCTTACATCTAGGAGCTCTTGTGTGTGGGAAAGTTGATCGAAGATGTTTCCAAAATGTATCTTAGCATCCCCTTGTAGGTTAGTCATAAACTCATCGAAAGCAATTAATTCCCTTTTAACATCAAGAGACATCTCATCGTCAATTTCATCATTAGCTAAGGAAGTGGAGTGAGATGATGAGGATACCTCCGTTCCTCTTGCCATAAGGCAAGTGACGTTCTTGATGGGAGAATTCTCATTTGGAGAATCAAAGAGTGAGAATGTCGGAGTAGAAGTAGTGGCTAGAGCCGCCACACCATTAGAGGTTTCCTCTTCCTCATCTTCATTGTCGGAGGAGTATTCTTCATGAGTGATCAAGACAATTTCTCCCGACTTCTTGTTGATGGGATTATTCTTGATGAAGGGTTTCTTGTAAGGTGCTTTGAGAGTCTTCTTCAACACAAGCTTAACCCCATTATCTTCTATCTTATCATATGGGCAACTTGCCACAAAGTGATAGCGGTCACCACAATTGAAGCAAGTTCTCAATCTAGTGGTATTTTCTCTTTTCCCATTTGAGTTTCTTCTTCGTTGCATTTCCATCTTGGCCTTGGCGGGGTTCTTCCAAAAGTTCTTTGCATAGAAGGCCATATATTGACTATGAGAAATCTTGACTTCATCGGGTTGGTCCATGGAGAGGCCTTCATCACTATCATCTTCATCCCCATGGTCCACAACTTTGGCCTTCAAAGCAACATTGACAACATTGCTCATACCAAGTGCATGAGCACGGGCATCTTTGGCATTCTTGGCGGCAACTTTGAAAGCGTCCATCTCTTGAATAACTTCATTGGAGGTCATGAGATGGTAGTTGTGTCTTCCTTGTAGGCTCTTCAAGTCGGTGGGATCAAAGGGCATGAGTGCACTCACATATTTCCTTTTTATCCATGCATCATCCACATGTGAGGCACCCACATTTCTAAAAGCGGTGGCGGTGGTCTTGAGCCTTTGGTACATGTCTTCATGATCTTCACCTTCCATCATGTAGAATACTTCGGCTTCATTGCTTAGTGCATCATACCAGTTCCTCCTCATACTCTCATTTCCAACAAACAATACCGTGAGGGCATCCCAAGCTTCCTTGGCAATGCTAAAGTGCTCAATGTGTGGGTAATCCTTTGTAACCAATCCTTGTTGAATCATATGCAAGGTAGTGGCATTGAGTTGACTATTGACAACCTCTCTTCCTGTCAAGTTATTTGGATCCCCAATAAAGAGTCCATGCTCGATGATGTTCCATAGTTCAATGCAAGAGCTATGCATATGAGTTCTTATTAGTGATTGCCATTGAGCAAAAGTAGCAGATTCTTCAAGATTAGGTGGGTCACCTCTATTGTATACATGAGGGTGAGGGACTGGAGGGTCGGGAGAGTACCATGGATCACGGTGCTCACCCTTCCCTCCATCATTTTGTGTGGAGGAATTAGTGTTGTCTTGTTTACCCCTTACCATCATATCCTCGAGGGATACCGGAGTATTCCCTTTAGGTAAAACAGATGGAGGATCCTCTTGAGGAGAGGGGGATGATGAGCCATCTTTGTCTTTAAGAAGTTGCTCAAGCATCTTCTTGACTTTGTTGACCAAGGAAGAGCTCAATCTTGTTTACAAGTTTTTGAGATCTTCCATGGTCACCGTGGTGGGCTCACCATCACCATCCCCTTTGCGGCTACCCATATTCTCTTAGGCGGTAAAGCCCAAGTAAAGAGCCGAGGCTCTGATACCAATTCAAAGGATCGTATGGGCACCTAGAGGGGGTGAATAGGTGCTACTTCAAATTTTCTTCCTTTTCAAAGTAGGGTTTGACAATAAGGTAAATTCTCTAGATAATGCAACTAAGGTGAATTTACCTATATGACAAATAAGCACTAGCTAGCACAACATTAAGCAAGAACAAGTAAGTAAAGTGCGGTAAAGAATAGAAGTAACCAAAGTGGTGGACGCGGAGACACAAGGATTTGTTTCCCGTAGTTCCTTCCTTTTGAGGGGAAGTACGTCTACGTTTGGAGATGGGGTGGTTTCAAACCACCAACGCCACGAGAGGCCTGACTTGTTCTCTGATGAATCTCACCCCAACGGGCTCGATCCACCTTACACTATATCGGCAACCTTCGAGGTGGAAGCGGGCACCTTTACAACAATTTCGGGGCACACATCCACAACTTAATTGGAGGCTCCCAAATACAAGCAAGCTGCCAAGACAAATCAAAGACAAGCTTGTAAGAACCAAATAAATGTTAGGGTTTCCAAAGAAACACTAGAGCTTGGGGGCCCTCAAGTGAATGAGGGGGAAATGAAGATCTCTCTTGGTGAAGATGTAGATCAAGGCCTCCTCCTTAGTTTCTCCAAAGATTAATGACTTTGGATGGTTGGATGGAGAGATCTTGTAGATTTGGTGGCTCTAATGGAGTTGGTGTTCTTGAGTAGCTCGAGCGGCTGGAGGAAGAAGACAAGGGCCCCTTTTTATAGGAAGCTTCCTCCACTAACCGTTTTCTGACAGTTGGAGAAAAGTCAGACCGCAGACTCCAGTCTAGACTGGAGATTCCGACCAATCTCCGGACTAGCCTCCGGACCACCCATCAGAATGTCCCGGGCCATCCATGACCCAACAATACCGGAGACTCCGGTCTTTCAAAACCGGAGACTCCGGACTAAGCCAACACCGGAGACTCTGGTGTATCCTCCGGACCTGGCTCCGGACCCCCATACAGTATGTCCCAGCCCTGATTCTGAAGTCACCACCGGAGACTCCAGTCTAGGCAGACCGGAGACTCCGGTCTAGAATTTCCAGAACCGTGTCACATAAGTAGGGACCTTTCCCAAGTGTGAGGGTTCTTTTCACTTATCATAATACCAACCTGTGGACAGTGACAACCCGTAAAATGATCTACTTGTTGTTAACGAACACCAAAAGTGATTATGACAATAAATGCCCTTTCAACTGGCCACCCATCGGGTCTGAAGGACTTCTCGGATAAAACTAGCCTTAAGTAACCTAGCTATCTCTTTGCCAATGGCACGTCTCTTCTTGTCCCCCAAAGCGTCGTAGAGGTTGTTTCACTAGTTTGCATTTTGGATCAATATTCAAGCTCTACTCGACAAGTTCCCTAAGTACACCTTTCATGTCGGTAAGGTGCCAGTCAAAGATGTCCCTATTCTCACAGAGGAACTCGATGAGCATGCTTTCCTATTTAGGGTCCAGGTTTGTCCCAATGGCGGTGGTCTTGGAGGCATCGCCTACCACAAGTTCCACCGACTTGGTTTCGATGGCGACCTTGAAGGCAGGATCAGAGTCAGAGATCTGTTTCTTCGATGCCGGAATCTCTGAGTCATCGACCTTGCTCTGGATCTCCTTGAATTCTTCGCTGTAGAGGATAGCTTCTGCAAAGGCCGATTCTCCAATATCGCAATCCCTTGCCTTTGAAAAGCTTCTGGATACGATGATGGTATAGTTTGGTCCGGGTATCTTGAGCTTGTTGTAGAAGAAGCATGGCTTGGACATGACGGAGTGGAATATGCCACGTCCGAATATGACGTGGTACACACTTTTGAAGGGGACCACTTCAAAGGTCATGTGTTCTTGGCGGTAATTTTTAACATCACCAAAAGCAACCGGAAGCGTGATGCACCCAAGGGACCAAGACTCCCGACCAGGTACTACGCCATGGAACATGGTGCTAGTCCATCTTAGGTTGGTATCCGTCAAGTTCATCTTATGTAGTGTATCCAGGTACATAATGTTGATGCTGCTTCCACTATCCACCATGCATTTGGTGAACTCGTTGTCGTCAATCAGGGGGTTGATGACCATGGCATACTGGTTCTCCGTTGGAACAAGGTCGGTGTGATCCTTCCTGTCCCATGTGATTGTAGCTTTTGACCAACGTAGGTATTGGGTAACTGGGGGTAGGGTGGCCATCAGAATTCTAAGAGAGGTCTTCTATGCCCAGATAGTTGGGTGCCAAGGAGAGTGTGGTAGATGGGGGCCTTCTTCTCGAAGGGGTTCTTGCCTTTGCCATCACCCTTGTCGATGTCCTTAGGGTCAACATCCTCGTCCATGTCACTTTAATCCTTGGACTCCTCTTCCTTCTTCTTCCCTTTTCCCTTGCCTCATGGTCGGTTCTTCCGACTTCATTTGTAGCCATACTTCGGGTCTTCTTTGAGATTGTTGACGAACTTGCAATGGTGGTTGGTGTGGGTAGCATTACCATTGGCGTCGAGGTGTACGAGGCATGGCATATCACGGTATTCCTCATACGTTTGGGGAACGTGGGGCGCTGTCGAGGTAGTTTCACTACCGCACTGCCGCCCACGACCACCCCCCCCATCCTCGGCCATGCTGCCACCATCACCTCTTACTGCAAATGTCATTGTGACCATGTCGGAGGTTGGCTTTTCTTCTGGTGGACTCTTCTGCTTAGTGTTGTTGTTCCTCTTAGCTTGGGTTGGAAAGGCAATTGTCGGCAAAGAGCCGTGAGCATCGTCGTCGGCAGCTGCGGACTCACTGGCCAGGGAGATCATCTGATTGAGATCCAGCCTGTGATTGTCCTGCAGGCACTTCAACTTATGTCAGAGCAAGGTGCCCTTTTCCAAACCATCAATGTAGGCGACCATGGCGATCTGATCGTGCACTCCTGCGAAGGAATTTTTCATATCCATCCAGCGGGAGAGGTAGGCTCAAGACGTCTCGTCCTTCTCCTAGACGCACCATTGTAGATCGCCGACAGTGCAGGGACCTTTGTACGTTCCCTCGAAATTCTTGGTGAATGCTTACTACATGTCCAACCAATTGCATATGGACTTCTCCGGCAAGTCGTTGATCCATTGGCGGGCTATGCCCGTTAACATCAGTGGGAGGTAATTGATGACAACATTGGGGTTTCCCTCAGCGATCTCGACCGCGTTACCATAATCCTGCAACCACGTAGCTGGCTCGGCGGTGCTGTCATAGGGCTTGATCATCTTGTCAATCCGGAAACCCTTGGGGTAAGTTGTGGTATGTATCATAGGTCCAAATCAACGTGGTCCTAGGTACTGTCCTTCCCGGGCCTCCTGAATCTTATCCAAGCGTGAACTCGCGTCGTATGGCTCCAGGTTTGCTTTTTTCTTCTTGCCATCAGGGGAAGGGCTGTGTGAGCGACGCGGCCCTCCTCCGCCATGGTGGATTATAAGGGCGATGGAGGCGGAGGTGGCGATGGGTTAGCCTTCTTGTTGTTCCCTTCCTACGACTCCTCGCGTCTATCGCGGTTGCTTGTCAGACGCGGAGGGTCATGATGTGGCCTACTCTTGTGTCTATGATTGCCACTATGCTCCCTGCCATGACGAGGCTGCTCCGCGTAATTGTGAATGACGATGCCACCCTGAGGGCGTCTAGGCGGAAGCATGCTCATACGATGGTGATATTTTGGGTCTTCGTGATGTCGGGGGGACCGGGGCGATGGAGATGGGCAATAAGGGTGAGCTTTGCCTCCGTGGTCGGAGGATATGGGGATAGAGTCCTTCCTGTTACGCGCATCCCTCTGTCTTCTTTCTGACGAACCCTTCTGGGACCCGACATCATGAGGAGATCTTTCCCTTGGCCGTTTGGGATTGCTAGACTGGAAATATGCTGGATCAGACTCAAGCCTCTGAGAGGTGGCCTTTTCCTGTTGTTTGACATCCTTAGAGATAGGGTCATAGACATGTTCCATAGCCGCGGGTGATCTATCCTGCTCCAATATGGTCTTGGTGACGGCCAAATTGAGGATAGGTGTGGGCATGACCTGCCTCCCCTCACTGTTAATGTATGGCTTGGCTTGTGCCGGCTTAGAGGGATCCCACCCCAGGTTGTGCCGTATGCCAGGGTCGTTGACAACATAAGACGGAGCTTTCTTAGCCTTCTGCTGCTTGATCAAAGTCTTGTACTCGGCCTCCATGGCTCTAGCTGCTTCAATCAATTTCTGCGCCTTGGCCAGATCTCGATCTAATTTTGCGCGTTGCTTCGCGATGGCCTACGCTTCCTCTAGTATCTGCTGGCGCTTCTCATCAAGATAGACTATGTTCCGTATATGGGCCATAGTCATAGGATCGATGAGAAAATTGTCGTACATCACTCTATCAACGGGAGTGATTTGGGCGGCCGCAAATGTAGATGCTGGTGGCGCGGATTTGCGGTGTTGGCGTTACTCGAACTGGTGTGAAGTTCCTACGTCTGCTGCGCTGGATTAGCTGGAGGAGGCATGGTCTTTGCGCGATCATTGTCGGCGGCATCGGCTGGTCCCTTCCCCTTGTCCAGGGTCTTAGGTGGATCTTTTTCGGTTTGGTCTTCTTCCATCACACTCCCAATGGCGACAAACACCTGTCAGGATGTGACGGTCTTGTCGTCCTACTCCTCGCCCTTGATCTCCTCCTCCATCTCTTTCATGGCCGAGTCGAGTTCCTCCGGGTTGATATCCATATCCTCCGAGTCTATGCTGATGTCGGCGTAGAGCGCATCTAGAGCAGAGTCGGAGGGTGCAGGGGATTCCTCGACGAAGGAGGATGATGCTGAGGCAGCAGGGTTTTTGGTTGGAGGCATTGGCAGTAGGCCGGGTACGGTAATGGGTGGTGCCACGACGACTCCGTCAGCAGCGGCAAGACTGTTGATGGTGCCAATCATGCCTTGGAAAGTGAGGAGACCCACGGCATGTTGCCTCCTTAGCGTATGATAGAGAAGTGTGTCGCGGTCCACCCTTCCATGAAGTGATAAATGGCATTATCATCGGGGTAATTCTCTAGATCGGCTCGTAACCGGAGCCATCTGGCGAGGTAATCGCAGGTTCACCCTCTATCTGGACGCATCGCGCCAGATCGAAGATAGTTACTATGCTGATGAAGTGTGAACGCTGCTTTCCAGACGCACGGGCGAAGCCGGCGGATTTGCAGTGATCTTCAATCATTATTTCCTACACATGCGCGGTTTGTGTGGGCCTTGAATTTTTCCGATCTAAGTCGGCAAACTCCAAAGAGAGATCTGACTTCGATTCTTCCGCAAACGTATCCTGTCCATAGGTGCTCCGTACGGGCCTTGACGATCCTCCGAATTCTAGGGAACTAGTGCCCGAGTCGGTTTCGCCGATGAAGAGGTGCATGTCCCCAATTGTAATGATCGAGCAGCTGGTGGGGTTCGTCTTCGTCGGTATCCAGAACTCGTCGAGAGGGATGATCGGAACATTGTCGGAGAGTAGAATGCGACCAATGTCTATGGTTTTTCCAATTCCTGTGAAGAGCTTAGACCTCGCATGTTGAAGAGCCTGAAGCGCCTCTTTACCCATGGTGGGCGCCAACTGTCGTGGTATTTCCGATGAGTACGCCATGGAGGGTCCTCACAGAGCGTGTTTAGAGAGGTAAGGGGAGGCGGAAAGTTGGCGGGTATGAGGTAACACAGCTTACCTAGGTTCAGATCCCATGACGGTAGCGGAATCCTACTCCTGTTATAAATCACTATAATGGCAATACACCGAGTTACAGGGATCGGTTCGCTATGCGCGATATGAGTTGAGTTATCTGACTGTTTTCCTAAAGGCTCCTCTAGGTTCGACCTATATAGTCGCCAGATCCTAGGGTTACAGGGAAAGTCCTAGACGGCCAGGTTACAGAGTCCTACATAGAATACAACTAATCTAGCGTGTCTTGCACTCTTAGGCTCCGGGTACGTCGGTGACTCCACCGTAGCCTTCCTTTATCCGGCATGGGCTTCCCTTCTGGATCCTTCTAACTGGGCCGCCCAACAGTCCATGGGCCTTGATACCAACTGTGGGCCACCCAGTTTATCCGGATTAGAGACATGCAATGGCGACACCCATTTAGCATATCCCCAACACATTGCCTTGTTGTAACTATTCAGTGTACAACTTTGAAAACCACTTTTGTCCTATGCTACCAGCATATGTAGTTATTTACTATACCTTTTGAAATCAACATTTGTAATGTTTCTTGTGAAAGTAGTCACCCTTGTAGTGGTTTTAGACTTAAAGAAGTTGACCTCTTGACTGAGGCAATATAACAGTAGCCATTTCCTAGGTCTACACTACTTCGGCTGATCAGTGAGATAAATATCTTAATCCACAATTTGTAGGCCGAATGTAATAAAGAAAGTAGCATTCAAATTTAAAGTGTTAACTAATAAATAATAACATTCACTAAAGAATAGACATGATATATACCTATATGTTGCACAATCTTTTTGAACATGACTTCCACCTTAATATCATATTTTATTGCCATAAGAAGCATGGATTGATTATGATGAAGCAGCAAGAGCTCAAGTAGTGCGGCAGTAAGACAGTAACTTCTAACTGATCCAAAAAAACTGACTAATAATATTTGCTGGAAGGCCATAGAATCACCCATTTTAGTGTTACCCCTGAACTGAAACATCAAGAGGTACTGACTACTGAGAGATGAACTTATCATTGAATATATATTTATCTATGCAGAAAAATGAACAGAGGATTTTCCCTAAAAGAGCAGAGGATTAGCATGATAAATCTACTATATTAGTAAAAAAGTTTTTATTTAGAAATAACTGCAGATGCAATTTTTTTAGAATACATTTATGCCCCCTATGAAAAAAAGAACAATAAAGATGTGATTAGGGATAAGGCAGCGCATTTAAGAAGAATATAATTACCTGAATGGTCAATGTTCGGAAGATTTACTTTGATCTTTCTGTGTGAAAAATCCATGTAAAGAATTGCATTGCCATGTACAATCTGCATCAACAACATTGTCGTCGGCGTTGCCTTTCGCAGAAGCTGGCGTGCCATACGGTCCTCCTCTTGCCTGGTGAGCCTGTGGTGCATTTTCCGGCTCTTGCACATAAGGGGAACTGCACACACAAAAATTGAATTCACAGCGGAATTTTGTCGAGCACAACACAGGGAGAAGCGCCATCAGACCCACAAAGGATCATCAGACATCCCAAGGAAGAAGAACCCACCTTGTGGAAGTGGAAGATCGTGTCCTGAACCTGAACATGACATAGCTCGACAGCCAATGATGCAGAACCTGATGCCTCACAACACACCCGAGAAGAATGCTTCAATCCAAAGGGGAAAAAACCTCGTCAGAAAACCGACACAAATCTCCATTCAACATAGCACCAAAATTGAAAATCTACCATAGCATCAAATTTCCGAGAGGATACTTGTCATACCTCGCCCCTTGACGGGCGGCGCCACAGACAAAGACGACATGGCAGGGCGTCGATGTCGCTTCTCCTCCTCGCTCTGTTGAGCTGTGATTTGGAAGATAATGACTAAAAATCACCCCCCTCGTCAGGATCACCAATAGCAACAAAAGGTTATATGTTGTTTCTTACATGTATGGACAGCTGCGGTCATTCTCTGTTTGCTAGTAAAATTTTGGATGGGGGCATGGGGATGAGATCAGATCATGCCACATCCCTTCGAAGACCCATATTACGTCAACGTCACCTCCGCAGCCGGGAAATGGTAGGAACAAGTGAATTTGAAACAAAATAACCCATATTTAAAATAAATTTACAAAATGAACTCGGCCAAGAAAAAATTTACGGGACTAATCCTTTTTGCAATGCCATCACCGATAGCGCCGCACCTGAAGCGCAAAGCCATGGTGGGTGGCTCCACACACCCGCCAGCGTGGCCTCGTGGGCCCCAGCTCCGTAAATGTGGCGCTATTTCCACTGTGTAGTGCACACCATCGGGCATGGCGCCGCACTTTGCATCTACCAAATCGCACGCAGCCAGGCCCTCTCTATCCCAGACCTCATTCCCCACGAACAAAAAGCTCCATGGCGGATAGGGTTCGCCACCCCTGGCACTACTAGGAAACAGGCTGTTAGTGGCGCACCCGAAATGCCCATCCGTGGCGCACTAGCAGTGCGCCACGGGCCTTGCGCTACAGCTATCTCTCAGCCGTGGCGCACTGCCTAGTGCGCCACATAAGTTTACATACAGGCGTGGCGCACATGCCAGTGCGCCACAGAAGTTTGGGCAGGTGCGCCACGCGTATGAAACGATAACCGTGGCGCACTAGGTGCTGTGCGCCACGGATATAAATTTCAAAATTCAAAAAAAAGCAGCAGATCTGGATCTCGTCGTCAGTGCCGTCGCGCGTCGGTGTAGGTCGCCGTCGTCGCCTCCTCGTCGTCACCTTGTTGTCGTCGTCGGAACTGCAAGGAGGAGGAGGAGAATAGGAGGAAGAGGAGGAGAAGAGGAAGAGGAGGCAAAGGAGGAAGAGGAGGAGAAGAAGAGGAGGAAGAGGAGGAGAAGAAGAAGAAGAGGAGGAGGCAGAGGAGGAAGAGGAGGAGAAGAAGAGGAGGCAGAGGAGGAAGATGAGGAGAAGAAGAGGAGGAGGAGAAGAAGAGAGGGAGGAGAAGAAGAGAGGGAGGTAGGAAGAGATGGAGGAAGGGAGGTCGACGTCGCCCGTTGTCACTGCGAGGAGGAGGAGAAGGAGGTCGACGCGACGTCGCGCCGTCACTGCAAGGAGAGGAGAAGGAGAAGGAAGAAGGGAGAAGGGAGAAGGAAGAAGGAAGAAGGAAGAAGGAAGAAGGAAGAAGGAAGAAGGAGAAGGGAAAGGGAGAGGAAGAGGGAAAAGGGGAAAGGAAAAGGGGAAAGGAAAAGGGAGGAGGGCGGGGTGGGGATTCAAATTTGACCCAAGCTTATCCGTGGCGCACTAGGTGTAGGTGCGCTACGGATAAGTCGCCCTGTTTTTTTTTCTGCAGGAAAAAACGGTTTTTTGACCGTAACTTTTTACTCTTTTCGAATTTTGAAAATCTAAAAAATCGCTAAACGACCTAAAGGCGTTGCAAGCGGATCTGGAATCTCGTTCTGGTCATTTTGGTATATTATACGATTTTTTTCGATATCGTATGCAAAAGTTACGGCCTTTTTACCGTGGCATTACTTTTTTTTGCAAATAAAATCGAAACTCATTTCTGTTAATTTTACTAGAAGCTATACCACATTACCTACCTAAATATGAAAGGATTTAATTTTTTGAAGTGTTTATCATTTTCGTTTATTTGTTGCAAACCCTAAAAAGGCGATCCACGGGGGGGGGTGGAGTTGGTGCATGCCACTTAGGCGTAGGGCACTAGGGCAGAGTGCCCTACGGCTAAGTTTATACATCTGTGGCGCACTATGCCATGTGCGCCACAGATGTTTGTGGCCGTTCACAGAGGGGTGTGCGCTTAGGCGTGGCACCCCCCATGTGCTTACAGATGACACTAACAACCGTGGCGCATGACTATAGTGCGCCATGAGATGTTTGGCGTCCAACAGGCCTGGACCACACACATCCGTGGCGCACTATAGTCACGTGCGCCACGGTTGTTCTAGTTACTAGTAGGGCACTGCCCACAGGTGAGCCACGCCTGTTTTAGCCGTGGGGCACTTCAACCATGTGAGCCACGGATGTGCTGATTACCTATAGCTGTTTTCCTAGTAGTGTGGTGATTCTCCTCTCAAGAAACTGCCAGATCTGAAGATATTGTCCAAGGATCTTGCTCCCAATCCCCTCTCTCGGTTATCTCCTCTCAATTCCGTTCGAAAATTCCTTGCTATTTGTCCTCTTTCTTCAATATTCGGTGAAACCCTAGATTCTATTGGATTTATAGATCGATATGAAGCATTTCCATGTTTATTTGATCTTTAGGTTTAGCATTTGCTTAGTATTCAATGGTAGAATTTTAGGTGGTTATTTTAGCATAGAAACCAATATATATGTTAATATGTGTTGTTTATATTAGCAATTTCTCTTTTATTATGTTAGATGATATGTTGCAATTTCTCTTTTAGCATAGAAACCAATATATATGTTAGCATGTGTTATTCATTATTGAAATATAGATAGAGTTAGATAGGCAATTTGTAATGTTATAAGGATAGTTAGAGTAAGGTGCAATATATATTCATATGAGAATAATTGTTCTTATTGTTTCTATTGTTTTGAATATGTAGGATGGAACTTCTCAATCCTCACTACGATGTTCAACATCATGCCTATAAGTTGTTGGAGAAGTGAGAGGTACTAAAAACCCAAATGCTAGTTCATATTGTTTTGGTATGTTGAGATGGAAATCTAACCTTGGCCATTGTATGTTTGCAAGAGCTTCTATCCCTTCTACTGAGGTATCATGAGGTATTATCCAACAAGATTCCTTACGATGAGAGGTATAATCCGTACATTGAGCATCTAGGACTCCTCCCCTTTATCGACATGCCCACTTGGTCGACACCGAACTTCAACCCCGATGCAATCATCGCGCTTGTCGACCAGTGGAGGACAGAGACGCACACTTTTCACCTTAGGACCGGTGAGATTACAGTCACTTTGTAGGACATGAGCATGATCCACTCCAAATCAAGGGAAACCATGTGTGCCTAAGCACATATTCATACATAATTTCAAGACCTGCCCCGAGGATGCTAACGAGGAGACAATTATGTTGTACAATCGTGTGTATGTGCGGTACATCATCACGAGGACTCTCTTTCCTGACAGCAGTGGGGGTCGTGCTTAGTGGCATTGGCTTAAGGTGCAAACTTTTTCGACTCTAACTTCAGTTGGGGTTCGGCAGCGTTAGACTGGTTGTACCATAAGGTAATCAGTTCTTTACAATCTTGTCTATCTCTACATGACCTCAAAAAATATTGTTCTTACTACATTGTGTATCACTTCATGTGCAGCTGGATGTTGCTTGTCTCAGGAGCGTGACTGATGGATACATTGGTGGTTGTTTTCTCCTTCTTTCGGTGTGGAGTTGGGAACGCTTCCCAGTTGGATGGCTAAGGTTGTTGCGTTACAATGCTTATGCTGATCACAGCAACAACCTTCGGCTCCCCACATGGGCTTACAAGTGGGATGCGGTCTCCAACCCTCCAGGCGACCTTGTGGCAGCGTACAGGAGGTACACCAAAGAGTTTGACACGATAACCATGGATCAGGTAATTTCCAAGGGTGTGGTCAATTCTATGTTTTGAATGTATAATCTTTGAACCTTTCATGAGTGCGGTATGTTGCAGGTGACGTTGGAGCCATACGGTCCAAGGAGGAAATTTGGTGCCTCGGACGACTATGCGCTTAACCCGAAGTGCATGGAAAAAGCACGTCTGTGGCTAATGCGTTGACCCATGGTATGCATGTGAGCGGTTGAGAATCACTAGCCATAGCGTGTCATGAATCAGTTTGGATTATTTCAGATTGTCCCGCCTAAATGGAAGGACACATACATACAACTCCATGGGTAAGATATCATCCTCCAACCTATGATGTAATATGCTTTGACAAATAACACTCTAGTATTTGTTGTTGTGCAAATTGGACAGAAAGAAGCGAAGGAAGGAGAAGGATTAGGACAAGCTTCGCAGCAAGTACGTTGTGAAATTCAAGAGGTGTGTGGATCGAGGCTAAGAAAGCAAAAGGAACGCAGGAAAGGGAGTTTAGTCAGGATGCTTTCAATAACTACATCACCTCATTTCTTGACCACGCTCATGTGGAGATATACCCTCGAGCTTTTTGAGAAGAAATTTTGGAGGAGCCATTGCTGTTTGATGAGCTTGCCGCTGAATAATACAACAAGATGATCAGATAAGGGCAACAAACCGAGTTTGCTCCTTTGGTCAAATTCGTGGCAATGTGTGTCAAATGTTTGTTTTCTGTCTTGGCCCTTTTCAAACCTCACACAGATGTCTTACTTGTTTATTCTTGTCTATGACAGCGCGCGGAGGTAAGAAAGTCCACTGATGCATGCAAGAATTCTTTCGAGACGTACCCTCACGGAGATAAGGGAGAGGGTCTGTTTAGAGGGTTTGTTAAGAAGCAGGCCCAATAGTTAAGGTGGATTTTGGACTTGCTAGGTTGTCGTGAGCCCGAGGTGGTAACCGTCACAGTAACGGTCCAACACGCCCCCTGACCCTGCTGGCCATCATGACTCTACATCTGAGGATGAGGAGGACACCCCTGAGGTAGCAAAGAATTGCATCCCCACTAACTGTTGCATTACTATATGTCCTTACCATTATTCTTTTTTGACAGCCCCAAGATAAACAAAGCACCGACTATGACATGAACATTGGGCACATACGCTCGATACAAGACCCACGAGCGGTCCGAGTACATACTCAAGCTAAGGAAACCCAAGAATCCTTACACACTGGACATTCCAGGGACAAGTCAAAGAAGCTCAAGAAGACATAAATGGAGGAAGATGATGACAAGGAACCTGTGACGAGGAAGCTTCATGCGAGAAGGGTCCGAGGAAATAAAATGACCCGTGGGAAGTAGATGTGGTCTTATTAGCTTATGTGCTTGTCGTGTGATGATGTCGCGTGAACTTGTTAGTTTCTAAACTTGTAGCTTGAAGTGAACTTGCACTTGAACTAGCTTGATGTGAAACGAACTTTCACTTGATATTCCATGGTACTCCGACCATTGTGATTGGTCCAAGTATGGGTTAAATCTAGGAGACCATGTCTTCTTAGTAGTCTCGATAGAGAACTCGGACTCTCTCACCATGAGCAGATGATTATAGTCCAAATGTCCCATGCGAGCCGCCGTTAGGACGTGCGAGCACGCAAGATGAAGAAACGATTGCCTTATTCATGTGCACTCACAAGTATTGAGCGAGACCTTGAAAGCTCGGCCTCCGTGTTGGACACCATCAGTCATGGTTCCTCCGGGATCTGTAACTTGGTAAATTAGCTTGTCATTATCAAATTCCGTAACAACTTGGGAATCCTCTTTCTTTGACTGACATTGCATCCAATCGTCAACCTTAGGTGGGTACTTGTATTTATACTTGTTCCTGTAGTTCCCCACAATATTCCTAACCGTTTCAACTGTGTATTTTAGAAAATACTCATTCATCTTGTTGAATGTATATCAAACTATTGCCATGACGAGCAATGCACGGACTCCTTTGAGCAACTTGTTGAAGCATTCTGCTATGTTGCTTGTCATTTGGCCATACCTCCGGCCACCATCATCGAAATCTCGTGCCCACTTTGTCCTATCTCCAATGTTCCTATCGAGAAACTCTCGACCACCTGCATTGAGTTCTTTGTTGAAGATCAATTTTTCGTATAAGTTTGAGAAACGATATTCCGTGAAAGCGAGGCAACAATCTTGTAGATCATCGTACAAGTCCTTGCTCTTGCATGTCATGTAGAAGTTTGCACAAAAGTGTCTCATACACCATCGATGGTGCAACGGAGCATGGCCGGGAATGTCAATCATCACCGCATTGAGAATTCCTTGTTGACGGTCAAAGATTAGACATATTTCCCTTTGAGTGGGTAATACCTTGGTTCTCGAAATATGGAAGAACCACTCCCAATTATCATTGTTTTCTGCCTCCACCAAAGGAATCAACCGGTTGTTGGCGTCGTTAGATATTGCAATAAAAAATAGTTCCATTGAATTGATCAGTCAAGAAGGTGACATCAACGAAGATGACAGGCCTACAATGTTCAAAATCCCGAACACATTGATCGAAACCCCAAAATGCAAGGCGAAATACTCGAACGGTTCTTCCGTTTGTTATCCTTGTCTTGTTCCCATAAGGTTCAGTGACATGAACCATGCCTGGGTTAACATTTCCCATCGCTCCCAACAACCTTGGGATTCAATTATAAGATTCATACCAATCACCTTACAACATCTTGAATGAGGCTTGCTTCTCCTTTTATGCCTTCCCGTACTTCACCTTGTAGTGAAAGAGGGCTTTCACAAGCTCCATGACCATCTTGATGCTCATTATTAGAAATGGCGCAATGTCATTGGAAATCCTATAAACAAGGAACTCAGAGGTGAGTTTTTGATGCTCATTCTTCACATCCTTGCCATTCACCATTGGGCCATGACACTTGTGAGTTGATACACAACTAGATATGTGCCAATCAGGACCTCCCTTGAATGGTCTTGCACGCACAATCTGTCATGGTATTGCCGACGAGTACGCCATGGAGGGGTCCTAACAGTGCGTGTTTAGATACGTGGGGGAAGGCGGATGGTTGACAGGTACGAGCTAACACAGCTTACCCAGGTTCAGATCCCACGACGGTGGCGGAATCCTACTCGTGCTATAAATCACTATAATGGCAATACGCCGAGTTACAGAGATAGGTTCGCTGTGCGAGGTGTGTGAAGTTGGGCCCTAAAGGATCCCATAGGCCCGACTTATATAGCCGCCAGGTCCTAGGGTTATAGGGAAAAGTCCTAGCCGGACAGGATACAGAGTCCTACACTGACTATAACTATTCTAGCTTGTCTTGTACTCCAAGGCTCCGGGTACGCTGGTGACTCCACCATAGCCTTCCTTTATCCGGCATGGGCCTCCCTTATGGATCCATCTAACTGGGCCGCCCAGCAGGCCATGGGCCATGTTACCAACTATGGGCCACCCGGGTTATCCGGATAAGAGACATGCTATGAGGATACCCATATAGCATATCCCCAACAGTAGCCCCCGGAGAACTCCGAGATCTTGCACCGTCTTGCCTCTTCATGTTGAATGCTCCATCTAGATGGATGACGGCAAATCGTCAAGCAATATCTTGTAGTCCTCCCAAAGAACCCTACAAGGTTTTCTCCGTCTTCAACTTCTAAGTCGGAGAAATGCTGAATCTTCTATCGTACTCTTCCATAGACGGACTGGATCCGTCCATGCCAGAATCTTCCGATGTGATGGTTCATCTGCCTATGACAGCTAGGGTGATGTAGACTTAGGTCAGCGACGCCTCGTAACTCACACATGCAGAGAACACAATCATGTCCATTTTTCCCACGCAAGCGATACGAACCGTTGGCAGCGATGGTTGGTACGTGGAGAAATTTTTGCGCATGCCTCCGCACACGTTGCCTACGCGGCAACCGTTCGATCATGCTGCACGAATCCTAATTCCGGAGACCATAAATAGTAACTGCGGTGGAAAATTCACTTTTCACCTCATTCTCCTCTGCATCTTCTTCTTCCTTAGGCAAGCGTCTCCTCAAGCTCTCCGTGCCTCGCACGAAAAACCCTAGCTCCCAATCTCACCAGTCACCTCCGAACGCACCCAATGGCCAGCAGCAGCTCCTCCCCTTCCATGGCAGCGTCAGGCGATGCCGCGGCGAAGCCGGCGAGCGCCGTCATCGTGCCTCCAGAGGGGTTGGTCATTCCCAAGTCCGCGGTGGTGGAAACCACCGGCGGCGACCATAATCCAGCGGCGCTAGAGCTGCTGGAGGAGGAATATGACTCCCATAAAGGCGATTGGAGCGGTTCGGATATCACTGACCATGATATCAAGGAACTGGTCAATGAGGGCTATCTCCCCACGATAGAGGGGCTCGCCTAGCGGGCGGCGCCGGCCGGGGAGGTCACACCTTCTCCCCAAGTCGGAGAAAAGGTGCACCTCAAAGCACAACTGGTACGCGGTGTCTCCCTGCCCATCTCCAACTTCTTACTTGTTGTCCTCAATCATTACCGAGTACATCCTCAGAACCTTTCCCCCAATAGCATCCTAGCGCTTTGCGAGGGTTACCTAGGGATTAGACATAGGCTAGATCTCTTCATATATTTCTTCACCGTCAAGCGCGAAGCCGGAGCTAGCAAGGACGAACTTCGAAATTGTGGCACCATTAGCTTCAATATCAGGCCTGGCCGGCGGTTCCCCGACATCATCGTCCACGAGTCCTGCAAGAACTGGCAGCGTACTTACTTCTACGGCCCAGATATCCCTCTGGCCGGCCGAGATGTAACGTACCCGGACTTCGTCAATGGAGCTGCCGACGAAGCCCGACATGGAGATCCCAGGCCTCCCTTACCTCCGACATCGACGCTTCCCGCACCATAAGGTGGATAGAGTGGTTCGTAGATACGGGTTTGACCAGATTGGACCTAGCCATGTGTTGGTTCGTCAGGAAGATCCAGCCTCTGCAGCACCGCTCGAAGCTGATGCACGAGTATTCCAACGATAGAAGGGATAGCCTCCGCATCTCCGAGGAAAACTTCTCGAGTGACTCCATCAAGCTTCGCCTCAAGGACATCGTCAAGGTGAAGGATAGGAAGCGTGGCTTCACCATCACCTATGACATGTTCGTAGAGAGCAAGTGCCCAAAGATACCTGTTTATTTTCCGTGTATGACATATACTCCAGTTCTTCCGTCTAGCCATTACCATCCCATATAACACGGTGGTTTTTCACTTAACAACTTAGCGACAAAGATGAGGACTTCATGGATCTTCAGATCTATGATCCAAAGATGAAGGAAGTCACCGTCGTGTCCGACAACGATGCTCTGTTGGCGCGAAAGCGAAAGATCTCCACCTCTGACGCTGCCGATGGAGGCAAGAAAAAGAAGACGGAGGGTGGAGCCTCCAAGAAGACTACCGCCGCCCTGGAGGCAGAGAAAAGAAAGGATACCGGGATCCCCTTTGCCAAAGAACCCCCTCATGTGTAAGCCTCTTTCTCTCTGACATTGTCCATTTTCTGTCTTATTCCCGTACTTATGCATTTTGCACGTTTCAGGAAGAAAGCCACAACCAGCTTGAAGAAGACCTCCAAAACTTTGGGGGCTTATAGAACCATAAAGGATATGTTGCATCGCGATGCATATCCCTCCATCGCCCCCGTCACTCCCATCGTCCAGCCCTCTTCTGCTCCGAAAAGTTCTCAAGCTAAGGAAGCCTCTGGCCCTTCCGCCATGGAAGTGGACGCAGGCGCCTCTATAAGGCTCGCTGTTGTGGCGAACAGGCAATGCAGGAGAGTGCCGCAAACCAACTGGCTGAAGCTTCGGCTAAGGATGCCATGGGTAGCGGTAAGGCGGTGGTGGAAGGTGGTACATATGTCGAAGGAGGTGCCCTCGCCCCTAAGAAGAACATAGAGTTTCTGGAGATAGTATACCCGACACTTACGTCGGGTAGCACTTCTCTGGTTCCTGGTGCGGCGCCGACATCTCCGACGTGCAGTCTCGAGGAGCTTCTCCGGCAAGCAGAAATCTTGCAAGGAAACAGTGTATCATTCAGCAAGTTGCTAGCTAAGAGTGCTACCAACCTCAAGATCATTGCACTTGTAAGTTTTATTCGCCTTTTGCATTTCATATGAGTATCCCACTGTAGCCCCTGAGGATTTAGACGGAAAACCATAGGGTTTTGCATCTAAATGCTCTAAGAGTGACTAAGCTAGAAAACTTCTCACTGTAGCCCCCAAGCATATAGTTTGAATGAATTATTCCGACTAAATGCTTTAAGAGTAGCATATAGTGTTTGTAAATTTTGATATTGTAGCCCCCAAGCGTCTAGTTGTAACTGAATTAGTTCCGACTAGATGCTTAAAGAAAAGCTAAGCATACGTCTGAGTTAAAAAACTTTATACTCTAGCCCCCAAGATTCTAATCGAAAACTGAATTAGTTCTGACTAAATGCTTAAAGAAAGACTAAGCATATTGCTAAGTTAAAAAACTCTCGATGTAGCCCCCGAGCGTCTAGGTGGAAATTTTCCGGCTAGATGCTCCAAGTAGACCAAACAACGTTTAACTTTCTTCGTTCCATAGAATGAGAATGCTCGGAGGGGCATGGCCAACGTCAAGTACCAGAAGATGCGCGCGGACTTGCAAGATGAAAAGGGTAAAATTGCCTTCTTGAAGGAATAGATCACCAAGAGCAAGCGTCTGTTTTCCTTTCTTTTCGCATTCTGACTTGGTTTTGCGCCCAAATTCTCCGAGTACTCATTGTGTACTGTTATTTCTCCGACTTGCAGAAACCATTGCCAAGGCGAAGGATATTGTTGAGCAATCCAGGCATATTCAGCAGCTGGATAGCGAAAACAAGATCCTCAAGCGGGAGAGGAAGGACATGCTGAAGATGCATGAAGACTCAATGAAAGCTATGCAGGACTCCGCCAATGAGGAGATGAACCGCTTGAAGGAGGAAATCGTTGTTTTGAAAGAGCAGAAGAAAGATGCTGATGAGCAAAATCAACGCCATCATGAAGCGTACAAGCTCCTCCAACAAGAAAAGGACTCCATAGCGGAGACTCTCTGGCAAGCTGAGATCAGCATCTTCAGTAAGTGATTCTCCGTCTTGGATTTCTGTAGTCCAGATACTCTGAATTTGTTGTATTTTTTAACTCATGCATTTCTTTGTCGGAAATTTGCAGCTCCTATGGGTTTAACCCGGTCGCCTCCTCCGCCAAAGGAATGCATGATCCTTGCCGGCAACTTTACCAACACTGCCATCGCGCAGACCAAG
Source organism: Avena longiglumis (assembly GCA_030063025.1). Taxonomy (NCBI): domain Eukaryota; kingdom Viridiplantae; phylum Streptophyta; class Magnoliopsida; order Poales; family Poaceae; genus Avena; species Avena longiglumis. Next base: position 447,840,828 of record CP125974.1, on the reverse strand, counting down.
GAGATTGCCAAGCCCCTCCAGGTTAACATCAAGGCAGTGGACTATGTGATAAAGTTCTCGGAGATCCTGCGTCGAGCCCCCGAGCGTATTTCAAGATGGAAAGCTTCTTGTGCACGGGCCGGTGCCAGTATGGCATTGTCAATGGTAAAGTCACATTACGAGAATGCCGACATCGACACGGTAACCTCCGGTATCCCTGACATAGACGACGAAGGCCAAAAGATAGATCATGGAGCTATCCTGGCGTCGCTCGCGGGTTATGACACCAGAGTCGCCGAGTTGATCGATGTTAACGTCTTTGTGCCCGTGAAGACCATTGAAGACAAAGTCCAAAGCTCCTCCGAGTCCCTCAACACTGCCAACTTCGAGGAAGGTGACTCTCCATCTGCCGATGATGTTGCTTCCAAGTCGCCTGCGCCAGAGGAATAAAAACAACTTGTAATATTTGTTTCCTCTGGGATGTGTTATGCGGAAAAAACAATGTATTAACTTAAGGCGGAAAAACAATGATGTATGTCCTTCTACTTAAGAACCAATTCCAGCATGTATATATTTTTAAGCAAGTGTTGGCTTATCCATTACTTTGGTTTTTATGCTTGACCTTTCGTGAGTAGGAAGACTCGTTGTCAGAACCATGCGCTTAGGTGATGATGCCCAATGGCACCGTCAATAACCTAAGAACAAAATCGCCGACAATAAGTGCCAAAAGTCACTACTCCAGAATCCACATAGAAACAACAAAGAACGTGTAGACAAGAAAACTTAAGCTAATGCCCGTAGGCGGAATTTTCACAAGTGCAATCGCAAAGCTAGTGCATAAAGGTTTCATACGATCCAAAAATGAACACTAAAGGAGGTAAAAGACTTAGAAATATGAGTGAACCAGAGAGCTTTATTTCATTGATCATATAAGAGGTACACAATAGATAAAAAATGCTAGGTGTAGAAAGGACGTAGTTGTGCTATGTTCCATGGCCGATCAAGTTCCGGGTAGTCATCATCCGGGTCACGTCGCTTACGCTTATGATCCTTGTTGGGTCTATCCTTCAGTTCACGATTGTCAACGAGGTAGTAAGACCCATTGAGTAGTGCCCTGCTTATGATGAACAATCCTTCCCATGGCGAGGATAATTTGTGTGACTTCTTCTGCTTAAGTCGGAGCACCAGATCCCCCTCTTTAAACGAGCGATGCCGGACGCGGCGACTATGGTAGCTGCATAGCTTCTGCTGGTAGATGGCGGATCTTTGGCATGCCAAAATTCTCTCCTCCTCGATAAGGTCCACATCTAGGCGTCTGGATTCTTCAGCGTCATCTTCGTCGTAGGCGGCAACTCTTGGTGCATCGTGAAGAATGTCGGAAGGCAGGATGACTTCTGCTCCATATACCATGAAATAAGGGGTGTAGTTCGTAAACTCCACAACATAGATGGCAATTATTCCGCCCAGGATCCAGCTGCTCTATGTAGCGGTGCCTCAAGACGTGGCTTGATTCCCTACAGAATTAATCCATTGGCTCGCTCATCCTGACCATTGGACTGTGGGTGTGCCACAGATGCAAGGTCAAGTCGAATGCCTTTCTCCCAACAATAATCCTCCACTTCTCCGAGTGACAAGTTGCTGCCATTGTTGGTGATAATGCTATGTGGGAGACCAAATCTCACCACTAGATCTCGGACAAACCTAAGGGCAGTTGCCCCATCGAGCTTTCTAATGGGTTTAGCTTCTATCAATTTAGTGAATTTATCAACTGCTACTAACAGATGCGTAAATCCACATGGTGCCGTTTATAACGGTCCCACCATGTCTAGCCCCTAGACTGCAAACAGCCAAGTTATTGGTATTATTCGCAATTCTTCAGCAGGAACATGTGGTTGTCGGGCATAATACTGGCATCCCATGCATGTCTCAACCAGCTTGTTGGCGTCCGTCTTCGCGGTCATCCAGTAGAATCCTTGCCGGAAGGCTTTCGTGACCAAAGATCGAGGGACGGTGTGATGCCCGCAATCTCCGAGATGGATTTCGCATAGGATTTCAATACCTTCTTGCTAGGAAACACACTTAAGGTATACACCACTAGTGATCCTTTTGTAGAGTTGTCCATTGATTATGGTATAACCATTTGCTCGTTTTACTATTTGCCGTCTTTCGACTTTGTCGTCGGGCAAAGTTCCGTGTTCGATAAACTCCATGAACGGTTTTGTCCATGCCGGAGGGACCTTTGCCACCATGTGGACGAAAGAGTCTACTCTGTCCGGGTTGTCGATGTCTGCTCCATTCATGGATGGTGTCCGTAGATGCTCTAGGAAAACTCCAGGTGGAATTTTTTTGCGCCCTGATCCAAGTTTAGACAGTAGATCAGCTGCCTCGTTTTGCTCCCTAGGTACATACTTGACTTCGTAGCCCAAGAAGCACTTGGCTATCGCGTCCACTTCGTCTCGATATGTCGCCATCATAGGGTTCCGCGCATTCCAGGTGCTAGCCACCTGCTGGGCAACCAAGTCGGAATCTCCACACCAAACTACGCATTTGATGCCAATATCCTTGGCTACGCGTAATCCGTGAATGAGTGCTTCATACTCCGCCATGTTGTTCATAGCCTCGAAGTGGATTTGCACAACATAGTGTAGCTTGTCACCAGTTGGTGACTGTAGCAATACACCAGCCCCCGAGCCATTGAGCAATTTTGATCCGTCAAAGTGCATCACCCAGTATTCTGGCTCCGGCAATGGGGTAGCATCTGGCATCTCCGTCCAATCTGCAATAAAATCCGCCAAGGCTTGTGACTTTATAGCGTCGCGTCTCTTATAGGTTATCTCGAAGGCGACAAGTTCAATGCCCCACTTCGCGACCCTTCCAGTAGCGTCGTTGTTGTTTATGATGTCGGACAGTGGAGTCTTGTTCACCACTGTGAATGGGTGCTCCTGAAAGTAGTGCCTCAGCTTTCGAGAAGCAAGGAATACTCCATAAGCTATCTTTTGGTAGTGCGGGTAACGCTGCTTGGACTCCGTCAAGACTTCGCTTACATAGTAAACTGGTTGTTGAACTCCGTGCTCATAGCCTGGTTCCTTTCGCTCAACCATGACGATGACGCTGATTACCCGGTTGGTGGCCGTCATGTAAATTAACATGGTCTCTCCAGGCTTGAGTGCTGTAAGGATAGGCGCTGAGGAAAGTGTCTCCTTGAGTTGGTTCAATGCTGCATCTGCTTCATCCGTCCATGTGAATTTGTCCGCCTTCTTCAGCAACTTGTACAGCGGGAGAGCCTTCTCTCCAAGTCGGCTGATGAACCGACTAACTGCTGCAACACAACCTGTTAGTCATTGTATGTCTTTTAGACATGTTAGACGGTTTATGTTTAAGATGGCCTTGATTTTCTCCGGGTTGACTTTGATTCCATGGTGGGAAACGATGAAGCCCAACAATTTGCCGGCTGGAACCCCGAAGACGCACTTCTTAGGGTTAAGCATCATGTTGTATTTCCGGAGATTATCAAAGGTTTATTTTAAGTTGGAGATTAAATCATTTGATTTTTTAGACATCACCGCTATATCATCCGCATAGGCGTGAACGTCTCGACCAATCTGATCATGTAGGCAACGCTGCATTGTCCACTGGTACATAGCACCTGCGTTTTTCAGCCCAAAGGGCATCGTGACATAGCAAAATGTGCCATAGGGTGTAGTGAACGAAGTGGCCAATTGGTCCGACTTCCTCATCTTGATCTGGTGGTATCCTGAGTATGCATCAATAAAACACAAAAGTTCTGAGCCATCCGTCGAGTCAATGACTTGGTCAATGCGAGGCAAAGCAAGCGGATCTTTGGGACATGCTTTGTTCAAGCCGGTGTAAACAATGCACATTCTTAATTCTTTGGTTCCCTTTTTGGGGACAAGTACAGGATTGGCCACCCATTGGGTGTGAAGGACTTCTCGGATAAAACTAGCCTTAAGTAACCTAGCTATCTCCTTGCCTATGGCGCGTCTCTTCTCATCTCCAAAGCGTCATAGAGGTTGCTTCACTAGTTTGCATTTAGGATCAATATTCAAACTGTGCTCGGCAAGTTCCCTAGGTACACCTTTCATGTCGGCAGGTTTCCAGGCAAAGATGTCCCTATTCTCACGGAGGAACTCGACGAGCATGCTTTCCTATTTGGGATCCAGGTTTGTCCCAATGCCGGTGGTCTTGGAGGCATCGCCTACCACAAGTTCCACCAGCTTGGTTTCGATGGCGGCCTTGAATGCTGGGGCGGAGTCAGAAATCTGTTTCTTTGACGCGGGCATCTCTAAGGCATCGACCTTGCTCTGGATCTCCTTGAATTCTTTGCTGTAGAGGACAGCTTCCGCATAGGCTGCTTCTCCAATTTTGCAGTCCCTAGCTTTGGTAAAGCTTCCGGATACGGTGATGACACCGTTTTGTCCAGGTATCTTGAGTTTGTTGTAGACGAAGCATGGCTTGGCCATGAAGGTGTGGAATATGTCGCGGCCAAATATGATGTGGTACACGCTCTTGAAGGGGACCACCTCAAAGGTCATGCGCTCTTGGCAGTAATTATTAATATCACCAAAGGAAACCTGAAATGTGATGCATCTAAGGGACCGAGCCTCCCGACCAGGAACTACGCCGTGGAAGATGGTGTTGGTCCGCCTTAGATTTGCCTCCGTCAAGTTCATCTTCTGCAGTGTATCCAGGTACATGATGTTGATATTGCTTCCACTATCCACCATACACTTGGTGAACTCATTGCCGTCAATTAGGGGGTTGATGACCATGGCGTATTGGTTCTCCGTAGGGATGAGGTCTGGGTAATCCTTCCTGTCCCAAGTAATTGGAATCTCCGACCAGCGCAGGTACTAGGGAACTGGGGGTAAAGTAGCCATCAAGATCCTCATAGAGGTCTTCTGTTGTCGGACGGTGGGGGTTCCAAGGAAAGTGTGGAAAACTGCCGCATTCTTCTCGAAGGGATTCTTGCCTTTGTCGTCGCTCTTGGCAGCGTGCTTGGGGTTGATATCCTTGTCCATGTCACTTGAATCCTTGGACTCCTCCTTCTTCTTCCCCTTGCCCTTGCCTCGTGGTCTGTTCTTCTGACTTCACTTGTAGCCGGACTCCGGGTCCTCCTTGAGGTTGTTGACGAACTTGCATTGGCGATTGGTGTGGGTGGCCTTGCCGTTGGCATCGAGGTATACAAGGCATGACATATCGCAGTACTCTTCGTAGGTTTGGGGAACGCGGAGCGCTGCCGAGGTAGTTTCACTTCCTCGCTGCTGCCCACGACCAGCTCCCCGTCCTCGGCCATGTTGTCTGCCATCACCTCGTCCTGCGAAAGTCATGGCGACCATGTCGGGAGTTTGCTTTTCTTCTGGTGCGGTTTTCCGCTTGGTGTTGCTGTTCCTCCGAGCTTGAGTTGGAACGGCCGTTGCCGGCAGGGAGCCGCGAGCATCATTGTCGGCAGCTGCGAACTCACTGGCCAACTGAATCATCTGGTTCAATTCAAGCTGGTGATTGTCCTGCAAGTGCTTCAGCTTATATCGGAGCAACGTGCCCCTTTCCAACCCATCAATGAAGGCGGCCATGGCAGTCTGAGCGTGCACTCCTGCGCAGGAATTCTTCATATCCAGCCAACGGGAGAGGTAGGCGCGAGATGTCTCGTCTTTCTCTTGCACGCACTGTTGTAGATCCCCGACAGTGCAGGGACGTTTGTACGTACCCTCGAAGTTCTTGGTGAATGCTTCTTGCATGTCCAACCAATTGCAGATGGATTTCTCCGGCAAGTCATCAATCCATTGATGGTCCGTGCCCGCCAACATCAACGGGAGGTACTTGACGGCGACGTTGGGGTTACCTCCGGCAATCTCCACCGTGTTGCCGTAATCCTGCAACCATATGGATGGCTTGCCGGTGCCGTCATATGGGCTTGATGGTCTTGTCCATCCGGAAACCTTTGGGGTAAGTTGCGGATCGTATCACATGTCCAAAGCAACGTGGTCCTAGGTATGGTCCTTCCCGGGCCTCATGGATCTTGTCTATCCGTAAACATGCGTCGTATGGCTCCGGGCTTCTTTTCTTCTTGTCAACATGGGATGGGCTGCGTTAGCGACGTGGGCCCCGTCCGCCATGGTGACTGCTAGGTGGCGACGAATGTGGAGGTGGCGGAGGGTTAGCCTTCTTGCTGTTACCCTCTTGCGACGCCTCACGCTTGTCGCGGTTGCTTGTCGGACGCGGAGGGTCATGTCGTGACCTACTCTTGTGTCCTTGGTTGCGCTCTACGTCATGATGGGTCTGCTCCGTGTTGTCGCGGATGACGATGCCGCTCTACCTTGGCGGGGGCATATCCGTACGACGGTGAGCCTTGGGATCTTCGCGATGTTGGGGGGAATGGGGTGGTGGCGATGGGAGACGAGGTTGGGTTTTTCCTCCATTGTCGGAGGATATGGGGATAGCATCCTTCCTGTTGCATGCATCCCTCCGTCTTCTTTCTGATGAACCCATCTGAGACCCGACATCAAGAGGAGATCTGTCCCTTGGCGGCTTATGCTGGCTAGACTGGCAGAACGCTGGGTCAGACTCAAGCCTCTGAGAGGTGGCCTTTTCCTGCTTTTTTATCGCCTTGGACACTAGATCATAGACCTGTTCCACCGCCTCAGGCGATCGATCCTGCTCCAGAAGGGTCTTGGCGACAGCGAGGTTGAGGATAGGAGTGGGCATCACCTACCTGCCTTCACTGTCAATGTATGGCTTGGCCTATGCCGGCTTCGGGGGAGCCCATCCTAAGTTTCGTCACACACCAGGATCGTTGATGACGCGATCCGGAGCTTTCTTGGCCTTCTGCTGCTGTAGCAGAGTATTGTACTCGGCCTCCATTGCTCTAGCTTTCTCTATGGACTTCTGCGTGTTGACCAGATCTCGATCTAGTTTAGTGCCTTGCTCCGCTATGGCCTGCGCTTCCTCTAGCAGTTGCTGGCGCTTCTCGTCGAGCTGGGTCATGTTCCGGATATGAGCTACGGTCAGTGGCTCGATGAGGAGGTTGTCGTACATCACTCTATCAGCTGGAGTAACTTGGGCAGCAACAGACGTAGATGATGGAGGCGGCAAGTTTGCGGTGTTGTTATTGCTCAGTCTGGTGCCGAGTTCCTGCGGTTGTTGCACTGGGTTGGGCGGAGGGGGCATGTCCCTCGCGCGATCATTGTCAGTAGCGAGAGGTGGTCCCTTCCCCTTGTCCAGCACTGTAGGCGGAGCTCTTCCGGGTTGATCTTCATCCATCGTCGTCCCAATGGTGACGAACACTTCTCGGGACGTGACGGCATTGTTGGACTGCTCGTCGCGCTGGTAATCCTCCTCCATCTCCTGCATGGCAGAGTCTAGCTCCTCCGGGCTGAAATCTATCTCCTCTGAATCTGCACTGAAGTCGGTGTAAAGCGTGTTAATCACAGAGTCGGAGGGTGCCGGGGCTTCTTCGATGACGGGGGTGGAGGTGCAACGGGTGCGACGATGATTGGAGGTGGTGGTGCTGCTACGGCGATGGCGGCCGGAGGTGGTGGTGGCTGAGCCGGTGGCGCTCCGTCAATGAGCGCAAGCGCTGTCTGAGCCGCCTGCTTAGCCTCCGCGTAGTTGTTGACGGTATTCACCATGCTTTCGAAGGTGAGGCATCCTAAAGCCTGTTGCCGCCTTAGAGAATGCTAGAGAAGAGTTCCCTGGTCCAGTCCTTCCACAAAGTGATACATAGCATCATCATTGGGATAGTGTGCCAGATCGGCTCGTATATGGAGCCACCTAGCAAGGTAATCGCGGGGGTTTTCACCCTCTCTCTGAATGCAACGCGCCAGATCGAAGATGGTAACCACGTCGACGAACTTGGATCTTTGCTGTCCAGACGCACGGGCGAAGCTGGCGGATTTGTAGTGATCTTCCACCGTTATATCCTGCACAGGGGCGGTTTGGGTGGGCCTTGAATTTTTCTGATCTTTGCCGGCAAACTCCAAGGAGAGATCCGACATCGATCCTTTCGCGAACATATCCTGCCCGTAGGCGGTCTGTGCGGGTCTTGATGCTCCTCCGACTCCCAGGGAACTAGTGCCCGAGTCGGTTTCGCCAATGAAGAGGTGGATGTCTCCAATGGGGACGATCGAGCATCACATAGGGTTCGTCTTCGCCAGGATCCAGAACTCGTCGGGAGGGACGATCGGAACGTTGACGGAGAAGAGAACGCGACCGATGGCTATGGTTTCGCCGATTCCCGCGAAGACTTTGGACCTCGCCCGCTGAAGAGCCCGAAGCGCCTCTTGCCCCATGATGTACCTCCTACACTGACTATAACTAGTCTAGCTTGTCTTGTACTCCAAGGCTCCGGGTACGCTGGTGACTCCACCGTAGCCTTCCTTTATCCGGCATGGGCCTCCCTTCTGGATGCATCTAACTGGTCCGCCCAGCAGGCCATGGGACATTCTACCAACTGTGGTCCACCCGGGTTATCCGGATAAGAGACATGCTATGAGGATACCCATATAGCATATCCCCAACACAATCCAAGGAGATCCATCCTCCTCACACTTAACCGTGTAACGCTTCTTCACGTCCAAGTGCACGACCATGTAAGGACGATGATGCTTAACTGTGAAGTCCTTTATCCATTTCTTAAATCCCAACAAGGTCTTGAACCTCGATCCGCGAGAAAATCCATTATTCTCGTGATTGTCATCCCCGTAAGAACTTTTCCTTGGTCTAAGCACTATGCCCTTGCTGCCATCAACTGTGGCTTCATCCGCAATACTAAGATCATGAAAGAAAGGCACCCGATGGTCTCTCCCAAATACGATATCGTGGATTTTGGCCTCTCTAGCCATGGATCCCTCCTCGTCAACTTCTTCTTCAGGACCATCATCATCCGAGTCTGATGCATAGCCTCGAGAATACGGGATATCATGGTCCATGTTCTCTTGCGTGATATATTTGTCCAAATCTCCAACATCGTTGTCGTGGAGTTAAACATCATCCTCATCACACCCACAATCATCATTGTCCTCTTACAACACTTTGTCTTGGTCCTTTGAAATTGGGCTCAATGTTTGGGTGAAAGGAGGTTCACTCAATAGATCTTGGTTTAAGGATGGGGGACTCCTAGAATCCAATAGGGAGGCTATATAGTTCAAGTCCAAGTGCAAATTACTATCAACCTTCTTGGTGGCAAATATCTCAAGAGCTTTGTCAAGTGATTCGGCCACCACCTCCTTGTATGCAACCCAACGGGACTCGGAGTAGAGACGCATGGTCTTCCAACAGATATGCATTCCCAAAGCAACATTATGTCTTCCCACCAACTCAACAACATCATTTGGGTCCATCCATTTCAATTCAATACTCAATTGCTCCAAGACCTCGGCATAGGTTGGAGTACGTTGAAACACCAAGTCAAGATCGCCTGGGTCCGGTTCTATATTACCTCTCAAAAAAGGCATCCTTGTCTACATGGTGAACATGAACAATTCTTGCCATTCCTAAGATAATCATAACAACAATACCATGGTCAACATACTCAATAGATACCCATGATAACATAAACACAATACCCAACCCATATGCCAATGCAACACCAATCTACTATGCATCTTGCATAACAACCTATCGTTTCAAAGATATGGGTCAAAACAAGATTTCAATGGGTGAAAACAAAGAAAATAGGGAAGAATACCTCTAGGCACTTGGGGGATCGAAATCCACAGAGAGAAGCTTCCAATTTGACCACTATGAGGGAGGGATTTGAGAGAGAAGACGAGCCACCATCACCACCGCTATGTTCTATCTCGAGGGGGAGAGGAATGAGGGTTGGGCTAGGCTAGGCTAGCCGCGCGCTGGTAACCTAGATGTAAAATCTGACGCCACCCGTGATGGCGTTGCACTACAAGGTGTGGCGCCATCAGTTGTGGATCCACACTTACGAAGCCGGGGGCCATGAGGCCATGCTGACGGGTGTGCAGTGTCATACTTCATGGTGTTGCGCTTCAGGGTGCGGCGCCAAACTCTGATGGCGTTGCAAAAAGGGTTAGCTCCATGAAATTTTTCTGGCCCGAGTTTATTACGTGAATTTGTTTTAAACATGGGTTATTTTTATTCAAATTGCATGCTCCAACAGCTGCACTGTCTCGGAGCACCACCTGAGGTACTTTTTCAAATAGTATCTCTCTTTCGCTTACGACGCTCTGGTATGGCATCTGTGTACACGTCGGCGGCTGGGCCTTGCTCCACCTCTGCATGTCACCTAGGAAACCATGAACTCCATTGTTTGCGTGATAATTACTAATTAGGCCCGCAGAATCCATAGTCCTCGCACAACAGGAGTCCATGAGCTTGGCCCAGCCATTGGCCCCACTCACAACGTTCCTTCCCTGAGATCTCCATGCACCATGGACTCGCCGTGGAGGTATGTGACGCCCCTGGCTACGTCTGTTGCATACGCCTAGATGCCTTCCATGAGGCTGCCCCGTTCCTCTCCACCTCGTTGGCTACCAAGCCTCCAAGCACAGCTCGAGAAAGATATGGTACTCAAGGGAACCGAGGTAGGGGAGCACGTAGGGCGAGTAGAGTGAGGTGAGGATGTCCACCTCTCGTCGCAGCTGCGCCTGGCGGGAGATGGCGCCCGCCGAATCAACTTGTCATTCCCGGTCATGAAGATCGATCTCGACCTCGCCGTGTTGATCGTTCTCCGCGTCCTACTCACATAGAGAGGGATCATCATTGGAACAATGACGCGTCAACAGGTAGATGCATCTTTGACAGAGCACCGACCGTGTTGGCTCCTCCCATAGTCATGTCGTCTCGGGAGGAAGGATGTCGCACAAGTCCTCCTTCAGGCCACCAACCATGCCATGAGGCAGAGGGGGGCGCCTAGCTCATCCTCCATGCCACCATCCACCTCCGAAAGGAAATGAGGGAATGCCATACATCTGCCTCAATAGGTGCCACGGCGGCCATGGAGGGAGAGGGGGGCAGCCTCCATGAGGGTGGGGGTGCCGCCTGTCGAGATTCTCCACTACGAGCCGTGCGAGGAAGAGGAGATGGATTGCGACCCTGCGAGGGAGAGAGGACATCGAGGGAACTTGGGAGAGAGAAAAAAGAGAAAAATCGGGGAGAAAAGGTGGGGAAAAAGGGGTGCGGGAGATTTCAAAAGAAATCTAGACAAACCAGAGAGGATGTAGAGGGGTCACATAGAGAGAAAGAACTATCGGGAAACCTCACGTGTGACTAGTAGGATCAAAGAAAAAGCAAAACTAACGCACAATCGCACGTTGGACAACCATGGACCAGCGCACATGAACAACAAAGGTGGAAACAAAACTGGAGACGCTGACCAATTTCACCTCGCAGCTATAACCACCTAATGTGTCTATGCTTCTATGCATTTTCTGCACATGTATATAAATTTTTTACTTTCATAATTTTATTATGTTACTAATTCTAGATGTACATATGTATATACATGTATACACATGATGCAATTGATAGAATAAGTATCATGGTAAATATTTTGCTCAATCAATAAAAATGAGTAGTTTTAAATATCTTCATCGAGAATCCAAAGATCATGAATCTATCAAATGTACAGATTTTATTATTATTTAGAGGCTTAAAAACGCTAATTATGTTTAAACTTTGAGTAATACTATTTTTTATAAAGGTATTAAAGATATATATAAAAAAATCTAAAATAGGGGGGCCATTGCCCCACCCCTTCCCTTGATTTAGTAAAACTTTGCCACTTTAAATTAGAGGTCTTTGGTATCATGTTATCCTCAGGACTTTAAAATCTATGGACCGCCATACCGTAAAGGCAGATGATCCTATGAACCAGGTCCTCATCTCGATTTTCTCCTGCAGGTACATTGTCAAGCTGACGCATGTTTGCTCTCGACGGTTGTAACGCATCTGTTCACTCCCGGCAGCATGGCGCTTACGCAGTGCCGGCCCTGGGAAGGGGCACGGTGTGCGGCCGTCCAGGCCCCAAAAATCTAGGGAGGCCATCTTAGGTACATTCTACTATTTGTATGTATACATTCTCTCAAAAAAAACTTGTATGCATATGTAATAGCGTATTGGAAGGCTAGAGGCATAAAAAAAAGGCTTAATGGGCCATGTAGAGATTGTATCTGAGTAAAAAGGCCCGCATGGCCGAACGTAGCAGGAAAATATCCGATCAATCTCGCCTCCATTCTGCTCGACTGCCTCGCGTGCCCACCGGCCCAGGTCACCACCAACGGAGACTGACAATTCGTGTGCTGCTTGCGGGCAGGAAAGGCCAGTGCGTTCTTCAGTTTTTCATTGACACGGCGATTGGCGTCCGTTGATCCTCTAGCTGCACGATGACAGACTAACAATTCACTGCGATTTAGGATTCTCGTCGATTTCAATATCTAGGCCCTCGATCATGATAATACGTCACACCCGCACATCGTGATTTGACCAATATGCAGTATATTGAATATTGTATTACAATTCTCTCTACCTACCTTCACATACATGATGCATAGTTGGTATATCATGTTATTTCTAAACTAAAGATGTTAGAGTATACGTATCTGTTAGGGATAAACTAGGTTACTTGTTTTGTACTCCAAGTAGGTTACTTGTCTTGTACTCCAAGTTGTTCCCTGTACGTCTATATATACTCGCCCGAGAGGCTCAATAATACAACCATCATATTCCGTAATCTCTCTCTCCCTCTACCCTTCAACATGGTATCAGAGCGGCACAGTCCTTGACCTAGCCGCCGCCTCCGCTTCCGACGCGCCGCCCCCGGGGAGATCGATCTCCATGATCTCCGCCGGGGGCCGCGCAACCCGTACGAAGGGTTCGTCCGCCGATCCGTGATCGGTTGCCCTGCAAGTGTTTTTTTTTCGATCTCTTGATCGGTTTTCTTTTTTGGTTTACCGATCTTAGATCGGATTGCGTCGCCCATCGCCGTCGTCATCGCCGCGCCTCTACTCCGACCATCGGCATCGACGATCTATACCGCGCCCGTGCACCTGTCACCTGCGCCGTTGTACCTTCCTCGGTAGGCTGTCGCGGTCTCATGACAGTTGCGCCGCATCACGCGGCCGCCGCTTTTCGGCTGCCGCGGCCACCTCGGGTTGTCTTCGCCGTCATCGCCCGGGATTGCACCGACAACGACGCCGTGGATTCCGATCTGTCTTCGTTTCGGACTTGGCGCGTACTGCGCCGCCGTCGGTCTGATCAACCGATCTGGCGCTCGTCTCCGTCGAGTACGTCCCCGAGCACGCGTCTACCACAGATCGAGCATCGGGCTGCATTGCGTCGCCTTCGGGCCGTAAGCCGCCGCTTTGGTCCCCGCCGCGGCTAACGCGCTTCTCAGCGTGTCCGTGCCGTGGTTCTCACGCCTCTGCACCGACTCGCGCCCTGCAACTACGCCGCCCCATCGGGCAGTAGCGTCGTTGCACGCGGTCATCGCCGTCACCCCGCAAGGACGTCGCAGGCCTCCACCGTGCCACCTCCCTCGGCGCGGGTCGCTGCCGTCCGCGCATGGTCTTTGTCAGGTCGTCGGGTTCTTCCTCGCCTACTTCGAGCACCGTCGCCGCATCTCCTGTAGCTCGCATGGCTACCTGGTTGTCGAGGTCCCGCCGACTACCCTCCGTCTAGGCATCGATCGACCACTCCTGGTCGTCGCCGTTCGCCGCCTTCACGTCTTCGCCCAAAGACTTCGCCGCCATCGCCCCTCGCCTCGACCACACCTACCGTCTACTCCGACAACGGCTGCGCCGGCACTCGCCCGATCTGCGCAACGCAACCGTCGAGAGTCCTCCTCGCTAGTCTCCTCTCGACATGGCGTGAAGTTGTTTCCTGGTCCCATTCTTCGCATGCCCGACTGCAACACCGGTGCGTTCGCCCCGACGCGTCCCGAGTCCGCAAGCTCGGTTATGGCGCTCGTCTTCATCGGCTTCGACAAGGTCTTCATCGGTATCGACTACCTCCTACGCGCCTCATTGCGTCACACCGATTCGTCTTTGCATACTCGGTTTTGGCACAACCAGTATGCCTTCGCCCCCGACGTGTGCCTGGTTTTGGCAAAGCCATGGCGCGCCTCCTCGACGGCTCGGATCGCATCGCCGGCATCGCTCTCCGACGACGCCTCGACGTCTCGGTCCTTCTCCGGCTGCACTATGCGCGCGGATTAATATGCGGCTACCTCGACACCGCAACCCCGACCACGACATCGACCACGGCGACCCCTCGCGGCTACCTCGACCAAGGTTGCAGCACCCACCGCTCTCGGCTCACTCGACACCGCACAAGGGCTATCACCTTTGAGCTCCTCAGATCCTCTACGGTCCAAGCTTCCCGCGTGACACCGTCCATGATGTTCCCGCTACCGCTGGGGGGATGTCCGCGACCGGGTCTACTTCGCTCTCGGTCGACTCGCAACATTCCAGTTGTTCACGATGCTACCGCTACGACTGCGGGGGGGATGTTAGAGTATACGTATCTGTTAGGGATAGACTAGGTTACTTGTCTTGTACTCCAAGTAGGTTACTTGTCTTGTACTCCAAGTTGGTCCATGTACGTCTATATATACTCGCCCGAGAGGCTCAATAATACAACCATCATATTCCGTAATCTCTCTCTCCCTCTACCCTTCAACAAAAGATGACAAGATTCACCTTGCCAAATTTCTGCCATAGAGATTTTCGAGCATGTTGGAGAAGTTGATTGTTATCTATCTCCATTGTTTATCGCATCTTATTTATTGTGTGTGTGATTGTCACATTGTCTGAAAGAAACTTTTCAATGTTAAAATTATTGAAGAACTATTTGAGGTCAACAATAACTTAGGAGAGGTAAAATGGTTTGGCAACATTATGCACCGAAAAGAAGTTATTCGATAACATCGACATCAACACCATCATAAGTGACTTTTAGCGAGAAATGGTAGATTTTTTTTAAGGTAGTATGCATAAATTGTTTGATATGTGTACTGCTTTTGGATGCATTTAAATGTTATTGACAACATATAATTCACATGATTTTGTTATTATTATTATTGTGATGTTCGTATTAAGGGCCCAAGTTTTAGTCTCTTCCCGGGCCCCCAAAATCATAGGACCGGCTTACAACAACCCTCTATAGTAATAAAAAACAGAGTTATACTATATCCTCACTTGTTATTTACTGACATAATAAATACTACTGTATGTATGAAAAACATGATGTTTAGAGCATCTCCACTCGTTGGGCGTATCCAGGCCGAAATCCGGACCAAACTTTGACCGGACGAAGCAAGTTTTTGGTCTGGGTACGCCCAGTTTCCCACTCGCGTACCCAGCCCGAGTTTTCGGGTCGCCCGTTTCCGCTAAAATTGGGCTCAAATTCGGCTCAAGTTCGTCCAAATTTCGGCATAGTTCGGCATACAATGAATATAAAACAGTTTACGGCCAAAGTTCGGCGAAATTTTAAAAAAAGTTCGGCGTAAATGTAAACATACTTCGGCCAAGTTCGGCCAGTTCATGCTCGGCATCTATGTCGTGTTGCCCCTACGTATCCATAGGTGCTCAACAAGATTATCCTGCAGGTGTTGATGCACCGCCGGATCTCGGATCTCCTGACGCATGGCGATGAATGCAGCCCAAATTGGAGGCACCTGATGATCAGGCTCGGCAAGAGGACCCTGTCTATAGTATGGCTCGTTCTCCTCGACCAAACTCACTGGATCCTTCCTCTCATCCTCAATGATCATGTTGTGCAAGGCCACACAACAGTTCATCACTTTCCACATCTGATCTTCCGACCAGGTCATAGCAGGGAACCAGACAACTGCAAACCTCTGCTGGAGCACACCAAATGCCCGCTCCACGTCCTTCCTGCAAGCTTCCTGTTCCTTGGCAAAGTAAGAATGCTTGGGGAGCATTGGACTTGAGATAGTCTTCACAAATGCTGGCCATCTTGAATAGATGTCATATGCTAGATAGTATCCCTTGTTGTAGTGGTGTCCACTGATCTCAAATTCCACAGGGGGCATGTCCCTCAACAAGCTTGGAAAAGACGGTTGAGGAGTTGAGGACGTTGATATCATTGATGTCGCAAATGGACAGTTCTTCCACTCCCAATGCATGTAGTCTATGCTTCCAAGCATACCAGGAAATCCTCTACTTTCATTGACTGCGAGGATCCGGGCAGTGTCTTCAGCAGTGGGTGATCTCAAGTATTCTCCCCCGAACACTGCAATCACTGCCCTGCAGAACCTGTACAAGCAATCAATGGCGGTGGACTCAGCGATGCGGAGATAGTTATCGGCAATGTCAGTCGGCGCTCCATATGCAAGCAACCTCATCGCCACGGTGCACTTCTGAAGTGAGGAAAACCCAACCAAGCCGGTGCAGTCCTTCTTGCAAACGAAATATGGGTCGAACTACCGGATGGCATGCACGATCTTGAGAAAGAGCTTCCGGCTCATCCTAAAACGGCGGTGAAACACGTCCACTCTATGGAGTGGCTGGTCGGCGAAGTAGTCGGTGTACAGCATGCAATAGCCCTCTATCCTTTGCATCGCCTTGCACTTCCGGCGACCAGGCGCTGAACCACCGCGCTTCGGCTTCGCCATCTGCATGTACAGCTGGGCGAGCCATGCGAGGATCTGCAAGTGCTCTTCACCTTCAGCGACCTCGGCGCTCTCTTCCTCCAGGAGTACGGCGAGCATCTCCTCGTCGTCGTTGTCCATGGCAAGTATCTCGTCCTCGTCGGAGTCCATGGCCGAATCCGGCCAAATGCCGAACACTTGGCGGGCGTGGTGGTGGGAGCACACAACGAAGCAGAGCTATGGCGAATCTCGGTCGGCAAAAGCGGCGGCGGATAAGGCGTGGAGGTGGGCGGCAACTGCGACGAGCGTATCTAGAGGCGTGGGCATGTCTCGGCGCGAGGAAGCTCAGTCGGCGAAGTCATGGCGACAGGGGGCGCTGGGATCTCTTCTTCGCAGTCTGGGCGAGTGGAGTGGGTGGGAATGAGGCTGTCTCGCCGACAGAGCTGGCCCACGCCCGTTTTCGCAGCGTCCGGCGTCCCCAAGGCGTACTCGGGAACCTGGGTTCGGTCTGGGTAGGCCGGACCAAAACACGCCAAAATCTGGACGAAAACAGGTCCCTGGTTACACGATTGGACCGATTTTCGACGTCCGGACCTAATTTCAGCGTCCGACTCAACGTCCTGAATAGGCGAGTGGAGATGCTCTTACAATCAGTTGTGCACCACAGCCCACAAAGAGGGCAGTGTAACGTCCCAAGAACATGTCAAGCTGCAAATCCAACTAGAATAGGCGACACGTTCAACGCTCCTTCCCAGATGAGCATTATAGCTGTGGCAGTACCGTTGCTCACGTGGTAATCTTTGGTGAGGTATGTGAACATAAATGTTTTTATCCACAATCCTGCAATCTTCTCCAAGATTTGACTCCCTGCAGATCAAAATTCAGCATTAAGTGAGTTCCATGATAATAATAATAAACTATTTATTTATTATGTGAGACACCATGCAAAGACAAGTGGTCAGGACTTCCACTTCTGAATGTTTTGGAAAGTGCAGACGTTGTTGCAACGCGCCTGTTAACACGAAGTGTTTGGTGCCAAAGTAAAAAATGTTGATGCAAAACGTTGTTGAATATATAGTGCAGGTTCTCTATTTACTAACTAACATTAACATTAACAAACTATCATTCTATCACACTTATTTCTCCAAAGAAATTCGACATTCTACCATATACATACCAAACTACCAAAGAACTAGGGTTAAGAAGAAGAGGACAATGTGATGATTTCAACTAATATAACAAGGAAAATCGAAGGAGAATACCTCAAGTGAGGGAGGGGAAGAAAATCCACTAGAAATTGCCTCAGATTCGTGGGGTTTAGAGTGTAGATTTGATGGGGGCTGGGAGGGGAGCCGTCGCCGCCATGCTTCTGTTGCTCGCACTGGGAGGGGAAAACCGGGGGGGGGGGGGGGGGGGCGCTCGGGCCTTGTTTTTAGTCAAGGGGGTATGGCGCTCCCCGGGAAAGCGTCGTGGTAATTATCATGGCGCTACCTTAAAAAGCGTCAAACATCAACAAATGGGCTCGTGTTGGACGATGACAGGGGGGGGGGGGGGGGGGCGGGCTGCTAACCTTGACGCTTTCCGGTAAACTGCCATGCAAGTAGGTTAGATCGTGAAATCTTGCAAAAAGCATATTATTCTATGATTTTTTACCATCTTTAGTTTAATTCTATGATTTTTGCCTAATTCATCCACAGAGTAGAAGATTTTGATAGCAACAAATGGAAGCGCCTTGTTTACCTATGATCAACGCCACAGCTTTAGGTGCCATTGGGGGAACGCCACCGCGTGCGTGCGTTAGTGCGAGTGACCCGGCTCACCTTGCTATGGTGCTCTACCGCTATGTGTTCCGGTACAAAGTTCGGAGGTGGTTCTTGCAAAATCCCCTAACTGGTACTAACCCCCTCCATGGTTCGAGCGGAGCCGTTCAGTACCCCTGCCCGCGTCGTTCCCCTCTCCTTACCCTAAATTAGCGGCGCCGCCGCAGCAGAGTCACCGCCGTCGCAGGAGAGTGGGCGCCGCCGTAGGAAGGGACCACCTCCAACCAAGGGAGTTGCTCCGCCATGTCCAGCGCAAGCTCATCCCGCTATGCACTCCGCCGCGCTGCTCCTCTATTTGCCCTCATCACTTGCCCCGATTGCGGCCGTACAGGCGAGGTCGGGGACGTCAGATCATCCAGGATGGATCTACTACAAGTGCAAAAATCATGGGGTAAGCTTTTCTGCTGTTAGGATTTAGCTGGAGCTCGATTTAGCTTGCATTTTGATTCAGTTCTTCTTCTCTGTAGTCTGGGTGCAATTTATGGCACTGGGAGCTCGAGTATGTCTGCTATTTGATCGAGAACAATCACATTCAAGGGGATGTTTGCATTGAAACTTATGGCTGGGCAGAAGAAATCCTGATTTTGCTGGAACTCAGGCAATTCAATCTTCTTCTAAAGATTGTAGTTGGTGCCATGTGTGTAGTTTGTGTTATGGTTGCCGTTCTTCTGGTGAAGCAGTGAGGTCTGATGGTGATAGTGTAGTGGATGTTGTCATAGTGTGGGGTATGATGGGTTAGTACTAATGTATGGTGCATTGTAATGATCTAGTGATGCTTTTGTTGCTGTAGTATGATCTAGTGATGCTTTTGTTGCTGTAGTACTCAGTGAACCTGATGAATGTGATGCATTTTGGCATAATGTATGTGACATGAAGTAATGGAGTAAAATGTACTATGTTGTGGTCACTGGTGCTTGAGTTTTGTTGTTGTAGTATATTTACATTGGCAGACAAGATTCTTAACTGCTAAATAAAGAGACATCAAAAAGAGCAAACAATATTGATAACAAGTCACATTAGGATAACGGGTGCATACCAAATGGTCATAGCATTAATTCAGTAGGTGCATACCAAATAGACTCAAAGCCACTTAAGTGTGCTTGGATTACATAAAAGCATTAATTCAGCAGGTGCATACCAAATGGTCATAGCCAACACACCAAAAGGGCACTAGAGATAACATGTGCATAATTCATAAGTATCTGGTACATCAAAAGGACACAGTGATCTATAGCTACTCCTGGTACTTAGTTCACACCTAAATACCACTCCATCCTCTTAGCTTTTGGCACTGCCTCTGTAACTACCTAGGACATGGGGATTGTTTCAGTCATTGCAGAATGCACATGAGGGATAACAGGGACATGAGCATCTTCATTTTCAGCATTGCCTACCATCATAGCTCTCTGAACTAGCATTTCAGCTTCATGAGTTTCCTTCCTTGATGTTTCTGCTGCAATATTAGCATCTCTCTTTGCTTTTCTCCTCTGTTCAGCTGCTGCTATCTTGTCTAGTTCCTTCTTCTCTGTAGCTTCCTTCCTTTTCTTGTCAGCTACCTCTTTTCTGACCTCTGATACTATTATTCTAGTCTCTGCATTAGCTAACTTCTTTAACTCAGCCTCTTGCTTTCTCTTCTCTCTGTTCTCTGCAGCAATTCTTGCTTTCTCTTCTTTCTGTTTAGCCTTGAACTTGTCTTGCTCTAGCTTCTTCTTAGCTCTCTCTTCAATATTTTTGAGTTCAGCTTGATACTTTGCCTCAAGTAAAGTTGTTTTTCTTTCTTCATTTATTTTATTCTTCTCTTGTTGCATCTGTAGTAGCTTTTGAGCTAGTTTCCCCTGTCTAATACTGCTAGCACCACTTGACTAGCTTGGAGTTGGCTGGTTGACCAAAACTTGTGCTGTTTTGATGAAGGAAGATTCAGGAACTGCTCTTGCCTCCAAATTTCTCTGCACTGACCTCTGTATATGCATTAATCATTAGTTCAGATCTTGTACTAAGAAAAAAAATAGTGATGGTTTACTAAGTTGGATCATGATTTACCTTCTCAATCAAGTTGTTGACAAGTAGGTCCTCATCAGGGTAATTGCTACTGATGACTGGATCAGTATGAGAGTGTTCCTACATGTCAGAAGTAGTTGAGACAAGTTAAAACCAATACTGACAGAAGTACATGTCAAAACCAATACTGATAGTGGTTGTTGGTTACCTGTGTGATGACTGGATCAACATTGACCACTGGATCAGTATTGGTCACTGGATGAGGAGGTAATATCTGATCAGCTGTAGTTGGTGGTGGAAGACCAGCTTTCTTCCATTTGCAACCAGCAATGTTGTGATCAGGGAAACCACAGTACTTGAAATGCATTATGACTCCATGTCTTGTCATCTTCTTGCCTCCTCCTCTGGCATCTACCTCAAATGGTGCCTTCCTTCTACTTTTAGTAGCCTACCAACATGTTTTGTGTACATTGGTGGCAATATTGGAGGTCCATTCATCGTTTGCCACTCAGTCTTGTCCAAGCATGGGTACACTATGTTACCATAGGCCTTGTCATGCATTTCCACTGAATAACACTTGTCAACCAGTGTGACAGGGTCTATGTCATCATGCCTTAAGAATGCTATGACATGTGGACCGGGTATTCCAGTTTTCTGCCACCTCATGCAACTACAGGTCATGTGTTTCAAGTCTACAACATAGTCTACTGGTTTAGATGAAATTAGTTCCCCTACTACAAACAAGCCATCACCTGCTCCATCTGCATATACATTGTTAGCAAGTTGAATGTGTTTGTCAAGTTTCTTCCTTATCTTTGGACAAATAGGACCAGGCCAGTTTTCCCTCTCTTTATTTTTTGTGTAGTGCCTAGTCTGAATCTGAGACTTCACTGTTGCCAACATTGAAAGCACAGGGAGTTCTCTAGCTTCCAAGATGTACCTGATGTAAAGCACATAGTTAGAAACCTCACAGTGAACATAGATTCCAAATTCATCTAGTAAATAAGAGATATGTAGCTTACTTATTGAAAACCTCACAATTGTTATTGAGGAGAATGTCACATTTGGGTAGGTCATTCTGAAAAGCTCTCACCCATGTCTTTGGATCCAAATTCTGCAACCATGCATGAGCATTTGAATTAAGAGCATTCATTTCATCCATGTGCTTCTCATATAGAGTTACTGTGTTGCTCCTTGCAATTTTCCAGAGTTGGTTCTTCAGTACATCACCCTTGAACAATTGTTGGAAGTTTTGCCAAAGGTGTCTCACACAGAACCTATGTTCTGCATCTGGGAACACAGCTTTGAAAGCATTGATAGTCCCTGCAAACAAATTCATGATTAGTCATTGACATGGATAAAAGCACCTATAATTCAGAAGATTGAAAACAGAAACAAGTTCACCTTTTGTTTGTCTGACATTATAGTCCAGGGTGTTGTGTTCACTATTCCTAAATCTGTTTTCAAGGTCTCTAGAAACCATGTACAGGTTACTGTATCTTCAACTTCAACAGCAGCCATAGCAATAGGAAAAATACAGTCATTGGGATCCATCCCAACAACTGTGAGCAATTGCCCTCTATACCTGGTTTTCAAGTGGCGTCCATCAATGAATATGACTGGCCTGCACCCTTTTAGGAACCCCCTTTTGCAAGCTTCAAGGCTCATGTAACATTGCTTGAATCTGGCATTTTCATCTAGTGAAAGCCAGAAACTACTACCTGGATTACTCCTCCTGATCTCATTGGCATAGTCCCATAGCATCCTGTACTACTCCTCTTCATCTCCATAGATGACAGTCATGGCAATCCTTTTTTCCCTCTACAATTTGCTTCTAGTAGGTGTCATGTTCCACCCCTTCTGAACCACCCTTGAGAAATTATTCAGGCTCATTCCTTGATCAGCTCTGAAGTTCTATAGATACTTCTCAGCAATGAATTTGGTCGTGAATGCAACAACTTTCCATTTTCCACTGCATGTGTGTTGACCTGTGTATCTCTTTATTTGGAAGCTTTTAGTCCTTGAATCACATGATGCCCACAGATACCAAGGGCATTTCTTTTCACAAATAGCCCTAACCCTGAGCTTGTCATTAATAGTAAGTCTGATGCCTTTTCTATGAACACAACTATATGCCCTAATGGCCTTCCTAAGCAACTCAACACTAGCAAACACTTGGCCAGTTGCAAATTTGGGATCATTTAAGTCATCCTCTCTGAATGTCTTGAATTTGATGTTGACAACATCATCATCAGAGTCAGGTCCCCATAGATCCTCATCATCAGAGTCCTCGGCTTTAATTTCATCCTTTTGTTTGCCTTTCTCATTTGCAGCAGTGCATCTTCTATTCCTTTTCTTCTTCACAGTTGTAGTCTTGCCAGTGCCAGGTACATGATCTACATTATCTGCATGTAGATCATCATCACCATCACTCAGAGCATAATCAGAATCAAATAGTTCAAAGTCTGAATCTGCTCCATTAACACTATCAGCAACTGCATCACTATCATCCTGGTCAGTTACTTCCTCTGTTTCTTGAATGCTGCAAGTTTCAGAGAAATTGGTTCTCACCCTCTTCCTTTGCCTCACTCTACCAGCAACACAGTCTTCCTTTGGAATCTCCACTGAATCTTCACCATTGCTTGTTGGAACCAGAACTTGCAGTGGTGCTGGAGGAACATATGAACTATCATGTTCAGGCTGGTTGTTGGTATTTGTCTTCTTAGGGCTAATGACAGGAGGCAAGTGAGCAATTGCAAAATGTACAACATCATCCCAACTTTTGAATCCCAAGCTCTCATCATGATCTAGGTAAATACTGAATAAATGGTGCCCAATGTCAACTAATGTAACCATATCCATGAAGGCATGATCATCATCATCTAACGCTCTCAGTCCATTGTTTCCAAGTGTGAGCATTGGAATACAGTAATGCACCTTAATTCTACCTGCCATCTCATAACCTATCTGCTTAATTATGTTCTCTAGCATGACCTGTGACCATGTTAAGCTGTCAACTTCATCATAGTAGATAATGTGCCCTCCAATATAGCTTCTGTTGCTACCAGTGCCTAGGAAATATCCACCATGCATGATTGATCTCCAATGAAAAACATGAACTTTTCTCCCCTGCAAATTACAACAAGAGATGCATATGACACGTGGTATAGGGCAAGCGATTTCTCTAGTACTAAACATGTTATCTTACTGAAGTTTGAACAATTTCTCCGCAAAATATTAGTACTTTCTTAAACCCTAAGCCCTAACCGCATCCAAATCATCTAGCAAAACCCTACCAAACTAATCAACTTAACAGTGACAGAGAACTCAGGGAAAAACAGAGAACTCAAGGCATGGACTGATTCACACCTCCTGAACCGAAAATCGCAAAAAAAACCTTCGATTCGCACCATCTACATGCCAGCAGAGGGCTTACCATAGACAGGAGCAGGAGCATCATCGTCGCGCCAGATTGGAAACATGGCTGCGGCACCTCGCCACATCATCCGAGCGGCAACACCTCGCCCGCCGCCGTCAAAGAAGATTCGCCAGCAATCTGGATCACCGCCGCCTCGCGCCCCCCTTCCCCCTCTCCGCCTCACGCCGTTCCCTCTTCCTCTCTCCACCTTCACCTCAAGCACTCCACGTTGGTGAGCATCTTTACCAGGTGGTGGGAGGGGCTCTCTAAAATTAAATGCTTGTCCGGAGGGCCTATGGGCTAATAAATGTTCAGATGTGAAGCTGACAGCGGGTCCCACTGAGCGGCTACTCATCACATACAGCGCACCGTATTTCCCAGTGACCTCGCGTGACGCTCTCGCGCGAGTTTAATTACCGTAAACTCGTATTATGTTTGTACAATGATCGTATTGACTTTGCTAAGCAAGTTCAATGATTAGCGATGGATTTAACTCATTTTATGTACTTCCTTCGTTCACAATTAACTCAGGTTTTAAATTTATTTAAAATCAAACTTTACAATGACCAAAAATATAAGAAAATTTACAAACATCTATAATTCCAAATAAATATATGAAAGTATAGTTTACGATAATTCTAATACAATATGTTTTATAGTATTGATATTGATATTTATTTTTAAATATATAATCAAAGTTTACAAAGTTTGACTTTAACTAAATCTAGGATGCGAGGTAATCGTGAATAAAGAGAGTATTAACCATGTATTTTACTCTTTCTTCTCATGATTAAGCCACGTGACGCACCAAAATGGATAATAAAACTCGCACCGAGCGGAGCGCACGGCAGCAGCGCTTTGCGCAAACCACGACGCGGCGACCTATCCCTCTTCATGCGGTCTAGGCTTCCTCCGGTATGCCGCTCAGCGCCGACCGCCACCGGCGGCGACGCGCGGCCGCGCCCCACTCCCACTCCGGCCGTCGCCTCAGTAGCGGATCGCGCTCGCGTGGCCGCTGCTCTACCCGCAAAGACTCGGACGCCGGCGGTGGCGCCATGTGCCTGCTAGCCGCGGCGGCGCCGGCGGACTGCCTCCGGGTGACGCCCGCGGCGATGCGCTCCAGCTCGCCCCTGCTCACGAAGATCTTGACGCTGACCTCGCCCTCGCCGCGGGACACGACGGTCACGGCGCCGCCGTGAGGAGGCGCCTGTCGCCCGGTGCTCCGGAAACGGAATGGGAAGCAGCCCTGCATGGATTTTTGGTGTGCTACTGAATATTGATCGATGGCACGTATAGGACTATCTGCGCAAGCGGTTTCTTCTCCTGGCGCACTGATTAGGAGTATATATAGATCAGTCGGATCAAAATATTCCATTGCACAAACGCGAATTATGGTCTTCGGCTGCTCATGATCCGGCCGCATATATAATTGATTATTAAGTTGACATTCCATATGGCCGGGTTCATTCAATCATCCAACTCTACGTGCGGCCGCGGCGAAGTTGGCGCCGTTCCCGTCCAATGATTTGCTCGCTTTGGCATTCGCCGGCCATGGGCTCAACTGACATATTGTACCATCGCATAACTGACTTAAGAACACATGATTATATACTCCTATCGTTTCTGAAAACTATTACTCCCTTCCTTTCAAAATAGACGTCGCAGATTTTTTAAAATTTAGTTAAATCTAGACACTATTTAGCATATAGATTTATGACATCTATTTTAAGACGGAGGGAGTACCAAAAAGTGTTTGGTTCATAAACGATAACATAAACGCGAAACTTGTTTAGTTGTAACGGTAATACTCCCTCCGTTTTAAAAAAATGTCTTAGATTTGTCTAAATTCGAATGTATCTAGACACTATTTCGTATATAGATTCATTCGAATTTGGATAAACTTGCGACATCCTTTTTTAGGACGAAGAAAATACATTGCAATCTTCGAGAATTAGTCCGGATCGGATGCATAGTAAATTATCACAAATTCATGATCTGGCTGATTTTGGAGACCAGCAAAATATGGGGAAGAACTTAAACAAGAAAACATGAGGAATAACAAACAAATTCGTACAATTCAACAACTAATTTATCAGCTCTCAATGAGAAGGAATATTTGTAGCCGAAGAGAGGCTCAATCAGTTAATCTATGGTCGTCCTCCTCAAACCCGTCCTGCACTTGGCCACTGCCATGGCCTACTTCGTACGGATAGACCAGCGAAATTGTGACAAAAGAATGGCTCGTGGTCAGCGAGGCGAGGGAGGAAGGTGATTCGATCTGTAGCAACGCCTGAGAGGAAGGAGTAGCAGTGGAGGCGGCGTTTTTTTTTTACATGTGGCGGCGACGTGACGAGAGAAGGGACCGTGCACGTGGGAAGATGGGGTTAACATGCAGTATTACGGTGGGGTGGCATTGGTATCAGATTTGTACTAGGATGTAATTCGTTACCTGGTAATCGCATACCAGAGTAACTGAACCAAACGAGTGTTTTAGCGTCATCTGTTAACAACGATAATCAGGTTACGTTACATATTCACAAACCAAACACGTTCTAAGTCTTAGTCAAGACTAACAGTATAGTTAGTGCTTGCGCTTTTATATAAATGTGCAACTTGGTGAAAAAAACAAAGTCTACAACTCTACCCCTCTGTCCAAAAATATAAGAAGTCTAAGATTCGTCAAAAGCCAATGTTTTTCTAAGTTTGAACATGTTTATACACAAAATATGAACATCTACAATATCAAATCAATATCAATAGATTCATCATAAAGTATATATTCTTAATGTGTTCATTTAATATTGTAGATGTAGATATTTTATCTAAAATTTTAATCAAAGTTAGTAAGATTTAACTATTGACTAATCTTAAACACCTTATATTTTATTTTGGACCGGCGAGAGTAAATAATATGCGACCTAGCTTGCACAGCTAGGTAGCGTCCACTGTTTTTCACCAACTTTTGTGTGTCAACCCATGTAGGTTTTGTGAAACGTGATGAAACAGCGACTGCACGGAATCGCAAAGCAGTGGATCATAGTAAAAACGATGTGTTCTAATAAAGTTAAGTTTGGAACTTCAACTTTTCATTAAACCATGGTTTGAATTTTCTGAATTCATTAAGACTTAAAAGGAAACCATAGTCAATCGAGACATAGATAGACCTACTCTAAAGTTATGTGCTTTTGTGTTTCCATCCATTCTCCATCCTATGCAGGCAAGCTTGCATTTTTCTCAAGCGAACTTAAGCAACGGTTCTAACAATAGCTATCAAATAAGCCCAAAAAGCTATCTTAGGTCTCATTTCCTCAATTATAGTAGCTCTCTTATCCAGTCTTCCTGTTCTCATAGACATTGACATGTGGGGCCACCATCAGTTTCCCCTTTCTCCTCGGAGCCTCGAATCCTCGTGAAAAGCGCCCTTCTCTATGATTTGCCTCATCCTAGTGGATCTCGGGATGTCGGGAATTTATCAACATTGGAGGTTGCAAAAGACCTCGAGACGGGTATCGTAAAGGGTGGGGAGCAACAACACATCATGGAGTATGATGAAGGGATGGGAAGTGGAAACAGGAGGAGTTTTGTGAGGATAAATGTTTTTTTGCTCTACTAGGGGGATTCTTAAACTAAGGGCTCTAAGGAAAAAATTTAAGAGCCAAAAATTTCAAGGGCTCTAGTTGGGGCTCCTGTTGGAGCCCCAATTTTTTTTACAAAAACCATCAAAAACACTTTGAGAGATCTAGTAGGGATTCTATTGGAGAAGCTTTGGGGTCACCAACACCACCAATATACTTCTTATTTCGTTATTATGCACGTAATTCTATGTGCTTGTGCAACAATCTGATTCACATTGCGCATTGCCACTTCTTCCTCTCATCTAGCACGGTTACAATCGCAAGGGGAAGGGGGTGACGTATGCAAAATCTCGTAGTGGGAGCGAACGATACTTAACCTTTCAATATCACAGTGAGTGGCGATGGTATCAGAGTAGAGGACAACAATCTCACTAGAGTAGTTACGGCAGGGGTTATGTCGGGTTCAGAGTGGAAGCGCCAACGGTAGGTAATAAACGCGAGCCTACTAGACCTTGGCTGGTTGACAGTGACAGAAGCGGCGGTGGCAGTTGGGGCTAGGCTGGACAACTAAGGCCTTGTTTTGTACCAGTGTTTTATAGGGGTTAATTTAGTTAATCCCCACCGGGATTGGGTGAACCCACTCCCCTCATCCAATCCCCTCGGAATCTCTTCCTTAATCGTCTTCCAATTCCTGTCTTCAAAACAGGCTGGGGCGAGCTGGCTGTTCATCCGTGAGTAACGATGCATCAAGGCTAGAGAGTCCAAAAAGCGAGACCAGAGTCACGTTTCGATTTACACGTGTTTCCGAGTGTTTATAAACGGGCTGCAAAACATGATGGTAAAGATTTTCTGGTATCCCAGGACGGCCCTGTTAATACTCCGAAAAACCTGCCAATACCGACCAACAAAACAAGGCCTAAGTGGGACGACACGAGCAAAGGGAAATGACCGGTTGCTTAGACCAATGATGGGGTTGAAAGGCAAGAAAAGGCAAAGGCGTTGGCAATTTTTGCCATGACAAATTGAGGATCACTGGAGGTGAAGGAGAAAGACGACACTTGTGGCCGAGCACTCAAATTTATGTAGGGAGATCCTTATAATTTATTTATTTTGCTAATTTAGTGCATGCTTATACCATATAAAAATCTACTAATAGAATTCTTGTTCTGAACGAAGTAGGAAAGTTGCAGTTGGGACAATGTGATAGAAATTGATAGTACATTTTTTTTACTTAAAACAATATAGGAGTCTACTACATATTTTCATAACTTTCGGAAGTTTGTGATACAGATGTATAAAGAGATTTCTATACCAAGTGTTAAAAAAAAGGAAAAATCAAATGAAGCCAACGAAGCTCCTTGAAGGTGTACAGCTCTGCACGTTGGATCAGTGCTTTGCAAGAGTTTCAGCGGGAAAGGGCATATGCTTACCGATTTGGATCTGTCTGAGTAGATTCCTACTGAACCAGATCTGAGAGGCGTCCAGATTCCAGATTCCTCCTGTACTCCTACTCCACTCTACTGTATCAGTAACATAACCGCAGATCCGATCTTGCGGTTGGCACAGACGCCGGCTAACCACTGCCAGTCTGCCACCGCCACCGGACGGAATCCAAAAACCACACCGGTGATCAGACACATCAAGCCGCTAAAGTAAACACAGCGCACTCGCAGCAAAGCCGGAATGAAGCAGGCAGTGAGTTCTGCAATCCAATGTTTTGCCATCATCGCACATTGCAAGATAAACAGTTCGATTCATCCACATATTAAACAGGGGAAAAAAGGGGAATTTTGGGTGATCTAGCCTACTGATTGAGTTCCCCAGAATCAATTAACCAATCTAAGAACAGGAAGAATGTCTAAGAACATGAAGAATTCGTCCATGCTAAAAGATCAAAACCAAGAGCTTGCATTTCCTCATCTGATTCCGCTCCTAGCTACCCGTGACAAAGAGCTAGGAACGGCTGCTGCATTGTTGCGCATATGAGATGTTGAACGGTCTATTCGGCGGCGGCGGCAGGCTCTGGCTTGCGGAGCAGCACCATGTGCATGGGGCTGAAGATGCCGGTCTCGCCGCCGCGGGTGAGGTGCTGCGCCGTCTCGAACAGCATCTCGTGCACCTCGGAGACGCCCTTGGGTGCCACGCGCAGCAGGGTGAGCGCCCGGATCACGAGCGAGTTGCGCCAGTAGGAGAGGCGCCCCATCTTGAGCCGCGTCCACCAGGGGTGCGACGGCGGCAGTGCCAGGTCCAGCTCCTTGACCACGTCGAAGCCGACCTCCTTGGCGACGGCCGCGATCTCATCCTGCCGGCGCAGGCCCGGGAGCGCGTCACCACGCTCGATCCCTTGGATGACCTCGACGTGCTCCGGGTCGTCGGCGCGGTACAGCGGGGTGGTGACCCACTCGTAGGAGACGTAGAGGCCGCCCGGCTTGAGCACGCGGAACACCTCGCCGTAGACGTCCTGCAGCCTGGGCGCATGGCAGGTGGCCTCGATGGAGTAGGCGCCGTCGAAGGACGCGTCCGGGAAAGGCATGGCCATGAAGTTGCCGCACACCACCTCGCACTGCTCGTCCAGGCCGGCCTTGCGGTTGTGCGCGCGGGCGCGGTTGACCTGGTACTCGTTGATGGTGATCCCGACGACTTTGGAGCCGGAGTGCGCCGCGATGGCGCGCATGGGCCCGCCGACGCCGCAGCCGACGTCGAGCAGCCGCTTCCCTGGGCTGGCCTCGAGCAGGTCCGCGACGCGTTCCTCGTGGACCCTCGTCGCGTCCCGGTGCGACCGCCCGGGGAGGGAGGGCGAGAAGTGGAAGGACTGGCCCCACCCCCACTCGTAGATGTCGGTGACGAGGTTGTAGAAGGTGTCGACGAAGGCCGGCACCTTGTCTGCAGTGGCGGCGGCGGCCGTCTCCTTGGGGCTGCGGAAGAAGGACCAGTACTGGGAGTACTTGTCCCCGACCTTGTCGCCGGCGATGGATCCCATCTGGAGGTCCACGGCACGCTTCCCCTGCACCTCCGCGGCGCCCATCACCCACACGAACCAGTACACCAGCGCGAACCCCGCCGCCGCCAGCGTCCACGCCATCGTGGCGGGCTCCATCTCCCCCGATCTAGGGGGAGTGAGGAGGAGAGAAGGGTTGGACTCGGGAGGAGAAAGCGGGTCAAGATGTGGGGTGGGGAGGAGCCCTGAGATTGCGATCTGGGTCCGAGAGAGATGAGGGGGAGATTTATGCCCAGCTGGATTCGAAATGGGGAGGGGAGACCGTTGCCGGTTTCAGATCTGGACTGATGGTCTCTGCTCAGCTCGACCCGGGTCGTGTTTTTTTTTTCTTTTGAGATGACCCGGGTCGTGTTTCGGTCGCGGCTTGCCGAGAAACACATGGCGGTCACATGCCGGTGGTGTTGGACTTGGGCTAGCGATTGTTTGGCCAATCTGGCCTGTAGGCGGTCAGCGTCTATCTTTTTTTTTCGCCTGGCGTTCGCATGAATTTACTCATCTATATTTTACTATTAAAAATAAGTTGGTGTTGGTACGTCCACTTTGACATCAAACATTCACTTTAACATCAAAGCGCTGGGACAATCCAGGCCATCCACTCTGTATCTGAGGGCATGGTTGGTCGCAGTAATCATTTGCATGGCTAATTACCCTTCTTTGCCACCGATAAGTAGACAATACCGTTCAGAAACCAAATAAAAAAAGGAAGCCAACAGCCTAACCTCCTCCTCCCATGAAACCCTAGAACAGGGTCTCGCTGTCGTCCCTCCCTTCTCCCACACCTGCCTAGCCCTAGCCGCTCTCCCGCCGCCACTAGCAGCCCAAGCACCTTCAAGTTGGATTCTCTTTCGATCGTGATCGAGCCCCACATGGTCCGAGATTGCCGCCGCTGCTTTCCCAAATCGTACCCAGGTCTCTAGCGCCCACTCCCATCGGGACTAGGTGACCACCGTCAAGCCGGCAGTTGCTCAGGTTCATTGTTGGAGATATGCCCTAGAGGCAATAATAAATGTAGTTATTATTATATCTTTGTGTTTATGATAAAGGTTTACATTCATGCTATAATAGTATTAACAAGGAAACCATTAATACTTGTGTGATTTGTAAACTTAATTTGAAGTCCCTAGTATAGCCTCTATACTTCACTAGCTTGTTGGTTGATTAATGATTGTGGTTTCCTATCATGAACATTGAGATGTTATCAACAACAAGATCATATCGTTAGGAGAATGATATGGTGGACATACTCCTATAGATAAGCGTAGCATAAAGATCAAGTCATTTCAATAGTTCAATTGCTATATGCTTTACGATACATAGTAACCTAATTCCTTCGACCATGAGATCATGCATATCACCTTTAGGATGGATGCTTTGATGACATCAAACACCACACCGTAATCGGGTGGCTATAAAGGTGGCATTAAGTGTTCGGAAAGTATTGGTTGAAACACATGGATCAAGAGTGGGATTTGTCCATCCACATGCGGATAGATATACTACAGGCCCTCTCGGTGGAATGTCATCCAATTGGCTTGCAAGCATGTGACTTGGTCACAAGGGATCACATATCACGGGAACGAGAAAAGAGTACTTATCAGTAACGAGGTTGAACTAGGTATGCAGAGATACCGACGATCATAACCTCGGATAAGTAACATATCGTGAGACAAGAAATTGGTATCGTATGTAAGTGGTTCATTCGATCGCAAAGTAATCGTAGAAATATGTGGGAGCCATATGAATTTCCAGATTCCTCTATTGGTTATTGTTCGGAGAAGTGTCTCGATCATGTCCGCATAATTCACGAACCGTAGGGAGACACACTTAAGGATTCGACGTTGTTTGAGTAGTTATGGTATTATGAGAAAGAGACCGAATGTTGTTCGGAGTCTCGGATGGGATCCGGGATATCACGAGGTGATCCGGAATGGTCCGGAGAATAAGATTCATATAAGGAAAGTCCGTTTCGGAGTTCGGGAATGATTAGGTGTTTTCATCGGGAATGTTCTAGAAGGTTCGGATTGTCCAAGCACTGGGGGAGGGTACATGAATGTGTCATTACATATTGGAATGATTGCATCATGTACTAAGTGTTCTTGCTGTCCCAAATAAAGGATTAAATTGAATCCTAAAAGAAAAGTCAAATGTCCAGTTTGAAAGTCAAACGCCAAAACAAGAAACTGGGAAACAAGAAAGAGGTGTTGAAACGACTTGAGGGAGGAGTCTCCTCCCCAAGCAAGGCCACCCAAGGCCGACTTGGGAGGGACTCCCCCACAGCGCCTCCCCCACCTATAAAAGGAGGCGGCTCCTCCTAGACACATAAGTTTCACCTCTAGATTTCCGGTTTAGAGCCGCTTTGGTTTAGAGCTTCTAATTGCTTTAGCCAGTTTAGAGCCTTATAATTGGTTTAGAGCCTTCTAATTGGTGTGTCTAATTACTAGACCACTAATATCCTCTCTCATAAGCTCCACCATACTGCACCGGCTTAAGGCGAAGCTCATGGATTTCCTCTACTTAGGTACCACGCCGTTGTCTTGGGAATCGCGAGGAGAGTGCTACAACCTCCATTTTCTTTGGAACAAGGAGAGGAAGGTCTTCACGAGTACCGAATGTGTGACCGATCGGGAGCGCTAACGTGGCCGAAGGATCGTCTACACGATCTTGAGATCGAAAGAGTACGACTACATCACCCACGAGAATCCGCTCTCGTTAAATGCTTTGGAATCTTCGAGGGTAAGTTATACCATCGACTCGTTGCTACAATCTAGTAGATAGATCTTGGCTTGTTTGTTTGTATGCGATAGAAAATTTTTGTTTTTCCATGCTACGAACCCCTACAGTGGTATCAGAGACGTGTCTATATGTAGATCTCACAGACGAGTAACACAATGGTCATTGTGGGCATTGATGCTTTTATTGTCGATTGCTTCTTGTGTACTTTGCATCTTGCGGTATGTTGGGATGAAGCGGCCGCTAACCTTACATGACATCGTTCATGAGACTTGCTCCACGCTTGACATGCAACTTGTATTGCATAAGTGGCTTTAGGGGTGCATGTTTCTCCTAGCATAGTTAAGATCCAATTTACAACGGGTGATCAACAATGCTAGTATCAATGTTGTGGTTCTTGTTCGTAAGTTAGAACGACACTTATTGAAAGCCCCAAACCACGTAAAATATGCAAAGAAAGTAGAGGTCTAACTTTGTTTTGCGAGGGTGTCTTGATGATGATATGGCCATGATTGTGATTATATTTGATGTATGCAATGTTCCTTATTGTAAGTCGGCAACCGGAGCCATATGGTTGTCTTTAATTTATGTTAAGACCCGCGTGTCTATTCAAAGTAGTTGTAATAGTTGAAGCCGTGGGCGACAACCATGGAGAAGCGTCATTGACCTTGATGCTATGCGGTGATGATGGAGATCATGTTCGTGCTTGAAGATGGAGATCGGAGGCACAAAGAAGAAAGGCCATATCATATCACATATATATTGAATTGCATGTGATGTTAATCCTTTATGCATCTTGTATTGCTTAGTAGACGACGGTAGCATTATAAGATGATCCCTCATGCACATCAATTTCAAATCATAAAGTGTTCACCCTTAGTTAGCACCGTTGCTAAAGCTTGTTGTTTCGAAGCACCACGTGATGATCGGGTGTGTTAGATTCTGCAAGTGTATACAACGTGAGCAAGCCAGATTTTCTCATGTAGAAACTAAGGTTTGATCTTGACGAGCCTAGCATGTACAGACATGGTCTTGGAACACGGATCACCGAAAGGTAAAGCATGAATCATATAGTAGATATGATGAACATGACGATTGTTCGCCATTGAAACTATGTCAACTCTCGTGATGATCGGTGTTGATATGGTGGATTTGGTTCGTGTGATCACTAAAACAATGTGAGGGATATTGTTTTGAGTGGGAGTTCACCTAGTTTAATTTTATTATTAATTTGAACTCAATTTGTCATAAACTTAGTCTAAACTATTGCAAATATGTTGTAGATCAATGGCAGCCCCTACCATCAATTTTAATGCTCCTAGAGAAAGAAAAGTTGAAAACAATGGAAGCAACTTCATGGATTGGTTCCGCAATTTGAGGATTGTCCTCACAATGGTAATTTGACCTATGTCTTTGGATGCATTGGTGACCCACTGCAGCCAATGCTTCCGATGAAGTAAAGAATGTTTACCTCGCTCGGAAGAATCAAGATCTATAGTTCAGGTGTGCTATCTTGTATGGTTTAGAATCGAGCTTGTAAAAGGTTTGAGGATTCGACCATATGATATTGTCGAGGATCTCAAATTGATTTTTGAGACTCATGCGGCAATTGAAAGCTATGAGGCTTCAAAAGTTCTTTAACCGCAAGATGGAAGAGGGTAGCTCCACAAGTGAGCATGTGCTTAAGATGTCCGGGCACGCAAACAAACTTCAAAGCTTGGGTATAGTGATTCCTAATGCTTTGGGATTTACCGTGTCCTCCAATCACTACCACCAAGTTACAAGAACTTTGTGATGAACTACAACATGCGAACATGAACAAGACGCTGCGTAACTCTTGCCATGTTGAAATCTGCGAAGTGGAGATCAAGAAAGAGCACCAAGTGTTGTTGGTCAATAAGACCACCAAATTCAAGAAAGGCAAGTCTAAGCAAAGGGACACTTCAAGAAGGGTGGTAAGAAAGCTACCACGCCGACAAAGAAGACCGTAGGCTGGACCTAAGCCCGATCATCGAGTGTTTTACCGCAAGGGAGAAGGTCACCGAAGCGGAATTGCCCAAAGTACTTGGCGGATTTGAAGAACGGCAACATCAAGAAGAAAGGTATATCCGATATACATGTTATTGATGTGTATCTCACTAGTACCGTAGTAGTGCTCGGTATTTGATCTCGGTTCGGTTGCTCATATTTGTAACTCAAACAGTCAGAATAAACGGAAGCTAGCGAAGAACGAGGTGACGATGCGCTGGGAAACGGATCAAAGGTTGATGTGATCGCGGTCGGACGCTACCCCTTCATCTACCATCGGGATTAGTTTTATACTTAAATAATTGTTATTTGGTGCTGCGTTGAGCATGAACATTATATCGGGATCTTGTTTATTGCGAGACGGTTACTTGTTTAAATCTGAGAATAATGGTTGTTCTATTTATATGAGTAATATCTTTTATGCACATGCACCTTTGATAGATGGTCTATTCTTATTGAATCTCGATAGTGGAAATACACATATCAACAACATTGAGGCTAAACGTTTGAAATCAGCGATAATTCGACCTATATGTGGCAATCGTCTTGGTCACATCGAGTGAAACGTATGAAGAAACTCCATTAGATGGACTTCTTGAATCACTTGATTTTGAATCACTTGAAAGATGCGAAGCATGTCCGATGGGAAAATGACTAAGACTCCATTTTCGGTATGATGGAGCGAGCTACGGACTTATTGGAAATCATACATACCGATGTGTGTGGTCCAATGAGTGTAGCATCGCTGTGTGGTTATCGTTATGTTCTTACCTTCACGGATGACTTGAGTAGATATGGGTATATCTATTTCATGAAACATAAGTCCGAAACTTTCGAGAAGTTTAAGGAGTTTCAAAGTGAGGTAGAGAATCAACGTAGCAAGAAGATTAAATTTCTACGCTCGATCGTGGAGGTGAATATCCGAGTTACGAGTTTGGCGAGCATTTAAAGAAGTGCGAATACTTTCACAATTGACACCGTCGAACACCACAACAGTAATGGTGTGTCCGAACGTAATCGAACTCTCTTAGATATGGTTCGTTCTATGATGTCACTTAGATTTACCGCTATCATTTTGGGGTTATGCATTAGAAAGCAACCGCATTCACTTTTAAATAGGGCACCGTCTAAACCGCTGAAACGACACCGTATGAATTATGGTTTGGGAAGAAACCTAAATTGTCGCTCCTTAAAGTTTGGGGATGCGAAGCCTATGTAAAGAAGTTACAAGGACAAGCTTGAACCCAAAGCGGAAAAATGCGTCTTCAAAGGATACCAAGGAAACTATTGGGTATACCTTCTATCATAGATCCAAGGCAAAATCTTCGTTAAGAATGGATCTTTTCTAGAGAAGGAATTTCTCTCGAAAGAAGTGACTGGAAGGAAAGTAGAACTCGACGAGGTTGTCGAACCTTCTCTCGAATTGTAGTAGCAAGACCGGAAGAAGTTCCCGTGGTGCTCGCACCAATAAGAGAGGAAGCTAATGATGATGATCATGAAACTTGGTTGAAGTTGCTCAGAGCCTCGGAGGTCAACGAGAACTTGTACCACCTGCAGTTGGTATGATTCCGTATGAATGTCATGGTGGTGGACAACACCGATGACCCCGAGACATATGAGGAAGCGATGATGAGCCCAGATTCCAATAAATGGCAAGAAGCCATGAAATCCGAGATTGGATCCATGTACGAAAACCAAGTATGGACTTTGGTGGACTTACTGGATGGCTAAGGCCGTCGAGAACAAATGGATTTTCAAGAAGAAAGCAGATCTCGATGGTAATGTTATCGTTTATAAAGCTCGACTTGTCGCAAAAGGGTTTCGACAAATTCAAGGAGTTGACTACGATGAGACTTTCTCACCGTAGCGAAGCTAAAGTCTGTGAGGATTATGTTAGCAATCGCGCATATTATGATTATGAGATATGGCGATGGATGTCAAAAAAAGATTCCTCAATGGAGACATTGATGAAGAGTTGTATATGATGCAACCCAAAGGTTTTGTCGATCCTAAAGATGCTAACAAGGTATGCAAACTTCAACGGTCCATCTATGGATTGAAGCAGCATCCCGTTGGAATCAACGTTTGATAAGGTAATCAAAAGTTTTGGTTTTATACAAACTTATGGAGAAGCTTGTATTTACAAGAAAGTGAGTGGGAGCTCAGAGCATTCTTAATACGTATGTGGATGACATATTGTTGATTGGGAATGATGTAGACCTTCTTAATAGTGTCAAGGAATATTTGAATAATAGTTTTTCAATGAAGGATCTTGGCGAAGCGACTTACATATTAGGCATAAAGATTTATAGAGATAGATCAAAATGCCAAATATCATTGTCACAGAGTACATATTTGGACAAAGTTCTAAAGAGATTTGGAATGGAAGAAAGCAAGAAAGGGTTCTTGCCCATGTTGCTAATACGACCTTGAGTAAAACTCAAAGTCCGACATCCAGTAAGATAGAGAAAGGATGAGTAAGACTCCTATGCCTCAGCCATAGGATCTCTAATGTATGCCATGCTATGTACTAGACCCGACATTGCATATGCCGTTAGTTTAACTAGCAGATATCAAAGTGATCCAGAGTGGATCATTGGACAATGATCAAAAACATCCTTAAGTACTTGAGAAGAACTAAGGATATGGTTCTTTCTTATGGAGGTGATGAACAGCTCGTTGTTAATGGTTACACCGATGCTAGTTGGAACACCGATCCGATGATTCTAAATCACAATCCGGATACGTATTTATTTTGAATGGTGCAGTTAGTCGGAGGAGTGCAAAGCGTTGTGGCGAGATCTTCAATCGAATCGAATACATGGTCTTTTGAGGCTTCACAAGAAGCGATATGGATGAAAGAGTTCATTACAGAGTGGGTGTGGTTCCAAGTCCTGGACCCAATGTCTATCATCTTGTGATAACATGGGCGCCATAGCCAATGCGCAAGGACCAAGGTCACACAAGAAGTCAAGCATCAAGTCGCGTTTTCACGCTATTCGAGAACATATCCAGGATGGGGATATAAAGATTTGCAAAGTACACACAGATCTGAATGTGGCAGATCCGTTGACTAAACCTCTCCCGAGGGCAAAACATGACCAACACCAAACTGCCATGGGTGTTCGGTATATTACCATGTAATGTAGATTAGATGACTCTAGTGCAAGTGGGAGACTGTTGGAGATATGCCCTAGAGGCAATAATAAATGTAGTTATTATTATATCTTTGTGTTTATGATAAATGTTTACATTCATGCTATAATAGTATTAACAAGGAAACCATTAATACTTGTGTGATTTGTAAACTTAATTTGAAGTCCCTAGTATAGCCTCTATACTTCACTAGCTTGTTGGTTGATTTATGATTGTGGTTTCCCTATCATGAACATTGAGATGTTATCAACAACAAGATCATATCGTTAGGAGAATGATATGGTGGACATACTCCTATAGATAAGCGTAGCATAAAGATCAAGTCATTTCAATAGTTCAATTGCTATATGCTTTACGATACATAGTAACCTAATTCCTTCGACCATGAGATCATGCATATCACCTTTACCAGATGGATGCTTTGATGACATCAAACACCACACCGTGAATCGGGTGGCTATAAAGGTGGCATTAAGTGTTCGGAAAGTATTGGTTGAAACACATGGATCAAGAGGGATTTGTCCATCCACATGACGGATAGATATACTCTGGGCCCTCTCGGTGGAATGTCATCCAATTGGCTTGCAAGCATGTGACTTGGTCACAAGGGATCACATATCACGGAACAAGAAAAGAGTACTTATCAAGAACGAGGTTGAACTAGGTATGCAGATACCGACGATCATAACCCTGGATAAGTAACATATCGTGAGACAAAGGGAAATTGGTATCGTATGTAAGTGGTTCATTCGATCGCAAAGTAATCGAGAAATATGTGGGAGCCATATGAATTTCCAGATTCCTCTATTGGTTATTGTTCGGAGAAGTGTCTCGATCATGTCCGCATAATTCACGAACCGTAGGAGACACACTTAAGGATTCGACGTTGTTTGAGTAGTTATGGTATTATGAGAAAGAGACCGAATGTTGTTCGAGTCTCGGATGGGATCCGGATATCACGAGGTGATCCGGAATGGTCCGGAGAATAAGATTCATATAAGGAAAGTCCCGCTTTGAGTTCGGGAATGATTCCGTGTTTTCATCTGAATGTTCTAGAAGGTTCGGATTGTCCCAAGACTGGGAGGGGTACATGAATGTGTCATTACATATTGAAATGATTGCATCATGTACTAAGTGTTCTTGCTGTCCCAAATAAAGGATTAAATTGAATCCTAAAACAGAAAAGTCAAATGTCCATTTGAAAGTCAAACCAAAACAAGAAACTGGGAAACAAGAAAGAGGTGTTGAAACCGACTTGAGGGAGGAGTCTCCCCAAGTGGGCGCGCCACCCAAGGCCGACTTGGGAGGGACTCCTCCTCCGCGCCTCCCCACCTATAAAAGGAGGCAGGCTCCTCCTAGACACATAAGTTTCACCTCTAGATTTCCGGTTTAGAGCCGTTTGGTTTAGAGCTTCTAATTGCTTTAGCCAATGGTTTAGAGCCTTCTAATTGGTTTAGAGCCTTCTAATTGGTGTGTCTAATTACTAGACCACTAATAGCCTCTCTCATAAGCTCCACCATACTGCACCGCTTAAGGCGAAGCCTCATGGATTTCCTCTACTTAGGTACCACGCCGTTGCCGGAATCGCGAGGAGAGTGCTACAACCTCCATTTGCTTTGGAACAAGGGAGAGGAAGGTCTTCGTCGAGTACCGAACGTGTGACCGACTGCGGGAGCGCTGCCAGAACGTGGCGCCGGAAGGATCGTCTACACGATCTTGAGATCGGAAAGAGTACGACTACATCACCCACGAGAATCCGCTCTCGTTAAACGCTTTGGAATCTTCGAGGGTAAGTTATACCATCGACTCGTTGCTACAATCTAGTAGATAGATCTTGGCTTGTTTGTTTGTATGCGATAGAAATTTTTTGTTTTTCCATGCTACGAACCCCTACACTCGCACCACAAAGCGCCTCCCTTGATCTCTTTGTTTATAGATGACATCCCCTCACTGTCCGCGCGGTCGCCATCGTTCTCCGAGCTATTTTACTATTAAAAATAAGTTGGTGTTGGTACGTCCACTTTGACATCAAACATTCACTTTGACATCAAAGTGCTGGGAAAATCCAGGCCATCCACTCTGCATCTGAGGGCATGGTTGGTCGCAGTAATCGTTCGCATGGCTAATTACCCTTCTTTGCCACCGATAAGTACAATACCGTTCAGAAACCAAATAAAAAAAGGAAGCCAACAGCCTAACCTCCTCCTCCCATGAAACCCTAGAACAGGGTCTCGTTGCCGCCCCTCCCTTCTCCCACACCTGCCTAGCCCTAGCCGCTCTCCCGCCGCCACTAGCAGCCCAAGCACCTTCAAGTTGGATTCCCTCTTATCGATCGCATCGAGCCCCACAGTGGTCTGAGATTGCCGCCGTCGTCGTTTCCCAAATCGTACCCAGCGTGCCCTGCGCGCCGCTTCCACTCCCACTGGGACTAGGCTGACCACCGTCAAGCGCCGGCAGCAGCTGCTCCGGTTCCTCGCACCACAAAGCGCCTCCCTTGATCTCTTTGTTTATAGATGACATCCCCTCACTGTCCGCGCGTTCGCCATCGTTCTCCGAGCTAGCCTCGCTGCCGTGCAGGAAGCCTCCGCCGTCGTGCCTCTGCCTAGGGCGTTGACGGACAAAACCTACGACGGCCAAACATTCCCCAACCTGTAGGTTCCCCGCGCGCCACCGTCGACAGGAACACGCGAGTCGACCCCTTGCTCTCCTTGCCGCCGCCTAGAGGAACACGTGCGCCATCACCCCAGGCCGTCAGACGCCTCCCTGGGAGCGCTCGAGTCGATTCCATGACCGTGGGATGGCCAGACCTATTTCCCATGTTCGTGGTCTCGGATCGAGCGGACCATGACTGGATTCCATGACCTCTTGCCCGTCAAAGTGGTGGCTGGATCCGGAGTTCATCAGTAGCGGAGAGGTCCATGCGCCTTCCACATGCATGGCTCCGCTCCGCCTAACGCTCTGGATTGCATCTGGTTCCCGATTTCTCGACCTTAGAAGTCCAAAAATGTTGAAGCGCCGCTGCCAGGGTCGCTGATAAGCTGCAAGGCTTGTGATTTTTCTGATGGCAGAGGCTATCTTGGACGCGCCCACAACGGAGGAATATGGCCAGGCAGTGGCAAATGATCTAAATCCAAGAAAGTGCGGTGCATGTGGCCATGGTCGCGAGGAGATCAAGGGGAAGAGGAACCAGATGGAGACATAGTGGAAATCAGAGCCCTGCCTTGGAACTTTGTCCCCCATTCTTCCCATATCTGGTGAAATTTAATTGTCTATGGACCGGTGAAGATTACTGCTGCGCGATGAAGATTAGATTGCCGAGTCTTGATTTGATCTTCCTATTAGAGGCTCTATGCATAAGTAGTATATGATTGCATCTTCTTTTCAGGAATTCTAGCATGTTCACATTACAGTATAGCAGCAGGGTAACATATATCAGCCATGCAGCCATGCTATTCCAACATGTAAGTCTCCTCATGAATTTTGTAGTTTATCTAGGTTGCGTACTGGTGCACAGAGAATGTAAACAAATTATGCAATAAAAAAATTATTGTCGGTTACGTCTAAATTTTTCATTGGTATCGCATCTGTCTATATCATCCATGCAGGCACGCAACCATGATATATTCATACAACATGTAAGTCTCCTCATGATTTTTGTAATTTATCTAGGTTGAGAGGATGTAAGAAAATTGGTTGCATAGAGGATGTAAACAAATTACGTAATAAAAAAGTTATTCAGCGTATTGTTCTTGGTTACATCTAAATTTTTCATTGAGATTTGTTTCACTGCAGAGTGGGTGATACAGATGAAGAAAAATATCTGAGAACAGCAGTTGGCTAAACAATTCAGGGAGGAAACTGGTTTGGCTATCAGTTGTTCTCCATGTTCTTATAGTCTGGATTAATTTTCTCATATTTCAGAAATTGACAAGTCAAATTCAATCAATTTCTCCAAATACATATTTGTAATAAGCGTTCTCAAAATATGGTCATCTATAGATGTATATCTGCAAATTCTTTGTTTACAATCTTACTCAACTAATGATGACCACTTAATATAGAATTTTGCTTCTCCTGTTTTAGGTTGGAAAGATGTAGAGGAAGAGAGCACACAACGGTACATAAAAACTTGGAGGTTGTGGTCAATCATTTTAGATTTTCTGGTTGTTTTTTCTACACTTATTTGTATAGATTTATGCACTTAGATAATTGGAGAACTGAGTCATGTAGCTGCTTTCTATGGGACATCATTTTGGAAGCAACTTATTGGAGATGTGCAGCTCTAGCCGTCTAACTGAAAGTTATTTCAAATGCAGCGATAATGCCTTCACAAATGGTTGTTGAAAGGGGAATTTGCATGGGGAATTTGTACGTCGCCATGGTGACTTCCTAGACTATATCAGACAAGGGATCACAAAGGAGAAGACGGTCCTGACGAATGGAATGGTGCTAGACCTAATGTTTCTGATCCTCTTCGCGAGCTTCTGAACCATGTTGTTGGCGCTCACACTGGTTGTCAAGCTTCTAGCTGACCACCCTTGTGTCCCGAAGGAGCTAACGATGAGTATAAGTGGCTTGAGTGTCTCATCTGAGCATAGCAGAGAAGAGCAATGTGTGCTAAATATTGTGTGATTTGGCTTGGTTGTTGGTGGAGCATAAAACAATTCTAAAGTTGTGTCTGACAGGAAATGAGCCAGAAGGTGATATGGTTACATGGAAAGAGTATAATTCCATGACGTTCACATATGAGGTATTGCATTTGGTCATACTACTGCTTAAGTTAAGATGGAGCTCTAGTGTATTTTGTGCTAGATGATCACGGTCACATGTATTTCTGTTACAGGTCATAAATGAGACGGTTCGATCGGCCAACATTACACCTGCCATTTTTTAAGAAAAACACTAAAAGATCTACAATTCAAAGGTGATCATGCATACAAAACCAAATATCATGTCCCAATCTTACGATCGAACGCATGCTTTCTCCCTGAATAAAAGAATCATTGTCGCATGCTTCTAAAATGTCATTTTTTTGTCCCGGGGATACACAGTTCCAGCTAGATGGAGAGAGATTGTTTGCCCTCTGGCCGTGCACATTTGGATACTGATATTTATCTAGATCGACACGCCTTCAACCCTTTAAGATTCAAGGATTGTGGACGTTAATGTTCAACTAATGCAAGATCAAACAGCCCCACCCATGATGCATATACTAGGACAAGTTTATGGCGTGTTGCCTGAAGCTTTTTCCTAGCTTCTTGACTTGTTGAGATAAACCCAGATCTTTCGTATTGCTAGACTTTATGATTATTTATATTTTTATCATTTTGTGTTCATAAAATCGTAGTTAGTACCATATATTTGGAAATCCTTTTAGTTTTTCACTAGAATTAGTTCTATTTTGTTAAACGAGTAGTCAACAGAAATCAAATAGTAATTTATTTATTTAGCTGTAAGATGCCGACTCAAGTAGAGGTTCACTCTAGAAATCATTTGTAAGTTCTCAGATACTCAATTCTTATTGCTTCCCTTGCCCTGCCTATGGTATATGCCTTGCCTTTCCTCTTCCGATAACTGAGCCAAATAAATACATTTCCTGTGCCTTGTTATTTCTCCATCCATTCTGAAGGATGATAATTGATATATCTAGCTCTGTGTTTCAATTTTCTATTTGTTAGTTAGGTTTCTCATGCCAAAACCTGAGAATGTGCAACCGTTTTTTATCAACATTTATTTTTTCTTAGGATTGCACATATGGAGTAGCTTTTGGAGTGGTCAATGAGACTGAATTTGTCAAATGCAATTTTTTAGTGCTTCTCCAGTTAAAGGAGAACCATAGGACATGAATATTTTCATACCCCCCACCCCCCCCACACACACACATGCCTTTTACTCTATATGATACTGCTAATGGATCCATTGATGGTGAGCCGTGTTAATTACTTTTTGGCTTTTCAGCTTTTATAGGTAAATTATGTTTCTCAAAATCGAATCTGTTGTACAGAGGGTTACCATGCCACTCGACTACTCTACATGCAAAAATTGAGCTGGGGCTACTGGATGGAGGTTGGGTTGATCATTGGCGCATGTGATGTCGCATCCCCCTACATTGAGCCGGAGGTGTAGGTCCCGATCCAAGTGGAGCCGGTCCTCAACAATTGTCAGAAGGACATCTTTGTCTTCAGGTGCGGCTCTGCTGACAAATGCATCAAGCTTATGTAGTGGAAAGCACGTTCTGCCAGTTTGGCTTCGAGGGTAGCTCTTCGTTCTTGCTTGTTTGCCAAACAATAACTAAAGACACTGCATCCACCAACATCAACCACTGTGAATCCCCTGGCTTGGAAAGGATGAACTCAATCATACATTCGAACAAGAAGTTGCATGTGAGTATTATACACATGTGGGTTAACGGTAATTCTTTGGTTGCTAGCCATATCCCCATTTTTGCACTTTGCTCGAGGTCAATT
The DNA here is from genome assembly GCA_030063025.1 of Avena longiglumis. Lineage (NCBI taxonomy): Eukaryota > Viridiplantae > Streptophyta > Magnoliopsida > Poales > Poaceae > Avena > Avena longiglumis. Next base: position 447,796,065 of record CP125974.1, on the reverse strand, counting down.
GCCACGGTGTTTGCTGGAAAAATGGTGGAGCTTACGACTTTATTTTAGGTGTGACATGTGGAATCTTGCCTTGAGAGCTTGCGACTTTATTTTAGGTGCGACATGTGGAATCTTGCCTTGATACTACGATACCACCATTTCAGATTGCATGTGAGCCCGTTTTAGTGATGCTTATGGGTCTATTTCTGGTTTCGTAGTTGTCTGTGCAATGTTTTTCTCGCCTTTATTTATCATATGTTTTCATATGCATTGTATTTGCATATGTGATAAAATATGCATTATAGTTTCATATGCAATAATAAAATTCAAGTAAATTGTAGCAAGCACAAGATATTTAGCTTCCGAACCATTATTATGGATTTTGGGAGGTTCTTTCAGAATTTGTAATGTATGAATCTATTATTCCGTAGCAACGCACGGGTATTAACCTAGTTTGAAAATAATAATGCAGTACACCCTCTGTTTGGGATTATAGGTCCTACGCATATACCTAAGTCACTAATTTAACTAATAAAATATAAGTTATATAGCATAAAACTTATACTATTACAAAATACAACATTTAAAGTTTCTAATGGTATAATTTTTGCGATATTTTACTTATATTTTGTTGGTTAAATTGACAACCTAGTTAACCGTGCGAGACCTATAATCTCAAATGGAGAGAGTACACCATAGTGCAACTAAGAATATACTCAGCTGCAATCATGGCACAGTATAAACTTTCAATTTAAAATGAGAAAAGATAGTTACAACTAGTATGCAACTAAAAACGATTCTGTATTCAGTTACAACCATTGTGAACTGACTAGGACAAATCTCCGTGTAACATCCAATGACTAAGGAGTTGATTTAGCTCTTAGCTATTTCTCATTCAAATGATAATTGGCAAAGCAGTTTTTATTTTTCAGCTCCAAGACATACATAGTTATTATAATTAGTTTGGAAGTCAAAAGAGAAAAGGTATCCAATTGTTTTATTTCCAAACTAATTTACACACAAAGTTATAGTTTAATTCGACCTCTATGTTAGAAATTATCCGTCGTGGTATAATATAAAATATTTAATTTAACCATCCAAAAAAATAACTAATGAATCTTGCTTTATTAAAAGTCGATCATTTGAAGAGTATATTTCCCTTACTAGGATTTTATGCAACCACATATGCATGAGACATCCCTACTTTCACGTTGTTCGATTACAAACAACACATGTATTACCCAAATAAAGAATAAAAATTAAATAACCAAATAAAAAAATGGAAAAGAAACAAAAAACAAAAACAAAAAGGAAAATGCAAATGAGTCACCCCATGCAGGGAGACTACGGGTGAGTAGAAAATAGCGGTAGTTGCAAGCGTTATACGTTATAATGTGCATGTGACTCTAGATTCATTATATAGCTGGGTTCATTTACCCACATAGTTGTCTAATCGACTTTGTAGAATCTTTCTTGACTCTCTGTTAGGATCTTATCTTACTAGGTTTGACTTGGGCTCTCAGCGACCATGAATAGTTGTGGCATGTTGGTACTTATGGTTGTTGATGCGCCAGGAAACTTATGGAGAACATGTTGCACCTATTCATAGTTGCTCTCTTTATATGATATTAGTTACTTTGAATATCGTGATTTTCAGAAAGATAATTTCGATCCCTTCTATTGCAGTTGTTATTGGCAACGGGATTTCTAAACTCAATGTAGATGTTGTGAATAATGAAGAAGAAAGGAAGGGGAGGAACTTGAGAAATCGTAAGAGATGTTCATGGTTCGTTCATTACGGCTTCCTGCAGTGTGGTACTTTATGCGTGAAGTGTGGTAGTGACTTAAGCTCTTGACTTTGAAGCATGTTCTTCAATTTGTGGGACAACTGAGAGTAAAATATGATAAAACAAAAAGAGCGAACTAGAATCGGTTAATATTGAGGTGATTGAAGAATGTTTGGGCATGGAACAATGTTGGGATACGACAACAAATATTTATGCATATTGTGTTGAGTTGATGATCCATATTATATTAGGAAGCTTAAAAATGAACCATCACATATATTGTTTTCTAGGTGCCAAAATTGTGAGAATCATCAGCTGAACTGAGGAACCATGGAGCCTAACTTCATAGATTAGGGAAGAAGAGCTGGTTTTAGATTAGTGAAGGACACAGGCTATGTGTCTACCAAGATCCGAGAATTGACTCGGTCTTCTAGGATTTTTTGCCTATCTGGACGTCCATTTCATGTTTCGGGTCCATTTTTCGGGTTAAGACACAAAGTTTGATACTTAGTACGCTAAATACATATGTTTCTCATTTTATACATGCATATATCACCCACATGAAATGATTTTTTGGAGTTTTTTCAAAATTACAAGTACGACTTTTAACGTTATAAATAACTGGACTTTTCCTAAGTTCTCTTGTTGGACCTTCCTTCTCTTTCCTAATTGGCTACCGATTTAGGTTCAAATGTCTATAAGTTCAAAAAATTCCACCTAGCCAAACTGCTAGTAGAGGAGAGAGAAGAGAGAGGCAGGGAAAAAGACGAGACATCCAGTACGTTATCAACTCAGCTCTAAGAACTAAAAATAAATGGACTTCGACTCGAAGACCAAATAATATGTATAAGGACTATTGTATAGGAAGCTTATATTTCTTATCCACATTTAGAGACTATCATTAGCGAGAGCATGACTCGCACTCAACTGGCATAACGAATTCACATATATCCTTACTGTCTAAAGTCCTGGAGTATTTTTGTTCGGTTTGTTTTGGTGGAAGCTAGGAGCTTGAATGTGTTGAGATGGATGTGATGGCTCTATTTTATTTAATAAAAAATGGTTAAACCGTTTTCTTTACATGGATCTTTAGTTATTTATGTGCATGTTTTTTCTAATGTTGATTTACTTAAACAAATTATGAGAGATCGGTTCAGAGAACCATACACCGAACCATCAAAATGGATTATTAATTGTGTGTGAGTTTACGTGAATAGGAAAATCTCTGTAATGACATTATCAATCTTTAACATTAAACTTTACCGAGCCCTTCCCCCTTTTGCGAGGGATTGGTAGGAATCCGCGCACATCGATTGATCACAATAGTTTTAATCAAACATTGGTTTTACCTTTCCTACATAACCATGCAGAAAAATCATATATAACCCTCTCTGCTCCTAACCTCTATGCACCGAAATTCTCCACTATGTTGAATCCGTCAATATCAAAATTTGCCGACTCAGTCACTTGAAGCTCATGGGGTAGAGTGTTCGGGCATGTTGTCTGTGTTTTTGTGTATATTGTGTTTTTATCACAAAAAAGAAAGCTCAATCACAACATGCTTCCACCATGTTCCCCTCGCCATAATATAATTATCCACAACACTATCGGCCATATTCTACCAAGAAGAACGGGTCAAGAGAGCATGCAATTCCGGTGAGGGTTGATGGCGTCTGAGAGCACTTCGTCGGGAAACCCCAAGAGTCAGGTGTGAAGAGCACAGCAGCAAGTCTTCCCTCGGTAAGAAACTGAGGTTATCGAACCAGTAGGAGGAAGGAAACGTCTCAAAGGTGTTGAAAGCAACTTGGATACCTGCACAACACAAACTCAAGACTTTGCCCCAACGAACAGTGAGGTTGTCAATCTCACCGGTTGCTGTAATAAAGGATTAATTGTATGGTGTGGAAGGTAATAGTGGTTTGCAGAAAGTAAACAGTAATAGTGGAAGAAGCATCAATGGTAAAGATTGGACCGGGGTCCATAGTTCACTAGAGGTATTCTCCTTGGATAAACAAACATGGCATGCTGGGTAAACAAATTACAGCAGGGCAATTGACAGGACTGAGCAAGGCATAACAATGCAATACTAGACATCAAGATCCTATGAGATTCGATTGGGCAAGACAAACAAGATACATAGACCGCCATCCAACTTCATCTATGACTAGAAGTCCACCTTTGGGTTATCATCCGAACCCCCTCAAGTATTAAGTTGCAAGCAATAGACAACCTCTTTAAGTAAAGTGTGTAAGGTAAACAATCCACTTGTTTCATGAACAAGAGACCGTTGTTTTCTCCCTAGTGGCAACAACACATCTACAACCTTAGAGATTTCTGTCACTTTCCTTAGATTAAATAGAGGCATGAACCCACTATCGAGCATAAATACCCCCTCTTGGAGTCACTAGCGACTACTTGGCCAAGATAGCTACTAACAACGGAGAGCATGCAAGATCACAAACAGCATAGACATGATAGAATCAATAAGGCAAAACCATTAATCAATCTGACATAGTAATCTCAATATCCATCGGATCCCCGCAAACACAACATGCATGATTACAAATAGATGAGATCTTGATCATGAACGGAGCTCACAAGATCTAGACATGAAAACACAAAGGAGGAGATACAACCATTTAGCTACTACATAGACATGTAGTCCAAGGTGGAACTACTCATGCTTCATACCGAAGGCTGGCATGATGAAGAAGAAGGCCTCTGGGCTGATCTCCCCTCCGGCAGGGTGCCGGGAAGAGCTTCAGATCCCCCTGATCTAGGGACGATGGTGGCGGCGGCTACAGACGGTTTCGCTGAATATTGATTGGGTACTTAGGGTTTAGGCATCGGGGGCTTATTATAGGCTAAGAGGCAAGGCAGGGGCGTCCAGGGGGCCCACACCCTACCTAGGCGCTGTTGGAGATATGCCCTAGAGGCAATAATAAATGTAGTTATTATTTTATCTTTGTGTTTATGATAAATGTTTACATTCATGCTATAACAATATTAACCAGAAACATTAATACTTGTGTGATTTGTAAACTAAATTAGAGTCCCTGGTAAAGCCTCTTTATAATACTAGCTTGTTGATTAAAAGATGATCATGGTTTCTTGATCATGAACATTTGAGATGTTGTTAATAACAAGGTCATATCATTAGGAGAATGGTATGATGGACATACTCCTATAGATAAGCGTAGCATAAAGATCAAGTCATTTTAATAGTTCAATTGCTATAAGCTTTCTGATATAGTAACCTAATTCCTTCGACCATGAGATCATGCTAATCACCATCACCGGAAGGATGCTTTGATGACATCAAACACCACACCGTAACTGGGTGGCTATAAAGGTGGCATTGAGTGTTCGGAAAGTATGGGTTGAGGCACATGGATCAAGAGTGGGATTTGTCCATCCATATGACAGATAGATATACTCTGGGCCCTCTCGGTGGAATTTCATCCAATTGGCTTGCAAGCATGTGACTGGATCACAAGGGATCACATACCACGGGAACGATAAAAGAGTACTTATGAGTAACGAGGTTGAACTAGGTACACAGAGATACCGACGATCAAAACCTCGGATAAGTAAACTATCGTGAGACAAAGGGAAATTGGTATCGTATGTAAGTGGTTCATTCGATCGCAAAGTAATTGTAGAAATATGTGGGAGCCATATAAATTTCTAGATTCCTCTATTGTTTATTGATCGGGGAAGTGTCTCGGTCATGTCCGCATAATTCACGAACCGTAGAGAGACACACTTAAGGATTCGATGTTGTTGAGTAGTTATGGAATGATGAGTAAGAGACTGAATATTGTTCGGAGTCTCGGATGGGATCCTGGATATCACGAGGAGATCCGGAATGGTCCGGAGAATAAGATTCATATAAGGAAAGTTTTGTTTCGGAGTTGGGGAATGATTCTGGTGTTTTCACCAGGAATGTTCTAGAAGGGTCCGGAAGGTCCGGAACTCTGGACGGGAAGGGTACATGAATGTGTCATGACAATATGGAATGGTTGAATCATGTACTAGGTCACTTGGCTGGGCAAAATAAAGGGAGAAATCAAATCCTAGTTTGAAAGTCAAACTCCAATTTGAAAAAGTCAAACGGCAAGTTTGCTTAGTGGAGGGAGAGTAGGAAACCTACTTGGGGAGGAGTTCCCCTCCCTCCACCCGCCGGCCAAGGAGGCCGAGTTTGGGGAGGACTCCCTCCTCCCAACCGGCCAGCCTCCACCTATATAAGGAGGGGTAGGGCGCCCCTACCTCTTAGACCCAAAAAAACCCTAACCCTAAGCCGTCGGCGCCACCACCTCCTTGAGCCGCCGCCTAGGGCACCACCAACTCGACGAGTTGGGGGTTTCCCCAAACCCTAGCCGCCGGCCAAGCCCTCCCCTTGGTGCTTCTAAACCCTAGATCGCCAAGGCACCTCTCTTGCTCCACCATACTGCTTCGGCTTAAGCGGCCTCGGGATCTCCCTCTACTCGAGACCACTTGCCGTCTTGCCGTAATCACGAGGAGAGCATTACAACCTCCGCTGCCTGCTGGAACAAGGGAGAGGAAGGTCTTCATCGAGTACCGAATGTGTGAACGACTGCGGAAGCGCTGCCGGAACGCAGTGCCGGAAGGATCGTCTACACGATCTTGAGATCGGCAAGAGTACGACTACATCACCCACGAGAATCTCTTGTTAACCACTTTGGAATCTTCGAGGGTGAGTTCCTCTATCAACTCGTTGCTATAATCTAGTAGATAGATCTTGGCTTGTTTGTTTGCATGCGGTAGAATTTTTTGGTTTTCCATGCTATGAACCCCTAAAGTGGTATCAGAGCCGTGTCTATATGTAGATCTGTTGCACGAGTAGAATACAATGGTAATTGTGGGCGGTGGTGCTTTTATTATCAATTGCTTTTTGTGTACTTTGCATCTTGCGGTATGATGGGATGAAGCGGCCCGGGCTAACCTTACATGAAATCGTTCATGAGACTTGATCCACGCTCAACATGCAACTTGTATTGCATATGTGGCTTTGCGGGTGTCTATCTCTCCCATTATAGTATAGATCCAATTTACAACGGGCACTTGATAGTTCAAACATCAACGTTGTGGTTCTTGTTCGTAAGTTAGATCGACAGTTATTGAAAGCCCCAAACCACATAAAATATGCAAAGAAAATTAGAGGCGTCTAACTTTGTTTTGCAGGGGTGTGCTGTGATGTGATATGGCCATGATTGTGATTATATTTGATGTATGCAATGTCCCTTATTGTAAGTTGGCAACCGGCAGGAGCCATATGGTTGTTTTTAAATTCCGTTAAGACCCGCGTGTCTATTCAAAGTAGTTGTAATAGTTGAAGCTGGTGGACGAAAACCATGAAACGGCGCCATTGACCTTGACGCTATACCGGTGATGATGGAGATCATGTTCATGCTTGAAGATGGAGATCGGAAGCACAAGAAGAAAGGCCATATCATATCACATATTATGAATTGCATGTGATGTTAATCCTTTATGCATCTTGTATTGCTTAGTTAACGACGGTAGCATTATAAGATGATCCCTCAAGCACACAAATTTCAAGTTTTAAAGTGTCCATCCTTAGTAAGCATCGTTGCTAAAGCTCGTTGTTTCGAAGCACCACGTGATGATTGGGTGTGTTAGATTTTGCGGGTGTATACAACGTGAGCAAGCCAGATTTTCTCATGCGGAAGCTAAGGTTTGATCTTGACGAGCCTAGCATGTACAGACATGGTCTCGGAACACGGATTACTGAAAGGTAAAGCATGAGTCATATAGTAGATATGATGAACATGTTGATTGTTCGCCATTGAAGCTACATCAACTCTCGTGAAGATCGGTTTTGATGTGGTGGATTTGGTTCGTGTGATCACTAAAACAATGTGAGGGATATTGTTTTGAGTGAGAGTTCACCTAGATTAATTTAACTATCAATTAGAACTCAATTTGTCATAAACTTAGTCTAAACTATTGCAAATATGTTGTAGATCAATGGCGGCCCCTACCATCAATTTTAATGCGTTCCTAGAGAAAGAAAACTTGAAAAACAATGGAAGCAACTTCGCGGATTGGTTCCGCAATTTGAGGATTGTCCTCAATGCTGGTAATTTGACCTATGTGCTGGGTGAACCACCTGCAGCTACTGCTACCGATGAAGTAAAGAATGTTTACCTCACTCGGAAGAATCAGTACTCCACAGTTCAGTGTGCTATCTTGTATGGTTTGGAATCGGAGCTTCAGAAAAGGTTTGAGAACCAAGACCCACATGATATTGTCCGTGAACTCAAAATGATATTTGAGGCTCACGCGGCAGTTGAGAGTTATGAGGCTTCTGAAAAGTTCTTTAACTGCAAGATGGAAGAGGGCGGCTCCGTTAGTGAGCATGTGCTTAAGATGTCTGGGCACGCAAACAAACTCCAAAGTTTGGGTATAGTGATTCCTAATGCTTTGGGGATTTACCGCGTCCTCCAATCACTACCACCAAGTTACAAGAACTTTGTGATGAACTACAATATGCAAAACATGAACAAGACGTTGCTAGAACTTTTCTCCATGTTGAAATCTGCAGAAGTGATCAAGAAAGAGCATCAAGTGTTGTTGGTCAATAAGACCACCAAATTCAAGAAAGGAAAGTCTAAGCAAAAGGGAAACTTCAAGAAGGGTGGTAATAAAGTTGCCGCACCGACGAAGAAGACCAAGGCTGGGCCTAAGCCTGATACTGAGTGCTTTTACTGCAAGGGAGAAGGTCACTGGAAGCAGAATTGCCCAAAGTACTTGGCGGATTTTAAGAACGTCAACATCAAGAAGAAAGGTATATACGATATACATGTTATTGATGTGTATCTCACTAGTACTCGTAGTAGTTCCTGGGTATTTGATACTCGTTCGGTTGCTCATATTTGTAACTCGAAACAGGTGCTGCAGAATAAACAGAAGCTAGCGAAGAACAAGGTGACGATGCGCGTTGGAAATGGATCAAAGGTTGATGTGATCGCGGTCGGCACGCTACCTCTTCATCTACCATCGGGATTAGTTTTATACTTAAATAATTGTTATTTGGTGCCTGCGTTAAGCATGAACATTATATCTAGATCATGTTTGTTGCGAGATGGTTACTTGTTTAAGTCCGAGAATAATGGTTGTTCGATTTATATGAGTAATATGTTTATGCACATGCACCTTTGATAGATGGTGTATTCTTATTGAATCTCGATCGTGGAAATACACATATTAACAACATTGAAGCTAAACGTTTGAAATTGAGCGATAACTCAACCTATATGTGGCACTGTCGTCTTGGTCATATTGGAGTGAAGCGTATGAAGAAACTCCATTCCGATGGACTTCTTGAATCACTTGATTTCGAATCACTTGAAAGATGCGAAGCATGTCTGATGGGTACAATGACTATGACCCCTTTTTTGGATGATGGAGCGAGCTACGGACTTATTGGAAATCATACATACCGATGTGTGTGGCCCAATGAGTGTAGCATCGCGCGGTGGTTATCGTTATGTTCTTACCTTCACAGATGACTTGAGTAGATATGGGTATATCTATTTCATGAAACATAAGTCCGAAACTTTCGAGAAGTTTAAGGAATTTCAAAGTGAGGTAGAGAATCAACGTAACAAGAAGATTAAATTTCTACGTTCTGATCGTGGAGGTGAATATCTAAGTTACAAGTTTGGCGATCATTTAAATAAATGCGGAATACTTTCACAATTGACACCGCCGGGAACACCACAGCGTAATGGTGTGTCCGAACGTCTTAATCGAACTCTCTTAGATATGGTTCGTTCTATGATGTCACTTACAGATTTACCGCTATCATTTTGGGGTTATGCATTAGAAACAGTCGCATTCACTTTAAATAGGGCACCATCTAAATCCGTTAAAACGACACCGTATGAATTATGGTTTGGGAAGAAACCTAAATTGTCGTTCCTTAAAGTTTGGGTTTGCGAAGCTTATGTAAAGAAGTTACAGCCGGACAAGCTTGAACCCAAAGCGTAAAAATGCGTCTTCATAGGGTACCCGAAGGAAACTATTGGGTATACCTTCTATCATAGATCCGAAGGAAAAATCTTCATTGCTAAGAATGGATCCTTTTTAGAGAAGGAATTTCTCTCGAAAGAAGTGACTGGAAGGAAAGTAGAACTCGACGAGGTTGTTGAACCTTCTCTCGAACCTACGAGTAGCGCAACACCGGAAGTAGTTCCTGTGGCGCCTACACCAATAAGAGAGGAAGCTAATGATGATGATCATGAAACTTCGGTTTAAGTTGCTACAGAACCTCGCAGGTCAACGAGAACTCGTACCACTCCTGATTGGTATGATCCCGTTATGAGTGTCATGTTGGTGGACAACACCGATGACCCCGCGACATATGAGGAAGCGGTGATGAGCCCAGATTCCAATAAATGGCAAGATGCCATGAAATACGAGATTGGGTCCATGTACGAAAACCACTATGGACTTTGGTGGACTTACCGGATGGCCGGAAGGCTGTCGAGAACAAATGGATTTTCAAGAAGAAAACATATGCTGATGGTAATGTTACTGTCTATAAAGCTCGACTTGTCACAAAAGGTTTTCAACAAATTCAAGGAGTTGACTACGATGAGACTTTCTCACCAGTAGCGAAGCTAAAGTCTGTGAGGATTTTGTTAGTAATCGTTGCATATTATGATTATGAGATATGGCGGATGGATGTCAAAACGGCGTTCCTCAATGGAGACATTGATGAAGAGTTGTATATGATGCAACCCAAAGGTTTTGTCGATCCTAAAGATGCTAACAAGGTATGCAAACTTCAACGGTCCATATATGGATTGAAGCAAGCATCCCGAAGCTGGAATCAACGTTTTGATAAGGTAATCAAAAGCTTTGGTTTTATACAAACTTATGGAGAAGCTTGTATTTACAAGAAAGTGAGTGGGAGCTCTGTAGCATTCTTAATACTATATGTAGATGACATATTGTTGATTGGGAATGATGTAGACCTTCTTAATAGTGTCAAGGATTATTTGAATAATAGTTTTTCAATGAAAGATCTTGGCGAAGCAGCTTACATATTAGGCATAAAGATTTATAGAGATAGATCGAGACGCCTAATATCATTGTCACAAAGTACATATTTGGACAAAGTTCTAAAGAGGTTTGGAATGGAAGATAGCAAGAAAGGGTTCTTGCCCATGTTGCCCAATACGACCTTGAGTAAAACTCAAAGTCCAGCAACGGCGAAAGATAGAGAAAGGATGAGTAAGACTCCCTATGCCTCAGCCATAGGATCTCTAATGTATGCCATGCTATGTACTAGACCCGACATTGCATATGTTGTTAGTTTGACTAGCAGATATCAAAGTGATCCAGGAGTGGATCATTGGACAGCGGTCAAAAACATTCTTAAGTACTTGAGAAGAACTAAGGATATGGTTCTTTCTTATGGAGGTGATGAACAGCTCGTTGTTAATGGTTACACCGATGCTAGTTGGAACACCGATCCGGATGATTCTAAATCTCAATCTGGATACGTATTTACTTTGAATGGTGCAGCAGTTAGCTGGAGGAGTGCAAAGCAAAGCGTTGTGGCGAGATCTTCAACCGAATCGGAATACATAGTCGCTTGGAGGCTTCACAAGAAGCGATATGGATGAAGGAGTTCATTACTGAGCTCGGTGTGGTTCCAAGTGCTACTGGACCCAATGTCTATTCATCGTGGATAACATGGGCGCCATAGCCAATGCGCAAGAACCAAGGTCACACAAGAAGCTGAAGCACATCAATCTACGTTTTCACGCTATTCGAGAGCATGTCCAAGACGGTGACATAAATATTTGCAAAGTACACACAGATCTGAATGTGGCGGATCCGTTGACTAAACCTCTCCCGTGGGCAAAACATGACCAACACCAAACTGCCATGGGTGTTCGGTATATTACCATGTAATCTAGATTAGTTGACTCTAGTGCAAGTGGGAGACTGTTGGAGATATGCCCTAGAGGCAATAATAAATGTATTTATTATTTTATCTTTGTGTTTATGATAAATGTTTACATTCATGCTATAACAGTATTAACCAGGAACATTAATACTTGTGTGATTTGTAAACTAAATTAGAGTCCCTGGTAAAGCCTCTTTATAATACTAGCTTGTTGATTAAAAGATGATCATGGTTTCTTGATCATGAACATTTGAGATGTTGTTAATAACAAGGTCATATCATTAGGAGAATGGTATGATGGACATTTTCCTATAGATAAGCGTTGCATAAAGATCAAGTCATTTTAATAGTTCAATTGCTATAAACTTTCTGATACATAGTAACCTAATTCCTTCGACCATGAGATCATGCTAATCACCATCACCGGAAGGATCCTTTGATGACATCAAACACCACACCGTAAGTGGGTGGCTATAAAGGTGGCGTTGAGTGTTCGGAAAGTATGGGTTGAGGCACATGGATTAAGAGTGGGATTTGTCCATCCATATGACGGATAGATATACTCTGGTCCCTCTCAGTGGAATGTCATCCAATTGTCTTGCAAGCATGTGACTAGATCACAAGTGATCACATACCATGGGAACGAGAAAAGAGTACTTATCAGTAACGAGGTTGAACTAGGTACGCCGACGATCAAAACCTCGGATAAGTAAACTATCGTGAGACAAAGGGAAATTGGTATCGTATGTAAGTGGTTCATTCGGTCGCACAGTAATCGTAGAAATACGTGGGAGCCATATGAATTTCCAGATTCCTCTATTGGTTATCGATCGGAGAAGTGTCTCGGTCATGTCCGCATAATTCACAAACCGTAGGGAGACACACTTAAGGATTCAATGTTGTTGAGTAGTTATGGAATGATGAGTAAGAGACCGAATGTTGTTTGGAGTCTCGGATGGGATCCGGGATATCACGAGGAGATCCGGAATGGTCCGGAGAATAAGATTCATATAAGGAAAGTCCTGTTTCAGAGTTGGGGAATGATTCCGGTGTTTTCACCAGGAATGTTCTAGAAGGGTCCGGAAGGTCCGGCACTACGGAGGGGAAGGGTACATGAATGTTTCATGACAATATGGAATGGTTGCATCATGTACTAGGTCACTTGGCTGGGCAAAATAAAGGGAGAAATCAAATCCTAGTTTGAAAGTCAAATGCCAATTTGAAAAAGTCAAACGACAAGTTTGCTTGGTGGAGGGATAGTAGGAAACCTACTTGGGGAGGAGTTCCCCTCCCTCCACCCGCCGTCCAAGGAGGCCGAGTTTGGGGAGGACTCCCTCCTCCCAACCGGCCACCCTCCACCTATATAAGGAGGGGTAGGGCGCCCCCTACCCCTCACACCCAAAAAAAACCCTAACCCTAAGCCGCTGGAGCCACCACCTCCTTGAGCCGCCGCCTAGGGCACCACCAACTCGGCGAGTTGGGGGTTTCCCCAAACCCTAGACGCCGGCCAAGCCATCCCCTTGGTGCTTCTAAACCCTAGATCTCCAAGGCACCTATCTTGCTCCACCATACTCGCAACGGCTTAAGGCGAAGCCCTGCGGGATCTCCCCTCTACTTCCGACACCACGCCATCGTGCTGCCGAAATCGCGAGGAGAGCACTACAACCTTTGCTGACTGCTGGAACAAGGGAGAGGAAGGTCTTCATCGAGTACCGAACGTGCGACCGACTTCCGAAGCGCTGCCGGAACACAGCGCCGGAAGGATCGTCTACACGATCTTGAGATCGGCAAGAGTACGACTACATCACCCACGAGAATCTGCTCTCGTTAACCGCTTTGGAATCTTCGAGGGTGAGTTCCTCTATCGACTTGTTGCTACAATATAGTAGATAGATCTTGGCTTGTTTGTTTGCATGCGGTAGAAATTTTTTGTTTTCCATGCTACGAACCCCTACAGGCGCGGCCTAGGGTGGGCCCGTGCCTAGCGGGGTGCGGCTGCCCTGTGGATCCCCTCCGTCTCTCATCTGGAATCCTTGTTCTCCTCGGTGAAATATTAACTTTGTCTTTTGTCCCGTTCAATTCCAAGAATATTTCCTTACTAGCTTTTGTGAAACCAAAAATAGTAGAAAACATGCAACTAGCACTGCGGCATCTTGTTAATAGGTTAGTATTAGAAAACATATAAAAACACCTCAAAGTTTAGACAAAGCAAAGCAAAGTAGATACTAAACAAGCATGGTACATCAAAAATTATAGATATGTTTCCGGCGTATCAAGCATCCCCAAGCTTAACTCCTTCTCGTCCTCGAGTAGGTAAGTGATAAAAGAATAATTTTTTAGGTGACTTGCATCATCAAAATCAAGATCAAACCATTTGCAAGCATTGAAAGCTAGGATCAAAGAACTCTAAACATGTGCATGAAAGATTGATTTCTAACAATAAGACAAAGTAACTATGCATGCAACATGAAAGGCTACAAACAAAGATCATGAATAACATGCATTGAAAAACGTTTGTTTGTTTCACATACAGAAAACATAGCATAGTGGCATTCAGCTTGTCCCTCATGGAGTAGCAAATATATGCATAGGACACCTTCAAAGTTCATAAGAGTGACTAGATACAGATATCACAAGAACAAGCAATATCAACAATATGCATCAATCAATAAGTTTTGGGACAATGCACATAGAACTAAGAATGGCAACTATGCTCTCTTAACTGGTGCCTAAAGGTAGAAGGTGAAGACTCAATATAATTGTGGAAGAAAGGCCCTTGAAACAGGGAAGCAGGGATTTCAAGTCTCAAAAAGAGCTTCAAAAAATTATGGTACTTGTTAGCTTTTAGCCCTCATTGCCCCTATCATAAGCATCTTGAAGTGATTAAGGTTAAAGTGAACAAACTATGAAGTATATACTTGACAAAGTATAAGTTGGCAATCTCATGTCCCTTTAATACGAGGGCCTCTCCTCATGCTACTCAAGTTTAGTTACTTGCAAGTTCTTGTTAGAATAAGTACACGTGTATCATAGAGAACCGCCAACGGGGTACCCCTTACACATGGTACATGAGCTTTCCCATAACCAAAATGACAAGGCAATCAAACAATGGGCATCTTAGCATTCTGCTTATTTACCATGGGACATGGTGCTTTTTTCTCTCTTTCCTCTTTTCTCAGTATGTCTCTTTTTATCAATCTCTTTTTTTATAAGAAGAATGCTTCATAGATGTCACTATTGTGATGCTGCAAGTTTCCACCATGATTAGGCATGGCTTAGGCTAGAGGCACAGGCGTTTCTCTAACACACATACATAACTCCCTGGACTTACAAGCTCCCCTTTCATTTCACACTGACGACATTCATAGACAAAAGAGCATGATATCAACTGTGTACAAAGTACAAGTGCAATGTTGAAAGCATTCCCAATGACAGCATGGTTGTGCTAATTCCAACGTTTAAGTGCAAGCATATACAACATAGATGACACAATGGTTCAAGTTTATTAGGGGCAAGAAATATAAAGTGTGCCATCAAGTTCGTGAGAGCTTTAATCAGTAAGTTTTCACATAACAAAATACTTTTTAATTGGAAGATAGATGAAAACAAGAATATACTTGGAATGGTGTAACACACCATGCATAGGAATTTATAGTGGACACTTTGGAATAACTTGGTTCTTGGGAGTTGGAAGCATGAGTAGATCTTACTCATACAAGTGGAGGCTAGCAAAAGACTGGGAGCGACCAACTAAGAGAGCAATAATGGCCATAATCATGCAGAGCGACAAAACATTACTAATCAAAGCATAAAGTGGTACTACAAGTTAAGGACTAAATGATCATAGAGGCTATGGTGACTGGTTCATAGTCATAACATGGTTTGAGCATGTGCCAAGTCAACCCAAACAAATCATCAAAGGAGAATACCACAATACTATGCTTTTGCATGCTAAAACAACGCATGATTCCTTCAAGGCACACTAAGCAACCCCAATTGTTTGGAACAAGTCATGCTATAGCAATAATTGATACGTTAGAAACGTATCTATATTTTTTTATGTTCCATGCTTGTTTAGTATCTACTTTGCTTTTCTTTGTCTACACTTTGAGGTGTTTTTATATCTTTTCTGGAACTAACATATTAACAATTTGCCACAGTGCCAGTTGCCTATTTTCTTCTGTATTTGGTTCCAGAAAGGCAGAAAATCAATATTCTCGGAATTAGACGGGACAAAAGCCATAGTCAATATTTTACCGTGGGCGACACGAAGTCTAGAGGAGAGACGGAGAAGCAGGCCAGGGCGGCCAAACCCCCCTAGGCGTGGCTAGGGGTGGGCCCGCGCCTAGGAAGGGTGTGGGGCCCCTGGTCGCCTCCCAGCCTCGTCTCTTCGCCTATAAGAAGCCCCCGATGCAGAAACCCTAGGAACCCAATAAAAACTCCACGAAACCGTCTGTAGCCGCCGCCACCATCGTCCCTAGATCGGGATTCAAGTTCTTCCAAGACCCTTTGGAGGGAGATCATCCCGGGGGCCTTCTTCTCCAGTATGATGTGTGAGTAGTTCCACCTTGGACTATGGGTCCATGTAGTAGCTAGATGGTTGTATCTCCTCCTTGTGCTTTCATGTATAGATCTTGTGAGCTCCGTTCATGATCAAGATCTAATCTATTTGTAATCATGCATGTTGTATTTTTGGGGATCCGATGGATATTGAGATTACTATGTCAGATTGATTAATGGTTTTGTCTTTATGATTCTATCATGTCTGTGTTGTTTGTGATCTTGCATGCTCTCCGTTGTTAGTAGCTATCTTGGACAAGTAGTTGCTAGTGACTCCAAGAGGGGGTATTTATGCTCGATAGTGGGTTCATGCCTCTAGTTTCCAAGGGAAGTGACATAAATCTCTTCGATTGTAGATGTGTTGTTGCCACTAGGGAGAAAACAACGGTCTCTTGTTCATAGAACAAGTGGATTGTTTACCTTACAAACTTTGCTTAAAGCAGTTGTCTGTTGCTTGCAACTTAATACTGGAGGGGGTTCGGATGATAACCTGAAGGTGGACTTCTAGTCATAGATGCAGTTGGAGGGCAGTCTATGTATATTGTTGTATTGCCCAATCAAATCTCATAGGATCTTTTTGTCTGGTATTTCATTGTTATGCCTTGCTCAGTTCCTGTTAATTGCCCTGCTGTAATTTGTTTACCTTTCATGCCATGTTGTTTATCTAAGGAGAGCACCTCTAGTGAACTATGGACCCCGGTCCAATCTTTACCATTGATACATCTTCCACTGTTACCTGTTTACTTTTTGCAAACCATTACCTTCCACACCATACGTTTAATCCTTTGTTACAGCAAACCGGTGAGCTTGACAACCTCACTGTTCGTTGGGACAAAGTCTTGAGTTTGTGTTGTGCAGGTCTCCGCGTTGCTTGCAACACCTATGTGACGTTTCCTTCCTCCTTCTAGTTCGATAACCTCGGTCTCTACTAAGGGAAGACTTGCTGATGTGCTCATCACACCTTGCTCTTGGGGTTTCCAACAAAGTGCTCCACGTCAAGCACCAACAAGTTTTTTGGCTCCGTTGTCGGGGAGGCCAAGGACGTCTTCACAAGGGGAGTCCTTCACTTCCTTTCTCTTTACTTTGTTTTTAGTTTGCTTATTTTATTTTTCTTGGTTTTGTTTGCCTCTTTTAAAAAACTCCAAAAAAATTAGTTTATTTTGGTTTGCTTTCTTTATTCAAAAAACACACAAAAATTAGTTCCTGCTCTAGCTGCTGCTGTTTTTGGCTTGTCCATCTTTGCCAAAATGAACTCTGTTAAGAACACCAAGTTGTGTGACTTCACTAGCACCAACAACAATGATTTACTTAGCACTCCTATTGATCCACCTGCTCCTGATGCTACCTTTTATGTAATTAAGCCTGCTTTGTTGAATATTGTGATGAGAGAGCAATTTTCTGGTGCTAGTTCTAATGATGTTACTGCCCATCTCACTAACTTTGTTGAACTTTGTGAGATGCAAAAGTATAAGGATGTAGATGTAGATATTATTAAGCTCAAGTTGTTTCCTTCCTCCTTGAGAGGAAAAGCTAAATAATGGTTGCTATCCTTGCCTAGAAATAGTATTGATTCTTGGATTAAGTGCAAAGATGATTTTATTCGAAATTACTACCCTCCTGCTAAGATTATATCTATGAGAAGTGATATTATGAAATTTAAACAACTTGATAATTAACATGTTGCTCAAGCATGGGAAAGAATGAAATCTTTGGTTAAGAATTGTCCCACTCATGGACTTACTGCTTGGATGATTATCCAGACTTTTTATGCAGGATTGAACTTCTCTTCAAGAAATATGTTGGATTCAGCTGCTAGAGGTACCTTTATCACCATCACCTTGGGTGCTGCAACAAAACTCCTTGATAATATGATGGTTAATTATTCTGAATGGCACACTGAGAGAGCTCCGCGTGGTAAGAAGGTAAATTCTGTTGAAGAAACCTCCTCTTTGAGTGATAAGATAGATGTTATTATGGCTATGCTTGTTAATGGGAAAGCTCCTTTAGATACAAATAATGTTCCCTTATCTTCTTTGGTTACTCAAGAAGAGCAAGTTGATGTGAACTTCATTAGAAACAACAATTTCAACAATAATGCCTATAGGAATAATTTTGGTGGTAACAACAATTATAGGCCCTATCCTCCTAATAATGGCAATTCCTATGGAAACTCCTACAACAATGTTAGAAGTGCTCCCTCTGAACTTGAATTCATGCTCAAACACTTTATTAATAAACAAACCACTTTCAATAAGACTATAGAGGAAAAACTTTTAACTGTTGATAAAAACATAGCATATTTGTCTGAAGCTTAGTCCTCTTTGATTAATAAAATGGCTGCTAAACCTGAAGCCATGGAAATTACCTTTTCTGCCACTCACGCCATACAAGTTACTATTGATGAAAATGTTAGGTTGTTATCTCAACTTCATGCTAAGTGGGAAAGGGAAGCTGAAATTGATAGAAACAATAGTGTGTGCACCATCACCACTAAACCACAAGTAGTCCCTATTCCTCCTCTACTATGCCTAAGCCTATTGAGCCTACTACTAGTGATGCTAAGTTTGATTTTGATGTAGATGGTTGCAATATTTCTGAAGTGATTATGTTCCTGTAAAAGCTTGCTAGAAGTCCTGATGCTAGTGATATGCATGTTGCTTTCACCAAACACACCACAGATACTCTTGTTAAGATTAAGGAAGAGAAGTTAAAACACAAAGCTTCTATTCCTAGGAAAATAGAAGATAGTTGGGAACCCAATATTAATATGCAAGTGAATGACTTTGATCTCAAATCTTCATGTGATCTTGGTTCTAGTGTCTCTATTATGCCTAGGAAGATTTATGAAATGTTTGATTTGCCACCTTTGGAAGATTGTTATTTGGACGTCCCACTCAATGATAATGCTAAAAATAAACTCATGGGGAGTATTAATGATGTTCTCATTATGGTTAAAAATGTTTATGTCCCTGTGGATTTCTATGTTTTGGATGTTGAATACAATGCTTCTTGTCCTATTACTTTGGGAAGACCTTTTCTTAGAACTGTTGGTGCCATCATTGATATGAAAGAAGGCACCATTAAATATCATTTTCCATTCAAGAAAGGTATTGAACACTTCCCTATGAGGAGAGATAAGTTGTTTTTTTCTACTGTTTTGAAAGCAAGGTTTGATGTTAATGCTTCATCATTTGAAAATACTTGATTCTTCTTGCTTCTTGTGCCTAACTTAAAGGCGTTAAAGAAAAGTACTTGTTGGGAGATAACCCAAGAGTTTTCTTGAATATTGTAAGTTATTACTCAGTAATGACCTCTTCTTATCCTTTTTTTTCTTTTTATGCCAAGAATGACCTCTAATAAGAGGGAAGTAAGATTTGGGGAGTTGCTGTCCCGAAATAGATTTCTGTGCTCCACCATAAAAATTTATGAGGAGTCTATGTAACTCGGATTGAGCTGAAAATTTGCTAATAAATCCCCCAGTATGTTATCTAACTTTTGTTAGTTAAACACTTTTTGATTTGAGCAACAGAAGATTTTTGAAAAAATCAGTTTCTACCTACTGGTCTGTTTTGACAGATTTCTGCCATTATAATTTGCATTTTCTTCTTATTGATTCCTTTTTGAGTTCTTTTTTGGTGAATTGAGATTTTTGAAGGAGTTGCTACAGTATATTGTGTTTTTAGTGAAAAGTCTTGCTGTTCCAACGCTTTTCCTAAAGGTATATTATCTTTTGAATACACTAATGTTGCTAATGAAGATTGTGTGAAGTTTTGTATGAAGAAAAATTTCAGGTGTAAAGAGAGAATGATGTAATGAGATGAAGAATGGACAAAAGCTCAAGCTTGGGTATGCCACCCCGGTTTCACCCCAAGAAATATCCAAGAAGTACAAGCGTCAAAGCTTGGGGATGCCCAAGGCATCCCCTTCTTCATCAATAAAAAGCTCAGGTCTGTCTAGACACTTCGTTTTTATTGTTTCATGCATAGTTGTGTTGTTCTTGGAGCGTCTTAGTTTTCATTTGCTTTGCTTTTAGTTTGTTTAGTTTGCTTGAATAAAGTAGTTTGGACCCCCGTTCTCGCTGTGTTGTTTCAAATAAGTTGCTTGGTGTTGGAAAGGAGTAGGAAGTTCCTGCTTGAAAGTGCAAGAGGAGCTTGCATTGACTGTGATTTAGACTTTAGCATGACATGCTAGGTGTTGTTTTGACCTTATGCTTAGCGATTATTGCTGTAGCATGTCTTGTTCCAAACAATTGGGATTGCTTAGTGTGCCTTGAAGAAATTATGCGTTGTTTTAGCATGCAAAAGCATAGTATTGTGGTATTCTCGTTTGATGATTTATTTGGGTTGACTTGGCACATGCTCACACCATTTTATGACTATGACAAGTCACCATAGCCTATATGATCATTTACTCCTTGAATTGTAGTACCACTATATGCTTTGATTAGTAATGTTTTGTCGCTCTGCATGATTATGGCCATTATTGCTCTTTTAGTTGGTAGTCTTTTGCTAGCCTCCACTTGTATGAGTAAGTTCTACTCATGCTTCCAACTCCCAATAAACCAAGTTATTCCAAAGTGTCCACTATAAACTCATATGCATGGTGTGTTACACCATTCCAAATATTTTTTTGTTTTCACTATCTTCCAATTAAAAACTATTTTGTTATGTGAAAACTTAGTTTTTAAAGCCCTCGCAAACTTGATGGCACACTTTATATTCTTTTCCCCCAATAAACTTGAACCATTGTGTCGTCTATGTTGTATATGCTTGCACTTATACGTTGGAATTAGCATAACCATGCTGTCATGGGAAATGTTTTCAACATTGCACTTGTACTTTGTACTCAGTTGATATCATGCTCTTTTGTCTATGGATGTCACCGGTGTGAAATAAAGAGGGAACTTGTAAGTCCATGGAGTATGTATTTTGTGTTAGAGAAACGCCTGGGCCGCTATCCTAAGCCATGCCTAATCATGGTGGAAACTTGCAGCATCACCATAGTGAGCTATCTATGAAGCATCCTCAATAAAAATCTATGCACATAGTAAATAAAAAGATCATTGAGATGCTCATTGTCTGCTTACCTTGTCATTTTGGTTATGGGATAGCTCCTGTACCATGTGCAAGGGGTACCTTGTTGGCGGTTCTCTATGATACGCATGTACTTACAATGACAAGAACTTACAGGTGACTGAAGTTGAGTAGCATGAGGTGTGGCCCTCGTACTCAAGGGACTTGAGATTGCCAACTTATACTTTTTCAAGCATATACTCCATAGTTTGTTCATTTTAACCTTAATCACTTCAAGATGCTTATGATAGGGGCAATGAGGGCTAAAAGCTAACAAGTACCATTATTTTTGGAAGCTCTTTTTGAAACTTGAAATCCCTTCTTCCCTTTGTGAAGGGCCTTTATTGCACTATTATTGAGTCTCCACCTTCTACATTTAGGCACCATTAAGAGAGCATAGTTGCCATTCTTAGTTCTATGTGTAGTGTCCCAAAACCTATTGATTGATGCATTTTGTGATATTACTTGTTCTTGTGCTACTTGTTTCTAGTCACCCTTGTGAACTTTGAAGGTGTCCTATGCATCTATTTGCTACTCTATGAGGGACAAGCTGATTGCCACTATGCCATGTTTGCTACTCTATGAGGTCACCCTTTATGATAAATCATAATTCATTTATTTTTCTTGTTACACTTGTAACTCAAATGAATCCCTTTATGATAAAATCATAAATCATTTATTTTCTTGTTACAATGATTTTCCACTTCATCTTGAAAGTCTTTGAAACGTTTTCAAATATTTCATACTTCTTTCTCATTAAGTGAATATTCACTCAAATTTCCAGACAAAGCATATGAAGTTGATGTCCATCGCTTACGACTACACATAATTTAGTCGTTCGTTCTTCTTTCGCCTTTGAACAAAGTTTTTAATTATCCCGAGAAAAATCTCACAAGTGTCACTTGATCAAATCAAAGACTCCAAAAATCCATGAAAATGGAGTTTCTTCATGTTTTCTTTCCAATATAATTTAAACGGCGATGTCACTTCGTAAGTGATCTTCCAATCATTTGTCTTGCGACATTTTAGCATTAGCTTTATGGATGTGATTTCTCCAACTAGATTTGTAAATCATCCATCTTATATGAAATACGGTAATTATTTGAATAACCTTTGTTCTCATAATACCTGATTTAAATAACAATTATTAAAACAAATCTTGAAGTCAAGCTTTGATGTCAACGAGAAATACAAACAAATGTTTGTTTGTTTGTTTTCGATGAACATCATCACATATTATGTTGCTAGTTACTTAGGCCATTGTGGTTCATGAATTGCGTCGTTCCGTATGAAATTTCATATCAACCAATTCGGTATCCAATACCCAAGAACCACATTGTTTAACAAGCAAAGAATACAACCATAACATGTATATCATCTATATACCTAAATTGGATATTTCCAATTTTTTCTTTTCTGCCAAATATATTTTATAGATTCTCTTTCAGCATTTCCTTTTCCTTTTAAAAGAATCTATCAACATCAAAAGTGGCGCCATATATATGACACATAGTCCAAAGCGTGTATATTCAAATAATAATACCTTTGGACTTGCACTTTGAAGTAGATCACCATCATCAAAATGATCGGTATTCTTTCAAAATCCATTCTTTAGTAATATTTTTAGTGTAGTAAACACTTTACATACATCTTCTATTCATCCTTATCATGATGACTTTCATGATCAAGCTAATGTAGCTTATAAAGGAGAATCGTGAGTATAACATTACTTTCCAAAACCTTTTTGGATGATTAGGAAGTCTAGCATCTCCAACCTTTGTAAATTCTCATCCAATATGAGAACATACATTATACTCTATCATATTGCAACCAAAAAATTGTTTTAGACATCGTTATATCTGCCACACATGATGGTTTCTGAAACAATTCTTTCAGCTCCTAGATAAACTTGATATTAAAACAATCAAGAATCATGGAGGCAAACATGATACTTAAGATACTAACACTGGAATTGTTACTCTCGATTTAATACGAATTATTAAATTTCAGAGAGTAAACAGAGTTTGCTGAAAGTTTGCAATACGACTTTAAACTTTATATTGACACTCAACACAATACGATACCAGTTCATAAAGTATATATCCAGAATTCTATAGTTCTATTATCTGAATTACAACTATGCATAAGGTGGTGAACGAATGCCAATGACTACAGCAAATTATGCAAATTCATTTTAATTTAATTTATGATAAATTGAGTTCTACTAATCCAAATTAGAAATGAGCTCCCACTCAAAAACGACACCCCTCGTGCCTTTTTGGTGATTATATGAACCAAATCCACTACTCCAAGTCCGATCATCACGTGAGTCGGTGTAGATTCAAAGGCGAGCATCAAATGGGCATCATATCTTTCATATTACTCAAGCTTAACCTTTTGGTCCATGTTCCGAGGCCATGCATGTACATGCTAGGCTCGCCAAGTGAGAACCTTAGTATTCGTGTGTAACTGTCTTACACCCGAGATATGCTCGTGGATTCAAGTACACCCGATCATCACGTGATGTCTTGAAGCGACGAAACATTTTCGGTGCATACTTAAGGAAGAACACATTTTTATCTTAATATTTAAATGAGGGATCTTCTTATTATGCTAATAAAACGCCAAACAAGCGATATAAGATGCAATCAAACATCACATGTTAATAAGTGAAAAGATATGGTTCCCGCATATGATCTCCATCATGTGCACCGTGGTATGATATCTATCATACCTCTATGTGTAAGGCCAAGGTCTATGAAACCAACACGTTATGTGTGTTGTAAGAGTATCATCTCATACTTCTACTTACAACATCACTATAAACTAGCCCAGCAACAATCTAAACTAGACGCCTCTAATTTATCCATTGCAAGTTTTACGTGGCTTAGGGATTTCGAAGAAAGAACCGTTCTTACCTACAAACATGAACCACAATGAGGATAACCAAATTGTTGACAACTCATTGCAAATTAGATATTGACTATAGTAGGAGAGACAGACACCCGCTAGCCACTTATGCAAAACTAGTTGCATGTCAAGCGTGGAACAGGTCTCATGTGCGAGGACATGTAAAGTTTGTCCGGACCACTTCATCCCACTATGCTACCAATATCCAAAGTACAACTAAGATGCAATAAAATGATCATCATCGCCCACATACTCATATGTGTACTACCCGTGCAAAGCATCTACGCATAGATCCGGCTCTGATACCACTGTAGGGTTCGCAGCATAGAAAACAAAAAATTTCCTACGATGGGAACTATGTACCAATATCTTATCTACTAGATACAAACAACGGGCGGATGTATATCCGTAGAGAACATACCCTTGAAGACCGACAAAGCTTAATGATTCCAAACTCGTGGTTGATGTAGACGATCTCTTGTTGATCTCAAGATCGAGAGGAAATCCTAGTGCCGCAAAACAACAGCGCATCCGTGCTCGCACACACGTACAAGACACCGAGCAACCTCCGCCTCCTCGCTCCAGCGATGCAGCGGAAGCACGACTCTTTCTTGCCGAATAGGCACCGAGAACATGTATCTCGCTAGTCCGAGACCATGGGGGTTAAATTCTAGAGGGGGAGAGAGATCCTTCACGAGGAGGTGTGCTTTGAGAGGAGGAGAGGGGGGCCTTTTATAGGGAGAGGGGAGGGTCACCCCAAGGGGCATGGCTCCAACCATGGTGGCTGCCCCACCTCTTCCACATTCATGTGGGTGGAGCTCCCACTCAAAATGAAAATCCTCCACTCCCATAAAAGAGCCTCCACTCAAAAATCCACTCACATGCATTAAATTTCCACCAAATTTAATGCAAGATCTCATTTAAATAAAACTCTTTTATTAATTTAGAATTTTTTTAATTAATTTAATTAACAAACATTCACATAAAACCCCTTGCTAGTATTCAATTTCACATGCAGAACCAGTTTCAGCAATTTCAACCGAAACAGTTTCGGTGTCTAGTGAAATAAATTCCCGCGCTTGTTATTCTTTCTGGCATGAAAATTTTGCTCCAATTAGATGTCGGTGTCTCTTAAGTGTGCCACCCTACGGTTCGCGAATAATGCGGACATCATCGATACCCTTCTCTGATCAATAATCAGAAGCGGGACCTGGATATCCATGCTGACTCCCACACATTCAACGATGACTTTCCTGTGATCGTCGGAACCTTTTACGCTAGTATCTTAATCCCTTTGTTTCACGATATATTACATGTCCGAGATTCGATCATCTGTATCTCCATACCTAGTTTGATCTTGTTACCGACATGCACTCTTTTCTCGTTCCCGTGATATAACATTCTAGTGATCAAATCACTTGCTTGCAAGCTAACCAATGTGATATCACCGAGAGGGCCCAGAGTATATCTATCCGTCATCAAGATGAAAAAATTCCACTATCAATCCATGATCCTCAACATATCACTTTAGTAGTTCTGAATCCATCTTTATAATCACCCAGTTACAGTGTGACGTTTGATGTCATCAAGAAACACTTCCGGTGTTAGTGATTGACATGATCTCATGGTCTAAGGATTAGGATCACTTCGTAAGTTGTTATAGCAATATAAAATCATTGACTTTGATCGTAATGCTATACTTCAGATGAATGTTCATCACATCATTACACTAATGTTGTGACCTCGTTATTAACAACATCCAATGCCCATGATCAAGAAACCTTGATCATCTTGTTAATCAACGAGCTAGTTTATAAGAGAGGCATAACTATGAACTTCCTTTTTGTTTATTAAACACACATGTATTAACGTTTCCGTATTAATACAATTATAGCATGCAAAATAAACATTTATCATAAATAAGGAATACGATAATAACCACTTTATTATTGCCTCTCGGGCATATTCCCTTCACATTTATGGATTGAAGCAAGCATCCCGGAGTTGGAATCAATGTTTTGATAAGGTAATCAAAAGTTTTGGTTTTATACAAACTTATGGAGAAGCTTGTATTTACAAGAAAGTGAGTGGGAGCTCTGTAGCATTCTTAATACTATATGTAGATGACATATTGTTGATTGGGAATGATGTAGACCTTCTTAATAGTGTCAAGGATTATTTGAATAATAGTTTTTCAATGAAAGATCTTGGCGAAGCAGCTTACATATTAGTCATAAAGATTTATATAGATAGATCGAGACGCCTAATATCATTGTCACAGAGTACATATTTGGACAAAGTTCTAAAGAGGTTTGGAATGGAAGATAGCAAGAAAGGGTTCTTGCCCATGTTGCTAATACGACCTTGAGTAAAACTCAAAGTCCCGCAATGGCGTAAGATAGAGAAAGGATGAGTAAGACTCCTATGCCTCGACCATAGGATCTCTTATGTATGCCATGCTATGTACTAGACCCAACATTGCATATCTTAGTTTGACTAGCAGATATCAAAGTGATCCAGAGTGGATCATTGGACATGATCAAAAACATCCTTAAGTACTTGAGAAGAACTAAGGATATGGTTCTTTCTTATGGAGGTGATGAACAACTCGTTGTTAATGGTTACACCGATGCTAGTTGGAACACCGATCCGGATGATTCTAAATCTCAATCTGGATACATATTTACTTTGAATGGTGTAGCAATTAGCTGGAGGAGTGCAAAGAAAAGCGTTGTGGCGAGATCTTCAACTGAATTGAAATACATAGCTGCTTCGGAGGCTTCACAAGAGGATATGGATGAAGGAGTTCATTACAAATCTTGGTGTGGTTCCAAGTGCGCTGGACCCAATGTATATCTCTTGTGATAACATGGGCGCCATAGCCAATGCGCAAGAACCAAGGTCACACAAGAAGCTGAAGCACATCAAGCTACGTTTTCACGCTATTCGAGAGCATGTCCAAGATAGTGACCTAAATATTTGCAAAGTACACACATATCTGAATGTGGCGGATCCGTTTACTAAACCTCTCCCGAGGGCAAAACATGACCAGCACCAAACCGCCATGGGTGTTCGGTATATTACCATGTAATCTAGATTAGTTGACTCTAGTGCAAGTGGGAGACTATTGGAGATATGCCCTAGAGGCAATAATAAAATTGGTTATTATTATATCTTTGTGTTTATGATAAATGTTTACATTCATGCTATAATAGTATAAACAGAAACATTAATACTTGTGTGATTTGTAAACTAAATTAGAGTCCCTAGTAAAGCCTCTTTGTAATACTAGCTTGTTGGTTTATAGATGATCGTGGTTTTCCGATCATGAACATTGAGATGTTATTAACAACAAGATCATATCATTAGGAGAATGGTATGATGGACATACTCCTATAGATAAGCGTAGCATAAAGATCATGTCATTTCAATAGTTTGTTTGCTATAAGCTTTCTGATACGTAGTAACCTAATTCCTTCGACCAAGAGATCATGCTAATCACCATCACTGGAAGGATGCTTTTATGACATCAAACACCACACCATAACTGGGTGGATATAAAGGTGGCATTGAGTGTTCAGAAAGTATGTGTTGAGGCACATGGATAAAGAGTGGGATTTGTACATCCATATGACAGATAGATATACTATGGGCCCTCTCGGTGGAATGTCATCCAATTAGATTGCAAGCATGTGACTGGCTCACAAGGGATCACATATCACGGTAACGATAAAAGAGTACTTATCGGTAACGAGGTTGAACTAGGTATGTAGAGATACCGACGATCAAACCTCGGATAAGTAAACTATCGCGAGACAAAGGGAAATTGGTATCGTATGTAAGTGGTTCATTCGATCGCAAAGTAATCGTATAAATATGTGGGATCCATATGAATTTCCAGATTCCTCTATTGGTTATTGATCGGAGAAGTGTCTCGGTCATGTCCGCATAATTCACGAACCGTAGGGAGACACACTTAAGGATTCGATGTTGTTTAGTAGATATGGAATGTAAGTAGGGAAATCAGATGTTGTTAGGAGTCTCGGATGGGATCCGGTATATCATGAGGAGATCCGGAATGGTCCGGAGAATAAGATTCATATAAGGAAAGTCTGATTCCGAAGTTCGGGAATGATTTCGATGTTTTCATCGGAGAGGTTCTAGAAGGTTCACTGGACCGGAAGGGGAATGGTCCATGAATGTGTCATGGGTAAGTGGAATGATTGGATCATGTCCTAGGTCACTTGGTTGGGCATTTGCGACAGAGACTTAAATCTCTAAATTGAAAGTCAAAAGGGAGGTTTGAAAAGTCAAACTAGAACAATAGTTTCCTAGTGGAAGAAGGAAAGAGTCCTTCCTTCTATCCAACTTGGGTTTGGGCATGGATTCAAACTCCCCTCTCTCAAGGATGACCCCCTCTCATAAATAGAGGGGGAGGGCTGCCCCAAGACCAGACAACACCAGCCCTCCCCACCGTGCGCGGCCGCCGCCCAAGTCGCCGCCGACACCACCTCCTCCTCTCTGGCCTTCTAAACCTAGATTGCAGGAAACCCTAGATCCACCATAACTCGCACCGGCTTAGGCGAAGCCCTGCGGGATCTTCCCTTTACTTCCGACACCACGCCGTCGTGCTTCCCGAATCACGAGGGGAGAACTACAACCTCCGCTGCCTGCTGGAACAAGGGAGAGGAAGGTCTTCATCGAATCGACGTGTGACCGATCGCAGCGCCTTAACGCTTGGGAAGGATCGTCTACGTGATCTTGAGATCAGCAAGTGTACAACTACATCATCCATGAGAATCTGCTCTTGTTAACTGTTTTGGAATCTTCGAGGGTGAGTACTCTAATCGACTCGTTGCTACAATCTAGTAGATAGATCTTGGCTTGTTTGTGTGCATGCTGTAGAAATTTTTTCTTTTCTGTGCTACGAACCCCTACACATAGTTCACTAGAGGTGCTCTCCTTAGATAAACAACATGGCATGAAGGGTAAACAAATTACAGCAGGGCAATTGACAGGAACTGAGCAAGGCATAACAATTCAATTACTAGTCAGAAAGATCCTATGAGATTCGATTGCGCAATACAACAAGATACATCGACCGCCATCCAACTACATCTATGACTAGAAGTCCAACTTCAGGTTATCATCCGAACCCCCTCCAGTATTAAGTTGCAAGCAACAGACAAAGTGTGTAAGGTAAACAGTCCACATGTTCCATGAACAAGAGACCGTTGTTTTGTCCCTAGTAGCAACAACACATCTACAACCGAAGAGTATTGTCACTTCCCTTGGAGCATAAATACCCCCTCTTAGAGTCACTAGCAACTACTTGGCCAAGATAGCTACTAACAACGGAGAGCATGCAAGATCACAAACAACACAGACATGATAGAATCATAAAGACAAAACCATTAATCAAACCAGCATAATAATCTCAATATCCATCGGATCCCCGCAAACACAACATGCATGATTACAAATAGATTAGATCTTGATCATGAACGGATCTCATAAGATCTATACATGAAAGCACAAAGGAGGAGATACAACCATCTAGCTACTACATGGACCCATAGTCCAAGGTGGAACTACTCACGCATCATACCGGAGAGAAGGACTCCGAGATGATCTCCCCTCCGGCAGGGTGCCGGGAAGAACTTCAGATCCCCCCGATCTAGGGACGATGGTGGCGGCGGCTATAGACGGTTTCGTGGAGATTTGATCGGGTGCTTAGGGTTTCTGCATCGGGGGCTTCTTATAGGCGAAGGGGGAGGCTGAGGCGGTGGCCAGGGGCCCCACACCCTAGCCAGGCGGGGGCCCACCTGTGGCCGTGCCTGGTGGGGGTGTGGCCCCTCTTGTCTATTGCTTGAAACAAACGGTCTCTTGTCTGTTGCTTGCAACTTAATATTGGAGGGGGTTCGGATGATAACCTGAAGGTGGACTTCTAGTCATAGATTCAGTTGGATGGCGGTCTATGTATATTGTTTTATTGCCCAATCGAATCTCATAGGATTTTTTGTCTGGTATTGCATTGTTATGCTTTGCTCAGTTCCTGTCAATTGTCCTGCTGTAAGTTGTTTACCCTGTAGGGTTTGCAGCATAGAAAACAAAAAAATTCCTATGAAGGGAACTATGTACCAAGATCTATCTACTAGATACAAACAACGGGCGGATGTATATCCGTAGAGAACATACCCTTGAAGACCGACAAAGCTTAACGAGTTGAACTCGTGGTTGATGTAGACGATCTCTTGCCGATCTCAAGATCGAGAGGAAGTCCTAGCGCCGCAAAGCAGCAGCGCATCCGTGCTCGCACACACGTACAAGACACCGAGCAACCTCCGCCTCCTCGCTCCAGCGATGCAACGGAAGCACAACCCTTTCTTGCCGAATAGCCACTGGGAACATGTATCTCTCTAGTCCGAGACAAGGGAATAAATTCTAGAGGGGGAGAGAGATCCTTCACGAGGAGGTGTGAGTGAGAAAGAGGAGAGGGGGTGCCTTTTATAGGAGGAGGGGGGCACCCAAGGGGGTGGCCGCCGGCCATGGGGGCTGCCCCCTCCCCTCCTTCATTCATGTGGGTGGACACTCCACTCATAAAAACTCTTTCAATTTCCTCCACTCAAAATCCCACTCAAACTTGCAATTAAATTTCCACCAAATTTAATGCAAACTCTCATTAAATAAAACTATTTTTATTTATTCAGAATTTTGTCAATTACTTTAATGACAAACATTCACATATAACCCCTTGCTAGAATTCTATTTCACATGCAAGAACACTTTCTGCTATTTCACCCGAAAACCTGTTTCGGTATATAGTGAAATAAATTCTTGCGCTTGTTATTCTTTCTGGCATTAAATATTTGCTCCAATTGGATGTCAGTGTCTTTTAAGTGTGTCACCCTATGGTTCGCGAATAATGCGGACATGATCGAGACCCTTCTCCGATGAATAATCAGTAGCGGGACCTGGAGATCCATACTGACTCCCACACATTCAACGATGACTTTCCTGTGATCGCCGGAACCTTTTACGCTTGTATCTTAATCCCTTTTTTCATGATATATTACATGTCCGAGATTCGATCATCGGTATCTCCATACCTAGTTTGATCTCGTTAATGACATGCACTCTTTTCTCGTTCCCGTGATATAACATTCTAGTGATCAAATCACATGCTTGCAAGCTAACCAATGTGATATCACCGAGAGGGCCCAGAGTATATCTATCCGTCATTGGGATGAAAAAATTCCACTCTTGATCCATGAGTCTCAACATAACACTTTAGTAGCTTTGAAGCCATCTTTATAATCACCCAGTTATGGTGTGACGTTTGATGTCAACAAGAAACTCTTCTGGTGTTAGTGATTGGCATGATATCATAGTCTAAGGATTAGGATCACTTCGTAAGTTTTTTATAGCAATATAAACTCAATGACTTTGATCGTAATGCTATACTTCGGATGAATGTTCATCACATCATTACTAATGTTGTGATCTTGTTATTAACAACATCCAATGTCTATGATCAGGAAACTGTGATCATCTTGTTAATCAACGAACTAGTTTATGAGAGAGGCATAAGTAGGAACTTTCTGTTTGTTTATTAAACACACATGTATTAACGTTTCCGTATTAATACAATTATAGCATGCAAAATAAACATCTATCATATACTTGGAATACACATAATAAACACTTTATTATTGCCTCTCAGGCATATTCCCTTTAGTCTCCCGCTTGCACTAGAGACAATAATCTAGTTACATAGTGATGTATCTAACACCCATGGAGTTATTGTGTAGATTATGTTTTGCTCTAGGGAGAGTTTTAGTCAATGGATCTGCTACATTGAGATCAGTATGTACTTTACAAATCTTTATATCTCCATCCTTGACATGCTCGCGGATGAGTTAAACCGGCACTTAATATGCTTGGAATGCTTGTGAGACCTTGGCTCTTTGACATTGGCAATGGCACCATTGTTGTCACAATAGATCACCATTAGGTCCAACGCGTTTGCAACCACACCTAGTTCGGATATGAACTCCTTCATCCAAACTGCTTCCTGAGCCGCTTCCGAAGCAGCAACATATTCGACCTCCATAGTTGATCCCGCCACCACAGGTTGTTTGGAACTCCTCCAACTAACCGCTCCGACATTCATGAGAAATATGTATCCGTATTGAGACTTAGAGTCATCCAGATCGGTGTCAAAACTAGCGTTGACATAACACTTAGCGACGGGCTCTTCTTCACATCCGTATACAAGAAACATATCCTTAGTTCTTCACAAGTACTTAAGGATATTCTTGACCGCTTTCAGTGTTCCGAACCTGGATCCGATTGGTACCTACTAGTCAAACTAATAGCATGTGCCACATCCGGTCTTGTACATAGCATGGCGTACATTATAGAGCCTATGGCTGAAGCATAGGGGACTTTGTCCATTTTCTCTCTTTCTTCCGTCGTAGCCAGACTTTGAGTCTTACTCAATGTCGTGCCTTGTGTCATAGGTAAGAACCCCTTCTTACTATATTCCATTTTAAACTTCTTTAGAATCTTATCAAGGTATGTACTTTGCGATAGCCCTATTAGGAGCCTAGATCTATCTCATAGATCTTTATGCCTAATATGTATGCCGCTTCACCTAGGTTCTTCATTGAAAATTTGCTGTTTAGATAACTTTTAACACTGTTTAAAAGATCTATATCATTTCCGATCAATAATATATCATCCACATATAGTATCAGAAATGCCACATTGTTCCCACTCACTTTCTTGTAAATAAAAGCTTCTCCATAAGTTTGGACAAATCCAAACTCTTTGATCACCTCATCAAAGCGGAGATTCCAACTTCGTGATGCTTGCTTCAATCCATAGATGGATCGCTGAAGCTTGCACACCTTTTTAGCATCCTTAGGATCGACAAAACCCTTTGGTTGTATCATATACAACTCTTCTTCAATATTACCATTGAGAAACGTGTTTTTGACATCCATCTGCCATATCTCATAATCGAAATATGCAGCAATTGCTAACATAATCCTAACTGATTTTAGCATCGCTATGGGAGAGAATGTCTCATCGTAGTCAACTCCTTGAATTTGTCGAAACCCCTTTGCAACAAGTCGAGCTTTATAGACGGTTACATTACCATCAGCATCAGTTTTCCTTTTGAAAATCCATTTGTTCTCCACGGCCTTTCGGTCATGAGGTAAGTCCACCAAGTTCCAAACTTGATTTTCATACATGGATTCCATCTCGGATTTCATGGCTTCTAACCATTTGATGGAATCCTGGATCATCATCGCTTGTTCATACGTTTCAGGGACATCAATTTCATCAACCATGAAATTCATGATAGGATTTCCCTATAGCTCGGGAGCTGCACGCGTCCTGCTAGACCTGCGAGGTTCGGTAGTACTCTCTTTTGGAGTTTCATGATCATTATAATTAGTTCCTTCTTCAACTGGTGAAGCCAACTCCGGAACGACTTCCGGCGCTACGCTACTCGCCAAACTTTGAAGAGAAGGTTCAATAACCTCTTCGAGTTCTACCTTCCGACTACTCACACCTTTCATGAGAAACTCTTTCTCTAGAAAGGATCCATTCTTGGCAACAAAAAGCTTGCCCTTAGATCTGTGATAGAAGGAATACCCAATTGTTTCCTTAGGGTATCCTATGAAGACGCATTTTTCCGCTTTGGCTTCGAGTTTATCCGGTTGAAGTTTCTTCACATAAACATCGCATCCCCAAACTTTAAGAAATGATAGCTTAGGTTTGTTTCCAAACAATAATTCATATGGTGTCTTTTCAACGGATTTAGATGGTGCCTGATTTAAAGTGAATGCAGCAGTTTCTAGTGCATAACCCCAAAATGACAACGGCAAGTCCGTCAGGGACATCATAGATCGGACCATAACTAATAAAGTATGATTACGACGTTCCGACACACCATTTCGTTGTGGTGTTCCGGAAGGTGTGAGTTGTGAAACAATTCCACACTCTTTCATGTGAGTGCTAAACTCGTAACTTAGATACTCACCTCCACGGTCGGACTGTAGAAATTTGATCTTTCTATTACGATGATTTTCCACTTCATTATGAAATTACTTGAACTTTTCAAATGTTTCAGACGTGTGTTTCATCAAGTAGATATAACCGTATCTACTCAAATCATCCGTGAAAGTAACAAAATAACTATATCCACCTCGTGCCGACACACTCATTGGACCACATACATCAGAATGTATGATTTCCAATAAATCTGTTGCCCGTTCCATTGAACCAGAAAACGACGTTCTAGTCATATTGCCCATAAGGCATGGCTCACATGTATCAAATGATTCAAAATCAAGTGATTCCAAAAGTCTATCCGAATGGAGCTTCTTCATGCGTTTAATGCCAATATGACCTAGACGGCAGTGCCACATATATGCGGATATATCATCATTTAGTTTATTTCTTTTAGCATCAACATTATGAATATGTGTAACATTATTATCGAGATCCAAAAGAAATAAACCATTCATCATCGGTGCATGACCATAAAAGATTTCATTCATATAAATAGAACAACCATTGTTCTCGGATTTAAATGAATAACCACTTCGCATCAAACACGATCTAGATACAATGTTCATGCTCGGTGCTGGCACCAGCTAACAATTCTTCAAGTTTATTACTAATCCCGATGGAAAATGGAGAGGCAGCGTTCCGACGGCGATCACATCAATGCTTGATCCATTGCCGACACACATCTTGACCTCACCCCTTGCTAGCGGTCGCTTGTTCCGCGGCCCCTGATTCTAGTTACAAATATTAGCAACTGAACCGGTATCAAATACCCAGGTGCTACTGCGAGCACTATTCAAGTACACATCAATAACATGTATATCATATATACCTTTTTTTGACTTGTCGGCCTTCTTGTCTGCCAAATACTTGGGGCAGTTGCGCTTCCAGTGGCCAGTCCCCTTACAATAGTAGCACTCGGTATCAGACTTAGGTCCAACTCGGGGTTTCTTTCAGGCACTGCAACCGGCTTGCCGCCCTTACTTCCCTTCCGTTTTCCCTTCTTGACTTTCTTTAAACCAGTGTTCTTATTGATCATCGACACTTTATGTTCCTTTTTGATCTCCACTTCTACAGTTTTAAGCATTGATAGAAGCTTGGGGAGAGACTTCTTCATGCCTTGCATATTATAGTTCATCACGAAGCTCTTATAGCTAGGTGGCAGAGACTACAGAACATGATGGATGCCTAAGTCAATGGGAATCGATATTCCCAAGGACACAAGCTTATCGGCGTAACCCGACATCTTGAGTACATGATCACTAATGGAGTTGTGCTCTTCCATCATGCAGCTAAAGAACTTTTCTGAAGCATTGTATCTCTCTACATCAGCATGTGTGTCGAAAATCATTTTCAACTCACTCATTGTATCAAATGCATTGCCGTTTTCGAAACGCTTTCGAAGTTCCGGCTCTAGCCCATACAATATGCCGCAATGAACTAATTTGTGGTCCTCTGTAACATCTTAGTATTAGAGCTCAGAAATAATATGAACCCAGATGTGTGCATTGCATTCATGCATAGAAAACCTGAACAATTTTCGCGCTTTTGAACAAAACTTGTCAAAGTGATTGAAGCTTCTCTTAATTTGATTGAATGGAAGTAGATCATCAAGTTGACTGTGATAAGTTTCAACATGACCTTTGCTAAAACCTTATTTGGGTAAGCATGATGTGATATAAAGGTAGATCAGATAGAATAAATGATATTCATAATACATTGCTTAAATAAGTAATATCTGATCCTTAAGGGATTCTATCATCATATTCAGCACAACAATTCATAAGTGCCAAGTTAAGATTACAAACTAAAGTAACATAAATGTAATGACTAATCCTGGCCTATCTTATTCTTATCTATTCTTACTATGAGTGTCATAGTAATACCTAACTTTAACTCTTTAATGAGTTTGGGCTGGAAAGAGACTAAGTCAAAATCATTCACCATATATCTTTCTTTCCATATCAATCCTTATCATCTCTATTGAATCCTATCCCTATAATTGTTTTTATCAACATTGCGTAATCAATTATTGATTCACCAATTCTTAACCTATTAGTTCTTGACCTATCAACTCTTGTTCTTATTACAGCATTCACTTAAGGTTTATAAAGAAAGAAGTAAGAAGAGGTAAATAGTGATGCTAGTTTCAGATGTCATCTATTGGATAAGAATGATTGAAAAGAATCCAATCAATAGGATAATTGATGGAGTTAAATCCCTCCTAGATAAATAGAAGAATTATTTATATTACCCAATCATATGGTAGTAAAGAAGATTACAAGGATGAA
Source organism: Avena longiglumis (assembly GCA_030063025.1). Taxonomy (NCBI): domain Eukaryota; kingdom Viridiplantae; phylum Streptophyta; class Magnoliopsida; order Poales; family Poaceae; genus Avena; species Avena longiglumis. The sequence continues at coordinate 447,759,416 of CP125974.1, read as the reverse complement.
GCCTGAAGATAGTTACCAGGAGTAGTTCTATTGGATCAAGTAGGTATAGTCAATGAATTATATCCCTTAACCCAATAGAGCTAAACAGGAAATAATTATAATGCAACTGTAATGTCGAATTGATGAAGCCTTGATTAGCCAACTGGAAACCTAAACCATAAAGGATCAAAAGATTATAATAATCATGCCTTATTCACCAAGATTGAATGCTTATATCATGTATAAGTGACATTGGTGGATAGAACATTATTGAACCCTAGTCTGGATATATTATCCTAGGTTAACCATTGCAAGTCACAATAATATAATGTAAGGTTGGTGTATGAGTTACTAGAGTAAATATAAGACAATATGATTCAATTAAAGCCAGTATAGCATGGAGTTGTGGAAGTAGTGTTATTTATTTTGAAGGAGAATAAGTCTTAGAGAAAGGTAGTTGGATACATACATCTGATGGAGGAATATTAGTGATGGATGACTAATGAAGATTATGAGTGGAGTTTGAAGGAACTACTTGTTGGATGGAAGGTTATCAATAGTAGAGTAGTGGATATAATTTAGAATGAATATAACGAAACTATAAAAGATTCAATGTCAAGCTCATTAGATTTATCAATGAGTTTAGAAGAATAATAGGTGAATAAGAATATTTTTGTGAAGGAAAGCTCATCATGTTAACCATGAAGATAGTTAGAAATAAATAGTATATCTAGGAAAGGAATTCCTTAATTAGAAATCCAGGATTGTGAATTATGGAAGATAGACATTCTTGTTAAAACAACCAACTCTAAATCTTAAACCAAGTATAATGTCCATTCAGGGAATTGATCCATCATCTTATATCCATAACACTTTATAGAAATATCTTCTTATAGCAAATCACATAAGCACATCTCTGTCAATTCCAACCATCATGACTATATGTTCTTAAGAGTATAATTACCAATTCCTTGCTATAAAAAAATTTATATGTAAATTTCTATTTTAAAAATGTTATGTCATCAACTATCACAAACAGAAGACAATATGCTTAGTTATTAAATATTTTCTCACATCAACAAAGAAAAATAAGTAAATTAAAAATCCTAAACTTCTTTGTTTATCATAATAGAATATACACATTGCCATTTTCCAAATCAATGGGAGTATTAATAACCATACAAATTTCTTTTGTATTTCATGCATCAAATAATGATATAGGATCATCACATAAAAAAATTCTATTTAAACTATGAGCCAACTAGAGTTAAGTTTTATAAACAAATAAGAATATATCATTCAATAAATCCATGGTTAAAAGTGGAAAAAAATAATAATAAGAAAAGCTTCTACAAAATACTAAAAGGGGTTCATATTAAGAAAATAAAAGAAAGATAAAAAGATTATATAATAAAAGTTCACCAATGATACTAAAGATATTTTAGTATTACTACAATTATTCAGCAAATAAATTCTACAAAGAAAAGTTCAAATTAAAGATTATATACAAATCTGAAAAGGAAAACAGAAAATAGAAAAATAGAAAACAAATAAAAAAACAAAACCTGGCCGTGGCCCAACTTCTCTTTCCTTATCCAACGCCCATGTGCAGCCCACAATAGCCCAGCAACCAGCCCAATTCGTTTCCATCTGTGACTGACAAGTGGGACCAAAGAAGGACCGTGGGTTGAGTTTAAAGAATCGCTAGGGGGTTTTCCGCAAAAGTCACGTCGTCGTCATCCTCACGCACATAAGCAGCTCGCTAGAGGAGCTCGCCGCCACCCGATGCCGTCATCATCGTCCTTGTGCCATGATCAACGCCGCCGTCGCCAGGAGAGGATAAGGAGACCACCGCGACATCCCTTCTCGTCCTCATCCTCAATTTCCCCCTCTGAAACCCTCTCTACCTCTTTTCCCCAACCATGCCGAGAACCCTTGCTCGGAGGTGAGCCGGAGCCGGCGATTTCGTGCTCGCCTCGGCTAGATAAGACCACGGTGGATATCGCTGTGCTCTTCTTGTTTGATTGCCCCAACTTGCAACCGCGGAGGAGGAGTAAATCAATCCAATCGAACCCTCTGTTCCCGACGCTGTTCGTCGACCTCACGTCATCTCCGACCGCGCCTCGCCAAATCAAGCACACCATCGCGTCCTGGTGAGTCACTGAGTCTCCTAGCATGCGCTGATGCTTTGTTTGCTTCCTAAATCCACGCCACCGTAATCACCCGCAAGCATCGCCGCATAAGCTCGTCGTCGGTTACTCTCCTATGACCAAAAACTAGCGGCGCCACCACTATCCTACTCGCCTTGTTGTTCTGGTTCGAACAAGCCCCTGCACACCCGCTAGCTCGCACGCTACTGCTCTCCTCGCCGTCGTCTGCCATTCCACCGACGAGGTGACGTCAGTTTGAGATCACCCTGGCCACGTCAACGAGTTTGACCGGTCTTTGTGTCACGTGGCATGTGACATGGCATAGGGCCCATATGTCAATGACTGGGGGTAGCCAATTAGTGACTGAGGTGGCCACTGGCCCAATGGTCAGTGACTCAGGCTAGATGTAGGTGATGTGTAAAAATTTAATTCCTAATTAAGAAATAAATAAAATGTTATAAGCTTAATTATTAATATTCCAGAAATTAAATAAATGGTTAAATCTTGTTTAATTAATAACTTTTGATTTATAATTCAGAAAAATGTGTATAATATATGAAAATTTGTAGAAAAATAAAATCTACAACTTAAACTTATTATCAAATAATATTTTGATGATTATTTAAACAATTATGGTTTCATAAGAATTTTAAAAGAAATCAAACTTAGATAATTCATATTCCAATAATGGTAAATATTAGAAATATGAATAAAATACCAAAAAGCTTAGAAAAATAAAGACTATAACTTAAAACTATAATCATGCATTATTATTTCACTTACTTAAATATTTATTATTTATTAAGTATTTTTAAAGAATTAAATCTTATAAAATCATATCTTATTATTTATAAATCTTAAAAATAAATATAATATACCAAAATGATCACAAAAAGAATATCTACATGTTAAAAATATAATATTCCAGTTTTGAGTTAATTAAAAATTTAGATATTTTAATAACTCAAATTTATACTTATTTACTTAATTAATAATTCATATAAGAATAAATAAAATTTGTTAATATTCAACAAATGAGTCAATTAAGTCTAATAAATAATATTAGTCTTAAATATTAACAATATGAAGCCATAATGGTTTAAAACATTATAAACACCTTTTTATTACATTATCTTCAACCTTAAGTGAAGATTATATTCTCAAAGGATTCCAATTCATGATAAAAACCTTAAAGAACAACTTGTGAATAAATCAGATCCTTTCTGTCTACTTTAACCACCAGATTACAAAAAAAACTATCACAACACTATTGTAAGTCCATAAGTAGTTAAGTAATATTAAATTCATAAACTATAACCCCTCATCTATAAAAGGTAAATGGTACTATTCCATTATAAACTCAATAAACCACTACACCAAGTAAAAGTATAATCATTCTTAAGTAACCTTAAAGCAACATTACCAAGTACACAAGGTACAAAGGTTATAAACATTATACTTTCAAACTATCTTTATTTCAAAGTTAACTTTAGTCTACAAGAATCTAATTATAACACTATAAGCATTATTATATGTTTTATAGTTAACTTTGGTCTGAACTAGTTAAGTTATAAAGCATCTCAAGCCAAAACTATTCAGGGAAGCACAAATAACATCGACCACCACTAACTAATCACAAAGATTGTTTAAACCTTAGAAAAGAAAACTTTTCTTCAAATGTTATTCTTTTTGCCACTTCAAACAAGAACTCTTATATAAGCAATCTTGAATAACATTTCATAGGTGTATATTTTATTGCTGCATAAATAGGTGTTGTTCACACACACTCACAAGCCCTAATAAGAAGCATAAGTGTGAAACTTATCTAAAAGGACAACGCATTATAAAGTAACCATTTCCGGAATCCAAACCCTAGAACCACGTTATCCCCGGGATTCGCGTTTATAACATGCATCACATTACTTTTGCATAAGAACATATTGCTTCTTTAAACATTAGTCCTTACCGGACCAATGATGTTGATTTCAGATTTTGGATCTTGAAGACCGTGAGTGCATAATCTTGCAATCACAAAAGGCAAGTTCACACTTGCTCATGTCCTTTGGTTATTTTCTGTAAAGTATTTTATAAATCCAATGTGGACATCACCTGCATTTGAAAAAGGTCCGAAAACACTATTTTCATAATAATGTGATTATAAGTTATCACCATGAGGTACTAACTTACTATAAAAGTTCCGGTAGTAAAGGAACATAATATCTAGGACTTAACAACCAATATCGCCAGTGATTCTTGCGCCGTATATTACGCGTTAACAATGAGATTTGGAATGGGACAGAGAAGTTAGTTGTATACTTTTCCTCTTGTATGGAGGCAAGATGACCTTAACGTGACGTTGTGATTCCTTGTGCGGATCCAACATATGGGTGGGCACCCTTACGCCCCACACTTTTGGTGTCTAGATTATCTATGGATAGTGTTTAGTGGATGGACCATTTAATATGGCACTTGCCAGGGCAACACCAAGTCATAGAGTCATCGGGAAATCATTAGGGTTTTAGCCTGCCTGAAAGGGGGCTTAACGAAGGTGAGCTAGCCCGAAGGATCATGCAGACATATGAGGTCGCGGAGAGGGCAGTGATTGGCTTGGACCAACTACTGGGCCCCACAACAAGGAATTGTGGACGGGTAAGCTGCCCGGTTGTGCAACAAGGATGTAACATCCCAAAAATCATGATTTCAAATTTTCCATATCATCCATGCATTCACAATCATTTTAGGATAATTTTCAATGCCATTTCAAATCAGAAACATTTGAATGTCTATTATTTTATGTAAGCAAGGCACTGGCCCAATGCTACTCTCTAGTTTGAGATTAATTTTTTTTAACCACAGATATTTGATCCTAAGTTTGTTTGATAATTTCCGAAGTTTGGACAAAGTTTTCAAAACAAAGAATGAATTTAAAACCATTTTTATACCTTTAATAAACAATGGTAAAGACAGTGTTTTATTTTAAAATTTCAAAGGACCAGAGTAAGTTTGATTGAACAACAGTGCTAGATGATCAATTAAGAGCTGGATCCATCCTACAAATTTCAGAACAAATTTGAATTCATTTTGGTTTGAAAATCATTTGAAAATGTTTTCAGAAAATCAATTTAGAAATAGAAAAAGATAAAAGAAAGTGGAAAAGGCCGGTGCTGCCATTTAGGCCCAGTACAGGAACCAGCCCACTAAGCCCACCGGGCCATTCCCCCTCTACTCCTTCTCTCACCCGTGTCGAACCAACCCAGCAGTCGCTGACCAGTGGCCCCAACGCCATGTCGTCGTCGTCTTCCCCAAATCACGCGATAGACCGCGTCGCCGCTGCCGTTGCTGCTGTTGATGGCGCGGCGTAAATGCCATTGATTCAGCGAGCGTTTCTCGCCGAGCCCCTGCCTACTTAATGTAGGGGTTCGTAGCATGGAAAACAAAAATTTTCTATCGCATAAAAACAAACAAGCCAAGATCTATCTACTAGATTGTAGCAACGAGTCGATAGAGGAACTCACCCTCGAAGATTCCAAAGCGGTTAACGAGAGCAGATTCTCGTGGGTGATGTAGTCGTACACTTGCCGATCTCAAGATCGTGAGCGATCCTTCCGCTGCGTTAAAGCGCTTCCGTAGTCGATCACACGTTAATTTTCGGCGAAGACCTTCCTCTCCTTGTTCCAAAGAGCAGAGGTTGTAGCACTCTCCTCGCGATTCGCAAGACTGTGCGTGGTACCGGAAGTAGAGGGGAGATCCCGCAGGGCTTCGCCTTAAGCCGGAGCGAGTATGGTGGAGTATGAGAGAGCTTTAGTGGTCTAGGGTTTAGACACACTAATTAGAAGTCTCTAATCCGAAGGCTAGTGCAATTAGAAGCTCTAAACCAAAGCGGCTCTAAACCGGAGATTAGAGGATAGGAACTTGTGTATCTAGAGGAGGAGGCCCTGCCCCTCCTTTTATAGGTGGGAGGGGCGGCCAAGGGAGGAGTCCTCCCAAGTCGGCCTTGGTTGGCACGCCGGCTTGGAGGGACTCCTCCCCCAAGTTGGTTCCAACCACCTCTTGCTTGTTTCCCACAGTTTCCTGTTTTAGCCGTTTGACTTTTAAACTGGCCATTTGACTTTTCTGTTTTAGGATTCAATTTAATCCTTTATTCGGAACAGCAAGAACACTTAGTACATGATGCAATCATTCAATATGTAATGACACATTCATGTACCCTTCCCCCCGGAGTGCCGGACATTCCGGAACCTTCCGGAACATTCCCGATGAAAACACCGGAATCATTTCCGAACTCTGAAACGGGAATTTCCTTATATGAATCTTATTCTCCGGACCATTCTAGATCCCATCCGAGACTCCGAACAACATTCGGTCTCTTTCTCATAATACCATAACTACTCAAACAACGTCGAATCCTTAAGTGTGTCTCCCTACGGTTTGTGAATTATACGGACATGATCGAGACACTTCTCCGAACAATAACCAACAGAGGAATCTGGAAATTCATATGGCTCCCACATATTTCTACGATTACTTTGCGATCGAATGAACCACTTACATACGATACCAATTTCCCTTTGTCTCACGATAGTTTACTTATCCGAGGTTATGATCGTCGGTATCTCTGCATACCTAGTTCAACCTCGTTACTGATAAGTACTCTTTTCTTGTTCCCGTGATATGTGATCCCTTGTGAGCCAGTCACATGCTTGCAAGCTAATTGGATGACATTTCACCGAGAGGGCCCAGAGTATATCTATCCGTCATATGGATGGACAAATCCCACTCTTGATCCATGTGTTTCAACCAATACTTTCCGAACACTCAATGCCACCTTTATAGCCACCCAGTTACGGTGTGGTGTTTGATGTCATCAAAGCATCCATCCGGTAAAGGTGATATGCATGATCTCATGGTCGAAGAAATTAGGTTACTATGTATCAGAAAGCATATAGCAATTGAACTATTTAAATGACTTGATCTTTATGCTACGCTTATCTATAGGAGTATGTCCATCACATCATTCTCCTAATGATATGATCCTTTTGTTAATAACATCTCTATGTTCATGATCAGGAAACCATGATCATATATTAACCAACAAGCTAGTTTAACAAGAGGCTTTACTAGGGACTCTTATTTTAGTTTACAAATCACACAAGTATTAATGTTTCCGGTTAATACAATTATAGCATGGTATGTAAACATTTATCATAAGTGTGAAGATATGATAATAACCACTTTATTATTGCCTCTTGGGCATATCTCCAACAGTCTCCCACTTGCACTAGAGTCAATAATCTAGTTTCAAACCTTTGTGTATTCAACACTTATGGCTTTCCGGTGTTGTATGTACACGATTGCTAGTGGTCAACTGATCTCCGGATCTGACACTTCCAGGTCCGTGTGTAATTGCATGTCTTTGCGTCTCTACGCATCACTCATTCTCTAATGAGATGGCTTTGTATAAATTTGGTCTTTCGGTGTGACCTTTATCTCTTTGGGGTTAAAACATGTTGATAATATTGTCGCACAATATATCTTCATAGTATTATCCTTCGTGAATTACACCTAGTTTGATAACAAACTACTTGACACAAATGCCCTCTTTTGATGCTAAAATAGCAGTCATATACTTAGCCTTTTGTTGTAGTATCAGTCATAATGTCTTAACTTTGGAACTCATCCAAATCCATTATGGAACTCACTTTCCATTATATTGTGCCACCCTTAGTTTAGATCGAGATAAACTTAATTTGTACTTTGTGACAAAACTAGTATCAATGTAGTACTTTTACAATGAACTAACCATCTATTTGTCATTTCTACAAATATTATACTCTTAGTTCTTCCAAAAGATCATAAGAATATCCTTACTATTGTCCAATGATCATCTTACGAATCACTCTGGTATATGCTCACAACATTTAGAGCATAGGACATATCTGGATTTGTACATATCACAGTATGATTGATATAAATACTCTTTGTGATTTCATACATCAAGTATAAATCTATACTTGATTATTTGTTTCACTTTACCAAATGTCAATACACTTGAATATATCATCAACATTTGAACTCTTTCAATCCTTTCTGTGCGACAAGAACCTTTCTTGTAGTTTCTATATTGAACTCATTCAATATTTCGTCTATGTACTTCTGGCACAACCATATTAGCGTCTATTGATGCCAAATATTTGGGTTTTGCCTAAGTCTTTCATCGGGATGAAATTCTTAATATGTGTTAATAAAAGATACATTATTTCCAATCAACAATATGTCTTCCACATAATGTATTAGAAACATGTCTTAGCGCTCCCACTTAATTTCTTGCAAATGCAAGCATCTCCATTGTCTCTGATGAACTTTTAAACTCCTTTAACAGTTTCATCACAGTGACTTTCCAACTCCGCGATGCTCACTTTAACCATTGAAGTTTGCATATGCTTTTAGCATCCTTTTGAATTAACAAAACCCTATGGACCGTGTTATGCACATGTCCTAGGTAACGATTCTATTAGAAGAACTTGTTTTGTTTATTCAACTACCATATAACAAATTATATGTAGTGGTTGCTACATTAATCCGTCTAGACTAAATATCACTATGAAAGATCAAATCTTGTCATAGTCAACCTTTGAACATTTTGTGAACTCTTTCCCAACATGTCGACTATTTCATAGATGTAAAACATCCATGTCTATTTCTTTATAGATCCGACACAACCTGTAAGGTCTTACACCTTTCTCGAGGGTCCTTCAAGTTCAAAACTTGATTTCTCGTGTATGGAACTATCACGGATTTTATGGCTTCAAGCCATTTGACGGAGTCAGGTCCCATCATCGCTTCTTTGCATGTAGTCGGTTCATTATTCTCAAATAATGATTCAACCCTCAAATCTTGGTATTTGATTGTTTACCCGATCTACTTGTTTCAATAGGAACTTAGATCTCCGTGACCACAACCTTTGAGGCACGTGAGCCATGAGCATTGTTGCTGCCTCCGGAACACTTTTCGGTGCTCGCAACTTTGCACATATAGCTAAGGTTCCTTTAACCTTATCAAAGTTCTATTGTCCTCCCACTTTTCTTTTCACGAAAAATTCCTTCCCAAAGAAACTTGACGTTCTAAGCGACAAACACTTTTGTCTCTGGTGTTATGGAGGAATACTCAACAGTTATACAAAGACAGGTTCATCCGACTTTGGTTGCAAACATCTTTCTTATGCATAGCAAACCATTGTTTAAGAAAGGACAACTTGGGTTTTATCCCAAACCATAACTTTATATGGTGTCATTTCAACAGATTATGATGGAGCTCTTTTCAGTGGAAAAACGGTAATCTCTAAAGCTTTTAATCTTTAAAATATAATGGCAGTTTTATGAATTATACCTTTGATCTTACCATGTCAAACAAGGTTTAATTACATATCTCGAACGCTCCATACCCTTATGGTGTTTCGGGAAATGCAAATCCACGGAACGATTCCTTAAATCTTAGGTATTATGCTAAACTCTGTAACTCAAATATCTTCCTTTATGATCTTTATCATAAACTATTTATATTCTTGTTACAATGATTTTGCACTTCATCTTGAAAGTCTTTGAACTTTTCAAATGTTTCATACTTCATCCTTATTAAGTAAATGTAACATCCCAAAAATCATAGTTTCAAAAACTCATTCATATCAATTGCATCATTCATTCATTTAGGATTTTCCCAAAAATCACTTAGTGATAGAATATGAGCTATGATTTCATGTGGTCAAATTGTTCCAAATAAACATCACCCTTTGAATTTGAATGTTTAAATACTTGTGGTTTGCCTCCATTGATGGAAAGTTTAGGAGAAACTTTTAAACCCCCAAGATTTCAAATTTAGAAGTAGTTTTCAAAATCCCTTTCAATTACTTGCAAACAGGAACAAACCCTAATTATTTTAGAAACCAAGCTGGACAAGCCTTGCAAAGTAACCACTTAGTTTTATGACTGTTTTTGAATCCACAAAAACCCTGCAAAAGTCCCAAAGCAGTTTGATTTCAAAAGGATTTGAATTCATATTAAAATTCATATCAGAAAATGAATTTAGAAAAAGAAAAGAGTACTTCAAAAGAAAAAGGCCACGCTTAATCTGCCCAATGAAGAACGAGCCCGATAAGCCCACCCGGATCTCCTTTATTCTCACACGCGAGCACACGCAACTGACATCGACAAGCAGACCCCACCGCACTTGGCACCTCGACAAGCGGGCCATCTCCACGCGTCTCCACCCATACGACTGTTCGTCCCCAATCAACGCTGCTTCACGAGTGATAATCGCGCATCAATTGAATCAATGGCGAGTAATTCTTGCGCTTAGCCGCTATATAAACCCCTCTGTCCCTCTCTCTTTTCCCCAAAACCCCGAAACCTTGAACGCCCCAAGGCGCGCATTTCTCTCTGCAACCCCGCGTCTCCGGCACGGCCGGCGATTCGGTGAGTCTCGAGTTCCCCCATTCTCGCGTTCACGCTATATTGTTCAGGAACCTCTGCATCTTCTCGACACTCCCGTTTGCTTCGCATGACCCCTAGCCCGCAACAGCGTCGACGGTCGACCGCCACCGTCTCCTGCACGAACTCCGGCGACCTCCCTCCGTAAGTAGCCACCGCCCCTTGCCCTCTGACTGATACGCCTAGAATCCACATTGTTTTTGTCGGCGGTACCCTGTTTTGGCTTAGCGCAACGAGGAACCTCGCCAACGTCGACGACTGACCGTGGCAGACGCATTCACGAACTCCGGCGAGAAATCCCCGACGAACCCGTGCGCCCCTTTCCAAGCCATTGCCACCTTGAGCATCAGCAGCCTCCTGCGGTTCTGGTAAGCATCTTCTTCCTCCCCCGGGCGACCTAGAATGCCGGCACCGCCACCGACTGACGCGCCGCCGCCTGTCACCGCCGGTAGCGCCGCTCGTTTTTGGTTAGAAGAATCTTAGCCGTTAGATCTGAATCCTACGCGTAGAAACACTTCACTTAACGAAGGGGTATGGACAGATCTGAGCCGCACAGCGTTAGTTAGATCCAACGGCACAGAAGGGTGATCCGGTGCGAACCGGTACGCGCCAGTAATAACGCGACGCGTGGCAAGGTTTAAACTAAAAACAGAATTAAAAACCTGATTTAGATTCAAACTTCAAATGTTCATAACTTTCAAATGCCACGTTGGATTTTTGCAAACTTTATACCGTTGGATTCAGTGAAACAAGGCCTTTCTGAATATCCAATTAGTTTAGCATATAGTAACATTTAAAAATGTTTTATTTGTGGAACAAGTTTAGGGCTATTTTAGATACAGAAATATGTTTATAAAATTTTATTATGGCCAAATAAGTTTATTGGACAAACTTGTGACATGTTATGCTTCTGTAGTCATGAACACACACTTGGTAGAATTTTCAAAAATTTAACACTTGGTAAATTCTTGCATGCATGCATTCATATTATTTTTGGTTGTATTTAAATGGTGTGTAATTGTATGCTTTGATTTCTTGTGTAGATTTTGCTAGTGATTGTGATTGTGAAGAGTGCTACTCTCCACACTACCAAGGCAAGTGATATTTACATGAATATTCCTATCCTAAGTTTTATGTTAGCATTTAGTTATTTTGCTAAAGTATTGCATGATATTTTGCTAAAGTGCTAAATTGGGAAATCCTAAGTAGAGTGAAAAAGTAGAAATGCTAGGGAAATTTTCCTAAGTTAGGTTACCCTATTTTGCCTAGCCTAGCTTATAGCAAACAAGGGTGGTGAACATCTATATACTATATGATAAAAATATTCTAAGTCAAGGGACTTATATTTTCTTAATAAAACAACTAAGACAAAAGAACCTCCTGGGTGGATTGGGAAGATTGGGTTATGTTGAGTGGTTACACAAGGCCATGGACTTGGGTTGTGTATCTCACTTGTGGAATGCCACCCAGGCACAAAGGGATTTGGAGGCCAAGTGTGGAGAAAGCTTACAGTGCAACCACTTGGCAAAATGGGCTCTGCCATGATCATATAGGTTGCTAGAACTTAGTCATTTGGACAGTTGGTGGTAGATGGGATGATAGGATGGAACGCGTCCATTTGACTAAGGAAAGGCTTCTGAAAGGTCCTGTCTTGGGAAACCAAGTCTAGTGGGGAAAGTGCACAACCTCTGCAGATGGAAAACCTAAGTACTTAGCCTTGTCCAAGGTAATGGACATTTTTGAGCATCAAGACATGGAAGCCACAAGAATCTCATCACTCCAACTTCTAAATAAAAACTTGTGGGTGAACAAGGGAGAAGGACCCCAATGTCTATTGGAGGATTCCTTGGGAATGTTTTTGACAAAGAAAAACTTAGTGATTTCAACTAATAGGAAAAGTTTATTTTCAAGCAAAGCAAGCCAAGCTACACTAGCCAAAATGCATATAGTAATATAGTCCACTTAAAATATACTAAGGTATCACTTGCCAATACTATTCCAAAGTATTGACCCTCTGTGGCTGTAACTTGTGATGTTGCAGGTTACTCCGATGATGATTAGGAGTCATGAGTCTACACTCAACATGCTTGCATGTGGCACATGAAGATGAAGACTTGTGTTTATTTACTTATTCCTAAAAAAACTCTTGTATTAGGCCTATGGCCCTGAGTTGTAAAAGACTATGTTTTATCTCTGGAATGAATGTAATAAACGACCTTTGTATCTGTGTACTTCATCTTAAACTGTGGATGCTAGCATTGATCCAGGGACTAGCATTGCAATCACAGGGATCCTATCCTTTATAAAGGAGGGTCTAAGATGGTATCAGAGCACTGTGTTGCCTGTAGGATTATGACCCTAGGATTGGAAAACCACTAAGGAAAAAGTTTTTCAAATACTTCTACACTTGTCTATTCTTCTCGTAAAACTTTTCTAATCTCTTTCAACTTCCTTGTAGATGAATTCCATCAACGAAGCCGTGAAGAAGGGACCACTCATGACCATGACCTTGGAATGTGAAACTGAGTTTCCCAATATTCTCAAGGACCTCATGGAGGCAATGGATGCACATGGTGAAGCTGTGTACAAGGGCTTTCCAGTGATGGATGAAGGAGTGGAGTATTGGTGGGTGCAACTTCACTTGTACAAAAACAAGGAAGACAACCACAAAGAAAGGGGATTCTGCATGTACACTAACACTACCATGCACACCACATTCTTTGAGTCAGCCAGGGATGCAGCTTGGAGGACTATCAAGGAACTAAGTGCTAGAGTCAAATGCAGAATGCTCAACCTCCAAAAGGACTTAGAGAAAGAGAAGGAGCTTACTCAAGAGTTGGAGGACACCAACCAAGAAATAAGAGGAGATGTTATAGACTTAGTGATAGAATCAAGAGAGCAAGATTGGTGGATTGCCTCTAGGAACATTGTGTTTAACAATAGATCTCGCGAGATTGGATTGTAAGGTCACTTCGTTAGTTGGACCACCACTTATCACCTTATTTTTCTAAGGATATTTTTAAATAAGTTTGGACCTTGAGTGATGTAATGAACTTATGTATGCATGACTTGTGTGACGATTCTGTTTCATGGATATGTATGAATATTAGTCTTGATTTACCTTGAATTGCTATGTTCTAACTTTTCAATCTTATAAATAGATGCCTGTCACAAGACCGTTGAGGAGTTTCGGGTTACCTGCTTTGGTCCCTCAGATCATTGAGCTTACCACTCTACTTGATCTCCTCTTCCTACCATCACGGTGTACCCACTCACCAAGTTCGAGAGGAAGGACCTCAGGGCTTCAAGGTGACCCAGCCAGACGCCGATCGAGCCTACTACAGAGGCCATCGCCTTCAAGTTGATGCACGATGAGGAGAGAGGCATGGAGGTAGTCATGCAGACTGATAGGACGATCGTTAGTCCGTCACTCCGTGCAGGTTAGGGTACATTTTCACGTCTTCGGAAGACGTGATGTTGACGGAGAGTCCATCGACTTGAGGACGACTCGAGGAGCACCGGAGCCGATACGCCTTTATCTTCGTGACTTAGAGACTCTTCTCGTGCACGTAGATACGGACAGACGTAACGTCATGCTAGGTAATGACGAAGCTTGTGCAGCTTCGCGAGAAGGACAAGCTTTTTGGCAGCAGGATGAGATGATCAAGGAGATGGAGACAAAGTTCGAGGCCGGGACCGCAAGTTCAAGAGTCAAGAGAAACGCGTCTAGGATAGGAACAAGAGGATCCGGACATGATCGAGGAATCAAGTCCAAGGACTTGAGCTTGAGCAAAGCAGATGGTTATTGAGAGGCTTTTCCTTAAGAGGGCTCTCAAGACCAAGGTTGATTCCTTGACCACTACTATAGAGGAGAACAAGACATGATGGAGAACGCAGGTCTTACCTTCGTCGAGGAGGAGATAGATGCTGATGAGTAGGCTTGTTACTCGTTCTTACTTACATATTCATACTTGTTGTTGCAAACTTGTTATTGGACCATCCGACATGTGGATGGCTTGTCACTTGTGTGTTTTATTTCATGAGTTTGTTATGTGGATGTTGCACTTATTTATTTTTTTATGTTGCTTGTTATGTGTTGCTTGTGATGTATTGTGCATGAAACATCTATGGGTATCTCATTCTTATCTATTTGATCAAACCACAGATGCCTCCCCGTCGCGCAAACCCCAACCCCAATAACATCACCCCGGAAATGCAACAGATGATGAATGCGCAAACACAACTTATGCAAATGATGACTACATTCATTCAGAATCAGAATAACAACAACAATAACAACCCCAACAACAACAATAACAACAACAACAACAACAACAACCCTCCGGTTTTGATATGCTTACCAGATTTCGCGACTAAGGCCAGCAAAATTTTCGGGACAATCGATCCCATGGCAGCCAATGACCGTTACGCTCGCGGAACAAAGACTTGGTGACAAGATGCACCGATGCTGAAAAAGTCGATTCGCAAAGACATCCGTTGGAAGGACCAGCCGCCACATGGTGGGATAACTTCCAAATCACCACTCCCATTGATGAAGTGACATGGGACATATTTGAGGATGGGTTTCGCACCGCTCATATCTCATCCGGGATAATGAGTCTGAAAAAGAAGGAGTTTCACAAGTTGAAACAGCGCCATCGCAGTGTGGCAGAATACGTAGAGGAATTCAACAATCTGGCGCGCTATGCACCGGATGAGGTTGATACTGATGCCAAGAGAAAGGAAAAATTCTTGGAAGGCTTGAATGATGAGCTGAACCTACAGTTATCTGTAGCATATGTTCCAACTTATCAGTCCTTGTGTGACAAGGCTGCTATTTTGGAAAGTAAAATGAAACAAGTCGAGAGTAGGAAGAGGAAACACTCCGACAAACACAACTCGGGATCGTCTCATAAACGATCTCACTATGATGACAGCGGCAGCTCAGGATCCCATAAACATGGGAAATTCAACAAGCACCACAACCACAACCGTCATGACAACAAGCATCACCGTAGTCATGAAAATGATAAGTACAAGAACCACAAGAGTGGACATAAGAGCCACCACAGTGGAAATGGTAGTGGAAGTGGAAGTCAGCATGTTAAAAAGGACATCAGTCAGGTTGAGTGTTTCAAATGTAAGAAGCTGGGGCATTATGCTAATGAGTGCCCTGAAAAGAAAGTTGAAGGACCTAACAAGCCAAATCCCTTCCAGAAGGGACAGGTTAACCACATCAATGTGGAGGAGGTCTATGAGGAACCTGATGTCGTGGCTGGTAAGTTCAGACTCAATTCAATTTCAGCATTTGTACTCTTTGATACTGGTGCATCTCATTCATTCATATCAAAAGCATTTGTTGAAAGAAATGAACTACCGGTAGAAACCATTGGGTGTCCTATAAGAGTAAGTTCTCCAGGTGGAGAAATGATAGTAAACTCAGGATGTCATGACTTAGTCATAGAGTTTGGAAAACATAAGTTTCCAGTGAACCTAATAATCCTGAATTCCCAAGGATTGGATGTAATTTTGGGAATGGATTGGATGGCTAAGTATGAAGGAGTATTGGATTGTGCCAATCGTACGGTTACACTCACAACCCCAGAAGGAAAAAGAATAAAATTTAAGTCAAACTTTGAATCTAAAGGAAGTAAGCTAAATTCTCTTAAGGGGGTTAGCATGGACAGTGTGCCAATTGTGTGTGAGTATCCAGATGTATTTCCGGAGGAATTACCAGGAATGCCACCAGATAGAGATGTGGAGTTTTTGATAGATTTGGTACCAGGTTCTGGACCAATAGCTAAGAGACCATACAAAATGTCAGTAGATGAACTGAAAGAAATCAAGAAACAACTAGGAGAACAGTTACAGAAAGGGTTTATTCAACCAAGTTCTTCATCTTGGGGAGCCCCGGTATTGTTTGTGGAGAAGAAGGATAGAACACAAAGATTATGTATTGATTATCGTTCTCTTAATGAGGTTACCATCAAGAACAAATATCCTTTGCCAAGAATCAACGACTTGTTTGATCAATTAGAAGGAGCATGTGTATTCTCGAAGATTGATCTTCGGTCAGGCTATTTTCAACTTAAGATAAGAGAGCAAGACATACCTAAGACAGCATTCACCACAAGATATGGATTGTATGACTACACTGTGATGCCTTTTGGTTTGACCAACGCTCCAGCATACTTCATGAATATGATGAACAAAGTGTTCATGGAATTTCTTGACAAGTTCGTTGTCGTTTTTATCGACGATATTCTAGTCTACTCCAAGAGCAAAGAAGAACATGAAAGACACTTGCGCTTGATACTTGAAAAGTTAAGAGAGCATAAGCTCTATGCCAAATTCAGCAAGTGTGAGTTCTGGTTAGAGAAAGTTGGATTTCTTGGTCATGTTATGACAAAGGATGGTGTGGATTGATCCCGCTAAAGTTTCATTTGTGATGAATGGGAATCACCCAAGAATGTGAAGGAAGTTCGTAGTTTCCTTGGTTTAGCAGGTTACTACTGAAGGTTCATTGAAAATTTCTCGAAAGTTGCTAAGGCGATGATGTAATTTCTAAAGAAGGACAAGAAATTTGTTTGACCTGAAGGTTGCAAGTCACTTCAAGAGTTGAAGAAGAGACTTGTGACAAGACAGTTCTATGTTCCGATTTGGAAAAGGATTTCCAAGTGTATTGTGATGCTTCTCATCAAGGCTTGGGTGTCAGACTTATGCAAGATGGTAGAGTCGTAGCTTATGCTTCGAGACAACTCAAAACTCATGAAGTAAACTATCCTACTCATGATTTGAATTAGCCTCACGTCCATGCACTCAAAACATGGAGACATTACCTTTTAGGTAAGCGGTGTGAAGTATTCACCGATCATAAGAGCTTGAAGTATATCTTCACCCAGAAAGAGATCAACATGAGACAAAGAAGATGGCTAGAACTTATCACGGATTATGACTTGAGTTTGCAATACCACCCCGGTAAAGCAAATGTGGTAGCCGATGCTTTAAGTCGTAAGACGTTTGTAAATGGTCTTACCAAAGGAGAATTGCCAAGATCTCAAAACAATTCAAGGAACTCAGATTGGAGATTGTACCAGAAGGACATCTTATGTCATTAGATGTTCAACCCACTCTTTTGAACAGGATCCAAGAAGCTCAGAAGACCGATAAGGAAATTGAAAAGATCAAGGAAAATATTAGTCTAGGGAAGGCTAAGAGTTTCCGTATTGATGAACAAGGAACCTTATGGCACGGGAAACGTATATGTGTTCCACAAGACCCAGAGTTGCGGAAACTGATCTTACATGAAGGTCACAACTCTCCGTACTCTATTCACCCGGGAAACACCAAAATGTACATGGACATGAAAGAAAGATTTTGGTGGAACAATCTCAAAAGAGACATCGCCGAACATATAGCTTTGTGCGATGTGTGTAGCAGAGTCAAAGCGGAGCACCAAAAACCAGCAGGTCTACTTCAACCACTGCCTATTCCTGAATGGAAGTGGGAAAATATTGGTATGGATTTCATTACCGGATTACCAAGAACCAGATCCGGGTATGATTCCATATGGGTAGTAGTGGATCGCTTAACTAAAGTGGCTCATTTTATACCCGTGAAGACAACTTATACCAGTGCCAAGTTAGCAAAAATATACATGAGCAGAATCGTATGCCTTCACGGAGTGCCCAAAAGTATTGTGTCAGATAGGGAACTGGTTCACTTCTCACTTTTGGAGACAACTTCATGAATCCTTAGAACGAGATTGGAATTGATCGCCTTCCATCCTCAAACAGATGGACAAACCGAAAGGACCAACCAAATTCTGGAAGATATGTTGAGAGCATGTGCTTTAGACTATGGAGCAAGTTGGGATGAAAGTTTGCCTTACGCAGAGTTCTCTTACAACAATAGTCATCAATCTAGTATTGGAATGGCACCGTTTGAGTTACTCTACGGAAGAAAGTGTACCACCCCATTGTTATGGAACGGTGTGGGAGAAAGAAGCCTATTCGTACCAGATCTTATCAAAGATGCCGAAGAAAAAGTCAAATTGGTTAAAGACAGGTTGAAGATAGCACAGTCCCGACAGAAAAGCTACGCGGATTCTAAGCATAGAGAAGTCACCTACGAAGTTGGGGATAGGGCTTATCTCAGAGTATCACCACTCCGTGGAGTGAAAAGATTTGGAGTCAAAGGAAAGTTGGCACCAAGATATGTTGGGCCATTCAAAATTCTAAGTCGCAAAGGAGAAGTTGCATATGAAGTTGAATTGCTAGAATCTCTATCAGCAGTCCATAACGTATTTCATGTGAGTCAGCTTAAGAAATGTCACCCAGAAATGGAAGAGTCCTCCTTGAAGGATACAATACCTTTGGAAGAGGTTCAACTGGAAAGTGATCTCACTTATGAAGAAAAGCCTGTTAAGATTCTAGAGACCGCAGAAAGAGTCACCAGGACCAAGACTATCAAATTTTGTAAAGTACAATGGAACCATCACACCGAAGAAGAAGCAACATGGGAAAGAGAAGATGATCTACGAAAAGACCACCCTCACCTATTTGCTAGCCAACCCGAATCTCGAGGGCGAGATTCATCTTAAGGGGGTTAGATTTGTAACATCCCAAAAATCATAGTTTCAAAAACTCATTCATATCACTTGCATCATTCATTCATTTAGGATTTTCCCAAAAATCACTTAGTGATAGAATATGAGCTATGATTTCATGTGGTCAAATTGTTCCAAATAAACATCACCCTTTGAATTTGAATGTTTAAATACTTGTGGTTTGCCTCCATTGATGGAAAGTTTAGGAGAAACTTTTAAACCCCCAAGATTTCAAATTTAGAAGTAGTTTTCAAAATCCCTTTCAATTACTTGCAAACAGGAACAAATCCCTAATTATTTTAGAAACCAAGCTGGACAAGCCTTGCAAAGTAACCACTTAGTTTTATGACTGTTTTTGAATCCACAAAAACCCTGCAAAAGTCCCAAAGCAGTTTGATTTCAAAAGGATTTGAATTCATATTAAAATTCATATCAGAAAATGAATTTAGAAAAAGAAAAGAGTACTTCAAAAGAAAAAGGCCACTGTGACGAATCGCCCAAGAAGAACGAGCCCAAGAAGCCCACCCGGGATCTCTTTTCTTCTCACACGCGAGCACGCAACGCTGACAAGCAGACCCCACACGCACAAGGCACCTCACCGACAAGCGGCCATCTCCACGCCTTGCCTCCACCCGCAGACGACTGTTCGTCCCCAATCAACGCCGCTTTCTCGAGTGATAATCGCGCATCAATTCGAATCAATGGCGAGTAATTCGCGCTTAGCCGTGCTATATAAACCCCTCTCCCTCTCTCTTTCCCCAAAACCCGAGCACCGAACGCCCCAGTGCGCGCATTTCTTCAAGAACCTGCCTCGACGATCGCGCCCGGCGAATTCGGTGAGTCTCGAGTTCCCCAATCTCGCGTTCACGCTATCTTGTTCAGGAACCTCTGTGCATCTTCTCGACACTCCCTTGCTTCGCATGACCCCTAGCCGCAACGCCGACGATCGACCGCCACCGTCTCCTGCACGAACTCCGGCGACCTCCCTCCGTAAGTAGCCACCGCCCCTTGCCCTCTGACTGATACGCCTAGAATCCACATTGTTTTGCGCATCTGACAGTACCCCTGTTTTGGCTTAGCGCAACGAGGAACCTCGCCAACGTCGACGACTGACCGTGGCAGACGCATTCACGAACTCCGGCGAGAAATCCCCGACGAACCCGTGCGCCCCTTTCCAAGCTATTGCCACCTTGAGCATCAGCAGCCTCCTGCGGTTCTGGTAAGCATCTTCTTCCTCCCCCGGGCGACCTAGAACGCCGGCACCGCCACCGACTGACGCGCCGCCGCCTGTCACCGCCGGTAGCGCCGCTCGTTTTTGGTTAGAAGAATCTTAGCCGTTAGATCTGAATCCTACGCGTAGAAACACTTCACTTAACGAAGGGGTATGGACAGATCTGAGCCGCACAGCGTTAGTTAGATCCAACGGCACAGAAGGGTGATCCGGTGCGAACCGGTACGCGCCAGTAATAACGCGACGCGTGGCAAGGTTTAGACTAAAAACATAAAAAAAAACCTGATTTAGATTCAAACTTCAAATGTTCATAACTTTCAAATGCCACGTTGGATTTTTGCAAACTTTATACCGTTGGATTCAGTGAAACAAGGCCTTTCTGAATATCCAATTAGTTTAGCATATAGTAACAGTTAAAAATGTTTTATTTGTGGAACAAGTTTAGGGCTATTTTAGATATAGAAATATCTTTATAAAATTTTATTATGGCCAAATAAGTTTATTGGACAAACTTGTGACATGTTATGCTTCTGTAGTCATGAACACACACTTGGTAGAATTTTCAAAAATTTAACACTTGGTAAATTCTTGCATGCATGCATTCATATTATTTTTGGTTGTATTTAAATGGTGTGTAATTGTATGCTTTGATTTCTTGTGTAGATTTTGCTAGTGATTGTGATTGTGAAGAGTTCTACTCTCCACACTACCAAGGCAAGTGATATTTACATGAATATTCCTATCCTAAGTTTTATGTTAGCATTTAGTTATTTTGCTAAAGTATTGCATGATATTTTGCTAAAGTGCTAAATTGGGAAATCCTAAGTAGAGTGAAAAAGTAGAAATGCTAGGGAAATTTTCCTAAGTTAGGTTACCCTATTTTGCCTAGCCTAGCTTATAGCAAACAAGGGTGGTGAACATCTATATACTATATGATAAAAATATTCTAAGTCAAGGGACTTATATTTTCTTAATAAAACAACTAAGACAAAAGAACCTCCTGGGTGGATTGGGAAGATTGGGTTATGTTGAGTGGTTACACAAGGCCATGGACTTGGGTTGTGTATCTCACTTGTGGAATGCCACCCAGGCACAAAGGGATTTGGATGCCAAGTGTGGAGAAAGCTTACAGTGCAACCACTTGGCAAAATGGGCTCTGCCATGATCATATAGGTTGCTAGAACTTAGTCATTTGGACAGTTGGTGGTAGATGGGATGATAGGATGGAACGCGTCCATTTGACTAAGGAAAGGCTTCTGAAAGGTCCTGTCTTGGGAAACCAAGTCTAGTGGGGAAAGTGCACAACCTCTGCAGATGGAAAACCTAAGTACTTAGCCTTGTCCAAGGTAATGGACATTTTTGAGCATCAAGACATGGAAGCCACAAGAATCTCATCACTCCAACTTCTAAATAAAAACTTGTGGGTGAACAAGGGAGAAGGACCCCAATGTCTATTGGAGGATTCCTTGGGAATGTTTTTGACAAAGAAAAACTTAGTGATTTCAACTAATAGGAAAAGTTTATTTTCAAGCAAAGCAAGCCAAGCTACACTATCCAAAATGCATATAGTAATATAGTCCACTTAAAATATACTAAGGTATCACTTGCCAATACTATTCCAAAGTATTGACCCTCT
Source organism: Avena longiglumis (assembly GCA_030063025.1). Taxonomy (NCBI): domain Eukaryota; kingdom Viridiplantae; phylum Streptophyta; class Magnoliopsida; order Poales; family Poaceae; genus Avena; species Avena longiglumis. The sequence continues at coordinate 447,737,329 of CP125974.1, read as the reverse complement.
GTGGCTGTAACTTGTGATGTTGCAGGTTACTCCGATGATGATTAGGAGTCATGAGTCTACACTCAACATGCTTGCCTGTGGCACATGAAGATGAAGACTTGTGTTTATTTACTTATTCCTAAAAAAACTCTTGTATTAGGCCTATGGCCCTGAGTTATAAAAGACTATGTTTTATCTCTGGAATGAATGTAATAAACGACCTTTGTATCTGTGTACTTCATCTTAAACTGTGGATGCTAGCATTGATCCAGGGACTAGCATTGCAATCACAGGGATCCTATCCTTTATAAAGGAGGGGTCTAACAGTAAATATTCATATATTCACTCAAAATTTTGGAAAAAGCAAATGAAGTTAAAATCCATCGCTCTTGACTACACATAATGGACTTCGTACAACAATATGTACAAATTCCAATAAGCTAGTCTTTCGTTCCCTTTTGGCCTATGAACGAAGTTTCAATTATCTCTAGGAAAGTTTCACAAGTGTCATTTGATCAAAAATCAAAAAAATCCAAAATTCCATCCACATGGAGTTTCTTCATGTTTTCTTTCCATTATAATTTAAACGACGATGTCACTTCCTAAGTGATCTTTCAATCAATTTGTCTTTCGACATTTTTAGCACTAGTTTTATGTATGTGATTTCTCCAACGAGATTTGTGAATCATCCATCTCTTATGGATTACGGCAATTATTTGAACAACCCTTTTGTTCTCATAATACCTGATAAAAAAAATCTTGAAGGCAAGCTTTGATGTTTTAACGAGCAACACAATAACCCTTTATTTGTTCTCGATGAACATCATCACATATTCTTTTGCTAGTTACTTAGGCCATTGTAGTTCATGAATTGTGTTGTTTCGTATGACGATTCATACCAACAAATTCAGTATCAAATACTTAGGAACCACATTGTTTAATAAGCAAAGAATATAGCCATAACACGTATATCATCTATATACTCAAGCTGAAAAATTCTAGTCTTTTCTTTTCTGCCATATATTTATGAGATTCTCTTTCAGTATTTCCTTTTCTATTTGAAAGAATCTATCAACATCAATAGTGGAGTCATACATATGACACATAGTCCAAAGCGTGTATAGTTAAATACCAATGTCTTTGGACTTGCACTTTGAAGTAGATCACCATTATTAAGTTTTTGGTGTTCTTTCAAATTCCTTTCTTTAGTAATCTCTTGGTGTAGTAAACATTTTACCTACATCAAATATTCACCCTTATCATGGAATTATCCATGATCAAGCTACTTTTAGCTTATAACGGTGAATCATGAGTATAATGTTGCTCTCCAAATCCTTTTGGACAATTAGGACAACTAGTGTCTCCAACCTTTTGCAAATTCTCATCAAATATGAGAACATGACTTTAGCCATATTATACTCTATCATGTTGCAACCAAAACTTCGTTTCAGATATCGCAATATCTTCCACACATCATGGTTTCTGAAACAACTCTTTCAGATCCTAGATAACCTTGATATTAAGACAATCCTTTGAATATCAAGAATCATGGAAACAAACATGATACTTATACACTAACACTTGGAATTGTTACTCTTGATTTAATACTAATTATTAAACTTCATGGAGTAACTGAACTTCTTGAAAGTTTGCAATAGGACTTTTAAACTTTAGATTAACACTTCAAAACAATACGATACCAGTTAAAGTAACTAACCAGAATTCTATAGTTCTATTATCTCAATTATAACTAAGCGCAAGGTGGTAAACGGATGCCAATGACTACAATAGCTATGCAAATTCACTTTGATTTAGTTTATGATAAATTGAGTTCTAATTAATAATTAAATTAATCTAGGTGAACTCCCACTCAAAACAATATCCCTCACATTGTTTTAGTGATCACACGAACCAAATCCACCACATCAAAACCGATCATCACGAGAGTTGATATAGCTTCAATGGCGAACAATCAACATGTTCATCATATCTACTATATGACTCATGCTCTACCTTTCGGTAATCCGTGTTCCTGAGGCCATGTCCGTACATGCTAGGCTCGTCAAGATCAAACCTTAGTTTCCGCATGAGCAAATCTGGCTTGCTCACGTTGTATACACTTGTAGAATCTAACACACCCGATCATCACGTGGTGCTTCGAAACAACAAGCTTTAGCAACGGTGCTAACTAAGGGTGAACACTTTGTGACTTGAAATTCATGTGCATGAGGGATCATCTTATAATGCTACCGTCGTCTACTAAGCAATACAAGATGCATAAAGGATTAATATCACATGCAATTCATAATATGTGATATGATATGGCCTTTCTTCTTTGTGCTTCCGATCTCCATCTTCTAGCACGAACATGATCTCCATCATCACCGACATTGCATCAAGGTCAATGACGCTTCTCCATGATTGTCGTCCACCGGCTTCAACTATTACAACTAATTTGAATAGACACGCGGGTCTTAACATAAATTAAAGACAACCATATGGCTCCTGCCGGTTGCCAACTTACAATAAGGAACATTGCATACATCATATATAATCACAATCATGGCCATATCACATCACAGCACACCCCTGCAAAACAAAGTTATACGCCTCTACTTTCTTTGCATATTTTACGTGGTTTGGGGCTTTCAATAAGTGTCGTTCTAACTTACGAACAAGAACCACAACATTGATACTAGTATTGTTAATCACCCGTTGTAAATTGGATCTTAACTATGCTAGGAGAAACAGCACCATAAAGCCACTTATGCAATACAAGTTGCATGTCAAGTGTGGAGAAAGTCTCATGAACGATGTCATGTAAGGTTAGCCCGGGCCGCTTCATCCCAACATACCGCAAGATGCAAAGTACACAAGAAGCAATCGACAATAAAAGCATCAACGCCCACAATGACCATTGTGTTCTACTCGTGCAACAGATCTACATATAGACACGGCTCGATACCCTTTGTAGGGGTTCGTAGCATGGAAAACAAAAATTTTCTATCGCATACAAACAAACAAGCCAAGATCTATCTACTAGATTGTAGCAACGAGTCGATAGAGGAACTCACCCTCGAAGATTCCAAAGCGGTTAACGAGCAGATTCTCGTGGGTGATGTAGTCGACACTTGCCGATCTCAAGATCGCAGACGATCCTTCCGGGCCATGCTCGGCAGCGCTTCGTAGTCGGTCACACATTCGGTACTCGACGAAGACCTTCCTCTCCTTGTTCCAGAAAGCGGAGGTTGTAGCACTCTCTCGCGATTCCTAAAGACAACTGGCGGTACCTGGAAGTAGAGGGAGATCCCAGGCTTCGCCTTAAGCCGGAGCGAGTATGGTGGAGTATGAGAGATATTTAGTGGTCTAGGGTTTAGACACACTAATTAGAAGGCTCTAATCCGAAGGCTAGTGCAATTAGAAGCTCTAAACCAAAGCGGCTCTAAACCGGAGATTAGAGGATAGGAACTTGTGTGTCTAGAGGAGGAGGCCCTGCCCCTCCTTTTATAGGTGGGAGGGGCGGCCAAGGGGAGGGGAGTCCCTCCCCAAGTCGGCCTTGGTTGGCGCGCCGGCTTGGAGGGACTCCTCCCCCAAGTTGGTTCCAACCACCTCTTGCTTGTTTCCCACAGTTTCCTGTTTTAGCCGTTTGACTTTTAAACTGGCCATTTGACATTTCTGTTTTAGGATTCAATTTAATCCTTTATTCGGAACAGCAAGAACACTTAGTACATGATGCAATCATTCAATATGTAATGACACATTCATGTACCCTTCCCCCCCGGAGTGCCGGACATTCCGGAACCTTCCAGAACATTCCCGATGAAAACACCGGAATCATTTCCGAACTCCGAAACGGGACTTCCTTATATGAATCTTATTCTCCGGACCATTCCGGATCACCTCGTGATATCCCGGATCCCATCCGAGACTCCGAACAACATTCGGTCTCTTTCTCATAATACCATAACTACTCAAACAACGTCGAATCCTTAAGTGTGTCTCCCTACGGTTCGTGAATTATGCGGACATGATCGAGACACTTCTCCGAACAATAACCAACAGAGGAATCTAGAAATTCATATGGCTCCCACATATTTCTACGATTACTTTGCGATCGAATGAACCACTTACATACGATACCAATTTCCCTTTGTCTCATGATAGTTTACTTATCCGATGTTATGATCGTCGGTATCTCTGCATACCTAGTTCAACCTCGTTACCGACAAGTACTCTTTTCTCTTTCCCGTGATATGTGATCCCTTGTGAGCCAGTCACATGCTTGCAAGCTAATTGGATGACATTTCACCGAGAGGGCCCAGAGTATATCTATCCATCATATGGATGGACAAATCCCACTCTTGATCCATGTGTTTCAACCAATACTTTCCGAACACTCAATGCCACCTTTATAGCCACCCAGTTACGGTGTGGTGTTTGATGTCATCGAAGTATCCATCCGGTAAAGGTGATATGCATGATCTCATGGTCGAAGAAATTAGGTTACTATGTATCAGAAAGCATATAGCAATTGAACTATTTAAATGACTTGATCTTTATGCTACGCTTATCTATAGGAGTATGTCCATCACATCATTCTCCTAATGATATGATCCTTTTGTTAATAACATCTCTATGTTCATGATCAGGAAACCATGATCATATATTAACCAACAAGCCAGTTTAACAATAGGCTTTACTAGGGACTCTTATTTTAGTTTACAAATCACACAAGTATTAATGTTTCCGGTTAATACAATTATAGCATGGTATGTAAACATTTATCATAAGTGTGAAGATATGATAATAACCACTTTATTATTGCCTCTTGGGCATATCTCCAACACTTAAGCCTCTCCGCACCACGAGTCTTTCCCCTCACTCGTCACACTCTCTTCGCCACAGGGCTGCCCAGAATTCAGTCTGCAAAGCCGCTGCCCGAGCATCTCCGGCGAGACATTGCGGTGAGCTCCCTCCAGCCCACCCTGTCTCGTTCACGCTAGCGTGATCCCCTTTCTCACGCGACTAGTGTCATGCCTTTATTCTGTCTTCTCGTGACCTAGGTCGATGGATTCGACAACCACCGCAAGTGCCCGACGCTTCTCTCATCTCCGGTGAAAAATCACGGTAATCTCCGAGCGCCCCTTGCTCTCTCCTCGATGCTATCATGTTCGCCATGACCTTGCGCATCTCCTGACGCATCTGGTTCATGCTAGGGTGTTCATATCGTCGGCAACGTCATCGTCTGCAAGAACCCGACGTCGTCCGCAACTCCGACGAGCCCCAGCAACCTCTGCAGCAAGCCCTCGTCCACGCCAACGACACCTTGAGCACCGTCGTGTTCACGCGAGTCTGGTAAGCCCCTATCCAGCCCCTAGACCCCTCTGGAATCACCGGAGCGCCGCCGCCGCCAGCGACCATTTGCGCCGCCAGTTCTTGGTCAGATGGATCTGATCCATTGGATCTAAATCCTAAGGCCGCGATTAGATTTGTAGGGAAACGGTGTGATTTGATCTGGGCCATGCGCGGTTAGTTAGATCCAATGGACGCGAGCGTGATCCAGCACGAACCGGTACCGTCCAATCAGAAGTTGCCGCGTGGCCTGTAGTTTGTTTTAAAATCTGAATTAGATCTATTAGTGATTCAAACTAGCAAAATTCATAACTTTTGATCCACATGTTCAAATTTTGCAAATTTTATCATTGGAATCAGGAGAAAGAATTCTATCCATCTATGCAATTTGTTTAATGATTTGCTTCTGTAAAATTTGTTATTTTTGTAGATATATTTATAGGCTTATTTTGAGTATAGAAATTATTTGAAAAATGATGTAAAGACTAAATAAATTTTATTTAGTGTATAATTGTTTTGTTTATGATTCAGTACTATTTCACTTGTCTTGTTTGATTTAGAAAAACCATCACATGGCATTTGCATGCATTCATATATTTCTGCTTGTATATTTTTGATATGTGAAATTGGTGCTATCATTTTATGTGTAGATTTTGGTGCTAATAGTGATTGTGGTTGTGAAGATTGTTTCTACTCCCCCAACTACCAAGGCAAGTGGTGCTTCATATTTTGTCCCAATATTTTTGCCTATGCATTAGAAATATTTTGTATAGGGCTTGCATGAATATTTTGCTAAGTATCTATATGCTTTGCTTGGGAAATCCTAGTATTTTTAGAGATGTTAGAATTTCCTCTAAGTTAAGATACTTTTTATTTCCATGCTTAGCCTAGCTAATAGCAACCAAGGGTGGAATATAATCATGCTATGGAAAATATTGTTAAGTCTTTGACTTATTGAAAGGGCATGTATGCCCCCATGTGTGGTTTTGGTAATTAATGACAATCTCTATGGACTAATGTGTAAATTGAGTTTCACTTGTAGGCTTGTCCATTGGCATCACTTGGGCCATGTGTTGGTCTCAAGGTTGGAAGATGAAGAAATGTCTAAGGGCTTTGTTCCCATTGGAATCATGAAGAAAGAAGGAGCTTGAAGGTTGATCAAGACATGTGCAAAGAGTTGCATAAAGATGGATGAACCTCAAGAAGGTATGAAGAAGGGCGAGCTCAAGATGCGCCATATCTAGAAGATCTCATGCTTTAAGCTTGCCATTCTCGTGCTCATGGAATGATGAAGACAAGTTCAAAGAAGAGGTTTCCCCATGGAGTATGGGGGAGCAATTTGCAAGTCTTCATCTTCATCAAGCAAGAGCATCCAAGAAAGGTATTCCCACTATAGAAGAACAAGACGGTCTACATCAAGTTCAAGTGGGATTCTCAAGGCAAAGGTATGTTCTTGATAGGGCTTCTCTTTTGCCGGTCTCGTATTGTTAGTTGGGAGACCGGGTTTAGGATAGATAGCCGTTCTATCAAGAGGGGCTCTCAAGCAGTTGTCTCGTTTGCATTTTTCGGAGAGAGCTCAAACCTTTGCATTCATAGCATCATCTTTCTTGGTTGTTATTTGGTTCTTGTCCATGAGAGGATCTAGAGATTGTGGTCATCATCATAACTAGCTCTAGTTCATCATCTAAGGATTTCACTTGCATATCTTATTGCGTTTTTTGATCTTGCAAGTTTTCCGGCTCCACACCTTGGGGGATACTTCACATAAATATTCATAGTATTTTCTCCCAAGGTGATACCCAAGGTGATACACAAAATTGGTTTCATCCCAATCGGAGTTTCCAAGCTCAAATTCTTGTGTTTTGGGTTTTGGAGGTTTTACCGGTTCATCTGGACTATTATGTTTCTTTTTATAATCTTTTAAAACTTTTCGTTCTCTTCAAAACGAGCCCAAGATCATCAAAAACGGAGTCCGGGATCAAAAGTTATTGAAGTTTTCGTGCAATGTTGTCCTATGTTTTTGCTTGAGCGGAAGTTCCGGCCCAAGTTCCGACCCAAGTTTCGGCCCAAGTTCCGACCCAAGTTCCGGTCAGGTTCAGTAACTTGTGTTTCTATTTGCCGGAAGTTCCAGTGGGAGGCCGGAAGTTCCGGTGGGGGCGCGAATCTGGCCCAAACGGTCAGTTTTTTCTTGTCCTATTTAACGGGGGCTTCTTCCCCAATGGTTCCCCATCTTTTGGGCTCATTTTTGCCCACCATTGTTGACCTATTTGAGCTCTCTTACTCCCTCTCCCTCCTAGATTCTTACATCTTTTTGAGGGAAAAGTGAGAAGAGATCTAGATCTACAATCCCACCAAGTCAAATCCCTTCTTTGTGAAGGAATCATTGGGATCTAGATCTTGGAGAGTTTTGTGTTCTCCTCTTGTGTTCTTCCTCCCTTATTCCCCCAATAGCTTTTGTAGCTTTGTTGGAATTTGGGAGAGAAGGACTTGCCCTTGCATTTGGTGCATAGGTTTGAGTTCTCCTCTTGTGTTCTTCCTCCCTTATTCCTCCAATAGCTTTTGTAGCTTTGTTGGAATTTGGGAGAGAAGGACTTGCCCTTGCATTTGGTGCATAGGTTTGAGTTCTCCTCGGAGATTCGGCGAGTACAAGCGTGTGGGCTTGTTACTCTTGGGTTCTTGTAACCCTAGACGGTTGTGTGGTTGGGTTGTTGACCTTTTGTGGTCTTGTAGCCTCTTGTGGCTTTGTTGGCCTTTTGTGGCATTGCAGCCTTTTGTGGCTTTGTTGTTGGGAGCCTCCAATTGAGTTGTGGAGTTAGCCCCAATCTTGTACGGGTTCGGTGATCGCCCTCAAGCGTCCCATAGTGGAGCAAGTGCCCGCCTTTTGTGGTGCGCACTTGGGAGAATAGGGTGAGCCTTTTGTGGCGTCGGTGAGTTGCGTGCTTCCGCATCCGGGGTGAGGCCTTGTGTGGCATTGGGTGAGCATCGAGCCACCACACCTCGAGGTGAGCCATTTGTGGCATTCGGAGAGCATTGCGCCATCACACCTCTCCAATGGGGACATAGCTTCTTTGGAAGTGAACTTCAGGAAACAAATCTTCGTCTTCGTGTCCATCAGTTATCTCTCAATCGAGCCCTTTACTTATGCACTTTATATTGTGATAGCCATCGTGCTTGAAGTATTTATTTCTTGCTATCACCTTGTTGTTTGTATTGCTTAGCATAGGTTGTTGGTGCACTTAGGTAAACTTAGTAGCTAGGTTTTGTGCTCAATAAATTAAACATTAGTTTTATTCCACATTTACTTGAGCCTAAACCGTAATATTTTTAAAAGCCTATTCACCCCCCCTCTAGGCGACTTCCTTTGTACTTTCACTTATGTTTTTGCTTAATAAAACAACTAAGTGAATGAAACACCTGGGTGGAAATGGAAAGAATGGTTTGTGTTGAGTGGTTACACAAGGCCCATTTCTATGGTTTACCTTGTGTATCTCACTTGTGGAAAGCCACCCAGGAACAAAGGGATTTGAGATGCCAAATGTTAAGAAGCTTCTAGTGCAGCCACATGGCATTATGGGCTCTGCCTGGATCATATAGGTTGCAATAACTTAGCCATTTGGACAGTTGGTGGTAGTGGGATGATAGGTTGGAACGCGTCCATTTGGTCTAAGGGAAGGCTTCTGAAAGGTCCTGTCTTGGTGAAAATCAAGTCTTGTGGGGAAAGTGCACAACCTCTGTAGATGGAAGAAACTAAGTACTTAGCCGTGTCCCCGGTAATGGACAACTTGAGCATCAAGACATGGAAGCTATCAAGAATCTCCTCATCCCAATTTTCTAAGTAAAACTTGTGGTTGAACAAGGGTGAAGGTTCACCAATTTTGAGCAAAGCAAGCCTAAGATACACTTAGCCAAATTCATGTAGTAATTAGATGTTAATATTCTACTAAGGTATCACTTGCCAATACTATTCCAATGTATTGACCCACTGTGGCTGTAACTTGTGATGTTGCAGGTTACTCTGATGATGATTAGGGGTTATGAGTCTACACTCAACATGCTTGCCTGTGGCACATGAAGATGAAGACTTCTATTTTATATTATTAAGTTAAATGGAGTTGTAAAAGACTATGTTATCTCTGGAATGACGTTGTAATAATGACCTTTGTTTCTGTGTACTTCATCTTAAACTGTGGATGCTAGCAATTGATCCAGGGACTAGCATTGCAATCACAGGGATCCTTACCTTTATAAGGGAGGGATCTTACAGATGGTACCAGAGAACTGTGTTGCCTGTAGGATTATAACCCTAGGATTGGATTAGAAACCACGAAGGAAAAAAAAATTCAACAACTTCCACACTTGTCTTTTTCTTCTTGTAAAATTTTCTAATCTTCTTTCTCATCTCTATTTGTAGATGAACTCCATCAACGAAGCCGTGAGGAAGGGACCACTCATGACCATGACTTTGGAGTGTGAGACAGAATTCCCCAAGGCCCTCAAGGACCTCATGGTTTCCATGGGGATACATGGTGCAGCTGTGTACAAAGGATTCCCCGTGATGGATGAAGGAGTAGAATACTGGTGGGTGCAACTTCACTTGTACAAAAACATGGAAGACAACCACAAGGAATAAGGATTCTGCATGGTCACCAACTCAGTAATGCACACCACATTCTTTAAATCTGCAAGAGATGCAGCTTGGAAGGCCATCAAGGAGCTTGGTGATAGACTCAAGTGCAGAATTCTTAACACCCAAAATGACCTTAGGGAAGAAAAGAAGCATACCCAAGAGTTAGAGGCTACCAACCAACGTTTAAGAGAGGACATCATAGACTTAGCAATGGAGTCATGTGATCAGGATCGATAGATTGCCTCTAGGGATGCCCTGTTAGCCAACTTGGCAAGTGAGACGGGATTGTAATGTACTTCGTTAGTTGGACCACCACACTTATCGTTTTATTTCCAAAAATTTTATCTAAGTTATGTTGAACCATTGATGCTTGTAATGGATTTGTGTATGCCGTGACTTGTGTGATTGTTGCCAAAGATATGCTTGTGATACTTTGTTTTGTGAATTTTTCTCTATTGATGTTGATTCTAACTTTTCTCTATCTTATAAAAAATAGATGCCTGCTGTTATTATCAACATGGCCGAAGAGTTCAAGGGAACTCGTTTTGGCACTCGTCTTATTGAGGTTACTAGCGTGCTCAACCTTCCGCTCCCTAGCATCATGACGCTTCCCCTCACCAAGTTTGAGAGGAAGGACCTTTGGGGCTTCAAAGTTACTCAGCCAGGACGCCAGACTGAGCCAACCACAGAGGCTATCACTTTCAAGATAATGCATGACGACAAAGAGAGAGGCATAGATGTAGTCATGCAGGATTTACTTGAGCGTCTGGTAGGGAGGCACTCCAGAGAGCTTAGAGGTCTTTACTTTCACGCCTTCGGAAGACGCGATGAGGAGGGTGAGGCTATTGAGTTCGAGGTTGTTGCTAGAGAGACGGTGGAGCCGATTCGTCTATACCTTCAGGACCTAGAGGTTCTCATTAGGCACCTAGACACCGATAGGACCAACGTCATGCTTAGCAATGACGAGCTCCAGGTGCAGCTTCTTGAGAAGGACAAGCTCTTCGCGGAGCAAGACGAGATAGTCAAGGAAATGGAGGCCAATTTTGAGAGCCAGGATAGGAAATTCAAGAGCTAGGAGAAGAGAGTCCAAGACCGGTACAAGAAGATCTGGGAGATGAAGGAAGAGCTAGAGACCAAGGACTTCGAGCTCGAGCATCATCAGGGTGTGATTGAGAGACTTCGTTCACAGAAGAGGTCTCTTAAGGCCAAGATAGAGGCCTTGACTACCAATGTCGAGGAATACAAGAACGCTATGGAGAATGCAGGTCTTACACTTGTTGATGAGGAGGTTGATGCAAAGGAGTAGTAATGACTACTCATTTATCTTTCATTTACCATGCTTATGATTATTGAGTCGCAATGACCATCCAACATGTGGGTGGCTTGCTATGGTGTGTTTACTTTTTCAAACTTGTTGTTTATGTCGTTGAACCTTATGATTATTTTTTATGCTTGTTTTGGTGATTGTCTATGCAATGTATTGTGCATGTTAAGCATCTATGGGTATCTCATTCTTATCCTTCTGAAAACCACAGATGCCTCCTCGACGTGCCAACCCCAACCCAAACAACAACAATGTCACCCCCGAGATGCAGCAGCTGATGACAGCACAGGCACAGCTGATGCAGATGATGACCACTTTTATGCAGAATCAAAATAACAACAACAACAATAACAACAACAACAACAATCAGAACAATCCACCAGGATTTGACATGCTCACCAGATTCCAAAACTGAGGCCTGCAAAGTTCTCAGGAACTACTGGTCCCATGGTGGCCAATGATTGGCTACATTCGGTGAACAAGGATTTGTAGAATGCTTGCACCGACGAAGAGAAAGTCAGGTTTGCAGCACATCTGTTGGAAGGACCAGCAGCCACTTGGTGGGATAACTTTCAGATCACCACTCCCATTGAGGATGTGACATGGGCTATCTTTGAAGATGGATTCCGTACAGCTCATATCTCATCCAGAGTGATGAGTTTGAAGAAGAAGGAGTTCCATAATCTGAAGCAGCGCCACCACAGCGTGGCTGAATATATTGAGGAGTTCAACAATCTAGCGCGATATGCACTGGATGAAGTGGATACTGATGCCAAGAGGAAAGAGAAATTCCTCGAAGGACTGAATGATGAACTGAATCTGCAGTTATCTGTGGCCTATGTCCCCACTTACCAATCACTTTGTGACAAGGCTACCATCTTGGAGAACAAGATGAAACAAGTTGAAAGCAGAAAGAGGAAGCATAGCTCTGACAAGCATAGCTCGGGATCGTCTCACAAGCGTTCCCATCATGATGATAGTGGGAGTTCTGGATCCCACAAACACGGGAAGTACAATAACCATCACAGCCACAACCGCCATCATGACAACAAGCATCACCGTAGTCATGATAATGACAAGTATAAGAACCACAAGGGTGGATACAAGAGCCACCACAATGGAAGTGGAAGTGGTAGTGGAAGTCAGCCTGTCAAGAAAGATCTCAGTCAGGTTGAGTGCTTCAAGTGTAAGAAGATGGGGTATTATGCAAATGAGTGCCCAGAAAAGAAAGTTGAAGGTGCCAACAAGCCCAACCCTTTCTAGAAGGGACAGGTGAACCACATCAATGTGGAAGAGATCTATGAGGAACCTGATGCTGTGGCTGGTAAGTTTAAACTCAATTCTGTTCCAGCACTTGTTCTTTTTGATACTAGCACATCACATTTCATTCAGATCAAGAGCATTTGTTGATAGAAATGAACTTCCATTTGAAACTATTGGGTGTCCTATAAAAGTAAGTTCTCCTGGTGGAGAAATGATAGTGAACTCGGGATGTCATGACCTAGTCATAGAGTTTGTGAAGTATAAGTTTCCCGTTAATTTGATAATTCTCAATTCCCAAGGATTGGATGTCATTTTGGGAATGGACTGGATTACCAAGTACAAGGGAGTGCTAGATTGTGTCAATCATACTGTCACACTCACAACCCCGGATAATAGAAGGATTAGATTCAAGGCTAACTTTGAATCAAAAGGGAGTAAGCTAAATTCTCTTAAGGGGGTTAGCATAGACAGTGTGCCAATTGTGAGAGAGTATCCATATGTGTTTCCGGAAGAATTGTCGGGAATGCCACCAGATAGAGATGTGGAATTTCTGATTAACTTGCTACCAGGATCATGACCAATAGCAAAGAGACCTTACAAGATGTCAGTTGATGAGTTGAAAGAACTCAAGAAACAACTTGGAGAACAGTTGCAGAAAGTGTTTATTCAACCAAGTTCTTCATCTTGGGGAGCACCAGTCTTGTTTGTGGAAAAGAAAGATAGAAGTCAAAGGTTATGCATAGATTATCGTTCACTCAATGAAGTGACTATCAAGAACAAATATCCTTTGCCCAGAATCAATGACTTTTTTGATCATCTAGAAGGAGCCTGTGTGTTCTCAAAGATTGATCTCCGGTCAGGTTATTTTCAGTTTAAGATAAGAGAACAAGACATACCTAAGACAACTTTCACCACTAGGTATGGATTGTATGAGTACACCGTGATGCCATATGGTTTGACCAATGCACCATCTTACTTCATGAATATGATGAACAAGGTGTTCATGGAGTTCCTTGACAAGTTTGTTGTCCTTTTCATCGATGAAATTTTGATCTACTCCAAAAGCAAAGAAGAGAATGAAGGACATTTGCGTTTGATACTTGAGAAACTTAGAGAGCATAAGTTGTATGCCAAATTCAGCAAGTGTGAATTCTGGTTGAATGAAGTTGGATTTCTTGGACACATTGTGTCAGGAGATGGTGTAGCAGTTGATCCCGCAAAAGTGCCAGCTGTAACTGAATGGGAATCTCCTAAGTCAGTGAAGGAAGTTCGTAGTTTCCTTGGCTTGGCAGGATACTACAGAAGATTCATTGAGAATTTCTCCAAGGTAGCTAAGCCAATGACGGAGTTACTAAAGAAAGACAAAAAATTTGCTTGGACTGAAGGATCTGAACTTAGTTTCCAAGAATTGAAGAAGAGACTAGTGACAGCACCAGTCATATGCCTGCCTGATTTGGAAAAGGATTTCCAAGTATATTGTGATACATCTCATCATGGATTAGGTGCAGTGCTAATGCAAGAAGGGAAAGTTGTGGCTTATGCCTCGAGACAACTCAAAACTCATGAGGTAAATTACCCTACACATTATTTGTAGGGTTCGCAGCATAGAAAACAAAAAATTTCCTACGATGGGAACAACTATGTACCAAGATCTATCTACTAGATACAAACAACGGGCGGATGTATATCCGTAGAGAACATACCCTTGAAGACCGACAAAGCTTAACGAGTCCAAACTCGTGGTTGATGTAGACGATCTCTTGCCGATCTCAAGATCGAGAGGAAGTCCTAGCGCCAAGAACAAACAGCGCATCCGTGCTCGCACACACGCTCGAGGCACCGAGCAACCTCCGCCTCGCCTCCATGATGCAGCGGAAGCACAACTCTTTCTTGCCGAAAAGCCACCGAACATGTATCTCTAGTCCGAGACCATGGGGATAAATTCTAGAGGGGAGAGAGATCCTTCACGAGGAGGTGTGTTGTGAGAGGAGGAGAGGGGACTTTATAGGAGAGGGGGCACCCAAGGGCATGGCGCCCAGCCATGGGGGCTGCCCCACCTCTTCCACATTCATGTGGGTGGAGCTCCCACTCAAAATGAAAAGCCTCCACTCCCATTAAAAGCCTCCACTCAAAATCCACTCACATGCATTAAATTTCCACCAAATTTAATGCAAGCTCTCATTTAAATAAAACTCTTTTATTTATTTATTCAGAATTTTGTTAATTACTTTAATTAACAAACATTCACATAAAACCCCTTGCTAGTATTCTATTTCACATGCGTAACTAGTTTCAGAATTTCAACAAACAGTTTGGTGTCTAGTGAAATAAATTCGCGCTTTCCTTTTCTTTTCGGCATGAAACTTTTGCTCCAAATGGATGTCGGTGTCTCTTAAGTGTGTCACCCTACGGTTCGTGAATAATGCGGACATGATCGAGACCCTCGGATCAATAATCGAAGCGGATCCGAGACCCATCTCGACTCCCACACATTCAACGATGACTTTCTTGTGATCGTTTAACCTTTACGCTAGTATCTTAATCCTTTTGTTTCGCGATATATTACATGTCCGAGATTCGATCATCGGTATCTCCATACCTAGTTTGATCTCGCTATGACATGCACTTTTCTCGTTCCCGTGATATAACATTCTAGTGATCAAATCACTTGCTTGCAAGCTAATCAATGTGATATCACCGAGAGGGCCCAGAGCATATCTATCCGTCATCGGATGAACAAATTCCACTCTCGATCCATGGGTCTCAACATAACACTTTAGTAGTTCGAATCCATCTTTATAATCACCTCACTACGGTGACGTTTGATGTTATCAAGAAACTCTTCCGATGTTAGTGATTGACATGATCTCATGGTCTAAGGATTAGGATCACTTCGTAAGTTGTTATAGCAATATAAACTCAATGACTTTGATCGTAATGCTATACTTGGATGAATGTTCATCACACCATTACACTAATGTTGTGACCCGTTATTAACAACATCCAATGTCCATGATCGTGAAACCTTGATCATCTTGTTAATCAACGAGCTAGTTTATAAGAGAGGCATAACTAGGAACTTTCTATTTGTTTATTAAACACACATGTATTAACGTTTCAGATTAATACAATTATAGCATGCAAAATAAACATTTATCATAAATAAGGAATACGATAATAACCACTTTATTATTGCCTCTGGGCATATTCCCTGGTCTCCCACTTGCACTAGAGACAATAATCTAGTTTGAAAACTTTGTGTATTGAACACCTATGGCTTTCGGTGTTCCAAATATGCAATTGCAAGTGGTTGACATAATCTTGGATCCGACGCTTTCAGGTCCGTGTATTTGCATGTCTTTGCGTCTTCACGCATCACTCATTCTCCAATGAGATGGCATTGTATAAATTTGGTCTTCGGTGAGACCTTTAGTTCCTTGGGGTTTAAACACGATACTATTGTGATACAATATATCTTTAGTGTTAGCCTGCTTGAACCACACCTTAGTTTGATAACAAACTACTTGACACAAATTCCTCCTTTGTGCTACTATAGCGGTCATATACTTAGCCTTTTGTTGTAGTATTCGTCACAATGTCTTAACTTTGGAACTCTTCCAAATCCATCATGGAATCTCCTTTCCATTACATTGTGCCACCCATAGTTTAAATTGAGATAAACTTAATTTGTATCTTGTGACAAAACTAGTATCAATGTAACGCTTTACAATGAACTATTTGTAATTGTTTGTCACCTCTACACAAATATATTCTTAGTTCTTCCAAAAGATCATAAGAATATCCTCACTATCGTCCAATGATCATTTTATGATTCATTCGTATATGCTCATAACACTTAGAGCATAGGACATATCTGGATGTGTACATATCATGGTATGATTGATCAAAACATTCTCGTGATTGCACTCATCAAGTGTCAAAGCACTTGAATCTTGTTTCACTTATCAAGTGTCGATACACTTGAATCTTGATTCAATTCCTTTCCATGCAACAAGAACTGTTTCTTGTTGATTCTATATTGAACTCCTTCAATATCTCATATATGTACGTTTGGCACAACCATATTGGCGCATACCATCCACTATAGACATTCACGCTAAATATTCGGGTTTTGCCTAAGTCTTTCATCAAAATGAAATTCTTAACCTTTGTCAATAAAAGATACATCATTTATAATCAACAAGATGTCCTTCACATAATGTATTAGAAATATGTCTCAGCGCTCCCACTTAATTTCTTGCAAATGCAAGCATCTTCATCGTCTCCTGATGAAAAACTCCTTTTCATCATGGTGAAGATTCCAACTCCGCGATGCTTACTTCAACCATTGAAGTTTGCATGCCCTTTTAGCATCCTTTGAATTTAACAAAACCCTTTGGACCGTGTCATGTACACGTCCTAGGTAACCATTCTATTAGAAGAACTTTGTTTTGTTTATTCATCTACCATATACCAAATTATATGTAGTGGTTGCTACTTTAATCCGTTCAGACTAAATATCGTTATGAAAGATCAAATCTTGTCATAGTCAACTCTTTGAACATTGTCATAAAATACTTTACAACATGTCGAATATTTCATAGATGTGAGACATCCATGTCTGTTTCTTTATAGATCCAAATACGACCGATAGGTTTTTACACCTTTCCGGAGGGTCTTCCAAGTTCAAAACTTGATTTCTCGTATATGGAACTATCACGGATTTTATGGCTTCAAGCCATTTGACGGAGTCAGGGCCCATCATCGCTTCTTTGTATATAATCGGTTCATCATTGTCAAACAATAATGATTTACTCTCAAATCTTAGTATTTGATTGTTTATTCGACCGACTTGGTTCAATAAGAACTTAGATCTCTGTGACCACAACCTTTGAGGCACATAAGCTATGAGCATTATGGCAGCCTCCAGAACCATTTCCGGCGCTGCGCAACTCAGCACATTTAGCTAAGGTTCGTTAACCTTATCAAAGTTCTATTTTCCTCCCACTTAACTTTTATGAAAAATTCCTTCTTCAAGAAACTTCACATTTCAAGCGACAAACCCTTTTGTCCTCGGTGTTAAGGAGGAATAACCAATTGTTATTCAAAATAACCTACAAAGACATGCTCATCCGACTTTGGTTGTAAACATCTTACTTATGTTTAGCATACCAAAATTTAAGAAAGGACAACTTGGGTTTTACCCCAAACCATAACTCATATGGTGTCATTTCAACGGATCAAGATGGAGCTCTTTTCAGTGTAAAAGCGGTAGTCTCTAAAGCTTTAAGCTTTTAAAACATAATGGCAGTTTTATAAATAACACCTTTGATCCAACCATGTCAAACAAGGTTTCATTACAAATCTCAAACACTCCATATTCCTATGGTGTTTCGGAGATGTAAATCTAGGTGTTTTGCTAAACTTGTAACTCAAATAAATCCTTTTATGATAAAATCATAATTCATTTATTTTTCTTGTTACACTTGTAACTCAAATAAATCCTTTATGATAAAATCATAAACCATTTATTTTCTTGTTACAATGATTTTTCACTTCATCTTGAAAATCTTTGAAACATTTTCAAATATTTCATACTTCTTTCTCATTAAGTGAACATTCACTCAAATTTCGGAGAAAGCATATGAAGTTGAAACCATCGCCATTTACTACACATAATGGAATACATACATCGATATGTATAAATTCCAATATTTTAGTCATTCGTTCTTCTTTGGCCTTTGAACGAAGTTTTAATTATCACGTGGAAAGTCTCACAAGCGTCACTTGATCAAATCAAAGACTCCAAAAATCCATGAATATGGAGATTCTTCATGTTTTCTTTCCAATATAATTTAAATGATGTCACTTCATAAGTGATCTTTCAATCATTTGTCTTGCGACATTTTAGCATTAGGTTTTATGGATGTGATTTCTCCAACTAGATTTGTAAATCATCCATTTTATATGGAATACGGTAATTATTTGAACAACCTTTGTTCTTATAATACCTGATTCAAATAACAATTATTAAAACAAATCTTGAAGTCAAGCTTTGATGTCAACGAGAAATACAAACAACGGTTTGTTTGTTTTCGATGAACATCATCACATATTCTCTTGCTAGTTACTTAGGCCATTGTGGTTCATGAATTGCGTCATTCCGTATGAAATTTCATAACAACCAATTCGGTATCCAATACCCAAGAACCACATTGTTTAACAAGCAAAGAATACAACCATAACATGTATATCATATATATACCTAAATTGGATATTTCCAATCTTTTCTTTTCTGCCAAATATATTTTATAGATTCTCTTTCAGCATTTCCTTGAAGGGTTCGCAGCATAGAAAACAAAAATTTTCCTACGATGTGAACTATATACCAAGATCTATTTATACTAGATACATACAACGGGCGGATGTATATCCGTAGAGAACATACCCTTGAAGACCGACAAAGTTTAACGAGTCCCACTCGTGGTTGATGTAGACGATCTCTTGCCGATCTCAAGATCGAGAGGAAGTCCTAGCGCCGCAAATCAGCAGCGCATCCGTGCTCGCACACACGTTCGAGGCACCGAGCAACCTCCGCCTCCTCTCAGCGATGCAGCGGAAGCACAACTCTTTCTTGCCGAATAGCCACCGAACATGTATCTCGCTAGTCCGAGACCATGGGGATAAATTCTAGAGGGGAGAGATCCTTCACGAGGAGGTGTGAGTGAGAAGTGAGGAGGGGCTCCTTTATAGGAGGAGGGGAACCCCAAGGGGTGGCGGCGCATGGGGGCTTCCCCTGCCCTCCCTCTTCATGTGGGTGGACACTCCACTCACAAAACTCCTCCAAATTCCTCCACTCAAAATCCCACTCAAAGATCCCATTAAATTTCCACCAAATTTAATGCAAACTCTCATTAAATAAAACTCTTTATTTTATTCAGAATTTTGTCAATTACTTTAATGACAAACATTCACAAATAACCCCTTGCTAGAATTCTATTTCACATGCATAACCACTTTATTTAATTTCACCAAAACCTGCTTTTGGTATCTAGTGAAATAAATTCTGCGCTTGTTTATTCTTTCGCATGAAACTTTTGCTCCAATTGGATGTTGGTGTCTCTTAAGTGTGTCACCCTACGGTTCGTGAATAATGCGGACATGATCGAGACCCTCTCGATCAATAATCGAAGCGGATCCGAGACCCATCTCGACTCCCACACATTCAACGATGACTTTCTTGTGATCGTCGGAACCTTTTACGCTAGTATCTTAATCCCTTTGTTTCACGATATATTACATGTCCGAGATTCGATCATCGGTATCTCCATACCTAGTTTGATCTCGTTATCGACATGCACTCTTTTCGCTCCGTGATATAACATTCTAGTGATCAAATCACTTGCTTGCAAGCTAATCAATGTGATATCACCGAGAGGGCCCAGAATATATCTATCCGTCATCGGGATGAACAAATTCCACTCTCGATCCATGAGCCTCTACATAACACTTTATTAGTTTTGAACCCATCTTTATAATCACCCCATTACGGTGTGACGTTTGATGTTATCAAGAAACTCTTCCGGTGTTAGTGATTGACATGATCTCATGTTCTAAGGATTAGGATCACTTCGTAAGTTGTTATAGCAATATAAACTCAATGACTTTGATCGTAATGCTATACTTCGGATGAATGTTCATCACATCATTACACTAATGTTGTGATCCCGTTATTAACAACATCCAATGTCCATGATCAGGAAACCTTGATCATCTTGTTAATCAACGAGCTAGTTTATGAGAGAGGCTTAACTAGGAACTTTTCTGTTTGTTTATTAAACACACATGTATTAACGTTTCCGTATTAATACAATTATAGCATGCAAAATAAACATTTATCATATACTTGGAATACACATAATAAACAATTTATTATTGCCTCTCAGGGCATATTCCCTTCAGTCTCCCACTTGCACTAGAGACAATAATCTAGTTACATAGTGATATATCTAACACCCATTGAGTTCGTGTTGATCATGTTTTGCTCTAGGGAGAGTTTTAGTCAACGGATCCGCTACATTGAGATCCGTATGTACTTTAAATCTTTATATCTCCATCCTTGACATGCTCATGGATGGAGTGAAACCGCGCTTAATATGCTTGGAATGCTTGTGAGACCTTGGCTCTTTGGCATTGGCAATGGCACCATTGTTGTCACAATAGATCACCATTGGGTCCAACGCTTGCCACAACTCCTAGTTCGGATATGAACTCCTTCATCCAAATCGCTTCGAGCCGCTTCGGCAAAGCAACATATTCGCCTCCGTTGTTGATCCCGCTACCACAGGTTGTTTGGAGCTCCTCCAACTAACCGCCCGCCATTCATGAGAAAACGTATCCGGATTGAGACTTAGAGTCATCCGGATCGGTGTCAAAGCTAGCGTCGACATAACACTTAGCGACGAGCTCTTCTTCACCTCCGATACAAGAAACATATCCTTAGTTCTTCGTAAGTACTTAAGGATTTTCTTGACCGCTATCCATGTTAGAACTCGATCCGATTGGTACCTACTAGTCAAACTAATAGCGTGTGCCACATCCGTCTTGTACATAGCATGGCGTATAATAGAGCCTATGGTGAAGCATAGGGATTTTGTCCATTATCTCTTTCTTCCGCCGGCCGGACTTTGAGTCTTACTCAATGTCTTGCCTTGCAACATAGGTAAGAACCCTTCTTACTTCCGTCCATTTTAAACTTCTTTAAAATCTTATCAAGGTATGTACTTTATGATAGCCCTATTAGGCGCCTAGATCTTTCTCTATAGATCTTTATGCCTAATATGTATGACGCTCACCTAGGTCCTTCATTGAAAATTTGTTGTTTAGATAACTTTTAACACTGTTTAAAGTTCTATATCATTTCCGATCAATAATATGTCATCCACATATAATATCGTAAATGCCACATTGCTCCCACTCACTTTCTTGTAAATACAAGCTTCTCCATAAGTTTGGACAAATCCAAACTCTTTGATCACCTCATCAAAGCGGAGATTCCAACCGTGATGCTTGCTTCAATCCATAGATGGATCGTTGAAGCTTGCACACCTTGTTAGCATCCTTAGGATCGACAAAACCCTTTGGTTGTATCATATACAACTCTTCTTCAATATTACCATTGAGAAACGGTTTTGACATCCATCCGCCATATTTCATAATCGAAATATGCAGCAATTGCTAACATAATCCTAATCGACTTTAGCATCGCTACGGAGAGAAAGTCTCATCGTAGTCAACTCCTTGAATTTGTCGAAACCCTTTGCGACAAGTCGAGCTTTATAGATGGTCACATTACCATCGCATCAGTTTTCCTTTGAAAATCCATTTGTTCTCCACGGCCTTTCGGTCGTGAGGTAATTCAACCAAGTTCCAAACTTGATTTTCATACATGGATTCCATCTCGGATTTCATGGCTTCTAACCATTTGTTGGAATCCGGGCTCATCATCGCTTCTTCATACGTCGCAGGTCATTATATTCATCAACCATGAAATTTATGACAGATTTCCGTCTGACTCGGGAGCTGCAGCGTCTGTTTGACTGCGAGGTTCGGTAGTACTCTCTTCGGAGTTTCATGATCATTATCATTAGTTCCTCTTCAACAGGTGGAGCCAACTCGGAACGACTTCCATTGCGCTACTCGCCATACTTTGAAGAGAAGGTTCCACAACCTCTTGACTTCTACCTTCCGACTACTCACACCTTTCGCGAGAAACTCTTTCTCTAGAAAGGATCCATTCTGGCAACAAAACCTTGCCCTCGGATGTGATAGAAGGAATACCCAATAGTTTCTTTAGGGTATCCTATGAAGACGCATTTTTCCGCTTTGGGTTCGAGTTTATCCGGTTGAAGTTTCTTCACATAAACATCGCAACCCCAAACTTTAAGAAATGACACTTAGGTTTGTTTCCAAACCACAATTCATACGGTGTCGTTTCAACGGATTTAGATGGTGCCCGATTTAAAGTGAATGCAGCGGTTTCTAGTGCATAACCCCAAAATGACAACGGCAAGTCCGTCGAGACATCATAGATCGAACCATATCTAATAAAGTACGATTACGACGTTCCGACACACCATTTCATTTGTGGTGTTCGGCAGGTGTGAGTTGTGAAACAATTCCACACTCTTTCATGTGAGTGCTAAACTAACTTAGATACTCACCTCCACGGTCGCACCGTAGAAATTTGATCTTTCTATTACGATGATTTTCAACTTCATTACGAAATTCCTTGAACTTTTCAAAGGTTTCAGACTTGTGTTTCATCAAGTAGATATAACCATATCTACTCAAATCATCCGTGAAAGTAACAAAATAACGATATCCACCTCGCCGACACACTCATTGGACCACATACATCGAATGTATGATTTCCAATAAATGTCGCCGTTCCATTGAACCGAAAACGGCGTTCTAGTCATCTTGCCCATAAGGCATGGCTCACATGTATCAAATGATTCATAATCAAGTGATTCCAAAAGTCCATCCGAATGGAGCTTCTTCATGCGTTTAATGCCAATATGACCTAGACGGCGATTGCCATATATGCGGATATATCATCATCAAGTTTAATCCTTTTAGCATCAACATTATGAATATGTGTAACA
This sequence comes from Avena longiglumis, assembly GCA_030063025.1. NCBI lineage: Eukaryota > Viridiplantae > Streptophyta > Magnoliopsida > Poales > Poaceae > Avena > Avena longiglumis. The sequence goes on along the minus strand of CP125974.1, from coordinate 447,714,117 downwards.
TTATCATCGAGATCCAACGAAATAAACCATTCAACATTGGTGCATGACCATAAAAGATTTCATTCATATAAATGGAACAACCATTGTTCTCAGATTTGAATGAAAAACCACTTTGCATCAAACATGATCCAGATACAATGTTCATGCTCAGTGCAGGCACCAAATAACAGTTATTTAAGTTTATAACTAATCCCGACGGTAAGTGGAGAGGCAGCGTTCCGACGGCGATCACATCAACACTTGATCCATTGCCGACACGCATCTTGACCTCACCCCTTGCTAGCGGTCGCTTTATTATGACCCACGATTCGAGTTACAAATATTAGCAACTCGTATCAAATACCTGTGTGCTGCGACGAGCACTAGTCAAGTACACATCAATAACATGTATATCATATATACCTTTGTTTGCCTTGCCGGCCTTCTTATGCGCGAGATACTTGGGGCGATTGGCTTCGATGTGATCCCCTTACAATAGTAGCACTCGGTATCAGACTTAGGTCCAACTCGGGGTTTCTTTTCAGGCACGGCAACCGGCTTGCCGCCCTTACTTCCCTTCCGTTTTCCCTTCTTGTCTTTCTTGAAACCAGTGTTCCTATTGATCATCAACACTTGATGTTCCTTTTTGATCTCCACTTCTGCAGTTTTAAGCATTGACAGAAGCTCGGGGAGAGACTTCTTCATGCCTTGCATATTATAGTTCATCACGAAGCTCTTATAGCTAGGTGGCAGAGACTGCAGAACACGATGGATGCCTAAGTCAATGGGAATCGTTATTCCCAAGGACACAAGCTTATCGGCGTAACCCGACATTTTGAGTACATGCTCACTAACGGAGCTGTTCTCTTCCATCATGACTAAAGAACTTTTACAAGCATTGTAGCTCTCTACAGCATGTGTGTCGAAAATCATTTTCAACTCACCCATTGTATCAAAAGCATTGCCGTTTTGAAACGCTTTGAAGTTCCTCTAGCCCATACAATATGCCGCAATTAACTAAGTTGTGGTCCTCTGACGAGTCGATAGACATTCTTCTCCTCGTCGGGGCATCGTCAAAGGTGGGGGCCTAACGGCTTCTAGCACATATTGCTTTTGTGCAAGAGAGGAGAATCCTCAAATTCATGGCCCATTCAAGAAAGTTGCTACCGTTCGTTGCCAGTTTCTCTTTCTCCATGAACGCATTGAAATTAAAAGCAGGTGGTGCCATCTACAACAGAATTTGTAAAGTTTAGACTAAGTGTATGATAGATTGAGTTCAACTAATCTATATTACGAATGAACTCCCACTCAAAAGCGACATCCCTCGTGTCCTTTTGGTGATTACATGAACCAAATCCACTACACCAAGTCCGATCATCACGTGAGTCGGTATAGCTTCAAAGTCGAGAATCAAATGGGCATCATATCAACTATATGACTCATGCTTAACCTTTCGATTACGTGTTCGAGGCCATGTCTGTACATGCCAGGCTCGCCAAATTAGAACCTTAGTATTTTTGCGTGTGTAACTGTCTTACACCCGAAGTATGGTCGAGGATCCAAGTACACCCGATCATCACGTGATGTCTTGGAGCGACGAAAACATAATCGGTGCATACTAAAGGAAGAACACATTCTTATCTTGATATTTAAATGAGGGATCATCTTATTATGCTTAACAAATCGCTAAATAAGCAATATAAGATGCAATCAAAACATCATATGTTTATTAGTGAAATTATATGGTTCCCGCAGATGATCTCTATCATGTGCATCGTGGTATGATCACTATCATACCTATATGTGTAAATCCACAGTCTATGGATTTTACACGCTATGTGTGTTGTAAGAGTATCATCTCATACTTCTACTTACAACACTACCGTATCATAACACTAGCCCAGCAACAATCTAAACTAGACGCCTCTAATTTATCCATTGCAAGTTTTACGTGGTTGAGGGCTTTCGAGATAGAACCGTTCTTACCTACGAACATGAACCACAACGAGGATAATCAAATTGTTGACAACTCGCTTGCAAAATAGATATTGACTATAGTAAGAGAGACAGACACCCGCTAGCCACTTATGCAAACTAGTTGCATGTCAAGCGTGGAACAGGTCTCATGTGCGAGGACATGTAAAGTTTGTCCGGGCCGCTTCATCCCACTATGCCACCAATATCCAAAATCACAAGAAAGGAGCAACAACATGATCATCGCCCACATACTCATATGTGTACTACCGTAAAAGTATCTATGCATAGATCCGCTCGATACCAATTGAAGGGTTCGCAACATAGAAAACAAAAATTTTCCTACGATGTGAACTATATACCAAGATCTATTTATACTAGATACATACAGGCGGATGTATATCCGTAGAGAACATACCCTTGAAGACCGACAAAGTTTAACGAGTCCCACTCGTGGTTGATGTAGACGATCTGTTGTCGATCTCAAGATCGAGAGGAAGTCCTAGTGCCATAAATCAGCAGCGCATCCGTGCTCGCACACACGTTCGAGGCACCGAGCAACCTCCGCCTCCTCGCTCCAGCGATGCAGCGGAAGCACAACTCTTTCTTGCCGAATAGCCACCGGGAACATGTATCTCGCTAGTCCGAGACCATGTGGGATAAATTCTAGAGGGGGAGAGAGATCCTTCACGAGGAGGTGTGAGTGAGAAGTGAGAGGAGGGGCTCATTTTATAGCAAGATGGGCGGAACCCCAAGGGTGTGGCCGGCGCATGGTGCTGCCCCCTTGCCCTTCCCGCATCATGTGGGTGGACACTCCACTCAAAACTCCTCCAAATTCCTCCACTCAAAATCCCACTCAAAGATCCCATTAAATTTCCACCAAATTTAATGCAAACTTTCATTAAATAAAACTCTTTTATTTTATTCAGAATTTTGTCAATTACTTTAATGACAAACATTCACAAATAACCCCTTGCTAGAATTCTATTTCACATGCATAACCACTTTACGCAATTTCACCGAAAACTGTTTGGTATCTAGTGAAATAAATTCCCGCTTGTTCATTGTTTCGGCATGAAAATTTTGCTCCAATTGGATGTCGGTGTCTCTTAAGTGTGTCACCCTACGGTTCGTGAATAATGCGGACATGATCGAGACCCCTCTCGGATCAATAATCAGAAGCGGGATCCGGAGACCCATACTGACTCCCACACATTCAACGATGACTTTCTTGTGATCGTCGGAACCTTTTACGCCAGTATCTTAATCCCTTTGTTTCACGATATATTACATGTCCGAGATTCGATCATCGGTATCTCCATACCTAGTTTGATCTCGTTACCGACATGCACTCTTTTCTCGTTCCCGTGATATAACATTCTAGTGATCAAATCACTTGCTTGCAAGCTAATCAATGTGATATCACCGAGAGGGCCCAGTATATCTATCCGTCATCGGGATGAACAAATTCCACTCTCGATCCATGAGCCTCTACATAACACTTTATTAGTTACGAACCCATCTTTATAATCACCTGTTACGGTGTGACGTTTGATGTTATCAAGAAACTCTTAGGTGTTAGTGATTGACATGATCTCATGGTCTAAGGATTAGGATCACTTCGTAAGTTGTTATAGCAATATAAACTCAATGACTTTGATCGTAATGCTATACTTCGGATGAATGTTCATCACATCATTACACTAATGTTGTGATCCCGTTATTAACAACATCCAATGTCCATGATCAGGAAACCTTGATCATCTTGTTAATCAACGAGCTAGTTTATGAGAGAGGCTTAACTAGGAACTTTTCTGTTTGTTTATTAAACACACATGTATTAACGTTTCCGTATTAATACAATTATAGCATGCAAAATAAACATCTATCATATACTTGGAATACACATAATAAACAATTTATTATTGCCTCTCAGGGCATATTCCCTTCATTCCTTTTCCTTTTAAAAGAATTTATCAACATCAAAAGTGGCGCCATATACATGACACCTAGTCCAAAGCGTTTATATTCAAATAATAATACCTTTGGACTTGCACTTTGAAGTAGATCACCATCATCAAATGATCGGTATTCTTTCAAAATCCATTCTTTAGTAATATTTTAGTGTAGTAAACATTTTACATACATATTCTATTCACCCTTATCATGACGACTTTCATGATCAAGCTACTTTAGCTTATAAAGGCGAATCGTGAGTATAACATTACTTTCCAAAACCCTTTTGGATAATTAGGATGTCTAGCATCTCCAACCTTCGCAAATTCTCATCCAATATGAGAACATATATTATACTCTATCATATTTCAACCAAAACATTGTTTCAGATATCGTTATATCTGCCACACATGATGGTTTCTGAAATAATTCTTTCAGCTCCTAGATAAACTTGATGTTTAAATCAAGAATCATGGAGGCAAACATGATACTTAAGATACTAACACTGGAATTGTTACTCTCGATTTAATACCAATTATTAAATTTCACGGAGTAAATAGAGTTTGCTAAAAGTTTGCAATAGGACTTTAAACTTTGATTGACACTTAACACAATACTATACCAGTTCGTAAAGTATATATCCAGAATTCTATAGTTCTATTATCTCAATTACAACTATGCATATGGTGGTGAACGAATGCCAATGACTACAACAAATTATGAAAATTCACTTTGATTTAATTTATGATAAATTGAGTTCTACTAATCCAAATTAGAAATGAACTCCCTCAAAACGACATCCCTCGTGTCTTTTTGGTGATTACATGAACCAAATCCACTACACCAAGTCCGATCATCACGTGAGTCGGCGTAGCTTCAAAGGCGAGCATCCATATGGTCATCATATCAAAACATATGATTCATGCTTAACCTTTCGGTCCGTGTTCCGAGGCCATGTCAGACATGCTAGGCTCGCCAAGTAAGAACCTTAGTATTGGCGTGTAATCGTCTTACACCCGAGATATGCTCGTGGATTCAAGTACACCCGATCACCACATGATGTCTTGAAGCGGTGAAACATTGTCGGTGCATACTTAAGGAAGAACACATTTTTATCTTGATATCTAAATGAGGGATCATCTTATTATGCTAATAAAACGCCAAACAAGCAATATAAGATGCTATCAAACATCACATGTTTATTAGTGGAATGATATGGTTCTCGCATATGATCTCTATCATGTGCATCGTGGTATGATCACTATCATACCTTTATGTGTAAATCCAAGGTCTATGGAGTTTACACGTTATGTATGTTGTAAGAGTATCATCTCATACTTCTACTTACAACATCACCATATCATAACACTAGCCCAGCAACAATCTAAACTAGACGCCTCTAACTTATCCATTGCAAATTTTACGTGGCTTAGGGCTTTCGAAGATAGAACCGTTCTTACCTACGAACATGAACCACAACGAGGATAACCAAATTGCTGACAACTCGTTGCAAATTAGATATTGACTATAGTAGGAGAGACAGACACCCGCTAGCCACTTATGCAAAACTAGTTGCATGTCAAGCGTGGAACAGATCTCATGTGCGAGGACATGTAAAGTTTGTCCGGGCCACTTCATCCCACTATGCCACCAATATCCAAAGTACAACAAAGAAGCAATAAAATGATCATCATCGCCCACATACTCATATGTGTACTACCCGTGCAAAGTATCTACGCATAGATCCGGCTCTGATACCACTGTAGGGTTCAAGACATAAACAAAAATTTTCCTACGATGGGAACAACTATGTACCAAGATCTATCTACTAGATACAAACAACGGATGTATATCCGTGAGAACATACCCTTGAAGACCGACAAAGCTTAACGAGTCCAAACTCGTGGTTGATGTAGACGATCTCTTGCCGATCTCAAGATCGAGAGGAAGTCCTAGCGCCGCAAAGCAATGGCGCATCCGTGCTTTCGCACACGTTCGAGGCACCGAGCAACCTCCGCCTCCTCGCTCCAGCGATGCGGTGGAAGCACAACTCTTTCTTGCCGAAAAGCCACTGGGAACATGTATCTCGCTAGTCCGAGACCATGGGGATAAATTCTAGAGGGGAGAGAGATCCTTCACGAGGAGGTGTGTTGTGAGGAGGAGAGGGGGCCTTTTATAGGGGAGAGGGGGCACCCAAGGGCATGGCGCCCAGCCATGGGGCTGCCCCACCTCTTCCACATTCATGTGGGTGGAGCTCCCACTCAAAATGAAAAGCCTCCTCCCATTAAAAAGCCTCCACTCAAAATCCACTCACATGCATTAAATTTCCACCAAATTTAATGCAAGCTCTCATTTAAATAAAACTCTTTTATTTATTTATTCAGAATTTTGTTAATTACTTTAATTAACAAACATTCACATAAAACCCCTTGCTAGTATTCTATTTCACATGCGTAACGGTTTGACAATTTCAAAAAGCAGTTTGTGTCTAGTGAAATAAATTCCTGCTTTCCTTTTCTTTTCGGCATGAAACTTTTGCTCCAAATGGATGTCGGTGTCTCTTAAGTGTGTCACCCTATGGTTCGTGAATAATGCGGACATGATCGAGACCCTCTCGGATCAATAATCGAGCGGATCCGGAGACCCATCTTGACTCCCACACATTCAACGATGACTTTCTTGTGATCGTCGGAACCTTTTACGCTAGTATCTTAATCCTTTGTTTTCGCGATATATTACATGTCCGAGATTCTATCATCGGTATCTCCATACCTAGATTGATCTCTTGCACGACATGCACTCTTTTCTCGTTCCGTGATATAACATTCTAGTGATCAAATCACTTGCTTGCAAGCTAATCAATGTGATATCACCGAGAGGGCCGAGCATATCTATCCGTCATCGGGATGAACAAATTCCACTCTCGATCCATGGGCCTCAACATAACACTTTAGTAGTTCGAATCCATCTTTATAATCACCACATTACGGTGTGACGTTTGATGTTATCAAGAAACTCTTCCGATGTTAGTGATTGACATGATCTCATGGTCTAAGGATTAGGATCACTTCGTAAGTTGTTATAGCAATATAAACTCAATGACTTTGATCGTGATGCTATACTTCGGATGAATGTTCATCACACCATTACACTAATGTTGTGACCCCGTTATTAACAACATCCAATGTCCATGATCAGGAAACCTTGATCATCTTGTTAATCAACGAGCTAGTTTATAAGAGAGGCATAACTAGGAACTTTCTATTTGTTTATTAAACACACATGTATTAACGTTTCCGTATTAATACAATTATAGCATGCAAAATAAACATTTATCATAAATAAGGAATACGATAATAACCACTTTATTATTGCCTCTCGGGCATATTCCCTTCATTATTTGGAGTTAGCCTCTGTTGTCCATGCACTTAAAACATGGAGACATTATCTTTTGGGAAAGCGATGTGAAGTGTTCACAGATCACAAAAGTTTGAAGTATATCTTCACTCAGAAAGAAATCAACATGAGACAAAGAAGATGGCTAGAACTCATCAAGGACTATGACTTGAGTTTGCAATACCACCCTGGTAAAACAAATGTTGTAGCGGATGCACTAAGCCGTAAGGTATTTGTGAATGGCCTTACTAAGGGAGAGTTGCCAGATGATCTGTGTGCCCAATTTAGATACCTCAGATTAGAAATTGTGCCTGAAGGACATCTCATGTCATTGGATGTTCAACCCACCTTGTTGGACAAAATCAAGGAAGACCAAAAGACGAACAAGGAAATTGAAGAGATTAAGGAAAAGATTGGCAAAGGAAAATCCAAAGGATTCCGTGAAGAAGAACAGGGTACTTTATGGTATGGAAAAGCGTATGCTCCGTTCAAAGATCCGGAGCTTGAAACTAACTAATTTCTAGGGAAGCACACAACTCACCATATTCCATTCATCTGGGTAACACCAAAATGTACATGGATATGAAGGAAAGATTTGGAATAATCTCAAGAACAGGACAACATATTGCTTTGTGTGATGTATGTAGTAGAGTAAGCGGAACATCGAAACCAAGGATAGATTGCTACAACCACTACCTATTCCTGATTGGAAGTGGGACAAGATTGGGATGGATTTCATCACCGGATTGCCAAGGACCAGGTCAGGATATGATTCTATTTGGGTAGTAGTGGATTGTCTCACTAAAGTGGCTCATTTCATACCCGTGAAGACAACCTATACAAGTGCTAAGTTGGCAAAAATCTATATGAATAGGATTGTGTGTCTGCATGGAGTACCCAAGAGTATTGTGTCTAATAGGGGAACCCAATTCACTTCTCATTTTTTGGAGGCAACTACATGAAATATTGGGAACGATATTGGAATTCAGTACTGCTTTTCATCCCCAAACTGATGGACAGACAGAAAGGACCAACCAGATTCTAGAAGATATGTTGAGGGCATGTGCCCTAGACTATGGAGCTAGTTGGCATGAAAGTCTGCCTTGCGCAGAATTCTCTTACAACAACAGCTATCAAGCCAGTATTGAGATGGCACCGTTTGAGTTTCTCTATGGAAGGAAGTGTACTACCGCATTACTATGGAATGGTGTGGGAGAAAGAAACTTGTTCAGGCCAGAATTAATCAAAGAGGCTAAAGAGAAAGTCAAGCTAGTAAAAGACAGATTGAAGATAGCACAGTCCCGACAGAAGAGCTAAGCAGATCCTAAGCGTAGAGAAGTCACCTATGAAGTAGGTGATAGAGATTATCTTAGAGTGTCACCACTTCGTGGAGTGAAGAGATTTGGAGTCAAAGGAAAATTGGCCCCAAGATATGTTGGACCATTCAAGATTCTGAGTCGTAAAGGAGAAGTAGCTTATGAGATTGAATTGCCGGAATCATTGTCTGTCGTTCACAATGTGTTTCATGTGAGTCAAATAAAGAAATGCCATCCAGAGATGGAAGAGACTTCTTTAAAGGATACTATACCTTCGGAGGAGGTCCAATTGGAAAGTGATCTCACCTATGAGGAAAAGCCTATCAAGATTCTTGAGACTGCAGAAAGAGTTACTCGGACAAAGACTATCAAATTCTGCAAAGTTCAATGGAACCATCATTCCGAAGAATAAGCAACATGGGAAATAGAAGATGACCTTCGGAAAGACCACCCTCACCTATTTGCTAGCCAATCCGAATCTCGAGGGCGAGATTCACCTTAAGGGGGTTAGATTTGTAACATCCCAAAAAACATGATTTCAAAGTTTGCATATCATCCATGCATTCATAATCATTTTAGGATCATTTTCAATGCCATTTCAAATCAGAAACATTAGAATGTCTATTATTTTATGTAAGCAAGGCACTGGCCCAATGATACTCTCTAGTTTGAGATTAATTGTTTTAAACCAAAGATATTTGATCCTAAGTTTGTTTGATAATTTCCAAAGTTTGGACAAAGTTTTCAAAACAAAGAATGAATTTAAAACCATTTTTATAACTTTAATAAACAATGGTAAAGACACTGTTTTCTTTTAAAATTTCAAAGGACCAGAGTAAGTTTGAGTGAACAATAGTGCTAGATGATCAATTAAGAGCTGGATCCATCCTAAAAATTTTAGAACAAATTTGAATTCATTTTGGTTTGAAAATGTTTTCAGAAAATCAAATTAGAAATAGAAAAAGATAAAAGAAAGTGGAAAAGGCATTGACGCCATTTAGGCCCAAAGACAGAACCAGCCACTAAGCCCACAGGCCATTCCCCTCTACTCCTTCTCTCACCAAGTCGAACCAACCCGATCGTGACGGTGGACCCAACTCCATGTCGTCGTCGTCTTCCCCAAATCACGTGACAGACCGCGTCGCCGTTGCCGTTGCTGTCGTTGATGGTGCGGCGTAAATGCCATTGATTCAGCGAGCGTTTCTCTCCGAGCCCCTGCCTACTTAAGCCTCTCTGCACCGCGAGTCTTTCCCCTTACTCGTCACACTCTCTTCGCCACAGGGCTGCCCAGAATTCAGTCCGCAAAGCCGATGCCCGAGCATCTCCGGCGAGACATTGCGGTGAGCTCCGTCCACCCCACCCTGTCTCGTTCACGCTAGCATGATCCCCTTGCTCACGCGACTAGTGTCATGCCTTTATTCTGTCTGCTCGTGACCTAGGTCGATGGATTCGACAACCACCGCAAGTGCCCGACGCCTCTCTCATCTCCGGTGAAAAATCACGGTAATCTCCGAGCACCCCTTGCTCTATCCTCGACGCTATCATGTTTGCCATGACCTTGCGCACCTCCTGACGCATCTGGTTCATGCTAGGGCGGTCCATATCGTCGGCAACGTCATCGTCTGCAAGAACCCGACGTCGTCCGCAACTCCGACGAGCCCCAGCGACCTCTGCAGCACGCCCCCGTCCATGCCAATGACACGTTGAGCACCGTCGTGTTCACGCGAGTCTGGTAAGCCCCTATCTAGCCCCTAGACCCCTTTGGAATCACCGGAGCGCCGCCGGCAGAAGCACCGCAGCCGCCAGCGACCATTTGCGCCGCCAGTTCTTGGTCAGACGGATCTGATCCATTGGATCTAAATCCTAAGAACGCGATTAGATCTATAGCGAAGCGGTATGATTTGATCTGGGCCGTGCGCAGTTAGTTAGACCCAACGCATGGCGTGATCCAGTATGAACGGTATAAATCAATCGGCCATTGCGTGGCCTGTAATTTGTTTTAAAATCTGAATTAGATCTATTAGTGATTCAAACTTGCAAAATTCATAACTTTTGATCCACACGTTCAAATTTTGAAAAATTTATATCATTGGAATCAGGAGAAAGATTTCTATCCATCTATGCAATTTTTTTAATGATTTGCTTCTGTAAAATTGGTTATCTTTGCAGAGACATTTATAGGCTTATTTTGAGTATAGAAATTATTTGAAAAATGATGTAAAGACTAAATAAATTTTATTTAGTGTATAATTGTTTTGTTTATGATTCAGTACTGTTTCACTTGTCTTGTTTGATTTAGAAAACCATCACATGGCATTTGCATGCATTCATATATTTTTGCTTGTATATTTTTGATATGTGAATTTGGTGCTATCATTTTATGTGTAGATTTTGGTGCTAATAGTGATTGTGGTTGTGAAGATTGTTGCTACTCCCCCAACTACCAAGGCAAGTGGTGCTTCATATTTTTTCCCAATATTTTTGCCTATGCATTAGAAATATTTTGTATAGGGCTTGCATGAATATTTTGCTATGTATCTATATGCTATGATTGGGAAATCCTAGTAGTTGTAGAAATGTTAGAATTTCCTCTAAGTTGAGATACTTGTTATTGCCATGCTTAGCCTAGCTAATAGCAACCAAGGGTGGAATATAATCATGCTATGGAAAATATTGTTAAGTCTTTGACTTATGTTTTTGCTTAATAAAACAACTAAGTGAATGAAACACCTAGGTGGAAATGGAAAGAATGGTTTGTGTTGAGTGGTTACACAAGGCCCATTTCTATGGTTTACCTTGTGTATCTCACTTGTGGAAAGCCACCTAGGAACAAAGGGACTTGAGATGCCAAATGTTAAGAAGCTTCTAGTGCAGCCACATGGCATTATGGGCTCTGCCTGGATCATATAGGTTGCAATAACTTAGCCATTTGGACAGTTGGTGGTAGTGGGATGATAGGTTGGAACACGTCCATTTGGTCTAAGGGAAGGCTTCTGAAAGGTCCTGTCTTGGTGAAAATCAAGTCTTGTGGGGAAAGTGCACAACCTCTGCAGATGGAAGAAACTAAGTACTTAGTCGTGTCCCCGGTAATGGACAACTTGAGCATCAAGACATGGAAGCTATCAAGAATGTCCTCATCCCAATTTTCTAAGTAAAACTTGTGGTTGAACAAGGGTTAAGGTTCACCAATTTCTATCAGTGGTTCCTTGGGAAAGTTTTTTCAAAGAAAAACTTAGTGTTTTCAACTGATAGGTAAAACCTATTTTGAGCAAAGCAAGCCTAAGATACACTTAGCCAAATTCATGTAGTAATTAGATGTTAATATTCTACCAAGGTATCACTTGCCAATACTATTCCAATGTATTGACCCACTGTGGCTGTAACTTGTGATGTTGCAGGTTACTCTGATGATGATTAGGGGTTATGAGTCTACACTCAACATGCTTGCCTGTGGCACATAAGATGAAGACTTCTATTTTATATTGTTAAGTTAAACTCTTGTACTAGCCTATGGCTATGGAGTTGTCAAAGGCTATGTTATCTCTGGAATGACGTTGTAATAATGACCTTTGTTTCTGTGTACTTCATCTTAAACTGTGGATGCTAGCAATTGATCCAGGGACTAGCATTTTAATCATAGGGATCCTTACCTTTATAAGGAAGGGATCTTACAGATGGTATCAGAGCAATGTGTTGCCTGTAGGATTATAACCCTAGGATTGGATTAGAAACCACGAAGGAAAAAAATTCAACAACTTCCACACTTGTCTTTTTCTTCTCGTAAAATTTTCTAATCTTCTTTCTCATCTCTATTTGTAGATGAACTCCATCAACGAAGCCGTGAGGAAGGGACCACTCATGACCATGACTTTGGAGTGTGAGACAGAATTCCCCAAGGCCCCCAAGGACCTCATGGTTTCCATGGGGATACATGGTGCAGCTGTGTATAAAGGATTCCCCGTGATGGATGAAGGAGTAGAATACTGGTGGGTGCAACTTCACTTGTACAAAAACATGGAAGACAACCACAAGGAATCAGGATTCTGCATGGTCACCAACTCAGTAATGCACACCACATTCTTTGACTCAGCAAGAGATGCAGCTTGGAAGGCCATCAAGGAGCTTGGTGATAGACTCAAGTGCAGAATGCTTAACACCCAAAATGAACTTAGGGAAGAAAAGAAGCATACCCAAGATTTAGAGGCTACCAACCAACGTTTAAGAGAGGACATCATAGACTTAGCAATGGAGTCATGTGATCAGGATCGACAGATTGCCTCTAGGATGCCCTGTTAGCCAACTTGGCAAGTGAGATGGGATTGTAATGTACTTCGTTAGTTGGACCACCACACTTATCGTTTTATTTCCAAAAAAATTATCTAAGTTATGTTGAACCATTGATGCTTGTAATGGATTTGTGTATGCCGTGACTTGTGTGATTGTTGCCAAACATATGCTTGTGATACTTTGTTTTGTGAATCTTTCTCTATTGATGTTGATTCTAACTTTTCTCTATCTTATAAAAAATAGATGCCTGTTGTTATTATCAACACGGCCGAAGACTTCAAGGGAACTTGTTTTGGCACTCGTCTTATTGAGCTTACTAGCGTGCTCAACCTTCCACTCCCTAGCATCATGACGCTTCCCCTCACCAAGTTTAATAGGAAGGACCTTTGGGGCTTCAAAGTTACTCAGCCAGGACGCCAGACTGAGCCAACCACGGAGGCTATCACTTTCAAGATAATGCATGACGACAAAGGGAGAGGCTTAGATGTAGTCATGCAGGATTTACTTGGGCGTCTCGTAGGGAGGCACTCCAGAGAGCTTAGAGGTCTTTACTTTCACGCCTTCGGAAGACGCGACGTGGAGGGTGAGGCTATTGAGTTCAAGGTTGCTGCTAGAGAGATGGTGGAGCCGATTCGTCTATACCTTCAGGACCTAGAGGTTCTCATTAGGCACTTAGACACCGATAGGACCAACGTCATGCTTAGCAATGACGATCTCCAGGTGCAGCTTCGTGAGAAGGACAAGCTCTTCGCGGAGCAAGATGAGATAGTCAAGGAAATGGAGGCCAAGTTTGAGAGCCAGGACAGGAAATTCAAGAGACAGGAGAAGAGAGTCCAAGACCGGTACAAGAAGATCCGGGAGATGAAGGAAGAGCTAGAGACCAAGGACTTCGAGGTCGAGCATCAGCAGGGTGTGATTGAGAGACTTTGTTCACAGAAGAGGGCTCTTAAGGCCAAGATAGAGTCCTTGACTACCAATGTCGAGGAATACAAGACCGCTATGGAGAATGCAGGTCTTACACTTGTTGATGAGGAGGTTGATGCAGAGGAGTAGTGATGACTACTCATTTATCTTTCATTTACCATGCTTATGATTATTGAGTCGCAATGACCATCCAACATGTGGGTGGCTTGCTATGGTGTGTTTACTTTTTCAAACTTGTTGTTTATGTCGTTGAACCTTATGATTATTTTTGATGCTTGTTTTGGTGATTGTCTATGCAATGTATTGTGCATGTTAAGCATCTATGGGTATCTCATTCTTATCCTTATGAAAACCACAGATGCCCCCTCGACGTGCCAACCCCAACGCAAACAACAACAATGTCACCCCCGAGATGCAGCAGCTGATGACAGCACAAGCACAGCTGATGCAGATGATGACCACTTTTATGCAGAATCAGAATAACAACAACAACAATAACAACAACAACAACAACAACAACAACAACAACAACAACAACAACAACAACAACAACAACAATCAGAACAATCCACCATGATTTGACATGCTCACGGATTCAAAGCGGGGCTGCAAAGTTCTCGGGAACTCGATCCCATGGTGGCCAATGATTGGCTACGTTCGATGAACAAGGATTTGGTACCGCACCGACGAAGAGAAAGTCAGGTTTGCAGCACATCTGTTGGAAGGACCAGCAGCCACTTGGTGGGATAACTTCCAGATCACCACTCCCATTGAGGATGTGACATGGGATATCTTTGAAGATGGATTTCATACAGCTCACATCTCATCCGGAGTGATGAGTTTGAAGAAGAAGGAGTTCCATAATATGAAGCAGCGCCACTGCAGTGTGGCTGTATATATTGAGGAGTTCAACAATCTAGCGCGATATGCACCGAATGAAGTGGATACTGATGCCAAGAGGAAAGAGAAATTCCTCGAAGGACTGAATGATGAACTGAATCTGCAGTTATCTGTGGCCTATGTCCCCACTTACCAATCACTTTGTGACAAGGCTACCATCTTGGAGAACAAGATGAAACAAGTTGAAAGCAGAAAGAGGAAGCACAGCTCTGACAAGCATAGCTCGGGATCGTCTCACAAGCGTTCCCATCATGATGATAGTGGGAGTTCTGGATCCCACAAACACGGGAAGTACAATAACCATCACAGCCACAACCGCCATCATGACAACAAGCATCACCGTAGTCATGATAATGACAAGTATAAGAACCACAAGGGTGGATACAAGAGCCACCACAATGGAAGTGGAAGTGGTAGTGGAAGTCAGCCTGTCAAGAAATATCTCAGTCAGGTTGAGTGCTTCAAGTGTAAGAAGATGGGGCATTATGCAAATGAGTGCCCAGAAAAGAAAGTTGAAGGTGCCAACAAGCCCAACCCTTTCTAGAAGGGATAGGTGAACCACATCAATGTGGAAGAGATCTATGAGGAACATGATGTTGTGGCTGGTAAGTTCAAACTCAATTCTGTTCCAGCACTTGTTCTTTTTGATACTAGCGCTTCACATTCATTCATATCAAGAGCATTTGTTGATAGAAATGAACTTCCAGTTGAAACTATTGGGTGTCCTATAAAAGTAAGTTCTCCTGGTGGAAAAATCATAGTGAACTCGGGATGTCATGACCTAGTCATAGAGTTTGGGAAGTATAAGTTTCCCGTTAATTTGATAATTCTCTATTCCCAAGGATTGGATGTCATTTTGGGAATGGACTGGATGACCAAGTACAAGGGAGTGCTAGATTGTGCCAATCATACTGTCACACTCACAACCCCGGATAATAAAAGGATTAGATTCAAGGCTAACTTTGAATCAAAAGGGAGTAAGCTAAATTCTCTTAAGGGAGTTAGCATAGACAGTGTGCCAATTGTGAGAGAGTATCCAGATGTGTTTTCGGAAGAATTGTCGGGAATGCCACCAGATAGAGCTGTGGAATTTCTGATTGACTTGCTACCAGGATCAGGACCAATAGCAAAGAGACCTTACAAGATGTCAGTTGATGAGTTGAAAGAACTCAAGAAACAACTTGGAGAACAGATGCAGAAAGGGTTTATTGAGCCAAGTTCTTCATCTTGGGGAGCACCAGTCTTGTTTGTGGAAAAGAAAGATAGAAGTCAAAGGTTATGCATAGATTATCGTTCACTCAATGAGGTGACTATCAAGAACAAATATCATTTGCCATAATCAATGACTTGTTTGATCAGCTAGAAGGAGCCTGTGTGTTCTCAAAGATTGATCTCCGGTCAGGTTATTTTCAGCTTAAGATAAGAGAACAAGACATACCTAACACAGCTTTCACCACTAGGTATGGATTGTATGAGTACACCGTGATGCCATTTGGTTTGACCAATGCACCAGCTTACTTCATGAATATGATGAACAAGGTGTTCATGGAGTTCCTTGACAACTTTGTTGTTGTTTTCATCGATGACATTTTGATCTACTCCAAAAGCAAAGAAGAGCATGAAGGACATTTGCGTTTGATACTTGAGAAACTTAGAGAGCATAAGCTGTATGCCAAATTCAGCAAATGTGAATTCTGGATGAATGAAGTTGGATTTCTTGGACACATTGTGTCAGGAGATGGTGTAGCAGTTGATCCCGCAAAAGTGTCAGCTATAACTGAATGGGAATCTCCTAAGTCAGTGAAGGAAGTTCGTAGTTTCCTTGGCTTGGCAGGATACTACAGAAGATTCATTGAGAATTTCTCCAAGGTAGCTAAGACAATGATGGAGTTACTAAAGAAAGACAAGAAATTTGCTTGGACTGAAGGATGTGAACTCAGTTTCCAAGAATTGAAGAAGAGACTAGTGACAGGACCAGTCCTATGCCTGCTTGATTTGGTGTAACACCCTCAGAATCGGACCTATGCAAGTTTTAGCGAAACCCGCCAAACCCGCATAGAAACGATTCAAAGGTGCCCACCAGGCACTTTCGTGCGGGTGGAAAACGAAGTAATAACATTACACAACAGTCCTCGATGGGACCCACAGAACAGATATATATATGACTCAATGAGTCAAGAATACAGATATAATATACAAAGATCCAAATCACCTTGAAAGCGGTAGAGGCGTCGACTACGGACAAGATGCAAATGGGGCTAAAAGCCACGAAGAATAACCAATGGCGTCCATAACCCTGCCTGAGCCAAGCGGAAGGGTAACCACGCTAACGTCGATCTCAAAACCTGCTCAAACAAAGGGGTGCCGACAAAGGGCAAAGGAAAAAGAGGCGTCGATCGAGGCCGATTACGGCGAGGCTAGAATTCGGCGGTCCTCGCCTACATAGGTATGGTGGACTGAAGCGGCAGCGGCAGCATGCACTAAACAACCTATAGAGACTCGATCCAACTGGCGACTATCAGAGAGAGGTAAGAGAGACCTATTCGGATCCTCCCTGTTACTATCATCAAACAAAGCCATCCTGGCGTTTCCCCCTCGACACCGATCGAGGAAGTCAACCGAGGAACTCACACAGTTGGCAGTTTTACTTATTCAGTTATAGTTGCGGCACTTTACTAGTCAGGT
Organism: Avena longiglumis; assembly: GCA_030063025.1. Lineage (NCBI taxonomy): Eukaryota > Viridiplantae > Streptophyta > Magnoliopsida > Poales > Poaceae > Avena > Avena longiglumis. The sequence goes on along the minus strand of CP125974.1, from coordinate 447,696,700 downwards.
TTAGATAATCATCCTGATAAAGTAAGCAGTGGGCACTTTTAGTTAATCATTCCGTTGTAGTTGCAACAATTACTAATCAGATACAGTTAGCATGAGATAACCCAAAACCCAGCAGTTGTTGGTACTTTTATTCAGCCATTCCGTTGTAGTTGCAATACTTACTAGTCAGGTACAATGGTCGCAAGCGACACTCCAAACAAGCAGTTGTGGGCAGTATTAGTTAGCCATTCCATTATAGTGAAGCTGATTACTAGTCATTATAAAGTCAAATTTATAGCAATAAACTTTAGTTATGCTTGTCTATGATCGAGAAACTGTGCTCCAAGTCGTCCATATCCGCGGACATGGCTTTCAGAAAGTTTTATCCGGCCGGGGTGCACCAATAGCAACACACGCTCGATCAACCTCGGAAAAACCAAAACAAAACCCAACGAGGCTTTCACGACTGAACAATCACAGGATTTAGAATTATTTCAGGGGGCCACCCCATTGAGTAGACCATAGCAGCTAGTGACTCGAGACGGACTCAAGGTTTGCGTCAGTGGCTGTAAACGACTGGGAACCCGAAAGTGTGGTTGGGCTTGTCGATACCGCGAAAACACTCCGCTTACCTAAACAGTACAATGTGCTCCTCGCACAAACGTAAATACATAAGTAGCATGGCATAAGTACATGATAGTAAATAAAACCTCAAACTAGTTTGTGGCCCCAAGAAATAAGACGGAATCAAGCTCTGGCTCAGGGGGGTCCCATATACCTCCCGGATGTGGATAGCGCGATAAATCAAGGAACAGGTATCAAGTACTCGGGGTCCTACGGGACACAAGTGGGCGTTCGGAAACCAAATATTATCTATCACCCACCGATGCCTCTGCTTACTTCAATTTTAGTTGTTAAACAGGAATTAAAGTGAGCGATAAGTAAAACTATGATCATCTCCAACATCAACATGCGGCAATACATCAACAACTGTGGCCTGGGCGACACGCATGACACTTGAGCAAGCGACTATGACGCATAAGTCCAACTATCTACCAAACAACGGTAATAGGTGTGTCCAAGGCAATATAGGGCTGCACGGTATATCACAGTGCGGAAACTAAAGCATCGCAACACGAGATAGCAATAGATCAACAGGAGGAATAAATACTATAAAAGTAAGATAGGTAGAAAGGGAGATGCTGCTTTGAAAACACCTTGAAGGGTTCAACCGAAGATCGGGGCGAAGCTCACATCAACTCAACGGCCTTATCCGCGAAGAAGCAAAACACTAGAAGAAACACCGGGTGCAATATTTAATACAACGGCAGAAGATCGGCATGATGCATGTATGATGCATGACATGGCAAAGGTGCGATGCAATTAGGTCATATTAAGCGGAACCAGGGTCCCGACAATTAATTATATGGTTCGAGTTGTTCATCTACCCCGCAAATTAAATGTTGCATTAGCAAGACAAAAGATGGCACCGGTTCGCTACACAAGTTTAGATGGGGCCAATATGAGACCAGATTTGCCCGCATATGGGCCCCATATTTAATTATTAGGTGAATCGGCATAAGGCCCCCAAACCACATGAATGTATGCATGCAAGACAATTATTATGCGACAAGTTGTATTATGTTATAAAATAGGGTTTCGGGAAGGGGTTCACACATTAGGGTTCGGCAGATCTTGGGGTTCCGGGGTTCGGGGTCCGGGCTCAGGTCCAGGGTTCGACGGATCGGTCTCGACGGGATCGTTCTCGGATATCGGGGGTAGGTCTTGGCGCATCCGGGGTCTTCGGGTCATGTTGTCGGTCATGGCGTTCGGGATGAAGCACTTGTCGCACGGGGTTCCGGTGTCCGGGGCGAAGAACTTGTCGTCCTTCGGTTCCAGGGCGACGACCTTGGTTTCCTCGGTGGAGAACTCGGAGCATCCGTGTCGTGGTTCTTGTCGGGGTTCTCGACTTCGGCGCCGGGGTCGGTCTTGTAGATAGGAGTACTTGGCGTCCTTGAAGAAGAGCCTGGCATTCCGAGAGGAGGCCCTGTTGTTCCATGTCGTAGATGTTCGGTGTTCGCGTACAAGATCTTGTCGATGGTCCTTCTAGTGACGTTCGGGTTCGGGTTCGGCTTCTCGCATCAATCACCGAGTGGCTCTATCGTCGGTTGGTTCTCGGGGGGCACCAAGATCTTCGTGCCACAACATCGGTTGTCAAAAGGAATTGATTTGCGGGTGCCATCACACCACTTATCCCATATTCACGGCACCACACCACCAGATGACACGATGCAAACCCCAACCACGTCACCAAAGTAGCCAGGCCAAACAACAGGGGAGGCCAGCCGGTCCACGGTCGACCTAGGCGACATGGGTAGGGAGGCACAAGCTGCTGCCTGGGATGCGTGCAAGGGCACTTACAGAGAGGAGCCAATGGAACCTCACCGAGTGCGAGCATGCCGGCAGGGATCATAGCCAGAAGGGGGCGTCCATGAGCGGCATGGAGGCGGCCAAAGGAGGAGAGCGGTGGTACTCGCGGTCGCAGGTGGCGGCCGGCTTGAAGCGGCAAAGGCGAGCGAGGCGGAGGCCGTGGTGGAGACGGGGCCTGGCGGTGTCTTCGCAGTGGCGCGATGCCGCGGCGCCTTGAGGGAGGAGGGGCAAGGGACGGGCGAGGCGGGCGCGAGCGGGGGTCGCTGCCGCGAGGAGGAAGGGCGGAGCTCCGCTGGCGGGCCGACGGAGGCAGCCAGCGAGGAGAGAGCGTCTGGCCGGCGTGAGGAGCGAGGGGTTGGCGGAGGAGGGCTCGGGTGGGCGGCGGGCCATGACGGAACCGAGCGCTGGGAGGCGTTTCGGCCGGGCGCTGAGCGACGGTTGTCAGCGAGGCTTATGGGAGCCGTGGGGTAGGCAAGCGCGGAGAGAGGCGGCGGTGAGGCAGAGATGGGGCGGGACGGAGCGAGCGCGCGGAGAGAGGCGTGCGGGGCTGCGGGAGAAGAGGAACAGGGGGCGGGGTGGACCGGGGGAGGTGGGACCGCGGGAGTCGGTGGGGGACAGGGTGGGGCCGGCTGCAGGCGCTGCGTGCGTGTGATGCGTGTGTGAGTGTGTGCGTGGCCAGGGTGGGTTGGGAGAGAGAGAGGAAAAAGGAGAGGGGGTGGATGGTCTAGGTGGCGGTTTAGGATTGGGTAGAGGGGGAGAGAGGGTGAGGTGGCGAGGGGCTATTGGTTGGGGTGAGGTGGCCAGAGGGATGGGTAGATAGGTTGGTAGATTTAGGATTAAGAGGGGCTGGTTGGTGGACCGATTATATTTTCTGGGGTGGTCGTTCGGGTCATTCGGCCCGTTCGACTGCCCCACTAAAATAACTTAATATTTTATTTACTTTAATTGGACCGTCTGCAAACCGATAGCAACAAAACAAAATAATCCGGAGACCCGGGCTTTGCGTTTGAATAAAGATGGGGCGTTTTAGAAAACAAAACGGGCTTTGCGAAAATAGTTTTATGCGAACAATGCATGATGATGACGATGCAATGCACAAATCAACGCGATTTTCTAGTAGTGGTTTTGCTAGTGGTTTTGCGGGATGCCACATTTGGAGAAGGATTTCCAAGTATATTGTGATGCATCTCATCATGGATTAGGTGCAGTTCTAATGCAAGAAGGGAAATTTGTGGCTTATGCATCAAGACAACTCAAAACTCATGAGGTAAATTACCCTACACATGATTTGGAGTTAGCCTCTGTTGTCCATGCACTTAAAACATGGAGACATTATCTTTTGGGAAAGCGATGTGAAGTGTTCACAGATCACAAAAGTTTGAAGTATATCTTCACCCAGAAAGAAATCAACATGAGACAAAGAAGATGGCTAGAACTCATCAAGGACTATGACTTGAGTTTGCAATATCACCCCGGTAAAGCAAATGTTATAGCGGATGCACTAAGCCGTAAGGTATTTGTGAATGGCCTTACTAAGGGAGAGTTGCCAGATGATCTATGTGCCCAATTTAGAGACCTCATATTAGAAATTGTGCCTGAAGGACATCTCATGTCATTGGATGTTCAACCCACCTTGTTGGACAAAATCAAGGAAGCCCAAAAGACGGACAAGGAAATTGAAGAGATTAAGGAAAATATTGGCAAAGGAAAAGCCAAAGGATTCCATGAAGACGAACATGGTACTTTATGGTATGGAAAACGTATTTGCGTTACGCAAGATCCGGAGCTTCGGAAACTGATTTTACAGGAAGCACACAACTCACCATATTCCATTCATCCGGGTAACACCAAAATGTACATGGATATGAAGGAAAGATTTTGGTGGAATAATCTCAAGAAGGACATCGCCGAACATATTGCTTTGTGTGATGTATGTAGTAGAGTAAAAGCGGAACATCAGAAACCAGCAGGATTGCTACAACCACTACCTATTCCTGATTGGAAGTGGGACAAGATTGGCATGGATTTCATCACCGGATTGCCAAGGACCAAGTCAGGATATGATTCTATCTGGGTAGTAGTGGATCGCCTCACTAAAGTGGCTCATTTCATACCCGTGAAGACAACCTATACAAGTGCTAAGTTGGCAAAAATCTATATGAATAGGATTGTGTGTCTGCATGGAGTACCCAAGAGTATTGTGTTTGATAGGGGAACCCAATTCACTTCTCAATTTTTGGACACAACTACATGAATCATTGGGAACGAGATTGGAATTCAGTACTGCTTTTCATCCCCAAACTGATGGACAGACAGAAAGGACCAACCATATTCTAGAAGATATGTTGAGGGCATGTGCCCTAGACTATGGAGCTAGTTGGGATGAAAGTCTGCCTTACACGGAATTCTCTTACAACAACAGCTATCAAGCCAGTATTGAGATGGCACAGTTTGAGTTTCTCTATGGAAGGAAGTGTACTACCGCATTACTATGGAATGGTCTGGGAGAAAGAAACTTGTTCGGGCCAGAATTAATCAAAGAGGCTAAAGAGAAAGTCAAGCTAGTAAAAGACAGATTGAAGATAGCACAGTCCCGACAGAAGAGCTAAGCAGATCCTAAGCGTAGATAAGTCACCTATGAAGTGGGTGATGGAGCTTATCTTAGAGTGTCACCACTTCGTGGAGTGAAGAGATTTGGAGTCAAAGGAAAATTGGCCCCAAGATATGTTGGACCATTCAAGATTCTGAGTCGTAAAGGAGAAGTAGCTTATGAGATTGAATTGCCGGAATCATTGTCTGCCGTTCACAATGTGTTTCATGTGAGTCAACTAAAGAAATGCCATCCAGAGATGGAAGAGACTTCTTTAAAGGATACTATACCTTTGGAGGAGGTCCAATTGGAAAGTGATCTCACCTATGAGGAAAAGCCTATCAAGATTCTTGAGACTGCAGAAAGAGTTACTCGGACAAAGACTATCAAATTCTGCAAAGTTCAATGGAACCATCATTCCGAAGAAGAAGCAACATGGGAAAGACAAGATGACCTTCGAAAAGACCACCCTCACCTATTTGCTAGCCAATCCGAATCTCGAGGGCGAGATTCACCTTAAGGGGGTTAGATTTGTAACATCCCAAAAATCATGATTTCAAAGTTTGCATATCATCCATGCATTCATAATCAATTTAGGATCATTTTCAATGCCATTTCAAATCAGAAACATTAGAATGTCTATTACTTTATATAATCAAGGCACTGGCCCAATGCTACTCTCTAATTTGAGATTAATTGTTTTAAACCAAAGATATTTGATCCTAAGTTTGTTTGATAATTTCCAAAGTTTGGACAAAGTTTTCAAAACAAAGAATGAATTTAAAACCATTTTTATACCTTTAATAAACAATGGTAAAGACACTGTTTTCTTTTAAAATTTCAAAGGACCAGAGTAAGTTTGAGTGAACAACAGTGCTAGATGATCAATTAAGAGTTGGATCCATCCTACAAATTTCAGAACAAATTTGAATTCATTTTGGTTTGAAAATCATTTGAAAATGTTTTCAGAAAATCAAATTAGAAATAGAAAAAGATAAAAGAAAGTGGAAAAGGCCGACGCTGCCATTTAGGACCAGTACAGGAACCGGCCCACTAAGCCCACCCGGGCCATTCCCCCTCTGCTCCTTCTCTCACCCGCGTCGAACCAACCCAGCAGTCGCTGACTAGTGGCCCCAACGCCACCTCGTCGTCGTCGTCTTCCCCAAATCACGCGACAGACTTTGTCGCCATTGCCGTTGCTGCCGTTGATGGTGCGGCGTAAATGCCATTGATTCAGCGAGCGTTTCTTGCCGAGCCCCTGCCTACTTAAGCCTCTCCGCACCGCGAGTCTTTCCCCTCACTCGTCACACTCTCTTCGCCACAGGGCTGCCCAGAATTCAGTCTGCAAAGCCACTGCCCGAGCATCTCTGGCGAGACGTTGCGGTGAGCTCCGTCCACCCCACCCTGTCTCGTTCACGCTAGCATGATCCTCTTGCTCATGCAACTAGTGTCATGCCTTTATTCTGTCTGCTCGTGACCTAGGTCGACGGATTCGACAACCACCGCAAGTGCCCGATGCCTCTCTCATCTCCGGTGAAAAATCATGGTAATCTCCGAGCGCCCCTTGCTCTCTCCTCGATGCTACCATGTTTGCCATGACCTTGCGCACCTCCTGACGCATCTAGTTCATGCTAGGGCGGTCCATATCGTCGGCAACGTCATCGTCTGCAAGAACCCGACGTCGTCCGCAACTCCGACGAGCCCCAGCGACCTCTGCAGCACGCCCCCGTCCACGCCAACGACACGTTGAGCACCGTCGTGTTCAAGCGAGTATGGTAAGCCCCTATCCAGCCCCTAGACCCCTCTGGAATCACCGGAGCGCCGTCGGTAGAAGCGCCGCCGCCGCCAGCGACCATTTGCGCCGCCAGTTCTTGGTCAGATGGATCTGATCCATTGGATCTAAATCCTAAGGCCACGATTAGATCTGTAGCGAAGTGGTATGATTTGATCTGGGCCGTGCGCAGTTAGTTAGATCCAACGGCCGCGAGTGTGATCCAGCGCGAACCGGTACCGTCCAATCAGAAGCTGCCGCGTGGCCTGTAATTTGTTTTAAAATCTGAATTAGATCTATTAGTGATTCAAACTTGCAAAATTCATAACTTTTGATCCACACGTTCAAATTTTGCAAATTTTATATCATTGGAATCAGGAGAAAGAATTCTATCCATCTATGATATTTTTTTAATGATTTGCTTCTGTAAAATTGGTTATTTTTGCAGAGACATTTCTAGGCTTATTTTGAGTATAGAAATTATTTGAAAAATGATGTAAAGACTAAATAAATTTTATTTAGTGTATAATTGTTTTTTTATGATTCAGTACTGTTTCACTTGTCTTGTTTGATTTAGAAAAACCATCACGTGGCATTTGCATGCATTCATATATTTTTGCTTGTATATTTTTGATATGTAAATTTGGTGCTATCATTTTATGTGTAGATTTTGGTGCTAATAGTGATTGTGGTTGTGAAGATTTTTGCTACTCCCCGAAGTACCAAGGCAAGTGGTGCTTCATATTTTGTCCCAATATTTTTGCCTATGCATTAGAAATATTTTGTATAGTGCTTGCATGAATATTTTGCTAAGTATCTATATGTTATCCTTGGGAAATCCTAGTAGTTGTAGAAATGTTAGAATTTCCTCTAAGTTAAGATACTTGTTATGGCCATGCTTAGCCTAGATAATAGCAACCAAGGGTGGAATATAATCATGTTATGGAAAATATTGTTAAGTCTTTACTTATGTTTTTCCTTAATAAAACAACTAAGTGAATGAAACACCTAGGTGGAAATGGAAAGAATGGTTTGTGTTGAGTGGTTACACAAGGCCCATTTCTATGGTTTACCTTGTGTATATCACTTGTGGAAAGCCACCAAGGAACAAAGGGATTTGAGATGCCAAATGTTAAGACGCTTCTAGTGCAGCCACATGGCATTATGGGCTCTGTCTGGATCATATAGGTTGCAATAACTTAGCCATTTGGACAGTTGGTGGTAGTGGTATGATAGGTTGAAACGCGTCCATTTGGTCTAAGGGAAGGCTTCTGAAAGGTCCTGTCTTGGTGAAAATTAAGTCTTGTGGGGAAAGTGCACAACCTCTGCAGATGGAAGAAACTAAGTACTTAGCCGTGTCCCCGGTAATGGAAAACTTGAGCATCAAGACATGGAAGCTATCAAGAATCTCCTCATCCCAATTTTCTAAGTAAAACTTGTGGTTGAACAAGGGTGAAGGTTCACCAAGTTCCTTGGGAAAGTTTTGTCAAAGAAAAACTTAGTGTTTTCAACTGATAGGTAAAACCTATTTTTAGCAAAGCAAGCCTAAGCTACACTTAGCCAAATTCATGTAGTAATTAGATGTTAATATTCTACTAAGTTATCACTTGCCAATACTATTCCAATGTATTGAACCATTATGGCTGTAACTTGTGATGTTGCAGGTTACTCTGATGATGATTAGGGGTTATGAGTCTACACTCAACATGCTTGACTGTGGTACATGAAGATGAAGACTTTTATTTTATATTGTTAAGTTAAACTCTTGTACTAGCCTATGGCTATGGAGTTGTAAAAGACTATGTTATCTCTGGAATGACGTTGTAATAATGACCTTTGTTTCTGTGTACTTCATCTTAAACTGTGGATGCTAGCAATTGATCCAGGGACTAGCATTACAATCACAGGGATCCTTACCTTTATAAGGGAGGGATCTTACAAAGGAGTTTACTTGTTACTCCCTGTTCCGGGAAGGAGCTGCGAACGCGGTAGGAAAGGAACTCCATGAAAGTTCTGGTAAACCCGTGAAGGCTGACGGATATAGTTTTTCATAATAAAAGCAATCTTTGAAGAAATGTTTTACGAAAACTTGCATTGCCTACGACCGATGGTATGTGGCTGTAGTTATAGTGCATCAAACACTCCTTTTCTAGTGAATTTGCTGAGTACGCTCGTACTCAAAGTATCTTCTTAACCCTTGCTAGACTGTGAAGCCGGGATAGACAACATCTACATCAATTTATACTCCAGGACTCATCATCCAAAGCCAAAGATCTTTAATGAAGTCAAGGAAGTCAACAAATACCTCAACACAAGTGAAAACAAAGTTACTGATTAGATAGGAATATAATCTCTAGCCAAAGAACCTATTTCTATAGTGCGTTGCAATAGCAGCAACGCTAATCCCTTAGTTAAAATACTAGTCGTAATAATATAATAGTCCTTGCATTATTTATCTTTGATTCTTCTTTGTAAGAAGTTCTTTCTCTCTCTTTAACCTAGAGTGTTCTCTGGATCTTGTGGAAAGAGTGAGTTGTAACCTTTAGCCGTGTATTGGACCCGTTGTGTTTCTGTTGTGCCATTCTGAGGGATGTAATACTAGTGAACGGTGTTTCATTGGTGTTATGTCAACGACTATAGTATACTACATCATGCAGTGGTATGCTGCACATTCTTCTCCTCGTCAAGGGCATCCTCAAAAGGTGGGGGGCCTGGCGGCGCTTCTAGCACATATTGCTTTTGTGGAGCAGAGAGGAGAATCCTCAAATTCATGGCCCATTCGGTAAAGTTGCTACCATTCGTTGCAAGTTTCTCTTTCTCCATGAACACATTGAAATTAAAAGCAGGTGGTGCCATCTACAACAGAATTTGTAAATTTTAGACTAAGTTTATGATAGATTGAGTTCAACTAATCCACATTACGAACGAACTCCCACTCAAAAACGACATCCCTCGTGCCTTTGTGGTGATTACATGAACCAAATCCACTACACCAAGTCCGATCATCACGTGAGTCGGTGTAGCTTCAAAGGCGAGAATCAAATGGGCATCATATCTACTATATGACTCATGCTTAACCTTTCGGTCCGTGTTCCGAGGCCATGTCTGTACATGCTAGGCTCGCCAAGTTAGAACCTTAGTATTCGCGTATGTAACTGTCTTACACCCGATATATGGTCGTGGATCCAAGAGCACCCGATCATCACGTGATATCTTGGAGCGACGAAAACATAATTGGTGCATACTAAAGGAAGAACACATTCGTATCTTGATATTTAAATGAGGGATCATATTATTATGCTAATAAAGCGCTAAACAAGCAATATAAGATGCTATCAAACTTCACATGTTTATTAGTGAAATGATATGGTTCCCGCATATGATCTCTATCATGTGCACCGTGGTATGATCACTATTATACCTTTATGTGTAAGTACAAGGTCTATGGAACTTACACGCTATGTGTGTTGTAAGAGTATCATCTCATACTTCTACTTACAACATCACCATATCATAACACTAGCCCATCAACAATCTAAACTAGACGCCTCTAATTTATCCATTGCAAGTTTTACGTGGCTTAGGGCTTTCGAAGATAGAACCGTTCTTACCTACGAACATGAACCTTTTACGCTAGTATCTTAATCCCTTTGTTTCACGATATATTACATGTCCGAGATTCGATCATCGGTATCTCCATACCTAGTTTGATCTCGTTACCGACATGCACTCTTTTCTCGTTCCTGTGATATAACATTCTAGTGATCAAATCACTTGCTTGCAAGCTAATCAATGTGATATCACCGAGAGGGACCAGAGTATATCTATCCGTCATCGGGATGAACAAATTCCACTCTCGATCCATGAGCCTCAACATAACACTTTATTAGTTCTGAATCCATCTTTATAATCACCCTGTTATGGTGTGACGTTTGATGTTATCAAGAAACTCTTCCGGTGTTAGTGATTGACATGATCTCATGGTCTAAGGATTAGGATCACTTCGTAAGTTGTTATAGCAATATAAACTCAATGACTTTGATCGTAATGCTATACTTTGGATGAATGTTCATCACACCATTACACTAATGTTGTGATCCCGTTATTAACAACATCCAATGTCCATGATCAGGAAACCTTGATCATCTTGTTAATCAACGTGCTAGTTTATGAGAGAGGCATAACTAGGAACTTTACATTGTTTATTAAACACACATGTATTACGTTTCGTATTAATACAATTATAGCATGCAAAATAAACATCTATCATATACTTGGAATACACATAATAAACACTTTATTATTGCCTCTCGGGCATATTCCTTGATCTCCCACTTGCACTAGAGACAATAATCTAGTTACATAGTGATAAATCTAACACCCATTGAGTTACGGTGTTGATCATGTTTTGCTCTAGGGAGAGTTTTAGTCAGCGGATCGCTACATTGAGATCCGTATGTACTTTACAAATCTTTATATCTCCATCCTTGACATGCTCGCGGATGGAGTGAAAAGCAACTTAATATGCTTGGAATGCTTGTGAGACCTTGGCTCTTTGGCATTGGCAATGGCACCATTGTTGTCACAATAGATCACCATTGGGTCCAACGCGTTTGCCACCACTCCTAGTTCGAAATGAACTCCTTCATCCAAAGCGCTTCTGAGCCGCTTCTAAAGCGACAACATATTCGGCCTCCGTTGTTGATCCCTTCTACCACAGGTTGTTTGGAGATCCTCCAACTAACGCTCCGCCATTCATGAGAAATACGTATCCGGATTGAGACTTAGAGTCATCCGGATCGGTGTCAAAGCTAAGCGTCGACATAACACTTAGCGACGAGCTCTTCTTCACCTCGTATACAAGAAACATATCCTTAGTTCTTCGTAAGTACTTAAGGATATTCTTGACCGCTATCGATGTTAGAACACGGATCCGATTGGTACCTACTAGTCAAACTAATAGCATGTGCCACATCGGTCTTGTACATAGCATGGCGTACATTATAGAGCCTATGGCTGAAGCATAGGGACTTTGTCCATTATCTCTCTTTCTTCCTTGAAGCCGGACTTTGAGTCTTACTCAATGTCTTGCCTTGCAACATAGGTAAGAACCCCTTCTTACTTCCGTCCATTTTAAACTTCTTTAAAATATTATCAAGGTATGTACTTTGCGATATCCCTATTAGGCGCCTAGATCTATCTCTATAGATCTTTATGCCTAATATGTATGACGCTTCACCTAGGTCCTTCATTGAAAATTTGTTGTTTAGATAACTTTTAACACTGTTTAAAAAATCTAAATTATTTCCGATCAATAATATGTCATCCACATATAATATCAGAAATGCCACATTGCTCCCACTCACTTTCTTGTAAATACAAGCTTCTCCATAAGTTTGGACAAATCCAAACTCTTTGATCACCTCATCAAAGCGGAGATTCCAACTTCGTGATGCTTGCTTCAATCTATAGATGGATCGCTGAAGCTTGCACACCTTGTTAGCATCCTTAGGATCGACAAAGCCCTTTGGTTGTATCATATACAACTCTTCTTCAATATTACCATTGAGAAATGCGGTTTTGACATCCATCTGCCATATCTCATAATCGAAATATGCAACAATTGCTAACATAATCCTAACTGACTTTAGCATCGCTACGGGAGAGAAAGTCTCATCGTAGTCAACTCCTTGAATTTGTCTAAACCCCTTTGCGACAAGTTGAGCTTTATAGACGGTCACATTACCATCGGCATCAGTTTTCCTTTTGAAAATCCATTTGTTCTCCACGGCCTTTCGGTCGTGAGGTAATTCCACCAAGTTCCAAACTTGATTTTCATACATGGATTCCATCTCGGATTTCATGGCTTCTAACCATTTGTTGGAATCCGGGCTCATCATCGCTTCTTCATATGTCGCAGGGTCATCATTTTCATCAACCATGAAATTCATGACAGGATTTCCGTCTGCTCGGGAGGCTGCAGCGTCTGTTTGACCTGCGGTTCGGTAGTACTCTCTTCGAGTTTCATGATCATTATCATTAGTTCCCTCTTCAGCAGTGGAGCCAACTCCGGAACAACTTAGGCGCGCTACTCGCCATACTTTGAAGAGAAGGTTCCACAACCTCTTGAGTTCTACCTTGACTACTCACACCTTTCGTGAGAAACTCTTTCTCTAGAAAGGATCCATTCTTGGCAACAAAACCTTGCCCTCGGATGCTGATAGAAGGAATACCCAATAGTTTCTTTAGGGTATCCTATGAAGGCGCATTTTTCGCTTTGGGTTCGAGTTTATCCGGTTGAAGTTTCTTCACATAAACATCGCATCCCCAAACTTTAAGAAATGATAGCTTAGGTTTGTTTCAAACCACAATTCATACGGTGTCTTTTCAGCGGATTTAGATGGTGCCCGATTTAAAGTGAATGCAGCGGTTTCTAGTGCATAACCCCAAAATGACAACGGCAAGTCCGTCGAGACATCATAGATCGAACCATATCTAATAAAGAAATGCGATTACGACGTTCGACACACCATTTATTTGTGGTGTTCCGGCAGGTGTGAGTTGTGAAACAATTCCACACTCTTTCATGTGAGTGCTAAACTCGTAACTTAGATACTCACCTCCACGGTCGGACCGTAGAAATTTGATCTTTCTATTACGATGATTTTCCACTTCATTATGAAATTCCTTGAACTTTTCAAAGGTTTCAGACTTGTGTTTCATCAAGTAGATATAACCGTATCTACTCAAATCATCCGTGAAAGTAACAAAATAACGATATCCACCTCGCGCCGACACACTCATTGGACCACATACATTAGAATGTATGATTTCCAATAAATCATCGCCCGTTCCATTGAACCGGAAAACGGCGTTCTAGTCATCTTGCCCATAAGGCATGGCTCACATGTATCAAATGATTCATAATCAAGTGATTCCAAAAGTCCATCCGAATGGAGCTTCTTCATGCGTTTAACGCCAATATGACCTAGACAGCAGTGCCACATATATGCGGATATATCATCATTAAGTTTAATCCTTTTAGCATCAACATTATGAATATGTGTAACATTATCATCGAGATCTAATAGAAATAAACCATTCATCATCGATGCATGACCATAAAAGATTTCATTCATATAAATGGAACAACCATTGTTCTCGGTTAAATGAATAACCACTTCGCATCAAACACGATCCAGATACAATGTTCATGCTCGGTGCGCACCGGATAACATTTATTCAAGTTTATAACTAATCTCGGCAAGTGGAGAGGCAGCGTTCGACGGCGATCACATCAACGCTTGATCCATTGCCGACACGCATCTTGACCTCACCCTTGCTAGCGGTCGCTTGTCGCAACCCACGATTCGAGTTACAAATATTAGCAACGGCGTATCAAATACCGGTGCTCTGCGAGCACTAGTCAAGTACACATCAATAACATGTATATCATATATACCTTTGTTTGCCTTGCCGGCCTTTTTATGCGCGAGATACTTGGGCGATTGCGCTTCGATGGCGATCCCCTTACAATAGTAGCACTTTTCGGAATCGGACTTAGGTCCAACTCGGGGTTTCTTTTCGGTAGCAACAGGCTTGCCGCCTTACTTCCTTCCGTTTTCCTTCTTGTCTTTCTTGAAAACAGTGTTCCTATTGATCATCAACACTTGATGTTCCTTTTGATCTCCATACCAGTTTTAAGCATTGTGAAGCTCGGGAGACTTCTTCATGCCTTGCATATTATAGTTCATCGAAGCTCTTATAGCTAGGTGGCGAGGCTGAGCAGGATGGATGCCTAAGTCAATGGGAATCGATATTCCCAAGGACACAAGCTTATCGGCGTAACCCGACATCTTGAGTACATGCTCACTAACGATGTGCTCTTCCATCATCTTGACTAAAGAACTTTTACGAGCGTTGTAGCTCTCTGACATGTGTGTCGAAAATCATTTTCAACTCACCCATTGTATCAAATGCATTGCCGTTTTCGAAACGCTTTCGAAGTTCCGGCTCTAGCCCATACAATATGCCGCAATGAACTAAGTTGTGGTCCTCCTGACGAGTCTGATAGAAATTCTTCTCCTCGTCAGGGGCATCATCAAAAGGTGGGGTCCCTAATGGCACTTCTAGCACATCTTGCTTTTGTGCAGCAGAGAGGAGAATCCTCAAATTCATGGCCCATTTGGTAAAGTTGCTACCGTTCGTTGCTAGTTTCTCTTTCTCCATGAACACATTGAAATTAAAAGCAGGTGGTGCCATCTACAACAGAATTTGTAAAGTTTATACTAAGTGTATGATAGATTGAGTTCAACTAATCTATATTATGAATGAACTCCCACTCAAAAACGACATCCCTCGTGCCTTTTTGGTGATTACATGAACCAAATCCACTACACCAAGTCCGATCATCACGTGAGTCGGTATAGCTTCAAAGGCGAGCATCAAATGGGCATCATATCAACTATATGACTCATGCTTAACCTTTCGGTCCGTGTTAGAGGCCATGTGCATACATGCTAGGCTCGCCAAGTTAGAACCTTAGTATTGGCGTGTGTAAGCTGTTTTACACCGAAATATGGTCGTGGATCCAAGAACACCCGATCATCACGTGATGTCTTGGAGCGACGAAAACATAATCGGTGCATACTAAAGGAAGAACACATTCTTATCTTGATATTTAAATGAGGGATCATCTTATTATGCTAACAAAGCGCTAAACAAGCAATATAAGATGCTATCAAACATCATATGTTTATTAGTGAAATTATATGGTTCCCGTAGATGATCTCTATCATGTGCATCGTGGTATGATCACTATCATACCTATATGTGTAAATCCAAGGTCTATAGATTTTACACGCTATGTGTGTTGTAAGAGTATCATCTCATACTTCTACTTACAACATCACCATATCATAACACTAGCCCAGCAACAATCTAAACTAGACGCCTCTAATTTATCCATTGCAAATTTTACGTGGCTTAGGGCTTTCGAAGATAGAACCGTTCTTACCTACGAACATGAACCACAACGAGGATAACCAAATTGTTGACAACTCGTTGCAAATTAGATATTGACTATAGTAGGAGAGACAGACACCCGCTAGCCACTTATGCAAACTAGTTGCATGTCAAGCGTGGAACAGGTCTCATGTGCGAGGACATGTAAAGTTTGTCCGGGCCGCTTCATCCCACTATGCCACCAATATCCAAAATTACAACAAAGGAGCAACAACATGATCATCATCGCCCACATACTCATATGTGTACTACCCGTGTAAAGTATCTACGCATAGAACCTGGCTCTGATACCACTGTGGGGTTCGCATAGAACATGATCATTTTCCTACGATGTGAACTATATACCAAGATCTATCTACTAGATACAAACAACGGGCGAATGTATATCCGTAGAGAACATACCCTTGAAGACCGATAAAGCTTAACGAGTTCAACTCGTGGTTGATGTAGACGATCTCTTGCTGATCTCAAGATCGAGAGGAAGTCCTAGCGCCGCAAATCAGCAGCGCATCCGTGCTCGCACACACGTTCGAGGCACCGAGCAACCTCCGCCTCCTCGCTCCAGCGATGCAGCGGAAGCACAACTCTTTCTTGCCGAATAGCCACCGGGAACATGTATCTCGCTAGTCCGAGACCATGGGGGATAAATTCTAGAGGGGGAGAGAGATCCTTCACGAGGAGGTGTGTGAGACAAGTGAGGAGGGGGGCTCCTTTTATAGGAGGAGGGGGGAACCCCAAGGGGGTGGCCGGCGCATGGGGCTGCTCCCTTGCCCTCCCCTCTTCATGCGGGTGGATACTCCACTCACAAATCTCCTTTAAATTCCCTCCACTCAAAAGTCCACTCAAATTCCCATTAAATTTCCACCAAATTTAATGCAAACTCTCATTAAATAAAACTCTTTTATTTTATTCAGAATTTTGTCAATTAATTTAATGACAAACATTCACAAATAACCCCTTGCTAGAATTCTATTTCACATGCATAACCACTTTATGCAATTTCACCCGAAAACTTTGTTTGGTATCTAGTGAAATAAATTCCGCGCTTATTATTCATTCTTTCCGCATGAAACATTTGCTCCAATTGGATGTTGGTGTCTCTTAAGTGTGTCACCCTACGGTTCGTGAATAATGCGGACATGATCGAGAACCCTCTCGGATCAATAATCAGAAGCGGGATCTGGAGACCCATACTGACCCCCACACATTCAACGATGACTTTCTTGTGATCGTTGGAACCTTTTACGCTAGTATCTTAATTCCTTTGTTTCACGATATATCACATGTCCGAGATTCGATCATCGGTATCTCCATACCTAGTTTGATCTCGTTACCGACATGCACTCTTTTCTCGTTCCTGTGATATAACATTCTAGTGATCAAATCACTTGCTTGCAAGCTAATCAATGTGATATCACCGAGAGGGCCCAGAGTATATCTATCCGTCATCGGGATGAACAAATTCCACTCTCGATCCATGAGCCTCAACATAACACTTTATTAGTTCTAAATCCATCTTTATAATCACCCTGTTACGGTGTGACGTTTGATGTTATCAAGAAACTCTTCCGGTGTTAGTGATTGACATGATCTCATGGTCTAAGGATTAGGATCACTTCGTAAGTTGTTATAGAAATATAAACTCAATGACTTTGATCGTAATGCTATACTTCGGATGAATGTTCATCACACCATTACACTAATGTTGTGATCCCGTTATTAACAACATCCAATGTCCATGATCAGGAAACCTTGATCATCTTGTTAATCAACGAGCTAGTTTACGAGAGAGGCATAACTAGGAACTTTCTGTTTGTTTATTAAACACACATGTATTAACGTTTCCGTATTAATACAATTATAGCATGCAAAATAAACATCTATCATATACTTGGAATACACATAATAAACACTTTATTATTGCCTCTCAGGGCATATTCCCTTCACCAAGGGGGTGACCGCCGGCCATGGGTTCTGCCCCCTCCCCTCCTTCATTCATGTGGGTGGACACTCTACTCACAAAAACCCTTTCAATTTCCTCCACTCAAAATCCCACTCAAACATGCAATTAAATTTCCACCAAATTTAGTGCAAACTCTCATGAAATAAAACTCTTTTTATTTATTCAGAATTTTGTCAATTACTTTAATGACAAACATTTACATATAACCCCTTGCTAGAATTCTATTTCACATGCAAAAACACTTTCTGCAATTTCACCCAAAAACCTGTTTCGGTATCTAGTGAAATAAATTCATGCGCTTGTTATTCTTTCCGGCATGAAACATTTGCTCTAATTGGATGTCAGTGTCCCTTAAGTGTGTCACCCTACGGTTCGCGAATAATGCGGACATGATCGAGACCCTTCTCCAATCAATAATCAGTAGCAGGACCTGGAGATCCATACGGACTCCCACACATTCAACGATGACTTTCCTGTGATCGTCGAAACCTTTTACATTTGTATCTTAATCCCTTTGTTTCACGATATATTACATGTCCAAGATTCGATCATCGGTATCTCCATAACTAGTTTGATCTCGTTACTGACATGCACTCTTTTCTTGTTCCCATGATATAACATTCTAGTGATCAAATCACTTGCTTGCAAGCTAACCAATGTGATATCACCGAGAGGGCCCAGAGTATATCTATCCGTCATCGGGATGAACAAATTCCACTCTTGATACATGAGTCTCAACATAACACTTTAGTAGCTTTGAAGCCATATTTATAATCACCCAGTTACGTTGTGACATTTGATGTCAACAAGAAACTATTCCGGTGTTAGTGATTGGCATGATCTCATGGTCTAAGGATTAGGATCACTTCGTAAGTTGTTTATAGCAATATAAACTCAATGACTTTGATCGTAATGCTATACTTCGGATGAATGTTCATCACATCATTACACTAATGTTGTGATCTCGTTATTAACAACATCCAATGTCTATGATCAGGAAACTGTGATCATCTTGTTAATCAATGAACTAGTTTATGAGAGAGGCATAACTAGGAACGTTCTGTCTGTTTATTAAAACACATGTATTAACGTTTCCGTATTAATACAATTATAGCATGAAAAATAAAAATCTATCATATACTTGGAATACACATAATAAACACTTTATTATTGCCTCTCAGGGCATATTCCCTTCATACCCTTCATGCCATGTTGTTCATCTAAGGAGAGCACCTCTAGTGAACTATGGACCCCGGTCCAATCTTTACCATTGATACATCTTCCACTGTTACCTGTTTACTTGATGCAAACCATTACCTTCCACACCATATGTTTAATCCTTTGTTACAGCAAACTGGTGAGCTTGACAACCTCACTATTCGTTGGGACAAAGTCTTGAGTTTGTGTTGTGTAGGTCTCCACGTTGCTTGCAACACCTGTGTGATGTTTCCTTCCTCCTTCTGGTTCGATAACCTTGGTCTCTACTGAGGGAAGACTTGTTGTTGTGCTCATCACACCTTGTTCTTGGGGTTTCCAACGAAGTGCTCCACGTCAAGCACCAATAATCACTAAGCATAAGGTCAAAACAACACCTAGCATGACATGCTAAAGTCTAAGTCACAGTCAAAGCAAGCTCCTCTTGCACTATTCAAGCAAGAACTTTCTACTCCTTTCCAACACCAATCAACTTATTTGAAACAACACAGAGAGAATGGGGGTCCAAACTACTTTATTCAAGCAAACTAAGCAAACTAGGCAAAGCAAACGAAAACTAAGACGCTCCAAGAACAACATAACAGTGCATGGAACAATAAAAATGAAGTGTCTAGAAATACCTAAGCTTTTTATTGATGAAGAAGGGGATGCCTTGGACATCCCCAAGCTTTGACGCTTGTACCTCTTGGATATTTATTGGGGTGACACCGAGGTGGAATCCCCAAGCTTGAGCTTTTGTCAATTCTTCATGTCATTACATCATTCTCTCTCTACACCTGAATTTTTTCCTTCATACAAAACTTCACACAATCTTCATTAGCAACATTAGTGTATTCAAAAGATAATAGACCCTTGGATTTAACTTTAGAACAGGAAAACTTTTCACTAAAAATACAAGCTACTGTAGCAATTCCCTCAAAAAGCTCAATTTCCCAAAAAAGAACCCAAAAAAGAATCAATAAGAAGCAAATGCAAATAATGGCAGAAATCTGTCAAAACAGACCAGCAGGTAGAAACCGATCTTTTAGAAGACCTTCTGTTGCTCAAATCAAAAAGTATTGAACTAAAGAAAGTTATCTAACATACTGGGGCATTTATTCATAAATTATAAGCTCAATCTGACTTACAGAGATTCCTCGCGAATTTTTATGGTGGAGCACAAAAATCTGTTTCGAGACAGCAACTCCCCAAATCTTACCTCCCTCTCATTAGAGGTCATTCTTGGCACAAAAAGCAAACAAAAAGGATAAGGAGAGGTCATTACTTAAGTAATAAATTCCAATACTCAAGAAAAATCTTGGGTTATCTCCCAACAAGTACTTTTCTTTAACGCATTTAAGTAAGGCATGATAATTTTGATGATGCTCACATAAGAAATATAAATATAGGTAAAAGAGAGCATCAATAAGCAAATTCAAAACACATTTAAGTCTAACTCTCTTCCTATGCATAGGAATATTATAAGAGAATAAATCAAAGAAGCACATAGTAACAATAATGGCTAGATAAAACAAGAGCAACTTCAAAACTTTCAGCACATAGAGAGGTATTTTAGTACCATAAAAACTTCTACAACCATATTTTCCTCTCTCAGAATAATTTTCAGTAGCCTCATGAATAAACTCAACAATATAACTATCACATAAAGTATGCTTTTCATGATCTACAAACACATAATTTTTATCAAGCTAAAAAATAGTGGGATTAAAACCTTCAAACCCACTTTTAACAATTTTATAACAAGATGACTGATCGTTCTCAAGAGGTATGGGGTTCCAAGACAAGAGCCCTCCAATCTCATTTTCAATAGCAGTACTATTAATATTATCAACCAATGTAGGACCATCATCTAGAGCTTTATCATAAACATTTCTGAGCAAAACTCTCTAGTACTATGCATAACAGGAGCATAATTATTATCAAAAGAATCCACAGGAACATAACATTCATCCTCCTTTGGTGAGCATGGGGGACAATCAAATAATGTAAGGGATACCTCTCATTAGAAGGTAGGCATGGGTAGATAATCCATTCTTCCTCCTTTTGTTCATCACTCTCCTCCTTATTTTCATCTAATGAGCTTTCGGTTTCAGCAGTTTCTTCTCCCATAGGATCCTGCAAGGCATTAGTATCTTCCGTTTGTGGAAAACACTTATTAAAATATTCAAGAATATATCCATTTTCTTCCTTGTAATTATCAAAGCAAAATTTAAGTATCTCATAAACTTCATATTCATAAGGTGCATCATCAGTATTTTCAAGCAAACTGGCAAGTTCAAATGCACCCTTGAAAGCAATAAATTCTTCAATTTGTTCCACATCATAAAAGTCATAATTTCCTTTAACATAAGAAGATATGGTAATATTATCATTATACTCACACTGAAAAGGCAGGTGTTTATACCTCCTACAGCAACAAGATTTATCAAAGCAATGACTAACATTATTAGTAGAGCACACCTCTCTAGCAATAGTATTCAATTTATCAATTTGTTCCCATAAGTGTTTCCCTTTTTGTGACAAATGGTCTTCCTTATAATAATACTTTTGTTCTTCCGTGAACCCACCTTGCCAATAATAACTAGTTTCAAAGAAACCATCCATTGATAGAAAACATGACAAGGCAAGGCAATAACAGACCAGCAACTATAGTAGGAACTATTTTTTGTGTGTTTTTGATAAAAAGAGGCAAACAAAACCAAGCAAAAGAAACTAAGAAAAACAAAAAAAAAGTAAAAAAGAAAGGTTGAGAAGGACTCCCCTTGTGAAGACGTCCTTAGCCTCCCCCGCAACGGCGCCAGAAAACTTGTTGGCGCTTTGTTGACGTGGGAGTTTCTTCTTCTTCGTTCCCCAGCAACGGTGCCAGAAACCTTGTTGATGGCGCCTGAGAGCACTTCTTCGGGAAACCCCAAGAGCAAGGTGTGAAGAGCATACCAGCAAGTCTTCCCTCAGTAATAAACCGAGGTTATCGAACCAGTATGAGGGAGGAAACGTCTCAAAGGTGTTGCAAGCAACTTGGAGACCTGCACAACACAAAGTCAAGACTTTGCCCCAACGAACAGTGAGGTTGTCAATCTCACCGGTTGCTGTAACAAAGGATTAACTGTATGGTGTGGAAGGTAATATTGGTTTGCAGAAAGTAAATAGTAACAGTGGAAGATGTATCAATGGTAAAGATTGGACCGGGGTCCATAGTTCACTAGAGGTGTTCTCCTTAGATAAACAAACATGGCATGATGGGTAAACAAATACAGCCGGGCAATTGACAGGACTCAGCAAGGCATAACAATGCAATACTTGACATCAAGATCCTATGAGATTCGATTGGGCAATACAACAAGATACATAGACCGCCATCCTCAGCTGCATCTATGACTAGAAGTCCACCTTTGGGTTATCATACGAACCCTTATGACCCACAAGTATAGGGGGTGTATCGTAGTACTTCCGATAAATAGGAGTGTCGATCCCAACGAGTAGCAAAATGTGCTAAACAGTGGTATGTAGTAGGAAATTCCTACGAATACTTAGCAAACATATTTTTAGTGGTTTTCTGACAAGGCAATGAAACAAAGAGCAAGTAAAAGAAGTAATGAATAAACAGAGCAAGTGTCCCAATCCTTTCTTAGCAAAGGACAAGTCGGTGGAAATACTTATAAGGACTAAACGTTCTCGAGGACACATGGGAATTCTGTCAAGTGTTTTCACTTCAAATAGCTGAGTATTCTTCTCTGGTGTTTGTAAGTGTTGTGTAGGTGAACCTGTGCTAACATACCGCCCTTCCTAGGACTAATACATACTTGTGATTAAACCCCCTGCAAACATCTGTAACTACAGGAAAGTAATTAAGATATGAATCTAACCACAGCCTTAAACTCTGAGATCCTACGCTCCCTTGTGCAAAGATGTCCTAACGGGGGTTCAGGTTTCTGTCACTTTGGCAACCCCACGATTAGTAGCCAAATACACAATGCATTCCCCTAGGCCCATAAATGGTGAAGTATCATGTAGTCGACGTTCACATGACACCAATAGAAGAATAGCACCACAACTTAAATACTAAACCATTGAATAATAACTCATCACAGATTCACTACTAACAACATGACTTCTCCCATGTCCTCAAGAACTAAACGAACTACTCACAAGACATCATATGGATCAAGATCAAAGATAATATGATAATGGATAACAATCTGAACATAAACAATAATCCAATGGTTCCACTCACAAGCATCAACTACAATAGTAATCAACACCGGGAAAGTTTCCCCTAAGAACTAAAGCAATATCCAACACAATTGTTACAGCAGAACAGAGTGATGATGATGGTATAGATGATGGTGATGATGATCCCGATGAAGCCTAGCTTGATGACGTTGTTGATGACGACGGTCTCCCCTCTCCGGGAAGGAATTCCCTCGGCAGAAATCTGTCTGCCGGAGAGATCTTTCTCTCTCGATGTTCTCCGCCCCCTAGAGGCGGCGGAAATCTATCTGTGGTTGCTCCCCTAGTATTAGGGTTCCATAGGGAATATATAGGTGAAGGGGCGGAGTCGGAGGCCGGGCAGGTGGGCCACACCTGCCCTAGGAGCGGGGTTAGGTGGGCCCACGCCTAGGGGGGTGTGGGACCCCTGAGGCCCAACTCCGTCCCTCCTTCTGGCTTCCTTCGTCTTCTGGTAAAATAATATGTTTTCATATTTTTCTGATATTTTTCTGATCTTCGCGAAATTACACCGAAACGCCTTCTTTTCCATCAGAATCCAGACTCCGGCAGTCCATCCTCCAGGAATCATCCAACATGCATAAACAGATGAAAAGCCAGAAGTAATACCTCATAATAAGACAAATATCAATGAATAGAGGTAAATTATGATATAGAATGGTGATGCAAATTGGGCGTATCAAACCCCCTCCAGTATTAAGTTGCAAGCAACAGACAACCGCTTGAAGCAAAGTGTGTAAGGTAAACAATCCACTTATTCCATGAACAAGAGACCGTTGTTTTGTCCATAGTGGCAACAACACATCTACAACCTTAGAGATTTCTATCACTTTCCTTAGATTAAATAGAGGCATGAACCCACTATCGAGCATACATACCCCCTCTTGGAGTCACTAGCAACTACTTGGCCAAGATAGCTACTAACAATGGAGAGCATGCAAGATCACAAACAACACAGACATGATAGAATCAATAAGACAAAACCATTAATCAATATGACATAGTAATCTCAATATCCATCGGATCCCCGTCAACACAACATGCATGATTAAAAATAGATGAGATCTTGATCATGAACGAAGCTCACAAGATCTAGACATGAAAGCACAAAGGAGGAGATACAACCATCTAGCTACTACATGGACCCGTAGTCCAAGTTGGAACTACTCACGCTTCATACCGGAGGCTGGCATGATGAAGAAGAAGGTCTCCGGGATGATCTCCCCTCCGGCAGGGTGCCAGGAAGAGCTTCAGACCCCGCCGATCTAGGGACGATGGTGGCGGCGGCTATAGACGATTTCGTGGAATATTGATCGGGTACTTAGGGTTTAGGCATTAGGGGCTTCTTTTAGGCGAAGAGGCGAGGCAGGGGGGCGGCCAGGGGGCCCACACCCTGCCCAGGCGCGGCCTAGGGTGGGCTCGCGCCTGGGGGTGCGGCCGTCGTGTGGATCCCCTCTGTCTATCCTATGGGCTCCGTGTTCTCGTCGGTGAAATAATAACTTTGGCTTTTGTCCTGTCCAATTCCGAGAATATTTCCTTACTAGCTTTTATGAAACCAAAAACAGGCAAGCAACTGGCACTGCGGCATCTTGTTAATAGGTTAGTACCAGAAAACATATAAAAACACCTCAAAGTGTAGATAAAGCAAAGCAAAATAGATACTAAACAAACATGGAACATCAAAAATTATAGATACGTTTCCGACGTATCAAGGGTCAATGAGAACGTGGGTCAAGACAAAGAGCAAGAGAACACATACAAGGTGGGTGTGGAGTTGCGTACCATGGAACCTCGAACCTGCTTCGAAGAAACTGCCCAAGTGAAATTGATTGTTTCTCATCTTGGAATAGGTGAGTTTCCCAAATCTTGTCAACACATTGTGGTGTCATTGTGATTGTTTGTTAAACGTATGATCAAGGAACCTTTGGAGTTTAAACAAATTATTTAAAGAATACAAATGTTTCTTGAAGCAAATTAATGCTACACTCAAAGAACAAAGGGGTGTATAGGTTTCTATATTTTTTCTTTTATTTTCACAAGTTTTAGGATATGCAGATAAATAAGGTGAACCTAACAACTAGGTGAAACAATCTATAAGATGCAATACTTCAAATACAAAGCATGTCAAGGAAGTAAATACACAAATGAAAGTTCAGATGAAAATAACCGAACCACGCGGAGACAAAGATATATACAAGTGTTCACTCCCATTGGGGGAACTACATCACCGTTGGAGAGGTGTGGGTTACCAAGAAGGACCCTCATACTCCACGAAGCCTCACCTTCTACTCCTCGAGTCTCTTCCACGAAAGAAAGAGCTCAATCACTAGTGGTAGACCTTCAGGTGGTCTCCAAACACTCACAAATATTCCCGAAGCAAATCCACATCCCGGATGGTTTCAGGCGACCTAGCTTGCCTAAGGTTCCGTAACAAACCCAAGAATAACAAGTAACTTGATGAACTCAAGAGGAATCATGAATCGGCTCAGTGGAAACTTAGATCTAGATCTACTCTTTTGATTCTTCAAAGGGATTTATGTTTGGGTGAAGGAACGGGGAAATCTCAAGCGTTTGGTAGTGCTCAACAATGGTGGGATTCCCCCCCCCCCCGCACAACAAGGTAGGTAAACCTTGATGAAGGAGTGGCTTATAAAGGTCCATCATAAAACTAATCGTTTGTGCATTTTCGTGTGCATCCAGAATCAGTTCGGAATTCTGGAGAAAATTTCACTTTATCGAAATATTCTGAATTTTTTTGAACCCATTTTGAGTTAAGAAAAAGGCTTCAGTATACCTCCTAGAACATACTCGGACCAACTGAAGCCATCAACATGATCCAACTCTGATGGACTGCCTATCAACATTACCCAGTCCTCATCGCCGGTGAACCTGAATAGACACTTGTAGATTTCATTAGTTCCATAATCTAGTGTCATCTTCACCAAAGCATAAATACGGGCACACGTGTCCATTCAATTGCATCCACAAAATATTTTATTATGATTGGAGACAAAAAATGGCATGACACTAGTTAACTAAGTGTGTGTCGTGATTTTGATATAGGAGTTGTTGCTTGGAAACACGCTAATGACATTTTTGCTATACTAAAGCAACTGGGTAGAGCTGGAGCTCAACGCACCTCCATGCATCACCCCAACATATCATAATCTTTTCAACCAACATTTTACCATACAATTTTTTTAACTACTAGCATGGACTGACATAATAAGATACAATATATAAATACAAGAACTACGAGGTACACATCAAAATGCCTACTATAATGATGAAACAAATCTCAAAAGTATTTTGGAAAAGATGCCTTGTACTTCTAAATTCCAAAGCATATCATCAAACATCTTTGCTAAATGACCTACAATACTCAATTTTCAAGCGAAACATAATTTTCCAGTCAAACACTCAGGCTCGATAATAAGCGATCTCTCCAGGGATCCTCGAAGCATTTTTTCATGCTGGTGGGAACAATAAGAAATTATGTATAGAAAACATACTTAAGTTTAAATTTTAGTATTCCCTAAAAAAGTTTAAATATTTATTATGTTCGAATCTGTTTTTCCTCTGTATGGAAATATAATTGTTAGTATGGAGATAAATTAAGTTTCAGATAAAAAATGTATTATAACTGTAAACAAAAGAAATTTATGAAAACATATTTCATGGCTGAAAGAAATTACATGAAAGTAGCTCGATTGGTCAAGCCGTGAACCCATAAGTACGCTACTACCGTCGTCAGGAGGGCGACCGGGGAGAGAGATGTAACCCATTAAGGGTTTTGTACCACTTGCCGGCGACATCGCCGGTCCTCTCCTCCCCCGGTGGCCTTAGGGCCTTCAAGGTGTGGCGGACCATGGCCTCTCGCCGGCGGGAGGTTTTTCGTTCTTGTTTCTTTTGTTTTTAGTGTCTTCTTCGGGATGTTGAGACGACAACTATGTCCTAAAGTCAGAATAAGGTCCTTCCCGCTTTATCCTCGCTCTGGTAGTGCATTTAGCGATAGCGGAGGGCGCGTGGAGTCGTTTGTCCGACGGATCTTCTAAGATTCTGTCTGTTTTTGTGTTCGTCGGTTTGTTTTCAGATTAGTCTCCTTCAATCTACGAATGTCATCATTGGCGATGGTTGTTGTTCTAGTGTGGATGGTCTATTGTGGCCTTAGCACGATGACTTCTTGTCTGTCTACTACAACAAACTCTATTATGACAAACTTTGCTTTGGCTCCGGTGATGAAGGGGCGAGGACGACGACACTTCTTCGGCTCACGCTAGTGTTTGTAGTCGTCGCTAGGTGGTCCAACGACCTATTTGTAATTTTTATTACTTTTAGATTTTTTTACTAGTGTTGATGATTAATAATAGATTGGTGAAATTTTATAAAAAAAATTATATGAGGTAATTAAATAAATGTGTCGTGATTTAAGCAAATTACAATTTTAGTGGGCTAATCCCTGCATGCAAACTTTTAATTTGGAGAAGCGGGAGGGCTAGAGAGGAAGGATAAGGGAACGATTTCTTCTTTTATTTATTAGCGCAGATAGCTGAACAATAATGTCCGTGGTTTTCGTCGCTTCCGTGTTTGCATGTTGGGACTGCTCACTTTCCTTCCTCTACACGCGTTTTTTTTAGCTCACGTTCCTTCCTCTGCACACTTTATCGGCACAGCGGCTTTTCTGACTTCTCGATAAATAATCCTCCCCTAGCGACTGTGCTGAACCCTCTCTAGACCCAGTTCTTTTCGAGGCTTCTCAGAAATACTCTGCACTGCAGGAAGCGTTCAAAAAATTTAGAGAACTTCAAGTGGTTGGTAAGCCCAATTTGAAAGCCTCATAAAATTTTGAAACCGGCTTCCCAAAAAGCTGGGATAGGAAGCCGCCAAAAGAACTGGGCCGTAGTCCTTTCTAGCTGCCTCCCGTGAACGGCCGCCGCTTCCACAGATCGCCATGGCCCCTCGTGCACTGCCGCCTCGGAAGAAGAAATCCCGCCAGCCCGCTCCTACCACCATACTCTCCCTCGGCGACGAGCTCCTGCGCGAGGTGTTCCTCCGCCTGCCGTCCCTCCCGAGCCTCGTCCGCGCCGCTCTCGCCTGCCCCGCGTTCCTCCGCGCCGTCCGTTCGTCCCCCGCCTTCCGCCGCCGCTTCCGGGAGCTCCACTCGCCCACGATCCTCGGCGCATTCCTCGTCAACGACGAGCCCCCCATGCCCACCTTCGTGCCCGTCTGCCTCCGCGGTCGCCACTCCGATCCGGACCACGCCGCCGCCCTCCGCGGACTCGCTGTCTTCCTTACCCGTCTCCCCGACGCCATCGGTGACAAAAAAGACGACGGCGAAGACAAAGAAGAAGAGGCCGAAGACGAAGTTGAAAAGGACGCCGAAGACGAAGTTGAAGAAGACGCCGAAGACGAAGATGAAGAAGACACGGAAGACGAAGATGAAGACAGAGAAGACGAAGAAGAAGACGGTCGCTCCGGGTGGTCAATGTCAGTGTGCCGCGATGTGCACGTCCAAGATGAAGAAGACGCCGAAGATGAAGGGTGGTATATGTCCGGGTGCTATGATGGGTATGTCGTTCTCGTCAGGCCGCGATGGAACACCAAGAAGGTGGCCGTCTACGATCCCCTCACTGGGGCCCTGCATCTCTTCCCGGCGCCACCCGACGAGGTGTTCAGCGGAGAGCCCGAAGAAACGGAAGCTGAGTATCACGTCATCCCCTCCGAAGCGGACGACCGGTCGTTTCGCTTGCTTTGTGTCCCCAAGGGAAACGGGGGAGAACAGATCGCCGTCTTGTCACCTGATGCCATGGAGTGGAGGATTTTCCCAGCAGGGGTTAGACTCCAGGAAGAAGGCAATGTTAAGCTAGTGAAGGATGGGCTTGTTTATTGGGCATGTCCGGACGAAGACGAAGACTATATCCATGTGCTGAACACTGCAACACTGCAATTCTCTCAAATTG
Source organism: Avena longiglumis (assembly GCA_030063025.1). NCBI lineage: Eukaryota > Viridiplantae > Streptophyta > Magnoliopsida > Poales > Poaceae > Avena > Avena longiglumis. The sequence goes on along the minus strand of CP125974.1, from coordinate 447,667,544 downwards.
ATCTGCCGACAGGGCTTTCCGGTGTGTATGGTGAGACCAAAGACGGGAACCTCTGTTTAGTTCGAAACGGGAAAGGAAATTTCGGATGGTGGATGCAATTAGTAATCTCGCTCTAAACATTAGAGATGAGTGTCCTCAGCTGAATGTTGTGGCTATTATCGGTGGCATTGTGTATTTGTCTATTCACCAGGACGAGCCTCCTAACTGGCTCCTATCCTTCTGCCTTGAAACAAGGGAGCTGAAGAAGCTCGGCCATATCACTAGCTTTGAGTTCTGCTATCCATACATCATGGCATGGCCTCCCTCTTTGGTACACAATAAGGTGAGCTCTTGACTCCAACTCCCATAATTTAGTTTGTTCTCTGTATATTACTATTTATTGTTAACTGGTGATGATATATATTACCATTGTTCTATAGATTCACTCTTGGTTAGATTTACTCACTATGGAATATGTCATTGCAAGTTACTCCTGTATGTTATATATATCATTGAATACCGTCGTCCACGGAGCAATCGCTTGCATAAATGATCAGCACCTAAACTTGGCAGGCGATAGACGCAAAATGTGTTCTGCTGACGTGGCTTAGCTGAGGCTCCTTCCTTGTGCAATTTTGCTCATGGATTTCATTTTTATTTCAGACTACTCTTGATATTATAGTTTATATGATGGATCTTCAGATTATTTTTTATAATGATAATGAAATATATTTTGATGGAGTACTTTTTATTGGTTGACTGGAGAGTAGTATGCAGTGTGGTCAAATTCACCAGTGGCTTAGTTGGGGCTCCTTCCTTGTGCATTTTGTTTATGGATTCATTTTCATTTTAGGCTGCTCTTGAAATTATACTTTATAGGATGGAGATATTATTTTTAATGAAATAATGTGGCTTAGAGGGGAAGAAACCCTCGGGGTACTAGCAGAAATTAGTGTGTACTAGAAAGTAAATCTTGCACACTCAATATTAGCATTCTAAATTTGTTAGTTCGAATTTGCATTTCTTTTTACAATGTTCTGGGTTTGGGAAATTTAAAATGCTCCTGGGGTGAAACAATCAATGCTATAATTTTGAAAGAATCTGCAAATAAGTACACATCAATATATCCATGTCTTAAGTTTCCATGTGATTTTTAATGGGCAATGCATAAGTTTCGTGAATTCCATGAAAAAACAAATTTGATGCTCATGTTTTCAAAAACACCAAAATTTTTTTGTTTTTCTCAAGACAAGGAAAATCCTTGCTAGTGAAATTCACACACAAAAGATAGAAACATGTATGTTGTATAAAGAAATTTTTTTTTTCTTATTGTTGATCATATGGTACCATGAGCTAAAAGTCCACGCCTCACGTATATGTGTTCTATACGGAGTATATTACAGCGCTGCGCCAGAACACAGATTTTTACACATATTCACATGAAACCAATTCCGGGGTTGTTCAGCTTTTCTTCATATTAGCTACATTGATTTTGCCAATGGGAACGAATTTGATTCCTCAGTTTTGAGAGATGACCAATCCAAGTTCCATCTTCACACAACTGCTGAACTTCTAATGTAAATATCTTTATTTACTGTCGACACCTACTGTACGTCAGATTTGTTACTGGAACGACAACTTAATATGGATCCCATGTTTTAGAATAACTAGAAATTAGAGATGGTTAAACCTTTTTATACTAAGGGCAAGTTTTCGATGTTCTGCAACAGAAGTGTCACCTAAGGATATAGCCTAACATGTTCGTTCATATCATGTTGCCTAACATGCTCATTCATATTAGATTGCAGCCAGGTTGATACAATAATTTTTATCTGCTATTGATATATGAGGCGGCGACCAGATTGTTATAATATAGAACCTTTTTTTTGTTTCCGCTAAACTGAAAGCAGAAAATATTAAGTATGCACTCTGAATTTGCTCTAGCCCTGTCAGCTGTTGTTCAGTTACTGCAAGAATTGTACTCTTATTGCAGCCCTTTATTACAAGAATTGAACTCTTATTTTCTACATCTGCAAGTGTATTGTCCGCAGTTCACTGTATAAGTTCAGTTATAGTTCATTTCAAAAAATACGGATTTCTATGTGTCAGGAATAATGTGGAAATTCCAGCTTGACCAAACCATTTAACATGACGTGATGACTTGTACAAAACTGTAGATTATACTTTTTGCAGTTAATAGTTCTTGTTGCCTGCCAAGTGATAGCTTTAGCTGCATATAACAGTCAAGATGAGCACCATGGACCTGTTATTCTTATTCAACATGGAGCACTAAGCCAAATGTGGAGTCCCATGCCCAAGTCTCATCGGTTATCTTTTTGGAAGTGGATAGCACATAAGATAACTTATATTATCTGTTGCTATAGTTTGTCCTTTGATTGTGGTGTTGCTAGATATCTTTGGAGTGTGATTAAATGTACTTTCTGTTTGAGTAGTGCCCCAGGTAAATTCCTTGAAATTATTAGATGGACTAGCTGAATGCCCGTGCGTTGCCACGGTTACGAAATAATTAATTTAGATAAATATACTAATACTTTTATATTTAATAATTCTTAAATTTTATTTTACCAGAATAATGCATGTAAATATTGAGTTTCTTAATTTTTTGCAAATATAAAACTAAGTTCCTTTTAGTTCATATTTGATCAGCTGAAGAAACAAGACTCTGTTAACATATGCACACATCAATAAAGAGTGTTGCAAACAGAGCCGCCCAGACCGACTCTGACTTTCCATATACTACTTTAAAAAATGGTATTTTTTCTCAGCAGTTATTTTTCCACCCTTATAAGCACAGTATATTGTCTACTTAGCCATGTATCCTGCCAGCGAACGGAGCCCGTCTCTTTTGTGATGATTTTCGCTTAGTACTCCTCGATGTTCTTGATGAAATCATTGTTGAGTTTCTAGAAAAAGAGCATGTTCTTCTTTCGTCTTTTTGCTCCCCGTCCTTGGCCTCGTCAAGTTTATCCATCTCGCCGCCAACATCGACGTATGCCTTCGGCATTCATTCGACAAAGTCGACAGCTTGTCCATGATGATCTCGCCACTGTCGTTGGCCCGACCACCATCATTAGATCAGAACATGCTATGTTTTTCTTGTCTACACCTAATTGGCCTGATCTAGGCACTTTTAGAAAAACTTGTAGGAGGAAGCATGGATACACTATCTACACTGGCGTACCAGCAAAAATAGGAAAATCAATGGAGATACACGCCAGACATAATAGTTTGAGTAAAAGTTCAGAACCCACTTCCCAAGATTTAGCAGAAGCAACAATGGAATAATACGATGTACATGAAGCCAACCAGATGACAAAAACTGTAAAGTGAGATTCTCCAGTAAAAACACATAAAGAAAGAGTTTCTTGCAACTAAAAATGAACTAATTAAATGACGGATTACTAACAGAAGCATCCATTATAGAGCACCAAAGACATTAGTTGGTAACATTGCATACTTGGCAGATCATCTCCCAGAGCTAGCATGTATTGCATCATCAAGATCAAATGACGACTTCTTGGACTATACCCTCGCTGTCTCTTATACAGAAGAACCAACTTCCATGACCCTGGCCAAACTCTATCTCAATTTCTCGCTGGAACAACATAGCAGTTTAAGAAAACTAAATTTCTAGAAATCAATCTCTCGTTTCATCTCTCTCCTCCCTGCCCCACATACATCTCTACAGAGTACAGTAATACATATCTCCCTTCTAACGAGAAGTCTCATAACGGACATGCTATCACTAAATCTTGGCAGGCCATGTTGTTGGATGCAAGGTCTGAGCAACACACGGACATGGGTTTGAGCACATGATTTGGTATCGCCCAGCCTCAGGCTATCTCAAATCGAACGGATTTGATGTTGGACCGCCTAAATCGGGCGAGATGGGATGGAGCTGAGATACCTGATGCCGCTATGCCGCCGCTTGGCCCGGGAATTCGCTCACACTTGGATGGAAAAGGCGGAGCACATGCCCTAGGCGCGTGGGATATTTTCCGTGAAGAAGATTGGGGAGGAGGAGAACGACCACTAACGATTTGAGTTGGAAGTGCGCCGCCACTAAATCCGGCGTGCTAAGGGAGATACGTGAAGTCGCCTAACCAGATCGGAGGGATCTGGAACGCAGAGGGTGCGGGAGAAGGTCGCCCGATTGCGGCGGAGCCCAGCCGTGGAGGAAGGCGGTGGCGGTGGATGGCTTCTCAGGGGAGAGCTGGATGTCGTCGAAGGCGAGGGTTTCGGTCTGGTGGGCGGCGTACGAGTGGACGGAGGAGAAGAGGAGGAGGCGCCATGGAGACCAAGTGGCTGAGGAGGAGAGGAGGCGCGCACGAAGGAAGGAGGACGAGGCTCGGAGAGACGCTGCCATGGGAGTTCTCACCAAGGTCGCCATGGGCACGATTTGCATTGACCCATCGCCTCTATGGTTGGGGCAGTGGACGAGCGACAACGGAAAAAAAACAACCGGTACAACTTGAGTATGGCAGCGGTGGGTAATTTACTCCAAACAGCCAGGGGCATAACGGTCCTATGTAAAATCGGAACAAAAAACGGGACGGACGAACCTACCGTTCTGTAAATTAGTAGATAGATATGTAATTTTCCAAGTAAAATTAGGCCTGTAGTTGCAACTGTGGTGGCGTCTAAGTTGTGGACTGTGTGAAAGACAAGAAACATTGCAGTTTTTTTAGCATATTTTCCCTAGTGATCCTGGTAGCATTGTGTGTAAAATTTCATATTGGATTGCTAACTGGGCATGTTTACAGGAGGCAAACATGCGCCTACTTCAAACCTCCGCAGCACCTGTTGTCTAAGGTGGAGGTGGAGGCGTTCAATGCTCGTCAAGGCTGAGCACCGTCAAGGAGGAGAATAGGTGTCGCTAGAGAAAACGATCATCAGGTCGGTGATGGTTGAGATCGTGTGGGATGGAAGATAAGAAGGCTGTGTTAATGAGTTTCCATGTTACAAAACCTGGAAGTATGTGTAGTAAGTAGTAAGTATTGGTGCATGCATAGACTAATGGAGTAGTTTTAGTAGGATGTGATATTACCTCTGTTTGGGATTATTAGTCCTAAGGACCAAATTGCGAGAACCGGACACTCCATAACTCCATTAGTCTATGCATGCACCAATAGTTTTATATGCACGAGACAAGAGAAAAAGAAGAACATGCATGAGAGACTAATAAATGAGATAGCTTTTATAATCTTCAACAAAATACTCCACTTAATGATAAATTATTTATTATTTATTGGTAACTTCGCTCCACTTAACATAGTAGTAAATATCAACTGAAGTTCTACGAAACGGAACAAATCTTGCAGTTGCAACGTCCATTGACTACCCCATTACACCAGTTTTGGGGGACCTTTTCACCCCAGTCAAACCGGCATTGATTCTTGCATGAATATTTTGTGCAGAATACGAGCCAAAAGCGAATCACCTTACAGTCCTCTGTGTATAAAAAGCATAATAAAAGTCACACCATAATAATGTGAATTCTTGTTTTTTGAGGGAGATTCACATAATAGTGTGAAATTGATCATGATGGCATGACTTGTTACACCATTGCATAGAAGTTTCGAACTAACAAATACTTCAAACACATAAAATGAATGTGCATCAACATCATATTTTAAAAAATCTGAAGTAAATATTATGTTGAAATGCTACGTAGATGTTTCCAAGTTTTTCCTTTGTAACAACTTATGCCCAAAAGAACACAACTGCGTGAGTGCTTCCAAACAACACAAGTACCACCAAGATACGGGCGCAGACAGATCTACCATCTATCACTAGAGCAGATGTGGCCTCTAACACCGGTTCATAAGGCCCTCTAACAGCGGTTGAACCGGTGTTAGAGGCCCTCCCGTTTAACAGCGGTTCTTATACGAACCGGTGTTAAAGGGTGGCGCATGTGGGGCTGCAGCGCTTGCCCCCTCCTTAACACCGGTCAGAAGGTTACGTGCGCGGCAGAAAAGAGATAAATCTACGTGTGGCAGGAAAACGGTCTAAATCTACGCCATGGCGAAAGGCCTAAATCTGTCATGACGAGTTACGCCATACTGCAGGCGTATTTCTGCGGCGCGGCGGGGACGGGGAGGGGGGGAGGGGGAATCGATCGGGAGCAGCATCGTTGGTACATACGAGTATATGAATAATTAAGCAACTATTATTATGCACAAACATCGTCATTGTGTGGTATTCTTCGTAAACGTTGAAGCATCAAGTACAAGACAAACACGTTCAAGCATATATACAACGTTCATTTTGATGGATATCTAAAGAATTCTTCGTCAGGCGTGACGACCTCATCAAGTATGAACCCCGCCAATTCCTCTTGAATGGCTCGTATGCGGTCAAATGGTAGGAGTTGGTCCCGCATCCGTTCGATTTAAATATATATGAAGAATGGGGTCAATATATATATATATATATATATATATATATATAGAAAAATAATACTCAACACAATTGATGGTTATAAAATAATATTGTATACTTTGTTTACTTACTCTAAGTTGTTCTAGTGCGGCTTGGCCCGTCGCACATATCGTGTTGTGAATGAACTCACAAACATAGTATTCACATAAGTTATTGCCGGGGTTCCTGATGCGCGTACTTTACGAGAATAGAGAGTTCAATCAAAATAATAATCAATAAAGCATGATATAATGGAATTGGAAGCAGAATCAAAGAGATACGCAGACCTAGCTAGCTAGTATTACTTTTTGGTCTACAAATTTTAGTTCTTCTGACCATTCACCCACGGCCCTGCCCGTGAACCTTTTCCAAACCCTGTCCGGCAAAAAAATGGATAAAGGAGTAATTAATTACTTGTTGTCACGAAAGTTTCCGAGCGATAATATGATTAAAATTACCTCTGGAGCATCTCTTTAAAGTCTGCCCATAGCTCATGGTCTTTTCGTAACGAGTCCATGACAAGGACTTTTCCTGAGTCAGGTTGAATGACTAGCAGAATAAAGTGGAACCTACGCACACATAACTCATCATCAGTTACACTTAATATCGAGTAAGCCGAAACAGAATGTGTACAAGAGAGGGTAACACTCACGAGAAGTTGTAAGGCAATAGTATTTCTCTTTTGGTTTTTCTCAGTAAAGACGTTAGCAAGAAATCTTCTGTTTTCCCGGGTTTGAGTTTTACCACTTCTTCATGAACTCTATTTGGGTCAACGAACCCAATGTCAAAATGGCCTCCTTTCATGCATTTCATAACCTTTTTCTTGCATAATAGTATATATATATACATATATGGTGAGCATATATATATATATATACATGCAATTAATGAATTGAATGAGATGAGACAGAAATTACAGAAATAGTACTTACACACAATAAAGGTTGATGGCAGCTTTGTCGAGTTCCTTCTGATTGAATAGAAAATACGAGTATTGAATGTTGAAGTTGATCTCGTCGTCTATGCACAAGAAAATCTGATCTCTTATATGCGCCGTGATCCATTCTCCCTTTCTCGTCTTGCAGAAATCAAGGTACCACTTGTGCAATCTTCCCATCTTTGTTGGTAGATTCTTGAGCTCCTTTTTTCTTGACGAGATTCTTCCCATACTTCCATGGCTGTATGGGGTTGACATCACCTGTGGGCAAGTTGTCTCCCATGATGTTCAAGTATGCAATGTAAGTCATCTCCATCTCATTGGCCTTTCTTTGTAGCTCTGCCTCGTAATATTTTACAGGAGGAGCGTTCCGTGTGTCGAACACTTGGAGCGGGGCGCATGATTGCTTTTCCTGATCTCCGAGCATGGGAACTGTTTTCTGGGGTGTCGCACGACTGCTACTTTCAGTCCCCCTCTGCCTTGCATCCCCCTTCACAATATGGCGCTCGTAGTCCGGCATAAGTGGGGTTTCAGGTTTCAAAAGATTATTGTAAAACTTCTCCACCACCACCAAATCTATTTTCTCCTTTGGCTCGACCCGTCTAGGTGCAAAGAATTTCTTGACCTCTTCTTCCGAGATCCTATTGGTCTTCTCGTCGCGGCGATTCCACGGTAAAACCGGCAATGGCTTGGCGGAAGGCTGCGGGACGTAGTTTCTTGAACTCTTTGGCGTACGGTTTCCTGCGGATTTGTTCGTGGCAGTGCTCTTCCGCTTACGCTGAGGAGATGACTGAAGCGCCGGAGATGGCTGGCGCGCCGGAGATGGCTGAAGCGCCGGAGACGGCTGAAGCGCCGGAGACGACAGGGGAGTATTCTGATGACTTGGAGACGGCTGAGGCGGCTCAGACTGCTGACGCTGCGGAGACGGCGGGGATTCCAGTGGCCTCCAATTTGGAAGCACTATATGTTCCTTCTTCCAAAGAATGGTTGTTTTCACTGCAAATTTGAGTTGAGTTTCCCCTTCACCTACAGCATGGTCAAGTTGTGCTTCCTCATATTCCTTCACAACCTCATCCACCTCGACAATAGCATAGCCATCTGAAATCGGTCGGCAGTGGTAAGTTCCACCAGCTACAGGAGGTAAGGCATAGCCGACCGCCACCTTAATGGATAAGCCTATTAATCTCACATGCAGCTCGGCGTGTTTGCTCTCTGTGATCTCATCCACAGGGTATTGAGGACCCGCCATTTCAAGCGTGGGATGCACGTTCTCCGTGGAAGCCACGCTGCTTTTCCAGTCCGATGCGGCGCAGCTTCAATCTGGCTCTTCGTGCCACTGAGATGGGCCGGTAGCTTGCTAGCTCTTTTGTGCATTCACTTGCTCCTGCAGCGCCACAAGTGCATGTTCTATCTGTGTCATCCGCTCTGCACACTCTTTTTCTTTTCTGTCGCGCCATCTGTAAGAGTCGCCCCACTCGGCAAACCCATCCTTCCACGTCATACCCTCTGTGCCTCATGCAAGTCTAGGGTGTTCTTTTTTACCGATGGCGCGTGTGAGATGGTCATTCTCTCTATCGGAATGGAAGGTCCTGGCGGCTGTTTTCTCGTATGTCGTGATGAGTTCGGTGACGGGTTTGGCAAGGAGGGTTGGGAAGATACACAATCTCGTTTCTGGGTCCAACCTTGCCCCGATTCCGTAGAACCAAGTCTTTGCATGTAGGTACCACCCATGTGTCTGGGGTGTGATCCCTCTATCGCGCAGGGCCTTCTCAGCTTCCTCCCACTTAGGCCTCTGAGATATGTAGCCACCTGACCCTGTCCTCTAGTGATATTCCTTCTTCTGGGCATTTAGCGTATTGGTTTCTGACCTCTTTGTAGATATAGCACCTTCCTTGTATACCACAAATTCGGGCCAGTGAGGTCTTATCTTCGCATAATATGCGTCTTCGAAATCTGGAGTCTCGCGAGCTTTGACAAATTTGTTCAATTTTGTCTTCCAGTTGCGAAAATCGTCAGCCATCTTGTTTAGAGTCCACTCTTTGACCTTTTCCTTTATAATCGGTTTGTTTTCATCCTCCTCTAGCGAAAGGGTGAAATTTACCAACAGCGAATTCCAAAGCGTTTTTTTGGATCTTTCATCGACAAAGGTACCGTCGCCCTTCTTTGGCTTATTCCAATATTCAATTATGATTAGAATTTGGTCCCTAACAAGAACTCTAGCCTGACTTACAAATTTGTCTGCGGCCTTCTTGGGATCCATCGGCCTGCCATCAACACGGACTGCTTCGATCGTGAACTTTGCATGATCTTTGTAATGCCTGGAAAATATTAAAAATTATAAATTGATTGTTATTTTATTTTATGCATCATCATGACATCATCATGCATATTTTATTCGTAAAATTATTTTATCAAACCATATTTTGTTTTACTAAATATCCATGTGGTTTTATTAAACCCGTCTCTCGTTCTTATTTTAAAATTAAAACAAATAATATTTCTCACAGTAAAAGGCTTATCTTGTTTTATAAATAAAACTAGACCCAAAAGCCCGTCTAAAGTTTTGACCCAAAACTAGCCCCATCTAGTCTACGGATAAATACCCAATTCCCCTTCTTCCTTATCCAACCCTAGTCCCCAACTCTGCCAAAATCGAGATCCCCTTGTCCTCCAAAATCCCGACCGCTTGCTTAGAGATAAGATCTGAAAAATCTCCACCTCTACTTCCACAAAATTCTGTCCATTTTAGGTACTATTCATTGCTTCCTTACCTAATTCATGTATGTGCACGATTCAGCTAGCTAGCTACCCATGATCCAATAGATCCGTGCATCTCCAACTCCACCGGATTCCATGTTTCTATGCTCGCACTTCCCGTTCCTTTGTCAATCTTCGCGTGCAGCTCCATCAAATAGCTGGCCCTATCAGCCTTGCCCCCATTCTGCGTGGCCGCCTGTGCACACCAGAACCCCATCGCCGCAACAACAGCTTGGCTGCTCGCTTCTCCACATCTCCCATACGCCTGCTCCCTTGTTTCTCTTGTTCGCGTGCAGGCCACCTGCTCCCCGATCAACCGCGGTGCGCTGCTCTTCTGTTTGCCCCCGTGCGCATGCAACCCTACCCAGCCGATCAGCAGCTTGGGCAGCCTTGGGTCGCTGCACACGCCTGTCCTGGTGCGTGGAGGCCACACAGAGCAGCCTCGCCGTTTGTATCCCGCGGGCCAGCGCCTTGCTGCTGCTTGCCATGCGTGCGCGTATGTTGCTACTTGTTCCGGTCTTATTCCCAGCGCCTAGAGGCCACCAAACGAAGGTCATCACCCCTCTTGCTGCGCCTGGCTGTAAGGTGTTCGAGCTAATGTTCGCTTGAGACATGTTCTCATCATAGCGCTCACATACCATGTTTTGTTTTGTCTCCTACTGCCCATCCTGGTACTCTCCTCTATGCCGCGTTGGATCAGCTTCGCGGTTTTGTTTGTTTTCCGTGGGCGGATGGATACAGCGTGCCGTCGTGTTTTGTCTTCAATCTGCCACCGACAGTTTCTTTCGATGCGGTAATCCGTCAGCCCGACACCTCTGCATGTATCTTTCTTGTCTCCCATGTGTTTGACTAAATGACTACGAGAGTGTCGGTTTCGGTTTCTACTACATCAACATGTTTGACCCGTTGTTGTTCCGTGGGCCTTCCTGTTTATTAAGTTAGGCCCCATTTCAACACATCGGTCCGCCGCCGTCACTCTAGCAAGATCTACTTTCTGGTTTCTTCCACCACTTCATCTACATTCCAAAGACCGTCTTGGTCACCTCGATCCAAACCGTGAGACTTCGACCTATCCTTATTTTTATAAACTTTCCATGTATCTAGTTGTATATTAAACTATTCATGCTTGCAAACATATCTTATTGTTTGGGGTATTTAATTGATTCACGTAATAAATAAATATGGAGACCATATGCGGGTTATATTTATATTATCTCGACTCCATTTAATTTTGTGTAGCGAACCGATGCCATGTCTTGTTAAGTCAACATTTAAATTGCGGGGTAGATAAACAACTGGAACCATAATATTTATTTGTGGGGATCACGATTCCGTTTAATATTATTAAGTGGGACCGCATATTGCCATGTCATGCATCATATCATAAACATGCCGGATCTTCCTCCTAGTATTAAATATTGCATCGGGTGTTGTTTCTAGTACTTTTCTTCTTCACCGGATAGGACACGAGTTGATGCGAGATGTGACAAGCCTCCAGTCACCGACTTTGTCTCACAGGCGAGCATTCTCCCCCTTCTACCTATTTTGCATTTATAGTCTTTACTTCCTTCCTTTGATCTATTGTTATCCTTATTGTCGATGCTATAATACCATTCCTTTATTACCTGCTCCACTATATTGCCTTGGTTATCATATTGCCTTGTTTGATTAGCTAGTCTTGTCCTCGCGAGTCGTATGCATGCTTAGTATTGCTCTCACACAGGTGGAACATGATACTTGGATATTGTTAGTGATAAGATAATTAATCTAGTGATGTTGGTTATGGTTATGGATATGGTTATGGTTTCACCTAATGATAAGGCCCTGGCAGGGACCACCTTTGGGAACTGCTTGAGCCGACCTAGGACCCGTTCGTTCTACGATACCAGTTCTGAGTTGATCGCGCTAACCAAACGTGGGGCCTCTGGGATCCCCCTCAACTACCGGCGCTATTCGTATATCCAGAGGGTTACAAAATTGGTTTTCCATTTGGTGCATATGCATAATATGTCCTCGGACATGGGTGAGTTGATATGTCTTCGGACTTGATGTTTTGGTGGATTGCCATGGCTTGCATACATAAATCGCGGTACACGGTGGCGGCACCCACGGTGTGTACAAGTTATCCCGTAGGGCCCGATCCACCAGTAGGCGCAAACATTGTGCCTTCCTTGAGAATCGTCGTACCTCTTGGTTGGTTCCCCACAGTAGGTGATACCTATGGATATGCGCGTAGTTAAGGGACAGTTCTTGTTGTGAGATTCGGATGGAACGCGTAATATGTTGCCTGAAAGGTTGATCATGCGTTTGGGTACAGTAGTGCACCCCTGCAGGGTAAATCTTTTCGAGAAGCCGTGTGTCCACGGTTATGGACGCCTCAGGAGTACAGTGTCATGATCATAGACAACGCCACTAATGTTTTGCCTCTAATAATATGATTAGTAATTAGCCTTATCAACTAAACACCTGCTTAACTAAAATTATCACCGTGTGTGTTCTGCAAGGGGACTTCCTCGACTGGTCTTCGAGGGGGAAATCTTCGGATGGGTTATGTTTGGTGTTATATTATGCTATCATATAGTGCTCTCTTATCTCGCTCTAATAGACGAAGTTGTAGAGTGTCTCTATAAGTTAGATAGTGCAAGCTTTGCTGCCGTTGAGCCCACCATACCTATGTAGGCGAGGACCGCCGAATTCTAGTCTCGCCGTGTACTGGCCTCAGTACTGACCGCTCTCTTTCTATTTTTCCTTTGCCCTTTGTCGGCACCCTTTTGGCTTGACAGGTATGCGATTGACGATGTTAGTGTTGGAATTATGCCCTAGAGGCAATAATAAAGATGTTATTATTATAATTCTTGTTCATGATAAAGTTTATATTCCATGCTAGAATTGTATTAAGCGGAAACATTAATACTTGTGTGGTTTGTGAACAACACCGTGTCCCTGGTACGCCTCTAAGGACTAGTTCATTGATCAATGATGGTTAAGGTTTCCTAACCATAGACATGAGTTGTCAATTGATAATGAGATCATATCATTGGGAGAATGATATGATGGACAGACCCAAACTAAGCGAAGCAATTAGATCGTTTCATCGTGTTCATCTTTGCGAAGCTTTTCCTATGTCAAATATTGTATTCCTTAGACCATGAGATAATGCAACTCCCGGTACGGAAGAAAGCTTTGAGGTCATAAAACGTCATCCTATGAGAGGGTGATCATAAAGGTGTCTCTTAGGTGATCGGAAAGTATCATTGGGTTGTATGTATCGAGATGGAATTTGTCCCTCCCAAGTCGGAGAGATATACTTGGCCCACTCGAATCGATATCAACACCGCTTGCAAGCATGTGGTTAAGGAGTTAATCACAAAGAGATATCGGATTACGGAACGAGTAAAGTACTTCCGTGAGCGAGATTGAACTAGGTATGACTGCAAGACGATCGAATCTCGGGAAAGTGAAATATCGCGAGGCGAAGGGAATATATATATGGGATTGATTGAATCCTCGGCATCGTGGTTCATCCGATATGATCATCGATGAATGTGGGAGTCAATATGGGTGCCTGCACCCACTGTTGATTATTGATAGAAGATCATGTGCATATTCTCGAACCGCAGGTCACACACTTAACGTATCTCGACGCTAGGATAGATTGGATAATTGGTTTCGAATTTTTGTTGAGTCTCGGATGGGATCCGGGACATCACGAGAGGTTCGAATGGTCCAAGAATAAGATTCATATAAGGCAATGCAGTTTTGGAGTTGAATTGTTCCGGGTTAATCGGTATTATCTAAGCTTCTAGAACCTTCGGAAGGGGACCAACGTGGCCCCACCTTCCGAGGGGGCATGGGCCTATGAGGGAGTGTCTGGCCGCATTGGGCCAGGCACAAGGCCCATAGGGCCCACCGATCCTAGAGAGTTTAAATCGTTAAACTAGAGATAGGGTTTCTAGAAGAGGGAGAGTCCATGCCCCCACTCCTTATCCTTTGGGCTTAGGGAGGGCTAGGCTGCGCCTCTATATAAAGGGTGGGGGCACACCAACCCCCACACCTCTCCTCCAAACCCTAGCCGCCTTGCTAGCTTTCCTCTCCCACCCGATCGCTTGTTTGTAGCGAAGCCTGCTGCAAATTCTCCACCATATACACCACGCCGTGTTGTAGGTCCAATCTATCTCTCCACCATACTTGCTGGTCCGGGAAGGAGGATACGTCGAGGTCTTTGCGTGTGCATCTCACGGAGGCACCGCCACTTGTGGTGCTAGATCGGATCGGATCGCGAGGAGGAGAAGCGACGACTACATCACCCACGCGTTAAATGAACGTTCTCATGCGTAATCTTCAAGGGTATGAAGATCTAATCCAATCTCTCTCGTTGATTGCATCTCCTAGATTAGATCTTGGCTTTCCTCTGCTCGCATCCGTAGAAAATTTTGATTTACTATGACGCGAAACCCTTCATGGTATCGAGCTAGATCTATGCGTAGATGTGTTTCACGAGTAGAGCAACATGGTTGTTGCGGCGTTGATGTTTTATGTTGCAAGCCTCTTGTTTGTGTTCTTCTTATGACGGGATAGTAAGATTGAAGCGGTCCAGCCAACCTTCAGCGACATCGTCATGAGACCGGCTCCGCACTTGATGTGTGGCTTGTTCCACACATGCGGTGGTGGATGTCGGTTTCTCTCACTATAGTTGTCATGGGATTAACACCGAGTTTGGCAACCATAATATCACCGTTGTGGCTTTCCGTAGGTAAGAATCGTTCTTAGCATCTACTCCCATAAGCCACGTAAAACATGCAACAACAAAGTAGAGGCGTCTAACTTGTTTTTGCAGAGTGTTTTCGTGATATGGTATGGCCTAAGATGTGATGTGTATATTGTATGCGATGATCATGTTTTGTAATGTTTCACGACTTGCATGTCGATGAGTACACAACGGCGAGAATATATGGTTGTCTTTATAATTGTGTATGACCTGCGAGTCAACTTTTTATATGCCATGTAATAGCTTTACTTTATCGCTAAGTAGTTAGCAATAGTTGTAGTTGCTATTCGTGGTGGAGGCAATCATGGTGGAGTGATGGAGATCATGCCGAACGCACAAGATGGAGATCATTGGCGAGGATTGGCTATACCATGTCACATAAAGTTATATGCATGTGATGTTTATCCCTTTATGTATCTTATTATGCTTAGATCGACGGTAGCATTATAAGATGATTCCTCACTTAAAGATCAAGATAAAACTGTTCTCCCCAAGTATGCACCGTTGCAGTTAAAGTTCGTGTCCAAGCATCACGTGATGATCGGGTGCTATAGACTCTACGCTCACATACAACGGGTGCAAGCCAGTTTCACGCAGAAATACTTGGGTCTAGCTTGATGAGCCTAGCATGTACAGACATGGCCTCGGAACACAAGAACCGAAAGGTTAATCATGAGTCATATGAGTGATATGATCGACACTTTGTTGTCCACCATTGAAACCACATCTCTTCTCGTGATGATCGGATTAGGTGTGGTGAATTTGGATCGTGTTCACTAAACAACTTGAGGGATGTTGAATTTAGTGGGAGTTCATCTAGTAATTTGATTATGTTGAACTATTTATCATGAACATAGTCTAAATTGTACTTGCAAATACTGTAGATCACATGGCCAAGTCCAACTTCAACTTCAACGCGTTTTCTTTGAGATAGAAAAGCTTAGAAACAATGGGTCTAACTTCACCAAATGGTTCGCATCGAGAATCATTCTCATGGCGGACAAAGGACTATGTCCTTGAGAAAGCGCTAGGTGACGCCCTGCTATAGATGCGCGGTACCGATGAAAAAGTTGTTTATCAGTCGCGCAAGGATGATTATGATTTGATTAAGATCGCCATGTTGTATGCTATGGAATCGGATCTTCAAAATCGTTTTGAGGAGTTCGCCGGGCCCTTTGAGATTCTCGAGGAGCTGAAAACCATGTTTCAGACTCAAGCCCGTTCTGAGAGATATGAGATCTCCAAGAAATTCCTTAACTACAAGATGGAGGAAGGGAGTTCCGTTAGTGAGCACGCCATTAAGATGTCGGGCTACACTCAACGCCTTGAGCAACTGGACTGCAAGATTCTAGAGGAGCTCAAGATTGACACTCCTAGCTACAAAAGTTTTGTAGTAGATCACAATCAGATTGGTTCCACTGATATGATCACTGAGCTCTTCGCTAATATGAAAGTAGCGGAGGTGAACATCAAAAGGAATAATCATGTGTTGATGGTCAACAATCCCCCCACCTTCAAGAAAGGTAAGGGTGCAAAGAAGCCCTTCAAGAAAGGCGGCGGCAAGCGCGTTACCCCTGCTGAGAAGAATCTCAAGTCTGGTCCTAAGCCGGACACTGAGTGCTTCTATTGCAAGGACAAGGGTCCTTTGGGCATAATCGTCCAAGTACTTAGCGGACAAGAAGGTGGCACCATAAAAGGTATATTTGATATACATGTTATTGATGTTTTCCTTACCAGCCCTCGTTGTAGTGCCCGGGTATTTGATACCGGTTCATTGCTAATATTTGTAACTCAAACAGAGCTACGGAATAGACGGCTGCGAGGATGAGGTGACGATGCGCGTTGGCAACGGATCAAGAGTTGATGTGATGGCGTCGGCATGCTCTCCTTAGTTTTACCTTCGGATTAGTTTTAAACCTTAATAAATGTTATTATGTGCCTGCGTTGAGCATGAACATCATTTCCGGATCGTGTTTATTGCAAGACGGTTATTCATTTAAATCGGAGAATAATGGTTGTTCTATTTATATGAGTAACATCTTTTATGGTCATGCACCTCTTGTGAATGGTTTATTTCTTCTAAATCTCGAAAGGGATGAAACACACATCCATAACATTGAGGCTAAGAGATGCAAAGTAGATAGTGATAATACTACTTATTTGTGGCACTGTCGTCTAGGTCATATTGGTGTAAAGCGCATGAAGAAACTCCATTCTGATGGACTTTTGGAGTCTCTTGATTTTGAATCATTTGACACATGCGAACCATGCCTCATGGGCAATATGATCAAAACCCCGTTCTCCGGAATGATGGAGCGAGCAACGGACTTGTTGGAAATCATACATACCGATGTATGCGGACCGATGAGTGTTTCGACGCGCGGTGGATATCGCTATTTCCTCACTTTTACCGATGACTTAAGTATATATGGGTATATCTATTTAATGAAACATAAATCTGAAACATTTGAAAAGTTCAAGGAATTTCAGAGTGAAGTGGAGAACCATCGTAACAGAAAGATCAAATTTCTACGATCCGATCGTGGAGGTGAATATTTGAGTTATGATTTTCTCACGCATCTTAAAGCAAGTGGAATCGTTTCACAACTCACGCCACCCGGAACACCACAGCGCAATGGTGTGTCTGAACGCCGGAATCGAACCCTATTAGATATGGTCCGATCAATGATGTCTCTTACTGATTTGCCGTTATCATTTTGGGGTTATGCATTAGAAACCGCTGCATTCACTTTAAATAGGGCACCATCTAAATCCGTTGAGACAACACCGTATGAACTGTGGTTTGGTGCGAAACCTAAGTTGTCGTTTCTTAAAGTTTGGGGATGCGAAGCTTACGTCAAGAAGTTGATGCCGGACAAGCTCGAACCCACAGCGGAGAAATGCGTCTTCATAGGATACCCTAAGGAAACTATTGGGTATACCTTCTATCACAGAACCGAAGGCAAAGTGTTTGTCGCAAAGAACGGTTCCTTTCTTGAGAAGGAGTTTCTCTCGAAAGAAGTGAGTGGGAGGAAAGTAGAGCTTGACGAGGTTATTGAACCTTCTCTTGAATTGGAGAGTAGCGCAACACCTGAAATTGTTCCAGTGTCGCCTGCACCAACAATAGAGGAAGCTAATGACAAGGATCATGAAGCTTCGGACGATGTCTTGCTCTTGAACGTCGCAGTCGACAAGGTCACGTGCCCCTCGAGTGGTACGGCAACCTGTCTTGACTGTCTTGTTGGTAGAAGACGGTGAACCTCGAACTATGAGGAAGCAATGATGAGCCCAGACTCGAGAAATGGTGGAAGCCATGAAATCCAATTGGGATCCATGAGCGAAAACCAAGTATGGACTTTGGTGGATCCTCCTAGCGACCGAAAGGCCGTTGAGTGCAAATGGATATTCAAGAAGAAAGCGGACGGATGGTAATGTTACCGTCTATAAAGCACGCTTGTCGCAAAGGTTTTCGACAAGTTCAAGGTGTTGACTACGATGAGACTTTCTCTCCGTAGCGATGTTTAAGTCCATTCGGATTTTATTAGCAATTGCTGCGTTTCATGATTGTGAAATATGGCGGATGGATGTCAAGATCGCTTTCCTCAATGGGAACATTGATGAAGAGTTGTATATGATGCAACCCGAAGGTTTTGTCGATCCTAAGGATGCTAGTAAAGTATGCAAACTTCAGCGTTCCATTTATGGTGAAGCAAGCATCTCGAGTTGGAACCTTCATTTTGATCAAGTGATCAAGAGTTTTGGATTTGTTCCAAATTGCTACAGCTTGTATCTACAAGAAAGTGAGTGGGAGCTCGGTGGCGTTTCGGCATCGTATGTGGATGACATATTGATTATCGGAAATGACATCAACATGCTTAACGATGTGAAGAGTTATTTGAACAAGTGTTTTCAATGAAAGACCTAGGTGAAGCTTATATATTGGGCATCAAAATCTATAGAGATAGACAAAGACGCCGATAGCTTTAAACCGTAGTACATACCTAGACAAAGTTCAAAAGGTTCGAATGGATAAGGCAAAGAAAGGTTCGGTGCCTATGTTTTCGGTAAGATATTGAGCAAGGCTCGGTGTCCAACTACGGTAAATGATAGGGAAGCTATGAGCAAAGTTCCTTATGCCTCGCCATAGGTTCCATCATGTATGCCATCTTGTGTACTAGACGGATGTGTCCAATGCTCTTAGTTTGACGAGATATCAAAGTGATCCAGAGTGGAACATTTGGACAGCCGTGAAGAACATCCTAAAGTACCTAAATAGAACTAAAGAAATGTTCTTAGTCTATGGGGGTGATGAACAGCTTGTCGTAAAAGGTTACGTCGATGCTAGTTTCGACACCGACAAGGATGATTCCAAATCTCATACAGGATACGTTTATATTTTGAATGGAGGAGCTGTGAGCTGGAGAAGCTGCAAGCAAAGCGTGATCGCGGGATCTACAGTGGAAGCGGAATACATGGCTGCGAGCGTCAAGTGAAGGAGTTTGGATCGAAACTTCATCATCGAGCTTGGCGTTCCAAGTGCATTGGACCCACTGGAGATATTGTGTGACAACACTGGCGCCATAGCACTCACTAAGGACCCAAGACATCATCCAAAGACCAAGCATATCAACCGCAAGTTTCATATAATCCGAGATTATATAGCAGATGGAGATCTGAAGATTAGCAAAGTACATACGGATCCGAATGTCGCAGATCCATTGACTAAACCTCTTCCATGTGTAAAACATGATCAACACCTCGGTGCATGGGTGTGAGATTGTTGCGGATGTAAAATAGATTATTGACTCTAGTGCAAGTGGGATTGTTGGAATTATGCCCTAGAGGCAATAATAAAGATGTTATTATTATAATTCTTGTTCATGATAAAGTTTATATTCCATGCTAGAATTGTATTAGCGGAAACATTAATACTTGTGTGGTTTGTGAACAACACCGTGTCCCCAGACGCCTCTAAGGACTAGCTCATTGATCAATGATGGTTAAGGTTTCCTAACCATAGACATGAGTTGTCAATTGATAATGAGATCATATCATTGGGAGAATGATATGATGGATGTACCCAAACTAAGCGAAGCAATTAGATCGTTTCATCGTGTTCATCTTTGAAGCTTTTCCTATGTCAAATATTGTATTCCTTAGACCATGAGATAATGCAACTCCTGGTACCGAAGAAAGCTTTGAGGTCATCAAACGTCATCCTATGAGAGGGTGATCATAAAGGTGTCTCTCGGGTGATCGGAAAGTATCTGTTGGGTTGTATGTATCGAGATGGAATTTGTCCCTCCCAAGTCGGAGAGATATACTTGGGCCCACTCGTAATCGATATCAACACCGCTTGCAAGCATGTGGTTAAGGAGTTAATCACAAAGAGATATCGGATTACGAACGAGTAAAGTACTTACGTGAGAACGAGATTGAACTAGGTATGACGCATCGACGATCGAATCTCGGGCAAGTAAAATATCGCGAGACGAAGGGAATATATATATGGGATTGATTGAATCACGGCATCGTGGTTCATCCGATATGATCATCGATGAATGTGTGAGTCAATATGGGTGCCTGGACATTGTTGATTATTGATAGAAGATCATGTCGCAGATATTCTCGAACCCGCAGGTCACACACTTAACGTATCTCGACGCTAGGATAGATTGGATAATTGGTTTCTGAATTTTTGTTCGAGTCTCGGATGGGATCCGGGACATCACGAGAGGTTCCGAATGGTCCGGAGAATAAGATTCATATAAAAAGGCAGTTTTGGAGTTCGGAATTGTTCCTGGTTAATCGGTATTGTACCGGAAGCTTCTAGAACCTTCCGGAAGGGGACCAACGTGGCCCCACCTTCCGGGAGGGGGCATGGGCCTATGAGGTAGTGTCCTGGCCGCATTGGGCCAGGGGCACAAGGCCCCATAGGGCCCAGCCGATCCTAGAGAGTTTAAATCGTTTAAACTAGAGATAGGGTTTCTAGAAGAGGGGAGAGTCCATGCCCCCCACTCCTTATCCTTTGGGCTTGGGGGAGGGGCTAGGGCTGCGCCCCCCCTCTATATAAAGAGGGGTGGGGGCGCACCAACCCCCCACACCTCTCCTCCAAACCCTAGCCGCCTTGCTAGCTTTCCTCTCTCCCTCCCGACTGTTTGTAGGCGAAGCCCTGCTGCAGAAATTCTCCACCATATACACCACGCCGTCGTGTTGTAGATCCAATCTATCTCTCCACCATACTTGCTGGTCCGAGGAAGGAGGAGACGTCGAGGTGCTGCACGTGTGCATCTCACGGAGGCACCGCCACTTGTGGTGCTAGATCGGATCGGAAAGCGAGGAGGAGAAGCGAGTACGACTACATCACCCACGTTAAACGAGCGTTCCAGTCTTGAATCTTCAAGGGTATGAAGATCTAATCCAATCTCTCTCGTTGATTGCATCTCCTAGATTAGATCTTGGCTTTCCCTCTGTTCGCATCCGTAGAAAATTTTGATTTACTATGCCGTGAAACCCTTCAGTTAGCAAGGTTACCCTTCCGGCCTGGCCTAGGCAGGGTTGGACACCGCTTGGTTATTCTTCAGGACTCTTAGTACCATTTGGATCTTGTCCATACTCGGATACTATCTTGCTTTCTTCTTGAGTTGTACCTTCATATTGTACCTTTTGTATTCAAGACTCGATGAATCGTTGTTGTATATATAAGTTCTTTTGGACTCTGTTGTAAACTACTGTGATGTAACTACTTGTAATCAAATCCCACCCACACGAAAGTGTCTGGTGGGCGTCTTTGAATCGCTTCTATGCGGGTTTTTGCAGGAAATGCTAAGATCTTCATAGACGCGATTCGGGGGCATTACAATCTTTCAACCAATGGCTCGTGCCTCGCTTGCTCTTTTTCGTAGAAGAAGATTGTTGCTGGCTGGTCGATCCAGAGGGCTAAAATAAGAAAGAAGCGTTAATTAATACATGTACATATATACAAATCAATCGGTGAAAGTCAATAGAGGCTTAATCAATGCATATACCTCGCCGGACTTTGTAATCACTAAATTGCGTTCACCGGAGTCTTCATCTTCTCCATGACTACTTGAGCTATTATCATGTCCCTCCAAGTTCAGATATTGTGAGGTGTCCTCATGGATCATGTTCTCCATTATTTCTTCTTCTTCAAGGTTTCTACTGAGTGGATCCATAGTTTCTAAAACAATAATATTATCTAGAGTAAGAGAGTAAACATTCAAGTGGACTTGGATTCATAATAAATATTCTAGAGTAAGATCATGGTAGACATTTATAATTTAAAACCCTAACTTCTATGCAAGTTATAACAAACTATTTATCTTGATATCACTTAAGCTCATGGAAATAATATTAACCATCTTAATTCCTCAGAACTTTATGTGTCATATAATAATGAAGGATCACCATATAAAAATTTCTTTAATATTATAAGTTATTAATTAAGAATCAAATCTCATGTATTAATAGTAATACATCCTTTAATAAGTTATGGTTTATATAGGTAAATCAAATTCATAACAAAAGCCTCTACAAACTTTTAATAGGAAAAGGACCTATATAAAGAAAATAAAGAAACTATAATACATACACTTTCTTATGTATACAAACACTACAATACATACACTTTCATAATAATCCTTTCTTTTGTTCATACAAAAAATATACATACCCTTTATTTTTGTTCATACGCAACAATATATATACATATACTTTCTTATATATACATATACATACACTTTCCTAATAATTCTTTTTTTGTTCATACACACAAATAAAATTATTCAATCCAATATATATTAGGATATTTATATGCAACAATATATATACATATATGCATATATGAAACATTTATATACATATCAAGATAAAATTACACACAAATAAAATTATTCATACACAACAATATATATACATATATGCAACATTTATCCAATATACACACAAATAAAATTTATCTCCAATATCCAACACACAAACAGAGAGATCACCGCCGGTGGCGGCAAACTCGAACGGGGTCGGCGGCAGCGGGCGTGGACAGGGTTGGCGGCGGCTCCGAGTTGGCAGAGGCTCCGGTGTTGGCGTGCGGCGGCGACGGGGGTGGCGGCCGACGCGGGCGCGCGCGGTGGCAGAAGGTGCTGGCGCGGCGGGGGCGTCGACTAGGGGCTCCTCGTCTCGATTCCTTTGGCGAGGAGGCTTAGTACTGCGAGGCGAAGGCAAGGGCATGGACGGCTGGCATGGACGGCGACGGCGAGGGCGTGGACGGCGACGGTGCGGCAGCCTCTGCCCTATTCTTCCTCTGCGCGCGCTTGATCTGGCTGGGGGGAAAGAAGGAAGTGGCACGCGTTATAAATCCCCCCTTTAACACCGGTTCATGGCTGGAACCGGTGTTAAAGGGGGGATTCGTTTATGCATTCTTTAACACCGGTTCGACCACGAACCGGTGTTAAAGAAAAATGACGTCTGAACGAAATAAATGCCCCCCCCCCTTTAACACCCCCCCCTTTAGAAAATGGCTGGAATCGGTGTTAAAGGGGGGGGCATTTATTTCGTACATTAAAAGGGTGGGGGCATTTTTAATTCAAAAAATAGGATAGAATTTAGAAAATTCATATCTTTTTCATTTCAACTCAGAAAAATATGAATCATATATCATAATTTTCATAAAAATAAGATCTATCCATTCATATAAAAACATTTTATAGTTACTTTAGATGAAATTTTTCAAAATGACTAAAACACTTACATATAAATTTTGATTATTCAATTAAATCAAAAATAAAACAGTCAAACCCTAAAACTTTGAACATAAGATATATTAAGCATCTAAAAAGGAATCTAACCCTATTTTATTAGAGCAAATTATATTTTATTTTGTATTAACATTTTTTAATTGTTTGGATATTTAAATGCCGCATATTTTGTATACTTTGGAATCTGACAAAACCTCGCTAAACTTGCATTGGATTTTTGATAAAATAGCATATTGTGAACCTAAAAAAGATTTTTGTAAAAAAAATCATGAGCATCGTATCATATACCTGTAGTTCATATCTGACCCACTTCCTGCCGATTGGGCAGGAATTTTTCTTTTTCACCAGAGGTGGACGGAAAGGTTTCATATCCCCCTATTGGTACATTGTCCATATAAGGTGGTCTAGTATTTTTGTAAAATATGGTGGTAGTTTTTTGAATTAGCCATTTGGTGGTTGCTTCACAAAACCGTCTGTTTTTATGCTCGGAAAATGGAAAATGCCTTTTTGGTGCGACAAAAAGGAAAAATTTGTCTTGCAACATTGTTTTCCATCCCATGATGCACATGTATGCATAATATGGCCACAATTTATCACAAACTATGCCTTGATTCTAGCCATAACATTGGTCATTTGACCCGAAAGCCAAGAAACCTCGAATGAGATAGGTCATTTTGTGAAGGTTTTTTTGAGAAATAATCAATATACTAAGTTTGATATTTTCCTTATAACTATGTCACATAATATAACACCACGCGAAGTTTTCGCATTGTTTCAATCATTTTTTAATTTTTATCCCTGTTTTAAACTACCGTCAAACTTTGTCGAACAACGGGCATGAAGATTATTAGCTCGGGGCCAAGACTCGCTAAACTTGCATTAGATTTTTGATAAAATAGCATATTGTGAAACTAAAAATGATTTTTGCAAAAAATCATGAGCATCGTATCATGTACCTGTAGTTCATATCTGACCCACTTCCTACCGATTCGGCAGGAATTTTTCTTTTTCACCAGAGGTGGACGGAAAGGTTTCAGATCCCCCTGTTGGTACATTGTCCATATAAGGTGGTCTAGTATTTTTGTAAAATGTGGTGGTAGTTTTTTGAATTAGCCATTTGGTGGTTTCTTCACAAAACCGTCCGTTTTTTATGCTCAGAAAATGGAAAATGCCTTTTTGGTGCGACAAAAAGGAAAACTTCCTCTTTCAACACTGTTTGCCATCCCATGATGCACATGTATGCACAATATGGCCACATTATCACAAACTATGCCTTGATTCTATCCATAACATTGGTCATTTGACCCGAAAGCCAAGAAACCTCGAATGAGATAGGTCATTTTGTGAAGGTTTTTTGAGACATAATCAATATACCAAGTTTGATATTTTTACTTCTAACTATGTCACATAATATAACACCACGCGAAGGTTTCGCATTGTTTCGATCGTTTTTAAATTTTTTATCCTTGTTTTAAACTACCGTTAAACTTTGTCGAACAACGGGCATGGAGATTCTTAGCTCGGGGCCAAGCCTTGCTAAACTTGCATTGGATTTTTGATAAAATAGCATATTGCGAACCTAAAAATGATTTTTGTAAAAAATCATGAGCATCGTATCATGTACCTGTAGTTCATATCTGACCCACTTCCTGCCGATTCGGCAGGAATTGTCTTTTTCACCAGAGGTGGACGGAAAGGTTTCAGATCCCCCTGTTGGTACATTGTCCATATAAGGTGGTCTAGTATTTTAGTAAAATGTGGTGGTAGTTTTTTGAATTAGCCATTTGGTGGTTGCTTCACAAAACCGTCCGTTTTTTGTGCTCGAAAAATGGAAAATGCCTTTTTGGTGCAACAAAAAGGAAAACTTCCTCTTGCAACATTGTTTGCCATCACATGATGAACATGTATGCACAATATGGCCACATTATGACAAACTATGCCTTGATTCTATACATAACATTGGTCATTTGACCCGAAAGCCAAGAAACCTCGAATGAGATAGGTCATTTTGTGAAGGTTTTTTTGAGACGTAATCAATATAGCAAGTTTGATATTATTATTATGATAGAACTGGAATTAAAGTACATAATGCAACTAACAGTAAGTTACATAAAGCACGACTGAAAATTAAGATACATAAAAGAACTGAAAATTAAGATACATGGCTAGATTAAGTCACAATAGGCCGAACTTGTTTTGGAATGTTGGAGTGATTCAGTCATGCTCCTGTCTACACCTGTAATACTCGCCATGGTAGTCGTCGTACTCGCCGCGGCCGTCGTCGCTGTCGTCGTCGGGGTCGCCGTAATTGAACCTTGAAGGCTGAGGAGTACGCGTGGGCTGGACTTGAGGGTAGCGCAAACGGGGGTTAGAGTCGGCGGCAGTGTCGTAGGCCATGACGCTCTGGAGAGTCCGACCGCGCCACCACAAACTCCGGCCGGCCTCGTTGAAGTTCGGAGGAGGTGGGCCGTCCTCCTCGTGCCTGGCGAGCGCCCTCTCATGCCGATCCCCGAAGAAGGCTTCCCAAGTAGGGAAATAGTTGGGATGCCATCTGGGATTCCTCCGTTGCTCCGCCGTGAGCTCTAAGTAGTAGTGGTTTGTGATGGCCATCCGACGCGCCACACCTAGAGGGATGGGAGGAACCGCCTCCGACGCTCAGCATCCAGCCGACGGGGACACAAGAGTCGGGCAGGGGTAGTCGGAGAAAGCGCCTCCGCCTCCCTGGGGGTTAGTGCTACGGTGGAAGCCATGGGAAAGAGTGATGAGGTTGCAGATATGAGTCTAGAGATGTGCAATGACAATGGAGGCCAACCCTACATATACTGGTTGGAAGAACTGGCGGGAAGAAATGGCGAGAAGAACTGGCGGGAAGAAAAATGGCGGGAAGAAAAATGTCTCATTTAATACATATACTGTTAACAGAAGAAATATGACATTGATTTCCATGTTGAGATACATATGTGTGCCAAAAATGGCTTAATTAATACATATAGTCAATCTTATGATCGCGTCAGCCGTAACCATGGAGTATCAGCACCGTTTAACAGGATGGTTGGGTCAGTCTTCACTCTGAAGGGCGGAATTTCATCAAACTTATTATAATCTTCTGACATGTCTGTCTTGTCCTCCACTCCACGATGTTTCTTTTCCCTGAAAGAACTATGTGACGCTTTGGCTCATCGTGTGATGTATATGTTTGCTTATTTTTTGTTTTTTCGGTTTGGTAGACATATCCTTCACATATAAAACTTGAGCCACATCATTGGCTAAGACGAATGGTTCGTCTAAGTTCTTGTCTACCTTCATAAGATTGTTGAGATCCACTGTTGTCATTCCGTACTTCTTGTCTACCTAAACCCCTCCTCCTGTTAGCTTGACCATTTGCATCGAAACAAGGGGACCTTAAAATTAGGTCCATAGTCAAGTTCCCATATCTCCTCTATGAACCCATAATACGTGGTATTTTGCCCATTGTCTTCTTTGCATCGAGCGGACACCACTTTTGGTTGGTGCTCTTTTATCTTGGCCTATCGTGTAAAATGTATTCCCATTTATCTCGTACACTTGGAAAGTACATACAATCGAAGATGGTGTCACGCCAACAAGTACGTGATCCCCAACTGGTGTTATTCGTGAGAAGTCTTTGCGACCAAAACTTCGCCATGTGTTCACTTATAATCCATTCATCGACCGCCTCGGTGTTTGAGGCGTATTAAATTCTTGTGTTCATTGATATACGGGCAACCAAGATAGATCTTTGTAAAACCGTGCGGTGTGCTTGATTGAGAGAATGCCCGTCCCTACATATCATTGCTTTACATCCTAGGGTGCCTTTTCCACGCAGTCTCCCTCATGTCGTGATTCGGAACACCAATCGCCTTAAGATCAGGAATAAAATCAACCAGAACTCAATGACCTCCTCATTACATAGCCCAGGAGATGCTTCCTTCGGCCTAGCACGGTTATGAACATATTTCTTTAAGACTCCCATGTACCTCTCAAAGGGGAACATATTGTGTAGAAATACAGGACCTAGAATGGCAATCTCTTTTACTAGGTGAACCAGGAGATGCGTCATAATATTGAAGAAGGATGGTGGGAACACCAACTCAAAGCTGACAAGACATTGGGCCACATCATGCTGTAACCACGTAGGCTTTCTGGATCGATTACCTTCTGAGATATTGCATTGAGGAATGCACATAGCTTCACAATGGGTACTTGAACATTTTTAGGTAGAAGCCCCCTCAATGCAATCAGAAGCAATTGTGTCATAATAACGTGGCAGTCATGAGACTTCAGGTTTTGGAATTTTTTCTCTACCATATTTATTATTCCCTTTATATTCGATGAGAAGCCAGACGGGACCTTGATACTGCTCAGGCATTCAAAAAATATTTCCTTCTCTGCTTTGGTAAGAGCGTAGCTGGCAGGAGTTCAGTGGCACCGTTTACCCTTCTTGTTCTTAGGATGCATAGGCTCTTTAGGGTCTTTCATACATTGCTGGTCCTGCCGTTCTTCTGGTGTATCTTTTGTCTTCCCATACACTCCTAGGAAGCCTAGCAGGTTCACGCAAACATTCTTTGTCACGTGCATCACATCGATTGAATAGCGTACCTCTAAGACTTTCCAATAGGGTAGGTCCCAAAATATAGATTGCTTCTTCCACATGGGCGCGTGTCCGACATCGTCATTCGGAATAGATAGACTGCCAGGACCTTTTCCAAAGATTACTTCTAGGTCCTTGACCATACCAAATACCTCCTCACCGGTACGGAGGACAGGCTTCCTCCGGGGTTCTGCCAGACGTTTGAAATGCTTGCATTTCTTTCTTACTGGATGCAGGTTTGTAAGAAATCGACGATATCCTAGGTACACAACCTTCTTACATTTCTCCAAATATACACTTTTAGTCTCATCTAAATAGTGTGTGCATGAATTGTATCCCTTGTTTATTCGCCTACGAAATGTTACTAAGAGGGCCAATCATTGATGGCTAAAAAGCAACGTAGGTCAAATGGCTCCCCTTTATGCTCATCCCACATACGTACACCTGGTTTGGCCCACAGCTGTAAAAGTTCTTCAACTAATGGCCTTAGGTACACATCAATGTCGTTGCTGGGTTGCCTCGGGCCTTGGATGAGCACTGGCATCATAATGAACTTCCTCTTCATGCACAACCAAGGAGGAAGGTTATAGATACATAGAGTCACAGGCCAGGTCTGTGGATCGCAGCTCTGCTCACCAAAAGGATTCATGCCATCTGTACTTAGACCAAACCTTAAGTTCCTTGCGTCACGTGCGAAGTCCGGGTACTCTCGCTCGACTTTTCTCCACTGTGACCCATCAACGGGGTGTCTCAACATCGCGTCTTTCTTACGGTCTTCCATGTGCCATCGCAACAACTTGGCATGCTCTTTATTACTGAAGAGACGTTTTAACCGTGGTATTATAGGAGCATACCACATAACCTTGGCAGGAACCTTCTTCCTAGGGGCCTCGCCCTCAACATAGCCAGGATCGTCTCGTCTGATCTTATACCGCAGTGCAGTGCATACCGGCCATGCATCCAAATCCTCGTACTTCTCACCGCGGTAGAGGATGCAGTCATTAATGTAGGCATGTATCTTCTGCACGTCTAATCCTAGAGGGCAGATAACCTTTTTTGCTTGGTATGTACTGTCGGGCAACTCATTATTTCTTGGAAGCAGATTCTTCATTTTTACCAACAACTTTGAAAATGCGCTGTCAGTCACACCGTTCTCTGCCTTCCATTGCAGCAAATCCAGTGTGGTACCTAGCTTTTTGTGGCCATCTTCGCAAGTTGGGTATACCAATGTTTTGTGATCCTTTAACATCTGCTCCAGCTTATCCTTCTCCTTTTCAGTTTCACATTCTTCCTTTGCATCAGTAATGGCCCGACCAAGATCGTCATCAGCGGGCCCATCTGCTGCCTCTTGATCTTCATTATCTACCCTCGTTGCAGTATCATCATATTCAGGATACATATTATGATAGTTGTCATCATCCTCTTCTTCTTCGTTGTCTTCCATCACAACCCCTTTTTCTCCGTGCTTGGTCTAACAATTATAGCTGGGCATGAAACCGGATCGAAGCAGGTGGGCGTGAATGGTTCTGGTATTTGAGTAGTCTTTCTTGTTCTGACAGTAAACACACGGACAACACATAAAACCATTGTGACCACGGTTTTCATTAGCCACAACGATGAAATTTTGGAGGCCCGTAATGTACTCGGAAGTGCGTCGGTCACCGTACATCCATTGCCGGTTCATCTGCATTAATATATAGTATATCAAAAATTAATAGGGAGATGAACATTTATATATAGTACATCAATGACACATGAAAGGATAAAGTTGCCGACCTCGACCGAGAAGGAAAGAGCAACGAGAAAACTTATTTCGAGCTCTCGGGCATTTCACCGAACACCTCTTGTGCATAGGAAAAAACACAAACTAGCACACCTCTCATCCTCTTACTAGGCTCCAAAATGAGAGAGTGAAAAAATGGAAGAGAGGGTGGGCTGCGGTGTGGTATATATAGCCCCCCTTTAACACCGGTTCAAGCCACGAACCGGTGTTAGGGGAACTCTGTGAACCATCAGTGCGGGGCCTTTAACACGGTTCGTGGCGAACCGTGTTAAAGGGGTGCTTCTTTGCTGCAGAGGCCACGCTGGTGCAGGCATTCTTTAACACCGGTTCATAGAAGAACCGGTGTTAAAGCCCATTTCCGACCTCAACCAAAGGCCTCGTTTCCACTAGTGTATTCTTGAATTCCACATACTAACATTAGCTAGAGGGACTATTTATGATGTGAAAGATATATGGAATGAGGTGCCATGCTTATCTTGTAGATAAAGACACATAATAGTGCATCCGAAAGATATAATCATTAAGTACAAAGGGATGGTCATATCGAGGGACATGCACACATTATATTAGTTCAAAGGATATAGAATGATGTTCAATCTCTACAATTTTAAAGGTAGAAACAAAATAGTGTATCCAATAGATATAATGACTATCTAACAAGAGGCCATCCCCAACACCAAACAGATAAAAAAAATATAAATTAAAAGATGTGGAATTTGTAACATATATATATATATTTCTATAGAAGGAAATATAAATGTAAATCCATAAGATATCATTACCATATACTAACAAGTGGTCCCTAACGAGATCCCAATGGGAATATATGTATATATGTAATAAATAATGAAATGTCGTCACTTGAGTTTCATATTGTCGTATACATGGGAACCAGGGTACCCATGTTTCTCATGTGTGGGCCTCGAAAGCATAAGTATGGGCCACAAGGGCTGTCCGATGGGATGTATGACAAAGGGAGCCGAGATCAGTTCACGGTCCGGTGCGCGGGAAGGGTATGTCGGTAGTGATGTTCCCATCCCGAGGCCTGATGAAAGGAGCATGTGCTCTGGCGAGCTTAAGATAAAGACAATGGGAAAGAGCCAAGACGCGGGAATGGACCCGTGCATGGAGCCAAGATGCGGGATATGACCCGTGCAACAGGACAAGGCACGGGAACAGACCCGTGCAAGGACAAATATAGAGGTGGTGCAAGTGACATCGGTATTGCCCTACGGGTGCCTTATGTTAGCCTACCGGTACCAGCCTGGTAGACGCCCACACAGTTACCCGCTACAGAGGGCAAAGCCTAGGAAGGATTCGAGTGAACTAGGCCCACAAGGATGCGACTTCTTGGGTAACACGGCCCACTGTAGATAGAATTTGAAAGGGTCAAACCCTAACTTGTAACTGACTCGACCTAACCCCGAGACCTTGGTGGCCTTGGCCATGAGACACTTTTGGTTGGAGGAGATGACGTTCTCATTTTGTGAGTCGAAGAGGGACAATCGTGGAGTAGAGGTAGTGGCAATAGCAGAAAGTACCACAATCTCTCCGCCTTGGAGTTCATCATCATCTTCATCCGTGCCCGAAAGGTATTCTTCATGGACCACAATAGCCCTTTTCTTGTTGTCGACATTCTTGATGGCGTAGTTCTTGTTCAAAGGATGAGGAGGCCTTGACTTGATCTTGCGAATGAGACGACCACCATTGTCTTCACGGTTCTCAAAGGGACACTTGGACACAAAGTGAATCTTGTAATTGCAATTGTAGCATGATCTCCCCTTGGGAGACTTGTTGGATGAGTTGAATCTTGGGTTGTCCCTTGACCTTGACTTGATGCCGGGCTTGTTCCAAAAGGATCTTGAAGCGAGAGCAAGATGTTCGTTGAAGGCACACTTGAGATCCTCTTGAGACCACTCACTTGATGTATCATCATCATGAACTTCAATAGCCTTGGCCTTCAATGCAAGATTCACTTTTGTTGATCCAATCGCCCTAGCACGAGCAGACTCCGCGTTCTTCTTGGCAATGGTCATGGCAATCACTTCACTCAAGACTTCTTGGGATATCATCAAGTGAAATTTGGTTCTTCCGTTAATGGAGTTGAGCTTTTGTTCTTCAAATGGAAGGAGAGCTTGAATGAACTTCCTCTTCATGAACTTGTCATCAACATAGGTGGCACCAAGATCCCTCATAGTGCAACAAAGGACCTTGAGCCGCCTATACATGTCTTCGGGAGTATCATCATCTTGCATAGCAAAACCATAGGACTCGTTGTTGACTTCATCAAACTTGGAGCTTTGAATGCTTGCATTCCCAACAAATAGCTTGGTGAGCTGATCCCATGCTTACTTGGCGGTGTTGAATTGGCGAATTTGAGCAAAGTCCTTGGGAGTCAAAGCATTTTGAATCATTCCCAAAGCCGTGGCATTGAGTTGCTTGTCCACCACTTCACCTCGAGTCAACTTCTTTGGGTCATATGGAGAGAACCCATCATCCACAATCCTCATTAACTCAATAGAAGAGATGGAAATATGTGAGCGCATTAAGTATTGCCAATTGGCAAAATTTCAAGTATCTAACATAGGTGGTGCTCCTTGAGGAATGATATGTGGCATGGGAATGAGTGGATCCAGAGTATACTTAGGCAGTGGGGGCACCGCTGATTAGTCCTTTCCTCCACTTTCCTCTTTGGAAGTTGAGTCTTTGAGCCCCTCAGTGTTCTCTCTTGGAACCTTGGTAGATGTTTGAGCAACAAAACCAAGACCCAAGTGAGTGGTGACGGCTGCGTTATTCACCCCGTGTTGGGGATATGCTAAATGGGTATCACCATAGCATCCATATTCCGGTCAGAGTCACGTCGACTGTGAGTCTAGAACATAAGTTCAATTTGATAAGCATGAAACTAATCAAAATTGCCTGCCTTTGGAGATATGGTGTTCAAGAAGACCCTGCGCATGATGTCATAGACTGGCTGGAGATAATTCACATAACCACAAGTACCCCAACCCTCAATATAGAGTGGCTCCAGGACCTCAGGAGCAATAGCGGCCTCATAAAAGTTCTCATGGTGCTCCATGATAGGAATCAGCCCAAACTTCCTGCATATCTCAAGAGCTTCGCCAAAGTACTCAAGATTGCTTTCCATATGAGCCACATTGATGTATTTCTGAGGAGCAACAACGAACTTGGTCTTGGTGGCATATATCTCTGCAAAAATCTGCTCTTGGCGACAGTTATAGAAGAGAGGATCCAAGCAAAGACGGTCACGCGGGACAAGATAGGGATCCACATGGCGTAACGCTGAATAGGCCTTCTGAGGCCACTTGGAGATCTTGTTCTTGGAGTTATCAGGCCTAGTAGAAGTGGCTTTTTGAGAAGCAAGAACAGACCGCTTCCCTTCAGCAGTAGCAGCACGACGAGCAGCAGCAGACTCCTGACGGGCAGTCTGAGTAGAAGGTCGCACAACCTCAAGATCTTCTTCATCAATCTCGGGAGGAGGACCGGTAGGAATACGGGTGCGCTTGCCTCTACGGGTACCACCTTGCCCTGAGAAGAAAGCAAAGAATAGGGAGGGATGGTGGGGTAAGTGCACAAGTTCGAAGGAAGAAACAAAGATAGATTGAAAAAATACAGTCCGTGAATCAAATATAGTGCACCGGAACTTCCACTGAACCACCGGAACTTCCGGTGAAAACGTCACCACTGAAAGTTACGGTCGTGACTCACAAGAAGTTCCGGTGAGGCCACGAGCAGAGCAGTTCAACAGAAAAAATCCATGGATCTAAGATCTAAAGTGCATAAGTACGGATTCACACAAATGTATTTGTTCAATCTACCCTAGCAGGGTTCCCTAGGCCTACCAAGACCTCCCAACAAGTTCTAGCCAAAGAATTAGCCTAGACATGGTGAGATCTAACTCAAGCAATGGAGTGAGCAAGATCTCCATAATGGAGGGAGTTGAGGGCAAATACCAGAGTCCATGGCGGGAGATAAGGGTGGGGAAGGTTCCCACGGAGCAGATATGAGAACGGGTGGCCGGAGACGGAGGGGCCAGAGCACCTCCACGGAGAAGACGTCGCCGACAGCTGCTTGAAATAAAAGGTGGGTCTTGGGGAAAACTGGAAGAAGATCCCGTTTTTCCTAGGGCCCACTTTATATAGGACAAAGAGCCTCACCGGAAGTTCCAAGCACAGGAGGAAGTAGCCAGGCCAGCAGGCATTTCCGAAGAACTACGTACTAACCAGTACTTTCGGCAGCTGGCCGGAAGTTCTGGTGACGTCAGAAACCCTTCCCATGATAGGAAGAAACTAAGAGAGAACTTGTGCACGGAATAGAAGGGGTTTGAGGAAAGGAAAGGCTTGGGATAGAGAGCTCAAACTGTGAAGAACCAAAACACAAAAGACACCAAAATACACAAGAACAACCAAGCACAAAAACACAAGGAAAACCAAACAAGAAACACAAAAGAGTCGATGGCCGAAGCCACCTTATATAAGAGTAAATGGCTTGACACCGCGAAGATATATGTTGGGTTCATTACCAACACTCATCATGAAGCTCCAATGGTATCCTTTAGAGACTATAGAGTATGAAAACTTTAATGTGCGTATAATAGGGATAGTGTTCGTTCATAAGAGGAACTAAACTCCCCCTAAAACCATGCCTACATCCAAACAAAGATACACATTGAGAAATGGGTAGGTGTGCAAGGTACTCAAGCCACATTGCTCAAATCTATGATATTTAGCTCATGCCTTAACTCTCGGAACCTTGCTTCATCAAGAGGCTTCGTGAAAAGATCTGCAATATTTGCCTTGGTGGGAATATACTCCAAAGAAATGTCTCCTCTTGCAATATGGTCTTGAATGAAATGATGACGAATCTCAATGTGCTTAGTCCGGTTGTGTTGCACGGGGTTGTGAGCAATGGAAATGGCACTCTCATTGTCACAAAGAAGAGGCACCTTGTCAAAAGAAAGTCCAAGATCCTTCAAGGTTTGCTTCATCCATAACAATTGGGAACAACAACTCGCGATGGAGATGTACTCAGCTTCGGCAGTGGACATAGACACACATTTTTGCTTCTTCGAGGACCAACATACCAAGGATCTTCCAAGAAATTGACAAGCTCTAGAGGTTGACTTCCTTCCCACTTTGTCTCCAGCCCAATCCGAGTCTGTGTATCCAATGAGGTCAAAGCTGGCTCCCTTGGGGTACCACAACCCAAAGTTTGGGGGTATGAACCAAATATTGAAAGATTCTCTTGACCGCCACCATGTGGCTTTCTTTTGGTGCAGCTTGGAATCTTGCACAGATACCCACACTCAACATAATATCCGGTCGGGATGCACAAAGATAGAGCAAAGAACCAATCATAGAGCGATAAAGTTTTTGATCCACATCCTTACCCTTAGGATCAAGATCAAGATTAACCTTAGTTGGTGTGGGAGTCTTGGCACCTTTGACTTGATAAAATTTGAACTTCTTGAGCATGTATTGAATGTATTAGGAGTTTTTGTTAGAATTAGCTGATGTTTGCCAGGATCAGTCCATTCCTTTGTTGGCGGGTGGTGATTTTAATGTGATCAGATGTGTTTCTGAGAAAAATAAGGGTCATTCTTTGAATAAGTGGGGGAACATGTTTAATTTAATTATTAATGCTTATGGTTTAAGAGAGATTCACATGTCTGGGGGCAGTTTACTTGGTCCAACAACCAGCAAAACCCTACTTTGGAGAAGCTTGACAGGATCCTAGTTTGTAAGGAATGGGAGAAGTTGTTCCCTCTAACTACAATGCACAAGTTGTCTAGAGAGGTTTCTGATCACAGTCCTCTGATCCTGGATACTATGGAAGGGCAGGAAGGGGGTGGCAGGGAATTCAGGTTTGAGAAAAGTTGGTTACATGTAACATCCCAAAAATACTAAGCTTGGATCATCAAGCATTAGTCACCAACCTTTAGGGTTAACAAAAAATTTTCTAAATAAAATTATGAATGCATGCATATGTGTATGTATGGATTTTGAAATTCTTTGGAATCACCTTGTTTGATTGTTTCATTGCTTGATGTTTCTTAGGTGAAATAAACATCATCTAAAACATTTCCCACACTTTTACTAAAGAAAAGTAAATCAAAACACATATATTAAAGGAATGGTCACTTTGACCAATTTAACTCCCATGCCTACTTTGGCTGTCTCAAAGTTTCAAAACCTAACAGAAACTTTTCTGGATCTTTGCACCCCTTGAATGTACTCCTAACAAAGTATCAAGGCCCACTTTGTGATCATCCAGAAACTTTCAAATGCATAGTTTAAATGACAATTCAAAATTGAATCTTCATCATATGGGAAGATCCCACTTTTTCAAAAACCACTCAAACAAGCTCAACTTTCAAAACCCAAGCATCTGCAGACTCACCAGCACCAACCTAGCAAACCCACCAAAAATCTTTTCAAAATTCAAAACTTGAATTCATGCGGCCATTTCATCAAACAGGTTGCTGATACAAATCAAACAAACATCAAACACTATAGTGTGCAGTAAAATTGGCCTAACTTGTTCCCTATTTAGCTCACAACCAGCTCAGTAGATCATCTAGGAAGATTAACCAAGCACTAGCACCACTGTGAGCTTGCCATTGCCATCAATGGTGAACAGTCGAGCACACCCATGTCACCCCCATGTCGACAGTAAGCTAGGAGGAGACATAAGCCTAGCCAGCATGTCTGGGAGGCAACCCACCGTCCACCGCCACTCCCTGTCCACCGCTCGAACCTTGCCAACCACTGGACCACACGCACGGACCGCGCCCAGACCGCCAGCGACCATGCCGAGCGTGCGCCAGAGCACCACCTCGGCCAAGCCCTGCATCACGGCGCTCGCCGCGTGCATACACAATCCCCACCGACCCAGGAGACCGCCAGACATCCCCGTTCACCGCCCCGTGACGCACAGCCACCGCTCGCCGTCGAAGACGCCGCCTCTGCCGCGCAGAGCGTCGCATGTTCCAGACCAAACCGCACCGCCCCACGCCTCGAAACCATGTTGTTGAGCATCGCCAGGGAACGCCCCACCGTCCCCTACCGTCGCACATGCTAATAGCCGCCTATAACATCGCTCCCGACGAGCTCACCTTGCGCCCCGTTGGTCCCCTCGCTCGGCTATAAATAGAGGCCACCTCCGCTCGATTTCTTCACAACATCTCACTCCCCTCTCGTCACTGATCGTGCCACACCGTTCCCAGAGCAAGGCGAGCACCACCTCGCCGGAATTTCACCGGAGCCCGTCGCCTCTAGAGAAGAAGGGAGTCATCGATTTCGTCCACCCCAGGAGCTGCCGCGACCACCCCTGAGTTTGTCGTCGTCGACTTCGTCGTTCGCCCGCCTCGCCGACCCTCTCCAGCACCCCGGTGAGCCCCCAGCAACCCTCACTGTCCGCGCTAGGTTTCTTTCTCGCCGGCGTTGTCTCGCGTCGACGATGACTCCCGACCGTTCGATTAGAATCAGATCGAACGACCCACGTTGCCCCGTACCGCTTCACCCCTCCCTGTCTCACTGGCAAGTGGGGACACCCACTTAAGCAGCCCGCAGGAGCACTACGCTTAGCAGGCCGGCCCAGTAACTTTTCCCGCGCAGCCCAGTGATTTGAATTAAATCTTTTTCTTTTTAATTCAAACACACTTCTGTACCCAACTTAAAAAATCAACCCAGATCGATCCAGTGCACCAAATTGAATGAAACCAATTTTGTTGGAAAGGTCCGTGAATGCTGAATCCAAGACCGTTGGATTCAAGTCATTTGGATCTATAGATCATCTTTAGTAAAAATAACAAGGCAAAAGCTTTTCTGCATTCAAACATTTTTCAAATTTAAACCATAATAGCTTTTGAGTTGATTCCAACTCTCAAAAATCACATTTAACCATACCTTTCAGAATATATAAAAATATATAGGTTTACTTGCAGAAATAATGTTCAAGTAATAAAAGAATGCTACATAGGCATTTCTAGTCATTATATTTAAATAAAATAAAAGGGTAAAACCTTATTAAATTGTGACACCACTTTATATCACATTCCTTTGGAATACAATATGTGGTGATGACATGTGTCAACATGATCCCATGTTTGGTTTGGAGAATATTAAATCTTAAGTAGTTTTTCAATGAGTAGAAATTACTTTTCTAAAAATAAAAGGAATTAAACCAAGCCTTAAACTTGTAATGTTAGAGATGATGCTAGATCATCTATAGGACCCTTTTGTGTGATGATTGCAAGTAGTTAAGTATTGTTTGGTGATTGTGTACATCGTATTTAATTATAGACGCTAGTACCGACCAAGGATACGAGGAGGAAGGAGGATACTACGAAGAAGAAGCCGAGGAGAACTTCAACCGCTGCTCTACACAAGGCAAGCCTAATACTACTAGTGAATGTGCAAGCTAACCCTTGCAAGATATTCTACTGATGCAAACAAACCCTTACTTGTTACCATGCCAACTATATGCCTTAAGCATATGTGATCATACCCACTTGATAACCCAATCCTAGTTTTATTTGCAAGGTTTCTACTTTATTTCTTTATCAAAGCTACTTCCTTAGAGAGTACTAAAGTGACTTATAGATACTAGAAAGATATTTTAAGGTTGCATAAACATCATAAAATTTGGCCTAAGCTAGATAATCTTGATGTCATCTTAAGGCATGAGATTGAACTTAGTTGAAACTCCACTAGTTTACCACCCCTCATTAGTGCTCACCCCCACTTGTAGATGCTAGTGCTAAGCATAAAACTTGATCAACTTTAGATGGGATTACTTGGTGAAAATGGTTATGAAAACCTTAGAATGATGGATCATTCTACTGAGATGTTTTGACATGTGTTTCCGAACACCAGATGATTATGGTGATGAAAATGTTGAGGCATGAGCCTTAGCCCTTTATAAAACTGATGGTTGTCTGAATGCGATACCATTCCAATTTTATCGTACAACCACAATACCCGAAGATTGGGTAGGGCTTGACTGGAAACTTATATACCTTAGTATTAGTTCCCTCACGGCCAAGGTCTGAGCTGAGGCTACCTTGTGAAGATTGTCCACATGCAAGTACCCAAGATGATAGTTGGTCATGGTTGGGAGGCCAAACTCACAGGAGAGGTGCTTATACTAGGGCATGTAATTGAAAGGTTAGGATTGATTATCCGCATACTGAGTATGGTGAATTCAGGATTTGTTCCTGACGGATGTATCGAATGTTGTGGTGAAAGTGTACAATCTCTGCAGAGTGTCAAACTATTCGAATAGCCGCGCCCGCAGTTATGGACAGTTGGAGTGGACATACTGTTCCCCCGTCAGACTTTTCAAAATGACTTGTGAAATGAATTGAGACTTTGACTTGACTACAACAGTGTTGTGACATGAGTTACAAGATCCCACTTAGGAGTTATAAAATTGTGACTAGCTTTAGAACTTAGTAGAGATAAATCTGGCTTTTGCAAAACAACCCTAGAGCCTAGTGTCCTATTATCCAAAAACCCCTTTACCTGTTAGTATTAGTTTGCGAGTACTTAAAGAGTACTCATGGCTTTGTCTGCTATTCCATGGCCAGACTATGAAGAGGAGTACCTGGAAGACGGACCCCAGGAAGGTTACGACAACTAGGATCATCTCCCATTGTCAGCATTGCCTGTGACCCCGAAGATGGAGCTTCGCCTACGCTACCGTTATTATTACGTATTCCGCTGCTTGATGTTGTATTAAGAACTGGATTATGAGATCCCTATTTGTGTAAGAACTTGTGTGTCGTTTGTAATGGATGATGTACTATGGTATCCAATTCTGTTATGTCTCGCAAAAATGGTAATCCTGGGATTGCGATGTATGGCATAACAGGCATCTAGGATTGAAAAATCCGGGTGTTGACAAGTTGGTATCAGAGCCATCCTGACCATAGGAGACCCTAGTTAGACTGACGTTTGAACCCCAAAAACTTAGTTTCAAAACCAAAGAAAACAAATATTTACAAAAACTTATTCTCATTCTTATCTCTTTGATTCTTTCATAAAAATTCATGTTCCTCAAAAACTCTTGCAAAATACATAAAAATTTGACACACTTGATCACGCTGCTAACCTACTCATCCTCTATTTTTATAGATGGACATGAAGTACAGCAAGTTTTACCAACTTGGGAATGGAGGAGACCTTATCTTTGAGAGGGATTTGGACCAGCTTTCGGAACTTCTGGAGCGTTCGCACCCCGAGTTCTTCGGAACTCAGCTCAATGATCAAGGAGGAGAGGACCTGCAGTGGCTAATTGTTGCAAGTCTCCGAGGAAAGATTGAATCTCCCACTGCGGAGGGAATTCAGTTTACCTTGAGGGAAAACAACTGGCTCGATGGACTTGCCACAGCAATGCAGGAAGCTCTTTCCCGTCTATGTGGGCAGAGCATCAATCAGATCAAGGGTACTCGCTTTGAGTTTTGCCCAAGGCGTGATGCAAATGGACAATCCCTGGAAGCCCCATACCACCCCGAGCTGAAGACTCAATTGGACCACCTTAGCTTCATGATGTACGATCGTCAGCAGGAGTTGGACAACTGCCGTGACTACTCCAACCACAAGTCTGCCATCATTAAGACGAAGGATCAGACCATCGCCATGCTAGCAAAGGATCGCAAGTCTCGCCGTCGTCAGCTCGACAAGAAGGAGATCATCATTGCCCGTCTTCGCCACCGCATCTCATCTTTGGAAGAGACCATCCACGAGAGAGACATGCAGTTGGAGGAAAGGGAGAATGCCGGAGAGGATCTTCGTGGTGACCCTTACTCCTATCTCAGCGATGACGATGATTTTCTGGAGGATCAGGCCATGGACTTCTTCACCGATGAGGATGATTTCGCCTTCATCGATGATGATGAAGATGATGAAGCCACAGATTCCGAGGAGTAGTAGCACTTGAGCAATAGTGTAGTGAGTAGTATTCGGTCCCACTGTATCGTAGTTCTCAGAATGGTTCTTAAAACCATCTGTTTTTCTTTGTTGTGGTGTGTGTTGTACTGTGTGCTATGAATGAATGAATGAAAAAGCAAGTTGCAAAAAAAATCTGAGTCAAACCTTTAAAACTTTTCAAAGTCCCTGGAACCGGACCCATAGCCTAGAGACCCTATAGTATGAACCCGTCGGAACTAGAAGAATTGAAGAAGCAACTGGATTCCATGCTAGAAATTGGATTGATTCAACCAAGTGCGTCACCATGGAGATCACCTGTCTTGTTTGTGGACAAGAAGGATGGAGGTAACCGTTTGTGTACGGATTATCGGAAGTTGAATGATGTCACCATCAAGAACAAGTACCCCTTACCCAAGATCGAAGATTTGTTTGATCAGTTGACCGGTGCCAAAGTATTTTCTAAGATTGATCTTAGAACTGGCTATCGCCAACTCAAAATTCGCGCGGAGGATATCCCAAAGACTGCCTTTACCACCAGATATGGATTGTACCAGTATACAGTCATGTCTTTCGGATTAACCAACGCCCCCGCTTATTTCATGAACCTCATGAATAAGATTTTTATGGACTTCCTGGATAAGTTTGTCGTTGTTTTCATCGATGACATTCTGATTTATTCCAAATCAGAAGAAGAACATGAGCTACACCTAAGGACCATTCTTGGAACCCTTAGAGAGCATCAGTTGTATGCCAAGTTTAGCAAATGTGAATTCTGGTTACAGGAGGTAGGATTCCTCGGTCACATTGTATCAGCCGGAGGAATTGCCGTTGACCCTACCAAAGTGAAAGATGTAGAAGATTGGCAAGCCCCAAACACTCAAACCCAAGTTCGTGCATTTCTTGGATTGGCGGGATATTACCGCAAATTCGTAAAAGGATTCTCGAGTATCACCCGACCCATGACCCAATTGCTGAAGAAGGACAAGAAGTTTGAATGGACTGACAAATGTGAAGCGAGTTTTCAAGAACTCAAGAGGAGATTGATATCAGCCCCAATCTTAATCATGTCGGATATCACGAAGCCCTTTGATGTGTATTGTGACGCATCCAAGATTGGTCTCGGATGTGTGCTAATGCAAGAAGGCAAAGTTATATCTTATATATCTCGACAATTGAAGCAACATGAGCAAAATTACCCAACCCATGACCTCGAACTCGCAGCCGTAGTTCTAGCCCTAAAAACATGGAGACATTACCTGATGGGAAACCGTTGTGACATTTATTCGGATCACAAGAGCCTGAAGTATACATTCACTCAGAAGGAGCTGAATATGAGGCAGAGAATATGGATTGAGCTAATCAAGGATTACGATCTGGACATTCACTATCACCCTGGTAAATCCAACGTAGTAGCCGATGCCCTTAGCAGATTGCCGTGCCGCTTGAACTCCATGATTTTGAAGGAGCAACCAAGTTTGCACAAAGAGATGGAAGATTTTCGAATGGAATTAGTAAGTGAAGGATTTTTGGCTAGAATAGAACTTCAGCCCACTTTGATCAGTCAGATTAAAGAGGCGTAGAAGGGAAATGCCAGTATCGACGGAATCAAGCGTCAGATGCAGTGAGCAAAGTGCCCGGATTCACCGAAGACGAAGAAGGAGTTCTGTGGTACAAAGGACGCCTTTGTGTACCATCAGATTCTGAGTTGAAAGAAGTTATTTTGAAGGAGGCTCATGATACTCTTTATTCTATACATCCCGGAGGAACTAAGATGTATCAAGATTTGAAAGAGCAATTTTGGTGGCATAAGATGAAGAGAGAAATAGGAAGCTATATCGCCAAGTGTGATATATGTCAGCGAGTCAAGGCCGAACATCAAAGACCCGCTGGATTGTTGCAACCTTTACAGATTCCGGAATGGAAATGGGATTCTGTAGGAATGGACTTTATCATTGGACTGCCTACTTCTGGTAGGGGAAATGACTCTATCTGGGTCATAGTGGACAGATTGTCCAAAGTCGCCCATTTCTTGCCCGTCAAAACCACATATCAGAGTTCGAAACTAGCAGAGTTGTTCATCGCTAGAATTGTTAGTTTGCACGGAGTCCCTAACAACATTGTATCAGATCGAGGAACGCAGTTTACCTCGAGATTTTGGAAGAAAGTCCAAGAAGGTTTAGGAACCTGCCTAGATTTTGGTACCGCGTATCACCCTCAGATCGATGGACAAACGGAGCGAGTAAATCAAATACTCGAAGATATGCTTAGAGCATGTGTGTTAGAATATGG
The DNA here is from genome assembly GCA_030063025.1 of Avena longiglumis. NCBI lineage: Eukaryota > Viridiplantae > Streptophyta > Magnoliopsida > Poales > Poaceae > Avena > Avena longiglumis. The sequence continues at coordinate 447,624,255 of CP125974.1, read as the reverse complement.
ATCCAAGTGGGAAGACTGTCTGCCGTTTGCAGAATTTTCCTACAACAACAGTTACCAAGCCAGTTTGCAAATGGCCCCATTTGAGTTCATGTACGGAAGGAAGTGTCGCACCCCTTTGAACTGGTCGGAAGTAGGAGAGAGTCAGATTTTCGGACCCGACATCCTACGAGAAGCAGAAGAGAAGGGTCACAAGATTCGTGAGCACCTCAAGACCGCCCAATCCCGACAGAAGAGTTACGCCGACAAGAGACGTAGAGACCTCGCCTTCAACATAGGAGATTTTGTTTATCTGAAAGTGTCGCCATTGAAGGGAATGCAGCGTTTCCAACTCAAAGGAAAGTTAGCCCCCAGATATATCGGACCTTTCAAAATTCTAAACCGTCGAGGATAAGTATCGTATCAATTGGAGCTACCCGAAGAGATGTCAGCAGTGCACAATGTGTTCCATATCTCGTTACTTCGCAAGTGTCTCGAAGTCCCCAAGAAGACCGAAGTGTTCAAGAATATCGATCACCGGACCATAGAGATCAACGATGACCTGACCTATCCCGAAGTACCCATCCGTATTTTGGAAGAAGCCTTTCGAACTACCCGAACCCGAAGCATCAAGTTTCTCAAGATTCAGTGGAGCAACCACACAGAAGAGGAAGCTACCTGGGAGCGCGAAGATCACATAAGGACGGAGTTTCCCGATCTCTTCAAATCCTAGGTAATCTTTTCGTCCTTTTTCAAATCTCGGGACGAGATTTTGTTTAAGGGGGGAAGGTTTGTAACATCCCAAAAATACTAAGCTTGGATCATCAAGCATTAGTCACCAACCTTTAGGGTTAACAAAAACTTTTCTAAATAAAATTATGAATGCATGCATATGTGTATGTATGGATTTTGAAATTCTGTGGAACCACCTTGTTTGATTGTTTCATTGCTTGTAAAATGTTTCCTAGGTGAAATAAACATCATCTAAAACATTTCCCACACTTTTCCTAAAGACAAGTAAATCAAAACACATATATTAAAGGAATGGTCACTTTGACCAATTTAACTCCCATGCCTACTTTGGCTATCTCAAACTTTCAAAACCTAACAGAAACTTTTCTGGATCTTTGCACCCCTTGAATGTACTCCTAACAAAGTATCAAGGCCCACTTTGTGATCATCCAGAAACTTTCAAATGCATAGTTTAAATGACAATTCAAAATTGAATCTTCATCATATGGGAAGATCCCACTTTTTCAAAAACCACTCAAACAAGCTCAACTTTCAAAACCCAAGCATCTGCAGACTCACCAACACCAACCTAGCAAACCCACCAAAAATCTTTTCAAAATTCAAAACTTGAATTCATGCGGCCATTTCATCAAACAGGTTGCAGATACAAATCAAACAAACATCAAACACTATAGTGTGCAGTAAAATTGGCCTAACTTGTTCCCTATTTAGCTCACAACCAGCTCAGTAGATCATCTAGGAAGATTAACCAAGCACTAGCACCACTGTGAGCTTGCCATTGCCATCAATGGTGAATAGTCGAGCACACCCATGTCACCCCCATGTCGACAGCAAGCTAGGAGGAGACACAAGCCTAGCCAGCATGTTTTGGAGGCAGCCCATCGTCCACCGCCACTCCCTGTCCACCGCTCGAACCTTGCCAACCACTGGACCACACGCATGGACCACGCACAAACCGCCAGCGACCATGCCGAGCGTGCGCCAGAGCACCACCCTCGACCGAAGCCCACAGACCACGCGCCGCCCTCGCCGCGTGCATACACAGTCCCCACCGACCCAGGAGACCGCCAGACATCCCCGTTTGCCGCCCCGTGACGCACAGCCACCGCTCGCCGTCGAAGACGTCGCCTCTGCCGCGCAGAGCGTCGCATGTTCTAGACCAAACCGCACCGCCCCACGCCTCGAAACCATGTTGTTGAGCATCGCCAGGGAACACCCCACCGTCCCCTACCGTCGCCCATGCCAATAGCCGCCTGTAACATCGCCCCCGACAAGCTCACCTTGCGCCCCGTCGGTCCCCTCACTCGGCTATAAATAGAGGCCACCCCCGCTCGATTTCTTCACACCATCTCACTCCCCTCTCGTCACTGATCGTGCCACACCGTTCCCAGAGCAAGGCGAGCACCACCTCGCCGGAATTTCACCGGATCCCGCCACCTCTAGAGAAGAAGGGAGCCATCGATTTCGTCTACCCCAGGAGCTGCCGCGACCACCCCTGAGTTCGCCGTCGTCGACTTCGTCGTTCGCCCGCCTCGCCGACCCTCGCCAGCACCTCGGTGAGCCCCTAGCAACCCTCACTGGCCGCGCTAGGTTTCTTTCTCGCCGGCGTTGTCTCGCGTCGACGATGACTCCCAGCCGTTGGATTAGAATCAGATCGAACGACCCACGTTACCCCGTATCGCTTCGCCCCTCCCTGTCTCACTAGCAAGTGGGGACACCCACTTAAGCAGCCCGCGGGAGCACTGTGCTTAGCAGGCCGGCCCACTAACTTTTCCCGAGCAGCCCAGTGATTTGAATTAAATCTTTTTCTTTTTAATTCAAACACACTTCTGTACCCAAATTCAAAAATCAACCCAGATTGATTCAATGCACCAAATTGAATGAAACCAATTTTGTTGGAAAGGTCTATGAATGCTGAATCCAAGCCCGTTGGATTCAAGTCATTTGGATCTATAGATCATATTTAGTAAAAATAACAAGGCAGAAGCTTTTCTGCATTCAAACATTTTTCAAATTTAAACCATAATAGCTTTTGAGTTGATTCCAACTCTCAAAAATCACATTTAACCATACCTTTCAGAATATATAAAAATATATAGGTTTACTTGCAGAAATAATGTTCAAGTAATAAAAGAATGCTACATAGGCATTTTTAGTCATTATATTTAAATAAAATAAAAGGGTAAAACCTTATTAAATTGTGACACCACTTTATATCACATTCCTTTGGAATACAATATGTGGTGATGACATGTGTCAACATGATCCAATGTTTGGTTTGGAGAATATTAAATCTTAAGTAGTTTTTCAATGAGTAGAAATTACTTTTCTAAAAATAAAAGGAATTAAACCAAGCCTTAAACTTGTAATGTTAGAGATGATGCTAGATCATCTATAGGACACTTTTGTGTGATGATTGCAAGTAGTTAAGTATTGTTTGGTGATTGTGTACATCGTATTTATTTATAGACGCTAGTACCGACCAAGGATACGAGGAGGAAGGAGGATACTACGAAGAAGAAGCCGAGGAGAACTTCAAACACTGCTCTGCACAAGGCAAGCCTAATACTACTAGTGAATGTGCAAGCTAACCCTTGCAAGATATTCTACTAATGCAAACAAACCCTTACTTGTTACCATGCCAACTATATGCCTTAAGCATATGTGATCATACCCACTTGATAACCCAATCCTAGTTTTATTTGCAAGCTTTCTACTTTATTTATTTATCAAAGCTACTTCCTTAGAGAGTACTCAAGTGACTTATAGATACTAGAAAGATATTTGAAGGTTGCATAAAGAGCATAAAATTTGCCCTAAGCTAGATAATCTTGATGTCATCTTAAGGCATGAGATTGAACTTAGTTGAAACTCCACTAGTTTACCACCCCTCGTTAGTGCTCACCCCCACTTGTAGATGCTAGTGCTAAGCATAAAACTTGATCAACTTTAGATGGGATTACTTGGTGAAAATGGTTATGAAAACCTTAGAATGATGGATCATTTTACTGAGATGTTTTGACATGTGTTTCCGAACACCAGATGGTTATGGTGATGAAAATGTTGAGGCATGAGCCTTAGCCCTTTATAAAACTGATGGTTGTCTGAATGCGATACCATTCCAATTTTATCGTACAACCACAATACCCAAAGATTGGGTAGGACTTGACTGGAAACTTATATACCTTAGTATTAGTTCCCTCACGGCCAAGGTCTGAGCTGAGGCTACCTTGTGAAGATTGTCCACCTGTGCAGTACCCAAGATGACAGCTGGTCATGGTTGGGAGGCCAAACTCACAGGAGAGGTGCTTATACTAGGGCGTGTAATTGAAAGGTTAGGATTGATTATCCGCATACTGAGTATGGTGAATTCAGAATTTGTTCCTGACGGAGGTTTGTGGTGAAAGTGTACAATCTCTGCAGAGTGTCAAACTATTCGAATAGCCGCGTCCGCGGTAATGGACAGTTGGAGTGGCCATACTGTTCCCCCGTCAGACTTTTCAAAATGACTTGTGAAATGAATTGAGACTTTGACTTGACTACAACAGTGTTGTGACATGAGTTACAAGATCCCACTTAGGAGTTATAAAATTGTGACTAGCTTTAGAACTTAGTAGAGATAAATCTGGATTTTGCAAAACAACCCTAGAGCCTAGTGTCCTATTATCCAAAAACCCCTTTACCTGTTAGTATTAGTTTGAGAGTACTTAAAGAGTACTCATGGCTTTGTCCCTGGCTATTCCCATGGCTAGGCTATGAAGAGGAGTTCCTGGAAGACGGACCCCAGGAAGGTTACGACAACTAGGATCATCTCCCATCGTCAGCCTTGCCTGTGACCCTGAAGATGGATCTTCGCCTACGCTACCGTTATTATTACGTATTCCGCTGCTTGATGTTGTATTAAGAACTGGATCATGAGATCCCTATTTGTGTAAGAACTTATGTGTCGTTTGTAATGGATGATGTACTATGGTATCCAATTCTGTTATGTCTCGCAAAAATGGTAATCCTGGGATTGCGATGTATGGCATAACAAGCATCTAGGATTGAAAAATCCGGGTGTTGACATTACAGTGTGATGATTTTTTAATCAGAGTGGAGAAAGTTTGGAAAAAGCCTGTCAAAGGTAAAAACAATCTTGATAGGTTACAGAAGAAACTTAAGAATGTCAGAAATGATCTGAAAGGGTGGGGTGCACATATAAGGGGTGTGGATAAAAAGAAGAAGAAGGAATTGGTGGAGGAGCTTCAGGAACTGGAAAAAATTGAAGAGATGATTTTGCTTAATGCAGAACAACTGAAACGAAAAGCAATTATTCAGAAAGAATTGCTGGAGGTGTATGAGAATGAGGAGAGATTTTGGCAGCAAAGATCAAGAGATAATTGGTTGCTGAAAGGTGACAATAACACTAAGTATTTCCATAGGATTGCTAATGGGGTGAGAAGAAAGAAAATGATATTTTCTATGAAAGATGGGGAGAATGAGATTCAGGGGACTCATGACCTATTGCAGCATGCCACCAGTTATTATAAAACTTTGTTTGGTCCTGCTGGTGGGTCCTCTATTAGACTTGTAGATAACAATTGGCAAGATTGGGAGAGACTTAATGATGAAGATAGTGAAAAAATGGGGGTGCCGTTTACTGAGAAAGAGGTTAAGGAGGTTATTGATCAGATGGAGAAAAATAAAGTTGCTGGCCCTGATGGGATTCCTATTGAATTCTATCAACATTGCTGGATGATTATAAGAACAGATGTTATGGCTATGTTTGATGATTTTTTTGCTCATAAGATTGATTTGAGGAGCATTAACTATGGGGTGATTACTCCTTTGCCCAAAGGTGATGATGCTGATAGAATCCAGAAATATAGACCTATTTGTTTGCTCCAAGTGTTGTTTAGAATTTTTACTAAGACTCTGACAGTTAGAACTGAACCTATAATGGGGAAATTAATTGGCACGTGTCAGACTGCTTTTATCAAAGGGAGGTTTATTGCAGATGGGGTGACCTTGTTACATGAGATCTTGAAAGAATCAAAAAGTCAGAAGCAGCAGGGTGTGGTGTTAAAGATTGACTTTGAAAAATCTTATGACAAAGTCAATTGGGATTTTCTGTTCTATTGTTGTAAGCAGAAAGGTTTCAGTGAAGATTGGATGATTTGGTTGAAAAGTGCTATGACTCAGGGTACTCTCAGTGTTAAGGTGAATGGGGAAACTGGTCCTTATTTTGGCAGTTTTAAAGGGGTCAGGCAAGGGGATCCTTTTTCTCCATTCTTATTCAATTTGGCAGGGGAATGTTTGGCTAAGATGGTGCTCAATGCACAGGCTGGTGGGTTGTTTACAGGTTTGGCTGATAATCTGTTTGATAAAGGGATTGCCATTTTGCAATATGTTGATGATACCATCCTTTTTATTAAGGATGATTTTGAGGGGGCTAGAAATTTGAAGCTGTTGTTGTATTTGTTTGAATCCATGTCTGGTCTTAAGATTAATTTTGAGAAGAGTGAGGTGATGATGGTGTTGGATGATGAGGAGAAATTATCCAATTATGCTAAGATGTTCAACTGTCAGAAAGGTAGTTGGCCGATTAAGTACTTGGGGTTGCCGGTTTGTAGCAGAAGATGCACAGTGGATGAGATGGGCTTTATTGGAGACAGGTTGAAGAAAAAGTTAGATGGTTGGATGGGGGTGCTTTATCTCTGGGAGGGAGGCATGTTAAAATCACTGCTTGTGTTTCCAGTGTGGCTGTTTATCCCATGACTATGTTTCTTTTGCACAAAACAAATGTGGAGGAAATTGAGAAACAAACCAGAGCCTTCTTTTGGTATGGGAAGGTGGGCAAAAGAAAATATCATCTGGTTAAGTGGAAATTTGGGTGTAGACCCAGGAAAAAAAGGAGGATTGGGGATACAAAACATTAGATTGTTTAATATTTGCTTGCTTCGCAAGTGGTGGTGGCGCCTTGAAGCCGAGGAGGGTCCATGGCAAGTTTTTGTGAGAAAGAAGTATATGAAAAAAGGGGGATCAGTGCTGTGAAACACAGGCAGAATGATTCTCCCTGCTGGAATTATTAGATTAAGATTAGGGATCTCTATCTGGCTGGTAGGAAAATGAGAATTAGTAATGGGGAGTTGACTGATTTTTGGCATGATGCTTGGTGCTTAGATATGCCTTTGAAGGCTAAGTTTCCTGATCTGTTTGATATTTGCCAGAATCAAATGATCACTGTGGCTAATATGGCAAGAAAAGGGTGGAGATGCTCTTTTAGAAGTTGTTTTGATGTTGATGGGTTGAATCATCAGGAGCAGTTGAAAAATCTGTTGAATGGGGTGAGTTTGAATCAGGAAAAAGACAGACCAGTGTGGATGTGGAATAAATCTGGCGAGTTCTCTATTAAATCGATGTACCCATCTGTCGAATGTAGGGATTGATAGGAGTTTCAAGCATCTATGGAAAGCAAAAATTCCCCTGAAGATTAAAATTTGGTTGTGGATGATTTGGCACAATGCTATTCTCACCAAAGATAACATGAGGAAGAAAAATTGGGTGGGAGATTTTACTTGTAGATTTTTTCGTGTTGTTGAAAACATTGGGCATTTGTTCTTTACCTGTGTGGCGGCTAGATATGTTTGGGGGGTGGTTGCTAAAGCTATTGGTGTTGTGAATAGGCCTGGGTCCTTTTCTTAGTACTTTTGGTGGGCTCCTCAGTTTTTGGGGGTCAGCAGGAATGTGCAAATTACGGTGGTGGCGGCGATTTGTTGGGCTATCTGGAAGCTCAGGAATAGTGCTTGTTTTGAAAAAAAGCTTATTAATTCGCCTGTTGATTTGGTTATATATGCTTGTGTGTTCATCCGTTATTGGGCAGGGCTGCATGGAGAGGAGGATCGGGCGGTGTTGCAAGCTGGAGCTGATATTCTGCAACAGAATGCACTGGCTGATGTTGCGGCTATGGATGTGGCTCTTGTTCCTTTTCTGGGACTGCCAGCGATCCCTGAAAATTGTGCTCATGAAGCTCCTGAACTGGAGAGGGGGCGGGAGAAAAGAAGGAGGACCTGATGCTGATTGATGAGAAGAATAAGAGTTTGAGTCTTTCGTGGCTCCTTGTTGGTCTGGAATAGTAGTTTATCTTCGTGTTTGAAAAACTGTTTCCACTAGCCTAAGGGCGGTGTTCTTACGTCTCCAGCCTTCTCCCTTTTGTCTGTTAAGTTTGCTTTGGTTTGTAATATGGATACTTAAGTCGCTTTGACCCCCTAGGTGGGTCAGTACTACCTTTGTGTGTTGTGGATATGTGTGGTTGTTGTTCCGTTATCTGACGATAATGGAACCCGATCCCTCTTTTTGGGGGATTGTATGGAAAAAAATGTCTTGAATGTATTTGGCTTGGTTGATGAAAGTCCCCTTCCTCAATTGCTTGACTTCATATCCAAGGAAGAACTCCAACTCTCCCATCATGGACATCTCGAAGTGGTCGGTCATGAGCTTGGCAAAATCCTCATTAAAAGCTTTGTTAATAGACCCAAAGATAATGTCATCAACATAGATTTGGCAAATGAACAAGTGGCCTCCTACTCTATTAGTAAAAAGAGTGGGATCAATGAGGCCCACTTCGAAACCACGGTCTAACAAGATCTCTCTAAGGCAATCATACTACACACGTGGGGCTTGTTTGAGACCATAGAGTGCCTTATTGAGATTGTAGACATGGTTCGGGTAAAGTGGATCCTCAAAGCCCGGAGGTTTCTTGACGTATACAACCTCTTTCAAAGGACCATTAAGGAATGCACTATTAACATCCGTTTGATGCGACTTGAAGTTATGATGAGTAGCAAAAGCAAGAAGCATACGAATGGATTCAAGGCGAGCAACGGGGGCATAAGTCTCACCGTAGTCGATGCCCTCAACTTTTGAGTATCCTTGTGCAACTAACCTTTCCTTGTTGCACACGACTATCCCATTTGCATCACACTTGTTCTTGAAGACCCACTTGGTTCCGATGACGTTTTTATAATATTTAGGCCGCTCAACCAAAGTCCATACTTTGTTCCTCTTGAAGTTGTGAAGTTCTTCATTCATAGCATCAAGCCAATCATCATCTTCAAGAGCCTCAAAGACTTTTTTTGGTTCCACATGAGAGATAAAAGCATGGTGAGAGTTAAAAGAGGCTAATTGCCTCCTAGTAGTGGAACCTCTATTGAAATCTCCATAAAAATTATCAAGGATATCGCCATCTCGGACGAGCATGGCGAGACGATAGGCTTGACGGTGGGCTTGAGCTTCAATACAAGATTCTTGAGCAACCACTTGGTCATTGCCACCATTTGAGTCCCCGCCTTGACTATAAGCACGAACACGAGAATCATGTTCATCAATCTCCACTTTGGGAGAGTCATCATTTGGAGTAGAGCCTTGATCAACATTATCTTGCCCTTGTTCTTGACGAGCTTGACCTTGTTCATGACTAGATTGACCTTGGGAGATGTCTTGAGAAGGAGCCCCATCTTGGGGAGGTAGATGTTGTTGATGAAGAGCTTGAGTATCTAGGCTAGAAGAGTCATGAGCATGAGGAGCTTCGAAAGAGCTTGAGGGAGCTTGTGGCATCCCGCAAAACCACTACTAGAAAATCGCGTCGAATTTGTGCATTGCATCGTCATCATCATGCATTGTTTGCTAAAACTATGTTGCAAAACCCGTCTTTGTTTTCCAACCGCCCCATCTTAATTCAACTGTAAAGCCCGGTCCCGGAATATTTTGTTTTAAATAAAAATGTTGTGCAAACGGTCTGCTAAAGATAAATAAAAATATTTATTTATTTTAGCGGGGCAGTCGAACGGGCCGAAGCGACCCGAACGACCGCCCCAGATTTTACAAACGGTCCGCCTACCTGCCCTCTAAATCCTATGCCTACCCAGAATTCTACCCACCCCTTGCCTCCACATCACCCTGGCCACTCACACTCTGCCACCTCACCTCTCACCAAACCCCCCACCACTCACACAGTGCCACCTAGACCTACCCACCCCCACCCTTTCTCCACCACACAGCCCCCAACCGACCACCACTCCCTGCCTCCCCCGGAAACACCTCCCCCAGATCCCACAGCCTCCCTGCCCGCGTGGTCCCACCGACCGGGCCCCACCCTCGCGCCTCCTCCCTCCCACTGTTTCTCTTCCCCACCTTCCTCCCCACCTTCTCGGCCCCGATGCCCACCTCCCTTCTCCACAGTCGCCACCCCCAGCTCCCTCCACCGCCACCGCCCCGCACCGCTAGTCCCTCCCCGGCGCGCCGCCGGTGGCCTCCTCACCGCCGCCTCTCCCCTCGCAGCCGCTGCTGCCTCTCCCGCTCACCTCGCCCACCGCCGCCCACGGCCTCATGCCAGCTTGAGCCGCTCTGCCCGCCCGCGCCTCCCACTCCTCCTCCTCCGAGCTCAAGCTCCGCCCGCTCCGCCCTCGTCACGCCAGCCGCCCTTCTCTCCCGTTGGCCGCGCCCCAATGGCTTGTCCGCAGTGCTTCATGCTCCTCCTCACGCCTGCCTGGACCACGAACACCGCGACCCGACCACACCTCGCCAGACCCGCGACGACGCCGGTGAACCTCGGCCTCGTCTCCGCCCTCGGCCCTAACGTTGCTTCGCCCTCGCCGGACCTCCGTCGCCCGAGCCGTCCCTTCTCCCTGCAGCGTGCGTGCCAAGTTTCCCCCGAGGATCCGTGACCTCCCGAGCTTCCGCCCCGCGCCCTCGTCCTCAAGTGCTGCCTCGACAAGGAGTCCGAGGATGTTCGTCGAGACAAAGAGGCGTCCCAATCGTCCCTGGTCCCGGATGTTTTGTGCCTTGTGACAAGTGCGAACCGCAAGTAGTTGCGAGGCTCCCAAGATATACTAACGCCGGCCAAGATCTTCCGATGATGATGCGGAAACCCAAAACCGAGGGGCCCTCGAACTCGGTGTCGTCTTTCCAAGTACTACATCGACGACAAGATCGTCCACGCGATCCGCGAGGCCGTTCGAGCGAAACATCGAACCCGGTACGTCGCCTTCCTCTTCGGATCGAACCCCAAGATCTTCCCGGACACGGAAGCCAAGATCGTCGGCATGAGATCGAGACCGGACCGAAGACCACATGCGGCAAGACCTTCGCCCGAATGCGGAAATCAAGTACGACGCCAAGACCATCTACGCAGCCCGACAAGATCCTCGCACGGCAAGACCGACCCGTGGGACCCGACAAGACCTACGCTGACGACAAGAACGGCACCGCTACGGAAGGAACCGATGCGCCCGACACCGAGACTCTAGCGACAAGTTCTTCCTCCCGGACGCCGAGCTCGCCGAGAACCCTGTTCGGCCAAGACCTACCCTGAGTCCAAGAACGATCCGTCGAACCCGGAACCCCAAGTCCGTGAACCCGGACCACGACCGACCGAACCCGAACCCCGGAAACCCCCCAAGATCGCCGAACCCTAAATGTGTGAATCCTTTCCGAAACCCTATTTTATAACATGATAACAACTTGATGCATATTGAATTGTCATACTTGCATGCATAATCATGTGGTTTGGGGGCCTTTTGCCGATTCACCTAATAAATAAATATGGGGCCCATATGCGCAAATCTAGTCTCATATCGGCCTCATTTAAACTTGTGTAGCGAACGGTATCTTATCTTACCTTGGTAAAACAACATTTAAATTGCGGGTTTAAACAACTTGAACCATCTAATTAATTGTCGGGACCCGGTTCCACTTAATTTGACCTAATTGCATCGCACCTTTGCCATGTCATCCATCATACATGCATCATGCCGATCTTCATCGTTTTATTAAATATTGCATCCGGTGTTTCTTCTAGTGATTTGGTTCTTCGCGGATAAGGTCGTTGAGTTGATGTGAGCTCCGATCTTGGTTAAACCCTTGGCAATGTTTTCAAAGAGCATCTCCCTTTCTACCTATCTTACTTTTATAGTCTTTATTTCCCTGTTGATCTATTGCTATCGTGTTGCGATGCTCTAGATACCGTACCCTTGTTATCCCTTGCAGCCATATATTGCCTTGGACACACCCTATTGCTGTTGTTTGGTAGCTAGTTGGTCTTGCGTCATGTCGCTTGCTATATTCTTTGTGTCGCCATATGCCACGATTCTTGATGTATTGCCGCATGTTGATGTTGGAGATGATTCTAGTTTTACTTATCGTCACTTTAATTTCTGTTTAACAACTAAAATTGAATAAGCAGAGGCATCGGTGGGTGAGAGAAAATATTTGGTTTCGACGCCCACTTGTGTCCGTAAGACCCCGAGTACTTGATTCCTGTTCCTTGATTTATCGCGCTATCCACATCCGGGAGGTATATGGGACCCCCCTGAACCAGAGCTTGATTCCGTCTTATTTCTTGGGGCCACAAACTAGTTTGAGGTTTTATTACTATCCTGTACTTATGCCATGCTTTACTGCTTTATTACGATTGTGCAGTCTTCGCATGTCTTTTTGGATCGGGACACGTTTCGCGGTGTCGACAAGCCCAGCCACACTTTCGGGTTCCCGATCGTTCTGACCGTCCACCCAAACCTTGAGGCCGTCTCGAGCTTGTCTACTCCGTTGGGTTCTACTCAAAGGGTGGCCCCAATATTTCTGAATCTTGTGATTGTTATCGTGAAAGCCTCGTTGGGTTTTGATTTGGTTTTTCGAGGTTGATCGAGTGTGTTGCTATTGGTGCACCCGCCGGTAAAACTTTCTGAAAGCCGTGTCATGGTTATGGACGACTTGGAGCACAGTTTCTTGATCATAGACAAGCATAACTAAAGTTCTTGTTATAAATTTGACTTATAATGACTAGTAATCAGCTCCACTATAACGGAATGGTTAATTAATACCACCATTGCTTGTTTGGTTGTCGCTTGACAAATGTATATGACTAGTAAGTATTGCAACTTCTAGCGAAATGGCTGAATAAAAGTACCAACAACTGCTGGGTTTTGGGTTTATCTCATACTATCTGTATTTGATTAGTAATTCGCAACTTCAGGAATGATTAAATAAAAGTGCCCACTGTTTATTTTATCAGGATGATTATATACACCTGACTAGTAATTGTCACAACTATAACCGAATAAGTAAAACTGCCAACGGTGTGAGTTCCTCGGTTGACTTCCTCGTTTGGTCTCGAGGGGGAAATACCAGGATGGGTTTGTTTGGTGTTAGCTTCAGGTTGGATCCGAATAGGTCATTCTCACCCCTCTCTGATAACCGCTGGTTGTATCGAGTCTCTATAGGTTGTTTAGTGCATCTTGCCGCCGCTTGATCCACCATACCTATGTGGCGAGGACCGCGAATTCTAGCCTCGCTGTCTTGGCCTCAAGATCGACGCTCCTTCTTTGTTTTCCTTTGCCCTTTGTCGGCACCTTTGTTAAGCAGGTTTTGAGATCGACGCCGTTAGCAGGGTTACCCTTCCGGCTTGGCAGGGTTATGGACGCCATTGGTTATTCTTGAGGCTCTTAGCCCATTTGCATCTTGTCCGTAGTCGGACGCTCGCTTTCAAGGTGATTTGGATCTTTGTATATTATATCGTATTCTTGACTCTTTGAGTCGCTGTTATATATCTCTGTTACATGGGTCCCATCGAGGACTGTTGTGTAATGTTATTACTTGTTTTCCACCCGCACGAAAGTGCTGGTGGCACCTTTGAATCGTTCTATGCGGGTTTGGCGAATTTTGGTCAAACTTGCATAGGTCCGATTCGAGGGTGTTCTGAGTGGTATCGAGCCCAGCGTTGCGATACCCCTGAAGTCCAGCCTGTAGGATAACCTAGCTAACGGCCGAAGTAGAAGTGTCAAAACTATTTTTGAAAATCGGTTGGATAGTTCTGAATAGGTCTGATTTTACTCCTTACCCCCCTGCTGTTCTCCTCTTACCTCTACGTGTTTTGAATCCGCTCTCGTCTCTTTCTTCGAGTCCAGGAATTCTCGTGGTTGGGTTTCCGTCGTACCTTCAGGATTTCGCTTCCTTCGTCGATAACGGTGTTGCTACATCCGGTCTTCATGCTATCCGAGGAATCCTTAAATGCGTGGTGCCGTCCTTTGCTCTTTGTTTGTGCCGTCCGGTGTTTTCCCGATTGACGACCTCATCTATGCCATATCCGATCAGAGTGCATCACTCGTTGTTCGAACCTTGCTTGTCGAGATCTTGGTCTAAATCGAGAGTTGGTTGCATAATCCGCCTATTCGTGCGAGTAATGGTTTGGGTGCGCGATGGACTGATCACCATCCGACTACTCTTATCATTCGCTCTTGTACATCGAATCAGTGGATCCAGCAGTTTTACTCCGTCCACGGAAGTTAGGGGTGGCTTTACTTGTTGATACCTCTACCTTCGACCTTTTGTTACCGGAGAGTTCTCTCGACAATCACGGACAACGATCCTTTGTTGATGATGTCGCCGATTCCCAGATGAAGAAGGAACCTTCGTTAGTGGTGTCGCGAGGATCTACACGAAGCAAGAAGACGCAGATCGCCGACCCTTCCTTCCGGTACCATGAGGCGGATCTCGGGGGCGAGATCCCTTGTTAGTGGTGTCGAATTGTGGCATCCCGCAAAACTGTAGGGGTTCGTAGCATGGAAAACAAAATTTTTCTATCGCATACAAACAAACAAGCCAAGATCTATCTACTAGATTGTAGCAACGAGTCGATGGAATAACTTACCCTCGAAGATTCCAAAGCGGTTAACGAGAGCAGATTCTCGTGGGTGATGTAGTCGTACTCTTTCCGATCTCAAGATCGTGTAGACGATCCTTCCAGTATACGTTCCGGCGGCTCCCTTGATCGGTCAGCGTTCGATTTTCGACGAAGACCTTCCTCTCCCTTGTTCCAGCAGCGGAGGTTGTAGCACTCTCCTCGCGATTCCGCAAAGACTGTGGCGTGGTACAGGAAGTAGAGGGAAATCATGAGGCCTTAAGCGGTCGAGTATGGTGGAGCTTATGAGAGAGGCTATTAGTGGTCTAGTAATTAGACACACCAATTAGAAGGCTCTAAACCAATTAGAAGGCTCTAAACGCTGGCTAAAGCAATTAGAAGCTCTAAACCAAAAGCGGCTCTAAACCGGAGATCTAGAGTAGAAAGTTATGTGTCAATAGGAGGAGCCCTGCCCCTCCTTTTATGGGAGGGGGGTCATGGCGCGCCAGGGGAGGGAGGGAGTCCCTCCCCAACTCGGCTTGAGCTGGGCGCCGGCACTGAGGAGTCCTACTCCTCCTCCGGGTTGATTCAACTCCTCTTGCTTGTTTCCCACGTTTCTTGTTTTGGCGTTTGACTTTCAAACTGGACATTTGACTTTTCTGTTTTAGGATTCAATTTAATCCTTTATTTGGGACAGCAATAACACTTAGTACATGATGCAATCATTCAATGAGTAATGACACATTCATGTACCCTTCCCCGGAGTCTTGGGACAATCCGGAACCTTCTAGAACATTCAGATGAAAACACGAAATCATTCCCGAACTCAAACGGGACTTTCCTTATATGAATCTTATTCTCGGACCATTCCGGATCACCTCGTGATATCCGGATCCCATCCGAGACTCCGAACAACATTAGGTCTCTTTCTCATAATACCATAACTACTCAAACAACGTCGAATCCTTAAGTGTGTCTCCCTACGGTTCGTGAATTATGCGGACATGATCGAGACACCTCTCCGAACAATAACCAATAGAGGAATCTGGAAATTCATATGGCTCCCATATTTCTACGATTACTTTGCGATCGAATGAACCACTTACATACGATACCAATTTCCCTTTGTCTCACGATATGTTACTTATCCGAGGTCATGATCGTCGGCATCTCTGCATACCTAGTTCAACCTCGTTACTGATAAGTACTCTTTTCTCGTTCGTGATATGTGATCCCTTGTGACCAAGTCACATGCTTGCAAGCTAATTGGATGACATTCCACGAGAGGGCCCAGAGTATATCTATCCGTCATGAGGATGGACAAATCCCACTCTTGATCCATGTGTTTCAACCAATACTTTCCGAACACTCAATGCCACTTTTATAGCCACCCTGTTACGGTGTGGTGTTTGATGTCATCAAAGCATCCATCCGGTAAAGGTGATATGCATGATCTCATGGTCGAAGGAATTAGGTTACTATGTATCAGAAAGCATATAGCAATTGAACTATTGAAATGACTTGATCTTTATGCTACGCTTATCTATAGGAGTATGTCCATCACATCATTCTCCTAATGATATGATCCTGTTAATATCATCTCTATGTTCATGATCGAAACCATGATCATATATTAACCAACAAGCTAGTTTAACAAGAGGCTTTACTAGGGACTCTTATTTTAGTTTACAAATCACACAAGTATTAATGTTTCCGGTTAATACAATTATAGCATGGTATGTAAACATTTATCATAAGTGTGAAGATATGTTAATAACCACTTTATTATTGCCTCTTGGGCATATCTCCAACAGTCTCCCACTTGCACTAGAGTCAATAATCTAGTTTCAAACCTTTGTGTATTCAACACCTATGGCTTTCCGGTGTTGTATGTACCACGATTGCTAGTGGTCAACGATCTCGGATCGACACTTCCAGTCCGTGTGTAATTGCATGTATTTGCGTCTCTCGCATCACTCATTCTCTAATGAGATGGCTTTGTATAAATTTGGTCTTTCGTGTGACCTTTAGTTCTTTGGGGTTAAAACATGTTGATAATATTGTCGCACAATATATCTTCATAGTATTATCCTTGTGAACTACACCTAGTTTGATAACAAACTACTTGACACAAATGCCCTCTTTTGCTTGCTAAAATAGCAGTCATACTTTAGCCTTTTGTTGTAGTATCTGTCACAATGTCTTAACTTTGGAATTCATCCAAATCCATTATGGAACTCACTTTCCATTATATTGTGCCACCCTTAGTTTAGATTGAGATAAACTTAATTTGTACTTTGTGACAAAGCTAGTATCAATGTAGTACTCTTACAATGAACTAACTATCTATTTGTCACTTTTACAAATAATATACTCTTAGTTCTTCCAAAAGATCATAAGAATATCCTTACTATTGTCCAATGATCATCTTACAAATCATTACGGTATATGCTCACAACATTTAGAGCATAGGACATATCTGGATTTGTACATATCACAGTATGATTGATATAAATACTCTTTGTGATTTCATGCATCAAGTATCAATCTATACTTGATTATTTGTTTCACTTTACCAAATGTCAATACACTTGAATATATATCATCAACATTGAACTCATTCAATCCTTTCTGTGCGACAAGAACCTCTCTTGTAGTTTCTATATTGAACTCATCCAATATCTTGTCTATGTACTTCTGGCACAACCATATTAGCGTCTATTGATGCCTAATATTTGGGTTTTGCCTAAGTCTTTCATCGAGATGAAATTCTTATCTTGTGTTAATAAAAAGATACATCACTTCCAATCAACAATATGTCTCCTACATAATGTATTAGAAATATGTCTTAGCGCTCCACTTAATTTCTTGCAAATGCAAGCATCTTCATTGTCTCGATGAAATTAAACTCTTTTAACAGTTTCATCATAGTGAAGATTCCAACTCCGCTATGCTTACTTCAACCATTGAAGTTTACATATGCTTTTAGCATCCTTTGAATTAACAAAACCCTATGGACCGTGTCATGCACACGTCCTAGGTAACGATTCTATTAGAAGAACTTGTTTTGTTTATTCAACTACCATATAACAAATTATATGTAGTGGTTGCTACATTAATCCGTCTAGACTAAATATCGCTATGAAAGATCAGATCTTGTCATAGTCAACTTTTGAACATTGTTGTGAACTCTTTCCCAACATGTCGACTATTTCATAGATGTACAACATCCATGTCTATTTATTTATAGATCCAAACACAACTGTAAGGTCTTACACCTTTCTCGAGGGTCCTTCAAGTTCAAAACTTGATTTCTCGTGTATGGAACTATCACGGATTTTATGGCTTCAAGCCATTTGACGGAGTCAGGGCCCATCATCGCTTCTTTGCATGTAATCGGTTCATTATTCTCAAATAATGATTCAACCCTCAAATCTTGGTATTTGATTGTTTACCCGATCAACTTGTTTCAATAAGAACTTAGATCTCCGTGTTCACAACCTTTGAGGCACGTGAGCCATGAGCATTGTTGCTGCCTCCGAAACACTTTTCGGCGCTGCGCAACTCTGCACATATAGCTAAGGTTCTTTTAACCTTATCAAAGTTCTATTGTCCTCCCACTTAACTTTTCACGAAAAATTCCTTCTCAAAGAAACTTGAGGTTCTAAGCGACAAACACTTTTGTCTCCGGTGTTTTATGGAGGAATACTTAACATTTATACAAAGAAGAGTTCATCCGACTTTGGTTGCACACATCTTTCTTATGCATAGCATACCAATGTTTTAAGAAAGGACTACTTGGGTTTTATCCCAAACCATAACCTTATATGGTGTCATTTCAACGGATTATGATGGAGCTCTTTTCGTGGAAAACGGTAATCTCTAAAGCTTTTAATCTTTAAAATATAATGGCAGTTTTATAAATTACACCTTCGATCTTACCATGTCAAACAAGGTCTAATTACATATCTCGAGCGCTCCATACTCTTATGGTGTTTGGAAAATGCAAATCCGGAGCGATTCCTTTAATCTTAGGTATTATGCTAAACTTGTAACTCAAATATCTTCCTTTATGATCTTATCATAAACTATTTATATTCTTGTTACAATGATTTTGCACTTCATCTTGAAAGTCCTTGAACTTTTCAAATATTTCACACTTCATCCTTATTAAGTAAATATTCATATATTCACTCAAATTTTCGAAGAAAGCATATGAAGTTGAAATCCATCGCTCTTGACTACACATAATGGACTTCGTACAACAATATGTACAAGTTCCAATAAGCTAGTCTTTCGTTCCCTTTCAGCCTATGAGCGAAGTTTTAATTATCTCTAGGAAAGTTTCACAAGCGTCATTTGATCAAAAATCAAAAGACTCCAAAATTCCATACATATGGAGTTTCTTCATGTTTCTTTCCAATATAATTTAAACGGCGATGTCACTTCCTAAGTGATCTTTTCAATCAATTTGTCTTTCGACATCTTTAGCATTAGCTTTATGGATGTGATTTTTCCAACGAGATTTTGTGAATCATCCATCTTATATGGATTACGGCAATTATTTGAACAACCCTTTTGTTCTCATAATACCTGATAAAACAAATCTTGAAGGCAAACTTTGATGTTTAACGAGCAACACAATAACCCTTTATTTGTTCTCGATGAACATCATCACATATTCTTTTGCTAATTACTTAGGCCACTGTAGTTCATGAATTACATTGTTTCGTATGACGATTCATACCAACAAATTCAGTATTAAATACTTAAGAACCACATTGTTTAATAAGCAAAGAATATAGCCATAACATATATATCATCTATATACTTAAACTGAACAATTCTAGTCTTTTCCTTTCTGCCATATATTTATGAGATTCTCTTTCAGTATTTCCTTTTCTGTTTGAAAGAATCTATCAATATCAATAGTGGAGTCATACATATGACACATAGTCCAAAGCGTGTATAGTTAAATACCAATGTCTTTGGACTTGCACCTTGAAGTAGATCACCATCATCAAATGTTTGGTGTTCTTTCAAATTCCTTTATTTAGTAATCTCTTGGTGTAGTAAACATTTTACCTATATCAAATATATTCATCCTTATCATGGAATCGTCCATGATCAAACTACCTTTAGTTTATAACGATGAATTGCGAGTATAATGTTGCTATCCAAAACCTTTTGGAGGATTAGGACAACAAGTGTCTACAACCTTTCGCAGATTCTCATCAAATATGAGAACATGACTTTAGCCATATTATACTCTATCATGTTGTAACCAAAACTTCGTTTCAGATATCACAATATCTTCCACACATCATGGTTTCTGAAACAACTCTTTCAGATCCTAGATAACCTTGATATTAAGACAATCCTTTGAATATCAAGAATCATGGAGACAAACATGATACTTATATACTAACATTGGAATTGTTACTCTTGTTTTAATACCAATTATTAAACTTCATGGAGTAAGGAACTTCTTGAAAGTTTGCAATAGGACTTTTAAACTTTAGATCAACACTTCAAAACAATACGATACCAGTTCGTAAAGTAACTAACCGTAGAATTCTATAGTTCTATCATCTCAATTATAACTAAGCGCAAGGTGGTAGCGGATGCCAATGACTACAACAACTATGCAAATTCACTTTGATTTATTTTATGATAAATTGAGTTCTAATTAATAATTAAATTAATCTAGGTGAACTCCCACTCAAAACAATATCCCTCACATTGTTTTAGTGATCACACGAACCAAATCCACCACATCAAAACCGATCATCACGAGAGTTGATATAGCTTCAATGGCGAACAATCGACATGTTCATCATATCTACTATATGACTCATGCTCTACCTTTCGGTAATCCGTGTTCCTGAGGCCATGTCTGTACATGCTAGGCTCGTCAAGATCAAACCTTAGTTTCTGCATGAGCAAATCTGGCTTGCTCACGTTGTATACACTCGCAGAATCTAGCACACCCGATCATCACGTGGTGTTTCGAAACAACAAGCTTTAGCAACGGTGCTAACTAAGGGTGAACACTTTATGATTTGAAATTCATGTGCATGAGGGATCATCTTATAATGCTACCGTCGTCTACTAAGCAATACAAGATGCATAAAGGATTAACATCACATGCAATTCATAATATGTGATATGATATGGCCTTTCTTCTTTGTGCTTCCGATCTCCATCTTCAAGCACGAACATGATCTCCATCATCACCGGCATTGCATCAAGGTCAATGACGCTGCTCCATGGTTGTCGTCCACTGGCTTCAACTATTACAACTACTTTGAATAGACACGCGGGTCTTAACAGAAATTAAAGACAACCATATGGCTCCTGCCGGTTGCCGACTTACAATAAGGAACATTGCATACGTCATATATAATCACAATCATGGCCATATCACATCACGCACACCTGCAAAACAAAGTTAGACGCTTCTACTTTCTTTGCATATTTTACGTGGTTTGGGGCTTTCAATAAGTGTCGTTCTAACTTACGAACAAGAACCACAACATTGATACTAGCATTGTTGATTACCCGTTGTAAATTGGATCTTAACTATGCTAGGAGAAACATGCACCACAAAGCCACTAAAACAATACAAGAGGCATGTCAAGCGTGGAGCAGGTCGCATGAACGATGTCATGTAAGGTTAGCCCGAGCCGCTTCATCCCAACATACCGCAAGATGCAAAGTACACAAGAAGCAATCGACAATAAAAGCATCAATGCCCACAATGACCATTGTGTTCTACTCGTCTGCAGATCTACATATAGACACGGCTCGATACCCTTTGAGGGGTTCGTAGCATGGAAAACAAAATTTTCTATCGCATACAAACAAACAAGCCAAGATCTATCTACTAGATTGTAGCAACGAGTCGATGGAATAACTTACCCTCGAAGATTCCAAAGCGGTTAACGAGCGATTCTCGTGGGTGATGTAGTCGTACTCTTCCGATCTCAAGATCGTGTAGACGATCCTTCCAGCGCCACGTTAGCGGCGCTCCCTTGATCGGTCACGTTCGGTACTCGGAAGACCTTCCTCTCCCTTGTTCCAAAGGCAAATGGAGGTTGTAGCACTCTCCTCGCGATTCCGGCAAAGACAACGTGGTACAGGAAGTAGAGGGAAATCCTGAGGCTTCGCCTTAAGCGGTGCAGTATGGTGGAGCTTATGAGAGAGGCTATTAGTGGTCTAGTAATTAGACACACCAATTAGAAGGCTCTAAACCAATTAGAAGGCTCTAAACTGGCTAAAGCAATTAGAAGCTCTAAACCAAAACGGCTCTAAACCGGAGATCTAGAGTAGAAAGTTATGTGTCAATTGGAGGAGCCCTGCCCCTCCTTTTATGGGAGGGGGGTCATGGCGCGCCAGGGGAGGGAGGGAGTCCCTCCCCAACTCGGCTTGAGCTGGGCGCCGGCCTGGAGGAGTCCTACTCCTCCTCCAGGTTGATTCCAACTCCTCTTGCTTGTTTCCCAGTTTCTTGTTTTGGCGGTTTGACTTTCAAACGGACATTTGACTTTTCTTTTAGGATTCAATTTAATCCTTTATTTGGGACAGCAATAACACTTAGTACATGATGCAATCATTCAATGAGTAATGACACATTCATGTACCCTTCCCCGGAGTCTTGGGACAATCGGAACCTTCTAGAACATTCGATGAAAACACGAAATCATTCCCGAACTCAAGCGGGACTTTCCTTATATGAATCTTATTCTCCGGACCATTCCGGATCACCTCGTGATATCCGGATCCCATCCGAGACTCGAACAACATTCGGTCTCTTTCTCATAATACCATAACTACTCAAACAACGTCGAATCCTTAAGTGTGTCTCCCTACGGTTCGTGAATTATGCGGACATGATCGAGACACCTCTCGAACAATAACCAATAGAGGAATCTGGAAATTCATATGGCCCACATATTTCTCGATTACTTTGCGATCGAATGAACCACTTACATACGATACCAATTTCCCTTTGTCTCACGATATGTTACTTATCCGAGGTTATGATCGTCGGTATCTCTGCATACCTAGTTCAACCTCGTTCGATAAGTACTCTTTTCTCGTTCCGTGATATGTGATCCCTTGTGACCAAGTCACATGCTTGCAAGCTAATTGGATGACATTCCACCGAGAGGGCCCAGTATATCTATCCGTCATGAGGATGGACAAATCCCACTCTTGATCCATGTGTTTCAACCAATACTTTCCGAACACTCAATGCCACTTTTATAGCCACCCAGTTACGGTGTGGTGTTTGATGTCATCAAAGCATCCATCCGGTAAAGGTGATATGCATGATCTCATGGTCGAAGGAATTAGGTTACTATGTATCAGAAAGCATATAGCAATTGAACTATTGAAATGACTTGATCTTTATGCTACGCTTATCTATAGGAGTATGTCCATCACATCATTCTCCTAATGATATGATCCTGTTGTTAATATCATCTCTATGTTCATGATCAGGAAACCATGATCATATATTAACCAACAAGCTAGTTTAACAAGAGGCTTTACTAGGGACTCTTATTTTAGTTTACAAATCACACAAGTATTAATGTTTCCGGTTAATACAATTATAGCATGGTATGTAAACATTTATCATAAGTGTGAAGATATGTTAATAACCACTTTATTATTGCCTCTTGGGCATATCTCCAACAAAAACCACTACTAGAAAATCGCGTCGAATTTGTGCATTGCATCGTCATCATCATGCATTGTTTGCTAAAACTATGTTGCAAAACCCGTCTTTGTTTTCCAACCGCCCCATCTTAATTCAACTGTAAAGCCCGGTCCCGGAATATTTTGTTTTAAATAAAAATGTTGTGCAAGCAAACGGCGCTAAAGATAAATAAAATATTTATTTATTTTAGGGAAGTCGAACGGGCAAGCGACCCAACGACCGCCAGATTTTACAAACGGTCCGCCACCGCCTCTAAATCCTATGCCTACCTGAATCCTACCCACCCTTGCCTCCACATCACCACAGCCACTCACACTGCCACCTCACCTCTCACCAAACCCCCCACCACTCACACAGTGCCACCTAGACCTACCCACCCCCACCCTTTCTCCACCACACAGCCCCCAACCGACCACCACTCCCTGCCTCCCCCGGAAACACCTCCCCCAGATCCCACAGCCTCCCTGCCCGCGTGGTCCCACCGACCGGCCCCACCTCGCGCCTCCTCCCACTGCTTTCTCTTCCCACCTTCCTCCCCACCTTCTCGGCCCGATGCCCACCTCCCTTCTCCTGGTCGCCACCCCTGGCTCCGCCTCCACCGCCACCGCCCACCGCTAGTCCTCCCGCGCCACGGTGGCCTCCTCACCGCCGCCTCTCCTCCTCACCCTGCCTGCCTCCCGCTCACCTCGCCCCCACCGCCCACGGCCTCCCAGGCCCGCAGCCACCGCCGCCAGAGCCGCCTCGCCCGCGCCAGACCTCCTCCCCTCCACCGAGCCTCACTGCCCGAAGCTCCGCCGCGACGCCTCCGCCACGCCCGGCCGCCTTTTCTCCGTCCCAGCTGCCAAGACGCGCTTCGATCATGGTCCGCCGCCTCACGTGCTCCTCCTCGCCGCCTGACCACCGAACACCGCGACCCGACCACTGCCACCTCGGCTGAGCTCAGACAAGACGACGCCGGTGAACCTCGGCCTCGTCTCCGCCCTCAGCCCTCAGGCTGCGCTCGCCTCGCGGACCTCCGCCGCCCGAGCCGGTCCCTTCTCCAAGGCGTGCCAAGTTCGCCCCTCGAGGATCCGTGACCTCCCGAAGCTTCTCCGCCTCGTCCTCCAAGTGCTCGACAAGGAGTCCGAGGATGTTCCGTCGAGACAAAGAGGCGTCCCAATGCGTCCCTGGTCCCGGATGTTTTGTGCCTTGTGACAAGTGCGAACCGCAAGTAGTTGCGAGGCTCCCAAGATATACTAACGCCGACGCCAAGATCTTCCGATGATGATGCGGGAAACCCAAAACCGAGGGGCCCTACTGAACTCGGTGTCGTCTTTCCAAGTACTACATCGACGACAAGATCGTCCACGCAGTCCACGAGGCCGTTCCCGGAGCGAAACATCGAACCCCGGTACCGTCGCCTTCCTCTTCGGATGCCGAACCCCAAGATCTTCCCCGGACACGGAAGCCAAGATCGTCGGCATGAGATCGAGACCCCGGACCCGAAGACCACATGCGGCAAGACCTTCGCCCCGAATGCGGAAATCAAGTACCGAACGCCAAGACCATCTACGCGGGCCCGACAAGATCCTCGCGGCAAGACCGACCCGTGGGACCCGACAAGACCTACGCGACGACAAGAACGGCACCGCTCGAAGGAACCGATGCGCCCGACACCGAGACTCTAAGCGACAAGTTCTTCCTCCCGACGCTCGCCGAGAACCCTAAGGCCAAGACCTACCTCGAGTCCAAGAACGATCCGTCGAACCGGAACCCCAAGTCCGTCGAACCTGGACCCGAGACCGACCCGAACCCGAACTCGAAACCCCCAAGATCGCCGAACCCTAAATGTGTGAATCCTTTCAAACCCTATTTTATAACATGATAACAACTTGATGCATATTGAATTGTCATACTTGCATGCATAATCATGTGGTTTGGGGCCTTTTGCCGATTCACCTAATAAATAAATATGGGGCCCATATGGGCAAATCTAGTCTCATATCGGCCTCATTTAAACTTGTGTAGCGAACCGGTATCTTATCTTACCTTGGTAAAACAACATTTAAATTGCGGGTTTAAACAACTTGAACCATCTAATTAATTGTCGGGACCCGGTTCCACTTAATTTGACCTAATTGCATCGCACCTTTGCCATGTCATCCATCATACATGCATCATGCCGATCTTCCGTCGCTTTATTAAATATTGCATCCGTGTTTCTTCTAGTGATTTGGTTCTTCGGATAAGGTCGTTGAGTTGATGTGAGTCACGATCTTGGTTAAACCCTTCGCAATGTTTTCAGCAGCATCTCCCTTTCTACCTATCTTACTTTTATAGTCTTTATTTCCCTGTTGATCTATTGCTATCGTGTTGCGATGCTCTAGATACCGTACTTTGTTATCCCTTGCAGCCATATATTGCCTTGGACACACCCTATTGCTGTTGTTTGGTAGCTAGTTGGTCTTATGGCGTCGCTTGCTATATTGCTGTTGTGTGTCGCCATATGCCACAGTTGCTGATGTATTGCCGCATGTTGATGTTGGAGATGATTCTAGTTTTACTTATCGTCACTTTAATTTCTGTTTAACAACTAAAATTGAATAAGCAGAGGCATCGGTGGGTGATAGAAAATATTTGGTTTCCGAACGCCCACTTGTGTCCCGTAAGACCCCGAGTACTTGATTCCTGTTCCTTGATTTATCGCGCTATCCACATCCGGGAGGTATATGGGACCCCCCTGAACCAGAGCTTGATTCCGTCTTATTTCTTGGGGCCACAAACTAGTTTGAGGTTTTATTACTATCCTGTACTTATGCCATGCTTTACTGCTTTATTACGATTGCGAGGTCTCGCACATCGCTGCTTTTGGATCGGGACACGTTTCCGCGGTGTCGACAAGCCCAGCCACACTTTCGGGTTCCCAGTCGTTCACAGCCGTCCACCCAAACCTTGAGGCCGTCTCGAGCTTGTCTACTCCGCTATGGTTCTACTCAAAGGGTGGCCCCTGAAATATTTCTGAATCTTGTGATTGTTCACCGTGAAAGCCTCGTTGGGTTTTGATTTGGTTTTTCCGAGGTTGATCGAGTGTGTGTTGCTATTGGTGCACCCGCCGGTAAAACTTTCTGAAAGCCGTGTCCGCGGTTATGGACGACTTGGAGCACAGTTTCTTGATCATAGACAAGCATAACTAAAGTTTACTGTTATAAATTTGACTTATAATGACTAGTAATCAGCTCCACTATAACGGAATGGTTAATTAATACTGCCCACCATTGCTTGTTTGGTTGTCGCTTGCGACAAATGTATATGACTAGTAAGTATTGCAACTACAACGAAATGGCTGAATAAAAGTACCAACAACTGCTGGGTTTTGGGTTTATCTCATACTATCTGTATTTGATTAGTAATTACTGCAACTTCAACGGAATGATTAAATAAAAGTGCCCACTTTATTTTATCGGATGATTATATACACTGACTAGTAATTGTCACAACTATAACCGAATAAGTAAACTGCCAACGGTGTGAGTTCCTCGGTTGACTTCCTCGCTTGGTCTCGAGGAAATACCAGATGGGTTTGTTTGGTGTTAGCCGGGTTGGATCCGAATAGGTCATTCTCACCCTCTCGATAACCGCTGTATCGAGTCTCTATAGGTTGTTTAGTGCATGCCGCCGCCGCTTGATCCACCATACCTATGTAGGCGAGGACCGCCAATTCTAGCCTCGCTGTGTCTTGGCCTCGATCGACGCTCCTTCTTTGTTTTCTGCTTTGCCCTTTGTCGGCACCCTTTGTTAAGGGTTTTTGAGATCGACGCCGTTAGCAGGGTTACCCTTCCGGCTTGGCCTGGGCAGGGTTATGGACGCCATTGGTTATTCTTCAGGGCTCTTAGCCCATTTGCATCTTGTCCGTAGTCGGACGCTCTATCGTTTTCAAGGTGATTTGGATCTTTGTATATTATATCTGTATTCTTGACTCTTTGAGTCGCTGTTATATATATCTGTTCTGTGGGTCCCATCGAGGACTGTTGTGTAATGTTATTACTTCGTTTTCCACCCGCACGAAAGTGCCTGGTGGGCACCTTTGAATCGTTTCTATGCGGGTTTGGCGAATTTTGGTCAAACTTGCATAGGTCCGATTCTGAGGGTGTTACAGAGCTTGTGCCAAAATTGTGGGTCCTTGAGAGGCAAGATGATCTTGAGAAAGTGAGGGCTCCACTTGAGTAGAGCTTGGTCCTTCTCCTTCGGCCACAAGGGGGTCCTCAATGGGGAGGTTGAAACCCACACCCATTATTCTTATGGCCTTAGGAGGAATTTCATCACTTGGATCATGAACCCCGTCTTGCCTAACAAGGGACTCATGTTCTTCATCAAACTTCACATTGCTCGTCTCTTCAACTCTTCCATTGGCTTTGTTGTAGACTCTATAAGCTTGTGACTGATTTGAGTATCCAACAAAAATTCCTTCTTGTGCCTTGGATTCAAACTCGGACAAACGAACTCCTTTCTTGAGAATATAACCTTGCAACCAAGCACTCGAAAGTAGCTAACATTGGGATTTTTCCTGGTGAGCATCTCATAAGGGGTCTTGTTCTTCTTCTTGCAAAGGTAGAGCCGGTTGGTTGCATGACAAGCGGTGGAGATGGACTCGGCCCAAAAGTTGCATGGAGACTTGAATTCAGCTAGCATAGACCGAGATGCATCCATCAAAGTGCGATTCTTCCTTTCGGCAACACCATTTTCTTGAGGGGTATAAGGAGTGGAGTATTGATGCTATGCCTTCATCACTAAGAAACTCATCCAAGGTATAGTTCTTGAACTCGATGCCGTTGTCACTTCGCATGCAGAGAATGGTTACATTGTGTTTTCGTTGAACTTCATTTGCAAAGCCGATGACGGTTTGTTGAGTCTCACTCTTGTACTTGAAGAAGAACACCCAAGTGTATCTTGAGAAATCATCCACAATGACCAAACAATACTTCTTGCCTCCAAGACTATCATGAGAAGGAGGGCCAAAGAGGTCCATGTGCAAGAGCTCCAAGCATCTTTCTGTGGTGATTTGATTGAGAACTTTGTGAGGAGTTTCATGCATCTTTCCTTCAACACAAGCCCTACAAACATGATCTTTGGCAAAAGAAACATCGTTAAGACCAAGGATGTGGCCCTTGGAGTGAAGTCTTTGGAAAGTTCTCATGTTAACATGGGCCCATAATGGCCACGAAATGCTCATTAAAAAAAGAAGAGAGACCCATAATGGCAAGAGCACGAACTGAAAGTAAATTGTAACCAAGGGTTTTGACAAGCATGACGTCAACCAAGGATACATCCAAGGTTACCACCACTTCGCCAAAACCCAATACCTGAGAACTTGTTTTATCACCATAGGAGACCATAGTGTTGGCAATATTTGGCCTTATCTCTGACATGATAGACTTGCTTTCGGTCATATGACTTGTGGCGCCGCTATCAAGCACCCATTTTGCTCCACCGGAAGCATAGTCCTACAAGAAAATCAAGCTTTGGTTTTAGGTACCCATTTTGCAGATCCCCTTTTGTTAGTAACAAGAGTCTTCAGCACCCAAATGGCCCAATGATAATCATGCGTGTAAGAAGTTCCAACATATCTATCATATACATGACCATCATAGGTCTTGCAAAGAATATAAGAGGGATTGTTCTTTCCGGCAAAGTTGTCACTTTGCATGATGGTTGGACCAATAGAAGGTCCTTGAGACATGCCCTTGTTCTTTCTCTTCTTCTTGTTGTTATTCTTCTTCTTAGCCTTAGCAAGTTGATCCTTCAACACCTTGTTCTCCTCAATGAGATGCTCATGCTTGCAACAAGGGTTAGAAGGACTAGACAAGTCTATAATTTGCACAGCGGAAGAATTATCAAGTTCACAAGTTAGTTGAGTTTGAAGTTGTTCATGGGATTCAAATAGACTTGAGAATTTTCTCTCCAAGGCTTTGTGTTCCTCTTTGAGTTTCTCAAGATCTTCTCGAGTCCTATCATGACCAACACCAAACTCAACTTTATCTTTCTTACGCACCTTCACCAAAGCTAGAGCATGATCACGTTCTTTAGTGAGAGAGCACATGGTGTTGTTATGGTCATCTACAAGCTTAAAAACATTTTCCTCAAGATTAATTCTCATATTTTGTTCATCCTCAAGACTTTGAGTGTGAGAATCAATTTCATTGGCGGCATCCCTTTCATTTTTTACTTAGCAAGTCAAGAAGTTCTTCCTTTTCATCTAAATCATCCCTAGCATTGTCAAGTTGTGCAAGCACGGAATCAAAGCAAGTTTTAGTTTCTTCATCCAAGGTAGCAATAAACTCACACATGTCTATCATCTCTTTCTTTATCTCTAGACCTTCAAGATCAAGAGAATAAGGCTCACTAGAGATGGGTTGAGGAGTGGGTTTAGATGTTACCTCGGTGGCCTTGGCCATGAGACACTTTTGGTTGGAGGAGATAACGTTCTCATTTGGTGAGTCGAAGAGGGACAATCGTGGAGTAGAGGTAGTGGCAATAGCAGAAACTACCACAATCTCTCCGCCTTGGACTTCATCATCATCATCTTCATCTATGCCCGAAAGGTATTCTTCATGGACCACAATATCCCTTTCCTTGTTGGAAACATTCTTGACGGCGTAGTTCTTGTTCAAAGGATGAGGAGGCCTTGACTTGATCTTGCGAATGAGACGACCACCATTGTCTTCACGGTTCTCAAAGGGACACTTGGACACAAAGTGAATCTTGTCATTGCAATTGTGGCATGATCTCCACTTGGGAGACTTGTTGGATGAGTTGAATCTTGGGTTGTCCCTTTACCTTGACTTGATGTCGGGCTTGTTCCAAAAGGCTCTTGAAGCGAGGGCAAGATGTTCGTTGAAGGCACACTTGAGATCCTCTTGAGACCACTCACTTGATATATCATCATCATGAACTTCAATAGCCTTGGCCTTCAATGCAAGATTCACTTTTGTTGATCCAATCGCCCTAGCACGAGCGTACTCCGCGTTCCTCTTGGCAATGGTCATGGCAATCACTTCACTCAAGACTTCTTGGGATGTCATCAAGTGAAAGTTGGTTCTTCCCTTAATGGAGTTGAGCTTTTGTTCTTCAAATGGAAGGAGAGCTTGAATGAACTTCCTCTTCATGAACTTGTCATCAACATAGGTGGCACCAAGATCCCTCATAGTGCAACAAAGGACCTTGAGCCGCCTATACATGTCTTCGGGAGTATCATCATCTTGCATAGCAAAACCATCGCACTCGTTGTTGACTTCATCAAACTTGGAGCTTTGAATGCTTGAATTCCCAACAAATAGCTCGGTGAGCTGATCCCATGCTTCCTTGGCGGTGTTGAATTGGCGAATGTGAGCAAAGTCCTTGGGAGTCAGCATTTTGAATCATTCCCAAAGCCGTGGCATTGAGTTGCTTGTCCACCACTTCACCTCGAGTCAACTTCTTTGGGTCATATGGAGAGAACCCATCCTCCACAATCCTCATTAAATCAATATAAGAGATGGAAATATGTGAGCGCATTTGATATTGCCAATTAGCGAAATTTCAAGTATCTAACATAGGTGGTACTCCTTGAGGAATGACGTGTGGCATGGGGATGGGTGGATCCAGAGTATACTTCGGCGGTGGGGGCACCGCCGATTATTCCTTCCCTCCACTTTCCTCTTTGGAAGTTGAGTCTTTGAGCCCCTCGGTGTTCTCGCTTGGAACCTTGGTAGATGTTTCAGCAACAAAACCAAGGCCCAAGTGAGTTGTGACGGCTGCAGGATTCACCCCGTGTTGGGGATATTCTAAATGGGTATCACCATAGCCCATCTCTAATCCGGATAACTCGGGTGGCCCACAGTTGGTAGCAAGGCCCATGGCCTGCGGGGCGGCCCAATTATATGGATCCAGAAGGGAGGCCCATGCCGGATAAAGGAAGGCTGCGGAGGAGTCACCAGCATACCCGGAGCCTTGGAGTGCAAGACACATTAGACTAGTTGTGTACCGTGTAGGACTCTGTAACCTGTCTGGCTAGGACTTTGCCTATAACCCTAGGATCTGGCGACTATATAAGCCAGACCTATGGGAGCCTTTAGAACAATCAAATATAACAACTCATATCGCGCACAGCGAACCGATCCCTGTAACTCGACGTATTGCCATTATAGTGATTTATAGCAGGAGTAGGATTCCGCCACTGTCGTGGGATCTGAACCTGGGTAAGCTGTGTTACCTCGTACCCGCCAACCTTCCACCTTACCCCACTTCTCTAATCACGGTCTGTGAGTACCCCTCCATGGCGTACTCTTCGGCAATACCACGACAGTTGGCGCCCACCATGGAGCAAGAGGTGCTTCAGGCTCTACAACGGGTGAGGTCCAAGCTCTTCGCGGGAATCGGTAAAACCATAGCCATTGGTCGTGTTCTCTTCTCTGGCAATGTTCCGATCATCCCTCCCGACGAGTTCTGGATCCCGGCAAAGACGAACCCCACCTACTGCTAGATCGTCCCAATCGGGGACATCCACCTCTTCATCGGCGAAACCGACTCAGGCACTAGTTCCCTGGAAGTCGGAGGATCTTCAAGGCCCGCACGGACGGCCTATAGGCAGGATACGTCCGCAGAAGGATTAAAGTCGGATCTCTCTTTGGAGTTTGCCGGCATAGATTGGAAAAATTCAAGGCCCACCCAAACCGCCCATGTGCAGGATATAATGGTGGAAGATCGCTACAAGTCCGCTGCTTCGCTTGTGCATCTGGACAACAGAGATCCAAGTTCGTCGGCATGGTGACTATCTTCGATCTGGCGCGTTGCATTCAGAGAGAGGGTGAAAACCCCGCGATTACCTAGCCAGGTGGCTCCGTATACAGGCCGATCTGGAACATTACCCCTATGATGATGCCATGTATCACTTTGTGGAAGGACTGGACCGCGGTACACTTCTCCGACATATGCTAAGGCGGATGCAGGCCTCGGGACGCCTCACTTTTGAAGGCATGGTGCACACCTTCAACAACTTCGCGGCCGCGAACGCGGAAGCTCAGGCAGCGCTCGCGGTCGTACCCGGCACCCCGCCGCATTAGCCTCCGCCACAGCCGCCACCGCCTCCAGTCAATGTCCCTGCAGCCGCACCACCACCACCCATCATCGAGGAGGCCCCGACACCCTTCGACTCCATTCTGGACGCACTCTACACCGACATCAGTGCTGACTCAGAGGTAGACTCTAGCACGGAGAAACTCGACTCTACTATGCTGGAGATGTAGGAGGACATCAGATGCGACGAGTAGGCCGACAAGGCCATCACATCCCGAGAGGTGTTAGTCGCCATTGGGACTATGATGGAAGAAGATCAACCCGGACAAGCTTCGCCTACAGCGCTGGACAAGGGGAAGGGACCACCTGTTGCTGCCGACAATGATCATGCAAATTCCATGCCTCCTCTGCCTAACCCAGTGCAGCAGCCGCAGGAACTCAACGGCGGTCCGAGTAACAACAACACCGCAAACCCGCCGCCTTCGGCATCTACGTCTGCGTCTGCCAAAATCACTCCAGCTGATAGAGTGATGTACGTCAATCTGCTCGTCGAGCCCATGACTGTGGCTCACATAAGGAACGTAGTCCAGCTTGACGAGAAGCGCCAGCAACTGCTGGAGGAAGCGCATGCCATCACGAAGCAAGACGCAAAAGTCAATAGAGAAAGCTAGAGCCATGGAGGTCGAGTACAAGACTCTGCTCAAGCAGCAGAAGGCTAAGAAAGCTCTGGCTCGCGTCATCAATGATCCTGGTGTACGAAGAAACCTAGGATGGGATCCACCGAACCCGCCACAAGCCAAGCCATACATTGACAACGAGGGCAGGCAGGTCATGCCCACTCCTATTCTCAACTTAGTCGTCGCCAAGACGCTTTTGGAGCAGGATAGATCACCCGCAGCTCTGGAACATGTCTATGACCTTGTAGCAAAGGCGATCAAACAGCAGGAAAAGGCCACCTCTAAGAGGCTTGAGTCTGACCCAGCATATTGCCAGTCTAGCAATCCTAAGCCGCCAAGGGACCGATCTCCTCAGGATGTCGGGTCCCAGACGGGTTCATTAGAGCAAAGATGGAGGGATGCGCGTAACAGGAAGGACGCTATCCCCATATCCTCCAACCACGAAGGCAAGGCTCATCCTCGTCACCCATCTCCACTGCCCCGATCTCCCTGACATCGTGAAGAACCAAGGACTCACCATCGTATGAGCATGCCTCCACCAAGGCAAGGCGACATCGTCATTCGCGACAACGCAGAGAAGCCCCGTCACGATGGAGAGCGCAACCAAGGAAATAAGAGCAGGTCGCACCATGACCCTCCGCGTCCGACAAGCAACCGCGAGGCATCGTAGGAGGGTAACAGGAAGAAGGCTAACCCACCGCCACCTCTGCCTCCGTCGCCACCGAGCAGCCACCATGATGGAGGAGGCCCGTGTTGTTCACGCAGCCCATCCCCTGGCGGCAATAATAAAAGAACAAGCCCAGAGCCATACGACGCACATTCAT
The DNA here is from genome assembly GCA_030063025.1 of Avena longiglumis. NCBI lineage: Eukaryota > Viridiplantae > Streptophyta > Magnoliopsida > Poales > Poaceae > Avena > Avena longiglumis. The sequence continues at coordinate 447,590,616 of CP125974.1, read as the reverse complement.
GCCTGGACAAGATTCACGAGTCCTGGAAGGACCATACCTGGGACCACATTGCTTTGGAACTGTAATACGGACCGCAACTTACCCCAAGGGTTTTTGGATTGACAAGACGATCAAGCCCTATGACGGCACCGCCAAACCAGCTACGTGGTTGCAAGACTACGGCAACGCGATGGAGATCGCCGGGGGTAACCCCAATGTTGCCGTCAAGTACCTCCCACTGATGTTGACGGGCACCATCCGCCAATGAATTGATGACTTGCCGGAGAAGTCCATCTGCAACTGGTTGTACATGCAAGAAGCGTTCACCAAAAACTTTGAGGGTACGTATAAGTGTCCCTGCACTATTGGCGATCTACAGCAGTGCGTGCAAGAGAAAGACGAGTCATCTCGCGCCTACCTCTCTCGCTGGCTAGATACGAAGAATTCCTGCGCAAGAGTGCACGCTTAGACCTCCATGGACGCCTTCATTGATGGGTTGGAGAAAGGTACGTTTCTCCGACATAAGTTGAAGCGCCTGCAGGACAATCACATGCTCGACCTCAACCAGATGATCTAGCTGGCCAGTGAGTTCGCGGCTGCCGACGACGATGCTCGCGGCTCCTTGTCGGCAATATCCGTTCCAACCCAAGCTAAGAGGAACAACATCAACAAGCAGAAGAACCTGCCAGAAGAAAAGAAAACCTCCGACATGGTCGCCATGACATTTGTAGGACGAGGTGATGGCGGACAGCATGGCCGAGGACAGGGGGCTGGTCGTGGGCAGTAGCGAGGTAGTGAAACTACCCTGGCAGCGCTCCGCGTTCCCCAAACGTACGAGGAGTACCGTGATATTCCATGCCTCGTACACCTCGATGCCAATGGCAAGGCCACTCACACCAATCGCCATTACAAGTTCATCAATGACCTCAAGGAGGACCCAGAGTCCGGTTACAAGCGAAGCCGGAAGAACAGACCGCGAGGCAAGGGAAAAGGAAGAAGAAGGAAGAGGAGTCCAAGGATTAAAGTGACATGGACAAGGATGTTCACCCCAAGCACGCCGACAAGGGTGATGGCAAAGGCAAGAACCCCTTCGATAAGAAGGATGCCGTCTACCACACTTTCCTTGGCACCCCTACTGTCTGGGCACAGAAAACCTCCATGAGGATACTGATGGCCACCCTAACCCTAGTTCCCCAGTACCTGTGCTGGTCGGATATTCCAATCACTTGGGACAGGAAGGATCACCTAGACCTCATCCCTACGGAGAACCAGTATGCCATGGTCATCAACCCCCTGATTGACGGCAAAGAGTTCACCAAATGCATGGTGGATAGTGGAAGCAGCATCAACATCATGTACCTGGATATGCTGCACACGATGAACTTGACGGAGGCCAACCTAAGGCGGACCATCACTATGTTCCATGGCGTAGTTCCTAGCCGAGAGGCTTGGTCCCTTGGGTGCATCACGCTTCAGGTCGCTTTTGGCGATGTTAATAATTACTGCCAAGAACGCATGACCTTCGAGGTGGTCCCCTTCAAGAGCGTGTACCACGTCATATTCGGACGCGACATCTTCCATGCCTTCATGGCCAAGCCATGCTTTGCTACAACAAGCTCAATACACCCAGACCAAACGGCATCATCACCGTATCCGGAAGCTTTACAAAGGCAAGGGACTACGAGATTGGAGAAGCAGCCTTTGCAGAAGCTGTCCTATACAGCGAAGAATTCAAGGAGATCCAGAGCAAGGTCGATGCCACGGAGATGCCGGCTTCAAAGAAGCAGATCTCTGACTCTGATCCCGCCTTCAAGGCCGCCATCGAGACCAAGCCGGTGGAACTTGTGGTAGGCGATGCCTCCAAGATCACCGCCATTGGGACAAACCTGGACCCTAAATAGGAAAGCGCGCTCATCGAGTTCCTCCGTGAGAATAGGGACATATTTGCATGGCAACCTGTCGACATGAAAGGTTTACCTAGGGAACTTGCCTAGCACAGCTTCAATATTGATCCAAAATGCAAACCGGTGAAACAACCTCTACGACGCTTCAGAGACGAGAAGGGACGCGCCATAGGCAAAGAGATAGCTAGGTTACTTAAGGCTAGTTTTATCCGAGAAGTCCTTCACACCCGATGGGTGGCCAATCCTGTACTTGTCCCCAAAAAAGGGAACCAAAGAATTAAGAATGTGCGTTGATTACACCATCTTGAACAAAGCGTGTCTGAAAGATCCATTTGCTCTGCCTCGCATTGACCAAGTCATTGACTCAACGGCTGGCTCGAAACTTTTGTGTTTTCTTGATGCATACTCAGGATACCACCAGATAAAGATGAGGAAGTCGGACCAATTGGCCACTTCGTTCACCACACATTATGGCACGTTTTGCTATGTCACGATGTCCTTTGGGTTGAAAAACCCAGGTGCTACATACCAGCGGACTATGCAGCATTGCCTACATGATCAAATTGGTCGGAAGATTCACACCTATGTGGACGATATAGCGGTGGTGTCTAAAAAGTCAAACGACTTAATCTTCGACTTAAAAGAATCCTTTGATAATCTCCAGTACACCATGATGCTTAACCCAAAGAGGTACTTATTCGGGGTTCCAGCCGGCAAATTGTTGGGCTTCATCGTTTCCCAGCACGAAATCGAGGTCAACCCGGAGAATATCAAGGCCATCCTAAACATAAACTGTTAGACATGCCTGAAGGACATACAACGGCTAACAGGCCGTGTTGCAGCAGTAAGCCGGTTCGTCAGCCGACTTGGAAAGAAAGCTCTGCCGCTATACAAGTTGCTGAAGAAGGCGGACAAATTTACATGGACGAACGAAGCAGATGCTGCACTCAAGAAGCTAAATGAGATACTTTCCTCGGCACCTATACTTGCAGCACCCAAGCCTATGGAGCCTATGTTGATCTACATGGAGGCCACCAACCAGGTAATCAACATCGTCGTCGTGGTAGAGCGGAAAGAACCAGGGCATGAATATGGAGTGCAACGACCAGTTTACTATGTAAGCGATGTCTTAAGGAGTCCAAGCAGCGTTACTATGTAAGCGATGTCTTGACGGAGTCCAACCGCCGAGTAGTCCTTTCCTCCACTTTCCTCTTTGGAAGTTGAGTCTTCGAGCCCCTTAGTGTTCTCGCTTGGAACCTTGGTAGATGTTTGAGCAACAAAACCAAGTCCCAAGTGAGTGGTGACGGCTGCGGGATTCACCCCGTGTTGGGGATATGCTAAATGGGTATCATCATAGCATGTCTCTAATCCGGATAACCCGGGTGGCCCACAGTTGGTAGCAAGGCCCATGGCCTGATGGGCGGCCCAGTTAGATGGATCCAGAAGGAAGGCCTATGCCGGATAAAGGAAGGCTATGGAGGAGTTACCAACGTACCCGGAGCCTTGGAGTGCAAGACACGTTAGACTAGTTGTGTACCATGTAGGACTCTGTAACCTGTCCGGCTAGGACTTCGCCTGTAACCCTAGGATCTGGCGACTATATAAGCCGAACGTATGGGAGCCTTTAGAACAATCAGATAGAACAAATCATATCGTGCACAGCAAACCGATCCCTGTATGTAACACCCTCAGAATCGGACCTATGCAAGTTTGAGCAAAATTCGCCAAACCCGCATAGAAACGATTCAAAGGTGCCCACCAGGCACTTTCGTGCGGGTGGAAAGCAAAGTAATAACATTACACAACAGTCCTCGATTGGACCCACAGAACAGATATATATATAACAGCGACTCCAGGAGTCAAGAATACAGATATATTATACAAGATCCAAATCACCTTGAAAACGGTAGAGCGTCCGACTACGGACAAGAAGCAAATGGGGCTAAGAGCCCTGAAGAATAACCAATGGCGTCCTTAACCCTGCCCAGGCCAAGCGGAAGGGTAACCCCGCTAACGACGCCGATCTCAAACCCGCTTAAACAAAAGGGTGCCGAAAGGGCAAAGGAAAAAAAGGAGCGCCAAGATTAAGGCCAAGACACGGTGAGGCTAGAATTGCGGTCCTCGCCTACATAGGTATGGTGGATCGAGCGGCAGCATGCACTAAAAAACCTATAGAGACTCGATATAACTGGCGGTTATCAGAGATGGATAAGAATGACCTATTCGGAACCAACCTGATACTATCATCAAACAAACCCATCCTGGCGTTTCCCCCTCGAGACCAATCGAGGAAGTCAACCGAGGAACTCACACAGTTGGCAGTTTTACTTATTTAGTTATAGTTGCGGCACTTTACTAGTCAGGTTTTGGATAATCGTCCTGATAAAATAAGCAGTGGGCACTTTTAGTTCACCATTCCGTTGTAGTTGCAGCAATTACTAATCAGATACAGATAGTATGAGATAAACCCAAAACCCAGCAGTTGTTGGTACTTTTATTCAGCCATTTCGTTGTAGTTGCAATACTTACTAGTCAGGTACAATGGTCGCAGTTTACACTCCAATCAAGCAATTGTGGGCGATTATTTAGCCATTCCGTATAGTGAAGCTGTTTACTAGTCATTATAAAGTCAAATTTATAGCAATAAACTTTAGTTATGCTTGTCTATGATCGAGATATCGGTGCTCCAAGTCGTCCATATCCATGGACACGGCTTTAAAAGTTTTACCAGGCGGGTGCACCAATAGCAACACACGCCGATCAACCTCGGAAAAACCAAATCAAAACCCAACGAGGCTTTCACGGTGAACAATCACGATTCAGAATATTTCAGGGGCCACCCATTGAGTAGATCCCGCAACGGAGTAAGCAAGCTCGAGACGGCTCAAGGTTTGTGTCGATGTAAACGATGGGAACCCGAAAGTGTGGCTGGGCTTGTCGATACTGAAAACACTCCGCTTACCTAAAGACAGGTGTGCTCGCACAAATGTAAATACTGAAAGTAGCATGGCATAAGTACAGATCGTAAATAAAACCTCAAACTAGTTTGTGGCCCCAAGAAATAAGATGAATCAAGCTCGCTCGGGGGGTCCCATATACCTCCGGATGTGGATAGCGCGATAAATCAAGGAATGTATCAAGTACTCGGGGTCTTACGGGACACAAGTGGGCGTCGAAACCAAATATTATCTATCACCCACCGATGCCTCTGCTTATTTCAATTTTAGTTGTTAAACAGAAAATAAAGTGACGATAAGTAAAACTAGAATCATCTCCCACATCAACATGCGGCAATACATCGAATCGTGGCATATGACGACACACACAAGACTTGAGCAAGCAACTACGCCAAGTCCAACTATCTACCAAACAACAGGTAATAGGGTGTGTCCAAGGCAAAAATAGGGCTGCACGGTATATCACAGGTACGGAAACTAAAGCATCGCAACACAGATAGCAATAGATCAACAGGAGGGAATAAAGACTATAAAAGTAAGATAGGTAGAAAAGGGGGAGATGCTCGCCTGAAAACATTGCCGAAGGTTCAACTGAAGATCGGGGCGAAGCTCACATCAACTCAACGGCCTTATCCGCGAAGAACCAAAACACTAGAAGAAACACCGGATGCACTATTTAATACAACGGCAGAAGATCGGCATGATGCATGTATGATGGATGACATGGCAAAGGTGCGATGCAATTAGGTCATATTAAGTGGAACCGGGGTCCCGACACTTATTCAAGTGGTTCAAGTGGTTTAGCTACCCCGCAATTTAAATGTGGTATTAGCATGGCAAAAGATAGCACCGGGTTCGCTACACAAATTTAAATGAGGCCGATATGAGACTAGACTTGCCCGCATATGGACCCCATATTTAATTATTAGGTGAATCGGCATAAGGCCCCCAAACCACAGATATGCATGCGAGATGAATGATTTAATGCAACAAGTTGATATCATTTATAAAAATAGGGTATCGAGGAAAAGGGTCACACATTCAGGGTTCGGAGATCTTGTTAGGGTCCGACGAACTTGGGGTTCCGGGGTTCGGGGTTGGTCTCAGGGTCCAGGGTTCGACGGTTCGGTCTCGGCGGGAGCGTTATCGGATATCGGGGGTCGATCTTGGCGTTCCGGGAAGCCGAACTTGGTTCGGTGTCGAGGCGCATCGGATCTTCCGGGTCGGTGTCGTTCTTGTCGTCACGAGGACCTTGTTGGGTCTGTGGTTCGGGTCGGACTTGTCGTTCGGGATGCAGCACTTGGTGTCCGGGACGGAGTACTTGGCGTCCGCGAGGGAGTACTTGGTTCGGCGTCGGGTTCGGCCTTCGCCTCCGGGAACGGTCTTCAGGGTCTCGACAAACTTGGTGTTTCCGGCATCTCCGAGTCGAGGATCTGGGCATCCGGGTTCTCGGTCTCTGTCGTTGATGACGATCTTGGTTAGTCCTCTAGTGACCTCGCTTCATCGGTGGATCTTGTCATCACCCTGGTCTTGGACACGACACATACGATGGAGACCTTGGGGTACCATCTTGATCCTCAGCGGCGAACTTGGGGCTCGTCACCGGGGTCTTCCGGGGGTTCCGTGAGGTAGACCTTGTAGTACCGTTGTTGGTTGCGATATTGACGAGGCGCGATGTTCTTGGCTTCGCATCGGTACGAGCCCGGAAGATCTTGGCGATATTGGAACGGTCCTTGGTACGTAGCTCTCCTCTCAGGGACTTGGGCATCGCCATGGAGCAGCGACTTTGCACGCGCGTGACATCAATCAAACATCACATCACCGGGGCATCGAACGGCCACATCTCTGCTAGAAAACGAGGTCGAGGAGGCGGGACGACGAGGCTAGGCGAGCAGGGACGTCAAGGGGTGGCCGGCGGGAGGTGACAGGGACCTGGCCCACGGCGCGCGGCGAACGCCCAGGCCACGGGCGACGGGGACGGCCGGGGCTCGCACGCAGGGAGGCGCCGGCGACCGGGGGAAGAGCTTGGGGGGGCTCGCGAGGGCATCGGCCAGAGGGAGGTCGCGGCCGGGGTCGACGACGAGGAGGACCGGCGGGCGGGGTCGAGGACGGGCGACCTCGGCAGCGGCGGAGGAGCTGGTGGCGAGCCGACGACGCGGGCGACGGCGCGTGGCGCATGGGCGCAGCGCAGGTGGGCGCGGTGCTCGCAGACGGTGGGGCGGTGGCGAGGCGCTGGTGGCGCTGGTGCGCCGGCCGCTGGGACGACGGAGCGAGGGCGAACGCTGGGGCGGTGGAGGTGGAGCGGCCGGGCGAGGTGGAAGCTCGTCGGGCGGCGAGGCGAGGAAGGAGCCCGGCGAACGGCGGCGGCCTTGGCGAGGAAGGAGGCGAGCGCCTGGGACCGGACGGGTGAGCGGGCCGCGCGGGTTAGAGGGAGGGCCTTGCAGAGAGGGACATGCGGAGGGCAAGGGAGGTTATGGCGGGAGCGCCAGACGCCGGGAGGAGGCGGCGAGGCTCAAAGGGAGAGGGAGAAAGGAGATGAGCGGGGGGCTCGGCGCGTGCGGGAGGGGCGGTAGAGAAGAGGAACAGGGACGGGGTGGGGGAGGGGGGAGGTGAGCGTGGGGCCGGCGAAGGTGGGCCCGGGTGGAAGGAGAGAGGAAAGAGGGTAGGGAGGCTGGGTGGCTGAGGAAGAGAAGGAGGTGGGGTGGGACCCGGGGCCACGGGGTGGGAATCAGGCGGTGGGGGCTGTGCGTAGAAAAGCGTGTGTGCGTCGTGTGTGTCGTGTGTGTGGCCAGGGAAGGGAGTGAGGAGAGGGAGAGGGTTGAGGGGGTTGGACAAGTGGCAGGATAGGATTGGAGGGGGAGAGGGAGAGGGTGAGGTGGCACAGGTTGATTGGCCAGGGTGATGTGGAGAGGGGTGAGGGTAGAATTTCTGGTAGGAATAGGATTTAGAAGGGCGGGTACAGCTGGACCGATTTTAAAAAAAACAGGGGTGGTCGTTCGGGTCTACTCGGCCCGTTCGACTGCCCCACTTAAAATAAATATAAATTTTATTTATTTCAAACAAAGCTTTTGCAAACCGATATCGGGCAAAACAAAATATTCCGGCGACCCGGATTTTAATGTTTGAATCAAGAGGGGGCGTTTTAGAAAACAAAACGGGTGTTGCAAAAATAGTTTTGGCAAACAATGCATGATGATGACGATGCAATGCACAAATTCAACGCGATTTTCTAGTAGTGGTTTTGCGGGATGCCACAATTCGACACCACTAACAAGGGATCTCGCCCTCGAGATCCGCCTCATGGTACCGGAAGGAAGGTCGGCGAACTGCGTCTTCGCGCTTCGTGTAGATCCTCGCGACACCACTAACGAGGGTTCACCCTCCATCTTGAAATCGGCGACACCACCAACAAAGGGTCGTTGTTCCTGATCGTCGAGGGAACACTCCGGAGAAACAAAGGACGAAGATAGAGGCATCAAACGATAAGGCCACCCCTAACTTTCGTTAGAAGAGGGAAAAGTTACATTGATCCACCAGTTCGATGTACAGAGCGAACAGTAAGAGTCGGGTAGGGTGATCAGTCCATCCCGTACCCACACTATCAAATCTATACATGAGTAGGAGAATCAGGCAACTCAACTCTCGAGATTTAGACTGAAGATCTTCATAGGTGGTATCCGGAACAAAGGGATGCTGCCAGCAGAAATCGTATGAAAGACGCAATGATTAGGTTCCGCGATGGTTCCATTGGCATGAACAACACATGCTCAAGGTATACTCCAACTTCACCAAGCTCGTCCTTCTCATATGTTTTTCAACGACACTGATATCCGGCAAGGAACACATATGGATAAAGATCTCAAGAACAAAAGATCGGATGAAGGGTACAACAGACAAGTTGCGGATTGATGATCGTAGCACCTCCGTTACAAAAGGGGAGAAAGAGAAACCCTAAAGGTACGACGGAAACCCAACCACGAGAAATCCTGGACTCGAAGAAAGAGAAGAGAGCGGATTCGAAACACGCAGGGGTAAGAGGAGAATAGCAGAGGGGTAAGGAGTAAAATCAGACCTAACCAGAACTATCCAACCGATTTTGCAAAATAGTTTTGACACTCTACTTCGGCCGTTAGCTAAGGTTATCCTACAGGCTGGACTTGTGGGGTATCGCAACTGCTGAGCTCTGATACCACTCAGAACACCTCGATCGGACCTATGCAAGTTTGAGCAAAATTCGCCAAACCCGCATAGAAACGATTCAAAGGTGCCCACCAGGCACTTTCGTGCGGGTGGAAAGCAAAGTAATAACATTACACAACAGTCCTCGATTGGACCCACAGAACAGATATATATATAACAGCGACTCCAGGAGTCAAGAATACAGATATATTATACAAGATCCAAATCACCTTGAAAACGGTAGAGCGTCCGACTACGGACAAGAAGCAAATGGGGCTAAGAGCCCTGAAGAATAACCAATGGCGTCCTTAACCCTGCCCAGGCCAAGCCGGAAGGGTAACCCTGCTAACGACGTCGATCTCAAACCTGCTTAAACAAAAGGGGTGCCGACAAAGGGCAAAGGAAAAAAAAAAGGAGCGTCAGTACTAAGGCCAGTACACGGTGAGGCTAGAATTCGGCGGTCCTCGCCTACATAGGTATGGTGGACTGAGCGGCAGCGGCAGCATGCACTAAACAACCTATAGAGACTCGATACAACTGGCGGTTATCAGAGATGGATAAGAATGACCTATTCGGAACCATCCTGATACTATCATCAAACAAACCCATCCTGGCGTTTCCCCCTCGAGACCAATCGAGGAAGTCAACCGAGGAACTCACACAGTTGGCAGTTTTACTTATTTAGTTATAGTTGCGGCACTTTACTAGTCAGGTTTTGGATAATCGTCCTGATAAAATAAGCAGTGGGCACTTTTAGTTCACCATTCCGTTGTAGTTGCAGCAATTACTAATCAGATACAGATAGTATGAGATAAACCCAAAACCCAGCAGTTGTTGGTACTTTTATTCAGCCATTTCGTTGTAGTTGCAATACTTACTAGTCAGGTACAATGGTCGCAAGCGACACTCCAATCAAGCAATTGTGGGCAGTATTATTTAGCCATTCCGTTATAGTGAAGCTGTTTACTAGTCATTATAAAGTCAAATTTATAGCAATAAACTTTAGTTATGCTTGTCTATGATCGAGATACTGTGCTCCAAGTCGTCCATATCCGCGGACACGGCTTTCAGAAAGTTTTACCCGGCCGGGGTGCACCAATAGCAACACACGCTCGATCAACCTCGGAAAAACCAAATCAAAACCCAACGAGGCTTTCACGACTGAACAATCACAGGATTCAGAAATATTTCAGGGGGCCACCCCATTGAGTAGATCCCGCAACGGAGTAAGCAAGCTCCGAGACGGGCTCAAGGTTTGTGTCAGTGGCTGTAAACGACTGGGAACCCGAAAGTGTGGCTGGGCTTGTCGATACCGCGAAAACACTCCGCTTACCTAAAGACAAAGGTGCTCCTCACAAATGTAAATACGTAAAGTAGCATGGCATAAGTACAGGATCGTAAATAAAACCTCAAACTAGTTTGTGGCCCCAAGAAATAAGATGAATCAAGCTCGCTCGTGGGGTCCCATATACCTCCCGGATGTGGATAGCGCGATAAATCAAGGAACAGGTATCAAGTACTCGGGGTCTTACGGGACACAAGTGGGCGTTCGGAAACCAAATATTATCTATCACCCACCGATGCCTCTGCTTATTTCAATTTTAGTTGTTAAACAGAAAATAAAGTGACGATAAGTAAAACTAGAATCATCTCCCACATCAACATGCGGCAATACATCAGCAACTGTGGCATATGACGACACACATCAGCACTTGAGCAAGCAACTACGACACGCAAGTCCAACTATCTACCAAACAACAGGTAATAGGGTGTGTCCAAGGCAAAAATAGGGCTGCACGGTATATCACAGGTACGGAAACTAAAGCATCGCAACACAGATAGCAATAGATCAACTGGAGGGAATAAAGACTATAAAAGTAAGATAGGTAGAAAAGGGGGAGATGCTCGCCTGAAAACATTGCCGAAGGTTCAACCGAAGATCGGGGCGAAGCTCACATCAACTCAACGGCCTTATCCGCGAAGAACCAAAACACCGGATGCACTATTTAATACAACGGCGTAAGATCGGCATGATGCATGTATGATGGATGACATGGCAAAGGTGCGATGCAATTAGGTCATATTAAGTGGAACCGGGGTCCCGACACTTATTCAAGTGGTTCAAGTGGTTTAGCTACCCCGCAATTTAAATGTGGTATTAGCATGGCAAAAGATAGCACCGGGTTCGCTACACAAATTTAAATGAGGCCGATATGAGACTAGACTTGCCCGCATATGGACCCCATATTTAATTATTAGGTGAATCGGCATAAGGCCCCCAAACCACAGATATGCATGCGAGATGAATGATTTAATGCAACAAGTTGATATCATTTATAAAAATAGGGTATCGAGGAAAAGGGTCACACATTTAGGGTTCGGCGATCTTGTTAGGGTTCGACGAACTTGGGGTTCCGGGGTTCGGGGTTGGTCTCAGGGTCCAGGGTTCGACGGTTCGGTCTCGGCGGGAGCGTTATCGGATATCGGGGGTCGATCTTGGCGTTCCGGGAAGCCGAACTTGGTTCGGTGTCGAGGCGCATCGGATCTTCCGGGTCGGTGTCGTTCTTGTCGTCACGAGGACCTTGTTGGGTCTGTGGTTCGGGTCGGACTTGTCGTTCGGGATGCAGCACTTGGTGTCCGGGACGGAGTACTTGGCGTCCGCGAGGGAGTACTTGGTTCGGCGTCGGGTTCGGCCTTCGCCTCCGGGAACGGTCTTCAGGGTCTCGACAAACTTGGTGTTTCCGACATCTCCGAGTTGAGGATCTGGGCATCCGGGTTCTCGGTCTCTGTCGTTGATGACGATCTTGGTTAGTCCTCTAGTGACCTCGCTTCATCGGTGGATCTTGTCATCACCCTGGTCTTGGACACGACACATACGATGGAGACCTTGGGGTACCATCTTGATCCTCAGCGGCGAACTTGGGGCTCGTCACCGGGGTCTTCCGGGGGTTCCGTGAGGTAGACCTTGTAGTACCGTTGTTGGTTGCGATGACGGGCGCGGCGATGTTCTTGGCTTCGCGACGAGCCCGGAAGATCTTGGCGATATTGGAACGGTCCTTGGTACGTAGCTCTCCTCTCAGGGACTTGGGCATCGCCATGGAGCAGCGACTTCGCACGCGCGTGACATCAATCAAACATCACATCACCGGGGCATCGAACGGCCACATCTCTGCTAGAACACGAGGTCGAGTAGGCGGGACGACGAGGCTAAGCGGCGACGCGTCGAGGTGGCGGCGGAGGTGAGGTGGACTGCCCACGGCCTGGGCGAACGCCAGCACGGCGACGGACGGCCGGGCTCGACGCAGGAGGCGCCGGGGAAGAGCTTGGGGGGCTCGCGAGGGCATCGGCCAGAGGGAGGTCGCGGCCGGGGTCGACGACGAGGAGGACCGCGGCGGCGTCGGGTCGAGGACGGGCGACCTCGGGCGGCGGAGGAGTTGGTGGCGAGCCGACGACGGCGGGCCACGGCGCGGCGCCGGGCGCAGGGCAGGTGGCGCGGTGCTCGGCAGACGGTGGGCGGTGGCGAGGCGCTGGTGGCGTCGGCGGCGGCCGCTGGGACGACGGAGCCGAGGGCGGTGAACGCTGGGGCGGTGGAGGTGGAGCGGCGTCGAGGTGGAAGCCGCGGGCGGCGAGGCGAGGAGGGAGCCCGGCGAACGCGGCGGCCCTTGGCGAGAAGGAGGCGGAGCACTGGGACCGGGCGGTGAGCGGCCGGGCGCGGTTAGCAGAGGCGCGCGGCAGAGAGGGGGCGCTTGGCGGAGGGGCAAGGGAGGTTGCGGGCGGAGCGGCGACGCCATGGGAGGAGGCGAGGCTCGAAGGCGAGGAGAAAGGAGATGAGCGGGGCTCGGCAAGGGAGGGGCGGTAGAGAAGAGGAACAGGGACGGGGTGGGGGAGAGGTGAGGTGAGCGTGGGGCCGGCGAAGGTGGGCCCGGGGTGGAAGGGAGAGAGAGGAAAGAGGGTAGGGGAGCGCTGGGTGGCTGAGGAAGAGAAGGAGGTGGGGTGGTGGGACCCGGGGGCCACGCGGGGTGTGGGAATCTGGGCAGGGTGGGGGCTGCTGTGCGTGTAGTGCGTGTGTGCGTCGTGTGTGTGGCCAGGGAAGGGAGTGAGGAGAGGGAGAGGGTTGAGGGGGTTGGACAAGTGGCAGGATAGGATTGGAGGGGGAGAGGGAGAGGGTGAGGTGGCACAGGTTGATTGGCCAGGGTGATGTGGAGAGGGGTGAGGGTAGAATTTCTGGTAGGAATAGGATTTAGAAGGGCGGGAACAGCTGGACCGATTTTAAAAGAAACAGGGGTGGTCGTTCGGTCTACTCGGCCCGTTCGACTGCCCCACTTAAATAAAAAATAAATTTTATTTATTTCAAACAAAGCTTTTGCAAACCGATATCGGGCAAAACAAAATATTCCGGTGACCCGGATTTTAATGTTTGAATCAAGAGGGGGCGTTTTAGAAAACAAAACGGGTGTTGCGAAAATAGTTTTGGCAAACAATGCATGATGATGACGATGCAATGCACAAATTCAACGCGATTTTCTAGTAGTGGTTTTGCGGGATGCCACACTGTAACTCGGCGTATTGCCATTATAGTGATTTATAGTAGGAGTAGGATTCCCCCACCGTCGTGGGATCTGAACCTGGGTAAACTGTGTTACCTCATATCTGCCTACCTTCCGCCTTACCCCACGTCTCTAAACACGCTTTGTGAGGACCCCTCCATGGCGTACTCGTCGGCAATACCACGACACCCTAGGGGCGGACATGGGAACGGCGGGAGGAAGCTTAGTGGTTTGGGGTGTGGCAAGAGGAACCATGGGGTTTGGCTTGAGAGACTGCAAAATAGTCATCATTTCCTCAAACTTGGACATCATGGATGTCTCCAATTACTTGAGGTCATATATGGTGGCCAAGTTCTTGGAGTTTTCATTCTCACTACCCCCTTCGTCGGCCATCGTATCTTAGGCGGTAAAGCACGAAATAAGAGCCTCGGCTTTGATACCAATTGAAAGTACCGACTTTGAATCAACTAGAGGCGGGGGGGGGGGGGAATAGGCGACTACCAATTTTTAATTTGTTACTCAATTTTAGGCTTGGCAAGAAGATAAGTTCTCTAGATATGCAACTAGGTGAATAACCTATATGCTAGAGAACCAACAACAAGCACAAGAATGGTCAAGAGAAAGTAGTAAAGGTAAGGAACGAGATAACTAGAGCGGGGACACAGAGATGTAATTCCCGTAGTTCACTTCCAAGGAAGCTACGTCTATGTTGGAGAGGTGTCGGGGCCACACAAGGTCACCCGAGCGCCACAAAGGCCTCACCTTCTTCTTCGGTGAGCTCCCCCACAAAGAAGGCCTCACAATCCACTAACCGGTGACCTTGAAGGCGCCAACTGAAACCTTTACAACAAGGTTGAGGGGGGAGCTCCACAACTCAATTGGAGGCCCTCAACGACACCACGGAGCTTTACAACACATGCCCTTAGCTCTGAGGATTCCCTGCATCGTCTAGGGTTCCAAGAAACCCAAGAGCAACAAGATCCACAAAGGATAGGTGGGGGGAATCAAATCTTCTTTGGTGGAAGTGTAGAACTAGGTCACCTCTCCCACCTCTAGTGAGGATAGGGAGAGAGATCTAGTGAGGTGAAGCTCTAGTATTAATGGAGGAGAGAGAAAATTGAAGAGTTAGGTAGGAGGAAGAAGGAGGGCGCCTTAAACAGCCCCCCTCCAAACTGAACCATTGGGAAATTCGCGACCTCATCGGAAGTTCCGGTGAGGGGCCGAAAGTTCTGCCCAACGTTGCTCCAACGGTAAGAAGACCATTGACGCATGCTCCAAAACCTGACCGGAAGTTCCGGTGAAACTGCCGGGGCAAATTCCGGTCCAAGTTCCGTCAAATAGAACACTTGCAGACAAAAGTATTCTGAACCTGAGCGGAACTTGGAGCAGAACTAGGGGCGAAACAACTGGGTCGCAAAACATGCCTGACCGAAAGTTTCGATGCCTGGGCGGAAGTTCCGCTCAGTGTCTTAGTGGAAAAAGCAAAGGAAGTTACTGACCGAAACTTCCGGTGCTACTTCCGGTGGAAGTTCCGTCAAATAGAACATTACCATACAGTAGGTTCGGAACTCTAGCCGGAACTTCCATCGGAAGTTGGACCGGAAATAATTCCTGATCCAACCCACAGAGCATCCTGAGCAGAACTTCCGGCTCCTGGCCGGAAGTTCCGATCAGACAAAAACTGCTCCAACTGATCAGAAACTCGCTCTCTCGCTGATGAATAGGATGGTTGTGGCGGTGCAAATATGGTTTGTGCAAGAATATATGATTCCCCATAGCCTTCCGAGGTGGATCCCCTCTTGATAGTACGATGATCTAAATCAATAAAATGAGAGAAAGAGAAAAGCGAAAGACCACCGTCTTCACAAGATTCCAAGAAGAGCATCCACACACTCTATAAGCACAATCAAAAACAATTAACCTGAAACTCAAGCAGGTTAGATCACAAGTGGGATTGTCATCATCACCAAAAGTAGCAAGGGAAAACATAGTCCTTTCAACAAGCTTTCTCGATTATGGGGAAGAACAACTAGATCCTCACCTAAGACCAAGTGAGGGAGATCATGGCTGAGCTCCAGCCTGACCCCGAAGAGGATGAAGAAGGAGAGCAGCAGGATGAGTAGGAGCAAGAGCAGCACAATCCTACTTGGGAAGGATAGCAGCAGCAACATGAAGGATCCTGGAACCCATGGCCCAATCAGCAGCAACAGTAGCAAGGGTTCAACGACGTCCCCTATAAAGAATTTCTGCAGCTCAACCAGCGCGTTGGGGAGATACACCACACTCTTCAGGGAGTGAATGAGGATGTTAGTTCCCTCACTAATAGCTTTAGTCACTTCATGACCAACTTCCCCAACTACTACCAGCAGTACCCGTACCAGCCGCCGAATGACGACAATAACTAAGCCTGGTAACAGCCCAAGCTTGGGGAGGTTTGAAAACCTCCAAACTTTGCATTCATATTTTTACTTCTTATTTTGATTTATTTTACTTCTTTAAAAATTGCATGTTTACTTTCAGTTTTGCACTCCTAAATCAAAAACACAAAAAATAGTTGTAACTTCTATTGCAAATTTGTTTCTTTGTCTATCTCATAAATTGCTCAATTTCAGGTGACTTGGCAATAGGGAAATATAGCGGGGTTCAACTCAAATACAAGAACGAAGTAAGTAAGAGGAGGTATCACATTCCTTTCATCACCTCTTCTGCAATTTTAAATTGACCCTGCAACTATTTGCTTGCTTGCACTAGAGTCACTCTCCACTTAGCTTGTTATCGTATAAATTCTATTCCTTTGCTAGTGTCTCCTTTTTAGCTTTGAAATAATGAGCAATGAACTTGGTTAAAATATTTCTATCATTTCTACAACAAGAAAAAACATCCAAAAGATGACTTGAGTCCATGTTTAGCCCAAAGGATTTGATTTTAGAAACTACTCAACCCCATTGAGCTTAATGTAATAGACTTGATAACACTTTTGAATGAAATTATTTGATAAAATTGATGCTTTGAATTAGTAGAGATTATGCCACTGTTTTTCTAATAATTAAATTAAGATATTGCTTTACTCGTGTCATTACAACACTGTCGTGCTCCATGAGGAACTACTAACTCCGCTGGCCAATGAACGATCTAAATTTGGAAAACCACTTGATTTCGGCTGAGTTATGTAAGCGTCTGTAGCTGCAATGCTATGACGAGTAATTTTTTTAGTTTCCTCGTGGTCTCACGTTCCAAGTGAAGTTGTAGTACTCCTCTAGCCCATTATTGCTCAATAGTTTTCTATTGGCATGGTCACGAGTATGCAACATAGTCCCAATTAACATGTTAAAAACATTGGCATAATTTCTCTATGGAAGAGGTGAAATTTTTGAAAAGCAAGGAAAGGAAAGAGGTGCTTTGAGAGTCTTGAAATTTTGACTGTGGGAATAGATGAGTTGTTCTTGAGTTGAATGTTTCTAGTGCCAAATTGAGTACTCTTAATTGATTAAAGAAACAAGAGAAAAAAGTCTTTCACCTCTCAACAAAGAGAGAAACCAAAAGAATTTGTTTCACTTTCGTAGCTAAACTATTAACACTTGCTCGGGCATATAATTTATTTGCTAGCAAGGTATACGTGGTCAGGAAGTGGACTCAGTGTAATCTTGTGAATACTTGTATGATCATGTTTAAGATTGTAGGAATTGTGAATAAAGGAATTTGTTACCAATTCGAGCTCGTAAGTCCTTTTATTTCAGTTTCGAATCTCTGCTATTCTTCTCTATTTTCTTGTCAGTCGAGGGCGAGCAACATCTAAACTTGAGGGAGTTGATAGCTGTGAGATTCGATATTTTAATGTTTTTTCTTGATGATTTTTGTCTTGATTTGATGGTTTTCTAGCTTTACCTAACGCTAATACTTTGGTAGATAACTTGGTTTTTAGTGTATGTTTCAGGTTCTGAACATCAACAGAAGGTTTCAACAGTAAAAATAAAATATTCAGAAGAAAACAAGCAAGTCTCCTTTTGGAAGCAATCAAGGACGACAACCAGTAAATTTAACGACCAACTATACGACATGAATATTTTTCTGGCCACATAGTTTTGTCCGTATAGTTGCCGCTGCCTTCATCCTATCAAAAGGAACATCTTTTGTGAAGGAGGCATACGCGAAAACATAACACAATAGCCGCAATTCCATCTAGAAGGGAGAAATAAGAGATTCAGAGAAGAAGGGGAAGACGTTCTCCACCTTGCTCCACGATCTTCGACCTCCTAGCCACAACACACCCATAGTCATTACTTGTACTTGAGAGAGAGAGAGATCTTCACCTTGCAAGATCAGGGTTTGAGATTGTTTCTTCCTATATTGAATTATGTTGGATTGATTTTTCTATTCTTATTATGGATCTCCACGGTAATATTGAGAAGAACTCCTCTTATTTAATTATATTGATGATGCTTTCTTCTCTCATGTGTGAGTAAGTTTCTTTGGGCGTGGGACATGTAGGGGATTGGTGAGATGTGTTGTGCCTATATATTTCCCATTAATTTGTGATTGATTTTAATTATTATATTATGTGTTCTTGACTATCTGTGGGATGCCTAATGCTTGTTGTCCGATTAAGGGCCCAAACAACACGATACTTTGTTCTACATAGATAAGGTCTTGTTTGGTAGCAGACCGGCGCCCCCCCGAGTGACACGTGGATATCAATGGAAAACTAGTTTAACTCGAGGAGCACGAGGAACCATTGTTCCTATTGCACTAGTCGGATCCAAGGAGCTTAATTGCTAAGCAACCTAAAGGATCTTAATTGCCTAGTGACTGACCATGGTTTTGGTAACAGACTAGTAGGATTATTGAAGTTGGGATGAAATCTGCCAAGAGGAGTTCCGTCTGATTATGGGTTGCTCGCCTACACATACACTTATAAGATTATAATTGTTGCACTTATCACTCATCCACTTGGCACAATCACTATCACCATGAACTGTATCTCCCCGCGCCTGCTTTGTCATCTGCGGAAAACAACAAACAATCTAATCGTTCTTTACTTTTATGCTTTTTATTTCTAAAGTTTACATTTTAGTTTTATTTAAATGCATTCAGCTTAATCAAAATTTTCTGGCTCTAGTTTTACTTGAGAGAGAGAGAGAGAGGAGGGTGAGCTGGCCTGCTGGGCTGCGGCCTGATTAGGTTAGCTGGCTCTGTTTTTATTTGCAAATTTCTTTTCTATTTCTGTTTTGTATTTCCTCTTTGTATTTTTAGTTCAAATCTGTTTGGATCCATTTCAAAAATACCAGAAACTTTGTAAATCTCTATAAAATAGTATGGGGCCCTTTTATTCCATTTGGGCTCCTTATTTTTTTGGTGATTTCAAAATCAAAACCATGTGAATGTGTTTTCAAATAGAGGAGGAAGATTAGGGTTTTAGGGTTTTGTTGTATTTATTTGCATGCATTTTAAGAGATGGCGATAATGAATGCATAAACAAACCCTAAATAATAAATAACTAAAACTGGGGAGTTACAACCCGAAATGACTCCGCGGCGATAAACTTTCGGATGCTGTGTATGCGACGCAAAGATAAGACCTACAGATACTTATGATGGCCTGGCAACGCACCCGACTATGCTCTGATAGTAATATTCCGTGTTAGTAGGCACAGTGAAAAATCCCGACAGACGCGTTGGGTACATAACTCAAAACACTGGAATCCGAGTCTTGTAAGACCTCCGCGGCCTGGGTCAAATTACACCAGCAATTTTCCAAATTCTAGTCTAGGGACTCGAGTCTGAAGTAGATCGTGTTGTTTTGTCCAAAGACAGTTAACTGACCCTGTTCCGTCGGGCGAGTCAGGCACACATATCAACAATCCCTATGAACCAACACATTGACTCGAAACTTTCGGATGAAAGCACCCGAAAGACTTAAGAGTCTCCAATCGAATCTATGATTCGACTGAACACTCAGGGACTACTGGTATGGGTATTCCCTATGGGTGCCTTGTGTTAGCCTACCCAGTATCATCCTGGCAGAGGCCCACACAGTCACCGGCTACGGATGGCGAAGCCTAGGAAGGATTCGGGTGACCTAGGCCCACAAGGATGCGACTTCTTGGGAACATAACCAACTGTAGATAGAATTTCAAAGGGTCAAACCCTAACTTGTAACCGACTCGACCTGGCCTCCCCATATAAAGTCCAGGAGGGCATGACGAAGGGGATTCACCTCAGAACCCTAGCATACACCACGCCAGATCCAATCTGCGCACCCTTGTAACCTTCGGTTCCGCCATCAATCAAGAACAGACAAGAAGGAGTAGGGTTTTCCCTCCACGGGCCTAAACCTGGGTAAACCTCGTGTCCCCGTGTTGCGAATCTGTTAGCCATTCCGCGATTTCCAGTGTCCCCTCCTTCTCCAAAACCCAAGTCCATAACAATGGGCATTGACGAGTCGAACCCTCGTCAGGAAGAAGCCAAGCTAGGACCCATGAAGCACCTCATTGGCTGGAGGAACCCAGGAAAAAGGATCCATTGGACCCCTCCACGTGGTGATGACATTACCGGCAGTAAAGAGTATCTTAGGCCATTTGTGCTGACCCCTTGCCGTATAAAAGGAGGGCCAAGGCCTTAGTGAAAAAAGGGGGATAGGTAATGGAAAGTAGTGAAGCTCTCTAAGGTTCCAGAGCAATAGAGGAGCAAGAGAAAGAAGTAGAGGAAGGATACCGACAATAGCCCCTCGCCATTGCCAGCGGTAGGCTAGATCTCGCTCCCTAGAAGAACAACCACCGTAACCATGTACATCATATGAGAAATACCACCACCAACAAGAATGAAGTAGGGCTGTTAGCCATCATGACGGCCTGAACCTGGGTAAAACCCCGTGTCATTGTGTATCCTCTTTCTCTCTGGTTATCTCTCTCATCTCCGGCAACCACCAAGGGAAGAAACGTTTGGGCACGCATTCCACCCTCTACGAACAACTAAAAGGGGG
Source organism: Avena longiglumis (assembly GCA_030063025.1). NCBI lineage: Eukaryota > Viridiplantae > Streptophyta > Magnoliopsida > Poales > Poaceae > Avena > Avena longiglumis. The sequence continues at coordinate 447,570,072 of CP125974.1, read as the reverse complement.
TATGCAGTATCCCAGATGTGCATCTTCACATACATCACATTTGGTGCACCAGGTAGAGGGTTCAGCCGCCTTTGCATCTCTTCAATCTCCGTCTAGTAGCGTAGGAAGATTCAAATCACTCGTGGGATCGCCGAGAGCGTGCTAGCTAAAGCAGAGCCAAGTCACTCCGGGCTTGCTGACGGCGCTCTAGCCTCATATCTGCCCCGAGAACTGGAGTCCAGGAGTGCAGGACGCAACAAGGTGCTCAGAGGAGCGGCATAACAGCATACAAACAAAAATCTAAGTATCTTGCAACTACTTACATGCATACTCATCACATCGATTGCTCGAAGAGCTTGGTGGCATAATACAGAAGAAAAAGTATAGCCTAGTGCTAACCACTTTTCCATACAGGGGTAAGAGCAACTCCAACAGCTTACCCATATATGGGTAAGCAAAAGTTGTTTGGGTAAAATGAGCGAGAGGGTATAGGTAAGACAAATCTTGTTTGCTCCAACAGCTTACCCTTTTTTTGTCTAGACAAAACATAACCCGGTCCTCAAAATTGAATAAATTACAGTATAATACATGTTTTTACACTAAGCACCTTGGATGGAAAAGAGAAAACGCAATCGGGTCCTTGCCAATTTGGTTACTGTGAAAGGAGGAGCTCCGGCGAGCAACCTCCCTTGGCGCGGCGGCGACCATCCACGTGGGAAGGCCAGGGGCACGGAGGCCTCATGTGACCTCCAAGCGCAGCTGACAGCCTTCCATGTGGCCATGGGCGCGCCGCCACGCTGACGGCCTCGGCCTTGCTTCACAGGGGTGGTCGGGAGGGAGCATGGGAGGTGGAGGAAGGTGGTCGGCCGGGGCTTGGGGGAGCTTGGCCATGCCAACAAGGCCCTCGTCGCTGCGGATCGGCGCCGGTGGAGCACCGACGGGGGCGGCTGCTGCGACTTGTTTTTGGCCTAATTGATGGCAGCTCGGGCACGATGGAGGCAGGATGGTGGCGGGGAAGAGGAGTGGCAGCGCACGGGGAGGTCACCGGCGAGCGGACAGACGACAGTGACCGGCGATGGAGTTGGGCGGGTCGGGGCGATTTTTCCGTCAGGGCGGTTGGAACCTCCCGCCCTTGTTTTTGCTGATGTGGCACAATATGGGTAAGAGTTGCCTCTTGCCCAAATTTTGTGTCCATCTACCCATATATGGGTAGGAGGTGACAAAAAATGGGTGATTACCCAAAATTTTGTGGTGGGGGACCACTTATGGCTAAGCTGTTGGAGCAATTTTTTGCCCCTCTTACCTAAAAAAAGTTGTTATTGTCCTTCTTACCTATATATGGGTAAGCTGTTGGAGTTACTCTAAACACAAAAGAAGATATAGGAGAGCCGACGGCAGGGCTTCTCAGCCTCCACCGGCGGCACGCGCGTGAGGGAAGGTAGGCTTCACCGTCCTTCCACCACCAGCGACCTGGTTGGCGCAAGAGTACCCACTCAACTACCTTTGACTAGATCTTCGTGTGGATTATGGATCTCCTATAGGATTCTAACGTAGGGCCGTTTTAGATAGATGAATATTCCATAAAAATTTCCAACTGAATATTCCATAAAAAATTTCAATTGTATCTCTCTCATACCCAATACACTTATCTACTCCCTTAAATGCACGACCTTATCTCCACAGTATACATCTCATCCGATGGGAGTTGGTTCATGGATGGTTAGGCGGGGCTTGCCTCCTATCAAGAGAAAAGAAACACCAGCGAGGCAGCGACATCCCCCAATCCCAAACATGAGATGCTCAATGGTGGTATTGTGGATCCTACATCCGCAGAGTTGCCAACGAGTAGCCTTGGCGAGGCGCCGGATGGGAGGAAAGAGCTGCCATGGTAAGGAGGGTCCGACCGGGACGAGGCACATGGCGGGAGGAAGAAGGATAGCGGGAGGAAGTAGTTGTGCACCATGAGCCGAATTTTTCAACTGAAGGCATGGCCATGGTTGTCAGGACAGCTCGGCAACGACGGTGCAAGAGGAGGTCCGTCCTACCAGTGGCCGGGGCTCCTCCGAGTCATTGGTTCATTTTTTAGGTGCGTCGAAGGGGACGAGGGCAAGAAGATTTGGAGCAGCTCCCACCGGACACCGTCCGGTGACCTCCCACATGTTGATTGAAGGGCATCATCATTGTCGTCGGTCCGGTATTGTCTTCTCCAATTGGTCAGTACATGCGCTCTTTTCTGTGGGCACATCTTGACTCGAGGAATAGATTGAAGGTAGTTCTTGATAATGTTTAGCATTGTTAATTTTAAAGATTATTAATTTGGTGCAGGGCTAACATCGGGGATGCACTCCAGCCTGACCAATGACATCATGATTCACCAAGTCGAGCGGCGTCCATGTATGGAAGAACAACACGGTGGCGGGCGCCTTCACAGGCGTGGCGGTCCTACTGACTTCGGACAACGCATCCCAAGAGCAGGTTGTGAAGTGCACCATCACCGGCGCCAGTGCTCCATCGGTGGGACCCTGATCTTGGATTGGTTTTTTCTGAACTTGATCTTGGATTGCTTAATTATGTACGGTTGGGAGAGAAACAGAAGCGGACAATTTTGTACATACGTTGGATCGGAGAAACCCGATCGACCAATTTTCAGTTATTCTGAGGTTTTCCTTAAGTGAGAAAAAGATTGATAGGGCTAGCAAAAAGAAAGCAATGTGGTGGATGCTTTCCAAGTCACATGGAGCACGGATTGGAGAAAAAATTGAGTATTCCCAGTTAATCAGTATTTCCGTTTATTCCCATCACTTTGCCAAAGGAAACAAGATCTATAGAAATCCAATCATTTTCTTACATCTTTAGGTATTTTCAGAAAAGATAATATAAACATTGGTACATTATTAGAATATAATTGATTAGGACCAAACGAATCACCATAAGATAAAAGCTTGCCCTTCCAGCAGCCTAGCTTCCATTCGATTCTAGTCTCTACTAAATACTAATCTGAATTTTTAAGTTTTCTATAGTGAATCGGTATTTACCGAAAAGGTAGAGAATCAGCCTCACAACCAAAAATTTCTCACAACCAAAAATTTCTTTGTAATGTTGTTCCTCCTCTTTGGCTTTCCCAAAATAGAAAATCTCGCTTTTTATGAAAAAATTATCTTTAAACCCAATAATTGTTCGAATATACATAATATTAATTTCATGCCCACCGTCTTCTGTAGGTCATGCTCCATAAATAATACTAGGTCGATATGCGCGCTTCGCCACGCCGCCTACATTCTATTTGGCAGAGTGTGGTAGGTGTATTGTACTCATTGCCGGTAACATATTTTGCTTTGTTTGTGTTACCATAAATTAAATATATGAGCATGTGGGGTTGAGTGTTTTAATCGATAGACAAATGTGTCATCTACGTGTTAGACATATCTAAAACTGAGAGAACTGACCTTAAATCGCAAGAAGCGGGTCCTTATTTCATATTGAAGCTCATAAGCAACATAGGGGTACCGGTGTTTCTTCAAATAACAAAATATACATCGAGCAAACTTTAAATGAAAATACATCGAGCAATAGACCAAGTTCAGTACCACAAAAAACTGGCATATTACATGATCAAGATAAAAAAACTAATGATGTCAAAACAAGCTAACTTATAAAGATCACACGGTAACCTTGTTTGACTGTCTCAAAATCTATTTGGATTGCAGTGTTCCAAGGTAAGTTATAATTTTGTATTCAACACTTATAAGTGGTTGAATTATTAAATGATTAGTTTAGTTAACATAGACAATCAGATTACATATATAATAATTCTATGTTGGATTTACACTTGATATATTCCAAATTATTCACTGGTTTAATAAAATTTAGAAAAGAAGGTATGGCTGGAAGTTGCTAGAAATCTTTACGTAAAAGCAAGATATAATATGTAATCAAGTTTGATAATTTATGTACATCAAAATGAAAAATAAAAGTTCTGATATTTCTTTTGGACCCACTTAGTCGATGGAACCCGCTTGTTTATTAATCCTAGAGCATGCTCAAGTCAAGGGCACTAAAAATTTTGTTAACTCGCGTAGAAATTGTAGAACAACGTAGAACATGTATCAATTTACATGTATTCTCTGAGATATGCTAATATATTCAAAATCAAATTCAGTTGCAGAGCCTACGAGGGGCCAAAATTAGCTTATTCTGCTTTGTTTTAGGAAGACATACATGTTAATTATCGAAGTGACATGAAAGATGACAGTTTCTCGCAAGACGTGACCATTTCTCACCACGTTAACGCTCCATATTTTCCTTTGAGAGATTATTTCGTTCGGTTACTGTAGATTCCAGGTTCTGGCAAATTGCTCTGCACCGCTTCATCGCATGCTTCGTGAGCCTTCTCCTTTTCAATTCCTTCTTTTCTGCCATTTGTCCCTGATGTTTCCAGTCAAAGCGGTGAGGATGATGCGACATCTTCGCGTAGTCCCGCATAGGAGCGTCTCTACCCGCGTCGCTCCCTCTCTCTCACCCCCACCGTCCCACACTCTCACCTCCTCCTTATATTCCTCAGCACCAGAAAAGTGTGGCGACAGACAGGGGCACGAGGTCGGGGGCGATGTTGAATCGGTACTGGGCAGGTTCGACGCGAGGAAGCAGAGGCGGCCGACGCTGGATGCGGGAGCTGTACGGGAGGAGGTGGCATCATGAGTGGAGGGGCGGAGGGAGCGGAGGTGAGAGGGGGAGCTCGGGAGTGAAGGGGCCTTCTCCTTTTCAATTCCTTTTTTGTGCCATATGTTCCTGATTTTTTCAGTCAAAGCGGTAAGGATGATGCGACATATTCGCCTAGTCCCGCATAGGAGCGTCTCTACCCGCGTCACCACCTCTCTCGCACCCCCACCGTCCCACGCGCTCACCTCCTCCTTATCTTCCTCACCACTGGAAAAGCACGGTGGCGGATGTGTGCACGAGGTCGGGGCTATGTTGAATCAGTACTGGGAAAGTTTGAGGCGGGGAAGCAGAGGCGGCCGGCGCTGGATGCCGAAGCTAGATGGGAGGCGGTGGCCTTGTGAGTGGAGGGGCGGAGGGAGCGGAGGTGAGATGGAGAGCTCGGGAGTGGAGGGGCCTTCTTCTTCTCAATTATTTTTTTTGCGCCATCTATCCCTGATTTTTCCAGTCAAAGCTGTGAGGATGATGCAACATATTCGTGTAATCCCGCATAGGAGCGTCTCTACCCGTGCCGCCACCTCTCTCTCACCCTCACCGTCCAACGCGCTCACCTCCTTATCTTCCTTACCACCGGCAAAGCATGGTGGCGGGCGGGTGCGCTAGGTCAAGGGCGATGTTGAATCGGTACTAAGCAGGTTCAAAGTGGGGAAGCAGAGGCCGTCGACACTGGATGCGGGAGCTGGACGGGAGGCGGTGGCCTCGTGAGTGGAGAGCGGAGGGAGCAGAGGTGAGAGGGAGAGCTCGGGAGCAGAGGGGGCAGCACCCATTGCCGGGGAGATGGAGGAGGGGTTGGGATGCGTGGAGCTCGGGACTCGGGAGCTCAGGTGGAGGGGAACGGGGTCGAGATAGGGTGGGGGCAGGGATGGGAGAGACCATCCCGTAAGACTTTATTCAACATCTGAAACTGCATGGTTGAGATGATTCAGAGTGAAGATCAAACGGCCAGAAATGCGCGCGCGAGCAGATGGCCTCAGATGGCTCGCTTTTTCTCAACCTTAAGCTATAGTATAATAGTATCATCCGCATATTGAGAGATAAGATCATCTCCACTCCACTCGCCTACCCAGGACGCCGATCCAGACGCCGAAATTCGGTTCGGACGCCAAAAATCGGCCCAGTCGCGTACCCAGAGACCTATTTTCGTCCGGATTTCGGCGTGTTTTGGTCCGTCCTATCCAGGCCGAACCTAGGTTCCCGGGTTCGCCTTGGGGACGTCGGACGCCGCAAAAAAGGGCGTGGGCCAGCTCTGTCGGCGAGACATTCCCATTCCCACCCACTCCACTCGCCTGCATCGCCGAAGAGCTCCATACTGTCGCCATGACTTCGCCGACGGAGCTCCTGCGCGCCGAGACATGCCCACACCTCTAGCTACGCTCGCCGTAGTTGCCGCCCACCACCACGCCTTCCCCGCCGCCGATCTCGCCGACCTAGCCTCACCGTAGCTCTGCTTCGCTACGTGCTCCCACCACCACGCCCGCCAAGTGTTCGGCATTTGGCTGGATTCGGCCATGGACTCCGACGACGACGAGATACTCGCCATTGACTCCGACAAGGACGAGATACTCGCCATGGACTCCGACGACGAGGAGATGCTCGCCGTACTCCTGGAGGAGGAGAGCACCGAGGTAGCCGAAGGTGAAGAGCACTTGTAGATCCTCGCATCGCTCGCCCAGCTGTACATGCATATGGCGAAGCCGAAGCGCGATGGTTCGGCGCCAGGTCGCCGGAAGTGCAAGGCGAGAAAAAGGATAGAGGGCTACTGCATGTTGTACGCCGACCAGCCACTCCATGGAGAGGACGTGTTTCGCCGCCGTTTCAGGATGAGCCGGAAGCTCTTCCTCAAGATCGTGCATGCCATCCGGAAGTTTGACCCATATTTCCTTTGCAAGAAGGACTGCACCGGCTTGGTTGGGTTTTCCTCACTTCAGAAGTGCACCTTGGCGATGAGGTTGCTTGCATATGGAGCGCCGACTGGCAGTGCCGATGACTATCTCCGCATCTCCGAGTCCACCGCCCTTGATTGGTTGTATAGGTTATGCAGGGCAGTGATTGCAGTGTTCGGGGAACAGTACTTGAGATCACCCACTGTTGAAGACACTGCTCGGATCCTCGCAGTCAATAAAAGTAGAGGATTTCCTGGTATACTTGAAAGCATAGATTGCATGCATTGGGAGTGGAAGAACTGTCCATTTGAATGGCAAGGAATGTACAAAGGCCACAAAGAAGGTTGCACTGTGATACTTGAGGCAGTTGCTACATATGATCTTTGGATCTGGCACTCCTTCTTTGGCATGGCAGGATCGAACAACGACATCAACGTCCTCAACTCCTCAACTGTCTTTTCCAAGCTTGTTGAGGGTCATGCTCCCCCCGTGGAATTTGAGATTAGTGGGCACCACTACAACAAGGGATACTATCTAGCAGATGGCATCTATCCAAGATGGTCAACATTTGTAAAGACTATCTCAAGCCCAATGCTCCCCAAGCATTCTCACTTTGCCAAGGAACAGGAAGCTTGCAGGAAGGGCGTGGAGCGGACATTATGCTCCAGCAGAGGTTTGCAGTTGTCTGGTTCCCTGCTATGACCTGGTCGAAAGATCAGATGTGGGAAGTGATGAACTGTTGTGTGACCTTGCACAACATGATCATTTGAGGATGAGAGGAAGGATCCAGTGAGTTTGCTCGAGGAGGACGAGCCACACTACAAACAGGGTCCTCTTGCCGAGCCTGATCATCAGGTGCCTCCAACCTGGGATGCATTCATCGCAATGCGTCAGGAGATCCGAGATCCGGCGATGCATCAACAGTTGCAGGATGATCTTGTTCAACACTTATGGATACGCAAGGGCAACACGTCGTAGATGCTCAGCGTGAACTAGGCCGAACTTGTCCGAAATATGTTGTATTTTTACTTCTGGCCGAAATATGTTTACATTTACACCGAACTTTGGTCTTAAAATATTCTGTATTCATTGTATGACGAACTATGCCGAAATCTGGACGAACTTGAGCCGAATTTAAGCGGAAACGGACGACCCGGGAACTCGGCCTGGATACACGAGGAAACTGGGCGTACCCAGGTCAAAAACTTGCGCCGTCCGGCCAAAGTTTCGTCCGGATTTTGGCCTGGATTCGCCCAACGAGTGAAGATGATCTCCAACTTGACCGTCCTCTTTCACCCTTGCGATGAGGATGGATAGCATATCTACAATAATATTAAAAAGTATCAGGGATAACGGATCATTCTGCCGAAGACCTTTTCTTGTTTGAAAGAAATGACCAATATCATCATTAACACGGATTCCGACACTCCTCCCCTAAACAAAATGCTCAATTAATCTACACCACTCAGGGGCAAATCCTTTCATGCGCCAAGTTTGTTGGAGGAAAGACCATTTTACTATATCATAAGTTTTCACAAAATTGATTTTGAACAGGACCCCATCCATTTTCTTGCGACGAAGCTCATGAATGGTCTCATGAAGGACACCAACTCCTTCAAGGATATGTCGACTAGACATGAAAACACATTGAGTTGGTATAATTACTTTAGGGGCAATCCCCGTAATACGATTAGTACCCACTTTAGTAAAAAAATTGAAGCTATGGATTGATGGGGCTAGCAAAAAGAAAGCGACATGGTGGATGCTTGCCAAGTCACACGGAGCACGGATGGGAGAAAAAATTGGGAGCAGGCAAGCCCCGGCCGTCCGGTAAGGCATTCTCAAAATTTTCGTGCCGCGCTGGTAAACAGGAGACCACCAACTGCATGTAAAGGACCCTCATCACAAGGAAAACATTGACTGCATCCAGTGCTTATGGTGTTGAACTGGTGATTGGGTTGGGTTTTTTGATCATCTGCAGTTTCCTAGAGTTGGACCATGGCCACCTTCTGCCCCCACGCCCACGGGGAGCCTCCGCCGACCTCCGAGTTGTGCGGCCTGTCTACAGCGTGCCGGGGTCGTCCTTTGTATCACCGATGAGACCATGGGGCCGGCTTGCCTATCTATGGCGCGCGCACACCGGCTGTGCGAGGTGCAGGAGCTTCTTGCATGATGAGAGACGAAGGCCGTCGTTCTGGATGAAGCAATGGTGTTGCATGCGCAGATACAAGACAGTAGGGTTGGCATCGCATCAGTGGACGCCTGCACAGGCTAATGCTTGAATATGGCAGTGGCGGGCGTGAAGACTGTTTGGAAAAGAGCGGCAAAGCCAAGGCTGCGATGCTGGACTGCATGGAGTGGTGCTACACGGTGGTTATTAAGGCGTGGTTCTACTGCATTGTACTATACTAGCAACCGGCCAAAGCAAGTGTTCCACACCATGATCACGCTCGCCGACCTATAGAGCATCCTGTTTTACGACACCCGAAACCCCAACGATGGGCAGCTACAAGGCCTACAATACAAAAGTATGCATGTATCTAGAATTTCACGGCATAGTTACCTTGCTTTAATCATTACACAATGTTGGCTGGACTATTGCAAACTTTGTTCTTTTATATTTCTCTTATTTTTAGTATCCATGATTTAAGTTGTATTATCCAACACGTGCATTGCATGTGCACAATTACTAGTACAATTAAATAAGAGAGGAGTCCCGGTCATTTGATTGCCTGATTTACATTGGCCTCTTGCTATAAAAAACGAAAAGGAGGCAACATAGGGGGATCTAGAGATAATTAAGGCGCCTAATAAATCCTAAAAGGTTGAAGTTGGGGAAAACTACTCCCAATACATGCCCTATCCATGATTAGCCAGTAGAATTAAGAGAGATTTTTTTCATTAATAACCTATTATTCCTATGAACACAAGAGCATTCTATTTATAGTTTTTATTTGGTTAAAATGTCTTACATTGTGTTTGGATGCACAAAATTTAATTCTGGAATTGAATTCGGTGGAAATTCCAAATCCTGTCTGGAAAGGTAATGGCTTCCAAATCGATTTTTTTGCTTGGGTGGCTTGAAATTTTCTGTTGAAATTAGAGGTGTACCCATTTCCAATTCATATTTGGATGTACAAACCATGGAATTGGATTTTTTTTCTTTGGATAATATATATACTTGTGTACATGTATGAACAGTAACATGTATATATTAAAATGTATATATATTATTTTTCACATATAATAAAATTACAAAATTCCACTTTCTTTATGAGGGAGCCGTGTATCGTGGATGACGAGATAGTGCAGAACACAGGAGGCGACAGTGTGGAGAAACTCTAGCAAGGGTCTAGCATTGTGGATTGGCAGGAAACTCTAGCAAGGGTCTAGCATTGTGGATTGACAAGGAAACTCTAGCAAAGTTCTAGCATTCTGGCTTGACAGGAGCAGGCTACAGGTTTTGTTGTCACATCTCGTTTTTTGATATCCAGTCTCCAACACTTCAATGGTGGTTCGATATGATTTTTCCCTTATGATTCACTCCTTTTCACGCTGTGAGTTTTTGTTACTGAAGTAATCTACTTTTTTTTTTGTTTTAGTTCCTTCATGTCAACGTTAGTTATTATCTCACATGATCACTTTCTATCCGCGAAACATAGTTCGCTCAGACTAATGATAGAGATCACCATCGAGTTCAACATTGTGGACGGCGTCCCTGCTGCTACCAATGCCTACATGTTGAGCGAAGCTATACCATCCATCCTGACATCCCTTCTGGAGAAGAAGCGCACACTCGCATAGTCCATCTCCTATGTAATCTGGACGGCGACATCTCTAACTGCAGGTTTGCCTGGAAGGGTGCCAACGCTACTAGCAGCAATTAATATTTAGAGGTATGAAGGAAAATATTACCGTCGTTGTAGGATGGCTATTCCCTTCTTATATCAACGGAATAGTTTGCATACGAATGTCATGTCATTTGTGCTTTTGACATATGAGTATGTTGATCTACGCATGATCTTGATTTACCTTACGAACAGATCATCACGGAAGAGTTAGGCGTGTAGTGAAAATTCTACATTGTTGATTTTCTGGAGAATCTAGAGTGATTACCAAATATTATAGTTACTATGGCAGAAATAAGAGCTAATTACGGGCGCCAGATCGGAATCCTGGTCGATTCGCTTACTTGGCAATGGATTTCCAGGATTCTTGAGGGCATACGACATGTTGTGCTTGGCAGAAAATTAGTATCTTAGAGCATCTTCAACATGCGCGCTATATTTCGGCGCGCTAAACCTTGCTTCACCGCGCTGTAAACGGATAGCACGTGCTGCGCTGAAATTTGCTCCGCCGGACTCGCCAAAATGCAGCGCGTGCTCGGGCGGTAAAATGGTTCCTTCGTCGGGCGCGCCAAAATACAGCGCGCGGCGCGGAAGACAACTTTCTACACTACTATGCATTCAACAAGATCAAACACTCACATATAAATCATGAAACAAATAATCTACCAAAGTTCAAATGGACACGAAGTGCAACACACATCACATAGTTTAAGAACGACACACAACACGATGTAGTTTAACAACGACACACAATATATGGTTCAAATGGACACAAAGTGCAACACACAATTTGTATATCATAAATGCATCTCACACTTCCGCATTTTCCAAGTCGTCACCTTCTTTTGCTTCTCCTTCCTCGTCATCTTGGGTTGAAGGAGGAATAGTAGAATTCATGGAGGCCACGAATCCTCCCGGTGGTGCTCCCATAGTCCCATACACACCACTCACCGAGCCTCCCGTAGTCCCTCCGAAGACTCCTCCATAGCTTGGTCCTCCCATGCCGACCATGCCTCCCATGGCGGGCATGGGCATGCTTCCCATGCCGGCCATGCCTCCCATGGGGGACATGGGCATGCTTTCCATGCCGGAAATGCCTCCCATGCCGGTCATGCCTCCCATTCCTCCTCCAAACATGGGCATGCCTCCTCCAAACATGTCTCCTCCAAACATGCCGGCCGTGGGTGTGTTCATGTTGGCTATCAACAATCTCTTCTTGGCCAACACTTCGTCGCGAGCATGGTTGATGTACTCCTTTTGCCTCTCATCCATGTGGGAAGTATCCATCAAAAAAAGCTTCCTCTCCTCCTCCACTAGGCGTAGATGCTCCTCGTTGGCTTTCCTCTTCTCCTCCAAAGCCAACTTCCTCTCCTCGTTGGCGGCAAGCATATCCTCCAAAGCGGCTCTCTGAGCCTCCATAGCCTCTTTCTCCAAGTTTCTTGCCACCTTCCTATCTTAATTTGCTTGCAACCTTGCAGTTGCAATCCTTTCCATAGCAATCGCAATGTCATCATCTCCGGCCTTCTTTCCCTTCATATCTTTGGCGGTCTTCCTACCAAGCACATTCCTCCGCCCATTGTTGACCGAGTGCGGAGTGGATCTTCTCTTCTTGCCTTCGTCACTTGAATCATCATCATTGATGATTGTTGCATCAACGGTTGCATTGGCCGCCATAGTTGCCGTATCCAACTTCCCGCGGGTCTTCCACTTTTCGTAATTCCCTAGCACTTCATAGCAATGATGCAAGGTGAATGGCTTGCCAAGAATCTTGTTGACTTTCTTGTTCTTTTTCCCACATCCCTATACAATCCTTGAGCCATAGAGTTCTACAAAGCAAGCAAAAGAGAATAGATGAGCTATATGAACTACAACCGTATCCTTCACCTATGAGCCATATGGTCAACATATAGTAGAATTGCTTACCCTATCATTCTCATTTGTGACACTTGGGTTAATGACATCAACGTTAGCTTGCATGCCCGTCCATTTTTGGAAATCGGTGTTGATGCCGGACCAACGAGACCGAAGTGAACGCATGGTTCGCTCGTTCCCACTTGTGTTGTGGGCGTCGAAGTAATCCTTCATCCTCATCCAATATGTGTCTCTTGTTTGATCGGTATCGGTTGTTGGATCCATTCCAATTGTCAACCATGTCTTACAAAGCAACTTGTCCTCCACTATGGTGTAGTTCACCGACCAACCAGGATGGCGAGGTTCAATCAACCCTTCTCCTTCCTCATCGATGTCCTCATATTCCTCCCATCCCTCAATGGTTTCATCATGCATAAACGAAGATCCAACATTCATTGCCTCTATGAAAGACTCATCGTCGACTCTGCATTGCAATATTCTCTGGCTATGTATACATCTAAACTAAAATTTGGATGAAAAGAAGTGTTTTTTTACCTCTCCGGCATTTCCTCATACACCATATGTGCGCCGGATGGGTCGATGGACGGAGGCGCCGACGGCGGCTGGTTCGTCGGTGGAGGAGGCAGCGGAGGCTTTGTGCGGCGGGTCGCGGGCGCCTTCACTTTCTTCGGCGGCGCGACGGAGGCGGCGCCCACGGCTCCGTATGGGCGTTTGGACGACATCGCCTTCTTCCTCGGCGGTGCCCGCGCCTTGCCAGGAGCCTACGCGGCGGCGGCGCCTGTGTGCGGAGTAGGGAGGGGTCGGTGGGGTGCCGGAGGGCCCGTCCATCACCGAGATTGCGCCGGCGGCAGCGTGGAGGCGAGGGATTGGGCGGTGGGGCGGCGAGGCGCGGGGGAAGTTTAAGCGCGGGGTTTCTTCGCGCATGCGTGGAGAGATGACGCGCGCTGTAGCCGGTGCCCAAAGTTTAGCGCATGAGATTGTGCAAAAAGCCGTGCGCCCCAAAAAATTTACAGCACTGCGCCATTTGTCGCGCCTGCTGGAGGAGCGATTTCGCCTCCGAGCGCTGCAAATCGACGGTTTATATAGCGCGCGGCCTATATAGCGTGCCTGTTGGAGATGCTCTTAGCACTCGGCACGTTGAATATACTAGGAAGATGAGCATGGATGATTCAATCTCGTGTTTATTGCAGTATTTCTAGGATAAGGTGAATGAATAAAGATACAACACTAGCTTTTTATGTGCGGACATGGTAACAGTCGCACGTCACTTGCATAGTTAAAATAACATGATTGTTTTTGTAATCTGGAGTAAAATAATTATTAGGCCTGGCAATGCTTGTGAAAGTGCTAGTTAAATTATGTTGGAGCTGAGTCTACAAGCAGAAAAAACGACCCATTCCTGGTTTATTAGCACATTGATTCATTAAAGTTTGGTTTATAGTGCCTAGGGAAAACAGGTTGGGAAAAATTATAGACCAATCGGCCAAATCATTCGGCTCTATTAAAATATCTATTCCGCATAACTATCTTTGTGAAGTGCTTTACTATTCGGAAATGGTTTAGCCGCTCTGATTAAATTTAGTTTGCATTCATGTTGTCTTCTGAAGCGCTTCGGTTATTTTCTTGTAAAACATTTGTTAGTGTTATATTGTCAATGCCCAACGTGTCAACTGCTACGAGGGCATATGACAGATTTCATCATAGGATGTCAACGTTGTACATAGCAATCTATGTGGGCCAAGAGTGACTCCTTCCGACCCCTCCTCCTCCCGCACCCGCGTGGTGGCGCCACACCGGGCGGCCTCCCCTTCCCTCTAAGCCCTCCCTCCCGTGGTCTCTCCTCCCCGCCGTCGTCGCCCGGATCATCGCCAGGCAAAGACCTGGGGGCGTGACGGCGGCAGCGGCGTCCCTGATCGCGATTTGACGGGAAGGCGGCGGCGTTCGTCCCGGCTGGTTTGGCGGTGGTGTTACGGCGAGCGACGACCGGTGATCCTCGTCCCAGATGACGGCAGGCGACGGTGGGGATCTGGGCCTAGCCGCGATCTGTCCCGTACGTTGGCCTCGACACCGGCTCCCAGGCGACCCGGGCCTTGTCCGTGACACTAGGGCGCTTGGGGCATCTGCCCCTGGCATGGTGGTGGTGGCCTCCTTCTCCGTCGGAATGGTCGGCCGGGTGGTATTGCCGTCTTGCGGCGGATCCTGCTAGTTTTCGGCGGGTGGCGTGGGGGCTACTGGCTCGGTTTCAGTAAAGGAGATGGTCACGGATCCCTCTCAAGCCAAGACAATGATCTACCAGATGTTGGTCTCCATTGATCTGGTTTCCGTGTCGTGTTCCGGAAAGCTCCGCCGGCAAACTCCATAAGTGCTATCATGCCGTGAGTTTGTTGGAAGTATTGAATTCGGTCGTATGCACCCATGTTTTATCCTGATCGTTTGGTTTCAGAGAATGTGCTTCGAAGCTTTGTTGTCTATTATTATCATGGGGCATGTTCTCGTTCCATGGTGCTGACGGAGAAAGTCATGGAGACCGAGATCTGAGGACAGACAATGGTGGTTCGAGTCTAGGTGGTGATAAGAAATTGGCTAGGTGACTTGTGAATTTGAGCAGTGGCATGCAAGTGGGGACGACTGCACATGAGAGGTTCATGGTCATGGTCCTACCTCTCAGGGTGAAAACCCAGGGTCTGGCCTTAATTGGTTGTGTCTGACAATGGCCTTGTTGAAGGTATTGTTTTGAGAGCGCGTACTTTCTTCATGGTGAAAACCTAGATCTTTGATCGGACGATGACGGTGTTTGTGCACTGTTTCCTTCTTGGATGTGTCGTTTTTTGAGAAGCTGGACTTCTGGTGCTGTCTTGGTGGTGGTAGTACTATTGTTTCAATGAATGAGTCACTGTAGCATGGCTTTTCTTTTTTGTAATTCTTTTGTTTTTGCTGTGTGCATCCGTGTGGCCGCTAGGGCAATACGTTGTTGTAGAGCATGGGTGTAATTGGTATCATCTGATAGGCCAATAGTCCTATCAGAGAAAGGTGCTCGTCGCCGCTTTGTCCTCCGGTGATGATTGGATCGATAGAAAATTGGAAGTACTCTGGCAAGGTGGCTAGTGGCGTAGAACGTAGGCAAATAGTCATATAGTGTCTCTATGGGGTGTAGGTGCACACAACGCTATGAAGTATATGAAGGGGAATGAGGTGGAAGATAAGGAGAGAAACAGTATGGAGGAGAACCAAAGCACCGACTAGTAGTGTCCTCGAGGAGAATGCGAGATGTGGCATGGAGGAGGCTTGAAGAATAATAAAAGTGCATGATGTGTGGCTCCAAATTTAATCTAATTTTGAATATAGATTATATATCAACTTCTTTTACTATGTTTTTAGATCATATTGTGTTGTGTTATGCACTCTGATGCGATAGTTTAGAAAGGAAACATGGATACCAGGCGCAATAATAGGGAATAAAAGGAGGACATATGAAGCCTTTGTGATCTTCTTTAAGGAGACGTGTGACAGAGAGAAAGTGAACAAAGGATGCACCACGGACATTGAAGAGGGTTAGGTTTTGTTTATCACAACATAACTAAAAAACTACACATACGTCACGAGTGTGTTTATAAAAATATATGACAAGCTTCTAATCAATTCACACCTCTATATATGAAAATCTTTTATTTGACGGTGACATAGCAACTCATGGGTATTCAACTAGTATAGGGTAGTGTTTCTCCATGCTACTTACCAGCTATCCTCATTGTAGTAGCCATATGGATTGTGTTTTTCAATGTACAAGCTATGCTTTAAGTTAGCTGACCTTCAGCTAACCTTGTGTAATACAACTATAGTTCAAACTAAAGAATTCAGAACTTTACTACTGAAATAGAAATATTAACAATCAGTGCAATGCAAAATTTACTCCAATAGGGACCTTGTGTTGTATTGATGCCCTATCCATGCAAGACCTAGAAAAGAAACATTAATATCAACATGAGCTGATTTAAAAATCGAAGACTGCCACGCTAGTTCTGCACAAAGAACACAATACATGCACGTGACAAAAAAAAGCGAGACATTTTCTGCAAAAAAGAATATCAGTGATAAAAGGGGATGTACTAAAACAAAACATTGCGGTAGTTGAGACCATGAAGAATGGAGCTATCAGAAATGGCATTGCGGCAACGGTCTTTGATGACTTATCAAAATTTCGTTTGAACATGTACCACAGGAGGTAAAACATAGTAGCCATGAACTAGTTAGAGAGGTAGGATATCTCCTCCAGGGCCGGCCTGAGATATCGGGGGCCGGTGCATAGACCAAAAAATGGCCCCCCTGTATAAAATAGTTATAGAGATTATTTTGTATTATTTCGACAACAACCTATATATTGAACACAATTCTCTTTAAATACGCAACATATATCGTCTTATTGGTGACAATTATCCCTATCCACATACACTTTCTCAACAGATAAATAATATGATCTCTTTCGTTTTTGTCTCTTTTTATGACATACACTTTGTAGATGAGATCTTAACACGGAAGCAGAAACACAAACACTAGAAAAATTAGGACATGAAATTAATATTTGAAACAAAAGCACTTGCAGCAGGGATGAAATTAGGACAAATTAAATGAACAAAATCAGACTAATCCAAAGGGGATATACATGGTTTTTAAAGCGACCGAGCGTTTTAAAGCGCCGGGGAGCGCCTCGATGCCTAGGCGCTCGAAGAGCGAAGCGAGGCGACGCTTTATGGTGATTACTAAAGCGCCTAACAACACCACGGCCACCAAAAACAGAGCAGCTAAGGCCAGAGAGGAAAGAGACCAGGAGGAGGAAGAGGAGCATCTTGGTGCCCTACTGGGGAATGGCTGCGCCAAGCGGAGGAGAAGCCCTTGAGCTTGGTCGGAGAGGAGGAGGCCAGCGGAGGAGGGAGGAATCCACCGGAGCAGGAGCAGATCTAGAGGAGGACGAGCTGGCCGCCAGAGAGGGAGAGAGCATGTGTGTCTCTCTCTGAATCGTTTTGGTCAACCCTAGGTCTGTGAACCCTCTCCCCTCTTTTTTCCCTCCCAGGCAGGCCCAATTTCCCTCCCAGGAAGGCCCAATTTCCCTCCTAGGCCACCTAGATCGATAATTTTCCACGCCAGGGCGCCTCAACGCTTAAGCGACGCTTTAAAAACCATGGGAGATATAGAACTAAGTTCTACACTGTTGCAGATCAAGGAAGGATTTATTGAAAATAACATACTCCCTTTGTCTCGAAATAGACGTCTCAAACTTTGATAAAATTTGGATATATCTAGTACAGTACTAATTAGTGTCTAGATCCATCCAAATTTAAACAAATTTTTGACATTTATTTTAAAACGGAGAAACTATTAGAATATCTTCCTTCATTAATTACCTAATTCCTTCAAAAGGGCTAGAAATCTTAACAGCAGAGCACTGCCCAAGACTATGATTGAGAAAGAACAAGGAGATCAAGAGGCGGAAAGTCAAGACGATGCGAGGACCGATGAAGGCGGCATTGGAATCGATGCACAACTCTCGTTCATTAATTCATTCTAGGGATTGGCTGATTCAGCTAACAACTTTTTTTCTAAACCGATAGGCATGCATGTACCTGCACCGGCTCAGGACTAGTATTGATCTCCTCCTTCTGTTTGCATGGATTATCCTCCAGGTTTTATCTTACAGTTTCTGTTAGATGATGTAACGTTGGTTTCGAATGAATAAAGTGTGTAAAGTTGTCAAAAAAAAGGAATTAAGGTGGAGAAAGTAAACCAAATTATCATTGTTAACTACTATCTCTTTCCCTTCTCTAACAGCTTGGTGGCTCTGGTGTTGGTCAAATAGCAGTTCATCCGGCACTCGTAAAAAGGTTAACTAATTCAGCCCTAGGCACTATCATGATTTCTCAGATGCCAATTCTGTAACCGTCCTATTATTTCAAGGAACAACTACAGTTGCAGTGTTGCACTATATGGCCTTGGGAACATTAGAGATGAGCGTGTAAGCATGATGTTTCTGGTGTATTTCCATGGAGTTGGTGAATATAAATTGCATCTGTGCACATCTGTAAATCAGCCACCTCTCAACATCTTATTATGTATGTCAACACTTTAGACACCTTATTATTCAGTACAATGGATGCGACCTAAAATGCAAGATGGTATTCTTAGTATCTAACCGGTTAAATATGAGAAAATTACAAAAAAAATCACCATATTTGTGGTTAGGGTTTCAAAAAACAACCACTATTTGTTAGGGTTTCAAAAACCACCACTTCAGAACTAAAATGTAACAAAAAACATTGATCCAGTTCTGATCCACGGTAGACAGTCAAACTGACCGGTGGAACCTACTTTCCGGCTGACATGGCATATGCATTTTACAAAAAAAGACCCCCTACCTTATTTTGTGGCAAATACTGTTGGCTAATAATATTTTTTATTCATTCTCTTATGTTTTATGTCTTGCTTTTCCTTTTCTTTTTCCACGACAACCTCCGTTGACCAATCTATTTTGAGATTTGGAGCCCGTACGTGAACGGAGAGAGTAGAGGCGGCCGGACGCATGGCGAGCTAGAGTACACCGCCGGGGGCTGATGACCAACAAGTATAGGGGTGTATCTGTAGGGGTTCGTAGCATGGAAAACAAAAAATTTCTATCGCATACAAACAAACAAGCCAAGATCTATCTACTAGATTGTAGCAACGAGTCGATGGAATAACTTACCCTCGAAGATTCCAAAGTGTTTAACGAGAGCGGATTCTCGTGGGTGATGTAGTCGTACTCTTTCCGATCTCAAGATCGTGTAGACGATCCTTCCAGCGCCACGTTCGGCAAGCGCTCATGATCGGTCACATGTTCGATTTCTCGAAGACCTTCCTCTCCCTTGTTCCAGCAGCGGAGGTTGTAGCACTCTCCTCGCGATTCGGCCTGGCGGCGCATGGTACAGGAAGTAGAGGGAGATCATGAGGCTTCCTTAAGCCGGTGCGAGTATGGTGGAGTTTATGAGAGAGGCTATTAGTGGTCTAGTAATTAGACACACCAATTAGAAGGCTCTAAACCAATTAGAAGGCTCTAAACCGCTGGCTAAAGCAATTAGAAGCTCTAAACCAAAACGGCTCTAAACCGGAGATCTAGAGGTGAAACTTGTGTGTCTCTAGGAGGAGCCCTGCCCCTCCTTTTATGGGATGGGGTGGCGCCTTGAGGGAGGAGTCCCTCCCCAACTCGGCCTAGGGCTGGCGCCGGCCTGGAGGAGTCCAACTCCTCCTCCAGGTTGGTTCCAACTCCTCTTGCTTGTTTCCCACAGTTTCTTGTTTTGGCAGTTTGACTTTCAAACTGGACATTTGACTTTTCTGTTTTAGGATTCAATTTAATCCTTTATTTGGGACAGCAAGAACACTTAGTACATGATGCAATCATTCCAATAAGTAATGACACATTCATGTACCCCTCCCGGTCTTGGGACAATCCGGAACCTTCTAGAATATTCGATGAAAACACGGAATCATTCCCGAACTCAAAGCAGGACTTTCCTTATATGAATCTTATTCTCCGGACCATTCCGGATCACCTCGTGATATCCCGGATCCCATCCGAGACTCTGAACAACATTCGGTCTCTTTCTCATAATACCATAACTACTCAAACAACGTCGAATCCTTAAGTGTGTCTCCCTACGGTTCGTGAATTATGCGGACATGATCGAGACACTTCTCCGAACAATAACCAATAGAGGAATCTGGAAATTCATATGGCTCCCACATATTTCTACGATTACTTTGCGATCGAATGAACCACTTACATACGATACCAATTTCCCTTTGTCTCACGATAGTTTACTTATCCGAGGTTATGATCGTCGGTATCTCTGCATACCTAGTTCAACCTCGTTACTGATAAGTACTCTTTTCTTGTTCCCGTGATATGTGATCCCTTGTGACCAAGTCACATGCTTGCAAGCCAATTGGATGACATTCCACCGAGAGGGCCCAGAGTATATCTATCCGTCATGTGGATGGACAAATCCCACTCTTGATCCATGTGTTTCAACCAACACTTTCCGAACACTTAATGCCACCTTTATAGCCACCCGATTCACGGTGTGGTGTTTGATGTCATCAAAGCATCCATCCGGTAAAGGTGATATGCATGATCTCATGGTCGAAGGAATTAGGTTACTATGTATCAGAAAGCATATAGCAATTGAACTATTGAAATGACTTGATCTTTATGCTACGCTTATCTATAGGAGTATGTCCACCATATCATTCTCCTAACGATATGATCTTGTTGTTGATAACATCTCAATGTTCATGATAGGGAAACCACAATCATTAATCAACCAACAAGCTAGTGAAGTATAGAGGCTATACTAGGGACTTCAAATTAAGTTTACAAATCACACAAGTATCAATGTTTCCTTGTTAATACCATTATAGCATGAATGTAAACATTTATCATAAACACAAAGATATAATAATAACTACATTTATTATTGCCTCTAGGGCATATCTCCAACAGTCTCCCACTTGCACTAGAGTCATCTAATCTAGATTACATGGTAATATACCGAACACCCATGGCAGTTTGGTGCTGGTCATGTTTTGCCCTCGGGAGAGGTTTAGACAACGGATCCGCCACATTCAGATCTGTGTGTACTTTGCAAATCTTTATATCCCCATCCTGGATATGTTCTCGAATAGCGTGAAAACGCAGCTTGATATGCTTCAGCTTCTTGTGTGACCTTGGTTCTTGCGCATTGGCTATGGCGCCTATGTTATCACAGTAGATAGACATTGGGTCCAGCGCGCTTGGAACCACACCCAGCTCTGTAATGAACTCTTTCATCCATATCGCTTCTTGTGAAGCCTCCGAAGCAGCCATGTATTCCGATTCAGTTGAAGATCTCGCCACAACGCTTTGCTTTGCACTCCTCCAGCTAACTGCTGCACCATTCAAAATAAATACATACCCAGATTGTGATTTAGAATCATCTGGATCGGTGTTCCAACTAGCATCGGTGTAACCATTAACAACGAGCTGTTCATCACCTCCATAAGAAAGAACCATATCCTTAGTTCTTCTCAAGTACTTAAGGATGTTTTTGATTGTCCAATGATCCACTCTGGATCACTTTGATATCTGCTAGTTAAACTAACGGCATATGCAATGTCGGGTCTAGTACATAGCATGGCATACATTAGAGATCCTATGGCTGAGGCATAGGGAGTCTTACTCATCCTTTCTCTATCTTACGCGATGTCGGGACTTTGAGTTTTACTCAAGGTCGTATTGAGCAACATGGGCAAGAACCCTTTCTTGCTTTCTTCCATTCCAAATCTCTTGAACTTTGTCCAAATATGTACTCTGTGACAATGATATTTGGCGTTTGATCTATCTCTATAAATCTTTATGCCTAATATGTAAGCTGCTTGCCAAGATCCTTCATTGAAAAACTATTATTCAAATATTCCTTGACACTATTAAGAAGGTCTACATCATTCCCAATCAACAATATGTCACATACATATTATTAAGAATGCTCTGAGCTCCCACTCACTTTCTTGTAAATACAAGCTTCTCCATAAGTTTGTATAAAACCAAAACTTTGATTACCTTATCAAAATGTTGATTCCAACCGGGATGCTGCTTCAATCCATAGATGGACCGTTGAAGTTTGCATACCTTGTTAGCATCTTTAGGATCGATAAAACCTTTGGGTTGCATCATATACAACTCTTCATCAATGTCTCCATTGAGGAATGCTGTTTTGACATCCATCGCCATATCTCATAATCATAATATGCAGCGATTGCTAACATAATCCTCACAGACTTTAGCTTCTACCGGTGAGAAAGTCTCATCGTAGTCAACTCCTTGAATTTGTCGAAACCCTTTTGCGACAAGTCGAGCTTTATAAACGATAACATTACCATCGACATGTTTTCTTCTTGAAAATCCATTTGTTCTCGACAGCCTTCCGGCCATCCGGTAAGTCCACCAAAGTCCATACTTGGTTTTCGTACATGGATCCAATCTCGGATTTCATGGCTTCTTGCCATTTATTGGAATCTGGGCTCATCATCGCTTCCTCATATGTCTCGGGGTCATCGGTGTTGTCCACCACCATGACATTCATAACGGAATCATACCAATCTGGAGTGGTACGAGTTCTCGTTGACCTCCGAGGCTCTGTAGCAACTTCAACCGAAGTTTCATGATCATCATCATTAGCTTCCTCTCTTATTGGTGCAGGCACCACAGGAACTTCTTTCGGTGCTGCGCTACTCGCAATTTCGAGAGAAGGTTCGACAACCTCGTCGAGTTCTACTTTCCTTCCAGTCACTTCTTTCGAGAGAAATTCCTTCTCTAGAAAGGATCCATTCTTAGCAACGAATGTTTTGCCTTCGGATCTATGATAGAAGGTATACCCAATAGTTTCCTTCGGTATCCTATGAAGACGCATTTTCCGCTTTGGGTTCAAGCTTGTCCGTTGTAACTTCTTTACATAGGCTTCGCATCCCCAAACTTTAAGGAGCGACAATTTAGGTTTCTTCCCAAACCATAATTCATACGGTGTCGTTTCAGCGGTTTAGACGGTGCCCTATTTAAAGTGAATGCGGCTGTTTCTAATGCATAACCCCAAAATGATAGCGGTAAATCGTAAGTGACATCATAGAACGAACCATATCTAAGAGAGTTCGATTATGACGTTCGGACACACCATTCTGTTGTGGTGTTCCGGTGTCAATTGTGAAAGTATTCCGCACTTCTTTAAATGCTCGCCAAACTCGTAACTTAGATATTCACCTCCACGATCAGAACGTAGAAATTTAATCTTCTTGTTACGTTGATTCTCTACCTCACTTTGAAACTCCTTAAACTTCTCGAAAGTTTCGGACTTATGTTTCATGAAATAGATATACCCATATCTACTCAAGTCATCCGTGAAGGTAAGAACATAACGATAACCACCGCGCGATGCTACACTCATTGGACCACACACATTGGTATGTATGATTTCCAATAAGTCCGTAGCTCGCTCCATCATACCAGAAAATGGAGTCTTAGTCATTTTACCCATCAGACATGCTTCGCATCTTTCAAGTGATTCAAAATCAAGTGATTCAAGAAGTCCATCGGAATGGAGTTTCTTCATACGTTTCACTCCGATGTGACCAAGGCAGCGATGCCACATATAGGTGAATTATCGCTGATTTCAAGCGTTTAGCCTCAATGTTGTTGATATGTGTATTTCTACTATCGAGATTCAATAAGAATAGACCATCTATCAAAGGTGCATGTGCATAAAACATATTACTCATATAAATAGAACAACCATTATTCTCAGATTTAAACAAGTAACCGTCTCGCAATAAACAAGATCACGATATAATGTTCATGCTTATGAGCACCAAATAACAATTATTTAAGTATAAAACTAATCCCGATGGTAGATGAAGGGGTAGCGTGCCAGCGATCACATCAACCTTTGATCCGTTCCCAACCGCATCGTCACCTCGTTCTTCGCTAGCTTCCGTTTTCTGCAGCATTTTTGTTTCGAGTTACAAATATGAGCAACCGAACCAGTATCAAATACCCAGGCACTACTACGAGTACTAGTGAGATACACATCAATAACATGTATATCAGATATACCTTTCTTCTTGATGTTGCCGTTCTTCAAATCCGCCAAGTACTTTGGGCAATTCCGCTTCCAGTGACCTTCTCCCTTGCAGTAAAAGCACTCAGTATCAGGCTTAGGTCCAGCCCTGGTCTTCTTCGTCGGTGTGGTAGCTTTCTTACCACCCTTCTTGAAGTGTCCCTTTTGCTTAGACTTGCCTTTCTTGAATTTGGTGGTCTTATTGACCAACAACACTTGGTGCTCTTTCTTGATCTCCACTTCTGCAGATTTCAACATGGCAAAGAGTTCTGGCAACGTCTTGTTCATTTTATGCATGTTGTAGTTCATCACAAAGTTCTTGTAACTCGGTGGTAGTGATTGGAGGACACGGTAAATCCCCAAAGCATTAGGAATCACTATACCCAAGCTTTGAAGTTTGTTTGCGTGCCCAAACATCTTAAGCACATGCTCACTGACGGAGCTGCCCTCTTCCATCTTGCAGTTAAAGAACTTTTCAGAAGCCTCATAGCTTTCAATTGCCGCATGAGTCTCAAAAATCAATTTGCTGCAGGTGGGTCACCCAGCGGTGCATCCAGCACATAGGTCAAATTACCAGCTGTGAGGACAATCCTCAAATTGCGGAACCAATCCGCGAAGTTGCTTCCATTGTTTTTCAACTTTTCTTTCTCTAGGAACGCATTAAAATTGATGGTAGGGGCTGCCATTGATCTACAACATATTTGCAATAGTTTAGACTAAGTTTATGACAAATTGAGTTCAAATTAATAATAAAATTAAACTAGGTGAACTCCCACTCAAAACAATATCCCTCACATTGTTTTAGTGATCACACGAACCAAATCCACCATATCAACACCGATCATCACGAGAGTTGACATAGTTTCAATGGCGAACAATCGACATGTTCATCACATCTACTATATGATTCATGCTTTACCTTTCGGTGATCCGTGTTCCGAGACCATGTCTGTACATGCTAGGCTCGTCAAGATCAAACCTTAGTCTCTGCATGAGCAAATCTGGCTTGCTCACGTTGTATACACTTGCAGAATCTAACACACCCGATCATCACGTGGTGCTTCGAAACAACAAGCTTTAGCAACGGTGCTAACTAAGGGTGAACACTTTATGATTTGAAATTGATGTGCATGAGGGATTATCTTATAATGCTACCGTCGTCTACTAAGCAATACAAGATGCATAAAGGATTAACATCACATGCAATTCAATATATATGTGATATGATATGGCCTTTCTTCTTTGTGCCTCCGATCTCCATCTTCAAGCACGAACATGATCTCCATCATCACCGGCATTGCATCAAGGTCAATGACGCTTCTCCATGGTTGTCGTCCACCGGTTTCAACTATTACAACTACTTTGAATAGACACACGGGTCTTAACATAAATTAAAGACAACCATATGGCTCCTGCCGGTTGCCGACTTACAATAAGGAACATTGCATACATCAAATATAATCACAATCATGGCCATATCACATCATCAGACACCCTCGCAAAACAAAGTTAGACGCCTCTACTTTCTTTGCATATTTTACGTGGTTTGGGGCTTTCAATAAGTGTCGTTCTAACTTACGAACAAGAACCACAACATTGATACTAGCATTGTTGATCACCCGTTGTAAATTGGATCTTAACTATGCTAGGAGAAACAGGCACCAAGAAAGCCACTTATGCAATACAAGTTGCATGTCAAGCGTGGAGCAAGTCTCATGAACGATGTCATGTAAGGTTAGCCCGGGCCGCTTCATCCCAACATACCGCAAGATGCAAAGTACACAAAAATCAATCTACAATAAAAGCATCAACGCCCACAATGACCATTGTGTTCTACTCGTGCAACAGATCTACATATAGACACGGCTCTGATACCACTGTAGGGGTTCGTAGCATGGAAAACAAAAATTTTCTATCGCATACAAACAAACAAGCCAAGATCTATCTACTAGATTGTAGCAACGAGTCGATGGAATAACTTACCCTCGAAGATTCCAAAGTGTTTAACGAGAGCGGATTCTCGTGGGTGATGTAGTCGTACTCTTTCCGATCTCAAGATCGTGTAGACGATCCTTCCAGCACTCCGCAGCGCTCCCAGATCGGTCACACATTCGATTTTCGATGAAGACCTTCCTCTCCCTTGTTCCAAAGACCGGAGGTTGTAGCACTCTCCTCGATTCCGGCAAAGACAACGGCGTGGTACCGGAAGTAGAGGGGAGATCCCGCAGGGCTTCGCCTTAAGCCGGTGCGAGTATGGTGGAGTTTATGAGAGAGGCTATTAGTGGTCTAGTAATTAGACACACCAATTAGAAGGCTCTAAACCAATTAGAAGGCTCTAAACCGCTGGCTAAAGCAATTAGAAGCTCTAAACCAAAACGGCTCTAAACCGGAGATCTAGAGGTGAAACTTGTGTGTCTCTAGGAGGAGCCGCCTCCTTTTATGGGAGGGTCTTGGCCAGGAGGGAGGAGTCCCTCCCCAACTCGGCCTAGGGCTGGCGCCCGGAGGAGTCCAACTCCTCCTCCAGTTGGTTCCAACTCCTCTTGCTTGTTTCCCACAGTTTCTTGTTTTGTGGTTTGACTTTCAAACCTGGACATTTGACTTTTCTGCTTTAGGATTCAATTTAATCCTTTATTTGGGACAGCAAGAACACTTAGTACATGATGCAATCATTCCAATAAGTAATGACACATTCATGTACCCCTCCCCGAGTGGGACAATCCGGAACCTTCTAGAATATTCGATGAAAACACGGAATCATTCCCGAACTAAAGCGGGACTTTCCTTATATGAATCTTATTCTCCGGACCATTCCGGATCACCTCGTGATATCCGGATCCCATCGAGACTCGAACAACATTCGGTCTCTTTCTCATAATACCATAACTACTCAAACAACGTCGAATCCTTAAGTGTGTCTCCCTACGGTTCGTGAATTATGCGGACATGATCGAGACTCTCCGAACAATAACCAATAGAGGAACTGGAAATTCATATGGCTCCACATATTTCTACGATTACTTTGCGATCGAATGAACCACTTACATACGATACCAATTTCCTTTGTCTCACGATAGTTTACTTATCCGAGGTTATGATCGTCGGTATCTCGCATACCTAGTTCAACCTCGTTCGATAAGTACTCTTTTCTCGTTCCGTGATATGTGATCCCTTGTGACCAAGTCACATGCTTGCAAGCCAATTGGATGACATTCCACCGAGGGCCCAGTATATCTATCCGTCATGTGGATGGACAAATCCCACTCTTGATCCATGTGTTTCAACCAACACTTTCCGAACACTTAATGCCACCTTTATAGCCACCCGCCACGGTGGTGTTTGATGTCATCAAAGCATCCATCCGTAAAGGTGATATGCATGATCTCATGGTCGAAGGAATTAGGTTACTATGTATCGAAAGCATATAGCAATTGAACTATTGAAATGACTTGATCTTTATGCTACGCTTATCTATAGGAGTATGTCCACCATATCATTCTCCTAACGATATGATCTTGTTGTTGATAACATCTCAATGTTCATGATAGGGAAACCACAATCATTAATCAACCAACAAGCTAGTGAAGTATAGAGGCTATACTAGGGACTTCAAATTAAGTTTACAAATCACACAAGTATCAATGTTTCCTTGTTAATACCATTATAGCATGAATGTAAACATTTATCATAAACACAAAGATATAATAATAACTACATTTATTATTGCCTCTAGGGCATATCTCCAACAGTATCGCAGTACTTTCGATAAATAGGAGTGTCGATCCTAACGAGGAGCAGAAGGTATTGACTAGTGGTATGGAGCAGGACCTCTCTGCAAATAATTAGCAAACGGATTTTTAGTGGTTTTCTGATAAGACAACAAAATAAAGAGCAAGTAATAAAGACAAAGAACAAACGCAGCAAGTGGCCCAATCCTTTCTTAGCAAAGGAAAAGATGGTGGAAATACTTATAAGGACCAAACGTTCTCGAGGACACATGGAATTCTGTCAAGTGCTTTCGCTTCAAATAGTTGAGTACTCTTATTTGGTGTTGTAAGTGTTGTGTGGGTGAACCTGTGCTAATGTACCGACCTTACTTGGACTAATACATACTTATGATTAAACCCCCTGCAAGCATCCACAACTACAGGAAAGTAATTAAGATATAAACCTAAGCACAGCCTTAAATCTCTGAGATCCTACGCTCCCTTATGCAATGGTGTCCTAACGGGGGTTCAGGTTTCTGTCACTCCGGCAACCCCACAATTAGTAGCCAAATACACAATGCATTCCCTAGGCCCATAAATAGTGAAGTATCATGTAGTCGACGTTCATATGACACCACTAGAAGAATAGCACCACAACTTAAATACTAAACCATTGAATAATAAATCAACACAAATCCACTAATAACAACATGACTTCTCCCATGTCCTCAAAAACTAAACGAACTACTCACAAGACATCATATGGATCAAGATCAAAGATGATATGGTGATGGATAACAATCTGAACATAAACAATAATCCAATGGTTCCACTTACAAGCATCAACTACAATAGTAATTAACACCGGGAAAGTTTTGTTGGAGACATGCCCTAGAGGCAATAATAAATATAGTTATTATTATATCTTTGTGTTTATGATAAATGTTTATATTCATGCTATAATAGTATAAACAAGGAAACATTAATACTTGTGTGATTTGTAAACTTAAATTGAAGTCCCTAGTAAAGCCTCTATATAATACTAGCTTGTTGGTTAATAAATGATTGTGGTTTCCCTATCATGAACATTGAGATGTTATTAACAACAAGATCATATCGTTAGGAGAATGATATGATGGACATACTCCTATAGATAAGCGTAGCATAAAGATCAAGTCATTTTAATAGTTCAATTTCTATATACTTTCTGATACATAGTAACCTAATTCCTTCGACCATGAGATCATGCATATCACCTTCACCGGAAGGATGCTTTGATGACATCAAACACCACACCGTAACTGGATGGCTATAAAGGTGGCATTGAGTGTTCGGAAAGTATTGGTTGAGACACATGGATCAAGAGTGGGATTTGTCCATCCATATGACGGATAGATATACTCTGGGCCCTCTCGGTGGAATGTCATCCAATTAGCTTGCAAGCATGTGACTGGTTCACAAGGGATCACATATCACGGGAACGAGAAAAGAGTACTTATCAGTAACGAGGTTGAACTAGGTATGCAGAGATACCGACGATCAAAACCTCGGATAAGTAAACTATCGTGAGACAAAGGGAAATTGGTATCGTATGTAAGTGGTTCATTCGATCACAAAGTAATCGTAGAAATATGTGGGAGCCATATGAATTTCCATTCTATTGGTTATTGTTCGGAGAAGTGTCTCGATCATGTCCGCATAATTCACGAACCGTAGGAGACACACTTAAGGATTGACGTTGTTGGGTAGTTATAGAATGATGAGTAAGAGACCGAATGTTGTTCGAGTCTCGGATGGGATCCGGATATCACGAGGAGATCCAATGGTCCGAGAATAAGATTCATATAAGGAAAGTCTGTTTGGGTTGGAGAATGGTTTGGTGTTTTCATCGAATGTTCTAGAAGGTTCCAATGTCCCAAGACTCAGGGGGAAGGGTACATGAATGTGTCATAACAAGTTGGAATGGTTGCATCATGTACTAGGTGTCATCACTGAACAAAATAAAGGGATAAATCAAAACCTAGTTTGAAAAGTCAAACGCCAATTTGAAAAGTCAAACGGCTATTTTGTTTGGTGGAGGGAGAGTAGGAAACCTACTTGGGGAGGAGTTCCCTCCCTTCACCGCCCACTTGAGACCGAGTTGGGAGGACTCCCCCTTGGCGCGCCCCCTCCACCTATATAAGGAGGGGCAGGGCTGCCCCTCCAAGACACAACACCACGCCCCTCTAAACCTAAACCCTAGCCGCCGCCCACCATAGCCGCCGCCTAGGGTTTCTCCCCTAGCCGCCGACTTGGGCTGCCCCAAGCCCTAGCCGCCGGCCCTAGCACCTCCTCCTTGGTGTGTCTAAACCCTAGATCATCGAGGCTCTCTCATAGTCCACCATACTCGCTCCGGCTTAAGGCGAAGCCCTGCGAGATCCCCCCTCTACTTCCGATACCACGCCGTCGTGCTGCGGGAATCGCGAGGAGAGTGCTACAACCTCCGCTGCCTGCTGGAACAAGGGAGAGGAAGGTCCTCGTCGAAAATTTAACGATGTGACCGAGAGGCAGAACGCAGCGTGTGGGAAGGATCGTCTACGCGATCTTGAGATCGGGAAGAGTACGACTACATCACCCACGAGAATCCACTCTCGTTAAACACTTTGGAATCTTCGAGGGTGAGTTATTCCATCGACTCGTTGCTACAATCTAGTAGATAGATCTTGGCTTGTTTGTTTGTATGCGATAGAAAATTTTTGTTTTGCATGCTACGAACCCCTACAGTGGTATCAGACCCGTGTCTATATGTAGATCTGTTGCACGAGTAGAACACAATGGTCATTCTGGGCGGTGGTGCTTTTATTATCAATTGCTTCTTGTGTACTTTGCATCTTGCGGTATGATGGATGAAGCGGCCCGGGCTAACCTTACATGACATCATTCATGAGACTTGCTCCACATTCAACATGCAACTTGTATTGCATAAGTGGATTTGCGGGTGCCTGTCTCTCCCATTATAGTAAAGATCCAATTTACAACGGGAACTTGATAGTTCAAACATCAACGTTGTGGTTCTTGTTCGTAAGTTAGATCGACACTTATTGAAAGCCCCAAACCACGTAAAATATGCAAAAGAAATTAGAGGCGTCTAACTTTGTTTTGCAGGGGTGTGCTGTGATGTGATATGGCCATGATTGTGATTATATTTGATGTATGCAATGTTCCTTATTATAAGTTGGCAACCAGCAGGAGCCATATGGTTGTCTTTAATTTCTGTTAAGACCCGCGTGTCTATTCAAAGTAGTTGTAATAGTTGAAGACGGTGGAAGACAACCATGGAGCAGCGTCATTGACCTTGATGCAATGCCGGTGATGATGGAGATCATGTTCGTGCTTGAAGATGGAGATCGGAAGCACAAAGAAGAAAGGCCATATCATATCACATATTATGAATTACATGTGATTCCTAATGCTTTAGGGATTTACCGTGTCCTCCAATCACTGCCACCAAGTTACAAGAACTTTGTGATGAACTACAATATGCAAAGCATGAACAAGCAGTTGCTAGAACTCTTCTCCATGTTAAAATCTGCAGAAGTGGAGATCAAGAAAGAGCACCAAGTGTTGATGGTCAATAAGACCACCAAATTCAAGAAAGGCAAGTCTAAGCAAAAGGGACACTTCAATAAGGGTGGTAAGAAAGTTGCCGCACCGACGAAGAAGACCAAGGCTGGACCTAAGCCTGATACTGAGTGCTTTTACTGCAAGGGAGAAGGTCACTGGAAGCGGAATTGCCCAAAGTACTTGGCGGATTTGAAGAACGGCAACATCAAGAAGAAAGGTATATCCGATATACATGTTATTGATGTGTATCTCACTAGTACTCGTAGTAGTGCCTGGGTATTTGATACTGGTTCGGTTGCTCATATTTGTAACTCGAAACAGGTGCTGCAGAATAAACGGAAGCTAGCGAAGAACAAGGTGACGATGCGCGTGGGAAACGGATCAAAGGTTGATGTGATCGCGGTCGGCACGCTACCTCTTCATCTACCATCGGGATTAGTTTTATACTTAAATAATGGTTATTTGGTGCCTGCGTTAAGCATGAACATTATATCGGGATCTTGTTTATTGCGAGACGGTTACTTGTTTAAGTCTGAGAATAATGGTTGTTCGATTTATATGAGTAATATGTTTTATGCACATGCACCTTTGATAGATGGTCTATTCTTATTGAATCTCGATAGTGGAAATACACATATTAATAACATTGAAGATAAACATTTGAAATCGAGCGATAACTCGACCTATATGTGGCACTGTCGTCTTGGTCACATTGGAGTGAAGCGTATGAAGAAACTCCATTCCGATGGACTTCTTGAATCACTTGATTTCGAATAACTTGAAATATGCGAAGCATGTCTGATGGGTAAAATGACTAAGACTCCATTTTCTGGTATGATGGAGCGAGCTACAGACTTATTGGAAATCATACATACCGATGTGTGTGGTCCAATGAGTGTAGCATCACGCGGTGGTTATTGTTATGTTCTTACCTTCACGGATGACTTGAGTAGATATGGGTATATCTATTTCATGAAACATAAGTCCGAAACTTTCGAGAAGTTTAAGGAATTTCAAAGTGAGGTTGAGAATCAACGTAACAAGAAGATTAAATTTCTACGTTCTGATCGTGGAGGTGAATATCTAAGTTACGAGTTTAGCGAGCATTTGAAGAAATGCAGAATACTTTCACAATTGACACCGCCGAGAACACCACGGCGTAATGGTGTGTCCGAACATCGTAATCGAACTCTCTTAGATATGGTTCGTTCTATGATGTCACTTACAGATTTGCCGCTATCATTTTGGGGTTATGCATTAGAAACAACCGCATTCATTTTAAATAGGGCACCATCTAAATCCGTTGAAACGACACCATATGAATTATGGTTTGGGAAGAAACCTAAATTGTCATTCCTTAAAGTTTGGGGTTGCGAAGCCTATGTAAAGAAGTTACAGCCGGACAATCTTGAACCCAAAGCGGAAAAATGCGTCTTCATAGGATACCCGAAGGAAACTATTGGGTATACCTTCTATCATAGATCCGAGGGCAAAATCTTCGTTGCCAAGAATTGATCCTTTCTGGAGAAAGAATTTCTCTCAAAAGAAGTGACTGGAAGGAAAGTAGAACTCGATGAGGTTGTCGAACCTTCTCTCGAACTTGCAGTAGCGAAGACGGAAGAAGTTCTGTGGTGCTGCAATAAGAGAGGAAGCTAATGATGATGATCATGAAACTTCGGTTGTAGTTGCTACAGAGCATCGCAGGTCAACGAGAACTCGTACCACTCCTGATTGGTATGATCCCGTTATGAGTGTCATGTTGGTGGACAACACCGATGACCCTGCGACATATGAGGAAGCGATGATGAGTCCAGATTCCAATAAATGGCAAGAAGCCATGAAATCCGAGATTGGATCCATGTACGAAAACCAAGTATGGACTTTGGTGGACTTACCGGATGGCCGGAAGGCTGTCGAGAATAAATGGATTTTCAAGAAGAAAACAGATGTTGATGGTAATGTTACTGTCTATAAAGCTCGACTTGTCGCAAAAGGGTTTCGACAAATTCAAGGAGTTGACTACGATGAGACTTTCTCACCAGTAGCGAAGCTAAAGTCTGTAAGGATTATTACGATTATGAGATATGGCAGATGGATGTCAAAACAGCGTTCCTCACTAGAGACATTGATGAAGAGTTGTATATGATGCAACCCAAAGGTTTTGTCGATCCTAAAGATGCTAACAAGGTATGCAAACTTCAACGGTCCATATATGGATTGAAGCAAGCATCCCGAAGTTGGAATCAACATTTTGATAAGGTGATCAAAATTTTTGGTTTTATACAGACTTATGGAGAAGCTTGTATTTACAAGAAAGTGAGTGGGATGTAAGAGGTCTCAACCTAATAAGGTAGATTCCTCCTGTGTTTACAATGCTAGTCCCTGGATCAATAGCTAGCATCCACAGTTAAGATGTAATATCAGGATACAAAGGTCATAATATAAATTTATAACCAGGAATAACATAAGTTTATTACATCAAACATAGCTCATTTGGCTATTACATTACATTGCAGTGGAATAACTATAGTCATGAGTCCTTCATCTTCAAAGTGCCACAGGCAGATGTTGGTTGTAGACTTTGTAGTCCTAGTCAATCAAACAATCTTCACTTAAAAACAATCAACCTGCAACATTACTAGTTACAGCCACAAGGGTCAATACATTTTGAATTGTATTGGCAAGCTTCACTTTTATGTATAATAAGAGTGGATACTATCAATACATGCATAATAGGCTAAGTAGAGTTTAAGGCTTATTTGCACAAAGCAATATTTTATCCTGTCTTTTCAAAAATGGTTTTAGTCCTTTGTCAAATCCCTTTTTCCAAGAATCCCTTGAACTCCTTGGTAGAAACTCAAGTGTTCAAGTCCTTGTCAAAATCTCTTGAGCCACTTGGTAACCCCAAGTGCAACAAGTTTTAAAATGTCATGAGTTCCTTGGTAACCCCAAGTACATCATGCTCTTGAGCACCTTGGTAACCCCCAAGTGTAACAAGCTTAACAAATCTCTTTGAATTCCTTGGTACCCCCAAGTGCATCAAGTTTTTATATTAGAAGTTGGAATGTCGAGATCTCCCATAGTTCAAACTTTAGTTGCTCAGTATTGTCCATAACCGGGGACACGGCTAAGTACTTAGATTTTATTAACTTCTGCAGAAGGAGTACACTTTACCCACATGTCACAATCCCATCTTGTTGCCACGGGGCCTCTGGATTAGTGCTCACCAAGATAGAGTACCGCATCGAGAGTGTGACGAAGTCTTTCCAAAGATCCTCCCATACATCATTGCTAGCTTGTCTTCACCCCATGAAGCATTCCATCCCCATGTCCGTAACTAAAGACAATGTATGGGTCTTCCTAATGTAGTTGACTAAGCCAGAGCCATAATAGCATGTGGTTGCACACGAAAGCCACAATTGGAGAAACATGTTCAATCTCTAAGTTTCCTAGGTGGTTTTCTTTTGGAGCACAACAAAAAGTGATTCCCATAGACATGGTTCCTTTTGTTGCCACCTTCTCCAAAACTTAAAGTATCCACCACCTAGGTGGTTCATTGAGTCCTTGTTTTATTATTTAAAACATAAGTCCTTTTCTCAACTTTTGTAAAATCTCAACATGTATCTCTTTTCAAAATAAAGCATGGCTAAGCATGTACAACTACAATATTTTCACTAAGGAGTGTATAGGGAATCCTATTAGGATTTAGCATAGCATAAGTAATAAGATATCTTTTTCGTGCATGTTTTCATAATCCACTAAGTATAATGAAAATAGTAGGATTTTAGATGATAGTGTCACTTGCATTTTTGGTAGGGAATGGTGGTTCACTCCTTGATCTTGCTAGTCTCACACTTTGCTATATTCAATACAAGTCAATCAAGCAAAACACAAAATCAACTAACATTTCAAACCAAGGTTAAACAAACAATTTCACACTCACAAAGCCATGGAATCTAAGTCATGCAAAGGAGGGTTCTATTGCAAGGTTGGTCTCTACTAGGTTTATAAACTTTGTAAGGTCCAAATTGGTCATTTACCAAAATGGCAAAGTCATTGGTTAGAGGGTTTTGCTCAAAATCTATTTTAAAACCCATTCAACATTTTATGTGGTGGAAAATAGTTTTATTAAATCTAAACCTTTAAGTTTTTCACCAAAAGTTTCTAACTCTCAAGATTTGTTGTTTTGGGTCAGTAGCTTTGAATCAAAATATTTTCTCAAAGTTTTATTCCCAAATCCTTTTTCATAATAACCATTATTTTTACTTGGCTAAAAATAGACTATTTCCATTAATCCAATTTAATTTTTCCAATTTCATTTTCAAAACTATGGGTTGGTTCCTAGGGTCAGTAAGGTCACAACATACCAATTTGCAAAAAGATCTAACCCTAAAATCAATTTTAATCAATTTTCCCACTCTAAATAAGCTCACATATGAATCTGCAAAAACAAGCAAACAAACAGATACTATTTTCCAAACTAAGGCCATGGTTGTTTAGGTCTTGCTCTCCTGAATCCAACGACATAAAATTTGTAATTTTTGGACGTGTGGTTTGAAAGTTACAAAGGTTTGAAGTTTGCAAATAATTCTGTTTTCAAATTTGTTTTTAAACGAAATAGGTGACACGCGTCTCGTTGCTATTCGCGGGTACCGCTTCGCGTGGATCACGGATGTGGGGCGTTGGATCTGATCAATCGCACGGTCCTGGACGTGTACCTCTTCGCGGTAAGTGATCTAATCGCGCTCGCCCGATCTAGATCCTACGGTACTCGTTCGCTTGACCAAAAGTGAGCGGCGCCGACGGTGGCTATCGGCGGCGCACGGCCAGGCGGTGGCGCTACGGCGGCTACAGGAAGCAAAGAGGAAAGGGAGAGTGCTCACCAGAATCGCAGGGCTGTGGTGATGCTAGACGTGCTGTTGGCTTGACAAGGCGCCGGCATCGCGCAATTTCGCGGAGTTGGTTCTGGCGACGGGCGGCTCTGGTCGAGGTCGAGGATGTCACTGGAGATCGCCCTAAGGCAAAACGAAGGCGCGGTCAGATGCGCAGGATCAAGACAATGTTATGTGCGTGATCGAGGAGTGAAGGGGCGGTCTGGTTCACCTGGTAATCGTCGTCGGGGAGGTTGCAGACGGCGGCGTCGTCGGAACTTGTCAAAGCCGACGTTTTGGGGCGCCCGTGGTTGAACGGAGGGCACGAAGAGCGCCGAGGATGGGGAGCGTGCGTGCGGTCGATGAAGCAAGGGAGGCGGTGTGGCGAATTGAGAGCTAAGCTCGTCGGAGACGGCGGCGGTGCAGAAGAGATTGGCGGCAGCCTAGGGGCAGAGAGGGAGTGGCGACAGAGGGGAAATGTGGAGGAGTCTTTGGCGCTTAATAGCGTGCATTCACGGCGAGGTTTAAGGCGCGGCATCACTGCGAATTGATCGCGGCTTTGAATGGCAGCAACTGCAGCGAGGGGGAAGACGTGGTCTGCGGGTGGGGAGGAAGAACAGTGGAAAGGGGGTCCAGTCGTCAGTGGGAAAGAAACGAGGGGAAGGGTCCACCCGTCAGTGTCTGTTTGAGTCAGTGCTTAGGTAGGAAAACGTTTCGCTGTGGATAGAGGAGCTGGGCTAGGCCTCCTGGGCTTGGCCAGCTGGGTCCAAATCCATTTTTTTTATTCTATAATTTTTTTTATTTTTTCTATTTCTGATTTCTGTTTTGAAATTTCAAACAACCAAATCATACTCAAATCAATTCAAACAATCAACAAACCTTGCAACTATGAATTTGGTTCTGTTCAGTAACATAAACCAAAATCCAAAAATAATAATTTTTTATTCTTTTTAAGATCCATTCTTTAATTTAAATAAAATGGATCTTTAGTTATTTAATAAAATAGGGTTTGTTTTAATTAATAAAATCTTCATTTAAAACCCAAATATTTTCAAAACCAATTCAGTAGGTTTTATTTGAAAGTAAAGAATATTTGGAAACTTGTTTAAAACAAAATAACATTTTAGGGTCCATTTTTAATCAAATATAATAGACTTTTATTATTAAATCAAATAGGATTTGTTTTATTGAAAACTTTATTTTAAAACCAGTATAAAACCATTCAGTAGGTTTTATTTGTGAATATCAAATATTTGGAAAACTTATTTTAAATAATTTAATAAGTTTTGATGTTTTATTCAAAATGGTAAACCTTTTATTTAAATAAAAATTTGGATATTAAATCCTTACTAATTAATTTAATTAAATCCTTGCAAAAAAAATTTAAAATAAAATGTTTTAATTCAAAAGCTTGGCCAAGGTTTTAATTTTGGCTTTATAAGTTATTCTATATTTATAAACTCATCTTTTCTTTTGAAAACCAAATCTCTTATTAAAAAGGTCTAAAATAGTAATACCAAAATATTTTATTTTCCTTTATTTAAAATGTTTATCTTTTTAAATCCTTTTAGGATTTTATTTAATTCAAATGGGTTTGAAGTTCCAATTGAATTCAAAAAGTTTCTTCTGGCTCTAAAAATCAATCAAAGTTTTATTTTATTAATTTATTTTCACATTACAAGATTTGGGAAATCTTGGGATGTGACAGGCTACCACCCTTAAAATAAATCTCGTCCCGAGATTTGGGGAGGCTAGGGTTACAAGCAAGTTCAAAACAACTAGGGTACTGCCACCCTTAAAATATTTCAAACAAAAATTACATATTGTCCTTCTTGGGATCCTGGGAAAAATTTCTCATAGCAAACATTTGCATTGAGTCCTTTGTTTCCATGCTTGATTCATGGGCCAAGGTTGAGCTTCTCCATAGGCTTGTTCAACTTGTTCTTCATCTTTTCTGGACAATTGCTTGCATAGTGTCCTGGATTCTTGCAGTTGAAACAATGAATGTCCTTGAGTTCTTTACGAGGCTCTTGTGGACAAGTTGCTACATAGTGGCCCAACTCTTTGCAGTTGTTGCACCACACTTGGTCAATCTCTTTATTCTTCTTGTTCTCTGGGCATCCACTGGAGTAGTGTCCCATTTCCTTACATTTACGACATTGTGCAAGGCTCATGTCTTGCTTTTGTTTCTTAGGTTTCTTTAGTCCTTTGAATTGGGTTGTCTTGTTGGAGGTATGAGTGGTCCTTTTCCTTTGGTAGACTTGGATCCTTCTTGTTTCCTTTGTTCCACCATGGCATAGATAGGACATTGATTAGGAGTATGATCACATCCTTCACAAAGGCAACAAGTAGCTTGAGAGGTAGGGCATTGTCCAATAGGATGTTCTTCTTCACAATTGGGGCATTGTCCTTCATGCTCCTTGGAAGTATGGTCCTTGTCTCCACAAATAATGCAAGCTGGGGCTCCATCTAGAATAACATTCTTGTCATCCTTGTTATCATAAACTCCTTTGGGATAGCTTTCTTCCATGCTAATCATTTGATTAGTCACTTTAAGCATTAGTTGGGATTGTTCCTCCAAAAACTTTTGCAGTGCTGGATCTTTATCACTATTGTTGGTTATGAACTGAGCTGTCAGTTGGTTCAACTGGTGTTGGGTTGCTATGAGCTCCTTCATGCTATCAGTTTGGTTGGTGTTGGTGTCATCAACCTTGGAGTCTTTGGGAGTAGTCATCTGTTTGGGTTGAAGGAAAATTAGAATAGGTAAGATATTTCTAAGGAGTCAATTCTAATCACACACATCACAATTCACACAAGCAATATGCATGCAATCATAAACCAAACACTAACAAACAATTTTGCACTCAAGCAACAAGGTTCAAGCTCATTCTTAGGTAGCAAAATACTTTTTGTTACACCACATAAGTTGGTGTGTTTTGTCTTAACTAATTTA
This sequence comes from Avena longiglumis, assembly GCA_030063025.1. NCBI lineage: Eukaryota > Viridiplantae > Streptophyta > Magnoliopsida > Poales > Poaceae > Avena > Avena longiglumis. The sequence continues at coordinate 447,530,974 of CP125974.1, read as the reverse complement.
TGGTGGTCCATCTATATGGTTCACTTGTGATCCTTCCATCCTTCTTGGTTGATCCTTCTTGCATGAGATCATGGTTTCCTTGAGAAAAGCTCTTGGTCACAATGCTTCAAAGTTGTTGATGGCTTCTTCTTATTTTGCATTCCCTCAGTCTCTAATTCTTGAGTAAGATTTTCCTTGTTTCACTTGTGGTCCTTAGTGATATCCAAGTTGGAAGTCTTTGGGAAATATGCTGAAGATGTTGAAGTCATTAGAGTTGAAGAAGTTGAAGAAATCCTTTACACATAGTGTAGTCTTGGTCATGGTGTAGGCTTTTCCATCAAGTTGAAGTAGAAGGGATGTAGAGTTGAAACCAAAATGGTTAAGGAAAGAGGTTACAAGTGTTTTTGTAAATAAGTTTTGGATCAAAATTTTACCTCCTATTTTTTTCTAAGGGTTTTTGTCCAATCCTAGGGTTTACAAATCCTACAGGCAACACAATGCTCTGATACCATCTGTAAGAGGTCTCAACCTAATAAGGTAGATTCCTCCTGTGTTTACAATGCTAGTCCCTGGATCAATAGCTAGCATCCACAGTTAAGATGTAATATCAGGATACAAAGGTCATAATATAAATTTATAACCAGGAATATCATAAGTTTATTACATCAAACATAGCTCATTTGGCTATTACATTACATTGCAGCGGAATAACTATAGTCATGAGTCCTTCATCTTCAAAGTGCCACAGGCAGATGTTGGTTGTAGACTTTGTAGTCCTAGTCAATCAAACAATCTTCACTTAAAAACAATCAACCTGCAACATTACCAGTTACAGCCACAAGGGTCAATACATTTTGAATTGTATTGGCAAGCTTCACTTTTATGTATAATAAGAGTGGATCCTATCAATACATGCATAATAGGCTAAGTAGAGTTTAAGGCTTATTTGCACAAAGCAATATTTTATCCTGTCTTTTCAAAAATGGTTTTAGTCCTTTGTCAAATCCCTTTTTCCAAGAATCCCTTGAACTCCTTGGTAGAAACTCAAGTGTTCAAGTCCTTGTCAAAATCTCTTGAGCCACTTGGTAACCCCAAGTGCAACAAGTTTTAAAATGTCATGAGTTCCTTGGTAACCCCAAGTACATCATGCTCTTGAGCACCTTGGTAACCCCCAAGTGTAACAAGCTTAACAAATCTCTTTGAATTCCTTGGTACCCCCAAGTGCATCAAGTTTTTATATTAGAAGTTGGAATGTCGAGATCTCCCATAGTTCAAACTTTAGTTGCTCAGTATTGTCCATAACCGGGGACACGGCTAAGTACTTAGATTTTATTAACTTCTGCAGAAGGAGTACACTTTACCCACATGTCACAATCCCATCTTGTTGCTGTTGGAGATATGCCCTAGAGGCAATAATAAATGTAGTTATTATTATATCTTTGTGTTTATGATAAATGTTTACATTCATGCTATAATAGTATTAACAAGGAAACCATTAATACTTGTGTGATTTGTAAACTTAATTTGAAGTCCCTAGTATAGCCTCTATACTTCACTAGCTTGTTGGTTGATTAATGATTGTGGTTTCCATATCATGAACATTGAGATGTTATCAACAACAAGATCATATCGTTAGGAGAATGATATGGTGGACATACTCCTATAGATAAGCGTAGCATAAAGATCAAGTCATTTCAATAGTTCAATTGCTATATGCTTTCTGATACATAGTAACCTAATTCCTTCGACCATGAGATCATGCATATCACCTTTACCGGATGGATGCTTTGATGACATCAAACACCACACCGTAACTGGGTGGCTATAAAGGTGGCATTAAGTGTTCGGAAAATATTGGTTGAAACACATGGATCAAGAGTGGGATTTGTCCATCCACATGACGGATAGATATACTCTGGGCCCTCTCGGTGGAATGTCATCCAATTGGCTTGCAAGCATGTGACTTGGTCACAAGGGATCACATATCACGGAGCGAGAAAGAGTACTTATCGAACGAGGTTGAACTAGGTATGCGGAGATCTAAGCGATCATAACCTCGGTAAGTAACATATCGTGAGACAAAAGGAAATTGGTATCGTATGTAAGTGGTTCATTCGATCGCAAAGTAATCGTAGAAATATGTGGAGCCATATGAATTTCAGATTCCTCTATTGGTTATTGTTCGGAGAAGTGTCTTGATCATGTCCGCATAATTCACGAACCGTAGGAGACACATAAGGATTGACGTTGTTTGAGTAGTTATGGTATTATGAGAAAGAGACGAATGTTGTTCGAGTCTCGGATGGGATCCGGGATATCACGAGGTGATCCGGAATGGTCCGGAGAATAAGATTCATATAAGGAAAGTCCCGTTTGAGTTCGGGAATGATTAGGTGTTTTCATCGGGAATGTTCTAGAAGGTTCGGATTGTCCGGCACTCGGGGAGGGTACATGAATGTGTCATTGCTCATTGAATGATTGCATCATGTACTAAGTGTTATGCTGTCCCAAATAAAGGATTAAATTGAATCCTAAAGCAGAAAAGTCAAATGTCGTTTGAAAGTCAAACGCCAAAACAAGAAACTGTGGGAAACAAGCAAGAGGAGTTGGAACCAACCCGAGGAGGAGTTGGACTCCTCCAGGCGGGCGCCAACCCTAGGCCGAGTTGGGGAGGACTCCCTCCCTCCTGGGCGCCAGGACCCCCTCCCATAAAAGGAGGCGGGGCTCCTCCATAGACACATAACTTTCTACTCTAGATCTCGGTTTAGAGCTGTTTTGGTTTAGAGCTTCTAATTGCTTTAGCCAACAGTTTAGAGCCTTCTAATTGGTTTAGAGCCCTCTAATTGGTGTGTCTAATTACTAGGCCACTAATCCTCTCTCTCATAAGCTCCACCATACTACTTGAAGCTTAAGGCGAAGCCTGGGATCTCCCTCTACTTAGGTACCACGCCGTTGTCTTTGGGAATCGCGAGGAGAGTGCTACAACCTCCGCTGCTTTGGAACAAGGAGAGGAAGGTCTTCGTCAGTCGAGCGTGTGACCGATTGCGAGGCGCTTAGGAGCGTGGCCCGGAAGGATCGTCTACGATCTTGAGATCGGGAAAATGCGACTACATCACCCACGAGAATCCTCTCGTTAAACGCTTTGGAATCTTCGAGGGTAAGTTATACCATCGACTCGTTGCTACAATCTAGTAGATAGATCTTGGCTTGTTTGTTTGTATGCGATAGAAAATTTTTGTTTTCCATGCTACGAACCCCTACGATGGTATCGAGCCGTGTCTATATGTAGATCTGTTGCGAGTAGAACACAATGGTCATTGTGGGCGTTGATGCTTTTATTGTAGATTGCTTTTTGTGTACTTTGCATCTTGCGGTATGTTGGGATGAAGCGGCCCGGGCTAACCTTACATGACATCGTTCATGAGACTTGCTCCACGCTTGACATGTAACTTGTATTGCATAAGTGGCTTTGCGGGTGCATGTTTCTCCTAGCATAGTTAAGATCCAATTTACAACGGGTGATCAACAATGCTAGTATCAATGTTGTGGTTCTTGTTCGTAAGTTAGAACGACACTTATTGAAAGCCCCAAACCACGTAAAATATGCAAAGAAAGTAGAAGCGTCTAACTTTGTTTTGCAGGGGTGTGCAGTGATGTGATATGGCCATGATTGTGATTATATTCGATGTATGCAATGTTCCTTATTGTAAGTCGACAACCGGCAGGAGCCATATGGTTGTCTTTAATTTATGTTAAGACCTGCGTGTCTATTCAAAGTAGTTGTAATAGTTGAAGCAGGTGGGCGACAACCATGGAGAAGCGTCATTGACCTTGATGCTATGCCGGTGATGATGGAGATCATGTTCGTGCTTGAAGATGGAGATCGGAGGCACGAAGAAGAAAGGCCATATCATATCACATATATATTGAATTGCATGTGATGTTTATCCTTTATGCATCTTGTATTGCTTAGTAGGCGGTAGCATTATAAGATGATCCCTCATGCACATCAATTTCAAATCATAAAGTGTTCACCCTTAGTTAGCACCGTTGCTAAAGCTTGTTGTTTCGAAGCACCACGTGATGATCGGGTGTGATAGATTCTGCAAGTGTATACAACGTGGGCAAGCCAGATTTGCTCATGCAGAAACTAAGGTTTGATCTTGACGAGCCTAGCATGTCTGAGACATGGTCTCGGAACACGGATTACCGAAAGGTAAAGCATGAATCGTATAGTAGATATGATGAACATGATGATTGTTCGCCATTGAAACTATATCAACTCTCGTGATGATCGGAGTTGATGTAGTGGATTTGGTTCGTGTGATCACTAAAACAATGTGAGGGATGTTGTTTTGAGTGGGAGTTCACCTAGTTTAATTTCATTAATTAATTTGAACTCAATTTGTCATAAACTTAGTCTAAACTATTGCAAATATGTTGTAGATCAATGGCAGCCCTACCATCAATTTTAATGCGTTCCTAGAGAAAGAAAAGTTGAAAAACAATGGAAGCAACTTCATGGATTGGTTCCGCAATTTGAGGATTGTCCTCACGTGGTAATTTGACCTATGTCTTTGGATGCACATTTGGGTGACCCACACTGGTGATGCTTCCGATGAAGTAAAGAATGTTTACCTCGCTCGGAAGAATCGACTCCATAGTTCATGTGCTATCTTGTATGGTTTAGAATCGGAGCTTGAAAAGGTTTGAAGAGTCGGACCCATATGATATTGTCGAGGATCTCAAATTGATTTTTGAGACTCATGCGGCAATTGAAAGCTATGAGGCTTACGAAAAGTTCTTTAAGCGCAAGATGGAAGAGGGCAGCTCCGTCGGTGAGCATGTGCTTAAGATGTGCGGGCATGCAAACAAACTTCAAAGCTTGGGTATTGTGATTCCTAATGCTTTGGGGATTTACCGTGTCCTCAATCACTACCACCAAGTTACAAGAACTTTGTGATGAACTACAACATGAGAACATGAACAAGACGTTGCGAACTCTTTGCCATGTTGAAATCTGCGAAGTGGAGATCAAGAAAGAGCACCAAGTGTTGTTGGTCAATAAGACCACCAAATTCAAGAAAGGCAAGTCTAAGCAAAGGACACTTCAAGAAGGGTGGTAAGAAAGCTACCACGCACGAAGAAGACCAAGGCTGGACCTAAGCACAGGCGAGTGCTTTTCTGCAAGGAGAAGGTCCTTTGAGCGGAATTGCCCAAAGTACTTGGCGGATCTGAAGCGGCAACATCAAGAAGAAAGGTATATCGATATACATGTTATTGATGTGTATCTCACTAGTACTCGTAGTAGTGCTGGTATTTAATCTTGGTTGTTGCTCATATTTGTAACTCGAAGCAGTCTTTGCAGAATAAGCGGAAGCTAGCGAAGAACGAGGTGACGATGCGGCGTGGGAAGCGGATCAAAGGTTGATGTGATCGCGGTCGACGCTACCCCTTCATCTACCATCGGGATTAGTTTTATACTTAAATAATTGTTATTTGGTGCTGCGTTGAGCATGAACATTATATCGGGATCTTGTTTATTGCGAGGCGGTTACTTGTTTAAATCGAGAATAATGGTTGTTCTATTTATATGAGTAATATGTTTTATGCACATGCACCTTTGATAGATGGTCTATTCTTATTGAATCTCGATAGTGGAAATACACATATCAACAACATTGAGGCTAAGCGTTTGAAATCAGCGATAATTCGACCTATATGTGGCCTTTCGCGTCTTGGTCACATCGAGTGAAACGTATGAAGAAACTCCATTCGATGGACTTCTTGAATCACTTGATTTTGAATCACTTGAAAGATGCGAAGCATGTCCGATGGGAAAATGACTAAGACTCCATTTTCGGTATGATGGAGCGAGCTACGGACTTATTGGAAATCATACATACCGATGTGTGTGGTCCAATGAGTGTAGCGTCATGTGTGGTTATCGTTATGTTCTTACCTTCACGGATGACTTGAGTAGATATGGATATATCTGTTTCATGAAACATAAGTCCAAACTTTCGAGAAGTTTAAGGAGTTTCAAAGTGAGGTAGAGAATCAACGTAACAAGAAGATTAAATTTCTACGTTACGATCGTGGAGGTGAATATCTAAGTTACGAGTTTGGCGAGCATTTAAAGAAGTGCGAATACTTTCACAATTGACACCGCTGAGAACACCACAGCGTAATGGTGTGTCCGAACGTCGTAATCGAACTCTCTTAGATATGGTTCGTTCTATGATGTCACTTACAGATTTACCGCTATCATTTTGGGGTTATGCATTAGAAACAGCCGCATTCACTTTAAATAGGGCACCATCTAAATCCGTTGAAACGACACCGTATGAATTATGGTTTGGGAAGAAACCTAAATTGTCGTTCCTTAAAGTTTGGGGATGCGAAGCCTATGTAAAGAAGTTAAAGCCGGACAAGCTTGAACCCAAAGCGGAAAAATGCGTCTTCATAGGATACCCAAAGGAAACTATTGGGTATACCTTCTATCATAGATCCGAAGGCAAAACATTCGTTGCTAAGAATGGATCCTTTCTAGAGAAGGAATTTCTCTCAAAGAAGTGACTGAAGGAAAGTAGAACTCGACGAGGTTGTTGAACCTTCTCTCGAATTACGAGTAGCGCGACCGAAGAAGTTCTGTGGTGCTGCACCAATAAGGGAGGAAGCTAATGATGATGATCATGAAACTTGGTTGAAGTTGCTCTAAGAACCTCGAAGGTCAACGAGAACTCGTACTACCTGCATTGGTATGATTCCGTTATGAATGTCATGGTGGTGGACAACACCGATGACCCCGAGACATATGAGGAAGCGATGATGAGCCCAGATTCCAATAAATGGCAAGAAGCCATGAAATCCGAGATTGGATCCATGTACGAAAACCAAGTATGGACTTTGGTGGACTTACCGGATGGCGGAAGGTTGTCGAGAACAAATGGATTTTCAAGAAGAAAAGATCTCGATGGTAATGTTATCATCTATAAAGCTCGACTTGTCGCAAAAGGGTTTCGACAAATTCAAGGAGTTGACTACGATGAGACTTTCTCACCATGCGAAGCTAAAGTCTGTAAGGATTATGTTAGCAATCGCTGCATATTATGATTATGAGATATGGCGATGGATGTCAAAACAGCATTCCTCAATGGAGACATTGATGAAGAGTTGTATATGATGCAACCCAAAGGTTTTGTCGATCCTATAGATGCTAACAAGGTATGCAAACTTCAACGGTCCATCTATGGATTGAAGCAAGCATCCGAAGTTGGAATCAACGTTTTGATAAGGTAATCAAAAGTTTTGGTTTTATACAAACTTATGGAGAAGCTTGTATTTACAAGAAAGTGAGTGGGAGCTCAGAGCATTCTTAATACTGTATGTGGATGACATATTGTTGATTGGGAATGATGTAGACCTTCTTAATAGTGTCAAGGAATATTTGAATAATAGTTTTTCAATGAAGGATCTTGGCGAAGCAGCTTACATATTAGGCATAAAGATTTATAGAGATAGATCGAAACGCCAAATATCATTGTCACAAAGTACATATTTGGACAAAGTTCTAAAGAGATTTGGAATGGAAGAAAGCAAGAAAGGGTTCTTGCCCATGTTGCCCAATACGACCTTGAGTAAAACTCAAAGTCCGACATCGCGTAAGATAGAGAAAGAATGAGTAAGACTCCTATGCCTCACCATAGGATCTCTAATGTATGCCATGCTATGTACTAGACCCGACATTGCATATCTTTGTTAGTTTAACTAGCAGATATCAAAGTGATCCAGAGTGGATCATTGGACAAAAACATCCTTAAGTACTTGAGAAGGACTAAGGATATGGTTCTTTCTTATGGAGGTGATGAACATTTCGTTGTTAATGGTTACACCGATAGTTGGAACACCGATCCGATGATTCTAAATCACAATCCGGATCGTATTTATTTTGAATGGTGCAGAAGTTAATGGAGGAGTGCAAAGCAAAGCGTTGTGGCGAGATCTTCAACTGAATCGGAATACATGGTTGCTTCGGAGGCTTCACAAGAAGCGATATGGATGAAGGAGTTCATTACAGCTGGGTGTGGTTCCAAGTCATTTGGACCCAATGTCTATCTCTTGTGATAACATGGGCCATAGCCAATGCGCAAGAACCAAGGTCACACAAGAAGTGAAGCATATCAAGCTGCGTTTTCACGCTATTCGAGAACATATCCGGGATGGGGATATAAAGATTTGCAAAGTACACAGATCTGAATGTGGCGGATCCGTTGACTAAACCTCTCCCGAGGGCAAAACATGACCAACACCAAACTGCCATGGGTGTTCGGTATATTACCATGTAATCTAGATTAGATGACTCTAGTGCAAGTGGGAGCCTGTTGGAGATATGCCCTAGAGGCAATAATAAATGTAGTTATTATTATATCTTTGTGTTTATGATAAATGTTTACATTCATGCTATAATAGTATTAACAAGGAAACCATTAATACTTGTGTGATTTGTAAACTTAATTTGAAGTCCCTAGTATAGCCTCTATACTTCACTAGCTTGTTGGTTGATTAATGATTGTGGTTTCCATATCATGAACATTGAGATGTTATCAACAACAAGATCATATCGTTAGGAGAATGATATGGTGGACATACTCCTATAGATAAGCGTAGCATAAAGATCAAGTCATTTCAATAGTTCAATTGCTATATGCTTTCGATACATAGTAACCTAATTCCTTCGACCATGAGATCATGCATATCACCTTTACGGATGGATGCTTTGATGACATCAAACACCACACCGTGAATCGGGTGGCTATAAAGGTGGCATTAAGTGTTCGGAAAATATTGGTTGAAACACATGGATCAAGAGTGGGATTTGTCCATCCACATGACGGATAGATATACTCTGGGCCCTCTCGGTGGAATGTCATCCAATTGGCTTGCAAGCATGTGACTTGGTCACAAGGGATCACATATCACGAGCGAAAAGAGTACTTATCAGTAACGAGGTTGAACTAGGTATGCAGAGATACCGACGATCATAACCTCGGGTAAGTAACATATCGTGAGACAAAAGGAAATTGGTATCGTATGTAAGTGGTTCATTCGATCGCAAAGTAATCGTAGAAATATGTGGGAGCCATATGAATTTCCAGATTCCTCTATTGGTTATTGTTCGGAGAAGTGTCTTGATCATGTCCGCATAATTCACGAACCGTAGGGAGACACACTTAAGGATTCGACGTTGTTTGAGTAGTTATGGTATTATGAGAAAGAGACCGAATGTTGTTCGGAGTCTCGGATGGGATCCGGGATATCACGAGGTGATCCGGAATGGTCCGGAGAATAAGATTCATATAAGGAAAGTCCGTTTGAGTTCGGGAATGATTCCGTGTTTTCATGGAATGTTCTAGAAGGTTCGGATTGTCAAGACTCGGGGAGGGTACATGAATGTGTCATTGCTCATTGAATGATTGCATCATGTACTAAGTGTTATTGCTGTCCCAAATAAAGGATTAAATTGAATCCTAAAACAGAAAAGTCAAATGTCCAGTTTGAAAGTCAAACTGCCAAAACAAGAAACTGTGGGAAACAAGCAAGAGGAGTTGGAACCAACACGGAGGAGGAGTTGGACTCCTCCAGGCGGCCCAGCCCTAGGCCGAGTGGGAGGGACTCCTCCTCCCTGGCCAAGGACCCCCTCCCATAAAAGGAGGCAGGGCTCCTCCCATAGACACATAACTTTCTACTCTAGATCTCCGGTTAGAGCTGTTTTGGTTTAGAGCTTCTAATTGCTTTAGCCAATGCTTTAGAGCCTTCTAATTGGTTTAGAGCCTCTAATTGGTGTGTCTAATTACTAGGCCACTAATCCTCTCTCTCATAAGCTCCACCATACTCGCACCGGCTTAAGGCGAAGCCTGCGGATCTCCCTCTACTTAGGTACGCCACAGTTGTCTTTGGGAATCGCGAGGAGAGTGCTACAACCTCCATTTTCCTTGGAACAAGGAGAGGAAGGTCTTCGTCGAGTCGAACGTGTGACCGATCAAGGGAGCGCTGCCGGAACGTGGCGCCGGAAGGATCGTCTACACGATCTTGAGATCGGGAAGAGTACGACTACATCACCCACGAGAATCCGCTCTCGTTAAACGCTTTGGAATCTTCGAGGGTAAGTTATACCATCGACTCGTTGCTACAATCTAGTAGATAGATCTTGGCTTGTTTGTTTGTATGCGATAGAAAATTTTTGTTTTCCATGCTACGAACCCCTACAGTTGCCACCAGTGGCCTACTGGATTAGTGCTCACCAAGATAGAGTACCGGCAGAATGAGAGTGTGACGAAGTCTTTCCAAAAGGTCCTCCCATACATCATTGCTAGCTTGTCTTCAGCCCCCATGAAGCATTCCAGATCCCCATGTCCGGTAACTAAAGACAATGTATGGGTCTTCCTAATGTATTTGACTAAGCCAGAGCCATAATAGCATGTGGTTGCACACGAAAGCCACAATTGGAGAAACATGTTCAATCTCTAAGTTTCCTAGGTGGTTTTCTTTTGGAGCACAACAAAAAGTGATTCCCATAGACATGGTTCCTTTTGTTGCCACCTTCTCCAAAACTTAAAGTATCCACCACCTAGGTGGTTCATTGAGTCCTTGTTTTATTATGTAAAACATAAGTCCTTTTCTCAACTTTTGTAAAATCTCAACATGTATCTCTTTTCAAAATAAAGCATGGCTAAGCATGTACAACTACAATATTTTCACTAAGGAGTGTATAGGGAATCCTATTAGGATTTAGCATAGCATAAGTAATAAGATATCTTTTTCATGCATGTTTTCATAATCCACTAAGTATAATGAAAATAGTAGGAATTTAGATGATAGTGTCACTTGCCTTTTTGGTAGGGAATGGTGGTTCACTCCTTGATCTTGCTAGTCTCACACTTTGCTATATTCACTACAAGTCAATCAAGCAAAACACAAAATCAACTAACATTTCAAACCAAGGTTAAACAAACAATTTCACACTCACAAAGCCATGGAATCTAAGTCATGCAAAGGAGGGTTCTATTGCAAGGTTGGTCTCTAATAGGTTTATAAACTTTGTAAGGTCCAAATTGGTCATTTACCAAAATGGCAAAGTCATTGGTTAGAGGGTTTTGCTCAAAATATATTTTAAAACCCATTCAACATTTTATGTGGTGGAAAATAGTTTTATTAAATCTAAACCTTTAAGTTTTTCACCAAAAGTTTCTAACTCTCAAGATTTGTTGTTTTGGGTCAGTAGCTTTGAATCAAAATATTTTCTCAAAGTTTTATTCCCAAATCCTTTTTCATAATAACCATTTTTTTACTTGGCTAAAAATAGACTATTTCCATTAATCCAATTTAATTTTTCCAATTTCATTTTCAAAACTATGGGTTGGTTCCTAGGGTCAGTAAGGTCACAACATACCAATTTGCAAAAATATCTAACCCTAAAATCAATTTTAATCAATTTTCCCACTCTAAATAAGCTCACATATGAATCTGCAAAAACAAGCAAACAAACAGATACTATTTTCCAAACTAAGGCCATGGTTGTTTAGGTCTTGCTCTCCTGAATCCAACGACATAAAATTTGTAATTTTTGGACGTGTGGTTTGAAAGTTACAAAGGTTTGAAGTTTGCAAATAATTCTGTTTTCAAATTTGTTTTTAAACGAAATAGGTGACACGCGTCTCGCTGTTATTCGCGGTACCGCGTGGATCGCGGCTGTGGGGCGTTGGATCTGATCAATCGCACGGTCCTGGACGCGTACCTCTTCGCGGTAAGTGATCTAATCGCGCTCGCCCGATCTAGATCCTACGGTACTCGTTCGCTTGACCAAAAGTGGCGGGCGCCGGTGGCTATCGGCGCCGCGGGAAAGTGGCGCTACGGCGGCTACAGGAAGCAAAGAGGAAAGGGAGAGTGCTCACCAGAATCGCAGGGCTGTGGTGATGCTAGACGTGCTGTTGGCTTGACAAGGGGCGCTCGGGTACTGCGGCAATTTCTCGCCGGAGTTGGTTCTGGCGACGGGCGGCTCTGGTCGAGGTCGAGGATGTCACTGGAGATCGCCCTAAGGCAAAACGAAGGCGCGGTCAGATGCGCAGGATCAAGACAATGTTATGTGCGTGATCGAGGAGTGAAGGGGCGGTCTGGTTCACCTGGTAATCGTCGTCGGGGAGGTTGCAGACGGCGGCGTCGTCGGAACTTGTCAAAGCCGACGTTTTGGGCGGTCGTGGTTGAGGGAGAACGCAGACGCAGGGATGGGGAGCGTGCGTGCTGGTCGATGAAGCAAGGGAGGCAGTGTGGTCGTCGGAGAGCGGTAGAGAGCTGGCAGCATTTTTTGAAATTTCAAACAACCAAATCATACTCAAATCAATTCAAACAATCAACAAACCTTGCAACTATGAATTTGGTTACATTACATAAACCAAAATCCAAAAATAATAATTTTTTATTCTTTTTAAGATCCATTCTTTAATTTAAATAAAATGGATCTTTAGTTATTTAATAAAATAGGGTTTGTTTTAATTAATAAAATCTTCATTTAAAACCCAAATATTTTCAAAACCAATTCAGTAGGTTTTATTTGAAAGTAAAGAATATTTGGAAACTTGTTTAAAACAAAATAACATTTTAGGGTCCATTATTAATCAAATATAATAGACTTTCATTATTAAATCAAATAGGATTTGTTTTATTGAAAACTTTATTTTAAAACCAGTATTAAACCATTCAGTAGGTTTTATTTGTGAATATCAAATATTTGGAAAAATTATTTTAAATAATTTAATAAGTTTTGATGTTTTATTCAAAATGGTAAACCTTTTATTTAAATAAAAATTTGGATATTAAATCCTTACTAATTAATTTAATTAAATCCTTGCAAAAAAATTAAAATAAAATGTTTTAATTCAAAAGCTTGGCCAAGGTTTTAATTTTGGCTTTATAAGTTATTCTTTATTTATAAACTCATCTTTTCTTTTGAAAACCAAATCTCTTATTAAAAAGGTCTAAAATAGTAATACCAAAATATTTTATTTTCCTTTATTTAAAATGTTTATCTTTTTAAATCCTTTCAGGATTTTATTTAATTCAAATGGGTTTGAAGTTCCAATTGAATTCAAAAAGTTTCTTCTGGCTCTGAAAATCAATCAAAGTTTTATTTTATTAATTTATTTTCACATTACAAGATTTGGGAAATCTTGGGATGTGACATGGGAGCTCTGTAGCATTCTTAATACTATATGTAGATGACATATTGTTGATTGGGAGTGATGTAGACCTTATTAATAGTGTCAAGGAATATTTGAATAATAGTTTTTCAATGAAAGATCTTGGCGAAGCAGCTTACATATTGGGCATAAAGATTTATAGAGATAGATCGAGACGCCTAATATCATTGTCACAAATTACATATTTGGACAAATTTCTAAAGAGTTTTGGAATGGAAGATAGCAAGAAAGGGTTCTTGCCCATGTTGCCCAATACGACCTTGAGTAAAACTCAAAGTCCGACAACGGCAGAAGATAGAGAAAAGATGAGTAAAACTCCCTATGCCTCAGCCATAGGATCTCTAAAGTATGCCATGCTATGTACTAGACCCGACATTGCATATGCTGTTAGTTTGACTAGCAGATATCAAAGTGATCCAGGAGTGGATCATTGGACAACAGTCAAAAACATCCTTAAGTACTTGAGAAGAACTAAGGATATGGTTCTTTCTTATGGAGGTGATGAACAGCTCGTTGTTAATGGTTACACCGATACTAGTTGGAACACCGATCCGGATGATTCTAAATCACAATCTGGATACGTATTTACTTTGAATGGTGCAACAGTTAGCTGGAGGAGTGCAAAGCAAAGCGTTATGGTGAGATCTTTAACTGAATCGGAATACATGGCTGCTTCGGAGGCTTCGCAAGAAGCTATATGGATGAAAGAGTTCATTACATAACTTGGTGTGGTTCCAAGTGCGCTGGACCCAATGTCTATCTACTGTGATAACATGGGCGCCATAGCCAATGCGCAAGAACCAAGGTCACACAAGAAGTTGAAGCACATCAAGCTACGTTTTCACGCTATTCGAGAACATGTCCAAGATGGGGACATAAAGATTTGCAAAGTACACACAGATCTGAATGAGGCGGATCCGTTGACTAAACCTCTCCCGAGGGCAAAACATGGCCAACACCAAACTGCCTTGGGTGTTCGGTATATTACCATATAATCTAGATTAGATGACTCTAGTGCAAGTGGGAGACTGTTGGAGATATGCCATGGAGGCAATAATAAATATAGTTATTATTATATCTTTGTGTTTATGATAAATGTTTATATTCATGCTATAATAGTATTAACAAGGAAACATTAATACTTGTGTGATTTGTAAACTTAAATTGAAGTCCCTAGTAAAGCCTCTATATAATACTAGCTTGTTGGTTAATAAATGATTGTGGTTTCCCTATCATGAACATTGAGATGTTATTAACAACAAGATCATATCGTTAGGAGAATGATATGATGGACATGCTCCTATAGATAAGCGTAGCATAAAGATCAAGTCATTTTAATAGTTCAATTGCTATATACTTTCTGATACATAGTAACATAATTCCTTCGACCATGAGATCATGCATATCACCTTCACCGGAAGGATGCTTTGATGACATCAAACACCACACTGTAACTGGGTGGCTATAAAGGTGGCATTGAGTGTTCGGAAAGTATTGGTTGAGACACATGGATCAAGAGTGGGATTTGTCCATCCATATGACGGATAGATATACTCTGGGCCCTCTCGGTGGAATGTCATCCAATTAGCTTGCAAGCATGTGACTGGTTCACAAGGGATCACATATCACGGGAACGAGAAAAGAGTACTTATCAGTAACGAGGTTGAACTAGGTATGCAGAGATACCGACGATCAAAACCTCGGATAAGTAAACTATCGTGAGACAAAGGGAAATTGGTATCGTATGTAAGTGGTTCATTCGATCGCAAAGTAATCATAGAAATATGTGGGAGCCATATGAATTTCCAGATTCCTCTATTGGTTATTGTTTAGAGAAGTGTCTCGATCATGTCCGCATAATTCACGAACCGTAGGGAGACACACTTAAGGATTCGACGTTGTTGAGTAGTTATGGAATGATGAGTAAGAGACCGAATGTTGTTCGGAGTCTCGGATGTAATCCGGGATATCACGAGGAGATCCGTAATGGTCCGGAGAATAATATTCATATAAGGATAGTCCTGTTTCGGGGTTGGAGAATGGTTCCGGTGTTTTCATCAGGAATGTTCTAGAAGGTTCCGGAATGTCCGACACTCCGGAGGGGAAGGGTAAATGAATGTGTCATAACAAGTTGGAATGGTTGCATCATGTACTAGGTGTCATCGCTGAAGAAAATAAAGGGATAAATCAAAACCTAGTTAAAGTCAAACGCCAATTTAAAAAGTCAAACGGTTATTTTGTTTGGTGGAGGGAGAGTAGGAAACCTACTTGGGGAGGAGTTCCCTCCCTCCACTGCCGGCCCACTTGGAGACCGAGTTGGGGAGGGACTCCCCTCCCCTTGGCGCGCCCCCTCCACCTATAAGGAGGCAGGTGCCTCCAAGACACAACACCACGCCCCTCTAAACCTAAACCCTAGCCGCCACCGCCCACCATAGCCGCCGCCTAGGGTTTCTCCCCTAGCCGCCGACTTGGGATGCCCCAAGCCCTAGCCACCGGCCCTAGCACCTCCTCCTTGGTGTGTCTAAACCCTAGAATCCACTCTCGTTAAACACTTTGGAATCTTCGAGGGTGAGTTATTCCATCGACTCGTTGCTACAATATAGTAGATAGATCTTGGCTTGTTTGTTTGTATGCGATAGAAATTTTTTGTTTTCCATGCTACGAACCCCTACAAGTTTCCCCTAAGAACTAAAGCAATATCCAACACAATTTTTACAGTGGGACGGAGTGGTGATGATGGTGCTGATGAGATGATGGTTTTGGATGATGATGATGATGATCCTGATGAATCCTAGCTTGATGATGGTGTTGATGGCGATGATCTCCCCTCTCCGGGAAGGAATTTCTGCGGCAGAAATCTGTCTGCCGGAGAGATCTTTCTCTCTCGGTGTTTTCTGCCCCGCAGAGGCGGCGGAAATCTATCTGTGGTCGATCTCCGTAGAGTCAGAGGCCAGTCAGGTGGGTCACACCTGCCCTAGGCGTGGGGCAAGGTGGGCTCGCGCCTAGGGGGTGTGGGCCCCTGTGGCCCTTCTTCGTCTCCCCTTCTGGCTTCCTCTGTCTTCCGGGAAAATAAAATATTCCCATATTTTTCTTATCTTCACGAAATTGCATCAAAACACCTCTTTTTCCATCAGAAACCTCACTCCGGCAGTCCATCCTCCAAGAATAATCCAACATGCAAAAATAGTGGAAAAGACATAAGTAGTACCTCATAATAATACATATATCAATGAATAGAGGAAAATTATGATAAAGAATGGTGATGCAAATTGGACGTGTCAACTCCCCCCAAGCTTAGACCTTCGCTGCTAGCAAAATCGAGCTCGAAACATGTCCACAGGTTTATGGAGTGAAGTGTCGATAAAAGAATACGGATAAGAAGCATCACACTTACCATTACACAACTCATAGAAGAAGGCAAATCACCACTATATAACTTAGCTTGCAACAAGTACATGATTCACAATAGAGATGCATAAAGATAAATCATAATTGGGATTGGCAAACTCTTGTTCCTGGTCAGAGAACAACTGGCAAACAGTTTCACAAAAATCTTTTTATAGAAGTTTTATAACATGAGCACTCTTTGCTCAAAAGGTTTTTCAATGAAGGATTTCAAAGTAATACTCAATAGATAATAGTCTTGTGCAAATAAGGAAGATAAAGAACATGATTGAATAAATCACCATATGAATGCTTGAAACACAAAAACTCAAATGCTTGCTGGAGATAGAGAGGAAGTAGGTTTACTGACCCAACTTAGAAAATAGGAGAAAGGTCCCTTCATAGAGGGAAGCAGGGATTACAAGTCATAAAGATCTTCCAAAAGATTATGGTACTTACTAGATTTGAGACTTCATTGCCCCTATCATAGGCATCTTGATATGATTAAGGTTAAAGTGCACAAAGATGGAGTATATGCTTGACGAAATATAAGCTGGCAATCTCATGTCCCTTGAATATGAGGGCCACTCCTCATGCTACTCAACTTTAGTTACTGGTAAGTTTTTGTCATTGTAAGTACATGCGTATCATAGAGAACTGCCAACGGGTTACCCCTTGCACATGGTACAGGAGCTTTCCCATAACAAAAATGACAAGGAAAGCAGACAGTGAGCATCTCAGTGATCTTTTTATTTACTATGTCCATAGATTTTTATTGAGGATGCTTCATAGATAGCTCACTATGGTGGTGCTGCAAGTTTCCACCATGATTAAGCATGGCTTAGGCTAGCGGCCCAGGCGTTTCTCTAACACAGGATACAAACTCCATGGACTTACAAGTTCCCTCTTTATTTCACACTGTTGACATCCATAGACAAAAGAGCATGATATCAACTGTGTACAGAGTACAAGTGGAATGTTGAAAACGCCTCGTGACAAAGACGGCTCGCTAATTCCAACGTATAGATGCAAGCATATACAACTTCGATGTTCACAATGGTTCAAGTCTATTAGGGGCAAGTAAATAAGGTGTGCCATCAAGTTCGTGAGAGCTTTACTAACTAGTTTTCATATAACAAAATACTTTTTAATTCGAAAGGTAGATGAAGCTTGAGAATTTTCTTGGAATAGCAAAAGCTACTAGGTTGATATGGTGGACACAAGTGGCAAAAGTTTTGGGTTCAAAGGATTTTGGAAACATGAGAAGTATGCCTTCTCAAAACATGTTTTTGGCTAGCAAGGCTGGGTAGCAAGCAAGAGAGTTGAAAGAAACAAGCAAACATAAAAGTAATAAATCCAAACATGCAATCTTCCTTGAAGACACAAAAGATCTTAAATAAAGAATACTAAGCTTATGAGCCAACAAGAAAAAAGATAAATGATACAAAATACCTGTAAGCTTTTTCTGTTTTTCTTTCAAACCTCAAAAAGTATTGCTACTGACCAGAACTCGGTTTGCCAAAACCAATTTAGATCCACTTGATGCTCCCAAAGTGATGCCAATACTGATCAACAAGATCAATCATATAATAGAGATTACAAACTAAAATAAGAAGTGCAAAAAGTAAAAGATGAAACTTCTCATTAATATTTCATAAAGGCACTGCCACCATGGGATACATAGATAATCAACTAAAGGAGAGATACTTCCACATGCAAACCAAACTATAAGATAACTTCTCTACCAAAGATATGAATCCACTAAAAAGGTAAAAGATAAAAGATAATGATGGTGATATCACGACACTCCCCCCAAGCTTGGAACAAGCCAAGGGGATACCAAACCTGATGACGAATTACTCCTTCGGTAGTGGTGGTGTTCTCTTGATAAGCTCCTCAATCAGCTTCCTCAACTCCTTAATCTCAAAGGTTAGAGTACGAATCAACTCCGAGTTTTGCTCAATGCGGTTCATGATCATATCAGACCAAGAGTTCCAGTCCTTGCTATTCTGTCCCCATGATGACCCACAAGTATAGGGGGTGTATCGTAGTACTTTCGATAAATAGGAGTGTCGATCCCAACGAGGAGCAAAAGGTGCTGAACAGTGGTATGGAGCAGGAAATCCCTGTGAATATTTAGCAAACAGATTTTTAATGGTTTTCTGACAAGGCAACAAAACAATGAGCAAGTAACAGAATTAACGAACAAACGGAGCAAGTGCCCCAATCCTTTCTTAGAAAAGGACAAGCCGGTGGAAATACTTATAAGGACCAAACGTTCTCGGGGACACATGGGAATTCTGTCAAGTGCTTTCGCTTCAAATAACTGAGTACTCTTCTCTGGTGTTGTAAGTGTTGTGTGGGTGAACCTGTGCTAACATACCGCCATTCATAGGACTAATACATACTTGTGATTAAACCCCCTACAAACATCCGTAACTACAGGAAAGTAATTAAGATATAAATCTAACCATAACCTTAAACTTTGAGATCCTACACAACCTTGTGCAAAGGTTTCCTAACGGGGGTTCAGGTTTCTGTCACTCCGGCAACCCCACAATTAGTTACACAATGCATTCCCCTAGGCCCATAAATGGTGAAGTATCATGTAGTCGACGTTCACATGACACCACTAGAAGAATAGCACCAAAACTTAAATACTAAACCATTGAATAGTAACTCATCACAGATTCACTACTAACAACATGACTTCTCCCAAGTCCTCAAGAACTAAACGTACTACTCACAAGACATCATATGGATCAAGATCAAAGATGATATGATAATGGATAACAATCTGAACATAAACAATAATCCAATGGTTCCACTCACAAGCATCAACTACAATAGTAATCAACACCGGAAAAGTTTCCCCTAAGAACTAAAGCAATATCCAACACAATTGTTACAGCGGGACGGAGTGGTGGTGATGGTGATGGTGGATATGATGGTGTGGATGATGATCCCGATGAATCCTAGCTTGATGACGGTGTTGATGGCGACGGTCTCCCCTCTCCGAGAAGGAATTCCCTCGGCAGAAATCTATCTGCCGGAGAGATCTTTCTCTCTTGGTGTTTTCTGCCCCGCAGAGGCGGCGGAAATCTATCTGTAGTCGCTCCCCAAGCCTTAGGGTTTCGAAGGGAAGATATAGGCGAAGGGGTGGAGTCGGAGGCCAGGCAGGTGGGCCACACCTACCCTAGGCGCGGGGTCAGGTGGGCCCGCGCCTAGGGGGTGTGAGCCCCCTGAAGCCCCTCTTCGTCCCTCCTTCTGGCTTCCTTCGTCTTCTGGTAAAATAATATGTTTCCATATTTTTCTGGTATTTTCCGATCTTTGCGAAATTGCACCGAAACGCCTTCTTTTCCATCAGAATACAGACTCCGACGGTCCATCCTCCAAGAATCATCCAACATGCATAAACAGATGAAAAGCCATAAGTAATACCTCATAATAAGACAAATATCAATGAATAGAGGTAAATTATGATATAGAATGGTGATGCAAATTGGGCGTAAAAACTCCCCCAAGCTTAGACTTCACTTGTCCCCAAGCGAAAACTGAGCTCAGTAAACATGTCCACGGGTTTATGGAGTGAAGTGTTGATAAAAAGAATACGAACAAGAAGCATCACACTTACCATTGCACAACTCATAGAAGAAAGCAACTCACCATTATATAACTTAGCTTGCAACCAAGTACAGCAGTCACAATATAGATGCATAAAGATAAATCATAATTGGAATTGGCAAACTTGTTCTTGGTCAGAGAACACCTGGCAAACATTTTCACAAAAGCTTTTTGTAGAAGTTTCAAAACAGAAACACTCTTTGCTCAAAAAGGTTTTTCATAAGTGAAGGCTTTCAAAGTAATACTCAATAGATAAGAGTTTTGTGCAAACAAGGAAGATAAAGAACATGATTGAATAAATCACCACATGAATGCTTGAAACACAACAACTCAAATGCTTGCTGGAGAAAGAGAGGAAGTAGGTTTACTGACTCCACTGGTAACTAGGAGAAAGGTCCCTTTATAGAGGGTAGCAGGGATTACAAGTCATAAAGAGCTTCCAAAAGATTATGGTACTTACTAGCTTTGAGCCCTCATTTCCCCTATCATAAGCATCTTGAGATGATTAAGGTTAAAGTGAACAAATATGGAGTATATGTTTGACGAAATATAAGTTGGCAATCTCATGTCCCTTGTATATGAGGGTCACTCCTCATGCATACTCAACTTTGGGCCTAGGTAAGTTCTTCTCATTGTAAGTATTTGCATATCATTGAGAACCACCAACGGGGTACCCCTTGCACATGGTACAGGAGCTTTCCCATAACCAAAATGACAAGGCAAGCAGACAATGAGCATCTCAGCGATCTTTTTATTTACTATGTGTATAGCTTTTTATTGAGGATGCTTCATAGATGACTCACTATGGTGATGTTGCAAGTTTCCACCATGATTAAGCATGGATTAGGCTAGCGGCCCAGGCGTTTCTCTAACACAGGATACAAACTCCATGGACTTACAAGTTCCCTCTTTATTTCACATTGTTGACATCCATAGACAAAAGAGCACGATATCAATCATGTATAGAGTACAAGTGCAATGTTAAAAACATTCCCCGTGACAGCATGGTTCTGCTAATTCCAACGTATAGATGCAAGCATATACAACTTTGATGTTCACATTGGTTCAAGTCTATTAGGGTCAAGTAAATAAGGTGTGCCATCAAGTTCGTGAGAGCTTTACTAACTAGTTTTCACATAACAAAATACTTTTTAATTCGAAAAGTAGATGAAGCTTGAGAATTTTCTTGGAATAGCAAAAGCTACTAGGTAGATATGGTGGACACAAGTGGCAAAAGTTTTGGGTTCAAAGGATTTTGGAAACATGAGAAGTATGCCTTCTCAAAACAGGTTTTTGGCTAGCAAGGCTGGGTAGCAAGCAAGAGAGTTGAAATAAACAATCAAACATACAAGTAATAAAGCCAAACATGCAATCTTCCTGGAAGACACAAAATAGTCTTAAATAAAGAATACTAAGCTATGAGCCAACAAGAAAGAAAACAAATGATACCAAATACCTATAAGCTTTTTCTTTCTTTCTTTTTCTTTCAAACTAATGCCACTGAACAAAACTCGGTTTTCCAAAACCAATTTAGATCCACTTGATGATCCCAAAGTGGTGCTAATACTGATCAACAAGATCCATCATATAATAGAGATTGCAAACTAAAATAAGAAGTGCAAAAACTAAAAGATGAGACTTCTCATTAATATTCCTATAAAGGCACTCACACCAAGGGATATATAGATAATCAACTAAAGGAGAGATACTTCCACATGCAAACTAAACTATAAAATAACCTCTCTACCACAAATATGAATCCACTAAAAAGTAAAAGATAAAAGATAATGGTGTTGATACCGCGACACTCCCCCAAGCATGGAATAAGCCAAGGGGATGCCAAACCTGATGACGAATTACCCCTTCGGTGGTGGTGGTGTTCTCTTGATAAGCTCCTCAATAAGTTTCTTCAAATCCTCGAACTCAAAAGTAAGAGTACAAATTAGCTCCGAGTTTTGCTCTATCCGGTTCATGATCATGTCAGTCCGAGAATCCCAGTTCTTGTTATTCTTTCCCCACTCTTCATCCTTAGCATGATCCTTCTCCGCATTGTTAGAACGAGGCATATCCCAAACCGAGGGCAAATTCCCTTTGTCCACATGTTGATATATATATTTATGTATAAGTGTATGGAAGGGTCTCTTGTTATGGAGGAGATGATCGTGGAGAGAGAGTATGACGTCAAGATTTCCCTGCTGTAGACATCCGTGTTGTCCTCTTAAGCTTGGTAGGTCGTGCCACCAAACCATTGCTTGTGACGGTAGCGTGGGTGTCCGGTTGCTTGTCCTCCTCCATGGCACCTTCATATACTACCAAAATATCCTCCTCCTTGGGGACTTGAGGTTCTTCTTCCTCGGGCATCTTGCCTTTGTCGTTGGCGGAGACCATGGTGCTCTAAACTTGAGAATATTTCTTGATAGAAAGAGATCGAAATGAAAACACGACAAGAACACGATGCACGAACCTCGGGGGATCCGGGGGGTGATATGTTGGAAACGTATCTATAATTTTTGATGCTCCATGCTTGTTTTGTATCTACTTTGCTTTACTTGTCCACACTTTGAGGTGTTTTTACATGCTTTCTGGTACTAACCTACTAACAAGTTGCAACAGTGTCAGATGCTTGTTTTCTGCTGTTTTTTGGTTTTAGAAAAGTTAGTAAAGAAATATTCTCTGAATTGGACTGGACAAACGTCAAAGTCAATTACTTTCCGTGGGGAACAAGAAGTCCAAAGGGGAGCTGGAGAGGCGAGCCAGAGGGGCCACACACCCCCAGGCGCGGCAGCATGTGGGCCCGCGCCTGGCTAGGGTTTGGGGTCCCTGGCCACTCCTCAGCCTCCCCCTTCGCCTATAACAAGCCCCCGATGCAGAAACCCTAAGCACCCGACCAAATCTCCACGAAACCGTCTATAGCCGCCGTCACCATCGTCCCTAGATCAGGGAGGATCTGAAGTTCTTCCTGGCACCCTGCCGGAGGGGAGATCATCCCGGAGGCCTTCTCTCCGGTATGATGCGTGAGTAGTTCCACCTTGGACTATGGGTCCATGTAGTAGCTAGATGGTTGTATCTCCTCCTTTGTGCTTTCATGTATAGATCTTGTGAGCTCCGTTCATGATCAAGATCTAATCTATTTGTAATCATGCATGTTGTGTTTGCGGGGATCCGATGGATATTGAGATTATTATGTTGGTTTGATTAATGGTTTTGTCTTTATGATTTTATCATGTCTGTGTTGTTTGTGATCTTGCATGCTCTCCGTTGTTAGTAGCTATATTGGCCAAGTAGTTGCTAGTGACTCCAAGAGGGGGTATTTATGCTCGATAGTGGGTTCATGCCTATAGTTTCCAAGGGAAGTGATAGAAATCTCTTCGGTTGTAGATGTGTTGTTGCCACTAGGGAGAAAACAACGGTCTCTTGTTCATGGAACATGTGGACTGTTTACCTTACACACTTTGCTTAAAGCAGTTGTCTGGTGCTTGCAACTTAATACTGGAGGGGTTTCGGATGATAACCCGAAGGTGGACTTCTAGTCATAGATGCAGTTGGATGGCGGTCTATATATCTTGTTGTATTGCCCAATCGAATCTCATAGGATCTTTCTAACTAGTAATTGCATTGTTATGTCTTGCTCAGTTCCTGCCAATTACCCTGCTTTAATTTGTTTACCCTTCATGCCATGTTGTTTATATAAGGAGAGCACCTCTAGTGAACTATGGACCCCGGTCCAATATTTACCATTGATACATCTTCCATTGTTACTTGTTTACTTGTTGCAAACCATTACCTTCCACACCATACGTTTAATCCTTTGTTATAGCAAACCAGTGAGCTTGACAACCTCACTGATTCGTTGGGGAAAGTCTTGAGTTTATGTTGTGCAGGTCTCCGCGTTGCTTGCAACACCTGTGTGGCGTTTCCTTCCTGCTACTGGTTCGATAATCTCGGTCTCTACTGAGGGAAGACTTGCTGCTTGCTGCTTCACACCTTGCTCTTGGGGTTTCCAACGAAGTGCTCCATGTAAGCACCATAAGGGGGTTATATATTACTAAGTTTCAATGCATAAGGAAGGTTTTGACAGGGAAACGAGGCGGAGACGGAGTTCGAGGGGGGAACACCCCCCTCAGGCACAGCCAGGCTAGGCCTGCGCCTGGGGTGGGTTTGTCCACCCTGGGCTCCGTTTCCTCTTTAGTTTCAACTCTTAACTTCCCTTCTGTATTAAAAATATCAAAAATATAAAAAGATTGGGGTTTCACGAACCTTCTGTTTTCACCACTTTTACCTATTCAAAGACGAACTCTGCAGATTCCTTCTCTCTTTCTCCTGCGGATTTCCTTCATACAAAACTTTTGCACAAACTCAATGACAACATTAGTGTAAGCAAAAACAATAAACCTTTTGGTAAACACTTCAACTGAAAACCCATCAAAACAAAAGCTTCTGTAAGAGGCAAATGCAAATGAAGGCAAAAATCTGTCAAAACAGACCAGCAGGTAAAGATTGATTTTTCCGAAGACCTTCTGTTGCTCAAATCAAGAAGTGCAGAACTGATGAAAGTTGGGTAACAACTTGGATAACAAGCTCAGAAAAATGCATCTCCATCCGAAGTACTGATCTTTCTCACGAATTTTTACAATGCAGCACAAAAATTTGTCCCAGGACAACCACTTTTCACAATTCCTCTACTTCACAAAAGTAGTTGAACTTGACACAAAAACCAAAACAAAAAGGATAAGGGGCGGTTATTACTGAGGTAATAACTTCCAAGACTCGACAAAACTCTTGGGTTATCTCCCAACAAGTACTTTTCTTTAATGCCTTTAAGTTAGGCTTGAAACTTTCAAAGATGCTCACATAGGATATATATATATTTGAAGTGAAAGAGAGCATCAAGAAGCAAATAACCAACACACTTGAGTCTAACCCACTTCCTATGCATGGGGGTATCATGAGAAAACGAATTGTTGAAACAAAAAGCCACAAGCATAGGAAGACAAAATAGATGAAATTTTAAAGCTTTCAACATAAAACGGGGAAACTTAACATCATTGAGATGCATAAAACCATGTTTCCCTCTCTCAAAATAACTTTCAGTAGAACTTTGAATAAAGTTGACAATATAACTATCACTGGAAACAACTTTATCATCAGAATAGGCATACTTACAGTCACCAAAAAGAGGTCCAAGGTCATAGACTGGATCAATAGAAGCAAGTTGTTCCATCCTGAAATCTTTATTAGGCAAGCTATTTTCACAAGGAGATTTAGAAAATTTGGAAAATTTAAACACATAGGACTCTCCATCAAACTTAGTTAAAACTTTTTCCTTCTTACAATCAATAATAGCTCCACAAGTGTTCAATAAAGGCCTACCAAAAATTATAGGACAAGTTTTGCTAGCTGCTGAATTAAGCACTAGGAAATCAGCAGGATACTTAATCTTACCACAAAGAACCTTCACATCTCTTACACTACCAATGGGGCAAATGGTCTCCTTGTTAGTAAGGTGAATAACCACATCAATGTCCTCAATCTCACAAGGACCAACCTCATGCATAATTTCCCTGTAAAGCTCATAAGGAATAGCACTAGAACTAGTACCAATATCACATAAACCATAGTAGCAATGATCACCAATTTTAACAGAAAGCACATGAACACTAGCTTTTCTAGCCTTACTAGGATGAAAAATAATATTAGAAGCATCTTCACAGAAGACAATGTGCTCATCCTCTCTATTTCTAGTGACATTGTCTTTCACAATAGCTACCATAGGTTCATCATTCAAATGCTTACCAGGCTCCACAATTTTCATTGTACCCTTGTTATTTGCACTAATAATCATATAATACTCCTTTACCTTAGCTGGGAAAGGTATTTTCTCAACATGAGGTTCAGGCTCAATATGATTAGTAGTACAAACTTGAGTACTTCTAACTGGAACATGACTTACAACATCTTTATAAGGAGCATGGTACAAATTCCACTTCTTTGGAATTTCTATGTAAGAGGCAAAGGATTTAAAACAGTTGGCAATACTTTGGGAATCAAGACAAAACTCATTGCTAATATCATTAAAGTTGTCAGTTCTCATAAAAGATTTAATGCAATCATAATCATAGTTTATACCTGACTTTCTTCCTTTGTCATTCTCCCAAGCTTCAGTGTTCTCTTGAATACGGTCTAGAAGATCCCATTTAGCTTCTTCCTTCATACGTGTGAATGATCCAGCAAAAGAAGCATCTAGTAAATCTTTATCATGAAGAGAAAGCCTAGCATTAAAGTTATTGAGAATAATATTGTTAGGGAGTTCATGAATAGGACATTTAAGCATTAATAACTTCAATCTCCCCCAAGCTTGAGTTGTACTCTCTCCATCAAGAGGACAAAAGTTATATATAAGATTTCTATCCTTATGAATCTCACTAGGAGGATAAAATTTAGAGTAAAAGAGAGATGCCATCTCCTCCCATTCCATGGATTATCCATTCTTCAGCAGCTTATACCATTCTTCAACTCTCCCTTTCAAGGATATGGAGAGTAACTTCTTCTTCACCAGTTCAGTTGTGATACCTGCACACTTAAACAACCCGCATAATTCATGGATAAAAAGCAAGTGATCACCGGGATGGACAGTTCCATCCCCAAAATAATAATTATCCATAACACGATTAACAATACTTGTAGGTATATTAAAAGGATCTATCTCAAAAGGAGGTGGTTCATCTACTACCCTAGCAGTGGTAGTAGTTTTCCCAAACAGAAAACCAAGTGGGTTATCCATATTGGAAACAAAGTAACAAGCAGTAACAAAAGCAATACTCACAGTAAAAGTTTCCTTTGCCAGTTCCACTCTTCAATAGCGCTTCACTCCCCGGCAAAGGTGCCAGAAAATAGTCTTGATGACCCACAAGTATAGGGGTGGATCGTAGTACTTTCGATAAATAGGAGTGTCGATCCCAACGAGGAGCAGAAGGTGCTGAACAGTGGTATGGAGCAGGAAATCCCTGTGAATACTTAGCAAACGGATTTTTAGTGGTTTTCTAACAAGGAAACAAAACAAAGAGCAAGTAACAGAAGTAACGAACAAATGGAGCAAGTGTCCCAATCCTTTCTTAGCAAAGGACAAGCCGATGGAAAAACTTATAAGGACCAAACATTCTTGAGGACACATGGGAATTCTATCAAGTGCTTTCGCTTCAAATAGCTGAGTACTCTTCTCTGGTGTTGTAAGTGTTGTGTGGGTGAACCTGTGCTAACATACCGTCCTTCCTAGGACACATCCTTGCGAGTCGTAGTTGCTTGCGTAGGTGATTTGTCGCGTCGTCGATCTTCCATAGTTGTTGGAGTAATGCCGCATGTTTAATGTTGGAGATGATCAAGACTTTAATTATTGTTTAATAACTAAAATCGAAAGTAGGTAAATGCAGAGGCACCGGTGGGTAATAGACAATATTTGGTTTTTAACCGCTCACTGGTGTTCCGTAGGACCCCGAGTTCTTGACAACTATACCGAGATCGAGAACGCTAACCACAGGTGGGGTGTGTGGGCACCCCCATCGATTAGTACCTGATTTCAAAGTACTGTACCGGGGGCCACAAAGTAGTTTGGGGCTTTATTACTATCCTATACTTATGCCATGATTTACTGCTTTATTTACTATTATGCGTGAGCGCTGTACTTTTTTTGGAACCCGTGCACATTTTCGGGTATCGACAAGCCTACCACACTTTCGGGTTCCCATTGCCATAACCGTCGTCACAAACCCGGGTCCGTCTCGAGACCGACCGACTTCACATGGTAGCTTAGTGGGTGGCCCCATGTGCTTGCTTTTGTCTGGAAACGCCGTGTCAAAACCCCGTCGACATACCGTTGGGTGTATGTTTTGTGATCTTGTACCTACCGATCGACAACAAGGGTGTAGGTGCGTGGAAACTTTGGTGCACCCTGCAGGTTAAATATTTTGAGAAGCCGGTTCATGGTTATGGATGATTTGGAGCACAGTTCTCGATCATAGACAACTATAACTAAAGTTTACTATTATAATTTGACTTGTATCCGATATGACTAGTAATCAGCTTCACTACAACGGAATGGCTAAATAAAAGTACCAACAACTGCTGGGTTTGGGATATCTCATGCTAATTGTATCTGACTAGTAAGTGTCGCAACTACAACGGAATGGTTAACTAAAAGTGCCCACTGCTTATTATATCAGGATGACTATCTATACCTGACTAGTAATTGCTGCAACGATAACTGAATAAATAAAACTGCCAACTGTGTGAGTTCCTCGGTTGACTTCCTCATTTGGTCTCGAGGGGGAAATACCAGGATGGGTATGTTTGGTGGTAGTATCAGGTTGGTTCCGAATAGGTCTTTCTTATCCCTCTCTGTTAGCCGTCGGTTATATCAAGTCTCTATAGGTTTTTAGTGCATGCTGCGCTGCCGCTTCAGTCCACCATACCTATGTAGGCGAGCCTTTTGTTTGAGCAGGTTTTGAGATCGACGTCGTTAGCAGGGTTACCCTTCCGGCTTGGCCTGGGCAGGGTTATGGATGCCATTGGTTATTCTTCAGGGCTCTTAGCCCCATTTGCATCTTGTCCGTAGTCGGACGCTGTATCATTTTCAAGTTGATATGGATCTTTGTATTGTGTATCTGTATTCTTGACTCATGGAGTCGTTGTTGTATATATCTGTTCCGTGGGTTCCATCGAGGACTATTGTGTAATGGTATTACTTCGTTTTCCACCCGCACGCAAGTGCCTGGTGGGCACCTTTGAATCGTTTCTATGCGGGTTTGCCGGGAATCGCTGAAACTTGCATAGGGCCGATTCCGAGGGTGTTACAACATCATATGGATCAAGATCAAAGATGATATGATAATGGATAACAATCTGAACATAACAATAATCCAATGGTTCCACTCACAAGCATCAACTACAATAGTAATCAACACCGGGAAAGTTTCTCCTAAGAACTAAAGCAATATCCAACACAATTGTTACAGCGGGACGGAGTGGTGGTGATGGTGATGGTGGAGATGATGGTGTGGATGATGATGATGATGATCCCGATGAAGCCTAGCTTGATGAAGGTGTTGATGACGACGATCTCCCCTCTCTGGGAAGGAATTCCCCCGGCAGAAATCTGTCTGCCGGAGAGATCTTTCTCTCTCGGTGTTTTCCGCCTGCTAGAGGCGGCGGAAATCTATCTGTGGTTGCTCCCAGAGCCTTAGGGTTACGAAGGGAAGATATAGGCGAAGGGGCGGAGTTGGAGGTCGGGCAGGTGGGCCACACCTGCCCTAGGCATGGGGTCAGGTGGGCCTGCACCTAGGGGGTGTGGGCCCCCTGAGGCCCCTCTTCATCCCTCCTTCTGGCTTCCTTCGTCTTCTGGTAAAATAATATGTTTCCATATTTTTCTGGTATTTTTCTGATCTTTGTGAAATTGCACTGAAACGCCTTCTTTTCCATCAGAATCCAGACTCCAGCAGTCCATCCTCCAAGAATCATCCAACAAGCATAAACAGATGAAAATCCATAAGTAATACCTCATAATAAGACAAATATCAATGATAGATGTAAATTATGATATATAATGGTGATGCAAATTGGGCGTATCACCCCACTGTTCCTTCTTAGTGTGCTCCTCCCCTGCATGGTTAGAACGAGGCATATCCCACATCGAGGGCAAGTTCCCTTTGCGTACATGTTGATATTGACGCTCATGTATAAGAGTGTGGAAGGGTTTCTTGGTACTTGGAGGAGGTGACCGTGGAGAGAGGGTATAACGTGGAGGTTTCCCTCCTGTAGACATCTGTGCTGTCCTTTTAAGCTTGGTAGGTTTTGCCACCACCCTAATGCTTGCGATGGTAGTGCGGGTGTCTGGTTGCTTGTCCTCCTCCATGTGCTTTCATAACCTACCAAAATCTCCTCCTCCTTGGGTTTCCGAGGATCGTCTTCCTCGGGCTTCTTTCCTTTATCGTTGGCGGAGACCATGGTGCTCTAAACTTGAGAAGTTTTCTTGACAGAAACAGATCAAAATGAAAACATGACGAGAACACGATGCACGAACCTCGGGGGATCCGGGGGGGGGGGGGGGGTATATATTATGAAGTTTCAAAGCATAAGGAAGGTGCTAATATGAAAGAGAGGCGGAGTCGGAGCTCGGGGGAGGCACACTCCCTCCAGGCGTGGGGCAAGGTGGGCTCGCGCCTAGGGTGGGTTTGGCCACTCTGGCTTCCGGTTCCTCCT
This sequence comes from Avena longiglumis, assembly GCA_030063025.1. NCBI lineage: Eukaryota > Viridiplantae > Streptophyta > Magnoliopsida > Poales > Poaceae > Avena > Avena longiglumis. The sequence continues at coordinate 447,500,480 of CP125974.1, read as the reverse complement.
CTGTTTTGTCTCGTAACTTCCCTTATGTATTAAAAACATCAAAAATATAAAAATATTGGGGTTTCACGAACCTTCTGTTTTCACCACTTTTACCTATTCAAAGACGAACTCTAAAGACTCCTTTTCTCCTTCTCCTGGAATTTTCCTTTCCTCATACGGAAATATACAAATTTAAATGGCAACATTAGTGTAAGAAAAAACAATTAACCTTTAGGTGCACACTTCAACTGAAATCCATCAAAACAAAGGCTTCTGTAAGAAGCAAATGCAAATGATAGCAGAAATCTGTCAAACCAGACCAGCAGGTAAAGATTGATTTTTTCGAAAACCTTCTGTTCCTCAAATCAAAAAGTGCAGAACTAATGAAAGTTGGGTAACAACTTGGAGAATAAGATCAGAAAAATACAGCTCCATACGACGTACTGAGCTCCCTCATGAATTTTTACAATGCAGCACAAAAATCTGTCCTAGGACAGCCACTTTTCACAACTCCTCTACTTCACAAAAGTAGTTGAACTTGACATAAAAACCAAAACAAAAAGGATAAGGAGAGGTTATTACTGAAGTAATAACTTCCAAGACTCGACAAACTCTTGTGTTATCTCCCAACAAGTACTTTTCTTTATTGCCTTTAAGTTAGGCTTGAAACTTTCAATGATGCTCACAAAGGAGATATAAATCTGGAGTGAAAAAGAGCATCAAGAAGAAAATAGCCAGCACATTTGAGTCTAACCCACTTCCTATGCATTGGAGTATCATGAGAAAACGAATTGTTGAAACAAAAATCCACTAGCATAGGAAGACAAAATGGATGCAACTTCAAATCTTTCAAAATAAAACTGGGAAACTTAACATTATTGAGATGCATAAAACCGTGTTTCCCTCTCTCATAATAACTTTCAGTAGCACTTTGAATAAATTTGACAATGTTACTGTCACAATAAACAACTTTATCATTTTAATGAGCATACTTACAGTCACCAAAAAGAGGTCCAAGGTCATAAACAAGATCAATAGAAGCAAGTTGTTCCATCCTGAAATCTTCGTTAGGCAAGCTATTTTCACAAGGAGCTTTAGCAAATTTGGAAAAGTTAAACTCATAAGAATATCCATCAAACTTAGTTAAAACTTTCTCCTTCTTACAATCTATAATAGCTCCACAAGTGTTCAAGAAAGGTCTACCAAAAATGATAGGGCAAGTTTTGCTAGCTACTAAATTAAGCACTAGAAAATCAGCAGGATACTTAATCTTACCATAGAGAACCTCCACATCTCTTACAATACCAATGGGGAAAATGGTTTCCTTATTTGCAAGGTGAATAACCACATCAATGTTCTCAAGCTCACAAGGACCAATTTCATGCATAATTTCCCTGTAAAGCTCATAAGGAATAGCACTAGAACTGGCACCAATATCACATAAACCATAATAGCAATGATCACTAATTCTAATAGAAAGCACATGGACACTAGATTTTCGAGCTCTTTTAGGATGAGAAACAATGTTAGTAGCGTCTTCACATAAGACAATATGCTCATCCTTATGTTTCCACAACAAGATCTTTCACAATAGCTACCACAGGCTCAATATTAATAAGCTCATCGGGTTCCACGGTTTTCTTTGCACTTTTGCTAACCACATTAGCTATGATAGAATGTTCCTTTACCTTAGTAGGAAAAGGGATTTTCTCAACATAAGGTTCAGGCAAAATAGGATCAATAGTACAAACCTCTACGCTAGCAGGAACATGAGTAACAATGTCTTTATAAGGAGTGTGGTACTTGTCCCACTCTTTCTTGGGAATTTCAATATAAGAGGCAAAAGCATTAAAACATTTTGCAAGAACTTGAGGATCAAGACCAAACTCATTGCTAATATCATGGAAGTCATCAGTTCCCATAAAAGATTTAATGCATTCATAATCATAGTTTATACCTGACTTTCTTCCTTTGTCATTCTCCCAAGCTTCAGTGTTCTCTTGAATACGGTCTAGTAGATCCCATTTAGCTTCTTCCTTCATGCGTGTGTATGATCCAGCGCAAGAAGAATCTTGTAAATCTTTATCATGAAGAGAAATCCTAGCATAAAAGTTATTGATAATAATATTGTTAGGGGGTCCATGAATAGGACATTTAAGCATTAGTAACTTCAATCTCCCCCAAGCTTGAGCTGTACTCTCTCCATCATGAGGCCAAAAGTTATGTAACAGATTTCTATCCTTATGAATCTCACTAGGAGGATAGAATTTAGAATAAAAGAGAGATGCCAATTCCTCCCATTTCATGGATTGTCCATTCTTCAGCAGCTTATACCATTCTTCAGCTCTCCCTTTCAAGGATATATAGAGTAACTTATTCTTCACCTGTTCAATTGTGATAACTGCACACTTAAAAAACCCACATAATTCATGGATAAAAAGAAAATGATTACCAGGATGGACAGTTCCATCCCCAAAATAATAATTATCCATAACACGATCAACAATACTTGTAGGTATCTTTAAAGGATCTATCTCAACATGTGGTGGTTCATCTACTACCCTAGCAGTGGTAGTAGTTTTCCCAAATAGAAAACCAAGTGGGTTATCCATATTGGAAACAAAGTAATAAGCAGTAACAAAAAAACGATACCCATAGTAGAAGTTTCCTTTACCAGTTCCACTCTTCAATAATGCTTCACTCCCCGGCAACGGCGCCAGAAAATAGTCTTGATGACCCACAAGTATAGGGGGTGTATCGCAGTACTTTCGATAAATAGGAGTGTCGATCCTAACGAGGAGCAGAAGGTGTTGACTAGTGGTATGGAGCAGGACCTCTCTGCAAATATTTAGCAAATGGATTTTTAGTGGTTTTCTGATAAGGCAACAAAAAAAAGAGCAAGTAATAAATACAAAGAACAAACGGATCAAGTGGCCCAATCCTTTCTTAGCAAAGGACAAGCCGGTGGGAATACTTATAAGGACCAAACGTTCTCGAGGACATATGGGAATTCTGTCAAGTGCTTTCGCTTAAAATAGTTGAGTACTCTTCTTTGGTGTTGTAAGTGTTGTGTGGGTGAACCTGTGCTAATGTGCCGACCTTACTTGGACTAATACATACTTGTGATTAAACCCCTGCAAGCATCTGCAACTAGAGTAATTAAGATATAAACCTAACCACAACCTTAAATTCTGAGATCCTACGCTCCCTTATGCAATGGTGTCCTAACGGGGGTTCAGGTTTCTGTCACTCCGGCAACCCCACAATTAGTAGCAAAATACACAATGTATTCCCATAGGCCCATAAATTGTGAAGTATCATGTAGTCAACGTTCATATGACACCACTAGAAGAATAGCACCACAACTTAAATACTAAACCATTGAATAATAACTCAACACAAATCCACTAATAAGAACATGACTTCTCCCATATCCTCAAGAACTAAACGAACTACTCACAAGACATCATATGGATCAAGATTAAAAATGATATGGTGATGGATAACAATCTGAACATAAACAATAATCCAATAGTTCCACCCACAAGCATCAACTACAATAGTAATTAACACCGGGAAAGTTTCCCTTAAAAACTAAAGCAATATCCAACACAATTGTTACAATGGGACGGAGTGGTGATGATGATGCTGATGATATGATGGTGTGGATGATCATGATGATGATCCCGATGAAGCCTAGCTTGATGACGGTGTTGATGGCGACGATCTTCCCTCTCCGAGAAGGAATTTCCCCGACAGAAATCTGTCTGCCGGAGAGATATTTCTCTCTTGGTGTTTTCCGCCCCGTAGAGGCGGCGAAAATCTATCTGTTGTCGCTCTCCTGGTGTTAGGGTTCCGTGAGGAAGATATAGGCGAGAGGGCGGAGTCGGAGGCCAGGCAGGTGGGCCACACATGTCCTAGGCACGGGGCAAGGTGGTCCCGCGCCTAGGGGTGTGTGGGCCCCCTGTGGCCCTTCTTCATCTCCCCTTCTTGGCTTCCTCTGTCTTCCGGGAAAATATAATTTCCCATATTTTTCTGGTATTTTTCTGATCTTCGCGAAATTGCATCAAAACACCTATTTTTCCATCAGAAACCTGACTCCGGCAGTCCATCCTCCAAGAATCATCCAACATGCAAAAACTGTGAAAAAGACATAAGTAGTACCTCATAATAAAACATATATAAATGAATAGAGGCAAATTATGATAAATAATGGTGATGAAAATTCGACGTATCAGGGGCCGACTGGAGGCCTCACTTACCGCCATAGATAACTACCTCGAAGGACTCCCCCTTCCGCACCTCCCGGACATGCATGCTCGTCGCCCACGTCTCCTCCCAGACTGGCATGCCTAGTCCTCTCTGACGGAGGCGACCCAGCTCAATGGGGAAGGCCACGAGTATCTGAAGCGCTCCCCAGGCCACCCAGGGAACCATGCTTGATGCCGAGCATTTCATCGAACATCTCGCGTGCGTGAGGTAGTAGAAACATGCAGGAGAGAGAGCACTGGAGTGGAGTGCATTAGGAAGAGGCGGCCATGGAGCTACGCGTATGCTGTCGGTGAGCGATGACAAAATTCCAACTCTTATGTCCTTTTGTATGTCGGAGACGCGAACGGCATACAGAGCGCACCACCATCGGCATCATATTTGTGTTCGACGGGGACGGTAGTGCAGTTGGCCGACCGTAGTGAGAGGACAGCAACACGGTCAGCACGATACGGGGGGAATTCATCGGGGACGGCAGTGTTGCGGCGCTCGCACTCCCGTCATCTGCCGGCGATGATGGTTGTCGTCCCCACATCCTGCACCTCTCCCTAGCTTCCTGTCCGTCACCATTCCCCTTCCTCGCCCCTTTCTAGCCGCCTTCTACCAGCGAAGGAAGAGCAGCAGCAGCGGGCAGGCGACTCCATCCCTATCCCGGCGGCCCCGGTGTATGGTTGTGCTCCACTCCCGGCTTTTTTCTTTTAGAGAAGAAAGGAACTGATCTGATAGGTGGGGCCCTCTATAATTTTACAATAAGACCCAAACTAAAATCAATCTAAATTCCATAACGCTATACCATTTTCAGCGTGTCATGTCAGCCTGACAATAGGTCTCACATGTCAGTTTCATGGTTAGAAGAGCATCTTAGACGAATCAGGGCTATCTATTACGTTTTAGTTATATAAAATGATGATTTTTTAAAATCATAACAAATAGTGGTTGTTTTGTAAAACGCTAACCGCAAATATGGTGGTTTTTACAATTTTCTCGTTAAATATCCTGGTTCTTCATCAGAACAGGTATACAGAGCAAATTAGTTTGCTCATTTATATCAGTTTTTAATCCTGTTTACTTAAAACCAAATGTTATGATTTTTCCTTGTTTGGGAAAAATAATTCTTAGTAAGGACTTAAATTAATTTTCAGGATACAAATTGCATTATGATTGGGAACAACTTTTTTTTATGAAACAAATTGCATGGCTGGAAGAAATTACATGACGCTAAATAAATCAATCTGTCGTGATTTATGCAGATCACAGTTTAAATTTGCTAACCCCTCCATGCAAACAGCCGCCGCACTTTTGAATTGGAGAAGCGGGAGTACTAAAGAGGAAGGATAACGGAGCAAGATTATCGCGGATAGCTGAACAATACGGTCCATGGTTTTCGTTGCTTCCGTTTTTTCATATACCAGGAAATGCTCACGTTCCTTCCTCTGCACATTTGGTAGGCACAGCGGCCCTTCTCATCAATTCTCCATAAACAATCCCCATAGGCCCGCCCTAGCGCTGGAACGACCAGCCCCTCCTTTTCCTGTTTCCTCCTGCACTGCCGCCGCCGCTGCTGCCGATCGACATGGCCTCTCATGCACTGCCGCCGCTGAAGAAGACATCGCGACAGGCCGCTCCCACCACCATACTCTCCCTCGACGACAACCTCCTGCGTGAGGTATTCATCCGCCTGCCCTCCCTCCCAAGCCTCGTCCGCGCCGCTCTCGCCTGCCCCGACTTCCTCCGTGCCGTTCGTTCGTCCCCCGCCTTCCGCCGCCGCTTCCGCGAGCTCCACTCGCCCACGATCCTCGGCGCGTTCCTCGTCGACGACGAGCCTCCTATGCCTACCTTCGCGCCCGTCTGCCTCCGCGGCCGCTCCTCCGATCCGGACCACGCCGCGGCCCTCCGCGGACTTGATGTCTTCCTTACCCGTCTCCCCGATGCTATCGGTGAAGAAAAAGATGACGGCGAAGACGAAGTTGAAGAAGACGCGAAATACGAAGTTGAAAAAGACACCGAAGACGAAGACGAAGACGAAGAAGACGCGGAAGACGAAGATGAAAAAGATACCGAAGACGAAGACGAAGGCGGTCGCTCCGGGTGGTCAATGTCGGGGTGCCGCGATGTGTACGTGGAAGACGCCGAAGACGAAAACGAAGGGTGGTATATGTTCGGGTGCTGCGATGGGTATGTCCTTCTCGTCAGGCCGCAATGGAACACCAAGAAGGTGGCCGTCTACGATCCCCTCACTGGAGCCCTACATCTCTTTCCCGCGCCGCCCGATGAGGTGTTCGGAGGAGGGTCCGAGTATACTGTAGCCGAGTACTACCTGATCCCCTCCGAAGCTGACGACCGGTCGTTTCGCGTGCTCTGCGTCCCCAAGGAAAACGGGGGCGAGAAGATCGCCGTCTTGTCGCCGGACACCAGTGAGTGGCACATTACCCCAACAGCCGGTAGAGTCCACCTCCAGGAGCTGGACGCACGCAATGTTGACCTAGTGATGAATGGGTCTGCTTATTGGGCATGTGCAGGCCAAGATAATATCCCTGTGCTGAACACTGCAACACTGCAATTCTCTCAAATTGATCGGCCGACTGGGCATTCCCGTGGCTATAAGTCCGGTGAGACCAACGATGGGAAGCTCTGTTTGGTCAGCTCGTCTAAGGATTGCCTTGATCTTGATGTTTGGGTCCGAAGAGCCGGTGATGATGGCGTCGATAAATGGATGCCGGACGTGACAGTCCAGATGGAGATAGCGGATATGAGTAATGAACTCTCTCTAGACATTATAGCTGAGTGTCCTGCGCTGAATGTTGTGGCTATTATCGGCGGCGTTGTGTATTTCTCTATTCACCAGAACGAGCCTCCTAACTGGCTCCTATCCTTCTGCCTTGAAACAAGGAAGCTCAAGAAGCTCTGCCGTATCACTAGCTCCGACTTCTGCTATCCCTACGTCATGGCATGGCCTCCCTCTTTGGTGCTCAATAAGGTGAGCTCTTGACTCCAACTCTCATACAGTAATTAATTCCTACTCTGTATAGTAAAAGTTTTTGTTAACTTGCGTCATGGTTATGTATATATTTTGTCTTGGTTTGATTTACTCACTATTGAATAAGTCATTGCAAGTTACTACTCTTATATGTTAATGATGTAGTTCCATGGTGAATCGCTTGCAGGCGAGGGAAGATTAGTCCATCAACTCTCAAAATAAGTGATCGCGCGGCACCTAAACTTGGCAGGCGCTAGCAGATTATGTCCAATGTTTGACACGCAAAACGTGTTCTGCCGACGTGGCTTAGCCGAGGCTCCTTCCTTCTGCATTTTGGCTCATGGATTTCATTTTTATTTCAGACTAATCTTGATGTTATGATGATGGATCCAAAGATTTTTTTAATTAAATTTGATATTTCATTTTGTTGATTGTTGAGAATAATATGCAATAATGCGGTCCACACACGAAATGTATTATGCCCATGTGGCTTAGTTGAGGCTCCGTCCTTTGCATTTTGTCTTGTGGATTCATCTTTACTTCAAACTGCTCTTGATATTATAGTTTATGATGGTTCATGATTTAATATTACTCTGATAAAGGCATGTGGCCTACCCGGCCAACCAAGGCATCCTCAGGTGCGCACGTTTCTAGGCCCTTTGATCTGGTGAACAACTCTGGTTTTCACCCGCTCGGTCATTGTTGGCCGTTCGATTTGTCTCAATATTTCTCACTTATTGTCCAGATAAAACGGTCTATGACAGCTGGGACCGCATAGGTGTGGTTGAGAGAGCGATTTTACTGCTCAGCGTCCCTTGTCTCCGTGGTTGTTGGGCGAGCGGTAAAAACCTAGATCGAAAATATCTGTACATTCCCTCCCCCAGTCGCCGCCTCCTGTCCTCCTCCCCAAATGCCCGCCTAATCTCCTCCCCCTCTTGTCCTCCTCCCCCAATGCCCGCCTAATCACAACATAATTGTAAACCAGTCCTACCAGTCATTTGTTCTTATGAATTTGTAATCTTTTCAAGGCAGGATTATTCAACATAATTGATGTTAGTTTTAAGAACATGAAGTATTGTATCGATTGGTGTAAACAATCGCCGTGTAGGAACCATTATAAGTTACGCTCTCTGAACTGTTTTGCTTGACTGAAACTAAACTTCTCTTGATCCTAGAACATTTACTTGGTGTTGTAACTGTTGTTCATTCACTACCACATCAGATTTTGGAATGTTCCATAAGGATTGATCGTATTTGTTTCAATTTTTTAAAGGTTCTTTTGTCAAAGCTTGCTTTTGTGGTACAATAAAATCCTATAGCTCCTCTTTAATTCAAGACATGTTCTGCTAAGGAATGTGCTAAATTCCGAGTATTTCCAAATCAGCGTACCAAATTTTCCTTTGTAGTGGTGAATCAAACCATCTTTTGTGTGTTCTCATTGCTCTTTCATATTTCAGTGATGTCTTATTCTAATTCTTGTGATGAGACTTAGTGTATTGCTAAACTCATGAGCTGATGCCTTTGATATTTACATACATATAGGAAAAAACAACATCCATAAAATATCGAGGATAGGCGATCAATGCATAGATACAACGTCTAATCAGCTGTTGTTTCGTGCTGCTAATGCTCCGAGCCTGCTCTGCCATGACGAGTATGATCGTAGCTGCCATGTCTTCCTCTCCCCTTTTTAAATCTCACAACTTTCCTCAACTTTTATGTTGAATTGGGTCGGTTTGTGAACGGTTTCTTCCAAAAGTTAGAATTTGGAAATGTTCCCTCTTGCATTATGTTTTTATGGAAGGTGCACCCTTCAATGGAAGTAATGCGCATATCGTCCGCCTTCTACCATTCAAAAGGAACAACAATTTTGCATAAGTTCTTTTGTTAGTGCTCGCATACTTTGGTCTGTGATTAATACTACCTTTGTCCCAAGGCTTAAGGCCTATATTTTTTTAAAAAATCAAACTTCCTTAAGTTTGACCAAGTTTTTGAAGAAAAATATAAATATTTATATATCATAATCCATTCCCTTTCATACATCATAAAACATATTTTCACATGGTATTTATATAATATAATAGTTTTTTTTAAGTTTGGTCAAACTTTCCGTGGCTATTACGCGACACCGCATATATTTACATGTCGTGCGACGGCAGCTGATACCCGCTCGTCTGAGTACACTAGTAGACGCGAAAGACGCAGCTTGCATGCATGTTTCACTTGCCCGCATCGCCTTGCTATAACTAGCTCATCGATTGCAACGGAAGATGCACACAAGCTGTGTGCTAGGACAGTAGCTTAGCACAGGTACTGTATCCTTATAGCTTAGTAGAAGTACCAGTACCAGACTATCAGCTCCCTCTGATCTTTTATTTGTGTTGGCATGCTTGTATGGTGTAATATTTACGTATATAAGTAATCTTAAGGCATCTTTCCGATACAAGTACATGCATGTTTTTAAATTTAACCGCCTGTTCACCTTAAAAATAGCTAAAGAATTTCCAAAATACTCACTATGTTGATAAAAATAATTACAGGTTTTATCAAGGTTTTTTTTGTCACCGAATTGTTTTTCTAAACTAATTGTTGGTTATACAGTTATCAAGTTGTATGTCAATAGCTATTAAATTATTTAGCAATAGCTACTAAATTATTTTTTCATAGCTATCAGATTATTTTCCCATAGCTACCAGATTATTTAACAGCACCTAAAGGTTATTTTATAATAGTTACCAGATTCCTCGAAACAACCACCAGGTTGTCCAATACAGTTACCAGATTTCTCAAAACAATGGCCAGGTTCTCCTATACAATTAACAGACTACTTAGTAGAAGCTATCAGGTTATTTAGCAATGGCTACCTGATTATTTACACATAGCTACCAGGTTATTTAACAACTACTGTTTTATTTTATAATATCTACCGGGTTAATAACTACCATATATAATTTAAAAAATATCTTACCTTTTTTTCTAAACCAACTACAAATCCATGCAATTAGTGGGTTGTTTTCATATAACTGTCAAGTTTCTCAAACCAATGCCAAGTTTGCCGAACATAGTTGCAAATATTTTTTAACAACTCAAGCTATTATAGTAGTTTCCTATGACCGTCATACACAAGTACCATTCCGTTTATGAAGTTTTGAGCGGATCTACCAAATTTCTAGCGTTCATATAAAATATAGTTAAAATTGTTTTTACCGACATCACGCAAGTAGTCTTTAATCTCCACATGTTAGAACGAGAAATTTAATTAATTTTTTTATAGACACTATTTAAATTTATTAATAATAAAATGATAGTTGAAATAACATGTGTACAGTAGTACACCATAAAGTACTAGTAATCTAGGCATAGATAATAATAAGCACGTAGATCCTCTATGTTAGTTTAGGAACCACCGTGGTGCTCATTGTAGGAGCTCAGCTTTCTAGTCTAGAAAAGGTACCACACTGTATTTCTTCAAAAAAAAGCAGACAAATAAAGCTAGGAAATAAGAGCATGCGCCAGGACATGTGGAGCCGCTCGCTGTACTTCTCTGCGTCGCATGCACCGCAGGACCGAAAGCGAAACGTTTTCCTAATCTCCATGTAACATTTACTCGATTGGGCACATATTATAGATATTTATGTTTGAAGTTATAAGATTTGTGAAGTCCAGTTTTGCCGAAGAGCACAAGAGTAGTGAAATGTAATTATTAGTTATGTAGACAAGGATGGTTTCATTTCCTATTCTAAAAAAGGGACCAATTTTTTGGCTTATTGTAATCAACTAGAAAACATATATTGCTATTCATAGCAAAAATGTACAAGCTCTGGTCAAGGGTAAGAAAGATATTGAAAATAATGATGTACAAACTCTGGTTGGGTGATTAAATTTTTTTTTTATGGTTTGACAGAGATCTTCCTGTGATGAGTAGAAATAGGTGTATAGGTTCAATTGTTCTGCTATCCCTCCTATTCTTTAGACAGTGTATATCATATCATGTTTTCTGCTTCTTATTTCATTTTGCATACACATTAAAAATACATATGACCATAGGAAATTAATGTTTCTTTTCTATAGAAAATAATTTTCCTAGCTTCATTTTTTATAGTGGCTGCTACCTTCTTTGTTTATATATTTGGATGGCTTTCAGTTTGTGTTCTATATGAAGCTTACTGAATAATATTACACTTAAAAAACTTCCATGGAAACCTAGCACGGTCACATATTGGAAGTGTATGAAACACAACGCCATGTAGTTCAAAGTAGCCATGTATATCCAGTACTGTTTCTAAGTTTATCTATTAAGTTCAGTGATGTTTTTGATAGTAGGTAGCTTAGACTAGATAGCTGGTAGTATTTGTTAGGGATTATGTTTCGTGTACTCCATGCTTCTCAAGAAGCTGAATTTATGGACCTCTATTATGTAAGAATAATGCTGGTATGTTGAGCTTGAAGAATGTGCCTTCTTCGTTGTGGTGGTGTGCTCTGCAGCCACTCTGCTTGCTCATTCGCAGCCCACCTTATGTTTTCCTTGGGAAGTTCACATATCATATTGTTGTTATGTGTTTGATTATGCCTTTTATTTTTATATATAATCCTTTTCTATTTGCTATTGTTTGTAACTTTTCAAAGTTAGGGAAACAGTACTGACAGTGTCACACTCCACTACTACCGCATACATGTCTAGATGATGTTTTTAGAGTAAGGAAATCTTCAGCTTAGACTGTATCCTATAACGTTTGTTTATTCATGTCTTAATATGGAGATCTATATATTTATCATGGGAATGTTGTCCTTGGTCGAGCTGGCATGGTGTTATTTATTTTCTCTAAGCTTATACTCCTCTGTTTTGGTTGTCTGAGTGTTGCTTACAAATGATTAATATTATCATGTTTATTAACTCAGAATACTTTTCCCTTTTAACCTAATACTTGTGCATGCGTCGCTCTCGTCGGGGGCACGGTGGAACCCTAAGCCGTCGTCTCCCTGACTCCTCCTCCTGCTTCTCCCCCGCTGCCATCGGAGGACGCCGGCGGGCACAACCTGGCCGGTCGATGGTGGCGACGGGGCTTATTCCTCGTGTAGTGGCCTCTCCCCCGCAGGGAGCCCCTTAGGCACTCGAAGGTAGTCGCCCCGACGGCGATCTGATGGCGGTGGGGTCTGAAAGCCGGGGCGGCGGCATCGGGCTTTGATGGCGGTCCTCCCTCGGCGGATGGCGGAGCAGGTCGCATCTGCTGGCAGGGGCGCGGTCCTAGGGTTTCTCTCACGCCAAGATGAAGATCTGCCTTCCGCCTGTTTCCATTGATCCGGTGGCAGTGCCGTGTTCTAGAAGGCTCTGCCGGCGAACTCCCATGGGCGATCCATGCCTGGAGATTGCTGGAATGGATGGGATTTGATCGCGCGCAACCCTTCTTTCTGGCCGTTTGGTTTCAGAGGGAGTGAGACGAAGCTCCTCAGTCTTTTGCCATAATGGAACATGTCTTTAGTTCCATGGTGAAGTCAGTGTGCGGAGAATGTCATGGACGCCAAGATTTGTGGACTAGCAAGGGTGGGTTGAGTCCTGGTGGCGATGAGGAATTGGCTTGGTGATTCTTGACTTGTAGCAACGGCATTGGAAAGTGGGGGCGACAACATAGGAGGGGTTCACAGTCTTATCTTGCAGGGTGAAAATCCAAGGTCTGATCTTAATTGGTTGTGTCTGACAATAACCTTGTTAAATGCATTGTTTTGTGAATGAGAACTTTTCCAAAACCTGTGATCTTTGATCGGGGGCGACAGTGCTTGTGCTCTGTTTCCTTCTTGAAGGCGTCGCTATTGGAGATGTTGGACTTCTGGTGTTGTTTTGGTGGGGTTAGTGTCGCTGCTACTAAGGATCTTATCGTTGTAGCGGGACTTTTCTTTTTTGTAATTCTTCTTCTTTTTTGGCTGTGTGCATCCGTGATGCCAATAAAATAATGCGTTGTTGCAGAGGTTGGGTGTAATTGATATCAACGCGATATTAATATATGCTCCTTTCCCAAAAAAAACTGAGAATACTCACCCCTCATATCCAGTTGTGCATTGTGCTGCCAGTAATTTTGACTATTATCATGTTTCCTGCTTGTTGCTTGACAAATCTTTTGTTAACCGTAGAGTGAGGAAACTTCATATGACTTTTTGTTACTCGAGCTTCGCATCTCCAATCATGCACTTTGATATTTGTTTCATGGGAACATTATTATCTCTCAATGCAAGGTTTTGGTGCCTTCAGGTCAAGATAATACTCCCTATCACTGTCTGCTTAATTCTGAAAGATACGGATATATCCTAATTCCTATGCCTTTTAGAGCTTCAGCTAGGAGCACCTTACGACAGATCCACACGGAGTTCATATGCCCTGAAATATTTGCATTCGCCCTACAAAAAGTAACCTATGACACAATTGGCAAATAGACAGTCTGCGGCTCACTACTATACGACGGCATAACCAATAGTTTCTACCCATCTAAGACGCAACTTATTTTAGCTTAAGAAAACAGATGCGACCCTGAAATTTGTGTGTGTTTTAACTGGTCCGGATTAAAGTGGTTGAGGATATTTTACATACCCTTTTTGGGTGTCCTTGCGCTCAGAAGGTTTTGCAAAATCTTGGTATTCTGAATGTGATAAACAATGCTATGGTGGATCGGTCTGGTTCTTTTGTTCTCGAGCATATGATTCTGAACCTGGGGACTTGTTCTTCATTACATGACATTGGTCTAGCTGAACTGATACTTACAGGTGCTTGGTACATGTGGTAGGAGAGAAGGCAGTACACACCGCAGCTCTTGGTACAGGTGCTTGGTACATGTGCTAGCTGAACTGATACTTACAGGTGCTTGGTACCTGGGGAAGATGTCGAGCCTGTCCACCGCAGCTCTATGACATTAATTAAGCCACTCTATCAAACCGGGATATTCAAATATTCAATTGATCAAGTACAGTCAAGGTCTATATAGTTTGTAATTTTCTGCTACACTGACTTCATAAGTATGCAGATCCAATGCCTGACGTACTGGTAGTAGCAGATTTTTGGCATTTGCAGGTTTATTTTAATAACCAGCTAGCTAGGTTTGCATGAACTAAATTCTATATTATCATATTAATGTAGGATTTTTTGGTAGTATTTAAGATGCCCAATTCCTTAATGATAGTAGGATTTTTTATATTTAAGGTGTCCAATTCCAAAGAATTCACATAATTTAGCCTCTTTATGTATAGCCTGGAGCTTGCTTCCTTCTTAGGATGCAAATGCCTTAGCATATATGTTCTCTTGGAAGCTATAATGTCCATTTATTAATATGAACGTGCGGGCATTTCCAAAGTGCTATAGATCTATTTAGCTTTATAGTAATGTATTTATTTGTCTGTTCCTTTGCAGTGGTTAAGAACAAAAAGTCAAGTTAAGGGCATGTTTTTTGTTGTAGAGATGTTCATGAAGCTAAAAGGCCATGAATAGGCTTAGTTTAGGCATTGCTCTAGAAATACGAAGATAAATGATCGCTTTCTTAGTGTCTTGTGTGTTTGGATTTTAGAAGCAGACAGTCCTTAATTCGTTTCCTCTATTCATTTTTTTTCTTAGCTAATTATTAACCCCATCAGCTCATCTAGCATGCGACGCTTCAGAAAGATCGTGGTTTTGCATATTCTTGGTACCGGTATTTCTATGTTAACATGACTTCAGATCATACACTTACCTATATGTGGAGTGAAAGTAAGTTGCAAGCCTGCAAGAATGTGCTTTATTCTATCTCCCTTCCCCTATTTGCTAATTGATTTCTCTTTCTCTACCTATGGTTCTTTTGTAGTGTGTTTAGTATGTGCTTTGTTACTACAAGTGCAAGAAATGGTTCCTATGGGTATAGTACACATGCTTTTGCTACTTCCTTTCCTTCAGTCTATTTGCATTCGATACAGAGGAATGCAAATAATGTTTCATTTTCCCACTATATAGTTCTTTTGTTGGCACAGAGTGAGCAATATTTTTTCAGGGACCTGCTGTTAGCTAACGCCTAACACATGTAGACACAGCCTAGATTAGTACTTTCTTCAGGCCACATGGTCAATGTACTTTCCATGTATCAGTTTCCTCGCACATCAAAGTACTTTCTTCAGGACGCATGGTCGTAGATGAGCGGTGAGCGCTCGACCCATGGTCCTCCCTTTTGGTTAGGTTTGTCATGTCTGCATATGTCTTGACGAGATTTTACCAAATGTCTCTTTGGCTGTCATGCACTGAACTTAGGCCGTGCAGTAACCCCTGCTAGAATTTCTTGTCTTGATTTTAACCTTCAAAAGACAAATGCAAATGGTTGTTCAGGTCCTTGTACATGATCTGAGGGAACTCGAGATGATATGTCAGAGGTTTTTTATTTTTATGGTTTTCAATTCATTATTTTATTGATTTCTGTTAAACTTATAACTGAAACTAGAGCTAACTTTGTATACTACATTAAATACTTAAACTGGGGCTGTGCAAGTTGCCATGCTGAGTTTCTTTGCTTTTGTGAAGCTTATTTATGAACTACTGATTGTTTTCTATTAAAATTGCTTTATTCTTATCTCTAGAGTAGAAATTTTGGTTCTTTATCTGACCCTGACCGTGAAGGTGAAGCAATTCTTGGCACGTAAAGGAAATGCCTGAACAACAGGATGCGTTACCTCACTTGTTTATTCTGTATTTTTCTAAGATTTCTAAGCTGCAGAAGATATTCGTTCATTAGTAAAAGAAAGGTATACTCAATTGGAACATGTTGTCAACCCTGTTTTACTCAGTTACAATATGCTTCCGCTGGTAAAAGAATGGGCATGAAAGGGAAGCTGCATTTTTTCAATGGAGAACTTGTGTTGTCTCAAATCGAGCTCAAGGGGATATAATTGAAGTCAGGAGTTGTGAATTATGCACATATTATTTTGTGGAATTTGTCGGGATCCTGAGTTTGTCCCAATTACTTGGGATCCAAGAGCCCGAAGATCAATAGATATAGAATGCTAAAAATCCTGAAATGCATATCCATTTATGGAAAATAATCAAACAAAGCATGATATGTTCTTCAAGAAAGTGAATTGACATAATTTATTGTGTTGTCAGCGATTGCAGTTATCTTTTTTGAATGAAGAAGAGCTAATTTCCTTGATCATCTACGATTAGGAGTAATGCTCTGGTAGATCCCATACTGGAAAAACATAAATATGACCACCATATTTATTGATTGAGAGTTTCAGATGATTAAATTTATAGCTAAAATATTGCCTCTCTTTCAGCGCCAGGGCGCACCGGGTCATCTAGTGTAATGTAAACTGGCCAATTTGCCACCATGTATTATTTTTTCTAAAACACATTGTATACATTTACAAGAAGGCGTCAAGATGACGGTTAGAGTACAAACGAACAAGAAAACTAAGGAACAGAGGAAGAAAACCAAAGATTTACAAAGGCCGGTACTAGCCGGTCTAGTTTCCCCGAGAGTCTGGCACCGGCATGGAGGGGCAGCCGACGAAGATCTTCAGCTCCCGCGAGAGATCGCGACCTTGCTTCCTCGAAGATTGAGTGAACCAGATCAGCGCACTTGGGGAGTGCGTCAGGCTGCGGCATGAAGGAGCCCTGCCTGAGGAGATGCGAGATGCATGGTTTTGCCACCATGCATTAATTTCTCTTGAGTGATCGATCTCTGCTCTTGTGTTGCACTAATGCAACCCTGCCTGACGAGCAACACCGCCTCCACCTTCTTCCTTAGCAGCGCAAACATGCTGACCTTCGCAGCAGCGACTGGACGAGGAGGAGCAGGCGGTCTGAACCAGGGGAGTTTGAGAGCGGCGGCCGCCGTCAGCCGCTTGCTCGGGTTACACGTCAGAAGTCCTTTCAGAACTTGGAACCCGTCCTCGGACAACGTCTGTACAGGGAACAGCTCCCGCAGCCTGCTGCGCTGTCGCTGCCGCTGCGGCAGCGACAACAGAGGTCGCGCCACCATGTCGGCGAGCGGCCGGGACGTAAACCACTTCCCGTCCGGCAACCCGAGCACGGTGAAGATGCTCCGGACCTGGCGCACCACGTCGGCCCTGGGCTCGAACAGCGTCTTGCCGCCGGTGAGCATCTCGGCCATGACGCACCCCAGCGACCACGTGTCCACCCGCGCGTCGTAGTCTGGCTTTCTCAGAAGCATCTCGGGCGCCATGTAGGACCCTGTGCCGGCCCTGCCGTACGGCGGCCGCTCCGTCGCCAGGGACATGGCCACTCCAAAGTCACAGATCTTGATCGTCTTCCCGTCTTCCCTGACGACTAGGACGTTGGCCGGCTTGAAGTCGCGGTGGACGATGCGGCGCTCGTGCATCGTCTTGGTCCCGGTGAGGAGCTGCCACATGAAGGCGCGCACGGTGTCCTCTTCGAGAGGCGGCCTGTCCGACAGGAAATCGCTGAGGTTCGGTCCATCCACGTACTCCATTGCGAGGCAGAGGTTGTCGGTGATCGAGTCGAGCACGAGCCCATGGGAGCCGACGACGTAAGGGTTTCCGGCGGAGGCCTCGGTCAGGAGGCGGGCCTCATACATAAGCTGGAAGACGTCGGTGGCGGCGGTGCCGTCGGTGGAACGGAGGGACCTGATGGCAACGGTCTTGCCCGTGTCACGGTGACGCGCCTTGACGACGTCGCCGAAGCTGCCCTGGCCGAGGCTGCACACGTCGTCATAGTCCTCCATGCTCCCGGCGCCGCTGCTGCTGGTTGCTGATGATCCTCGTGTCGCGTCGACGTCTTCGAAGACGACGGTGGCAGGTCGTTTGCGGCCGCAGAAGACCATGGCGCTCGACTCGATTTTCTGGAGAGAGGGGAGCGATCGATCGAGCGAGCTTGGTGGATACATGGAGGAGGACATATATATAAGTAGATCGACGTACGTTTTCGGGTCGGAGACGGACTGGGAGGCGTGCTCATCATGCTGATGCTGGCGTGACTACGACGCGGTCGCGCTATTCGATCGTTGGCTGCAAAACAACCGCACTCCGACCTGCTACCGGGTTCCGTGGATTTGTTTGTTACGCTGGGTGGAGGAAATTACAGCTACTAGTGTTTTTAATGGATCCTCGGTGCTGTATTACTAGCAGAAATGGGTGTGTACAATGCCGTGGCTGTGAGCGGACGAGGACACGTCATCCCATCCTAGCCATCCGGACTAAGAGCATCCGATCAAATTTTGGTAGACTTGATTTCGGTCTGGAAACGCCGAGTTTCCACTCACGTGCTCAGGCCGAATTCACGCGTTCGGCTAAATTTCAGACGAGTTTAGCAAATACAGGCGGATTTCATTAAACATGGACGAATATAGGCGGAGTACATCGAATTTAAACTATATTACTAGATAATAAACTAAAAACATTTAAAAGGCCGCCGTCATTGCCTTCGCCGATGTCGTTGCCGCTTCTACATGCCGAAGTTGCCGTAGAAGGACGTATAGGCGGGATCGGTCCTGCGATCGGCGTCGCCGCCGTCGTCATCGCTCGGCGGCTGTGGCTGGCGGGAGCTCCCCTGGCTGGCGCCGCCGCACCTCCACGGTTGGTAGGAGGGGCCGGCTTCATCGTCGTCGAGGACGACGAGCGGCGCGCCCTGGTAGGTCAGAATGCGGCTAGACCAGGCCTAGCGTTCGGCCTCCTGCTGCAGGCGGTGGACGCGTCGCCGCTCCGTCTCCTCCCAGTCCGCCCCGGACCATTCGAGTATGTCCGACGAGGATGGCTCCACCGGCGGTTGCGGCGCCGCCTCCCGGAGGGACTCCTCCATCGCCATATTGACGGCGAATGCGTCCTCGTCGACTGACACCGCCTAGTCCTACGGCTCCGGCTTCGGCCTGCGAAGGCGGAGACGGCCAGAGCGCGCGCCTCGTTGATGACGATGTCGCGCGACCTGGTCCTTGGCGGCGACCGGATCGGCGTCTCCGGCTCCCGCTTAACGGGCCGGAGCAGCGGCGAAGCCACCGGCGTGGAGCCCGACGAGTGGGAGGCCGAAGCAGAGGACGAAGAGGAGAGGCTGGCCATCCTCCTTGGCAGCTAGTTGGCCGGAGGATGGCCCCTCGCCCTTGCTGACGACGTGGGGTTGCAGGAGAAGCCGAGGCAGGGCTCGTTGTCGGCGTGGATGTGCTCCAGCACGGTGGCGAGGGTGCGCCCGGGAGCGCTCCACCAGCGGCGGCGCCCAGCCGCGTTGTTCCTCTTCGGCGGCGAGCCCGGCAGCCCCTCGTGGCGCGCGAACGCCTGCTGCCACCGGTCGGCGAGGTACTGTTCCTAGAACACGCGGTTTCCCGGATCCTCGGACAGGTCCGGGTCATCCATGGCGGCGATGGCCGCCTGGATCTCGTCGTCGAGCTCCTCGGGCTTTGGCTCCGGCGGAATCGGGATCCCACCGGCGCTGAGCCTCCAGCCGGATGGGAGGCGGATGTCCGGCGGCGCCATGCAGCCCGCCTCGTACAACATGTGGGCTTCCCACAGCTGGATGGTGCAGCGACCGAAGCCATTCGCCATCACGCCGTCTCTGGGTACCTTTCGCCCATGGTGTGAAGTGTGGGAGTGCCGGAGCTGGGGAGCTATGGAGGGGGAAGTGAGGAGCGTTGGAAGTGAGTGAAATGATCCGGTGAGGTCGCCAAAACTTATAGGCCGAAGGAGGCAGCGAGGGCGGGAGGGGTGTAGCGGCGCGGGCGGGAAAAGAAAAAACGGCGGGAAGTTAGTGCCCGCCGGTCTGTCGTGGGAGCCGAGGGGGCGGCGGTGGCGCGGCATGGCCGACGCGACGGGTAGTTATTGCCCAGCGGTCGTCGCGTGGTTCCGAGGAGGACGACGACTGGGCTTCCGTCGCTGACTAGGCGGGTCCACACGCCGCTTCGCTTCGTCCAGCGTTCTCAGGGCGTTCCTGGGATCTTGGGAATGGCTTGGGAAGCCCGGACCAAAGTTGGCCCAAATTCTAACGAAAAGAGGTTCCTGGGAATGGGACTAGGCCGATTTTCGGCGTCCGGACCAAAATTTGGCGTCCGAATCGGCGCCCTGGGAATGCTAATGGAGATGTTCTAAGTCTCAATTCACTTGTTTTGTTTGTAACCAAGTAGAATTCGATATTGCTGTTTGTTGAGTGTTTACAATAGAAATCAATGGAATATAAATGTCTCGCATACTTCGTTGAGTTAGCATGTTATTCGCAAGATAATTTTCAGTTTGGATCCATCATTGCCGCACGTTAGTTGGAGATTAGTGTGGAAGTCCGCTAGTCAAAGCTACCAACTATTTTTCATTTTAATCTTGCAGCTATACGAAATCGGCCCGCTGCCCACTTAGACACGACTCAAAACTGTCTTCACGTCCCATCCCACCCCTCCCAGCAAACCCTAACAAAGCAAACCCACACCCTTATCCCATGCCCCTCTCCCAACGCCGCCAAGCACCTGGTCCTCTCCCAGCGCCTGCCTCCTCCCATGCTGGCACAACCAACCCCACGCCCTTGCCTCCTCCCATGATGGCGCCACCCTCGACTCCTCCTAAGCTGGCGTCTGATGGTGCTGACGGGGAGCACTTCGTTGGAAACCCCAAGAGCAAGGTGTGATGAGCACATCAGCAAGTCTTCCCTTAGTAGAGACCGAGGTTATCGAACCAGAAGGAGGAAGAAAACATCACACAGGTGTTACAAGCAACGCGGAGACCTGCATAACACAAACTCAAGACTTTTCCCCAACGAATCAGTGAGGTTGTCAAAATTACCGGTTTGCTGTAACAAAGGATTAAACATATGGTGTGGAAGGTAATGGTTTGCAGCAAGTAAACAAGTAACAGTGGAAGATGTATCAATGGTAAAGATTGGACCGGGGTCCATAGTTCACTAGAGGTGCTCTCCTTAGATAAACAACATGGCATGAAGGGTAAACAAATTACAGCAGGGCAATTGACAGGAACTGAGCAAGGCATAAAAATGCAATTACTAGTCAGAAAGATCCTATGAGATTTGATTGGGAAACAACAATATACATAGACCGCCATCCAACTTCATCTATGACTAGAAGTCCACCTTCAGGTTATCATCTGAACCCCTCCAGTATTAAGTTGCAAGCAACAGACAACTGCTTTAAGCAAAGTGTGTAAGGTAAACAGTCCACATGTTCCATGAACAAGAGACCGTTGTTTTCTCTATAGTGGCAACAACACATCTACAACCAAAGAGATTTCTGTCATTTCCCTTGGAAACTAGAGGCATGAACCCACTATCGAGCATAAACACCCCCTCTTGGAGTCACTAGCAACTACTTGGACAAGATAGCTACTAACAACGGAGAGCATTTAAGATCACAAACAACACAGACATGATAGAATCATAAAGACAAAACCATTAATCAAACCAACATAATAATCTCAATATCCATCGGATCCCCGCAAACACAACATGCATGATTATAAATAGATTAGATCTTGATCATGAACGGACCTCACAAGATTTATACATGAAAGCACAAAGGAGGAGATACAACCATCTAGATACTACATGTTCCATAGTCCAAGGTGGAACTACTCACGCATCATACCGGAGAGAAGGCCTCCGGGATGATCTCCCCTCCGACAGGGTGCTGGGAAGAGCTTCAGATCCCCCTGATCTAGGGACGATGGTGGAGGCGGCTACAGACGGTTTTGTGGAGATTTGATCGGGTACTTAGGGTTTCTGCATCGAGGGCTTCTTATAGGCGAAGGGGGAGACCGAGGCGGCGGCCAGGGTGGCCAAACCCTAGACAGGCGCGGGGTGGGGACCACTCGTGCCTGGGGTGGGTCTGGTCCCTCTGGCTGGCCCCTCCGGCTCTCCTCTAGACTTCTTGTTCCCCACGGAAAGTAATTGACTTTGACGTTTGTCCTGTCCAATTCCGAGTATATTTCTTTACTAACTTTTCTGAAACCAAAAACAGCAGAAAACAGGCATCTGGCACTGTTGCAACTTCTTAATAGGTTAGTACCAGAAAACATGTAAAAAACATCTCAAAGTGTGGACAAGTAAAGGAAAGTAGATACTAAAAAAGCATGGAGCATCAAAAATTATAGATACGTTTCTGACGTATCAGCATCCCCAAGCTTAACTCTTGCTCGTCATCGAGTAGGTAAGTGATAAAAAGAATAATTTTTTAGATGACATGCACCCTCACAATAAATATTCAACCATTTGCAAGCATTGAAAGCTGGGATCAAAGAACTCTAAACATGTGCATGAAAGATGGAGTTCTAACAATAGGACATAGTAACTATGCATGAAACATGGCAAGCTACAAACAAATATCATGAATAACATGCATTGAAAAATGTTTGTTTGTTTCACATGCAGAAAACATAGCATAGTAGCAATCAGTTTGTCCCTCATAGAGTAGCAAATAGATGCATAGGACACCTGCAAAGTTCACAAGGGTGACTAGAAACAAATAGCACAAGAACAAGTAATATCACAATATGCATCAATTAATAAGCTTTGGAACACTGCACACAGAATGACAACTATGGTGTTGTAGTGCTTAGTCCTGAAAGCTTATTCCTAGAGACACTCGACACCATAGAAAATAAGTATTGACTTGAGAGCTCTCTTTGAAATGATTTGTTCAATTGAATTAATGTTTAGCGATTTTGTGAGCATGCCAAAGTTTGACTTGTAAATCATAAGAATGATAGCTTTATGCGTGTCAAACTTCATGGGATGCCAACAACTCCGCTAGCCTACAAACGATCTTCATGGAGGAAACTCCTAGATTTCGGCTATGCTTTAATTAAACATTTGTAGCAGCAATGCTATAATGGGTAAGATTCTTGGAACTCCTGGGTAGTTGTAACGTGATGGATGATGGTGGCTCAGATCAATGTAGAGCTTCGTTGGGAGTCCCCAAAAGGAAGGTGTGGTGAGCACAAAAGAAAGTCTTCCCTTAGTAAGAAACCAAGGTTATCGAACCAGGAGGAGGAAGGAAACGACTCAAAGGTGTTGCTAGCAACTTGGAAACCTGCACACCACAAACTCAAGATTTTGCCCCAACGAACAGTGAGGTTGTCAATCTCACCGGTTTGCTGAAAACAAAGGATTAACTGTATGGTGTGGAAGGTAATGGTGGTTTGGAGAAAAGTAAACAGTAACAGTGGAAGATGTATCAATGGTAAAGATTGGACCGGGGTCCATAGTTCGCTTGAGGTGTTCTCCTTAAGATAAACAAACATGGCATGTTGGGTAAACAAATTACAGCACGGCAATTAACAGGACTGAGCAAGGCATAACAATGCAATACTAGACATTCATGATACTATGAGATCCGATTGGACAATACAACAAGATACATAGACCGCCATAAAACTGCATCTATGACTAGTAATCCACCTTCAGGTTATTATCCGAACCCCCTATAGTATTAACTTGCAAGCAACGGATAACCGCTTTAAGCAAAGTGTGTAAGTTAAACAATCCACTTGTTCCATGAACAACATACCGTTGTTTTTTTCCTAGTGGCAACAACACATATACAACCTTAGAGATTTCTATCACTTCCCTTAGATTAAATAGAGGCATGAACCCACTATCGAGCCTAAATACTCCCTCTTGGAGTCACTAGCATCTACTTGACCAAGATATCTACTAGAAATGGAGAGCATGCAATATCGCAAACAACACAGACATGTTAGAATTAATAAGACAGAACAATTAATCAATCTGACATAGTAATCTCAACATCCATCAGATCCCCGCAAACACAACATGCATGATTACAAATAGATGATCTTGATCATGAACGAAGCTCACAAGATCTAAACATGGTAGCACAAAGGAGGAGATACAACCATGTAGCTACTACATGGTCCCATAGTGCAAGGTGGAACTACTCACGCTTCATACCGGAGGCTGGCATGATGATGAAGAAGGCCTCCGGGATGATCTCCCCTCTGGTAGGGTGTCGGGAAGAGCTTCAGATCCCCCTGATCTAGGGACGATGGTGGCAGCGGCTACAGACTATTCGTGGAAAATTGATCGGATACTTAGGGTTTTGGTATCGGGGGCTTCTTATAGGCGAAGAGGCGAGGCAGGGGCACCCAGGGTGGCCGCACCCCCCAAGCGCGGGCTAGGGTTAGCCGTGCGGCCAGGGGGTGTGCCCCCCTGGTTGCTCTTTTCCGTCTCGTACTCTGGCTCCGTGTTCCCCATGGTAAAATATTGACTTTGGCTTTTGTCCCGTCCAATTCCGAGAATTGATTTTCTGCCTTTTCTGGAACCAAAAACAGAAGAAAACAGTCAACTGGCACTGTGGCATCTTGTTAATAGGTTATTCCTAGAAAACATATAAAAACACCTCAAAGTGTAGACAAAGCAAAGTAGATACTAAACAAGCATGTAACATCAAAAATTATATATACGTTTCCGACGTATCAATGGAATAACTCCTCTGGCTGATATGAGTAATCATTATGCAAAAGGAACAAAAATCTTAGTGATGCCACGAGTGTCCATATCAGCCCGATAAACTAATGAAATTTTTTGGCATGCTCTCAATTACTTAAAAACTGAAATTCTTGAAGAACAATGAATAGAAAAGTAATGCTTGAAAAGTCTTGATTTATTGATGTGGGAGAATTGAGATACTCTAGTATATATGGTTTTCATGGCAAACTCCCACATTCTTAATTTTACATGATTACACTTTATTGTTCAAAGTCAAGCCTATGAGTTAATTACATGACATGGAGTAAAGTTCACTCTTTTGAATCATCCATGCTTATAATAATTTTGCCGCGCTATAAGGATTCATAAAACCCGTATGATATGCTTGCCATTACTCTATTTATGCTGAAGTTTTTCAGATTAATAAACTGGAGGAAACATGAGACTACCAATCATGAGTAAGATCATCATCTCGTTATTTCAGTTTAAATGCTGAGTTCCCTTTTGATTTTGGTTTTCTTGCTCGAGGAAGATCAAGTTTAAGCTTGGGGAGGTTTATGGCTGTGAAATATAGCCATCCATGTCTGCATTTAAACTAGATATTATTCATATATTGATAAAATGTCTCTCTCTATTTCCTCCCACTAATGCATAATGATCAGAGGGGTATGCAATCCTTTCTTGCTATTTTTGCCTGCACGGTAATGACGTATTATGAAGGGAATCACTACATAAATGTCAAAGATACGAGATTTCCAACACGCCAAAGAAACCAAGAGCCGTGAGGAGGCGTCTGCGAGTTTAACGACCATCTATACGACCACCGTCGTATAGTTGCGGCCGTATAGTTGGCACCGACCTCCTGAGGTCAAACAGGACAACTTTCGTGAAGGGCCCCTAGATAGAGTCTTCAGGCGACAAGAAACAGGCCAACCCCAACTCCACAACATCGCTTCTTTCATCCTCAACTCTTCCTGCCTCCACGCTAGAGGAATAGATCTAGATCTAAGCCTCTAAACCCTTCTCCACCATAGCCATCTTCCACCACTTGTAATAGTAGATATCATCTCCAATTGGCGACATTGTAAGACTATTTGTTATCAACTCTATGATCTCTATTACAATGTTTATGATTGTCGATTTCATCTCTATGTGTGAGTAATTCTCCTTGGGCTAAGGGCTTTGGCCTAGCCATGTAGCTTTTGTGCATGTTATTTATCATGGATGGCATCATGTATTAGTTTTTATGACTTGATGACTGTAGTACCCTCTCTTGCCTCAATCTAAGGACTTGTTAGGTACCCAAGACCCTGAGGATTGATCTAGGTAAAGGGAGTGTGAGTAACGGTTGATCGGCAGGGTAGGAACCCAAGTGACAGAAAGGGTAGTACGGCTGTATGTGAGGAACTTACTTGGGATTAACGGTGACATCACTATGCATGTCATTAGTTCTCTTTCTTCCATGGATGAGACTAGTAGGTTATTGCCATAAGCGGTTGCGAAGGCGATAAAATTTATGGATGCACTGCCCACATATAATTATCTTGCTCTAACAATTACATGAGTACTTTATTACTATCTATTATTCCCATTAGATGTTTTGCACAACTACTGGTGAAAACCGAAGACCCTAGGCCCTCTCTCTCCATCGTCAACAACAACAACAAGATCGCAAACTCTTGGTCCAGTGAAAATGCAATAGGAATTCTAAAACTCTCGAAGGTCCATTAAGGTAATCTCACTTTGCTTTCTGCTTCCCGAGGATTCGATAAACCTAGGTATATTAGGGAAAAAGAGATATACTACATCTGTAATCTGGATCGAAGGTATCACATAGTAACCTAAATACTTTGACCATGAGATCATGTTAATCACCATCACCGGATGGATGCTTTAATGACATCAAACACCACTTCGTAATTGGGTGGTTATAAAGGTGGCATTGAGTGTTCAGAAAGTATGTGTTGAGGCACATGGATCAAGAGTGGGATTTGTCCATCCACATGACGGATAGATATACTCTAGGCCCTCTCAATGTAATGTCATCCAATTAGCTTGCAAGCATGTGACTGGCTCACAAGGGATCACATATCACAGGAACGAGTAAATAGTACTTATCGGTAACGAGGTTGAACTAGGTATGCAGAGATACCGACGATCAGACCTCGGATAAGTAAAGTATCACGAGACAAAAGGAAATCGGTATCGTATGTAAATGGTTCATTCAATCATGAAGTAATCGTAGAAATATGTGGGAACCATATGAATTTCCAGATTCCTCTATTGGTTATTGATCGGAGAAGAGTCTCGGTCATGTCTGCATAATTCACGAACCGTAGGGAGACACACTTTAGGATTCGATGTTGTTTAGTAGATATGGAATGTGAGTAAGAAGACCGAATGTTGTTCGGGGTCTCGGATGGGATCCGGGATATCACGAGGAGATCCGGAATGGTCCGGAGAATACGATTCATATAAGGAAAGTCCAATTCCGGAGTTCGGGAATGGTTCCGGTGTTTTCACCGGAATGTTCTAGAAGGGTCTAGAAGGTTCACCGATCCGGAAGGGGAAGGGTACATGAATGTGTCATGACAAAGTGGAATGGTTGCATCATGTCCTAGGTCACTTGGCTGGACACTTGGAAGAGAGAAATCAAACTCTAATTTGAAAGTCAAAAAGGCCGTTTGAAAAAGTCAAACTGGGACAATGTTTCCAAGTGGAGGGAGGGAAGGATTCCAACCTAAGGGAGGAATCATCCCTCTCCTTGCCACCGACCAAGAAGGGGGGTTCAGGGAGGACTCCTCCTCCCCTTTCTGCCCCTCCCTCTCATAAATAGAGGGGAGGGGGCGCCCCCTTGCCCCACACATCCAAACCCTAGCCGCCGGCCTCCACCCAAGGCGTCGCCGCCCTAGGTGACCTCCTCCAAGTCGTCGACTAGGGCTAAAACCTAGCCCTAGCCGCAGACACACCACCCCATCGGCGCCCTCTAAACCCTAGATCGCTGATACGTCGGAAACGTATCTATAATTTTTGATTCTCCATGCTTGTTTAGTATCTACTTTGCTTTACTTGTCCACACTTTGAGGTGCTTTTTACATGTTTTCTGGTACTAACCTATTAACAAGTTGCAACAGTGCCAGATGCCTGTTTTCTGCTGTTTTCGTTTCAGAAAAGTTAGTAAAGAAATATTCTCGGAATTGGACGGGACAAACGTCAAACTCAATTACTTTCTATGGGGAACAAGAAGACGAGAGGAGAGTCGGAGGGGCCAGCTAGAGGGGCCAGATCCACCCTAGGCACGGGTGGGCCCCACCCCGCGCCTGGCTAGGGTTTGGCCACCCTGGTCGCCGCCTTGGTCTCCCCCTTCGCCTATAAGAATCCCCTGATGCAGAAACCCTAAGTACCCGATCAAATCTCCATGAAACCGTCTGTAGACGCCGCCACCATAATCCCTAGATTGGGGGGATATGAAGTTATTCCCGACACCCTACCGGAGGGGAGATCATCTCAGAGGCCTTCTCTCCGGTATGATGCGTGAGTAGTTCCACATTGGACTATAGGTCAGTGTAGTAGCTAGATGGTTGTATCTCCTCTTCTGTGCTTTCATGTATAGATCTTGTGAGCTCCGTTCATGATCAAGATCTAATCTATTTGTAATCATGCATGTTGTGTTTGCGGGGATCCGATAGATATTGAGATTATTATGTTGGTTTGATTAATGGTTTTTTCTTTATGATTCTATCATGTCCGTGTTGTTTGTGATCTTGCATGCTCTCCGTTGTTAGTAGCTATCTTGGCCAAGTAGTTGCTAGTGACTCCAAGAGGGGGTATTTATGCTCGATAGTGGGTTCATGCCCTCTAGTTTCCAAGGGAAGTGACAGAAATCTCTTCAGTTGTAGATGTGTTGTTGCCACTAGGGAGAAAACAACGGTCTCTTGTTCATGGAACATGTGGACTGTTTACCTTACACACTTTGCTTAAAGCAATTGTCTGTTGCTTGCAAATTAATACTGGAGGGGGTTCGGATGATAAACTGAAGGTGGACTTCTAGTCATAGATGCAGTTGGATGGCGGTCTATGTATATTGTTGTATTGCCCAATCGAATCTCATAGGATCTTTCTGACTAGTAATTGCATTGTTATGCCTTGCTCAGTTCCTGTCAACTGCCCTGTTGTAATTTGTTCACCCTTCATGCCATGTTGTTTATCTAAGGAGAGCACCTCTAGTGAACTATGGACCCCGGTCCAATCTTTACCATTGATACATCTTCCACTGTTACATGTTTACTTGTTGCAAACCATTACCTTACGCACCATACGTTTAATCATTTGTTACAGTAAACCGGTGAGCTTGACAACCTCACTGATTCGTTGGGGCAAAGTCTTGAGTTTGTGTTGTGTAGGTCTCCATGTTGCTTGCAACACATGTGTGACGTTTCCTTCCTCCTTCTGGTTTGATAACCTCGGTCTCTACTGAGAGAAGACTTGCTGCTGTGCTCATCACACCTTGCTCTTGGGGTTTCCAACGAAGTGCTCCATGTCAGCACCATCAACAAGTTTTCTGGTGCCGTTGCCGGGGAGGCCAAGGATGTCTTAAGTAGGGGATTCCTTCACTTCCTTTCTCCTTACTTTGTTTTTAGTTTGCTTTGTTTATTTTTCTTGGTTTTGTTTGCCTCTTTTCAAAAACACAAAAAAAATTAGTTCCTGCTCTAGCTGCTGCTATTTTTGGCTTGCCCACCTTTGCAAAAATGAACTCTGCTGAGAACACCAAGTTGTGTGACTTCAATAGCACCAACAACAATGATTTCCTAAGAACTCCTATTGCTCCACCTGCTCCTGATGCTACCTTTTATGAAATTAAGCCTACTTTGTTGAATCTTGTGATGAGAGAGCAATTTTCTGGTGCTGGTTCTGATGATCCAGCTACCCAACTTAATAGCTTTGTTGAACTTTGTGAGATGCAAAAGTATAAGGATGTAGATGGAGATATTATTAAGCTCAAGCTTTTTTCCTTTCTCCTTGAGGGGAAAAGCTAAAGAATGGTTGCTTTCTTTGCCTAAAAATAGTATTGATTCTTGGACTAAGTGCAAAGATGCTTTTATTGGAAAGTACTATCCTCATGCTAAGATTATATCTATGAGAAGTGATATTATGAAATTTAAACAACTTGATAGTGAACATGTTGCTCCATCTTGGGAAAGAATGAAATCTTTGGTTAAAATTGCCCTACTCATGGACTCACTGCTTGGATGATTATCCAGACTTTTTATGCAGGTTTGAACCTCTCCTCAAGAAATCTGTTGGATTCAGCTGCTGGAGGTACCTTTATGGTCCTCACTTTGGGAGCTGCAACAAGGCTCCTTGATAATATGATGGTTAACTACTCTGAATGGCATGTTGAGAGAGCTCCACATGGTAAGAAGGTAAATTCTGTTGAGGAAATTTCCTCTTTGAGTGAAAAGATTGATGTTATTTTGGCTATGCTTGTTAATGGGAAAGCTCCTTTAGATCCTAATAATGTTCCCTTAGCCTCTTTGGTTGCTCAAGAAGAGCCAGTTGATGTGAACTTCATTAGAAACAATAATTTCAACAACAATGCCTATAGGAATAATTGTGGTGGCAACAACAATTATAGGCCTTATCCTCCTAATAATGGTAATTCCTATGGAATCTATTACAATAATACTTGAAGTGCCCCCTCTGAACTTGAAGTCATGCTCAAGGACTTTATTATTAAACAGACCACTTTCAATAAGATTATAGAGGGAAAGCTTTTAAATGTTGACAAAAATATATCCTCTTTGTCTGAAGCTCAGTCCTCCTTGATTAATAAAATGGCTGCTAAACCTGAAGCCATGGAAAATACCTTTGCTACTACTCATGCCATGCAAGTTACTATTGATGAAAATGTTAGGCTGTTAGCTCAACTTCATGCTAAGTGGGAAAGGGAAGCTGAAATTGATAGAAACAATAGTGTGTGCACTATCACCACTAAACCACAAGTGGTCCCTATTCCAACTCCAACTATGCCTAAGACTATTGAGGCTACTACTAGTGATGCCAAGTTTGACTTCGATATTGATGGTTGCAATATTTCCTGTACCATGTGCAAGGGGTACCCCGTTGGCGGTTCTCAATGATATGCAAATACTTACAGTGACAAGAACTTACCTGGACCCAAAGTTGAGTATGCATGAGGTGTGGCCCTCGTATTGAAGGGACTTGAGATTGCCAACTTATACTTCGTCAAGCATATACTACAGCTTTGCCACTTTAACCTTAACCACTTCAAGATGATTATGATATGGGCAATGAGGGCTGAAAGCTAACAAGTACCATAATTTTTGGAAGCTCTTTTTGAAACTTGTAATCCCTACTTCCTTTACAAATAGGCCTTTCTTCCACCATTATTTGAGTGTCCACCTTCTACCTTTAGGCACCATTAAGAGAGCATAGTTGTCATTTTGTGTGCAGTGTTCCAAAGCTTATTAATTGATGCATATTGTGATATTACTTGTTCTTGTGATATTTGTTTCTAGTCACCCTTGTGAGCTTTGCAGGTGTCCTATGTATCTATTTGCTACTCTATGAGGGA
Source organism: Avena longiglumis (assembly GCA_030063025.1). Lineage (NCBI taxonomy): Eukaryota > Viridiplantae > Streptophyta > Magnoliopsida > Poales > Poaceae > Avena > Avena longiglumis. Next base: position 447,469,250 of record CP125974.1, on the reverse strand, counting down.
CAAGCTGATTGCCACTATGATATGTTTTCTGCATGTGAAACAAACAAACGTTTTTCAATGCATGTTATTCATGATCTTTGTTTGTAGCTTGCCATGTTGCATGCATAGTTACTATGTCCTATTGTTAGAACTCCATCTTTCATGCACATGTTTAGAGTTCTTTGATCCCAGCTTTCAATGCTTGCAAATGGTTGGATATTTATTGTGAGGGTGCATGTAACCTCAAAAATTATTCTTTTTATCACTTACCTACTCGAGGATGAGCAGGAGTTAAGCTTGGGGATGTTGATACGTCGGAAATGAATCTATAATTTTTGATGCTACATGCTTGTTTAGTATCTACTTTTCTTTACTTGTCCACACTTTGAGGTGCTTTTTACATGTTTTCTGGTACTAACCTATTAACAAGTTGCAATGCCGATACACTTTTCTTGTTTTTGGTTTCAGAAAAGTTAGTAAAGAAATATTCTCGGAATTGGACGGGACAAACGTCAAAGTAAATTACTTTCAGTGGGGAACAAGAAGTCCAGAGGAAAGCCGTAGGGGCCATCCAGAGGGGCCAGACCCACCCCAGGCATGGGTGGGCCCCACCCCGCGCCTGGCTAGGGTTTGGCCACCCTGGTTGCCGCCTCGGTCTCCCCCTTCGCCTATAAGAAGCCCCTGATGCAGAAACCCTAAGTACCCGGTCAAATCTCCACGAAATCGTCTGTAGCCGCCGCCACCATCGTCCCTAGATCGGGGGGATATTAAGTTCTTCCCGGCACCCTGCCGGAGGGGAGATCATCCCGTAGGCCTTCTCTCTAGTATGATGCATGAGTAGTTCCACCTTGGACTATGGGTCCATGTAGTATCTAGATGGTTGTAGCTCCTCCTTTGTGCTTTCATGTATAGATCTTGTGATCTCCGTTCATGATCAAGATCTAATCTATTTGTAATCATGCATGTTATGTTTGCGGGGATCCGATGGATATTGAGATTATTATGTTGGTTTGATTAATGGTTTTGTATTTATGATTCTATCATGTCTGTGTTGTTTGTGATCTTGCATGCTCTCCGTTGTTAGTAGCTATCTTGGCCAAGTAGTTGCTAGTGACTCCAAGAGGGGGTATTTATGCTCGATAGTGGGTTCATGCCTCTAGTTTCCAAGGGAAGTGATAGAAATCTCTTCGGTTGTAGATGTGTTGTTGCCACTAGGGATTAAAAATGGTGTCTTGTTCATGGAACATGTGGACTGTTTACCTTACGCACTTTTCTTAAAGCAGTTGTCTATTGCTTGCAACTTAATACTAGAGGGGGTTCGAATGATAACCTGAAGGTGGACTTCTAGTCATAGATGCAGTTGGATGGCGGTCTATGTATATTGTTGTATTGCCCAATCGAATATCATAGGATCTTTCTGACTAGTAATTGCATTGTTATGCCTTGCTCAGTTCCTGTCAATTGCCCTGCTATAATTTGTTTACCCTTCATGCCATGTTTTTTATCTAAGGAGAGCACCTCTAGTGAACTATGGACCCCGGTCCAATCTTTACCATTGATACATCTTCCACTGTTACTTGTTTACTTGCTGCAAACCATTACCTTCCACACCATACGTTTAATCCTTTGTTACAGCAAACAGGTGAGCTTGACAACCTCACTGATTTGTTAGGGCGAAGTCTTGAATTTGTGTTGTGCAGGTCTCCGCGTTGCTTGCAACACTTGTGTGACGTTTTCTTCCTCCTTCTGGTTAGATAACCTCGGTCTCTACTGAGGGAAGACTTGCTGATGTGCTCATCACACCTTGCTCTTGGGGTTTCCAACGAAGTGCTCCACGTCAGCACCATCAATCGCCGAGGCCCTCTTCTACTCCACCATACTCGCTCCGGCTTAGGCGAAGCCCTGCGGGATGTCCCCTCTAAACTCTGACACCACACTGTCGTGCTACCGGAATCGCGAGGAGAGAGCTACAACCTCCGCTGCCTGTTGTAACAAGGGAGAGGAAGGTCATCATCGAGTACCGAACGTGTGACCGACTGCGAGAGCGCTGCCGAAACGTGGCGCCGGAAGGATCGTCTACACGATCTTGAGATCGGCAAGTGAACGACTAGATCACCCACGAGAATCTGCTCTCGTCAACCGCTTTGGAATCTTCGAGGGTGAGTACTCTATCGACTCGTTGCTACAATCTAGTAGATAGATCCTGGGTTGTGTGTGTTCATGCGGGAGAATTTTTTTGTTTTCCATGCTACGAACCCCTACAGACACGAGGGGATAACTGAGCACAACTCAGTGGCCAAGGTTAAACATAGTACGCGTATCCCGGTGCACGGGGCGGTAGCGGACGCGTGTGGCCGTGCATGGTGCAGTGGCATACGCGGTTACGCGATGCACGGTGGTGCAAGGAAACATCTCCCCCCTTCACCTTTATAGAGGCCTCCTCAATCTCACTCATCACTCGCTCACTCACTCACGCAACCATCTCCACTATCCCATCACCTTCTGCAAAACCCCAAGAAAATCCCAACCATGCCGGCGATGGAGAAGAACGACGCGGTGGCCATCCTCACCTCCAAGGCCGCCGGCGAGGAGGTCCTCGTCCCTGTACAGGCCCCCGTCGAGGCATCGAAGGCAGCCACCATCCCCGTCTAGACCCCCGTCCCTACTTTCGCCGTAGCCGTCGGCAAGGAGGCCCCCGTCCCCGTACAGGCCCCCGTCGAGGCATCGAAGGTAGTCCCCCTCCAGACCCCCGTCTCCGCTTCTGCCGTAGCCACCGGCGAGGAGGACCTCGTCGTTCTCCGACAGATCCCGCGCGGTTGGGACCCCTACGAGGACAACGATTACATCAAGCCAAAGAACCCCTACGATACCAGCTTAGACGACCCATGGTTGGAGGTAACTAGAGTTTTCTCCCCTTCCTTTGATCTTCCCCCACTACCATCGTTGGATGCTAGATCGTGTGTTATTAGGGCTCGGTTGTTTCATATTTTCAATCGTTGGATGCTAGGTATTTTTACAATAGCTAATCCTCTCGTGTTAGATCTCGTATTTCGATGAATGCCCCTAGTTGGGATCATTACTAGCACCGATCTATAGTTGGGATTAGTGTTCGATTTGGTTAGAGATTTGGGGATTGGGGAATAATCGGGGGATCTCAATCGATTAATTTATACAAGTAATCATTCCCGACAATCACAGTATCTCAATCATGTCCTTATTGCACTGTACTGTTTTTTCTAACAGGTGGCTAGCAGCGACGTCTGTAGCGATGATGACTCCACGGACACCAAGGCTCATTAGGTGCTAAGGAGGCTGAAGTCCGGCCAGTACAACAACTTCTTCGTCGACGGCGTCTATAGGTGCCCCTTCTGCACCAGGAGCCTCGCCACCGACTTCAACTCCCTCGTGATGCATGACGAGGATGTGGAGACCTGTGTCCTGTCAAAGAACATCCACGCCTTCAGAGCCAAGAACCAGGCGCTCGGTTTTCACCTCCGCAACCTCTAGAAGGTGACCATCGAGGAGGGTCGCATGCCCCGATCAATCCCAAGGCGCCCAAGGTCAAGGGACTGGGCAGCAAGAAGTGGAGTAAGCGCTAGAGGGAGGAGGCGGAGGCCATCCAAGCGGATTCCATGAGCGGCCACTGATCTTGTGTTGATGCTGCTGCTGTAAAGCAACTTTTTTCGTTTTGTTGTCTGTGTTGAACTTGTCCGCTGCTGCTGAGCAGCCTAATTGTCGAACCTTGTTTAAGTACCATACTATATATCCTATATTATCTGATTTATCTACATCTGCTATGTTTATATATTCTATATTAGCTGCTTTATCTACATCTGCTCTGTTTATCTACATATTTATGGTGCTGGTTAGATTTGCTGCTCTAGATTTGTTACTAGATTAGGAAATTATGAGGGCCAAAAGGAACCATGAATGAAGAGAGAAGCAGCTCTAGATTCACTACTTTTTGGGGCAAAAATTAACACAACTGTTGTAACACCCTCAGAATCGGACCTATGCAAGTTTTAGCGCTTCCCGCCAAACCCGCATAGAAACGATTCAAAGGTGCCCACCAGGCACTTTCGTGCGGGTGGAAAACGAAGTAATAACATTACCCAACAGTCCTCGATGGGACCCACAGAACAGATATATATACAACAGCGACTCAAAGAGTCAAGAACACAGATATACGGTACAAAGATCCAAATCACCTTGAAAAGATGGAGCGTCCGACTACGGACAAGATGCAAATGGGGCTAAGAGCCCTGAAGAATAACCGATGGCGTCCATAACCCTGCCCAGGCCAAGCCGGAAGGGTAACCCTGCTAACGACGTCGACCTCAAAACCTGCTTAAACAAAAGGGGTGCCGACAAAGGGCAAAGGAAAAAGAGGAGCGTCGATCGAGGCGAGTGCAGCGAGGCTAGAATTCGGCGGTCCTCGCCTACATAGGTATGGTGGACTGAGCGGTAGCGGCAGCATGCACTAAACAACCTATAGAGACTCGATACAACTGGCGGCTGTCAGAGAGGGGTAAGAAAGACCTATTCGGAACCAACCTGATTCTACCACCAAACAAACCCATCCTGGCATTTCCCCTCGAGACCAAACGAGGAAGTCCACCGAGGAACTCACACAGTTGGCAGTTTTACTTATTCAGTTATCATTGCAGCAATTACTAGTCAGGTATAGATAGTCATCCTGATAAAAATAAGCAGTGGACACTTTTAGTTAACCATTCCGTTATAGTTGCGACACTTACTAGTCAGATACAATTAGCATGAGATAACCCCAAAACCCAGCAGTTGTTGGTACTTTTATTTAGCCATTCCATTGTAGTTGCAATACTTACTAGTCAGGTACAATGGTCGCAAGCGACACACAAAGCAAGCAATTGTGGGCAGTATTATTTAGCCATTCCATTATAATGAAGATGATTACTAGTCATTATAGAGTCAAATTTATAGCACTACTTTAGTTATGCTTGTCTATGATCGAGATACTGTGCTCCAAGTCGTCCATATCCGCGGACACGGCTTTCAGAAAGTTTTACCCGGCCGGGGTGCACCAATAGCAACACACGCTCGATCAACCTCGGAAAAACCAAATCAAAACCCAACGAGGCTTTCACGACAAAGCAATCACAGGATTCAGAAATATTTCAGGGGGCCACCCCATTGAGTAGACCATAGCGAAGCGGTGACTCCGAGACGGACTCAAGGTTTGCGACAATGGTCATGTATTTGGGAACCCGAAAGTGTGGCTGGGCTTGTCGATACCGCGAAAACATTCCGCTTACCTAAATATGCAGTGTGCTCCTCGCACAATCGTAAATAAACAGTAGCATGGCATAAGTACAGGATAGTAAATAAAACCTCAAACTAGTTTGTGGCCCCAAGAAATAAGACTGAATCAAGCTCTGGCTCAGGGGGGTCCCATATACCTCCCGGATGTGGATAGCGCGATAAATCAAGGAACAGGTATCAAGTACTCGGGGTCCTACGGGACACAAGTGGGCGTTCGAAAACCAAATATTATCTATCACCCACTGATGCCTCTGCTTACTTCAATTTTAGTTGTTAAACAGGAATTAAAGTGTACGATAAGTAAAACCATGATCATCTCCAACATCAACATGCGGCAATACCCCAACAACTGTGGCACTTGACAACACGCAACAGCACTTGAGCAAGCGACTACGACGCGCAAGTCCAACTATCTACCAAACAACAGGTAATAGGATGTGTCCAAGGCAATATAAGGCTGCAGGGGATATCTCGGGTACGAAAACTAGAGCAACGCAACACAGATAGCAATAGATCAACAGGAGGGAATAAATACTATAAAAGTAAGATAGGTAGAAAGGGGGAGATGCTCGCCTGCAAAACATTGCCAAAGGTTCATCCGAAGATCGGGTCGACACTCGCATCAACTCAACGGCCTTATCCGCGAAGAAGCAAACACTAGAATAAACACCGGATGCAATATTTAATACTACGGCAAAAGATCGGGCATGATGCATGTATGATGTATGACATGGCAAGGGTGCAATGCAATTAGGTCATATTAAGTGGAACCGGGGTCCCGACATTAAGTAAATGGTTCCAGTTATTTATCTACCCCGCAATTTAAATGTTGCATTATCAAGACAAAAGATAGCACCGGTTCGCTACACAAGTTTAAATGAGGCCAATATAAGGCTAGATTTGCCCGCATATGGGCCCCATATTTAATTATTAGGTGATTCGGCATAAGGCCCCCAAACCACACGAATATGCATGCGAGTATGACAATTCAATATGCAACAAGTTTATTTAGTTGACAATTTATAAAATAGGGTTCTCGGATAAGGGTCACACATTAGGGGGTCACGACGAACTTGGGGTTCCGAGGTCCGGTCTCGGGGTTCAGGGTTCGACGGATCGTTCTCGGATACTGGGATAGATCTTGTCGCATCCGGGAAGCAGGACTTGGGTCGGTGTCGGGGGCGCATCGGATTCTTCCGGGTCGGTGCCCTCCTTGTCATCGCGAAGGTCTTGTCGGGTCCCACGGGGTCGATCTTGCCGTTGCGAGGGTCTTGTCGGGCCCGCGCCATCGAGTCGGTCTCGGCATCCGGGGTGAAGTGCTTGTCGTCCCGGGTAGGCGATCTTGGCGGTCTTCGGATCCGGGTCTTGGCGTGGCCTTTGGATCACCGGGATCGGGCTTCGGGGTCTCGGCCTCGCCGGGATCGGTCTTCGGGGTTCAACTCTGGGGACGTTCTTGCGGTCCGTGATCGGGTGAGTCTCCGTGTGGGCGTTCTTGGCGACCGGGTCTCCAAATCGTATCCGTATCGACGGTCTTGTGCTTCCATCTTGGTTTGCCGGTGTCGAATTTGGGCATGCAGAGCCGAACTTGGTGGCCACACGATCACGACACCAGAGCGAAGGTCTTGAAAGAAACACATCGGCAGAGAAGATCTCAAGGTTGATTGTCCGTGACAGAACCACCCGGTGCTTCGGTACAGACCAGGCAGCAGCTTGCGTCGGGTTCCATCTTCCCAACCGCACCGTAACCACAAAACAACAGGAGCAGAACACCAGGGCACCCTGCAAGGCAGACATGATGTGTCTCGTGCCGGGCCGCACGCCACCGCACCGGGTGGCTCCGACGACGGTGCCTGAGGACGAAGAGGTGGCGAGCTCGGGAGACGCAGCGGCCGCCGTGGCATGGCTCTACTCAAGGGAGGTCGTGGCGGCGGCTGGTGCCGACGCGGCCGGGAAGGCGACACCAGGGAAGCGCGGTGGAGGATCCATCGGCGGGGAAACGAGGAGCCTGGGGGAGGCGGGCCTGCGCGTGGAGGAAGGAGGGCCCGCCGGCCGAGCTCGACAGCGGTGGCAGCGGCGAGGAGGCGTCCGGGCGACGGGCAGGGGCGGCGGTCCTGGGAGGCGAGGTGGAGAGCGGACGGCGAGAGAGCCGCACGGCCGGAGGCGACGGGCGGAGGAGGAGGCGGCGGGCGTCACGGCTCGGCGGACGCTGCGGCGGTCCGGCCAGGGAGGCGGACGGCCAGGCGGGTCGGGAGCGAGGCGGCACCGGGAGGTTGGGGCAGGCGAGAGAGAGAGAGGAGGAGGATCTCTCAGGTAGCACGGAGAGAGAAGGAGGCGCCGCGAGGTCTGCTCAGCCAGCGCTTCGGGAGAGGAGCTAGCGGCAGGATCGAGGAGAAGGCGGTTCTTGGCGCAGCGTGGCGGTGGCAGGCCAGGAGAAGAAGGCGGAAGGGCGGCTCAGCTGGAGAGGGAGGTGCGGCTGGGGCCGGGTGGGCAGTGTGAGGAGGGAGTAGAGAGGTTGGGGAGAGGGACACGCGGGGTGGCCGCGTGTGGTGGGGCCTAGGCGGGGTGGGGCCAGCGGGAGGCAGGGGTGGGGATCTGCTGTGTGAGGTGAGTGTGTGTTGTGTGTGTGTACCAGGTGAGGGGGTGGGGTGGTTTGGTCTAGGTGGCGGCCTGTGATTGGGTAGAGGAAGGGAAGAGGGTGAGGTGGCTACATTATTGGGTGGGGTGAGGTGGAGGGGTTGGGGGTAGATTAGGTTGGGTAGCTTTAGGATTTAGGTGGGACTGGTTGGTTGGACCGATTTTATTTCTGGGGGTGGTCGTTCGGGTCGATTTGACCCGTTCGGCTGCCCCCACTAAAATAATTAAAAGTTTTATTTATTTTAAACAGTGCCTTGGCAACTCGATAACCGACAAAACAAAATAATCCGGAGTCCCGGGTTTGAATTTGAAAACAGATGGGGCGTTTTGAAAACTAATTAGGTTTTTCTGCAAATAGTTTCATGCAAGCAAATGCAAGATGATGCCGATGCTCAAATGCAATGTGGCATGATGACATGAGCATGCGGTCATGATGATGCAATGCACAAAAACGATGCGATTTTCTAGTAGTGGTTTTGCAGGATGCCACAACTGTTAACGACATAAAGGGGAAAAGATTCTCTTAAAAAGGACAATCATAAAAATAACAAAAAATAAATCTTCCAATTTAGGCGACATGACGCACGTAACTACCAAATGCGTCCACATGGTCCCACACCACATCCCTCAAAATGCGTTCCCAACAAGCCGACCCCACATAGTCCAACATGGGGGGTCCTACTATAGGACCCGACTGAACATGGCCCCACTTGTCAGCACGTAACAAGGGGTCCTAGTTGTCATAACGTAACGGCGAGAGTCCACGACGGGATCCACCTGAATGCGTTCCCACTTGTCAGCATGTAACGACGAGGGTCCACTAACGGGAACCGGTGGAGAGCGAGTTTGAGACCGATGCGAGAGTTTCAGACAAGGAGCTGGGCAAAAGTGAGAAAAATTTAAGCGGCTGGGGAAAAGTGAGTACAGCTAACGAACCAGGGGCATGGAAATAGAAATCCCTATAAACATAAAGAAATCATGCTAGATTTGACCATGAACTACACCGAACAAAAAACACAAAAACATGAATAAAAAAGAAAGGAAAAAAAGAACGATTGGATCCAATTGCTTTATGTCCAATTCGGGCCCTCCATGGACAGATCAAGCGCGAGGTCGATGAACGACATTAGCGCCTCGCGTGGTTGTCGTCGTCTAGATGGCCACCAGCACGTGTGGTCGCTGTCGACTGGCCGGCGCGCATGGTCGTCGAGTGGGGGTGTAGGGGCATGACGATGCTGGGAGGGTGGCATGGGAGGAGTCAAGGGTGGCATCGGCGTGGGAGGAGGCAAGAGTGTGGGGTTGGCGGCGTCGGCGTGGGAGGAAGCGAGGACGCTGATACGTCGGAAACGTATCTATAATTTTTGATGCTCCATGCTTGATTAGTATCTACTTTTCTTTACTTGTCCACACTTTGAGGTGCTTTTTATATGTTTTCTGGTACTAACCTATTAACAAGTTGCAACAGTGCCAGATGTCTGTTTTCTGCTATTTTTGGTTTCAGAGTAGTTAGTAAAGAAATATTCTCGGAATTGGACGGGACAAACGTCAAAGTCAATTACTTTCTGTGGGGGACAAGAAGTCTAGAGGTGAGCCGGAGGGGCCAGCCAGAGGGGCCAGACCCACCCCAGGCAAGGGTGGGCCCCACACCGCGCCTGGCTAGGGTTTGGACACCCTGGCCGCCGCCTCGTTCTCCCCCTTTGCCTATAAGAAGCCCCTGATGCAGAAACCCTAAGTACCCGACCAAATCTCCATGAAACCGTCTGTAGACGCCGCCACCATCATCCCTAGATTGGGGGATCTGAAGTTATTCCCGGCACCCTACCGGAGGGGAGATCATCTCGGAGGCCTTCTCTCCGATATGATGCGTGAGTAGTTCCACCTTGGACTGTAGGTCAGTGTAGTAGCTAGATGGTTGTATCTCCTCCTTTATGCTTTCATGTATAGATCTTGTGAGGTCCGTTCATGATCAAGATCTAATCTATTTGTAATCATGCATGTTGTGTTTGCGGGGATCCGATGGATATTGAGATTATTATGTTGGTTTGATTAATGGTTTTATCTTTATGATTCTATCATGTATGTGTTGTTTGTGATCTTGCATGCTCTCCGTTGTTAGTAGCTATCTTCGCCAAGTAGTTGCTAGTGACTCCAAGAGGGGGTGTTTATGCTCGACAGTGGGTTCATGCCTCTAGTTTCCAAGGGATGTGACAGTAATCTCTTTGGTTGTAGATGTGCTGTTGCCACTAGGGAGAAAACAACGGTCTCTTGTTCATGGAACATGTGAACTATTTACCTTACACACTTTTCTTAAAGCAGTTGTCTGTTGCTTGCAACTTAATACTGGAGGGGTTCAGATGATAACCTGAAGGTGGACTTCTAGTCATAGATGCAGTTGGATTATCGTGGTATTGCCGGCGAGTACGCCATGGAGGGGTCCTCACAGTGCGTGTTTAGAGACGTGGGGTAAGGCGGACGGTTGACGGGTACGAGGTAACACAGCTTACCCAGGTTCAGATCCCACGACGGTGGCGGAATCCTGCTATAAATCACTATAATGGCAATATGCCGAGTTACAGAGATAGGTTCGCTATGCGAGGTGTGTGTAAAAACGATACTAAGTTGTGCCCTAAAGGCTCCCATAGGTCCGACTTATATAGTCGTCAGATCCTAGGGTTACAGGGAAAAGTCCTAGCCGGACAGGTTACAGAGTCCTACACCGTCTATTACTAGTCTTGTGTATCTTGCACTCCAAGGCTCTAGGTACGCTGGTGACTCCACCACCCTTCTGGATCCACCTAACTGGGCCGCCCAGCAGGCCACAGGCCATGCTACCGACTATGGGCCACCCGGGTTAGTCGGATAGGAAACATGCTATCAGGATACCCATATAGCATATCCCCAACAGTAGCCCCCGGAGAACTCCGAGATCTTGCGTCGTCTTGCCTCTTCTCATGGAAAGCTCCGTCTAGATACATGTCGGCAAATCGTCAAGCAACATCTTGTAGTCCTCCCAAAGAACCCTGCAAAGTTTTCTCCGTCTTACATTAGTAAGTCGGAGAAATGATGAATCTTCCATCGTACTCTTCTGCTAGTCGGATTAAATCCGTCCATGCCGGAATCTTCGATGTGACGGCTCATCTACCATGTCAGTTATGACGACGTAGGCTTAGGTCAGCGACGCCCCGTAACTCACACATGCAGAGAACGCAATCATAGCCGATTTTCTCGTGCGAGCGATACGAACCGTTGGCGGCGACGGTTGGAGAAGTGCCGAAATTACCGTGCACGTTCACGAACACGTCGTCTATGCGGCAACCGTCCGATTAGCTGCACGAATCTTGACGCAGAGTAGGATAAATAGTAACCGTGGGACACTTGCCACTTTTTCACCCCATTCTCTCGCGTCATCGTCTTCTTCCTCCAGCCGCACGCCTCCTCGAGCTCTCCGCGGAAAACCTCGAAGAAACCCTAGCCTCTGCTCGCACCAGTCGCACCCTTCCATTCTTCCATGGCCAGCAGCAGTTCTTCCCCGTCGATGGCGGCGTCGAGCGAAGCCACGGCGAAGCCGATGAGCTTCGTCGTCGTGCCCCCAGAGGGCCTGGTCACCCCTGCGTCGGCGGTGATTGAAACCACCGGCAGCGACCACAATCTGGCGGTGCTAGAGCCGTTGGAAGAAGAGCCAGACTCGCACAAAGGCGACTGGCGCGGCTCGGACATCACCGGCCGCGACATCCAAGAGATGGTCGCCTAAGGCTACCTCCCCGCGACGGAGGGGCTCGCCTGGCGGGCGGCGCCGGCCGGCGAGGTGACTCCTTCTCCCCAAGTCGGAGAGAAGGTGTACCTCCAGGCGCAATTGGTACGCGGCGTTTCTCTGCCCATCTCCCACTTCTTTCTGTCCGTCTTGAATCACTTCAAGGTCCAACCCCATAACCTCTCACCCAATAGTATCTTAGTGCTTAGCAACTTCGCGGCACTTTGTGAGGGTTACCTAGGGATTAGGCCTAGGTTAGACTTGTTCGTGTACTTCTTCACCGTCAAACGTGAAGCCGGACACAGTAGGGAGGAGCTTAGGAACTGCGGCACCATAAGCTTCAAGATCCGACCTGGCCGGCGGTTCCCCGACATCTTCGGCCACGAGTCGTGCAAAAATTGGCAGCGGATGTACTTCTACGGCCCCGACATTCCTTTGGCGGGCCGAGAAGTGGCGTACCCGGACTTCGTGGATGGAGCCGCCGCCGAAGTTTCCACATGGAGATCCCATGCCTCCCTTCCCTTCGACCTCGACGCTTCTCGCGCAATAAGGCAGATCGAGTGGTTCATAGAGACGGGTTTGACCGGCTTTGACCTAGCCATGTGCTGGTTCATCAGGCGAATCCAACCTCTGTAGCACCGCACGAAGTTCATGCACGAGTACACCGGCGGTCGAAGGGATACCCTCCGGATCTCTGAGGACAACTTCTCGAGCGACTCCGTCAAGTTCCGCCTTAAGGACATCGTCAAGGTGAAGGACAAGAAGCGTGGCTTCACCCTCACCTACGACATGTTCGTAGACGGCAAGTGCCCAAAGGTAGACATTTATTTTCCGTGTATGACATTTCTCCAGTTTCTCCGTCTTGCTAATATCATCTTATCTAATACGGTGACTTCTCACTTAACAGCTTAGCTATCTAGATGAGGGCAACCTGGCTGCCCAAATCTACGATCCCAAGATGAAGGACGTCACAGTCGTGTCCGACGACGATGTCCTGTTGGAGTGAAAGCGGAAGAGCTCCACCTCTGACGTTGCCGACGGAGGAAAGAAAAAGAAGACGGAGGGTGGAGCCTCCAAGAAGAGTACTGCCGCCCTGGAGGAGGAAAAGAGAAAAGCCACCAGGATGATTGCCAAAGCGCCCCCCCCTAGTGTAAGCCTCTCATTCTCCGACATTGTCTATTTATCTGTCATGTTCCTGTACTTATGCATTTTGCTCGTTTTAGGAAGAAAGCCACAACCAGCCTCAAGAAGTCCTCCAAGACTCTTGGGGCTTCTAGAAATATTAAAGATATGCTGCATCGCGATTCCTCCCCCGCCATCGCCCCTGCCACTCCTGCTGTCAAGCCCTCCTCCGCTCCGACAAGCTCTCAAGTTCAGGAGGCACCAGGCCCTTCCGCCATGGAAGTGGATTACAGCGCCTACCGAGCTTTGTTGTCGGCGACGGCGACAGGAGCGCTGCTCTTCAAATGGCTGAAGCTCCGGCTAAGGATGCCATCGGTAGCGGCAAGGCGGTGGTGGGAGCTGGTACCTCTGCCGAAGGCGGCGCCCCTACTCCCCAGAAACCCTTCGAGTTCCCAAAGATAGTTTACCCGGCGCTTCTGCCGAGTAACACTACTATGGTTGTTGGAGGAGTGCCGTCATCTCCGACGTGTGGTCTCGAGGAGCTACTCCGGCAAGCGGATATCTTGCGAGGAAATAGCATTTCCTTCGGCAAGTTGCTAGCCGAGAGTGCTACAAATCTCAAGATCATCGCACTTGTAAGTTTTTACTTTCCCTTTTGCGTTTCATACGAGTATCCCACTGTAGCCCCCGAGGATGTAGACGGAAAACCATAGGTTTTGCATCTATATGCTCTAAGAGTGACTAAGTTAGAAAAACCTCTCACTATAGCCCCCAAGCATTTAGATGGAATGAATTATTCCGACTAGATGCTTTAAGAGTAGCATAAGCAGTGTTCATGATTTTCAATGCTGTAGCCCCCAAGCCTCTAGTTGAAACTGAATTAGTTTCGACTAGATGCTTTAAAGAAAAGCTAAGCATTTTTTGAGTTAAAAACTTTATACTGTAGCCTCCAAGCCTCTAATCGAGAACTGAATTAGCTCCGACTAGATGCTTAAAGAAAAGCTAAGCATATGGTTAAGTTAAAAACTCTCGCTGTAGCCCCCGAGCGTCTAGGTGGAAAATCTCCGACTAGAAGCTCCAAGCAGACCAAACAACGACTTTTGTATTTGTTTCCACAGAACGAGAATGCTCGGAGGGGCATGGCCAACGACAAGTACCAGAAGATGCGCGTAGACCTTGAAGCTGAAAAGGGTAAAACCGCCATCTTGAAGAAATAGATCATCAAAAACAAGAGTCTGTTTTCTTATTACGCATTTCCGTCTTACTTCTGTGCCCATAATCTCCGAGTATTCACTGTGTACTTTATTTTCTCCGACTTGCAGAACATGTCACCAAGGCCAAGGACATTGTTGAGCAGTCCAAGCATATCCAGCAACTGGACAGGGAAAACAAGATCCTGAAGGAAGAGAGGAAGGAGATGCTGAAGATGCACGAGGACTCCATGAAAGCCCTGAAGGATTCCGCCTCCGTGGAGATCAATCGCTTGAAGGAGGAGCTTGCGATCCTAAAGGATCAGAAGCAAGCTGCCGATGAGCAAAACCTTCGCCATAGCGAGGCGTTTAAGGTCCTCCAACAAGAGAAGGAATCCTTGGCGGAGATCGTTTGGCAAGCCAAGGCCAGCATCTTCAGTAAGTTTCCTCCGCCTTATGTTTCTGTGGTCTGGATACTTAGGATTTATCAAACTCACATGCTCCTTGTCGGAATTTGCATCTCCGATGGGTTTAACCCGCTCGCCTCCTTCAGACAAGGAATGCATGGTTCTTGCCGGCAACTTCATCAACACCGCCATTACCCAAGCCAAGGAGATTGCATAGCCCCTCCAGATATATATCAAGGCATAGGACTCCATGACGAAGTACTCGGAGATCCTGCACCGAGCCCCCAAGCGAGTCATGAGCTGGAAAGCTTCATGCGCACGGGATAGCGCAAGGATGGCGCTGTCTATGGTGAAGGCACATTATGAAGATGCCGACATCGACACGGTAACCTCAGGTATCCCCGACGTGGATGATGACGGTAAGGAGATCGATCACGAAGCCATCCTGTCATCACTCGCGGGGTATGATACCAGGGTTGCCGAGTTGGTGGACGTGGACGTCTTCGTGCCCAGAAACTTCATCGACAACGTCGACCAGGATTCCTCCGAGTCTCATCATAGTGCCGACGCCGAGGATGTTTCTCCGGCTGGTGATGATGCGGCCTCCAAGTCCCCTGCGCCCAAAGAGTGAAAAACACTTTGTAATTCTTGTTT
Source organism: Avena longiglumis (assembly GCA_030063025.1). NCBI lineage: Eukaryota > Viridiplantae > Streptophyta > Magnoliopsida > Poales > Poaceae > Avena > Avena longiglumis. The sequence goes on along the minus strand of CP125974.1, from coordinate 447,454,212 downwards.
CTCCTTTGATGTGCGTATGGAAAAACTTGGTGATGTAATTTTAAGGCGGAAAACAGTGGTTGTCGTATCCTTCTACTTAAGAATTAATTCCCAGTATGTATATATATATTTAAGCAAGTGCTGGCTTATCCATTACTTTGGTTTTTATGCTTGACTTTTTGTGAGTCGGAAGACTCATTGTCGGAACCATGCACATAGGTGATGATGCCCAATGGCACCGTCAATAACCTGAGCACAAAATCGCCGACAATAAGTGCCGAAAGTCACTACTCCAGAATCCACATAAAAACAACAAAGAACGTGTAGACCAGAAAACTTAAGCTAACGCCTGTAGGCAGAATTTTCACAAGTGCAATCGCAAGACTTGTGCATAGAAGTTTTACATGATCCAAAAATGAACACTAAAGGAGGTAAAAGACTCAGCAATATGAGTGAATCAAAGAGCTTTATTTCATTGATCATATAAGAGGTACACAATTAGATAAAAAATGCTAAGTGTAGAAAGGATGTAGCTGTGCTATGTTCCATGGCCGATCAAGCTCTGGGTAGTCATCATCCGGGTCACGTCGCTTACGCTTATGATCCTCGTTGGGTCTATCCTTGAGTTCACGATTGTCGACAAGGTAGTAAGACCCATTGAGCAGCGCCTTGCTTATGATGAACGGTCCTTCCCATGGCGGGGATATTTTGTGTGACTTCTTCTGCTTAAGTCGGAGCACCAAATCCCCTTCTTTAAACGAGCGATGCCGAACGCGGCGACTATGGTAGCTGCGTAGCTTCTGATGGTAGATGGAGGATCTTTGGCATGCCAAAATGCGCTCCTCCTCGAGAAGGTCCACATCTAGGCGTCTGGATTCTTCAGCATCATCTTCGTCATAGACGGCAACTCTTGGTGCATCGTGGAGGATGTCGGAAGGTAGGATGGCTTCTGCTCCATATACCATGAAGTAAGGGGTGTAGCCGGTGGATCTGTTGGGTGTAGTTCGTAAACTCCACATCACAGATGGCAATTCTTCTGCCCAGGATCCAGCTGCTCTATGTAGCGGTGCCTCAAGACGTGGCTTGATTCCCTACAGAATTAATCCATTGGCTCGCTCAACCTGACCGTTGGATTGTGGGTGTGCCACAGATGCAAGGTCAAGTCGGATGCCTTTGTCCCAACAATAGGCCTCTACTTCTCCGAGTGATAAGTTGCTTCCGTTGTCGGTGATGATGCTATGTGGGAGACCAAATCTCACCACTAGATCCCGGACAAACCTGAGGGCAGTTGCCCCATCAAGCTTTCTAATGGGTTTAGCTTCTATCCATTTGGTGAATTTGTCAACTGCTACAAGCAGATGCGTAAATCCACACGGTGCCGTCTGTAACGGCCCCACCATGTCTAGCCCCCAGACTGCAAACAACCAAGTTATTGGTATTGTTTGCAATTCTTCAGCAGGAACATGTGGTTGTCGGGCATAATACTGGCATCCTGTGCATGTCTCAACCATCTTGTCGGCGTCCACCTTGGCGGTCAGCCAGTAGAATCCTTGCCGGAAGGCTTTTGCAACCAAAGATCGAGGAGCGGCGTGATGCCCGCAATCTCCGAGATGGATTTCGCGTAGGATTTCCATACCTTCTAGCTGGGAAACGCACTTTAGGTATACACCAGTAGTGCTCCTCTTGTAGAGTTGCCCATTGATTATGGTATAACCCTTTGCTCATCGTACTATTTGCCGTCTTTCGACTTCGTCGTTGGGCAAAGTTTTGTGTTCGAGATACTCCATGAACGGTTGTGTCCAAGCCGGAGGGATCTTTGTCACCATGTTGACGAAAGAGTCAGCTCTATCCGGGTTGTCTATGTCGGCGCCCTTCACGGATGGTGTGCGTAGATGCTCTAGGAAAATCCCTGGAGGAATTCGCTTGCGCCCTGATCCCAGTTTAGACAACAGATCAGCCGCCTTGTTTTGTTCCCTAGGCACATACTAGACTTCATAGCCCAAGAAGCTCTTGGCTATCTCATCCACTTCGTATCGATATGCCGCCATCATAGGGTTCTGCGCATTCCAGGTGCCAGCCACCTGCTGGGCAACCAAGTCGGAATCTCCACAGCAAACTATGCGCTTGATGCCAATATCCTTGGCTACACGTAGTCCGTGAATGAGTGCTTCATACTCCGCCATGTTGTTTGTAGCCTCGAAGTGGATCTGCAAAACGTAGTGTAGCTTGTCTCCTTTTGCTGACTGTAGCAGTACACCAGCCCCGGAGCCGTTGAGCAACTTTGATCTGTCAAAGTGCATAACCCAGTACTCTGGTTCTGGCAACGGAGTAGCATCTGGCATCTCCGTACAATCTGCAATAAAATCCGCCAAGGCTTGTGAGTTGATATCATCGCGTCTCTTGTAGGTGATCTCGAAGGAGGCAAGTTTAATGCCCCACTTCGCGACCCTTCCTGTAGCGTCGCTGTTATTGATAATGTCGGACAGTGGGGTCTTGCTCACCACTGTGATTGGGTGCTCCTGAAAGTAATGCCTCAGCTTCCGTGAAGCAAGGAATAGTCCATAAGCTATCTTTTGGTAGTGCGGGTAACGCTGCTTGGAATCCGTCAAGACCTCGCTTACATAGTAAACTGGTCATTGAACGCCGTACTCATAGCCTGGTTCTTTCCGCTCTACGATGACGACGATGCTGATAACCCAGTTGGTTGTCGCCATGTAAATTAACAGGGGCTCACCAGGCTCGGGTGCTGCAAGGATGGGCGCTGAGGAAAGAATCTCCTTGATCTGCTTTAATGTTGCATCTGCTTCGTCCGTCCACGTGAATTTGTCCGCCTTCTTCAGCATCTTGTATAGCGGCAAAGGCTTCTCTCCAAGTCGGCCGACGAACCGACTAACTGCTGCAACACAACCTGTTAGTCGTTGAATGTCCTTTAGGCATGTCGGACGGTTTATGTTTAAGATGGCCTTGATTTTCTCCGGGTTGACCTCGATTCCGCGCTGGGAAACGATGAAGCCCAACAATTTGCCGGCTGGAACCCCGAAGACGCACTTCTTGGGGTTGAGCATCATGTTGTATTTACGGAGATTATCAAAGGTTTCTATCAAGTCGGAGATTAAGTCGTTTGATTTTTTAGACATCACCGCGATATCGTCCACATAGGCGTGAACATTCTGACCAATTTGGTCATGGAGGCAATGTTGCATTGTCCCCTGGTAGGTAGCACCTGCTTTTTCAGCCCAAAGGGCATCGTGACATAGCAAAATGTGTCGTAGGGTGTAGTGAACGAAGTGGCCAATTGGTCCGACTTCCTCATCTTGATCTGGTGGTATCCTGAGTATGCATCGAGAAAACACAAAAGTTCCGAGCCAGCCATCGAGTCAATGACTTGGTCAATGCGAGGCAAAGCAAACGGATCTTTGGGACATGCTTTGTTCAAGCCGGTGTAATCAACGCACATTCTTAATTCATTGGTTCCCTTTTTGGGGACAAGTACAGGATTGGCCACCCATCGGGTGTGAAGGACTTCTCGGATAAACCCAGCCTTAAGTAACCTAGCTATCTCTTTGCCAATGGCGCGTCTCTTCTCATCTCCGAAGCGTCGTAGAGGTTGTTTCACTGGCTTACATTTTGGATCTATGTTTAAGCTGTGCTCGGCAAATTCCCTAGGTACACCTTTCATGTCGGCAGGTTGCCAGGCGAAGATGTCCCTATTCTCACGGAGGAACTCGACGGGCGCACTTTCCTATTTGGGATCCGGGTTCGTCCCAATGGCGACGGTCTTGGAGGCATCGCCTACCACAAGTTCCACCGGCTTGGTCTCGATGGCGGCCTTGAACGCATGAGCGGAGTCGGAGATCTGCTTCTTCGACGCGGGCATCTTTAAGTCATTGACCTTGTTCTGGATCTCCTTGAATTCTTTGCTGTAGAGGACAGCTTCTGCAACGGCTGCTTCGTTGATCTCGCAGTCCCTTGCCTTGGTAAAGCTTCCGGATACGGTGATGACACAGTTTGGTCCGGGTATCTTGAGTTTGTTGTAGACGAAGCATGGCTTGGCCATGAACGTGTGGAATATGTCGCGGCCGAATATGATGTGGTACACGCTCTTGAAGGGGACCACCTCGAAGGTCATGCGCTCTTGGCAGTAATTATTAACGTCGCCAAAGGCTACCTGAAGCGTAATGCACCCAATGGACCTAGCCTCCCGACCAGGAACTACGCCATGGAAAATGGTGTTGGTCCACCTTAGGTTTGCCTCCGTCAAGTTCATCTTCTGCAATGTATCCATATACATGATGTTGATGCTGCTTCCACTATCCACCATGCACTTGGTAAATTCCACGCCATCAATCAATGGGTTGATGACCATGGCGTACTGGTTCTCCGTGGGCACAAGGTCTGGGTGGTCCGTCCTATCCTAGGTTATTGGAACCTCCGACCAGTGCAGGTACTGTGGAACTGGGGGAGAGTGGCCATCAGGATCCTTAGAGAGGTCTTCTGTTGTCGAACGGTGGGGGTGCCAAGGAAAGTGTGGTAGACTGGGGCCTTCTTTGCGAAGGGGTTCTTGCCCTTGTCATCGCTCTTGGCGGCGTGCTTGGGGTCAACGTCCTCGTCCATGTCACTTGAATCCTTGGACTCCTCCTCCTTCTTCTTCCCCTTGCCCTTGCCTCGCGGTCTGTTCTTCCGACTTTGCTTGTAGCCGGACTCCGGGTCTTCCTTGAGGTCGTTAATGAACTTGCAGTGTCAATTGGTGTGGGTGGCCTTGCCGTTGGCGTCGAGGTGTATGAGGCATGGCATATCGCGGTACTCTTCGTATGTTTGGGGAACGCGGAGCGGCGCCGAGTTGGTTTCACTTCCTCGTTGCTGCCCGCGGCCTGTTCCCCTTCCTCGGCCATGTTGTCCGCCTTCTCCTCGTCCTGCAAAAGTCATAGCGACCATGTCGGTAGATTGCTTTTCTTCTGGAGCGGTTTTCCGCTTTGTACTGCTGTTCCTCCGAGCTTGAGTTGGAACGGCCGTTGCCGGCAAAGAGCCACGAGCATCGTCGGCGGCAGCTGCGAACTCACTAGCTAACTGAATCATCTGATTCAAGTCAAGCTGGTGATTGTCCTGCAAGCGCTTTAGCTTATGTCGGAGCAACGTGCCCCTTTCCAACCCGTCGATGAAGGCGGCCATGGTGGTCTGAGCGTGCACTCCTGGGCAGGAATTTTTCATGTCCAGCCAGCGGGAGAGGTAGGCGCGAGATGTCTCGTCTTTTTCTTGCACGCACCGTTGTATATCGCCCACAGTGCAGGGACACTTATATGTACCCTCAAAGTTCTTGGTGAATGCTTCTTGCATGTCCAGCCAGTTGTAGATAGATCTCTCTGGCAAGTCGTCGATCCATTGATGGGCCGTGCCCGCCAACATTAGCGGGAGGTACTTGACGGCGACGTTGGGGTTAGCTCCGGCAATCTCCACCGCGTTGCCGTAGTCCTGCAACCATGTGGCGGGCTTGGCGGTGCCATCATAGGGCTTGATGGTCTTGTCAATCCGGAAACCTTTGGGGTAGGTTGCGGACCGTATTGCAGGTCCAAAACAACGTGGTCCCAGGTATGGTCCTTCCCGGGCCTCGTGGATCTTATCGATCCGCAAACGTGCGTCGTACGGCTCCGGGTTCTTATTCTTGTTGTCAACAGGGGATGGGCTGCGTGAACGAAGCGGGCCTCTTCCTCCATGGTGACTTCTTGGCGGCGATGGAGGCGGAGGTGACGGTGGGTTAGCCTTCCTGCTGTTACCCTCCTGCGACGCCTCACACCTGTCGTGGTTTCTTGTCGGACGCGGAGGGTCGTGGTGTGACCTGCTCTTGTGTCCTTGGTGGCGCTCTTCATCATGACGGGTCTGTGCCACGTTGTCGCGGATGACGATGCCACACCGCTTTGGTGGGGGCATATCCGTGCGATGGTGAGCCTTGTAATCTTCTTAACGCCGGGGGATCGGGGTGGTGGCGATGGGCGACGAGGTCGGGATTTTTCTCTGTGGTCGGAGGATATGGGGATAGCATCCTTCCTGTTGCACGCATCCCTCCGTCTTCGTTCTGATGAACCCGTCTGTGATCCGATATCTTGAGGAGATCTATCCCTTGGCAGTTTGTACTGGCTAGATTGGCAGAGCGCTGGGTCAGACTCAAGCCTCTGAGAGGTGGCTTTTTTCTGCTGCTTTACCGCCTTGGCCACTAGGTCATAGACCTGTTATACTGCCTCAGGCGATCTATCCTGCTCCAGAAGGGTCTTGGCGACGGCGAGGTTAAGGAGTGGGGTGGGCATCACCTGCTTGCCCTCACTATCAATGTATGGCTTGGCCTGTGCCGGCTTCGAGGGAGCCCATCCTAGGTTGCGCCGTACACCAGGATCGTTGATGACGCGAGCCGGAGCTTTCTTAGCCTTCTGCTGCTGTAGCAGCGTCTTGTACTCGGCCTCCATTGCTCTAGCTTTCTCTATGGACTTCTGCGCGTTGACCAGATCTCGATCTAGTTTAGCGCCTTGCTCCGCGATGGCTTGCGCCTCCTCCAGCAGTTGCTGGCGTTTCTCGTCAAGCTGAGTCACGTTCCGGATATGAGCAACGGTTAGTGGCTCGACGAGGAGATTGTCGTACATCACTCTATCAGCTGGAGTAACATGGGCTGCCGCCGACGTAGATGCTGGAGGCGGCAAGTTTGCGGTGTTGTTGTTGCTCGGGCCGGTGCCGAGTTCCTGCGGCTGCTGCACTGGGTTAGGCGGAGGAGGAATGACATTTGCGCGATCATCGTCAGCGGCAATAAGTGGCCCCTTCCCCTTTTCCAGCGTGGTAGGCGGAGCTTGCCCGGGTTGATCTTCATCCATCGCTGTCCCAATGGTGACGAACACCCCTCGAGACATGACGGTGTTGTTAGCTTGCTCGTCGCGCGAGTACTCCTCCTCCATCTCCTGCATAGCGGAGTCTAGTTCTTCTGGGCTGAAGTCTATCTCCTCTGATTCTGCACTGAAATCAGCATAAAGCGCATCAATGACAGAGTCGGAGGGTGCCAGGACTTCCTCGATGACGGGCGGTGGAGGTGCAACGGCCTAGACGATGACTGGAGGCGGTGGTGCTGCTACGACGATGGTGGCCGGAGACGGTGGTGGTGGTGGCTGAATCGGAGGGGCTCCGTCAATGAGCGCAAGCGCTGTCTGAGCTGCCGCTTCGGCCTCCGCGTAGTTGTTGACGGTGTTCACCATGCCTTCGAAGGTAAGGCGTCCTGACGCCTGCTGCCACCTTAGAGAATGTCGGAGAAGCGTGCCATGGTCCAGTCCTTCCACAAAGTGATAGATAGCATCATCATTGGGGTAGTTGGCCAGGTCGGCACTTATACGGAGCCACCTGGTGAGGTAGTCGCGGGGGTTTTCGCCCTCTCTCAGAACGCAGCGCGCCAGATCGAAGATGGTAACCACGCCGACAAACTTGGATCTCTGTTGTCCAGACGCGCGGACAAAGCCGGCGGATTTGCAGTGATCTTCCACTTTTATATCCTGCCCAGGGGCGGTTTGGGTGGGTCTTGAATTTTTCCGATCTTTGCCGGCAAACTCCGAGGAGAGATCCGACATCGATCCTTCCGCGAACGTCTCCTGCCCGCAGGCGGTCCGTGCGGGTCTTGAATTTTTCCGATCTTTGCCGGCAAACTCCGAGGAGAGATCCGACATTGATCCTTCCGCGAACGTATCCTGCCCGTAGGCGGTCCGTGCGGGTCTTGATGCTCCTCCGACTCCCAGGGAACTAGTGCCCGAGTCGGTTTCGCCGATGAAGAGGTGGATGTCTCCGATAGGAACGATCGAACACCGCGTAGGGTTTGTCTTCGCCGGGATCTAGAACTCGTCGGGGGGACGATCGGAACGTTGCCGGAGAAGAGAACGCGACCGATGGATACGGTTTCGCCGATTCCCGCGAAGATCTTGGTCCTCACCCGCTGCAGAGCCTGAAGAGCCTCTAGCCCCATGGTGGGCGCCAACTATCGTGGTATTGCCGACGAGTACGCCATGGAGGGGTCCTCACAGTGCGTGTTTAGAGACGTGGGGTAAGGCGGATGGTTGACGGTGCGAGGTAACCGGCTTACCTGTGTTCGAGATCCCGATGGTGGCGAATCCTACTCTGCTATAAATCACTATAATGGCAATACGAGTTACTGAGATAGGTTCAGGCGAAATTTGTGTAAAAACGATACTAAGTTGTGCCCTAAAGGCTCCCATAGGTCCGACTTATATAGTCGTCAGATCCTAGGGTTACAGGGAAAAGTCCTAGCCGGACAGGTTATAGAGTCCTACACCGTCTATTACTAGTCTTGTGTATCTTGCACTCCAAGGCTCCGGGTACGCTGGTGACTCCACCGTAGCCTTCCTTTATCCGGCATGGGCCTCCCTTCTGGATCCACCTAACTGGGCCGCCCAGCAGGCCACAGACCATGCTACCGACTATGGACCACCCGGGTTAGTCGGATAGGAAACATGCTATGAGGATACCCATATAGCATATCCCCAACATAGATGGCGGTCTATGTATATTGTTTTATTGCCCAATCGAATCTCATAGGATCTTTCTGACTAGTAATTGCATTGTTATGCCTTGCTCAGTTCCTGTCAATTGCCCTGCTGTAATTTGTTCACCCTTCATGCCATGTTGTTTATCTAAGGAGAGAACCTCTAGTGAACTATGGACCCCAGTCCAATCTTTACCATTGATACATCTTCCACTATTACTTGTTTACTTGCTGCAAACCATTACCTTCCACACCATACGTTTAATCCTTTGTTACAGCAAACCAGTGAGCTTGACAACCTCACTGATTCGTTGAGGCAAAGTCTTGAGTTTGTGTTGTGCAGGTCTCTGTGTTGCTTGCAACACCTGTGTGACGTTTCTTTCCTCCTTATGGTTCGATAACCTCGGTCTCTACTGAGGGAAGACTTGCTGATATGCTCATAACACCTTGCTCTTGGGGTTTCCAATGAAGTGCTCCACGTCAGCACCATCAACAAGTTTTCTGGCGCCGTTGTCGGGGAGGCTAAGGACGTATTCACAAGGGGAGTCCTTCACTTCCTTTCTCCTTACTTTGTTTTTAGTTTGCTTTGTTTATTTTGCTTGGTTTTGTTTGCCTCTTTCCAAAAAAACAAAAGAAATTAGTCTAGTTTGGTTTGCTTGCTTTATTCAAAAACACAAAAAAATTAGTTCCTGCTCTAGTTGCCACCTTTCTCTATCTCACCATGTTGCTCCCCAAGTTCGCCGTGGAAGATATTGCAATAGGTAGTGGATCCATAATTGGGAAAGATAATATTGAAGAATTCTTTAATTATGTTAGAAAGCATGAGGATATTGAGGATAATAGCAGAGCTTGCTCCTAATTATGAGATTGCTGCAGCTTCTTTAGTTCATATGTTCGAGGCTAGGTTTGTTAGCCTTAATCCCTTCATACAATTTTTATTCCTAAAACTAAAAGAAGAGAAGAATGCTGAAAAGAGGGAATTCATCCTTGAAACTTTATCAAAAGAATTCCATGATGTTACTAGGGAAGCCAAAAAGGTTTCTGAGCATTTCAATATGCTAGGCTCAAGTTTAGATGTTGTGGGTATTTCTGATAAAACTAAGCCTAGAGAATAATTTAAGATACCCATACCCTTTAAGCTTGTTGGAATGCATGAAGCCTTTGGAAGTAATTTTGATTGGATTGCTCCTGAAAATCTTTTTGATGAAAGTAGTAGACCAAAGAGAGATGAAAAGGGATCCTCCAAAACCCATTTAGATGTTGTGGGTATTTCTGATAAAACTAAGCCTAGAGAATAATTTAAGATACCCATACCCTTTAAGCTTGTTGGAATGCATGAAGCCTTTGGAAGGAATTTTGATTGGATTGCTCCTGAAACTCTTTTTGATGAAAGTAGTAGACCAAAGAGAGATGAAAAGGGATCCTCAAAAACCCATTTGGATGAGATACCTTTCATAGTTGAAGACTTTGCAAGTATAGATATAAATTCTTCATTTGAAAATACTTGATTATTCTTGCTTCTTGTGCCTAACTTAAAGACGTTAAAGAAAAGTACTTGTTTGGAGATAACCCAAGAGTTTCCTTGAGTCTTGGAAGTTATTACTTTAGTAATGACCTCTCCTTATCCTTTTTGTTTGCTTTTTGTGCCAAGAATGACCTCTAATGAGAGGGAAGTAAGATTTGGGGAGTTGCTGTCCCGAAACAGATTTCTGTCCTCCACCAAAAACAATCTTGAGGAGGCTCTGTAACTCGGATTGAGCTCAGAATTTACGAAAGAATCCCCCAGTACGTTATATAACTTTATTTAGTTCAACACTTTTTTATTTGAGCAACAGAAGATATTCGAAAAAATCGGTTTCTACCTGCTGGTCTGTTTTGACAGATTTCTGCCATTATTTGCATTTGCTTCTTATTGATTCCTTTTTTAGTTCTCTTTAGGTGAATTGACATATTTGAAGGAGTTACTATAGTAGCTTGTGTTTTTAGTGAAAAGCCTTGCTGTTTCAAAGCTTTTCCAGAGGCCTAATATCTTTCGAATACACTAATGTTGCTAATGAAGATTGTGTGAAGTTTTGTATGAAGGAAAAATTTCAGGTGTAGGGAGAGAATGATGCAATGAGATGAAGAATGGACAAAAGATCAAGCTTGGGATGCCACCATGGTGTCACCCCAAGAAATATCCAAGAGTTACAAGCGTCAAAGCTTGAGCATGCCCAAGGCATCCCCTTCTTCATCAATAAAAAGCTTAGGTCTGTCTAGACACTTCGTTTTTATTGTTTCATGCACAGTTGTGTTGTTCTTGGAGCGTCTTAGTTTTCGTTTGCTTTGCTTAGGTTGTTTAGTTTTCTTGAATAAAGTGGTTTGGACCCCCGTTCTTGCTGTGTTGTTTTGCAAATAAGTTGCCTGGTGTTGGAAAGGAGTAGTAAGTTCTTGCTTGAAGTGCAAGAGGAGCTTGCATTGACTATGGCTTAGACTTTAGCATGACATGCTAGGTGTTTTTTTGGCCTTATGATTAGTGATTATGGTTGTAGCATGTCTTGTTCCAAACAATTAGGATTGCTTAGTGTGCCTTAAAGAAATTATACGTTGTTTTAGCATGCAAAAGCATAGTATTGTTGTATTCTCCTTTGATGCTTTGCTTGGGTTAACTTGGCACATGCTCACACCATGTTATGACTATGAACAAGTCACCATTAGCCTCTATGATCATTTAGTACTTGACTTGTAGTACCACTCTTTGCTTTGATTAGTATGCTTTGTTGCACTGCATGATTATGACCATTATTGCTCTCTTAGTTGGTTGCTCCCAGTCTTTTGCTAGCCTCCACTTGTATGAGTAAGTTCTACTCATGCCTCCAACTCCCAAGAAACCAAGTTATTCCAAAGTGTCCACTATAAACTCCTATGCATGGTGTGTTACACCATTCCAAGTATATTCTTGTTTTCATCTATCTTCCAATTAAAAACTATTTTGTTATGTGAAAACTTAGTGATTAAAGCCCTCACGAACGTGATGGCACACTTTATTATTTGCCCCTAATAAACTTTAACCATTGTGACAACTTTTTTGTATATGCTTGCACTTATAAGTTGGAATTAGCAAAACCGTGCTGTCACGGGGAACGTTTTCAACATTGCACTTGTACTCTGTACTCAGTTGATATCATGTTCTTTTGTCTATGGATTTCACCGGTGTGAAATAAAGAGGGAACTTGTAAGTCCATAGAGTTTGTATCCTGTGTTAGAGAAACGCCTGGGCCGCTAGCCTAAGTCATGCCTAGTCATGGTGGAAACTTGCAGCATCACCATAGTGAGCTATCTATGAAGCATCCTCAATAAAAAGCTATGCATATGGTAAATAAAAAGATTGCTGACATGCTCATTGTCTGCTTGCCTTGTCATTTTGGTTATGGGAAAGCTCCTGTACCATGTGCAAGGGGTACCCCGTTGGCGGTTCTCAATGATATGCAAATACTTACAGTGATAAGAACTTACCTGGACCCAAAGTTGAGTATGCATGAGTTGTGGCCCTCGTATTCAAGGGACTTGAGATTGCCAACTTATACTTCATCAAGAATATACTCCACATTTTCCACTTTAACCTTAACCACTTCAAGATGCTTATGATAGGGGCAATGAGGGCTGAAATCTAACAAGTACCATAATTTTTCTAAGCTCTTTTTGAAACTTGTAATCCCTGCTTCCTTTACAAAAAGGCCTTTATTCCACTATTATTTGAGTCTCCACCTTCTACCTTTAGGCACCATTAAGAGAGCCGAGTCTTCAATTTTTAAGATTTTTTCTTCTTTCAATTGTTTAGCAAGTTTTTAGGCAAGACTTGGTTAACTACAAGAGATGGAACAAAACGTACCCAGTTAAATACCCATGCAAACAAAATTTTACTATAATATAGAGACTTACTCCACCGATATAACATCTCAACATTACTACTAACTAGCATGGGTTTCTCAAACTTCAAAAGTGGGGAGTCATAAGGCATACCTCTCATGTTTGCTTCCACTTCTCTCTTACCTTTTTATTTGTTTCTTTAAAACTCGAAGCCAATCACTCTCCTGCAAATCAATGAGAACTTCGAGGCGGAAAGAAAAAGATAGAGGGAAAATAAAGATAAACGGAGAAATCTTTTTGTGGTTTTTGAGAAGGGGGGTTAAAGAATAGAAAATTGGCGGCAAAGCTCGGCTTGAAATTTTTTTTAAAAAAATCAAACAACTAATATAAAGTGTTGGGGAAACCAACACGAGTGCTTATAAAATCAAATAAAAGCATAACCTCAAAATTAAGATAAAGAAAATAAAATTATAAAATAGATAGAAAAACCTCCCCAAGCTTAGGCTTTTGCAAGCCCTTCAAATCATTGTGGTGGGGGAAAAAGTTGTAACTCCAGTCCGCAAATTGATTTGAAAGGTTACTTGTTGTTTCTTGGAGGTTCAGGGCGAGATTGTGCATTCCCTCCATAGTTCCTCCAAGTTCATGAAAATCTTGATATGTTGCGAACCGGTTTGGTGGTTGCTGCTCCTGATGAGGGACTTCTTGCTCCTCCTCTTGGTCCTCATCCTCCTCCGGAATCACTTCCTAGGGTTGTTGTTGCTCAACCTGCAAGTCATAAAGCACATGTCCTTCCTCGATAGAGAAAAGACAATTAGGCAAAGGATCATGGTAGATACGCCTAGCTCCAGCAATATGCAGATAATAAACAGCACCTCTCCTAGTAAGCATTCCACAAGCCCTCAAAGTAGAGTAACCAACACGTCGCTCACCTAGCACCAGCTGTAACTCACCTAAGTCGATGCACAATGCATTGGCAAGCACGGTGATGACGCCTCCACAAGTGGTTGGTCCTTGGCTTTGGTGGGATTGGTACTCCAAGTAGCGCACAAGTATTGCACCCAAGTGAAGTGACAAGTTGTCATAGTTGAAAGCAGCTTTTGCGAGGACAAAGATTTCCTCCTCGTTGAGTCTTGTAAACTCATTGCGCGCCTGCAAAGTGTTAGAAATAACATATAACAAATATCGAATAGCGGGATGTTAAATATTCTTCCCTCTGTTAACTCTAAAAGTAAGTCTCATTCTATTATAACAGAGTTCGGGGGAAGGTTCCATGTTGGTAAAAGCTGCGCATAGAGCATTAGGACCATTGTTAGGTAAACCAAAACAAATGCACCATTCATCTAGTGTTAGAGAATAATTGTTGTTCATGAGTCAGAAAGAAATCTTATCCTCCCCATGCCATGCCTTAACGGTGCTTTCCAAAGAGCTAAGAAATTCAATGGTTAACCGGCGATAGGTTGGTGCATCATGGAATACAAAGGTTTGTAGGCCAACTCTACTGCAAAGTAAATTAAAATCATCATAAATACCGAGTTGGTTCAAAGTGACGGGGCAATCCCACTTGGTTGCCTTGACTTCTCGGTTTTTGATCATATCGAAACAATCACGGTGGGCTTTGTTCTTGAATCGAATCCCCATGCTTTCCTGAGATGCAGCCCAAGAAGAACTAGCTGCGGCAAGAGCACATGTCTGGCTCCTCGTGTTCATCTTCTAAAAATAAAAGAGACAAATATAAAACTTTTTGATCCAACAGTAATAGTCATAGCATAATCCTAATCATAGCACACTAAAGAATCTCCTCAACATATTAATCTAGGCAAGATAATCATGACAATTTTTCAAATATAAGTCTCACCTTAGATTGATAATGATAATATATCAGAGATGAATTTGCAAAAATTAATTGGAGGATCGGAGGAGAAACATACCGTAGATTACTTGTGTGCGAGGAATTCGAATGAAATCGAGCGGGGGTGAAGATCCCTTGATGTTTTGAGAGAGTTTGGAGGTAGAAGAGAGAAAAAGGAATGTGCTTTTGATGTTTTGGGTACCTCCCCGAGTGTTTAAGTGGTCGGGCGCAACTATACGGCGGCAACTATACGGCGGGAACAGGGCGTTCCGGCCATATAGTTGGTCTGACGGGAAAATTTTAGGGTTTCCTAGGGTTTCTATCTAGCGGCTGCAACTATAAGGCGACAACTATACGGCCAAAACTTGTGTTCCCGCCGTATAGTTGGTCGTCAAACCTTCTGTACTCTGGGATGAAAAATTGTCGATGGGTAACATAACTATACGACGACAACTATACGGAGGGATTTTTTATTCCCGCTGTATAGTTGGTCGTTAACCTTTCTGCACACATAAAAAAATTCTATTTCTTTCGTAGATTAATTTTTATACTAAAACTTAACGAAACACCTTGTTTTGACATAAAAAAGACAGACTAAAATTTCGACCAACTATGGCATATATAAAACAAGAATTTTTAGTACCACTAAATCTCTTCCTCTCACTGCAGTTTTCTAGCACTCTTTATTTATACAAAACTTAAACTAAAACTTAAAAACTTAACTCAAACCTTTATTTCACATGGGTTGCCTCCCATGCAGCGCTCTTTTATGGTCAATAGCTTGACCTTGATATCGTTCACTTAGGCCATATGAGTGGAACACCCACTCCGGAGTAATTGGCCTTCAAAGTGATGGCCTCCTTATCATCTTGCTTGGCTTTCTTCTTCCTCGGGAAATGAATAACAAAAGGATCTCGCGAAGGAAATTGAGGCTTCACGTTCCCTTCATGAAAATTAATCAAAGGCTTAATGTTCTTAAGAAAGGATGACCTAATATGATAGGGGCAGTAGCATCTTCATACATGTCAACAATAACAAAATCAATAAGAGCAGGACAACCTTTAATGTAAACTAAAGTATTTTCCTTTATGCTTACTGCTTGTTTATAGGTAGAATCTGCTAAATGTAATTTCAGTTCGGTTATTTCAAAATAGCCAAGATTTAACTTGTTAAAAAGACTCTTTGGAATTGTTGAAACACTTGCACCTAGATCACATAGTGCAACTATTTCATTAGTCCCAATTTTAATCTTATTGGTAGTCTCAAATATATCATCTATCTTAACAGGCAATTTTTTAGCAATTTTCTTGTATTCTTCTTCAAGCTCACATACCTTTATTGCTACCTGATTAACGAAGTGTTGATACATGGCTTCTTCATTTCCTTCACTTACCGGAATCTTGACATTGATCCTTTTTACGAGATCTTCAACAGTGTAGTTTAGTGAAGGAGCATTGCAATAATCAAGTTCTTCGGGCTCCTCCCTTTGGATTCTTATCATGTTGAGCTCTTAAACTGGATTGGGCTCAGCTTTATCTGCAAATTTTGATAGAATAAGAGTTTGACTCTTGGTTATCTTACCTATTTGTGCCTCAACGATCCTTATTCTTTGTTGGAGGGCCTGCAAATCATTTCTTAAACTAACAGCTTGGTTAGATAATTTACCAAGCATAGCATCATGATTCTCTGTAATTTTGACTAGAATATTGTTTTGCTCATTTTGTGAGTCCATAAAAGCTTTAATAGTTTCTTGGAGACTAGTATTGTTTGATGCCATATTATTATTAGAGATACCTGATGGACTAGAGTAATGTTTCTGAAAGTTTGGATTATAATTCTTCTTCCAAGCAGGGTTATAGTCATTATGGGCTACAAAGTCTACTTCATCAATAGTTGGTTCTAGAGTAGTTCTTACCGGGGTTTCCTTACCTTTAACGGCTAATATAAGCTCATCCAACTTAGCATTAAGTTCTTCATTCTCTTGAGGTGTGACGGATTTCACCTTCTTAGTGTTTGATCTTTCCACATGCCATTGGGCATGGTTGTCTTGCATATTATCTAGCAGCTGCTTTGCTTCGGTAATTTGCTTACCCATAAATGTTCCTCCAGCTGCAGTATCTAGCATAGACTTAGACACAGGGCTAAGAGCATTATAAAATAAATGGAGAATTAACCAATCTTCCAACCCATGGCTGGGGAAGTTTATCAAGCATTCTTTCATTCTCTTGTAGGGTTCGCAGTATAGAAAACAAAAAATTTCCTACGATGGGACCAACTATGTACCAAGATCTATCTACTAGATACAAACAACAGGCAGATGTATATCCGTAGAGAACATACCCTTGAAGACCGACAAAGCTTAACGAGTTAAACTTGTGGTTGATGTAGACGATCTCTTGCCGATCTCAAGATCGAGAGGAAGTCCAAGCGTCGCAAATCAGCAGCGCATCTGTGCTCGCACACACGTCCAAGGCACCGAGCAACCTCTGCCTCCTCGCTCCAGTGATGCAGCGGAAGAACAACTCTTTATTTCCGAATAGCCACCGGGAACATATATCTCGCTAGTCCGAGACCATGGGGGATAAATTCTAGAGGGGGAGAGAGATCCTTCACGAGGAGGTGTGAGTGAGAGAGAGGGAGAGGGGTGCCTTTTATAGGAGGAGGGGCACCCAAGGGGGTGGCCGCCGGCCATGGGGGCTGCCCCCTCCCCTCCTTCATTCATGTGGGTGGACACTCCACTCACAAAAACCTCTTCATTTCCCTCCACTCAAAATCCCACTCAAACTTGCCATTAAATTTCCACCAAATTTAATGCAAACTCTCATTAAATAAAACTCTTTTTATTTATTCAGAATTTTGTCAATTATTTTAATGATAAACATTCACATATAACCCCTTGCTAGAATTCTATTTCACATGCAAAAACACTTTCTGCAATTTCACCCAAAACTGCTTTGTATCTAGTGAAATAAATTCCTGCGCTTGTTATTCTTTCCGGCATGAAACGATTGCTCCAATTGGATGTCGGTGTCTCTTAAGTGTGTCACCCTACGGTTCGTGAATAATGCGTACATGATCGAGACCCCTCTCGGATCAATAATCAGAAGCGGGATCTAGAGAACCATACTGACTCCCACACATTCAACGATGACTTTCTTGTGATCGTCGGAACCTTTTACGCTAGTATCTTAATCCCTTGTTTCACGATATATTACATGTCCGAGATTCAATCATTGTTATCTCCATACCTAGTTTGATCTCGTTACTGACATGCACTCTTTTCTCGTTCCCGTGATATAACATTCTAGTGATCAAATCACTTGCTTGCAAGCCAACCAATGTGATATCACCAAGAGGGCCCAGAGTATATCTATGCGTCATCGGGATGAACAAATTCCACTCTCGATCCATGGGCCTCAACATAACACTTTATTAGTTTTGAACCCATCTTTATAATCACCCTGTTACGGTGTGACGTTTGATGTTATCAAGAAACTCTTCCGGTGTTAGTGATTGACATGATCTCATGGTCTAAGGATTAGGATCACTTCGTAAGTTGTTATAGAAATATAAACTCAATGACTTTGATCGTAATGCTATACTTTAGATGAATGTTCATCACACCATTACACTAATGTTGTGATCCCGTTATTAACAACATCCAATGTCCATGATCAGGAAACCTTGATCATCTTGTTAATCAACAAGCTAGTTTATGAGAGAGGTATAACTAGGAACTTTCTGTTTGTTTATTAAACACACATGTATTAAAGTTTCCGTATTAATACATTTATAGCATGTAAAATAAACATCTATCATATACTTGGAATACACATAATAAACACTTTATTATTGCATCTCAGGGCATATTCCCTTTATCTCTCCCATGCAAGTGCTAAGGGCTCACGCTCTTCCTGTCTAAAACCGGTAATATTAGATCTGAGTTGCATGGTCTTTGCAGGTGGAAAGAATTTAGTTATAAATAAATAAGTACATTCCACCCATGATGCAATAGTACTTCTAGGCAAAGATAGCAACCATTCTTTTGCTCTTCCTCTAAGAGAGAAAGGAAATAAGCGCAATTTGACCGCATGGGGGTCAACATCTTTAATACGCATCATATCACATATTTTAGTGACAGTATTCAAGTCCATACATGCATCTTCTATAGCAGAGCCTCCAAATTGATTCTATTGAACCAAACTTAAATAATGGGGCTTAATTTCATGAACTTCAGCAGTAATTGTTGGCTGAGTAATAGGAGTACGCAAATAATCATTGTTAGGAGTTGCAAATTCCCCAAGCTTCTTTTCAGCCATACTTCCCATGTTTTTGTATTTTCTTAAACAAGTACTAATGATGATAAAGCAAGAATTAAAAAGACTAACTAATTTTTTTGGTTTTTCAAATAAAAATTAAAACAATCTAACAAAATTAAAAACGAGAATTAAAACTAGCAAGGTTCCTACTAACCTCATCAGGGTAGCTATTGCTTCCCCAGCAACAGCGCTAGAAAAAGGGTTGATACTTGCGATCCGGATTACGGATGTAGTATAGCTCTTTTTCCCTAGTAGACCTAGGTTTATCGAATCCTCGGGAAGCAGAAAGCAAAGTGAGATTACCATAACGGACCTTCGAGAGTTTTAGAATTCCTATTGCGCTTTCACCGAACCAAGAGTTTGCGATCTTGTTGTTGTTATTTACGATGGAGAGAGAGGTCCTAGGGTCTTCGGTTTTCACCAGTAGCTGTGCAAAACATCTGATGGGAATAATAGATAGTAATAAAGTACTCATGTAATTGTTAGAGAAAGATAATTATATGTGGGTAGTGCATTCATAAATGTTATCGCCTTCGCAACCGCTTATGGCAATAACCTACTAGTCTCATCCATGGAAGAAAGAGAACTAATGATATGCATAGTGATGTCACCGTTAATCCCAAGTAAATTCCTCACATACAACCGTACTACTCTTTCTGTCACTGGGGTTCCTATCCTAAAGATTAGTCGTTAATCACACTCCCTTCACGTAGATCAATCCTCGGGGTCTTGGGTACCTTACAAGTCCTTAGATTGAGGCAAGAGAGAGTACTACAATCATCAAGTCATACAAACTAATACATGATCCCATCAATGGTAAATAACATGCACAAAAGCTACATGGCTAGGCCGAAGCCCTTATCCCAAGGATAATTACTCACACATAGAGATGAAATCGACAATCATAAACATTGTAATAGAGATCATAGAGTTGATAACAAATAGTCTTACAGTGTCGCCAATTGGAGATGAGATCTACTATTACAAGTGGTGGAAGATGGCTATGGTGGAGAAGGGTTTAGAGGCTTAGATCTAGATCTATTCCTCTGGTGTGGCGGCAGGGAGAGTTGAGGATGAAAGAAGCGATGCTGTGGAGTCGGGGGCGGCCTGTTTCTCATCTCCTGAAGACTCTTTATATAGGGGTCCCTTCACGAAAGTTGTTTTTTTTGCCCTAAGGAGGTCGGTGCCAACTATACGGCCGCAACTATATGGTTGCGGGATGTATAGTTGGTCATTAAACTCGCAGATGTCTCCTCACGGCTCCTGGTTTCTTTGGCGTATTGGAAATCTCGTATCTTTGGAATTTATGTAGTGATTCCCTTTATAAGAGGTCATTATCTGCGCAGACAAAAATAGCAAGAAAGGATTGCATACCCCTCTGATCATTAGGCATTAGTGGGAGGAAATAGAGAGATATTTCATCAAATATATGAATAATATCTAGTTTAAATGTGGACGTGGATGGCTATATTTCACAGCCATCACTATGTACCTGAAAGCTTATAGAATACGAACTATTGAAATGACTTGATCTTTATGCTACGCTTATCTATAGGAGTATGTCTGTCCCACCATTCTCCTAATGATATGATCTTGTTGTTAATAACATCTCAATGTTCATGATCAGGAAACCATGATCATCTATTAACCAACAAGCTAGTATTACAAAAAGACTTTACCAGGGACTCTAACAAGTTCGCAAATCACACAAATATTAATGTTTCCGGTTAATACAGTTATAGCATGAATGTAAAAACTTATTATAAACACGAAGATATAATAATAACTACTTTTATTATTGCCTCTTGGGCATATCTCCAATAGTCTTCCACTTGCAATAGAGTCAATAATCTAGATTACATGGTAATATACCAAATACCCATGGCGGTTTGGTGTTGGTCATGTTTTGCCCCCGGGAGAGGTTTAGTCAACGGATTCGCCATATTCAGATATGTGTGTACTTTGCAAATCTTTATGTCACCATCTTCGACATGCTCTCGAATAGCATGAAAGCGTAGCTTGATATGCTTCAGCTTATTGTGTGACCTTGTCTCCTGCACATTGGCTATGGCGCCCATGTTATCACAATAGATAGACATTGGGACCAGCGCACCGGGAACCACACCGAGATCCGTAATAAACTCCTTCATCCATATCGCCTCTTGTGAAGCCTCCGAAGCAGCTATGTATTCTGATCCAGTTGAATATCTCGCCACAACGCTTTGCTTTGCACTCCTCCAGCTCACTGCTGCACCATTCAATGTAAATACGTATCCAAATTGAGATTTAGAATCATCCAGATCGGTGTTCCAACTAGCATCGGTGTGAGTTGTTCATCACCTCCATAAGAAAGAACCATATCCTTAGTTCTTCTCAAGTACTTAAGGATGTTTTTTACCGCTGTCCAATGATCCACCCCTGGATCACTTTGATATCTTCTAGTCAAACTAATAGCATATGTAATGTCGGGTCTAGTATATAGCATGGCATACATGATAGATCCTATGGCCGAGGCATAGGGAGTCTTACTCATCCTCTCTCTATCTTCTGCCGTAGCAGGACTTTGAGTTTTACTCAAGGTCATATTGGGCAACATGGGCAAGAAACCTTTCTTGCTATCTTCCATTCCAAATCTCTTTAGAACTTTGTCCAAATATGTACTTTGTGAAAGCGATATTAGGCATCTTGATCTATCTCTATAAATATTTATGCCTAATATGTAAGCAGCTTCGCCAAGATCCTTCATTGAAAAACTATTATTCAAATAATCTTTGACATTTTTAAGAAGGTCTACATCATTCCCAATCAACAATATGTCGTCCATATATAGTACTAGAAATTCTACAGAGCTCCCACTCACTTTCTTGTAAATACAAGCTGATGCATAAGTTTGTATAAAACCAAAACTTTTGATCACCTTATCAAAATGTTGATTCCAACTTCAGGATACTTGCTTCAATCCATAAATGGATCGTTGAAGTTTGCATACCTTGTTAGCATCCTTAGGATCGACAAAACCTTTGGGTTATACCATATACAACTCTTCATCAATGTCTCCATTCAGGAATGCCGTTTTTACATCCATCTGCAATATCTCATAATCATAATATGCAGTGATTGCTAACAAAATCCTCATAGACTTTATCTTCTCTACCGATGAGAAAGTCTCATTGTAGTCAACTCCTTGAATTTGTTGAAACCTCTTTGCGACAAGTCGAGCTTTATAGACGGTACATTACCATCAACATCTGTTTTATTCTTGAAAATCCATTTGTTCTCGATAGCCTTTCGGCCACCCGGTAAGTCCACCAAAGTCCATACTTGGTTTTCGTACATGGATCCAATCTTGGATTTCATGGCATCTTGCCATTTATTGGAACTTGGGCTCATCATCGCTTCCTCATATGTTGCAGGGTCATCGGTGTTGTCCACCAACATGACATTCATAACTGGATCATACCAATTGGGAGTGGTACGAGTTCTCGTTGACATGCGAGGTTCTGTAGTAACTTCGACCGAAGTTTCATGATCACCATCATTAGCTTCCTCTCTTATTGGTTTATGCGCCACAGGAACTTCTTCCGATGCTGCGCTACTCTCAAATCTGAGAGAAGGTTCGACAACCTCGTCGAGTTCTACTTTCCTTCCAGTCACTTCTTTCGAGAGAAACTCCTTCTCTAGAAAGGACCCATTCTTGGCAACGAAGATTTTGCCTTCGGATCTATGATAGAAGGTATACCCAATAGTTTCCTTCGGGTATCCTATGAAGACGCATTTTTCTGTTTTGTGTTCAAGCTTGTCGGGCTGTAACTTCTTTACATAAGCTTCGCAAACCCAAACTTTAAGGAATGACAATTTAGGTTTCTTCCCAAACCATAATTCATACGGTTTCATTTCAACGGATTTAGATGGTGCCCTATTTAAAGTGAATGCGGTTGTTTCTAATGCATAAACTGTAACTACCTCGGTGAACTACGCTCCTAGATACAAGCCTGGATGAGTGATAGTGGTTGAAATAGTACGGTGGGGTCCCAAAAGCCACTCACTGGTAGTCCTTTCAGACGTCCCAACCACTACCCTCTCAACGGGACTCAGACGGGCGGCGAGTAAGCGAAGGATCAACTACGTACACAAGTGGGTATGTACGCAAGCCACCATACAAGAGTACATCAGAGCCATACCATCTATAAAGAAAGGAAATATACCAACGCCATACGGCAAGATTCAAATGACCTAGATAAATCTATATTTTAGGATAACTCCGCATACAACACACATCGAGTATCATGCGAAGCAAACAAGATCCGAGTACGGATAAGAAGCAAATCGGCATAAGATGCCGAGAAATAAGCACATCCCAACTACAGGTCTCATGGATCCCGTTCCGGAATCTCTACACCGAACGATCGTTGCCCACATCATCGGCTTCTTCCACCCAAGATCCGCCCGAGAAGGTACTGCTCATCCGAATCAAGAATTTATCGTGTGAGACCCTAAGGGTACTCAAGAAGTCTTAATGCCTCTAAAGGACACAACCTGGGTGACGAATTGCACAAAAGATGAACCCTAGCAATTCTACAGATAACGCTAACCATCCGCCTAACCAATGATAGGCGGATGTCCGTGAATTTAA
The DNA here is from genome assembly GCA_030063025.1 of Avena longiglumis. Classification (NCBI taxonomy): domain Eukaryota; kingdom Viridiplantae; phylum Streptophyta; class Magnoliopsida; order Poales; family Poaceae; genus Avena; species Avena longiglumis. The sequence goes on along the minus strand of CP125974.1, from coordinate 447,431,062 downwards.
ATACAAGATTATAATGGTAATCTCATCCGATCCATCCTCCTCCTCGCTACCAACAAGGAAGCGGACGAACAACCCCCATCCGTTGGCAATTTTATTAACCATTCCATGAGTATTGCACTATTTACTAGTCAAGTTACTTAGTCATATTAAGGCGGTACTTTAGTTATGCTTGTCTATGATCGAGAACTGTGCTCCAAGTCGTCCATATCCGCGACACGGCTGAGAAAGTTTTACCCGGCCGGGTGCACCAATAGCAACACACGCCGATCAACCTCGAAAACCAAATCAAAACCCAACGAGGCTTTCACATTGAACAATCACAGATTCAGAATATTTCGGGGGCACCCTTAAGTAGATTCCGAACGGTTAGCCGACTCGAGACCTCAAGGTTTGGGTGGACGCGAAACGATCGGGAACCCGAAAGTGTGGCTGGGCTTGTCGATACCGCGTAAACGTGTCCCGATCCTAAATGATGCAGTGTGCACCTCGCACAATCGTAAATAAAGCGTAAACATGGCATAAGTACAGATAGTAAAACACCTCAAACTAGTTTGTGGCCCCAAGAAATAAGACGGAATCAATCTACGGCTCGGGGGTCCCATATACCTCCCGGATGTGGATAGCGATAAATCAAGGAACAGGAATCAAGTACTCGGGGTCTTACGGGACACAAGTGAGCAGGAAAACCAAATAGCAGATATTGCCCACCGATGCCACTTTCTTTAGTTATCCCGAACTACTCAAAGGTTAAGTTGTTTAGGTACCTCATTGTTCATCGACTCTCACAAACCCTACACATGTTGTTCACGACTCGCATGGCTCAAACAACTCCTATAGTAGTGGCTCATGGGATGGAGGAAACAAGCTTGGTGGGGTTTAAAAGTAAAGGCAATGCATACTTGGGATTCATTTAATGCAATCGCGACTCAATGATGCAAGAATAAGATAGAGGAAATAGGTATCGTATGTATGCAAGCATGTGGAAGTGCTTGCCTCGGTATCTGTTGAAGCAAAGGACGGTTCTCGGTAGTGCTCTGGTTCTCTTGATACTGACCCCCGCCGGTGTCTATCCGAGAAAAACCAAACAAACAAGGCCAGCATGAATATAGAGCACAAGCATTGGAATTAAATGCGTCAAGCAAACAATCATGCCATGATGAATGATGCACAATTTACATGGCAAGAAGTAGCATGGCATGGGTGAGGTGTGGATGACAAGAAAATAACATTTGAATTGGGTTTTAGTCATATTTTGTTGCCATAACATTTGTTTTTCAGCATATATTTATATGATGCATGCTGCAATTGAAGTCATGGATAGCACAAACAGAAAGGTCTCGTCGAGCTGATCAATTTAGACTACTTATTTGCTTAATTTGGAATTATAAAACCAAAGTTATGAATTAATGAAAAACCAGTGGCATTTGATGTAATTAACATAAGCTTGGAATTTTACTTGTGCAAAATACAAAATGGATGGCATATTTAGAATCCTCTCATTTTTCTGAATCAAAAACATATATTATTTGCCCAATTTGGATTTAGAATTAAAAAGTTATTTGAATCGATTTGAAATTTGAATTCAAATAATTTAAACCATATTTGAATTCTAAACAGTTCTCAGACGTTTACTCTTTCCACTCAAACCTGAGTCGGCAATGTGGGCTAGCGGGTCCTGCGCCCACGGTGATCGAGGGCAGGGGACAGCTGGGTTTATTTTGACAAAAGCCTATTTGCAAAAACTACAGACAGACACAGACACCTTGGGCCGCTGGGTTGGTGAACCAAAAGGTCGGGGGTTATGTGCAAGAGTGATCCGGACGCTACCGCGAACGAGGCGGCGATGTGGCGGAGGAGGACCGGGTTGGATAACGTTTTCCAGGAGCCTTTTGCAAGATCCCCACAGACTGGCGCGGGTGGGGCCTCGAGGACCGCGGGTTGGAGCAAAAGAAACGGCCAGGGGGTTTGCGCAAAACGGCCAGCGGCGCACTGTGCTTCTTCTCACGCACAAGACGACGCGCGGCAGCGGGCGCGCGCAGCGGGACTCGAACACAGGTTATGGGCGCTGCGTGACGCGGAGCCGCGGTGCTGGGAGGTGTTAGAGGTTCGCGTGCGTTAGCTAGGGTGTTGGCTACTTGGAGCAGACGACGGCGACGCGCACCGTGCATCGAGGGTGCTCGACGCCGTGACCCGTGCAACCAGGAAGCGGCAGGACGGACGATGTCTAGGAGGGTCGTGGGCTCACCGCGGCGTCTTTGGCGTGGTCGGCGTGGCTGGAAGCGGCGATCACCGTGGCTTCGGGTGATGAGCTAGGGTTTCCTCGGCGGCGGTCCCGGGCGAGTTGCGGTCCGTCTCCTCCTCGATGGCGTCTTGCGTGGCGCACCGGGCTCGCCTGTTCTCTCGGCCACTCGCAGCGACTCCACCGGTAGATCGACGGGGCAGGGGTAGGCGGCGAGAGGAGTTGGGGATGATGGAGAAGGAGGCCGAGAGGAGAGGCAGGCGGCTGGGTGGATCTGGGAGGCTAGGAGGGGTAGGGAGAGGATAAGAAGGGGAGAGGCGCATGTGGTTGCGTGGGGGAGAGGCAGATCGGGTTGGTACCTTTTTGCCCTCCCTCACATGCTTGTCATGGCCAGGCCAGGCAAGGCTGGCACTAGGAGGAGGGGGTGGCTGGCAGGTGGGGTAGGGGCGTGGGCAGTCTTTGAATGGAGATAAGAGGAAGAGGGGAAGGGGTACTCGGGCTAGGGCTAAGGGGAGGGGTAGCCATGCCGTGTGGGGTAGCTAGGGGGTCGCTGGGGTGGGGTCTGCAAGTCAGGGAGGAGGGCGAGCTGGTAGCTAGAAAGGAGGGGGGGTGCTAGGGTAGATTACTAGAGAGGAGAGGGAGAGGGTTAGATGGTAGCTAGGTTTTGTTTATAGGAATAAGGTAGATTAGGGTTTTGTTAGAGGGAGGTGTAGTGTAGGGTTTAGTTTTAGGATAGATGTAAAATAGGGTTTTGGTTTTAGGGTAGAAAAGAGAGAGGCAAGGGGTGGTTTTAGAGGTTGCTAAGAGGGGTAGGCAAAGGATGGTGGTACTAAAGTTTGATCAAGCAACTCCAACAAGGATTAGCAAGATCAAAGCAAGCAAAGAGGGAGAGGAAGAGAGATGGCCAAGTGATGGTGTGGATGCTCCTTTGGTCCATGCATGATCCAAGCAAGAACAAGCAAGATCCAAAGAGGGGGGGATTTAGAGGGGTGCATGCCACATTAGCACAAATGAGTGCATGGGACATGAGGTATGGTTTAGCTAAAGGGAAAAAGAGGGAGAGGGTTTAACACTACCAAAACAAGATCAAGCAAGGAAGGAGTGGTTCATTTAGAAAACAAGCAAAAACCAAATACTAGGAAAAAGGTGGATATTGCATGGCCCATGCAAGATAATTAATGCCACAATTATCCTTGTGAGAACAAGGATATTAATATGGCACTATTCATCTCCATTCCAAAATGTGGACAAGGCCAAGCAAAGATTAGGGTGGATCCAACCAACAACATGGGCTAGGGATAACTCAATAAAATGCCCAGCCCATATTATTGGATGGTGGAATTATAAGGTGGTGAAAGAAAAGGTGGTGGAGTCAAAAGAGAGATGCCCCCAACTCAACTTGGGCATATAACAATGTATCAAGAGCCAAATACAATATCAAGAGGCAAATACAATTAATCATGCACATGAGATAAGAACCAAACAAGAAAGGGTTTTATATGATGCACAAATGCAAGGTGGTATGATGACATGAGCATGATATGATGATGATGCAGCAATTATATGTTGGAAGTGGCCCATTTTATTATTATGACATGTAGCATTACAGGGGTTAGACAACTGGGATGCTACAACTCTCCCCCACTAAACAGGAATCTCGCCCCGAGATTCTAGGAAGAAGAAGAAGATACAAAGAGAGAAGGATGGTTGACACGGAGTTCATCTTCACGCTCCCATGTGGCTTCATCAACAGAATGGTGTGACCACTGCACCTTGCAGAACTTGATGGACTTGTTGCGAGTCCTTCGTTCTGCAGTCTCGAGGATTTTGGTGGGGTGTTCCTGATAAGAGAGATCTTCTTGGAGGTCGATTAGCTCATGATCCACGGTATTGCCGGGGTCTTTGAAGCACTTCTTGAGCTGAGAGATATGGAAAACATCATGGACTTTGAGTTTTTCCGGAAGCTCCAGTGCGTAAGCAACTTCTCCTCTTCTACCACGTATCTTGAAAGGACCGATGTATCTAGGAGCCAACTTTCCTTTGATACCGAAGCGGTGTGTTCCTCTCATGGGAGTGACACGAAGGTAGACTAGATCACCAGGGGTGTATACCATATCTGTGTGCTTCCTGTCATAGTTGCTCTTCTAACGACTTTGAGCAATCCTCAGGTTCTCCAGAATGATATGCACCTTCTCTTCTGCTTGAGTCACAATGTCAGGGCCAAACCAGATTCTTTCTCCTGCACCGGACCAACCAATCGGAGTTCTGCACTTCCGACCATAGAGTGCCTCGAATGGTGCCATCTTCAGACTCTTCTGGAAGCTGTTGTTGTAGGAGAATTCAGCATAAGGAAGACATTCCTCCCACTTCATGCCAAACGAGATGACGCAAGCTCTAAGCATGTCCTCGAGAATCTGATTGATCCTCTCCACTTGTCCTTGAGACTGAGGGTGGTAAGCAGTGCTGAAGTTCAACTTTGTTCCCAAAGCTTTTTGGAAACTCTCCCAGAACTTTGAGGTGAAGATGCTCCCACGGTCTGAACTGATTTCAAGTGGAACCCCATACAAAGAGACAATCCTGTTGATATAGAGCTCAGCCAACTGAAGTCCAGAAATTGTTTCTTTGACTGGGAAGAAATGAGCCACTTTAGAAAGCCTGTCGATGACAACAAAGATTGCATTGTTGCCCTTTTTCGATCTTGGGAAACCAGTGATGAAGTCCATCTCAACTTTCTCCCATTTCCACTCTGGAGGTTGCAATGGCTGTAGAAGACCAAATGGTTTCTGATGAACAGCCTTGACTCTGCGGCAGACATCACATTCTGAGACGTACTTGGCACAATACCTTTTCAACCCAGGCCACCAGTATTGTGTTTTCAAGTCCATGTACATCTTTGTGCTGCCAGGATGGATAGAAAGAACCGAATCATGTGCCTCCTTGAGAACTTGGTCTCTCAGACCCGGATAGTTTGGAACAAACATCCGGTGTTCAAAGAAGAGCGTTCCTTGATCATCAACATGAAAGGACTCATACTTCGGAGTGCCAAGCTTAGAGATGAGCTTTCTGGTATGCGGATCACCAAGCTGACGAGAACGAATTTGTTCTTCCAAGAGAGGAGTAGCCAGAAGGTTCAGGAGATGCCCTTGTTCCACAATTTCCAGGTTGAGCTGACGGAATTCCTCGCACAAGAGAGGCTGCTGCTCTTCCACCATGAGGTTGTTGACATAAGCTTTACGGCTAAGCGCATCTGCCATGACATTTGCTTTGCCTGGGGTGTAGTTGATGGTCACATCAAAGTCATTGATGGCTTCAATCCATCTCCTTGTCAAGGTTGAGATCCGTTGAGTGAAGATATACTTCAAACTCTTGTGGTCCGAGAAGATCTCACAACGGTTCCCAAGCAAGTAGTGCCTCCATAGCTTCAAAGCAAAGACAACTGCTGCTAGCTCGAGGTCATGTATGGGATAGTTGATCTCATGCGTCTTCAACTGACGAGAGGCATAAGCAACCACCTGTCTCTCTTGCATAAGGACCGCACCCAATCCTTGCAAAGAGGCATCGCAGAAGATCTGGAAAGGCTTAGATGTATCTGGAGGAACCAAGACTGGTGTGGAAGTGAGCTTCTCTTTGAGTGTCTCAAAACTTTCTTGGCAAGCAGGAGTCCACAGGTACTTCTTGCCTTTCTTGAGGAGGTCGGTAAGAGGCTTTGCTATCTTTGAGAAGTTCTGAACAAAACGACGACAATAGCTAGCCAAGCCGAGAAAACTCCGCACTTCCTTGACATTAGCAGGAGGAAGCCATTCAACTATTGTTTTCACGGTCTCCGAGTTAACTGCAATGCCCTTGGCAGAGATGACATGTCCCAGATATGTTACTTCAGGCAGCCAGAACTCACACTTTGAGAACTTTGCATACAAGCGGTTCTCACGAAGCTTGTTCAGGACACACCGCAGGTGCTCTTCATGCTCCTCCTTGGACTTGGAATAAACCAGAATGTCATCCAGATATACCACCACAAACTTGTCCAGGTACTCCATGAAAACGGAGTTCATCAGCCTCGAGAAGGTAGCAGGTGCATTGGTGAGGCCGAAAGACATGACCGTGTACTCATACAGGCCATAGCGGGTGGTGAAAGCTGTCTTGGGCACATCCTCTTTGCGAATTCTGATTTGGTGATAACCACTTCTCAGGTCCAGCTTAGAGAACACCACAGCCTCGCTAGTGATCAAGCAGATCATTTATCCGAGGGAGAGGATATTTGTTCTTGATGGTTTTAGCATTTAGAGCCGGTAGTCAACACATAGCCTATCGGTTCACACGCTTCTTCACGAAGATTGTTGGACTACCCCAAGAAGAAGTGCTATGTTGAATGAAACCCAACTTCTCTTGTTCATCAAGTTGTCGCTTGAGTTCACCAACTCGAAGGACCCATTTTATATGGCCTCTTGGAGATAGGAGCCGTTCAGTTCAAGCTCAATCACGAATTCCACCTCGCGATCCGGAGGCATACCGCAACTCTTCAGAAAACATCCGGAACTCACGGACCATCGGGTACCTTCTGAATAGCTTCCATAGCATCATCATTCAGAGCAGCCAAGGAATAGAGCTGGACAGCAGGAGTCAGACTTGGAGAAAAGACTATATGGCCTTCAGGGATCTTCAGAGACACTGAGCGTTCAGCACAATCAATCACAGCTGCATTTGCTGTCAACCAATCCATGCCCAGGATGACATCAATGTCAGAGTTGCCCAGAACAATCAAAGAGGCCAAGAAGGAAGAACCACCAATCTCGATCTGATTCCCATGACTGATATGCTCAGCCCTCATGTTTGAACCAGGTGATTGTACCACCAACCGCTTAGATAGAGGAACCAAGACTAACTCATTCTCTTCTGCAAACTTGTATGACACAAAGGAATGCGATGCACCAGAATCAAAGAGAACTCGTGCAGGAACTGAGTTAACCGAAAGCATACCCATGACAACTCCAAAGAGCTCAGCTTGAGAGGCGTTGACGCTAGCTTGGCCCGCAGACCCGGGCTTAGTGTTGATGTTGAGAGCCCGAGGCGGTGGTGCACGAACCGAAGGAGAGCTTGATGCAGATCTTGGCGGGGGTTGAGGGAGAGCTTTGTTCTTCATTGGGCAGTTCCAGCTGGGATGTCCATGATCTCCACATGTGTAACAAGCACCGTGAGGGCGTGGAGCAGAGTAGCCAGGGACTCCGCCAGGCGCTCCAGGGTAAGGGTTGTTGTAGCCCCTGGGAGCCGCAGTGGTGAAGTTTGGTGGCCTTGACGTGAAACTCGCAGGTCTTGGTGGAGCCGGAGCTGACGGGGTGTTAGGAACCCGACACGCCGCTTAGAAGGAGCTGCCATTCTGCCGAGCTTGATGCATCCTCGCTGTGTTTCTTGGACTCCTCGAACATCCGCCTACTAGCCTCCTCTTGTAGTGCCATATGCTGCAGTTCCTGTGAAGGTTGCCGGTCTTGCATGCGTGAGTGCATACTTGATCGACGACCGAGCCCTTGCACAATCTTTTACGCTTTTCTTGTCATCGATACCTCATAACCACCATAGCGAGACAGGTTCATAAAGTTCTGATATAGGTGTTGACGTTATCATTTCCGCTCAGTTGAGGAAAGCATCCTTCATCCTTTCCATCACAATCTCGAGAGAACTGTTTTGAAAGCTGCAGTGAACCTCTCCCAAGTTGGCTGGAACCCAGTGCAGCTAGCCTTCAAGTAGTTTTCCCACCATAGAGCCGCATCTCCCTTGAGAAGGTGGGTAGCACACTTGACCCACTCCTGTTCTGGAACATCAGCAGTCTCGAGCAACCTTGAGATCTCGCGCAGCCAATCATCCGCGTCAAGAGGTCGGTCAGACACGTCGAACTGGCGAGGGTTGAACTTGAGGAAGCTCTTGATGTCACCACGCTTGGGAGGTGGAGGAAGTGGAGTGAACTCGTTCCTTCTGACGCTCTCCTCAAAGCGCAGCTGGTTCTCTTGCATTGCCGCCAAAGCATTAGCTATGCTTGACAGTGAGCCCGGGCCCGAGGAATGTCCTCCTCATCCGCGTGGGGAGCCATCCTGTCATTGATGTAAAACTCAAGTCAGTACTATAATGGAAGATGATAATAATCCAGAATAGTACCAAGATGGAATTAACCAAGATTAAAGGATACAATTTACTGAGATGATATAAAAATATCAACAAAGTTCATAGCACCTCAAAGATATTAAGCATATCGCACGATGAAAAAGGAGTGTGGTACAAACATATCAAAGAAAAATTTTCCACAAATTTCGGCATTAAAATACCAATAGATGCGCAAAATTACTTAACGAATCAAGATTAGTGACTCTACTGATTCAATATACAAAAGCGAATGATACAAGTAGTGGTATGGTCGCGACTCCATCCCGCACTCAAATCATTACTCCGCACATGAACAAGTGGAACACATATCCTAACCCTTTCTTCTCACGACGAAACCTAAAGATTGGTACTACGGAAACGAACACCCCAAACAAGATAGCGTCGGATTCAAAAGCGGAAGATAGATTGCGTCGGTTTACAAAAGCCTGCCGGTATGGAATGTACCAACAGTTGATAACCAAAGGCAGATAAGATAACAACTTGGATGCAACAGATAGACAAGGATTACACACAGACACACACACACACAACCTATGGTACTACGGAACCCAGAACACGTGAATCCTAGTTTGAACTTTGAGAAGAGGATTGAAAACGTTGCACTTCCTTACCAGAAAAAGGGTGGGTGGGAGGGTAAGAAGAAAAAGTGGAAGCAGTCCTACTCTCGCGTTTTGTTTTTCCCTAATATACATAACTACCAAAATATTTGCTAGACTGACAACGACTGCTTATTTGAAACTCGAAGGTCGGATGGCTCGATACCAATTGTAACTACCTCGGTGAACTACGCCCTAGATACAAGCCTGGATGAGTGATAGTGGTTGAAATAGTACTGGGGCCCCAAAAGCCACTCACCGGTAGTCCTTTCAGACGTCCCAACCACTACCCTCTCAACGGGACTCAGACGGGCGGCCTCGGCGAAGGGATCAACTACGTACACAAGTGGGTATGTACGCAAGCCACCATACAAGAGTACATCAGAGCCATACCATCTATAAAGAAAGGAAATATACCAACGCCATACGGCAAGATTCAAATGACCTAGATAAATCTATATTTTAGGATAACTCCTCATACAACACACATCAGAGTATCATGCGGAAGCGGCAAACAAGATCCGAGTACGGATAAGAAGCAAATCGGCATAAGATGCCAGAGAAATAAGCACATCCCAACTACAGGTCTCATGGATCCCCGTTCCCGGAATCTCTACACCGAACGATCGTTGCCCACATCATCGGCTTCTTCCACCCAGTATCCGTCCTGAGAAGGTACCTGTTCATCTGAATCAAGAATTTATCGTGTGAGACCCTAAGGGTACTCAGCAAGTCTTAATGCCTCTAACGGGGACACAACCTGGGTGACGCAATTGCAAAAGATGAACCCTAGCAATTCTCTGAGATAACGCTAACCATCCGCCTAACCAATGATAGGCGGATGTCCGTGAATTTAAATACAAGCTTATAATGGTAATCTCATCCGATCCATCCTCCTCCTCGCTACCAACAAGGAAGCGGACGAACAACCCCATCCGTTGGCAATTTTATTAACCATTCCATGAGTATTGCACTATTTACTAGTCAAGTTACTTAGTCATATTAAGGCGGTACTTTAGTTATGCTTGTCTATGATCGAGAAATCGTGCTCCAAGTCGTCCATATCCGCGACACGGCCAGAAAGTTTTACCCGCCGGTGCACCAATAGCAACACACGCCGATCAACCTCGAAAACCAAATCAAAACCCAACGAGGCTTTCACGACTGAACAATCACAGGATTCAGTAATATTTCAGGGGGCCACCCCTTAAGTAGATTCCGCAACGAAGTTAGTTGACTCCGAGACGACCACAAGGTTTGGGTGGACGGCAAACGATCGGGAACCCAAAGTGGCTGGGCTTGTCGATACAGCGTAACGTGTCCCGATCCTAAATAAGACAAAGGTGCACCTCGCACAATCGTAAATAAAGCGGTAAACATGGCATAAGTACAGGATAGTAAAAACACCTCAAACTAGTTTGTGGCCCCAAGAAATAAGACGGAATCAAGCTCTGGCTCAGGGGGGGTCCCATATACCTCCCGGATGTGGATAGCGCGATAAATCAAGGAACAGGAATCAAGTACTCGGGGTCTTACGGGACACAAGTGAGCAGAAAACCAAATAGCAGATATTGCCCACCGTGCCACTTTCTTTAGTTATCCCGTAACTACTCAAAGTTAAGTTGTTTAGGTACCTCATTGTTCATCGACTCTCACAAACCCTACACATGTTGTTTCTACGACTCGCATGGCTCAAACAACTCCTATAGTAGTGGCTCATGGGATGGAGGAAACAAGCTTGGTGGGGTTTAAAAGTAAAGGCAATGCATACTTGGGATTCATTTTAATGCAATCGCGACTCAATGATGCAAGAATAAGATAGAGGCAATAGGTACTGTATGTATGCAAGCATGTGGAAGTGCTTGCCTGGTATCTCTGTTGAAGCAAAGGACGGTTCTGGGTAGTGCTCCTGGTTCTCTTGATACAACCCCTGCTCAGTGTCTATCCGAGAAAAACCAAACAAACAAGGCCAGCATGAATATAGAGCACAAGCATTGGAATTAAATGCGTCAAGCAAACAATCATGCCATGATGAATGATGCACAATTTACATGGCAAGAAGTAGCATGGCATGGGTGAGGTGTGGAGGACAAGAAAATAACATTTGAATTGGGTTTTAGTCATATTTTGTTGCCATAACATTTGTTGTTCAGCATATATTTATATGATGCATGCTGCAATTGAAGTCATGGATAGCACAAACAGAAAGGTCTCGTCGAGCTGATCAATTTAGACTACTTATTTGCTTAATTTGGAATTATAAAACCAAAGTTATGAATTAATGAAAAACCAGTGGCATTTGATGTAATTAACATAAGCTTGGAATTTTACTTGTGCAAAATACAAAATGGATGGCATATTTAGAATCCTCTCATTTTTCTGAATCAAAAACATATATTATTTGCCCAATTTGGATTTAGAATTAAAAAGTTATTTGAATCTGATTTGAAATTTGAATTCTGAAATAATTTAAACCATATTTGAATTCTAAACAGGTTCTGAGACGTTTTCTACTCTTTCCACTCAAACCTGAGTCGCTGACAGGTGGGGCTAGCGGGTCCTGCGGCCCACGCGTTGATCGAGGGCACAGGGACATGGGTTTATTTTGACAAAAGCCAAGAGCCTATTTGCAAAAACTACAGAGACACAGACACTGGGCCCGGCTGGGCCGCGGGTTGGTGAACCAAAAGGTTAGGGGGTTATGTGCAAGAGTGATCCGCGGACGCGCTGGCGAACGAGGCGGCGACAGGTGGCAGCAGGGAGGGACCGCGGGTTGGATAACGTTTTCCCTGGGAGCCTTTTTGCAAGATCCCCACGGACGCTGGCGGGTGGGCCTCGAGGACTGCGGGTTGGAGCAAAAGAAACGCGGGGGTTTGCGAAACGGCGGCGCATCAGGTTTCTCACGCTGGCGGCGGCCGCTGCATGCGGGACTCGAACCTGGTCGCTGCGGCATGAGACGGAGCCGCTGCGGTGGCTGCGGGGAGGTGTTAGAGGTTCGCTCGCGTGCTAGCTAGGGTGTTGGCGCGCGCTGGAGCAGACGACGGCGACGACTGCACCGTGCATCGAGGGTGCTCGACGCCGTGACCCGTGCAACCAGGAAGCGAGCAGGGACGGGACGATGTCTAGGAGGGTCGTGGGCTCACCGCGGGCGTGCTGGCGTGGTCGGCGTGGCGCGGGAAGCAGGCGATCACCGGCGAAGCTCGCGGACTGATGAGCTAGGGTTTCCTCGGGGCGCGGCGGTCCTGGCGAGCTGCGGTCCGTCTCCTCCTCGATGGCGTGCGCAGGCGTGGCACCGGGGCTCGCCTGGTTCTCCTCGGCCACTCGCAGCAGCACTCCACCGGGTAGATCGACGGGGGCAGGGGGTAGCTGGCGTGGGCGGCGAGAGGGAGTTGGGGATGATGGAGAAGGAGGCCAGAGAGGGGAGAGGCAGGGCGACGCTGGGGTGGATCTGGGGAAGGCTAGGAGGGGGTAGGGAGAGGATAAGAAGGGGAGAGGCGCATGTGGTTGCGTGGGGGAGAGGCAGATCGGGTTGGTACCTTTTTGCCCTCCCTCACATGCTTGTCATGTGCAAGGCTGGCACTAGGAGGAGGGGGTGGCTGGCAGGTGGGGTAGGGGCGTGGGCAGGTGCTGGCGAGCTGGGAGATAAGAGGGAAGAGGGGGAAGGGGTACTCGGGCTAGGGCTAAGGGGAGGGGTAGCCATGCCGTGTGGGGTAGCTAGGGGGTCGCTGGGGTGGGGTCTGCAAGTCAGGGAGGAGGGCGAGCTGGTAGCTAGAAAGGACGGGGGGTGCTAGGGTAGATTACTAGAGAGGAGAGGGAGAGGGTTAGATGGTAGCTAGGTTTTGTTTATAGGAATAAGGTAGATTAGGGTTTTGTTAGAGGGAGGTGTAGTGTAGGGTTTAGTTTTAGGATAGATGTAAAATAGGGTTTTGGTTTTAGGGTAGAAAAGAGAGAGGCAAGGGGTGGTTTTAGAGGTTGCTAAGAGGGGTAGGCAAAGGATGGTGGTACTAAAGTTTGATCAAGCAACTCCAACAAGGATTAGCAAGATCAAAGCAAGCAAAGAGGGAGAGGAAGAGAGATGGCCAAGTGATGGTGTGGATGCTCCTTTGGTCCATGCATGATCCAAGCAAGAACAAGCAAGATCCAAAGAGGGGGGGATTTAGAGGGGTGCATGCCACATTAGCACAAATGAGTGCATGGGACATGAGGTATGGTTTAGCTAAAGGGAAAAAGAGGGAGAGGGTTTAACACTACCAAAACAAGATCAAGCAAGGAAGGAGTGGTTCATTTAGAAAACAAGCAAAAACCAAATACTAGGAAAAAGGTGGCTATTGCATGGCCCATGCAAGATAATTAATGCCACAGTTATCCTTGTGAGAACAAGGATATTAATATGGCACTATTCATCTCCATACCAAAATGTGGACAAGGCCAAGCAAAGATTAGGGTGGATCCAACCAACAACATGGGCTAGGGATAACTCAATAAAATGCCCAGCCCATATTATTGGATGGTGGAATTATAAGGTGGTGAAAGAAAAGGTGGTGGAGTCAAAAGAGAGATGCCCCCAACTCAACTTGGGCATATAACAATGTATCAAGAGCCAAATACAATATCAAGAGGCAAATACAATTAATCATGCACATGAGATAAGAACCAAACAAGAAAGGGTTTTATATGATGCACAAATGCAAGGTGGTATGATGACATGAGCATGATATGATGATGATGCAGCAATTATATGTTGGAAGTGGCCCATTTTATTATTATGACATGTAGCATTACAGGGGTTAGACAACTGGGATGCTACATAAACCCAAAATGATACCGGTAAATCTGTAAGTGACATCATAGAACGAACCATATCTAAGAGAGTTCGATTACGATGTTCGGACACACCATTATGTTGTGGTGTTCCCGGCGGTGTCAATTGTGAAAGTATTCCGCATTTCTTCAAATGCTCGCCAAACTCGTAACTTAGATATTCACCTCCACAATCATATTGTAGAAATTTAATCTTCTTGTTACGTCGATTCTCTACTTCACTTTGAAATTCCTTAAACTTCTCTAAAGTTTCGGACTTATATTTCATGAAATAGATATACCCATATCTACTCAAGTCATCTGTGAAAGTAAGAACATAATGATAACCAGCGTGCGATACTACACTCATCGAGCCACACACATCGGTATGTATGTGTAACATCCCTAAAATCATGTTTCAAAACTCATGCATATCAACCATGCATCCATGAATCATTTAGGGTTTCATCTCAAAATCTTTTCAAAAACAGGAGCATATGTTGCTCATTAATTTATGTATGAATACTCTAGCCTTTGTGCTACTTGCTAATGAGAAAGGTACTAATATCCATTCAGTAATGTTTTGAGTTCAAACTTAAGTGATTTCAAAAGCTTGAGCCAAATTTCAAAACAAAGTATGAAATAAAACCAAGTTTATGCCCATTATTATATCTTCTAAAGGCTTGTTTTATTTTATTTTTTAAATGACCCAAGGAGGTTTGAGTGAACAGAAGTGTTTGACACATATTTGAGTACAAAGTACACTGTACAAAAAGCTGGAGAAGGTTTGAATTCAAACTAAATTGAAATGGAGTTTGAAAACCAATTCTTGAAAACCAAACAGAAAAAGAAAAGGAGTAAAGAGGAAAAAAAATAAGCAAACAGCCAATCTAGCCCAACCCAGCCCAACTCGACCCAGCTATCCCAGCAACCCCTCTCCCGCGAATCGTTTTCTTTCACTCGCACCTGCACCCATTGAGCCGCTGACTGTCTGGACCCACCCCCACTCCTTATCTCTCGCTGACAACCACAGCACACATGACTATCGTCGTCTCCACCCAGCGACCAGTTCATCCCCAAATTACACCGGGCGTTTCCTGTTTAATTCGCGGCGCCAATTCCCGTTCAATGCCTGAGTAAATCACGCCCCGCGTCCTTGCTACTTAAACCCCCTCTACCCCCTCTCCATTTTCCCCCAAACCCTGAGCACAGAGCGCCCCCAGGCTGCGAGAATTCCTCGCCGCAACCTCGCTGCTCCGCGAGTTCGTCGTCAAATTCCGGTGAGCACCGCACTCCCCTCTGTCTATGGTTCATACTGGCTTGTTCTACATCTCCGTGCGCACCTACTCACACTCTACGTTTGCTCGCGCATGGTCTGTAGCCTCGGCAACGTCAACGACTGAGCTCCGCCACCCTCTGCTCGAACTCCAGCGATCGATTACGGTAAATACTGAGCGCCCCTTGACCCCTCTTGCATACGACTAGGTTCACCTTGTCCTTGCGCAGCTACTGATGCCTCTGGTTTGTGCTAGGAAGGTCCAGAGCATCGGCAACAACTCCGTCTGCAAGGACCCGACGCCGTGCACGACTCCGACGAGCCCCAGCGACCACCTCTGCACGCCCCTTCGCCATCAAAGCCCACCTTGAGCATCAGCAGCACACGGAGAGCACAGTAAGACCCTTCTCCCTCTCCCACGCGACCTAGAACATCAGCAATGACTCTGACAGAGCCGCCGCCGCTAGTCGCCGCCCGTCCGTGGTCGATAGATCTGTGGCCGTAGGATCTAAATCCAGTGGGTGAGATTAGAAGCTAGGCGAAGAGGTACGGGAAAATCCGAGCCACGCGATTTAGTTAGATCTGACGGTGCGCAAGCACGATCCGGTGCGAAGCGGTACCAACCAGTAAGAAAGCGCCGCGTGGCATGTTCTTCGTTTTAAAATTCTGATTTAAATCTATTAGATGTTTAAACTTGTTTAATTCATAACTTTTGATTCCCACGTCCAAATTTGACAAATTTTATATCAATAGAATCAGGAGAGAAAGCCCTTTCCATATATGCATTGTGTTTAATGTTTGTTTCTGTTAAAATGGTTATTTTTACAGAAACATGTGTAGGCCTATTTTGTGTATAACAAATATTTGGGAAATGTTTTAATGTTCAAATAAAGGTTGTTTGGCAAGTTTTGAACTTGTTTATGAATCAGTACTGTGCACTTGTCTTGTTGAGTATAGAAAATCATCACATATCATATTGCATGCATCCATATATTTTTGCTTGTATTTATTTTGTATGTGATTTGTGCTATCATTTTATGTGTAGATTTTGGTGCAAATAGTGATTGTGATTGTGAGGATTGTAGCTACTCTCCAAACTACCAAGGCAAGTGTTGCTTCATGATTTATTCCTATGTTTTTAAACTATGCATTAGAAATATTTTGTTAGTCTTGCATGGTTATTTTGTGCTATATACTATGCTTGGGAAATCCTAGTAGTTGTAGAATTGCTAGAAATATTTCTAAGTCTTATCAATGCCATGCTTAGCCTAGCTAGTAGCAACCAAGGGTGGTTATATATTCATGCTATGAATAAATATTTCTAAGTCTTTGGACTATGTTTTTGCTTAATAAAACAACTAAGTGAATGAAACACCTGGTTGGAATGGAAAGAATGGGTTATGTTGAGTGGTTACACAAGGTCCATTTCTATGGTTTACCTTGTGTATCTCACTTGTGGAAAGCCACCCAGGAACAAAGGGATTTGAGATGCCATATGTTAAGAAGCTTCTAGTGCAGCCACTTGGCAATATGGGCTCTGCTTGGATCATATAGGTTTCAATAACTTATCCATTTGGACAGTTGGTGGTAGTGGGATGATAGGTTGGATCGCGTCCATTTGGTCTAAGGGAAGGCTTCTGAAAGGTCTTGTCTTGGTGAAAATCAAGTCTTGTGGGGAAAGTGCACAACCTCTGCAGATGGAAGAATCTAAGTACTTAGCCATGTCCCTGGTATTGGACAACTTGAGCATCAAGACATGGAAGCTATCAAGAATCTCCTCATCCCAATTTCTAAGTAAAAACTTGTGGTTGAACAAGGGTGAAGGACCCCAATGTCTATTGGTGGTTCCTTGGGAAAGTTTTTGACAAAGAAAAACTTAGTGTTTTCAACTAATAGGCAAAACCTATTTTGAGCAAAGCAAGCCTAAGCTACACATAGCCAAAATGCATATAGTATTTAGTCCACCAATACTCTACTAAGGTATCACTTGCCAATACTATTCCAATGTATTGACCCATTGTGGCTGTAACTTGTGATGTTGCAGGATATTCTGATGATGATTAGGAGTCATGAGTCTATACTCAACATGTTTGCCTGTGGCACATGAAGATGAAGACTTATTTATCTTATTATTTATTTGAACTCTTGTATTAGGCCTGTGGCCATGGAGTTGTAAAAGACTATGTTTGTCTCTGGAATGATATGTAATAATGACCTTTGTTTCTATGTACTTCATCTTAAACTGTGGATGCTAGCATTGATCCAGGGACTAGAATTGCAATCACAGGGATCCTTTCCTTTACAAAGGAGGGATCTTACAGATGGTATCAGAGCACTGTGTTGCCTGTAGGATTATGACCCTAGGATTGGAAACCACTAAGGAAAAATTTTCAACAACTTCCACACTTGTCTTTTCTTCTCGTAAACTTTACTAATCTTCTTTCTCATCTCTATTTGTAGATGAACTCCATCAACGAAGCCGTGAGGAAGGGACCACTCATGACTATGACTTTGGAGTGTGAGACAGAATTCCCCAAGGCTCTCAAGGACCTCATGGTTTCCATGGGAATACATGGTGCAACTGTGTACAAAGGCTTTCCTGTGATGGATGAAGGAGTTAAGTACTAGTGGGTGCAACTTCACTTGTATAAAAACAAGGAAGACAACCACAAGGACTCAAGATTCTGCATGGTCACCAACACAGTGATGCACACTACATTCTTTGATTTAGCAAGGGATGCATCTTGGAGGCCCATCAAAGAACTTGGTGATAGAATCAAGTGCAGAATGCTTAACACCCAGAATGACATTAGGGAAGAAAAGAAGCATACCCAAGAGCTAGAGGCTACTAACCAAAGTTTAAGGAAAGACATCATAGACTTAGCAATGGAGTCATGTGATCAAGATAAACAGATTGCCTCTAGGGATGCCTTGTTAGCCAACTTGGCAAGTGAGATGGGATTGTAAGCGTACTTCGTTAGTTGGACCACCACACTTATCATTTTATTTTCCAAAATGCTTTCTAAATAAGTTGAACCTTGGATGCTTGTAATGGATTTTATGTATGCTATGACTTGTGTGTTTGCCAATGTTATGCTTGTGATGCTCTGTCTTGAAATTATTTATTGTGTTGATTCTAACTTTTTTCTATCTTATAAATAGATGCCTAATGTTACTATCAGCACGGCTGAAGAGTTCAAGGGAACTAGTTTTGGCCCTCGTATTATTGAGCTCACTAGTTTGCTCAGTCTCCCTCTTCCTACCATCATGGTGCTTCCCCTCACCAAGTTTGAGAGGAAAGACCTTTGGGGCTTCAAGGTTAATCAGCCCGGACGCCAGACTGAGCCTACCACGGAGGCAATCATCTTCAAGCTCATGCATGATGACAAGGAGAGAGGCCTAGAGGTAGTCATGCAGGACTTGATTGGACGTCTGTTAGGGATACACTCTCGACAGGTTAGAGGTACTCACTTCCTCGCCTTCGGTAGACGTGATGAGGATGGTGAGGCCATTGACTTCGAGGATACTTCGAGGGATACAGCAGAGCCGATTCGTCTCTACCTCCAGGACTTACAGGTTCTTCTTAGGCACATAGACACTGATAGGACCAACATCATGCTCAACTGTAAGGTTCCCAACCTTTAATAAGGTAGAGTCCCCTGTGTTTACAATGCTAGTCCCTGGATCAATAGCTAGCATCCAAAGTTAAGATGTAATATCAAGAAACAAAGGTCATAATACAACTTTATAACCAGGAATAAAATAATCTATTACATCTTTCATAGCTCATTTGGCTATTACATTACATTGCAGCAGAATATCTATAAGCATGGGGTCCTTCATCTTCAAAGTGCCACAGGCAGACATGTTGGTTGTAGACTTTGTAATCCTAATCAACACACTTCACTAAATCAATCAAACCTGCAACATAACAAGTTACAGCCACAAGGGTCAATACATTTGAATTGTATTGGCAAGTGATACTATGGTAGTATAGTGGAGTCTATCATCTATATGCTTTTGACTAAGTGGAGTTGAGGCTTGCATTGCTCAAAATAGATTTTTCCTTATCATTTGAAATCACTAAGTTTTTGCTTGACAAAATAATCTTTCCCAAGGCATCTCCCAATCAAAGATTGAAGATCCTTTAACCCTTGTTCAACCACAAGTTTTTAACTTAGAAATTTGGATGATGAGATTCTTGATTGCTTCCATGTCTTGATGCTCAAATTGTCCTTTACCAGGGACATGGCTAAGTACTTAGATTTTACACTCTGCAGAGGTGGTGCACTTTCCCCACAAGACTTGGTTTCCCAAGACAAGATCTTTCAGAAGCCTTCCCTTAGACCAAAATGGACGCTCTCCAACCTATCAAACCCTACCACCAACTGTCCATATGGCTAAGTTCTTGCAACCTATATGATCCAGGCAGAGCCCATAATGCCAAGTGGTTGCACTTGAAGCTTCTCAACATTTGACATCTCAAATCTCTTTGTTCCTGGGTGGCCATCCACAAGTGAGATACACAAGGTAAACCATAAACATGGGCCTTGTGAACCACTCAACCAAAATCCACCAAGCAATTACCATTCCACCCAGGTGATTAATTAACTTAGTTGTTTTATTAAACAAAATACAAGTCCTCAGACTTAGAAATTTTTCCATAGTGTGAATATATATTCCACCCTTGTTTTATACTAGCTAAGCTAAGCATGATAGTAGTAGGAGTCTTAACTTAGGAAATTTTACTAAGGTCTCATCTACTAGGATTTCCCATAGCATGGTTATACTTAGCAAAAAATCCATGCAAGTTTTACTTAGAAAAATCACTAATGCATAGTGAAAGTAATGGGACAAAAGTATGAAGCATCACTTGCCTTTTTGGTAGAGGGTATAAGTTCACTCCTTGTCCTTGCAACAATCACACTCTTCAAGTCACTACAATTCAATCAAGCAAGGCACAAACTCAATCTACCAATCAAGCAAAACATCACATAAAATATCAAAGTCAAAGTAATGCATGCAAGCATGCCAAGCTTTGTTTTATTTGAAAGAGTGGTTCCTAATGGGTCATAAACATTTGAAAGCACCTAATGGTCATTTTATAAGGTGGCAAATTCATTTGCAAAATATTTCACTTCATAAACCATTTTCAAAACAAGGTATCATTTTATGTGGTGTAGAAATGTTTTTACTAAGTCATTAATCCATAGGGTTCCCAAAATACATTTTCAAATCATAAAACTTGGTGTTTAGGGTCAGAGATTTTAAAACAAAACAATTCCCAAAGGTTTTCTTCCAAAACCAATTTTAATAAATAAACCATATTTTTATTTGTCTAGAAATGGTTTTAAATCAAAGAATCATTCTTTTGTTTCACCAAATACATTTTTGAAACCACAAAGTGTTTCCTATGGTCAGTAGGTTCAAATCAATCCAATTGCCAAAGATTTTATCCCCAAAATCATTTTTGAACAATATTTATAACTTAAACAAGCATACATATGTTTCTGCAAAAACAAACCATTTAACAGAAACTTTTTACTAAACAAATGGCATGGTTGGCTAGGTCTTGTTCCACTGATTCCATTGATATAAAATTTGCAAATTTTGGACGTGTGGATCAAAAGTTATAAGGTTTTCAAATCTGCCTCTAAATCAGATTACAAATTCTGTTTTAAATCGACCTGTGCCACGCGGCGTGTTCTGATTCGTCCATACCGCTTCGGCCAGATCACGTGCTGTAGGCCGTTGGATCTAACTGATATCGCACGGCGCAGGCTCATCCTTACCCCTTCACTCTCTGAAAGAACATGTTGGGCCCCCATGTGTGGTTTTGGTAATTAATGACAATCCTTATGGACTAATGTGTGTATTAAGTTATACTTGTAGGATTTTTCCATTGGCATCGCTTGGAGCATGTGTTGGCTTCAAGGTCAAAGAAATGAAAAGAACATTTGTTGGGCAAGCTCAATATGCGAGGTCGATGATGAGGAATTAAGGAAGGCGTTCCATCTCGAGAAGGGCAAGATCGTCTACATCGAGCTCAAGTGGAATGCTCAAGACAAAGGTATAATATTGATAGGTTTTTCCTTTTACCGGTCTCACGTTGTGTGTCTGAGACCGGGTTTAGGATAGATAACCGTTCTATCAAGAGAGGCTCTCGTATGAGTAATTCGGTCACATCGTTTGGAGAGAGCTCAAATCTTTGCATACTTGCATCATCGTATTTGATTGTTATTTGGTCTTATCCATGTGATGATATAGAGCTTGTGGTAATCTCCATAACAAGATCTTGTTCATCTAAATCGGATCTCCCATTTGTATCTTGTTGCGATTTTGATTTATGCGGCTTTTCGGTTTCTCACCAAGTGAGGTATATCATATTATTCTACTTGATACTTTCTCACTTGGTGATAATCAATATTTCCAATTTTTATTGGGAAGCCCTTGTCGCCCTTTATCCAACGCAATTTGAATCGGGTCAATCAGAGCTTCCAGTCAAAAGTTATTGCCGTTTGAATATTTGCCTGTTAGGCTGTTTTCTGGGCCAAGCGGTAGTACCGCCCGGACGGCCCGGTACTACCGCCTGGGCCTAAAAACGGCCCAATTTCTTTCTGCCTCTCTAGGTACCTAAATCCGGTACTACCGCCCGGGCCTAAAACCGGTCCGTTTTCTCTCTGTAAGGCTAGGTACCTTTTTGCGGTAGTACCGCCCGGGTGGGCCGGTACTACCGGCCGGCCCAGTTTTTCTTGTCTAAATTCGTTCAGATCCAGATCTAGTTTTGCCCAGCCCCGCACCCACTTGTCCTGCGTGTTGACCCGCCGCTTCGCTGATGCGCCGCGCTGTTGGCCCGCTCGCCGCTTGGCCCCGCTCAGCGCTGCTGCCCTACTCGCGCTACCGCTGGCCATATCGCTGCGGCTACGGCTACCGCTCGTGACGCTTCTGGCTAGCCGCCGCATGCACTGCTGCTGCATGCATTGCTGCTCTGATGCGTGCTCTGCTGGCCAGTTGGCCGCATGCATGCTGCTGGCCCCCACGCTGCACGCGTTTCCTCTGCCGCTGCGCCGCGCGAGCTGCCTGCCCAGCTGCTGCTACTTCTTTGTTTTTCTGGCATTTGCAGTTTGGGTCCGGTAGTACCGGCCCAATCCGGTACTACCGGACCGTTCAGAAAAATAGCCTCGACGGCCATATTTTGGCTAGCCTTATGTAAGTCTTTTGTCCATTTTTATTTAGGGTTGCTTCTTTCCCCTCTTTCTTCAAGCTTTGCCCTATTACTTTTGAGATATCTCTTGCTTGATTTCTTCCTCCCCATCCAATGATTCTTGCACACATTTGAGAGGAAGATTGAGGAGATCTAGATCCACGTTTTGACCAAACCAAAACATCTCTTTGTGAGTGTATCTTTGGGGATCTAGATTTTGGGGGATTTTGTGTCTCTTTTTGATTTCTCCTCTCTTATTCCCCGAATAGCTTTGTTGGAACTTGAGAGTGAGGGATTTGGGCATCTTTGTGGTGTTCTTGCCATTTGCATTTGGTGCATAGGTTTGAGTTCTCCTCGGAGAATTTGGTTTGATTTACTCATTGGAGCTTGTCCCTCTTGGGTTCTTGGAACCCTAAACGGTTTGTGGCCTTGGTGGCATTGTGGCCTTTTGTGGCGTTTGTTGGGAGCCTCCAATTAAGTTGTGGAGTTGTGCCCCAACCTTGTGAGAGGTTCCGGTTGCCACCGACAAGTGCACCGATAGTGGAAGCGTGGATCGATCCCATTGGGGTGAGATTCACCGGAGAATAAGGGAGGCCTTTTGTGGCGTTGGTGGTTTGATACCACCCCCTCTCCAAACGAGACGTACTCCATGTTGGGAGGAACTCGGTAAAATATCGGTGTCTCCGCGTGCCTCGGTTATCTCTATACCCGAGCTCTTTACTTATGCACTTTACATTGTGATAGCCTTCGTGCTTGAAGTACTATATATATCTTGCTATCACTTTGTTGCTTGTATTGCTTAGCATAAGTTGTTGGTGCACATAGGTAAACCTTAGTTGTTTCTAGGTTGTGCTTTACAAAGTAAACACTAGTTTTATTCCGCCTTTGTTGAGCCACTCTAGAAAAAGTTTTAATCGCCTATTCACCCCCCCTCTAGGCGACATCCGTATCCTTTCACTCTCTTTCTATCCTAGCCGCTGGATCCTAATCGTACGGCACCTAGCACCTTTGCCAGAGACGGGCGGCGCTGCGGTGGCTACTGGCGGCGCACGCTCGGGATGCGGCGGTGCTGGCGGTACAGGAAGCAAAGGAAGGTGAGTATATGCTCACAGTGATCGCAGGGCGACGCCGAAGCTCAACGTGGAGTCGTCTTGGCATGGGGCGCACGGGGACAGGAGGAATCGCTCACCGGAGTTGGTTTGGGCGGCGGTGCTCTCAGGTCGTCGTCGCTGGCGTCGTTTGGAACCACGCTAAGACAAAAGAGAGGCACGGTTAGATGCGCACAAGGGTTGCGAGTAAGGGAGCATCATCGGGAGGTGCTGGGGAGGTCGAGGCTTACCAGGGGAGTTCGTCGGAGAAACGGCAAATGGCGGTGGCGAGTTGAGGTTGACGAAGCCGACGTTACGGGGCACTCGAGGGCGAAACAGTGGCACGGGGAGATGCGCCAGGAGGTGAGGAGCGAGTTCGTGTTAAGTGGGAGGCGAGAGGCGACGGGGTGTGGCCGGAATTGGAGCAAAGGCTCGTCGGAGACCGCGGTGGTGCGAGCAACAATGGGAGCGGCCTGGGGGCAGAGAGTGGGTGGTTCCTGGGGGCAAACGGAGAGGAGGAGCAGGGGTTTAAGTTTGCCTGATCGGGGCGGTGTTTACTCCAGCATTTAGAGCGAATTTAACGGATTGATTTCCGGCCAGAAACGGCAGCGAGGAGAGGGGCGAGGTCATCGGCGGGTGAAGACGATGGATACGTGGCGGTGGGGTCTATCTGGCAGTGAGGAGAGAGAGGGAATGGGTCCACTTGTCATCGCTCAGAGTGCGTGTTCGAGTGAAAAAAGTTTCTTGAGGGAAAGAAAGGTGGGTTCTTGAGTTGGGCCTTCTTTGCTTTGTTGTTTCTTTTTTTTTGTACAGAATCTTTTTCCATTTTGAATTTCTGTATTGGTTTTCAAACAATTAAATCAAACACCAAATGAATTCAAACCACAACCAAAATTGGTGTAGGTTTAAATTTTTTTTTGCAAAACATTCTGAAGTCAATTTTGAATAAAACCTTATTCATTTTGGGGGTCTTTTATTTATTCAAAAAGGCCCTAGTTTTAAATCAAAATAGGTTTTAATAATATTTTCAAACACCAAATTCAAATCAAATTCACCACCAAACTTTGTAAAATTTTTAGTTCTGTTTAACAACACAAATCTAAAGTCCCAAATAAAATAATAATTTTATTCTTTTTAGGATCTATTTAATAATTAAATAAAATAGACCTTAATTATTAATTCAAATAGGTTTTGATTTATTTAATAAAATCTCCATTTGAAAACTAAATATTATCAAAACCAAATCAGTAGGTTTTATTTGAAAATATAAGATACTTGGAAAACTTGTTTAAAATAAAATAACATTTTTATTTTAGGGTCCATTAATAATTAAATAAAATGGACCTTAGTCACTTAAATCAAATAGGATTTGTTTTATTAAAATCTTTATTTTGAAATCTAAAATAAAACCAAAAACACTTCAGTAGGTTTTAATTGAGAATATAAAATATTTGGAAAGCTTGTTTAAAATAAAATAATTAGTTTTGATGTTTAATTAAAATAGTAAAACCTTTTTATTTTTAATAAACTTTGGATATTAAATCCTTATTATTTTATTTAAATAAACCTTTACTCTTTTAATCAAAGCAAAACATTTTAATTCAAAAGATTGGCCAAGGTTTAATTTGGCTCTATAAAATAATCTTTATTTATAAATCTACCTTTTCTTTTGAAAACCAAATCTTTTATTAAAAGATCCAAAATAGTAATTTTAAATATTTTTAACTTTATTGTTTATTTAACTATTTAAATCCCTTTAGAATTTTATTTGATCCAAATAGGTTTGAAGATTTCCAATTGGGATCAAAAAGTTTCTTCTCACCCTGAAAATCAACAAAGTTTTATTTTATTCAATTATTTTTCACATTACAAGATTTGGAAAAATCTTGGGATGTGACATCAACAATGACGAACTCCAGGTGCAACTTCGTGAGAAGGACAAGCTCTTCGCGGAGCAAGATGAGATAGTCAAGGAGATGGAGGCCAAATTTGAGAGTCGGGACAAAAAGTTCAAGAGTCAAGAGAAGCGAGTCCAAGATAGGAACAAGAGGATTCGAGACATGACTGCAGAACTAGAGGCCAAGGACTTCGAGCTCGAGCATCAGCAGACTGTGATTGAGAGACTTCGTTCACAGAAGAGGGCTCTCAAAGCCAAAGTAGAGACCTTGACCACCAATGTCGAGGAATACAAAACAGCTATGGAGAATGCAGGTCTTACATTTGTCGCGAGGAGGTTGATGCAGAGGAGTAGTGATGACTACTCATTTACTTTTATTTATCATGTCTTTTATTATTGAGTCACAATGACCATCCAACATGTGGATGGCTTGCTATTGGTGTGTTTACTTTGCAAACTTGTTGTCTATGTTGTTGAACTTTTATTATTATGATGCATGTTTGGTGATTTTTTTATGTGATGTATTGTGAATGTTAGCATCTATGGGTATCTCATTCTTATCTCTATTGAACAAACCACAGATGCCTCCCTGACGTGCCAATCCCAACCCCAACAACAACAACATCACCCCTGAGATGCAGCAAATGATGACATCTCAGACTCAGCTAATGCAAATGATGACTACGTTCATCTAGAATCAGAACAACAACAACAACAACAATAATAATAATAATAATAACAACAACAACAACAATCAGAACAACCCACCGGGTTTTGACATGCTTACCAGGTTCTTGAGACTGAGGCCAGCAAAGTTCTCAGGAACTACTGATCATATGGTGGCCAATGATTGGCTGCGATCTGTGAAAAAGGACTTGGTAACAGTTGACTGTACTGATGAAGAGAAAGTCAGATTTGCAGCTCACTTATTGGAAGGACCAGCAGCCACTTGGTGGGATAACTTCCAGATCACCACTCCCATTGCAGATGTGACATGGGCTATCTTTGAAGATGGTTTCCGTACTGCTCACATCTCATCCGGAGTGATGAGTTTGAAGAAGGAAGAATTCCATAACTTGAAGCAGCGCCACCGCAGCGTGGCTGAATACATTGAGGAGTTCAACAATCTGGCGCGATATGCACTGGATGAAGTTGACACTGATGTTAAGAGGAAAGAAAAGTTCCTTGAAGGGTTGAATGATGAACTGAACCTGCAGTTAGATGTGGCCTATGTTCCCACATACCAGTCTCTTTGTGACAAGGCTGCTATTTTGGAGAGCAAGATGAAACAAGTTGAAAGCAGGAAGAGAAAGCACTCTGACAAGCACAGCTCGGGATCGTCTCACAAGCGTTCCCATTATGATGACAGTGGGAGTTCTGGATCCCACAAGCATGGGAAATTCAACAAGCACCACAACCACAACTGTCATCATGACAACAAGAGTCACCGTAGTCATGACAAGTACAAGAATCACAAGGGTGGATATAAGAGCCACCACAGTGGAAGTGGCAGTGGAAGCCAGCCTGTCAAGAAGGATCTTAGTCAGGTTGAATGTTTCAAATGCAAGAAGATGGGGCATTATGCAAATGAATGCCCAGAAAAGAAAGTTGAAGGACCCAACAAGCCCAACCCTTTTCAAAAGGGACAAGTGAACCACATCAATGTGGAAATCTATGAGGGGCCCGATGATGTGGCTGGTAAGTTCAAACTCAATTCTATTCCAGCACTTGTTCTTTTTGATACAGGTGCATCACATTCATTCATATCAAAAGAATTTGTTGATAGAAATGGGTTCCCAACTGAAAACATTGGGTGTCCAATAAAAGTGAGTTATCCTAGTGGAGACATGATAGTAAGTCTTGGATGCCGGGATTTAGTGATAGAATTTGGAAAGCATAAGTTTCCAGTGAGTCTGATAATCCTGGATTCCCAAGGACTGGATGTAATTTTGGGAATGGATTGGATGACCAAGTATGAAGGAGTACTAGATTGTGCCAATCGTACTGTTGCACTCACAACCCCGGAAAAGAAACGGATAAGATTCAAGTCTAACTTTGAATCGAAAGGGAGTAAGCTAAATTCTCTTAAGGGGGTTAGCATAGACAGTGTGCCAATTGTGAGTGAATATCCGGATGTGTTTCCAGAAGAATTGTCGGGAATGCCACCAGATAGAGATGTGAAGTTTCTTATTGATTTGCTACCAGGATCTGGACCAATAGCAAAGAGACCGTACAAGATGTCCGTGGATGAGTTGAAAGAACTCAAGAAGCAGCTTGGAGAACAGTTGCAGAAAGGATTTATCCAACCAAGTTTTTCGTCTTGGGGAGCACCAGTTTTTTTTGTGGAAAAGAAAGGTAGAAGTCAAAGGTTATGCATAGATTACCGTTCACTCAATGAGGTGACTATCAAGAACAAATACCCTTTGCCTAGAATAAATGACTTGTTTGATCAGCTAGAAGGAGCTTGTGTGTTCTCAAAGATTGATCTCCGGTCAAGTTATTTTCAGCTTAAGATAAGGGAACAAGACATACCTAAGACAGCTTTCACCACAAGGTATGGATTGTATGAGTATACCGTGATGCCATTTGGTTTGACCAATGCACCAGCATACTTCATGAATATGATGAACAAGGTGTTCATGGAATTCCTTGATAAGTTTGTTGTCGTTTTCATCGATGACATTCTAATCTACTCCAAGAGCAAAGAAGAGCATGAAGGACATTTACGTTTGATACTTGAGAAGCTTAGAGAGCATAAGTTGTATGCCAAATTCAGCAAGTGTGAATTTTGGTTAAATGAAGTTGGTTTTCTTGGACACGTTGTGTCAGGTGATGGTGTAGCAGTTGATCCTGCTAAAGTTTCAGCTGTAACTGAATGGGAATCTCCCAAGTCAGTGAAAGAGGTTCGTAGTTTCCTTGGCTTAGCAGGTTACTACAGAAGGTTCATTGAAAATTTCTCCAAGGTAGCAAAGCCTATAACAGAATTGCTAAAGAAAGACAAGAAATTTGCTTGGTCTGAAGGTTGTGAACTTAGCTTTCAAGAATTAAAGAAGAGACTAGTGACAACACCAGTCTTATGTTTGCCATATTTGGAGAAAGATTTCCAAGTGTATTGTGATGCATCTCATCATGGATTAGGTGCAGTACTTATGCAAGAAGGAAAAGTTGTGGCTTATGCCTCAGGACAACTCAAAACTCATGAGGTAAATTACCCTACTCAAGATTTAGAGTTAGCCTCTGTTGTCCATGCACTCAAAACATGGAGACATTATCTTTTGGGAAAGCGTTGTGAAGTGTTCACAGATCACAAGAGTTTAAAGTATATTTTCACCCAGAAGGAAATTAACATGAGACAAATAAGATGGCTAGAACTCATCAAGGACTATGACTTGAGTTTTCAATACCACCCTGGTAAAGCAAATGTTGTGGCGGATGCTCTAAGCCGTAAGGTTTTTGTGAATGGCCTTACTAAGGGAGAATTGCCAGATGATCCGTGTGCCCAATTTAGAGATCTCAGATTGGAGATTATGCCTGAGGGACATGTCATGTCTTTGGATGTTCAACCCACCTTGTTGGACAAGATCAAAGAAGCCCAAAAGGCAGATAAGGAAATTGAAGAGATTAAGGAAAAGATTGGCAAAGGATAAGCCAAAGGATTCCATGAAGACGAACAGGGTACTTTATGGCATGGAAAACGTATCTGTGTTCCACAAGATCCGGAGCTTCGGAAACTGATTTTACAAGAAGCACACAACTCACCAAATTCTATTCATCCGGGTAACACCAAAATGTACATGGATATGAAGGAAAGATTTTGGTGGAATAATCTCAAGAAGGACATCGCCGAACATATTGCTTTGTGTGATGTATGTAGTAGAGTGAAAGCGGAACATCAGAAACCAGCAGGATTGTTACAACCACTACCTATTCCTGATTGGAAGTGGGACAAGATTGGCATGGATTTCATCACCGGATTGCCGAGGACCAGGTCAGGATATGATTCTATTTGGGTAGTAGTGGATCGCTTAACTAAAGTGGCTCATTTCATACCCGTGAAGACAACTTATACAAGTGCTAAGTTAGCCAAGATCTATATGAGTAGAATTGTATGTCTGCATGGGGTACCCAAGAGTATTGTGTCCGATAGGGGAACTCAGTTCACTTCTCATTTTTGGAGGCAATTACATGAGTCATTGGGAACAAGGTTGGAATTCAGCACTGCATTTCATCCTCAAACTGATGGACAGACAGAAAGGACTAATCGGATTCTTGAAGATATGTTGAGAGCATGTGCTCTAGACTATCGAGCCAGTTGGGATGAAAGTCTGCCATACGCAGAATTCTCTTACAATAACAGCTATCAAGCCAGTATTGAGATGGCACCATTTGAGTTTCTCTATGGGAGAAAGTGTACCACCCCATTGCTATGGAATGGTGTGGGAGAAACAAGTTTGTTCGGACCAGAACTAATCAAAGAGGCTGAAGAGAAAGTCAAGCTGGTTAAGGACAGGTTGAAGATAGCACAGTCCCGACAAAAGAGCTACGCAGATCCTAAGCATAGAGAAGTCACCTATGAAGTAGGTGATAGAGCTTATCTTAGAGTGTCACCACTCCGTGGAGTGAAGAGATTTGGAATCAAAGGAAAATTGGCACCAAGATATGTTGGACCATTCAAGATTCTGAGTCGTAAAGGAGAAGTAGCTTATGAGATTGAATTGCCAGAGTCTTTGTCAGCTGTTCATAATGCGCTTCATGTGAGTCAGCTTAAGAAATGTCATCCAGAAATGGAAGAAACTTCTTTGAAGGATACTATACCTTTGGAAGAGGTTCAATTGGAGAGTGATATCACCTATGAAGAGAAACCTATCAAGATTCTTGAGACTGCAGAAAGAGTTACTCGGACTAAGACTATCAAATTCTGCAAAGTTCAATGGAACCATCATTCCGAAGAAGAAGCAACATGGGAAACAGAAGATGATCTTCGCAAAGGCCACCCTCACCTATTTGCTAGCCAACCCGAATCTCGAGGGCGAGATTCACCTTAAGGGGGTTAGATTTGTAACATCCCTAAAATCATGTTTCAAAACTCATGCATACCATCCATGCATCCATGAATCATTTAGGGTTTCATCTCAAAATCTTTTCAAAAACAGGAGCATATGTTGCTCATTAATTTATGTATGAATACTCTAGCCTTTGTGCTACTTGCTAATGAGAAAGGTACTAATATCCTTTCAGTAATGTTTTGAGTTCAAACTTAAGTGATTTCAAAAGCTTGAGCCAAGTTTCAAAACAAAGTATGAAATAAAACCAAGTTTATGCCCACTGTTATATCTTCTAAAGGCTTGGTTTTATTTTATTTTTCAAATGACCCAAGGAGGTTTGAGTGAACAGAAGTGTTTGACACATATTTGAGTACAAAGTACACTGTACAAAAAGCTGGAGAAGGTTTGAATTCAAACTGAATTGAAATGGAGTTTGAAAACCAATTCTAGAAAACCAAACAGAAAAAGAAAAGGAGTAAAGAGGAAAAAAATAAGCAAACAACCAATCTGGCCCAACCCAGCCCAACTCGACCCAGCTAGCCCAGCAACCCCTCTCCCGTGAATCGTTTTCTTTCACTCGCACCTGCACCCACTGAGTCGCTGACTGTCTGGACCCACCCCCACTCCTTATCTCTCGCTGATAACCACGGACCACACGACTATCGCCGTCTCCACCCAGCGACCAGTTCATCCCCAAATTACGCCGGGTGTTTCATGTTTAATTCGCGGCATCAATTCCCGTTCAATGCCTGAGTAAGTCACGCCCGTGTCCTTGCTACTTAAACCCCCTCTACCCCCTCTCCATTTTCCCCCAAACCCCGAGCACAGAGCGCCCCTAGGCTGCGAGAATTCCTCGCCGCAACCTCGCTGCTCCGACGAGTTCGTCTTCAAATTCTAGTGAGCACCGCACTCCCCTCTGTCTATGGTTCATACTGGCTTGTTCTACATCTTTGTGCGCACCTACTGACACTGTCCATTTGCTCGTGCATGGTCTGTAGCCTCGGCAAAGTCAACGACTGAGCTCCACCACCCTCTGCTCGAACTCCGGTGATCGATTACGGTAAATACTGAGCGCCCCTTGACCCCTCTTGCATACGACTAGGTTCGCCTTGTCCTTGCGCAGCTACTGATGCCTCTGGTTTGTGTTAGGAAGGTCCACAGCGTCGGCAACAACTCCGTCTGCAAGGACCCGACGCCGTGCACGACTCCGACGAGCCCCAGCGACCACCTCTGCACGCCCCTTCGCCATCGAAGCCCACCTTGAGCATCAGCAGCACACGGCGAGCATGAAGCCCTTCTCCTCTCCGCTTGTGACCTAGAACGTCGGCAACGACTGACAGCCGCCGCCGCCCGCCGCCGCCCGTCTGTGGTCGATAGATCTGTGGCCGTAGGATCTAAATCCAGTGGGTGAGATTAGAAGCTAGGCGAAGAGGTACGGGCAAATCTGAGCCGCGCGATTTAGTTAGATCTGACGGTGCGCAAGCACGATCCGGTGCGAAGCGGTACCAGCCAGTAAGAAAGCGCCGCGTGGCATGTTCTTCGTTTTAAAATTCTGATTTAAATCTATTAGATGTTTAAACTTGTTTAATTCATAACTTTTGATTCCCACGTCCAAATTTGACAAATTTTATATCAATGGAATCAGGAGAGAAAGCCCTTTCCATATATGCATTGTGTTTAATGTTTGTTTCTGTTAAAATGGTTATTTTTACAGAAACATGTGTAGGCCTATTTTGTGTATAACAAATATTTGGGAAATGTTTTAATGTTCAAATAAAGGTTGTTTGGCAAGTTTTGAACTTGTTTATGAATCAGTACTATGCACTTGTCTTGTTGAGTATAGAAAATCATCACATATCATATTGCATGCATCCATATATTTTTTTGTATTTATTTTGTATGTGATTTGGTGCTATCATTTTATGTGTAGATTTTGGTGCAAATAGTGATTGTGATTGTGAGGATTGTAGCTACTCTCCAACCTACCAAGGCAAGTGGTGCTTCATGATTTATTCCTATGTTTTTAAACTATGCATTAGAAATATTTTGCTAGTCTTGCATGGTTATTTTGAGCTATATACTATGCTTGGGAAATCCTAGTAGTTGTAGAATTGCTAGAAATATTTCTAAGTCTTATCAATGCCATGCTTAGCCTAGCTAGTAGCAACCAAGGGTGGTTATATATTCATGCTATGAATAAATATTTCTAAGTCTTTGGACTATGTTTTTGCTTAAAAAAACAACTAAGTGAATGAAACACCTGGGTGGAATGGAAAGAATGGGTTATGTTGAGTGGTTACACAAGGTACATTTCTATGGTTTACCTTGTGTATCTCACTTGTGGAAAGCCACCCAGGAAAAAAGGGATTTGAGATGCCATATGTTAAGAAGCTTCTAGTGCAGCCACTTGGCAATATGGGCTCTGCCTGGATCATATAGGTTGCAATAACTTAGCCATTTGTACAGTTGGTGGTAGTGGGATGATAGGTTGGAGCGCGTCCATTTGGTCTAAGGGAAGACTTCTGAAAGGTCATGTCTTGGTGAAAATAAAGTCTTGTGGAAAAAGTGCACAACCTCTGCAGATGGAAGAATCTAAGTACTTAGCCATGTCCCTGGTATTGGACAACTTGAGCATCAAGACATGGAAGCTATCAAGAATCTCCTCATCCCAATTTCTAAGTAAAAACTTGTGGTTAAACAAGGGTGAAGGACCCCAATGTCTATTGGTGGTTCCTTGGGAAAGTTTTTGACAAAGAAAAACTTAGTGTTTTCAACTAATAGGCAAAACCTATTTTGAGCAAAGCAAGCCTAAGCTACACATAGCCAAAATGCATATAGTATTTAGTCCACCAATACTCTACTAAGGTATCACTTGCCAATACTATTCCAATGTATTGACCCATTGTGGCTATAACTTGTGATGTTGCAGGATATTCTGATGATGATTAGGAGTCATGAGTCTACACTCAACATGTTTGCATGTGGCACATGAAGATGAAGACTTATTTATCTTATTATTTTATTTGAACTCTTGTATTAGGCCTGTGGCCATGGAGTTGTAAAAGACTATGTTTGTCTCTAGAATGATATGTAATAATGACCTTTGTTTTGTGTACTTCATCTTAAACTGTGGATGCTAGAATTGATCCAGGGACTAGCATTGCAATCACAGGGATCCTTTCCTTTACAAAGGAGGGATCTTACAGTATGATCTCCAATAAGTCCATAGCACGCTCCATCATACCAGAAAATGGAGTCTTAATCATTTTCCTATCAGACATGCTTCACATCTTTCAAATGATTCGAAATAAAGTAATTCATGAAGTCCATCGGAATGGAGTTTCTTCATACGCTTCACTCCAATGTGACCAAGACGACAGTGCCACATGTATGTAGAATTATCATTCAATTTCAAACGTTTAGCATCTATATTGTGAACATGTGTATCACTACTATCGAGATTCAATAAGAATAGACCATCTATCAATGGTGTATGACCATAAATATGTTACTCATATAAACCGAACAACCATTATTCTCGGACTTAAACAAGTAACCGTCTCGCAATAAAAAAGATCCTGATATAATGTTTATGCTCAACACAGACACCAAATAATAATTATTTAAGTATAAAACTAATACCGATGGTAGATGAAGAGGGAGCGTGCAGAACGCGACCACATCAAACCTTTGATCCGTTTCCAATGTGCATCGTCACCTCGTTCTTCGCTAGTCTCCGTTTATTCTACAACACATGTTTCGAGTTACAAATATGAGCAACTGAACCAGTATCAAATACCCAGGCACTATTACGATTACTAGAAAGATACACATCAATAACATGTATATCGGATATACCTTTCTTCTTGATGTTGCCGTTCTTCATATCCGCCAAGTACTTGGGGCAATTCCGTTTCCAGTGACCACACTCTTTGTAATAAAAGCATTCTGCATCGAGGATAGGGCCATCTCGGGTCTTCTTCTCAAGTGTAGCAACAAATTTGCCGTTCCTTTCGAAGTTACCCTTGATCTCACCCTTTGCCTTTATGTCTACTTCTGCAGCCAACAAAGTGGCAGCAAGTTCAATGAGCGATCCAATTGCACCACTTATCTTGTAATTCAGCACAAACTCTTTGTAACTAGGTGGGAGCGACTGTACAATTCTATCCATCACAAGATCAACTGGAATAACATATCCAAGTGTCTTGAGACATTGAACATCGTTCATCATCATCATGATGTGATCTTTCATAGAGTTGTGTTCATCCATCTCAACACTAAAGAACTCACTAGAGATCATATATCTCTCAGCACGGAATTGGTCCTCAAACATGGCTTTGAGTTCCTTCACCATGGCAGCAGCGCTGCTAAGTTCAAACGTAGACGTACTTCCCCTCAAAAGGAAGGAACTGCAGGAAACAAACCCTTGTGTCTCCGCGTGTTCCACTTTGGTTACTTCTATCCTTTACCGCACTTTACTTATTTAGTTCTTGCTTAGTATTGTGCTAGTTTGACATATAGGTAAATTCACCATAGTTACATTATCTAGAGAATTTACCTTTTGTGTCAAACCCTAATTTGGAAAAGAGTAAAATTTGAAGTAGCACCTATTCACCCCCCCTCTAGGTTCCCATACGATCCTTTCAAATAGTTCTCATCAATTTCGTTGCACCTATCTCGTAGATTAGATCTTGATTTTTCCATAGACTGGATCTTGATTTTATGTGTTCTTGCGGTAGCAATTTTTTGTTTTCTATGCTACGATCCCTACAGTATGAATCTTCTATGCATCGTTAAAAATTTATGGATCTTGTGAAGATTTGTTGTAAAACTTCACTATGTGACATGCCAATCCCTGGATCGGTTCACTGGCCCACAATAAATAAGATGGATAACATAGCAAAATATCCGTGTATCATAAATAAAGAAGATCCAGAGTACCATTATTACAATAAAAGCTTAGCTCAAGGCTAGCTCAAATTATTCAGGTAGCAACATAAATAAAGCAAATCCTCCATTCTTCAAATTGCCCACAAGTGAACAAGTGCCGAGTGGAGTACCGTGGCCTATATCGATTACTCAGAATCAGAATATCCTGCAACATGAAACGTAGAAACCCCGAAGGGTCAATACATGGAATGTATGGCAAGTAGAGCTAGTAAAGGAGACAATAGAGCTCACATCTACATGCATATTTGGCAAGTGGAGCTGTGGCTAGCTTGCATTTGCAAATACCTTTGTCCTACTTTCATAAACAGTTCTTGATTTTCTTTGGAAAGATCCCAATTAAGTTAACCCAACAGTATTAAAGCAATTAGGAAATTAGAATGAGCGAGAAACATGTCATGGAATCAATATCAAGCAACTCAGTTGTCCATAACCGGGGACACGGCTAATCGATTAGATTACACACCCTGCAGGGGTTAGTACACTTTACCCATGTGACTTGGACAGTCCAGCTCGTACCATCACTCTCATTATGGGTGATGATAGGGAGAAGCCCAATAAGAGACTGTTCGGGAAGTAGCTCCCCAATCCCGACGCGCACCGGTCCAACCTACCAAAATTCTACATCTCTGGATACGCGGGTTCGAGTTACCACAACCTACTAAGTCCAACCAACCGCCCATTCCATTATTTGCACATGGTTGTACACGTAAGCTACAGAATAAAGAAGCCAATCATTTTCTCTTGATACCTGGGTGCCTTTCCGCAATGAAACCACCAAAATTTATCAATCCCATCACACCCAGGAGATTCATTGATTAAGTTTTTTAGTTTTCACAAACCAATACTTTTAGAAACAAGTTTTAGTGATGTAACCCAGCCCTCGGTTATCATAGCATGGATAAGCACATCTACCAACGGGGGTTCATCTACAAGGAAGGTCCTACCACATAATAGGACATAGCATAGCGATAGTATCATCCTACACATGCGTCTATAAAATACACGACAATGCATATAAAATAGTAGGACAATATCATGAACAAAATAGCATCTACTTGCCTTGGTTGTAGCGGTCGAAAGAACAATCCACACACGAGCAAACGTTGCACTCGTCACAATCTACACGATACAATTGCAATCATATACAAACCATCCACAAGCATATGCAACAAAGATGATGCATGAATGCATGCATGACAAGTGGATTGATGCTACAACAGCACCACATAATACTATTCAGTAAAGCTACTGATTGCATGCATGTAAAATAGTTTTAGCGCAAGGAAAACTATTATGCAAAATATAATGCTCAAAACTAGAGCTAGAACCCAAATACTTCACTACTGTTAACATAATATTTGTAAAATCTTGGGAAAAATCTGCTGTATAGACATTGCCATTTAGGAACAGTACCAATTGGAATTACTCAAAAAGGAATTATAAAACTCCCTGAATAATTAAAACACTGCAGAAAGCCACTAAATAGTTTCTGTAGAAGTTTTTACTGTAAGCCTACCCTTTTAATTCACTTTGAGATTCCCCTTGTTCTACTGAATCCAGGGACATATTATATGCAATTTTTGGAGTTACAGATCTTTTTCTACGAATTAAATACTCCAAAAAGGCCATTAACTCTTTTAATTAATCTGGACAAAATCTTGCTACAAAAGTGTGTAACAATGGTACAGCAAGATTCTACACGACTTACTGAATCTACATATATTTTATTTGCAATTTTTGGCCCAGTAGATTAATTACTACGCAATTTATAAGATTCTACAAATTTCTGCCAAATAAATCAATTAGGAAAATCACCCAGTCAACTTTGACTGTTGACTAGCCCACGTGGCGACTGACTGGGCGCTGACTAGGCGGTTGACCAGTCAACGCCTGGGGCTGACCGGTCAACGGCCGATCTGGGCCGTTGGCCGCAGATCGTGCGGCCAGGGAGCAAGGAGGCGGGGTGGTGCTCACCGGCGGCGGCGGCGGCGTCTCCTGGCGGCGGCGGTCAGGCATGGTCACGCCGGGTCACGTCGGCGCGGAGAGGGAGCGGCGCGCGGGCGGCGTCACCGGCAGGGTCGGGCGACGTCGGGCGGGCGGCGGCTCGGCCGCAGGGAGGAGAGGGCGGTGCAGACGGCGAGATGAGGCGGCATAGGCGGGCGGCGGCGCGAGGGTGAGGCGGCCACACTGAAAGCAATGGCGGCGGCTCGAACTCCGCCGAGAAATCGCTGGAGATTTAGGGCGTCTTGGTTGCAATTAGGTAGGGGGTTTGGAAGAGGGGCTCGAGGAGATCATTATAGACAAAAAATCATTGAAATCGGTTCGGAAACGACACGGGAATCCCACGAGGAAAATCTGCTAGTAGTTGGAGTTCAAGATGAACTCGTCGACAGTGCTCATGGCGTGGCGGTGAGGCGGCCGACGGGCTGGCCTCAAGGCTGGCGGCGGCGGCGCTATATGTCGCTGGCGGCGGCGTCATTGGCTGCTAAGGCAGGCTCGGCCAATGGCCGCTTTTTTTTGGTCTTTTCTTTTTCCAATTTCCTATTCAGTAAAACCTCCGTAACTTCTTCATACGAACTCCAAATTGGACGAAACTCGTTCCTAAATTTTTCTAAAATACAGGGGATCAATCTAGGGCCAAGTGGTGAGTAAAACCACTAGTCTACAAGGGTGGAAAACACAAGTCCTAGTAAAACCTCCCGCGGGAGCATTTTAGTAAAGTAAAATAGGATTTTGAAAATAGCGTTTTGTCAAATCATTTCAATCGATGGTTTTGCATGGAAGAACATGGTGCAATGATATGAATGATATGCAGAACCAAATCTAAAATTTGGGATGTGACAAGACTAACCCCCTTAAGATGAATCTCGTCCCCGAGATTTGGCGCGGCTAGCAAATAGGTGTGGGTAGTCCTCTCGGATGTCATCCTCACGCTCCCAAGTGGCTTCCTCTTCAGTGTGCTAGCTCCATTGCACCTTGAAAAACCTAATCGTCTTGGTACAGGTAATCCTCTCCGCTGTCTCCAGAATCTTGACCGGCTTCTCCTCATAGGTCAAGTCATTCTCAAGCTGAACCTCCTCTAGTGGCACAGTGTCTCTCAATGGTGTATCCACCATCTCCGGATGGCACTTCTTCAGCTGGGATACGTGGAACACGTTGTGAACAGCGGACAGAGCCTCTAGCAACTCCAACTGATAAGCAACTTCTCCCTTGCGTGCTAAGACTCGATATGGTCCAATAAACCGAGGTGCCAGCTTACCCTTAATACCAAATCTCTTGATTCCACGAAGTGGCGACACTCTGAGGTATGCTCTATCACCTATCTCATACACCACTTCCTTGCGCTTGGCGTCAGCGTAGCTCTTCTGCCTTGATTGTGCTACCTTCAGCCTGTCCCTAATCAAGGCGACCTTCTCCTCAGCGTCCTTGATCAAATCGGGTCCAAACAACTGACGTTCTCCTACTCCATCCCATAGTAATGGTGTCTGGCACCGTTTTCCATACAACACATCGAACGGTGACGCCTTGATGCTGGTTTGATAGTTGTTGTTGTAGGAAAACTCAGCATACGGCAAATTCTCATCCCAACTAGAACCATGAGCCAAAGCGCAAGCTCTCAGCATGTCTTCCAAAATCTGATTCACCCTCTCGTCCATCGATCATGGGTGAAACGCTGTGCTAAACTCCAATCTATTACCAAGTGACTCGTGCAGCTGGCGCCAGAAGTGTGAGGTAAATTGGGTGCCTCTATCAGATACAATACTCTTGGGAACTCCATGTAGGCACACAATTATGTCCATATAAATCTTGGCCAACTTTGCACTCGTATAGGTCGTCTTCACCGGTATAAAGTGGGCTACCTTGGTCAAATGGTCGACCACTACCCAAATGGAGTCATATCCTGACCTGGTCCTGGGCAATCCTGTGATAAAATCCATTCCCACTCTATCCCACTTCCAATCCGGCACGAGCAATGGCTGTAGCAGTCCGGCTGGCTTCTGGTGTTCCGCTTTCACTCGGCTACATACATCACATAGGGCAATATGTCTGGCGATGTCTCCCTTCATGTTGTTCCACAAAAATCTGCTCTTCAAATCCATATACATCTTGGTGTTGCCCGGATGTATGGAGTATGGCGAGTTATGAGCCTCCTGCAGAATCAACTCCCTTATCTCCGGGTTGTTGGGCACACACAAGCGGTCTCCATACCACAAGGTACCATGCTCATCCTCGCGAATATCCTTTTCTCGATTTTCCTTCATCTTTTCCTTTATCTCTTCTATTTCCTTGTCTCCTACCTGAGCCTTCCTGATTCTGTCCTGTAGCGTTGGTTGGACTTCCATTGTTGCCAAGTATCCTTCAGACACTACCTCCAGTCTAAGGTCCTTGAATTGCTTGCACAAATCCTCAGGCAATTCCCCAATTGTCAATCCATTGGCATAAACCTTCCGGCTCAGAGCATCTGCTACTACATTGGCCTTTCCTGGGTGGTATTGCAGATTCATATCATAATCCTTGATAAGTTCCAACCATCTCCTTTGTCTCATATGCAGTTCCTTCTGTGTAAATATGTACTTCAAGCTTTTGTGGTCGGTGTACACATCACGGTGTTTTCCCATCAAGTAGTGCCTCCATACCTTGAGCGCATGAACCACTGACGCTAACTCCAAGTCGTGCGTGGGGTAATTCTGTTCATGGTGTTTAAGTTGTCGCGAGGCGTATGACACCACTCTTCCATCTTGCATCAGCACACTGCCAAGTCCCTGACGAGAAGCATCACAGTACACTTGGAAATCCTTCTGAAGATCTGGTTACCAATCAGAAGGTCAGGCTCATCTGGGATCTCCTCCACATTCATGTGGTTCACTGTGGCCTTCTGGTTGTTGGTTGGCTTCAGTCCCTTCCTCTCCAGACAGTTGTCGGCATAATGTCCCTTCTGACCACACTTGAAGCATGTCACCTCACTCAGATCCTTCTTCACAAAGCTGCGATCACGGTTGCGGTCATGTCCACCGTGTCCTCCAGAGTGGTGAGAGTGTCCTCCCTTGTGGCTGTGGTGGCTGCTCTTGTGGTTGTCATGGCGATGTCCATCGCCTCCATGGTGGTGGCGGTCATGGCTCCCATGGTCACTCCCTCCATGCTTGGAGTATCCATCATATGAAGTGAGAGACTTGTGATGTGAACCAGAGTGGTGATTGTTGCTCTTCCTCTTGCGGCTTTCCACCTGCTTGTGCTTCCCTTCCAATATCCTGGCCTTGTCCATAAGCTCCTGGAAAGTGGGGCAATAAACCACCAGCAGCTGCACTGAAAGCTCATCACTGAGGCCATCCAGGAATCTCTCCCTCCTTTTTGCGTCAGTGTCAACATCCTTAGGTGCATAACGGGACAGGTTGTTGAACTCCTTAATGTACTCAGCCACGGTGCGATTTGTTTGGCGCAAGTTGCGGAACTCCTTCCTCTTCAGGCTCAGAACTCCTGATGACACGTGGTTGGTCCTGAAACCTTCCTCAAACATTGCCCAAGTCACAGTGTCCAGCGGGTGGGTGATCTGAAAAGTGTCCCACCAAGAAGCGGCTGGTCCCTCCAAAGAGGTGAGGTGGCAAACCTCACCTTCTCAGCATCAGTGCATCCAACAGTTACCAGATCCTTGTTGACTGAACCCAACCAGTCGAGAGCAACCATTGGTTCTGTTGCAGTAGAGAACTTAGCTGGCCTTAGCCTCAGAAACCTGGTGAGAGCATCTCCCTGAGGTTGGTTGTTCCCATTGTTGTTGTTGTTCTGAGCTTCCATGAACTGAGTCATAACTTGGGTCAGTTGTGCCTGAGATGCCATGAGCTGCTCCAACTGAGTGGGCTGACGGCGGGGAGGCATCTGTGGTTCAGCACAGGTAAGCTTAGAAAGAATCAACTACGATAATAGGATTCTACCCATGCATTATGATCAAACAACAACAAACAATAGCAGACAATCTCAAGAAAGCAACACATCAACAAACAAGTGATCCAGCAACATCCCAGGGGTTATCCTAGCAGTATATACCTACTGAAATAGTTTTTCAAGAGTTGGCAATGGTTAACTAAACAGTTGATCAACTAAGCAACAAAACAGCAATCTGCCAGAACAGTCCAGCAGCACTCACGAATTTTTCTACCTGACTTAGACTGGTCAGGAAATTATGCTGATTTTTTGCACAGACAGTATAGAGAGTTTCGCACCAGCCCTATTTTTTCCAGATTTTTCCCAGATACCAGAAAAATATGAAAATTCGTACAGTACTGCTGTATCAGCAGAAAACTGCAGCGAAAATAACACAGATAGTAACCAAACTTGCCATAACTCTTTCATAAAATTCTCACAAATAATTCCTGGGATATTGGAGTACACAAATAAGCAACTAAACACTCTTAAACTAACAGTAATTAAGCCTTACATCGATCGAGACTAATCCTAACGATTTTACCTAACGAGGACTAATTGGTGGACTTCTATCTACTTCTTGAAGAGGTTGTGGTAGGTCCTTGCACTCATGCGTTGGTGCTTCGGTCCACGGTTCAACCATGGCGGCAGAGTGTACACCTCTCCTGAGTCATCACTTGAGATTTCAAACTCCACCTCTTCTGGATCCTCCTCTTCTTCTTCACTTTCAGCTGCAACTACAACAGCTTCATCTCCTCCACCATCGTCGTCTCCATCATCATCATCATCATCATCATCATTGTTTCCACTGTCATCATCATCACCATTGTTGCCACCATCTCCATTGTCATCATCAGAGGGTGGATTCAGCTGTGCTTGGAGAGCGGCAATCTGGGTTGCCATAGCTTCAATAGTTTGATCCCTTTCCTGGACGGTCCCTTGCAACTGTTGTATGTTCTGGGTGTTTTCCTGCACAGTTCCATGAAGATGAGCTATGGTTGCATCTCTGGCTATCAGGGCATTCTCCAGAACTCCCACAGCTTCATGCAAGGTGTCAATCTCTTGTCCTTGGACCACCATACCATTGCTGGCAAAATCTGCAATCTCCTTTACCATCATCACTTTCTCAGCTAGAGCTCCATTCTCCCTTTCCATGTCCTCTATGTGCCTCCGACGGGGCGGCATGTTGTTCCTGTCGCCCGGGGTAACCATAATGTGCCCATCTTCGTCACGCCTACCATAGTCACGGTAGGATGAATCTGCTGGCAGTAGGTGTCGGACATGATAGCACTGGCGAGACAGGGCTTCATGTATGGCCAAGTTGATTCCAAGTCCCCAGTTGCAATATGTCTTGGTGTAGATCTCGGGGGTCGCGGTTGCCATGGCGGCATCCCTGAATATGAAGGTAGTGATCTTCCATGCATCCTCACCATATCCATAGGTGTACAGCCTTCTTCCCTTGAACATGGGCAGTGGCAATCCCAATGACTGCGAGAGTTGTGCTAACTGTCTTGCAAAGGGCCTTGGTGACTCCATGGTTACATACTCAGTCCTGACTTCTCCCATCTATCAATTAAAATAGGAAAGTGTGAGAATAGCATATGGTAAGAATTTACGAGAGTGAAAGGCATAAGGTGAAAGACAGAGTTAATATAAGCTTTAATAATTCTATGGCTTCCTAATCCATCCTAGGTCACGATCCTACATTCGCACATGGGCTCTGATACCATCTTGTAACACCACGGTTCTGAAAAGACCATAGCTTCTATGTGACATGCCAATCCCTGGATCGGTTCATTGGCCCACAATAGAATAAGATGAATAACATAGCAAAATATCTGTGTATCATAAATAACGAAGATCCAGAGTACCATTATTACAATAAAAGCTTAGCTCAAGGCTAGCTCAAATTATTCAGGTAGCAACATAAATAAAGCAAATCCTCCATTCTTCAAATTGCCC
The DNA here is from genome assembly GCA_030063025.1 of Avena longiglumis. Lineage (NCBI taxonomy): Eukaryota > Viridiplantae > Streptophyta > Magnoliopsida > Poales > Poaceae > Avena > Avena longiglumis. The sequence goes on along the minus strand of CP125974.1, from coordinate 447,387,936 downwards.
ACAAGTGAACAAGTGTCGAGTGGAGTACCGTGGCCTATATCGATTACTCAGAATCGGAATATCCTGCAACATGAAACGTAGCAGCCCCGAAGGGTCAATACATGGAATGTATGGCAAGTAGAGCTAGTAAAGGAGACAATAGAGCTAACATCTACATGCATATTTGGCAAGTGGAGCTGTGGCTAGATTGCATTTGCAAATACCTTTGTCCTACTTTCATAAACAGTTCTTGATTTTCTTTGGAAAGATCCCAATTAAGTTAACCCAACAGTATTAAAGCAATTAGGAAATTATAATGAGCGAGAAACATGTCATGGAATCAATATCAAGCAACTCAGTTGTCCATACCCGGGGACACGTCTAATCGATTAGATTACACACACTGCAGGGGTTAGTACACTTTACCCATGTGACTTGGCCAGCCCAGCTCGTACCATCACTCTCATTATGGATGATGATAGGGAGAAGCCCAAGAAGAGACTGTTCGGGAAGTAGCTCCCTAATCCCGACGCGCACCGGTCCAACCTACCAAAATTCTACATCTCTGGATACGCGGGTTCGAGTTACCACAACCTACTAAGTCCAACCAACCTCCCATTCCATTATTGGCACATGGTTGTACACGTAAGCTACAGAATAAAGAAGCCAATCATTTTCTCTTGATACCTGGGTGCCTTTCCGCAATGAAACCACCAAAATTTATCAATCCCATCACACCCAGGAGATTCATTGATTAAGTTGTTTTAGTTTTCACAAACCAATACTTTTAGAAACAAGTTTCAGTGATGTAACCCAGCCCTCGGTTATCATAGCATGGCTAAGCACATGTACCAACGGGGGTTCATCTACAAGGAAGGTCCTACCACATAATAGGACATAGCATAGCGATAGTATCATCCTACACATGCGTCTATAAAATACACGACAATGCATAGAAAATAGTAGAAAAATATCATGAACAAAATAGCATCTATTTGCCTTGGTTGTAGCGGTCGGAAGAACAATCCACACACGAGCAAACTTTGCACTCATCACAATCTACACGATACAATTGCAATCATAAACAAACCATCCACAAGCATATGAAACAAAGATGATGCATGAATGCATGCATGACAAGTGGATTGATGCTACAGCAGCACCACATAATACTATTCAGTAAAGCTACTGATTGCATGCATGGAAAATAGTTTTAGCGCAAGGAAAACTATTATGCAAAATATAATGCTCAAAACTAGAGCTAGAACCCAAATAATTCACTACTGTTAACATACTATTTGTAAAATCTTGGGAAAAATCTACTGTATAGGCATTGCCATTTAGGAACAGTACCAATTGGAATTACTCAAAAAGGAATTATAAAACTCCCTGAATAATTAAAACACTGTAGAAAGCTACTAAATAGTTTTTGCAGAAGTTTTTACTATAAGCCTACCCTTTTAATTCACTTTGAGATTCCCCTTGTTCTACTGAATCCAGGGACATATTATATGCAATTGTTGGAGTTACAGATCTTTTTCTACGAATTAAATACTCCAAAAGTCCATTAACTCTTTTAATTAATCTGGACAAAATCTTGCTGCAAAAGTGTGTAACAATGGTACAACAAGATTCTACATGACTTACTGAATCTACACATATTTTATTTGCAATTTTTGGCCCAGTAGATTAATTACTACGCAATTTACAAGATTCTACAAATTTCTACCAAATCAATCAATTAGGAAAATCACCCAGTCAACTTTGATCGCTGATCGCCCACGTGGCGGCTGGCGGTGATTGACCAGTCAACGCCTGGCTGATCAGCAATCTGACGTCGGCCGCAGATCGTCGGCGAGGCAGGGCGGTGGTGCTCACCGTGGCGGCGTGGCGGTCGGCGCGTCAGCGGAGAGGGAGCGGCGGGCAGCGGCGTCACCGGCGGCGGGTCGGACATCGGGACGGCGGGGTCGGCGTCGGCGGCGCTCGGCATCAGCGTCTGCGAGGAGGAGGCGGCGGTCGGCGAGGTGGCGGCATAGCCTTGGCGAGTGAGGCGCGCTCACGAGAAATGGCGGCTCGAACTCGCGAAATCGCGGAGATTTAGGCGTCTCGGTTGCAATTAGGTAGGGGTTTGGAAAAGGGCTCGAGGAGATCATTATAGACAAAAATCGTTGAAATCGGTTCGGAACGACACGGAATCCCGAGGAAAATCGCTAGTAGTTGGAGTTCAAGATGAACTCGGTGACCGACGGGCAGCGTGGCGGTGGCGAGGCGGCCTCTGGGAGGGCCCGTGGCGTCGGCAGCGTGGCGGCGGCGCCTTGCTACGTCTTCTTGGCAGCGGCGTCATTCTGGGCAGCTCGGCGCCGGCCAATACCGCCTTTTTTTGGTCTTTTCTTTTTTCAATTTCCTATTTAATAAAACCTGCGTAACTTCTTCATACGAACTCCAAATTGGACGAAACTCATTCCTAAATTTTTCTAAAATATAGGGGATCAATATAGGGCCAAGTGGTGAGTAAAACCACTAGTCTATAAGGGTGGAAAACACAAGTCCTAGTAAAACCTCCCGCGGGAGCATTTTAGTAAAGTAAAATAGGATTTTGAAAATAGCGTTTTGTCGAATCATTTCAATCGATGGTTTTGCATGGAAGAACATGGTGCAATGATATGAATGATATGCATAACCAAATCTAAAATTTGGGATGTGACAGTTGGTGCGGTGGTGACGGGTGGAGGGGCAACATAGAGGTGTAGATGGACGACGATGGCGACATGGCCGCAACAACGCGACAGAGGAGCTGATAGGGCCTGGCCGGGCCTGATCTGGGTCTAATCGGCACTACTGTTGTTTCTGGACATCGATCATCTCAGGTGATGGAGGGAAGTTCCTCTCCCCTAGGTTGTTCTGGCCTGATGCCTGCAATATTTGGTGTTTTCCTACCTTGCCCTACTAGACGGCTCGACGGTGTGACGTTGGTCTAAGCATTGGCTCGAGCCCGTGGATGCCAGGGCGGCGGCCCTGGAAGGTGGACTGCGTGGGAGTCTCTACGGCAAGCGTCGTGGTAGTGGTGGTGGTATATCTCCTTGGTCATGTGGTTGGCGAGGAGCGGTCTCTAGGGAACCTGTAACTACCTCGGTGAATTACGCTCCTAGATACAAGCCTGGATGAACGGTAGTGGTTGAAATAGTACGGTGGGGCCCCAAAAGCCACTCACGGGTAGACCTTTCGGCCGTCCCAACCACTTCCAATTCATCGGGACCTGTCAGGCGTGTCGGCGAAGGGATCAACTACATACACAAATGAGTATGTATGCAAGCCACCATACAAAAGTACATCGAGCCATTCCATCTAGAAAGAAAGGAAATATAGCATACATCGGCAAGATTCAAATGACCTAGATAGGTATAATATTTTAGGATAATTCCTCATACATCACACATCGAGTATCAAGCGGAAGCGGCAAAACAAAGTCCGAAACGGATAAGAAGCAAATCGGCATAAGATGCCATCGAGTAAGCACATCCCGCCCACAGATCTCACGGATCCCGTTCCGGAATCTCTACACGAGCGATCGTTGCCCACATCATCGCCTCTTCCACCCAAAGATCCGTCAATCCGCGAGTGTACTGCTCATCTGAACCAATAATTTATCGTGTGAGACCCTAAGGGTACTCAGCAAGTCTTTATGCCTCTAAAGGGGACACAACCTGGGGTGACGCAATTGCAGCAAAAGGTAAACCCTAACAGTGCTATAGATACTCGCTATCCATCCGCCTAACCAAAGATAGACGGGTGTCCGTGAATTAATGACAACAGTTATAACAGTAATTTCATCAGATCCATCCTCCTCCTCGCTTACCAACGAGGAAGCGGACGAACAACCCCCCATCCGTTGGTAATTTTATTAACCATTCCATGAGTGTTGCACTGCTTACTAGTCAAATTACTTAGTCAGATTAAAGCGGTACTTTAGTTATGCTTGTCTATGATCGAGAAACTGTGCTCCAAGTAGTCCATAACCGCGGACACGGCTTTCAGAAAGTTTTACCCTGCAGGGGTGCACAAATAGCAACACACACTCGATCAACCTCGGAAAAACCAAATCAAAACCCAACGAGGTCTTCACGACAAAGCAATCACAGGATTCAGAATTATTTCAGGGGGCCACACCTTGGAGTACACCATAGAAGTTAGTGACTCGAGACGGACCCGAGGTTTGGGTGGACGGTGTGGCGGGAACCCAAAAGCGGGCTTGTCGACACCGCAGCGTGTCCCGATCCTAAGCAGTCTGGTGCTCCTCGCAATCGTAATAAAGCGATAAAGCATGGCATAAGTACAGGATAGTAAATAAAACCTCAAACTAGTTTGTGGCCCCAAGAAATAAGACGGAATCAAGCTACGCTCGGGGGTCCCATAAGCCTCCGGATGTGGATAGCGCGAATATTCTTGGAACAGAATCAAGTACTCGGGGTCTTACGGACACAAGTGAGCGGAAAACCAAATAGCGATGTTGCTCACGGTGCCACTTTCATTAGTTATCCCATTACTACTCGAGTTAAGTTGTTTAGGTACCTCTTTATCCATCGACTCTCACATACCCTACACATCTTTGTTCTCGACTGCATGGCTCAAACAACTCCTGTAGTAATGGCTCATGGGATGGAGGAACAAGCTTGGTGGGGTTTAAAAGTAAAGGCTATGCAATACTTGGGATTCAATTTAATGCAATCGCGACTCAATGATGCAAGAATAAGATAGAGGCAATAGGTACTGTATGTATGCAAGCATGTGGTAGTGCTTGCCTGGCAACTCAGTTGAAGCGAGAGACGGATCTGGGTAGTGCTCCTGGTTCTCTTGATAAATCCCCTGCTCAGTGTCTATTCGAAGAAGAACAAAACAAACAAGGGCCAACATAAATATAGTGCACAAGCATAGGAATAAATGCGTCAAGCAAACAATCATGCCATGATGAATGATGCACAAGTTGCATGGCAATAATGTAGCATGGCATGGGTGAGGTGTAGAATACAAGAAATAACATTTCTATTGGGTTTTGATCACATTTTATTGTCATGATAGTTGATGTACACTATATTTTTATATGATGCATGCTGCAATTGAAGTCATGGATAGCATAAACAGAAAGGTCTCGTCGAGCTGATCATTTTAGACATATCATTTGTCAAATTCGGAGTTATAAAACAAAAGTTATTAATTTATTAAGGTCCAGGGGCATTTTGTTGTAATTTAATTCAACTTGAAATTCAAAGTGTGCAAATAGTATTTTGAATGGCATATTTGAAATCCTCACATTTTTCTGATTCAAATTCATATATTATTTACATTATTTGCATTTATATTTTGGAAGTTATTAAAAACTGATTTGAATTTGAATTTGAATTGAATTTAAAAAGAATTGAATTAAAACAGAATACAGACAGGCTTTTGCTACCTAACACTACTCTAGCCACAGCCAGTGACAAGTGGGGCGAGCACACGGACCCACACGCCAGTATTTGAATGCGAGGGATCTGGGTTGATAAAAGCTTTCGAGAGCCTTTTGCAAAAGCGTCGAGGCATGCAGAGGTGGGGCGAGGATTGCGGGTTCGGGGAAAAAAGGTTGAGGGTTTTGGGGAAAAAGGACTCGAGGCCTGTTCCTCTTCTACGAACCGCCGTCGTCAGCGCGTTCAGCAGACAGAGGCTGAGGCTCGAACCCGTGCCCTCTGGCGTGCTAGCAACAGCGGCTACCACTGCGGTGCGTGTGCGCTTGATGACAGGAGGGGAAACGCGGCTAGCTAAAGCCTCCGCGGTATAAGCGACAGCGCTTCGCTGCAGCGGTGTGTGCTCGACGGATCGCCCACTGCCGGTAGGAAGCAAGGACGGCCAGGAGCATGTCTGGGAGGATCAGGGGCTTACCGCGAGGCCGATGGTGTGGTCGACGAGGCTTGGGGAGGTCACGATCGGCGGCGAGGCTGGGGCCGGCGAGCTAGGGTTTGCGTCGGTGCGTCGGCGTTCCTGGGCGCCTGGTCCTTCTCCTCCGCGCTGGATCGTGCAGGGCGACGCAGAGGGACGCTGCAGGCTTCCTCGACAACCCTATCTCCTCGCCCGCCTCCTGGATCGAAGTGTGCTAGGGCGAGCCGATGGTTTGGCCGGCGTCGGGGTATGGCGGCGGTGGAGAAAAGAGGGGGCAGAGGGGGAACGAGGCAGGGCCTCTGGGTGAGATCTGGGAGAGGCTAGAGGTGGGGAGGGAGGTAGATAAGGACGGTGAGGTGGGGATGGCGTGGGGGAGGGGAAGGTGGCTTCGGCCACCTTTTTGCCTCTCCTTCACGTGCACGACATGGGCCAGGGGAGGGTTAGCTGGGCAGGCAGAGCTGGGGGGAGACTGTCAGGTGGTTCAGGTGAGGGGGCTCGGGGTGGGGCAGGTCAGACAGAGAGAGAGAGAGAGCAAGAGAGAGGAGAGGGGTAGGCTCGACTAGGGTAGATGGGTTTTGGGGTGGAGAGAGAGAAGAGAAAAGAGAGGGGATGACATGTGGGGCCAGGGAGAGGGGTGGATATGTGGCCCATGCATGGAAGAGAGGGGAGGCCGAGAGGGAGGTGGAACATGGTGGGGTCGAGCTAGGTTTAGAGGAGGGAAAACAAGTGAGAGAGGGTAAAACCTTGGGTTAGGGTTTGCTTAGAGGGGGATTAGGGTTAGAGGGAGGTTAAGGAGAGGGGTAGATAAGAGATGAGGTAGGTTTAGGATCTAGGTAGGAGGGGTGTAGATGGATCAAACAATCAAGGTCAAGCAAAGAGGGAGAGAGATGATCTATGCAAGAAAAACAAATGAAATTCAAATGACCAAGTAAAAAGGTGGTGCTTGCATGGGCCATGCATAAAACATTAATGCCATGCTTATTTTGTGAAAACAAGATCATTTACATGGCATTGCTCCTATGCATTCCAAAGGTAGGGTAAGGCCCAAGCAAAGAATTTGAAAGGAAGCCCCCAAGTGGGCTAGATAAAGATGAGCATATTGGATTAAAATTGGGGCTTGCTAGTGTGTTTAGTCCACTAGATGTTTAATAGCCCCAAGAATAACCCAACATGAACATGACTCCAAACTAATCCACATGGAAGCTAGAAGAAGGGTCCCACTCACAGGGTATGCAAAGGTGGCCATGTGGCTCTCATATATCAATAATGTGAAAACATGATGATGCCAAGATGAGAGCATGTGGAAAAGAATTTGGATCCATCCCAACCCACATGAGCTAGAGGTAACTCAACTAAAATGCAAGCTCATGTTAATTGGATGGTGGAATTATAAGGTGGTGAAGACAAGGTGGTGAAGTCAATAAGAGATATGCCCCCAATTCAACTTGGGCATTTAACAATATATCAAGAACCAAATACAATATCAAGAGACAAATACAAATATTAATGCATATGAGTTAAGAACCAAAACAAAAGGGTTTTTGTATGATGCTCAAATGCAAGGTGGCATGATGACATGAACATGACATGATGATGATGCAACAATATTTGTAGGAAGTGGCCATTTTATTACTAGATCAAGTAGCATTACAATGTTAGACAATTGGGATGCTACAGAACCTTAGTGTTGAAGGCGCTTCGGTTTCGACAACTCCCAGATCGTGTGTCGGAGGCCTCACCCGAGGACAACGGGTGTCCTGAGACCGGAATGTGGAGAAGGTTTTTTCTGGCGAAAACTTAGTGCTTCGATACGAACGACGGCGATGCATGCAAGTGTCATTACCCTCTTGGGGGCGTCGTTGTGGTTACCTTCTTCACGACAACGCTTCGGGTGAAAACCCTTGACCATCAATCTCGACGATGGCGGCGCGTAGCGTCGTTACCCTCTGGGGGGGGGGGGGGGGGGGGCGTCGTGGAGCCCAGGTTTCTCATGTTTTTCTTATTTATCTTGATGATCTGCTTTGTAAGAGGTTCCCCATCACCTTGTATTGGTTCGGCGGTTATAGCTTTATTTATAAAGCGAGACAAAAAAAACTATTTGGAGGGTATATTTCCTTGTAGAAACATGTACGGAACATGGATGAAACTTATTAATCTTGTATGAGAACTTTCTATGTGGGATGAAACCTGAATGAAAATATTGAGGAAAGTACTGTTAAAATAAAATATTATGAAAAAATATTTTGTTAAGTAAATGGTATGATACAAAACAGAGAGAACGGTATGCATTTTAATTAGTATTGGTAATTAAAACTGACTAATTAAAATAAAACATAGAATATTACTAAGAAACATGTACAGAAACAGTGTGCCTTCTAATTAGTATTGCTAAGAAAAAATTCACACGAAAATTTGTTGAATATTACTGATCGAATATTCCTGAAAAGTTATGAGGAAAAACGTGGTGAAAAATAAAAAGAGACGTTAAAAAACTATACAGAATGTACCTTTCATTGTACATAAAGCTTGGTTTATTTTTCGTAAGCATCACCCCGAAGTACCTTTCATTGTACATGGCCTAACTATCTCCTCGTGAGTTACCCAAAAATGTAAATTGTAAGGAGACTTACAGTGTGGCTCCCGGGTGCTACATACCTCCATAATTGGAAAAAATTGAAAGGTAATTAAAAAAGGTTTTAAAAAATCGATTTTTTTTGGAAATCAAAGATGACCACGTTTGCTACTTGTATAAAAATATTTGGAACGGAAATTACTTTCATTGCATCCTGGGTAAAAAAACAAATTTGAAAAGTCCCATGACCAGGTACTATTCACCTTTGATTCGTCATATTTTTGTTTTTTTATTTTTGCCCTGAAGACCATGCGAATTATTTCCTTTCCAAATATTTAGCATACCTAGTCATCTTTGATTTCCCAAAAAGTCCAAAAAATTTCCAAGTATGGGGGTGTGTAGCACCCGAGAGCCAAAAGTCCACGTTAAAATTGTAAGTTCTCATAAAGAATACTGAATCTGGTAAGTGCAAAGTAACGCAGCAACATTCACAAGAAATAGGAGTAGTACTGTACATAATTTCGGATCCCATTTTGTATCTTTCCCAGCGTGAGTTTAATAACAAGGCTATGGTATACGGTATACAACTGCCGGGATAAGTATGAAGATATACTTGAAGAAACGTGCTAACCAAAAATTAACAGTCAGTTGTCGCTGGAAATTGCCGTTATATAGCCTCATCATCTTCACAGGAAGAGGATATCTTCGCCACTTGAAACAACAAACTCAACATCTCATATATCTCGTGCATCCTCAGGTGCGACCTATCCTCTGCATTGAAAGAGTGCACCTCATTCTTCACCTCGATCCAGCTCCAACCAGGGACTTTGCTTAATCCTCTATTCTTCATTTCCCTCTGCACTATTGCCCTGTCACTCCACATCTCAAGACCAGAGTACATGCTGGAGAGGAGAATGTAGGTGGAGTGCTGTCTAGGTTCTGCCACTAAAAGATGGCTGGCTACCTCACTTGCTAATTCCATATTCCCATGGATTCTGCAAGCACCTAACAGGGTCATCCACACCATGGCATCTGGTTCGACTGGCATAGAGTCAATAAGCTCTTTTGCTTTGTCAAGCTGCCCAGCCCTCCCATACATATCAATGCCACATGCATAATGCTCCATCCGAAGAGGAACTCCATACCTAGTTTCCATCGCATTGAGAATTTCTGAACCTTCGTCCACAAGACCAGCGTGACTGCAGGCAGTAATTAGGCCAACAAAGGTAACATGATCCAAAGGAACCTTAAGTTCCACCATCTCGTTGAAGAGGCTGTGCACAGTCTGTGCCTGTCCGTGTTGCGCATAACCAAACATCATAGAGTTCCAGGGCACAGAGCTACTCTTATCTGCCTCATCAAAAGACTTCTTTGCATCATCAAGAATACCACTCTTAGAGTACATGAAGATCAGCGAGCTGGAAACAAAACTATTGGAAGTAAAACCAGAATGGATGATTGAACTGTGTATCTGTCTACCTAGTAGAAGGACAGCAAGGTCTGCGCAGGAACGCAGGGCAGCAGAGAATGCATACTCGTCGGTTCTAATATTTGCTGACTGCATACACGTGAAGAATCTCAGGGCATGAGCACTCATACTGTGCTGTGAGTACCCAGTTAACATAGAATTCCAGGAGACTGTATCCTTAAGCAGCAAAGAGTCGAAACATCTGTGCGCGTCTTCCATCATGCAGTTCTCACTGAACCTAGTGTACATAGAAATCAGAGCATTGCAAACAGGTGTGACTCCTTTCAATCCATTCTTGATCACCATGCCATGAAGTACTCTCCCTTGCTGATCAGCATGCTCTGAACACACACTTATGATACTCGTGAAACTATACATGTCAAGCTGAACTCCACTCTCTTGCATCATCCGAGCAAAAAATCTCATTGCCTCACAATCCATCCCATGGTAAGTGTAAGCTGCAAGCATCGCATTCCATGAGATCAAATCCCTACCATCCCCAATCCCATCGAAGATCCTCCTACAGTCTTCAAGGGACCCACATTGCGAGTACGCAGTGATTGCTGCATTCAACACTGTCAATCCCAACGTGGATCCATATTTCATAATCTTCCCATGCAATTGGGGCATCAAGAAATGATTTGAGCCATCGACTGCTGGGAGTAATGCCGCGAATGTAGCCTCATCTGCAGCAAACCCATCCCTCTCCATGTAAAGAAATAACTCTAGTGCTTGCTCCACCTTCCCAGATTCTACATAACCGGCAATGAGAGCATTCCAAGAGATGGTGTTCCGTTCTGTCATTCCATCGAACACACGACGAGCATCCCTGATGCAGCCACATTTAGCATACATATGGAGCATTGCACTTGCTGGGAAGACGTTATCTGCAAGCCCGCATTTGAAAGCGAGCGACTGCAGCTGGGTGCCGAGAGCAGGGCATCGCGAGGCAGCAGCAGAGCGGAGAGCTGAGCCGAGGGCGAAGGCGTTGGCAGCGAGACCCTGCGCGTGCATGGATCGGAGGAGGATCCATGCGGCGTGATGCGCGCCGGCCGAGACGTGCGCTGCGAGAAAGGAGTTCCAGGAGACAGCGTCTGGGCGGGGGATTTCGTCGAACAGGCGGCGCGCGGCGGCGAGGCCGAGAGGGGAGAGAGAGTAGGCGGTGAGGAGCTGGTTCCAGGGCGTGGGGGAGATGACACGGGACTTGAGCAGGGTGGCATGGGATTTGGCGGCGGCGATGGTGAGGTGGCGGCGGTGGTGGCGCATGCGCGGTGGCGGAAGAGACGCGCCGATGGTTTGAGTTTTGTTTATCGCACGTACGTTGCTGTCGGCTGTTTCTTCTTGAACGATAGGGAGAGTTTTTTTTCTCTAGTCACCTCACCTGTAACTCTGTACACTGTACTACCCCTACATGGTAATGAAAAGTTGTTCAAAAAAAAACATGGTAATGAAAAGCAACTCCGACTGAAAATTGTCCCTTGTTGTAGCTAGTTCAGCAGTGAAATTGACTCATTAGTATTGTAAAATATGTATCTTTGTACAGATAATTACTGAAAGAGAATATAAGATATTGCAGCATGGTTCCTTGATGTATAAGCAGATAATAACCGATTATGCATTGCAGCATGCTTGAGCTATGCACAAACGTCCCACGATGGTTAGTACTGTACAAAATATGTCGGCGAGCGGCAGATCCTCCGCCGTTCGTGGTTGGTGCGCCGTCCATGGTCACCGGCGGAAGGAAGGTTGGTGGCCGCCGAAGGCGCTCCGCCCCAGCCTCCATGTTTCTCCCCGACTAGGAGCTGGAAGTGGCTCGGTTGATTGATCGATGGATCGTGCTAAGTCCTCCGGACTATGAAGACGTCAGAGCATCTCTGTTCGGCTTCCCACGAAGACGATCCCAGGTAAAATTTAAATTCGGACGTCAAAAATCGGTCTAGTCATGTTTTCAAGACCTTGGTTTTGTTCGGATTTAGGCGAACTTTGGTCCGGACTTTTCAGGTCATTCCCAGCATCCTGAAAACGTCTCAGTAACGCCGGACAAAGCGAAAACGGGTATGGGCCAACTCTCTCGGCGACAGAAGGCCGAACTCCCGCCCTTTTTTTCTTCCCCTCCCGCCTTTCTTCCCCATTCCCCCCAACTCCCGCCAGTTCGCCGAGCTCCCACCCGTCCGCCATGCCGCCCAAGGGTTCCATCAAACCCAGAACCAACCTCGGCAAACAGGGGGAGAAAAAGACGAGAAAACCGAGAGCGTCGACGGCGAGGCCGGACGGTGTGTCCAACACTGAGTGGCTGGCCACTGTGCAGAAGAGGAAGTTCGCGTCGGACGAACGGAGGGAGAGAAAGGAGAGGGCGAAGCTCAGGCAAGAACAGGAGCACGCCGACGAGCAGGCAGCAATGAGGGAGAATCAGGTGAACCAGGCGGCGGAGGCGCGCGGCGATGATGGCGAAGAAGGTCGTTCCGGCGCCATATCCCTCCCCCCACTGGGGAAGCCAGGCAAGCGTCGGCTCGTCGATCGGATTCTCATCGGTCGGCTTCCAGGAGAGTCAGGGGAACGCTCAATAGAGGTACTCCTCGTCCCTCGAGTTCGACGGCGGGTTCAACCCGAGCGTGGTCTTCCCCTGCCCCGCGCCTCGCCCTCCTTCGTCCTTCAACGTCGACATCAACATCCCCTACTCCACCTCTCCGGCGTACGTAGGTTTGTCGTTGGCGATGCATCCCGGCCTACTCCTGTTCGGCGGAAGCTCGTCGCTCGCAACCTACGGCAAGGTCGACGCGCACAACCTGTTTGGCGCAATGTTGGCCGGCATGTCGTCCGAGACATACATGCAGGACATGATCGCCTAAGGCTCGACGCCCGCCGTCAACCTCCTTCTTCACTCAAGAACAGTCCTGGGCCGATGCCGAACGCGGCATTGAGTCTCAGGATTTCTCCGACCTCGACGCCGAGGAGACACAGGCCAAGGACGCCGAGGTTGATTTCGTGGTTCCCGCGAAGGGCAAGAAAGGCAAGAAGAAGCCGAGCACATTAGTGTCGGAGGCACGGATCAAGTAGACGGTGCCCGAGGACCTTTGTGACCCGAAATATAACAAAATTCATATGGAACAAGGGGAGAAGACGATGACCAACCATTGGGGGGTCATCCAGCAAGCGTGTAACAAGTGGTACAACTGCGTGGAAGAGGTGGAACACACACAAGCCAGCGGGAAAAATATGGACAACAAGGAATTTCGCAAACACTAGCCAAAGTTATGACAAGCTCAAGCATATCCTAACACACTATGTCTTATATTTTGCAGCTCCTTCGTGCACTCGGTTTATACCGAGACGACATGAAGGCGGAGTTTAAGTTTCACCATGTGTTCGCCGAGATCGAGCACTGTGAGAAATGGCGGGACACTCGCCAAGACCAAGGACGACATGTGCAACCCGAAGGCTCCACCCGCTGCTACCGGCAAAGGAAGGCCGGATATCGGTCAGAAGAAGGCCAAGATGCTCAAAGACGCAGGACCTCCCGCCGAGCGCCTGCAGACTTCTATCGAGAAGTGTATCGCCGACTCAAAGGCACAGGCCGAGAAGAGGGCGGAGAAGTCCGACGAGAGGTGGGCACAGCTGCTCCAAAACCAAGGCCAAAAGCTCGACCTCCTGAAGGCCAACTTCCCCGCCAAGAAGAGGAACACGGATCTCCAGTTCCTCATGGACGGTGAGGACACGTCGGCGATGAGTTCGTCGGTCAAGGCCTGGTACATGGCGCGCCGCAATGCCATTTTTCAGGAGGACGACGCCGACATCACGCCAGGACCTGCGCCGAATGCCACTGTCACTGCCACGCCGAGCTCTGCTTCCACCTCCTCCAACCAGTCGGCGTCCATCGGCGAGACGCCCAACCCCGTGGCATCGTCCACGCCGGAGGAGCCATCCCCGTCGACGACTGATCGCCGAGTTTTTGTCTAGTTCTGTAATAATTTTTCGCCGAACTTGTTGGGTGTACTTCTGTCAAACACCATTGGCCGAGTTTTCGCCGGCGGGAATGATAAAATTCAAATATTCCGCCGTTTCTGTTTCGCCTGAGAACTCGGGCTAGGAAACGCAAGTGGGAAACTTGGCGTTTCCAGACTAAACACGCATTTCGTCCGGTCATAGTTTGGCCCAAATTTTGCCATGTGAACGCCTAACGAGTGAGGATGCTCTTACCATGGTTTCCGGAGTGACACGTGTGCCCCTAAAAATAGTCCCAAATCATGTTTTTTGCTGCAAATGTTCCCATTTTCGCTACAAAATGTAACATTTTGCTGCATTGTAGCAAAGGAGGTTCACTCTAAAAGTAGAATAAAAAATACAGTCACGTCGGAGGTCTTGCTGATGACTTTGTAGCCAAAAAATTGTGCCAATGTAGCAAAAGTGATCTTCCTAGAGACATCATCGGAGACTCGTCGGATACTATATCGCCGTCGAGAGAAATCGTTGCAAAAACTTATGCCATTATAGCAAAGTTAGAAAACAGTTGTAGTAAAAAAATATGGTAAATCCCGAGTTCGCCAAAGACATCGCGTGGAATCTCGTAGCAAAACTGGAAAATAATTATAGCGGAAAATTTGCCCTATCTTAGCATCGTTGAAAAAACATGCTACTTAGTAAAATCGCCCGGCCTATGTAGTGGTCCGCTTTATGTAGCAACGCCAGACGCCATATCTAGTAAATTCGACCACCGCAGATAGCAAAAAATTGCCCGTCGTAGGGAGCAATGCCGTCGTTTATTGCAGCAACCGCCACCTATGGCTGCAGGGAGCCGGCGACGGTGCTTGGCATCGGAAACCACGGCGTCGAAGTGGACGTAGAGCCCTAGGGCGGTGGCCATGGCGTCTGTGTCGAGGAGCACCGCCTCGCTCCAACCTCGTGGGCCAATAGCTCTTCTAGGAGGCGGGTTGCGGTGTGGGATCCCCATGGCAGCACGGCGGGAGCGAAGTCCAGCCCGACGACAGGGATGCGTGTTGTCCAGCAGCGAAGAAGGGACTCCGGCCCAGCGGCAGGGAAGGCACTCCGGCCAGCGGCAAGGAGAAGGGGGCGACAAGATGAATCCATGGAGGAGGATTCGGCCGGTTGGAGGAACGAGGAACATGTGTGGAGAAGAGATAAGGTGTTGGTCCCATCGTCGCCGACCGCGTGTGGCACACAAACGGACATGCGAGTGACCTAATCGTCCGTGAGGAACCAACCAAATCATTTTTCTTAATCGATGGATCTGACTTGGTTCGGTCCACCTAGGTGTGCCGTCTGCATGTATTTCACACTGTTTTTAAGTCAAAAAATTAATCTATATCTATACCTATACCTAATATATATATATAATATAATAATAATAATTTATATCTATACCTTATATATATCTATACCTAATAATAAAGGAATGAGTGTTTCTTGTAGTATCTACACTTTTTTGGACATGTTTATCCTCCCACCAAAACACATATATCTAATGAGCCACCGCTAAGTGAAAAAAAACATTGAACCGATTGGAAATAAACACGCAGGTACGACGCCATAGCGGGGCGCTCGGTTCGTACCGGCGGCGGTGACAACCAGGAAAGAGCCCCCGCTGCTTTCCTGTGAGTTGGGGTTGGTATCACTCTGGTCAGAGCCAGCCCCATCCCACCACTGCCGACGCGCCCGGGGTAGTTCCTAGCTCCATCTATATCTATACCTTAATAATAAAGGAAGGAGTGTTTCTTGTAGTACCTACACTTTTTTGGACATATTTACCCTCCCACCAAAACACATCTATACCTAATAATAAAGAAAGGAGTGTTTCTTGTAGTACCTACACTTTTTTGGACATGTTTACCCTCCCACCAAAACACATATTTCTAATGAGCCGCCGCTAAGTGAAAAAAAACATTGAACCGATTGGAAATAAACATACGTCGTGCCATAGCGGTATTTCGGTTCATACCGTGGCGGTGACAACCGTGAAAGAGCCCCGCCGCTTCACGTGAGTTGGGGTTGGTATCACTCTGGTCAGAGCCAGCCCCATCCCACCACTGCCGACACGCCCGGGTTAGTTCCTAGCTCCAGCAGTGATCGCGTGTGCTAACGCCCACTAGATGGCGGCCACACATGTGGAGGAAAGGAGCACACCATGAAAGGAGCAACGCGGCGGCACACGAGCTAGCGCTAGCATCATCAACGTGCAACATCAGAACGCGGGATTATGATGGGATTGACTGCCATGCCTAGCTCCTTCACGCAATACGAAAGCGGCGGTAGTAACCACAGAAATTTGGGGGCAGTCGCACCGTGACAGCGATAAGAAAAAGGCTGAGAGATGATGATGTTGCTTGTGACACAGAGTGCGTGCTGGGTGTACTTCAACGCAAGTTGGTTCGTAGGTGTGATGCGACTAAGTATCCAATGCATTTTCATGTATTTTCGAGACATCAAATTGCATGAATTGGAATCAATTAATCGAGGAGCGAATGTCACCGAGCAAGTTAAAAAATTGTCTATACTACGACATGCTACTGATTTAAAAAAATTCACCACCGACCCAAGAACAACTAACTTTTTCCGCCGCAACGCGCGGGCATTTCGCTAGTCTATACCTAATAATAAAGCACGAAGTGTTTCTTCCGGTCCAACACTTTTTTGGACCGCTTTACCCCTAAAACCACAAACAATTACCCACTATACCACCCATAAGTAAAATAAAACGGTTCAGGGTCAGACCACCTCCACCGTGCGTGGCCCGCCTAACCTAGGGAGTGGACCTGCACACCGTGCGCAGGGCTAGGCCCATCGGATCTTGGACGAAAAGTCTCCTTTGAATAGTACCACCTCGAAACTTTATACTAAATTTAACCAATTTATATAGTTTTGTAAATTGACTGTCAACGAGCTAAGCAAGAGCTTCACGAGATTGAACGGAAAGAGAACGATTGTGACAAACAGACTAGGGGTTGACGTGCTTGTGGAGGCTTTCGAATTGAAAATCAAAGAGGCAAGAAACATGATCAGCAGAAGGACCGGAGGAGCGGGTTGACGAGGGGAGAAAGAGAAAAGCGGTGCCAGCTTGTGGGGGCATTACTGATGACGGACGGCGGCACCTGGAGGGTATCCAGAGAGCTGGACCCGTAGGAAATCAAAGTGAGCGGCGTCGACGACCTGTAGAGGACGTGTGCCCGCCGGCGAAGATGGATAGGAGGAAGGCTTGGGCGGCGCCATGTCCGGAGCAAGACCCGGGGGCGCGCGGTGTCGCTCGAAAGCGTGGGAGGCAGAGACTGCGCGCAGCGGTGGAGCAGCTATGCGGCGGCCATGGATGATGGGGTCGCTGAGCTCGAGGATGGGCCGGTCGGCGCCGGGGCAGCGGAGGAGGTTGGAGAGGCGGCACCGATTGAGGAAGGGGAGGTCGGGGCACGGGAGGGAGCAGAGAGGAGGGGGGTTCCCGTCGGGGAGAGGAGGAGGGGGTGGAGGCGCTCGGGGGGATTTCGATCGGGGGGAGCGGAGGTAGTTGGAGGGGATTGAATCGAAGGAGGACGATGGTCCTGGGTCCGTGTGTGTGACACGTGAGTGCGTGCGTGGTGTTGTAGTGTGTGGTGTGCGTTGGTCCTGGGTCGTGGTTGGATCGCGTGTGCTACGCCGCTGTTGTGTGCAGAGTGTGGATATGGAGAGTCCACTCAAATGCAAACTAAAAAATATTAACTTTTAGAGATCACTCTAAATTAACATATGAAGAGTCAAATTTGATGCATTTTTTAAGACTGTTGGCTAGGATTAATCAAATTTAGCCAAATTTGGATCTGTTTTTCAGACGCGAGTTTATTCTCTCCCGTCGCAACGCACGGGCTTGTGTGCTAGTTAATAATAAAGGACGAAGTATTTCTTCCGGTCCAACACTTTTTTAGACAGATTTATCCCTAAAATCTGAAAATATTACTACTATCTGCCACCCCCAAGTCAAGTACCTTTTTTTTTATCTATATCGTATCGTACCGCATCATTCCCTGCGAGATGGGCCACGTGATTAAAGTTTCGATGGGCTGGAGCAGACCGATAGGCTAGGAGGTCATGGTACACGGCTGGCCTACTCTCGCGATCTTAAATCACATGTTTTGGCTTAAATTAGTCCCACCTCGTTTGATTAAAACGAGTATCACCGGTTTATAAACGTTTTAAAACTACTCTGGAGCATCAGCAAGCTGCCTCGAAATCAACAATATGGATGGTGTGAAATCTAATGGCCAAGTAGGTATAAAAATATGCATGTGTGCTGATGATGGGAAAAGAAGGATTAATTGGAAACGGTTGTGTGTTGGGCTTGATGAAATGAATAAGACAAGGCTGGGCAAAGGAGTAAATACGAACGGTTGTTGGGCTGATGGATTGTAGGCAAATGATTAACGAGATGATGGTGGGTGAGCACCGATGTGAGCTGGCAAGCGGGGGATAATTGATAGAATGAAAATAAAGTCTTGGGCTAAAAAAAATTAGTTAGACGGAAAACTACATATGTATGTTGTGGCGGTAAATAAAATTTGATAACATCATATACACCAAGACTATACACCATACATAAATTTACTTCCCTACGTGGGTGTACCGTCGACAAACTGTGATGGCAATTCCCTTGCCTTCCCGTATTTTATATTTGAAATATTAGTTTTCTTATGCATGTTTCCTACACAAATTATCTGGTAAAACACTAAACTCTATATTGGTGAAAAAGAACCTAAGAAATCAACAACCTTTGCTTTTTCGCCGCAAAGCGCGGGCATTTTGCTAGTAATAATAAAGTAAGGAAGTGTTTCTTGTAGTACCTACATTTTTTTTGGACGATTTTAACCTTTGACCAAAAAATAAATTACCCACCAATGCCACCGATAAGTGAAAAGGAAAAAAACACTTTTAGATGACTTTACCTTTTGACCAAAAAATAAATTACCCACCAATGCCACCGGTAAGTGAAAATGAAAAAACACTTTTTGACCTAAATTACCCATCAATGCCACCGGTAAGTGAAAAAGAAAAAACACTTTTGACCAAAAAATAAATTACCCACCAAATACCACCGGTAAGTGAAAAAGAAAAAAACACTTTTGGATGACTTTATCCTTTGATAAAAAAATAAATTACCCACCAATACCACAGGTAAGTGAAAAAGAAAAAAAAATACTTTTTTGGCATGTTGACTTCTAGGAGTTGGTTTTTCTCGAGGAATTTCACCGTTCGTTTTCTACAGATAGAATTCATTCGCTTTCTCACATTGGTTCTCGGGTCCTCACAATGAGCTGAGAACATGCATGCGTATGACCAGCCGCGCCAATGTTTTCGTTCCCAGTGACGTATGGCTGACGGGACTGCACCTATAAGTAAAATATCGGGCAACTAGACCTGGCTGCGGACCATGGCCGGAATCGACGACGACGTTACGGCCAGGGGCTCGGACTCCCAGCGCCAGCCCGAGTTGACACCTTACCTCCAGCGGACAAACACAGTGGCGCGTCCTCTGGTCTGACACGTATCGTCCCTAGCTAAAACCATATGTTGTGTCAATCCGGGTTTACAAAATAAGAAAATACATGCACTCCTATTAAGCTCTGCCAAACGAATACGTCTGTCCTTTTACGTGAGATCCCTATAACGGTTAGAGGATACTATATTTTGGAGTATGCTTTATCTGAAAATCGACAAATAATCTGATTATAGATAGTGGAAATAATTTCTAAGTTGTGGCATAACTCTGTGAATAGGTTCGTCCAAGATAAAAAAACGTTCAACTCGATCGAGACAGGTGTTATGAGGCAAGACAAAAGTTTTTTCATGCGAATTAGATTGGTCTTTCTGGTGCAACGCACGGGTACTTCTGCTAGTACATGTATAAAGAAAGAAATAGGAAAAATTATAAAGGTATTAGTGTAATGTGTGGAAAAAAGTATGGAAAATTATAAAGAGCCAAGTAATGTGTGGCGGATACTCGGATGGTGGAATGACGATGACTCGATGAGGCTTAAGATTTGTGCGTGGCTTTTGATTGCTTTACTATATTGATCTTTGTTAGCTGAAATAATTCATTTCATGCAGTTTTTTTTTTTGACAATGTTCATTTCATGCGGTTTCTTTATTGGGAGTTTATTATTTCTGCCATGATCAATTCAAAACTCAGTTTTGCCAATTGAGCAATCAGAACTCTAGTTTTGCCACTACTCTTACAATAATTTTTAATTGCCATTCTGTCATCTTTTCACCGCTAGACTATAATTAGTTTTACCATTTCAGGTTTTCCACCCTTTTTTTTAGAGTTAGTTCCATTTTAACTACTCATGTTAAACCATTCAGTTTTTGTCTTTCAGTTTTGATACGAATAAAACATTTGACTAGAAATTTTATTTTACTCTTTAATATATGTTATTGTTTGACGTCTTCCCGTGGATCTATAGATGTAAGCCTGGTTAGATTTACCCATCAAGTAGAAATTAACACGTCAAGGTCTTTTTAATTAGTAATCTCATAAGAGGAGCTTCAACAGCTTTCCCATATGGGTAAGATGGTTTTTATGGTAAGATGCACAACAAATTATCTTCAACAGGTTATCCATAAGTGATCACTCACCAAATTTTTTAGACGATCACCCATTTTTTTGTCCTTATACCTATATATGGGTAGATGGACACAAATTTTGCGTAAGCAGCAACCCTTACCCATATTTTGCCACATTAGCGAAAACAGAGGTGTGAGGCTACCAACCGCTCACGCGGAAAATTCTTCTTGACCCACCCGACGATGGCGCCATACCGAAAGCACCCCTTATGCCGGCCAGAATCGAGCCACAGCGGCCACCCCGGTTGGCGCACCACCGGGTCCAATTCGCCATCAAGGGGGCCTTCCAAACCAGCGTGCAGCTCCGCCGCCATCCCACCTACGAGTTCCGCCACCCGTCCCCACTGGCGAGCACCACGACGCCTAACGCACACCCAACATGCGAGCTCCCGAGCCGCCATGACCTCGTTCCCCGACGGCCGCCAGCGTCGGTCCCATGTGCAAACCAGTTTTGGATAACCACATTATGGATAAGCTGGAAAAGCAGAAACTAGCTTAGTTACCCAAATCTTTTCTCTCCTTTTATCCAAACTTTTTTGCTTACCCATAAGCTATTAGAGTTAGAGTTGCTCTAATCGTGGTTCTACTCTGCATATTTGGGAGTGTTGTATGATTATCTGTGAATTCCTAGCAAAAAGCAAAAGGAGTAACTGAACATTTGTAGACCAAGGAGCACTAGCCACTAGGCGTCTGGTTCACATTGTTATGGAGAAATTTAATCAAAATAATGGTCAACATTCCCTCGATCATGAAATCATTAGAAGAACTTTATCCTCCCAGCTGGCTTCATTTATCATTCTCAGTTTCTATCACAGCTTCGCACAAGTGACTGTTTTGAAGATCAATATTTTGGGTCAGCTATGTGGCGCCCCGCAAAAACCACTACTAAAAAATCGCGTTGTTTTTGTGCATTGTATCATCATGACCGCATGCTCATGTCATCATGCCACATTGCATTTAAACATCGTCATCATCATGCATAAGTTCGTCTAAAACTAATTTTCTAAAAAGCCTAGATTTTTTTTCTAATTATTCCCCATCTCTAATTCTACCCCGTATTTCATAGCTCCACCCCGGCCCCACCAGGTACACGACACACGGCCACCTCCCGCACTCACGTTCCCGCCCCAGGTACGCGAAACCCCGACCCCATCCACGGTCGCGCGTCCACTCCCGCAACCCCCACCTCAACTCGCTTGCCCCACCCACCCCGCTCCTCTCGCATCCCGTGCCCCTCCTCTACGCCCCTGCGCCGCCGCCCACCAGGATCCCTCGCTGCCGTTGCTCGCAGCAGCTCGCTCCTCCGCCGCTCCGGCCTCCGCGCATCCTCGGCCACGCCCCGCGCGGCCTCGCAGGTCCCGCCTCGCCGAGCCGCGTCCGCCACCGAGCTCGCCGCCTCTTCCTCTCGCTCGCCGCCCTGCCGGTGCACGCGTCGACCCCCGCCTCCTCTGTTTCCCTCCTCCGGCCGCGCGTCCTCGCCCTTCGCCTCTCTGCGTCTCCGGCGCCCGCAAACCGTGCTCGCCCCGCTCTCTTGAGTCCCGCCTCTGCCCAACCGAGCCCCGCCTTCTGCAGAGCAGCCGCCATCGTCGCCACCCGCTTCCTGCGTGACCCCGCCTCGCCCCGGTGGCCGCGTCCTCGAGCGTCGCTGGTCGCCGCGCCTCGTCGTCCCCCACGCCATGCGCGCTCGTTGCCGGGCCGCCTCCCTATTCACTGTCATCCGCGTCGGGTCTCTGCCATCTCCTCCTGGCCGCGTCATGCGGACGCCGTTCTGGATCGCTACGGCCGCCCAACATCGCCAGTCGCCACCTCTGGCCCCGGTCCGCCTCGCCGACCTCGTCGCCAGCAACAAGCCGTCTCCGCTCTGCGGTTTACACCATCTCGAGCTGCTCGTGGGCCAGCTGCCGTTCACAAGACCACATCGAAAGCTTCTGTTGGAACCATGTTCTATGAGATCAAGGTGTCATGTTGGTGATAAAGATCTCTTCAAGATCTACTCGATGTTGTACCAATGGGGTGGGAAATACATCGAATATGCGACGCATGGCAAGATCTTCGGAACAACCCCAACCTAGACCACCGGAGTGCGACAAAAAGATCGACACCGACCCGAATGGATCCGATGTCCCGAAGACCGAACCCTCGGCACGCCAAGATCTTCTCCTCGGAACGCCATGCCTGTCTACACGGACCTGAAGACCACGGGTGCGACAAGTACTCCTTCCCGGACGCCAAGTTCGCCGAGATCCCGGATGCCAAGGTCACCGACACGGAATGACAAGACCTCCTTCATGGAACGCCGAGACCCCCGGCCTCAGACCCCCTGGAACGACAAGTTCTTCTTGAAGATCCGAAGACCGATCCCGGAGTTCGAAGACCGACCCTGCCGAAGACTGAACCCTAGCGCGCCAAGTTCTTCGACCCCGAGGACCGATCCATAGATGCGTGAAGTACTTCCTCGAGGACGCCGAACGCCAAGCTCTTCATCTCGGACCCAGTAGCCCTGATCCGCACCTGATCCCCGTCGAACCCTGAGACCGAACCCCGAACCCCCGGAACCAAGATCTTCCGAACCCAGATGTGTGACCCTGATCTGAGCCCCTATTTTATAAATGTCATCTATATAAATTGTTGCATATTAAATTGTCATACTCGCATGCATATTGTCTTGTGGTTTGGGGGCCTTATGCCGATTCACCTAAATTAAATATGGGATCCATATGCGGGCAAATCTAGTCGTATAATGGTCCCATTTAAATTGGTGTAGCAAACCGGTGCTATCTTTTGCCATGTTAAGACAACATTTAAATTGCAGGGTATCTAAACAACTTGAACCACTTAAATATTTGCCGGGACCTCGGTTCCGCTTAATATGGCCTAATTGCATCGCATACTTGCCATGTCATACATCATACATGCATCATGCCCGATCTTTTGCCGTAGTATTAAATAGTGCATCCGGTGTTTCTTCTAGTGCTTTGCTTCTTCACGGATTAGGCCGATGAGTTGATGCGAGTGTCGACCTGATCTTCGCATGAACCTTCAGCAATGCTTTTCAGGCGAGCACCTCCCCCCTTCTACCTATCTTACTTTTATAGTATTTATTCCCTCCTATTGATCTATTGCTATCTGTGTTGCGATGCTATAGTTTTCGTACCCGTGGTATTCCTCGCAGCATTATATTGCCTTGGACACATCCTATTACCTGTTGATTGGTAGATAGTTGGACTCGCGCGTCGTAGTCGCTTGCTCAAGTGCTGTTGCGTGTCGTCAAGTACCACAGTTGTTGGAGTGTTGCCGCATGTTTAATGTTGGAGATGTTCATGGCTTTAATTATCGTTTAATTTAATTACTGTTTAATAACTAAAATTGAAGTAGGTAAATGCAGAGGCACATGTGGGCAATAGATGTTATTTGGTTGTTAACCGTCCACTTGTGTCCCGTAGGACCCCGAGTTCTTGACACCTGTTTCGAGATCGAGCGCTAACCATTGGGGTGTATGGGCACCCCATCGATTTAGTACACGATTCCAAATCTTGTCTTTGGGGGCCACAATTAGTTTGGGGCTTTATTACTATTCTGTACTTATGTCATGCTTTCTTGCTTTATTTAAATTGCGATGTCTTTTTGTCTTTATTTAGGATCGGGACACGATTTTGCGGTATCGACAAGCCCAGTCACACTTTCGGGTTCCCAGTCGTTTACAGCCGTCCACCCAAACCCTGAGTCCGTCTCGGAGACCGGCCGACTTTGTTGCGGGTAGCTTAGTGGGGTGGCCCCCATGTACTTACTTTGGGTCTGGGAAACGTCATGACTTAGGCCCCGCCGACATACCGATGGGTGTATGTTAATTGATCTGGCAAAAAGGGTCGAAGTGCGTGTGGAAAAATTTGGTGCACCCCTGCAGGGTTAAATCTTTTCGAGAAGCCGTGTCCGCGGTTATGGACGACTTGGAGCACAGGTCTCGATCATAGACAACTATAACTAAAGTTTACTGCTATAATTTGACTTGTATCCGATATGACTAGTAATCAGCTTCACTGCAACGGAATGGCTAAATAAAAGTACCAACAACTGCTGGGTTTGGAATATCTCATGCTAATTGTATCTGACTAGTAAGTGTTGCAACTACAACGGAATGATTAACTAAAAGTGCCCACTGCTATTCTATCAGGATGACTATCTATACCTGACTAGTAATTGCCGCAACTATAACGGAATGAATAAAACTGCCAACTATGTGAGTTCCTCGGTTGACTTCCTCGTTTGGTCTCGAGGGGGAAATACCAGGATGGGTATGTTTGGTGGTAGTATCAGGTTGGTTCCGAATAGGTCTTTCTTATCCCTCTCTGATAGCCGACAGTTATATCGAGTCTCTATAGGTTGTTTAGTGCATGCCGCGCTGCCGCTTCAGTCCACCATACCTATGTAGGCGAGGACCGCCGAATTCTAGCCTCGCCGTGTACTGGCCTCAGTACTGACCGCTCTCTCTTTTTCCTTTGCCCTTTGTCGGCACCCCTTTTGTTTAAGCAGGTTTTGAGATCGACGTCGTTAGCAGGGTTACCCTTCCGGATTGGCCTGGGCAGGGTTATGGACGCCATTGGTTATTCTTCAGGGCTCTTAGACCCATTTGCATCTTGTCCGTCGTCGGACGCTGTATCATTTTCAAGGTGATTTGGATCTTTGTATTGTATATCCGTATTCCTGACTCTTTGAGTCGCTGTTGTATATATCTGTTCGGTGGGTTCCATCGTGGACAATTGTGTAATGGTATTACTTCATTTTTCACCCGCACGAAAGTGCCTGGTGGGCACCTTCGAATTGTTTCTATGCGGGTTTTGGTGGGAATCGCTGAAACTTGCATAGGGCCGATTTTGAGGGTGTTACAAGCTATTATAAATCTTATAGTATAAACCGAACATAAGCCAATAGTTTGATCCTTCTTTCTTCTCTTGATCACATTGTTGCATAAACAGTATATGTAAGCTGTAAAATATATGGTCACATTGTTGCATAAACAATAGTTTGAGCCTTCTTTCTTCTCTTGATCACATTGTTGATCATAGTTTTCTCTACGCGGCTGATCTTGTGCAGTGCTGCCGCGCCCCGGGGTCCCTGCGGTTGCTCTAAAGCTAGACTTCCGCAAGGCTTTCGACTCCGTCAATTGGGATGCTCTTGGGACCATTCTCTGAGCCCGTGGCTTCGGAGACCGGTGGTGCACCTAGATCTGTATCCTCCTCGAGACTGGAGAAGCCGCGGTGCTACTCAATGGCGTGCCTGGGCGGTGGATTAACTACAAGAATGGGTTGCGCCTAGGTGATCCGCTCTTGCCGTACCTTTTCTTGATTGTCGCCGACCTCTTGCGTCAGATGATCCCGAGGGACGCAGCTAAACACAGACTTCTTCACCCCCTTGTGGATGACCAGTCATGTCCCGTCATGCAATATGCGGATGACACGCTGCTGCTAGTGCGCGCCGACCCTGACCAGCTTCGTCGCCTCCGTGACATACTCCATGAATTCTCGGATGCGACCGGCCTCGTCATCAACTTCCACAAAAGCGCCTTTGTGCCTATCGGGGTGCCAGCCGCTGAGGCTTCCCGTTTGGCATGTATCCTGGGCAGCCCAGTCTCTTCGTTCCCCCATACATACTTGGGGCTCCTGCTGTCGGATCGGAAGCTTCCAGCATCCACACTGGACTACCTGGCCACGAAGATTGAGCGTTGCATCCCGCCGTGGCAGGTCCGTCCAACCTCTCTGGGTTCTAGGCTGACCCTCTCGGCGTCTGTGCTCTCCACATTGCCCGCTTTTGCTATGTCGGTGATGCAGCTGTCCAAGGGGACCATTGCCAAGATGGACCATCTGCGCCGCGGTATGCTCTGGAGCGCGATGTCCTCCTACTCCGGTGGTCCGTGCCAGGTCTCGTGGGATGTTGTCTGCCGCCTGCGCTCGGAAGGAGGGCTGGGAGTTGTCGACCTCACACTCCACAACACGTGCCTCCTCCTCAAGAAGTTGCATGCCGTCCTCTCCGGGCAACGCACGCCATGGGCGAACTGGGTCCGCTCTGCCTATCTATGCGCCCACCCCTTCCCTCCAACGCCTGTCCGGCAGATGTTCTCCTCGCTGTTGCCGCTGTACCGGGCCATCACCTCTATCTGTGTGGGCCACGGGCGTTCGGTCAACCTCTGGGCCGATAACTAGACCTTGTTAGGTGCGCTCTCGGCCGCGTTGTCGGCTGCCTACTCTCACATGGTCTGTCCCGCCGGGTCTGTTGCTGATGCGCTTGCTGAGCGTGCCCTGGTGCTCCGTACGCACGACAGAATCTCCGAGTCGGCGGCTACGGAGCTGCGCCTACTTCATGGTGCGCTTGACCGCCTTGCTGCATGTGGTTCTTTTGCTGACGATGAAAGATCCTTGGCGTGGGGGGGGACACGGAGGTTTCAGCGCCGGAGCAGTGTACAAGATGCTGAAAAGTTTTGGCTGTGTCACTCCCCTCCATGACTTGACCTGGGCAGGTTATGCGCCTCTTAAGGTCAAGGTGTTCATGTGGATACTGCGACACGACAAGATGCGCGCACGCGCTTTTCTGTGTCCCATCGGCTTCCTACGCACGGATGTCTGCCCCTTCTGCCCCCGCCGTGCGGAGACGCTCGAGCATCTCTTCTTCGCCTGCCCCCGTCTCCGCATCTTTTGGCGCCAGGTGCTTGGGCCTCGGCAGTGTGCCCTCCCCCTGACCGCTGACGCATCGTGGGAGTCGCTACGGGCCAGCAACCCTTCATGGAGCGCTCCAGTGTGCAACACTGTCCTCTCTGGAGTACTCTAGGTTGTCTGGAAAAGCAGGAACCGAATGGTTCTCGACACCGTCCTCCTCTCCACCTTGGCGATCCCCGAACAAGTTGTTGAGCACTTGCGCTTGTGGCGTGTGCATGTCCCTCCTCGAGTCAGCTATGAGTGTGTGGAACAATGGTGTGTGTCGCTTTTGTAAACAGGGGACCCCCACGGGCCTCTGCCTCGCTCCCTTCCCTTGTAACTCTTGATCTGTTTGTTTGACGGTTTTTCCGTCCGACTTAATGAAAATTCAGGTGGGCAGTTCACCTCCTGTTGTGCCGCTAAAAAAATATGGCCAGTTGTTTCTTCAGCACCATAGAGTAATGTAGCGTTCAAATGTTGGTCATTTTCTTCTTTAAAGATTATATCTAGTTAAAATTTTGCAATGCACAAGTAACCACAAGCCAATTATAATGTTATGATCCAACCATGACCCAACACTTTCACTGCATTAGGTGAACTGAGAAGAGATCTATATTGCTTTTATTTTTTGCAGTCCTATACCCTTGTCTCTGACATCTCCATGAGTAATAGCATTGTACCCTGCCACTAATAGCATTGTCTCTACCATCTCCATGTGTAACAACACTTTATTCCTCCACTAATACAGATCAACAGAGTTCAAAGTTCCGCAGAAGTCAAGATACATATGCCCTCATGCACAAGTATATTTAGAGAAAGTATCATTCATAATTGTTGAATAATAGAGCAATTTACCAAGCGAATTACCCATAATAAACGCTAGATAAAACATGATTAGAATAAAAGACAAAATACTAATTATGTGAAATAGCGAAAACATATTAAAACGGGTAACCAAACAGACTGCAAGACATAAGTCTTGAGATGCGATCAGAACAAGATTGATAAAGAAAACATACACGACAACGGCATCAGAAGAGGAACCGCCGGTGTTCGTGTTGGCACCGTCGTTAGCCATGTCGTCGAGGAAGAGGGTTCTGATGTCGGGGAAGAAGTCCTCGTTGGGGAAGACGTCGGCACAATCGGTATCCGAGAGGGAGTCCGTGATGAAGCGATGATACGATAGCGCTCCCCAAAACCTTATCGCCTTCTCGTCATGGACTCGAGCGGCGGGTCTCGGAGGCCTCTTGTCGGCTCGCGGTGCACACCACAAGACGGGATGGGAAGATCTAAGTAGCGCTTGCTCAGAATCGAGGCGCTAAGGGTTTGTGGCGGTGTATCTAAGAGGGCGCGACCTCTCTCTTATAGACATAGGCCCGATTCTTTTGGCGGCTTCTCAGAAGCGCCTACTGACTTCACGGGAAGCCGGTTTCAAAATTTTCCGAGGCTTCCAAATTAGTTTAGCCTTAACCACTTTAGAAGCCTCGTATTTTTTTTGAACCGGCTTCCCCAGAAAGCTGGTGGTAGGACAGCTTCTCGAAGAAGCCGTCAAAAGAACTGGGCCATAGAGGGGTAGGCAGACAGGCTGCGCTGAAGATGAAACGAACGGACAGAAGTTGAAACGAATAGGCAGCAGCCCACCGGGCAGCCTCCACTCAGCTCATATTTATTTAGCCCGTATTAAAAGTCCAAAACGTTTCAATTTATGTATGACTTTTCATATACCATTCATGCGTGGCAAAATAAAGCTCGGCTCGGCGAGATTCCCGCAACTCGCAACCCGCGGCACGCGCGCGTCGTGACAAGGCAGGGCGAGGCGAGCGAGGAGGAGGAGGAGCGCGCGTGTGGAACTCTCTCCTTCTCCTTCTCATCCTTTTACCAAGTGGTAGGAGAGATCACCTTATAAACTGGTCCAACTTCCACTCAACTAGCAATGTGGGACTAAACATTTGTCCTTGCAGCTCTTGAATGGGCCATGGGCCACATGGGCCTCTAGGATTTTCAGGATTATTGAAATTGAAGAAATGGAAAATGGGCTGAAAATTTTGGGCCAACAAAATCCCACAGATCCCGAGGCACATGTAATTTGCCTTTGGTTCAAAACACTTGTTTATATAGATCATCAGAGGAGCTGTAAGTTGAACTTCCACCTAGAATTCTAAGCTACACTAGGTTGCGACTTATACAGTGGACTATGCCTTGAACTGCAAGTTTGCTGCAACCTAGCTTCACACGAAGCCTTGACCGATACTGGGCTACCGTGAGACTTCCCCGCGGGTGGAGCTTATGTGTCATACTCCATGGCCTTTCATGAGTTTATTAGAGAGCACCCAACTCTCATAGACTGCAACATTTGACAGTCATACTCATATAGGTGTGTTCTCCAATAGATGTTCTGCAGGACAACATCTCTGCTTAAGATTAAGCCATTTAGAACACATTAAGATAAAATCAACCTGCCGTGCAGAATAGGAAAATTATTGCATCTTCACGGAGTGGTGTTCATTAAAGTGGGAATACTTTCCTCTCAGTCTACCAACAACTTGTCTCCCAATTCTAATTCACGGGATCTCCGATCACATATATTGGTTTGCCACTGTCGAAAACTCATAGTGTGGGTCTCATACCCATCTCCTTCGATGCATTTTCTATCACATTGCGTGATAGTCCCTTTGTGAAGGGATATGCCAGGTTCTTAGATGTTTGGATATAATCCAATGCAATAACTCCGGAGTTTCTCATTTTCCTGACAGATTTTAGTCTCCTCTTCACATGTCTTGAGTACTTCATATTATCCTTAGAACTGTTCACCTTAATAATCACAGTTTGATTATCACGGTTCATTGGAATTACGGGTATAGGTTTTTCAACCACAGGTAAGTCCATCAAGAGTTCACGAAGCCACTCTGCTTCACTTGGCCGTGTCTAGTGCTGTGAGTTCTGCTTCCATAGTTGACCTCGTTAAGATGGTCTGCTTGCAAGACTTCCAAGAAACAGCGCCACCACCAAGTGTGAAAACATATCCACTCGTGGCCTTTATCTCGTCATCATCAGATATCCAATTTGAATCACTATAACCCTCTAGTACCCTCGGATACCCGGTATAGTGTATGACATAGCTAGCAGTGCCTTTTAGATATCGCATAACTCTCTCAAGAGCATGCCAGTGATCATCTCCTAGATTTGAAACAAATCGACTGAGTTTGCTTATAGCAAAGGCGATGTTAGGCCTCGTGGCACTAGCTAAATACATAAGCGAGCCAATGATTTGAGAGTATCTTAGTTGGTCTCTAGCATTTCCTCGATTCTTTCGAAGCAACACTAGGATCATACGGTGTAGGAGAAAAATTGACGTCGCTATACCCGAAACGACTCAAGATCTTTTCCACATAGTGGGACTGAAGCAGTGTAATCCCACCATCATCATCTCTCAATAGCCTGATGTTCAGGATGACATCTGTTGGAGATATGCCCTAGAGGCAATAATAAATGTAGTTATTATTATATCTTTGTGTTTATGATAAATGTTTACATTCATGCTATAACAGTATTAACAAGGAAACATTAATACTTGTGTGATTTGTAAACTAAATAAGAGTCCCTAGTAAAGCCTCTTCATAATACTAGCTTGTTGGTTAATAGATGATTGTGGTTTCCCTATCATGAACATTGAGATGTTATTAACAACAAGATCATATCATTAGGAGAATGGTATGAAAGACATACTCCTATAGATAAGCGTAGCATAAAGATCAAGTCATTTTAATAGTTCAATTGCTATAAGATTTCTGATACATAGTAACCTAATTCCTTCGACCATGAGATCATGCTTATCACCATCACCGGAAGGATGCTTTGATGACATCAAACACCACACCGTAACTGGGTGGCTATAAAGGTGGCATTGAGTGTTCGGAAAGTATGGGTTGAGACACATGGATCAAGAGTGGGATTTGTCCATCCACATGACGGATAGATATACTCTAGGCCCTCTCGATGGAATGTCATCCAATTAGCTTGCAAGCATGTGACTGGCTCACAAGGGATCACATACCACGGGAACGAGAAAAGAGTACTTATCGGTAACGAGGTTGAACTAGGTATGCAGAGATACCGACGATCAAAACCTCGGATAAGTAAACTATCGTGGGACAAAGGGAAATTGGTATCGTATGTAAGTGGTTAATTCGATCGCAAAGTAATCATAGAAATATTTGGGAGCCATATGAATTTCCAGATTCCTCTATTGGTTATTGTTCGGAGAAGTGTCTCGATCATGTCCGCATAATTCACGAACCATAGGGAGACACACTTAAGGATTCGATGTTGTTGAGTAGTTATGGAATGATGAGTAAGAGACCAAATGTTGTTCGGAGTCTCGGATGGGATCCGGGATATCACTAGGAGATCCGGAATGGTCCGGAGAATAAGATTCATATAAGGAAAGTCATGTTTCGGAGTTGGGGAATGATTCCGGTGTTTTCATCGGGAATGTTCTAGAAGGTTCTAGAAGGTCCGGCACTCCGGAGGGGAAGGGTACATGAATGTGTCATGACAATGTGGAATGGTTGCATCATGTACTAGGTATCATGGCTGAGCAAAATACAGGGATAAATCAAATCCTAGTTTGAAAAGTCAAATGCCAATTTGAAAAGTCAAATGGCAGTTTTGCTTGGTGGAGGGAGAGTAGGAAACCTACTTGGGGAGGAGTTCCTCTCCCTCCACCCACCGGCCAAGGAGGCCGACTTGGGGGAGGACTCCCTCCCCTTGGCCGGCACCCTCCCGCCTATAAAATAAGGGGCAGGGGTGCCCCCTCTTCCCTACACCTCTCTCCACCAAAACCCTAGCCCTAGCCGCCGGCCACCACAAGTCGCCGCCGCCCTAGGGTTTGCCCTAGCCGCCGAGTTGGGGCTCTCCCCAAGCCCTAGACGCTGGCCTAGCCTCCTCCCTTGGTTCCTCTGAACCCTAGATCGCCAAGGCCTCTCTCATAGTCCACCATACTCGCTCCGGCTTAAGGCGAAGCCTGAGATCTCCCTCTACTTCGGTACCACTTGTCGTCTTTTAGGAATCGCAAGGAGAGTGCTACAACCTCCATTTTCTTTGGAACAAGGGAGAGGAAGGTCTTCATCAGTCCCGACGATGTGACCATCATTGCGGAGCTTACCGAACGCAGCCCCGGAAGGATCGTCTACGCGATCTTGAGATCGGCAAGAGTACGACTACATCACCCACGAGAATCTGCTCTCATTAAACACTTTGGAATCTTCGAGGGTGAGTTCCTCTATCGACTCGTTGCTACAATCTAGTAGATAGATCTTGGCTTGTTTGTTTGCATGCGGTAGAATTTTTTTGTTTTCCATGCTACGAACCCCTACAGTGGTACCAGAGACGTGTCTATATGTAGATCTGTTGCACGAGTAGAAAACAATGGTCATTGTGGGCGGTGGTGCTTTTATTATCAATTTCTTCTTGTGTACTTTGCATCTTGTGGTATGATGGGATGAAGCGGCCCGGGCTAACCTTACATGACATCGTTCATGAGACTTGCTCCACGCTCAACATGCAACTTGTATTGCATAAGTGGCTTTGCGGGTGTCTGTCTCTCCCATTATAGTATAGATCCAATTTACCACCGGCACTTGATAGTTCAAACATCAACGTTGTGGTTCTTGTTCGTAAGTTAGATCGACACTTATTGAAAGCCCCAAACCACGTAAAATATGCAAAGAAAATTAGAGGCGTCTAACTTTGTTTTGCAGGGGTGTGCTGTGATGTGATATGGCCATGATTGTGGTTATATTTGATATATGCAATGTTCTTTATTGTAAGTTGGCAACCGGCAAGAGCCATATGGTTGTTTTTTAAATTCTGGTAAGACCCGCGTATCTATTCAAAGTCTCTACTATATTATATTATAATTTATGTTGAGGTGGTTTTTGTCTCTTGGTCCTTACGTCCGTCGTACGTCAACCGAAAAAACGTAGAGACCGGATCGGCATTGGCCGTGAGATCGTAAACAACTCTGCTCCTTGTCGGTCTCCAAAACCAATCCCTCGCTCGCTCCCTACCTATACATCCCCAACACCGAGCGCTTACATGGCTCCCGGCCCCGGTGACCTACGCCTAGCGCGCTGCAGCAACCCAATCAGCGCGCTGCCCCATCTCCGTGACTCGTGCCGCCATCTGCTCCCCCGCCCCCAGGTCCCTGCTCAACCGGAGATCCTCCCCGTGCCGCCTAGGATCCTTGGCGCGTGGCCTCCGAAGCCCCGACGAAGCAGCAAGTCCCGGGCCTCCACGCCAAGGTTTAGCACGTCGAGGGTGGCCACTTGGCCAGCTAAGAGCGAGGATGACCTCCATGCCTATCCCCATTTTTCTCGAGCGCAGAAGTGGATGAATTGGACGCCCCGGCCGGTCCCTCGCTACAGCCTTGGGCCTCCGCAAGGAAGTGTTGCTCGCGATTTTGCTGAACACAATTAGAGAGAGTTGGGGACGAGCTCGATTGGAGGGGATGGGGACTCCCAGCACGGGAGGGAAGATAGCCGAAGGGGGTGGAGGGAGGATGAAGAGCTACGGGAAAGAGGCGCCGGCCCGTGCGGCAAACAGATCCTACAGGCGGCAGCTTGGGCCTGGGTGCACTCCCCGCGCTCGTCAACGGCCAAGACCAGCGTGGAATAGGAACGGATGTCGATTCGAGCTCTCCTCACCTGTAGATGCTGCTCTAGAGCATGGAGATTATCCATGGACTATTTAGGCAATGGAATAAATCACAGAATTAAACTAGCAGCTAAAAAATTCATCACGGACTAAACCCATCGGTTGCCAATGGAGTACAGATCACCTGGTGTCCAGATCGCCGGCTAGAGCAGAAGGGCCGTCGGCGTCCTTCGGCAGCAACGAGAATCCTATGCGCGCGGTCCATGTTCAGGATCCATTCGCACTGCTAAAAAATATGTATACAAATTTAGATGCCCGCTCTGTCTCTTGCCCTAATCCTTCCATGCCCTTTATTTTCTTTAAAAAAAAGAGAGGCTTGTGGATGCTCTACTAATTCGACAATATTCACACTCTGTAAGAAATTCACTCTACCAGGTTTTTCGATGCTAATCTAATACCTATCTCAGGGAGATGTAGTACTACTGCTGCTTGTGCACCCGAACAAACAATACGGAGAAGCATCTCTACCTTTAAACATGGCTGTTGTTGGCCCTTTTCTGAAATTGTTGTCAGCTTGATACAGTTTCAAATTAACTGAACTTGAGTTCACGAGGATTCATAGAAAGTGCAAGGTTTTATGGTAACTGAATTTGTGTTATGTATGTTACAACATTAGTCTCAGAAACTCAATCCAATCATGCACTCTACTTATTGGAGCCACCGCTACAGGTCATTCTTTGCAAAATTATTGTTACACTCTGTACTATATTGATTATGGAGTTAGCTTGAGAAATACTTCCTTCGCTCAGAAATATAAGACATTTTAAATTTATGAAATAAATGTATCTAGATGCCTTTTAGTGTATAGATTTACTCTGAACCTCTACGAAGCTATACACTAAAAGATGTCTAGATAGATTGGATTCACAAACCTAAAACATCTTATATTTATGAACGGAGGGAGTACAAGTGTTAGAACTTGTTAGCTACCAACTTGAATAGACCTATTTGAATTTTGGCATGAAGCGAATGTTTAACAATGTTGTGGCGAAAGACTCGATCAATATGGGACCCTTCGCCAAGAAGAGCCGAAGCCAGTTACCGCACACGTGTCATCGTTGTTAAACGCAGGAGAAAAACAATTTTTTCATGCCCCCTTTTATCCAAATCTACCAGAAACGATTCAGACATCACTGGTTATGCAATTTTCACGTGCATTATTCAAATGTTCCGAGAGGAAAGAGGCTTGAAAAGGTCACGCTATAATCATTACAAGAAAGTAACGCTAGGCGATATTTTTTAAAAGTCAGCCATAAGCTGTGTGAGACGCATATATCTCGTAAATTATACATGTTTCATTTAATATATCTGAATCTATATTTTGTTGGACTGTAGCAACGCACGGGCATTCAACTAGTAGTTGTAATAGTTGAAGCTGGTGGACGACAACCATGGAGCGGCGTCATTGACCTTAATGCAATGCCGGTGATGATGGAGATCATGTTCGTGCTTGAATATGGAGATCGGAAGCACAAAGAAGAAAGGTCATATCATATCACATATTATGAATTGCATGTGATGTTAATCCTTTATGCATCTTATATTGCTTAGTTAACGACGGTAGCTTTATAAGATGATCCCTCATGCACATAAATTTCAAGTTTTAAAGTGTTATCCTTAATAAGCACCGTTGCTAAAGCTTGTTGTTTCGAAGCACCACGTGATGATCGGGTGTGTTAGATTCTACAAGTGCATACAACGTGAGCAAGCCAGATTTGCTCATGCGGAAGCTAAGGTTTGATCTTGACGAGCCTAGCATGTACAGACATGGTCTCGGAACACGGATCACCGAAAGGTAAATCATGAATCATATAGTAGATATGATGAACATGTCGATTGTTCGCCATTGAAGCTACATCAACTCTTGTGAAGATCGGTTTTGATGTGGTGGATTTGGTTCGTGTGATCACTAAAACAATGTGAGGGATATTGTTTTGAGTGGGAGTTCACCTAGATTAATTTAACTATTAATTAGAACTCAATTTTCATAAATTTAGTCTAAACTATTGCAAATATGTTGTAGATCAATGGCGGCCCCTACCATCAATTTTAATGCGTTCCTAGAGAAAGAAAAGTTGAAAAACAATGGAAGCAACTTCGCGGATTGGTTCCGCAATTTGAGGATTGTCCTCAATCTTTGGTAATTTGACCTATGTGCTTGATGCCATTTGGGTGACCGCTGCGGTGATGCTACCGATGAGTAAAGAACGTTTACCTCGCTCGAAAGAATCAGTACTCCACAGTTCAGTGTGCTATCTTGTATGGTTTTGAATCGGAGCTTTAGAAAAGGTTTGAGAACCATGACCCACATGATATTGTCCATGAACTCAAATTGATATTTGAGACTCACGCGGCAGTTGAGAGTTATGAGGCTTCTGAAAAGTTCTTTAACTGCAAGATGGAAGAGGGCAGCTCCATCAGTGAGCATGTGCTTAAGATGTCTAGGCACGCAAACAAACTCCAAATCTTGGGTATAGTGATTCCTAATGCTTTGGGGATTTACCGTGTCCTCCAATCACTGCCACCAAGTTACAAGAACTTTGTGATGAACTACAATATGCAAAGCATGAACAAGAAGTTGCCAGAACTCTTCTCCATGTTAAAATCTACAGAAGTGGAGATCAAGAAAGAGCATCAAGTGTTGTTGGTCAATAAGACCACCAAATTCAAGAAAGGCAAGTCTAAGCAAAAGGGAAACTTCAAAAAGGGTGGTAAGAAAGTTGCCACACCGGCGAAGAAGACCAAAGCTGGACCTAAGCACGATCTTGAATGATTTTCTTTGCAAGGGAGAGGTCCTTTGGGCGGAATTGCCCAAAGTACTTGGCGGATTTGAAGAACGACAACATCAAGAAGAAAGGTATATCCGATATACATGTTATTGATGTGTATCTCACTAGTACTCGTAGTAGTGCAGGTATTTAATCTTGGTTCGGTTGCTCATATTTGTAACTCGAAGCAGTCTTTGCGAAATAAACGGAAGCTAGCGAAGAACAAGGTGACGATGCGTGTTGGAAATGTATCAAAGGTTGATGTGATCGCGGTCGGCACGCTACCTCTTCATCTACCATCGGGATTAGTTTTATACTTAAGTAATTGTTATTTGGTGCCTGCGTTGAGCATGAACATTATATCGGGATCTTGTTTATTGCGAGACGGTTACTTGTTTAAGTCCGAGAATAATGGTTGTTCGATTTATATGAGTAATATGTTTTATGCACATGCACCTTTGATAGATGGTCTATTCTTATTGAATCTCGATTGTAGTAATACACACATAAATAAAAATTGAGGCTAAACGTTTGAAATTGAGCGATAACTCGACCTATATGTGGCACTATTGTCTTGGTCATATAGGAGTGAAGCGTATGAAGAAACTCCATTCCGATGGACTTCTTGAATCACTTGATTTCGAATCACTTGAAATATGCGAAGCATGTCTGATGGGTAAAATGACTAAGACTCCATTTTTTGGTATGATGGAGCGAGCTACGGACTTATTGGAAATCATACATACCGATGTGTGTGGTCCAATGAGTGTAGCATCGCGCGGTGGTTATCGTTATGTTCTTACCTTCACGGATGACTTGAGTAGATATGGGTATATCTATTTCATGAAACATAAGTCTGAAACTTTCGACAAGTTTAAGGAATTTCAAAGTGAGGTAGAGAATCAACGTAACAAGAAGATTAAATTTCTACGTTCTGATCGTGGAGGTGAATATCTAAGTTACGAGTTTGGCGAGCATTTGAAGAAATGCGGAATACTTTCTAATTGACACATGGGAACACCACAACGTAATGGTGTGTCCGAACGTCGTAATCGAACTCTCTTAGATATGGTTCGTTCTATGATGTCACTTATAGATTTACCGCTATCGTTTTGGGGTTATGCATTAGAAACAACCGCATTCACTTTAAATAGGGCACCATCTAAATCCGTTGAAATGACACCGTATGAATTATGGTTTGGGAAGAAACCTAAATTGTCGTTCCTTAAAGTTTGCGGTTGTGAAGCCTATGTAAAGAAGTTACAGCCGGACAAGCTCTAACCCAAAGCGGAAAAATGTGTCTTCATAGGATACCCGAAGGAAACTATTGGGTATACCTTTTATCATAGATCCGAGGGCAAAATCTTCGTTGCCAAGAATGGATCCTTTCTAGAGAAAGAAATTCTCTCGAAAGAAGTGACTGGAAGGAAATTAGAACTCGACGAGGTTGTCGAACGTTCTCTCGAACTTGCGAGTAGCGCAGCACTGGAAGTAGTTTCTGTGGCGCCTACACCAATAAGAGAGGAAGCTAATGATGATGATCATGAAACTTTGGTTGAAGTTGCTACAGAACCTCGTAGATCAACGAGAACTCGTACCACTCCTGATTGGTATGATCCCGTTATGAGTGTCATGTTGGTGGACAACACCGATGACCCTGCGAGAGGAAGCGATGATGAGCCCAGATTCCAATAAATGGCAAGATGCCATGAAATCCGAGATTGGATCCATGTACGAAAACCGAGTATGGACTTTGGTGGACTGACCGGATGGCCGGAAGGCTGTCGAGAACAAATGGATTTTCAAGAAGAAAACAGATGCTGATGGTAATGTTACTGTCTATAAAGTTCGACTTGTCGCAAAAGGGTTTCGACAAATTCAAGGAGTTGACTACGATGAGACTTTCTCACCAGTAGCGAAGTTAAAGTCTGTGAGGATTATGTTAGTAATCGCTGCATATTACGATTGAGATATGGCAGATGGATGTCAAAACGGCGTTCCTCAATGGAGACATTGATGAAGAGTTGTATATGATGCAACCCAAAGGTTTTGTCGATCCTAAAGACGCTAACAAGGTATGCAAACTTCAACGGTCCATATATGGGTTGAAGCAAGCATCCCGAAGTTGGAATCAACGTTTTGATAAAGTAATCAAAAGTTTTGGTTTTATACAAACTTATGGAGAAGCCTGTATTTACAAGAAAGTGAGTGGGAGCTGTGTAGCATTCTTAATACTATATGTAGATGACATATTGTTGATTGGGAATGATGTAGACCTTCTTAATAGTGTCAAGGAATATTTGAATAATAGTTTTTCAATGAAAGATCTTGGCGAAGCAGCTTACATATTAGGCATAAAGATTTATAGAGATAGATCGAGACGCCTAATATCATTGTCACAAAGTACATATTTGGACAAAGTTCTAAAGAGGTTTGGAATGGAAGATAGCAAGAAAGGGTTCTTGCCCATGTTGCTAATCGACCTTGAGTAAAACTCAAAGTCCTGCAACGAGAAGATAGATAAAGAATGAGTAAGACTCCTATGCCTCAGCCATAGGATCTCTAATGTATGCCATGCTATGTACTAGACCCGACATTGCATATCTTTGTTAGTTTGACTAGCAGATATCAAAGTGATCCAGAGTGGATCATTGGACAATGATCAAAAACATCCTTAAGTACTTGAGAAGAACTAAGGATATGGTTCTTTCTTATGGAGGTGATGAACAACTCGTTGTTAATGGTTACACCGATGCTAGTTGGAACACCGATCCAGATGATTCTAAATCTCAATCTGGATACGTATTTACTTTGAATGGTGCAACAGTTAGCTGGAGGAGTGCAAAGCAAAGCATTGTGGTGAGATCTTCAACTGAATCGGAATACATAGCTGCTTTGGAGGCTTCACAAGAAGCGATATGGATGAAGGAGTTCATTTCAGAGCTCGGTGTGGTTCCAAGTGCGCTGGACCCAATGTCTATCTACTGTGATAACATGGGCGCCATAGCCAATGCGCAAGAACCAAGGTCACACAAGAAGCTGAAGCACATCAAGTTATGTTTTCACGCTATTCGAGAACATGTACAAGATGGTGACATAAAGATTTGCAAAGTACACACAGATCTGAATGTGGTGGATCCATTGACTAAACCTCTCCCGAGGGCAAAACATGACCAACACCAAACTGCCATGGGTGTTCGGTATATTACCATGTAATATAGATTAGTTGACTCTAGTGCAAGTGGGAGACTGTTGGAGATATGCCCTAGAGGCAATAATAAATGTATTTATTATTATATCTTTGTGTTTATGATAAATGTTTACATTCATGCTATAACAGTATTAACAAGGAAACATTAATACTTGTGTGATTTGTAAACTAAATAAGAGTCCCTAGTAAAGCCTCTTCATAATACTAGCTTGTTGGTTAATAGATGATTGTGGTTTCCCTATCATGAACATTGAGATGTTATTAACAACAAGATCATATTATTAGGAGAATGGTATGAAGGACATACTCCTATAGATAAGCGTAGCATAAAGATCAAGTCATTTTAATAGTTCAATTGCTATAAGCTTTCTGATACATAGTAACCTAATTCCTTCGACCATGAGATCATGCTTATCACCATCACCGGAAGGATGCTTTGATGACATCAAACACCACACCGTAACTGGGTGGCTATAAAGGTGGCATTGAGTGTTCGGAAAGTATGGGTTGAGACACATGGATCAAGAGTGGGATTTGTCCATCCACATGACAAATAGATATACTCTGGGCCCTCTCGGTGGAATATCAGCCAATTAGCTTGCAATCATGTGACTGGATCACAAGGGATCACATACCACGGGAACGAGAAAAGAGTACTTATCGGTAACGAGGTTGAACTAGGTATGCAGAGATACCGACGATCAAAACCTCGGATAAGTAAACTATCGTGAGACAAAGGGAAATTGGTATCGTATGTAAGTGGTTCATTCGATCGCAAAGTAATCGTAGAAATATGTGGGAGCCATATGAATTTCCATATTCCTCTATTGGTTATTGTTCGGAGAAGTGTCTCGATCATGTCCGCATAATTCACGAACCGTAGGGAGACACACTTAAGGATTCGATGTTGTTGAGTAGTTATGGAATGATGAGTAAGAGACCAAATGTTGTTCGGAGTCTCGGATGGGATCCGGGATATCACGAGGAGATCCGGAATGGTCCGGAGAATAAGATTCATATAAGGAAAGTCCTGTTTCGGAGTTGGGGAATGATTCCGGTGTTTTCACCGGGAATGTTCTAGAAGGTTCCGGAAGGTCCGTCACTCCGGAGGGGAAGGGTACATGAATGTGTCATGACAATGTGGAATGGTTGCATCATGTACTAGGTATCATGTCTGAGCAAAATAAAGGGATAAATCAAATCTTAGTTTTAAAGTCAAACGCCAATTTGAAAAGTCAAACGACAGTTTTGCTTGGTGGAGGGAGAGTAGGAAAACTACTTGGGGAGGAGTTCCTCTCCCTCCACCCGCCGAACAAGGAGGCCGACTTGGGGGAGGACTCCCCCCCCCTTGGACGACGCCCTCCCACCTATAAAAGAAGGGGCAGGGGTGCCCCCTCTTCCCTACACCTCTCTCCACCAAAACCCTAGCCCTAGCCGCCGGCCACCACAAGTCGCCGCCGCTCTAGGGTTTGCCCTAGCCGCCGAGTTGGGGCTCTTCCCAAGCCCTAGACGCCGGCCTAGCCTCCTCCCTTGGTGCCTCTAAACCCTAGATCACCAAGGCCTCTCTCATAGTCCACCATACTCGCTCCGGCTTAAGGCGAAGCCCTGCGAGATCTCCCCTCTACTTCCGGTACCACGCCGTCGTGCTGCCGGAATCACGAGGAGAGTGCTACAACCTCCGCTGCCTGCTGGAACAAGGGAGAGGAAGGTCTTCATCGAGTACCAAACGTGTGACCGATCTGAAAGCTGCTAGGACGCAGTAGAAGGATCGTCTACGCGATCTTGAGATCGGCAAGAGTACGACTACATCACCCACGAGAATCTGCTCTCGTTAAACACTTTGGAATCTTCGAGGGTGAGTTCCTCTATCGAGTTGCTACAATCTAGTAGACCGATCTTGGCTTGTTTGTTTGCATGCGGTAGAATTTTTTTGTTTTCCATGCCACGAACCCCTACAACATCAGCTACTCCCAGATCCTTCATCTCAAAGGAACGAGATAAGAAATCTTTTACCTCCTTAATTGCATTAAGGTTGGTTCCGAAAATCAGTATGTCATCAACATACAAACAAAGGATGACTCCCTCACCCCCACCATGGCGATAGTATACATGACATGGTTATACCCCGCGGGTACATGATCTCAGCATACCTGGTCTAGCCCAAGGAAGGCCCACGGCAAATATACACCGGCCCACGAAGACTTTTGGGTGGCCCAGGCCCATGACGCCTTCGGATCCTTGGAGAGCAAGACTAGAGTAGATAGGAAATTCAAAGGGGTAAAACCCTAGAACTTGTAACCGACTAGGTCTATGCCCGAGACCTGCCTAAGTCTATATAAAGGCCAGGAGGGCACGACCTAGATCTCTCGACTCATACTTTCGCATACACACCTCCACGCCAGATTGCATCTGCGCACCCCTGTAATCACCGGTTCCGCCGTAATCAAGAGCAGACAAGCAGGAGTAGGGTTTTACCTCCGGGGGCCTGAACCTGGGTAAACCTCATGTCCCGTATTGCTTGTTTGCTAACCGTTTCGCGATCTCCAGCATCCCCATCTTCTCCAAAACCCAAGTCCATAACAATGGGCATTGATGAGATCAAACCTCGTTAATTTGCGCCGTCTGTGGGAACTGGGGACGCTGATTGTGCGATCGTGACGGTCCCAACCCGATCGATCTACAACTCTGCGACGACGGAGAGTCAACTCCTCTTCGGCGCTTTCGACTTCATCGCCCACTCACCGGCCACCATGGAGGACTTCGAGCCCATAGGCGACGGACTCGAAATCCTGTTCGGGAACTTCTGCTTCCAGGTGGGGCAAACTGGCACCCTCCTCCTCCCTGAGCGGGTGGCCCTACCATCAATCAGGCCCGCTTCATGGGCCCAACCCCCTGTGCTACGCACAACATCATCAACAGATGATTCCTATGACAGCAGCAGCTGCAACTCCGACCTGTGCGATCCGCCGTCGGATGAAGGGACCTACGGTTCCGGATCCGAAAGCTGCGGCAGCAGCAGACCAATCTACGAGCGCTACCAATGCGCCGTAGTCATCCAGGGCGACGTGGATCAGCAAACACCCAACCTGCCGCCCAACCCGACACCTAACCCGCCAGATCAAAACGGCGGAAACAGAAGAAGCCAGCCCCCCCCCCCCACCCGAAGGGGACAACAACGGCCATGTCATCCGCCTTAGCAAAGAAGGATGGGCCCAGGCACGCGCCACCGTGGCGGGCGACATAGTCCTGCCTGCAGACTCCTCACGGGATCTGCTGATGGCCTACCATCTGCTCCTGATCGAGGAGCACAAGAAGCAGGTCAAGATGCAGGAGGTGCTTGACAAACGCAAGCAAGCAGCCTCAGAGTCCAGCGCGCGACGAGCTGCGCTCTCCGCCATGGGCATCGGATCCAGCTCGAATGGCAACCACGGCAACAAGCACCTCTCCCGAACGGAGAACATGGACCCCAAGGATCGCCGTGAGGTGACCTGAACACTCAACGCATCCTTCATGGAGATGGATGCCGACAACAACATCATCCCGAAGACACCACAAGCTGCGATAATAGCAGCCACTGCGTACCTCATGGCCCACCCACCTCCGGAGGGGGACCCGAAGAGAGCCATGCACAAGTCCTCACTCACCGGACTCGGACTCGTCGGAGCTGCGCTCCATCAAGAAACTCCTACGGAGCCGAAAAAGAAAGCTACGGTCAGGTTCAACCGCAGCCCCACTCCTTCATCCGAAGAAGAGGACCATGACCT
This sequence comes from Avena longiglumis, assembly GCA_030063025.1. Taxonomy (NCBI): domain Eukaryota; kingdom Viridiplantae; phylum Streptophyta; class Magnoliopsida; order Poales; family Poaceae; genus Avena; species Avena longiglumis. The sequence continues at coordinate 447,344,271 of CP125974.1, read as the reverse complement.
TCCTTGAAGGCACAAAAGCTCACGTCATCGCAGCCGCGATTACGACGCCAGAGACGCGCTAACACAGGGCAAAATCGACAAAGCGCGAGCTAAGCGCGCATGCTCGTCTGAATCCGAGATGGACGAAGACGAATGAGAACTCTGCAGAGCCCGGTGCTTCAGCAGATCTGTCCGAAGGACACGGATGCCGCGAAATTTCAAGCTTCCTTCGGATACTCCCAAGTTCAATGGCACACAAGACCCAAAATCATGGCTCAGCGACCACCTGTCATCCGTCAAATTACACGGCGGAAACAAGGAAACCGCCATGCAATGCCTTCAGCTGCAGCTGACAGGTGCATCCCGGATCTGTCTTAGCAGCCTATCTTCAGGGTCCATCCGAAGCTAGGAGAATCTAGCTTACAGCTTCATCCGAAACTTCAAGGGAACCAGCAAGAGGCCCGCCTCAATCGAGGAGTTGCGGGCCTGCACTCAACGAACGGGCGAATCCATTCACTCGTACATACTACGCTGGTCCAACACCAAAAACTCCACAGCGCACATCTCCGAAGAGAGGGCCATCGACGCCTTCAAGGACGGCGTCAAGCGCCAAGACTTCAAGGAGGAACTCGGGCGCGTCAAGCCCAACACACTCGACCACCTCATGGACATCGCCAACAGGTGGGCTGACGGCGAAGATTCTGTCCACCGAGCGCAATCGGAAGAAGAGGACGACTACGGCTGACGACGAGAGCGTCGTAGCAAGAGGAGATCACGCGTCTACGACGATCGCGATGGACCCGACATCGTCGCGGCCGGCTACGCCGATCGCCGCAACAACGCCAACCGCAACAGCGGAGGATACCGCGGAGGAAACTTCCGCGATGGAGGGCGCCCAGCACAGTCGTGGCAGCGCTGCGATCGTGACAACGGACCCTCAGCATATGAAAAACTTTCGGGTCCATGCACCATTCACTTCTACATCGACAAGCATGATGGCAAGAAGAAGGCAACCCACATGCTCAAGGACTGCCGCGAGTTCCAGAAGCTCAGCGAAAGCATGGTCCAGATGAGGCAACAAGCTCCACTTCCTGGATTCGGAAACGCACCCGCGCCAGGTGAGATAGCGCATGGAGCTCCTCCACCGCCACCTGTAGGAGGCCCGAACCAACCAGTCGCACCAGCACAGAACAACGCTGGGAACGGGTATCCCCCGCCGAAAGGAGAACTGATGATCTATAAGGGGCGCCCCACGAATAGGGTGCGAAAGAAAATCACCCGTCAGATCAACCTGGCCGTGGCAACTCCACCCGCCATCCCTGAGTACCTCAGCGGATCGGAGTCCTGCATCACGTTCAGTCGTTCGGATCACCCTTGCCAGATCCCTCGCCCATGTCATGCTGCCCTGGTGCTAGAGGCGCAGATCGGAGGTTTCAGATGAGCCGCGTCTTCATGGACGGCGGCAGCGGCATCAACCTGATGTTCGCAAGTACTCTAGCAGCAATGTGGATCCGCATGCAGCACGAACGATCGGACACAACGTTCCGGCATCGTCCTAGGAAAGGCATATTCCCCTGGGCAAAATATGGCTCGGCGTCATCTTGATGGCGAAAACTTCCGACTCGAGCGGCTCGAATTCGAAGTGGTGGACTGGCCATCACAATACCACGCCATCCTCGGGCGTGTAGCATTCGCAAGATTCTTGGTTGTCCCACATTACGCATACCTGCTACTCAAGATGCTAGGACCAAAGGGCGTCATCACAGTCCACGGGAGCTTCACCTCCAAGACGGCGCTGATCGCCAACGACCTCATCCCCGCATAGGAAGGCGCGCTCGTCGAATTCCTCCATGAGCGCTGGGAAATCTTCGCCTGGTGTCATGCGGACATGCCAGGAGTTCCCAGGGAATTCGCCGAGCACGCACTCAACGCCTTTCCAGACACCAAGCCCGTCAAGCAGTCCATCCGGAGACTGTTCGAGCCACGGGCCGAAGCCATCGGGAAGGAAATAAACAGGCTATTCGCTGCAGACTTCATCAGGGAGATAAAAGAAAGCGAATGGCTCGCAAATACAGTGATGGTTCCCAAGAAGGACACAGATATCCTGCGGATGTGCGTGGACTTCACGTCGCTGAAAAAGCACTGCCTAAAGGACCACTTCCCTCTTCCTCGGATCAACCGGATCATCAATTCGACTGCAGGATGCGAGAAACTCTCCTTCCTCGACGCCTACTCAGGCTACAACCAGATTCGACTCAAGGTCAAAGATCAAGAGAAAACGGCGTTTATCACACCGTTCGGAGTGTTCTGCTACAACACAATGTCCTTCGGGCTAAAGAACACAGGTGCCACGTACCAGCGATGCATGCAGGCATGCCTGAAGGACCAGATCGATCGTAACGTCCAAGTCTATGTCGACGACATAGTCATCAAAACTAGGGAGGCGAAAACGCTCATCGACGATCTTCGCGAGACGTTAGATAATCTTGACCGCTACAGGATCAAGCTCAACCCTGAAAAGTGCGCCTTCGGCGTCCCATCAGGACAGCTCCTTGGTTACTTCATCTCCCAGCGAGGGATCAAGGTGAACCCAAAGAAAATCCGGGCCATCATGGCGATGGAGAAGCCGAAAAACCTCAAGGGTGTCCATCAGCTCGCAGGACAAATAGCGGCATTGAGCAGATTCATTAGCCGCATGGGCAAGCAGGCCCTGCCATTCTACCAGCTGCTACGCAAGGCAGATAAATTCGAGTGGACGCCCGAAGCCGATGATGCGTTCGAAAGTCTCAAACGACTACTCTCCACCTCGCCCATTTTGGTCATGCCAAAGGAGCGCGAGCCTCTGTCACATATAGCAGCCACACACCGTGGTCAAGACCGTGCTAGTGGTCGAACGACCGAAGAAGGCAAGACCCATGGGGTCCAACGCCCAATCTACTACCTCACGAGGTATTGACGCCAACAAAACAAAGGTACCCTCACTGCAAAAACTTCGCCTACAGGCGTGTTCATGACGGCTCGATTGAGCCATTACTTCCGGGAGCACCGGTGATGGTCGTCAATGAGGCACCCCGAACAGCATCTGAATAACCGAGGCCACGGGACGCGTGGCCTGTGGGGCATCGAGTATCACCCCTAGACATCGTCTCTGAGAAGCGACTCATAATCAAATCTCAGTCCTCCGGACTTCCTTGTACCTCGGATGGAGCTGCATCGCCAGACACCCGGACATGTCGCATCATGGACGATGCGCCGACGGCTCCAAGCGTGAAGGCGAGCAGGAGTCATCTTGACCTCCCAGGCGACCAGATGAAGTATGTCCTTCGGATGAAATTCCGAGCTTCCAACAACGAGGCCAAATACGAAGCCCTCATCCAGGGCATGAGGATGGCGAAGATCTGCGGCGCAACGCGCCTGTTCATCTACGGTGACTCCAACCTCGTCGTCCAACAAACGATGAACGAGTGCGACGCACACGCCGAAAACATGATCGCGTACCGCACGCTCTACAACACACTCGAAGGAGAATTCGACGGCTGCGAGCTTCGACACGTTGGAAGAGAAAGCAACAAGGAGGCCGATAGACTCGCCAACATCAGCTCCACCTGCTCAAAGGTGCCACCGGGTGTGTTCCTCGAACAGATTTGCGTGCCATCCATCAAGCGGAAATTCCCCAAGGGATCACCCGAAGAAGCAGAACACTCGGGGGCTATGCTACTCGAAGGACATGAAGGACCCGAGAAACTGAACACAGAGGTTGCTATGGTCAACCTGATGCAGGTCATGGCAGTCGAAGAAACTTGGACGCGACCGTACCTCCAGTTCTTGATAAACGGAGAACTGCCTGACAGCCCGACGGATGCCCGGCGCATATCTCGTCGGTCAAAAGCTTTCACCATCATCAATGGCGAGCTATACAAGTGCAGTATTACAGGTGTACTACAAAGGTGCGTCACCATCAGTGATGGGAAAACCATCCTCCAAGACATCCACGAGGGCATCTGCGGCCATCACGCAGGCAGTCGCTCCCTTGTCGCCAAAGCTCTACGAGCTGGATTCTACTGGCCAACGACCATGAGAGATGCAAAGGACATCGTCCGCAGATGCAAGGGGCCAAAGGTTCGCCGACAAACCACACACACCCGGGTCAGAGCTCAGACCCATACCTATAGCCTTGCCCTTTGCTCAATGGGGCCTCGACATGATCGGCAAACTGCCAAAGTCCTCGAAAGGGGGGCACGTCTACCTCCTGGTCGCAATGATGATTCACCAAGTGGGTGAAGCCATGCGGTCACCAACCAAAAGGGCAAGACCGCGTCAAGTTCTTTGAATCCATTGTCTGATTTGGCGCATCACATCATCATCACCGACAATGGATCGAACTTCATCTCCAAAGAATTCCAAGACTTCTGCGAAGGCCTCGGGATCAACATCACATACGCCTCAGTGGATCACCCGCAAATGAATGGGCAGGTAGAAAAGGCCAAGGCCTAATCGGCGCTGGCATCAAGAAGCCCCTCATGAGCCCACTCGAGCGAAAGGTCGGAGCCTGGACGGAAGAGCTACCATCCGTCCTATGGAGTTTGCGCACCACGCCAAACAGCTCCACCGGCTACACGCCGTTCTTCATGGTGCATGGAGCCGAAGCCGTGCTAGCAGCCGAAGTATGCCACCAAGCCCCCCGGGTCGTCGCTTACAGCGAAGCCGAATCCACAGCTGCACTCGAAGACGCCGTTGACACACTTGACGAGGCAAGAGACGTAGCAGCAGCTCGATCAGCGGTGTACCAGCAGAGTCTCCGCAACTACCACATCCGCCGGCTGCGCCCAAGGTCCTTCGTCGAAGGAGACCTCGTCTTGCGACTCAAGCAAGAGCGACCAAAGAAATTCGAGTCACCGTGGGAAGGACCCTACATCATCACCGAAGTCATCCCAGGTGGCGCCTATCGCCTCAAGCACGTGGAGTCTGGAGTTGCATACTCCAACCCATGGAACATCGCACACTTGCGAAGATTCTACCCCTAGCTACCTACCCTTTACTTTCAATAAGGCTTTTTAGCCAAGGCTACTCAGCCGAACAATGTACTTCCTCCATTACGATATAAATAAAACTAAGTGTCTCGCCCCAAAATTTCGTTCGCTATTCGCAACTTTAATTCATGCTACAAACGCACTTGAGGGCTCCCCCCACCTCACGATTTCATCAACTGAGGATAACACATGTACACCTGAGTAGCTGACAACGTCAGGCTAACAAAAAGGACACGTACTCAAACAAAGCACTGTGTGCTCAAACAACAACCAAACCTTTATAACAAAGGGCACAACATGCCCAGTCGAAATATACAAATTTTACATCTATCTCTTTTACAGGTACTACCTATTCGGAAGAATAACTTGAGCACGCTGCTCAAACAAATCTACGACCTGTTCGATATCGCCTTCTGACCGCGCATAATGCGGACGCATATCCCACTCGCCACCATCCGGCCGAAGAGGTGGCCCAGCCGCTACAACAGACAGATCTACATCTGGGCGATGCAGCCTAACAAGGGACAGTGTAGCCTTCACCCCTGCGACGAGCTGCTGTCTCACCAATTCCTGGACACGAGTCACGCTCCGAAATCTAGACAGAAGACCAGACAGGGTTGTTGGTGCAGCATCCAGGGGAAACATCACATGCAGAACCGACGAGAGTGAAGTCTGCACTTGACGAAGCACCCGCGGCACTTGGTGAACGCGATCCTGCACTGTTGCCAGAGCCATGGCACGGTCGCGATCCATCCAGAAGAACCCGCCGGCTTCCATGTCCTGTTGAGTCAAACAATTGACCCGAATAGCAACACGCTCTTTCTCCTCCCTCGGAGCAAGGTTAGCACCTGCGATACTCGCACAAAAGTAAGATGCAAGGCCAGCAGGCGCATCCGAAGAAATGAGCAGCAGCTCGAAAAAACTTACATTGAAGCTGCGCAGACAGTCGAAGCAATTCCGCCATCAAGTACTCCTCTCTGGCCGAACCGCGATCCGCCTTGGACTTTCAAACGTCGGCATGGCCATGCACCCCAAGCAACTCCTTCTCGAGACTACGAACACGGTCTCGAAGAAAAGCAAGCTACGACGAATCATCCAAGGATGGCCGCAGCCGCGCGGCAGGTGAGGTGTCAACGGGATCAGCACCCGAAGGACCCTAGAGCAGCAGAAAGGCAAAAGACATGAACACTCAGACGGAGGAGAACACATCTCAACAAATTCATTAAGTGCATAAAAGGCCACTACGTGGCATAGGGATTTGTTCATCAACATAATTACAACAAAAGAAAACTACAGCTATCCTACGGCTACAACACCTAAGATGCGGCACCCTGAGTAGCCTCGGAGCCGGATTGCCTCGCCTTGGCTTCCCCCTGCTGCCGTAGCGCGTACTCGGCCAGCAGATCAATCAGCTTTGGCCCATATCGCTTACAGCGAGCAGAATAGGTAGAGAAGTCTACCTCGGATCCATCCGCAGTCGTCGGCATCCGGGAGGTGATCTGGGGAAGGTCCAGCTCCGCTCCAGCCGCCAAAGCCATCGCTAGCCCGACAGATGCGCCGATGCGCTTCTGCTTGCACTTGTACGCCGCAGGCGCTTCGGCTGACAGTGCCTCCGCCAGGGCGTCAACATCATCAAGGGCCGCGCCCTTGGGTACAAGCTCCCTGTAGAAGTGGCCAAGGACCTCCTTGGCCTTGGCGAGTGAGCTGACGACGGTGTTGCAGCGATCTTCGACCGCTGCAGTAGCATCATCTAGAGCACTCCCGTGCTCCAGATCACCGCGGTCAAACTCGATGCCCGCGGCATCTGAGACAATAAAGAGAAGCAATGAACATAGCACCGCAGAATAAAGACAAGAAAATGCAAGTGAAGATACTCACCCGAAACAGCCTTGGCAGCCGCCATGAGCTTGCCAGCCACCTCTCTTTCACGCGCAGTCGCAGCAGTGGCAAGCTGCTCCTCGCGGTCCGTGGCCTCCCGCTGCATGCGCTCCTTAGCCTCGGCCGCAGTAGCCAGCTCCAACTCGAGGCTCTCCTTCGCACCAACGGCGACCTCGGCCTTCTTCTCCGCTTGACCGAGGCTCTTTTTGAGAGAATCAATCTCACGAAGGGAGGTGTTTTGCTCCTCTGCATTCAAAAAATACAAGTGTCAGATAAAAGGACAAGAATACACGAAGAAGCAGACATCAAAGGCATAACAGTACCTTGAAGTTGTTTGAGGCTGGCCTCCAGCACCAGGTGCTCCTGCACCAGTCGCTTGGCATCCTGCACAAAAGGCTGCAGGAAGAAGACCTGCTAGTCAGGAAAAGGACTCGGGGGCTACGCCAAATAGAAAAGAAAAAGAAGCAAAATACACACACGAAAACGCTCGGGGGCTCCCCCGAGACTCGAAGGAAGAACAAAACAAGAAAACTCTTTTACAAATGCTCGGGGGCTCCCCCCGTGGCAGGAGACAGAAATACTTACATGATCCGATGGCGACGTCGAAGGTCCGCTAGCAAAATTCTGAGGCGCAACCACCTGAACCTCCTGCGGAGGAGGGTTCGGAGCAGCACCCTCAGAAGTAGCCACCGTCTGAGGAGGAGGAGGAGACGCAACTTTCGACTCCCCCATCATCTCCCGAGCACCATCGCTAGAGGAGTCGTTGGAAGAGTGCCTGCACACAGACAAATTAGTACAAGTACAAAGTAAATAGTAAAGAAAACGCAGTGCAGAGGAAACTTACGAGTCAAGCTCGCTCAGGTTGAAGATAGGAGGGGTCCTCCGTACCCTCTTCTCCTCTTTCTTCTCTTCCTTCTTCTCTTCCTTCTTTTCTTCCTTCTTCCGCTTCGCTGGCGGGTGCGGCGCTACAGCCCGCACGGGAAGAGCAGTAATAGGAGAGGAAGAGCCTCCATGCCCATCACTGTGACGCTCAAGACACAGAGGGTTCCTAGGAGTCGAAGGATTCGAAGCATCCGCAGACTCGCTGGAGCTCCGCGATCGTTTGCGAGTGTGGTCCTCGCTCGACTCGTTGGCATCTTCAGCCGGAGATCGCGCCGATGGCAGCTCGGACATGGAATCCACCACATCATTATATGGAGCATCCCGATATACTTCAGGTAATGGAGGCGACATACCCGGCATTTTGAAGCTCTGCACAAGAGAAGAACAATTTGTTAGCAAACAAACACAAGACAATGCAATCGAAAAATAGCGCTACGCGCACGGATCTACACATGTGGAACAGGAAGCGAAGAAGAAAACGGAGGAGTCAGCGACTTCCCCGGGATATCCTCTCCAGCCTTGAACTTCAGCAGCGAACGAAGGGCCCTGACGAGATCTCCCTGGGAGAATTTCTCAGTCGAAACCCTCGTCGGATCACGCCAGCCAGCATAAAGGAACATCGGGTGCGCCCTAGCCTGGAGTGGCTGCACCCAATGCTCGAGAAAAGTGTGGATGATATCCACACCATTCACTTCCCTGTCCGGAATCAACTGGAGATCCTCCACCCGACGATAGAGAGCCTATATCTCCGCCACCTCGCCATCCAAGATATTGTTTTTCCAAGACCTTTTCGGCTCGATCTTTTGGGAGGGGTCAAAAGGAACAAGACCAAAATCCTGCCCAGGCACTACGGAGTCGCGGATATAAAACCATCGCCTCCGCCAAGATCGGATGATTCGACATGGAAAAGAAAAGAAAAGCAGATTGGGCTTGAGGAGATGATGCAACCCCAATGGGATAAACACCATCCGAACGGATTGCCTTCACGAATAAAGTTTCGGAAGAGACCAAAGTCTTGACTCAATACCGAGCCAAGACTCGCAGAAAGTGGTAAAACAAGCAATGTGAAGAAGAATTGGGGAAAGATGGTGCAATTGGACACCGAGAAAAGCAGTCCACGAAGGAAGTCGGATCGGGAAGAAAATCCGCGAATGACAAAGGCAAGGAACATAACCCGATACCCAGCGGGGGGACGGGGGATTACCTCATTTCCTGGGAGTTTGACGGCCTCCCTATCCTGCGGATCGGCCTTCGCTTCATGGAGATCACTCTCCCACGTCTCCGATCGCCGCCAGCCACCGTCGATGACACGGGTAGCAGCGGCACTTTTCTTCCCTCCAGCGGCGCTGGTACCAACCGCAGACGACGACTTCTTCGGCTTCCCCATCGCGGTACGGCGGCACCGGCGGCGAGAGCGCAGGATGGAATAAGGAAATGTGAAGGAATATTCCAGCGCGCAGCAAGAGCTCCCAGAACACAAGGAAGCGATGAAAGCAAGAATAGATGCGGTGAAAACAAACTGAAGTTTTCCCCAATGATTATAACGACGAAGACGACGCACGGCAACCGTCCATCAGGAAGACCTAATGCCAGCGGCAGGATCTGGCCATACACGTGTCAGCATCGCAACGAACCGTCGCTAACACGCCGTCCACTACGCGCGGAAATCGAGGCGACACCGTAATTATCTCCACGCCGCGTGTGACCGGTCAATTCAAGGTCAGAAAGTGGGACCCACATTCGTCCAGTCAAGTCATCTCTGGCGCAGCAGACGCTTGAGGTCATCGATCGGCAGCACTGACGTCATCAAAAGCTATACTAGCAATAGCTGCAATTTCTTCGGCTTCAAAGTTAAGAGTACTCACTCGAATCTACGATTCGACCAATTACTCGGGGGCTACTCCTATCAGGAGCGCTGGTCGCGCACCCGAAAGATGAATAGAAGCGAACTATTACTTCGAGTCCTCCGTCGAGTCTACGACTCCACTACCCTTGGCCGGCGCCCTCCCACCTATAAAAGAAGGGGCAGGGATGCCCCCTCTTCCCTACACCTCTCTCCGCCAAAACCCTAGCCCTAGCCGCCGAGTTGGGGCTCTTCCCAAGCCCTAGCCGCCGGCCTAGCCTCCTCCCTTAGTGCCTCCAAACCCTAGATCACCAAGGCCTCTCTCATAGTCCACCATACTCGCTCCGGCTTAAGGCGAAGCCCTGCGAGATCTCCCCTCTACTTCCGGTACCACGCTGTCGTGCTGCCGGAATCACGAGGAGAGTGCTACAACCTCCGCTGCCTGCTGGAACAAGGGAGAGGAAGGTCTTCATCGAGTACCAAACGTGTGACCGACTGCGGAAGAGCTGCCGGAACGCAGTGCCGAGAGGATCGTCTACGCGATCTTGAGATCGGCAAGAGTACGGCTACATCACCCACGAGAATCTGCTCTCGTTAAACACTTTGGAATCTTCGAGGGTGAGTTCCTCTATCGACTTGTTGCTACAATCTAGTAGATAGATCTTGGCTTGTTTGTTTGCATGCGGTAGAATTTTTTTGTTTTCCATGCCACGAACCCCTACAACATCAGCTACTCCCAGATCCTTCATCTCAAAGGAACGAGATAAGAAATATTTGACCTCCTTAATTGCATTAAGGTTGGTTTCGAAAATCAGTATGTCATCAACATACAAACAAAGGATGACTCCCTCACCCCCACCATGGCGATAGTATACATGACATGGTTATACCCCGCGGGTACATGATCTCAGCATACCTGGTCTAGCCCAAGGAATGCCCACGGCAAATATACGCCGGCCCATGAAGACTTTCGGGTGGCCCAGGCCCATGACGCCTTCGGATCCTTGGAGAGCAAGACTAGAGTAGATAGGAAATTCAGTAAAACCCTAGAACTTGTAACCGACTAGGTATATGCCCGAGACCTGCCTAAGTCTATATAAAGGCCAGGAGGGCACGACCTAGATCTCTCGACTCATACTTTCGCATACACACCTCCACGCCAGATTGCATCTGCGCACCCCTGTAATCACCGGTTCCGCCGTAATCAAGAGCGCACAAGGGAGTAGGGTTTTCCTCCGGGGCTGAACTGGTAAACCTCGTGTCCCGTATTGCTTGTTTGCTAACCGTTCCGTGATCTCCAGCATCCCCATCTTCTCCAAAACCCAAGTCCATAACAATGGGCATTGATGAGATCAAACCTCGTCAATACACACTTGTCAGCTTCGTTTACAAGAAAGCCTGCATCGGTTAAGGTTTTATAAAAAAAATCGTGCCACTGCTTAGGTGCTTGTTTAAGACCATATAAAGACTTCAGTAGCTTGCACACTTTTCTTTCTTGACCATTTACTACAAAACCATCTGGTTGATCCATATAAATTTCCTCATCCAACTCTCCATTTAGGAAAGCCGTCTTAACGTCCATTTGATGAACGAGAAGACCGTGTGAGACAACCAGAGAAAGTAGTACTCGAATGGTGGTCAACCTTGCTACATGTGAGTAAGTGTCAAAGAAGTCTTCACCTTCCTTTTGGGTATAACCCTTGGCCACAAGCCTTGCCTTGTACTTCTCAATAGTACCATCAGGCCTTAGTTTCTTCTTAAACACCCATTTACATCCTACAGGTTTGCACCCATAAGGACGATCGGTGATATCCCATGTTTCATTAGCTAAGATGGAATTCATCTCACTATGAACAACTTCCTTCCAGTAGTCAGCATCAGGAGATGTATAAGCTTCTGAAATGGAAGTGGGAGTGTCATCGACAAGGTACACAATGAAATCATCACCAAAAGACTTTGTAGTCCTTTGTCTCTTGCTCCTTTTAGGAATTTCATTATCATCCTCCTTAGTACTATCAGAGTGTTCAATTGGAATGGTAGGTTCAGAGAATATAGCAAATTCCTGATTAGATGAACTAGGTATCTCCGGATTTGATGAGTTAGGTTTATCCTTCATTGGAAAGATATCCTCAAAGAAAGTCGCATCAGTCGACTCCATGATTGTACCGACATGAATGTCAGGCACTTCAGATTTTACCATCAAGAATCTATAACCAATGCTATGAAAAGCATAGCCCAGAAAAACACAATCAATGGTTTTTGGTCCAAGCTTGCGCTTCTTGGGGATTGGTACATTAACCTTTGCCAAACAACCCCAAGTACGTAAGTAAGAGAGTTTTAATCTTTTCTTCTCCCATTCTTAGAATGGAGTAATTTCTTTGTTCTTTGTGGGAACTCGGTTTAGGACATGACACACGGTCAATAGTGCCTCCCCCCACCATTCCTTAGAAAGACCCGATGTGTCTAACATGGCGTTAACCAAATCTGTTAGAGTACGGTTCTTTCTTTCGGCTACTCCATTTGACTGGGGTGAGTAGGGAAGCGTCCTCTCATGAATTATGCCATGTTCCGCACAAAAGGAATCAAACTCGTTGGAAAAATACTCTCCACCACGATCAGACCTAAGCCTCTTAATCTTTCGATCAAGTTGATTTTCTGCCTCAGCTTTATAGATTTTGAAGAAACTCAAAGCCTCATCTTTTGATTTCAGAAGATACACATGACAATATCTCGTAGAGTCATCGATCAAAGTCATGAAATATTTTTTTCCACCTTTTGTCAGCACACCATTTATCTCACAAAGATCAGAATGTATGAGCTCTAGTGGTATTAAATTTCTCATTTCTGCAGTCGTATGTGACTTGCGAGGTTGTTTAGCTTGCACGCAGACTTGACACTTAGATCCCTTAACAGTTGAGAAATCAGGGATTAAATTCATTTTGGCTAGCCGCGTCATACAACCAAAATTAATATGACAAAGACGAGAGTGCCAGACATTTGATTCAAAATTTGTGTAAATATGATTAACAACTTTATTACAAATGTCTGACAGAGATAAGCGGAACAAGCCTTCGCACTCATAGCCTTTACCAACAAAGGTTCCATACTTCGAAATTACAAATTTATTGGACTCGAATACAATCTTGTAGCCATGTCGACACAGAAGAGATCCGCTAACAAGATTTTTATTTATTGAGGGAACATGATGCACGTTCTTCAGGCGCACGGTCTTTCCCGAAGTGAACTTCAGATCGATCATACCAACACCATGAACAGAAGCATGCGAGCCGTTCCCTATCAGCACGGTTTGAGTCCCTCTGACCTGATATGAAGAAAACATGAAAATATCAGAAAAAACATGTACATTAGCGCCCGTGTCAATCCACCAATCAGGAGAATGACATAATGAAAGAACAGTAGGTAATATACCATACCCAACATCTTTTATCTCAACATCGCCCATGACAACATTAGCAGTCTTGCTTCCCTTCCCATGCTGGCGCTTGTCAAAGCGGTTGGGAAAAGCAGGAGCCCAATGATTAGGATCACCGCACACATGACAAGCACCTTTCCTCTTATCAGTCTTCTTCTTGAAGCTGGTGGACTGTGAGGCCTTGTTCTTTCCATCGAACTTTCCTTTGTCATCAAACTTGCCTTTGTTCTTGAACTTGTGAGGATGGAAGTTCCTTTTCTATACCAAGTTGGCATTAGAACCTCACTCGGTACCTTGAGCACGTGTGTCTTTTTGCTCTCGCCTTCTCTTCCACATCAAGAGTCCCAATGAGATCCATCACGGAGAACTCTTGTCTCTTGTGCTTCAGAGAAGTAGCAAAATTCCTCCATGACTGGGGAAGTTTGGCAATGATGCCTCCGGCAACAAACTTATCCGGTAACACACAAGTGAAGTGCTCAAGCTCCCTGGCAAGTGACTGTATCTCATGAGCCTGCTCCACAATGGGGCGGTCCTCAACCATCTTATAGTCATAGAATTGTTCCATGACATACAGTTCACTGCCAGCATCGGAGACTCCAAATTTTCTCTCGAGCGCATCCCACATATCCTTGCCATTGCTAAATGACAGATATGAATCGAAAATATTGTCGCCAAGAATGCTGATCAAGGCAGCCTTGAAAGTGGTATCAAGTTTTTGGAACGCCTCTTCCTGAGCGGGATTAAGTTCCCCCTCAGGTGCGCCATAGATGGCGTTATAGCAGCTCATGGTCTGAAACCAGAGCATTGCTCTCGCACGCCATCGTTTGTAATTCACACCTTCGAATACAGGTGGCTTCATAGAAGCAACAAAGCCACTTGGGGCAAATTGCCTGAAATAAGGTTTTTGAATTGCTGAATAATAGAGCAATTTACCAAGCGAATTACCCATAATAAACGCTAGATAAAACATGATTAGAATAAAAGACAAAATACTAATCATGTGAAATAGCGAAAACATATTAAAACAGGTAACCAAACAGACTGCAAGACATAAGTCTTGAGATGCGATCAGAACAAGATTGATAAAGAAAACATACACGACAACGGCAGCAGAAGAGGAACCGTCGGTGTTCGTGTTGGCACCGTCGTTAGCCATGTCGTCGAGGAAGAGGGTGCTGATGTCGGGGAAGAAGTCCTCGTTGGGGAAGACGTCGGCACAATCGGTATCCGAGAGGGAGTCTGTGATGAAGCCAGTAGTCGCGCCGATAGCGCTCCCCAAAAACCTTATCGCCCTTCTCCCGTACAGGACTCGAAGCAGCGGGGTCTCGGAGGCCTACTGTCCCGGCTCGCGGTGCACGCCACAAGACGGGATGGGGAAGATCTAAGTAGCGCAGTGCTCTGGAACTGGAGGCGCTAAGGGTTTGTGGCAGTGTATCTAAGAGGAGGCGCGGCATTTCTCTTATATAGACATAGAGGGGTAGGCAGACAGGCTGCGCTGAAGATGAAACGAACAGGCAGCAGCCCACCGGGCAGCCTCCACTCAGCTCATATTTATTTTGCTCGTATTAAAAGTCCAAAACGTTTCAACTTCTGTACGACTTTTCAGCTCGGCTCGGCGAGATTCCCGCAACTTCCACTCATCCTTTTACCAAGTGGTAGGAGGAGGAGGAGCGCGCATGTGAAACTCTCTCCTTCTCCTTCTCATCCTTTTACCAAGTGGTAGAAAGATCACCTTATAAGCTGGTCCAACTTTCACTCAACTAGCAATGTAGGACTAAACATTTGTCCAGCTTTTGCTTTGCATGAATGGGCCACATGGACCTCTAGAATTTTCAGGAATTATTGAAATGGAAAATGGGCTAGACTATTTGGGCCAAAATTCCAACAATAACCTTGTTATATATACATATATAGCTGACACGACTGTGTATATGAAAACTCGAAAAAGGGCTGAACATTATTTCTTGCTTCCGAGGAGTATCTATCTATCAACAATATTTCTAAATCATTGACTAGAAAAATCTCATTTGTAAGATTCACCACTTCTCGTGTTTTGTTGTGCATGTACAAACAAATATGATTGAAGAGCTTTCTGTCCTATAATACCCCCTTTACCGAAAATGGTTTATAGTGTAAATGAAACGAAGCTTGTTGACCTTTATAATATATCCGTAGTTTCCCATATGCTTGGAGTAGTTTCGCGGAAGGTAGATCAGATTTGGTAAAGTTTGGCAGAAGGTACAAATGACAAGATCAGTTGATAATTGGCATAGATGAACCTATATTTCTTTTGGCATCACTTATCTCAAGTATTTGCAGTTAAACTGTGACATATGTCGGCCTCCAATATTGAGCAGTTCCAGATTTGGACTTGTAATGATGAAACAGTTACGGTGCGAAACTAAGAACTAATGCTCTTGTACGCATGCCTCAAGAAATTTGATGGCCATGTTAATATTTTCTTTCTTGCAAAAGCAGCCTATATAGGGTGTCTGATTGCATCAACATGTATTTTGCAGGCAACCAGCTTATCCAGTTAAAGTCGATCTGTCCGAGCTGGCCGAAACTATTAAGGCCAGAATGAGAAGCATATGGTCCACAATTCAAGCTGCAGAAGTTCTTTCAAACTACAGAGATTGGCAGGTTAGATACCGGACTTGCAAGTCTACTGCTAGGTGCTAAAGCATACTGGATTGCTGGTCTTCAGCTATGACTTGCATATGTAGGTCGGGTGTAGGCTCCTTTGAACCGTATCACTTTGATATTGTCACTGAGTAATAAAGCATCCATTATCGAAAATATGATTTGTATCTGTTGGTGAAACTTCCTAGTCAAGCGGCAAGCAAATATGTAATGGGACCACGTTGGAATGAAACAATTGATGGTCACGATCGATGAAGCACCGTACTTACGTCTATTACCGTGCTCTGCCATCGCATACATGCTACCTGTATTTTGAACTATCGAATAACCTCCATGAGACATTTCACTAGGGCTTCTAGTTTGGGATATGACATGTGAAACAAGAACAGTTGTCTAAACAAGAACAGTTGTCTTGATTAACACAATACCTCTCATGCTCTCAACGAAACTGCACAAGTACTCAAGTTTATCTTCTTTTTTGATATATGGAATCCAAATTTATCTTGTTTTCCGAACTGAATGGAAGTTCTAGAGTCTGAAATGCGATCGCAAAATACACGAATGGTTTTGTAGCATACTGGGCCAATGGGTCCATGACTGCTTTTGGACAGGCTCGCTTAGAGTCTACTGCATGCATACTGGGCCGAGTTGCTCGCTTTCTTATTGGTTTGCTTCGACCAAAGGACGCCGCCTCGTTTCCTCATTTTCAGTGGGGAAATGATAGTACCCTCCCGCGGGATCGATCTCCCAAGTCGCATCCAACTACGCACGGACCGCGTGTTAGAATCTCAATTTTACTTATCCTTTTATTTTTCTCACATGAGAATACCGTCGCTGTCTCTTCCTGCTTGCTTCGACGGCACCGCCTGTTCCTCCATGCGCCAGTGCGTCGGCCGCCAGTTCCTTGTGTTTCCGCCGCTGAAGAAGTCCTCCCCATTCCCCTCCCCTCACCGCAGGCCCCATCTCCGCATGCGTCGGTCGTGGTGCGGCCACGAGTCACCCCATCCTAGATTCATGTGGCTGTGACCGACGCCGCCATGGCCTCCCTCCGCCGCCATGGGCCGCTTCCGTATACCCATGGCACCGCTGCTCTTCCCTACCCGACGTGATTTCGCCTCCCTTTGTGGAGTGGGCGCCTCCCCTACCGGACGTGAGGTCGTCCTTTGACCTCCACGGGCCTCCACACCTGCAAGCATGCTCGTCGGAGTCACTTACCTGCACCGTCGCCCTCCTCCACCCTCGACCCTCCTCCCCTGCAGCCATGGCTGTGTCGAGCTCCGCCATGGCTGCTCCCATAGCATGACATCGCTGCTACAACGACATGACGACGCTGCTACAACGCCACACCGGCGTTGCTATAATGGCTGGGAGGTGTTGCTACAACGACTGAGTGACACTGCTAGTTTAGTTGGCCGGTGTTTCTACTTTTATCCATTGTTTTTACTAGCGTTTTGCTATTTTAGTATATTATTTTTGCTAAGTATACATATATTTTTTGCTACTTTCACACAATTGGTTTGCTACAACCAATTTCTATGGATTTGCTATGAGGTCTTCGGCGTGAGTCTCCGGTGATGTTTTCGACAAAGTCGGTTTTGCTACATTAGAAAAAATATTTTGCTACAACCGTTTTGTGATTTTGCTACATTCGTGTAAATTTTTAGCTACAGGATCTCCAGCGACGATATTTCAGGCGAGAGTCTCCGGCGATGTCTCAGCAAAATCAGTTTTGCTACATTAGGATATTTTTTTGCTACAAAATTACCGGCGAGTTCCAGTCTATTTATTCTTTTTCTAAAACAAACCGTTTTCTGCTACGCGGGATATTTATAGAAAAACGGGTATGTTTGTATAAAAACAGAATTTGGAGCATTTTTTAAGTACACGTGTGTGCAGGAGGACGGGAGGATTTCGAGGAATTATCTACGGGATACGCGTAGTACGAACCCTTTCCAGTGTCGGGCCATGGCCTCCCAGCAATCACCGCCACCGCCGCCGAAGAAGAAGAAATCCCCGCCAGCCGCTCCCACCACCATAAGCGACCTCAGCGACGACCTCCTGCGTGAGGTATTTCTCCACCTCCCCTCCCTACCGAGCCTCGTCCGCACGGCTCTCGCCTGCCCCGCCTTCCTCCGCTCCGTCCGTTCGTCCCCCGCCTTCCGCCGCCGCTTCCTCGAACTCCACTCGCCACCTCTCCTCGGCTTCTTCCACGACATCGGCGGCACTGCCGTTCCCACCTTCGTGCCCACCCGCCCCCGCTCCGACCTGGACCACGCCGCCGCCATTCGCGGCGCCGAAGTCTTCTTTACCCTACTCCCCGAAGACGACAACGACGCCGATCCAGAGTGGTCAATGGAAGAATGCCGCGACGGATATGCCGTTCTCGTCAACTGGAAAATCAACCAAATGGCCGTCTACGATCCCCTCACACGGGCCCTGGATCTCTTGCCCGTGCCGCCGGCCGAGATCCGCGGCGACATGCACGTTGAGTTCCACATGCTCGCCTCCGAAGAACACCACGGACCGTTCCGCATTGTCTCTGTCTGCCATGAAAAGTGGGGAGCGCAAGCAGCCGTCTTATCATCAGACTCAAAGGAGTGGAAGATTTTCCCATTCTCGGAAGATGCTAGCCCGCAGGTTGGGGAGGATGCATATATCCCTCAGGGTGGTACACTGGTGAATGGGTTTGTTTATTGGACATTTACAAGCGGAGTCAACATCCGTGTTCTTAGCACCACCACACTGCAATTCTCTCAAATCGAGCCACCACCGCTGCACATGGAAGGCCAAGGGGAATTTAAGCCTGGTGAGACCAAGGATGGGAAGCTCTGTTTGGTTTGCGCAGTTGAACTCACCCTTGTTGTTTGGGTCCGGAGACCTGACGACGACGGTGTCGATAGATGGATGCTGGATAAGACATTTCCGCTGCAGGATGCGACTGATGAAATCACCCGGTACTGTCTAGATGAACATGTTTCGCTCAATGTTGTGGCGGTTATCAGTGGCTTTGTATATTTGTCTACCTATTGCGAGATGCGTCCAAATTATTGCTGGTTCATGTCCTTCTGCCTTGAAACAGAGGAGCTGAATAAGCTCTGCCCTGTCACTCTCTATGCTATTCCCTATCCCTACCTCATGACATTCCCTCCTTCGCTGGTATGCAATAGGGTGAACCCTCAACTCGAAGAGGCTTGACTGGGCAGAAGAAGAAACCTTGAACCAGAGAATGTTATTTCTACCCTATCTCACTGTAGAACAAACCAAGATGTCCCAGTGTTATTGGTTTTGGATTATTTTTGCACTGAAGATTGTGTCAATTATTGATGGATTTGTGTTCTTTGTTTTCCTGAAGAAAACGCAATGAACTAGCGTCTCTTTTCATTGCATAGAAGAGTTTAACAGTACAAAACACCAAGCAGGTGTTGTTACAGTTCTAGAATATGGATTTCTGTTCTTGTCTACTTATTGTGAGACGGATCATAGTTTACCTTCTTGCTGGTTCCTATCCTTGTCCCTACTAGAAACAACAGAGCTGAATCAGCTCTGTCCTATCCTTCACGTTGGCCCTTCCTGTCCTTACATGACGGCGTGGCCTCCTTCGCTGCTATGCATTCAGACGAACACTTGAGGCCTCGACTAGTAGGACGAAAATTTTAAGTATTTATTTTACTCTTCATCATATGATATTGCTTGATGTCTACCTGTGGTTCTACAATTGTAAGCCTGCTTAGATTTACCATCAAGAATAAATCAACATGGGGAGGTCTTGTTGGCAATTGCACATATTTTGGTTTCCTTTGAGAATGCTGGTAACCATACTTCTACCCTCTGAATACTGGAGGTGCTGTATGATATCTTTGAATTCCTAGCAGAAAGCAAAAATAGTAATTGAACATTTCTAGACCAAGGACCACTAGACCTCTGGTTCATACTATTATTATGGAAGAAACTAAATCAAATTAATTTTCGTCATTCCTTGGATCATGTAATAATTAGAATAAGTTCATCCTGCCTGGTGGCTTCTTTGATCTTTGTCAGTTTGTATCACAGCTTCACACAGGTGAATATTTTGAAGATCAATATTGTGAGTCAGCTATTATAGATCTTAGTATAAATCAAACATATTATAGTTGCAAACATGTATATAAGCTGAAAATATACGATTGGTTGTTTCTTCAGCACCATAGAATTTTGAAGCGCTTAGATGTTGACCATTTTCTTCTTTGAAGACTGTCTCTAGGTACCGTAAAATGCTGCAATGCACAAGGAACCACATGCCAGTTATAATGTTATTGCATAACCATGTCCCAACACTTACACCGCGTACAGTGAACTGAGAACAGATCTATATTACTAGTTATATATTTGGCAGCCCTTGTCTCTACCATCTCCATGAGTAAACAGCACTTTATTCCTCCACTAATACTGATCAGCTGAGTTCAAAGTTCTGCAGAAGTCAAGATACATATGCCCTTGTAGATAAATATATTTAGAGAAATTACCATTTTATAGCCTTGTTATGTAAATCATGAATAGCAGACATGATAATCTATATGAAAACGTTATTTCCTACCTCCGAGGAGTATTCTCTATATATCAGCAAATCTTATAAGTTGTTTACTGGAAACTTTTCTGTTTCTCATCTGCATGATTCCTTATCTCAAGTATATATATATGTAAACTTGGCCTCCAATATGGAGCAGTTTCAGGTTTGGACTTGATGGCCATGCTAATTTTTTTTCTTGCAAAAGCAGCCTATCCAGCGTGGCTGATTGCATCAACCAGTGTTTGGCAGCCAACCGGCTTATCTTACTTAAAGTTTGTCTGAACAATGATAGAATGAAACAATGGGTGATGATGCTGAAGCTCCATACTCCGTACTCTACCATCGCCTAGATGCTGTATAACTGTCCAAGTCTACAACACACAATTACTCAATATTTCAGCTGGGGTATTCATAGACAGTTTCTGCAAACCGTTCTAAACCGGATACAGTTCACAAGTCATTATTCTGAACTAACAAATCACTTCCACCAGTACACTAGCGCTTTTGTACTACACTTTGAACTAACCTAGAGGCCGTGCTTAGGCGAAAATAGATATCAGTGAAGTAATTCCGGAACTCTAGAAATCGTTAATAATTTCGCCGCTGAGTCAAGTAGGTCAAGCTGAGTCAAGTCAGAGAAAATCGAAAAAAAAGAGAAAGTCAACCAAAGCGCAACCAGGGGTAGGTTCGGGAGAGGAAGACTAAAAGGAATGGAGAGAGGCTTACCCTTCTTTTGTTTTCAAATAGTCTCTTCTTTCCCTTGTTCCTTTTGTATTTAGTCCGGGATTGGCGGTTTTGAATGTCATGTGAAACAGGAAGAGATGTCTTTGATTTGATGAACATAGTACTACATCCAAAAGAAATTGCACAAATATTCCGAGATTTGTATCCGGCGCAAAGTTATACCAGTAAGCTGAATCGTAATTTTTTTCCTGGTTTTCCAACTGAAAGGAATTTTTAGAATTGAAATCTAAAATGCCTCTGCAAATTACAAATTGTTTTATAGCATACTGGGCCTGTGGATCGATTACTCGCTTTTTGACAAGCTCGCTTAGGGTCGCCTCCCTTTGTCCATTGCTTGTGTACTGGGCCCGTTGATTGCTTTCTTATGGGCTGGCTTGAAACGAAATGACGCCGCCTCCTCATTTCCAGCGTCGCGACATGGCCTCTCGGCAAACGCCACCGCCGCCGCCGCCGCCGCCGCCGTCGAAGAAGAAGAAATCCCCGCCAGCCGCTCCCACCACCATAAGCGACCTCGGCGATGACCTCCTCCGTGAGGTATTTCTCCGCCTCCCCTCCCTCCCGAGCCTCGTACGCGCGGCTCTCACCTCCCCCGCCTTCCTCCGCGCCGTCCGTTCGTCCCCTGCCTTCCGCCGCCGCTTCCGCGAACTCCACCCGCCACCGCTCCTTGGCGTATTCCTCGACATACACGATCCAGATATACCCGTCTTCGCGCCCACCCGCCGCCACTCCGACCGGGACCACGCCGCCGCCATCCGCGGCGCAGACGTCTTCTTTACCCTGCTCCCCGAAGACGATTCTGACCTCGACCCCGAATGGTCAATGGAATACTGCCGAGACGGCTTTGTTGTCCTCGTAAACTGGACAGTCAAGCAAATGGCCGTCTACGACCCCCTCACACGGGCCCTGGATCTCTTCCCAGTGCCGCCGGCCGAGATCTGCTGCGACATGTACGTTGAGTTCCACATGCTCGCCTCTGAAGAAAACAATAGGCCTTTCCACATTGTCTCTGTCTCTCACGAAAAGTGGGGGGCGCAGGCCGCCGTCTTCTCATCAGACTCCAGAGAGTGGAAGGTCTTCCCATTTTCGGAGGATGGATATAGCTCTCTGAATGGTACACTGGTGAATGGGTCTGTTTACTGGACATTTACCAGCGGGGCCAATATCCGCGTGCTCAACACCGCCACGCTGCAATTCTCTCAAATGGAGCCACCGCTGCACATAGAAGGGCAAGATGAATTTAAGCCTGGTGACACTAAGGATGGGAGGCTCTGTTTGGTTTGCACAGTTAAACACACGCTTGTTGTTTGGGTCTGGAGACCTGATGACGACAGTGTCGACAGATGGATGCTTGATAAGACATTTCTGCTGCAGGACGCCCAGTATTATCTGGCTGATGATGTTTCACTCAATGTTGTGGCGGTTATCGGTGGCTTTGTTTATTTTTCTACTTTCTGTAAGAGGCGTCTACATTCTTGTCACTTCATGTGCTTCTGCCTTGAAACAGAGGAGCTGAATAAGCTCTGCACTGTAACCCACTCTAAAATTTCCTATCCCTACATCATGGCATTCCCTCCTTCATTGGTATGCAATAAGGTGAACCCTCAACTCGAAGGGGCTTGACTAGGTAGAACAAGAAAACTTGAACCAGAGAATGTTATTTCTACTCTCTATGTTGTTTTTATCACTGTAGAATAAACCAAGATGTCCCAGTGTTGTTGGGAACGTTTAGTCTTTTGTCTAACCTCGTCATCTATCAGTAATAATTTTATAGCTGTCACGATGGTGCTTTTGGTAGATAGAAAATGGCTGAAGTTTACTTCTATGGTTGGAAAGAGTATTCTCTGTGATTAAGAATATTTCATGAATGCCAAACGGGACGGTTTTCCATTTACTCTTTTAGCAACATTTCTTAAGTTCTCTTGAATCCTTATCCAAATATCTTCAGTTTATCTCTCTGTCCTTGATGTTAAGCAACGTGTTGACCTAACTATGTATTTGTACCGTTTAACATGTGACCGAAGTTAGGCAAAGATTGTAAGATACAACTTGCAAGATCAGATTAGAATTGACATAAATGAGATTAACTAGATGTCATTTCACATTACTTTTCTCAAGTATACATAGTATTGCTCTATGAGGAATGCTATTGCAGTTTGTTCTATACCAATTCTATCTTGGCCTACTTTCGAAACTTGCAAAACTCGTTGTACGGTCGACCGTAGTTGAATGATCTTTTCGGTCAACAGTACACATCTCTTAGAAATAGCTTCCCAGTGGTGTAGACTATTGATAGATGGAGTGACCATGGCTCTGCGATGTGCGTGTGCTGAACACCATGCGACTGCAATTCTCTGAAATCAAGTTGCCTCTGTGCTTGGAAGGACAAGGGAATTTTTTTTTTGAATGACAGCAGGAGAGCTGCTATATTCATTGTAATAGAGGGTGGTATTTTACAAGATTAAGGCAGGCGAAAAGAAAGAGATCGCCTGCCTGTAAAAGGGTGGGTAACAGGGGAAATTCAACCTGGGTCAAAAGGTGCCCCTCCATACTGATCTACAAGAGAGACAGGGGCGCCGGCTAATTTCCAAAGGGAGGCTTCTTCCCTGATCTTGTTCATGAGTCCGGTGACCGACAGTTCTTCCTTTTGAAAAATTCGTCTATTGCGCTCTTTTCATAGCTCCCAACATATCAGCTGTGCTGACGTGAAGGCCCTCTTTTTTATCGCCTTGGGTTTGTTGCAAATTAACTCAGAAAACCATTGTCGAATGGTAAATTCCTTGTTGGCCCAAGTAATTGGTTGTAGGAGATTAAGTTGTAGAAGTTCAGCACACGCCGTCCAAATTTTTGTACTGTAGATGCATTCAGTGAATAGATGACTGGCTGTTTCAAGATTCCGCCGGCATAGAGGGCAAAAATAGTCGTTCTCCCATTGCCGTGACAGAAGTTTGTCAGCTGTCAGGACTCGACCAATCATTAATGTCCAGATGAAGAACTTGCACCTAGCCGGCGCCCACCCTTTCCATATAAGTTGTTTGAACTCAGTCCTTGCGGACCCAAAGAATTGAAGTTGGTATGCAGATTTTGCCGTGTAGAAGTCGTCCTTGCCGACACACCAAGATATGCTATCTGGATCGCTGGAAAGTTGCACTTCGTCTAACAACTCGGCTAGGCCAATTAGTTGTACGAGGTGGTTGTCAGTCCAGCGGGTGCGCAAATCCTGCATCCATTTCCCGTTGGCTAGGGCGTCCTGAACACACCGGTTTTTCCTAGCCGAGATTTTATAAATATCCGGGGCTATCTCACATGGCGCTTGACCCCCAAGCCATCTGTCGGTCCAGAAACTTGTCGTTTGACCGTTTCCGATAGTGATTCGTGTAGCAGCGGAGAAGAGTTGACGATCAGTTTTATTGCATGGAATTGGCATATGAACCCATGGCTTTTGCGGACTCTTCCACTGCTGCCAGAGCCATCGGAGTCTTAGGGCCCTGCCAAAGGAGACAATGCAGTGCACCCCAAGGCCACCCAGGCTTTTTGGTCTGCAAACTTGTTTCCAGCTCACTTTACATTTCCCACCATTGCAGGTCGCTTCCCCAGCCCAGAGCCACGCACGCCGACGCCTGTCAAATTCTTTTCGGACCCAGGCTGGCATCTCGTTGATTGTCATTAGATATACTGCCAGGAGGTTAGAACGGAGTTCAGCATTTCTAACCGCCCGGCCTTGCTCATCAGCCTTGCTTTCCAGGTGGCGAGATACCTATCAACCTTGTCCAGCAGTAGCTGCCAGTCACCTTTTGTAAGCTTCTTTATAGATAGAGGTAACCCTAGATAGGTCAATGGAAATTGAACAATTTGTACGCCCATTCTTTGCATCATATCCGCAATTGGCAGGCCGTGACATCTAATCGGAGTGACCGAGCTTTTGGTCAGGTTTGTTATCAATCCGGTCGCTTGGCCGAAGGCTCTCAAAATGTTGCAAATGCCAGAGATATCACTCTCTAGGGGGTTGATGAAAAGAGCCACATCGTCGGTGTAGAGAGAAGCTCTGAATGTGCTATACTTTTCTTTTAGCGTGCTTAGGATCCCAGCTTCTGTGGCTATCTCAAGGAGGCGGTGAAGCGGCTCCATGGCAAGGTCAAAGAGGAATGGGGAGAGGGAGTCTCCTTGCCTGAGGCCCCGACGGTGCATGATTGTTCGTCCAGGAACCCCATTGATTAAGGGTTTGGAGGTTGCTGATCGGAAGAGCATGGCAATCCAGTCACGGAATCTAACTGGGAATCCGCGAGCCTGCAGCATATCAAGGATGTAAGTCCAAGACACTGTGTCGAAGGCCTTGGCTATGTCAAGCTTTAGAAGAAGCATAGGGGTTTGGGTTTTGTGAAATTGTTTTGCCAGGCTTTGGACATAGAGGAAGTTGTCCTGGATGTTCCTCCCAGCAATGAATGCGCTTTGGCAAGGCGAGATTAGGGCATCCAGCTTTGGTTGCAACCTGAGCGCAAGAATCTTGGAGACTAGTTTAGCGAATGCATGAATTAGACTGATGGGCCTGTAGTGAGTTATCTGAGTGGGCTGCTCATGCTTTGGCAGCAAAGAGTAGAAAGCTGTGTTCAGGTTTTTAAAGGATGGCTCATTGATATCGTGGAACTGACGCATTGCTCTCATCAGGTCTTCTTTAATCACTTCCCACGAGATTTTGAAGAAACCGCCTGAGAATCCATCTGGGCCAGGGGCCTTGTCCAAGGCCGTTGCAAAAACAGCGTGCTTGATTTCCTCAATGGTGAAGGGAGCATCAAGACCTGACAAGTCGGGAGAGGTGAGGTTCAGCTCCGCC
The DNA here is from genome assembly GCA_030063025.1 of Avena longiglumis. Taxonomy (NCBI): domain Eukaryota; kingdom Viridiplantae; phylum Streptophyta; class Magnoliopsida; order Poales; family Poaceae; genus Avena; species Avena longiglumis. The sequence continues at coordinate 447,318,465 of CP125974.1, read as the reverse complement.
CAGTTGAAACGCTTGTTACAATTGATGCACGAGCCTACCACAGAAGTGAGGTGGTTGTTCACCACCTGCTCAATCTCGTTGGGAGCTGTTGCGGTTCCTGAGTCCGACTCAAGTGTATGAATCCTGTTCTTGAGCTTGCGGTGAGCCGCCCGACTGTGGAAAATTTTTGTGTTTGTGTCACCAAGCTTAAGCCAATTGATCCTTGCACGTTGTCTAGCTTTAATCTTGTTGATCACTGAGAGACCGAGAGAGCGAGCCTTAAGACTTGTCCTCAGCTCTCGCTCACCCACGGTGAGCTGCCTGTTTTCTTGTGCCGCGTCAAGTCTAAGAACGATCTCCTGGCCCACCAACATCTGCTTCTTGATATCTCCCACATAATTTTTTGCCCAAGAGGACAACTTCTTTGCTAATCTTCGCAATTTGCAGTCAAGGATCGCAAAGGGGTTCGTTAGGAGACAAGCCTCGTTCCAAGACTGTTCGACAACCTCTCGGTATCCTTGCAGGAGGGGCCATAAACTTTCGAATCTGAACCGAGGATTTGAACGGAATACCAGGTCTTGCACCAGAAACAAAGGGCAATGATCAGACATGGACGATGCCTGGGGCAGAAGTTTTGCGGCCGGGAAAAGGTCCTCCCACTCAGAGTTGCAAAAGGCACGATCAAGGCGCACGAGGGTAGGATCGTCTTGCTCATTGCTCCAAGTGAAACGACGCCCCACCAGTTTAATTTCCTTTAGAGAGCTCAAGTCAAGCGCAGCTTTGAATTTGGACATCCATCTCCTATTTACTCGTGGTTTATTTTTGTCCTAAGCATGCAGGATCAGATTAAAATCTCCAATGATCATCCAAGGACCATTGATGCTCGTTTGAGTATTAATAATTTCATTTAGGAAGCTTTGTTTTTGCTCATCATTGGATGGTCCGTAGACAGTGGTTAAGGTCCAGGCCTGGTTAGCGCTCTGATCCCAGAACGAGGCAGTGATGGAGAATATGCCAATGACGATGTTGGTAACTAGCAGGTCATCCCTCCAGAAAAGGACACCCCCCCTAGTGCCTGTCGCAGGAAGCTCCGCATGGCCGGGCAGCGCGTGCCCCGCAATCTCAAATCTATCAACATCTGAGAGAGGCCCTACTTTTGATTCTTGAATGCAAAGGATGGAACATCCAGTACTAATGGCGAGGTCCCGGACAACCGCTCGTCGAGCCTTGTCATTTTGGCCTCTCACATTCCAGCTCAGAAGTTTAAGGCGTTGCGACATTACTAGCTAATCGACATTTTCTTGAACATAACTGAGAGTACAGCCAGAGTGGCACTAGGCGAGACTGAGGGGGAGTCTTGGCTTGCCGACGACAGGTAAGGGCAAGTCTTCTTCCCATCAGAGCTATGTGAAGCGTGAAAAAATAACAGAAGCAGCTACAGACGAACTTCATGTGGGCGTCGCCCTGCCAGCTACCGGTAAAGGCATGGCCACAGCCCCATGAGACAACTAAAACTGAGGATGCACTATCCATTGACACAAATCGACACATTGGGCGCACTGAGACCTAGGCCGCAGGATGCGCCTCAAGCAGCAGGTCATGCATGTCCTCTTCAGGCAGGACAAACTTGGGCTTGTCGGCAACGTCCGCAAGTACCGCAAGGCCCTGGAGGCTTCTCTCGGACAGCGGTTCCTGAAACATGCGCAAGTACTGATCGAGCACAGCATCCGAGAACTCATCTTCATGTTGGATTAGTCCCAGCTGCTTGCAAGCACTGGCTTGAACACGACGCGATGTCATGAGGGAGGAGCTTCTAGTTGCTGGGCGTGCGCTTCTTCGAACTGCCGTGTCCCCGCAGAAGAGTTTCCTTGGACCATTCTTCTTTCTCTTTTGCTTGGCATTGGTAGGGAACCCAAGAATGGATGGAGAGAGCATCCCCAAGAATCTGCTCATGAGAGATGTCTTGGGGTCAACGTGCATGAGGCCTAATCTGTCAGCCACCTCGTCCACTCCTTCCTGGGGGCAAAGATTAGCGTCCCGGAGTGCTCGGAGTGCATTCGATTTGAGGGTGATCTCTGCCAGAGCCACACCATCCAGCTCGCCTGAGGAGGACGCAGATGAAGATGTTGCTGCCGTCGCAGTTGGCACCGTCGGCGTCGCGAAGATGTCCTGCAGCTGCCAGCCCGGTGAGGTAGGCCTTTCCTGGTCAAAGGAATTGTGAACCTCCCCGGACAAGGGAATTTATGGCTGGTGAGGCAAAGGATGGGAAGCTCAGCCCTGTAATGCTTTTGTTGTTCAACTCATGCTTGTTGTCTGGTGTCTGGAGAGCCGATGATGATGGTGTCAAACAGAATAATGATCTAATTATTCAGTGTTCAGTAGTGGCAGTGGATCATTTCATACTGAAGATTGTGGCAATTATTATTGGATTTGTGTACTTGTTTACTTAAAGTGAGAAAGGTCAGCGGTCACCCTGCTGGTTCCTATCCTTGTGCCTGGAAACAGCTGAGCTGAATCAGCTTTGTCCTTTCACGTTGGCCCTTCATATCCTTGTGTGATGCTATGGCCTCCTTTCTTGCTATGCAACCAGGTGAGCCCTTGACTCTGGTCTCTGCTAAGGTGCATGACTAGGATTAAGAAAACTACAACTGCGTTTATGCTAAGGTTTTAACTGGTGTCTTGCTATGGTTCTACTTGTGCATAGAATAAATCAACATGCCTATGTCCTTTTTTCACCGTAATATGCACGTTATTTGTGTACTTTGTGGATAGCTGGATACTAATGACCGGACTTCTATTCTCTGTGTATTGGAAGTGTTGTAGTATGATATTTGTAACTTCTCACAGAAAAAAAAAGGAGTAGCTGAAATTTTCTAGAACAAGAACAAACACCACGAGGCCCCTGGTTCATATTGTTATGCAAGGAACTGAATGTTAACAGGTTCCCAAATCATTTAAGAATTAGAATAATTTCATCTTGCCTGCAGTTTTTTTTATCATTGCCAGCTTGTTCCACAATCCGCAGCTTTGTCTCGGAGACTATTTTGAAGATCATTCCCGTGGGTTAACCATATTCTAGCATTTAGCCAAAATTAATCATGTAGTTATATAGCCGAATATCGTGTTTTTAATCTTCTTACTTCTCTTGACACGTTGCTGCATAATTAGATAAATAAACTTTAAAATATATGGTCAGTTGTTTCTGCAGCGCTAAATTTTTTTCAGTGTTCCTCTATTGGCCATTTTCTCCTTTTCACACTAATAACTACTGACAGAGCAAACTGTAGTTGTGTGAGCTAATTAAGTAAAATCACTTCTACATACACTGCATTTGGTGATGCTGGGAACAGATTGTACATAGATTTTGATAACTGTATTACCTAAATTTTTCTCCCTGCCATCTCTGGGAATAATACCACTTTATTCTGGTACTCGTACCTAGCTCATATGGCTCTGAAGTTCTGCAAAAATCAAGATGCCGCTGCCCTGCTGCATAAGTATATTGATTCATTGCTCATGCCAGTGTATATATGTATGAAAACTCGAGAAAAGGCTGAACATTGTTTCCATGCCCCCCAGAATTATTTTCCGGTGAGATTTCTGAACTTTCAAGTGAGAGCTCACTTTTCTCATTTTCTCTTATCAGCAAGGTTTTGTAAGTTATATATAAAAGTAATATATATATATAAGCACCTATAATCGGATAGCTTTCTGTCTTCTGTGGTTATATTATAAAAGTAAAGAAGCATGATGATCCTGGTAATATATCTGTAATCTCTACTGTATTAGTAAACTTGGGAAAAAATGTACATACCACATGATTACTTGACAAATGAGTTAGCTGGAAATAGCTTTTCCCACGGGGAGTAAGTAATTGTAATATGTTGGCCAAAAGTCTGGAGCAATTTCAGATTTGGACACGGGGTGAAGCTGAGAACTAATGCTGCTGTATGCATGCATTCCAGAAGAAAACTAAATCCCATTCTAAGATTCTTTTTCTTTCTAAATTTATATCGAGTTTGTTCATGTTTTCTGATTCCATCAGTATCAGTTTTGCAGCCACCAACCAGCTTACCCGGTTAAAGTTCTCCGCTGCCCGAAACTATTGAGTTGATATGCGAATATGTAATCGGTGCACACATAGGCCTCCTGAATCCTGAGCCCCTGAAGAAGAAATGGAGAATCATGTATGTGTTTTTTTTAGTGGAGAATCATGTGTTGCATTCTATACAAGTAGCAAACGTTCTTTCAAACTGTGGAGTTACACTGGGTAGAAACCGGAGTTGCAGGTTTGCAGGCTGGCGCCGCATGCTGCCGAGGAAGAAGCTCTGACCAACTCTGCCCAATCAACTCGGAACAAAAGATACAAAAAACATGTTCCAATGGTGGAGTCAAAACTTGATTGACCTAGGTCAGAGCAATCCCTTGGCTAAAGGAAAGCAAGGACGGGTATAGTTGATCAACATCCACAATCTATTTCAGTGGAACTCATAAGGTACCCAGGTGGGGCGGATGATTCTACCGGTTAGTTGGATTGAATTTAAACCTTGTTTTCAAAGTGTAACGGAAGTTAGGGTATATGCTTGGTTTGCGTGTAGCTAAAAGTTGGCTATCCATTGTTTTGTCAAACCAATAATTTGGAATCCAAAAAATGGACAACTTTTCAGATTCTGAAGACAATTTGGTAGCCAATTTTTGCATCAAACAAACTAACCTTGTTTGAGTTTTAAGTTCCATTTCAAAATAATTCTATGAAGAGACTCATTTATTCTTTTGAGATCAACAATCTATTTGTTAACTAAAGCAAAGAAGCTAAACTAGATGAAAAAAACAAAATAAAATCGGCTAACGAAGGACATTCACAAACTCTAAAGTTCTGTCCAAACACACTAAAATTTCCATTTTTATCTCCACCAATCGCATATGGACGTTCTTCAGTCGGTTGGTGAAGAACTTGTAGAAGGCGATGAGTTTTGAATAGACTCTCAGGAGCCTTTTACCACAAAGGGTGAGAGACCCATTAAAAAAAACAAAGGGCGAGAGACTGAGAGTCTTTGACTGATATCTCCCTTTTTTTTTTGAGAAAAGACTGCTATCTCCCTGGATAGAATAGAACCGAAGGGAAAAAATTCGTGGCCTCGATCGAGTTACAAAACTGGGCCCATTAGCCGCTTACTTGCCGTTCGACGGGCTTTTTGGGCCAACGGCCATGCTCCCAACTTCTCTTAGCTTTGGTTGAAACGAGACGCGTCACGTGCACTCATTCGCGTTGCGCCATGGCATCCGAGCAGCCGCCGCCGAAGAAGCCGGAATCCTTACCAGCCGCTCCGACCACCATATGCGCCCTCGGCGACGACCTCCTGCGCGAGATATTCCTGCGCCTCCCCTCTCTCCCTACTCTCGTCCGCGCAGCCCTCACCTGCCACTCCTCCCTCCGCTCCGTCCGCTCATCCCCCGCCTTCCGCCGCCGCTTCCGCGAGCTCCACCCGCCCCCACTCCTCGGCATATTCCTCGACATATTCGAAGAGGACACCCCTGCTTTCCGCCCGCTCATGCTGCGCTCCGACCCGGACCTCTACGCGGCCATCCGCGGGGCCGATTTCTTCCTCACCCGCCTTCCCGGCAACGACAAATGCTCCGTCCCCGAGTGGGAAATCAAGGACTGCCACGATGGGTACGTCGTTCTCCTTAGCTCTGACTGCAATCACATTGCCGTCTACAACCCCCTCACACGAGCCCTGCATCTCTTCCCCATCCCGCCCGAAGAGATCTGCGAAGATATGTACGTTGAGTACCATGTCCTCTCCCCTGAAGAAGACCAAGGTCCGTTCCGCGTCATCTGCGTCTGTCACGAAAATTACGGAGCGCAAGCTGCTGTCCTCTCATCAGAAACCAGAGAGTGGCAGATTTTCCCATGGGTGGATGCTGCAAGTATGCAGCCTGCGTTGCAGCCTGGGGACGAGGAGCATTTCTCTTGCAATGGAACGCTGGTGAACGGGTTCATCTATTGGACACAAGCGAGCCGAGCCAGTGCGCGAGTGCTCAACACCACTACATTGCAGTTCTCTCGAATGGATCTGCCTCCGCACATAGAAGGGCAAGGAGCACCTACTGCTGGTGAGACCAGGGATGGGAAGCTCTGTATCGTCTGCACTTTTAAGCTCATGCTTTTTGTTTGGTTGTGGGGAACCGATGATCATGGTGTCGAGAGATGGATGCTGGACAAGACATTTCCGTTGGAGCAGGCGATTGATGAGCTCGGGCACTGTTTCGCGGGTGATCGTGTTATACTGAAGATTTTGGCGATTGAAAATGGCTTTGTGTACTTGTCTGCTTACCGTGAGATGGATCCCAAGTTAACTGGCTGGTTCCTATCCTTCTGCCTAGAAACAACAAAGCTTAATAAGCTCTGTCCCATCCTTGACACTGAAGATATGTATCCCTATATCATGGCATGGCCTCCTTCTTTGGTACTCAACAAGGTGAACCCTCTGCTTGAAGCTCGCTAACTCCTTTGGCAGAAATACAAAACTTCCAACTTTTATTGCCCCATTATATCTCATAAAATCTGACATGATAGTTCTTACGAAAACTGGAAATAAAATTGAGGTTTCTTGCATGTGTAATGTGTTGAAGAAGTACTCATTAGAATCATCTCAAGTGGGAAATAACTGGTTTCTAGTGTAGCTTAAACAAATACTCCCTCCGTCTTAAAAAGGATGTCGCAAATTTGTCTAAATTCGAATGAATCTATACACGTTTTAGTGTGTAGATACATTTAAATTTTAACAAATCTAAGATATCCTTTTCAGGACGGAGGGAGTACCATTGACTACCTTCTTGTCGTATGTAGAAAATGGATTTAGTATAAATGTTAACCGGTACATTGACCCTGGCAAATATCTATAATCTCCACAGTAAAATAGACTCTGTTCATGATAAGTTCACAATTGTAGATTTTTCTCTGGAAAATTAAAAGCTTGATCCCCTCGTGTACAATTGACGTGGATGGAAGTAATTAATTAGCCATATTCTGTTTTCATTACTTTTCTCAAGTACTCGTAGATAATCGATCTTTCACGCAATTGGGCTGCTGGGATCTTCGGACTGAGAAGTACATTGTAGCATGTTGCCATGTTGGCACAGCAATCTCTGGAGCTGATTCAGATTTTTACCTATGACAATGAAGTAGGCAAGGTGGAAAACTGAGAAGTAATGTTTTTATTTATTTATTTTTTGAAACGGGGCAAGTAATGCTTTTTATGGTTTGCCAGAAGAAAGTTAAATTCCATGTTAATCTGGTTGCAAAACCAGCTTATCCAGGGTGGCTGATTGCATCAGTATCTTTTTTTTTGCAGCCGAGCAGCTCCAGTTAAAGTCCAAGTGAACTACCAGAAACTACTGAAATGATGCATCATTCATATGCTTCCTGAGGCGCACAAGAAGAAACATCTGTTCAAGTTCTTTCATGCTGCAGAGCTTGACAAAACTACCGAAGTGATATATTCTCAGTGGGCCATATCATTCATATGCCTCCAGAGGCACAGGTGAAGAAACATCTGTTTGAGTTCTTTCATGCTACAGAGCTTGACTGGGGCACAAACGAGGTTGCAAGTTTGCAAGCATGGCTACACATGCTAGACTGGGTTACTACCTAGTAATAGTATTATCTTTTATAAATTTAAATATATCTTTTAATACTTCCAGATATCTGGGATGAAGTAATAAATTATCGCAAGTACTGGGGTGGACGCAATTGCTCAATTTTCATGCTGGAGAAGTAGATATCTGCTGCATTTAGAGGTCATGCAACGGAAAACAGTTGTTTCTGTACACCCTTGTAAGAGCACCTCCGCTAGCATCCCAAGAGGGTTGGGCCTTCCCAGGCCGATTTTTTCACCCGGATGGTGAAATTTCGCCCACACGCATTCCTAGGACCCGTTTTCGCTGGATTTGGCCCAAATTTCATCCAAGTTCCTAGACCGAACTCAACGCGCTACCCAACACGCTGGGTGTCGCCTGGGAACGCTGGATGAAGCAGAAACGACAGGAAAAAACTTGTGCTTGTGGCCCTGACCTGTCAGCGAGAGAACAGCGTTCTCATCCTCGTTGCCTCGGCTCCCTCGTCGGACCGGCGGGCAGAGCAATGGCTGCCTGTCCAATCGCCCACGTGGCAGCGTAATGGCGCGCCACCGCCCGCCTGCCTTCCCTCCTTTTCCTGCCCTCGCTGCTACACTCCTTTCGCCCTCGCCGTGCTTTCCCAAAATGGCTATAAATGCTGGCCATGCTCGCCGTCTTCAAAGCACACACTTTCACCTCCATTTCCTCCCAATCTAAGGCGAAGAAAACCTTGATGGAAGCAATGGCGGAGAGGTACCGGGCGACCCTGTGGCGGCGAACGGCTTCAGCCGCCGGTTGCTCCAGTTGTGGGAGGCGCGGCTTCTCCCCGAGGCCAGCTACCCGGCGTCGCCAGATTTCCGGTGCCCGCCGACCTGGAAGCTCAACGCCGGCGGTGTACCCGTGCCGCCAGTGCCGGAAGGCCATGAATGGATCGACGAGATCTAGATGGCCCTCGCCAACATGGACAAGGAGGTGCAGAAGCACCCCGAGAACACGACGTTCTGGGACGAGTACTTATGCGAGCTCTGGCTGGCCTACCACGAGGGCGGAGGCCCGGAGCCAGCGCGCAACAACGCCGGAGGTCGGATGTGGCATCCCGCAAAATCACTACCAGAAAATCGCGTTGTTTTTTGTGCATTGCATCAACATGACCGCATGTTCATGTCATCATGCCACATTGCATTTGAGCATCGTCATGTCATCATGCATGGTTTTGTCTAAAACTATTCCTAAAAAGCCTAATTTTGTTTTCTAGATATTCCCTCTCTAGTTCAAACGAAACTCTGGTCTCTTCCAGATTATTTTGTTGTCTAAAAATTATTTGCAAAAGTCTATTCAAGCCAAAACAGATAAATAAATATTTTCGGGGAAGGCCGCGACCGGCCAGGCCCAAAGGGCCCAGCTGGCAGCAGCCTACTACCCCAAATAAATATCTAAACCTAATCCTAGCCCTGCCCTACCCAAACCCTTTTATACCTAATCCTAATCTACCCAGTCCCTCCACCTCACCCCCCCAATCACATGTCGCCACCTCACCTCTCCCCAAATCTTCACCAATAGCCACCCGCCACCTCACCTCCCCTCCCTCGCCCACGCACACACCACACCACCCCCCACCTGCCGCCACTCCCTCTCTCACCCATCGGCGCAGCACACAAGCGCACACCACGCCGCAGCCGCCACCCTGCTCCCGGGCCCCACCCCACCAACCACCCGCGCACCGTGTCCCCCGATCCCTCTCTCTCCCTCGCGAGCGCGGGCCCCACCTCCTCACCCCGCTCCCCTCTCTCGATCCTCCCCATCCCCGACGCTCCTCTCCCCTGGCTACCTCGCCGCTCACCGACCCATCTCTCTTCCCCTTTTCCCCAACCTCCGCCATCGCTGGCCCCGCTCTCCCTCGTCTCACCTGCGCCGGGCCAGCTCGCCGCCTCGCCGTCGCCAGGGGCTTACCTTCCTCCCCGCTGAAGCTTACGAGGGCCGCCTCTCTCCCTCGCATGGCCCGTCGACCTCCTCGGCCGACCCTCTGCGCCATCGACCTCGCGGGACACCGCCACCTCTCACACGAGGTGCGGCTCGAGCTCCTCCCGCCCGAGCATGCCTCCGCCCGCGACCTCCTCCGCGCGCGCTCGAACCCGGCCCATGCGGCTTCGCCCGTGTCGGCGCGCGCTGTAACCTCCTGCGCGACGCCGCCTGGCTGCGCGCCTCCAGGCCTCCTCCTCCCTCGGCTCCGGCCCACAACCGCTGTAGCACAGCCTCCTCCCCTGCGCCTCCCAGCTCGCTGTTGCTGCCTCGTGGACCCCTCCTCGCTGGAGCTTCCGCGCGTCGTGCACGTGCCGTCGTCGCTAGGTTCCTGGGCTCGCGCGTCTCAATCCAGTGGTGCCTCCTCTGTTCGTCACCGCCTTGCGCAGATTCCTTTGGTGGTGACTTTTCAAAGACAGGGACCGCAAGATCTGCCTCACGGGACCGAACCCCTCGGAACTCCATGTTCTCTTACCCGGAGACCCCGATGCCTTCGACACGGAGCACCGAGGATGCCTTCATGGGACGCCAAGAAACCCGTCGAACCCCGTGGACCGACATGATCTTCTTCACGGATACGACAAGTACTTCCTCGAGGATGCCGAGTTCTTCACCCCGAATGCCAAGACCGACTCGATGGCGCGGACCTGACAAGATCTTCGCAACGACAAGATCGACACCGACCCGGGCGAACCCAATGTGCCCCCGACGCCAACCAAGTCCTTCTTCCGGAATGCGCCAAGATCTACTCCGTTATCCGAGAACGATCCCGCCGAGACCGAACCCCAGATCCGGACCCTGAGAGCCAACCCCGAACCCCTCGGAGCCCAAGTTCGTCGAGACCCCTAATGTGTGCCCCTTTTACTGAGACCCCTATATTTTTGTAATATATATAATATAATTTTTGCACATTAAATCGTCATGCTTACATGCATATTCATGTGGGTTTTGGGGGCCTTATGCCGATTCACCATATAATTAAATATGGGATCCATATGCGGGCAAATCTAGTCGTATATTGGTCCTAATTAAATTTGTGTAGCGAAAAGAAGCCATGTTTGGTCTTGCTAATCCAACATTTAATTGCGGGGTAGATAAATAACTTGAACCGTTTAATTAAATGTCGAGACCCCGGTTCCGCTTAATATGATCTAAATGCATTGCACCTTTGCCATGTCATACATCATACATGCATCATGCTCGATCTTCTGCCGTAGTAATAAATAGTGTATCCGGTGTTTCCTCTAGTGCTTTACTTCTTCACGGACTAGGCCGATGAGTTGATGCGAGTATCGACCCGATCTTCGGATGGACCTTCGACAATGCTTTTCAGGCGAGCATCTCCTCCTTTCTACCTATCTTACTTTTATAGTATTTATTCCCTCCTGTTGATCTATTGCTATCTGTATTGCGATGCTCTAGTTTTCGTACCCGTGATATCCCTTGCAGCCTTATATTGCCTTGGACACCTCCTATTACCTGTTGTTTGGTAGATAGTTGGACTTGCGCGTCGTAGTCGCTTGCTCAAGTGCTGTTGCGTGTCGCCAAGTACCACAGTTGTTGGAGTATTTGCCGCATGTTTATTGTTGGAGATGATCATAACTTTAATTATTGTTTAATAACTAAAATTGAAGTAGGTAAATGCAGAGGCACAGGTGGGCAATAGATGTTATTTGGTTGTTAATCGTCCACTTGTGTCCCGTAGGACCCCGAGTACTTGATACCTGTTCCTTGAATATTCGCGCTATCCACATCCAGGAGGATTATGAGACCCCCCTGAGCCAGAGCTTGATTCATTCTTATTTCTTGGGGCCACAAACTAGTTTGAGGTTTTATTTACTATCCTGTACTTATGCCATGCTTTACTGCTTTATTTACGATTGTGCGAGGAGCACCTGTACTATTTAGGATCGGGACACGTTTCCGCGGTATCGACAAGCCCAGTCACACTTTCGGGTTCCCAGTCGTTTACAGCCGTCCACCCAAACCTTGAGTGCGTCTCGAAGTCAGCTAACTTCGTTGCGGGTATACTTAATGGGGTGGCCCCCTGAAATATTTCTGAATCTTGTGATTGCTTTGTCGTGAAAGCCTCGTTGGGTTTTGATTTGGTTTTTCTGAGGTTGATCGAGTGTGTGTTGCTATTTATGCACCCCTGCAGGGTAAAACTTTCTGAAAGCCGTGTCCGCGGTTATGGACGACTTGGAGCACAGTATCTCGATCATAGACAACTATAACTAAAGTAGTGCTATAAATTTGACTTGATAATGACTAGTAATCAGCTTCACTATAATGGAATGGCTAAATAAAATTGCCAATAATTGCTTATTTGGTTGTCGCTTGCTATCATTGTATTTGACTAGTAAGTATTGCAACTATAACGGAATGGCTAAATAAAAGTACCAACAACTGCTGGGTTTTGGGATATCTCATGCTAATTGTATCTGACTAGTACGTGTTGCAACTACAACGGAATGGTTAACTAAAAGTGCCCACTGCTTATTATATCAGGATGACTATCTATACCTGACTAGTAATTGCTGCAACGATAACTGAATGAATAAAGCGCCAGCGGTGAGTTCCTCGATTGACTTCCTCGTTTGGTCTCGAGGGGAAACACGGGATGGGTTTGTTTGGTGTTGGATTCAGGTTGGATCGAATAGATCTTTCTTATCCCTCTCGATAGCGGCGGTTATATCGAGTCTCTATAGGTTGTTTAGTGTATGCTGTTGCCGCCAGTCCACCATACCTATGTAGGCGAGGACCGCGAATTCTAGCCTCGCCGTGTCTTGGCCTCGATCTTGACCGCTCTCTTTTTTCCTTTGCCCTTTGTCGGCACCCTTTTTTGTTTAAGCGGGTTTTGGGATCGGCGTCGTTAGCGAGGTTACCCTTCCGGCTTGGCACAGGTGGTTATGGACGCCATTGGTTATTCTTCAGGGCTCTTAGCCCCATTTGCATCTTGTCCGTAGTTGGACGCTCTATCGTTTTCAAGGTGATTTGGATCTTTGATCCGTATATCTGTATTCTTGACTCTTGGAGTCGTGTTATATATATATCTGTTCTGTGGGTCCCATCGAGGACTGTTGTGTAATGGTATTACTTCGTTTTCCACCCGCACGAAAGTGCCTGGTGGGCACCTTTGAATCGTTTCTATGCGGGTTTGGCGGGAAGCGCTAAAACTTGCATAGGGCGATTCGAGGGTGTTCTGAGTGGTATCAGAGCTCAGCAGTTGCGATACCCCACAAGTCCAGCCTGTAGGATAACCTAGCTAACGGCCGAAGTAGAGTGTCAAAACTATTTTTGCAAAATCGGTTGGATAGTTCTGATTAGGTCTGATTTTACTCCTTACCCTCTGCTGCTCTCCTCTCACCTCTGCGTGTTTTGAATCCGCTCTCTTCGAGTCCAGGATTTCTCGTGGTTGGGTTCCATCGTACCTTCAGGGTTTCGCTTCCTCCTTTGGTAACGGTGTTTGTGTCTTCCGGTGTTTTCTGACGCGACGACATCATCTACGCCAGATCCGATGCAGAGTCTGCATCACTCCTCTGTTTCCGAACCTCGCTTGTCGAGATCTACAATCTGAATTCTGAGAGTTGGTTGCATAATTTCCTATTCATGTGCAGGGTAATGCTTTGGGTGCGATGGGTGATCACCATCCGACTACTCTTATCATTCGCTCTTGCACATTGAACGGTGAATCATTGCAGTTATACTCCTTCCGCGAAAGTTAGAGGTGGCTTTACCCTTTTGAGACCTTTACCTTCATCTTTGTTTCTACGGAGTGTTCTCTCGACGAATGGGGAACAATCCTTGTTGGTGGTGTCGCCATTTTCAAGCTGAGAAAGAACCCTTGTTAGTGGTGTCGTGAGGATCTACACGAAGCGCGAAGGATCAGATCGTCGGCCTTCTTCCCTGTACCATGAGGCGGATCTCGAGGGCGAGATCCATTGTTAGTGGTGTCGAATTGTGGCATCCCGCAAAATCACTACCAGAAAATCGCGTTGTTTTTTGTGCATTGCATCAACATGACCGCATGCTCATGTCATCATGCCACATTGCATTTGAGCATCGTCATGTCATCATGCATGGTTTTGTCTAAAACTATTCCTAAAAAGCCTAATTTTGTTTTCTAGATATTCCCTCTCTAGTTCAAACGAAACTCTGGTCTCTTTCAGATTATTTTGTTGTCTAAAAATTATTTACAAAAGTCTATTAAAGCCAAAACAGATAAATAAATATTTTGGGAAGGCGCCGGCCAGCCCAAAGGGCCCGGTGGCGACCTACTACCCCAAATAAATATCTAAACCTAATCCTAGCCCTGCCCTACCCAAACCCTTTTATACCTAATCCTAATCTACCCAGTCCCTCCACCTCACCCCCCCAATCACATGTCGCCACCTCACCTCTCCCCAAATCTCCACCAATAGCCACCCGCCACCTCACCTCCCCTCCCTCACCCACGCACACACCACACCACCCCCCACCTGCCGCCACTCCCTCTCTCACCCATCGGCAGAAGACACAGCGCACCACGCCTTGCCACCCTGCTCCCGGGCCCCACCCCACCAACCACCAAGCGCCGTGTCCCCGATCCTCTCTCTCCTCATGGCCTGGCCCCACCTCCTCACCCCGCTCCCCTCTCTCGATCCTCCCCATCCCCGACGCTCCTCTCCCCTGGCTACCTCGCCGCTCACCGACCCATCTCTCTTCCCCTTTTCCCCAACCTCCGCCGTCGCTGGCCCCGCTCTCCCTCGCGTCTCACCCGCCGCCAGGGGCGCCCTCGCCGCCTCTGCCTCGCTCGTCGCCAGGGCTCACCTTCCCTCCCGCCGCAGAGCTTCTGAGCAGGCCGCGCCTCCCTCTCCCTCCGCGATCGCCCGTCGACCTCCTCGGCCGTCCCTCTGATGCCATCGACCTCGCGCGGGACACCGCCGCCTCATCACGAGGTGCAGCTCGAGCTCCCCGCCCTTGAGCATGCCTCCGCCCGCGACCTCCCGCCGCGCTCGAACCGGCCCTATGCGGCTTCGCCCCGCGCCTCCCCATGTCAGCGCCGCCGCCTGTAACCTCCCTGCGACGCCGCCGTCCTGGCTGCGCGCCTCCAGGCCTCCTCCTCCCTCGGCTCCGGCCCACAACCGTATGTACAGCCTCCTCCTGCGCCTCCCATTCATTGCTGCCTCGTGGACCCCTCCTCGCTGGAGCTTCCGCGCGTCGTGCACGTGCCGTCGTCGCTAGGTTCCTGGGCTCGCGCGTCTCAATCCAGTGGTGCCTCCTCTGTTCGTCACCGCCTTGCGCAGATTCCTTTGGTGGTGACTTTTCAAAGACAGGGACCGCAAGATCTGCCTCACGGGACCGAACCCCTCGGAACTCCATGTTCTCTTACCCGGAGACCCCGATGCCTTCGACACGGAGCACCGAGGATGCCTTCATGGGACGCCAAGACACCCGTCGAACCCCGTGGACCGACATGATCTTCTTCACGGATACGACAAGTACTTCCTCGAGGATGCCGAGTTCTTCACCCCGAATGCCAAGACCGACTCGATGGCGCGGACCTGACAAGATCTTCGCAACGACAAGATCGACACCGACCCGGGAGAACCCAATGTGCCCCCGACGCCAACCAAGTCCTTCTTCCGGAATGCGCCAAGATCTACTCCGTTATCCGAGAACGATCCCGCCGAGACCGAACCCCAGATCCGGACCCTGAGACCCAACCCCGAACCCCTCGGAGCCCAAGTTCGTCGAGACCCCTAATGTGTGCCCCTTTTACTGAGACCCCTATATTTTTGTAATATATATAATATAATTGTTGCACATTAAATCGTCATGCTTACATGTATATTCATGTGGGTTTTGGGGGCCTTATGCCGATTCACCATATAATTAAATATGGGATCCATATGCGGGCAAATCTAGTCGTATATTGGTCCCAATTAAATTTGTGTAGCGAACCGAAGCCATGTTTGGTCTTGCTAATCCAACATTTAATTGCGGGGTAGATAAATAACTTGAACCGTTTAATTAAATGTCGGGACCCCGGTTCCGCTTAATATGATCTAATTGCATTGCACCTTTGCCATGCCATACATCATACATGCATCATGCTCGATCTTCTGCCGTAGTAATAAATAGTGTATCTGGTGTTTCCTCTAGTGCTTTACTTCTTCACGGACTAGGCCGATGAGTTGATGCGAGTATCGACCCGATCTTCGGATGGACCTTCGACAATGCTTTTCAGGCGAGCATCTCCCTCTTTCTACCTATTTTACTTTTATAGTATTTATTCCCTCCTGTTGATCTATTGCTGTGTTGCGATGCTCTAGTTTTCGTACCCGTGATATCCCTTGCAGCCTTATATTGCCTTGGACACCTCCTATTACCTGTTGTTTGGTAGATAGTTGGACTTGCGCGTCGTAGTCGCTTGCTCAAGTGCTGTTGCGTATCGCCAAGTACCACAATTGTTGGAGTATTTGCCGCATGTTTATTGTTGGAGATAATCATAACTTTAATTATTGTTTAATAACTAAAATTGAAGTAGGTAAATGCAGAGGCACAGGTGGGCAATAGATATTATTTGGTTGTTAACCGTCCACTTGTGTCCCGTAGGACCCCGAGTACTTGATACATGTTCCTTGAATATTCGCGCTATCCACATCCGGGAGGATTATGGGACCCCCCTGAGCCAGAGCTTGATTCATTCTTATTTCTTGGGGCCACAAACTAGTTTGAGGTTTTATTTACTATCCTATACTTATGCCATGCTTTACTGCTTTATTTACGATTGTGCGAGGAGCACCTGTACTATTTAGGATCGGGACACGTTTCCGCGGTATCGACAAGCCCAGTCACACTTTCGGGTTCCCAGTCATTTACAGCCGTCCACCCAAACCTTGAGTGTGTCTCGAAGTCAGCTAACTTTGTTGCGGGTATACTTAATGGGGTGGCCCCCTGAAATATTTCTGAATCTTGTGATTGTTTTATCGTGAAAGCCTCGTTGGGTTTTGATTTGGTTTTTCCGAGGTTGATCGAGTGTGTGTTGCTATTTGTGCACCCCTGCAGGGTAAAACTTTCTGAAAGCCGTGTCCGCGGTTATGGACGACTTGGAGCACAGTATCTCGATCATAGACAACTATAACTAAAGTAGTGCTATAAATTTGACTTGATAATGACTAGTAATCAGCTTCACTATAATGGAATGGCTAAATAAAATTGCCAACAATTGCTTGTTTGGGTTGTCGCTTGCTACCATTGTATCTGACTAGTAAGTATTGCAACTATAACGGAATGGCTAAATAAAAGTACCAACAACTGCTGGGTTTTGGGATATCTCATGCTAATTGTATCTGACTAGTACGTGTTGCAACTACAACGGAATGGTTAACTAAAAGTGCCCACTGCTTATTATATCAGGATGACTATCTATACCTGACTAGTAATTGCTGCAACGATAACTGAATGAATAAAACTGCCAACGGTGTGAGTTCCTCGGTTGACTTCCTCGTTTGGTCTCGAGGGGGAAACACCAGGATGGGTTTGTTTGGTGTTGGATTCAGGTTGGATCCGAATAGATCTTTCTTATCCCTCTCTGATAGCCGACAGTTATATCGAGTCTCTATAGGTTGTTTAGTGTATGCTGCGCTGCCGCTCAGTCCACCATACCTATGTAGGCGAGGACCGCCGAATTCTAGCCTCGCCGTGTACTGGCCTCAGTACTGACCGCTCTCTCTTTTTCCTTTGCCCTTTGTCGGCACCCTTTTTTTGTTTAAGCAGGTTTTGAGATCGACGTCGTTAGCAGGGTTACCCTTCCGGCTTGGCCTGGGCAGGGTTATGAACGCCATTGGTTATTCTTCAGGGCTCTTAGCCCCATTTGCATCTTGTCCGTAGTTGGACGCTCTATCGTTTTCAAGGTGATTTGGATCTTTGATCTGTATATCTGTATTCTTGACTCATGGAGTCGTGTTGTATATATATCTGTTCTGTGGGTCCCATCAAGGACTGTTGTGTAATGGTATTACTTCGTTTTCCACCCGCACGAAAGTGCCTGGTGGGCACCTTTGAATCGTTTCTATGCGGGTTTGGCGGGAAGCGCTAAAACTTGCATAGGGCCGATTCTAAGGGTGTTACATCGGAGTCACTGGTGGAGTGCGCCCGACCGCACCCTCCCCGCCGTGGAGCATATCATGGTCGGCAACAACCGTGGCTGGCGTATCCGCCACTCTCGCCTCCGTCCTTCTCGTGGCGTCGGGGGAGCTCGAGCTCTTGGATGTCGAGGAGGATGGCCGGCATGTCGTCCTCCTCATCGGCATCAGATTTTGGCCTGAGAACGCCCGAATGAGTGGAGGTGCTTTGTGTCTTGACGAATATTTATGTGAAAGCAAAAGCGGAGGCACCAGACATGTTTCTTTCCTCAGTGTCAACCAAGCACCGCTTTCTTGTTTGTAACATGCTTTATTAGTTTCTCTACTTTGTACAGGTCACCTGATTACTAGACAATTGAGGTAGCTGAAAATATCTTTGTGAATTCAGTGAACTACATCATAGGCCTCCTGAAGCCCTGAAGGAGAATCGTGTGGTCCATTTTCAGTCCATACCATTTGTTCTTCTCGGTCTCTCTTGCCATGCCGAAAATCCTATTCCACGTGATAGGTGGAACAAACTGAAGAGTTCCTGTCTTCGTATGCCATTTTTTGGTTCGACCGGGTTTAGGGTAGAGAGGGGCAAGGAGGGGTTGAGCTGCTCCAGTCACAATTATCTTGTTGAACTCACGGACCAAAGGCCTCTTTGGTTGGCAGGATTCTGAAACGCAGGAATAAGAACACTGGATTGCAATGTCATGCATACTCCAATCTTAGGGCCTCTTCTATTGCACCAGACTAACTTTCTTTTAACTGTTGAGCTGATACGAATACCGGGAGAACCAGACTAACTATGTTTGTTGTTACATGATACTCGCTGCCTGTTAGACCTTTCTTTTAACTTTCTCTCTATTTCCTGGCGACTCGCCAGTTTGTACTCTTCTACTGTGATTAAAAGCAGCCCTGCCTCTTTGTAAAAAAAAATGTTAGGGTCTCTTTGGTTCAAAGGATTCGCATAAAACATTTGGAGATTCAAATCTTTAGGAAATTTTCCTATGGTTGCTCTTTGTTCTTTAGGATTGAATCCCAATCCTTTGCACTAGATTTCATAAGAAATTTATTATTCACTCAAACCTATCTTTTAGAATCCATTGCGGTATTTTATCTTTTGGTTCTGCTTACGAGTTTCGGTTTGAAGGCAGGGTCAGGGCTGTTTTTCTCTCCGATGCCCCCTCTGAAATGCCAATTCTTCGCTTGGCTAGCTGTGCTTGACCATGTTTGACATCCGACAATCTGCAGAAGAGGGGTTCGCCTAATGACCCTGTTTGCGTGCTGTGCAATCCCAACCTGAGACCGGTTTGCATCTCTTCCTGACCTGCCCCTTCGACCAACAGGTTTGGCTTCCGGTCATTCAGAAAATAGGTTTGATGCCCAACTCTCCTCCCTGCCATGGCCACTCCTCTTCTAGACTGATTGTGTCCTCTTGATACTGGACTGGATCGTAAGCTCAAGTGCCACTAGAAACGCGACTGTCACCTTTGTCTGGTGGTCGTTGTGGAAAGAGAGAAACCAAAGAAATTTTCAACAATTACTCCCTCCGTTTAGAAATATAAGATGTTTTAGGTTTGTGAAGAAGATGTATCTAGACACCTTTTAGTGTTTAGGTTCAAAGGTGTCTAGATACATCTTCTTCACAAACCTAAAACATCTTATATTTTAAAGATGTCTAGATACATCTTCTTCACAAACCTAAAACATCTTATATTTCTAAACGGAGGGAGTACCATTCAACTCCTGATTCAGTTTTCTTCAGAATTGTCGACACAGCCACGGGCTGGCTGTTTGCAGGTCTCTCCCTCGCGAAACAGCTTGCACTGTGACCCAGGGAACCTGACTGAAATAATCTCAACGATCCCTTCTAGTCGAAATTTAGCTGCTAGTGCTACTTTGCCCAGGAGCCTTAGCTCAATTAGAAGCTGTTGACCTCCACCTTTTGGCTGCTAGTGTGGCTCTCTAGCTTGGTCTTTCCAGTATGTGTCCAGCTTTACATAGCCAGCGTCTTGCAAAATTGACAGTTCCATTTTGTTTTCACAGTTATTGCTTCTGAACTATTCATGAAAGTTACAATTCTAGTAGTACAATTCTATCTCCTTTTCATCAGAACATAAGTGATTCAGATTTTAACTCCCACTGCTCAAGTGCTCAAACAAACCAAGTACTTACATTATAGACAATTAATCACATTTACTAAATGCACCATGGGTCCCTAGATGTCCATCTCTGAACCCTGACTAAATCCTGGTGCAGGGACATCCATATTCGCCCTGCACCAAGAATTCCTTAACATCCTGAGCTAAGCTAACGAACTAACCTAAGCAGCACCTATAATAATAAATTGTTGTACAGACTATTCACAAGACCAACGAGACTATTCACATTCAGGCAAGCGCCTTGTACCACGGGCCGTGGACCTTCTGCGAGACCGTCGCCACCTTGATCAGCACTTCGGCGGCCTTGACCACCCGGTCGACCAGTTTCCCAGCGCCGACGCGGCGCAAGGCTGCGTCGGCCAGCTTCTGGCCTTTGGCGCCGCTGCCACCAAGGATGACGCCGCGGAAGGCGCAGTGGGCCGCCTGGGAGACCTTCTTGAAGACCACGTAGTCGGGCTGGAGGCTCTTGAGGAGCATCCGTGTGATCACCTGCCTCCTGCTCTGGATCTTTGCATCTGACAGAGAGCCAGCTGAGGCCGACGAGCTCATCATCGCCTCCACGATCTCTTCGCTACCCGCCTCACGGGAGTTGCCCAGCAGCTTCGCCAGGGTGCCCAAGAGTTTCGAGATGACGTTCTCCAGTTCCAGAGGAGTGATCTTAGGATTCTCACTCATCAGGACTTGGCGCAGGACGAGCAAGCTGCACAGGCAGTAAAATCAGTTACCACAACACTCATTTCGAATCATTCCTTGCAGACTAGGCCAAAAATACAGAGGTATAACTAAAATAGCTTGCTTACCTTGTAGCCATGACAATGACTTGTTGAAATTGGTCCTGGACGGCCCTCAGTCTCAGAAAGTTGAGATGGAAGCTCTCAGGAGTTGACTGCAGTTGCAACCCCTCCGTACCACCAATAAGCTGCAGCAAGCCAACCCGTACCAGCTTGTCAACCTTTTCTCCTTGGCACTCCGGTAAACCTGAACTGCCTGCTGAAGGCAAGGTAGCTGTTTGTCCCCCTGGAGCTCCATGGCCGGCTCGGAGCACTGTAACAAGGGGCTGAGCCTGCCATAAAATATTAAATTAGTTAGTGTCAGAAATCAGATAGCAACTGATGTCAAGACAGTGCGCTGTTAGAAACTTACATGATCCGCTGCTGGAAGGACTGCAAGAGATCCCAGATGCTCGCTCCATTCTGCATCCACCATGTTCTTTGATGTTGAAACCCACTGCAGAGTAACAGGGAGAGAAGCCGAGGCGTTGGCAGGAGGTCCGTAGCGATCACCGAAAGCCTTCTGCAGGTAATCCACTCCAGCAGAGCCTGTTATTATTGGTTGCATCAGCTGAATACGTGCCTTGCTCACTTCTGCTCGCAGTTCCTGATTTTACAGAAAAAATGTTAGAATTCCACAGCATATAAATACAAATACAGTTAATTGTAGTACTACTATGAACGCCGAAACAGACCTTTATTTCCTCCAGAGTGAAACGCAGGCCCTTGATGACAGCAATGACAAATGAGCTGACCCCATTATCATTAACTTCAGAAGTTGCACTCAGCTCGCTCAGTAATTTGTCATGGCTTTTCTTCATCTCATCCTCCTTTGCGGCGGCATATAGTTTTCTAACCATGCCCAGGGAGTAGTGCAAAATCTGTCCCAGGTATTGCGTGTCCTGTGAACCTGACCCGAGTACCTTCATTTGGAACAGAAAAATTATGTCAGATTTTCATGAGTTTTTAACATATATAGATGACGAAAAACTTAGACTGAGAAATATTTATTTGCATAGCGTGAGATCTTACCTGAGTCAAAATTTCGATGTCAATGTTCCCCGAGATTTCCTCCTTCCAGTCCTTGGGAGCCAGGTCGTGCAGCGAGTCCCTCACTTCCTTCACCAGGTTGATCAGGTGGCTGTAGTCCGGTTTGTCTCCTTTCATCGAGTCAGTAACCACATCCCAGAAAGCCTTTTCCATCGTTTCTCTCACTCTGGCATGGAGATCATCATCAGAGTTGGTGGCAAATGCGCCACCGTTCTGATGAAGCATCTCATTGGCCATTTGCTCATTCTTTGTTGGCAAACTCACGGGTGAAGTAGTGCTTGATCCTTCTGCATCTCTCTTGGAACTAATACTCAGAGGAGTGGATACGTTTGCGACAGGCGTCCCCGAAGGACTTCCGTTCTCCTTTGCTTGGAAGAACTTCGACCTCGCATCTGAGAGAGCAGAGTTCATACGCTCGACGCCTGCATCACCGTTCAGATGCTGAACCTTCTCCCTGAGGAGTGCTTGGTCGTCGGTGACCTGCTTCTGGATCGCCTTCATGTCGTGGGTCAGGTTTTGCGACTGCCCATCCGCGGTTAACCTGCATGTCTGCATCATGGATAGTTCGAGCTTGCATGCAGCCCTGACAAGATCACCCTCCATTGATCTCGCATCTTTCACTTTCCACACCACAAAGCGGTAAAGATAACTGCACCACGCTTTGTCGAAATTAACCAGTCGAGTCTTGAATTTACTACTCTGACCGGTAACATCCGAAGACATCTGGTGACTAGATGGTCCCTCGAGTACTGTCTTAACCAACAGCTCAAACTCCCTGATAAAGCTTACTCCGGACTCCATGAGCAGCATCTCTTGCTCACCTTGTCCACTCAAAACAACACCCGGATGAGCCAGAACCATGTAAGCGCAGAGCACCACCCTTAGCGGGTACCTAGACGACCTGCTTGCTCCGGAACTCCGTGCTGCGACCCTTGTCCTACTCCGAGGTGCCTTTCTCTTCGGAGGCGCGAGGCGTTTCAGTAGATGGTCGATGTTTTCCGTGGTTGACTGAGAAAGAACCAATCGCCTCTCCATCCGGTCAAGCAATGCTTTGGTGGCCTCAAGAGCCGTGGGAGCTTCCATCGACATGGCTAATTGCTCAAACGACATTGACTGGACTGAATTCTCGTTAATCTCCAAGGCATCGTATGCTTGGACCAAGGCGAGTGTTGTCTTCTGGGACTTGTAGAAATTTCTCCAGCACCTGTAAGAAACAAATCGATGAGAATAAACGGATTTCAGTTAACTCGAAACGTGCAGATACAACAAAATACTTCATTCAAATAATGTACTATCTATATATATTTTTGTATGGCAGTAATTTATACCTCGCCAGCCTTTTTGAAAGAAAATCTGCATGCTTGATGTAATCGGCATGGGCACAAGTGCGAGGACTTCCTAGCTGCCTCTGCTGTTCCGCCTCCGGCTTGATCCCAGGGCCGGCCTCGATTTCCTCGGTGCCCCTATGCATCCGCGGCGGCGCCGCCCCCTCCTCCATCGCCACCGGCTCCCTCACCGCCATCACCTTCCCGATCGATCAAGCCCGAGGGAGAATCGCGAGAAACCTCGCTTGTCCCGCCGCTGCTCTGCTCCTCCACTCGTTATTTCGCGTCTCTCGTTCGAGTTCGGTCGTTTGTTCAGCGCCGTCCTGGCGTGCCACGCGCGGCGCCATATAGGTGCCACCTATGGGAGTTTGTTTACTGAATCGCGAAGCGAATCGGACAACGAGGCCGGAGCCGAGAGGTTTACGGTTCGGCAGTTAGAGGGCCCCAGCCGGACCCGCCCTTTTTTGAGCGGCGGGTTGACCGAATTGCCCAAACCGGCGCCTTTGGTTTTCCGTCTCGGGTCCGGCCGAATCCAGTTTGATTTCTACTCGGAGTTTTTTTTCGACTTGCTACTCGGAGTTGTGATTGGAAGTTTTTTTTTTTTTAGGAATGCAGTGGCCTTTTATTGCTCAATAATCAAAGGAACGCATACACCTTCAGGAGTCTGAAGTAGCCAAACCTGACGACCAGTTCTACACGAAAGTCCGAAACAAAACTACGAGTCACCGTGTGAGCTTCTGAATTTGAAGCTCAATTCTCATGTTGGAAGATAACATCAACAAACTCTGAAGATTTTGATTTCATCTCCCGAGTGACCATGATGTAGCCTCCGTCATACGTACCCTTCAGGTTATTAATAACTTGGAGGTCAAGCGCCATCGATATGTCTTTGGGCGGAGATCCTCATAGCGCCAATGCCTCCCGGCACGCCAGCGCCTCCAGCATCGCTGGATCAGAGATGCCATCGACAGCTAGCAACGATGCTCCGAGGAACCGCCCTTCTACATCCCGACAAACTGCACCAAGAGCTCCGCCCTTCCTTGTTTTTGACACAGCCGCATCGACGTTAATCTTGGCGTACCCCGGGGCTGGGGGAATCCATCTTGGATGAGATATCTTGGTCGTCACTCTCTCCTTAGCATCCATGGTGTTGGAGATCGAGAGATCCCTCAAGTAATTTTCAACAAACAGATGGGTTGAGAGCGGGCTCTGGAATTCTCCTTCAAAAATCATCTTCCTCCTTGCGTGCCATATAGCCCACATTGTTGCAGCCATTGCTACAAAATCTTCATTAGACAAAGACTCCATCATCATGAATAGCCACTGCCTTGCCGAGAGTTCTTCCGAATTGCTCATGTGCTCAACTACCTCTTCATTAGCCAAGGCCCAAACACAATGAGCAATCGTACAATTTATTAAAGAGTGCCTCCACGAGTCAGGCGCTCCACAGATCAAGCACCCAGGGATGTCCGCCATATGCCTGTGATTGCGCACATCACCGGTAGGTAGGGACTGGTGTGCCAGACGCCAAAGGAAAATTCGCAACTTCGACGACACCTTCACCTTCCAGAGTCGCTGCCACTGTTTTTCTTCCTATGCGCGGTTCGATCTTACTAGACGGTTATCAAGCCGATCCTCCCTTCTTCTCTTTGTATCGATCAAAAGGCGCGTGGCATCCCGCAAAACCACTACTAGAAAAAAACGCGTTGTTATCGTGCATTGCATCATCATGACCGCATGCTCATGTCATCATGCCACATTGCATTTGAGCATCGTCATTATCTTGCATTTGCTTGCATAAAACTATTTGCGGAAAAACATATTTTTGTTTTCTGCCCCGTCCTTGTTCAAACACAAAACCCGGGGCTCCGGATTTTGTCGTTTTGTCTGCCAACGGTTTGCAAAAACCCGGTTTTAATTGAATAAAATAGTTAATTATTTTTAGGGGGGCAGCCAACCGGGCCGATCCGACCCAGTCGGCCACCCCCAGAATAAAACTGGTCCACCCAAAATCCCTAACCTACCTAGTCCTAATCTACCCACCCTACCTCCACCTCACCCCAACCTATCCTATGTCGCCACCTCACCCCTCCCCAAATCCCCACGGTAGCCACCTCACCTCCCTCCCTCTCCCCACCTGGCCACACACACATGCCCCACCCTGACCCCGCAGTCGGCCCCACCCGCAGACCCACACCCCACCGACCCAGCTCCCTCCCTCTGTCCCACGCAACACCCCACCCCACACCGTCCACACAACGCACGCCTGTCGCCCCGGTCCCACCTCCCCATCCCGCATGCAGACCGAGTCCACGCTCCCTCTCTCTCCCTGCAACCCACCCAGCGCCAAGACCCAACCCACCTCGCGCCGCTCGCCTTCTTCCTCGTCACCGGCAACCGCGACACCCCACCGGCCGAGCGCCGCCCTCCTCGCCGCCCCTCCTTCCACGTCTCGGCACCGCCGCCACGCTCCCACCACCGCCCTTCTCGCCGCCCCTCCTTCCACGTCTCGGCACCGCCGCCACGCTCCCACCACCGCCTCCTCGCAGCGCTGCGGCCGCCTGCGAGACCGTCGCCGCCCGTCCTCGACCACCGCGGCCCTGCCTCCGTCATCTCGCCGGCCAGTGACCTCCTCCCTCTCCCGAGCTCGACGCCCGCATCGGCCTCACCCCGCCGCCGCTTGGCCTCTGCTTCTCTGCCCGCGGTCTCCGTCTTCCCCGGCCTCTCGTCGCCCTCTCGTGAGCTCCGGCCCTGCTCACCGTCGCCCGGCCGCCATCACCCTCGCCACCAACCGCCAGCGAGCCTCGCCTCCAGCGCCGCCCTCCATCCGCAGAGCCGCGTCGCCGCCGCCCGACGCCGCCTTGCAGACCCGCCGCCTCCGTGAAGGCCTCCAACGCCACCTCTGCCGTCGGCCTCCCGCCGCCTCTGGTTCTCCCGCCACTGTCCTCCGCCCGCCCGAGCTGCGTGGCCGTCATCTCCTTGCCTCGGTCGTCTCTGCGTCTCCCGCCGCCGCTCTCGCTAAGCGCCGCTCATTGAGTCGCCCGGCAGCGCGGCCCACGTCCTTCCCCGTGCGTGTCTGCGTGTTCAGGGCCAGCTCGAGGCATGTGCTCTGTTTGTGTCTCCCTGGTGACAAGATGTGGTTGTTCTGAGGCGAATTGTGGCATCCCGTAAAAACCACTACTAGAAAATCGCGTTGTTTTTGTGCATTGCATCATCATGACCGCATGCTCATATCATCATGCCACATTGCATTTGAGCATCGTCATCATCTTGCATTTGCTTGCACAAAACTATTTGCGGAAAAACCTACTTTGTTTTCTAAACGCCCCGTCTTTGTTCAACACGCAAACCCGGGTCTCCGGATTATTTTGTTTTGTTGCTATCGGTTTGCAAAAAGACTGTTTGGAACAAATAAAATATTAAATTATTTTAGTGGGGGCAGTCGAACGGGCCGACCCGACCCGAACGACCACCCCCAGAACCAAAAACGGTCCACCTAATCAGCCCCTCTAAATCCTAAGGCTACCAGATAACCTACCCACACACCCCCTCCACCTCACCCCCACCTATCACAGGCTGCCACATCACCTTGGCCATTCCCCCCCCTCCAACCAAAAACTGCCACTTGGCCTCTCTCCCTTTTCCTCTCTCCCTCAACCTACCCCACACCACAGCAACCACGCCACGCACGCACACAGTACCCGGTCCACCAACCCCCTGCCCCGATCCCCACGCGGGACCCACCCGCGCGACCCCCACGCGCGCTCGCGCCCCTCCTCTCTTCTCCCGATGCCACCAACCCCTCATCTCTCTCCACCGTCGCGCTCCTCCACCCCACCTTCCCCGCCGCCGGCGTGCTCCCTTTTCTCCTCTCCTTCCCCCACCTCGCCGTCCTCCCTCTCCCGCTCGCTCCTCATCGCCTCGCCCGCCTCCTTCTCAAGCCTCCCTCCTTTCCGGCGCTCCCCCTCCGTCGCCGTGGCCCTCCTCCGCCTCAGCGCTCGACCTCCGCTCCAGCGTTGCGCCTCCACGACCTCCATTGCTCGCCATGCCCTCCTCTCCGTCGTGCTTGGCGCCCGCCGCCCTCCCGCCGCCCGCGTCCTTCCGGCCTCCGCCCTTCTCCGCCGCCCGCCAACCTCCTCGCCTCACTCCTCGCCTCCTTGGACGCCAGCGCCACCGCTGGCGCCTCCTCCTCCCATGGCGCCCCTGCTCTCCTCCGCCGTCTGAGCCGCCCCTCAGCCGAGCTCTCCGCCTCGCCCTCCGGCCTCGCCGAGCCGCCCGGTCGCCTCTGCCCGCTCGCGCCCGGCGCCTCTCGCCGCCTCCTCGACCGCCTTCCCCAGCGCCTCCTGTCCTCTTCCTTCCGCCAGAACCAACCGCTGCTGCTGCGTCCTTGAGTCCTCTCCGCCGTCCTCACCTGCAGTCCGTCTGCCTCGCACCTGACACCTCCGTGCCGGGCCACCTCGCAGGGCAGCCAACCGCTGTCTCGCAGCCCTGTTTCGCCAGCACCCGCCTCGCGAGCGCGGCGCCCAGCAGGTGTTCGTGCTTTGGTTTGGAAGAGGTCACACCACTGAGTACTGATGCTAAGGGCCTTGACTTGTTTTCTTGTCTCTGCGGCAAGTTACTTGGACCATCGAGATGCCGCCGAGTAATTGTTGCCAATCCAAGATCTTCGTCGTGGCGAAGAATTGCTACTCGGACCGAAGTATCCGGGACAACAAGATCTCCTTGCGGAATCAAGGCGATCCGTACCAGTGCCGCGCCAAGATCGTCGACACGAACCGAACTGCTCGAGACCACGAGATCGTCATCTGCGGCGTGAGCGAAACGCCAAGACTTTCGACTTCGTGCACGATGGTCGAGACTGCAGTGGAGACATCGCCGAGACCTTCCGATGACCGAAGATCGTCGCCGCGGATCGACAAGGACTCCCTACGTGGGGCGACAAGTACCGTCGGGAACCGATCGAAGCAACCCAAGACCACAGAGGCGACAAACGCCGTCCGAATCGATGCCCAAGAACCGGACGCCAAGGTCGCCGACCACGAACAACAAGATCTACTACGCGGCGGCGATGCGACAAGATCGACCTCCGTTGACCGAGACCGACCCGTCGAACCACAGGCCACGAGACCGACCCCGAACCCCCAGAACCTCAAGTTCGTCGAGACCCCTTATGTGTGAACCCCTTCCAGAAACCCTATTTTATAACCTAATATAACTTGTTGCATATTGAATTGTCATGTTGCATGCATAGTTGTCTGTGGTTTGGGGGCCTTATGCCGATTCACCTAATAATTAAATATGGGGCCCATATGCGGGCAAATCTAGTCTCATATTGGCCTCATTTAAATTGGTGTAGCGGACTAGTAACTTATCTTGCCATGTTAATGCAACATCTAATTGCGGGGTAGCTAATTCACTTGAACCGTTTAAATAATTATCGGGACCCCGGTTCCGCTTAATATGACCTAATTGCATCGCACCTTTGCCATGTCATGCATCATACATACATCATGCCGATCTTCTGCCGTTGTATTAAATATTGCATCCGGTGTTTCTTCTAGTGTTTTGCTTCTTCACGGATAAGGTCGTTGAGTTGATGTGAGCTTCGCCCCGATCTTCGGATAAAACCTTCGACAATGTTTTCAGGCGAGCATCTCCCCCTTTCTACCTATCTTACTTTTATAGTATTTATTCCCTCATGTTGATCTATTGCTATCTGTGTTGCGATGCTTTAGTTTCCGTACCTGTGATATACCGTGCAGCCCTATATTGCCTTGGACACATCCTATTACCTGTTGTTTGGTAGATAGTTGGACCTGCGCGTCGCAGTCGCTTGCTCAAGTGCGGTTGCGAGTCGTCATGAACCACAGTTGTTGTAGTATGTCCGCATGTCTGTTGCTGGAGATGATCATAGTTTTACTTATCGTTCACTTTAATTCCTGTTTAACAACTAAAATTGAAGTAAGCAGAGGCATCGGTGGGTGATAGATAATATTTGGTTTCCGAACGCCCACTTGTGTCCCGTAGGACCCCGAGTACTTGATACCTGTTCCTTGATTTATCGCGCTATCCACATCCGGGAGGTATATGGGACCCCGAGCGAGCTTGATTGGTCTTATTTCTTGGGGCCACAAACTAGTTTGAGGTTTTATTTACTATCCTGTACTTATGCCATGCTACTTCTGTATTTACGATTGTGCGAGGAGCACACTGTACTGTTTAGGAATTGTGACCCGTTTACGCGGTATCGACAAGCCCAGTTTTGGGTTCCCAGTCGCTTACAGCCGGCCCCACAAACCTCGGGTCCGTCTCGAAGCTAGCTTACTTCGTTGCGGGTAAGACTCCAAGGGGTGGCCCCCTGAAATAATTCTGAATCCTGTGATTGCTTTGTCGTGAAAGCCTCATTGGGTTTTGATTTGGTTTTTCCGAGGTTGATCGAGCGTGTGTTGCTATTGGTGCACCCCGGCCGGGTAAAACTTTCTGAAAGCCGTGTCCGCGGATATGGACGACTTGGAGCACAGTATCTCGATCATAGACAAGCATAACTAAAGTTTACTGCTATAAATTTGACTTGATAATGACTAGTAATCAGCTTCACTATAATGGAATGGCTTAATAATACTTCCCACAATTGCTTGTTTGGAGTGTCGCTTGCGACCATTGTACCTGACTAGTAAGTATGGCAACTACAACGGAATGGCTAAATAAAAGTACCAACAACTGCTGGTTTTTGGGATTATATCATGCCATCTGTATCTGATTAGTAATTGCTGCAACTATAACGGAATGGTTAACTAAAAGTGCCCACTGCTTACTTTATCAGGATGATTATCTATACCTGACTAGTGATTGCTGCAACGATAACTGAATAAATAAAACTGCCAACGGTGTGAGTTCCTCGGTTGACTTCCTCGTTTGGTCTCGAGGGGGAAACGCCAGGATGGGTTTGTTAGATGGTAGTATCAGGTTGGTTCCGGATAGGTCCTTCTTACCCCTCTCTGATTGCCGCCAGTTGTATCGAGTCTCTATAGGTTGTTTAGTGCTTCTTTGCCGCTTCAGCCCACCATACCTATGTGGCGAGGACCGCCAATTCTAGCATCGCCGTGTCTTGGCCTCGATCTTGGCGCCTCTTTTTCCTTTGCCCTTTGTCGGCACCCCTTTTGTTTAAGCAGGTTTGAGATCGGCGTCGTTAGCGGGGTTACCCTTCCGGCTTGGGCAGGGGTTATGGACGCCATTGGTTATTCTTCAGGGCTCTTAGCCCCATTTGCATCTTGTCCGTAGTCGGACGCTCTACCATTTTCAAGGTGATTTGGATCTTTGTATATTATATCTGTATTCTTGACTCCTTGAGTCGCTGATGTATATATATCTGTTCTGTGGGTCCCATCGAGGACTGTTGTGTAATGTTATTACTTCGTTTTCCACCCGCACGAAAGTGCCTGGTGGGCACCTTTGAATCGTTTCTATGCGGGTTTGGCGGGGTTCGCTAAAACTTGCATAGGTCCGATTCTGAGGGTGTTACAGAGTGGTATCAGAGCTCAGCAGTTACGATACCCCACAAGTCCAGCCTGTAGGATAACCTAGCTAACGGCCGAAGTAGAGTGTCAAAACTATTTTGCAAAATCGGTTGGATAGATCTGATTAGGTCTGCTTTTACTCCTTACCCTCTGCTATTCTCCTCTTACCTCTACGCGTTTTGAATCCGCCCTCTTCTCTTTCTTCGAGTCCAGGAATTCTCGTGGTTGGGTTTCCGTCGTACCTTTAGGTTTTCGCTTCCTCCTTTGATAACGGTGTTCTACCATCCGGTGTTCATGCTGCCTGAGGAATCCGTCTACTGTGGTACCATTCTTTGTTCCTTCTGGTGCCGTCCGGTGTTTTCCGACGCGATGACATCATCTACGCCAGATCCGATGCAGAGTCTGCATCACTCCTTTGTTCCGAACCTCGTTTGTCGAGATCTTCAGTCTAATTCCGAGAGTTGGTTGCATAATCCGCCTATTCGTGTGCAGAGTAATGGTTTGAGTGCGGGATGGAGTAGCTACCATACCACTACTCTTATCATTCGCTCTTGTACTTTGAATCAGTGGATCCAGCAGTTTACTCCGTTCATGGAAGTTAGAGGTGGCCTTATCGTTCGATACCTCTACCTTCGTCCTTTGTTTCTCCGGAGAGTTCTCTCGACGATCATGGACAACGACCTCTTGTTAGTGGTGTCGCGAGGATCTACACGAAGCGGGAAGATGCAGACCACCGACCTTCCTTCCGGTACCATGAGGCGGATCTCGAGGGCGAGATCCATTGTTAGTGGTGTCGAATTGTGGCATCCCGTAAAAACCACTACTAGAAAATCGCGTTGTTTTTGTGCATTGCATCATCATGACCGCATGCTCATGTCATCATGCCACATTGCATTTGAGCATCGTCATCATCTTGCATTTGCTTGCACAAAACTATTTGCGGAAAAACCTACTTTGTTTTCTAAACGCCCCGTCTTTGTTCAACACGCAAACCCGGGTCTCCGGATTATTTTGTTTTGTTGCTATCGGTTTGCAAAAAGACTGTTTGGAACAAATAAAATATTAAATTATTTTAGTAGAAGGGTCGAGCGGCCGACCGACCCGAACGACCACCCCCAGAACCAAAAACGGTCCACCTAATCAGCCCCTCTAAATCCTAAGGCTACCAGATAACCTACCCACACACCCCCTCCACCTCACCCCCACCTATCACAGGCTGCCACATCACCTTGGCCATTCCCCCCCTCCAACCAAAAACTGCCACTTGGCCTCTCTCCCTTTTCCTCTCTCCCTCAGCCTACCCCACACCACAGCAACCACGCCACGCACGCACACAGTACCCGGTCCACCAACCCCCTGCCCCGATCCCCACGCGGGACCCACCCGCGCGACCCCCACGCGCGCTCGCGCCCCTCCTCTCTTCTCCCGACGCCACCAACCCCTCATCTCTCTCCACCGTCGCGCTCCTCCACCCCACCTTCCCCGCCGCCGGCGTGCTCCCTTTTCTCCTCTCCTTCCCCACCTCGCTCCCTCCTCTCCCGCCTTCAGCTCCCTCATCGCCTCGCCTCTCCGACCTCCCTCACCTCCTTCCCGGCGCTCTCCAGCGTCGCCGTGGCCCTCCTCTCGCCAGCGCTCGGCCGTCGACCTCTCGCGTTCTCCTCGCGACCTCCACTGCTTGCTCCGCCTGCCTCCTTCTCCGCTGGCCAAGGCGCCCGCCGTTCGCCTCCGTGGCGGCCTCCGGCCTCGCCCTCCTCGCCCTTCAACCTCCTCGCCTCCTCACGCCTCGCTTTCCCGCCGCGGACGCCACCGCGGCGCCTCCTCTCCATGGCGCCCTGCTCTCCTCCATTGCTGCCGGAGCCGCCTCCGCGTCGAACTCCTGCCGTGCCTCGCCTCTCGCCCCGCTCGAGTCGCCTCTGCCCTCTTGTCCGGCCGTCCCATAAGCCGCGCCGCCTGGCGCCAGCGCCCTCGTCCGCCCCTCCTCGACCGCCCCAGGCGCGCCTCCCCGTCCTCTTCCTCTCGCCAGGAATCAACCGCCGCTGCCTTCGTCCCGCGGGTCCCTCTCCGGCCGTCCCTCCTGCACCGTCCGTCTCGCGCCCGTGTGACACCTCCGTGCGCCACCTCGGGGCAGCAACATTGTCTCGCAGCCCTGTTTTCGCCAGCACCCGCCTCGCGAGCGCGGCGCCCAGCAGGTGTTCGTGCTTTGGTTTGGAAGAGGTCACACCCACGAGTCTGAGCTAGCAGGCCTTCAGCTTGTTTTCTTGTCTCCTGCGGCAAGTTACTTGGACCATCGAGATGCCGCTCGAGTAATTGTTGCCAATCCAAGATCTTCGTCGTGGCGAAAGAATT
Organism: Avena longiglumis; assembly: GCA_030063025.1. Taxonomy (NCBI): domain Eukaryota; kingdom Viridiplantae; phylum Streptophyta; class Magnoliopsida; order Poales; family Poaceae; genus Avena; species Avena longiglumis. The sequence continues at coordinate 447,285,563 of CP125974.1, read as the reverse complement.
GCTACTCGGACCCGAAGTATCCCGGGACAACAAGATCTCCTTCGCCGAATCCGAAGGCCGATCCCGTACCCGGTGCCGCGCCAAGATCGTCGACACCGAACCCAGAACTGCTCCGAGACCCCGAGATCGTCATCTGCCGCGTGAACAGGGAAACGCCATGACCTTCGACTCGTACCTGATGGTCGAGACTGCAGAGTGGAGACATCGCAGAGACCTTCCGATGACCCGAAGATCGTCGCCGCGGATCGACAAGGACTCCTACGTGGGATGACAAGTACTTCGTCAGGGAACCGATCGAAGCAACCCCGAAGACCACAGAGGCGACAAACGCCGTCGAATGCGATGCCCAAGAACCCGGACGCCAAGGTCGCCGACACAGAACAACAAGATCTACTACGCGGGCGCCGTGCGACAAGATCGACCTCCCGTTGACCGAGACCGACCCCGTCGAACCCTGGGCCCTGAGACCGACCCCGAACCCCCGGAACCTCAAGTTCGTTGAGACCCCTTATGTGTGAACCCCTTCCCGAAACCCTATTTTATAACCTAATATAACTTGTTGCATATTGAATTGTCATGTTGCATGCATAGTTGTCTGTGGTTTGGGGGCCTTATGCCGATTCACCTAATAATTAAATATGGGGCCCATATGCGGGCAAATCTAGTCTCATATTGGCCTCATTTAAATTGGTGTAGCGGACCAGTAACTTATCTTGCCATGTTAATGAAACATCTAATTGCGGGGTAGCTAATTCACTTGAACCGTTTAAATAATTATCGGGACCCCGGTTCCGCTTAATATGACCTAATTGCATCGCACCTTTGCCATGTCATGCATCATACATGCATCATGCCGATCTTCTGCCGTTGTATTAAATATTGCATCCGGTGTTTCTTCTAGTGTTTTGCTTCTTCGCGGATAAGGTCGTTGAGTTGATGTGAGCTTCGCCCCGATCTTCGGATAAAACCTTCGACAATGTTTTCAGGCGAGCATCTCCCCCTTTCTACCTATCTTACTTTTATAGTATTTATTCCCTCCTGTTGATCTATTGCTATCTGTGTTGCGATGCTTTAGTTTCCGTACTTGTGATATACCGTGCAGCTCTATATTGCCTTGGACACATCCTATTACCTGTTGTTTGGTAGATAGTTGGACCTGCGCGTCGCATTCGCTTGCTCAAGTGCGGTTGCGAGTCGTCATGAACCACAGTTGTTGTAGTATGGCCGCATGTCTGTTGCTGGAGATGATCATAGTTTTACTTATCGTTCACTTTAATTCCTGTTTAACAACTAAAATTGAAGTAAGCAGAGGCATCGGTGGGTGATAGATAATATTTGGTTTCGAGCCCACTTGTGTCCCGTGGGACCCGAGTACTTGATACTGTTCCTTGATTTATCGCGCTATCCACATCCGGAGGTATATGGGACCCCGAGCGCGAGCTTGATTCGGTCTTATTTCTTGGGGCCACAAACTAGTTTGAGGTTTTATTTACTATCTTGTACTTATGCCATGCTACTTGTATTTACGATTGTGCGAGGAGCACCTTGTATTGTTTAGGAATGTGACCCGTTTACGGTATCGACAAGCCAGTTTTGGGTTCCCGTCGCTTCTGACCGCCCCACAAACCTCGGGTCCGTCTCGAAGCTAGCTTACTTGCCGTTCTGGGTAAGACTCAAGGGTGGCCCTGAAATAATTCTGAATCCTGTGATTGCTTTGTCGTGAAAGCCTCGTTGGGTTTTGATTTGGTTTTTCCGAGGTTGATCGAGCGTGTGTTGCTATTGGTGCACCCCTGCCGGGTAAAACTTTCTGAAAGCCGTGTCCGCGGATATGGACGACTTGGAGCACAGTATCTCGATCATAGACAAGCATAACTAAAGTTTTCTGCTATAAATTTGACTTGATAATGACTAGCCCCTGGCCGACGCCAACCTGGCCATCTACCCCTCCCCCACGCTAGCCCCTCCTCGCCCTCGTTCTTATCCTCCCCTTCCCTCTCTGTCCTCTCCCCAGATCCGCCCGAGCCCCGCCTCCCTCCTCTCCCCTTCTCCACCGCCCCATCTTCCTCTCGCCGGCCACGCCGCTCACCTCGCCAGCGCACACACTTCCAGGAGGCGGGCGCGGAGTAGAGGGTGTCGAGGAAGCCTTGGAGCTTATGCGACGCCACGGACCTGAGCGAGGAGGAGGCGGCTGCCTGCCTGCGCCGGAACGCCACCGTAAACCCTAGCAAGCAGAGCGTCTGCCTCGCCGCCGATCAAACGCGCCCCTGCCCGAGCCAAGCACGCCATCAGCCTCGCGGTAAGCCACCGACCCTCCTAGACATGCCACAGCCTGCTCGCTTCCCGGCTGACGATCGTTTCGCCCGAGCACTCCGCTGCACCGGCGGCGGCGCCTGCCCCAGCGTCTGTAGCGAAACGTCTTCTAGCCGCCCCCCTCCTTCCTGTCATCACACCTAAGCCCAGCCCAGTGGTAGCCATTGGCGTCCGTGATCGCGAATCGAGCCAGCGCCCCTTTTCTCTGTCGCGCGGCGTGTTTTCGTTAAATCGTGAGGAAGATCCACAGTACCAGTGGGTCGTTTTGCATTTGCCCCCTCCCCTTTTTGCCACGTCAACCCGCGGTCTTCAGGGCCCTCTGTCAGCGTCAGTGGTGGTTTTGTAAAAAGGCTCCTGTAGTTTTTCGTTCTCAACCCGCGGTCCCCCTTCCCTCTCGATCATTGGTAGCGTGGGTCTGTCTGTCCCATGTGTGCATGGGGTTAAGTTAGCCTGGGTGTAAAACGTTGTGCTGAGTCTGTTTAATTATAAAACTATTAAAACTAATTCAAATTCAATTTTCAAATCAGATTCAAATAACTTTTTATTTGTAAATCCAAATTGGACAAGTACTATATGTTTGGATATCAGAAAAATGAGAGGATTCCAAATATGCCATCCATATTGTCTTTTGCACAATTAAAATTCCAAGTTTATTTAAATTACACCAATTGCCACTAGAACTTGATAATTTAATAACTTTTGTTTTATAATTCCAAATTAAGCAAATGATATGTCTAAAATGATCATATCGACGAGACCTTTCTGTTTATGATAGCCATGACTTGAGTTGAAGCATGCATCATGTAAATATATAATGTACAGCAACTAATTTGACAATAAAATGTGAATAAAACCCAATAAAAATGTTATCTCTTGTATTCCACACCTCACCCATGCCATGCTACCTTATTGCCATGTAAATTGTGCATCATTCATCATGGCATGATTGTTTGCTTGACGCATTTAATTCAAATGCTTGTGCTCTATATTCATGTTGGCCTTGTTTGTTTGGTTTTTCTCGGATGAACCGAAAGGCGGGGTTATATCAAGAGAACCGGAGCACTACCGAGATCCGTCCCTTGCTACAACTGAGTTATGTGCAAGCACTTCCACATGCTTGCATACATACAGTACCTATTGCCTCTATCTTATTCTTGCATCATTGAGTCGTGATTGCATTAAATTGAATCCCAAGTATGCATAGCCTTTACTTTTAAACCCCACCAAGCTTGTTCCTCCATCCCATGAGACACTACTATAGGAGTTGTTTGAGCCATGCGAGTCGTAGAACAGCATGTGTAGGGTATGTGAGTGTCATTGGATAATGAGGTACCTAAACAACTTAACTGAGTAGTATGGGATAACTAAAGAAAGTGGCGCCGTGAGCAACATCTGCTATTTGGTTCTTCCTGCTCACTTGTGTCCCGAAGACCCAGTACTTGATTCCTGTTCCTTGATTTATCGCTATCCACATCCGGAGGTATATGGGACCCCCGAGCGAGCTTGATTCCGTCTTATTTCTGGGGCCACAAACTAGTTTGAGGTTTTATTTACTATCCTGTACTTATGCCATGCTACTTTCGTATTTAAATTGTGCGAGATAGCACCTTTGTCTTTAGGTAAGCGGAGTGATTACGCAGTATCGACACCCCGAGTTTTCGGGTTCCCGCTTCTGACCATTGTCGCAAAACCTTGAGTCCGTCTCAAGTCTTATCTTCGTTGCGGGATCTACTTAAGGGTGGCCCCGAAATATTTCTGAATCTTGTGATTGTTCGTCGTGAAAGCCTCGTTGGGTTTTGATTTGGTTTTTCCGAGGTTGATCGGCGTGTGTTGCTATTGGTGCACCCGGGTAAAACTTTCGAAAGCCGTGTCCGCGGATATGGACGACTTGGAGCACGTTTCGATCATAGACAAGCATAACTAAAGTACCGCCTTAATCTGACTAAGTAATTTGACTAGTAAATAGTGCAACACTCATGGAATGGTTAATAAAATTGCCAACGGAAGGGGGGGTTGTTCGTCCGCTTCCTTGTTGGTAAGCAGGGAGGAGGATGGATCGGATGAGATTACCATTATAACTGTTGTACTTAATTCACGGACATCCGTCTATCATTGGTTAGGCGGATGGTTAGCGTTTATCTCAGAACTGCTAGGGTTTATCTTTCGCTGCAATTGCGTCACCCCAGGTTGTGTCCCCTTTAGAGGCATTAAGACTTGCTGAGTACCCTTAGGGTCTCACACGATAAATTCTTGGTTCAGATGGACAGGTACCTCCACAGGACGGATACTGGGTGGAAGAAGCCGAAGATGTGGGCAACGATCGTTCGGTGTAGAGATTCCGGGAACGGGGATCCGTGAGACCTGTAGTTGGGATGTGCTTATTTCTATGGCATCTTATGCCGATTTGCTTCTTATCCGTACTCGGATTCTGTTTGCCGCTTCCGCATGATACTCTGATGTGTGTTGTATGAGGAGTTATCCTAAAATATAGATCTATCTAGGTCATTTGAATCTTGCCTTATGGCGTTGGTATATTTCCTTTCTTTCTAGATGGTATGGCTCTGATGTACTCTTGTATGGTGGCTTGCGTACATACCCACTTGTGTACGTAGTTGATCCCTTCGCCTGCCGACTACGCCGCCCGTACAGGTCCCGTTGAGAGGGTAGTGGTTGGGACGTCTGAAAAGACTACCAGTGAGTGGCTTTTGGGGCCCCACCGTACTATTTCAACCACTACCACTCATCCAGGCTTGTATCTAGGAGCGTAGTTCACCGAGGTAGTTACAATTGGTATCAGAGCCATCCCGACCTTCAGGGTTCAAAAACGGTCATTTTGTCTAGCAAATATTTTGGTAGTTATGTATATTAGGGAAAAACAAAAGCGAGAGTAGGACTGCTTCCATTTTCTTCTTACCCTCCCACCCACCCTTTTACGGTAAGGAAGTGCAACGTTTTCAATTCTCTTCTCAAAGTTCAAACTAGGATTCACGTGTTACGGTTTCCGTAGTACCATAGGTTGTGTGTGTGTAATCCCTTGTCTACTGTTGCAGCCAAGTTGTTATCTTATCGGCCTGTGGGTATCAACTGTTGGTACATTCCATACCGACAGGCTTATGCAAACCGACGCAATCTATCTTCCTCCTTGTATCCGACGCTATCTTGTTTGGGGTGTTCGTTTCCGTAGTTACCAATCTTTAGGTTTCGTCGTGAGAAGAAGGGGTTAGGATATGTGTTCCACTTGTTCATGTGCGGAGTAATGATTTGAGTGCGGGATGGAGTCGCGACCATACCACTACTTTTATCATTCGCTTTTGTATATTGAATCGGTAGAGTCACTAATTTTGATTCGTTAAGTAATTTTGCACATCTATTGGTATTTTAATGCCGAAATTTGTGGAAAATTTTTCTTTGATATATTTGTGTACCACACTCCTTTTCAGTCGTGTGCGATATGCTTAATATCTTTTAGGTGCTATGAACTTTGTTGATATTTTAATATCATCTCAGTAAATTGTATCCTTTAATCATGGTTAATTCCATCTTGGTACTATTTTGGATTATTATCATCTTCCATTATAGTACTGACTTGAGTTTTATATCAATGACAGGATGGCTCCCCCACGCCGGACTGAAGAGGACATCCCTCCGGAACTGGGCTCAGCGCTGTCGAACATTGCAAATGCTTTGGCAGCCATGCAAGAGAACCAGCAGCGCTTTGAGGAGAGCGTCAGAAGAAATGAGTTTGCTCCACTTCCTCCACCTCCCAAGCGTGGTGACATCAAGAGCTTCCTCAAGTTCAACCCTCGTCAGTTCGATGTGTCTGACCGACCTCTTGACGCGGATGATTGGCTGCGCGAGATCTCAAGGTTGCTCGAGACTGCTGATGTTCCAGAACAGGAGTGGGTCAAGTGTGCTACTCACCTTCTCAAGGGAGATGCGGCTCTTTGGTGGGAAAACTACTTGAAGGCAAGCTGCCGGGTCCCGCCAACTTGGGAGAGGTTCACTGCAGCTTTCAAAGAACAGTTTCTCTCGAGATTGTGATGGAAAGGATGAAGGAGGCTTTCCTCAACACAAGCAGGAAATGATAACGTCAACACCTACATCAGAACTTCATGAACCTATCTCGCTATGGTGGTGATGAGGTATCGATGACAAGAAGAAGCGTAAAAGGTTCAGGCAAGGGCTCAATGCGTCGATCAAGTATGCAATCACGCATGCAAGACCGCAACCTTCTGAGCTACTGACACAAAGACTGCAAGAGGAGGCAAGCGGGCAAATGTTTGAGGAGTCCAAGAAACACAACAGGATGCATCAAGCTCTGCGGTTATGGCAGCTCCTTCTAAGCGGCGGTCGGGTTCCTAACACCCCACCGCTGCCGGCTCCACCAAGATCTCGCAAGCTTCGTCAAGGCCGCAAACTTCACCACTGCGGCTCCTGGGGCTACAACAACCCTTACCTGAGCGCTGGCGGAGTCCTCGGCTACTCTACTCACGTCCGGTGGTGCACGCTTCACGTGTGGAGATCTGGACATCCATCGAACTGTCCAATGAAGAACAAAGCTCTCCCTCCACCCCCGCCAAGATCTGCAACAAGCTCTCCTTCGGTTCGTGCACCACCGCCTTGGGCTCTCAACATCAACACTAAGCCCGGGTCTGCGGTTGTTCGTGCCAACTGCGTCAACGCCTCTCAAGCTGAGCTCGCACCTGGAGTTGTGATGGGTATGCTTTCAGTTAACTCAGTCTCTGCACGAGTTCTCTTTGATTCTGGTGCATCGCATTCTTTTGTTTCGATGAAGTTTGCTAGTGAGAATGGGTTAGCGTCAGATCCTCTTCCCAAGAAGTTAATGGTCCTTTCTCCTGGAGCAACAATGGCAGCTTCAAAAATCAGTCATGGCAATCAAGTTGAGATTGGTGGTTCTTCCTTCTTGGCTTATTTGATTGTTCTGGGCAACTCTGACATTGATGTCATCTTGGGCATGGATTGGTTGACAGCAAATGCAGCTGTGATTGATTGTCTTTGAACGCTCGGTGTCTCAAGATCCTCGAAGGCCATATAGTCTTTTCTCCAAGTCGACTCCTGTTTGTCGGCTCTATTCCTTGGCTGCTCTGAATGATGATGCTAAGGAAGCTATTCAGAGGGTACCAGTGGTCTGTGAGTTCCCGGATGTCTTTCCTGAAGAGTTGCCAGGTATGCCTCCGGATCGCGAGGTTGAATTCGTGATTGAGCTTGAGCCTGGGACAGCTCCTATCTCCAAGAGGCCATATAAAATGGGTCCTTCTGAGTTGGCTGAACTCAAAAGACAACTTGATGAACAAGAGAAGTTGGGTTTCATTCAACACAGCACTTCTTCTTGGGGTAGCCCAACAATCTTTGTGAAGAAGCGTGACAGAACCGATAGGCTATGTGTTGACTACCGGGCTCTAAATGCTAAAACCATCAAGAACAAATATCCTCTCCCTCGGATAAATGATCTTTTTGATCAGCTGGCAGGAGCTGTGGTGTTCTCTAAGCTGGACTTGAGAAGTGGTTATCACCAAATCAAAATTCGCAAAGAGGATGTGCCCAAGACAGCTTTCACCACCCGCTATGGCCTGTATGAGTACACGGTCATGTCTTTCGGTCTCACCAACGCACCTGCTACCTTCTCGAGGCTGATGAACTCCGTTTTCATGGAGTACCTGGACAAGTTTGTTGTGGTATATCTGGATGACATTCTGGTCTATTCCAAGTCCAAGGAGGAGCATGAAGAACACTGCGGTGTGTTACGAACAAGCTTCGTGAGAACCGCTTGTATGCAAAGTTCTCTAAGTGTGAGTTTTGGCTGCAAGTAACATACTTGGGTCATGTTATCTGCCAAGGGCATTGCAGTCAACCCGAAACCGTGAAGACAATAGTTGAATGGCTTCCTCCTGCTAATGTCAAGGAAGTGCGGAGTTTTCTGCTTGGCTAGCTATTGCCGTCGCTTTGTGCGAACTTCTCAAGATAGCAAAGCCTCTTACCGACCTCCTCAAGAAAGGCAAGAAGTACTGTGGACTCCTGCTTGTCAAGAGAGTTTTGAGACACTCAAAGAAGCTCACTTCCACACCGTCTTGGTTCCTCCGGATACATCTAAGCCTTTCCAGATATTCTGCGACGCCTCTTTGCAAGGATTGGTGCGGTCCTTATGCAAGAGAGACAGTGGTTGCTTATGCCTCTCGTCAGTTGAAGACGCATGAGATCAACTATCCCACATGACCTCGAGCTAGCGGCAGTTGTCTTTGCGTTGAAGCTATGGAGGCACTACTTGCTTGGTAACTGCTAGAGATCTTCTCGGACCACAAGAGTTTGAAGTATATCTTCACTCAACCGGATCTCAACCTTCGCAGAAGATGGATCGAAGCAATCAATGACTTTGATGTGACCATCAACTACACTCGAGCAAAGCAAATGTCATGGCAGATGCGCTTAGCCGTAAAGCTTATGTCAACAACCTCATGGTAGAAGAGCAGACCTCTCTTGTGCGAGGAATTCCGTCGGTGAACACGAAGTTGTGGAACAAGGACATCTCTGAACCTTACGGATACTCCTCTCTTGGAAGAACAGATTCGCTCGTCGGCTTGGTGATCCGACACCAAAAAGCTCATCGCTAAGCTTGACCTTCCGGCACGAGTCCTTCCATGTTGATGATCAAGGCACGCTCTTCTTGAACACCGGATGTTTGTTCCAAACTACCCGGTGCGAGAGACCAAGTTCTCAAGGAGGCACATGATTCGGTTCTTTCTATCCATCCCGGCAGCACAAAGATGTACATGGACTTGAAAACACAATCTTGGTGGCACAGGTTGAAACGGTATTGTGCTAAGTACGTCTCAGAATGTGATGTCTGCAGAGTCAAGGCTGTCCATCAGAAACCATTTGGTCTTCTACAGCCATTGAAACCTCCGGAATGGAAATGGGAGAAAGTAGAGATGGACTTCATCACTGGCTTTCCAAGGTCGCAGAAGGGCAACAATGCAATTTTGTTGTCATCGACAGCTTTCTAAAGTGGCTCATTTCTTCCAGTCAAAGAAACAATTTCGGAATTCAGTTGGAGCTTTATATCAACAGGATTGTCTCTTTGTATGGGGTTCCACTGAAATCAGTTCGACTGTGGGAGCATCTTCACCTCAAAGTTCGGGAGAGTTTCCAAAAGCTTTGGGAACAAAGTTGAACTTCAGACCTTACCACCCTCGATCGCAAGGACAAGTGGAAAGAATCAATCGATCGGAGGATATGCTTGGCTTGCGTCATCTCGTTTGGCATGAAGTGGAGGAATGTCTTCCATATGCTGAATTCTCCTACAACAACAGCTTCGAGAAGAGTCTCAAGATGGCACCATTCGAGGCTCTCTATGGACGCAAGTCAGAACTCCGATTGGTTGGTCAGTGCAGGAGAAAGAATCTGGTTTGGCCTCGACATTGTGACTCAAGCAGAGAGAAGGTGCATATCATTCGAGAACCTGAAGATTGCTCAAAGTCGTCAGAAGAGCAACTATGACAGGAAACACACGGATATGGTATATGCCCCTGGTGATCTCGTCTACCTTCGTGTCACTCCCATGAGAGGAACACACCGCTTCGGTATCAAAGGAAAGTTGGCCCCTAGATACATCGGTCCTTTCAAGATACGTGGTAGAAGAGGAGAAGTTGCTTATGCACTTGAGCTTCCGGAAAAACTCAAAGTCCATGATGTTTTCCACATCTCTCAGCTCAAGAAGTGCTTCAAAGACCCCGGCAAGACCGTGGATCATGAGCTAATCGACCTCCAAGAAGATCTGTCTTATCAAGAACACCCCACCAAAATCCTTGAGAGCGCAGAACGGAGGACTCGCAACAAGTCCATCCGGTTTTGCAAGGTGCAGTGGTCACACCATTCTGTTGATGAAGCCACATGGGAGCGTGAAGATGAACTCCGTGCAAACCATCCTTCTCTCTTTGTATCTTCTTCTTCTTCCTAGAATCTCGGGGCGAGATTCCAGTTTAGTGGGGGAGAGTTGTAGCATCCCAGTTGCCTAACCCCTGTAATGCTACATGTTATAATAATAAAAAGGGCCACTTCCAACATATAATTGTTGCATTATCATCATATCATGCTCATGTCATCATGTCCCCTTGCATTTGAGCATCATATAAAACCCTTCTTGTTTGGTTCTTATCTCATGTGCATGATTAATTGTAGTTGCCTCTTGATATTGTATTTGGGTCTTAATATATTGTTAAATGCCCAAGTTGAGTTGAGGGCATCTCTCTTATTGACTCCACCACCTTTCTCTTTCACCACCTTTAATTCCACCACCCAATTAATATGAGCTTGGCATTTTATTTTGGGTTATCTCTAGCTCATGTTGGTTGGTTGGATTCCACCCATAGTCTTTGCTTGGCCTTGCCCATCTTTTGGGAATGCATATGAATAATGCCATATTAATCTTATTGTTTTCACAAGGATAGATTGGGCATTAATTATCTTGCATGGGCCATGCAAGTGCCACCTTTTCCAGTTTTGGTTTTTGCTTGAATTCTAAGTGGATCACTCCTTCCTTGCTTGATCTTGTTTTGGTAGTGTAAAACCCTAGCTCTCCCCTCTCTATCTATCCTTCCTAGCTAATCTCTAAATCTAATCATCTAAACCTCTCTCCCTTGCTCCATGCACACACATGTGCTATGTGGCATGCACAACACAAACCACCCCCTTTCTTGGATCTTGCTTGGTCATTGTTGGATCATGCATGGACCAAAGAGACCACCTCATCATCATGTTCATCTCTCTCCCTATCTCTCTTTTTCTTGCCTTGTGCTAGTTAGTTTGTTTGGAGCATGCATGATCTAGTGCAAAGAGCCACCCTTCTATCCTTCCCCCTCTCTTAGCTAAACCCTAAGACCTACCTTGCCATCCATCCATCCTAGCTAAACTAAAGCCCTAATCCCCTCCTTTCTCTAAGCAAAACACAAAGTGCCACCTCCCCTTTTCCTACCTAGCATGATCACCCCCCCCCCTCACCTAAACCCTAGGCTCAAGCCATGCCCCTTCCGTCTCTCTCGGCCCCTCTCTCTACCTGCCATGTGGCCCACCCCAAAGACCTCTACCAGCTACCTACCACCCCACACGTCCAAGGACCCTCCCTAGCTATCTAAACCCTAGCAGAGCAGCCCTCTCCTCCCTCTTTTTCTCACCCTCTCACCGCCCACGCCCAGTCCCACCTGCCGCCTCCCGGCCTCGCCTACCCCACCGGCCACCTCCTCTAGTGCCTGCCTTGCCTGGCCGAGCCGAGCACGTGAAGGGAAAGGTGGCGACGCCAACCTGGCCATCTACCCCTCCCCCACGCTAGCCCCTCCTCGCCCTCGTTCTTATCCTCCCCTTCCCTCTCTGTCCTCTCCCCAGATCCGCCCAGGAGCCTGCCTCGCTCCCCTCCTCTGCCCCCCTTCTCCACCGCCCCATCTTCCTCTCGCCGGCCACGCCGCTCACCTCGCCAGCGCACACACTTCCAGGAGGCGGGCGCGGAGTAGAGGGTGTCGAGGAAGCCTTGGAGGCTCGTCTGCGACGCCCTGGACCTAGACGCGAGGAGGAGACGGCCTGCCCTGTCGCTGCACGCCGGAACGCCACCGTAAACCCTAGCAAGCAGAGCGTCTGCCTCGCCGCCGATCAAACGCGCCCCTGCCCGAGCCAAGCACGCCATCAGCCTCGCGGTAAGCCACCGACCCTCCTAGACATGCCACAGCCTCGCGCTTCTGCCGGCGATCGTTCGGCGAGCACTCGGTGCACGGCGGCGAAGCGCCAGCCAGCGTCACAGAGAACGCTTCTAGCCGCCCCCCTCCTTCCTGTCATCACACCTAAGCCCAGCCCAGTGGTAGCCGCCCCGCTGGCGCGTCCGCGGTCGCGAGATCGAGCCCGGCGCGCCCCCCTTTTTCTCTGTCGCGCGGCGTGTTTTCAGTTCGTCAGCAGAGAAGATCCACAGTACCAGTGGGTCGTTTTGCTTTTGCCCCTCCCCTTTTTGCACGTCAACCCGCGGTCCTCAGGGCCCTCTGTCAGCGTCAGTGGTGGTTTTGTAAAAAGGCTCCTGTAGTTTTTCGTTCTCAACCCGCGGTCCCCTTCCTCTCGGGCCGTGGCGGTGGGTGCTGTCCGTCCCACGTAATACGTGGCAGGGTTAAGTTAGCCTGGTGTAAACGCGTTGAGTCTGCATTTAATTATAAAACTATTAAAACTAATTCAAATTCAATTTTCAAATCAGATTCAAATAACTTTTTATTTGTAAATCCAAATTGGACAAGTACTATATGTTTGGATATCAGAAAAATGAGAGGATTCCAAATATGCCATCCATATTGTCTTTTGCACAATTAAAATTCCAAGTTTATTTAAATTACACCAATTGCCACTAGAACTTGATAATTTAATAACTTTTGTTTTATAATTCCAAATTAAGCAAATGATATGTCTAAAATGATCAGCTCGACGAGACCTTTCTGTTTATGATAGCCATGACTTGAGTTGAAGCATGCATCATGTAAATATATAATGTACAACAACTAATTTGACAATAAAATGTGAATAAAACCCAATAAAAATGTTATCGCTTGTATTCCACACCTCACCCATGCCATGCTACTTTATTGCCATGTAAATTGTGCATCATTCATCATGGCATGATTGTTTGCTTGACGCATTTAATTCAAATGCTTGTGCTCTATATTCATGTTGGCCTTGTTTGTTTGGTTTTTCTCGGATAGACACTGAGCAGGGGTTATATCAAGAGAACCAGGAGCACTACCCAGATCCGTCCCTTGCTACAACTGAGTTAACAGGCAAGCACTTCCACATGCTTGCATACATACAGTACCTATTGCCTCTATCTTATTCTTGCATCATTGAGTCGCGATTGCATTAAATTGAATCCCAAGTATGCATAGCCTTTACTTTTAAACCCCACCAAGCTTGTTCCTCCATCCCATGAGCCACTACTATAGGAGTTGTTTGAGCCATGCGAGTCGTAGAACAGCATGTGTAGGGTATGTGAGTGTCTGTTGGATAATGAGGTACCTAAACAACTTAACCTGAGTAGTATGGGATAACTAAAGAAAGTGGCGCCGGTGAGCAACATCTGCTATTTGGTTCTTCCTGCTCACTTGTGTCCCGTAAGACCCCGAGTACTTGATTCCTGTTCCTTGATTTATCGCGCTATCCACATCCGGGAGGTATATGGGACCCCCCTGAGCCAGAGCTTGATTCCGTCTTATTTCCTGGGGCCACAAACTAGTTTGAGGTTTTATTTACTATCCTGTACTTATGCCATGCTACTTTCTGTATTTAAATTGTGCGACAGCAGCACCTTTGCTTTTAGGTAAGCGGAGTGATTACAGTGTATCGACACCGAGTTTTCGGGTTCGATCGCCATGACCATTGTCGCAAACCTTGAGTCCGTCTCAAGTCAGCTATCTTCGCTATGGATCTACTTAAGGGTGGCCCCAAATATTTCGAATCTTGTGATTGTTCAATCGTGAAAGCCTCGTTGGGTTTTGATTTGGTTTTTCCGAGGTTGATCGGCGTGTGTTGCTATTGGTGCACCGCCGGTAAAACTTTCTGAAAGCCGTGTCCGCGGATATGGACGACTTGGAGCACAGTTTCTCGATCATAGACAAGCATAACTAAAGTACCGCCTTAATCTGACTAAGTAATTTGACTAGTAAATAGTGCAACACTCATGGAATGGTTAATAAAATTGCCAACGGAAGGGGGGTTGTTCGTCCGCTTCCTTGTTGGTAAGCAGGGAGGAGGATGGATCGGATGAGATTACCATTATAAGCTTGTACTTAATTCACGGACATCCGTCTATCATTGGTTAGGCGGATGGTTAGCGTTATCGATAATTGCTAGGGTTTATCTTTCGCTGCAATTGCGTCACCCTGTGTTGTGTCCCTTTAGAGGCATTAAGACTTCTTTGAGTACCCTTAGGGTCTCACGATAAATTCTTGGTTCAGATGGACGGTACCTCCACGGACGGATCTTGGGTGGAAGAAGTCAAGATGTGGGCAACGATCGCTCGGTGTAGAGATTCCGAACGGGATCCGTGAGACCTGTAGTTGGGATGTGCTTATTTCTATGGCATCTTATGCCGATTTGCTTCTTATCCGTACTCGGATTCTGTTTGCCGCTTCGCATGATACTCGATGTGTGTTGTATGAGGAGTTATCCTAAAATATAGATCTATCTAGGTCATTTGAATCTTGCCGTATGGCGTTGGTATATTCCTTTCTTTCTAGATGGTATGGCTCGATGTACTCTTGTATGGTGGCTTGCGTACATACCCACTTGTGTAATGAGTTGATCCCTTCGCTGCCGACCACGCCGCCTGCAGGTCCCGTTGAGAGGGTAGTGGTTGGGACGTCTGAAAGGACTACCAGTGAGTGGCTTTTGGGGCCCCACCGTACTATTTCAACCACTACCACTCATCCAGGCTTGTATCTAGGAGCGTAGTTCACCGAGGTAGTTACAGGTGCCCCCCATGTACTTGCTTTGGGTCTGGAAACGTTATGACTTAGGCCCCGCCGACATACCGATGGGTGTATGTTAACTGATCTGGCAAAAAGGGTCGAAGTGCTTGTGGATACTTTGGTGCACCCCTGAAGGGTTTAATCTTTTCGAAAAGCCGTGTCCGCGGTTATGGACGACTTGGAGCACAGTGCTTGATCATAGACAACTATAACTAAAGTTTACTGTCATAAATTGACTTGTATCCGATATGACTAGTAATCAGCTTCACCACAACGGAATGGCTAAATAAAAGTACCAACAACTGCTGGGTTTCGGGTTATCTCATGCTAATGGTATTTGACTAGTAATTGCCGCAACTATAACGGAATGAGTAAAACTGCCAACGGTGTGAGTTCCTCGGTTGACTTCCTCGATTGGTCTCGAGGGGGAAATACCAGGATGGGTTTGTTTGGTGTTAGATTCAGGTTGGTTCCGAATAGGTCTTTCTTATCCCTCTCTGATAGCCGACAGTTATATCGAGTCTCTATAGGTTGTTTAGTGCATGCTGCCGCTGCCGCTTCAGTCCACCATACCTATGTAGGCGAGGACCGCCGAATTCTAGCCTCGCCGTGTACTGGCCTCAGTACTGACCGCTCTCTCTTTTTCCTTTGCCCTTTGGTGGCACCCCTTTTGTTTAAGCAGGTTTTGAGATCGACGTCGTTAGCAGGGTTACCCTTCTGGCTTGGCCTGGGCAGGGTTATGGACGCCATTGGTTATTCTTCAGGGCTCTTAGCCCCATTTGCATCTTGTCCATAGTCGGACGCTCTATCATTTTCAAGGTGATTTGGATCTTTGTTCTGTATATCTATATTCTTGACTCATTGAGTCGCTGTTATACATATCTGTTCTGTGGGTCCCATCGAGGACTGTTGTGTAATGTTATTACTTCGTTTTCCACCCGCACGAAAGTGCCTGGTGGGCACCTTTGAATCGTTTCTATGCGGGTTTGGCGGGAATCGCTGAAACTTGCATAGGGACGATTCTGAGGGTGTTACAGAGTGGTATCAGAGCCCAGCAGTTGCGATACCCCACAAGTCCAGCCTGTAGGATAACCTAGCTAACGGCCGAAGTAGAGTGTCAAAACTATTTTTGAAAAATCGGTTGGGTAGATCTGATTAGGTCTGATTTTACTTCTTACCCTCTGCTATTCTCCTCTTATCTCGACGTGTTTTGAATCTGCTCTCTTATCTTTTCTTCGAGTCCAGTAATTCTCGTGGTTGGGTTTTCGTCGTACCTTCAGGGTTTCGCTTCCTTCCTCTTGTAACAGTGTTGCTACATCTGGTCTTCATGCTATCCGAGGGACCCTACGTCTGGTGGACTTCTCTTTGTTCCTTCTCGTGCCTTCCGGTGTTCTCTGACGCGACGACATCATCTACGCCAGATCTGATGCAGAGTCTGCACCACTCCTTTGTTTCTGAACCTCGATTGTCGCGATCTTCAGTCTGATTCCGAGAATGGTTGCACACTTTTCTACTGATTGTGCAGAGTAATAGTTTGGGTGCGTGATGGATTGGCCCCCATGCCGACTACCCCTTCTATTCGCTTTTGTACATTGAAGTGGATGAGAATGCATCGCTTCCCTCTTTCTATCGAAGCTAGGGGTGGCTTTATTTGTTGATACCCCTACCTTCGACCTTTTCTTCCCGGAGTGTTCTCTCGACGATCACGGACAACGCCCTCTTGTTAGTGGTGTCGCAAGGATCTACACGAAGCGAGAAGACGCAGATCGCCGACCTTCCTTACCGGTACCATGAGGCGGATCTCGAGGGCGAGATCCATTGTTAGTGGTGTCGAATTGTGGCATCCCGCAAAACCACTACTAGAAAAAAACGCGTTGTTATCGTGCATTGCATCATCATGACCGCATGATCATGTCATCATGCCACATTGCATTTGAGCATCGTCATTATCTTGCATTTGCTTGCATAAAACTATTTGCGGAAAAACATATTTTTGTTTCTAAACGCCCCGTCCTTGTTCAAACACAAAACCCGGGGCTCCGGATTTTGTCGTTTTGTCTGCCAACGGTTTGCAAAAACCCGGTTTTAATTGAATAAAATATTTAATTATTTTTAGGGGGGCAGCCAACCGGGCCGATCCGACCCAGTCGGCCACCCCCAGAATAAAACTGGTCCACCCAAAATCCCTAACCTACCTAGTCCTAATCTACCCACCCTACCTCCACCTCACCCCAACCTATCCTATGTCGCCACCTCACCCCTCCCCAAATCCCCACCAGTAGCCACCCGCCACCTCACCTCCCTCCCTCTCCCCACCTGGCCACACACACATGCCCCACCCTGACCCCGCAGCCGGCCCCACCTGCAGACCCACACCCCACCGACCCAGCTCCCTCCCTCTGTCCCACGCAACACCCCACCCCACACCGTCCACACAACGCACGCCTGCCGCCCCGGTCCCACCTCCCCATCCCGCGTGCAGACCGAGTCCACGCTCCCTCTCTCTCCCTGCAACCCACCCAGCGCCAAGACCCAACCCACCTCGCGCCGCTCGCCTTCTTCCTCGTCACCGGCAACCGCGACACCCCACCGGTCGAGCGTCGCCCTCCTCGCCGCCCCTCCTTCCACGTATCGGCACCGCCGCCACGCTCCCACCACCGCCCTCCTCGCCGCCCCTCCTTCCACGTCTCGGCACCGCCGCCACGCTCCCACCACCGCCCTCCTCCCCTCGCAGCGCAGCGCCGCCGGCCGCCTGCGAGACCGTCGCCGCCCGTCCTCGACCACCGCGGCCCCGCCTCCGTCATCTCGCCGGCCAGTGACCTCCTCCCTCTCCCGAGCTCGACGCCCGCGTCGGCCTCACCCCGCCGCCGCTTGGCCTCTGCTTCTCTGCCCGCGGTCTCCGTCTTCCCCGGCCTCTCGTCGCCCTCTCGCGAGCTCCGGCCCTGCTCACCGTCGCCCGGCCGCCATCACCCTCGCCACCAACCGCCAGAGAGCCTCGCCTCCAGCTCCGCCCTCCGTTCGCAGCAGAGCCCGCGTCCGGCCGCCCGCCCGACGCCGCCCTGCGGACCCCGCCGCCTCCGTGAAGGCCTCCAACGCCACCCTATCTCTGTTGTCGGCCTCCCGTCGCCGCCCTCTGGTTCTCCTGCCACCGTTGTCCTCCGGCCCGCCCGAGCCTGCATGGCCGTCATCTCCTTGCCTCCGGTCGTCCTCTGCGTCTCCCGGCCGCCGCCGCTCTCCGCTAGCGCCGCCCTCCGCTGGAGTCGCCCGGCAGCGCGGCCCGCGTCCTTCCCCGTGCGTGTCTGCGTGTTCAGGGCCAGCTCGAGGCATGTGCTCTGTTTGTGTCTCCCTGGTGACAAGATGTGGTTGTTCTGAGGCGATTGTGCAAGATACCCTGTGAGACAAGACCGACAATAACGAGTTAAGTTCTTCTCAACTGGTGGCACGCCAAGATCTGCACCGGAGATCTCCGGAACTAGAACCGAGTTCGCCTTCGGCAATCGAGCCCGATCATCAAGTGCTCCATCTCAGCCGACAAGATCATCGCCAGGAACCCGAAGCAGCCCAGAGTACCACTCCAAGGCCACCGACGAGATCTTCGACATGCGTCGCCATACTCGAAGCCACTTCGCGGACCCGGCGAACACACATGTGACAAGACCTTCGTCCCGGATGCGAAGTCGAGAATCCGAACGCCAAGATGGCCGATGTGAATACGCCAAGATCATCTACCCCGGACACCGTGCGACAAGATCTACTTCACGGATTCGAAGACCCCGGTACCCGATCCGCTCAAGCTCGCCATCGACGACAGATCGACACCGACCAGGGCGGGTCCGATGCGCCCCGACGCCACACCAAGTCCTTCCCCCCGGAACGCCAAGCTCTTCGTCTTGCAACCGACCTTCGAAGACCGATCCCGTCGAACCCTGAACCCCGAGACCGACCCCGAACCCCTCGGATCCCAAGTTCGCCGAACCCCTAATGTGTGAACCTCTTCCGAGACCCTATTTTTATAATATGACATTATCAACTATCGCATCTTAATTGTTCATGCTTGCATGCATATTTGTGTGGGTTAGGGGCACTATGCCGATTCACCTTATAATTAAACATGAGGCCCATATGCGGGCAAATCTAGTCGTATATTGGCCTCATTTAAATTTGTGTAGCGAACCGGTAACTTATTTTTGCCATGTTAAGACAACATTTAAATTGCGGGGTATCTAAACAACATGAACCATTTAATTAATTGTCGGGACCCTGGTTCCGCTTAATATGACCTAATTGCATCGCATCTTTGCCATGTCATGCATCATACATGCATCATGCCCGATCTTTTGCCGTAGTATTAAAAATTGCATCCGATGTTTATTCTAGAGTTTTGGTTCTTCGCGGATAAGGCCGATGAGTTGATGCGAGTATCGACCCGATCTTCGGATGAACCTTCGACAATGTTTTCAGGCGAGCATCTCCCCCTTTCTACCTATCTTACTTTTATAGTATTTATTTCCCTCCTGTTGACCTATTGCTATCTGTGTTGCGATGCTCTAGCTTTCGTACCCGTGATATCCCGTGCAGCCTTATATTGCCTTGGACACATCCTATTACCTGTTGTTTGGTAGATAGTTGGACTTGCGCGTTGTAGTCGCTTGCTCAAGTGCTGTTGCGTGTCGCCAAGTACCACAGTTGTTGGAGTATTGCCGTATGTTAAATGTTGGAGATGATCATGGCTTTAATTATCGTTTAATTTAATTATTGTTTAATAACTAAAATTGAAGTAGGTAAATGCAGAGGCACCGGTGGGTGATAGATAATATTTGGTTTCCGACCGCCCACTTGTGTCCCGTAGGACCCCGAGTTCTTGACACCTGTTCCGAGATCGAGCGCGCTAACCACAGGTAGGGAGATATGGGCCCCCCATTGATTAGTACCTGATTTTAAAGTATTGTACTGGGGGCCACAAACTAGTTTGAGGTTTTATTTACTATCCTGTACTTATGCCATGCTTTACCGCTTTATTTAAATTGTGCGATGGATAGCCCACTGTACTGTTTAGGATCGGGACACGTTTTCGCGGTGTCGACGAGCCCAGTTTTGGGTCCCAGTCGTTCACAGCCGTCTACCCAAACCCTAAGTCCCTCTCGGAGACCGGCCGACTACGTTGCGGGTTCGACTTAGTGGGGTGGCCCCCATGTACTTGCTTTGGGTATGGAAACGTCATGACTTAGGCCCCGCCGACATACCGATGGGTGTATGTTAACTGATCCGCAAAAGGGTCAAGTGTGGATACTTTGGTGCACCCCTGCAGGGTTTAATATTTTCGAAAAGCCGTGTCCGCGGTTATGGACGACTTGGAGCACAATGCTTGATCATAGACAACTATAACTAAAGTTTACTGTCATAAATTGACTTGTATCCGATATGACTAGTAATCAGCTTCACCACAACGGAATGTCTAAATAAAAGTACCAACAACTGCTGGGTTTCGGGTTATCTCATGCTAATGGTATTTGACTAGTAATTGCTGCAACTATAACGGAATGAGTAAAACTGTCAACGGTGCGAGTTCCTCGGTTGACTTCCTCGATTGGTCTCGAGGGGGAAATACCAGGATGGGTTTGTTTGGTGTTAGATTCAGGTTGGTTCCGAATAGGTCTTTCTTATCCCTCTCTGATAGCCGACAGTTATATCGAGTCTCTATAGGTTGTTTAGTGCATCTTTGCCGCTTGATCCACCATACCTATGTAGGCGAGGACCGCCAATTCTAGCCTCGCTGCAATCGGCCTCAAGATCGACCGCTCTCTCTTTTTCCTTTACCCTTTGGTGGCACCCCTTTTGTTTAAGCAGGTTTTGAGATCGACGTCGTTAGCAGAGTTACCCTTCCGGCTTGGCCTGGGCAGGGTTATGGACGCCATTGGTTATTCTTCAGGGCTCTTAGCCCCATTTGCATCTTGTCCGTAGTTGGACGCTGTATCATTTTCAAGGTGATTTGGATCTTTGTTCTGTATATCTGTATTCTTGACTCATTGAGTCGCTGTTATACATATCTGTTCAGTGGGTCCCATCGAGGACTGTTGTGTAATGTTATTACTTCGTTTTCCACCCACACGAAAGTGCCTGGTGGGCACCTTTGAATCGTTTCTATGCGGGTTTGGCGGGAATCCATGAAACTTGCATAGGGACGATTCTGAGGGTGTTACAAGGCGATAAAAAGATCTAACCGACAAAACACCTGTCTTCTCGTAATGCCAAACCCAACTATCGTCCATCCTTCGCGTGTTCAAAGGGATGGAACGTATCACATCTATATCCATAAGAATAAAGTGCTCCTCGAGAAGATCAACCCCCCATGTAGTCGATGTATGGTCAATAAATGAAGCCACCATCTCCAAAGGTTCTTCTTTCCGGCAAAATAGTGGTCGTAGCATAAAATCATGTGGCAACCAGTTCTGGTTCCAAGTATTGGTCCTCTCCCCCGTTCCAATGCGCCTTATCAAGCCTTGTTTCATCGCATCCCTGCCTTCAACAATCGCACGCCACACCTGCGATGGTGCGGGCCCAAGAGATGCATCAAGAAAGTCCGAGGATGGAAAATACACCGCCTTCAGGATCCTTGCACTCAGAGAGTCGGGGTTCTAGAGTATACGCCATGCCTGCCGAGCAAGCATTGCCACATTAAATATCTCAATGTCGTGGAAGCCTAAGCCCCCCGCGTACTTCGTGCGTTCACATAGTTTCCCATGACACCCATGCCGTCTTGCGACTACCATTCTTGCTGCCCCACCAGAAACCCCGCAGCATGGAGTTAATGGTTGTGCATAAACCTCTCGGTAACTTGAAGCATGACATAGAAAACGTGGTAATTGCATGTGCCCCAACTTTGATAAGGACCTCTTTGCCTCCAGATGCAAGAAGTTTCTCGATCCATCCTTGGATCTTCTTCCAAATCCGATCCTTCGGGTATTTGAAAACCTCAATTTTTGATTTTCCAACATCAGACGGTATTCCGAGATACTTCTCATTAAGAGTCTCATTAGCCACGCTCAGAATGGTCTTGATGAGCTCCCTTTTATCTTCTGGACACCCTTTGCTAAAGAAAACAGAGGACTTATCCATATTCACATGCTGACGTGATGCATTGCAATATTTCGTCAACAGATCAGTAACTTCTGTTGCTCCCTCCACACTAGCTTTAACAAACAACAAGCTATCATCAGCAAAAAGGAGGTGGTTCACTGCCGGGGCCGCGACTGCTACCTTAATCCCTTGTAAATGTGATGATTGGAAGTTTGGTAATCGGAGCTTAGAGCATATCTACCTGATCCCAAAAACGATCTGGTTTTGGGCCGGTTACAGGCTCCGGACAGATACCAAAAGCACTTGGGCCTCGAAAAAAACATTAAGGAACCCTATTATACATGGATACGAGCCAACTTGGGCTAGCTCGGGCTGAGCCTGGGAAAAGCTTAGGCTGGAGCCGGTGAGCCCGAGCGAGCCTGGCAGTGACGATGAGACGCCTGCGTGAGCTCGGCCCAAACCAGGCACGAGGTCGAGCTGGCTCACTGTCTCGAGCGCCCCAGGTCACAGAGAGAAAAACATGTTTTTTTAAAAAAAATTGCAAATTTAGCCAGACAAATTGAAGATCCATTGATTCAAATACTCCCTCTGTCTCAAAATAGATGTCTAAAATTTATTAAAATTAAAATAAATCTATACATTATTTAGTATATAGATTCATTCAAATTTTAAAAAGCTAAGATATCTATTTTAAGACGGAGGAATTACAATTCTAAGAAAAGAGATTATACACACTCATGTATAGATGAATCCATTCCAACGAATAAATTGGAAATACATATCGATCTCGATCTACTTGCATGCCTCGCGCTAGATGTGCTAGTATGTGTCAGAGAGGAGTGTGGTGGAGCGGAGCGTGGCCGGCGGTGAGGGGCGGCGTGGAAAGGAGCGTGTCCGACGGTGAGGGGCTCACCGGCCGGCCGGCGACATCGTCTGGGCAGCGGTGGCCACCCCTGGAGCTCCCAAATGCCCTACCGAACTGACCTGGAACCACCAGTACAAGACATAGCGCTCCCCGATGTGTCTATCCGTTCCAACGGGCCAAAAATTTCAAGCCCATCTAGCTAAGCTTCTCTAAATTTGTCCTATACAATTGCAAAAAAAATAAAAATAGAACGAGCCGGACCGGGCTAAGCACGAGCCCGTGGTCCAGCATCGCTGACTCGGCTCGGTCCAGGTGCACTAACGGGCCGAGCCTAGAAAACTTGGGCCGAGCTTTTTGGCCCGAGTTAGGCGTCCAGGTATAATAGCGGCCCACCTCGCCGCTATATACTTGGGTCCAAGAGCGATTTAGGGTTTTATCTCCGAGTCATCCACAATCTTTTTTGTTTTGGCTATAATCTCCTCTCCCCTTTTGCACCACACCCTCTCCCTTGGGCAAGCAATTCGAGCGAATCGCGACGGGACCCCCAACGTAATTCATTGTCATGATGGCTCCAACGCGGTCGTGGTCGTAGTGGTCCTTCCCACGACGCGGAGGTTGTGAGCTCCGTCCAGGTGCGGCAGCATGGGCCCTTCTCTTGGAGCACCGACCGTAGCTTCGGGTGGGACTTCCTCATGAAAGCATTCCTGCCAGCGATGAAGCGCAAACAAGCCATCGATGAGGCCTACTTGGAGCACCACCGCGTGCTGCATGAGAACCTCAAAGACGCGGTTGCCCGCTTCCGCCTTGAAGAAGCTTAGGAGGAGCTCGAGGTTAAGAAGTTGGTCGTTCACTCCCTCAAGAAGGTTTGGGGCCTCGTTCGTTTGGGTCCACCGAACCCACATGGAAAGGTTGTCTTCCACTCCCTTGGCATCTCAGCATGGGTGTTTCAATGATGAGCGCTCTGACGACGAGGAATAACGTCGCCGATCTAGGGGTAGGCTTAGGGTTGGCACAAGTACTATCCGCCTACTGTTTGCTTGTAATGTAATAGTATTCCTTTATCTATGTTTAGTTTCATATTTGCAAGAACTTGTTCAACGAATTTCATCTAGTTCTATAAATATCCAGTTCTTGTTTTCAGTTCCTATCACTACACCACGGTGGATTATTAGGGCAAATACACCTTAAAAATACCAAAAGTGTCTTAAAAGATCTTTGAAGGCATTAAAAAATGCCACATCAAACGGGGGAGGAAAAAAATCAATTAAGGCACTTTGTAAAACTGCCTTAAAAGACATATTTTTTAAGACACTTTTGAAAATGCTTTTAAAAAATGGTTTTTAAGGTACTTTGAAAATTTCCTTAGAATATTATTTCAGGCACTATTTGAGCAATGCCTCTAAAGATTTTTGTTGGCAATTTTACAAAGTGCCTCCAAAATAATTTAAGGCGTTATACAATAATACCTCTAATAACAACTGTAGGCATCATACAATAATGCTTAAAAAACAATTCTAGGCATTATAAATAACGTGCTTCTAAAAACATTTGAAGGCATTTTTATAGGAAATGTAGCATTCAATTGCAGGTCCAGTTCATATACTACCTCCGTTCCAAGGCTTAAGGCATATAAATTTTTTTTAAAGTCAAACTAACTATAGATTGACCAAATTTTTAGAGAAAAATATTAATATTTATAATATGTAATCCATATCCTTTCATACATCATGAAACATATTTTCACATGGTATTTATATAATATAATAGTTCTTGATTTTTCTTACACGTTTGCTCAAACTTTATATGGCTTCATTTTTTAAAGAAGTTATATGCCTTAAGCCTTGGGATGGAGAGAGTATATAACGATGAATCGCTTATGATTCTATAGGATTCAATTTAATACATTTAAAACATCACTCAAGTTCTCTCGTTTGCACTATTCACATTCATTACAAAACTAAATACAAACAATTTAAAACTACAAAATCTCAGTCGTGTGTTTCAGCGAATAGGAACTAGAATAGCATCCATTAACATAAAAGCTTCATGTTAGCATCCAACAACTTTAGAAATTTGTAATGTGTTTCATCATTTTCTCTTCTTGTCCTGGAATTACCAAGGAATTAGTATGGTCAATCAAACCAAAGCCTATATAGTTCCACCAAATAAAACCAATTTCTTAGCATAGAACCATTGAGGATGCCTGCCACTAGTAAAATACCAGGAAATACTACCTAACAAAGTTCTCCTATAGTATTTTTTTAACAAATATGACTTTCTGTGAAACTAATTCCACATCTAACCCCTTGGTAAAACTATTTCGGAATCTGACCCCTGGGATTGGCGTCATTTTAAACGGCGCCGAAGTTGTGTAGGTCGACGCCAACACGTAGCAGCTGGGAGGCAGCTTCGGGAGGTCGGCGCGAAGTGATACGACGCAGAACTCACCTCGGCACCATATCACATGGCGCCGACCCCCTTTGGTCTGCCTCCCAGTGCTCCGCGTTGGCGCCGACCTACACATCTTCGGCGCCATTTAAAATGGCGCTGATCCCAGGGGTCAGATTCCAAATAGTTTCGGGAAGGGGTCGGCCGCGGAATTAGTTCTACAAAAGGTTAGATTTGTCAAAAAATACCTCATACACGGCAGCATACATACACTAGTACAATGCTTCTACTACTAACTGAAATTTAAAACCAAAGATATGTATTCTCTAATCCGAAGTAGTATGCTTCAAATCCATTCTATTTCTGCACATTCTTCAACAAGCACGCAACCAAACATTACTAAACAGAGCAATACACGACATATGTATCTTAACATGAATGAGAACTTCACTATATTAAAGTTCAGAACACACGTGTGATTGTTCAATTTAGAACAATCCTATTGAATGGAAAGCTTAGAAATAGGGCACATAAAGTATGTCCTTAACTGTATGCAGACAACAAGCCAAATTGAATAAACAACATGATTTGGCTGATGGTATAGCTTTGTATAGCTTAGCACTTAAAGAGTCCTATTGAAATAGAGCACATAAAGTATGTTCTTTACGGGATCAATAGTGACAAAAGCGTCTATAGCTTAGTATTAGAGTTAAGATCTCCTTTGAGTAATTAGTAAGACCTCACGAAACAAAAAAGAATAACCATATAATGATCCCTTTCTTTATATAACTCCTGGAAAATTCTAAGTAAACTTAGTAAACATTGCCTTGAAAAGCAACCGTAGTTTATCATCTTGATTCTAACAAAAAGGTTTAACAATGCTAAATGCACTATTTATGGTAACCGACTAAGCTGGTAAACTGATCCATATAATGCCTTTCTTGATAGTTCCTTAGAGAAGTTTGACATTACATTTAAAACATGATAATATGCTATCGCATACTATAGTTAAAATCAGATGGCTACAGTTAAATAGTGAACTTACATAGCAATAATATGTTGGGGAAGATACACAACCCCCGCCGCTTGCGGTGAACACCGAGGATAGTTTCAATCAACATATATATGCAACGGAAATAAAACAATAAGCACATGCACAGGTGACACAAGGATTTACGTGGAAAAACCTTCTCAAGGTGAGAAGGAAAAAACCACGAGTGTGGACCAACTGGTCCACACGAGCTTCACTATAAGCAACCTGGGTACAAAATATTCTCTAAAACATTTAGAGATGTACAACACATTCAACACGTTGCCAACCGGCAACAACAACAACCACTTGAAAGAAAGATTACCGCAAAGCAGAGTATCTTAGTTTCTGTCCTCTTCGGTAATTAGCAAACTACTCTTAAACCGTAGATCCAATCAGCACCAAATTTGGTATACAAGCTGACATACGAGTACCCAACATACAATACCAAATTTCAGGCCAATTGGACACTGTTTTCCTGCCCAAACTGTTTGTCTACCAAAACTGCTATGTGCTGAAACTGTAGTAGTCCGAACTGACTAAACCGCTTTCAAATCTGATGCTAGATTGAGCCAAATATCAAACCAGCAAACCAGATCTAAGTAATCAAAGCAGGGAACAATCTCACCAAGTTTGGAGCCAATCCAAACCCGTTTGAGCCTCCAAACACCAGCTTAAAGACAAACCGATCATATCTCAAAAATCTGGACAAAAATCACCTCTTCTTCTTCTTCTTCTTCTTCTTCCTCTCTTCTCACTAGGTTGTGGTGTTATTGTGTGTTCTATCACCCTCTCTCATCAACAGCCTTGTTGGCTTGCTTCTATCACTTTCTCACTCTCTGATTGAGACACTCATACACAGCCACAAGGGTGGCTAGGGTTTTATTTTCTACTCCTCTCCCAAGGAGCACCTTAGCCGTTGGATACGAACATCGATCAACGGTTGAAACGTGTTGTACTTTCACGGGCTGATGTTGGGATGCCAACTGAAAGGATCGTATGGGCACCTAGAGGGGGGGTGGGGGTGAATAGGTGCTACTTCAAATTTTCTTCTTTTTCAAATTAGGGTTTGACAAGAAAGGTAAATTCTCTAGATTATGCAACTATGGTGAATTTCCCTATATGTCAACCATGCAAAAACTATCACAACACTAAGCAAGAACAAGTAAGTATAGTGCGGTAAAGGATAGAAGTAACCAAAGGAGTGGACGCGAAGACACAAGGATTTGTTTCCCGTAGTTCCTTCCTTTTGAGGGGAAGTACGTCTACGTTTGGAGAGGGGGTGGTTTCAAACCACCAACGCCACGAGAGGCCTCCCTTGTTCTCCGATGAATCTCACCCCAACGGGCTCGATCCACCTTCCACTATATCGGCAACCTTCGAGGTGGAAGTCGGCACCTTTACAACATGTTCGAGGCACACATCCACAACTTAATTGGAGGCTCCCAAATACAAGCAAGCTGTCAAGACAAATCAAAGACAAGCTTGTAAGAACCAAATCAAAGTTAGGGTTTCCAATGAAACACTAGAGCTTGGGGGCCCTCAAGTGAATGAGGGGGAAATGAAGATCTCTCTTGGTGAAGATGTAGATCAAGGCCTCCTCCTTCGATTCTCCAAAGATCAATGACTTTGGATGGTTGGATGAAGAGATCTTGTAGATTTGGTGGCTCTAATGGAGTTGGTGTTATTGAGCAGCTCGAGCAACTGGAGGAAGAAGATAAGGGTCCCCTTTTATAGGCATTTTCCTCCATGAACCGTTTTCTGACCATTGTAGAAAAGTCAGACTGGAGACTCCGGTCTGTAGACCGGAGACTCCGGTCTACACCGGAGATTCCGGCCAATCTCCGGACCAGCCTCCGGACCGCCCATCTGAATGACCTAGGCCATCTTTGACCCAACATGACCGGAGACTCCGGTCTTCCAACACCGGAGACTCCGGACTGAGTCATCACCGGAGACTCCGGAGTATCCTCCGGTGCAGGCTCCGGACCCCTAGTCCGAATGTCCCAGCCCAGATCCTGAAGTCACCACCGGAGACAGATCCGGAAACTCCGGACCATAACTAAGACTCCGGTCTTGGCAGACCGGAGACTCCGGTCTGGAGTTTCCAGAAATGTATCACATGAGTGTGGACTTTTCCCAAGTGTGAGGGTGCTTTTCACTTATCATAATACCAACCTATGGACAGTGACAAACTGTAAAATTATCTACTTGTTGTTAACGAACACCAAAAGTGATTATGACAATAAATGCCCTTTCACCAACACACCTCCATGTGGAGGGACATGGCCCAACAAACTCCCCCTCCCGACATCATGAAGGGTCTCACTACCAACCGACAGTCATGCCGGCGAGCCGATGGCATATCTCGAGCTTTCCTCTTGTCACCACCTTAGTCAACATATCAGCCCCATTGTCATCTGTGTGCACCTTCTCAATTTCCATTTGCTTTGAATTCATCACATATCGAATCCAATGATAGCGCACATCAATATGCTTCGAGCTCGAATGAAAACTTGCATTCTTACTCAGGTGAATGGCAATTTGGTTATCACAAAACAACACATACTTTTCTTTCTCAAAACCAAGCTCACAAGCCAATCGTTTCAGCTATAATAGCTCCTTGCTCGCCTCAGTTATTGCGATGAACTCGGCCTCAGTTGCGTTCAGAGCCACACACTTTTGCAACCTATTTTGCCATGTCACTGCTCCTCCTGGATGGGTAATCAAATAACCTGAAGTAGATTTCCTTCCATCAACATCTCCAGCCAAGTCTGAATCTGAATATGCAATCAGCTTGGGCTCACTACCACCAAACCAAAGCTTCATATTAGTGCTGCCCCGAAGATACCTGAAAATCCACTTCACAGCTTCCCAATGTGGTCTTCCTCGATTGGACATAAATCTGCTCACAGTACTAACCGCTTGAGCAATGTCAGGCCGTGTGCACACTATAGCATACATCAAACTCCCAATAGCTGAAGCATAAGGAACTTTTTGCATTTTCTTTTCCATCTCTTCAGTGCAGGGACATTTCTTTTTTACTCAACTTGAAATGAGTTGCGAGTGGACAACTCACTTCCCTTGTCTTGTCCATCTTGAACTTGCGAAATACCTTCTCAATATATTTCCCTTGAGACAACTACAAGTTGTTGGATTTTTTGTCTCTGTCAACTATCATGCTGTTGGGGATATACTTTCCGGGTATACCCACAGGACTTGCTAACCAGGGTGGCCCACTAATGGGTTAGAGCTTTGCTTCACAGGCGGCCCAGTCAGAGAAAGAGGATGATCCAGTTCCGGCTATGACAAGTTCCAGAAGAGTTACCGACTTAGGCCTGTAGTATTACTTGTAGTCCAAGCTGTGCATAGTTACCGACTCTGTAATGTAGCCGGATAGGTCTCTCCCTGTAACCCTAGGCCCCGGTGACTATATAAACCGGCCCTATGGGAGCCTTTAGGGCAAAAACTCAATAGATAACCACAACCAACTTGCACAAGCGAACCCCTCTTGTAATCCATTATAACATCCGGCTTACGACGATATATTACTGGATTGCTAGCAGGAGTAGGATCCGATCACCACAGTCGGATCTGAACCTGGGTAAACTTGTGCTCACCGCTCCTGGAACATCCGACGTCTCACACCCCATCCTTCCAACGCCACTAGGACCCCCTATGGCGTACTTGTAGGGTTCGCAGCATAGAAAACATAAATTTTACTACGATGGGAACAACTATGTACCAAGATCTATCTACTAGATACAAGCAATGGGCGGATATACATCCGTAGAGAACATACCCTTGAAGACCTACAAAGCTTAACGAGTCCAAACTCGTGGTTGATGTAGACGATCTCTTGTCGATCTCAAGACCGAGAAGAAGTCCTAGCGCCAAAAAACAAATAGCCGCATCCGTGCACACACGCATAATACACGAGAAACCCTCCTCGCCTCCATGCAGCAGAAGCACAACTCTTTCTTGCCGAATAGCCACCGAGAATATGTATCTCGCTAGTCCGAGACCATGTGGGATAAATTCTAGAGGGGGAGAGAGATCCTTCACGAGGAGGTGTGCTTTGAGAGGATGAGAGGGGGGCCTTTTATAGGGGAGAGGGGGGCACCCAAGGGGCATGGTGCCCAGCCATGGGGGCTTCCCTACCTCTTCCACATTCATGTGGGTGGACACTCCACTCACTCAAATGCCTTTCAATTTCCTCCACTCAAAATCCCACTCAAATTCCCATTAAATTTCCACCAAATTTAATGCAAACTCTCATTAAATAAAACTCCTTTTATTTATTCAGAATTTTGTCAATTACTTTAATGACAAACATTCACATATAATCCATTGCTAGTATTTCATTTCACATGCAAAAACACTTTCTGTAATTTTACCCGAAAACCCGTTTCGGTATCTAGTGAAATAAATTCCTGTGCTTGTTATACTTTCCGGCATGAAACTTTTGCTCCAAATGGATGTCGGTGTCTCTTAAGTGTGCCACCCTACGGTTCGTGAATAATGCGGACATGATCGAGACCCCTCTCGGATCAATAATCAGAAGCAGGATCTGGAGACCCATACTGACTCCCACACATTCAACGATGACTTTCTTGTGATCGTTGGAACCTTTTACACTAGTATCTTAATCCCTTTGTTTCGCTATATATTACATGTCCGAGATTCGATCATCGGTATCTCCATACCTAGTTATCTCGTTACTGACATGCACTCTTTTCTCGTTCCCGTGATATAACATTCTAGTGATCAAATCACTTGCTTGCAAGCTAATCATTGTGATATCACCGAGAGGGCCCAGAGCATATCTATCCGTCATCGGGATGAACAAATTCCACTCTCGATCCATGGGCCTCAACATAACACTTTATTAGTTCTGAATCCATCTTTATAACCCAGTTACGGTGTGACGTTTGATGTTATCAAGAAACTCTTCCGGTGTTAGTGATTGACATGATCTCATGGTCTAAGGATTAGGATCACTTCGTAAGTTGTTATAGCAATATAAACTCAATGACTTTGATCGTAATGCTATACTTTGTATGAATGTTCATCACACCATTACACTAATGTTGTGACCTCGTTATTAACAACATCCAATGTCCATGATCAGGAAACCTTGATCATCTTGTTAATCAACAAGCTGGTTTATGAGAGAGGCATAACTAGGAACTTCCTTTTTGTTTATTAAACACACATGTATTAACGTTTTCGTATTAATACAATTATAGCATGCAAAATAAACATTTATCATAAACAAGGAATACGATAATAGCCACTTTATTATTGCGTCTCGGGCATATTCCCTTAAGTCTCCCACTTGCATTAGAGACAATAATCTAGTTTGAAAACTTTGCGTATTGAACACCTATAGCTTTCTGGTGTTCCATATATGCAACTGCAAGTGGTTAACATAATCTACGGATCTAACACTTTCAGGTCCGTGTGTATTTGCATGTCTTTGCGTCTTCACGCATCACTCATTCTCCAATGAGATGGCATTGTATAAATTTGGTCTTTTGGTGAGACCTTTAGTTCCTTGGGGTTAAATCATGTCGATACTATTGTCATACAATATATATTTAGTGTTAGCCCGTTGTGAACCATACCTTAGTTTGATAACAAACTACTTGACACAAATGCCCTCCTTTGCTGCTACTATAGCAGTCATATACTTAGCCTTTTTGTTATAGTATCCGTCACAATGTATTAACTTTGGAATTCATCCAAATCCATCATGGAATCTCCTTTCCATTACATTGTGCCACCCATAGTTTAAATTGAGATAAACTTAATTTGTATCTTATGACAAAAATAGTATCAATGTAACACTTTACAATGAACTATTTGTAATTGTTTGTCACCTCTACACAAATATATTCTTAGTTCTTGCAAAAGATCATAAGAATATCTTCACTATCGTCCAATGATCATTTTATGATTTATTCTGGTATATGCTCATAACACTTACAACATAGGACATATATGGATGTGTACATATCATGGTATGATTGATCAAAACATCCTTGTGATTTCACTCATCAAGTGTTAAAGCACTTGAATCTTGTTTCACTTATCAAGTGTCGATACACTTGAATCTTGATTCAATTCCTTTCATGCGACAAGAACCGTTTCTTGTCGTTTCTATATTGAACTCCTACATTATCTCATATAATGACGTTTGACACAACCATATTAACATCACAGTTTATCCACTATAGACATTCATGCTAAATATTCGGGTTTTGCCTAAGTCTTTCATCGAAATGAAATTCTTAACCTTTGTTAATAAAAGATACATCATTTCCAATCAACAAGATGTCCTCCACATAATGTATTAGAAATATGTCTTAGCGCTTCCACTTAATTTCTTGCAAATGCAAGCATCTTCATTGTCTCCAGATGAAAACTCCTTTTTCATCACAGTGAAGATTCCAACTCCGCGATGCTTACTTCAACCATTGAAGTTTGCATGCCCTTTTAGCATCCTTTGAATTAACAAAACCCTTTGGATCGTGTCATGCACACTGAATGGTTTCGCAACATAGTAAATCAAAAAATTTCTACGGATGCGAACGAGAATGCCAAGATCTAATCTAGGAGATGCAAACAACGAGAGAGATTAGATGGGATCTTCATACCCTTGAAGATTCGCACAGCGGAACGTTCGTCGGAACGTGGGTGATGTAGTTGTACTCGCTTCTCCTCCTCGCGGTCCGCTCCGATCTAACACCGCAAGTGGCGATGCCTCCGAGAGATGCACACGTGCGGCACCTCAACGTCTCCTCCTTCCTCGGTCCAGCAAGTATGGTGGAGAGACGGATTGGATCTACAACGCGACGGCGCGGTGCGAGTGGTGGAGAGTTTCTGCAGCAGGGCTTCGCCTACACGCAGTCGGGAGGGAGAGAGAGGAGGGCAGCAGGGCGGCTAGGCTTGAGGGCAAGGTGTAGGGGGGTGGTGCGCCCCCAGACCTCTTTATATAGAGGGGTGGGCGGCAGCCCTAGCCCCTCCCCCAAGCCTAGGCCGGCGGCCAAGGAGGGAAGAGTGGGGGGCAAGTTTCCCCCCTCCTTCTAGAAGCTCCAATTAGGGTTTCCCCTTGTTTGGCCGGCTGGGCCCTATGGGGCCTTGTGCCCCCTGTCCCAATGCGGCCAGGTCACTCCCTCATAGGCCCATGCCCCCTCCCGGCAGGTGGGGCCACGTTGGTCCCCCTCCGGAAGGTTCTAGAAGCTTCCGGTACAATACCGATTAACCCGAAACAATTCCGAACTCCAACAACTGCATTGCCTTATATGAATCTTATTCTCTGGACCATTCCGGAACCTCTCGTGATGTCCCGGATCACATCCGAGACCCCGAACAAAAACTCATAAACCAATTATCCAATCTATCCTAGCGTCGAGACACGTTAAGTGTGTGACCCTTCGGGTTCGAGAACATGCAGACATGATCTTCTATCAATAATCAATAGCGGGGTCTGTAAACCCATATTGAATCCCACACATTCATCGATGATCATATCGGATGAACCACGATGCCAGGATTCAATCAATCCCATTTATATATTCCCTTTGTATCGCGATATTTTACTTGCCCGAGATTTGATCGTCGGTACCGGCATACCTAGTTCAATCTCGTTCACAGCAAGTACTTTACTCGTTCCGTAATCCGATATCACTTTGTGATTAACTCCTTAACCACATGCTTGCAAGCACTCTGATATCGATTACCGAGTGGGCCCGAAGTATATCTCTCCGACTTGGGAGGGACAAATCCCATCTCGATACATACAACCCAACAAGTACTTTCCGATCACCCGAGATACACCTTTATGATCACCCTCTCATAGGATGACGTTTGATGACCTCAAAGCTTTCTTCCGATACCAGGGAGTTGTATTATCTCATGGTCTAAGGAATACAATATTTGACATAAGAAAAGCTTCGCAAAGATGAACACGATGACACGATCTAATTGCTCCGCTTAGTTTGGGTTTGTCCATCATATCATTCTCCCAATGATATGATCTCATTATCAATTGACAACTCATGTCTATGGTTAGGAAACCTTAACCATCATTAATCAATGAGCTAGTCCATAGAGGCATACTAGGGACACGGTGTTGTTCATAAACCACACAAGTATTAAAGTTTCTGCTTAATACAATTCTAGCATGGAATATAAACTTTATCATGAACAAGAATTATAATAATAACATCTTTATTATTGCCTCTAGGGCATAATTCCAATAGTCTCCCACTTGCACTAGAGTCAATAATCTAGTTTACATTTGGCAACAATCTCACACCCATGGCACTAAGGTGCTGATCATGTTTTACACGTGGAAGAGGTTTAGTCAATGGATCTGCGACATTCAGATCTGTATGTACTTTGCTAATCTTCAGATCTCCATCTGTTATATAATCTCGGATTATATGAAACTTGCGGTTGATATGCTTGGTCTTTGGATGATATCTTTGTTCCTTAGCGAGTGCTATGGCGCCAGTGTTGTCACACAATATATCCAGTGGGTCCAATGCACTTGGAACCACGCCAAGCTCAGTGATGAAGTTCCTGATCCAAACTCCTTCACTTAACGCTTCTGCAGCAGCCATGTATTCCGCTTCTACTGTAGATCCCGCGATCACGCTTTGCTTGCATCTTCTCCAGCTCACAACTCCATTCAAAATATAAACGTATCCTGTCTGAGATTTAGAATCATCCTTGTCGGTGTCGAAACTAGCGTCGACGTAACCTTTTACGACAAGTTGTTCATCACCCCCATAGACTAAGAACATTTCTTTAGTCCTATTTAGGTACTTTAGGATGTTCTTCACGGCTGTCCAGTGTTCCACTCCTGGATCACTTTGATATCTTCTCGTCAAACTAAGAGCATTGGACACATCCGGTCTAGTACACAGCATGGCATACATGATAGAACCTATGGCCGAGGCATAAGGCACTTTGCTCATAGCTTCCCTATCATTTACCGTAGTTGGACACTGAGCCTTGCTCAATATCTTACCTGACAAGATAGGCACTGAACCTTTCTTTGCCTTATCCATTCTGAACCTTTTCAGAACTTTGTCTAGGTATGTACTCTGGCTTAAAGCTATCAGCCGTCTTTGTCTATCTCTATAGATTTTGATGCCCAATATATAAGCAGCTTCACCTAGGTCTTTCATTGAAAAACACTTGTTCAAATAACTCTTCACATCGTTAAGCATGTTAATGTCATTTCCAATAATCAATATGTCATCCACATATAGTACCAGAAATTTCACCGAGCTCCCACTCACTTTCTTGTAGATACAAGCTTCGTAGCAATTTGGAACAATTCCAAAGCTCTTGATCACTTGATCAAAACGAAGGTTCCAACTCCGAGATGCTTGCTTCACCCATAAATGGAACGTCAAGCTTGCACACTTTATCAACATCCTTAGGATCGACAAAACCTTCGGTTGCATCATATACAACTCTTCATCAATGTTGCCATTGAGGAACGCAGTCTTGACATCCATCCGCCATATTTCATAATCATGAAACGCAGCAATTGCTAATAAAATCCGAATGGACTTAAACATCGCTACGGATAGAAAGTCTCATCGTAGTCAACACCTTGAACTTGCGAAAACCTTCGCGACAAGCCATGCTTTATAGACGGTAACATTACCATCCGCCCTGCTTTCTTCTTGAAGATCCATTTGCACTCAACGACCTTTCGGTCACTAGGAGGGTCCACCAAAGTCCATACTTGGTTTTCGCCATGGATCCCAATTCGGATTTCATGGCTTCTAGCCATTTCTCGTAGTCCGGGCTCATCATCGCTTCCTCATAGTTCAGAGGTTCACCGTCTTCTACCAACAAGACAAGACAGGTTGCCGCACCACTCGGGAGGGAACGCGACCTTGTCGACTGCGACGCTCAAGAGCAAGATCGTCCAAAGCTTCATGATCCTTGTCATTAGCTTCCTCTATTGTTGGTGCAAAGTGACCTGGAACAATTTCAGTGTGCGCTACTCTCCAATTCAAGAGAAGGTTCAACAACCTCGTCTATCTCTACTTTCCTCCCACTCACTTCTTTCAAGAGAAACTCCTTCTCAAGAAAGGAACCGTTTCTTTGACAAACACTTTGCCTTCGGTTCTGTGATAGAAGATATACCCAATAGTTTCCTTTAGGGTATCCCATGAAGACGCATTTCTCCGCTTTGGGTTCGAGCTTGTCCGCATCAACTTCTTGACGAAGCTTCAGATCCCCAAACTTTAAGAAACGACAACTTAGGTTTAGCACCAAACCACAGCTTCATACGGTGTCGTCTCAACGGATTTAGATGGTGCCCTATTTAAAGTGAATGCAGCGGTTTCTAATGCATAACCCCAAAATGATAACGGCGAATCAAGAAGAGACATCATCGATCGGACCATATCTAATAGGGTTCGATTCCGGCGTTCGACACACCATTCTTGTGTGGTGTTCGGGTGGCGTGAGTTGCTAAACGATTCCGCTTGCTTTAAGATGCGTGAGAAAATCATAACTCAAATATTCACCTCCACGATCGGATCGTAGAAACTTAATCTTTACATTACGATGGTTCTCCACTTCATTCGAAATTCCTTGAACTTTTCAAATGTTTCAGATTTATGTTTCATTAAATAGATATACCCATATCTACTTAAGTCATCGGTAAAAGTGAGAAAATAGCGATATCCACCGCGTCGAAACACTCATCGGTCGCATACATCGGTATGTATGATTTCCAACAAGTCCGTTGCTCGCTCCATCATTCCGAGAACGGGGTTTTGATCATCTTGCCCATGAGGCATGGTTCGCATGTGTCAAATGATTCAAAATCAAGAGACTCCAAAAGTCCATCAGAATGGAGTTTCTTCATGCGCTTTACACCAATATGACCTAGACGATAGTGCCACAAATAAGTAGTATTATCACTATCTACTTTGCCTCTATTAGCCCCAGTGTTATGGTTGTGTGTTTCATCCCTTCGAGATTCGAAGAAATAAACCATTCACAACAGTGCATGACCATAAAAGATGTTACTCATATAAATAGAACAACCATTATTCTCCGATTTAAATGAATAACCGTCTTGCAATAAACACGATCCGAAATAATGTTCACGCCAACGCAGGCACATAATAACACATATTAAG
Organism: Avena longiglumis; assembly: GCA_030063025.1. Taxonomy (NCBI): domain Eukaryota; kingdom Viridiplantae; phylum Streptophyta; class Magnoliopsida; order Poales; family Poaceae; genus Avena; species Avena longiglumis. Next base: position 447,248,207 of record CP125974.1, on the reverse strand, counting down.
GTTTAAAACTAATCCTGAAGGTAAAACTAAGGAGAGCGTGCCGACGGCCATCACATCAACTCTTGATCCGTTGCCAACGCGCATCGTCACCTCATCCCTCGCAAGCCGCTGTCTATTCCGTAGCTGCTGTTTCGAGTTACAAATATTAGCAACTGAACCAGTATCAAATACCCAGGCACTACAACGAGGGCTAGTAAGGAAAACATCAATAACATGTATATCAAATATACCTTTGATGGTGCCAGCCTTCTGGTCCGCTAAGTACTTCGGACAGTTGCGCTTCCAGTGACCCTTGTCCTTGCAATAGAAGCACTCAGTGTCCAGCTTAGGACCAGACTTGAGCTTCTTCTCAGCAGGGGCAACGCGCTTGCTGCCGCCTTTCTTGAAGGTCTTCTTTGCACCCTTACCTTTCTTGAAGGTGGGGGGCTTGTTGACCATCAACACATGATTATCCTTTTTGATGTCCACCTCCACAGCCTTCAGCTTTGCGAAGAGCTCGGTTATCGTATCAGTGGAACTAATCTGATTGTGAGTCACTACAAAACTTTTGTAGCTAGGAGGGAGTGATTGCAGAAGCCTGTCAATCTTGAGCTCCTCTGGAATCTTGCAGTCCAGTTTCTCAAGGCGTTGAGTGTAGCCCGACATCTTAATGGCGTGCTCACTAACGGAACTCCCTTCCTCCATCTTGCAGTTAAAGAATTTCTCAGAGATCTCATATCTCTCAGAATGGGCCTGAGTCTGAAACATGGTTTTCAGCTCCTCGAGAATCTCAAAGGGCCCGGGATAGTCTTCAAAATGATTTTGAAGGTCCGATTCCATAGCAAACAACATGGTTCTCTTAATCACACCATAATCATCTTTGCGCGACTGATAGACAGCTTTCTCATCAGCCGGCGCATCTATAGCAGGGGCGTCACCTAACGCATTCTCAAGGACATAGTCCTTTTGACCGCCAGAGAGAATGATTCTCAGATTGCGGAACCAATTGGTGAAGTTAGACCCATTGTTTCTAAGCTTTTCCTTCTCAGCAAAAACGTTGAAGTTGAAGTTGGACTTAGCCATTTGATCTACAATATTTGCAAGTACAAATTAGACTATGTTCATGATAACTAGTTCAACTTTTAATCAAATTACTAGATGAACTCCCACTAAATTCAACATCCCTCAAGTTGTTTAGTGAACATGATCCAAATTCACCACACCTAATCCGATCTTCACGAGAAGAGATGTGGTTTCAATGGTGGACAACAAAGTGTCGATCATATTATTCATATGACTCATGTTTAACCTTTCGGTTCATGTGTTCCGAGGCCATGTCTGTACATGCTAGGCTTGTCAAGTTAGACCCAAGTATTTCCGCGTGTGCAAAACTGGCTTGCACCCGTTGTATGTGAACGTAGAGTCTATATCACCCGATCATCACGTGATGCTTGGACACGAAGAACTTTTGCAATGGTGCATACTTGGGGAGAACACAGTTTTATCTTGATCTTTAAGTGAGGAATCATCTTATAATGCTACCATCGCGATCTAAGCATAATAAGATACATAAAAGGATAAACATCACATGCATATAACTTTATGTGACATGGTATAGCCAATATTCGCGCAATGATCTCCATCTTGTGCGTGCCGGCATGATCTCCATCACTCCACCATGATTGCCTCCACCACGAATAGCAACTGCAACTATTGCTAACTACTTAGCGATAAAGTGAAACTATTACATGGCGTATAAGAAGTTGACACACATGTCATACACAATTATAAAGACAACCATATGGCTCCTGCCGGTTGTGTACTCATCGACATGCAAGTCGTGAAACATTACAAAACATGATCATCGCATACAATATACACATCACATCTTGGGCCATACCATATCACAGAAAACACTCCCTGGAAAAACAAGTTAGATGCCTCTACTTTGTTGTTGCATGTTTTACGTGGCTTATGGGAGTAGCAAGCTAAGAACGATTCTTACCTACGAAAGCCACAACGGTGATATTATGGTTGCCAAAATCCGGTGTAAATCCCATGACAACTATAGTGAGAGAAACTGGCATCCACCAGCCGCATGTGTGGAACAAGCCACACGTCAAGTGCGGAGCCGGTCTCGCGAACGACGTCGCGTAAGGTTGGCCTGGACCGCTTCAATCTCACTATACCACGTCATAAGAAGAACACAAACAAGAGGCTTGCAACAGAAAACATCAACGCCCGCAACAACCATGTTGCGTTCTACTCGTGAAACACATCTACGCATAGATCTAGCTCTGATACCACTGAATGGTTTCGCAGCATAGTAAATCAAAAAAATTCTACGGATGCGAATGAGAAAGCCAAGATATAATCTAGGAGATGCAAACAACGAGAGAGATTAGATGAGATCTTCATACCCTTGAAGATTCCCACAGCGGAACGTTCGTCGGAACGTGGGTGATGTAGTCGTACTCGCTTCTCCTCCTCGCGATCCGCTCCGATCTAACACCGCAAGTGGCGATGCCTCCGAGAGATGCACATGTGTGGCACCTCGACGTCTCCTCCTTCCTCGGTCCAGCAAGTATGGTGGAGAGACGGATTGGATCTACAACGCGACGGCGCGGTGCAAGTGGTGGAGAGTTTCTGCAGGCTTCGCCACACGCAATGGGAGGAGAGAGAGGAGGGCAGTAGGGCGGCTAGGCTTGAGGGGAAGGTGTAGGGGGGTGGTGCGCCCCAGCCCTCTTTATATAGAGGGGTGGGCAGCAGCCCTAGCCCCTCCCCCAAGCCTAGGCCGGCGGCCAAGGAGGGAAGAGTGGGGGGCAAGTTTCCCCGCTCCTTCTAGAAGCTCCAATTAGGGTTTCCCCTTGTTTGGCTGGCTAGGTCCTACGGGGCCTTGTGCCCCTGGACCAATGCGTCCAGGGCACTCCCTCATAGGCCCATGCCCCCTCCCGGCAGGTGGGGCCACGTTGGTCCCCCTCCGGAAGGTTCTAGAAGCTTCCGGTACAATACCGATTAACCCGAAACAATTCCGAACTCCAAAAACTGCATTGCCTTATATGAATCTTATTCTCCAGACCATTCCGAAACCTCTCGTGATGTCCCGGATCACATCCGAGACTCCGAACAAAAACTCATCAACCAATTATCCAATCTATCCTAGCGTCGAGACACGTTAAGTGTGTGACCCTTCATGTTCGAGAACATGCAGCCATGATCTTCTATCAATAATCAATAGCGGGGTCTGGAAACCCATATTGACTCCCACACATTCATCGATGATCATATCGGATGAACCAAGATGCCAGGATTCAATCAATCCCATTTATATATTCTCTTCGTCTCGCGATATTTTACTTGCCCGAGATTCGATCGTCGGTACCGTCATACCTAGTTCAATCTCGTTCACAACAAGTACTTTACTCGTTCCGTAATCCGATATCACTTTGTGATTAACTCCTTAACCACATGCTTGCAAGCGCTCTGATATCGATTACCGAGTGGGCCCGAAGTATATCTCTCCGACTTGGGAGGGACAAATCCCATCTCGATACATACAACCCAACAGGTACTTTCCGATCACCTGAGAGACACCTTTATGATCACCCTCTCATAGGATGACGTTTGATGACCTCAAAGCTTTCTTCCGATACCAGGGAGTTGTATTATCTCATGGTCTAAGGAATACAATATTTGACATAAGAAAAGCTTCATAAAGATGAACACGATGACACGATCTAATTACTCCGCTTAGTTTGGGTCTGTCCATCATATCATTCTCCTAATGATATGATCTCATTATCAATTGACATTTCATGTCTATGGTTAGGAAACCTTAACCATCATTAATCAATGAGCTAGTCCATAGAGGCATACTAGGGACACGGTGTTGTTCATAAACCACACAAGTATTAAAGTTTCCACTTAATACAATTCTAGCATGGAATATAAACTTTATCAAGAAAACGAATTATAATAATAACATCTTTATTATTGCCTCTAGGGCATAATTCCAACACACACGTCCTAGGTAACCATTCTTTTAGAAGAATTTTGTTTTGTTTATTCATCTACCATATACCAAATTATATGTAGTGGTTGCTACTTTAATCCGTCTAGACTAAGTATCGCTATGAAAGATTAAATCTTGTCATAGTCAACTCCTTGAACATTTGTCATAAAATACTTTACGATATGTCGACTATTTCATAGATGTGAAACATCCATGTCTGTTTCTTTATAGATCCAAATACGACCGATAGGTTTTTACACCTTTCTAGAGGGTCTTCCAAGTTCAAAACTTGATTTATCGTGTATGGAACTATCACGGATTTTATGGCTTCAAGCCATTTGACGGAGTTAGGGCCCATCATCGCTTCTTTGTATGTAGTCAGTTCATCATTGGCAAATAATAATGATTTACTCTCAAATCTCAGCATTTGATTGTTTTATCCGACCTACTTGGTTCAATAAGAACTTAGATCTCCGTGACCACAACCTTTGAGGCACATAAGCTATGAGCATTATGGCTGCCTCCGGAACAATTTCCGGTGCTGCGCAACTCAGCACATTTAGCTAAGGTTCGTTAACCTTATCAAAGTTCTATTGTCCTCCCACTTAACCTTTTGTGAAAAACTTCTTTTTCAAGAAATTTCACGTTTCATGCGACAAACACTTTTGTCCTTGGTGTTATGGAGGAATACCCAATGTGTTGGAGATATGCCCTAGAGGCAATAATAAATATAGTTATTATTATATCTTTGTGTTTATGATAAATGTTTAAATTCATGCTATAATAGTATTAACCAGGAAACATTAATACTTGTGTGATTTGTAAACTAAATTAGATTCCCTGGTATAGCCTCTTCATAATACTAGCTTGTTGGTTAATAAATGATTGTGGTTTCCCTATCATGAACATTGAGATGTTATTAACAACAAGATCATATCGTTAGGAGAATGGTATGATGGACATACTCCTATAGATAGGCGTAGCATAAAGATCAAGTCATTTTAATAGTTCAATTGCTATATGCTTTCTGATACATAGTAACCTAATTCCTTCGACCACGAGATCATGCTTATCACCATCACCGGAAGGATACTTTGATGACATCGAACACCACACCATAATTGGGTGGCTATAAAGGTGGAATTGAGTGTTCGAAAAGTATGGGTTGAGACACATGGATCAATTTGAGGGGGGACTAGCAGGGCAGTCGCCCCGGGCCCGAAAAAATTAGGGGCCCAAAAATTTATAGGCCTATTATACATTGTAAAAAATGACATTTTTTATGGGCTATACATCGACTCCCTTGCTACCAGGAAACAAGCATCGATCGCTTGCAGGGCCTGATCGCTCGCCTGCCTTGACGATCGACTCCCAGGCCAAGGAAGCGATCGCTGGACTCGACAACTCCCAGGTATCGGTGTATCGGTGCATCGCTTGACCACGACCAAGGCATGTGCTTGACTCGAGTACTCGACGACTCCAGGAATTGCTCTAGACTCTCTTATTCGCTTAGGCTTCACATGACCGGACATGCCCTGCTTCCCGAGTCCCGTCGCCTAATCGCTTCCCCTGGATCGTATCGCCTCTCGTCGCCTGATCGCCTCTCAAGCGTCCTGCCTCAAGCCCTTCACGATCGACCGCCAGGCACCCTGCACATAGGAAGGCCATCAACGATCTTCAAATCTACCTGCTGGTCTGCCGCCGCCCAGCCTTAATTCTTATTTCTTAGTTCTTAATTCTAGTTAGTAATTGTTGTTCTTGATTTATTGTTTATAGCGAGCAAGGTAAACTGATTATGGCGCATAAATCTGGTGCTTAGGAAAGAAAAAGGATAGAACAAGAGATGAAATTAATAAAATCAAAGGGAGGATCTTTTCATAAATTTTTAAAAAGCAACACGAGCACTACGAGTAATCCAGACGAGTTGGCTCTAGTTCTTGTGGGGGAACACACTAATGTTGATTCAGAATATAATGTCGGTACAGAGGACGATGTTCATATCAACGTAGATGAAGACAATGTAAGTAAGCATGATGATGAATCTACTAATATTGTTATCCTAATATTTCTATCGTTTATGGGATCTTATTTACTATACTAGGGACTGTTGCATAAGCTGAAAGAAGCTTTTCAAAGTTGAAATTATTGAAGAACTATTTGTAAAGTTTCTTCTTCTTATTTAATATAAAAAAAATCTACACCGTAGGGGCTTCCCCTATGGTAAATTGTTCAAAAAAATTATTTAAGATCTGTAATTTCTTAGGAGAGGTTAAATGGTTTGGCAACTCTATGCGTAGAAAAGAAGTTAGTGGACGAGATTGATATCGATTCCATTATCATGGACTTTGCTTCTAGGAATTTTTTAAGGAAATTTTAGGGTATCATGCAAACATTGTTATTTTCATATGAATGTTATAGTTTGGAGTATACTTAAAATATTTGTTTTTATCATCTCATATATACATAAAAAATTATAATAAGGGGCCCAAAATTTTAGTTTCGCCCTGGGTCCCCGAAATCTCAGGACCGGCCCCGGGATCAAGAGTGGGATTTGTCCATCCATATGACGGATAGATATACTCTGGGCCCTCTCGGTGGAATGTCATACAATTAGCTTGCAAGCATGTGACTGGCTCACAAGGGATCACATATCACGGGAACGAGAAAAGAGTACTTATCGGTAAAGAGGTTGAACTAGGTATGCAGAGATACCGACGATCAAAACCTCGGATAAGTAAACTATCATGAGACAAAGGGAAATTGGTATCGTATGTAAGTGGTTCATTCGATCACAAAGTAATCGTAGAAATATGTGGGAGCCATATGAATTTCCAGATTCCTCTATTGGTTATTGTTCGGAGAAGTGTCTCGATCATGTCCGCATAATTCACGAACCGTAGGGAGACACACTAAAGGATTCGATGTTGTTGAGTAGTTACGGAATGATGAGTAAGAGACCTAATGTTGTTTGGAGTCTCGGATGGGATCCGGGATATCACGAGGAGATCCGGAATGGTCCGGAGAATAAGATTCATATAAGGAAAGTCCTGTTATGGAGTTGGAGAATGATTCCGGTGTTTTCATCGGGAATGTTCTAGAAGGTTCCGGAAGGTCCGGCACTCCGGAGGGGAAGGGTGCATGAATGTGTCATAACAAGTTGGAATGGTTGCATCATGTACTAAGTGTCATCGCTGGGCAAAATAAAGGTATAAATCAAATCCTAGTTTGAAAAGTCAAACGCCAATTTGAAAAGTCAAACGGCAGTTTTGCTTGGTGTAGGGAGAGTAGGAAACCTACTTGGGGAGGAGTTCCTCTCCCTCCACCCGCCTGCCAAGGAGGCCTACTTGGGGGAGGACTCTCTTCCCCTGGTCGGCGCCCTCCCACCTATGAAAGGAGGGGCAGGGTGCCCCTCTAGACCTACACCTTGCTCCACCAAAACCCTAACCCTAGCCGCCGGCCCTCCTGCAGCCGCCGCCGCCCTAGGGTTTGCCCTAGCCGCCGACTTGGGGCTCTCCCCTTGCCCTAGCCGGCTAGGCTCCTACCTTGGTTCCTCTAAACCTAGATCGCCAAGGCCTCTCTCATAGTCCACCATACTCGCTTCGGCTTAAGGCGAAGCCCTGCGAGATCTCCCCTCTACTTCCGGTACCACGCCGTCGTGCTGCCAGAATCGCGAGGAGAGTGATACAACCTCCGCTGCCTCTTTGGAACAAGGGAGGAAGGTCTTCATCAGTACCGAATGTGTGTGACCGTGTGGGAGCGCTGCCGAGCAGCCTGGGAAGGATCGTCTACACGATCTTGAGATCGACAAGAGTACGACTACATCACCCACGAGAATCTGCTCTCGTTAAACACTTTGGAATCTTCGAGGGTGAGTTATTCTATCGACTCGTTGCTACAATCTAGTAGACAGATCTTGGCTTGTTTGTTTGTATGCGGTAGAAATTTTTTGTTTTCCATGCTACGAACCCCTACAGTGGTATCAGAGCCGTGTATATATGTAGATCTGTTGCACGAGTAGACCACAATGGTCATTGTGGGCGGTGGTGCTTTTATTATCAATTGCTTCTTGTGTACTTTGGATCTTGCGGTATGATGGGATGAAGCGGCCCGGGCTAACCTTACATGACATCGTTCATGAGACTTGCTCCACGCTCAACATGCAACTTGTATTGCATAAGTGGCTTTGCGGGTGTCTGTCTCTCCCATTATAGTATAGATCCAATTTACAACGGGCACTTGATAGTTCAAACATCAACGTTGTGGTTCTTGTTCGTAAGTTAGAGCGACACTTATTGAAAGCCCCAAACCACGTAAAATATGCAAAGAAAATTAGAGGCATCTAACTTTGTTTTGTAGGGGTGTGCTGTGATGTGATATAGCCATGATTGTGATTATATTTGATGTATGCAATGATCCTTATTGTAAGTTGGCAACCGGCAGGAGCCATATGGTTGTATTTAATTTCTATTAAGACCCGCGTGTCTATTCAAAGTAGTTGTAATAGTTGGAGCTGGTGGACGACAACCATGAAGCAGCGCCATTGACCTTGACGCTATGCCGGTGATGATGGAGATCATGTTCGTGCTTGAAGATGGAGATCGGAAGCACAAGAAGAAAGGCCATATCATATCACATATTATGAATTGCATGTGATGTTAATCCTTTATGCATCTTGTATTGCTTAGTTAACGACGGTAGCATTATAAGATGATCCCTCATGCACATAAATTTCAAGTTTTAAAGTGTTCATCCTTAGTAAGCACCGTTGCTAAAGCTTGTTGTTTCGAAGCACCACGTGATGATCGGGTGTGTTAGATTTTGCAAGTATATACAACATGAGCAAGCCAGATTTGCTCATGCGGAAGCTAAGGTTTGATCTTGACGAGCCTAGCATGTACAGACATGGTCTCGGAACACGGATCACCGAAAGGTAAAGCATGAGTCATATAGTAGATATGATGAACATGTTGATTGTTCGCCATTGAAGCTACATCAACTCTCGTGATGATCGGTTTTGATGTGGTATATTTGGTTCGTGTGATCACTAAAACAATGTGAGGGATATTGTTTGGAGTGGGAGTTCACCTAGATTAATTTAACTATTAATTAGAACTCAATTTGTCATAAACTTAGTCTAAACTATTGCAAATATGTTGTAGATCAATGGCGGCCCCTACCATCAATTTTAATACGTTCCTAGAGAAAGAAAAGTTGAAAAACAACGGAAGCAACTTCGCGGATTGGTTCTGCAATTTGAGGATTGTCCTCAATGCTGGTAATTTGACCTATGTCTTTGGATGCACATTGGGTGACCTGCCTACACTGATGCTACCGATGAAGTAAAGAATGTTTACCTCGCTCGGAAGAATCAAGACTCCTGATTCGATGTGCTATCTTATATGGTTTGGAATCGGAGCTTCAGAAAAGGTTTGAGAACTCAGACCCACATGACATTGTTCGTGAACTCAAATTGATATTTGAGACTCACGCAGCAGTTGAGAGTTATGAGGCTTCTGAAAAGTTCTTTAACTTCAAGATGGAAGAGGACAGCTCCGTCAGTGAGCATGTGCTTAAGATGTCTGGGCACGCAAACAAACTCCAAAGCTTGGGTATAGTGATTCCTAATGCTTTGGGGATTTACCGTGTCCTCCAATCACTGCCACCAAGTTACAAGAACTTTGTGATGAACTACAATATGCAAAGCATGAACAAGCAGTTGCCAGAACTCTTCTCCATGTTGAAATCTGCAGAACTGGAGATCAAGAAAGAGCACCAAGTGTTGATGGTCAATAAGACCACCAAATTCAAGAACGACAAGTCTAAGCAAAAGGGACACTTCAAGAAGGGTGGTAAGAAAGTTGTCGCACCGACGAAGAAGACCAAGGCTGGACCTAAGCCTGATACTGAGTGCTTTTACTGCAAGGGAGAGGGTCACTGGAAGCGGAATTGCCCAAAGTATTTGGCGGATTTGAAGAATGGCAACATCAAGAAGAAAGGTATATCCGATATACATGTTATTGATGTGTATCTCACTAGTACTCGTAGTAGTGCCTGGGTATTTTATACTGGTTTGGTTGCTCATATTTGTAACTCGAAACAGGTACTGCAGAATAAACGGAAGCTAGCGAAGAACGAGGTGACGATGCGCGTTGGAAATGGATCAAAGGTTGATGTGATCGCGGTCGGCACGTTACCTCTTCATCTACCATCGGGATTAGTTTTATACTTATATAATTGTTATTTGGTGCCTGCGTTAAGCATGAACATTATATCGGGATCTTGTTTATTGCGAGACGGTTACTTGTTTAAGTCCGAGAATAATGGTTGTTCGATTTATATGAGTAATATGTTTTATGCACATGCACCTTTGATAGATGGTCTATTCTTATTGAATCTCGATAGTGGAAATACACATATTAATAACATTGAAGCTAAACGTCTGAAATTGAGCGATAACTCGACCTATATGTGGCACTGTCGTCTTGGTCACATTGGAGTGAAGCGTATGAAGAAACTCCATTCTGATGGACTTCTTTAATCACTTGATTTCGAATCACTTGAAAGATGCGAAGCATGTCTGATGGGTAAAATGACTAAGACTCCATTTTCTGGTATGATGGAGCGAGCTACGGACTTATTGGAAATCATACATACCGATGTGTGTGGTCCAATGAGTGTAGCGTCGCGCGCTGGTTATCGTTATGTTCTTACCTTCACGGATGACTTGAGTAGAAATGGGTATATCTATTTCATGAAACATAAGTCCGAAACTTTCGAGAAGTTTAAGGAATTTCAAAGTGAGGTAGAGAATCAACGTAACAAGAAGATTAAATTTCTACATTCTGATCGTGGAGGTGAATATCTAAGTTACGAGTTTGGCGAGCATTTGAAGAAATGCGGAATACTTTCACAATTGACACCACCGGGAACACCACATCGTAATGGTGTGTCCGAACATCGTAATCGAACTCTCTTAGATATGGTTCGTTCTATGATGTCACTTACAGATTTATCTCTATCATTTTGGGGTTATGCATTAGAAACAGTCGCATTCACTTTAAATAGGGCACCATCTAAATCCGTTGAAACGACACCGTATGAATTATGGTTTGGGAAGAAACCTAAATTGTCGTTCCTTAAATTTGGGGTTGTGAATCCTATGTAAAGAAGTTACAGCCGGACAAGCTTGAACCCAAAGCGGAAAAATGCGTCTTCATAGGATACCCAAAGGAAACTATTGGGTATACCTTCTATCATAGATCCGAAGGCAAAATCTTCGTTGCCAAAAATGGATCCTTTCTAGAGAAAGAATTTCTCTAGAAAGAAGTGACTGGAAGGAAAGTAGAACTCGACGAGGTTGTCGAACCTTCTCTCGAACTTGAGAGTAGCGCAGCACCGGAAGAAGTTCATGTGGTGCCTGCACCAATAAGAGAGGAAGCTAATGATGATGATCATGAAACTTCGGTTGAAGTTGCTACAGAGCCTCGCAGGTCAACGAGAACTCGTACCACTCCTGATTGGTATGATCCCGTTATGAGTGTCATGTTGGTGGACAACACCGATGACCCTGCGACATATGAGGAAGCGATGATGAGCCCAGATTCCAATAAATGGCAAGAAGCCATGAAATCCGATGGACTTTGGTGGACTTACCGGATGGCCGGAAGGCTGTCGAGAACAAATGGATTTTCAAGAAGAAAACATATGCTGATGGTAATGTTACTGTTTATAAAGCTCGACTTGTCGCAAAAGGGTTTCGACAAATTCAAGGAGTTGACTACGATGAGACTTTATCACCAGTAGCGAAGCTAAAGTTTGTGAATAGCAATCGCTGCATATTACGATTATGAGATATGGAAGATGGATGTCAAAACAGCGTTCCTCAATGGAGACATTGATGAAGAGTTGTATATGATGAAACGCAAAGGTTTTGTCGATCCTAAAAATGCTAACAAGGTATGCAAACTTCAACGGTCCACATATGGATTGAAGCAAGCATCTCGAAGTTGGAATCAACGTTTTGATAAGGTAATCAAAAGTTTTGGTTTTATACAAACTTATGGAGAAGCTTGTATTTATAAGAAAGTGAGTGGGAGCTCTATAGCATTCTTAATACTATATGTAGATGACATATTGTTGATTGGGAATGATGTAGACCTTCTTAATAGTGTCAAGGAATATTTGAATAATAGTTTTTAAATGAAAGATCTTGGCGAAGCAGCTTACATATTAGGCATAAAGATTTATAGAGATAGATCGAGACGCCTAATATCATTGTCACAAAGTACATATTTGGACAAAGTTCTAAAGAGGTTTGGAATGGAATATAGCAAGAAAGGGTTCTTGCCCATGTTTCCCAAAACGACCTTGAGTAAAACTCAAAGTCCAGCAACGGCAGAAGATAGAGAAAGGATGAGTAAGATTCCCTATGCCTCAGCCATAGGATCTCAAATGTATGCTATGCTATGTACTAGACCCGACATTGCATATGTTGTTAGTTTAACTAGCAGATATCAAAGTGATCCAGGAGTGGATCATTGGACAGCGGTCAAAAACATCCTTAAGTACTTGAGAAAGAACTATGGATATGGTTCTTTCTTATGGAGGTGATGAACAACTCGTTGTTAATGGTTACACCGATGCTAGTTGGAACACCGATCCAGATGATTCTAAATCTCAATCTGGATACGTGTTTACTTTGAATGGTGCAACAGTTAGCTGGAGGAGTGCAAAGCAAAGCGTTGTAGCGAGATCTTCAACTAAATCGGAATACATAGCTGCTTCGGAGGCTTCACAAGAAGCGATATGGATGAAGAAGTTCATTATAGAGCTCGGTGTGGTTCCAAGTGCGCTGGACCCAATGTCTATCTACTGTGATAACATGGGCGCCATAGCCAATGCGCAAGAACCAAGGTCACACAAGAAGATGAAGCACATCAAGCTACGTTTTCACGCTATTTGAGAACATGTCCAAGATGGTGACATAAAGATTTGCAAAGTACACACAGATCTGAATGTGGCGGATCCGTTGACTAAACCTCTCCTGAGGGCAAAACATGACCAACACCAAACTGCCATGGGTGTTCGGTATATTACCATGTAATCTAGATTAGTTGACTCTAGTGCAAGTGGGAGACTGTTGGAGATATGCCCTAGAGGCAATAATAAATATAGTTATTATTATATCTTTGTGTTTATGATAAATGTTTACATTCATGCTATAATAGTATTAACCAGGAAACATTAATAGTTGTGTGATTTGTAAACTAAATTAGAGTCCCTGGTAAAGCCTCTTCATAATACTAGCTTGTTGGTTAATAAATGATTGTGGTTTCCCTATCATGAACATTGAGATGTTATTAACAACAAGATCATATCGTTAGGAGAATGGTATGATGGACATACTCCTATAGATAAGCGTAGCATAAAGATCAAGTCATTTTAATAGTTTAATTGCTATATGCTTTCTGATACATAGTAACCTAATTCCTTCGACCATGAGATCATGCTTATCACCATCACCGGAAGGATGCTTTGATGACATAAAACACCACGCCGTAACTGGGTGGCTATAAAGGTGGCATTGAGTGTTCGGAAAGTATGGGTTGAGACACATGGATCAAGAGTGGGATTTGTCCATCCATATGACGGATAGATATACTATGGGCCCTCTCGGTGGAATGTCATCCAATTATCTTGCAAGCATGTTACTGGCTCACAAGGGATCACATATCACGGGAACGAGAAAAGAGTACTTATTGGTAACGAGGTTGAACTAGGTATGCAGAGATACCGACGATCAAAACCTCGGATAAGTAAACTATCGTGAGACAAAGGGAAATTGGTATCGTATGTAAGTGGTTCATTCGATCGCAAAGTAATCGTAGAAATATGTGGGAGCCATATGAATTTCCAGATTCCTCTATTGGTTATTGTTCGGAGAAGTGTCTCGATCATGTCCGCATAATTCACGAACCGTAGGGAGACACACTTAAGGATTCGATGTTGTTGAGTAGTTATGGAATGATGAGTAAGAGACCGAATGTTGTTCGGAGTCTTGTATGGGATCCGGGATATCACGAGGGGATCCGGAATGGTCCGAAGAATAAGATTCATATAAGAAAAGTCCTGTTTCGGAGTCATTTGGAGCTATAAAACTAAATCTACAAAAGAATTATTGAAATAGGAAAAATAAAAGAATAAACAAAAAAACTAACCTAACCCTAACCGGCCAGGCCCAGCCCACCTACAGACCACTCCCCGCCGCACGCGTGCAGGGCGCAGCAACCGCTGCCAGCGCAGCCTCGGCCTAGCTGCCAGCCCGCTCGTCCCTCCCTCCTCTCTGCCTTGCTGACGGGTGGACCCTGCCTCGTCATCCCCAACCTCTGGCGCAGGAGACCGGCAAGAACACGACCCTGCCCCCGATCCAAATTCCCGCAAAATCTGCTCTGTTTCGGTTCCGATTCGACCCCTCCTACACGCCACGCCCCTCTATAAATCCTCCCGCATCGTTCCCATGCACGATTTCGCGTTTTTGCAAACCCTAGCCACCGTTCTGGAGGATTCGGATCTCGCCGCCATTTACACCGCATCAGACGATCTCGGACCCGAGGTTCCCCATCTCGCCGACCTTCCCTTTCAATGCCAACCTTCTCCCCTATCTACGTCGCACCTCTCTGACCTCCTTAATCGCCCGCAGGAGCACCAGGGAGCCATCACGAAGCTGTCGAAGCATCACCGTCGTCCCTCATGTCCAGCCGCAGCGTGCTGCTATTCTAGGAAGCGAGAGTCTTCGCGAAGACTACCAGGAGAACCGCCGAACCCCTCCGCACCGCGTCGACAACTTCTACATTGCCGGAGACCTCAAATACACCGTCATCGTTGTTGTCTACACCATCCATCGCCGCCCAGCCCTTCCAGCCAGTGAGCTCCAGGGAGCAACGTTTCCGCACGTCCGATCTTCCGTCTATGGTGTAGATTAGAAGCTTCTCCCCGAACAGGTACCAGCCACTCACAGCGTGCCACTTGGCAATCTGCATCAGCGATGCCGCGTCAGCGCCAACTTAGCGCGGGAAGACAATCAGAGCGCGTTGTTTGTCGTGTTGTCTGTTGATTGTGTAAATCCAATTTTAAATAGCTAGATTGTATGCAGAACTTGTAAACTTCATATAAAATTGAATATATGTCCAAAAATAGCGTATAATATATGGTTGGATTCAGAAAATTGAGTAGAATATTAATATTAAGTTGGATCTAACTTTTATAGTAATTGTTTACTGTAATAATTTAATTAGTTTTAACAGTATTTTAGGTTAATAAATTCATAGTACAAGATCTACTGGTTCAAAAATCACAAATAATATACCGATGGATTCACAATTATGTGTAGATCATCAATATGCAATTGTTTCAGACCTTTACTGTAAGGTTTTGCAGAAACTAAATAAATAGATTAATGGCTTATTTAGAGTATTAAAATCATAGTAATTCGAGTACTGCTTAGAAAATTACAAATAATATATCCCTGGAATCACAATCCCGTGAAGATTAATGATCTGATTTTAGTTTGATTTTTAGGCAACATAAACTATATAAATGATTTAAAATCCATTAATAACTATTTGTATCATAAGAAAAGATTTATAACTCCAATTAAAGTGAATCTAATTGTTACTGGTTCGTATTAATGTACTCTATCCATTAAACACCATAAAAAATTTAATTCGACAATGAGAACATGAGTTACAACGGAACTATTAAAATCCCTATATTTGCAAACAAGAATTAATAATAAATACCTTATTGCATTAAATAATCTCCTGCATGCATCATATATTCTAGTATTGTTCAGAGAACTGATTACAACTATTGTGACATATTAAATCGTCATGCATGAATTTTTTTATCATTGTTTTGTTGTATTGCGCATAATTGCATTGTTTTGAATGGTGTATTTGTTGTGCTTTGCTTTAATCGTTAGATTGCGAGGAGTGCAACATTTGTGATTGTGACAAGTGCAACAATTGCAATTGTGAGGATTGTTTGAACGATTACATCAACTAAAGGCAAGTATCACTATCATAAATGTCCTACTTATTTTCCTATGCATTGTAGTTGTTCTTAGTAGAAGCGCATGTATAGGAATATTTTGCACTATGTGCTATGATATGCTATGATATGTCCTATTTAGGATACCCTTTTGTATCTTGCTTAGTGTAAACATCGTAGTTGTAGTATGCTTAGCCCTGCTGTAGATTCGGGGTGGAATATCATGTTATGATTATATGAGGTATTGGAAAATCTATGTTTTTATGTAATAAAACAAGTACTTAATGAATCACCAGGGTGGAATATTGTTGTTGTTGAGTTTGGAAGAAGTGGCAACGAAGGGGACCGTATCTTTGGCTACCTCTCTCGTGTGTGCACTAGAAGACGACCACCTAGGCATCTTAGAGATTGAACATGTTTCTCGTACAGTAGCTTCCAGTACAGCCACATGCTAATATGGGCTCTGGCTTAGTTAATTACATAGCGGAAGACCCTTTGCATTGGTATATCTTCAGGTTAACTAGAATTGTGTATTGGAGGTTATATCCTTGCATTGGTGCCTGTTAGATGTGCTAGCATTGTGTATTGGGAGGACTTCTATGGAAAGACTTCATCACATTCTCGATCTTCCGGTATACCAATTGGTGTGTACTAAACCAGCGGCCACTGGTGGCATCAAGGAGAGATTGTGTCGTGTGGGTAAAGTGTACAACTTCTGCAGAAGATATAAATCTAATCGATTTGCCGTGTCCCGGGCTATGGACAATATTGAGCAACTAAGGCCTGAAGCTTATGGATGATCTCGACATTCCAATTTCTTAATAAAATTTGATGGTTTGAACAAGGGATTATGATCACTTGGTGTTGGCCTGAAACTCCACTTAGACAAATATGCATGTAATTGATAGGTTCCACTTTATATCCATATACTAGTGACACTTGCCAATACATTCAAAGTATTGACCATTTGTGGCTGCAACCTTTCATGTTGCAGGTTATATCGTTTCTTAGTGATCGCTATAGGTCGCGAGACTCCACTCAACGATTGTTCGCCCGTGGCACATTTGAAGGATGGAGATCTACCTTGTATATGTTTCCACCGTGTACTTGAATAAATAATGTAAATTTTGGATCATATTCGTTGTATTTATGATGTACATTTATATTTGGTATCATTTTGTACTGTGTGTGTGCTAGTGAACCGATCCAGGGATTGACACTATACACATGAACTCAGCCTTATCAGGCGAGGGTGTTACAATTATACTCTATCATATTTCAACCAAAACATTGTTTCAGATATCGTTATATCTGCCACACATGATGGTTTCTAAAACAATACTTTTAGCTCCTAGATAATCTCGATATTTAAATAAAGAATCATGGAGGCAAACATGATACTTAAGATACTAACACTGGAATTGTTACTCTTGATTTAATACCAATTATTAAATCTCACGGAGTAAATAAAGTTTGCTGAAAGTTTGTAATAGGAATTTAAACTTTAGATTGACACTCAACACAATACGATACCAGTTCGTAAAGTAAATATCCAGAATTCTATAGTTCTATTATCTCAACTACAACTATGCACAAGGTGGTGAACGAATGCCAATGACTACAACAAATTATGCAAATTCACTTTGATTTAATTTATGATAAATTGAGTTCAACTAATCTAAATTAGAAATGAACTCCCACTCAAAAACGACATCCCTCGTGTCTTCCACTACACCAAGTATGATCATCACGCGAGTCGGTATAGCTTCAAAGGCGAGCATCCATATGGTCATCATATCAAAACATATGACTCATGCTTAACCTTTCGGTCCGTGTTCCGAGACCATGTCTGTACATGCTAGGCTCACCAAGTAAGAACCTTAGTATTCGCGTGTGTAGCTGTCTTACACCCGAGATATGCTCGTGGATTCAAGTACACCCGATCATCACGTGATGTCTTGAAGTGACAAAACATTGTCGGTGCATACTTAATGAAGAACACATTTTTATCTTGATATCTAAATGAGGGATCAACTTATTATGATAATAAAACTCCAAACAAGCAATATAAGATGCAATCAAACATCACGTGTTAATAAGTGAAATGATATGGTTCTTGCACTTGATCTCCATCATGTGCATCATGGTATGATCGCCATGATACCTCTATGTGTAAGGCCAAGGTCTATGGAACTTACACGTTAGGTGTGTTGTAAGAGTATCGACTTATACTTCTACTTACAACATCACCATATCATGACACTAGCCCAGTAACAATCTAAACTAAACGCCTCTAATTTATCCATTACAAGTTTTACGTGGCTTAGGGCTTTCGAAGATAGAACCATTCTTACCTACGAACATGAACAACAACGAGGATAACCAAATTGTTGAAAACTCGTTGCAAATTAGATATTGAATTTAGTAGGAGAGACAGACACCCGCTAGCCACTTATGCAAAACTAGTTGCATGTCAAGCGTGGAACAGGTCTCATGTGCGAGGACATGTAAAGTTTGTCCGGGCCTCTTCATCCCACTATGCCACCAATATACAAAGTACAACTAAAAAGCAATAAAATGATCATCATCGCCCACATACTCATATGTGTACTACCCGTGCAAAGCATCTACGCATAGATCCGGATCTGATACCACTGTAGGGTTCACAACATAGAAAACAAAAAAATTCCTATGATGGGAACAACTATGTATCAAGATCTATATACTAGATACAAGCAACGGGCGGATATACATCCGTAGAGAACATACCCTTGAAGACTTACAAAGCTTAACGAGTCCAAACTCGTGCTTGATGTAGACGATCTCTTGCCGATCTCAAGATCGAGAGGAAGTCCTAGCGCCGCAAAATAGTAGCGCATCCGTGCTCGCACACACGTATAAGATACCGAGCAACCTCTGCCTCCTCGCTCCAGTGATGCAGCGGAAGCACAACTCTTTCTTGCCGAATAGCCACCGGGAACATGTATCTCGCTAGTCCGAGACCATGGGGATGAATTCTAGAGGGGGAGAGAGATCCTTCAGGAGGAGGTGTGCTTTGAGAGGATGAGAGGGGGCCTTTTATAGGGGAGAGGGGGGCACCCAAGGGGCATGGCGCCCAGCCATGGGGGCTGACCCCACCTCTTACACATTCATGTGGGTGGACAGTCCACTCACTCAAATGCCTTTCAATTTCCTCCACTCAAAATCCCACTCAAATTCCCATTAAATTTCCACCAAATTTAATGCAAACTCTCATTAAATAAAACTTCTTTTATTTATTTAGAATTTTGTCAATTAATTTAATGACAAACATTCACATATAACGCCTTGCTAGTATTTCATTTCATATGCAGAAACACTTTCTGCAATTTCACCCAAAAACCCGTTTCGGTATCTAGTGAAATAAATTCCTGCGCTTGTTATTCTTTCCGGCATGAAACTTTTGCTCCAAATGGATGTCGGTGTCTCTTAAGTGTGCCACCCTACGGTTCGTGAATAATGCGGACATGATCGAGACCCCTCTCGGATCAATAATCAGAAGCGGGATCTGGAGACCCATACTAACTCCCACACATTCAACGATGACTTTCTTGTGATCATCGGAACCTTTTACGCTAGTATATTAATCCCTTTGTTTCGCGATATATTACATGTCCGAGATTCGATCATCGGTATCTCCATACCTAGTTTGATCTCTTTACTGACATGCACTCTTTTCTCCTTCCCGTGATATACCATTCTAGTGATCAAATCACTTGCTTGCAAGCTAATCAATGTGATATCACTGAGAGGGCCCAAAGCATATCTATTCGTCATCCAGATGAACAAATTCCACTCTCGATCCATGGGCCTCATCATAACACTTTATTAGTTCTGAATCCATCTTTATAATCACCCAGTTATGGTGTGACGTTTGATGTTATCAAGAAACTCTTCCGGTGTTAGTGATTGACATGATCTCATGGTCTAAGGACTACGATCACTTTGTAAGTTTCTATAGCAATATAAACTCAATGACTTTGATCGTAATGCTATACTTCGGATGAATGTTCATCACACCATTACACTAATGTTGTGACCTTGTTATTAACAAAATCCAATATCCATGATCATGAAACCTTGATCATCTTGTTAATCAACGAGCTAGTTTATGAGAGGCATAACTAGGAACTTCCTTTTTGTTTATTAAACACACATGTATTAACGTTTCCGTATTAATACAATTACAGCATGAAAAATAGATATTTATCATAAACAAGGAATATAATAATAAGAACTTTATTATTGCCTCTCGGGCATATTCCCTTCAGTACTTGTCGACAATCCGATGACAGTTGGCACCCACCGTGGGGCAGGTGACCTTTGGAGCATCGTTCCAGGTGGAATCTGCGCGTGCAGGAATCGGCAAAACAATCGCCATGGGTCATGTGGTATACGCCAGTGATGTCCCTCTCATCCTTCTCGATGACACTTGGATTCTGGCTTCAAAACCCGTGACGACCTACACAATCATGTCAATCGGTGAGATCGATATTTATCTCGGCTTCACTGATCCCGCCCAACCCACCCTAGAGGTGATGACCATGTCAGAAGAAAAATCCGGATCTAATTTGTCCGCAGAGGCGGAAGAGTTTAGGGTCTCGGAGAAAATCAAACCCACCCAACCCACACCCGTAACGGAAGAAGAGGTGGAAGAAGAAGTCAGATCCGATCTCTCCAGCGAGATCGGATACACATACAAGGAATACATCCGCTACGGATCCAGCTTTGATGATGTTGAAGCGGAAACCAAGTTACACAAGTACCTCAAGAGCATGAACAAGAAGAAGCACTATTTCATGTACCACATAAACACTGGATCCTAATTTGTCGATGCTGGAGCTGGTAGCGACTCGGTCCTGGACGCAATCGAAGAAAATGCCGACTTACCTGGCTCCCCAGCAGAGTCAATCACGTCGCAGGAACTTCGAGACTTCGACAAAGAGATAGAGGAGTACGAGCAAGAGCACGTCTCCAAACAAACGCCAGGTGAGCCAGAAACTCCTCCTAGTCCATATCATAGCATGGATGAAAGCTACACCTCGCAGGATGACATGGATACGAGAGATTCATCCGAGATCTACAAGCCAACCATGACGGAAAGTACCGACGGAAGTTTATCCCCCAGTATCGGACCAAAAGCCGTCTTTGCCACTGGTACGCATGTTAAGGCTACTGGGAGGTCGAAGAAGAAGAACACGAATTCGATGCCGGTGGAACGGACGTCGAGGAAACTAATGAAGAAAAGGTTGATGAAGAGATCGAGATGGAGAATCAGGATGGAGATCCGATTAATCCCACCCCAATCGACCCTCCTGTGGATGGACACGCTGTCACCAAGGGTGCATGCAAAATCTACGGAGATGCTCTCACATTTCCAATCCCAACGGCTTCAGATCTTACGCCAGAAGCGCTGGAGAAAAGGACTGAGGACCTAGAAAAGCACCGCTTGTTTCTGCTTGAAGAGGCCGCGCGCCTCGTCGAGATGAGACAGTAGTTAGACAGTGATCCTGCCAGATATCAGTCAGATTTCAAGCGACATCCAAAAAAAACAAGGGGAAGTCCATTTCTTGCAAACAAGAATCCGGATATCCACAAAAATCTATTCGACGGAAAAGATGGAGAGAAGATCCGTGTCTACAACACGCCAGTGGAAAACACTGCTGCAGCTCGAGCCATGCTCGCCAAAAATCCGTCTCCACAGCAGGTCCAGTAGTGCGTTGTGTTGCTAGACAAAGGATTAAAGCAGCAGAAAATGGCCGCATCATTTAGTGGCAAGCTGGCCTCAAAGTTCGAGTTTTGCCACACTGGCGCTGACCAAAGCGCTGACGTAAGGCTCCGCAGGGATACGGATCAGCGTTATCATCCCCGTGGAGAAGAAGAAAATTTCAGGACCGGCTCCAACAGCCACTCTCGCCGGCCGGCACGTGACTGGGCAAGAGTCATTCTGGTTGCGGCCGAAGACGCCATCAGGACAATGGTTCCCCATAAGGACCATTATCGGCAAAACAATCGCTATAGAGAAGACCCGGAAATATGCTGCCAGCGAGAGGAGCAAGATCGGATAAGGATGCCACCACCGAGCCGTCCAACTGGCAACGCCGAACGAAGAGATGATCTGGATCGCCCTAAATCTAGTAGGGACGGTGCCCGAAGAAACAGGCATCGGAGTCAGCATAATGAGGCTCCACCGCCACCACCAAGAAACCCAGCCGGAAATAATCCACCAGGGCCACCATCGCCTCCCAGCAGCGACCATGAAGGATCACGTCGTAGCCACGGAAGCCGCAGGAGCGGAGGCGGCAATGGTGAGAGAAGAAGCAGAAATCTGACTCCACCGTGCAGAAGCCGCGAGCCTCCAAGGCGCAGATCTCTCTCGCCAAACGACGCTCGCCATCGCATCGAATCAAATATAGAAGCGAGGCGGTACGATAAGAGGATGTGTACGTGGGACCCAAGTGCTTTGGTACACGTATACGTCAGACAAAATTTCCGGTTGACTTTGGCATCGCCAAACATATTCATCCCTATGACGGTGCAGCTTGGCCAAATACTTGGCTCCAGGATTTTTTCCTGGCTTGCTGCATTGACAAAGGAGGAAACAACCTGGTTGCAGTCAGATATCTCCCACTGATGTTGAGGAAGACGTCTCGATCATGGCTCAATGAACTGCCAGAGAATTCAATTAATAACTGGTATGATATGCAAAGTGCGTTCTTTTCAAACTTCGAGGGAACATACAGGAGTCCCTGCACAGTCGGATACTTGCAGCGTTGCACCTAAAGACCCGGAGAAACTTTCCAGGATTTCCTCGGATGATGGATCGATATGAAGAACTCCTGCGAAGGAGTAAACGAGCAAACTGCGATAGAAGCTTTTATTACAGGACTTCCAGTCAGACTTTTACGTCATAGGATGATGCGTGACCACGTCACAGATTTGGGAGAAATGATAGAGACGAAAATCAAATATGTGGATGCCGATGATGATTCAGAAGGGCTGCTAAATATTCTGGCCAATCCCAATGCGGCCAAACAGCCAAAGCAAACTCAGAAGCGCAAGAACACCTCGGACAAAAAACCGGCTCCGGACAACGCAGCTGTCAACGCAACGTTCGGATCTAGAGGACGAGGAGGGAGCGGAGGCGGCCGGGGTAGAGGCCGAGGAACTTCCCGAATCCAGGGTAGAGGAGACCAACAACCCAGAAGAACCTATACCTGGGCTGACATTGCCAATAATCCCTGTGTTCACCGCTTGGATAGTAACAGAGGATCTACCCATACAAATGCCGAGTGTCATTTCAATGACGACATCAAGAAAGACGAATCCGCTGGCTATAGAGCCAAGCGACAAAAAGGAAAGAAAATTCCGAGAAAGGAAAGGAGCCCAAGGAAGATTTCGACATGGAAGAAGCGGAAGCCGCTGTAGAGCCCAATTCGGATGGAAAGAAAACTTTTCCAACTAAGAAAGACGCATACGTCTGCTTCCTTGCATCCCAACCAGCTAAGGGCAAAAAGGCGGTCATTCGTGAGCTCAATGCCACGGTTCTAGCCGTCCCCCAATTCCTGGACTGGTCAGAAGTGACTATCACCTTTGATCGTTCAGATCACCCGAGGAAAACACATCGTCGGGGAAAGTACCCTCTGGTCGTCAATCCTCTTATTGATGGCTATGAGTTCTCAAAAACACTCATGGACGGTGGGAGCAGTATCAATATCCTCTACATCGAGACGCTCCACCGCATGAAGCTACACGAGAGCCAGTTGAGTTACAACAGTGTAACTTTCCATGGCATTGTACCATGAAGACAGGCAAATTCTCTGGGTGAGATTACTCTGGACGTGACATTCGGAACCTGAGATAATTACCGGACCGAGCCACTCTCCTTCGAGGTGGTACCGTTCAAAAGTGCTTACCACGCCATCTTCGGACATCCGGTTTACTGGGCGTTCATGGCCCATCCCTGTTACATCTACAACATTATTAAACTTCCAGGTCCAAATGGCATAATCACCATACGAGGAAATCCGAGGAAGGCGCGAGAGTGCGACAAAGGGTCTGCTGCCTTCGCCGAAGCCGTGCTGCACGCCTAGGAGTACCAGGAGATCAAGAAGACCATCAATCCGTCCGAGATGCCCGCTATGAAGAACGAGGTGCTGAAGCCAAGTTTGCAGTTCAAGGCGTCGAAAGAAACGAAGAAGATGTCGATGAAGGAAGATGATCCCTCCAAGACGACGAACATAGGGGTAGGCTTAGGCCACGCATAGGAAATCGCGCTCGACGAGTTCCTCAAAGCTAATAGTGACATCTTCGCATGGCATCCATCTGACATGACCGGAGTATCTAGGGAACTTGCCGAGCACTCTCTTAATGTGCACCCAGACGCTAAACCCGTCAAACAGTCCTTGCGACGGTTTGGTGATGAAATCCACAAAGAAATAGCCAAGGAATTAGCCCTCTTAGATCCAGCGGATTTCATAACAGAGGTCATCCATACAGATTGGGTGTCACATCCTATACTCGTCCCTAAAAAGGACACCATTGATTTAAGGATGTGTGTTTATTATACCGCTTTGAACAAGGCATGCCCAAAAGATCCGTTTTCTTTGCCACGAATTGGTCAAGTTATCGACTCAACGGCACGGTCAAAATTACTCTGTTTTCTCTACGCATATTCCGGATATCACCAAATACCGATGAAAAATTCGGATCAAATTAAGACGTCTTTCGTCACTCCTTTCGGAACCTTCTGCTATAAAACTACGCCTTTTGGCTTAAAGAACGCATGAGCAACATATCAACGTACCATGCAACATTGTCTCAACGACCAAATCGGACGCAACATCCACGTATACGTAGACGACATAACAGTTATGTCCAAAAAGAAGAAAACTTTAATTTCCGACTTGGGTGAAACATTTGCTAGTCTACGAAAATTCAACATGATGCTAAATCCGAAGAAGTGTTTCTTTGGAATTCCAGACGGAAAATTGTTAGGTTTCATCGTCTCTGAGCGAGGCATCGAGGTGAACCGAGAAAAAATCAAGGCTATCTTAAACATTACCAGGCCGACTCGCCTGAAGGATGTACAACGCCTCACTGGTTGCATTGCGGCAGTGAGTCGGTTCGTCAGCCGAATCGGAGAAAGAGCCGCACCTTTGTACAAACTCTTGAAGAAAATCGACAAATTTGTCTGGATCCCAGAAGCTGAAACCGCACTGCAAAGTTTGAAAGATCTGCTTTCAAATCCACCAGTTCTCGCAGCGCCAGAACCTCAGGAACCTTTGTTACTCTACATTGCAGTGACCAACAAGGTCATAAACGTGGTGACAGTAGTTGAGCGCGAGGAAGAAGGCCACGAGCATAAGGTGCAATGGCCAACTTATTATCTAAGTGAGGTCGTGACAGAATCAAAGCAACGGTATCCACATCATCAAATCTAGCCTATGGAGTGTTTTTTTGCATCCATAAAGCTACATCACTATTTTTAAGAGCACAAGATCACAGTAGTGAGCACGGCTCCTTTGCGAGATATAATCAACAACCGCGACACCACAGGACCTATCGCAAAGTGGGGAATAGAGCTTGCAGCTTTCGACATTGAGTACAAGCCACGTACAACAATCAAGTCCCAAATTCTCGCCGACTTTGTCATTGATTGGACAGAAACGGCAGAAAACTCAGGTCCTCCAGACTCGGAATTTTGGATCCTTCACTTTGACGTATCAAAAGCACGAGGAGGCTCGGGGGCTGGCGTGGTGCTCAAATCACCCCAAGGAGATAATCTGTTCTATGCGTTGCAAATACACTTCACGGCAACAAATAATATTGCCGAGTACGAAGCACTGCTATATGGAATACGTATGGCCAAAAACATTGGCATATCAAGACTCATGTGTTACGGAGACTCGGATTTAGTTGCTCAACAAGTATCTGACATCTGCAACGCAAACAAGCACATGGCAGCATATAAAGCTGTTGTGGATGAATTATCTAAATCGTTCGAGGGTTTTGAGGTTCAACACATCCCTCGAGCAGCAAATGAGGAAGCAGACGCTCTATCAAGGATAGGCTCTGCGCGGAAACAAGTACCGGATGGAGATTTTCTAGAGCATTTAAGGGTCCCCTCCATAGTCGTAGTTTATGAGGACTATCCGACGAAATCCGACTCACCTTTAATAGCAGTTCTGGCTGTAATTCCCAGCTGGACAAAACCCTATCTGGATTTCCTGATAGACGGAAAACTTCCTGAAGACGAAGTCTTGAGCCGGAAGATTGTCCGACGAGCAAAAACATACACTATAATAAATGGTGAGCTCTATAAACGGAGTGTTTCTGGCGTGTTTCAGAATGTATATCTTCGGAAGAAAGAGTGGAAATATTAAGAGAAATCCACGAAGGCGAGTGTGGTCACCATGCTGCAGCCAGATCCTTAGTGGAAAAAGCTTTTCGACACGGATTCTTTTGGCTTACAACTAAGGAAGATGCCGATAAACTGGACAAAATGTCCAAGGGCTGCCAAAAGTACGCTCATCAGACACATGTTCCGGCTGAACAGCTGCGAACAATCTCTATTACATGGCCGTTCGCGGTCTTGGGGCTTGATATGGTAGGGCCGTTTCGCACGGCAAAATGTGGATTCACTCACCTACTAGTGATGGTGGATAAATTCACAAAATGGATTGAGGCTAAACCCGTAACAAGTTGCGATGGAGCCACAGCCAGAAGATTCATCGAGGACATAATCATCACATTCGGATATCCGCATAGTATAAATACTGACAATGTGAGCAACTTTTCCATGGGTGAACTTGCCAAATTCTGCGAAGAACAAGGGATTCGACTCGATATTGCATCAGTCACACATCCATAAGCCAATGGACAAGTCGAAAGAACTAATGACCTTATTATACAAGGAATCCGACCTCGCCTCGAGGCACCTCTTCATCGGGCCGCGGGGGCTTGGGCGAAAGAATTACCATCTGTGATATGGAGCTTACGTACAACTCCTAACAGGTCAACCGGTTATACACCTTTCTTATTGGTGTACGGTGCAGAAGCAGTTCTTCCAAGAGATCTGATTCATCAAGCTCCACGAGTCAAAGCATATATCGAAGAAGATGCAGAAATTTCTCGACAAAATGATCTCGATATAATCGAAGAAGTACGCATCGTTTCTGAGCAGAGATCTACAGCCTATCAGCAGAAGTTATGCAAGTATCATAGTCAGAGAGTGCAAAACAGTTCTTTCAGAAAAGGCGATTTAGTTCTTCGACTTGTGCAAAAGAGAAAGCACAAACTTTCCCCAATTTGGGAAGGACCTTTTATGGTTAGTAGAGTTCTGCATAATGGGTCATATTATTTAACCGACATGAGACCAGTCAAGGAAAGACCTGATACTCAGAAAAGGAAGAGAGCTGGTGGCAACACAGACCCGGATGAAATAGACCGTCCATGGAATATTGCACAACTACGTCCCTTCTATTCTTAGTTATATTTCCTTGTAATTATATATGTACATGTTCAAAGTGAAATAAAATATTGGTTTTCTCATATTGTTATTTTTGAGACGTTTTTGCCATCTTATTTCCAAAAGAGCATGTAATTTTTTCAAAAATCCCAGAATGCTTGAAAGTACTTTATGCTCATGTTCATTCTGGTTACATTTTTGAAACAATCTAAAAAAATTACCTTAGAGTACAAAGTTTAAATTATTGTTTATACTTTGATTCTTTATCTGATTTCTTAGACGCGGGCATTTTCCGAGTATTGAGTTGTTGGTACTGGAAGCCGGCTTTGTTTCCGAGTTTAAACTGGTTTAGCAATTGCGCTCCATTGCACAGCAAAGCTTCCATGCTAAACCCATGAAAGGGACGAGGCAGAGAGCCAGATAAATCGATAAGTATAGGCATAAAAAAGGGAGTGCTTCAGAAACTTTCAATCACAAAGCATAAAAATATATACAAAAAGTGCTAAGATCGTAAAAGCATCAGTTTTTATAGACTAGCACAAAATAAATATTGTATCCATCATTACATTTCCATAAGTTTGATATAATGCATAGAAATTATTTATGCTGCAGGCGGTGGTGATGAAGCAGGTGGAACACTGGAATCAACAGCAGTGTCGCCCTCGACCTCAGACTTGGAAGCATTGCTGATTTCTGGCTCTTGAGGCGCGGCGACGGATTCGAAAAATGGCATCGTGTAGTTGGTCATCTCTGCCACCCGACAAGCGTAACCTGCACAAGGTTCTTGGATGGCCTTGATATCTTGCGGGCTACCCTCATCGTCCTCCTCGGCAATGCCCTTGGTGACGTGCCAGATTTCCATCTCGCTATGATGGCTCATCACCATGGTTAGAGCTGTTTGTGAAGCAGTCCGAGCATAGGAGATCTTCCAGCCCTCAATCCACTTAGGAATCTCCTTCACTTTGTCCCTCACCTCGTGCACTGACATTTTGTGCAAGTCGGAAAGCTTGACGGCTTCGCCAGCCTCTTCTAGAGTTTGGCGGAAGTCGAACAATACATCTCTGACGAGCTTAATGCGCCCGAGGCGAGGTTCGGAAGTGGAAGAGTCGGAGAGATTCAGGGGGGCTAGGAAAGAACCAAAAAATCAAATTCCGGCTAAAATGAAAGTCGAAAAATGAACAACACAAAGTAAAAAGATTCAGAAATTTTACCAAGCACAGAGTGATTCCATTCAACATGCTCCTTGCGGAGGCTGTCTAGTTCACTTGCTGAGGCCTGGGCAAGATCTTTCTGGATATCAAAATCCTTCTTGATATCAGCAAGTTCTTTATCTCGGAGGGCTAGGAGCTTCTCGAGCCCCACGGTCTCGTGGTTGCTTGATTCCACAGTTAGGGTCTCAAGCTTTTCCCGGAGTTCAGTATTTTTTGCCTCCAACACCTTGAAGTTTTTGGCCTGCTCCACCATCTTTCTGGATTGGCATAACAATTCCGCAAAGACAAAAATATCAGTCGAAAAAGCAAATTCGACTATGACAAAACATTTAACTGACAAAGAGCAAGCCGGAAAAGTTTACCTTCTGCTTCATCTTTTTCAACTTTTAACTTTGAATTTTCAAAACGCAAAGCTTTGATTTCTTTCCGCTTATTGGAAATATTCTTGAGCATTTCCTGGTTGGAAGATGCAAGTTTTTGTAAGTTTAGAGACGGAATACCGTCAGACGGCTACTAAGACTCGGGCTGCAAATTTAACTAAGTAAAATTACAGGACGAGCCTTGGGGGCTACACTACATCATTCTTTTGCAACCTAAAAGCATCAACCCAGATCCAGAAATGTTTATTCGACTTTATGCTTGGGGGCTAGAGGATATGATAATAAATGCAAATAAGAATCGGAAACTTACAATGTGTTCCAGGTGCAACTTTTCAAATCCAAGCTTGGTGTTGTGAAACACCTTCTCGGTAAGGGTGAGGGACGGAACATCCGTCGCTGGAAGCTCGCCAGATGCGACTTTAGCGTCCCGGACCAAAATTTGGTCCAGGAGGCTAACCAGCTTTACATCTTCCTCCTCTTGGCTCGTTGCGTCTGGAGTCAAGGTTTGCTTCTCAAGATTGGTTTGAGCCAGTCTGAGAATCTCTTCCTTTTCTTTCCTTTTTAGGCTAGGGACAGCTGAGTCGACCACCTTAGCCACCGTACCTATGGTCATTACCATGGGATCATTACCCTTTATGGGTTCACCCTTGTCAGTTGCCTGGTCATCATCGGTGACCAGGGCTTTCGAAATCTTGCCAGCGTCAGGGGATGCAGAAGCTCCCTGCGCTGATGGAGTAGTGTATGGGGTCGACGGTAGCACAGCTGGAGAAATGACAAGCTTCTGCTGACGCATCTGCTTGCCCAACTTGCTTTCCGGCTTTATCTTGCTCTTCAATGATGATTTAACTCTAGAACACAAAAATCCTAAATATTAGGTGTGCTCTAGAAATATAACAAAGGTACATGAGTACTAAAAATGAAAGGTGAGGTGCTTACTTTTAACTACTGGCAACACTTGGCTACCAGCAGCGACAAATTCCTTCGCCTTATGCTTCTTGGAGGCGGTAACTTCTTGCACCTCATCATCCTCCGCCACCTACGGGTCGTCTAAAGCATAGCCCTCTAGTGGAGCTGGTTTGGACTCGGAGAATTTCTCGAGCTGATAGAATCGGAAAAGCATCGATGAAAATAGAGTCGGAGAAAGAACCAAATAAAAACGATGAAACGTGAAAGCAGAGTCGAAATATTCACCAGAGTCAGAGGACGGCTTGATGTATACATCTTCATGGAAACTTCCGGAACTTTTCGTTCCACTCTTTCCTTGACCAAATATTGCATGAGGGTCTTGTAGTCCTTCAGCCAAAGCCGGTTCAGGCTGACCTTCATGTTTTCCTTCTTGTCGCCAGTAATTTGGTGCATGAGGCGGTCTCCGTGGTGCTGGAGAGGCTGAATCCGGCACTCCAGCCAGTAGTGGATCAAGTCGGATCCACGAATCCCCTCATGCTTCATCAAAAATTCGATCCGCCTCTTGGCTAGAATCAAAACATCCGACAGCTCCGGCGCCTCCGCGTTCCATGAATCTTGGTGAGGAGCGGCGCCATTGGCAAACGTCGGAAGACCCTTCGCCTTACCCGGAGCCGGAATATCCTTATGATAGAAGAACGTTCTAGCCCAGCGTTTGACAGACTCACTAGCGTTAATCCTAGGATAGATCCAATTCCTCCTAAGGACTAAGCTAAGAGTGCCGGTGACATACGACACACTAGCACTGATGGAATTCTTCCGAGTACCATAGTAGTACCGGAAAAGGGTGAGACTTGGCCTAATGCCAAGAAACCCCTCACACAGAGCTGCGTGAGCACTAAGCTCAAGCAAAGAGTTTGAAGGAAGATTGTGGAGTTGCACACCATAATGGTTGATGACCTCGACGAAGAAGTCCGACGATGGCAGGCCGAGGCCACGGTCGATGTGAGTGCTGAATATCACCCTCTCTCCGTCTTTCGGCGCGGGGATGGCGTGTCCAGCAGCACTCTGCCATGCACCGGCTGTGATGAACCCCTCATCCTCCATAACTTGGAGCTCCGCAGTATCCATGGCGCTGGGATCCAAAGACCCCGCATCTTCTTCTCATCCGCCGCCGATGAACCCGCCGCCGCTCCAGAGGAAGAGGCAGATGCCATAGTTCTTGGAGGAAGATGGGCTGGTGGGGGAAGGAGAGATTTTTTCTCAACAGTGTGCAGATTGGAACTGGTGCGGAAAGCTCGAGGAGTACGAGGAAGCAATGAATGAATCGACGGAGAAGTGAATCTGAGAAGAAGGGTTTTCTCTCCTCTTATTTGCCTCTGTGTTAAGATTCGTGCGGTGAGACGCGCGATTATCTCCACGCGTATATGAGAGGGGGAGTTAGCTTCCTCGCGACTCTTCCGCCCCCTCGATTTTCGTGCAGGCATTGAAACGGCGTTCTGTTCTGTAAGGGACGGACCCACCAACGGTTGTGCTGATGGAAATCCTGTCAGTGATGGGACTTGGCCTGTAAATTTGTCAGTCAGCACTCCGCTGTAAAATCTGGCTTATGTTTCAAATGAAGCAACGAAAATATCAAGGTTAGAACAGAATATATCCGACTCAACTGACTCAGAATCCTACATCAATGAAAGAAGTTTTCGGGAACCCTTCAATATTCTCAAGACGAAGAAACCATCAAGCAAGATGATTTATCCGACTTCAGATCTTGGAGATTTCCGGGGGCTACTATTGGGGATATACTTTCCGGGTATACCCATAGGACTCGCTGACCAGGGTGGCCCACTAACGGGTTAGAGCTTTGCTTCATGGGCGGCCTAGTCAGAGAAAGAGGAGGAGCCAGTTCCGGCTACGACAAGGCCCAGAAGAGTTACCGACTTAGGCATGTAGTATTACTTGTAGTCCAAGCTATACATAGTTACCGACTCTGTAACATAGCCGGATAGGTCTCTCCCTGTAACCCTAGGCCCCGGTGACTATATAAACCGGCCCTATGGGATCCTTTAGGGCAACAACTCAATAGACAAACACAACCAACTCGCATAGGGGAACCTCTCTTGTAATCCATTGTAACATCCGGCTTACGCCGATATATTACTAGGTTGCTAGCAGGAGTAGTATCCGATTACCGCAGTCAGATCTGAACCTGGGTAAACATGTGCTCACCGCTCCTGGAACATCCGACGTCTCACACCCCATCCTTCCAATTTCACTAGGACTCCCTATGGCGTACTTGTCGACAATCCGATGACACATGCCGAGAATAGACTTTGCTGGACCCAAGTCTTTCATGGCAAAACTTTTGCTCAACTCTTTCTTTAATGTAGCATTCCTAGAGACATTCTTGCCAACAATCAAGATATCATCAACATAGAGC
This sequence comes from Avena longiglumis, assembly GCA_030063025.1. NCBI lineage: Eukaryota > Viridiplantae > Streptophyta > Magnoliopsida > Poales > Poaceae > Avena > Avena longiglumis. Next base: position 447,215,728 of record CP125974.1, on the reverse strand, counting down.
AACAACATGATACAATTATCACCTGAGAACCTCTGAGTAAACACACAATGGTCTGAGCTGCACCTCTTGTAGCCTTGCTCCCCCATGACAGATTCAAACTTCAAGTACCATTGTCTCGGTGCTTGTTTCAGGCCATAGAGACTTTTCTTCAATTTGCACACATAGTCTTCTTTGACTTTAACAAGATACCCCTCAGGCTGCTCCATGTAGATTTCTTCCTCCAACTCTCCATGGAGGAAAGATGTCTTCACATCCATTTGATCAACCTCCAAGTTGAGACTTGCTGCCATGCCAAGGATAATTCGGATTGATGTCATCTTCACCACTTGAGAAAATATTTCATCAAAGTCAATACCTTTTCTCTAGCTAAATCCTTTTACAACTACACTGGACTTGTACCTTGGATGTGACGTGTGCTCTTCTTGCTTGATTCTATAGACCCACTTGTTATTTAGAACTTTCTTGCCCTGGGGCAACTTCACTACCTCATATGTATGATTCTTATGCAAGGAATCCATCTCTTCTTGCATTGACTTATTCCACTCCTTCTTGTTCTTATCTTTCATTGCATCTTCAAAGCACTCAGGTTCTGAACCATCTTCCAGGCAATTATAAGTATTGGTTCACCTTTGCACTAACAGATGACCTGCTAGGCAATTTCAAGAATACCTAGTGAGAAACAGAGTAAAATCAAACCCTGCTAATCCCAAATTTCTCCTAGCAAGCAACGTCTTACACAACCCATCAATGTAGCTCCATGACCACATGAACGCATCACAACACAACAAATTCATCAGGGATCAGGCCATGAGCACCTGGAAGGCTGGAACATCATGTTGGGGAGAGGATGTGGAGATCGTGTGACCTTTGGGGCAGCGGTCCTTGAGGAAGGAAGAGGGAACAACGAGGAGGACGTGGTCACCTCGGGCACCACCCTATGCCCTAGACATGGAGGGTGAGGCGGCAGCCTTGTCTAGGGGCTTGTCGAGCACGTCATTGATGAGCTTCCAGTCTATGTTCGCCCTCCTGATGTTCACTGCTTAAACATATCTCGCCGTATCTCCGGAGAACAATGACAATCCACCGTGTCAGCTCGCCAGTGTCCATTAGAGAGGCGTGCGAGGGGGTTAGGGTTCGAGCGGGGAAGCGAGGAGGGCCGCGGTAGGGCGGGGAGAGGAGAACGGGAGGGGAAGGCTACCAGATGAGCATTAGGATCTGCGCCGGCGAGGGGATAGGGTGGTGCCGGCGAGGTCCACCACCATCCACCAAGCGGTGGCACATGCAGTGGGGTCTTAGGAGCGAGAGTGAGTCCAGGGGTGAAGGGATCAGTCAGTTTTTCGGGCTTGGTTTTTTAAGAGGTGGGAGGACCAGTTTGCATAAAAAAAAGGTGGGTTTTGTACCTATTTTTTGAGGCATTTTCAAAAGTGTCTTAAAAATAGTATCTTTGCAACAATTTAGAAGTTCCTTAAAAATTGTACTCCCTCAGTCCTAAAATAGATGTCTCAGATTTATCAAAATTTGGATGAATCTAGACGGAGGGAGTATTGTTTCACACGTTTTATAGAAGTGCCCCAAATAATCAGTTTTTCTAAGGCTTTATTGAGAAGTGCCTTAAAAACAATATTTTTGCTGGTAATATTTGAAAGTGTCCTTGAAATATATTTTTCTAAGCACTTTTTAAAATGCCTCGAAAAATCAACTCTAGGCTTGAAATATATTTTTCTAAGCACTTTTTAAAATGCCACCGACCACTGAGTCCTGCGCCGTCTTGACAAAGGAAACTCTAGGCTGCCATTGTCTGTTGAGCCTGCAGCACAACTGCAGAAGAACCGGGTCCCTTCTGTTGTTCATTTGGCAATTGCTGACAGCTACAGCAATACTGCATCTGTTTGGTGAGTGCAAATAGCGACATATTATCTCTCGAATTATGCTTTTGCCCCACTTTATAAATAAATCAAACGGCTAAAACGATACATAGCAGCAGTGAATAGTTTCTCTTACAAGCAGATCAAATATAAAGAGCGAAGCCTAAGAAGCATCTAGCTTGCTACCGAAGATGACTAGAATAAGACGATCAAAGCTCCCCGACAAAGCCTCCAAGAAGGTAACGACGCCACAAACGCCGTCGCCGAGACCACAAGAGTCTAGGGTTTTCACCCCGGAGCCCTAATATGGTGAGAGTAGCCACAACAACGCCCCCAAGAGGGTAACTACACCCACATGCGTCACCGCTGTCGGCACCGAAGCACTGGGCTTTCGCGCGGAAAAACTCTCGCCACATTTGGTATCTCGGACCATCATCAATCCTCGAGCTGAGCTTCCACACGCGATCTGGGCGCTGCCACCACCAGGAACCACTGATGCCCACTCCATATCACCCTCATGGTCCAAGGAGAAGAGCCACAACCATCGCCACATCGCCCTGCCGTCGAGACGCTCGTGTAGTCCACCTTCCTGGGGACGCCGCCCCAGCATCCGAGAACTCGTGTACGTGTAGGAAAGAGGGACGTGTGACCTATGAGGCGGGGGAAGGAGCGAGTCGGAGGGTAGCAACGGCATGACCTCCTAGAGGAGACCGTCCTCCACCGCCAAGCTGTTGCCGGCCGGACGCTGCGGCAGGGCCACACCAGGCTCGGATAGGCTCGCCCGGGTCTAGAAGGCCCGTAAAGGCCCCGCAACATCGCTGTAGCAGGGATGCAATGCCATCGTTACCTACATGATCCCCTCCTATCCCCCTCCAGGAGGTGACCGCGCCTGCAGGGAGGCCCGTCGTGGCCTAGGTGGGCCCGCAGGGCCGTCATCGACGCTCTGGCCGGCCACCAGTAGCACGTCACCCCGTCACCCTGCGACGCCACCACACCCCCTACCGCCACGAACCGTCCCGCCACCAGGAGCAGAGGACGGGCCATTGTCGTCGAAGCCGTAGCCGCCGCGAGGAGAAGCACCAACGCCCCCTCCACTTGCAGTGGGCCGCCCCTGGCGCCGCCCGTCGCCGCGCCAGATCTTGGCCACCCCTTCTGAAACACACCGCTGCCAAGGAGAGCGCCAACCCGCATGGGCCTCCGCGCGCCCGGTAGAGAAGGGCCAGCCACCGTTGCAACCCTGCGGGCTTTACCCGGCGGCGCACGCCGACGGCGGCCAGGAGGAGGGGTGCAGGAGGAGGGAGGCAAGAGACTAGGGTTTCCGCCCCCTAGTCGCCCAGGAGCGACTGAGGAGCGGGGGGTGGAAAGCCGGTCCGACTAAATAGCGATATACTATACAAACACAAAGGCTTAAAACACACTCTCTCGAAATAGGCTTTCGCCCCGCTTTATAGAATAAAGCCACGTCGGCCGAACAGATACAAGGTGGAGGGGAGGCCCCTTATACAAAGCAGATCAGAATAAACAGAAAAATGCGGAAAACCTAAACTTGCCACCGGAGACAAAGGGCCGAGACTGGGATGAACCCGGAAAACAGAAGGCTATACCCATCAGAGACTGGGATGAGCGGAGGCAAAGGCTTAAAACACACTTAACAGAAGAATTCCATATAGTAGCAACTCTTGGGTTTGGAACAAGAGGGCGAACGGATAGTCAAGAGATGGTAGGCACATAAATTACCGGCATAGTGCTCAACATAGGCATTAATAAAAGCAACTATTTTTTAAATTTCCAAAAATCATAGTAGTTCCACGAAATAACAAAACGAAAGCTATACCCTGAAACCCAACACCTCTAGCAAGCACCGCCCCTGAGGGCAAGGACGAGGTGCAGCACATCACCGCCCTTAATCTTGTAGTCCTGCGCCGTCTTGTCATCTGCCATCTGCTTGCCGCCGAAGATGAGCCTCTGCTGCACGGGTGGGATGCCCTCCTTCTCCTCGACGCGCTCCTTGATCCTGTCCACCGTGTCCGTGGGCTCGATGTCGATCTCGATCTCCTTGCCGGTGAGAGTCTTGACCTTGATGGTGGTGCCGCCGCGAAGACGGAGCACGAGGTGCAGTGTGGACTCCTTCTGCACGTTGTAGTCTGCGAGGGTGCGGCCGTCTTCGAGCTGCTTCCCGGCGAAGATGAGGCGCTGCTGGTCCGGCGGGATGCCCTCCTTGTCCTGGATCTTGGCCTTGACGTTGTCGATGGTGTCGCTGCTCTCCACCTCCAGCGTTATGGTCTTGCCCGTCAAGGTCTTCACGAAGATCTGCATCTTGTCGCGGAGAGTCGCGAGTTGCGGCGGACCTGCAGGAGAAAACCTCGAGTGTTTTGTGTGTTTCGCTTTGGAACGATCGATGAGTTGTGCTTTGTGCCGCCCGGATCGCGTACGTTTATATAGATGGGTAGACCGGGCCGTAAACGTGGAGAGTTCGCGTTCGAGTCGGGTCGGGAGTCCAATCCGTCGCGCACTGTGCGTTGTTCGTGTGGCCCCATGATTAACATGGTTTCCTTTTTGGACTCGATCGACGCTGCAATCCGAATCCAAGACGTTTGTGAATTGGAGCTACATGCAAATATATTCCACGCCTTTACCTCCGCTCTACAATACGTACCACCACAAATTCCATTGGTTTTCGACGTGCTCCCCGGCGTCCCCGTGTGCATAGCTAGCAGTAGCACAACGACGATGGCCGCGGAACAACCCGACTGGCTGGAGCTCGCCTTCGATCTCCCGGAATCCGTCTTCCAGAGATCACCAGAGGCGCCGCGCCTCCTGCTTGCTGCCCCTCAGAACGGCAGTTCCAAGTACGCGCTCGTCTTCCCCTTGTCGCTTGGATGGTCCGTCGTCGTCGATGCCCGCGACGCCTCCTGCCACCTCAAGCACCTGCCCACGGGCGCCACGGCTGCGCTGCCCAAGCTCAACGCCGTCCGCGACAGCACCGTCTCCTCCGAGATCACGCATCTGGGTTACGAGCATGCCCCTGAATCTGACCAGGAAGAAGCGCCTATTACCGACGAGGACAGTTCGCATGGAGATGATTCTGTCTATCAAGACCCAGAAACGCCTTTCCTTGACGATTCCAGTACCGCATGCGGTGATCCCAATGACGACTACGATGAGGTCTCCACAGAGCTAGAAGAGCCTTCTCTGGAGGAGAACAGTGAGTGCGGGGATCCCGACGACGACGACAACGACGACTACGAGCACTATACTGATGACGACGACGACAACGAGCACGACAATGGCAGTGCGTCCGGTGATGACTGGTGCCGGTGGTACAAGCTGAAGATCGAGTTCCGATCGTCCTTACATTGGCTCTGCGAGACCTACCTCGAGTTCTCGGATGTCTTCAACTTCGCCATCCATGTCCCTCCCGGCACTGATGCGGAGGCAAGCTCGGACGGCATGGTGATCATGATGTATCACATGGTCCAGGGACACACGGGGATGGTTTTCTGCCGCCCGGGAGACCCGGCCTGGACCAGGATAGCTAATCCTAACTCTGATGTTTTTAGCTTCACCGACTTCGCCTACTTCGAGGGCAAGATGCTCGCCTTGGACGTTAATGGCGTAACGCTGGTGTTCGATGCCACGACACTCGAGCTCAGTTACCAGATCGACGTGCCCCCGGAAACGTCGTACGTTGCGTCAAAGTATACTGACTTGGGCTTTACTCTAGGTGAATTCCACTACCTCCGGCTTATTGCATTGCCGAGCAAGGTGCTTTTGGTCAGAATATTTGTCACGTCGTGGGAGCCAGAGGGCTTCGACATCTTTGAGTTATCGTCCGCTGGGTCCGGGGAAGACGATGACGGCGGTCAGCAGGCCTGGCGCAAGGTGACTGGGGACAACGACATCGGTGGCAGCCACGAGTTATTCCTGGATCGCTACCACGCTACCTTCAGAGACGCTCGCGACGGCAGGGGAACACGGATTTATTTTCACTATGACTTCTTTACTGACGTCGGTAGCGGCGCGGCGTACTCCTACAACTTGCAGGACGACAAGCTAGAGTATGTTTACGTGCCATCGGAGGAGGACAAGGGTAGCATACATTCAACTAGGCCTAGTTGGTATGTTCCAACGAATTAATAGCTACTCTCATTATTTGCACGTAGATGTAGAAGTGAAGCAGACAACTTTGTTATCATGGTGCTCTTATTATTTTTTTGTACGTGGTTCTGTATCTTTGCGAGCTAGTCAGACTTTTTTTCGATAAAAGGAATATACCATTTGGATTTTGTTAATTTCCCATCAAAGTAGATCTACTTTAGCATGCTCAACAAACGGTTTCTTTGTGTCATCTTAATGTGGTTATCTCGAGGATATCTCGAGATTCCTCGCGGGTTAAACGAAGTATGTTTCCTAAATTGCTTTAGCACCATATACTTTCTTTACTGAGATTGCTTTCCAGAATGGATAGTAGCCTACGGATTGGTCATCTAGCACCATAAGCGAACTACAGTTTCTAGATGATTACTTGTTTTTGTCTTCTTTAATTATCCCCTTGTGACTGTACTTGTTGCGGCTGTGTTTATCCCAGTTATTATGCAGTAGCCGGGTGCAATGCATAAACCTTTCATGTAATAAAGCGTTCTTTATCGAAAAAATTACTCTAAATTGTATTTCCTTGTGGAGATTGTTGTGTTATGACTCTTGCATGGATACCTCAAGTTGGGCCGTTGTCAGTGTCACAAGTTTTGACCAATCCACCAAACAGGATCGAGTTGTGATACTTATTATACACATTGTGAGGCAACGGCAAGACTATTCCGATGGATCACGAATAGAACATCGACTCGCATCTTCCTCCCCTATGTTCCTCTCTTCTACCTCTGACTCTTTGCGAACACATTTCCTCATACTTGATATGATTATCCAGATTCCCGACCGAGTTTTCCACAGGATCTGTTAGAGATGCGCATATGCTATATTTTTGGGAAAGAATACTACTACACTTTGTTGATCAAATAACATAAATACATAATGTGTTCCAGATGGAACTAGAAGCAAAATCAAGAACAAAACATAAGCTAGAATCACCACACGGTTCTAGCAAGAATATGTGTCGCTTCGTTGAGAACATGACTGGTCTGACGAAAAGAAACCGAGGTAAAATGCTTCGCCAAGCATGTGATGTCAGCCACCACCGAACCCACTTGAGATCGATTTGGTGAAGTAGATTTGATACGATTGATCAATGCGACTACTATGGGTCAGGAGGTTGCTAAAGCAAGGAGACTCGTATTTTTGGCAAGGACTGATGTATGTTAAAAAAGTATTTTGGCCCTGTTTTAGGATAGTTGTGGGCAATGGACTAAAAACTAGTTTTGGGAAGACTTTTGGCTTAGAGAAAATTCGATAGCTAATCTGTTCCTAAGATTATATTCCATCTCACCAGACCAACATGTAACAGTTGCTAAAGTTTTCATTATGGGTCTTAGGGTGTGTTTAGTTCGGGACGAAGTGGAATGGAATGTCATGGTTCCATTCCATTAGAATGGCTTGGTTCCATTCCTGTGTTCAGTTGGGATAAAAAGTGTAATGGAACGGTTCCGTTTTGTGTTTAGTTGGGGACAAAAAAGGTGAAATGGAATGGCTAGTATTTGGTTCAGCTCACCTCTTTGCTATGGAATGTGTGCTTACCTCCACGTGTGTGAGTTTTTCTTATTTACAGCAACATATAATCAAAAATCAAAATTTCAGCAGCATTTCGTTTATATTTTCAACAGTAAGGGTTAGAAATATCTGGTATGGCATCATCATCTCCACCAGACTTGAATAGAGCATCAGCCATCATTTTGAACCCAACTTTGAGAGTGGTTATCTTCAAATTTCTTATAATAGCTTGAACAAGTACATCAACCGTAGAAAGAGCCACAAAAACAACAGCTCCCTTAATCATCCTTTTTTCCTTTTATCCATCCTCTTGCACATCTACAATGTATGCAATCAAAAATAATCACTACATACATATGTACAAGAGATAGACTCTAAATTGAATTTCACAATTGATTTTCCTCACAAAAACAAGAGGCAAATATTGCACAGATCTTTAAAAAAATCGATATAAACTGAGAGGAACTCATCTCACCTTACAGCCCTATCCAAAACAGTTGTCGCTGCCTGTTGTAGTCGTTGCCACTGGTACCCTCTACTCCATGCCGCTGCTTGCTTCCTCCGCCGCTGCCTCTTGCTGCCTCCGCCGTCAACGCTTGCTCCTCTCCTAACGCCGCCGACGCAGTTGCTTCCTGCCTCTGCCGCCACCACTTGCTTGCCTCCCAACGCCGCCGCTGCATGCCTACCTCCGCCGCTGCTGGTCAGCCAGGAATTTGAGAGAGGGTCGGGGACGGAGTCTGGTCGTGCGCCGTCAGGAGAGAGAGAGAGAGAGAGAGAGAGAGAGAGAGAGAGAGAGAGAGAGAGAGAGAGAGAGAGAGAGAGAGAGAGAGAGAGAGAGACGAGGTATAAGGTCCGGAGGGTGGGTTGGGTTTTTTTTCAGGCGAGGGAGAGATTAGCGGTGAGTCAAACAGTCGGAACGAGGCTGTTCCACAAATTCGGTGGAACTAGGGCATTCCACATTTGGACCGAATATTCATTTTTGAGGAATTGGTACATTCCATTCCACAAAGATGAGCCTCAGGTGCAGAACAATCCCATCACATTATACTCCCTCCGTTTCAAAATAGGGATTTCTATTTTCGTGTCCCTGGTTCGTTAGATGTACTCACTTTTCCCCAGCCGCTTAAATTTTCCTCACTTTTGCCCAGCTCCTTGTCTGAAACTCTCACATCGGTCTGAAACTCGCTCTCCGTCGAATACCGTTAGTAGACCCTCGCCGTTATGTGTTGACAAGTGGGGCCACATTCAGGTGGATCCTGTAGTGGACCCTCGCCGTTACGTGCTGACAAGTAGGACCCCCCCCCCATGCTGACAGGTAGGGCCACATTCAGTCGGGTCCCATAGTAGGTCCCCCCATGTTGGACTGCGTGGGGCCGGCTTGTTGGGAACCCGTTTTGGGGGATGTGGTGTGGGACCATGTGGAGCGTGTTTGGTAGTTACATGCGTCATGTCGCCTAAACTGGAAGATTTTTTTTGTTATTTTTATGATTGGCCTTTTTAAGAGCGCATTTTCCCCTTTATGTCGCTAACAGTTGTTATTTTTGCCCAAAAAGGCAGCGAATCTAGATCAGCTTCTCTATTTATTCATGGTTCCTTTTGGCCCTCGTATTTTCCCGATCTGGCAGCAAATCTAACCAGCATCATAAATATGATGATAAACAGAACATATGTAGATAAAGTAGCTAATAAAGGATTATATAGCATATGATACTTAAATCAGGTTCGATAATTAGTCTGTTCAGCAGCAACAACAGCTTACAAGTTCAACACAGACAACAAAACAAAAGAAGCTGCTTTACAACAGCAGCATCAGCACAAGATTAGTGGCCCCTCATGGCCTCCGCTAGGAGGGCCTCCGCCACCTCCCTCTAGCGCTTCCTCCACTTCGTGCTGCCCAGTCCCTTGACCTTGGGCGCCTTGGGCTTGATAAGGGGCATGCGACCCTTCTCGATGGCCACCTTCTGGAGGTTGCGGGGGTGAAAACCAAGCGCCTGTTTCTTGGCTCTAAAGGCGTTGACGTTCTTTGACAGGCCGCATGTCTTCACGTCCTCAGCACGCCTCACGAGGAAGGAGAGGAAACCTCCTCTCCTTCCATCGCGCGCGCCAAGGAGAGGGAGTTGGGGGAGGATACGACCCCCCCTCCCCTAGATGTCCCTCCCTCTCATAAATAGAGGGGAGGGGCTGCCCCAAAGACACACACCACAATGACCCTAGCCCCACAAGCCGTCGCCGCCACGCCGCCAAGCCCACCACCGTTGCCGGACACCTCCTCCTCTCCGGCCTCTAAACCCTAGACGCCGGGGAACCCCTCTACTCCATCCTACCCTCTCTGGCTTAAGGTGAAGCCCTGCGGGATCTTCCCTCTAATCTTCGACACCATGTCGTCGTGCTACCGGAATCGCGAGGAGAGAGCTACTACCTCTGCTGCCTGCTGGAACAAGGGAGAGAAAGATCTTCATCGAGTACCGAACGTGTGACCGACTGTGGGAGCGCTGCCGGAACGCAGTGCCGAAAGGATCGTCTACGCGATCTTGAGATCGGCAAGTGAACAACTACATCGCCCACGAGAATCTTCTCTCTTTAACCGCTTTGGAATCTTCGAGGGTGAGTACTCTATCGACTCGTTGCTACGATCTAGTAGATAGATCTTGGCTTGTGTGTGTTCATGCGATAGAAATTTTTTGTTTTCCATGCTACGAACCCCTACAGTAACTAGCAAAAGAATATGTGATGATGTTTATCGAGAACAAATAAAGGGTTATTGTGTTTCTCATTAATATCAAAGCTTGCCTTCAAAATTTGTTTTATCAGGTATTATGAGAACAAAAGGGTTGTTCAAATAATTTATGTATTCCATGAAATATGGATGATATACAAGTCTAGTTGGAGAAATCACATCCATAAATATAATGATAAAAATGTCGAAAGACAATTGATTGAAAGATCACTTAAGAAGTGACATCGCTGTTTAAATTATAGTGGAAAGAAAACATGAAGAAACCCCATGCTTGATGGAACTTTGGAGTCTTTTGATTTTCGATCAAATAACGCTTGTGAAACTCTCCTAGAGATAATTAAAACTTCGTTCATAGGCCAAAAGTGAACAAATGACTAGCTTATAGGAACTTGTGCATATAGATGTATGAAGCCCATTATGTGTAGTCTAGAGCGATGGATTTCAACTTCAAATGCTTTCTTCGAAAATTTAAGTGAATATATGAATATTTACTTAATGAGGATGAAGTGTGAAACATTTGAAAAGTTTGAAGACTTTCAAGATGAAGTGCAGAATCAATGTAACAAGAAAATAAAGAATTTACGATAGGATCATAAAGGAAGATATTTAAGTTACAAAGTTTAGCAGAACACCTAAGATTCTAGGAATCGTTCTATGGATTTGCATTTCCCGAAACACCATAATAGTATGGAGTGATCAAGATATGTAATAAAACCTAGTTTGACATGGTAAGATCAAAGGTGTCAATTATAAAATTGCCATTATATTTTAAAGATTAAAGCTTTAGATACTATCGCTTTTTCACTAAAAAGAGCTCCATATGATTCGTTAAAATGACACCATATAAAGTTGTGGTTTGGGGTAAAACCCAAGTTGTCCTTTCTTAAACATTAGTATGTTGTGCATAAGTAAGATGTTTGCAACCAAAGTCGGATAAACATGTCTTTTTATGTTATTTCGAATAACCGTTGAATATTCCTCCATAACACCAAAGACAAAAGTGTTTGTCGCTTAGAACGTCAAGTTTCTTGAAAAGAATTTTTTCGTGAAAAGTTAAGTGGGAGGACAATAAAACTTTGATAAGGTTAAAAGAACCTTAGCTGTAATGATCAGAGTTGCGCAACACCGGAAAGCATTCCGGAGGCAGCAACAATGCTCTTGGCTCACGTGTCTCAAAGGTTGTGATCACGGAGGTCTAAGATCCTATTGAACCAAGTAGGTTGGGTAAATAATCAAATACCAAGATTTGAGAGTTAAATCATTATTTGACAATGATGAACTGACTACATGCAAAGAAGCGATGATGGGCCCTGACTCCATCTAATGGCTTGAAGCCATAGAATCCATAATAGTTCCATACACGAGAAATCAAGCTTTGAACTTGAAAGACCCTCTGGTAAGGTGTAAGACCTTACAGTCGTGTTTTGGATCCATAAAGAAATAGACATGGATGTTTCACATCTATGAAATAGTCGACATGTCGGGAAAGATTTCACGACAATGTTCAAGCAGTTGAATATGACATGATTTCATATTTCATAGTGATATTTAGTCTATACAGATTAAATGTAGCAACCACTACATATAATTTTGTTATGTGGTAGTTGAATGAACAAAACAAGTTCTTCTAATAGAATGGTTACCTAGGGCGTGAGCATAACACAATCCAAAGGTTTTTGTTAATTCAAAGGATGCTAAAAGCGTATGCAAACTTCAATGGTTGAAGTAAGCATTGAGGAGTTGGAATTTTCACCATGATGAATTTCTTAAAGGGATTAATTTCATCGGAAACGATGAAGGTGCTTGCATTTGCAAGAAATTAAGTGGGAGCGCTAAGAAATATTTCTAATGCATTATGTGAAAGACATATTATTGATTGGAATTGATGTTTCTTTTATTAACACGGGTTAAGAATTTCATCTCGATGAAAGACTTAGGCAAAACCCGAATGTTTGGCATCAACATCTATAGTGATAGATTAAGACGATAATACGGTTGTACGAAATGTACATAGATGATATATTGAAAGAGTTCAGTATGGAAATGACAACAAAGTTTCTTTCCGCACAGAAAGGATTAAATCGAAATTCAAGTGTATCGACACTTGGTATAAGTGAAACAAAGATTCAAGTATTTTTGATACTTGATGATTGAAATCACAAAGAGAGTTTATTGATCAAACTGTGATATGTACACATCCAGATATGTCATATACTCTAAATGTTATGATCATATGGCAAAATGATTCATAATATGATCATTGGACGATAGTAAGGATATTCTTATGATCTTTTGGAAGAATTAAGAATATATTATTTTTGTAGAGATGACAAATAGATGGTTAGTTCATTGTAAGGTATTACATTGATACTAGTTTTGTGATAAAGTACATATTAATTTTATCTCAATACAAACTAAGGGTGGCACAATATAATGGAAAGTAAGTTCCATAATGGATTTGGATGAGTTCCAAAGTTAAGACATTGTGACAGATACTACAACAAAAGGCTAAGTATATGACTGATATTATAGCAGCAAAAGAGGGCATTTATGTTAAGAAGTTTGTTATCAAACTAGATGTGGTTCACAACGGGATAGTACTATGAAGATATATTGTACGGCAATATTATCAACATGTTTTAACCCCAAGGAACCAAAGTCTCACCAAAGGACCAAATTTATACGAAGCCATCTCATTAGAGAATGAGTGATGCATAAAGACGCAAAGACATGCAATTACACACGGACCCGAAAGTGTCAGATCCGAAGATCAGTTGACCAATAGCAATCTTGTAAATACAACACCGAAAAGACATAGGTGTTGAATACACGAAGATTTGAAACTAGATTATTGTCTCTAGTGAAAGTGGGAGACTATTGGAGATATGCCCAAGAGGCCATAATAAAGTGGTTATTATCATATCTTTATACTTATGATAAATGTTTACATACCATGCTATAATTGTATTAACCGGAAACATTAATACTTGTGTGATTTGTAAACATGTAAGAGTCCGTAAAGCCTCTTGTTAAACTAGCTTATTGGTTAATATATGATCATGGTTTCCTGATCATGAACATTGAGATGTTATTAACAACAAGGTCATATCATTAGGAGAATAATGTGATGGACATACTCCTATAGTTAAGCGTAGCATAAGATCAAGTCATTAAAAATAGTTTACTTGCTATAAGCTTTCAGATACATAGTAACCTAAATCCTTCAACCATGAGATCATGTTAATCACCATCACCGGATGGATGCTTTGATGACATCAAACACCACTTCTTAACTGGGTGGCTATAAAGGTGGCATTGAGTGTTCGGAAAGTATGTGTTGAGGCACATGGATCAAGAGTGGGATTTTTCCATCCATATGACGGATAGATATACTCTGGGCCCTCTCGGTGGAATGTCATCCAATTAGCTTGCAAGCATGTGACTGGATTACAAGGGATCACATATCACAAGAACGAGTAAAGAGTACTTATCGCTAACGAGGTTGAACTAGGTATGCAGAGATACCGACGATCAAACCTTGGATAATTAAAGTATCGCGAGACAAAGGAAAATTGGTATCGTATGTAAATGGTTCATTCGATCACGAAGTAATCATAGAAATATGTGGGAGCCATATGAATTTTCAGTTTCCTCTATTGGCTATTGATCGGAGAAGATTCTCGCTCATGTCTGCATAATTCACGAACCATAGGAAGACACACTTAAGGATTCGATGTTGTTTAGTAGATATGAATGTGAGTAAAGAGACCGAATGTTTTTCGAAGTCTCAGGTAGTATTAGGGATATCATGAGGAAATCCGGAATGGTCTAGATAATAAGATTCATATAAGGAAATTCCAATTCCGGAGTTCGGGAATGGTTCCGGTGTTTTCACCGGAATGTTCTAGAAGGGTCTAGAAGGTTCGCCGATCTGGAAGGGGAAGGGTACATGTATGTGTCATGACAAAGTGAAATGGTTGCATAATGTCCTAGGTCACTTGGCTGGACACTTGGAAGAGAGAAATTAAACTCTAGTTCGAAAGTCAAAAAGGCAGTTTAAAAAAGTCAAACTGGGACAATGATTTCCAAGTGGAGGGAGGGAAGGAATCCTACCTAAGGGAGGATTCCTCCCTCTCCCTTGCGCCGGCCACATGAAGTGGAGTTGGGGGAGGACTCCCTTCCCCTTGGTTCCTCCCCACCTATAAAAGGAGGGGTAGGGTGCCCCCTTGCCCACACAAGAAACCCTAGGCAGGCCGCCGCCCCCCTCTCTAGTTGCGGACAATCTAGATCTCCTATAAACCACTACCAACTAGCTAAACCCTAGTTTTTAGCTACCTCTATACCTCGGCCCTCTAAACCCTAGATCGCTGGGGCTCCCTATACTCCACCATACTCACTCTGGCTTAGGCGAAGCCCTGTGGGATCTCCCCTCTACTTCCAACACCACGCCGTCGTGCTACCGTAATCGCGAGGAGAGAGCTACTACCTATTCTGCCTGCTGGAACAAGGGAGAAGAAGGTCTTCATCGAGTATCGTACGTGTGACTGATGGAGGCTCAGATCATTGTAGAGCTTCGTTGGGAAACCCCAAGAGGAAGGTATGATGAGCGCAACAGCAAGTCTTCCCTCAGAAAGAAACCAAGGTTATCGAACCAGTAGGAGGAAGGAAACGACTCCAAGATTTTGCTAGCAACATGGAAAGCTACACAACATAAACTCAAGACTTTGCCCCAACGAATAGTGAGGTTGTCAATCTCACCGGTTTGCTGAAAACAAATGATTAAACGTATGGTGTGGAAGGTAATGGTGGCTTGCAGAAAGTAAACAATAGCAGTGTAAGATGTATCAATGGTAAAGATTGGACCGAGGTCCACAATTCACTAGAGGTGTTCTCCTTAAGATAAACAACATAACATGCTGGGTAAACAAATTACAGCGGGGCAATTGACAGGACAGAGCAAGGCATAACAATACAATACTAGACATTCATGATCCTATGAGATTTGATTGGAAATTACAACAATATACATAGACCTGCATCTATGACTAGTAATCCACCTTCAGGGTATCATCCGAACCCCCTCCAGTATTAAGCTGCAAGCAACAGATAACTGCTTTAAGCAATGTGTGTAAAGTATACAATACAATTGTTCCATGAACAAAAGATCATTGTTTTCTCCCTAGTAGCAACAACACATCTACAACCTTAGAGATTTCTGTCACTTCCCCAGATTCAATAGAGTCATGAACCCACTATCGAGCATAAATACCCCCTCTTGGAGTCACTAGCATCTACTTGGCCAAGATAGCTACTAGAAACGGAGTGTTGGAATTATGCCCTAGAGGCAATAATAAAGATGTTATTATTATAATTCTTGTTCATGATAATGTTTATATTCCATGCTAGAATTGTATTAAGCGGAAACTTTAATACTTGTGTGGTTTGTGAACAACACCGTGTCCCTAGTACGCCTCTATGGACTAGCTCATTGATTAATGATGGTTAAGGTTTCCTAACCATGGACATGAGTTGTCGACATTAATGAGATCATATCATTGGGAGAATGATATGATGGACATACCCAAACTAAGCGAAGCAATTAGATCGTGTCATCGTGTTCTTTTATGAAGCTTTTCTTATGTCAAATATTGTATTCCTTAGACCATGAGATAATACAACTCCTGTATCGGAAGAAAGCTTTGAGGTCATCAAACGTCATCCTATTAGAGGGTGATCATAAAGGTGTCTCTCGTGATCGGAAAGTATCATTGGGTTGTATGTATCGAGATGGGATTTGTCCTCCCAAGTCGGAGAGATATACTTGCCCACTGTAATCGATATCAACACCGCTTGCAAGCATGTGGTTAAGGAGTTAATCACAAAGTGATATCGGATTACGAACAAGTAAAGTACTTTTTGTGAACGAGATTGAACTAGGTATGATGCACCGACGATCAAATCTCGAGCAAGTAAAATATCGAGACAAGGGAATATATATATGGGATTGATTGAATCCTGGCATCGTGGTTCATCCGATATGATCATCGATGAATGTGTGGAGTCAATATGGGTTTCAGACCCATTGATTATTGATAGAAGATCATGTACGCATTCTCGAACCCGCAGGGTCACACACTTAACGTGTCTCAACGCTAGGATAGATTGGATAATTGGTTTATGAGTTTTTGTTCGGAGTCTCGGATGGGATCCGGGACATCACGAGAGGTTCCGGAGTGGTCCGGATAATAAGATTCATATAAGGCAGTGTAGTTTTTGGAGTTCAGAATTGTTCCGGATTAATCGGTATTGTACCGGAAGCTTCTAGAACCTTCCGGAAGGGGACCAACGTGGCCCCACCTTCCGGGAGGGGGCATGGGCCTATGAGGGAGTGCCCTGGCCGCATTGGGCCAGGGGCACAAGGCCCCATAGGGCCCAGCCGGCCAAGAGAGGTTTAAACTCGAGATAGACCTTCTAGAAGGGAGGTTTCCTTGCCCCCCACTCCTTATCCTTTGGGGCCGCCGGTTTGGGCTTGGGAGGGCTAGCTGCGCCTCTATATAAATAGGGTGGGGGCACCAACCCCCACACCTTCCCTCCAACCCTAGCCGCCTGCTGCCCTCCTCTCCCTCCCGATCGCTGTAGGCGAAGCCCTGCTGCAGAAATTCTCCACCAATTGCACCGCGCCGTCGCGTTGTAGATCCAACCCATATCTCCACCATACTTGCTGGACCAAGGAAGGAGGAGACGTCGAGGTGCTGCACGTGTGCATCTCATGGAGGCACCGCCACTTGTGGTGCTAGATCGGATCAGATCGCGAGGAGGAGAAGCGAGTACGACTACATCACCCACGTTCATTTAACGCGTCCGATGTGCAAATCTTCAAGGGTATGAAGATCTAATCCAATCTCTCTCGTTGTTTGAATCTCCTAGATTAGATCTTGGCTTTCCCTCTGTTCGCATCTGTAGAAAATTTTGATTTACTATGCCGCGAAACCCTTCAGTGGTATCAGAGCTAGATCTATGTAGATGTGTTTCACGAGTAGAACGCAACATGGTTGTTGCAGGCGTTGATGTTTTTGTTGCAAGCCTCTTGTTTGTGTTCTTCTTATGACGGTATAGTGAGATTGAAGCGGTCCAGCCAACCTTGCGCGACGCCGTCATGAGACCGGCTCCGCACTTGACGTGGCTTGTTCCACACATGCGTTGGTGGATGTCTTTCACTATAGTTGTCATGGGATTAACACGGAGTTTGGAAACCATAATATCACCGTTGTGGCTTTCCGTAGGTAAGAATCGTTCTTAGCATCTACTCCCATAAGCCACGTAAAACATGCAACAACAAAGTAGAGGCGTAACTTGTTTTTGAGGAGTGTTTTCGTGATATGGTATGGCCCAAGATGTGATGTGTGTAATGTATGCGATGATCATGTTTTGTAATGTTTCACGACTTGCATGTCGATGAGTACACAACCCAGGATCCATATGGTTGTCTTTATAATTGTGTATGACCTGTGTGTCAACTTCTTATGCCATGTAATAGTTTCACTTTATCGCTAAGTAGTTAGCAATAGTTGTAGTTGCTATTCATGGTGGAGGCAATCATGGTGGAGTGATGGAGATCATGCTTAACGCACAAGATGGAGATCATTGCGAAGATTGGCTATACCATGTCACATTAAAGTTATATGCATGTGATGTTTATCCTTTTATGTATCTTATTATGCTTAGATCGCGACGGTAGCATTATAAGATGATTCCTCACTAAATATCAAGATAAAACTGTGTTCTCCCCAAGTATGCACCGCTAGAAGTTCGTCGTGTCCAAGCATCACGTGATGATCGGGTGCTATAGACTCTCGCTCACATACAACGTGCAATCCAGTTTTGCACGCGAAATACTTGGGTCTAACTTGACGACCTAGCATGTCAGACATGGCCTCGGAACACAAGAACCGAAAGGTTAAGCATGAGTCATATGAATGATATGATCGACACTTCGTTGTCCACCATTGAAACCACATCTCTTCTCGTGTGAAGATCGGATTAGGTGTGGTGAATTTGGATCGTGTTCACTAAAAACTTGAGGGATGTTGAATTTAGTGGGAGTTCATCTAGTAATTTGATTAAGTTGAACTATTTATCATGAACATAGTCTAAGTTGTACTTGCAAATCTTGTAGATCACATGGCCAAGTGCAACTTCAACTTGAACGCTTTTCTGAGAAGGAAAAGCTTAGAAACAATGGGTCTAACTTCACCAATTGGTTCCAATCTAAGAATCATTCTCTCTGGCGGTCAAAAGGACTATGTCCTTGGGAAAGCGTTAGGTGACCCTAATCAAGGCTACCGATGAGAGAACTGTCTATCGGTCGCAAAGATGATTATGGTGTGATTAAGAGCACCATGCCGTTGCTATGGAACCGGAACTTCAAAATCGTTTTGAAGACTATCCTGCCCTTTGAGATTCTCAAGAGCTGAAAACCATGTTTGACTCAGGCCCGTTCGAGAGATGAGATCTCGAGAAGTTCTTTAACCGCAAGATGGAGGAAGGGAGTTCGGTAGTGAGCACGCCATTAAGATGACGGGCTACACTCAACGCTTTGAGCAACTGGAATGCACGATTCGAGGGAGCTCAAGATTGACAGGTTTCAATCACTCCCTCCGTACCAAAAGTTTTGTAGTGACTCACAATCAGATTGGTTCCACTGATACGATCACCGAGCTCTTCTCAAAGCTGAAGGCCGCGAAAGTGGACATCAAAAAGGATAATCATGTGTTGATGGTCAACAAGCCCACCTTTAAGAAAGGTAAGGGAGCAAATAAGCCCTTCAAGAAGGGCGGCGGAAAGCGCAATGCCCCTGCTGAGAAGAAGCTCAAGTCTGGTCTTAAGCCGGACACTGAGTGCTTCTATTGCAAGGACAAGGGTCACTTGAAGCGCAACTGTCCGAAGTACTTAGCGGACAAGAAGGCTGGCACCATCAAAGGTATATTTGATGTACATGTTATTCATGTTTTCCTTACTAGCCCTCATTGTAGTGCCTGGGTATTTGATACCGGTTCAGTTGCTAATATTTGTAACTCGAAACAGGAGCTACGAAATAGACGGCGGCTTGCGAGGGATGAGGTGACGATGCGCGTTGGCAACGGATCAAGAGTTGATGTGATGGTCGTCGGCACGCTCTCCTTAGTTTTACCTTCGGGATTAGTTTTAAACCTTAATAAGTGTTATTATGTGCCTACGTTGAGCATGAACATTATTTCTGGATCTTGTTTATTGCAAGACGGTTATTCATTTAAATCGGAGAATAATGGTTGTTCTATTTATATGAGTAACATCTTTTATGGTCATGCACCTATTGTGAATGGTTTATTTCTTCTAAATCTCGAAAGGGATGAAACACACATCCATAACATTGAGGCTAAGAGATGCAAAGTAGATAGTGATAATACTACTTATTTGTGGTAATCGTCTAGGTCATATTGGTGTAAAGCGCATGAAGAAACTCCATTCTGATGGACTTTTGGAGTCTCATGATTTTGAATCATTTGACACATGTGAACCATGCCTCATGGGCAAGATGATCAAAACCCCGTTCTCCGGTATGATGGAGCGAGCAACGGACTTGTTGGAAATCATACATACCGATGTATGCGGACCGATGAGTGTTTCGACGCGCGGTGGATATCGCTATTTTCTCACTTTTACCGATGACTTAAGTAGATATGGTTATATCTATTTAATGAAACATAAATCTGAAACGTTTGAAAAGTTCATAGAATTTCAGAATGAAGTGGAGAACCATCGTAACAGAAAGATTAAGTTTCTACGATCCGATCGTGGAGGTGAATATTTGAGTTATGATTTTCTCGGGCATCTTAAAGCAAGCGGAATCGTTTCGCAACTCACGCCACCTGGAACACCACAAGAATGGTGTGTACGAACATGAATCGAACCCTATTAGATATGGTCCGATCAATGATGTCTCTTATTGATTTGCCATTATCATTTTGGGGTTATGCATTAGAAACCGCTACATTCACTTTAAATAGGGCTCCATCTAAATCCGTTGAGACGACACCGTATGAACTGTGGTTTGGTGCTAAACCTAAGTTGTCGCTTCTTAAAGTTTGGGGATGCGAAGCTTACGTCAAGAAGTTGATGCCGGACAAGCTCGAACCCAAAGCG
This sequence comes from Avena longiglumis, assembly GCA_030063025.1. Taxonomy (NCBI): domain Eukaryota; kingdom Viridiplantae; phylum Streptophyta; class Magnoliopsida; order Poales; family Poaceae; genus Avena; species Avena longiglumis. The sequence goes on along the minus strand of CP125974.1, from coordinate 447,195,280 downwards.
GAGAAATGCGTCTTCAAAGGATACCCTAAGGAAACTATTTGTTGGAATTATTCCCTAGAGGCAATAATAAAGATGTTATTATTATAATTCTTTTTCATGATAAAGTTTATATTCCATGCTAGAATTGTATTAAGCGGAAATTTTAATACTTGTGTGGTTTGTGAACAACACCGTGTCCCTAGTACGCCTCTATGGACTACCTCATTGATCAATGATGGTTAAGGTTTCCTAACCATAGACATGAGTTGTCAATTGATAATGAGATCATATCATTGGATAATGATATGATGGACAGACCCAAACTAAGAGAAGCAATTAGATCGTATCATCGTGTTCATCTTTGCGAAGCTTTTCCTATGTCAAATATTGTATTCCTTAGACCATGAGATAATACAATTCCCTGGTATTGGAAGAAAGCTTTGAGGTCATCAACTGTCATCCTATGAGAGGGTGATCATAAAGGTGTCTCTCAGGTGATCGGAAAATATCTGTTGGGTTGTATGTATCGAGATGGGATTTGTCCCTCCCAAGTCGGAGAGATATACTTCGGGCCCACTCGGTAATCGATATCAACACCGCTTGCAAGCATGTGGTTAAGGAGTTAATCACAAAGTGATATCGGATTACGGAACGAGTAAAGTACTTGCTGTGAACGAGATTGAACTAGGTATGACGCAAGACGATCGAATCTCGGGCAAGTAAAATATCGCGAGACGAAGGGAATATATATATGGGATTGATTGAATCCTGGCATCGTGGTTCATCCGATATGATCATCGATGAATGTGTGGGAGTCAATATGGGTGCCCAGACCCCGCTGTTGATTATTAATAGAAGATCATGTCTGCATATTCTCGAACCCGCAGGGTCACACACTTAACGTGTCTCGGCGCTAGGATAGATTGGATAATTGGTTTATGAGTTTTTGTTCGGAGTCTTGGATGGGATCCGGGACATCACGAGAGGTTCCGGAGTGGTCCGGAGAATAAGATTCATATAAGGCAGTGCAGTTTTTTGGAGTTCGGAATTGTTCCGGGTTAATCGGTATTGTACCGGAAGCTTCTAGAACCTTCTAGAAGGGGACCAACGTGGCCCCACCTTCCGGGAGGGGGCATGGGACTATGAGGGAGTGTCCTGGCCGCATTGGGCCAGGAGCACAAGGCCCCATAGGTCCCAGCCGATCCTAGAGAGTTTAAACTCGTTTAAACTAGAGATAGGGTTTCTAGAAGGGGGAGAGTCCTTGCCCCCCACTTCTCCCTCCCTTGGACGCCGGCCCAAGGCATGGAGGAGGGGCAAGGGCTGGCCGCCCCCCTCTATATAGAGAGGTCTGGTGCGCCCCCTCCCCCCTACACCTTGCCTCCAAACCCTAGTTGCCCTGCTGCCCTTCCTCTCTCCCTCCCGACTGTTTGTAGGCAAAGCCCTGCTGCAGAAATTCTCCACCATATAAACCACGCCGTCGTGTTGTAGATCCAATCTATCTCTCCACCATACTTGCTGGTCCGAGGAAGGAGGAGACGTTGAGGTGCTGCACGTGTGCATCTCACGGAGGCACCGCCACTTGTGGTGCTAGATCGGATCGGATCGGATCGCGAGGAGGAGAAGCGAGTACGACTACATCACCCACGTTCCGATGAACGTTCCGCTGTGCGAATCTTCAAGGGTATGAAGATCTCATCCAATCTCTCTCGTTGATTGCATCTCCTAGATTATATCTTGGCTTTCCCTCTGTTCGCATCCGTAGAAAATTTTGATTTACTATGCCGCGAAACCCTTCAGTGGTATCAGAGCTAGATCTATGCGTAGATGTGTTTCACGAGTAGAACGCAACATGGTTTTTACGGGCGTTGATGTTTTATGTTGCAAGACTCTTGTTTGTGTTCTTCTTATGACGCGGGATAGTGAGATTGAAGCGGTCCAGGCCAACCTTACGCGACGTCGTTCGCGAGACCGGCTCCGCACTTGACGTGTGTCTTGTTCCACACATGCGGCTGGTGGATGTCAGTTTCTCTCACTATAGTTGTCATGGGATTAACACCGGAGTTCAGCAACCATAATATCACCGTTGTGGCTTTCCGTAGGTAAGAATCGTTCTTAGCATCTACTCCCATAAGCCACGTAAAACATGCAACAACAAAGTAGAGGCGTCTAACTTGTTTTTGCAGGGAGTGTTTTCTGTGATATGGTATGGCCCAAGATGTGATGTGTATATTGTATGCGATGATCATGTTTTGTAATGTTTCACGACTTGCATGTCGATGAGTACACAACCGGCAGGAGCCATATGGTTGTCTTTATAATTGTGTATGACCTGCGATTCAACTTCTTATACGCCATGTAATAGCTTTACTTTATCGCTAAGTAGTTAGCAATAGTTGTAGTTGCTATTCGTGGTGGAGGCAATCATGGTGGAGTGATGGAGATCATGCCGTAACGCACAAGATGGAGATCATTGCGCGAAGATTGGCTATACCATGTCACATAAAGTTATATGCATGTGATGTTTATCCTTTTATGTATCTTATTATGCTTAGATCGCGACGGTAGCATTATAAGATGATTCCTCACTTAAAGATCAAGATAAAAACTGTGTTCTACCCAAGTATGCACCATTGCGAAAGTTCGTCGTGTCCAAGCATCACGTGATGATCGGGTGCTATAGACTCACGCCACATACAACGGTGCAAGCCGCTTTGCACACGCTGAAATACTTGGGTCTAGCTTGACGAGCCTAGCATGTATGCACATGGCCTCGAAACACAAGAACCGAAAGGTTAAGCATGAGTCATATGAATGATATGATCGACACTTTGTTGTCCACCATTGAAACCACATCTCTTCTCGTGATGATCGGATTAGGTGTGGTGAATTTGGCGTGTTCACTAAACAACTTGAGGGATGTTGAATTTAGTGGGAGTTCATCTAGTAATTTGATTAAGTTGAACTATTTATCATGAACATAGTCTAAATTGTACTTGCAAATACTGTAGATCACATGGCCAAGTCCAACTTCAACTTAAACGTTTTTGCTGAGAAGGAAAAGCTTAGAAACAATGGGTCTAACTTCACCAATTGGTTCCGCAATCTAAGAATCATTCTGTCTGGAGGACAAAAGGACTATGTCCTTGGGAAAGCGTTAGGTGACCCACCTACTGCAACTTCATGGCCGATGAGAAAGCTCTATCATCGCAAGAAAGATGATTATGGTGTGATTAAGAGCACCATGTTGTTTGCTATGGAACCGAACTTCAAAATCGCTTTTGAAGAGTATCCCGCCCTTTGAGATTCTCGAGGAGCTGAAACCATGTTTCAAACTCAGGCCCGCTCGAGAGATATGAGATCTCCGAGAAGTTCTTTAACCGCAAGATGGAGGAAGGAGTTCCGTTAGTGAGCACGCCATAAAAGATGACGGGCTACACTCAACGCTTGAGCAACCGGAATGCACGATTCGGAGGAGCTCAAGATTGACAGGTTCTGCAATCACTCCTCCCAGCTACAAAAGTTTTGTAGTGACTCATAATCGATTGGCTCCATCGATACGATCACCGAGCTCTTCGCAAAGTCAAGGCTGGAGGTGGACATCAAGAAGGATAATCATGTGTTGATGGTCAACAATCCCTCCTTTAAGAAAGGTAAGGAGCAAAGAAGCCCTTCAAGAAGGGCGGCGCAAGCGCAATGCTCCGCCGAGAAGAAGCTCAAGTCCGGTCCTAAGTGGACAATCGAGTGCTTCTATTGCAAGGACAAGGGTCACCGAAGCGCAATCGTCTCAAGTACTTAGCGGACAAGAAGGCTGGCACCATCAAAGGTATATTTGATATACATGTTATTGATGTTTTCCTTACTAGCCCTCGTTGTAGTGCACGGGTATTTGATACGGTCAGTTGCTAATATTTGTAACTCAAACAGAGCTACGGAATAGACGCGGCTTTAGGGATGAGGTGACGATCTGGCGTTGGCAATGCATCAAGAGTTGATGTGATGGCCGTCGCACGCCTCCTTAGTTTTACCTTCGGGATTAGTTTTAAACCTTAATAAATGTTATTATGTGCTGCGTTGAGCATGAACATTATTTCTGGATCGTGTTTATTGCAAGACGGTTATTCATTTAAATCGGAGAATAATGGTTGTTCTATTTATATGAGTAACATCTTTTATGGTCATGCACCTCTTGTGAATGGTTTATTTCTTCTAAATCTCGAAAGGGATGAAACACACATCCATAACATTGAGGCTAAGAGATGCAAAGTAGATAGTGATAATACTACTTATTTGTGGCAATCGTCAGGTCATATTGGAGTAAAGCGCATGAAGAAACTCCATTCTGATGGACTTTGGAATCTCTTGATTTTGAATCATTTGACACATGCGAACCATGCCTCATGGGCAAGATGATCAAAACCCCGTTCTCCGGTATGATGGAGCGAGCAACGGACTTGTTGGAAATCATACATACCGATGTATGCAGACCGATGAGTGTTTCGACGCGTGGTGGATATCGCTATTTCCTCACTTTTACCGATGACTTAAGTAGATATGGGTATATCTATTTAATGAAACATAAATCTGAAACATTTGAAAAGTTCAAGGAATTTCAGAATGAAGTGGAGAACCATCGTAACAAAAAGATTAAGTTTCTACGATCCGATCGTGGAGGTGAATATTTGAGTTATGATTTTCTCACGCATCTTAAATCAAGTGGAATCGTTTCACAACTCACGCCACCCGGAACACCACAGCGCAATGGTGTGTCCGAACGCCGAAATCGAACCCTATTAGATATGGTCCGATCAATGATGTCTCTTACTGATTTGCCGTTATAATTTTGGGGTTATGCATTAGAAACCGCTGCATTCACTTTAAATAGGGCTCCATCTAAATCCGTTGAGACGACACCGTATGAAATGTGGTTTGGTGCTAAACCTAAGTTGTCGTTTCTTAAAGTTTGGGGATCGAAGCGGCTTACGTCAAGAAGTTGATGCGGACAAGCTCGAACCCAAAGCGAGAAATGCGTCTTCATAGGATACCCTAAGGAAACTATTGGGTATACCTTCTATCACGTAACCAAGGCAAAGTGTGTGTGAAAGAACGGTTCTTTTCTTGAGAAGGAGTTTCTCTCGAAAGAAGTGAGTGGGAGGAAAGTAGAGCTTGACGAGGTTATTGAACCTTCTCTTGAATTGAGAGTAGCGCAGCACCTGAAATTGTTCCAAAGGCCGCACCAACAATAGAGGAAGCTAATGACAAGGATCATGAAGCTTGGACGATGTCGCTCTTGAACGTCGCAGTCGACAAGGTCGCGTGCCCTCCCGAGTGGTACGGCAACTGTCTTGACTGTCTTGTTAGTAGAAGGCGGTGAACCTACGAACTATGAGGAAGCCGATGATGAGCCCAGACTCGAGAAATGGCCGGAAGCCATGAACCAATTGGGATCCATGAGCGAAAACCAAGTATGGACTTTGGTGGACCCTCCTAGCACCGAAAGGCCGTTGAGTGCAAATGGATATTCAAGAAGAAAGCGGACGCGATGGTAATGTTACCGTTTAAAGCACGACTTGTCGCAAAAGGTTTTCGACAAGTTCAAGGTGTTGACTACGATGAGACTTTCTCTCCCGTAGCGATGTTTAAGTCCATTCGGATTTTATTAGCAATTGCTGCGTTTCATGATTATGAAATATGGCAGATGGATGTCAAGACTGTGTTCCTCAATGGCAACATTGATGAAGAGTTGTATATGATGCAACCCGAAGGTTTTGTCGATCCTAAGGATGCTGATAAAGTATGCAAACTTCAGCGTTCCATTTATGGACTAAAGCAAGCATCTCGGAGTTGGAACCTTTGTTTTGATCAAGTGATCAAGAGCTTTGGATTTGTTCCAAACTGCTACGAAGCTTGCATCTACAAGAAAGTGAGTGGGAGCTCGGTGACGTTTCTGGTACTATATGTGGATGACATATTGATTATTGGAAATGACATCAACATGCTTAACGATGTGAAGAGTTATTTGAACAAGTGTTTTTAAATGAAAGACCTAGGTGAAGCTGCTTATATATTGGGCATCAAAATCTATAGAGATAGACAAAGACACCTGATAGCTTTAAGCCAGAGTACATACCTAGACAAAGTTCAAAAGGTTCGTAATGGATAAGGCAAAGAAAGGTTCAAAGGCCTATGTTGTCGTAAGATATTGAGCAAGGCTCGGTGTCCACCACGGTAAATGATAGGAAGCTATGAGCAAGGTGCCTTATGCCTCGGCCATAGGTTCCATCATGTATGCCATCTTGTGTACTAGACCGGATGTGTCCAATGCTCTTAGTTTAACGAGCAGATATCAAAGTGATCCAGAGGAACATCGACACCGTGAAGAACATCCTAAAGTACCTAAATAGGACTAAAGAAATGTTCTTAGTCTATGGGGTGATGAACAGTTGTCGTAAAAGGTTACGTCGACGCTAGTTTTGACAATCAAGGATGATTCCAAATCTCGCATGTGATACGTTTACATTTTGAATGGAGGAGCTGTGAGCTGGAGAAGCTGCAAGCAAAGCGTGATCGCGGGATCTACAGTGGAAGCGAAATACATGGCTGCTGCAGAAGCGTCAAGTGAAGGAGTTTGGATCAGAAACTTCATCACTGAGCTTGGCGTGGTTCCAAGTGCATTGGACCCACTGGAGATATTGTGTGACAACACTGGCGCCATAGCGCTTGCTAAGGAACCAAGATATCTTCCAAAGACCAAGCATATCAACCAAAAGTTTTATATAATCCGAGATTATATTGCAGATGGAGATCTGAAGATTAGCAAAGTACATACAGATCTGAATGTCGCAGATCCATTGACTAAACCTCTTCCACGTGTAAAACATGATCAGCACCTCAGTGCCATGGGTGTGAGATTGTTGCCAAATGTAAACTAGATTATTGACTCTAGTGCAAGTGGGAGACTGTTGGAATTATGCCCTAGAGGCAATAATAAAGATGTTATTATTATAATTCTTGTTCATGATAAAGTTTATATTCCATGCTAGAATTGTATTAAGCTGAAACTTTAATACTTGTGTGGTTTGTGAACAACACCGTGTCCCTAGTACGCCTCTATGGACTAGCTCATTGATCAATGATGGTTAAGGTTTCCTAACCATACACATGAGTTGTCAATTGATAATGAGATCATATCATTGGAGAATGATATGATGGACAGACCCAAACTAAGCGAAGCAATTAGATCGTATCATCGTGTTCATCTTTGCGAAGCTTTTCCTATGTCAAATATTGTATTCCTTAGACCATGAGATAATACAACTCCCTGGTATCGGAAGAAAGCTTTGAGGTCATCAAACGTCATCCTATGAGAGGGTGATCATAAAGGTGTCTCTCGGTGATCGGAAAGTATCTTGGGTTGTATGTATCGAGATGGGATTTGTCCTCCCAAGTCGGAGAGATATACTTCAGGCCCACTCGGTAATCGATATCAACACCGCTTGCAAGCATGTGGTTAAGGAGTTAATCACAAAGTGATATCGGATTACGAACGTAAAGTACTCCGTGAACGAGATTGAACTAGGTATGACGCATGCGATGATCGAATCTCGGGCAAGTAAAATATCGCGAGACAAGGGAATATATATATGGGATTGATTGAATCTGGCATCGTGGTTCATCCGATATGATCATCGATGAATGTGTGGGAGTCAATATGGGTGCCCGACCCCGTTGATTATTGATAGAAGATCATGTGCGCATATTCTCGAACCCAGGTCACACACTTAACGTGTCTCGACGCTAGGATAGATTGGATAATTGGTTTATGAGTTTTTGTTCGGAGTCTTGGATGGGATCCGGGACATCACGAGAGGTTCCGGAGTGGTCCGGAGAATAAGATTCATATAAGGAAGTGCAGTTTTTTGGAGTTCAGAATTGTTCCGGGTTAATCGGTATTGTACCGGAAGCTTCTAGAACCTTCCAGAAGGGGACCAACGTGGCCCCACCTTCCGGGAGGGGGCATGGGCCTATGAGGGAGTGTCCTGGCCGCATTGGGCCAGGAGCACAAGGCCCCATAGGGCCCAGCCGATCCTAGAGAGTTTAAACTCGTTTAAACTAGAGATAGGGTTTCTAGAAGGGGGAGAGTCCTTGCCCCCCACTTCTCCCTCCCTTGGACGCCGGCCCAAGGCTTGGAGGAGGGGCAAGGGCTGGCTTCCCCCCTCTATATATAGAGGGCTGGTGCGCCCCCTCCCCCTACACCTTGCCTCCAAACCCTAGTTGACCTGCTGCCTTTCCTCTCTCCCTCCCGACTGTTTGTAGGCGAAGCCCTGCTGCAGAAATTCTCCACCATATACACCACGCCGTCGTGTTGTAGATCCAATCTATCTCTCCACCATACTTGATGGTCCGAGGAAGGAGGAGACGTTGAGGTGCTGCACGTGTGCATCTCACGGAGGCACCGCCACTTGTGGTGCTAGATCGGATCAGATCGCGAGGAGGAGAAGCGAGTACGACTACATCACCCACGTTCCGACGAACATTCCGCTGTGCAAATCTTCAAGGGTATGAAGATCTAATCCAATCTCTCTCGTTGATTGCATCTCCTAGATTAGATCTTGGCTTTCCCTCTGTTCGCATCCGTAGAAAATTTTGATTTACTATGCCGCGAAACCCTTCACTATTGGGTATACCTTCTATCACAGAACCGAAGGCAAAGTGTTTGTCGCAAAGAACGGTTCCTTTCTTGAGAAGGAGTTTCTCTCTAAAGAAGTAAGTGGGAGGAAAGTAGAGCTAGACGAGGTTATTGAACCTTCTCTTGAATTGGAGAGTAGCGCAGCACCTGAAATTGTTCCAGTGCCGCCTGCACCAACGATAGAGGAAGCTAATGACAAGGATCATGAAGCTTCGGACGATGCTCATCGAACGTCGCAGTCGACAAGGTCGCGTTCCCTCTGAGTGGTACAGAACCTGTCTTGACTGTCTTGTTAGTAGAAGACGGTGAACCCACGAACTATGAGGAAGCGATGATGAGCCCAGACTCGAGAAATGGCTAGAAGCCATGAAATCCAATTGGGATCCATGAGCGAAAACCAAGTATGGACTTTGGTGGACCTCCTAGCGACGAAAGGCCGTTGAGTGCAAATGGATATTCAAGAAGAAAACGGACGCGATGGTAATGTTACCGTCTATAAAGCACGGCTTGTCGCAAAAGGTTTTCGACAAGTTCAAGGTGTTGACTACGATGAGACTTTCTCCCGTAGCGATGTTTAAGTCCATTCGGATTTTATTAGCAATTGCTGCGTTTGATGATTATGAAATATGGCGATGGATGTCAAGATCGCGTTCCTCAATGGCAACATTGATGAAGAGTTGTATATGATGCAACCCGAAGGTTTTGTCGATCCTAAGGATGCCGATAAAGTATGCAAACTTCGCGTTCCATTTATGGATGAAGCAAGCATCTCGGAGTTGGAACCTTCATTTTGATCAAGTGATCAAGAGCTTTGGATTTGTTCCAAACTGCGCACGAGCTTGCATCTACAAGAAAGTGAGTGGGAGCTCGGTGACGTTTCTGGTACTATATGTGGATGACATATTGATTATTGGAAATGACATCAACATGTTTAACGATGTGAAGAGTTATTTGAACAAGTGTTTTTCAATGAAAGACCTAGGTGAAGCTGCTTATATATTGGGCATCAAAATCTATAGAGATAGACAAAGACGCCTGATAGCTTTAAGCCAGAGTACATACCTAGGCAAAGTTAAAGCAGTTCGAGAATGGATAAGGCAAAGAAAGGTTCAGTGCCTATGTTGTCAGGTAAGATATTGAGCAAGGCTCAGTGTCCAGCTACGGTAAATGATAGGGAATCTATGAGCAAAGTGCCTTATGCCTCGGCCATAGGTTCTATCATGTATGCCATGTTGTGTACTAGATCGGATGTGTCCAATGCTCTTAGTTTGACGCGAGATATCAAAGTGATCGAGTGGAACATCTTTGAGCCGTGAAGAACATCCTAAAGTACCTAAATAGAACTAAAGAAATGTTCTTAGTCTATGGGGGTGATGAACAGCTCGTCGTAAAAGGTTACGTCGACGCTAGTTTTGACACCGACAAGGATGATTCTAAATCTCAGACAGGATACGTTTATATTTTGAATGGAGGAGCTATGAGCTGGAGAAGCTGCAAGCAAAGCGTGATCGCGGGATCTATAGTAGAAGTGGAATACATGGCTGCTGCAGAAGCATCAAGTGAAGGAGTTTGGATCAGAAACTTCATCACTGAGCTTGGTGTGGTTCCAAGTGCATTGGACCCACTGGAGATATTGTGTGACAACACTGGCGCCATAGCACTCGCTAAGGAACCAAGCTATCATCCAAAGACCAAGCATATCAACCGCAAGTTTCATATAATACGTGATTATATAGCAGATGGAGATCTGAAGATTAGCAAAGTACATACGGATCTGAATGTCGCAGATCCATTGACTAAACCTCTTCCACGTGTAAAACATGATCAACACCTCAGTGCCATGGGTGTGAGATTGTTGCCAGATGTAAACTAGATTATTGACTCTAGTGCAAGTGGGAGACTGTTGGAATTATGCCCTAGAGGCAATAATAAAGATGTTATTATTATAATTCTTATTCATGATAATGTTTATATTCCATGCTAGAATTGTATTAAGCGGAAACTTTAATACTTGTGTGGTTTGTGAACAACACCGTGTCCCTAGTACGCCTCTATGGACTAGCTCATTGATTAATGATGGTTAAGGTTTCCTAACCATGGACATGAGTTGTCGATTAATAATGAGATCATATCATTGGGAGAATGATATGATGGATGCAGACAAACTAAAAGCAATTAGATCGTGTCATCGTGTTCGTCTTTGCGAAGCTTTTCTTATGTCAAATATTGTATTCCTTAGACCATGAGATAATACAACTCCCTGGTATCGGAAGAAAGCTTTGAGGTCATCAAACGTCATCCTATGAGAGGGTGATCATAAAGGTGTCTCTCAGGTGATCGGAAAGTATCTGTTGGGTTGTATGTATCGAGATGGGATTTGTCCCTCCCAAGACGGAGAGATATACTTCGGGCCCACTCGGTAATTGATATCAACACCGCTTGCAAGAATGTGGTTAAGGAGTTAATCACAAAGTGATATCGGATTACGGAATGAGTAAAGTACTTGCTGTGAACAAGATTGAACTAGGTATGACGGTACCGACGATCAAATCTCGGGCAAGTAAAATATCGCGAGACGAAGGGAATATATATATGGGATTGATTGAATCCTGGCATCGTGGTTCATCCGATATGATCGTCGATGAATGTGTGGGAGTCAATATGGGTTTCCAGACCCCGCTGTTGATTATTGATAGAAGATCATGTCTGCATATTCTCGAACCCGCAGGGTCACACACTTAACGTGTCTCGACGCTAGGATAGATTGGATAATTGGTTTATGAGTTTTTGTTGAGTCTCGGATGGGATCCGGGACATCACGAGAGGTTCGGAGTGGTCAGGAGAATAAGATTCATATAAGGTGCAGTTTTGGAGTTGAATTGTTCGGATTAATCGGTATTGTACCGAAGCTTCTAGAACCTTCGGAAGGGGACCAACGTGGCCCCACCTTCCGGGAGGGGCATGGGCCTATGAGGGAGTGCCCTGGACGCATTGGTCCAGGGCACAAGGCCCCATAGGGCCCAGCCGCCAAGAGAGGTTTAAACTCGAGATAGACCTTCTAGAAGGGGGTTTCCTTGCCCCCACTCCTTATCCTTTGGGGGCCGGTTTGGGCTTGGGGAGGGCTGGGCTGCGCCTCTATATAAAGAGGGTGGGCGCCAACCCCCACCTTCCCTCCAACCCTAGCGCCCTGCGCCCTCCTCTCCCTCCCGGCCTTGTAGGCGAAGCCTGCTGAAATTCTCCACCAATTGCACCGTGTCGCATTGTAGATCCAACCCATCTCTCCACCATACTTGCTGGACCAAGGAAGGAGGAGGCCGAGGTGCTGCGTGTGCATCTCACGGGCACCACCACTTGTGGTGCTAGATCGGATCGGATCGCGAGGAGGAGAAGCGAGTGCGACTACATCACCCACGTTAAACGAGCGTTCATGTCTTGAATCTTCAAGGGTATGAAGATCTAATCCAATCTCTCGTTGTTTGCATCTCCTAGATTAGGTCTTGGCTTTCCCTCTCGCATCCGTAGAAAATTTTGATTTACTATGCCGTGAAACCCTTGATGGTATCGAGCTAGATCTATGCGTAGATGTGTTTCACGAGTAGAACGCAACATGGTTGTTGCGGGCGTTGATGTTTTCTGTTGCAAGACTCTTGTTTGTGTTCTTCTTATGATGCGGGATAGTGATATTGAAGTGGTCTAGGCCAACCTTACGCGACGTCGTTCGCGAGACCGGCTCCGCACTTGACGTGTGGCTTGTTCCACACATGCGGCTGGTGGATGTCAGTTTCTCTCACTATAGTTGTCATGGGATTAACACCGGAGTTTGGCAACCATAATATCACCGTTGTGGCTTTCCGTAGGTAAGAATCATTCTTAGCATCTACTCCCATAAGCCACGTAAAACATGCAACAACAAAGTAGAGGCGTCTAACTTGTTTTTGCAGGGAGTGTTTTCTGTGATATGGTATGGCCCAAGATGTGATGTGTATAATGTATGCGATGATCATGTTTTGTAATGTTTCACGACTTGCATGTCGATGAGTACACAACCGGCAGGAGCCATATGGTTGTCTTTATAATTGTGTATGACCTGTGTCAACTTCTTATGCGCCATGTAATAGTTTCACTTTATCGCTAAGTAGTTAGCAATAGTTGTAGTTGCTATTCGTGGTGGAGGCAATCATGGTGGAGTGATGGAGATCATGCCGGAACGCACAAGATGGAGATCATTGCGCAAAGATTGGCTATACCTTGTCACATTAAAGTTATATGCATGTGATGTTTATCCTTTTATGTATCTTATTATGCTTAGATCGAGACGGTAGCATTATAAGATGATTCCTCACTTAAAGATCAAGATAAAAACTGTGTTCTCCCCAAGTATGTACCGTTGCGAAAGTTCGTCGTGTCCAAGCATCATGTGATGATCGGGTGCTATAGACTCTACGCTCACATACAATGGGTGCAAGCCAGTTTTGCACACGTGGAAATACTTGGGTCTAACTTGACGAGCCTAGCATGTACAGACATGGCCTCGAAACACAAGAACCAAAAGGTTAAGTATGAGTCATATAAATGATATGGGTCTAAGTTGACAACCATCTAGCTACTTCATGGACCCATAATCCAAGGTGGAACTACTCACGCATCATACCGGAGGTTGGCATGGTGATGAAGAAGGACTCCGGGATGATCTCTCCCCTCCGGCAGGGTGCTAGGAAGAGCTTTAGATCCCCCCAATCTAGGGACAATGGTAGCAGTGTCTATGGACTTTTTCGTGGAGATCTGATCGGGTCCTTAGGGTTTAGGTATAGGGGGCTTCTTATAGGCGAAGGGGGAGACCGAGGGGGTGCCCGAGGCGGCCGTACCCCCTAGGAGCGGGCCAGGCTTGGCCGCGCGGCAAAGGGTGTGGGCCCCTTGTGGCCCTCCTCCGTCTCATCTTATTGCTCCGTGTTCTCCTCGGTGAAATATTAACTTTGGCTTTTGTCCCGTCTAATTCGAACAATATTCATTTTCTGGATTTTCTGGAACCAAAAACAACAGAAACAGGCAACTAGCACTGTGGCATCTTGTTAATAGGTTAGTCCTAGAAAACATATAAAAATACCTCAAAGTGTAGACAAAGCAAAGCAAAGTGGATATTAAACAAGCATGGAACATCAAAAATTATAAATACGTTTATGACGTATCAATGACCGACTGCGGGAGCTCTGCCGAAACGCGGCTCTAGAAGGATTATCTACGCGATCTTGAGATCGGCAAGTGAATGACTACATCACCCACGAGAATCTTCTCTCGTTAACCGCTTTGGATCTTTGAGGGTTAGTACTCTATCGACTCGTTGCTACAATCTAGTAGATAGATCTTGGCTTGTGTGTGTTCATGCGATAGAATTTTTTGTTTTCCATGCTACGAACCCCTACACCCAGCCAAGGGGGGACCTAGGAGGACTGCTGCATGGGATGCCGCAGGGCCCCCTCCGCCACCCTGGGCAGGCTGGGAGCGGGGGTGTAGCGTCGGTCACAAACGGCGAGTGCTCTGACTCGTCATCATTGTCCGAGGACTCGTCCTTAGTCCCACTTCCACCTGTCCCCGGGCCGTCGCCATCTGGGGGAAGCGGGATATGGGGATCTAGCCACTAGGGCCGCCACGACCTTGTTGAGCTCCATTAGGAGGTCCCTTCGCACTCGGTCGAAAAAAAAGCGTGGCAGGGATTCTGAGAACACCGAGGGGTTCGGGCATAGGAGCCTTATTAGAACCGCCAGATGAAACACAAGGGAGCGCTCGTCAACCTCTAGTAACTTTCCCACTATATGGGAGATGAGATCAACAATCTCCGGCTTCTTGGCCTCCGTCGGAACCCCGAGCAGACAGACCAAAACCTGAGAAAGAGTGGCCACAGACTTGTGAACAGCCGAAGATGGCTTGATTGAGACCTTCAACTAATGGATTGGCAGCATGAATGATGAACCGCGGGCGCACATGCACAAGATCGCTATAGAGGGGATCGAAACTATGCAATCGGTGGCGGAGACATGGCGCACTAGCTACTCATGGCCCGGGAGTACCGCACTGAGATTGTCCTGAAGCAGGGCCTCAATAACCTTGATTGACAGGCGAATTTTTTTTAAATAATACGAATTAATTATTTAATTTGAGTTCTATTATGCGTTTTTTCGAAATTCCAGATCTAGGGCTTTGTCGGCCAGGGGCAAGCCGACTGGGCCAATCGGCCAGGCCCTTCGGCCCAGGGCCTGGCCGATTGGCCCAGTCGGCTTGCCCCTGGCCGACAAAGCCCTAGATCTGGAATTTCGAAAAAACGCATAATAGAACTCAAATTAAATAATTAATTCGTATTATTTAAAAAAAAATCGCGATTGACAGGGGGTTCTGGACCGGGAGCACTGTATGACCCTCACGCCAAGACCCCGCGTTGGCACGACCGCTTCCTCGGCAAGAAGCACCAAGTTCGTCGTGTTCCTGAAGTGTTGAGGCCCGGAGGCGAGCTTCCCATATGACCTCTGGTGGAAGAAGCGAAAGTGAGGCCCTATCCCGCAGTCCCTCGTAGCGACGACATGCTTTGGGCGGTGACTAGGAGAGGTGGCGCGAGGGGTGGTATCTTAGCGGCAGCGGGGACCGGCGGCCAGGGTGGAGGTAGGTTCCTTGGTGACCATGCGCCGGAGGCGGGCGACGGCTACAACATGTGTGTATCGTGGCGGCAATCTGTCTCGGCGGGGAGAGGCAGCATGGGCCACCGCTAGAGGGCTACGGGAACGCTGCACCATCAATACCATGAGGTACGAGCATGGTTTCCTTGGAGGCGAGAGGGCGGCGGCAGAGTCGACGACGGGTGGAAGAACAAAGGAGGTAGGCGGGGTGTAGGAGTGAACAGCGCACCGGCGTGGGGTTAGGGTTTCTTGGGGTTGGATATGAACAGGGATCCCACCTCCTTGGTGGGCCGGGCGTCGGCTGTCTAAGGCGCCGCCTCGCGTGTGACGCGGGCAGGACGTAAGGCGGGACACATATGTGTCGCCCGGTCTAGGCTACCAGCAAGCCGCAGCTCGCGAGCAGCCCGACAAGCAATCCGCTCTGCACCCTCCTGATGACCCGCAAGTATAGGGGTGCATTGTAGTACTTTCGATAAATAGGAGTGTCGATCCCAACAAGGAGCAGAAGGTGTTGACTAGTGGTTTGGAGCAGGAAATCTCTGTAAATACTTAGCAAACAGATCTTTAGGGTTTTTTGATAAAGCAAAGAAATAAAGTGCAAGTAAATAAAGACAGCAAATAATTGCATCAAGTGGCTCAATCCTTTCTTAGCAAAGGACAAGCCGGTTGTAATACTTATGAGGACCAAACGTTCTCGAGGACACATGGGAATACTGTCAAGTGCTTTCGTTTCATATAGTTGATTAATCTTCTTTGGTTTGATAAGTGTTGTGTGGGTGAACCTGTGATAATGTACCAACCTTACTAGGACTAATACATACTTGTGATTAAACCCCTTACAAGCATCCGCACCTAAAAGAAAGTAATTAAGATAAAAACCTAACCACAACTTTAAACTCTGAGATCCTACACTCCCTTGTGCAAAGGTTTCCTAATGGGGGTTCAGGTTTCTGTCACTCCAGCAACCCCACTATTAGTATTAAAGTACACAATGCATTCCCCTAGGCCCATAATTGGTGAAGTATCATGTAGTCGACGTTCACATGAAACCAATAGAAGAATAGCACCACAACTTAAATGTCAAACCATTGAATAATACCTCAACACAATTCCACTACTAACAACATGACTTCTCCCTTGTCCTCAAGAACTAAACAAACTATTCACGAGACATCATATGGATCAAGATCAGAGATGATATGATGATGAATAACAATCTGAACATAAACAATAATTCAATGGTTCCACTCACAAGCATCAACTACAAAGGTAATTAACACCAGGAAAGTTTCCCCTAAGAACTATGCAAGATTCAACACAATTGTTACATCGGGATGGAGTGGTGATGATGGTGCTGGTGGAGATGGTGGTGAGGATGATGATGATGATCCAGATGAAGTCTAGCTTGATGACGGTGTTGATGGCGACGATCTCCCTCCCCCGGAAGGAATTTCCCCGTTAGAAATCTATCTACCGGAGAGCTCTTTCTCTCTCGATAGTTTCTGCCCCGCACAAGAAGCTGAATCTTTCTGTGGTCGCTCCCAGTGTATTAGGGTTTCGAGGAGAATATATAGGCGAAAGGGCAGAGCAGGAGGTGGGCCAGGGTGGCCACACCCCTTGGTGGTGTGATGTAGGGTGGCCCGTGCATGGGGGGTGTGGGCCCCCTGTGGCCCATCTCAGCATTCCCTTCTGGCTTCCTTCGTCTTCTGGAAAAATAGGATTTT
Organism: Avena longiglumis; assembly: GCA_030063025.1. Taxonomy (NCBI): domain Eukaryota; kingdom Viridiplantae; phylum Streptophyta; class Magnoliopsida; order Poales; family Poaceae; genus Avena; species Avena longiglumis. The sequence continues at coordinate 447,178,226 of CP125974.1, read as the reverse complement.
CCATGTATTTTCTAGTATTTTCTGATCTTCATGAAAATTGCATCCAAACACCGCTTTTTCCATCATAATCCTGACTCCGGCAGTTCATCCTCCAAGAATCATCCATCATGCAAAAATAGATGAAATAACATAAGTATCACTTCTTAATAAGAAATATATCAATGAATAAAAGCAAATTATGATATAGAATAGTTATGCAAAATGGACGTATCAACTCCCCCCAAGCTTAGACCTCGCTTGTCCCCAAGCGAAAACTGATCTCAGTAAACATGCCCATAGGTTTATGGAGTGAAGTGTCGATAAAAAGAATATAGACAAGAAGCATCACACTTACCAATGCACAACTCATAATGGAAAGCAACTCACCATTATATAACTTAACTTGCAACGAGTATGTGAGTCACAATAAAGATTCATAAAGATACATCATAATTGGTAATGGCAAACTTTGTTCTTGGTCAGAGAACAGATGACAAATCATACTTGGTTTTCAATCAAAGCTTTTGTAAAGAAGTTTATAATAGGAGTCTTTTTTTCTCAAACATAAAAGGCTTTTCACAATGATGGCTTTCAAAGTAATACTCATTCAGATAAGAACAATGTGAAAAACAAGGAACATAAGAAACATGATTGAATAAATCATCATATGAATGATTGAAACACAACAACTCAAATGCTTGCTGGAGATATAAAGGAATGGGTTTACTAACTCAACTAAGAAGTAAAAGAAAGGCCCTTCATAGAGGAAATCATGGATTTCAAGTTTCATAAAGAGCTTTCAAAAGATTATGGTACTTACTAGCTTTGATCTCTCATTGCCCCTATCATAAGCATCTTGAGGTGATTAAGGTGAAAGTGAACAAAGATGGAGTATATGCTTGATGAAATATAAGTTGGCAATCTAATGTCCCTTGAGTACGAGAGCCACTCCTCATGCTACTCAACTTTAGTTACTGGTAAGTTCTTGTCATAGTAAGTACATGTGTATCATAGAGAACCGCCAACGGGGTACCCCTTTCTCCATGATACAGGAGCTATCCCATATCAAAATTACAAGGCAAGCAGACAATGAGCATCTCAGTAATCTTCTTATTTACCATGGGAAAATGGTGTTTTTTCTCTTCTTTCCTCTTTTTTATCTCTCTCTTTTTTATATAAGAAGAATGCTTCATAGATTGCTCACTATGGTGATGCTGCAAGTTTCCACCATGATTAGGCATGGATTAGGCTAGCGGCCCAGGAGTTTCTATAACACATATACATAACTCCATGGACTTACAAGCTCCCCTTTTATTTCACACCGAAGATATCCATAAACAAAAGAGCATGATATCAACAGGGTAGATATTTATATGTGTTGAAAGTGTCCCCGTGACAGCACAGTTCTGCTAATTCCCAACTTATAGGTGCAAGCATATACAACATAGATGACACAATGGTTCAAGTTTATTAAGGGAAGGAACATAAAGTGTGCCACCAAGTTCGTGAGAGCTTTACTAACCAATTTTCACATAACAAAGAATTTTTAATTTGAAAGGTAGATGAAACTCGAGAATTTACTTGGAATAGCAATAATGCTAATAGGTAGATATGGTGGACACAAATGGCAAGGTTTTTTTTCAAGGATTGTATGCACGAGAAGTATTCCCTCTCAGTACAGGTTTTTGGCTAGCAAGGCTGGGTAGCAAGCAAAAGAGTTGAAGGAAACAAGCAAACATACAAGTGATAAAGTCAATCATGCAATCTTCCTTGAAAACACAAAAGATATTAACTAAAGAATACTTTTCTTATGAGCCAATAAGAAAGAAAGAAAATGATATAAAATACCTGTAAGTGCTTTTATCTTTTCCTTTCAAACCTCAAAAAGTGTTGCTACTGAACAGAGCTCAGTTTGCCAAAACCAATTTAGATTTACTTGATGCTCCCAAAGTGATACCAATACTAATCAACAAGATCAATCATATAATAGAGATTGCAAACTAAAATAAGATGTGCAAAAAGTAAAATATGAAACTTCTCATTAATATTCCATAAAGGCACTCACACCAAGGGATACATAGATAACCAACTAAAGGAGAGATACTTACACAATGCAAACCATCACATATGATAACTTCTCTATTCAAGAAATGACTCTATTAAAAAGGTAAAAAGATGAAAGATAATGATGTGATACCGCGGCACTCCCCCAAGCTTGGAACAATCCAAGGGGATGCCAAAACCTGATGACGAATTACTCCTTCGGTGGTGGTGGTGTTCCCTTGATAAGCTTTTCAATCAGCTTCCTCAAGTCTTCAATCTCGAAGGTTAGAGTATGAATCAACTCTGAATTATGCTCAATGCAGTTCATGATCATGTCAGACCGAGAATCCTAGTCCTTGTTATTCTTTCCCCACTCTTCCTCCTTAGAGTGTTATTTCCCTGCATGGTTAGAACGAGGCATATCCCAACTAGAGGGCAACTTCCCTTTGGGCAACTTTTGGAATTACTGCTCATGTATAAGAGTATGGAAGGGGTTCTTGGCGCGTGGAGGAAGTGACCATGGAGCGAGGTGATACGTCCAATTTGCATCACCATTCTATATCATAATTTGCCTCTAGTCATTGATATATGTCTTATTATGACGTATTACTTATGTCTTTTTATCTGCTTATGCATGTTGGATGATTCTTGGAGGATGAACTGCCGGAGTCTGGATTCTAATGGAAAAAGAGGTGTTTTGATGCAATTTTGCGAAGATCGGAAAAATAACAGAAAAGTATGGGAAAATTATATTTTCCCAGAAGACGAAGGAAGCCAGAAGGGGAGGTGCAGAAGGGCCACAGGGGGCCCACATACCCCTAGGCGCGGGTCCCCCTAGGCCGCGCCTAGGGAAGGTGTGGCCCACCTACCCGGCCTTCGACTACACCCTCTCACCTATATCTTCCTCATGGAACCTTAATACCAGGGGAGCGACCACAGATATATTTCCGCCGCCGCTGCGGGGCGAAAAACACCGAGAGAGAAAGATCTCTCTGGCAGACAGATTTCTGCCGGGGAAATTCCTTCCTGGAGAAGGGAGATCGTCGCCGTCAACACTATCGTCAAGCTAGGATTCATCGGGATCATCATCATCATCATCCACACCATCATCTCCACCAGCACCATCATCACCACTCCATCCCGCTGTAACAATCGTGTTGGATACTTTCTTAGTTCATTAGGGGAAACTTTCCCGAAGTTAATTACTATTGTAGTTGATGCTTGTGAGTGGAACCATTGGATTATTGTTTATGTTCAGATTGTTATCCATTAACATATCATCTTTGATCTTGATCCATATGATGTCTCGTGAGTAGTTCGTTTAGTTCTTGAGGACATGGGATAAGTCATGTTGTTAGTAGTGGATTTGGGTTGAGTTATTATTCAATGGTTTAGTATTTAAGTTGTGGTGCTATTCTTCTAGTGGTGTCATGTGAACGTCTACTACATGATACTTCACCATTTATGGGCCTAGGGGAATGCATTGTGTATTTGGCTACTAATTGTGGGGTTGCCGGAGTGACAGAAACCTGAACCCCCGTTAGGACACCTTTGCACAAGGGAGCGTAGGATCTCTGTCGTAGTGGTAGCACGGCAGATGCCATGGGTAGGCTAAAGTATGGGGCCAATGGATGCTAGAGGGATCTGGGGAGGGAAGATGTAGTTGATTCTACACACAAACGACTAACATAAAGATCTTTATTTCTCCTCTCTTAGGCTACAAGTGCTCCTTGAGCTGTTTACACGAGGGGAAGATGAACTCTTACCAGCCTAACGGTACCAAAATGAGCCGATCCCCTTCTCAGAATCCAAGCCTCTCCTTATAAAGGGGCGCCTTGGTTCCTCTAGGGCTGACATGGCAAGCATATTCGAAGAATATGCTTGTCCCAATATAGTAACTCGGCAGCCTCCTTTCCGTGTCGCCCTTCTAATGACGGCAAGGTTTCAGAGAACCCCACCTGCACGCCTCGGGCTCCAGGACTGTCACCTCCGTGACCTCCTTCTTCCCTTCTGCCGCTCTGCGCCTTGTCCTTTGTGTTTTGCTCTATTCAGATTCTTCCTAGCCTGTGACTAGGGTTTGACTATAGGAACTTCCTTCTCCTGCAAGCTTCATATCATTCGGCCCTGTCTCTTAACTCGGCTTGGCCTTCACCTGCATTTATATTATTCGGGCTGACCCGACCGACTTAAATAGTACGTCGGCCGGGTAACGTATTTCTCTTCTCATAAGTGTCCTGCTCGCGCTTACCTCGGCCGACCTTTACAGGATTCGGCCGATTTAGACAGTAACTCGGAATTTGACGGGGAACTTCCTTTTGTCTTTCCCCATCCTGACCCTATCCGGGATCACCTCCCCAACATTAGTCCCGAAGCTGGTATGGTCCTGCCTATAACCTCGGTCGGGCCATATCAGTTTCCCAATACTCGTTTATCCTTGTTTCCGAGTTACTTTTCCGCCGTCCGAGGTATCCGCGCAGCTTCTCGCGTACGTCTCGTCCTACGTGTAACACTTATCATTGTTTCTCTAGTTTTTTGTTCCTCTACAGTGCCCATTGACAAGCTACAGTAATTACTGCGCTTTGTCGGCTACCGCAATGCCTCGCGACCGCTTTTACGTCGGGGGCCTGATCGTCTCCTGCATCGTGTGGTCGTTGGTGCGGCTCCACTCATCCTCGAGCGGTTATGCCTCACACACGATCTACACGGTTGGTGTCCGCACCCACGATCCCACTACCGCGCCAAGCCCACGCGGTTATAAAGAGGGGCACGGGGCTAGAGGAGTTACTTTCCTCCTTCGCTCCCCATTTCCCTTCTTCCTCCTTTCGCCCTTGCACCTGTTCGTGCTCCTGCGGCCGTGCGCTCGTCAGAATCTTCGACAGTGAGGCCCAAACTCCTCTGCTCCGTCGACCTCGTCCCCGTGCGCTTGCTCCGGCGCCGTCGCCGGTGAGTTTCTCTGGTCTCATCGCCTAGATTTCCCTCTAGATGCGTCTACCGCTTTCTAGATTTCCCGCGGCGGTTCCATTTCCGCTCCGCCGCTGTTTTCGCCTAGGACCATGACGGGGCCTTGCAGTTATAGGCTTTGATCCGCCGCTAGTTCCTCCTCGGTACATTCCTCCAGCGACCCTATGTCAAGCTCCGTTAGCGGCGCGCTCATCCAGGATGACGATGCAGCGTCTGGTCCAGAGCGGGGCTCCTGGCAAGGTTCCACCGTCACCCGCCGAGAGATTGAGTGGCTAATCAGAACCCGTCGTATTCCTGCCGAGGTAGCCTGTCGCTTACCCGGCAGCGAATCTACTCCCGTTTTAAACGAAGGCGAGTACGCCGTCTTTATGTCCCATTTCGCTCGCGGGTTTGGTCTTACTCTTAGCGATTTTGCTAGGGAATTCCTCGATTACTTCGGCCTGCAGCCGCACCATCTTCCGGCTAACGCCATTGCTTCTCTGTCCGCTTTTATCTCGGCCTCGGAAGGATAATTCGGCCTCTGGCCGTCTGTGCATGTATGGTCCAAGTTCTTCTAGATCCGATCCAATGTCGTTCCAGACAAATCCCTTGAACCTTCCGAGAAACTGCTTACCCAGTGTGGAGCCGCGTCCATCACACCTCGGAGGAAATCCGAGTTTCCTCGCGTCGCTGGTCTTGAGTCATGCAAAAAAATGGCATAGATCGTTTTTCTATGTCAAGAATTCTAGGAAGGAAGACAAGATTCGGCTCCCTGCCTTCTCCATCGGCCCTCCTACCAAGAAGAACTAGACTTATAATCCCAGGAAGAGCCATGCCCTGGCCGAGGCCTTTGAGATTTGGCTGAAGGAGCTGATCCGCGTCGGGTTACGTGGCGAGGATCTGATGACTACCTTCGTCAGCAGCCGAATCTGCCCTTTTCAGCAACGCACGCATAAGCTCTGCTATATGAGCGGACCCCTTGATCCCAATCGAGTCTCAACGGTTGAGCTCGATAATTATATTATTTTCAAGCGTGTCCAAGCTATCTTTAAGACGGAGATGCCGGAGGATTGGACCTGGGGACTGAAACCGTTCACCCGTGGGAACCCCCCTCCCGAGATAAATTCATGCATTTATGTTTTGTCCCCCAATTGCGTTTGTGATTCCTTTTGCTAATTCCTTTGTCTCTTTTCTTGCAGAGATTTGCGGAGCAGAAGATTGAAGATGCCGAGGTTTTTGCCCTCCCGTGGACCGCAGATCGGAACACCCCGGATAGCGGGGAACCTGACTCGGAGGAGTTCGTTCCCAAGTCGGACCTCGCTCCGGCTCGTGTCCGTGGCAAGACCTCGTCTCACGAGGAGGAAGGTGATTCGGACGATGTCCAAATTCTTGAGGTAGTTGCCGCAATGCCTATCTCTTATGCATTTCCGGCTTCTGCTTCCCCAGCTAATCGGGCCGGTCAGGTGCACGATGACGAGCCTCTCGCCTCCCAACCTCATGCTACCTCACGGAAGCATGCCGCTCCAACGGGTGCCTTCGAAGCCGCCCCCAAGAAGCGAACTAAAAAGTCATCCCAGCATCTTCCGAAGCGTAAAACTATGCCCGGAGTTACTGGGTACGCTCATTTTCATTTGTATTTCTTATTTCTCTTTTTCTGTCCTTTGATTTGACTTTCTGTGCTTTTGCAGCGCTCCTCTTTCTGTTAAGCCCAGTGGTCCAAGCATGACGAGTCATACTACTCGACTTCCTTCTCCTCCGCTTCCTGAAGACACCAGAGTTCCTAGTCCAGCTCGCGTGGACTCACCTCCTTCTCCGAGTCAAACCTTACCTCGGCAAGATGCACCCGTGGTTAGCGTTGCTGATGCCAACGTAACCCGGACAGTTGATCCTCCTTCCGAACCCGCTGCCCCCATCGTGAACCCCGGAGTTTCCCCCGAGACTCCTTTGGCCCGCGCAGTTTCAACCACAACTCCAACTCCAGCCGAGGATATCACCATCTCGGCGCCCTCAGAAACTATAGTTCCTCCTGTTTCCAAAGACACCTCCCCTAGTGCCGAGGTAACGGCTCCTGCCGACGCCTCTTCTAAGGCCAAGAAGGTCGTCGTCACCAAACCTCCCTCATCTCAGAAAGGGATTTCTAGCTCTTCTCAGCCTACAATTGCTAATGCACTCTGCAAGGGGGTTTCTTCTGCCAAGACCATTGTCACATCGGCCGCTGATACTCAGCTCGCTCTTCACAAGAGTCCCGCGGCGGCGGTGGCTACACAACACGTCCGAGGTAAAGTCCTGACTCGTACTGAGAGTGGGAACAGCCTTGGCTCGTTGGTTGAGTATGCCAATAATTGGAACGCTGCTGATCAGCTCGAGGGCAATCCAAGCAGTCAGCCATTTCAACTCTCCGACATCAACAATCGCTTGCATATGGCTGCCAAGATCGTTCTTGATAGCGATAAGATGAATGAGGTAATTGTTTTTATTGATGTTTGATTAGTCATTCGAATGATATTATATATACTCTAGTCCCCGAAGCTTGTAACCGAATAACTTATTATTCGTTTGGAAGTTTTATTAGGCTTTGCCTGGTTCAGTGTTGTCTTAGTGTTCGAATATCCAGCCACCTAGGTTCGAATTAAGCTTTGCTTGATTCGGGTCTGTTCTTAGCTTCGAATATCCAACCACCTAGATCTGAGTTATGCTTTGCTTAATTCGGATCTGTCCTAGTGTTCAAATATCCAGCTACCTAGGTCCGAGTTAAGCTTTGCCTGATTCGGATATGTCTTAGCTTCGAATATCCAGCCACCTAGATCTAAGTTATGCTTTGCTTAATTCGGATCTGTCCTAGTGTTCAAATATCCAGCCACCTAGGTCCGAGTTAAGCTTTTGCTTGATTCGGATCTGGCTTAGCTTCGAATATCCATCCACCTAGGTCCGAGTTAAGCTTTGCTTGATTCGGATCTGTCTGAGCTTTGAGTATCTCACTGCTATTTATTTTGTTGCTTAGGTTGCGCATGATCGGCGGACCGCCGAATTCCAAAGGCTGCTTTTCTCACATAAGAAATTGCAAGATAAGTATGAAAAAGTCATTCCCGTGGTGAAGAAAGCTGGTAAGTTAGCAAACTTTTGTATTGTCCCTAAAGTTCTTATTGTTTTGGACTTGAGATGTTAACTCATTTTCTTGGTGAATAGGTAATATCAACAATCTTAATATCCGTCTTGAGAAGAAAGTCAAGGCCCTAGAAGGTTAGTTACCCTTTTTCTTTACAGATTTATGTTCGAAACTTACCCCGAGTTCCTTTTAACCTTTTAGCTTTGGTATAGCCGAGTTACAAACTCTTGCAGCGTCCCATCAAGAATGCATACCCATGCCTGATATGATGCTGCATTTTTTAGAACAAGCCGCTACTCACTCAGCGCAGCTGAAAGAGAAAGATGACGAGATAATTCGCTTGCATGCCGAGGTGGAGTCCCTCAAGCTCTCTCAGAAGTCTGAGTTAGAGAAAGTTGACCAGGAGTTCTCCGAAGAGAAGAATCGGCTAGCTCTGCAATTGCAGAAAAATAAAGAACTCCTCGAGGCTGCCGAACTCAAGACACGGGCGATGAGCGAAGAGATCACTCGCTTTGAGAAGATCAAGGGTGATTGGGCTCAAGATCTTGAGAGAATGTTGAGCTATATTCATCGTAAGTCTCTGACCGTGGCCGAGTTATCTTCTTCTCTTTCTTACTGTTGACCGGTATACTTTTATTTTGCGTAGACCATTTTCCAGAAGCTAAGCCCGTGAGCTCTAGAGCGGTGATTAATGCTCGTGTGCACCGAGGTGTCCCCGCAGATGCGAGCCCGGAATACTCGATGGAAGACTTCTTGGTTGCCGTTGGCGCTGCCGTTGGTCCGATGAAGATTATGGGCAGGGATTTGGTGCAGGCAGCCATCCGGGCCTACCATGTTCTCTGGCTGAATACTTCTGGAACTCCTGATATTGATGAGATCAAGATACTGGTGGAAATATTGATGGCATCTCAGAACCATTTAAATCTCTGGAGGGAGTCCGCTGGACGAGCTGGTGCTGATATGGCGCTCACAGTCATTATGTCATGGTACGAGGATATTTCGCTCGATACCTTGATAAATTTGCGCACTGGCTCCCATTGGGTTGAGGATCCAGAATTCGTCGCTCACTGACAAGCTCGTGCCTTCCATCTTGTTTAGTATGCTGACGCACATAACTGGATTGAAGGGCCGAGTTTTCTTTCAAACCCGGTGGATGACGTCGTAGTCGAAGATGCCTCTGATGATAATTCAGCCGACCAGGGTGAGGATGAGGGTGACTCGGACACTTCTGGTGATTCCAGCGCAAGCTCGGATGGGGACGGCGACGCGCGATCATCCTCCAAAGGGACTGGGCATTCTCAAGCTCAAGCTAATGTTTCTCAACAGCCCCGGGCTTCCCCCTAAGTCGCTCCTGGTTCTGTGGAGGGCGAAGCAACTTCGGCTGAGGTGTCGTCTACCTCGGAGCGCCTAGTTCCTGACCAAGTCACTGCCCCTTAGGTTCAAAAAATTTCTTTTCCCCGGTATGCGGGGCGTATGATGTGTATGAAACAATTGTCCTACTTTCTGTGTGGTATGAACCTCTTTTGCCTTTTGCCGCTGAGGCACGTATGATGGTGATCGTTATTAGTCTGTCTAAACAGATCTTGTTGGTTTAAATCTTGACTTTGGTGGCCTAAACAGATCTTGTTGGTTTAAATCTTGACTTTGGTGGCCTTCAATCTCATAAGTTCGGATTGCGTGTTTTCAGTTGACCCATCTTAATTTGGGTCAACCATTGTGTTGTTGATCTCTATCCGAGCTATAAATCTCGAAGCCCATATTTGGGGAAATCGAAATAATATCGTTCAAGGTAACTTCTGACCTACCGTTCGGGGTGCCGAAGTTTAATTCCCATTTTTGTGACGGGTGACCATCATGGGGCAATTCCCTAGTTAGTGTTCTAGAAATCGTGCTTTTAATACCTAATTCATGATAAGGGATAATATATTATAGTCCCTGAGTTCCCTGCTCGAGGTCCTGAAATTCAACACATAATTCAGGAATAAAAATAACGTTGGGCAGTCCCCGTGCCACTGCTCAAAGTGCATAACTCAAAGTGCCGAGGTTTAGTACATAATCCATAAATGAGAAATAACATAGGGCAGTCCCCGAGTCGCTGCCCGAGGTGCCGAGGTTTAATACATAACCCAAAATGAAAAATAACATAGGGCAGTCCCCAAGTCACTGCTCAAGGTGCCGAGGTTTGATACATAACCCAAAATAAGAAATAACATAGAGCAGTCCCCGAGTCACTGCTCAAGGTGCCGAGGTTTGATACATAACCCAAAATAAGAACTAACATAGAGAAGTCCCCGAGTCACTTCTCAAGGTGCCGAGGTTTAATACATAGTCGAAGCGTCACATTAAAACGTATCATAAATGACTCCTACGAGTAAAATAGGCGAAGTAAAGCTATGTTCCATGGTCTTTTCGATTCCTCACCATCTTTGTTTGCCTTGTTCTTTTCTGATGACTGAGCATCAATTAGGTAATATGCATCATTGTGCAATGCTTTGCTCACGATGAATGGTCCTTCCCATGGTGGCGATAGTTTGTGCATGCCGGCTGTGCGTTGCACTAGCCGAAGGACCAAATATCCTTCTTTAAACACTCGTGGATTGACTTTCTTGCTGTGATATCGTCGTAAGTCTTGCTGATGGATAGCTGATCTTGATAGTGCCAACTCCCTGGCTTCTTCTAGCAGATCAACATCATCTTGCCGAGCTATCTCATTTACCTCAGTGGTTGTATACTGGGTAACTCTTGGCGAGTCATGTATTATGTCGGTTTGGAAGCTTGCACTCCATATACCAGAAAAAATGGGGTATACCCTGTTGACCTATTCGGGGTAGTTCTGAGGCTCCATAGTACTGCTGGTAGTTCCTCGATCCAACACCCTGCGGACCTTTGCAGTGGTTCGACGAGTCATGGTTTTATTCCAGACAATACTAGTCCATTGGATCTTTCTACTTGCCCATTAGATGCTGGGTGAGACACCGAGGCGACATCTAGTCTTATGTGTTTTTCTTGACAGAATCTAGCAAAATCTCCTTCAGCAAAGTTTGTTCCATTGTCTGTAATAACACTGTGTGGGTAATCATATCTCAAGATAATATCTTTAAGGAATTTTACTGCTGTGAGTCCATCACATTTTTTTATTGGTTTCATTCAATCCATTTTGTGAATTTGTTGACCATGACTAAGATGTGGGTCATCCCGCCCCGGGCCGGCTTGAATGGTCCCACCATATCTAAACACCATACAGAAAACGGCCAAGTAATTGGTATCGTTTTTAACTCGGACGATGGCATATGTATCTTGCTGGCATATCTCTGGCAACCATTACATTTTTCCACCAGTTCTTTGGCCTCTTTCAACGCTGTTGGCCAATAAAATCCATGCCTGAATGCTTTGGCCACTAAAGCTCTGGATGAGGCGTGATGCCCGCATTCTCCTTGATGTATATCTAGGAGGATCTCCTGGCCTTCCGCCGAATCCACACATCTTTGCAACACGCTTGTGATGCTCCTTTAATACAGCTCATTGTTTATGATTGTATAAGCTTTAGCTCTTCTCACTGTCTATCTAGCCAATACCTTGTTATTCGGCAAAGTCGCATCTTTAAGGAAGGAAAATATGGGTTGCGCCCATGTTGGCATGATTTTCTCTGGGATAATCTCATTATCTATTTCCATATTTTCTGCCGACATAACCACCTCAGATTTTTCCATATCCATCCGTGCATCGGTCGGGTTCAATTTCGGAAACTCCGGGTTATATTCTTTGTCAACTTCCATCGGCATACTATCTTCTCTTGATTTTGCCGGAATAAAGATGGATTCGGACTCTGGTGATGGTGTTATTGATGGTTTTCTCAGGTGCTCTAGGGCGATACCTGGGGAATTGATTGCCTGGTTGATCCGAGTTTTGACAGCGTGTCTGCAGCGTCGTTTTCTGCCCGAGGTATATGATGAAATTCACATCCATCGAAGTATCCACTGAGTTTTTGTGCATGGAATCTATATAAGGCCATATTGGCATCTAGCGCATCCCAATTGCCTGATACTTGTTGTACTACTAGATCTGAATATCCGTAGCATAAGATCCGGCGTATCCCAATCTCTTTTGCCACCTTCAATCCATGGACGAGTGCTTTGTACTCGGCTACATTGTTTGAACAGGCAAAATGTATTTGTAGCACATATTTCAGCTGATCTCTTTTTGGTGAGGTTAACACTATTCCCGCCCCCAAGCCATTCCTCAGCTTGGAACCGTCGAAGTGCATTGTCCAATAATTCGGATCTGGTAATGGTGGCTCATATTGTACCTCGGCCCAATCCACAAAGAAGTCGGCCACAGCCTGAGATTTAATTGCATCTCGCCTATCGAATTGCGGAGCATAAGGTGACAATTCAATTGCCCATTTTGCTATTCGGCCTCTTGCATCTTTGTTGCTCAATATGTCGGCTATGGGCGCTTCACAGATCACTTTGATCGGGTGCTCTTCGAAGTAATGTTTAAGTTTCTTTGTCGACATGTACACTCCATATGCCATCTTCTGATAATGTGGGTAGTTCTGCTTTGAGGCTGATAGTACCTCACTTAGGTAATATACCGGCCTTTGTACTGATTTATCATCTTCAATTCGTTCCACCACGATCACAGCACTTACTACTCTGTTTGTGGCGGCTATGTAAAGTAACATAGGCTCTTTTGACAATGGAGAGGCCAGGATTGGCGCTGTGACCAACATCTTCTTCAGTTCATGGAACGCATTATCTGCTTGTGGTGTCCAAATGAACTTATCAGATTTTTTCATCAGTTGATAAAGTGGTATTGCCTTCTCTCCCAGCTGACATACAAATCGGCTAAGCGAGGCCAGGCAACCTGTGAACTTCTGTACGTCATTTAGACATCTCGGAAATTCCATCCTTTCTACTGCTCTTATCTTAGTTGGGTTGGCCTCTATACCTCGGCTAGATACGAGAAAACCGAGTAGTTTTCCAGCCGGTACACTGAAGGTGCATTTTTCCAGGTTAAGCTTCATTCGGAACCTTCTCAAGTTCGCGAATGTCTGCCGAATATCATCTAGTAGCATTTTGCTTTCTTTGGTTTTGATAACCACATCATCTACATATACTTGTACATTTTTTCCTATCTGGTCATGCGGACATTTTGCATACATCTGCAGTACGTTGCCCTGCATTATGCAGGCAGAATGGCTGTGCGATAGCAATAAGCCCGTCTGGGGGTAATAATGATCTTTATTTGATCGGCGGATTTAATGGTATCGGTGAAAACCGAATCTGGCGTCTACAAATGATAACAGCTCACAACCAGCGGTTGAATCAATGACCTGGTCTATTCTAGGTAAAGGAAAAGGATCTTTTGGACACGCCTTGTTCAGGTTCGTGTAATCAATACACATTCGCCATACGACGGCTACATTTGGATCGTCCTTTTTCTTTTCTACCAACACCGGGTTTGATAACCAATTCGGATAAAGCACTTCCATGATGAACCCGGCCGCTGGGAGCCGAGCTATCTCATCCCCTATTATTTTTCTCCTGTCTTCGGCGAAGAGGTGGAGAGGTTGCTTCACCGGCCTTGCTCCTGGCCTTACATGCAGAGAGTGCTTAGCCAACTCCCTCGTCACACCTTGCAGGTCTTGAGTTGACCATGCAAAGATGTCCCGATTCTCACGGAGGAAGTTGGTGAGCTCGCCTTCCTATTTGGCATCTAGGCTGGCACCAATTGTGATGGTGCGTTCTGGGAACTGCTCATCTATCTGGACTTTTTTTGTTTCTTTAGTCGGCTGGAAAGAAACACTTCCATGCGGGTTGGCCAATGCCAGCATATTCAGTTGTGCTGACTGAGCGAGGGCCTCTACCTCCTGAATCCTTCTTTTATCTCTTGCGATTACCAATGACTCGGCCAGGTTTGATCCGGCTGAAGCACATTCCATTGACTTCCTGTAATCTCCTGCTACAGTTATCACCGCTTGTGGTCCGGGTAGCTTCATTTTCAAGTATGTGATGTGGAAGCTACTCATGAATTTGGCCAACGCTGGTCGCCCGAGTAAAGCATGATAGCAACTTTCTAGATCCACCACCTCAAACTCTAAATTTTCCGCTCTGCAGTTTTCCCTTGTGCCGAATAACACATCTACTCGAACCTTCCCAATGGGTTCGCATGAAAGTCCCGACACTATCCCATGGAATGTGGTTCTTGTGGATTGCAGCATATTCTGCGATATTCCGAGTTTATGCATTGTATCTTTGTACATGATATTGATACTGCTCCCATTGTCAATGAGTACTTTTGAGAATTTCACATTAATGTTGGGCCCGACAAATGTCGGATCTAGCACAAGTGCATATGACCCCGGACTCGGCATTATTTTTGGGTGATCTTTTATACTCCAAGTTACTTCTTGATCTGACCAAGGCACATATCTTGGTACGGCCGGCATAACTGCATTCACTTCCATATGCTGGCGCTGTACACTTTGCATGTCTTGTTGTTCTGTTGTAAACACACAATATGATTGATGATGCTCCCTGTAATCATTGCGTTCATTGTTTCCAGGGTTAATTCTTCCATTCTGACCCTGATTTATCACTTGATGCACTACATCCCTCCGATCCGAGTTATCATACCTCGGAGGAGGAGGGGGTAACATTAACTGTTGTGCATTTGCCCCAGTCAATTGCGGCTGATGCTGCTGATGCGCCTGATGGGAAGGTGCTTGTATTCCTGTCGGGTTTCCCATTGCGTTTTTCATCCAAGCGCATTGCCGGGTTGTGTGATTAGCCGGCTTGGCTGGGTTTGGAGCGTGAAATTTACATGGTTGATCCAACATGGATTCAAACGTGTACTTTGGCCTCTCCTGCCATTGCTTCTTCTGTTCTGGCGTCCACTGTCTTTTCCCTTCATTCCTTGGTGTCCATTGCTGAGGATCATTCTTCTGCCGCTGACTGTTTCCATGACTCGGCTGATCTTGTACTACTGCTGCCACCTGATTAGAGGCATATCTGTAATCTGGTATTTCCTCTCTTCTTCTACCTATGAACTCGTTGCGCCTCGATGATCCAGCCACATCTCTTGCATATTGATCCTGATGCTCTCAATGGTCTGCCGACATTAACTCTGGTTGCGTCGGATCTCCCAATGCATATGAATCTGCTATCCTGATGGTTTCCGCCAAAGTGGTTGACATATCTCTTTGTAATCGCTGCCACAGGACACTGGCATATCTGCACCCTTGAGCGAACCAAGCTATCGCGTGTGACTCTATAACTCCCTCGCATGAGTTCCTGAGGTTACACCACCGAGTCAAAAATTCTCTGTCTGTTTCATTCGGCCTTTGCTTGCACATTGCTAGCTGTTGTGGCCTGTTTGTCCTTTTGTAAGTAATGGTGAAGTTGCTGACAAACATCTCTTCAAAATCTAACTAACAGTTGATGCTGCCTGGAGGCAGATTATTCAGCCATACTCTGGCTGGTCCTTCCAGCATCTGCGGGACATATCTCACTGCCCATCGCAAGTTTCTGCTCGCTATTTTTACAGCCGTGGCATAGTCAGTCAACCAATCCTGTGGTTTGGTGCTCCCATTGTATGTTTTCGTGACTCTTGCTAGTTGAAAGTTCGGCACTGGTGGCTCTCCCATGATCCGGGGTCCAAAACATGCTGGACCCGGCGGACCCTGTTCTTCTAATAACTCGGACCGGTACAGCCGGTCCAGTTTCAGTCTTGCATCACTTGATGGCGAGTCTCTGTACATAATTCTTTCCTGCATTCCATATTGGTTATTTCCACCATGACCCGCATATTCCATATCTGAGTAACCTTCATTGTATCTCTCATTTGCTTGATTGCGGCGTGTTGGTATCACTTCTCTTTCCTGACGAGGTTCATACCTCGGCTGTGGATTGGGCGGCAGATCTCTCCTTCCTTCGGCCGGGGTATTGTTCTCATGATTTCCTCTTCCGAGGTCTCCGTTACCTCGGCTCCCGTTGCCTCTGTCGGCATGGTGGGGGTTTCTTTCACCATCGTTATCTCGGCTTCCATTGCCTCTGTTCTCATTAATCTTTTCAGCTACTGCCTCATCATATGGTACAATCTGCTTGTTTCTTCTTCCTGAAGTTACCGCTCTATCTCTCCGCGCATTGTTTACGGGTGAAGATGCAGCTGCCACTAAAATGGCAGGTGCTGCTCCAGCTGAATGAACCATTCGTGAGGCACCAGGTCTTGTCAGGTCTGCCTTAAGCATTTCCTCATTCTGCTGGTTCGCAATGCGCACCAGCTCATTCACTCTTTCTTGCTGTTTCTGACGGGCTTCACCGGTCAGCCCTTCCAATTCTAGTGCCACGGCATTCGCTGCCCTTAGGTTTTTCGCCGGGGTGTTATACCTCGGCAAACCTAGATCAGCTGAATCTGCTTTATGAGCTTCATGCTCTTTGTTGATATCATTCATGAGGTTTTTTCCTCTTAATCTTAACTCATCAACCCGCTCAGGGTCAACATCTAGCTTATTTGCCTTAGCATATTCTCGCAGGGTCCTGTTTAGGGACTCCCGCAATGCCGACACCTTTTTTTGCTTCTACAAGTACTTTCTTCCTAGCCTCTTCTAACTCTGCCTGAGCATTAGCCGGATCAAGTATCGGTGCCACAGGCGTATTCAAGTTATCTATAGTTCCCTGGAGAATATTTTCTGGTCTTTCCAGAGGTGGCCATCTTACCCTTGGTGCCCTTGGGGTTGTCTCCTGCACCTCGGCTGGCTTTGCTGCCGAAGGATCTACCTCGGTGGGCTATGGAGCTGCCTGCCTTGTGGTCACCTATCCTCCCATCGCCGGGTCCTTGCTTGATCCGGCACCCCCTGCTGCTACCTGCACTCCTGCTGTGACCATTACCTCGATCTTTGCTGGCGTTCCCCACGGACCGTTCGCGACCGAGGGAGGCTCTCCTGCAAAAATGACTCTCTGAGGGTAGACGCAGGAGATGTCGACGCCGACGTAGATCTGGTGCATGCCCAGGTTGATGAAGACGCCGTTGTCTGGGGGAGTTTTTCCCCTGAAGCTGTCTGCGTTATCGCTGACATAGTCACAGAGATCAAATCTCTGAACTAAGCCAGAGACCACGCGCTCGCCAGTGTGGACGAAGTTTCCCGTCCGGATCTTGACTCCAGCTAGCACCGCTGCTAGACCCACGGTGGGCGCCAACTGTCGTGGTGGTAGCACGGCAGATGCCATGGGTAGGCTAAAGTATGGGGCCAATGGATGCTAGAGGGATCTGGGGAGGGAAGATGTAGTTGATTCTACACACAAACGACTAAAATAAAGATCTTTATTTCTCCTCTCTTAGGCTACAAGTGCTCCTTGAGCTGTTTACAAGAGGGGAAGATGGACTCTTACCAGCCTAACGGTACCAAAATGAGCCGATCCCCTTCTCAGAATCCAAGCCTCTCCTTATAAAGGGGTGCCTTGGTTCCTCTAGGGCTGACATGGCAAGCATATTAGAAGAATATGCTTGTGCCAATATAGTAACTCGGCGGCCTCCTTTCCGTGTCGCTCTTCTAATGACGGCAAGGTTTCAGAGAACCCCACCTGCACGCCTCGGGCTCCAGGACTGTCACCTCCGTGACCTCCTTCTGCCCTTCTGCCGCTCTGCGCCTTGTCCTTTGTGTTTGGCTGTATTCAGATTCTTCCTAGCCTGTGACTAGGGTTTGACTATAGGCACTTCCTTCTCCTGCAAGCTTCATGTCATTCGGCCCTGTCTCGCTTAACTCGGCTTGGCCTTCACCTGCATTTAGATTATTCGGGCTGACCCGGCCGACTTAAACAGTACGTCGGTCGGGTAACGTATTGCTCTTCTCATAAGTGTCCTTCCCGCGCTTACCTCGGCCGACCTTTACAGGATTTGGCCGATTTAGACAGTAACTCGGAATTTGACGGGGAACTTCCTTTTGCCTTTCCCCGTCCTGACCCTATCCGGGGTCACCTCCCCAACAATCTCAGAGTTTAAGGTTGTGGTTAGGTTTATATCTTAATTACTTTCCTATAGTTGTGGATGCTTACAAGGGGTTTAATCACAAGTTTGTATTAGTCCTAGTAAGGTCGGTACATTATCACAGGTTCACCCACACAACACTTACAAAACCAAAGAAGAGTACTCAGCTATTTGAAGCGAAAGCACTTGACAGAATTCCCATGTGTCCTCGAGAACGTTTGGTCCTTATAAGTATTTCCACCGGCTTGTCCTTTGCTAATAAAGGATTTGGCCACTTGTTGCGTTTGCTCGTTGTCTTTATTACTTGCACCTTGTTTTGTTGCTTTATCAGAAAACCCCTAAAGATATGTTTGCTAAGTATTTACAGAGAGTTCCTGCTCCACACCACTAGTAAACACCTTCTGCTCCTCGTTGGGATCGACACTCCTATTTATCGAAAGTACTGCGATACAACCCCTATACTTGTGGGTCATCAAGACTATTTCTAGCGCCGTTGCTAGGGAGTGAAGCGCTATTGAAGAGTGGAACTGGTAAGGGAAACTTCTACTATGAGTATTGCTTTTGTTTCTGTTTGTTGCTTTGTTTCCAATATGGATAACCCACTTGGTGTTCTGTTTGGGAAAACTACTACCACTATTAGGGTAGTAGATGAACCACCACCTGTTGAGCTAGATCCTTTTAAGATACCTACAAGTATTTTTGATTGTGTTATGGATAATTATTATTTAGGGGATGGAACTGTCCACCCTGGTGATCATTTGCTTTTTATCCATGAATTATGCGGGTTTTTTAAGTGTGCAGGTATCACAACTGAATAGGTGAAGAAGAAGTTACTCTCCATATCCTTGAAAGGGAGAGCTGAAGAATGGTATAAGCTGCTGAAGAATGGACAATCCATGGAATGGGAGGAAATGACATCTCTCTTTTACTCTAAATTTTATCCTCCCAGTGAGATTCATAAGGATAGAAAACTGATATATAATTTTTGGCCTCGTGATGGGGAGAGAGTACAGCTCAAGCTTGGGGGAGATTGAAGTTACTAATGCTTAAATGTCCTATTCATGAACTCCCTAACAATATTATCATCCATAACTTTTATGCTAGGCTTTCTCTTCATGATAAAGATTTACTAGATGCTTCTTGTGCTGGATCATTCACACGTATGAAGGAACAAGCTAAATGGGATCTCTAGACCGTATTCAAGAGAACACTGAAGCTTGGGAGAATGACAAAGGAAGAAAGTCAGGTATAAACTATGATTATGAATGCATTAAATCTTTTATGGGAACTGATGACTTCCGTGATATTAGTAATGAGTTTGGTCTTGATCCTCAAGTTCTTGCAAAATGTTTTAAGGCCTTTTCCTCTTATATTGAAATTCCCAATAAAGAGTGGGACAAATACCATGCTCCTAATAAAGACATTGTTACCCATGTTCCTGCTAGCATAGAGGTTTGTACTGTTGATCCTATTTTCCCTGAACCTTATGTTGAGAAAATCCCTTTTCCTACAAAGGTAAAGGAACATTCTATCATAGCTAATGTGGTTAGCAAAAGTGCAAAGAAAACCGTGGAGTCAGATGAGCAAATTAATATTGATCCTGTGGTAGCTATTGTGAAAGATCTTGTCACTATAAATATAGAGGATGAGCACATTGTCTTCTGTGAAGACGCTACTAATATTGTTTCTCATCCTAAAAAAGCTAGAAAGCTAGTATCCCTGTGCTTTCTGTTAGAATTGGTAATCATAGCTATTATGGTTTGTGTGATATTGGTGCTAGTTCTAGTGCTATTCCTTATGAGCTTTACAGGGAAATTATGCATGAAATTGGTCCTTGTGAGCTTGAGGACATTGATGTGGTTATTCACCTTGCTAATAGAGAGACAGTCTGTCCCATTGGCATCGTAAGAGATGTGGAGGTTCTTTGTGGTAAGATTAAATATCCTGCTGATTTTCTAGTACTTGGTAAAGAAGCTAGTAAAACCTATCCTATCATTTTTGGTAGACCCTTCTTGAATACTTGTGGGGCTATCATAGACTGTAGGAAGGAAAAAGTTTTGACTATGTTTAATGGAGAGTCTTATGAGTTTAATTTTTCAAATTTTCTAAAACTCCTTATGAAAATGAACTGCCTAATGAGGATTTCAGGGTTGAACAACTTTCAGCTATTTCTCTTGCTCCTAACAATGCCTTGCAGCAGTTTATGGAAGATCATGAAAGCGATGTCTTCATGAAGGAAACAAATGAGATTGACGAGGTTTTTCTTCGTCAGCCGGAGCAAATTAAGCATAATCTACCTATGGAAGATTTGGGAACCACACTACCACCTAAAGGGGACCCTATTTTCGAATTAAAACCTTTACCTGATAATCTTAAATATGCTTATCTTGATGATAATAAAGTATGTCCTGTTATTATTAGTTCTAAACTTTTAGGAAAGGAAGAAGAGAGGTTACTGGAAATACTGAAGAAACACCAAGGAGCTATGGGTTATACTCTTGATGATCTAAAAGGGATTTCTCCTACTATATGTCAGCATGCTATTAATATAGAACCTGATGCAAAACCAGTTGTTGAGCACCAACTCCGTCTAAATCCTAGGATGAAGGATGTGGTAAGAAATGAGGTATTAAAACTCCTTGATGCTGGTATTATTTACCCTATTGCTGATAGCCAATGGGTTAGCCTTGTTCATTGTGTCCCCGAGAAAGGGGGAATAACTGTTGTGCCTAATGAAAATAATGATCTTATACCCCAAAGATTAGTGGTTGGGTATAGGATGTGCATTGATTTTAGAAAGGTTAATAAAGTTACTAAGAAAGATCATTATCCTTTGCCCTTTATTGATCAAATGCTTGAGAGGTTGTCCAAAAAGACTCACATTTGTTTTCTTGATGGTTATTCTGGGATTTCTCAGATTGCTGTGAAAGCACAAGACCAAGAGAAAACTACTTTCACTTGTCCTTATGGTGCTTATGCTTATAGGCGTATGCATTTTTGGTTTATGTAATGCTCCTTCTACCTTTTAGAGATGTATGTCTGCTATTTTTCATGGTTTTTGCGAAGAAATTGTGGAGGTTTTCATGGACGATTTCTCCATCTATGGAACTTCTTTTGATAACTATTTGCACAACCTTGATAAAGTTTTGCAGAGATGTGAAGAAACCAACCTTGTTCTTAATTGGGGGAAATGTCATTTTATGGTTAATGAAGGGATTGTTCTTGGACACAAGATCTCTGAAAGAGGCATTGAAGTTGACAGAGCCAAAATTGAAGCAATTGAGAAGATGCCTTGTCCTAGAGATATCAAAGGTATTCGTAGTATCCTTGGTCATGCTAGTTTTTATAGGAGGTTTATTAAAGATTTCTCCAAAATTTCAAAGCCCCTTACTAATCTTCTTCAAAAAGATGTACCTTTTGTCTTTGATGATGATTGTAAGGAAGCTTTTGAAACTTTGAAAAAAGCTTTGACTACTGCTCCTATTGTTCAACCACCTGATTGGAATTTATCTTTTGAAATTATGTGTGATGCTAGTGATTTTGCTATGGGTGTTGTCCTTGGGCAACGTATTGATAAGAAGTTGAATGTTATTCATTATGCTAGCAAGACTCTAGATGCTGCTCAAAAGAATTATGCTACTACTGAAAAAAGAGTTCTTAGCTGTAATCTTTGCCTGTGATAAGTTTAGACCTTATATTGTTGATTCAAAGGTTACTATTCATACTGATCATGTTGCTATTAAGTACCTTATGACAAAGAAGGACGCTAAGCGTAGGCTTATTAGGTGGGTGTTTCTTTTGCAAGAGTTTGATTTGCATATTGTGGATAGGAAAGGTGCTGAAAATCCTATTGCTGACAATTTATCTCGTTTAGAAAACATTTCTTTTGACCCATTGCCTGTTAATGATAGTTTTCCAAATGAGCAGTCAGCTGCAATAAGGGTAAGTCCACATGAAAGTCCTTGGTATGCTGATTATGCTAACTTTATTGTTTCCAAGTATTTGCCTCTAACCTTTACAGCTCAGCAAAGAAGAAAATTCTTTTATGATTTAAGGCATTACTTTTGGGATGACCCACATTAATATAGAGTGGATGGTATTATGCGAAGATGTGTTCCAGAATTTGAACAACAAGAGATATTGAGAAAATGTCACGGCAGTGCTTATGGAGGACATCATGCTGGAGATAGGACTGCACAAAAGGTTTTACAATCTGGGTTTTATTGGCCTACCCTTTTCAAAGATGCAATGAAGTTTGTGTTATCATGTGATGAATGTCAACGAGTTGGTAACATTCTAGACGCAATGAAATGCCTATGAATTATTCTCTTATTATTGAACCTTTTGATTTTTGGGGATTTGACTTTATGGGTCCTTTTCCTCCTTCAAAAGGGTATACTCACATTCTTGTTGTTGTTGACTATGTTACAAAGTGGGTAGAAGTGATACGTCCTAAACGTATCTATAATTTTTGATGTTCCATGCTTGTTTAGTATCCACTTTGCTATGTTTTGTCTACACTTTGAGGTATTTTTATACACTTTACGGAACTAACCTATTGACAAGATGCCACAGTGCCAGTTGCCTGTTTTCTTCTGTTTTTGGTTCCAGAAAAGCCAGAAAATGAACATTCTCGGAATTGGATGGGACAAAAGCCAAATTTAGTATTTTTCCCGGAGCAACACGGAACCACGAAGCAGAGGTGGAGGAGGACACCAGGGTGGCCGCACCCCCTAGGCGCGAGACAGCCCTGCTAGTGCCCATAGGGGGTGTGGGCCCCCTGGACCTCCATCGACCTTACCCACTTCTCCTATAATAAGCCTCCGACCCAAAAAACCTAAATCATCCAGAAGAAATCCACGAAAACCTCCGTAGGTCCGCCGCCACCGAAGGGGAGATTCGGGGGACAGAAATTCTCTGTTCCGGCACCCTGCCGGGACGGGGAAGTGCCCCTGGAGCCATCTCCATCGATATCCACCACCATCTTCATCATCGTTGCTGATCTCCATGATGAGGAGGGAGTAGTTCTTCCTTGAGGCTAAGGGCTCTACCGGTAGCTATGTGTTCATCTCTATCTCTATGCATGATCATCTTGTGGTCATGAGCTTTGTAATCAACTAGATCTACTCTGTTACTCAAGTGCTTAAACCAATATCTGCTCTCCCCATGTGTGTTAAAGTGACAGCGTGCACGCCATGGTGGCACTTAGGCTAGAGTCTACATAAATACTCATCGTGCTTTAATAGATCTATGATTTTCCCCACGTGTGTTAAATTGATAGCATGCACGCTGTGTGAGGCACTTAAGCTAGGTTACATATATATTCATGAGTTATATTTGTAGTTGGATGTCTCTATGAAATTGTGGTGTTTGTTGGAACCATCTAGCGCTCAAGGTGACAGTGTGGGGTTATCTAGATTGGGAAAGGCGGACTTTGAGGAGTGTTGTTATAGCCCTACCATGGATTAGAGTGTCCAATCGGAGAGTAGTTCAGGGTAGCATCATGAAGAGAAGATATTTATATGAGAGTGTTCACTAGTGAAAGTATGATCCCTAGGCCTTATTTCTAAGCATTGAAACACTGTTTGCTACTAGATCTGTTGCATGTTTGCTTGCTTCCATCCTTTTTCCTTTAGTTTTTACCTTACCGTCAAGCTATTTTCTGAAACTCACACACGTTACCCCACGTCAACAACAAGTCAGAAGCTATTTTCTGGCACCGTTACCACTTGTATTTCACTATCTCTTCGCCGAACTAGTGCACCTATACACTGTCACATCCCAAGATTTTCCAAATCTTGTTATGTGAAAATAAATGAATAAAATAAAACTTTGTTGATTTTCAAGGCCAGAAGAAACTTTTTGAATTTAATTGGAACTTCAAATCAATTTGTATCAAATAAAATCCTAAAGGGATTCATAAAGTTAAACATTTATTAAAGGAAATTAAAATGTTTTGGAATTACTATTTTGGAATCTTTTAAATAAAAGATTTGGTTTTCAAAAGAAAAGGTGGATTCATAGATAAGGATTATTTTACATAGCCAAATTAAACCTTGACCAATATTTTGAAATAAATGTTTTGTTTTGATAAAAATAGTAAAGGTTTATTTAAATAAAGTAATAAGGATTTAATGTTCAAGTTTTTATTAATAAAGGTTTTATTATTTCTAAACCATCAAAACTTGTTTATATTATTTAATATAACTTTTCCAAATATTTGATATTCACAAATAAAACCTACTAAAGTGTTTTGGCTTTATTTTAGATTTTAAAATAAATATCTCAATAAAACAAATCCTATTTGATTTAATAATGAAAGTCTATTATATTTAATTAATGATGGACTCTAAAATAAAAGGTTATTTTGTTATAAAACAAATATTCTTTATTTCCAAATAAAATCTACTGATTTGGTTTTGAAAATATTTAGGTTTCAAATAAAGATTTTATTAATAAAATCAAACTCTATTTTAATAACTAAGGCCCATTTTATTTAATTATTAATGGACCCTAAAGTAAAAGGTTATTTTGTTTTAAACAAGTTTTTCAAATATTCTTTATTTCCAAATAAAACCTACTGATTTTGTTTTGAAAGTATTTGGATTTCAAAATGGAGATTTTATTAAATAAATCAAACCCAATTTGATTAAATAACCTTGGTCTATTTTATTTAATTATTAAATAAGATCCTAAAAAGAATAAAATATTATTTTATTTTTGGAATTTAGGTTTATGCTGATAAACAGGACCAAGTTCAAATTATGAAGTGTGGTGTTGTTTGAATTGATTTTAACCATGTTTGTTTGATAGAAATTTCAAAACATAATTCAGAAATAGAAAAAAGAAAAGGATACAGAATAAAAAAATGGAAGTGGATCTGACCCAACCCAGCAGCCCAGGAAGCCTGAAGGGTTCGCAGCATAGAAAACAAAAATTTTCCTACGATGTGAACTATATACCAAGATCTATTTATACTAGATACAAACAACGGGCGGATGTATATCCGTAGAGAACATACCCTTGAAGACCGACAAAGCTTAACGAGTCCAAACTCGTGGTTGATGTAGACGATCTCTTGCCGATCTCAAGATCGAGAGGAAGTCCTAGCGCCAAATCAGCCAGGCATCTGCTCGCACACACGTTCGAGGCACCGAGCAACCTCCGCCTCGCCCAGCGATGCAGCGGAAGCACAACTCTTTCTTGCCGAATAGCCACCGGAACATGTATCTCGCTAGTCCGAGACCATGGGGATAAATTCTAGAGGGGAGAGAGATCCTTCACGAGGAGGTGTGAGTGAGAAGTGAGAGGAGGGGCTCCTTTATAGGAGGAGGGGAACCCCAAGGGGTGGCCGGCGCATGGGGGCCCCCTTGCCTCCCTCTTCATGTGGGTGGACACTCCACTCACAAAACTCCTCCAAATTCCTCCACTCAAAAGTCCACTCAAAATCCCATTAAATTTCCACCAAATTTAATGCAATCTCTCATTAAATAAAACTCTTTTATTTTATTCAGAATTTTGTCAATTACTTTAATGACAAACATTCACAATAACCCCTTGCTAGAATTCTATTTCACATGCATAACCACTTTATGCAATTTCACCCAAAACTGTTTCAGATATCTAGTGAAATAAATTCGCGCTTGTTTATTCTTTTCGGCATGAAACTTTTGCTCCAATTGGATGTCGGTGTCTCTTAAGTGTGTCACCCTACGGTTCGTGAATAATGCGGACATGATCGAGACCCTCTCGATCAATAATCGAAGCGGATCCGAGACCCATACCGACTCCCACACATTCAACGATGACTTTCTTGTGATCGTCGGAACCTTTTACGCTAGTATCTTAATCCCTTTGTCTCACGATATATTACATGTCCGAGATTCGATCATCGGTATCTCCATACCTAGTTTGATCTCGTTATCGACATGCACTCTTTTCGCTCCCGTGATATAACATTCTAGTGATCAAATCACTTGCTTGCAAGCTAATCAATGTGATATCACCGAGAGGGCCCAGAGTATATCTATCCGTCATCGGATGAACAAATTCCACTCGATCCATGAGCCTCAACATAACACTTTATTAGTTACGAACCCATCTTTATAATCACCTGTTACGGTGTGACGTTTGATGTTATCAAGAAACTCTTAGGTGTTAGTGATTGACATGATCTCATGGTCTAAGGATTAGGATTACTTCGTAAGTTGTTATAGCAATATAAACTCAATGACTATGATCGTAATGCTATACTTTGGATGAATGTTCATCACATCATTACACTAATGTTGTGATCCCGTTATTAACAACATCCAATGTCCATGATCAGGAAACCTTGATCATCTTGTTAATCAACGAGCTAGTTTATGAGAGAGGCTTAACTAGGAACTTTCTGTTTGTTTATTAAACACACATGTATTAACGTTTCCGTATTAATACAATTATAGCATGCAAAATAAACATCTATCATATACTTGGAATACACATAATAAACAATTTATTATTGCCTCTCAGGGCATATCTCCAACAGTCTCCCACTTGCACTAGAGACAATAATCTAGTTACATAGTGATATATCTAACACCCATTGAGTTACGTGTTGATCATGTTTTGCTCTAGGGAGAGTTTTAGTCAACGGATCTGCTACATTGAGATCCGTATGTACTTTACAAATCTTTATATCTCCATCCTTGACATGCTCGCGGATGGAGTGAAACCGGCGCTTAATATGCTTGGAATGCTTGTGAGACCTTGGCTCTTTGGCATTGGCAATGGCACCATTGTTGTCACAATAGATCACCATTGGGTCCAACGCGTTTGCCACAACTCCTAGTTCGGATATGAACTCCTTCATCCAAACTGCTTCCTGAGCCGCTTCCGAAGCAGCAACATATTCAGCCTCCGTTGTTGATCCCGCTACCACAGGTTGTTTGGAGATCCTCCAACTAACCGCTCCGCCATTCATGAGAAATACGTATCCGGATTGAGACTTAGAGTCATCCGGATCGGTGTCAAAGCTAGCGTCGACATAACACTTAGCGACGAGCTCTTCTTCACCTCCGTACACAAGAAACATATCCTTAGTTCTTCTTAAGTACTTAAGGATATTTTTGACCGCTATCGGTGTTAGAACACGGATCCGATTGGTACCTACTAGTCAAACTAATAGCGTGTGCCACATCCGGTCTTGTACATAGCATGGCGTACATTATAGAGCCTATGGTGAAGCATAGGGGACTTTGTCCATTATCTCTCTTTCTTCCTTGAAGCCGGACTTTGAGTCTTACTCAATGTCTTGCCTTGCAACATAGGTAAGAACCCTTCTTACTTCCGTCCATTTTAAACTTCTTTAAAATCTTATCAAGGTATGTACTTTATGATAGCCCTATTAGGCGCCTAGATCTATCTCTATAGATCTTTATGCCTAATATGTATGACGCTTCACCTAGGTCCTTCATTGAAAATTTCTTGTTTAGATAACTTTTAACACTGTTTAAAGTTCTATATCATTCGATCAATAATATGTCATCCACATATAATATCGAAATGCCACATTGCTCCCACTCACTTTCTTGTAAATACAAGCTTCTCCATAAGTTTGGACAAATCCAAACTCTTTGATCACCCCATCAAAGCGGAGATTCCAACCGTGATGCTTGCTTCAATCCATAGATGGATCGTGAAGCTTGCACACCTTGTTAGCATCCTTAGGATCGACAAAACCCTTTGGTTGTATCATATACAACTCTTCTTCAATATTACCATTGAGACACGCGGTTTTGACATCCATCTGCCATATTTCATAATCGAAATATGCAGCAATTGCTAACATAATCCTAATCGACTTTAGCATGGCTACGGAGAGAAAGTCTCATCGTAGTCAACTCCTTGAATTTGTCGAAACCCTTTGCGAAAAGTCGAGCTTTATAGATGGTCACATTACCATCAGCATCAGTTTTCCTTTTGAAAATCCATTTGTTCTCCACGGCCTTTCGGTGGTGAGGTAATTCCACCAAGTTCCAAACTTGATTTTCATACATGGATTCCATCTCGGATTTCACGGCTTCTAACCATTTGTTGGAACCGGGCTCATCATCGCTTCTTCATACGTCGCAGGTCATTATTTTCATCAACCATGAAATTTATGACAGGATTTCCGACTCGGGAGTCGCACGCGTCTGTTTGACTGCGAGGTTCGAGTACTCTCTTCGGAGTTTCATGATCATTATCATTAGTTCCCTCTTCAATGTGGAGCCAACTCCGGAACAACTTCCGGCTGCGCTACTCGCCATACTTTGAAGAGAAGGTTCCACAACCTCTTGAGTTCTACCTTCCGACTACTCACACCTTTCGCGAGAAACTCTTTCTCTAGAAAGGATCCATTCTGGCAACAAAAACCTTGCCCTCGGATCTGATAGAAGGAATACCCAATAGTTTCTTTAGGGTATCCTATGAAGACGCATTTTTCCGCTTTGGGTTCGAGTTTATCCGTTGAAGTTTCTTCACATAAACATCGCAACCCCAAACTTTAAGAATGATGACTTAGGTTTGTTTCCAAACCACAATTCATCTGGTGTCTTTTCAACGGATTTAGATGGTGCCCGATTTAAAGTGAATGCAGCGGTTTCTAGTGCATAACCCCAAAATGACAACGGCAAGTCCGTCAGAGACATCATAGATCGAACCATATCTAATAAAGTACGACACGACGTTCGACACACCATTTCATTGTGGTGTTCCGGCAGTGTGAGTTGTGAAACAATTCCACACTCTTTCATGTGAGTGCTAAACTCGTAACTTAGATACTCACCTCCACGGTCGCCAAGTAGAAATTTGATCTTTCTATTACGATGATTTTCCACTTCATTCGAAATTCCTTGAACTTTTCAAAGGTTTCAGACTTGTGTTTCATCAAGTAGATATAACCATATTTACTCAAATCATCCGTGAAAGTAACAAAATAACGATATCCACCTCGCTCCGACACACTCATTGGACCACATACATCAGAATGTATGATTTCCAATAAATCAGCCTGCCGTTCCATTGAACCGAAAGCGGCGTTCTAGTCATCTTGCCCATAAGGCATGGCTCACATGTATCAAATGATTCATAATCAAGTGATTCCAAAAGTCCATCCGAATGGAGTTTCTTCATGCGTTTAATGCCAATATGACCTAGACGGCGATTGCCACATATATGCGGATATATCATCATCAAGTTTAATCCTTTTAGCATCAACATTATGAATATGTGTAACATTATCATCGAGATCTAATGAAATAAACCATTCATCATCGGTGCATGACCATAAAAGATTTCATTCATATAAATGGAACAACCATTGTTCTCGATTTAAATGAATAACCACTTTGCATCAAACATGATCCGATACAATGTTCATGCTCGCGGGCACCGATAACATTTATTTAAGTTTATGACTAATCCCGATGGTAAGTGGAGAGGTAGCGTTCCGACGGCGATCACATCAACGTTTGATCCATTGCCGACACGCATCTTGACCTCACCCCTTGCTAGCGGTCGCCTGTTCCGCAGCCCCTGATTCGAGTTACAAATATTAGCAACTGAACCGGTATCAAATACCCAGGTGCTACTACGAGCACTAGTCAAGTACACATCAATAACATGTATATCATATATACCTTTGTTTGCCTTGCCGGCCTTCTTGTCTGCCAGATACTTGGGGCAGTTGCGCTTCCAGTGGCCAGTCCCCTTACAATAGTAGCACTCGGTATCAGACTTGGGTCCAACTCGGGGTTTCTTTTCAGGCGCGGCAACAGGCTTGCCGCCCTTACTTCCCTTCCGTTTTCCCTTCTTGTCTTTCTTGAAACCAGTGTTCCTATTGATCATCAACACTTGATGTTCCTTTTTGATCTCCACTTCTGCAGTTTTAAGCATTGACAGAAGCTCGGGGAGAGACTTCTTCATGCCTTGCATATTATAGTTCATCACGAAGCTCTTATAGCTAGGTGGCAGAGACTGCAGAACACGATGGATGCCTAAGTCAATGGGAATCATTATTCCCAAGGACACAAGCTTATCGGCGTAACCCGACATCTTGAGTACATGCTCACTAACGTGTTCTCTTCCATCATGCAGCTAAAGAACTTTTACGAAGCATTGTAGCTCTCTGACAGCATGTGTGTCGAAAATCATTTTCAACTCACCCATTGTATCAAATGCATTGCCGTTTCAAACGCTTTGAAGTTCGGTTCTAGCCCATACAATATGCCGCAATGAACTAAGTTGTGGTCCTCTGACGAGTCGATAGACATTCTTCTCCTCGTGGGCATCATCAAAGGTGGGGCCTAACGGCGCTTCTAGCACATATTGCTTTTGTGCAGAGAGAGGAGAATCCTCAAATTCATGGCCCATTCAAGAAAGTTGCTATCGTTCGTTGCTAGTTTCTCTTTCTCCATGAACGCATTGAAATTAAAAGCAGGTGGTGCCATCTACAACAGAATTTGTAAAGTTTAGACTAAGTGTATGATAGATTGAGTTCAACTAATCTATATTACGAATGAACTCCCACTCAAAAGCGACATCCCTCGTGTCCTTTTGGTGATTACATGAACCAAATCCACTACACCAAGTCCGATCATCACGTGAGTCGGTATAGCTTCAAAGGCGAGCATCAAATGGGCATCATATCAACTATATGACTCATGCTTAACCTTTCGGTCTGTGTTCCGAGGCCATGTCTGTACATGCTAGGCTCGCCAAGTTAGAACCTTAGTATTTGCGTGTGTAACTGTTTTACACCCGAAGTATGGTCGAGGATCCAAGAACACCCGATCATCACGTGATGTCTTGGAGCGACGAAAACATAATCGGTGCATACTAAAGGAAGAACACATTCTTATCTTGATATTTAAATGAGGGATCATCTTATTATGCTTAACAAAGCGCTAAACAAGCAATATAAGATGCAATCAAACATCATATGTTTATTAGTGAAATTATATGGTTCCCGCAGATGATCTCTATCATGTGCATCGTGGTATGATCACTATCATACCTATATGTGTAAATCCACAGTCTATGGATTTTACGCTATGTGTGTTGTAAGAGTATCATCTCATACTTCTACTTACAACACTACCATATCATAACACTAGCCCAAAGAACAATCTAAACTAGACGCCTCTAATTTATCCATTGCAAGTTTTACGTGGCTGAGGGCTTTCGAGATAGAACCGTTCTTACCTACGAACATGAACCACAACGAGGATAATCAAATTGTTGACAACTCGCTTGCAAAATAGATATTGACTATAGTAGGAGAGGCAGACACCGCTAGCCACTTATGCAAACTAGTTGCATGTCAAGCGTGGAACAGGTCTCATGTGCGAGGACATGTAAAGTTTGTCCGGGCCGCTTCATCCCACTATGCCACCAATATCCAAAATCACAAGAAAGGAGCAACAACATGATCATCATCGCCCACATACTCATATGTGTACTACCGTGTAAAGTATCTACGCATAGATCCGGCTCGATACCCTTTGAAGGGTTCGCATAGAAAACAAAATTTTCCTACGATGTGAACTATATACCAAGATCTATTTATACTAGATACAAACAACGGGCGGATGTATATCCGTAGAGAACATACCCTTGAAGACCGACAAAGCTTAACGAGTCCAAACTCGTGGTTGATGTAGACGATCTCTTGCCGATCTCAAGATCGAGAGGAAGTCCTAGCGCCGCAAATCAGCGCATCCGTGCTCGCACACACGTTCGAGGCACCGAGCAACCTCCGCCTCCTCGCCCAGCGATGCAGGAAGCACAACTCTTTCATGCCGAATAGCCACCGGGAACATGTATCTCGCTAGTCCGAGACCATGGGGATAAATTCTAGAGGGAGAGAGATCCTTCACGAGGAGGTGTGAGAAGTGAGAGGAGGGCCTTTATAGGAGGAGGGAACCCCAAGGGGTGGCATGCATGGGGGCTGCCCTTGCCCTCCCTCTTCATGTGGGTGGACACTCCACTCACAAAACTCCTCCAAATTCCTCCACTCAAAAGTCCACTCAAAATCCCATTAAATTTCCACCAAATTTAATGCAATCTCTCATTAAATAAAACTCTTTTATTTTATTCAGAATTTTGTCAATTACTTTAATGACAAACATTCACAAATAACCTTGCTAGAATTCTATTTCACATGCATAACCACTTTATGCAATTTCACCGAAAACTGCTTTGATCTAGTGAAATAAATTCCACGCTTGTTTATTCTTTCGGCATGAAACTTTTGCTCCAATTGGATGTCGGTGTCTCTTAAGTGTGTCACCCTACGGTTTGTGAATAATGCGGACATGATCGAGACCCTCTCGGATCAATAATCGAAGCGGATCCGAGACCCATACGACTCCCACATTCAACGATGACTTTCTTGTGATCGCGGAACCTTTTACGCTAGTATCTTAATCCCTTTGTCTCACGATATATTACATGTCCGAGATTGATCCGGTATCTCCATACCTAGTTTGATCTCGCATCGACATGCACTCTTTTCTCGTTCCGTGATATAACATTCTAGTGATCAAATCACTTGCTTGCAAGCTAATCAATGTGATATCACCGAGAGGGCCCAGAGTATATCTATCCGTCATCGGGATGAACAAATTCCACTCGATCCATGAGCCTCAACATAACACTTTATTAGTTCGAACCCATCTTTATAATCACCGTTACGGTGTGACGTTTGATGTTATCAAGAAACTCTTCCGGTGTTAGTGATTGACATGATCTCATGGTCTAAGGATTAGGATCACCGTAAGTTATAGCATTATAAACTCAATGACTATGATCGTAATGCTATACTTCGGATGAATGTTCATCACATCATTACACTAATGTTGTGATCCCGTTATTAACAACATCCAATGTCCATGATCAGGAAACCTTGATCATCTTGTTAATCAACGAGCTAGTTTATGAGAGAGGCTTAACTAGGAACTTTCTGTTTGTTTATTAAACACACATGTATTAACGTTTCCATATTAATACAATTATAGCATGCAAAATAAACATCTATCATATACTTGGAATACACATAATAAACAATTTATTATTGCCTCTCAGGGCATATTCCCTTCAAAGCCCACCAACCAGCCCAACTTCTTTCCCCCGAAGAAAACGTTTGGCACCAACTCCCTGACCCACAACACTAATGACTGGTGGACCTCCCCCTCTTCCCTTTTCCCACTGACGCAACGGCCCCACTTTCCTCTGTTCATCGTCCTCCTCGCACGACCTCTTCTCCCTTCCTCGACGCCGTTACCTGCTGTGATTTCGCGGAATCAATTCATCTTAACGCCGCGCCTTTACCTCGCCTTAACCATGCTTGATAAAACGCCAGCGCCTTCTCCTCCGTTCCCCTCAGACGCCAACCTCTTTTCGCCACCAGGCTGTTGCAATTTTCTTCTGCACCGCCGCCGTCTCCGACGAGCTAAACTTTCAATTCCGGCCATACCCTGCCTCTCCTTGCCTCCCCAAGCACGCAGACAAGTTCCCCATGTAGGGGTTCGTAGCATGGAAAACAAAAATTTTCTATCGCATACAAACAAACAAGCCAAGATCTATCTACTAGATTGTAGCAACGAGTCGATGGTATAACTTACCCTCGAAGATTCCAAAGCGTTAACGAGCGGATTCTCGTGGGTGATGTAGTCGTACTCTTCCCGATCTCAAGATCGTAGACGATCCTTCAGCGCCATGCAGGCGCTCCCGCGATCGGTCACACGTTTGGTACTGACGAAGACCTTCCTCTCCTTGTTCCAGAAAAGCGGAGGTTGTAGCACTCTCTCATGATTCGGAAAGACAACGGCGTGGTACCGGAAGTAGAGGGAAATCATGAGGCTTCGCCTTAAGCCGGCTTGAGTATGGTGGAGCTTATGAGAGAGGCTATTTAGTGGTCTAGTAATTAGACACACCAATTAGAAGGCTCTAAACCAATTAGAAGGCTCTAAACCGTTGGCTAAAGCAATTAGAAGCTCTAAACCAAACGGCTCTAAACCGGAGATCTAGAGTAGAAAGTTATGTGTCTATGGAGGAGCCCCGCCTCCTTATATGGGAGGGGTCCTTGGCCAGCCGAGGGGAGGAGTCCTCCCAACTCGGCCTAGGGCTGGCGCCGACTGGAGGAGTCCAACTCCTCCTCCCGGGTTGGTTCCAACTCCTCTTGCTTGTTTCCCACAGTTTCTTGTTTTGGCAGTTTGACTTTCAAACTGGACATTTGACTTTTCTGTTTTAGGATTCAATTTAATCCTTTATTTGGGACAGCAAGAACACTTAGTACATGATGCAATCATTCAATGAGCAATGACACATTCATGTACCCTTCCCCAGTCTTAGGACAATCCGGAACCTTCTAGAACATTCGATGAAAACACGGAATCATTCCCGAACTCAAACGGACTTTCCTTATATGAATCTTATTCTCCGGACCATTCCGGATCACCTCGTGATATCCGGATCCCATCCGAGACTCCGAACAACATTCGGTCTCTTTCTCATAATACCATAACTACTCAAACAACGTCGAATCCTTAAGTGTGTCTCCCTACGGTTCGTGAATTATGCGGACATGATCGAGACACTTCTCCGAACAATAACCAATAGAGGAATCGGGAATTCATATGGCTACATATTTCTACGATTACTTTGCGATCGAATGAACCACTTACATACGATACCAATTTCCCTTTGTCTCACGATATGTTACTTACCCGAGGTTATGATCGTCGGTATCTCTGCATACCTAGTTCAACCTCGTTACTGATAAGTACTCTTTTCTCGTTCCGTGATATGTGATCCCTTGTGACCAAGTCACATGCTTGCAAGCTAATTGGATGACATTCCACCGAGAGGGCCAGTATATCTATCCGTCATGTGGATGGACAAATCCCACTCTTGATCCATGTGTTTCAACCAATACTTTCCGAACACTTAATGCCACCTTTATAGCCACCCGATTCACGGTGTGGTGTTTGATGTCATCAAAGCATCCATCCGTAAAGGTGATATGCATGATCTCATGGTCGAAGGAATTAGGTTACTATGTATCAGAAAGCATATAGCAATTGAACTAATGAAATGACTTGATCTTTATGCTACGCTTATCTATAGGAGTATGTCCACCATATCATTCTCCTAACGATATGATCTTGTTGTTGATAACATCTCAATGTTCATGATATGGAAACCACAATCATTAATCAACCAATAAGCTAGTGAAGTATAGAGGCTATACTAGGGACTTCAAATTAAGTTTACAAATCACACAAGTATTAATGGTTTCCTTGTTAATACTATTATAGCATGAATGTAAACATTTATCATAAACACAAAGATATAATAATAACTACATTTATTATTGCCTCTAGGGCATATCTCCAACAGTCTCCCACTTGCACTAGAGTCATCTAATCTAGATTACATGGTAATATACCGAACACCCATGGCAGTTTGGTGTTGGTCATGTTTTGCCCTCGGGAGAGGTTTAGTCAACGGATCCGCCACATTCAGATCTGTGTACTTTGCAAATCTTTATATCCCCATCCGGATATGTTCTCGAATAGCGTGAAAAGCAGCTTGATATGCTTGACTTCTTGTGTGACCTTGGTTCTTGCGCATTGGCTATGGCGCCCATGTTATCACAAGTAGATAGACATTGGGTCGGTAGCACTTGGAACCACACCCAGCTACGTAATGAACTCTTTCATCCATATCGCTTCTTGTGAAGCCTCCGGCGACCATGTATTCGATTGGTTGAAGATCTCGCCAACGCTTTGCTTTGCACTCCTCCACTAAGCTTTGCACCATTCAAAATAAATATTATCCGGATTGTGATTTAGAATCATACGGATCGGTGTTCCAACTAGCATCGGTGTAACCATTAACAACGAAATGTTCATCACCTCCATAAGAAAGAACCATATCCTTAGTTCTTCTCAAGTACTTAAGGATGTTTTGACCTTGTCCAATGATCCACTGGATCACTTTGATATCTGCTAGTTAAACTAACAAAGATATGCAATGTCGGGTCTAGTACATAGCATGGCATACATTAGAGATCCTATGGCTGAGGCATAGGGAGTCTTACTCATCCTTTCTCTATCTTCTGCCGATGTCGGACTTTGAGTTTTACTTAAGGTCGTATTGGGCAACATGGGCAAGAACCCTTTCTTGCTTTCTTCCATTCCAAATCTCTTTAGAACTTTGTCCAAATATGTACTCTGTGACAATGATATTTGGCGTTTTGATCTATCTCTATAAATCTTTATGCCTAATATGTAAGCTTCTTCGCCAAGATCCTTCATTGAAAACTATTATTCAAATATTCCTTGACACTATTAAGAAGGTCTACATCATTCCCAATCAACAATATGTCATCCACATACGGTATTAAGAATGCTACTGAGCTCCCTCACTTTCTTGTAAATACAAGCTTCTCCATAAGTTTGTATAAAACCAAAACTTTTGATTACCTTATCAAACGTTGATTCCAACTTCGGGATGCTTGCTTCAATCCATAGATGGACCGTTGAAGTTTGCATACCTTGTTAGCATCTATAGGATCGACAAAACCTTTGGGTTGCATCATATACAACTCTTCATCAATGTCTCCATTGAGGAATCTGTTTTGACATCCATCGCCATATCTCATAATCATAATATGCAGCGATTGCTAACATAATCCTCACAGACTTTAGCTTCGCTCTTGGTGAGAAAGTCTCATCGTAGTCAACTCCTTGAATTTGTCGAAACCCTTTGCATAAAGTCGAGCTTTATAGACGATAACATTACCATCGATCTGTTTTCTTCTTGAAAATCCATTTGTTCTCGAAACCTTCCTACCATCCGGTAAGTCCACCAAAGTCCATACTTGGTTTTCGTGCATGGATCCAATCTCGGATTTCATGGCTTCTTGCCATTTATTGGAATCTGGGCTCATCATCGCTTCCTCATATGTCTCGGGGTCATCGGTGTTGTCCACCACCATGACATTCATAACGGAATCATACCAATCTGGAGTGGTACGAGTTCTCGTTGACCTCCGAGGCTCTGTAGTAACTTCAACCAAAGTTTCATGATCATCATCATTAGCTTCCTCTCTTATTGGTGCAGGCACCACAGGAACTTCTTCCGGTGTTGCGCTACTCGCAATTTCGAGAGAAGGTTCAACAACCTCGTCGAGTTCTACTTTCCTTCCAGTCACTTCTTTCGAGAGAAATTCCTTCTCTAGAAAGGATCCATTCTTAGCAACGAATGTTTTGCCTTCGGATCTATGATAGAAGGTATACCCAATAGTTTCCTTCGGGTATCCTATGAAGACGCATTTTTCCGCTTTGGGTTCAAGCTTGTCCGGCTGTAACTTCTTTACATAGGCTTCGCATCCCCAAACTTTAAGGAACGACAATTTAGGTTTCTTCCCAAACCATAATTCATACGGTATCGTTTCAACGGATTTAGACGGTGCCCTATTTAAAGTGAATGCGGCTGTTTCTAATGCATAAACCCAAAATGATAGCGGTAAATCTGTAAGTGACATCATAGAGCGAACCATATCTAAGAGAGTTCGATTACGACGTTCGGACACACCATTACGCTGTGGTGTTCCCGGGGGTGTCAATTGTGAAAGTATTCCGCACTTCTTTAAATGCTCGCCAAACTCGTAACTTAGATATTCACCTCCATGATCAGAACATAGAAATTTAATCTTCTTGTTACGTTGATTCTCTACCTCACTTTGAAACTCCTTAAACTTCTCGAAAGTTTCGGACTTATGTTTCATGAAATAGATATATCCATATCTACTCAAGTCATCCGTGAAGGTAAGAACATAACGATAACCACACATGACGCTACACTCATTGGACCACACATCGGTATGTATGATTTCCAATAAGTCCGTAGCTCGCTCCATCATACCAGAAAATGGAGTCTTAGTCATTTTTCCCATCAGACATGCTTCGCATCTTTCAAGTGATTCAAAATCAAGTGATTCAAGAAGTCCATCGGAATGGAGTTTCTTCATACGTTTCACTCGATGTGACCAAGACGACGATTGCCACATATAGGTCGAATTATCGCTGATTTCAAGCGTTAGCCTCAATGTTGTTGATATGTGTATTTCCACTATCGAGATTCAATAAGAATAGACCATCTATCAAAGGTGCATGTGCATAAAACATATTACTCATATAAATAGAACAACCATTATTCTCGATTTAAACAAGTAACCGTCTCGCAATAAACAAGATCCCGATATAATGTTCATGCTCAACGCAGCACCAAATAACAATTATTTAAGTATAAAACTAATCCCGATGGTAGATGAAGGGGTAGCGTCCGACCGCGATCACATCAACCTTTGATCCGCTTTCCACGCGCATCGTCACCTCGTTCTTCGCTAGCTTCCGTTATTCTGCAAAGACTTTGTTTGAGTTACAAATATGAGCAACAACCAAGATCAAATACCGGCACTACTACAGTACTAGTGAGATACACATCAATAACATGTATATCGGATATACCTTTCTTCTTGATGTTGCCGTTCTTGAGATCCGCCAAGTACTTTGGGCAATTCCGCTTCGATGACCTTCTCCCTTGCGAAAAGCACTCGTTTCAGGCTTAGGTCCAGCCTGGTCTTCTTCGTCAGTGGTAGCTTTCTTACCACCCTTCTTGAAGTGTCCCTTTGCTTAGACTTGCCTTTCTTGAATTTGGTGGTCTTATTGACCAACAACACTTGGTGCTCTTTCTTGATCTCCACTTCGCAGATTTCAACATGGCAAAGAGTTCGCAATGTCTTGTTCATGTTACGCATGTTGTAGTTCATCACAAAGTTCTTGTAACTTGGTGGTAGTGATTGGAGGACACGGTAAATCCCAAAGCATTAGGAATCACTATACCCAAGCTTTGAAGTTTGTTTGCGTGCCCGGACATCTTAAGCACATGCTCACCGACGGAGCTGCCCTCTTCCATCTTGCGGTTAAAGAACTTTTGAAGCCTCATAGCTTTCAATTGCCGCATGAGTCTCAAAAATCAATTTGAGATCCTCGACAATATCATATGGGTCGACTCTTCAAACCTTTTCAAGCTCGATTCTAAACCATACAAGATAGCACATCGAACTATGGAGTCTTGATTCTTCCGAGCGAGGTAAACATTCTTTACTTCATCGGAAGCATCACCGCAGGGTCACCCAAATGCATCCAAAGACATAGGTCAAATTACCATTGTGAGGACAATCCTCAAATTGCGGAACCAATCCATGAAGTTGCTTCCATTGTTTTCAACTTTTCTTTCTCTAGGAACGCATTAAAATTGATGGTAGGGTTGCCATTGATCTACAACATATTTGCAATAGTTTAGACTAAGTTTATGACAAATTGAGTTCAAATTAATTAATGAAATTAAACTAGGTGAACTCCCACTCAAAACAACATCCCTCACATTGTTTTAGTGATCACACGAACCAAATCCACTACATCAACACCGATCATCACGAGAGTTGATATAGTTTCAATGGCGAACAATCATCATGTTCATCATATCTACTATCGATTCATGCTTTACCTTCGGTAATCCGTGTTCGAGACCATGTCGTACATGCTAGGCTCG
The DNA here is from genome assembly GCA_030063025.1 of Avena longiglumis. Taxonomy (NCBI): domain Eukaryota; kingdom Viridiplantae; phylum Streptophyta; class Magnoliopsida; order Poales; family Poaceae; genus Avena; species Avena longiglumis. Next base: position 447,138,523 of record CP125974.1, on the reverse strand, counting down.
TCAAGATCAAACCTCGGTTACGCATGAGCAAATCTTTGCTCACGTTGTATACACTTGCGAATCTATCACACCCGATCATCACGTGGTGCTTCAAACAACAAGCTTTAGCGCGGTGCTAACTAAGGGTGAACACTTTATGATTTGAAATTGATGTGCATGAGGGATCATCTTATAATGCTACCGCGTCTACTAAGCAATACAAGATGCATAAAGGATTAACATCACATGCAATTCAATATATATGTGATATGATATGGCCTTTCTTCTTCGTGCCTCCGATCTCCATCTTCAAGCACGAACATGATCTCCATCATCACCGGCATTGCATCAAGGTCAATGACGCTTCTCCATGGTTGTCGCCCACCGCTTCAACTATTACAACTACTTTGAATAGACACGCGGGTCTTAACAGAAATTAAAGACAACCATATGGATCCCGCGGTTGTCGACTTACAATAAGGAACATTGCATACATCAAATATAATCACAATCATGGCCATATCACATCATCGACACCCCGCAAAACAAAGTTAGACGCTTCTACTTTCTTTGCATATTTTACGTGGTTTGGGGCTTTCAATAAGTGTCGTTCTAACTTACGAACAAGAACCACAACATTGATACTAGCATTGTTGATCACCCGTTGTAAATTGGATCTTAACTATGCTAGGAGAAACATGCAACCCCAACGCAACTTATGCAATACAAGTTACATGTCAAGCGTGGAGCAAGTCTCATGAACGATGTCATGTAAGGTTAGCCCGGGCCGCTTCATCCCAACATACCGCAAGATGCAAAGTACACAAAAAGCAATCTACAATAAAAGCATCAACGCCCACAATGACCATTGTGTTCTACTCGTGCAACAGATCTACATATAGACACGGCTCTGATACCACTGTAGGGGTTCGTAGCATGGAAAACAAAAATTTTCTATCGCATACAAACAAACAAGCCAAGATCTATCTACTAGATTGTAGCAACGAGTCGATGGTATAACTTACCCTCGAAGATTCCAAAGCGTTTAACGAGAGCGGATTCTCGTGGGTGATGTAGTCGTACTCTTCCCGATCTCAAGATCATGTAGACGATCCTTCCAGCGCCACGTTCGGAAGCGCCCCTTGATCGGTCACACGTTCGGTACTCGACGAAGACCTTCCTCTCCCTTGTTCCAGCAGGCAGCGGAGGTTGTAGCACTCTCCTCGCGATTCCGGCAGCACAACGGCGTGGTACCGGAAGTAGAGGGGAAATCCCGCAGGGCTTCGCCTTAAGCCGGTGCGAGTATGGTGGAGCTTATGAGAGAGGCTATTTAGTGGTCTAGTAATTAGACACACCAATTAGAAGGCTCTAAACCAATTAGAAGGCTCTAAACCGTTGGCTAAAGCAATTAGAAGCTCTAAACCAAAACGGCTCTAAACCGGAGATCTAGAGTAGAAAGTTATGTGTCTATGGGAGGAGCCCTGCCCCTCCTTATATGGGAGGGGGGTCCTTGGCCAGGAGGGAGGAGTCCCTCCCAACTCGGCCTAGGGCTGGCGCCCGGAGGAGTCCAACTGCTCCTCCAGGTTGGTTCCAACTCCTCTTGCTTGTTTCCCACAGTTTCTTGTTTTGGCAGTTTGACTTTCAAACTGGACATTTGACTTTTCTGTTTAGGATTCAATTTAATCCTTTATTTGGGACAGCAAGAACACTTAGTACATGATGCAATCATTCAATGAGCAATGACACATTCATGTACCCTTCCCCCCCGGAGTGCCGGACAATCCGGAACCTTCTAGAACATTCCCGATGAAAACACCGGAATCATTCCCGAACTCCGAAACGGGACTTTCCTTATATGAATCTTATTCTCCGGACCATTCCGGATCACCTCGTGATATACCGGATCCCATCCGAGACTCCGAACAACATTCGGTCTCTTTCTCATAATACCATAACTACTCAAACAACGTCGAATCCTTAAGTGTGTCTCCCTACGGTTCGTGAATTATGCGGACATGATCGAGACACTTCTCCGAACAATAACCAATAGAGGAATCTGGAAATTCATATGGCTCCCACATATTTCTACGATTACTTTGCGATCGAATGAACCACTTACATACGATACCAATTTCCCTTTGTCTCACGATATGTTACTTACCCGAGGTTATGATCGTCGGTATCTCTGCATACCTAGTTCAACCTCGTTCGATAAGTACTCTTTTCTCGTTCCCGTGATATGTGATCCCTTGTGACCAAGTCACATGCTTGCAAGCTAATTGGATGACATTCCACCGAGAGGGCCCAGAGTATATCTATCCGTCATGTGGATGGACAAATCCCACTCTTGATCCATGTGTTTCAACCAATACTTTCCGAACACTTAATGCCACCTTTATAGCCACCCGCCACGGTGTGGTGTTTGATGTCATCAAAGCATCCATCCGTAAAGGTGATATGCATGATCTCATGGTCGAAGGAATTAGGTTACTATGTATCGTAAAGCATATAGCAATTGAACTAATGAAATGACTTGATCTTTATGCTACGCTTATCTATAGGAGTATGTCCACCATATCATTCTCCTAACGATATGATCTTGTTGTTGATAACATCTCAATGTTCATGATATGGAAACCACAATCATTAATCAACCAATAAGCTAGTGAAGTATAGAGGCTATACTAGGGACTTCAAATTAAGTTTACAAATCACACAAGTATTAATGGTTTCCTTGTTAATACTATTATAGCATGAATGTAAACATTTATCATAAACACAAAGATATAATAATAACTACATTTATTATTGCCTCTAGGGCATATCTCCAACAGTCTCCCACTTGCACTAGAGTCATCTAATCTAGATTACATGGTAATATACCGAACACCCATGGCAGTTTGGTGTTGGTCATGTTTTGCCCTCGGAGAGGTTTAGTCAACGGATCCGCCACATTCGGATCTCTGTGCATTTTGCAAATCTTTATATCCCCATCCCGGATATGTTCTCGAATAGCGTGAAAACGCAGCTTGATATGCTTCACTTCTTGTGTGACCTTGGTTCTTGCATTGGCTATGGCGCCCATGTTATCACATGAGATAGACATTGGGTCCAGCACTTGGAACCACACCCACTCTGTAATGAACTCTTTCATCCATATCGCTTCTTGAAGCCTCCGGCGACCATGTATTCGATTCAGTTGAAGATCTCACAACGCTTTGCTTTGCACTCCTCCAGCTAATCGCTGCACCATTCAAAATAAATACGATCCGGATTGTGATTTAGAATCATCCGGATCGGTGTTCCAACTAGCATCGGTGTAACCATTAACAACGAGCTGTTCATCACCTCCATAAGAAAGAACCATATCCTTAGTTCTTCTCAAGTACTTAAGGATGTTTTTGATCATTGTCCAATGATCCACTCTGGATCACTTTGATATCTGCTAGTTAAACTAACAAAGATATGCAATGTCGGGTCTAGTACATAGCATGGCATACATTAGAGATCCTATGGCTGAGGCATAGGGAGTCTTACTCATCCTTTCTCTATCTTCTGCCGATGTCGGACTTTGAGTTTTACTTAAGGTCGTATTGGGCAACATGGGCAAGAACCCTTTCTTGCTTTCTTCCATTCCAAATCTCTTTAGAACTTTGTCCAAATATGTACTCTGTGACAATGATATTTGGCGTTTTGATCTATCTCTATAAATCTTTATGCCTAATATGTAAGCTTCTTCGCCAAGATCCTTCATTGAAAAACTATTATTCAAATATTCCTTGACACTATTAAGAAGGTCTACATCATTCCCAATCAACAATATGTCATCCACATACAGTATTAAGAATGCTACAGAGATCCCACTCACTTTCTTGTAAATACAAGCTTCTCCATAAGTTTGTATAAAACCAAAACTTTTGATTACCTTATCAAAACGTTGATTCCAACTTTGGGATGCTTGCTTCAATCCATAGATGGACCGTTGAAGTTTGCATACCTTGTTAGCATCTATAGGATCGACAAAACCTTTGGGTTGCATCATATACAACTCTTCATCAATGTCTCCATTGAGGAATGCTGTTTTGACATCCATCTTCCATATCTCATAATCATAATATGCAGCGATTGCTAACATAATCCTCACAGACTTTAGCTTCGCCATCTTGGTGAGAAAGTCTCATCGTAGTCAACTCCTTGAATTTGTCGAAACCCTTTTGCGACAAGTCGAGCTTTATAGATAACATTACCATCAAGACCGCTTTTCTTCTTGAAAATCCATTTGTTCTCGAACCTTCCGCCATCCGTAAGTCCACCAAAGTCCATACTTGGTTTTCGTGCATGGATCCAATCTCGGATTTCATGGCTTCTTGCCATTTATTGGAATGGGCTCATCATCGCTTCCTCATATGTCTCGGGGTCATCGGTGTTGTCCACCACCATGACATTCATAACGGAATCATACCAATCTGGAGTGGTACGAGTTCTCGTTGACCTCCGAGGCTCTGTAGTAACTTCAACCAAAGTTTCATGATCATCATCATTAGCTTCCTCTCTTATTGGTGCAGGCACCACAGGAACTTCTTCCGGTGTTGCGCTACTCGCAATTTCGAGAGAAGGTTCAACAACCTCGTCGAGTTCTACTTTCCTTCCAGTCACTTCTTTCGAGAGAAATTCCTTCTCTAGAAAGGATCCATTCTTAGCAACGAATGTTTTGCCTTCGGATCTATGATAGAAGGTATACCCAATAGTTTCCTTCGGGTATCCTATGAAGACGCATTTTTCCGCTTTGGGTTCAAGCTTGTCCGTCAGAACTTCTTTACATAGGCTTCAGATCCCCAAACTTTAAGGAACGACAATTTAGGTTTCTTCCCAAACCATAATTCATACGGTATCGTTTCAACGGATTTAGACGGTGCCCTATTTAAAGTGAATGCGGTTGTTTCTAATGCATAACCCCAAAATGATAGCGGTAACTGTAAGTGACATCATAGAGCGAACCATATCTAAGAGAGTTCGACACGACGTTCGGACACACCATTATTACTGTGGTGTTCCCGTGTCAATTGTGAAAGTATTCCGCACTTCTTTAAATGCTCGCCAAACTCAGAATTAGATATTCACCTCCACGATCGTAACGTAGAAATTTAATCTTCTTGTTACGTTGATTCTCTACCTCACTTTGAAACTCCTTAAACTTCTCGAAAGTTTCGGACTTATGTTTCATGAAATAGATATATCCATATCTACTCAAGTCATCCGTGAAGGTAAGAACATAACGATAACCATCACATGACGCTACACTCATTGGACCACACACATCGGTATGTATGATTTCCAATAAGTCCGTAGCTCGCTCCATCATACCGTAAAATGGAGTCTTAGTCATTTTCCCATCGACATGCTTCGCATCTTTCAAGTGATTCAAAATCAAGTGATTCAAGAAGTCCATCGAATGGAGTTTCTTCATACGCTTTCACCGATGTGACCAAGACGAAAGTGCCACATATAGGTAATTATCGCTGATTTCAAACGTTTAGCCTCAATGTTGTTGATATGTGTATTTCCACTATCGAGATTCAATAAGAATAGACCATCTATCAAAGGTGCATGTGCATAAAACATATTACTCATATAAATAGAACAACCATTATTCTCGATTTAAACAAGTAACCGTCTCGCAATAAACAAGATCCCGATATAATGTTCATGCTCAACGCAGCACCAAATAACAATTATTTAAGTATAAAACTAATCCCGATGGTAGATGAAGGGGTAGCGTGCGACCGCGATCACATCAACCTTTGATCCGCTTTCCACGCCGCATCGTCACATCGTTCTTCGCTAGCTTCCGTTTATTCTGCAAAGACCTGTTTCGAGTTACAAATATGAGCAACCGAACCAAGATCAAATACCCAGCACTACTACAGTACTAGTGAGATACACATCAATAACATGTATATCGATATACCTTTCTTCTTGATGTTGCCGTTCTTGAGATCCGCCAAGTACTTTGGGCAATTCCGCCCAAAGGACCTTCTCCCTTGCGAAAAGCACTCTTTCAGGCTTAGGTCCAGCCCTGGTCTTCTTCGTCGGTGGTAGCTTTCTTACCACCCTTCTTGAAGTGTCCTTTGCTTAGACTTGCCTTTCTTGAATTTGGTGGTCTTATTGACCAACAACACTTGGTGCTCTTTCTTGATCTCCACTTGCAGATTTCAACATGGCAAAGAGTTCAGCAACGTCTTGTTCATGTTCGCATGTTGTAGTTCATCACAAAGTTCTTGTAACTTGGTGGTAGTGATTGAGGACACGGTAAATCCCCAAAGCATTAGGAATCACTATACCCAAGCTTTGAAGTTTGTTTGCGTGCGGACATCTTAAGCACATGCTCACCGACGAGTCGCCTCTTCCATCTTGCGCTTAAAGAACTTTTGAAGCCTCATAGCTTTCAATTGCCGCATGAGTCTCAAAATCAATTTGAGATCCTCGACAATATCATATGGGTCTGACTCTTCAAACCTTTTCTGAAGCTCCGATTCTAAACCATACAAGATAGCACACTGAACTATGGAGTACTGATTCTTCCGAGCGAGGTAAACATTCTTTACTTCATCGGAAGCATCAGCAACAGGTGGGTCACCCAGCGGTGCATCCAGCACATAGGTCAAATTACCACCGTGGAGGACAATCCTCAAATTGGAACCAATCCGAAGTTGCTTCCATTGTTTTTCAACTTTTCTTTCTCTAGGAACGCATTAAAATTGATGGTAGGGGTTGCCATTGATCTACAACATATTTGCAATAGTTTAGACTAAGTTTATGACAAATTGAGTTCAAATTAATTAATGAAATTAAACTAGGTGAACTCCCACTCAAAACAACATCCCTCACATTGTTTTAGTGATCACACGAACCAAATCCACTACATCAACACCGATCATCACGAGAGTTGATATAGTTTCAATGGCGAACAATCATCATGTTCATCATATCTACTATACGATTCATGCTTTACCTTTCGGTAATCCGTGTTCCGAGACCATGTCTGTACATGCTAGGCTCGTCAAGATCAAACCTCAGTTTCTGCATGAGCAAATCTGGCTTGCTCACGTTGTATACACTTGCAGAATCTATCACACCCGATCATCACGTGGTGCTTCGAAACAACAAGCTTTAGCAACGGTGCTAACTAAGGGTGAACACTTTATGATTTGAAATTGATGTGCATGAGGGATCATCTTATAATGCTACCGTCTCACTAAGCAATACAAGATGCATAAAGGATTAACATCACATGCAATTCAATATATATGTGATATGATATGGCCTTTCTTCTTCGTGCCTCCGATCTCCATCTTCAAGCACGAACATGATCTCCATCATCACCGACATTGCATCAAGGTCAATGACGCTTCTCCATGGTTGTCGTCCACCGGCTTCAACTATTACAACTACTTTGAATAGACACGCTGGTCTTAACGAAATTAAAGACAACCATATGGATCCCGCCGGTTGTCGACTTACAATAAGGAACATTGCATACATCAAATATAATCACAATCATGGCCATATCACATCATCAGACACCCCCGCAAAACAAAGTTAGACGCTTCTACTTTCTTTGCATATTTTACGTGGTTTGGGGCTTTCAATAAGTGTCGTTCTAACTTACGAACAAGAACCACAACATTGATACTAGCATTGTTGATCACCCGTTGTAAATTGGATCTTAACTATGCTAGGAGAAACATGCACCATAAAGCCACTTATGCAATACAAGTTAAATGTCAAGCGTGGAGCAAGTCTCATGAACGATGTCATGTAAGGTTAGCCCGGCCGCTTCATCCCAACATACCGCAAGATGCAAAGTACACAAAAATCTACAATAAAAGCATCAACGCCCACAATGACCATTGTGTTCTACTCGGCAACAGATCTACATATAGACACGGCTCGATACATTGTAGGGGTTCGTAGCATGGAAAACAAAAATTTTCTATCGCATACAAACAAACAAGCCAAGATCTATCTACTAGATTGTAGCAACGAGTCGATGGTATAACTTACCCTCAAGATTCCAAAGCGTTAACGAGAGCGGATTCTCGTGGGTGATGTAGTCGATTTCTTCCGATCTCAAGATCGTGTAGACGATCCTTCCAGCCACGCTCCTAAGCGCCCCGATCGGTCACACGTTCGGTACTGACGAAGACCTTCCTCTCCCTTGTTCCAGCAGGCGGAGGTTGTAGCACTCTCGCGATTCCGGCAAAGACAACGTGGTGCAGGAAGTAGAGGGGAAATCCCAGGCTTCTTTAAGCCGGTGCGAGTATGGTGGAGCTTATGAGAGAGGCTATTTAGTGGTCTAGTAATTAGACACACCAATTAGAAGGCTCTAAACCAATTAGAAGGCTCTAAACCGTTGGCTAAAGCAATTAGAAGCTCTAAACCAAAACGGCTCTAAACCGGAGATCTAGAGTAGAAAGTTATGTGTCTATGGGAGGAGCCCTGCCCCTCCTTATATGGGAGGGGGGTCCTTGGCGCGCCAGGGGAGGGAGGGAGTCCCTCCCCAACTCGGCCTAGGGCTGGCGCCGGCCTGGAGGAGTCCAACTCCTCCTCCAGGTTGGTTCCAACTCCTCTTGCTTGTTTCCCACGGTTTCTTGTTTTGGCGCTTGACTTTCAAACCGGACATTTGACTTTTCTGTTTTAGGATTCAATTTAATCCTTTATTTGGGACAGCAAGAACACTTAGTACATGATGCAATCATTCAATGAGCAATGACACATTCATGTACCCTTCCCGGAGTGTCGGACAATCCGAACCTTCTAGAACATTCCCGATGAAAACACGGAATCATTCCCGAACTCAAACGGGACTTTCCTTATATGAATCTTATTCTCGGACCATTCCGGATCACCTCGTGATATCCGGATCCCATCCGAGACTCGAACAACATTCGGTCTCTTTCTCATAATACCATAACTACTCAAACAACGTCGAATCCTTAAGTGTGTCTCCCTACGGTTCGTGAATTATGCGGACATGATCGAGACACTTCTCCTAACAATAACCAATAGAGGAATCTGAAATTCATATGGCTCCCACATATTTCTACGATTACTTTTCGATCGAATGAACCACTTACATACGATACCAATTTCCCTTTGTCTCACGATATGTTACTTACTCGAGGTTATGATCGTCGGTATCTCTGCGTACCTAGTTCACCCTCACATCGATAAGTACTCTTTTCTCGTTCCGTGATATGTGATCCCTTGTGACCAAGTCACATGCTTGCAAGCTAATTGGATGACATTCCACCGAGAGGGCCCAGAGTATATCTATCCGTCATGTGGATGGACAAATCCCACTCTTGATCCATGTGTTTCAACCAATACTTTCCGAACACTTAATGCCACCTTTATAGCCACCCGCCACGGTGTGGTGTTTGATGTCATCAAAGCATCCATCCGGTAAAGGTGATATGCATGATCTCATGGTCGAAGGAATTAGGTTACTATGTATCAGAAAGCATATAGCAATTGAACTAATGAAATGACTTGATCTTTATGCTACGCTTATCTATAGGAGTATGTCCACCATATCATTCTCCTAACGATATGATCTTGTTGTTGATAACATCTCAATGTTCATGATATGGAAACCACAATCATTAATCAACCAATAAGCTAGTGAAGTATAGAGGCTATACTAGGGACTTCAAATTAAGTTTACAAATCACACAAGTATTAATGGTTTCCTTGTTAATACTATTATAGCATGAATGTAAACATTTATCATAAACACAAAGATATAATAATAACTACATTTATTATTGCCTCTAGGGCATATCTCCAACACCCCATATCCTGGCAAACCCCCTCGTAGTTCCAGCTCGCCCGCGAATGCCCTGCAGTTTCAGAACTCTGACTACCGCCGCCGCCATCGCCCTGCATTTGCTACTCCGACGACCTCCCGAGGTAAATCCCGACCTCCCCTCTCAATCCCGATGATGCTCCCTTACTCGCAACCCTCGTGCGCACCTAACCATGCCTCTATTTTGTCCTAGCGCGGTCCTAAACGACGCCGGCAACAACAACCCGAGAGCACCACCGCCCGAAGCAACTCCGGCGAGCCATTGTCCTCACCCACGAGCGCCCCTCGTCGAACCATCGGCACGTTGAGCATCGCCGTGACCTCCTGAACCCGGTGAGCATCCTCCCCCTCTTCCTCGCGTCCTATTTCGCCAGCGCCGCCGCCGACTCGCCGCCAAAGAACTGTCAAGGCCGCCCAAGTTTGGTCAGTGCGATGACAGCCATCCGATCTAGATTGAGCAATCAGATTAGACCACTTAACCGTGAAGGGGTATGCGTTCTGGATCGCACGATTAGATTAGATCCTACGGTCTGCAGCGTGATCCACACCGAAGCGGTACCGGCCAATCACGGCTCGACGCGTGGCCATTGTTTGATTAAAACAGAATTAGAAACCAGATTTAAGTGCCAATTTGAAACCACTGTAACTTTTAAACCACACGTCCAAAAATTACAAATTTGGTATCAATGGATTCAGGAGAACAAGACCTAGCCAACCATGCCCTTGGTTTAGCAAATAGTATCTGTTTGTTTGCTTATTTTTGCAGATTCATTTGTATGCTTATTTAGAGTAGAAAAATTGTTTAAAATTGAATTTAGGGTTAAAACTTTTGCAAAATGGTTTGTTGTGACCTTATTGACCCTAGGAACCAATCCTTGGTGTTAAAAATGATTTTGGTAAAATTTGGGTTGAATTATTTGACTTAGCCATTTTCTGGCCAAATAAAATTATTGATTTTATTATGGAAATGTTTTTGCAAAGAAAACTTTGGGAAAATGTTTTGGACCAAACCTACTGACCCAAAACACCAAGCTTTGCAAATGGAAACTCACTTGGTGAAAAACATAAAGTTTTGCTTTGATAAAAATATTTTTCACCACATGAAATGATGATTGGATTTTAAAAATGGTTTATGGACTAAAGCCTTTTGCAAATGACTTTTCCATTTTGGTAAATGACCAATGTGGACCTTACAAAGTTTATAAACCTAGTGGAGACCATCCTTGCAATAGAACCATCCTTTGCATACTTATGCATGACTTAGATTCCATTGTTTGTGAGTATGAGATTGTTTGTTTGACTTTGGTTTGGAATGTTAGTTGATTTTGTGATTGCTTGATTGACTTGTAGTGAATTTAGCAAAGTGAGAGACTAGCAAGATCAAGGAGTGAACCACCATTCTCTACCAAAAGGCAAGTTACACTATCATTCAAAAGTCCTATTATTTTCATTATACTTAGTGGATTATGAAAAACATGCATGAAAACAATTTTATACTTATGCTATGCTAAATCCTAATAGGATTCCCTATACACTACTTAGTGAAAATATTGTAGTTGATACATGCTTAGCATGCTATATTTTGAAAAGAGATACCGGTTGAGATTTTACAAAGGTTGAGAAAAGGACTTGTGTTTTACATAATAAAACAAGGACTCAATGAACCACCTAGGTGGTGGACACTTTAAGTTTTGGAGAAGGTGGCAACAAAAGGAACCATGTCTATGGGATTCACTTTGTGTTGTGCTCCAAAATAAAACCACCCAGGAAACTTAGAGATTGAACATGTTTCTCCAATTGTGGCTTTCGTGTGCAACCACATGCTATTATGGCTCTGGCTTAGTCAACTACAATGGGAATACCCATGCACTGTCTTCAGTTAACTGGACATGGCGATCTGGAATGCTTCATGGGTGCTGAAGGCAAGCTAGCAATGGTGTATGGGAGGATCTTTTGGAAAGACTTCGTCACACTCTCAGTATGCCGGTACTCCATCTTAGTGAGCACTAATCCAGTAGGCCACTGGTGGCAACAAGATGGTATTGTGACATGTGGGTAAAGTATACTCCTTCTGCAGAAGTTAATAAAATCTAAGTACTTAGCCGTGTCCCCGGTTATGGACAATACTGAGCAACTAAAGTTTGAACTATGGGAGATCTCGACATTCTAACTTCTAAAATAAAAACTTTATACCCTTGTGTGTCTACCAAGGAATTCAAAGAGATTTTGTTAAAGCATGTTGTACTTGGGGTTACCAAGGAACTCATGAGATTTTAAAGCTTATTGCACTTGGCGTTACCAAGTGGCTCAAGAGATTTTGACAAGGACTTGAACACTTGAGTTTCTACCAAGGAGTTCAAGGGATTCTTGGAAAAGAGATTTGACAAAAGGACCGAAACCATTTTTGAAAAGATAGGATAAAATATTGCTTTGTGCAAACAAGCCTTAAACTTTACTTAGCCAAATATGCATGTATTGATAGGATCCACTCTTATTATACATAGAAGTGAAGCTTGCCAATACAATTCAAAATGTATTGACCCTTGTGGATGTAACTTGTAATGTTGCAGGTTTGATTGATTTGAATGAAGATTGTTTGATTAGGATTACAAAGTCTACAACCAACATCTGCCTGTGGCACTTTGAAGATGAAGGACCCATACTTATAGTTATTCCGCTGCAATGTAATGTAATAGCCAAATGAGCTATGTATGATGTAATAAAACTATGTTATTCCTGGTTATAAACTTATATTATGACCTTTGTATCTTGATATTACATCTTAACTGTGGATGCTAGCTATTGATCCAGGGACTAGCATTGTAAACACAGGAGGAATCTACCTTATTAGGTTGAGACCCCTACATACACCTGACAAGTGTATTGGGTGTGTTGGGGACACAAGAGACTTCTTGTATCTTGATTGCAGGGTTGCTTGAGAGGGATACCTTTGACCACTTCCTCCCTGAGTTCGATAAACCTTGGGTAATCCACTTAAGGGAAACTTGCTGCTGTTCTACAAACCTATGCACTTGGAGGCCCAACAACTGTCTACAGGAATTGAAGTGCGTAGACATCAAGAAGCCATACCTACAAACAGTGTTGATGGTAAGACCTCTTTAAAAATGCTCAAGGATGTTATTTTTCCTAGTTTTGGTGTACCTAGATATCTCATGACTGATGGAGGCTCTCATTTTATTCATGGGGGTTTTAGAAAAACTCTTGCTAAGTATGATGTAAACCATAGAATTGCTTCAGCTTATCACTCCCAAACCAGTGGGAAAGTAGAACTCTCCAATAGGGAAATTAAATCTATCTTGCATAAGACTGTTAATAGATCTAGGAAAAATTGGGCTAAAAAGTTGAATGACGCTTTATGGGCTTACAGAACTGCTTATAAAAATCCTATGGGGATGTCTCCTTGCAAAATGGTCTATGGGAAGGCTTGTCACTTGCCTTTAGAATTAGAACACAAATCTTATTGGGCAGTGAAAGAGTTGAATAGAGATTTTAAAGTTGCTGGTGAGAACAGATTGCTTGACATGAGTACCTTAGATGAATGGAGGAGTGAAGCTTATGAAAATTCTAGGCCCTTTAAGGAAAAAGTAAAAAGATGGCATGATAGGAGAATTCTCAAAAGGGAGTTCCATGTTGGTGATAAAGTTCTTTTGTATAGGTCTCGTCTCAGATTTTTGCAGGGAAACTACTCTCAAAATGGGAAGGACCTTTTGTTATCAAAGAAGTATATCGTTCAGGTGCCATCAAAATATCTTCTTTGAAGGATGACAGAACACAGGTGGTGAATGGTCAAAGACTAAAGCATTATATTTCTGGAGATTCATATAATGAAGACGTTGACACAATTCAACTGGTGACTCCGGAAGAATTTATTAGAAACCAAACACTAGAATCTGCATAGTTCGTCTTTGAATAGGTAAAAAGGGTGAAAACAGAAGGTTCGTGAAAGCCTAATCTTTTTATATTTTTGATGTTTTTAATACATAAGGAAAGTTATGAGACGGGACAGAGGGGGAAACAGAGGCCCGGGTGGTCAAACCCACCCCAGGCGCGGGCCCCAGCTGGTCGCGCCTGGAGGGGGTGAGACTCCCCCGAGCTCCGCCTCCGCCTCATTTTCATATCAGCACCTTCCTTATGCATTGAAACTTCGTAATATATAATCCCCCGGGTTCCCCGAGGTTCTTGTATCGAGTTCTCGTCGTGTTTTTTTTATTTGTTTATGTCAGGCAAATTCTCATATTTGGAGCCACAATGTCTTCCTCTGGATCACCTATGGAGGATTCCTCTGCGGATGCCATCAACCCGTACATGTATGAGTTGCGAATTCATCCCAAGGAGTTGATTCTCAAAGATAGGAAGGTGCAGATGAAAGAAGTTCAAGGCCCTAAAGGAGAAGGCAGTCTGGAAGACAGGATGGAAGCATTAGAGCAGGAAGTTTTTAGGTACAAGAAGATGGCAGAACGCGAAGTGGATGTTATTCACAAGATAAGTTCAAAACTCATCACCAAGCACGAGGAGGAGGTTGCTGAGCTCCGAGAAGAAATCTTCTCGCTTTGTCAAACCACCAACCAATTACAAGCACAACTCTACGACATACAAATCAAAACTATGAGTATGAGGCTAGATTTGATCGCATAAGCATTGTTGCTAGTTTCAGGATTGCGGAAACCCGGACGTCCTTTTTGGATGGGGAGCCTTTGCCTTGGAAGTTTTATGATGACAAGAGAACACCACCACTGAAGGAGTAATTTGTCATCGGTTTTGGCTTCCCCTTGGTTTGTTCCAAGCTTGGGGGAGTGCCACGGTATCACCACCATCATCTTTTATCTTTTACCTTTTTAGTGGATTCATATCTTTGGTAGAGAATTTATCTTATAGTTTGGTTTTCATGTGGAAGTATCTCTCCTTTAGTTGGTTATCTATGTATCCCTTGGTGTGAGTGCCTTTATGGAATATTAATGAGAAGTCTCATCTTTTACATTTTGCACTTCTTATTTTAGTTTGCAATATCTATTATATGATGGATCTTGTTGATCAGTATTGGCATCACTTTGGGAGCATCAAGTAAATCTAAATTGGTTTTGGCAAACCAAGCTCTGGTCAGTAGCAACACTTTTTGAGGTTTCAAAGGAAAAGAGAAAAGGCTTACAGGTATTTTGTATCATTTATTTTCTTTCTTGTTGGCTCATCATCTTAGTATTCTTTATTTAAGATCTTTTGTGTCTTCAAGGAAGATTGCATGTTTGGCTTTATCACTTGTATGTTTGCTTGTTTCTTTCAACTCTCTTGCTTGCTACCCAGCCTTGCTAGCCAAAAACGTGTTTTGAGAAGGCATACTTCTCTTGTTTCCAATCCCTTTAAACCAAATATTGTGCCATTTGTGTCCACTATATCTACCTATTAGCATTATTGATATTCCAAGCAAATTCTCAAGCTTCATATATCTTTCGAATTAAAAAGTATTTTGTTATGTGAAAACTAGTAAGTAAAGCTCTCACGAACTTGATGGCACACCTTATTTTCTTTGCCCCTGGTAGACTTGAACCATTGTGTCATCGGAGTTGTATATGCTTGCATCTATACGTTGGAATTAGCAGAACCATGCTGTCACGGGGAACGCTTTCAACATTTCACATGTACATTGTACATAGTTGATATCATGCTCTTTTGTTTGCGTATGTCAACGGTGTGAAATAAAGAGGGAACTTGTAAGTCCATGGAGTGATGTATGTGTGTTAGAGAAACGCCTGGGCCGCTAGCCTAAGCCATGCCTAATCATGGTGGAAACTTGCAGCATCACCATAATGAGCATTCTATGAAGCATCCTCAATAAAAAGCTATGCACATAGTAAATAAAAAGATCACTGAGATGCTCATTGTCTGCTTGCCTTGTCATTTTGGTTATGGGATAGCTCCTGTACCATGTGAAAGGGGTACCCCGTGGGCGGTTCTTTATGATACACATGTACTTACAATGACAAGAACTTACCGATGACTAAAGTTGAGTAGCATGAGGAGTGTCCCTCGTACTCAAGGGACATGAGATTGCCAACTTATATTTCGTCAAGCATATACTCCATCCTTGTTCACTTTAACCTTAACCATCTCAAGATTCCTATGATAGGGCAATGAGGGATCAAAGCTAGTAAGTACCATAATATTTTAGAAGCTCTTTATGACTTCTAATCCCTGCTTCCCTCTATGAAGGGACCTTTCTCCTATTTTCTAAGTTCAGTCAAAAACCTACTTCCTCTCTATCTCCAGCAATCATTTGAGTTGTTGTTTTTCAAGCATTCATATGGTGATTTATTCAATCATGTTCTTTATCTTTCCTGTTTGCACAGAACTCTTATATATTGAGTATTACTTTGAAACCTTCATTGTTAAAAACCTTTTTGAGCAAAGAGTGCTCATGTTTTGAAGACTTCTACAAAAAGCTTTTTGTGAAACTGTTTGCCAGTTCTCTGACCAAGAACAAAGTTTGCCAATTCCAATTATGATTTATCTTTATGCATCTTTATTGTGAATCATGTACTTGTTGCAAGCTAAGTTATATAATGGTGAGTTTCTTTCTTCTATGAGTTGTGTAATGGTAAGTGTGATGCTTCTTTTCCGTATTATTTTATCGACACTTCACTCCATAAACCCGTGGACATGTTTACTGAGCTCAGTTTTCACTTGGGGACAATCGAAGGTCTAAGCTTGGGGGGAGTTAATACGTCCAATTTGCATCACCATTCTATATCATAATTTGCCTCTATTCATTGATATATGTCTTACTATGAGGTATTACTTATGTATTTTCATCTGTTTATGCATGTTGGATGATTCTTGGAGGATGAACTGCCGGAGTCTGGATTCTGATGGAAAAAGAGGTGTTTTTATGCAATTTTGTGAAGATCATAAAAATACCAGAAAAATATGGGAAAATTATATTTTCCCAGAAGACGAAGGAAGCCAGAAGGGGAGGCGCACAAGGTCCACAAGGCCCCCCCTAGGTGCGGGTCCCCCTGGGTCGCGCCTAGGGCAGGTGTGGCCCACCTACCCGGCCTCAGACTCCGCTCTCTCGCCTATATCTTCCTCACGGAACCCTAATACCAAGGGAGCAACCACTGATAGATTTATACTGCCTCTGTAGGGCGAAAAACACCGAGAGAGAAATATCTCTCCGGCAGACAGATTTATGTCGGGGAAATTCCTTCCCGGAGAGGGGAGATCGTCGCCATCAACGCCATCGTCAAGCTAGGCTTCATCGGGATCATCATCATCATCATCCACACCATCATATCCACCAGCACCATCATCACCACTCCATCTCGTTGTAACAATTGTGTTGGATACTTGCTTAGTTCATTAGGGGAAACTTTCCCGGTGTTAATTACTATTGTAGTTGATGCTTGTGGGTGGAACCATGGGATTATTGTTTATGTTTAGATTGTTATCCATTACCATATCATCTTTGATCTTGATCCATATAATGTCTCGTGAGTAGTTCGTTTAGTTCTTGAGGACATGAGAGAAGTCATGTTGTTAGTAGTGGATTTGTGTCGAGTTATTATTCAATGGTTTAGTATTTAAGTTGTGGTGCTATTCTTCTAGTGGTGTCATGTGAACGTCGACTACATGATACTTCACCATTTATGGGCCTAGGGGTATGCATTGTGTATTTGGCTACTAATTGTGGGGTTGCCGGAGTGACAAAAACCTGAACCCCCGTTAGGACACATTTGCATAAGGGAGCGTAGGATCTTAGAGTTTAAGGTTGTGGTTAGGTTTATATCTTAATTACTTTCCTATAGTTGCGGATGCTTGCAGGGGGTTTAATCACAAGTATGTATTAGTCCAAGTAAGGTCAGTACATTAGCACAGGTTCACCCACACAACACTTACAACACCAAAGAAGAGTACTCAGCTATTTGAAGCGAAAGCACTTGACAGAATTCCCATGTGTCCTCGAGAACGTTTGGTCCTTATAAGTATTTCCACCGGCTTGTCCTTTGCTAAGAAAGGATAGGGCCACTTGCTACGTTTGCTCGTTGTCTTTATTACTTGCACCTTGTTTTTTTGCTTTATCGAAAAAACCCTAAAATCTGTTTGTTAAGTATTTGTAGAGAGTTCCTGCTCCACACCACTAGTCAACACCTTCTGCTCCTCGTTGGTATCGACACTCCTATTTATAGAAAGTACTGGGATACACCCCCTATACTTGTGGGTCATCACGAGGCAATGACGTGGAGTTTTCCCTCCTATAGACATACATGTTGTCCTCCTGAGCTTAATAGAATTTGCCACCACTCCAATGCTTGCAACAGTAGCGCGGGTGTCCGGATGCTTGTCTCCCTTCACTTATTATTCATCCTCAACCAAGATATCCTCATCCTTCTTGGGGTCTTGAATATCATCTTCCACAGGCTTCTTGCCCTTGTCATTGGCGGAGACCATGATGCCTCTAAACTTGAGAATATTTCCTGACAGAAACAGATCGAAATGAAAACATGACGAGAACACGATATACGAACCTCGAAGGATCCGGGTGATTATATATTATGAAGTTTTACAACATAAGGAAGGTACTGTGCGAAAACGGGACGAATATGGACTCCGTGGTGATCACACCCCCTGGTGGCGCGGCCAGGCAGGGCCCGCGCCACTGAGAGGTGTGGCCCACCTAGGCTCTGTTTCCTCCCCTGTTTCGACTTATTACTTTCCGTATGGAATAAAAACTGCAAAAATATAAAAACACAAGTTTTTCACAAACCTTTGATTTCCAGCACTTTTACCTATTCGGAAACGGACTCTGCAGATTCCTTCTCTCCAACACTTGAAAGTTCCTTTCATACTAAGCTTCACACTATCTTTATTAGCAACATTAGTGTAAGCAAAAACAATAAACCTTTGGGTTCAAATTTCAACTGAACTCCATAAAAACAAAATCCACTGTAGCAACTCCTTTCAAAATCCCAAAAAGAATCTGAAAGGAAATCGATTAAAGAGGCAAATGCAAATGATGGCAAAAATCTGTCAAAACAGACCAGGAGGTAAAGATTGATTTTTTTCGAAAATCCTCTGTTGCTCATATCAAAAAGTTCAAAACTAACAAAAGTTGGATAACAACTTGGGGCACAATCACAGAAAATTACAGCTCCATCCGAAGTACTGGGATTTTTCACGAATTTTTACAATGAATCACAAAAATCTGTCCCAAGACAGCAACTTTTCACAACTCCTCTACTTCTCAAAAGAGGTTGATCTTTACACAAAAACCAAACAAAAAAGGATAAGGAGCAGTTATTACAGATTTAATAACTTCCAAGACTCAAAGAAACAAAAAATGAAAGCAAACTAAAAAGGGTTGTCTCCCAAAAGCTCTTTCTTTATAGCCATTAAGATGGGCTTGATAATTTCAATGATGCTCACATAGGAAATATGAATTTGAGGTGAAAGAGAGCATCAATAAGCAAATATCCAACACATTTGAGTCTAACCCACTTCCTATGCAAGGGAGTTTTGTAAGAAAACAAATTATTGAAACAAAAGGCCACTAGCATAGGAAGACAAAACAAGTGCAACTTCAAAGCTTTCAACATAAAAGCAGGGAAACTTAATATTATTAAGATGCAAAAAACCATGTTTCCCTCTCTCATAATAACTTTCAGTAGCACTCTGAATAAAGTTGTCAATATAACTGTCACAAGAAACAAATTTATCATCAGAATAGGCATACTTAAAATCATCAAAAAGAGGTCTAAGGTCATAAACTGGATCAATAGAAGCAAGTTGTTCAACCCTAAAATCCTCATTAGGCAAATTATTTTCATAAGGAGCTTTAGAAAATTTGGAAAAATTAAAATCATAAGATTCTCCATAAAACTTAGTTAGAACTTTCTCCTTCTTACAATCTATAATAGCTCCACAAGTGTTCAAGAAGGTTCTACAAAAAATGATAGGACAAGTATTACTAGCAGCTGAACCAAGCACTAGAAAATATGCGGGATATTTAATCTTACCACAAAGGACTTCCACATCTCTTACAATACCAATAGGGCAAATGGTTTCCTTATTAGCAAGATGAATAACCACATAAATGTCCTCAAGTTCACAAGGACCAATTTCATGCATAATTTCCCTGTAAAGCTCATAAGGGATAGCACTAGAACTAGCACCAATGTCACATAAACCATAATAGCAATGATCACCATTTCTAACAGAAAGCACAGGGACACTAGCTTTCCTAGCTTTACTAGGATGAGAGACGATATTAGAAGCATCTTCACAAAATATAATGTGCCCATCTTCTACATTTTTAGTGACAAGGTCTTTCACAATGGCTACTACTAATTAAATATTTATTTGTTCATCAGGTTTTTTCTTTATACTTTTGCTAACCACATTAGATATAATAGAATGTTCCTTTGCCTTAGCAGGGAAAGGTATTTTCTCAATATAAGGTTCAGGCAAAATAGGATCAACAGTACAAACTTTAGTGTTTCTAACTGGAACATGATTAACAATATCTTTATAAGGCGCATGGTACTTTTCCCACTTCTTTTTAGGGATTTCAATATAAGAGGCAAAGGCCTTAAAACAATTGGCAATACTTTGAGACTCAAGACCATACTCAGTACTAATATCATGAAAGTCATTAGTTCCCATAAAATATTTAATGCATTCATAATCATAATTTATACCTGACTTTCTTCCTTTGTCATTCTCCCATGCTTCAATATTCTCTTGAATACGGTCTAGAAGATCCCATTTAGCTTCTTCCTTCATACATGTGAATGATACAGCACAAGAAGCATCTAATAAATATTTATCATGAAGAGAAAGCCTTGAATAAAAGTTATTAATAATAATATTATTAGGAAGTTCATGAATAGGACATTTAAGCATTAGTAATTTCAATCTCCCCAAGCTTGGGCTGTACTCTATCCATCATGAGGCCAAAAGTTATATATTTGATTCCTATCCTTATGAATCTCACTTGGAGGATAGAATTTAGAATAAAAGAGAGGTACTATTTCCTCCCATTCCATAGATTGTTCATTCTTCAACAATACCATTCTTCAGCTCTTCCTTTCAATGATATAGAGAGTAAATTCTTCTTAACTTGTTTCGTTGTGATATCTGAACACTTAAACAACCCGCATAATTCATGGATAAAGAGCAAGTGATCACCAGGATGGACAGTTCCATCCCCAAAATAATAATTATCCATAACACGATCAACAATTCTTGTAGGTATCTTAAAAGGATCTAACTCAGCAAGTGGTGGTTCATCTACTACCCTAGCAGTGGTAGTAGCTTTCCCAAATAGGAAACCAAGTGGGTTATCCATATTGGAAACAAAGTAACAAACAGAAATAAAAAGCAATACTCATAGTAGAAGTTTCCTTTACCAGTTCCACTCTTCAATAGCGCTTCACTCCCCGGCAACGGCGCCAGAAAAAAGTCTTAATGACCCACAAGTATAGGGGGTATATCGTAGTACTTTCGATAAATAGGAGTGTCGATCCCAACGAGGAGCAGAAGGTGTTGGCTAGTGGTTTGGAGCAGGAAATCTCTGTAAGTACTTAGCAAACGGATTTTTAGGGTTTTTTGATAAAGCAAAGACAAAACGGTTATAAGTGCAAGTAAATAAAGACAACAAATAATTGCAGCAAGTGGCCCAATCCTTTCTTAGCAAAGGACAAAATGGTTCTAATACTTATGAGGACAAAACGTTCTCGAGGACACATGGGAATACTGTCAAGTGCTTTCGTTTCATATAGTTGATTAATCTTCTTTGGTTTGATAAGTGTTGTGTGGGTGAACCTGTGATAATGTACCGACCTTACTAGGACTAATACATACTTGTGATTAAACCCCTTGCAAGCATCCGCAACTACAATAAAGTAATTAAGATAAAACCTAACCACATCTTTAAACTCTGAGAGCCTACACTCCCTTTGTAGGGTTCACAGCATAGAAAACAAAAAATTTCCTACGATGGGAACAACTATGTACCAAGATCTATCTAGATACAAACAATGGGAGGATGTATATCCGTAGAGAACATACCCTTGAAGACCGACAAAGCTTAACGAGTCAAACTCGTGGTTGATATAGACGATCTCTTGCCGATCTCAAGACCGAGAGGAAGTCCTTAGCACCGCAACTTAGCAGTGCATCCGTGCTTGCACACACGTTCGAGGCACCGAGCAACCTCCGCCTCCTCGCTCCAGCGATGCAGCGGAATCACAACTCTTTCTTGCCGAATAGCCACCGGGAACATGTATCTTGCTAGTCCGAGACCATGGGGGATAAATACTAGAGGGGGAGAGAGATCCTTCACGAGGAGGTGTGAATGAGAAGTGAGGAGGGGGTGCCTTTTATAGGAGAGAGGTGGAACCCCAAGGGGGTGGCCGGTACATGGGGATGCCCCTTGCCCTCCCCTCATTCATGTGGATGGACACTCCACTCACAAAAATCCTTTCAATTCCCTCCACTCAAAATCCCACTCAAAATTCCCATTAAATTTCCACCAAATTTAATGCAAACTCTCATTCAATAAAACTCCTTTTATTTATTCAGAATTTTGTCAATTAATTTAATGGCAAACATTCACATATAACCCCTTGCTAGTATTTCATTTCACATGCAAAAACACTTTCTACAAATTCACCCGAAAACCTGTTTTGGTATCTAGTGAAATAAATTATTATGCTTGTTATTCTTTTCGGCATGAAACTTTTGCTCCAAATGGATGTCGGTGTCTCTTAAGTGTGCCACCCTATGGTTCGCGAATAATGCGGACATGATCGAGACCCTTCTCTGATCAATAATCAGAAGCGGGATCTGGAGACCCATACTGACCCCCACACATTCAACGATGACTTTCTTGTGATCGTCGGAACCTTTTATGCTAGTATCTTAATCCTTTTGTTTCGCGATATATTACATGTCCAAGATTCGATCATCGATATCTCCATACCTAGTTTGATATCGTTACTAACATGCACTCTTTTCTCGTTCCCGTGATATAACATTCTAGTGATCAAATCACTTGCTTGCAAGCTAACCAATGTGATATCACCGAGAGGGCCCAGAGCATATCTATCCGTCATTGGGATGAACAAATTCCACTCTCGATCCATGGGCCTCAACATAACACTTTAGTAGTTCTGAACCCACCTTTATAATCACCAAGTTACGGTGTGATGTTTGATGTTATCAAGAAACTCTTCCGGTGTTAGTGATTGAAATGATCTCATGGTCTAACGATTAGGATCACTTTGTAAGTTGTTATAGTAATATAAACTCAATGACTTTTGATCGTAATGCTATACTTTGGATGAATGTTCATCACACCATTACACTAATGTTGTGACATCGTTATTAACAACATCCAATGTCTATGATCAGGAAACCTTGATCATCTTGTTAATCAACGAGCTAGTTTATGAGAGAGGCATAACTAGGAACTTTCTGTTTGTTTATTAAACACACATGTATTAACGTTTCCGTATTAATACAATTATAGCATGCAAAATAAACATCTATCATATACTTGTAATACACATAATAAACACTTTATTATTGCCTCTCAGGGCATATTCCCTTCAGCACCCCACTTGCACTAGAGACAATAATCTAGTTACATAGTGATGAATCTAACACCCATGGAGTTCTGGTGTTGATCATGTTTTGCTCTAGGGAGAGTTTTAGTCAACGGATCTGCTACATTGAGATCCGTATGTACTTTAGAAATCTTTATATCTCCATCCTTGACATCTTCATGGATGGAGTGAAACCGGCGCTTAATATGCTTGGAATACTTGTGAGACCTTGGTTCTTTGGCATTGGCAATGGCACCATTGTTGTCACAATAGATCACCATTGGGTCCAACGCGCTTGCAACCAAACCTAGTTCGGATATGAACTCCTTCATCCAAACCGCTTCCTGAGCCGCTTCTAAAGCAGCAACATATTCGGCCTCCGTTGTTGATCCCGCCACCACGGGTTGTTTGGAACTCCTCCAACTAACCGCTCCGCCATTCATGAGAAATACGTATCCGGATTGAGACTTAGAGTCATCCGGATCGGTGTCAAAGCTAGCATCGACATAACACTTAGCGACGAGCTCTTCTTCACATCCGTACACAAGAAACATATCCTTAGTTCTTCGCAAGTACTTAAGGATATTCTTGACCGCTATCTAGTGTTCTGAACTTGGATCTGATTGGTACCTACTAGTCAAACTAATAGCATGTTCCACATCCGGTCTTGTACATAGCATGGCGTACATTATAGAGCCTATGGCTGAAGCATAGGGGACATTGTCCATTATCTCTCTTTCTTCCACCGTAGCCGGACTTTGAGTCTTACTCAATGTCTTGCCTTGCAAAATAGGTAAGAACCCCTTCTTATTTTCGTCCATTTTAAACTTCTTTAAAATCTTATCAAGGTATGTACTTTGAGATAGCCCTATTAGGCACCTAGATCTATCTCTATAGATCTTTATGCCTAATATGTATGACGCTTCACCTAGGTCCTTCATTGAAAATTTGTTGTTTAGATAACTTTTAACACTGTTTAAAAGATCTATATCATTTCCGATCAATAATATGTCATCCACATATAATATCAGAAATGCCACATTGCTCCCACTCACTTTCTTGTAAATACAAGCTTCTCCATAAGTTTGGACACATCCAAACTCTTTGATCACCTCATCATAGCGGAGATTCCAACTTCGTGATGCTTGCTTCAGTACATAGATGGATCGTTGAAGCTTGCACACCTTGTTAGCATCCTTATGATCGATAAAACCCTTTGGTTGTATCATATACAACTCTTCTTCAATATTACCATTGAGGAACGCGGTTTTGACATCCATCTGCCATATCTCATAATCAAAATATGTAGAAATTGCTAGCATAATCCTAACCGACTTTAGCATTGCTACGGGAGAGAATGTCTCATCGTAGTCAACTCCTTGAATTTTTCAAAACCCCTTTGCGACAAGTCGAGCTTTATAGACGGTCACATTACCATCAGCACCAGTTTTCCTTTTGGAAATCCATTTATTCTCCACGGCCTTCCGGTCATGAGGTAAGTCCACCAAGTTCCAAACTTGATTTTCATACATGGATTCCATCTCGGATTTCATGGCTTCTAACCATTTGTTGGAATCCAGGCTCATCATCGCTTCTTCATACGTCGCAGGATCATCAATTTCATCAACCATGAAATTCGTAACAGGGTTTCCATACAACTCGGGAGCTGCACGCGTCCTGCTAGACCTATGAGGTTCGGTAGTACTCTCTTTTGGAGTTTCATGATCATTATCATTACTTCCCTCTTCAACTGGTGAAGCCAACTCTGGAACGACTTCCGGTGCTGCGCTACTCGCCATACTTTGAAGAGAAGGTTCAATAACCTCTTCGAGTTCTACCTTCCGACTACTCACACCTTTCACGAGAAACTCTTTCTCTAGAAAGGATCCATTCTTGGCAACAAAAACCTTGCCCTCGGATCTGTGATAGAAGGAATACCCAATTGTTTCCTTAGGGTATCCTATGAAGACGCATTTTTCTGCTTTGGGTTCGAGTTTATCCGGTTGAAGTTTCTTCACATAAACATCGCATCCCCAAACTTTAAGAAATGACAGCTTAGGTTTGTTTCCAAACCACAATTCATATGGTGTCTTTTCAACGGATTTAGATGGTGCCCAATTTAAAGTGAATGCAGCAGTTTCTAGTGCATAACCCCAAAATGACAACGGCAATTCCGTTAGAGACATCATAGATCGAACCATATCCAATAAAGTACGATTACGACGTTCCGACACACCATTTAGCTGTGGTGTTCTGGCAGGTGTGAGTTGTGAAACAATTCCACACTCTTTCATATGAGTGCTAAACTCGTAACTTAGATACTCTCCTCCACGGTCAGAGCGTAGAAATTTGATCTTTTATTACGATGATTTTCCACTTCATTATTAAATTCCTTGAACTTTTCAAAGGTTTCAGACTTGTGTTTCATCAATTAGATATAACCGTATCTACTCAAATCATCCGTGAAACTAACAAAATAACAATATCCACCTCGCATCGACACACTCATTGGACCACATACATCAGAATGTATGATTTCCAATAAATCTGTCGCTCGTTCCATTGAACCGGAAAACGACGTTCTAGTCATCTTGCCCATAAGGAATGGCTCACATATATCAAATGATTCAAAATAAAGTGATTCGAAAAGTCCATCTGAATGGAGCGTCTTCATGCGTTTAACGCCAATATGGCCTAGATGGTAGTGCCACATATATGCGAATATATCATCATTAAGTTTAATCCTTTTAGCATCAACATTATGAATATGTGTAACACTATTATCGAGATCCAACAGAAATAAACCATTCATCATCGGTGCATGACCATAAAATATTTCATTCATATAAATAGAACAACCATTGTTCTCGGATTTAAATGAATAACCACTTCGCAACAAACACGATCAAGATACAATGTTCATGCTCAGTGCAGGCACCAGATAACAATTATTCAAGTTTACTACTAATCCCGATGGTAAGTGGAGAGGTAGCGTTCTGAAGATGATAACATCAACACTTGATCCATTGTCGACACGCATCTTGACCTCACCCCTTGCTAGCGATCGCTTGTTCCGCAGCCCCTGATTCAAGTTACAAATACTAGCAACTGAACCGGTATCAAATACCCAGGTGCTACTACGAGTACTAGTCAAGTACACATCAATAACATGTATATCATATATACCTTTGTTTTCCTTGCCGGCCTTCTTGTCTGCCAAATACTTGGGGCAGTTGCACTTCCAGTGTTCAATCCCCTTACAATAATAGAACTTAGTATCAGACTTAGGTCCAACTCGGGGTTTCTTTTCAGGCACGGCAACCGGCTTGCCGCCCTTACTTCCCTTCCATTTTCCCTTCTTGTCTTTCTTGAAACCAGTTTTATTATTGATCATCAACACTTGATATTCTTTCTTGATCTCCACTTCTGCAGTTTGAAGCATTGACAGAAGCTCGGGGAGAGACTTCTTCATGCCTTGCATATTATAGTTCATCGCGAAGCTCTTATAGCTAGGTGGCAGAGACTACAGAACACGATGTATGCCTAAGTCAATGGGAATCGATATTCCCAAGGACACAAGCTTATCGGCGTAACCCGACATCTTGAGTACATGCTCACTTATGGAGCTGTGCTCTTCCATCATGCAGCTAAAGAACTTTTCTGAAGCATTGTAGCTCTCTACAGCAGCATGTGTGTCAAAAATCATTTTCAACTCACCCATTGTATCAAATGCATTGCCATTTTTGAAACGCTTTCCAAGTTCTGGCTCTAGCCCATACAATGTGCTGCAATGAACTAAGTTGTGGTCCTCCTGGCGAGTCTGATAGACATTCTTCTCCTCATCAGGGGCATCATCTAACGGTGGGGGGCCTAGCGGCGCTTCTAGCACATATTGCTTTTGTGCAGCAGAGAGGAGAGTCCTCAAATTCATGGCCCATTCGGTAAAGTTGCTACCGTTTGCTGCAAGTTTCTCTTTCTCCATGAACACATTGAAATTAAAAGCAGGTGGTGCCATCTACAACAAAATTTGTAAAGTTTAGACTAAGTTTATGATATATTGAGTTCAACTAATCCACATTACGAATGAACTCCCACTCAAAAACGACATCCCTCGTGCCTTTTTTGTGATTACATGAACCAAATCCACTACACCAAGTCTGATCATCACGTGAGTCGGTGTAGCTTCAAAGGCGAGCATCAAATGGGCATCATATCTACCATATGACTCAAGCTTAACCTTTTGGTCCGTGTTCCGAGGCCATGTCTATACATGATAGGCTCTCCAAGTAAGAACCTTAGTATTCGCGTGTGTAACTGTCTTACACCCGAAATATGGTCGTGGATCCAAGAACACACGATCATCATGAGATGTCTTGGAGCGACGAAACATAATCGGTGCATACTTAAGGAAGAACACATTCTTATCTTGATATTTAAATGAGGAATCATCTTATTATGTTAATAAAACTCCAAACAAGCAATATAATATGGAATCAAACATCACATGTTTATAAGTGAAATGATATGGTTCCCGCATATGATCTCCATCATGTGCACCGTGGTATGATCACTATCATACCTCAATGTGTAAGGCCAAGGTCTATGGAACTTACACGTTATGTGTGTTGTAAGAGTATCATCTCACACTTCTACTTACAACATCACCATATTATAACACTAGCCCAGCA
The DNA here is from genome assembly GCA_030063025.1 of Avena longiglumis. NCBI lineage: Eukaryota > Viridiplantae > Streptophyta > Magnoliopsida > Poales > Poaceae > Avena > Avena longiglumis. Next base: position 447,110,372 of record CP125974.1, on the reverse strand, counting down.
ACAATCTAAACTAGACGCCTCTAATTTATCCATTGCAAGTTTTACGTGGCTTAGGGCTTTCAAAGATAGAACCGTTCTTACCTACGAACATGAACCACAACAAGGATAACCAAATTGTTGACAACTCGTTGCAAATTAGATATTGACTATAGTAGGAGAGAGAGACACCCGCTAGCCACTTATGCAAACTAGTTGCATGTCAAGCGTGGAACAGGTCTCATGTGCGAGGACATATAAAGTTTGTCCGGTCGCTTCATCCCACTATGCCACCAATATCCAAAGTACAACCAAGAAGCAGTAACATGATCATCATCGCCCACATACTCATATGTGTACTACCCATGTAAAGCATCTACGCATAGATCCAGCTCTGATACCACTATAGGGTTCGCAGCATAGAAAACAAAAAATTTCCTACGATGGGAACAACTATGTACCAAGATCTATCTACTAGATACAAACAACGGGCGGATGTATATCCGTAGAGAACATACCCTTGAAGACCGACAAAGCTTAATGAGTCAAATTCGTGGTTGATGTAGACGATCTCTTGCCGATCTCAAGATCGAGAGGAAGTCCTTAGCACCGCAACTTAGCAGGGCATCCGTGCTTGCACACACGTTCGAGGCACCGAGCAACCTCCGCCTCCTCGCTCCAGCGATGCAGCGGAAGCACAACTCTTTCTTGCCGAATAGCCACCGGGAACATGTATCTCGCTAGTCCGAGACCATGGGGGATAAATACTAGAGGGGGAGAGAGATCCTTCACGAGGAGGTGTGAATGAGAAGTGAGGAGGGGGTGCCTTTTATAGGAGAGGAGGGAACCCCAAGGGGGTGGCCGGTACATGGGGATGCCCCCTTTCCCGTCCCTCATTCATGTGGGTGGACACTCCACTCACAAAAATCCTTTCAATTCCCTCCACTCAAAATCCCACTCAAAATTCCCATTAAATTTCCACCAAATTTAATGCAAACTCTCATTCAATAAAACTCCTTTTATTTATTCAGAATTTTGTCAATTACTTTAATGACAAACATTCACATATAACCCCTTGCTAGTATTTCATTTCACATGCAAAAACACTTTCTGCAATTTCACCCGAAAACCTGTTTCGGTATCTAGTGAAATAAATTTATGCGCTTGTTATTCTTTCCGGCATGAAAATTTTGCTCCAAATGGATGTCGGTGTCTCTTAAGTGTTTCACCCTACGGTTCACGAATAATGCGGACATGATCGAGACCCTTCTCCGATCAATAATTAGAAGCGGGATCTGGAGACCCATACTGACTCCCACACATTCAACGATGAATTTCTTGTGATCGTTGGAACCTTTTATGCTAGTATCTTAATCCTTTTGTTTCGCGATATATTACATGTCCGAGATTCGATCATCGGTATCTCCATACCTAGTTTGATCTCGTTACTAACATGCACTGTTTTCTCGTTCCCGTGATATAACATTCTAGTGATCAAATCACTTGCTTGCAAGCTAACCAATGTGATATCACCGAGAGGGCCCAGAGCATATCTATCCTTCATTGGAATGAACAAATTCTACTCTCGATCCATGGGCCTTAACATAACACTTTAGTAGTTCTGAACCCATCTTTATAATCACCCAGTTACGATGTGACGTTTTATGTTTTCAAGAAACTCTTCCGGTTTTAGTGATTGACATGATCTCATGGTCTAAGGATTAGGATCACTTCGTAAGTTGTTATAGCAATATAAACTCAATGAATTTTGATCGTAATGCTATACTCCGGATGAATGTTCATTACACCATTACACTAATGTTATGACCTCGTTATTAACAACATCCAATGTCTACGATCAGGAAACCTTGATCATCTTGTTAATCAATGAGCTAGTTTATGAGAGAGGTATAACTAGGAACTTTCTGTTTGTTTATTAAACACACATGTATTAACGTTTCCATATTAATATAATTATAGCATGCAAAATAAACATCTATCATATACTTGGAATACACATAATAAACACTTTATTATTGCCTCTCAGGACATATTTCCTTCATCCTTGTGCAAAGGTTTTATAATGGGGGTTTAGGTTTGTGTCACTTCGGCAACCCCAAAATTAGTATTCAAGTACACAATGCATTCCCCTAGGCCCATAAATGGTGAAGTATCATGTAGTCGATGTTCACATGACACCACTAGAAGAATAGCACCACAAGTTAAATGTCAAACCATTGAATAATACCTCAACACAATTCCACTACTAACAACATGACTTCTCCCATGTCCTCAAGAACTAAACGAACTACTCACGAGACATCATATGGATCAAGATCAGAGATTATATGATGATGAATAACAATCTGAACATGAACAATAATTCAATGGTTTCACTCACAAGCATCAAATACAAAAGTAATTAACACTGGGAAAGTTTCTCCTAAGAACTATGCAAGATTCAACACAATTGTTACAGCGGGATGGAGTGGTGATGATGGCGCTGGTGGAGATGGTGGTGAGGATGATGATGATGATGATCCCGATAAAGTCTAGCTTGATGACGGTGTTGATGGCGACGATCTCCCCTCTCCGGAAGGAATTTCCCTGGCAGAAATCTGTCTGCCGGAGAGCTCTTTCTCTCTCGGTAGTTTCTGCCCCGCAGAGGCGGCGAAATCTTTCTGTGGTCGCTCCCCGCGTATTAGGGTTTCGAGGAGAATATATATGCGAAAGGGCGGAGCGGGAGTTGGGCCAGGGTGGACACACCCCCTAGTGGCGCGGCGCAGGGTGGCCCGCACATGGGGGGTGTGGGGGACCCCTATGGCCCATCTCAGCCTCCCCTTCTGACTTTCTTCGTCTTCTGGAAAAATAGGATTTCCATGTATTTTCTGGTATTTTCTAATCTTCGCGAAAACTGCATCCAAACACCGCTTTTCCATCAGAATCCTGACTCTGGCAGTTCATCCTCCAAGAATCATCCATCATGCAAAAATAGATGAAATAACATAATTATCACTTCTTAACAAGAAATATATCAATGAATAACAGAAAATTATGATATAGAATAGTGATACAAAATGGATGTATCACCTCCCCCGCAGGACCCGCCTCGCCCCCCTACCCCTTGCTGGGGTGCCGCCGAGGCGGCGAGCGCCGGAACCAAGCTCCATCGTCGGGGCAGTCATGAAGCAGCCATGTCCAGCGAGATAATTACCCCAGGGACAGGAGCTGCAGAGTGGAAGGACACCACGGTATCGCCACCCCTCGTTCCCTGTCGTCGATGTCCCAAATCTCCTCCATCCCAACCACCGACACCACGTCCGACGATGACGCGACATCCTCCCCTCCTCCTCAATGTCTTCCCATGCCAACCCATGCAAGTCAGCCAGCTCTGCAACCTTCTCTCGTGGCAGAGGCCAGGACGGTGGAGAGGCCGACCTACGAACGGAGAAGGCTGAGGGACGCCGGAGTTCGGGGGGGGGGGGGATTTTGCGACCACCAACCTTGACCCTGTGCGCCGAGAAGAAGACTGTGGCGTATTGCCGGATGAACTCACCTCGCCGGTGGTCGCACGCGTCAACCATGATTCCCGCCGCATTGAGGAGGACCAGGCGGTTGGCCTCGAGCCTAAGCAGTACGGTGTCCGGCGACCACCTCAGGCGGCACCCTGCAAACACCGAGGATACGGAGGCCTTCCAGCGGAGAGGGGGAGCCGAGGGTCGTGCGGGCCACGAGGCGAGCACCCCGGAGGGGGCAGCCTGCATCAGCGAGCCGGCGAGCCGCCGATGAGTTCAAATTTTGAATCTCATCGTCGCCGCAGGAAGCCAAAGCCTAAACTTTTTCCCATCGTGACTAACTTGTGCTTCCTCCATCTGAAAATAGATATCAAAAATTTATTTAAATTTAAGTATGTTTAGAAATTTAATAAAAAAATTAATTTGAGACGGATTTCTTATGAGTTGCCGCCGCCGCTGTGTAGATGGACTCCTTTCAGATGTATCGGATCTTTATTTACCCAAGATGATTAAAATTCCTGACTTTCCCCTCAAAAAGAAAAAGAATTCCTCTGGAGGATCGGGGTCTTGACAACCTCCGGCTCTCGCTGGTGACACGTGTCCCACTCGGACCCACACATGCTAACAGAAAAAATCCCCCCACTTCCCCAAAAGGCAAAACTCCACCCGCATCGTCTTCTCCCTTGCAGGACCGCACGACCATGGATCCTCCCTTGCAGCACCGCACAGCGATGCCTCCTTCCTTGAGCGCCTCCAGTTGCCGTTAGCCCCGCTCGTCGGCCGCATCGCCGGAGAAGACAAAGCCACCGTCCACGGCTCGTCGCAGCAACAACACAAGCTGGTCGTAGCAACCACCGCCGCTTGGCATAGCAACCAATGAACCATCGTTGCCGTTCCCAGCACCCACGGTCTCCGGTACTAGCAAGCTCTGTCGCTGGTCGCAGCAACCTTCATGCTGTCGCCGGTGGAAGCACCCGACGTCGCGGGTAGTAGCAAGCGCCATTGGCGCCGGTGGCAGCACCCGACGTCGTCGGTCGTAGCAAGAGCCATCTTCGGTCGCAGCCGACCTCGCGGGTCCTAGCAAGCTCTGTCACTGGTCGCAACAACCTTCATGCTGTCGCCGGTGGCAGCACCTGACCTCGCGGGTAATAGCAAGCGCCATTGCCGGTGGCAGCACCCAACATCGCCGGTCGCAGCAACCGACCTCGCGGGTCCTAGCAAGCTCTGTCGCTGGTCGTAGCAACCTTCACACCGTTGCCGGTGGCAGCACCTGACCTCGCGGGCAGCAAAGCTGGGCCGCCGTAGGAAGCAACACCGTACGGCGTAGGAAGCATCGCCGGTCGCCGTAGGAAGCAACACCTCCCGTCGTATGGAGCAACGCCGGCAGCCGCATGCCGCATGCAACATCGTCGACCATTGTAGACAGCATCCTCGGCCGCCGTAGGAAGCAACATTACCCATCGTACAAAGCAGCACGGACCGCCGCATGTCGCATGCAGCATCCTTGGCCATTGTAGGGAGCATCCCTGGCCACCGTAGGAAGCAACGCTGCCCGTGTTCCGGTCGTAGCAAGTTCGTTCGCCGGTCGTAGCACCATCGTCGTCGGCCGGTCATAGCAATTTTGTTCGATGGTCGTAGCAACCCCGTCGGCCGCTCTTAGCATCTTCGAAGGCCGCTCGTAGCACCCCGCCGGCCGCTCGGACCTATTCTGGCCACGACTTGTAGCAACGCAGGCGCTGAAGGTAGCATCGGCCGCTGGCGAAGGTAGCAACAGCACGCGCCGAAGGTTAGCAGCTTCTGCACCGGTAGGTTAGCAGCGCTCGCCGTCGTATGTAGCAGTTTCCGTCGTGCTATGTAGCATCGCCTGTGTTCATAGCTAGCAGCTCTTGCTCCCATATGTAGCAGGTTCCGTCGCGCTATGTGGCAGCAGCCATGGCCATAGGTAGCAGTGCTCGCCGCCGTACATAGCAGGTTCCGCTGCGGTTCTTAGCAGCACCCGCATTTGTATGTAGCAGCACCCACGACTGTATGTAGCAACGTCCGTCGCTCGCTCGGGGCAGACCCACTTAGAGTTAGAGCTGCAACCACCGCGCCTGCGTGAATCTCCTTCGAGAAGAGGCCGCCGCTTTGAAGCACTTGCGCCAGCTGTTCATAGCAACCGTGGCCTCCGCTCATAGCAACTGGTGAGAGTTGCGACCACGCCCGCCCACCGGCGGCGTATCTCCTTCGAGCAGAGGCCATAGCCTTGAAGCACTTGCGTCAGATGCTCGTAGCAACCACGACCGCCACTTGTAGCACACCCGCTTTCCAAAGACACCGCCTGGCTCAGAGGCTGGCCGAAGGAGAGCCCGCATCGTGGGTGTAGTGGGGAGCGTCGGAGGTAGCGGATGGAGAGGCTGTAGCGCCGGTCCTAACCACCGCAGGAGCCCGGGTGTGGTACCGAAAGGAGAAAGCCACAGGTAGAGAGAGAGAGAGAGAGAGAGAGAGAGAGAGAGAGAGAGAGAATGGTTTGGGGATGGAAAACTACGGGAAAGAAGACGAAACGAAGAAATATTATTGGAGTGTACGGTGGGAGGAGATAAGGTGGGGTTCATTGGACGTGTGGCGCGCGTAGAAACCGGAGGATGGAGCGCACGGAGCCTCCGACGGAAGTGAAGCGTTTTCCATCTTTATTTGCCCAAGCTAATTAAAATTCCTAACTTTCCCCTCAAAAAGAAAAAGAATTGTTGTGTCGCGCCATGGCATGTGAGCCTGAGCCGCCGCTGCCCAAGAAGCCGAAATCCCCATCAGCCGTTCCGACCACCATATGCGCCCTGGGCGACGACCTCCTGAGAGAGATATTCCTTCGCCTCCCCTCCCTCCCGACCCTCGTCCGCGCCGCTGTCACCTGCCGCTCCTCTCTCCGCGCCGTCCGCTCATGCCCTGCCTTCCGCCGCCGCTTCGGCGAGCTCCATTCGCCCCCACACCTCGGCCTATTCATCAACATCTCCGATTTTCACACTCCCGCTTTCCGCCCGCTCCGCCTGAGCTCCGACCCGGACATCGCCGCGGTCGTCCGCCGCGCCGATTTCTTCCTCACCCGCCTTCGCAACAACGACGAGGGTTCCGCCCTCAAGTGGTTAATCAGGGACTGCCACAATGGGTACGTCGTTCTCATCAGCCAGAGCACCGATCACATGGCCGTCTACAACCCCCTCACACGTGTCCTGGATCTCTTCCCCAAGCCTCCCCGCAAGATCTGCAAAGAGATGTGCGTTGAGTTCCATGTCCTCTCCTCCGAAGAAGACCCGGGTCCGTTCCGCGTTATCTGTGTCTGCCACGAAATTTTTGGAGCGCAAGCCGCCGTCCTCTCATCAGAAACCAGGGAGTGGCAGATTTTCCCATGGGTGGAGACTGAAAACATTGAGCCCTATAATACTCACAATGGAATTCTCCTGAAAGGGTACATCTATCTCAAAAAAGGGAGCCGAGCCAGTGCGCGTGTGCTGAACACCACTACATTGCAGTTCTCTCGAATCGATCTGCCTCGGCACATTGAAGGGTAAGGAGCAATTACCGCTGGTCAGACCAAGGATGGGAGGCTCTGTATCATCTGTGCTGTCAAACTCACGCTTGTTGTCTGGTCCTGGAGAGCCGATGATGAAGGGATCGAGCGATGGATGCTGGAAAAGACATTTCCATTGTTGCCGGCGGTTGATGCGCTCACTGACAGTCCAGCGGATAATCATGACCTGAAGATTTTAGCGATCGTCGATGGCTTTGTGTACTTGTCTATTTACTATAAGCCAGCTCGCAATTTATCTGGCTGGTTCCTATCCTTCTGCCTGGAAACAGAGAAGCTGAATAAGCTCTGTCCTATGCTTCATCATGACTGTGTGTATCCCTACATCATGGCATGGCCTCCTTCTTTGGTACTTAACAAGGTGAACCCTTGACTCGAAGGTCATCGGGAATCAACTCAAGTGGGAATTAACTTCTAGTGTAGTTTGAACAAATATCATTAATTAACTTGAGCTCTTATGTAGAAAATGGTTCCTAATATAAATTTTAAGCGTCGCGATGACCCTCACTTTATGTCCGTAAAATAGTCTGTGTATATGATTAGTTGACAATTGATGTAGATTCTTTTCTCTAGAAAATATAAAAGATTGATGCCTTTATTACAATCAGGGTGGATGATATCAAATAACTAGCTAGATTTTATTTTGCATTACTTTTCTCAAGTATACGTAGTTAGGACTTAGGAGTCCATCTTCCGTGCAATTGAGCTGCTGGGATCTTTGGACTGATAAGTACATTGCAAGATGTTCCCAAGTTGGCACAGCAATCTCTGGAGCCGATCCAGATTTTTATCTGTGATGCTGAAACAGGCAAGATGGGAAATTGAGAACTAATGCTGCTATTTTATGGGTTGCTACTTGCTAGAAGAAAGTTAAATTCCATGTTAATCTGGTTTTCAGAATTTTGCAAGACCAGCTTATCCAGGGTGGCTGATTGCATCAGTATCTGCTTTTGCAGCCCAGCAGCTCCAGTTGAAGTTGGAGGGAGCTACCAGAAGTGATATGTGCTGCACCATTCATATGCCTCCTGAGACTCAGAAGGAGAAACATATGTTCAAGTTCTTTTATGCTGCAGAGCTTGATGAAACTACTCAAGTGATATAGTCTCAATGGGCTGCATCATTCTTAGGCGCAGGTGAAGAAACATCTGTTGGAGTTCTTTCATGCTACCTTGAAGCGGGGGTGCAAGTTTGCAAGCACGACTACACATGCTAGACTTGGTTGATTCGTATGGATAATATTACACTATTTATCTTCTCTTAGGATTTTAATACATTTTGTGAAACTTCCTGAGATGGAGTAATGAATGATCGCAGTACTGGGGTTGACGCTATTGCCCAATTCTTCCGCTGGAGAAGTACATATCTGCCGCGTTTGGATCATGTAAATGGAAAATAGTGGTTTCTGCATACCCTAGTCTTGATGAAAGTTTTGTGACCGAAAGCGGAGGGAGCAGGCATGTTTCTTGCCTTGAGATGCAATCAAGCACCACTTTTCTTGTTTGTGACTAGTTTCTCCACTTCGTCACTATTTCTTTCTTTTGTACCCTTATTTACAACTCTGCTTGCTTTTTATCCTGCCCGTGAAACCGCATCGATCGATCTCTGTAAATTTGATATGTCGCTAGTGCTTAGATTACAATCAATTACTATGTTAAATATGCTTTGTGAATGTCCTTCTGTCTCTCTCCTATGTGATGTCGCTTTGCTTGGAGAAACATATAAAGAGGGAAGAGTCCGGTGTGTGAGTGGGGAGAAATGGACGTCACGTAGCATAACATGGGAGAGAGACAGAGAGAGAGAGAGCGCGCGCAAAAAAAAGGCCTAAGCAACCAATCGGGTCCTTAAAAAGTTTGAGAATCATTGCTCAATTTTACCGTAAAGGCCTGTCACGTCGAAAGTTCATGTAAAACACCACGAGTTGGCCTGTCACGTCGAAAGTTCATGTAAAACACCACGAGTTGATCTTTGTTTTGTTGACCAAATTACACGCAAATACCCTGAGCTATATCTTTGTATATATCTGATGCATATTTTATATGTGGCTAAAAGTTGGCCATCCAATGTTTTGAAATCAAAAAAGTTGACAACCTTTCGGATGTTGTGAAGACAATTTAGTACTGCGAAGTACTGCATTGCAAGGTAACTCTGTCATGGTCTGGTCTTCTTTTGGTCCTCTCACTCCTAGGTCGCTTCCACGGATGACCGGGGACGAACCCTAACCTCTCCCGCCCTCGCCCCTCTCATCACTGCCCCTCCTGATGCAGCCCGACCTACGGTCGTTACTACATCAAGGTCTCCAACTTACGCCAAGTCGCCATGGACTCCAAAGGTAAATTCGTTCCTCTATGCAAGCTCACTTCCTACCCTATTGAATGGTATGCTACTTCATACTCCGTCACATATGCATGATAGGTTCACACCGACCAGTACGGAGGCAAGGGGGAAAGCCCGGAACATCAAGCCCGACAAGACGGAGGCTTGGAAGAGGAGGCGGAAGAAGACAGGTCGGCAGCTGCCAGGTCCAAGCGGTACTACCGGTCGTCGGAACCGGTACTACCGGTCAGCGGTACTACCGCCCCTACTACCGCCCGCTACTGACGGCTCCAACCGTCGCTCCAGGACCGCAAGCGGTACTACCGGTCCCAGAGCGGTACTACCGGTGATGACCGGTACTACCGGTCATGCCTGTGCCTGCGCGCACCAGTTGGGCCACAGCCCATGTATCCCCCTTTACTTACCTATTCGCCTAGTTTATCCCCACACTACCCTTGTTTAGTGGCTGGCCTATAAATAGAGCCCCACCCCTCATGTATCCCTTAGGCATAGATGATAGACTAAAGATAACCCCCATTGTGGAATCTCTAGTTTTGCCTCATCCCCTTTACCAAGGGGACCGACTATCATCACCAACCTCGATTGGACTTTGCATCACGCATCCATCGTTGAACAAGGCCTTGGAGTTCGATGTCTCGTCTCCAAGTTGTCAAGACCCTCCCTAAGGTGTTCTTCCCTCTCCGATGTGGATTTGAGGGAGCACGTTGACCGATTTTTTCTTGCGAGGATTCTATCGGATCGGTGGCCACCGTTCGGGAGCAATCGGCCTTGTATCGTGTGAGTTTTTGCGTGTGTTCATCGTGTTCTTCGCGAGGTGTGTGTCCGCTTCCGCTACCTTCTCCCTTTCCCCTCGCTTTCCCATCGATTTGACCATGAGATCCGTGAAGATCGGGCACCCAAGAGGTTAACCCCTCCATCATCTGGTATCAGCAGCTTTTGGTTGCCACGGATTTCTCATCGATTTGGTCTTTTCCCCATAAATTCGAAAATTCCACCAAAAATAGCCCCAATTCGTGTTTTGGATCGATCTGTGATTTGAGTGTGTTTTGGTAGGTTTTGATCCGTGGATTACTTGCTAAACTTGTTGATCTACCTTCCTTTACGTTCCCATAGCCTAATTCCTTGATTTCCCCCGTCGATTTGGTGTTTTTCTTGAAGATTTTCTGCCCAAGTCATCCCAAAATCGCGAAAACGCGTCAAATCTGGGCGTCTCTAGACCTAGCGGTACTACCGGTCCCAAAATCCGGTACTACCGGTCAGCGGTACTACCGGGCCTAAAATCCGGTACTACCGCCCAGTACAGAAAGAAAACATCAGATTCCCAGATTTCAGCCGCTCACCGTTTTGAGCATAACTTTTGCATTCGAACTCGGATTTTGGTGTTCTTTAGCTCGTTTCGAAGAGGAGAAGGAGCACTACATCATCATCCACGTTGTTCATGCTATCTACTCAATACAAATTCCGTGAGCAAGGCGGAATCCAACAATAAAGGGTGAAGATCGTCGACGAAAGGTATAAACATTCCGCGACTTCTCCCCACTTGCATTCCTTTGTGAACCCCAGTATCTTTGTGAGCAAAAAACACCTATTGAGACTAGTTCCTCTTATGATTGCTTGGGCTATGCACATTTGATACCTTGTAGATTCCAAGCAAGCGTTGTGAGCGCTATCTCATATAGTTATCTTGTATAGTTGTTGGCACAAGGAGAGAGGCAAGTGAAAAATAGAAAGAAAAAGAAAAAAATAGAAAAAGGAAAAGATAAAAAGAAAGAAATATACATGTGCCTCATAGAATAGGAAGCGCAAGCTCGATGAACATCATATAGGTGGTACTTATTGTGCATATCTTGTAGCCCACAAATTTTGTGTAATCGAACTAGCGTCTCTCCTTGTACTTGTGTGACACGAGCTTATAGTCTTCGCTAGGTAATCATTTGGTTCTTAGCTCGCTTTCTCCGTCGCACAAGTCCCATTTATCCCACCGTGTGTGTTTCCTTGTACATATTTCCTATCTTGTGGATTGACTTGTTTGCTTTGTGATCATTATGGTTCTTTACTTGCCAATACAACATCTTGATTTCGGATTGGTTCTTGACATGCCACTTTCCATATCTATCCACCATAGGCCTTGTGTGTGTTTTTTTTTGGTTAGTAGTTGGTTTTGGTGTTCCGCGTGAACTTCACTTTGCTTGGTTTATTGCTCTCAAGTGTGGCCACTTGCACGATACGATCTTCCAAGGTAAAGTAAGGTTTGACGTTGTATCCCTAACACCCTCTACCACTTCCATATACACCGCTTGGTCTTGTGAATCATTTCTAGGGACTCCAGAACCGAGGATGATTTCTATGAAGAATCCACGATGAGCCACCATGCCTATGTCTCCACAAGCATGGATAACATGATGGAGCACTACACCAACAATGGCTCCACATGCTTGGGTGATATGGAGTACTACAACAACAATGACTCCCCAAGCATGGATGACTTCAAGAACGACAACACGAAGCTCCTCACGTCGCACCGACCAAGACGGAGCCTCCAACTCGAGTGCGCCAAGGTCCACCATCAAATGGAAAAGTTCAAGAGCGACCTCCACAACTTCAAGAAGGACATGGACAATGACTTCGACAAAAACATGAGCATGGTCGCCAAGACTAATGATGCTTTGTGCTCATTAGGATAACTTATAAGGAAGCGTGCCAAGGTCAAGGGCCATCGTCATGAGCGTCATATGGATGACAAAGTGCGCCGCCAACATCAACCATCGGCAAGGCACGCCAATGACCTCCGTCGACACCATCATAGGGCACCTTCAACTACTCGTGCCACCACCAAAATGGCGCCAAGAGCAAGCCTTCGTCCACGCCAACAAGCTTCCACGACTACGCTTGCATTCGAAGACCTCATGAACGAGGAAAATGAAGAACTCTACTTCGCCAAGTTGGATAGCATGAGCCTACCTCCACCACTACTACAAGATGGCCACAAGACGGTCGAGCATGGGATTTTCCCTTCGACCATGGAGGAGAGTGATGATGCCCATCTTTTGGCATCCATCCTTGAAGGCGACAAGGTCAAGAATGGTGAGCATGGGATTTTCCCTTCACCAAAGGAGGTGCATGGAGTTGAGGAAACCGAGCATATCCCTATATGCTTGAGTGATGATGTGCCCCCAATCCCATGTGAGTATGAGAGCCACTTAGCCCACTTGAGTGAGAACAAGAGTGAGATGAGTGACTCCACCTTATGTGAGATTGAGTGCTTCCACTTGGAGGGCATGAGTGATACTCCTAGTGAGTTGAGAGTGTTAGTTGATAGGTCAAGTGAGACCATTTCGATTTCTAACAACTTACCCTCTACCTCTAGCGTGTTCTCTTGTGTTGTGCTAGGTTCCATGGAGGAAGACGCCCGAAGCCATGAAGCAATGATGCCTCAATTGGAGAAGATTTACATGGTGCACGAAGATGATGCTACGCCATGGCTACATCAAGAATACAAAGTCGTCCACAAGGAGGCCACTACTACCACAACACCCACTTCATATGAGAGGTATGAACAAGGTAACAATAAGGGTGTTGATGATGCCATGATCCCACTAGTGGACATGATGAATTGTGAGGATATGCATGTTATGGATGATACTTGTGACATTACATATGCTTCATCCACTTTCCCATGTGATGCTTTGCCTTTGCATAATATTCATCATGTGGAATTGTTTGAGTGTGATAACATTGCCATAAACATGTCATGCTATGCATCTTGTGTGTATCCTCCAATTGCTTCGGACTTGCCTTGTCATGCTAGTCATTCAATTTCTCTCGTTGCTTGCGATAAGATGAATGCTTGCTATTTCACTTGTTTTTCTTGCAACATTATTGATCACATGCGTTATAATGATATGGCCCCCATAGCTTTCTCAATTTTTGGAGATTTTGATGATTGCCATGATAAGCATGTTCCCCACTTGCATACTCACCATGCATCTATTTCATACTTGATTGACATTAATGGTGATGTGCACAAGAAGAGATACATCATGATGGATGATGTGTATCTCTACCATGCACACACATTCTTGCTTTTGTGTATGATGTGTGTAGGTACCCGCATTATCATGTCAACCTCGGTTGAGCACGAGTTGACAAAAAGAGCTCTTGAGATCATCCCACAAGTGAGTTCAAGATCGAACCCAGCTCTGATACCTTTTGCATGCTTTGCATCTTTCATGTTGGCAAATTGCTGTTTCCTATGGTTTGATTGCAAGCATGTTGATGGTATTATCTCACCTTGTGACATTCATGTTTCTTCGCTTTTGGATACTGATGCTTTGTGTGTTGCAACAAAAATGTTGAACATTTTCTCTTTCCGATGTTTTGTGTGCAACCACACTTCCATTAAGAGCATGTATTGTCATGAGAGCTTCCAAGAATCTCGTCTTGTTGTTGCAACAAACATAAGGACCACTTGCTCTTTCATTTGGTTTGTTTGCAAACATGCCGTTTTTGCTTCCACTTGGGATACCCATACTCCCATGAAATTTGCTTTTGATGATTTGTGTGTGACATCCAACATGTTGAACAATTTCTCTTTCCAATATTTGGTTTGCACACATAATGATGTTTCTTTGGACATTCTTCCTTGTGTGTTTTTGCCAAATTCTCCTATTCTTGCATCAAATATGTTGTTTGAAATTTGGATCCAATGCTTTGAATGCCCCACTACTACGTTATATGGAGTTTTTGAGTTTCCACATTTGGATGATGTTCAAACGATTTCCATGCACTTTGACCTTGCATATGCATTCCATTTGCTATACATGCATTGTACTAATAGTGTTGTGAACAAGAATGGACATGCCACATTTGATATGATCCTCTATCACACACGAAAATATTTTGCTTGCTCTTTGTTGTGTGAAGGTACAAGTGCATACACGTCAACCTCTACCAACCACGTGTTGACAAGAAGAACCGAAGAGAGTTACCTATGGCCACCCTTCATCGAGCTATCTCTACAAGCTAAGGTGACTTCCTTCTACTTGAGGACTCATGCTATAATCTTCATGAATTGGCTACGCTTTGAGTGTTGCTTCGCTTTTGTCGTGATCTTTGTAGGCTTCATGGAAGGTGAAGGAACATTGAAGTGTTGTCAAGTCAATCTTCCCGCGGACGACTATATGGTGAACCCCAGGATCAAGGATGTCCTTCGACCTCTTCTACTTCGTGATGAACATGGAGAGTCGAGGACGACTCTTTTTGAAGGGGAGGGGGAGATGGTGCAGCCCGACCTACGGTGGTTACTACATCAAGGTCTCCAACTTACGCCAAGTCGCCATGGACTCCAAAGGTGAATCCGTTCCTCTATGCAAGCTCACTTCCTACCCTATTGAATGGTATGCTACTTCATACTCCGTCACATATGCATGATAGGTTCACACCGACCAGTACGGAGGCAAGGGAGGAAGCCTGGAACATCAAGCCCGACAAGACGGAGGCTTGGAAGAGGAAGCGGAAGAAGACAGGTTGGCAGCTGCCAGGTCCAAGCGGTACTACCGGTAGTCGGAACCGGTACTACCGGTCAGCGGTACTATCGCCCCTACTACCGCCCGCTACTGACGGCTCCAACCGTCGCTCCAGGACCGCAAGCGGTACTACCGGTCCCAGAGCGGTACTACCGGTGATGACCGGTACTACCGGTCCTAAGTCCGGTACTACCGGTCATGCCTGTGCCTGCGCGCACCAGTTGGGCCACAGCCCATGTATCCCCCTTTTCTTACCTATTCGCCTAGTTTATCCCCACACTACCCTTGTTTAGTGGCTGGCGTATAAATAGAGCCCCCACCCCTCTGTAGGGTTTCGTAGCATGGAAAACAAAAATTTTCTACCGCATACAAACAAACAAGCCAAGATCTATCTACTAGATTGTAGCAATGAGTCGATGGAATAACTTACCCTCGAAGATTCCAAAGTGTTTAACGAGAGCGGATTCTCGTGGGTGATGTAGTCGTACTCTTCCCGATCTCAAGATCGCGTAGACGATCCTTCCGCTGCGTTAAGCGGCGCTCCTGATCGGTCACACGTTCGGTGATTTCGACGAAGACCTTCCTCTCCCTTGTTCCAAGAGGGCGGAGGTTGTAGCACTCTCCTCGTGATTCCCAAGACAACGGGCGTGGTACCGGAAGTAGAGGGAGATCTCGCAGGCTTCGCCTTAAGGGAGCGAGTATGGTGGAGTATGAGAGAGCTCTCGGCGATCTAGGTTTTAGACACACCAAGGAGGAGAGGCTAGAGCCGGCTAGGGTTTGGGGCACCCCAAGTCGGCTTAGGGCAAACCCTAGGGGCGGTGGCGGCTATGGTGGTAGGCGCCAAGCTAGGGTTTGGAGGAGGTACTTGTGTGTGCTAGGAGGAGCCCCGCCTCCTTATATAGGTGGAGGGGCCGGCCAGGGAGGGAGGAGTCCCTCCCAACTCGGCTTGGTGGTGCGCTTGGGGAGGAGGACTCCCTCCCCAACTCGGTTTCACCTCCTCCTCCTCTTTTCCACTTGCCAAATTTAGCCGTTTGACTTTTCAATTTAGCTATTTGACTTTTCAAACTAGGATTGGAATTAATCCTTTATTTGGAACAGCGATGACACTTAGTACATGATGCAATCATTCCAACTTGCAATGACACATTCATGTACCCTTCCTCCGGAGTGGGACATTACGAACCTTCTAGAACATTCCCGATGAAAACACCGGAATCATTCCCCAACTCCGAAACGGGACTTTCCTTATATGAATCTTATTCTCCGGACCATTCCGGATCTCCTCGTGATATCCCGGATCCCATCCGAGACTCCGAACAACATTCGGTCTCTTTCTCATTATACCATAACTACTTAAACAACGTCGAATCCTTAAGTGTGTCTCCCTACGGTTCGTGAATTATGCGGACATGATCGAAACACTTCTCCGAACAATAACCAATAGAGGAATCTGGAAATTCATATGGCTCCCACATATTTCTACGATTACTTTGCGATCGAATGAACCACTTACATACGATACCAATTTCCCTTTGTCTCACGATAGTTTACTTATCCGAGGTCATGATCGTCGGTATCTCTGCATACCTAGTTCAACCTCGTTACCGATAAGTACTCTTTTCTCGTTCTCGTGATATGTGATCCCTTGTGAGCCAGTCACATGCTTGCAAGCTAATTGGATGACATTTCACCGAGAGGGCCCAGAGTATATCTATTTGTCATATGGATGGACAAATCCCACTCTTGATCCATGTGTCTCAACCAATACTTTCCGAACACTCAATGCCACCTTTATAGCCACCCAGTGTTTGAGTGGTGTCATGTCATCAAAGCACCCATCCGATAAAGGTGATATGCATGATCTCATGGTCGAAGGAATTAGGTTACTCTGTATCAAAAAGCATATAGCAATTGAACTATTAAAATGACTTGATCTTTATGCTACGCTTATCTATAGGAGTATGTCCACCATATCATTCTCCTAACGATATGATCTTGTTGTTGATAACATCTCAATGTTCATGATAGGGAAACCACAATTATTTATCAACCAACAAGCTAGTGATGTATAGAGGCTATACTAGGGACTTCAAATTAAGTTTACAAATCACACAAGTATTAATGTTTCCTTGTTAATACTATTATAGCATGAATGTAAACATTTATCATAAACACAAAGATATAATAATAACTACATTTATTATTGCCTATAGGGCATATCTCCAACAGTCTCCCACTTGCACTACAATCATCTAATCTAGATTACATGGTAATATACCGAACACCCATGGCAGTTTGGTGCTGGTCATGTTTTGCCCTCGGGAGAGGTTTAGTCAACGGATCCGCCACATTCAGATCTGTGTGTACTTTGCAAATCTTTATATCCCCATCTTGGATATGTTCTCGAATAGCGTGAAAACGTAGCTTGATGTGCTTCAGCTTCTTGTGTGACCTTGGTTCTTGCGCATTGGCTATGGCGCCATGTTATCACAGATAGATAGACATTGGGTCCAACAGCACTAGGAACCACACCCAGCCTGTAATGAACTCTTTCATCCATATCGCTTCTTGTGAAGCCTCCGAAGCGACCATGTATTCCGATTCAGTTGAAGATCTCGCCACAACGCTTTGCTTTGCACTCCTCCAAAGCCGCACCATTCAAAATAAATACGTATCCAGATTGTGATTTAGAATCATCCGGATCGGTGTTCCAACTAGCATCGGTGTAACCATTAACAACGAGTTGTTCATCACCTCCATAAGAAAGAACCATATCCTTAGTTCTTCTCAAGTACTTAAGGATGTTTTTGACCGCTGTCCAATGATCCACTCTTGGATCACTTTGATATCTGCTAGTCAAACTAACAGCATATGCAATGTCGGGTCTAGTACATAGCATGGAATACATTAGAGATCCTATGGATGAGGCATAGGGAGTCTTACGCATCCTTTCTCTATCTTCTGCCGATGTCGGACTTTGAGTTTTACTCAAGGTCGTATTGGGCAACATGGGCAAGAACCCTTTCTTGCTATCTTCCATTCCAAACCTCTTTAGAACTTTGTCCAAATATGTACTCTGTGACAATGATATTTGGCGTTTCGATCTATCTCTATAAATCTTTATGCCTAATATGTAAGCTACTTCGCCAAGATCCTTCATTGAAAAACTATTATTCAAATATTCCTTGACACTATTAAGAAGGTCTACATCATTTCCAATCAACAATATGTCATCCACATATAGTATTAAGAATGCTACAGAGCTCCCACTCACTTTCTTGTAAATACAAGCTTCTCCATAAGTTTGTATAAAACCAAAACTTTTGATCAGCTTATCAAAACGTTGATTCCAACTTCGGGATGCTTGCTTCAATCCATAGATGGACCGTTGAAGTTTACATACCTTGTTAGCATCTTTAGGATCGACAAAACCTTTGGGTTGCATCATATACAACTCTTCATCAATGTCTCCATTGAGGAATGTTGTTTTGACATCCATCTGCCATATCTCATAATCGTAATATGCATCGATTGCTAACATAATCCTCACAGACTTTAGCTTCGCTACTGGTGAGAAAGTCTCATCGTAGTCAACTCCTTGAATTTGTCGAAACCCTTTTGCGACAAGTCGAGCTTTATAGACAGTAATATTACCATCAGCATCTGTTTTCTTTTTGAAGATCCATTTGTTCTCGATGCCTTACGCCATCCGTAAGTCCACCAAAGTCCATACTTGGTTTTCGTACATGGATCCAATCTCGATTTCATGGCTTCTTGCCATTTATTGGAATCTGGGCTCATCATCGCCTCATATGTCTCGGGTCATCGGTGTTGTCTACCAACATGACATTCATAACGGATCATACCAATGGAGTGGTACGAGTTCTCGTTGACCTCCGAGGCTCAGAGCAACTTCAACCAAAGTTTCATGATCATCATCATTAGCTTCCTCTCTAATTGGTGCACCACAGGAACTTCTTCCAGTACTGCGCTACTCGCAATTTCGAGAGAAGGTTCGACAACCTCGTCGAGTTCTACTTTCCTTCCACCACTTCTTTCGAGAGAAATTCCTTCTAGAAAAGATCCATTCTGGCAACGAAGATTTTGCCTTCGGATCTATGATAGAAGGTATACCCAATAGTTTCCTTCGGGTATCCTATGAAGACGCATTTTTCCGCTTTGGGTTCAAGCTTGTCCGGCTGTAACTTCTTTACATAGGCTTCGCAACCCCAAACTTTAAGGAACGACAATTTAGGTTTCTTGCCAAACCATAATACATACAGTGTCGTCTCAACGGATTTAGATGGTGCCCTATTTAAAGTGAATGCGGCTGTTTCTAATGCATAACCCCAAAATGATAGCGGTAAATCTGTAAGTGACATCATAGAACGAACCATATCTAAGAGAGTTCGATTACGATGTTCGGACACACCATTACGCTGTGGTGTTCCTGGCGGTGAACTGTGAAAGTATTCCGCATTTCTTCAAATGCTCGCCAAACTCGTAACTTAGATATTCACCTCCACGATCAGAATGCAGAAATTTAATCTTCTTGTTACGTTGATTCTCTACCTCACTTTGAAACTCCTTAAACTTCTCGAAAGTTTCGGACTTATGTTTCATGAAATAGATATACCCATATCTACTCAAGTCATCTGTGAAGGTAAGAACATAACGATAACCACCACGCGACGCTACACTCATTGGACCACATACATCGGTATGTATGATTTCCAATAAGTCCGTAGCTCGCTCCATCAAACCAGAAAATGGAGTCTTAGTCATTTTACCCATCAGACATGCTTCGCATCTTTCAAGTGATTCGAAATCAAGTGATTCAAGAAGTCCATCGGAATGGAGTTTCTTCATACGCTTCACTCCAATGTGACCAAGACGACAGTGCCACATATAGGTCGAGTTATCGCTTGATTTCAACCGTTTAGCCTCAATGTTATTAATATGTGTATTTCCACTATCGAGATTCAATAAGAATAGACCATCTATCAAAGGTGCATGTGCATAAAACATATTACTCATATAAATCTAACAACCATTATTCTCAGACTTAAACAAGTAACCGTCTCGCAATAAACAAGATCTCGATATAATGTTCATGCTCAACGCAGGCACCAAATAACAATTATTTAAGTATAAAACTAATCCCGATGGTAGATGAAGGGTAGCGTCACCGCGATCACATCAACCTTTGATCCGCTTCCCACGCGCATCGTCACCTCGTTCTTCGCTAGCTTCCGTTATTCTGCAAAGACTGCTTTGAGTTACAAATATGAGCAACCGAACCAAAGATCAAATACCGGCACTACTACTTAGTACTAGTGAGATACACATCAATAACATGTATATCGATATACCTTTCTTCTTGATGTTGCCGTTCTTCAAATCCGCCAAGTACTTTGGGCAATTCCGCTTCCAAAGGACCTTCTCCCTTGCGTAAAAGCACTCAAGATCGGGCTTAGGTCCAGCCTTGGTCTTCTTCGTCAAGCGGTAACTTTCTTACCACCCTTCTTGAAGTGTCCCTTAGACTTTCCTTTCTTGAATTTGGTGGTCTTATTGACCAACAACACTTGGTGCTCTTTCTTGATCTCCACTTGCAGACTTTAACATAGCAAACAGCCTGCAAGCTTGTTCATGTTACGCATGTTGTAGTTCATCACAAAGTTCTTGTAACTTGGTGGTAGTGATTGGAGGACACGGTAAATCCCCAAAGCATTAGGAATCACTATACCCAAGCTTTGAAGTTTGTTTGCGTGCCTGGACATCTTAAGCACATGCTCACCAGAGCTGCCCTCTTCCATCTTGCAGTTAAATAACTTTTTAGAAGCCTCATAACTTTCAATTGCCGCATGAGTCTCAAAAATCAATTTGAGATCCTCGACAATATCATATGGGTCTGAATTCTCAAACCTTTTCTGAAGCTCCGATTCCAAACCATACAAGATAGCACACTGAACTATGGAGTACTGATTCTTCCGAGCGAGGTAAACATTCTTTACTTCATCGGAAGCATCAGCTGCAGGTGGGTCACCCAACGGTGCATCCAGCACATAGGTCAAATTACCAGCTGTGAGGACAATCCTCAAATTTTGGAACCAATCCGCGAAGTTGCTTCCATTGTTTTTCAACTTTTCTTTCTCTAGGAACGCATTAAAATTGATGGTAGGGGCTGCCATTGATCTACAACATATTTGCAATAGTTTAGACTAAGTTTATGACAAATTGAGTTCAAATTAATAATAAAGTTAATCTAGGTGAACTCCCACTCAAAACAATATCCCTCACATTGTTTTAGTGATCACACGAACCAAATCCATTACATCAACACCGATCATCACGAGAGTTGATATAGTTTCAATGGCGAACAATCGTCATGTTCATCATATCTACTATATGATTCATGCTTTACCTTTCGGTGATCCGTGTTCCGAGACCATGTCTGTACATGCTAGGCTCGTCAAGATCAAACCTTAGTTTTCGCATGAGCAAATCTGGCTTGCTCACGTTGTATACACTTGCAGAATCTAACACACCCGATCATCACGTGGTGCTTCGAAACAACAAGCTTTAGCAACGGTGCTAACTAAGGGTGAACACTCCATAACTTGAAACTCATGTGCATGAGGGATCATCTTATAATGCTACCGTCGTCTACTAAGCAACACAAGATGCATAAAGGATTAACATCACATGCAATTCAAAATATGTGATATGATATGGCCTTTATTCTTTGTGCTTCTGATCTCCATCTTCAAGCACGAACATGATCTCCATCATCACCGGCATTGCATCAAGGTCAATGACGCTTCTCCATGGTTGTCGTCCACCGGCTTCAACTATTAAAACTACTTTGAATAGACACGCGGGTCTTAACATAAATTAAAGACAACCATATGGCTCCTTCCGGTTGCCAACTTACAATAAGGAACATTACATACATCAAATATAATCACAATCATGGCCATATCACATCACTGCACACCCCTGCAAAACAAAGTTAGACGCCTCTAATTTTCTTTGCATGTTTTACGTGGTTTGGGGCTTTCAACAAGTGTCGTTCTAACTTACGAACATGAACCACTGTTGGAGATATGCCCTAGAGGCAATAATAAATGTAGTTATTATTATATCTTTGTGTTTATGATAAATGTTTACATTCATGCTATAATAGTATTAACAAGGAAACCATTAATACTTGTGTGATTTGTAAACTTAATTTGAAGTCCCTAGTATAGCCTCTATACTTCACTAGCTTATTGGTTGATTAATGATTGTGGTTTCCATATCATGAACATTGAGATGTTATCAACAACAAGATCATATCGTTAGGAGAATGATATGGTGGACATACTCCTATAGATAAGCGTAGCATAAAGATCAAGTCATTTCATTAGTTCAATTGCTATATGCTTTCTGATACATAGTAACCTAATTCCTTCGACCATGAGATCATGCATATCACCTTTACCGGATGGATGCTTTGATGACATCAAACACCACACCGTAACTGGGTGGCTATAAAGGTGGCATTAAGTGTTCGGAAAGTATTGGTTGAAACACATGGATCAAGAGTGGGATTTGTCCATCCACATGACGGATAGATATACTCTGGGCCCTCTCGGTGGAATGTCATCCAATTAGCTTGCAAGCATGTGACTTGGTCACAAGGGATCACATATCACGGGAACGAGAAAAGAGTACTTATCAGTAACGAGGTTGAACTAGGTATGCAGAGATACCGACGATCATAACCTCAGGTAAGTAACATATCGTGAGACAAAGGGAAATTGGTATCGTATGTAAGTGGTTCATTCGATCGCAAAGTAATCGTAGAAATATGTGGGAGCCATATGAATTTCCAGATTCCTCTATTGGTTATTGTTCGGAGAAGTGTCTCGATCATGTCCGCATAATTCACGAACCGTAGGGAGACACACTTAAGGATTCGACGTTGTTTGAGTAGTTATGGTATTATGAGAAAGAGACCGAATGTTGTTGGAGTCTCGGATGGGATCCGGATATCACGAGGTGATCCGGAATGGTCCGGAGAATAAGATTCATATAAGGAAAGTCCTGCTTTGAGTTCGGGAATGATTAGGTGTTTTCATCGGAATGTTCTAGAAGGTTCGGATTGTCCCAAGACTCGGGGAAGGGTACATGAATGTGTCATTGCTCATTGAATGATTGCATCATGTACTAAGTGTTCTTGCTGTCCCAAATAAAGGATTAAATTGAATCCTAAAACAGAAAAGTCAAATGTCCATTGAAAGTCAAACCAAAACAAGAAACTGTGGGAAACAAGCAAGAGGAGTTGGAACCAACACGGAGGAGGAGTTGGACTCCTCCGGGCGCGCCAGCCCTAGGCCGAGTTGGGAGGGACTCCTCCTCCCTGGCGCCAAGGACCCTCCCATATAAGGAGGCAGGCCTCCCATAGACACATAACTTTCTACTCTAGATCTCCGGTTTAGAGCCGCTTTTGGTTTAGAGCTTCTAATTGCTTTAGCCAACGGTTTAGAGCCTTCTAATTGGTTTAGAGCCTTCTAATTGGTGTGTCTAATTACTAGACCACTAAATAGCCTCTCTCATAAGCTCCACCATACTGCACCGGCTTAAGGCCTCGGGATTTCCTCTACTTCGGTACCACGTTGTCTTGCCGGAATCGCGAGGAGAGTGCTACAACCTCCGCCCTCTTTGGAACAAGGAGAGGAAGGTCTGCCGAGTAACGAACGTGACCGATCATGGAGCGCCAGGAACGTATACCGAAGGATCGTCTACACGATCTTGAGATCGGGAAGAGTACGACTACATCACCCACGAGAATCCGCTCTCGTTAAACGCTTTGGAATCTTCGAGGGTAAGCTATACCATCGACTCGTTACAATCTAGTAGATAGATCTTGGCTTGTTTGTTTGTATGCGATAGAAAATTTTTGTTTTCCATGCTACGAACCCCTACAAAGGGTATCAGGGCCGTGTCTATATGTAGATCTGTACAGAGTAGAACACAATGGTCATTGTGGGCGTTGATGCTTTTATTGTAGATTGCTTTTGTGTACTTTGCATCTTGCGGTATGTTGGGATGAAGGCCGGGCTAACCTTACATGACATCGTTCATGAGACTTGCTCCACGCTTGACATGTAACTTGTATTGCATAAGTGGCTTTGCGGGTGCATGTTTCTCCTAGCATAGTTAAGATCCAATTTACAACGGGTGATCAACAATGCTAGTATCAATGTTGTGGTTCTTGTTCGTAAGTTAGAATGACACTTATTGAAAGCCCCAAACCACGTAAAATATGCAAAGAAAGTAGAAGCGTCTAACTTTGTTTTGCAGGGGTGTGCAGTGATGTGATATGGCCATGATTGTGATTATATTTGATGTATGCAATGTTCCTTATTGTAAGTCGACAACCGGCAGGAGCCATATGGTTGTCTTTAATTTCTGTTAAGACCCGCGTGTCTATTCAAAGTAGTTGTAATAGTTGAAGCCGGTGGACGACAACCATGGAGAAGCGTCATTGACCTTGATGCAATGCCGGTGATGATGGAGATCATGTTCGTGCTTGAAGATGGAGATCGGAGGCACGAAGAAAGGCCATATCATATCACATATATATTGAATTGCATGTGATGTTAATCCTTTATGCATCTTGTATTGATTAGTCGACTGCGGTAGCACTATAAGATGATCCCTCATGCACATCAATTTCAAATCATAAAGTGTTCACCCTTAGTTAGCACCATTGCTAAAGCTTGTTGTTTCGAAGCACCACGTGATGATCGGGTGTGATAGATTACGCAAGTGTATACAACGTGAGCAAGCCATTTGCTCATGCGTAAACCGAGGTTTGATCTTGACGAGCCTAGCATGCAGACATGGTCTCGAACACGGATTACCGAAAGGTAAAGCATGAATCGTATAGTAGATATGATGAACATGATGATTGTTCGCCATTGAAACTATATCAACTCTCGTGATGATCGGTGTTGATGTAGTGGATTTGGTTCGTGTGATCACTAAAACAATGTGAGGGATGTTGTTTTGAGTGGGAGTTCACCTAGTTTAATTTCATTAATTAATTTGAACTCAATTTGTCATAAACTTAGTCTAAACTATTGCAAATATGTTGTAGATCAATGGCAGCCCCTACCATCAATTTTAATGCTTCCTAGAGAAAGAAAAGTTGAAAAACAATGGAAGCAACTTCATGGATTGGTTCCGCAATTTGAGGATTGTCCTCACAATGGTAATTTGACCTATGTCCGGATGCACATTGGGTGACCCACTGCGGTGATGCTTCCGATGAAGTAAAGAATGTTTACCTCGCTCGGAAGAATCAAGATCTATAGTTCAGTGTGCTATCTTGTATGGTTTAGAATCGAGCTTGTAAAAGGTTTGAAGAGTCGGACCCATATGATATTGTCGAGGATCTCAAATTGATTTTTGAGACTCATGCGGCAATTGAAAGCTATGAGGCTTCGAAAAGTTCTTTAACCGCAAGATGGAAGAGGGCAGCTGGCGGTGAGCATGTGCTTAAGATGTCCGGGCACGCAAACAAACTTCAAAGCTTGGGTATAGTGATTCCTAATGCTTTGGGTATTTACCGTGTCCTCCAATCACTACCACCAAGTTACAAGAACTTTGTGATGAACTACATGCGTAACATGAACAAGACGCTGCGAACTCTTTGCCATGTTGAAATCTGCGTAAGTGGAGATCAAGAAAGAGCACCAAGTGTTGTTGGTCAATAAGACCACCAAATTCAAGAAAGGCAAGTCTAAGCAAAGGACACTTCAAGAAGGGTGGTAAGAAAGCTACCACGCCGACGAAGAAGACCAGGGCGGACCTAAGCCTGAAACCGAGTGCTTTTACCGCAGGGAGAAGGTCATCGAAGCGGAATTGCCCAAAGTACTTGGCGGATCTCAAGAACGGCAACATCAAGAAGAAAGGTATATCCGATATACATGTTATTGATGTGTATCTCACTAGTACTGTAGTAGTGCTCGGGTATTTGATCTCGGTTCGTTGCTCATATTTGTAACTCAAATGTGTCGCAGAATAAACGGAAGCTAGCGAAGAACGAGGTGACGATGCGCGTGGAAACGGATCAAAGGTTGATGTGATCGCGTCGACACGCTACCCCTTCATCTACCATCGGGATTAGTTTTATACTTAAATAATTGTTATTTGGTGCTGCGTTGAGCATGAACATTATATCGGGATCTTGTTTATTAAGTAGACGGTTACTTGTTTAAATCGAGAATAATGGTTGTTCTATTTATATGAGTAATATGTTTTATGCACATGCACCTTTGATAGATGGTCTATTCTTATTGAATCTCGATAGTGGAAATACACATATCAACAACATTGAGGCTAAACGCTTGAAATCAAGCGATAATTCGACCTATATGTGGCAATCGCTGCCTTGGTCACATCGAGTGAAACGTATGAAGAAACTCCATTCGATGGACTTCTTGAATCACTTGATTTTGAATCACTTGAAAGATGCGAAGCATTTCGATGGGAAAATGACTAAGACTCCATTTTCGTATGATGGAGCGAGCTACGGACTTATTGGAAATCATACATACCGATGTGTGTGGTCCAATGAGTGTAGCGTCATGTGCAAGTTATCGTTATGTTCTTACCTTCACGGATGACTTGAGTAGATATGGATATATCTATTTCATGAAACATAAGTCCGAAACTTTGAGAAGTTTAAGGAGTTTCAAAGTGAGGTAGAGAATCAACGTAACAAGAAGATTAAATTTCTACGCTCGATCGTGGAGGTGAATATCTAAGTTACGAGTTTGGCGAGCATTTAAAGAAGTGCGGAATACTTTCACGATTGACACCGGAACCACAACAACCACAGCGTAATGGTGTGTCCGAACGTTAATCGAACTCTCTTAGATATGGTTCGCTATGATGTCACTTCTGATTTACCGCTATCATTTTGGGGGGTTATGCATTGAAAACAACCGCATTCACTTTAAATAGGGCAGTCTAAATCCGCTATCCGCTGAACGACCATTACGACACCGTATGAATTATGGTTTGGGAAGAAACCTAAATTGTCGCTCCTTAAAGTTTGGGGAAGCCTCGAAGCCTATGTAAAGAAGTTACAATGGACAAGCTTGAACCCAAAGCGGAAAAATCGTGCGCCTTCATAGGATACCAAGGAAACTATTGGGTATACCCTTCTATCATAGATCGAAGGCAAAACATTCGTTGTTAAGAATGGATCCTTTCTAGAGAAGGAATTTCTCTCGAAAGAAGTGGAAGGAAAGTAGAACTCGACGAGGTTGTTGAACCTTCTAAAATTCTCAAAAGCGGCGCGAGCGAAGAGTTCTTGAAGTTGCAGTGCATAAGAGAGAAGAAATGATGATGATGATGAATGAAACTTTGGTTGAAGTTACTAGCCTCTGAGGTCAAGAAAGAACTCGTTGCCACTCATTGGTATGATTCCGTTATGAATGTCATGGTGGTGGACAACACCGATGACCCCGAGACATATGAGGAAGATGATGAGCCCAGATTCCAATAAATGGCAAGAAGCCATGAACCGAGATTGGATCCATGCACGAAAACCAAGTATGGACTTTGGTGGACTTAGATGGCGGAAGGGTGCCTGGATGGAAGAAGAACATCGAGAACAAATGGATTTTCAAGAAGAAAACAGATCTTGATGGTAATGTTATTTCTATAAAGCTCGCACTTGTCGCAAAGGGTTTCGACAAATTCAAGGAGTTGACTACGATGAGACTTTCTCACCAAGAAGCGGTTAAAGTCTGGAGGATTATGTTAGCAATGCATATTATGATTATGAGATATGGCGGATGGATGTCAAAACAAAGATTCCTCAATGGAGACATTGATGAAGAGTTGTATATGATGCAACCCAAAGGTTTTGTCGATCCTATAGATGCTAACAAGGTATGCAAACTTCAACGGTCCATCTATGGATTGAAGCAAGCATCCCGAAGTTGGAATCAACGTTTTGATAAGGTAATCAAAGTTTTGGTTTTATACAAACTTATGGAGAAGCTTGTATTTACAAGAAAGTGAGTGGGAGCTAGCATTCTTAATAATGTATGTGGATGACATATTGTTGATTGGGAATGATGTAGACCTTCTTAATAGTGTCAAGGAATATTTGAATAATAGTTTTTCAATGAAGGATCTTGGCGAAGCTTTACATATTAGGCATAAAGATTTATAGAGATAGATCAAAACGCCAAATATCATTGTCACAGAGTACATATTTGGACAAAGTTCTAAAGAGATTTGGAATGGAAGAAAGCAAGAAAGGGTTCTTGCCCATGTTGCCCAATACGACCTTAAGTAAAACTCAAAGTCCGACATCGGCAGAAGATAGAGAAAGGATGAGTAAGACTCCCTATGCCTCAGCCATAGGATCTCTAATGTATGCCATGCTATGTACTAGACCCGACATTGCATATGCTGTTAGTTTGACTAGCAGATATCAAAGTGATCCAGGAGTGGATCATTGGACAACGGTCAAAAACATCCTTAAGTACTTGAGAAGAACTAAGGATATGGTTCTTTCTTATGGAGGTGATGAACAGCTCGTTGTTAATGGTTACACCGATGCTAGTTGGAACACCGATCCAGATGATTCTAAATCACAATCCGGATACGTATTTATTTTGAATGGTGCAGCAGTTAGCTGGAGGAGTGCAAAGCAAAGCGTTGTGGCGAGATCTTCAACTGAATCGGAATACATGGCTACTTCGGAGGCTTCACAAGAAGCGATATGGATGAAAGAGTTCATTACAGAGCTGGGTGTGGTTCCAAGTGCGCTGGACCCAATGTCTATCTACTGTGATAACATGGGCGCCATAGCCAATGCGCAAGAACCAAGGTCACACAAGAAGCTGAAGCATATCAAGCTGCGTTTTCACGCTATTCGAGAACATATCCAGGATGG
The DNA here is from genome assembly GCA_030063025.1 of Avena longiglumis. NCBI lineage: Eukaryota > Viridiplantae > Streptophyta > Magnoliopsida > Poales > Poaceae > Avena > Avena longiglumis. The sequence goes on along the minus strand of CP125974.1, from coordinate 447,081,491 downwards.
GGATATAAAGATTTGCAAAGTACACACAGATCTGAATGTGGCGGATCCGTTGACTAAACCTCTCCCGAGGGCAAAACATGACCAACACCAACCTGCCATGGGTGTTCGGTATATTACCATGTAATCTAGATTAGATGACTCTAGTGCAAGTGGGAGACTGGAGATATGCCTAGAGGCAATAATAAATGTAGTTATTATTATATCTTTGTGTTTATGATAAATGTTTACATTCATGCTATAATAGTATTAACAAGGAAACCATTAATACTTGTGTGATTTGTAAACTTAATTTGAAGTCCCTAGTATAGCCTCTATACTTCACTAGCTTATTGGTTGATTAATGATTGTGGTTTCCATATCATGAACATTGAGATGTTATCAACAACAAGATCATATCGTTAGGAGAATGATATGGTGGACATACTCCTATAGATAAGCGTAGCATAAAGATCAAGTCATTTCATTAGTTCAATTGCTATATGCTTTCTGATACATAGTAACCTAATTCCTTCGACCATGAGATCATGCATATCACCTTTACCGGATGGATGCTTTGATGACATCAAACACCACACCGTAATCGGGTGGCTATAAAGGTGGCATTAAGTGTTGGAAAGTATTGGTTGAAACACATGGATCAAGAGTGGGATTTGTCCATCCACATGACGGATAGATATACTCTGGGCCTCTCGGTGGAATGTCATCCAATTAGCTTGCAAGCATGTGACTTGGTCACAAGGGATCACATATCACGAACGAGAAAAGAGTACTTATCGAACGAGGTTGAACTAGGTATGCGGAGATACCGCGATCATAACCTCGGGTAAGTAACATATCGTGAGACAAAGGGAAATTGGTATCGTATGTAAGTGGTTCATTCGATCGCAAAGTAATCGTAGAAATATGTGGAGCCATATGAATTTCAGATTCCTCTATTGGTTATTGTTCGGAGAAGTGTCTCGATCATGTCCGCATAATTCACGAACCGTAGGGAGACACACTTAAGGATTGACGTTGTTTGAGTAGTTATGGTATTATGAGAAAGAGACCGAATGTTGTTCGAGTCTCGGATGGGATCCGGATATCACGAGGTGATCCGGAATGGTCCGGAGAATAAGATTCATATAAGGAAAGTCCGTCGAGTTCGGGAATGATTAGGTGTTTTCATCGGAATGTTCTAGAAGGTTCGGATTGTCCAAGACTCCGGGGGAAGGGTACATGAATGTGTCATTGCTCATTGAATTATTGCATCATGTACTAAGTGTTCTTGCTGTCCCAAATAAAGGATTAAATTGAATCCTAAAACAGAAAAGTCAAAGGTCCAGTTTGAAAGTCAAACTGCCAAAACAAGAAACTGGGAAACAAGCAAGAGGAGTTGGAACCAACTTTGGAGGAGGAGTTGGACTCCTCCAGCGGCCACCTAGGCCGAGTTGGGGAGGACTCCTCCCTCGGCGCTGGCCAAGGACCCCTCCCATATAAGGAGGGGCTCCTCCCATAGACACATAACTTTCTACTCTAGATCTCCGGTTTAGAGCCGCTTTTGGTTTAGAGCTTCTAATTGCTTTAGCCAACGGTTTAGAGCCTTCTAATTGGTTTAGAGCCTTCTAATTGGTGTGTCTAATTACTAGACCACTAAATAGCCTCTCTCATAAGCTCCACCATACTCGCACCGGCTTAAGGCGAAGCCTGGATTTCCCTCTACTTAGGTACCACGCCTTTGCCTAGGAATCGCGAGGAGAGTGCTACAACCTCCATTTTCTTTGGAACAAGGAGAGGAAGGTCTTCGCCGAGTACCAAGCGTGTGACCGATTGCGGGAGCTAGGAACGTGGCGCTGGAAGGATCGTCTACACGATCTTGAGATCGGGAAAAGTACGACTACATCACCCACGAGAATCCGCTCTCGTTAAACGCTTTGGAATCTTCGAGGGTAAGTTATACCATCGACTCGTTGCTACAATCTAGTAGATAGATCTTGGCTTGTTTGTTTGTATGCGATAGAAAATTTTTTGTTTTCCATGCTACGAACCCCTACAACCACAACATTGATACTAGTATTGTTAATCACCCGTTGTAAATTGGATCTTAACTATGCTAGGAGAAACAGGCACCCGCAAAGCCACTTATGCAATACAAGTTGCATGTCAAGCGTGGAGCAAGTCTCATGAACGATGTCATGTAAGGTTAGCCCGGGCCGCTTCATCCCAACATACCGCAAGATGCAAAGTACACAAGAAGCAATCGACAATAAAAGCATAAACGCCCACAATGACCATTGTGTTCTACTCGTGCAACAGATCTACATATAGACACGGCTCTGATACCACTGTAGGGTTTCGTAGCATGAAAAACAAAAAATTTCTACCGCATACAAACAAACAAGCCAAGATCTATCTACTAGATTGTAGCAACGAGTCGATGGAATAACTTACCCTCGAAGATTCCAAAGTGTTTAACGAGAACGGATTCTCGTGGGTGATGTAGTCGTACTCTTCCCGATCTCAAGATCGCGTAGACGATCCTTCCTGCTGCTCATAGCGCTCCCGCAATCGGTCACATGCACTTTCGACGAAGACCTTCCTCTCCTTGTTCCAGAAAATGGAGGTTGTAGCACTCTCTCGCGATTCCAAGAAGACAACGCGTGGTACCGGAAGTAGAGGGAGATCTCGCAGGCTTCTCCTTAAGCCGGCGAGTATGGTGGAGTATGAGAGAGCCTCGGCGATCTAGGTTTTAGACACACCAAGGAGGAGAGGCTAGAGCCGGCTAGGGTTTGGGGCACCCCAAGTCGGACTAGGGCAAAACCCTAGGGGCGGCGGCTATGGTGGTAGGCGCCAAGCTAGGATTTGGAGGAGAGGTACTTGTGTGTGCTGAGGAGCCCCGCCTCCTTATAGGTGGAGGGGCCGGCCAAGGGAGGGAGTGGAGTCCCTCCCAACTCGGCTTGGTGGTGCCGGCTTGGGAGGAGGACTCCTCCCGACTCTTTCACCTCCTCCTCCTCTTTTCCACTTTCCAAATTTAGCCGTTTGACTTTTCAATTTAGCTATTTGACTTTTCAAACTAGGATTCGATTAATCCTTTATTTGGAACAGCGATGACACTTAGTACATGATGCAATCATTCCAACTTGCAATGACACATTCATGTACCCCTTCCCCTCCGGAGTGGGACATTCCGGAACCTTCTAGAACATTCCCGATGAAAACACCGGAATCATTCCCCAACTCCGAAACGGGACTTTCCTTATATGAATCTTATTCTCCGGACCATTCCGGATCTCCTCGTGATATCCCGGATGCCATCCGAGACTCCGAACAACATTCGGTCTCTTTCTCATTATACCATAACTACTCAAACAATGTCGAATCCTTAAGTGTGTCTCCCTACGGTTCGTGAATTATGCGAACATGATCGAGACACTTCTCTGAACAATAACCAATAGAGGAATCTGGAAATTCATATGGCTCCCACATATTTCTACGATTACTTTGCGATCTAATGAACCACTTACATACGATACCAATTTCCCTTTGTCTCACGATAGTTTACTTATCCGAGGTCATGATCGTCGGTATCTCTGCATACCTAGTTCAACCTCGTTACCGATAAGTACTCTTTTCTCATTCCCGTGATATGTGATCCCTTGTGAGCCAGTCACATTATTGCAAGCTAATTGGATGACATTTCACCGAGAGGGCCCAGAGTATATCTATCCGTCATATGGATGGACAAATCCCATTCTTGATCCATGTGTCTCAACCAATAATTTCCGAACACTCAATGCCACCTTTATAGCCACCCAGTTACGGAGTGGTGTTTGATGTCATCAAAGCACCCATCCGGTAAAGGTGATATGCATGATCTCATGGTCGAAGGAATTAGGTTACTATGTATTAGAAAGCATATAGCAATTGAACTATTAAAATGACTTGATCTTTATGCTACGCTTATCTATAGGAGTATGTCCACCATATCATTCTCCTAACGATATGATCTTGTTGTTGATAACATCTCAATGTTCATGATAGGGAAACCACAATCATTTATCAACCAACAAGCTAGTGATGTATAGAGGCTATACTAGGGACTTCAAATTAAGTTTACAAATCACACAAGTATTAATGTTTCCTTGTTAATACTATTATAGCATGAATGTAAACATTTATCATAAACACAAAGATATAATAATAACTACATTTATTATTGCCTCTAGGGCATATCTCCAACAGCCTCATGTATCCCTTAGGCATAGATGATAGACTAAAGACAACCCCCATTGTGGAATCTCTAGTTTTGCCTCATCCCCTTTACCAAGGGGACCGACTATCGTCACCAACCTCGATTGGACTTTGCATCACGCATCCATCGTTGAACAAGGCCTTGGAGTTCGATGTCTCGTCTTCAAGTTGTCAAGACCCTCCCCAAGGTGTTCTTACCTCTCCGATGTGGATTTGAGGGAGCACGTTGACCGATCTTTCCTTGCGAGGATTCTATCGGACCGGTGGACGCCATTCGGGAGCAATCGGCCTTGTATCGTGTGAGTTTTTGCGTGTGTTCGTCGTGTTCTTCGCGAGGTGTGTGTCCGCTTCCGCTACCTTCTCCCTTTCCCCTCGCTTTCCCATCGATTTGACCATGAGATCCGTGAAGATCGGGCACCCAAGAGGTTAACCCCTCCATCACCTCCTCCCCCCCTCCCTCCCTTTGTTGGAATTTGGTGAGTTTTGGGCTGTTGGTCCATTAGACAAATTCTGAAATTCTATTTGGCCCACTTATATATGACATCATATGGCTGTGTAGTGGTGCTAAAGTTTAGTCCCACATTGCTAGTTGAAGGGGAGTTGGACCATCTTATATAGTAGAGTGTTGCACCACTCACTAAGGTGTGACAAGAAGAGTAGCCTTCGCGTACTCCTCCTCCGACGTTGCCCGCCTCGCCTCGCGCGCGCGCGCCGCGGGTTGGGTTGCGGAAATCTCGTCGAGCCGAGCTTTATTTTGCTGGTTGGGAAAACTAATTATGATATTATAAGTCATTAACAGACACGTTAATTACAGCCGTTTACAATTTTTATGGACGTGGACTGTTACCGACTCGAACGTGGGCTGAGCCCACGATCTCCCTAACCTGCATTATATAAGCGTCTGCGCTAAACCTAATCGATGAATCAATCCACACACGCACCTACCTCTAGAACCTTGCGCCGCCGCTTTCATCTTCCCCATCCCGGCTTGCGGCGTGCACCGCAGATCGGGATGAGGGCTCCTAACCCGCCTCATGAACCCGTATGGGTGAGGCGATCAGGTTTTGGAAGCTCTCGCGCGACATCGGCAATCACGACGTCGTCCGACAGCAGTTTCGGATGACGACTTCTTCGGACGTCACCAATCTCTTCGACAACCTCAACATGGGCGACGCTTTGGATCAAGTACGCTATTCAAATTTACATCGTATGTGATCCTCAACTGCCTTTTTCGGATTATGCTAGAGTTCTTTGTTCTAGCGTTTGGTGTAGATATGATAGGTTTATCTCCTATAGATGTAATATGTTCATCTACTTTGTTGATCTGCATAATTGGTTTTAGTACCGTTTGTATGATCATGCTTTATCAATTTATTATTCGGATTAATTCATATGGATTATTGCTTATATTTCCAACACCCCCGCCATCCTCACTGTAGGGCAAAGCCTGTTTGGTGCTAGCTACGGTGGAGCCTTGGTTCCTGCTCGCATGAAGGACGGCGTGGGGAGATCGATCTGGCGGCGGCGACTCAACAGAGAGCTAGCGGTACCTTTCCATGGTGGGTCGGCGATCTGCGGACAAGGAGGCTCCTCCTACTGGATGCGGAGGAGCACGGCAACGTTGTTGTCTTCCTCGCGTGCGGCGGCCATGGTGATTGGATCTTCTTTTGGGGTTCTCTGACAAGGAGGCCCATGTCCGGAGGGAGATCGACGGCGGCTCGGCTCAGTAGTGTAGTGGCAGTGCGGCGACACATGTAGCAACCATAAGGGTGGAGACCGGTAGCGTGGTGGCCTCAAGCAGTTCTGGTTGGCCCAGATCTAGCCCCCTTGGGCCCAATTTGGGTTTGGGCAGGCCTTGCGTGGTGCTGACGGTCTCTAAAGGTGATGAGGTGGTGCGGGCACGTAGGAGGGCAACAACTGTCCTACAACAACGTGACGGTAGGGATTTTACGAGCCCTTTCTAGGCCCGGCCGGGCCAGAGGGCCTGGTGTGTTCCTGCTGCCACGTCCGGTCAACAATCGTAGACCGCGGTGGAGGTCGGTCTCCTCCGAGCGGATGTGTTGTCACCGCCCTCCTATGTCAATCGTACCTACCTCCTCCACCCTTGCATGTCATGCAATGAACCTAGCTTTGCGGGTGCAACTTCGCTGATGTTAGGGCGGTGGCCCCGGAAGGTGGACCGCATGGGCGTCTCGACGGTGAGCGACATTTGCGATGGTGATGACCCGTTTCTTTGGGCCATGCGGGTGGCGAGGAGCGGGTGGAGGGGACTCTTGGTGCCCAGGGGCGGAGCTCTCAGTAGGGCAAGGTAGGGCAGATGCCCTACCTTGATTTTTGGTGAATACCTTCACGTGTATATGTTTTTTCTGAACAATTTGAGTGGTCATACGTTAAAAAAGAACATTGTATGTGAAAGTTATGCTTGCTTTAGTGAACACTGCGTAAAACTGATTCCAAACCAAAACACAGACCATGTGTCGTCTAGTTTGAAACCAACTCTTTATGTTTGCGATATCTAATTCTCAATCTAACAAAACCCGACTCTAAGAAATGCCCTAGTTTAGGTATTTAAGGATAACATAGATGATGTTTTGACCACCATATGTGGTGTGGCCAAAACTAATTCTAATTATATGATGAATTATTCTTTATGATTCTATTTTGCCTTTGTATATAATATTGATCTAAAATATTAATTATATTAATTTAGTCAGTATCTTTCGTTAAGAATATGAGGCATGCTTTCACAATTGGAGAAATGATAATTTAGAGCCCCCATTGGAAGATGTGAATTCTTGAAGAAAATCATATCACAATTCTATATATGGATGAAATGGTAACAAAATTAGGAAAAATCAGCAAAAGGGAGAAGACACCAATTCACTATTTATTATTTTAAAAGTGTGGGCACCTTCTATGTTGCTATATATATGTGTTGTCCATACGATGAGGATTAAAGACTTTAGAGATTGTCTTAATATTTGAATGGCACATTATAATTCATACGGTTTATCGCTTCGTTAAGCTGATATTGCTTTTACTAGTGGCAATGAGAGTTAAAAGGGATTTCTCAATGACAAAGGTCATCAAGATCGAGTTATGCAACAATATGTCAATGAGGGATTCTTCATGAATTGATGATGTGCTACATAGAGCATGGCATAGAATGCCTTCATCGATAAAATTATAGAAGATTTTGAGAAGTGGTAGAGCTTTTGCCATTAACTAGAACTTCAATAATTCATTAAAGCTTCATCATTAGGTATGTTTTTAGGTTCTAGTTATATTTAAATATTTTTATTTTTCAATTTTGTTAAGTGATTATGCTAGGATCATATGTAGTAGTATCTAGATTGCTATCATATGTTTAGAATTCGCCCTACCTCAAATTTTTCCCGTCCTTCGCCACTGTTGGTGCCGGTGGCGCTTCAGCTTGGTCAACACCCAAATCATGTGACACTAGCTCGGGGAAAGTTGTGGTCTAAGGTATCAAGTATGGCGAGGGTTTTTCTGAGCAAAAGCCCAGTGCTTGGCGCCAACGATGACAATGCCTGTGGTTATCGTGGCCCTCTTGAGGGCGTCGTTGTGGCTACTCTCTTCGTATTAGGGATCCAGGTGAAATCCCTAGACCTTTTTGGTCTCGGTGACTATGGCGCTAGTTTGCGTCATTACCTCCTTGGGGTAGGGGGGTTATCGTGAAGCTTGGTTCCCTCAGTCTCGGTACGGTTTCTTCGGTGGCACGCCGTTGCTTCTTAGTGCTTCTTAGTGTTTTCTTTTTCTATCTTTGACCTGCTTGTATGGAAAAAACCCTTATCACTTTGTAAATTTGAATAAATTTCATTGTGTGGCTTTATTTATAAAATGAGTCGAAAGTCTATTTTGTGAAAATGTTATTGTGAAAATACTTGTAGGAAGAGAAACATAGCATTGCTCGCATCATGAATCTCACCTAGCAGACCCTTGTAGCAGCATAATGGGTCCGTGGGTAGCTACTCCCTTCTCTACGGGCTTTCTTAGGCCCACGTCCTCTCTTTTCTCCTGCTTTGGTTGAAACAAGAATGGCCTCCTTCACTCTCATCTCTGTATCGCGCCATGGCATCTGAGCCGCCGCCGCCGCTGCCGAAAAAGCTGAAATCCCCACCAGCCATTCCGACCACCATATGCGCCCTCGGCGACGACCTCCTTCGAGAGATATTCCTTCGCCTCCCCTCCCTCCCGACCCTCGTCCGTGCCGCCCTCACCTGCCGCTCCTCACTTCATGCAGTCCGCTCATCCCCCGCCTTCCGCCGCCGCTTCCGCGAGCTCCATTCGCCCCCACTCCTCGGCCTATTCCTCGACATCTTCGAAACTGACACCCCTGTTTTCCGCCCTCTTCGCCTGCGCTCCGACCCGGACCTCTCCGCCGCCGTCCGTGGCGCTGATTTCCTCCTCACCCGCCTTCCCGACGACGTCAAAGGCTCGGCCCCCGAGTGGGTAATCAGTGACTGCCACGATGGGTACGTCGTTCTCGTCAGCTATACCACAGATCACATAGCCGTCTACAACCCCCTCACACGTGCCCTGCATCTATTCCCCATACCGCCCGAAGAGATCTGCGAAGATAGGTGCGTCGAGTACCATGTCCTCTCCCCCGAAGAAGACAAAGGTCCGCTCCGCGTTATTAGCGTCTGTCACGAAAATTCCGGAGCGCAAGCCGCTGTCCTCTCATCAGAAACCAGAGAGTGGCAGATTTTTCCATGGGTGGACGCTGCAAGTATGCAGCCCGCGTTGCAGCCTGGGGACGAGAAGTACAGCTCTGACAATGGAAAGCTGGTGAATGGGTTGATCTATTGGATAGAAGCGAGTCAAACCAGTGCGCGCGTACTGAACACCACTACATTGCAGTTCTCTAGAATCGATCTGCCTCCACACATAGAAGGGCAAGGAGAACTTACACTTGGCGAGACCAGGGGTGGGAAGCTCTGTATCGTCTGCACTGTAAAACTTACGCTTTTTGTCTGGTCGTGGAGAGCCGGTGAGGACGGCATCGAGCGATGGATGCTGCACAAGACATTTCCGTTGTTGTGGGCGATTGATGCGCTCACTGACTGTTCAGTGGATGATCATGAGCTCAAGATTTTAACGATCGTCAATGGCTTTGTCTACTTATCTGTTTACCACGAGCCGGATCGTGATGTCTGGTTCTTATCCTTATGCCTAGAAACAGCGAAGCTGGATAAGCTCTGCCCTATACTTCATCTTGATCACTTGTGCCCCTACATCATGGCATGGCCTCCTTCTTTGGTACTCAACAAGGTAAGCTCTCGACTCGAAGGTCATTGACTGGTTGTCTTTTGCAGAAATACAAAACTTCCTACTTTATTGCCTGGTTATATCTCATGGAAATCTGACATGATACTATTTATGAAACCTAGAAATAAATTGAGCTTACTTCCATGCATTGAATTAGTATTTGTTGGAAATCAGTCCAATCGGGAACTAACTTGTTTCTAGTGTAGTTTGAACAAATATCATTAATTACCTTTCTCCGATACGTAGAAAATAGTTCCTAGTACTCCCTCCGTCTCAAAATAGATGTTGCAAATTTGTCTAAATTTGGATGTATCTTTTCTAGATATTATATCTATGTAAATAAGAGTAGATATTATATCTATCTAAATTTAGACAAATTTAAGGGCTACTTTGACCATGACATTATATCTATGTATGCCTGATTAGTTGACAATTGATGTAGATTTTTCTCTCTAGAAAACGTAAAAAACTTGATGCTCTTATGTACAATTGATGTGGATGAAATTAATTAATTAGCTAAGTTCCATTTTGCATTACTTTTCTAGTGCTCGTAGTTAATCCATCTTCCATGCAATTGGGCTGCTGGGGTGTCTTGACTGATAAGTATACGTTGTAATATGTTGCCATGTTGGCACAGCAATCTCTGGAGCCGATCCAGATTTTGACCTGTGATGATGAAGTAGGCAAGATGGGAAACTGAGAACTGATGCTCCTGTATGGATTGCCAGAAGAAAGCTCACTTGCATGTTAATCTGGTTTTCAGATTTTTACGAAACCAGATTATCCAGGTTGGCTGATTGCATCTGTATCTGTTTTGCAGCCCAGCAGCTCCAGTTGAAGTCCAAGGGAGCTACCAGAAACTAGTGAAGTAATATATGCTCTAAGTTCTTTTGTGCTGCAGAGCTTGACGAAACTAGTGAGTTCTTTTGTGCTGCAGAGCTTGACGAAACTACTGGAGTGATATATTCTCAGTGGGCTCGATCATTCGTATTCCTCCAGAGGCGCAGGCGAAGAAACATCCGCTCGAGTTCTTTCATGCTACAGAGCTTTTACTGGGCCAGAAGCAAGGTCATAAGCACGGCTACACATGCTGGACTTTGTTGATTCGTAGGGACAATATTATTTATCTTCTCTTAGAACTTCTAGTACGAAGACATTAGTAATATATTTTGTGAAACCTCCACATATCTGGTACTACGAAGCAATGAATGATGCGCAAGTACTGGGGTTGACGCAACTGCATATGCACAATTTTTCCGCTGGAGAAGTAGCTATCTGTTTGCGTTTTGAGGGTCCTGTCATGTAAACGGCAAAGAGTGGTCTCTGTGTAGTACCCTTGTCAAGTCACATATATCTTCCCTTGGGAGGCAACCAAGCACCGCTTTTCTTGTTTGTGGCATGATATGCTTTATCAGTTTCTCCACTTGGCCAGTAGAGTATTTCTTTATACTAGTCTGCAAGGAAATTATGTTCCGATATGCCATGTGCCCTTATTTACTCTGCTTCTTTTCCTGCCTTTTCGGTGAAACCGCATCGACCGATCTTTTGATATGTCAGTGGTGCTTAGATTACAATCAATTAATTAAGTATTAACTAGGCTTTGTGCATGTCCTCCTGCCATACACACACATGCAAGTACTAGTAGCTTGGAGAAACATATAAAGAGGGAAGGGGAGAGGCCGGTGAGTGAGTGGGGAGAAAGGCACGTCGTCACCTAGCATAACATAGAGGGGAGAGGGAGAGAGGGAGAGAGAGTTGCAAAGGATGAAGGAGGCGGCGGCGGGGCTTGGGCACCTGCTGGTGTTCGCTTTCCTCTTCTGCGTGGGCGCCTTCATGGTGGCGCCGGTGATCACCGACGTGACGATGGCGGCGCTCTGCCCTGGCCAGGACCAGTGCTCCCTCGCCATCTACCTTACCGGCCTCCAGCAAGCCGTACGTACCCCACGCACTCTCTCTATATCTGTTTCTCGGTCCATATATATATGCGCACGCAGTTTTAGCTAGGCCGGCCTTCGCTCAAGCTCAGGCTGCCGAACTAGTAGTAGTTGATTTTAGTTCCTGCTCGCAAGCCAAGGGCCAAGCTGCCTGCCTGCTCGGATCAGTGTGTGGCCGCATGTTGCTTCTTCTTGTTGTTGTTTTCTCTTGAGCATTTGGTGAGGATCGTAGGAAACTAAGAACACGGAGATGGCATGAAGGGACAGGGAGTGGAAACCCCACTATGCACGCCAGCCAGTTTCCCCCCATCAGATCAGTTAACCATCCACACGCGTCCAAGCTAGCCACCGTCTCGAACAAGGGAAGAAGTCAAGAAGACCCCACGATTCCTGAGGAGGTTTTCGTAATTTTCCCAAGCTCGAGACTCGAGAGCCCAGACTACAAGTATACACACCATCGATCTTTACGGTGAGCGGTGACGGCACTGACGACTCCCTCTCACCGTCACGTCGGTCGCTTTGAGCTAGCTAGCAGCGGGCTAGTGCGTGGTCCGCCTTGGGTGCGTTCGGTGCGTCCGCTGCGTCACAGGGACGATACGCCCACGCGAGCCCGAGATCTCGCTTTTTTTGGCGGCAACCTCGATCGGAAGCAAAACCACCGTCCAACCGGCCCTTTGTAAACGTCGGTCGCACCGACCACGCGCCTTTTTTTTTCAACATTTTTACTACGGCCCTCTCTCCGGTGTCAAAAGCTAGTAGGAGAATTACTACTTCCCAGGTAGGGAGACACATGAAAAGTCGTTAAGGAAGAAAAACTTCTCTAGACAGGAAAACCAAACCCCAAAGCGGAACAGAGCTCACTCTTTGCCCTTTCTCCAAAAGCAGAGGAGAGAATAAGACAGGATGCAAAGGCAACTGGGCAAGGCGACGGGGGTCACACGACCTGTACTTGCCAAAGCCAACCTACTACTGTACTAGTACTACTACTTCTTTTGAAAAAGGCCGCCACGTGCCGTCCATTGAACAAGCCCAGCTTACGACGCACGCACAGCACGCCACAAGACACCAGATGGAACAAGTGTTTTTAGCACAAGACCAGGAAAACAACCCAACAAAATGAAACTTACAAAATTGGCCCTAGAGGTACGTTTTTTTCTCAAAGAGCGGTTGTCAGGCCATTGCACCGATGCTTCGCTAGCCAGCCAAATAGTAAAACATACGCGTCACACACACAACAGAGGATGTATCGCTTCGTCGTATTATCGCCTCGTACGTGGACCAAACTCCAGAAACCCTAGCTTCTCGTACGGACGACAAGACAAGAAACACAATACCCCGCACTCCTCGGTGCCTCTAGCGGAAGAACCGCCACCTTAGGGCTGGAGCTAGGGACGCCTTAAACAGCAGCATCGCCACCATCAAAACACCGTTGCTAGGAAATCGTCACCGTAACATTCTACTCCCTTTTAGTATATAGGTTCACTCATGTTTGGAGTGAATCTACACACTAAAACAAGTCTAGATACATTCTTTTCACAAATCTAAAACATTTTATATTTTACAAGCCTCTGTTCTTGCCGTTGGAAGGACGGCGGGTGGTGCACGGTAGGAACTATGTCGCCTCTCGCAGCAAAACGGTGTTGAACCGCTCCGCTCGTATCAACAATAGACTACCACCCCAAGCCGACAATACTATATACCACGAACGAGAAACGGGCTTTGGCTATGGTTGTGCGGTTTCATTACCTAGATGAATTGGACAATTCTTCTTTTTAATCGATGAAACGTGCAAAATCAGCATCAGTTTTCGAAATATTTCTGGAAAATTAGTACTCTCCAATTACCAGCACGAGAATAGTTGCTAATAAAACCATGTACGGTGTCTGTGCTGCGCTGTGGAAGTGTGGAGGTTCCCGTCAACGAGACGTGCCTTCAAATTTATTTGATGTTCACGTGCACTACTCCCGATCGATGATGCATATTGGTCGTTCTAGCGTGAATCTGTCACTGTGAGCGCCACAGGACAAACAGAAGCTAGCGTCGAATCTCATGGACCAAAGTTTGTGGGTGTGGGTGACACTTCATTTTCTGCCTGAAAGATGAAATCACTGCAGATCACCGGCCTGGGGGCGCTCGTGGTGACGCCGGTCGTCGGGAACCTGTCCGACAGATACGGCCGCAAGGCGCTGCTCGGGCTCCCGGCAACCCTCTCCATCGTCCCACTTGGTAAAACTCTCGAATCTTTCACGATCTCCCAGTACTGGTGGAATACTAACCTTTTTTTTTCTTCCTTTGGCGTCGGCCTAGCCATTCTGGCGTTTAACCAGACGAGGCCATACTTCTACGCCTACTACGTGGCCAAGACGCTGACGGCGATGGTCTCCGAGGGCGCCATGATGTGCCTCTCGCTAGCCTACGTGGTAACCAGCTTCGCATCTCTCCTCAACCAGTCGAGCTTACCTGGATGCACGCGTGGACAATCATGGCCTGGATCATGCTTCGTGTAATAATGCAGGCTGACAAGGTGCCCGAGGCACAACGGGCGGCGGCCTTCGGGGTGTTCTCCGGCGTCTGCACCGCCGGCTTCGTCGCCGGCACCATCGCCACCCGCTTCCTCTCCGTCTCCTCTACGTTCCAGGTATATATCAAAGTGCGCCTCATGCTTTGCACTACGGCAGCTGCGTTGTTTCCTCATTTGTTATGCTCTGGCAGGTGGCAACACTGGCGGCGATTGCAGCGGTGGTGTACATGAGGGCCTTCGTCCAGGAGACGGACCGCGGGGAGTCGCTGCTGCGCGACGAGGAGGCCTCCCTCTTGCTCTTCGCTCCTTCCTCCAGCGCCGAGGAGCTGTCGCCGAGGCTCCCGCCTCTCCGGAAGGCCTCCTCGCTGTCGGAGACGGCCGCCCTCCTTACCAGCAGGTGACATGCCTTTCTCAACTTGATTAGGAAATTGACCCGCACACCAGCTCAAAAATTGGTAACTGTACTTGTAATCTCTGACCTTTCAAGTAAGGCCACAGGGTGCCTCTCTTGTCACCACCGCACCACGAAGACAATAGGTTAAGAATTTCCAAACTCATCAGCTCTGTTCTCACCAACTCCTTATGACCTTGTGTTTGGTGTGTAGTACTAGCAGTTAGCGATGAACATAACTCCTTTCAGCATCAGATAGTTCACCCAACATGATGATAAGCATTCCTGTTGCCAAAACCACAAACACGGCAATTATAAAGTTCATTAATAATATCGAGCCATGATACATTCTTTTGTGAAAAATGGAATAGATAGTTCCTCCCATCTATTCTCCGGGTGAAAAACACCAAGATATTTACCTCAGCTTACCTACTGACTGCCTGCAAATCACCTGCAGCTCGACTTTCACGAGAGCAGCGGTCATCACATTCTTCCATAGTCTTGGTGAAGCAGGCCTGCAAACTGCATTACTGGTAACTCCCTTTTTGTCCAGTACAAACTTGTAAAACACAACTGTGATGTTGTATGCAGAGATTATTCCTCTTTATACAACTCAGTAAACTGAATCGATCACTTGCATTACACGGTTTTGAACTATACCTGATTGATACCTGAATGTGCTTCTACTGTGGTTCTGTCTTTTGTGATACGATTACAAAATGCAGTATTTCCTGAAGGCGCAGTTCCACTATACCAAGAACCAGTACGCAAACTTGCTGCTTATTATTGGCATAACAGGAAGTTTCTCACAGGTACAACCCTACAAGTTCATTCAGCAATGTTTTCCTATGACGTCTTCACGTTATGACCGTTTCTGCACTCAGATTTTACTTGGGTGCACGAGAAGCAGTTTTTAATTTATGATCTATATGCAGCTGACCATGATGCCTCTCCTAGCGCCAAAGATTGGTGAGCAGAAGCTACTTGTTGTGGCACTTCTAGGGAGCTGCGTGCACGTAAGGGGATTATTATTGCATAGCCCTGCTTAGTATTTTTTAACGTTGACTATCTTGCAAGAATAAATTTAATAATTCGGTCTGATCTGGCGTGGATGCTGCAGGGATTCCTATACAGCATCGCATGGTCATTCTGGGTAAGTAACTGATCAAATGGCAGTACAGTAATGATGGGCAACTGTTTGGTATTAGTCATGCTAAATTTGATGTTTTGTTGAAGGTTCCATACCTTGCTGCAAGCTGTGTAATTCTAAGCATTTTGGTCGGCCCTTGCGTAAGTAGTAATATATCATATCAGTGCCCCATCTTTAGTTTTTGTTTTGGTTCATGCAACCATGCCAATAACCTTCTAACTCAATCCATTCTTAACAGATTAGGAGCATCGTATCAAAAAAAGTCGGACCTTCTGAGCAGGTACTTAGCAACATCATATAATTTGATTCATGAACAAAATGAAGTTGCTTATTTCCCATAAGATTTTAGATACAATCTTTGCAACTTTTTTTTTTGCAATGTTTATTCAAGGGAATGGTTCAAGGGTGTATCGCAGGAATCAGCTCAACTGCCAATGTCATATCTCCCCTAGTATTTACTCCCCTCACAGGTAAGCATATGTCATTATGCTTACTTTGCACCCGTCAACGTAGAACAAAGTTGCCTTACATGAAATTCTTAGTTGTTCAATTCTTAGGTCACTGCCCACGAGCTTAGCCAAAGATGTCATTAAAATTTAATGTTTCTCCCGTTGGTTTCACAGCCTGGTTCCTATCGGAAACTGCACCTTTCAATTTCAAAGGCTTTAGCCTTGCCTGTGCTGGATTTGCAACGGTAGGATCCCTAATTGAACATGCTGTCACTATGGTTGAACTATTTTGTTGTAAACCTCATCTCCCCTTTTTGTTTTACAGATAGTTCTTGATATATATGAACCTCTATACACTTCATATTGACTTCAATTTTCTATTGTGCACCTTGCAGTTGGTAGCACTCACAGTGAGCATTAGTATGAGGCCAGCAGAAGTTCAGCCAGATAACAAATAGAAGAAGTGAATACATGTCCATGTACAGATGACATATATCTAGAATTCTAATCTCTCCTGTTTCTTACTCAGTATCAATAGCTATGATCAACTTAGGTAGCTGTTCTATCCTTGCCAATGGAATGAATAGGCACAGAAAATAGTGGTGTAAAGTATCAAAAGTAGAAGCAGGCTTCAGTTTGTTTGTAAATTGTATTTGATAGTTAACACTTGGACAGAGCTAATTAGTTGAGAATGTAAGGCTTGGAGTAAACCAACTATGCAACCTTTGATATGCATAGTTAACACTATTGTTGTGCAAGAAAAAGGGAGACTTTTTTGCACCACAAATTTCCATTTATCACTTCACTTGTAGAATAATCAGTAATAATGTGTAGTAAAGAAGTCAGGATTTTACAGAGTAGGTATCTTCTATACTGCGTATTGATGGTAAATTTCCAATGATTGTTTGTTCTGTCATATGGTGTGCCCTAACAAGCATGATATTCAAATGAGAGGAATATAGATAAAATTACGGGACACTGACCTGTTAGTGCTTTAGGTTTCCTTTCCTCTTTCCTTTTCCCTGACTGACTGCATTCACACCCACATCTGTAAATTCTTGTTCATTTGTACCAGGCCCATCGTTCCAGTTGATACGCTGCACATTGATATATTAAATTAGCTAAAAACTAAGAAACTTTAAGGCACACATCTAGAGATAAGAGATTATTCTAAAATGACCAAATAACACCAATGAACTTATCAATATTATTTCTCAGCTTTCTCTTCATCAGCAATCTAAGCAGGGAAACCCATGCATAATACAGAATGTGCTCAGTATTTGACAATCTCATACACAAATTATTTTCCACTACCATAAAGAACTACTAGTTCGAATAGAAAGAAAACCATAACCACTTGTTTCACAGCAGTTCGCTGTTTAGTGGTGAAAGTGAAAACCAAATCCAGAAGCAAAACAGGATGTCGTTACATTTCAGAAATGACAAGAGCATGAACAGGAAATTTACTCCATATGCCGCACCCTCCAATTCATTAGTGTCTGGCAATAGCTCACTAGAACCTGCTCATTTGAGCAATCTAGGAAATGCAAAAATTTGTAAAAGACTATTATAACTTAACCAGGAAATGAAATGAATCAAGAAGGTATAGCTTAACTAGCAAAGGGGATATAAACAAAACAAGCTTGCTCATGCAGGCATGCAACATTGAAGATATATGAGACCAGGTAAACATTTAAAAAAAAGTATAGTGTTTCTTTTGTCAAAAAATATGAAACATTAACAAAATAACAATGCCGCAGAAGGAGCTCCGATATAAATTTCAGAAGATACACGTACACTCTGCACACCATGTCTACATTTCGACCTTCTCAACATAATGTCCTTTGAAGACATATCTATAACACAGATGAGAATCACACATACTAGTATCACATGTGGAAACAGCGTAAAATTATTATTATTTATATACAATTTTGCAATATTCCAGAGGACAACTGATCATGGCTCTAGCTTCCGGAGCCATCAGAGGTTTCTTCATCCTCATCACTGTCATCAGACAAGCTATCTCTGTCTGCAGCTTGCAGTACAAGATTAAGCAGTTCTGTGTTGTCCTCCAGATCCTCAGATGAATCTTCATCAGCTGATGGTTGCCTCCGTCGTGATGCTAGCACATGCCAGACCAATTCCTCCGGTAAGGCAAAGTGCCAGAGCTTTGCTTTTCTCTTTCGGGGCTTCAACTGGAAGAGAAGAATGAAAACAATATGAGTCAAAATCCAACACATTTTGGATTTTGGAAGATCATTAAGCTAAAACTTCTAGGTGATGATATGCTAATAGCAAAGTTTCCAACATAAAATCTACACCAAAACATTAAATTTCTCTCCGTAATTAAGACAAATAATAATGCTGAAAAATGCATAGGATCAACATTTCAAGGGCAAAATTTGATGAATTGTTTGGTAGGATGAATGTACTCATGTAAATGGTTCATACAGGTGAAGCAAAATGGTTTTTTTCATGGTAAACACCTGATCATCAATCAACTCTTCAATTTGTTTATTGGTAAAGTATGAAGTTAATATTACATGTAGGGTAGAAAATAATAGGTCAACTGGAAGTTGAGATGATAAGGAGACATATAGATAGCCAAGAGGTTTACCTCCTCGACATTTAACACTTGTGCTCGCTCACTGGCAGAGGGAGTCCATAGCTTCACATCGTTATCAATTCCACTGCTTGCAATTGTCATAGCATGAGGATGGGGCTCAATACAATTGACAATGCATTCATCACCCTCCATTGCCCGTAAGAATTTCCCGTCTCTCTTCCTCCAAATAAATAACCGACCACAATCTGACCCACTGGCAACATATTCATGATTTGGGCCAATGAAAGTCACACCCTTCACAGTCTCACAATTGCGGTGCCCAACATATACCTGAGGTGCAGGTAGATCAACAGCTTCGCTAGATATAAACATTGCTGATTTCGACCCTCCGCTGCCTTCAATCTTGGCAGACGATTTCGGATCAGGTCCCAGCCCTCCGTTTTTAGGGAAGAGGTAAATTTTCTCATTATTGTAAGATACAAGCAACTCACTTTGGTGAGAGAATGCTAACCCTGTTATTCCAACACTCTTATTGTCAATGAGATGTGGTGGACAGTAACAGTCAGATGGTTGAGCAAAATCAGATGATCCATCCCACTTGCATTTACGGATGTCGTAGACACGAGCAAGTGAATTGCTTCCTCCAACTGCAATAATATTTGGATTCCTTGGATCCATTGTGATTGCATTAAGATGGACATGAGAGGAGTATCCTGATTTAGTCAACGAGTTTCTGCAAACAAATAATTCTGTGGCTGTATCTGTTCTCAAATCAAACTGCACAAGAACAGAAATGGCTAATTATAAGGGATCGGGTACAAAAATAAATGTTGTGTGCACACAGGAGATGCAAACATAAAATGTTGCATGTGAGGACTGGAGAGTGAGAGAGGGCACATTTTGAGGGTTAGGGTCCTTACATGCTGAACAAGACCATCCTCACCACAGCTATAGAAAATATAAGGGCTTCCAGGCTCTATGGCCAACTTGTGAGCCCTTCCATCATGTTCACCAAGCAATGAAGTAAGTACATCTCCATCATCCTGGATCTTGGCAACTCTCACCTGATTGCATTCACAGATTGTGACCACCGAACTTACTATCACCATCTAAAACATTAAATGTATATATCAAACAGGAATATAACACGTCTACCTGGCCATCAGCAGCACAAGTGACGATGGTGCGATCATTCGTGTAAGGCATGAACCGCGCTTGGAACACGTTATCACCATGGCCTGAATGAAACTGCAATTTGACTGCACCGGTGTCCCAATCCCACATCATTACCTTCTGATCATCGGACCCCGATATGAGGATGTCACCATCCGCATTGAAGCCCACTGTGTTCACGCATCCCGTGTGCCTGTTGAGCTTCCTGTGAATCTGGAGGCGCATTACGAGCTCCTGTATGACAGCACTTACATTAGCAAGTAGCAGAGCACAACAAATGCACACACTACTCATTTAGTCTACTCACAACTTGATAAGGAACACGTTAATAAGCAGTTCAGAATTCGGATCAATGTATTCAATTCAGGCCTTACGGATTGCCAAATCAAGATGTCAAGATCAACCAGTCTGTATTGATGGTTCTGTGATTCAGTCAAATACTAAAGACCATTGCTGCTCACAACCCGATCATGACAACTCATTAGCTGGAACCAGATGTCAGTCTGTAACCGAGTCTAATTTAACGAGCAAACACCAAGTCTAATTTAACGAGCAAACACCAAGTCTAATTTAACGAGCAAACACTTAATTATTATGGATCGGAGGAAGTAGATGTGATCCCCACGCACTAACCCGAGAAGAAAATTACATTGGCCAACATCAGCAGTGGCACAAACCTACCGAACACTGAATCCCAGCTAAATCGACAGAAGAGCACGGCGCGAACAATACACAGCTCGAGACAGCACCGATGTAAAAAAAAACGGCGGCCCCGATCGCTGACTAGTGCCTACGCCGATCCGCTCCGGTGATGGGTCAATCGAAGCACAATAGGGGGAAGAGGAGAGGATCGGAGTGGATGGGGACAAGGATGGGGAGGGAGGGGCACCTCGGAGGCGGCGGCGCGGCGGGCGAAGCGGCGGGGGAGGAGCTCGCCGACCTCGCGGAGGCAGAGCTCGGCGGCGCCGTGGCGCGCGGTGGGGTGCTTCCACGGGCGGCGCATGGCGACGTGCTCCGAGCGACGGGGGGCAAGGTGCTGGGATTGCGCCTTGGCGGTGAACGCGAGCGAGCACGAGTCTGCGCTGCGAGGAGAAGAGACACACACCGGAGAGCAGATTGGTGGATGTTCCCGAAGGTTAACCGCTGCACATAGCCGTACCCTGCGCACACGTGTCGAAGAGACCGGATCCTTTGCGCCATGGGCACACGTAGCAGATGGCTTGTGCCGCTAGGGCATCCCAAACAGCGGCCCGCAGGACCGACCGTGTCTGTTCCTGTTCGGCCGGACCCAGGACATGTCCAACCCGCACCCGCACACGGAGGAGCAGTCTTGAATCGTTTCTAAAATTGTACCGGATTTATTTACAGTAGAACTGACAGGATTTATTTACAGTAGAACTGACAGTCCGCACGTTTAAAGAGTGTCCTCTCCTTTTTCCGCATAGGCCCTCTAGTGAGTCGCACGTCTCCCTCCTCTCCCCTTCTTCCCTAGTTCTCATCCCACCCTGTGCTGTCAGATCGCCATCTACTCGCTAGAAAAGGCCACAAAAGGCCATCGTATGTACCCGTAGCCACCGTTCTCCTTCTACGCCTCTCGCCGTGGAAGTAACCGAGCTCCAACTTCGTGTGTCGATGCCGAAGTAGCCGAGCAGCTATATCCATCGCCGGACGAGACCTTTCTTGCCCCGTCGATGGCATGTCCTAAGAGTCCAGGCAGGACGCTACTCCCGGCAAACCGGAACGGCCACGCCTCGAAGAACTTGCCAACCAAGGTCTCCAACACGACCTTGTTCACGGCCGCAGTTCACCTGTTCGACCATTTTTCTTGTTGGGATAGGTATCGAGTTTCACCCTTTTTGGGTTTTCTCCACACAATGATCATTGTGCATTTGATTGATTTCAATCGAGCCATTGTGCAGAATGGCCGACAGCTTGGACAAGTATTTTTTAAGACCTCCATCGATCCGTCGTCGAACGAGATAGTGACATTTTCATGGTCACAACCATGCTTATCCATGAGCACAATGTGGCAGCGCTGCTGACGAGGGTTCAACTCGTCAATGCACATTGTTATGGACTTGGTTTTTGGAGAAGATGGGATGCTGAAGATCGTGAAATGATTAATAGACACACAACAAGGGGACACAAGGTTTACCCAGGTTTAGGCCCCCGGAGGTAAAACCCTACTCGTGTTTGTCTGTTCTTGATTGATGGCGAAACCAAAAGTTACAGGGGGTGCGTAGATCTAATCTGGCGTGAGGTGTGTGTGTGAGTTGGAGAGAGAGAGAGAGAGAGAGAGAGAGAGAGAGAGAGAGAGAGAGAGAGATCCACATCGTCGTGCCCTCCTGGCCTTTATATGGGGGAGGCCAGGTCTCAGGAAGGTCGAGTCGGTTACAAGTTAGGGTTTCACCTTTCAAATTTTTATCTACAGCTAGGTCGTATTCTCCAAGCAGTCAAACTTCTACCGGGCTTGGGCCATCCGGAGTCTCCTTGGGCTGGGCGTGATCGGGTATACCAATGTAAGGTACCCGTAGGGTATATCCATGTCAGTAGCCCCTAAGTTTTCAGTCAAGTGAAGACTCTATAGTCTTTCGAGTGCTTTCTCACCCGAGCGTGTTTTCGAATGGATATACTAGTTCATAGGGATTATTGATGTGTGTGCCTGATGCGGCCCAGTTGACTGTAGAGCCTTGTTGGGAGACCCCAAGAGCAAGGTGTGATGAGCACAGCAGCAAGTTTTCCTCAGTTATGAAACCAAGGTTATCGAACCAGTAGGAGTAAGGAAACAACTCCAAGGTGTTGCTAAAAACTTGGAACCTGCACAACACAAACTCAAAACTTTGCCCCAACTTACAGTGAGGTTGTCAAACTCACTGGTTTGCTGAAAACAAAGGATTAAACCTATAGTGTGGAAGATAGTGATTGTTTGCAGAAAGTAAACAGTAACAGTAGATGATGTATCAATGATAAAGATTGGACCGGGTCCATAGTTCACTAGACGTGTTCTCCTTAAGATAGATAACATGTTGGGCGAACAAATTACAGCGGGGCAATTCAAAGATTGAGAAAGCATAACAATGCATACTAGACATCTTGACTCCTACGATATTTGATTGGGCATTACAACATCTATGACTAATAATCCACCTTCAGGTTATCATCCGAACCCCTTTCAGTATTAAGTTGCAAGCAACAGATAATTGCATTAAGCAATGTGTGTAAAGTAAACAATACAATTATTCCATGAACAAAGGATTGTTGTTTTCTCCCTAGTAGCAACAACACATCTACAATCTTAGAGATTTTTGTCACTTCCCCAGATTACTAGAGACATGAACCTACTATCGAGCATAAATACTCCCTCTTGGAGTTGCAAACATCTACTTGTCCAAGATAGCTACTAACAACAGAGAGCATGCAAGATCACAAATAACATAGACATGATAGAATCAATAATCAATCTGACATAGTATATCAATATCCATCGGATCCCCGGAAACACAACATGTATGATTACAAATAGATAATCTTGATCATGAACGGAGCTCACAAGATCTAAACATGATAGCACAAAGAAGGAGAAACAACCATCTAGCTACTCTATGGACCCATAGTCCAAGGGTGAACTACTCACGCATCACTCCGGAGGCTGGCATGGTGATGAAGAAGGTCTCCGAGATGATCTCTCCCCTCCGGCAAGGTGCCGGGAAGAGCTTCAGACCCCCCCCCCCAATCTAGGGATGATGGTGGCGGCGGCTATGGAATGTTTCATGGAGATTTGATCGGGTACTTAGGGTTTTCTGCATCAGGGTGGTTTTATAGGCGAAGGGGCAAGGTCGGTGGGCTCCCGAGGGGCCCACATCTGGTGGCGGCGCGCCTAGGGCCTGGCCGCGCTTCCTTAGGGTGTGTCCACCTCGTGGCCCCCCTTAGGCTGTCCTTTTAACTCTGTCTTCTTTTCGGTAAAATATTGACTTTGGCTTTTGTCCCGTCCAATTCCAAGAATATTTCCTCACTAGATTTTCTAAAACCAAAAATAGCAGAAAACAGACAACTGGCACTGCTACATCTTGTTAATAGGTTAGTCCCAGAAAATGTATAAAAATACCTCAAAATGTAGACAAAACATAACAAAGTTGATACTAAACAAGCATGGAGCATCAAAAATTATAGATACGTTTACGACGTATCAAGCATCCCCAAGCTTAACTCCTGCTCGTCCTCGAGTAGGTAAGTGATAAAAAGAATAATTTTTAGGTGACATGCGCCATCACAATCTTGATCAAAATATTTGTAAAGCATTAGTACCTGGGATCAAAGTACTCTACTCATGAGCATGAAAGATGTAGTTCTAACAATAAGACATAGCAACTATGTCGTAACATGAAAAGGTACAAACAAAGATCATGAATAACAATGCATTGAAAGATGTTTATTTGTTTCACATATAGAAAACATAGCAAAAATGGTATTCAGCTTGTCCTTCATGGAATAGCAAAACATAAATGCATAGGACACCTTCAAAGTTCATAAGGGTGACTAGATACAAATAGTTCAAGAACAAGCAATATCAATATTATGAATCAATCAATAAGTTTTGGGATAATGCACATAAAACTAAGAATAACAACTATGCTCTCTTAATTGGTGCATAAAGATAGAAGATGGAGAATCAACATAAAATTAAGAAGAAAGACCCTTCATAGAGGGAAGCAAGGATTTCAAGTTTTATAAAGAGCTTCCAAAAATTATGGTACTTATTAGCTTTCAGCTCTCATTGCCCCTATCATAAGAATCTTGAAGTGATTAAGGTTAAAGTGAAACAAATATGGAGTATATGCTTGACAAATCATAAGTTGGCAATCTCATGTCCCTTGAGTACAAGGGTCGTTCCTCATGCTACTCAACTTTAGTCACAAGCAAGTTCTTGTCATTGTAAGTATATGTGTATCATAGAGAACTACCAATGGGGTACCCATGTCCCCATGACACAAGAGCTATCCCATATCAAAATGACAAGGCAACAGACAGTGAGCATCTCAGCAATCTTCTTATTTACCATGGGTATGGTGCTATTTTTTTCTTTTTCTCTCTTTTTTCTATATTTTTTTCTAATGATGCTTCATGGATTTCTCACTATGGTGATGCTGCAAGTTGATGCAGTGCTGAGTTGACGGGAGGAAGAGGTTGAAGTAGATTCATCCGACAACGGCGCCAGAAAACTTGTTGATGCGCCTGTGTAGAGCACTTTGTTGGAAACCCCAAGAGCAAGGTGTGAAGCAGCAAGCAGCAAGTCTTCCCTCAGTAGAGACCGAGGTTATCGAACCAGAAGGAGAAAGGAAACGTCACACAGGTGTTGGAAGCAACATGGAGACCTGCACAACACAAACTCAAGACTTTGCCCCAACGAACCTGTGAGGTTGTCAAGCTCACCGGTTTGCTGTAACAAAGGATTAAACGTATGGTGTGGAAGGTAATGGTTTGAAGCAAGTAAACAGATAACAGTAGAAGATGTATCAATGGTAAAGATTGGCCCGGGGTCCATAGTTCACTAGAGTTGCTCTCCTTAGATAAACAACATGGCATGAAGGATACACAAATTATAGCGAGGCAATTGACAGGAACTGAGCAAGGCATAACAATGCAATTACTAGCCAGAAAGATCCTATGGGGTTGATTGGGCAATACAACAATATACATAGACCGTCATCCAACTGCATCTATGACGAGAAGTCCACCTTCAGGTTATTATCCGAACCCCCTCCAGTATTAAGTTGCAAGCAACAGACAACTGATTTAAGCAAAGTGTGTAAGGTAAACAGTCCACATGTTCCATGAACAAGAGACCGTTGTTTTCTCCCTAGTAGCAACAGCACATCTACAACCGAAGAGATTATTGTCACTTCCCTTGGAAACTAGAGGCATGAACCCATTATCGAGCATAAATACTCCCTCTTGGAGTCACTAGCAACTACTTGGCCAAGATAACCACTAGCAACGGAGAGCATGCAAGATCACAAACAACACAAACATGGTAGAATCATAAAGATAAAACCATTAATCAAACCAACATAATAATCTCAATATCCATCGGATCCCTGCAAACACAACATGCATGATTACAAATAGATTAGATCTTGATCATGAACGGAGCTCACAAGATCTATACATGAAAGCACAAACGAGGAGATACAACCATCTAGCTACTACATGGACCCATAGTCCAAGGTGGAACTACTCACGAATCATACCGGAGAGAATACCTCCGAGATGATCTCCCCTCCGGCAGGGTGCCGGGAAGAGCTTCAGATCCCCCGATCTAGGGACGATGGTGGCGGAGGCTACAGACGGTTTCGTGGAATATTGATCGGGTACTCAGAGTTTCTGCATCGGGGGCTTCTTATAGGCGAAGGGGCGAGACTGGGAGGCGGCCAGGGCCACCAAACCCTAGCCAGGCGTGGGCCCACCTGTGGCCGCGCCTGGGAGGGGGGGGGGGGTTGGCCCCTCTGGCTGGACTCCCCGGCTCTCCTCTGGACTTCTTGTTCCCCACGAAAAGTAATTGACTTTGGCATTTGTCCCGTCCAATTCTGAGAATATTTCTTTATTAACTTTTCTGAAACAAAAAACAACAAAAAACAGGCATCTGGCACTGTTGCAACTTGTTAATAGGTTAGTACCAGAAAACATGTAAAAAACACCTGTGTGGACAAGTAAAGCAAAGTAGATACTAAACAAGCATGGAGCATAAAAAATTATAGATACGTTTCCAACGTATCACAAGTTTCCACCATGATTATGCATGGCTGAGGCTAGCCGTCCAGGCGTTTCTCTAACACATATACAATACTCTATGGACTTATAATCTTCCCTGTTATTTCACACCGCCGACATCCATAAATAAAAGATCATGATATCAACTAGGTAATATATACGGTTGTTGAAAACGTTCCCCATGACAGCATGGTTCTGCTAATTCCCAACTTATAAGTGCAAGCATATACAAGATAGATGACACAACGGTTCAAGTTTATTAGGTGCAAGAAATAAAGTGTGCTATCAAGTTTGTGAGAGCTTTAATCATTAAATTTTCACATAACAAGTTTAATTTAGAAGATAGATAAAACATGAATATACTTGGAATGATGTAACACACCATGTATAGGAATTTATAGTGGACTCTTTGGAATAACTTGGTTTCTTGGAAGTTGGATGCATGAGTAGATCTTACTCAGTACAAGTGGAGACTAGCAAAAGACTGGGAGCGATAAACTAAGAGAGCAATAATGGCCATAATCATGCAGAGCGACAAAACATTATTAATCAAAGCATAAAGTGGTATCGCAAGTCAAAAACTAAATGATCATAGAGGATAAGGTGACTGGTTCATAATCATAACATGGTGTAAGCATGTGCCAAGTCAACCCAAATAAAGCATCAAAGGAGAATACCACAATATTATGCTTTTGTATGATAAAACAACACATGATTCTTTTAAGGCACATTAAGCAATCTCAATTGTTTGAAACAAGTCATGATACAACAATAATCACTAAGCATAAGGTCAAAGCAACATCTAGCATGAAATGATAAAGTCTAAACCATAGTCAAAACAAGCTTCCTTTGTACCACTATAAGCATGGAACTTTCTACTCCTCCAACACCAATCAACTTATTTGAAATAAAACATGAAAGCGGGGGTCCAACTAATTTATTCAGAAAACCAAACAAACGAAAAACAAAAAAAACTAAGACGCTCCAAGATCAACACAACAATGCATGAAACAATAGAAATGAAGTGTCTAGAAAGAAAACCTGAGATTTTTATTGATGAAGAAGGGGATGCCTTGGGTAGGGGCGGGCGTTCGGTTAGACCGAACCGTTCGGTTTGGTTCTTCGGTGTTTAAAGAAAATCGGTTTCCAAATAACGATGACCGACCGGTCATTCTAAAAAGCACTAACCAATAGTTCGGTAGACCGAAAATTCGGTTCGGTCCTCGGTTAGGACCGAGCTGACCGACAGAGAGAATAAAGACGAACGTGCATAGCTGAGAAATTGATTTGGCAATACCATGCAATTAGTACAGATCCTATAGGAAAAAAATCATATTTTATAGAATGAACATCACGTGAACATCCACATCTCGTATTATCATCAGGAACAATCAAAGATAGAAAGCCATCGTGATGCAATCAATGGGAAGTCATAAGATCTCTATGTAGGTCATGGCCACCATCGCTCGCCGGGTGGATGGAACTGGAAGGACCTTCCCAGCTGCGGGCCAGAGTTGTCGCGGTGGAGTGGACTGTCTGCTGCTGGCCACTGGCAGCGCCGCCTGTCGCGGTGGCGAGGACCTTTAGCCGCAGGACATCACCAGATCCTGCCCACCGAGGTGGAGAGGACCCTCGGCTACATGCTACCACCACAGTCACCCGCCGGATTGAAAGGATGGAGTGGCGGTGCACTGGTTGCTAGGATGGGGAATCAAGAGTCAACGACATGGAGGTGCTCGACTATGGGATCTGGCTTTTCTTCGAGCATGACTATGGGATCTGGGGAATTCCGGGGTCTGGCTGTGTACTAGAGAACGGAGGGACTAAAGAAGTCACACATATTTTTTTTATATGAAGTCACACGTATTGACCTCACGGGAATTGGAGATGGTTGGGTCGTAGGCCGTTGGGCTGGATTATTTAGACTTTTGTCCAGGTGCTTGTCTTGTTCGGTTCATCGGTCTTTTCGGGTAACTGAGACACGTGACCGAAATTAGCTGTCTAATTTCGGTTTTTGAGAAACACTAACCAAATTAGTGACTGAATATTTCGGTTTCGGTCTATTCGGATTTGGTCTCGGGTTTTTCGGTTCGGTAGTTCAGTCCTCGGTTTATATGCCCACCCCTAGCCTTGGGCATCCCCAAGCTTTGACACATGTACCTCTTGAATATTTCTTGGGGTGACACGGGGTGGCATCTGTCACATCCCAAAATTCTCCTAATTTTGGAATGTGAAATAAATAAAATAAGTTTGATTGATTTTTGACTTGGTTGAAAATTCTCAAAGAGAAGAAACTTTTTGAATAGAAAATCCTCTCAACCTTGATTTCAAAACCTTATATTCTTTTGTTATGGCCTAAGTAGACATATAGGAAAAAGGGCATGGATTGATTGTGGATTGTTGAATTGGTGTGCAAGATTTCAAAATTCAAAATTATGAAGCATGCATGAGCACCATTGCACTTAAACCCTAAGAAAGAATTCTATCATCCAAGAAGGATTATCCAAAACCCTAAATGGGATTTACCCATTCTAAGTACAACCCTTGAGATATGGCTTTGTCCATAGTAACAATTAAGCAATAGAATTCATAAATGATGCATATTTACAGATATCAATTTTTTTAAAACCATAGAAATTGGTTTGGTGATTTTTGGAGATAGATATCAAAAGTTATGAGTTATGCAAAATAAATAAATAAAGGAAATACATCAATCAAAGTCAATGTTTGTTAGTGAAATTTTGAAATGGACAAGAAACATAATAATTGTATCCTAAAATGTTAATGATGATCTTGCAAAAAAATTGGAATTTGGTTTGATCAAATTTAGATACATAAATCAAAACTATAAAAGAAAACAGAAAAAGAATAAAGAGAAATAGAAAAAAACAGCTAAACCTAATCTACCCGGCTACCCTAGCCCAGCCCACTACCCCGCTACTGCCCACCCCGCCTCAAGACTTTGTCTTGAGTGAGCATAAGCAGCCCAAAGAGGCTCAAGAGGCGTGAAGCAACCGCCCCTCCCCTCTCGCTGATAGGTGGGGACCACCCGGCCTTCTTCCTCCTTGGACTGGAGAACGAACTCTATACGAGTTCTTCGTATACGACGCGTCCCCGATCAAAATCCCCTGCCTCCTCCTCGTCTCGTTTTTTTCGAAAACTCAAAACCCTAGCCACCAAATCGAGGCGCCACCAATGACGCCGGCGGCGGCCGCCAGTGACGCTTACGATCGAGGATGAACTCGAGGTTCCCGACCTTCTCGCTTCCCCCTCCTCTCTCTACGATGATTGCCTTGATACCCTTGTTCTCCCCGACCACTTCCTTGTCCTTCAGGTGCACCAGGACATCCACCCAGTGCCGCTGGAGCTTTGCCGCCTCGCACCACTCCATTCGCCCGCTACTGCTGTTCCAGGAAGAAAGCGTCGACGCCAAGGATACGAAGAGAACCAACGTGTCGGCCCGCGTCCCGTCGTTTGATTTCCGGCCGAGAAGGTCAACGAAACTATCGCCAGCCACCACCGTCTGAGGCTGCGCTACCGCGTATTTTCACGCCGTCGACTACTAGTGCCACCGGCTCACCATCATCAGCGTACGCTGTACGATCTAATCCGAACGGCCCAGATCTGTTTGAGCCGATTCCAGCCGAAGCCGGCGCGGAGCCAGGACTCGAGCCAAGCTTCCACTGAGCCGCCAAACACCAGCCCTCAGATCTTGATCCAGTGGCCCACGACGATCCACTACAGCGGAGAGGTACCGACCAGTGAGATCTCGCCACGTCCCCGTCTGGCCGTGTAATTCGAATTATTAATATTTAAAATATTCAAGAATTGTATTAGACTTGTAAAATTCCTATAAAATTGAATACATGTACAAAAATGTTAAATAATATATCTTTGGATTCAGAAACTTGTGAATATTATCAACATACCTTTATATCTAACCTTTACAGTATAATTTTACTATAGTAATTTAAATGGTTTAATGACCTATTTGGAGTAAATAAATCATAGTAAATTATCTACAGATTATAAAAATACAAATAGTTGTCTATGAAATCCTTGATTAATGTAGAACACTAATCTGGCCTTAGATATAATTTTTGTCGAAGAAAATAAATTAAATGATTTAAACCCTTCTAACTAGTATTTAAATCACAGAAAATTAACCAGAACTCCAAAATTTGTGAAACCAATTGCTACTGTTCTGTATTGATAATATATATACAGAGAAATTGCGTTCCAAATTATTTGGTACAGTTAAAATAGAAATTCATACAGAAATCTGTAAACCCATTGCAATAGTATTTTAATCATAAGAAAATATCTATAACTCCTTTTTAGGTGTTTCGAATTGCTACTGTCTCTAAATTGCATTACCTATCCAGTAGCATTTAATTAAAAATCTAATACGACATAAATATCAGTAGTTCAATTAAAGTGGTATAAACCATATTAAATCGATACAACTTTAGTAATAAAAGCTTTAGTGCATTAAATGATTTTCCACATGCATCTTGTGATCTAATAATATTCATAACACTAAATACAACCATTGTGACTTATTAAATCATCATGCATGCAGTTTATCATCATTGTTTTATTGTATTGTTGCATTGTTGCAATGTTTTGAATGATGTGTTGTTGTGCCTTGTTTCAAACGGTAGATTGCGAGGAGTGCAACTACCGTGATTGCGACTATATGTTGCAAGTACTATGGTTATGAAGAGTGCAACCATTATATCTATGCGGATTGTGAGGATTATCTGAACGACTACAACAAAAGGCAAGTAGTTTCTATTTTGTTCATGAATTTGTTCTACTATTTTTCATTGTGCATTTGTATTGTATTTTTGTAGCTACATGTGTAGGTATTACTATACTATGTCCTATATATTGTGGTAGGGAAATCCTTTGTAGTTGAGCTCCCGTATGATAGATGTGCTTAGCTTTGCTGTAGATACGAGGAAGGGATCATGCTTTGGTAAAGTAAATGTTTTGTTCTACTAAAACAACATAATGCTGGACGGAGTGGATGGATTAGTCATCGGAGTGTGAATGTTGGTGGGGAATTGTAACACCCTCAGAATCGGACCTATGCAAGTTTGAGCAAAATTCGCCAAACCCGCATAGAAACGATTCAAAGGTGCCCACCAGGCACTTTCGTGCGGGTGGAAAACGAAGTAATAACATTACACAACAGTCCTTGATGGGACCCACAGAACAGATATATATAACAACGACTCAAAGAGTCAAGAATACAAATATAATATACAAGATCCAAACCACCTTGAAAACGATAGAGCGTCCAGCTACGGACAAGATGCAAATGGGGCTAAGAGCCCTGAAGAATAACCAATGGCGTCCATAACCTGCCTGTGCCAAGCCGGAAGGG
The DNA here is from genome assembly GCA_030063025.1 of Avena longiglumis. Taxonomy (NCBI): domain Eukaryota; kingdom Viridiplantae; phylum Streptophyta; class Magnoliopsida; order Poales; family Poaceae; genus Avena; species Avena longiglumis. The sequence continues at coordinate 447,049,622 of CP125974.1, read as the reverse complement.
TAACCACGCTAACGACGCCGATCTCAAAACCGCTTAAACAAAAGGGTGCCGACAAAGGGCAAAGGAAAAGAAGGAGCGCCAAGATCTTGAGGCCAAGACACGGCGAGACTAGAATTCGCGGTCCTCGCCTACAAAGGTATGGTGGATCAAGCGGCAAGATGCAATCGAACAACCTATAGAGACTCGATACAATGGCAGAATCGAGGGGGTAAGAAGGACCTATCCGGAACCAACCTGACACTATCATCAAACAAACCCATCCTGGTGTTTCCCCCTCGAGACCAAACGAGGAAGTCAACCGAGGAACTCACACAGTTGGCAGTTTTATTTATTCGGTTATAGTTGCGGCACTTTACTAGTCAGGTTTAGATAATCGTCCTGATAAAGTAAACAGTGGGCACTTTTAGTTGACCATTCCGTTATAGTTGCGGCAATTACTAATCAAATACAGATAGCATGATATAAACCCAAAACCCAGCAGTGGTTGTTACTTTCATTTAGCCATTCCATTGTAGTTGCAATACTTACTAGTCAGGTACAATGGTCGCAAGCTACAATCCAAACAAGCAATTGTGGGCAGTATTAATTAACCATTCCATTATAGTGAAGCTGATTACTAGTCATTATAAGTCAAATTTATAGCGATAAACTTTAGTTATGCTTGTCTATGATCGAGATACTGTGCTCCAAGTCGTCCATATCCGCGACACGGCCGTAAAATTTTACCCCGGGTGCACCAATAGCAACACACGCCGATCAACCTCGGAAAACCAAATCAAAACCCAACGAGGCTTTCACGATCGAACAATCACAGATTCAGAAATATTTGGGGCCACCCTTAAGTAGATCCCGAACGGCCACCGACTCGAGATGGACTCAAGGTTTGGGTAGACGCAGTGAACGATGGGAACCCGAAGTGTGGCTGGGCTTGTCGACACCGCGAATCGTGTCCCGATCCTAACAAGACAAAGGTGCTCCTCGCACAATTTAAATACGTAAAGTAGCATGGCATAAGTACAGGATCGTAAATAAAACCTCAAACTAGTTTGTGGCCCCAAGAAATAAGATGAATCAAGCTCGCTGGGGGGCCCCATATACCTCCCGGATGTGGATAGCGCGATAAAACAAGGAACAGGTATCAAGTACTCGGGGTCTTATGGGACACAAGTGGGCGTTCGGAAACCAAATATTTTCTATCACCCACCGATGCCTCTGCTTAATTCAATTTTAGTTGTTAAACAGAAATTAAAGTGAACGATAAGTAAAACTATGATCATCTCCAACATCAACATGCGGCAATACATCAACAACTGTGGCATTTGACGACACGCAACAGCACTTGAGCCAGCGACTACGACGCGCAAGTCCAACTATCTACCAAACAACAGGTAATAGGATGTGTCCAAGGCAATATAAGGCTGCAAGGGATACCACGGGTACGAAACACTAGAGCATCGCAACACAGATAACAATAGATCAACAGGAGGGAATAAATACTATAAAAGTAAGATAGGTAGAAAGGGGGAGATGCTCGCCTGAAAACATCGTCGGAGGTTCAACCGAAGATCGGGGCGAAGCTCACATCAACTCAACGGCCTTATCCGCGAAGAAGCAAAACACTAGAAGAAACACCGGATGCAATACTTAATTCAACGGCAGAAGATCGACATGATGCATGACATGGCAAGGTGCGATGCAATTAGGTCATATTAAACGGAACCGGGGTCCCGACAATTAATTAAATGGTTCAAGTTATTTAGAAACCCCGCATTTTTAATGTGGTATTAGTATGGCAAAAGATAGTACCGGGTTCGCTACACAAATTTAAATGAGGCCAATATAAGACTAGATTTGCCCGCATATGGGCCCCATATTTAGTTATTAGGTGAATCGGCATAAGGCCCCCAAACCACAGACAAGCATGCATGCATGTATGGCAATTTAATATGCAACAAGTTATTATTTTATAAGATAGGGTTTCGGGAAGGGGTTCACACATTAGAGGGTCTCGACGACTTGGGTTCCGGGGTTCGGGGTCGGTCTCGGGGTCCAGGGTTCGACGGATCGGTCTCGACGGAAGCGTTCTTGGATTACTGGGGCCGATCTTGGCGTTCCACGAGGAAGGGCTTGGTGGGGCGTCGGGGCGCATCGGACTCGCCCTGGTCGGGGCGTTCTTGTCGCATGCAGATCTTGGGGTTCCGCGGTCTTGGGGTTCCGAGAGGGTTCTTGTTGTTCCGCTTCGAGAAGATCTTGTCGGTGGTCTCTGGGTCGCGCAACTTCCACTGGTCCACGAAGAAGATCAGGTCGTTCCCTTCCGTGTAGAAGTCCTTGTAGATGCCCCTTCGAGTGTCTCCGGTCCAATGTAGGGGACTCCCGGTTACCTCGGCGGAGTTCTCGGTTCGGCGAGGTCGGCCTTCGGGTATCGACATCCGGGTTCGGTCTTCGCGGTTCTCGGCATTCGAAAAGGAGTACTTGAAGTTCCGTCTTCGGTGGTCGGGGTAGCTCATGGAGTTCCGAAAAGGTTCTCTTCGGTCATCGGTTCGGAATTGCGCGTTTTGGTGGTCGAACTAGGCGGATCGACGGTGCATCTCCCGACGGTGACGAGCTCGAGGCGAGGTGGGCCCAGCGACAGCGGAGGGGCACGGCTGGAGACCGCGACGCCCGCAGAGGGGCAGGGCGGTGCGCTGGTCAACGGCGGCCGAGCGGCCGTGGCTCACGGAGGCTCGGGGGCAGCTGGACGACGGGAGAAGGTCGGCAGCGACGGGAGGAAGGCGGGCGTGCTGCGTGGCGAACGCGGTGGGTGCAGGCGGGCGGCGGGGTGTCTGGGCGGGAGGAGAAGGCGGAGGAGACGGGCAGGGGAGCTGGGCGGCGGGCGGCCGGAGGGCGGAGGCCGGAGGTGCGGGCGACGACGAGCTCGAGGCGGGGCGGTGAGGTGAGGGGCGATCGAGCGGCCGGGCGGTTGGTGGCGCGGCTCATGGTGCGAGGCGGGCGGGGCCTGGCCGGAGCGGGCTACAAGGCGGGAGGAGGAGGAGGAGGCGCTGGCTGGGGCAGCCGGCCGCAGTGGTTCGGGCGCGGGAGGAGGGCGCAGCCGGGCGAGGTCGGTGGTCTGGGGAGGCGAGGAAGGCGGGGAACGGCGGAGGCGCGCGGGTGGAGCGGCCGGCGGGGAGAGGGAGGTCGCTGGGGGAGGCCGCAGAGGCGGGCGTGCTCGGGAGGTTGAGGGGAGGGAGGGAGACGAGCGGGAGGAAGGAGGAGGGGTCGTGCGCGTGCGGGAGGGTGGGGAAAGAGGAGGCCAGCGGTGGACTGGGGAGGTGGGACATGGGAGGGCCTGTGGTACAATGAGTTGGGGGTGGGGTTCTTTGGTGGGAAAAGGTGGACCGGGTCCAGGGAAGTGGGGTGGCGTGTGTGTGGTGGGTGGGTTGAGAGGGTCCAGGAGAGAGAGGGAGGGACAAGTGGCAGCCAGAGATTGGTGGGGGTTTGGGGTGTCTGAGGTGGCGAGAGCTGATTGAGGGAGTGAGGTGGAGATAGGGGTGGGTAGGTTTCTGCAGCTTTAGGATTGCCCGGTGGACGTTGTAAAACCTGGGTGGTCGTTCGGTCAAACGGCCTGCTCGATCGCCTCACTAAAATAACTTAAAATTTTATTTAATTTAATTGGACCGTTTGCAACCCGATAGCAACAAAACAAAATAATCCGGAGACCCGGGGTTTGCATTAGAACAAAGGTGGGGCGTTTTTGAAAACAAAACGGGCTTTGCGAGATAGTTTTATGCAAACAATGCATGATGATGACGATGCAATGCACAAATTCAACGCGATTTTGTAGTAGTGGTTTTGCGGGATGCCACAGGAATGCTCCCAGGGAACTAAGAAAGATTAGTTGTCTTTATTCCAGTAGCTTACATGTGCAACCATGTGCCAGTAAGAAATAGGTGGCTAGTTGGACTCAGTAGGTCGTGGTGACCCGAACCCAGCGTAGACAAAGATGTAGTGAATGGTAGGTTGGGACCGGTGCGCAGTGGGGTTTGGGGATCTACTTCTCGAACAGTCTCTTCTTGGACTTCTCCCCATTGTCACATAATATGCGTGTGGTGGTACGAGCTGTGCTGTCCAAGTCGCATGGGTAAAGTATACAAACCCCTGGAGGGTGTATAAACTAAGTGCTTAGCTGTGTCCCCGGTTATGGACAAATGAGTTGCTTGATATTGATACTATGACATATTCTCGCTCATCCTTATTTATTGATTTTAAAACTTGATGGGTGAACATAATGGGTTGTGTGATCAAACTTGATTTAAAAGTAGGATGAAATTGTTTAAGAAAATGCAAGCTACCCACAGCTCCACCAGCCAAATAAGCATGTAGTTGCTAGGTGTATTATCTCCCTACTTAGCGCTACTTGCCATACATTATATGTATTGACCTTTCGGGGCTGCTACGTTTTATGTTGCAGGTTATATCATATATGAGTGATCGTTCATAGGTCGCGAGACTCCACTCAACAATTGTTCGCCTGGTGGCACATTTGAAGGATGGAGATCTATCTTGTATGCTTTCCGCTGTAATATAATGTAAATTCTGGATCATATTCGTTGTATTTATGATGCACAGTTATATTTGATATCATTTTGTACTGTGTGTGCTAGTGAAACGATCCATGGATTGGCACTATACATATGAACTCAGCCTTATCAGGCGAGGGTGTTACAAGATGGTATCAGAGCTATGTGTTGACTGTAGGATCGTGACCTTAGATATTGATTAGCAATAGGAGACCGCTAATAGAAGAACTATCATATTTTACTTATTAGAGTTCTTATGTTCCTTGTCTATCTTTTCTATAACCTCTTCTTGTGCAAAATTTGTAGTTGTCCATTCTTTTGATACATGTATGAGAGTTATCTAAGTAAAAGAACAAATAATATGATATAAATAAATATTTCACCAAGTTTGAGTAGGTCTGGACCACCATGTTTTATCTCCTTGGGATATCATTGCTATCGTGTTAGCATATTGATCTTACCAACTGATGAGGTATGACAATATAAGTTGCTTAATTGTTTAGCTTGAACCATATTGCGTGATGTATTGTTTAGGATTTGCTATTTTGAAACTCTAAAGTTGTTGGAGTTTTCGTGTGGTTTTAAAATATTTTTAATGGTGTAATTTGATTGAAATTTGTGAGATTACTGCTACAGTTTTCTGCCTGACCTGATGTACCGCGCGAGTTTTTATATTTTATTGGTAACTCAGAGAAATATGCAAAAATAGAATCTGGAGCGTAATTACCTATAGTACATGCACAAAAATTGGCTAAAATTCCTGATGTGTTTAAGTCGGCCAGAAATATTCGTGAAGTCTGCTGTACCGTTTTGACAGATTTTGTTTATTGCTTATATGTTGCTATGTTTTACTCTAGTATTGTTCCCAATGCTTTCAAACTATTTTGTGGTTATATACTGATAAGTTTAGACCTATGTATCATTGTTATGCAAGTGTTTGCTTGTGTGTTGATTGCTTATGATTGTTTGCTTGTTTATGACATTGATTGATTCATATAGTTATGTGTAGGATTACTTCCTTAGTAGTTCTTTTCTCTAGAATCTATTCTTTCCTATCGTAAACCCTTGGAGCTAGAATGTTGTGTTCAAGACATGGAGAAGGATTAATAGAAAGTTTTACAACATAATGCATTGACGAAGGAGAATAGTTCATCCAATGAAATAAAAGGATTAGAAGTATGAAGTGTTGCAATGGAACTTATGTAGCAGGTTGCGCAACCTGAATGTTATGAAGCATCGATAGTTTAATTTTAGTAGTAGCTTTGTTGATTTAATACATGGGAGTCTACATCGAGTATTAGTTTGTTCCCATGGAAACCTTCTTCAAGGCAAGTTAGGATGCCCGAGTGATAGAAAAACGTGATTCGCCAATCCTCATACAGGGTAATAATTTGGGTGCAAGATGGATTGATCACCATTCCTACTACTCTTGTTATTCGCTCTTGTACTATTGGCTTTGCGAATATTGAGTGCCTTTCAACCATAGCAGAGAGTCGGCGTTGAGCCTAGACCATAAAATAGCATGATTTTAAATCCTTATAGCGGCATTCATTGCTAAGCGTAGGAATATGCAAGGATGAATCCCAACCGTGATTTATGGGCATCGTGAAATAAATGTTCCCTATTTGCCCACCATGAGAGTTTCTCTAGTTTAATAAGTGATTTCTCGAAAACTATCAATCATGAAGTTTAGAATGTGTAAGAGACATTGTGCCAATAAATGTCTAAATGAGAATCAATTTGAAGCCAAGTGAACCCTCAAGAAGCAATCTAGTCGATTTTCTTTTAAGGGTGGTAGAGACCTAGTGAATCCTTAGCCCATCTTTCTTTCTAGCCTTCTCAAATCTCGGGACGAGATTTCTTTTATGGGTGGTAGTCTGTCACATCCCAAAATTCTCCTAATTTTGGAATGTAAAATAAATAAAATAAGTTTGATTATTTTTGACTTGGTTGAAAATTCTCAAAGAGAAGAAACTTTTTGAATAGAAAATCCTCTCAACCTTGATTTCAAAACCTTAGGGCTTGTTTGATTTATACGAATTGCATAGGAATTGTGTAGGATTTGAATCCTATGGGAATTTTTCCTATGTTAGTGTCTGATTCATAGGAACATATCCTATAGGAATTAATCCTATAGGAATCTTGTAGTGCAATTCCTATAGGAAAACAACATTAGGTCACACCTCATGGAAAAATTCCTTTGCCACATCAAACAAGATCCCTCTTCCTATAGGATTCACATTGGCATGACATATCAATCCTATGGTTTTCCTATTCCTATACTTTTCCTATCCTATGAATCAAACAAGCCCTTATATTCTTTTGTTATGGCCTAAGTAGCCATATAGGCAAAAGGACATGGATTGGTTATGGATTGTTGAATTGGTGTGCAAGATTTCGAAATTCAAAATCATGAAGCATGCATGAGCACCATTGTACTTAAACCCTAAGAAAGAATTCTATCATCCAAGAAGGATTATTCAAAACCCTAAATGGGATTTACCCATTCTAAGTACAACCCTTGAGATATGGATTTGTCCATACTAACAATTAAGCAATAGAATTCATAAATGATGTATATTTACAGATATCAATTTTTTTTAAAACCATAGAAATTGGTTTGGTGATTTTTGGAGCTAGAAATCAAAAGTTATGAGTTATGGAAAAATAAATAAATAAAGGAAATACATCAATCAAAGTCAATGTTTGTTAGTGAAATTTTGAAATGGACAAGAAACATAATAATCTTATCCTAAAATGTTAAGGATGATCTTGCAAATTTTTCGAAATTTGGTTTGATCAAATTTAGATACATAAATCAAACTATAAAAGAAAACAGAAAAAGAACAAAGAGAAATAAAAAAAGCTAAACCTAATCTACTCGGCCACCCTAGCCCAGCCCACTACCCCACTCATCGCCACCCCGCTCAAGACTTTGTCTTTGCGAGCGAGCCGAAGCAGCCCAACAGCCCAAGCGTGAGCGACTGCTCCCCTCTCCCCTCTCGCTGATAGGTGGGGACCACCCAACCTTCTTCCTCCTTGGACTGGAGAACGAACTCTATACGAGTTCTTTGTATCCGACGCGTCCCCGATCAAAATCCCCTGCCTCCTCCTCGTCTCGTTTTTTTCGAAAACTCGAAACCCTATCCACCAAATCGAGGCGCCACCAATGACGCCGCCGTCGGCCGCCAGTGACGCTTACGATCGAGGATGAACTCGAGGTTCCCGACCTTCTCGCTTCCCCCTCCTCTCTCTACGATGATTTCCTTGATACCCTTGTTCTCCCCGACCACTTCCTTGTCCTTCAGGTGCACCAGGACATCCACCCAGTGCCGTCGGAGCTTTGCCGCCTCGCACCACTCCAGTCGCCCGCTACTGCTGTTACAGGAAGAAAGCGTCGACGCTAAGGATACGAATAGAACCAACGTGTCGGCCCGCATCCCGTCGTTTGATTTCTGGCCGAGAAGGTCAACGAAACTACCGCCAGCCACCACCGTCTGAGGCTGCGCTACCACGTATTTTCACGTCGTCGACTACTAGCGCTGCCGGCTCACCATCATCAGCGTACGCCGTACGATCTAATCTGAACGGCCAGATCTGTTTGAGCCGATTCCAGCCGAAGCCGACGCGGAGCCAGGACTCGAGCCCAGCTTCCACCGAGCCGCCAAATGCCATCCCTCAGATATTGATCTAGTGGCCCACGACGATCCACTATAGCGGAGAGGTACAGACCAGTGAGATCTCGCCACGTCGCCGTATGACCGTGTAATTCGAATTATTAAAATAGCCAGGAATTGTATTAGACTTGTAAAATTCATATAAAATTGAATACATGTCCAAAAATGATAAATAATATATCTTTAGATTCAGAAACTTGTGAAGATTATCAACATACCTTTATATCTAACTTTTACGGTATAATTTTACTGCAGTTATTTAAACGGTTTAATGACCTATTTGGAGTAAATAAATCATAGTAAATTATCTACAGATTATGAAAATACAAATAAGTTGTCTATGGAATACTTGATTAATGTAGAACACTAATCTGGACTTAGATATAATTTTTGTCGACGAAAATAAATTAAATGATTTAAACCCTTCTAACTAGTATTTAAATCACAGAAAATTAACCAGAACTCCAAAATTTGTGAAACCAATTGCTATTGTTCTGTATTGATAATATCTATATAGATAAATTGCGTGCCAAATTATTTGGTACAGTTAAAATAGGAATTCATACAGAAATCTTTAAACCCATTGCAATAGTATTTTAATCATAAGAAAATATCTATAACTCCTTTTTAGGTGATTCAAATTGCTACCGTCTCTAAATTGCATTACCTATCCAGTAGCATTTAATTAAAAATCTAATACGACATAAATATTAGTAGTTCAATTAAAGTGGTATAAACCATATTAAATCGATACAACATTAGTAATAAAAGCTTTAGTGCATTAAATGACTTTCCACATGCATCGTGTGATCTAATAATGTTCATAACACTAAATACAACCATTGTGAATTATTAAATCGTCATGCATGCAGTTGATCATCATTGTTTTATTATATTGTTGCAATGTTTTGAATGATGTGTTGTTGTGCCTTGTTTCAAACGTTAGATTGCGAGGAGTGCACCTATCGTGATTGCGACTATATGTTGCAAGTACTGTGGTTATGAAGAGTGCAACCATTATATCTATGAGGATTGTGAGGATTATCTGAACGACTACAATAAAAGGCAAGTAGTTGCTATTTTGTTCATAAATTTGTCCTACTATTTTCCCTTGTGCATTGGTAGTGTATTTTTGTAGCTACATGTGTAGGTATTACTTGTAGGGGTTCGTAGCATGGAAAACAAAAAAATTCTACCGCATGAACACACAATCAAGATCTAATCTATGATCAAGCCAAGATCTAGCTACTAGATTGTAGCAACGAGTCGATAGAATACTAACCCTCGAAGATCCAAAGCGGTTAACGAGAGCAGACTCTCGTGGGTGATGTAGTCGTACACTTCCGATCTCAAGATCGCGTAAACGATCCTTCCGGCGTTGCGTTCCGGCAGCGCTTCCGCAGTCGGTCACACGTTTGGTACTCAATGAAGACCTTCCTCTCCCTTGTTCCAGCAGGCAGCGGGGGTTGTAGCACTCTCCTCGTGATTCCGGCAGCACGACGGCGTGGTGTCGAAAGTAGAGGGGAGATCTCGCAGGTCTTCGTCTTAAGCCGGAGCAAGTATGGTGGAGTATGAGAGAGGGCCTTGGCGATCTAGGGTTTAGAGGCACCAAGGGGAGAGCTTGGCCGGCGGCTAGGGTTTGGGGAAACCCTAACTTGGCGACTTAGAGGATGCCCTAGGCGGCTGCTGCACTGGAGGTGGCCGGTGACTTGGGGCTAGGGTTTGGGGTGGAGGAAGTGTAGGAAAGAGGGGGCACCCCTGCCCCTTCTTTTATAGGTGGGAGGGAGACGTGGTTGGGAGGAGGGAGTCCTCCTCCAACTCCTCCTCCTTGGCCGACGGGTGGAGGGAGTAGGACTTCCTCCCTAAGTAGGTTTCCTACTCTCCCTCCACCAAGCAAACTTGTCGTTTGACTTTTCAAATTGGCGTTTGACTTTTCAAACTAGGATTTGATTTCTTACTTTATTTTGCCCAGCCATGATACCTAGTACATGATGCAACCATTCCATATTGTCATGAAACATTCATGTACCCTTCCCCTCCGGAGTGCCGGACCTTCCGGACCCTTCTAGAACATCCCCGATGAAAACACCGGAATCATTTCCCAATTCCGAAACAGGACTTTCCTTATATGAATCTTATTCTCCGGACCATTCTGGATATCCTCGTGATATCCCGGATCCCATCCGAGACTCCGAACAACATTCGGTCTTTTACTCATCATTCCATAACTACTCAACAACATCGAATCCTTAAGTGTGTCTCCCTGCGATTCGTGAATTATGCGGACATGACCGAGACACTTCTCCGATTAATAACCAATAGAGGAATCTGGAAATTCATATGGCTCCCACATATTTCTACGATTACTTTGCGATCGAATGAACCACTTACATACGATACCAATTTCCCTTTGTCTCACGATAGTTTACTTATCCGAGGTTTTGATTGTCGGTATCTTTGCATACCTAGTTCAACCTCGTTACCGATAAGTACTCTTTTCTCCTTCCCGTGGTATGTGATCCCTTGTGAGCCAGTCACATGCTTGAAAGCTAATTGGATGACATTCCACCGAGAGGGCCCAGAGTATATCTATCCGTCATATGGATGGACAAATCCCACTCTTGATCCATGTGTCTCAACCCATACTTTTCGAACACTCAATGCCATCTTTATAGCCACCCAGTTACGATGTGGTGTTTGATGTCATCAAAGCATCCTTCCGGTGATGGTCATAAGCATGATCTCATTGTCGAAGGAATTAGGTTACTATGTATCAGAAATCTTATAGCAAATGAACTATATTAAATGACTTGATCTTTATGCTACGCTTAATTATAGGAATATGTCTATCACATAATTCTCCTAATGATATGACCCTGTTATCAATAACATCTCTATGTTCATGATCAGGAAACCATGATCATATATTAACCAACAAGCTAGTTTAACAAGAGGCTTTACTAGGGACTCTTTTATGTTTACAAATCACACAAGTATTAATGTTTCCTGTTAATACAATTATAGCATGGTATGTAAACATTTATCATAAGTATGAAGATATGATAATAACCACTTTATTATTGCCTCTTGGGCATATCTCCAACAGTCTCCCACTTGCACTAGAGTCAATAATCTAGTTTCAAACCTTTGTGTATTCAACACCTATGGCTTTCTGGTGTCGTATGTACACGATTCCTAGTGGTCAACTGATCTCCGGATCTGACACTTCCAGGTCCGTGTGTAATTGCATGTCTTTGCATCTCTACGCATCACTCATTCTCTAATGAGATGGCTTCGTACAAATTTGGTCCTTTGGTGTGACCTTTAGTTCTTTGGGGTTAAAACATGTTGATAATATTGTTGTACAATATATCTTCATATTATTATCCCTGATGTGAACTACACTTAGTTTGATATCAAACTACTTGACACAAATGCCCACTTTTGCTGCTATAACAACAGTTATATACTTAGCCTTTTGTTGTTGTATCTGTCACAATGTCTCAACTTTGGAACTCATACAAATCCATTATGGAACTTACTTTCCATCATATTGTGCCACCCTTAGTTTAGATTGAGATAAACTTAATTTGTACTTTGTGACAAAACTAGTATCAATGTAATTCATTTACAATGATCTAACCATCTATTTGTCACTTCTACAAAATAATATATTCTTATTTCTTTTACAAGATCATAAGAATATCTTTACTATTGTCCAATAATCATCTTATGTATCATTCTGGTATACGCTCATAACATTTAGAGCATAAGACATATCTGGATTTGTACACATCACAACATGATTGATAAAATACTCTTTGTGATTTTATACATCAAGTATCAATCTATACTTGAATCTTTGTTTCACTTACCAAGTGTCAATACACTTGAATATATCATCAATATTGAACTCATTCAATCCTTTCTGTGCGACAAGAACCTTTATTGTAGTTTCTATATTGAACTCATTCAATATATCATGTATGTACTTTCGGCACAACCATATTAGCGTCTATTGATGCCAAATATTTGGGTTTTTCCTAAGTCTTTCATCGAGATGAAATTATTATCCCGTGTTAATAAAAGATACATTATTTCCAATCAACAATATGTCTTCCACATAATGTATTAGAAACATGTCTTAGCGCTCCCACTTAATTTCTTGCAAATGCAAGCATCTTCATCGTCTTCGATGAAATTAAACTCTTTCAACAGTTTCATCATAGTGAAGATTCCAACTCCGTGATGCTTACTTCAACCATTGAAGTTTGCATATTCTTTTATCATCCTTTGAATTAACAAAACGCTTTGGACCGTGTCATGCACACGTCCTTGGTAACCATTCTATTAGAAGAACTTGTTTTGTTTATTCAACACATAACAAAATTATATGTCGTGGTTGCTAAATTAATCTGTCTAGACTAAATATCGCTATGAAAGATCAGATATTGTCATAGTCAACCTTTGAACATTGTTGTGAACTCTTTCCCAACATGTCGACTATTTTATAGATGTGAAACATCCATGTCTATTTCTTTATAGATCCAAATACGACTGTAAGGTCTTGTACCTTTCCAGAGGGTCTTTCAAGTCCAAAGCTTGATCTCTCGTATATGGAACTATCACGGATTTTATGGCTTCAAGCCATTTGACGGAGTCAGGGCCCATCATCGCGTCTTTCCATGTAGTCGGATCATTATTGTCAAATAATGATTTAACTCTCAAATCTTGGTATTTGATTGTTTACCCGACCTATTTGTTTCAATAGGAACTTAGATCTTCGTGACCACAACCTTTGAGGCACGTGAGCTATGAGCATTGTTGCTGCCTCCAGAACACTTTTCGATGCTGCGCAACTTTGCACATATAGCTAAGGTTATTTTAACCTTATCAAAGTTCTATTGTCCTCCCACTTATCTTTTCACGAAAAAATTCTTCTCAAAGAAACTTGACGTTCTAAGTGAAATTTTTTTTGTCTCCGATGTTATGGAGGAACAGTTATTCGAAATAACATACAAAGACAGGTTCATCCGACTTTGGTTGCAAACATCTTTCTTATGCATAGGATACCAACGTTTAAGAAAGGACAACTTGGGTTTTATCCCAAACCATGACTTTATATGGTGTCAATTCAACGGATTATGATGGAGCTCTTTTCAGTGGAAAAACGGTAGTCTCTAAAGCTTTTAATCTTTAAAATATAATGGCAGTTTTATGAATTACACCTTTGATCTTACCATGTCAAACAAGGTTTAATTACATATCTCGAACACTCCATACTCTTATGGTGTTTCGGGAAATGCAAATCCACGGAACGATTCCTTAAATTTTAGGTATTATGCTAAACTTGTAACTCAAATATCTTCCTTTATGATCTTATCATAAACTATTTATATTCTTGTTACAATGATTTTGCACTTCATATTGAAAGTCTTTGAACTTTTCAAATGTTTCATACTTCATCCTTATTAAGTAAATATTCATATAATCACTCAAATTTTCGAAGGAAGCATATGAAGTTGAAATCCATCGCTCTTGACTACACATAATGGACTTCATACAACAATATGTACAAGTTCCAATAAGCTAGTCATTCTTTACCTTTTGGCCTATGAACGAAGTTTTAATTATCTCTAGGAAAGTTTCACAAGCATCATTTGATCAAAAATCAAAAGACTCCAAAATTCCATCCACATGGAGTTTCTTCATGTTTTCTTTCCAATATAATTTAAACGGCGATGTCACTTCCTAAGTGATATTTTAATCAATTTGTCTTTCGACATTTTTAGCACTAGTTTTATGGATGCGATTTCTTCAACAAGATTTGTAAATCATCCATATTTTATGGATTACGGCAATTATCTGAACAACCCTTTTGTTCTCATAATACCTGATAAAACAAATCTTGAAGGCAAGCTTTTAACGAGCAACACAATAACCCTTTATTTGTTCTCGATGAACATCATCACATATTCTTTTGCTAGTTACTTAGGCCATTGTAGTTCATGAATTCTGTTGTTTCGTATGACGATTCATACCAACAAATTCCGTATCAAATACTTAAGAACCACATTGTTTAACAAGCAAAGAATATAGCCATAACACGTATATCCTTTATATAACTAAACTGAACAATTCTAGTCTTTTCTTTTCTGCCATATATTTATGAGATTCTCTTTCAGTATTTCCTTTTCTGTTTGAAAGAATCTATCAACATCAATAGTGGAGCCATACACATGACACATAGTCCAAAGTGTGTATAGTTAAATACCAATGTCTTTGGACTTGCACTTTGACGTAGATTACCATCATCAAATGTTTGGTGTTCTTTCAAATTCCTTTCTTTAGTAATATCTTGGTGTAGTAAACATTTTACCTACATCAAATATTCACCCTTATCATGGAATTATCCATGATCAAGCTACTTTTAGCTTATAACGGTGAATCGCGAGTATAATGTTGCTCTCCAAAACCTTTTGGAGGTTTAGGACAACTAGTGTCTCCAACCTTTTGCAAATTCTCATCAAATATGAGAACATGACTTTTGCCATATTATACTCTATCATGTTGCAACCAAAACTTCGTTTCAGATATCACAATATCTTCCACACATCATGGTTTCTGAAACAACTCTTTCAGATCCTAGATAACCTTGATATTAAGACAATCCTTTGAATATCAAGAATCATGAAGATAAACATGATACTTATATAATAACACTGGAATTGTTACTCTTGATTTAATACCAACTATTAAATTTCACGAAGTAATCGAAACTTACTGAAAGTTTGCAATGGGACTTTTAAACTTTAGATTAACACTTCAAAACAATACGATACCAGTTCGTAAAGTAACTAACCAAAGTTCTATAGTTCTATCATCTCAATTATAACTAAGCGCAAGGTGGTAAACGGATGCCAATGACTACAACAAGTATGCAAATTCACTTTGATTTAATTTATGATAAATAGTGTTCAACTTTTAATCATATTGTTGTTGAACTCCCACTCAAAACAATATCCCTCACATTGTTTTAGTGATCACACGAACCAAATCCACCACATCAAAACCGATCATCACGAGAGTTGATGTAGCTTCAATGGAGAACAATCAACATGTTCATCATATCTACTATATGACTCATGCTTTACCTTTCGGTGATCCGTGTTCCGAGACCATGTCTGTACATTCTAGGCTCGTCAAGATCAAACCTTAGCTTCCGCATGAGCAAATCTGGCTTGCTCACGTTATATACACTCGCAGAATCTAACACACCCGATCATCACGTGGTGCTTCGAAACAACGAGCTTTAGCAACAGTGCTTACTAAGGATGAACACTTTAAAACTTGAAATTGTGTGCTTGAGGGATCATCTTATAATGCTACCGTCTTTAACTAAGCAATACAAGATGCATAAAAAGATTAACATCACATGCAATTCATAATATGTGATATGATATGGCCTTTCTTCTTGTGCTTCTGATCTCCATCTTTAAGAACGAACATGATCTCCATCATCACCATCATGGCGTCAAGGTCAATGGTGCCGTTTCATGGTTGTCGTCCACCAGCTTGAACTATTACAACTACTTTGAATAGACACACGGATCTTAACAGAATTTAAAGACAACCATATGGCTCCTGCCGGTTGTCAACTTACAATAAGGAACATTGCATACATCAAATATAATCACAATCATGGACATATCACATCACATCACACCCCTGCAAAACAAAGTTAGACGCCTCTAATTTTCTTTGCATGTTTTACGTGGTTTGGGGCTTTCAATAAGTGGCGTTCTAACTTATGAACAAGAACCACAACATTGATACTAGTATTGTCAATCACCCGTTGTAAATTGAATCTTAACTATGTTGGGAGAAACAGGCACCCGCAAAGCCACTTATGCAATACAAGTTGCATGTCAAGCGTGAAGCAAGTCTCATGAACGATGTCATGTAAGGTTAGCCCGGGCCGCTTCATCCCAGCATCCCGCAAGATGCAAAGTACACAAGAAGCAATCGACAACAAAAACATCAATGCCCACAATGACCATTATGTTCTACTCGTGCAATAGATCTACATATAAACACGGCTCTGATACCACTGTAGGGGTTCTTAGCATGGAAAACAAAAAAATTCTACCGCATGAACACACAATCAAGATCTAATCTATGATCAAGCCAAGATCTATCTACTAGATTGTAGCAACAAGTCGATAGAATACTAACCCTCGAAGATCCAAATCGGTTAACGAGAGAAGATTCTCGTGGATGATGTAGTTTTACACTTCCGATCTCAAGATCGCGTAGACGATCTGTAGCATCCCAGTTGTCTAACTCCTGTAATGCTACATGTGATAATAATAAAAAGGGCCAATTCCAACATATAATTGTTGCATCATCATCATATCATGCTCATGTCATCATGTCACCTTGCATTTGAGCATCATATAAAACCCTTTCTTGTTTGGTTCTTATCTCATGTGCATGATTAATTGTATTTGCCTCTTGATATTGTATTTGGCTCTTGATATATTGTTAAATGCCCAAGTTGAGTTGAGGGCATCAATCTTATTGACTCCACCACTTTTTCTTTCACCACCTTATAATTCCACCATCCAACTAATCTGAGCTTGGCATTTGGTTGATTTATCTCTAGCTCATGATTGGTTGTTTGGATTACACCCATAATCTTTGCTTGGCCTTGCCCACCTTTTGGGAATGCACATGAATAATGCCATATTAATATTATTGTTTTCACAAGGATAAATGTGGCATTAATTATCTTGCATGGGCCATGCAAGTGCCACCTTTTCTAGTTTTGGTTTTTGCTTGCATTCTAAGTGGGTCAGCTTTTCCTTTGCTTAATCTTGTTTTGGGCTTGTAGTTTCTTCATCAAAACATCTCCCTCTCTTCTCCCCTTTAGCTAAACCCCTACCCCCATGCCCCATGCACACACATGTGCTAAGGTGGCATGCACAAACCCCATCTTCTCCTACCTCTTTTCTTGTTGTTCTTGCTTGGTCATTGTTTGGATCATGCATGGACCAAGGAAAACCCCCATCATCTTTTGATCTCTCTCTCTCCCTCTCTCTCTCCTTCTTGCCTTGGTCTAGTTAATGTTTGTTTGGAGCATGCATGATCAAGTGCAAGAGCTACACCCCTCTATCCATACCCCCACCTCTATCTACCCCATGCCATAACCACCCTAAGCAAAACCTAGCTACACCCTTGCTATCTCAACCCCGAAGCACCCCTTCCCTATCCACCCCTAGACCTATCTTGCACACCCACATGGTCACCATGCCTAGCTACCCCACTCCAAACCTACCCCTAGATCGAGCCGTCCCTCTCTCCCTCTCTAGTCTTTCCTCTCTTTCCTCTCCCTGCCTATGGGCCCCCTCTCTAGCCTTACCTGGCCTCGAGCTCCCCTGGGCCACCTGCAGCTTCCTTGGCCCCACCTGGTAGCCGGCCAGCCCGTGCACGCCTGCCAGCCGTGCACGCCATGCACGTGAGGTGCACCGCCGGCCCCTCCCCCACGCAAGCAACCTCACCCCCCTACCTGCCCCTCTCTCGATCTTATCCTCCCCCTCGCATCTAGCTTCCCCAGATCTTCCTCCCCTGCCTCCCTCCTTCTTCCTCCCAGCAAGCCAGAGCGCCCATGGCCTCTAAACCCTAACGACGGCGCCCCCCCAGCATCCCTTCGCTCCGGAGCTTCCCGAGGCGCGCCAGCAGTACCAGGAGCTGCACCTTCTTCCATTGCATCGCCAGGACGCGAGGGACCAGCCGTAGCACCGCCGGAGCAGCCCCGCCGCCGCCGTGGCCACGAGCACCGTAGCACCCCTGCCGCCAGCCTCCTCGACGTTCCCCTGCCCCTCGGCCCGAACCAAGCCACCAGCGAGCCCCTGGTAAGCCTCTCATCCTCCCTGACATGTTCCCCGTCCCCCTAGGGCACCGTAGCACCGCCGGTCGCTATCGAACACCGTGCGTGCGCGCTCGACGCTGCGGTCACCGCCTGTGCGTGCGCTAGCAGCAGCTGTGGCATGCGCTCCATCTCTGTTCGTCGGAGGAAACCACGCGCTACAGGTCGCCTCCGCGCTAGCACCCTGTACCAAAGTTGTAGACCAAACTGCCGTCTCCATCTTTCGTTTTGGCGTCGACGTCTGAAACGCGCTAGGTTCGTCGCCATCGTCGGCCAAAGATCCGGCCAGATCCGCATGGCCAAGGCTGCTCAAGAAGCGACCAAGACGCCTTTGCGCTTAGCCTTCCCTTTTTCCGCCTCAAATCCGGGTCCAAGAGCCCCACTGGTCAAGGCGGTGGCCTTTTTCTAAAAAGGCTCCCGTGGTTCCCTGGAAACAACCCGCAGTCCTCCCCCTAGCCCGCGTGTTCTTTTAGCAAATGCCCCTGCCCTTTTCTCACCCTCAACCCGCAGTCCTACCAGGGCCACCAGTCAGTGACCGTGGCCTTTTTGCAGAAAGGCACCCCAGCTTCTCCAACCTTAACCCGCGGTCCCTCCTTGCCCAGGCGCTGGCGTGTGGACCCATGAGCCCACCGCCCATCTGCTGCTGGATCGGGCTCACTGCAGCTGGGTGTAAAAGCAATTCTGATTGTCTGTTTTGAAATTAGTTTAAATATTTCAAATTCAAACCAGGAATTAAATAACTTTTCATGTATAAAACCAAATTATGCATATAATATATGTTGGGATATCAGAAAAATGAGAGGATTCCAAATATGCCATCCATATTGCCTTTTGCACAATTAAAATTCCAAGTTTATTTAAATTACACTAATTGCCACTAGAATTTAAATAATTCATAACTTTTGTTTCCTAAATCCAAATTTAGCAAATGAGGTGTCTAAAATGATCAGCTCGACGAGACCTTTCTGTTTATGCTATCCATAACTTTAATTGAAGCATGCATTATAAAAATATATAGTGAACAACAACTGTTATGGCAACAAATGTGATTCCAAAACCCCATTAAAAATGTTATTACTTGTCTTCCACACCTCACCATGCCATGCTACCTTACTTGCCATGTAAATTGTGCATCATTCATCATGGCATGATTGTTTGCTTGACGCATCTTATTCATATGCTTGTGCTCTATATTCATGTTGGCCTTGTTTGTTTGGTTTTTCTCGGATAGACACTGAGCAGGGGTTATATCAAGAGAACCAGGAGCACTACCCAGATCCGTCCCTTGCTACAACTGAGTTAACAGGCAAGCACTTCCACATGCTTGCATACATACAGTACCTATTGCCTCTATCTTATTCTTGCATCATTGAGTCGCGATTGCATTAAAATGAATCCCAAGTATGCATAGCCTTTACTTTCAAACCCCACCAAGCTTGTTCCCCATCCCATGAGCCATTACTATAGGAGTTGTTTGAGCCATGCGAGTCGAGAACAAAGATGTAGGGTATGTGAGTCTGTTGGATAATGAGGTACCTAAACAACTTAACTCGAGTAGTGGGATAACTAAAGAAAGTGGCACCGGTGAGCAACATCTGCTATTTGGTTTTTCCTGCTCACTTGTGTCCCGTAAGACCCCGAGTACTTGATTCCTGTTCCTTGATTTATCGCGCTATCCACATCCGGGAGGTATATGGGACCCCCCTGAGCCAGAGCTTGACTCCGTCTTATTTCTTGGGGCCACAAACTAGTTTGAGGTTTTATTTACTATCCTGTACTTATGCCATGCTACTTTCTGTATTCAAATTGTGCGACAGCACATCGCATCTTAGGTAAGCGGAGTGATTACGGTATCGACACCCCGAGTTTTCGGTTCCCGATCGCTTCTGACCATTGACGCAAACCTTGAGTCCGTCTCGAAGCTTGCTTACGCTATGGTCTACTCAATGGGTGGCCCCTCAAATATTTCTGAATCCGTGATTGTTCACCGTGAAAGCCTCGTTGGGTTTTGATTTGGTTTTACCGAGGTTGATCGAGCGTGTGTTGCTATTGGTGCACACCGGCCGGGTAAAACTTTCAAACAGCCGCGTCCGCGGCAATGGACGACTTGGAGCACGTTTCTTGATCATAGACAAGCATAACTAAAGTACCGCTTAATTTGACTAAGTAACTTGACTAGTAAATAGTGCAACACTCATGGAATGGTTAATAAAATTGCCAACGGAAGGGGTTGTTCGTCCGCTTCCTTGTTGGTAAGTGGAGGAGGATGGATCGATGAGATTACCATTATAATCTGTACTTAATTCACGGACATCCGTCTATCATTGGTTAGGCGGATGGTTAGCGTTATCTGTAGAACTGCTAGGGTTTATCTTTCGCTGCAAGGTCACCCCTGTGTTGTGTCCCTTTAGAGGCATTAAGACTTCTTGAGTACCCTTAGGTCTCACACGATAAATTATTGGTTAGATGGATGGTACCTTCGCAGGATCTGACATCGGGTGGAAGAAGTCAAGATGTGGGCAACGATCGCTCGTGTAGAGATTCCGGAACGGGATCCGTGAGACCTGTAGTTGGGATGTGCTTATTTCTATGGCATCTTATGCCGATTTGCTTCTTATCCGTACTGGATTCTCGCTTGCCGCCTGCATGATACTACGATGTGTGTAGTATGAGGAGTTATCCTAAAATATAGATCTATCTAGGTCATTTGAATCTTGCCGTATGGCGTTGCTATATTTCCTTTCTTTCTAGATGGTATGGCTCTGATGTACTCTTGTATGGTGGCTTGCGTACATACCCACTTGTGTACGTAGTTGATCCCTTCGCCGACACGCCGCCTGACAGTCCCGCTGAGAGGGTAGTGGTTGGGACGTCTGAAAGGACTACCAGTGAGTGGCTTTGGGGCCCCACCGTACTATTTCAACCACTACCACTCATCCAGGCTTGTATCTAGGAGCGTAATTCACCGAGGTAGTTACAATTGGTATCAGAGCCATCCCGACCTTCAGGGTTTCAGCCAAACGGTCGTTGTCAGTCTAGAAAATATTTTGGTAGTTATGTATATTAGGGAAAAACAAAACGCGAGAGTAGGACTGCTGCCACTTTTCTTCTTACCCTCCCACCCACCCTTTTTTGGTAAGGAAGTGCAACGTTTTCAATCCTCTTCTCAAAGTTCAAACTAGGATTCACGTGTTCTGGGTTTCCGTAGTACCATAGGTTGTGTGTGTGTGTGTGTGTGTGTGTGTGTGTAATCCTTGTCTATCTGTTGCATCCAAGTTGTTATCTTATCTGCCTTTGGTTATCAACTGTTGGTACATTCCATACCGACAGGCTTTGCAAACCGACGCAATCTATCTTCCTCTTGTTTCCGACGCTATCTTGTTTGGGGTGTTCGTTTCCGTAGTTACCAATCTTTAGGTTTCGTCGTGAGAAGAAGGGGTTGGGATATGTGTTCCACTTGTTCATGTGCGGAATAATGATTTGAGTGCGGGATGGAGTCGCGACCATACCACTACTTATATCATTCGCTTTTGTATCTTGAATCGGTAGAATCACTAATCTTGATTCGTTAAGTAATTTTGCGCATCTATTGGTATTTTAATGCCGAAATTTGTGGAAATTTTTTTCTTTGATATATTTGTGTACCACACTCCTTTTCAGTTGTGTGCGATATGCTTAATATCTTTAGGTGCTATGAACTTTGTTGATATTTTAATATCATCTCAGTAAATTGTATCCTTTAATCTTGGTTAATTCCATCTTGGTACTATTTTGGATTATTATCATTCTCCATTATAGTACTGACTTGAGTTTTATATCAATGATGGATGGCTCCCCACGCATCTCTTGAGGAGGACATACCTCCGGAACTGGGCTCAGCGCTGTCGAACATTGCAAATGCTTTGGCAGCCATGCAAGAGAACCAGCAGCGCTTTGAGGAGAGCGTCAGAAGAAATGAGTTTGCTCCACTTCCTCCACCTCCCAAGCGTGGAGACATCAAGAGCTTCCTCAAGTTCAACCCTCGTCAGTTTGATGTGTCTGACCGACCTGGACGGATGATTGGTCGCGCGAGATCTCAAGGTTGCTCGAGACCGCGATGTTCCGAGTGAGTGGGTCAAGTGTGCTACTCACCTTCTCAAGGGAGATGCGGCTCTTTGGTGGGAAAACTACTTGAAGGCAAGCTGCACTGGGTTCCAGCCAACTTGGGAGAGGTTCACTGCAGCTTTCAAGGAGCAGTTTCTCTCAGAGATTGTGATGGAAAGGATGAAGGAGGCTTTCCTCAACTCAAGTGGAAATGATAACGCCAACACCTACATCAGAACTTCATGAACCTATCTCGCTATGGTGGTGATGAGGTATCGATGACAAGAAGAAGCGAAAAGGTTCGTGCAAGGGCTCAATGCGTCGATCAAGTATGCAATCACGCATGCAAGACCGCAACCTTCCTGAACTACAGACACAAGACCGCAAGAGGAGGCAAGCAGCAAATGTTCGAGGAGTCCAAGAAACACAACAGGGATACATCAAGCTCTGCAGCTTATGGCAGCTCCTTCTAAGCGGCGTGTCCGGGTTCCTAACACCCCACCGCCTCCCGGCTCCACCAAGACCGCGAGTTTCACGTCAAGGCCACCAAACTTCACCACTGCGGCTCCTGTGGGCTACAACAACCCTTACCTCGAGCGCTCAAGGCGGAGTCCTCGCTACTCGCTCACGCCCACGGTGCTCGCTTCACGTGGAGATCCCGGACATCCCCACCGAACTGTCCAATGAAGAACAAAGCTCTCCTCCACCCCGCCAAGATCTGCAACAAGCTCTCCTTCGGTCAGGCACCACCGCCGGGCTCTCAACATCAATACTAAGCCCGGGTGCGGTTGTTCGTGCTAACCGCTAACGCCTCTCAAGCGGAGCTAGCACCTGGAGTTGTGATGGGTATGCTTTCCGTTAACTCAGTCCCTGCACGAGTTCTCTTTGATTCTGGTGCATCGCATTCTTTTGTCTCTGTAAAGTTTGCAAGTGAGAATGAGTTAGTCATGGATCCTCTTCCCAAGAAGTTAATGGTTCTTTCTCCTGGAGCAACAATGGCAGCTTCTAAAATCAGTCATAGCAATCAAGTTGAGATTGGGGGTTCTTCATTCTTGGCTTCTTTGATTGTTCTGGGCAACTCTGACATTGATGTCATCTTGGGCATGGATTGGTTGACAGCAAATGCAGCTGTGATTGATTGTGCTGAACGCTCAGTGTCTCTGAAGATCCCTGAAGGCCATATAGTCTTTTCTCCAAGTCTGACTCCTGCTGTCCAGCTCTATTCCTTGGCTGCTCTGAATGATGATGCTATGGAAGCTATTCAGAGGGTACCAGTGGTCTGTGAGTTCCCAGATGTCTTTCCTGAAGAGTTGCCAGGTATGCCTCCGGATCGCGAGGTTGAATTCGTGATTGAGCTTGAACCTGGAACGGCTCCTATCTCCAAGAGGCCATATAAAATGGGTCCTTCTGAGTTGGCTGAACTCAAACGACAACTTGATGAACAAGAGAAGTTGGGTTTCATTCAACACAACACTTCTTCTTGGGGTAGTCCAACAATCTTTGTGAAGAAGCGTGACAGAACCGATAGGCTGTGTGTTGACTACCGGGCTCTCAATGCTAAAACCATCAAGAACAAATATCCTCTCCCTCGGATAAATGATCTATTTGATCAGCTGGCAGGAGCTGTGGTGTTCTCTAAGCTGGATTTGAGAAGTGGTTATCACCAAATCAAAATTCGCAAAGAAGATGTGCCCAAAACAGCTTTCACCACCCGCTATGGCCTGTATGAGTACACGGTCATGTCTTTCGGTCTCACCAACGCACCTGCTACCTTCTCGAGGCTGATGAACTCCGTTTTCATGGAGTACCTGGACAAGTTTGTGGTGGTATATCCGGATGATATTCGTTTATTCCAAGTCCAAGGAGGAGCATGAGGAACACTGCGGTGTGTCCCGAACAAGCTTCATGAGAACCGCTTGTATGCAAAGTTCTCTAAGTGTGAGTTTTGGCTGCTCAAGTAACATACCGGGTCATGTTATCTCTCGCCAAGGGCATTGCGATCAACCCGAAACCGTGAAGACAATAGTTGAATGGCTTCCTCCCGCTAATGTCAAGGAAGTGAGGAGTTTTCTCGGCTAGCTATTGCCGCCAGTGTGCAGAACTTCTCGAAGATAGCAAAGCCTCTTACTGATCTTCTCAAGAAAGGCAAGAAGTACCTGTGGACTCCTTCTTGTCAAGAAAGTTTTGAGACACTCAAAGAGAAGCTCACTTCCACACCAGTCTTGGTTCCTCCGGATACATCTAAGCCTTTCCAGATATTCTGTGACGCCTCTCTGCAAGGATTGGGTGCGGTCCTTATGCAAGAGAGACAGGTGGTTGCTTATGCCTCTCGTCAGTTGAAGACGCATGAGATCAACTATCCCACACATGACCTCGAACTAGCAGCAGTTGTCTTTGCTTTGAAGCTATGGAGGCACTACTTGCTTGGTAACCGTTGTGAGATCTTCTCGGACCACAAGAGTTTGAAGTATATCTTCACTCAACCGGATCTCAACCTTCGGCAAAGAAGATGGATCGAAGCAATCAATGACTTTGATGTGACCATCAACTACACCCCGGGCAAAGCAAATGTCATGGCAGATGCGCTTAGCCGTAAAGCTTATGTCAACAACCTCATGGTGGAAGAGCATGATTCTCTCTTGTGCGGGGAGTTCCGCCAGCTGAACCTGGAAATTGTGGAACAAGGGCATCTCCTGAACCTTCTGGCTACTCCTCTCTTGGAAGAACAGATTCGCTCTCGTCAGCTTGGTGATCCGCACACCAAAAAGCTCATCGCTAAGCTTGACCTTCCGAAGTACGAGTCCTTCCATGTTGATGATCAAGGCACGCTCTTCTTTGAACACCGGATGTTTGTTCCAAACTACCCGGGTCTGAGAGACCAAGTTCTCAAGGAGGCACATGATTCGGTTCTCTCTATCCATCCTGGCAGCACAAAGATGTACATGGACTTGAAAACACAATACTGGTGGCCTGGGTTGAAACGGTATTGTGCTAAGTACGTCTCAGAATGTGATGTCTGCCGCAGAGTCAAGGCTGTCCATCAGAAACCATTTGGTCTTCTACAGCCATTGAAACCTCCGGAATGGAAATGGGAGAAAGTAGAGATGGACTTCATCACTGGCTTTCCAAGGTCGCAGAAGGGCAACAATGCAATTTTTGTTGTCATCGACAGGCTTTCTAAAGTGGCTCATTTCTTCCCAGTCAAAGAAACAATTTCTGGAATTCAGTTGGTTGAGCTCTATATCAACATGATTGTCTCTTTGTATGGGGTTCCACTTGAAATCAGTTCAGACCGTGGGAGCATCTTCACATCAAAGTTCTGGGAGAGTTTTCAAAAAGCTTTGGGAACAAAGTTGAACTTCAGCACTGCTTACCACCCTCAGTCGCAAGGACAAGTGGAAAGAATCAATCAGATTCTGGAGGACATGCTTAGAGCTTGCGTCATCTCGTTTGGCATGAAGTGGGAGGAATGCCTTCCATATGCTGAATTCTCCTACAACAACGACTTCGGAAGAGTCTCAAGATGGCACCATTCGAGGCTCTCTATGGACGCAAGTCAGAACTCCAATTGGTTGGTCAGTGCGGAGAAAGAATCTGGTTTGGCCTCGACATTGTAACTCAAGCAGAGGAGAAGGTGCATATCATTCGAGAACGAAGATTGCTCGAGTCGTCGGAAGAGCAACTATGACAGAAGCACACAGATATGGTATATGCCCCTGGTGATCTCGTCTACCTTCGTGTCACTCCCATGAGAGGAACACACCGCTTCGGTATCAAAGGAAAGTTGGCTCCTAGATACATCGGTCCTTTCAAGATACGTGGTAGAAGAGGAGAAGTTGCTTATGCACTGGAGCTTCCGGAAAAACTCAAAGTCCATGATGTTTTCCACATCTCTCAGCTCAAGAAGTGCTTCAAAGACCCCGGAAAGACCGTGGATCACGAGCTAATCGACCTCAAAGAAGATCTGTCTTATCAAGAACACCCCACCAAAATCCTTGAGACCGCAGAACGGAGGACTCGCAACAAGTCCATCATGTTTTGCAAGGTGCAATGGTCACACCATTCTGTTGATGAAGCCACATGGGAGCGTGAAGATGAACTCCATGCCAACCATCCTTCTCTCTTTGTGTCTTCTTCTTCTTCTTCCTAGAATCTCGGGGCGAGATTCCTGTTTAGTGGGGGAGAGTTGTAGCATCCCAGTTGTCTAACTCCTGTAATGATACATGTGATAATAATAAAAAGGGCCAATTCCAACATATAATTGTTGCATCATCATCATATCATGCTCATGTCATCATGTCACCTTGCATTTGAGCATCATATAAAACCCTTTCTTGTTTGGTTCTTATCTCATGTGCATGATTAATTGTATTTGCCTCTTGATATTGTATTTGGCTCTTGATATATTGTTAAATGCCCAAGTTGAGTTGAGGGCATCTCTCTTATTGACTCCACCACTTTTTCTTTCACCACCTTATAATTCCACCATCCAACTAATCTGAGCTTGGCATTTGGTTGATTTATCTCTAGCTCATGATTGGTTGTTTGGATTACACCCATAATCTTTGCTTGGCCTTGCCCACCTTTTGGGAATGCACATGAATAATGCCATATTAATATTATTGTTTTCACAAGGATAAATGTGGCATTAATTATCTTGCATGGGCCATGCAAGTGCCACCTTTTCTAGTTTTGGTTTTTGCTTGCATTCTAAGTGGGTCATCTTTTCCTTTGCTTAATCTTGTTTTGGGCTTGTAGTTTCTTCATCAAAACATCTCCCTCTCTTCTCCCCTTTAGCTAAACCCCTACCCCCATGCCCCATGCACACACATGTGCTAAGGTGGCATGCACAAACCCCATCTTCTCCTACCTCTTTTCTTGTTGTTCTTGCTTGGTCATTGTTTGGATCATGCATGGACCAAGGAAAACCCCCATCATCTTTTGATCTCTCTCTCTCCCTCTCTCTCTCCTTCTTGCCTTGGTCTAGTTAATGTTTGTTTGGAGCATGCATGATCAAGTGCAAGAGCTACACCCCTCTATCCATACCCCCCCTCTATCTACCCCATGCCATAACCACCCTAAGCAAAACCTAGCTACACCCTTGCTATCTCAACCCCGAAGCACCCCTTCCCTATCCACCACTAGACCTATCTTGCACACCCACATGGACACCATGCCTAGCTACCCCACTCCAAACCTACCCCTGGATCGAGCCGTCCCTCTCTCCCTCTCTAGTCTTTCCTCTCTTTCCTCTCCCTGCCTATGGGCCCCCTCTCTAGCCTTACCTGGCCTCGAGCTCCCCTGGGCCACCTGCAGCTTCCTTGGCCCCACCTGGCAGCCGGCCAGCCCGTGCACGCCTGCCAGCCGTGCACGCCATGCACGTGAGGTGCACCGCCGGCCCCTCCCCCACGCAAGCAACCTCACCCCCCTACCTGCCCCTCTCTCGATCTTATCCTCCCCCTCGCATCTAGCTTCCCCAGATCTTCCTCCCCTGCCTCCCTCCTTCTTCCTCCCAGCAAGCCAGAGCGCCCATGGCCTCTAAACCCTAACGACGGCGCCCCCCAACATCCCTTCGCTCCGGAGCTTCCCGAGGCGCGCCAGCAGTACCAGGAGCTGCACCTTCTTCCACTGCATCCCCAGGACGCGAGGGACCAGCCGTAGCACCGCCGGAGCAGCCCCGCCGCCGCCGTGGCCACGAGCACCGTAGCACCCCTGCCGCCAGCCTCCTCGACGTTCCCCTGCCCCTCGGCCCGAACCAAGCCACCAGCGAGCCCCTGGTAAGCCTCTCATCCTCCCTGACATGTTCCCCGTCCCCCTAGGGCACCGTAGCACCGCCGGTCGCTGTCGAACACTGCGTCGCGCTGCCGGCCTTGTGGTCACCGCCTTTGTGCGCTTAGCAGCTGTGGCATGCGCTCCATCTCTGTTCGTCGGAGGAAACCACGCGCGCTGTCGCCTCCGCTTAGCACCATACAAAAGTTGTAGACCAACGCCGTCTCCATCTTTCGTTTTGGCGTCGACGTCTGAAACGCGCTAGGTTCGTCGCCATCGTCGGCCAAAGATCCGGCCAGATCCGCCGCCATCGCGTTCTGGCAAAGAATGACAATCACTGACGCCTTTGCGCTTTAGCCCTTCCCCTTTTTCCCGCCTCAAATCCGCGGTCCAGTAGCCCCACCAGTCAGCGACGGTGGCCTTTTTCTAAAAAGGCTCCCGTGGTTCCCTGGAAACAACCCGCAGTCCTCCCCCTAGCCCGCGTGTTCTTTTAGCAAATGCCCCTGCCCTTTTCTCACCCTCAACCCTTGATCCTACAGGCCACGATCGATGGGTGGCCTTTTTGCAGAAAGGCACCCCAGCTTCTCCAACCTTAACCCGCGGTCCCTCCTTGCCCAGGCGCTGGCGTGTGGACCCATGAGCCCACTGGCCCATCTGTCAGTGACTGGGGCTCACTGCAGCTGGGTGTAAAAGCAATTCTGATTGTCTGTTTTGAAATTAGTTTAAATATTTCAAATTCAAACCAGGAATTAAATAACTTTTCATGTATAAAACCAAATTATGCATATAATATATGTTTGGATATCAGAAAAATGAGAGGATTCCAAATATGCCATCCATATTGCCTTTTGCACAATTAAAATTCTAAGTTTATTTAAATTACACTAATTGCCACTAGAATTTAAATAATTCATAACTTTTGTTTCCTAAATCCAAATTTAGCAAATGAGGTGTCTAAAATGATCAGCTCGACGAGACCTTTCTGTTTATGCTATCCATAACTTTAATTGAAGCATGCATTATAAAAATATATAGTGAACAACAACTGTTATGGCAACAAATGTGATTCCAAAACCCCATTAAAAATGTTATTACTTGTCTTCCACACCTCACCATGCCATGCTACCTTACTTGCCATGTAAATTGTGCATCATTCATCATGGCATGATTGTTTGCTTGACGCATCTTATTCATATGCTTGTGCTCTATATTCATGTTGGCCTTGTTTGTTTGGTTTTTCTCGGATAGACACTGAGCAGGGGTTATATCAAGAGAACCAGGAGCACTACCCAGATCCGTCCCTTGCTACAACTGAGTTAACAGGCAAGCACTTCCACATGCTTGCATACATACAGTACCTATTGCCTCTATCTTATTCTTGCATCACTGGGTCGCGATTGCATTAAAGTGAATCCCAAGTATGCATAGCCTTTACTTTCAAACCCCACCAAGCTTGTTCCCCATCCCATGAGCCATTACTATAGGAGTTGTTTGAGCCATGCGAGTCGTAGAACAGCATGTGTAGGGTATGTGAGCGTTTGTTGGATAATGAGGTACCTAAACAACTTAACCTGAGTAGTTCTGGGATAACTAAAGAAAGTGGCACCGGTGAGCAACATCTGCTATTTGGTTTTTCCTGCTCACTTGTGTCCCGTAAGACCCCGAGTACTTGATTCCTGTTCCTTGATTTATCGCGCTATCCACATCCGGGAGGTATATGGGACCCCCCCTGAGCCAGAGCTTGACTCCGTCTTATTTCTTGGGGCCACAAACTAGTTTGAGGTTTTATTTACTATCCTGTACTTATGCCATGCTACTTTCTGTATTCAAATTGTGCGACAGATAGCACACTGTACTGTTTAGGTAAGCGGAGTGATTACGCGGTATCGACACCCCGAGTTTTCGGGTTCCCAGTCGCTTACAGCCATTGACGCAAACCTTGAGTCCGTCTCGAAGCTTGCTTACTTGCTATGGTCTACTCAATGGGGTGGCCCCTGAAATATTTCTGAATCCGTGATTGTTCACCGTGAAAGCCTCGTTGGGTTTTGATTTGGTTTTCCGAGGTTGATCGGCGTTTGTTGCTATTGGTGCACCCGGCGGGTAAAACTTTCAAAGCCGTGTCCGCGGATATGGACGACTTGGAGCACAGTTTCTTGATCATAGACAAGCATAACTAAAGTAATCTTTAATTTGACTAAGTAACTTGACTAGTAAATAGTGCAACACTCATGGAATGGTTAATAAAATTGCCAACGGGGTTTTAAAGACGCTTCCTTGTTGGTAGCGAGGAGGAGGATGGATCGGATGAGATTACCATTATAAGCTGTACTTAATTCACGGACATCCGTCTATCATTGGTTAGGCGGATGGTTAGCGTTATCTGTAACTGCTAGGGTTTATCTTTACTGCAATTCGTCACCCCAGTTGTGTCCCCTTTAGAGGCATTAAGACTTCTTGAGTACCCTTAGGGTCTCACACGATAAATTATTGGTTCGGATGGATGGTACCTTCGGGGCGGATCTTGGGTGGAAGAAGTCAAGATGTGGGCAACGATCGTTCGGTGTAGAGATTCGAACGGGATCCGTGAGACCTGTAGTTGGGATGTGCTTATTTCTATGGCATCTTATGCCGATTTGCTTCTTATCCGTACTCGGATTCATTTGCCTTCCGCATGATACTCGATGTGTGTAGTATGAGGAGTTATCCTAAAATATAGATCTATCTAGGTCATTTGAATCTTGCCGTATGGCGTTGCTATATTCCTTTCTTTCTAGATGGTATGGCTCGATGTACTCTTGTATGGTGGCTTGCGTACATACCCACTTGTGTACGTAGTTGATCCCTTCGCGCCGATTCGCCACCGTCTGAGTCCCGTTGAGAGGGTAGTGGTTGGGACGTCTGAAAGGACTACCAGTGAGTGGCTTTTGGGGCCCCACCGTACTATTTCAACCACTACCACTCATCCAGGCTTGTATCTAGGAGCGTAATTCACCGAGGTAGTTACACGATCCTTCCGGCGCTGCGTTCCGGCAGCGCTTCCGCAGTCGGTCACACGTTCAGTACTCGATGAAGACCTTCCTCTCCCTTTTTCCAGCAGGAAGTGGAGGTTGTAGAACTCTCCTCGTGATTCCGGCAGCACGACGGCGTGGTGTCGAAAGTAGAGGGAAGATCTCGCAGGGCTTCGCCTTAAGCCGGAGCGAGTATGGTGGAGTATGAGAGAGGGCCTTGGCGATCTAGGGTTTAGAGGCACCAAGGGGAGAGCTTGGCCAGCGGCTAGGGTTTGGGGAACCCTAACTTGGCGACTTAGAGGATGCCCTAGGCGGCGGCTGCACTAGAGGTGGCCGGCGACTTGGGGCTAGGGTTTGGGGTGGAGGAAGTGTAGGGAAGAGGGGGCACCCCTGCCCCTTCTTTTA
Organism: Avena longiglumis; assembly: GCA_030063025.1. Taxonomy (NCBI): domain Eukaryota; kingdom Viridiplantae; phylum Streptophyta; class Magnoliopsida; order Poales; family Poaceae; genus Avena; species Avena longiglumis. The sequence goes on along the minus strand of CP125974.1, from coordinate 447,018,196 downwards.
TAGGTGGGAGGGAGACGTGGTTGGGAGGAGGGAGTCCTCCTCCAACTCCTCCTCCTTGGCCGGCGGGTGGAGGGAGTAGGACTTCCTCCCTAAGTAGGTTTCCTACTCTCCCTCCACCTAGCAAACTTGCCGTTTGACTTTTCAAATTGGCGTTTGACTTTTCAAACTAGGATTTGATTTCTTCCTTTATTTTGCCCAGCCATGATACCTAGTACATGATGCAACCATTCCATATTATCATGACACATTCATGTACCCTTCCCCTCCGGAGTGCCGGACCTTCCGGACCCTTCTAGAACATTCCCGATGAAAACACCGGAATCATTCCCCAACTCCGAAACATGACTTTACTTATATGAATCTTATTCTCCGGACCATTCCGGATATCCTCGTGATATCCCGGATCTCATCGGAGACTCCGAACAACATTCGGTCTCTTACTCATCATTCCATAACTACTCAACAACATCGAATCCTTAAGTGTGTCTCCCTATGGTTCGTGAATTATGCGGACATGACCGAGACACTTCTCTGATCAATAACCAATAGAGGAATCTGGAAATTCATATGGCTCCCACATATTTCTACGATTACTTTGTGATCGAATGAACCACTTACATACGATACCAATTTCCCTTTGTCTCACGATAGTTTACTTATCCGAGGTTTTGATCGTCGGTATCTCTGCATAACTAGTTCAACCTCGTTACCGATAAGTACTCTTTTCTCGTTCCCGTGGTATGTGATCCCTTGTGAGCCAGTCACATGCTTTCAAGCTAATTGCATGACATTCCACTGAGAGGGCCCAGAGTATATCTATCCGTCATATGGATGGACAAATCCCACTCTTGATCCATGTGTCTCAACCCATACTTTCCGAACACTCAATGCCATCTTTATAGCCACCCAGTTACGGTGTGGTGTTTGATGTCATCAAAGCATCCTTCCGGTGATGGTGATAAGCATGATCTCATGGTCGAAGGAATTAGGTTACTATTTATCAGAAAGCTTATAGCAAATGAACTATATTAAATGACTTGATATTTATGCTACGCTTAACTATAGGAGTATGTCCATCACATCATTCTCCTAATGATTTGACCCTGTTGTTAATAACATCTCTATGTTCATGATCAAGAAACCATGATCATATATTAACCAACAAGCTAGTTTAACAAGAGGCTTTACTAGGGACTCTTTTATGTTTACAAATCACACAAGTATTAATGTTTCCTGTTAATACAATTATAGCATGGTATGTAAAAATTTATCATAAGTATGAAGATATGATAATAACCACTTTATTATTGCCTCTTAGGCATATATCCAACATTACTATGCTATGCTATGTACTATATATTGTGGTAGGGAAATCCTTTGTAGTTGAGCTCCCGTATGATAGATGTGCTTAGCTTTGTTGTAGATACGAGGAAGGGATCATGCTTTGGTAAAGTAAATGTTTTGTTCTACTAAAACAACATAATGTCAATGAACTACCTGGGCGGAGTGTCTGGATTAGTCATTGGAGTGTGAATATTGGTGGGGAATGCCGCCCAGGGCACTAAGAAAGATTAGTTGTCTTTATTCCAGTAGCTTACGTGTGCAACCATGTGCCAGTAAGAAATGGGTGGCTGGTTGGACTCCGTAGGTCGTGGTGACCCGAACCCAGCGTAGCCAGAGATGTAGTAAATGGTAGGTTGGGACCGGTGCGCAGTGGGGTTTGGGGATCTACTTCCCGAATAGTTTCTTCTCGGACTTCTCCCTATCGTCACACAATATGCTTGTGGTGGTACGAACTGGGTTTGTTCAAGTCGCATGGGTAAAGTGTACAAACCCCTGCAGGGTGTATAAACTAAGTGCTTAGCTGTGTCCCCGGTTATGGACAAATGAGTTGCTTGATATTGATACTATGACATATTCTCGCTCATCCTTATTTATTGATTTCTAAAACTTGATGGGTGAACATAATGGGTTGTGTGATCAAACTTGATTTAAAAGTAGGATGAAATTGTTTAAGAAAATGCAAGCTAGCCATAGCTCCACCAGCCAAATAAGCATGTAGTTGCTAGGTGTATTGTCTCCCTACTTAGCGCTACCTGTCATACATTCCATGTATTGACCCTTCGGGGCTGCTACGTTTTATGTTGCAGGTTATATCGTATATGAGTGATCGTTCATAGGTCGCGAGACTCCACTCAACAATTGTTCACCTGTGGCATATTTGAAGGATGGAGATCTATCGTGTATGCTTTCCGCTGTAATATAATGTAAATTCTGGATCATATTCATTGTATTTATGATGCATAGTTATATTTGATATCATTTTGTACTGTGTGTGCCAGTGAACTGATCCAGGGATTGGCACTATACACATGAACTCAGCCTTATCAGACGAGGGTGTTACACATTCCCAAGCTTGAGCTTTTGTCCATTCTTCATCTTATTATATCATTATCCCCTACACTTGAAAATTTTCCTTCATACATAACTTCACACAATCTTCATTAGCAACCTTAGTGTATTCAAGATAATAAACCTTGGGGTTTAGTTTCAACACAAGTAAAACTTTCATTAAAACACAAGCTACTGTAGCAATTTCTTTTAAAAGCTCAAGTGATCAAAGAGAACTCAAAATAAACCGATAAGAGGCAAATGCAAATAATGGCAGAAATCTGTTAAAACAGACCAGCTGGTGGAAACCGTTTTTTTCGAAAACCTTATGTTGCTCAAATCAAAAAGTGTTGAGCTAAAGGAAGTTATATAATAACCTAGGGCATAAGCTCAGAAAATTATAGCTCAATCTGACATACAGGGGATTTTCACGAACTTTTACAGTGAAGCAAAAAAATCTGTTTCGGGACATCAACTTCCCCAAATCTTACTTATCTCTCATTAGAGGTTATTCTTGGCACAAAAACCATACAAAAAGGATAACGAGAGGTTATTACAGAAGTAATAACTTCCAAAACTCAACAAAATAAAAAAACTAACAAAATTTGGGTTATCTCCCAATTAGTACTTTTCTTTAACATCTTTAAGTTAGGCACATGAAGCAAGAATCAAGTATTTTCAAATAAAGAAGCATTAACATCAATACCAGAAATTTCTTCAACAAGGCATGGTATCGCATCCAAATAAGTTCTAGAGGATCCTCTCTCTTAATACTCTTGTGTTCACTATTTTCATCAAACGGGTTTTCAGGAACAATCCAATCAAAATTCTTTTCTAAGGCTTCATGCATTCCTACAAGTTTAAAAGGTATTGGTATTTTAATTTCTTCTCCATTTTTGGGTTTGGTTTTGTCCAACTTTTCTAGTGTATCCATAACCTCTACACATGAGCCTAGCGTATTAAAGCGATCAAAGACCTTTCTAGATTCTTTAGCAACATCATTGAATTCCTTAAGCAAAGTTTCTAGAATAAAATCTCTCTTTTTCAATATCGTCAATATCTTTAAGTTTAAGAAACATTACTTGCATCATGGGGTTAAGGTTAACAAACCTAGCCTCCAACATGTGAACAAGCTGCAGCAATTTCATAATTTGGAGCAAGTTGTGCTAAGGATCTATCTTCAATATCCTCATGCTTGCTAACATGATTAAAGAATTCTTCAATATTGTCTCTCCCAATTATAGAGCCACTACCTATTGAAAGGTATTTAAAGGTGAACTTAGGGATCAACATGGTGAGCTAGAACAAGGTGACAACTATTGGAAGAACTATTTTTGTGTTTTTTATAAGAAAAGGCAAGCCAAACAAAACTATTTTTTGTATTTTTTGATAAAAAGAAACAAGCAAATCAAAGCAAGAGGAACTAAGCATAACAAAAACAAAGTAAAGAGATTGGTTGTGAGAGACTCCCCTTGCAATGATCTTCTTTCTCCTTGAAATGTGAATGACGAGGAGGAAGAGATTGAAGCTGTCCTTAACTCCGCGACAACGGCGCCAAAAAACCTTGATGCGGCTCAGTTGACTGTAGAGCCTCGTTGGGAGACCCCAAGAGCAAGGTTTGATGAGCACAGCAACAAGTTTCCCTCAGTTATCATTTTTGGGTTTTCTCCACACAATGATCATTGTGCATTTGATTGATTTCAATCGAGCCATTGTGCAGAATGGCCGACAGCTTGGACAAGTATTTCTTTAAGACCTTCGTCGATCCATCGTCGATCGAGATAGTGACATTTTCATGGTCACAACCATGCTTAACCATGAGCACAATGTGGCAGCGCTGCTGACGAGGGTTCAACTCGTCAATGCACATTGTTATGGACTTGGTTTTTGGAGAAGATGGGGATGCTGGAGATTGTGAAACGGTTAATAGACACACAACAAGGGGACACAAGGTTTACCCAGGTTCAGGCCCCCGGAGGGAAAACCCTACTCGTGCTTGTCTGTTCTTGATTGATGGCAAAACCAAAAGTTACAGGGGGTGCGTAGATGTAATCTGGCGTGAGGTGTGTGTGTGTGTGTGTGTGTGAGTTGGAGAGAGAGATATCCACGTCGTCGTGCCCTCCTGGCCTTTATATGGGGGAGGCCAGGTCTCAGGAAGGTCGAGTCGGTTACAAGTTAGGGTTTCACCTTTCAATTTTTTATCTACAGCTAGGCCGTGTTCTCCAAGGAGTCCAACTTCTACCGGGCTTGGGCCATCTGGAGTCTCCTTGGGCAGCAAGTATTCACGTGGGCCTTTACTAGGCGGGACCGGGTATACCAATGTAAGGTACCCGTAGGGTATATCCATGTCAGTAGCCCCCGAGTGTTCAGTCGAATCGTAGATTTGACTGAAGACTCTATAGTCTTTCGAGTGCTTTCTCACCCGAGCGTGTTTTTGGATGGATATACTAGTTCATAGGGATTGTTGATGCATGTGCCTGATGCGGCTCAGTTGACTGTAGAGCCTTGTTGGGAGACCCCAAGAGCAAGGTGTGATGAGCACAACAGCAAGTTTCCCTCAGTTATGAAACCAAGGTTATCGAACCAGTAGGAGTAAGGAAACAACTCCAAGGTGTTGCTAACAACTTGTAACCTACACAACACAAACTCAAAACTTTGCCCCAACTTATAGTGAGGTTATCAATCTCACTGGTTTGCTGAAAACAACGGATTAAACCTATAGTGTGAAAGATAGTGATTGCTTGCAAAAAGTAAACAGTAACAGTAGATGATGTATCAATGATAAATATTAGACCGGGTCCACAGTTCACTAGAGGTGTTCTCCTTAAGATAGATAGCATGTTGGGAAAACAAATTACAGCGGGGCAATTGAAAGATTGAGAAAGCATAACAATGCATAATAGATATCTTGACTCCTGCGAGATTTGATTGGGCATTACAACATAATACATAGACTGTAATCCAACTGCATCTATGACTAATAATCCACCTACAGGTTATCATCTAAACCCCTTCCAGTTTTAAGTTGCAAGCAATAGATAATTGCATTAAGCAATGTGTGTAAAGTAAACAATATGATCATTCCATGAACAAAGGATTGCTGTTTTCTCCCTAGTAGCAACAACACATCTACAATCTTAGAGATTTCTGTCACTTCCCCAGATTACTAGAGGCATGAACCTACTATCGAGCATAAATACTCCCTCTTGGAGTTGCAAACATCTACTTGGCCAAGATAGGTACTAACAATGGAGAGCATGCAAGATCACAAATAACATAGACATGATAGAATCAATAATAAATCTGACATAGTATCTCAATATCCATCGGATCCCTGCAAACACAACATATATGATTACAAATAGATAATCTTGATCATGAATGGAGATCACAAGATCTAAATATGATAGCACAAAGGAGGAGAAACAACCATCTAGCTACTGTATGGACCCATAGTCCAAGGGTGAACTACTCACGCATCACTCCGTAGGATGTCATGGTGATGAAGAAGGTCTCCAGGATGATATCTCCCCTCCGGCAGGGTGCCAGGAAGAGCTTCACATCCCCCCGATCTAGGGACGATGGTGGCGGCGGCTACAAACTGTTTTGTGTAGATTTGATCGGGTACTTAGAGTTTCTGCATCGGGGTGATTTTATAGGCAAAGATGCAAGGTCGGTGGGCGCCCGAGGGGCCCACACCTTGTGGCGGCGCGCCGCCCTAGGGTGTGTCCACCTCGTGGCCCCCCTTTGGCTGCCCTTTTGACTCAGTGTCAACACCCGGATTTTTAATCCCAGATACCTGTTATGCCATATATCGCAATCCCAGGATTACCTTTTTTTTCGAGACATAACAGATTTGGATACCACAGTACATCAGCCATTACAAACCATACATAAGGTCTTACACAAATAAGGATCTCATGATCCAGTTCTTAATACAACTCAAGCAGCGGAAATACGTAATAATAACGGTAGCATAGGCGAAGCTCCAACTTCGGGGTCACAGGCAATGCTGACGATGGGAGATCCTAGTTGTCATAACCTTCCTGGGCTCCATCCTCCAGGTACTCCTCTTCATAGTCTGGCCACGGGAATAGCCAGGGACAAAGCCATGAGTACTCTTTAAGTACTCGCAAACTAATACTAACAAGTGAAGGGGGTTTTTGTAGTAGGACACTAAGCTCTAGGGTTGTTTTGCAAAAAGCCAGATTTACCTCTAGTAAGTTTTTAAACGAAGAAAGCTAGTTGAAGTTTTATAGCACCTAAGTGGTAACTTGTATTTCATATCATAACTCTGTTGTAGTCAAGTCAAAGTCTCAATTCATTTCACAAGTCATTTTGAAAACATCTGACGAGGGAACAGTATGGCCACTCCAACTGTCCATAACCGCGGACGCGGTTATTCGAATAGTTCGACACTATGCAGAGATTGTACACTTTCACCACAATATTCGATACATCCGTCAGGAACAAATCCTGAATTCACCATACTCAGTATGCGGATAATCAATCCTAACCTTTCGATTACACGCCCTAGTATAAGCACCTCTCCTGTGAGTTTGGCCTCCCAACCATGACCAACTGTCATCTTGGGTACTGCACAGGTGGACAATCTTCACAAGGTAGCCTCAGCTCAGACCTTGGCCGTGAGGGAACCAATACTAAGGTATATAAGTTTCCAGTCAAGCCCTACCCAATTCTCGGGTATTGTGGTTGTACGGTAAAATTGGAATGGTATCGCATCCAGACAACCATCAGTTTTATAAAGGGCTAAGGCTCATGCCTCAACATTTTCATTACCAAAATCATCTGGTGTTCGGAAACACATGTCAGAACATCTCAATAGAATGATCCATCATTCCAAGGTTTTCATAACCATTTTTCCACCAAGTATTCCCATCTAAAGTTGATCAAGTTTTATGCTTAGCACTAGCATCTACAAATGGGAGTGAGTACTAATGAGGGGTGGTAAACTAGTGTAGTTTAACTAAGTTCAATCTCATGCCTTAGGATGACATCAAGATTATCTAGCTTAGGCCAAATTTTATGCTCTTTATGCAACCTTCAATTATCTTTCTAGTATCTACAATTTACTCAAGTAAACTCTAAGCAAGAGCTTTGATAAAGAAATAAGGTATAAAGCTTGCAAGTAAAACTAGGATTGGGTATCATCAAATGTGTCCAACCAAGCATGCTTAGTGCATTGCATAGGTAAAGTATCTTGCAAGTGTTAGCTTGTATTGGTCCACTTGGTTAGTAAGGCTTGCACAATCAACTAGTAGTATTAGGCTTGCCTTGTGCAGAGCAGTGGTTGAATTTCTCCTAGGCTTCTTCTTCGTAGTATCCCTCTTCCTCCTCGTATCCTTGGTTGGTACTAGCGTCTATAAATAAATACGAGGTACACAATCACCAAAAAATACTTAACTACTTTCAATCATCACACACAAGGTTTCTATAGATGATCTAGCATCATCACTAATATTACAAGATTAAAGCATTTGTCTTATTGATTTTATTTGTAGAGAAGTAATTTCTACTCATTGAAAAACTACTTAAGATTTAATATTCTCCAAACCAAACATGGGATCATGTTGACACATGTCATCACCACATATTTCAGTACATGGGAATGTGATTTAAAGTGGTGTCACAATTTAATAAGATTTAACCTTTTATTTCAAATAAAAATAAATGACTAGAAATGCCTATGTGGCATTCTTTTATTAATTGAACATTATTTCTGTTAGTAAACCCATATGTTTTTATATATTCTAAAAGGTATGATCAAATGTGATTTTTGAGAGTTGGAATCAACTCAAAAGCTATTATGGTTTAAATTTGACAAATGTTTGAATGCAGAAAAGCTTCTGCCTTGTTATTTTTACCAAGGTTGATCTATAGGTTCAAATGATTTGAATCCAACGGGCTTGGATTAAGCATTTCAAAACCTTTCTAACAAAATTGGTTTCATTCAATTTGGTTCAGTGAATCGAGCTGGGTTGATTTTTGAAACTAGGTACAGAACTAGGTTTGAATTAAAATGGAAAAAGTTAAATTCAAACGACTGGGCTGCGCGGGAACTGATAATAGGCCGGCCCAGTGTCACTCCGCGGCGCGGGGCTCGGCTGACAGGAGGGGTTCCACCAGTCAGTGGCTCTTTAAACACGAAGCGGTACGGGGCAATGTGGTGCGTTGGATTAGAAGTAAGATCAACGGTTGAGGGTCGTCGTCGACGATGAACTAGTCATCGGCGAGTTCAAACCCTAGCGACTCAGTGGGGGTCGTCGGAGGCTCACCGGGGCTCAGGCGAAGGTCGGCGATGCGGGAGAACGACGAAGTCGACGACGGCGAACCTCCTGGTACCGGCAGCTCCTCCTGGGGTGGACGAAATCGACGGCACCCTTCTTCTCCAGAGGCGGCAGCTCCGGCGCAATTCCGGCGATGCGCTTCTCGCCTTGCTCCGGGAATGGGGTGGAACGGTCAGTGAGGTGAGGGCAGTGAGGTGGTGTGAAGAATTCGAGTGGGGGAGGCCTCTATTTATAGTGGAAAGAGGGGACCGACGGGCGCGGGCTGAGCTCGTCGTGGTCGACGGCACAGAGAGCTATCGGCGTGGGCGACGGCAGGGGGAGGTGCTGTGCTTCCTGGCTAAGCTCAACGACATGGTGGTGAGGCGTGGGGAGGTGATGATCGGTCGGAACACTCCGGTGCTCTGAGTGTGCCTGACGGGAGTTTTAATGGCGCACAGCGCGCGTGGTCCGCGCGGCGGCGAACGGGCGTGTCTGCGGGGTTGCTGGGACGGTGGTGATCACGCGTGCACGCGGCGAGGGCGGCGCGCGGTCTGTGGTCGTCTGTCGAGCGTGGCGCACGGGGCGCGCTCTCGGCATGGCTCCAGAGCGGCTTGGCATGGTCTGTGCGTGTGGTCCAGGGGATGGCATCGCTCGCGGCTGGGACAGGGAGTGGCGGTGGGGTGCTAGCTTGCTCCCAGACAAGGTTGGCGAGGCTAGTGTTGCTCATAGATTGTTGTTGACTATGGGGTGGCAATGGTGCACTCGGCCTGCTCACCATTGATGACAATGGCCAGCTTACAGTGGTGCTAGAGATTAGTTAAGGTTGTTAGATGATTTACTAAGGCTAGTGGTGTCCAGAGAGGGAACAAGTTAGGCCAGAATCACTGCACACTATAGTGTTTTGATTTTGTTTGATTTGCATCTGCAAGGTGTTTGATAAAATGGCCGCATGAATTCAAGTTTTGAATTTTGAAATTATTTTTGGTGGGTGTGCTAGGCATGTGCTGGTGAGTCTGTAGATGCTTGGGTTTTAAAAATTGAGTTGGTTTGAGTGGTTTTTGAAAAAGTGGGATCTTCCCATATGAAATAGATTCAATTTTAAACTGTCATTTAAACTATGCATTTGAATGTTTCTGGATGATCACAAGGTGGGCCTTGGTACTTTGTTATGAGTACTATCAATGGGTGCAAAGATCCAAACAAGTTTCTGTTAAGTTCTGAAAGTTAGAGATAGCCAAAGTAGGCATGGGAGTTAAATTGGCAAAAGTGACCATTCACATAAGTTGTTTGTTTTGATTTATTTGTCTTTGGGAAAAGTGTGGGGATTGTTTAGATGATGTTTATTTCACCTAAGAATCATTTTATAAGCAAAGAAACACATAATCATGGCAATTCAAAAGAATCCAAATTTTGTTACATACACATATGAATGCTTTCATATTTTTAATTGGAGAAGTTTTTGTCAATCCTAAATTTGGTTATTAGAGTTTGATGATTCTAGTTTAATATTTTTTGGGATGTTACACTCAGTCTTCTCTTCGGTAAAACATTGACTTTGGCTTTTGTCCCGTCCAATTCTGAGAATATTTCCTTACTAGCTTTTCTGAAACCAAAAATTGCATAAAACAGACAACTGACACTGCGGTATCTTGTTAATAGGTTAGTCTCAGAAAATGTATAAAAATACCTCAAAGTGTAGAAAAAACATAACAAAGTTGATACTAAACAAGCATGGAGTATTAAAAATTATAGATACGTTTAAGAAAATGTATAAAAATACCTCAAAGTGTAGACAAAACATAACAAAGTTGATACTAAACAAGCATGGAGCATTAAAAATTATAGATACGTTTACGACGTAATAGTGATTGACTCTCCTGACGGATCAGGGTCAGTTAACTGTCTTTGAACAAAACAACACGATCTTCTTCACACTCGAGTCCCCTAACTCGAATCTGGAACAATGCTGGCGTAATTTGACTTAGGCTGTTGAGGTCTTACAGGCATCAAATTCCAGTGTTTTAAGTTAGGTACCCAACGCATCCGTCTGGATTTTTTATCGTGCCTGTTGACACAGTATGTTACTGGCAGAGCGCAGGTAGGTGCGATACCAGGCCATCAGATAATATTTGTAGGGCTTATCTTTGCGTCGTAGACACAACATCCGAAATTTTATCATCGCGAAGGTGTTTCAGGTGACCAAGGAGATGATACATCTCTTAGCATTAATTAGGCCAATGTAAAATTTGTTGTCGTGTGAGGAGTGATCCAAATAATTTCATCTGAATGGTTCATCAGGTGCACGACCAACGCTCCCTATGGGAGTAGCCCCCGAGTCCATAATAGAGTCGCAGACTCGACGTAGGACTCGAAGAAGTATTTTCACCATGTTTATTTTTCTCAGGTGTGCAACCAGCGCTCCTGATAGGAGTAGCCTCCGAGTAGTTGGTTGAGTCGTAGACTCAAATAGGTAATTTTTGTTCAATCGAAAATTTCGAGCCGTTGCTGGCTTTTGCTTTGATGACGTTATTGCTGACGCCTGGTGAGCTCAACCGTCTACGGTAGCAGATAAAATGCAACGGGACGATCGTGGGTCCTACCTTCTGACGTGGATTTGACGAGTCACGCGTAATTTTGGTGAAAATTATGGTGCTTCCTGATTCCCGTGCATAATGGACAACATGTTCATGATGGTTCGGACGGCTGTTGACACGCGTACAATGAGATGAAGGGCACGTGTTTGGGCTTTTGCATCAACGGCTCCACTTCATCTTCTTCATCCTTTTATACTGTGGTGAAATTAGAGTAATTTTATCCTTCGCCATTTGCTTTCATCATCTCTGCTGCTACTATTTCCAGAGCTCGTGCTGCGCACTGGACATTCTCCGCATTTTTCCTTCGTCTTTCCTCCGTGATCATCGCAGTGCACGCCGCGCCACTAAGATGGGCAAGGCGAAGAAGTCATCTTCCTCCGTCGCGGCAGGGACAAGCGCCGCCGGTGCTACCAAGAAAGTTGCCACTGCTAGCCGCGTCACCGATGGTGGGTGGCGACGCTCCCATCTGAGGGATATGGACATGCGCAAGCTGCACGAGTCTAGTATGATCTCCAAGGACGACGCTATCCTTCCTGGTGAGGCAGTAATCCCGCACCCACCCGAAGGATTTCAAGTCATGTTTTACGCTTTTTGGTCCGTGGCATTTCTTTGCCTGCCCACGAGTTTCTTCATAGGCTTATTTTTATTTATGGGCTACAACTCTACAAGTTGTCACCCAACTCTCTTCTCCACATCACATGTTTCATCACGCTTTCTGAGTGTTGGTTCGGTGTCGAGCCACACTTCGTTGTTTGCGATTTGACTGAACAGTTGGGGTCTATTGACATGGATATGCCATACGGGTACTCGATGTTAGCCTACCTGGTCCAGCCCGACGGAAGGCCCACTCGACGACCTGCCAGGCTCCATGACGCCTATGACGTTTCGGCTGCTATGAAGCCCATATGGACATGGACTCTCAAGCGCACAAGACAAGAAAACTCAAGACTATAGTTTGAATACGACTTATAGCCAACTCATATTGGCACCCAAGACCTAGCCTCCCCATATATAAAGGCTAGGAGGATCCAACAAGGAGGGCACGACACACGCTACGCCATAATCCCCCAATAGACAGATCTACGATCTCCACCTCCACAATATATCTACAGATCTAGACGATCTCTCCAACTCATACACACACCTCACGCTAGATTGCATCTGCGCACCCCTTGTAAATTTTGGTTCCGCCATCAATCAAGAACAGACAAGCAGGAGTAGGGTTTTCCTTCCGGGGGCCTGAACCTGGGTAAACCTCGTGTCCCCTTTACTGCGTGTCTATTAACCGTTTCGCGATCTCCAGCATCTCCAAATTCTCCAAAACCCAAGTCCATAATAATGGGCATTGACGAGTCAAACCCTCGTCGGCTGCCCAAGGTACCGTGGCTCGATGAAGGTCCGCACCAACGCGCTGGACTGTAACCGAGAGGCCACCCACGTGCAATTGTACTAGGACTACTTCCATCGCAGTGCCCCTTTATACGGTGCACCTCTTTTTCTGTGACAATTTCAAGAGTCAAGGAAGGTCTATGTGCGTCTTCTTCACAGAGCGAGGGATCATGATGACTATTTATCTTTGAAGAAAGATGCTATCAGTAAGATCAGCTTCACCTTGTATAAAAATGTACAACAACTATCCGCATCTTGCTTACGAAGTATCTGACGATCTTGTTGACGAGTACTTTTTGTGGAGGTTTTTGGTGGAGAATACTTGAGGCCACCAAATACTGCTGACACTCAATGACAATTGGCAATGGCGGACCCAGGAATATTTTTTTAGCCGGGGCAAACATTTACAGGTAAAAAAATCACGAACAAATGCAACTATACTAGATAGAAATCACATAGTAAATGGTACGCAAAATACTCAGTTGTCATGATCGATCAAATACATACAATTACTAGGAACATGAAAAAAAAGACGAACCTACTAACTTGGACTATTGCTGCTTGAGACATACATTGGCAGCCGAAATAGTACCCTCAGAGTCCAAGCTGAGACCTACAACATGTGAATAAAGGAAATATGAGTGTAAATCGTGTTAATTGTAAAATTAGTTGATAAGATTGATACGTATCATTAAGTTGCAGTAATGGAAGGATCACGAACTTGTCGAGGTAAATGGCCTCGACGATACTTCAACGCATGAAAATGTAACATAATCTGCTTGTCGGGTATGTTTGCAAATATCTCTGACTCAACAAAGCATACCATCAGATCATTAAGACAATCATCATCTATCTTATTTCGAAGGGCCGTCTTTACAATAGGCATGGCTGAGAAAATCCTCTCAACTGATATCATCGCCACGAGAAGTGTCAATTCAAGCCTAATGAGGCGATAAACTAATGGAAACACAAAATATTGTTTAGTTTTAACCAACTTGAGAGGAAGATCACTGAGACTACACAAGTCAAGAGATCTAGGCTTCTTCTCATCATATCAACATATATGTTGAGTTTATCGCCTCATTAGGAATGATGGTCCTAGAAAGGGACGTGGTAGCCTGCGGGAGAGTGCTTAGAGGACGGCCGATGATAGTTTCAGAGTTCTCACCCAAGTGACCCATAGACTCGGCCACGATCTCTTCGTGGCACAAAACATCAACCAACAAACTCGGCGCATCCCGAGCGTCCACAAGATCCACAGACTTGAGCATGCCAATGGAGCAAGATACAAAGTTGGCAATTAGCATGCCGACGTCATTCTTGAAAATCATAGGGATCCGGTATAGCCTCTTCTCCCCATGCTGACTAGAGACACATATCTCAAAATATATAGGGAACACCTGGACATCAACGGCGGCGGGCTTGTCTAGGATTGGTTCAGCTTGCACGAACGGGCTGAATGAGCCCCACATGCGGTTGCCCTTAGGCATCTCAACCAGCCTGTCCTGGATTGAAGCATATGGGTTAGCTAGGTTGGCAGCATGGTTTTGGTTGGGAGGCTGCGGGAATTCCCCAAGGATGTCGTCCGACCCATCTTCGGATTAGGGCCGAGGATGCGGAGCGGGTGGGCTGCCATTTCCATTTGCAGGTAAGGGGAAGGATGCAACAATGTTGACAGAGGCTAGGGTTGCGAGCCTACAGAAACTGTAACACCCTCAGAATCGGCCCTATGCAAGTTTTAGCGTTTCCCGCCAAACCCGCATAGAAACGATTCAAAGGTGCCCACCAGGCACTTGCGTGCGGGTGGAAAACGAAGTAATATCATTACACAATAGTCCTCGATGGAACCCACAAAACATATATATACAACAACGACTCAAAGAGTCAAGAATACAGATATACAATACAAAGATCCAAATCACCTTTAAAACGATATAGCGTCCGAGTACGGACAAGATGCAAATTGAGCTAAGAGCCCTGAAGAATAACCAATGGCGTCCATAACCCCTTGAGCCAAGTCGGAAGGGTAACCTGCTAAAGACGCCGATCTCAAAACCTGCTTAAACAAAAGGGTGCCGACAAAGGGCAAAGGGAAAAGAGAGCGGTCGATCGAGGCCAAGACAGCGAGACTAGAATTCGGCGGTCCTCGCCTACATAGGTATGGTGGACTGAAGCGGCAACGCGGCATGCACTAAACAACCTATAGAGACTCGATACAACTAGCGGCTATCAGAGAGGGGTAAGAAAGACCTATTCGGAACCAACCTGATACTACCACCAAACATACCCATCCTGGTGTTTCCCCCTCGAGACCAAACGAGGAAGTCAACCGAGGAACTCACACAGTTGGTATTTTTATTCATTCCGTTATAGTGGCGGCAATTACTAGTCAAATATAGATAGCATGAGTCATCCTGATATAATAAGCAGTTGTCACTTTTAGTTAACCATTCCGTTGTAGTTGCAACACTTACTAGTCAGATACAATTAGCATGAGATATCCCAAACCCAGCAGTGTTTGGTCCTTTTATATAGCCATTCCGTTGTAGTGAAGCTGATTACTAGTCATATCGGATACAAGTCAAATTATAACAGTAAACTTTAGTTATAGTTGTCTATGATCGAGAACTGTGCTCCAAGTCGTCCATAACCGCGGACACGGCTTTTCGAAAAGATTTAACCTAGGGTGCACCAAAGTATCCACACTTGACCCTTTTGCGGACGGTTAACATACACCCATCGGTATGTCGGCGGGCCTAAGTCATGACGCTTCCGGACCCAAAGCAAGTACATGGGGCCACCCACTAAGCTACCATAACAAAGTTGGCGGCTCGAACGGACCTGTGGTTTGCGTCGGTGGTAACGATCTGGGAACCCGAAAGTGTGTTGGGCTTGTCGATACCGAAACACTCCGCTTACCTAAGCGATCGGTGCTCCTCGCACAATCTTAAATAAAGCAGAAAGCATGGCATAAGTACAGAATAGTAATAAAGCTCCAAACTACTTTGTGGCCCCCAGTACAATACTTTGAATTCAGGTACTAATCGATGGGGGTGCCCATACACCCCACCCGTGGTTAGCGCGCTCGATCTCGGAACAGGTGTCAAGAACTCGGGGTCCTACGGGACACCAGTGAGCGGTTAAAATCCAAATATTGTCTATTACCCACCGGTGCCTCTGCATTTACCTACTTTCAATTTTAGTTATTAAACAATAATTAAAGTCATGATCACCTACAACATTAAACATGCGGCAACACTCCAACAACTGTGGTACTTGACGACACGCAACAACACTTGAGCAAGCGACTACGACGCGCAGGTCCAACTATCTACCAAACAACTGGTAATAGGATGTGTCCAAGGCAATATAAGGCTGCAAGGGATATCACGGGTACGGAAACTAGAGCATCGCAACACAGATATCAATAGATCAACAGGAGGAAATAAAGACTAGAAACGTAAAATAGGTAGAAAGGGGGAGAATGCTCGCCTGAAAACATTGCCGAAGGTTCATTCGAAGATCGGGTCGACTCTCGCATCAACTCATCGGCCTAATCCGTGAAGAAGAAAAGCACTAGAAGAAACACCGGATGCACTATTTAATACTACGGCAGAAGATCGGGCATGATGCATGTATGATGTATGACATGGCAAAGGTGCGATGCAATTAGGCCATATTAAGCGGAACCGGGGTCCCGACATTTAATTAGGTGACTTATGTTGTTTAGAAACCCCGCAATTTAAATGTTGTATTAACCAGGCAAAATTATATCATCGGTTCGCTACACAAATTTAAATGGGACCAATATTAGACTAGATAAGCCGCATATTGGCCCCATATTTAATTATAAGGTGAATCGGCATAATGCCCCCAAACCACATGAGATGTGTGCAAGCATGAATAATGTAAAATGCACAAGTTTATATTACATTTTTATAAAATAGGGCTCGGAAAGGGGATCACACATTGGGATATCGGCGATCTTGGCGTTCACCGAGGGTTCGGGTTTTAAGATCGGGGCTTCGGGGTTCGACGGGGTTCGGTCTCGGGGTCTTCGGGTTCCGGGAGGAAGATCTTGACGTCCGAGAGGTTCGGCCCGGCCACGGCCATCGGGGTCCATGACGAAGATCTTGACAATCCAAGGCGTTCAGGTGTAGATATTCTTTCAGCTTTCCATGTAGATGGTTATCAAACCTGTCGGCATCAGAGTAGATGTAGATGATGCGGTAGCACATGGACACAGGTGTGAACGATGGTGATCCTCAACATACTTCAAGGTTCCCCAACCAAAAATTAGCCACCGATCTGCATAGTGTACTCCCAAACAGAGAAGCACACATAGCTCCAAGAAGGTTTCTTCATCTCCCGGCTTGCACTCGTGCGCACACGCGGGGTGGTCCTGGTATTGTCTCGTGCAGCCGCAGAACACCAGAGGGCAGGAGAGGACATGGCTCGCAGGAGACCCGACCCGGAGCAGAGCCGAGGACGACGGGCGGGTCGCGAACGATGCGTCAAGGCAGGGCTCGGCAGCGGGCTCTGCTTGGTAAAGCGACGCGGAAAGGACGGCTCTGGGGGCGCGCGCCGGCGGTCGGAGCTTGGAGGGCCAAGGGCGGCGAAGAGGGGTCATAGGCCAGTGACGCAGAGGAGAGGCGCCGGCGGTTGGGGATCGAGGGAGGAAGGTGGGGTTCGTGGGGGGCGATGCGAGGAGAGCGGGGTTTTGGCAGCGGGGGATCCTCCTGGCGATGGCGGCAGCCCGAGCGGAGGTGCGACGGGGCGAGCTCGGGGTCGGGGTCCAAGGAGAGGAAGCTCAGCGGAGGGCCGGCACAGGGATGTGAGGCGCGGCCGCGCGGACGGGGTGGGGCACCAGAGGGCCTGCGAGGGCAACGGCGAGGTCGAGCCCGCGAGGAGGTCGTCCGGCAGAGGCCGGCGGGTGCCTTGGAGGTCGTTGGAGAGGAGGCGAATGAACGGGGGTTCCCGACGCGAGGTGGGCGTGGTCGCGGCCTGCGGGGTGGAGGACGCGTCGGTGGCGACGAAGCGCCGGGCCGGCGAGGGGGTCGCAAGGCGGCAGGGCCAGAGGAAGCGTCTGGTGGCGGTGGGGCTTGGCGACCTGAGCAGAGGAGAGGCGAGAGGAGCAGCGGCGGGAGGGAGAAGAGAGGAGCGGGAGCCGGCAGGGAGGACGAGGGGTAGGTGGGGAAGGTGGGTCCGGTAGGTGGGGCCAGGAGGGTGGGGATCGGTGGGGGTGGGACCGAGATCCAACAGAGAGGGGAGAGAGGCGGATGCGCGCTGGGGTATGGTGGTGGCGGGGAGTGGTGTGGGGATGAGGTGGAGGGAAAAGGGAGGGGTTGGTGAGGTGGCAGGTGGTGGTTGGGTGGATGGAGGGAGGATAGCTGAGGTGGCGAGCACCGATTGGGTGGGATGAGGTGGAGGAAGGGTGGGTAGATTAGGTTGGGGTAGGAAAAGGGTTTAGGTAGTCCGGTTTTGTACTGGGGGTGGCCGACTGGGTCGGATCGGCCCGGTACGGCTGCCCCTAAAAATACAACAAATATTTATTATTTAAAACGGGGCGTTTGAAATCCGTTGGTAGACGAAACAAAATATTCCGGAGACCCGGGTTTTAATTTGAATAAAGACGGGAGTATTTAGAAAACAAAACTAGGCGTTTCGAAAATAGTTTAGACAAAAACCATGCATGATGATGACGATGCTCAAATGCAATGTGGCATGATGACATGAGCATGGGGTCATGATGATGCAATGCACAAAAATAACGCGATTTTCTAGTAGTGGTTTTTGCGGGGCGCCACAGAAACCTACAACAACTATAGTGAGGGATGGCAGTTAGCCCATGGGTTTTGACAGTCAGAAGGACATACTAGTAGTCCAAGCCAGCAAGGAAGATATGGTTTATTTCACATGGATTAGCATAAGCAGCTGAGTGGAAGATGTGGTAGGGGTTACAATGTTCCACGGTATAATATTCGATGGACAAAGCAACTATATATGTGTGGGGAAGGAGAACCAGTTGTCCATGTCATCATGGCACATGAAGGAAACATTGTGGTGAGGACCGGTGATAGGGATATGGGCAACAACAAGTTCCCTTTCCATGTGAGAGGCAACAATTACTAGACCGGCCCCGTGCAATGCAGAGATAACTGGGGTTGGTAGTTTATGAACAGCCGCCTAAACACCTGGTGAGCAATGGTGACTGGAGACATAGCAGGTGGGTCGACGAAGGCATATGCTAGGTTAGAGTAGTGCTCAAGTGGCATGTAGGGCATGAAAACAGAAATGCAAGGCGGGTGGAAGACCGATGGATCGAGGTTGACGTGTACTTCATCTGCAACCAAATCATCGGAGAGTTCGTCCTCCTCTAGCTCAACCTTGTCGCCAGAGATCCTAGCAGCCTCACTATCTCTGGTGATCGAGGGAAGCGAGGCCTCCATGTCATCACTGTCAGAGTCGAAGACAAGCTCCTACGACTCTTCCTCCGAAATGTTGTTAGCGTCAGCATGGTCGGGTAATGGAACCTGCAGTCGAAGACAAGCTCCACCATATTCACCTCCCGACAACTAAGTTCAAGCTTAGATCGAGCTCTGTGAGGACATTCATGGTGGTGGAGCTTTTCTCTCCATCTAGGCATGGAGGAGAACATTTTACATGAAGGAAATAGTGGATATGGAAGATGATGGTGGTGGGAGAGTAGCACGAGTACACTTAGGGCGCGGTTGGTAGCCTGCATCGGATTCTTGGCCCGGTCCAACAGTGCCATAGGCAGCACTGTCCGCCTGAGGCAGGCATCGGGCATGTTTTTGCAGCCCGTTTGGTAGCCTGCATGGGTTACCTGGGTATGGTTTGAGCCTTTTTGCCCTTTCTGTTTGGTTGCCTGCATCATTGACTTTTGGCCCATTGCATGCAAAAACACTTGTTTGGTTGCACATAGGATGACCCTTATGGTCACCCTATTCAAAAACTGGTGTGCTTACCAGAACTACAAACACATCCGATCATATGACCACCCTAGAAGAAGATTAGCTTGACGATCACCATAATAAGAACGATGATGATGAAGTCCTTGAGTCTATCATGTTGGATATGATGTTGTTCTTCATAGCCAGCAATGGGCAGCTCCTGTTCTTCTTCCCCGGCAGCAACTTGCACCTACTGTTGTTCTTCATGGGTTGCATTGTCCAGCTGATGTTCTCCTTGGTTGATGTAGTTTCCATGAACAAGGTTGTTGTTGTTGTTGGTGGTGGTGGTGTTGTTGTTGTGCTCATCTATGTACCCGCGGTAAGCATCAAATGCCTCCTCGGTGGTTTCAAACCCTTCATAGTTGTTGTCTAAGTAACCTGATACTTGATCCCGACAGTGTCTCCATTTGGATTAAATCCATGGTTTCCTGTCTCTGAACACTGCATATAAGTTTCTCTACAAGGCATAAGAATAACATGTCAATGTGTAATAGCACAAGATCATCATATGCATGTACCATCAATAACTAGCATCACAAGTTCATCAGGCAAGTACGTACTAACAGGTGCGTGCATGATCATTTCCAAAAGGGGATCACATATTCATCCTACACTACATGGTGTTAACCTAACACCACATCATAAGGGGGTATCATTCTACCACCCCAATAAGGTTCAAAATTGCATGAGGGGTTAGTATATACCACCTCATCGATTCATACAAGCCATATAAGATTTTGGGTCCTAGCTACTGCCAAAATGTACACCACAAAGGTCGTAAGTTCATCATCACCACCAGCACCACCGCCACCATCATGCACACCACCTCATACTTCGACAGGAGCCAAAGCTCTAGTCGAAGTACTTATCTAGGAATGTCCTGATCCACAAGATCTTGTGTGGCTCACGCATGCCAATGAAGTTGGTGCCCTGCACCTTGTTGTCGATGAGGTGGCTGAGAGCCGCCATGAGATGGCACTCCACAAATCCAACAATGTACATCCCTGCCACGTAGAGGTCAGGATGCATGTTAGTGGGCTTGTTGTCCCTGATGGCCTGCGCAACGTCCTTCACGGAATCGGTCATGCTGCTTAAGGCATGGATCTCGTTGTTAGCAAGCACGCCCCTCTTCCTCTTTCCGTTAACGACAGTGATACGCCCAATTTGCATCACCTTTCTATATCATAATTTACCTCTATTCATTGATATATGTCTTATTATGAGGTATTACTTATGGCTTTTCATCTGTTTATGCATGTTGGATGATTCTTGGAGGATCGACTACCGGAGTCTGGATTCTGATGGAAAAGAAGGTGTTTCGGTGCAATTTTGCGAAGATCAGAAAAATATGGGAAAATATTATTTTTCCAGAAGAATGAGGAAGCCAGAAGGAGGAGCGAAGAGGAGCCGCAGGGGGCCCACACCCCTAGGCGCGGCCCCCCTGGGCCATGCCTAGGGCAGGTGTGGCCCACCTGCCCGGCTCCCGACTCAGCCCCTTCGCCTATATCTTTCCTACGAAACCCTAAGGCCAGGGGAGCGATCATAGATAGATTTCCGCCACCTCTGGGGGCGGAAAACACCGAGAGAAAGATCTCTCCGGCAGATAGATTTCTACAGGGTAATTCCTTCTCGGAGAGGGGAGACCATCGCCATCAACACCATCATCAAGCTAGGCTTCATCGGGATCATCATCGTCATCATACACGCCATCATCTCCACCAGCACCATCATCACCACTCCGTCCCACTGGAACAATTGTGTTGGATATTGCTTTAGTTCTTAGGGGAAACTTTCCCGGTGTTGATTACTATTGTAGTTGATGCTTGTGAGTGGAACCATTGGATTATTGTTTATGTTCAGATTGTTATCCATTACCATATCATCTTTGATCTTGATCCATATGATGTCTTGGAGTAGTTCGTTGTGTTCTTGAGGACATGGGAGAAGTCATGTTATTAGTAGTGAATTTGTGTTGAGTTATTATTCAATGGTTTAGTATTTAAGTTGTGGGGTGCTATTCTTCTAGTGGTGTCATGTGAACGTCGACTACATGATACTTCACCATTTATAGGGGAATGCATAGTGTATTTGGATACTAATTGTGGGGTTTCCGGAGTGACAGAAAGCTAAACCCCCGTTAGGACACCTTTGCACAAGGGAGCATAGGATCTTAGAGTTTAAGGCTGTGGTTAGATTTATATCTTAATTACTTTCCTATAGTTACGGATGTTTGCAGGGGGTTTAATCACAAGTATGTATTAGTCCAAGTAAGGTCGGTATGTTAGCACAGGTTCACCCACACAACACTTACAAACACCAAAGAAGAGTACTCAGCTATTTGAAGTGAAAGCACTTGACAGAATTCCCATGTGTCCTCAAGAACGTTTAGTCCTTATAAGTATTTCCACCGGCTTGTCCTTTGCTAAGAAAGGATTGGGCAACTTGCTCCGTTTGTTCGTTGTCTTTATTACTTGCTCTTTGTTTTGTTGCCTTGTCAGAAAACCACGAAAAATTTGTTTGCTAAGTATTCACAGGGATTTCCTGCTCCATACCACTGTTCAGCACCTTCTGATCCTCGTTGGGATTGACACTCCTATTTATCGAAAGTACTACGATACACCCCCTATACTCGTGGGTTATCAAGACTATTTTCTGGTGCCGTTGCCGGGGAGTGAAGCACTATTAAAGAATGGAACTGGTAAGGGAAACTTTTACTATGAGTATTGCTTGTGTTACTGCTTGTTATTTTGTTTCCAATATGGATAACCCACTTGGTTTTTTGTTTGGAAAAAGTACTACTACTGCTAGGGTAGTAGATGAACCACCACCTATTGAGATAGATCCTTTTAAGATACCTACAAGTATTGTTAATCGTGTTATGGATAATTTTTATTTAGGGGATGGAACTGTCCATTCCGGTGATCACTTGCTTTTTATCCATGAGTTATAAGGGTTGTTTAAGTGTGTAGGTATCACAACTGAATAGGTGAAGAAGAAGTTACTCACCATATCCTTGAAAGGGAGAGCTGAAGAATGGTATAAGTTGCTGAAGAATGGACAATCCATGGAATGGGAGGAGATGGCATTTCTCTTTTACTCTAAATTTTATCATCCCAGTGAAATTCATAAGGATAGAAATCTTATATCTTTTGGCCTCTTGATGGAGAGAGTACAGCTCAAGCTTGGGGGAGATTGAAGTTACTAATGCTTAAATGTCCTATTCATGAACTCCCTAACAATATTATTCTCAATAACTTTTATGCTAGGCTTTCTCTTCATGATAAAGATTTACTAGATGATTCTTGTGCTAGATCATTCACACGCATGAAGGAATAAGCTAAATGGGATCTCTTAGACCGTATTCAGATAACACTGAGGCTTGGGAGAATTACAAAGGAAGAAAGTCACGTATAAACTATGATTATGAATGCATTAAATATTTTATGGGAACTGATGGCTTCCGTGATATTAGCAATGAGTTTGGTCTTGATCCTCAAGTTCTTGCAAAATGTTTTAAGGCCTTTGCCACTTATATTGAAATTCCCAAGAAAGAGTGGGACAAGTACCATGCTCCTTATAAAGACATCGTTACCCATGTTCCTGCCAACGTAGAGGTTTGTACTATCGATCCTATTTTGCCTGAACCTTATGTTGAGAAAATCCCTTTTCCTTCCAAGGTAAGGGAACATTCTATTATAGATAATGTGGTTAGCAAAAGTGCAAAGAAAACTATGGTGTCCGATGAGCTTATTGATATTGAGACTATGGTAGCTATTGTGAAAGATCTTGTCACTAGAAATATAGAGGATGAGCATATTGTCTTCTGTGAAGACGCTACTAATATTGTTTCTCATCCTAAGAAAGCTAGAAAAGCTAGTGTCCATGTTCTTTCTGTTAGAATTGGTAGTCATTGTAGGGTTCGCAGCATAGAAAACAAAAATTTTCCTACGATGTGAACTATATACCAAGATCTATATATACTAGATACAAACAACGGGCGGATGTATATCCGTAGAGAACATACCCTTGAAGACCGACAAAGCTTAACGAGTTCAACTCGTGGTTGATGTAGACGATCTCTTGCCGATCTCAAGATCGAGAGGAAGTCCTAGCGCCAAGAAATTAGCCAAGCGCATCCGTGCTCGCACACACGTTCGAGGCACCGAGCAACCTCCGCCTCCTCGCCCAGCGATGCAGCGGAAGCACAACTCTTTCTTGCCGAATAGCCACCGGGAACATGTATCTCGCTAGTCCGAGACCATGGGGATAAATTCTAGAGGGGGAGAGAGATCCTTCGCGAGGAGGTGTGAGAGACAAGTGAGGAGGGGGGCTCCTGTTATAGGAGGAGGGGGAACCCCAAGGGGTGGCAGCATGGGGGCTGCCCCTTGCCCTCCCCTCTTCATGTGGGTGGACACTCCACTCACAAAACTCCTCTAAATTCCCTCCACTCAAAAGTCCACTCAAAATTCCCATTAAATTTCCACCAAATTTAATGCAAACTCTCATTAAATAAAACTCTTTTATTTTATTAAGAATTTTGTCAATTACTTTAATGACAAACATTCACAAATAACCCTTGCTAGAATTCTATTTCACATGCATAACCACTTTATGCAATTTCACCCGAAAACCTTTGTTTGGTATCTAGTGAAATAAATTCTCGCTTGTTCATTCTTCGGCATGAAACATTTGCTCCAATTGGATGTCGGTGTCTCTTAAGTGTGTCACCCTACGGTTCGTGAATAATGCGGACATGATCGAGACCCTCTCGATTAATAATCGAAGCGGATCGGAGACCCATACTGACTCCCACACATTCAACGATGACTTTCTTGTGATCGTCGGAACCTTTTACGCTAGTATCTTAATCCCTTTGTTTCACGATATATTACATGTTCGAGATTCGATCATCGGTATCTCCATACCTAGTTTGATCTCGTTCCGACATGCACTCTTTTCTCGTTCTGTGATATAACATTCTAGTGATCAAATCACTTGCTTGCAAGCTAATCAATGTGATATCACCGAGAGGCCCAGAGTATATCTATCCGTCATCGGGATGAACAAATTCCACTCTCGATCCATGAGCCTCAACATAACACTTTATTAGTTCTGAATCCATCTTTATAATCACCCATTACGGTGTGACGTTTGATGTTATCAAGAAACTCTTCGGTGTTAGTGATTGACATGATCTCATGGTCTAAGGATTAGGATCACTTCGTAAGTTGTTATAGCAATATAAACTCAATGACTTTGATCGTAATGCTATACTTGGATGAGTGTTCATCACATCATTACACTAATGTTGTGATCCCGTTATTAACAACATCCAATGTCCATGATCGAAACCTTGATCATCTTGTTAATCAACGAGCTAGTTTATGAGAGAGGCATAACTAGGAACTTTCATTTGTTTATTAAACACACATGTATTAACGTTTCCGATTAATACAATTATAGCATGCAAAATAAACATCTATCATATACTTGGAATACACATAATAAACACTTTATTATTGCCTCTCGGGGCATATTCCTTGATCTCCCACTTGCACTAGAGACAATAATCTAGTTACATAGTGATAAATCTAACACCCATTGAGTTCTGGTGTTGATCATGTTTTGCTCTAGGGAGAGTTTTAGTCAACGGATCGGCTACATTGAGATCCGTATGTCCTTTACAAATCTTTATATCTCCATCCTTGACATGCTCATGGATGGAGTGCAACCGGCGCTTAATATGCTTGGAATGCTTGTGAGACCTTGGCTCTTTGGCATTGGCAATGGCACCATTGTTGTCACAATAGATCACCATTGTGGCCAACGCGTTTGCCACCACTCCTAGTTCGGATATGAACTCCTTCATCCAAAGCGCTTCGAGCCGCTCAAGCAAAGCAACATATTCGGCCTCCGTTGTTGATCCCGCTACCACAGGTTGTTTGGAGATCCTCCAACTAACCGCTCCGCCATTCATGAGAAATACGTATCCGGATTGAGACTTAGAGTCATCCGGATCGGTGTCAAAGCTAGCGTCGACATAACACTTAGCGACGAGCTCTTCTTCACCTCCGTATACAAGAAACATATCCTTAGTTCTTCGTAAGTACATAAGGATATTCTTGACCGCTATCGAGTGTTCCGAACCTGGATCCGATTGGTACCTACTAGTCAAACTAATAGCGTGTGCCACATCCGGTCTTGTACATAGCATGGCGTACATTATAGAGCCTATGGCTGAAGCATAGGGGACTTTGTCCATTATCTCTCTTTCTTCCGCCGAAGCCGGACTTTGAGTCTTACTCAATGTCTTGCCTTGCAACATAGGTAAGAACCCCTTCTTACTTCCGTCCATTTTAAACTTCTTTAAAATCTTATCAAGGTATGTACTTTGTGATAGCCCTATTAGGCGCCTAGATCTATCTCTATAGATCTTTATGCCTAATATGTATGACGCTTCACCTAGGTCCTTCATTGAAAATTTGCTGTTTAGATAACTTTTAACACTGTTTAAAAGTTCTATATCATTTCCGATCAATAATATGTCATCCACATATAATATCAGAAATTCCACATTGCTCCCACTCACTTTCTTGTAAATACAAGCTTCTCCATAAGTTTGGACAAATCCAAACTCTTTGATCACCTCATCAAAGCGGAGATTCCAACTTCGATGCTTGCTTCAATCCATAGATGGATCGCTGAAGCTTGCACACCTTGTTAGCATCCTTAGGATCGACAAAACCCTTTGGTTGTATCATATACAACTCTTCTTCAATATTACCATTGAGAAACGCGGTTTTGACATCCATCTGCCATATTTCATAATCGAAATATGCAGCAATTGCTAACATAATCCTAATCGACTTTAGCATCGCTACGGAGAGAAAGTCTCATCGTAGTCAACTCCTTGAATTTGTCGAAACCCCTTTGCGACAAGTCGAGCTTTATAGATGGTCACATTACCATCAAGACGCTTTTCCTTTGAAAATCCATTTGTTCTCCACGGCCTTTCGGCCGTGAGGTAATTCCACCAAGTTCCAAACTTGATTTTCATACATGGATTCCATCTCGGATTTCATGGCTTCTAACCATTTGTTGGAATCCGGGCTCATCATCGCTTCTTCATACGTCGCAGGTCATTATTTTCATCAACCATGAAATTTATGACAGGATTTCCGTCTCTCGGGAGTCGCACGTCTGTCTGTTGACTGCGAGGTTCGATACTCTCTTCGAGTTTCATGATCATTATCATTAGTTCCCTCTTCAACAGTGGAGCCAACTCGAACAACTTCCGTGCGCGCTACTCGCCATACTTTGAAGAGAAGGTTCCACAACCTCTTGAGTTCTACCTTTCGACTACTCACACCTTTCGCGAGAAATTCTTTCTCTAGAAAGGATCCATTCTTGGCAACAAAAACCTTGCCCTCGGATCTGTGATAGAAGGAATACCCAATAGTTTCTTTAGGGTATCCTATGAAGACGCATTTTTCCGCTTTGGGTTCGAGTTTATCCGGTTGAAGTTTCTTCACATAAACATCGCATCCCCAAACTTTAAGAAATGACCTTAGGTTTGTTTCCAAACCACAATTCATACGGTGTCTTTTCAACGGATTTAGATGGTGCCCGATTTAAAGTGAATGCAGCAGTTTCTAGTGCATAACCCCAAAATGACAGCGGCAAGTCCGTCAGAGACATCATAGATCGAACCATATCTAATAAAGTACGATTATGACGTTCTGACACACCATTTATTTGTGGTGTTCCGGCAGGTGTGAGTTGTGAAACAATTCCACACTCTTTCATGTGAGTGCTAAACTCGTAACTTAGATACTCTCCTCCACGGTCGGACCGTAGAAATTTGATCTTTCTATTACGATGATTTTCCACTTCATTCTGAAATTCCTTGAACTTTTCAAAGGTTTCAGACTTGTGTTTCATCAAGTAGATATAACCGTATCTACTCAAATCATCCGTGAAAGTAACAAAATAACGATATCCACCTCACCGACACACTCATTGGACCACATACATCGAATGTATGATTTCCAATAAATCACGCCTGCTCCATTGAACCGGAAAACGGCGTTCTAGTCATCTTGCCCATAAGGCATGGCTCACATGTATCAAATGATTCATAATCAAGTGATTCCAAAAGTCCATCCGAATGGAGCTTCTTCATACGTTTAATGCCAATATGACCTAGACGGCGATTACATATATGCGGATATATCATCATTAAGTTTAATCCTTTTAGCATCAACATTATGAATATGTGTAACATTATCATCGAGATCTAACAGAAATAAACCATTCATCATCGGTGCATGACCATAAAAGATTTCATTCATATGAATGGAACAACCATTGTTCTCATATTTAAATGAATAACCACTTTGCATCAAACATGATCCAGATACAATGTTCATGCTCAGTGCTGGCACCAGATAACATTTATTTAAGTTTATGACTAATCCCGACGGTAAGTGGAGAGGCAGCATTCCGACGGCGATCACATCAACGTTTGATCCATTGCCGACACGCATCTTGACCTCACCCCTTGCTAGCGGTCGCTTGTTCCGCACCCGATTCGAGTTACAAATATTAGCAACCGAACCGTATCAAATACCGGTGCTCTGCGAGCACTAGTCAAGTACACATCAATAACATGTATATCATATATACCTTTGTTTGCCTTGCCGCCTTCTTGTCGCTAGATACTTGGGGCGCTTGCCCAAAGGGATCCCCTTACAATAGTAGCACTCGGTATCGACTTAGGTCCAACTCGGGTTTCTTTTCAGGCAACAGGCTTGCCGCCTTACTTCCTTCCGCTTTTCCCTTCTTGTCTTTCTTGAAACCAGTGTTCCTATCGATCATCAACACTTGATGTTCCTTTTGATCTCCACTGCAGCTTTTAAGCATTAATGTAAGCTCGGGAGAGACTTCTTCATGCCTTGCATATTATAGTTCATCACGAAGCTCTTATAGCTAGGTGGCGAGACCGCAGAACGATGGATGCCTAAGTCAATGGGAATCGTTATTCCCAAGGACACAAGCTTATCGGTGTAACCCGACATCTTGAGTACATGCTCACTAACGAGCTGTGCTCTTCCATCATGCACTAAAGAACTTTTCAAGCATTGTAGCTCTCACAGCAGATGTGTGTCGAAAATCATTTTCAACTCACCCATTGTATCAAATGCATTGCCTTTTTCAAACGCTTTGAAGTTCGGCTCTAGCCCATACAATATGCCGCAATGAACTAAGTTGTGGTCCTCCGACGAGTCGATAGACATTCTTCTCCTCGTCGGGGCATCATCAAAGGTGGGGGCCTAACGGCGCTTCTAGCACATATTGCTTTTGTGCGCAGAGAGGAGAATCCTCAAATTCATGGCCCATTCAAGAAAGTTGCTACCGTTCGTTGCTAGTTTCTCTTTCTCCATGAACGCATTGAAATTAAAAGCAGGTGGTGCCATCTACAACAGAATTTGTAAAGTTTAGACTAAGTGTATGATAGATCGAGTTCAACTAATCTATATTACGAATGAACTCCCACTCAAAAGCGACATCCCTCGTGTCCTTTTGGTGATTACATGAACCAAATCCACTACACCAAGTCCGATCATCACGTGAGTCGGTATAGATTCAAAGGCGAGCATCAAATGGGCATCATATCAACTATATGACTCATGCTTAACCTTTCGGTCTGTGTTCCGAGGCCATGTCTGTACATGCTAGGCTCGCCAAGTTAGAACCTTAGTATTTGCGTGTAATCGCTTTTACACCGAAATATGTTCGTTGATCTAAGAACACCCGATCATCACGTGATGTCTTGGAGCGACGAAACATAATCGGTGCATACTAAAGGAGGAACACATTCTTATCTTGATATTTAAATGAGGATCATCTTATTATGCTTAACAAAGCGCTAAACAAGCAATATAAGATGCTATCAAACATCATATGTTTATTAGTGAAATTATATGGTTCCCGCAGATGATCTCTATCATGTGCATCGTGGTATGATCACTATCATACCTATATGTGTAAATCCAAGGTCTATGGATTTTACGCTATGTGTGTTGTAAGAGTATCATCTCATACTTCTACTTACAACACTACCATATCATAACACTAGCCCAAAGAACAATCTAAACTAGACGCCTCTAATTTATCCATTGCAAGTTTTACGTGGCTTAGGGCTTCGAGATAGAACCGTTCTTACCTACGAACATGAACCACAACGAGGATAATCAAATTGTTGACAACTCGCTTGCAAAATAGATATTGACTATAGTAGGAGAGAGACACCGCTAGCCACTTATGCAAACTAGTTGCATGTCAAGCGTGGAACAGGTCTCATGCGAGGACATGTAAAGTTTGTCCGGCCGCTTCATCCCACTATGCCACCAATATCCAAAATCACAACAGAGGAGCAACAACATGATCATCATCGCCCACATATTCATATGTGTACTACCCGTAAAGTATCTACGCAGATCCGGCTCGATACCCTTTGTAGGGTTCGCAGATAGAAAACAAAAATTTTCCTACGATGTGAACTATATACCAAGATCTATATATACTAGATACAAACAACGCGGATGTATATCCGTAGAGAACATACCCTTGAAGACCGACAAAGCTTAACGAGTTCAACTCGTGGTTGATGTAGACGATCTCTTGCCGATCTCAAGATCGAGAGGAAGTCCTAGCGCCGCAAATTAGCAGCGCATCCGTGCTCGACACACGCTCGAGGCACCGAGCAACCTCCGCCTCCTCGCTCCAGCGATGCAGGAAGCACAACTCTTTCTTGCCGAATAGCCACCGGGAACATGTATCTCGCTAGTCCGAGACCATGGGGATAAATTCTAGAGGGGAGAGATCCTTCACGAGGAGGTGTGAGAGACAAGTGAGGAGGAGGGCTCCTTTATAGGAGGAGGGGAACCCCAAGGGGTGGCAGCGCATGGGGCTGCCCTTGCCCTCCCCTCTTCTTCATGTGGGTGGACACTCCACTCACAAAACTCCTCTAAATTCCCTCCACTCAAAAGTCCACTCAAAATTCCCATTAAATTTCCACCAAATTTAATGCAAACTCTCATTAAATAAAACTCTTTTATTTTATTCAGAATTTTGTCAATTACTTTAATGACAAACATTCACAAATAACCCCTTGCTAGAATTCTATTTCACATGCATAACCACTTTATGCAATTTCACCCGAAAACCTGCTTTTGTATCTAGTGAAATAAATTCGCGCTTGTTCATTCTTTCGGCATGAAACATTTGCTCCAATTGGATGTCGGTGTCTCTTAAGTGTGTCACCCTACGGTTCGTGAATAATGCGGACATGATCGAGACCCTCTCGGATCAATAATCGAAGCGGATCCGGAGACCCATACGACTCCCACACATTCAACGATGACTTTCTTGTGATCGTCGGAACCTTTACGCTAGTATCTTAATCCCTTTGTTTCACGATATATTACATGTCCGAGATTCGATCATCGGTATCTCCATACCTAGTTTGATCTCGTCGACATGCACTCTTTTCTCGTTCTGTGATATAACATTCTAGTGATCAAATCACTTGCTTGCAAGCTAATCAATGTGATATCACCGAGAGGGCCCAGAGTATATCTATCCGTCATCGGATGAACAAATTCCACTCGATCCATGAGCCTCAACATAACACTTTATTAGTTCGAATCCATCTTTATAATCACCTGTTACGGTGTGACGTTTGATGTTATCAAGAAACTCTTAGGTGTTAGTGATTGACATGATCTCATGGTCTAAGGATTAGGATCACTTCGTAAGTTGTTATAGCAATATAAACTCAATGACTTTGATCGTAATGCTATACTTCGGATGAGTGTTCATCACATCATTACACTAATGTTGTGATCCCGTTATTAACAACATCCAATGTCCATGATCAGGAAACCTTGATCATCTTGTTAATCAACGAGCTAGTTTATGAGAGAGGCATAACTAGGAACTTTCTATTTGTTTATTAAACACACATGTATTAACGTTTCCGTATTAATACAATTATAGCATGCAAAATAAACATCTATCATATACTTGGAATACACATAATAAACACTTTATTATTGCCTCTCAGGGCATATTCCCTTCAGTCATAGCTATTATGGTTTATGTGATATTGGTGCTAGTTCTATCGGTATTCCTTATGAGCTTTACAGAGAAATTATGCATGAGATTGGTCCTTGTGAGCTTAAGGACATTGATGTGGTTATTAACCTAGCTAATAGAGAGCAAGTTTGCCCCATTGTCATTGTAAGAGATGTGGAGGTCCTTTGTGGTAAGATTAAATATCCTGCTGATTTTCTAGTACTTGGTAAAGAAGCTAGTAAAACCTATCCTATTATCTTTGGTAGACACTTTCTAAATACTTGTGGGGCTATCATAGACTGTAGGAAGGAAAAAGTTTTGACTAAGTTTGCTGGAGAGTCTTATGAGTTTAATTTTTCCAAATTTTCCAAAACTCCTTATGAAAATGAACTGCCTAATGAGGATTTTAGGGTTGAGCAACTTTCTGCTATTTGTCTTGCTCCTAACAATGCCGTGGAGCAATTTATGGAAGATCATGAAAGTGATGTCTTCATGAAGGAAAGAAATGAGATTGACGAGGCTTTCCTTCGTCAGCCCGAGTTACTTAAGCATAATCTACCTGTGGAAGATTTGGGTACCACACTACCACCCAAAGGGGATCCTGTTTTCAAATTAAAACCTTTACCTGATGATCTTAAATATGCTTATATTGATGATAAGCAAGTATATCCTGTTATTATTAGTTCTAAACTTTCAGGAAAGGAAGAAGAGAGGTTATTGGAGATACTGAAGAAACACCGAGGAGCCATGGGCTATACTCTTGATGATTTAAAGGGGATTTCTCCTACTATATGTCAGCATGATACTAATATAGAGCTTGATGCAAAACCAGTTGTTGAGCACCAACTCCATCTAAATCCTAAGATGAAGGATGTGGTAAAAAATGAGGTATTAAAACTCCTTGATGCTGGTATTATTTATCCTATTGCTGATAGTAAATGGGTTAGCCCTGTTCATTGTGTTCCCAAGAAAGGGGGAATAACTGTTGTGCCTAATGAGGATAATGAGCTTATACCCCAAAGAGTACTGGTTGCGTATAGAATGTGCAATGATTTTAGAAAGATTAATAAATTTACTAAGAAAGATCATTATCCTTTGCCCTTTATTGATCAAATGCTTTAGAGGTTGTCCAAAAAGACTCACTTTTGCTTTCTTGATGGTTATTCTGGGTTTTCTCAAATTGCTGTGAAATCACGAGACCAAGAGAAAACTACATTCACTTGTCCTCATGGTACTTATGCTTATAGGCGTATGCCTTTTGGTTTATGTAATGCTCCTGCTACCTTTCAGAGATGTATGTCTGCTACCTTTCATGGTTTTTGTGAAGAAAATGTGGAGGTTTTCATGGACGATTTTTCCGTCTATGGAACTTCTTTTGATAACTATTTGCACAACCTTGATAAAGTTTTGCAGAGATGTGAAGAAACCAACCTTGTTCTTAATGGGAGAAATGCCATTTCATGGTTAATGAAGGGATTGTTCTTGGACACAAGATCTCTAAAAGAGGCATTGAAGTTGACAGAGCCAAAATTGAAGCAATTGAGAAGATGCCTTGTCCTAGAGATATCAAAGGTATTCGTAGTATCCTTGGTAATGCTGGTTTCTATAGGAGGTTTATTAAAGATTTCTCCAAAATTTCAAAGCCCCTCACTAATCTTCTTCAAAAAGATGTACCTTTTGTTTTTTATGATGATTGTAAGGAATCTTTTGAAACTTTGAAGAAAGCTTTGACAACTGCTCCTATTATCCAACCACCTGATTGGAGTTTACCTTTTGAAATTATGTGTGATGCTAGTGACTTTGCTGTGGGTGTTGTCCTTGGACAACGTGTTAACAAGAAGTTGAATGTCATTCATTATGCTAGCAAGACTCTGGATGCTGCTCAAAATAATTATGCTACTACCAAAAATAGTTCTTAGCTATAATCTTCGCTTGTGATAAGTTTAGACCTTATATTGTTGATTCTAAGGTCACTATTCATGTTGATCATGCTGCTATTAAGTACCTTATGACAAAGAAGGACACTAAGCCTAGGCTTATAAGGTGGGTGTTTGTAACACCCTCAGAATCGGTCCTATGCAAGTTTTAGCAAAACTTGCCAAACCCGCATAGAAACGATTCAAAGGTGCCCACCAGGCACTTTCGTGCGGGTGGAAAACGAAGTAATAACATTACACAACAGTCCTCGATGGGACCCACAAAACAGATATATATATATAACAGCGACTCAACGAGTCAAGAATACAGATATACAATACGAAGATCCAAATCACCTTGAAATTGGTACAGCGTCCGACTACGGACAAGATGCAAATGGGGCTAAGTGCCCTGAAGAATAACCAATGGCGTCCATAACCCTGCCCAGGCCAAGCCGGAAGGGTAACCCTGCTAACGACGTCGATCTCAAAACCTGCTTAAACAAAAGGGGTGCCGACAAAGGCGTCGATCTTGAGGCGTCAAGATCGAGGCGATCTTGAGGCCAAGACAGCGAGGCTAGAATTCGGCGGTCCTCGCCTACATAGGTATAGTGGACTGAAGCGGCAGCGGCAGCATGCACTAAACAACCTATAGAGACTCGATACAACTGGCGGCAATCAGAGAGGGGTAAGAGAGACCTATTCGGATCCAACCTGATGCTACCATCAAGCAAACCCATCCTGGTGTTTCCCCCTCGAGACCAATCGAGAAGTCAACCGAGGAACTCACACGGTTGGCGTTTACTTATTCGATTATAGTTGCGGCACTTTACTAGTCAGTTTTAGATAATCATCCTGATAAAATAAGCAGTGGACCGTTTTAGTTAATCATTCCGTTGTAGTGGCAACACTTACTAGTCAGATACAATTAACATGAGATAACCCAAAACCCAGCAGTTGTTGGTACTTTTATTCAGCCATTCCGTTGTAGTTGCAATACTTACTAGTCGGTACAATGGTATGGCGACAATCCAAACAAGCAATTGTGGGCAGTATTAGTTAGCCATTCCATTATAGTGAAGCTGATTACTAGTCATTATAAAGTCAAATTTATAACAATAAACTTTAGTTATGCTTGTCTATGGTCGAGATACTGTGCTCCAAGTCGTCCATAACCATGGACACGCTTTGAAAGTTTTACCCGGCCGGGTGCACCAATAGCAACACACGCCGATCAACCTCGGAAAACCAACTCAAAACCCAACGAGGCTTTCATGACTAAGCAATCACATGATTCAAATATTTCAGGGGCCACCCCATTGAGTAGACCATAGCGAAGCTAGCTAATGACTCGAGACGGACTCAAGGTTTGTCGGTCAGAACGATCGGGAACCGAAAGTGTGGCTGGGCTTGTCGATACCCGAAAACACTCCGCTTACCTAAAGATGCAGTGTGCTCCTCGACAATCGTAAATACATAAGTAGCATGGCATAAGTACAGGATAGTAAATAAAACCTCAAACTAGTTTGTGGCCCCAAGAAATAAGATGAATCAAGCTCGCTCGGGGTCCCATATACCTCCCGGATGTGGATAGCGCGATAAATCAAGGAACAGGTATCAAGTACTCGGGGTCCTACGGGACACAAGTGGGCGTTCGGAAACCAAATGTTATCTATCACCCACCGATGCCTCTGCTTACTTCAATTTTAGTTGTTAAACAGGAATTAAAGTGAATGGTAAGTAAAGCTATGATCATCTTCAACATCAAACATGCGGCATTACTCCAACAACTGTGGCACTGGACGACACGCAACAGCACTTGAGCAAGCGGCTAAGACGCGCAAGTCCAACTATCTACCAAACAACAGGTAATAGGGTGTGTCCGAGGCAATATAAGGCTGCAAGGGATATCACGGGTACGAAAACTAGAGCATCGCAACACAGATAGCAATAGATCAATAGGAGGGAATAAATACTATAAAAGTAAGATAGGTAGAAAAGGGGAGATGCTCGCCTGAAAACATTGCCGAAGGTTCAACCGAAGATCGGGTCGACACTCGCATCAACTCAACGGCCTTATCCGCGAAGAAGTAAAACGCTAGAATAAACACCGGATGCAATATTTAATACTACGGCACAAGATCGGCATGCTTATGATATGATGCATGGCATGGCAAGGTGCGATGCAATTAGGTCTTATTAAGCGGAACCGGGGTCCCGACAATTAATTAGGTGGTTCATGTTGTTTAGGTACCCTGCAATTTAAAGGTTATTTGAACATGGCAAAAGATAGCACCGGTTCGCTACACAAGTTTTAAATGAGGCCGATATGAGACTAGATTTGCCCGCATATGGGCCCCATATTTAATTATTAGGTGAATCGGCATAAGGCCCCCAAACCAAAGATATGCATGCGAGATGAACGATTAATATGCAACAAGTTGTTGTTATGTTATAAAATAGGGTTCGGGGAAAGATTCACACATTAGGGGGTCTCGACGAACTCGGGGATCCGGGGTTCGGTCTCGGGGTCCAGGGTTCGACG
Source organism: Avena longiglumis (assembly GCA_030063025.1). Lineage (NCBI taxonomy): Eukaryota > Viridiplantae > Streptophyta > Magnoliopsida > Poales > Poaceae > Avena > Avena longiglumis. Next base: position 446,981,962 of record CP125974.1, on the reverse strand, counting down.
GGATCGTTCTCGGCTCCGGGATCGTTCTCGGATTACTGGGTAGATCTTGTTGCATCCGGAAGCAGGACTTGGTTTGGTGCCGGGGCGCATCGGGTTCGTTTTGGTCGGTGCCGTTCTGGTCGTCGTGACGACCTTGTCGGGTTCGCGGGTCGGGTCGGACTTAGCGTCCGGGGTTAAGTGCTTGTCGTTCCATGGCGATCTTGGCGGCTTCGGATCCGGAAAGGAGCACTCGATGTTCCGGGGAGAAGACCTTGGCGTCACATGTCGAGGTTGGCAGGTGTCGGTGCCGGACTCGGGTGTGGCGTCGAGGTTCACCGGTTCGGTACGGTCTTCATGTGGTAGATCTTGTCGAGTTCACTGCAACGACCTTGTGGTTCCGATGACGATCTTGGCGGTAGGAGAAGCCCTTGTGGTTTCGCATCGGCGGCCTTCGGGTACGGGGGTCTCGGCGACCTAGGCGGTTACGAGGGATCCTTGTCGCATCCGAAAACTATGTGGAGTCCTTGGCGGTTTTCTTCTTGTGGCGTCGTTTTTGGGAGGCCACGTGACGACGAACGCATCCTGGCTTGGTTCTGGTACTTGGCGGCAGGAAACACGGGGCTTGGGAGGACGCCCAGGGGACGGCGGCATGGCGACGCGGAAGCTCGAGGAGGCCGGGGGGAGGCGCTCGACGGGCCCAAGCAGGCGGCGGCAGGAGGAGGCGGGCCCACCATGAGGTAGGTGCGCGCGGGCCCGGCGCAGACAAGACAGAGGGTGGCCGGCCGCCGGAGAGGACGGAGCTCGGCCGCGGCAGGAGCTCCGGGCCGAGGTCGCGCGAGCCGGGCGGCGCCAGAAGAAGGGGAAGGCGCGCGGCGGAGGAGGGCCGGAGAAGAGCGACGGGACGAGGGGCAGCGCGGAGGGGGGTCCGAGGCGATGGGCAGCAGGAGGCGCGGGCGAGCCGGGCAGGAGCGAGGTGGAGGCGGCACTGGGCAGGGCGAAGCCTGGAACGGGCAGAGGCGGCGAGGAAGCAGCCCAGCGACGGTCAGGTCGAGCGGCGAGGTCGAGGCGCAGAGAGGGTCGGGAAGGGACCGGCCTGTTCGCATGAGGCGGCAGAGGGAGAGGAACGGGCCGGCGACGGGAGGATGGGGGCGAGCGTCGGGTGGGGGATAAGGAGCGGGGAGAGCGGGGTTGGGTGGGCAGGTGGGGAACGGGGCAGGGCATGATGGGTGGGACCCGTGGGGCCAGGGGGATGGGGCTGCAGCGGGTCCAGGGCGAGCGGGTGGGTGTGTGGCTCTATGTGCGTGGGTGGGTGCTGGGGTGTGGGGCAGGGAGAGAGAGAGAGGCTGGTGAGGTGGCAGTTTGGGGTTGGTTAGGGGGAGGGAGAGGGTGAGGTGTCGGGAGGCCATTGGTGGGGGTGAGGTGGCTGGTTGGGGGGTAGATTAGGTGTAGGTAGCTGTAGGATTTTAGGTGGACCGATTTGGAACCGGGGGTGGTCGTTCGGGTCGGATCGACCCGTTCGACTGCCCCCACTAAAAATAATTAAAAAAATATTATTGGTTTAAAACAAAGATTTTGCAACTCGATAGCAACAAAACAAAAATAAACCGGTGACCCGGGTTTTGGGGTTTGGAATAAAGACGGGCCGTTTAGAAAAACAAAAACAGGTTTTCCGCAATTAGTTTTATGCAAGCAAATGCAAGATAATGACGATGCTCAAATGCAATGTGGCATGATGACATGAGCATGCGGTCATGATGATGCAATGCACAAAAACAACGCGATTTTCTAGTAGTGGTTTTGCAGGATGCCACAATTCGACACCACTAACAATGGATCTCGCCCTCGAGATCCGCCTCATGGTACCGGAAGGAAGGTCGGCGATATGCATCTTCGCGCTTCGTGTAGATCCTCGCGACACCACTAACAAGAGGTCGTTGTCCGTGATCGTCGAGAGAACACTCCGGAACAAAAGGTCGAAGGTAGAGGTATCAACAAATAAAGCCACCCCTAACTTCCGTGAACGAAGTAAAATCGCTGGATCCACTGATTCGATGTACAAGAGCGAATGATAAGAGTAGTGGTATGGTAGCTACTCCATCCCGCACTCAAACCATTACTCTGCACATGAATAGGCGGGTTATGCAACCAACTCTCGGAATCAGACTGAAGATCTCGACAAGCGAGGTTCGGAAACAAAGGAGTGATGCAGACTCTGCATCGGATCTGGCGTAGATGATGTCGTCGCGTCGGAAAACACCGGAAGGCACAAAGAATGGTAACACCGTAGACGGATTCCTCAGGCAGCATGAACACCGGATGGTAGGACACCGTTATCAAAGAAGGAAACCACGAAGTGCAGAATGAACCCAACCACGAGAATTCCGGACTCGAAGAAAAGAAAATATAAGAGTAGGTTCAAAACACGTCGAGATAAGAGGAGAATAGCAGAGGGGTAAGGAGTAAAATCAGACCTAATCAGAACTATCCAACCGATTTTCAAAAATAGTTTTGACACTCTACTTCGGCCGTTAGCTAGGTTATCCTACAGATTTGGACTTGTGGGGTATCGCTGAGAGCTCGATACCACTCGTAACACTCGAGAATCGGTCCTATGCAAGTTTTAGCAAAACTCGCCAAACCCGCATAGAAACGATTCAAAGGTGCCCACCAGGCACTTTCGTGCGGGTGGAAAACGAAGTAATAACATTACACAACAGTCCTCGATGGGACCCACAGAACAGATATATATAACAGCGACTCAACGAGTCAAGAATACAGATATACAATACGAAGATCCAAATCACCTTGAAATTGGTACAGCGTCCGACTACGGACAAGATGAAAATGGGTCTAAGAGCCCTGAAGAATAACCAATGGCGTCCATAACCCTGCCCAGTCCAAGCCGGAAGGGTAACCCTGCTAACGACGTCGATCTCAAAACCTGCTTAAACAAAAGGGGTGCCGATAAGGGGCAAAGGAAAAGAGGCGTCGATCGAGGCGATGCAGCGAGGCTAGAATTCGGCGGTCCTCGCCTACATAGGTATAGTGGACTGAAGCGGCAGCGGCAGCATGCACTAAACAACCTATAGAGACTCGATACAGCTGGCGGCAATCAGAGAGGGGTAAGAGAGACCTATTCGGATCCAACCTGATGCTACCATCAAGCAAACCCATCCTGGTGTTTCCCCCTCGAGACCAATCGAGGAAGTCAACCGAGGAACTCACACAGTTGGCAGTTTTACTTATTCAGTTATAGTTGCGGCACTTTACTAGTCAGTTTTAGATAATCATCCTGATAAAATAAGCAGTGGACCGTTTTAGTTAATCATTCCGTTGTAGTGGCAACACTTACTAGTCAGATACAATTAACATGAGATAACCCAAAACCCAGCAGTTGTTGGTACTTTTATTCAGCCATTCCGTTGTAGTTGCAATACTTACTAGTCAGGTACAATGGTCGCAAGCGACAATCCAAACAAGCAATTGTGGGCAGTATTAGTTAGCCATTCCATTATAGTGAAGCTGATTACTAGTCATTATAAAGTCAAATTTATAACAATAAACTTTAGTTATGCTTGTCTATGGTCGAGATACTGTGCTCCAAGTCGTCCATAACCGCGGACACGGCTTTCAGAAAGTTTTACCCGGCCGGGGTGCACCAATAGCAACACACGCTCGATCAACCTCGGAAAAACCAACTCAAAACCCAACGAGGCTTTCACGACTAAGCAATCACAGGATTCAGAAATATTTCAGGGGGCCACCCCATTGAGTAGACCATAGCGAAGCTACCGACTCGAGACGGACTCAAGGTTTGCGTCGATTGGTAAACGATCGGGAACCGAAAGTGTGGCTGGGCTTGTCGATACCGCGTAATCACTCCGCTTACCTAAACAGTACAGTGTGCTCGTCGCACAATCGTAAATACATAAGTAGCATGGCATAAGTACAGGATAGTAAATAAAACCTCAAACTAGTTTGTGGCCCCAAGAAATAAGACTGAATCAAGCTCGCTCGGGGGTCCCATATACCTCCGGATGTGGATAGCGCGATAAATCAAGGAACAGTATCAAGTACTCGGGTCCTACGGGACACAAGTGGGCTCGAAACCAAATGTTATCTATCACCCACCGATGCCTCTGCTTACTTCAATTTTAGTTGTTAAACAGGAATTAAAGTGAATGGTAAGTAAAGCTATGATCATCTTCAACATCAAACATGCGGCATTACTCCAACAAGCGTAATCGACTGGGCGAACAAAGCACTTGAGCAAGCGGCTAAGACGCGCAAATCCAACTATCTACCAAACAACAGGTAATAGGGTGTGTCCGAGGCAATATAAGGCTGCAAGGGATATCACGGGTACGAAAACTAGAGCATCGCAACACAGATAGCAATAGATCAACTGGAGGGAATAAATACTATAAAAGTAAGATAGGTAGAAAGGGGATGCTGCTTTGAAAACATTGCCGAAGGTTCAACCGAAGATCGGGTCGACACTCGCATCAACTCAACGGCCTTATCCGCGAAGAAGCAAAACGCTAGAATAAACACCGGATGCAATATTTAATACTACGGCACAAGATCGGCATGCTTATGATATGATGCATGGCATGGCAAGGTGCGATGCAATTAGGTCTTATTAAGCGGAACCGGGGTCCCGACAATTAATTAGGTGGTTCATGTTGTTTAGGTACCCTGCAATTTAAAGGTTATTTGAACATGGCAAAAGATAGCACCGGTTCGCTACACAAGTTTTAAATGAGGCCGATATGAGACTAGATTTGCCCGCATATGGGCCCCATATTTAATTATTAGGTGAATCGGCATAAGGCCCCCAAACCAAAGATATGCATGCGAGATGAACGATTAATATGCAACAAGTTGTTGTTATGTTATAAAATAGGGTTAGGGGAAAGATTCACACATTAGGGGGTCTCGACGAACTCGGGGATCCGGGGTTCGGTCTCGGGGTCCAGGGTTCGACGGGATCGTTCTCGGCTCCGGGATCGTTCTCAGATTACTGGGTAGATCTTGTTGCATCCGGAAGCATGACTTGGTTTGGTGCCGGGGCGCATCGGGTTCGTTTTGGTCGGTACCGTTCTGGTCGTCGTGACGACCTTGTCGGGTTCGCGGGTCGGGTCGGACTTAGCGTCCGGGGTTAAGTGCTTGTCGTTCCATGGCGATCTTGGCGGCTTCGGATCCGGAAAGGAGCACTGACGGCCGGGAGAAGACCTTGGCGTCACATGTCGAGGTTGGCGGGTGTCGGTGCCGGACTCGGGTGTGGCGTCGAGGTTCACCGGTTCGGTACGGTCTTCATGTGGTAGATCTTGTCGAGTTCACTGCAACGGCCTTGTGGTTCCGATGACGATCTTGGCGGTAGGAGAAGCCCTTGTGGTTCCGCATCGGCGGCCTTCGGGTACGAGGGTCTCGGCGACCTCGGCGGTTACGAGGGATCCTTGTCGCATCCGAAAACTATGTGGAGTCCTTGGCGGTTTTATTCTTGTGGCGTCGTTTTTGGGAGGCCACGTGACGACGAACGCATCCTGGCTTGGTTCTGGTACTTGGCGGCAGGAAACACGGGGCTTGGGAGGACGCCCAGGGGACGGCGGCATGGCGACGTGGAAGCTCGAGGAGGCCGGAGGCGGGCCCACCATGAGGTAGGGGCAAGGGCGGGCAGACAAGACAGAGGCTGAGAGGCGGGAGCAGCCAAGGCAGGAGCTCCGGCCGAGGTCGCGCGAGCGGGCGCCAGAAGAAGGGAGGCGATGAGGAGGCCGAGAAGAGCGACGGGGAGAGGAGGCGGGAAGCGGGGTTGGGTGGGCAGGTGGGGAGCAGGGGTGGGCAGGTGGGGACCCGTGGGGCCAGGGGGATGGGGCTGCAGCGGGTCCAGGGCGAGCAGGTGGGTGTGTGGCTCTGTGTGCGTGGGTGGGTGCTGGGGTGTGGGGCAGGGAGAGAGAGAGGCTGGTGAGGTGGCAGTTTGGGGTTGGTTAGGGGGAGGGAGAGGGTGAGGTGTCGGGAGGCCATTGGTGGGGGTGAGGTGGCTGGTTGGGGGGTAGATTAGGTGTAGGTAGCTGTAGGATTTTAGGTGGACCGATTTGGAACCGGGGGTGGTCGTTCGGGTCGGATCGACCCGTTCGACTGCCCCCACTAAAAATAATTAAAAAATATTATTGGTTTAAAACAAAGATTTTGCAACTCGATAGCAACAAAACAAAAATAAACCGGTGACCCGGGTTTTGGGGTTTGGAATAAAGACGGGCCGTTTATCAAAACAAAAACAGGTTTTCCGCAATTAGTTTTATGCAAGCAAATGCAAGATAATGACGATGCTCAAATGCAATGTGGCATGATGACATGAGCATGCGGTCATGATGATGCAATGCACAAAAACAACGCGATTTTCTAGTAGTGGTTTTGCGGGATGCCACAGTGTTGCTTTTGCAAGAGTTTGATATGCATATTATGGATAGGAAAGGTGCTGATAATCCTGTTGATGATGATTTATCTCGTTTGGAAAACATTTCTTTTGACCCTTTGCCTGTTAATGATAGTTTTCCAAATGAGCAGTTAGCTGCAATAAGGGTAAGTCCGCATGAGAGTCCTTGGTATGCTGATTATGCTAACTTTATTGTTTCCAAGTATTTGCCTCCAACCTTTACAACTCAGCAAAGAAGGAAATTCTTCTATGATCTAAGGCATTACTTTTGGGATAACCCACACTTATATAAAGAAGGAGCAGATGGCATTATGCGAAGATGTGTTCTAGAATTTAAATAGCAAGAGATATTGAGAAAATTTCATGGCAGTGCTTATGGAGGACATCATGCTGGGGATAGGACTGCGCAAAAGGTTTTACAATCTGGATTTTATTGGCCTACCCTTTTTAAAGATGCAAGGAAGTTTGTCTTATCATGTGATGAATGCCAACGAGTAGGTAACATCTCTAGACGCAATGAAATGCCTATGAATTATTCTCTTGTTATTGAACCTTTTGATTGTTGGGGATTTGACTTTATGGGGGCCTTTTCCTCCTTCAAAAGGGTATACTCATATTCTTGTTGTTGTTGACTATGTTACAAAGTGGGTAGAAGCCATACCTAGAAACAGTGATGATGCTAAGACCTCTTTGAAAATGCTTAAAGATGTCATTTTTTCTAGGTTCGGTGTGCCTAGATATCTCATGACTGATGGAGGATCTCATTTTATTCATGGGGGTTTTAGAAAAACTCTCGCTAAGTATGATGTAAACCACATAATTCCTTAATCTTATCACCCCCAAACTAGTGGGCAAGTAGAACTTTCCAATAGGGAAATTAAATCTATCTTGTAGAAGACTATCAATAGATCTAGAAAAAACTGGGCTAAAAAGTTGAATGACGCTTTGTGGGCTTATAGAACTGCTTATAAAAATCCTATGGGGATGTCTCCTTACAAAATGGTCTATGGGAAAGCTTGTCACTTGCCTTTAGAATTAGAACGCAAAGCTTATTGGGCAGTGAAAGAGTTGAATAGATATTTTAGACTTGCTGGTGAGAAAAGATTGCTCGACTTAAGTAATCTAGATGAGTGGAGAGGTGAAGCTTATGAAAATGCTAGGCTCTTTAAGGAAAAAGTGAAAAGATGGCATGATAGGAGAATTCTCAAAAGGGAGTTCCATGTTGGTGAGAAAGTTCTTTTGTATAGGTCTCGTCTCAGATTTTTTGCAGGGAAACTACTCTCGAAATGGGAAGGACCTTTTGTTATCAAGGAAGTATACCGTTCAGGTGCCATCAAAATATCTTCTTTAAAGGATGACACAACACAGGTGGTGAATGGTCAAAGACTAAAACACTATATTTCTGGAGATTCATATAATGAAGATGTTGACACAATTCAACTTGTGACTCCGGAAGAATTTATTAGAAGCAAAACACCAGATTCTGCAGAGTTCGACTTTGAATAGGTAAAAGTGGTTAAAACATAAGGTTCGTGAAACCCCAATTTTTTTTATATTTTTGATGTTTTTTATACATAAAGGAAGACTACGAGATGGAACAGAGGATGAACCGGAGTCCGGGGTGGACAAACCCACCCCAGGCACAGGCCCAGCCTGGTCGCGCCTGGAGGGGGTGTGCCACCCTCGAACTCCGTCTCTGCCTTGTTTTCATGTCATTACCTTCCTTATGCCTTAAAACTTTATAATATGTAACCCCTGGGTTCCCCGAGGTTCTTGCATCGTGTTCTTGTCGTGTTTTCGTTTTGATCTGTTTCTGTTAGGAAAATTCTCGGATTTGGAGCCTTAGTGTCTTCCTCTAGATCACCCACGGAGGATTCCTCTGTGGACGTCCTCAACCCGTACATGTATGAGTTGAGGATTCATCCCAAAGAGTTGATTCTCAAAGAGGGGAAGGTACAGATGAAAGAAGTTCAAGGCCCTAAAGGAGAAGGCAGTCTAGAAGACAGGATGGAAGCATTGGAGCAGGAAGTTTTCAGGTACAAGAAGATGGCAGAACACGAAGTGGATGTTATTCACTAGATAAGTTCAAAACTCATCACCAAGTACGAGAGAGAATTTGCTGAGCTCCGAGAAGATATCTTCTCACTCCGTCAGACCACCAACCAATTGCAAGCACAACTCTATGACATACAAAACCAAAATTGTGAGTATGAGGCTAGATTTGATCGCATAAGCTCTGCTGGTAGTTTCAGGATTGCAGAGACAAGGACATCCTTTCTGGATGGGGAACCATTGCCTTGGAAGTTTTATGACGACGAGAGAACACCACCACCACCGAAGGAGTAATTCATCATCAGGTTTGGCATCCCCTTGGCTTGTTCCAAGCTTGGGGGAGTGCCACGATATCACCACCATTATCTTTTATCGTTTACCTTTTTAGTGGATTCATATATGTGGTAGAGGGGTTATCTTATAGTTTGGTTTGCATGTGTAAGTATCTCTCCTTCAGTTGATTATCTATGTATCCCTTGGTGTGAGTGCCTTTATTGAATATTAATGAGAAGTCTCATCTTTTTGCACTTCTTATTTTAGTTTGCAATCTCTATTATATGATGTATCTTGTTGATTAGTATTGGCATCACTTTGGGATCATCAAGTGGATTTAAATTGGTTTTGGCAAACCGAGTTTTGGTCAATAGCATTACTTTGAAAGAAAAAAAGAGAAAAAGCTTATAGGTATTATGTATCATTTGTTTTCTTCCTTGTTGGCTCATAAGCTTAGTATTATTTATTTAAGATCTTTTGTGTCTTCAAGGAAGATTGCATGTTTGGCTTTATTACTTGTATGTTTGCTTGTTTATTTCAACTCTTTTTCTTGCTACCCAGCCATGCTAGCCAAAAACCTGTTTTGAGAAGGCATACTTTTCATGTTTCCAATCCCTTTGAACCAAAACCTGTGCCATTTGTGTCCACCATATCTACCTAGTAGCATTATTGCTATTCCAAGCAAATTCTCAAGCTTCATCTATCTTTCAAATTAAAAAGTATTTTGTTATGTGAAAACTAGTTAGTAAAGCTCTCACGAACTTGACGACACACTTTATTTCTTGACCCTAATAGACTTGAACCATTGTGCCATCGAAGTTGTATATTCTTGCATCTATACGTTGGAATTAGCAGAATCGTGCTGTCACGGGGAACGTTTTCAACATTGCACTTGTACTCTGTACACAGTTGATATCGTGCTCTTTTATCTATGGATGTCAACAGTGTGAAATAAAGAGGGAACTTGTAAGTCCATGGAGTCTATATTTTGTGTTAGAGAAACTCCTGGGCCGCTAACCTAAGACATGCCTAATCATGGTGGAAACTTGCAGCATCACCATAGTGAGCTATCTATGAAGCATCCTCAATAAAAATCTATGCACATAGTAAATAAAAATATCGCTGAGATGCTCATTGTTTGCTTGCCTTGTCATTTTGGTTATGGGAAAGCTCCTGTACCATGTGCAAGGGGTACCCCGTTGGCGGTTCTCAATGATATGCAAATACTTACAATGACAAGAACTTACATGGGCCCAAAGTTGAGTATGCATGAGGAGTGGCCCTCATATTCAAGGGACATGAGATTGTCAACTTATATTTTGTCAAGCATATACTCCATCTTTGTTCACTTTAACCTTAATCATATCAAGATGCTTATGATAGGGGCAATTAGGGCTCAAAGCTAGTTAGTACCATAATCTTTTGGAAGCTCTTTATGACTTGTAATCCCTGCTACCCTCTAAGAAGGGACCTTTCTCCTAGTTACCAGTTGAGTCAGTAAACCTACTTACTCTCTATCTCCAGCAAGCTTTTGAGTTATTGTGTTTCAAGCATTCATATGGTGATTTATTCAATCATGTTCTTCATCTTCCTTGTTTGCACAAAACTCTTATTGAAGGGATACGGGTAGGCTACACTAGCGCAAATCAAAAAATTTCTACCGTGTATACCAGGATTACTGTTGTCATAGATCACGGGATTACCACTAGACGCGCAGTTGCAGAATTGATGAAGCGCGTCGAGGAAGTGCAGACGTTCCACGTCTCCTCCTTGTCCTCGTCCCACGAGCAGCTCCCCTTGCGCGGCTCGTCCAAGCGCTCTGATCTGGCGCCTCCGAGGTATCCACACGTACAGGGTGGAAGCGTCAGATGCCGGACTGCTAGGTCCACGCGTGCAACACAGGTGTGAGGAGTGGCGGCTGAGAGTGATCTGAGGTCTCACGCCGGTCAGCTCGCCCCACCCTCTCTTATATAGGCGTCTCTAGTGGGCTTCTACATTAGCAGCCCATTAGTAGCCTAAGCCTGGTCTAATTCGGATCCAATCCTCATTAGGCTTCCAGCCCCTTAAGTGTGTGACCCTATAGGTTCATATGCGTATAGACATGACACGAATAGACTTATTCTGTCAATAGTTGGTAGCGGCCTCTAGCAAGACGTGCCAACTCCTAAACGCATACAAAGATCATATCGGACGAACCATCACAAGGTTTAGTACATGTCTTTCCCTTTGCCTCACGATATTTGGTCTAGCTCCGAGCTGACCTCCCTTTCTCGATACCGTGATTCGGAATCCCTTTACTAGGTTAACTCTTAACCATAGGTAGCACGGCCATGCATTTCTGGATCCGATCACTCGAGGGGCCCAGAGATATCTCTCTCAAGTAGAGAGGGGCAAATCTCATCTTGATTGACCATGTCTTGCAGCATGCTTCAGGACAAAGCCCGAAAGCTACCTTTATAACTACCCAGTTACGGTGCAGCGTTTGATAGCCCCAAAGTAGGTAGATCCACATCTCAAGTACATGCGACAATCTCAGGTCTAAGGACAAAACGTACACGATGTGTAGAGAGAGAGAGAGAGCTGTAACTAATTGCCAGTCTCAAGTTGGGTCAGTCCAACCCCATGTTCATAACATGTGTCCACATCATTGGTTTGACATCTCCATGTCTATGACTTGCGAAACATTATCATCAACCAATCGATGTGCTAGTCTAATATTCACGTGTGTCCTCACATGAACTCCGACTAGGGACAACTCTTAAATAACCATACAAGTATAGAGTTTCACAAACAATTCACGTAATTGCCAATCAATACAAGTTGCCTGATATGGATATTCAAGGAACATTACAATAACTCATGGATACATATGAAATATCATCATCTCTATGATTGCCTATAGGGCATATTTCCTTCACTTATTTATTGAGTATTACTTTGAAAGCCTTCACTTTTGAAAAACCTTTTTTTTTGAGAAAAGAGTGCTCCTGTTTTTAAAACTTCTACAAAAAGCTTTTTATGAAACTGTTTACCAGCTGTTCTCTGACCAGGAACAAGAGTTTGCCAATTCTGACTGCTGTACTTGGTTGCAAGCTAAGTTGTGCAATGGTAAGTCTGATGCTTCTTGTTCGTATTCTTTTATCCACACTTCACTCCATAAACTTGTGGACATGTTTAATGAGCTCAGTTTTCGCTTGGGGATAAGCGAAGGTCTAAGCTTGGGGGAGTTGATACGCCCAATTTGCATCACCTTTCTATATCATAATTTACCTCTATTCATTGATATATGTCTTATTATGAGGTATTACTTATGGCTTTTCATCTGTTTATGCATGTTGGATGATTCTTGGAGGATGGACTGCCGGAGTCTGAATTCTGATGGAAAAGAAGGCTTTTCGGTGCAATTTCGCAAAGATCATAAAAATACTAGAAAAATATGGGAAAATATTATTTTTCTAGAAGAATGAGGAAGCTAGAAGTAGGAGCGAAGAGGGGCCGCAGGGGGCCCACACCCCCTAGGCGCGGCCCCCCTAGGCCGCGCCTAGGGCAGGTGTGGCCCACCTGCCCGACTCTTGACTCCGCCCCTTTGCCCATATCTTACCTACGAAACCCTAAGTCCGGGGGAGAGACCACAAATAGATTTCCGCCGCCTCTGGGAGGGAAAACACCGAGAGAGAAAGATATCTCCGGTAGACAGATTTCTGCCGGGGGAATTCCTTCCCGGAGAGGGAAGACCGTCGCCATCAACACCATCATCAAGATAGGCTTCATCGATATCAGCATCATCATCCACACCATCATCTCCACCAGCACCATCATCACCACTCCGTCATGCTGTAACAATTGTGTTGGATATTGCTTTAGTTCTTAGGGGAAACTTTCCCGATGTTGATTACTATTGTAGTTGATGCTTGTGAGTGGAACCATTGGATTATTGTTTATGTTCAGATTGTGATCCATTACCATATCATCTTTGATCTTGATCCATATGATGTCTTGTGAGTAGTTCGTTGTGTTCTTGAGGACATGGGAGAAGTCATGTTGTTAGTAGTGAATTTGTGTTGAGTTATTATTCAATGGATTAGTAAGTTGTGGTGCTATTCTTCTAGTGGTGTCATGTGAACATCGACTACATGATACTTCACCATTTATGGGCATTGGGGAATGCATTGTGTATTTGGATACTAATTTTGGGGTTGCTGGAGTGACAGAAACCTGAACCCCCGTTAGGACACCTTTGCACAAGGGAGCGTAGGATCTCAGAGTTTAAGGATATGGTTAGATTTATATCTTAATTACTTTCCTGCAGTTACGGATGTTCGCAGGGGGTTTAATCACAAGTATGTATTAGTCCAAGTAAGGTCGGTATGTTAGCACATGTTCACCCACACAACACTTACAAACACCAAAGAAGAGTACTCAGCTATTTGAAGAGAAAGCACTTGACAGAATTCCCATGTGTCCTTGAGAACGTTTGGTCCTTATAAGTATTTCCACCGGCTTGTTCTTTGCTAAGAAAGGATTGGGCCACTTGCTCCGTTTGTTCGTTGTCTTTATTACTTGCTCTTTGTTTTGTTGACTTGTCAGAAAACCACTAAAAATCTGTTTGCTAAGTATTCACAGGGATTTCCTGCTCCATATCACTGTTCAACACCTTCTGCTCCTCGTTGGGATCGACACTCCTATTTATCGAAAGTACTACGATACACCCCCTATACTTGTGGGTCATCAGGTAGTAGTATCTCTTGCAGATGCTGCCGCAGCTAATGCTGCAGCTCGAACATCGATCGACTTCTCCGAGGCAACAGGGTTCATGGTGTCAGATTCTTGGGAGGGAGTGCCAAGGGGCTAGCCTACCCCATGGCATACCTATCGGTGGCAAGGACATAGGAGAAGATGGTATGCATGACATAGTTCTGGATGGGCTTGTCGAGGTACTCTGCGCCCCTTGCATGCGCCTATGAGTTGAAAAATGAGTGTGTTAGGGTTAAAATGTTGTTTACGAAGACATGTCTGCAGTGATCATAGCTGCAAACCTGAACATGTGCCTAGAAGTGCTCAGTGGCAAGGAGAATGGTGAAGGTGTCCTCATCCCATTGTGCTGCTAAGGTCTCTCTCATCTTGTTGATTTTGATCCAACACACCCTCCACTTCCTCAGGTGGTTGTACACCTGAGTGCCTGAGACCTCAGCACCACAATGCTCGAACAAAGATTTGGCGCATGCATTGAGATGGATCTCCTTGAACCCCTTCTAAGCACGGACGTTGATCTTCACTATCTCGCACATCTTGTTAAGCACGAATGTGGACATGTAAGGAATAAATTTCATGGTCCCCTTCATCTGCGCCTTCTTGAGCTTAGCCGCTACCTTAGACTCGATGGCGGCGACATAGGTCTGGACAGAAGTGTTAGCAGAGATGATGCCACCCTCTGGAATGGGTGACATCGATGACACTACCTGGTTCTGTGTGAGAAGCTGGCTATCATCCACATAATAATAGGGGATCTAGGAGTCCCCAATGGGGATCAAGCTAAAATGGTCGCAGAACGAGTCATACAACAAGGACACAATAATGACTCAAATGAATCAAGGTGCAAAAATATGGTGTTCTAATGGAGGAAACTAGCATATGCATCAAATTCATATCAATCTATCCACAAGATCGAGCTGAACACAGCCGAACCATCAGATCCTACCGATAAAATCCTACAAATATGGATGAAACCTACACCTGCCATTTGCACAACAGGCTACCGTGTACTTGAATGAAGCTACGAACTATAGCTCCTAACCCTAGCAGCTCTGTAGATCTAAGATAACCCTAGGTGGAAGTGGAGATGCTTACCGTCATCGTAGAAGGTGGCCGATACAGCTCAGCTATAGAGGAGGAGGAGGTAGTGCCCTTCACGCCACCATCGCTCATTGGAGAAGAAGAAGATGCTTACCTGGCGCGAACGGAGTGGGAAAGGAAGCTTTATCTAGGGGGAGGGGGAAATGGCAGGTGATTTTTCCCTAGTTGGGCGGGGGCGGTAGAAATAGGGGGTTTCGGCGGGAGAGATGAGCTCACCTCGTGCGCCGGCTTTTCGATGCATCCGAAAAGCTCACGCCCATCATCGTCCTCGGCCGTGCTCGTGCGAGGGGGCAGCGGTTTTGCATCTGCGGGGCACACGACAAGGGTGGCTCGCTGGAAACGGCCGAATCGACCGTAGTCGTTGGGTCTGGCTGTGGGATGCTTTAAGGTTCACGCCAGAGCATCCCAACCAAATCTGCAGGAAACCAAACGGTCCATTTTCTGCTCCGACGGCCTTGAAGGGTTCGCAGCAGAAAACAAAAATTTCTACCTACACGAACACGATCACCAAGATCTATACTATGTAGACATAAGTAACGGAGATGGAGAATGGAGTTAATACCCTTGAAGACCATGTCACGCCTTACGCAGGTAGGCGTATAGCAAGGAAGACAGCGCCCCAAGTGTTGCGCCTCGAAGCTCTACACACGTCCGGTGTAGGGACGTCTCTCGAGATCCAATCCAGCAGAGCAGCGGAAGAAGAAGGAAGTCGGACAGTACTGCGCACGACGGTAGTGCAGAGGTGGAGAACTAAACCAAGTAGCTAGATCCAATCTAATGGAGAGATCTTCTAGGGTTTAGGGGAAGAGGAGAGAACTTGTTTTTGGGATGCAAATAGAGGGGAGGGGGCTCCTATATTTATTGTAGGGAGGGTGCCAGGGTAAAAACCTAGGTCTTGGGGGTTGGCACCCCCAAGACACCACCGCTAGGGGAGGGCAGCCGCCGCCGACCCTGGTCCCCACCCCGTGGGTGGGAAACCCTAGGGTTTCGGCTGGTGTCCCCCTCTCTCTCCCTTAGGCACCTACCCTATGGGCCCTTCTAGAAGCGTCCCAATAGCAATAAGGCTGCCCATAAATATAAAATAAAATATGTTTTAATATTAATTCATCTAATTAATTTAAAACACATATATATTATATATTTCATACACCGAAACTCCTTTCGGTCCTCTTCCGATCATCATCGGATATTACCCAGAACCTTTCTGGTTTCTCTCTATCGTTTCTCCTTTGGTGCCGGTTCAATCCCAAAGCGTCCCCACCCTTAAGTGTGCCACCCATCAGCTTGGGATTTCTATGGATATGACCAAGCCTATTCTTGTATCAATGATCAACATCGGGACATGGATGCCATAATGATCCCCGTGCCCTCACGATTAATCTCATCGCTTGGACCTTAACTATGTAGTCATATTCCCTTTGCCATACGATACCTAGGTCATCCGAGATTTGATCTAAAGCATCTCCATACTTGTGTTCGATCTCGTTACCGATGAACTCGTTTACTCCTTCTCATGTCGTTGCATTCCATGATCCAATCATACGCTTGCAAGCTTTGTTAATACAACGTCACCGAGTTGTCCACGTGTATCTATCCGTTACTTGGATTGGCAAAATCCTGGTCTTGATAAAAACTCCTCAACCCATTTCTTTAGGAAACCCAATGATACATTTATGATCACCCTGTAACGGCTTGATAGTTGATATCATCAGTCTCTCTCTAAAACAATGATTATGCATTATCTCATAGTCAAAGGATATAAGCCACGATGTCTCTATGTTATCATCAATGACGAATGTTTAAGTAACTAGATATCATTGTGATTAACTTTAGGGTATCATTGTGATTAACTTTAGGGTGAATGTCTATCACATCATTCTCCAACGACACGATTGATGACTGCAAGTGCACAGATTGTTTGGAGCTAGTTTCGAAATAAAGACATCGATCCCACAGGGAGCAGGAGTCTGAAGTCTAATGGTTCTTAACTTAAATACTAAAATAGAAATGCGAAAATAAAGTTCCAAGTAACAAGATAATATGCGAATATTATGTAGAAAGGTGTTTTTGGGGGGTTTTTTGTATAAGAGAACAATAAGTAAAGTAAAACAAACTGAATGCAGAAGTAGGAATTGTGTATGTAAGAGAGATTTGAAACTGCAATGGGGAAAAGTGTTCTCAGGGATTAGCGGATACACCACTAGCATTATAAAGGGATAAGGTAAAGATTATTATCATGAACATTCTTAACTATGTATGTGTGGGAGGAACTCCGTATTTGGACAAATAGGCAGCAACCACTACTCACATCATCCTCATAACCACAACAGACAACAATCAACATCAATTGAATTACTGCGCTATTAAGGGACTTAATCCCGCAGAACGTATCCCATGGCATGGATAGTGTTCTGTGAGTTTTCTCGGTTCCCAAGTTGATACGTAAGGAGTTCCAACAACTTTGTATCCACTGTAAGTGCTAACACACCTCCGTCTACCAACAAGTAGTTCCCTCCATCAAGTCCCCACAAGAGGCAAATATTGAGAGGTCGACTTCTCCCGACATCAAGATGAAGACAATCTAACACATGGTCATAGCGATGAATATCATAATAAACTTTATATTATTTCAATCTCATGCTAGGGTTTCTTCATCTCCCCAAGAACTAATAATCTACTCAGACATGGAGGTAATCAACATCATGGAAAAAGTAATGGAATCTCTCATAGATGAATAGTACTTGTAGAAATCCACACCGAGTATGGAAATTACAACAAGATCTAGACAAGATATAGATGGGATGGATGGAGATGGTGTCGGTGCAGCGGTTGATGATGAATATCGATGCCTTAGCCTCCCGGATCTACGCAGAGCGAAGATGGCTCCCCGGTGGATGAGTTCCCCCTCCAGATGCCTTCCGGAGGTGAGGTTTTGGCGATTAGTTCTGTATGTCGTCTCCCTGATCTAGTTTCATGGGGTGTGTCAACACCCGGATTTTTAATCTCAGATGCCTATTATGCCATACATCGCAATCCCAGGATTACCATTTTCGCGAGACATAACAGATTTGGATATCACAGTACATCATCCATTACAAACCATACATAAGGTCTTACACAAATAAGGATCTCATGATCCAGTTCTTAATACAACTCAAGCAGCGGACTAATGTAATAGTAACGATACCGTGGGCGAAGCTCCATCTTCGGGGTCACAGGCAATGCTGACGATGGGAGATGATCCTAGTTGTCGTAACTTTCCTGCGGTCCTTCATCCTGGTACTCCTCTTCATAGTCTGGCCACGGGAATAGCCAGGGACAAAGCCATGAGTACTCTTTAAGTACTCGCAAACTAATACTAACAAGTTAAGGGGGTTTTTGTAGTAGGATGCTAAGCTCTAGGGTTATTTTGCAAAAATCCATATTTACCTCTACTAAGTTCAAAAGCAAAGAAAACTAGGTGAAAGTTTTATGACACCTAAGGGGGAATTTGAATTTCATATCACAACTCAGTTGTGGTCAAGTCAAGTCACAAATCATTTCATAAGTCATTTTGAAAACATCTCGGGGGAACAGTATGGCCACTCCAACTGTCCATAACCACGGACGCGGCTATTCGAATAGTTTGACACTCTGCAGAGATTGTACACTTTCACCACAACATTCGATACATCCGTCAGGAACAAATCCTGAATTCATCATACTCAGTATGCGGATAATCAATCCTAACCTTTCAATTACACGCCCTAGTATATGCACCTCTCCTGTGAGTTTAGCCTCCCAACCATGACCAACTGTCATCTTGGGTACTGCACAGGTGGACAATCTTCACAAGGTAGCCTCAGCTCAGACCTTGGCCGCGAGGGAACCCATACTAAGGTATATAAAGTTCCAGTCAAGCCCTACCCAATATTTGGGTATTGTGGTTGTACGGTAAAATTGGAATGGTATCGCATTCAGACAACCATCAGTTTTATAAAGGGTTAAGGCTCATGCCTCAAAATTTTCATCATCAAAATCATCTGGTGTTCGGAAACACATGTCAAAACATTTCAGTAGAATGACTCCTCATTCTAAGGTTTTCATAACCATTTTCACCAAGTATTCCCATCTAAAGTTGATCAAGTTTTATGCTTAGCACTAGCATCTACAAGTGGTGGTAACTACTAATGAGGGATGGTAAACAAGTGGAGATTTGCTAAGTTTAATCTCATGCCTTAGGATGACATCCAGATTATCTAACCTAGGCCAAGTTTTATGCTCTTTATGCTATCTTTAGTTATCTTTCTAGAATCTACCATTCACTATGTAAACTTGAATAGAAAGCTTTGATAAAGAAATAAAGTATAAAGCTTGCAAGTAAAACTAGGATTGGGTTATCAAGTGGGTATGCTCACATATGCTTAAAGCATATGGTTATCATAGTGACAAGCAAGTATTAGCTTGCGAGGAATGTTGGTATAAGCTTGCATAGGTAAAGTATCTTGCAAGTGTTAGCTTGCTCATTCAACTAGTAGTATTAGTTTTGCAAGGTTGCAATTATTGGCTTGCCTTGTGCAGAGCAGTGGTTGAAGTTCTCCTCGGCTTCCTCCTCGTAGTATCCTTCTTCCTCCTTGTATCCTTGGTCGGTACTAGCGTCTATAAATAAATACGAGGTACACAGTCACCAAACAATACTTAACTATTTTCAATCATCACACAAATGTAAACTATAGATGATCTAGCATCATCACTATCATTACAAGATTAAAGCATTTGTCTTATTTATTTTAATTTGAGAAAAGTAATTTCTACTCATTGAAAAACTACTTAAGATTTAATATTCTCCAACTCAAACATGGGATCATATTGACACATGTCATCACCACATATTTCAGTACATGGGAATGTGATTTAAAGTGGTGTCACAATTTAATAAGGTTTAACCTTTTTTATTTTAATTAAATAAAGTGACTAGAAATGCCTATGTGGCATTCTTCTATTACTTGAACATTATTTCTGCAAGTAAACCCATATGTTTTTATATATTCTGAAAGGTATGATCAAATGTGATTTTTGAGAGTTGGAATCAACTCAAAAGCTTTTATGGTTGAATTTTGAAAAATGTTTAAATGCAAAAAAGCTTCTTCCTTGTTATTTTTACCAAGGTTGATCCACAGATCCAAATGATTTGAATCCAATAGGCTTGGATTAAGAATTTCAGTACCTTTCTAACAAAATTGGTTTCATGCATTTTGGTTCATTGAATCAATCTGGGTTGATTTTTTAATATAGGTATAGAACTATGTTTGAAATTAAAAGAATAAAGCTTAATTTGAATTGTTGGGTCGCGCGGGAGGGTTAACTGGGCTGGCCCATTACACACAACGTGTACGAGGGCTGGTTAAGTGGCTATCCCCACGCGTCAGTGAGATGGGGAGGGGCGAAGCGGTATGGGGGCAGTGTGCATCGCACGATCTAACTCTAATCGGACGGCTATAGTTCATCGTCCACATCGGGCAGCGCCGGCGAGACAAAACCCTAACGCGGCAGTTGGGGGTCATGGGAGGCTCACCGGGGCTCAGGCGAGGGTCGGCGATGGGGGCGAACGACGAAGTCGACGATGACGGTTCTCCTGGTACTGGCAGCTCCTCCTGGGGCGGCTCCAATCGACAGCTCCTTCTCCAGCAACGGTGGGCTCCGGCCAAATTTCGGCGATGCACTGCTCGCCTTGCTCCGGGAGTGAGGTGGGGTGGTTCTGGGTGAGAGGGGAGTGAACTGGTGTGGCAAAAACGAGCGGTGAAGGCCTCTATTTATAGTGGCGAGAGGGGACCGATGGGCGCGGGCTGAGCTCGTCGTGGTCGACGGCACAAGCCACTACTGGCATGGGCAACGGTAGGGGCGGTGCTATGCTCCCTGCCGAAGCTCAATGGCGTGGTGGCTAGGCGTGGGGCGGTGCTGATCGATCGGAATGCTTCGACGCTCTAGGCGGGTCCGACAGAGGTATTGATAGCGCACAACGCGCATGGTCCGCGCGGCGGCGAACGTGCATGTCTGGCGGGGTGCTGGGGTGCTGGTGATCATCCCTGCAAGCGGCGAGGGCGGCACGCGGTCTATGGGTGCTGGTAGAGCGTGGCGCACGGGCGCGCTCTTGGCATGGCACATAGGCGTAGGGCACGGCGATTCTAGGGTGTTCCAGTGGCTTGCTGATCGTTGGCGTTGGACAGGGGGGTGGTGGTGGACGGTGGTTAGTGCTCCAAACATGTTAGCTAGACTTGGTGCTTCTCCTAGCTCTCTCTCGACATGTGGGTGGCAAGGTGAGGCTCGGCCTGCTCACCATTGATGTCAATGGCAAGCTCACAGTGGTGCTAGAGGTTGCTAACTAAGCTAGATGATCTACTAAATGTTTGTTGTGAGCTAGAGAGGGAACAAGTTAGGACAATTCACTGCTCACAATAGTGTTTGTTGTTTGTTTGATTTGAATCTGCAAAGTGTTTGATGAAATGGCCGCAAGAACTTTAAATTTGAAATTTGAATTAAAACTTTGTGGGTTTGCTAGGCACATGCTAGTGAGTATCTGGTTGGTTGGATTAGTCAAGGGGCATTGGTTTGGTTGGGTTTTGAAAATGGATGATCTTCACATATGAATAACATTCAATTTTGAATTGTGATTTAAATGGGGTTGCCAAATGTTTCTGCAAGTTTGAAAGGTGGGCCTTGATTCACTTTTACTAGTTCTATCAAGGGGTGAAAAGAATTGGGAAAGTTTCTGTTTGAAATCTTGGACTAGAAACACTCAAAGTGACCTAGTGAGCAAGATTGGCAAAAATGACCATTTGCTTTGTTTTTTATTTTGTTTTGTTTTGTTTCTGCATGGAAATGTTTTATATGATGTTGTTTTCACCTTTAAACCATTTCTTGCTATTTAGACTAATCACACAAGTCCATTCAAGCATTAATCAAATCATCACATTCACACATGCATTCATATGATTTTAATTAATCAAAGTTTTTGTTAACCCTAATTTTAGTGATTAGAGTTTGATGATCCTTGTTTTGTATTTTTGGGATGTTACAGGGTGAAACTATTTGAGGAGGCGGAGGCGGCGCCAAATATACGGCAGGAACTATACGGCCAGAAAATTTATTCCCGTCGTATAGTTGGTCGTTAAACCTTTTGTATACTTTGTTCGCTTCAGGTTTACTTCTAGTTTTATTCATATTTCTCAAATAAGTGATTTATGTTGTTTTTGACTCCTTTTCACTCCAGTACAACTGCTCCAAGAATTATGTCCACTGTGTCCATCATATGTCTTGATCCTGATGAAAATAGACATAAAATGCATGTGAGCGCCGTAAAATACCAAGATCCTACTACTACAATGCAAAATAATAATATAAAAATGATGCAAATATGCACTCATCAACTTACCGAAGCTTAGACTCTTGCTCGTCCCGACCAAGCTTTTATTAATGGATGTGATCCTCATATTCATGAAGCTGAGTCAATAAAATAAATGAGGCAGTTGCAGCATGTGTTTATCATATATGATACATAGGAACAAGTTCATGAATAGTTCCTTACTTGAACCATCCGAATAATATTAACAGGATTCCACACCTTAGCATTTAATAGCTCACAAAAGAATACTCTCAACATGATGTAAAAGTATTCGGTTTGACCAAATGAGTTAGCAAGGTAGTACCAAGTGTTTTAGGATTAACACATTCACTTGGGATTCAAAATCTCAAACGTTTCTTTGTCTCACCACAAGACAATGGTGTATTACTATTTGCTCTTTGCACATTCGCTCTTTTTATTCTTTCTTTCTTTATATATATATATATGCTCACAATTTTGTTTAAGTGTAGTGCAAAGGATCTAGCCATATATTACACTTCATGTAGGAATTCAAAGTTTTACAATCTCAATTACCAAATTCCAATTGTATATGAAGCATCTTTGTGACTTGAAGACTCTACCTTGACTTGTTATCACTCTAATTTGATAGCACTCTTTAATATTACTTTGTTCAAGGTTTCTTTCTCAACTTGACTGATCATATATATTTTTTCTTTCTTTATAAATCAAGCCATGAACTTACAATATATTGACTAAATTATGTTTGTATGTTCCATTAATACCAATGGTGCGGAAGACTCCTATTGCTATCATCAAGTGCAAGTAAAACTATACTCAAGCCATTCATATATCTAATAAGACAAGCACAAACTCAATAATGCTCCATATTTAATAATAAACTCGGAATTTCATAAAAGGGATCGACTATTCCTGAAGGGAATTCTAATGATGCATGCTTTATTTCTAAACTCAAACTAATGCAAAATTAAAATAGTAATGTAAAACTTATAAGATAGATTACAAGGTCTTAAAGATCTCCCCAATCTTGGAATCAAGTCAGGCGGGATAAAATAATCCCTCACGATTATTTGATACCGTGATTATTGTAGATCACTGTGGAGCCATGTCATGTAGCACTGTGGTGCGCAGCTTCTTGTTGGTATCCTCCAGGGCAGTGATGTGGTTGTAGCACCTGTGCAAGTCAGATTCCAAGGTGTCCACCTTATCTGCAAGTTGAGTCACCAATGGGAGAAGATCATCCTTCTTATCTATATCCTTGAGGCGGTGTCGGACCTCAACGCGATGGAGTAGATCCTTCTTCTGATATATATCTAGAGCTCACATGTGGTCCTTGGTCCTGGGAACAACTTCTTCTTCCTCATCCATTATTGATGGATCGGGGAAGTAGAAAATATTACTCCACTCTTCTTGAGGCGTCACCCTCATACGAGCGCCAGTGGTAGGCCTCGAGTGGGGAACTATCGGTTCCTTGCTAGCACTTGCAGCAATGTTAGGTATTTCCTTATGCTTGTGCGGCCTGGGGTCCGTGGTGATGAACTTGACTATCTCCACATGCCCTTTTCCATGCGGCTTGTGACCTTCTCTCTCTTGTTGAGCTCTCTTCATTGCCTCCCAGTTGGTCTACGGACAATCATAGACATCACGGCTGATGTAGATGTCACCCCAATCTTCATCGACATCACTTTTGTAGAAGCTTGGCTCGACGTACTCCTTGTACCTCGAGCTAAACCTCTCCGCGTCCTCGTTGCCGTCCTCCATGGACGGGCTGCGAGAGTGGTCCCTGGGAGGAGCAATGAGACCCATAGGTTTTCCATGGCCTGGGACGGGGTAAAGCATGGCTAGATTGGTTCCTGGTGATTATGATTAGAGAGGAAAAAATGGCAGTATATAAGAGGGGTCAGAGGTCGATAAATCTCACGAGAAACACCAAATTCTCGCCCAAGAAAAGAATATTAACAAAATAGGAAAATAAATCGCGATTTTGGAGGAGTCCTGCCGCGTAACGACCAACTATATGGTCGCGGCCCGTATAGCTCCAGCCGTATAGTTGGTTCCGGGCATATATTT
This sequence comes from Avena longiglumis, assembly GCA_030063025.1. Classification (NCBI taxonomy): domain Eukaryota; kingdom Viridiplantae; phylum Streptophyta; class Magnoliopsida; order Poales; family Poaceae; genus Avena; species Avena longiglumis. The sequence continues at coordinate 446,957,939 of CP125974.1, read as the reverse complement.
CTGAATATATCGACCCAAGGTCGATTTATTTACCGACTTGGAACTAACAAAACCATTTTTTTAGATGAATAAAAACGAAAAAGGGGTTGAACCATCCAGAAATTTTAACAACCAACTATACGACGTGAGGTTTTTCCTCCGGCCGTATAGTTCCCAGAGGCCGAAAAATTATTTTTCGAAGGGGGTACAATGTCTTTAACGACCAAATATACGGCGAGAGATTTTTCTCTGGCAGTATAGTTGCACCCGTATAGTTACAAAAACCCCTAAAAAACTTCAGAAAAACAAGAGAAATTCAAAGGCAAAAAAATTATTAGTAAAAACTGTGAAAGCAAATCACTTATTTAGAGTAAGAAAACTTACCTTGCACTTACCGTTTATTTATTCGGGGATGACGAGCTCCTCCAGCAATAAGGACTTTTTATCTTTTGGAGGGATTGACCTTAGTTCATCTAATAATTCTCGTAAACGAAAATCACCAGGACTAAAGCCCCTCTCGATAAGATTGGTGCCTTACTGAGCAAATATGGACACTCCATCCAACATCTTTATTTCTTGCCTCTGCATAATCTGCAACTTAAATTCTTGAAGTAAAAGAATCCAACAGATCAGTCTTGGCTTATGGTTTTTTCTCTCAAGTAGTTCCTTTAAGCCATCATGATCCGTATGAACTCTTACTTTTGCATCAACTATATAAGAACGAAATTTATCGCAAGATAAAAATATAGCAAAAAGTTCTCTTTCTTCCTTGGGATAATTCTTTTGAGCACTATTCAGAGTTATACTAGCATGATGTATAATATTAAATCTGCAACCTATATGTTGTCCCAGAATTACTCCTAGAACATCGTCACTAGCTTCACATATTAAATCAAAAGTCATATCCCAAATATATGGTTTAATGGTAGGAGCGCGGGATAAAGCATTTTTAAGTTTATCAAAGGCTACAAGGCATTTATCATAAAAATTGAATCTCACTCCGTTTTGCAATAGGTTAGTCAAAGGTTTAGATATTCCAGAAAAAATCCTAATGAACCTTCTATAAAATCCCACATGACCAAGAAAACTTCTTATACCTTTTATATCCCTTGGTTGTGGCATTCTCTCAATTCTTCAACCTTAGCTCTGTCGACTTCAATACCCTTACCTGATACCTTATGTCCAAGGACCATGCCTTCTTTGACCATGAAATGGCACTTCTCCCAGTTTAGAACAAGATTAGTTTCTTCACAACGCTGCAAAACTCTTTTGAGATTGTCCAAGCAACTAGTAAATGAAGTTCCATAGACAGAAAAGACATCCATAAATACTTCCATTATCAGTTCTACAAAATTCGCAAAAATAGCAGTCATGCATCTTTGAAAACTAGCTGGAGCATTGCATAAACCAAAAGGCCTGCATAGGTAAGCATGTAAACCATAAGGACTAATGAAAGTTTTTTTAAGTTGGTCATCGGGATGAACAACTATTTGGGAAAAACCAGAGTATCCATCCAAGTAGCCAAAATGAGTGTGGTAAAGGATAGTGATCTTTCCTAGATTCTTTATTCAATTTTTTAAAATCTATGCACATCCTATGTCCAACAACAGTGCTAGTAGGTATCAATTCATTGTTTTCATTAGGAACAACAGTAAAATCGCCCTTCTTAGGAACACAATGAACAAGACTTACCCATTAACTTTATTTTACATGATGGATTATACCTGCATCCAGTAGGCATACTATTTATTTTCTTACCACTTCCTTCATTTCGGGCTTCAACTATCTATTAAATTCTGCAACTGGTTTAGCACCTTCCTCCATAAATATTCAATGGACGGTTATCATGGGACTAATTCCTTTCAAATCATCCATTGAATACCCAAAGGCCTTGTGATGCTCCTTGAGTACTTTCATGAGTTCTTATTCTTCATCCCCTGAAAGTTTAACACTAACAATAACAGGAAATTTATTGGCATCGTCCAAAAATCTATATTTAAGATTACCCGGTAAAGTCTTCAATTCTGGCGGTGGTAATTCCTCATCCCCTCTCTTGTTTGGCTCTTCAAAAGCCTCATCAGTTGGAGGCCCTAAAATGGGGAGTGAATCGAATTAACTTTCTAGTTCTTCTAGGGACCTGTCCTCCATAATTATTTCTTCACAATTTGAGTCTTCATTTGTTTCTTCTTCTTGATTACTAAAGAAAAGAGCCGCCATCTCCTCAATAGTTTTTTCTTTCTCTTCTTCGTGTATTTGTAGAGGTATGTCTTTAAATTTGGAAAAGTGGAATTCTTTTTCCGCCTTCCTAAGCTTAAGAGACACAATCTCCTTCTTGAAATCAACTTGGGAGCCTATTCGCTCAAAATTTTTGTTCCAAATATAATTGGGTAAAGAGTGTCAGATGACATATCAACAACTACAAAATCGATAGGAATTTTTTATTGCCAATTGTGATAGTTGCATCATCAACCACTCCCATTGGAATTCTAAGATTTTTATTGGACAACATGATTGTCATATTAGTATTTTATATTGTAGCAGGTACTATCTCTTCTTTTATTTCTAAATAAAAATCATAAGATATAACATTAACTGCGGTGCCTAGATCACATAAACCATAATGTGAGGTCCCTTTAAATATGCACGGAAGAATAGGCTTACCCACATCTTTTACCTTAGTTTTACCTTGAACCAATATGGAATTCTCTTCATCAAGTTTAACTATGTTGCAATGTGCATACATAACCATAATTGCTTCCTTTGTTACCTCTTCATATTTGGTTTCATTCAGATGTTCCTTGACTTCGGGCATGCTTTCCTCTTCTTCTTCTCCTGTACTGCTTTAACCTGTTCATATTCCACAATATGCTTTTGCGTAGTGTTAGGGAAAGGTATCTCATATATTGGTTCTAGGGAGGCTAGTTTTGCTGTAACTTCTCTTTTATTTTCAGGTTTGGGTGGTGGATTGTACTTGACCGAACCCTCTTTTGGAACTTTGATGTGTTTTGTGAAAGCTTTAACAACATTCAACACAAGATCTGAATCCAAATAAAGTTCTTTAGATAGTTCATTAATGTGGCCTTTTTTATTATAGTCATGAATACACTCATAATCTATTTCTATGCCTCCTTCGCTTCCTAGACCAAAATTCCATGAAACTCTATGATCACAAATTCTATTAAGTAAATCCCAAGCTTTAGTTATAGGCAGATTCATAAAAGCTCCTCTCACGCAAGAGTCTAGTTCAATTTTATTAGGTTCAATTAAACCGCCATAAAAGATATGCAATAAATACCATTCAGGCAAGTCATGACAAGGACATTGATTTAATAAATCTTTAAATCTTATATAAGCTTTTACTAGTCCTTCATTAGGATGATTTCTCCAAGTCATTATAAGACACCTGATTCCAAAAGATTTTGATAAAGGATAATACTTTGCTAGAAACTCACAATCTAAGTTATCCCAAGTAGTATTGGATTCTGGGGGTAAAGATCTATACCATGAGAGAGCTGTGCTAGTCAAAGTCTGACTAAAAAGTTTAACCCTTACCTCACTAGCAGTATACCCCGTTAGTTGAAAAGGGCCACATATATCTTTAAAGCATTCAATATTCTCATATGGATAAGGATCTTCTTCATCTCCTGTAAATTGCTTCTTGTGTAGAATACCAAGTAGTAGAGGATTTATTTCAAGCCCCCTTGTCTTATCGTTGGAGTTGTCTCTTTTATAAATATCATAGGTGGCTGAGTGGGTTAGCACTAGTCATATGCTCAAACTCCATCATGTTGGTGGAAACCTGTAACTCAAAACAAAACTTAGCAAGACTAAACTAAATAAGCAAAAACTAAAAGACCTACAACGCTTAGCTCCCCGGCAACAACGCTAGAAAATAGCTTGATGACTGCAAGTGCACAGATTGTTTGTAGCTAGTTTCGAAATAAATATATCGATCCCACGGGGAGCAGGAGTCTGAAGTCTAATGGTTCTTAAATTAGATACTAAAATAAAAATGCTATAATAAAGTTCTAAGTAACAAGTAATAAGCGAATATTATGTAGAAAGGTTTTTTTGGGGTTTTGGTATAAGAGAACAATAAGTAAAGTAAAACAAACTGAATGCATAAAGTAGGAATCATGTGTGTAAGAGAGATTTGAAACTGCAATGGGGAAAATCATTCTGAGGAATTAGCGGATACGCCACTAGCATTATAAAGGGCTAAGGTAAAGATTATTATCATGAACATTCTTAACTATGTATGTGTGGGAGGAACTCCGTATTTGGACAAATAGGCACCGACCACTGCTCACGTCATCCTCATAACCACAACAGACAACAATCAAGATTAATTGAATTACTGCGCTATTAAGGGACTTAATCCCGCAGGATGTATCCCATGCCATTGTAAGTGCTAACACATCTCTGTCTACCAACAAATAGTTCCCTCCATCAAGTCCCCACACAAGGAAAATATTGAGAGGTCAACTTCTACCAACATCAAGATGAAGACAATCTAACACATGGTCACAACGGTTAATATCATAATAAACTGTATCTTATTTCAATCTCATGCTAGGGTTTCTCCATCTTCCCAAGAACTAATGATCTGCTCAGACATGGAGGCAATAAACATCATGGCAAAAGTAATGGAATCTATCATAGATGAATAGTACTTGTATAAATACACAAGAGTACGGAAATTACAACAAGATCTAGAGAATATGTAGATGGGATGGATGGAGATGGTGGTGATGTAGCGGTCAATGATGAAGATCGATGTCTTAGCCTCCCGGATCTGCGCACGGAAAAGATGGATCCCCGGTGGATGAGTTCCCCCTCCAGATGCCTTCCAGAGGTGAGATTTCGGCGATTTCTGATAGTTTTGTATGTCGTCTCCCTGATCCAGTTGAACGGGGTGAAACTATATGAGGAGGCGGAGGCGGCACCAACTATACAGCAGGAACTATACAGCCGATGTAGCATCCCAGCATTAGAGCTTAGAAATAAGCTGAACATAGATGTGTGCATTGCATTTATGCATAGAAAATCCGAATATTTTTCATGCTTTTGAACAAAACTTGTCAACGTGATTGAAGCTTCTCTTAACTAGATGGAATTGAAGTAGATCATCAAGTTGATTGCGATAAGTTTCAATATGACCTTTGCTAAAACCTTATTTTGGGTAAGGGAGATTTGATCTAAGGGTAGATCAAATGTAATAGAAGTTAAACCCTAATACATTACTTAATGATTTATATTTGATCCTTAGGTGATCATATGTAGTATTCATTACAATAACTCATGAATACCCAGTTTAGAATAAAACTCAAGTAACAAGAATTTAATAACTAAATCTTGACCTATCTTCTCATCTATTTCTACCATGAGTATCATGGTAATACCTAAGCTTCACTCTTTAGTAAGATTGAGTAGGAAAGAAACCAAGCCAAGATCATTCACCATATATCTTTCTGCCCATATCAATTATTATCATCTCTATTGGATCTTATTCTAATATCTGTTGTTCATCAATGTTGAGTAATCAACTATTTATTCACCAATTCTTAACCTATCAATCTTGACCTAGCAATTCTTGTCCTTATAATAGCATTCACTTTAGTCCTTTAGAGAAAGAAGTAAGAAGAGGTAAATAGTAATGCTAGTTTTAGATATCATCTATAGGATAGGAGTGATTGAAGAGAATCAAATCAATATGATAATTGATGGAGTTAACTCACTCCTGAAATGATAGAAGAGTTATTGGTATATATAAGTATATGGTGATAAAGAAGATTACAAGGTTGAACCCTGAAGAAAGTTACCAGGAGTAATCCTATTGGATCAAGTAGGTTTAGTCAATGAATAATATCTCTTAGTCCAATAGAGATAAACAGAATATAATTATAATACAACTGTAATGTTGTATGGATGAAATCCTTGATTAGCCAACTGTAAACCTAAACCATAAAGGATCAAAGGATTATAATGATCATGCTTTAGTCACCAAGATTGAATGCTTATATCATGTATAAGTGACATTGGTGGATAGAACATGAACCCTAGTATAAATATGTATCCTAAGTCAACCATGATAAGTCACCATGATAGGATGTGAAGTTTGAATATAAGCTACTGGGGTAAAGTGGATATAAGATAATATGACTAAGCTAAAGCCAGAGTAGCATGGAGTTATTGAAGTAGTGTTATTTCTCTTAAAGGATAGTAAACTTTTGAGGAGAGTAGTTTGATATATACATCTACTGGAGTAATATTAGTGGTGGATGATTAAGGAAGTGTATAAATGGAGTTAGAAGTAACTGCTTGTTGGATTGGAGATTATCAGCAGTAGAGTAGTTGATATAACCAAGTATGGATATGAGAAGATTATGAAAGCTTTAGAGTCAAGCTCATTAGATTTACAAATGGATTTAGAAGAATAAAAGGTGGATAAGAATATTCTGGTAAAGCAAAGCTCATCATGTTAGCACATGATGATGGATATGAAGAAGTAGTATATCTAGGAAAGGAATTCCTTAATTAGAAGTCCATGATTGTGAATTATGGAAGATAGAAATTCTTGCTAAACACTAAACCCTAAATCTTTAACCAAACATAATATCCCATTCATCTGATTGATTTATCATCTTGTTTCCACAATGGTTTATAGGAATATTTCCTATAACAAATCACTTAAGCACATCTTTGTCAGTCCTAACTATCATACTTAAATGTGCTTAGGAGTTATCCTTATCAAATCCTTTTCATAAGACATTCCAGATAATAACTTTCTATTTTAAAGGGTGATATCATTAAAGATTACAAACATAAAGACAATATTTTTAGCCATTAATCTTTATTCACATCAACAAAAGAATATAAGTATATTAAGAACTCTAAACCCTAGGGTAAGAATTTGCAATTAAAACCCTAACTTCTATGTTAGTTCTAATAAAATATATACATTGCTATTTCCTAGATTCATGGGAATAATATTAACCATATTAATTCTTTAGTATATCATGCATCAAATAATGATATAGGATCATAATATAAAAAAAATCCCTCCAAACTCTAAATTAACTAGAACTAAGTTTTATAAATAAATAAGGAAATATCATATAATAAATCCATGGTTTATTATAGAAAGAAAATTAATAACAAAGGCCTTTCCAAAATATCAAAAAGGGGTTCATATTAAGAAAATAAAGAAATATAACAAAATATAATAAAAGTTCACTAAATGATACTAAACACATTCCAATATTGATACAATTATTTAGAAAATAAATTCTATAAAGAAAGATTCCAAAAAAATGAAAAATACAAATATGAAAAATGAAACAAAAAATGTAAAACAAAAAGAAAAAAATAGAGGAAACAGTTTCTAGCCAGTGGCCCAACTTCCCTCCTTCTTATATGTCGCCCACGTATAGCCCACAAAGGCCCAGCAGCCAGCCCAGCTTATCCTTCTCTCTGGCTGACCGGTAGACCGCCAAGGGACTGCGGGTTGAGTCTAAAGTTTCACCAGGGGGTTTTCCGCAAAATCGCAAACCGTCGTCTTCCTCGCGACGTCACAAGCTGCTGCCTGTCGGCATCGCAGCCGTCCGTCGCCGCGCCGTGACGTCCTTCTCCATTCAGATTCGTGTCGCCGCTGATCAACGCCTATAACAATCTTCAGCGCCATCATCAAGGAACCCTAGACCCAATTCCCCTTCTCCCTCCTCAATTTCCTCTTTGACCGAACCCTAGTTCCAGCCAGGGCTGTCCGTTGTTGACATTTCCGGCCATCCCGAGCTTCGTCGTGATTCCTCGTTGAACTCTGTCGATTTCCCCAGTCAGCGCGAGCCGAAGAAGTCCCGAGCGCTGCAATTGGCACCTTCGTTCCCAACTCCGGTCGCCGTCCTCCCCGTTGATTCCGGCTACCCCGAGCCTTCCCGAGCCCACTGACGGCATCCTGGTGAGCCACTGGTTCTTCCAGTACATTTGGTTCTCTGTATTTTGCTCTAGTTCGCTCCCACCACAAGCACCCGACATCGCCGTCGTTGCCCAACTTCCGGTGACCATTAACTAGCGGTGCCGCCACTGTTAGGTTCCCCGCCGTGCCCTATTTCCGATAAGAATAACCACTGCCCCCCGCGCTCACCAAATCGTGAGATCAACCATCGATCTGAGAGGATCAGCTCCGGTGACGTCATTCTCGCGTCATCCCATGCCTAGTCAGCCAGTTTGACCTAGTATTTGCACGAGTGGCAGATGATGTGGCCACTGGCCCACTAGTCAGTGACTAGGGTGGGTTTAGCTTCAGTATAAAAAGTATTTCTGTTTAGGAAATGGAGAAACATTATAAGATAAAATATAAATATTTCTAAAATGTAATAAAATGATTAAATCTTGTAAATTCAATAACTTTTGTTTTATAATTCAGAAAAATACGTTTAATATACGAAATTTTTTAGAAAAATAAAATCTATAACATTAAAGTATTATCAAACATTATTATGTTAACCATTTAAATAATTATTGTTTAATAAAGATTCTATAAGTATTAACACTTTGGAAATTTATATTTTAATATTAGAAAATGTTAAAAAAATATAAATTAAATACCAAAAATCTTAGAAAAATAAGAACTACAATTTAAAACTATAATCATGTATTATTATTTTACTTAATTAAATATTGATTATTTATTAAGTATTTATAAAGTAGTAAATTTTATAAAAATCATATCTTATTATTTATAAATCACAAAAATAAATGTAATATACAAAATTGATCACAAAAATAATACTTACATGTTAAAAATATAATATACCACTTTTGAGTTAAATAAAAATTTAAATACTTTAATAAACTTAATTTAAACCTATTTCCTGGGTTATTAATTCATATAATGGTAAATATTTTTTTTAATATTTCTAAACTTTCCAATTTAGGTCTAATAAGTAATAACAGTCTTAAATATTTAGAAGATATAGTCAAATTGGTCCAACACATTTTAAATACAATTTTATTGAATTATCCTTTAACCATATGTGTAGTTTATTTCCAAAAAGGATCTTTAACCATTATAAAACCTTCAAGAATGACATTTTAACCAAATAAAATATTTTACCATTATTTCACTCATAACTATATAATGGACTAAATCCAGAGATAATTCATAAGTAGTAAATATTATTGTTTACTTATTCACAAGCCATAACCATACCCTTATAAAGAGATAAATCCTTTTATACATTTATAAGGTTAGGAAATCACTATTAAAAAAGAAATGTTACCATTCTTAAAGTATCCTTATTGAAACATTATGAAGTGAACAAAGTACAATTATCATAAGCATTACATCCTAAGTCCATCTATGTCTTTAAAATTAACTTTAGTCTACAAGACTTTAAATCTTATGCTAAAGATATTGTTATGTGTTTTATAGTTAACTTTGGCCTGTTATAATTAAGTTATAAAGCATCTCAAATCCAAACTATCCAAGCAAGCATAAAAAACATTAATCACATTCTATTAATCCTATTCTAAAAACTATCAGGATTGTTTAAACCTTAATAAAGAAATCTTTTCTTAAAAAGTTATTCGTTTTGCCACTTAAGTCAACAGATGACAATTAATCGTAATCACATTACTTTATACTTTACTTGTATACTTAGGGTTGATAACACTTAAGTTCGTTACAAGTGACATTACTTGTAAGGTAAAAATTTAAAGATGAACAATTATAATATGAGCAATCTTGAGTAGCATTTCACATTTGTGTGTATCTCATTGTTTTATGATGTTATAATTACATGTTGTTTCACACACAATCACAAGCCTTAATAAGAAGCACAAATATGAAACTTATCTAAAAGGATAACACATTCTAACAAGAACCATTTCCAGTTTCCAAACCCTAGATCAACGTTATCCCCGGGATTCGAGTTTACAAAATTGCATTACATTACTTATGCATAATAGCATCTTGCTTCTTTAAACATTAGTCCTTACCGGACCAATGATGCTGATTTCAGATATTGGATCTTATATTGTCTTGAAGACCTTGAGTGCATAATCTTGCAATCACAAAAGGCAAGTTCACACTTGCTCATGTCCTTTGATTATTTTCTATAAAGTATTTTGCAAATCCAGTGTTGACATCATCTGCATTTGAAAAAGGTCAGAAAACACTATTTTTATAATAATATGATTATAGGTTATTTGACATGAGGTAATAACCTAATATGAAAGTTCTAGTGGTAAAGGAACATAATATCTAGGAATTAACAACCAATGTCGCGAGTGATTCTTGCGCCGTATATTACGCGTTAACCATGAGATTTGGAATGGGACGGAGAAGTCAGTTGTATCCTTTTCCTTTCGTATGGAGGCAAGACTACCATAACATGACGTTGTGATTCCTTTGTGCGGATCCAACATATGGGTGGGCACCCTTAGGCCCCGCATTTTTGGTGTCTAGATTATCTATGAGTGGCTGTCGGGGGTTTAGCCGAACCTATAAGGTACTTACCTAGGCATCACCAGCTCATAGAGTCTTCGGGACTCATCAGGGTTTTAGCCTGCCCGAAAGGGGGCTTAACGGAGGTGAGCCAGCCCCGAAGGATCGTGCAGACATATGGGGTCGCGGAGAGGGCAATGATTGGCTTGGATCTTAGTCTGGGCCTCACACCAAGGAAATGTGAACGAACATACAATTCTGATGTGCAACAAAGCTAAGATCTCTCATGGGAAAAGTAACGCACCTCTGCAGAGTGTAAGAATTGTAACTTGTTACTTCCTGTTCCGGGAAGGAGCTGCAAACGCGGCGGGAAAGGAACTCCATGAAAGTTCTGGTAAACCCGTGAAGGCTGACAGACATAGCTTTTCAGAATAAAAGCAACCTTTGAAGAAATGTTTACGAAAACCTGCATTGCCTACGACCTATGGTCTGTGGTTGTAGATATAGTGCATCAAACACTCCTTTTCTAGTGAACTTGCTGAGTACGCTCGTACTCAACGTATCTTCTTAACCCTTGCTAGATTCTGAAGCCATTAAGACGACGTCTACATCAAGTCATGCTCCAGGAATCATCATAAAAATCTAAAGCTCTTCAATAAAGTCAAGAAAGTCAACATATACATCAACTCAAGTGAAGACGAAGTTACTAATTAGTTGGGAATATCATTTCTAGCTTTAGAACCTATTTCTGTAGTGTATTGTAATAGCAGCAATGACAGACCAATAGTTCAGATACTAGTCTTATTAGTATGATAATTTTTGAGTTTTTTATTTCTGATTCTTCTTTGTAAGAAGTTTCTTTCTCTCTCTTTAATCTAGAGTGCTCTCTGGATCTTGTGTAAAGAGTTGAGTTGTAACCTATAGTCATGTCTTGGACCTGCTTTGTTTCTGTTGTACCACTCTGAGGGATGTAATACTAGTGAACGGTGTTTCATTTGTGTTATGTCAGCGACTATAGTGTACTACATCATGCAGTGGTATGCTGGGTCACCACAGCCGAAAATTTTATTTCCGCCGTATAGTTGGTCGTTAAACCTTCTGTATACTTTGTTCGCTTCAGGTTTTCTTCTGGTGTTATTGATATTTCTCAAATAAGAGATTTATGTTGTTTTTTACTTCTTTTCACTCTAGTACAACTGCTTCAAGAATTGTGCCCACTTTATCCACCATATGTCTTGATCCTGATGAAAATAGATACAAAAGATGCGCGCGAGCGCCGTAAAATAACAAGATCCTACTACTATCATGCAAAATAATAATATAAAACATGATGCAAATATGCACTCATCAGTGAACTCATTGTCAATCGACACTATCACCATGATCTCGAAATATAAGATCATCACTTTCCCAATGAGCTAGTTTACTAGAGGTAACTAGAGACCTGGTTGTTTATATATCACACGTGTATTAACGTTTTGTATTAATACAGCTATAGCATGGTAATAAACGTATTATGAACAAGATATATATAAAATAAAAACTCTTTATTATTTGCCTCTATGGCATATCTCCTTTAGGCATGTCCGGGCTTCATGCAGGCTACCAAACGCGCTCTGAGAGAAGAATGACATGCAGAGGAGGAAATGATTTCTGGTTGTCCTTAGTCAAAAGCAAGTAATAGTTGTACCCATGGAATCTAATGCATTAGGGCATCTCCACCGGCTCTCCCGTCCGAGTGTGTCCGAAATCATCCGCACGGACGCACCGGACGTGTGCGGCACCCCAGCAGCCTGACCCATCCGGAAAAACGCGTCCGGATCGACCCATCCGTGCATCTAATCTGGGCCTCGATTGCGTCAGCTCGGACAGCGCGCTTGTCCGAGCGCGTCCTCCCTTTATCTTTGGCGGTCCCTCCCGCCAGTGGCACAGAAACCACACCACTTCTCCCTCCAAAAAACCTCTCCCAAATTTATGTTGGCAGGAGCGAGAGGGAATGCGATGGATTACACCGCCATGGTTGATGTTGCGTCCTCCAGCATTCCCGCCGCGAAGAAGCGCGGCCGGCTGAATAAGCCTGCAAAGTACCAGACACTTGAGGAGCGTAAGATCGAGTCGGACAAGCGTGCTGGCCGGCGTGTAGCAGCGGGAAATCGACGCGTCGCTGCTAGACTCGAGACGGAGCATCGGGAGAAGAAGGAGCGCCTCCTCGCCACCCAGAACAGGTCGACACCAACGAGATGGCAGTGAGTGCTGCTAGGTGTGCCGCCAACATGATCAAGCGGGAGGCGATGACCGCCGCTTTCGGTGGTGCGGTCTCTCTTCCCGGGTTGGCCACGCCCGACACGTCTTCTACCAGATCCATCACTTCCACGCCTAGCGGTAGGCCACCAGCTCAGCCCAGGACGACATGGCCGCACACACCCTCGCTTGGAGGCCACTAGTTGTCCTGGTTCAACCATCCCCACATGGCATCGTCGGAGGCGGGAGAGCTCGCCATCGACCTGAACCGCACTCCATCCAACGCGGATGCAACCCTGGAGGCGTCAACGAAGCGGTGGTCCATCTCTACCGTGAACATGCCGACGCCAGTCAACCAGTTAGGCGAAATGCGAGCCGAGCCGTGGCCACGGAATACACGGTATGATTGCCACATTTCTTCACCATTGCTAGTGCACTACTCTCGCCGCTTTATGATGGAAAATTTGGGTGTAGGATTTCGTGGTTAACGACGACGAGGACGTCATGCATGGCATGATAAACGAGGGTGGACACGAATATGCCGACGACGGCAAGGCCAAGCCGGATACGCAACAAGAGACCCAACAAGATGCCTGCAACATTACGGACGAGACATTGTTTGGGAACGATGGCACTTCCATGGGCGAGGGTGTCATGGACGCATCGTTGTCCGCTTCACTTGCGGCCTCTCTTGTTGACGACAATAAGGTGAGCGACGAACCGCAGGCTACACCCCCGTCGAGGATAAGCTCTTATGCAAGGCATGGATGGAGATTTCACAAGATCCACTATGCGTCGCTGAGAAAAAGGGCTTTGCCTATTGGAAGAAGGTGGGCAGGTTCTTCCATGAGCATAGAAAATTTGGGAATGATGCATTTTTTAGCGATCAAAACGATCTCTCCCTCTCCAAGCGTTGGGGCACCATCCATACCGACTGTAGCAAGTTCCAAGGCTCCTACAAGATGGTGACGAAAAGGAAAATAAACGGCATGCAGCCGGTTGACGTGGTAAAACCTCTTCCTCTCTTTGTCGATGTCTTGCATTTGTGTTGACCCATTGTTGGCATCCATATGTGTAGGTATTGAAAGCAATGGTGCACTTCAAGACGGTGAACGATAACAAGGCCTTCTCGTTGGGCCATTGTTGGATGTTGCTCAAGGACACCAAAACATGGGATACTAGCTATGCCCTTTAGAGAGAAATGAACAACAAGAATATGGGCAATGCCAGTGCTTCGACGGGCGGTGTCGTCGACCTAAACGCCGACAATGACGAAGGATTCGTCATCTTTGCAAGCGACGGGACTGTCGGTCGTGCCCGCCTCCCTGGTGGCCACAAGTCTACAAAGGCCGACCTCGCCCGCCAGGTTGGTTCCTTGGCGTTCCAGGAGAACTTAAAGAGGATCCTGGAGAATAAGGAAGAGGCCATCGCCGAGAGGGAGGAGAGGCGGCGCAAAGAGAAAGAGGCCGCCGCCAAGACATTTGTCGAGCTGCAGACGAGGTCCATCAAGGTGGAGGAGGCCAACGCCAAGGCCAGGCTAATGGAGATCGAGGCCAAGGCGAAGTCGACAGAGGCCGAAGCCAAGTCCAAGGAGGTCGAAGTCACTTCTAGGGTGCTGGAGGCCGAAGCGAAGGCCAAGGAGGCCGAAGTGAAGGCCAAGGAGGCCAAAGCCAAGATCATGGCCGAGGAGAACGCCATCATATTCACCGACCTGGATAGCATCGCCGACCCCAATTGCAGGGCTTGGGTTGCGAAGAGGCAGCAGGCCATTAGGCCTCGTGATGCCTGAAGGGGCAATAGCGACGGCGGATGCAACTTTTTAGACAGGAAAGCTGCCATTTTAGGAACATTTGTGTATGAAAATGCCCCTTCTGTAAATTTTTCAGAACCAGTGGCCACTTATTAGCGATGCCCAAAGAACGATAGCGCATGTTTGCCATGTTATTTGCTGGTTAATCTATGTGTCTTTGGATCATCAATTTGACATTTTCAACTAATTTACATCCCTTGCCCAGCGATGACGCCAACGTCCGCCTGTGCCGACAAATGGGTCGCGCCGCTGGGCGCTGTTGGCCGGACATCCTCTTCATATCAACCGCGATCCGATCTAAACAGACAGAAAATGACCGTTTGTGACGACCGGATGGGTCGGCTCGGTGGAGATGACTTGAAGAAAGAGGATATGGGTGCTTAAGGAAAAATAGGATCTCTACACGATGAGAAGAAGTAGCAGCATGCGGGGAGGCTCTCGCGACTTAGAAGCACAGTCGGGTGGAAGGAGGAATGCAGGAGACACACCTTACCGATTGGTCGACTAGGTAATTTCCATCAATTACGAAAAGATAATGCAGTATATGTGTTTGCTTTGGTGCCATAGCTTCTCGTTTTCCAGTTGGCATTTTTTTACTTGTTAACTTCATGTGTTATTCAGAATTGTTGCAGTAAACTGTGCGAGCAGTTGATTTAAATTTACAGTATTGTTGCGCTAGTTCATATTTTTTCCTCTCACTACTAACAATGTTTCTCCCTGTCCTTATCACCATATGTAGCATATATGTCATGTAATCATGTCATGTCGCTCTGGCATTTTTCTTGTCTGTCCGAAGGTCGCGTTGTGAAAGAACAAGCACTAAGCCACTAAACCTATCAAACTATCGAATTGTCAATGATTTATAATACAGTAGAAGCTAGATATCGCGCTAGGAATTCTAGGATCGATCGATCGTGCTGCAGCAGTCGGGAAGGCAGAAGCGAAAACAATCCAGGCTCGGTCTGTAAGCTAGAGCTTACACGTTACAGCATCAGCAGCGATGACTGGTGGGCGCTGGCTGCTACTGTTCTGCTACCGCGCTGCCGGGTTGTTAGTTACCGAGCAGGCAAAACAAAGGTCAGCGAGGCAGTAATCAGATAGACATGCGTGGGTATATATGGCCAAAAATATGGAGCCACGATGGTTCACGCGGTTTTCAAATGGAATGGCTTTTCGAGCGTCTAAACAATACGGTGGTTTTGAGTAAGGGGAAGAAAATTATAGAATGGGACATCCAGCCGAAGGAAAAATTATAAGACAAAAATATAAATGGAGATGCGGGGTATCGATCCCCGTGCCTCTCGCATGCTAAGCGAGCGCTCTACCATCTGAGCTACATCCCCAATTTGATTTCAGAGGCCACACAGGTATATTTATCATCTGTATCAGCTAATATTGCCGGACTGAATTACTTTCTGCCTGACATGCCCCTTTTGTACATATGTGATTCGATATCTCTAGCGTGTCCATTGTTTGGAACTTTCAACGCGCTGAATAGAACATCCCAGTCTCCCAGGCCATGTTACTAGGTACTTTCAACGCATTTCTCCTATGTTGCGAATCAGGATGTAAGTGGCTCATCCCGGTCCACTTCCGGGAATATTGAACCAGGGTCATCCCACTCTCCATGCCATGTTTACATGTAGGCTGTAGTTGCAACATGCGCCTGAGGTACCTGTACATGTGTGTTAGTTTCTAACTGCGTGTGTCATGTTCAGATGCAGAGAAAATGCGACTGTTAATTAGTTCTTCTTTCTGAAGGTAATGGTTAGTGAGGTCGAATTTGCTTCTCATGCTCTATTAGGAAGAAATCACTATCTCGTTACTTACTTGGTTCTCTGCTTCTCCATTTCAATGCTACCCCTACCTCCAAAGTGTGAATGTCTGGATCACGAGTACCTATGTTCTGAAATTCACTTCGAAAAAGAGTTGAACACTTAACTCTTAGCTGAACAAGAATCAGAGGAAGAAATTCAAAAGAAGAAAAAGAATGAGAAGACCCTACTTCCTGAGGCTGGAGCCCCTAAGGCATAAGTTATCTGAACCTATCTGCCTTTTATTTCCAGCAACTTCTAGGTAATACTTTGAAGTACACATCAATAGCTTCCCATTTGTTAGTTATAAACTTGTAGTAATGGATATACACCAATTAGACGCTGAAGTAGTAATTTCTCAGCACAGCAGATAAGCATAGCATCGTACTAATAAAACATGCTTATCGTTCTCTGTTTCAGATACAAAAGCAGACTTTCTCCTCGACGATGGATCAGTCTTCATGACATGCTGTTATTTCAGAAGTATAAGACGGTGTTCAGTTCATCATAGATGAGACATACTAGTATGTTATAGATAATTTTATTCTTGCAGTATTCCAGATTACATTGTCAACATTAAACAACTACTGTTTTTAGCTGCCTCCAATATTGATAATTGGCTCTAAAGGATGACGGCGATGTTTAGTCATTATGTGGGACTGTCACTGGGTCGGTATTTGTCTACGCCATCAATCTGTTCTTGCATTCGTAGGGAAGTGGTAGGTAGGTAGGAGGCGTAACCAAGATGCATCCAGTTCGAAGCAACTACTAAACCAACTGGAGGAGCTGTCTACATGATGACCACTGAGGGCACCCACAATGTATAGCCAAAAGTAGTTCCATTTTTGCTTTTTGGCTTTTGGAACTAGTTCCCTACATTGTGGAGGTGGTTCTAAATTTGAGAAAACTGGGAACCGGAGCAAGTAGTTGCTCCGATGCTAAATTTCTCTTTTGGCTTTTAGAACTAGTTCCCTACACTGTGAGAGTAGTTCTATATTTGTTTCATGTGTTATTTTAGCTTGATGGTGGGACCCACGTTATAAATATTTGGAACCACTACATTGTAGAGCTGTTGCTATATTTCATACGAGAGCCAAATTTACCTTTGTGTCAGATTTGGCAATGGCAACATTGTGGATGCCCTGACAAGACAATGCAGGGATCGACCAAAGTTGGTTGGTCGCTGCTGCCAGCCAGTGAGAAGCTGCAGCTAGAGCTGGAGTAAAGTGAATTTAATGGTGGAATCTTTGTCTGACGATATGTGAATTAAGAGTCCATACGATCCATCCATCCATCTATCTGCTGCTATGCGTGTGTTGTTGTTAAATGCAGAGCAGACCTCCGATCTGATGCAAGGTGGTAGTGGCCCACTTGGCCCCTGGCGGTGTACATTTCCTCCCATAAATACTGAATACACCAAGTGAACAACGGTACTCCTAACATCCGTACCAACTATTCCCTCCGTTTTAAAATATGATGTTTTAACTTTGTAAAATAAATGTGTCTAGACTTTTTTTAATACGTAGATTCACTTAGGTTAAAGGGAGGGAGTACATGCAACACAAGGCATCACCTATTTATAAAGGAAAAAATTTCCATAAGCTGCAATAAAAAAGGAAAATATAAATACCGTAAGAGCATCTTTGGCTCTCTGCCCATTATAGGACAAGAGAGAGAATGTTTTAGGGCAAATGAGAGAAGGTTTTAGGACACAAAAAATGTTTTTATTGTAGCAGCTGCCCTAAAATGGGGCACCCAACATCAATCCGGCAGTGGGGAGAATGTTGAAGCTTGTTTTTTTTTTCTAAAGTGTCTCATTTGACAGTTTTTATGAGGTATGCCTCAAAGTGGGGCAGCTGTTAGAGATACTCTAAGTAGATTGAGAACCAGCCGACGACTAAACCACAATTGATGTTGGGGTAAACACCTCCTTTTTTGTTTGCAAGGGGTCGGCCGAGGAGGCCTATGGGACCAAGTGACACATATGAAGGGGGTCGGCCAAGGAGGCCTATGGGACCAAGTGCACCTACCACCTCTGCGTCTAATCTTTGCACACAAGCTAGGAGAACACCGGATCTTTTGGGTGAATGTTTGAATAGATACAAGGGCAGTAGCCTAGTGGTTGGGTCACAGTTGGCGCATCCCAGTGACCAGAGTTCGATCCCTGTCAGGGATGAATTTCTGAAATTCTCACGCCGATCCGCTTCTACTATATCAAAACAAAGTGTCTAGTTCCTTCAAAAAAAAAGTGTCTAGTTCCTTCTGGCACCGTTTTATTTTTTTTGATAGAGAAGCCTTGTCAGTGAGATTCATCGCAAATGACCTCACCAACACATCGACAATGCGGAGAGCATTACCACCACCCTCTTATTCATCCACAACACAAAATCTTCATTGCTATCTTTAGCATCCTACATATGCAATCTTTGTAGATCGAAGCCCATAGTTTATTCACGGTGTTTTCTCTTTGTTGTATATTGATAAAACATGATTATCGTAGAGTATTTATAATTTAACTTTTTACCTGTATCATTATGCCCATACTCATGCCTATGTTTATTACTAGTGAGAAGTTTAATACATTATTAAGGATATGAGAGTCCTAGTTGAAGAGTTTCATAGGGTTCGCTTTGATTGTAGTTTAGTTTAATTCTTGTGTTGCAATTCTCCAATGGTAATATGTGAACATCGTATGCCTATTATTTGAGCGTTTGTGGGCTTAGTAGATAGCATTAAGCTAGGATGAATTGATAAGAGAATGCATTGAATGACAAGAAATTGGTTACGAAATCTTGGATTAAAAACATAGGAGTTGTGGGGGCCCTAGATCAAAAATATATGATCAAATTTTACCTTAATTATTTCCAATAGAACATGCATCTGTTTGGGAAATAAAAAAAAGTATATTCATCATTTGTATTGAGGTATATTCCTAAGCTGCTCCAACAACATAAAGAGTATACAATTCCAGCAACTAATTAACCCTACACCATAGAGACTACATAGCAACCAATATTTTTTGAAATTGTTTACATGGTATATAGATTTACAAGTACATAATATTTCTTATGGTGGGAGCGATTGACACTATCTGATCGTTGTGGCTATGTAGAAATGATAAAAGTTCTTCTCTCTTGCAGGTTATCTACCGGTGTACCAGCACCCTCCGCTTATGATCGTCTCTTTATCATGTAGAGTTTCACAACCTCTTTACGAAGGTGTGTACACGCCTAGAGGATACGGCGCGGGATTTATTTACCCGGCATGGATGGCAGTATAATTTTCGGATCGGTCCTCCACCACCTTAGGCATTTTGCAATTTCTCATTATGATGTGTAATTCATTTTTTTAGATTGTTGATTTGTTTCGGCTATGTGCATGCTAGTTATTTAGAGGCCGAGTGTAACACTTAAAACTCTTTAAGTAATAAAATAGCCCTTTATCGAAAAAATAGATACTAGAGAGTATGAAATTAGGCTCCAACAACTAACCCTAGATCATAAGTTTCTTCTTATTTTGGAACAATAAGTATGAAATACATTAACTAGAAAATGGTGTGCTTTCCTTCAAAACAACTTGATATCACAATTAATGTGCAATCTTTAGCCGGTCTTTCCTCTCAAGATCGTGTAGACGATCCTTCTGGCGCCGCGTTCCGGCAGCGCTCCCGCAGTCGGTCACACGTTCGGTACTCGATGAAGACCTTCCTATCCCTTGTTCCAGTAGGCAACAGATGTAGATCTCTCCTCGCGACTCCGGCAGCACGACGGCGTGGTGTCGGAAGTAGAGGGGAGATCCCGTAATGCTTCGCCTAAGCCGGAGCGGGTATGGTGGAGTAGAGAGAGGGCCTCATCGATCTAGGGTTTAGAGGGCCGAGGGGTTTAGAGGTAGCCGGCGGCTAGGGATTAGCTAGACGACGGTTTAGAGGAGATCTAGGACAGCTGCATCTAGATGGGGGGTTGACCAAGGGTTTCTTGTGTGGTGCAAGGGGGACGCCCCTCCCCTCTATTTATGAGAGGGAGGGCGGTTGGGGAAGGGGAGTCCTTCCCCAACTCCACCTCATGGGTCGGTGGCAAGGGAGAGGGAGGAATCCTCCCTTAGGTAGCATTCCTTCCCTCCCTCCACTAGGCAATGTTGGGATTTGACTTTTCAAATTGGCATTTGACTTTTCAAACTAGAGTTTTATTTCTCTCTTCCCATTGCCCAGCCAAGTTACCTAGTACATGATGCAACCATTCCACTTTGTCATGACACATCCATGTACCCTTCCCACTCCGGATCGGCGTACCTTCTAGACCTTTCTAGAACATTTCGGTGAAAACACTGAAACCATTCCCGAACTCCGGATTTGGACTTTCCTTATATGAATCTTATTCTCCGGACCATTCCGGATCTCCTCATGATATCCCAGATCCCATACGAGACTCCGAACTACATTCAGTCTCTTTACTCAATTCCATATCTACTAAACAACATCGAATCCTTAAGTGTGTCTCCCTACGGATCGTGAATTATGCAGACATGATCGAGACTCTTCTCCGATCAATAACCAATAGAGGAATCTAGAAATTCATATGGCTCCCACATATTTCTACGATTACTTTATGATCGAATGAGACATTTACATATGATACCAATTTCCCTTTATCTTAGCGATATTTTACTTATCTGAGGTTTGATCGTCGGTATCTCTTCATAACTAGTTCAACCTCGTTACCGATAAGTACTCTTTACTCGTTCCTGTGATATGTTATCCCTTGTGAGCCAGTCACATGGTTGCAAGCTAATTGGATGACATTCCACCGAGAGGGCCCAGAGTATATCTATCCGTCATATGAATGGACAAATCCCACTCTTGATCCATGTGCCTCAACGCATACTTTCCGAATACTCAATGCCACCTTTATAACCACCCAGTTACGAAGTGGTGTTTGACGTCATCAAAGCATCCATATGGTGATGGTGATTAACATGATCTCATGGTCGAAGGATTTAGGTTACTATGTATTTGAAAGCTTATAGCAAGTGAAATATTTAAATGACTTGATCTTATGCTACGCTTAACTATAGGAGTATGTCCATCACATGATTCTCCTAATGATATGACCTTGTTGTTAATAACATCTCAATTTCATGATCAGGAAACTATGATCATATATTAACCAACAAGCTAGTTTAAGAAGATGCTTTACTAGGGACTCTTTTATGTTTATAAATCACACAAGTATTAATATTTCCGGTTAATACAATTATAGCTTGGTATGTAAACATTTATTATAAACATAAAGATATGATAATAACCCCTTTATTATTTCCTCTTGGGCATATATCTAACAACATTAGTCCCGGCTAGGGCTAGGGACGGGACTAATGGCCCACACCAGATGACCCTGAACCCCCAAACAACTAGTTCCGGGTTGGTTGGGGCCACTAGTCCCGGTTTGAGATACAAACTGGGACTAAAGGGCCCGGGTCGTGTCGCTTGCTGCGGGCACCCCAATTAGTCCCGTTTTGTATCTCAAACCGGGACTAGTGGTCTGACCCTATATATATGGCACAACCCTTCCCCTCTCAAATTTTTTTTCCTGGTGGGAGGTGGTGGGTTTGTGCTAGTTTTTTTCTTATTCATATGCACTAGAGGTGTTCGGTGAAATGCCCGTTAGAGCGATGCGACTTTAGGTCACAAAAGACAAACATGATATGAGGTGCCTGAGCCACACTTAAGTTTTCTCATCTTTGTTTCCAAGTGTGCTAAAAGGTTAGCAACTATTTTCTCGTTTAGACCGCGCGGTACTAATTTTAGCATCTGATGACCCACAAGTATAGGGGGTGTATTGCAGTACTTTCGATAAATAGGAGTGTTGATCCCAATGAGGAGCAGAAGGTGTTGACTAGTGGTATGGGCAGGAACTCTCTGTAAATACTTAGAAAACGGATTTTTAGTGGTTTTCTGATAAAGCAACAAAACAAAGTGCAAGTAATAAAGACAAAGAACAAACGCAACAAGTGGCCCAATCCTTTCTTAGCAAAGGACAAGCCGGTGGAAATACTTATAAGGACCAAACGTTCTCGAGGACACATGGGAATTCTGTCAAGTGCTTTTGCTTCAAATAGCTAAGTACTCTTCTTTGGTGTTGTAAGTGTTGTGTGGGTGAACCTGTGCTAACATATCGACCTTACTTGGACTAATACATACTTGTGATTAAACCCCCTACAAGCATCCGCAACTACAGGAAAGTAATTAAGATATAAATCTAACCACATCCTTAAACTCTGAGATCCTACGCTCCCTTGTGCAATGGTGTCCTAAAGGGGGTTCAGGTTTCTGTCACTCCGTCAACCCCACAATTAGTAGCCAAATACATAATGCATTCCCCTAGGCCCATAAATGGTGAAGTATCATGTAGTCGTCGTTCACATGACACCACTAGAAGAATAACACCACAACTTAAATACTAAATCATTGAATAATAACTCAACACAAATCCACTACTAACAACATGACTTCTCCCATGTCCTCAAGAACTAAACGAACTACTCATGGGACATCATATGGATCAAGATCAAAGATGATATGGTAATGGATAACAATCTGAACATAAAAAATAATCCAATGGTTCCACTCACAAGCATCAACTACAATAGTAATCAACACCGAGAAAGTTTCCCCTAATGAACTAAGCAAGTATTCAACACGATTGTTACAGCGGGATGGAGTAATGATGATGGTGCTCGTGGAGATGATGGTGTGGATGATGATGATCCCGATGAAGCCTAGATTGATGATGGTGTTGATGGCAATGATCTCCCCTCTCCGGTTAGGAATTTCCTGCGAAATCATGCGCGAGAGATCTTTCTCTCGGTGTTTTACGCTTGTGAGGCTGGGTAAATCTATCTGTGGTCGATCCCCTAGTATTATGGTTCCGAGAGGATGATATAGGCGAGAGGGCGGAGTCGGGAGCTGGCCAGGTGGGCCACACCTGCCCTAGGCGCGGCCTAGGGGGGACCCGCTCCTAGGGGGTGTGGGCCCCCTGTGGCCCAGCTACGCTTCCCCTTCTGGCGTCCTTCGTCTTCTAGGAAAATATGATTTTCCAATATTTTTCTGGTATTTTTCTAATCTTCGCGAAATTGCATCAAAACACCTCCTTTTTCATCAGAATCCAAACTCCGGCAGTCCATCCTCCAAGAATCATCCAACATGCATAAACAGATGAAAAGACATAAGTAATACCTCATAATAAGACATATATCAATGAATAGAGGCAAATTATGATATATAATGGTGATGCAAATTGGACGTATTAGCATCGTGATTCCATTTGATATATATTTGTATGATACAGATGATCCATCCATGGATGTACGGTGACCGACACTCTCCCACTTTTAGAGAAGGAGTGCGTTCTTTTCGTCTTGTGGCCAAGGCGAACAAGCGGCGGTATGGTTTTATGTGTTGTCCATGTGTTGACTATAGGAATGAGAAGGCTCACACTTCCGCAAGAGTCATTCAGAGCCACCTGCTTCGGTATGGTTTTATGTCCAGCTATAATGTTTATACCAAGCACGAAGAAAGAGGGGTTGCGATGGAAGACAGCAATGAAGAATAGAACGATGATGACAACTACCGATCTATTTTTCTGAATACGCTGATAGCGCAATGGAAGACAACAAAGAAGGAGGTGAAGAATAGGAACCAGATGAGCCCATTGATTATCTTGGTCGGGTCATTTCTGATGCAAAGGAAGACTACGACACAGAAAAGGAGAGGTTGCAGTTCGAGCAGATATTACAGGACCACAGCAAATTGTTGTACCCAACTTGTGAAGATGGCTAGAAGAAGATGAGTAGCACACTGGAATTGCTGAAGTGGAAGGCAGAGCATGGTGTGACTGACTCGGAATTCGAAAAGTTGCTGGTACTAATGAAGAAGTTGCTTCCAAGAAATAACGAATTGCCCGCCAGTACGTACGAAGCAAAGGAGCCCGTCTGCCCTCTAGGATGAGATGTGCAGAAGATACATGTGTGCCCTAATGACCGCATCCTCTACCATGGTGAGAAGTATGAGAATATGGATAAATGCCTGGTATTCACTGCATTACGGTATAATATCGGAAAAGATGACCCTGGTGATGTTGATGGCGAGCCACCCAGGAAGAGGGTTCCTGCCAAGGTGATGTGATATGCTCCTATAATACCACAGTTGAAACGTTTGTTTAGAAACAAAGAGCATGCCAAGTTGTTGTGATGACACATAGAAGTACGTAAGAAAGACGGGATGTTGAGGCATCCCGCTGATGGTCGGCAGTGGAGAAAAATCGAGAGAGACTTCCCGAACTTTGCTGATGACGCAAGGAACTTATGGTTTGGTCTAAGTACAAATGACATGAATCCTTTCGGGGAGTAGAGCTGCAATCGTAGCACCTGGCCCGTGACTCTGTGTATCTACAACCTTCCTCCTTGGTTATGCATGAAGCGGAAGTTCATTATGATGCCAATGCTCATCCAAGTCCCGAAGCAATCCAGCAACGACATTGATGTGGACCTAAGTCCATTAGTTGATGCACTTTTACAGTTGTGGGACAAACCAGGTTTACGTGTGTGGGATGAGCACAAACAGGAGCCATTCGTCCTACGAGCGTTGTTGTTTGTAACCATCAATGATTGGCCTGCTCTTAGTAACATCTCAGGACAGACGAACAAGGGATACAATGCATGCACAAAATGTTTAGATGAGAATGAAAGTGTATATCTGGATAAATTTAGGAAGAATGTGTACCCGTACAATCGTCGTTTTATTCCACCAAGACATCCCTTAAGGAAAAAAGGCAAGAATTTTGATGGCGAGGCAGATCACCAAAAGAAGCCTAACCCCCGTACTGGTGCTGATGTATTTGGTATGATCAAGAATTTAAATGTAATATTTGGAAAGGGTCCTAGACGACAACCTGTTCTGAAAGACGCCGACGGACACACACCCATGTGGAAGAAGAAAATTATATTTTGGGAGCTACCCTATTGGGAAGTCCATGAGGTCCGCTTTGTAATCGACATGTTGCACCTGACGAAGAATCTTTGCGTGAATATTCTAGGATTCCTGGGCTTGTATGGGAAGTCAAAAGATACATCAGAAGCACTGTGGACCAGCAACGTCATAAAGGACGAGACGACAAACATCCAGGACAGTTTCAAGGGCCTGCCAGCTATGCTCTTACCAAGGAAGAGAAGGAAATCTTTTTGAAGTCCTTTTCAGTATCAAGGTCCCGTCTGGCTTCTCGTCTAACATAAAGGGAATAGTAAATATGAAAGAGAAAAAATTCCAAAACCTAAAGTCTCATGACTGCCATGTGCTTATGACGCAATTGCTTCCGGTTTCATTGAGGGGAATTCTATCGAAAAATGTTCGACTGGCCATTGTGAAGGTATTCATACAATGAAACCTTCACAGGGAGGAGGACACCAGGGTGGCCACACCATAGTTTTTTTTGAATATTCTCGGAATTTGACGGGACAAAAGCTAAAGTTCATATTTTCCCCTAAACGATACGGAAAATCGAAGACGAGACGGAGGAGGACAACAGTGTGGCCACACCCTAGGTGGGCATGGGTCCCACCCCGGCCACGCCCACAGGGGGTTGTGCGCCCCCTGGCCCTCCATCGACCTTGCCTCCTTCGCCTATAAGAAGCCTCTGATCCAAAAACCCTAAATAATTTGGGAGAAAGCCATGAAAACCTCCACAGCGCCGCCGCCACCGAAAGGGAAATTCGGGGGACAGAAAGTCTCTGTTCCGACACCCTGACGGGACGGGGAAGTGCCCCGAACCCATCACCATCGATCTCCACCACCATCTCCATCACCATTGCTGATTCCCATGATGAGGAGGGAGTAGTTCTTCCTCGAGGCTAAGGGCTCTACCGGTAGCTATGTGTTCATCTCTCTCTATGCGTGATCTTGTTGTGGTCATGAGCTTTGTAATCAAGTAGATCTGCTCTGCTACTCAAGTGCTTTAATAGATCTCTAGCTCTCCTCACGTGTGTTAAAGTGACAACGTGCATACTGTGGTGGCACTTAGGCTAGAGGTTGCATAAATACTCAATTGCTTTAATAGATCTATGCTTTTCCCCATGTGTGTGAAAGTGACAGCGTGCACACCGTGTGAGGCACTTAAGCTAGATTATATACATATTTATCATGAGTTATATTTGGAGTTGTATGTCTTTATGAAATTGTGGTGTTTGTTGGAACCATCTAGCGCTCAAGGTGATAGTGTGGGGTTATCTAGATGGGGAAGGAGGACTTTGAGGAGTGCTGTTACAGCCCTACCATGGATTAGAGTGTTCAACCGGAGAGTAGTTCAGGGAAGTATCATCAAGAGAATATATTTATTGAGAGTGTTCACTAGTGAAAGTATGATCCCTAGGCCTTGTTTCTAAACATTGAAACACCGTTTGCATCTAGATCTATTACATGTTTGCTTGCTTCCATCTTTTTGCCTTTAGTCCTTACCTCACCGTCAAGCTATTTTATGGCACCGTTACCACTTGTATTTCACTATCTCTTCGCCGAACTAGTGCACCTATACACCTGACAAGTGTATTGGGTGTGTTGGGGACACAAGAGACTTCTTGTATCTTGATTGCAGGGTTTCTTGAGAGGGATACCTTTGACTACTTCCTCCCTGAGTTCGATAAACCTTGGATAATCCACTTAAGGGAAACTTGCTGCTGTTCTACAAACCTCTGCACTTGGAGGCCCAACAACTATCTACAAGAATAGAAGTGCGTAGACATCAAGCTATTTTCTGGTGCTGTTGCCGAGGAGGTAAGGTAAAATGTACTCACATCCTCCTATGTGGGTGCTCGAAGTTATTTCCTTTAGATTCTGCAATTTTGTCTTTTTGTTTCTTGTTTTCACTAGTTAGGCTTAATGGAAAACAACAAAAAATAGAGAGATTTATAGTATTTATCTTGAGTTAGGACAGGCAGTGTTTGAAGATAAAATTAAAAAACCTATGGAACTTTATTTGCATGCTAATAGCAATGTTATTTGTATGAATCCTTTGAACACCATTATTGCTAATGCTATGGAAAAGTCTAAGCTGGAGGAAGCTAGTTTTGATGAAAATGATCTTTTTAGTCCTCCAAGAACGGAGGAGAAAATTTACTTTGATGATACTTTACCTCCAATATATGATGATTACAATGATGAATAAGATATTTTTAGTCCACCTACTATTGAGGAGAAAGTTAATTATGATTACAATACACCTCCTATATTTGATGATTATGGTGATGAGAATAATAATGATAGCTATTTTGTTGAATTTTCTCCCACTATAATTAATAAGAATGACTATGCTTATGTGGAGACTAATAATTATTTTTTATGCATGTGGCTCATGATAAGAATTTTTTATGTGATAGTTATATTTTTTATTTTATTCATGATACTACTGAAAGTTATTATGAAAGAGGGAAACATGTTTTTATGCATCTCAACAATATTAAGTTTCCCCTCTTTATGTTGAAAATCTTGAAGTTGCACTTGTTTTTATTTCATATGCTTGTTGCTTTGTGCTTCCATGAATTGTTTCTTTACAAGATTATTTTTCATAGGAAGTGGGTTAGGCTTAAATGTGTTTTGAATTTTCTTCTTGATGCTCTCTTTTACTTCAATTCAAATTTCTTATGTGAGCATCTTCTCAAATTATCATGCCTAACTTAAAGGCGTTAAAGAAAAGTACTTGTTGGGAGATAACCCAATAGTTTTATTGAGTCTTGGAAGTTATTACCTCTATAATAACCTCTCCTTATCCTTTTTGTTTGATTTTTGTGCCAATAATGACCTCTAATAAGAGGGAAGTAAGATTTGGAGAGTTGTTGTCCCGAAACAGATTTTTGTGCTTTACCATAAAAATTCGTGAGGAATCTCTGTAAGTTGGATTGAGCTGATATTTTCTGAATAAATCCCCCAGTATGTTAGCTAACTTTCTTTATTTAAACAATTTTTTATTTGAGCAATAAAAGGTTTTCGCAAAAATCGATTTCTACCTGCTGGTCCGTTTTGACAAATTTCTGCCATTATTTGCATTTGCTTCTTATTGATTATTTTTGGCTTCTTTTTGGAAAATTGAGCTTTTTGAGGGAGTTGCTACAGTAGCTTGTGTTTTTAGTGAAATTTTTTCTGTTCTAAAGCCAAACCCAAAGGTCTATTATCTTTTGAATACACTAATGTTGCTAATGAAGTGTGTGAAGTTTTGTATGAAGGAAAAATTTCAGGTGTAGAGAGAGAATGATGTAATGAGATGAAGAATGGACAAAAGCTCAATCTTGGGGATGCCACCCCATGTCACCTCGAAAAATATTCAAGAGGTACAAGCGTAAAAAGCTTGGGGATGCCCAAGGCATCCCCTTCTTCATCAATAAAAATCTCAGGTCTTTCTAGACACTTCGTTTTTATTGTTTCATGCACTGCTGTGTTGTTCTTGGTGCGTCTTTTTTTTTGTTTTTTGTTTTTGTTTGCTTGGTTTACTGCAATAAGTTGGTTGGATCCCAGCACACTTATTTTGGAGAGATACACACTCTGTTTGTATTTCCTAGAACACTCTAGTTTTCATTCTTATTGTCTTGTGAGTGTTCTCTTTTGCTAGCACTGCGTTCAGCCTTAGTTTTCTTGTGCTTTCAACTTAGAACTTTTTATTTCTTCTTTGTGGATTTGTGAGACAAGCTCACTGATATTTGTTGATTATTATATTTGTGATTTGTTTCAAATAAGTCGATTGGTGTTGGAAAAGAGTAGGAAGTTTCATGGTTATAGTGGTACAAAAGTGAGCTTGCTTTGATTGCGGCTTAGACTTTATCATGTCATGCTAGATGTTGTTTTGACCTTATGCTTAGTTATTATTGCTATAGCATGACTTGCTCCAAATCATTGAGAGTGTTTAGTGTGCCTTGAAAGAATCATGTGTTGTTTTAGCATACAAAAGCATAGTATTGTGGTATTCTCCTTTGATGTTTTGTTTGGGTTGACTTGGCATATGCTCACACCATGTTATGACTATGAATAAGTCACCATATCCTCTATGATCATTTAGTCCTTGACTTGTAGTACCACTTTATGCTTTGATTAGTAATGTTTTGCCGCTCTGCATGATTATGGCCATTAGTGCTCTCTTAGTTGGTCGCTCCCAGTCTTTTGCTAGCCTCCACTTGTATTGAGTAAGATCTACTCATGCATAAAACTACCAAAAAACCAAGTTATTCCAAAGTGTCCACTATAAATTCATATGCATGGTGTCTTACACCTTTCCAAGAATATTCTTGTTTTCATCTATCTTCCAATTAAAAAGTATTTTGTTATGTGAAAACTTAGTGATTAAAGCTCTCACGAACTTGATGGCACACTTTATTTTTCTTGCACCTAATAAACTTGAACCATTGTGTCATCTATGTTGTATATGCTTGCACTTATACATTGGAATTAGCAGAACCATACTATCATGGGGAATGCTTTCAACATTGCACCTGTACATTGTACACAGTTGATATCATTGATGACCCACAAGTATAGGGGATCGTAACCGTCTTTGTAGTATTACCCAATTTATTGATTCGACACAAGGGGAGCCAAATAATACTTGCAAGCCTTAACAACTGAGTTATCAATTCAGCTACACCTGGAAATAGTTCTTGCTCACAGAAGTTTATAAGTAGGAACAGTTTGTAGTAGCAATAGTAAAGTAACAGTAGCAGTAAAACAAGAGCAATAGTAACTGTAGTAGCAAACAATAGGATATGAGCGCGGTAGGCATAGGGATGAATGGACGGGCGTTGCATGGACAAGTCTAAACATGTAACTTCAAGATCTAGGGCAATTGCAGATAAATGAGATAAAACATCCAAGTACTAAACAATCCTAGGCATGTGCTCCATATATAGTCATGCGTGCTCGCAGTGAGAACTTGCACAACATCTTTTGTCCTGCCAGCCCGTTGTAGCGGGGCCTCAAGGGAACTACTGGCAATTAAGGTGCTCCTTTTAATAGAGCATCGAAGCAAAGAATTAACACTCCGTGAAAACATGTGATCCTCACATCACAGCCATCCCCTCAGGTTGTCCCAATTTCTGTCACTTCGGGGGCCTTTGGATCCGGACAATGATATGTGTACACAACTTGCAGATAAGATCACAAATAATACTATCATAATGATTCAATAATAATTTCAGATATGAGATCATGGCACTCGGGCCCTAGTGACAAGCATTAAGCACAACAAGTTGCAACAAAGTGAAATAGCACTAATAGAGATACTAGGCACCATGCCCTAACAATCTTATTCGATTACATGATAGAACTCATCCAATCCCTACCATCCCCATAGCCTACAGCGGTGGATTACTCACTCATGGATGAGGGAAACATGGATGGTTGATGGAGAGGCGTTGGTGATGATGATGATCCTCTCCAAATTCCCTGTCCCGGCAGGGTGCCAGAACGGAGTTTCTGGTTCCGAATCGCGGTTTCTGGTGGTGGCGGTGCAGCGGGACTCTTTCTGGAAAAACGTCGAACCCCCTTCGGTTTTTAGGTCAGTAGGCATCTTATAGGCGAAGAGGGAGGCCGAGGGGGTGCCTGGGGCAGCCACACCCCCTCCAGGCGTGGCCTAGGCCGACCCATGCGACAGGGGGGTGTGGGCCCCTCAGGCCTCCCCTCCGTCTCGTACTCTGGCTCCATGAATCTTCTGGTGAAATAGGATTTTTGGTTTATTTTCCGGGATTTTTCCTGACAGTTGATTTTCTGCACAAAAACTAGACACCAAGGTAATTCTGCTAAAAACAACGTCAGTCTGTGTTAGTTGTATCCCAATCACACAATTTTAGAGGAGAAACAATAGAGTAAGTGTTTGGGAAAGTAGATACATTTTGGACGTATCAACTCCCCCAAGCTTAGCTTATTGCTTGTCCTCAATCAATTCAGTTGGAAACTGAGTGCGATAAAATAACTTTCACGAACACATTTGCTTCATATGATGTATATATTCTCAGCTCAAGAGTAGATGCTTAAACCATTCATAATAAAGAGTATGCAACTAAGTCTACTCAATAGTCAATGCAAGCTATGAATAGATTCCAACTCAATAATAATAAGTAGCATGAAACATAAACATAAGCAACATTGTAATGCTCATAAAAATGTATGATAGAGTGGTATCTCGCTTGCCTTTGTCTGTAGAGAACAATATAAATGCCAAAGCACCTCTGAAGTTCAAGTCAAGACTAGAAGTAAAGATATCAGAGATACAGGCATCAAAGTCATGACATAATTAACCAAGTTTTGGAACGAACACAAGAATGACAACTATGCTCTCAAGGAGGTGCTCATAGAATAAGTGGTGACTCAACAAGGAAGTGAAAAGGTTTTGAAAAGTTTGAAAGGCTTCCAAATGTTGAAAGTAAGGTACTCATTAGCTTTGAGCTCTCATTGCCCCTATCATGGGCATCTTTAAATGGTTAAGGTGAAAGTGAGGTCCAAATATGAGTTATATGCTTGACATACCATAAACTGGAAATCTCATGTCCCTTGAGTACGAGGGCCGCTCCTCATGCTACTCAACTTTAGTTACCGGTAAGTTCTTGTCATAGTAAATACATGCATATCATAGAGAACCGCCAACGGGGTACCCCTTGCACATGGTACAGGAGCTATTCCATAACCAAAATGACAAGGCAAGCACACAATGAGCATCTCAGCAATCTTCTTATTTTCCATGGGAAAATGGCGCTTTTTCTCTATTTCCTCTTTTCAATATGTGTCTCTCTCTTTTTTATAAGAAGAAAGCTTCATAGATTTCTCATTATGGTTATGCTGCAAGTTTCCACCATGATTAGGAATGGCTTAGGCTAGCGGCTCAGGCGTTTCTCTAACACATATACATAACTCCATGTACTTACAAGCTCCCCTTTTATTTCACACCAACGACATCCGCAAATAAAAGAGCATGATATCAACTGGGTATATATTTACAGGTGTTGAAAGCGTTCCCCGTGATAGCACGGTTCTGCTAACTCCCAGCCTATAATTTGCAAGCATATAACTTTCATGGACAGTTCACAATGGTTCCTGATTATTAAGTGCAAGAAATAAAGTGTGCCATCAAGTTCGTGAGAGCTTTACTATCTAAATTTCTCAAAACAGACAAAAAATTTATTTGGAAGAAAACAAGGCATAGTAAATATGCACGGAATTAGCAAATGATGCTAATAGGTAGGTATGGTGGACAAGTTCGTGAGAGCTTTACTATCTTACGAGTTGGATGCACAAGTTGAGCTTATACTCAGTGCAAGTGAAGTCTAGAAATAGAGAGGGAGCAACAAACGAGAGAGCAATAACTGTCATAATCATGCTTGCAACAAAAAAATACTAATTATGGCATGAAAGTGATACAAGAACTCTGAGGCAAAATAAATCATCGAGGCTTACTGACTATTGTTTAGTCATATGCATGCATGAGCATGTGCCAAGTCGATTCACATGAAACATTCAGAGGAGGATACCACAATACCATACCAAGTTATGAATAGAACAATGCAAGCAAACATTCATATGACAAGCTACAAACTATTAGCAAACTGGAGCTAATCGTAAGAGAGAAAGAACTACTAAGCATCCATAAATAACATACACCTTACATGAACAGACTAAGCATGCTCACCATGATGAGTATATGTACAAAAATGAAAACAAATAGAGTTCGTTACCAGCCTCTTACCACACCTCAAGTTGTCTTAATCTTCATTATTTCCCTTCACTTGTGTGACTTGGATAATAACATGAAACCAAATTCCACTAAGGACTGCTGAACCCTGCAAAGAACTTCACAAAACCAAAGAAGAAGAACAAATATTTTTGGTGTTTTCGATTTTTCAAAGAAAGCACACAAAGCAAAAAAACAAACAAAGCGGAATATTTTGGAATTTTCTTTGAGGCAAACCAAAGCTAAAAATCAAAGAAACAAACCAAGAGAAACAACGAAAATATTTTTTGGTATTTTTGTGTTTTAAGAAAGCAGAAACAAAAACCAAAAAGAAAGCGAAACAATGGATATACAAAGAACCGACGAAACATGATATAAAGATGAGTGTGATGTCAGTATACCTCCGCCCAAGCTTAAGATTTTGGCCTAAGTGGGGCTCAACTCCATGGTGACCAAGAAGGTGCACCTCCGTAGTACTATGAGGAGGCCCCTTCGTCCTGGTATGAGCTCAAGCACTCCCCTATGTAGTGCACAGAGGGGTCATATGAGGGCGCGTCCCCCGATAGTGTTCGTGGAAAACACGAATTCGTAGCTGCTCATCCATCTCCTCCTTGGAGCGCGACCAAGGTCCCTGGGAAATACAGAACAAAGTGGTTTAGGGTAGAGAAATCTGTCTCTCTTCCCCATCAGTAAACATCATCCTATAAACCAAATTATCAAGGGTAGAGCTAGTAGTGACAAAGTGATGCGCTTTCATGGCAGCTAAATCAAGCCTCTGAGGAGCCAAAATTGTATCATTTGGATCAATAGAAAGGTCTTGGGCAGCAACAACACGTGCAGCAATAATACCCCCATAAAAGGGTCCCTTAGCAGCTAAGCGACGAGCAATGAGGGAACCAAGATTGTACCTAGTTTCATTGTTGAGCGCAGCAGCTAGGAAGGCCAAATGATAGTTGGAAATATTGCTAGTGTTCTCCCTACCAAGAACACTAGTGGCAAGATAATAAGCAAAATACCTCAGAGCTGGGAGTTGAATATTCCTTATCTTTCCCCACTGGGCTCTACGGTAATCATCATTAGTTATCCCGCGGTAGAGCTCTAACAAATCAGTGGGTTGAGCTGGAATCTTCTTCACTGTCCCAACTGTGCCAATACCCAAGATCTCACAAAATTTCTTCGATGTCATGGAGAAAGGCCTGTTATAGATTTTGAAAGACACGTCTGGTTTGAACGGGCTGTTAGAGAAAGAGAAACTCTCCACAAAGGTTTTAGTGAGAGTAGCATACTGCACGATCTCATCCTGCATATAAATAGTTAGTCCAACCCTCTGAACCAAGGTTAGAAAATCATTGAGAATCCCAGCAACCCGCAAAAAGGTTGGACAAGCAAAGCTAGAGGGGTGCGCATCCCCCTCGTCGCCAAATCACGGTGTAATGGGATCCTCATTGTATTAGGGCCTAGCTCGGGAGGATGATCTTGAAGGCCTTGTCCTCCTAGGTGCATCACTCTCAAATACTTCACCAAAGGTGTGGTTTTCCATGACCTTTTTTCTGAAATTTTAAACAAACATCAAGCCAAGTGATTTCCATGTTGATAAATGATGATAAACTACTATAGGAACGTGCTAGAGTGCTAAACATGCATCAAAATGAAATATCTAAGCATATAACAAGCATGCAATCTCACACAACCTGACACCTATAGTGGCAAAATACTCAAGATACAATCTACTAATCACAAATCTAATTGGACAAGTGGAGGAGGCACATACCAAGGAGCAATAACTCCAAAAATTATCAGCAAAGATGGGCTGAACAAGGAGATCGAAAATCGGGAGCAAGAACAGCAGGAACTCGAGCTTGAGAAATTTTTTCGGTGTTTTTCGGGAGAGATAAAGATGGTGGCTGGGAGGATACAACTTGGAGGGCCTCAGGTGGGTCCCACCCATGCCAGGCGCGCCCCTGGGGCTGGTCGCGCCACAAGTGGGTGTGCTGTCCTAGGGGGTCCCCCTGGGCCACTCCAGGTGTCCCTCTGCCCCTTTTTTTGAGGAAAATTAAATATGAATTTCTAGGATTTTTCGGGAAACTTTATTTTTGGCTAATTTCCAGGTTATGAAAATTGTGTTTCTCGCAGAAACAGATTTTTTTAGAAGAAGCAAAAGCAAACAAAAGCCAAAACTACAGAAGTTCTAAGACACTCCAACAAGCAAACAACTATCAAATCTAAAGCTAACAAGAGAAAGAGCAAAAACTAGGAAGGAGAAAAGTAAAAGTGAGCAAGTATAACCACTATGAAAACATTGTTTTGTTCATTAAAATCCTTTTGTTAACAAGGTTGATCAAGCCTTGTTACCAAAACAATATTATATGAAACAAAACTTTGCATTCCACAAAGTGATTATGTTACCTCAACCTTGATGGAAATTGTCCCAATCATAATAGTTTCAAAACTTTTATTGTGGAATGGGACAATATATTTCTCCAACTTCGATGCTCTCAATATTTTCAATGGAATTTAGGCAATAGCTCTTATCAATCTTCTTGGGGAAATAGACAGTATGCTCCTTGTCATTAATATTAAATGTTACTTTTCCTTGATTACAATTTATGACAGCACCTGTAGTATTAAGAAAAGGTCTCCCAAGAATAATGGACATATTATCATCTTCATGCATTTCAAGCACAAGAAAATCAGTTAAAACCAAGCAATTATGAGCCACTTGAACATGAACATCCTCACATATACCAACAGGAATAGTAGTAGGCTTATCAGCCATTTGCAAAGATATATCAGTTGGTATCAACTTTTCTAGCTGGAGTCTCTTGTAGAGAGAAAAAGGCATAACACTAACTCCAGCTCCCAAATCACATAAAGCAGTTCTAACATAATTATTCTTAATAGAGCAAGGAATAGTTGGTGTACCTGGATCACCAAGTTTCTTTGGAACCTTCCATTGAAGGAATAATTAGCAAGCAAAGTAGAAATTTCCTCATTAGGAATCTTCCTTTTATTAGAGACAATATCCTTCATATACTTTGAATAAGGAGGCAACTTAATAGCATCAATCAAAGGAATTTGCAAAAATAAAGGTTTCATCCACTCACAAAACTTGTTGTAGTGTTCTTCATCCTTTGACTTGTGTTTCTTATTGGGAAAAGGCATAGGTTTCTGCACCCAAGGTTCTCTTTCTCTGCCATGTTTATTACCAATAAAATCTTACTTATTATACCTAGTGTTCTTAGTGTGCTTCACAGGTTCTTCCTCAACTTCCCTCTTATCAGGAGCATCATTTTTATCACCACTTTCAGTTTCAGCATCAGAGACAGATATACTATTAGGATCTACAGCAGGTTCAGGTGGTTCCTCAATAATTTTGTGTTTCTTTTTCTTATGAGGATTACCACTACTTTCACCTTGTTTAGAATCCTGCTCAATTCTTTTAGGGTGTCCTTCAGGATATAAAATATCTTCAGTAGCTATACCACTCCTAGTTCTAATTCCATAAGCATGTTTATATCCCGAGGTATTAACTAGCATATCTTTTTGTACCTTAGCAAGTTGATCAATTTGAGTTTGAACCATTTGAAAGTGTTTACAAAGCATTTTAATATCATTAGCAGTTCTTTCCACAATATTTTTCAACTCATTAATAGCTCTAGAGTTTTCCAATAAATGATTCTGAACTTGTTTATTAAAATTACCTTGTTTAACTATAAATTTGTCAAGTTCATCCAAGCATTGATCAGGAGGCTTACCATAGGGAATATCACCTTCATCAAAGTGGAGATAGTGTACCTCAATAGTGGATGAGTGAGTAATTGGCTTACATAATTCTTCTATAGGAGGTAGATTCTTCACATCTTCAACTCTAATACCTTTCTCATTTAGACATTTCTTAGCTTCCTTCATCACTTCATCATTTAATGCAATTAATCCCCGCTTCTTTGGTGTCGGTGTTGGAACTGGTTCAGGCACAACTGGTTCAGGAGTAATAGGCTCAGGTGTATTTAGCTCAGTTGAAGTCCAATCATCATAATTCTTGCTTATTTTAGCCATTAATTCTTCAGCATCTGTAGGAGTTCTTTTCCTAAAAACACAATCAGCAAAACTATCCAGGTATGTCCTAGAATCATCAGTTAGTCCATTATAATAAATATCAAGAAGCTCATTTTTAGGTAATGGACATCCAAGATGTGCATGAATCAAGGCACAGAACCTTGTCCATGACTCAGGCAATTTCTCTTCTTCTCCCTGTTTAAAATCAAAAAGTCTCTACAAAGCATCATGTCTAGCAGTAGGAGGAAAACATTTCTGGAAGAAAGAAGCAATCAAACAATCAGGACTATCAATGGATCAAGGAGGAAATCTATTAAACCAAGCCCTAACTTCTCCTTTTAGTGAAAAAGGGAAGATCTTAGTAACAAAGTACTTGCGCATCTTAAAATCATCAGAAAATAAAGGACTCATAGTGTAAAGCTCATTCATATGAGCCACAACACTCTCACTTTCAGTCCCAGAAAAAGGTTCTTTCTCAACAATGTCTAAATAGGATAAATCAAGAGAAAAATCATAATCTTCATCTTTAATATCTATGGGAGAGGTGGTAAACTTAGGATCAGAGGATAGTTTAGGAATAATGGTACGTCTCTCAAGGAGACTCTTAATAGCACTAGCACCATGTGTGTTTCGGCCCTCTTCAATAAAATCATTAGTCAACTCAATGTAACCATCATTAATATTATATCTCTCTCTAGACCCAGGTGAGCTAACAGGTGTAATAGTGCCTTCACTAGGAGTTTCAGTATTTCCTAGACTAGCCATAGTAGCATTTAGGAAAGGACCTAATGAACCACTCGCATCAAGCACAGTAGAGGTAACATCATGAGTATCAGAAGCAGCTTCAGATTCAGCAGTAGTAGCAGTGTGTGTAGCATGAGTGTGTGGTGGTGGTGTAACAACATTACTTATAACAGATGGTGAATCAAGAGCAGCAGAGGTGTTTAGGACTGTACCTCTTCTTGTAGTGGATGGTAAAATAGGAAACTTTACATCACGAGACTTCCCCATGATGAAAGGAATAGTAGTGAACAATAATAGATCCAAGTGAACTTACAAATAAAGCTATGCTCCCCGGCAACGACGCTAGAAAATAGTCTTGATGACCCACAAGTATAGGGGATCGCAACAGTCTTCGAGGATAGTATTACCAATTTATTGATTCGACACAAGGGGAGCCAAAGAATACTTGCAAGCCTTAACAACTGAGTTGTCAATTCAGCTGCACCTAGAAATAGTTATTGCTCACAGAAGTTTATCAATAGCAACAGTTTGTAGTAGCAATAGTAAAGTAACAGCAACAGTAAAACAAGAGAAATCGTAACTGTAGTAGAAAACAGTAGGATATGAGCGCGGTAGGCCTAGGGATGGATGCACGGGCGTTGCATGGAAAAGTCTAAACATGTAACTTCAAGATCTAGGGCAATTGCAGCTAAATGAGATAAAGCATCCAAGTACTAAACAATCCTAGGCATGTGCTCCATATATAGTCATGCATGCTCGAAGTGATAACTCACACAACATCTTTTGTCCTGCCAGCCCGTTGCAGCGGGGCCTCAAGGGAACTACTGGCCATTAAGGTGCTCCTTTTAATAGAGCACCGGAGCAAAGCATTACACTTCATGAACACATGCGATCCTCACATCACAACCATCTCCTCAGGTTGTCCCAATTTCTGTCACTTCGGGGCCTTTGGATCCGGACAATGATATGTGTACACAACTTGCAAATAAGATCACAAATAATACTATCATAATGATTCAATAATAATTTTAGATCTGAGATCATGGCACTCGGGCTCTAGTGACAAGCATTAAGCACAACAAGTTGCAACAAAGTCAAATAGCACTAATAGAGATACTAGGCGCCATGCCCTAACAATCTTATTCGATTACACGATAGAACTCATCCAATCCCTACCATCTCCATAGCCTACAGCGGGGGATTACTCACTCATGGATGAGGGAAACATGGATGAAAGATGGAGAGGCGTTGGTGATGATGATGGCGATGATCCTCTCCAAATTCCCCGTCCCGGCAGGGTGCCAGAACGGAGTTTCTGGTTCCAAATCGCGGTTTCTGGTGGTGGTGGCGCAGCGGAACTCTTTCTGGAAAAACGTCGAACCCCCTTCTATTTTTAGGTCAATAGGAATCTTATAGGTGAAGAGGGAGGCCGAGGGGGTGCCTGGGGCAGCCACACCCCCTCCAGGCGTGGCTGGGCCCACCCGCGCGGCAGGGGGTATGGGCCCCTCAGGCCTCCCCTCCATCTCGTACTCTGGCTCCATTAATCTTCTCGTGAAATAGGATTTTTGGCATATTTTCCGGGATTTTTCCTGATAGTTGATTTTCTACACAAAAACTAGACACCAAGGTAATTATGAAAACAACGTCAGTCCGTGTTATTTGTATCCAAATCACACAAGTTTAGAGGAGAAACAATATCAAAAGTATTCGAGAAAGTAGATACGTTTTGGACGTATCAATCATGCTCTTTTGTTTATGGATGTCGTCGGTGTGAAATAAAAGGGGAGCTTGTAAGTCCATGGAGTTATGTATGTGTGTTATAGAAACGTCACGGTCGCTAGCCTAAGCCATGCCTAATCATGGTGGAAACTTGCAGCATCACCATATTGATAAATCTATGAAGCTTTCTTCTTATGAAAAAAAGAGACATATTGAAAAGAGGAAAGAGATAAAAAAAGCACCATTTCCCCATGGTAAATAAGAAGATTGCTGAGATGCTCATTGTCTGCTTGCCTTGTTATTTTGATATGGGATAGCTCCTGTATCATGTGCAATGGGTACCCTGTTGGCGGTTCTCTATGATACACATGTACTTACTATGACAAGAACTTACCGGTAACTAAAGTTGAGTAGCATGAGGATCGGCCCTCGTACTCAAGGGACATGAGATTGCCAACTTATATTTCGTCAAGCATATACTCCATATTTGTTCACTTTAACCTTAATCACCTCAAGATGCTTATGATAGGGGCAATAAGAGCTAAAAGCTAGTAAGTACCATAATCTTTTGAAAGATCTTTATGGACTTGAAATCCCTGCTTCCCTTATGAAGGGTCTTTCTTCCACTATTATATTGAGTCTCCACCTTCTATCCTTAGGCACCAATTATGAGAGCATAGTTTCCATTCTTAGTTCTATGTGCATTGTCCCAAAACTTATTTATTGATTCATAATGTTTATATTACTTGTTCTTGAATTATTTATATCTAGTCACTCTTATGAACTTTGAAGGTGTCATATGCATTTATGTGTTGCTACTCCATGAGGGACAAGCTGAATGCCACTATGATATGTTTTCTGTATGTGAAACAAACAGACGTTTTTCAATGCATGTTATTTATGATCTTTGTTTGTATCCTTTCATGTTGCAACAATAGTTGCTATGTCTTATTGTTAGAACTCCGTCCTTCATGCTCATGTTTAGAGTTCTTTGATCCCAGCTTTCAATGCTTGCAAATAGTTTGATCTTGATTTTGATGGTGCATGTCGCCTAAAAAAATATTCTTTTTATCACTTACCTACTCGAGGACGAGTAGGAGTTAATCTTGGGGATGCTTGATACATCGTAAACGTATCTATAATTTTTTATGTTCCATGCTTGTTTAGTATCCACTTTGCTATGTTTTGTCTACACTTTGAGGTGTTTTTATACACTTTCTGGGACTAACCTATTGACAAGATGCCACGGTGCCAGTTGCCTGTTTTCTGCTGTTTTTGGTTTTAGAAAGATAAAAAATGAATATTCTCGGAATTGGATGGGACAAAAGCCAAAGTTCATATTTCCCCTGAATGATACGGAAAATCGAAGATGAGACGGAGGAGGAAACCAGGGTGGCCACACCCTAGGTGGGCATGGGTCCCACCCTGGCCGCGCCCACAGGGGGTGTGGGCCCCCTGGCCCTCCACCGACCTTGCCTCCTCTGCCTATAAGAAGCCTCCAACCCAAAAACCCTAAATAATCTCGGAAAAATCCACGAAAACATCCGCAGCGCCGCCGCCACCAAAAGGGATATTCGAGGGACAGAAAGTCTCTGTTCTGGCACCCTACCGGGACAGGAAAGTGCCCCCGGAGCCATATCAATCGATCTCCACCACCATCTCCATCACCGTTGCTGATTCCCATGATGAGGAGGGAGTAGTTCTTCCTCGAGGCTAAGGGCTCTACCGGTAGCTATGTGTTCATCTCTCTCTCTCTATGCATGATCATGTTGTGGTCATGAGCTTTGTAATCAAGTAGATCTGCTCTGCTACTCAAGTGCTTTAATAGATCTCTAGCTCTCCCCATGTGTGTGAAAGTGACAGCGTGCATACCGTGGTGGCACTTAGGCTAGAGGTTGCATAAATACTCAATTGCTTTAATAGATGTATGCTTTTCCCCATGTGTGTGAAAGTGACAGCGTGCACGCCGTGTGAGGCACTTAAGCTAGATTATATACATATTTATCATGAGTTATATTTGGAGTTGGATGTCTTTATGAAATTTTGGTGTTTATTGGAACCATCTAGCGCTCAAGGTGACAGTGTGGGGTTATCTAGATGGGGAAGGCGGACTTTGAGGAGTGTTGTTATAGCCCTACCATGGATTAGAGTGTTCAACCGGAGAGTAGTTCAGGGTAGTATCATGAAGAGAATATATTTATTGAGAGTGTTCAGTAGTGAAAGTATGATCCCTAGGCCTTGTTTCTTAACATTGAAACACCGTTTGCATCTAGATCTGTTACATGTTTGCTTGCTTCCATCTTTTTGCCTTTAGTCCTTACCTCACCATCAAGCTATTTTCTGGCACCGTTACCACTTGTATTTCACTATCTCTTTGCCGAACTAGTGCACCTATACACCTGACAAGTGTATTGGGTGTGTTGGGGACACAAGAGACTTCTTGTATCTTGATTGCAGGGTTGCTTGAGAGGGATACCTTTGACCACTTCCTCCCTGAGCTCGATAAACCTTGGGTAATCCACTTAAGGGAAACTTGCTGCTATTCTATAAAACTCTACACTTGGAGGCCCAACAACTGTATACAAGAATAGAAGTGCATAGACATTAGGACTAAAGGCCCCCCTTTAGTCATGCTCATATCTAGACCTATAGTATACAGCTTCAGGGTCGTCTTCATCTTCGTCATCGGCGTCGTCATCGTGGTCGTTGCTAGGCGCATGCAGCTGGATCCTCAGCCCAGCCATGGCATATTGTGGGGGCACCTGCCACTCCGGCTTCGCATTCACGACGCATGAAGGAGGGGGATCCCAGATGACATCGCTGCTATACCCACGACCTTCACCACCGCCACCCTTCTTATGTCTCTATGGCGGTAGCGGGTACCGGAGGCGAGGATGGTCTCCCCCGGCGATGTAGCGCATCACGCCGATGATAGTCCGGTTCGCCCACCACATACGGTGGCCATATTCGTTGTGTTTCACCGGGGGAGGGCCATCACCCTCGTACCTAGAGAGTTCCCTTTCCTATCGGTTAGCAAATAAGGCATTCCAGGTGTCATAGTTGTCGGGATCCCACTAGGGATCCATCCGCTGCTCTGGCGTGAGCTCGTGGTAGAAGTGGTTCGTGATGGCCACCTAGCATGAGGAACCTTGACAGACAGGAGGGACATGAACCCCTCCAGCGCTTAGCATCCAGACGGCGGGCGGCTGGTAGCCCGGCGGGCAAGGGTAGCTGGAGGAGCACAGTGCCTCGGTCTCCTCGAGGGTTAGAATGGCCCAGTAGGCGATGTCCATTGCTGTGAGAGAGTAAGGTGTGGATGTGTGCATAGCCATGACGTGGTTAGCCTATATATAGATGGAAAGGCTGGAGAAACATGGCGGAAAACGGTGGGAAATGACAGGAAATATCTTTAGTCCCGGTTAGTAGCTACAACCGGGACTAAAAGCTCCGTTCAGAGGTAAATGGCGGGAAAACTTGGCGGGAAGCGGTGGGAAATGGCGAGAAATCTTTCCCTGTTAGTGACTACAACCGGGACTAAAGCTTCGGTCATAGGGATAAGGCGGGAAAACTTAGAAGGAAGCGGTGGGAAATGGCGGGAAATATCTTCAGTCTCGGTTAGTATAATTATTTGACAAGTTAGTATAATTATTTTTATAAAACAGAAAATGGTTTTTGATTACTTATTGAAATTCAAGCACTTTTCATTTTGAAAGTTTAGTAAGA
This sequence comes from Avena longiglumis, assembly GCA_030063025.1. Lineage (NCBI taxonomy): Eukaryota > Viridiplantae > Streptophyta > Magnoliopsida > Poales > Poaceae > Avena > Avena longiglumis. The sequence goes on along the minus strand of CP125974.1, from coordinate 446,914,658 downwards.
TTCAAAAATATGCAAAATATAATAGTTAATGCATTTTTAAATTGATAATGGAAAAATGTTTAATATTTGACTAGTTAAAAAAATTATTTTATAAAACAGAAAATGGATTTGGATTACTTATTCAAATTTAAGCACTTTTCATTTTGAAAGTTTAGTGAGATTCAAAAATATGCAAAATATAATAGTTAATGGATTTTTAAACTAATAATGGCAAAATGGTTAATAGTTTGTCTAGTTGAAATAATTATTTTATAAAACGGAAAATAGATTTGGATTACTTATTCAAATTTAAGCACTTTTCATTTTGAAAGTTTAGTGAGATTCAAAAATATGCAAAATATAATAGTAAATACATTTTTAAATTGATAATGGCAAAATGGTTAATAGTTTTTCTAGTTAAAATAATTATTTTATAAAACAGAAAATGGTTTTGGATTACTTATTCAAATTCAAGCACTTTTTATGTTGAAAGTTTTCTCAAATTAATAAGTATGCAAAAATCTATAATTTAAATATTTAAACCATTTATTCAAAAATTTGAAGAAGAAAAAAAGCACAGCGCCCTGGTTTTGGCCTAGTGCGCGCCCAAATTTGGACCTTTAGTTCCAGCTCTAATAACCACCCAGGACTAAAGTGGTGCCCAGTGCGCGCGTAGCCGAAAAGCCAAACCCCCTCTAGTCCCGGTGCGTCGCACCTGCTGGGACTAAAGGCCCCCTTTAGTCCTAGCTGATGCCATGCACCGAAACTAGAGGGGGGAGGGGTATAAAAGGTGGCCTCTTCCCCCGGTGCGTTCCACGCACCGCGACTTGGAGGCCAAATCGAAGAAGACGACGCCACCAGACTACGCGATTCGCCGGCGAGAAGCAATCTCACGCGCCTCCTCCTGCTTGCCCGCTCTGCCGCCTGCGTCTCTCCTCCGCCGGCCTCTCGAGGCGCTCCGCACCTCCCCGCCACCAGCGCACCTTGCCACCGCCACCGGCGCACCTCCCCCGCCACCGGCGCACCTCCCCCGCCACTGCCACCGGCGCACCTCCCGTGCCACCACCTGCCGCCGGCGCCACCCTCCTCCTCATCTAGCTAGGTAATTAATTAGTATAAGATTATATTTAGGATTATTATTAGTATATATGATGATTAGTATACGTATTATTATTAGTATACGATGATTAGTATAATATTAATATATAGTGTATTTTTTATTATTAGAATTAATAAATAATGTATTTTTTATTATTAGTTTATGTTTAGTATAGGTATTATTATTAGTATATGATGATTAGTATAGGATTAATATATAGTGTATTTTTTATTAGTTTAATATTATTACAATTTTTATATGATTAGTATAGGATTATTATTAGTATAGGATTAATATATATAGTGTATTTTTATTGTAATATATAGTGTGTTTTTAGTGTATATATTTTTATTGTAATATAATATTGTAAGTTTTTTAGGGTATGAGGTGTAATAAATTATATTGTAACCGGAGTTAGGGTTAGGGTGGTGGTCCTCGCGGGTGACCGGAGTTAGGGTGGTGGTTCTCGCGGGTGACCGGAGTTTGGGTTAGGGTGGTGGTTCTCGCGGGTGACTGGAGTTAGGGTTAGGGTGGTGGTCCTCACGGGTGACCGAAGTTAGGGTTGTTGTAGTCCGTAGATATGTCGAAGGTGAGGATTTGTTCAGGAAAGAGAGGCTGAAAGAACTGCCAACACAAAATGCGGAATCTTCATCAATGGTACTCGACGGTCATAAAGCAGGTGACATGGTTATACCCTACGGGTACGTAACTTCAGCATACCTAGTCCAGCCCAAGTAAGGCCCACGGCAAACATACGCTAGCCCATGAAGATTTTCGGGTGACCAAGGCCCATGACGTCTTCGGATCCTTGGAGAACAAGACTAGAGGAGATAGGAAACTCAAAGGGGTAAAACCCTAAGAACTTGTAACCGACTAGGACTATACCCGGGACCTGCCTAAAGTCTATATAAAGGCCAGGAGGGTACGTCCTAGGGCAACTCACCCAACCTCGACTCATACTTTCGCATACACATCCACGCCAGATCGAATCTGCGCACCCTGTAACCTTCGGTTCCGCCGTAATCAAAGAGCAGACAAGCAGGAGTAGGGTTTTCCCTCCGGGGGCCTGAACCTGGGTAAATCTTGTGTCCCCTGGTTGCTTGTCTGTTAACCGTGTCACGATCTCCAGCATCCCCATCTTCTCCAAAACCCAAGTCCATAACAATGGGCATTGACGAGATTAAACCTCGTCAATTGGAGAGTAATGCTCATAGCCAAAGTCCCACGTGAGTACTACTTCAGACCCGAAGAGGTCCATATTGAGTTTCCAGAATTGTTCCAGATATACCATCTCGACGCCCTGGAAAAATCTATCCTCAGCTGCTATTGTCTATAAGTTGTTGAATTCATTGTCTACATGTTTAGTTTTTGGTTGTTCAGTTCATTACATGTAATTATCCTCATTATATCCTTTTGTACTCTATTATTATACAGAATGAAGATCCAGGAATATAAAATAAGAATAATCAATAATGTTGGGTTCATTGACCCAAATAAAGTACATAATAACACGCTAACGTCAAACCCCGAGGAAACAAAGCAAAATATTTTAAGGTTTCTAACGGAGCAAAATTTCTATGATTGTACACATTCAAGTGAGGGTCTTACTCTATTATACACATTCACTTTTGATTACTCGATGCTAAGTATAACTGATGAGTTACTGATGTATATATAAATGTTTGTAGCTTCCACTGGATTCTGCTAGACATTCAAATTGATAAGGGAAGAGTTGATGTCATGAACCCATCAAATAGAAACCTGGAAGATTTCCGCAGCATGCAGGACATGCTCCAGAAGTAAGTTTCGCAGTATATTGGTCTCTTTCGTTGATTTCCTGAGATATCAGGTAATGAATAACTCATTCATTCATTCATTTTCTTCGCCGGGCAGGGTTTGGATCCGGTTCAAGAGCAGGGTTACGGATACCTTTAGTCAGAAGTTGACGTTTAAGACGGTCTTGGTAAGTAGCATGTGATAGAGTCGACGTAAGCAATACATTACGCCATCATTTTATTACCGTTACTTTTTGTTATCATGATTGATATTCATATTGATCTCCTTTTTCTTATATAGTTCGAGAGAATGTGGGATCAACTTCTACCAGAGCAACGCGTACTAGGAATTGCGGAGAAGCCGGCGGGATTTATTTTCAAAGATATCATAGACGATGCCGGAGAATTTAGTGTAAATAGGCACTACTGATCTCCATGTAATCGAACAAACGGGCTCTAGTGCCGGTAATTGTAATCTCCACGTAACTATCAAAATTGTATATATTTGTATGCTCGATATCGTAATACAAATTATCTTATATATGCACGAACGTGTACGATATGTGGTGGCGTAGATATATTTAAAAACTATGTTGAAATGAATAAAATAATACAAAATAAATGCTCTGCCGCGACAAAGAAAGATCACAAAATGCTGTCACGGCAGAGAACCACTAGTCCCCGTTGGACCGGAACTAGTGGGGGTACACCCGGTGCGCGCCACGACGGCCACGTGGACAACCATTTGACCCGGCTGGTGACCGGGCCGGGACTAATGCCTGGACCTCTAGTCCCGCTTGGGGTCCTGGTTTTAAAACCAGGACTAGAGACCCTTACGCCCCCCGGAACTAGAGGCCCTGTTTTCACTAGTGAACCATCAACCACACAAATAGTACTAAACCGCTTTTATTCAGCGTCTTTTCAGTGTTATTTTACAAGCCATTTCCTTCTTGCTCATGGTGGGGTTTTTTTAAACAAGGCAAAACGTTTAACATTTCAATTAATAGAGAAGAAAGTTTTAGAAGTTACAAACCGCCTCGATCGTGAGTGGTGAGTTTGACAGTCTTACTGGCTGACAAGACAATACAGGATCGACCAAAGTTTTCTGGACATTCAATCATCCAAGTAATTACATGTGTCTAATGGTTGCAAATTTCACCACTTGTTTTTTTAGGGAATCCACCACATATACACAAAATCAGTAACATATTGTATTTGTCGCGGCCTTAAACTGGACCTGACCTGAGTAATTAGTAGCATGAACGCTGATACCAGATAGCAAAAGTTGATAAGCTTACTCCATTTCAAATTATATGGATGTAATGAATTGAATACAGCATTGAGACATCATTGTGTGTGTCGTCTCTGTGTAAATTAAGGCATGCGTGCTTGCATTTACACTTATGGAATCTGGAAGCTGCAGTGATCAGGACGGTAGAATTAATATACGTGAGGATATTTGTATGATACACATGGCCAACGATGGTCCCTCTGTAAATGGATCAGATATGTGAAGCATTATTGGAGCTGCCCAGATGATATACACATACAAAACCTGCACGACAGACAAATAAGTACATTTACTGGACTCTGAATTTCTCAGTTTTGGCTATCTACTCCCTTTCTTTGAAATGCTCCAGTGATAAGTAGTGCTAGTATGCTCCTATTAAGCAATGTAACATGGTTTTGCTACATAGAATTAGGCATCAGGAAATAGGAACTGCATGTGGGATGTATCAGGTTGATAGCAACTGCTGCATCCTATATATGTTCCCAATATAAGATGTTTTGGTAGTTCAGTTGAAACTCCAAATCGTCTTATATTTGGGAACAGAGGGAGTACAATCGATCAGTACAGTAAAAAACATGATAAGTTTCTGCTTACTTTCGAAATTCGGTGCATGTAAGAACTGTTGTGGCCTTTTCTTTAAAATAGAAATCGACAGGTTGTTCAAAAGGAAAACATGTGGAAAGAAACCGCTCACAAAGCAGAACTCACATTGCCATTATTATTTTTAGATCACTGACATTACCATTCTGCATGTACATATATCATCTAGATGTCTTACCAAATCTGAAACATAACAAAATTTTAAAATTCTACTATACATTAATTTTCCGACGATCTTCGTGAAGCCGTGACCATGTGTGTGCATATAGAAGATCAGTGACACTGATATTTAAGCTGCTACATGTGCTAGCTCGTTCTTCCCCAGAATCCCTGAATGAAGAACAGATTCAAGAAAAGCATGCAGCGCTTTCAAAGTTTGTAACTGAATCAATTCAACCCTGGCATCCCGTCATTATTCCCCTCAGCTGGAAATCTGCTAGAAGCTCATCATATGGACGCGTGTGAGAATCCAACACTGCAAAAATCCATAAAAGCACCAAATGAACTGCACATGTACGATATCCAAGGAAATCGAGAAACTTGCTAACATGTCCACACACCGGAGAGAGAGAGAGAGAGGGAGATGTTGACGAGAGAGAGAGAGAGAGAGAGAGAGAGAGAGAGAGAGAGAGATGTTGACGAGGGGTGATGAGACGATCCATCGATGATGCGCACGTAGCCATGAAATGGCACTGAGATATTGGCGCGGCTCAATCAGATCATAGCGAGAAGCGTTGCACTACTCATGAATGCATGTGCTTCAGCACCACGATGACCTGAGTGAGCCGAGCCAATACCGCAGCTACAATTTCATTTCTTCCTCCTTTTGTTTCTTCGGCTAGCCAGCGACCGATCGATAGATAGCCTTGAAGAAAGATGCATAGGCGACAATGGATAATGGAGATGGATGCATATACGGCGATTGGTCGGTGTGGAGTGAAATGCTGGGAATTAATGCAGAGAGGAGGAACACAAGGTTAGATAGCTAGCTCAATTAGCTTAGGGTTTGGTGCGAGTGAAGTGTGTTTGTAGGAGGAATGGAAGAATGGTTTGGTGCAAGGAGAGCGATACCCTCGGGCCATCATATATAGCATATGGACGTGTAGTCCGGTGACTACCCCCTTCCCGGCTTGACGCTCGATCTCCTTGTGTTGGTGGCCATTGAATTCCCCCGGCTACCTAGCTTATCAGACGAGTGCTATATGATCAACAGGCTGTAGCATTAACACAAACTCTCTCTCTCTCTCTCTCTTTCTCTCTCTCTCTCTCTCTCTGACATAAATGAGAGATTCCCTCGATTTCTGTTGTGCGATCGATCGATCGATCGATGCATGTATACGTACGTACTCATCCATGGAGCTAGTTATACATACGAACTGCCTCGAAGTTTTACTTTCACCGCTTGATCGAGCACCGCACGGCTCGCCGACTCATGCTAAGATCGAGAGGGAGGAGGCCGGCCAGGGAGTTCGGGAGTCGGAGGACAAAAGAGACGCGGGGGCGGGGCAGATCGGGCGTTGATGATATGATACCGGCCGGAGGGCGCGCCATGGCGTGGGCAGGCAGGCCGGCCGGTGCTAGTGGCTCTTTCACTGCGGCGCAGGCAGGAGGCAGCTGCAGGACGGGGTTAATGCAAAGGGAATCTCGTCCTGCCGCCCCAACTTATTGCGTGGTGGATGCGTCGGTCGAGTCTATGGCGTGTGTACCGCCGTCTTGAATGCGACCATGGATCGATCAAGAGTTTCCTTTCCTGTTTTTTTCCCAAGTCTCACAACTTCCATGTATTGATAATGTATGTTTTGAATCATTTAAATTATTTTAGAGTAACTGTTTTAATTCATTTAAAAATAATTATTTCGCAGTCAACAGTTATGACCACCATGATTTTTTGCATCATTTTATTTATTTTTAAAATGAGCAAAAGATTTGTCCATTCCATTATTAGAGAAATAAGTTTTTAAGAGGTCTTACATTAGTCAATGTCTCTGTGTCAGCTAAGCCCCATAAGCGCGCCTCCTATTTGATTTTCACCACAAGCATGGTCAAGGTTGAGAAGCTATTCTGAAAGTCCTGGATATTTCTTTCCTTCCAAATTTCCCATGAGACCAACATAACAAGGGAAGCCATAGCCTTTCTTGGTGGTCCTTTCTTATGGATGACTTCGACCCACCATTCTTCGACATTATGCATGGCATTCCAATCTCTTGGGTTGACATCTTGTATCCCAAACCAATTCTTCAAGTTGCACCACACTCTAGTAGCGCAGAGACATTGGAAAAGGAGGTGAGTGGCTGAATCTTGTGCTTGGTTGCATAATTTGCAAAGCCCAAAATTTTGTAGACCCCGATTTTCAAGTCTAACCGTTGTACAAACATTATTTTGTAGAATGAACCAAGAAAAGATTTTACATTTTGGAGGGGCCCAAGGTTTCCAACCAAGGGATGCCATGAAGGAGGAAGTGTGTGTCAAGAAATTTGCATTTTATATACCGAGCTAGCCGAATACCATCCATCATTGGAGAGATCCCATTGTATCGTGTATGTGACATTGTTGTCAACGTCAACTCTGCCTAGCATTTCCCAAAGCTAGGAGAATTGGCTAATATATGATCAATAGTGATGCCTCCATGGGTGTTGACTTGGGAGACCCAAAAGTAATTTGCAAGAGCTTTTCTAACCATGCAATTCTTATTTTTTGAGAGGTCAAAGATTAGCGGAGTGATGTATTTGGACCTCATCACATTGACCCATGAAGCTTCACAAAAGAGTGCTTTCTTACCATTTCCAATAGGGACTTTTGTGGCCGCCGGAAGATCATGATCTTTAGGAGAACATGGATTCCCATGGCCAACCCATGGTTTGTGAGCCACATCCCTCTTTATTTTTAGGCTTGCATACCGCTTCCCAATTGACTTTGCATTTACCACCAGAGATCTTGTCACAAACTGCTCAAAGGAATGCTCTTTTTATGATATCTATCTTAATAAGCACCTCCATTGGAACATCAAGAATAGTGATGAAATAAATGATCACACTTGTGAGCACCCCTTTGATAAGGGTTGATCTACCGGCATGTTGAGTCACGTAGAGATAAACAAATTTTTTTTTACCTATGTTAAGATCCCAAGATCTAGCTGAGGTGATAGGCCACGAGAATTACCACTAGACGCGCGGTTGCGGATTACTGATAAAGCACGTTAGTTGAATGCAGTGCAATCCTCACGAATGGATTGTTGAAGTGTTGATCGTACAACATCTCTACCAGTATCCACACGTACGAGGAGGAGCGCCGGTGTGGGAATGTTAGGTACAGTATGACGGCGGGACTAGAGTGGATCTAGGGTTTTCAAGGCATGGAATGACCTAACCATACCACTCTGGGCATCTGTGCCTCGGTATATATGGAGTGAAAGTGGGTGATACGTCCATTTTGCATCACTATTTTATATCATAATTTACAGTTATTCATTGATATATTTCATATTAAGAGGTGATATTTATGTTATTTCATCTATTTTGCATGATTGATGACTTTTGAAGGATGAACCGTCGGAGTCAGGATTCTGATGGAAAAAGCGTTGTCCATATGTAATATTTGTGAAGATCAAAGAATACCGGAAAATATACGGAAATTCCTATTTTTCCAGAAGACGAAGATAGCCAGAAGAAGAAGTGGAGATGGGCCACAGGGGTCCCACACCACCCCCTGACGCGGGCCCCCCTGGGCCGCGCCACCAGGTGGTGTGGCCACCCTGGCCCACCTCTGGCATCACCCTCCCGTGTATATAATCCTCCCAAAAATCTAAGACTTGGGGAGCGACCACAGAAAGATTCCGCTGCCTCTGTGGGGCGGAAACTACAGAGAGAGAAAGAGCCCTCCGGCAGTCAGAAATCTGTCAGGGAAATTCCTTCCCGGAGAGGGCAGATCGTCGCCATTAACACCATCATCAAGCTAGAATTCATCAGGATCATCATCATCTTCATCATCATCACCACCAGTACCACTATCACCACGTCATCCCGCTGTAACAATTGAGTTGAATCTTGCATAGTTCTTAGAGGAAACTTTTCCGGTGTTGATTACTTATTGTAGTTGATGTTATTGAGTGGAACCATTATATTATTGTTCATATTCAAATTGTTACTTACCATTATTTCATCTCTAATCTTGATCCATATGATGTCTCGTGAGTAGTTTGTTTAGTTCTTGAGAACATGGAAGAAGTCATATTGTTAGTAGTGGAATTATGTTGAGAAATATTTAATGGTTTGATATTTAAGTTGTGGTGCTCTTCTTCTAGTGGTGTCATGTGAACGTCGACTACATGATACTTCACCTTTATGGGCCTAGGGAAATGCATTGTGTATTTGACTACTAATTGTGGGGTTGCCAGAGTGATAAAAACCTAAACCCCCATTAGGAAACCATTGCATAAGGGAGTGTTGTAGGGTTCGCAGCATAGAAAACAAAAAATTTCCTACGATGGGAACAATTATGTACCAAGATCTATCTACTAGATACAAGCAACGGAAGGATATACATCCGTAGAGAACATACCCTTGAAGACTACAAAGCTTAACGAGTCCAAACTCGTGGTTGATGTAGACGATCTCTTGCCGATCTCAAGATCGAGAGGAAGCCCTAGCGCCGCAAAACAACAGCGCATCCGTGCTCGCACACACATACAAGACACCGAGCAACCTCCGCCTCCTCGCTCTAGCGATGCAGTGGAAGCACAAATATTTCTTGCCGAATAGCCACCGGGAACATGTATCTCGCTAGTCCGAGACCATGGGGGATAAATTCTAGAGGGGGAGAGAGATCATTCACGAGGATGTGTACTTTGAGAGGATGAGAGGGGGGCTTTTATAGGGGAGAGGGGCGCACCCAAGGGGCATGGCGCCCAGCCATGGGGGCTGCCCCCACCTCTTACACATTCATGTGGGTGGAGCTCCCACTCAAAATTAAAAGCCTCCACTTCCATAAAAGAGCCTCCACTCAAAAATCCACTCACATGCATTAAATTTCCACCAAATTTAATGCAAGCTCTCATTTAAATAAAACTCTTTTATTTATTTATCCATAATTTTGTGAATTACTTTAATTAACAAACATTCACATAAAATCCCTTGCTAGTATTCAATTTCACATGCAGAACCAGTTTCAACAATTTCAACCGAGACAGTTTTCGTGTCTAGTGAAATAAATTCCTGCGCTTGTTATTCTTTCCGGCATGAAAATTTTGCTGCAATTGGATGTCAGTGTCCCTTAAGTGTGCCACCCTACGGTTCGCGAATAATGCGGACATGATCGAGACCCTTCTCCGATCAATAATCAGAAGCAGGACCTGGAGATCCATACCGACTCCCACACATTCAACGATGACTTTCCTGTGATCGTCGGAACCTTTTACTCTAGTATCTTAATCCCTTTGTTTCACGATATATTACATGTCCGAGATTCGATCATCGGTATCTCCATACCTAGTTTGATCTCGTTACCGACATGCACTCTTTTCTCGTTCCTGTGATATAACATTCTAGTGATAAAATCACTTGCTTGCAAGCTAACCAATGTGATATCTCCGAGAGGGCCCAGAGTATATCTATCCGTCATCGGGATGAAAAAATTCCACTCTTTATCCATGAGCCTCAACGTAACACTTTAGTAGATCTGAAGCCATCTTTATAATGACCCAGTTACGGTGCGATGTTTGATGTTATAAAAAAACTCTTCCGGTGTTAGCAATTGACATGATCTCATGGTCTAAGGATTAGGATCACTGCGTAAGTTGTTATAGCAATATAAACTCAATGACTTTGATCGTAATGCTATACTTTGGATGAATGTTCATCACATAATTACACTAATGTTGTGACCTCATTATTAACAACATCCAATGTCCATGATCAGGAAACCTTTGATCATCTTGTTAATCAACGAGCTAGTTTATAAGAGAGGCATAACTAGGAACTTCATTTTTGTTTATTAAACACACATGTATTAATGTTTCCGTATTAATACAATTATAGCATGCAAAATAAACATTTATTATAAATAAGGAATACGATAATAACCACTTTATTATTGCCTCTCAGGCATATTCCCTTCAGTCTCCCACTTACACTAGATATAATAATCTAGTTTAAAAACTTTACGTATTGAACACATATGGCTTTCTGGTGTTCTATATACACAATTGCAAGTGGTTAACATAATCTACGGATCTGAAGCTTTTAGGTCCATGTGTATTTGCATGTCTTTGCGTCTCCACGCATCACTCATTCGCCAATGAGATGGCATTGTATAAATTTGGTCTTTTGGTGATACGTTTAGTTCCTTGGGGTTAAATCATGTCGATACTATTGTCGTACAATATTTCTTTAGTGTTATCCCGTTGCGAACCACACCTTAGTTTGATAACAAACTATTTGACATAAATGCCCTCCTTTGCTGCTACTATAGCAGTCATATACTTAGCCTTATTGTTGTAATATTCGTCGCAATGTTTTAACTTTGGAATACATCCAAATCCATCATGGAAACTTCTTTCCATTTCATTGTGCCACTCATAGTTTAAATTGAGATAAACTTAATTTTGTATCTTGTGACAAAACTAGTATCAATGTAACGCTTTACAATGAACTATTTGTAATTGTTTGCCACCTCTACACAAATATATTCTTAGTTCTTCCAAAAGATCATAAGAATATCCTTACTATCGTCCAATGATCATTTTATGATTCATTCTGGTATATGCTCATAACACTTAGAGCATAGGACATATCTGGATATGTACATGTCATGGTATGATTGATCAAAACATTGTCGTGATTTTACTCATCAAGTGTCAAAGCACTTGAATCTTGTTTCACTTATCAAGTGTCGATACACTTGAATCTTGATTCAATTCCTTTCCATGCGACAAGAACCGTTTCTTGTCTTTTCTATATTGAACTCCTTCAATATCTCATATATGTACGATTTGGCACAACCATATGAGCGTCATAGTCTATCCACTATAGACATTCATGCTAATTATTCGGGTTTTGCCTAAGTCTTTCATCAAAATGAAATTCTTAACCTTTGTCAATAAAAAATACATCATTTATAATCAACAAGATGTCCTCCACATAATGTATTAGAAATATGTGTCAGCGCTCCCACTTAATTTCTTGCAAATGCAAGCATCTTCATCGTCTCCTGATGAAATTAAAATTCTTTAACAGTTCCATCACGGTGAAGATTCCAACTCCGCGATGCTTACTTTAACTATTGAAGTTTGCATGCCCTTTTAGCATCCTTTGAATTAACAAAACCCTTTGGACGGGGTCATGCACACGTCCTAGGTAACCATTCTATTAGAAGAACTTTGTTTTGTTTATTCTTCTACCATATACCAAATTATATGTAGTGGTTGCTACATTAATCCGTCTAGACTAAATATCGCTATGAAAGATCCAATCTTGTCATAGTCAACTCCTTGAACATAGTCGTAAAATACTTTACGACATGTCAACTATTTTATAGATGTGAAACATCCATGTTTGTTTCTTTATAGATCCAAAAACCACCGAGAGGTTTTTAAACCTTTCTGGAGGGTCTTCCAAGTTTAAAACTTGATTTCTTGTGGATGGAACTATCACGGATTTTATGGCTTCAAGCCATTTAACGGAGTCAGGTCCCATCATCGCTTCTTTGCATGTAGTCGGTTCATCATTGTCAAACAATAATGATTTACTCTCAAATCTCAACATTTGATTGTTTATCCGACCTACTTGGTTCAATAGGAACTTAGACCTTCATGACCGCAACCTTTGAGGCACATGAGCCATGAGCATTCTGGCTGCCTCTGAAACATTTTATGGCGCTGCACAACTCAGATCATTTAGCTAAGGTTCGTTAACTTTATCAAAATTCTATTGTCCTCCCACTTAACTTTTACGAAAAATTCCTTTTTCAAGAAACTTCACGTTTCAAGCGACAAACCCTTTTGTCCTCGGTGTTATGGAGGAATAACCAATTGTTATTTGAAATAACCTACAAAGACATGCTCATCCGACTTTGGTTGTAAACATCTTACTTATGCATAGCATACCAAAATTTAAGAAAGGACAACTTGGGTTTTACCCCAAACCATAACTCATATGGTGTCATTTCAACAGATCAAGATGGAGCTCTTTTCAATGTAAAAGTGGTAGTCTCTAAAGCTTTAATCTTTTAAAACATAATGGCAGTTTTATAAATAACACCTTTCATCCAACCATGTCAAATAAGGTTTCATTATAAATCTCAAACACTCCATACTCCTATGGTGTTTCGGGAGATGTAAATCTAGGTGTTTTGCTAAAATTGCAACTCAAATAAATCCCTTTATGATAAAATCATAATTCATTTACTTTCTTGTTACACTTGTAACTCAAATAAATCCCTTATGATAAAATCATAAACCATTTATTTTCTTGTCAAAATGATTTTCACTTCATCTTGAAAGTCTTTGAACGTTTTCAATATTTCACACTTCTTTCTCATTAAGTGAACATTCACTCAAATTTCTGGAGAAAGCATATGAAGTTGAAATTCATCGCTTACGACTACACATAATAGACTACATACATCGATATGTATAAATTCTAATATTTTAGTCGATCGTTCTTCTTTAGCCTTTGAACAAAGTTTTAATTATCCCGAGGAACGTCTCACAAGCGTCACTTGATCAAATCAAAGACTCCAAAAATCCATAAATATGGAGATTCTTCATGTTTTATTTCCAATATAATTTAAATGGCGATGTCACTTCGTAAGTGATCTTTCAATCATTTGTCTTGCGACATTTTAGCATTAGGTTTTATGGATGTGATTTCTCCAACTAGATTTGTAAATCATCCATCTTATACGGAATACGGTAATTATTTGAACAACCTTTGTTCTCATAATACCTAATTTAAATAACATTTATTAAAAGAAATCTTGAAGGCAAGCTTTGATGTCAACGAGAAATACAAACAACTGTTTGTTTGTTTTCGATGAATATCATCACATATTCTCTTGCTAGTTACTTAGGCCATTGTGGTTTATGAATTGCATCGTTCCGTTTGAATGGTAGATCCCCAACCGCAGTAGGCAATGAAGATCCCCTCCCGGCCATGAATGTCACGCCACACCACAACGGCCCACTACTCAGAATAATTTGCAGCAACTCCCTCTTGATCTGTAGAACTGGAACCAGCTCAATGTTGATCTCGCTTGGGAGCATAATGGGGCACCTCCTGTGGAGCAGCAAAATGGGGGATGGGACGTTTGGCCTCAAGAGGAAGAACAGTTCGTTGGTGTTAACCTTCGCAATTTGACTGGCTATGAGGGTGTGTCTATGCTTGATGGTGTGCCCCCAGAGAGTAACATCCATGATGATCCCAGTACCTGGTCACCAGCTTTTGAGGATTCTGCTGAAGTGGAAATGCTAATCGCCTTCTTATTAATGGTGGTCGATTGGTCGATTCAATTTTATCCGGGCTGAAGGGCTTAATGTGGCTATGGATGTGGAAAGCTTGGGCAGACAAAGTGTTTTCGAGGTGGGACAAAGTTCAGGAAACAACTCTAGATATGTTGGGGCTCCTTGTGTTGTGTTATTGGTTGAGGTGGCTGGTGTCCAGTACACGGTCAGTCACTTTCATAATATGATATCATTCTTCAATAATAAGGTTTACCAGAAATCCTTTTTCCTTGAAACCAAGTCTGAATCTTCAGCTGAAAATTTGTGGGTTAAAATGTCTGTGGCTTATCCAAAGGTTGATGATTGTCTGGTTAACTCTGAATTTTGCTCTCTGCTCATGAATGGGTTTTTTGCTACTATACTTCATCAGTACCTATTTGTGCTTTCTCCCTCTGACTTAGTTGTCGCGTCTAGAATTAAATGGTTGTTGGCTCCACGCAAGAGACCTTGGGCTGAAGCATTTGAGGGGTTGTCTCTGAATTTGGATGGGGCTCTGGTCTGGGACACTTCTATTGGGTTTCAACTGATTGACTCGAGGATGCCTGATGTGGACATCCCTTCTATTGATACAACCGTTGTACCTACAGCTACACACATACAAGGACCCATCACAAGATCTCGTGCCAAACAACTTAACTATCGTGTACTTGGAACTATTCCTCACATACATGAGAATATGATGCTACCTAAATCAGATGTATTTCTTACACTTAGGAATGATGGACCAAACATGGATGAGAGGGACAAGCATTGGAGCATGGCCATGCATGGAGATGGTAACAAGCATGTGATGATCCAAGAGAAGGCCACGGATGGAGATTTCAGAACTTTGAGGCCACCATAATGAAGAAAGAAGGCTTGGACGAAATATTCAAGATTAATACTTCACGAATTCGTCCATAGCTTAATATGGTGCTGCGACACCTTTATTTTGGGCCAGGCCCATGTAATTTTCGCAGGATTTTAAATAGCCACTTTTTAGAGTCCGTATTTGAGGGGAAAAGGACTTCTAGGGTTGGATTCGGCCACCACTTCCATGGCTGGCCGAAACCCCACCTTTTACTCCTTAAATACTCCCCATAGCCGTCACCCTAGGCTCGGATTTTGTTTAGACATTAAGTTAGCCATCATAGCAACCGCCAAGGCTCGGCGTCATGAGGCCTCTTGTACTTCGCACCTGTTCAGGTTCCCACCTTTTCAATAAAGCTTTCTTCTTAATCCGCAATATCTTGATTGCAATATTGGTTCTTACTTGTTCTCGATTTCAGGTAGGAATTAAGATCCTCGCTGGTCAGGCTGATCGTGTTCCCGCAGGATCGGTAACCTCCAGGAGATTGGCCTAGCGATTTCATTGGCGCTCGTGCTCGCACGTGTAGTCGGATCGTCAAGCCCGAACTCCACCAAATCGATTATCACCATCTCATCGAAAGATCGGACACCTTTGCCCTATCAAGTGGTATCAGATTTCAGGTTGCTCAGTGAGATTTTACTGTTTTCGTTGATTAGATCTGTTTTACCTATAACCCACGAAAAAGCCAAAAACAATGTTAGAGTTTAGATCCATCCCATCACCAATCTACGCCTTGCATTATCGTTTCAGTTTTGCATTGTTGAATTTGTGTCTGCATCGTCGCGTCAAGTTGCTGGTCTTAGTGTCTCGTCCCATAGAGTTTCGAGTTCTGATCATAGTAGTCACCGCCACCCTCGCAGATCACCGCCACCATATTCCGCCGACATAAACCCTAAAAACTCCGCCACTGCCTTCCTACCGCGACACGGATCCAATCACCTATCCTGCCGCGACACGAGTCCGAGTTGAGTTATTGTTTCCTAGTTATTTCTTTCTACTTTCCTTCTTTGTTGTTTCCGTGTTCAGCTAAAGTCCGTGTCGAGCTCAGAGTCCGGTCGTAAGTCTAGAAGGAGAGCAAAAAAAGAACTGATCTTTGTATGGGGGGTCCTCTCTCCAGGAATTGGGTTTTCTATCTGATGTTGATCTTCAGGATCAGGAAATGGGCTATGTTGATCTGTCCGTAGGTGCCTTTGCCATGGTTGTTAACAGTGAGGTGACACTGAACTCCAATGCTCTGCTGGAGGTGTTGGGAGATGATGTTTCTGTTGCTCCTCTTGGTCGTGGTCGCCCCCCCCCAAACCTTCTGCAGCGGTGGTTTCCAAACATTGTACACGTCACAACAAGGAAGGCTACTGTGAAATGGCGTTACCTATGCAACCATCACGTCGCAAGATCTCCAAAGTGCCGAAAGCTTCACCACCTGCCATCCTGCAGATAGAAGATATGCAATGCATCGGCATTGAGGATTGCCAGATTGAGCCGGAGGAGCTCACGGTGGAGCGTCTGCAGTAGCATTGCCCTGATATTTAATTACTGCCTGTGTTTCTAATAAGCAATTGCCACCACCCCTGTGTGTGGAAGCTTGTTTGCTAGTGTGTCCGAACCTCCTTGTGTTTAGTATCTGTGTGTGTTAAGTACTTTCTTTTATAAGTTTATTTCTGCGTTGTGATGAATATTGATCGCTTGTGGAATGTCTTGTGTTGGAACATTCGTGGCCTCAATGATCAGTCGAAATGGCCGTCTATCCGTAACAATATTGAGGAGAGTAATGCCTCTATTATTTGCATTTAGGAAACTAAGAAGAGCTCTTTTGATGCTTGCTTTCTAAAAGGTTTCGCTCCGCGCCAATTTGACAAATTTGCATATATACCGTCGGAGGGTGCATCTGGTGGTTTACTGACTCTCTGGAATGGTAAAATGTTTGACGGGCAGGTGATTCTGGAAGAAAGTTTTGGTCTCGCGATTTCTTTCACCTCAACTTTATCTGCTGAATCTTTCACGCTTGTGAATATTTATGGACCTTGCTCTGGTCTGGCTAGAGAAAATTTTGTGGCTTGGCTGTTTTCTCTAGATATTGTGGCAGATGCTCTTTGGATACTCTTAGGTGACTTTAACTTATATAGATTTGCTGAAAACCATAGCCGTGCATGAGCTAATCTCTCTGATATTGCTACCTTTAATGAAATTATCAGTTATCTTGGGCTCATTGAGCTACCTATTAAAGGACGCTCTTTCACTTGGAGCAATATGCAACTGGACCCTCTCATGGTACAACTGGACTGGTTCTTTACCTCCACGGCATGGACCTTAAAATTCCCTAACACGCTGATCTCTCCTTTGGCTAGGCCAACATCGGATCATGTGCCTTGTGTGGTCTCCATTGGTACGAATATCCCCAAGGCACATGTTTTTCGTTTTGAGAACCACTGGATCAGATTACCAGGATTTTTGGACAAAGTGAAATCTATTTGGGATGTACATTGTCCTGGAGATAGTGCTAAATGTCTGTCTGCCAAATTCAAACGACTACGCAGAGGGTTAAAACAATGGAGCTCAAGTTTTGTTGTTCTTGACACTTTAATCAATAATTGCAACAAAGTTATCTTTGATCTTGATAGCTTTGAAGAACTAAGACAATTACATATAACCGAGTGGAACTTCCGTGACATTGTCAAAGCCAGACTGCAACACCTACTTCTCTGTAAGCAGGATCATTGGCGCAAGAGATGCACAGCTAGATGGGCGCGGCTTGGTGACGAAAACACAACTTTTTTTCACTCAATGGCCACTATTCGTTATAGAAAAAATCTGATTGCTACCCTAACCAGAGAGGATGGATCAATTGCTTCGGAACATCATCAAAAAGCTGGGATCCTCTGGGAATCATTCAGACAGCGCCTGGGCATCTCCATTCCTATTAATGCTTCTATTGATTTCTCTTAGTACTTCTCACCTGTGGAAGATCTGCATAGCCTCGCTGCTCCTTTCACGCATGATGAAATTGACAAGGTGGTCTCTCATATGACAAATGACAAGTCACCCGGGCCAAATGGCTTCTCGGGTTTATTTCTGAAAGTTTTCTGGCCGGTGGTGAAATATGACTTTTATAGATTATGTCTTGAATTTTGGGAAGGCAAGGTGAATCTACAAAGTATCAATGATTCATTTGTCACCTTAATTCCCAAAACTCTCTCCCCCGAAGGACCGAATGATTATCTTCCTATTTCCTTGCTCAATATTTGTATGAAAATACTCACCAAACTACTTGCTAACCGTCTACAGCACAAAATTCTTGAGCTAGTGCATATTAATCAGTATGGGTTTTTGAAATCTAGAAACATTCAAGATTGTGTGGGCTGGGCTTATGAGTACATTCACCAATGCAAACAAGGTAACATGCAAACGGTTATTCTCAAACTTGATTTTGCTAAAGCCTTTGACACTGTGGAGCATGAAGCCATTTTGAAAAAAATTCAATGCCTGGGTTTTCACCCGAGATGGCTGAAGTGGATCCATATGATCATGTCTACGGGTACCTCTGCTGTTCTTCTCAATGGAGTGCCGGGCAAAAAAATTGCTTGTCGATGTGGGGTTCGTCAGGGAGACCCTTTCTCCCCTCTCCTCTTTGTGAGTGCTACTGAATTATTGCAGGTCATGGTAAATCAGCTGTTTCATGATGGGATCCTCTCAGCTCCCCTCAACATTCCAAATACCGACTTTCCCATTGTGCAGTATGCTGACGACACTTTGCTAATCCTTAAAGCTTGCCCCACTCAACTGTCTGCCCTCAAGAACCTTTTAGAAATTTTTGCTCAAGCTACCGGTCTTCGGGTCAATTATTCCAAGTCTGCCCTTATGCCCATCAATGTGTCTCTGGAACGTCTAGAGGAGCTCGCAGGTGTTTTTGGCTGCTCAATTGGTGTCTTACCTTTCACCTATATTGGCCTTCTGCTGGGAACTTCTAAACCCACAATTCAAGATATGATGCCTCTTGTTGGCTTGGTGGAAAGAAGACTAAACTCTAGTGCTAGATTCCTAGGATATGGTGGCAGGTTAGAATTTGTCAGATCTGTCCTGTCCTCTCTGCCCAACTTCTATATGTGTTCCCTTAAAATTCAGAAGACGATACTTAATATTTGCAATAGAGCTCAAAGACACTGCTTATGGGCTAAGGATGAAGATTCCTCCTCTGCTAATGCTCTTGCAGCCTAGAATTTGGTTTTTCGCCCCCGAAAACATGGTGGGCTAGGTGTGCTGAACTTAGAACTTCAGAATAAAGATCTGCTTATGAAACAGTTGCACAAATTTTATTCTAAAGAGAATGTACCTTGGGTTCAGCTTGTTTGGCGCTTATATGCGGATGGGGCTCCCCATGCACAATCTAGGCGTGGATCCTTCTGGTGGAGGGACATCTTTAGCCTGGTAGGGGAATATCGCTCCATTACACAATGCCAAGTGGTTGGTGGCTCTTCGGTCCTGGTTTGGAAAGATTTTTGGAATGAGGGTGGGCTACTATGCGATCGTTTCCCTCGCTTATTCTCCTTTGTGATCAATGTAGACTTGACTGTAGCTGACCTTAAGCAAGTTAATGACCTGAACATATGCTTCGCTTTGTCGCTTTTGATCCAGGCTTACCAGGAATGGGAACAGGTCTCCTAGATTTTGGCCAATATCAATATTTCCGAAGGGGAAGTGGACAGGCGTGTCTTTGTTTGGGGTACAAAGTATGCGCCCTCCAAATATTATAATTTTCTATTTAACAGGCTCCCCAAGGATTTAGCTCTTAATGCGATCTGGTCTTCGAGTGCTTTGCCTAAGCTTAAAGTGTTTTGCTAGTTACTTATGATGGATCGTCTGAACACAAAATACCTCATGCAACGTAAACACTGGCAGGTGGATTCTGGTCCGAATTATGTCCTCTGTGAGCTGGATATGCTGGAGACTAAAGATGACCTATTTTTTGAGTGTGGATTCGCCAGGACCTGCTGGGACTTCCTTCACATCCCCTGGATTGACAGTGGGTCTTTTGCTGAAGTATTTGATGCAGCCAAGAATGCCTTCGATGGCCCGTGCTTCACTGAAGTGTTTGCTTGTGCTGCTTGGAATATTTGGAGAATGCGCAATGACCTTATTTTCAACAATACTCCAGCCTCTTTCTCAAGATGGAAAATAGGATTTCAGAGTGACTTAGCTTTGCATAGACATAGATTAAAACTGATCTTGGTTCAACCCTTGGTGGAATGGATGGTTTCTTCATTTGTAGCCTGAGTGTAATGACTTATAGACCCTTCTACCCCCTGAACTTTCCTCTACTCTTTGTTTCCACCTGTTTCTCCTGTTTGGTTCTTGATTATATATAAAATTACACCGTAGGGGCTTCCCCTACGGTAAAGGTGTCAAAAAAATTTCATACCAAGCAATTCGGTATCCAATACCCAAGAACAACATTGTTTAACAAGCAAAGAATACAACCATAACATGTATATCATCCATATACCTAAATTAGATATTTCCAATATTTTATTTTCTGCCAAATATATTTTATAGATTCTCTTTCAGCATTTCCTTTTCCTTTTAAAAGAATCTATCAACATCAAAGTGGCGCCATATACATGACATGTAGTCCAAAGCGTGTATATTCAAATAATAATACCTTTGGACTTGCACTTTCAAGTAGATCACCATCATTAAAATTATCGACATTTTTTCAAAATCCATTCTTTAGTAATATTTTAGTGTAGTAAACACTTTACATACATCTTCTATTCATCCTTATCATGACGACTTTCATGATCAAGCTACTGTAGCTTATAAAGGTGCATCGTGAGTATAACATTACTTTCCAAAACCCTTTTGGATGATTAGGATGTCTAGCATCTCCAACCTTTGTAAATTCTCATCCAATATGAGAACATATATTATACTATATCATATTGCAACCAAAACATTGTTTCAGATATCGGTATATCTGCCACACATGATGGTTTCTGAAACAATTCTTTCAGCTCCTAGATAAACTTGATATTAAAACAATCAAGAATCATGGAGGCAAACATGATACTTAAGATACTAACACTGGAATTGTTACTCTCTATTTAATATCAATTATTAAATTTCATGAAGTAAACAGAGTTTGTTGAAAGTTTGCAATAGGACTTTAAACTTTAGATTGACACTCAATACAATACGATACCAGTTCGTAAAGTAAATATCCAGAATTCTATAGTTCTATTATCTCAATTATAACTAAGCATAAGGTGGTGAACGAATGCCAATGACTATAACAAATTATGCAAATTCACTTTGATTTAATTTATTATAAATTGAGTTCTACTAATCCAAATTAGAAATGAACTCCCACTCAAAAACGACATCCCTTGTGTCTTTTTGGTGATTACATGAACCAAATCCACTACACCAAGTCCGATCATCACGTGAGTCAATGTAGCTTCAAAGGCGAGCATCAAATGGGCATCATATCTTCCATATGACTCATGCTTAACATCGATCTAGCTTCAAAGGCGAGCATCAAATGGGCATCATATCTTCCATATGACTCATGCTTAACCTTTCGGTCCGTGTTCCGAGGACATGTCTGTACATGCAAGGTTGCCAAGTAAGAACCTTAGTATTCGCGTGTGTAACTGTCTTACACCCGAGATATGCTCGTGGATTCAAGTACACCCGATCATCACGTGATGTCTTGAAGCGACGAAACATTGTCGGTGAATACTTAAGGAAGAACACATTTTTATATTGATATCTAAATGAGAGATCATCGTATTATGCTAATAAAACGCCAAACAAGCAATATAAGATGCAATAAACATCACATGTTAATAAGTGAAATGATATGGTTCCCGCACTTGATCTCCATCATGTGCATCGTGGTATGATCTCTATCATACCTCTATGTGTAAGACCAAGGTCTATGGAACCTACACGTTATGTGTGTTGTAAGAGTATCATCTTATACTTCTACTTAAAACATCACCATATTATAACACTAGCCCTGCAACAATCTAAACTAGACGTCTCTAATTTATCCATTGCAAGTTTTACGTGGCTTAGGGCTTTCGAAGATAGAACCATTCTTACCTACGAACATGAACCACAACTAGGATAACTAAATTGTTGACAACTCGTTACAAATTAAATATTGACTATAGTAGGAGAGACAGACACCCGCTAGCCACTTATGCAAAACTAGTTGCATATCAAACGTGGAACAGGTCTCATGTGCGAGGACATGTAAACTTTCTCCGGGCCGCTTCATCCACTATGCCACCAATATCCAAAGTGCAACTAAGATGCAATAAAATGATCATCATCGCCCACATACTCATATGTGTACTACCCGTGCAAGCATCTACGCATAGATCCGGCTCTGATACCACTGTAGGATTCACAATATATAAAACAAAAAAATTCCTACGATGGGAACAACTATGTACCAAGATCTATCTACTATATACAAGCAACGGGTAGATATACATCCGTAGAGAACATACCCTTGAAGACCGACAAAGCATAACGAGTCCAAACTCGTGGTTGATGTAGACGATCTCTTGCCGATCTCAAGATCGAGAGGAAGTCTTAGCACCGCAAAACAGCAGCACATCCGTGCTCGCACACACGTACAAGACACCGAGCAACCTCCGCCTCCTCTCTCCAGCGATGCAGCGGAAGCACAACTCTTTCTTGCCGAATAGCCACCGAAAACATGTATCTTGCTAGTCCGAGACCATGGGAAATAAATTCTATAGGGGGAGAGAGGTCCTTCACGAGGAGGTATACTTTGAGAGGATGAGAGGGGGCCTTTTATAGGGGAGAGGGGGGCACCCAAGGTTCATGGCGCCCAGCCATGGGGGCTGCCCCCACCTCTTCCACATTCATGTGGGTGGAGCTCCCACTCAAAATGTAAATCCTCCACTTCCATAAAAGAGCCTCCACTCAAAAAACCACTCACATGCATTAAATTTCCATCAAATTTAATGCAAGCTCTCATTTAAATAAAACTCTTTTATTTATTTATTCAGAATTTTGTTAATTACTTTAATTAACAAACATTCACATAAAACCCCTTGCTAGTATTCAATTTCACATGCAGAACCAGTTTCAACAATTTCAACCGAAACAATTTCGGTGTCTAGTGAAATAAATTCGTATGCTTGTTATTCTTTCCGGCATGAAACTTTTGCTCCAATTGGATGTCATTGTACCTTAAGTGTGCCACCCTACGGTTCGAGAATAATGTAGACATGATCGAGACCCTTCTCCGATCAATAATCAGAAGCGGGACCTGGAGATCCATACTGACTCCCAGACATTCAACGATGACTTTCCTATGATCGTTGGAACCTTTTACTCTAGTATTATAATCCCTTTGTTTCACGATATATTACATGTATGAGATTCGATCATCGGTATCTCCATAACTAGTTTGATCTCGTTACCAACATGCACTCTTTTCTCGTTCCCGTGATATAACATTCTAGTGATCAAATCACTTGCTTGCAAGCTAACCAATGTGATATCACCGAGAGGGACCAGAGTATATCTATCCGTCATCGGGATGAACAAATTCAACTCTTGATTCATGAGCCTCAACATAACACTTTAGTAGTTATTAAGCCATATTTACAATCACCTAGTTACGGTGTGATGTTTGATGTCATCAAAAAACTCTTCCAGTGTTAGCGATTGCCATGATGTCATGGTCTAAGGATTAGGATCACTTCGTAAGTTGTTATAGCAATATAAACTCAATGACTTTTATCGTAATGCTATACTCCGGATGAATGTTCATCACATCATTACACTAATGTTGTGACCTTGTTATTAACAACATCCAATGTTCATGATCAGGAAACCTTTGATCATCTTGTTAATCAACGAGCTAGTTTATAAGAGAGGCATAACTAGGAACTTCCTTTTTGTTTATTAAACACACATGTATTAACGTTTCCTTATTAATACAATTATAGCATGCAAAATAAACATTTATCATAAATAAGGAATACGATAATAACCACTTTATTATTGCCTCTCAGGCATATTCCCTTCAAGTGTAGGATCTCAGAGTTTGGATTAGTCCAAGTACGATAATAACCACTTTATCTTAATTACTTTCTTGTAGTGGTGGTGCTTGCAAGGGGTATAATCACAAGTTTGTATTAGTCCAAGTACGGTCATTACATTAGCATAGGTTCACCCACACAACACTTTTCCAACCAAAGAAGATTAATCAACCATATGAAGCGAAAGCACTTGACCATATTCCCATGTGTCCTCGAGAACATTTGGTCATCTTAAGTAATACAACCGGCTTGTCCTTTGTTGAAGAAATAATTAGGCCACTTGCTGCAATTATAATTATTATATTGTATTTACTCGCAGTTTATTTATCTGCATTATCAAAACCCCCTAAAAATCTGTTTGCTAGTATTTATAGTGAATTCCTGATGTCAACGCCTTCTGCTCCTCGTTGGGTTCGACACTCTTATTTATCAAAAGTACTACGATACACCCCCTATACTTGCGGGTCATCAAGACTATTTTCTGGCGCCGTTACCAGGGAGTGGAGCGCTATTGAAGAGTGGAACTGGTAAAGGAAATTCCTACTATGAGTATTGTTTTATTTCTGCTTGTTACTTTATTTCAATATAGGTAACACACTTAGTTTCCTATTTTGGAAAGATACTACCACTGCTAAGGTAGTAGATAAACCACCACCTGCTGAACTAGATCCTTTTAAAATACCTACGAAAATTGTTGATCGTGTTATGGATAACTGCTATTTTGGAGATGGAACTGTCCATCCTGGTGATCATTTGCTCTTTATACATGAATTATGCGAGTTGTTCAAGTGTGCATGTATTACAATGGATAAAGTTAAGAAAAAGCTATTCTCTCTATCATTGAAAGGCAGAGCTGAGGAATGGTATAAGTTACTGAAAAATGGCCAATCTATTAATGGGAGGAAATTGTACCTCTCTTTTATTCTAAATTCTATCCTCCTAGTGAGATTCATAAAGATAGAAATCAAATATATAATTTTTGGCCTTGTGATGGAGAGAGTACTGCCCAAGCTTGGGGGAGATTGAAGTTACTAATACTCGAATGTCCCATTCATGAATAACTTTTATGCACAGCTTTGTCTTCATGATAAGGATTTATTGGATGATTCTTGTGTCGGATCATTTACACTATGAAAGAAGAAGCTAAATGGGATCTTCTAGACCGTACTCAAGAAAATACTGAAGCATGGGAGAATGATAAAGGGAGATAGTCAGGTATAAATTATGATTATGAATGCATTAAATCTTTTATGGAAACTGATAACTTTCATAGTATTAGTACTGTTTATGGTCTTAATTATCAAGTTCTTGCAAATTGTTTTAAGGCCTTTGCCTATTATATTAAAATTCCAAAAAATTAATGGAACAAGTATCATGCGCCATATAAAGATATTGTTAATTGTGTTCCTGCTAGAAATATTGAAGTTTGTAATGTTGATCGTATTTTGCCTATTGTCAACTGTCCTGAAATACCACATGATCGGAAAACGTCGATCATCGATTGACCAATGAACTAGTGTCTAGAGGATAACTAGGGACTCTGGTGGTTTACATATCAAGCGTGTATTGACGTTCCTATCAATACATTTATAGCATGATATAAAACCTATTATGAACTAAATGAAATATGCTAATAATCTATATATTATTATCTGTCTCTAGGGCATATTTCCAATACAACGAAGCATGGATATCTAATCTTGAAATTTGTAAGGCAGGCTAGGGTTGTGTTAGAGAAGATCCATTAAGTAATCCCAACCGACGGAGTCAAAGCATTTTTTTATATCTAGCTTGAATAGGGGCGCCATCATTTTTAATTTATGGAGTTTCCTTCCTTGGTTGCAAACATAAAAGGAAATTTTCATGTAATGCTTCGCTAGCTTCTTTATAAAAGCACTTTGGGCGTTAGAGACAATCTTATTCATGTGAGATGCAAGCCGAGTTGCAACTATCTTTGAAATGAGTTTAACAATAACATGAATTATGTTAATAGAATCTAAGTCGTGTGGATTTGGTTTTTCTTTAATCTTTGGGAGTCACGGCGCCACATACCCCCTTCTGGCTACCTTCAGTGGGAAACGTCTCAGCTCCCTGCCAGGGTGACATTTGTCCCGACGTATGAAAAACAATTCTAAGTTGAGTTGGCCACAAATAGGTTCTTCCCTAAGAAAGATCCCAGAACATGCAGTTTTCATGCATCGTTAAAAAACAATTTATCCCAAATGTTGTGGCCTAGCACCAACATCCAACATGTATGGTTATGTCGTAATTTTCCCAAAATGGCTGAGCCCATTTATTTTATGTAAACAATTTTGTAATCCTAAAGACCTACTTAGCCTATTCATGCATGACAAGAGTTGGAAAAAAGTGTAGTCTCACATTATTGCTTGAGTGAGAGTTAGACCTCCTAATAAAGAAGGCTGCTCTACACTTGTACAAGTATGAGAAGAGAAAATATATACACACCTACTCCTCCTCCACCACCATCCAACTCGCCTTGCCATGACGTGCTGCGGGTTGCAGGACCCACTTATGCCACGTGGTACAAGTTGTCTTTATTTTTTCATGCATGACTGTATATGAATAGTGGTACAAAAGCTAAAACTTTTTTGCATTAGTAGACATTGAATACAAACCGGTGGCAATTCGGCTTTGGTCGCTACCTCTTGGCTCTTTGTTTCATCTCTCGTCACTGCATGTTCTCATCTCTATCCCGTTCTTATGTAAGAGAGGTTGCCTCTGTTTAGAGACACACAACACAATGTCACCTCTAGTTCCAAATCACTGCAGTCATTAGGTCTTTCCCATCCCATCTTGCGTCGTGCACCACAACTCGGGATAGTAGGCCTTTGAAACCCCGCTTCATTGGATCATGTACAGGAGAATGGCGATAACAGTTTTAGGGACCGTGTCGTGCGACAACTGGCTTGACCAGGGACTCCTTCATGGATGCAGACAATGTTTTCCTGATGACGACTACTTCCCCAACGCCGACTACCTCTTCAACGGCATGTTTGACGATAGTGTCAATGCCAACATCAACGTCATCGTGGGCGTTTTCCTATTTTGCATAGATTTTTCCTATTTTGCATTGTATGTGGTTCTCATCTTGTTCATATAATAGTTCATCTCTACTGTAAATTATGCCGCATATACTATATGCAGCAATACATTTAGACTTGCTATTTACATTCTCTCTCTATTAGATTACATGACTAATTTATTCCTATGTTATTTTTCATGTTTTATCTACAATTTTTATGGATAAATCATATGGTAAATTGCTCACATTTTCAACAGTCTAAAAAACTTATTATAGGCAATTTTCTCCAGGCGGCTTTGCCGCGGCTAAGAGGCCGCTGATCTTTGAGGTTATGCACTATAAGAGTTGGCGTCTGAGAGCAGTTTTATGGTTTTAAATCATGAGCTGTTATAACATCACTCTTAGAAAACCTAGGGGAGAGATCGGTCCTATTTAGGAGGAAGCCTTTGGGAAAAAAATGTTACTCTCCTTAATGCCGCTCTTTGAGTGTTCTTGGCGATAGCATTGATGATCTGTATGCATCACTTGATAGTTGCAAGGATATGTGCTATGCATGCGGGGCCAAATTTAGAGTCTTGGAAACTGGCACTAAGTTCTATGTCATGAAACAATTATATTACTACAAGATGACTGGCGAGCGGTCCATAGTTGAGTAGACTCACGAGATATAGTCACTTGCCATCAAATTTGAGAACTTCACTTGTATGTTGCCAGACAAGTTTGTGGCCAGAGGAATGATTACCTGATGGAGGAATCTTGCTACTTCTATAAACATAAGATATAAGAGTTTTCGGTTTCAGATCTTATTGGTACTCTTGATGTGGAAGATATGACGAGAGCAAAAGACACACATGCTCGAGGTGTTGATGGAGTATCTAGTGGCAACTTGATAAATAAGAGAAACTTTTAGTCCCACAAGTTCAAGAATAAGAATAAATCTGATGGCAAAGGAATATTTGATATGAGAAGAACAAGACATCACAGTCTACCAACTTTAAGAATAAGACCAATAAGAAGAAAGGAGTCTACCATGTTTGTGGCGATCCTGATCACTAGGCTCCCAATTGCCATAATCCCTTTGATAAGCGTCAACATGGAAAAGACTACAAGACCGCTAATGTTGTCAGTGGCGATACTGAGATGGAGGATGTTGAGTACTATCCTTTCAATATGTCATTCATCTTATTGGTGGATTTACACGGGTGCCAATGTAGTGCACGTGTGTTTTTGTTATTTCCATATTTTCTTCATATCAGGTCATAGGGGCTTCCACCGCGCTGATGAGAAACGACTCACATGTTTCTATCCATGGTGTTTGTATGGTCGATTTGAAGTTCAGTTCGGGAAAGACACTCCTAAAGAATGTGCATCATGTTCCCTCCATCAATAAAAATCTTGTTAGCGGGTCCCTTACGTGTTAAGATTGCTACAAGATTGTTTTTGATTCCAATAAACCCGCGGTCTCCAAGTTTAGAACTTTTATTGGTAAACACTATGGAGGCTTGTTCTTCCGCTTATTTTTGCGAGGCATTTGTAATAAAATTGTTAACCAAGTTTGCACAAATCTTGAATCAAATGTCTGGCATTCACGTCTTTGTTATATTAACTCTGGTTGCATGATGTGGCTAGTTAAAATAAATTTAATTCCTAATTTCACTACTGCCAAGGAATCTAAGTGTCAAGTTTGTGTGCAAACAAATCAACCTCGCAAGTCACATACAACTGCAGAGGTGAGAGATTTGACACCACTAGAACTTATACATTTGTATCTTTGTGAGATGAATGGTTTATTTATAAAAGGTAGAAAGAAATATTTCATGACTTTGATCGATGACTTCACTAGACAGTATTATGCGTATCTTAAAATCAAAAGATGAGAGTTTTTTTTAATCTATAAAGGTAAAGCAGAAAACCAATTTGATCGAAAGGTATGATTTCTCTTATAAAGCTAAAGCAGAAAACAACTAGTTTTGTTCCTATGTTATTAGTTATGTTTTATCTACTGTTCTTATGGTTTATTAAATCATATGATGAATTGCTCATATTTTTAATAGCTTATGTGGTATTATTTGCTCTTGTATTTTTGTGTGTAAAAGTGAGATTCCGACGATTTTATTCGTAATCCGGAATAATAATTCGCGATATTGGTTGGTGCTTGTCGTGCAGCACCGATCTCGGCCTAGAGTTCAGGTACGGTTACGTAGTGGAGTACTATGAACGGCAGCTTTATGTTCTTTCTTTCGGGGCCCAACGTATTTACATCTCCGAGGGTCTGCCAACAGCTAGCTAGCTGCGTGCAGCCTTTAAGTAATTAACTTCTACACATGTCGTGTTTTGCAGTACCAACCAACCACACCCTAGTTTATTTGTGCGTGTGTGCAGGGAAACAAGTACATGCTACTTTTATTCATATGTGCATACGCGTCTCATGATCTCTCCTTAATTTGTTTAGCATGTCCCTGCCAAGTGCCAATACATATACTTGTATATGATCGAGCGTACACATCACACATGCACGTACTGTACCAAACTATATTGCATCTTCACGCAACGAATATATACATGCATGCCCTATCTCCTGTAGCTCCCGTAGATAGCCCTGTGTTAGCTATGTCGACCTAGCCATGCATACATGTCCTATAGATATTCTTCGGCGATGTCCTTAAATACCTTGGTTCTCTTCTTGCTTTGATCACTCGCACATACGTAATCTCCCGCGGAGGCCGGAAAGGAAACCGATCTGCGATCGATCGAGATGGCTCCGGCACCGGTGCTGCAGGTGTTCGGCCAGCCGGCGTCCACCGATGTGGCCAGGGTCCTCGCCTGCCTCTTCGAGCGGAATCTCCACTTCCAGCTCGTCCGCACCGACGCCGTCAATCGCGCGCGCCACCGCCCTGCCGGTGCATCCGTCGAGACGAGCTGGGCACGTCGTCGATCATTTTAATTTTCTTCTCCAATGCCCATTGCATATCTACCTGTTCGTGTCACTCTTATTAACGCTCTGTTTTCTCTCTCCTTTTTGCATGCATGCAGTATCCCAGAGGCCACGTCACGCTCAAGCACGGCGGCACCATTCTCTCCGGTGAGCACACAGCATTATTAGAGCTCTGACCAAGCGTAAAATTGCGTCCTTAATTACATTATTGACAACAAGCAGCTGTAAATGAATAGACTTCTGTTAACTGCTACGCGCGCGTTCTGTGCGTGACCAGATTCGAGGGACATATGCCGGTACGTGTGCACCGAGTTCCCGCGCGACCGCACCGGCGGCAGCCTGTACGGCGCGGGGTCGCTGGAGCGCGCGTCCGTCGAGAAGTGGCTCCGCACGGAGGCCCGAAGCTTCGACGCGCCGTGCACGGAGATGGCGGCCCACTACTGCCACCACCTTGCGCTAGCGCCGACGGCACCGGCGGACGACGGGTACGGCGGCGGGGCTGCGGCGTGTTCTGGACGTGTACGACGATGCGCTCGCCAGGAACAGATACCTCGCCGGCGACGAGTTCAGCCTGGCGGACCTGTCCCACCTCCCGAACGCGCACCGCCTCGCCGGCTCCAAGATGGGGAGGAGGCTGCTGGGGTCGGTGAAGAACGTGGCGCGCTGGTACGAGGCCGTCTCGGCACGCCCGGCGTGGCAGCGGGTCGTCGCGACGCAGAGCGGGACTCCCCACCACTACATCAGGTGCTACAGATTGGAGCCACTTTTCTTAGAGACACTATTTATACATGCCTCTATATGGTAAGCTTTTTATGGCACTTTAAAAAAAGGCAACGTATCCTATGCATCTGGGTATTTTATGCATCCGTGCATCCGTCCATCCTCAGCCATTTGATCTAAATCGCATGCACGCCGTTATAACCATGGCAAATTTGCAATAACACGCCCGCCTCGGCACCAAGTTTTTTATTTTCACCCTTTGACGCATTCCTCTTCTTGCTAGATCAACTGGACTCGTCTGCGGATATCCCAGACCAAGTAACGCGGCGGCCGGCGGCGATGCATGAAGCGGCTGCGGAGGGCCGGAGAGTACATCACTAGAGGAAAAAGGGTCATCCGTTCGCGACCCCTCGGAGCATTAGTCCCGGTTGCGCCACCAACCGGGACTAATGCTGGCACGCGTCCCGGTTGGAGCGGGCACGGGGCCAGGGGGCATGGGTCCCGGTTGGTAAGGGGGCATGCGTCCCGGTTGGAGCCACCAACCGGGACTAAAGGTTTGGCCACAGCCACGTGGCCAGCAACCGGGACTAAAGACCCCTTGCCCTCTATAAATGCAACGCCCCAGCCCCCTCTGCCTCCACTCTGTTTTTTCGAATGGTGTAAGGTGTGAGGGTGTGTGCTAGTTTTTTTTCATGCATGCATTGAAGGTGTTTGTTGAAATGTTTGAGTGAAAAATCCCGTTGAATTTCTCATAGAACAAAAATATAGAAGGTGTCCGAGACGCACTTGAGCTTTCTCCTCTTTATTTCCCTCGATCGAGGTTAGCAATCTTATCTTTTCTAGGTCATTGATACAATTCATGTGTCGGTGTGAATTGGTTATTTCACTATTTGTGATGTCCTGTTTTTTGATAAACTTACTTATATGATGCAGATGAACGGTCGGGAATGGATGTACGGTGACCGGCTGGTAGCCGGGTATATCAAAGGCGTGGATAAATTTATCGATGTGGCTACGGCAAACAAAGAGAATGGATTTATACGTTGTCCATGTGTTCAATGTCGGAACAACAAGGAGTACTCTTCCTCGAAAATCATTCGCGGCCACCTGATTATAAAAGGTTTCATGCCCAACTATAATTGCTGGACCAAGCACGGGGAAAGAGGGGTTATGATGGAAGATGGTGAAGAAGAAGATGATGATAACAACTATCATCATATGTTTCCTGAATACAGTGATACTGCAATGGAAGACAATGGAGAATAAGCAGGTGAAGAACGGGCATCAGATGAGCCGGTGATGAACTTGGTAGGGTCATTTCGATGCAAAGCGAGACTGTAAACAGAAAATGAGAAGTTGAAGTTAGAGGGCATGTTAGAAGATCACAAGAAATTGTTGTACCCAAATTGTGAAGATGGCAGCACAAAGCTCGATGCGACTAATGGAATTGTTGCGATGGAAGGCGAGTGTGGTCTAACGACTCCTCATTTGAAAAGATGCTGAAAATAATGAAGTCAAGTTTCCAAAACATAACGAACTTCCGAGAGTACCTCTGAAGCAAAGAAGACTCTCATCCTCTGGGATTAGATGTGCAAAAGATACATGCATGCATTAATGATCGCATCCTCTCATGTAAGGAGTATGAGAATTTAGATAAATGCCGGTATGCAGCGTTATGTATAAGATCAGACGAGATGACCTGGTGATGTTGAGGAGAGCCCCTCGGAAGAGGGTTCTGCTAAGGTTATGTGGTATGCTCCTATAATACCAAGGTTGAAACGCATGTTCGAAACAAAGAGCATGCCGGTTGTTGCGATGGCACAAAGAAGACCGTAAGAAAGACGGGAGTTGAGACACCTCGATGGGTCACAGTGGAGAAAAATCGAGAGACTTTCCGGACTTTGCGGTGACGCAAGGAACTTATGGTTTGGTCTAAGTACGGATGGCATGAATCCTTTTGGGAGCGAGCTGCGATCACAAAGACCTGCCGTGACTCTATGTATCTACAACCGCCTCCTTGGTTGTGCATGAAGCGTAAGTTCATTATGATGCGGTGCTCATCCAAGGCCCAAGCAACCCGGCAACGACATTGATGTGTACCTTAGGCCATTAGTTGAAGAACTCTTACGGTTGTGGGGCAAACCGGTATACGTCGTGGGATGAGAACAAGCGAAGCCATTTAATCTACGAGGGTTGTTATTCGTAACCATCAATGATTGGCCTGCTCTTAGTAACCTTTCGGACAGACAAACAAAGGATATAAGGCATTCACCTTTGTTTAGATAAGACCGAAGGTACATATTTGCATAAATGCAAGAAGGTTGTGTACCTAGCGAATCGACGATTTCTTCCGACCAATCATCCGTAAGAAAGAAAGGCAAGCATTTCAAAGGTGAGGCGGATCACCGAAGAAGCCTGAAATCCCATTGGTGATGATGTATTTGGTATGGTCAAGGACATAGAAGTAATCTTTGGAAAGGGTCGGCGGTCAATCAGTTCGAACGACGTCGCTCTGAGGACACGCACCCATGTGGAAGAAGAAATCTATATTTTGGGAGCTGCCATATTGGAAAGTCCTGCGTGTCCGCTCTTCAATCGACGTGATGCATGTGACGAAGAATCTCTGCGTGAACCTGCTAGGATTCCTAGGCGTGTATGGGAAGACAAAAGATACACCTGAAGCACGGGAGGACCAACAAATTATGAAAGATCCAAAGAACATGCATCTGAGATAACAAGGCGGATAAAGGGCGTCACTTAAGTCGTGCCAGCTATGCTCTTACCAAAGCAGAAGGAAATCTTTTTGAAGTCCTTCGGTATCAAGGTGCCGTCGGGCTTCTCATCTAATATAAAGGGATAATAAATATGGCGGAGAAAAAGTTCCAAAACCTGAAGTCTCATGTATCACGTGATTATGACGATTGCTTCCGATTGCATTGAGGGGCTTCTACCGAGAAAATGTTCGAGTACCCATTGTGAAGCTGTGCATTCCTCAATGCAATATCTCGAAGGTAATCAATCCAGATATTCTGCCAAGGTTCTGAGAAGGATGTGGTACAATGTCTTGTTAGTTTTGAATTGGTGTTCCCACCATCCTTCTTCAATATTATGACGCATCTCCTGGTTCATCTAGTGGAAGAGATTGCCATTCTCGGTCCGGTATTTCTGCATAATATGTTCCCCTTTGAGAGGTTCATGGGAGTCTTAAAGAAATATGTTCATAACCGTGCTAGACCAGAAGGAAGCATTCTCCAAGGGATATGGAACAGAGGAGGTCATTGAGTTTTGTGTTGACTTTATTCCTGACCTTAAGCCGATTGGTGTTTCTGACTCGCGGCATGAGGGAAGACTAAGTGGAAAAGGCACGCTGGGAAAGGAAGCAATGATATGTAGGGACGGGGATTCTTTCACTAAAGCACACTACACAGTTATACATAATTCCACCTTGGCAGCTCCGTATATGGAGGAACACAAGAATATTGTACGCTCAAAAACCGGGAAGCTGAATCATGGATTACAGATGAACACATGAAGTCTTTCGTGGTTGGATGCGGACACATCTCTTGAATGACACCACTGTTGGAGATCAGCTATACTTGTTGGCGTCACCATCTTCTCTGTATTGAATTTCCAAGTGCATAATAAATGGGAATACATTCTACGATCGCCCAAGATAAAAAGAGCACCAACCAAAATAGTGGTGTCCGCTTTGATGCAATAGACGAGAATGGACAAAAGGACACATATTATGGTTACATAGAGGAGATATGGGAACTAGACTATGGAGTCTCTTTTAAGGTCCCTTTGTTTCGCTGCAAATGGGTCAACCTGAATGGGGAAGGGGTAAAGATAGACCAGTTGTACGGAATGACAACAGTGGGTCTCAACAATCTTGATTATAGAGATGAACCATTCGTCCTAGTCAATGATGTGTCTCAGGTTTTCTATGTGAAGGACATGTCCTCTAGACCGAAAAAAAGAAAAAATATGCAAACGAATACATCATATGATGAGGCAAAGCGTCACATAGTTCTTTCAGGGAAAAGAAACATCGTGGGAATCGAGGACAAGACAGACATGTCAGAAGATTATAATAAGTTTGATGAAATTCCGCCCTTCACAGTGAAAACTGACCCAAGCATTCCGTTAAGTAAAGAAGATGCTCCATGGTTACGTCTGAAGCGGTCATAAGGAATGACATATGCCAAGAAGTTCATGCTCATATTATGTAACTCTAGTTCATGTCTTTCGCGGTTTGTGGCTTGACCGAAGGATATCTTTCGCGGTTTGTGGCCTTTAGTCCCGGTTTTGTAGTCTCGCTTTTAATATTAATAAATGTCTTGAGTGTTAGTCCCATTTTGTGGCTGGACCGAAGTGCCTCTATGACCAGTTTCTCGGAGATGCGGAGGAGGGCTCGTCGCATCTCCTCAACTGGCCGCAGTGGTGTCCCTGCTCTCGAAACCATCTTGCAGCTTGTAACTTCACTAACTAGATCAATACGCCTCGAAGCTAACTAATTTCACATATTAGGGAGGGCCTCTATGACCAGTTTCTCGGAGATGCGGAGGGCCTGGGCTCTCGCATCTCCTCACAGGCTTGATGGTGTCCCTGCTCTCGAAAACCATCTTGCAGCTTGTAACTTCACTAACTAGATCAATACGCCTGAGCTAACTAATTTCACATATTAGGAGTGCCTCTATGACGATTTCTCGGAGATGCGGAGGACTGGGCTCGTCGTCATCTCCTCAAAACTAGCCGCAGTGGTGTCCGCTCTCGAAAACCATCTTGCAGCTTGTAACTTCACTAACTAGATCAATACGCCTGAGCTAACTAATTTCACATATTAGGAGTGCCTCTATGACCAGTTTCTCGGAGATGCCGGAGGACTGGGCTCGTCGGCATCTCCCTGAAACTGGCTGTAGTGGTGTCCCTGCTCTCTAAAACCATCTTGGAGATGCCTCAAACTGGCTGGAGGACTGGACTCACAAGGATGCATATTTATAGTACAAGCAGCTCGGCATAATGTCGACACTCACGACATAATGTCGACACTCACCCCTATTATTAGTGCTGACTCATCTTTAGTCCCGGTTGGTGACACCATCCGGGACAAGGTACAAGCCGCACGACATAATGTCGACACTCACCCCTATTATTAGTGTTGTCTGGCCCACTCTGCCGCAATCCCTTCAGTCGCGGTTGGTTTCTCCAACCGAGACTAAATATGAACCCTCTCTTTATATAGGCATTTCCCTCTATTTATTAGGTAACACTTAAGACATTTATTAATATTAAAAACCGGGACAAATCGGGACTAGCTAACACTCAGGCCTAAAGCGCCTTTAGTCATAATCATGCCTAGTCCTAGTACGCAACCGTGGTCTTCATCGCCGTCATCATCATCATCGCCATCGCCACCGCCACTCCGGGATCCTCGGCCCATCCATGGCATATACCGGGCCATTCCAGCCTCGGATTCACGGTGGGTGGGAGAGGGTCTCTGGAACACGATGTCGCTACCGCGATGTGGGGCTGTGGCGGGTGGACTCGTGGGCACCGTGGCGAGGATGGTCTCCCGGCGATGTAGCGCATCACTCGATGATAGTACGGTTCTCCCACCACGACGGCCGACTTCGTTGTGGTTCACCGGTGGCGGGCCATCACCCTCGACTGGCGAGCTCCCTTTCACGCCTATTAGCGAAGAAGGCATTCCAGTGTCATAGTTGTCGGGATCCCAGGGGATCCATCCGGCTTTCGGCGTGAGCTCGTGGTAGAAGTGGTTTGTGATGGCCGCCGACGTGCGGAACCTTGAGGGACAGGGACAGAACCCCTCGGCCAAAGATCCGGTAGTGGGCGGTACCGGTGGACAAGGGTAGTTGAGGGCGCCTCGGTCTCCTCGAGGGTCGAGAATGGCCCGAGGGCGTTGTCCATTGTTCTAAGAGAGGAAGGTGTGGATGTGTGGATAGCCATGACACGATCACCCTAAATATAGAGGAAAGGGGAAAACTTGGCGTGAAGCTTTGGGAAATGGCGGAAATATCTTTAGTCGGTTAGTGACTACATCCGGGACTAAAAGCTCTAGTAGAAAGGAAAGGGCGGGAAAACTTGGCGGGAAGAGGTGGGAAATGGCGGAAAATATTTTTAGTCCCGGTTTCAGAATACATCCGGGACTAAATTTGTGCCGAACAATGATCATGTTTCGAAAAAACCCTTTTCCATTTTCCGAGCGCAAAAAACGGGTCGTTTTGTGAAGTAACCACCAAAATGCCGTTTCACAATGCTACCGTCCCATTTTCCTAAAATACTAGACCACCTTACATGGACTATCTCCCAACGGGTACATCTCAAACCTTTTCGTCCATCCCGGGTAAAAGGACAAATGTCCGAATCGTGAAGGAAGTGGGTTTGTACTACGGTACATGATCTATCGCCGTGATTTTTGAAAAAATCATTTTAGACTCGCAATATGTGGTTTCTTCAGAGATCCAATGCAAGTTCTAACGATGCGTCCCTATCTTCATGCACACCGGTTCGACCATAGTTAGAAATTCAGATAATTCAAACGGGCATAATAAATTCAAAAAAATCCGAACAATGAAAATCCTTGGCGTGGTGTCATATTATGTTACATAGTTGAAAGGAAAAATACCAGACTTGGTATATTGATCATGTTTCAAAAAACCTTCACAAAATGACCTATCATGTTCGAGGTTTCATGGCTTTCGGTCCAAATGACCGATGTTATGTCTGAATCACGGCATAGTTTGTGATGTTGTGCCCATATTATGCATGTGTGTGGACATTGGTATGGAGAACAATGTTGCGGAGGAAGTTTTCCTTTTGTTGCACGGAAAAGACCTTTTCCATTTTCCGAGCGCAAAAAACGGTTCGTTTTGTGAAGTAACCACCAAAATGCCGTTTCACAATGCTACCGTCCTATTTTCCTAAAATACTAGACCACCTTACATGGATTATCTCCCAACGTACATCTCAAACCTTTTCGTCCATCCCGGGTAAAAGGACAAATGTCCTTAGAATCGGTAGGAAGTGGGTCCGGTTTGTACTACAGTACATGATCTATTGCCCGTGATTTTTGAAAAATCATTTTAGACTCGCAATATGTGGTTTCTTCAGAGATCCAATGCAAGTTCTAACGATGCCCGTCCCTATCTTCATGCACACCGGTTCGACCATAGTTAGAAATTGGATAATTCAAAACGGGCATAATAAATTCAAAAAATCCGAACGATGAAAATCCTTGGCGTGGTGTCATATTATGTTACATAGTTGAAAGGAAAAATACGGACTTGGTATATTGATCATGTTTGAAAAACCTTCACAAAATGACCTATCATGTTCGAGGTTTCATGGCTTTCGGTCCAAATGACCGATGTTATGTGCTGAATCACGGCATAGTTTGTGATGTTGTGCCCATATTATGCATGTGTGTGGACATTGGTATGGAGAACAATGTTGCGGAGGAAGTTTTCCTTTTTGTCACCGGAAAAGCCCTTTTCCATTTTCCGAAAAGCGAAAAACGGTCGTTTTGTGAAGTAACCACCAAAATGCCGTTTCACAATGCTACCGTCCCATTTTCCTAAAATACTAGACCACCTTACATGGACTATCTCCCAACGGTACATCTCAAACCTTTTCGTCCATCCCGGGTAAAAGGATAAATGTCTGTAGATCGGCGGAAGTGGGTCGGTTTGTACTACAGTACATGATCTATTGCCCGTGATTTTTGAAAAATCATTTTAGACTACAATATGTGGTTTCTTCAGAGATCCAATGCAAGTTCTAACGATGCCGTCCCCAAGGGAATATGCCCGAGAGGCAATAATAAAGTGGTTATTATCGTATTCCTTGTTTATGATAAATGTTTATTTTACATGCTATAATTGTATTAATACGAACGTTAATACATGTGTGTTTAATAAACAAAAGGAAGTTCCTAGTTATGCCTCTCTCATAAACTAGCTCGTTGATTAACAAGATGATCAAAGTTTCGATCATGGACATTGGATGTTGTTAATAACGGATCACAACATTAGTGTAATGGTGTGATGAACATTCATCCGAAGTATAGCATTACGATCAAAGTCATTGAGTTTATATTGCTATAACAACTTACAGTGATCCTAATCCTTAGACCATGAGATCATGTCAATCACTAACACCGGAAGAGTTTCTTGATAACATCAAACGTCACACCATAACAGGTGATTATAAAGATGGATTGAACTAATAAAGTGTTATGTTGAGGCCCATGGATCGAGAGTGGAATTTGTTCATCCCGATGACGGATAGATATACTCTGGCCCTCTCGGTGATATCACATTGGTTAGCTTGCAAGCAAGTGATTTGATCACTAGAATGTTATATCGGAACGAGAAAGAGTACATGTCGAATTTGTGAGATCAAACTAGGTATGGAGATACCAATGATCGAATCTCGGACATGTAATATATCGCGAAACAAAAGGATTAAGATACTAGCGTAAAGGTTCCGACGATCACAAGAAAGTCATCGTTGAATGTGTGGGAGTCGATGGGTCTCCAGATCCCGCTCGATTATTGATTCGAGAGGGTATCGATCATGTCCGCATTATTCACGACCGTAGGGTGACACACTTAAGAGACACCGACATCCAATTGGAGCAAAAGTTTCATGCCGAATAGAAAAGGAAAGCGAGAATTTATTTCACTAGACAAATCAAGCATTTTCATTGAAACTGGTTCGCATGTGAAATGGAATACTAGCAAGGGTTTTATGTGAATGTTTGTTAATTAAAGTAATTAACAAAATTCTGAATAAATAAATAAAATAGTTTTATTTAAATGAGAGCTTGCATTAAATTTGGTGGAAATTTAATGCATGTGAGTGGATTTTTGAGTGGAGGCTTTTTAATGGGAGTGGAGGCTTTTCATTTTGAGTGGGAGCTCCACCCACATGAATGTGGAAGAGGTGGGGGCAGCCCCATGGCTGGGCGCCATGCCCCTTGGGTGGCCCCCCTCTCCCCTATAAAAGGACCCCCTCTCCTCCTCCCACACCTCCTCGTGAAGGATCTCTCTCCCCCTCTAGAATTTATTCCCCATGGTCTCGGACTAGCGAGATACATGTTCCCGGTGGCTTTTCGGCAAGAAAGAGTTGTGCTTCCGCTGCATCGCTGGAGCGAGGAGGCGGAGGTTGCTCGGTGCCTCGAACGTGTGTGTGCGAAAGATCTTGTTGCTGTTTTTGGCGCTAGGACTTCCTCTCGATCTTGAGATCGGCAAGAGATCGTCTACATCAACCACGAGTTTGGACTCGTTAAGCTTTGTCGGTCTTCAAGGGTATGTTCTCTACGGATATACATCCGCCCGTTGTTTGTATCTAGTAGATAGATCTTGGTACATAGTTGTTCCCATCGTAGGAAAATTTTTGTTTTCTATGCTGCGAACCCTACAGTGGTATCAGAGCCAGGTCTATGCGTAGATACTTTGCACGGGTAGTACACATATGAGTATGTGGGCGATGATGATCATTTTATTGCTTCTTAGTTGTACTTTGGATATTGGTGGCATAGTGGGATGAAGCGGCCCGGACAAACTTTACATGTCCTCGCACATGAGACCTGTTCCACGCTTGACATGCAACTAGTTTTGCATAAGTGGCTAGCGGGTGTCTGTCTCTCCTACTATAGTCAATATCTAATTTGCAACGAGTTGTCAACAATTTGGTTATCCTCGTTGTGGTTCATGTTCGTAGGTAAGAACGGTTCTATCTCGAAAGCCCTAAGCCACGTAAAATTTGCAATGGATAAATTAGAGGCGTCTAGTTTAGATTGTTGCTGGGCTAGTGTTATGATATGGTGATGTTGTAAGTAGAAGTATAAGATGATACTCTTACAACACACATAACGTGTAATCTCCATAGACCTTGGACTTACACATAAAGGTATGATAGTGATCATACCACGATGCACATGATAGAGATCATATGCGAGAACCATATCATTCCACTAATAAACATGTGATGTTTGATAGCATCTTATATTGCTTGTTTGGCGTTTATTAGCATAATAAGATGATCCCTCATTTAGATATCAAGATAAAATGTGTTCTTCCTTAAGTATGCACCGACAATGTTTGTCGCTTCAAGACATCACGTGATGATCGGTGTACTTGAATCCACGAGCATATCTCGGGTGTAAGATGATTACACACTTGAATACTAAGGTTCTTACTTGAGCCTAGCATGTACAGACATGGCCTCGGAACATGGACGAAAGGTTAAGAATGAGTCATATGTTTTGATATGATGACCATATGGATGCTCGCCTTTTGAAGCTACGCCGACTCACGTGATGATCGGACTTGGTGTAGTGGATTTGGTTCATGTAATCACCAAAAGACACGAGGGATGTCGTTTTGAGTGGGAGTTCATTTCTAATTTGGCTTAGTAGAACTCAATTTATCATAAATTAAATCAAAGTGAATTTGCATAATTTGTTGTAGTCATTGGCATTCGTTCACCACCTTATGCATAGTTGTAATTGAGATAATAAAACTATAGAATTCGGATATATACTTTACTGGTATTGTATTGTGTTGAGTGTCAATCAAAGTTTAAAGTCCTATTGCAAACTTTTAGCAAACTCTATTTACTCCGTGAAATTTAATAATTGGTATTAAATCGAGAGTAACAATTCCAGTGTTAGTATCTTAAGTATCATGTTTGCCTCCACGATTCTTGATTGTTTTAAACATCAAGTTTATCTAGGAGCTGAAAGAATTGTTTCAGAAACCATCATGTGTGGCAGATATAACGATATCTGAAACAATGTTTTGGTTGCAATATGATAGAGTATAATATATGTTCTCGTATTGGATGAGAATTTACAAAGGTTGGAGATGCTAGACATCCTAATCATCCAAAAGGGTTTTGGAAAGTAATGTTATACTCACGATTCGCCTTTATAAGC
Source organism: Avena longiglumis (assembly GCA_030063025.1). Classification (NCBI taxonomy): domain Eukaryota; kingdom Viridiplantae; phylum Streptophyta; class Magnoliopsida; order Poales; family Poaceae; genus Avena; species Avena longiglumis. The sequence goes on along the minus strand of CP125974.1, from coordinate 446,872,830 downwards.
TACAGTAGCTTGATCATGAAAGTCGTCATGATAAGGGTGAATAGAAGATGTATGTAAAGTGTTTACTACACTAAAAGATTACTAAAGAATGGATTTTGAAAGAATACCGATCATTTTGATGATGGTGATCTACTTCAAAGTGCAAGTCCAAAGGTATTATTATTTGAATATACACGCTTTGGACTATGTGTCATGTGTATGGCGCCACTGTTGATGTTGATAGTTTCTTTTAAAAGGAAAAGGAAATGCTGAAAGAGAATCTATAAAATATATTTGAGAAAAGAAAAGATTGGAAATATCCAATTTAGGTATATATATGATATACATGTTATGGTTGTATTCTTTGCTTGTTAAACAATGTGGTTCTTGGGTATTGGATACAATTGGTTGGTATGAAATTTCATACGAATGACGCAATTCATGAACCACAATGGCCTAAGTAACTAGCAAGAGAATATGTGATGATGTTCATCGAAAACAAACAAACCGTTGTTTGTATTTCTCGTTGACATCAAAGCTTGACTTCAAGATTTGTTTTAATAATTGTTATTTGAATCAGGTATTATAAGAACAAAGGTTGTTCAAATAATTACCGTATTCCATACAATATGGATGATTTACAAATCTAGTTGGAGAAATCACATCCATAAAACCTAATGCTAAAATGTCGCAAGACAAATGATTGAAAGATCACTTACGAAGTGACATCGCTATTTAAATTATATTGGAAAGAGAACATGAAGAATCTCCATATTCATGGATTTTTGGAGTCTTTGATTTGATCAAGTGACGCTTGTGAGACTTTCCACGTGATAATTAAAACTTCGTTCAAAGGCCAAAGAAGAACGAATGACTAAAATATTGGAATTTATACATATCGATGTATGTATTCCATTATGTGTAGTAAAGCGATGGGTTTCAACTTCATATGCTTTCTCCGAAATTTGAGTGAATGTTCACTTAATGAGAAAGAAGTATGAAATATTTGAAAATGTTTCAAAGATTTTCAAGATGAAGTGAAAAATCATTGTAACAAGAAAAATAAATGGTTTATGATTTTATCATAAGGATTTATTTGAGTTACAAGTGTAACAAGAAAAATAAATGAATTATGATTTTATCATAAAAGGATTTATTTGAGTTACAAGTTTAGCAAAACACCTAGATTTACATCTCCAAACACCATAGGAATATGGAGTGTTTGAGATTTGTAATGAAACCTTGTTTGACATGGTTGGATCAAAGGTGTTATTTATAAAACTGTCATTATGTTTTAAAAGATTAAAGCTTTAGAGACTACCGCTTTTAATCGAAAAGAGCTCCATCTTGATCCGTGAAATGACACCATGGAAGTTATGGTTTGGGGTAAAACCAAGTTATCATTTCTTAAATTTTGGTATGCTAAACATAAGTAAGATGTTTACAACCAAGTCGGATGAGCATGTCTTTGTAGGTTATTTGAATAACAATTGGTTATTCCTCCATAACACCAAGGACAAAAGGTTTGTCTCTTGAAGCGTGAAGTTTCTTGAAAAGGAATTTTTCGTAAAAGTTAAGTGGGAGGACAATAGAACTTTGATAAGGTTAACGAACCTTAAATATGCTGAGTTGCAGCGGCAGAAATGTTAGAGGCAGCCATAATGCTCATAGCTTATGTGCCTCAAAGGTTGTGGTCACAGAGATCTAAGTTCCTATTGAACCAAGTAGGTCGGTTAAACAATCAAATACTAAGATTTGAGAGTAAATCATTATTGTTTGACAATGATGAACCGACTATATGCAAAGAAGCGATGATGGGCCCGACGACTCGTCAAATGGCTTGAAGCCATAAAATCCGTGATAGTTCCATACACGAGAAATCAAGTTTTGAACTTGGAAGACCCTCCGGAAAGGTGTAAAAACCTATCGGTCGTATTTGGATCTATAAAGAAACAGACATGGATGTTTCACATCTATGAAATAGTCGACATGTCGTAAAATATTTTACGACAATGTTCAAGGAGTTGACTATGACAAGATTTGATCTTTCATAGCGATATTTAGTCTGGACGGATTAAAGTAGCAACCACTACATATAATTTGGTATATGGTAGATGAATAAACAAAACAAAGTTCTTCTAATAGAATGGTTACCTAGGACGTGTACATGACACGATCCAAAGGGTTTTGTTAATTCAAAGGATGCTAAAAAGGGCATGCAAACTTCAATGGTTGAAGTAAGCATCGCGGAGTTGGAATCTTCACCATGATGAAAACGAGTTTTCATCAGGAGACGATGAAGATGCTTGCATTTGCAAGAAATTAAGTGGGAGCGCTAAGACATATTTCTAATACATTATGTGGAGGAAATCTTGTTGATTAGAAATGATGTATATTTTATTGACAATGGTTAAGAATTTCATTTCGATGAAAGACTTAGGCAAAAGCCGAATATTCGGCATGAATGTCTATAGTGGATAGACGGTGACGCTAATATGGTTATGCCAAACGTACATATATGAGATATTGAAGGAGTTCAATATAGAAATGACAAGAAACAGTTCTTGTCACATGGAAAGGAATTGAATCAAGATTCAAGTGTATCGACACTTGATAAGTGAAACAAGATTCAAGTGTTTTGACACTTGATGAGTGAAATCACAAGAATGTTTTGATCAATCATACCATGATATGTACACATCCAGATATGTCCTATGCTCTAAGTGTTATGAGCATATACCAGAATGAATCATAAAATGATCATTGGACTATAGTAAGGATATTCTTATGATCTTTTGGAAGAACTAAGAATATATTTGTGTAGAGGTGACAAACAATTACAAATAGTTCATTGTAAAGCGTTACATTGATACTAGTTTTGTCACAAGATACAAATTAAGTTTATCTCAATTTAAACTATGGGTGGCACAATGTAATGGAAAGGAGATTCCATGATGGATTTGGAAGAGTTCCAAAGTTAAGACATTGTGACGAATACTACAACAAAAGGCTAAGTATATGACTGCTATAGTAGCAGCAAAGGAGGGAATTTGTGTCAAGTAGTTTGTTATCAAACTAAGGTGTGGTTCATGAACGTGCTAACACTAAAGATATATTGTATGACAATAGTATCGACGTGTTTTAACCCCAAGGAACTAAAGGTCTCACCGAAAGACCAAATTAATACAATGCCATCTCATTGGAGAATGAGTGATGCGTGAAGACGCAAAGACATGCAAATACACACGGACTAGGCGTCACCAGTATATTATGTTAACCACTTGCAATTGTGTATATGGAACACCAGAAAGCCATAGGTGTTCAATACACAAAGTTTTAAAACTAGATTATTGTCTCTAGTGCAAGTGGGAGACTGAAGGGAATATGCCCGAGAGGCAATGATAAAGTGGTTATTATCGTATTCCTTGTTTATGATAAATGTTTATTTTACATGCTATAATTGTATTAATCTGAACGTTAATACATGTGTGTTTAATAAACAAAAAGGAAGTTCCTAGTTATGCCTCTCTCATAAACTAGCTCGTTGATTAACAAGATGATCAAAGTTTCCTGATCATGGACATTGGATGTTGTTAATAACGGGATCACAACATTAGTGTAATGGTGTGATGAACATTCATCCGAAGTATAGCATTACGATCAAATTCATTGAGTTTATATTGCTATAACAACTTACGAAGTGATCCTAATCCTTAGACCATGAGATCATGTCAATCACTAACACCGGAAGAGTTTCTTGATAACATCAAACGTCACACCGTAACAGGGTGATTATAAAGATGGATTCAGAACTAATAAAGTGTTATGTTGAGGCCCATGGATCGAGAGTGGAATTTGTTCATCCCGATGATGGATAGATATACTCTGGGCCCTCTCGGTGATATCACATTGGTTAGCTTGCAAGCAAGTGATTTGATCACTAGAATGTTATATCACGGGAACGAGAAAAGAGTACATGTCAGTAACGAGATCAAACTAGGTATGGAGATACCGATGATCGAATCTCGGACATGTAATATATCGCAAAACAAAAGGATTAAGATACTAGCGTAAAAGGTTCCGACGATCACAAGAAAGTCATCGTTGAATGTGGGAGTCGATATGGGTCTCAGATCCGCTTCGATTATTGATTCGAGAGGGGTATCGATCATGTCCGCATTATTCACGAACCGTAGGGTGACACACTTAAGAGACACCGACATCCAATTGGAGCAAAAGTTTCATGCCGAATAGAAAAGGAAAGCGCAGGAATTTATTTCACTAGACAATCAAACTGTTTGGTTGAAATTGTGGAAACTGGTTCTCGCATGTGAAATGGAATACTAGCAAGGGGTTTTATGTGAATGTTTGTTAATTAAAGTAATTAACAAAATTCTGAATAAATAAATAAAAGAGTTTTATTTAAATGAGAGCTTGCATTAAATTTGGTGGAAATTTAATGCATGTGAGTGGATTTTTGAGTGGAGGCTTTTTAATGGGAGTGGAGGCTTTTCATTTTGAGTGGGAGCTCCACCCACATGAATGTGGAAGAGGTGGGGGCAGCCCCATGGCTGGGCGCCATGCCCCTTGGGTGCCCCCCCTCTCCCCTATAAAAGGCCCCCCTCTCCTCCTCTCACAACACACCTCCTCGTGAAGGATCTCTCTCCCCCTCTAGAATTTATTCCCCATGGTCTCGGACTAGCGAGATACATGTTTCGGCAAGAAAGAGTTGTGCTTCCGCTGCATCGCTGGAGCGAGGAGGCGGAGGTTGCTCGGTGCCTCGAACGTGTGTGCGAGCACGGATGCGATGCTGTTTTGCGGCGCTAGGACTTCCTCTCGATCTTGAGATCGGCAAGAGATCGTCTACATCAACCACGAGTTTGGACTCGTTAAGCTTTGTCGGTCTTCAAGGGTATGTTCTCTACGGATATACATCCGCCCGTTGTTTGTATCTAGTAGATAGATCTTGGTACATAGTTGTTCCCATCGTAGGAAAATTTTTGTTTTCTATGCTGCGAACCCTACATCCCCTATCTTCATGCACACCGGTTCGACCATAGTTAGAAATTCAGATAATTCAAAACGGGCATAATAAATTCAAAAAAAATCCGAACAATGAAAATCCTCCGCGTGGTGTCATATTATGTTACATAGTTGAAAGGAAAAATACCAGACTTGGTATATTGATCATGTTTCGAAAAAACCTTCACAAAATGACCTATCATGTTCGAGGTTTCATGGCTATCGGTCCAAATGACCGATGTTATGTGCTGAATCACGGCATAGTTTGTGATGTTGTGCCCATATTATGCATGTGTGTGGACATTGGTATGGAGAACAATGTTGCAGGAGGAAGTTTTCCTTTTTGTCGCACGGAAAATCCCTTTTCCATTTTCCGAGCAAAAAAAAAACGGGTCGTTTGTGAAGTAACCACCAAAATGCCTTTCACAATGCTACCGTCCCATTTTCCTAAAATACTAGACCACCTTACATGTACTATCTCCCAACCGGTACATCTCAAACCTTTTCGTCCATCCGGGTAAAAGGACAAATGTCTAGAATCGTGAGGAAGTGGGTCCGGTTGTACTACGGTACATGATCTATCGCCTGTGATTTTTGAAAAATCATTTTAGACTCGCAATATGTGGTTTCTTGAGATCCAATGCAAGTTCTAACGATGCGTCCCTATGTTCATGCACACCGGTTCGACCATAGTTAGAAATTCAGATAATTCAAAACAGGCATAATAAATTCAAAAAAATCCGAGTAATGAAAATCCTTTGCGTGGTGTCATATTATGTTACATAGTTGAAAGGAAAAATACCAGACTTGGTATATTGATCATGTTTGAAAAACCTTCACAAAATGACCTATCATGTTCGAGGTTTCATGGCTTTCGGTCCAAATGACCGATGTTATGTCTTGAATCACGGCATAGTTTGTGATGTTGTGCCCATATTATGCATGTGTGGACATTGGTATGGAGAACAATGTTGCGGAGGAAGTTTTCCTTTTTATGCATACGGAAAAGCCCTTTTCCATTTTCTCCGAGTAAAAAAATGGTCGTTTAAAATTAATATTCAAAAATAGAATATAAGTTAATTCATTTTAAAGGTTACATTAATTATTTTTAAAATAGAATATGTTTTTGAATTATTTATTCAAATCCATACACTTCTTATGTTTAAAGTTTTTCTAAATTCCAAATTGATATTAAAAAATATAAGTTAATTCATTTTTAATTGTAAATGGTTCATATTTTAAATGGTTACATTAATTATTTTTTAAAACAGAAAATGTTTTTGAATTATTTATTTAAATCCAAACACTTTTTATGTTTAAATTTTTTCTAAATTCCAAATTGATATTAAAAAAATATAAGTTAATTCATTTGTAATTGTAAATGGTTCATATTTTAAATGGTTACATTAATTAATTTTTAAAACAGAAAATGTTTTTGAATTATTTATTTAAATCCAAACACTTTTTATGTTTAAAATTTTCTAAATTCCAAATTAATATTCAAAATATAAGTTAATTCATTTTAAAAGGTTACATTAATTATTTTTAAAAATAGAATATGTTTTTGAATTATTTATTCAAATCCATACACTTCTTATGTTTAAAGTTTTTCTAAATTCCAAATTGATATTAAAAAATATAAGTTAATTCATTTTTAATTGTAAATGGTTCATATTTTAAATGGTTACATTAATTATTTTTTAAAACAGAAAATGTTTTTGAATTATTTATTTAAATCCAAACACTTTTTATGTTTAAAGTTTTTCTAAATTCCAAATTAATATTCAAAAATATAAGTTAATTCATTTTAAAAGGTTACATTAATTATTTTTTATAAATAGAATATGTTTTTGAATTATTTATTCAAATCCAAACACTTTTTATGTTTAAAGTTTTTCTAAATTCCAAATTAATATTCAAAAATATAAGTTAATTCATTTTAAAAGGTTACATTAATTATTTTTTAAAAATAGAATATGTTTTTGAATTATTTATTCAAATCCAAACACTTCTTATGTTTAAAGTTTTTCTAAATTCCAAATTGATATTAAAAAATATAAGTTAATTCATTTTTAATTGTAAATGGTTCATATTTTAAATGGATACATTAATTATTTTTTAAAACAGAAAATGTTTTTGAATTATTTATTTAAATCCAAACACTTTTTATGTTTAAAGTTTTTCTAAATTCCAAATTAATATTCAAAAATATAAGTTAATTCATTTTAAAAGGTTACATTAATTATTTTTAAAAATAGAATATGTTTTGAATTATTTATTCAAATCAAACACTTCTTATGTTTAAAGTTTTCTAAATTCCAAATTAATTATCATTTAAAAACAATACAAATTTAAACCCCAAAATAAAAATAAAGCGAACAGAGAGAAAATACGAAATTTTTTGAAAGCAGGAGAATATGTCGGTTGGAGCCACCAACCGGGACTAAAGACTCTAGCGCCAACCCTTGGGCTGAAAATATTGAGTATAGGTCCGGTTGGTGGCTCCAGGACGATATCCTTTAGTCCGGTTGGAGCCACCAACCGACTAAAGGTCCTTTGGTTATCGGGTGCCCCTCTTCTTCCCATCTCCTCCTCTTCTCTTCTCGACGCCGCCAGATGCCCCGCCGTGCACGCCCTACCGGCCGCCCCTCGCCCAGCCAAGCGTGCAGGAAGCTTCGCCTCGTCGCCCCGAGGCTTCTCCCTGAAGGAATCGGCCCCGCTCGCTCCCAATCGTCGCCAACGACCCTCGAGCCCGACGATCGCCGTCGTCGATTCGTCGGCTCCCGACCTCGCCTCGCCTCCCCGACACCACCACCGCACACCTGGTATGCTGCTGGTCCTCGTGGACCCTCTCTCTCGCCCTCTCTCGCTCTGTTCATCCTCCCCGTGGACCACCTGCCACCACCGCCGCTCACCGTCGTCGTGCTCTCTCTCCGGTGACCTTTTGGAGGCGGCGCCGCTACTCTTTGGCTCGCCTCAACCTCCTCTCTCTAACGTGCGCACGCACGCGCCCTAGATCGCCCCTAACGCCGTTCCCGATCATCGTCCTGCAAGCCACCGCCGGCGTGACGTCACCCGTGCATCAGCCAGGGAGCCACTTTTGCTTGTGTGGCTGCTGAGGTGGCTCCGGGCCCTCATCGATCCTTGTGGGTAGGTTTGCTGCGGTGTAAAAAAGTTTAACCAGCTTTTAATAATTTGAAATAATTATAATCTTATAAATTCAATAACTTTTAATCTATAAGTCATAAAAATATGAATAATATATCAAAATGTTCGAAAAATGAAACCTAGCTATCTAAGCTATAATCATGCACTGTTCAAAGCAACTTAAATTACAAGTTTAATTAGAAGAACAAATCCACCCCTCTCATGTGTTAGGAGTTTCTCAGTTAGGGTTTCACCTCGGAACCCGATTAAATCGTCGAGCATTTCTTAGGGTTACATTCCAATGCAAATTAACTTGTCATATCATCATACTTGCTTGAGCATTGCATCGATGCCATGTGTTGATTGTTTCCCTTTTTTTTGGTGTTTGGATTATTAGGTTTATTATTAGTTAGGTATTATTAGGTTTATTAATTAGTTTGGTATTATTGGTCTTCGCCCCACCGGGTCCTGTGTGGGTAGGCCTGCACCGATTCACATTTTCAAGCAACTTAGGTGCATGTGGGTTCGACGATGTGCCTATCTACTACACGGTTTCCCTTTCTCTTCATTTTTATTATTGTGTATGTATATATTAGGGTTTCTCGAATTAGGGTTTATATCTCTCAACACCGCATTTAACTTTCTCCTTTAGCCACTTTGACTTATTCGTTTTCCACCTATGCGAAAATATGGACCCACACGTCGAGACGAAGAAAAGGAAGAGTTGATCCAAGGTGTGATCCGTGGGGAAGATAATTTAGACGTATCAACGTTTCGAACAACTCGGTGAGGTGATCCTCTTTACCGGAGTAGACAACGTGTTTGAGGTTGAAGGTGTTGCCTTCCATGAGGAAAGCGATGCCTTGTGTAATCGAGAAGACGCTCTGGCAAGGTGCATGTAATATAAATCAATTCATTAATTAATCATCTGCTATCTATATAGAAATAGTAACGGCGATCTTTCTTCTTTTAGCCCTCCGGATCGAAGGAATCTACTGAAAAGAGCAGACGAGGCCCAACCAAAAAGTTGCAAGACCATGAGAGGTTCAGGATCGAAGATGTCGCTGTAGACGGCAGACCGACAGCTCCCGAAGTTGTCGCAACCAAATTTGTGGCACAATGCGGAGTAATCGTTAGGGACTTAATCCCGATCACCATTAGAAATTGGAATAGGCCTGCTAATGCGGATGAAGAGGGAACATGTTTATTTGTCCCTAACCACGCCAAAGATTTAATGTGGAAGAGGCTCATGGTTAATTTCAAACTACCGAAGATAGAGCTGGATCCAAATGCGGAGGATCCAGTTGAGGACGCCTTACAACATGGGAGAGCCATGGAGGCTAAGGTCAGGGAGTGGGCTTTGAAGAAGATGGCCCAGTGTTTCACCAACTAGAAGAAAAGATTGCACCTTGACTATGTCGTGAAAAAGAAGACTCCCGATTTCAAGAATATTCAGTTTGAGAAGATAAAACCATTCTGGGATGAGTTTGTGGAATACAAGAAATCAGAAAAAGCTAAGAAAATGTCTGAAACGAATAAGCTGAATGATGCTAAGAAGAAGTATCACCATACTATGGGGCAAGGTGGCTACAAGGTTGGCATTCCTAAGTGGGAAAAACTTGAGCAGGAACTGCGTGATAAAAATATCACCCCAGAGACAGACGATTGGGTAGAACGTGCAAGGAATTGGTTTTACGGGCATGGGGACACGTTGGACTCGGAAGGGAGGTGTATATATAACATACGACATAAAGAAGACCCCTTGCCAATCGAGAGGATGAGAAAAGCAGTAAAGGCTGTTAAAGATGGGGACTTCATTCCCGATAGAGAGAGTGATGAGCTCACACTCGCCCTTGGAAATAAGGAACATGATGGACGAACACGAGGCACAATAGGCTCCCAATCATGGAGGACTGGGTTTCCCGAAGAGAGGAAGAAATATCCTGATAGAAGCCGTCAGAGGAGTAAGGGCGGCAGTTGAAGCGTAAAGTCGAAGCGAATGCGTTTAATTGAAGAACGATTAAAGCAACAACAAGATGAAATTAACTCACTTAAAGCAAAAGTACTACTGGCCCATCTCAGCAAGACACCGCATTCGATGCTACCGCCTATCGAATAATCGAAAAAAGTGTGGCTTCCGACGAGGTCCCGGTGATGACAATGGCGATGCCGATGATGATGCACGACGATGGCTCCTGTTGGCTACCCAAAGTGGATGATATCACGAGATGACACCGCTGCGAGCTACATGTCAAAGTTGTGAACACATCAATGAAGGTGGCGGTCGGCTATGCCTTACCAATTGGACCCACACCAACTTACCACTGTCGTCCGGTTCCAGAGGGCTACGCTGTTGTCGGCGTGGATGAAATCATGCCCACCTTTGAGGTTTGGATCTTCACCCTCTGGTGAAGGGATGTGATCGTCTTGGGTGACGCAAAAAACGTCACCATTCTATGGCCGAAGGATTGTATTGTGCTTTGAAATCACACGCCAAGGCCATCTTCGCCGCCGCCTCACCCGTCTCCAGCAAGGTCGTCGCCGCCGCGGCAGCCGTCTTCGTCGCCTCACCCAGCTCCGTCGCCTCACCAATCTCCGGTGCAGCCATCGCGCCTCGGGATAAAAGCGAAGCGTCGCATCTTGTCGTCGTGGCGATCGCCAAACGTAAACAAGAGCCTCTTCCAAAAGTACCAACGGTTCCTCCCAAGAGAGCTTATGTGTCTTGAAGAGGAGGCTGCGGCGATCGTTGATGCGAAACGACATTTTTCGCTAAGTTGAGGCGGCGAAAGAGCGAGTTCCCCAAAGACCAAAGAAGAAAAAGCCAAAGTGTTGAAAATGCTAAAGACTCTTCATCAACCCGAGCCAAAGCTGTCATGGACTATGAGCGTTCTATTCTCAAGTCACATGCGCACAAAAAGCCTCAAGAGCGATCTTGATGCAAGCGGAAATCTGTTGCCCAGCTCGGAGAACAAGCAAAAGCAGACTTGCGCCTCTCAAGGTGATTTCTCAAACCAATGTGGGGTCGAGCAAATATGGGGCGAAGCGGTATGATCCAGAGGTAGTTGCACTGTACGGAGAAGCATTGCTCAAGGTATGAGTATTGCCAGTACTTATCGATTAGAGTTCTTCCCGTGAGTGAAGTAGCATACCAATACCAGACGGAAAACCTCTCGTCAAACACGAGGAGGTAAACAATCTTCCAACAAAATGCGAAGATTGCATAATCGGTACATGCATGCCACAAGGGCCGGGCTAACTGGATAGTGTTGAGGGTTACAAAAAAGCATCATGGGAAAGATAAGGATGACATGATATCCATTGAATTTGATGAACTATTTCAATTATTCAATCAAGACGCCTTGGACAAATCGATCATGAGTGCCTATTGTCTGTAAGTACTAATTCTGTAATTAATTTAGTCTCCATCTATAATATTTTGTTTATTGCGTGTATATAATCATACTTTAATATGCAGAATGAAGATTCTCGAATGCAGCAGAGGACAAATCTATGACATTGGCTTCATTGACCCATATTGGGTTCATGAAGCTAATCTCAAAATAAGCCCCCAGGATACGGAGGATAATATAGTACACGCGTTAAGGTTTCAAGAAACCAAAAGGGAAATACTATTTCCTTATAAATTCCAGTGAGTGTTATTGTCTTGTATACACTTTCTATTTCGCTTACTCGATGTTAAGTATATAATTGATTAGTTTTGCATTCGCAGGTACCACTATATTCTATTAATCATTCAACTTGACAAAGGGCGTGTACTAGTCATGGACTCGAAACATAAACCCCTTGAGACGTGGAAGGACATGCAGATACTTCTCCAGCGGTAATTCTAATCATTACGACACTATATCGGCAACGTTCGTGAATTTTATGATATCAAGTACTTAATAACTTATTTTATTCGTTTTCTACGCCGGGCAGTGCTTGGAAACGGTTCACCAAGAAGGCTAGGGGTGTTTGGAAAGAGGAGCTTACATTTCAACCACTAGATGTAAGCACCACTAGCTATATCCGCGCATCTCTTTGATTCTAGTTTTGATACAGTTATTATCATGCTTGATTATTATTTTGATTGAACTCTGTTGTCGTAAAGTGCCCGACGAGGACCAGGTAACAATCTATGTGGATACTATGTATGCGAGTTCATCCGGCAGACGTGCGATGAGAAGGGCAGGAATTTAGAGCAACTCCACGTCGTAAACAATTTCTATAGTTTTAATTACAATCAAATTGTATTTAGTTTCATATTCATATAGGCTGACTCTTTTTAAATCCGATCGAGCGTCTACGGACGGTCTTACGCCAAAGGATCGCATACGAGCAATACAGAGGAATTGGCGGGATTCTTGGATGCAGAAGTCCTAAACACACAAGGGGAATACTACTCGGCTGTGTATAGACAATAGGAATTGTAAAAATAGCAACTTTCAAGAAATTGGCCGGTAGCATCGAATATCAACTTTTGTATGTAGTGCATGAACTCGATATGTGTATTGAATGTAATGTTGTCATGATGATCTTGTGTAATATAAGGTTCCTTCATTGATAAGTGCAAAACACTAAATAAACAATAAAACAACCTAAATGAATTCTCTGCCGCGGCACAAAAAGTGGCGAAAATGCTGCTGCGGCAACAAAATGTGCCAAAATGAATTCTCTGCCGCGGCACAGAAATGGGCCAAATCTCTGCTGGCAGCGAGTTATTAGTCGGTTCGTGTCCACCTCCTCGCTCCGATGCCGCCACGTGTGTCCCGGTTGGTGGGGCAACCGGGACTAATGGTTGGAGCTTTAGTCCCGATTGCCCCGTCCCGGTTGGGCAACCGGGACTAATGGCCCTTACCAACCGGGACGCATGGGGCGTTTTCTACCAGTGCATAACTCGGAGGCCGGCGGCGACTCCGCAACTCGGCGGCCGGTGGCGAACAACATACATAACGCGACGACCGGCGGCGATAGCCCGTCGCGGCGACGACAACACATGCGGCCGGTGGCGACCATTGATGGAGCTATAAGGACTCTTCACATGCATGCCATCATGGTTTATCCAAAGATTAGCACACCCAGCCCCAGCATATGTGTGTAAGATCCGGTTATCTTGCATGTTCTGTCGTGCTGAGTTCTGTCGTGCCCTGAGGCCGGCGGTGTGTAAGATCCGGTTACTCTTGGCCCATCAGTCATTCCTACGAGCTGAGTTCTATCGTGCCCTGAGGCCGGCGGTGGCCGGCCACGGCCGCGTTGGGATCGTCGGTTAGCCATCCATAGACAGGGTCTGGTATAGCTTTCAGCGGATGTGTAAGTGCAAATTAGCCACGTCTTTTAACTATGCGTGTGATCTAAATCTCAGGGTCAACAGCGGACGGATACACGGATGCACAAAGCACCCCGGATGCATAGGATATGTTGCCTTAAAAAAATAGTCCGATCACACACATGTTTGCGTGCCGGTGATCAAGGGCACGTGTGGACAGTTGTTGGGCCTAATCTATTGTTATCGTCCAAAATAAAGCATGTATGTCACCGGACAACCCTGGGCCCTGTTGTCTTTGTTGTCCTCACACACATGAACTGAATACTCATCCGTTTACAATTACACTATGTTTTATGTTTAGTTAAGGGTCAAACTTTATAAAGTACTAGTTAAATACCCGTGCGTTGCTACGGTTTAATAATTTAGAATATGTCAACATGTCATGTTGTTGTTGCTATACTTGATGCAACGCCATTGAACCGTTTGAGATGGTAGTCTTCAAGAATCAACTTCAATGGCTACAGATAAGTAAAGAAAGTTTTAAATGTGTTGTCGAAAGGTGTATGTCTCTCTTCGTGTCTAATCTCGTATAAGAATACAAGCCTTCATCTACTTCCTCTCGCAGTTCGCTTTGTTGTCACATTGAATCCATTTCCTGGTAGTTAGGACTAATTCCTGGACAATCGCACAGAAAGAGTTTGACATAGCCAAAAAAAGAATGGTCGGATGCTTCGACTAGTTTGACGCATGCCCAAAAAACAGCGAAAGAGGCTGCTAATAGTTTTCCCATATTGGTCGTTGAATGGCTTCACCTGCTTAGTTGACCCGTGAGATGCTTATTTTTCGTAGCTTTGGACAAACTCAAGTGCTTGACGAGCATTATTAGTGCATGAATAAACACCCTGCCATAGAGAAACGGGTGCTTGATATTCCTTTCAATTTATTTTATTTATATTTGTTTAAGAATCTAGCATTGGTATGCTCATTAGCATCGGAAATACATATGTTCTTGTACTCATGAGTACAGGACCTATCCGGCCATTCAGAAGCCGTTAGGCGCGTTGAGATCCGGGACAATATATTCCGATGTGCTGGTTTCTCTCTCATTTTTCAAATGTGATATATAGAGGGAATCCCGGGAAAGTACTGCACGGGGCTAGAACCACGTCCCAGATTCGCGGGAAAGCGAGAGAATCCCGACAGCTACGATGTAGCTGGACAGGAGCTTTGACAGCAAACGTGGCAGTAGCCTTTTCCACCGGCCCCACCGAGCCGCTCCCCCCGCGGTCCACGCCTCTCTCTTTCTCTTCCGACCCGTCGCTCCATGCCTCCTTTGTCTTTCTTCTCCTACCCCGTGCAGCACTCTCCACTAGAGCTTCCTCCTCTCCCCCATAGCAGCCATGCCAGCGGAGTGCTCTCGCGGCAGCAGCGGCGGATATGAGAATCCACGGAATCGGCTGCCCCGCTCGCGCTCCGAAGGCCCGCTCGAATGACGAAGAGACGGAACCATAGTGAGTGATTTCATTACGGGGATCCCTTTCATATGAGCTCTCGATTGGATTTTTTGTTCTCTTTTTCGAGATCTATTTTTCTCTTTTGACCGATGGATGTTGTATTCACCGCCTGCCCCCTTTTTGTCCCTACTTCCTATTGTTGGAGATATGCCCAAGAGGAAATAATAAAGTGGTTATTATCATATCTTCATACTTATGATAAATGTTTACATACCATTGCTATAATTGTATTAATAGGAAATAATAATACTTGTGTGATTTGTAAACATAAAAGAGTCCCTAGTAAAGCCTCTTGTTAAACTAGCTTGTTGGTTAATATATGATCATGGTTTCCTGATCATGAACATAGAGATGTTATTAACAACATGGTCATATCATTAGGAGAATGATGTGATGGACATAATCCTATAGTTAAGCGTAGCATAAAGATCAAGTCATTTAATATAGTTTATTTGCTATAAGCTTTCTGATACATAGTAACCTAATTCCTTCGACCATGAGATCATGCTTATCACCATCACCCGAAGGATTCTTTGATGACATCAAACACCACACCGTAACTGGGTGGCTATAAAGGTGGCATTGAGTGTTCGGAAAGTATGGGTTGAGACACATGGATCAAGAGTGGGATTTGTCCATCCATATGACGGATAGATATACTCTGGGCCCTCTCGGTGGAATGTCATCCAATTAGCTTGCAAGCATGTGACTGGCTCACAAGGGATCACATACCACGGGAACAAGAAAAGAGTACTTATCGGTAACGAGGTTGAACTAGGTATGCAGAGATACCGACGATCAAAACCTCGGATAAGTAAACTATCGCGAGACAAAGGGAAATTGGTATCGTATGTAAGTGGTTCATTCGATTGCAAAGTAATCATAGAAATATGTGGGAGCCATATGAATTTCCAGATTCCTCTATTGGTTATTGATCGGAGAAATGTCTCGATCATGTCCTCATAATTCACGAACCGTAGGGAGACACACTTAAGGATTCGATGTTGTTGAGTAGTTATGGAATGATGAGTAAGAGACCGAATGTTGTTCGGAGTCTCGGATGGGATCCGGGATATCACGAAGAGATCCAGAATGGTCCGGAGAATGAGATTCATATAAGGAAAGTCATGTTTCAGAGTTGGGGAATGATTCTGGTGTTTTCATCGGGAATGTTCTAGAAGGGTCCGAAAGGTCCAGCACTCCAGAGGGGAAGGGTACATGAATGTGTCATGACAATGTGCAATGGTTGCATCATGTACTAGGTCACTTGGCTGAGCAAAATAAAGGGAGAAATCAAATCCTAGTTTGAAAGTCAAACGCCAATTTGAAAAGTCAAACGACAAGTTTGCTTGGTGGAGGGAGAGTAGGAAACCTACTTGGGGAGGAAGTCTCCTCCCTCCACCCGCCGGCCAAGGAGGAGGAGTTGGAGGAGGATTCCCTCCTCCCAAGCCGCACCCTCCCACCTATAAAAGGAGGGGCAGGGCTGCCCCTCTCCCACACACCTCTCTCCACCAAAACCCTAGCCCTAGCCGCCGGCCACCACAAGTAGCCGCCGCCCTACGGTTTGCTCCAAGCCGCCGAGTTGGGGCTCTCCCCAAGCCCTAGACGCCGGCCAAGCCTCCTCCCTTGGTGCCTTCTAAACCCTAGATCGCCCAGGCCTCTCTCATAGTCCACCATACTCGCTCCGGCTTAAGGCGAAGCCCTGCGAGATCTCCCCTCTACTTCCGGTACCACGCCGTCGTGCTGTCGGAATCGCGAGGAGAGTGCTACCACCTCCGCTGCCTACTGGAACAAGGGAGAGGAAGGTCTTCATCGAGTACCGAACGTGTGACCGACTGAGGGGCTGGAACGGCAGCCTGGGAAGGATCGTCTACGCGATCTTGAGATCGGAAAGAGTACGACTACATCACCCACGAGAATCTGCTCTCGTTAACCGCTTTGGAATCTTCGAGGGTGAGTTCTTCTATCGACTCGTTGCTACAATCTAGTAGATAGATCTTGGCTTGTTTGTTTGCATGCGGTAGAAAATTTTGTTTTCCATGCTATGAACCCCTACACCTATCGTCATTAGGGGAAATACGTATGCAAGACCTTGATATGGGTTGATCTCGTGCGTGATTACGTCGAGCAGATGATCAAGTACCGAACCAGCGACTCGGTAGTGCAGAAGCTGGAATGAGAGCTGGCAGTCGGCTGGAGAGACACAGCGGAGAAGGACATAGCTCACCAGAACGAGATTGCTGTGCTGGTTTACCAGATAGCAGCCCTGCAGTCACAAATTACCTTGATGAAGTCCAACAACACGAAGTTCAAGAAGTGTCGCCTGTTGATTCTTCTGCTTGTTGCTATGAGTTGGCTCTTTCCCCTACTCCTTAGCAATCACACTGTTTGCAACTATCATTGCAGTTTTCTTGTATGTAGCATGAGGATTTCTAGTTCCCGTATTCTTTATTAGGCCATATTTCTCCCATGTACTAGCTCGTATCTTGTGTCCCTAGATGGCTTGTGGACCATAATTAATCCACAACTTGTAGCTCCGATGTAATCTCTAATGAATCGACAATGCAATGAAAAATGTTGTCTGTTTTGTATCGATGAGCTAATCCTACATTTCAACATATGCATATTGTTCTGACAGTATACATGGGCTCTTTTTTCTCGGTGTATAGGTTTCCCTAGCTCGACTCATCAAATCCAAATAGGGCATGGATGAAGGCTATAGCCCGGACGTGGAGTAGTTTTTTCAGTATCGTCATGGATTCTTTTACCATCCATACAGACTGTATTCTGGCCACAACACCACCCCTTTCCCTTTCCTCGCCATCACTCATCCCACATCTCAGTACAGAGGGCGCCACCATGGAACCGAGCAGTGGGAAGCATATAGAGAAGATCGGGGGTAAGTGTTCTTGATGTATCCATTCAGTTTTTTTCATTGTTCTTGATGCAGTCTTGCAGTCATTCAGTTTCATCTGTTGTTTTTGTGGGCATCCACCTCCCTGCAGAACAAAATCCATAAAGCTAATTCATGGGCTTCATACAATCTCAAGAGCACCCATGGAATTGTTGGAGATATGCCCTAGAGGCAATAATAAATGTAGTTATTATTATATCTTTGTGTTTATGATAAATGTTTACATTCATGCTATAATAGTATTAACAAGGAAACATTAATACTTGTGTGATTTGTAAACTTAATTTGAAGTCCATAGTATAGCCTCTATACATCACTAGCTTGTTGGTTGATAAATGATTGTGGTTTCCCTATCATGAACATTGAGATGTTATCAACAACAAGATCATATCGTTAGGAGAATGATATGGTGGACATACTCCTATAGATAAGCGTAGCATAAAGATCAAGTCATTTTAATAGTTCAATTGCTATATGCTTTCTGATACATAGTAACCTAATTCCTTCGACCATGAGATCATGCATATCACCTTTACCGGATGGGTGCTTTGATGACATCAAACACCACTCCGAATCGGTGGCTATAAAGGTGGCATTGAGTGTTCGGAAAGTATTGGTTGAGACACATGGATCAAGAGTGGGATTTGTCCATCCATATGACGGATAGATATACTGGGCCTCTCGGTGAAATGTCATCCAATTAGCTTGCAAGCATGTGACCGGCTCAAGGGATCACATATCACGGGAACGAGAAAAGAGTACTTATCGGTAACGAGGTTGAACTAGGTATGCAGAGATACCGACGATCATAACCTCGGATAAGTAAACTATCGTGAGACAAAGGGAAATTGGTATCGTATGTAAGTGGTTCATTCGATCGCAAAGTAATCGTAGAAATATGTGGGAGCCATATGAATTTCCAGATTCCTCTATTGGTTATTGTTCGGAGAAGTGTCTCGATCATGTCCGCATAATTCACGAACCATAGGGAGACACACTTAAGGATTCGACGTTGTTTGAGTAGTTATGGAATAATGAGAAAGAGACCGAATGTTGTTCGGAGTCTCGAATGGGATCCGGGATATCACGAGGAGATCCGGAATGGTCCGGAGAATAAGATTCATATAAGGAAAGTCCGTTTGAGTTGGGGAATGATTAGGTGTTTTCATCGGGAATGTTCTAGAAGGTTCGGAATGTCCGGCACTGAGGAGGAAGGGTACATGAATGTGTCATTGCAAGTTGGAATGATTGCATCATGTACTAAGTGTCATCGCTGTTCCAAATAAAGGATTAATCGAATCCTAGTTTGAAAAGTCAAATAGCTAAATTGAAAAGTCAAACGGCTAAATTTGGAAAGTGGAAAAGAGGAGGAGGAGGTGAAACGAGTTGGGAGGAGTCCTCCTCCCAAGCCGTACCACCAAGCCGAGTTGGGGAGGACTCCTCCCTCCCCTTGGCCGTCGGCCCCTCCACCTATATAAGGAGGGGCAGGGCTCCCTCCTAGCACACACAAGTACCTCTCCTCAAACCCTAGCTTGGCGCCTACCACCATAGCCGCCGCCGCCCCCCTAGGGTTTTGCCCTAGACGCCGACTTGGGGTGCCCCAAACCCTAGCCGCCGGCTCTAGCCTCTCCTTATTGGTGTATATAAAACCTAGATCGCCGAGGAGCTCTCTCATACTCCACCATACTCGCTCCGGCTTAAGGCGAAGCCCTGCGAGATCTCCCCTCTACTTCCGGTACCACGCCGTTGTGCTGCCGGAATCACGAGGAGAGTGCTACAACCTCCGCTGCCTGCTGGAACAAGGGAGAGGAAGGTCTTCGTCGAGTACCAAACGTGTGACCGACTGTGGGAGCGCTGCCGAAACGCAGCACCGGAAGGATCGTCTACGCGATCTTGAGATCGGAAAGAGTACGACTACATCACCCACGAGAATCTGCTCTCGTTAACCGCTTTGGAATCTTCGGGGGTGAGTTATTCCATCGACTCGTTGCTACAATCTAGTAGATAGATCTTGGCTTGTGTGTTTGTATGCGGTAGAATTTTTTTGTTTTCCATGCTACGAAACCCTACAGGAATGGCTGGGCAGACGGCCGGACGGACGACCGAGGAACAATAAGCTCCAACGTCCGACTCCGACCTGTCATAATCAGAAAGCGAAGGCGGATGTGAAGTCGTCGCCGGAACGAGTCTTGGTGGTGTTGAAAGGCAAATGGGGAATGGAGGAAAACTGTGCGCGGTGGTTGCTTCTACCCTACCTACTAGCACAGATGGGTGCAGGGATAGGAGAATAAAGGCTACTGCCCATGCCCGCCTCACCCGGCGTAAAGGCAGGAGAAAATACAACTGGGATGTGACAGTTAAATGGAAGTAATGTTTCGCATATTGTTTTGACCAAGAGCTGACACAGATCCCGGTGAATGCATCAACGGACAGGATAGGCCCCATACCCATATGGACAAGTACAAAATCCATTCTCCATTAGCATCTCTATTTTTCCTTTACATATCAAAGAGAAGTTGTTGATTGAGTGATGGTGTGGCACACATTTGAATCCTTTCACATCAACATCAGCCCTTTCATAGTTTTTACATGTCCATTAGTGAACCCGTACTCACAGGCTAAGATACTAAGCACAGATATCTAATTAACCAATTTTCCTAATAATTTTAAAATATAAAACAATATCCCTATACTGCCAATCTTGAGTCCACATTCCCTCTCCCCGCTAACCCACGACACTCAGCTACTTGCATGGATGATAAAACACATGCCTTGGCTACAAAAAATTACCATGATTTTCTAATTAATTCGGTTTGGTGTTTGGTTAACACTAAAACCAGACTACAGGGAAATAAGTCAAATAATAACATTGTATAACAATTTACATCTATATGTTAGGTCCATAAGAGCTAGCCACTCGCTAGTGCCGGAAGTTAACTCTAGGTCGACGAGGACCGACTAGCTGAAGCAATAAGTGCATCTCAAGTATGACCTTCATTTTATAATATAAGCTATTTTTCTATGAAATTCCACCAATCTATTAATGATCATCGGTAGTAGTATAAAGCGGTCTAAAAGTAATAAACATTACAAATAGATCATTGGATCACCAAGTGATGACTACAAACACAAACGCGAGCCGACAGCGAGCCATCATCCTCGCCCCTCCACCAGCAAATCCTGGCAAAACTTATCATAGATCGGAAGACACTGATCTAAAAACAAACCAATGAATAAGGTCCACTCTGATAGAGGCGGAATGGACCGGCGATATCGCCGGCGAGAGGTGAAACCCTAGATGGGTTTTCTCTCCTTCCTATTGCTTTTTCCTGGCGGCAGCGAGACGTACCTGTTCGGTATTAGTCTCGTTGATAGGAAAGGTAACATTGATCATAGATGTATGTATACGTCAAAGAAATTTAAATTATGGGGCTTTTGTATGTACGGAGGTTAGTGGATGGCTGAATGGAATTATTCAGCCTTTTCATGTTATATTTTTTGACTGTTTTGGTTAATAGATGGCCAGAACTCAGAATCGAATTAATATTTAAAATTCAGTTTATCACATATGTCCTATATTTTTTTGTGTTATATGCCAACTCATTGGCCTCTTCGTTGATGCCAAGTCAGGAACCTTATTAACATCACAACTTAGTTTATTTGGGCTAGCTACAATAATTAAGGCACAGACCTGTGCTAGCTGCAAAAAAAAGTTTGATGCTGTGTTTGGTGCAACGATTCCCACAAATGGTGATGTGAGCTGCAATTTTGTCCAATACACGCAATACACAACGGATCAAGAGCTTTTATTATTACTAGTTAAATGGCCGTGCGTTGCTACGGACACATATTTATCAAATGAGTATGATTTATATAGATGGATTGTTCAACTTCGACGTGCTATGAATAACTTGTATTTCTCTCTAGAGAACAATCTTTGACTCTAGTAAAATATCCGTAAAGAGATTCTGGTTATAAATAAAAAGAAATATTGAATTTCCTTTAGTGTACGTGTGGGAAGATGCTATACTTCATGGATGCTTTCGAGAGCTAGGGGAGGATCATACTCGGTGTTGTCTGAAGTCAATATCTTCCGATCTATGGTTGTTATCGTCGGCGACGGTTGCTGCTCCGGTGCGTTGGTCGTTTTGGGCCTTAGCACGACGACTTTCTGTCCGTCTACTACAACAAGCTCTACTACGACAAGCTTTGCACGGCTCCGGTGATGGAGGGGCAAGGACGGCGACGCGTCGTCGGCTCGTGCTAGTGTTCGTAGTCGTCACTAGGTGGTCCAATGACCTACTTGTAATTTTTATTACTTTTACGACTCTTTATACTACTATTGATGATTATTAATAGATCGGTGGAATTTCACAAAAAAGAATAGTTTGCCAAAGAAAAGAAGCCTTAATCCACTTGTAGAAATATTATAATCGCATTCCTTCACACATGATGACATGATGGTCAAGCAAATGCTTGTGCTATTCAGGTAGTAGAGGTTGGATATGCTATTCACAGACTTAGTGAAGTGTGACGGTATAATTTGAAAACAAGATGACACTTGACTGAAAATCGAATTCAAGCTAAGAATCCTCCCACTGCTTCCATTTGCAGTACCTCTTTCCTTGACAAAAACGGTCAGCCTGCCTTCAAGAAGTTAGGACCTTAGTAGTCTCAATTTGTGAATATGTTATTCTATACGATGCTTTCTTCCATCTACATTCGTTCTCAACAACAACAAAAACCACACCGAAAGAGTTATGCATCAAGAAAATTAAGTTGGTTTGCATTGAAAAATAATAATATGCAAAAAAGTAAATACCCGTGCGATTGCTACGGTATACAAAATACATAAATATTTTATTAATAAAGTAAAACATACGATTAGAAGTGTGAAATTGTAGGATCACTACTGATTGAGATTGTTAGTGACAACAATTGGGAAAAACTATCACCGGCTCACTGCACCCTCCTATTAAAAGAACACGTCGTTCAAAGCACGAGTATCTGCCGTATATATCTGGTAGAGATAAAAGAACTTTTGAAAATTCACAAGTGCATTCTATATATTAAATAATGGCATGTTCTAAAATTTAACTACCATGCTACGGTATACAAAATACATAAATATTTTAGTAATAAAGTAAAACATACGATTAGAAGTGTGAAATTGTAGGATCACTACTGATTGAGATTGTTAGTGACAACAATTGGGGAACTATCACCGGCTCACTGCACCCTCCTATTAAAAGAACACGTCGTTCAAAGCACGAGTACCTGCCGTATAGATCCGGTAGAGATAAAAGAACTTTTGAAAATTCACAAGTGCATTCTATATATTAAATAATGGCATGTTCTAAAATTTAACTACCAGTTTTATATAATTTTATTCAAAAAAATGATTTCATGAATAATTCGTGTGATAAAAAAATTGGTAATTTTTCTTCAATCTAATTTTTAATTTGTGTGATAGAGTTGTTCTATTTCTTCGCATGTTTAATTTTTTGTCTAACATTTCCAAGGGCATCATCGACTTACATATTGTTTTAGAAAAGAGTAAAAAAATTTTGCGGGTAGAAAATAGTAAATATTGACCTTATAATAATCACCTTCTCAAAAAAGAGTAAAATTGCAACCCCATAAATATACAATGTGCCCAAAATAAGTAAAATATCCTTGCAGATGTATGTCGATGGATGCCCCCATATTGAGGACCAGACTCATGCTAATACCATGCAAGGATGTTTGCGAGCGTCAGCAATGGCAAACTGATGGACACACGAATTTTCCAACGAATTTCAGTGTACATGCCATTCAAGGATAGATGTTGCTGACTCTAAGCTAGTAGATGCCGCTAAAGATCATCTCTCTCATGTCACTAATGTGCATTATGGTAGAAGGGAACCTATCGATTCTCACACAAAAGAAATCTGCAGTCCATTGCTTGACCGCACCAGGTTCCAGCGCTTCCAGTTGAAGTAGCCCAAGCGCGAACAAAAGTCAAAAACAAAAAATACCGTGTAAATTATCCAAACTCTTACACAAAATAAAGGACCCACCAGGCCGGCCTCCCAGTTTGGCCCAACAGGAACGCTAGGCCAACTGGCTGCCCAACCCTAGCGACACGCACTCGACCCCAGAATCCAAATTTCCTCCCCTCGCCAGGCGCAGCACCGCCAGGCCGCTCGATCTCACTCTGTTCCCTCGCTAGTTGTTGTGTTGCGAACGTCCTCGATCCCGAGCCCTTCCGCCCAGATCATGCTCAGCTAGCCGCCGCCGCTCCATGGCGGCTACTCTACTCAAGCCGACGCCAGCTGCTCGCGCTACTTCCTTTGCTCCATGTGCGGCGTCGCTAGCTGGACCACTTCTTCGATTGGCTCGACATGGAGAAGGCGACGGTGTTCGCGCAGGCTCTTCTCGATGCCCCCGGGGGCCATGTTCGACGCGGATGTCGGGAACTCGGGCATGGCCCTCAAACTCGCGCAAACGCTCGCCTCCCTTGGGTTCGCGCGGGCCGGCTCCCCGTCGACGCCCTCAACGGAGACCTCGGCTACGTCTTCTGAGAGGACGTTCTCATGCTGCTCTCCAAGTCCCGTGCGCAGACTGCCTAGGCCCAGCTCATCCCCTCACCTCCGCGGCGTTTGCGCATAGACTGCCCGAAGCGTTATTTTCACTTTACGATGGCAAACACGGGTAAGTACTTCTCTGGTGGAGGGGCAAAACCGTATTTTACCGGCAGACGGAAATTCTTAGGGTGACGAACGGTAATACTAGATCCATGAGATTAGATGAGACTGTTTGCAGTCCGTACCTCCTCGATTCCGACTCTGTCTCCCTCTCCTCTCCCGGTCTACTCCAATCTGCTTATCAAATAAGGAGACCCCGTCCATAGTCTTCGATCTCGCCGACGATCTAGAGGAGGAATTAATTAATTCGACATTGAGATGTCGCCGAATTCCCCGTTTCCGTTCCTCGCCATGGTGCACTGGACAGGCGCCCAGAACCAACACCCCTCCGCGACGACGCTATTCAGCGTCGCCGACGCCACGCCCCTCGGCGGCGGGGTCCGCCACGGCCTGGAAGAGGAGCTGAAGAACAAGTCCCTGTGCCCCACGGCGCAGGGCTGGATACTGGTCCACGAACGAGAAGCCGCCACCACCTACCTGCTGGATGCCCAGAGCCGCCAAAGGATCCAGCTTCCGGATCTCGCGATGGAGCAGCGCCTGATCCCGTACTGCAGCTGCCTGCTCGCAGGCGCGCCGACGGCCGCGGGGTGCCTCGTGCTCCTGGTCGAGCCCGCCGCCGCCTTCATCTGGTATTGCCGCGTCGGCAGCCGCGACTGGACCAAGCACGAGTACGACATCGGGACCGCGGGTGACGAGTACCGCGCCGACAAGAAGCTCATCGCCCCCATCGCCGCGTATCGGGGCAGGTTCTACTTCAATGCCATGGCCACCGAGATGAGTGTGTTGGAACTCCGCCCTGGAGCGGGTCTGGCGTTCAGCTCGGTCGCCACGGAGCTCGCGGACGCGGAAAGGTACAAGCAAGCGTTGGTGTTTATGGTGAGGACGGACGAGGAGGAGGAGGAGGATCTGTACAAGGTCGTACTGCCAAGGTCTTCAGGATGGACTTCTCCGAGCACCGGTGGTGCCTCGTCGACGATCTTGGCGGCCGCGCCTTCTTCGTGGGGCAGATGTACTTTGGCGCGTCGTGCGTGCCCGTGGCCGGCGATGGGATCCGGCGGAACTGCGTCTACTCGCTGGTTGCAGCCAAGAATACTTTCAGGATTTTTAACCTGAAAGAGGGGACTTTGGAAGTGCAAAACCTCGCACCATATGAACCGATGCTGGAAACAGTCGGAAAATCAAGACTATCTTGGGTGCTTTCAACACATCCAAGAGCTTAATTTTCGTCCATTTAGAAGTTGGTACCGTTCTGCTCCCTCCGTTTAGAAATATAAGATGTTTTAGGTTTGTGAAGTAGATGTATCTAAACACCTTTTAGTGTATAGATTTAAACAAATCTAGACACTAAAATGTGTTTAGATACATCTTATTCACGAACCTAAAACATCTTATATTTCTAAACGAAGGGAGTAGCTGCGGATTATTTAAGTTGTACTAAGGGATATATATATATGACCAAATATTTTTTGATATGTAAGTTAGGGTATTTGGTGAACACAATCCCCTCACCTAATCCACTTCCTCACTCCAATTCCGACGCCGGTAAGAAACGCAACCTTTCATTTGCGTTGACCGGATGAGTTTCTAGCATTTTACACGGCCTTACATAATTGTAAACCGGGCTGCTGAACGGGCCTTAGAGTGTAATTTTAGGAAATAGACTGAGCTGGTAAAATTCAAGTGGAACTACTTTGAAACCCGGCTGTCAAACAAAGCCTGAGCGGTGGCAGGGTTTTGAATTTCGCAGCAAAACCAAGAGCAATTCTAACGACGGACAGTTGATAGAAAATAGTCATTCCTTTATTATTATTATTACTAACAGAAAGTCTATGTATTGCTACGGAATCATACTAAATTAAATAAAAAACAATCATATGTTTAAATCTGCACGCAGTCGAAAGAAAATGTTATGGAATCCATAGTTTAACTGCTTTTGTACAGTATTTGGTGAACCAACGTGAAGCAAAGCACTTCCCCTCTAGCTCTCATCTCCTTAATCTTGGTCCACACCACCCACATGCTTTATAACTAGAGAATTTCACCAACAAAGAGAATGGTCCCTGCACACCAAAATCAGCCAAGAAATTTACAAAAGTGCCATTAGTAACTTGTTTCTACCCCATGTTCAAAATATCAATGGCTCAGGAAGATAAAAAATTACTTGCTATATATACAACTCAAAAATCATGATCAGTTAACATGAAAGTTATAAAACAGAAAAAAGTACACCAACAAAAAATAAAATAATAGTTTCTATCTTATAAGAAAATGGTTGTTGCTTACTTCAAGCAGATCAAGCACAACCCTTGCTCATATCAATATTTTCCTCAATACCTAAATGCGCAACTAATGAATTGTTTTTGGTCAGAAAACAACTGCAATTCCTTCAAGTATTCCCCTTTTTTCTCAAACTCCAGCGAATCTATCCAGGATAAAACCTAGAGAGCAGTTACATATAACTTAGCTACACCCGAAAAGCGACTAGGTGTTCTGAAATCTATAATGCAGTCATATGTACAACCCCACGAACGTGCAAGTAACACAAAAATTACCCCTACAAAATAGTAGGGGCGATCCTAAACCTACAAAGGTCTCGACAGTGACATAAGTAAAACCAAAAATGTAGCTTATCTGCATACAAAAACAACTAGGTAATCTGATAACTACAACTTAGTGTATGAAAAACTATGACTTTCTTGCACTCGAAAAGCGACCAGATTATCTGAAACCTATAAATTAGTTAGATCCACAACCTAAGAACATGCAAAATAACCAACAAATCTCCTCTAGAAATAGTTTGGTTGGACTGCACTTTAGAAGGATCAAAAAACAAGAAAGTGACACCAAGAAATGCAACTTAGTTAGATCAAAATACCTCAGGAAAATGTGAACAAGAAATCCACTAACCTACAAGGACCCATTGAAAAGAAAAACTGTAACTCGGAGGAATAAAAAACAAGGGGTCTGGAGATGAAATCAACTTACCACATGAAAAAGAAGCAACAAAATCATTGTCTACAAATGCAACTTAGCACGTATGTGAAGCAAACAAGTTACGTTATAAATAAATGCAACTTAGAAAATGTTTAAAGGACAAATTAACTGTGTGCAAAATACAACTTAGCCCTTGTGTGAAATTAATAATACCAATTTACTATGTGAAGAATAAATTTACTATGTGCAAAAGTGCGACTATCTCATATGTGAAAATAAATAATAGTGCATGTAAATACAATCGTAGCACATACGTGAAACAACAATGTACTATATGTAAATACAACTTGGCAAATACGTGAAGGAATAATTTACCTATGCAAAATTCTACTTGGCTCATGCGTGAAAACAATAAACTTGTCTGTAGATACAACTTAGCACATAAGGGAAGCAACAATGTACTATCACAAATACAACTTAGCAAACATGTGAAGAAATAATTTACCTATGGGAAATGCTACTTAGCTCATGTGTGAAAACAATAAACTTGTTGTACATACAACTTAGCACATTAAGGGAAGCAACAATGTACAAAACATTTAATCAACAACTTAGCACATATATGAACCAACAATTTACTGTCTACAAATGCAACTTAGCAAAATATGTGAAGGAATAATTTACCGTACGCAAAATGCAACTTAGCTCATGTGTGAAAACAATAAACTTGTTTGTAGAACATATGGGAACTAACAATTTACAAGCAAATTAATGGACAAACAAATTGAGTTTAAATCGGTACAAGGGAGTGAAGACGCGACATGTCCTAGGCCCCGCGAGCCTTCACCAAATACATAAGGATGGTAGCATAACAAATGATACATCTATTCCGTACATACTCGACATCTCTAGCATTCTCAGGTATGCCACTTGATAAACATACAAAAATGTTAAATAAGGTCCTCAGTGGATCAGTGGATTTGCAACTTAATAAGCATAAAAAGGAACTAAGGTGCATGGATATGCAGCTTAAAATAAGTATAAAAGAACCAACTAAGATATCTTAATATGCAACTTAATAAGCACACAAAAAACAACTAAGATAATATGCTAAAACAACTAGATACTAATAATTGTGGATCTAAAAACAACCTAGATAATAGGTATAATACAACTTACTAGGCAGTACTTAGTGACTTGAATAGATATCTAAAATTAGCCTATCATGTGGTTGACCGCCAACAAAAAAATGAGTCAACAAGGAATAAAAACCTAGTACACAAGGGTGTATCAACACAACTTACTAGCTCGTGCTAAGAAACCCAATGGAATAGTTAAAACAACTTAACAAAGAAGGCACTGTGTGGCTACAAACAACTTAAAAAGCTTCCTGATTTTTAACAGGAATCGGACAACCAAAATACAACTACTAATCCCCTGGGATATACAACTTGATAAGCAAACACAAATCATCTAGGATATGATACTAAATCAACTTCATCTAACCAAGTGGATTTATAACACATGTTGTTATCCATCTGAACAAAACAAAGGAAGGGAATTTATATTTAATCCACCTGATGATACGAGTCTAGCCAACAAATTGTATCATACTCGCACTACACGAATGCTTGCAAAAAAATAATCAGTCTCGTGTGACCGGGACAATGAAGTGGGATTGCATACTGAAGTACACATATGCTAAAGTTAATTGCATTTACACGACACCATTCATCCTGCAAACTGCCACCTTATCCATTCGTGTGTCCCATAATTAAGGAGTTATACAAATGAGATTGTAATCATGCAGTCCATCAACTCGTAGCCCCAACTCGCCTGCTTATTTGTCCAAGTTAGCTAAGGTGATTTTGTTGAAGGGAAAAAGCTAGCCAAGATAGAGCTTACGATCTGTACAAAGCTAGCTCACCCAAAATATAACGATTGCTTTCCAGCTGCTTGCGCACGTAGAAAACACTAATTATACTTTGTACATACCTAGAAAATGGTTTGTTATTGTTAACATCAAACACCTACAACACTAGGATTTGTGTAACCCCCTCAGATCGGTCCTATGCAAGTCTTAGCGATTCCCGCCAAACCCGCATAGAAACGATTTAAAGGTGCCCACTAGGCACTTGCGTGTGGGTGGAAAACGAAGTAATATCATTACACAATAGTCCTCGATGGAACCCACAAAACATATATATACAACAGCGACTCAATGATTTAAGAATACAGATATGCAGTACAAAGACCCAAATCACCTTGAAAACGATACAACATCCGAATACGGACAAGATGCAAATGGGGCTAAAAGCCCTGAAAAATAACCAATGGCGCCCATAACCCTGCCCAGGCCAAGCCGGAAGGGTAACCCTGCTAACGACGTCGATCTCAAAACCTGCTTAAACAAAAGGGGTGCCGACAAAGGGCAAAGGAAAAATAGAGTGGTCATTACTGAGGCCAGTACACGGCGAGACTAAAATTCGGCGGTCCTCGCCTACATAGGTATGGTGGACTGAAGCGGCAGCGAAGCATGCGCTAAACAACCTATAGAGACTCGATACAACTATCGGCTATTAGAGAGAGATAAGAAAGACCTATGCGTAACCAACCTGATACTACCATCAAACATACCCATCCTGGTATTTCCTCCTTGAGACCAAACGAGGAAGTCAAGCCGAGGAAACTCACACAGTTGATAGTTTTATTCATTCTTTTCATGGTGGTTATCCAACTTACTAGTCATATCAGATACAAGTCAAATTGATAACAGTAAACTTTAGTTATAGTTGTCTATGATCGAGATACTGTGCTCCAAGTCGTCCATAACCGCGGACACGGCTTTTCGAAAAGATTTAACCCTGCAGGGGTGCACCAAAATTTCCACACGCACTTCGACCCTTGTTGCCAGATCAATTAACATACTTCCATAGGTATATCGGCACGGCCTAGGAGACGACGCTTTCCCAAACCCAAAGCAAGTACATGGGGGCCACCCGAAAGAGCTACCCGTACGGGGTATAGCTAATCCTCCTCGTACGGATTCTAGGGTTGCGTACACTTGCCTGTGAGCAGAGGTCATGGACAATATATTCCCGTGACAGAGTGCCGCACCTACGCAACAGTAATAAACGCTCATCGAGCAACAGGTAATAAACATGGCATAACATGACATACATGGCATAACGTGGCATGAAAACTTCAAACTAGTTTGTGGCCCCCAGTACAGTACTTTGAAATCAGGTACTAAGCCGATAGGGGTGCCCACACACCCCACATGTGGTTAGAGCGCTCAGTCTCGGAACAGGTGTCAAGAACTCGGGTCCTATGTGGACACAAGTGGGCGATTAACAACCAAATATCAACTATTAACCACTGGTGCCTCTTCATTAGTTATATCAATTTTTAATATTTAAGTAACAAACTGTAATTAAACACACAATCATATCCACCTTTATGAATATGCCAACCCCTCAACATCAGTGGAACATCGACGACGCGAAGCAGCACCTGAGGAAGCGACTACGACGCACAAGGCCAACTGTCTACCCAAACAACAGGCAATAGGCGGTGTCCAAGGCAATATAAAGGCTGCAGTGATATATAAAGCGATACGGAATCTAAAGCATCGCAACACGGGTAGCAATAGATCAACATGAAGAAGTAAAGACTATAAATATAAAATAGGTAGAAAGAGGGAGAATGCTCGCCTGGGAAACATTGCCGAAGGTTTATTCGAAGATCGGGTCGACACTCGCATCAACTCATCGGCCTAATCCCTGAAGAAGCAAAGCATTAGAAGAAACACCGGATGCACTATTTAATACTACAGCAAAAGATCGGGCATGATGCATGTATGTTGTATGACATGGCAAATATGTGGTGCAATTAGGCAATATTAAGCGGAACTGGGGTCCCGACAATTAATTAGACGGTTCATGTTGTTTAGATATCCTGCAATTTAAATGTTGCAATAACAAGGCAACAAATAGCACCAGTTCGCTACACAAATTTAAATGGGGCCAATATAAGACTAGATTTGTCCGCATATGGACCCTATATTTAATTATGAGTTGAATCGGCATAATGCCCCCAAACCACATAACGTATGCTAGTATGAACAATTTAATATGCAACAATTCATATTGATGTCAATTTATAAAATAGGGCTCGGATAAAGGGGTCGCACATGGTTCCGACAATGTTGGTTCGGGTTCGGTCTTCGGATCGGGCTTCGAGGTCTCGGCGTCCGTGAAGGAGAACTTGAGGTGTTCGCATCCATGAGGAAGGACTTGTCACGCCAGGGTTTGGTCTTCGAATCCGGAAAGGGGGTCTTGGGGTTTCGGCATCACCAGGTTCGGGAGGAGAGCTTCGCGACATCGGATCCGTGAGGTATATCTCGACGTAGCGCTCTCGGGCTCGGACATGTTGTCGGATGGGATATTGACGTACCACGATGATGGTCCACCTTGAATCTTGAAGATATTGCCTACCGAGAGGACTGCGGGATTCAACACGAGCAACAACTGGTCACCACCTCACTTTCGATTAGCAAAATAACACTAGACAGGAGTGCGGTGAACCCAAAAAAAAACCACCCATGTGACTTAAATTCCATGAGGCAGAGAATGAGCTCACTAGCGTGCTTGCGGCGGCGCTCAGGAAAAGGACGGCGACGAGGGAGCGAGGCGAGCACAGGCCACGATCGGAAGCTGATTAGGTGGGGGGGGGGGCCGACACACGGGCTCGAGCTCGAGAGGCCGGAGCTGCTGGCGGCGCACTGCGACGTGCTCGGGGACAAAACAGAGAGGATTGGTGCTGCAGAGCATGGCGTGGCCATCAGCGTGCTTGGCAGCGGGGGTGTGGAGGAGGCGGTCGACGACGGCTTGCTGGGGAGGCCGGCGAACAGATGGAGGAGAGGGCCCTGGCGGCGGCGCCATGGCCAGGGAGCCAAGTCAGAGAGAGGCCCGGGGGTCGGGAACGGGTGAAAGGCGGCGGTTGTGCTCTAGGGACGGGGACGACGGCCTGCGGCGGGGCCCTGGCGAAGAGGTGGCGAGTGCCTGGGAGGTGGAGGAGAGGTGGTGGTGGAGGAGATGGATCAGAGGGTTACGGCGGCGGCTATTGAGGGGGAGAGGCGAGCGGGGCTGGGAAGAGACAGGGGCACGCGGGCGACGGGGTGGGGGCCAGACCGCGGGCGGAGGAAACAAGGTGGGATGTGGGAGCGGGCGACGTGGCATGGTGGGAGTTGAGGTGGGGCCAGGTCAACACGGCGTTGGCGGCTCGCTGCGCTGGGATCACGCGCGGATGGGGCCAGGCTCGCGGGAGAGGGGCTGCGGGCGCAGGAAGGTGGCGTCGGTCGCACGCGGGAGGAAAAAAAAGTGGCGGCGGCATGGTAGGATAGGTGGAGTGGATCCAGGCGAGGATTAGGGTTAGGTTTCCAGGGGTAGTCTAGGTTTTGGTTTGGGTAGTAGGTGGTCTGGCTGGTTGGGCCTTTGGGCCGGCCGGCTAGACTGCCTCCCTCAAAAAAAGTTTTGTTATTTCTTTTGTTTTAAAATAAACTTTTGTAAATAGTTTTAGATAAATAAAAGATCCGGCTAGACCGACGGTTTTGGTTTGAACAAAGAGGGGAGGATATTAATATAGAAAACAAAGTAGGTCTTTTAGCAAAATAGTTTTAGATTAAAACATGCATGCAAATATCATGATGATGCGCAATATACAAACAACCGCGATTTTCTAGTAGTGATTTTACCCGGGTTGCTACAATTTGTTCATCGACACTTTCGGCTGGTATCGCCACAATCGCTACTATTCGTCACTGGCTACCTTTGTTGGTCACCACACGCTTTCGTGTTGATTTCCGTCTAGTGCTCAACCCCATAGTGATGAAAAAACTCTCAAAAAATTTAAAATTGTTGGGCGGATTGTTATAGATTTGTTAGGAGGCTTACCTAGTATCATGTGAAATCGGTGTCGAGAAGATGGATCCACCTCAACAGCATTGTCTGCAACATATCTCCACACACTAGCACACATCTGCTCCTCCACCAGCGAGCTCCGTTCCCTCGCATGTGTCCACTCCTCCACCGGCACTCATGCACATCTGCTCCTCCACCAGCGAACTTCGTGCTCTCATGCCCTCGCATGTGTCCACTCCTCCACTGGCACTTGCACATGTCCGCTCCTCCACCGGCGAGTTCCCCGCATGTCGACATATTGTTTCTATAGTGTCCATGACTCAATTAAGTGGGATAAGAAACTTAGGATAAACCGGAAATTAACTTAAGATAAAGGGACTAATCAACTTAATTAAATAGGATAAGCAACTTAGGATAAAGTGGGAATAAACTTAAGCTAAAAATGTCTTGTGGTATAACACATCTATTTAGATCAGCAACTTCATGACCAGTTGATACAACTTAGACATTACTCATAAGGCATCTCAGGATTGATGTTTATGTGACTTATTATCAATGCTTGCGCAACTTAAACATGACCTAAAAAGCAACTTAGCAACAATATTTACACAACTTAAGCATTACCAAGAAAGAAATATAGCATCAATCTTTAGGAAACTTATACATTATGCAGAAACCAACTTAGTATCAATGTTGATGCAACTTAAACATTACCTAGAAAGCAACTTAGCATCAATGTTTATCCAAGTTAAAAATTACCAAAAAGTAACCTAACAAAAGTAACAGTAAGTTAATTGAATGCATAAGCATCTTACGCTGGTCGGGAGCCACGGTAGGATCGCGCTCGTGCTAGGCACCATGGCCTCCTCCACCGCTGCGCTTGAGATGGTACTGGCTGTGCTGCCCGAGATCCATGGCTTCCATGTACAATCGCGCTCAATCTGGTAGAAGCGGGTGCTCCACCAGTGCGGTGACCCAGCATACCACTGCATGTGTAGTACACTATAGTCGTTGACATGACATCAAGAGAACACTGTTCCGTAAATATCACATCCCTTAGAGTGGTACAACAGAAACATTGCGGGTCCATATTACAAACATACACACGTTATTATTATTACAATACCGGAAGTTCAAGACTTCCAAAAGATTCAACTTACAACCCAAAATATAAGTGTTTCAGTGGAAGTTTCAAATTTAAAACTTGAACTCCAAATTGAGATCAACAACTTATTGTTATATAATGTTCATGTTGCTCGGCTCAAGTGGCTACTAGAACTATAGTAATTATTCGGACCCATGGAACTCTCCTCCATAGACGATGTCGTAATCCTCCCCTTCTACGGCTCCGTACAAGTTGGACTCTTCGTAGAAGACCTCCTCTTGGTTCTCAGATGCGTACATTGGAGTACCTTCGGGATTCTCAGAGTCTAAGCAAGGATTCAAAGGAAAGGATGAGTAACAACATTACCCAACAAGTTCATTATATGCAAGGTAGGAAGTTTGATGCTCTAGCTACCACCTTGGACTATTAGTCTTTAGCATTATGCAATTTTCGTAAATCTTTCTTCAAAGATTGTTTTTATTATGTAAAATCTATGACCATCAGCCTTCACAGGTTGACCAGAACTTTTAAGGAGTTCCTTTCCTGCCGCGTTCGTAGCTCCTTCCCGGAACAGGGAGTAACAAGTTACAATTCTTACACTCTGCAGAGGTGCGTTACTTTTGCCATGAGAGATCAAATCCTTGTTGCACAACCGGGCGTACTTTCCCGTCCACATTTCCATGATGTGGGGCCCAGTAGTTGGTCCAAGCCAATCACTGCCCTCTTCGCAACCTTATATGTCTGCACGATCCTTCGGCTAGCTCACCTTCGTTAAGCCCCCTTTTGGGCAGGTTAAAACCCTGATGAGTTTCCGAAGACTCTATGACCTAGTGATGCCCGAATTAGTACCATTTACATGGACTATCTCCCTAAACACCATTCATAGATAATCTAGACACCAAAAGTGTGGGGGCTTAAGGGTGCCCACCCATATGTTGGATCCATACAAGGAATCACAACGTCACGTTAAGGTCGTCTTGCCTCCATACAAGAGGAAAAGGATACAACTGACTTCTCCGTCCCATTCCAAATCTCATGGTTAACGCGTAATATACGGCGCTAGAATCACTGATGTCATGGGTTATTAATCCCTAATTGTTCATCATTATTGCAATTAGAACTCTAAGTTGTATTGCTCCAACATATCATCACTTAGGATGATATCTAAGATTTAGTATCTTAAGAAAATAGTGTTTTCTTTTTCTATAGTATAGATGATAACACACAATTTGCAAATACTTTAATAAAGACTCTTCAAAGGTCATGAGCAAGTGATGAACTTGCCTTGTGATGGCAAGGTAGTGAAGTCTGATGCTTGCACTTGACCTTGAGCTTCTATGTCTACAAAAACATCATTATTGCCCGGTAAGGACAATATTTAAAGAAGCAAAATGATTATGCAAAGTAATGTAATGCATCATTTAATTTGATATACATTCTTCCCATTATTAATAATATTCTTTGTAATAATAAAAGATTTATAAATATTAATTTTCAATATTTATAATATATATTGAATTATTTGACTTTTATTGATTTAATAATTCTTTTAAGAATTATCATTTAAATATCAAAAATTATTAAATATTTGTTTAGTATTTTTCTAAAATACTATAATATTAATATATGATGAAAGTGAATTTTATCACTTTTCAATAATTTTGTAAAATTCCATTAGGTTTATAAAAATTACAAAATTCTTAATAAAATTTATGTGTCTAAAATTTTATTTCTTAATTTATTTGGATAGTGTGGATTCTTCTGAATCCAAAAATATTTTATTTATAATTTTTGGACTTGTATTTTATTGTTAGGATTTAATTAAGTTCAGGGGTATTTTGGTCTTTTCCTATTTAATAAAACAGGCCTTAAAGGTTTCTGGGCTGGCTTGTTCTTATTGGGCCCTGGTGACCTCTCTGGTGCTCTCTGTTCTTACTCATCCTATGTTGGATGTTGGTAGTGACCTCTCTGGTTACTGTCTTGTCCTGGTTAAGATGATTTGTTCCATTTAGGGTTCATATCCTGGTGTTGATTATCTACTGGATGAATTAGATCATGTGTGGATGGCCTGTAAGCATGCTAAATGATTATTAGCTTGAGGCTTGCTGCTTGAGATGAACTATAATGGTCCTGGTTACTTATTGGATGATTTTATTCTTAGAGTTCATATGATTCAGATGATATAGTTATTCTGAAATCAATGTTTGGTAAAGTCAGTGGGTTTGATAACTTACCACTATCATTATCTGATTAATGATAATGTGTATGGTGTGATGAAATCACTGTCTTAGTGCTGTTGGCTTGAGAATTCATGCATGGTCTGAGATCCTAATGATCTCAACAGTGAAGATATACTTAGAAATGTTCTAATTATGATTCCTGTAATGACATGAAAATGATTGGTAGATTGATTAATTGAATTTGTGAAGATGAAATGCTTATTTTGATTCATGTAGAATTGTTCTTGTGACACCATCTTAGTATGGCACACAAGATTGATTCTAATCCATTGATTGGGTTGGTTTAAGCTTAAGACAAGCTTGTGATTAATACTGGCAAGATAAAATGAAAGCTTCTTTTAACTCTCATGCCTATGATGTTGGTCTAAGGCTCTAGGATCTTAAGTCCTAGTTAGTTGAGCAAAATAGTTTGTTTGTAACTTGCAAGATTAGAGGTGCTACTCCCTCTGGGAGATGTGCCCTGGTCTGATAAGAACAAATGAAGAAGTATTTAAGTTGCATATGCTAACCCCAAACTCTGTGAGGCTAGTCTGAGAGATTGGTGCTTTTGGCTTAGTTTGATTTCTGATCTTTATATTTGAAATCTCTAGGATAGATTCACCTCACTTGGGTGATTATTGAGAGATTGTTTCATAGAACAACGCATGCTTCTTTCTAGATAATATGATTAGATCATGTGATGGTTTTATGATACTCACCACAAAAACTGATGATTATTGTAACATCCCAAAAATACTAAGCTTGGATCATCAAATTCTAATCATCAAAATTAGGGTTAACAAAAACTTTTCTAAATAAAATCATGAATGCATGCATATGTGTATGCATGGATTTTGAACTCTTTTACAAACCACCTTGTTTGTTTGTTTCATTGCTTGTAAAATGTTTCTTAGGTGAAATAAACATCATCTAAAACATTTCCCACAATTTTCCTAAAGACAAGTAAATCAAAACACATATATGAAATGAATGGTCATTTTGGCCAATTTAACTCCCATGCCTACTTTGGCTGTCTCAAACTTTCAGAACCTAACAGAAACTTTCCTGGATCTTTGCACCCCTTGAATGTACTCATAACAAGGTATCAAGGCCCACTTTGTGATCATCCAGAAACTTTCAAATGCATAGTTTAAATGACAATTCAAAATTGAATCTTTATCATATGGGAAGATCCCACTTTTTCAAAAACCACTCAAACAAGCTCAACTTTCAAAACCCAAGCATCTGTAGACTCACCAGCACCAATCTAGCAAACCCACCAAAAATCTTTTCAAAATTCAAAACTTGAGTTCATGCGGCTATTTCATCAAACAAGTTGCAGACACAAATCAAACAAACATCAAACACTATAGTGTGCAGTAAAATTGGCCTAACTTGTTCCCTAGTTAGCTCACACACAGCTCAGTAGATCATCTAGGAATTTTAACTAAGTACTAGCACCCTGTGAGCTTGCCATTGCCATCAATGGTGAAAAACCGAGCACGCCCTTGTCACCCCATTGTGGACAGCAGGCTAGAGGAAGAACTATCCGTGCCAACCTTGTCTGGGAGGCAGCCCACCGTCCACCGCCACTATCTGTCCCACCATGGCGTTGCCAAGCCTCGACCACGCCACAAGCCGCGCCTGACCGCCAGAGACCATGCCAAGCATGCGCCAGCACCACCTCGACTGAGCCCACAGCATCTGCCTCGCCAAGGTGCATACACAATCCCCACACCCAGAGACCGCCAGACATCCCGTTGCCGCCTCGTGCCACGCCCACCGCCCGCCGAAGACGCCGCCAAGCGCAGATCACCGCCCGTTCCAGACCAAACCACACCGCCCCATGCCTCGAGAACATGTCGTTGAGCATCGCCAGGAGACACCGCACCGTCCCCTACCCTTGCCCATGCCATTATCCGCTTGTAACCTCGCCCCCGACGAGCTCACCGTGCGCCCCGACGGTCCCCTCGCTCGACTAAAAATAGAGGCCACCCCCGCACGATTTCTTCACACCATCTCACTCCCCTCTCCTCACTGATTGTGCCACACCGTTCTCAGAGCAAGGCAAGCACCACCCCGCCGGAATTTCATCGGAGCCCGCCGCCTCTGGAGAAGAAGGGCGCCAGCGATTGGAGCCGCCCCAGGAGAAACCACCGGTACCAGGAGATTCGCCGTCGTCGACTTCATCGTTCGCCCGCCTCGCCGACCCTCGCCAGTACCCCGGTGAGCCCCCAGCAACCCTCACTGGCCGCGCTAGGTTTCGTTCTCGCCGGCGTTGTCTCGCGTCGACGATGACTCCCAGCCGTTGGATTAGAACTAGATCGAACGATCCA
The DNA here is from genome assembly GCA_030063025.1 of Avena longiglumis. Lineage (NCBI taxonomy): Eukaryota > Viridiplantae > Streptophyta > Magnoliopsida > Poales > Poaceae > Avena > Avena longiglumis. The sequence goes on along the minus strand of CP125974.1, from coordinate 446,833,787 downwards.
CGTAGCCCCATACCGCTTCGCCCAGCCCCGTGTCACTGACGAGTGGGGACACCCACTTAAGCAGCCCGCGGGAGCACTGCGCTTAGCAGGCCGACCCAGTAACTTTTCCCGCGCAGCCCAGTTATTCAAATTAAACCTTTTTCTATTTCAATTCAAACACACTTCTATACCCAACTTCAAAAATCAATCCAGATCGATTTAATGCACCAAACTGAATGAAACCAATTTTGTTGGAAAGGTATGTGAATGCTGAATCCAAGACCGTTGGATTCAAGTCATTTGGATCTATAGATCACCCATGGTAAAAATAACAAGGCAGAAGCTTTTCTGCATTCAAACATTTTTCAAATTTAAACCATAATAGCTTTTGAGTTGATTCCAACTCTCAAAAATCACATTTAACCATACCTTTCAGAATATATAAAAATATATAGGTTTACTTGCGGAAATAATGTTCAAGTAATAAAAGAATGCTACATAAGCATTTCTAGCCACTTTAATTAATTAAAATAAAAGGGTAAAACCTTATTAAATTGTGAAACCACTTTAAATCTGTGGTGATGACATGTTTCAACATGATACCATGTTTGGTTTGGAGAATATTAAATCTTAAGTAGTTTTTCAATGAGTAGAAATTACTTTTCTAAAAATAAAAGGAATTAAATCAAGCCCTAACCTTGTAATGTTAGGGATGATGCTAGATCATCCATAGGACCATTGTGTGTGATGATTGCAAGTAGTTAAGTATTGTTTGGTGATTGTGTACCTCGTATTTACCTTGTATTTATTCATAGACGCTAGTACCGACCAAGGATACGAGGAGGAAGGAGGATACTACGAAGAAGAAGCCGAGGAGAACTTCAACCACTGCTCTGCACAAGGCAATCATATACTGATATTGATGCAAGATTATACTGATATTGATGCAAGCTTATACTGATATTGATGCAAGCTGATACTATACCTATGAAAGCCTTACTAATTGTCGGGGGGTTAACCTCGGGTAGGTCAGAGACGGGGAAAAACAGAGGTACTGCCCCCGTCAAGTTGCCGAGCTACGGCCTAGGTCGGCCGAATCGTTGATATGTCGGCCGATGAATGGAGGCAAGAAGCACGTATACAGGTATCAAGTGGTTATCTGGCCGAGTTAATGAGAAACTCGGCCGGACTACCCAGATGATCTTCATGCAGGTAAGGAACGAGCCGAATAACATGAGGTAAGGCCGGGTTAAACGAAGCTTGCAGGAGAAGGAGAAGCTTAGGGTCAAACCATAGCTGCAGGCTAAAAGGAATCTGAACAGGGCCAAGCGCAAGAGAGACAAGGAGGCGCAGGACGAGGGGCGAAGGAGGTCACGGAGGTGACAGTCTGAGCCCGAGGCACGCAGAAGGGTCACTGGAGCTTTTGGTCATTAGAAGGGAGACAGGAAAGGAGGCCGAATTACTACTTTGGGACAAGCATATTCCTCGAATATGCTTGCCCCGTCAGCCCTAAGGGCACCCAAGGCACCCCTTTATAAGGGGAAGTCTGGACCCTGAGGGAAGAGGAGGGTCTTTTGAGCAACGTTAGGCTGGGGAGATTCACATAGTTCCCCTGTAAACAGCTCTAGGAGCACTTGTAACACATCGAGAGAGAAATAAAGTTCATCACTTTGGCAGCTTGAGTGTAAAGAGTTGCATCTTCCTCCCTGCATCCCACTAGCATCCATTGGCCCCATACTTTAGCCTACCCATGGCATTCCGTGCCACCACCACCACGGTTGGCGCCATGGGGCCAGCAGCGGTGCTAATGGAGTTGTGATCCGGACGGAAACTTCATCAACACCGGCGAGCGTTGTTTCGGTGTGGTCCAGATTTGGTCTCGTGACTATGTCGAGACAATGCAGGAGCCGTGGGAAAACTCCCCGCGCAACGGGATCTTCATCGGCCGGGCGAGCATGTGGTCTACATCGGCGTCGACGTCTCCGACGCTTATCCTCACCAGTTGTTGTTGCAGGGAACCACCACGAAGCCGAGCTGTCCGTCAGAGAACGTCCGACAAGGCGTCGAGGTGATGGTCGCAGAGGGCACCAGGAGGAGCAAGGCCGGCGGGTCGAGCAGGGAGCCCGCCGCAGGTGCACAGGGTCCGCCAAAGCAGATTACACTGCAAACCGCTGAGGTAATTCCGCCGGTGGCAAACCCGGCCGAGCTACATGACACCACCCCAAAGGCACCAAGAGTGAGAGGACCACCTCTGGAGAGACCAGAGAACATTCTTCAGGCAACTATAGAGAACTTAACTACGCCTGTAGCGCCGATACTTGATCCGGCAAATGCTCAGGCAGAGTTAGAGGAAACCAGGCAAAAAGTGCTGGTGGAGGCCCAGAAAGTATCAGCCCTGAGGGAATCCTTGAACAGGACCCTGAGAGAATATGCAAAAGCTAACAAGCTTGATATTGCTCCCGAGCGAGTGGACGAACTGAGATTAAGAGGAAAGAACCTCATGAGTGATATTAACAAAGAGCATGAAGCTCACAGAGCCGAATCCGGCGATGGGTTTGCCGAGGTACGACCCGCGAAAACCCGAGAGCGCAAATGCTGCAGCATTGGAATTAGAAGGGTTAACAGAGAAGCTCGGCAAAAGCAAGAAAGAGTGAATGAGCTGTGCGCATAGCGAACCAGCAAAATGAGGAAATGCTCAGAGTTAACCCGGCGAGACCCGGGCTTCACGGATGGTACATTCAGGGCAAGACTGCTTTATCCGGCAGCAGCATCATCACCAGGAAACAACGCTAGAAAAGAAAAGGCAAGAACTCGTGGAAGAGGAACAAGCAGATTGTCCCGTATGACCCGCAATAGCGGAAAGGCGAATGAGAACAGAGGCAATGCAAGCCGAGGTAATAGTGGGAGAGAAACCACGGCCAGTATGGAAAAGGGCGGGGCCGAGGTAACGGGAGCGCGCAGAGAGAACCCGCAAGAGACAATCATGAAAACCAAACCCGGCGAAGTAAGGAGAGAAGTGCGCTCAACCCGCAACCAAGACCTGAGCCTCGGCAGGAAAGAGAGGTGAGACCAGCTCGCTACAACCAGATAAATGAGAGGTATAATGATGGATATTCCGAGGTGGAATACGCGAATCAAGGTGGAAACAATCATTACGGAATGCAGGATAGAATCCTGTACAGGGATTTGCCAGCAAATGATGCAAGGGTAAAGTTAGATCGGTTATATCGGTCCGAGCTGTTGGAAGAGCAAGGTCCACCGGGTCCGGCATGTTTTGGACCACGGATCATGGGCGAACCACCGGTACCAAATTTTCAGTTGGCAAGAGGCACAAAAACGTACAATGGAAGTACCAAGCCGCAAGACTGGTTAATTGATTATGCTACCGCAGTGAAAATAGCAGGTGGCAACTTAAGATGGGCGGTGAGGTATGTCCCGCAGATGTTGGAAGGACCAGCCAGAGTATGGTTGAATAATCAACCAGCAGGCAGTATCAACTGCTGGTTAGATTTTGAAGAGATGTTTGTCAGCAACTTTACCAGCACATACAAGAGACCGAATAGACCACAGCAACTAGCCATGTGCAAGCAAAGGCCGAATGAAACAGATAGAGAGTTTTTAACTCGGTGGTGTAACCTAAGAAATTCATGTGAAGGAGTTATTGAATCAAGCGATCGCTTGGTTCGCAAGGCTGCCGTTATGGCGGTGTCTTTGTAACGCCTGCAGAGAGATATGCCACACCTTTGGCGAAACTATCGAATAGCGCACTCTATGCTTTGGGAGATCCAACCCAACCAGAGTTAATGTCGGCAGATCATCGTGAGCAAGACCAATACGAGAGAATTGGCGGATCATCTAGGCGTGATTTTAGAGGAAGAAGAAGAGAGAGGCGGATTATAGATATAATTGGCCCGGTGGCACTGTGGCTCAGAACAGCCGAGTCACGGAGTAACTCAACGGCAGAAAAATGGACCTCAACGTGGACCGCAAGAAATGACGGAAAAAGGCAATGGACCCCGAGCAAAAGAAGCAATGGCAAGAGAAGTCAAGTATACATTTGAATCCATGTTGGACCAGCCGTGTAAATTTCACACATCAAACCCATCTAGACCAGCCAATCACACAACCCGGCGGTGTGCTTGGATGAAAATGCGATGGGTAACCCGCAGGAGTTCAAGCTCCCCATCGATGCAACAACAACATCACCGCAGATTAATCGGGCAACACGCATAACAAGCGATAAGCGCCTCCTCCGAGGTATGATAACTCGGATCGGAGGGATGCGGTGCATCAAGTAATGAACCGAGGCAGGAAGGATAAATCCGCAAATCTGGACGCAATGATTACAGAGAACATCACCGGTCTTCTGCGTGTTCACAATGTAACAGCAGGACAAACAGAGCGTGCAGCGCCGACATATGGAAGTAAATGCAGTTGTACCAGCAGTACCAAGATACCAGCCATGGTCAGACCAGGAGATAACTTGGAGTATAAAAGATCACCCCAGAATAATGCCGAGTCCAGGATCGTACGCACTTGTGTTGGATCCGACATTTGTGGGACCAAGCATCAATGTGAAATTCTCAAAAGTACTCATTGATAATGGAAGCAGTATCAATATCATGTACAAAGATACCATGCAAAAGCTCGGTATATCACGTAACATCTTGCAATCCACAAGGACAATTTTCCATGGGATAGTGCCAGGGCTTTCATGTGAACCCATTGGTAAAGTCCGAGTGGACGTCCTATTCGGTACAAGAGATAACTGCAGAGCAGAAAATCTGGAATTTGAGGTGGTTGATCTGGAAAGCTGTTATCATGCTCTACTCGGACGGCCCGCGATGGCCAAATTCATGAGCAGTTGTCATATAGGTTATCTAAAGATGAAACTACCCGGACCACAAGGGGTGATAATGATTCGAGGATTACAAGAAGTCAATGGAGTGTGCCTCGGCGGGTCAAATTTGGCGAATCATTGGTCATAGCGAGAAAAGAAAAGGATTCAGGAGGTAGCAGCCCTCGACAACAAGACAATTAAGCATGCGGCATTGGCCAACCCTCATGGCAGCGTTTCTTTCCAACCAACCAAGGAGACGAAGAAAATTCAGATTGATGAGCAATTCCCAGGCGCCTGTCACTATCGTGCAGGTCTCGACGCCAAATAGGAAGGCGAGCTCACCAACTTCCTCCGTGAGAATCGGGACATATTTGCATGGTCCACTCAAGATCGCAAGGTGTGCCGAGGAGTTGGTTGAGCACTCTTTAAACGTCGTGCCAGCACGGCCGGTGAAGCAACCTCTCCGCCGCCGCCAAGACAGGAGAAAAGTGATAGGAGATGAGATAGCTCGGCTTCTCGCCGGGTTTATCATGGAGGTGCTTTATCCGGATTGGTTATCAAATCCGGTGCTAGTAGAAAAGAAGAAAGATGACCCTAATGTAGCCATTGTGTGGCGAATGTGTATCGACTACACTAACTTAAACAAGGCGTGTCAAAGATCCTTTTCCATTGCCTAGAATAGACCAAGTCATTGACTCGACCGCTGGTTGTGAGTTGTTATCATTTGTAGACGCGTATTCGGTTTCCACCAGATACCGTTAAATCCGCCGATCAAATAAAGACTGCATTTATTACCCGTGCACGGGCTTATTGTTATCGCGATGCCATTCGCCCGAGAAATGCGGAGCAACGTATCAAAGGTGCATGCAAAAATGTTTACATGATCGATAGGAAAAATGTACAAGTATATGTGGATGATGTAGTCATCAAAACTAAGGAAAGCGTAACCTTGCTAGAAGATATCGGCAAACTTTCGAACGAGAAGGTTCGAATGAAACTCAACCCGGAGAAATGCACATTTGGCGCGTGCGGAAAACTACTCGGTTTCCTTGTGTCGGCCGAGGTATCGAGGCTAACCCGAAGATACGGGCAATAGAAAAATGGAATTGCCGAGGTGTTTGAATGATGTACAAAAATTCACGGGTTGCCTCGCCGCTTAGTCGATTTGTATGTCGGCTAGGAGAAAAGGCATTGCCACTCTATCGGTGATGAAAGAAACGGACAAATTCGGCTGGACTCCCCAGGCCGACATTGCGTTCCACGAGTTGAAAAAGATGCTAGTTACGGCACCCATTTTAGCTTCTCCATTATCGAAAGAACCTATGCTACTTTATATAGCGGCTACAAATCGAGTAGTTAATCTTGTGGTTGTAGTAGAACGGCTTGAAGAGGGTAAGTCAGTTCAGAGGCCAGTATATTATTTAAGCGAAGTGTTATCCACTTCAAAGCAAAATTATCCACATTATCAGAAGATGGCCTATGGAGTATATATGTCGGCAAAAAAGCTTAAGCATTACTTTGAAGAGCATCCAATCGTAGTAATATGTGAGGCACCCATAGCCGACATATTGAACAACAAGGACGCAAGTGGCGAATAGCAAAATGGGCAATCGAGTTATCACCGTATGCTCCACAATTTGATAGGAGAGATGCAATCAAATCTCAGTCACCGATTTTCTCGTAGATTGGGCCGAGGTGCAATATGAGCCACCCTTGCAGATCCAAATTCTTGGACAATGCACTTTGATGGTTCCAAACTAAGGAACGGTTTGGGCAGGAATAGTCTTCTCGCCTAAAAAGATCAATTGAAGTATGTCGCAAATACATTTTGCCGTCCAACAATGTAGCAGAATATGAAGCACTAGTCCATGGATTAAAAGTCGCAAAAGAAATGGGGATACGCAGAATCCTATGCTACGTGACTCGGATCCGGTAGTACTGCCAAGTGTCGTGCACTTGGGATGCATTAGATGCTAACATGGCTTTATCTGATTCCATGTGCGTAAGATCGTGGATATTTTGAAGGATGTGAATTCCACCACATACCACGAAAATGACGCGGTGACACATTGTCAAAATTAGGATCAACTCGACAATCGATTCCGCCAGTATAGCCCTTGAGCACCTCAGAAACCGTCAATAAACCCATCACCGTAATCCGAATCAATCTTTATCCCGGAAGGTTCGCAGAGAATCATACACCAATGGAGATAGATCCGACAAAATTCGGAACCCCTAAAGAGGGGGACAAGTAATAGCGATCATGGAAAAGGCCGAGGTATGTATGTCGGCAGAGAGCATGGAGATAGACGGTGAAATCATCGCAGAAAGAGCAACGCCGACATGGGCACAACCCATATTTTCGCACCTAAGAGACGCAGATGTTGCGAGTAATGAAGTATTAGCCGCACAAACCGTCAAGAGCAAAGGCCTATACAATCATAAACAATGAGTTATATAAGAGAAGCGTATGAACATATTGCGAAGTGTGTGAGTCCCGCAGAAGGTCGAGATCCTTCTAGATATACACCAAGGAGAATGTGGGCACCATGCCTCGTCTCGCTTTAGTAGCCAAGGCATTCAGCATGGATTTCTTGGCCAACGGCGTTAAAAGAGGCGTAAGAGTTAGTCAAGAAATGCAATGGGTGTCGAGATATGCAACCAGAATACATACGTCGGTACGAGTTAAAAACAATACCCATTACTTGGCCATTTTGTGTGGGGTTTAGACATGGTAGGACCTTTTAAGCCGGCAGAGGAGGAATGACCCACATCTTGGTCATGGTCGACAAGTTCACAAAATGGATTGAGGTAAAACCAATCAAAAGTGTGATGGGCATACAAAGTGAAATTCCTCAAGGATATCATCTTGAGATACGGATACCCACACGCATTATTACGGATAATGGCACGAACTTTGCGAAGGAGCTTTCTAGAGATTTTGCCAAGAGAAACACATAAGACTGGATGTTGCCTCGTGGCTCACCCAACATCCAATGGGCAAGTCGAAGATCTAATGGGCTGGTTTTATCAGGAATAAAACCACGGCTAGTCGAACCATTGCAAAGGTCGGCAGGATGTTGGATTGAGGAATTACCACAGTATTATGGAGCCTCGGACTACTCGACAGATCAACAGGTTACACACCATTCTTTTTGGTATATGGGGCGAGGCCGTGCTTCCAATCGACATAATACATGACTCGCCAAGAGTTACTCAATATACATCTTGAGGTGAATGAAGTAGCTCGGCAAGATGCCGTGAGACCTGTTGGAAGAAGCGAGAATTGACATTATCACGATCACCATTTATCAACAGAACTTACGGCGGTATCACAGCAGAAAGTGAATCCAAGAGTATTCAAAGAAGGAGATTTGGTACTCCGGTGCAACGACTACGGCATGCACAAATTGTCACCCCCATGGGAAGGACCATTTATCGTGAGCAAAGCATTGCACAACGATGCATACTATCTGATTGACGCCCAATCACTTGGAGAAGGCAAGGCAAACAAAGCTGGCGAAGAAACGAAACGCCCCTGGAATGTGGCTTTACTTCGGCCATTTTACTCGTAGGATTATGTCTCAAGGTCACCAATGATGTACTTGCACCTCGACACCCAGAGCGGTGACTCGGGGACTGCCGAATGTTATATTTATTTCATATCGTGTATGTAAACCTCGGCGCCCTGAGCAGTCGCTCGGAGATTGCCATATGTGATGTTATCTCATATTTGATATTTAGACCTCGGCACCCAGAGCAGTTGCTCGGGGACTGCCATATGTGATATTATCTCATGTTTGATATTTGAACCTCGGCACCCAGAGCAATTACTCGGGGACTACCATATATGATGTTATTTCATATTTGATTTTTGGACCTCGGCACCCCGAGCAGTTACTCGGGGACTGCCATATGCAATGATTATTAAGTGTTATATGTTTAGGCCTTGGCATCCAGGGCAATAGCTCGGGGACTGCCATATCTTATACTTATCTCTTTCGCGTTACACACTTGAACATTGGCGATCAGGGCAGTAACTCGGAGAGTGCAACATGTTATTTTCTTTTCATGCTACGAATATGCATCGTGGTGCCCAAAGCATTGACTCAGGAATTATCATAAGGTTGTCAAATTCATGGACACATAAACTTTAGCACTTAAACCAACAACTCGGAAACTATGAGCCAACAAGACAAAAAAGTAAATCCTGAAGGATGAAGAAATTATGAGCCAACAAGGCAAGAATTCGGACGAGCATTCACTTAACTAAGAGTCTCAAAGGCGCATAGCAAAAGAACCTCGAATCATACGAGTTGATAAATTTTTTTCGTCTACATTGAACACCCGGCATACCAGGGATCACGAATAACTTAGGCATCGTTCGTTGGAGGAGGAATCACTTGATCAGGTGCGGGCACTCAAGTAGGAGGAACTTCGAGGTTGCCGCCTTCCGACCAGGAGTGACTTCGGGTATCACGGGTTGTTCAAGAGCGTCGTCTGTGGTAGAATGCCGGTGCCTTTGGAGGAAGATCGTGCATCACCATTGCTATCTCGAGCTTGAGCTAGAGCTATTGGATGTGGCGAATCATCTTCACCTTCCCGTGCTCAGCGTAATCATCACCCAAAGCATCTTGACCGCGGCCTCTTCATCCGAATCTGAGAAAACTCGGCCCTTCATTCCAAGTGCACATCGGCATACTCGACGGCTGGAAAGCCCGAGCTTGCGAAGAGCAACAAAGGTGGGATCTTCAACCCACCGGAGCCAATCAGATTCACCAGAATGTCAAGGAGATATCTTCATACCATGACATGATTACTGAAGGGCCATGTCGGCACCAAAGACGCCAGCAGATTCCCTCAAAGACTCAATCGCCTCTCGGATGCCTTGACCGCCACCAATATCTTGACCTCGTCGATATCGAGACCACGAGGAGTTCGGCGAGTGCATGATAAGCTTTGATAGCAGCTTCCACCAAGTCCCGACCCATGATTTTCATCGGACCAAGCTGCGGCACCAAGAACCAAGAAATCCTCCATCGAGTATTCAAAGTCAACGATTAGCTTCACCTCGACGAACGCGAGCCGCAAGAACAGCTCTAGCGCTCACGGGTTTGGACTCGGGGAAGTGACCTACGCAAAACATGGACATGTCAAAGGATAGTAGCGGCGACAAAGAAAAAATACAGTTCGGCCAGGCCAAATAACTTACGATGGATATAGCTCATCATCATTTGAAGATCCTTAGCCCAAATAGCTTTACTCTTCTCAAAACGAGCAATTTCCTCGCTCAAACCGCGAGTTTTAAGCTCGGCAGCTTTGAGGAGTTCTTTGCTCTTCTCCAGATCCAGAGTCAGCCGGCTCTTTTCCAAACAGAATTCTTGATCAACCTTTTCTAGCTCGGATTTCTGAGAGAGCTTGAGTGAATTCACCTCGGATCTCAGGCGGGTTATCTCATCATCCTTCTCTTGTAGTTGCTTGAATGAACTGCGCTTTGTTCTAAAAAATGAAGCATCACGTCAGGCATGGGCACGCAATCTTGTTGCGACGCTGCAAAGCCTTGCAACTCGGCTTTACCACAACCCAACGCAATAAGGAAACTCAGCATAGATACTAAAAGAGGAAGGAGCAAGGGGGAAAGGAAACTAACCTTCCAAGGACTTGACCTTCTTTTCAAGGCGGATATTGAGATTATTGATATTACCTATTCAGCAAGAAGTAAGCCGGCGCTCCGTGGACAAGTATATAAGAAAGTTGGGAATAAGGAAAAGAAACTATCAACTTACCAGCTTTCTTCGCGACGGGCAGAACTTTCTCATACTTCTCTTCCAACTTGCGGTGCAAGAAGAGCAACCTCTGGAACTCGGCAGTCCGTCGATCATGGGCAACCTAAGAAATGGAGCACAATGATAAAACAAAAGTTAGAAACTATAACAGATCCGAATCAAGCTAAGCTTACTTCGGCTCTAGGTGGCTGGATATTCAAAGCTATACCAGATCCGAATCAAGTAAAACTTAATTCAGATCTAGGTGGCTGGATATTCAAAGCTATAACAGATCCGAATCAAGCAAAGCTTAATTCGGCTCTAGGTGGCTGGATATTCAAAGCTATAACAGATCCGAATCAAGTAAAACTTAATTCAGATCTAAGTGGTCGGATATTCAAAGTTATAACAGATCCGAATCAAGCTAAGCTTACTCTAGGTGGTCGGATATTTAAAGTTATACCAGATCCGAATCAAGTAAAACTTAATTCATCTAGGTGGCTGGATATTCAAAGCTATAACAGATCCGAATCAAGCAAAGCTTAATTCGGCTCTAGGTGGCTGGATATTCAAAGCTATAACAGATCCGAATCAAGTAAAACTTAATTCAGATCTAAGTGGCTGGATATTCAAAGCTATAACAGATCCGAATCAAGCTAAGCTTACTTCAGCTCTAGGTGACTGGATATTCAAAGCTATACCAGCTCCGAATCAAGTAAGACTTAATTCAGATCTAGGTGGCTGGAGATTCAAAACTAGGACAGATCCGAATCAAGCGAAGCTTAGTTCGGCTCTAGGTGGCTGGATATTCAAAGCTAAACTAGATCAGAATCAAGCAAGACTTAATTCAGATCTAGGTGGCTGGAGATTCAAAACTAGGCCAGATCCGAGTCACGAAGGACTCAACTTGGCTCTATGAGAAGGGAAATTCAAAACTAAACAAACTATGAACTAGGTGGCCGAACTAATGGAACCTTAGAAATAAAAATACGTCAAACTTCCAAGCATACAACAAGTTATTTCCTTGCAAGTTTCGGGGACTAGAGGGTATGATAACATGTGGAAAATAATTTAAGACTCGGAGATAAAACAATTACCGCATTCATCTTGTTCGTATCAACGATAAACTGGGCGGCTTGGTCGAAACGGCCACTGATGTCAGAAAGCTGGAAGGGTTGATTAATTGGATTGCCCTCAAACTGATCAGCGGCATTCCAGTTATTGGCGAATTCAACCAGCGCTCCGAGGCTGTTACCGCTAGCTGTCCGGGTTAAAACTTTACCCGGCAAAGGTCCAACCGCTGACAACGCAGGACTCTTATGAAGAGCAAGATCGCCAGGCTGGCGAGGTAATGATGCCTTTGGCGAATCTGACTCCTTTGGCAGTGCCTCGCAATACTTGGTTGAGAGGTGCCGCAAGACTTTTTCGAGAAGAGGTCTTGACGGCGATAACACGCTTCTCCTTAGAAGAGGCACCGCAGGACGTTGCCTCCAAGGTAGGAACGGAATCCTTAGGATCGAGAGGTTAAGTCGGCAGAGGCGCCGGTAGCGATCTTCTCGGCAGAGGTCGGTGCGACCATAGGAGCTGCGGAGTAGATGGAAGCTCAATTGTAACTGGGGCCCATAGAGGCAGCTGGCTCAACGAAAACATCGGAGGGCCGGATCGGATCCGGATCAATGGGAGAAACCTCGGGGGCATCCTGACGGCAGCTAATTATCGGAGCAGGGGAGAAGCAGACGAATAGGACTAGGAACTCTCGTGTCATCGGCGGAGGAGGAGATGGCGGCCGAGTCGGACGGCTAGTCATACTAGGACCGCGGGTTTAATGAGCAAAGCACCTTTGCAAAATACGAAAGAAGATTCGTTAGAATGAGAGATGAAAAAGAGAAACAAGAAATATAGGCGAGGAACTTACCAAAGCAACCCGGGCATAGTCTTGCGCTGGGAGGATTCGAGCAGATTTCTTTACTCGCTTCTTAGGAACCGCATCCGAGGCATCGGCGGAGCCCTGCTTTCCCGAGATAACGGAGGCCAAGAAGCAATAGGTTCGGCGTCATGAACCTGGCCGGCCGGATTAGCTGGGAAAGCAGAAGCCGGAAATGCATAAGAAATAGGCATGGCGGCAACTACCTCAAGAATTTGGACCTCGTCAGAATCACCTTCCTCCTCTACCGAGGTTTTGCCTGAGCTCGGCGGGAGCAGGATCGACTTAGGGACGAACTCCTCGAGTCCGGCTCGCTGTATCCGGTACTCCTATCTGCGGGCTGTGGAGCTGCAGAACCGGCATCCTGCTTTTGCATTCAAGAACCTCGCATGACAAAGAGAGAAATCATGAAAACCAGACTATAAAACCGAGGAAAACAGAGTGATGAGGTTTGGGCTTACCTCGAGGAGGATTGTCGCGGTGAACGGTTTCAACCCCTGGTCCAGTCATCAGGCATCTCCGTCTTGAAAATAGCTGACGCCATACGGATGAGGTAGCTGTCCAACTCCACGGTCGAGACTCGGTTAGGGTCCAGGACCGCTCATGTAACACAGCTTGTGGGTCCTTTCTTTGGAAGGCAGATCCGGCTACTAATAAAAGTAGCCATCAAGTCCTCCGCATAACCCGCTCGAATCAACTCCTTCACCGAATCTCAAGGCCTCGGCTAGGGCATGAGTCTTCTTGGATTATATAGCCAATTCACTTTGGAAGGGGGGCCAATTGAGAACGGTGGGAGCCGAATCTTGTCTTCCGCCCCTTTGTTCTTGACGTAGAAGAATGACTTGTGCCATTTCTTGCACGACTCCAATCCGGTGACACGAGGGAACACGGATTTCCTCCGAGGTGTAATAGACGCCCCACATTGGGTGAGCAGCTTCTCGGAAGGATGCAGAGATTTGTCGGGAACAACGTTGGAGCGGATCGGAAGAACTTCGACCAGACATGTACCGATACAGGCCAAGTAACCCTCCGGCCGAGATAAAAGCGGAAAGAGAAGCTATGGCGTCCGGAAGATGATGCGTCAAGGTCAAGTAATCGAGAAATTCTCTAGCAAAATCGCTAAGAGGAAGACAAGCCAGGCGAAGTGGGACATGAAGACCACATACTCACCCTCTCCGAGAATCGGAGAGGATTCGCTGTAAACGACAGAAACCTCGGCAGAATCCGAGTTCGGATGAGCCATTCACGCATGGCGAGATCAAGAACTCGCCACGATCCACGCCAGCCGAGCCGTCATCGTCCTCAACTAGAGCACCGCTAAATGAACTAGACATAGTTCCGGAGATCGCGGAGGAAAAACTAGCGCGGAGGAGGGCTTAGAGCTACAGGGCCGTCGAACTTTGCAAGAAAACAATGGCGAAAAGAGGAGAAACCGCCGAGTACGGAAATTATGCGGATCGATCTAGAGCAAGGACAGGGCAAGATGGCCAGAAAGGACTCACCGGCGGCGGGGACACCGCCGTAGAGCGCGGGCGGAAAAGGCCGAACGACGCCGTGGAATCCTCGCCGGCGGAAGCTCTGGATGGCGAGCGGCGGTGGAGCGGCGGTGGAGCGGCGAGAGAGCACACAGACGAAGGGAGGAAGGAGAGCGGACGCGAGCGATAAGGGGAAAGGTGAACCCAACGGGCGCGTTTCCCCACTTTATAGGCAGGCAATGAACAGGGGAGTGGGATCGTGGGTGTGGCAGTTACCCGTGTGGATCGTGGGGTAACACGAACGCACGACGGTGAATGGAGCCACACCAACGGCCACATACAAAGAAAGGTTGTTACGATCCCAAGAGGAGCGGAACACGAGGCGTCGTAACGGCGGCGCAGCAGGCACAGGGTTCACTGTGGCTTGTCAGTAAATGCAGTAAAAGGACCTAAAAACTAGGAGAGCAATGATGGGGTAACACGTAGGACTTAGCGTATGGAGGAAGGAGCGAGAGAACCTCGGACAAGGCCGAGTACGGAAACAAGACTAAAGAAGGTGTTGAAGCTGATATAACCCGGCCAAAGTAATTGTGAGGCCACACCAGCCGGGGACTAATGTCGGGGTTAACCTCGGGTAGGTCGAGACGGGAAAACAGAGGTATCGCCCCGTCAAGTTGCCGAAGCTACGCCTAGGTCGGCCGAATCGTTGATATGTCGGCCGATGAATGGAGGCAAGAAGCACGTATCTGGTATCAAGTGGTTATCCGCCGAGTTAATGAGAAACTTCGGCGGACTACCCAGTTGATCTTCATGCAGGTAAGGAACGAGCCGAATAACATGAGGTAAGGCCGGGTTAAACGAAGCTTGCAGGAGAAGGAGAAGCTTAGGGTCAAACCATAGCTGCAGGCTAAAAGAAATCTGAACAGGCCAAGCGCAAGAGACAAGGAGGCGCAGGACGGAGGCGAAGGAGGTCACGGAGGTGGCGGTCTGAAGCCCGAGGCACTTGAAGGGGGCCGGGAGCTTTCTGTCATTAGAAGGGAGACAGGGAAAGGAGGCCGCCGAATTACTACTTTGGGACAAGCATATTCCTCGAATATGCTTGCCCCGTCAGCCCTAAGGGCACCCAAGGCACCCCTTTATAAGGGGAAGTCTGGACCCTGAGGGAAGAGGAGGGTCTTTTGAGCAACGTTAGGCTGGGGAGATTCACATAGTT
This sequence comes from Avena longiglumis, assembly GCA_030063025.1. Classification (NCBI taxonomy): domain Eukaryota; kingdom Viridiplantae; phylum Streptophyta; class Magnoliopsida; order Poales; family Poaceae; genus Avena; species Avena longiglumis. The sequence continues at coordinate 446,818,591 of CP125974.1, read as the reverse complement.
CCCCTGTAAACAGCTCTAGGAGCACTTGTAACACATCGAGAGAGAAATAAAGTTCATCACTTTGGCAGCTTGAGTGTAAAGACAGTTGCATCTTCCCTCCCCAGATCCCACTAGCATCCATTGGCCCCATACTTTAGCCTACCCATGGCATCTGCCGTGCCACCACCACGACACTAATCAAGTTGACCTATGCAAGCTAACCCTTGCAAGATACCCTACTGATGCAACAAACCCATACTTGTTCTATGACTACTATATGCTTTAAGCATATGTGATCATACCCACTTGATAAACCAATCCTAGTTTTATGTGCAAGCTTCTTACTCTATTTCTTTATCAAAGCTTACTTAGAGTTTACTTAAGTGACTGGTAGAGATTGGAAAGATGCTGAAGGTTGCATAAAGAGCATAAAATTTGGCCTAAGTTAGAAACCTTGACATCATCCTGAGACATAAGGTGGTACTTAGTTGAAACTCCACTAGTTACCACCCCTCATTAGTACTACCCCCACCTGTAGATGCTAGTGCTAAGAATAAAACTTGATCAACTTTTAGATGGGAATACTTGGTGGAAAAATGGTTATGAAAACCTTGGAATGATGGATCATTCTATTGAAATGTTTTGGACATGTGTTTCCAAACACTTGAGGATTTTGGTGATAAAAATGTTGAGGCATGAGCCTTAGCCCTTTATAAAACTGATGGTTGTCTGGATGCGATACCATTCCAATTTTATCGTACAACCACAATACCCGAATATTGGGTAGGGCTTGACTGGAAACTTATATTCCTTAGTATTAGTTCCCTCCCGGCCAAGGTCCGAGGCTACCTTGTGAAGATTGTCCACCTGTACCCAAGATGACAATTGGTCATGGTTGGGAGGCCAAACTCACAGGAGAGGTGCTTATACTAGAGCGTGTAATTGAAAGGTTAGGATTGATTATCCGCATCCGAGTATGGTGAATTCAGGATTTGTTAGGACGGATGTATCGAATGTTGTGGTGAAAGTGTACAATCTCGCAGAGTGTCAAGCTATTCGAATAGCCGTCCGTGGTTATGGACAGCTGAGTGGCCATCTGCTCTTCCCCGTCAGACTTTTCAAAATGACCTGTGAAATGAATTAAGACTTTGACTTGACCACAACAGAGTTTTGATATGAAATACAAGTTCCCACTTAGGAATTATAAAATTGTGACTAGCTTTGGAACCTAGTAGAGATAAATCTGGCTTTTGCAAAACAACCCTATAGCCTAGTGTCCTATTATCCAAAAAACCCCTTTACATGTTAATATTAGTTTGCGAGTACTTAAAGGGTACTCATGGCTTTGTCCTTGGCTATTCCCATGGCCAGACTATGAACGGAGTACCTGGAAGATGGACCCCAGGAAGGTTACGACAACTAGGATCATCTCCCATCGTCAGCATTGCCTGTGACCCCGAAGATGGAGCTTACGCTACAAGTTATTATTACGTCCGCTTGATGTTGTATTAAGAATCGGATCATGAGATCCCTATTTGTGTAAGAACTTATGTATCGCTTTGTAATGGATGATGTACTATGGTATCCAATTCTGTTATGTCTCGCAAAAATGGTAATCCTGGGATTGCGATGTATAACAGCATCTAGGATTGAAAAATCCGGGTGTTGACAAGTTGGTATCAGAGCCATCCTGACCATAGGAGACCCTAGTTAGACTGGACGTTTGAACCAAAAACTTAGTTTCAAAACCAAAGAAAACAAATATTTACAAAAACTTATTCTCATCCTTATCTCTTTGATTCTTTCATAAAAATTCATGTTCCTCAAAAACTCTTGCAAAATACATAAAATTTTGACACACTTGATCACTCTGCTAATCTACTCATCCTCTATTTTTATAGATGGACGTGAAGTAGAGCAAGTTTTACCAACTTGGGAATGGAGGAGACCTTATCTTTGAGAGGGATCTGGATCAGCTTTCGGAACTTTTGGAGCGTCCGCACCCCGAGTTCTTCGGAGCACAGCTCAATGATCAAGGAGGAGAAGATTTGCAGTGGATAATTGTTGCAAGTCTCCGAGGAAAGATTGAACCTCCCACTGCGGAGGGAATTCAGTTTACCTTGAGGGAACACAACTGGCTCGATGGACTTTCCAGAGCAATGCAGGAAGCTCTTTCCCGTCTATGTGGGCAGAGCATCAATCAGATCAAGGGTACTCGCTTTGAGTTTTGCCCAAGGCGTGATGCAAATGGACAACCACTGGAAGCCCCATACCACCCCGAGCTGAAGACTCAATTGGACCACCTTAGCTTCATGATGTATGATCGTCAGTAGGAGTTGGACAACTGCCGTTACTATTGAAACCACAAGTCTGCCATCATCAAGACGAAGGATCAGACCATAGCCATGCTAGCAAAGGATCGCAAGTCTCGCTGCCGTCAGCTCGACAAGAAGGAGCGCATTATTGCCCGTCTTCGCCACCACATCTCATCTCTGGAGGAGACCATCCACGAAAGAGACATGCAGTTGGAGGAAAGGGAGAATGCCGGAGAGGATCTTCGTGGAGACCCTTACTCCTATCTCAGCGATGACGATGATTTTCTGGAGGATCAGGCCATGGACTTCTTCACCGATGAGGATGATTTCGCCTTCATCGATGATGATGAAGATGATGAAGCCACAGACTCCGAGGAGTAGTAGCACTGAGCACTAGCGTAGTGAGTAGTAGTCGGTCCCACTATATCGTAGATTCCAGAATGGTTCTTAAAACCATCTGTTTTTCCTTGCTGTGGTGTGCATTGTATCGAGTGAACGAATGAATGAAAAAGCAAGTTGCTAGAAAAATCTAAGTCAAACATTTAAAACTTTTCAAAGACCCAAAACCTTAGAAATTTCCCTCTTTTCTCATGATCTATATCAATCTTCAGATGCCACGTGGAGGAAGTGGTTCAGCCCCGGACCCGATGTTGCAGATCCTGCAAATGTTGACTTCTGACCGCGAAGTTGAAAGAGCGGAACGTGAAGCCAACCTAGCCACTCTGCAACAGATAGCCCAACTAGCCCACAACAACCAAGGCCACGGAAATCAGGACAACCATGGATCTAAGCTCAAGAATTTCCAGAATACCAACCCACCCGTTTTCACCAAGTCAGAAGAACCCCTAGACGCCGATGATTGGCTACAAACCATGGAAAACAACCTAGAAGTCGTCGGACTGGAAGCCAACGAGAAAGTCCTGTTCGCCACCCATTATCTAGCTGGAGATGCCAGGGCATGGTGGAACAGTGTTAGTGCAATGACCGGAGGCCAGATGATGACCTGGGAGGAATTCAAGGTCAAGTTTAGCAGAACTCATGTGCCACCAGGTTTGATCAAGAGAATGAGAGACGAGTTCAGAGAGCTAAAGCAAGGAAGGATGACTGTAGTGGAATACCGTGACAAATTTTTGTCATTAGCTAGGTATGCCCCAGACGAGATAGACACCGAAGCCAAGAAGAAAGAAAGATTCCTGAATGGTCTGCATGACGAGATGCAGACGGTGTTAGTCAATATCCCCTTTGCTGATATTGAAGCCCTTGTCGACTCTGCTATCTAGATGGAAGGAAAGATCAACCAAGCCAATGAGAACCGCAAGCGTCGCATGATACATCAACCAGGAACCCATCAGACCCCAAAATATCGCCCCAACCCATCTCCAGGATTTGCCCCAAGAACCAACAGACCCCCTATGACCCGTCCGACCTACCCCAACCGTGGAAACCCTAGACCGGGAGGAAATCACAACAACCCCGGCAACTCTAGCAATTTCACCCGTGCCCCACCCAAGTTAAACACCAACAATGCTACCGCCAACACCAACACTGCCCCGAGGACCGGAAGCAATCTTGTACTGTCATGACCAAGGAAAAGTCACAAGTGACCTGTTATGACTGTGGAAATAAAGGCCACTATTCCAACGAGTGCCCCAACAAGAAGAATGCTACATCCCCTAATGCCAATGCCCCAGCTCAGCAGCAGCGTCTTGTCCAGCCAGGGAGAAGATTTGCCCCAGGGAATTCACTCAACCGCAATGGCCGTCTTTTTCTCATGCATGCTGAAGAAGCTCAGGAAGCGCTAGACGTCGTGCTGGGTATGTTTTCTGTTAATTCAGTACTTGCAAGAGTGTTGTTTGACTCTGGTGCCTCGCATTCATTTGTCACCGAATAATTTGCCTGCACTAGTAAAATTCAACCAACCAAACTGAAGCATGTTATGATTGTGCAAATTCCCGGATCAATTACCAAGGCTAGGAAAATTTGCAAAGCCGTCCCTATCCGAATCCATGGCATAGATTTTTATGCTAATCTAATAGTACTCGGAACTAAAGGTTTGGAAGTAGTACTAGGAATGGATTTGTCCAAACATAAGGGATTGATTGACTATGCTAAGAAAGCCATCACCATGACCAGTACCGCCGGAATATCAGTCGAGCATATATCTGAAACCTTACCACGCCAATTCAAGTGTAACAAGAGTCTAGCCCAACCTACCATTGACCAAGTCCGGATAGTCTGTGAATACCCCGATGTATTTCCAGATGTTTTGCCCAGTATGCCCCCAGATCGGGATATCGAGTTTATCATCGAACTAATCCCCGGAACAGGACCCATAGCCCAGAGACCCTATAGTATGAACCCGTCAGAACTAGAAGAACTGAAGAAGCAACTGGATTCCATGCTAGAAATTGGATTGATTCAACCAAGTGCATCACCATGGAGATCACCTGTCTTAATTGTGGACAAGAAGGATGGAGGTAACCGTTTGTGTACGGATTATCGGAAGTTAAATGATGTAACCATCAAGAACAAGTACCCCTTGCCCAAGATAGAAGATTTGTTTGATCAGTTGACCGGTGCCCAGGTGTTTTCTAAGATTGATCTTAGAACTGGCTATCATCAACTCAAAATTCGTGCAGAGGATATTCCAAAGACTGCCTTTACCACCAGATATGGATTGTATGAGTATATCATGTCTTTTGGATTAACCAATGCCCCGCTTATTTCATGAACCTCGTGAATAAGATTTTATGGACTTCGGATAAGTTTGTCGTTGTTTTCATCGATGACATTCTGATTTATTCCAAATCAGAAGAAGAACATGAGCTACACCTAAGGACCATTCTTGGAACCCTTAGAGAGCATCAGTTGTATGCAAAGTTTAGCAAATGTGAATTCTGGTTACAGGAGGTAGGATTCCTCGGTCACATTGTATCAGCCGGAGGAATTGCCATTGACCCTGCCAAAGTGAAAGATGTAGAAGATTGGCAAGCCCCAACCACTCAAACCCAAGTTCGTGCTTTTCTCGGATTGGCGGGATATTACCGCAAATTCGTAGAAGGATTCTCGAGTATCGCCAGACCCATGACCCAATTGCTGAAGAAGGACAAGAAGTTTGAATGGACCGACAAATGTGAAGCGAGTTTTCAAGAACTCAAGAGGAGATTGATTTCAGCCCCAATCTTGATCATGCCAGATATCACGAAGCCCTTCGATGTGTATTGTGACGCATCCAAGATTGGTCTCGGATGTGTGCTAATGCAAGAAGGCAAATATATATCTTATCTATCTCGACAATTGAAGCAACAGGAGCAAAAATACCCAACCCATGACCTCGAACTCGCAGCAGTAGTTCTAGCCCTGAAGACATGGAGACATTACCTAATGGGAAACCGTTGTGAGATTTATTCGGATCATAAGAGCCTAAAGTATATATTCACTCAGAAGGAGTTGAATATGAGGCAGAGAATATGGATTGAGCTAATCAAGGATTATGACCTGGACATTCACTATCACCCTGGTAAAGCCAACATGGTAGCCGATGCCCTTAGTAGATTTCCGTGCCGCTTGAACTCCATGATTTTGAAGGAGCAACCAAGTTTGCACAAGGAGATGGAAGATTTTCGAATGGAATTAGTAAGTGAAGGAGTTTTGGCTAGCATAGAACTTCAGCCCACTTTGATCAGTCAGATTAAAGAGGCGCAGAAGGGAAATGCCAGTATCGACGGAATCAAGCGTCGTATCGGTACATGCAAAGTACCCGGATTCACCGAGGACGAAGAAGGAGTTCTGTGGTACAAAGGACGCCTTTGTGTACCAGCAGATTCGGAGTTGAAAGAAGTTATCTTGAAGGAGGCTCATGATACTCTTTATTCTATCCATCCCGGAGGAACTAAAATGTATCAAGATTTGAAAGAACAATTTTGGTGGCATAAGATGAAGAGAGAAATCGAAAGCTATATCGCCAAGTGTGATATATGTCAGCGAGTCAAGGCAGGACATCAAAGACCCGCTGGATTGTTGCAACCTTTGCAAATTCCGGAATGGAAATGGGATTCTGTAGGAATGGACTTTATCACTGGACTACCTACTTCTAGTAGGGGAAATGACTCTATTTGGGTCATAGTGGACAGATTGTCCAAAGTCGCCCATTTCTTGCCCGTCAAAACCACATATCAGAGTTCGAAGCTAGCGGAGTTGTACATCGCTAGAATCGTCAGTTTGCACGGAGTCCCCAAGAACATAGTATCGGATCGAGGAACTCAGTTTACCTCGAGATTCTGGAAGAAAGTCCAAGAAGGTTTAGGAACCCGCCTAGATTTCAGTACCGCGTATCACCCTCAGACCGATGGACAAACGGAGCGAGTAAATCAAATACTCGAAGATATGCTTAGAGCATGTGTGCTAGAATATGGATCCAAGTGGGAAGACTGTCTGCCGTTTGCAGAATTTTCATACAAAAATAGTTACCAAGCCAGTTTGCAAATGGCCCCATTTGAATTCATGTACGGAAGAAAGTATCGCACCCCTTTGAACTGGTCGGAAGTAGGAGAGAGTCAGATTTTCGGACCCGACATCCTCCGAGAAGCAGAAGAGAAGGATCACAAGATTCGTGAGCACCTCAAGACCGCCCAATCCCGACAGAAGAGTTATGCCGACAAGAGACGTCGCGACCTCGCCTTCAACATAGGAGATTTTGTTTATCTGAAAGTGTCGCCATTGAAGGGAATGCAGCGTTTCCAACTCAAAGGAAAGTTAGCCCCCAGATATATCGGACCCTTCAAAATTCTAAACCGTCGAGGAGAAGTATCGTATCAATTGGAACTACCTGAAGAGATGTCAGCTGTGCACAATGTGTTCCATATCTCGTTACTTCGCAAGTGTCTCGAAGTCCCCGAGAAGACCGAAGTGTTCAAGAATATCGATCACCGGACCTTAGAGATCAACGATAACCTGACCTATCCCGAAGTACCCATCCGCAGTTTGGAAGAAGCTTTTCGAACTACCCGAACCCAAAGCATCAAGTTTCTCAAGATTCAGTGGAGCAACCACACAGAAGAGGAAGCTACCTAGGAGCGCGAAGATCACATAAGGACGGAGTTTCCCGATCTCTTCAAATCCTAGGTAATCTTTTCGTCCTTTTTCAAATCTCGGGACGAGATTTTGTTTAAGGGGGGGAAGGTTTGTAACATCCCAAAAATACTAAGCTTGGATCATCAAATTCTAATCATCAAAATTAGGGTTAACAAAAACTTTTCTAAATAAAATCATGAATGCATGCATATGTGTATGCATGGATTTTGAACTCTTTTACAAACCGCCTTGTTTGTTTGTTTCATTGCTTGTAAAATGTTTCTTAGGTGAAATAAACATCATCTAAAACATTTCCCACACTTTTCCTAAAGACAAGTAAATCAAAACACATATATGAAATGAATGGTCATTTTGGCCAATTTAACTCCCATGCCTACTTTGGATGTCTCAAACTTTCAGAACCTAACAGAAACTTTCCTGGATCTTTGCACCCCTTTAATGTACTCATAACAAGGTATCAAGGCCCACTTTGTGATCATCCAGAAACTTTCAAATGCATAGTTTAAATGACAATTCAAAATTGAATCTTTATCATATGGGAAGATCCCACTTTTTCAAAAACCACTCAAACAAGCTCAAATTTCAAAACCCAAGCATCTGCAGACTCACCAGCACCAATCTAGCAAACCCACCAAAAATATTTTCAAAATTCAAAACTTGAGTTCATGCGGCCATTTCATCAAACAGGTTGCAGACACAAATCAAACAAACATCAAACACTATAGTGTGCAGTAAAATTGGCCTAATTGTTCCCTAGTTAGCTCACACACAGCTCAGTAGATCATCTAGGAAGTTTAACTAAGGACTAGCACCCATGTGAGCTTGCCATTGCCATCAATGGTGAACAGCCGAGCACCCCCTTGTCACCCCATTGTGGACAGCAGGCTAGAGGAAGAACTAGCCGTGCCAACCATGTCTGGGAGGAAGCCCACCGTCCACCGCCACTACCTGTCCCAGCCGCGAGCGTTGCCAAGCCCTGGACCACGCGCACAAGCCGCGCCCAGACCGCCAGAGACCATGCCAAGCATGCGCTAGAGCACCACCCTCGACCAGCGCCCACATGCATCGCGCCAAGGCATACACAATCCCCGACCCGAGAGACCGCCACATCCCGTTTGCCGCCCGTCGCCTGACCGCCCGCCGTCGAAGACGCCGCCTCTGCCGCGCAGAGCACCGCCCGTTCCAGACCAAATCACACCGCCCCATGCCTCGAGACCATGTCGTTGATCATCGCCAGGAGACACCGCACCGTCCCCTACCCTTGCCCATGCCATTAGCCGCATGTAACCTCGCCCCCGACGAGCTCACCGTGCGCCCCGACGGTCCCCTCGATCGACTATAAATAGAGGCCACCCCCGCACGATTTCTTCACACCATCTCACTCCCCTCTCCTCACTGATCGTGCCACACCATTCTCAGAGCAAGGCAAGCACCACCCCGCCGGAATTTCACCGGAGCCTGCCGCCTCTGGAGAAGAAGGGAGCCAGCGATTGGAGCCGCCCCAGGAGAAGCCACCGGTACCAGGAGACTCGCCGTCATCGACTTCGCTGCGCCTCCGCCGACCTCGCCAGACCCGGTGTGAGCCCCCAGCAACCCTCACTGGCCGCGCTAGGTTTCGTTCTCGCCGGCGTTGTCTCGCGTCGATGATGACTCCCAGCCGTTAGATTAGAACTAGATCGAACGATCCACGTAGCCCCATACCGCTTCGCCCAGCCCCGTGTCACTGACGAGTGGGGACACCCACTTAAGCACCCCGCGGAAGCACTGCGCTTAGCAGGCCGGCCCAGTAACTTTTCCCGCGCAGCCCAGTTATTCAAATTAAACCTTTTTCTATTTCAATTCAAACACACTTGACCCAACTTCAAAAATCAACCCAGGTCGATTCAGTGCACCAAATTGAATGAAACCAATTTTTTTGGAAAGGTCTGTGAATGCTGAATCCAAGCCCGTTGGATTCAAGTCATTTGGATCTATAGATCACCCATGGTAAAAATAACAAGGCAGAAGATTTTCTGCATTCACACATTTTTCAAATTTAAACCATAATAGGTTTTGAGTTGATTCCAACTCTAAAAAATCACATTTAACCATACCTTTCAGAATATATAAAAATATATAGGTTTACTTGCAGAAATAATGTTCAAGTAATAAAAGAATTCTACATAAGCATTTCTAGCCACTTTAATTAATTAAAATAAAAGGGTAAAACCTTATTAAATTGTGACACCACTTTAAATCACATTCCCATGGACTACAATATGTGGTGATGACATGTGTCAACATGATCCCATGTTTGGTTTGGAGAATATTAAATCTTAAGTAGTTTTTCAATGAGTAGAAATTACTTTTCTAAAAATAAAAGGAATTAAATCAAGCCCTAACCTTGTAATGTTAGGGATGATGCTAGATCATGCATAGGACCCTTGTGTGTGATGATTGCAAGTAGTTAAGTATTGTTTGGTGATTGTGTACCTCGTATTTATTCATAGACGCTAGTACCGACCAAGGATACGAGGAGGAAGGAGGATACTACGAAGAAGAAGCCGAGGAGAACTTCAACCACTGCTCTGCACAAGGCAAGCTTATACTGATATTGATGCAAGATTATACTGATATTGATGCAAGCTTATACTGATATTGATGCAAGCTGATACTATACCTATGCAAGCCTTACTAATCAAGTTGACCTATGCAAGCTAACCCTTGCAAGATACCCTACTGATGCAACAAACCCATACTTGTTCTATGACTACTATATGCCTTAAGCATATGTGATCATACCCACTTGATAAACCAATCCTACTTTTATGTGCAAGCTTCTTACTCTATTTCTTTATCAAAGCTTACTTAGAGTTTACTTAAGTGACTGGTAGAGATTGGAAAGATGTTGAAGGTTGCATAAAGAGCATAAAATTTGGCCTAAGTTAGAAACCTTGACATCAGCCTGAGACATAAGGTGGTACTTAGTTGAAACTCCACTAGTTACCACCCCTCATTAGTACTACCCCCACCTGTAGATGCTAGTGCTAAGCATAAAACTTGATCAACTTTTAGATGGGAATACTTGGTGGAAAAATGGTTATGAAAACCTTGGAATGATGGATCATTCTACTGAATTTTTTTGGACATGTGTTTCCAAACACTTGAGGATTTTGGTGATAAAAATGTTGAGGCATGAGCCTTAGCCCTTTATAAAACTGATGGTTGTCTGGATGCGATACCATTCCAATTTTATCGTACAACCACAATACCCGAATATTGGGTAGGTCTTGACTGGAAACTTATATTCCTTAGAATTAGTTCCCTCACGACCAAGGTCTGAGCTGAGGCTACCTTGTGAAGATTGTCCACCTGTGCAGTACCCAAGATGACAATTGGTCATGGTTGGGAGGCCAAACTCACAGGAGAGGTGCTTATGATAGGGCGTGTAATTGAAAGGTTAGGATTGATTATCCGCATACTGAGTATGGTGAATTCAGGATTTGTTCTGGACGGATGTATCGAATATTGTGGTGAAAGTGTACAATCTCTGCAGAGTGTCAAACTATTCAAATAGCTGGCGTCATGATTATGGACAGTTGGAGTGGCCATACTGTTCCCCCGTCAGACTTTTCAAAATGACCTATGAAATGAATTAAGACTTTGACTTGACCACAACAGAGTTGTGATATGAAATACAAGTTCCCACTTAGGAATTATAAAATTGTGACTAGCTTTGGAACCTAGTAGAGATAAATCTGGCTTTTGCAAAACAACCCTAGAGCCTAGTGTCCTATTATCCAAAACCCCCTTTACCTGTTAATATTAGTTTGCGAGTACTTAAAGAGTACTCATGGCTTTGTCACTGGCTATTCCCATGGCCAGACTATGAAGCGGAGTACCTGGAAGATGGACCCCGGGAAGGTTACGACAACTAGGATCATCTCCCATCGTCAGCATTGCATGTGACCCCGAAGATGGAGCTTCGCCTACGCTACCGTTATTATTACGTATTCCGCTGCTTGATGTTGTATTAAGAACTGGATCATGAGATCCCTATTTGTGTAAGAACTTATGTATCGTTTGTAATGGATGATGTACTATGGTATCCAATTATGTTATGTCTCGCAAAAATGGTAATCCTGGGATTGCGATGTATGGCATAACAGACATCTAGGATTGAAAAATCCGGGTGTTGACAATTATGGAATTGGGTGGTGATGTTGATCTTGCTGATTGGATCCTGCCCTTCACCTCTGATGTTGTTCTTGTTTTGCTGAGCTCCTGTGCTTGACCTTGAGCTAGCCTTCTCCTCCTAGCTCCTGGACTTGGCCTTGTTGTCCACCTGATCCTTCCTCCTCCTTATGTCACCATCAGGTGATGTTTGGTTGATCTTTGGTGGTTTGGTCTGGCTGCTGGCTAAGCTGGCTGTTCTAGTGTGTGTGAGCAGTGAAGAGATGCACTAGTGCCTCTCCACGGCTGTGGTAATGGTTTTGTGTGTTTGAGTTGTGCTGTGAGGCTGACAACACACTCCATGCATTTAGGTGTGTGTCATGCTTGTGTGCTTGTTGTGCACTTGTGGATATGCTCTGGACTTTGAGAGTTACTTTGATCTGATTACCTTTTTACCTGGCTAGTGAAACTTGCCCCTCCTTGCTGTCATTTGACTTTTTGGCTTAAAATTATGAAAGATAGATTCTTTCATATTGGTGAAACTTGCCCCTAAAGATTACTCAATGATGTAAGTTTGAACAGTGCAACTCACTATCACTACTGAGAGTAAAAGAAATATCCTAACCTCTTATTTTCTTTCTTGTTTGTTTATTCTTTGTTTTGCAGGTACAAGACTTGAAGATTCAAGATTTAGATTAGGTTTTCTTTTTCTTATAGAATAGTCCATTGTAATATTTATTATTATTTTGTAATCTTATTTCTATTTTTTTGTAAATAAAGATTATATTCTTATCAATAAAGAAATATTCTTATTCTTTATTTATTTGCTATGGTGAAGATTGTGGATAATTTCAATAAGTTACATTTTTGTAACTTATTTATTGAATAAAAATATGAAATAGATATGCATATTCTTAATTGTTTTCTTTAGATAAAGTTTGAGTTATTTTGATTAACTCTTAATTAAATCAAGATTCAAATATTATTCAAACATCATTTAACTTTTAATTCAAACACTCAAGTTTTAAATTCAATTTTATTTCCCAAAACACATGAATCCTCAAAGATCATATCAAAGTCTATAGCAATCATCCTTTAATATTACACCTAATCTCAAAGTATGAAAGAAACCTTTATCACTTTAGGTTTTTTATTTGGCGAAAAATTTACCCACATTTTCACAGATGAATGCGTGCAACATTCCAAATTCCTAAATCTACCCTTCGTTAATTCCTAAATGCTGGGATGTTACAGACTTCCCCCCTTAAATTAAACTTCGTCCCGAAGTTTGTGGAGATGTACCTGAATAGTTCTGGATAGGTCTTTCTTAATTCCTCCTCTTTCTCCCATGTGGCTTCCCTTTCAGGGTGATGTTCCCATTGTACTTTGCAATACTTAATTCCTCCGTTCCTCAACCTTTTCCAGTTTTCTTCCAGAATCTTGCAGGGCTTTTCAATATAAGTCAAGTCTGCTTGTAATTCTATCTCCTGATGTGTGATTGCATCATCCAGAACTTTCAAACATTTACCAAGTTGTGACACATGAAAAACATTATGCACTTGAGCTAATCTTGATGGTAACTCTAAAGCATAAGCTATAGTTCTGTTTTGACTCAATATCTTGAATGGTCCGATGTATCTTGGACTCAATTTTCCTTTAACTCTGAACCTTTTCACTCCTTTCATTGGACTTACTTTCAAGTATACCATGTCTCCTACTTCTGGATGCCAAGATCTTCGACTTTGATCAGCGTAACTTTTCTGCCTACTCTGTGCTATTTTCAGTCTATCCCTGATCTTATCAATGATATCTTGTCTTTCCTTGATATAATCTGGTGCAAATTCTTTGCTGCTTCTAGGCTCATACCAACATATTGGTGATCTACACTTCCTTCCGTATAGAACTTGGTATGGAGCTGCCTTCAGACTACTCTGATAGCTATTATTATAAGAAAATTCTGCCAATGGTAGATGATCTTCCCATGTACCTCCAAAATCTAGTGCACAAGCTCTTAACATGTCTTCTAGTATTTGATTTGTTCTTTCAGTTTGACCTCCTATCTCAGGATGATATGTTGTGCTGAAATCTAACTTTGAACCAAGTGCTTCATGCAATTGCTTCCAAAATGCTGAAGTAAACACTGATCCCCTATCAGTTACGATCTTTTTGGGTATTCCATGCTTACTTACTATCTCCTTGACATAAACTTCAACTAGCTTTTCGGCATTATCTTTTTGATTCACCGGAATAAAATGTGCACTCTTAGTGAGTCTGTCCACAATTACCCATATCATATCCTTTCATTTAGGTGTCATGGGAAATCCTGTGATGAAGTCCATACCTATTTCCTCCCACTTCCATTCAGGAATTTCCAAGGGTTGTAATGGTCCTGCTGGACTTTGATGTTCAGCCTTCACCCTTTGGCAATTCTGGCATTCAGATACATATTTAGCAATATCTCTTTTCATGTTATTCCACCAGAATAGTTCTTTCAAATCCATATACATCTTAGTACTTCCTGGATGTATAGAATATGGTGTTTCATGTGCTTCTCTGAGTATGATATTTCTAATCTTAGTCACATCTGGAACACATAAACGGTCTTGAAACCATAAAGACTCATACTCTCCAAGGCGAAAAACTGATTTTTGCCCTTGAGATATCCTTCGAATTTCCTTAGCAATAAAAGGATCTTCTGTTTGATGTCTGAAAATTTCTTGCTTAAGATCACTATTCTGCTCTGCAACTACATGCGTAGTGGATAATCCTCCAAGAACCTCTGTTCTAATGAATTGAATCTCTAACCTTTCCAAGTCCATTTGTAACTCTTTTTGTAACTCCCGATTACTAGGCTGAATATCTGCACTCTTTCTGCTAAAAGCATCAGCTACAACATTTGCTTTCCCTAGGGTATAGTTGATTGTTAAATCATAATCCTTGATTAGTTCCAACCAACGTTTCTGTCTCATATTCAACTCTTTTTGAGTGAAGAAATACTTGAGACTTTTATGGTCAATGTATAACTCACATCTGGCTCCATAAAGAAAATGCCTCCATACTTTTAGTGCAAAAACTACTGCTGCTAACTCTAAGTCATGAGTTGGATAGTTGACTTCATGTGGTTTAAGTTGTCTTGAACCATAAGCAATGACTTTCCGATCTTGCATTAATACACAACCTATACCTTCTTTAGATGCATCACAATATACCGTGAAGTCCTTTCATGTTTCAGGAACTGCTAAGATTGGAGCTGTGGTTAACCTGGTTTTCAACTCTTGAAAACTTGCTTCACACTTCTCATCCCAGTTGAATGGTGTATTCTTTCTTAGCAATTCGGTCATTGATCCAGCTATTTTGGAGAAACCTTCAATGAATCTCCGATAATAACCAGCCATTCCTAAGAATCCTCGAATTTGCTTCACATTGGTTGGTGCAGTCCACTCTAGTACTGACTGAACTTTAGATGGATTTACAGCAATTCCATCTTTACTGATCACATGACCGAGGAATTCTACCTCATCTAGCCAAAATTCACACTTACTGAACTTAGCATAAAGTTTGTGTTCCCTTAGAGTCTGCAATGCTATTCTCAAATGATCAGCATGCTCTTCCTTATCCTTGGAACATATCATAATATCATCAATAAAGACTATGACGAACTTGTCCAAATATGGCATGAAGATCTTGTTCATCAGATTCATGAATATTGCAGGTGCATTGGTCAAACCAAATGGTAATACCAGATACTCATGGTGTCCATATCTTGAGACAAATGTTGCCTTTGGAACATCTTCTGGTTTGATTTTGATTTGATGGTATCCAGATCTTAGGTCGATCTTTGAAAATACTCCAGCTCCTTTCACTTGATCAAACAAATCTTGGATCCTTGGTAAAGGATACTTATTCTTGATAGTGACATTGTTCAGATTTCTATAATCTCCACACATCCTTCTTCCACCATCTCTCTTATCCACAAAGATTACTGGTGTTCCCCATGGAGATACACTTTCCTGAATAAATCCTTTTCGGGCTAACTCATCAATTTTCTCCTTGAGTTATTTTAACTCTTTGGGTCCCATCTTATATGGTGCTTGAGCTATTGGTGTTGTACCAGGAATTAGGTCAATAGTGAACTTTATCTCCCGGTCTGGTGGCATTCCCGGTAACTCTGCTGGAAAAACATCTTAAAACTCATTTACTATAGGAATTTCTTCCAATTTGACCTCTTTCATAGAGTTCAACTGCAGATCCACCATGATATGACTGTGCTTATCTGCTTGGTAAACTATCCTTGCTCCGCTTGGAGTTTTGATTGAAACAGTTTTCTCCTCACAGTTTATTTAAGCTCTGTGTTCCATCATCCAGTCCATCCCTAGCAATACTGCAATTCCCTTCAAAGGAATCACATAAAGGTCTGCGAAATATGTACAACCATAGATCGAGATAACCTGATCTTGTTTGATTTGGCGTATAATCACATTTCCTCCTGTATAACTACGGTCATAGGACTTTCTAACGTTGCCCTTCTAATCCCGAACGTACCACAAAATTCTTCAGAAATAAATGAAGTAGTTGCACCAGTATCAAATAGAACTTTGACGGGATTGGTAAGGATATTGAGCGTACCTATCACTGCATGCTCCGAATTATCCACCTCCTCGAGGGTTGCACAGTTTAGTTTCCTGGTAGGTCTGTTCCTCTTTCCATTGTTGTTCTTGCCATTATTTCCTCCCTTATTGGGTTGTTCATTTCCTCTAAAGGCTTGCCTTCCATCTCGAGCCAGCCAACCACCTTGTGGTTTGCTTGGACAATTGGGCTTGATGTGACCTCTCTGACCATAAGCGTGACATACAATTACTGGTTTCGGGCAATCCCTACTAATATGCCCTGGGAGTTTGCAATTGTGGCATATAATATTCTTTGCATTTGGATTTGCACTCCGATTGGGATTGTTGTTGTTATAGGGCCTATTCCTTGGTTTGAATTCCAGATTGTTTTTGGGCTTACTTGCTTGTATCCTCTTGGTTTCCTTCTTAGCTCTCTTCCTTCTATCCTCTTGGACATTCTTGTAGTCATATTCGAAAGTACTGGCTGCATCCAGCAACTGCTGATAAGTTTTCTTATTGGCTAATCTTAGCTGCATCTTCACAAATGGGTTTAACCCACGCAGAAAACGCTTCTTCCGCTTCTATTCAGTGTTGACATACTCCTCAGCATAGCGAGAGAGTTGACTAAACTCCCGAATGTACTTCATGACACTAGTATATCCCTGCTGAAGCTCCTCAAATTCTCTCCGCTTCAACTCCATAACACTTTCCGGAACATGATATTCACAGAACCTCTGTTTAAACTCTTCCCAGGTATACTCCCTTCCTGGTTGTTGCATGGCCAACTGATTTTCCCACCATGATGCTGCAGTCCAGTCATAAGATGAGTTGCATACCTCAATTTCTCCTCCTCATTACAACCTACATTGTTCAGCTTTGTTTTTGTATCTGCTAGCCAATCTTCTGCATCCATTGGTTCAGGGCCTGATGCAAAAGGTAACGGCCTTGCATTCTGGAAATCAGATAGACTCACTCCTCCACCTTCAGGTGCCCTCTGATTTGCTCGTCCCAGTATCTCTTCCATGAACTTGTTCTGGTTCTCTTGCATCATTTGCATGCACTGCATAATGGCCTCATTGGTGGTGGTGGTAATGCTCCTTGATTTGATGCATCTGCATCGGCCTTCTCTTTGGCCTCTCGCTCCATCCGCTGCTGCTCGATTTCGTTTTCTACACCCGTATCCATGACCCTCTCGTCCTGCAACATAAAGCGAATACTCATAGTTACATCATGCACATGTGTTCTGAGCTCGACTTTACGCACAGAACAAGTCACACGATGAAAATCCAAAGAATATCCAAATATGCATTTCACATATTATACATAATATCATAATAATACAAAGTCATTACAACTTATACCACATAGGTATAATCACAAAACTACCTTATTCATCTTTCTATCTTATTTCTTGGAGTACAATACACGGTATTTGATATCACTAACTAGTTGCCTCCTTCTAGTAGTAACTACGCTCATCATACAAGCCTGGTGTCCAACCATGATGACGTGTTGTTCGTCGCACAGTTTGTGGAACAAACGGCCTTCCAGAAGGAACATACTCTGTATCTGAAGTGTCAGGACTTGAGTCATTACTCAACCTGAGCGCATTGACTCCCTCCAGCTCAGCTGAAAGTCTTCAGAAACATATTCAACATTATCTCCTGCCGGCATCTCCTGAGCTTCATTACTTGAGTTGTCTACAGGATACACAGATCCGGCTGCTTCCCAGGTGCTCCTTTGGGCAAGATAGTTAAACACTGGATAATGTATATTCCCTGGGTTTTGAGAAGATGTTGATGATTCAAACACTCTCTCCTTAGGATCTTCTTCTTCATCCTGATTATCTATCAACATGGAATTTCTACTACTGTTACTAGGGTTATTTCTTGCACCCATCCAGCTAGATTGTCCAACATTTCTGTTAGAACCATCTGTGGACATCTGTGTTCATGATATCCTTCATATGATCCCATTATCCAACCATTCGAATTCTCAATAGGAAGTTCTGAGTCAGAACCATCCTCTGAGCCCTATGGAACTGCATACCTCATATCCATAGTAGGATCATGTATAGGTTCAGGTCTTGGTGAATAAGGGTATGGTATAAAAGATTCAGGATCTATAGGTATATCTTTAAAGATAGGTGTTGAGCTACTTCCTGCTTCCTTCTCTAACTGGAATGCTAACTGATTCCTCCTTTCCGGATCAGTTAGATCCTCTAACATATCATTTTTATCTTCAACGATCACTTGATGTGTCTTGTAAAAAGACGCAATGAGTATTTGGTATCTATCCATAAACTTGGAAGCTAACTTAGGATGCTTCTTAACCAAAGTAAGATGATCCGTTATAGGCTCCGAGTCTATAGA
Organism: Avena longiglumis; assembly: GCA_030063025.1. NCBI lineage: Eukaryota > Viridiplantae > Streptophyta > Magnoliopsida > Poales > Poaceae > Avena > Avena longiglumis. Next base: position 446,800,072 of record CP125974.1, on the reverse strand, counting down.
ATCATGACGTATCACAGAGAATGTGCTACCTTCTAACTCCTTGGTTTTATGCTCCTGGATATTAGCTATCGCCTCCACAACAGCAACATGATATGCTGCTAAATGTCTCCTACCTTCTCCTATAGGTAGATCATGATATAATCCAAGCTCCTCTGGGAGTTGGATACTCACACGATACTTGGATAACATCCGGCCATCAAGGTAAGTGATAGTGTTCACTGGAATTCTAGTTGGACAACTAAAGATCTTTAAAAGTTGACGAAGTTGGTCTGTGAATGATCCTTGATAATCATCAAGAGTCTCCTCTTTCCTTACCAAAGTCTGTTTTGGAAACTTTGGTGCCATAGCTCTGTATATCAGAAAACTAGTTTTGATTAGTATCAAATAATATATTGCATCATAACAAAGAATTATCGCACTAAAATATATAACGGAATATTCTCATTTGAATACCCAGTATATTACTTTTAGAGAATTCTTTATCGTTGCTACACTTTCCTACAGGTAATACCCTTTACTAGGTTTCCAACTTAAGGTCAAAGCAATTTGCTCTGATACCAACTGCGGTGACCCAACATACCACTGCATGTGTATTACACTATAGTCGTTGACATGACATCCACAGAACACAGTTCCATAAATATCACATCCCTCAGAGTGGTACAACAGAAACATTGCGGGTCCATATTACAAACATACACACGTTATTATTATTACAATACCGGAAGTTCAAGACTTCCAAAAGATTCAACTTACAACCCAAAATATAAGTGTTTCAGCGGAAGTTTCAAATTTAAAACTTAAACTCCAAATTGAGATCAACAACTTATTGTTATATAATGTTCATGTTGATCGGCTTAAGTGCCTACTAGAACTATAGTAATTATTCGGACTCTTGGAACTCTCCTTCGTAGACGATGTCGTAATCCTCCCCTTCTACGGCTCCATACAAGTTGGGCTCTTCGTAGAAGACCTCCTCTTGGTTCTTATATGCGTACATTGCAGTACCTTCGGGATTCTCAGAGTCTAAGCAAGGATTCAAAGGAAAGGATGAGTAACAACGTTACCCAACAAGTTCATTATATGCAAGGTAGGAAGTTTGATGCTCTAGCTACCACCTCGGACAATCAGTCTTTGGCATTATGCAATTTTCGTAAATCTTTCTTCAAAGATTGTTTTTATTATGTAAAATATATGACCATCAGCCTTCACAGGTTGACCAGAACTTTCATGGAGTTCCTTTCCTGCCACGTTCGTAGCTCCTTCCCGGAACAAGGAGTAACAAGTTACAGTTCTTACACTCTGCAAAGGTGCGTTACTTTTCCCATGAGAGATCAACTCCTTGTTGCACAACCGGGCGTACTTTCCCATCCACATTTCCATGATGTGGGGCCCAGTAGTTGGTCCAAGCCAATCACTGCCCTCTCCGCAACCTTATATGTCTGCACGATCCTTTGGATAGCTCACCTTCTTTAAGCCCCCATTCAGGCAGGCTAAAACCCTGATGAGTTTTCGAAGACTCTATGACCTAGTGATGCCCGGATTAGTACAATTTACATGGACTATCTCCCTAAACACCATTCATAGATAATATAGACACCAAAAGTGTGGGTCGTAAGGGTGCCCAACCATATGTTGGATCCACACAAGGAATCACAACGTCACGTTAAGGTCGTCTTGCCTCCATACAAGAGGAAAATGATACAGCTGACTTCTCCGTCCCATTCCAAATCTCATGGTTAACGCGTAATATACGGCGCTAGAATCAATGATGTCATGGGTTATTAATACCTAATTGTTCATCATTATTTCAATTAGAACTCTAAGTTCTATTGATCCAACATATCATCACTTAGGATGATATCTAAGATTTAGTATCTTAAGAAAATAGTGTTTTCTTTTTCTATAGTATAGATGATAACACACAATTTGCAAATACTTTAATAAAGACTCTTCAAAGGACATGAGCAAATGATGAACTTGCCTTGTGATGGCAAGGTAGTGAAGTCTGATGCTTGCACTTGTGTAGGGGTCCCAACCTGATAAGGTAGAGTCCTCCTGTGTTTATAATGCTAGTCCCTGGATCAATAGCTAGCATCCACAGTTAAGATGTAATATCAAGAAACAAGGGTCATAATATAACTTTATAACCAGGAATAACATAATTTTATTACATCGAACATAGCTCATTAGGCTTATTACATTACATTGCAATGAATAAATATAGTCATGGGTCCTTCATCTTCAAAGTGCCACAGTGTATGTTGTAGACTTTGTAATCCTAATCAAACAATCTTCACTAAAATCAATCAAACCTGCAACATACAAGTTACAGCCACAAAGGGTCAATACATTTGAATTGTATTGGCAAGTGATACTATGGTAGTATAGTGAGGTCTATCATCTATATGCATTTGGTTAAGTGGAGTTGAGGCTTGTATTGCTCAAAATAGATTTTTCTTATCATTTTGAAAATACTAAGTTTTTGTTTGGCAAAAACTTTCCAAGACATCTACTAATCAAAGACTGGAGATCCACTCAGGGCATCTACCAATCAAAGACTGAAGATTTGCTTGGCAAAACAATTTTCTTCAATCTAAGATTTTGAGATCCTTATATCAAGCCATCTTTCCATCAAAGATTGAAGAATACACACAATCCCTTGTTCACCCACAAGTTTTTATTTAGAAATTGGAATGATGAGATTCTTGATTGTTTCCATGTCTTGATGCTCAAATTGTCCTTTACCAGGGACATGGCTAAGTACTTAGGTTTTTTTACACTCTGCAGAGGTGGTGCACTTTACCCACAAGACTTGGTTTCCCAAGTCAAAATCTTTCAGAAGCCTTCCCTTAGACCAAAATGGACGCGCTCCAACCTATCAAACACTACCACCCACTGTCCATTTGGCTAAGTTCTTGCAACCTATATGATCATGGCAGAGCCCATATTGCCAAGTGGTTGCACTTGAAGCTTCTCAACATTTGACATCTCAAATCCCTTTGTTTCCTGGGTGGCCATCCACAAGTGAGATACACAAGGTTAACCATAAATATGGGCCTTGTGAACCACTCAACATAACCCAATCTTTCCATTCCACCCAGGTGATCCATTAACTTAGTTATTTTTTTAAACAAAACATAAGTCCTTTAGACTTAGATTATTTTTCCATAGTGTGAATATATATTCCACCCATGTTTTCTATTAGCTAGGCTAAGCTTGGTAGTAGTAGGAATCTCTAACTTAGGAAAATCCTACTAAGGATTCTTCTACAAGGTTTTCCTATAGCAAGATCTATACTTAGCAAAATCCATGCAAGTTTTACTTAACAAAATCACTAATGCATAATAAAAGTATTGGGATAGAAATTATGAAGCATCACTTGCCTTTTTGGTAGAGTATGGGTTCACTTCTTGATCTTTGCAACAATCACACTCTTCAAGTCACTACAAATCAATCAAGCAAGGTACAAACTCAATCTACCAATCAAGCAAAACAACACACACAAATAACAAAATCAAAGAAATGCATGTAAGCATGCCAAGCTTTGTTTTGTTTGAAAAGGTGGTTCCTAGTGGGTCATAGTCATTTGGGTGAATCTAATGGTCATTTCCTAAAGTGGCTAAGTCATTTGCAAAAGGTTTCACTTAAAAACCCTTTTCAAAACAAAGTGTTATTTCATGTGGTGTAGAAATATTTTTACTAAGGCATTAGCCCATAGGGTTCACCAAATGAGTTGCTATTGCAAAACTTGGTGTTTTTAGGTCAGAGGTTTGGTCCAAACCATCTACTCAAAGTTTTCTTCCTTTAAACATTTCCATAAAATTACTAATTTTATTTGGCTAGAAATGGACTAAACTAATTAATCCATTCCAAACTTGTCCAAATTCATTTTCTAAACCATGGGTTGGTTCCTAGGGTCAGAGGGTCACAATAAACCAATTGGCAAAGGTTTGATCTCAAAATTCATTTTTAAATGATTTTTCTAATGTTAGCAAGCACACAAAAGAATATGCAAATTTAAACAAGCTAACAAATACTATTTGACAAACTAAGGGTAGGGTTGGTTAGGTCTTGTTCTCCTGAATCTTTTGATATAAAATTTGTCAAATTTGGACGTGTGGTTCAAAAGATATAAGGGTTTGAAGTTTGCAATCCAATCTGATTTCAAATTCAGTTTTTAAAACAGATCCTGCCACGCGTCGCACTCTAATTGGCCAAAAACGGTTCGGTAGGATCGCGCGATGTGGACCGCAGGATTTAAGTGGGAGTGTGCAGATCAAACGTAACGGTTCATTTAAGTGATCTATCGTGCGTAGGATCGGGATCTAACGGCTCACATTGTATCGGCAGAACCGGCGCGATAACGACGGCGAAGCGGCGGAGTCGAGCTGGCGGCTAAGTAAACTGGAAACGAGGAAGGAGGAGAGGGCTCACTTGGGTCTGTCGTGGCACGGGATGCTCAACTGCCACGGGCTGATGAAGGCGCACGGTTTCTGGGAATTGCTCGTCGGAGCTTCTCTGGCGCCAGAGCTTCTACCGCCGACGGTGACGGGTTTGTGGACCACGCGAGTGTTTGGCGAGTATCAAGAGGCAGAGGACACAGACAAATCACGGAGCATGCCTCACAGATCGAGGAGCGAACGGAGTCAAGTGCCAGAGCTCACCGGAGTTGCGGGGTCGTCGGTGGTCGTCGTGGACGTGGATAGGGAGCGCCCTAAAACAAACGGAGGGTACGATTAGGTTCGTAGGCGGGCAGTATGTGTGCATCATCGAGACGGAAGGGGCGGTCGAGTTTACTGCGAGCCACGGAGAAGAAAAGGTGGCGCGGCGATTGTCGTTGGCGAGGCTCGAGGTTCCCGCGGTCAAGTGGTGACATGAAGGATGCGCTGGTGTATAGTGAGTGTGCTCGTGTGCTCAGGGAGGCGGAAGGGAGCGTGTGCTGGCCGGAATTGGCGAGAGGGGTCGTCGGAGGCAGAGGAGCTCGTCGGTGAAATTAGAACGGCCTGGGGGCGTGTCTGGGGAAGAAGGCAGAGGTAAACGAGAGAGGACTCAGGGGCGATTTAAAACAGTATGGTCGCAGGGGGAATTAAGGTGGCGTTAACGCGAATTGACGCCATGGGTTATCGAGAACAGCGAGGTTATGGGGAGGAGGAGGTCGGGGAGGAAGAAGGGGCAGTGGATGTGGGTCCATTGTGGGGAAATGAATCGAGGAAAGGTCCACCATCGGTTGCTTCGTGGGTTGTTTCATGGTGAGGAAAACAGTTCGAGGGAGAGGGAGTGGGCTGGATTGGCTTAGTGGGCTGGGGTAGTTGGGCCGGGCTTTTTTTATTTCTGTCTGCTTTTTCCTTTTCTAATTTCAATTTCTTTTGAATTTTCAAACAAACAATTCACACTCAAATCAAATCCAAACAATCATTCAGTTTGTAAATTTGAATTTGATTTTGTTTATCAACATAAACCAAATCTCAAAATAAAATAAAATAATATCCTTATTTATTTTAGGATCCATTTAATAGTTAAATAAAATGGATCACTAGTTATTTAATAAAATAGGGTTTGATTTATATTAATTAAAATTTCCATTTGAAATCTAATTATTTTCATAATCAAACCAGTAGGTTTTATTTGAAAATAAGGATGCTTGGAAATCTTGTTTTAAAATAAAATAACCTTTTATTTTAGGTTCCATTTATAATTAAATAAATGGTCCTTAGATAATAATTCATTTAGGATTTGTTTATTTGGTTCAAATAATTCATATTGAATTATTTGGAAAGTATTCCAAAGTGATTTATTAATCATATAAGATTGGGTAATTGTTTTAATTCCAAATATCATTTTCTCATGTATTTATTTAGAGATTTGTCCTTATTTAAAATAGGGATAGAATGGTTATTTCCATTTTATTTTTTTTTATTTGGAATATTCTTTATTTCATATTTTTATTTGAATTGGGATTAATCATCACTCCATTTACTTCATGGATTAGGCCAAGATTTGATTTGGTCTGTAATTATTCTTTATTAATATTTTCATCTTTGTCTTATGAAATCCATATCTTTTATTTAGAGATCCAAACTTGGTGATTCCAATTTATGAAAACTTATTTAAAATAATTTAACAAGCTTTGATGTTTAAATTAAATTGGTAAAACTTCTTATTTAAATAAAATTTGGATATTAAATCCTTACTAAATTATTTTAAATAAACCTTTGCTAAATCTATTTAGAATAAAATGTTTTAATTCCAAAAGTTTGGTCAAGGTTTAATTTTCCTTTATTTAATAATCTTTATTTATAAAACTTCTATTTCATTTGAAAACAAATCTTTTCATTTAATTGTTTCAAAATAGTATTTCCAAATGTTTTTATTTTCCTTTTATTAAATGTTTATCTTTTAAATCTCTTGAGGTTTATTTTAATTCAAATGGGTTTGAAGTTCCAATTGTATTCAAAAAGTTTCTTCTGGCTCTGAAAATTAACAAAGTTTTGTTTTATTAATTTTATTTTCACATTACAAGATTTGGAAAATCTTGGGATGTGACAAGCTACCATCCTTAAAATAAATCTCGTCCCGAGATTTGGGAAGATTAGGGTTACAAGCAAGTTCAAAACAACTAGGTACTACCACCCTTAAAAATTTTCAAGCAAAAATTACATATTGGCCTTCTTGGGTCCTGGAATTTCTCTATGTTAAACTTTTGCTTTATTCCTATGCTTGACTCATGGACCAAGATTGAGCTTCTCCATAGGCTTGTTCAACTTGTTCTTCATCCTTTCTGGACAGTTGCTTGCATAGTGTCCTGGATTCTTCTTGAAACAAACAATTAATGTCCTTGAGTTCTTTGCGTTGCTCTTTTGGGCAAGTTGCTACAAAGTGACCTGGTTCATTACAGTTGTTACACCATACTTGGTCAATTCCTTTGTTCTTTATGTTCCTGGGCATCCTTGGAGTAGTGTCCCATTTCCTTACATTTACGACATTGTACAAGACTCATGTCTTGCTTGGGCTTCTTGATTTTCCTTGATCCTTTGAATTGGGTTGTTTTGTTTGGAAGTAGTAGTGGTCCTTTTCCTTTGGTAGACTTGGATCCTTCTTGTTTCCTTTGTTCTACCATGGCATAGATAGGACATAGGCCAGGAGTATGATCATTTCCTTCACAAAGATAGCAAGTAGCTTGGGAGGTAGGGCATTCACCAACAGGATGATCTTCATCACAATTTGGGCATTGTCCTTCATGCTCTGTGGAAGTATGATCCTTGTCACCACAAATAATGCAAGCTGGGGCTCCATCTAGAACAACATTCTTTTCATCCTTGCTATCATACTCTCTTCTAGGTAAGTTTTCTTCCATGCTAATCATTTGATTAGTCACCTTAAGCATCAATTGGGACTGTTCCTCTAAAAACCTTTGTAGTGCTGGATCTTTATTACTATTGTTGGCTAGGAACTGAGTCAATTGATTCAATTGATGTTGAGTTGCTATGAGTTCTCCAAGGCTGCTTGGTTGGTGTTGGTGTCATCAACCTTGGAATCCTTTGGGGTAGTCATCTGTTTGGGTTTGAAGGGAGATTAGAATAGGCAAGATATTTCAAATGAGATATTTCTAATCACACATATCTCAATTCACACAACAAGGTGCATGCAGTCACAAATCAAACATTCACAAACAACTTTGCACTCAAACAACAGGGTTCAAGCACATACTTAGGCAACAAAATATTTTTGTTACACCACATAAGTTGGTGTGTTTTGTCTTAGCTAAAATATGGTGGTCCATCTAATGGTTTACTTGTGATCTCTCCATCCTTCTCGGTTGATTCTTCTTGCATGAGATCATGGTTTCCTTGAGATAAATTCTTGGTCACAATAACTTCTAGTGATGGAGGTTCCTTCTAACTTTTGCATTTCCTCAGTCTCTAAATCTTGATCAAGATTTCCTTGTTTAACTTGTGGTCCTTAGTAGTATCCAAGTTGGAAGTCTTTGGGAATATGTGAAGATGTTGAAGTCATTAGAGTTGAAAAGTTGTAGAAGTCCTTTGCACATGGTGTAGTTTTTGGCCGTGGGGTAGGCTTTTATCCATCAAGTTGAAATAGAAGAGAATGTAGAGTTGAAACCAAAATGGTTAAGGAAAGAGTTTACAAGTGTTTTTGTAAATAAGTTTTTGGAACAAATACACTCCTATTTTTCTAAGGGTTTTTGTCCAATCCTAGGTTTACAAATTCTGAGCAACACAATGCTCTGATACCATCTGTAGGGGTCCCAACCTGATAAGGTAGAGTCCTCCTGTGTTTATAATGCTAGTCCCTGGATCAATAGCTAGCATCCACAGTTAAGATGTAATATCAAGAAACAAGGGTCATAATATAACTTTATAACCAGGAATAACATAATTTTATTACATCGAACATAGCTCATTAGGCTTATTACATTACATTGCAGCGGAATAAATATAGTCATGGGTCCTTCATCTTCAAAGTGCCACAGGCAGATGTTGGTTGTAGACTTTGTAATCCTAATCAAACAATCTTCACTAAAATCAATCAAACCTGCAACATACAAGTTACAGCCACAAAGGGTCAATACATTTGAATTGTATTGGCAAGTGATACTATGGTAGTATAGTGAGGTCTATCATCTATATGCATTTGGTTAAGTGGAGTTGAGGCTTGTATTGCTCAAAATAGATTTTTCTTATCATTTTGAAAATACTAAGTTTTTGTTTGGCAAAACTTTCCAAGACATCTACTAATCAAAGACTGAGATCCACTCAGGGCATCTACCAATCAAAGACTGAAGATTTGCTTGGCAAAACAATTTTCTTCAATCTAAGATTTTGAGATCCTTATATCAAGCCATCTTTCCATCAAAGATTGAAGAATACACACAATCCCTTGTTCACCCACAAGTTTTTATTTAGAAATTGGAATGATGAGATTCTTGATTGTTTCCATGTCTTGATGCTCAAATTGTCCTTTACCAGGGACATGGCTAAGTACTTAGGTTTTTTTACACTCTGCAGAGGTGGTGCACTTTACCCACAAGACTTGGTTTCCCAAGTCAAAATCTTTCAGAAGCCTTCCCTTAGACCAAAATGGACGCGCTCCAACCTATCAAACACTACCACCCACTGTCCATTTGGCTAAGTTCTTGCAACCTATATGATCATGGCAGAGCCCATATTGCCAAGTGGTTGCACTTGAAGCTTCTCAACATTTGACATCTCAAATCCCTTTGTTTCCTGGGTGGCCATCCACAAGTGAGATACACAAGGTTAACCATAAATATGGGCCTTGTGAACCACTCAACATAACCCAATCTTTCCATTCCACCCAGGTGATCCATTAACTTAGTTATTTTTTTAAACAAAACATAAGTCCTTTAGACTTAGATTATTTTTCCATAGTGTGAATATATATTCCACCCATGTTTTCTATTAGCTAGGCTAAGCTTGGTAGTAGTAGGAATCTCTAACTTAGGAAAATCCTACTAAGGATTCTTCTACAAGGTTTTCCTATAGCAAGATCTATACTTAGCAAAATCCATGCAAGTTTTACTTAACAAAATCACTAATGCATAATAAAAGTATTGGGATAGAAATTATGAAGCATCACTTGCCTTTTGGTAGAGTATGGGTTCACTTCTTGATCTTTGCAACAATCACACTCTTCAAGTCACTACAAATCAATCAAGCAAGGTACAAACTCAATCTACCAATCAAGCAAAACAACACACACAAATAACAAAATCAAAGAAATGCATGTAAGCATGCCAAGCTTTGTTTTGTTTGAAAAGGTGGTTCCTAGTGGGTCATAGTCATTTGGGTGAATCTAATGGTCATTTCCTAAAGTGGCTAAGTCATTTGCAAAAGGTTTCACTTAAAAACCCTTTTCAAAACAAAGTGTTATTTCATGTGGTGTAGAAATATTTTTACTAAGGCATTAGCCCATAGGGTTCACCAAATGAGTTGCTATTGCAAAACTTGGTGTTTTTATGTCTTCAGGTTTCGTCCAAATCATCTACTCAAAGTTTTCTTCCTTTAAACATTTCCATAAAATTACTAATTTTATTTGGCTAGAAATGGACTAAACTAATTAATCCATTCCAAACTTTTCCAAATTCATTTTCTAAACCATGGGTTGGTTCCTAGGGTCAGTAGGGTCACAATAAACCAATTGGCAAAGGTTTGATCTCAAAATTCATTTTTAAATGATTTTTCTAATGTTAGCAAGCACACAAAAGAATATGCAAATTTAAACAAGCTAACAAATACTATTTGACAAACTAAGGGTAGGGTTGGTTAGGTCTTGTTCTCCTGAATCTTTTGATATAAAATTTGTCAAATTTGGACGTGGTTCAAAAGATATAAGGGTTTGAAGTTTGCAATCAATCTGATTTCAAATTCAGTTTTAAAACAGATCACGCCACGTCGCACTCTAATTGGCCAAAAGCGGTTCGGTAGGATCGCGATGTGGACCGCAGGATTTAAGTGGAGTGCGTGCAGATCAAACGTAACGTTCAGTTTAAGTGATCTATCGTGCGTGAGATCGGGATCTAACGGCTCACATTGTATCGGCCGAACTGGCGGCGCGATAACGGCGGAGCTGTCGATTAGCGGCGCTGGCGAAGCGAGGAAGGAGGAGAGGGCTCACTGGGTTCGTCGTGGCACGGGGATGCTCAACTTGCCACTGGCTGATGAAGGGGCGCACGGTTTCCTGGGGAATTGCTCGTCGGAGCTTCTACTGGCGCCAGGAGCTTCTACTCGTCGACGGTGACGGGGTTTGTGGACCACGCGCGAGTGTTTGGCGAGTATCTGAAGAGGCAGAGGACACAGACAAATCACGGAGCATGCCTCACAGATCGAGGAGCGAACGGAGTCAAGTGCCAGAGCTCACCGGAGTTGCGGGGTCGTCGGTGGTCGTCGTGGACGTGGATAGGGAGCGCCCTAAAACAAACGGAGGGTACGATTAGGTTCGTAGGCGGAAGGCGGTATGTGCATCATCGAGACGGAAGGCGGTCGAGTTTACTGCGAGCACGGAGAAGAAAACAGGCGGTGGCGCGGCCAGATGTTGTCGTTGGCGAGGCTCAGAGGTTCCCGCGGTCAAGTGACTGACACAGAAGGATGCGCTGGTGTATAGTGAGTGTGCTCGTGTGCTCAGGGAGGCGGAAGGGAGCGTGTGCTGGCCGGAATTGGCGAGAGGGGTCGTCGGAGGCAGAGGAGCTCGTCGGTGAAATTAGAACGGCCTGGGGGCGTGTCTGGGGAAGAAGGCAGAGGTAAACGAGAGAGGACTCAGGGGCGATTTAAAACAGTATGGTCGCAGGGGAATTAAGGTGGCGTTAGCGAATTGGCCTGGTGAAGTTACTGCAACGGCAGCGAGGTTATGGGGAGGAGGAGGTCGCGGGGAGGAAGAAGGGGAACAGTGGATGTGGGGTCCGCTGTCAGTGGGGAAATGAATCGAGGAAAGGTCCACCAGTCAGTTGCTTCGTGGGTTGTTTCAGCGGTGAGGAAAACGGTTCGGGGAGGGGAGAGGGGAGCTGGGCTGGATTGGCTTAGTGGGCTGGGGTAGTTAATTTGGGCTGGAAATGGGCTTTTATTTCTGTCTGCTTTCTTTTCCTTTTCTAATTTCAATTTCTGTTTTGAATTTTCAAACAAACAATTCACACTCAAATCAAATCCAAACAATCATTCAGTTTGTAAATTTGAATTTGATTTTGTTTATCAACATAAACCAAATCTCAAAATAAAATAAAATAATATCCTTATTTATTTTAGGATCCATTTAATAGTTAAATAAAATGGATCACTAGTTATTTAATAAAATAGGGTTTGATTTATATTAATTAAAATTTCCATTTGAAATCTAATTATTTTCATAATCAAACCAGTAGGTTTTATTTGAAAATAAGGATGCTTGAAATCTTGTTTTAAAATAAAATAACCTTTTATTTTAGGTTCCATTTATAATTAAATAAATGGTCCTTAGATAATAATTCATTTAGGATTTGTTTATTTGGTTCAAATAATTCATATTGAATTATTTGGAAAGTATTCCAAAGTGATTTATTAATCATATAAGATTGGGTAATTGTTTTAATTCCAAATATCATTTTCTCATGTATTTATTTAGAGATTTGTCCTTATTTAAAATAGGGATAGAATGGTTATTTCCATTTTATTTTTTTTTATTTGGAATATTCTTTATTTCATATTTTTATTTGAATTGGGATTAATCATCACTCCATTTACTTCATGGATTAGGCCAAGATTTGATTTGGTCTGTAATTATTCTTTATTAATATTTTCATCTTTGTCTTATGAAATCCATATCTTTTTATTTAGAGATCCAAACTTGGTGATTCCAATTTATGAAAACTTATTTAAAATAATTTAACAAGCTTTGATGTTTAAATTAAATTGGTAAAACTTCTTATTTAAATAAAATTTGGATATTAAATCCTTACTAAATTATTTTAAATAAACCTTTGCTAAATCTATTTAGAATAAAATGTTTTAATTCCAAAAGTTTGGTCAAGGTTTAATTTTCCTTTATTTAATAATCTTTATTTATAAAACTTCTATTTCATTTGAAAACAAATCTTTTCATTTAATTGTTTCAAAATAGTATTTCCAAATGTTTTTATTTTCCTTTTATTAAATGTTTATCTTTTTAAATCTCTTGAGGTTTATTTTAATTCAAATGGGTTTGAAGTTCCAATTGTATTCAAAAAGTTTCTTCTGGCTCTGAAAATTAACAAAGTTTTGTTTTATTAATTTTATTTTCACATTACAAGATTTGGAAAATCTTGGGATGTGACAACTTGACCTTGAGCTTCTATGTCTACAAAACATCATTATTGCCCGGTAAGGACAATATTTAAAGAAGCAAAATGATTATGCAAAGTAATGTAATGCATCATTTAATTTGATATTCATTCGTCCCATTATTAATAAGATTCTTTGTAATAATAAAAGATTTATAAATATTAATTTTTAATATTTATAATATATATTGAATTATTTTATTTTATTTCTCTTTTATTTGACTTTTATTGATTTAATAATTCTTTTAAGAATTATCATTTAAATATCAAAAATTGTTATTAAATATTAGTTTAGTATTTTTCTAAAATATTATAATATTAGTATATGATGAAAGTGAATTTTATTTAATTTTATCACTTTTCAATAATTTTGTAAAATTCCATAAGGTTTATAAAAATTACAAAATTCTTAATAAAATTTATGTGTCTAAAATTTTATTTTCTTAATTTATTTGGATAGTGTGGATTCTTGTGAATCCCAAAATATTTTATTTATAATTTTTGGACTTTTATTTTATTTTTTAGAATTTAATTAAGTTCGGGGGTATTTTGGTCTTTTCCTATTTATTAAAACAGGCCTTAAAGGTTTCTGGGCTGGCTTGTTCTTATTGGGCCCTGGTGGCCCATGAGACTTAGTTAAAACAGCCACCCCGAAGGGTTTTGGCCCAATCGGCCTACCTCCTCGCTGCCTCTCACCCTCGAGCTCACTCCTCTCCTCTTCTGCCCTCGACCCCGTGGTAGGTGATATCGCCGCCGGTGATTCCCGTCGTCGTGGGCCGTTCTGGTCTCCTCTGTGGTGCAGTAGGAGGTTGTTGACTATGCCCATCCTTTCTATCCAACTGGATTTGAGCATGGGGCTCTCCTGCGACGGATCGATGTCGTCCCGAACCCTAGGGTTTGGGGGTTGGCGTGGATCTTAGCACTGCCGCTGCCGTCGTGCATCGTGGTGATTCACCTCTCCTCTAGGCATGGTCATGGTCGTCGTCGTGGCGCTGTATGGGTCGCAGCGCCCCCCTGGGGGTGCTCCCCGTGCCGCCATGGTCGTCGGCCACCTCTGCTTCCTCTTCTAGTCTTCAGTGAGGACCTTTGGTGAGTTCTTTTCCTCTCCCCTTGTGCTCTCTGTGCTTGCTCATCCTATGCTGGATGTTGGTAGTGACCTCTCTAGTTACTGTCTTGTCCTGGTTAAGATGATTTGTTCCATTTAGGGTTCATATCCTGGTGTTGATTATCTACTGGATGAATTAGATCATGTGTGGATGGCCTGTAAGCATGCTAAATGATTATTAGCTTGAGGCTTGCTACTTGAGATGAACTATATGGTCCTGGTTACTTATTGGATGATTTTATTCTTAGAGTTCATATGATTCAGATGATATAGTTGTTCTGAAATCAATGTTTGGTAAAGTCAGTGGGTTTGATAACTTACCACTATCATTATCTGATTAATGATAATGTGTATGGTGTGATGAAATCACTGCCTTAGTGCTGTTGGCTTGAGAATTCATGCATGGTCTGAGATCCTAATGATCTCAACAGTGAATATATACTTAGAAATGTTCTAATTATGATTCCTGTAATGACAGGAAAATGATTGGTGGATTGGTTGATTGAATCTGTGAAGATGAAATGCTTATTTTGATTCATGTAGAATTGTTCTTGTGACACCATCTTAGTATGGCACACAAGATTGATTCTAATCCATTGATTGGGTTGGTTTAACCTTAAGACAAGCTTGTGATTAATACTGGCAAGATAAAATGAAAGCTTCTTTTAACTCTCCTGCCTATGATGTTGGTCTGAGGCTCTAGGATCTTAAGTCCTAGTTAGTTGAGCAAAATAGTTTGTTTGTAACTTGCAAGATTAGAGGTGCTACTCCCTCTGGGAGATGTGCCCTGGTCTGATAAGAACAAATGAAGAAGTATTTAAGTTGCATATGCTAACACCAAACTCTGTGAGGCTAGTCTGAGAGATTGGTGCTTTTGGCTTAGTTTGATTTCTGATCTTTATACTTGAAATCTCTAGGATAGATTCACCTCACTTGGGTGATTATTGAGAAATTGTTTAATAGAACAACACATGCTTCTTTCTAGATAATATGATTAGATCATGTGATGGTTTTATGATACTCACCACAAAAACTGATGATTATGGAATTGGGTGGTGATGTTGATCTTGCTGATTAGATCCTGTCCTTCACCTCTGATGTTGTTCTTGTTTTGCTGAGCTCCGGTGCTTGACCTTAAGCTAGCCTTCTCCTCCTAGCTCCTGGACTTGGCCTTGCTGTCCACCTGATCCTTCCCCCTCCTTATGTCACCATCAGGTGATGTTTGGTTAATCTTTGGTGGTTTGGTTTGGCTGCTGGCTAAGCTGGCTGTTCTAGTGTGTGTGAGCAGTGAAGAGATGCACTAGTGCCTCTCCACGGATGTGCTAAAGTTTTGTGTGTTTGAGCTGTGCTGTGAGGCTGACAACACACCCCATGCATTTAGGTGTGTGTCATGCCTGTGTGCTTGCTGTGCACTTGTGAATATGCTCTGGACTTTGAGAGTTACTTTGATCTGATTACCTTTTTACTTGGCTGGTGAAACTTGCCCCTCCTTGCTGTCATTTGACTTTTTGGCTTAAATTATGAAAGATAGATTCTTTCATATTGGTGAAACTTGACCCTAAAGATTACTCAATGATGTAAGTTTGAACAGTGCAACTCACTGTCGCTACTGAGAGTAAAAGAAATATCCTAACCTCTTATTTTCTTTCTTGTTTGTTTATTCTTTGTTTTGCACGTCACAATACTTGAAGATTCAAGATTTAGATTAGGTTTTCTTTTTCTTATAGAATAGTCCCTTGTAAGATTTATTATTCTTTTGTAATCTTCTTTTTATTTTTTTTTGTAAATAAAGATTATATTCTTATCAATAAAGAAATATTCTTATTCTTTATTTATTTGCTATGGTGAAGATTGTGGATAATTTCAATATGTTACATTTTTGTAACATATTTATTGAATAAAAATATGAAATAGATATTCATATTCTTAATTGTTTTCTTTAGATAAAGTTTGAGTTATTTTGATTAACTCTTAATTAAATGAAGATTCAAATATTATTCAAAAATCATTTAACATTTAATTCAAACACTCAAGTTTTAAATTCAATTTCATTTCCCAAAACACATGAATCCTCAAAGATCATATCAAAGTCTATAGCAATCATCCTTTAAGACTACACCTAATCTCAAAGTATGAAAGAAACCTTGATCACTTTAGGTTTTTTATTTGGCGAAAAATTAACCCACATTTTCATAGATGAGTGCATGCAACATTCCAAATTCCTAAATCTACCCTTCGTTAATTCCTAAATGCTAGGATGTTACAACCAGGAACCATCTACTCCAGGTTCGGCTGTCGTGCTCGAGCCACCATTGTCAATGAAACCATACTGAAGTAGCAACAACCACATGGTCTTAGGATGATGAAATTCAAGAATTGTGAAAATAAAAATATAGTATAAAATAGGAAAGCAATTTGGCCGGCATGGTGATAGAAACCTAGCTAGAATTTTTAATAGCAAGCAACCTAAACTTTGTGGTGGGAACAACTTAGTAAGTTTTGGTAGGAAACTTAAGCATGTTGGCAATGCCTCATAGTCAACTCTAGTGTGTTGGTCGCAGAGATAAAAGGAAACCCAAAAATGACAGGGGATCAAACTTAGTTGTATTTAGAAAACAACTTATTAGGTGAGAAAATACAACTTAATTAAGCTGACTAGTCAACTCCTACATGCAAGGGGATCAAACTTAGTTGAATTTAGGAAACACCTTAGCATGTGGGAAAATTTAACTTAATTAGGCTAACTAGCCAACTTTTACATGATGATCAGAAGAAAAAAAGAAGAACAAAACCTAAAAATAACACAGAAATCAAACTTAATTGGGTGCAGAAAACAACTTGGCATGTGGGCAAAAAACAACTTAATTTGGCCAACTAGACAACTTCTGCATGGGATCACAAAATGCGTAGATAGGTTCTGCAAAACATAACTTAAGTGTGATGTCGGAGCCAACTTAATTAGAATTCAGTAGCCGCACTGGTGACACAAAAGCAACCAAATATAAAGAGGACCATTACAAGCTTTTGCATGCTGCTCTATAAATTCCATGGCATCAAAACAAAAAGGAAAGCATGACCATATTAAACCTACAAAACCTACACCCCCTTATAAGGTAATCTTTCCCCTATTACAACCATGGATACTAGGTAAATTGAAGTGCCCTTGATAACAACATATATGTTGGAACCAATATTGTATATGCGTCCTACCTACATGATGAAAAACAAGTACCACCAAAACCTGCATAATATTTGGCACTGTCCAAGTCAAACTAATCTCTGTGCGTCCAACCAAGAGGAAAAAGTGCAAAGCGCGAAAATAAAATCGAACAAGTGACAGGCGTCGTGATGTGCTGCAGAGGTCATCTACTTTGTGAAGTTCAGATATCGTAGGAGAAGGCATACATACAAAGATGAAATCAAGCGGGGTCACCGTGAGATAAATCCCTTCACCTTCAGGACAAATCGAGCGGAGGATGCGTGTATTGCTCTTCAACAGGGCGAAATCGCGCGTAATTGAGAGGGGAAATTGGGGACAACCTCTGTAGAGAACGGAAGTCACCTCCATCGCGGATCTCCGATGCCAAGCACCCCGCCGTCGCGTGCCTCTCGCTCCCCGCCGCAGAGCTAGCCGCATTACCTCACGGCCCGCGCTCTGCCGAGGAGCTGGACACACTCCCCCGCGCGCTCGCTCACTGCTCCAGTAGAGCTCACCGCCCTGAGAAACCCTAGATGGCTCGATTTGCAGAAGAGAAACGGGGAACGGGAGAGAGAACAAGATATAGGAGAACGACTCCTGTAATTAGAATGCCCGGGCTCCCACATGGGCCCCCAGGTGGAATGCTATATGAAGGTTAGAAGACGTGCACGTGATCGGTAGCGTGGGCATCACATCAGACGGTCGGGAACCGGAGGCTCGGAAAGACTAACCAGCCTCCGAGCACTTTTTAGCAGTTAGGTTATGATTTAAACCATGTAATAATGAAAATCACATAATATTAATTTGATCATTTTAATCACAATAAACCATTAACTATCATCAGAATAAACACAACAAGACCGCGTAAATTTATTTGATCAGGAATCAGACTCTCTAACTTAGTAGGATACGGACTTCCTAGGTAAGGATTAGCACAATGCCCGCATGTTGCTATGAAAGACTTGTAAATTAAACAATTACCCGTGCGATGCAACAGGGCAAAAACTTTTGATTGGAAGTTGTTGCATGACCTAAATTTTCCCCCAAAGTCGATCGACGAGTGAATTTAAACTCAGTTTGCGCCCCAGCCGATGTCCTTAGAGCAAGGAAATTCCACGACCATGCAATGATGCAAATCGGTTGATGGTGTCCTTATTCGGTAGATATGGTGACCCAAACAAATAGGAATCAAAACAGATTGGAGAATGATACACATCGTCCGGGGGATCGCACGCGACGCGTTCCCCGGATCGCCCGAGCGACGCGTGGCCCGTGCCCCTACCACGTCCTTATCTCTGCGCACGACCGCACTTCCTTCCCCATCTCTTTCTCGCTCCTCAATCCTCCCCTGATTCCCGCGCGGCGACTACCTTCCTTCCTCCTAGTGGTGGCAACACCCCGTCCTTCCCTGCACGCACTGTCTCCACGCTGGATACTCCCATGGAGAGATCGAATCCGCGATCCTCTCTCTCTGTCCTTGCCCCGCGTGACTGGGGCACTGGCACTGCCCTGACCGACCACCATGCAAGTTTCGCCCACCATCTCCAGTCCTTCGTCGCCTCGATGATGCCTCCTGTTGTTCCCCATCTTCTCACTCATGGAGGAATCAACGAGGATGTCATGGTGGTGCTTTTATTGCTCCCTACGGCGACCGGCGCTGCTATCTACGAGGACCGACACTGCTACCAATGGTGGACTGCGTTGCTGCGATTGGCCTCGCTGGGGCCAGACGACTGGGCTGCTACCACTGGTGTGCGCGTTGCTACCTATGGCAGTCATCCCTTCTACCATGGGTGTGGGGCATTGCTACCACAAGTGGACGACTAGCCCTCGTCGGAGCTGGATGGCGGTGATGCTACCATGGGTATGCGGAGTTGCTACCGAAGGTAAGCGATGCTGCTACCTTAGGTGTACGACGCTGCTACCACGGGTGGACGACGCTGCTGCTACCTTGGGCGGCTAGAGTTGCTACCGGCGTTCTGGCGGTATGCTACCCTGGGCGGCCAGAGTTGCTACCGGCATTCCGGTGGTCCGCTACCTTAGGTGGCAAGAGTTGCTACTGGCGTTCCGCGGTCTGCTACCTTGGGCGGCCAGAGTTGCTACCGGCGTTCCGGTGGTCCGCTACCTTGGGCGGCCAGAGTTGCTACCGACGTTCCGGTGGTCTGCTACCCTGGGCGGCCAGAGTTGCTACCGGTGTTCCGGTGATCCGCTACTTTGGGCGGCCAGAATTGCTACCTGCGTTCCGGCGGTCTGCTACCTTGGGCGACCAGAGTTTCTACATGAGAGATTGGGTGTTCGGCGTTGCTATCAGCGGCGAGTGCTCCGACTACGGGGCACCACCGCGATGCTACAGGCTGGCCGTTGTGAGAGGGCATCTGCAAGTTCGGCATCGATGGCTTGCCACACTGCTACAAACCAAAGCTGCAAGCGGGTGTTGCTACCATCGTGGTGATGCAGGTCGACTGTTTTTTGTGGGGGCATCGTGGTGCTTTAAGCTGGCCGTCGGGGTGCCACCACAGTGCTGCAAGTCGGTGGTCTAAGCGCCGTCGTGGTGCTGCAAGACGCTCCCGCAGTACTGCACTTATTGTTGCGTCGTGCGGGGCTGCGACTGGGATGGAGCTGGGATGGGAAAAGGATCGTACGGTCGTCACATAATCTAATCGTATGGCTAGGGACTCGAGGATCGGGGGGTTTGTGTTGGAGATATGCCCAAGAGGCAATAATAAAGTGGTTATTATCATATCTTCACACTTATGATAAATGTTTACATACCATGCTATAATTGTATTAACCGGAAACATTAATACTTGTGTGATTTGTAAACTAAAATAAGAGTCCGCAGTAAAGCCTCTTGTTAAACTAGCTTGTTGGTTAATATATGATCATGGTTTCCTGATCATGAACATAGAGATGTTATTAACAACGGGATCATATCATTAGGAGAATGATGTGATGGACATACTCCTATAGATAAGTGTAGCGTAAAGATCAAGTCATTTAAATAGTTCAATTGCTATATGCTTTCTGATACATAGTAACCTAATTCCTTCGACCATGAGATCATGCATATCACCTTTACCGGATGGATGCTTTGATGACATCAAACACCACACCGTGGCGGGTGGCTATAAAGGTGGCATTGAGTGTTCGGAAAGTATTGATTGAAACACATGGATCAAGAGTGGGATTTGTCCATCCATATGACGGATAGATATACTCTGGGCCCTCTCGGTGGAATGTCATCCAATTAGCTTGCAAGCATGTGACTGGCTCACTAGGGATTACATATCACGGGAACGAGAAAAGATCACTTATCGGTAACGAGGTTGAACTAGGTATGCAGAGATACCGACGATCATAACCTCGGATAAGTAAACTATCGTGAGACAAAGGGAAATTGGTATCGTATGTAAGTGGTTCATTCGATCGCAAAGTAATCGTAGAAATATGTGGGAGCCATATGAATTTCCAGATTCCTCTATTGGTTATTGTTCGGAGAAGTGTCTCTATCATGTCCGCATAATTCACGAATCGTAGGGAGACACACTTAAGGATTCGACGTTGTTTTGAGTAGTTATGGTATTATGAGAAAGAGACCGAATGTTGTTCGGAGTCTCGGATGGGATCCGGGATATCACGAGGTGATCCGGAATGGTCCGGAGAATAAGATTCATATAAGGAAAGTCCCGTTTTGGAGTTCGGGAATGATTCCGGTGTTTTCATCGGGAATGTTCTAGAAGGTTCCGGATTGTCCGGCACTCCGGGGGGGAGGGTACATGAATGTGTCATTGAATGATTGCATCATGTACTAAGTGTTCTTGCTGTTCCAAAACTGAAAAGTCAAACTTCCAGTTTGAAAGTCAAACGGCTAAACAGAAACTGTGGAAAGCGAGCTGTGGGAAGCAGAAGCTGTGGGAAACAAGCAAGAGGAGGTTGAAACCAACTTGGGAGGAGTCCTCTCCTCCAAGCCGGACCAGCCTAGGCCGAGTTGGGGAGGACTCCTCCCTTCCTGGCCAGCCCTCCACCTATAAAAGGAGGGGCAGGGCCTCCTCCTCTACACACAAGTTCCTATCCTCTAATCTCCGGTTTAGAGCCGTTTTGGTTTAGAGCTTCTAATTGCTCTAGCCTGCAGTTTAGAGCCTTCTAATTGGTGTGTCTAATCTCTAGACCACTAATAGCCCTCTCTCATACTCCACCATACTGCTCGGCTTAGGCGAAGCCTGCGGGATCTCTCCTCTACTTAGGGTCACGCCGTTGTCTTTGGAATCGCGAGGAGAGTGCTACAACCTCATTCTTTGGAACAAGGAGAGGAAGGTCTTCGTCGAGTACGAACGATGTGACCGATGGCTGCAGGAGCACTTGGCCG
Source organism: Avena longiglumis (assembly GCA_030063025.1). NCBI lineage: Eukaryota > Viridiplantae > Streptophyta > Magnoliopsida > Poales > Poaceae > Avena > Avena longiglumis. The sequence goes on along the minus strand of CP125974.1, from coordinate 446,778,576 downwards.
GAAGGATCGTCTACACGATCTTGAGATCGAAAAGTGTCGACTACATCACCCGAGAATCTGCTCGTTAACCGCTTTGGAATCTTCGAGGGTAAGTTATTCCATCGACTCGTTGCTACAATCTAGTAGATAGATCTTGGCTTGTTTGTTTGTATGCGATAGAAAATTTTTGTTTTCCATGCTACGAACCCCTCAAAGGGTATCGAGCCGTGTCTATATGTAGATCTGTTGCGAGTAGAACACAATGGTCATTGTGGGCGTTGATGCTTTATTTTCGATTGCTTCTTGTGTACTTTGCATCTTGCGGTATGTTGGGATGAAGCGGCCGGGCTAACCTTACATGACATCGTTCATGAGACTTGCTCCACGCTTGACATGCAACTTGTATTGCATAAGTGGCTTTATGGTGCCTGTTTCTCCTAGCATAGTTAAGATTCAATTTACAACGGGTGATTGACAATACTAGTATCAATGTTGTGGTTCTTGTTAAAGTTAGAGCGACACTTATTGAAAGCCCCAAACCACGTAAAACATGCAAAGAAAATTAGAGGCATCTAACTTTGTTTTGCGGGGTGTCTTGTGATGTGATATGGCCATGATTGTGATTATATATGATGTATGCAATGTTCCTTATTGTAAGTTGGCAACGGCGAGCCATATGGTTGTCTTTAAATTCTGTTAAGACCCGCGTGTCTATTCAAAGTAGTTGTAATAGTTGAAGCCGGTGGACGACAACCATGGAGAAGCATCATTGACCTTGATGCAATGTCGGTAATGATGGAGATCATGTTCGTGCTAGAAGATGGAGATCGGGAGCACAAAGAAGAAAGGCCATATCATATCACATATTATGAATTGCATGTGATGTTAATCCTTTTTGCATCTTGTATTGCTTAAGTAGACGATGGTAGCATTATAAGATGATCCCTCATGCACATGAATTTCAAGTCATAAAGTGTTCACCCTTAGTTAGCACCGTTGCTAAAGCTTGTTGTTTCGAAGCACCACGTGATGATCGGGTGTGTTAGATTCTACAAGTGTATACAACGTGAGCAAGCCAGATTTGCTCATGCGGAAACTAAGGTTTGATCTTGACGAGCCTAGCATGTACAGACATGGCCTCAGGAACATGGATTATCGAAAGGTAGAGCATGAGTCATATAGTAGATATGATGAACATGTTGATTGTTCGCCACTGAAGCTATATCAACTCTCGTGATGATCGGTTTTGATGTGGTGGATTTGGTTCGTGTGATCACTAAAACAATGTGAGGGATATTGTTTTGAGTGGGAGTTCACCTAGATTAATTTAATTATTAATTAGAACTCAATTTATCATAAACTAAATCAAAGTGAAATTGCATAATTGTTGTAGTCATTGGCATTCGTTTACCACCTTGCGCCTAGTTATAATTGAGATAATAGAACTATAGAATTCTGGTTAGTTACTTTACGAACTAGTATCGTATTGTTTTGAAGTGTTAATCTAAAGTTTAAAAGTCCTATTGCAAACTTTTAGTAAGTTCCGGTTACTCCATGAAGTTTAATAATTAGTATTAAATCAAGAGTAACAATTCCAAGTGTTAGTGTATAAGTATCATGTTTATTTCCATGATTCTTGATATTCAAAGGATTGTCTTAATATCAAGGTTATCTAGGATCTGAAAGAGTTGTTTCAGAAACCATGATGTGTGGAAGATATTGTGATATCTGAAACGAAGTTTTGGTTGCAACATTATAGAGTATAATATGGCTAAAGTCATGTTCTCATATTTGATGAGAATTTGCAAAAGGTTGGAGACACTTGTTGTCCTAATCCTCCAAGAGGTTTTGGATAGCAACATTATACTCATAATTCATCGTTATAAGCTAACAGTAGCTTGATCATGGACGATTCCATGATAAGGGTGAATATTTGATGTAGGTAAAATGTTTACTACACCAAGAGATTACTAAAGAAAGGAATTTGAAAGAACACCAAATATTTGATGATGGTGATCTACTTCAAAGTGCAAGTCCAAAGACATTGGTATTTAATTATACACGCTTTGGACTATATGTCATATGTATGACTCCACTATTGATGTTGATAGATTCTTTCAAACAGAAAAGGAAATCTTGAAGAGAATCTCATAAATATATGGCGAAAGAAAAGACTAGAATTGTTCGACTTAAGTATATAGAAGATATACATGTTATGGCTATATTCTTTGCTTATTAAACAATGTGGTTCTCAAGTATTTGATACTGAATTTGTTGGTGTGAATCGTCATACGAAACAACACAATTCATGAACTACAATGGCCTAAGTAACTAGCAAAAGAATATGTGATGATGTTCATCGAAAACAAATAAAGGGTTATTGTGTTGCTCATTAAACATCAAAGCTTGCCTTCAAAGATTTGTTTTATCAGGTATTATGAGAACAAAAGGATTGTTCAAATAATTGTCGTAATCCATACAAGATGGATGATTCACAAATCTCATTGGAGAAATCACATCCATAAAACTAGTGCTAAAAATGTCGAAAGACAAATTGATTAAAAGATCGCTTAGGAAGTGACATCGCCGTTTAAATTATATTGGAAAGAAAACATGAAGAAACTCCATATGGATGGAATTTTGGAGTCTATTTGATTTTGATCAAATGACGCTTGTGAAACTTTTCTAGAGATAATTAAACTTCGTTCATAGGCCAAAAGGGAACGAATAACTAGCTTATTGGATCTTGTACATTTGTACGAAGTCCATTATGTGTAGTCAAGAGCGATGGATTTTAACTTCATTTTCTTTTTCCGAAATTTTGAGTGAATATATGAATATTTACTTAATAAGGATGAAGTATGAAACATTTGAAAAGTTCAAAGACTTTCAAGATGAAGTGCAAAATCATTGTAACAAGAATATAAACAGTTTATGATAAAGATCATAAAGGAAGATATTTGAGTTACAGAGTTTAGCATAATACCTAAGATTTAAGGAATCGTTCCGTGGATTTGCATTTCCCGAAACACCATAAGGGTATGGGCGTTCGAGGTATGTAATTAAACCTTGTTTGACATGGTAAGATCAAAGGTATAATTCATAAAACTGCCATTATATTTTAAAGATTAAAAGCTTTAGAGACTACTGTTTTTCCACTAAAAAGAGCTCCATCATAATCCGTTGAAATGACACCATATAAAGTTATGGTTTGGGATAAAACCCAAGTTGTCCTTTCTTAAACATTGGTATGCTTTGCATAAGATGTTTGCAACCAAAGTCGGATGAACCTGTCTGTGTATGTTATTTTGAATAACTGTTAAGTATTCCTCCATAAACACCGGAGACAAAAGTGTTTGTCGCTTAGAACGTCAAGTTTCTTTGAGAAAGAATTTTTCGTGAAAAGATAAGTGGGAGGACAATAGAACTTTGATAAGGTTAAACGAACCTTAGCTGTATGTGCAGAGTTGCTTGCGAAAAGTGTTAGGAGGCGACAACAAAGCTCATGGCTCACGTACCTCAAAGGTTGTGGTAGCGGAGATCTAAGTTCCTATTGAAACAAGTAGATCGGGTAAACAATCAAATACCAAGATTTGAGGGTTGAATCATTATTTGAGAATAATGAACCGACTACATGCAAAGAGGCGATGATGGGCCCTGACTCCGTCAAATGGCTTGAAGCCATAAAATCCGTGATAGTTCCATACACGAGAAATCAAGTTTTGAACTTGAAGGACCCTCGAGAAAGGTATAAGACCTTACAGTTGTGTCTGGATCTATAAAGAAATAGACATGGATGTTTTACATCTATGAAATAGTCGACATGTTGGGAAAGAGTTCACAAAATGTTCAAAGGTTGACTATGACAAGATTTGATATTTCATAGTGATATTTAGTCTAGACGGATTAATGTAGCAACCACTACATATAATTTGTTATATGGTAGTTGAATAAACAAAACAAGTTCTTCTAATAGAATCGTTACCTAGGACATGTGCATAACACGTTCCATAGGGTTTTGTTAATTCAAAGGGATGCTAAAAGCATATGCAAACTTCAATGGTTAAAGTGAGCATCGCGGAGTTGGAATCTTCACTGTGATGAAACTATTAAAGGAGTTTATAAGTTCATCAGAGACGATGGAGATGCTTGCATTTGCAAGAAATTAAGTGGGAGCGCTAAGACATGTTTCTAATACATTATGTGGAAGACATATTGTTGATTGAAAATAATGTATCTTTTATTAACACATATTAAGAATTTCATCCCGATGAAAGACTTAGGCAAAACCCAAATATTTGGCATCAATAGACGCTAATATGGTTGTGCCAGAAGTACATAGACGAGATATTGAATGAGTTCAATATAGAAACTACAAGAAAGGTTCTTGCATACGAGAAAGGATTGAAAGAGTTCAAATGTTGATGATATATTCAAGTGTATAGACATTTGGTAAAGTGAAACAAATAATCAAGTATAGATTGATACTTGATGTATGAAATCACAAAGAGTATTTATATCAATCGTACTGTGATATGTACAAATCCAGATATGTCCTATGCTCTAAATGTTGTGAGCATATACCAGAATGATTCGTAAGATGATCATTGGAAAATAGTAAGGATATTCTTATGATCTTTTGGAAGAACTAAGAGTATAATATTTGTAGAAGTGACAAATAGATGGTTAGTTCATTGTAAAAGTACTACATTGATACTAGTTTTGTCACAAAGTACAAATTAAGTTTATCTCAATCTAAACTAAGGGTGGCACAATATAATGGAAAGTGAGTTCCATAATGGATTTGGATGATTTCCAAAGTTAAGACATTGTGACAGATACTACAACAAAAGGCTAAGTATATGACTGCTATTATAGCAGCAAAAGAGGGCATTTGTGTCAAGTAGTTTGTTATCAAACTAGGTGTAGTTCACAGAGGGATAATACTAAGAAGATATATTGTGCGACAATATTATCAACATGTTTTAACCCCAAAGAACTAAAGGTCACACCGAAAGACCAAATTTATACAAAGCCATCTCATTAGAGAATGAGTGATGCGTAGAGACGCAAAGACATGCAATTACACACGGACCTGGAAGTGTCAGATCCGGAGATCAGTTGACCACTAGCAAATCGTGTACATACAACACCGGAAAGCCATAGGTGTTGAATGCACAAAGGTTTGAAACTAGATTATTGACTCTAGTGCAAGTGGGAGACTGTTGGAGATATGCCCAAGAGGCAATAATAAAGTGGTTATTATCATATCTTCACACTTATGATAAATGTTTACATACCATGCTATAATTGTATTAACCGGAAACATTAATACTTGTGTGATTTGTAAACTAAAATAAGAGTCCCTAGTAAAGCCTCTTGTTAAACTAGCTTGTTGGTTAATATATGATCATGGTTTCCTGATCATGAACATAGAGATGTTATTAACAACGGGATCATATCATTAGGAGAATGATGTGATGGACATACTCCTATAGATAAGTGTAGCGTAAAGATCAAGTCATTTAAATAGTTCAATTGCTATATGCTTTCTGATACATAGTAACATAATTCCTTCGACCATGAGATCATGCATATCACCTTTACCGGATGGATGCTTTGATGACATCAAACACCACACCGTAACTGGGTGGCTATAAAGGTGGCATTGAGTGTTCGGAAAGTATTGGTTGAAACACATGGATCAAGAGTGGGATTTGTCCATCCATATGACGGATAGATATACTCTGGGCCCTCTCGGTGGAATGTCATCCAATTAGCTTGCAAGCATGTGACTGGCTCACAAGGTATCACATATCACGGGAACGAGAAAAGAGTACTTATCGGTAACGAGGTTGAACTAGGTATACAGAGATACAAGCGATCATAACCTCGGATAAGTAAACTATCGTGAGACAAAGGGAAATTGGTATCGTATGTAAGTGGTTCATTCGATCGCAAAGTAATCGTAGAAATATGTGGAGCCATATGAATTTCGATTCCTATATTGGTTATTGTTAGGAGAAGTGTCTCGATCATGTCCGCATAATTCACGAACCGTGGGAGACACACTTAAGGATTCGACGTTGTTTTGAGTAGTTATGGTATTATGAGAAAGAGACCGAATGTTGTTCGGAGTCTCGGATGGGATCCGGATATCACGAGGTGATCCGGAATGGTCCGGAGAATAAGATTCATATAAGGAAAGTCCCGTTTGAGTTCGGGAATGATTCGGTGTTTTCATCGGAATGTTCTAGAAGGTTCCGGATTGTCCAAGCACTCGGGGGAGGTACATGAATGTGTCATTGAATGATTGCATCATGTACTAAGTGTTCTTCTGTTCCAAAACTGAAAAGTCAAACTGCCTTTGAGAGTCAAACGGCTAAAACAGAAACGTGGAAAACAGAAGCTGTGGGAAACAGGAAACTGTGGGAAACAAGCAAGAGGAGGTTGAAACCAACTTGGAGGAGGAGACCCTCTCCTCCAAGCCGGCGGCCATCCTAGGCCGAGTCGGGGAGGACTCCTCCCTTCCTGGCCACACCCTCCACCTATAAAAGGAGGGGCAGGGCCTCCTCCTCTACACACAAGTTCCTATCCTCTAATCTCCGGTTTAGAGCCGTTTTGGTTTAGAGCTTCTAATTGCTCTAGCCTGCGGTTTAGAGCCTTCTAATTGGTGTGTCTAATCTCTATACCACTAATAGCCCTCTCTCATACTCCACCATACTTGCTCCGGCTTAAGGCGAAGCCCTGCGGGATCTCTCCTCTACTTCCGGTACCACGCCGTTGTGCTGCCGGAATCGCGAGGAGAGTGCTACAACCTCCGCTGCCTGCTAGAACAAGGGAGAGGAAGGTCTTCGTCGAGTACCGAACGTGTGACCGACTATGGAAGCACTGCCGGAACGCAGCGCCGGAAGGATCGTCTACACGATCTTGAGATCGGAAAGTGTACGACTACATCACCCACGAGAATCTGCTCTCGTTAACCGCTTTGGAGTCTTCGAGGGTAAGTTATTCCATCGACTCGTTGCTACAATCTAGTAGATAGATCTTGGCTTGTTTGTTTGTATGCGATAGAAAATTTTTGTTTTCCATGCTACGAACCCCTACAGTTTGATCCCCCGGAGGACGCCTAGCACTCTCCAAACAGATTTCTAGTTCAGTCTGGATCAACACCAATCCGTTTTATTCAAAGGAAGCTTTTATTGCGTTTTCTGTTAGACATACTTTCTGTTAGACATACGGCCTACAAAGGGAACGGTCCAATCCGATTTTCCCACTACAATCAAGTATGTCACACACGGTTGCTTTGCTTTGCTTTGCTTGTGTAACACCATCCAAGTCAAACCACATACATCGTGTTGGGGGACCGCCTAACGGCACCACCCTGACATTGCTGAAACTTATAAAGATTCGTCGCCTGATATGAACATGTTTCGCTCTTCCCGGTGAATATGTATCAAACTGCTGGTGAATATCTATCAAACTTAAACCATGAAGTTGATCAGGCTGACAGATGACTTCTGGCCTCTTACGGCCAGAGTCACAGACAACGAGAATGTGGAAATCACCCTCCCATTCCTTCCTGGGAAGGTAGAGCGCGCGGTGAAGTCCATGAAGGCAGCCTCCATCCCGGCCATGATGGCCTTCTGGTAGTGTCTTCCAGACTTTCTAAAGGGATCTCCAATCGGTCATTATGCCGATGTTTCAGGAGTTCTACACTGGGACCCTAGTGATGGTGCGGTTGAATCTTGGCGTTATCACCTTGATCCCTAAAGTGATAGGGGCCTCGGACATTCTCCAATTTAGGCCCATAACGGTCCTAAACGTCATTCGACGGCTCTTCGTGAAAGTCTGCGCCTCTCGCCTTGCTCCGGTCATGGAGCGCCTCACCCACCAGTATCAGTTTGCCTTTCTCAAAGGCAGATTCATAAATGATGGGGTCCTCATTCTCCATGAGATTATCCACGAGATCAAGTCTAGAAAGTTAAAAGGCGTCTTCCTAAAGCTAGACTTCCATAAGGCCTACGACCGCCTGGACTGGCGATTCCTTTGGCAGGTCCTCATTAGATGAGGATTTGACGACCGCCTGATCACCTGGATAATGCAGTTCATAATGACAGGAAACAATATGATCAACATCAACGGCGATATTGGGCCTCACTTCCGCCCCTCCTGTGGTGTTAGAAAGGGGGATCCCATATCTCCCCTACTCTTCAACACGGCGGTGGACGCCCTCGCGAAAATGCTTGAAAAGCCAAGGGATCTAGACACATCTCCGGGGTTGTCGGCCGCCTCATTCCAGGGGGTAGCCTCACCCAGCTCCAATACGCAGACGACACAATGATTATGATTGAAGGCTCAACTCTAGACATTGCGAATTTCAAATTCCTCCTCCTATGCTTTCAGGAAATGTCAGGGCTTCGTATCAACTTTGACAAGAGCGAGATTATCGCTCTGGGGTACTCTTAGGAAGAGCAGTAGAGGATAGCCGACAACTTTAACTATCGTCTTAACTCCTTCCCCATCAACTATTTGGGGATGCCGGTCCGTGATACCAGGATCCTTATCAGGGACCTGGAACCGCTGGTGGGCAGGGTTCGCTCGAGGTCCAAACCTTGGTGTGGGAGATTCACATCTAAAGGTAGCAAGATTCTCCTGATTGACTCCTGCCTGTCCAATTTGCCCGTGTATATGATGGGTCTGTACCTCCTCCCGGAGGGGGTCCATAGGTCCTTTGACAAGGAACTCTCTCGCTTCTTCTGTCAGGACCCCAAGGGACACCAGAAATACCATATGGTCAAGTGGGCATACATTTGTGCCCCCAAGGAATTTGGGGGCATAGGTATTATTACATCTCGCCAATTCAATAAGGCCCTGATGATGAGATGGGTTTGGAGGATTCTGTGTGACAATGGTGGCATATGGCTCAAGCTTATCAAGGCCAAATACCTACGGGGTCGGCCTCTTTTGGATTGCGATTGCTGGGACGTCTCCTAGTTCTAGCACTCCATCCAGGAGATCGAGAACAAGATTTGTCTCGGGTTCTCCATCTCCATTAGAAATGGGGAAGGAACCATGTTCTGTCTAGATTCCTGGCTCAAGGAATGCCCCTTATGAGAGGTGTACCCGAGCCTATTAGCCATTTGTTCCCAGTGATGTGTGCACCCAGCATTGACGTGGGACACTTCGTTGGAACCCCAAGAGCAAGGTGTGACGAGCACAGCAGCAAGTTTCCCTCAGTAGAGACCGAGGTTATCGAACCTGAAGGAGGAAGGAAACGTCTCAAAGGTGTTGCTGGCAATGTGGAGACCTGCACAAGACAAACTCAAGACTTTGCCCCAACGAATTAGTGAGGTTGTCAAGCTCACCGGTTTGCTGTAACAAAGGATTAAACATATGGTGTGGAAGGTAATGGTTTGCAGCAAGTAAACAAGTAACAGTGGAAGATGTATCACTGGTAAAGATTGGACCGGGGTCCATAGTTGACTAGAGGTGCTCTCCTTAAATAAACAACATGGCATGAAGGGTAAACAAATTATAGCGGGGCAATTGATAGGAACTGAGCAAGGCATAACAATGCAATTACTATCCAGAAAGATCCTATGAGGTCGATTGGGCAATACAAAAATATACATAGACCGTCATCCAACTGCATCTATGACTAGAAGTCCACCTTCAGGTTATCATCCGAACCCCCTCCAGTATTAAGTTGAAAGCAACAGACAACTGCTTTAAGCAAAGTGTGTAAGGTAAATAGTCCACATGTTCCATGAACAAGAGACCGTTGTTTTCTCCCTAGTAGCAACATCACATCTACAACCGACGAGATTATTGTCACTTCCCTTGGAAACTAGAGGCATTAACCCACTATCGAGCATAAATACTCCCTCTTGGAGTCACTAGCAACTACTTGTCCAAGATAACTACTAGCAACGGAGAGCATGCAAGATCACAAACAACACAGACATGATAGAATCATAAAGATAAAACCATTAATCAAACCAACATAATAATCTCAATATCCATCGGATCCCCACAAACACAACATGCATTATTACAAATAGATTAGATCTTGATCATGAACGGAGCTCACAAGATCTATACATGAAAGCACAAAGGAGGAGATACAACCATCTAGCTACTACATGGACCCATAGTCCAAGGTGGAACTACTCACGAATCATACCGGAGAGAAGGCCTCTGGGATGATCTCCCCTCCGGAAGGGTGCCGGGAAGAGCTTCAGATCCCCCCGATCTAGGGACGATGGTGGCAGCGTCTACAGACGATTTCGTGGATTTCTGATCGGGCACTCAGGGTTTCTGCATCGGGGGCTTCTTATAGGCGAAGGGACGAGAACGGTAGGCGGCCAGGGTGCCCAAACCCTATCCAGGCATGGGCTAGGGCCCACCCGCTCCTAGGGTGGGTCTGGCCCCCCTGGCTGGCCTTCCGGGCACCCCTCTAGACTTCTTGTTCCCCACGGAAAGTTATTGACTTTGTCCTTCATCCCGTCCAATTCCGAGAATATTTCTTTACTAACTTTTATGAAACCAAAAACAGCAGAAAACAGGCATCTGGCACTGTTGCAACTTGTTAATAGGTTAGTACCAGAAAACATGTAAAAATCACCTCAAAGTGTGGACAAGTAAATCAAAGTAGATACTAAACAAGCATGGAGCATCAAAAATTATAGATACGTTTCCAATGTATGAGCATCCCCAAGCTTAACTCCTGCTCGTCCTCGAGTAGGTAAGTGATAAAATAATAATTTTTTAGGTGACATGCGCCCTCACAATAAAGATCCAACCATTTGCAAGCATTGAAAGCTGGGATCAAATAACTCTAAACATGTGCATGAAAGATGGATTTCTAAAAATAAGACATAGTAACTATGCATGCAACATGGCAAGCTACAAAAAAAGATCATGCATAATATGCATTGAAAAACGTTTATTTGTTTCACATGCAGAAAACATAGCATAGTGGCAATCAACTTGTCCCTCATAGAGTAGCAATATAATGCATAGGACACCTGCAAAGTTCACAAGGGTGACTAGAAACAAATAGCACGAGAGCAAGTAATAACACAATATGCATCAATTAATAAGCTTTGGAACACTGCACACAGAATGACAACTATGCTCTCTTAATGGTGCCTAAAGGTAGAAGGTGGAGACTCAAATAATGGTGGAATAAAGGCCTTTTTTTAAAGGAAGAAGGGATTACAAGTTTCAAAAAGAGCTTCCAAAAATTATGGTACTTGTTAGCTTTCAACCCTCATTGCCCCTATCATAAGCATCTTGAAGTGGTTAAGGTTAAAGTGGAAAAGCTGGAGTATATGCTTGACGAAGTATAAGTTGGCAATATCATGCCCCTTGAATACGAGGGTCACACCTCATGCATACTCAACTTTGGGTCCAGGTAAGTACTTGTCACTGTAAGTATTTTCATATCATTGAGAACCGCCAATTGGGTACCCCTTGCACATGGTACATGAGCTATCCCATAACCAAAATGACAAGGCAAGCAGACAATGAGCATCTCAACAATCTTCTTATTTACCATGGGAATATGGTGCTTTTTTCTCTATTTCCTCTTTTCTCAATGTGTCTCTTTTTTTATAAGAAGAATGCTTCATAGATGTCACTATGGTGATGCTGCGAGTTTCCACCATGATTAGGCATGGCTTAGGCTAGCGGCCCAGGCGTTTCTCTAACACAGGATACAAACTCCATGGACTTACATGTTCCCTCTTTATTTCACACCGGTGACATCCATAGACAAAAGAGCATGATATTAATTGAGTACAAAGTATGAGTGCAATGTTGAAAACGTTCCCCGTGACATCACGGTTCTGCTAATTCCAACGTATAAGTGCAAGCATATATAACATAGATGACACAATGGTTCAAGTTTATTAGGGGCAAAGAATATAAAGTGTGCCATCAAGTTCGTGGCGGCTTTAATCACTAAGTTTTCACATAACAAAATAGTTTTTAACTGGAAGATAGCTGAAAACAAGAATATACTTGGAATGGTGTAACACACCATGCATAGGAGTTTATAGTGGACACTTTGGAATAACTTGGTTTTTTGGGAGTTGGGATCATGAGTAGAGCTTACTCATACAAGTGGAGGCTAGCAAAAGACTGGGGACAACCAAATAAGAGAGCATAATGGCCATAATCATGAGTGCAACAAAGCATACTAATCAAATCATAAAGTGGTACTACAAGTCAAGGACTAAATGATCATAGAGGCTATGGTCACTTGTTCATAGTAATAACATGGTGTGAGCATGTGCCAAGTCACCAAACAAAGCATCAAAGGAGAAAACCACAATACTATGCTTTTGTATGCTAAAACAACGCATGATTCCTTCAAGGCACATTAAGAAATCCTAATTGTTTGGAACAAGTCATGCTACAGCAATAATCACTAAGCATAAGGTAAAAACAACACCTATCATGTCATGCTAAAGTCTAAGTCACAGTCAATGCAAGCTCCCTTTTGTACCACTTAAGCATGAAGCTTCCTACTCTTTTCCAACACCAAACAACTTATTTGAAACAACTCACAAAGATAAAAATCAATAAAGATCAGTGAGCTTGTCTCACAAATCCACAAAGAAGAACTAAAATTTCTAATCTGAAAGCACAAGAAAACTAAGGCTAATCATAGTGCTATCAAAAGAGAACACTCACAAGACAATAAGAATGAAAACTAGAGTGTTCTAGGCAATGAAAACAGAGTGTGTCTCTCTCCAAAAGAAGTGTGCTATAACCAACCAACTTACTCAACCAAACTAAGCAAACTAAAACCAAAAACGAAAACTAATACGCTCCAAGAACAACACAACAATGCATGAAACAATAAAAACGAAGTGTCTAGAAAGACCTGAGCTTTTTATTGATGAAGAAGGGGATGCCTTGGGCATCCCCAAGCTTTGACGCTTGTACCTATTGGATATTTCTTGGGGTGAAACCATGGTGGCATCCCCAAGCTTGAGATTTTGTCCATTCTTCATCTCATTGCATCATTATCTCTCTACACCTGAAATTTTACCGTCATACAAAACTTCACACAATCTTCATTAGCAACATTAGTGTATTCAAAAGATATTAGACCTCTGGAAAAGCTTTGGAACAGCAAGGCTTTTAAATAAAAACACAAGCTACTGTAGCAGCTCATTCAAAAAGCTCAATTCCCCAAAAGAGAAATCAAAACTGAATTAATAAGAAGCAAATGCAAATAATAACAGAAATCTGTCAAAACAGACCAGCAGGTAGAAACCATTTTTTTCGAAGACCTTATGTTGCTCAAATCAAAAAGTGTTGAACTAACGAAAGTTATATAACATGCTGGGGGATTTATTTGTAAATTTTGAGATCAATCCGAGTTACAGATACTCCTCACGAATTTTTATGGTGAAGGACAGAACTCTGTTTCGGGACAGCAACTCCCCAAATCTTACTTCCCTCTCATTAGAGGTCATTCTTGGCACAAAAAAACAAAAAGGATAAGGAGAGGTCATTACAAAAGTAATAACTTCCAAAACTCCAGAAAACTCTTGGGTTATCTCCCAACAAGTACTTTTCTTTAATGCCTTTAAGTTAGGCTTAATAGTTTGAGAAGATGCTCACATAAGAAATATGAATTGAGTAAAAGAGAGCATCAAGAAGCAAATTCAAAACACATGTAAGTCTAACACACTTCATATGCATAGGAATCTTGTAAATAAACAAGTCATGAAAGCACAAAGCAACAAGCATAGGAAAGCTAAACAAGTGCAACTTCAAGACTTTCAACATAAAGAGGGGAAACTTAATATTTTTGAGATGCATAAGACCATGTTTCCCTTTCTTATAATAACTTTCAGTAGCATCATGAATAAAATTAACAATATAACTATCACATAAAACATTCTTATCATGAGACACATGCATAAAATGATTATTACTCTCCACATAAGAATAGCCATTCTTATTAATTGTAGTGGGAGCAAATTCAACATAATATCTATCACTATTATTCTCATCACCATAATCATCAAATATAGGAGGCATATTGTAATCACAATAAATTTTCTCCTCAATAGTAGGTGGACTGAAAATATCATACCCATCATTGTAATCATCATATATTGGAGGTTTGGTATCATCATAAGCAATATAATAGCTATCTTCCAAAGCTGGGGAACTACAAAGATCATTTTCATAAAAACTAGCTTCCCCAAGCTTAGACTTTTCCATATCATTAGCAACAATGGTGTCCAAAGAATTCATACTAATAACACTTCTATTAGCATGCAAATAAAGCTCCATAGGTTTTTTAATTTTCTCTTCAAACACTTCATGTCCTAACTCAATATAGATACTATAAAGCTCTCTAATTTTTTTGTTGTTTTATATTAAGCCTAACTAGTGAGAACAAGAAACAAAAAGACAAAATTACAGAATCTAAAGAAAATAACTTCGAGCACTCACACCGGAGGATGTGAGTACCTTTTACCTTACCTCCCTGGCAACGGCGCCAGAAATCTTGATGGTGCTCGACGGGGAGGAAAAGGTCGAAGCTATGTCCCCAGCAATGGCGCCAAAAATCTTGATGCGTGCACCCAGCGTTGACGTGGGACACTTCGTTGGAACCCCAAGAGCAAGGTGTGATGAGCACAACAACAAGTTTTCCTCAGTAGAGACCGAGGTTATCGAACCTGAAGGAGGAAGGAAATGTCTCAAAGGTGTTGCTGGCAACGTGGAGACTTATACAACACAAACTCAAGACTTTGCCCCAACGAATCAGTGAGGTTGTCAAGCTCAGCGGTTTGCTGTAACAAAGGATTAAACGTATGGTGTGGAAGGTAATGGTTTGTAGCAAGTAAACAAGTAACAATGGAAGATGTATCAATGGTAAAGATTGGACCGGGGTCCATAGTTCACTAGAGGTGTTATCCTTAAATAAACAACATGGCATGAAGGGTAAACAAATTACAGCGGGACAATTGAAAGGAACTGAGCAAGGCATAACAATGCAATTACTAGCCAGAAAGATCCTATGAGGTTGATTATGCAATACAAAAATATACATAGACCGTCATCCAACTGCATCTATGACTAGAAGTCCACCTTCAGGTTATCATCTGAACCCCCTCTAGTATTAAGTTGCAAGCAACAGATAACTGCTTTAAGCAAAGTGTGTAAGGTAAACAGTCCACATGTTCCATGAACAAGAGACCGTTGTTTTATCCCTAGTAGCAACAGCACATCTACAACCAAAGAGATTATTGTCACTTCCCTTGGAAACTAGAGGCATGAACCCACTATCGATCATAAATACTCTCTCTTGGAGTCACTAGCAACTACTTGGTCAAGATAACCACTAGCAACGGAGAGCATGCAAGATCACAAACAACACATACATGATAGAATCATAAATATAAAACCATTAATCAAACCAACATAATAATCTCAATATCCATCTGATCTCCGCAAACACAACATGCATGATTACAAATAGATTAGATCTTGATCATGAACGGAGCTCACAAGATCTATACATGAAAGCACAAAGGAGGAGATACAACCATCTAGCTACTACATGAACCCATAGTCCAAGGTGGAACTACTCACGAATCATACCGGAGAGAAGGCCTCTGAGGGATGATCTCCCCTTCGGCAGGGTGCCGGGAAGAGCTTCAGATTCCCCCGATCTAGGAACGATGGTGGCGGCGGCTACAGACGGTTTCGTAGATTTCTGATCGGCACTCAGGGTTTCTGCATCGAGGGCTTCTTATAGGCAAATGGGCGAGACCGGGAGGCGGAAAGGGTGCCCAAACCCTAGCCAGGCGTAGGCTAGGGCCCACCCGCGCCTAGGGTGGGTCTGGCCCCCTGGCTGGCCTTCCGGGCTCCCCCCTGGACTTCTTGTTCCCCACGAAAAGTTATTGACTTTGTCCTTCGTCTCGTCCAATTCCGAGAATATTTCTTTACTAACTTTTATGAAACCAAAAACAGCAGAAAACAGGCTTCTGGCACTGTTGCAACTTGTTAATAGGTTAGTACCAGAAAACATATAAAATGCACCTCAAAGTGTGGACAAGTAAAGCAAAGTAGATACTAAACAAGCATGGAGCATCAAAAATTATAGATACGTTTCCAACGTATCACCCAGCCATCGCTTCGGATGTCCGCCGCGGTCTTAGAGGGAACATGGAACATCTCGTTCCGTCATACCTTTGGCCCAGAGGAAACTGAAGCTTGGTGGAAACTTAGGGCGGCGCTACCGGATACTTTGGTAGACAAACCTGATAGTGTGTCGTGGAGACTAACTTCTTCTGGGTCCTTCTCGGTTAGCTCGGCCTATTGGGCCCTCTTTAGTCGAGAGAGCCTCCCATGGAGTAAGCCTCTCTGGAAGTCCCCTCTCCCCCTCAAGACTATAATTTTCGTTTGGCAGCTGCTTCGGATAGTCTCCCCTCGGAGGTTGAGGTGTGACCAAGAGACATGGGCCGGGGGACATGTTGTGCCCATTGTGTGGGATCCTCGAAACGGGCACCCACATAATGTTTGTCTGTCCCGCGGATCGGTTTCTGTGGAACTTCACTAGATATGCGTTGGGCCCGGACTGGCGGGCCCATGATCTCAGTGAGTTCATAGAAACCCAGGTGAACCATGCAGGAAAGGGCCGCCGCCTTTTCTGGCTAGTGTTTGCCGCGATGTCATGGTCACTATGGAACATCCGTAATAAGATGGTTATTGAGAAAATTCTACCACGGCATGCCTTTGACTCGATTTTTCATTTTTTTGGCCTCTCTGCAGCTCTAATACCCCTTGTGTAGACAGCGGGACAAGGCGAAGCTGAACGCGACTATTCAGTTTCTCTTGGAGGCGGCTCGGTAGCTCCCCCCTTAGTCCAGCTTAGCTCTTTCTTTTTTTGGTGTGTCCTCGCTTGGCGAGGTGTTCTTTTTCTCGTGTTGGACCGTCTTGTGTTGTGGCCCCAGCAGTTATTGTGTTGTAGGTTTCGAACATTGTTACTTGTTGTGGATGGTTGCTTTATTTATAAAACGGGACGAAAGCCTGTTTCAAGAGTTGATCAGGCTGTATATGCACCAACCATGTAGTTTTCTTATCTCTCCCGCCCCTATCAAATGATCGAACACTTCCATCAACACATTGAGTAATATAAGACTGAACTTACTGAAACTCTTAGGACATAGCAAGAAAAGTCATTAGGAAGGTGGGTGTACACCTACTCCACTGCCCCACGCACCCTATACCTGGGCATTTGTCGAGCAGGGTCAGGCTTGGGCCGGACCGCAAAAATCGTGCCCGTACATTTCCCAGGCCCAAGCCCGGCCCGACCCGACTATCGGGCCCCAAATCTAGGACCGAGCCCGGCCCGTGTAGTGCAATTGTCTTCGGGCTGTCGGGCTGTGGGCCGGGCCTCTCCTTATTTTCGCCTTTTCCTCGGCCTAAGCCTGGCCCGTGCAGTCACCGGGCCGCAAATCTAATGCCCAGGGCCTAAAAAGCCCGGCCCGTCAGGCTTTTTCGGGTTGGGCCGGCCGGGCCGGGCTGCCCATGCCCAGGTATCCTGGCGCCCGCCACCAGCTCGCCCCGCCCGGCAACTCGGCCTTCACCACTAATGACATTGTAAATGACTAATTAGGAGCACATTCATAGAGTACACTTAAACGCGCTGGAGCAAATCCATGGCAGCGTTATGGCAGCGACTCGGTGGAAACTAACTATGGCGACGAGAACATCACGAAACGTGGCCAGTGCAGTGCAGCGCTGCCACCTCATGTGTGATTTGGAAATCGCTCGCCGGCGGAGCGCTCTCTTCGCCGACTCCCGTGGTCACCAATGTGGTTCTTGCTTCATACCTAGTTGAATCGTTAGCTTGAACCGCTATAATCGATCGACTTGATGCACATCAATTGATCATGTGGAAAATATTGAATCCTTAATATTTCGGTGTATTGATTTGACCCTTACGGGGAGTATATATAGACGTATACAGGTAGACGGAGACTTGGAGTACAAGATGTAGATTCCTAGTCTATCTCTATCCATATACGTATACGTACTCTAATATCCCCCCTCAGTCGGAGCGGGAGTGAAGCGGACGCTTGCGCCTGGATTTGAAGTCTTGCGCTTCCGTCGTCTTCACCTCCTTGTCATCATCACCTGCGTGGATATGATCATGGCTGACACCTAGGGGCGGTGACTGCGTCCCCTTCTAGTGCCTCTCTTCCCTCCCGCAGTCACAGCGGGAGTGGCGTGGACGCAAGTGACGACGCGGACGCTGTTGACTGGAGTTCTTGAGTTGCTGGAGACGTTGTTCTTAATGTCGATGTTGAGGTAGCCGATCGTGATGTAGCCGTGGTCGATGTAGGTGTGGTCGATGTCGTAGTCGTCGTAGTGGCGTGGCCGCCATTGCCGGAGGCGCAAAAAATTGTGCGGTTTTTTTGTTGTTATTGACGAAGCTGCAGTTGTGAACGTTTTGCACCTTATAGAGGTACCGTCGGGGCGTCTCTTGGACGCGGTCATAAGTGAGACCGCCGGTTTTGCCAGGACCGGAGGAACCCACCAAGCACACAAGGTTTTGCCAGAACCATATGCGCGGTCATAGGGGCATCACAATTGTGATGCCAGTTTGTTGTTGTAGTCGTCGGGGTCGTGGACGCGGTGATGCCGTCGTCGTGCCTTGCAATTGTACTGTCAGAGGGCGTCGTAATTGTATGTCCATCATATGGACGGGTATAGCGGCGGCGGCGATGTGTCGACGAAGATGTTGATGAAGACCACGTAGATGTAGACCTTGGCGATGATGTGTCGGCGATGATGGAGTAGGCGTGTCGGCGATGATCGTCGCTCGAAGGCGTCCCTTGTGGCGGCGACGATGTCGAAGCCTTGATGTCAGAGAAGTCGGCGTAGTAGTGTTCCACACCGGCCTGGCGTGTGGATAATATCGATGTCGCTTCTTCTTGGATGTGTTCGATGAAGATCTTGACTTATAACCTGACGTAGTCGTATAGCTTGACGTAGATGTTCGGATTGATGTAGTCTGGCTTGATGCAGTCGTACACCGGTGTGGATATCGGTGCAGGTTTGTTGTCGGTGTCGTCGCCGTGCAGGCTCCTGATCTCGTCGGTGTGGTGTTGGAGCAGACTTGAAATTGTGGCCGAGCTGAGGCACTCGCGATGCGGAAGTGGTGAAAGGCTTAGGATCGGCGCCGTAAGGCTAACCGCTCTGATACCATGTGGAAAATATTGAATCATTAATACTTCGGTGTATTGATTTGACCCTCATGAAGAGTATATATAGACGTACACAGGTAGACGGAGACTTGGAGTACAAGATGTAGAGTCCTAGTCTATCTTTAGTCTATATACGTATACGTACTCTAACATATCACTCCAATATTTAAAGGCAAATTATAATACAAATAGTGTGGCAGGAGCAAGGCATCTGGCTGGGATGGTTTACGTAGCTCAATGTTATGGGCTCGGCCAAAACTGCTCTCTATGGCTACACGACCTTGACACCGGTTGCCCTGCTTCTCAAATTCTTAATCTTCCTCGTTATGTAGAGGCAACGTCCAGCGATTGGATATTTCCTTTCTGTTTTCTTGGCAAGAACACGCTATTGGGTTAGCGGCAAACTCACGACCACACAACGGCAGACTCGCTTTATGCTCGGCATGTAGACATGGACTTGACGATGGCCTTCATATTGGCCTGGTTGTGGAGGTGCGGGACGATGCTGTCGAGGCCAGAGGCGAGGCATAGGCGCGCAAATCGGTGCGCTTGCGGAAGGCATTGACGACGCTGTCGAGGCCGGAGGCGAGGCGCAGGCGCGCAACTCAGCGCCCTTGTGGAAGGCGTTCTAGGAGTAGATGCGTGTGCCGTCACGTTGCCCT
Source organism: Avena longiglumis (assembly GCA_030063025.1). Taxonomy (NCBI): domain Eukaryota; kingdom Viridiplantae; phylum Streptophyta; class Magnoliopsida; order Poales; family Poaceae; genus Avena; species Avena longiglumis. The sequence continues at coordinate 446,758,685 of CP125974.1, read as the reverse complement.
TCTCCATGGCCTTCTTTACCTTGAGCTTCTGCTCCTTCTCGTACTTGTGCTCCTGCCACTGCAGCGACTTGAGGTGAACTTGAGGACGATATCTATGCAGCTTCTCCGGGTTGACCATGTTGCTTCCGATCTAGGGATTCATATGGTGGGCACTACAGGAAACTGTCACTATGGCGAGGGCCGGTAGCCGTCGGCACAGCCCGACAATGCCGTCGGCACAGGCTGTGCCGATGGTAACCGTCGGCGTATCCCCCTCGGCGTACGTCCTGGTCGGCACAGGAAAATGGCCGTCGTCACAGCATCTCCCTCTCGGCGCAGCATCTCCCAGCGGGTCTCGCGTGTCAGCAACGTCCGTCCGTGGTAACGGCCGCGTCAGACAGATACGTCGATGGTCAGGCCGTCGGCACAGGCCCAGCCCGGAAACCACCGCAGCCCGCCACGTGCCCGTCTACACCGACGGCCGGACCGTCGGCACAGGCCCTCCGTCGAGCTGTCACGTCGCCAGCTACGCCGACGGCAATTCCGTCGGCACAGACCCTCCCTCGAGCTGTCACGTCGCCAGCTATGCCGACGGCAATGCCGTCGGCACAGCCTCACATGCACGCTGTGCAACATCAAGTTGTGCCGACGGCTATGCCGTACGTCGGCGTAGCTATATCCACTTTTTTCTGTTTCTATTTCTAATTCAATTTGAGCATCCAAAATATCAGCAAAATAATTTGAGCATCCAAAAAAATAACCATGACATTGCAATATCCATTGTCATCCAAACAACAACATGATCATCCACAAAACATATTTGTTATCCATACAAACTCATCACAAGTGCATACACATAGAAGATATGGCAAGTGCATCCACTAGCTCTAGCTCTAACCATGTCCATGCTCATGGTCTGAAACTCGGTGTATGTGTCGGTGTGTCAAGGAGCCCGAGGTTTCCCGTTTCGAGCTCAGGAGATGCTCGCAGTTGTCGGGCCATCGGGGAAGTAGAACCACTAGCGGAACCACCATCGGACGCCATGATACGAAGTTGTGCATCAACACGCGACGGACTAGGCGAGGCCGAGGCACGACCAAAGAGTCCAACATTCCTGGAGCATCATGTGCCCTACATGTTTGAGCAAAAACTTAGCAACTTGCGAGGCATATGAAAGCTGTAACAAGTGGTTTGGCAAAGAACTTACCGGGGTCCCTCCGTAGTATGTGGCAGCGAAATCTTCCCTCGATATGCAGCGAGGCGGCATCCCAGGATCAGGTAGCTGGTCACCTTCCACCGGAACCTGTTGTCCAGTGATAAAGTAGTGATTCATCGCTTACAGGATAGTTATATGTCAGTCATTGCAGGAACAAAGGTTCAAACTAGAGAAAGTGGGACTTATTATCATTTGCAAAAGTAAAGTTTGAAACTTACAGCCGTCACTTTCCTAGTGTACGCATCGCACTCTGCCCTCAGCGCAATCCATGCATCATACTCCTTGTTATAATCTACCTGAAGGGCCTTGTAGGCATCATCAAAATCACGCTACAATTGCAAAATTTCCTCTTTCTTGCATGGGTAGGGCAAGTAATAAACTTGCTTGGCTTGGTGATCCACTATATAGACATCGGCTCCACAATAGGTGATTGAAGGCCTAACTTCAACTAACCCAATGGAAGGGGTACTTTTCTGTCCATCGATGGGGTTGAACCAGCGGCATTTGAACACAACGAGCTTGAGTTTTATGTTCGTCTCAAACGTCAGCTCGTATACGTCCTCTAATATACCGTAGTAATCAACTCCATCGGTTCCTCCGGTGAAGACCCCAGTATTTCTAGTTTTTGCATTAGGTCGGTTGTTCTGGTGAAACTCTGTATGGAAGCGGTACCCATTAACATCGTACTTCTGATACCTCATGACTCTACGGATACAACCCTGTGAAACACATCGAATCTCATTCGTCATCTCAACGTTGCGATCAGCTCCCTGCAAGTCACGGATTGCAAGGTAAGAGGGATATGTGTAATAATAGGGACAAGTCATGGATTGCAAGGTAAGAGGGAAATTACTTTGGCCCTGAACAAAGCCACAAAAATTTTCTTTCCGGAGGCACCATATTTTAGAAGAGTGTCCAGCTCCGCGACACTGGGATCCCTCGTTTCCGACCACTGTTCATCCTTGAATTGGCTAAAAGGAGAAAACACGTATTAGACCAAAACCGAGTTACTAGTTGCAATAGGTAATTTGTTCATCAGTTTACCTCATGAAACCGATAAGTTTATGCTTCATGTTCATGAGCACATAGAAAATTATGCCCTCCTTTTCTTCCGGCTTCAATATGTACTCTTTTCCAGCACCAGACTTGCCATCGGGAGATTGAAAGAGTGCGATCTTGGGGTCTTCCTCCAGCTCTTCGACATTGTACCGAGTGATCGGGTTATGCAGAGTGGGAACATCATCGGCATAGTACTTTGTCGTGACGTCTACTATCTCCCCAATCAGAGTTGCCTCATCTATGCATGCTTCAATCTTACTTTTGTTTCCACATTTCATTCGAATATACTTAAACTCTCTATCAATACAGAACGGCCAACGAAACTGCACTGGTCCACCCAAAAGTACCTCGTTCGCGAGGTGCACGATGACATGTGCCATCAGAGTAAAAAATCCTGGCGGAAAGATCATCTCCAACTTGCATAGCAACTCTGGCACTAGTTCCTGTAGCCTCTCAATCATCTCGGGAGATACCTGCTTAGCACACAGAGTGCGAAAGAAATGGCTCAACTCAGAACTGCCAACGAAACTGCACTGGTCCACCCAAAAGTACCTCGTTCGCGAGGTGCATGATGAGATGTGCCATCAGAGTAAAAAATCCTGGCGGAAAGATCGTCTCCAACTTGCATAGCAACTCTAGCACTAGTTCATGTAGCCTCTCAATCATCTCGGGAGATACCTGCTTAGCACATAGAGTGCGAAAGAAATGGCTCAACTCCGCGAGCACTCGCCATACATGATCGGGAAGATACCCTTGAACCATCACCGACATCAGCCTCTCAATCCAGATATGATATTCATGACTCTTTAGGCCGGTGACTTTTCCCGTCACAAGATTTACTCCCTTACTCATATTTTAACAATAACCATCAGGGAACATCACGATGTACTTGAGCCACCTGAATGACTCCTTCTTTTGGTCACTATCAAGGCAGAAGATGGCATGCGACTTGAACCAATTTCTTCGATTGCGGTCAGGAGGATGCATGTGTTGTTTATTCCTATCACATAGCTTCTCAACATCGACCCTAGCCTTGACATTATCCTTTGACTTTCCAGGGATGTAGCAAATTGTGTGAAAGAGGGACTCTCCTACATTCTTTTCAGTGTGCATCACATCGATGTTATGGGGAAGTTCGAGGTCCTTGTAATACTCGAGCTTCGTTATGGCTGCCTCGTGAGTCCAGTTGTGGGTTTTACCATATCCCTCAAATTGTGGGCTAGGAATCTCAGTACGCTTCAGAGCAAGTAGCTCGGCTTTAACAGCTACACCATCAAACATTGGTATCGCTTTTTCTTCATTCACAACTACACCCTTCATGGAGTTCTTTTTATCTCGTCTGAACCGGTGCCCTCTTTTGAGGAAAGGTCGATTTTTGTCAAAGGCGACATACTTGCCACCCGCGCTTAGCCAAAAGAACTCAAGTTGGAGCCTGCAAACTGGGCAAGGCCACTTACCGGATGTACACCATCCGCAAAATAGGGCGTAGCCGGGCATGTCATGCATGGAATACTGGTACCAAACTCTCATGAGGAAGTTTGTCTTAGATGCTCGGTCATATGTCAACGTCCCGTGGTGCCAAGAGTGGTTCAAATCATCAATAAGCGGCTACATGTAGACACTCAAATTTTTCCCTGGGTATTCAGGCCCTGGAATGACAAGCGACAAGAATATGGTATTCATTTGCATTAGGACTCCGGGAGGGAGATTGAGCGGAATAACAAACACGGGTCAGCAGCTATAAGAGGCAGTCGACATACCATATGGATTGAATCCATCGGTTGTTATCGCAATTCTGACATTCCGAGCCTCACTTGCGAATGCCTCGTGTTTTGCATCAAAGTTCTTCCATGCCTTACCATCAGATGGATGTCCCATCATTTCATGTCTATGCTCGTCATGGCATATCTTCCCTGTCTTGTGCCACTTCATTTGTGTGGCAGTCTCCTCGGTGATGTAAAGCCGCTGGATTCTTTTTATGAATGGGAGATAATGAAGAATCTTCACGGCGACATTTGTCTGTGTCATCTGACCATCATGTCCCTTTCTCTCATGATACCTAGAGGCCCCACATTTGCTGCAGTACTTGTCATCCTCAAACTGTTTCCAAAACAAAAGACAGCCTGCTGGACAACAATCTATCTTTACATAATCCATGGTGAGCACTTTCATGATTTTCCGGAATTCGTACATGATTTTAGGTAGACAATGCCCTTCGGGCAACATGTTACCATACGTAAACAAATTACATTCAAAGCTTGCTCGGGTGGTGGCGTACTGGGACTTGTCGGCTAGTATTTGCGAGATGGCATCGAGTTGAGACACTTTCGCACCCGGATATAGAGGTCTCTTAGCTGAGGCCATCATACAAGGAAGGCCTTCATGGTTGCCTCCGGTTCCTCCGGTTCACCTGGTTCCTTCGGTTCCTCATGTGGAGGTGGCAAATCTAGCATATCGGCATGACGAAAATCCTCTAGAAAGTTTATAATCACATCGTCCTCAATGCCATCGATCCGCTGTTGCATCACCTCAGCTCTATCACGTTCGTACTGAGAAAAGTCGACCAAAGGATCGTAGTCAAGCATATACCCATACTGCCAAAGGTGTTTACTCATATCATCCTTTGTCTGACGACGAAGCCTCATGCAATGAGCGCAAGGATACCTTGGACGAACTACCTTTGAACCACGCGCTAACTCCTTGACCAAAAAATTGTTCTTCCATACCCACTCGTCTGTTCTTTCAAGCGCACTAATACGACCACTGTGCATCCAACCATTACCAGCCATCCTCTGCTTCATCGAGATCCACAATACAAATTCAACATTTCATATTAATTAATGGCATCAAACTAAATACACAAATTTTATGTTGTTATTCCATGCATACACCTAACATGTCTAGTAGGAAAAGATATGTCCTAATCCCGCCCGAGGATGTGTAGATTGGATACGCTCTCCACGTTCAACCCCAAACCGAGACAAAATTTCGGCAGCACCTCCCCGATGTTCTCCCGATACACGTCCCGCCAAAAAATGCCGAGAGAATTGTGCATCCGGAGAACAACAGGGAGGCACCGCCGAAATCCTGTCTCGGTTCGGGGTAGACTGTGGAGAGCGTACCCAATCTACACATCCTCCGGCAGTCCAAAAATCGTGGACAATCCGAAAGAGTTACATTTTTAAATATACAATCGAATGCATATTTATTTGTGTAACCCTTTCGAATGGGAGACGCCTAGGTTTCGCAACTGACTTGGTGATCTAGACACAAAATAAATACCTAGGTACATTAAAATATGGGCGCAAGATTTATACCCTCGAAGCGTGAGCAAATAGTCAAGGAAGATCGGGCAGCGGAAGGGCGACCTCTCCAACGGCGACCTCCGGTCACGACCTCCGGGACGGCGACCTCTCCGACGGGGCTGTCCACCTAAAAGTCTACATATTGCAAAGACAAATAAAATAAAATTAACCTATTTAGCTCACATAATTTATCTAACCTAACTAAAACTACCCTATACTACTTTAACTACCTAACTAAAACTACCCTATACTACCTTAACTACCTAAAACACAGAAGTGTGGTGGATTTACCTGGGAGCTCCGGTGAGGGAGAACACGAGTGGGACAAGGCAGGGGCCGGCCCGACTCGACCTGCAGAGGAGGAGCCACGAGCCACGAGCTCCAGCTCGGGCCGGGTCGGACCAGGGAATGGGGGAGGCCCTGGGGCGAGCCGAACCAGGGGGAGGCGGGGCGAGACGAACCAGAGGGAGGCGAGGCGAGTCGGACAGGGGAGGCCTAGGGGTGAGTCGGACCAGGGGAGGTGGCGGGTCGACGGGGGGAGGCGGGGATGGTCGATGGGGCGCCAATTTGACTTCACGGTGGCGGGTCAGGGACGGGGGAGGAGAGGATGGTCGGCCGGAGGCGGTTGGCGCAGTGGCGATGATTGAGGCTCATGGCGGCGATTCAGGCTCGGGGTGGGGAGGTCGGCCAGGGGCAGGTGGGAAGGTGGCGACGGCACAGGGTTGGACAGAGGGAGCTGGGCGCGGGGGTGGGGAGTGAGGACTCACTCGGGCGCGGGGTGGGCCGGTTTGGGCTAAGGCCAAAAGGGCCCTACGCCGACGGTATAGCCGTCGGCATAGCCCTGTAATTTTTTTCTCACTTAGATTTATTTAGTTCCTTTTTTATTTACTCTTACTTAATATATTTAATTTCATATTGGGTTCTACTTGATATATTTAATTTTATTTTATTCCTCCTCCTTTTCATTTATTTCGTATAAAATATAGACCCTAGTCCGAGGGACCCGTAGATCTCCCCCGTTGATCGGCCCCGGATGAGTTTTGACCAATATAGTTTTTTCTTTGTTTAGGTTTGTTTAGTCTATTCCTACATATTATACCAAGGTGTTGGGACCAGAAACATAATGTAGCCCCTGATATACCCACTTCCTAGGGTTTCACTGGAAAAGGACCGTCGGTATTCCGACGCCCCTAGACGTTCCTCTGACAGGGGTAGCACTCTCTTGATTTGTGTTTGTTTAGGTCATATGATGATGTAAAACCATGTTTCTTCACAAGGGGAGGGCACTATCCTACCCGGTTTCACTGGAACAGGGAGTTTCCCCCTTATATAAGTCTAGAACCTTAGCTTTAGGTTACAGCGCACGCATGAGAAGGGGGACACATGCACCCGGGGACTAGGTTTTGCATGTTTCAACATAGCACCACACTTCCATGCATGTGCTAGGGCCACATGCAAGTCCTTGAGGTATTCCGATGCCCCGGAGCGTGGTTTGCTGCGGAACCCTAATCTGTGGGCATCGCATCGTCTACCCCCCTAGACGTTCCTCTGACAGGGGTAGCCCGGCGTAGCACTCTCTTGTTTTGTGTTTGTTTAGGTCATATGATGATGTAAAACCATGTTGCTTCACAAGGTGTGGCATCCCGCAAAACCACTACTAGAAAATCGCGTTGAATTTGTGCATTGCATCGTCATCATCATGCATTGTTTGCATAAAACTATTTTCGCAAAGCCGTTTTATTTTCCAAACGCCTCATCTTTATTCAAACGCAAAAACCCCGGGTCTCCGGATTATTTTTGTTTTGTCGCTATCGGGTTACAAACGGTCCGATTAAATTAAATAAAATTAAGTTATTTTAGCGGGGGCAGTCGAACGGGCCGTTTCGACCCGAACGACCACCCCCACGTTTTACAAACGGTCCAACCTGCCGCCCCATCTAAATCCTACATCCACCTAATAATCTACCCACCCTCCTTGGCCACCTCACCCGGGCCAATAGCTTTGCGCCACCTCAGTTGACCCTCTTCCCTAACCCAATCCTGGCCTGCCACATGGCACAACCCTCTCCCTCACTTCCTCTCAACCCCACCCTCTCACCCAGCACACGCGCCTGCCTGCTGCCAGCCTGGCCTAGCACCACTCCCTCTCCTGGCACCTTCCCAGAACCACCCTCACACAGGCCACACACTACACGCCCTACCCACACCTGCCCTGTCCCCTGCCAGCTGGGCCCGCCCTACCCCGCGTCCACCCACGCACTCCACGCGCACGCGACCTCCCCCACCCCGCGTCCCTGTTTCTCTTCCCCAAACCTCCATCCCCAAGCGTACACCAGGCAGGCCCTCCTCCGCTCTGCTCGCCTCTCTCCTTTTCCCCCTCCTCGGCGCCATTGCCGCCAGCTGCTCCCGTCCCGGCTCCGCCTTGCAGCATGCCGCCCTTCCTCGCCCGGCGCCCGTCCCCTCAAGACACCGGCCGTCGCCACCTCCACCGCCAGAGCTTCGCCCGCCGCGCCCCCTCCGCCTCGGCGCGCCTCAGGCCGCCCTTCGAGGTCCCGCCCGGCCTGCTCGCCTTCGCCTCCTCTCTGCGGAGCTCGCCCGGCCCGTGCGCCGTCCGCGCCATGAGCTCCGCCGCCAGCGTCCTGCCCCTCCGGCCTCCTCGCGCGTGCCCGCATCCGCCACGCCTCGCCCCGCATCGCCGCCGCCGAGCTCCCTCCGGTCCTGCCGGAGCCAGCGACCCGCCTCGCCGAGCCGCCGAGCAGCGTCCGGGCCTCGCCCGCCCAAGCCTGCCTCGACCATGGCGCCCCTCCGCTGCGCCGCCCAGCGCCCGCCCGCCTCGCGAGATCGCCGGCCCCTCGCTCCCGGGCGCGCGAGCCCCACCTCGAGCCCGCGTACCCGCCGCCGTTCGCCTCCGGCGCAGCTTCTTGCCCCGGCGCGCCCGGCCGGACCCTCACCGCCGCTGCTTCGCTTCCGTGCCTCCCGCGTGGCCGTTCGTCGCTGGCCTCTCCACGGGCTCGCCGCCTCCTTGCAGTACCAGCGATTCTTGGGTCAACCAAGCCTGGTGGTACCCCAAAGACATGGAGCAGATGTATGGCGGAGCCAAGATCTTCCTCTCGACACGCCAAGACCTCCGCCACGGGTTTCGAGCACTTGGATATGGACACGGAGACCTTGGCTGGGGCCAAGTTCGCCGTCACGGACAATCAAGCCGGAGCTCCAAGATCTCCGCCACTAACCTCAAGATCATCGAGAGGAACCGACGACCGGAATCGAGGACGAACCCTCGACACGCCAATAACCACCCCAAGATCACCTCGCCAAGGTCTTCATCGAGAACGCCGAGAACTTCCCCCAGGCGAAGGTCCGAGCTCGCCAGAGAACGCCAAGTACCCTTGCAGGTTCCGCTGAAACCCCAAGACCATCAACGGCACTCGAGCTCGACACGGCAACTAAGATGGCCCCACGAGACCGTCGACAAGAAACCGCCACGGAACCCGAGTTCGCCATCAAGGACGCTAGGACCGTCGCCATGACCCAAAGACCCGGATGCGCCCCCAACCCCGGAGTCCGAGAACGACCGTCCCCGAACCCCGGAACCCCAAGACCGTCGAGCCCTCAATGTGTGAACCCTTATCCGAGAACCCTATTTTATAACATAATAACCTTGTCGCATATTAAATTGTCATACTTGCATGCATAATCATGTGGTTTGGGGGCCTTATGCTGATTCACCTAATAATTAAATATGGGGCCCATATGCGGGCAAATCTAGCCTTATATTGGCCTCATTTAAACTTGGGTAGCGAACTCGGTGCTATATTCTTGCCTTGTTAAAACAACATTTAAATTTGCGGGGTAGCTAAACAACTCGAACCATATACTAATTGTCGGGACCCCGGTTCCACTTAATATGACCTAATCGCATCGCACCTTGCCATGTCATACATCATACATGCATCATGCCCGATCTTCCGCCTCTGTCTTAAATATTGCATCCGGTGTTTCTTCTAGTGTTTTGCCTCTTCGCGGATAAGGCCGTTGAGTTGATGTGAGCTTCGCCCCGATCTTCGGTTGAACCCTTCGACAATGTTTTCAGGCGATCATCTCCCCCTTTCTACCTATCTTACTTTTATAGTATTTACTTCCCTCCTGTTGATCTATTGCTATCGGTGTTGCGATGCTTAGTTTCCGTACCCGTGTTATTCCCTGCAGCCGTATATTGCCTTGGACACATCCTATTACATTGTTTGGTAGATAGTTGGACTTGCGTCGTAGTTGCTTGCTCAAGTCTGATGAGTATCGTCATATGCCACGATTCTGATGTATTGCCGCATGTTGATGTTGGAGATGATTCTAGTTTTACTTATCGTCACTTTAATTTCTGTTTAACAACTAAAATTGAAATAAGAGGCATCGGTGGGTGATAGAAAATATTTGGTTTCGAGCACTTGTGTCCCGTAAGACCCCGAGTACTTGATACTGTTCCTTGATTTATCGCGCTATCCACATCCGGGAGGTATATGGGACCCCCGAGCGAGCTTGATTCATCTTATTTCTTGGGGCCACAAACTAGTTTGAGGTTTTATTTACGATCCTGCTTATGCCATGCTACTTTACGTATTTAAATTGTGCGAGGAGCACCTTGCATCTTGTTAGGATCATGGCACGATTCCGGTGTCGACAAGCCCAGCCACACTTTCGGGTTCCCGATCGTTCACAGCCGTCCCCATAACCTTGAGCCCGTCTAAGTCGGTGGCTTCGTTCGGGATCTACTTAAGGGTGGCCCCTGAAATATTTCTGAATCTTGTGATTGTTCGTGAAAGCCTCGTTGGGTTTTGATTTGGTTTTTCGAGGTTGATCGGCGTGTGTTGCTATTGGTGCACCCGGCGGGTAAAACTTTACGAAAGCCGTGTCGCGGATATGGGCGACTTGGAGCACGATATCTCGATCATAGACAAGCATAACTAAAGTTTACTGCTATAAACTTGACTTATAATGACTAGTAATCAGCTTCACTACAATGGAATGGCTAATTAATACTGCCCACAATTGTTTGTTTGGTTGTCGCTTGCGACCATTGTACCTGACTAGTAAGTATGGCAACAACAACGGAAAGGCTGAATAAAAGTGCTAATAACTGTTGGGTTTCGGGTTATCTCATGCTATCTGTATCTGATTAGTAATTGTTGCAACGATAACGGAATGGTTAACTAAAAGTGCCCACTGTTTACTTTATCAGGACGATTATCTAAACCTGACTAGTAAAGTGCCGCAACTATAAATAATTAAATAAAACTGCCAACTGTGTGAGTTCCTCGGTTGACTTCCTCGATTGGTCTCGAGGGGGAAACGCCAGGATGGGTTTGTTTGGTGCTAGTATCAGGTTGGATCCGAATAGGACTTTCTTATCCCTCTCTGATTGACGCCAGTTGAATCGAGTCTCTAGAGGTTGTTAGTGCATGCTGCCGCTGCCGCTTAGTCCACCATACCTATGTAGGCGAGGACCGCCGAATTCTAGCCTCGCCGTGTACTGGCCTCAGTACTGACGCTCCTTCTTTTTCCTTTGCCCTTTGTCGGCACCCCTTTTGTTTAAGCAGGTTGAGATCGACGCCGTTAGCAGGGTTACCCTTCCGGCTTGGCCTGGGAAGGGTTATGGACGCCATTGGTTATTCTTCAGGGCTCTTAGCCCCATTTGCTTCTTGTCCGTAGTCGGACGCTCTACCGTTTTCAAGGTGATTTGGATCTTTGTATAATATATCTGTATTCTTGACTCTTTGAGTCCTTATATATATATCATTACGTGGGTCCCATCGAGGACTGTTGTGTAATGTTATTACTTCGTTTCCACCCGCAGAAAATGCTGGTGGGCACCTTTGAATCGTTTCTATCGGGTTTGGAATTTTGCTCAAACTTGCATAGGTCCGATTCGAGGGTGTTCTGAGTGGTATCGAGCTCAGTGATTCGATACCCCACAAGTACAGCCTGTAGGATAACCTAGCTAACGGCCAAAGTAGAGTGTCAAAACTTATTTTGCAAAATCGGTTGGATAGTTCTGAATAGGTCTGATTTTACTCCTTACCCCTCTGCTGTTCTCCTCTTACCTCTACGTGTTTTGAATCCTCTCTCTTCTCTTTCTTCGAGTCCAGGATTTCTCGTGGTTGGGTTTCCGTCGTACCTTCAGGGTTTCGCTTCTCCCTTTTGTAACAGAGGTGCTACGATCATCAATCTGCAGCTTGTCTGTTGTGCCCTTCATCCGATCTTTTGTTCTTGAGATCTTTATCCATATGTGTTCCTTGCCGGATATCTGTGTCGTTGAAAAACATAAGAGAAGGACGAGCATTGGTGAAGTTGGAGTATACCTTGAGCATGTGTTGTTCATGCCAATGGAACCATCGCGGAACCTAATCATTGTGTCTTTCATACGATTTTTGCTGGCATCATCCCTTTGTTCCGGATACCGCCTATGAAGGTCTTCAGTCTAAATCTCGAGAGTTGAGTTGCCTGATTCACCTACCCATGTATAGAGTTGATAGTTTGGGTCCGGGATGGACTGATCACCCTACCCGACTCTTACTGTTCGCTCTGTACATCGAACGGGTGGATCAATGTAACTTTTCCCTCTTCTTATGGAAGTTAGCGGTGGCCTTATCGTTTGATGCCTCTAGCTTCGTCCTTTGTTTCTCCGGAGTGATCTCTCGACGATCAGGAACAACGACCTTTGTTGGTGGTGTCGCCGATTCCCAGTTGAAGAAGGAACCATCGTTAGTGGTGTCGCGAGGATCTACACGAAGCGCGAAGGATCAGACCGCCGACCTTCCTTCCGGTACCATGAGGCGGATCTCGAGGGCGAGATCCATTGTTAGTGGTGTCGAATTGTGGCATCCCGCAAAACCACTACTAGAAAATCGCGTTGAATTTGTGCATTGCATCGTCATCATCATGCATTGTTTGCATAAAACTATTTTCGCAAAGCCGTTTTATTTTCCAAACGCCTCATCTTTATTCAAACGCAAAAACCCCGGGTCTCCGGATTATTTTTGTTTTGTCGCTATCGGGTTACAAACGGTCCGATTAAATTAAATAAAATTTTAAGTTATTTTAGCGGGGGCAGTCGAACGGGCCGTTTCGACCCGAACGACCACCCCCACGTTTTACAAACGGTCCAACCTGCCGCCCCATCTAAATCCTACATCCACCTAATAATCTACCCACCCTCCTTGGCCACCTCACCCGGGCCAATAGCTTTGCGCCACCTCAGTTGACCCTCTTCCCTAACCCAATCCTGGCCTGCCACATGGCACAACCCTCTCCCTCACTTCCTCTCAACCCCACCCTCTCACCCGGCTGCACTTGCTGCCGGCCTAGCACCACTCCCTCTCCTGGCACCTTCCCAGAACCACCCTCACACAGGCCACACACTACACGCCCTACCCACACCTGCCCTGTCCCCTGCCAGCTGGGCCCGCCCTACCCCGCGTCCACCCACGCACTCCACGCGCACGCGACCTCCCCCACCCCGCGTCCCTGTTTCTCTTCCCCAAACCTCCATCCCCACCGACGTACACCCGAGCCAGGCCCTCCCTCCGCGCTCTGCTCGCCTCTCTCCTTTTCCCCCTCCTCTCCGGCGCCCTTGCCCGTCCAGCTCGCCGTCCCGTCGCTCCGCCTTGCAGCCTGCCGCCGCCCTTCCTGCCCGCCGCTCGCGTCCCTCGACACCGGCCCGCGTCGCCACCTCCACCCGCCGCCAGGAGCTCGCCCGGCCGCCCCTCACCTCGGCGCGCCTCCTCGCCCGTCCTTGAGGTCCCCGCCCGCCTGCTGCCGCCTCGCCTCCTCTCCCAGCAGGCTCCGCCCAGACGCCGTCCGCGCCTTGAGCTCCGCCGCCGCCAGCGACCCCCTCCGGCCTCCTCCGCAACGTGCGCCCCGCATCCCGGCCGCCTCGCGCGCCGTCGCCGCCCGAGCTCCCTCCGGTCCTGCCGCGAGCAGCGACCGCCGCCCGAGCCGCCCGAGCAGCGTCCGGGCCTCGCCCCAGCCCTGCCTCGACCATGGCGCCCCCGGCTCGCGCGCCCAGCGCCGCCCGCCTCGCGAGATCGCCGCGGCCCCCCTCCCGCTCCCGGGCGCCCGCGGCCCCACCTCGCCAGAGCCCGCCCGCCGCCCGTTCTCCGGCAGCTGCTGCTGCCCGCCCAGACGCCGCCGGCGGACCCTCACGCTTCGCTGCTGTCCGCTTCCGTCGCCTGCCTCCAGCGTGGCGTTCGTCGGCTGGCCTCTCCACGGGCTCGCCGCCTCCTTGCAGTACCAGCGATTCTGGGTCAACCAAGCCTGGTGGTACCCCGATCTGACATGGAGCAGATGTATGGCGGAGCCAAGATCTTCCTCTCGACACGCCAAGACCTCCGCCACGGGTTTGAGCACTTGGATATGGACACGGAGACCTTGGCTGGGCGCCAAGTTCGCCGTCACGGACAAGCCGGAGCTCCAAGATCTCCGCCACTAACCTCAAGATCATCGAGAGGAACCGGCGACCGGAATCGAGGACCGAACCCTCGACACGCCAATAACCACCCCAAGATCACCTCGCCAAGGTCTTCGCCGAGCGCCGAGAACTCCCCGAGCGGAAGGTCCGGAGCTCGCCCGTGAACGCCAAGTACCCAGACCGTTCCGCTGAAACCCCAAGACCATCAACGGCACTCGACACCGGCAACTAAGATGGCCCCACGAGACCGTCGACAAGAAACCGCGAACCCTGGAACCCTGAGTTCGCCATCAAGGACGCCAGGACCGTCGCCATGACCCAAAGACCCCGGATGCGCCAAGACCCCAACCCCCGGAGTCCGAGAACGACCCGTCGAACCCCGAACCCCCGGAACCCCAAGACCGTCGAGCCCCCTCAATGTGTGAACCCTTATCCGAGAACCCTATTTTATAACATAATAACCTTGTCGCATATTAAATTGTCATACTTGCATGCATAATCATGTGGTTTGGGGGCCTTATGCTGATTCACCTAATAATTAAATATGGGGCCCATATGCGGGCAAATCTAGCCTTATATTGGCCTCATTTAAACTTGGGTAGCGAACTCGGTGCTATATTCTTGCCTTGTTAAAACAACATTTAAATTTGCGGGGTAGCTAAACAACTCGAACCATATACTAATTGTCGGGACCCCGGTTCCACTTAATATGACCTAATCGCATCGCACCTTGCCATGTCATACATCATACATGCATCATGCCCGATCTTCCGCCTCTGTCTTAAATATTGCATCCGGTGTTTCTTCTAGTGTTTTGCTTCTTCGCGGATAAGGCCGTTGAGTTGATGTGAGCTTCGCCCCGATCTTCGGTTGAACCCTTCGACAATGTTTTCAGGCGAGCATCTCCCCCTTTCTACCTATCTTACTTTTATAGTATTTACTTCCCTCCTGTTGATCTATTGCTATCGGTGTTGCGATGCTTAGTTTCCGTACCCGTGTTATTCCCTGCAGCCGTATATTGCCTTGGACACATCCTATTACCTGTTGTTTGGTAGATAGTTGGACTTGCGCGTCGTAGTTGCTTGCTCAAGTGCTGATGAGTATCGTCATATGCCACGATTCTTGATGTATTGCCGCATGTTGATGTTGGAGATGATTCTAGTTTTACTTATCGTCACTTTAATTTCTGTTTAACAACTAAAATTGAAATAAGCGAGGCATCGGTGGGTGATAGAAAATATTTGGTTTCGAGCCCACTTGTGTCCGTAAGACCCCGAGTACTTGATACATGTTCCTTGATTTATCGCGCTATCCACATCCGGAGGTATATGGGACCCCGAGCGAGCTTGATTCGGTCTTATTTCTTGGGGCCACAAACTAGTTTGAGGTTTTATTTACGATCCACTTATGCCATGCTACTTTACGTATTTAAATTGTGCGAGGAGCACCTTTGTCTGTTAGGATCATGGCACGATTCATGATGTCGACAAGCCCAGCCACACTTTCGGGTTCCCGATCGTTCACGGCGTCCCCATAACCTTGAGCCCGTCTGGGTCACCGCTTCGTTCGGGATCTACTTAAGGGTGGCCCCTGAAATATTTCTGAATCTTGTGATTGTTCAGTCGTGAAAGCCTCGTTGGGTTTTGATTTGGTTTTTCCGAGGTTGATCGAGCGTGTGTTGCTATTGGTGCACCCCGGCCGGGTAAAACTTTCTGAAAGCCGTGTCCGCGGATATGGACGACTTGGAGCACAGTATCTCGATCATAGACAAGCATAACTAAAGTTTACTGCTATAAACTTGACTTATAATGACTAGTAATCAGCTTCACTACAATGGAATGGCTAATTAATACTGCCCACAATTGTTTGTTTGGTTGTCGCTTGCGACCATTGTACCTGACTAGTAAGTATGGCAACAACAACGGAAAGGCTGAATAAAAGTGCTAATAACTGTTGGGTTTCGGGTTATCTCATGCTATCTGTATCTGATTAGTAATTGTTGCAACGATAACGGAATGGTTAACTAAAAGTGCCCACTGTTTACTTTATCAGGACGATTATCTAAACCTGACTAGTAAAGTGCCGCAACTATAAATAATTAAATAAAACTGCCAACTGTGTGAGTTCCTCGGTTGACTTCCTCGATTGGTCTCGAGGGGGAATCGCCAGGATGGGTTTGTTTGGTGCTAGTATCAGGTTGGATCCGAATAGGACTTTCTTATCCCTCTCTGATTGACGCCAGTTGAATCGAGTCTCTAGAGGTTGTTAGTGCATGCTGCCGCTGCCTCTCAGTCCACCATACCTATGTAGGCGAGGACCACCGAATTCTAGCCTCGCCGTGTACTGGCCTCAGTACTGACGCTCCTTCTTTTTCCTTTGCCCTTTGTTGGCACCCCTTTTGTTTAAGCAGGTTGAGATCAACGCCGTTAGCAGGGTTACCCTTCCGGCTTGGCCTGGGCAGGGTTATGGACGCCATTGGTTATTCTTCAGGGCTCTTAGCCCCATTTGCTTCTTGTCCGTAGTCGGACGCTCTACCGTTTTCAAGGTGATTTGGATCTTTGTATAATATATCTGTATTCTTGACTCTTTGAGTCGCTGTTATATATATTTGTTCTGTGGGTCCCATCGAGGACTGTTGTGTAATGTTATTACTTCGTTTTCCACCCGCACGAAAGTGCCTGGTGGGCACCTTTGAATCATTTCTATGCGGGTTTGGCGAATTTTGCTCAAACTTGCATAGGTCCGATTCTGAGGGTGTTACACAAGGGGAGGGCACTATCCTACACGGTTTCACCGGAACGGGGAGTTTCCCCCTTATATAAGTCCAGAACCTTAGCTTTAGGTTACAGCGCACGCATGCGAAGGGGGACACATGCACCCAGGGACTAGGTTTTGCATGTTTCAACATAGCACCACACTTCCATGCATGTGCTAGGGCCACGTGCATGTCCTTGTAGGGGTTCGTAGCATGGAAAACAAAAAATTTCTACCGCATGCAAACAAACAAGCCAAGATCTATCTACTAGATTGTAGCAACGAGTCGATAGAGGAACTCACCCTCGAAGATTCCAAAGTGGTTAACGAGAGCAGATTCTCGTGGGTGATATAGCCGTACACTTGCCAATCTCAAGATCGCGTAGACGATCCTTCCGGTGTTGCGTTCCGGCAGCGCTTCCGCAGTCGGTCACACGTTCGGTACTCGATGAAAACCTTCCTCTCCCTTGTTCCAGTAGGCAGCGGAGGTTGTAGTACTCTCCTCGCGATTCCGGCAGCACGATGGTGTGGTACCGGAAGTAGAGGGGAGATCTCGCAAGGCTTCGCCTTAAGCCGGAGCGAGTATGGTGGAATATGAGAGAGGCCTTGGCGATCTAGGGTTTAGAGGCACCAAGGGATTTAGAGCAACCAGCATCTAGGGATTAGCTAGACGGAGGTTTAGAGGATATCTAGGGCAACCGCATCTAGAAGGGGGCGGGGGCTGGCCTAGGGTTTAGAGGGGCGCCGGCTAAGGGACAAGGTGTAGGGAGAGGGGGCGCCCCCTCCCTTTCTTTTATAGGTGGGAGGGGCGGCTAGGGCTAGCCGAGTCCTCCCCCAACTCCCTTGCTAGCCGGCGGTTTGGAGGAGAGAAGGGAAACCTTCTCTTCCCAGGTTTCCTTCTCTCCCTCCACTTCACAAAATAGCCGTTTGACTTTTCAAATTGGTGTTTGACTTTTCAAACTAGGATTTGATTAAACCCTTTATTTTGTTCAGCGATGACACCTAGTACATGATGCAATCATTCCAACATGTTATGACACATTCATGTACCCTTCCCCTCCGGAGTGCCGGACATTCTGGAACCTTCTAGAACATTCCCGATGAAAACACTGGAATCATTCACCAACTCCGAAACATGACTTTCCTTATATGAATCTTATTCTCCGGAGCATTCCGGATCTCCTCGTGATATCCCGGATCCCATCCGAGACTCCAAACAACATTCGCTCTCTTACTAAACATTCCATAACTACTCAACAACATCGAATCCTTAAGTGTGTCTCCCTACGGTTCGTGAATTATGCGGACATGACCGAGACACTTCTCCGATCAATAACCAATAGAGGAATCTGGAAATTCATATGGCTCCCACATATTTCTACGATTACTTTGCGATCGAATGAGCCACTTACATACGATACCAATTTCCCTTTGTCTCACGATAGTTTACTTATCCGAGGTTTTGATCGTCGGTATCTCTGCATAACTAGTTCAACCTCGTTACCGATAAGTACTCTTTTCTCGTTCCCGTGGTATGTGATCCCTTGTGAACCAGTCACATGCTTGCAAGCTAATTGGATGACATTCCACCGAGAGGGACCAGAGTATATCTATCCGTCATATGGATGGACAAATCCCACTCTTGATCCATGTGTCTCAACCCATACTTTCCGAATACTCAATGCCACCTTTATAACCACCTAGTTACGGTGTGGTGTTTGATGTCATCAAAGCATCCTTCCGGTGATGGTGATAAGCATGATCTCACGGTCGAAGGAATTAGGTTACTATGTATCAGAAAGCTTATAGCAAATGAACTATATTAAATGACTTGATCTTTATGCTACGCTTAACTATAGGAGTATGTCCATCACATCATTCTCATAATGATATGACCCTGTTGTTAATAACATCTCTATGTTCATGATCAGGAAACCATGATCATATATTAACCAACAAGCTAGTTTAACAAGAGGCTTTACTAGGGACTCTTTTATGTTTACAAATCACACAAGTATTAATGTTTCCTGTTAATACAATTATAGCATGGTATGTAAACATTTATCATAAGTATGAAGATATGATAATAAACACTTTATTATTGCCTCTTGGGCATATCTCCAGTAGTCTCCCACTTGCACCAGAGTCAATAATCTAGTTTCAAACCTTTGTGTATTCAACACCTATGGCTTACCGGTGTTGTATGTACACGATTGCTAGTGGTCAACTGATCCCCGGATCTGACACTTCCAGGTCCGTGTGTATTTGCATGTTTTTGCGTCTCTACGCATCACTCATTCTATAATGAGATGGCTTTGTATAAATTTGGTCCTTTGGTGAGACCTTTAGTTCTTTGGGGTTAAAACATGTTGATAATATTGTCGCACAATATATCTTCATAGTATTATCCCGTTGTGAACTACACCTAGTTTGATAACAAACTACTTGACACAAATGCCCTCTTTAGCTGCTATAATAGAAGTCATATACTCAGCCTTTTGTTGTAGTATCTGTCACAATGTCTTAACTTTGTAACTCATCCAAATCCATCATGGAACTTACTTTCCATCACATTGTGCCACCCTTAGTTTAGATTGAGATAAACTTAATTTGTACTTTGTGACAAAACTAGTATCAATGTAATTCATTTACAATGAACTAACCATCGATTTGTCACTTTGACAAAATAATATATTCTTAGTTCTTTTACAAGATTATAAGAATATCTTTACTATCGTCCAACAATCATCTTATGAATCATTATGTTATATGCTCATAACATTTAGAGCATAGGACATATCTGGATTTGTACATATCACAACATGATTGATATAAATACTCTTTGTGATTTCATACATCAAGTATCAATCTATACTTGAACCTTTGTTTCACTTACCAAGTGTCAATACACTTGAATATATCATCAATATTGAACTCATTCAATCCTTTCTGTGTGACAAGAACCTTTCTTGTAGTTTCTATAGTGAACTCATTCAATACATCATCTATGTACTTTCGGCACAACCATATTAGCGTCTATTGATGCCAAATATTTGGGTTTTGCCTAAGTCTTTCATCGGGATGAAATTCTTAATATGTGTTAATAAAAGATACATCATTTACAATCAACAATATGTCTTCCACATAATGTATTAGAAACATGTCTTAGCGCTCCCACTTAATTTCTTGCAAATGCAAGCATATTCATTGTCTCCGATGAATTTAAACTCCTTTAACAGTTTAATCATAGTGAAGATTCCGACTCCGCAATGCTTACTTCAACCATTGAAGTTTGCATATGCATTTAGCATCCTTTGAATTAACAAAACCCTTTGGACCGTGTCATGCACACGTCCTAGGTAACCCTTCTATTAGAAGAATTTGTTTTGTTTATCCAACACATAACAAAATTATATGTCGTGGTTGCTACATTAATCCGTCTAGACTAAATATCGCTATGAAAGATAAAATCTTGTCATAGTCAACCTTTGAACATTGTTGTGAACTCTTTCCCAACATGTCGACCATTTCATAGATGCGAAACATCCATGTCTATTTCTTTATAGATCCAAACACAACTGTAAGGTCTTACACCTTTCTCGAGGGTCCTTCAAGTTCAAAACTTGATTTCTCATGTATGGAACTATCACGGATTTTATGGCTTCAAGCCATTTGACGGAGTCAGGGCCCATCATCGCTTCTTTGCATGTAGTCGGTTCATTATTCTCAAATAATGATTCAACCCTCAAATCTTGGTATTTGATTGTTTACCCGACCTACTTGTTTCAATAGGAACTTAGACCTCCGTGACCACAACCTTTGAGACACGTGAGCCATGAGCATTGTTGCTTCCTCCGGAACACTTTTCGGCGCTGCGCAACTTTGATCATATATAGCTAAGGTTCTTTAAACCTTGTCAAAGTTCTATTGTCCTCCCACTTAACTTTTCACGGAAAATTCCTTCTCAAAGAAACTTGACGTTCTAAGCGACAAACATTTTTGTCTTTGGTGTTTATGGAGGAATTCTTAACAGTTATTCGAAAATAACATACAAAGACATGTTCATCTGATTTTGGTTGCAAACATCTTTCTTATGCATAGCATACCAATATTTAAGAAAGGACAACTTGGGTTTTATCCCAAACCATAACTTTATATGGTGTCAATTCAACGGATAATGATGGAGCTCTTTTCGGTGGAAAACTGATAGTCTCTAAAGCTTTTAATCTTTAAAATATAATGACAGTTTTATGAATTACACCTTTGATCTTACCATGTCAAACAAGGTTTAATCACATATCTCGAACGCTCCATACTCTTATGGTGTTTCGGGAAATGCAAATCCACGGAACTCTTATGGTTTAATCACATGTCTCGAATGCAAATCCTAGACGTTCCTCTGACATGGGTAGCCCAGCGTAGCACTCTCTTGTTTTGTGTTTGTTTAGGTCATATGATGATGTAAAACCATGTTGCTTCATAAGGGAAGGGCACTATCCTACCCGGTTTCACCGGAACAGGGAGTTTTCCCCTTATATAAGTCTAGAACCTTAGCTTTAGGTTACAGCGCACGCATGCGAAGGGGGACACATGCACCCGGGGACTAGGTTTTGCATGTTTCAACATAGCACCACACTTCCATGCATGTGCTAGGGCCACATGCAAGTCCTTGAGGTATTCCGACGCTCCACAGCGTGGTCTGCTGCGGAACCCTGATCTGTGGGCATCGGATCGTCTACCCCCCTAGATGTTCCTCTGACAGGGGTAGCACTCTCTTGTTTTGTGTTTGTTTAGGTCATATGATGATGTAAAACCATGTTGCTTCACAAGGGGAGGGCACTATCCTACCCGGTTTCACCGGAACAGGGAGTTTCCCCCTTATATAAGTCTAGAACCTTAGCTTTAGGTTATAGCGCACGCATGCGAAGGGGGACACATGCACCCGGGGACTAGGTTTTGCATGTTTCAACATAACACCACACTTCCATGCATGTGCTAGGGCCACATGCATGTACTTGAGGTGTTCCGACGCCCCGGAGCATGGTCTGCTGCGGAACCCTGATCTGTGGGCATCAGATCGTCTACCCCCCTAGACGTTCCTCTGACAGGGGTAGCCCGGCGTAGCACTCTCTTGTTTTGTGTTTGTTTAGGTCATATGATGATGTAAAACCATTTTGCTTCACAAGGGGAGGGCACTATCCTACCCGGTTTCACCGGAACGGGGAGTTTCCCCCTTATATAAGTCTAGAACCTTAGCTTTAGGTTACAGCGCACGCATGCGAAGGGGGACACATGCACCCCAGGACTAGGTTTTGCATGTTCAACATAGCACCACACTTCCATGCATGTGCTAGGTCCACATGCATGTCCTTGAGGTATTCCGACGCCCCGGAGCGTGGTCTACTGCGGAACCCTGATCTATGGGCATCGGATCGTCTACCCCCCTAGACGTTCCTCTGAGAGGGGTAGCCCGGCGTATCACTCTCTTGTTTTGTGTTTGTTTAGGTCATATGATGATGTAAAACCATTTTGCTTCACAAGGGGAGGGCACTATCCTACCCGGTTTCACCGGAACGGGGAGTTTCCCCCTTTTATAAGTCCAGAACCTTAGCTTTAGGTTACAGCGCACGCATGTGAAGGGGGACACATGCACCCCAGGACTAGGTTTTGCATGTTCAACATAGCACCACACTTCCATGCATGTGCTAGGTCCACATGCATGTCCTTGAGGTATTCCGACGCCCCGGAGCGTGGTCTACTGCGGAACCCTGATCTATGGGCATCGGATCGTCTACCCCCCTAGACGTTCCTCTGAGAGGGGTAGCCCGGCGTAGCACTCTCTTGTTTTGTGTTTGTTTAGGTCATATGATGATGTAAAACCTTGTTTCTTCACAAGGGAAGGGCACTATGCTACCCGGTTTCACCGGAACGGGGAGTTTTCCCCTTATATAAGTCCAAAACCTTAGCTTTAGGTTACAGCGCACGCATGCGAAGGGGCACACATGAACCCGGGGACTAGGTTTTGCATGTTTCAACATAGCACCACACTTTCATGCATGTGCTAGGGCCACATGCAAGTCCTTGAGGTATTCCGATGCCCCTGAGCGAGGTCTGCTGCGGAACCCTGATCTCTGGTCATCAGATCGTCTACCCCCCTAGACGTTCCTCTGACAGGTGGCACTCTCTTGTTTTTGTTTGTTTAGGTCATATGATGATGTAAAACCATGTTGCTTCACAAGGGGAGGGCACTATCCTACCCGGTTTCACGAAACAGGGAGTTTACCCCTTATATAAGTACAGAACCTTAGCTTTAGGTTATAGAGCACGCATGCAAAGGGGGACACATGCACCCAGGGACTAGGTTTTGCTTGTTTCAACATAGCACCACACTTCCATGGATGTTCTAGGGCCACATGCATGTCCTTGAGGTGTTTTGACGCCCCGGAGCGTGGTCTGCTGCGCAACCCGGATCTCTGGGCATCAGATCGTCTACCCCCTAGACGTTCCTCTGACAGGGGTAGCCCGGAGTAGCACTCTCTTGTTTTGTGTTTGTTTAGGTCATATGATGATGTAAAACCATGTTGCTTCACAAGGGGAGAGCACTATCCTACCCGGTTTCACCGAAACAGGGAGTTTCCCCCTTATATAAGTCCAGAACTTTAGCTTTAGGTTACAACGCACGCATGCGAAGGGGGACACATGCACCCGGGGACTAGGTTTTGCATGTTTCAACATAGAACCACACTTCCATGCATATGCTGGGGCCACATGCAAGTCCTTGAGGTATTCCGACGCCCCGGAGCGTGGTCTCCTGCGGAACCCTGATCTGTGGGCATCAGATCGTCTACCCAGATAGATGTTCCTATGATAGGGGTAGCACTCTCTTGTTTTGTGTTTGTTTAGGTCATATGATTTTCTAAAACCATGTTGCTTCACAAGGGGAGGGCACTATCCTACCTAGTTTCACCGGAACAGGGAGTTTCCCCCTTATATAAGTCCACAACCTTAGCTTTAGGTTACAGCGCACGCATGCGAAGGGTGACACATGCACCAGGGGACTAGGTTTTGCATGTTTAAACATAGCACCACACTTCCATGCATGTGCTAGGGCCACATGCATGTCCTTGAGGTATTCCGACGCCCCGGAGCGTAGTCTGCTGCGGAACCCTGATCTGTGGGCATCAGATCGTCTACCCCCCTAGATGTTCCTCTGACAGGGGTAGCCCGCCGTAGCACTCTCTTGTTTTGTGTTTCTTTAGGTCATATGATGATGTAAAACCATGTTGCTTTACAAGGGGAGGGCACTATCCTACCCGGTTTCACCGGAACAGGGAGTTTCCCTCTTATATTAGTCCAGAACCTTAGCTTTAGGTTATAGCGCACGCATGCGAAGGGGGACACATGCACCCAAGGACTAGGTTTTGCTTGTTTCAACATAGCACCACACTTCCATGCATGTGCTAGGGCCACATGCAAGTCCTTGAGGTATTCCGACGCCCCGGAGCGTGGTTTGCTGCGGAACCCTGATCTGTGGGCATCAGATCGTCTACCCAGATAGATGTTCCTCTGACAGGGGTAGCACTCTCTTGTTTTGTGTTTGTGTAGGTCATATGATGATGTAAAACCATGTTGCTTCACAAGGGGAGGGCACTATCCTACCTAGTTTCACCGGAACAGGGAGTTTCCCCCTTATATAAGTCCACAACCTTAGCTTTAGGTTACAGCGCACGCATGCGAAGGGTGACACATGCACCAGGGGACTAGGTTTTGCATGTTTCAACATAGAACCACACTTCCATGCATGTTCTAGGGCCAGATGCAAGTCATTGAGGTATTCTGACGCCCCGGAGCGTGGTCTGCTGCGGAACCCTGATCTGTGGGCATCAGATCGTCTACCCCCCTAGACGTTCCTCTGACAGGTAGCACTCTCTTGTTTTTGTTTGTTTAGGTCATATGATGATGTAAAACCATGTTGCTTCACAAGGGGAGGGCACTATCCTACCCGGTTTCACCAGAACAGGGAGTTTACCCCTTATATAAGTCCAGAACCTTAGCTTTAGGTTATAGCGCACGCATGCGAAGGAGGACACGTGCACTCGGGGACTAGGTTTTGCATGTTTCAACATAGCACCACACTTCCATGCATGTGCTAGGGCCACATGCATGTCCTTGAGGTGTTCTGACGCCCCGGAGCGTGGTCTGCTGCGAAACCCGGATCTCTGGGCATCAGATCGTCTACCCCCTAAATGTTCCTCTGACAGGGATAGCCCGGCATAGCACTCTCTTGTTTTGTGTTTGTTTATGTCATATGATGATGTAAAACCATGTTGCTTCACAAGGGTAGGGCACTATCCTACCCGGTTTCACCGGAACACGGAGTTTCCCTCTTATATAAGTCCAGAACCTTAGCTTTAGGTTACAGCGCACGCATGCGAAGGGGGACACATGCACCCGGGGACTAGGTTTTGCTTGTTTCAACATAGCACCACACTTCCATGCATGTGCTAGGGCCACATGCAAGTCCTTGAGGTATTCCGACGCCCCGGAGCGTGGTCTGCTGCGGAACCCTGATCTGTGGGCATCAGATCGTGTACCCAGATAGATGTTCCTCTGACAGGGGTAGCACTCTCTTGTTTTGTGTTTGTTTAGGTCATATGATAATGTAAAACCATGTTGCTTCACAAGGGGAGGGCACTATCCTACCCAGTTTCACCGGAACAGGGAGTTTCCCCCTTATATAAGTCCACAACCTTAGCTTTAGGTTACAGCGCACGCATGCGAAGGGTGACACAAGCACCAGGGGACTAGGTTTTGCATGTTTAAACATAGCACCACACTTCCATGCATGTGCTAGGGCCACATGCATGTCCTTGAGGTATTCCGACGCCCCGGAGCGTAGTCTGCTGCGGAACCCTGATCTGTGGGCATCAGATCGTCTACCCCCCTAGATGTTCCTCTGACAGGGGTAGCCCGCCGTAGCACTCTCTTGTTTTGTGTTTCTTTAGGTCATATGATGATGTAAAACCATGTTGCTTTACAAGGGGAGGGCACTATCCTACCCGGTTTCACCGGAACAGGGAGTTTCCCTCTTATATTAGTCCAGAACCTTAGCTTTAGGTTATAGCGCACGCATGCGAAGGGGGACACATGCACCCAAGGACTAGGTTTTGCTTGTTTCAACATAGCACCACACTTCCATGCATGTGCTAGGGCCACATGCAAGTCCTTGAGGTATTCCGACGCCCCGGAGCGTGGTCTGCTGCGGAACCCTGATATGTGGGCATCAGATCGTCTACACAGATAGATGTTCCTCTGACAGGGGTAGCACTCTCTTGTTTTGTGTTTGTGTAGGTCATATGATGATGTAAAACCATGTTGCTTCACAAGGGGAGGGCACTATCCTACCTAGTTTCACCGGAACAGGGAGTTTCCCCCTTATATAAGTCCACAACCTTAGCTTTAGGTTACAGCGCACGCATGCGAAGGGTGAAACATGCACCAGGGGACTAGGTTTTGCATGTTTCAACATAGAACCACACTTCCATGCATGTTCTAGGGCCAGATGCAAGTCCTTGAGGTATTCCGACGCCCCGGAGCGTGGTCTGCTGCGGAACCCTGATCTGTGGGCATCAGATCGTCTACCCCCCTAGACGTTCCTCTGACAGGTAGCACTCTCTTGTTTTTGTTTGTTTAGGTCATATGATGATGTAAAACCATGTTGCTTCACAAGGGGAGGGCACTATCCTACCCGGTTTCACCAGAACAGGGAGTTTACCCCTTATATAAGTCCAGAACCTTAGCTTTAGGTTATAGCGCACGCATGCGAAGGAGGACACGTGCACTCGGGGACTAGGTTTTGCATGTTTCAACATAGCACCACACTTCCATGCATGTGCTAGGGCCACATGCATGTCCTTGAGGTGTTCTGACGCCCCGGAGCGTGGTCTGCTGCGAAACCCGGATCTCTGGGCATCAGATCGTCTACCCCCTAAATGTTCCTCTGACAGGGATAGCCCGGCATAGCACTCTCTTGTTTTGTGTTTCTTTATGTCATATGATGATGTAAAACCATGTTGCTTCACAAGGGTAGGGCACTATCCTACCCGGTTTCACCGGAACACGGAGTTTCCCTCTTATATAAGTCCAGAACCTTAGCTTTAGGTTACAGCGCACGCATGCGAAGGGGAACACATGCACCCGGGGACTAGGTTTTGCTTGTTTCAACATAGCACCACACTTCCATGCATGTGCTAGGGCCACATTCAAGTCCTTGAGGTATTCCGACGCCCCGGAGCGTGGTCTGCTGCGGAACCCTGATCTGTGGGCATCAAATCATCTACCCAGATAGATGTTCCTCTGACAGGGGTAGCACTCTCTTGTTTTGTGTTTTTTTAGGTCATATGATGATGTAAAACCATGTTGCTTCACAAGGGGAGGGCACTATCCTACCCAGTTTCACCGGAACAGGGAGTTTCCCCCTTATATAAGTCCAAAACCTTAGCTTTGGGTTACAGAACACGCATGCGAAGGGGGACACATGCACCCGGGGACTAGGTTTTGCATGTTTAAACATAGCACCACACTTCCATGAATGTTCTAGGGCCACATGCAAGTCCTTGAGGTATTCCGACGCCCCGGAGCATGGTCTACTGCGGAACCCTGATCTGTGGGCATCAGATCGTCTACCCCCCTAGACGTTCCTCTGACAGGTAGCACTCTCTTGTTTTTGTTTGTTTAGGTCATATGATGATGTAAAACCATGTTGCTTAACAAGGGGAGGGAACTATCCTACCCGGTTTCACCGGAACAGGGATTTACCCCTTATATAAGTCCAGAAGCTTAGCTTTAGGTTATAGCGCACGCATGCGAAGGGGGACACGTGCACTCGGGGACTAGGTTTTGCATGTTTCAACATAGCACCACACTTCCATGGATGTGCTAGGGCCACATGCATGTCCTTGAGGTGTTCTGACGCCCCAGAGCGTGGTCTGCTGCGGAACCCGGATCTCTGGGCATCAAATCGTCTACCCCCTAGACGTTCCTGTGACAGGGGTAGCCCGGTGTAGAACTCTCTTGTTTTGTGTTTGTTTAGGTCATATGATGATGTAAAACCATGTTGCTTCACAAGGGGAGGGCACTATCCTACCCGGTTTCACCGGAACAGGGAGTTTCCCTCTTATATAAGTCCAGAACCTTAGCTTTAGGTTATAGCGCACGCATACAAAGGGGGACACATGCACCCGGGGACTAGGTTTTGCTTGTTTCAACATAGCACCACACTTACATGCATGTGCTAGGGCCACATGCAAGTCCTTGAGGTATTCCGACGCCCCGGAGTGTGGTCTGCTGCGGAACCCTGATCTGTGGGCATCAGATCGTCTACCCAGATAGATGTTCCTCTGACAGGGGTAGCACTCTCTTGTTTTGTGTTTGTTTAGGTCATATGATGATGTAAAACCATGTTTCTTCACAAGGGAAGGGCACTATCCTACCCAGTTTCACCGGAACAGGGAGTTTCCCCCTTATATAGGTCCACAACCTTAGCTTTAGGTTACAGCGCACGCATGCGAAGGGTGACACATTGTAACACCCTCATAATCGGACCTATGCAAGTTTTAGCGAAACCCGCCAAACCCGCATAGAAACGATTCAAAGGTGCCCACCAGGCACTTACGTGCGGGTGGAAAACGAAGTAATAACATTACACAACAGTCCTCGATGGGACCCATGCACGAGAGATATATATAACGACTCCATGAGTCAAGAATACATATAATATACAAAGATCCAAATCACCTTGAAAGCGATAGGCGTCCAGCTACGGACAAGATGCAAATGGGGCTAAGAGCCCTCAAGAATAACCAATGGCGTCCATAACCTGCCTGTGCCAAGCCGGAAGGGTAACCACGCTAACGGCGTTGAACTCAAAACTGCTTAAACAAAAGGGGTGCCACAAAGGGCAAAGGAAAAGAGGAGCGTCGATCGAGGCCAAGACACGGCGAGACTAGAATTCGGTCCTCGCCTACATAGGTATGGTGGATCAAGCGGCGGCAAAGATGCACTAAACAACCTATAGAGACTCGGACAATCTGGCGGCGATCGAGAGGGTAAGAGAGACCTAATCGGAACCAACCTGAATCTAACACCAAACAAACCCATCCCGGTATTTCCCCTCGAGACCAAACGAGGAAGTCCACCGAGGAACTCACACGGTTGGCGCTTTTACTTATTCGATTATCGCCAGCAATTACTAGTCGTAAAGATAGTCGTCCCGATAAAATAAGCGAAGGCACTTTTAGTTAATCATTCCGTTATAGTTGCGACACTTACTAGTCAAATACATTTAGCATGAGATAACCCAAAACCCAGCAGTTGTTGGTAATTTTATTTAGCCATTCCGTTGTAGTTGCAATACTTATTAGTCAGGTACAATGGTCGCAAGCGACAACTCAAGCAAGCAATTGTGGGCAGTTTTATTGATTCATTCCATTATAGTGAAGCTGATTACTAGTCATTATAAAGTCAAATTTATAGCACTACTTTAGTTATAGTTGTCTATGATCGAGATACTGTGCTCCAAGTCGTCCATAACCGCGGACACGGCTTTCAGAAAGTTTTACCCCGGTGCACCAATAGCAACACACGCTCGATCAACCTCGGAAAAACCAAATCAAAACCCAACGAGGCTTTCACGACAAAGCAATCACAGGATTCAGAAATATTTCAGGGGGCCACCCCATTAAGCTACCCGCCACGAAGTTAGCTGACTCCGAAACGGACTCAAGGTTTGGGTATACGGCTGTGAACGACTGGGAACCCAAAACTGGGCTTGTCGACACCACGGAATCGTGTCCCGATCCTAAAAAGTACAGGTGCTATCTGTCGCACAATTTAAATAAAGCAGTAAAGCATGACATAAGTACAGGATAGTAAATAAAACCTCAAACTAGTTTGTGGCCCCAAGAAATAAGACTGAATCAAGCTCTGGCTCAGGGGGGTCCCATATACCTCCCGGATGTGGATAGCGCGATAAATCAAGGAACAGGTATCAAGTACTCGGGGTCCTACGGGACACAAGTGGGCGTTCGGAAACCAAATATTATCTATCACCCACCGATGCCTCTGCTTACTTCAAGTTTAGTTGTTAAACAGGAATTAAAGTGAACGATAAGTAAAGCCAGGATCATCTCCAACATCAAACATGCGGCAATACTCCAACAACTGTGGCACTTGACAACACGCA
The DNA here is from genome assembly GCA_030063025.1 of Avena longiglumis. Lineage (NCBI taxonomy): Eukaryota > Viridiplantae > Streptophyta > Magnoliopsida > Poales > Poaceae > Avena > Avena longiglumis. The sequence continues at coordinate 446,728,665 of CP125974.1, read as the reverse complement.
ACAGCACTTGAGCAAGCGACTACGACGCGCAAGTCCAAACTATCTACCAAGCAACAGGTAATAGGAAGTGGCCATGGCAATATAAGGCTGCAAGGGATATCACGGGTACGAAAAACTAGAGCATCGCAACACAGATAGCAATAGATCATCAGGAGGGAATAAATACTATAAAAGTAAGATAGGTAGAAAAGGGGGGGAGATGCTCGCCTGAAAACATTGTCGAAGGTTCAACCGAAGATCGGGGCGAAGCTCACATCAACTCAACGGCCTTATCCGCGAAGAAGCAAAACACTAGAAGAAACACCGGATGCAATATTTAATACCACGGCAGAAGATCGGCATGATGCATGTATGATGTATGGCATGGCAAAGATGCGATGCGATTAGGTCATATTAAGTGGAACCGGGGTCCCATCAATTAATTAGATGGTTCAAGTTATTTAGAACCCCCGCAATTTAAATGTTGTTTTAGCATGGCAAAAGATAGCACCGGTTCGCTACACAAATTTAAATGAGGCCAATATAAGGCTAGCTTTGCCCGCATATGGGCCCCATATTTAATTATTAGGTGAATCGGCAGAAGGCCCCCAAACCACATGATATGCATGCGAGATGAATGATTTAATATGCAACAATTGTATTATATTATAAAATAGGGTTTCGGGAAGGGGTTCACACATTAGGGTTCGACGAACTTGGGGTTCCGGGGTTCGGGGTTCGGTCTCGGGGTTCAGGGTTCGACTGAAGCGTTCTCGGACTCCGGGAATAGTTCTTGTCGCATCCGTGGTGGCCGGGCCATGTTGTCGGTCTTGTCGTCTCACGCGGAGATCTTGGCGTTCCGGGTGGGAGTACTTGGTCTGCGCCCGGACTCACCACAGTTCTTGCCGTTCTTGTCGTTATGGCTCTTGTCGTCCGCTACCGAGTCGGTCTTGGCGTCCGGGGGTTCGGTCTTCGAGATCCGACGGTGTCTTGGCGTCCCATGGAGGCATCCTTGGTGCTCCGTGTCGAAGGCATCGGGGTCTCCGGGGTTCGACAGGGTTCGTCGAGGATCGGTCTCCGGGATCGGGATCTGGGGTTCGAAGAAGGGCTCGGGGACAGACGACGGTGAACGGAGGCGGGCACGGGCGGCAGGCAGACGGGCCAGAGATCGCGGGAGGCTTGGCGAGGGGAGACGGCAGCAACGCCAGGAGGGGCGGGGTCGGCGCTGTCTCGGGGAGCTCGGAGGGAGGGCGCATGGCGGGGGCGAGGGAGGTCGCGGTTGGTCGGCCGGGCGGCGGGCGGAGCTCACGAGGGGAGGCGACGGCGAGGTTAGCGGTGGAGGCGGGACGGCCGGGGAAGGCGGCTTGAGCCGGCGAGGGAGGCGCGGTCGCTGACGGCGCGGGCGAGGGTGGCCGGAGGACGGCCGAGATCGCGAGGACGCGCCGCGCTGGCGCAGAGGCGCGGCGCAGGGGAGGCGGAGGTCGCGTGGGCGCGCGACTCGGGCGAGATGCGGCGACGCTTCGCGGGCGGTGGAGGTGGCCGGGATGGGAAGAGATGGTGGCGCGGGCGGCCGGAGGGAGCTTGCGGGTTAGGGGAAGAAGGCGGCGTGGCGACGGTGATGGCGGCGACGGACGGCGTTGTGGGAGGCGAGCGGTGGAGCACGGCGGTGGCGGGCGGCCGGGAGCGGTGGTTGGCGGCGCCGGAGGCGGGCGGGGCGAGCTGCAGCGGCGGGGTCCGCGGAGCTCGGTGCGGAGGCGGAGGTGAGGGTGGTGGTGGGACGCGAGGGGCGGCGGTGGAGGTGAGCAGAGGCGGGCGGGGCGCTGCGTCGGGTGGGGAAGAAGGGGCTGCGGGGGGGAGAGAGGAGAGGGTGGGGGGCACGCGGGGCCAGGGGTGGGACCGGGTGCGGGGTCCACGCGGGTGGGCCGCGGTGGACCGCGTGGGGCGCGCGGGTGGGACCCGGGGAGGAGAGAGAGGGTGAGGGGGTGGCTGAGAGGGAAGAGGTGGGACTGACGGGTGGGGTCAGGGGCGGTGGGGGCCCCAGGGGTAAGGGAGAGGTTTAGGAGAGTGGGTAGAATGGCTAGGGTGAGAAAAGGGGAGAGGGTGGGCTGGTGGATCGGTGAGGTGGCAGGTGGGTAGGAAAAGGGTGAGAGGGTGAGGTGGCGAGTTGTGAGTGGTGGGTAGGTTTGGTTTGGGTAGGAATAGGATTTAGAGGGGGCTGATTTAAAAAGTGTGTTTGTTTGGGTTTTGTTTATTTTAAAACTAGGCCATTTTGCAAACAGTTTTTAGACAAATAAAATCTCCGATTCGATCGGGGTTTTGTGTTTGAAAATAAGAGGGGTATTTGTATAAATCAAAACTAGGATTTTCAAAATAATGCAGACAAATAATGCATGATGATGACGATGCAATGCACAAAAACAGCGCGATTTTCTAGTAGTGGTTTTGCGGGATGCCACACACATGCACCAGGGGATTAGGTTTTGCATGTTTCAACATAGCACCACACTTCCATGCATGTGCTAGGGCCACATGCAAGTCCTTGAGGTATTTCGACGCCCTGGAGCGTGGTTTGTTGCGGAACCTTGATCTGTGGGCATCGGATCGTCTACCCCCCTAGACGTTCCTCTAACAGGTAGCACTCTCTTGTTTTTGTTTGTTTAGGTCATATGATGATGTAAAACCATGTTGCTTCACAAGGGGAGGGCACTATCCTACCCGGTTTTACCAGAACAGGGAGTTTACCCCTTATATAAGTCCAGAACCTTAGCTTTAGGTTATAGCGCACGCATGCGAAGGGGGACACGTGCACTCGGGGACTAGGTTTTGCATGTTTCAACATAGCACCACACTTCCATGCATGTTCTAGGGCCACATGCATGTCCTTGAGGTGTTCTGACGCCCCGGAGCGTGGACTGCTGTGAAACCCGGATCTCTGGGCATCAGATCGTCTACACCCTAGACGTTCCTCTGACAGGGATAGCCCGGAATAGCACTCTCTTGTTTTGTGTTTTTTTAGGTCATATGATGATGTAAAACCATGTTGCTTCACAAGGGTAGGGCACTATCCTACCCGGTTTCACCGTAACACGGAGTTTCCCTCTTATATAAGTCCAGAACCTTAGCTTTAGGTTACAGCGCACGCATGCGAAGGGGAACACATGCACCCGGGGACTAGGTTTTGCTTGTTTCAACATAGCACCACACTTCCATGCATGTGCTAGGGCCACATTCAAGTCCTTGAGGTATTCCGACGCCCGGGCGTCTGCTGCGGAACCCTGATCTGTGGGCATCAAATCATCTACCCAGATAGATGTTCCTCTGACAGGGGTAGCACTCTCTTGTTTTGTGTTTTTTTAGGTCATATGATGATGTAAAACCATGTTGCTTCACAAGGGGAGGGCACTATCCTACCCAGTTTCACCGGAACAGGGAGTTTCCCCCTTATATAAGTCCACAACCTTAGCTTTAGGTTACAGCGCACGCATGAGAAGGGTGACACATGCACCAGGGGACTAGGTTTTGCATGTTTCAACATCGCACCACACTTCCATGCATGTGCTAGGGCCACATGCAAGTCCTTGAGGTATTCCGACGCCCCGGAGCGCGGTGTGCTGCGGAACCCTGATCTGTGGGCATCGGATCGTCTACCCCCCTAGACGTTCCTCTGACAGGTAGCACTCTCTTGTTTTTGTTTGTTTAGGTCATATGATGATGTAAAACCATGTTGCTTCACAAGGGGAGGGCACTATCCTACCCAGTTTCACCGGAACATGGATTTACCCCTTATATAAGTCCAGAAGCTTAGCTTTAGGTTATAGCGCACGCATGCGAAGGGGGACACGTGCACTCGGGGACTAGGTTTTGCATGTTTCAACATAGCACCACACTTCCATGGATGTGCTAGGGCCACATGCATGTCCTTGAGGTGTTCTGACGCCCCGGAGCGTGGACTGCTGCGGAACCCGGATCTCTGGGCATCAAATTGTTTATCCCCTAGACGTTCCTCTGACAGGGATAGCCCGGCATAGCACTCTCTTGTTTTGTGTTTGTTTAGGTCATATGATGATGTAAAACCATGTTTCTTCACAAGGGGAGGGCACTATCCTACCCGGTTTCACCGGAACAGGGAGTTTCCCCCTTATATAAGTCCAGAACCTTAGCTTTAGGTTACAACGCACGCATGCGAAGGGGGACACATGCACCCGGGGACTAGGTTTTGCATGTTTAAACATAGCACCACACTTCCATGCATGTGCTAGGGCCACATGCATGTCCTTGAGGTATTCCGACGCCCCGGAGCGTGGTCTGCTGCGGAACCCTGATCTGTGGGCATCAGATCGTCTACCTCCTAGACGTTCCTCTAACAGGGGTAGTCCGGCGTAGCACTCTCTTGTTTTGTGTTTATTTAGGTCATATGATGATGTAAAACCATGTTGCTTCACAAGGGGAGGGCACTATCCTACCCGGTTTCACCGGAACATGGTGTTTCCCTCTTATATAAGTCCAGAACCTTAGCTTTAGGTTACAGCGCACGCATGCGAAGGGGGACACATGCACACGGGGACTAGGTTTTGCTTATTTCAACATAGAACCACACTTCCATGCATGCGCTAGGTCCACATGCAAGTCCTTGAGGTATTCCGACGCCCCAGAGCGTGGTCTGCTGCGGAACCCTGTTCTGTGGGCATCGGATCGTCTACCCCCCTAGACGTTCCTCTGACAGGGGTAGAACAGCATGGCACTCTCTTGTTTTGTGTTTGTGTAGGTCATATGATGATGTAAAACCATGTTGCTTCACAAGGGTAGGGCACTATCCTACCCGGTTTCACCGAAACAGGGAGTTTCCCCCTTATATAAGTCCAGAACCTTAGCTTTAGGTTACATTGCACGCATGCGAAGGGGGACATGCACCCGGGGACTAGGTTTTGCATGTTTCAACATATCACCACACTTCCATGCATGTGCTAGGGCCACATGCAAGTCCTTGAGGTATTCTGACGCTCCAGAGCGTGGTCTGCTGCGGAACCCTGATCAGTGGGCATCGGATCTGCTACCCCCCTAGACGTTCCTCCAACAGGCGTAGCGCGGCATAGCACTCTCTTGTTTTGTGTTTGTTTAGGTCATATGATGATGTAAAACCATGTTGCTTCACAAGGGAAGGGCACTATCCTACCCGGTTTCACCGGAACGGGGAGTTTCCCCCTTATATAAGTCGAGAACCTTAGCTTTAGGTTACAGCGCACGCATGCGAAGGGGGAAACATGCACCCGGGGACTAGGTTTTGCATGTTTCAACATAGCACCGCACTTCCATGCATGTGCTAGCGCCACATGCATGTCCTTGAGGTATTCCGACGCCCCGAAGCATGGTCGGTTGCGGAACCCGGATCTCTGGGCATCAGATCGTCTACCCCCTAGACGTTCCTCTGACAGGGATAGCCTGGCTTAGCACTCTCTTGTTTTGTTTTTGTTTAGGTCATATGATGATGTAAAACCATGTTTCTTCACAAGGGTAGGGCACTATCCTACCCGGTTTCACCGGAACAGGGAGTTTCCCTCTTATATAAGTCCTGAACCTTAGCTTTAGGTTACAGCGCACGCATGCGAAGGGGGACACATGCACCCGGGGACTAGGTTTTGCATGTTTAAACATAGCACCACACTTCCATGCATGTGCTAGGGCCACATGCAAGTCCTGGAGGTATTCCGACGCCCTAGAGCGTGGTCTGCTGCGGAACCCTGATCAGTGGTTATTGGATCGTCTATCCCCCTAGACGTTCCTCTAACAGGCGTAGCCCGGCATAGCACTCTCTTGTTTTGTGTTTGTTTAGGTCATATGATGATTTAAAACCATGTTGCTTCACAAGGGGAGGGCACTATCCTACCCGGTTTCACCGGAACAGGGAGTTTCCCCCTTATATAAGTCCAGAACCTTAGCTTTAGGTTAAAGCGCACGCATGCGAAGGGGGACACATGCACCCTGGGACTAGGTTTTGCATGTTTCAACATAGCACCACACTTCCATGCATGTGCTAGCACCACATGCATGTCCTTGAGGTATTCCGACGCCCCGGAGCGTGGTCGGCTGCGGAACCCTGATCTATGGGCATCGGATCGTCTACCCCCCTTGACGTTCCTGTGACAGGGGTAGCCCGGTGTAGCACTCTCTTTTTTTGTTTGTTTAGGTCATATGATGATGTAAAACCATGTTGCTTCACAAAGGGAGGGCACTATCCAACCCGGTTTCACCGGAACAGGGAGTTTCCCTCTTATATAAGTCTAGAACCTTAGCTTTAGGTTACAGCGCACGCATGCGAAGGGGGACACATGCACCCGGGGACTAGGTTTTGCATGTTTAAACATAGCACCACACTTCCATGCATGTGCTAGGGCCACATGCAAGTCCTTGAGGTATTCCGACGCCCCAGAGCGTGGTCTGCTGCGGAAACCTGATCTATGGGCATCAGATCGTCTACCCCCTAGACGTTCCTCTGAAAGGGGTAGCACTCTCTTGTTTTGTGTTTGTTTAGGTAATATGATGATGTAAACCATGTTTCTTCACAAGGGGAGGGCACTATCTACCCGGTTTCACCGGAACAGGGAGTTTCCCCCTTATATAAGTACAGAACCTTAGCTTTAGGTTATAGCGCACGCATGCGAAGGGGGACACATGCACCCGGGGACTAGGTTTTGCATGTTTCAACATAGAACCACACTTCCATGCATGTGCTAGGGCCACATGCATGTACTTTAGGTGTTCCGACGCCCCGGAGCGTGGTCTGCTGCGGAACCCTGATATGTGGGCATCAGATCGTCTACCCCCCTAGACGTTCCTCTGACAGGGGTAGCCCGGCGTAGCACTCTCTTGTTTTGTGTTTTTTTAGGTCATATGATGATGTAAAACCATGTTCCTTCACAAGGGGAGGGCACTATCCTACCCGGTTTCACCGGAAGAGGTAGTTTCCCCCTTATATAAGTCCAGAACCTTAGCTTTAGGTTACAGCGCACGCATGGGAAGGGGGACACATGCACCCGGGGACTAGGTTTTGCATGTTTCAACATAGAAACACACTTCCGTGCATGTGCTAGGGCCACATGCATGTCCTTGAGGTATTCTGACACCCCGGAGCGTGGTCTGCTGCGGAACCCTGATCTGTGGGCATCGGATTGTGTGCCCCCCTAGACGTTCCTCTGACAGGGGTAGCCCGGCATAGCACTCTATTGTTTTGTGTTTTTTTAGGTCATATGATGATGTAAAACCATGTTGCTTCACAAGAGGAGGGCACTATCCTACCCGGTTTTACCGGAACAGGGAGTTTCCCCCTTATATAAGTCCAGAACCTTAGCTTTAGGTTACAGCGCACGCATGCGAAGGGGGACACATGCACCCGAGGACTAGTTTTTGCATGTTTCAACATAGCACCACACTTCCATGCATGTGATAGGGCCACATGCATGTCCTTGAGGTATTCCGACGCCCTGGAGCGTGGTCTGCTGCAGAACCTTGATCTGTGGGCATCGAATCGTCTACGCCCTAGACGTTCCTTTGACAGGGGTAGCCCGGCATAGCACTCTCTTGTTTTGTGTTTGTTTAGGTCATATGATGATGTAAAACTATGTTGCTTAATAAGGGGAGGGCACTATCCTACCCGGTTTCACCGGAACAGGGAGTTTCCCCCTTATATAAGTCCAGAACCTTAGCTTTAGGTTACAGCGCACGCATGCGAAGGGGGACACATGCACCCGGGGACTAGGTTTTGCATATTTCAACATAGCACCACACTTCCATGCATGTGCTAGGGCCACATGCAACTCCTTGAGGTATTCCGACGCCCCGGAGCGTGGTCTGCTATGGAACCCTGATATGTGGGCATCTGATCATCTACACCCCTAGACGTTCCTCTGACAGGGGTAGCCCGACATAGCACTCTCTTGTTTTGTGTTTGTTTAGGTCATATGATGATGTAAAACCATATGAAGGGGATACATGCACCCGGCGAAAGAGATGGAGACTGCTATCCGGGCGGTACAAACAACTAGAATCGGAGTACAAATAATATATATACACATTAAATTATTGGGAGTAATTAATAAGTTAGTATAAAATATATGACTAAAATTAAATGGAAAAATAAATTTGAAGGGATAATCCCAACCAATCCCTGTAGTATACAAACAATCTAAGGCGCAACAAAAAAATTATATGGCTAAGCCGTCGTTACAGCCCACCCAATTCAGGCGTGTGGGGGGGGGCACGTGGCGCATAAGGCTACGCCGACGGCCCGGCCGTCGGCACAGCTTCGCCACCAAACGGCGTTTGCGTTGCCATGTCTGAGACGGGTCTACGCCGAGGGCCACAAGTTCGCCGAGGGTCACCGTCGGCCTATCTTTCTCGACTACGCCGACGGCTTGGCTGTGCCGAGGGCCACCATCGGCACATGTTTCTACGCCGACAGCCATATCTACGCCGACGACCTGGCGTGGGGGCTGGCCTGGGAGGCAGCTACGCCGACGGCCCCGACATTTGGCCGTCGGCGTAGCATACCGGCCGTCGGCGCCTACAAAATTTCCTGTAGTGGGGCTTCGATTGAGAGATTGAGGTATGTGGGAATGTGCGATCAGTTTGGAAGAGATAGACGACCGATCAGAAATTCATCCCGTGTCTTGCACGCGATTAGGCTCGATGATGTGACGACGTACAATTGGAGCTGCCTCTTGTCGAACTCGTCGGTTCATGCTGCTACTCTAGGGTTTCGATCACCGGTAGAAAAAGGGGCTTCGATTCGATCCCGAGTCCAACACTAGTCCTGATTTGTTACGGGCTGGTACTAGTGCTCACACTAGTCCCGGTTCGTATAGTTTTTAGCCGCTAGGAGCCCGAGAAAGCTCTAGTCTCGGGTGTTTCGGATATTTAGTCCTGGTTCGTTATACGACCCGGGAGTAATAGGGTGCGGACGCGCGCAACACCCTTTAGTCCCGGTTGGTGTCTCTAATCAAGACTAAAGCAACACCCTCTAGTTCCGGACCGAGACATAAACAGGGATTAAAAAATCTGGCAATTTTTGTTTGGCGGGTTCTGCCACGGCAGGAAAACAGGCAAAAATCCTGCTACGGCAGGACATTTTTGTCCACCACACCCACTCTCCCTAAGATCGCCTTTTCTAGTTTCAAAAGCATGCCATAAAATTATAAAAAATATAAAAATAAAGTCTTTTTAACTGTAGTTATATTAAGTGATCTAGTTTTTACGAAAATTAACAAATATGAATTTTCGACATACTTTGCCAAAAATTGTCATGAAAAGTTCAAATTATAACTTTTGCGTACGATGTCAGAAAAAACGTACGACCTATCAAAATGTGCGGAAAAAAAATTTGAGTTCGTTTTTTTAGATTTTTCTAGATATTTTTAGATTTTTTAAAATTCCAAAAGGAAACAAGTTATTTAAAAAATTATATTTTTTAGCAAAATTTTTATGCCATATTTAGATTCCTCAAATTTTTCTGATAATAATGGATATATTATTTGTTGAATTTTGATTTATAGATTTAAAGATATTATTTATGCCATATTGAATGAATAAATGGCAAAAAATGAATAAAATATTATTTTAATTAGTTTTTTACTTTCATTTGATTAAAATATTATTAATGCTTATTTATTGTTGTTTACTTAAATAGTTGTTTGTAATTTTGAAACATAAAAATGTATGACATATTGATATGGACTAATAGGATTGATATGGTAGTGTTGACAAAAAGGTATAAATGGGCTTCACGCAAGGATATCTTGATAGAACAGAGAAGTTAAGCATGCTGTGGGTAGAGTAGGGCTAGAATGGATGACCGACCGAAAAGTTTGACTACAAGTGTAATTTAACCTAAGATTAAATATAGTTAATATTAAAAATGTTCCAAGTGAGAGGATTATCGAGTCAAACAATTCAAAAATTTAAGAAAAAAATCGAAAAATAAATTCAAATTTTTTTTGGAAAAAAAATCTCTGGTCCCGGGCCTATTACGACCTGGGACTAAAGGTCCTCCTTCCCCCTCGCTACGGAAACGGCCATGTGGTGGCATGTATTCCCGGATTGTAGCAAAACAGACAGCCACAAATACAAAACCAGAACTAAAAACCCTTAAAGTTCGGAATTATATGCCTTTTTTTCACTAGTGCATGGGATCCAATTTGATTAGGAGAGGAGGCGGCCGTTTGTTTCGTGGCTATATAGGTGCGAGGAAGGAGGAAGCTTTGGCGGTCTGTTTTGTTCTTCTCACGTGGCCTTGACGTTTCAATCTGAAACAAACATCGATCTAGGTACTACACAGAGCGATACAGGAAAGTGCAACACGGACCGATAAAAATGTAAACACACTGATGAAAAGAGAAATTTTAGTGCTTTTATTATTAAGTATAGATATAAATATTAAAAAAAATCTTCACGAATATTTAAACACATTCAAAGTTCTTAAATCATAATTACAGAAAATGTCCAGAATTTAAATAAAAATACAGAAAAAACCAGAAAAGAAAGAATAAAAAGAAAATCTCGTCATGTGGTCCGGCCCACTTACCTCGCGCCTTCAGGCGGCGCGCTCCTTGCTTTGCCTCGAAGCGGCGTATAGCAGCTTCCTTGCTAGACACAGGCCCACCTTTCGCATGCTTCTTGTCGGCCCGTAAGCCGCGTATAGCAGCTCCCATGCTAGACACAGGCCCACCTTGCTGTAGAGTGAAAGACATAGGAACCTTCAATGGCATTTTCTATTTGCCTCCCAATGCACGAATTTTTTTTTGCATTAAAAAAAAGAAAAAAAAAGGCTTCGCTGAGGCGTTCGCGTCGTGTTGGGCCGTCCCATTTAGCCATTTTTATTTTTGTATTTTTTTCCCTTTTCTGCTTTTTCTCCATGTTTCCTTTCTCCTTTTATTTTTCTGGTTTCTTTTTTCTAGTTATCAGATTTTGAAAATTTTCAAATATGGAAATATTTAAATTTTAAGAAATGTCTGCATTTAGAAAATGATCAAATATGTAAAATGTTTAGATTTAAAAAATTATCAAAAATCAGAAATGTTCATGTTCAGAATTTTAAAATGTTCATATTGGGTGGATGCTATTCCGTCCCGTGTCAAGCGGAGAACAGGAGCCCCCGACTTCTATGCAGTCTCATACAGACAAAACTGGGTTGAACGAAATGATTTGGGCCAGGCGTGTTCGTTGGACCGCAGATGCAGGGAAAGAGTAATCTAGCATGAGAACATCTCTAGTCACGCTTCCTATGCGGCGTCCGGCACCATCGCAAATGCGCTAGCTTAGAGAGAGCCGGCACGAACAGCCGAGTTTGGGTCGCGCCTCTCCCCAGCCGTGTTCACTAAAGGATACTCCTACGTAATTTTCAAATATTTTTAGAAATTTTTTTGAATCTAGTTACGAATTAAAATCATGTTCATTCATAAATCCAGGTCGCCAAATAGCCGCCAAGTCCGGCTACATTTATAGACCAAGAAATGTGCGATACTACTTGCCGGTGTTGCCCTCGCCGTTGATACCCATGCCGCTGTCGTTGGTACCGCCGCTATCGTCCTCTTCCATGTCAAAGATGCCCTCGTAAGGCTCTTCCGGTGACATTGGTGTCGCCGGTATTGGTGTCGTTGGTGGTGGTGAAGCCGGTGCTAGTGTAGTTGGCCTCCTAATTCCCATCTTCACGAGGATGTCGTTGCATATCTGCGCATGTCCTGCCTTCATCTCATGTACATTGACATGTTGGCTGTCAAGAGCGCGAAGTCCTCCTCCCTCGGCTTCACCGCCACTCTCGATGTCCCGAGCTCGATCTTTTTGTCTGCCTTCTTCATGATATCGGCCCACCTTTCGCATGCTTCTTGTCGGCATTGCAGTGAGCTCGACGATAACTCGGCAAGGCACTTTTTGATCGCCGTTTGCACCCAGTCTGAAGCTGCCGCCGCTGAAAGGAGCACCTTGGCTTTCCTATTGTTGATAGGCCGGCCGAGAGAGGCCGGGGGTTGTCCACTTCAATGACGTTGTCGTTGACGCCCTTCTTGAGATGTCGTTGCATGAACCGCCATTTCCGATGCTTGTGGAGCTTTGTGTAGCAATGCATGTACTTGAAATTCTTGTCGTCGTTGCCTATCTTGAACAGGTTGAGCACCCGCATGAACTGACTAGAAGCATCCTCACCGTTGAGGGGTCGATCACACACATTCTCAAGATTGCCGCAAAACTCTGTGCTGGATGAAACCCCACCGATTCGAGATTGCCTTCTGGTTCTGCTTCATGAACATGACGTGGTACTCGCTGTTTAGTATCTTGCATTCGTCGAACTCGCCCTGATCCTCTCTTACAATACGCGCTGCTTGTTTGATTGCTGTCGGTTATTGGGTCCATAGAGACAACAACCCATGAGTAGCACAAACACTGGTCCTCAAGTGTTTTCCACAATGGCCCTTGGTTCCCATTCCTCGGCTTGTTGGGCTATTTGACTTTGTTGTCTTCCTTGTCCTCTTCTTCTTCCTCATCCTCTTCGTCCTCATCGTCATCTTCAAAAGAATACTGACTGTCAGTGGTGGCATTCGCGCTCTCGTTGATCATGTCGTTTAGGATGGCGCCCTGATCGTCCTACAAAGCTTTGTCGTCAAGCAACATTCCCTCGAAGACCTCGTCGGCAAAAAGGAAACAACAAAAGTTCAAAGGATAGACGTACCTGTGTTGCGTCAAACACGCGGCAACATCCTCTCTTGTGCCGCTGAACAGGTTATAGACGACGGCATTGCTTGGATCAGCGTGCCGTCATGGATGTTGACACGCCGGCAAATGTTGGCACACATCATTGAGGTCAATGCTTCTTGGTCGGCGATAGTTGGTGCTTGGGGAGAACACGTTGTTGGGGTTGAACCTGCCATACCTACAATGCTCGATATCATGGTGGTCGGGGAGAATCTTGTCCTCGAGAGCAGAGTCGTGGTCACGCTCTCCTAGAAGTAGATCGACTACAAAGGCAACCCTCCCCTGAGGTGGGATAGTGGAGTCATGCGGCATCCAGTTGTGTTCCCCTGGCTGCCGCTCGTTGCACCGACCGCGCCTTGTTAGCTCAGCATCGCAGCAACCGCTGCCTCCGTCTTCACTTTGTGGCTACGCCCGTTGCACTCGTTCATCGCAAACTTATGACGCACACAGATTTCATGCCACTCCTCTTCGCCCATCCAATCCGGCTTCTCCTTTGGCGACGGCTTCTTGCGTGGCTTCTTGAATGTAGCAACATGACCCTTGTTGAGCCCTTTAGCCTTGGGGACACCTTGGTCTTCGATCCTTTCAGCAGCATGACTACAGCGACACAACGGAGGATATGAGGGAGAGACACAAAAAACAGAAGCGACGCAATGGGACATGGAAGGGAGAAAGAGACACGGCGGGAGATATGGAGAGAAAGAAAAGAGAGGGAAAACCGCGGCGCTCGGTCATTGCCAAGACTGACCCACGCGACACTAGCTTTGTGGCCGGTGTGCCCACAAGCTGCCCAATGGCTCGAGAACAGGATAGACGAGCCGGAAAAAGTATTGGGCCGCCACGCATCCTTGGGACGCGCGCGATCGGTCCGGTGCGCCCAATAGCCGCGTCTGGAGTGCAGGATGCTTTACCTTGATGAACGCGGCTGCACCTGATACTGAAAATCTGTGTGCAGCAGCCGCACGGCGAGGAAAGGAACATATTCAGAGTTCTCTATATTCCCAGGGTGAATGAATGGTTTGATTAGATCACCCACTTTTCCTATCGTCCAATTAAATTAGCGCAGTACAATCGTGAGCTTGTCAAGTACTAGTACAATCGATGATATACGAGCCAACAAAGATTGGCTGACACTGATGATGTGACTCACTGTATGACCTGTTTACTTGTGATACCTGCTTCGTTTGGTTGTTTCCATTTCAGGTGTTGCTCCAGATTGGCTACTAAAAGCATATATAGGTGCTACAGTACGTGTACCCAGCTACAAATCGTTAATGCACTTTTGCAAGGGTAGAGAATGCTTTATCAGCTCGTTTAGTTTCTTCTTGCCCGATTCCTCGAGGACGATATGATATATACTCACACGCTTTGAACGCTTTAGCTCTTTAGTTTTTTGCTTTGGCTTTTGCCTGAACCCTGTCGCGAAGCAAGGTATTCCTCCCAGATCGATCACCCAGCTACAGTTCTTACAGCATGCGCATATATATTGCCATGATATGGACCCGTCCTAAACAACAACGAGCGAGATCTGCGTCACACACAGACAGCATCCTGCATCCATCCCAAGATCAACAACTGAGAGAAGCAGAGTCGGTCGAGGAATCAGCAGGTAACGAGGATGCCGGGAGCCGTGAAGGTGTTCGGGTCGCCGACCTCGTCGGAGGTTGCCCGCGTCCTGGCATGCCTCTTCGAGAAGGATGTGGAGTTCCAGCTCATCCGCGTCGACTCCTTCCGCGGCCCTAACCGCATGCCCCAGTACCTCAAGCTCCAGCCGCACGGCGAGGCGCTCACCTTCGAGGACGGCAATGTCACCCTCGTCGGTAAGCCACGCAGCAATGGACGGTCGTGATTTTGTTTACGTACTATAGCTAGCAGTATATATGCTGAAATGTGGATGGTGCGTGTCTCGTGCGCAGAGTCGAGGAAGATCCTGAGGCACATCGCCGACAAGTACAAGGCGCAGGGGAACCCGGACCTGATCGGGATGGGCGCCCTGGAGCGCTCCTCCATCGAGCAGTGGCTGCAGACGGAGGCGCAGAGTTTCGACGTGCCCAGCGCCGAGATGATCTACAGCCTCGCCTACCTGCCACTCACCATGCCGCTCGACGGCAAGAACGCCGGCGCCGGCGCTGGGGCCGGCGGAGGCAGGCGCGACGCCAGGCAGCAGCAGCAGCAGGACATGATGCTGAACCCGCAGAAACTGGAGGAGATGAAGCGGCTGTTCGAGAAGAGCAAGAAAGATCTGAACAAGGTGCTGGACATCTACGACCAGCGCCTGGAGGAGGCCGAGTACCTCGCCGGCGACAAGTTCACCCTCGCCGACCTCTCCCACATGCCCAACACCGACCGCCTCGCCTCCGACCCGCGCTCCCTCCGCCTCATCCAGTCCCGCATGAACGTCAGCCGCTGGTGGGCCGACGTCTCCAGCCGCGAGTCCTGGGTCTACGTCAAGAGCCTGCAGCGCCCGCCGTCCTCCGACGCGGCCTTCTGATCTCCATTGCAGGCTGGGCTACCCTACCCTCCTCGCGGCGCCGACACGTACATACGTACGTGCGTCCGGTGCCGCGCGGCGAGAAGGGGTTTACTATGATCACTGCTCCATCACATCGTCTACGTACGTGGCGTTCGTCAGTTTCCGGGCGTACGTGCTCCATTCCACGCAATTCACAGTTCTTATTGATTTCTTCGCTCTGTAACGCGTCTCCGTCGTTCTGAATAATCTCGTGTAAGTCGTGTTTCACTTTCACCGGCATGGATGTTTCCACCTGCCTTTATGTTGTTGCGTTCTACCGATCATCAATCTTGTAATGATGATGACTACATATAATAAAATAATTTATTCTTGTACGAGTCGGTTTTGATCCTGCACTTTCTGGCCTCACACAGTTTCACCGAAAGCTTGGTCGATCTGAACCACTGAATTCACACACAAGTAATTAAGAGCCTTGCTTCGGTATCCCCCTAGGAAAATTTTGAGTCGTTATCGGATCCTGGCCGATTTCTGGATTCGGGTGGGGAGTTGGGCTCATTCTGTCCTGGATCTGAACCGTAACATAAGTCTCTATCTCTTCTCTATCTCTATCTCTATCTCTATATCTATATCTCTATCTCTATACTATTTAAAAAGAACAAACGGTTCCGTGTTCTGCCTCCTGAGCGTTTCGTTCTCGCCTTCGTCCATCCTTTCGTCGCTCCACCTCTCCCAAACGTGCCGACAAGTGGGCCCAGAAGCCACAATTATTTTTCCATCCAAATCCATCTGACTTTCCCCGACGCTATTTCCTACATCTCCTGTGCTGCCGTGCACCGCTCTCTACCTCTCCCTCTCCCATCCGCGATCCTCGCGTTAGGTCTCCGCCGCCGCTCCCTTGCACCATCGCGTTGCCAGTTGTTGACCTCGCCATGGACGTGCTGGAGTTTGGGTGGGAACCCTTCGCCTCGCCATGGATGTCACCGTTCGCAACATCAATCTTGATGCCGCCTCCGAGGAGATCAGACCCCAGCATCCCGTGAACGAGGTTCGCACCGTCGTGCTCGAATTCACTGGTTATGTTATTCACCCACCTCGGCACGCCGCCCTGGCTCCCGTCCTCTGACTCCGATGCCGGCGAAAATACCGCGGCGTGCCTCCCCCAACCATGCTCATGACTGCCTCTCATCTCCTAACTCCTAAGGCCAGCACACAACTCGCCCCCCTTTCAAAACAGGGATCTGCCACAGTTGGGCCTTCACCGTGGGTAGGGTGCGGTCGGTGGCCGCCGCCTGGTCTTGACCGCGGGCGCCACAGAGACATCTTCAGAGAGTGCCATTGGTGGACATCTCCATGCTCCATCGAGGTCTGACGCTGGTGCCGTGAGCTAGCTAGGTAAGCACTGGTGAGTATACATGTGTTCTGGTTCCTGTGATTGTAGGATGTGGTTTTTAGGGGAGATTGTGGTGGTTAGGTTCATGTGATTGTTGGACCCTAATTTTATTGCAAAGACTGGAAGGGCCAAATTGTTAGACTGTGGTTGTCATTGCCTTGTATTACGAAAATATACGACAGTTTAAACCGATTATCAGTTGTACCCATCTGCAATTTTCTGTGCATTATGCCCTACTTGAAACCAATGAGCCAACATAAGCTCCTTGTAGGTACAGGATTGAATTTCAGCTTATTTCTACAACAATAATATGTCATCGATGTGTTCTTGATGTCATTCTTGCAAAACATCTAAGGGTTGATGGCCATCCGTTATTATGATCATATGTAAGACTAACAGATAGATTGGGTACAGATTTAGGACATCCATATGTGCAAATGCTTCCTTTAACAACCTTATTCTACTGATAACAATCACCGAATCAAACTTTTTGTCCTTCCACATATCAAGAGAGAGCGTGACTGCAGAAAATCTTACAGAAGTGGAAGATGGGGTCGACTTCGTCAGCTGCACTGGGTCCTTGGGAACTTTCTTCTGCGACTATGCAGGACACACCTGGATAAATCCGGAGGGGCGTCATGGCCTGGCACAGGATAGTGCCGCTCGATCTCCTCCTAGCGGCAGACCCGTCACCGACAGAGCAGCCCCTTGCCGCCACGTTGTTGGCTTCCACCGATGTCGGTGCTGCCATGCCCAGGGCCAGTGCGAGTGGATCGCATGAGGCCGTTGATCAGGTACGTCTTCAGGACTTGCCAACCGGGTTATGGAATGGTATCTTTTGTTGTTGTTACCTATGTGGAGCTCATGGCAATGCTCTCTGCAGCTTCTTGGAGGTGGGAAATTTTTGGTTCTTTTGTTTCTCTAAGACATTGTTTCTATTTATACCCATACTCTGCTATTTGTTAATATTGTTAGATTTCTTGTTCTAGCAGGAGTCTGGAGATCAATAAGATGACTGCCTTGGCCGATCGCCGTACCTGAAGTTAATATCAAGTTCTGATAGCTCTGCCGCCCTCTGGTTCCTAGGTATACAGACAAGCATGCTCATAAGGATGGATGTGAAATCTTATTTGCTTTGTTGCTTGATAAATTATTGATATGTGATCTTGTTTGTTGTCCTTGTAGGGGACATGTATGACAACCTGATGGAGAAGTACAAGCAGCCGGTGGCTAATTAGGAGTGTGCACCAAGGTTTGCTGGCTTGAAGAAGTACGTTGCGAATTGTGCACAACAGCGTCGTTTGTACAGAGGGCGCATTGAGACAAGGGGAAACATCAGGGTATTCTGCCAATGTTGATACCTTCAAATGATTTCTCTTCTATGTCTTGTTAATTTTTCATTGAAATATTGTCGGTACAAGCAGCTGATGTTTCAGTTAGGATGGAAAAAACTGCCACCTTAGAAAGAGTGATTGTATGTCAAGGTATTTAATCTACTTGATTACTTGATTCCAGATTGGTTGTTAGTACAGTTTGGTTTAACTGCTTTGACTGATGAAGTTTTGACTATAAAAAATCATGGCAATCTGTATCAGTCAAGGTGTAACTGAACATTTTTGTTCGTAATACTATTTGTTGTATATGCAAACATATACTTTAAGGTGCGACAATTTCATTGTTTAAATCAAGAAAACTTCAGGGTTAATTAAAATCATGACTTTTTGCGAAAAGTTGTCCTTATTTCTGTTTAGGGTGTAGAAATATTATCATTGTAACTGTTTTTGTCGATCAAAACTTATTACATTTTTAGGAGAAGAATTAAAGAGAGGCATGTACCACAGAAGAACGATCATAATTAAAGATAGGTAACCCCACAGAAGTTCGAATATCAGTTTAGTCTATGCCTTCGGCTAGAGTGCAAGATTAGTTGACGTGTTAAGCTGCTTGTTACACCTATCACTTGGGGATTCCTTATGTGATGTCTATCCTTGTCTTAAGAAAATACATATGATCCAAAATAAGGTAATTTTCAGCTGTCCGAGGTTACAAGTCCGCAATCATTATTCCTTGCTTTATTGTTTTTTGGTATAGTGAATCTCCAAATATGGTATAGCTTATTTGGTATTGTAGTGAGAAGCTTTAGCTGGTTCAACACTTGCAAGCGCTCCTTTTCTTGTGCCAAGTTGACCGTTCCACCGTGGTTTCATAAACATTAATTTAGGAAATATATGATAGTCTTTTGTGCAAGTTGCGCTTATCTGAATTCCATGCTAAATTAATGGGGCATCCAGTATCATCTGTAATGATAGCTAGATTCCTGATGCTCCAAGTTTTAGACCAATTTACAGGAAACCAGAAGCAAAGGCGAAAAAAGTACATGAACTTATTTCATCCGATGGCCTATCTTACAACACTCAAGCGCTCAGTGACAACTTCTTGTTCATGAAAAATCCATGCTGAAAATTCCCCTTGGGAAGGTGCATGAGAATATATTGGCCTAAAGTGCAGAAAAGCATGGTCTGTATGCTGCTTACTAGCGTCACATGACAGAACATATGAGCTTAACAAAAATAACCCAGTATAGCGTAAACTATGGAAGTCTAATTTCCCCATATTTAAATCTTTTTGGTAGAGAATTATTAATTACTATATGAGAGTACGTGTAAATCTATCAAAACGAGATATAGATGTCCAATCCATTTGCTCTGACTGTGAGGACGAAGAAGAAACAATTTATCATGTGCTGATTAAATGTACCTTTACCAACTTATTTTGGCTTATATTTTTATTGGCATACAAACACACAAATAACATAAAGATCAAACAGGTCCTAATTTTGTAGTATCTCAAGATCTCAATCTTAAAAGAGGGACTAATCAGAGTATTTGGAAGAGATTGATGTCACAGTGTCATGGGCTCCACTCAATCGTCTCCGAGAGGCCCAAGTGAGGTGCGACGGCACAAGCTCGAATGCGCCAAGCAGACGCTGCAGGAGGCCATGATCACCATCAGGTACACACTATTCTACACTTGTTTAGACTGCAGATAAAGCTTCTTCATTTTCGCCTCAGTTCGGCATCTTGTGATGATTTGGTGGCTGATTGATCAAGATGGGCAAGCGGGAGATGGGTGGCTGATTGATCATAGAATGCTGACCATCCAAGAGAGCATCACACAACTGAAGCGAAAGACTGGGTGTCCCATCGAAGGGCAGGTCCCCCATGAATTCAGAATACAACATCATTATCCTGGAATAGATCAATTGCACGGGTCCTCTCCCTATTTTCATTGAAATGTTGTGTTCTTATTTTAATGATGAAAGACTGGGTTCTTTTTTCCAATGCTAATGAATGTTGTATTATCATATCCTTGGAGATTTTTATACCGCAATACTCTGGGTCATTTTAGAACTGAGAAGGTATAGTTATATTGAGAACTTGCAAAATAATTCCAAATACACCCTCGATAAAGTAGTCATTTATGAGAGTGATCTGCGGCGTGGATGAACTGATTTGAGGTAGTATGTGTTCCGTGCGTTTCAAATATCCTTCTTTCATTTTCTTTAACAACTCCATACTTAAGAAAATCCTGATGTAATTTTATGCTTATACATTGTGCAGATCTACTGTAAGCAAATCCAATCTATTATGCGTTCAATTTATAAAGCAGAATCCACAGCTGCATGTATTGAACTCTTTTTCAAAGGTTAATGTTTTTATATAATTTAAAGGAACTATCTAGAGATAAGAGACCACATACATCCTTTAACCGTTTAGTTATATAGTTTGTTCTTGTTCAATATTTTTCTTGTGGTCGTAGGTTTGATGGATCGACTACGAACTATTCCTACAAGACAATCTCTTGAACTGCAAGCAAAGGTAAGTGAAATGACTCTATGTACAAAACTCTTATCACTGTGTAATACTAAGTTACTCTCAACTTAGGATGTCCTTTTCAATTTTCAGGTGGCTTCCATGGCCTCTGACTTTAAGACATGTCCTAGAAGAAAGAGTGAACTGAATATCTGAATATGGTACCCATGTCTGAGTTTCATCATCTACATACCCTCGTAGAATCACTTCCATGCAACAAACGGAATCACAAGGGAGATGCTACTACTAATTAGACAAGCATCTTCTATGGATCATAACTTTTTTTGTTAACCTCTGAATACAAGGTTAGTCGTGCAACCATCGCTGACTTCCCCTGTCATTTACTATAACTTGCCGATTAGTGTATCATTGACCAGTATTGTATCTCTTTCATCCGTACATAAGAAAAGCTTGATTCTTGCGTAAGCTATCTTCTGATGTTTCATTTGTTTTGCTTCTATTTTGTGCAACTTTGTGTGTATTTTCTAGCTTGAATGTCAATATGTTGGTTTTATTATCTGCACTATCGAATAGCATGGACACTGAGCAGGAAGGTTTACCCAGCAGGACTAAGATCTCTAAGCAGGCGAAAAAAGGGTCAGATAATATCTGAATGTTGAAGAATGTAATTGAGCTAATATTCAGAATAAGCTTATTTATCAATTTTTCTCTCTGGCTTTTCTTATTAAATCAGTACATATTCTCATCGGCAGCATGTACTGATGTATTGTTTGAAATTTACAGGACTCTTTTAACCGGTTTTGAAGTTCATATGTAATACAAAGATAATTAGTTGATAGAGAAAATATTGTATTATCTGGTTTTACAATGAAGGCAGGCACGAACCCTAATTTAGAGACATTCACTAATAACATTGCATAACTATGTAAATAGTTGTTTGATCAGTGTTATCAATTTCCTTTCGTTATCCGTTGCAATGCACGGGCATTCAACTAGTATAGTATAACGTCTACGGTACCGGCTGACCTTACGTTTGGGAATATATTTCTGTCTCCCATCGTGGCAAGGGAGCAGTTGACCGTTCGCGTTCGCCTTGTACAGATGG
Source organism: Avena longiglumis (assembly GCA_030063025.1). Classification (NCBI taxonomy): domain Eukaryota; kingdom Viridiplantae; phylum Streptophyta; class Magnoliopsida; order Poales; family Poaceae; genus Avena; species Avena longiglumis. Next base: position 446,707,150 of record CP125974.1, on the reverse strand, counting down.
GGATCGCGGTGGCGTGACTAATATCATTCGTTCTTATGCAGAAATTCGGATTTAAATTTGGCCAGACGAAATAAGTTTTCAGTCTAGGAACACCGAGTTTTTCACTCGCGTTTCTAGCCCGAGTTTTCGTATCGGTTTTTTCTGCCTAAATTTGGCTCAAATTCAACCAGTTTTCGCCATAGTCGGCATAATATGAATACAGAGCAATATTCGTTTAGTTCGGCATAAATTTAAACACAGTTTGGCATAAAATGAAACATAGTTCAGCATACAACAACACTACAACATATTTCGGTCTAGTTTTCGGCCAGTTCATGATCGACATCTACATGTTACTCCTGCGTATCCATAGGCCGAGGGAAAGGCCCAGCGCCGGCGTATTTCTAGTGTATTCCCCTGTCTCCCGCTTTTCTTTCCGCCTCTTCCCGCGAGTTCTGGGCGTTTCGCGCCGCGTCCAGGCGCAGCAATAAATAGGGGAGGCCGCCGAGCTATCTACGACCAGACCCGCACCACCGACAGCACAAAAAACCACCATGCCAAGCCGGCGGCGTCGACCCGACGAGATCCGTGGGAACCCCAACGTCGGCAGATAAGAGGTGCCCGAGCGGCCGCTGGCCCCGTGGTGGCCGAACCTGCCGGAGTTACCGGACGTGATGCCTTCTCCGATTTCGAGGCGCCCGCGGATTTACAGGATGCGCATCCCGCCGCGTCGCCCTTTCTTCAACCGTCACGTGACCACCGACGAGCCTTTCACGATGGCGGTGGGGGAACACGTCTTTCTGCCGGAGAACCGACGTTGGGACCAGCTCACATTGGTGCGCGCCGACCTCCGGGAAGCGGTGCGGGCCAGTCCTGACGACGCTTGCGTGCGTGCCCCCTCGCCCAAGCTGAAGAGGAGGTGCAGACGCAACGAGCGATCATCAATTCTCTCAATGACAAATGGTGTATTTGACCCGTCGCAGCCTCCGCCCCCAGCGCCGGTGGCCGCGCGTAGTTTTAGGTTGTGTGGTGTCCTTGTAACAAATGTTTCAGGGCTTGAATAAAGATTTTCATTGCAAATGGCCAATGCCTACTTTCATACATCATACATGGTGCACGCACAACCTAGCCTACTCGTCAGAGTCGAAGGAGGAGACGGAGTGGTAGCAGCGGCGGCACATGGTGTGGTCGAAGACGCTGACGCCGAACTTTCCTTCGCTGTCATACTTGAAGACGAGGATGTTGCCCGCCTCGATCTGGTGCGAGCGGGTAAAGCACTCCCAGCCGTTGCCGAGGTACATCTGGTCGAGGTGGTCGGACTGCAGATCGACCGGGTACCTGATGGTCCTGAAGCCGTTCGCCCGTAGCATGACAAGCAGCGGCGGCGGCTCATCGCCGATCAGCGTCACGAACCTGCAGGGGAGGAGCAGTCTGTCGTGCGGCATGCTGAGGTGGATGGCCACGACAAACTAGGTGTCCGGATGAAAATCTTCGGCCAACGACGACGGTGAGGGAGAGCGTGGTGGCACGGTGATTTGTCCGCGTCCTCCACGCCTCCCTCGATGTCCATGGCCGCCGCGCCCTCCCCTCGATCCAGCGCCACCGGCCATGGCTAGCTACATGTAGTGGAGAAAGAAAAGGAGAAGGAAGAGAGGATGGTGTTCTGTGGGGAGAAGATGGCTGCGGACGGCCAGTTAAAAAGGGTCGGCATCGGATGCCGGCATGGAGGCAGAAGAAACGACATTAAAGTGTCCAGCCAGTCGCTGTATCGTCTCGTCGCCATTGATAGCGCAGGCTGCCGCCGTACAGCCTTCCGCGCAGTGCCTCTGAATTGCTGACATGTTGCGTCTGAATCGGTGTCGCTGCACGTGTCTGAATCACCACCATGGTGGCTGACGGATGGGCCAGCGTCGCTAACGGGCAGGACACCCGCGTTGTCCGCGCAGTCCGGACCGACGCAACCGAGCCCAAATTAAATGCTTAGATGAATCGAGCCGGACTCATTTCTCCGAATTGGTCGTTCGTGCACGCCCCTGTGTGGACCGGTTTAGACACACTCGAACGGGATGCGTAGGCCTGATGGAGATGCCCTAAGGACGGGATGAAAGAGGCGGCAACATAGTAGAAGACGGGCTGGGAGGCGTACACGTAGCAAGGTCCGGGTAGTACGTACGACCGGCAGATACTTTTCCCAACATGCTTCTCACGCCGTCTCCTAAACGTAGCCAGATACTTTCACATACTACAGGGTCCAACTCAAACCCGGTACCCACCCTTACCCCACCTATAACTCGGTAACGCTTCAAAATTTTCCTTATGAAGGATACCGAAGCAAGAGTGAGTAATTAATAAGAACATATAAAAGGAAAGAAGGAAAAGGCACCACAGATAATATGACGAGTGGTTTTCCTTTTCAATATGTTTTGCTTATGATATGTATCTTTACCTTCTTTAAAAAAAAATGAGTCTAGACCCCGGCCCGTGCATCAAAGAGATGCGTACAAGCTTTATTTGCATTTTATTCAACAGAAAACTAGTAAGAACATATATCAATAAATTCAAAGACACCCCACGACACCTATAAACCGGATAATAGGAGAAAAATATCATCATAGCCTTAGAACATCTCTAAAATAGTCTTAGAAAAATATCCATCCCGCAAAATAACCGTCAGTTTGCGGTACGACGCGAAAAATTACTATTTTAGATAACTTAAATCGCACTGCATTAAAAAAAATTACAGTTCACCGTAAATAAGTGTTTCCATGCTGTATATTTCTTGTACGAGAGATCCCGATACGGCTTACCGTAAAGAAAAATACAATTGGCGGAAAGAAATGTTCAACTACAGTGTCTCGTCGCCACCACCGAAAGTAGGACGCCGGAGGTCGATTCCCGGTTATCCCGCCGTCGCGGCCACCGCTAAAAGTCGGCCGCCCGAGTCAGAAGCAAAACAAGCAAGAAACAAAGCACGCGCAATCAGCAAAGCAAACAGAGCACGTGCAAGCAGCAGAGCGCGCGCATCAAGCAGAGCAAGCAGCTAGTTAGCATGCGCAGCAGGCACGCACGCAGGCAATTAGCCAAACATATGCGGCAGCGGGCACACGTCAGGCCTGATTTAGATTTACGAAGAATACCATAAAATATTTGTGGATATATTATGTTTTGTGGTACGTATATACGGTGTCTGTTTCATGCCAATATTTTTCGTACCGCAAAAACGAGTTACGATTTACGTTTTGTGGTATGGCAGGATGTGATATCTGTTAGAGATACTTTTATGCCTTAAAAAACACATACAATTGCCCTACCAACTCTCTTATGACGAAACAGGAGCACTCATCCAGACCAGCACACACTCTCAGCCAACGTCTTATGCATTCTCTTCGGATATATGTTTACTTCATGGCACTAAAAACTACAAGAAAATTCTACTACACCCTAAACTATTGACTTGGTTAACACTTTTATGTAAATTAATTTTGCATTCAGTATGTTTGGTTTGCCGTTGATGAACTACAGATTTTTCAGCCAAAAGTAGGCAAAAACGTGCCAAACGAAAAACTACAAACACTACTTCGGTTGTGCAAATATGATTATCATAAATCCACCGCAAATGCCAAAACAACCTCAGTTCCCTAAACCATTACAACTTCGGGGCACTTTTGCCCACTTATTCGCCTATGTTTTTTTTAGAGCAACACATGTATTTCATTAATAGAAAATCAAGTTACATGACGCAATATACATGAAAACTAAAAGATAGACCGGAATAAACTGATTATCCTGAATATGTAGATAAAATCCTAAAAAATTGAGAAATATAAAACGATCTCTAAAATTTCCCGCAACCACCATAGCCAGCGGCCGGACCCAGCACCAGCGCCGCCAAGGCGGACGTCGGGAGAGACGCCGAACCTCCACCATTGCAAGATCCAAAACCGCACCATCGCCAACGAGGCTTTGTGAGTCGATGAACAAGCTTGCTACACGCAGCGAGACACATGTCGTTGTGGCACGTCGACCGGGAGGCGTCCCCATGCTATCTTGGACCAAGATCCGCCGCCTCCCATCGACGAAGTCGGAGAAGAACGACAAATCCACCACCTTCGGACCAATATCCTCGTTTCAGAAGAACCACCTCGCCCCGGCCTCCAGCACCGTCGCGGATAACAACGAACGTCGACGACACACCGAGAAACTGTTCTCGCCAGATCTGAAGAACGACAAGAAGACCAAGCTGCCGATCTGATGGACCGATCAGCACACGTGGCCATCAACTCCGAGGCGTCGCCTCGAAGGTCGTCGTCGGTGTGGGAGTAGAGTTGAAGTAGATTTATTCACATGGACACCGCTCCCACCACCCAACGACGCACCAAAGAAAACAAAATCTAACCCTAACTACTAGGCCAGAACGGAGGAACGAGGCCTCCTTCCTCCCGCCACCGCCGGAGCAGCTGGCGAAGGGAGAAGGGACCAAGGCCAACGCCCTGGGCGGATGAGATCGGGAGGAATTTTTTGCCGCCCCCGCCGCCCGCTCGCGAGAGCAAAACGCGAAACGCTGGCCTTACTCCACTATGTTAAGCATGGTCTTTGTTGGACAACCGTTTTGGTGAGGTGGGCAACGGTTTGACCTCAGTTAGCCTATCTTTGCGCAAATAAACTAGTGTGTCACCTCTTCTATCTCTCACTGCCTAGATACATCTATATTTAGACAAACTCAAGTCATTTATTTTGTGATGGAGGGAGTACTCGCTCTGTCTTAAAACATATGTCTTAGATTTGTCTAAATTAGATGAATCTAGACACTATATAGTATAAATGTTTTGAGAAAAATATTTAATCCCTAGAATATTATGTTATATTGCAATGACCCTTGTAGGGTTTATATAGAGTTACACGGTGGGTAGGTGAAGACTTGGAGCACAAGATATAGAGTCCTATTCTATCTCTAGCCTATACACGTATACATACTCTAACATTCCCCTCAGTCATAGCGGGAGTGAAGCGGACGCTTGTGACTGGATTTGAAGTCATGTGCTTCCGTCGTCTTGACCTCATTGTCATCATTACCTGCATGGACATGATCATGGCTAGCACCTAGGGACGGTGACTGTGTCCCTTTCTAGTGCCTCTCTTCCCGACGCGGACATGATCATGACAGTCACAACGGGAGTGGTGTGGACACACGTGACGACGCGAACCCTGTTGACTGGAGTTCTTGAGTTTCTGTAGATGTTGTTCTTGATGTTGATGTCGAGGTAACCGATCCTGATGTAGCCATGGTCAAGGTTGTCGTCGTTATTGTGGCCGATAGCGCCGTAGTTGCAAAAAAATTGCGTGGTTTGTGTCATAGAGTTCTAGATTTTTGTGCGACGGCGGCAGGAATCTGCAGCGGCGGCGGGTTTCTTTGCCATAGTAGGGCGGCGGCGACTGAGATCTGTGGCGGCGGCAGGATTTTTTTGGTTGTTGGGGTTGGAGATGGCGTCCGGGGCACAAGGCAAGCGGCAACGACAAGATTTTATGGCGGCGGCGGCGGATCACATAGGATCGGCGGCGGTGGTGGGTTTTTGACCAGGCGGGCGAGGTGATTGTGTGATCGCCCTAGCAGAGCGTCGGGCTATGGCGGTGGCGAATTTTGAACCATGTGATGTAGACCTTGGCGATGTAGAACTCGACAAAGATTTTGGTGTAGTCGTACAACTTGATGTCGTGATTTGGGTCGATGTAGTTGTAGGGGTTCGTAGAATGGAAAACAAAAATTTTCTATCACATACAAACAAACAAGCCAAGATCTATCTACTAGATTGTAGCAACGAGTCGATGGAATAACTTACCCTCGAAGATTCCAAAGTGTTTAACGAGAGCATATTCTCGTGGGTGATGTAGTCGTACTCTTTCCGATCTCAAGATCGTGTAGACGATCCTTCCGGCCAAGTTCCGGCAGCTTCATGCGATCACACGTTCGGTACTCGACGAAGACCTTCCTCTCCCTTGTTCCAGCAGGCAGCGGAGGTTGTAGCACTCTCCTTGCGATTCCGGTAGCACAATGGCGTGGTACCGGAAGTAGAGGGGAGATCCCGCAGGGCTTCGCCTTAAGCCGGAGCGAGTATGGTGGAGTATGAGAGAGAGCTATTAGTGGTCTAGGGTTTAGACACACCAATTAGAAGGCTCTAAACCAAAGGCTAGAGCAATTAGAAGCTCTAAACCAAAACGGCTCTAAACCGGAGATTAGAGGATAGGAACTTTTGTGTCTAGAGGAGGAGGCCCTGCCCCTCCTTTTATAGGTGGGAGGGGCGGCCAAGGGAGGAGTCCTCCCAAGTCGGCCTTGGTTGGCGCCCGGCTTGGAGGGACTCCTCCCCAAGTCGGTTCCAACCACCTCTTGCTTGTTTCCCACAGCTTCTGCTTCCCACGCTCGCTTTTCCACAGTTTCTGTTTTAGCCGTTTGACTTTCAATGGCAGTTTGACTTTTCAGTTTTGCAACAGCAAGAACACTTAGTACATGATGCAATCATTCAATATGTAATGACACATTCATGTACCCTCCCGGAGTGCTTGGACAATCCGGAACCTTCAAGAACATTCCCGATGAAAACAGGAATCATTCCCGAACTCAAACGGGACTTTCCTTATATGAATCTTATTCTCCGGACCATTCCGGATCACCTCGTGATATCCCGGATCCCATCCGAGACTCCGAACAACATTCGGTCTCTTTCTCATAATACCATAACTACTCAAAACAATGTCGAATCCTTAAGTGTGTCTCCCTACGGTTCGTGAATTATGCGGACATGATCGAGACACTTCTCCGAACAATAACCAATAGAGGAATCTGGAAATTCATATGGCTCCCACATATTTCTACGATTACTTTGCGATCGAATGAACCACTTACATACGATACCAATTTCCCTTTGTCTCACGATAGTTTACTTATCCGAGGTTATGATCGTCGGTATCTCTGCATACCTAGTTCAATCTCGTTACCAATAAGTACTCTTTTCTCGTTCCCGTGATATGTGATCCCTTGTGACCCAGTCACATGCTTGCAAGCTAATTGGATGACATTTCACCGAGAGGGCCCAGAGTATATCTATCCGTCATATGGATGGACAAATCCCACTCTTGATCCATGTGTTTCAACCAATACTTTCCGAACACTCAATGCCACCTTTATAGCCACCCAGTTACGGTGTGGTGTTTGATGTCATCAAAGCATCCATCCGGCAAAGGTGATATGCATGATCTCATGGTCGAAGGAATTAGGTTACTATGTATCAGAAAGCATATAGCAATTGAACTATTTAAAATGACTTGATCTTTATGCTACGCTTATCTATAGGAGTATGTCCATCACATCATTCTCCTAATGATATGACCCCGTTGTTAATAACATCTCTATGTTCATGATCAGGAAACCATGATCATATATTAATCAACAAGCTAGTTTAACAAGAGGCTTTACTAGGGACTCTTTTATGTTTACAAATCACACAAGTATTAATGTTTCTGTTAATACAATTATAGCATGGTATGTAAACATTTATCATAAGTATGAAGATATGATAATAACCTACTTTATTATTGCCTCTTGGGCATATCTCCAACAGTCTCCCACTTGCACTAGAGTCAATAATCTAGTTTCAAACCTTTGTGTATTCAACACCTATGGCTTTCCGTGTTGTATGTACACGATTTCTAGTGGTCAATCGATCTCCGGATCGACACTTCCGTGTCCGTGTAATTGCATGTCTTTGCGTCTCTACGCATCACTCATTCTCTAATGAGATGGCTTTGTACAAATTTGGTCTTTCGGTGTGACCTTTATCTCTTTGGGGTTAAAACATGTTGATAATATTGTCGCACAATATATCTTCATAGTATTATCCCACTATGAACTACACCTAGTTTGATAACAAACTATTTGACACAAATGCCCTCTTTTGCTGCTAAAATAGCAGTCATATACTTAGCCTTTTGTTGTAGTATCTGTCACAATGTCTTTAACTTTGGAACTCATCCAAATCCATTATGGAACTCACTTTCCATTATATTGTGCCACCTTTAGTTTAGATTGAGATAAACTTAATTTGTACTTTGTGACAAAGATAGTATCAATGTAGTACTTTTACAATGAACTAACCATCTATTTGTCACTTCTACAAATATTATACTCTTAGTTCTTCCAAAAGATCATAAGAATATCCTTACTATTGTCCAATGATCATCTTACGAATCATTCTGGTATATGCTCACAACATTTAGAGCATAGGACATATCTGGATTTGTACATATCACAATATGATTGATATAAATACTCTTTGTGATTTCATACATCAAGTATCAATCTATACTTGACTATTTGTTTCACTTTACCAAATGTCAATACACTTGAATATATCATCAACATTGAACTCATTCAATCCTTTCTGTGCGACAAGAACCTCTCTTGTAGTTTCTATATTGAACTCATTCAATATCTTGTCTATGTACTTCTGGCACAACCATATTAGCGTCTATTGATGCCAAATATTTGGGTTTTGCCTAAGTCTTTCATCGGGATGAAATTCTTAATATGTGTTAATAAAAGATACATTATTTCCAATCAACAATATGTCTTCCACATAATGTATTAGAAACATGTCTTAGCGCTCCACTTAATTTCTTGCAAATGCAAGCATCTTCATCGCCTCTAATGAACTTTTAAACTCCTTTAACAGCTTCATCCCACTGAAGATTCCAACTCCGCGATGCTCACTTTAACCATTGAAGTTTGCATACGCTTTTAGCATCCTTTGAATTAACAAAACCCTATGGACCGTGTTATGCACATGTCCTAGGTAACGATTCTATTAGAAGAACTTGTTTTGTTTATTCAACTACCATATAACAAATTATATGTAGTGGTTGCTACATTAATCCGTCTAGACTAAAAATCGCTATGAAAGATCAAATCTTGTCATATACAACCTTTGAACATTGTTGTGAACTCTTTCCCAACATGTCGACTATTTCATAGATGTGAAACATCCATGTCTATTTCTTTATAGATCCAAATACGACTGTAAGGTCTTGTACCTTCCCAGAGGGTCTTTCAAGTTCAAATCTTGATCTCTCGTATATGGAACTATCACGGATTTTATGGCTTCAAGCCATTTTACGGAGTCAGGGCCCATCATCGCTTCTTTGCATGTAGTCGGTTAATTATTCTCAAATAATGATTCAACCCTCAAATCTTGGTATTTGATTGTTTACTCGACCTACTTGGTTCAATGTAAACTTTGACCTTCATAACCACAACCTTTGAGGCACGTGAGCCATGAGCATTGTTGCGCCCTAACACTTTTCCGGTCTTTGCAACTCTGCACATATAGCTAAGGTTCTTTTAACCTTATCAAAGTTCTATTGTCCTCCCACTTAACTTTTCACGAAAAATTCCTTCTAAAAGAAACTTGACGTTCTAAGTGACAAACACTTTTGTCTCCGGTGTTATGGAGGAATACTTAACAAAGACAGGTTCATCCGACTTTGGTTGCAAACATCTTTCTTATGCATAGCATACCAATGTTTAAGAAAGGACAACTTGGGTTTTATCCCAAACCATAACATATGGTGTCATTTCAACGGATTATGATGGAGCTCTTTCAGTGGAAAAACGGTAATCTCTAAAGCTTTTAATCTTTAAAATATAATGGCAGTTTTATGAATTATACCTTTGATCTTACCATGTCAAACAAGGTTTAATTACATATCTCGAACGCTCCATACTCTTATGGTGTTTCGGGAAATGCAAATCCACGGAACGATTCCATAAATCTTAGGTATTATGCTAAACTTTGTAACTCAAATATCTTCCTTTATGATCTTTATCATAAACTGTTTATATTCTTGTTACAATGATTTTGCACTTCATCTTGAAATTCTTTGAACTTTTCAAATGTTTCATACTTCATCCATATTAAGTAAATATTCATATATTCACTCAAATTTTCGGAGAAAGCATATGAAGTCGAAATCCATCGCTTTTGACTACACATGATGGACTTTGTACAACAATATGTACAATTTCCAATAATCTAGTATTTCGTTCCCTTTTTGGCCTATGAACAAAGTTTTAATTATCTCTAGGAAAGTTTCACAAGCGTCATGTGATCAAAAATCAAAAGACTCCAAAATTCCATCCACATGGAGTTTCTTCATGTTATCTTTCCAATATAATTTAAACGGCGATGTCACTTCCTAAGTGATCTTTCAATCAATTTGTCTTTCGACATCTTTAGCACTAGTTTTATGGATGTGATTTCTCCAACGAGATTTGTGAATCATCCATCTTTTAGGGATTACGGCAATTATTTGGACAACCCTTTTGTTCTCATAATACCTGATAAAACAAATCTTGAAGGCAAGCTTTGATGTTTAACGAGTAACACAATAACCCTTTATTTGTTCTCGATGAACATCATCACATATTCTTTTGCTAGTTACTTAGGCCATTGTAGTTCATAAATTGTGTTGTTTCGTATGACGATTCACACCAACAAATTCAGTATCAAATACTTAAGAACCACATTGTTTAATAAGCAAAGAATATAGCCATAACATGTATATCATCTATATACTTAAACTGAACAATTCTAGTCTTTTCTTTTACGCCATATATTTATGAGATTCTCTTCAAGATTTCCTTTTGCTTGAAAGAATCTATCAACATCAATAGTGGAGTCATACATATGACACATAGTCCAAAGCGTGTATAGTTAAATACCAATGTCTTTGGACTTGCACTTTGAAGTAGATCACCATTATCAAATGTTTGGTGTTCTTTCAAATTCCTTTCTTTAGTAATCTCTTGGTGTAGTAAACATTTTACCTACATCAAATATTCACCCTCATCATGGATTTATCCATGATCAAGCTACTTTTAGCTTGTAACGGTGAATCGCAAGTATAATGTTGCTCTCCAAAACCTTTTGGAAGATTAGGACAACAAGTGTCTACAACCCTTTGCAAATTCTCATCAAAATATGAGAACATGAACTTTGCCATATTATACTCTATCATGTTGCAACCAAAACTTTGTTTCAGATATCACAATATCTTCCACACATCATGGTTTCTGAAACAACTCTTTCAGATCCTAGATAACCTTGATATTAAGACAATCCTTTGAATATCAAGACTTATGGAGACAAACATGATACTCATACACTAACACTTGGAATTGTTACTCTTGATTTAATACTAATTATTAAACTTCATGGAGTAACCGGAACTTACTGAAAGTTTGCAATAGGACTTTTAAACTTTAGATTAACACTTCAAAACAATACGATACCAGTTCGTAAAGTAACTAACCAGAATTCTATAGTTCTATCATCTCAATTAAAACTAAGCGCAAGGTGGTAAACGGATGCCAATGACTACAACAGCTATGCAAATTCACTTTGATTTAATTTATGATAAATTGAGTTCTAATTAATAATTAAATTAATCTAGGTGAACTCCCACTCAAAACAATATCCCTCACATTGTTTTAGTGATCACACGAACCAAATCCACCACATCAAAACCGATCATCACGAGAGTTGATGCAACTTCAATGGCGAACAATAAACATGTTCATCATATCTACTATATGACTCATGCTTTACCTTTCGGTGATCCGTGTTCCGAGACCATGTCTGTACATGCTAGGCTCGTCAAGATCAACCTTAGCTTCCGCATAAGCAAATCTGGCTTGCTTACGTTGTATACACTCGCAGAATCTAACACACCCGATCATCACGTGGTGCTTCGAAACAACAAGCTTTAGCAACGGTGCTAACTAAGGGTGAACACTTAAGAACTTGAAATTGTCTGCTTGAGGGATCATCTTATAATGCTACCGTCGTCTACTAAGCAATACAAGATGCATAAAGGATTAACATCACATGCAATTCATAATATGTGATATGATATGGCCTTTCTTCTTTGTGCTTCCGATCTCCATCTTTAAGCACGAACATGATCTTCATCATTACCGGCATTGCATCAAGGTCAATGACGCTGCTCCATGGTTGTCTTCCACCGGCTTCAACTATTACAACTACTTTGAATAGACACGCGGGTCTTAACAGAAATTAAAGACAACCATATGGCTCCTGCCGGTTGCCAACTTACAATAAGGAACATTGCATACATCATATATAATCACAATCATGGCCATATCACATCACAGCACACTGTAACACCCTCAGAATCGGCCCTATGCAAGTTTTAGCGAAACTCGCCTAACCCGCATAGAAACGATTCGAAGGTGCCCACCAGGCACTTTCGTGCGGGTGGAAAGCAAAGTAATAACATTACACAACAGTCCTCGATGGGACCCACAGAACAGATATATATACAACAGCGACTCAAAGAGTCAAGAATACAAATATACGGTACAAAGATCCAAATCACCTTGAAAACGATAGAGCGTCCAGCTACGGACAAGATGCAAATGGGGCTAAGAGCCACAAGAATAACCAATGGCGCCCATAACCTGCCTGTGCAAGCCAAGGGTAACCGCTAACGGCGTCGATCTCAAAACCTGCTTAAACAAAAGGGTGCCGACAAAGGGCAAAGGAAAAGAGGAGCGTCAAGATCGAGGCCAAGACAGCGAGACTAGAATTCGGCGGTCCTCGCCTACATAGGTATGGTGGACTGAGCGGCAGCGGCGGCATGCACTAAACAACCTATAGAGACTCGATACAACTGGCGGCTATCAGAGAGGGGTGAGAAAGACCTATTCGGATCCAACCTGATACTGGCATCAAACAAACCCATCCTGGCGTTTCCCCCTCGAGACCAAACGAGGAAGTCAACCGAGGAACTCACTCAGTTGGCAGTTTTACTTATTCAGTTTTCGTTGCAGCAATTACTAGTCAGGTTTAGATAATCGTCCTGATAAGATAAGCAGTGGGCCCTTTTAGTTAATCATTCTGTTGTAGTTGCAACAATTACTAATCAGATACAATTAGCATGAGATAACCCAAAATCCAGCAGTTGTTGGTACTTGTACTTAGCCATTCCGTTGTAGTGAAGCTGATTACTAATCATATCGGATACAAGTCAATTTAAAACAGTAAACTTTAGTTATAGTTGTCTATGATCAAGCACTGTGCTCCAAGTCGTCCATAACCGCGGACACGGCTTCTCGAAAAGATTTAACCCTGCAGGGGTGCACCAAAGTATCCACAGGCACTTCGACCCTTTTTGCCAGATCAGTTAACATACACCCATCGGTATGTCGGCGGGGCCTAAGTCACGACGTTCCCAGACCCAAAGCAAGCACGGGGGGCCACCCCACTAAGTACACCCGCAACGAAGTCGGCCGGTCTCCGAGACGGACTTAGGGTTTGTGGGGCCGGCGGTAAACGACAGCAGATCCCCAAACGAGGACCGATACCACGAACGGGTCACAATTCCTAAATGACAAGGTGCTCGCACAATCGTAAATACATAAGTAGCATGGCATAAGTACAGGATAGTAAATAAAACCTCAAACTAGTGTGTGGCCCCCAGTACAATACTTTGAAATCAGGTAATAATCAATGGGGGGGCCCATATCTCCCCACCTGTGGTTAGCGCCGATCTCGAACAGTGTCAAGAACTCGGGTCCTACGGGACACAAGTGGGCGGTCGGAAACCAAATCTTACCTATCACCCACCGATGCCTCTGCTTAATTCAATTTTAGTTGTTAAACAGGAATTAAAGTGAACGAAAGTAAAGCCATGATCATCTCCAACGTCAACATGCAGCAATTCTCCAACAATTGTGGTACTTGACGACGAGCAAAACACTTGAGCAAGCGACTACGACATGCGGGTCCAACTATCTACCAAACAACAGGCAATAGGATGTGTCCAAGGCTATATATGGCTGCAGGGGATATCACGGGTACGAAACTAGAGCATCGCAACACAGATAGCAAAGATCAACAGGAGGGAATAAATACTAGAAAAGTAAGATAGGTAGCAAGGGAGATGCTCTTTGAAAACACTGTCGAAGGTTCAACCGAAGATCGGGGCGAAGCTCACATCTACTCAACGGCCTTATCCGCGAAGAACCAAAACACTAGAAGAGACATCGGATGCACTATTTAATACAACGGCAGAAGATCGGCATGATGCATGTATGATGGATGACATGGCAAAGGTGCGATGCAATTAGGTCATATTAAGCGGAACCGGGGTCCCGACAATTATTTAAATGATTCAAGTTGTTTAGCTACCCCGCAATTTAAATGTTGTATTAACAAGGCAAGATTATAGTACTAGTTCGCTACGCAAGTTTAAATGAGGCCAATATGAGGCTAGATTTGCCCGCATATGGGCCCCATATTTAATTATGAGGTGAATCGGCACAAGGCCCCCAAACAAATGATATGCATGCAAGACAATTATTAGGCGGCAGGTTATATTATGTTATAAAACAGGGTTTCGGGAAGGGCTGCACACATCGAGGGGTCTCGACGATCTTGGGGTTCCGGGGGTCCGGGTTCGGTCTCAGGGTCCAGGGTTTGACGGATCGGTCTCGACGGGAGCGTTCTCGGATAACAGAGGTAGGTCTTGTCGCATCCGGGAAGCAGGACTTGGTGCGGCGTCGGGGCGCATCGTACTCGCCCTGGACGATGTCGATCTTGTCGCATTCGTGGAGACCCTGTCGGGTTCGCGGGTCGGGTCGGACTTGCCGTTCCGTGTCGGTGATCTTGGCGTCTTCGGGCTCGGGTCTTCGGGGTCGCGTAGACGATCATGGCGTTCCGAGGAGTAGATCTCGTCACTCCAGGAGATCTTGGGGTTCCTCGTCGACGGCCTTCGGGTCCGAGAGGGAGATCTCGTACTTGTGCAGCAGATCATGTCTCTTCAACTCGATCTCGGGGCATCACCGTCTTCTAATCGTCACCACACTACACCATGTCCACATCTGCATCCGACCACCTTACATCTTCACTTGATTTTCTTGTACCACAACGACACACATCACAGGTCATACCAACAACATTGGTTGCAACACTTGGGTCTCAGGGAGCTCACGCGGGACAGAGCGGTGGAGCACCGACGGCAGGGCGAGGCGCGAGCTGGCGGGGCGCGGGCTCGGGCGGGTCCGGGCCGGAGGCGGGACGGACGGCGGAGGCCGAGCGTGGGCGGGCTCGGCCGCGGACAAGGGAGGGCTGCGCAGGCGGGCCAGGCGGGCGCGGGCGAGGCAGGGGGGCGGCTCGGGCAGAGGAGGGGCCGGGCGGGCGCCACGCAGGATGCGGCCGCGGCAGAGGTCCGTGGCGGGGCGCGGGGCGGGCTTGTGGAGCGAGCGGTGGCGGTGGGGAAACGGTCGCGGCTGAGGAGGCCGGGCGCTGACGCTGGATGGAAGGCCACGGGCGCAGTGGGGACAGCGGCCGAGCTGGGAGCAGGGCGGCGCAGGGTGGGAGAAGGCGGCGGCGGTGGAGCCTGGGGAAGGGGCGGGCGGCGAAGAGAGGGCGGCGGCGCGCGGCGGGCGCCGGAGAGGAGAGGGAGGAGGGCCGTGAGGCGGGCGGGCGGAGCGAGGGAGGCGAGCGAACGGCGAGGACGGAGGGAGGTTGGCGCGGGCGCGGTGAGGTGGGAGAGGCAAGCGGGCGGGCGAAGCTGCGGCTATGGGGGAAGAGACAAGGGGGCGACGGGGAGCGGTGGACTCGGGAAGAAGACGAGGGCGGGGAACGCGCGGGTCCCGCGTGGGCCACGCGTGCTGGGGAGGAGAGGAGGGAGGTGGGAGCGGGTGTGTTGCATGCGGGTGGGCCAGGGGGAGGAGTGGGACCCGGAGGAAGGAAGAGGGGCTGTGGCCGGCTGCGTGCGTGTGTGGTGTGACTGGGTGGTGAGTTGTGTAGTGGTCCAGGGGGTGGGCTGTGAGGGAGAGAGAGAGAGCTGAGAGAGAGGGAGGGTGAGATGGCAGATTTTGATAGGCTAGGGGGAGGGGAGAGGGTGAGGTGGCACAAGGGGGTTGGTTGGGGTGATGTGGAGGGGAGGGCTGGGTAGGAAGGTTGGTAGATGTAGGATTTAGAAGGGCGGGCGTAGGTGGACCGTTTGTAAAAACCTGGGGGTGGTCGTTCGGGTCGAAACGGCCCGTTCGACTGCCCCCGCTAAAAACAATTAAAGATTTTATTTAATTTGCGATGAACTTTTGCAAGTGGTTTTTAGACAAATAAAAATATCCGGCAGCACCCGGGGTTTGGCGTTTGAATAAAAGATGGGACATTTAGAAAACAAAACGGGCTTTGCGAATATAGTTTTTGACAAACAACATATGATGATGACGATGCAATGCACAAATTCAACGCGATTTTCTAGTAGTGGTTTTGCGGGATGCCACAATTCGACACCACTAACAATGGATCTCGCCCTCGAGATCCGCCTCATGGTACCGGAAGGAAGGTCGGCGATCTGCATCTTCTTGCTTCGTGTAGATCTTCGCGACACCACTAACAATGGTTCTTGTTCACGTTCGTCAAGAGAACACTCCGGATAAACAACGGACGAAGTTAAAGGTAAGGCCACCTCGAACTTCCATGGAAGGAGTAGAATTGCATCGATCCACCATTCAATGTACATAAGCGAATGATAAGAGTAGTGGTATGGTCGCGACTCCATCCCGCACTCAAAGCATTACTATGTACACGAATAGACAGATTATGCAACCAACCCTCAAGATTCAGACTGAAGATCTCGACAAGCGAGGTTCGGATCAAAGGAGTGATGCGCATCGCATCGGATCCGGCGAGATGTCGTCGCGTCGGAAAACACCGGAAGGCACGAGAAGGAACAAGAGAAGTCCACCAGACGGAGGATTCCTCGGATAGCATGAAGACCAGATGTAGCAACACCGTTATCAGAGGAGGAAGCGAAACCCTGAAGGTACGACGGAAACCCAACCATGAGAATTCCTGGACTCGAAGAAAGAGAAAGGGCGGATTCAAAACACGTAGAGTTAAGAGGAGATTAGCAGAGGGTAAGGAGTAAAATCAGACCTAATCAGAACTATCCAACCGATTTTGAAAAATAGTTTTGACACTCTACTTCGGCCGTTAGCTAGGTTATCCTACAGGCTGGACTTGTGGGGTATCGCAACTGCTGGGCTCTGATACCACTCAGAACACCTCAGATCGCCCTATGCAAGTTTTAGCGAAACTCGCCAAACCCGCATAGAAACGATTCAAGGTGCCACCAGCACTTTCAAGGGTGGAAAGCAAAGTAATAACATTACACAACAGTCCTCGATGGGACCCATAGAACAGATATATATACAACAGCGACTCAAAGAGTCAAGAATACAAATATACGGTACAAAGATCCAAATAACCTTGAAAACGATAGAGCGTCCAGCTACGGACAAGATGCAAATGGGGCTAAGAGCCCTGAAGAATAACCAATGGCGTCCATAACCCTGCCTAGGCCAAGCCGGAAGGGTAACCCTGCTAACGGCGTCGATCTCAAAACCTGCTTAAACAAAAGGGGTGCCGACAAAGGGCAAAGGAAAAAGAGGAGGCCAAGATCGAGGCCAAGACACGAGACTAGAATTCGGCGGTCCTCGCCTACATAGGTATGGTGGACTGAGTGGCATCGGCGGCATGCACTAAACAACCTATAGAGACTCGATACAACTGGCGGCTATCAGAGAGGGGTGAGAAAGACCTATTCGGATCCAACCTGATACTGGCATCAAACAAACCCATCCTGACGTTTCCCCCTCGAGACCAAACGAGGAAGTCAACCGAGGAACTCACTCAGTTGGCAGTTTTACTTATTCAGTTTTCGTTGCAGCAATTACTAGTCAGGTTTAGATAATCATCCTGATAAGATAAGCAGTGGGCCCTTTTAGTTAATCATTCCGTTGTAGTTGCAACAATTACTAATCAGATACAATTAGCATGAGATAACCCAAAACCCAGCAGTTGTTGGTACTTGTACTTAGCCATTCCGTTGTAGTGAAGCTGATTACTAATCATATCGGATACAAGTCAATTTAAAACAGTAAACTTTAGTTATAGTTGTCTATGATCAAGCACTATGCTCCAAGTCGTCCATAACCGCGGACACGGCTTCTCGAAAAGATTTAACCCTGCAGGGGTGCACCAAAGTATCCACAGGCACTTAGACCCTTTTGCCGATCGCTAACATACATCCATCGGTATGTCGGCGGGGCCTAAGTCACGACGTTCCCAGACCCAAAGCAAGCACGGGGGGCCACCCCACTAAGTACACCCGCAACAAAGTCGGCCGGTCTCCGAGACGGACTTAGGGTTTGTGGGGTCACAGAACGATACAGATCCCCAAACGGGACCGCCGATACCACGTAAACGGGTCACAATTCCTAAACAGTACAGTGTGCTCCTCGCACAATCGTAAATACATAAGTAGCATGGCATAAGTACAGGATAGTAAATAAAACCTCAAACTAGTTTGTGGCCCCCAGTACAATACTTTGAAATCAGGTAATAATCAATGGGGGGCCCATATCTCCCCACCTGTGGTTAGCGCGCTCGATCTCGGAACAGGTGTCAAGAACTCGGGTCCTACGGGACACAAGTGGGCGGTCGGAAACCAAATCTTACCTATCACCCACCGATGCCTCTGCTTAATTCAATTTTAGTTGTTAAACAGGAATTAAAGTGAACGAAAGTAAAGCCATGATCATCTCCAACATCAACATGCGGCAATTCTCCAACAATTGTGGTACTTGACGACGAGCAAAACACTTGAGCAAGCGACTACGACATGCGGGTCCAACTATCTACCAAACAACAGGCAATAGGATGTGTCCAAGGCTATATATGGCTGCAGGGGATATCACGGGTACGAAACTAGAGCATCGCAACACAGATAGCAAAGATCAACAGGAGGGAATAAATACTAGAAAAGTAAGATAGGTAGCAAGGGGGAGATGCTCGCCTGAAAACACTGTCGAAGGTTCAACCGAAGATCGGGGCGAAGCTCACATCTACTCAACGGCCTTATCCGCGAAGAACCAAAACACTAGAAGAGACATCGGATGCA
Organism: Avena longiglumis; assembly: GCA_030063025.1. Lineage (NCBI taxonomy): Eukaryota > Viridiplantae > Streptophyta > Magnoliopsida > Poales > Poaceae > Avena > Avena longiglumis. The sequence goes on along the minus strand of CP125974.1, from coordinate 446,688,127 downwards.
CTATTTAATACAACGGCAGAAGATCGGCATGATGCATGTATGATGGATGACATGGCAAAGGTGCGATGCAATTAGGTCATATTAAGCGGAACCGGGGTCCCGACAATTATTTAAATGATTCAAGTTGTTTAGCTACCCCGCAATTTAAATGTTGTATTAACAAGGCAAGATTATAGTACTAGTTCGCTACGCAAGTTTAAATGAGGCCAATATGAGGCTAGATTTGCCCGCATATGGGCCCCATATTTAATTATGAGGTGAATCGGCACAAGGCCCCCAAACAAATGATATGCATGCAAGACAATTAGTAGGCGGCAGGTTATATTATGTTATAAAATAGGGTTTCGGGAAGGGGTGCACACATCGAGGGGTCTCGACGATCTTGGGGTTCCGGGGGTCCGGGTCCGGTCTCAGGGTCCAGGGTTTGACGGATCGGTCTCGACGGGAGCATTCTCGGATAACAGAGGTAGGTCTTGTCGCATCCGGGAAGCAGGACTTGGTGCGGCATCGGGGCGCATCGTACTCGCCCTGGACGATGTCGATCTTGTCGCATTCGTGGAGACAATGTCGGGTTCGCGGGTCGGGTCGGACTTGCCGTTCCATGTCGGTGATCTTGGCATCTTCGGGCTCGGGTCTTCGGGGTCGCGTAGACGATCATGGCGTTCCGAGGAGTAGATCTCGTCACTCCAGGTGATCTTGGGGTTCCTCGTCGACGGCCTTCGGGTCCGAGAGGGAGATCTCGTACTTGTGCAGCAGATCATGTCTCTTTAACTCGATCTCGGGGCATCACCATCTTCTAATCGTCACCACACTACACCATGTCCACATCTGCATCCGACCACCTGACATCTTCACATGATTTTCTTGTACCACAACGACACACATCACAGGTCATACCAACAACATTGGTTGCAACACTTGGGTCTCAGGGAGCTCACGCGGGACAGAGCGGTGGAGCACCGACGGCGAGGGCGGAAGAGGCGCGAGCTGGCGGGGCGCGGCGGCTCGGGGTGGGCCGAGCACGCTGGGCGACGGCGAGGCCGAGCGTGACGGCGGGCTGGGGCATGGCGGATCGCGACAAGGGAGGGCTGCGTGAGCGGCAGAGGCGAGGCGCCGGGCGAGGCAGGGGCGGCTCGGGCGGAGGAGGGGCGGGCGCCACGCGATGCAGGCGGCCGCGGCGTAGGTCCCGGTGGCGGGCGCGGGCGAGGCGGGCTTGGAGCGAGCGGTGGCGGGGGGAAAACGGTCGCGCTGAGGAGGCAGCCGGGCGGATGCGGATGGAAGGCCACGTGGCGCAGGTGGGACAAAGGCCGGAGCTGGGAGCAGCGGGGCGGGCGGTGAGTGGGAGAAGCGGCGGTGGGAGCCTGGGAAGGGGCGGAGAAGGGCGGCGCGGAGAGAGAGGGAGGAGGCCGACGAGGGCGGGCGGAGCGAGGCTGGAGCGCAGAACGGCGAGGACGGAGGAGGTTGGCGGCGGCGCGCTAGGCGTGGCGCTGAGGGTGGGAGAGCGCGCCGCAAGCGGGCCAGCGCGCTGCGCTTATGGGGGAAGAGACAAGGGGGCAACGGGGGAGCGGTGGACTCGTGAAGAAGACGAGGGAGGGGAACGCGCGGGTCCCGCGTGGGCCACGCGTGCTGGGGAGGAGAGGAGGGAGGTGGGAGCGGGTGTGTTGCATGCGGGTGGGCCAGGGGGAGGAGTGGGACCCGGAGGAAGAAAGAGGGGCTGTGGCCGGCTGCGTGCGTGTGTGGTGTGACTGGGTGGTGAGTTGTGTAGTGGGCCAGGGGGTGGGCTGTGAGGGAGAGAGAGAGCTGAGAGAGAGGGAGGGTGAGATGGCAGATTTTGATAGGCTAGGGGGAGGGGAGAGGGTGAGGTGGCACAAGGGGGTTGGTTGGGGTGATGTGGAGGGGAGGGCTGGGTAGGAAGGTTGGTAGATGTAGGATTTAGAAGGGCGGGTGTAGGTGGACCGTTTGTAAAAACCTGGGGGTGGTCGTTCGGGTCGAAACGGCCCGTTCGACTGCCCCCGCTAAAAACAATTAAAGATTTTATTTAATTTGCGATGAACTTTTGCAAGTGGTTTTTAGACAAATAAAAATATCCCAAAGACCCGCGGTTTCATGCTTGAATAAAAGACGGGACATTTAGAAAACAAAACGGGCTTTGCGAATATAGTTTTTGACAAACAACATATGATGATGACGATGCAATGCACAAATTCAACGCGATTTTCTAGTAGTGGTTTTGCGGGATGCCACACACACCCCTGCAAAACAAAGTTAGACGCCTCTACTTTCTTTGCATGTTTTACGTGGTTTGGGGCTTTCAATAAGTGTCGTTCTAACTTACGAACATGAACCACAACAATGATACTAGTATTGTTAATCACCCGTTGTAAATTGGATCTTAACTATGCTAGGAGAAACAGGCACCCGCAAAGCCATTATGCAATACAAGTTGCTTGTCAAGCGTGGAGCAAGTCTCATGAACGATGTCATGTAAGGTTAGCCCGGGCCGCTTCATCCCAACATACCGCAAGATGCAAAGTACACAATAAGCAATCGACAATAAAAGCATCAACGCCCACAATGACCATTGTGTTCTACTCGTGCAACAAATCTACATATAGACACGGCTCTGATACCACTGTAGGGGTTCGTAGCATGGAAAACAAAAATTTTCTATCGCATACAAAAAAACAAGCCAAGATATATCCACTAGATTGTAGCAACGAGCCGATGGAATAACTTACCCTCGAAGATTCCAAAGTGTTTAACGAGAGCAGATTCTCGTGGGTGATGTAGTCGTACTCTTTCCGATCTCAAGATCGTGTAGACGATCCTTCCGGTGCTGCTCCTTAGCGCCTTCATGATCGGTCACATGTTCGGTACTCAACGAAGACCTTCCTCTCCCTTGTTCTAGCAGCGGAGGTTGTAGCACTCTCGCGATTCCGCAAAGACAACGGCGTGGTACCTAAGTAGAGGGAGATCCCGCAGGGCTTCGCCTTAAGCCGGAGCGAGTATGGTGGAGTATGAGAGAGAGCTATTAGTGGTCTAGGGTTTAGACACACCAATTAGAAGGCTCTAAACCGAAGGCTAGAGCAATTAGAAGCTCTAAACCAAAACGGCTCTAAACCGGAGATTAGAGGATAGGAACTTTTGTGTCTAGAGGAGGAGGCCGTGCCCCTCCTTTTATAGGTGGGAGGGGCGGCCAAGGGGAGGGGAGTCCCTCCCCAATTCGGCCTTGGTTGGTGCGCCGGCTTGGAGGGACTCCTCCCCCAAGTCGGTTCCAACCACCTCTTGCTTGTTTCCCACAGTTTCGCTTCCCACGCTCGCTTTTCCACAGCTCTGTTTAGCCGCTTGACTTTCAAACCGGGCAGTTTGACTTTTCAGTTTTGGAACAGCAAGAACACTTAGTACATGATGCAATCATTCAATATGTAATGACACATTCATGTACCCTCCCCAGTGCTTGACAATCCGGAACCTTCTAGAACATTCCCGATGAAAACACCGGAATCATTCCCGAACTCCGAAACGGGACTTTCCTTATATGAATCTTATTCTCCGAACCATTCCGGTTCACCTCGTGATATCCTGGATCCCATCCGAGACTCCGAACAATATTCGGTCTCTTTCTCATAATACCATAACTACTCAAAACAACGTCGAATCCTTAAGTGTGTCTCCCTACGGTTCGTGAATTATGCGGACATGATCGAGACACTTCTCCGAACAATAACCAATAGAGGAATCTGGAAATTCATATGGCTCCCACATATTTCTACGATTACTTTGCGATCGAATGAACCACTTACATACGATACCAATTTCCCTTTGTCTCACGATAGTTTACTTATCCGAGGTTATGATCGTCGGTATCTCTGCATACCTAGTTCAATCTCGTTACCGATAAGTACTCTTTTCTCGTTCCCATGATATGTGATCCCTTGTGACCCATTCACATGCTTGCAAGCTAATTGGATGACATTTCACCGAGAGGGCCCAGAGTATATCTATCCGTCATATGGATGGACAAATCCCACTCTTGATCCATGTGTTTCAACCAATACTTTCCGAACACTCAATGCCACCTTTATAGCCACCCGCCACGGTGGTGTTTGATGTCATCAAATCATCCATCCGGCAAAGGTGATATGCATGATCTCATGGTCGAAGGAATTAGGTTACTATGTATCAGAAAGCATATAGCAATTGAACTATTTAAAATGACTTGATCTTTATGCTACGCTTATCTATAGGAGTATGTCCATCACATCATTCTCCTAATGATATGACCCTGTTGTTAATAACATCTCTATGTTCATGATCAGGAAACCATGATCATATATTAACCAACAAGCTAGTTTAACAAGAGGCTTTACTAGGGACTCTTTTATGTTTACAAATCACACAAGTATTAATGTTTCCTGTTACTACAATTATAGCATGGTATGTAAACATTTATCATAAGTATGAAGATATGATAATAACCTACTTTATTATTGCCTCTTGGGCATATCTCCAACAGTAGTTTGACTTGATGCAATGCAAATTGGTACGGCTCGATGTAGACGACTTGATGGAGAACGAGCGCGAGAGCTTGTCCCGGATCGATGTAGACCCATGGACCCTCCCGGCATGCTGCACTGCGAGCCGTTTGCGGGCGAGTCGTGGTCGTCGGGCTGCCCTGACACCACTAGGGAAACGCCTATAGGAGACATGATTATAGGAGTCGCATCTCTCAAACGTGCGCCTCCACTAAATATATAAGGCACATGTATAAACTATACGACTCATATATATTAATACTAGATGCGCATTCTTGAGGGACGTGTCTCCTATATCGCATGTACGGACCAGATCTAGCTGCCCCCTTACTCGAGGCGCATCTTGTCCATATGCGCCAACTACTCGAGGCGCATATGGAGCATATGCACCTTGAGTAAGGTGGATGGGCCCAGTGGTGGTAGGTGCCACAATATAGGAAGTGCACCAACAGATATGCGCATCGAGTATTTTTCAATATTGGAGGCGCATCACTGTGACATGCGCCTCCATTAAGTGATGTGGGCCCGGGGGTGGCAGGCGCCAGACACTCGAGGATGCGCCTAAGGTATTTTATGTATACAAGAAGCATATTGTACGTCATGCGCCTCGAGTAATCTTGCCACCTTTTTCACTTTTTTGGCACATGCACATACACCTACACCCCACTCACTTCTCTCTCACTTGTTTTCTCCTCCACATAAAGAAAGATCTGGTCACCCCTCCTCCTCCCCACCTCATTTTTTCACCGTAGAAGCTTGCTAAACCTATATTAGTTGACACACATATGTAAGTGAAAAATCTTGCACTTATAGATCTATAAGATCTCACTTTACTTCTCCTCTGGCTCTCCTACTCCTAGTCATCGTTGGAGGAAGCGTGAAGGTGTTGTTGCATGTATGTGCGTTGTCGGCAACACCGACTAGATTGTGTTGTGTGCTTCCTTTGTTTTGTGCAGGGATTTCTTTTTGGGTTTCCAATGTTTCACTGGAATGTCGATTCATTTCCACTCCGGCAAATTTCTGGCACCCGGAGGATGTCCTCTTTTTAGGGGAGGTCATAACGGATTTTTCTGGTGATCTCGACGTCCATGCTCTAATTATTATTTTGATCTTTGTCTACCGTGCAGGCGACCATGGTCCGACAACTGAGCACACCCCTCGTGGATAGGTGGATGAGATGCGCGAGAGATGACATGGCATAGACAAACATGATGGAGATAAGATGTTCGCGTCGCGACTGCAAATTGATGTATTTGATAACGCATGATTATGGAATGCTGGAGTCGCACCTGCCCCCGTGTGGTTTCATGGATGGCTACACTCGATGGATACGTAATGATGAAGATGATGATGAGGATGTCAATAATGGTGAAGACGGAGATCAAGATTCTGTCGGGGCAGGTGATCATGAAGATCAAGGTGGCGCCGAGCATGAACATGATGAAGATCAAGAAGATGGCACTAGGCATGAACATGAAGATAATTAAGGTGGCCTCGGGAAGGAACATGAAGATCAAGGTGCCGGACATGATTCAAGCTAGTTGCGAGATCCTCATTACCAAGAGCTGCTTCTCAGGGAGACGTGTAACACCAGATACGCCGCTAGAGAGAAAGCTAAGCTAGAGCAAATGGAGAAAGTCACGGTTAATCCATTGTTTGACGGATGCAACGACGGGGATACCCGTCTAAATATAACGCTCAGGGTGTAGGGGTTCGTAGCATGCAAAACACAAAATTTCTATCGCATGAACACACCCAAGTCAAGATCTATCTACTAGATTGTAGCAACGAGTCGATAGATTACTAACCCTCGAAGATCCAAAGCGGTTAATGAGATCGGATTCTCGTGGGTGATGTAGTCGTTCACTTTCCGATTCAAGATCGCGTAGACGATCCTTCTAGCACCGCGTTCCGGCAGCGCTCCCGTAGTCGGTCACACTTACGATACTCGATGAAGACCTTCCTCTCCCTTGTTCCAGCAGGCAGCGGAGGTTGTAGCTCTCTCCTTGCGATTGCGGTAGCATGACGGCGTGGTGTCGGAAGTATAAGGGAGATACCGCAAGGCTTCGCCTAGCCAGTGCGAGTATGGTGGAGTAGAGGGATCCCCGGCGATCTAGGGTTTAGAGGGCCGAGGTTTCAAGGTGACTAGCAACTAGGGTTTAGCTAGTCATTAGATTTTTAGAGGAGGATCTAGAGGTGGCGACTTGGAGGGGGCCAAGGGCCGGCGGCTAGGGTTTGTGTGGGGTGGTGGCTTGGGGTGCCCACCCCCTTATTTTATAGATGGTGAGGGGTGGTTGGGGAAGGGGATTCCTTCCCCAACTCCACCTCATGGTCCGGTGGCAAGGGAGAGGGAGGAATCCTCCCTTAGGTAGGATTCCTTCCGTCCCTCCACTAGGCAATGTTGGGATTTGACTTTTCAAATTGGCGTTTGACTTTTCAAACTAAAGTGTGATTTCTCTCTTCCCATTGCCCAGCCATGTGACATAGTACATGATGCAACCATTTCACTTTGTCATGACACATCCATGTACCCTTTCCACTCCGGATTGGTGGACCTTCTAGACCCTTCTAGAACATTCTGGTGAAAACACCAAAACCATTCCCGAACTCCAGAATTGGACTTTCCTTATATGAATCTTATTCTCCGGACCATTCTGTATCTCCTCGTGATTATCCCAGATCCCATCCGAGACTCCGAATAACATTCAGACTCTTTACTCATTTCCATATCTACTAAACAACATTGAATCCTTAAGTGTGTCTCCCTATAGTTCGTGAATTATGCAGACATGACCGAGACTCTTCTCCGATCAATAACCAATAGAGGAATATGGAAATTCATATGGCTCCCAATATTTCTATGATTACTTCATGATCAAATGAACCATTTACATACGATACCAATTTCCCTTTGTCTCGCGATACTTTACTTATCCAAGGTTTGATCGTCGGTATCTCTACATACCTACTTCAACCTCGTTACTGATAAGTACTCTTTACTCGTTCCTGTGATATGTGATCCCTTATGAGCCAGTCACATGCTTGCAAGCTAATTGGATGACATTCCACCAAGAGGGCCCAGAGTATATCTATCCGTCATATGGATGGACAAATCCCACTCTTGATCCATGTGCCTCAACACATACTTTCCGAACACTCAATGTCACCTTTATAACCACCCAGTTACGAAGTGTTGTTTGATGTCATCAAAGCATCCATCCAGTGGTGGTGATTAACATGATATCATGGTCGAAGGATTTAGGTTACTATGTATCTGAAAGCTTATAGCAAGTGAACTATTTTAAATGACTTGATCTTATGCTACGCTTAACTATATGAGTATGTCCATCACATCATTCTCCTAATGATATGACCTTGTTATTAATAACATCCAATGTTCATGATCAGGAAACCATGATCATCTATTAATCAACAAGCTAGTTTAACAAGTGGCTTTACTAGGGACTCTTTTATGTTTACAAACCACACAAGTATTAATGTTTCCGTCTAATACAATTATAGCATGGGATGAAAACATTTATCATAAGCATGAAGATATGATAATAACCACTTTATTATTGCCTCTTGGGCATATCTCCAACAGTCTCCCACTTGCACTAGAGTCAATAATCTAGTTTCAAACCTTTGTGCATTCAACACCTATGGCTTTCTGGTGTTGTATTTACACGATTGCTAGTGGTCAACTAATCTTCGAATCCGACATTTTTAGGTCATGTGAAATTGCATGTCTTTGTGTCTGTAAGAATCAGCCATTCTCTAATGAGATGACTTTGTATAAATTTGGTCCTTTGGTGAGACCTTTAGTTCCTTGGGGTTAAAACATGTTGATAATATTGTCGTACAATATATATTCATAGTACTATCCCGCTGTGAACCACACCTAGTTTGATAACAAACTACTTGACACAAATGCCCTCTTTTGCTGCTATAATAGCAGTCATATACTTAGCCTTTTGTTGTAGTATATGTCATAATGTCTTAACTTTGGAACTAATACAAATCCATTATGGAACTTACTTTCCATTATATTGTGCCACCCTTAGTTTAGATTGAGATAAACTTAATGTGTACTTCGTGACAAAACTAGTATCAATGTATTACTTTTACAATGAACTAACCATCTATTTGTCACCTCTACAAAAATAATATATTCTTAGTTCTTCCAAAAGATCATAAGAATATCTTTACTATCGTCCAATAATAATCTTATGAATCATTCTGGTATATGCTCATAAAATTTAGAGCATAGGACATATCTGGATGTGTACATATCACAGTATGATTAAAAAACACTCTTTGTGATTTCATTCATCAAGTAAAAAAATACTTGAATCTTTGTTTCACTTATCAAGTGTCGATACACTTGAATTTCGATTTAATCCTTTCTATGTGGCAAGAACCTTTCTTGTCATTTCCATATTGAACTCATTCAATATCTCATCTATGTACATTTGGCACAACCATATTAGCGTCTCAATCTATCCATATAGATATTGATGTCAAACATTCGGTTTTTCCTAAGTCTTTCATCGAGATGAAATTCTTAACCTGTGTTAATAAAAGATACATAATTTCCAATCAACAATATGTCTTTCACATAATTCATTAGAAATATGTATTAGCGCTCCCACTTAATTTCTTGCAAATGCAAGTATCTTCATCATCTCCGATGAAATTAAACACTTTAACAATTTCATCATGGTGAAGATTCCAACTCCTCGATTCTTATTTCAACCATTGAAGTTTGCATACGCTTTTAGCATCCTTTGAATTAACAAAACCCTTTGGATCGTGTTATGCACACGTCCTAGGTAACAATTATATTAGAAGAACTTGTTTTGTTTATTCAACTACCACATAACAAAATTATATGTAGTGTTTGCTACATTAATCCTTCTAGAATAAATATTGCTATGAAAGATCAAATCTTGTCATAGTCAACCTTTGAACATTGTAGTGAACTCTTTCCCGACATGTAGAATATTTCATAGATGTGAAGAATCCATCTCTATTTCTTTATAGATCCAAATACGAATGTAAGGTTTTTACACCTTTCAGAGGGTCTTCCAAGTTCAAAGCTTGATTTCTCGTGTATGGAACTATCACGGATTTTATGGCTTCAAGCCATTTTAACGGAGTCAGGGCCCATCATAGCTTCTTTGTATATAGTCGATTCATCATTGTAGAACAACAATGATTTAATTTTAAATCCTAGTATTTAATTGTTTACTCGACCAACTTGGTTCAATAGGAACTTAGACCCACAACCTTTGAGACACGTGAGCCATGAGCATTATTGCTGCCTCCAGGACGCTTTCCGGTGCTACGCAACTTTGATCATATAGCTAAGGTTCTTTTAACCTTATCAAAGTTCTATTGTCATCCCACTTAACTTTTCACATAAAAATCCTTCTTAAGAAACTTAATGTTCTAAGTGAAAAACACTTTTGTCTTTGGTGTTATGGAGGAATACTCAACGGTCATCCGAAATAACCTACAAAGACATGCTTATCTGACTTTGGTTATAAACATCTTACTTATGCATAGCATACCAATGTTTAAGAAAGGACAACTTGGATTTTATCCCAAACCATAACTTTATATGGTGTCATTTGAACAAATCATGATGGAGCTCTTTTCAGTGTAAAAGCGGTAGTCCTTAAAGCTTTAATCTTTAAAATAAAATGAAAGTTTTATAATTCACACACCTTTGATATTACCATGTCAAACAAGATTTTATTACATATCTCGAACACTCCATACTATATGGTGTTTTTCGAGAAACATAAATCTATGGAAAAATTCCTTAAATCTTTTAGGTGTTTTTGCTAAAACTTCTAACTCAAATATCTTATTTTATGATCCTATGATAAATTCTTTATTTTCTCATTATAATGATTTTCTGCTTCATCTTGAAAGTCTTTGAACTTTTTCAAATGTTTCATACTTAATCCTCATTAAGTAAATATACATATATTCACTCAAATATTCGAAGAAAGCATATGAAGTTAAAATCCATCGCTCTAGACTACACATAATGGGATTCATACATCTATATGTATAAGTTCTAGTAAGCTAGTCATTCTTTCACTTTTGGCCTATGAACGGAGTTTTAATTATCTCTAGGAAAGTTTCACAAGCGTCATTTGATCGAAATCAAAAGACTCCAAAATTCCATCCACATGGAGTTTATTCATTTTTTTCTTTCCACTATAATTTAAATGGTGATGTCACTTCCTAAGTGATCTTTCTATCAATTGTCTTTCGACATTTTTAGCGCTACTTTTATGGTTGTGATTTATCCAACGAGATTTGTAAATCATCCATCTTTTATGGATTACGACAATTATTTGAAGAACCCTTTTATTCTCATAATACCTGATAAAACAAATCTTGAAGGCAAGCTTTGATGTCAACGAGAAACACATCAACACTTTATTTGTTTTCGATGAACATCATCACATATTCTTTTGCTAGTTACTTAGGCCATTGCAGTTCATGAATTTTTTGTTTCGTATGATGATTCACACCAACAAATTCAGTATCCAATACTTAAGAACCACATTGTTTAACAAGCATAGAATATAGCCATAATGTGTATATCATCTATATACCTGAGCTGAACAATTTAGTCTTTTCTTTTCTACCATATATTTCTGACATTCTCTTCCAGCATTTCCTTTTCCTTTTAAAAGAATCTATCAACATCAATAGTGGAGCCATACATATGACACATAGTCCAAAGAATGTATAGTTAAATACCAATGTCTTTGAACTTGCACTTTGAAGTAGATCACCATCATCAAATGTTTGGTGTTCTTTCAAATTCTATTCTTTAGTAATATTTTAGTGTAGTAAATATTTTACCTATATCTTATATTCATCCTTATCATGGAAATATTCATGATCAAGCTACTTTTTCTTACTACGGTGAATCGCGAGTATAATGTTGCTCTCCAAAACCTTTTGAAGGATTAGGACGACCAACGTCTCCAACCTTTTGCAAATTCTCATTAAATATGATAACATAATTTTTTTCATATTATACTCTATCATGTTGCAACCAAAACTTTGTTTTAGATATCCCAATATCTTCCACACATGATGGTTTCTGAAAAACTCTTTCATCTCCTAGATAACCTTGATATAAAACAATCAAGAATTATGGAGACACATGATACTGATATACTAACACTGGAATTGTTACTCTTGATTTAATACCAATTATTAAACTTCACGGAGTAACTGAAACTTACTAAAAGTTTGCAATAGGACTTTTAAACTTTAAATTAACACTTCAAACAATACGATATTAGTTCGTAAAGTAACTTACCAGAATTTTATAGTTCGATTATCTCAATTATAACTAAACGCAAGGTGGTAAATGGATGCCAATTACTACAACAACTATGCAAATTCACTTTGATTTAATTTATGATAAATAGTGTCCTACTTTTAATCATATTGCTGTTGAAATCCCACTCAAAACAATATCCCTCACATTGTTTTAGTGATCACATGAACCAAATCCACTACACCAAGTCCGATCATCACGTGACATGATGTAGTTTCAAAGGTGAACAATCATCATGTTCATCATATCATCTATATGGCTCATGCTTTACCTTTCGGTATTCCGTGTTCCGAGACCATGTCTGTACATGCTAGGCTCATCAAGATTAATCTCAGTTTCCACACGAGCAAATCTAGCTTGATCCCGTTGTATGCACACGCAGAATGTAATACACCCGATCATCACGTGGTGCTTCGAAACAACGAGTCTTGGCAATGGTTCTAATTAAGGATGAACACTTTATTACTTGATATTTTATGAGAGGGATCATCTTATAATGCTACCGTTGCGATCTAAGCAATACAAGATGCATAAATGGATTAACATCACATGTAATTCATAATATGTGATATGATATGGTCTTTCTTCTTGTGCTTCCGATCTCCATCTTCAAGAACGAACATGATCTCCATCATCACCGGTGTGGCGTCAAGGTCAATGGCGCTGCTCCATGGTTGTTGTCTACCAGCATCAACTATTACAACTACTTTGAATAATAGACACGCAAGTCTTAAACGAAATTTAAAGACAACCATAAGGCTCCTGTCGGTTGACAACTTATAATAAGGATCATTACATACATCATATATAATTACAATCATGCCCATATCACATCACAACACACCCCATCAAAACAAAGTTAGACGCCTCTAATTTTCTTTGCATGTTTTACATGGTTTGGGGATTTCGAATAAGAACCGTTCTAACTTATGAAAAAGAACCACAACATTGATATTAGTATTATTAATCACCCGTTGTAAATTGAATCTTCACTATGGTGGGAGAGACAGACACCCGCAAATCCACTTATGCAATACAAGTTGCATGTTGAGCGTGGATCAAGTCTCATGAATGATGTCATGTAAGGTTAGCCCGGGCCGCTTCATCCCACCATCCCGCAAGATGCAAAGTACACAAGGAGCAATCGACAACAAAAGCATCAACGCCCACAATAATCATTGTGTTCTATTCGTGCAACAGATCTAGTCATAGACACGGCTCAGATACTACTGTAGGGGTTCATAGCATGGAACACAAAAAATTCTATCGCATGAACACACACAAGCTAATATCTATCTAATAGATTGTAGAAACGAGTAGATAGAGTACTAACCCTAGAAGATCCAAAGCGGCTAATGAGATCGGATTCTCGTGGGTGATGTAGTCGTTCACTTGCCGATATCAAGATCACGTAGATGATCCTTCCAGCGCCGCGTTGATTGTAGCAATGAGTAGATAGAGTACTAACCCTTGAAGATCCAAAGCGGTTAACGAGATCGGATTCTCATGGGTGATGTAGTCGTTCACTTGACAATCTCAAAATCGCGTAGACAATCCTTCCAGCACTGCGTTCCGGCAGGGCTCCCGCGGTCGGTCACACATATGATACTCGATGAAGACCGTCCTCTCCCTTGTTCTAGCAGGCAGCGGAGGTTGTAGCTCTCTCCTCGAGATTCTGACAGCACAACGGCGTGGTGTCGGAAGTAGAGGGGAGATCCCGCAGGGCTTCGCCTCAGCCAATGCAAGTATGGTGGAGTAGAGGGAGCCCCGGTGATCTAGGGTTTAGAGGTGTCTAGGAACTAGGATTTAGCTAGTCGGTAGCTTTTTAGAGGAGGATCTAGAGGCAGCTACTTGGAGAGGGCCAAGGGCCGACGGCTAGGGTTTGTGTGGGGTGGTGGCTTGGGGCGCCCCACCCCCTTATTTTATAGATGGCGAGGGGCGGTTGGGGAAGGGGAGTCCTTCCCCAACTCCACCTCATGGGTTGGTGGCAAGGGAGAGGGAGGAATCCTCCCTTAGGTGGGATTCCTTCCGTCGCTCCACTAGGAAATGTTGGGATTAGCCTTTTCAAATTGGCGTTTGACTTTTCAAACTAAAGTTTGATTTCTCTCTTCCCATTGCCCAGCCAAGTGACCTAGTACGATGCAACCATTCCACTTTGTCATGACACGTCCATGTACCCTTCCCAGTCCGGATCGGTGGACCTTCTAGACCCTTCTAGAACATTCCGGTGAAAACACTGAAACCATTCCCGAACTCCAGATTTGGACTTTCCTTATATGAATCTTATTATCCAGACCATTCCGGATATCCTCGTGATATCCGAGATCCCATCCGAGACTCCGAATAACATTCGGTCTCTTTACTCACTTTCCATATCTACTAAACAACATCAAATCCTTAAGTGTGTCTCCCTACGGTTCGTGCATTATGTAGACATGACTGAGACTCTTCTCCGATCAATAACCAATAGAGGAATCTGAAAATTTATATGGCTCCCACATATTTCTATGATTACTTCATAATCGAATGAACCATTTACATATGATACCAATTTCCCTTTGTCTCGTGATACTTTACTTATCCGAGGTTTGATCGTCGGTATCTCTGCATACCTAGTTCATCCTCGTTACCGATAAGTATTCTTTATTCGTTTCTATGATATGTGATCCCTTGTGAGCCAGTCACATGCTTGCAACATAATCGGATGACATTCTACCGAGAAGGCCCAAAGTATATTTATCCGTCATATGGATGGACAAATACCACTCTTGATCCATGTGCCTCAACACATACTTTCCGAACACTCAATGCCACCTTTATAACCACCCAGTTATGAAGTGGTGTTTGATGTCATCAAAGCATCCATCCGGTGATGGTGATTAACATGATCACATGGTCGAAGGATTTAGGTTACTATGTATCTGAAAGCTTATAGCAAGTGAACTATTTTAAATGACTTGATCTTATGCTACACTTAACTATAGGAGTATGTGCATCACATCATTCTCCTAATGATATGACCTTGTTATTAATAACATCCAATGTTCATGATCAGGAAACCATGATCATCTATTAATCAACAAGCTAGTTTAACAAGAGGCTTTACTAGGGACTCTTTTATGTTTAGAAACCACACAAGTATTAATGTTTCCAGTTAATACTATTATAGCATGGGATGAAAACATTTATCATAAGCATGAAGATATGATAATAACCACTTTATTATTACCTCTTGGGAATATATCCAACACAGGGCTCTAGAGATGAAGGCGAAACACAAATTGACCGACGAATGCTTCAATGAAAACATGGAATTATGGCATGATCGTCTTCCCAAGAGGGGGAACACATGTCCGACTAGTATCGCTAAGGCCAAGAAATTCGTGTGCCCTCTCGATCTATCGCATGTGAAATACCAAGTTTGCATAAATGATTGCATCATCTACTAGGGCGAGGACACAGAGAAGACCACGTGTCCGGTGTGCAAGACGTCTAGATACAAGAGAGGGACCAATAAAGCTCCTAGAAAAGTGGTGTGGTACTTTACTCTAACTCCTCGTCTGCCGTGGTATTTCGCGGACCCTAAGGAAGCATAGCTCATGCGCTGGCACGCGGAAAGAAAGAGGCCAGAAGATGAAGATCTAGAAAAGGAGGAAATGCTGAGGCACCCTTCGGATGCTAGCTAGTGGAAGGCATTGTACCTCGAATATTACCAACGGTTCAGTAAAGAGTCAAGGAACCTTAGGCTAGGCGTGAGCACCGATGAACTCAATCCATTCGGAAACCAGATCAGCACACATAGAACCTGGCCCATGTTTGTATGGATCTACAACCTCCCCGCTGGCTATGCATGAAGAAGAAGTACGTAACCATGAGTATGCTAGTTCAAGGGACAAAAAAGACTCGTACAAACATCAATCTGTATCTCACATTGTTGAAAGAGGAGTTATCCATGCTATGGGAATACGGAGCCCATACGTGGGATGCCTCCGCACAAGAATATTTCGATATGAGAGCGATAGTGGTCACGATGGTGCAAGACTATCCTGGTTACAGATACTTCGTGGGGCAGGTGATCCAAGGATTCTTTGCGTGCGTTAGGTGCAAGGACAATACAACGCATCGCCAGCTACAGAAAGATCCCGAGGCCAGGAAAACCGTGTACCAGGGGTCTCAAAGGTGGCTTCCAAAGAATCATGCCTGGAGAAAGATGTTCCATCTGTTCGATGGGATAGTCTAGCTCCGAGGAATCGCATACCAGAGGAGTGGCGCAGAAATTGATGAGCTGTTGAAAAACTGGAAAGAGTTCCCTGCACCAGGAAAGAACCGAAAGAAGCCAGAGCCGTTGTGGAGGGTTTGTAAGGCGAGGTCTGTTTTCTGGGACTTTCCATACTGGAAGCTCCTCCGAGTGCCTCATAGCCTTGATCTCATGCATATCACGAATAACATGGGGGATAGTCTACTTGCCACCGTCCTTAACACCAACAAGACCAAAGATGGGCCAAAGGCAAGGAATGCCATGAAGCATATGTGCATTAGGAAGGACCTTCAACCACCACCTAATGACGATGAAGTCGATGATCACTTGGAGGAGGAGGAGACGGAAACACAGAATAGTCGTCATCGTCGCAAGGGCAAAAAGGTCAAGAAGGCCGAAGTTAAGCTCAAGGCCGCGTGCTTCACTCTAAGCAAGGTGAAGGCCACAAAGTTTATGAAGTGCCTCCTCGGAGTCAAATTTATGAATGTATACGCGGGGAAGATAAGCAGATGGATAGACGAGGCAAAGCAGCACTTCAGCGGGATGAAGTCTCACGAAGTCGCCGTGCTGATGACGCAGGTACTCCAGGTTACGATCCGAGGATAATGGACAAGAACGTCCATGAAACGTTGTTTGGCATCTGCAACTTTTTTGACGTCATATCTCGGAAGTCGATAGGAATTAAGTAGCTCACGAGGCTACATGAGGAGATCGTGGTGATAATATACAAGGTTGAGATCTACTTCCATCCCGCATTCTTCGACGTCATGCTTCATCTACTGCTCCATGTCGTGGAGGATATGTTCCAACTTGGGCCTCCGTTTCTATGAAGCATGATGCTATTCAAAAGAATGAATGGACACATCAAAGGATACATTCGTAACAGGTGTCGTACATATGGAAGCATAGAAAACGGCTTCCTGGCCAAAGAGTGCATCTCTTCATGCTCGAACTTTCTACAAACTGATACCCCTATCGTTCTGCCATTCAACAAGCACCCTGGGAGGCTCACTGGATGGGTTCACCATATGGGTCAGTGCGCAAAGCATGTCGACTTCGAGGGATGAACCAATGACTTTGAAAGAGTAAACCTGATCACGCTACAACACCTGCATCTGGTCGATCCATATATACATGAGAACAAAGAATTAATCTAGAAGAAGTACGCTGACCATGGCCTGGTGAGGACGGAGGAAGATGTAATAAAAGAGCACAACTCTGGTTTCGCGCAGTGGTTTAGGAAGAAGGTTCTTGATAGTCCACCGCAGGGCGAGTCTTTAGAGGACGATAAACTCATATTCTCATTATCACAGTGCCCAGGGCACAACCTAATGACCTAGCAGGTATACGATATCAGTGGATACATGTTCTACACTAAGGAGAAATACAATAACTACGATTACCAGAACTCAGGGGTAACGGGGATATTCTACACCGACAACGTCCCGGGAAGATACTACGAAAAAATCGAGGAGATATGGGAGCTCGACTATGTTACGGAGAAGGTGACGATGTTCCTTGCCAGGTGGGACAAGAGCATCGAAAAAGAAGACTGGTATTTCACCACAAAGGTTATACCTCCAAAGTCAAAAACCATCGACGCGAACGTACCCGCAAGAAATGAGCCATGTATTTTGGCTAGTAAAGTCGACCAATGCTTATACATTACCGACTCGTCAAAGCCTAGCCGGATTGTCGTTAGGAGAGGCAAAAGGAACATCATCGGAATGGACAAAGTCGCCAACGAGCAAGACTTTGACCAGTACGGCAACCCGAAGATGGAAGACGGATATGGCGACCAAGAACCATACACCACAAGCCTACCTAAGAAAGGACTCCCGTTCAAAATAAAAATTAAATACGTTCCGGACCTAACAGAATCAACCGCGACAAAATGGGCAAGAAGATAATTGTCAACAAGAAACGCTAATAACTAGCTCCGATGAAGCATGACGTGTCGCGCGCGTGTGTGCGGCATTATTAGCGCCGCCGCCACCGAAGAGGAGATTCGTAGAACAGAAGTCTCTGTTCCGGCACCCTGCCGGGACGGGGAATTGCCCCTGGAGCCATCTCCATCGATCTTCACCACCATCTCCATCACCGTTTCTGACTCCCATGATGAGTAGGGAGTAGTTCTCCCTCGAGGCTAAGGGCTCTACCAGTAGCTATGTGTTCATCTCTCTCTCTCTATGCGTGATCTTATTATGATCATGAGCTTTGTAATCAAGTAGATCTACTCTGCTACTCAAGTGCTTTAATTGTAATCTCCGGTTATCCCCACGTGTGTGAAGTTGACAGTGTGCACACCGTGTGGCACTTAGGCTAAAGATTACATAAATACTTATCATGAGTTATATTTTGAGTTGAATGTCTCTATGAAATTGTGGTGTTTGTTGGAACCATCTAGCGCTCAGGGTGACAGTGTGGGGTTATCTAGATGGGGAATGCGAACTTTAAGGAGTGCTTTTGTAGCCCTACCATGGATTAGAGTTGTCCAACCGAAGAGTAATTCAGAGTAGAATAATAAAGATAAGATATTTATATGAGATTGTCCACTAGTGAAAGTATGATCCCTAGGCCTTGTTTCTAAGCATTGAAACACTGTTTACATCTAGTCCTGTTATATGTTTGCTTGCTGCCATATTTATTTCAGATTGTAATTACCCCTTATAATCATCCATATTACTTGTATTTCACTATCTCTTTGCCAAACTAGTGCACCTATACACTTGACAAGTGTATTGGGTGTGTTGGGGACACAAGAAACTTCTTGTATATTGATTGCAGGGTTGTTTGAGAGGGATACCTTTGACAACTTCCTCCCTGAATTCGATAAACCTCAGGTGATCCACTTAAGGGAAACTTGCTGCTGTTCTACAAACCTCTACACTTGGAGGCCCAACACTGTCTACAAGAATAGAAGCGTGCGTAGACATCTCGCCGCACGATGAGGGGCGGCGGCGCCTCGACGTGATGGGGCTCGACTGGGACGGCGCCAAGGTTGCTGAGCACAGGCTCTTCGCCGCGTGGGTCCGAAGAGCTGGGTTCCGAGGACGGGGAGGGGCTGGTGGAGGTGACACTCGACCTGCAGGACGACGCCACCATTGTGCTGTGGAGCGTCGAGCTGGCCGTAGGGCAGGCGCAGGCGGCCCTGGGGGCGCTGAGGCTACCAGCGCACGTGAACGGCTGCGGCGCCGCGTCGTTGTACCGGCTGCGGCGCCGCATCGTCGTACTGGCTGCTACAGATCTCACATGAGCTCAAGGCAGAGGCCATGGCCCGTGCGCGCCAGTTCTTGCAGGACCTCACCGGGCGCTTCAGCCGTAGCTACATCCGCGACGAGAGCCACAACCACCTACACCACCAGCCGCCGCCGGCATCCGGCATCGAGTCAGTGCTGCTTGCCGGAGAAGGAGATAGTCGCGGCAGCTGCAGACTGTTGGACCGGAGGAACATGGCGACGACAATAGTACTACTCGAATTGTGGATATAAGGGAAGATACAATTTGCGGATGATTTCGTCGGTTGCATCTACGCGTGCTCCAACAACAGAAGGTGTCCAAGCAAGTCGTTGAGATCGAGCGCATCACATCCTAGAGCCCCATCGAGGACATCATGGCCGGACCTACGCACTGCCCAACACCGGAGCTCTTTGAGAAATCAGGGAGGACCGGGGCGTGGCGGATCTCGCGGGGCGAGGGAAGTGAGGTATTTTTCAGGAAAAGGGCGGCGAGGGATCTCGCACCGGCATGCGGAGGCAACAGAGAGCATGCGGGCGTGCTCTATCGGCACCGCCGATTATTTCGGCACCATGGACATGTCTCGGTGGGGATAGAGCACAGACATGAACAGTGAGAGGACGATGGTTTTGCAAAAATACCCTTACATAAGTGGTATTTTTTACCTCCATATTAAGTTACCTGACAGGGGTTTCTAGCTCACCACGTCAACAAATACGTCTCTATAACACGTGCGGTAACCGTGAGTGACGCTCCGACACAACTTAAATGACCATAAACTCGTATTGCCTTTGTACACTGATCGTATTAAACTCCATGGATTTAGCACCTATATCTATCCCTTTCCTTGCACTTGTTCTGTTTTTTTAATGGTAAGGGGGAGCCATCTCTATGTGTGTGCTTGTTGCATTCCATAAGAATTTTCTCTACTCTTGCACACACCTAGGGGGAGTCTCCCGTATATTACAAAAATGAGCTCCTTTATGAAAATATTTTGGGGTTGTCATCAAACACCAAAAAGGGGAGATTTAAAGGACCTTGTTTTTTCTAAGTATTTTGGTGTTGATGACAATCCCACATGTGATTTAATTGTGTGTTTGACTTTTAGGATATTTGATTTCTATGAAGCCCGTGGACACCTCTCTTGGGATCTCGTGAAGACAGCGGCCTTTGTTTTGCCTTTCTCTTTATTTTTCGCTTTAGGTCGCCGTATTATCAAGAGGGGGTCCACCTCAGATTGTTGTGGGGAATCACTTGATCATGCACAAACTATACTTGCACCGACAACCATCCTAATTTACAGCGAGAGAGTGATATTCAGAGTTGTTTGTGTTGTTTCTGTCCTGATCGGAAGTTCCGACCAAGCGCCGGAAGTTCCGCTTAGGGGTCTCTGTGGGACTGGGTACGACAGTATTTCTGGCCCAACTTCCGGTAGAAGTTCCGTCCACGTACATGATACTTCTGTATAGAAGTGTGCTATTTGGCGGAACTTCTACCAGAAGTATCTCTGGCAGTTTCGGTCAGCAGACCTGGTCGAGCCTGACCGGATTCTGTGCTCGGAACTACCCTAGCTTCTCACGCCAAGTTCTTGAGCGGTACTTCAGCCCAACCGCCAGATGTTTCGGTCAGGTGGTTCGCGGCCCAGAAACTTCCGCTCCAAGTTCCGCCCACGTACTATATGGTTCTGTATTGAATCGTCGTATTTGACTAAACTTGCACCGGAATTAGCTCCAGAAGTACCACCGGAAGTTCCTTTCTGTCTAACCGGAACTTCCGGTCGTACTTTGGAGCGTCCACCGACAGCTTTCGAGCCGTTGAGGGAACGCTGAGCGGAAATTCTGGTCCCCCACCAGAAGTTCCGGTGGAGTCGCGAAACAGCCAAACGACTCCTTTTAAAGGGGGCCTATTTAAGGCACCCTTCTTCTTCCTCCCACCTCGTCTCTTTAATTTCTCACTCCTCCATTAATACCAGAGCTTCATCTACCTAGATCTCTCTTCCTACCCACTCATACCTCTTGATCTTTTGAGGAGTGGGAGAGGTGACCTAGATCTACACTTCCACCAAAGAAGATTTGATTTCCCCCACCCAACCTTTGTGGATCTTGTTACTCTTGGGTTCTTGAAACCCTAGACGGTGTAGGACATCCTCGGAGCTAAGGGCATGCGTTTTGAAACTCCGTGGTATCGTTGAGGGCCTCCAATTGAGTTGGGGAGCTTCTCCCTCAACCTTGTTGTAAAGGTTTCAGTTGGCGCCTTCAAGGTCACCGGTTAGTGGATTGTGAGGCCGCCTTTGTGGTGGTGCTCACCGGAGAATAAGGTGAGGCCTTTGTGGCGCTCGGGTGATCTTGTGTGGCCCCGACAAATCTCCAACGCAAACACTTAGCTTTCTTGGAAGTGAACTACGGGAATTACATCTATACGTCTCCTCTCTTGTTTACTCACTCCACACCTTTACTCTTGTCTTTTACCGTCCTATTGCTTGTTGTATGTTCTCTAGCATATAGGATAGCTCATCTAGTTGCATATATAGAGAACCTTACTTCTTGCAACGCCTATAATTGAATAAAAAGATAAAAAATTGGTAGTCTCCTATTCACCCCCACTAATCGACCGAAGTTGGTACTTTCAGCGGGGCTCGAGGCACATTACATATACGCCTCTAATGGCTTTTCATATGCGACTAGAGTAGGATTTTCCCTAGTAGTGTGATCGCCTATGCACATACGCATGTGTTGTGCCAGCCTAGGGAGAGTGGCCAGGATCAAGGCCCGACGGGATCTCGCGCACATGGCTGCCTCCACGCGCATGACGGCATGCCCACCGAGATCTGGATTAATTTTAATGAAATTCTTCACTGGTTGCGCCGGACGAGAGTAGCTATAAGATAGGAATTTTATTTGTGGCTAATCGGATCTAGTCTAGAAAGTTTGAACTTTGAAAATTGGATCTAATCTAACAACCGAAATTGATCTAATCTAGTCTAGAGAACCAGCCAGATCTTTGATCGAGACCAGGTGTCGCGCCCCCAAGAAGAGGAGATTAATCTCTCCGGGGGCGGCGCGCGATGTGAAAATGGTGAAAATCCTATGATCGGCGCCGTGAGACTAACTGCTCTGATACCATGTGGAAAATATTTAATCCCTAGAATATTGTGTTATATTGCAATGACCCTTGTGGGGATAGGTGGAGACTTGAGGTATAAGATGTAGAGTCCTATTCTATCTCTAATCTATACACATATACATATTTTAACAGATTTATCTGAATTTAGATAAATTTTCGACTTCTATTTTAAGATCATAGAGAATACTATTTATCTATGTTTTCTCTCCAGGTCCTACTCATGTATCACTATCGCCGCTAGTCGATGCTTTCATCGACATACAATCCTCGCATCCTCGGCCTGACTAGCCTCACTATTGGCGTGGATGAGCATGATATGAGCACCCCTTCGCGCCACTACAGTAAGACGGGATCACTAAGACATGTTGTTGACCGACATAATTGGGTCATGTAGGAGCAAAGGTGGGATCAAGACGGGGATGTTAAAGGAAAGTCACACTATCATGGTTAAGACAAAGAGGTGAGACGCAGGGATGTGTTAGAAGAGGAAAAAGGTGATTGCTGACGATGTTGAGGTGTCATACCAGCAAAATTGCCTTCCACATCATCGTCTTTCGATGAATTGACTTTCGTTCCTTATTCTGATCCAATTTTGTTGTTGAGATAATTAAAAATTGTGTTTACTTGTTCTGAAATCTTTTATCTTTGATTTGTGAAATTCTTGGGTTTAATCATTACTTCGAGAATTCCTATTCTTTTTTGCTTTTAGAAGAGTATTAACATACCATTTTTTTCTTATTTCCTTCGATAAAACATCTCCCTCTTCTATAGAAATCAAATAAAGATGATTTATTCTCATATACCTTTAATTTAAAGGGTGGAGACTCACGAACCAGGAAAAAAATCCCTTTAAAAGAACTGACCGAGGAGGAGCCATATGAGGTGAAAATATCATGTACCGTTCCATATTCATAATAATTGAATAAACACGAGAATGGCAAGGCGAAGGTGGTACTTATGAGTCCAGGGCAATCATCCACTATCTAGAAACCCAGATTGCACAACTGCGTGCAAGAGACCAAGTGGTGAGCGAGATTGTGCTGGAGGAACTACGACAATGGCGGACCCGCTAAGGTTCTCTAGTAGAATGTTCTAGAAGCTAAATAAGTCTGGAAATAGATTTTTGGAAAACAAAAGCAAGCAAAGTCAATGTCGGTGGCCATACGAAACATTACAACCACGTTCTCTAGAAAGCTAGTTTTTAATCACCACGTATCCATGTGCCAAGCGTATGTTGCAAGTAAAAATTAACAAGACCCTACCCGGTTGCGCCGCTCTCGCTCCGCCGCTCATAGGAATCAAAGGCCGCTCTCGCTCCGCCGCTCTCGCTCCGCCGCCTCTCTCGCTCTCTCTCCGCCGCCTCTCTCGCTCGCTCCGCCGCCCCTCTCGCTCCGCTTTTCCCCTCGAAGGTGCCAGGTGGTTTGTGGGGCGTGGAGGCCGTTCCTCTATCTCTCGGTGGTGTTTGCTTTTGCTGAGCTTGGGTTCCCTCATGAATATTTTGTGTTCTTCGCATTCGTGTTTTCCTCAATCGATTGCTGATCTATTCCCTATGAGCTCTGAGATTCATGTGGCTCCGCGTGTGGATTCCTCGAATCATGATGTGCTGCTGGATAATCGGGGGATTGACGAGGATTATCGTTTGAGATTTCCTTCTTCTGGACCGAATCGATGGAGATTGTTTGCGATGAACGATACTCGGAGAGATGGAATCCTCGGGCCGGGTCCTGCGGCTACTGTTGCGAATCCGTTGAGCTCTGTTAGTTTCTCCGTTAACTGTCCTGACCGTCTCGTTATGAACACGTGTCCGGATCCTGACGGGGGTCGCGACTATTGTGTGGTGGATCCTGTTAGTTCTCCTGGAAACCCTAGCGTGAATGATATTTATGGCTCCGAGATGTCCGCCCCCTGGTCAGATCTGGAGTTCCTCTTTGGACATTTCTGGTCCTCTTCCTCTGCCTCTTCAAATCGGGTTGGCGGCGAATCCTTTGGATGGTGGGAAGGAAAGGTGGCTGGTGATCCTAGATCCTTTGCTCAGGTTGCTGCCTCCTCTGCTATGAAGGAAGGTGGTGGCCGTTTTGGGGGTCAGGGCAATTTTGCTCCGAACCGAGGTCGGGGTCGTCTGGTTTGGAATCGGGAAGATGCGCAAGCTTCCTCGAGCGTTGGGCCTCATGGATCTGGTTCTGGGGACCGTTGGGAGATTGCTGCTCGGGAGTCTGAGCAACGTCGTCAAGAGGCTGCCTCGCAGGTGGATGTTTCTGGGAAGAACAACTCATCCGGTTCGCCTGCTGTTGTAAGTGATTCTATATGCTCCAATTGCAAAATTAAAGGTCACCTTGCTGTGCTCTGTCCGACGGCTAGATGTGAGCGTTGTAAGAAGTTGGGTCATGTCAGTCACGTTTGTCAGTCTGTTCTTCCTTGGGAATGTATCCCTCAGATGTGTGCTTTCCAATCACCTAGTATGGGTTTCTTTTACATACCTGATTCTAGTACTTCCAAGCAAAACAAGGAAAGGTCCAGTAGTGTTGTCATTTCTGTCATTGAGGGTCAGCTCGCTAGGGAGCCGAAATGGAGTTCAACATTGTGTTTGGTGATAGTGGCGTTGTCTTTGCTAGACCAATTGGGCCAAATCAATACATCATGCGTTTTCCTAATCCTAGAGAGGTTGAAAGGGCTGTCTATTATGGGGCTTCTATGCGTCTCAAAACTATTGATGCTACTGTGAGATTATCAACTTGGACTGCTTCTGTGGGTGCTAAAGCAATTCTTCAGAAAGCTTGGGTGAGGATAAGCAACATTCCTTTGGACAAGAGGACTGATTCCATTGTTTTCTATGTGGGATCCTTGGTGGGGGTTTCTCTAGATCTGGATGCTTCCACTCTTCATAAGCCTGAGTTTGTGAGGGTGCTTATTGGGTGCAGAGATGTTGATCTTCTTCCTGCTAAAGCTGAGGGCTGTTTGGGGGACAATTTCTATGATTTCTTCTTTGAGATTGACAAGGTGGTGGTTGGGGGTCCTCCCAAGCAGTCAAGTAAAATTCCTGTTGGAGGTAACAGTGCTCCTTCTCCAAAAAGAGCTAGAATAGACCAAAGTTTGACTGCTACTGCTACTGCAACTGATGAGGCTTCTGGAGAGCAATTTTTTGGCAGCCAGACTGATTCTGTTAGGCAACATGGAGTTCTGGATGTTGAAGAAAAAGGGCTGGAGAATGAACAGATTTCTGATGATGACAGTAATATGATGGGGAATGAATTACTCATTGAAGCCATGGCTAGGGAACATGAAGCTTCAGCTCCTCTCGATTCTCCTGTTGCTTCAAACAAATGGCTGGTTCCTTGCTCCTTGTCTCACCAGACTCAGGATATTCATCTGTCGACTACTGAATGGCCTTCTCTTCCAGTCATCACTGATGTTTCTGTTGATGCTTCTTCTCCTTCTAAGGGGCTTCCTTCTTACACTGTGCAATCTCCTGACTCTGCTTCCATGGAGGAGGTAGTGGTGATTGAGGATACTGAAAGATTCAGTCAGAGACTCCAAGCTGATGCAAATGTGCATGTGATGGAAAAGGTGGCCAATGTTTCTAAGAAAAGAACTCTGGAAGGTAATGAGCATTTTAATTCTGATCCTTTGGTTGGGAATTCTTTTGCTGCCTTATCTGATAGTGATATTGTTACCAAAGCATCCATGATGGGTGTTACAATTCCTGATAATGATTTTTCTTCTATAAACCTGCTTAGGGAACTAGAACATGCTAGGAATGGTTTGCTTGAGAAAAATGAACCTAACATCATTCATCAACAATTATTTATTGAAAACAATTCTGGTGTTAGTACTCCTTTGTCCATGGCTTGGGCTGACTCATCTGATGTTGATGACTCCTCCTTTACTCTGGTGGAGAGTAGGAAAAAAAAGAGTGCTAAAAGGAAACCTACTGTGGGGATTGCTAGACCCCTGACTAGAGGTCAAAAAAAGAATTTGGAGAATGCTGGCATTTCTACCCTGCACCCTGGTGGAAATGTCAGGAATAGATCCAAACCACATAGATATAGATGAAAGGAGCCTTCTTCAATGTTAGGGGAGTGGGTAAAAAAGGTGCTTCCTCTTGTCTGAATGATATGATGACTAGTTATTCTTTAGATTTTATTGGTATCCAGGAAACTATGAAGAAGGATTATAAGTTGAGCTTCTTTAGGAAACTTGACCCTAGTAATAAATATTTTTGGAAATGGTCTCCTTCTATTGGGAAATCTGGAGGTATTCTGTGTGGTATTAATTCTGAGTCTCTTGATGTCAATGCTTTTAAGATTGGCAGATATATGCTTCATTTTGTCCTTTGGGATAAAGTTAGGAAATGTAACTGGGGACTCATTGTGGTGTATGGAGCTGCACAGGAGGAAAATAGAGAGGAATTCCTTGCTGAGCTTGCTTCCTTTTGTCATGGAAATCTCATGCCCTATATTGTAGGTGGTGACTTTAATGTGCTGAGGCACAGTGGTGAGAAAAATACTGTGTTCATTGGTTCTCATTCTACTGATCTTTGTAATTCTATTATTCACACTCATGGGTTGAGAGAGATTTTTATGCATGGGGGAAAATACACTTGGTCTAATAAACATCTCTCCCCCACTCTTGAAAAGTTGGATAGGGTCCTGATGTCTCCTGATTGGGAAGATCTTTTTCCTCTGGTCTCTGTCAGAAAGTTGGTCAGAGATATTTCTGATCATAATGCTTTACTACTGGATACTGGTTCTAGTCCTACTCTCACAGATAACAAGAGAGAATTTAGGTTTGATGTTTCCTGGTTTAAGCATGAGGAGTTCCTTCCCTCTGTTGATAGAATTTGGAGGAAAAATGTCCACAGTTCTGATCCTATTGATGTGCTTAATATTAAATTAAAAAGATTCAAGAAGTATTTCAAAGGGTGGGGTTCTAATTTGTTTGGGCACAATAGGAAAAGGAAAATGGAGCTCAAAGAAGAGTTGACTTCTATTGAGAATTTGGAGGAAGATGGTGAGCTTCCTTCTGATGTTAGTATGAGGAAATCTGTGATTTTAGTTGAATTAATGAAGTTGTATGCTGAGGAGGAGTCCCATTGGTACCAAAAAGCTCATGCTAGGTGGCTCCTGGAGGGAGATTCTAACACTAGCTATTTTCATAGGGTGGCAAATGGGAGAAAAAGGAAAAACTCTATTCTTTCCATGGCAAAAGATGATGTCAATATTGAGGGATCGAGAACATTCTTAATCACGCTACTGAGTATTACAAGGATCTTTTTGGGCCTGCTCCTGGGAATTTATTTCCTATTAATTTTGATATGTGGGGACCTCATGAGAAACTTACTGAGGAAGACAATAATAAGCTTAAAAAACCTTTTTCTGAGGAAGAGATTAAACAAGCTCTTTCTCTATGGCTAAAAATAAAGCTCTCGGTCCCGACAACATTCCCATTGAGTTTTATCAACATTGTTGGGACATTGTTAAGGATGACATCATGAGAATCTTTATCGCTTTTATCTTGGTACCCTTGATGTTAAAAGATTGAACTATGGTACCATTACTTTGTTGCCTAAAATTTCTGAGGCTAATAAGATTAGTCAATATAGGCCTATCTGTCTTCTCAGATGCATTTACAAGCTTATCACTAAGACTCTTACCATTAGAGTTGAACCCCTGTTGGATAAGTTGATTAGTGTGAATCAAAATGCCTTTATGAAACAAAGGAGTATTGTGGATGGGATTATGTCTCTGCATGAGATTATGCATCATACTCATGTTAAAAAGCATGTGGGAATCATTCTGAAGTTGGACTTTGAAAAAGCTTTTGACAAAGTAAACTGGAATTTTTTGGTGGAGTGTCATGAAGCTATGGGTTTTGACCTTTTCTGGAGAGATATGTTAAAGAAAATTCTCTATAATGGTACTATCTCTATCAAGATAAATAATACCAATGGTCCTTATTTCCAGAGTGCCAAAGGGGTAAGGCAAGGTGACCCCCTGTCTCCTTTTCTGTTTAATTCTGCTGTTCAATGCTTAACTAAGATGGTTCTTGAGGCTAAAAAAAATGGACTGTTATTGGGTTTGGCTCCTGATCTGATTGATAATGGTGTTGCTATTATGCAATATGCTGATGACACTGTTCTGTGTCTGTCCCATGATCATGAGAAAGCTCTGAATCTTAAATTGCTTCTTTATTTGTTCGAACTCATGTCTGGTTTGAAAATCAATTACCAGAAGAGTGAGGTTTTCACTATTGGGGGTGATAATGATGTTGCTGCTTTTTATTCTGACATGTTTGGGTGCAAAGTGAGTCTGCTTCCTATGAAATATTTGGGGGTTCCTGTTACCTTTCGTGCTCTTAAAAATTCTAATCTGGATTTTGTGGATGCTAAATTTGTGGTCAAGTTGGATGCTTGGATTGGGGGTTCTACTTCTTCTGGTGGCAGGTTAACTTTGGTGAATGCCTGTTTATCTAGTATTCCTTCTTATGTGATGAGCCTCTTCCTTCTAAACAAAACTTTCATTGCTAAGTTGGATAGACACAGATGTAGATTTTTTTGGCATGGGAAAAAAATCAAGAAAGGCTATTACATGGTGGCTTGGAAAAGAATTTGTAGGTCCAAAAAGAAAGGTGGTCTGGGGGTTAAGAATTTAAGAAGGCAAAACATCAGTCTCCTGTGTAAATGGTGGTGGAAGTTGGATACTTCTGATGGCCTATGGCAAAAACTGGTTAAAGCTAAGTATCTTAAGAGGCATAGTGTTGTCACTGTGGTGGAAAAAGGTACTGATTCCCCTTGTTGGAAGTCTCTTTTAAGGATTAGGAAGAATTATTTGGCTGGAAGGAAAATTTCCTTGGGTAATGGTAATCTAACTAGATTGTGGGTTGATCCTATTGATGGAAATATACCTTTTGCTGAGCAGTTTCCTAGTCTGTTTGATATTTGTCAGGATCAAAATATTACCATCAAGAAATGTGTTGAGATGGACTTTGCAATTCCTTTTAGGAGATCTCTTCGGGGTGTTATTTTAAGTCATTGGAATCATGTTTGTGGGGTTGTTAGATCCTTACAGCTCTCCCCTGATGATGATAAGGTTTACTGGGATTTTGCTGCAAGTAAAAAGTTTTCCACCAAATCTATGTATCGGTGGTTGGAGAGGAACCTTGCTGGCTCTAATAATAAATGGATTTGGAAAGCTAAACTCCCTCTTAAAATTCAAATCTTCATGTGGCAGATGTGTAGAGATGCTCTTCTCACTAGACAGAATATGAAAAAAAGGAACTGGCCTGGATCTCCTATTTGCTCCTTTTGCAATCAAGTGGAAACAAATGATCACTTGTTCTTCTCCTGCTCTGTGGCTAGAGTGGTTTGGGGGGTGTTGGGAACCGCCATGGGGACTAATCTGGTTCCTGATAATTTTTGGCAGGCCATGGCTTGGTTTCATTCTTTCCTCCCTCATCATGAAAAATTCTATGTGATCCTAATTGCTTCTTTGTGCTGGGCTATCTGGCTCACTCGTAACAAAGTCACTTTTGAAAATCACAAAATGCATTCTCCTAATGAGATTTCATTTTTTGCTGGTTCCTTACTCTTATATTGGGCAGGTTTACTCAAGGAGGATGACAAGGTGGTTCTTAACCAGGGGGCGTCCCAGTTGATGCATGTGGCGGCTCAGGTGTATTCCAGATCTGCTCCCAGGGTTTCTCCTGTTCTGATGATCACAGGCGGTCCTTGATGCGTGTGGTTCTTCTTATCTTAAGCTGTTGTCGTTTCCTGAGGACTTATGTAGTTTATGCTCTCATGCTTTTGCTGCTGAATGGTCGTGCTGCTGTGAAACTGAATTTCTGTGGTACCAGGTTTTTGTCCTACAGTGACGTCTCGATGGCGAGCGTTTACAGTAGGTTTCCTGGTACTGCACCAACTCGCTTTCGTTTCTCCTTCCCCTTTCCTTATTTTGCTTGTAACAACAGACTTTGAGCTTGGTTATTTCCGTTTAATGAAAATGGAAAGGGGTGAAAGCCCGGTTGGAAAAAAAAACCACGTTCTCTAAGCCGCGGTTATATGACCCTAATCTGTCAGCGGTGCACGTAGTGTGTGCTATGAAACACATACAGTAGTTGATTCATGTACGGTTGTGGATTACAAGTTGGTATCAGTATCAACAACTGTGATGTCAAGTCCGATCAAAGAAACCTCTACAGTCTCCAGCGTCCTCCTTTGGATCACGGAGACGGTGTATACTGCTGTACATTTTGTAACCTTTATTTATTAATTCTTCGGTGCTGCTTTGTTTACCCGGCCTCCGATCGACACTGTTAAGATGCCCCCATATCATATCGTAGACTGGATTTTACTGCAACCTCTCTACCATCTGCAACCGAGCTAGCTACTGTACAAAAAAATGTCCAACCGAGCCGCGCGCGTAGGGCCAAGGAAGTTGAGGGCAAATTAGCAAGTGCTCAAAGTGTAGCCCATGGGAGCTGTCAGCTGAGGCACGACCGAACATGCCAATGTCATCTGTCGTACGTGCCACTCAGACAAGTTTGTTCAAGCACATCCACCCGCGACCTAGATCTTTCGACGACCCGCAGCGTCCTGAGCCTCTTCGACAGCACCTCCGTCGCGTCGGTGTGATCCCGAGCCGTCGTCGCAGCGGCCGTCCCTCCGTCGATCTCTTCGACGACGCGCCGCTTCTGGAGCCTCCTGCGCATGACGGCCTCGAGGTCCATCTCGCTTCTCATATCCTGGAGGACCTTGAACACCTCGTTGATCTTGGCGATCTTCGGTAACGAGCAGAATCCGGCCGCGCTCGCCTTTCGAAGCAGATCCTGCTCCGCCTCTATGGCCGCGTCTAGGCGCGACACGATGGCGTCCACGATCGCGAGCTCCCGCCGGCTGCTGCCCACGTCGACGCAGCTCCGGTAGCTTTGTCCCCCACCACCGCCAACGCCAAGGCCGTGGACCCGGGCCAGGTGGAGCGTCCCTGGGGAGATACTAATGGTGGCGCGGTCGAGGCAGTGGGTCGGTCTGCTCTTCCCCTTGGAGGAGGTGTACATGGCGAACGCTTCCGCGTCGCCGCGCGCGTTGTTGAAGGCGACACAGCAGTGCGTGGCGCTCGCGTGGACGGTCAGAACCGGCGAGTCCGGGTCGGCGGGATCGATGGGGCGGCTGAGCGTGACGATGCCGCTGGCGGCGTCGCGTACGCCCCCGACGATCTGGAGCGCGGCGGCGTACGTCTGGTCGATGATGGAGAGGGCCAGGTCCTGCAGCTCATCCCAAGGGCGATGCTGCTTGATCAGCGAACTGAATGCTGTAGCCATCGCCATCGGGCCGCCGTCAGCTAGCTGCATGATTGATTTCGGCACGGGCGCTCTCTCTAGGGCGAAAGGGGCGACCTTGCGAGAACCGTGGAAACTCGTTGAGGCGAGGAAGGTGCGGTGCGGTGTGGAGTTCTTAATATGCACGGCCGGGGGTATTGCCGGGGCGGAGGCGGACTCCATTCCGAGTAGGACAAGGCGCATACGATGTGCTGCTGGGATTAGGGTCTAGCTGGGATGGGACGGTGATTAGAAGGTCGGTTGGCATACAGCCATGGTGGGCTCAAAGTATAGGCAGTTCGTTGATGACATCCGTGGGCTGTAAGAAGCAGCCAGAGGGCCCAGAATAAGTTTTAAAGATCGTTCTCGGCTGCTGTGGGATGGCCCGTAAGAAACTAAGCATCTGGTGGTCCTAGTTTTATTCACCGTCCCCGCTCCTATTTGACGCTTGACATGCTTAAAAAAATGTTAGTACTTCAGTTGGAATTTTTTTTTTGAAGGCCGAACTTTTCAAAGATCCGTCTTGCGCGTCATTAACACGCCAAGTGGCGTCTTCTTTTTTGTGCGAGAGTCCTCTTAGTGAGGCTCCATATGCTTGCCAAGTATCGTAACAAGAAGAAAAATAAGATTAAAAAGAGATAGGGGAAATACGAGGACGAGAGTACAAATTTTCCCTTTTATTTTCAAATTTGATTATTCAAAACGAAATATTTTAAAAACCATTTATCCAAATTACGAATTATTTTTATTTTTGAGCTTCTTATGCTAAGGGCTTTAAAACTAGATCCCATGTTGATAGGTTTTGAACAATTTCTTTTGTACTTTCAAAACTAGTGTGTTCATACTTTAGATTACTTAATATACTTTGGTTCTTATGCTGGTCTAGTCAGAGTAACTTAGCTAGTAATATGCATATAAATGCAATGCCAAGTACTCCCTTTGTCCCAGTTTAAAGGACACAATGTGCAAACCATGTAATCCTAAAATTTAGACACAAAAGCATTTAATCTCTGTAATTGCACTTGTGTGAAAAGAATAATATGCTTGCATGCACATGTGTAAACGCTTTGCTGGCTCTTCTTCTCCTCATGCGTGTTCTTATCCACACTATTAAATGGACCAATTAGAGGACAAAGAATTGCAATTTGTGTCCTTTAAACCGGGACGGAGGAAGTAAGCAAACTGAGGATATGATATGATAATTAATAAAAAAAAAGAGATAGTAACTTAGCTAGTTACCATAATATCACATATACCAATGCCATATAAGTCTATAACCTAATTAATTAGTCTTTGTATGACACCACATATATGTTACTATCCACTATAAAGATAGTAACATAAACTAGTAACATGTGCATGTTACTAGTCTAAGTTACTTAGCACTATGCCCAACCTTAGTGTATTTTGTACTTGGATTACTACATACTTATACTTTCACGTACTTTAATAGTGAGTACACTTATACTTTTATGTATTTTGCCTCTTAGTATAGTACTCCCGCCGTTCCAAGGCTTTTTTAGCGAGAAGAAGATATCAATGAAACTCCAATCTTACAGAAAAACCCAGGACACAAGAAAAAATACAACAACGTCATCCAGGGCTCTAGCATTGCCGACATCCGGAACAAGAGAGAACTGCGCCCTTGCCGCTGCTCGTCAACAACCCGAGGATCGACGAGGCCAGCCCCGAGGCACTCGGGAAATTCCTGCCCATCGCCCCTGAGGGGTAACGCCCTGGACCGACGGTTCCGCCGCGCAGCTCAACACCTTCTTCTTCGAGGTCTTCATCACTGACATGGGTATGCCCTACGGGTGCCTAATGTTAGCCTATCCGGTATCAGCCTGACAGAAGCCCATACAATTTCCCACTACGGATGGCGAAGCTCGGGAAGGATTTGGCTGACCAAGGCCCATACGGACACACCTTCTTGGGAGGCAAGGCTATCTAAAGATAGAGTTTCAAAGGGTGAACCCTAATTTGTAACCGACTCGGCCTACCCCGAGACCTGACCTCCTGTGGCATCCCGTAAAACCACTACTAGAAAATCGCGTTGTTTTTGTGCATTGCATCGTCATCATCATGCATTTGTTTGTCTGAAACTATTTTCAACAAGCCTATTTTTGTTTTCTAAAATTACCCCTGCTTTATTTTAAAACAAAGTCTCATAATTATCTGTTAAACTATTTAACTAAAATTTATTTGCTAAAAGATTTAGAACAACACAAAAGAATGTCTTACAAAATAATAAACCTAAACCTAATTCCTATTCCTACCCAAACCTATCCTACCCACCTATCCTAGCTCGCCACCTCACCCCTGGCCCCCAATCCCTACCCACCTCGCCACCTCATCAATCCATCCTCCCTCCCTCTCTCTCTTCCCTGCCCACTTCCACTCGCCTCCTCTGGTCAAACCTCCCCACCGCCGACCCACTCCCCACTCCTCTCCCTGACCGGCCGGACCCACCCGACCTGCCGTCCCACCGCCCACACTCTCCCGACCCACTCTCCTCGGCTGTCCCAACCCCACTGGACCCACCCGACGCGTCCCCGCTCCAACCCCTTCTCCTCTCTCCCCCGTCCTCTTCCACCTCCCGCACCGCCCGCGTCTCCCCCCTCCACCGTCGGCCTTCCCCGACGCCGGACCGCCCCCTCGAGCTCCTCTCTCCGCCGCCCGTGGCCGTCCTCCTCCTCCTCTGGCCGTCCCGCAGGCCTCCTCTACCTACCGCGCCGTCGGCCGCATCCTCCTCTGCCATGGCGCCGCCAAGCGGTCCTTCTCCCTGCCTCCCCGACGGCAGGCCCTTCTCTGCCTGCCTCCGCCCTGCAAGCAGCGAGCGCCGCTGCTCCGCCCCTGTCGCCAAGCTCGCCCTCCACAAGCCCCACGTCGAGCGCGCCCGCCAAGGTCTGCCCCGCCGCCGTCTGTTCTCCTCGCCAGCGCCTTCCCGAGCGTGCCCCTCGCCGGCCTGCCTCGTCTCTCCAACCTCCGCCCCACCGCCGTTCGCCGCCGGCCTCCCTCTGCGTCGGCACGACCCCGCTCGCCCGTAGCCTCCTCCTCTCCGGCCGGCCTCGCCGCCCAGCGTCCCTCCGTCCTCGCCGCCCTCTCGGGCCCCACCTCGCCCTCGCCACCGACCCCGACCGCGAGCTCCCGCCGCCCCGCCTCGCCTCGCCACCGACGCCCGGCCTCCGCCCTCGCCTCCATTGAGCGCCACCTCGCCATGTCCCTCTGCGACCACGCCTCCGTCGGGCTACGACACCGTCTGTCCCAGAGCCGTCCGCCACCTCCTTCGTCGCCTCCTGCCGAGCCCGCCCGCTGTCGTCCCCGACCCGATGCCCCAGGCCGCCTCTGCCTCACTCGGCTCGTCGCCGTGTATTCGTGTTCTTATGTTGGGATATGTGCTGTTGGTACTACAACGAGCTCGTGAAGACGTGTGTGACCAAGTCAAGAATGACTATGTGCACTGAGGTGAAGAGGTTGCTGCGTGTGTGATCTACTCGAGGGTTTCATCCTTTTGGTGTTTTGTTCCGTCAAGTTTGTCGAGAGGGGACCGACGACCCCGGTATCGAGGATCCGATGCCTGGACGTCAAGACCGCCACGTGGAAAAACCCAAGAACCCGAAGACCGATTCCGCTGAAACCCCAAGGTCGTCGACATGGAACCATCGGGCCACGTAAGACCATCTACGCCACACCCGAGTCCGGTACCGACACCCGACAACCTCAACATATGACGCCAAGGTCTTCTCCCCGGAACGTCGAGTGCTCCTTTCCGGATCCGAAGCCGCCAAGATCGCCATGGAACGACAAGCCCTTCACCCCGGACGTCAAGTCTAACCCGAACCGCTGACCCGACAAGGACTTCACGACGACAAGAACGACAGCGACCAGGGCGAGTCCGATGCGCCCCCGGCACCAAACCAAGTCCTGCTTCCCGGAGGCGACAAGATCTACCTCAGTTATCCAAGAACGATCCCGTCGAAACCCAGATCCGAACCCTGAGACCGACCCCGAACCCCGGAACCCCAAGATCTGCCGAACCCTAATGTGTGCCCCCTTTTCTCGAGCCCTATTTTATAAATGTAATAACAACTTGTTGCATATTAATTGCCATACTTGCATGCATATTTGTGTGGTTTGGGGGCCTTATGCCGATTCACCATATAATTAAATATGGGGCCCATATGCGGGCAAATCTAGTCTCATATTGGCCTCATTTAAATTGGTGTAGCGAACCGGTGCTATCTTTTTGCCATGTTAAGACAACATTTAATTTGCGGGGTAGATAAATAACATGAACCACCTAATTAATTGTCGGGACCCCGGTTCCACTTAATATTGCCTAATTGCATCGCATCTTTGCCATGTCATGCATCATACATGCATCATGCCCGATCTTCTGCCGTTGTATTAAATATTGCATCCGGTGTTTCTTCTAGTGTTTTGCTTCTTCGCGAACTAGGCCGTTGAGTTGATGCGAGTATCAAACCGATCTTCGGATGAACCCTCGGCAATGTTTTCAGGCGAGCACCTCCCCCTTTCTACCTATCTTACTTCTATAGTCTTTATTTCCTCCTGTTGATCTATTGCTATCTGTGTTGCGATGCTCTAGTTTTCGTAACCGTGATATCCCTTGCAGCCTTATATTGCCTTGGACACATCCTATTACCTGTTGTTTGGTAGATAGCTGGACTTGCGCGTCGTAGTCGCTTGCTCAAGTGCTGTTGCGTGACGTCCGGTACCACAGTTGTTGGAGTATTGCCGCCTGTTTGATGTTGGAGATGATCATGGCTTTATTTATCGTTCACTTTAATTATTGTTTAACAACTAAAATTGAAGTAAGTAAGCAGAGGCACAGGTGGGCAATAGATGTTATTTGGTTGTTCACCGTCCACTTGTGTCCCGTAGGACCCCGAGTACTTGATACCTGTTCCTTGAATTTTCGCGCTATCCACATCCGGGAGGATTATGGGACCCCCCTGAGCCAGAGCTTGATTCAGTCTTATTTCTTGGGGCCACAAACTAGTTTGAGGTTTTATTTACTATCCTGTACTTATGCCATGCTACTGCTTTATTACGATTGTGCGAGGAGCACACTGTACTGTTTAGGATCGGGACACGTTTTCGCGGTGTCGACAAGCCCAGTTTTGGGTTCCCAGTCGTTCACAGCCGTCCACCCAAACCTCGGGTCCATCTCGGAGTCAGCTAACTTCGTTGCGGGTGTACTCCAAGGGGTGGCCCCCTGAAATATTTCTGAATCCTGTGATTGCTTTGTCGTGAAGGCCTCGTTGGGTTTTGATTTGGTTTTTCCGAGGTTGATCGAGTGTGTGTTGCTATTTGTGCACCCCGGCCGGGTAAAACTTTCTGAAAGCCGTGTCCGCGGTTATGGACGACTTGGAGCACAGTATCTCGATCATAGACAACTATAACTAAAGTAGTGCTATAAATTTGACTTTATAATGACTAGTAATCAGCTTCACTATAATGGAATGGCTAAATAAAACTGCCAACAATTGCTTGTTTGGGTGTCGCTTGCGACCATTGTACCTGACTAGTAAGTATTGCAACTACAACGGAATGGCTAAATAAAAGTACCAACAACTGCTGGGTTTTGGGATATCTCATGCTAATTATATCTGACTAGTAAGTGTTGCAACTACAACGGAATGGTTAACTAAAACGGCCCACTGCTTATTTTATCAGGATGATTATCTACACCTGACTAGTAATTGCTGCAACGATAACCGAATAAATAAAACTGCCAACTGTGTGAGTTCCTCGGTTGACCTCCTCGTTTGGTCTCGAGGGGGAAACACCAGGATGGGTTGTTTGATGGTAGCATCAGTTTGGTTCCGGATAGGTCATTCCTGCTCCTCTCTGATAGCCGCCAGTTGTATCGAGTCTCTATAGGTTGTTCCGTGCATGCTGCCGCTGCCGCTTAGTCCACCATACCTATGTAGGCGAGGACCGCCGAATTCTAGCCTCGCCGTGTACTGGCCTCAGTACTGACGCTCCTCTTTTTCCTTTGACCTTTGTCGGCACCCCTTTTGTTTTAGCAGGTTTCGACGTCGTTAGCAGGGTTACCCTTCCGGCTTGGCACAGGGGTTATGGACGCCATTGGTTATTCTTCAGGGCTCTTAGCCCCATTTGCATCTTGTCCGTAGTCGGACGCTGTATCATTTTCAAGGTGATTTGGATCTTTGTACCGTATATCTGTATCCTTGACTCATGGAGTCGTGTTGTTTATATATCTGTTCTGTGGGTCCCATCGAGGACTGTTGTGTAATGTTATTACTTCATTTTCCACCCGCACGAAAGTGCCTGGTGGGCACCTTTGAATCGTTTCTATGCGGGTTTGGCAGGTTTCGCTAAAACTTGCATAGGGCCGATTCTAAGGGTGTTACACCTCCCCATATAAAGGCCAAGAGGGCACGACGAGGAGGATCTCTCTCAACTCTCATACACACACCTCACGCCAGATCCAATCTGCGCACCCCTGTAACTTCCGGTTCCGCCTTCAATCAAGAAAAGACAAGCAGGAGTAGAGTTTTCTCTCCGGGGGCCTGAACCTGGGTAAACTCCGTGTCCCAGCATTTCTTGCCTGTTAATCTTTTCGCGATCTCCAGCTTCCCCATCTTCTCTAAACCCAAGTCCATAACAATGGGCATTGACGAGTCGAACCCTCGTCAATTGGCGCCGTCTGTGGAAATCGGGGACGCTGATCGTGCGATCGTGACGGTTCCATCCGGTGCGATCTTTGATTCCTCTACAACGGATAATCACCTCCTCTTCGGTGCCCTCGACTTCACCGCCCACTCCCCGTCCACCCGCAAAGACTTCGAGTTTGTAGGAGACGGATTTGAGATGCTGTTCGGGAGCTTCTGCTTCTAGGTGGGCAAGATCGGCACCCTCCGTCTACCAGAACGGGTGTCGCCTCCATTGATCAGGCCCGCCTCATGGGCACCACCAATCGGTGTCCTGGACACGCTGACCCTGACGTACACTTCGGATGACAGCAGCAGCTACAACTCTGATCTGTGCGATCCCTCCCACTGATGAAGGAACCTACGGTTCCGGAACTGAAACTGCGGGAGCAACGATCTCCCCCATTTCTACATGTGCGTGGCCATCCACGATGGTAACGTCAACGACGGCTCTGACCCGCCAAATACCCCCCCAACCCGCAGGCTCCCAACGCCATGAACAGAGGAAACGAACCACCTCCGGCCAATCCCAACGGGAACAGGCCACCCGAAAACACCGAGGGCATCAATCACGTACGCCACGAGATCAACATCAATGATGATCAGTGGGCGAGGGTGCGAGGAGATGTACGAGATACCAATCCTCTGCCACTCGACGCCTCCCGTGACATGCTGATGGGCTATCACTGGCTCCTCATAGAGGAGCACAAACAACAAATCAAGCAGCAACACGAGCTCGAGCAGCGCAAGAAGGCAGCTGACGTGTCGAGCATATGGCGAGCTGCGCTCTCCTCCGCTGGTGGATCCTCCTCGAAGGGCTACATGATGGTTGTCAAATATAGTCATCCACGTCCGCACTTAAACTAGATATTATTCATATATTTGATGAAATGTCTCTCTTAAACCTGCCACTAATGCCTAATAATCAAAGAGGTATGCAATCCTTTCTTGCTATTTTTTCCTGCGCAGATAATGACGTACGATGATGGGAATCACTAAATAAATGCCAAAGATACGAGATTTCTGATACGTCGGAAACATATCTATAATTTTTTATGTTCCATGCTTGTTTAGTATCTACTTTGCTTTGCTTTGTCTACACTTTGAGGTGTTTTTATATGTTTTCTGGTACTAACCTATTAACAAGATGCCACAGTGCCAGTTACCTGTTTTCTTCTGTTTTTGGTTCCAGAAAGGCAGAAAATCAATATTCTTGTAATTGGATGCGAAAAAAGCCAAAGTCAATATTTTACCGTGGGGAACACGAAGCCTGAATACGAGACGAGGGAGAGCCACCAGGGGGCCACACCCCCTGGCCGTGCGGGTGGGCCTACCCCGCGCCTGGGGGTGTGCAGCCGTCCTGGCGACCCCCCTGCCTCGCCTCTTCGCCTATAAAGACACCCTCGATGCCTAAACCCTAAGGAGCCGATCAATATTCCACGAAACCATCTATAGCCGCCACCACCGTCGTCCCTAGATCGGGGGGATCTGAAGCTCTTCCCGGCACCCTGCCGGAGGGGAGATCATCCCGGAGGCCTTCTTCTTCATCATGCCAGCATCTGGTATGAAGCGTGAGTAGTTCCACCTTAGACTACGGGTCCATGTAGTAGCTATATGGTTGTATCTCCTCCTTTGTGTTATCATGTTTAGATCTTTTGAGCTCCATTCTTGATCAAGATCTCATCTATTTGTAATCATGCATGTTGTGTTTGCGGGGATCCGATGGATATTGAGATTACTATGTCAGATTGATTAATGGTTTTGTCTTATTGATTCTATCATGTCTGTGTTGTTTGG
This sequence comes from Avena longiglumis, assembly GCA_030063025.1. Taxonomy (NCBI): domain Eukaryota; kingdom Viridiplantae; phylum Streptophyta; class Magnoliopsida; order Poales; family Poaceae; genus Avena; species Avena longiglumis. The sequence continues at coordinate 446,647,792 of CP125974.1, read as the reverse complement.
GATCTTGCATGCTCTCTGTTTCTAGTAGCTATCTTGGCCAAGTAGATGCTAGTAACTCCAAGAGGGGGTATTTATGCTAGATAGTGGGTTCATGCCTCTATTTAATCTAAGGGAAGTGACAGAAATCTCTAAGGTTGTAGATGTGATGTTGCCACTAGGGAGAAAACAACGGTATCTTGTTCATGGAACAAGTGGATTGTTTACCTTACACACTTTGCTTAAAGCAGTTATCTGTTGCTTGCAACTTAATACTGGAGGGGGGTCGGATGATAACCCGAAGGTGCATTTCTAGTCATAGATGCAGTTGGATGGCGGTCTATGTATCTTGTTGTATTTCCCAATCGAATCTCATAGGATCATGAATGTCTAGTATTGCATTATTATGCCTTGCTCAGACCTGTCAATTGCCTTGCTATAATTTGTTTACACAGCATGCCATGTTTGTTTATCTAAGGAGAACACCTCTAGTGAACTATGGACCCCGGTCCAATCTTTACCATTGATACATCTTCCACTATTACTTGTTGCAAACCACTATTACCTTCCACACCATACAGTTAATCCTTTGTTACAGCAAACCGGTGATATTGACAACCTCACTGTTCGTTGGGGGCGAAGTCTTGAGTTTGTGTTGTGCAGGTCTCCAAGTTGCTAGCAACACCTTTGAGTCATTTCCTTCCTCCTACTGGTTCGATAACCTCAGTTTCTTACTGAGGGAAAACTTGCTGATGTGCTCATCACACCTTGCTCTTGGGGTCTCCCAACAAGGCATCATCAACATGCCCATCATTAAGCTTTTCTAGCGCCATTGCAGGGGAGGCTAAGGACGTCTTCACAAGGGGAGTCCTTCACAACCTTTCTCATTACTTTGTTTTTGTTTTGCTTAGTTTCTTTTTCTTGGTTTGATTTGCCTTTTTTATCAAAAACTCCAAAAAAATAGTTTAGTTTGGTTTGCTTTCTCTTATCAAAAATACAAAAAAAATTAGTTCCTGCTTTAGTTTCCGCCTTTCTCTATCTCACCATGTTGATCCCCAAGTTCACCCTAAAAGACCTTTCAATAGGTAGTGGCTCTATAATTGGGAAAGGAAATATTGAAGAATTCTCTAATCATGTTAGCAAATATGAGGATATTAAGGATAGATCTATAGCAGAACTTGCTACTAATTATGAAATTGCTGCAGCTTCTTTAGTTCATATGTTGGAGGCTAGGTTTGTTAACCTTAACCCCATGATGCAAATCTTGTTCCCTAAACTAAAATAAGAAGATCCTAAAAAGAGAGATTTTATCCTAGAAACTCTTCTAAAAGAGTTCAATGATGTTGCTAAGGAAGCCAAAAAGGTCTTTGAACATTTTAATATGCTAGGCTCATGTGTAGATGTTATGGGTACTTTAGATAAAATCAAACCCAAAGAGGAAATTAAGATACCCATACCCTTTAAACTTGTTGGAATGCATGAAGCCTTAGAAAAGAATTTTGATTGGATTGTTCCTGAAAATCCTTTTGATGAAAGTAGTGAACCAAGGAGAAATGAGAAGGGATCCTCCAAAACTCATTTGGATGAGATACCTTTCCTAGTTGATGAGATTGCAAGTATTGATCTTAATTCTTCATTTGAACATATGTGATTCTTGCTTCTTGTGCCTAACTTAAATGCGTTAAAGAAAAGTACTTGTTGGGAGATAATCCAAGAGTTTTCTTGAGTCTTGGAAGTAATTACTTCAGTAATGACCTCTCATTATCCTTTTTGTATGCTTTTTGTGCCAAAAATGACCTCTAATGAGAGGGAAGTAAGATTTGGGGAGTTTCTGTCCCAAAACAGATTTTTGTTCTCCACCATAAAAATTCGTGAAGAATCTCTGTAAGTCGGATTGAACTGATATTTTGCGAATAAAACCCCAGTATGTTAGCTAACTTTATTTAGTTCAACACTTTTTTATTTGATCAAGAGAAGGTCTTCAAAAAAATTGGTTTCTACCTGCTAGTCTGTTTTGACAGATTTCTGCCATTATTTGCATTTGCTTCTTATTGATTCCTTTTTGGGTTCTTTTTGGGAAATTGAAATTTTTGAGGGAATTGATTTAGTAGCTTATGTTTTTAGTGAAAGTTTTTCTGTTCTAAAGCCAAACCCAAAGGTCTATTATCTTTTGAATACACTAATGTTGCTAATGAAGATTGTGTGAAGTTTTGTATGAAGGAAAATTTTCAGGTGTAGAGAGAGAATGATGTAATGAGATGAAGAATGGACAAAAAATCAAGCTTGGAGATGCCACCCCGTGTCACCACAAGAAATATTCAAGAGGTACAAGCGTCAAAGCTTGGGGATGCCTCCTTCTTTATCAATAAAAAGCCCAGGTCTTTCTAGACACTTCATTTTTATTGTTTCATGCACTGTTGTGTTGTTCTTGGAGCATCTTAGTTTTTGTTTACTTTACTTAGTTTGCTTGAATAAAGTAGTTTGGACCCCCTTTATCGCTGTGTTATTTCAAATAAGTTGATTGGTGTTGGAAAGGAGTATAAAGTTCTTGCTTGAATAGTACAAGAGGAGCTTGCTTTGACTGTGACTTAGACTTTAGCATGTCATGCTAGGTGTTGTTTTGACCTTACGCTTAGTGATTATTGCTGTAGCATGACTTGTTCCAAACAATTGGGATTACTTAGTGTGCCTTGAAGGAATCATGCGTTGTTTTAGCATACAAAAGCATAGTAGTGTCATGAAGTACATACGGGAGTTCAGCCAATTATCTTGTTATGCTGAGGATGAAGTGAACATTGAGGAAAAAAGAAGAAACGGTTCCTGCGTTGTTTAAATACATATGTGAAGATGCAGCTAAGACTGGCCAATAAGCAGACTTTCCAACAGTTATTTGACGCAGCCATCACATTTGAAGATGATTACAAGAATGTCCAAGAGGACCGCAGGAAGAGAGGAAAAAATGAAACCGAGAGGATCCAAGAAAGTAAGCCTAAAACTAATCTAGAGTTCAAACCAAGAACTAGACCCTTCAATAGCAACAACAACCCTAATAGAAGTGCAAATCCAACCGAAAGGAATGTCATTTGTCACAACTGCAAACTTCCGGGGCATATTAGCAAGGATTGCAAGAATCCAGTGATTATTTGTTATGATTGTGGCCAAAAGGGTCATATCAAGCCAGAGTGCCCAGACAAACCACCGGGTGGTTGGCCAACAAAAGGTAGAGGACCGATACGTCGGAAAAGTATCTATAATTTTTTATGCTCCATGCTTGTTTAGTATCTACTTTGCTTTGCTTTGTCTACACTTTGAGGTGTTTTTATATATTTTCTGGAAATAACCTATTAACAAGTTGCCACAGTGCCAGTTGCCTGTTTTCTTCTGTTTTTGGTTCCAGAAAGGCAGAAAATCAATATTCTCGGAATTGGACGGCACAAAATCCAAAGTCAATATTTTACCATGGGTGTCATGAAGCCAGAAGGGGAGACAGAGAGGTGATAGAGGGCCACCACAACCCCCTAGGCACGGGCTAGGGTGGTGTAACACCCTCAGAATCGGCTCTATGCAAGTTTTAGCGAAACTCGCCAAACCCGCATAGAAGCGATTCGAAGGTGCCCACCAGGCACTTTCGTGCGGGTGGAAAGCAAAGTAATAACATTACACAACAGTCCTCGATGGGACCCACGTAATATATATACAAAGACGACTCCAAGAGTCAAGAATACAGATATAATGTTCAAAGATCCAAATCACCTTGAGAATGATACAGCGTCCGACTACGGACAAGATGCAAATGGGGCTAAGAGCCCTGAAGAGTAACCAATGGCGTCCATAACCCTGCCCAGGCCAAGCCGGAAGGGTAACCCTGCTAACGGCGTCGATCTCAAAACCTGCTTAAACAAAAGGGGTGCCGGCAAAGGGCAAAGGAAAAAGAAGGAGCGTCGATCTTGAGGCCAAGACAGGCTAGGCTAGAATTGGCGGTCCTCGCCTACATAGGTATGGTGGATCTGGCGGCAAGATGCACTAACAACCTATAGAGACTCGACACAACTGGCGACTATCAGAGAGGGTAAGAAAGACCTATTCGGATCCAACCTGATACTAGCATCAAACAAACCCATCCTGGCGTTTCCCCCTCGAGACCAAACGGGGAAGTCAACCGAGGAACTCACACAGTTGGCAGTTTTACTTATTCAGTTATAGTTGCCGCAATTACTAGTCAGGTTTAGATATTCATCCTGATAAAGTAAGCAGTGGGCACTTTTAGTTAATCATTCCGTTATAATGGCATCACTTACTAGTCAGATACATTTAGCATGAGATAAACCCAAAACCCAGCAGTTGTTGGTACTTTTACTTAGCCATTCCGTTGTAGTGAAGCTGATTACTAATCATATCGGAAACAAGTCAATTTAAAACAATAAACTTTAGTTATAGTTGTCTATGATCAAGCACTGTGCTCCCAGTCGTCCATAACATGGACACGGCTTCTAAAAGATTTAACCTGCGGGTGCACCAAAGTATCCACAGCACTTGACCCTTTTGCCGGATCGGTTAACATACACCCATCGGTATGTCGGCGGGCCTAAGTCATGACGTTCCTGCACCCAAAAGCAAGTACATGGGGCCACCCACCGAGTCGACACCATAACGGAGTCGGCGGTCTCGAGACGGACTCGGGTTTGGGTGGACGGCGGTGGCGACAAAGAATCCCCAACGGGACTGCCGACACACAAAACGTGTCCCGATCCTAAACGACACGCTATCCGTCGACAATTTAAATAAAGCATGACATAAGTACAGGATAGTAAATAAAACCTCAAACTAGTTGTGGCCCCAGACAATACTTTGAAATCAGGTAATAATCAATGGGGCCCATATCTCCCCACCGTGGTTAGCGCTCGATCTCGAGCAGTGTCAAGAACTCGGTCCCACGGACACAAGTGGGCGGTCGGAAACCAAATCTTACCTATCACCCACCGATGCCTCTGCTTAATTCAATTTTAGTTGTTAAACATGAATTAAAGTGATACAATAATTAAAGCCATGATCATCTCCAACGTCAACATGCGGCACTTCTCCAACAATTGTGGTACTTGACGACAAGCGAAAACACTTGAGCAAGCGACTACGACACGCGGGTCCAACTATCTACCAAACAAATAGGTAATAGGATGTGTCCAAGGCGATATATGGCTGCAAGGGAGATCACGGGTACGAAACTAGAGCAACGCAACATAGATAGCAATAGATCAACAGGAGGGAAGTAAATACTATGAAAGTAAGATAGGTAGAAAGGGGGAGATGCTCGCCTGAAAACGTTGTCGAAGGTTCAACCGAAGAACGGGGCGAAGCTCACATCAACTCAACGGCCTTATCCGCGAAGAAGCAAAACACTAGAAGAAACACCGGATGCACTATTTAATACAACGGCAGAAGATCGGCATGATGCATGTATGATGAATGACATGGCAAGGTGCGATGCAATTAGGTCATATTAAGCGGAACCGGGGTCCCGACAATTAATATATGGTTCAAGTTGTGTAAACCCCCGCATATTAAATGTTGTTTAGCAAGACAACAGATGGAACCGGTTCGCTACACATGTTTAAATGAGGCCAATATAAGGCTAGATTTGCCCGCATATGGGCCCCATATTTAATTATTAGGTGAATCGGTATAAGGCCCTCAACCCACACAATATGCATGCGAGTATGACAATGTAATTATGCAACAAGTTGTTATTATATTATAAAATAGGGTTCTCGGATAAGAGGTTCACACATTAGGGGTCTCGACGATCTTGGGGTTCCGGGGTTCGGGGTCCGGTCTCGGGGTTCAGGGTTCGACGGGTTCGTTCTCGGGCTCCGGGGGCGTTCTCGGATTCCGGGGTAGTAGATCTTGTCGCATCCGCGGCCTTCGGGTACGGGATCGGTCTCCGGGTTCGGGGGTCTCGACGTTCCATGAAGAAGTACTTGGCCAAGGCCGGGCATCGATGCCTGGTTCTTTGTCGTTCTTGTCGTTGCGAAGCTCTTGTCGGGTCCGCGCCATCGAGTCGATCTTGGCGTCAGGGGAATTCCCGATGTTCCGTGGAGAATATCTTGGCGCTCTCGAGGTAGTCCCTGGCGTATCCGTGTCGACGTCCTTGGCATCCGGGTTTTCGGTTCCCTGTAGGAGATCTCGGCGAGGGTCTTCTGCACGGGAGAAGCACTTGAGTGGCATAGCCCTCGGGTTATCGGGTCCGGGATCTTCGGTGCCATGGGTTCTCTCCGCTCAGGGCTTCACGCGCAGAAGAACTTGGTTTGGCCTTGCTTGGTACTTTGTCGTCTTGCAAGGACGCCTTGGCCAAGGCACTCGCAGCAGCGGCCGAGGATGCAGTGGGGACCCGACGAGGGGATCAAGGCGGCGAGCTCACAGAGGAGGCCAGCGGAGGCTCGGGTCCGGCCAGGTGTGAGGAGGGCTGTGCGTGGGAGAGGCGGCAGCGCGGCAGAGGTGAGAGGAGGACGCGGGAGGTAGGGGACGGTCGGGTGGTCCAGGCGGGTCCCGCAGTGGGCCAGGGGGCAGGTGCGGGGCGGTAGGTGGCCAGGGGGAGAGCGTGGCTGCAGGGTGGGGTCCAGGCGCGGGGTGTGTGCTGTGAGCTGAGTGGGGAGAGAGAGGAGAGAGAGAGGGGAGAGGGGTAGGCTGATGTGTCAGCTTGGGGTTGGTTGGGGAATAGGGTGAGGTGAGGTGGCGGTCACGGGTTGGTCCGGGTGAGGTGGCCAGGGGGTGTGGGTAGGTTTCCTGGTGGCCTTAGGATTTAGAGGTCGGACCGATCTGTTTTATACGGGGGTGGTCATTCGGGTCGGGTTGGCCCGTTCGGCTGCCCCCACTAAAATAATATAATTAAATTATTTATTCAACCAGCGCTTTTACAATCCGACAGCGGACAAAACAAAATAATCCGGGGACCCGGGTCTGCGTGTTTGAATGTAGATGGGGCGTTTGGAAAACAAATCGGGCTTTGCGAAAAATAGTTTTGACAAACAACACATGATGATGACGATGCAATGCACAAAATCAACGCGATTTTCTAGTAGTGGTTTTGCGGGATGCCACAGGTGGACCCACGCCTGGGCAGGGTGTGGGCCCCCTGGCCGCCTCCCAGCCTCGCCTCTTCGCCTATAAGAAGCCCCTGATGCAGAAACCCTAAGTACCCGATCAATATTCCATGAAACCTTCTGTAGCGACCGCCACCGTCGTCCCTAGATCGGGGGGAGCTGAAGTTCTTCCCGGCACCCTACTAGAGGGGAGATCATCCCGGAGGCCTTCTCTCTGGTATGATGCGTGAGTAGTTCCACCTTGGACTATGGGTCCATGTAGTAGCTAAATGGTTGTATCTCCTCTTTTGTGATTTCATGTATAGATCTTGTGAGCTCCGTTCATGATCAATATCTAATCTATTTGTAATCATGCATGTTGTATTTTCGGGGATCTGATGGATATTGAGATTATTATGTCACATTGATTAATGGTTTTGTCTTTATGATTCTATCATGTCTGTGTTGTTTGTGATCTTGCATGCTCTCCATTGTTAGTAGCTATCTTGGCCGAGTAGTTGCTAGTGACTCCAAGTGGGGGTATTTATGCTCGATAGTGGGTTCATGCCTCTAGTTTCCAAGGGAAGTGACAGAAATCTCTTCGGTTGTAGATGTGTTTTTGCTACTAGGGAGAAAACAATGGTCTCTTGTTCATGGAACAAGTGGATTGTTTACCTTACACACTTTGCTTAAAGCAGTTGTCTGTTGCTTGCAACTTAATACTAGAGGGGGTTCGAATGATAACCTGAAGGTGGACTTCTAGTCATAGATGCAATTGGATGGCGGTCTATGTATATTGTTGTATTGCCCAATCGAATCTCATAGGATATTTTTGACTAGTATTGCATTGTTATGCCTTGCTCAGTTCCTGTCAATTGCCCTGCTGTAATTTGTTTACCCTTCATGCCATGTTGTTTATCTAAGGTGAGCACCTCTAGTGAATTATGGACCCCGGTCCAATCTTTACCATTGATACATCTTCCACTATTGCTTGTTTACTTGCTGCAAACCATGACCTTCCACACCATACGTTTAATCCTTTGTTACAGCAAACCGGTGAGCTTGACAACCTCATTGATTTGTTGGGGCAAAGTCTTGAGTTTGTGTTGTGCAAGTCTCCACGTTGCTTGCAACACCTGTGTGACGTTTCCTTCCTCCTACTGGTTCGATAACCTCAGTTTCTTATCGAGGGAAAACTTGTTGTTGTGCTGCTTCACACCTTGCTCTTGGGGTTCCCAACAGACTCCACAAGCCATCAAGGAGTCGCCATCAAGGACAAGATAGTGGAGGCAGTGGACAGCCTAAAAAGGAAGGAAATTTTGTCAAGAATAATAATGGCAAAAGGAGCAGACCTACTGGAAAGATGAACTGTGCAACCTTGGAGGAGGTGGATAACTCCAAGCATGTAGTAATAGGTACTCTCAACATTCTTACCAATCCTGGAAAAGTTTTATTTGATACGGATGTAACTACTTCCTTCATATCTGAAGAATTCTATTATAAATTCGGGATTAGAAGGGCAACGTTAGAAAATCCTATGACCGTAGTGATGGCCAGGGTAAATGTAGTGGTACACCACATTAAGAAAGATCAAGTTATCTTGATCTATGGTTGTACATATTTCGCGGACCTATATGTGATTCCATTGAAGGAAATTGCAGTAGTGCTGGGCATAGACTGGATGACTGAACATAGAGCTTAGATAAACTATGAATATAAAACTATTTTAGTCAAGACTCCAAGTGGATCAAGGATAGTATATCAGGTAGATAAACATAGTCATATCATGGTAGATCTTCAATTGAACTCAATGAAGGAGGTCAAGTTGGAAGATATTCCTGCAGTGAAGGAATTTCAAGTTGTTTTTCCAGCAGAGTTACCAGGAATGCCACCTGATCGGGAAATATAATGCACCATTGACCTAATACCTGGTACAACACCAATAGCTAAGGCATCATATAAAATGGGTCCAGAAGAGTTAAAAGAGCTGAAGGAGCAAATTGATGAGTTAGCAAGAAAAGGATTCATTCAGGAAAGTGTATCTCCATGGGAAATCCGGTGATTTTTGTGGATAAAAGAGATGGAGGAAGAAGAATCTGTGGGGATTACAGAAATCTCAACAATGTCACCATCAAGAATAAATACCCATTTCTAAGAATTCAAGATCTGTTTGATCAAGTCAAGGGAGATGGAGTATTTTCCAAGATTGATCTAAGATCAGGATACCACCAGATAAAAATCAAACCCGAAGATGTTCCAAAAATAGAACTTGTGTCAAGGTATGGTCATCATGAGTATCTCGTTGTACCTTTTGGATTGACCAATTCAACAACAATCTTCATGAACTTGATGAACAAAATCTTCATGCCTTATTTGGAAAAGTTTGTCATAGTGTTCATTTATGATATTTTGGTATATTCAAAATATAAATAAGAGCATGCAGATAATTTGAGGATATCATTGCAAATCTTAAGGGAACACAAGTTATATGCTAAGTTCAACAAATGTGAATTCTGGTTGGACAAGGTAGAATTTCTTGGTCATATAATCAGTAAGGATGGAATTGCAGTAAATCCATCCAAGGTTCAATCAGTGTTGGAATGGAATGCACCAACTTATGTAAAGAAAATTATGTTGGAGATATGCCCAAGAGGCAATAATAAAGTGGTTATTGTCATATCTTTATGTTTATGATAAATGTTTACATCCCATGCTATAATTGTATTAAACGGAAACATTAATACTTGTGTGATTTGTAAACATGTAAGAGTACCTAGTAAAGCCTCTTGTTAAACTAGCTTATTGGTTAATATATGATCATGGTTTCCTGATCATGAACATTGAGATGTTATTAACAACAAGTTCATATCATTAGGATAATGATGTGATGGACATACTCCTATAGTTAAGTGTAACATAAGATCAAGTCATTCAAATAGTTCACTTGCTATAAGCTTGCAAATACATAGTAACCTAAATCCTTTGACCATGAGATCATGTTAATCACCATCACCAGATGGATGCTTTGATGACATCAAACACCACTTCGTAATTGGGTGGTTATAAAGGTGACATTGAATGTTCGGAAAGTATGTGTTGAGGCACATGGATCAAGAGTGGGATTTGTCCATCCATATGATGGATATATATACTCTAGGCCCTCTCGGTGGAATGCCATCCAATTGGCTTGCAAGCATGTGACTGGCTCACAAGGGATAACATATCACAGGAATGAGTAAAGAGTACTTATCGGTAATGAAGTTCAACTAGGTATGCAGAGATACCGACGATCAAACCTCGGATAAGTAAAGTATTGCGAGACAAAGGGAAATTGGTGTCCTATGTAAATGGTTCATTCAATCATGAAGTAATCATAGAAATATGTGGGAGCCATATGAATTTCCAGATTCCTCTATTGGTTATTGATTGGAGAAGAGTCTCGATCATGTCTGCATAATTCACGAACCATAGGGAGACACACTTAAGGATTTGATGTTGTTCAGTAGATATGGAATGTGAGTAAAGAGACCAGATGTTGTTAGGTGTCTCGGATGGGATCCATGATATCACAAGGAGATCCGAAATGGTCTAGAGAATAGGATTCATATAAGGAAAGTCCAATTCCGGAGTTCAGGAATGGTTTCAGTGTTTTCACCGGAATGTTCTAGAAGGGTCTAGAAGGTCCATCACTCTAGAGTGTGAAGGGTACATGGATGTGTCATGAAAAAGTGGAATGGTTGCATCATGTACTAGGTCAATTAGCTGGGAAATGGGAAGAGAGAAAGCAAACTCTAGTTTGAAAGTCAAACACCAATTTGAAAAAGTCAAATCCCAACATGGTTGCCTAGTGGAGGGAGGGAAGGAATCCTACCTATGGGAGGATTCCTCCCTCTCCCTTTCCGCCGGCCACAAGGTGGAGTTTGGGGAGGACTCCCCTCCCTAAATCTCCCCTCCCTCTCATAAATAGAGGGGAGGGGGAGCCCCCCTTGAACCACACAAGAAACCCTAAAATCTAGGTCGGCTACCGCCCCCTCTCTAGTTGCAACCACTCTAGATCTGCTCTAAATGTTGGAATTATGCCCTAGAGGCAATAATAAAGATGTTATTATTATAATTCTTGTTCATGATAAAGTTTATATTCCATGCTAGAATTGTATTAAGCGGAAACTTTAATACTTGTGTGTGAACAACACCGTGTCCCTAGTATGCCTCTATGGACTAGCTCATTGATTCATGATGGTTAAGGTTTCCTAACCATAGACATGAGTTGTCGATTAATAATGAGATCATATCATTGGGAGAATGATATGATGGATGCACAAACTAAGCGAGCAATTAGATCGTGTCATCGTGTTCATGTTTCATGGCTTTTCTTATGTCAAATATTGTATTCCTTAGACCATGAGATAATATAACTCCACGGTATCGGAAGAAAGCTTTGAGGTTATCAAACGTCATCCTATGAGAGGGTGATCATAAAGGTGTCTCTCGGTGATCGTAGTACATTGGGTTGTATGTATCGAGATGGGATTTGCCCCTCCCAAGTCGGAGAGATATACTTCGGGCCCACTCGGTAATCGATATCAACACCGCTTGAAAGCATGTGGTTAAGGAGTTAATCACAAGGTGATATCGGATTGCGAGCAGTAAAGTACTTCTTGTGAGCGAGATTGAACTAGGTATGACGCACCGACGATCAAATCTCGGGCAAGTAAAATATCGCGAGGCGAAGGGAATATATATATGGGATTGATTGAATCCTGGCATCGTGGTTCATCCAATATGATCATCTATGAATGTGGGAGTCAATATGGGTTTCGGACCCACTGTTGATTATTGATAGAAGATCATGTCTGCATGTTCTCGAACCCGAAGGTTCACACACTTAACGTGTCTCGACGCTAGGATAGATTGGATAATTGGTTTATGAGTTTTTGTTCGGAGTCTCGGATGGGATCCGGGACATCACGAGAGGTTCCGGAATGGTCCGGAGAATAAGATTCATATAAGGCAATGCAGTTTTTGGAGTTTGGAATTGTTTCGGGTTAATCGGTATTGTATCAGAAGCTTCTAGAACCTTCCGGAGGGGGACCAACGTGGCCCCACCTGCCGGGAGGGGGAATGGGCCTATGAGTGAGTGCCCTGGCCGCATTGGGCCAGGGGCACAAGGCCCCATAGGGCCCAGCCGGCCAAACCAAGGGGAAACCCTAGGAAAGCTTCTAGAAGGGGGAGGGAACTTGCCCCCCACTCCTCCCTCCTTGGCCGTCGGCCTAGGGCTTGGGGGAGGGGCTAGGGATGGAGCCCACCCCTCTATATATAGAAGGCTGGGGCACACCCTCCCCCCACACCTCCTCCACAACCCTAGAAGCCCTGCTGCCCTCCTCTCTCTCTCTCCCTCCCGACTGCACGTAGGCGAAGCCCTGCTGCAGAAACTCTCCACCACTTGCACCGCGCCGTCGCGTTGTAGATCCAATCCGTCTCTCCACCATACTTGCTGGACCGAGGAAGGAGGAGACGTCGAGGTGCCGCACGTGTGCATCTCTCGGAGGCATCGCCACTTGCGGTGTTAGATCGCGAGGAGGAGAAGCGAGTACGACTACATCACCCACGTTCCGACGAACGTTCCACTGTGCGAATCTTCAAGGGTATGAAGATCTCATCTAATCCGCCTTGTTGTTTGCATCTCCTAGATTAGATCTTGGCTTTCCCCGTTCGTATCCGTAGAAAATTTTGATTTACTATGCTGCGAAACCCTTCACTAAACAGCCGCCATCTAGTTAATCCCTAGCCGCCGACTACTTCCACCCCTCGACCCTCTAAACTCTAGATCTCTGAGGCTCTCTCTACTCCACCATACCTGATCTGGCTTAGGCGAAGCCCTGCGGGATTTCCCCTCTACTTCTGACACACGCCGTCGTGCTGCCGGAATTGCGAGGAGGGATCTACAACCTCCGCTGCCTGCTGGAACAAGGGAGAGGAAGGTCTTCATCGAGTACTGAATGTGTGACCGACTGCGGAAGCGCTGCCAGAATGTGGCGCCGGAAGGATCATCTACGCGATCTTGAGATCGGCAAGTGAACGACTACATCAACCACGAGAATCCGATCTTGTTAACCGCTTTGAATCTTCAAGGGTTAGTACTCTATTGACTCGTTGCTACAATCTAGTATATAGATCTTGGCTTGTGTGTGTTTATGCGGTAGATTTTTTTGTTTTCCATGCTATGAACCCCTACAGTGGTATCAGAGTCGTGTCTATCGTAGAACTGTTGCATAAGTAGAACACAATGGTTATTATGGGCGTTACTGCTTTTATTTTCAATTGCTTTTTGTGTACTTTGCATCTTGAGAGATGTTGGGATGAAGCGGCCTGGGCTAACCTTACATGACACCATTCATAATACTTGTTCCACGCTCAACATGCAACTTGTATTGCATTAGTGGCTTTGCGGGTGTCTGTCTCTCCCACCATAGTGAATATTAAATTTACAACATGCACTTGACAATACTTGTATCAATGTCGTGGTTCATGTTGATACGTCGGAAACGTATCTATAATTTTTTATGCTCCATGCTTGTTTAGTATCTACTTTGCTTTTCTTGGTCTACACTTTGAGGTGTTTTTATATCTTTTTTGGAACTAACCTATTAACAAGTTGCCACAGTACCAGTTGCCTGTTTTATTCTGTTTTTGGTTCCAGAAAGGCACAAAATCAATATTCTTGGAATTGGAGGGAACAAAAGCCAAAGTCAATATTTTACCGTGGGTGACACGAAGTCCAGAGGGAGACGTAGAGGCGAACCAGGGCCTCCACACCCCCTAGGCGTGGGTGGGCCCACCCCACGCCTGGGTAGGGTGTGAGCCCCCTGGCCGCCTCCCAGCCTCGCCTCTTCGCCTATAAGAAGCCCCCGATGCAGAAACCCTAGACACCCTATCAAAACTCCACGAAACCTTCTATAGCCTCCGCCACCGCCGTCCCTAGATCAGGGGGGTCTTAAGTTCTTCCCGGCACCCTGCCAGAGGGGAGATCATCCCGGAGGCCTTCTTCTCCGGTATGATGCATGAGTAGTTCCACCTTGGACTATGGGTCCATGTAGTAGCTAGATGGTTGTATCTCCTTGTGCTTTCATGTATAGATCTTGTGAGCCCCGGTAATTATCAAGATCTAATCTATTTGTAATCTTGCATGTTGTGTTTGCGGGATCCGATGGATATTGAGATTACTATGTCAGATTGATTAATTGTTTTGTCTATTTGATACTATCATGTCTGTGTTGTTTGTGATCTTGCATGCTCTCCGTTGTTAGTAGCTATCTTGGCCAAGTAGTTGCTAGTGACTCCAAGAGGGGGTATTTATGCTCGATAGTGGGTTCATGCCTCTAGTTTCCAAGGGAAGTGACAGAAATCTCTTCGGTTGTAGATGTGCTGTTGCTACTAGGGAGAAAATAATGGTCTCTTGTTCATTGAACAAGTGGATTGTTTATCTTACACACTTTGCTTAAATAAGTTGTCTGTTCCTTGCAACTTAATACTGGAGGGGGTTTGGATGATAACCTGAAGGTGTATTATAGTCATAGATGCAGTTGGATGGCGGTCTATGTATATTGTTGTATTTCCCAATCGAATATCATAGGATATTTTTGTCTGGTATTGCATTGTTATGCCTTGCTCAGTTCCTATCAATTGCCCTGCTGTAATTTGTTTACCCTTCATGCCATGTTGTCTATCTAAGGAGAGCACCTCTAGTGAACTATGGACCCCGGTCCAATCTTTACCATTGATACATCTTCCACTGTTACCTGTTTAATTGCTACAAACCATTACCTTCCACACCATACGTTTAATCCTTTGTTACAGCAAACCGGTGAGCTTGACAACCTCACTGATTCGTTGGGGCAAAGTCTTGAGTTTGTGTTGTGCAAGTCTCCGCGTTGCTTACAACACCTGTGTGACGTTTCCTTCCTCCTACTAGTTCGATGACCTAGGTTTCTTACTGAGGGAAAACTTTCTGTTGTGCTGCTTCACACCTTACTCTTGGGGTTCCCAACAGGCTCCACGTCGACCACGCGTATAGCCATCAAGTATTTCTGGCGCTGTTGCTAGGGAGGCTAAGTACGTCTTCACAAGGGGAGTCCTCCACTTCCTTTCTCTTTACTTTGCTTAGTTTATTTTGCTTGGTTTTGTTTGCCTCTTTTCAAAAACTCCAATTTTTTTTAGTTTAGTTTGGTTTGCTTTCTTTATTCAAAAACACAAAAAATTAGTTCCTGCTCTAGCTGCTGCTGTATTTGGCTTGCCCACGTTTGCCAAAATGAACTCTGCTGAGAACACCATGTTGCTCCCCAAGTTCACCCTGAAAAAACTTTCAATAGGTAGTGGCTTCATAATTGGGAAAGATAATATTGAAGAATTCTTTAATGATGTTAGCAACCATGAGGATATTGAGGATAAATCTATAGCAGAGCTTGCTCCTAATTATGATATTGCTGCAGCTTCTTTAGTTCATATGTTGGAGGCTAGGTTTGTTAGCCTTAACCCCATGATGCCAATTTTGTTCCTAAAGCTAAAGAAAGAAAAGAATGGTGAAAAGAGAGAATTTATTCTGGAAACTTTACTCAAAGAGTTCCATGATGTTGCTAGGGAAGCCAAAAAAGTCTTTGAGCGTTTCAATATGCTAGGCTCATGTGTAGATGTTGTGGGGACTTCAGATAAAACTAAGCCTAGAGAGGAATTTAAGGTACCCATACCCTTGAAGCTTGTTTGAATGCATGAAGCCTCTTAAAAGAATTTTGATTGGATTGTTCCTAAAAATACTTTTGATGAAAGTAGTAAACCAAAAAGATATGATAAGTGATCCTCCAAAACTCATTTGTATGAGATACCTCTCATAGTTGAAGACTTTGCAAGTATTGATCTTAATGCCTCATTTGAAAATACTTGATTCTTCTTGCTTCGTGTGCCTAACTTAAAGGCGTTAAAGAAAAGTACTTGTTGGGAGATAACCCAAGAGTTTCCTTGAGTCTTGGAAGTTATTACTTCTGTGATGACCTCTTCTTATCCTTTTTGTTTGCTTTTTGTGCCAAGAATGACCTCTAATGAGAGGGAAGTAAGATTTGGGGAGTTGTTGTCCCAAAACAGATTTCTGTCCTCCACCATAAAAATTTGTGAGCCTTTGTAACTCGGATTGAGCTGAAAATTTATGAATAAACCCCCCAGTATGCTAGATAACTTTCGTTAGTTCAACACTTTTTGATTTGAGCAACAGAAGATTTTCTAAAAAATAGGTTTTTACCTACTGGTCTGTTTTGACAGATTTCTGCCATTATTTGCATTTGCTTCATATTGATTTCTTTTTGAAGGAGTTGTGATACGTCCAAAACATATCTACTTTCGCGAACAATTTTTTTATTGTTTCTCCTCTAAACTTGCGTGATTTGGATACAACTAACATAGACTGACGCTGTTTTCAGTAGTATTACCTTGGTGTCTAGTTTTTGTGCAGAAAATCAACTATCAGGAAAAATCCCGGAAAATATGCCAAAAATCCTATTTCACCAAAAGATCCACAGAGCCAGAAGACAAGACAGAGTGGAGGACTGGGGGGGCCACACCCCTGCCAAGCGTGGGTGGGCCCAGCCCGCGCCTAGGGGGGTGCGGCCACCCCAGGCACCCCCTCGGGCTCCCTCTTCGCCTATAAGTTACCCCTTGACCTAAAAACCGAGGGGGGTTCATCATTTTTCCAGAAAGAGTTTCGCTGCGCCACCACCACCAGAAACCAAGATTCGGATCCAGAAACTCCGTTCTGGCACCCTGCCGGGACGGGGAATTTGGGAAGGATCATCGCCATCATCATCACCAACGCCTCTCCATCAACCATCGATGTTTCCCTCATCCATGAGTGAGTAATCCCCCGTTGTAGGCTATGGGAATGGTAGGGATTGGATGAGTTCTATCATGTAATCGAATAAGATTGGTAGGGCATAGTGCCTAGTATCTCTATTAGTGCTATTTGACTTTGTTGCAACTTGTTGTGCTTAATGCTTGTCACTAGGGCCCGAGTGCCATGATCTCAGATCTGAACTTATTATTGAATCATTATGATGGTATTGTTTGTGATCTTATCTGCATGTTGTGTACACATATCATTGTCCGGATCCAAAGGCCCCGAAGTGACAGAAATTGGGACAACCGGAGGGGATGGCTGTGATGTGAGGATCACATATGTTCACGGAGTGTTAATGCTTTGCTCCGGTGCTCCATTAAAAGGAGCAACTTAATTGCCAGTAGTTCCCTAGAGGCCCTGCTACCACGGGCTGGCTGGACAGAAGATGTTGTGCAAGTTCTCATTGCGAGCACGCATGACTATATATGGAGCACATGCCTATGATTGTTTAGTACTTGGATGCTTGTTCTTATTTATCTGCAATGCCCTAGATCTTGAATTTACATGTTTAGACTCGGCCATGCAATGCCCGTCCATTCATCCCTATGCCTACCGCGCTCATATCCTACTGTTACTATTGCTCTTGTTTTGCTGCTGTTGTTGCTTTGTTGTTGCTACTACCAAACTATTGCTACTGATAAACTTCTGTGAGCAAGAACTATTTCCAGGTGCAGCTGAATTGACAATTCAGTTGTCAAGGCTTGCAAGTATTCTTTGGATCCCCTTGTGTTGAATCAATAAATTGGGTAATACTACCCGCGAAGACTGTTGCGATCCCCTATACTTGTGTGTCATCAAGACTATTTTCTGGCGCCGTTGCCGGGGAGCATAGCTTTATTTGTAAGTTCACTTGGATCTGTTATTGTTCACTGCTAGTCCTTTCATCATGGGTAAGTCTCGTGATGGAAAGTTTCCTATTTTACCATCCACTACAAGAAGAGGTACTGTCCTAAACACCTCTGCTGCTCTTAATTCACCGTTTGTTATAAGTAAGCTTGTTACACCACCACCACATACTCATGCTACACACACAGCTACTACTACTGAATCTGAAACTTCTTTTGATGCTCATGATGTTACTTCTACTGTGCTTGATGCGAGTGGTTCATTAGGTCCTTTCCTAGATGCTACTATGGCTGGTATAGGAAATACCGAAACTCCTAGTGAAGACACTATTACACCTGTTAACTCACCTGAGTCTAGAGATAGTTCACTGACGAATTTGTTGAAGAGTGCCGAAACACACATGGTGCTAGTGCTATTAAGACTCTCCTTGCCAGACGTACTATTATTCCTAAGCTGTCCTCTGATCCTATGTTTGCTACCTCTCCCATAGATATTAAAGATAAAGATTATGATGTCTCTCTTGATTTATCCTATTTGGACATTGTTGAGAAAGAACCTTTTTGTGGGACTGAAAATGAGAGTGTTGTATCTCATATGAATGAGCTTTCTACTATGAGTGATTTATTCTCTGATGATTTTAATATGAGCAAGTACTTTGTTACTAAGATCTTCCCTTTTTCACTAAAAGGGGAAGCTAGGGCTTGGTTTAATAGATTACCTCTTGGTTCCATTGATAGCCCTGATTGTTTGATTGCTTCTTTCTTACAGAAATATTTTCCTCCCAGTGCTAGACATTCTGCTTTGCAGAGACTTTTTGATTTTAAATAGGGAGAAGAAAAGAAATTGCCTAAGTCATGGACAAGGTTCTGTGCCTTGATTCATGCACATCCTGGATGTCCATTGCCTAAGAATGAGCTTCTTGATATTTATTATAATGGACTAACTGATGAATCTAGGACGTACCTAGATAGCTTTGCTGATTGTGTTTTCAGGAAAAGAACTCATACAGATGCTGAAGAACTAATGGATAAGATAAGCAAGAATTATGATGATTGGACTTCAACTGAGCTAAATACACCTGAGCCTATTACTCCTGAACTAGTTGTGCCTGAACCAGTTCCAATACCAACACCAAAGAAGAGGGGAGTTATTGCATTAAATGATGAAGTGATGAAGGAATCTAAGAAATGTCTAAATGAGAAAGGTATTAGAGTTGAAGATGTGAAGAATCTACCTCCTATAGAAGAATTATGTAAGCCAATTCCCCACTCATCTACTATTGAGGTACACTCTCTCCACTTTAATGAAGGTGATATTCCCTATGGTAAGCCTCCTGATCAATGCTTAGAGGAACTTGGCACATTTATTGTTAAATAAAGTAATTTTAATAAAAAAAATTAGAATCATTTATTGGAAAACTCTAGAGCTATTAAAGAGTTGAAAGATATTATGGAAAGAACTTATAATGATATTAAAATGCTTTGTAAACACTTTCAAATGGTCCAAACCCAACTTGATCAACTTGCTAAGGTACAAAAAGATATGCTAGTTAATTCCTCAGGAGATAAACATGCTTATGAAATTAGAACTAGGAGTGGTATAGCTACTCAAGATCCTTTATATCCTGAAGAATTGAGCAGGACTCTCAACAAGGTGAACGTAGTGGTAGTCCTCGTTAGAGAAAGAAAAAGAAACATAAAATAGTTGAGGAACCACTTGAACCTGATGTAGATCCTAATATTATATCTGTCTCTGATGCTGAAACTGAGAGTGGTAATGATAAAAATGATGCCCATGATAAGGAGGAAGTTGAGGAAGAACCTGAGAAGCACACTAAGAATACTAGGTACACTAAGGAAGATTTTATTGCTAAGAAACATGGTAGTGAGAGAGAACCTTGGGTGCAGAAACCTATGCCGTTTCCAGGTAAGAAACACAAGTCAAAGGAGGAAGAACACTACAACAAGTTCTATGAGTGGATGAAATCTTTATTTTTGCAAATTCCTTTGACTGATGCTATTAAATTGCCTCATTATTCAAAGTATATGAAGGATATTGTATCTAATAAAAGGAAGATTCCTAATGAAGAGATTTCTACTTTGCTTGCTAATTATTCGTTCACTGGGAAGGTTCCAAAGAAACTTGGTGGTCCAGGTGTACCAACTATTCCTTGCTCTATTAAGAATAATTATGTTAGAACTGCTTTATGTGATTTGAGAGCTGGAGTTAGTGTTATGCCTTTTTCTCTCTACAAGAGACTCCAACTAGAAATGTTGATACCAACTGATATATCTTTGCAAATGGCTGATAAGTCAACTACTATTCCTGTTGGTATATGTGAGGATGTTCCTATTCAAGTGGCTCATAATTGCTTGGTTTTAACTGATTTTGTTGTGCTTGAGATGCCTGAAGATGATAATATGTCTATTATTCTTGGGAGACCTTTTCTTAATATTGCAGGTGCTATCATCAATTGTAATCAAGGAAAAGTAATATTCAATATTGATGACAAAGAGCATACTGTTTATTTCCCCAAGAAGGTTGCTAAGAGCTATTGCCTGAATTCCATTGAAAATATTGAGAGCATGAAGGTTGGAGAAATATATTGTCCCATTCCACAAGAAAATTTTGAAACTATTATGATTGGGACCATTGCTATCAAGTATGAGGTAACATAATCACCTTGTGGAATGAAAAGTTTTGTTTCATATAAGATTGTTTTGGTAACAAGACTTGATCAACCTTGTTAACAAAAGGATTTTAATGAATAAAATAATGTTTTCACTATGGTTATACTTGCTTTCTTTTACTTTTATCCTTCCTAGTTTTTGCCTTTTCTTTTGCTAGCTTTGGTTTTGTTAGTTGTTTGCTTGTTAGAGTGTCTTAGAGCTTCTGTAGTTTGGTTTTTGGTTTGCTTTTGCTTCTTCTAAAAAAAACTGTTTCTGCGAGAAAATCAATTTTCATACCCTGAAAATTGGCCAAAAATAAAGTTTCTTGAAAAATCCCAGAAAATTCAAAATAATTTTTTCCTCGAAAAAAGGCGAGGGACACTGGGTGACCCAGGCCACCAGCACCCAAACCCCTGGTAGGCGCGACCTCCCTACAGGTGGCGCCTGGGAGGGGTGTGACCCACCTGGGCCCCTCCAAAGTGTCTCCTCCCAGCCATCTTCTTTCTCTCTCCCAAAAACACCAGAAAACTTGATCAAGCTCGAGTTCCTGCTATTCTTGCTTGTGATTTTCGATCTCCTTGCTCGGCCCATCTTTGCTGTTGATTTTTGGAGGGATTGGTCCTTGGTATGTGCCTCTCCACTTGTCCAATTAGATTTGTGATTGGTAGATTGTATCTTGAGTATTTTGCTGCTATAGGTGACAGGTTGTGTGATCTTGCATGCTTGTTCTATGCTTAGAGATTTCATTTTGATGCATGTGTAGCCCTCTAGCAAGTTCCTATAGTAGTTTCTCATCATTTATCAACTTGGAAATCGCTTGGTTTGATGTTTGTCTAAAAATTTCAGAAAAGAGTGGTCATGGACAACCACACATTTGGAGAAATATTTGAGGGTGATGAACCTAGGAGGGCAAGGCCTTCAAGATCATCCTCCTGAGATAGGCCCTCATACAATGAGGATCTCATTACTCCGCGATTCGGCGACGAGGGAGATGAGGGGGATGCTCACCCTTCCACCTTTCCTTGCCCAACGTTTTTGTGAGCTACTGGGATTCTTGATGATTTTACAACCTTGGTTCGGAGGGCTGGACTAACAAGCCTTATGCAGGATGAGAGCGTGCAATATGCAATGCTCACTAAAACATCTGTGGAGAGTTTTCTTTTACTAACAACTTCTTCAAGCCAGACGTGTCTTTTAAAATTTATGGCAGGTCTTACAACATGACATTGAAGAAATTTTGTGAGGATTTGGGACTTGGTACTGCCGAGTCGGCGAAGAAGATTCCAGCTCAACCCGCTGATTTGTTGGAGCTCTACCGTGGGATAACCAACGATGATGACCGTAGAGATGAATTGGGAAAGATAAGAAATATTCAACTCCCAGCCATCAGGTACTTTGCTTACTATCTTGCCACTAGCGTTCTTGGTAGGTAGAACACTAGTAATATTTCCAACTATCATTTGGCATTCATAGCTGCTGCGCTCAACAATGAAACTAAGTACAATCTTGGTTCTCTCATTGCTCGTCGCTTAGCTGCTAAGGGACCCATTTATGGGGGAATTATTGCCGGACGTGTTGCTACTTCCTTGGACCTTGTTGTTGATCCAAATGATACACTTTTGGCCCCTTAGAGGCTTGATCTTGATGCCATGAAGACACACCACTTTGTCACTAATGGCTCTACACTTGAGAGCTTGGTTTATAGAATGCTATTTATTGACGGGGAAGAGAGAGAGAGAGAGAGAGAGAGAGAGAGAGAGAGAGAGAGAGATCCCTCTCCCCCAGACCACTTTCATCAGTATTTCTCGGGGACCTTTGTCGCGCTCCAAGGAGGAGATGGATGACAAGCTGTGCATTCTTGGTTTCCATGGATACTATCAGGAGGATGTGCCCTCATACGACCCCTCTGTATACTACACAGGGAAGTCCTCGAGCTCGTACCAAGACGAGGGAGCCTCCTCGTCGTACTACAGAGGTGCACCTACTTGGGAACCATGGGATTAAGCCCCACTTAGGCAAAACGCCTAAGCTTGGGGGGAGGTATACCGACATCACACACATCTATATATCACGTTTGGTTGGTTCTTTGTATATCCATTGTTTCGCTTTCTTTTTGGTTTTTGTTTATGCTTTCTCAAAACACAAAAATACCAAAAATATTTTCGTTCTTTCTCTTGGTTTGTTTCTTTGCTTTGGTATACCTTAAAAGAAAAATCCAAAAAGATTTTGCTTTGTTTGGTTTGTTTTTGCTTTGTTGGCTTGTTTGAAAAATCAAAAACACCAAAAATATTTGTTGTTCTTCTTTGGTTTTGTGAGTTCTTTGTAGGGTTCAGCCGTCCTCAGTGGAGTTTGGTTTCATGTTATTATTTAAGTCACACAAGTGAAGGGCAACAACGAAGATTAAGACAACTTGAGGTGTGGTAAGAGGCTGGTAACGAACTCTATTTGTTTTTCATTTTTGTACATATACTCATCATGGTGAGCATGCTTAGTCTGTTCATTTGTTAGGAGTATGTTATTGATGGATGATTAGTAGTTCTTGCTTGTCTGTGATTAGCTCTAGCTTGCTAATAGTTTGTAGCATGTCATATGAATTTTTGCTTGCATTGTTTTATTCATATTTTGGTATGATATTATGGTATCCTCCTATGAATGTTGCATGTGAATCGACTTGGCACATGCTCGCGCATGCATATGACTAAACAATAGTCAGTAAGCCTTGATGATTTATTTTGCCTTAGAATTCTTGTATCACTTTCATGCCATAATTAGTCTTATTTTGTTGCAAGCATGATTATGACAATTATTGCTCTCTCATTTTTCGCTCCCTCTCTCTTTTTTAGCCTTCACTTGCACCGAGTATGAGTTCTACTTGTGCTTACAACTCCCCAAAAACAATATTGCCAAATGTTTCCACCATACCTACCTATTAGCATCATTTGCTATTTTAGAGCATATTCTATATGCCTTGTTTTCTTCCAAATAAAATATTTGTCTGTTTTGAGAAAGTTAGTTAGTAAAGCTCTCATGAACTTGATGGCACACTTTATTCCTTGCACTTAATAATCCTGAACCATTGTGAACTATCCATGAATGTTATATGCTTGCAAATTATATGTTGGGAGTTAACAGAACCATGCTGTCACGGGGAATGCTTTCAACACTTATGGATACCTATCCAGTTGATACCTTGCTCTTTTGTTTGCGGATGTCGACAGTGTGAAATAAAAGGGGATCTTGTGAGTTCATGGAGTATATATATGTGTTAGAGAAACGTCTGGGCCACTAGCCTAAGCCATTCCTAATCATGGTGGAAACTTGCAGCATCACCATAATGAGCGTCTATGAAGCATCCTCAATAAAAAGCTATGCAAAAAGTAAATAAAAAGATTGCTGAGATGCTCATTGTCTACTTGCCTTGTCATTTTGATCACGGGATAGCTCCTGTATCATGTGCAAGGGGTACCCCGTTGGCGGTTCTCTATGATATGCCTGTATGTACAATGACAAGAACTTGCAGGTAACCAAAGTTGAGTAGCATGCGGAGCGGCCCTCGTACTCAAGGGACTTGGGATATCCAGTTTATGGTCTGTCAATCATATAACTCAGATTGGACCTCACTTTCACCTTAACCATATAAAGATGCCTATGATAGGGGAAATGAGATCTCAAAGCTAGTGAGTACCTTGCTTTCAGCATTTGGAAGCCTTTCAAACTTTTCAAAACTTTTTCACTTCCTTGTTGAGTCACCACTTATTCTATGAGCACCTTTTTGAGAGCATAGTTGTCATTCCTGTGTTTGTCTCAAAAATTGATTAATTATGTCATCACTTTGATGCTTGTATCTCTGATATCTTTACTTCTAGTCTTCACTTGAACTTCAGAGGTGCCTTGGCATTTATATTGTGCTCTACAAACAAAGGCAAGCGAGATACCACTCTATCATACCTTATTATGATCATTGCAATGTTGCTTATGTTTATGTTCCATGCTACTTATTATTATTGAGCTGGTTTCCCTTGATAGATTGCAATGAATATTGAGTAGACTTGGTTTCTTACTTCTTATTATGAATGGTTTAAGTATCTACTAATGTGCTGAGAATATATACATCATATGAAGCAAATGTGTTCGTGAAAGTTCTTTTATCGCACTCAGTTTTCAACTGAATTTCTTTAGGACAAGCAATAAGCTAAGCTTGGGGGGAGTTGATACGTCCAAAATGTATCTACTTTCCCGAACACGTTTTCTATTGTTTCTCCTCTAAACTTGTGTGATTTGGATATAGCTAACATGGACTTACGATGTTTTCAACAGAATTACCTTGGTGTCTAGTTTTTGTGCAGATATGCCAAAAACTCTATTTCACCAGAAGATCCATGGAGCCAGAAGACGAGACGGAGTGGGGACCTGGGGGCCCACACCCCTTCCAGGCACGGGTGGGCCCAGCCCGCGCCTAGGGGGTGCGGCCACCCTAGGCACCCCCTCGGGCTCTCTCTTCGCCTATAAGTTACCCCTTGACCTAAAAACCGAGGGGGGGGGGTCGTTGTAACATCCCTAAAATCATGTTTCAAACTCATGCATATCATCCATGCATCCATGATCATATAGGATTCATTACAAACAAAACAATTCAAAAACAGGAGCATATGAGCTCATTATTTTATGTGATCATCATTTGAAAACAAATGCTACTCTCTCCATGAGAGGTTGTTGTTCTTGAGACCAAACCTTGTGCCTTGTTGTTTCTGAATGAATTGCTTGATTGCTAAGGTTTAAACCAAATATTTCAAAGCAAATGCAATTTGAAAACCAATTTCAAAACCAATATAAAACAAAGTGCTATGGCACTGTTTATTTTATTTTTCCAAATGACCAAGCCAATTCAAAGTGACCACTTGGTTTTATGCCAAGATTTGTGACTGTTGCACACTGCAAAATCCTGGAAAAGTTTGAATTCAAAAGCTTTTGAAAATCATTTGAAAATCAATCCAGAAAATCAAAACAGAAAAAGAAAAAGAGGAAGGAAATAGAAAAGGGCCGGCGCCAGGATTTGAGCCCAGCAACAAATCCAGCCCAACTAGCCCACCCGGGTCCCCCCTCTCTCTCACGCGCAGAAGAACCCGCGGAGTCGCTGACGCCAGGACCCACCTCCCCTCTGTTTATTTCGCTGACAAGTGGACCCGTGACCCCGTCGTCGTCTTCGTCAATCACGCGCGCCTGCGCGCCGCCGTTACTCGCTTGATCCTTGCCGCGTTGATTCCCATTGATTCCGAGTAACTCCACGCCCAGCTCGGCTATAAGAACCTCTCCCGCGGTCATTTCCCCCACTGCACACCCTTCGCCACCTGCCGCCAAGATTCTCTCTTGCGCCCGTGACAGAACCTGCTCCGGCGACCAATTCTGGTAAACCTTGTGCGCCCCTTCCTCTCTGGTTTATACGAGCAGCTTCGCAACTCCCTCGCACACCTCCTGATCCCCTTTGCTTGTTTGTTTGTGATCCAGAGCTTCGACTTCGACGAGCACCGAGAGAATCCGACGCCGTCTCCAACTCCGGCGAACCTTCCTGGTTAGTTCTGACCGCACCTTGTCCTCTCTTTGACACTCACATGACCAGCATCACTCCGCGCATCTAACGCACTGCTTATTTTTCCTTGGCGTGATCTGTATCTTCGCCAACGTCGACGAGCAGCCGCACCCGACGCGTTCGCGAACTCTGGTGAGGAATCTCCGACGACCCTGTGCGCCCCTTGCAAAGCCACTGCCACGTTGAGCTTCACCTCGTCATGGCGGTTCTGGTAAGCATCCTCTCCCCTCCCCGGGCGACCTAGAACGCCTGCACCGCCACTAGCAGAGCGCTCCGCCGCTCGCCGTCGCCGCGCGCCGCCAGACCTTGGTTGTTTGATCAAGAGCCATTGGATCTAGATCCAACGCGTACGATAGAATCACTTAACGAAATGGTACGTTAGATCTGAGCCGTACGCGATCACTTAAATCCAACGATCTGCTTCGACCGGTCCGTGCGAAGCGGTACGCGCCAATAGGATAGCGCCGCGTGGCAGTGAGTTAGATTTAAAACAGATTTTGAATCAGATTTTAGTTCAAATTTGTTTTGTTTGTAACTTTTGATTCCCACGTTAGATTTTGGCAAATTTTATACCGTTGGAATCAGGAACACAAGCCCTTTCTAAATATGCAATGTGTTTAATGTTTAGTTTCTGTTAAAATGGCTTCTTTTGCAAAAACTTGTGTAGGGCTTATTTAGTCAAATGAATTGTTTAGGAATTGTTTTAGTGTTAAATAAAATCTTGTTTGGCAAAGTTTGGACTTGTTTAGAATTCAATACTATGCACTTGCTTGGTTGAGCTTTAAAAATCATCACTTAGCATCTTGCATGCATGCATATATATTTTTGATTGAATATGTCTTGTATGTGATTGTGGCTATATTCTTTGTGTAGACTTTGGTGCTAGTGATTGTGATTGTGAAGAGTGCTACTCTCCCAACTACCAAGGCAAGTGGTACTTCATGAATATTTCTATCCCTATATTTTTATGCAAGCATTAGAAATATTTTGCTAAGTCTTGCATGTTACTATTTTTGCCAAATGCCATGTTGGGAAATCCTAAGTAGTTGTAGAATTGCTAGGAAATTTCTAAGTTAAGTTACTATCTATGCCATGCTTAGCCTAGCTAGTAGCAAACAAGGGTTGGTGCTATATACATGCTATGATGAAAATATTTCTAAGTCTTTGGACTTATGTTTTTCTTAATAAAACAACTAAGTCAATGAATCACCTGGGTGGAAAGGGACTTGATTGGTGGTTTTGGTTGAGTGGTTACACAAGGCCCATGGCTATGGTTTACCTTGTGTATATCACTTGTGGAAAGCCACCCAGGAACAAAGGGATTTTAGAGGCCAAGTGTTGAGAAGCTTCTAGTGCAGCCACTTGGCAATATGGGCTCTGCCTGGATCACATAGGTTGCTAGAACTTAGCCATTTGGACAGTTGGTGGTAGTGGGAATGATAGGTTGGAACGCGTCCATTTGGTCTAAGGGAAGGCTTCTGAAAGGTCCTGTCTTGGTGCAACCAAGTCTGGTGGGGAAAGTGCACGGCAAGTCCATGGCAATGGACAACTTGAGCATCAAGACATGGAAGCTATCAAGAATCTCATCACTCCAACTTCTAAGTAAAAACTTGTGGGTGAACAAGGGTGAAGGACCTCAATGTCTATTGGTGGTTCCTTGGGAAAAGTTTTGACAAAGAAAAATTTAGTGATTTCAACTAATAGGAAAAACCTATTTTGAGCAAAGCAAGCCAAGCTACACTTAGCCAAATTGCATATAGTAATATAGTCCACCTAAATTTTACTAAGGTATCACTTGCCAATACTATTCCAAAGTATTGACCCACTGTGGCTGTAACTTGTGATGTTGCAGGTTACTCTGATGAGGATTAGGTGTCATGAGTCTACACTCAACATGTTTGCCTGTGGCACATGAAGATGAAGACTTATTTTTATTTACTTATTCAAACTCTTGTATTAGGCCTGTGGCCTTGAGTTGTAAAGACTATGTTTATATCTGGAATGGATGTAATAAATGACCTTTGTATCTGTGTACTTCATCTTAAACTGTGGATGCTAGCAATGATCCAGGGACTAGCATTGCAATCACAGGGATCCTTTTCCTTTATAAAGGAGGGATCTTACAGATGGTATCAGAGCACTGTGTTTCCTGTAGGATTATGACCCTAGGATTGGAAACCACTAAGGAAAAAATTTCAACTACTTCTACACTTGTCTATTCTTCTCGTAAACTTTTCTAATCTTCTCTCTCATCTCTAATTGTAGATGAACTCCATCAATGAAGCCGTGAGGAAAGGAGCACTCATGACAATGACTTTGGAGTGTGAGACAGAATTCCCCAAGGCTCTCAAGGACCTCATGGTTGCATTAGAGATACAAGGTGCAGCTGTGTACAAAGGTTTTCCAGTGATGGATGAAGGAGTGGAATACTGGTGGGTGCAACTTCACTTGTATAAAAACAAGGAAGACAACCATCAGGAAAAAGGATTCTGCATGTTCACCAATTTAGTGGTGCACCCTACATTCTTTGAATCAGCAAGGGATGCATCTTGGAAGACCATCAAAGAACTTGGTGATAGAGTCAAGTGCACAATGCTCAACCTCCAAAATGATCTAAGGAAAGAGAAGGAACATACCCAAGAGTTGGAAGCTACCAACCAAACCTTAAGAGGAGACATTATAGACTTAGTGATGGAATCATGTGAGCAAGATAGGCTGATTGCTTCTAGAAACATTGTGTTATCCAACAGATCCAATGAGTTAGGATTGTAAACGTACTTCGTTAGTTGGACCACCACCTATCACCTTATTTTCCAAAATTTTTCTTAAAATAATATTGAACCTTGGTTGTTGAAATGGTTTCATGTATGCATGACTTGTGTGTTTTGCTTCCCAAGGATATGTATGTGATGTTATGTCTTTTGTTTTATCTTGATTTGTGTTGTTCTAACTTTTCTATCTTACAAATAGATGCCTATTACCATCAGCACTGTTGAGGAGTTCCAGGTTACCCGCTTTGGTCCTCGTATCATTGAGCTTACTACTTTGCTCAACCTCCCTCTTCCCACCATCATGGTGCATCCCCTCACCAAGTTTGAGAGGAAGGACCTCTGGGGCTTCAAGGTGAACCAGCTCGGACGCCAGACAGAGCCTACTATGGAGGCCATCATGTTCAAGCTTATGCATGATGACAGGGAGAGAGGTGAAGGGTTTCGCGGCATAGTAAATCAAAATTTTCTACGGAGCGAACAGAGGGAAAGCCAAGATCTAATCTAGGAGATGCAAACAACGAGAGAGATTGGATTAGATCTTCATACCCTTGAAGATTCGCACAGCGGAATGTTTGTCAGAACGTGGGTGATGTAGTCGTACTCGCTTCTCCTCCTCGCGATCCGATCCGATCTAGCACCACAAGTGGCGGTGCCTCCGTGAGATGCACACGTGCAGCACCTCGACGTCTCCTCCTTCCTCGGACCAGCGAGTATGGTGGAGAGATAGATTGGATCTACAACACGACGGTGTGGTGTATATGGTGGAGAATTTCTGCTGCAGGGCTTCGCCTACAAACAGTCGGGAGGGAGAGAGGAAGGTAGCAAGGCTGCTAGGGCTTGGAGGAAGGTGTGTAGTAGTAGGGGGAGGGGGCACACCACCCCTCTATATATAGAGTTGGCGGCCAGCCCTTGCCCCTCCTCCAAGCCTATCTCTAGTTTAAACAATTTAAACTCTCCCTTATCTAGAAATCCTATCTCTAGTTTAAACGATTTAAACTCTCCCTTATCTAGAAATCCTATCTCTAGTTTAAACGAGTTTAAACTTATCTAGGATCGGCCGGGCCCTATGGGGCCTTGTGCCCCTGGCCCAATGCGTCCAGGACACTCCCTCATAGGCCCATGCCCCCTCCCGGAAGGTGGGGCCACGTTGGTCCCCTTCCGGAAGGTTCTAGAAGCTTCCGGTACAATACCGATTAACCCGGAACAATTCCGAACTCCAAAAACTGCACTGCCTTATATGAATCTTATTCTCCGGACCATTCCGTAACCTCTCGTGATATCCCGGATCCCATCCGAGACTCCGAACAAAAATTCATAAACCAATTATCCAATCTATCCTAGCGTCGAGATACGTTAAGTGTGTGACCCTGCGGGTTCGAGAATATGCAGACATGATCTTCTATCAATAATCAACAGCGGGGTCTGGGCACCCATATTGACTCCCACACATTCATCGATGATCATATCGGATGAACCACGATGCCAGGATTCAATCAATACCATATATATATTCCCTTCGTCTCGCGATATTTTACTTGCCCGAGATTCGATCGTCGGTACCGTCATACCTAGTTCAATCTCGTTCACAGCAAGTACTTTACTCGTTCCGTAATCCGATATCACTTTGTGATTAACTCCTTAACCACATGCTTGCAAGCGGTGTTGATATCGATTACCGAGTGGGCCCGAAGTATATCTCTCCGACTTGGGAGGGACAAATTCCATCTCGATACATACAACCCAACAGATACTTTCCGATCACCTGAGAGACACCTTTATGATCACCCTCTCATAGGATGACGTTTGATGACCTCAAAGCTTTCTTCCGGTACCAGGGAGTTGCATTATCTCATGGTCTAAGGAATACAATATTTGACATAGGAAAAGCTTCGCAAAGATGAACACGATGACACGATCTAATTGCTCTGCTTTGTTTGGGTCTATCCACCATATCATTCTCCCAATGATATGATCTCATTATCAATTGACAACTCATGTCTATGGTTAGGAAACCTTAACCATCATTGATCAATGAGCTAGTCCATAGAGGCGTACTAGGGACACGGTGTTGTTCACAAACCACACAAGTATTAAAGTTTCCGCTTAATACAATTCTAGCATGGAATATAAACTTTATCATGAACAAGAATTATAATAATAACATCTTTATTATTGCCTCTAGGGCATAATTCTAACAAGAGGCATTGAGGTAGTTATGCAGGATCTGATAGGACGTCTGCTAGGGCGACACTCCCGACAGGTTAGAGTACCCACTTTCACGTCTTCGGAAGACGTGATGAGGATGGAGAGTCCATCGACTTCGAGGACGATTCGTGGGACGCAGCAGAGCCGATACGACTGTACCTCCAGGACTTAGAGTCTCTCATTAGGCACGTGGACACGGACAGGACCAATGTCATGCTCAGCAATGATGAGCTCCAGGTGCAGCTTCGCGAGAAGGACAAGCTCTTCGCGCAACAAGATGAGATAGTCAAGGAAATGGAGGCGAAGTTCGAGACCCAGGACAGGAAGTTCAAGAGTCAGGAGAAGCGTGTCCAGGATAGGAACAAGAAGATCCGGGATATGACTGAAGAACTGCAGTCCAAGGACTTCGAGCTAGAGCAGCAGCAGACGGTGATTGGGAGGCTTCGTTCCCAGAAGAGGGCTCTCAATGAGCTAGTCCATAGAGGCGTACTAGGGACACGGTGTTGTTCACAAACCACACAAGTATTAAAGTTTCCGCTTAATACAATTCTAGCATGGAATATAAACTTTATCATGAACAAGAATTATAATAATAACATCTTTATTATTGCCTCTAGGGCATAATTCCAACAGTCTCCCACTTGCACTAGAGTCAATAATCTAGTTTACATTTGGCAATCTCAGACCCATGGCACTGAGGTGTTGATCATGTTTTACACGTGGAAGAGGTTTAGTTAATGGATCTGCGACATTCAAATCCGTATGTACTTTGCTAATCTTCAGATCTCCATCTGCTATATAATCTCGGATTATATGAAACTTGCGGTTGATATGCTTGGTCTTTGGATGATATCTTGGTTCCTTAGCGAGTGCTATGGCGCCAGTGTTGTCACACAATATCTCCAGTGGGTCCAATGCACTTGGAACCACGCCAAGCTCGATGATGAAGTTTCGATCCAAACTCCTTCACTTGGCCTTCTGCGGCAGCCATGTATTCCGCTTCTCTTGTAGATCCCGCGATCACGCTTTGCTTGCAGCTTCTCCACTCACAGCTCCTCCATTCAAAATATAAACGTATCACTCTTCGAGATTTGGAATCATCCTTGTCGGTGTCGAAACTAGCATCTACGTAACCTTTACGACAAGCTGTTCATCACCCCATAGACTAAGAACATTTCTTTAGTTCTATTTAGGTACTTTAGGATGTTCTTCACGGCTGTCGATGTTCCACTCTGGATCACTTTGATATCTGCTCGTCAAACTAAGAGCATTGGACACATTCGGTCTAGTACACAAGATGGCATACATGATGGAACCTATGGCGAGGCATAAGGCACTTTGCTCATAGCTTCCCTATCATTTACCGTAATGGACACCGAGCCTTGCTCAATATCTTACCCGACAACATAGGCCTTTGAACCTTTCTTTGCCTTATCCATTCGAACCTTTTCGAACTTTGTCTAGGTATGTACCGGCTTAAAGCTATCAGCGTCTTGTCTATCTCTATAGATTTTGATGCCCAATATATAAGCAGCTTCACCTAGGTCTTTCATTGAAAAACACTTGTTCAAATAACTCTTCACATCGTTAAGCATGTTGATGTCATTTCCGATAATCAATATGTCATCCACATGATACCAGAAGCGCCACCGAGCTCCCGCTCACTTTCTTGTAGATACAAGCTTCAGAGCAATTTGGAACAAATCCAAAACTCTTGATCACTTGATCAAAGAAGGTTCCAACTCCGAGATGCTTGCTTCATCCATAAATGGAACGCTAAAGTTTGCATACTTTACTAGCATCCTTAGGATCGACAAAACCTTGGTTGCATCATATACAACTCTTCATCAATGTTCCCATTGAGGAAAGCGATCTTGACATCCATACGCCATATTTCATAATCATGAAACAGCAATTGCTAATAAAATCCGAATGGACTTAAACATCGCTACGGAGAGAAAGTCTCATCGTAGTCAACACCTTGAACTTGTCGAAAACTTTTGCGACAAGCCGTGCTATAGACGGTAACATTACCATTCGTGTCCGTTTCTTCTTGAAGATCCATTTGCACTCAACGGCCTTTGGTCGCTAGGAGGATCCACCAAAGTCCATACTTGGTTTTCGCTCATGGATCCCAATTGGTTCATGGCTTCCAGCCATTTCTCAGAGTCTGGGCTCATCATCGCTTCCTCATAGTTCGTAGGTTCACTGTCTTCTACCAACAAGACAGTCAAGACAGGGTTGCCGTACCACTCAGGAGGGGCACGCGACCTTGTCGACCTGCGATGTTCAGTAGCAGCATCGTCCGAAGCTTCATGATCCTTGTCATTAGCTTCCTCTATTGTTGGTGCAAAGTGACCTTTGGAACAATTTCAGGTGATGTGCTACTCTCCAATTCAAGAGAAGGTTCAATAACCTCGTCTAGCTCTACTTTGCTCCCACTCACTTCTTTCGAGAGAAACTCCTTCTCAAGAAAGGAACCGTTCTTTGCGACAAACACTTTGCCTTCGGTTCTGTGATAGAAGGTATACCCAATGGTTTCCTTAGGGTATCCTATGAAGACGCATTTCTCCACTTTGGGTTCGAGCTTGTCCGGTATCAACTTCTTGACGTAAGCTTCGCATCCCCAAACTTTAAGAAACGACAACTTAGGTTTAGAACCAAACAACAGTTCATACGGTGTCGTCTCAACGGATTTAGATGGAGCCCTATTTAAAGTGAATGCAGCGGTTTCTAATGCATAACCCCAAAATGATAACGGCAAATCAGTAAGAGACATCATTGATCGGACCATATCTAATAGGGTTCGATTCCGGTGTTCAGACACACCATTGCGTTGTGGTGTTCCGGGTGGCGTGAGTTGTGAAACGATTCCACTTGCTTTAAGATGCGTGAGAAAATCATAACTCAAATATTCGCCCCCACGACCGGATCGTAGAAACTTAATCTTTCTGTTACGATGGTTCTCCACTTCATTCTGAAATTCCTTGAACTTTTCAAATGTTTCAGATTTATGTTTCATTAAATAGATATACCCATATCTACTTAAGTCATCGGTAAAAGTGAGAAAATAGCGATATCCACCGCGCGTCAAAACACTCATCGGTCCGCATACATCGGTATGTATGATTTCCAACAAGTCCGTTGCTCGCTCCATCATTCCGGAGAACGGGGTTTTGATCATCTTGCCCATGAGGCATGGTTCGCATGTGTCAAATGATTCAAAATCAAGAGACTCCAAAAGTCCATCAGAATGGAGTTTCTTCATGCGCTTTACACCAATATGACCTAGATGACAGTGCCACAAATAAGTAGTATTATCACTATCTACTTTGCATCTCTTAGCCTCAATGTTATGGATGTGTGTTTCACCCCTTTCGAGATTTAGAAGAAATAAACCATTCACAAGAGGTGCATGACCATAAAAGATGTTACTCATATAAATAGAACAACCATTATTCTCCGATTTAAATGAATAACCGTCTTGCAATAAACATGATCCGGAAATAATGTTCATGCTCAACGCAGGCACATAATAACATTTATTAAGGTTTAAAACTAATCCCGAAGGTAAAACTAAGGAGGCGCGTCCGAAGCACCATCACATCAACTCTTGATCCATTGCCAACGCCAGATCGTCACCTCATCCCTCGCAAGCCGCTCATTCCGTAGCTCTGCTTCGAGTTACAAATATTAGCAACTGAACCGGTATCAAATACCCAGGCACTACAACGAGGGCTAGTAAGGAAAACATCAATAACATGTATATCAAATATACCTTTGATGGTGCCAGCCTTCTTGTCGGCTAAGTACTTGGACGATTCGCTTCGAAGGACCCTGTCCTTGCAATAGAAGCACTCAGTGTCCGGCTTAGGACCAGACCTGAGCTTCTTCTCAGCAGGGACATTGCACTTGCCGCCGCCCTTCTTGAAGGGCTTCTTTGCTCCCTTACCTTTCTTAAAGGAGGGCTTGTTGACCATCAACACATGATTATCCTTCTTGATGTCCACTTCCGCAGCCTTCAGCTTTGCGAAGAGCTCGGTGATCGTATCAGTGGAACCAATCTGATTATGAGTCACTACAAAACTTTTGTAGCTGGGAGGGAGTGATTGCAGAACCCTGTCAATCTTGAGCTCCTCCGAATCGCATTCCAGGTTGCTCACATGCTGAGTGTAGCCCGACATCTTTATGGCGTGCTCACTAACGGAACTCCCTTCCTCCATCTTGCAGTTAAAGAACTTCTCAGAGATCTCATATCTCTCAGAACGGGCCTGAGTCTGAAACATGGTTTTCAGCTCCTCGAGAATCTCGAAGGGCCCGGGATAGGTTTCAAAACGATTTTGAAGCTCCGGTTCCATAGCAAACAACATGGTGCTCTTAATCACACCATAATCATCTTTGCGCGACTGATAGACAGCTTTCTCATCAGCCGACGCAGTTGCAGCAGGGGGGTCACCTAACGCTTTACCAAGGACATAGTCCTTTTGTCCGCCAGACAGAATGATTCTTAGATTGCGGAACCAGTTGGTGAAGTTAGACCCATTGTTTCTAAGCTTTTCTTTCTCAGCAAAAACGTTGAAGTTGAAGTTGGACTTGGCCATTGGATCTACAGTATTTGCAAGTACAATTTAGACTATGTTCATGATAAATAGTTCAACTTAATCAAATTACTAGATGAACTCCCACTAAATTCAACATCCCTCAAGTTGTTTAGTGAACACGATCCAAATTCACCACACCTAATCCGATCATCACGAGAAGAGATGTGGTTTCAATGGTGGACAACGAAGTGTCGATCATATCATTCATATGACTCATGCTTAACCTTTCGGTTCTTGTGTTCCGAGGCCATGTCCAGACATGCTAGGCTCGTCAAGCTAGACCCAAGTATTTCCGCGTGTGCAAAAACCGGCTTGCCCGTTGTATGTGAGCGAGAGTCTATAGCACCCGATCATCACGTGATGCTTGGACACGAACTTTAACTTTCGCAACGGTGCATACTTGGGGAGAACACAGTTTTATCTTGATCTTTAAGTGAGGAATCATCTTATAATGCTACCGTCGCGATCTAAGCATAATAAGATACATAAAAGGATAAACATCACATGCATATAACTTTATGTGACATGGTATAGCCAATCTTCGCAAGAATGATCTCCATCTTGTGCGTTTCGGCATGATCTCCATCACTCCACCATGATTGCCTCCACCATGAATAGCAACTACAACTATTGCTAACTACTTAGCGATAAAGTAAAGCTATTACATGGCGTATAAGAAGTTGACTCGCATGTCATACACAATTATAAAGACAACCATATGGCTCCTGCGGTTGTGTACTCATCGACATGCAAATCGTGAAACATTACAAAACATGATCATCGCATACAATATACACATCACATCTTGGGCCATACCATATCACGTAAAAACACTCCTGCAAAAACAAGTTAGACGCCTCTACTTTGTTGTTGCATGTTTTACGTGGCTTATGGGAGTAGATGCTAAGAACGATTCTTACCTACGGAAAGCCACAACGGTGATATTATGGTTGCAAAACTGTGTTAATCCCATGACAACTATAGTGAGAGAAACCGACATCCACCACCGCATGTGTGGAACAAGCCACACGTCAAGTGTGGAGCCGGGTCTCACGAACGACGTCGCGTAAGGTTGGCCTGGACCGCTTCAATCTCACTATCCCGGCCATAAGAAGAACACAAACAAGAGGCTTGCAACAGAAACATCAACGCCCGAACAACCATGTTGCGTTCTACTCGTGAAACACATCTACGCATAGATCTAGCTCGATACCATCAAGGGTTTCACGGCATAGTAAATCAAAATTTTCACGGAGGTAACAGAGGGAAAGCCAAGATCTAATATAGGAGATGCAAACAACGAGAGAGATTGGATTAGATCTTCATACCCTTGAAGATTCGCACAGCGGAACGTTCGTCAGAACGTGGGTGATGTAGTCGTACTCGCTTCTCCTCCTCGCGATCCGATCCGATCTAGCACCACAAGTGGCGGTGCCTCCGTGAGATGCACACGTGCAGCACCTCAACGTCTCCTCCTTCCTCGGACCAGCGAGTATGGTGGAGAGATAGATTGGATCTACAACACGACGGTGTGGTGTATATGGTGGAGAATTTCTGCTGCAGGGCTTCGCCTACAAACAGTCGGGAGGGAGAGAGGAAGGTAGCAAGGCTGCTAGGGCTTGGAGGAAGGTGTGTAGTAGTAGGGGGAGGGGGCGCACCACCCCTCTATATATAGAGGTGGCGGCCAGCCCTTGCCCCTCCTCCAATCCTATCTCTAGTTTAAACAATTTAAACTCTCCCTTATCTAGAAATCCTATCTCTAGTTTAAACGATTTAAACTCTCCCTTATCTAGAAATCCTATCTCTAGTTTAAACGAGTTTAAACTTATCTAGGATCGGCCGGGCCCTATGGGGCCTTGTGCCCCTGGCCCAATGCGGCCAGGACACTCCCTCATAGGCCCATGCCCCCTCCCGGAAGATGGGGCCACGTTGGTCCCCTTCCGGAAGGTTCTAGAAGCTTCCAGACAATACCGATTAACCGGAACAATTCGAACTCCAAAACTGCACCGCCTTATATGAATCTTATTCTCCGGACCATTCCGAACCTCTCGTGATATCCCGGATCCCATCCGAGACTCGAACAAAAATTCATAAACCAATTATCCAATCTATCCTAGCGTCGAGATACGTTATGTGTGACCTGCGGGTTCGAGAATATGCGCACATGATCTTCTATCAATAATCAACAGCGGGTTCTGGCACCCATATTGACTCCCACACATTCATCGATGATCATATCGGATGAACCACGATGCCAGGATTCAATCAATACCATATATATATTCCCTTCGTCTCGCGATATTTTACTTGCCCGAGATTCGATCGTTTGCATCATACCTAGTTCAATCTCGTTCACAGCAAGTACTTTACTCGTTCGTAATCCGATATCACTTTGTGATTAACTCCTTAACCACATGCTTGCAAGCGGTGTTGATATCGACACGAGTGGGCCCAAGTATATCTCTCCGACTTGGGAGGGACAAATTCCATCTCGATACATACAACCCAACAGATTTCTTCCGATCACCGAGAGACACCTTTATGATCACCCTCTCATAGGATGACGTTTGATGACCTCAAAGCTTTCTTCGGTACCAGGAGTTGCATTATCTCATGGTCTAAGGAATACAATATTTGACATAGGAAAAGCTTCGCAAAGATGAACACGATGACACGATCTAATTGCTCTGCTTTGTTTGGGTCTATCCACCATATCATTCTCCCAATGATATGATCTCATTATCAATTGACAACTCATGTCTATGGTTAGGAAACCTTAACCATCATTGATCAATGAGCTAGTCCATAGAGGCGTACTAGGGACACGGTGTTGTTCACAAACCACACAAGTATTAAAGTTTCCGCTTAATACAATTCTAGCATGGAATATAAACTTTATCATGAACAAGAATTATAATAATAACATCTTTATTATTGCCTCTAGGGCATAATTCTAACAAGAGGCATTGAGGTAGTTATGCAGGATCTGATAGGACGTCTGCTAGGGCGACACTCCCGACAGGTTAGAGTACCCACTTTCACGTCTTCGGAAGACGTGATGAGGATGGAGAGTCCATCGACTTCGAGGACGATTCGTGGGACGCAGCAGAGCCGATACGACTGTACCTCCAGGACTTAGAGTCTCTCATTAGGCACGTGGACACGGACAGGACCAATGTCATGCTCAGCAATGATGAGCTCCAGGTGCAGCTTCGCGAGAAGGACAAGCTCTTCGCGCAGCAAGATGAGATAGTCAAGGAAATGGAGGCGAAGTTCGAGACCCAGGACAGGAAGTTCAAGAGTCAGGAGAAGCGTGTCCAGGATAGGAACAAGAAGATCCGGGATATGACTGAAGAACTGCAGTCCAAGGACTTCGAGCTAGAGCAGCAGCAGACGGTGATTGGGAGGCTTCGTTCCCAGAAGAGGGCTCTCAAGGCCAAGATAGAGACCTTGACCACTAGCATCGAGGAAAACAAGACCGCGATGGAGAACGCAGGTCTTACCTTTGTCGAGGAGGAGATTGATGCCGATGAGTAGATCTGACTACTCATTTATCTTTTATTATCGTACTTGTTATTTGAGAACTTGTTATTGGACCATCTGACATGTGGATGGCTTGCAACTTGTGTGTTTTACTTTGTGAACTTGTTATCTTGTTGTTGAACCCTTATCTTTGTGTTGCATGCTATGTGTTTGCTTATGTGATGTAATGTGCATGAAATCATCTATGGGTATCTCATTCTTATCTTTATTGAACAAACCACAGATGCCTCCCCGTCGTGCAAACCCCAACCCCAACAACAACAACAACATCACTCTAGAAATGCAACAAATGATGACTGCTCAAACACAGCTGATGCAGATGATGACAACGTTCATCCAAAACCAAAACAATAACAATAACAACAACAACAACAACAACAATAACAACAACAACAACAACCCTCCAGGCTTTGATATGCTTACCAGATTCTTGAGATTGAGGCCAGCAAAGTTCTCAGGAATGACTGATCCCATGGTGGCCAATGATTGGCTATGCTCAGTAAACAAGGACTTGGTAACCGTGGGTGATGCGGATCTTTGAAAAGGTCGATTTAAGACACATCTCCGCTGGAAGGGCCAGCCGCCACTTGGTGGGACAACTTCTAGATCACCACTCCCATAGATGAAGTGACATGGGCTATCTTTTAGGATGGCTTTTGCACTGCTCATATCTCATCAGGAGTGATGAGTCTGAAAAAGAAAGAGTTCCACAATCAAGCGGCCACCATGGCGTGGCTGAATACATTGAGGAGTTCAACAATCTGGCCCGTTATGCACCGGATGAAGTTGACACCAATGCCAAGAGAAAGGAAAAATTTCTGGAAGGCTTGAATGATGAGCTGCATCTGCAATTGGCTGTGGCCTATGTTCCCACTTATCAGTCGCTCTGTGACAAGGCTGCTATTTTGGAGAACAAAATGAAGCAAGTCGAGAGTACAAAGAGGAAGCACTCCGACAAGCACAGCTCAGGATCGTCTCACAAACGATCTCATTATGATGACAGTGGAAGCTCAGGATCCCACAAGCATGAGAAATTCAACAAGCACCACAACCACAACCGTCATGACAACAAGCATCACCGTAGTCATGACAATGACAAGTACAAGAACCACAAGAGTGGACATAAGAGCCACCACAGTGGTAATGGAAGTGGAAGTGGAAGTCAGCCTGTTAAGAGAGACATCAGTCAGGTTGAATGCTTCAAATGCAAGAAGATGGGGCATTATGCAAATGAATGCCCAGAAAAGAAAGTTGAAGTACCTAACAATCCCAACCCTTTTCAGAAGGGACAAGTGAACCACATCAATGTGGAGGAGGTCTATGAGGAGCCTGATGCTGTTGCTGGTAAGTTCAGACTCAATTCTATTCCAGCATTTGTACTCTTTGATACTGGTGCATCTCATTCATTCATATCAAAAGCATTTGTTGAAAGAAATGAACTACCGGTAGAAACTATTGGGTGTCCTATAAAAGTAAGTTCTCCTGGTGGAGAAATGATAGTGAATTCAGGATGTCATGATCTAGTCATAGAATTTGGGAAATATAAGTTTCCCGTTAACTTGATAATTCTAAACTCCCAAGGATTGGATGTCATTCTGGGAATGGACTGGATGACTAAGTACAAAGGAGTGATAGATTGTGCCAACCATACTGTCTCACTCACAACTCCAGAAAATAAAAGGATCAGATTCAAGACCAACTTTGAAGAAAAAAGGAGTATGCTTAATTCTCTTAAGGGGGTTAGCATGGACATTGTGCCAATTGTGAGTGAGTATCCGGATGTGTTTCCGAAAGAATTACCGGGAATGCCACCTGATAGAGATGTGGAATTTCTTATAGATTTGGTGCCAGGGTCTGGACCAATAGCAAAGAGACCATATAAAATGTCAGTTGATGAACTGAAAGAACTCAAGAAGCAATCAAAGCGATTGCGAGAAGGATTTATTCAACCAAGTTCTTCATCTTGGGGAGCCCCCGTTTTGTTCGTGGAAAAGAAAGATAGAAGTCAAAGGTTATGCATAGATTACCATTCACTCAACGAGGTGACTATCAAGAACAAATACCCTTTGCCTAGAATCAATGACTTGTTTGATCAGCTAGAAGGAGCATGTGTGTTCTCAAAGATTGATCTCCGGTCAGGCTATTTTCAACTCAAGATAAGAGAACAAGACATACCTAAAACAGCATTCACTACAAGGTATGGATTGTATGAGTACACCGTAATGCCTTTTGGCTTGACAAATGCTCCAGCATACTTCATGAATATGATGAACAAGGTGTTCATGGAATTCCTTGACAAATTTGTTGTCGTTTTCATCGATGACATCTTAGTCTACTCCAAGAGCAAAGAAGAACATGAAGGACACTTACGTTTGATACTTGAGAAATTAAGAGAGCATAAACTTTATGCCAAATTCAGCAAGTGTGAGTTCTGGTTGGAGGAAGTTGGATTTCTTGGTCATGTTATGACAAAGGATGGTGT
Source organism: Avena longiglumis (assembly GCA_030063025.1). NCBI lineage: Eukaryota > Viridiplantae > Streptophyta > Magnoliopsida > Poales > Poaceae > Avena > Avena longiglumis. Next base: position 446,606,096 of record CP125974.1, on the reverse strand, counting down.
AGCAGTTGATCCTGCTAAGGTTTCAGCTGTGGCTGAATGGGAATCTCCCAAGTCCGTGAAAGAAGTTCGTAGTTTCCTTGGCTTAGCAGGTTACTACAGAAGGTTCATTGAGAATTTCTCTAAGGTAGCTAAGCCCATGACTGAATTGTTAAAGAAAGACAAGAAGTTTGCTTGGTCCAAGGTTGTGAACTCAGCTTTCAGAATTGAAGAAGAGACTTGTGACAGCACCAGTCTTGTGTCTACCTGATTTGGAAAAATATTTCCAAGTATATTGTGATGCATCTCATCAAGGTTTGGGTGCAGTACTTATGCAAGACGGTAAAGTTGTGGCATATGCCTCGAGACAACTCAAAACTCATGAAGTAAACTATCCTACTCATGATTTAGAGTTAGCCTCTATTGTCCATGCACTCAAAACATGGAGACACTATCTTTTGGGAAAGCGTTGTGAAGTGTTCACAGATCACAAAAGTTTGAAGTATATCTTCACCCAAAAGGAAATTAATATGAGACAAAGAAGATGGCTAGAACTTATCAAAGACTATGACTTAAGTTTGCAATACCACCCCGGTAAAGCAAATGTTGTAGCATATGCTCTAAGCCGTAGGGTTTTTGTGAATGGCCTTACCAAAGGAGAATTGCCAGATGATCTGTGTACCCAATTTAGAAAACTCAGATTGGAGATTGTGCCTGAAGGACATCTCATGTCTTTGGATGTTTAACCCACTTTGTTGGACAAGATCAGAGAAGCCCAGAAAACTGATTAGGAAATTGAAGAGATTAAGGAAAAGATTGGCAAGGGAAAAGCCAAAGAATTCCATGAAGACGAACAGGGTACTTTATGGCATAGGAAACGTATTTGTGTTCCACAAGACCCGGAGTTGCGGAAACTGATTTTGCAGGAAGCACACAACTCTCCGTATTCTATTCACCCGGGTAACACCAAAATGTACATGGACATGAAAGAAAGATTTTGGTGGAATAATCTCAAGAAGGACATCGGCGAACATATTGCTTTGTGTGATGTGTGTAGTAGAGTGAAAGCGGAACATTAGAAACCAGCAGGTTTGCTTCAACCACTACCTATTCCTGATTGGAAGTGGGACAAGATTGGTATGGATTTCATTACCGGATTACCAAGGACCCGATCAGGATACGATTCTATTTGGGTAGTAGTAGATCGCCTAACTAAAGTGGCTCATTTCATACCCGTGAAGACAACCTACACAAGTGCTAAGTTAGCCAAAATCTACATGAGTAGAATTGTGTGTCTACATGGAGTACCCAAGAGTATTGTGTCTGATAGGGGAACTCAATTCACTTCCCATTTTTGGAGACAGTTACATGAGTCACTGGGAACGAGGTTGGAATTGATCGCTTTTCATCCTCAAACCGATGGACAAACAGAAAGGACTAATCGATTCTTGAAGACATGTTGAGGGCATGTGCCCTAGACTATGGAGCAGTTGGGATGAAAGTCCGCCTTACGAGTTTTCTTATAACAATGACTATCAAGCCAACATTGAGATGGCACCGTTTGAGTTTCTCTCGGAAGAAAGTGTACCACCCCATTGTTATGGAATGGTGTGGGAGAAAGAAGTTTATTCGGGCGAGATCTTATCAAAGAAGTCAAGAGAAGGTCAAGTTGGTTAAGGACAGTTGAAGATAGCACAGTCCGATGAAAAGCTACAGATCCTAAGCGAGAAGTCACCTACGAAGTCGGTGATAGAGCCTATCTTAGAGTGTCACCACTTCGTGGAGTGAAAAGGTTCGGAGTCAAAGGAAAATTGGCACCAAGATATGTTGGGCCGTTCAAGATTCTGAGTCGCAAACGAGAAGTTGCCTATGAAATAGAACTCCCAGAATCTTTGTCAGCTGTCCATAATGTGTTTCATGTGAGTCAGCTTAAGAAATGTCATCCAGAAATGGAAGAAACTTCTTTGAAGGATACTATACCTTTGGAGGAGGTTCAACTGGAAAGTGATCTCACTTATGAAGAGAAACCTATCAAAATTCTTGAGACTGCAGAAAGAGTCACAAGGACTAAGACTATCAAGTTTTGCAAGGTGCAGTGGAATCATCATTCCGAAGAGGAAGCAACATGGGAAAGAGAAGATGATCTTCGAAAAGACCACCCTCACCTATTTGCTAGCCAATCCGAATCTCGAGGGCGAGATTCACCTTAAGGGGGTTAGATTTGTAACATCCGTAAAATCATGTTTCAAACTCATGCATATCATCCATGCATCCATGATCATATAGGATTCATTACAAACAAAACAATTCAAAAACAGGAGCATATGAGCTCATTATTTTATGTGATCATCATTTGAAAACAAATGCTACTCTCTCCATGAGAGGTTGTTGTTCTTGAGACCAAACCTTGTGCCTTGTTGTTTCTGAATGAATTGCTTGATTGCTAAGGTTTAAACCAAAAATTTCAAAGAAAATGCAATTTGAAAACCAATTTCAAAACCAATATAAAACAAAGTGCTATGGCACTGTTTATTTTATTTTTCCAAATGACCAAGCCAATTCAAAGTGACCACTTGGTTTTATGCCAAGATTTGTGACTGTTGCACACTGCAAAATCCTGGAAAAGTTTGAATTCAAAAGCTTTTGAAAATCATTTGAAAATCAATCCAGAAAATCAAAACAGAAAAAGAAAAAGAGGAAGGAAATAGAAAAGGGTCGGCGCCAGGATTTGAGCCCAGCAACAGATCTAGCCCAACTAGCCCACCCGGGTCCCCCCCTCTCTCTCTCACGCGCAGAAGCACCCGCGGAGTGGCTGATGCCAGGACCCATTGTGACACCCCGGTTCTGATAAGACCGTGGCCTCTATGTGACATGCCAATCCCTGGATCGGTTCATTGGCCCACAATAGAGTAAGATAGATAATCATAGCAAAATAACCGTGTATCATGATCTACAAAGATCTAGAGTACCATTATTACAATGAAAGCTTAGCATAAAGCTAGCTCAAAGTATTCAGGTAGCAACAAAAGCAAGTAAATCCTCCAATCTTCAAATTGCCCACAAGTGAACAAGTGCCGAGTGGAGTACCGTGGCCTATAACGATCAATCAGAATCGGTATAACCTGCAACATGAAACGTAGCATCCCCGAAGGGTCAATACGTGGAATGTATGGCAAGTAGAGCTAGTAATGGAGACAATAGTACTAACATCTACATGCATATTTGGCAAGTGGAGCTGTGTCTGGCTTGCATTTGCAAAAACATTTATCCTACTTTCATAAACAGTTTTGATTTTATTTGAAAAGATCCCAATTAAGTTAACCCAACAATATTAGAACAATTATGAAATTAGAATGAGCGAGAAACATGTCATGGGATCAATATCTAGCAACTCAGATGTCCATAACCGGGGACACGGCTAATCGATTAGATTGTACACTCTGCAGAGGTTAGTACACTTTACCCATGTGACTTGGCCAGCCCAGCTCGTACCATCACTCTCATTTTGGGTGATGATAGGGAGCAGACCAAGAAGAGACTGTTCGGGAAGTAGCTCCTCAATCCCGACGCGCACCGGTTCAACCTACCAAAATTCTACATCTCTGGATACGCGGGTTCGAGTTACCACAACCTACTAAGTCCAACCAACCCCCCATTCCATTATTGGCACATGGTTGTACACGTAAGCTACACAATAAAGAAGCTAATCATTCTCTCTTGATACCTGGGTGCCTTTCCGCAATGAAACCACCAAAATTTATCAATACCATCACACCCAGGGGGTTCATTGATTAAGTTGTTTTAGTTTACACAAACCAATATTGAGAAAACAAGTATCAAATGATGTAACCCAGCCCTCGCTCAACAAAGCATGGCTAAGCACATCTACCAACGGTGGTTCATCTACAAAGAGGGTCCTACCACATAATAGGACATAGCATAGCGATAGTATCATCCTACACATGCATCTACAAAATACACGACAATGCATTAAAAATAGTATGACGATATCATGAACAAAGTAGCATCTACTTGCCTTGGTTGTAGCGGTCTGGAGCACAATCCTCACACGAGCAAGCGTTGCACTCAACACAATCTACACAATACAATTGCAATCATAAACAAACAATGCACAAGCATATGCAACAAATATGATGCATGAATGCAAGAACGGCAAGTGAATTGGTGATACAGCTGCACCACATAATTCTAATCCATAATACTACCGAATACATGCATGGAAAAATAGATTTGGCGCTAGGAAAACTAATAGGCAAAAGTAATGCTCCAAACTAGAGCTAGAACTCAAATAATTCACTACCGGTAGTATACTGTTCATAATATCTTGGGAAAATTCTACCGTATAGGCATCGCTGAATAGAAACAGTACCAATTGGAATTACTCAAAAAGGAATTATAAAACTCCCCGAGTAATTAAAACACTGCAGAAAGCCATTAGACAATTACTGCAGAAGATTTTACTGTTTGCCTACCTTTTTAATTCACGATGAGATTCCCCTCGTTCATACGAGTTCAGGGACATATCACACGCGATTTTTGGAGCTACGGATCTTTTTCTACGAATTTATTACTCCGAAAAGGCCACTAACTAGTTTGATTAAACTGTACTAAACCTGACAGTAAAAGTCTGAACCAAAGCTACAGCGAGATTCTACACGACTCACTGAACTCGTACATATTTTATTTGCAATTTTTGGCCAAGCGGTTTAATTTCTATGCAATTTACAAGATTCTACCAAAATCTGCCAACTAAAGGAATTAACGAAATTGACCCAGTCAACTGTGTCTGTTTGACTGGTCAAGCGCCTGCTGACTGGGCGCTGACTGGGCGTCTGACTAGTCAACACCTGGGATGCTGACCAGTCAACGAACGATCTAAGCCGCTGATCTGAGATCTGACGGTGGCTGCTGTCTTACCGGAAACGGATGGCGATTCGGACTCCGGAAGGCGCGGCGACGTGGTTCTTCCTGCACGGACGTACACACGGTCAACTACGGGCGGTTCAAGATCGTCAACGGCGCGACGTAAAACGGCGCGTACGTGCATGTATGCGTGCATGCAATAGCGTCGCAGCGTGCGCAGTACGTGTGTGCATGCGGTGGCGGCACGGCGGCGCAATGGCGGCGGCTCAGCAGCGAACAGCGTGCAGCGGCGCTGTGCAGCCGGCGAAGCGGCAGCGGCAGGCGCAAGCGGCGGCGGCGCGGCAGCGGTGCTTGGCGGCCACGGGTGGCGGGGTTAAGGTGGCACGGTCCCGCGCGGGTGGCGGCGGCGATATGGCGAAGCGGCGGCGTCTGCGGCGGCGGCGGCGGCGCGGCGATGATGGCGGCCAGGCGAGGCGGCGCGGCGGCGGAGGCGGCGGCGGGCGGCGGCGGTGATGGCCGGTGGCGGCGTGATACGGCGGCGGGCGGTGTCTCGAGGCGCGCGGGGAGGCGATCGAGGCGGCGGGGTGGTTGGGCGCGGGGTACGAGGCGGCCGGCGGCGGCTGCCCTTTAAGTGGGCCCCCTGCGCGGGTCCTACTCCAATTCGGTCCAGAAACTGACTACAACTCGGAAATCGGTCCGGATTTTCGGACCGTTTTCCGGCGGTTTACTAAAACGTCCGAGTCTTTTGCATACGAACTCCGATTGGAGCGATTCTCGCGCCTACGGGTTCGTATCGTCGAGGGGCACAACCTTCAGTGAAGTTTGCGCGAAAACTCGAACCTACAGGGGCGGTTGTTTCAAGACACTCCAAAACTCCCCGCAGGAACCTCGTAGCAAACTAGAATAGGGTTTTGAAAGTAGCGTTTCGCCGAACCTTTCTAATCGACGGTTTTGCATGGAAAGATATGATGCAATGCTATGAATGTTATGCAAGACCAAATCTAAAATTTGGGATGTGACAAGACTAACCCCCTTAAGATGAATCTCGTCCTCGAGATTCGGCGCGGCTAGCAAATAGGTGTGGGTAGCCCTCTCGGATGTCATCCTCACGCTCCCAAGTGGCTTCCTCTTCGGTGTGGTGGATCCACTGTACTTTGCAAAACTTGATTGCCTTGGTACGGGTAGTCCTTTCTGCTATCTCCAGAATCTTGACCGGTTTCTCCTCATAGGTCAAATCATTCTCCAGCTGAACCTCCTCTAGCGGTACGGTGTCTCTCAATGGTGTATCCACCATCTCCGGATGGCACTTCTTCAGCTGGGACACGTGGAACACGTTGTGAACAGCAGATGAGCCTCCGCAACTCAAGCGGTAAGCAACTTCTCCTTTGCGTGCTAAGACCCGATACGGTCCAATGAATCGAGGTGCCAGTTTACCCTTAATTCCAAATCTCTTGATTCCACGAAGCGGCGATACTCTGAGGTATGCTCTATCGCCTGTCTTGTACATCACTTCCTTGCGCTTGGCGTCAGCGTAGCTCTTCTGCCTTGATTGTGCTACCTTCAGCCTATCCCTAATCAAGGCGACCTTCTCCTCAGCATCCTTGATCAAATCAGGTCCAAACAGTTGACGTTCTCCTACTCCATCCCATAGAAATGGTGTTCGGCACCGTTTCCCATATAGCACATCGAACGGTGACGTCTTGATGCTGGTTTGATAGCTGTTGTTGTAGGAAAACTCCGCATACGGAAAGTTCTCATCCCAACTAGAGCCATGAGCCAAGGCGCAAGCTCTCAGCATGTCCTCCAAAATCTGATTCACCCTCTCGGTCTGTCCATCAGTCTGTGGGTGAAACGCTGTGCTAAACTCCAATCTAGTACCAAGTGACTCGTGTAGCTGGCGCCAGAAGTGTGAGGTAAATTGGGTGCCTCTATCAGATACGATACTCTTAGGGAATCCGTGTAGGCACACAATCCTGTCCATGTAAATCTTGGCCAACTTTGCACTCATATAGGTCGTCTTCACCGGTATAAAGTGGGCTACCTTGGTCAAATGATCGACCACTACCCAAATAGAGTCATATCCTGACCTGGTCCTGGGCAATCCTATGATAAAGTCCATTCCCACTCTATCCCACTTCCAATCCGGCACGGGCAATGGTTGTAGCAGTCCTGCTGGCTTCTGGTGTTCTGCCTTCACTCGGCTACATACATCACATAGAGCAATATGCTTGGCGATATCTCCCTTCATGTTGTTCCACCAAAATCTGCTCTTCAAATCCATATACATCTTTGTGTTGCCCGGATGTATGGAGTATGGCGAGTTATGAGCCTCCTGCAAAATCAACTCCCTAATCTCTGGGTCGCTGGGCACACACAAACGATCTCCATACCACAAGGTACCATGCTCATCCTCGCGAATATCCTTTTCCCGATTCTCCTTCATCTTTTCTTTTATCTCCTCTATTTCCTTGTCTCCCACTTGAGCCTTTACGATTCTGTCCTGTAGCGTTGGTTGGACTTCCATTGTTGCCAAGGATCCTTCAGACACTACCTCCAGTCTAAGATCCTTGAATTGCTTGCACAAATCCTCAGGCAATTCACCAATTGTCAATCCATTGGCATAAACCTTCCGGCTCAGAGCATCTGCTACTACATTGGCCTTTCCTGGGTGGTATTGTAGATTCATATAATAATCCTTGATAAGTTCCAACCATATCCGTTGTCTCATGTTCAGTTCCTTCTGTGTGAATATGTACTTCAGGCTCTTGTGGTTGGTGTACACATCACAGTGTTTTCCCATTAAGTAATGCCTCCATACCTTGAGCGCATGAACCACTGACGCTAACTCCAAGTCGTGTGTGGGGTAATTCCGCTCATGGTGATTGAGTTGTCGCGAGGCATATGACACTACTCTCCCATCTTGCATCAGCACACTCCCAAGTCCATGTCGAGAAGCATCGCAGTACACTTGGAAATCCTTCTGAAGATCTGGTAGACATAGAATCGGCGCGGTCAGTAGTCGATGCTTCAGTTCCTGAAAGCTGGCTTCACATACGTCTGACCATTCAAACTTCCTCTCCTTCTTCAGAAGTTCAGTCATCGGCTTAGCAATCTTGGAAAAGTTTTCAATAAACCTCCTGTAATAACCAGCAAGTCCCAAAAAGCTTCGAATCTCTCCAGCATTCTTGGGTGCTTCCCATTCAGTTACTGCAGTCACTTTGTTTGGATCAACATCAATTCCTTCTCCTGACACTACGTGTCCAAGAAATCCAACAGTGTTAAGCCAGAATTCACACTTACTGAATTTGGCATACAGCTTGTGTTCCCTCAGCTTCTCCATAATCATCCTCAGATGTTTCTCATGCTCGGCATCATCCTTGGAATATATCAGTATGTCATCAATAAACACCACCACGAACTTGTCCAAATACTCCATAAATACCTTATTCATCATGGTCATGAAATACACCGGGGCATTCGTTAGTCCAAAAGACATAACTGTATACTCATATAAACCATACCTAGTGGTGAAGGCGGTTTTCGGTACATCCTCCTCTCGGATCTTCAATTGGAAATAGCCTGATCGCAGATCAATCTTGCTGAACACCTTTGCTCCTTCCAGCTGATCAAACAAGTCATTTATGTTTAGCAGAGGGTACTTGTTCTTGATGGTTACTTCATTCAGCGAGCGATAGTCTACCACTAACCTCTTGGTGCTGTCTTTCTTCTCTACAAACAGAACAGGTGCTCCCCATGACGACGCACTAGGCTAGATGAATCCCTTTTCCAGCTGTTCCTTCAACTGTTTCTTCAATTCTTTCAGCTCATCCACATCCATCTTATATGGTTTCTTTGCTATTGGTCCTGTCCCCGGCATCAGGTCGATAAGAAACTCTACATCCCTGTCAGGTGGCATCCCTGGCAGCTCTTCCGGAAACACGTCAGGGTAATCCCTAATCACTGGCACAGTATCCATGCTAACCCCCTTAAGAGAATTCAACTTACACCTTCCTGGTCGTGCAGCCGACTTGAATCTAATCCTCTTACCATCCGGGGTTTTGAGTGAAACAGCTCGCTTTGCACAATCTATGTGTCCCCCATGCATAGACATCCAATCCATACCCAGTATAAAATCTAATCCCTGTGAATCCAGTACTACTAGATGTGCAATGAAGTTGTGTGTTCCAATCCTCACAGTTAAATCGCGGCATCCCGCGCTAGCTATCATATCTCCTCCAGGTGAACTCACTCTAATAGACCTTTTCATAGACTCAGTAGGTAACTTATACTTATCCACAAATGCCTTTGATATGAATGAATGCGATGCACCAGTATCGAAAAGTATAAGTGCAGGGTAAGTGTTGATTGAAAACTTACCAATCACAAGGTCAGGCTCATCTGGAATCTCCTCCACATTCATGTGGTTCACCGTGGCCTTCTCACCGTTGGTTGGCTTGATCCTTTCCTCTCGGACAGTTGTCGATAGTGTCCCTTCGCTTGCACTTGAAGCACGCCACCTCACTCGATCCTTCTTCACAAAGTTGCGATCACGGTTGCGGTCATGTCCACCGTGTCCTCCAGTGGTGAGAGTGTCCTCCCTTGTGGTTGTGGTGGCTTCTCCTATGGTTGTCATGACGATGTCCATCGCGGTGTCATGGCTCCCATGGTCACTTCCTCCATGCTTGGAGTATCCATCATATGAAGTACGAGACTTGTGGTGAGAACCGAGTGATGAGTATTGCTCTTTCTCTTGCGGTTCTCCACCTTGTGCTTCCCTCCAAGATTCTAGCCTTGTGCATAAGCTCACGAAAGTGGGGGTAAACCACAAGTAGTTGTACGAAAGCTCATCACCGAGGCCATCCAGAATCTCTCCCTCCTTTTGGCATCGTCAACATCCTCGGTGCATAACGGGACATGTTGTTGAACTCCTCAATGTACTCACCACATGCGATTGGTTTGGCAAAATTGCGGAACTCCTTCCTCTTGTGCTCGAACTCACGAAGACACGTGGTTGGTCCGGAAACCTTCCTCAAACATAGCCCAAGTCACGGTATCCAGCGGGTGGGTGATCTGAAATGTGTCCCACCAAGAAGCGGCTGGTCCCTCCAGTAGATGAGCGGCAAACCTCACCTTCTCAGCATCAGTGCATCCGACAATTACTAGATCCTTGTTGACTGAACGCAACCAGTCGAGAGCAACCATTGGTTCCGTTGCAGTAGAGAACTTAGCTGGCCTTAACCTCAGAAATCTGGTGAGAGCATCTCCCTGAGGCTGATTGTTTCCATTGTTGTTGTTCTGATTCGCCATGAACTGGGTCAGCTGTGCCTGAGCTTCCATGAGCTGCTCCATCTCAGTTGGTTGGCAACGGGGAGGCATCTGCGGTTCAGCATAGGTAAGTTTAGAAAGAATCAACTACGACAATAGGATTCTACCCATGCATATGATCATCAACAACAAGCAATAGCAGACAATCACAAGCAAGCAACACAACACCAAACAAGCGATCCAGGAACATCCCAGGTGTCATCCTAGCAGTATATAACTACTGAAATAGTTTTACAAGAGTTGGCAATGGCTAACTAAACAGTAGATCAACTAACCAACAAAACAGCAATTCTGCCAGAACAGTCCAGCAGCATTGACGAATTTTTCCGCCTGACTTAAAGTCGTCAGAAAATTAAGCCAATTTTTGTGCATATGGCACAGAGAGTTTCGCATCAGCCCAATTTTTTCAGATTTTTCCGAGTTACCAGAAAAATATGAAAAATCGCGCAGTACTGCTGTATCAGCAGAAAAACTGCAGCGAAAAACAAACAGATGATAACCAAATTGCCATAACTCTTGCATAAAATTCGCTCAAACAAAACCTCGGATATTGGAGTACACAAATAAGCAACTAAACACTCTTAAACTAACACGAACTAAGTTTCACAACGATCGAGACTAATCCTAACGAGTTCTCCAAACGTGGACTAATTGGTGGACTTCTATCTACTTCTTGAAGAGATTGAGGTAGGTCCTTGCGGTCATGCGTTGGCGCTTATTCATGCAGTACAACCATGGCGCGGAGTGTACACCTCTCCTGAACCATCACTTGAGACTTCAAACTCCACCTCTTACGGATCCTCCTCTTCTTCTTCATCCTCGGTACCGCAATGACTTCATCTCCCCACCATCATCGTCTCCATCATCATCATCCTCGTCCTCATCATCATCATCGTCTCCACTGTCATCATCATCCCCATTGTTGCCATCATCTCCATTGTCATTATCGAGGGTGGATTCAGCTGTGCTTGGAGAGCGGCAACTGGGCTGTCATAGCTTCAATGGTTTGGTCCCTTTCTGGGCAGTCCCTTGCAAGCATTGTATGCTCGGGTATTCTCTTGCAGTGCCATGAAGATGTGCTATGGTCTCATCTCCGCTATCGGCAGTCTCCAGAACTCCCAGCTTCATGCAAAGTGTCAATCTCCGTCCTTGGACCACCATTCCATTGCTAGTAAAGTCTGCTATCTCCTTCAACATCCTCACCTTCTCTGCTAGAGCTCCATTCTCCCTCTCCATGTCCTCTATGTGCCTCCGACGGGGCGGCATGTTGTTCCTGTCGCCCGGGGTAATCACAATGTTCCCATCTTCATCACGCCTTCCATAATCACGGTAGGGTGAATCTGCAGGCAGCAGGTGTCGGACATAGTGGCCTTTGGCGAGACAGGCTTCATGTCTGACAAGTTGATTCCAAGTCCCCAGTTGCAGTATATCTTGGTGTAGACCAAGTGCGCGGGGTTTGGCAAGGCGGCATCTCTGAATATGAAGGTAGTGATCTCCCATGCATCCTCTCCATATCCATAGGTGTACAGCCTTCTTCCCTTGAACATAGGCGGTGCAATCCCAATGACCGAGAGCTGAGCTAATCGCCTTGCAAAGGGCCTTGGTGACTCCATGGTGACATACTCAGTCCTGACGTCTCCCATCTATCAAGTAAAAGAGGAAAGTGTGAGAATAGCATATGGTGAGAATTTACGAGGGTGAAAGGCATAAGAGGAAAGACAGTGTTAATATAGGCCTAATAATTCTATGGCTTCCTAATCCAATCCTAGGTCACGATCCTACGAATGACAGGGGCTCCAGTACCATCCTGTGACACCCCGATTCTGATAAGACCGTGGCCTCTATGTGACATGCCAATCCCTGGATCGGTTCATTGGCCCACAATAGAGTAAGATAGATAATCATAGCAAAATAACCGTGTATCATGATCTACAAAGATCCAAAGTTACAATGAAATCTTAGCATAAAGCTAGCTCAAAGTATTCAGGTAGCAACAAAAGAAAGTAAATCCTCCAATCTTCAAATTGCCCACAAGTGAACAAGTGCCGAGTGGAGTATCGTGGCCTATAACGATCAATCAGAATCGGTATAACCTGCAACATGAAACGTAGCAGCCCCGAAGGGTCAATACATGGAATGTATGGCAAGTAGAGCTAGTAATGGAGACAATAGTACTAACATCTACATGCATATTTGGCAAGTGGAGCTGTGTCTGGCTTGCATTTGCAAAAACATTTATCCTACTTTCATAAACAGTTTTGATTTTATTTGAAAAGATCCCAATTAAGTTAACCCAGCAATATTAGAACAATTATGAAATTAGAATGAGCGAGAAACATGTCATGGGATCAATATCTAGCAACTCAGATGTCCATAACCGGGGACACGGCTAATCGATTAGATTGTACACTCTACAGAGGTTAGTACACTTTACCCATGTGACTTGGCCAGCCCAGCTCGTACCATCACTCTCATTTTGGGTGATGATAGGGAGAAGACCAAGAAGAGACTTTAGGAAGTAGCTCCTCAATCCCGACGCCACGGTCCAACCTACCAAAATTCTACATCTCCGGATACTGGTTCGAGTTACCACAACCTACTAAGTCCAACCAACCGCCCATTCCATTATTGGCACATGGTTGTACACGTAAGCTACACAATAAAGAAGCTAATCATTCTCTCTTGATACCTGGGTGCCTTTTCGCAATGAAACCACCAAAATTTATCAATACCATCACACCCAGGGGGTTCATTGATTAAGTTGTTTTAGTTTTCACAAACCAATACTTTGAGAAAACAAGTATCAAATAATGTAACCCAGCCCTCGTTCAACAAAGCATGGCTAAGCACATCTACCAACGGTGGTTCATCTACAAAGAGGGTCCTACCACATAATAGGACATAGCATAGCGATAGTATCATCCTACACATGCATCTACAAAATACACGACAATGTATTGAAAATAGTAGGACGATATCATGAACAAAGTAGCATCTACTTGCCTTGGTTGTAGCGGTCTGGAGCACAATCCTCACACGAGCAAGCGTTGCACTCAACACAATCTACACAATACAATTGCAATCATAAACAAACAATGCACAAACATATGCAACAAATATGATGCATGAATGCAAGAACGGCAAGTGAATTGGTGCTACAGCTGCACCACATAATTCTAATCCATAATACTACCGAATACATGCATGGAAAAATAGATTTGGCGCTAGGAAAACTAATAGGCAAAAGTAGTGCTCCAAACTAGAGCTAGAACTCAAATAATTCACTACCGGTAGTATACTATTCGTAAAATCTTGGGAAAATTCTACCGCATAGGCATCGCCGAGTAGAAACAGTACCAATTGGAATTACTCAAAAAGGAATTATAAAACTCCCCGAGTAATTAAAACACTGCAGAAATCCATTAGACAATTACTGCAGAAGTTTTTACTGTATGCCTACCTTTTTAATTCACGATGAGATTCCCCTCGTTCATACGAGTTCAGGGACATATCACACGCGATTTTTGGAGCTACGGATCTTTTTCTACGAATTTATTACTCCGAAAAGGCCACTAACTAGTTTGATTAAACTGTACTAAACCTGACAGTAAAAGTCTGAACCAAAGGTACAGCGAGATTTTACACGACTCACTGAACTCGTACATATTTTATTTGCAATTTTTGGCCAAGCGGTTTAATTTCTACGCAATTTACAAGATTCTACCGAAATCTGCCAACTAAAGGAATTAACGAAATTGACCGATCAGCGTATGCATTTGACTGGTCAGCGTCTGCTGGCGCTGGGCGGCCTGACTAGTCAACGTCTGGGATGCTGACCAGTCAACGAACGATCTAAGCCGCTGATCTGAGATCTGACGGTGGCTGCTGTCTTACCGGAAACGGATGGCGATTCGGACTCCGGAAGGCGCGGCGAAGTTCGGCGGTGGCGATCGGATCCGGCGGCGTGGTTCTTCCTGCAGACGTACACACACGGTCAACTACGGGCGGTTCAAGATCGCTAACGGCGCGACGTAAACGGCGCAGACGCGTCTGGCGTCGCGTGCATGCGAGGGCGGCAGCGAGCGGCGCCGCTGGCAAGCGTCTTGTGGCCTTGCGGCAGCAGCGGCGGCGGCGGGCGGCAGCGCGGCGCAAAGCGGCAGCGGCGCGTGCTGGCGGCCGCGGGTGGCGGCGGCGATGCGGGCGACAGCGTCTTTGCGGGCGGCGCCGGGCGGCTGGCGGCGCAGTGATGATGGCGCTGGGCGCCCGTGGCGAACGGTGAGGCGGCGAGGCGGCGGCGGCGGTCGGTCTCGGGAGGCGCGCGCGGTGAGGCGATCGAGGCGGCGGGGTGGTTGGGCGCGGGGTACGAGGCGGGCAGGCGGCGGCTGCCCTTTAAGTGGGCCCCCTGTGCGGGTCCTACTCCAATTTTCGGACCGTTTTCCGGCGGTTTACTAAAACGTCCGAGTCTTTTGCATACGAACTCCGATTGGAGCGATTCTCGCGCCTACGGGTTCGTATTGTCGAGGGGCACAACCTTCAGTCGAAGTTTGCGCGAAAACTCAAACCTACAGGGGTGGTTGTTTCAAGACACTCCAAAACTCCCCGCAGGAACCTCGTAGCAAACTAGAATAGGGTTTTGAAAGTAGCGTTTCGCCGAACCTTTCTACTCGACGGTTTTGCATGGAAATATATGATGCAATGCTATGAATGTTATGCAAGACCAAATCTAAAATTTGGGATGTGACACCCACCTCCCCTCTGTTTATTTCGCTGACAAGTGGACCCGTGACCCCGTCGTCGTCTTCGTCAATCACGCGCGTCTGCGCCGCTCGCGCCGCCGTTACTCGCCGCAGTCACTGCCGCGTTGATTCCCATTGATTCCGCGAGTAACTCCACGCCCAGATCCGGCTATAAGAACCTCTCCCCCTCGCGGTCATTTCCCCCCACACTGCACACCCTTCTCGCCACCAGGCTGCCCGTATTCGCTCTTGCGCCGCCGCAGACAGAACCTGCTCCGGCGACCAATTCTGGTAAACCTCGTGCGCCCCTTACTCTCTGGTTAATACGAGCAGCTTCGCAACTCCCTCGCGCACCTCCTGATCCCCTTTTCTTGTCTGTTTGTGATCCAGAGCTTCGACTTCGACGAGCACCGAGAGAATCCGACGCCGTCTCCAACTCCGGCGAACCTTCCTGGTTAGTTCTGACCACACCTTGTCCTCTCTTTGACACTCACATGACCAGCATCACTCCGCGCATCTAACGCACTGCTTATTTTGCCTTGGCGTGATCTGTATCTTCGCCAACATCGATGAGCAGCCGCACCCGACGCGTTCGCGAACTCCGGCGAGGAATCTCCGACGACCCCGTGCGCCCCTTGCAAAGCCACCGCCACGTTGAGCTTCACCTCGTCACGGCGGTTCTGGTAAGCATCCTCTCCCCTCCCCGGGCGACCTAGAACGCTGGCACTGCCACTGGAAGAGCGCTCCGCCGCTCGCCGTCGCCGCGCGCCGCCAGACCTTGGTCGTTTGATCAAGAGCCGTTGGATCTAGATCCAACGCGTATGATAGAATCACTTTACGAAACAGTACGTTAGATCTGAGCCGTACGCGATCACTTAAATCCAACGATCTGCATCGACCGATCCGTGCGAAGAGGTACGCGCCAATAGGATAGCGCCGCGTGGCAGTGAGTTAGATTTAAAACAGATTTTGAATCAGATTTTAGTTCAAATTTGTTTTGTTTGTAACTTTTGATTCCCACGTTAGATTTTGGCAAATTTTATACCGTTGGAATCAGGAAGACAAGCCCTTTCTAAATATGCAATGTGTTTAATGTTTAGTTTCTGTTAAAATGGTTTCTTTCGCAAAAACTTGTGTAGGGATTATTTAGTCATATGAATTGTTTAGGAATTGTTTTAGTGTTAAATAAAATCTTGTTTGGCAAAGTTTGGACTTGTTTAGAATTCAGTACTATGCACTTGCTTGGTTGATCTTTAAAAATCATCACTTAGCATCTTGCATGCATGCATATATATTTTTGATTGAATATGTCTTGTATGTGATTGTGGCTATATTCTTTGTGTAGACTTTGGTTCTAGTGATTGTGATTGTGAAGAGTGCTACTCTCCCAACTACCAAGGCAAGTGGTACTTAATGAATATTTCTATCCCTATATTTTTATACAAGCATTAGAAATATTTTGCTAAGTCTTGCATGTTACTATTTTTGCCAAATGCCATGTTGGGAAATCCTAAGTAGTTGTAGAATTGCTAGGAAATTTCTAAGTTAAGTTACTATCTATGCCATGCTTAGCCTAGCTAGTAGCAAACAAGGGTTGGTGCTATATACATGCTATGATGAAAATATTTCTAAGTCTTTGGACTTATGTTTTTTTAATAAAACAACTAAGTCAATGAATCACCTGGGTGGAAAGGGACTTGATTGGTGGTGTTGGTTGAGTGGTTACACAAGGCCCATGGCTATGGTTTACCTTGTGTATATCACTTGTGGAAAGCCACCCAGGAACAAAGGGATTTTAGAGGCCAAGTGTTGAGAAGCTTCTAGTGCAGCCACTTGGCAATATGGGCTCTGCCTGGATCACATAGGTTGCTAGAACTTAGCCATTTGGACAGTTGGTGGTAGTGGGAATGATAGGTTGGAACGCGTCCATTTGGTCTAAGGGAAGGCTTCTGAAAGGTCATGTCTTGGTGAAACCAAGTCTGGTGGGGAAAGTGCATAACCTCTGCATATGGAAAAATCTAAGTACTTAGCCAAGTCCATGGCAATGGACAACTTGAGCATCAAGACATGGAAGCTATCAAGAATCTCATCACTCCAACTTCTAAGTAAAAACTTGTGGGTGAACAAGGGTGAAGGACCTCAATGTCTATTGGTGGTTCCTTGGGAAAAGTTTTGACAAAGAAAAATTTAGTGATTTCAACTAATAGGAAAAACCTATTTTGAGCAAAGCAAGCCAAGCTACACTTAGCCAAATTGCATATAGTAATATAGTCCACCTAAATTTTACTAAGGTATCACTTGCCAATACTATTCCAAAGTATTGACCCACTGTGGCTGTAACTTGTGATGTTCTAGGTTACTCTGATGAGGATTAGGTGTCATGAGTCTACACTCAACATGTTTATCTATGTAATGGATGTAATAAATGACCTTTGTATCTGTGTACTTCATCTTAAACTGTGGATGCTAGCAATGATCGAGGTACTAGCATTGCAATCACAGGGATCCTTTTCCTTTATAAAGGAGGGATCTTACAGTCGTCGTTTTTCCAAAAAGAGTTCCGCTGTACTGCCACCACCAGAAACCAAGATTCGGATCCAGAAACTCCGTTCTGTCACCCTGCCGGGACGGGGAATTTGGGAAGGATCATCGCCATCGTCATCACCAACGCCTCTCCACCAACCATCGATGTTTCCCTCATCCATGAGTGTGTAATCCCCCATTATAGGCTATGGGGATGGTAGGGATTGGATGAGTTCTATCATGCAATCGAATAAGATTGTTAGGGCATAGTGCCTAGTATCTCTATTAGTGTTATTTGACTTTGTTGCAACTTGTTGTGCTTAATGCTTGTCACTGGGGCCCGAGTGCCATGATATCAGATTTGAACTTATTATTGAATCATTATGATGGTATTGTTTGTGATATTATCTGCAAGTTGTGTACACATATCATTGTTCGGATCCAAAGGCCCCGAAGTGACAGAAATTGGGACAACCGGAGGGGATGGCTGTGATGTGAGGATCACATGTGTTCACGGAGTGTTAATGCTTTGCTCCGGTGCTCTATTAAAAGGATCACCTTAATTGCCAGTAGTTCCCTAGAGGCCTGTCACATCCCAAAATTTTCCAAATTTCGAAATGTGAAAAATAAATAAACAAAAGAAAACATATGTTGAAATTTAGGGTGAAAAGAAACTTTTTGCCTCTAAATGGAAACATAAAAACCCTACCTGAACAAATTTGATTGAGAAAACAACAAACAAATATTCAAAAGATCAAATGCATTCATCTTGAATTTAAACACTTGGAAAAGTTAAACCAAAACCCTAAAGAAATAAAATCATTTCCAAGTTCACTCCAAGACTATGGCTTTGTCCCATATAAGAGTTTATCAACAAACGTTTATAAATGATAAAAAATGATATTATAAAACCATATAAATTGGGTTCGTTCTATTTGGAGCCATGGATAAAACCTTATGAATTTAGTAAGATAAAAGGAAATAATTTCCAAAGGCTAATAAAGCTCCTAACAAAAATAAACACTAAATTGTGAGCAAAGTAATCCTAAAAGGATTTAAAAATATAAACAAATATTAAATAAAATTATACAAAGTGGAATCAACATATTTGGAGCTATAAATAAAAAGATATGAACTTTATAAGGAAAGAAATAAATAAGAAATATTTAAAAGACAATTTAAATCTTGATCAAACCCATAAGCAAATGGAATAAAGGTAATTCAAATAAAATAAAATAATAAAAGATTATTTAAATAAAATTGTATGGGGTTAAAACATAATTCAAATTTTATTTGAATAAAAGACAAAAAGCTTAATTTAAATAAATATTGAATCACAATAGAATATTTGAAATAATTCAAAGTGGACTATTTAAACACACTATTAAATAGTATAAACCTACTGAAAAGGTTTTTCAAAAATTTGGATTCAATTGAAGCTTGAAACAAATGAATTGAATGAAAACAGAAAATACAAATAGAAAAAGAAAAAGAAATCTGAGAAGAAGAAAAAATAGAAAAGAAACAGCCCAACTAAACCTACCCAGCACCCCAGCCCAGCAGGCCCAGAACCAGCCCACCCGGCACCTTTCCTCTCTCCCCGCAGAAACTTTTCCTAACGCAGCCTCTACCCTCACCCCCACTGACTTCGCGACCCCACTAATGCCACCTCATCGCCGTCCTTACCTGCGGTGACCACGCCTTCTTCCCCCGACCGTTTCCTGCTGGATTTCCTTGGTGTAAATTCACGTAAACGCCGAAGTAAATTGTCCCCATGACCATGCCTTCTTAATCGCCCCTCTCTCCTCTCTCTTTCCCCTTAGATGCCACACCGCGAGAGCCACCAAGCTGCGCTGATTTTTGCTTGCCCTACCGCTGTCACCGATGAACAGCAGCGCCAATTCCGGCGAGCTCAACCCTCCCCTACCCCCTGGCTCCCACAAGCTTGCTCGCCAACACCTTGCGCACCTACTGTCGTACTCTGCTTGCTCGCGCATGCCCCAGAGCCTCGCCTCCGTCCTTACTCGAGCGCCACTGTCATCTGCCTCATCTCCGGTGAGCTTTCTCGGTAGGTTCCGTCCTCCCGTCACTCTCTGGATGATGCTCCTGCACTCGATGTCCCCTCGTGGGTCTAACGCCACTTCTTGCTTGCCTTCTCGTGCCTCGTAGCACCGCCAACAACAACACATGAACATGCCCGACGCTGACGCCAACTCCGACGAGTGATTCAGGCCAACTCCATGCGCCCCTTCGCCATCCACTGCCACCTTGAGCACCGCGATGCTCCTGCGAACCCAGTGAGCCCCTCCTTCCTCTTCCTTGCGTCCTAGAACCGCTGGACCTCCACTGACAGAGCGCCGCCGCCACGCATCGCCAGCCAGCGCCGTCAGTTCCTCATCAAGGTGCTGTGGACCGTTAGATTTAGATCTCGTGGCTATGACTAATCACTTAAACAAACATGTACGAGCTGATCTGCACAGTGCGATTCAATTAGATCCTGCAGCCCACGTTTCTCAATCCAAACGAAACGGTATGGGACAATTAGAAACAGCCACATGGCCAGGCTGTTGATTTAAAAACAGAATTTGATCTATTAGATTGATTTTGTAAAATGCATAACTTTTGATCTCCTTGTCCAAAAATTACAAACTTTATATCAATGGATTCATAAAAGTGTAAAATTTGCAACCATGGCCTTAGTTTAGTATTTTTCTTCTGAAAAATTAGGTGTTTTTGCAGAAACATTAATAGGACTATTTTGGATATAAAAATTATTCTAAAAATGATTTTTGAGTGAAACATTTTGCAAATAGATTTGTTTTGAACCCTCTGACCATAAACACTAATATTTGAGTTTTAAAAATTATATTTGGTTAACACTAGGAATTATTCCTTTGGATAAAATCATTTCTATCAAAAAAATGATTTAAAAAGACTATTTTTACTAACTTGTTTTCAAATGATTTTCCACTATTATAAATGACTAGTAGGTGTTTTGAAATATTTATAACCTTGTTATAAAACACTTTTTCAAATAAAACAACCTTTTGCATGCTTACATGCATGTAACATCCCAGCATTAGAGCTTAGAAATAAGCTGAACACAGATGTGTGCATTACATTCATGCATAGAAAATCCGAATAATTTTCGCGCTTTTAAATAAAAAACCTGCCAAAGGGTTGAAGCTTCTCTCAACTTGATGGAATTGAAGTAGAACATCAAATTGACTGCGATAAGTTTCAATATGACCTTTGTTAAAACCTTATTTTGGGTAAGGGAGATTTGATCTAAGGGTAGATCAAATGTAATAAAAGTTAAACCCTAATTCATTACTTAATGGATTATATTTGATCCTTAGGTGATCATATCATATTATTCATTACGACAACCCATGAATACCAAGTTATAAATATAAATTAAGTAATAAGAATGTAAAAACTAATTCCTGATCTATCTTAATCTCAACTATTTATACCATGAGTATCATGGTAATACTTAACCCTAACTCTTCAGTTGTATTAAGTAGGAAGGAAAGCAATTTAAGACCATTCACCACATATCCTTCTTTCCATATCAATCCTTATGTAATCCTATCTCAATATACGTTGTTCATCAATGTTGAGTAATCAACTATTGATTCACAAATTCTTCATCTATCTATTCTTAATCTATCAATTCTTATTCTTGTCATAGCATTCCTTAATCCAAAAGAGATACTAAGAAGATAATTTCAATACAACTATAATGTTGTATTGATGAAGCCTTAATTAGCCAACTGGAAACCTAAACCATAAAGGATCAAAGAATTCCAATGATCATGCCCTATTCACCAAGATTGAATGCTTATATCATGTATAAGTAACATTGGTGGATAGAACATGATTGAAAACCTAGTATAGATATGTTATCCTAGGTTAGCTATTACAGTTCACATTAATATAATGTGAAGTTTAAGTATAAGATATTGGAGTCAAGTAGAGATAAGATAGTATGATTAAGTGAAAGCTAGAGTAGCATGGAGTTATTGAAGTAGTGTTATTCCTCTTAAAGGATAGTAAGCTTTTGAGGAGAGTAGTTTGATATATACATCCATTGGAGTGATGTTAGTGATGGATGATTAAGGAAGAGTATGAGTGGAGTTAGAAGTAACTACTTGTTGGATTGGAGATTATCAACAGTAGAATAGTTCATTTAACCAAGTATGGATATGAGAAGATTAGGAAAAGCGTTAGTGTCAAGCTCTTTGATTTAAAATGGATTTAGGAGGATAAATTTTTGATAGGATATATTTTTGTGAAGTAAAGCTCATCATGTTAACACATGATGATGGATAGGAAGTAGGATATCTAGGAAAGGAAATCCTTAAATAGAAGTCTAGGATTGTGAATTATGGAAGATAGAAATTCTTGGTAAACACTAAAACCTAATTCTATAACCAAACCTAATATCCATATCAACTGATTGATTTATCACCTTATGTCCACCGTGATTAATAAGAATAATTTCCTATATCAACTCACTTAAGCATATCTTTGTCATTTTCAACCATCATTATCTTAGGTGCTTAAGAACTGTGTTTATCTATTCTGCCTCAGAAGTTAGCCTAGAAAACAATCCCACTATTTTATTCTAAATGGTGATATCATTCAAGATCTTTAACATAAACATAATATATCTTAACCATTCACCTTTATTAACAATTATTAAAGGATATAAAAATATTAAAACTCCCATAATTCATGGTAGACATTTATAATCTCAAACCTTTAACTCTCAAGTTAGTAATAATAAATTATTTATATTGCTATTTACTAAATTCATAGGAATAATATTAACCCTATTAGTACATAGAACTTTATGTATCTAATACTTATGAAGGATCACTAAATATAAAAGTTGCCTTAATATTATGTATTAATGAGAATAAAATCTCATTAGTTAGTAGTAATGCATTCTATAATAAGTTATGAATTTGTTCAAAATTAAATTTATATTAAAGGCCTCACAAATAATAATAGGAAAAGTATCTATATAAGGAAAATAAAGAAACTCTAAACAATATATAATAAAAGTTCACAAAATGACTTTAATTACATTCATTATTGCTGCAGTTGTTTAAGAAGTTAATTATACAAAGAAAACTCAAAACAATTGTGTAATATACAAATCTGAAAATAAAACAGAAAAGAGAAAAGGGAACAGTAAAAAAAACTGCAAATAGGCCAGCCCAGATGTTTCCCTCTCTTAATTACTGCCTGGTGCACATAGTGGCAGCCCAGCAGCAACCCAACAGCGGCCCAGCCGGGATACCTCTTCGTTGTCTCGCTAGCAGGTGGGGCCGTGGAGGGACTGCGGAGTGAGTTCGAAAACTGCCATAGGGTTTTCTGTGAATCGTCCATCGTCGTCTTCCTCGCCGGCTGGAAGCTGCTCGGTGGCAGTGGACGATGCCGTCCGCCACCGTCCGTGCATCAAGATGCACGCCGCCATCGTCAGGAGAGGATAAGGAGGCCACGACGACGCCCCTGCTCGTTTTCATCCTCATATCTCTCTCAGACGCCCTCAATCTCTCTGCTTTCCTCTGACCTAAAACCTAACCTCGCCGGAACTGCTCATTGCCGATGTTTCCGAGCTCCCCTTTCCCATCTAAGGCCACCATTAGATCCGCCTCATCGTGTTGAACATCTCTGACAACGGAATCGACACCGCTCGAACTGAATCATCGCCAGAGTTTGCTAATTCTTCGATGTCGTTCACCGTCGATGGACTTCCCCCGGCCTCCCCGACAGTTCCATCGCAACCATGGCGATTTCATCGATCTCCCAATAGCCTCTGTTGCTTTGTTTGCTTCCTATATCATCACCGGGGTGACCATCTGTCAGCGCCACCGCTTGAGTTCGTCGCCGGCCATCTTCCGATGACCTTTACGAGGCGGTGCTGCCACTATTAGGTTCCGCAAACTCCAGTGCATCGAACCCCTCTAGCCACGCTTCCTAGAAATCCCTGTGCCGCCGTTCCCGAGCGCAACTCCGGTGAGGCTCCGACGAGCACATGTGGCAGGTGGGGTGGCCACGGTCCCACCTATTCATGTCTCTTGCTAGGTTAGTTCGGGGTGTAAAAAATATATTAGGTTGGTGATGATGTCATCGCGGCATCACGCCTGCGTCATCTTTTGACCGAGTCCACTTTTGTCTAGTCCACTGCCTAGGTGTCATCCAACGTGGCCAGTAACCCACAAGTCAGTGACTAGGGTAGATTAGGTCTGGGTAAGTAAAGTAATTTCCTGTTTGTAATAATATTTAGAATTTAATTAGAAAATGATTTAATCTTAATTTTAATAATTTTTGTTTTATAATTCAAAAAAATATTTTTAATATATGAAAATTTTCAGAAAAATAAAATCTACAACTTAAAATTATTATCAAATATTATTATGCTAATTATTTAAATAAATATTATTTAATATAGGTTTTATAAGTAATAAAACTTTAATAATTCATATTTTAATAATGGTAAATGTTAAAAATATAAATAATATACCAAAAATCTTAGAAAAATAAGAAATATAATTTAAAACTATAATCATGCATTATTATTCCACTTAATTAAATATTTGTTATTTATTAAGTCTTTATAAAGTAATAAGTATTATAAAAATCATATCTTATTATTTTTAAATCACAAAGATAAGTGTAATATATCAAAATGATCACAAAAATAATACCTATATGTTAAAAATATAATATTCGACTTTTAAGTTAAATTAAAAGTTAAACACTTTAATAACTTGAATTTAAACCTACTTTTTTAATAATTCATATAAGGGTAAATAAAATTTGCAAATATTCTAAAATTAACTAATTAAAGTCTAATAAATAGTATTAGTCTTGAATATTGATAATGTGAAGTCAAAATGGTTTAACACATTTTAAATACAATTTTATTGAATTATCCTTCAACCATAAGTGTAGATTATTTTATAAAAGGATCCTTATCTAATATAAAATCTCGAAGAACAATTTGTAAAGAGATAAAACCCATTCCTTTACTTTAACCACAAGTTTATAAACAAATCAAAACACTATAGTGAGTCCATAAGTAGTAAATAATATTGTTTACTTATTCACAACCCTTAACCACACCCTTATTGGGTGATAAATTCCTTTATACATTAATAATGTAAAGAAACCACTATTCAAATAGAAGTGTTACCATTCTTAAAGTATCCTTAGAGAAACATTATAAAGTACACCTGGTACAAATAACATAAGCAATATGCCTTAAGCCCATCTATGTCTTTAAAGTTAACTTTAGTATATAATACTTTAAATACTATTCTAAAGATTTTGTTATGTGTTTTATAATTAACTTTGGTCTGTTATAATTAAGTTATAAAGTATCTTAATACCAAACTCACCAAGTTAAAACCAAGATAGATAAGTCTCAAATACTAATGATGTCATTATTCAAATAGAGCAATTCTTTCTTACTCAAAGACTATAACTTGAAAGAACACCTAATAAGGTTAACTTAAAGTTTAAATATTCCTTCTTAGCTAAATAAGATTTTCTTCAAAATTTATTCTTTTAAGATACATTATAAACAAAAACATAAACATTCCTCTAAAGGCTCTAAATGATGATCAAACCTGGTATCCACCGTCTTTAGGAACCTTCCACACTTATATGTTTTATTATGATATGCTACTTGTTATATTTACATATTGTTACACACACTCACAAGCCTTAATAAGAAGCACAAGTATGAAATTTAATCTAAAAGGGCAACACATTCTAAAGTAACCATTTCCAGTATCCAAACCCTAGAACAACTCTATCCCCAGGACTCGAGTTTACGAAAGTGCATTACATTACTTATGCATAAGAGCATTTTGCTTCTTTAAACATTAGTCCTTACCAGACCAATGAAGTTGATTCCAGATATTGGATCTTATATTGTCTTCAAGACCGTGAGTGCATAATCTTGCAATCACAAAAGGCAAGTTCACACTTGCTCATGTCCTTTGATTATTTTCTGTAAAGTATTTTGCAAATCCAGTGTTGTCATCACCTGCATTTGAAAAAGGTCAGAAAACACTATTTTCAGAATAATATGATTATAGGTTATTTACCATGAGGTAATAACCTACTATGAAAGTTCCGGTGGTAAAGGAACATATTATCTAGGACTTAACAACCAATGTCGCCAGTGATTCTTGCGCCGTATATAACGCGTTGACCATGAGATTTGGAATGGGACGGAGAAGTCAGCTGTATCCTTTTTCTCTCGTATGGAGGCAAGACGACCTTAATGTGACGTTGTGATTCCTTGTGCAGATCCAACATATGGGTGGGCACCCTTACGCCCCACACTTTTGGTGTCTAGATTATCTATGAATGGTGTTTAGGGATATAGTCCATGTAAATGGTACTATTCCAGGAAGCACTAGGTCATAGAGTCTTCGGGAACTCATCATGGTTATAGCCTTCCCGAAAGGGGACTAACGAAGGTGAGGCGGCCCCGAAGGATCATGCAGACATATGGGGTCGCGGAGAGGGAAGTGATTGGCTTGGATCATCTGTTAGGCCCCACACCATAGGAAGTGTGGACAGGAAAGATCGCCCGGTTGTGCAACAAAGATTTGATCTCTCATGGGTAAAGTAACGCACCTCTACAGAGTGTAAGAACTGTAACTTGTTACTCCCTATTCCGGGAAGGAGCTATGAACGCGGTGGGAAAGGAACTCCATGAAAGTTCTGGTAAACCCGTGAAGGCTGACGGATATAGATTTTCAGAATAAAAGCAACCTTTGAAGAAATGTTTACGAAAACTTGCATGGCCTACGACCTATGGTCTGTGGCTATAGATATAGTGCATCAAACACTCCTTTTATAGTGAACTTGCTGAGTATGCTCGTACTCAAAGTATCTTCTTAACCCTTGCTAGGTTCTAAAGCCAGTACAGACGATATCTACATCAAGTCATGCTCCAGGAATCATCATCAAAAGCTAAAGCTCTTCAATGAAGTCAAGAAAGTCAACACCTACATCAACTCAAGTGAAGACGAAGTTGCTGATTAGATAAGAATAGAATCTCTAGCCATAGAACCTACTTTTATAGAATATTGCAATAGCAGCAATGAAAGCCTCAATAGTTTAGATACTAGTCTATTAGTATATTAGATTTGAGTTGATTATTTATATTTTTTTATTTGTAAGAAGATTCTTTCTCGCTCTTTAACCTAGAATGTTCTCTGGATCTTGTGTAAAGAGTTGAGTTGTAACCTATAGTCATCTCTTGGACCTGCTATGTTTCTGTTGTACCACTCTAAGGGATGCAATACTATTGAACGGTGTTTCATTGGTGTTATGTCAACGACTATAGTGTACTACATCATGCAGTGGTATGCTGGGTCACTGCAGTTGGTATCAGAGCATATGCTTTGACCTTAGGATTAAGACCCTTTTAGGAAGATCTGTAGGTTGGATAGTGACTATAGGAGCCATATTATCTAAACCAAATATTCATATGACTTGTGATGAGTATCCATTTGAGGAAAACCTAGTCACACCTAAGTCAGATGCTTAAGTTATTCTTTCTTAGGAAGTAATTATTTTATCTTTTCTCAAGTATAGTGCTCTTTAGTGTTTTTCGAGGGAGACATAAACCAACCAGATACTGTAGGGAAGTCAATAGACCACAGTAGATCATGATCAAGTGTAAGACATCATATGGAGTAGTTTAAATGGTGTAGCCTAACCTTAAAACTCATGTAAGACGGTGGAACCTTATTGTTAGTTAATAACCAAAGATAACATGATGAATATCATTAGGATAAATATTGAGGTAATAAGTAGTAATCATGTGGGATTCACTTGGGAATTCTATGTGATGAAGTGATATTATGCTAAGACTTAATAATAGAGTAATGTGAAACAAAGTCATCATGGCCAGATTAACTCTTAAATCATGGTAAATAGGTAAAACAGAATAAGATCATGGTGAGATTAGCTCTGAAACCATGGTGATAGCATAATTATGATAAGGAATTAGTAAATTATCTTTAGGTAGAGTAAGAAGATAACTTGGTAGAACTATGATAGAAGTCATAAGTGCTAGAAATTTCCAATAATCTTTGGTTTAAGTTAGCAAATAGAATCTGATTAGTCGTTTGAAGTGATAATGTGAGGCTAGATTACTAAATAATGACAGGTTGGTTATTCTAGCCATTCCAAAAGTGAGATTAAAGGTTAGTCAAAACCAAATTGAGACCACTTTACTTAAGATTATCCTGTTGCACTTGAGCAATTTGGGTAAATATGGAGTTAAAGAATAGTTTGACTATATGTGCTAAGTATCACAATGTAAACCTATATGAGGAGGTGTCATATACTACACAACTAAGCCTGAATTCTAGAGATATTATACTCAACTAATATATTTCTGTCACATCCCAAGAATTTCCAAATCTTGTAATGTGAAAATAAATGAATAAAATAAAAATTTGTCTGATTTTCAGGGCTAGAAGAAACTTTTTGAATTTAATTAGAAACTTCAAACCAATTTGAATCAAATAAATCCTAAAGGGATTTATAAGGATAAACATTTATTAAAGGAAATTGAAAAGTTTTGGAATTACTATTTTGGATCTTTAATAAAAGATTTGGTTTTCAAAAGAAAAGGTGGATTCATAAATAAAGATTATTTTATAAAGCCAAAATTAAACCTTGGCCAAGCTTTGGAATTAAAACATTTTTGTTTTGGATAAAAACAGCAAGGGTTTATTTAAAATAAATTAATAAGGATTTAATATCCAATTTTTGTCTAAATAAAAGGTTTTACCATTTTAATTAAAACATCAAAAACTTATTAAATTATTTTAAATAAGTTTCCCAAATATTTTATATTATCAAATAAAACCTACTAAAGTGTTTTAACTTTATTTTAGATTTCAAAATAAATATCTAAATAAAATAAATCCTAGTTGATTTAAATAATGAAAGTCTATTATATTTAATTAATAATGGACCCTAAAAATAAAAGGATATTTTGTTCTAAACAAGTTTCCAAGTATTCTTTATTAATAAAACCTACTAATTTGGTTTTGAAAATATTTGGTTTTCAGATGGAGATTTTATTAATTAAATCAAACCCTATTTTATTAAATAATTAAAGATCCATTTTATTTAATTAAAGGATGGATCCTCAAAAGAATAAAAAAATTATTATTTTATTTTGGAATTCTGGTTATGTGACAAAACAGAACCAAATTCATAGTTGCAAAAATTTGTTGATTGTTTGAATTGATTTAAGAGTGATTTGATTGTATGGAATTTCAAAACAGAAACCAGAAATAGAAAAAGAAAAGGTTACAGAATTAAAAAAATGGAATTGGATCTGACCCAACCCAGCAGCCCACTAAGGCCCAGCAAACCAGCCCAGCTTTCCTCCCCGAAGAAAATGATTCGATCTCAGTATCTGACCCGCAGAGAGAATGACTGGTGGACCTCCTCCTCGCTCCTTTCCTACTGACCAGCCGACCCCACTCCCCCTGTTCATCGTCCACACCCCGCGCTAATTCCTCCTCGCCGTTTCCTGCCTTAACGCCGGCGATCAATTCACCATAACGCGGCTGCCATCACTCGCTTTGACCATGCTCAATAAAACGCCAGCGTCTTCTCCTCCTTTCCCCTCTGTCACCACACCTCGACTCGCCCTCAGGCAGCTAAATTTTGCCCGAGACCCCCTCTACTCCGACGAGGTTCGGTGTCGATTCCGGCCGAGTTCCACCACCCCTTGTCTCCCTGAGCACGCTAGCAGATTCCCCACTCCCAGACGCATCTCCCAGTACCTTTCGTTCGACCGAGGGCGCCCCAGAGCGTCGGCTACGTCAAGCTTCCGAACGCCGTCGCGTCTACAACCTCTCCGACGACCTCCCCGGTAAGCACTGACCGCCCCGCGTCTTCTTGATCACGCAAACATCCTTGCCTTGGTCTTGAGCGTCTAACCATACTGCCGGTTTGCCTTTTCGTGACCTGTAGCACCGTCCTCAACCTCGACCGCGTGCAACAGCAGCCAGACCTAACTCCGGCGAGGAATTGCAGAAGACCCCGTGCGCCCCTTGCCACGACAAGCACACGCCGAGCATCACCACGTCCTCGCGATTCTGGTGAGCCCTTTCCCTCCCCTCTTTTCTTCCTGTTTCACCAACACCGCCACCGCCTGGTCGTACGCCGTCGCTAGCCACCGCCAGCGCCGCCAAACTTTGGCAAACATGTTAGTAACCGTAGGATCTGGATCTGACGGATACGATAGAACGTTAGAGAAGGGGTAAGTGGTGATCCTGTGCCGCACGATTTGGTTAGATCCAACGCACCACAGCACCGATCCAGCCAAACCGGTACCGTCCAACCAGAGTGCGACGCGTGGCCAGGTCTGTTTAAAATCAGATTTGAAATCTGATTGAGATATGATTTTCAAACCCTTGTAACTTTGGATGCACACGTCCAAAAATTACAAATTTTATGTCGTTGGATTCAGAAGAGCAAGCCCTAGCCAGCCATGCCCTTGGTTTAGTAAATAGTATATGTTAGTTTACTTGTTTTTGCAGATTCATTTGTGTGCTTGATTAGATTAGAAAAATTGTTTAAAAATGTTTTTAGGGTTAAAACCTTTGCAAAATGGTTTGTTGTAAACTCACTGACCCTAGGAACCAACCCATAGAGTTAAAAATGATTTTGGTAAAATTTAGGTTGGATTAATTGACTTAGCCAATTTCTAGCCAATTAAAATTGTTGATTTTATTATGAAAATGTTTTTGTAAAGAAAACTTTGGGGAAATGGTTTGGACCAAACCTACTGACCCAAAACACCAAGTTTTGCAATAGCAACTCATTTGGTGAAAAACTTAAAAGTTTTTGTTTTAATAAAAACATTTTTCACCACATAAAATGATGAATGGATTTTAAAATGGTTTATGGACAAAACCCTTTTGCAAATGACTTTACCACTTTTGAAAATGACCACTTTGGACCTTACCAAGTTTAGAAACCTAGTGGAGACCATCTTTGCAAATAGAACCATATTTTGCATGCTTACATGCATGACTTAGATCTTAGATCCCATAGTTTTATGTGTATGAATTGTGGTTTGATTGATTATTGGAATGCTAGTTGATATAGAGTTTTCTTGATTGATTGTAGTGAAATTAGCAAAGTGTGAGACTAGCAAGATCAAGGAGTGAACCATCATTCCCTACCCAAAAAAAGGCAAGTGACACTATCATACAAAAGTCCTACTATTTTCATTATACTTAGTGGATTTTGAAAACATGCATGAAAAGATATTTTTATACTCATGCTATGCTAAATCCTAATAGGATTCCTTATATATACCTTAATAAAAACAATGTAGTTGTTACATGCTTAGCCATGCTATATATATTTTGAAAGGAGATACATGTTGAGATTTTATGAAGATTGAGAAAAGACTTGTGAATTTATATAATAAAACAAGGACTCAATGAACCACCTGGGTGGCCAAGGATACTTTGAGTATTGGAGAAGGTGGCAACAAAAGGAACCATGTCTATGGCAATCTCTTTGTGTTGTGCTCCAAAGGAAACCACCTAGGAAACTTAGAGATTGAACATGTTTCTCTAATTGTGGCTTTCGTGTGCAACCACATGCTATTATGGCTCTGGCTTAGTCAACTACATTGGGGAGACCCATGCATTGTCTTCAGTTAACTGGACATGGGGATCTGGAATGCTTCATGGGTGCTGAAGGCAAGCTAGCAATGGTGTATGGGAGGACCCTTTGGAAAGACTTCGTCACATTCTCAATCTGCCAGTACTCCATCTTGGTGCGCACTAATCCAGTAGGCCACTGGTGGCAAAAGGATGGGATTGTGACATGTGGGTAAAGTGTACTCCTTCTGCAGAAGTTCATAAAATCTAAGTACTTAGCCGTGTCCCCGGTTATGGACAATACTGAGCAACTAAAGTTTGAACCATGGGAGATCTCGACATTCCAACTTCTTAAATAAAAACTTGATGCACTTGGGGGTACCAAGGAATTCAAAGAGATTTTATTAAAGCTTGATGTACTTGGGGTTACCAAGGAACTCAAGAGATTTTGTTGAAAACATGAACACTTGGGGTTACCAAGGAACTCATGAGATTTTTATAAAACTTGTTGCACTTGGGGTTACCAAGTAGCTCAAGGGATTTGACAAGGACTTGAACACTTGAGTTTCTACCAAGGAGTTTCAAGGAACTTGGAAAAGAGATTTGACAAAGGACCAAACCCATTTTGAAAAGATAGGATAAATATTGCTTTATGCAAATAAGCCTCAAACTCTACTTAGACAAATATGCATGTATTGATAGGATCCACTCATACTATACATAGTAGTGAAGCTTGCCAATACAATTCAAATGTATTGACCCTTGTGGCTGTAACTTGTAATGTTGCAGGTTTGATTGATTTTAGTGAAGATTGTTTGATTAGGATTACAAATTCTACAACCAACATCTGCCTGTGGCACTTGAAGATGAAGGACCCCATGACTATAGTTATTCCGCTGCAATGTAATGTAATAGCCAAATGAGCTATGTATGATGTAATAAAATTTTGTTATTCCTGGTTATAAAGTTATGTTATGACCTTTGTATCTTGATATTACATCTTAACTGTGGATGCTAGCTATTGATCCAGTGACTAGCATTGTAAACACAGGGGGCTCTATCTTATTAAAGATTGGAACCCCTACAGATGGTATCAGAGCATTGAGTTGCCTGTAGGATTTGTAAACCTAGGATTGGACAAAAGCCCTTAGAAAAATAGGAGTTGTATTTTGTTCCAAAAACTTATTTACAAAATCTTGTAAACTCTTTCCTCAACCATTTTGGTTTCAAATCTCCATCTCTTCTATTTCAACTTGATGGAAAAACCTACACCATGGCCAAGGACTACACCATGTGCAAAGGACTTCTTCAACTTCTTCAACTCTAATGACCTCAACTTCTTCAACTCTAATGACTTCAACATCTTCAGCATGTTCTCCAAAGAATTCCAACTTGGAAACCATTAAGGACTACAAGTGAAACAAGGAAATCTTACTCAAGAATTAGAGACTGAGGGAATGCAAAATAAGAAGGAGCCATCAACAACTTTGAAGTCTTGCAACTAAGATTTTTTCTCAAGGAACCATGATCTCATGTAAGAGGAAGAAACCAAGAAGGATGGAAAGATCACAAGTGAACCATATAGATGGACCACCATATTTTAGTTAAGACAAAACCACCAACCTATGTGGTGTAACAAAAATATTTTGTTTCCTAAATATGTGCTTGAACCTTGTTGTTTGAGTGAAGTGTTTGACTTGTGATTGCATGCACATGGTTTGTGTGAATTGTGATGTGTGTGATTAGAAATAATTCCTTAGAAATATCTTGCCTATTCTAATCTCCCTTCAACCCAAACAGATGACTACTCCAAAGGACTCCAAGGTTGATGACATCAACACCAACCAAGAGGACAGCATGAAAGAGCTCATAGCAACCCAGAACCAGTTGAACCAACTGACAGCTCAGTTCATAGCCAACAATAGTGATAAAGATCCAGCACTACAAAAGTTTTTGGAGGAACAAACCCAACTGATGCTTAAGGTGACTAATCAGATGATCAACATGGAAGAAAGCTTTCCCAAAAGAGTCTATGACAGCAATGATGACAGAAATATTATTCTAGATGGAGCACCAGCTTGCATTATTTGTGGAGACAAGGATCATACTTCCAAGGAGCATGAAGGTCAATGCCCTAAATGTGAAGAAAATCATCCCGTTGGACAATGTCCCACCTCTCAAGCTACTTGTTACCTTTGTGAAGGAAACGATCATGTTCCTATCCAATGCCCCATCTATGCCATTGTTGAACAAAGGAAACAAGAAGGATCCAAGTATGCCAAGAATGTTGATGGCAAAGGAAAAGGACCACTTATACCTCCAAACAAGACAACCCAATTCAAAGGACTAAAGAAACCCAAGAAACAAAAGCAGGACATGAGCCTTGTACAATGTCGTAAATGTAAGGAAATGGGACACTACTCCAGTGAATGCCCAGAGAACAAGAAGAATAAAGAGATTGGCCAAGTGTGGTGCAAAAACTTCAAAGAGTTAGGCCAGTATGTAGCAACTTGTCCACAAGAACCACATAAAGAACTCATGGACATCCACTGTTTCAATTGCAAGAACCCATGACATTATGCAAGCAACTGTCCAGAAAAGATGAAGAATAAGTTGAACAAGCCTATGGAGAAACTCAACCTTGGCCCATGAGTCAAGTATGGAAACCAAGCACACATGCAAAAAGTTTGCTTAGAGAAGTTTTCCCCAGGATCCCAAGAAGGCCAATATGTAATTTTTGTTTGAGAATTTTTAAGGGTGGTAGTACCCTAGTTGTTTTGAACCTGCTTGTAACCCTAGCCTTCCCAAATCTCGGGACGAGATTTATTTTAAGGGTGGTAGCCTGTCACATCCCAAGAATTTCCAAATCTTGTAATGTGAAAATAAATGAATAAAATAAAACTTTGTCTGATTTTCAGGGCCAGAAGAAACTTTTTGAATTTAATTAGAAACTTCAAACCAATTTGAATCAAATAAATCCTAAAGGGATTTATAAGGATAAACATTTATTAAAGGAAATTGAAAAGTTTTGGAATTACTATTTTGGATCTTTAATAAAAGATTTGGTTTTCAAAAGAAAAGGTGGATTCATAAATAAAGATTATTTTATAAAGCCAAAATTAAACCTTGGCCAAGCTTTGGAATTAAAACATTTTTGTTTTGGATAAAAATAGCAAGGGTTTATTTAAAATAAATTAATAATGATTTAATATCAAATTTTTGTCTAAATAAAAGGTTTTACCATTTTAATTAAAACATCAAAAACTTATTAAATTATTTTAAATAAGTTTCCCAAATATTTTATATTATCAAATAAAACCTACTGAAGTGTTTTGACTTTATTTTAGATTTCAAAATAAATATCTAAATAAAATAAATCCTAGTTGATTTAAATAATGAAAGTCTATTATATTTAATTAATAATGGACCCTAAAAATAAAAGGATATTTTGTTTTAAACAAGTTTCCAAGTATTCTTTATTAATAAAACCTACTGATTTGGTTTTGAAAATATTTGGTTTTCAAATGGAGATTTTATTAATTAAATCAAACCCTATTTTATTAAATAATTAAAGATCCATTTTATTTAATTAAAGGATGGATCCTCAAAAGAATAAAAAAATTATTATTTTATTTTGGAATTCTGGTTATGTGACAAAACAGAACCAAATTCATAGTTGCAAAAGTTTGTTGATTGTTTGAATTGATTTAAGTGTGATTTGATTGTATGGAATTTCAAAACAGAAATCAGAAATAGAAAAAGAAAAGGTTACAGAATAAAAAAAATGGAATTGGATCTGACCCAACCCAGCAGCCCACTAAGGCCCAGCAAACCAGCCCAGCTTTCCTCCCCGAAGAAAAGCGATTACTCAAGATTCGACCCTTGAGAGAGAATGACTGGTGGACCTCCTCCTCGCTCCTTTCCCACTGACCAGTCGACCCCACTCCCCCTGTTCATCGTCCACACCCCGCGCTAATTCCTCCTCGTCGTTTCCTGCCTTAACGCCGGCGATCAATTCGCCATAACGCGGCTGCCATCACTCGCTTTGACCATGCTCAATAAAACGCCAGCGTCTTCTCCTCCTTTCCCCTCTGTCACCACACCTCGACTCGCCCTCAGGAGGCTAAATTTTGCCCGAGACCCCCTCTACTCCGACGAGGTTCGGTGTCGATTCCGGCCGAGTTCCACCACCCCTTGCCTCCCTGAGCACGCTAGCAGATTCCCCACTCCCAGACGCATCTCCCAGTACCTTTCGTTCGACCGCGGGCGCCCCAGAGCGTCGGCTACGTCAAGCTTCCGAACGCCGCCGCGTCTGCAACCTCTCCGACGACCTCCCCGGTAAGCACTGACCGCCCCACGTCTTCTCGATCACGCAAACATCCTTGCCTTGGTCTTGCGTGTCTAACCATACTGCCGGTTTGCCTTTTCGTGACCTGTAGCACCGTCCTCAACCTCGACCGCGTGCAACAGCCGCCAGACCTAACTCCGGCGAGGAATTGCAGCAGACCCCGTGCGCCCTTGCCACGACAAGCACACGCCGAGCATCACCACGTCCTCGCGATTCTGGTGAGCCCTTTCCCTCCCCTCTTTGCTTCCTGTTTCGCCAACACCGCCACCGCCTGGCCGTACGCCGCTGCTAGCCACCGCCAGCGCCGCCAAACTTTGGCAAACATGTTAGTAACCGTAGGATCTGGATCTGACGGATACGATAGAACGTTAGAGAAGGGGTAAGTGGTGATCCTGTGCCGCACGATTTGGTTAGATCCAACGCACCACAGCACCGATCCAGCCGAACCAGTACCGTCCAACCAGAGTGCGACGCGTGGCCAGGTCTGTTTAAAATTAGATTTGAAATCTGATTGAGATATGATTTTCAAACCCTTGTAACTTTGGATCCACACGTCCAAAAATTACAAATTTTATGTCGTTGGATTCAGAAGAGCAAGCCCTAGCCAGCCATGCCCTTGGTTTAGTAAATAGTATCTGTTAGTTTACTTGTTTTTGCAGATTCATTTGTGTGCTTGATTAGATTAGAAAAATTGTTTAAAAATGTTTTTAGGGTTAAAACCTTTGCAAAATGGTTTGTTGTAAACTCACTGACCCTAGTAACCAACCCATAGAGTTAAAAAATGATTTTGGTAAAATTTGGGTTGGATTAATTGACTTAGCCAATTTCTAGCCAATTAAAATTGTTGATTTTATTATGAAAATGTTTTTGTAAAGAAAACTTTGGGGAAATGGTTTGTACCAAACCTACTGACCCAAAACACCAAGTTTTGCAATAGCAACTCATTTGGTGAAAAACTTAAAAGTTTTTGTTTTAATAAAAACATTTTTCACCACATAAAATGATGAATGGATTTTAAAATGGTTTATGGACAAAACCCTTTTGCAAATGACATTACCACTTTTGAAAATAACCACTTTGGACCTTAGCAAGTTTAGAAACCTAGTGGAGACCATCTTTGCAAATAGAACCATCTTTTGCATGCTTACATGCATGACTTAGATCTTAGATCCCATAGTTTTATGTGTGTGAATTGTGGTTTGATTGATTATTGGAATGCTAGTTGATATTGAGTTTGCTTGATTGATTGTAGTGAAATTAGCAAAGTGTGAGACTAGCAAGATCAAGGAGTGAACCATCATTCCCTACCCAAAAAAGGCAAGTGACACTATCATACAAAAGTCCTACTATTTTCATTATACTTAGTGGATTTTGAAAACATGCATGAAAAGATATTTTTATACTTATGCTATGGTAAATCCTAATAGGATTCGTTATATATACCGTAATAAAAACAATGTAGTTGTTACATGCTTAGCCATGCTATATATATATTTTGAAAGGAGATACATGTTGAGATTTTATGAAGATTGAGAAAAGACTTGTGAATTTATATAATAAAACAAGGACTCAATGAACCACCTGGGTGGCCAAGGATACTTTGAGCATTGTAGAAGGTGGCAACAAAAGGAACCATGTCTATGGCAATATCTTTGTGTTGTGCTCCAAAGGAAACCACCTAGGAAACTTAGAGATTGAACATGTTTCTCCAATTGTGGCTTTCGTGTGCAACCACATGCTATTATGGCTCTGGCTTAGTCAACTACATTGGGGAGACCCATGCACTGTCTTCAGTTAACTGGACATGGGGATCTGGAATGCTTCATGGGTGCTGAAGGCAAGGTAGCAATGGTGTATGGGAGGACCCTTTGGAAAGACTTCGTCACATTCTCAATCTGCCAGTACTCCATCTTGGTGAGCACTAATCTAGTAGGCCACTGGTGGCAAAAGGATGGGATTGTGACATGTGGGTAAAGTGTACTCCTTTTGCAGAAGTTAATAAAATCGAAGTACTTAGCCGTGTCCCCGATTATGGACAATACTGAGCAACTAAAGTTTGAACCATGGGAGATCTCGACATTCCAACTTCTTAAATAAAAACTTGATGCACTTGGGGGTACCAAGGAATTCAAAGAGATTTTATTAAAGCTTGATGTACTTGGGGTTACCAAGGAACTCAAGAGATTTTGTTGAAAACATGAACACTTGGGGTTACCAAGGAACTCATGAGATTTTTATAAAACCTGTTGCACTTGGGGTTACCAAGTAGCTCAGGGGATTTGACAAGGACTTGAACACTTGAGTTTCTACCAAGGAGTTTCAAGGAACTTGGGAAAGAGATTTGACAAAGGACCAAACCCATTTTGAAAAGATAGGATAAATATTGCTTTATGCAAATAAGCCTCAAACTCTACTTAGCCAAATATGCATGTATTGATAGGATCCACTCATACTATACATAGTAGTGAAGCTTTCCAATACAATTCAAATGTATTGACCCTTGTGGCTGTAACTTGTAATGTTGCAGGTTTGATTGATTTTAGTGAAGATTGTTTGATTAGGATTACAAAGTCTACAACCAACATCTGCCTGTGGCACTTGAAGATGAAGGACCCCATGACTATAGTTATTCCGCTGCAATGTAATGTAATAGCCAAATGAGCTATGTATGATGTAATAAAATTTTGTTATTCCTGGTTATAAAGTTATGTTATGACCTTTGTATCTTGATATTACATTGTAACACCCTCAGAATCGGACCTATGCAAGTTTGGGCAAAATTCACCAAACCCGCATAGAAACGATTCAAAGGTGCCCACCAGGCACTTTCGTGCGGGTGGAATACGAAGTAATAACATTACACAACAGTCCTCGATGGGACCCACAGAACAGATATATATATATAAGCGACTCCATGAGTCAAGAATACAGATATAATATACAAAGATCCAAATCACCTTGAAAACGATAGAACGTCCAGCTACGGACAAGATGCAAATGGGGCTAAGAGCCCTGAAGAATAACCAATGGCGTCCATAACCCTGCCCAGGCCAAGCCGGAAGGGTAACCCTGCTAACGGCGTCGATCTCAAAACCTGCTTAACAAAAGGGGTGCCGACAAAGGGCAAAGCAGAAAAACAAAGAAGGAGCGTCGATCTTGAGGCCAAGACACGGCGAGGCTAGAATTCGCGGTCCTCGCCTACATAGGTATGGTGGATCGGCGGCAAAGATGCACTAAACAACCTATAGAGACTCGATACAATCTGGCGGTTATCGAGAGGGGTGAGGATGACCTAACCGATCCAACACAAGCTAACAACAAACAAACCCATCTCGGTATTTCCTCGAGACCAAACGAGGAAGTCAACCGAGGAACTCACACCGCTGGCGCTTTTACTTATTCGATTATAGTTGCGCACTTTACTAGTCAAGTTTAAATAATCGTCACGATAAAGTAAGCAAGGCACTTTTAGTTAATCATTCCGTTATAGTGGCAGCACTTACTAGTCAGATACATTTAACATGAGATAACCCATAAACCCAGTAGATGTTGGTACTTTTATTCAGCCAATTCGTTGTAGTTGCAATACTTACTAGTCAGATACATTTGTCGCAAGCGACAAACAAACAAGCAGTTGTGGGCAGTATTAATTAGCCATTCCGTTATAGTGAAGCTGATTACTAGTCATTATAAGTCAAATTTATAACAGTAAACTTTAGTTATGCTTGTCTATGATCGAGATACTGTGCTCCAAGTCGTCCATATCCGCGGACACGGCTTTCAGAAAGTTTTACCCGCCGGGTGCACCAATAGCAACACGCCGATCAACCTCGAAAACCAAATCAAAACCCAACGAGGCTTTCACGATCGAACAATCACAGGATTCAGAATATTTCGTGGGGCCACCCTTAGAGTAGAATCCAACGGAGTAAGCAAGCTCCGAGACGGCCTCAAGGTTTGGGTGGACGGTCAGGAACGATCGGGAACCCGAAGTGTGGCTGGGCTTGTCGACACCGGAAACGTGTCCCACTCCTAAACAGACAAAGTGTGCACCTCGCACAATCGTAAATAAAGCGATAAAGCATGGCATAAGTACAGGATCGTAAATAAAACCTCAAACTAGTTTGTGGCCCTAGAAATAAGATGAATCAAGCTCGCCTGGGGGTCCCATATACCTCCGGATGTGGATAGCGCAAAAATCAAGGAACAGTATCAAGTACTCGGGTCTTACGGGACACAAGTGGGCTCGAAACCAAATATTATCTATCACCCACCGATGCCTCTGCTTATTCAATTTTAGTTGTTAAACAGAATTAAAGTGAGCAATAAGTAAAACTAGGGCCATCTCCAACATCAACCTGCGGCAATACATCAGCAACTGTGGCATATGACGACTCACATCAGCACTTGAGCAAGCAACTACGACGCCATAAGTCCAACTATCTACCAAACAATGTAATAGGGTGTGTCCAAGGCAATATAGGGCTGCACGGTATATCACAGGTACGGAAACTAAAGCATCGCAACACAGATAGCAATAGATCAACAGGAGGGAATAAAGACTATAAAAGTAAGATAGGTAGAAAGGGGGAGATGCTCGCCTGAAAACATTGTCGAAAGGTTCATCCGAAGATCGGGGCGAAGCTCACATCAACTCAACGGTCTTATCCGCGAAGAGGCAAAACACTAGAAGAAACACCGGATGCAATATTTAATACAACGGCAGAAGATCGGCATGATGCATGTATGATGAATGTCATGGCAAAGCAGCGATGCAATTAGGTCATATTAGGCGGAACCGGGTCCCGAAGCTTAGTTAAATGGTTCAAGTTGTTTAGAACCCCGCAATTTAAATGTTGTTTAGCAAGTCAATAGATGGATCCGGTTCGCTACACAAATTTAAATGAGGCCAATATAAGGCTAGATTTGCCCGCATATGGGCCCCATATTTAATTATTAGGTGAATCGGCATAAGGCCCCAAACCACAGATATGCATGCGAGATGGCAATTAAGTATGCAACAAGTTGTTATGTTATAATATAGGGTTCGAGGAAAAGGGGTCACACATTAGGGGTCTCGACGATCTTGTCCGGGGGGTTCGGGGTCGGGCCTCGGGGTCCAGGGTCTAGGGTTCGATCTTGGCGTGACATTCTCGACCACCGGGGTAGGTCTTGTCGCAACCGGGAAGCAGGGCTTGGTTGGCGTCGGGGGCGCATCGGGTCCGCCCTGGTCGGTGCCGCTCTTGTCGTTGTGCCGGTCTTGTCGGGTTCGCGGGTCGGGTCGGACTTGGCGTCCGGGGAGCAGAACTTGGTGTCCGGGCGGAGCGCTTGTTGAACCGGTGGCGATCTTGACGCTCGGTGTCCGGGAGGAAGAACTTGGCGATCCCGAGGGCCTTGGTGGTCGACGGGGTTCGGTCGCGCCGGGATCGGGCTTCGGGGTCTCGGTCATCGGGTCCTTGAAGGAGGTCATGGCGTGCCACAAGATTGGTCTCCAGGGTTCCGGAACAGGGCCTTTAATTCCTTGAAGGATAACTCGGTATCTTTGTCGCAGATCTTCGGGGAATATTGTAGCCGAGAGCGCCCATTCCACCGTATCACCACATGTAGTTACACCTCACAAGATGTTGCCGCCGCAACACAACCACATCTTCACTTCAGAACCAAATCACACATCTTACCTAGCAGCACTCCGCCTTTTGCCTAGGCACCGCACGATAAACCGATGAATGATAAGGGACATCCACCATGCGCAAACTAAACCGAGAGGGATGGCAGATGCACGCGCGGACAGAGCCGATGACAAGGCCGATGCCCACAAAGGAGGACGAAGTGGCGCAGCCCTGAGGACGTTCTAGACGAGGAGGTCGTGCTATGCCAAGAGGAAGCGACGACGGGGGTCTCGCCGACTAACAGATAGGTGCACGACGAGCCCGCGGACGGAGTGGCGTCGCGGCCGCAGATCATGACGGCGACAGCTGGGTGCAGAGGACAGGGGATGCAGAGAGGAGCTCGGCGACCGGAGGAAGGAGGGGCTCGGGCCTCGGCGGGCATGCGGGTCGAACATGGCGGTCGGCCTGGCGATGGTCGCTGCTGCGCCAGCTGGGTCGCGGAAGGCGGCGAAGGAGGAGGACGGCTCGGAGGGGAGCCCGGCGGCCGGAGGAAGGAGGGGCTCGGGCCGGCAGCGGAGGCGAGCAGAGGGCGGCGGCCGGTGGCGGGGGTGTCCTGCAGAAGGGACGCCAGCGACGACGGGCGGCCACGACGCGGAGGCGAGGCCGGCCATGGCGACAGAGGCCCTCGAGAGCGACGACGAGAACGCGAAGGGGTCCGCAACGGGGAGGTGGCGCACGCGTCCGGGGCGGGGAGATCAGCAGCAGACGAGGGGCAGCCAGGGGAGAGCCGGGCGACGGCGCGCGGTTTGGGGAAGGACGGAGGAGAGGAGCGCCGCGTGGGAGGTGGGGAGGTCGGTCGTGGGGTTGGTGGGCGAGCGACAGGA
The DNA here is from genome assembly GCA_030063025.1 of Avena longiglumis. Lineage (NCBI taxonomy): Eukaryota > Viridiplantae > Streptophyta > Magnoliopsida > Poales > Poaceae > Avena > Avena longiglumis. Next base: position 446,564,126 of record CP125974.1, on the reverse strand, counting down.
GGTGGGAGGTGGGGCCCGATGGGGTGCGTGCAGAGGAGGTAGGGCCGGGGGTTTGGACCGGGGCTGTGGCGGCGGGATGGAGGGAGTAGGTGATGGGGTGAGGCGATTTGGGGATTAGGGTTTAGAAAGGGTAGGTCTAGATTTTATATGGGGTAGTAGGTGGACTCTGGTTGGGCCGTTTGGGCCCGACCGGTGTCTGCCTCCCCGATACAAATTAGTTTTAATTTAATCATCTCGTTTTTTTTTAAAAAAAAATATTTGGGAAATAGTTTTAAGTCAAAGACAAGATCCAGACGAACCGAAAGCTTTTATTTGAAATTAAAGGAGGACTAATTTAGAAAACAACATGGTCTTTTTCGAAAAAGATTTAGAAAAAAAAATATTATGCATGACGATGTCATGATGATGCACACACAAAATACCAAGCGATTTCTAGTAGTGGTTTTGCGGGATGCCACAATTCGACACCACTAACAATGGATCTCGCCCTCGAGATCCGCCTCATGGTACCGGAAGGAAGATCGTCGGACTGCGTCTTCTCGCTTTGTGTAGATCCTCGCAACACCACTAACAAGGGTTGTTGTCCGTGATCGTCGAGAGAACACTCCGGAGACAAAAGGTCGAAGGTAGAGGTATCAACAAATAAAGCCACCTCTAACTCCGATGGACGGAGTAAAACTGCTGGACCCACCGATCCGATGTACAAGAGCGAATGATAAGAGTAGTCGGATGGTGATCAGTCCATCGCGCACCCAAACCATTACTCTGCACACGAATAGGCGGATTATGCAACCAACTCTCGGAATTCAGACTGAAGATCTCGACAAGCGAGGTTCGGAACAACGGAGTGATGCAGACTCTGCATCGGATCTGGCGTAGAGGATGTCGTCGCGTCGGAAAACACTGGAAGGCACATACAAGGAACAAAGAATGGTACCACCGTAGACGGATTCATCAGGCAGCTTGAACACCGGATGGTAGAACACCGTTACCAAAGGAGGAAGCGAAACCCTAAAGGTACGACGGAAACCCAACCACGAGAATTCCTGGACTCGAAGAAAGAGAAGAGAGCGGATTCGAAAACGCGTAAAGATAAGAGGAGAATAGCAGAGGGTAAGGAGTCAAATCAGACCTAATCGTAACTATCCAACCGATTTTGCAAAATAGTTTTGACACTCTACTTGATCGTTAGCTAGGTTATCCTACATTTGGACTTGTGGGGTATCGCAACCGCCGAGCTCGATACCACTCAACACCCTCGAATCGGACCTATGCAAGTTTGGGCAAAATTCACCAAACCCGCATAGAAACGATTCAAAGGTGCCCAGCACTTTCGTGCGGTGGAATACGAAGTAATAACATTACACAAGTCCTCGATGGGACCCACGTAGCAGATATATATATAGCGACTCCATGAGTCAAGAATACAGATATAATATGCAAAGATCCAAATCACCTTGAAAACGATAGAACGTCCAGCTACGGACAAGATGAAAATGGGGCTAAGAGCCACAAGAATAACCAATGGCGCCCATAACCCTGCCTGTGCCAAGCGGAAGGGTAACCCCGCTAACGGCGTCGATCTCAAAACCTTAACAAAGGTGCCGACAAAGGGCAAAGCAGGAAAAACAAAGAAGGAGCGTCAAGATCGAGGCCAAGACAGCGAGGCTAGAATTCGGCGGTCCTCGCCTACATAGGTATGGTGGACTGAGCGGCAGCGGCAGCATGCACTAAACAACCTATAGAGGCTCGATACAACCGGCGGTTATCAGAGAGGGGTGAGGATGACCTAACCGGATCCAACCTGAAGCTAACAACAAACAAACCCATCCTGGTATTTCCCCCTCGAGACCAAACGAGGAAGTCAACCGAGGAACTCACACCGTTGGCAGTTTTACTTATTCAGTTATAGTTGCGGCACTTTACTAGTCAAGTTTAAATAATCGTCCTGATAAAGTAAGCAGTGGGCACTTTTAGTTAATCATTCCGTTATAGTGGCAGCACTTACTAGTCAGATACATTTAACATGAGATAACCCATAAACCCAGTAGATGTTGGTACTTTTATTCAGCCAATTCGTTGTAGTTGCAATACTTACTAGTCAGATACATTTGTCGCAAGCGACAAACAAACAAGCAATTGTGGGCAGTATTAATTAGCCATTCCGTTATAGTGAAGCTGATTACTAGTCATTATAAAGTCAAATTTATAACAGTAAACTTTAGTTATGCTTGTCTATGATAGAGAATCGTGCTCCAAGTCGTCCATAACCATGGACACGGCTTTGAGAAAGTTTTACCCGGGGGTGCACCAATAGCAACACACGCCGATCAACCTAGGAAAAACCAAATCAAAACCCAACGAGGCTTTCACGATGAACAATCACAGATTCAGAAATATTTGAGGCCACCCTTAGAGTAGAATCCATAGCGGAGTAAGCAAGCTCGAGACGGCCTCAAGGTTTGGGTGGGCGAACGGAACGGGAACCCGAAAGTGTGGCTGGGCTTGTCGACACCGGAAACGTGTCCCACTCCTAACAGATACAGGTGCACCTCGCACAATCGTAAATAAAGCAGTAAAGCATGGCATAAGTACAGGATCGTAAATAAAACCTCAAACTAGTTTGTGGCCCCTAGAAATAAGACTGAATCAAGCTCTGGCTCAGGGGGGTCCCATATACCTCCCGGATGTGGATAGCGCGCAAAAATCAAGGAACAGGTATCAAGTACTCGGGGTCTTACGGGACACAAGTGGGCGTTCGGAAACCAAATATTATCTATCACCCACCGATGCCTCTGCTTATTCAATTTTAGTTGTTAAACAGAATTAAAGTGAGCAATAAGTAAAACTAGGGCCATCTCCAACATCAACATGCGGCAATACATCAGCAACTGTGGCATATGACGACACACATCAGCACTCGAGCAAGCAACTACGACGCGCAAGTCCAACTATCTACCAAACAACAGGTAATAGGGTGTGTCCAAGGCAATATAGGGCTGCACGGTATATCACAGGTACGGAAACTAAAGCATCGCAACACAGATAGCAATAGATCAACAGGAGGGAATAAAGACTATAAAAGTAAGATAGGTAGAAAGGGGGAGATGCTCGCCTGAAAACATTGTCGAAAGGTTCATCCGAAGATCGGGGCGAAGCTCACATCAACTCAACGGTCTTATCCGCGAAGAGGCAAAACACTAGAAGAAACACCGGATGCAATATTTAATACAACGGCAGAAGATCGGCATGATGCATGTATGATGAATGTCATGGCAAAGGTGCGATGCAATTAGGTCATATTAGGCGGAACCGGGGTCCCGACAGTTAGTTAAATGGTTCAAGTTGTTTAGAACCCCGCAATTTAAATGTTGTTTAGCAAGTCAATAGATGGATCCGGTTCGCTACACAAATTTAAATGAGGCCAATATAAGGCTAGATTTGCCCGCATATGGGCCCCATATTTAATTATTAGGTGAATCGGCATAAGGCCCCAAACCACAGATATGCATGCGAGATGGCAATTAAGTATGCAACAAGTTGTTATGTTATAATATAGGGTTCGAGGAAAAGGGGTCACACATTAGGGGTCTCGACGATCTTGTCCGGGGGGTTCGGGGTCGGGCCTCGGGGTCCAGGGTCTAGGGTTCGATCTTGGCGTGACATTCTCGACCACCGGGGTAGGTCTTGTCGCAACCGGGAAGCAGGGCTTGGTTGGCGTCGGGGGCGCATCGGGTCCGCCCTGGTCGGTGCCGCTCTTGTCGTTGTGCCGGTCTTGTCGGGTTCGCGGGTCGGGTCGGACTTGGCGTCCGGGGAGCAGAACTTGGTGTCCGGGCGGAGCGCTTGTTGAACCGGTGGCGATCTTGACGCTCGGTGTCCGGGAGGAAGAACTTGGCGATCCCGAGGGCCTTGGTGGTCGACGGGGTTCGGTCGCGCCGGGATCGGGCTTCGGGGTCTCGGTCATCGGGTCCTTGAAGGAGGTCATGGCGTGCCACAAGATTGGTCTCCAGGGTTCCGGAACAGGGCCTTTAATTCCTTGAAGGATAACTCGGTATCTTTGTCGCAGATCTTCGGGGAATATTGTAGCCGAGAGCGCCCATTCCACCGTATCACCACATGTAGTTACACCTCACAAGATGTTGCCGCCGCAACACAACCACATCTTCACTTCAGAACCAAATCACACATCTTACCTAGCAGCACTCCGCCTTTTGCCTAGGCACCGTGCACAGATAAACCGATGAACAGATAAGGGACATCCACCATGCGCAAACTAAACCGAGAGGGATGGCAGATGCACGCGCGGACAGAGCCGATGACAAGGCCGATGCCCACAAAGGAGGACGAAGTGGCGCAGCCCTGAGGACGTTCTAGACGAGGAGGTCGTGCTATGCCAAGAGGAAGCGACGACGGGGGTCTCGCCGACTAACAGATAGGTGCACGACGAGCCCGCGGACGGAGAGGCGTCGCGGCCGCAGATCATGACGGCGACAGCTGGGTGCAGAGGACAGGGGATGCAGAGAGGAGCTCGGCGACCGGAGGAAGGAGGGGCTCGGGCCTCGGCGGCGGGCATGCAGGGCCGAACCGCGGCGGTCGCTGGCGATGGTCGCTGCTGCGGCCAGCGGCGCGCGGGGTCGCGGAAGGCGGCGAAGGAGGAGGACGGCTCGGAGGGGAGCCCGGCGGCCGGAGGAAGGAGGGGCTCGGGCAGCGGCGGAGGCGGCGGGCGGCGGTGGCGGGGTGTCTGCGAAGGGACGCCACGACGGCGGCCACGACGCTGGAGGCGAGGCCGCCATGGACAGAGGCCCTCGAGAGCGACGACGAACGCGAAGGGTCCCACGGGAGGTGGCGACGCGTCCGGGCGGGAGATCAGCAGACGAGGGCAGCTGGGAGAGCGAGGCGGCGCGCGGTTTGGGGAAGGACGGAGGAGAGGAGCGCCGCGTGGGAGGTGGGGAGGTCGGTCGTGGGGTTGGTGGGCGAGCGACAGGAGGTGGGAGGTGGGGCCCGATGGGGTGCGTGCAGAGGAGGTAGGGCCGGGGTTTGGACCGGGCTGGCGTGGATGGAGGGAGTAGGTGATGGGGTGAGGCGATTTGGGGATTAGGGTTTAGAAAGGGTAGGTCTAGATTTTATATGGGGTAGTAGGTGGACTCTGGTTGGGCCGTTTGGGCCCGACCGGTGTCTGCCTCCCCGATACAAATTAGTTTTAATTTAATCATCTCGTTTTTTTAAAAAAAAAAATATTTGGGAAATAGTTTTAAGTCAAAGACAAGATCCAGACGAACCGAAAGCTTTTATTTGAAATTAAAGGAGGACTAATTTAGAAAACAACATGGTCTTTTTCGAAAAAGATTTAGAAAAAAAAATATTATGCATGACGATGTCATGATGATGCACACACAAAATACCAAGCGATTTCTAGTAGTGGTTTTGCGGGATGCCACATACATCTTAACTGTGGATGCTAGCTATTGATCCAGGGACTAGCATTGTAAACACAGGGGGCTCTATCTTATTAAAGATTGGAACCCCTACAATTTCGGGCTTAGAATATTGTGTGTTATATGTACCACATTTGGATTTATTTGTTTTTCTTGGATCTTCTTGTTCGACTAGATCTGTACATAAAGTTTGACTTGATGTGCAAATGCATGTTGCAACATCCAGTTATTACTTGATGTTATAGACTAGATAGGAATGGGAATTCGTGTAAGGGAGTGACGAGTTACAAAGACCAAGATGAAGATTTACATGAAGAATGAAGCCAAGTGTAAGGAGTATCAAAACAATTTGAAGGTTGAACCAAGTTTTGATCATTGATAAATAGCAATAAGAAGGAAGATTATTCTAGAAAATATATGGAGCAATAAGAAGTAATAAACTTTGAGTTCATTCAAAGTAGGTAATGTTGCTTAGAAGTTAATGAAGTAGTTGTACCAAGTTCATGGAAGAATCATGAATTAGTACAAAGAAGAAGCTTTGGAACTGAAATGGTATTCAAGATCTGACAATTCTGGGAGAATGTCAGAAGTATGCCAGAAACCGTATGATAATACCTACAACCTTGGTTGATCCACAGCTGGTATTTGAACCACAGTTGGTATTTTGTCCGCAGTCGGTGATGGTTGACATAGTTAACCAGATCATCTTAATGGTTGCATAAAGAGCATAAAACTTGGTCTAAGCTAAGTAATATCTAAAGGAGTATAAAATTTAAGTGACCGTCTTTCGAGACTCTTCGTGAAAATTGAACTATCAAAGCAAAAATTTCCAAATAGTAAGTAAGACTAATAATGCTGAAAGATTCACTTCGGAGATCCACACAAGTGTGGATACACCGTACAATCTTTCATAAAACCCTAACTAGGTAAAGTATAAGCTAGACAAAGCCCTACATTCTAGTTATTAAGCCAATGATTACTATATAGACAATTTAGAGACCATTAGTAAACCCTAAGGGAGAGAGTAAAAAATTTGTGGAAGTATTGTTATCTAACTTTCCAAATAAAGGTTGGATAAGAAGGATTAACCTATAACAACATCAAGCCTTATTTTCATAAGATTAAAAGATAATCATCAGAAAGGTATTCTCTGAAGTATGTTTGGATGAAGATTATAGTTTATTTCAAGGTAGTAGTACTCAAACCTTCAGGTAGTTAATCAATGGAAGTTAAAGATTGTTAAGTATGATGAGGATCCAAGGAAAATATTTGGATATGTGATATTACAATTATTCCCATTGAGGCTACCAAAGAGTTGAGACATATCGTAATCTTTGCAAGACAATTCCTTACTCCGAAACGTGAGAGTATACGAACTTCGAGGATGAAGTTTATTTTAAAGGGGAGAGTCTGTAACATCCCAGCATTAGAGCTTAGAAATAAGCTGAACACAGATGTGTGCATTGCATTCATGCATAGAAAATCCGAATAATTTTCACGCTTTTAAATAAAAAACCCGCCAAAGTGATTGAAGCTTCTCTCAACTTGATGGAATTGAAGTAGAACATCAAATTGACTGTGATAAGTTTCAATATGACCTTTGTTAAAACCTTATTTTGGGTAAGGGAGATTTGATATAAGGGTAGATCAAATGTAATAAAAGTTAAACCCTAATTCATTACTTAATGGATTATATTTGATCCTTAGGTGATCATATCATATTATTCATTAAAATAACCCATGAATACCAAGTTATAAATATAACTTAAGTAATAAGAATGTAACAACTAATTCTTGATCTATCTTAATCTCAACTATTTATACCATGAGTATCATGGTAATACTTAACCCTAACTCTTCAGTTGTATTAAGTAGGAAGGAAAGCAATTTAAGACCATTCGCCACATATCCTTCTTTCCATATCAATCCTTATGGAATCCTATCTCAGTATATGTTGTTCATCAATGTTGAGTAATCAACTATTGATTCACAAATTCTTCATCTATCTATTCTTAATCTATCAATTCTTATTCTTGTCATAGCATTCCTTAATCCAATAGAGATACTAAGAAGATAATTTCAATACAACTATAATGTTGTATTGATGAAGCCTTAATTAGCCAACTGGAAACCTAAACCATAAAGGATCAAAGAATTCCAATGATCATGCCCTACTCACCAAGATTGAATGCTTATATCATGTATAAGTAACATTGGTGGATAGAACATGATTGAAAACCTAGTATAGATATGTTATCCTAGGTTAGCTATTACAGTTCACATTAATATAATGTGAAGTTTAAGTATAAGATATTGGAGTCAAGTAGAGATAAGATAGTATGATTAAGTGAAAGCTAGAGTAGCATGGAGTTATTGAAGTAGTGTTATTCCTCTTAAAGGATAGTAAGCTTTTGAGGAGAGTAGTTTGATATATACATCCATTGGAGTGATGTTAGTGATGGATGATTAAGGAAGAGTATGAGTGGAGTTAGAAGTAACTACTTGTTGGATTGGAGATTATCAATAGTAGAATAGTTCATTTAACCAAGTATGGATATGAGAAGATTAGGAAAAGCGTTAGTGTCGAGCTCTTTGATTTACAAATGGATTTAGGAGGATAAATTGTTGATAGGATATATTTTTGTGAAGTAAAGCTCATCATGTTAACACATGATGATGGATAGGAAGTAGGATATCTAGGAAAGTAATTCCTTAAATAGAAGTCTAGGATTGTGAATTATGGAAGATAGAAATTCTTGGTAAACACTAAAACCTAATTCTATAACCAAACCTAATATCCATATCAACTGATTGATTTATCACCTTATGTCCACCATGATTAATAAGAATAATTTCCTATATCAACTCACTTAAGCATATCTTTGTCATTTTCAACCATAATTATCTTAGGTGCTTAAGAACTATCTTTATCAATTCTGCCTCATAAGTTAGCCTAGAAAACAATCCCACTATTTTATTCAAAATGGTGATATCATTCAAGATCTTTAACATAAAGATAATATATCTTAACCATTCACCTTTATTCATAATTATCAAAGGATATAAAAATATTAAAACTCCCATAATTCATGGTAGACATTTATAATCTCAAACCTTTAACTCTTAAGTTAGTAATAATAAATTATTTATATTGCTATTTCCTAAATTCATAGGAATAATATTAACCCTATTAGTACTTAGAACTTTATGTATCTAATACTTATGAAGGATCACAAAATATAAAAGTTGCCTTAATATTATGTATTAATGAGAATAAAATCTCATTAGTTAGTAGTAATGCATTCTATAATAAGTTATGAATTTGTGCCCAATTAAATTTATATTAAAGGCCTCACAAATAATAATAGGAAAAGTATCTATATAAAGAAAATAAAGAAACTCTAAACAATATATAATAAAAGTTCACAAAATGACTTTAAATAAATTCATTATTGCTGCAATTGTTTAACAAGTTAATTCTACAAAGAAAACTCAAAACAATTGTGTAATACACAAATCTGAAAATAAAACAGAAAAGAGAAAAGGGAACAGTAAAAAAACTGCAAATAGGCCAGCCCAGATGTTTCCCTCTCTTAATTACCGCCTGGTGCACCTAGTGGCAGCCCAGAAGCAACCCAACAGCGGCCCAGACGGGATACCTCTTCGTTGTATCGCTGGCAGGTGGGGCCGTGGAGGGACTGTGGAGTGTGTTCGAAAACTGCCAGGGGGTTTTCTGCGAATTGTCCGTCATCGTCTTCCTCGCCGACTGGAAGCTGCTGGGTGGCAGTGGCCGATGCCGTCCGTGCGTCAAGATGCACACCGCCATCGTCAGGAGAGGATAAGGAGGCCACAATGACGCCCCTGCTCTTTCTCATCCTCATTTCTCTCTCGGACGCCCTCCATCTCTTTGCTTTCCTATGACCTAAAACCTAACCTCGCCGGAACTGCTCATTGCCGACGTTTCTGAGGTCCCCTTGCCTATCTTAGGCCACCATTAGATCCGCCTCGTCGTGTTGAGCATCTCTGCCAAAGGAATCGACACCACTTGAACCGAATCATCGTCGGAGTTTTCTACTTCTCCGATGCCGCTCACCGTTGATTCACCGTCGTTCGACTTCCCCCGGCCTCCCCGACCGTTCCATCGCAACCATGGTGAGTTCATCGATCTCCCAGTATCCTCTGTTTCTTTGTTTGCTTCCTATATCATCACTGGGGTGACCATCTGACATTTCCACCGCGTGAGTTCGTCACCGGCCATCTTCTGATGACCTTTAGGAGGCGGCGCTGCCACTATTAGGTTCCACAAACTCCACTGCATCGAACCCCTCTAGCCACGCTTCCCAGAAGTCCATGTGCCGTCGTTCCCGATCGCAACTCCGGTGAGGCTCTGATGAGCACATTTGGCAGGTGGGGTGGCCACGGTCCCACCTGTTCATGTCTCTGGCTAGGTTAGTTCGGGGTGTAAAAAGATATTAGGTTGGTGCTGATGTCATCGCGGCATCACGCCTACGTCATCTTTTGACCAAGTCCACTTTTGACTAGTCCACTGCCTAGGTGTCATCCAACGTGGCCAGTAACCCACAGGTCAGTGACTAGGGTAGATTATGTCTGGGTAAGTAAAGTAATTTCCTGTTTGTAATAATATTTAGAATTTAATTAGAAAATGATTTAATCTTAAAAATTTAATAACTTTTGTTTTATAATTCGGAAAAATATGTTTAATATATGAAAATTTTCAGAAAAATAAAATCTACAACTTAAAACTATTATCAAATATTATTATGTTAATTATTTAAATAAATATTATTTAATAAAGGTTTTATAAGTAATAAAACTTTAATAATTCATATTTTAATAATGGTAAATGTTAAAAATATAAATAATATACCAAAAATCTTAGAAAAATAAGAAATATAATTTAAAACTATAATCATGTATTATTATTCCACTTAATTAAATATTTGTTATTTATTAAGTCTTTATAAAGTAATAAGTATTATAAAAATCATATCTTATTATTTTTAAATCACAAAAATAAGTGTAATATACCAAAATGATCACAAAAATAATACCTATATGTTAAAAATCTAATATTCCACTTTTAAGTTAAATAAAAAGTTAAACACTTTAATAACTTGAATTTAAACTCGCTTCTTTTTTTAATAATTCATATAAAGGTAAATAAAATTTGCAAATATTCTAAAAATAACTAATTAAAGTCTAATAATTAGTATTAGTCTTGAATATTGATAATATGAAGTCAAAATGGTTTAACACATTTTAAATACAATCTTATTGAATTATCCTTCAACCATAAGTGTAGATTATTTTATAAAAGGATCCTTATCCAATATAAAATCTCCAAGAACAATTTTTAATGAGATAAAACCCATTCCTTTACTTTAACCACAAGTTTATAAACAAATCAAAACACTATAGTGAGTCCATAAGTAGTAAATAATATTGTTTACTTATTCACAACCCTTAACCACACCCTTATTGGGAGATAAATTCCTTTATACATTTATAATGTAAAGAAACCATTATTCAAATAGAAGTGTTACAATTCTTAAAGTATCCTTAGAGAAACATTATAAAGTACACCTGGTACAAATAACATAAGCAATATGCCTTAAGCCCATCTATGTCTTTAAAGTTAACTTTAGTATATAATACTTTAAATACTATTCTAAAAGACTTTGTTATGTGTTTTATAATTAAGTTTGGTCTATTATAAAGTATCTTAATACCAAACTCACCAAGTTAAAAACCAAGATAGATAAGTCTCAAATACTAACGATGTCATTATTCAAATAGATCAATTCTTTCTTACTCAAAGACTATAACTTGAAAGAACACCTAATAAGGTTAACTTAAAGTTTAAATATTCCTTCTTAGCTAAATAAGATTTTCTTCAAAAGTTATTCTTGTAAGATACATTATAAAGCAAAACATAAATATTCCTCTAAAGGCTCTAAATGATGATCAAACCTGGTATCCACCGTCTTTAGGACCTTCCACACTTATATGTTTTATTATGACATGCTACTTGTTATGTTTACATATTGTTACACACACTCACAAGCCTTAATAAGAAGAACAAGTATGAAATTTAATCTAAAAGGGCAACACATTCTAAAGTAACCATTTCCAGTATCCAAACCCTAGAACAACGCTATCCCCGGGATTCGAGTTTATGAAACTACATTACATTACTTATGCATAAGATCATTTTGCTTCTTTAAACATTAGTCCTTAACGGACCAATGATGTTGATTCAAGATATTGTATCTTATATTGTCTTGAAGACCGTGAGTGCATAATCTTGCAATCACAAAAGGCAAGTTCACACTTGCTCATGTCCTTTGATTATTTTCTGTAAAGTATTTTGCAAATCCAGTGTTGTCATCACCTGCATTTGAAAAAGGTCAGAGAACACTATTTTCAGAATAATATGATTATAGGTTATTTACCATGAGGTAATAACCTACTATGAAAGTTCCGGTGGTAAAGGAACATATTATCTAGGACTTAACAACCAATGTCGCCAGTGATTCTTGCGCCGTATATAACGCGTTGACCATGAGATTTGGAATGGGACGGAGAAGTCAGCTGTATCCTTTTCCTCTCGTATGGAGGCAAGACGACCTTAACGTGACGTTGTGATTCCTTGTGCAGATCCAACATATGGGTGGGCACTCTTACGCCCCACACTTTTGGTGTCTAGATTATCTATGAATGGTGTTTAGGGATATAGTCCATGTAAATGGTACTATTCCAGGAAGCACTAGGTCATAGAGTCTTCGGGAACTCATCATGGTTATAGCCTTCCCGAAAGGGGACTAACGAAGGTGAGCCGGCCCCGAAGGATCGTGCAGACATATGGGGTCGCGGAGAGGGCAGTGATTGGCTTGGATCATCTACTGGGCCCCACACCATAGGAAGTGTGGACAGGAAAGATCGCCCGGTTGTGCAACAAAGATTTGATCTCTCATGGGTAAAGTAACGCACCTCTGCAGAGTGTAAGAACTGTAACTTGTTACTCCCTATTCCGGGAAGGAGCTGTGAACGCGGTGGGAAAGGAACTCCATGAAAGTTCTGGTAAACCCGTGAAGGCTGACGGACATAGCTTTTCAGAATAAAAGCAACCTTTGAAGAAATATTTACGAAAACTTGCATGGCCTACGACCTATGGTCTATGACTGTAGATATAGTGCATAAAACACTCCTTTTCTAGTGAACTTGCTGGGTATGCTCGTACTCAAAGTATCTTCTTAACCCTTGCTAGGTTCTAAAGCCAGTACTGACGATATCTACATCAAGTCATGCTCCAGGAATCATCATCAAAAGCTAAACCTCTTCAATGAAGTCAAGAAAGTCAACACCTACATCAACTCAAGTGAAGACGAAGTTGCTGATTATATAAGAATAGAATCTCTAGCCATAGAACCTACTTCTATAGAGTATTGCAATAGCAGCAATGCAAGCCTCAATAGTTTAGATACTAGTCTATTAGTATATTAGATTTGAGTTAATTATTTATATTTTTTCTTTGTAAGAAGATTCTATATCTCTCTTTAACCTAGAATGTTCTCTGGATCTTGTGTAAAGATTTGAGTTGTAACCTATAGTCATGTCAACGACTATAGTGTACTACATCATGCAGTGGTATGCTGGGTCACCGCAATGCACTTCCTTGTTTTTATCATTTTTATGTGGTAAATTGTTTGAATGCTAGTTTTGAAATGTATGCCTTGATTGATTGAATTGTAGTGAATTTTGAAGTGTGTGACAATTGCAAGATCAAGGAGTGTACCTAGTTTCTCTACCAAAAAGGCAAGTGATACTTTGGTCATCAAAAGTCCTATCTTTTCAATATTGCATTAGTGATATTTTTGTAGTATGCATGACAGGACTATATTTTTTGTATATTGCTATACTATAGTAGATCCTATAGAATATATCTTGGTAGGAATCTTCCTTAGTCAAGAGACAAGTTTTGCTAGTATGCTTACCTAGCTAAAATATTTCAAGGGTGGAATATTCATACCATGATATTATGCAAAGTCAATGACTATGTTTTTGATTAATAAAACAACTAAGTGAATGAAACACCTAGGTGGAATGGTAATTGCTTGGATGGATTTGTGTTGAGTGGTTACACAAGGCCCATTTCTATGGTTCACCTTGTGTATCACACTTGTTGAAAGGATACAGATGTCGCCTAGAGGGGGGGTGAATAGGCGATTAAACTTTTCCTAGAGTGGCTCAACAAAGGCGGAATAAAACTAGCGTTTTACTTTGTCGTGCACAACCTAGAACAACTAGGGTTCACCTATGTGCACCAACAACTTATGCTAAGCAATACAAGCAACAAAGTGATAGCAAGGTATAGATTAATTCAAGCACGAAGGCTATCACAATGTAAAGAGCATAAGTAAAAGCTCGGGTATAGTCATAACCGAGGCACGCGGGGACGACGATATTTTACCGAGTTCCTCCCAACATGGAGTACGTCTCATTTGGAGAGGGGGTGGTATCAAACCACCAACGCCACAAAAGGCCTCCCTTATTCTCCGGTGAATCTCACCCCAACGGGATCGATCCACGCTTCCACTATCGGTGCACTTGTCGGTGGCAACCGGAATCTCTCACAAGGTTGGGGCACTTCTCCACAACTTAATTGGAGGCTCCCAACAAATGCCACAAAAGGCCACAATTCCACCAAGGCCACAAAACTGTCTAGGGTTCCAAGAACCCAAGAGGGACAAGCTCCAATGAGTAACTCAAACCAAATCCTCCGAGGAGAACTCAAACCGATGCACCAAATGCAAATGGCAAGAACACCACAAAGGTGCTCAAATCCCTCACTCTCAAGTTCCAACAAACCTACTAAAGCTATTGGGGTACCAAGAGAGGAGGAATCAAAGAGAGACACAAAATCCCCCAAAATCTAGATCCCCAAAGATGCACTCACAAAGAGATGAATCGGTTAGGTCAAAATGTGGGTCTAGATCTCCTCTATCTTCCACTCAAATATGGGAAAGAATCATCAGAGGGAAAAGATTAGGCAAGCTTCAAGATCTAGAGCAAGTGTGGACAAAGTTTAGCCTAATAGATAAGAGAGGAGCTTCCTAAACTCAAAACGGACAAAGCCTTATATAGGGGCCCAAAAATCTGCCGTTGGGGATATTTTTCGTGACGGTCCGGTTCTACCGGAATAAACCAGTAGTACCGCATGCTTTAGCAAAAATCGAGGCAGCTACAAGTGCGCATGCGGTCGTGACAAGCAAGCGGCGGCGGTGGGGCCAAGCGTGGCGGCGGCAGCTAGACTAGCGACTAAGCGCCGCAAGCAGCAACAGCTATGTAAGATCCCTCCTTTATAAAGGAAAAGGATCCCTGTGATTGCAATGCTAGTCCCTGGATCATTGCTAGCATCCACAGTTTAAGATGAAGTACATAGATACAAAGGTCATTTATTACATCCATTCCAGAGATAAACATAGTCTTTACAACTCAAGGCCACAGGCCTATTACAAGAGTTTGAATAAGTAAATAAATATAAGTCTTCATCTTCATGTGCCACATGCAAACATGTTGAGTGTAGACTCATGACACCTAATAGTCATCAGAGTAACCTACAACATCACAAGTTACAGCCACAGTGGGTCAATACTTTGGAATAGTATTGGCAAGTGATACCTTAGTATATTTTAAGTGGACTAGATACTATATGCAAATTTGGCTAAGTGTAGCTTGGCTTGCTTTGCTCAAAATAGGTTTTTCCTATTAGTTGAAATCACTAAGTTTTTCTTTGTCAAAACTTTTCCCAAGGAACCACCAATAGACATTGAGGTCCTTCACCCTTGTTCACCCACAAGTTTTTACTTAGAAATTGGGATGAGGAGATTCTTTATAGCTTCCATGCCTTGATGCTCAAGTTGTACATTGCCATGGACTTGGCTAAGTACTTAGATTTTTCCATCTGCAGAGGTTGTGCACTTTCCCCACCAGACTTGGTTTCACCAAGAGAGGACCTTTCAGAAGCCTTCCCTTAGACCAAATGGACGCGCTCCAACCTATCATTCCCACTACCACCAACTGTCCAAATGGCTAAGTTCTAGCAACTTATGTGATCCAGGCAGAGCCCATATTGCCAAGTGGCTGCACTAGAAGCTTCTTAACACTTGGACTCTAAAATCTCTTTGTTCCTGGGTGGCTTACCACAAGTGAGATACACAAGGTAAACCATAGCCATGGGCCTTGTTTAACCACTCAACCAAAATCCACCAATCAAGTCCCTTTCCACCCAGGTGATTCATTAACTTAGTTGTTTTATTAATCAAAACAAAGTCCAAAGACTTAGAAATATTTTCATCATAGCATGTGTATTTCACCAACCCTTGTTTGCTACTAGCTAGGCTAAGCATGGCATAGATAGTAACTTAACTTAGAATTTCCTAGCAATTCTACAACTACTTAGGATTTCCCAACATGGCATAGGCAAAATAATAACATGCAAGACTTAGCAAAATATTTCTAATGCTTAGTATAAAATATAGGGATAGAATTTTTCATGAAGTACCACTTGCCTTGGTAGTTGGGAGAGTAGCACTCTTCACAATCACAATCACTAGCACCAAAGTCTACACAAAGAATGGTAGCAACAAATTACACACATAACATATACAATCAAACAAAATTATATGCATGCATGCAAAATGCTAAGTGATGATTTTTAAAACTCAACCAAGCAAGTGCATTGTACTTAATCACTAAAAAGATAAAAACTTGCCAAACAACCAATATTTAAACTCTAAGTTAAATCCTAAACAATTCATATGCTCAAATAAGCCCTACACATGTTTCTGCAATTAAAACCTTTTTAACAGAAGCTAAACACTAAACACATTGCATAATCAGAAAGATCTTGCTCTCCTGATTGCAACGGTATAAAATTTGTCAAATTCTAACGTGGGGATCAAAAGTTATAGCTAATTCAAATTTGGATATAAACCAGATTCAAAATCTGTTTTTAAAACCAAACCCTAGCCACGCGTCTATTTCCTATTGGTCGATACCGTTTCACTCAGGATCACGCTTCCGCGCCGTCAGATCAAGTTAGATCCAACGCACCAGATCAAAAGAAAACGCTTCGCTCCAGATCTAATTTAAACCGCGAGATCTACATCTAATGGCTGTTGTTGCTTTGACCATAGTCCAGCGGCGCTAGCGGCGGCGACTGGCGGCGGCGTGTCTGTCAGTGGCGGTGCCGGCATTCTAGGTCGCCCGGGGAGGGGGAAGGATGCTCACCAGAACCGCCGTGACGAGGTGAAGATCAACGTGTCTCTGGTTGGCGAAGGGGAGCTCGGAGTCGTCACGGATTGCTCGTCGGAGTTCGCGAACAAGTCGGGTATGGATGCTTGTCGACGTTGGAGAGGTTCTGAGCCGCGCTAAGACAAGAGGAGGGCACCATTAGATGTGCAAGACGCTGGGGATCTTAGGCGTATCAACCAGAGGGCAAGGGGCGGCTGGTACTTACGTGGACAGGTCGCCGGAGTTCGAGCAGAGAGCGGCGGCGCTCAGTTGTTGTCGCTGCCGAGGCTACAGACCATGCGCGAGCAAAAGGGAGGTGTCAGTGGATGCGCACGGAGCTGCAGAGCATGATAGTATGAACCACGGACAGAGGGGGGTGCGGTGCTCACCGGAATTCGTCGGCGAGGTCGTCGGAACAGCGGAGTTGCGGCGAGAAATACTCGCAGCCTGGGGGTGCTCTGTGGTTGGTGAGTGAGGGGAAATGGCCACGAGAGGGAGGGTTTAAATAGGCAGGAGCTCGACAAGAAACGCCTGGCGAATCAATGTCAATTACGCCGCGGAATCAACGCAGCAACGGCCAGCGGCGATGTGTTCATGCGCGGAATTTGGGGAAGACGACGATGACGTGGACGGGGCCCAGCTGTCTGCGAGAGAACCAGAGAGGGGGTGGGGTCCGGGCGTCAGCGGCTCTGTGGGTGCGCCTGCGCGTGAGAGTGAGAGAGGGAAAACCCGGGTGGGCTAGCTGGGCTGGTTTCGCTGTTGGGCCCAAAGTCTGGCGCCGACCCTTTTCTTTTTCTTTATTCCTTTTCTATTTCTAATTTGATTTTCTGGAATGTTTTTCAAATGAATTGAAAAGCTATTTGAATTCAAATCTATTCAGGATTTTTGCAGTGTGCAATAGTCACAATTCTTGGCATAAAACCAAGTGGTCACTTTGAATTGGCTTGGTCATTTGTAGAAATAAAATAACCAGTGACATAGCACTTTGTTTTATATTGCATTTGAAATGGGTTTTCAAATTGTATTTGCTTTGAACTCTTGGTTTGAA
The DNA here is from genome assembly GCA_030063025.1 of Avena longiglumis. NCBI lineage: Eukaryota > Viridiplantae > Streptophyta > Magnoliopsida > Poales > Poaceae > Avena > Avena longiglumis. The sequence continues at coordinate 446,546,327 of CP125974.1, read as the reverse complement.
CCTTAGCAAACTAGCAACACATTCTGAAAACAACAAGGAACAAAGTTTGGTTTCATGAACAACAACCTCTCATAGAAAGAGTAGCATTTGTTTCAAATGATGATCACATAAAATAATGAGCTCATATTCTCCTGTTTTTGAATTGTTTTGTTTGAAATGAATTCTATATGATCATGGATGCATGGATGATATGCATGAGTTTGAAACATGATTTTAGGGATGTTACAAATCTAACCCCCTTAAGGTGAATCTCGCCCTCGAGATTCGGATTGGCTAGCAAATAGGTGAGGGTGGTCTTTCCGAAGATCATCTTCTCTTTCCCATGTTGCTTCCTCTTCGGAATGATGGTTCCACTGCACTTTGCAAAACTTGATAGTCTTAGTTCGTGTAACTCTTTCTGCCGTCTCAGGAATCTTAATAGGCTTCTCTTCATAAGTGAGGTCACTTTCCAATTGAACCTCCTCCAAAGGTATAGTATCCTTCAAAGAAGTTTCTTCCATTTCTGGATGACATTTCTTAAGTTGACTCACATGAAACACATTATGGACAGCTGACAGAGATTCTGGCAGTTCAATTTCATAGGCAACTTCTCCCTTGCGACTCAGAATCTTGAATGGTCTAACATATCTTGGTGCCAATTTCCTTTGACTCTGAACCTCTTCACTCCACAAAGTGGTGACACTCTAAGATAGGCTCTATCACCAACTTCGTAAGTGACTTCTCTACGCTTAGGATCTGCGTAGCTTTTCTGTCGGGACTGTGCTATCTTCAACCTGTCCTTAACCAACTTGACCTTCTCTTCGGCTTCCTTGATAAGATCTGGTCCGAATAAACTTCTTTCTCCCACACCATTCCATAACAATGGGGTGGTATACTTTCTTCCGTAGAGAAACTCAAATGGTGCCATCTCAATACTGGCTTGATAGCTGTTGTTATCAGAAAATTCCGCGTAAGGCAGACTTTCATCCCAACTGGCTCCATAGTCTAAGGCACATGCCCTCAACATGTCTTCAAGAATCTGATTAGTCCTTTCCGTTTGTCCATCAGTTTGAGGATGAAAAGCAGTACTGAATTCCAACCTCGTTCCCAATGACTCATGTAGCTGTCTCCAAAAATGGGAAGTGAATTGAGTTCCCCTATCAGACACAATACTCTTGGGCACTCCAGTAGACATACAATTCTACTCATGTAGATTCTGGCTAACTTTGCACTTATATAGGTTATCTTCACGGGTATGAAATGAGCCACTTTAGTTAGGCGATCCACTACTACCCAAATAGAATTGTATCCTGACCGGGTCCTTGGTAATCCGGTAATGAAATCCATACCAATCTTGTCCCACTTCCAATCAGGAATAGGTAGTGGTTGAAGCAAACCTGCTGGTTTCTGATGTTCCGCCTTCACTCTACTACACACGTCACATAAAGCAATATGTTCGGCGATGTCCTTCTTGAGATTATTCCACCAAAATATTTCTTTCATGTCCATGTACATTTTGGTGTTACCCGGGTGAATAGAATACGGAGAGTTGTGTGCTTCTTGCAAAATCAGTTTCCGCAACTCCGGGTCTTGTGGAACACAGATACGTTTCCCATGCCATAAAGTACCATGTTCGTCTTCATGGAATTCTTTGGCTTTTCCTTTGCCAATCTTTTCCTTAATCTCTTCAATTTCCTTATCAGTCTTCTGGGCTTCTTTGAACTTGTCCAACAAAGTGGGTTGAACATCCAAAGACATGAGATGTCCTTCAGGCATGATCTCCAATCTGAGTTTTCTAAATTGGGTACACAGATCATCTGGCAATTATCCTTTGGTAAGGCCATTCACAAAAACCTTACGACTTAGAGCATCTGCTACAACATTTGCTTTACCGGGGTGGTATTGCTAACTTAAGTCATAGTCCTTGATAAGTTCTAGCCATCTTCTTTGTCTCATATTAATTTCCTTCTGGGTGAAGATATACTTCAAACTTTTGTGATCTGTGAACACTTCACAACGCTTTCCCAAAAGATAGTGTCTCCATGTCTTGAGTGCATGGACAACAGAGGCTAACTCTAAATCATGAGTAGGATAGTTCACTTCATGAGTTTTGAGTTGTCTCGAGGCATAAGCCACAACTTTGCCATCTTGCATAAGTACTGCACCCAAACCTTGATGAGATGCATCACAATATACTTGGAAATAATTTTCCAAATCTGGCAGACACAAGACTGGTGATGTCACAAGTCTCTTCTTCAATTCTTGAAAGCTGAGTTCACAACCTTCAGACCAAACAAACTTCTTGTCTTTCTTTAACAATTCTTTCATAGGCTTAGCTACCTTGGAGAAATTCTCAATGAACCTCCTGTAGTAACCTGCTAAGCCAAGGAAACTACGAACTTCTTTCACTGACTTGGGAGATTCCCATTCAGTTACAGCTGAAACTTTAGCAGGATCAACTGCTACACCATCCTTTGTCATAACATGACCTAGAAAACCAACTTCATCCAACCAGAACTCACACTTGCTGAATTTGGCATAAAGTTTATGTTCTCGTAACTTCTCAAGTATCAAACGCAAATGTCTTCATGCTCTTCTTTGCTCTTGGAGTAGACTAAGATGTCATCGATGAAAATGACAACAAACTTGTCAAGGAATTCCATGAACACCTTGTTCATCATATTCATGAAGTATGCTGGAGCATTGGTCAAACCGAAAGGTATTACAGTATACTCATACAATCCATACCTTGTAGTGAAAGCCGTTTTAGGTATGTCTTGTTCCCTTATCTTGAGTTGAAAATATCTTGACCGGAGATTAATCTTTGAGAACACACATGCTCCTTCTAGCTGATCAAACAAGTCATTGATCCTAGGCAAAGGGTATTTGTTTTTGATAGTCACCTCGTTGAGTGATCGGTAATCTATGCATAACCTTTGACTTCTATCCTTCTTCTCCATGAACAAAACTAGGGATCCCCAAGATGAAGAACTTGGTTGAATAAATCCTTTCTGTAGCTGTTCTCCAAGTTGTTTCTTGAGTTCTTTTAGTTCATCAACTGACATTTTATAAGGTCTCTTTGCTATTTGTCCAGACCCTGGTACCAAATCTATCAGAAACTCCACATCTCTATCTGGTGGCATTCCCGGTAATTCTTCCGGATATTCACTCACAATTGGCACACTGTCTATGCTAACCCCCTTAAGAGAATTAAGCTTACTTCCTTTAGATTCAAAGTTGGACTTGAATTTAATCCGCTTTCTTTCCGGGGTTGTGAGTGCAACAGTACGATTAGCACAATCTAGTACTCCTTCATACTTAGCCATCCAATCCATTCCCAATATTACATCCAGTCCTTGGGAATCTAGGATTATCAGACTCACTGGAAATTTATGCTTTCCAAACTCTATTACTAGATCCCGGCATCCAAGACTTACTATCATATCTCCACCCGGAGAACTAACTTTTATTGGACACCCAATGTTTTCAGTTGGAAACCCATTTCTATTAACAAATGCTTTTGATATGAATGAATGCGTTGCTCCAGTATCAAAAAGAACAAATGCTGGAATAGAATTTAGTCTGAACTTACCAGCAACAGCATCAGGCTCCTCATAGACCTCCTCCACACTGATGTGGTTCACCTGTCCCTTCTGGAAAGGGTTGGGTTTGTTGGGTCCTTCAACTTTCTTTTCTGGGCAGTCATTTGCATAATGCCCCATCTTTTTGCACTTGAAGCATTCAACCTGACTAATGTCTCTCTTAACAGGCTGACTTGCACTTCCACTTCCATTACCACCATGGTGACTCTTGTATCCAACCTTGTGGTTCTTGTATTTGTCATTGTCATGACTACGGTGATGTTTGTCATGACGGTTGTGGTTGTGGTGCTTGTTGAATTTCCCATGCTTGTGGGATCCTGAGCTTCCGCTGTCATCATAATGAGATCTTTTGTGAGACGATCCCGAGCTGTGCTTGTCGGAGTGCTTTCTCTTTCTACTCTCAACTTGCTTCATTTTGTTCTCCAAAATAGCAGCCTTGTCACAGAGCGACTGATAAGTGGGAACATATGCCACAGCCAACTGCAGATTCAGCTCATCATTCAAGCCTTCAAGAAATTTTTCCTTTCTTTTAGCATCGGTGTCAACCTCATCCGGTGCGTAACGCGCCAGATTGTTGAACTCTTCTATATATTCAGCCATGCTGCGGTGGCGCTGCTTCAGATTATGGAACTCTTTCTTTTTCAGACTCATCACTCAAGATAAGATATGAGCAGTGCGAAAGCCATACTCAAAGATAGCCCATGTCACTTCATCTATGGAGTGGTGATCTGGAAGTTATCCCACCAAGTGGCGGCTGGTCCTTCCAGCAGATGTGCTGCAAATCTAACTTTTTCAGCATCCGTATAGCCCACGGTTACCAGGTCCTTGTTCACAGAACGTAGCCAATCATTGGCCACCATGGGATCAGTCGTCCCTGAGAACTTTGCTGGCCTCAATCTCAAGAACCTAGTAAGCATATCAAAGCCTGGTGGGTTGTTGTTGTTGTTGTTGTTGTTGTTGTTGTTATTGTTGTTGTTGTTATTGTTGTTGTTGTTGTTTTGGTTCTGGATGAACGTCGTCATCATCTGCATTAGCTGAGTTTGAGCGGTCATCATTTGTTGCATTTCTGGAGTGATGTTGTTGTTGTTGTTGTTGGGGTTGGGGTTGGGGTTTGCACGACGGGGAGGCATCTGTGGTTTGTTCAAATAGAGATAAGAATGAGATACCCATAGATTCTTTCATGCACAATACATCACATAAGCAAACACAAGCATGCAACACAAGGATAAAAGATTCAACAACAAGATAACAAGTTCACAAAGTAAAACACACAAGTGGCAAGCCATCCACATGTCGGATGGTCAAATAACAAGTTCTCAAATAACAAGTACAATAATAAAAGATAAGTGAGTAGTCAATCTACTCATCGGCATCAATCTCCTCCTCGACAAAGGTAAGACCTGTGTTCTCCATCGCGGTCTTGTATTCCTCGACGTTAGTGGTCAAGGTCTCTATCTTGGCCTTGAGAGCCCTCTTCTGGGAACGAAGCCTCTCAATCACCGTCTGCTGCTGCTCTAGCTCGAAGTCCTTGGACTGCAGTTCTTCAGTCATGTCCCGGATCTTCTTGTTCCTATCCTGGACACGCTTCTCCTAACTCTTGAACTTCCTGTCCTGGGTCTCGAACTTCGCCTCCATTTCCTTGACTATCTCGTCTTGCTCCGCGAAGAGCTTGTCCTTCTCGCGAAGCTGCACCTGGAGCTCATCATTGCTGAGCATGACATTGGTCCTGTCCATGTCCACGTGCCTAATGAGAGACTCTAAGTCCTAGAGGTACAGGCGTATTGGCTTTGTTGCATCCCTCGAATCGTCCTCGAAGTCGATGGACTCTCCATCCTCATCACGTCTTCCGAAGACGTGGAAGTGGGTACCTCTAACCTGTAGGGAGTGTCGCCCTAGCAGACGTCCTACCAGATCCTGCATAACTACCTCAAGGCCTCTCTCCCTGTCATCGTGCATGAGCTTGAAGACAATGGCCTCCGTGGTAGGCTCTGTATGGCGTCCGGGCTGGTTGACTTTGAATCCCCAGAGGTCCTTCCTCTCAAACTTGGCGAGGGGATGCACCATGATGGTGGTAAGAGGGAGATTGAGCAAAGTAGTAAGCTCAACGATACGAGGACCAAAGTGGGTAACCTGGAACTCCTCAACAGTGCTGATGGTAATAGGCATCTATTTATAAGATAGAAAAGTTAGAACAACACAAATCAAGATAAAGCAAAAGACAAAACATCACATACATATTCTCGGGAAGCAAAACACACAAGTCATGCATACATGAAACCATTACAACAACCAAGGTTCAATCTTATTTTAAAGCAACATTTTGGAAAATAAGGTGATAGTGGTGGTCCAACTAACGAAGTACGTTTACAATCCTATCTCACTGGATCGGTTGGCTAACACAATGTTTCTACAAGCAATCAGCCTATCTTGCTCACATGACTCCATCACTAAGTCTATAATGTCTCCTCTTAAGGTTTGGTTGGTAGCTTCCAACTCTTGGGTATGTTCCTTCTCTTTCCTTAGATCATTTTGGAGGTTGAGCATTCTGCACTTGACTCTATCACCAAGTTCTTTGATGGTCTTCCAAGCTGCATCCTTTGCTGATTCAAAGAATGTAGTGTGCACCACTGAATTAGTGAACATGCAGAATCCTTTTTCCTGATGGTTGTCTTCCTTGTTTTTATACAAGTGAAGTTGCACCCACCAGTATTCCACTCCTTCATCCATCACAGGAAAACATTTGTACACAGCTGCACCTTGTATCTCTAATGCAACCATGAGGTCCTTGAGAGCCTTGGGGAATTTTGTCTCACACTCCAAAGTCATTGTCATGAGTGGTCCTTTCCTTACGGCTTCGTTGATGGAGTTCATCTACAAATAGAGATGAGAGAGAAGATTAGAAAAGTTTTACGAGAAGAATAGACAAGTGTAGAAGTTGAATTTTTTTTCCTTAGTGGTTTCCAATCCTAGGGTCATAATCCTACTGGCAACACAGTGCTCTGATACCATCTGTAAGATCCCTTCTTTATAAAGGAAAAGGATCGCTGTGATTGCAATGCTAGTCCCTGGATCATTGCTAGCATCCACAGTTTAAGATGAAGTACACAGATACAAAGGTCATTTATTACATCCATTCCAGAGATAAACATAGTCTATACAACTCAAGGCCACAGGCCTATTACAAGAGGTTGAATAAGTAAATAAATATAAGTCTTCATCTTCATGTGCCACAGGCAAACATGTTGAGTGTAGACTCATGACACCTAATCTTCATCAGAGTAACCTGCAACATCACAAGTTACAGCCACAGTGGGTCAATATTTTGGAATAGTATTGGCAAGTGATACCTTAGTATATTTTAAGTGGACTAGATACTATATGCAAATTTGGCTAAGTGTAGCTTGGCTTGCTTTGCTCAAAATAGGTTTTTCCTATTAGTTGAAATCACTAAGTTTTTCTTTGTCAAAACTTTTCCCAAGGAACCACCAATAGACATTGAGGTCCTTCACCCTTGTTCACCCACAAGTTTTACTTTAGAAATTGGGATGAGGAGATTCTTGATAGCTTCCATGCCTTGATGCTCAAGTTGTCCATTGCCATGGACTTGGCTAAGTACTTAGATTTTTCCATCTGCAGAGGTTGTGCACTTTCCCCACCAGACTTGGTTTCACCAAGACAGGACCTTTTAGAAGCCTTCCCTTAGACCAAATGGACGCGCTCCAACCTATCATTCCCACTACCACCAACTGTCCAAATGGCTAAGTTCTAGCAACTTATGTGATCCAGGCAGAGCCCATATTGCCAAGTGGCTGCACTAGAAGCTTATTAACACTTGGCCTCTAAAATCTCTTTGTTCCTGGGTGGCTTACCACAAGTGAGATACACAAGGTAAACCATAGCCATGGGCCTTGTTTAACTACTCAACCAAAATCCACCAATCAAGTCCCTTTCCACCCAGGTGATTCATTAACTTAGTTGTTTTATTAATCAAAACAAAGTCCAAAGACTTAGAAATATTTTCATCATAGCATGTGTATTTCACCAACCCTTATTTTCTACTAGCTAGGCTAAGCATGGCATAGCTAGTAACTTAATTTAGAATTTCCTAGCAATTCTAAAACTACTTAGGATTTCCCAACATGGCATAGGCAAAATAATAACATGCAAGACTTAGCAAAATATTTCTAATGCTTTGTATAAAATATAGGGATAGAATTTTTCATGAAGTACCACTTGCCTTGGTAGTTGGGAGAGTAGCACTCTTCACAATCACAATCACTAGCACCAAAGTCTAAACAAAGAATTGTAGCAACAAATTACACGCATAACATATACAATCAAACAAAATTATATGCATGCATGCAAAATGCTAAGTGATGATTTTTAAAACTCAACCAAGAAAGTGCATTGTACTGAATCACTAAAAAGATAAAAACTTGCCAAACAACCAATATTTAAACTCTAAGTTAAATCCTAAACAATTCATATGCTCAAATAAGCCCTACACATGTTTCTGCAATTAAAACCTTTTTAACAGAAGCTAAACACTAAACACATTGCATAATCAGAAAGAGCTTGCTCTCCTGATTCGAACGGTATAAAATTTGTCAAATTCTAACGTGGGGATCAAAAGTTATAGCTAATTCAAATTTGGATATAAATCAAATTCAAAATCTGTTATTAAAACCAAACCCTAGCCACGCGTCTCTTTCCTATTGGTCGATACCGTTTCACTCAGGATCACGCTTCCGCATCGTCAGATCAAGTTAGATCCAACGTGCCAGATCAAAAGAAAACGCTTCGCTCCAGATCTAATTTAAACCGCGAGATCTACATCTAACGGCTGATGTTGCTTTGACCATAGTCCAGCGGCGCTAGCGGCGGCGACTGGCGGCGGCGTGTCTGTCAGTGGCGGTGCTGGCGTTCTAGGTCGCCCGGGAAGGGGGAAGGATGCTCACCAGAACCGCCGTGACGAGGTGAAGCTCAACGTGTCTCTGGTTGGCGAAGGGGCGCTCGGAGTCATCACGGATTGCTCGTCGGAGTTCGCGAACGTGTCGGGTACGGCTGCTTGTCGACGTTGGCGAGGTTCTGAGCCGCGCTAAGACAAGAGGAGGGCACCGTTAGATGTGCAAGACGCTGGGGATCTTAGGCGTATCAACCAGAGGGCAAGGGGCGGCTGGTACTTACGGGGAGAGGTCGTCGGAGTTCGAGCAGAGAGCGGCGGCGCTCAGTTGTTGTTGCTGCCGAGGCTACAGACCATGCGCGAGCAAAAGGGAGGTATCAGTGGATGCGCACGGAGCTGCAGAGCATGATAGTATGAACCATGGATAGAGGGGGGGTGCGGTGCTCACCGGAATTCGTCGGCGAGGTCGTAGGAACAGCAGAGTTGCGGCGAGAAATACTCGCAGCCTGGGGGCGCTCTGTGGTTGGTGAGTGAGGGGAAATGGCCGCGAGAGGGAGTGGTTTAAATAGGCAGGAGCTCAACAAGAAACGTCTGGCGAATCAATGTCAATTATGCCGCAGAATCAACGCAGCAACGGCCAGCGGCGACGTGTTCATGCGCGGAATTTGGGGAAGACGACGATGACGTGGACGGGGCCCAGCTGTCTGCGAGAGAACCAAGAGGGGTGGGGTCCGGGCGTCAGCGGCTCTGTGGGTGCGCCTGTGCGTGAGAGTGAGAGAGGGAAAACCCGGGTGGGCTAGCTGGGCTGGTTTCGCTGTTGGGCCCAAAGTCTGGCGCCGGCCCTTTTCTTTTTCTTTATTCCTTTTCTATTTCTAATTTGATTTTCTGGAATGTTTTTCAAATGAATTCAAAAGCTATTTGAATTCAAATCTATTCAGAATTTTTGCAGTGTGCAATAGTCACAATTCTTGGCATAAAACCAAGTGGTCACTTTGAATTGGCTTGGTCATTTGTAAAAATAAAATAACCAGTGACATAGCACTTTGTTTTATATTGCCTTTGAAATGGGTTTTCAAATTGTATTTGCTTTGAACTCTTGGTTTGAACCTTAGCAAACTAGCAACACATTCTGAAAACAACAAGGCACAAAGTTTGGTTTCATGAACAACAACCTCTCATAGAAAGAGTAGCATTTGTTTCAAATGATGATCACATAAAATAATGAGCTCATATGCTCCTGTTTTTGAATTGTTTTGTTTGAAATGAATTCTATATGATCATGGATGCATGGATGATAAGCATGAGTTTGAAACATGATTTTAGGAATTTTACAAGCTAGCAATGGCCTTGTGACGGCAAGCTGTGCAGACGGGTCAACCCAGCATGCATGCAACAGTGATGGCAGTGCGAGCAGCGGCTTGTGATGGCGGGCCCCTGTCTTGTGAGGCGGCAGCGTGAGCGGGTGAGAAACGCGAGTCACCGCCGCCGAGCGGGATCTGGATCTGAAAACACACCAGGAAAACGAATCTGGGCCAAATAAACTGGACCGGCCGGTAGTACCGGCCCACCCAGGCGGTACTACCGGGCCGGTCCGGTAGGACCGGAAAATGGTCCCGGGCTAGACTGAAGATGAGTGGGCTAGAACAGGCGCATCCGGTACTGGGCCCGGTAGTACCGGACGACCCAGAAAAATATTTTTCTTTTCTTTTAGAGAATTGAATTGGCAAATATTCAAACACACATAACTTTTGATTGGTGGCTCCGATTGACCCGATTCCAATTGCGTTGGATAGAGGAGAACAAGGGCTTTCCAATAATAAATAGAGAAGCTCCCCAAGATTTGTGCACTATTCAACATAAATGCATTAGAATACATATTGCACAAATATGGAATCCTTGCTCCCCCATAAGCATTTCAAGCACAACAAATGAGAGATCAAATAAATGCTTAAATAAAATAGAGAAGCTCCCCAAGATTTGTGTGCACTTTAGAATCGTTGTATTTCAATACAAAAATGCACAAATATGGAATCCTCACTTCCCCATAAACATTTAAGACGCAATAAATGAGAAAAAAGATAAATGAGCATTATTAAATGAATTAGATGAGCTCCCCAAAGATAATGCACCAATTATGATAATTGCATTTGGGAACAAGGTGCATAATCATGGAATCCTCACTCATCCAAGTTCATTTAACAATACAAGGCATGGGAGAACAAATATGAGTGCCCAAAGATGCAAACAAGAGGAACAAGCACTCATAGGCAATTAAATTTGGAAGCCACCGAAGAATCAAAATAAATAGAAAGGTGGTCCCCAAGGATTAAAAATCAACTAAAATTATCTCCTCATATGTGTATATGTCTCTAAATGGAAAACATCACAAAGTCATATGCCAAAAAATAAATAGGCACACATAAAGAAGATTATACAAGAAAGCAGATGAAAGTCAAAAATGAAGTCATAAAATATATCAATAAGATTTTTTGCTTCAAAGCATGGCCAAAGGATCACATATGTCTTATTGTACATTAATGGACTTCAAACACCAACACACTACATATATTACAACTTTCACCAAGGGAAGGGGAGAAAGTTGGATTATATGGAGAAAGGCAACAAGTATCACAAGAAAAATTTAACTAGCAAAATCTCACTATTGCACATGAGAGAAGTTGAGGAAAATATAGGCAATAACATTGCTAGATTGACATATTTGGGATTGGAGGATCATATGCATGATTTTGTATAGTCCCAATTATATATACTCATCTCAACTTATACACATATACAATAGAGAGTTCTCTTAATACCATGGCTAGAACTATAACAATTACAAATATATTAATTCATGCTAGAAGGGAACCGACAAACGGTTGGAATCAAGATATGTGAGCATGAGAAAGAGATACTTGTCACCGAGATATAATTGGTAGGATATAGAGGATATGAATTCCTTGATCATCCTATAGCTTGCCTCAAATTTTCTTCTAAGCATCACTTCTTCAAACTTGAGAGACACGCGTCCAATATATCTCCAATGTACCTAAAACACAATTAAGTACAAGATGGTCCCCAAACATATTGGGTACAAAGTAGTTAGTGCAACTACAATACATAGGAGAGACTCCACATAATTATGTGCATATTGATATGAAATTGAATTTCATGCACAACTTAGCCGATGGGAATTGGTGGAGTTTCCCTTATATATTGGATCAAAGAAAGCAAGCATGCCATAATACAAACATATAGTAAATAAGCATGCATAAATCTTTCAAGAACCAAAAAGGAGATACAATTTGAGCAAAAACAACAAGTAAAAACGATATTGCACACAAAAGAGTGTGACAAGACAAGCGGTGTCCAAATTGTATCAAAGAACCAATTCAACACATGAAAGATTACAAGTTCAACAAATGAACTAGGCTAAGACCAAAAGAGCAAAAGATAGATAGAAATAAAAATGCTCAATGGTTTATCTCATTCTAAAATGGTCAAATCAAGAGACAAGGAATAAGACAAAACCAACTCCCAAAAAGAGCAAGGTTCCAACAAGAAACCATACTCCCCAAACTTCTCATGATGGCACAAATACCAAAACGAAAAGATTGAGGTTCCAAGCACATAAAACCCGATATGGATCAAACAAAGAAGCATAAATATGAGTGTTCTAAATAATATAGGAGAGCTCCCCCATGGATAGTGCATTATGTAGGATTTTTCTTTTGAAAGCAAAATGCACACAAATGGGATCATCACTAGTACCTACAATAAGTAAAACACAAGAGGATATCAATAAAATAAGAAGATCCAAAAGTAGCAAGGAACACATGGGAGAACACAAAACATTTACTTGGACAAAGATAGGACAATATTAAGCAAAGGCCAAAGTGAATATGATCAATCAATTCTACCATAAATTGAGTACTCATTGTCCAAAGACAAGAAGTATTGAGAATAATCTTCCCTAGGTAGTTCATTCGTATATCCAAGATCATATTCACACAAAGAAGCATATAACAAAGTATAAGAATTAAGTTTGATGCTTCGAACAAGATTCTTGGTAGCTTCCAATTGTCACACAATCACTAGTGATTATAGTAACTTGAAGCAAATGGTTTCCATGCGGATATATATATCTAAATATGAGGAAACACATACCAAGAAGCACTCTCACAAACAAGATCCAAAATATGAGCAATAAGGGCATTCAAGAAAATTGAAACTTGTATGAGCACATGTGTCACTTAGGAGCTAGATAATTATCAATATCAATTCTAAGTGACACAACCTTGAATATTCACATTTTCTAGGATTGTAATATGCACTAAGCATATGACTCCCCCATAATGTGATACTACCATAAAACCAACACGAGGCAAAATGATACAAATAGAGATAATTAATGGACATTATAAATTTAAATTTCTCATGAGAATTATACCACATAGATACTAGACAATAATCCAATATAGATACTAGGTGGTATTCCTCATGTACACACAATTTTAGGATTGTGGAATGCCCAAGCATAACACTCCCCCAAAATGGGATAATCCATTAATTTCTCACAAGAGCCAAATAAGATACCTAATATAACCAAGCAAGGCTCAAACATAAGAAACACACATACATGGTGTGCCACCTAATAATACACACATAGGCTTGATACCTCAAGATAATTAAGTGGATAGCACAACATGTACAAAAGCATGGAAGATACAAAACCAACACATGCACAAGGGGGCGAGTAACTTTCAAAGTAAAGAGTTTAGCATATGTTACTACAAGGAGGAACATTGGAAATATAATATAATTAAGTTAATCCAAATGGCTTGGCTTGACAATACTAATTGATGAAGATCCCTCAATTCTTCATAATGTAGCCAAAACTCCAATGCCCTCCAAAACACACCTATTGATCAAGTTTTGGCTTGTTGGTCCCCAACCAAGTTGGGTCCTAAGAGGTTAGTCACAATAGGCTTGGCAACCCAAATGGTTCTTTTCTTGAACCCACATTGAGCACCAACAAATTTGGCAAACACATTGCCAACCTCATCCTTACAAAGAGAATAAGCATCATTAATAATGATAGGGTTGGATGAGGAGATACCAATAGTGCATGAGGAAGAAATGTGCCCCTTCTCACGACATATGTAGCAAGTTCTACTCTTGCCATCTTTCTTCTTTGATGAAGTCACAACCGAGGAAGATCTTGAGTAGTCCTCTTAGGAAGAGGCCCATTAATTACTTGAGATGGAGCTTGAGGCCACTTCCCTTGTTGCTTCACACTAAGAGGCTTTTTCTTCAATGGGCAAGATCGAACATGGTGCCCTTCTTCCTTGCACTTGAAGCAAACAATGTTGGCTGGATTCTTGACTTGATCTTGGCCATTCTTCTTGTTGTCCTTGTGATTCAACTTGATAGTGGACTTGTTCTTGATATTGGAGTTGAATCCAAGCCCACTCTTGTAATTGGGGGATTTTTGCACACTCAAGATTTTGTTGAGTGTGACCTTCCCTTGATGACCCTTTTTCAAGTCATTCTTCAAAGAAGTGACTTGAGCCTTGAGCCTTTTGATTTCCTCTACATGGTTAGTTTCAACAAAAACACTAGAGGTAGTAGATGCTACATTGTTAGAGCAACAAGGCACGGAATGTAATTCATCACGAGATATATCATGGTTGTGAGAGGATGAACAACAAGTACTAGCACATGGCAATATAACATTTGGAGTAGATGTAGTGCTAATGTCCACATGAGGCCCACTAGATGTTACCTTTGTCACGATGGCCTCATGATCTAACTTTAGCCTACCATGGGAGACTAGAAGATCCTCATGCGAGCTCGAGAGCTTAACATGACTTTCTTCTAATTTCCCATAGTTGCTAGTTAGCAAAGCAAGTTGAGCCTTTACCTCAACATTCTCCTTCAAAGTAGATGCTTCACACGAAATAGAGTTAGTAGAACAAGCATCATCACTATTTGCAAGAGGTGAGGGCAACTTGGCAAGATCTTTTGAATATGAGGCTTTAAGTTGCTCATGTGACTCGGTGAGTTTGATGAGCTCACCCTTTATGACCCTAGAGCCATTTTTGAGGTGATCAAAATCCTCAAGGAGTTTAGCATAAGCAACTTCAAGTTCATCATTTTTAATCTTGAAGGAGTTAGCCACCGCAAGTTCTCTATCATGGTATTCCTTTACTCTAGATAATTTTAGAGTAAAAGTCTCCTCAAGAGATTCTTTGGTGGTTTGTTGTTCTTCAAGGGAGTCCTTTAGTTGTGCAACTTCATTAGCATACTCACGCTCAAGTGCAAACTTTTCATCAATTAAGTTTTCTTGCTCCTCAATAAGATCATTGCCTTCTATGGCACAATTCAAGATTTCAAGGAAGTTGGAGGAAGCAATTTTATTTTTGAAGAGAGCGCTATAGACAACCTCTCCCATTTTCTTAATAGAGGTAATATCATACTTACCTCTATAATAATCATTATCATTCTCAACCTCATCATCATCATGAGATACATTGGGATTCAAAGAGGTTACCTTTGTTCCCTTAGCCATAAGGCACATGTGAGAACCAGAGGAAGGTGATGATGAGATTGCACTTGTAGCTCTCTTCAAGACCTTGTCTTGGCCCATAGAATCTTAATTTCCTCTACATTGTTAGCAACACAAGCACTAGCTAGAGGAAATAGAAGCATTTTTATCATGGCAACAAGACAACACAAGCATATCATCATGAGATTTATCCAAGTCATTTCTATATGATATGCAAGGACTATTAACACAAGCATGTAAGAAGTTTGTAGTGCTAGAAGTGTTAAAGTCCAAAGATATATCATTGCAACTAGATAGAGATGAGGGATGACAAATAGTAAGCACACTATCCAAATTGCAATTTCTATCACCACTCACCATATCATTACCTAGTGAAAAGTCACATGTTGGTGAAGTGGTAGAGGATGAGAACTCATCTCGACCGGAAGTGGAAGCAACACAATCATCCTCAATAATGTTGGACACAACATATTTATCTTGAAGTTTTGTCCATAACTCATGAGCGCTCCAAAAAGGAATTATTGAAGAGGTAACTACATAGCTCAAAGCATTAACAAGCACATTAGAAGCTTGAGCATCGAGATATAAGTTTTTCTCATCCTCACAAGATAGATTTTTGAAATCCATAGGAGGAGAAAAATCTATATCTACAATGCGCTCCAAATTTGGGTCCATGTCCCGAAAATGAATGAGCATGCGATTTTTCCATATATCATAATTTGTGCCATCGAATGTGAACATGTCATTGTGCACTAATCCTCTAGCCGACATCTTTACTCTCAAGGGGGTGAAGCCTAAAATGAGGGACCGGGCTCTGATACCAATTGAAAGGATACGGATGTCGCCTAGAGGGGGGGTGAATAGGCGATTAAAACTTTTCCTAGAGTGACTCAACAAAGGCGGAATAAAACTAGCGTTTTACTTTGTCAAGCACAACCTAGAACAACTAGGGTTCACCTATGTGCACCAACAACTTATGCTAAGCAATACAAGCAACAAAGTGATAGCAAGGTATAGATTACTTCAAGCACGAAGGCTATCACAATGTAAAGTGCATAAGTAAAAGCTCGGGTATAGTGATAACCGAGGCACACGGGGACGATGATATTTTACCGAGTTCCTCCCAACATGGAGCACGTCTCATTTGGAGAGGGGGTGGTATCAAACCACCAACGCCACAAAAGGCCTCCCTTATTCTCCGGTGAATCTCACCCCAACGGGATCGATCCACGCTTCCACTATGGGTGCACTTGTCGGTGGCAACCGGAACCTCTCACAAGGTTGGGGCACTTCTCCATAACTTAATTGGAGGCTAGCAACAAATGCCACAAAAGTCCACAATGCCACCAAGGCCACAAAACCGTCTAGGGTTCCAAAAACCCAAGAGGGACAAGCTCCAGTGAGTAACTCAAACCAAATCCTCCGGGGAGAACTCAAACCGATGCACCAAATGCAAATGGCAAGAACACCACAAAGGTGCTCAAATACCTCACTCCCAAGTTCCAACAAAGCTACTAAAGCTATTGGGGGAACAAGAGAGGAGGAATCAAAGAGAGACACAAAATCCCCCAAAATCTAGATCCCCAAAGATGCACTCACAAAGAGATGAATCGGTTAGGTCAAAACGTGGGTTTAGATCTCCTCTATCTTCCACTCAAATATGGGAAAGAATCATCGGAGGGAAAAGATTAGGCAAGCTTCAATATCTAGAGCAAGTGTGGACAAAGTTTAGCCTAATAGATAAGAGAGCAGCTTCCTAAACTCAAAATGGACAAAGCCTTATATAGGGGCCCAAAAATTTGGCCGTTGGGGCTATTTTTCGTGACGGTCCGGTACTACCGGAATAAACCGGTAGTACCGCATGCTTCAGCAAAAATCGAGGCAGCTGCAAGTGCGCATGCGGTCAGCAGCAAGCAAGCAACAGCAGGCGGTGGGGCCAAAGCAGTGGCAGCTGCAGCGCAGCTAGGCAGCAGCGGGCATGAGCAGTGGGAGCGAGCAGCAAGCAGCAAGAGCCTAGCGAGAGGCAGTGACTAGCGCAGGCACAAGGCAGCAGCTAATTACAGCAAGGCGGCCAGCAGCGAGCGGCAAGCGGGTCAACCCAAAGATGCATGCAAAGCATGCATGGCGCAGCAACAAGTGGCGGCCTCGCAGCGAGTGGCGAGGATCGCGGGCAGGCGCGCGCGCGTGAGCGGGTGAGAAACGCGAGTCAACACCGCCGAGCGGGATCTGGATCTGAAAACGTACCAGGAAAACGAATCTGGGCCAAATAAACTGGGCCGACCGGTAGTACCGGCCCACCCGGGCGATACTACCGGGCCGGTCCGGTAGGACCGGAAAATGGTACTGGGCCAGACTGAAGATGAGTGGGCTGGAATAAGCGCGTCCGGTACTGGGCCCGGTAGTACCGGACGGCCCAGAAAAATCTTTTTCTTTTCTTTTAGAGAATTGAATTGGCAAATATTCAAACGCACATAACTTTTGATTGGTGGCTCCGATTGACCCGATTCCACTTGCGTTGGATAGAGGAGAACAAGGGCTTTCCAATAATAAATAGAGAAGCTCGCCAAGATTTGTGCACTATTCAACATAAATGCATTAGAATACATATTGCACAAATATGGAATCCTTGCTCCCCCATAAGCATTTTAAGCACAACAAATGAGAGATCAAATAAATGCTTAAATAAAATAGATAAGCTCCCCAAGATTTGTGTGCACTTTAGAATCGATGTATTTCAATACAAAAATGCACAAATATGGAATCCTCACTTTCCCATAAACATTTAAGACGCAATAAATGATAAAAAAGATAAATGAGCATTATTAAATGAATTAGATGAGCTCCCCAAAGATAATGCACCAATTATGATAATTGCATTTGGGAACAAGGTGCATAATCATGGAATCCTCACTCATCCAAGTTCATTTAACAATACAAGGCATGAGAGAACAAATATGAGTGCCCAAATATGCAAACGAGAGGAACAAGCATTCATAGGCAATTAAATTTGGAAGCCACCGAAGAATCAAAATAAATAGAAAGGTGGTCTCCAAGGATTAAAAATCAACTAAAATTATCTCCTCATATGTGTATATGTCTCTAAATGCATTGGTGGCTCCGATTGACCCGATTACAATTGCGTTGGATAGAGGACTACAAGGGCTTTCCAATAAAAAGTGGAAATATTGGTTATCACCAAGTGAGAATGTATCAAGTAATATAATGTGAGATACCTCACTTGGTGATACACCGAAAAACCACCATAAATCAAAATCGCAACAAGATATAAAAGAGAGATCCGATTTTTATGAACAAGAGCTTGTTATGGAGATTACCACAAGCTCTAAATCCACACATGGATAAGACCAAATAGAAACCAAATATGATGATGCAAGTATGCAAAGGTTTGAGCTCTTTCCGAACGATGTGATCGAGTTACTCATACGAGAGCCCCTCTTGATAGTACGACTATCTATCCTAAACCTGGTCTCCTACACACAACAAGAGACCGGCAAAAGGGAAAACCTATCAAGATTATACCTTTGCCTTGAACATTCCACTTGAGCTCGATGTAGACAGTCTTGCCCTTCTCAAGATGGAACGCCTTTCTTAATTCCTCATCACCGACCTCGCATATTGAGCTTGCACGACAAATCTTCTTTGCATTTCATCGACCTTGAAGCCAACACATACTCCAAGCGATGCCAATGGACAAATCCTACAAGTATAACTTAATACACACATTAGTCCATAAAGATTTTCATTAATTACCAAAACCACACATGGGGGCCCAACATGTTCTTTCACTTGTGGATGGCCACCCAGGAACAAAGAGATTTGAGATGTATTGTGTTGAGAAGCTTCCAGTGTAGCCACATGGCATATGGGCTCTGCCCTGACTACATAGGTTGCAAAAACTCAGACAGGCAGGCAGAAGGTGGTAGTGATGATAGTAAGGAACGCGTCTATGCTGATATGAGGGATTGTTTCTGAAAAGTCTCGTCTCGATGCATGTCGAGTCTTGTGGGGAAAGTGCACCACCTCTCGAGAGGGTAAAACCTAAGTACTTGGTCGTATCCTCGACAATGGACAATTTGAGCATCAAAGGCATTGTAGCTATCAAGGATCTCCTCATCCTAATTTATCTAAGTTAAAACTTGTTGGGTAAACAAGGGAAGCACCTGGTGTGTAACCAGTGTGCTATTTGTGTGATGAAAGGTTTTGTTAAAGAGAAAAACTATTTTGAAAGGATAGAGAAAACTTGTTTTATGCAAAGGCATGCCAAAACTCCACCTAGCCAAATATTCATGTAGATGATAGATTCTCCATGTCAATATAAAATCACTTACCAATACAATTCAAATGTATTGACCCTTGTGGATGTAACTTATTATGTTGCAGGTTTGTTTGATGTTAGTGAAGTTTGTTGAGTAGGGATTACAAGTCTACAACCAACATGATTGCCTGTGGCATATGAAGATGAAGGACTCCATGCTATATAGTTATATCTGCTGCATTCTAATTAGATAGCCAAATGAGCTATGTAAGTTGTAATGAACTATTTTATTCCTAGTTATAAGTTGTAATATGACCTTTGTTTCTTGATATTACATCTTAAACTGTGGGTGCTAGCTATTCGATCCATGGACTAGCACTTTAAACACAGGGACCTCTACCTTATCAGGTTGAGACCTCTACAGATGATATCAGAGCACTGTGTTGCCTGTAGGATTGTAACCTTAGGATTGGACAAAACCCCTTAGAAAAATTGGAGTTGTACTTGTTCAAACTTATTTACAAACAATCTTGTAAATTCTTTCCCCAACATTTTGTTTTGATTCTACATCTCTCCCATTTCTACTTGATGGACAAAAAATTCAACATGAGCAAGGACTTCAACATCACCAATTACTTCAACTTTAGATTCACCAAGGACTTCAACTTGGACATCACTAAGGACTACAAGTGAGACAAGAATAATACTCAAGACTTGGAGACTAAGGAAGCACAACTTAGGAGGAACCATCATCACCTTTGAAGATTTGTCACCAAGATGCAAGAATTTCTTCCAAGGATACCATGATCTTGTTCCTAGTGTAACAACCAAGAAAGATGGAATGATCTCAAGTGAACCCCATAGTTGGACCACCATACTAGTGTTTAGTTTATTGATCACAACAACATAAGTGGTGTAGCAAAAATATTTTGTTGCCTAAAATATGCTTGAATCTTGTTTAAGTGGAATGCATGACTGTGATTGCTTGCACATTTCCTTGTGTGATTTGTTGTGTGTGAGTAGAACTTTTCCTCTAGATATCTTTTGCCTAATCTAATCCCAATCCAACCCAAACAGATGACTTCTCCAAGAGACCACAACTCCAACATCAAGGATGGTAACAACAATCAAGAGATGCATAAAAAAGAACAACTTCTAGCAACCCAAGCTAAGTGGAATCCAGTGACAACTCAGTTTTTAGCCAACAACATTGAGTTAGACCCAACCATGCTAAAGTTCTTGGAAACCCAATCCCAATTATTGCAAAGGATGACCAAACAAATGATCAACATGAGAATCAACCCTTCCCAAAGAGTATGTGACAACCATGATATCAAGGATGATATTATAGAAGGAACTCAAGCTTGCAAAATCTGTGGAGACATAGGACACACTTATAAAGAGAAGATGGACCAATGCCCTAATTGTGAAGAGAAACATCCAACTAGACAATGCCCCGCATCTCAAGTTACATGTTTCCTATGTGAAGGAAATGATCATGCCTATCCAATGCCCCATCTATCCTATAGTTCAACAGATGAAACAAGATGGAAAACATCAAATGTTTGGAAACCTCCATGAAGGTACAACTTCTACCAAGAAGGATGAAGACAAAGTCAAACCTCAGTTTGCACCTCCATACATTGTGACCCACCATGGTGGACAAAAGAGGAAACATGGACGTTATCCTAGGAACCGTTCTAAGAACCAAGGAAGTGTTCCCACCTTTGAAGTGAAGTATGAAGAGCATGAACTAAGAGCCCTCCTAGCTTTGGAGAAACCCAAGAACAAGAAGAAAAGCCCCAAACCCAGTAAGCAAGACATTAGCCAGGTGCAATGTTACAATTGCAAGGAGATGGGACACTATGTCAATGAATGTCCAGAAAAGAAGAAAGGCCAAGAAAACAAACAAGAGATTGTGATACCAAAGATAAAAGAGGATATTATCCAAGTGATGTGCCACAAATGCAAAGAGATAAGCCATTATGCATCACATTGTACAGAAAATAAGAAGAACAAGACAAGCAAGCCTGTGAAAGATCTCAACCTTGTCACATGTTTCAAGTGTGAAAATAAGGGACACTATGCAAACAACTATCCAGAGAAGTTACATCAAGACACCAAGTAAGCCAAGATGTAATCTAGTTAAAAATCTTTTAAGGGTGGTAGTACCCTAGTTGTATTGAAGCCAACTTGTAACCTCTAGCCTTCCCGAATCTTAGGAAGAGATTCCTTTTAAGGGTGGTAGTCTGTCACATCCCAAAATTTTCCAAATTTTGAAATGTGAAAAATAAATAAACAAAATAAAACAAATGTTGAAATTTAGGCTGAAAAGAAACTTTTTGCTTCTAAATGGAAACATCAAAACCCTAACTGAACAAATTTTATTGAGAAAACAACAAACAAATATTCAAAAGATCAAATGCATTCATCTTGAATTTAAACACTTGGAAAAGTTAAACCAAAACCCTAAACCCTAAAGAAAGAAAATCATTTCCAAGATCACTCCAAGACTATGGCTTTGTCCCATATAAGAGTTTATCAACAAACATTTCTAAATAATCAAAAATGATAAACACAATATTATAAAACCATAGAAATTGGGTTCATTCTATTTGGAGCCATGGATAAAAACTTATGAATTTAATAATATAAAAGGAAATAATTTCCAAAGGCTAATAAAGCTCCTAACAAAAATCAACACTAAATTGTGAGCAAAGTAATCCTAAAAGGATTTAAAAAGATAAACAAATATTAAATAAAATTATACAAAGTGGAATCAACATATTTGGAGTTATAAATAAAAAGATATGACTTTTATAAGGAAATAAATAAATAAGAAATATTTAAAAGACAATTTAAATTTTGATCAAATCCATAAGCAAATATAATAAAGGTAATTCAAATAAAATAAAAGAATAAATGATTATTGAAATAAAATTTTATGGGTTTAAAACCATATTCAAATTTTATTTGAATAAAAGACAAAATGCTTAATTTAAATAAATATTGAATCACAATAGAATATTTGAAATAATTCAAAGTGGACTATTTAAACATACTATTAAATATTATAAACCTACTGAAAAGGTTTTGCAAAAATTTGGATTCAATTGAAGCTTGAAACAAATTAATTGAATGAAAACAAAAAATAGAAATAGAAAAAGAAAAAGGAATCAGAGAAGAAAAAAATAGAAAAGAAATAGCCCAACTAAACCTACCAAGCACCCTAGCCCAGCAGGCCCAGAACCAGCTCACCCGGCACATTCCCTCTCTCCCCATAGAAAATTTTTCTACCACGGCGTCTACCCTCACCCCCACTGACTTCGCGACCCCACCACTGCCACCTCATCATCATCCTCACCCGCGGTGACCATGCCCTCTTCCCCCGACCGTTTCCTGCTAGATTTCCTCGGTGTAAACTCGCGTAAACGCCGTAGTAAATCGTCCCCGCAAACATGCCTTTTGAATCTCCCCTCTCTCCTCTCTCTTTCCCCTTAGACGCCACACCATGAGAGCCACCAAGCTGCGCTGATTTTTGCTTGCCCCGCCGCTGTCACCGACGAATGACAGCGCCAATTCCGGCGAGCTCAACCCTTCCCCTACCCCCTAGCTCCCACGAGCTTTATCGCAAAAACCTTCCGCACCTACTGCCGTACTCTGCTTGCTCGTGCATGCCCCAGAGCCTCGCCTCCGTCCTCACTCGTGCGCCACCATCGTCTGCCTCATCTCTGGCGAGATTTCCCAATAGGTTCCATCCTCCCCTCACTCTCTGGATGAAACTCCTGCACTTGCCATTCCCTTGCGCGTCTAACAGCACTTCTTGCTTGCCTTCTCGTGCCTCGTAGCACCGCCAACAACTGTAAGGTTCCCAACCTTTAATAAGGTAGAGATCCCTGTGTTTACAATGCTAGTCCCTGGATCAATAGCTAGCATCCACAGTTAAGATGTAATATCAAGAAACAAAGGTCATAATACAACTTTATAACGAGGAATAAAGTAATTTATTACATCTTACATAGCTCATTTGGCTATCTCATTACAATGCAGCAGAATATAGCAATAGCATGGGGTCCTTCATCTTCAAAGTGCCACAGGCAAACATGTTGGTTGTAGACTTGTAATCCTAATCAATAAACTTCACTAACATCAAACAAACCTGCAACATAAAAAGTTATAGACACAAGGGTCAATACATTTGAATTGTATTGGCAAGTGATACTATGGTAATATAGTGGAGTCTATCATCTATATGCATTTGGCTAAGTGGAGCTTAGGCTTGCTTTGCTCAAAATAGATTTTTCCTTATCATTTGAAAACACTAAGCTTTTGCTTGACAAAATCACCCAAGGCATCTCCCAATAGAAATTGCTGATCCTTTAACCCTTGTTCAACCATAAAGTTTTAACTTAGAAATTTGGATGAGGAGATTCTTGATAGCTTCCATGTCTTGATGCTCAAGTTGTCCTTTACCAGGGACATGGCTAAGTACTTAGATTTTACACTCTGCAGAGGTGGTGCACTTTCCCCACAAGACTTGGTTTCACCAAGACAAGATCTTTCAGAAGCCTTCCCTTAGACCAGAATGGACGCGTTCCAACCTATCATCCCCTACCACCAACTGTCCATTTGGCTAAGTTATTGCAACCTATATGATCCAGGCAGAGCCCATAATGCCAAGTGGCTGCACTTGAAGCTTCTCAACGTTGGACATCTCAAATATCTTTGTTCCTGGGTGGCCATCCACAAGTGAGATGCACAAGGTAAACCATAGAAACGGGCCTTGTGTAACCACTCAACACAAACCATTCCTTCCATTCCACCCAGGTGATTCATTCACTTAGTTGTTTTATTAAATAAAACACAAGTCCTTGACTTAGAAATATTCCATAGCATGAATATAATTCACCCTTGTTTTCTACTAGCTAAGCTAAGCATGATAGTAGTAGGAATCTTAACTTAGGAAATTTCTACTAAGGTTTCATCTACTAGGATTTCCCATGGCATAGTTTATACTAGCAAAAATTCCATGCAAGTCCTACTTAGAAATATCACTAATGCATAGTGAAAATAATGGGACAAAGTATGAAGCATCACTTGCCTTTTTGGTAGAGAATATAAGTTCACTCCTTGATCTTGCAATAATCACACTCTTAAAATTCCACTACAATTCAATCAAGCAAGCAAGAGTTTAATCTACCATTCAAGCAAACATCACATAAAATAATAGAAACAAGGCAATGCATGCAAGCATGCCAAAGATTTTTTTATTTGAAAAAGTGGTTTCTAATAAGTTATAAACATTCTAAAACACCTATTGGTCATTTTATAAAAGTGGCAAAACCATTTGCAAAAGATTTTACTTGGTTGAAAATGCCTTTAGCAAAGTAATAATCTATAGAGTTCATCAAAATATATTTTTAAATCATAAAACTTTGTGTTTAGGGTTAGAGGGTTTAAACCAAAACATTTCCCAAAGGTTTCCTCAAAAGGCATTTTTAATAAATAACATTATTTTTATTTGGCTAGAAATGCTTTAAATCAAAGATTTACTCTTTAGCTTTACCAAATACATTTTCAAATCCATGAGTTGGTTTCTAAGGTCAGTAGGTTCAAAATAATCCATTTTCCAAAGATTTTATCACAAAAATAATTTTAGAATGGATTTTATATTCTAAATATGCCTACACAAGTGTCTGCAAAAACAATCATTTTAACAGAAGCAATTAACTAAACAAAGTGCATGGTTGGAAATTACTTGTATTGATGATTCCATCGATATAAAATTTGCAAAATTTGGACATGTGGATCAAAAGTTATGCAATTTACAAAATCAAACATCTAATAGATTAGTTTCTGTTTTTAAAACGAAAGGCTGTCCACGTGGAGCGATTCTATTGGTCAATAACGGTTCGCGTGGATCGACCTCTCTGGTGCGTTGGATCTAACTTAATCGCATGACACAGATCGCAGGATACCTCTTCGCTTAGATTCTATTGTAGTCACTGGATCTACATCCTACGGCTCATAGCGACTGACCATCGAGTGGCGGCGCTGGCGGCGGCAAGTGGCGGCGCGCGCTCTTACTACGGCGTCGCGGCGACTACAGGAAGCAAGGGAAGAAGGGGAGGGGTTTACCAGAATCGCAATAGCTTGATGATGCTCAACGTGGTTGTAGGAGAGTAGGGGGCGCACGGGGTGGTCGACAATTGCTCGCCAGAGTCGTTGTCACCGTCGGTTGCGCTTAGACGTCGTTGATGGCGAAGCTACAGAGCACGCCAGAGAAAAAGGGGAGCACGGTTAGATGCACAGAAGAGTGGGGAGTATTGGAGCATCAAAGAGAGAGGGCGGCGCGGTCGGATGTTACCAGTAGAGCTCGTCGGAGTGGAGGCGGACGGCGGAGGCGTAATGTCGTTGTCGTAGTCGAGGCTATGGTGCTCGCGTGGATGAGCGGGAAGCACAGGGAGATGCAACAGAGGCTGGGGAATGTGCTCGTGTGGTCGAGGGGGCGAGGGGCGGTGGAGGATGGCCGGAATTTGAAGAAGGTCTCGTCGAAGCAGTGAAGGTGCGTGCTCAAATTGTGGCAGCCTGGGGGCGAGGAGAGTCTGGCGAGTGAGGGAGATCAGAGAGGGGAGAATGGTGCTTAAATGCGCGAGGTCACGGGCTGAATCAACGCGTGGTTAATGAGAAATCAAACGCGCCATCAATCGGCAAAAACGGCGACGAGGGCGTGGTCTTCGCGGGGAGGAAGAAGACTGGCAAGTGGGGCCTGTTTGACAGCGAGTGAGAGAGAGAAGGAGTGGGTCCAAGCCGTCAGCATCTGTGTGGGTGTCTTTCTGAGTGAGAAATGATTCACTGCGGGGAGTGTGGGAGTGGGCTGGACTGGGCTAGCTGGGCCAGGTCTGGTGGGGCTTCTCTGTGTAACATCCCTAAAATCATGCTCCAAACTCATGCATATCATCCATGCATCCATGATCATATGAATCTCATTTCAAACAAAACATTTCAAAACAGAAGCATTTATGCTTATTATTTCATGTAAGTTTCCTCTAGCCTTAATGCTATCTTACAAAGAGAAGAGTACTTGTTTTGGTTCAGTAAGGTTTGAACTTTAAACTTAGGCACCAACAAAAGTTTGAACAAAGTTTCAAAACGAAATGAGTAAATAAAAACCAATATTATGCCTATTGTATATATATCATAAAGGCTTGGTTTTATTTTTATTTTCATTTGATCTAAGTGTTTTTAGTAAACAGTAGTGTTTGGCACACATTTGAGTGCAAGGTTTGCTAAATAAAAACCTAGAGAAGATTTGAATTCAAACTCATTTGATTTGGAATTGAAAATCATTTCAGAAAATCAAAACAGAAAAAGAAAAGGAGAAAAGAAATGGAAAAAAAGCCAGCGCCACCTATCTGGCCCAACTACGAATCCAGCCCACTAAGCCCACCCGGGTCCCCCCTCTCTCTCTCACTCGCAGACGAGCCCACCAGGTCACTGACCACACGACCCCACCCCCTCTCTGTTTCACTCGCTGACTGGTGGACCTCGCCAGCTCATCCTCATCTTCCCCAAATCGCGCCCACGACCACGTCGTCGGCCGTTTCCTCCGCCCTTCACTGCCGCGTTGATTCCTCGCTTAAATTCCCTTGATACCGCGCGCGATCCTCGCCCCCGCTCTGGCTATAAGACCACCTCCCCCACGCGGCCATTTCCCCCAACAAAGCCAGACAGATACGCCCCCAGGCTGCCCGCAATCGCCCTTGCGCCGCCGCAGACAGAGCAACTCCGGCGACGAATCTCGGTGAGTACAGACCGCCCCTCTGCCTCTAGTTCAAACCACTGTGACCAGCATGACCTTGCGCGTTCGCTAATGCCCTCCGTTTGCTTTCTCATGACCCAGAGCGACGTCTTCGTTCTCACCCGCGAGCACCTGAGCCGCCGCTCGACTCCGACGTGCGATTCAGGTAAAATGAGACCGCCCCTTGCCTCCTCTTTGATACAGTCTTGATCGCCAGACCCTTGCGCATCTCCTAAACCATCTGGCTCTTGCTAGGTCGACGCAGAACCCCGGCAACGTCTTCGACAGCAAGCAACTGACGCCGCCCGCAACTTCGACGAGCTCCAGCGACCATCTCCGTGCGCCCCTTGCCAAACCATCGCCACCTTGAGCATCGGCCTGCGGCGAGTAAGCCTAGCCCCTCTCCGCGACCTAGAAAGCCGGTAGCAACTCTGACAGAGGCGCCTCCGCCTGTCGCCGCCGCTAGCGCCGCCACTGGATGGTCAGGCTACTTAGGATCGTTAGATCTAGATCCTGCGGATACGATGGAACCTGGGCGAAGCGGTAAGATTGGATCTGGGCCGCGCGATTAAGTTAGATCTAGCGGCTCACAAGCGTGATCCAACGCGAAGCGGTACCGGCCAATCAGATTAAGACGTGTGGCAACAGTTTAGATTTAAAAACAGGAATTGAATCTATTAGATGTTTGACTTTGTTTTAGCTATAACTTTTGATTCCCACCTTAGAATTTGACAAATTTTATATCATTGGAATCAGGAGAACAATCCCTTTCTAATTATGCAATGTTTTTAATGTTTTGCTTCTGTTAAAATGGTTTTATTTACAGAAACATGTGTAGGGATAATTTTAGTATATGAATTGTTTGAGAAATGTTTTAAGGTTTAAATAAATGTTGTTGGGCAAGTTTTTAACTTGTTTATGAACCAGTTCTATACACTTGATTTGTTGAGATTTAAAAATCATCACATATCATATTGCATGCATTCATATATTTTTGTTTTATATGTTTTGTATGTGATTTGTGGCTATGATTCTTTGTGTAGATTTTGGTGCCAATAGTGATTGTGATTGTGAGGAGTGTAGCTACTCTCCAAACTACCAAGGCAAGTGGTGCTTCATGATATTTTTATCCTTATGTTTTCTACTAAGCATTAGAAATATTTTGCTAGTCTTGCATGTTATATTTTGCTTATATGCCATGTTGGGAAATCCTAGTAGTTGTAGAATTGCTAGGAAAATTTCTAAGTTAAGATGCTTTCTATGCCATGCTTAGCCTAGCTAGTAGCAACCAAGGGTGGTGAAATATACATGCTATGATGAAAATATTTCTAAGTCTTTGGACTTGTGTTTTGCCTAATAAAACAACTAAGTAAATGAAACACCTGGGTGGAATGGAAGGAATGGTTTATGTTGAGTGGTTACACAAGGCCCATTTCTATGGTTTACCTTGTGTATCTCACTTGTGGAAAGACACCCAGGAACAAAGAGATTTTAGAGGCCAAATGTTAAGAAGCTTGTAGTGTAGCTACTTGGCAACATGGGCTCTGCCAGGATCACATAGGTTGCTAGAACTTAGCCATTTGGACAGTTGGTGGTAGCGGGATGATAGGTTGGAACGCGTCCATTTGGTCTAAGGGAAGGCTTCTGAAAGGTCTTGTCTTGGTGAAAATCAAGGCTTGTGGGGAAAGTGCACCACCTCTGCAGATGGAAGAATCTAAGTACTTAGCCATGTCCCTGGAAAAGGACAACTTGAGCATCAAGACATGGAAGCTATCAAGAATCTCCTCATCCCAATTTCTAAGTAAAACTTGTGGGTGAACAAGGGTAAAGGACCTCAATTTCTATTGGTGGTTCCTTGGGAAAAGTTTTGACAAAGAAAAACTTAGTGATTTCAACTAATAGGCAAAACCTATTTTGAGCAAAGCAAGCCAAGCTACACTTAGCCAAATTTCATATAGTATCTAGTCCACCTAAATTATACTAAGGTATCACTTGCCAATACTATTCCAATGTATTGACCCACTGTGGCAGTAACTTGTGATGTTGCAGGTTACTCTGATGAGGATTAGGAGTCATGAGTCTACACTCAACATGTTTGCCTGTGGCACATGAAGATGAAGACTTTTATTTATTTACTTATTTAAACTCTTGTACTAGGCCTGTGGCCTTGGAGTTGTAAAGAATATGTTTGTCTCTGGAATGACTGTAATAATGACCTTTGTTTCTGTGTACTTCATCTTAAACTGTGGATGCTAGCATTGATCCAGGGACTAGCGTTGCAATCACAGGGATCCTTTTCCTTTATAAAGGAGGGATCTTACAGATGGTATCAGAGCACTGTGTTGCCTGTAGGATTATGACCCTAGGATTGGAAACCACTAAGGAAAAAATTTCAACAACTTCGACACTTGTCTATTCTTCTCGTAAACTTTTCTAATCTTATTTCTCATCTCTAATTGTAGATGAACTCCATCAACGAAGCCGTAAGGAAAGGATCACTCATGACAATGACTTTGGAGTGTGAGACAGAATTCCCCAAGGCTCTCAAGGACCTCATGGTTGCAATGGAAATACATGGTGCAGCTGTGTACAAAGGTTTTCCTGTGATGGATGAAGGAGTTGAGTACTAGTGGGTGCAACTTCACTTGTATAAAAACAAGGAAGACAGCCACAAAGAATCAGGATTCTGCATGTTCACCAATTCAGTGATGCACCCTACATTCTTTGACTCAGCAAGGGATGCAGCTTGGAAGACCATCAAAGAACTTGGTGAAAGAGTCAAGTGCAGAATGTTCAACATCCAAAATAGCCTAAAAGAAGAGAAGAAACATACCCAAGAGTTGGAGGCTACCAACCAAACCTTAAGAGGAGACATTATAGACTTAGTGATGGAGTCATGTGCTCAATATAGAGTGATTGATTCTAGAAATATTGTGTTAGCCAACATATCCAGTGAGATAGGATTGTAAGCGTACTTCGTTAGTTGGACCACCACTTATCACCTTATTTTCCAAAAGTTGTTTAAAATAAGTTGAACCTTGGTTGTTGTAATGGATCCATGTATGCCATGACTTGTGTGTTTTGATTTCCAAGGATATGTATGTGATGCTTTGCCTTGTGTTTTATCTTAAATTGTGTTGTTCTAACTTTTTCTATCTTATAAATAGATGCCTAATGTTACCATCAGCACTGTTGAGGAGTTCCAGGGAACTCTCTTTGGTCCTCGTATTATTGAGCTCACTACTTTGCTCAATCTCCCTCTTCCTACCATCATGGTGCTTCCCCTCACCAAGTTTGAGAGGAAAGACCTTTGGGGTTTCAAGGTCAATCAGCCGGACGCTGGACCGAGCCTACCACGGAGGCTATCATCTTCAAGCTCATGCACGATGACAAGGAGAGGCCTTGATGTAGTCATGCAGGATCGATGGGGCGCCTGCTAGGGAGACACTCTCGACAGTTAGAGGTACTCACTTCCACGTCTTTGGTAGGCGTGATGAGGATGGAGAGGCCATCGACTTCGAGGACACCGAGGGAGACAACGGAGCCGATCTCTATACCTCCGGGACTTAGAGGCTCACATTAGGCACGTGGACACGTCGACCAACGTCATGCTCAACAATGACGAACTCTGTGCAGCTTCGTGAGAAGGACAAGCTCTTATGGAGCAAGATGAGATAGTCAAGGAGATGGAGGCAAAGTTCGAGAGAGCGAGAAAGTTCAAGAGTCAGGAGAAGCGAGTCCAGGATAGGAACAAGAGGATTCGGGACATGACTGAAGAACTGCAGGCCAAGGACTTCAAGCTCGAGCATCAGCAGATGGTGATTGAGAGGCTTCATTCTCAGAAGAGGGCTCTCAAAGCCAAAGTAGAGACCTTGACCTCCAATGTCGAGGAATACAAGACCGCTATGGAGAATGCAGGTCTTACCTTTGTCGAGGAGGAGGTTGATGCCGAGGAGTAGAGTTGACTACTCATTTATCATTTAATTATCATACTTTATTTGTGTCACAATGACCATCCAACATGTGGATGGCTTGTTATTGGTGTGTTTACTTTGCAAACTTGTTATCTTGTTGTTGAACCTTTATTATTGTGATGCATGTTTGGTGATTGTTTATGTGATGTATTGTGCATGAAAGCATCTATGGGTATCTCATTCTTATCTATGTTGAACAAACCACAGATGCCTCCTCGTCATGCCAATCCCAACCCCAACAACAACAACAACATCACTCCTGAGATGCAGCAAATGATGACAGCTCAGACTCAGCTGATGCAAATGATGACGATGTTCATCCAGAACCAAAACAACAACAACAACAACAACAACAACAATAACAACAACAACAACAACAACAACCCACCGGGTTTTGACATGCTTACCAGGTTCTTGAGATTGAGGCCAGCAAAGTTCTCAGGAACAACTGATCCCATGGTGGCCAATGATTGGCTACACTCTGTGAACAAGGACTTGGTAACTGTAGTGATGCGAAAAAGTCAGTTGCAAAGACATTTGCTGGAAGGACTAGCCGCCACTTGGTGGGATAACTTCCAGATCACCACTCCCATAGAAGATGTGACATGGGCTATCTTTGAGGATGGCTTTCGTACTGCTCATATCTCATCTGGAGTGATGAGTCTGAAAAAGAAAGAGTTCCATAATCTGAAGTAGCGCCACCGCAGCGTAGCTGAATATATTGAGGAGTTCAACAATCTGGCGCGTTATGCACCGGATGAAGTTGACACCGATGCTAAGAGGAAGGAAAATTTTCTTGAAGGGCTGAATGATGAACTGAACTTGCAGCTATTAGTAGCCTATGTTCCCACATACCAGTCTCTTTGTGATAAGGCTGCTATTTTGGAGAACAAAATGAAGCAAGTTGAGAGTACAAAGAGAAAGCACTCGGACAAGCACAACTCGGGATCGTCTCACAAACGTTCCCATTATGATGATAGTGGAAGCTCATGATCCCACAAGCATGGGAAATTCAACAAGCACCACAACCGCCATCATGACAACAAGCATCACCGTAGTCATGACAATTACAAGTACAAGAACCACAAGGGTGGATATAAGAGCCACCACCGTGGTAGTGAAAGTGGCAGTGGAAGCCAGCCTGTCAAGAGAGACATTAGTCAGGTTGAGTGTTTCAAGTGCAAGAAAATGGGGCATTATGCAAATGAATGCCCAGAAAAGAAAGTTGAAGGACCCAACAAGCCCAACCCTTTTCAGAAGGGACAAGTGAACCACATCAATGTGGAGGAAATCTATGAGGAGCCTGATGCTGTTGCTGGTAAGTTCAAACTCAATTCTGTTCCAGCATTTGTTCTCTTTCATACTGGTGCATCTCATTCATTCATATCAAGAGCATTTGTTGAAAGAAATGAACTACCGGTAGAAACTATTGGGTGTCCTATTAAAGTAAGTTCTCCTGGCGGGGAAATGATAGTGAATTCAGGATGTCATGATCTAGTCATAGAGTTTGGGAAGTATAAGTTTCCCGTTAACTTGATAATCCTAAACTCCCAAGGTTTGGATGTCATTTTGGGAATGGACTGGATGACTAAGAACAAGGGAGTGATAGATTGTGCCAACCATACTGTCTCACTCACAACTCCAGAAAATAAAAGGATCAGATTCAAGACCAACTTTGAAGCAAGAAGGAGTATGCTAAATTTTCTTAAGGGGGTTAGCATAGACAGTGTGCCAATTGTGAGTGAATATCCGGATGTGTTTCCGGAAGAATTGCCGGGAATGCCACCAGATAGAGATGTGGAGTTTCTTATAGATTTGATACCAGGATCTGGACCAATAGCAAAGAGACCATATAAGATGTCAGTTGATGAACTGAAAGAACTCAAGAAAGAACTTGGAGAACAGTTGCAGAAAGGATTTATTCAACCAAGTTCTTCATCTTGGGGAGCCCCAGTTTTGTTTGTGGAGAAGAAAGATAGAAGTCAAAGGTTATACAGAGATTACCGTTCACTCAATGAGGTGACTATCAAGAACAAATACACTTTGCCAAGAATAAATGACTTATTTGATCAGCTAGAAGGAGCTTGTGTGTTCTCAAAGATTGATCTCCGGTCAGGTTATTTTCAGCAGATAAGAGAACAAGATATACCTAAAACAACTTTCACTACAAGGTATGGATTGTATGAGTATACCGTGATGCCATTTGGTTTGACCAATGCTCCAGCATACTTTATGAATATGATGAACAAGGTGTTCATGGAATTCCTTGATAAGTTTGTTGTCGTTCTCATCGATGACATTTTAGTCTACTCCAAGAGCAAAGAAGAGCATGAAGGACATTTGCGTTTGATACTTGATAAGCTTAGAGAGCATAAACTGTATGCCAAATTCAGCAAGTGTGAATTTTGGCTAAATGAAGTTGGTTTTCTTGGACACGTTGTGTCAGGAGATGGTGTAGCAGTTGATCCTGCAAAAGTTTCAGCTGTAACCGAATGGGAATCTCCCAAGTCGGTGAAATAAGTTCGTAGCTTCCTTGGCTTAGCAGGTTACTACAGAAGGTTCATTGAGAATTTCTCCAAGGTAGCAAAACCCATGACAGAATTGCTTAAGAAAGACAAGAAATTTGCTTGGTCTGAAGGTTGTGAACTTAGCTCTCAGGAATTGAAGAAGAGACTTGTGACAGCACCTGTCTTGTGTATGCCAGATTTGGAAAAAGATTTCCAAGTATATTGTGATGCATCTCATCATGGTTTGGGTGCGGTACTTATGCAAGACGGGAAAGTTGTGGCTTATGCCTCGAGACAACTCAAAACTCATGAAGTGAACTATCCTACTCTTGATTTGGAGTTAGCCTCTGTTGTCCATGCACTCAAAACATGGAGACACTATCTTTTGGGAAAGCGATGTGAAGTGTTCATAGATCACAAGAGTTTCTAGTATATCTTCACCCAGAAAGAAATTAACATGAGACAAAGAAGGTGGCTAGAACTCATCAAGGACTATGACTAGTTTGCAATACCATCCCGGTAAAGCAAATGTTGTAGCGGATGCTTTAAGCCGTAAAGTTTTTGTGAATGGCCTTACCAAGGGAGAATTGCCCGATGATTTGTGTGCCCAATTTAGAGATCTCAGATTGGAGATTGTGCCTGAAGGACATCTCATGTCTTTGGATGTTCAACCCACTCTGTTGGACAAGATCAAGGAAGCCCAAAAGATTGATAAGGAAATTGAAGAAATTAAAGAAAAGATTGGCAAAGGAAAAGCCAAAGGATTCCATGAAGACGAACATGGTACTTTATGGCATGGGAAACGTATCTGTGTTCCACAAGATCCAGAGCTTCGGAAACTGATTTTGCAAGAAGCACACAACTCACCGTACTCCATTCATCCGGGTAACACCAAAATATACATGGACATGAAGGAAAGATTTTGGTGGAATAATCTCAAGAAGGACATCGCCGAACATATTTCTTTGTGGGATGTGTGTAGTAGAGTGAAAGCGGAACATCAGAAACCAGCAGGTTTGCTTCAACCACTACCTATTCCTGATTGGAAGTGGGACAAGATTGGTATGGATTTCATTACCGGATTACCAAGGACCCGATCAGGATATGATTCTATTTGGGTAGTAGTGGATCGCCTAACTAAAGTGGCTCATTTCATACCCGTGAAGACAACCTATACAAGTGCTAAGTTGGCCAAGATCTATATGAGTAGAATTGTGTGTCTACATGGAGTGCCCAAGAGTATTGTGTCTGATAGGGGAACTCAATTCACTTCCCATTTTTGGAGACAGCTACATGATTCATTGGGAACGAGGTTGGAATTCAGTACTGCTTTTCGTCCTCAAACTGATGGACAAACAGAAAGGACTAATCAGATTCTTGAAGACATGTTGAGGGCATGTGTCCTAGACTATGGAGCGAGTTGGGACGAAAGTCTGCCTTACGCATAATTTTCTTATAACAACAGCTACCAAGCCAGCATTGAGATGGCACCATTTGAGTTTCTCTATGGGAGAAAATGTACCACCCCATTGTTATGGAATGGTGTGGGGAAAAGAAGTTTGTTCGGACCAGAACTTATCAAAGAAGCCGAAGAGAAGGTCAAGTTGGTTAAGGACAGATTGAAGATAGCACAGTCCCGACAGAAAAGCTACGCATATCCTAAGCGTAGAGAAGTCACCTACGAAGTTGGTGATAGAGCTTATCTTAGAGTGTCACCACTTCGTGGAGTGAACAGGTTTGGTGTCAAAGGGAAGTTAGACCCAAGATATGTTGGATCATTAAAGATTCTGAGTCGTAAAGGAGAATTTTCATATGAAATTGAACTGCCAGAGTCTTTGTCAGCTGTTCATAATGTGTTTCATGTGAGTCAGCTTAAGAAATGTCATCCAGAAATGGAAGAAACTTCTTTGAAGGATACTATACCTTTGGAAGAGGTTCAGTTGGAGAGTGACCTCACTTATGAGGAGAAACCCATCAAGATTCTTGAGACTGCAGAAAGAGTCGCACGGACTAAGACTATCAAGTTTTGCAAAGTTCAGTGGAACCATCATTCCGAAGAGGAAGCAACATGGGAAAGAGAAGATGATCTTCGGAAAGACCACCCTCACCTATTTGCTAGCCAATCCGAATCTCGAGGGCGAGATTCACCTTAAGGGGGTTAGATTTGTAACATCCCTAAAATCATGTTCCAAACTCATGCATATCATCCATGCATCCATGATCATATGAATCTCATTTCAAACAAAACATTTCAAAACAAAAGCATTTATGCTTATTATTTCATGTAAGTTTGCTCTAGCCTTAATGCTATCTTCCAAAGAGAAGAGTACTTGTTTTGGTTCAGTAAGGTTTGAAATTCAAACTTAGGCACCAACAAAAGTTTAAACAAAGTTTCAAAACGAAATGAGTAATTAAAAACCAATATTATGCCTATTGTATATATATATCATAAAGGCTTGGTTTTATTTTTATTTTCATTTGATCAAAGTGTTTTCAGTAAACAGTAGTGTTTGGCACACATTTGAGTGCAAGGTTTGCTGAATAAAAACCTAGAGAAGATTTGAATTCAAACTCATTTGATTTGGAATTGAAAATCATTTTAGAAAATCAAAACAGAAAAAGAAAAGGAGAAAAGAAATGGAAAAAAAGCCAGTGCCACCTATCTGGCCCAACTACGAATCCAGCCCACTAATCCCACCTGGGTCCCCCTCTCTCTCTCACTCGCAGACGAGACCACCAGGTCACTGACCACATGACCCCACCCCCTCTCTGTTTCACTCGCTGACTGGTGGACCTCGCCAGCTCATCCTCATCTTCCCCAAATCGCGCCCACGACCACGTCGCCGGCCGTTTCCTCCGCCCTTCACTGCCGCGTTGATTCATCTCTTTAATTCCCTTGATACCGCGCGCGATCCTCGCCCCCGCTCTGGCTATAAGACCACCTCCCCCACGCGGCTATTTCCCCCAACAAAGCTAGACATATACGCCCCCAGGCTACCTGCAATCGCCCTTGCGCCGCCGCAGACAGAGCAACTCCGGCGACGAATCTCGGTGAGTACAGACCGCCCCTCTGCCTCTAGTTCAAACCACCGTGACCAGCATGACCTTGCGCGTTCGCTAATGCCCTCCGTTTGCTTTCTCATGACCCAGAGCGACGTCTTCGTTCTCACCCGCGAGCACCTGAGCCACCGCTCGACTCCGACGTGCGATTCAGGTAAAATGAGACTGCCCTTGCCTCCTATTTGATACAGTCTTGATCGCCAGACCATTGCGCATCTCCTAAACCATCTGGCTCTTGCTAGGTCGACACAGAACCCCGACAACGTCTTTGACAGCAAGCAACTGACGCCGCCTGCAACTTCGACGAGCTCCAGCGACCATCTCCGTGCGCCCGTTGCCAAACCACCGCCAACTTGAGCATCAGCAGCACACGGCGAGTCTGGTAAGCCCCTTTCCCCTCTCCCGCACGACCTAGAACGCTGGTAGCAACTCTGACAGAGGCGCCGCCGCCTGTCGCCGCCGCTAGCGCCGCCACTGGATGGTCAGGCTACTTAGGATCGTTAGATCTAGATCATGCGGATACGATAGAACCTGGGCGAAGAGGTAAGATTGGATCTGGGCCGCGCGATTAAGTTAGATCCAGCAGCTCAGACGCGTGATCCAACGCGAAGCGGTACCGGCCAATCAGATTAAGACGCGTGGCAACAGTTTAGATTTAAAAACAGGAATTGAATCTATTAGATGTTTGATTTTGTTTTAGCTATAACTTTTGATTCCCACGTTAGAATTTGACAAATTTTATATCATTCGAATCAGGAGAACAATCCCTTTCTAATTATGCAATGTGTTTAATGTTTTTCTTCTGTTAAAATGGTTTTATTTACAGAAACATGTGTAGGGCTAATTTGAGTATATGAATTGTTTGAGAAATGTTTTAAGGTTTAAATAAATGTTGTTGGGCAAGTTTTTAACTTGTTTATGAACCAGTACTATACACTTGCTTTGTTGAGATTTAAAAATCATCACATATAATATTGCATGCATTCATATATTTCTGTTTGTATATGTTTTGTATGTGATTTTTGCTATGATTCTTTGTGTAGATTTTGGTGCCAATAGTGATTGTGATTGTGAGGAGTGTAGCTACTCTCCAAACTACCAAGGAAAGTGGTGCTTCATGATATTTTTATCCCTATGTTTTCTACTAAGCATTAGAAATATTTTGCTAGTCTTTCATGTTATATTTTGCTTATATGCCATGTTGGGAAATCCTAGTAGTTGTAGAATTGCTAGGAAAATTTCTAAGTTAAGATGCTTTCTATGCCATGCTTAGCCTAGCTAGTAGCAACCAAGGGTGGTGAAATATACATGCTATGATGAAAATATTTCTAAGTCTTTGGACTTGTGTTTTGCCTAATAAAACAACTAAGTAAATGAAACACCTGGGTGGAATGGAAGGAATGGTTTATGTTGAGTGGTTACACAAGGCCCATTTCTATGGTTTACCTTGTGTATCTCACTTGTGGAAAGCCACCCAGGAACAAAGAGATTTTAGAGGCCAAATGTTAATAAGCTTCTAGTGCAGCCACTTGGCAAGATGGGCTCTGCCAGGATCACATAGGTTGCTTGAACTTAGCCATTTGGACAGTTGGTGGTAGTGGGATGATAGGTTGGAACGCGTCCATTTGGTCTAAGGGAAGGCTTCTGAATGGTCCTGTCTTGGTGAAAATCAAGGCTTGTGGGGAAAGTGCACCACCTCTGCAGATGGAAGAATCTAAGTACTTAGCCATGTCCCTGGAAAAGGACAACTTGAGCATCAAGACATGGAAGCTATCAAGAATCTCCTCATCCCAATTTCTAAGTAAACTTGTGGGTGAACAAGGGTAAAGGACCTCAATGTCTATTGGTGGTTCCTTGGGAAAAGTTTTGACAAAGAAAAACTTAGTGATTTCAACTAATAGGCAAAACCTATTTTGAGCAAAGCAAGCCAAGCTACACTTAGCCAAATTGCATATAGTATCTAGTCCACCTAAATTATACTAAGGTATCACTTGCCAATACTATTCCAATGTATTGACCCACTGTGGCTGTAAGTTGTGATGTTGCAGGTTACTCTGATGAGGATTAGGAGTCAT
This sequence comes from Avena longiglumis, assembly GCA_030063025.1. Lineage (NCBI taxonomy): Eukaryota > Viridiplantae > Streptophyta > Magnoliopsida > Poales > Poaceae > Avena > Avena longiglumis. The sequence goes on along the minus strand of CP125974.1, from coordinate 446,507,582 downwards.
GAGTCTACACTCAACATGTTTGCCTGTGGCACATGAAGATGAAGACTTTTATCTATTTACTTATTTAAACTCTTGTACTAGGCCCGTGGCCTTGGAGTTGTAAAGACTATGTTTGTCTCTGGAATGACTATAATAATGACCTTTGTTTCTGTGTACTTCATCTTAAACTGTGGATGCTAGCATTGATCCAGGGACTAGCATTGCAATCACAGGGATCCTTTTCCTTTATAAAGGAGGGATCTTACATTCTGTTTCATATTTTTTTCCTTCTTCTGTTATTTTTCTTTTTCCAATTCTTTTTTCTCTTTGGATTTTGTTTAATCAATTCAAGCATCCATTTGAATTCAAATTTCAACCAAACTTTGTGTATCTTCAAATACTGTTTATTATTGCATTTTAAATTCAAATTTAGAATATTTCTTTTATTCTTTTTAGGGTCTTTTAATTATTAAAAATAGGCCCTTGCATTTATTCAAATAAGGTTTAATAATGTTTTCAAACTCCATTTGAAATCTAAATCTTTCCAAATCTTTTCAGTAGGTTTTATTTATCTATTAGGGTGTCAAATAATCACCTTGAATTTTTTGGAATATTTTTAATATGATTTATGAATCATTTGAATTGGGTATTTTTTTTATTCCAATGGAATTAAATATGGGTTTTAATTCCATAAATATTTGTTTTTATTCTTTGATCCCATTTAAGTTATTTAAATGACTTTCAATCCACTTGGGTAAATTCCAAATACTATTTTCTCATGATTTAATTAATCAATTCTAATAGGGATTTTATCTTTTATCAAAATAGAAATAGAATTTGGTTAATGCCATTTTATTTTATTTAAAAATTCTCTATCCTTTTATTTTATTTGGATTTGGATTATAACTTATTCCATTTTCTTATGGATAAGGCCAAGATTTAATTTGGTCTTTAAATATTCCTTATTTAATATTTCTTTCTTTATCTTTTAAAATCCATATCTTTTTATTTATAGATCCAAACTTGGTGATTCCAATTTGTATGTTTTTATTTAATATTTATCTATCCTTTTAATATATTTAGGATTATTTGATCACCATTTGGTATGGATTTTTAGATGGGTGCTTTATTAGCTTTGTAAATTCAATTCCCTTATCTTATTAAATTCATAAGATTTTATCTATGGCTCCAAATTGAATGAAATCAATTTATATGGTTTTATAATATTTCTATTTGTCATTCTTGAACATTTGTAAATGTTTGTTGGCAAATTTCTATTTGGATCAAATCCATGGTCTTAGAGATAACTTGGAAAAGTTTTTCTTCCATTAGGGTTTTAGGGTTTTGGTTTATTTTCCAAGTGTTTAAATTTTCAAGATGCTTCCATGAAGGAAGCATTCCACTTGATTTGAATTTAGTTGGATTCAAACATTAATCAAAGTTTGTTCAAGATGAGTTTTTAAGTTTCCATTTGGAATCAAAAAGTTTCTTTTCACCTTAAATTTCAACAATTATTTATTTTGTTTATTTATTTTTCACATTACAAAATTTGGAAACTTTTGTGATGTGACAACAACAACACCCGAACGTGCCCGACGCCAACGCCAACTCCGACGAGCGATTCAAGCCAACTCTATGCACCCCTTCGCCATCCACTGCCACCTTGAGCACCACGACGCTCCTGCGAACCCGGTGAGCCCCTCCTTCCTCTTCCTTGCTTTCTAGAACCACCGGACCGCCGCTGGCAGAGCGCCACCGTGCATCGCCAGCCAGAGCCGCCAGTTCCTGGTCAAGGTGTTGTGGACCATTAGATTTAGATCTCATGGCTGTGACTGATCACTTAAACAAACATGTACGAGCTGATATGTGCCGTGCGATTCAATTATATCATGCGGCCCATGTTTATCAATCCAAACGAAACGGTATGGGCCAATTATAAACAACCACGTGGACAGGCTGTTGATTTAAAAACAGAATTTGATCTATTAGATGATTGATTTTGTAAAATCCATAACTTTTGATCTGCTTGTCCAAAAATTACAAACTTTATATAAATGGATTCAAAAAAATGTAAACTTTGCAACCATGGACTTAGTTTAGTAATGTTCTTCTAAAAAAATAGGTGTTTTTCCATAAACATTAATAGGACTATTTTGGATATAAAAATTATTCTAAAAATGATTTTGGAGTGAAACCTTTTGAAAATAGATTTTTTTGAACCCTTTGACCATAAAAACTAATATTTGAGTTTTAAAATATATTTGGTTAACACTAGGAATTATTCCTTTGGATAAAAGCATTCCTAGCAAAACAAATATGATTTAAAAAGACTATTTTTACTAACTTGTTTTCAAATGATTTTCCACTATTATAAATGACCAGTAGGTGTTTTGAAATATTTAGAACCTTGTTAGAAACCACTTTTTCAAATAAAACAACATTTGGCATGCTTTCATGCACTTCCTTGTTTTTATCATTTTTATGTGGTAAATTTTTTGAATGCTAGTTTTGAAATGTGTGCCTTGCTTGATTGAATTGTAATGAATTTTGAAGAGTGTGACAATTGCAAGATCAAGGAGTGTACCTAGTTTCTCTACCAAAAAGGCAAGTGATACTTTGGTCATCAAAAGTCTTATCTTTTCAATATTGCATTAGTGATATTTTTGTAGTATGCATGATAGGACTATATTTTTGTATATTGCTATACTATAGTAGATCCTATAGAATATATCTTGGTAGGAATATTCCTTAGTCAAGATACAAGGTTTGCTAGTATGCTTAGCCTAGCTAAAAGATTTCAAGGGTGGAATATTCATACCATGATATTATGCAAAGTCAATGGCTATGTTTTTGATTAAAAAAACAACTAAGTGAATGAAACACCTGGGTGGAATGGTAATTTCTTGGATGGATTTGTGTTGAGTGGTTACACAAGGCCCATTTCTATGGTTCACCTTGTGTATCACACTTGTGGATGGACACCCAGGAACAAAGAGATTTGAGATGTTTTGTTTTGAGAAGCTTCCAGTGTAGCCACATGGAATATGGGCTCTGCCTTAACTACATAGGTTGCAAGAACTCAGACAGGCAGACAGAAGGTGGTAGTGATGATAGGATGGAACACGTCTATGCTGAATTGAGGGATTGTTTATGAAAAGTCTCGTCTCGATGCATGTCGAGTCTTGTGGGGAAAGTGCACCACCTATCGAGAGGGTAAAACCTAAGTACTTAGTCGTGTCCCCGGCAATGGACAATTTGAGCATCAAAGGCATTGAAGCTATCAAGGATCTCCTCATCCCAATTTCTCTAAGTTAAAACTTGTTGGGTAAACAAGGGAAGCACCTAGTGTGTAACCAGTGTGCCATTTGTGTGATGAAAGGTTTTGTCAAAGAGAAAAACTATTTTCAAAGGATAGGGAAAACTTGTTTTATGCAAAGGCATGCCAAAACTCCACCTAGCCAAATATTCATGTAGATGATAGATTCTCCATGTCAATATAAAATCACTTGCCAATACAATTCAAATGTATTGACCCTTGTGGATGTAACTTATTATGTTGCAGGTTTGTTTGATGTTAGTGAAGTTTGTTGAGTAGGGATTACAAGTCTACAACAAATATGATTGCCTATGGCATATGAATATGAAGGACTCCATGCTATATAGTTATATCTGTTGCATTGTAATTAGATAGCCAAATGAGTTATGTAAGTTGTAATGAACTATTTTATTCCTGGTTATAAGTTGTAATATGACCTTTGTTTCTTGATATTACATCTTAAACTATGGGTGCTAGCTATTCGATCTAGAGACTAGCACTGTAAACACAGGGACCTCTACCTTATCAGGTTGAGATCTCTACAAGGCCCCGCTGCCACGGGCTGGCTGGACAGAAGATGTTGTGCAAGTTCTCATTGCGAGCACGCATGACTACATATGGAGCACATGCCTAGGATTGTTTAGTACTTGGATGCTTATTCTTATTTATCCGCAATGCCCTAGATCTTGAAGTTACATGTTTAGACTCGTCCATGCAATGCCCGTCCATTCATCCCTATGCCTACCGCGCTTATATCCTACTATTTGCTACTACTGCCACAATTGCTCTTGTTTTGCTGCTGTTGTTGCTTTGCTGTTGCTACTACCAAACTATTGCTACTGATAAAATTTTGTGAGAAAGAACTATTTGCTGGTGCAGCTGAATTGACAACTCAATTGTTAAGGCTTGGAAGTATTCTTTGGCTCCCGTTGTGTTGAATCAATAAATTGGGTAATACTACCCGCGAAGACTATTGTGACCCCCTATACTTGTGGGTCATCAAGTTGCTACAGTAGCTTGTGTTTTTAGTGAAAAGTCTTTCTGTTCCAAAGCTTTGCCTAAAGGTATATTATCTTTTGAATATACTAATGTTGCTAATGAATATTGTGTGAAGTTTTGTATGAAGGAAAAAAAATTCAGGTGTAGAGAAAGAATGATGTAATGAGATGAAGAATGGATAAAAGATTAAGCTTTGGGATGCCACCCCGGTGTCACCCCAAGAAATATCCAAGATGTACAAGCGTCAAATCTTGGGGATGCCCAAGGCATCGCCTTCTTCATCAATAAAAAGCTCAGGTTTGTCTAGACACTTTGTTTTTATTGTTTCATGCACAAGTTGTGTTGTTCTTGGAGCGTATTAGTTTTTGTTTGGTTTGCTTAGTTGTTTAGTTTGCTTGAATAAAGTAGTTTGGACACCTGTTCTCGTTGTGTTGTTTCAAATAAGTTGCTTGGTGTTGGAAAGGAGCAGGAAGTTTGTTAACACCCGGATTTTTAATCCCAGATGCCTGTTATGCCATACATCGCAATCCCAGGATTACCATTTTTGCGAGACATAACAGATTTGGATACCACAGTACATCATCCATTACAAACCATATATCAAATCTTACACAAATAAGGATCTCATGATCCAGTTCTTAATACAACTCAAGCAGCGGAATATGTAATAATAACTTGATGGCGTAAGCTCCATCTTCGGTCACGAGCAATGCGACGATGGGAGATGATCCTAGTTGTCGTAACCTTCACGGGTTCCATCCTCACGGTACTCGTCTTCATAGTCCGCCACGGAATAGCGAGGATAAAGCCATGAGTACTCTTTAAGTACTGCAAACTAATACTAACAAGTGAAGGGGTTTTGTAATAGGATGCTAAGCTCTAGGGTTGTTTTGCAAAAGCGATTTACCTCTACTAAGTTCGAAGCAAGAAAAGCTAGTTGAAGTTTTATAACACCTAAGTGGAACTTGAAATTCATATCACAACTCTGTTGTGGTCAAGTCAAAGTCTCAATTCATTTCACAAGTCATTTTGAAAACATCGGACGGGGAACAGTGACCACTCAACTGTCCATAATCATGGACGCTATTCGAATAGTTTGACACTCTGTAGAGATTGTACACTTTCACCACAACATTCGATACATCCGTTAGGAACAAATCCTGAATTCACCATACTCAGTATGCGGATAATCAATCATAACCTTTCAATTACACGCCCTAGTATAAGCACCTCTCCTGTGAGTTTGTCCTCCCAACCATGACCAACTGTCATCTTGGGTACTACACAGGTGGACAATCTTCACAAGGTAGCCTCAGCTCGGACCTTGGCCGTGAGGGAACCAATACTAAGGTATATAAGTTTCCAGTCAAGCCCTACCCAATTCTCGGGTATTGTGGTTGTACGGTAAAATTGGAATGGTATCGCATCCATACAACCATTAGTTTTATAAAGGGCTAAGGCTCATGCCTCAACATTTTCATCACCAAAATCATCTGGTGTTCGGAAACACATGTCAAAACATCTCAATAGAATGATCCATCATTCCATGGTTTTCATAACCATTTTTTTTTCACCAAGTATTCCCATCTAAAGTTTATCAAGATTTATGCTTAGCACTAGCATCTACAAGTGGGGGTAAGTACTAATGAGGGGTGGTAAACTAGTGGAGTTTAACTAAGTTCAATCTCATGCCTTAGGATGACATAACGATTATCTAGCTTAGGCCAAGTTTTATGCTCTTTATGCAACCTTCAATTATCTCTCTAGAATCTACAATTCACTTAAGTAAGCTCTAAGTACTAGCTTTGATAAAGAAATAAGTATAAAGCTTGTAAGTAAAACTAGGAATGGGGTTATCAAATGGGTATGATCACATATGCTTAAGGCATATAGTTGGCATGGTAATAAGCAAGTATTTGCTTGCATAGGTCAACTTGTTTAGTAAGGCTTGCATCATTATCAGTATAAGCTTGCTAATGTAGGGTATCTTGAAAGTGTTGGCTTGCCTTGTGCAGAGCAGTGGTTGAAGTTCTCCTCGGCTTCTTCTTTGTAGTATCCTCCTTCTTCCTCGTATCCTTGGTAGGTACTAGCGTCTATGAATAAATACGAGGTACACAATCACCAAACAATACTTAAATATTTTCAATCATCACACAAAAGGGTCCTATAGATGATCTAGCATCATCACTAACATTACAAGATTAAAGCTTGGTTTAATTTCTTTTATTTTCAGAAAAGTAATTTCTACTCATTAAAAAACTACATAAGATTTAATATTCTCCAAACCAAACATGGGATCATGTTGACACATGTCATCACCACACATTGCAGTACATGGGAATGTGATTTAAAGGGGTGTCATAATTTAATAAGGTTTAACCTTTTATTTTAATTAAATAAAGTGACTAGAAATGCCTATGTGGCATCCTTTTATTACTTGAACATTATTTCTGTAAGTAAACTCATATATTTTTATATATTCTAAAAGGTATGATCAAATGTGATTTTTGAGAGTTGAAATTAACTCAAAATCTATTATGGTTTAAATTTGAAAAATGTTTGAATGCAGAAAAGGTCCCGCCTTGTTATTTTTACCAAGGTTGATCTATAGATTCAAATTATTTGACTCCAATGGGCTTGGATTAAGCATTTCAAAACCTTCCTAACAAAATTGGTTTCAGTCAATTTGGTTCACTGAATCGAGCTGGGTTGATTTTTGAAACTAGGTACAGAACTGTGTTTGAATTAAAATGGAAAAAGTTAAATTCAAACGACTGGGCTGCGCGGGAACTGCTAATGGGCCGACCCATTGTCACTCCGCGGTGCGGGGCTCAACTAACAGGGGGTTCTACCAGTCAGTGGCTCTTTGAACGCCAAGCGGTACGAGGCAATCTCATCCGCACGATCTAAGTCTAATCGAACGGCTGCTACTCATTGTCCACGTCGGGCGGCGCCGGCGAGACAGAAACCTAACACGGCAGGTGGGGGTCGTCGGGGGATCACCGGGGCTCAGGTGAAGGTCGGCGATGCGGGCGAACGAAGAAGTCGACGACGACGAACCTCCTGGTACCGACAGCTCCTCCTAGGGTGGACGGAATCGACGGCTCCTCTTATCCTCTACAGCGGCGAGCTTTGGCCAAATTCCGGCGATGCGCTGCTCTCCTTGCTTCGGGAACGGGTGGAACGATCAGTGAGGTGAGGGGAGTAGAATGGTGTGAAGAATTCGAGCGGGGGAGGCCTCCTTTTATAGGCTCGACAACGAGACCGAACGGAATGGGCAGGCGACAGTGGCGACACAGCTACGGGCAGCTAGAGGCATGGCCGAGGGCGGCGATCGATCGGTGGTCTCCTGGCGATGCTCTAGGGTTTTAATGCGCGTGTAGGGGCGGTGGCAAACGGTCAGGAACGCTCGATGCTCTGCGAGGCAGAGGCGGCGTCTTCGACGGCGAGCGGTGGCTATGGGGCACGGGCTGTGAAATGGGCATATCTGGCGGTCTCCTGGGACGGTGGGGAGCATGTTGGCGGGCGGCGAGGGCTCGAGGTGGTCGGGTTGCATGGGAACGGTGCGTGCTCTGCGGTGCACGTCGGCATGGTCGACATCGGCACGGGCGCGGCATTCCTGGCAGTTCTGGTCGTGGTCTGCGAGGCAGGGCTGGTCGAGAGGGGGCGGTGAGACACGGCCTACCTCCCAGACAAGGTTGGCACGGCTAGTTCTTCTCCTAGCTTGCTGTCCACACTGGGGTGACATGGGTGCTCTCGGCCTGTTCACTATTGATGATATTGGCAAGCTTACAGTTGGGCTAGTGATTAGTTAAGTTTGCTAGATGATCTACTGAGGTTGCTGTGAGCTAGAGAGCGAACAAGTTAGGCTCAAAACACTGCTCACTATAGTGTTTTGATTTTGTTGATTTGAATCTGCAAGGTGTTTGATGAAATGGCCGCATGAATTCAAGTTTTGAATTTTGAAAAGATTTTTGGTGGGTGTGCTAGGCATGTGCTGGTGAGTCTGTAGATGCTTGGGTTTTGAAAGTTGAGCTTGTTTGAGTGGTTTTTGAAAAATTGGGATCTTCCCATATGATATAGATTCAATTTTAAACTGTCATTTAAACTATGCATTTGAATGTTTCTGGATGATCACAGGTGGGCCTTGATACTTTGTTATGAGTAATATCAAGGGGTGCAAAGATCCAAACAAGTTTCTGTTAAGTTCTGAAAGTTAGAGACAGCCAAAGTAGGCATGGGAGTTAAATTGGCCAAAGTGACCATTCCCTAATTTTGTTTGTTTTGATTTATTTGTCTTTGGGAAAAGTGTGGGGATTGTTTAGATGATGTTTATTTCACCTAAGCAAGCAAGGAAACACACAATCATGGGAATTCAAAAGAATCCAAATTGTCATTCTTACACATATGAATGGCTTCATATTTTTATTTAGAAAAGTTTTTGTTAATCCTAAATTTTGATGATTAGAGTTTTATGATTCTAGTTTAATATTTTTGGGATGTTACAAACCTTCCCCCCTTAAACAAAATCTCGTCCCGAGATTTGAAAAAGGACGAAAAGAATACCTAGGATCTTAAGAGATCGGGAAACTCCGTCCTGATGTGATCTTCGCACTCCCAGGTAGCTTCCTCTTCCGTGTGTTTGCTCCACTGAATCTTGAGAAACTTGATGCTTCGGGTTCTAGTAGTTTGGAAAGCTTCTTCCAAAATAAAGATGGGTACTTCGGGATAGGTCAGGTCATCATTGATCTCTATAGTCCGGTGATCAATATTCTTGAATACTTCAGTCTTCTCCGGGACTTCGAGACACTTGCGAAGTAATGAGATATGGAACACATTGTGCACGGTTGACATCTCTTAGGGTAGTTCCAATTGATACGACACTTATCATCGATGGTTCAGAATCTTGAAGGGGCCGATATATCCGGGGGATAACTTTCCTTTGAGTTGGAAACGCTGCATTCCTTTTAATGGCGACACTTTCAGATATACAAAATCTCCTATGTTGAAGGCGAGGTCTTGACATCTCTTGTCTGCGTAACTCTTCTGTCGGGACTGGGTTGTCTTGAGGTGCTCACGAATCTTGTGAACCTTCTCTTTCTGCCTCTTGTAGGATGTCGGGTCCGAAAATCTGACTCTCTCCTACTTCCGACCAGTTCAAAGGGGTGCGACACTTTCTTCCGTACATGAATTCAAATGGGGCCATTTGCAAACTAGCTTGATAACTATTGTTATATGAAAATTCTGCGAACGGCAGACAGTCTTCCCACTTAGATCCATATTCTAACACACATGCTCTCAGCATATCTTCGAGTATTTGATTTACTCGCTCCGTTTGTCCATCGGTTTGAGGTGAAAAGAGGTACTGAAATCTAGTCGGGTTCCTAAACCTTCTTGGACTTTCTTCCCGAATCTCGAGGTAAATTGAGTTCCTCGATCCGATACAATGTTCTTGGGGACTCCATGCAAACTAATGATTCTAGCGATGTATAACTCCGCTAGCTTCGAACTCTGATATGTGGTCTTGACAGGTAAGAAATGGGCGACTTTGGACAATATGTCCACTATGACCCAAATAGAGTCATTTCCCCTACTAGAAGTAGGCAATCCGGTTATAAAGTCCATTCCAACGGAATCCCATTTCCATTTCGGAATCTGCAATGGTTGCAACAATCCAGTGGGTCTTTGATGTCCCGCCTTGACTCGCTAACATATATCACACTTGGCGATATAGCTTCCGATTTCTCTCTTCATCTTATGCCACCAAAATTGCTCTTTCAAATCTTGATACATCTTTGTTCCTCCGAGGTGGATAGAATAAAGGGTATCATGAGATTCTTTCAGAATAACTTCTTTCAACTCAGAATCTGCTGGTACACAAAGGCGTCCTTTGTACCACAGAACTCCTTCTTCGTCTTCGGTGAATCCAGGTACTTTGCCTGTATCGATACGATGCTTGATTCCGTCAATACTAGCATTTCCTTTATGCGCCTCTTTGATTTGGCTGATCAAAGTGGGTTGAAGTTCTATGCTAGCCAAAAATCTTTCACTCACTAATTCCATTCAAAAATATTCCATCTCTTTGTGCAAGCTTGGTTGCTCCTTCAAAATCATGGAGTTCAAGCGGCACGGCAATCTGTTAAGGGCATCTGCTACCACATTGGCTTTACCAGGGTGATAGTGGATGTCCAGATCATAATCCTTGATTAACTCAATCCATCTTCTCTGCCTCATATTCAACTCCTTCTGAGTGAATATATACTTCAGGCTCTTGTGATCCGAATAAATCTCACAACGGTTTCCCATCAGGTAGTGCCTCCATGTCTTCAGGACTAGAACTACGGCTGGGAGTTCGAGGTCATGGGTTGGGTAATTTTTCTCATGTTGGTTCAATTGTCGAGATAGATAAGAGATAACTTTGCCTTCTTGCATTAGCACACATCCGAGACCGATCTTGGATGCGTCACAGTACACGTCGAAGGGCTTTGTGATATCCGGCATGATTAAGATTGGGGCTGAAATCAATATCCTCTTGAGTTCTTGAAAACTCGCTTCACATTTGTCGGTCCATTCAAACTTCTTGTCCTTCTTCAGCAATTGGGTCATGGGTCTGGCGATACTCGAGAAAATATTCTACGAACTTGCGGTAATATCCCGCCAATCCGAGAAATGCACAAACTTGGGTTTGAGTGGTTGGGGCTTGCCAATCTTCGTCATATTTGACCTTTGCAGGGTCAACGGCAATTCCTCCTGCTGATACAATGTGGCCGAGGAATCCTACCTCCTGTAACCAAAATTCACATTTGCTAAACTTGGCATACAACTGATGCTCTCTAAGGGTTCCAAGAATGGTCCTTAGGTGTAGCTCATGTTCTTCTTCCGATTTGGAATAAATCAGAATGTCATCGATGAAAACAACGAGAAACTTATCCAGGAAGTCCATAAAAATCTTATTCATGAGATTCATGAAATAAGCGGGGGCATTGGTTAATCCAAAAGACATGTACTCGTATAATCCATATCTGGTGGTAAAGGCGGTCTTGGGAATATCCTCTGCGCGAATCTTGAGTTGATGATAGCCTGTTCTAAGATCAATCTTAGAAAACATTTTGGCACCGGTCAACTGATCAAACAAATCTTCTATCTTGGGCAAGGGGTACTTGTTCTTGATGGTGACATCATTCAACTTCCGATAATCCGTACACAAACGGTTACCTCCATCCTTCTTGTCCACAAATAAGACAGGTGATCTCCATGGTGACGCACTTGGTTGAATTAATCCAATTTCCAGCATGGAATCCAGTTGCTTCTTCAGTTCTGCTAGTTCAGGCGGGTTCATACTATAGGGTCTCTGGGCTATGGGTCCTGTTCCGGGGATTAGTTCAATGATAAACTCGATATCCCGATCTGGGGGCATACCGGCCAAAACATCTGGAAATACATCGGGGTATTCGTAGACTATCCGGACTTGGTCAATGGTAGGTTTGTTGGAATTATGCCCTATAGGCAATAATAAAGATGTTATTGTTATAATTCTTGTTCATGATAAAGTTTATATTCCATGCTAGAATTGTATTAAGCGGAAACTTTGATACTTGTGTGGTTTATGAACAACACTGTGTCCCTAGTACGCCTCTATGGACTAGCTCATTGATTAATGATGGTTAAGGTTTCCTAACCATAGACATGAGTTGTTGATTAATAATGAGATCATTTCATTGGGATAATGATGTGATGGACAGACCCAAATCAAGCAGAGCAATTAGATCGTGTCATCGTGTTCATCTTTGCGAAGCTTTTTCTTATGTAAAATATTGTATTCCTTAGACCATGAGATAATGCAACTCCCTAGTATCGGAAGAAAGCTTTGAGGTCATCAAACGTCATCCTATGAGAGGGTGATCATAAAGGTGTCTCTCAGGTGATCAGAAAGTACTTGTTGGGTTGTATGTATCGAGATGGGATTTGTCCCTCCCAAGTCGGAGAGATATACTTCGGGCCCACTCGGTAATCGATATCAACACCGCTTGCAAGCACGTGGTTAAGGAGTTAATCACAAAGTGATATCGGATTACGGAACGAGTAAAGTACATGCTGTGAACGAGATTGAACTAGGTATGCCGATACCAACGATCGAATCTCGGGTAAGTAAAATATCGAGTGACGAAGGGAATATAAATATGGGATTAATTGAATCCTGGCATCTTGGTTCATCCGATATGATCATCGATGAATATGTGGGAGTCAATATGGGTTTCCAGACCCCGCTGTTGATTATTGATAGAAGATCATGTCTGCATGTTCTCAAACCCGTAGGGTCACACACTTAACGTGTCTCGAAGCTAGGATAGAATGGATAATTGGTTTATGAGTTTTTGTTCGGAGTGTTGGATGATATCCAGGACATCACGAGAGGTTCCGGAATGGTCCGGAGAATAAGATTCATATAAAGGAAAGCAGTTTTTGGATTTTGGAATTGTTTCGGAATGTCCGGTATTGTACCGGAAGGTTCTAGAAGCTTACGGAGTGGGACCAACGTGGCCCCACTTGTCGGAGGGGGCGTGGGCCTACGAGGGAGTGCCCTGGCCGCATTGGGGCAGGGGCACAAGGCCCCATAGGCCCAGCCGGCCAAAACCCTAGGGGATCTTCTAAAAGGGGGGAGACTTGCCCCCCACTCCACCCTTGTGGCTGCCGGCCGTAGGTCTTGGAGGAGGGGAAAAGGGGGCCGGCCAGCCCTCTATATAAAGAGGGCAGGGGCGCACCCTCCTCCCACCCCTCCTTGAACCCTAGCCGCCTACCTGCTGCCCTCCAGATCTCTCTCTCTCTCTCTCTCTCTCTCTCTCTCTCTCTCTCTCTCTCTCTCTCTTCCGACTGCGTGTAGGCGAAGCCCTGCCGCGGAAACTCTCCACCTTTGCACCACGCCGTCGTGCTGTAGATCCAATCTATCTCTCCACCACACTTGCTGGACCAAGGAAGGAGGAGACGTCGCGGTGCCGTATGTGTGCATCTCTCGGAGGCGTCGCCACTTGCGGTGTTGGATCGGATCGGATCGGATCGCGAGGAGGAGAAGGCTAGTATGACTACATCAACCACGTTCCATTGAACGTTCCGCTGTGCGATTTCTTCAAGGGTATGAAGATCTCATCTATCCCTCTCGTTGATTGCATCTCCTAGATTAGATCTTGGCTTTCCCGTTTGCATCCGTAGAATTTTTTTGATTTACTATGCTGCGAAACCCTTCAGTGGTATCAGAGCTAGATCTATGCTTAGATGTGTTTCACGAGTAGAACGCAACATGCTTGTCGCGGGCGTTGATGTTTTCTGTTGCAAGCCTCTTGGTGTTTACTTCTTATGACGCGGGTGTTATCGCCATATTTTGGCCAAAGAAGGAGATGGGCCGTGATCAAGATGGGCTTGGAAGATGCGTATATTCAACGTGTTGTTGGATCGGCCTAGTGCGTGGATTTGGGCTAAATTGCCCGTGTATCTTGTATCATAGTAGGTTCCGTGTTAGTTTAGGTTCCGTTTCAGTTTAGGTAAAGATAGAGTTGTAGAGTTATTCCAAAAGTAGAGAGTCTCCGGACTATAAATATGTACCTAAGGTTATCAAGAAAAAGAGGACAATCACGTTCACAACAAACCAAATCTCGGCATCGCCACCCTTGTTTCTAGGGTTTCTTTCGGGTAAGTGTCATCTGCCTAGATCGCATCTTGCGATCTAGGCGATACTACTATCGTTATCTAGTGTTACTCGTCTTGAAGCCTTGTTGATGGCGAGTAACACTACTATCATAGATTTGTTGAGGCTAGCAGTGCTTTTCGCTATAATTGTTCAAAGTTATGCTGCCTCTAGTCACCTCGCTACCTTTGCACTATTTCCCAAGTGCGAGGTAGCATCTTGCTCGATCTTTATTTAGCTGATTCGATCTGTTATGGTTGTGCCTTGCTCGCCAAGGTTTAGTTTGACATCTACGTAGTCAGGCCTTACAAGCGGGTTGAGCGATCCATGAGTGCGTAAAGACGTAGTTTACTCGCTCTAGAAGTTGTTCCGGTAATTGACGTTACGTTGGTTATTAGGCCTCCTCTAGGATTAGTATTCTTCATCTTTTGTATATACCAGGCTCAATTACGTGTAGGACGTTCGATTCGTGGTGAAAACGCTAAACTGTCGTAGATCGATTTAACTTGTAATGATAAAGCAAAACCCCATGTTATCGTAAACCTAATGCAGAACCATGGGATAATCGGCTCTAGGAGCCGATTTACAGGGAAACCTGGGAGCCGGTCACGTCTCGAATTTTACGTATACTTGTTTACCATGCAGGAAATCAATCGGAGCAATCCTTCACCTTCCTGACCAGGTATAGGTCAGGTGGCATCTCGAACCAAGCCGGGCGTGTCGGGAGTTTTGCGGGCCGTTGCCCGAGGGACCAGGGCCCACCAGCAGTTCTGGGAGCCTCCCGGCTCTTCGTGTTGCTCGTCGCTGCTCGCCGGTGAGTTTTGGCAGGCAACACATTCTGGCACGCCCGGTGGGACCTTCAACAACGTCTACATCAACATCCGACGCTGCGATGGAGAACAGACCAGTCACGTACGACGAGCTTCCTGAAGAGCACAAGGCGAAGTATGACGAGATCAGAAATCTCTTCGAAGCCGATCTCATCGGCTCTTTTGAGAGGACCCGTAAGCATGGCATCAAGTGGAGGGGGTTCTCCCCCGAGGGTGTTCTTGATGAGGTGGATCTGTCTGTTCCTTCGGAGGAGCGCACCAGAGCTCTACGACAGGAAGTCAACTACATGGTGGCTCATTCTCTGCACCGCCATTCTGAGAGCCTGGTGAACGCTTTCGAGCGGGTCGCGGTTCGCGTAGTTCAGGAGATCATGAAACATCAGTACTCTCCGTCGGGGCCCACTTTAGGGACCCACCAAGGAGAAAGACCGCTCCAGACCAGGCCACAACTGCCATTCACACTCGCAGCTCCAGAGCCGCCAGGAGCAGCGACGTACGTCGTCTACAAGGCTGGAGGCGACCCAGGCGATTGCCAATTGCTGTTTGAGCCACCTAAGGAAATCCCACATGGATATATATGCACCTACGTGCCGGACTGCAATAACATGGCACGCACCAGCCAGATTGCAACCGCAGGAGTTTCTGCGGGGTTCTGGGCGGGATCTTGAGGCGGCGTTCTGGGCAGCGATATGCAGGATGGACGCTGACAAACAGGCGTGGCTAGCCAAGTATGCCACTGGAACAAGTCATGAGAATCTAGCCCCTGCAGCTCAAACGGTGGAGCAAATCCGTACCATCTTGAGAGACCAGTTCGGCTTCGTGCCGAAGAGAAGGACAATCGGCTATTCAAAGCCGTACCCCAACGAGTTTGATCTGATTCCGCTGCCGCCCAAGTATCGGCTCCCTGAGTTCTCAAGGTTTAGCGGGTCAGAAGGGTCGAGCTCGATCGAGCACGTAAGCCGATACCTGGCACAGCTAGGCATAATTTCAGCATCGGATCAGATGCGCGTAAGGTTTTTTGCGCAATCTCTGACAGGACCAGCTTTTGGGTGGTACACCTCGCTGCCGCCTGATTCGATTCAGACCTGGAAGCAACTGGAAGAGCAGTTCCACATCCAATATCATTCAGAGGCTACCGAGGCCGGCATTGCAGACCTGGCAAAGTCTGGTGCGGGGAAAGCGATGGCGAAGTACATCCAACCGGCCAGACCGTCAAGAACCGATGTTACTCGGCTCGTTTAGCGAAGGAAGCGATCAAGGCGGTGTTGGGTCTCTCGGCACCCATCAAGGATCGGCTTTCCAAGTAGAGTACAACTCATTGGCGCATGGCCCGGCGGCGATGTATGAACAGCGCCACCCTGAGTTATACCAAGACAAGTTCAAGCGTCCGATAGGCATGGTCGATACAGAAGAAGATGATCCTACACAAGACCAGGAGGTGGCCGTGGCTGAATGGGCTCGAGGGGCAGACCCTGTGTCCTGCAAATGGGTGAAACAACAAGGGCCTGCAAAAGGGCTCGACTTCGACGTGAGCAAAGCTGAGCATATCTTCGATTTACTGTGAAAGAGAAGCAGCTGAGGTTACCCGAAGGCCATAAAATCCCCACGGCTCAGGAAATGAACGGGAGACCATACTGCAAGTGGCATCACTCGTTCACCCACACCACCAATGATCCTTGGGCAGTTCGCCATGAAAGTGGACACAAACCCATTTCCCGGCGTCAACATGGTAGAACTCAGTCGCTCCGCGAGGCGTCAACTGGATTTTTCGTTCGGTGTTAATGTGGCAGGGTCTGGGTACCACCATGGCACGCACAAGGAGGAAGGTGGTCGCTCTCAGGGCAAAGAAAGAAGAGAGGCTGGTCCATGCGACCGGCCCGGCCACAACGACAGGCGGTACTTAACAGAGGAACAGGTGAGGAGAGTGCGGTATCAGAAGCCACATTCCACGCATCTCCTTAACAAGTATGAGCGTCAGTATGATCAACGGCGCCAGCGCGATGGAGACGATGAAGGATATGAGCACCTCGCTAGGGGACCGTCAAAAGAAAAGGAAGGCGCAGACAAACATTGGGATTGTCCTTTCTTCAAGTATTGCTGGGACGCGGGAATGAGCCGATTGCCTACAGTCGACAACTGCCCGGAGTGTGGACAGCAGAAGGAGGACACGAGGCCAGTTTCAGTGTTCAAACGTTTAGGGCCTCTCCCACCTCAGAGCCGTCACAGGGAGTCCGCTCGAGCAAAGGACCTCGAGAAGCCAAGGGATGACAAGGAAGAAGACAGATATCACCGTCCAAGGTGGTGTCCCGACGGACTCAGACATACCCAAAAGCGTGAAGTGCGGCTGCGTAACTTGGAGGAAGCTGAGCCTTGATATCTCCGCTTTAAAGCGCGGCCTGATCTAGCCGTCAAAATCAGGCAGACCGTGGAAACGGGAGACCGCCCGACAAGGAAAGAGTGGCGCCACAAACCAATAAAAGCCGATGCACAGACATCGGCTGGTACAAACATGGTGTTCATACTTCCGTCAGAATTCTGCGCGCCAAGAACCGATGAGCTACCAGTGGCACAGTTCGATCGCGGCCACGGCGGTTATCTTTGAGAAGCCACGTGAGAAGGGTTACAAACATCGAAAGCCTGTACCTCACGAGGTTACATCAATGGGCAACCTCGGCCAAGATGTTGGTGGACACCGGGCGGCGATCAATATCATGCCATACTCCATGCTACGACGTTTGGGGCGCTCACCGCAGATCGATCAAAACCAACGTCACGTTAAGCGACTTCAGCGGTCGGTCTTGAAGCGCAAGGCTTGAGCGTGGATCGGCGATGGGCGGAAAACCATACCCACATCATTTTTCGTCGTGGACAGCAAAAGTACCTCTGTCCCGCTAGGTAGAGATTGGATTCACGCTAATTGCTGCATTCCATCCACGATGCACCGGTGCCCTGTCTGATGGGGACGGAGATGAAGTGGAGGTCATCCATGCAGATGATTCTATCGAGATTTCCATAGCTGGCATGAACGTCTGGGAATCAGAAGACCAAGAGCCGATCTCTGGAATCAGTTTAGACGGCTGTGAGCGCATTGAAGCTACAAAAAACGGGGTGAGGCTGGTCTTATCCACTGGCCTGACAGAGTAGAAAAGTCCACGATCATACGTGGTACGGCCGATCCTCGCGATCGGCCACAAAAAATAAAAAGCACCAATCATACGACAAGCAGATCACATAGTCATAGCAGGGAGAGGCCCTGCCATTGTAAAACAATAAGGTGTAAACCATCATTGACTAATGCAATAAAAAAGGGGGCCGATTCAGGCAATCGGCCCAAATTATTTTTGTTTTCCTCACCTACTACTTGCCCTGTGTTTAGCATCGATTTGACAGGTGACGGAAAGCTAGGGTATGGGTTTACATCCGCTGATGAACTAGAAGAGATCGACATTGGTCCTGGGGATAAGCCACGACCAACATTTATCAGCAAAAAGTTAGACCCGAGTCTGCGGGGTCCGATGATAGCCCTGTTGAAAAAATATCCAGATCGCTTACGGGACTACGTAAATGCAGGTTAGACAGAGCATCATTGAGCATCGACTCCGCTAAAAAGGATTTCGCCATTTCATCGGGCACGACAAATGAAGGCGAAATTGGAAGAAGTCAAGAAAGAGGTCGAGAAAATGTTGATGGCCAAGTTAATCAGGCCATGCAGGTATGCTGAGTGGATTTCTAGTATAGTACCTGTAGAGAAAAAGGATGGCCGGTTGCGTGTTGCCATAGATTTTCGGGATCTCAGAGCTACCCAAAGGATGAGTATCCGATGCGGTGGCAGAAACGTTAATCAACGCAGCGGCTGGTCATAATATCTTGAGCTTCATGGATGGCAATGCCGGTTACAACCAAATTTTTATGGCTCCAGAAGACATACACAAGACTGCATTCAGAGTCCCAGGTTCGGTGGGGTTGTTTGAGTATGTAGTCATGACGTTTGGACTGAAGAATGCCTACGCCACGTACCAAAGGGCCATGAATTATATTTTCCACGATCTGATCGGCAAGCTGGTGGAAATCTACATCGATGACGTGGTGGTCAAGTCTGCTTCAGTGCAAGGACACATGGACGATCTACAACGCGTCCTGGACCGAACAAGAAAATTCGGCCTACGGATGAATCCAAAGAAGTGTGCCTTCGGAGTGACGGCCGGTCAGTTCTTGGGGTTTTTGGTCCATGAACGCGGAATTGAGATCGGCCTAAAAAGTCAGGAGGCAGTGCGAACAATGAAGCCACCCACCACAAAGAAAGAACTACAGTCTCTCATCGGCAAGATCAACTTCGTTAGAAGATTCATCTCCAATCTGTCAGGAAGAATAGAGCCGTTCATGGGATTAGTGAAAATTAAAACTGACGAGGAATTCCTCTAGGGGGCAGAACAACAACGAGCCTTTGACGAGATCAAAGAATATCTGACGAAGCCGCCAGTGTTGGTTCCACCCCAGCCGGACAGACCGTTCTACATTTACTTGTCAGTAGCTGACACGTCCATCGCCTCGGTGGTGGTGCAAGTTTATGACGGGATGGAGCGAGTCGTATTTTACGTAAGCAGAAGGATGCTTTGGGCGAGACAAGGTATCTGATATCGATAAGTTGTGCCTCTGCTGTTTTCACCGCACCAAGCTGCGCCACATTTTGCTATCGCCAGAGATCATCATCATATGCAAAGGACGTGATAAAGCACATCTGTCGGCTCCTATGTTAAAAGGCCGACGGGCAAATGGATGTTTGCATTATCGAGTTTGACATCCGGTATCAACCCGAAAGCGATTAAGGGACAGGCGTTGGCGACCTTATCGCTGAAAGGATCAACACTAACATAGCGACCTTGTCTATAGGCGTGGGCTATGTTCTTCGACGGATCGGTTTGTGACGATGGCTGCGGCATCGGCATTTTACCGTGTCGCCTCGGGGGCAACATTTTCCTTCTCCATCAGTTATGCGCCTCTCGCACCAACAATGTCGCCGAGTACGAGGCGTACGCAAGGATGGAGTTACTCCTCGGCTGGAGGCGAGCGGTGGAAATTTTGGAGACTCCAAGTTGGTGATTTCCCAACTCACGGAGGAGTACAAGTGTGAGAGAGTCCCTCTTCCCATTATGGTTTGCCTTGGTGGTGATGACACATTCGGTACATAAACTTCACTGGATCCCGGTCAGAACATAGAGGCACAAATGATCTTGCACAAATGGCTTGGGCTACAAGGATGTAGCAGGAGGGAGCCGATGTTCAGTCTGATTCACGAAGGCGGCGACTCGAGCCGATATCTTCAATTACTTGAAGGATTCGGCTGGGGCACCTAAACGGATAAGGTACAAGGCCATGAAGTATGTGCTTATTGGGGATGACATGTTTCTGAGGACTCGGAAGGGTTATTGCTCAAATGTCTAGGGACAGCCGAGGACAATCGGCTCCTACACGAGGTACGAAGGCGCTGTGGGACTCACCAATCGGCTCACAAGATGAAATGGTTGATCGAGCGATCGGGTTTTATTGGCCCACCATGCTTGAGGACTGTTTCAACTACTACAAAGGGTGTCAAGCATGTCAGAAGTTTGGGAAAATTCAGATGGTACCCGCGTCGGCAATGAACCCCATCATCAAGCCTTGGCCATTCCGAGGTTGGGGCATGGATATGATCGGCAAAATCAATCCTCCATCAAGCAAAGGCCACATGTGGATTTTGGCCATCACTGATTATTTCACTAAATGGGTGGAGGCTGTCCCGATGAAATCAGTAAACTCAAAGGATGTTATCAATTTTGTGAAAGAACATGTCATCCATAGATTCGGGATTCCCCAAACTATCACGACCGATGGAGGTTCGGTCTTTATTTCTCAGGAGTTTAGAAAGTTCTGCGAGGATACGGGGATTAAGCTGATCAGATCATCTCCATACTATGCTCAGGCTAATGGGCAAGCTGAAGCATCCAACCAGAGCCTCATCAACGGGGATTAAGCTGATCAGATCATCTCCATACTATGCTCAGGCTAATGGGCAAGCTGAAGCATCCAACCAGAGCCTCATCAAGCTGATCAAGAGAAAAGTCGATGAGCACCCTAGGCGTTGGCGCGAGGTTTTGTCAGAGGCATTATGGGCGTATCGCATGTCATGCCATGGGGCGATTAAAACCTCGCCATACCATCTAGTATATGGGCAAGAAGCCGTATTGCCCTGGGAAATTACGGCTGGATCGAGACGTGTCACTTTTCAGGACAATCTAACAATTGAAGAATATGCAACCCTGATGAGTGACAGTATTGAGGATGTAACTGAGCTCAGACTGTGGTCACTTGAGAAAATCAAGGAGAACAAGGCCAAGGTGGCTCGTGCTTATAACAAGAAAGTGAAGCCAAAGGAGTTCCACGCTGGTGATCTGGTATGGGAAGCTGTGTTGCCGTTGGGGACTAAGGATGCAACATATGGTAAATGGTCTCCGAATTGGCACGGACCGTACAGGGTCGATCAGGTTTTAAGAGGAAACGCGTACGTGCTTGAGGAGCTAGACGGCGTGAAATTCCCAGTGGCGGTCAACGGTCAACATCTCAAGAAATATTTCCCAAGCATGTGGGATGATGGACAGTGAAATTTGGGGGCTGATACATGAAATCGGCCAAGTAAAGGCACGAGAGACGATTGGACAGTAAAAATGTGGGGGCCGATGCTGAAAATCGGCCGAATAAAAAAAATATATATAGCCGATGCACGGTCATCGACTCTAGAGTTTCACATATGTTACAAATAGGTGTCAGTTTACACATACAAGCTACTGAAGAATGCTTCGAAGGCGTGGAGCGCGTCAGCACGGACACGATCCATTTCGGCGATCTCGGCTTCGTCATCTACATCCTTGCCCGTCACTAGCTGTTGTTCAGGGCACATATTTCGATGGTCAATTGGAGATCTGGGTCGCCCTTTTTGAAGAAGGTCGCAGGTTACCGTTTGAAGCTAAGAAATGGTTGTTTAAGTGTGCCTAAGTATGCAACCGAGTTTTGACCTTGTCAACGTTTTTGGGAAAGCCGATGTGCATCGGCTCTTGATTGTGCTTGGTTGTTGTCTGAGCGTAACAAGGTGAAAGCCGATACGTTGCTATCGGCTCGAGCATCGACATATTGTGGCTATCGGCAAAATTAAGGCGAACAAGGCAATCTTTGGGAAACAGATTCTCATTCATTGAAAGATGATTGATTACAAAGGATGATTGATTACAAAAGGGAGCCTGCTACTACTACTACTACTATCTGGTTCCTAATCTAGGCGAGTCGGCGTCCTTTGTCGTCGCCGCCGTCTTGTCGTTGTCTTCGGCTTCTTTGTCAGCGTCGTCTGCTGCTTCTTTGAAGAAGCCATGAGGGCCTCCTCGTCCTCGTCGTCATCTTGATTGTCTTCGCTGGACCCGGTGGCGCGCCGTCGGCGGGTACTCGTCGGAGGAGATGTCTTCCTCCGATTCTTCCTCCTCGTCGAAGGACTCGACGCCGTCCCACGACCAGGCGTCGTCACTGCTCTTCGCCTCCAGTTCCCCGTCAACGAGGAACTGTAGGCTCTCCTCGCCGTCGATCGGGGCGCGCCGTCCTCACCGACGGCGAAATCGATCCTTCGTCCCACCATCGTGGGGCGAAATCTTATCGCCGGCGTGGTGCTCTGTGTCGGCTCTCGGTCATGATGCTATTGGGCGTGGGAGGACACGCGGAGGAAGCGAGAGGAGGCCATGGCGAAGAAAGAGGTTTTTCAGGTGGAGGAAGAAGGGTTTTCATTTGTTGGAGGAAGATGGGGATTGCGAACTGTTTAGATGGATTTAAATAAGGGAATAGTGGAGAGCGTTTCAATGCCATAGCGGTTTCCCGAATGTCTGCCAAAATCGTCAAATCATGCCTCGCGAAGGAGGTGAGAAGACAGGGCATCATGATGAAGGGGTAGCGTGGCGATTACGCCACGCGATACGTCAACGCGCAACCCGATACAAAAAAAAGGGGGAGAAGAAAAAAAAACACAGAGTGGTTTTGGAATTATCATTGCCAAAACCAGGGGGGCATGTGTTATCGCCATATTTTGGCCAAAGAAGGAGATGGGCCGTGATCAATATGGGCTTGGAAGATGCGTATATTCAACGTGTTGTTGGATCGGCCTAGTGCGTGGATTTGGGCTAAATTGCCCGTGTATCTTGTATCATAGTAGGTTCCGTGTTAGTTTAGGTTCCGTTTCAGTTTAGGTAAAGATAGAGTTGTAGAGTTATTCCAAAAGTAGAGAGTCTCCGGACTATAAATATGTACCTAAGGTTATCAAGAAAAAGAGGACAATCACGTTCACAACAAACCAAATCTCGGCGCATCGCCACCCCTTGTTTCTAGGGTTTCTTTCGGGTAAGTGTCATGCTGCCTAGATCGCATCTTGCGTTCTAGGCAGTACTTTTACTTATGCGTTATCTAGTGTTACTCGTACTGAAGCCTTGTTGATGGCGAGTAACACTACTATCATAGATTTGTTGAGGCTAGCACCGGTGCTTTTCGTTATAATTGTTCAAAGTTATGCTGCCTCTAGTCACCTCGCTACCTTTGCACTATTTCCCAAGTGCGAGGGTAGCATCTTGCTCGATCTTTATTTAGCTGATTAGATCTGTTATGGTTGTGCCTTGCTCGCCAAGGTTTAGTTTGAGATCTACGTAGTCAGGCCTTACAAACGGGTTGAACGATCCAGTAGTACGTAAAGACGTAGTTTACTCGCTCTAGAGAAGTTGTTCCGGTAATTGACGTTACGTTGGTTATTAGGCCTCCTCTAGGATTAGTATTCTTCATCTTTTGTATATACCAGGCTCAATTACGTGTAGGACGTTCCAGTTACATGGTGAAAACGCTAAACTGTCGTAGATCGATTTAACTTGTAATGATAAAGCAAAACCCCATGTTATCGTAAACCTAATGCAGAACCATGGGATAATCGGCTCTAGGAGCCGATTCTGAGAAACACAGGAGCCGTCACGGCTCGAATTTACGATACTTGTTTACCATGCGGAAATCAATCGAGCAATCCTTCACCTTCGACCGGTATAGGTCAGGTGGCATCTCGAACCAAGCCAGGACGTGTGCCGGAGTTTTGCGGGCCGTTGCCCGAGGGACCAGGGCCCACCAGCAGTTCTGGGAGCCTCCCGGCTCTTCGTGTTGCTCGTCGCTGCTCGCCGGTGAGTTTTGGCAGGCAACAGCGGGATAGTGAGATCGAAGCGGTCCAGGCCAACTTTACGCGACCTTGTTCGCGAGACCGGCTCCGCACTTGACGTGTGGCTTGTTCCACACATGCGGCTGGTGGATGCCAGTTTCTCTCACTATAGTTGTCATGGGATTTACATCGGATGTTGGCAACCATAATATCACCGTTGTGGCTTTTCGTAGGTAAAAATCGTTCTTAGCTTGTTACTCCCATAAGCCACGTAAAACATGCAACAACAAAGTAGAGGCGTCTAACTTGTTTTTGCAGGGAGTGTTTCTGTGATATGGTATGGCCCAATATATGATGTGTATGTTGTATGCAATGATCATGTTTTGTAATATTTCACGACTTGCATGTCGACCGGCAGGAGCCATATGGTTGCCTTTATAATTGTGTATGACCTGTGTGTCAACTTATTATACGCCATGTAATAGCTTTACTTTATCGCTAAGTAGTTAGCAATAGTTGTAGTTGCTATTTGTGGTGGAGGCAATCATGGTGGAGTGATGGAGATCATGCTGGCACGCACAAGATGGAGATCATTGCGCGGAGATTGGCTATACCATGTCACATAAAATTATATGCATGTGATGTTTATCCTTTTATGTATCTTATTATGCTTAGATCCCGACGGTAGCATTATAAGATGATTCCTCACTTAAAGATCAAGATAAAATTGTGTTCTCCCCATGTATGCACCGTTGCGAAAGTTCGTCGTGTTCAAGCATCTCGTGATGATCGGGTTCTATGAACTCTATGTTCACATACAACGGGTGCAAGCCAGTTTTGCACACGCGGAAATACTTGGGTTTGACTTGACGAGCCTAGCATGTACAGACATGGCCTCAGAACACACGAACCGAAAGGTTAAGCATGAGTCATATGAATGATATGATCGACACTTTGTTGTCCACCATTGAAACCACATCTCTTCTCGTGCAGATCGGATTAGGTGTGGTGAATTTGGATCATGTTCACTAAACAACTTGAGGGATGTTGAATTTAGTGGGAGTTCATCTAGTAATTTGATAAGTTGAACTAGTTATCATGAACATAGTCTAAATTGTACTTGCAAATTTTGTTGATCAAATGGCTAAGTCCAACTTCAACTTCAACGTTTTTGCTGAGAAAGAAAAGCTTAAGAACAATGGGTCTAACTTCACCAACTGGTTCCGCAATCTAAGAATCATTCATTTGGCGGACAAAGGACTCTCCTTGAGAAAGCGCTAGTGGACGCCTGCTAGATCATGGCTGATGAAAAAGTTGTTTATTAGTCGCGCAAAGATGATTATGGTGTGATTAAGAGCACCATGTTGTTTGCTATGGAATCGGACCTTCAAAATTGTTTTGAGGAGTACGCCGGGCCCTTTGAGATTCTTGAGGAACTGAAAACCATGTTTCAGACTCAGGCCCGTTCTGAGAGATATGAGATCTCTAAGAAATTCTTTAACTGCAAGATGGAGGAAGGGAGTTCTGTTAGTGAGCACGCCATTAAGATATCGGGCTACACTCAACGTCTTGAGCAACTGGACTTCAAGATTCCAGAAGATCTCAAGATTGACAGAGTTCTGCAATCGCTCCCTCCTAGCTACAAAGGTTTTGTAGTTACTCATAATCAGATTGGTTCCACTTATACGATCACTGAGCTCTTCGCTAAGATGAAAGCTGCGGAGGTGGATATCAAGAAAGATAATCATGTTTTGATGGTCAACAAGCCCCCTAGATTTAACAAAGGTAAGGGTGCAAAGAATTCCTTCAAGAAAGGCAGCGGCAAGCGCGTTGCCCCTGCTGAGAAGAAGCTCAAGTCTGGACCCACTACAAGGAGACCCCCCATATAGCAACACTTGTTCTACAACCTTTTTAGTATGCGTTGGAAAATTTTCGCTTAGATACGCATATATACGTTGTTGGCTTCATTTTTTCTCTCTCGCTATATACCGCAACAGATGAGATGCATTGTATTGTATACGTTGTAAAGTTCTTCATAGAATGCTCGAAAAGACATGAAATATTTTTTGCAGATAATTAGAAAGCAAATATGAGAATAGTTTGCTCAACTCTTCTGGGTTGTGATGTCATGCTTGTTAACCTGTAATAAGTTGACCTCAAATTATATTGGACCAAAGTTTTCAAATCAGTTTTGGACATGAATTAATTACAAACAAATAAAATTCCGTTGGCGTTTGTGAGCACGTGTATGACACATGAAAGGAGAAAGGAGCAAAAAAAATTCTAACCTATTTTTTATATAAAAGAAATTCTAATACAGTATCAAAAAGCGTGAGTTTTTTTCGAGCGAATCAAAAGGCGAGAGTATACTGAACAAAAAAATTGTGAACCCCGTGTAGCTTGGATTTTTCACCCCACACCGGGAGCGATTGGCGCGTACACAGAAATTTCACTCGTATACCTATCACGGAAATTCTGCTTCCTTTGCTCCCACCGCCCAGCCAGTTACAAATCTCGATCTAGGGCGATTTCGCGATTTCGATCTACGAGCCTCCTCCTCGCTGCCTTTCGCCGCCGCGCCGCTCCCCTCCTCCGGTCCTCCCACTCTGTCCCCCCCAATGTCCTCCATCTTGGCCGCCCTCTTCGACGTCGTCGTTGGGAAGTCAAAGGCCCTTGTTGCAGGACTTTGGCGGCGGATCGACCCGCCTCTCGCTTGTCGGGATCATCCCTGATGGCGCAGCAGCACTAGCACCCGTTCAACTTCACACGGGCATCAGGGCTCGAGTGAACCAGACGCACAGTGGTCACCATCACCAGGCATCGCTGCGCCCCGCCATTGTTGCTTCGCTGCATCAAATGATCAGGTTAGTCATGCTATTGGTATTTCTCCAATCTGCGGTACAAGATGGAAGACATAGTACCCTGGTGGATCTTTGATGGTGCTAGATTGCTAGCTCAGGTTG
This sequence comes from Avena longiglumis, assembly GCA_030063025.1. Lineage (NCBI taxonomy): Eukaryota > Viridiplantae > Streptophyta > Magnoliopsida > Poales > Poaceae > Avena > Avena longiglumis. The sequence continues at coordinate 446,480,617 of CP125974.1, read as the reverse complement.
GAAAAGAAATCAAGTAATCGTTTTTTATCAGACTGTCGAGATATTAGTGGTTTTCAGTTTGAAGTAGTACTACTTTCTCTGACTCATATTAGTTGACTTAAATTTGTCTAAATTTAAATAAATCTGGACACTATTTAGTATATAGGTTCATCCAAATTTTGACAACTCGAAGTCAACTAATATGGATTGGAGGGAGTAGCAACTTTGGTTGACTTAACAAAGATGCGATCTGTCCATCATGTTTATATAAGGGAGATAAACATTGCTTACTTGTTTGCTACTGGTTTGAGTCCGTGAGAAACTAGAGCAGGTGTAATTCTCTTTTCTATTCTGATCCCAATAACCTGATTTAGTTATGTGTCCTGCAGCAAGAATAACAAATTCAGTCTATTTCCCACACGTGTACCGGTGTATCGAACGAACTGAATATTGCAAGATGGAGATTTGGATCTGACACTAACTCTGGAGAGACATGGAATTATGTGATTTTTTTGTGCCTTCCAAATTTTGTGACAATAATTTGATTCTAGTTACCAATACATTGCCTCTTTTAGCTAATGTGTTGTTTTAACCATTTCCTCTCAGCGCTTTCTTGTTCTTGAATCTGCATAGCTGAAGCCAGAAAGGATCAATTGTAAGCAGGTGACACGTGGGCTATAAGAATATTGGTTGTTAAGTGATGTGAACATTTTATTTTGTATTTTGGTTAGTACCTCAATGTTAAAACTTAAAGAAGTGCAACAAGGGTCGTTCAGTCTTTACAGTTTAGTAAAGTACGGAGTACTATATTCTGATTGATAACTAGCTCTCAATTGCCCAACAGAATGTGTGAAGAATTGATGCACTTATTTTCTGATCATGCGGTCCTAGATACCAATATTAATTACTGGTTTGGTTTACATTTATATTTTAGCTTTGTGCAGACAACCGGTACATGAGCTATGCAACCAAGTGACTGTTTTTTCAATGTACAGGTAACTTTTTCATCTTTAGGTTGACATCTCTACTTATAAAATAAGAAATGCATAGAGTCAAGCTTGGGATCCATTTCTAACTGGCTTATATATGAAAAGATTATCGAATTATGACCATGAAGAGCAGTTTCTAATCTGTTTTGATGTTGTCTAAATGATTCCATCATCAACGTTGGCCCCATGTAAGTTCCACCTTTTTTTGTGCTTATGTGTTTTTCTTCTACAAGTTGCCATGGCAAGTCTGGATATCTTATATGTTATTTTGATTGAATGTTAAAATTTTAGTAGGCTACTATACTATAGCTAACAGACATGTATATGTCTAGTCCGTAATTATAAATAACTAATTATCATTAATCCAAATGATAAAAGATAACTAATAGCCTAAGTGGTTAATTCCTATTGGACTTGAAACTACTAAATTTCTATAATAAACTACTATAGATTTTGGTCTAGTTGATAGTCTATAGTGTGTCCGCTTGAGTTTCTATATATAATCGTATTGATATTTATTGAGTTGCTCCTGAGATTAGCAAGGAACCTTGGTGTTTGCCATGCCGATTCTAAAACTGGAACTTTGTCTTTGCAGGCCCACAGATCAGTAAGGAGTTCTATATTTGGATATCAATATATATATATAAGAAGGCATAACCTTAGAAAGCATACATATAGGATTAGTTAGAGTGTCATACTTTGAAGGAAGATTGTAAGCTGTGTACTCAAAAGATTATTTCCATGTATGGAGTGGAGATTTCAATACTCAATATTGAATTGTTTCTTCTTGCATTGTTCTTATGTATCTTATGAAGTCTATATGTGCTTGCTTATGAAGACTATACACTCTTTTTGAGGAAAAATACCATCTTTCAAGTGATTAACACACTCCATATAAAAAATAATATATAATTTTAAAACAAATTCACTAATCCTTGTCCATCATCTTCCAACGAATACAGGTGTTGCTCGACATTTGTTGCCACCTTTGCAACGCTCTTTCCATTTGTTACCAACGCATATATATGCGTTGCATTATATCCTAGCAACGCCAAAAAACGCAACGCATACTAAATCCGTTGGTAAGTGTGTTAGCAACGCCTATATGGATGTTTAGATACAGATCTGTGCGTTGCTATAGGGGGGGGTCCTATTGTAGTGACCTAAGCCGGGCACTGAGTGCTTCTATTGCAAGGACAAGGGTCACTAGATGCGCAACTGTCCGAAGTACTTAGCGGATAAGAAGGCTGGCACCATTAAAGGTATATTTAATATACATGTTATTGATGTTTACCTTACTAGCACTCGTTGTAGTGCCTGGGTATTTGATACTGGTTCAGTTCCTAATATTTTTAACACGAAACAGGAGCTACGGAATAGATGGCGACTAGCAAGGGATGAGGTGACGATGCACGTTGGCAACAGATCAAGAGTTGAGGTGATGGTCGTCGGCACACTCTCCTTAGTTTACCTTCGGGATTAGTTTTAAACCTTAATGAGTGTTATTATGTGCCTGCGTTGAGCATGAACATTATATCTGGATCGTGTTTATTGCAAGATGGTTATTCATTTAAATCGGAGAATAATGGTTGTTCTATTTATATGAGTAACATCTTTTATGGTCATGCACCTGCTATGAATGGTTTATTTCTTCTGAATCTCGAAAGCAATGAAACACACATCCATAAAATTGAGGCTAAGAGATGCAAAGTAGATAGTGATAATTCGAATTATTTGTGGCACTGCCGTCTAGGTCATATTGGTGTAAAACGCATGAAGAAACTCCATTCTGATGGACTTTTGGAGTTTCTTGATTTTGAATCATTTTACACGTGCGAGCCATGCCTCATGGGCAAGATGATCAAAACCCCGTTCTCCGGAATGATGGAGCGAGCAACGGACTTGTTGGAAATCATACATACCGATGTATGCGGACCAATGAGTGTTTCGGACTTGGTGGATATCGCTATTTTCTCACTTTTACTGATGACTTAAGTAGATATGGGTATATCTATTTAATGAAACATAAATCTGAAACGTTTGAAACGTTCAAAGAATTTCAGAACGAAGTGGAAAACCATCGTAACAGGAAAATTAAATTTCTACGATCCGATTGTGGAGGTGAATATTTGAGTTATGATTTTCTCACGCATCTTAAAGCAAGCGGAATCATTTCGCAACTCACGCCACCCGGAACACCACAGCGCAATGGTGTGTCTGAACGCCGGAATCGAACTCTATTAGATATGGTGCGATCGATGATGTCTCTTACAGATTTGCCGTTATCATTTTGGGGTTATGCATTAGAAACCGCTGCATTCACTTTAAATAGGGCACCATCTAAATCCGTTGAGACGACATCGTATGAACTGTGGTTTGGTGCTAAACCTAAGTTGTCATTTCTTAAAGTTTGGGGATGCGAAGCTTACATCAAGAAGTTGATGCCGGACAAGCTCGAACCCAAAGCGGAGAAATGCATCTTCATAGGATACCCTAAGGAAACGATTGGGTATACCTTCTACCACAGATCCGAAGGCGAAGTGTTTTTCGCAAAGAACAGATCCTTTCTTGAGAAGGAGTTTCTCTCGAAAGAAGTGAGTGGGAGGAAAGTAGAGCTAGACGAGGTTATTGAACCTTCTCTTGAGTTGGAGAGTAGCGCAGCACATGAAATTGTTCCAGTGCCGTCTGCACCAACAATAGAGGAAGCTAATGACGAGGATCATGAAGCTTCGGACAATGCTACTACTGAACGTCGCAGGTCGACAAGGTCACGTGCCCCTCCTGAGTGGTACGGTAACCCTGTCTTAACTGTCTTGTTGGTAGACAACAGTGAACCTGCGAACTATGAGGAAGCAATGATGAGCCCAGACTCTGAGAAATGGCTAGAGGCCATGAAATCCGAATTGGGATCCATGAGCGAAAAACAAGTATGGACTTTGGTGGACCCTCCTAGCGACCGTAAGGCCGTTGAGTGCAAATGGATTTTCAAGAAGAAAACGGACGCGGATGGTAATGTTACTGTCTATAAGGCTCGACTTGTTGCAAAAGGTTTTCGACAAGTTCAAGGTGTTGACTACGATGAGACTTTCTCTCCCGTAGCGATGTTTAAGTCCATTCGGATTTTATTAGCAATTGCTGCGTTTCATGATTATAAAATATGGCAGATGGATGTCAAGACTGCGTTCCTCAATGGCAACATTGATGAAGAGTTGTATATGATGCAACCCGAAGGTTTTGTCGATCCTAAGGATGCTGATAAGGTGTGCAAACTTCAGCGTTCCATTTATGGACTGAAGCAAGCATCTCGGAGTTGGAACCTTCATTTTGATCAAGTGATCAAGAGCTTTGGATTTGTTCCAAATTGCTACGAAGCTTGTATCTACAAGAAAGTGAGTGGGAGCTCAGTGACATTTTTAGTACTATATGTGGATGACATATTGATTGTTGGAAATGACATTGATATGCTTAACAAAGTGAAGAGTTATTTGAACAAATGTTTTTTAATGAAAGACCTAGGAGAAGCTGCTTATATATTAGGCATCAAAATCTATAGAGATAGACAAAGACGCCTAATAGCTTTAAGCCAAAGTACATACCTAGACAAAGTTCTGAAAAGGTTCAGAATGGATAAGGCAAAGAAAGGTTCAGTGCCCATGTTGTCAGGTAAGATATTGAGCAAGGCTCAGTGTCCAGCTATGGTAAACGATAGAGAAACCATGAGCAAAGTGCCATATGACTCGGCCATAGGTTCTATCATGTATGCCATGCTGTGTACTAGACCGGATGTGTCCAATGCTCTTAGTTTGACGAGCAGATACCAAAGTGATCCAGGAGTGGAACACTGGACAGTCGTAAAGAACATACTAAAGTATTTAAATAGGACTAAATATATGTTCTTGGTCTATGGAGGTGATGAGCAGCTCGTCGTAAAAGGTTACGTCGACGCTACTTTCGACACCGACCCGGATGATTCTAAATCTCAGACAGGATACGTTTATATTTTGAATGGAGGAGCTGTGAGCTGGAGAAGCTGCAAGCAAAGCGTGATCGCGGGATCTACAGTAGAATCGGAATACATGGTTGCTGCAGAAGCATCAAGTGAAGGAGTTTGGATCAGGAACTTCATCACCGAGCTTGGTGTGGTTCCAAGTGCCTTGGACCCACTGGAGATATTGTGCGACAACACTGGCGCCATAGCATTGGCTAAGGAAACAAGATATCATCCAAATACCAAGCACATCAACCGCCGATTTCATATAATTTGAGATTATATAACAGATGGAGATCTGAAGATTAGAAAAGTACATACGGATCTGAATGTCGCAGATCCGTTGACTAAACCTCTTCCACGAGCAAAACATGATCAGCACCTCAATGCCATGGGTGTTAGATTGTTACCAGATCTAAACTAGATTATTGACTCTAGTGCAAGTGGGAGACTGTTGGAATTATGCCCTAGAGGCAATAATAAAGATATTATTGTTATAATTCTTGTTCATGATAAAGTTTATATTCCATGCTAGAATTGTATTAAGTGGAAACTTTGATACTTGTGTGGTTTATGAACAACATTGTGTCCCTAGTACGCCTCTATGGACTAGCCCATTGATTAATGATGGTTAAGGTTTCCTAACCATAGACATGAGTTATCGATTAATAATGAGATCATGTCATTGGGAGAATGATGTGATGGACAGACCCAAATCAAGCAGAGCAATTAGATCGTGTCATCGTGTTCATCTTTGCGAAGCTTTTTCTTATGTCAAATATTGTACTCCTTAGACCATGAGATAATGCAACTCCCTGGTATCGGAAGAAAGCTTTGAGGTCATCAAACATCATCCTATGAGAGGGTGATCATAAAGGTGTCTCTCAGGTGATCGGAAAGTACTTGTTGGGTTGTATGTATCGAGATGGGATTTGTCCCTCCCAAGTCGGAGAGATATACTTCGGGCCCACTCGGTAATTGATATCAACACCGCTTGCAAGCACGTGGTTAAGGAGTTAATCACAAAGTGATATCGGATTATGGAACGAGTAAAGTACTTGCTGTGAACGAGATTGAACTAGGTATGCCGATACCAACGATCGAATCTCGGGCAAGTAAAATATCACGTGATGGAGGGAATATAAATATGGGATTAATTGAATCCTAGCATCGTGATTCATCGAATATGATCATCGATGAATATGTGGGAGTCAATATGGGTTTCCAGACCCCGCTGTTGATTATTGATAGAAGATCATGTCTGCATGTTCTCGAACCCGTAGGGTCACACACTTAACGTGTCTTGACGCTAGGATAGAATGGATAATTGGTTTATGAGTTTTTGTTCGGAGTCTCGGATGAGATCAAGGACATCACAAGAGGTTCCAGAATGGTCCGGAGAATAAGATTCATATAAAGGAAGGCAGTTTTTGGATTTCGGAATTGTTTCGAAATGTTCGGTATTGTACCGGAAGGTTCTAGAAGCTTACGGAGTGGGACCAACGTGGCCCCACTTGTCGGAGGAGGGCGTGGGCCTACGAGGGAGTGCCCTGGACGCATTGGGGCAGGGGCACAAGGCCCCATAGGCCCAGCCGGCCAAAACCCTAGGGGATCTTCTAAAAGGGGGGAGACTTGCCCCCCACTCCACCCTTGTGGCCGCCGGCCCTAGGGCTTGGAGGAGGGGCAAAGGGGGCCGGCCAGCCCTCTATATAAAGAGGGCAGGGGCGCACCCTCCTCCCACCCCTCCTTGAACCCTAGCCGCCTACCTTCTGCCCTCCAGATCTCTCTCTCTCTCTCCCGACTGCGTGTAGGCGAAGCCCTGCCGCAGAAACTCTCAACCTTTGCACCACGCCGTCATGCTATAGATCCAATCTATCTCTCCACCCCACTTGCTGGACCAAGGAAGGAGGAGACGTCACGGTGCCGTACATGTGCATCTCTCGGAGGCATCGCCACTTGCGACATTGGATCGGATCGGATCGCGAGGAGGAGAAGGCTAGTACGACTACATCAACCACGTTCCGTTGAATGTTCTGCTGTGCGATTTCTTCATGGGTATGAAGATCTCATCTATCCCTCTCGTTGATTTCATCTCCTAGATTAGATCCTGGCTTTCCCGTTCACATCCGTAGAATTTTTTTGATTTACTATGCTGTGAAACCCTTCAAGGTTGGGCTATACTCTTGTTGCACTTGAATTGACGAGGTAAGGTTTCATATATATGCTCGACTGATATTCCGGCTGTACTGGTCATGGTGATGGCTTTCTTGGCACAGTCAATCAATCCTTTATGTTTGGACATCCAATCCATTCCTAGTACTACTTCCAAACCTTTAGTTCCGAGTACTATCAGGTTAGCATAAAAATCTATGCCATGGATTCGGATAGGGACGGCTCTACAAATTTGCCTAGCCTTGGTGGTGGAACCGGGAATTTGGACGATCATAACATGCTTCAGTTTTGTTGGTTGAATCTTACTAGTGCAGGCAAATCCTTCGGTGACAAATGAATATGATGCACCCGAATCAAACAACACTCTTGCAAGTACTGAATTAACATAAAACATACCCAGTACGACGTATGGTGCTTCCTGAGATTCTTCAGCATGCATGAGAAAAAGGCGGCCGTTGCGGTTGAGTGAATTCCCTGGGGAAAACTTTCTTCTGGGATGAACACGACGCTGCTGCTGAGCTGGGGCATTGGTATTGGGGGCTGCGGCATTCTTCTTGTTGGGGCACTCGTTGGAGTAGTTACCCTTATTTACACAGTCATAACAAGTCACTTGCGACTTGTCCTTTGCTGCAACAGGCACATCATTGCTTCCAGTCCTCGGGGCAGTGTTGGTGTTGGTGGTAACATTGTTGTTGTTGAACTTGGGTGGGGCACGGTTGAAATTGTTAGAATTGCCGGGGTTGTTGTGATTTCCTCCGGGCCTAGGGTTTCCACGGTTGGGATAGGTCAAACGGTTCATTGGGGGTCTGTTGGTTCTCGGGGCAAATCCTGTAGATGGGTTAGGGCGATACTTTGGGGTCTGATGGGTTCCTGGCTGATGCATCATGCGACGCTTGCGGTTCTCGTTGGCTTGGTTGATCTTTCCTTCCATCTGGATGGCAGAGTCGACAAGGGCTTCAATATCAGCAAAGGGGATATTGTCTAACACAGTCTGCATCTCATCGTGCAGACCATTCAGGAATCTCTCTTTCTTCTTGGCTTCAGTGTCGATCTCATCCGGGGCATACCTAGCTAATGACAAAAATCTGTCATGGTATTCTACTACAGTCATCCGTCCTTGCTTAAGTTCTCTGAACTCATATCTCATCCTTTTGATCAAACCCGGTGGCACATGGGTTCTGCTGAACTTGACCTTGAATTCCTCCCATGTCATCATCTGTCCTCCGGTCATTGCACGAACGATGTTCCACCATGCTCTGGTATCTCTGGCTAGATAGTGGGTGGCGAACAGAACTTTCTCGTTGGCTTCCACTCCGGAGACTTCTAGGTTGTTTTCCATGGATTGTAGCCAGTCATCGGCATCTAGGGGCTCTTCTGACTTAGTGAAAACAGGTGGGTTGGTGTTCTGGAAATTCTTGAGCTTAGATCCATGGTTGTCCTGATTTCCGTGGCCTTGATTGTTGTGGGCTAGCTAAGCTATCTGTTGAAGGGTGGCTAGGTTGGCTTGACGTTCCACTCTTTCAGCTTCGCGGTCAGAAACCAACATTTGCAGGATCTGCAACATCGGGTCCGGGGATGAACCACTTCCTCCATGTGGCATCTGAAGATTGAGATAGATCATGAGAAAAGAGGGAAATTTCTAAGGTTTTGGGACTTTAAAAAGTTTTTAAAGTTTGACTCATATTTTCTAGCAACTTGTTTTTCATTCATTCATTCATAGCACACGATACAAACACACACCACAAAACAAGAAAAACAGATGGTTTTAAGAACCATTCTGGAAACTACGATATAGTGGGACCGAATGCAACTCGCAACGCTAGTGCTCAAGTGCTACTACTCCTCGGAGTCAGTGTAGTCGTCATCCTCATCATCCTCATCGTCATTGATGAAGGCGAAATCCTCCTCATCGGTGAAGAAATCCATAGCCTGGTCCTCCAGAAAATCATCATCATCGCTGAGATAGGAGTAGGGGTCTCCACGAAGGTCCTCTCCGGCATTCTCCCTTTCCTCCAACTGCATGTATCTCTCGTGGATGGTCTCCTCCAAAGACGAGATACGGTGGTGAAGACGGGAAATGATGCGCTCCTTCTTATCGAGCTAACGGCGACGAGACTTGCGATCCTTTGCTAGCATGGAGATGGTCTGATCCTTCGTCTTGATGATGGCGGACTTGTGGTTGGAGTAGTCTCGGCAATTATCCAACTCCTGCTGACGATCGTACATCATGAACCTAAGGTGGTCCAACTGAGTCTTCAGCTCGTGGTGGTATGGGGCTTCCAGTGGCTGTCCATTAGCATCACGCCTTGGACAAAACTCAAAGCGAGTACCCTTGATCTGGTTGATACTCTGCCCACACAGACTGGCAAGAGCTTCCTGCATGGCCCTGGCAAGTCCATCGAGCCAGTTGTTCTCTCTTAAGGTGAATTGAATTCCCTCCACAGTGGGAGGTTCAATCTTTCCTCGGAGACTTGCAACAATTAGCCACTGTAGATCTTCTCCTCCTTGATCATTGAGTTGAGCTCCGAAGAACTCGGGGTGCGGACGCTCCAGAAGTTCTGAAAGCTAGTCCAAATCCCTCTCAAAGATAAGGTCTCCTCCATTCCCCAACTGATAAAACTTGCTGAACTTCACGTCCATCTATAAGAATATAGGATGAGTAAGTTAGTAGAGTGATCAAGTGTGTCAAATTTTATGTATTTTGCAAGAGTTTTTGAGGAACATGAATTTTCATGAAAGAAGCAAGGTGATAAGAATGGGAATAAGTTTTTGTAAATATTTGCTTCCTTTGGTTTTGAAATTAAGTTTTTGATTGAAACATCCAGTCTAACTAGGGTCTCCTATGGTCAGGATGGCTCTCATACCAACTTGTGAGCACCCGGATTTTTAATCCTAGATGCCTGTTATGCCATACATCGCAATCCCAGGATTACCATTTTTGCGAGACATAACAGATTTGGATACCAGAGTACATCATCCATTACAAACCATATATAAGGTCTTACACAAATAAGGATCTCATGATCCAGTTCTTAATACAACTCAAGCAGCGGAATATGTAATAATAACGATAGCGTAGGCAGAGCTCCATCTTCGGGGTCACAGGCAATGCTGACGATGGGAGATGATCCTAGTTGTCGTAACCTTCCTGGGTTCCATCCTCCTGGTACTCCTCTTCATAGTCTAGCCACGAGAATAGCCAGGGACAAAGCCATGAGTACTCTTTAAGTACTCGCAAACTAATACTAACAAGTGAAGGGGGTTTTTGTAATAGGATGCTAAGCTCTAGGGTTGTTTTGCAAAAAGCCAGATTTACCTCTACTAAGTTCAGAAGCAAGAAAATCTAGTTGAAGTTTTATAACACCTAAGTGGGAACTTGAAATTCATATCACAACTCTGTTGTGGTCAAGTCAAAGTCTTAATTCATTTCACAAGTCATTTTGAAAACATCTGACGGGGGAACAGTATGGCCACTCCAACTGTCCATAACCGTGGACACGGCTATTCGAATAGTTTGACACTCTGCAGAGATTGTACACTTCCACCACAACATTCGATACATCCGTCAGGAACAAATCCTGAATTCACCATACTCAGTATGCGGATAATCAATCCTATCCTTTCAATTACACGCCCTAGTATAAACACCTCTCCTGTGAGTTTGTCCTCCCAACCATGACCAACTGTCATCTTGGGTACTGCACAGGTGGACAATCTTCACAAGGTAGCCTCAGCTCAGACCTTGGCCACGAGGGAACCAATACTAAGGTATATAAGTTTCCAGTCAAGCCCTACCCAATTCTCGGGTATTGTGGTTGTATAGTAAAATTGGAATGGTATCGCATCCAGACAACCATCAGTTTTATAAAGGGCTAAGGCTCATGCCTCAACAGTTTCATCACCAAAATCATCTGGTGTTCGGAAACACATGTCAAAACATCTCAATAGAATGATCCATCATTCCAAGGTTTTCATAACCATTTTTTTTCACCAAGTATTCCCATCTAAAGTTGATCAAGTTTTATGCTTAGCACTAGCATCTACAAGTGGGGGTAAGTACTAATGAGGGGTGATAAACTAGTGGAGTTTAACTAAGTTCAATCCCATGCCTTAGGATGACATAACGATTATCTAGCTTAGGCCAAGTTTTATGCTCTTTATGCAACCTTCAATTATCTCTCTAGAATCTACAATTCACTTAAGTAAGCTCTAAGTACTAGCTTTGATAAAGAAATAAAGTATAAAGCTTGTAAGTAAAACTAGGAATGGGGTTATCAACTGGGTATGATCACATATGCTTAAGGCATATAGTTGGCATGGTAATAAGAAAGTATTTGCTTGCATAGGTCAACTTGATTAGTAAGGCTTGCATCATTATCAGTATAATCTTGCTAATTTAGGGTATCTTGAAAGTGTTAGCTTGCCTTGTGCAGAGCAGTGGTTGAAGTTCTCCTCGGCTTCTTCTTTGTAGTATCCTCCTTCTTCCTCGTATCCTTGGTCGGTACTAGCGTCTATGAATAAATACGAGGTACACAATCACCAAACAATACTTAACTATTTTCAATCATCACACAAAAGGGTCCTATAGATGATCTAGCATCATCACTAACATTACAAGATTAAAGCTTGGTTTAATTTCTTTTATTTTCAGAAAAGTAATTTCTACTCATTGAAAAACTACATAAGATTTAATATTCTCCAAACCAAACATGGGATCATGTTGACACATGTCATCACCACACATTGCAGTACATGGGAATGTGATTTAAAGTGGTGTCATAATTTAATAAGGTTTAACCTTTTATTTTAATTAAATAAAGTGACTAGAAATGCCTATGTGGCATCCTTTTATTACTTGAACATTATTTCTGTAAGTAAACTCATATATTTTTATATATTCTGAAAGGTATGATCAAATGTGATTTTTGAGAGTTGAAATCAACTCAAAAGATATTATGGTTTAAATTTGAAAAATGTTTGAATGCAGAAAAGGTCCTGCCTTGTTATTTTTACCAAGGTTGATCTATCGATTCAAATGATTTGAATCCAACGGGCTTGGATTAAGCATTTCAAAACCTTTCTAACAAAATTGGTTTGAAAACCTTTCCAACGAGCTGGGTTGATTTTTGAAACTAGGTACATAACTGTGTTTGAATTAAAATGGAAAAAGTTAAATTCAAACGACTGGGCTGCGCGGGAACTGCTAATGGGCCGGCCCAGTGTCACTCCGCGGCACGGGGCTCAACTGACAGGGGGTTCCACCAGTCAGTGGCTCTTTAAACGCGAAGCGGTACGGGGCAATCTCATCCGCACGATCTAAGTCTAATCGAACGGCTGCTACTCATTGTCCACGTCGGGCGGCGCCGGCGAGACAGAAACCTAACGCGGCAGGTGGGGTCGTCGGGGGCTCACCGGGGCTCAGGCGAAGGTCGGCGATGCGGGCGAACAACGAATTCGACGACGGCGAACCTCCTGGTACCGGAAGCTCCTCCTGCGGTGGACGAAATCGACGGCTCCTCTTCTCCTCTGTAGCAGCGAGCTCCGGCCAAATTCCGGCGATACGCTGCTCTCCTTGCTCCGGGAACGGGGTGGAACAATCAGTGAGGTGAGGGGAGTTGAATGGTGTAAAGAATTCGAGCGGGGGAGGCCTCCTTTTATAGGCTCGACGGCGAGACCGAACTGAATGGGCAGGCGACGGTGGCGACACGGCTACGGGCAGCTAGAGGCATGGCCGAGGGTGGCGATCAATCGGTGGTATCCTGGCGATGCTCTAGGGTTTTAATGCGCGTGTAGGGGCGGTGGAAAATGGTCGGGAACGCTCGATGCTCTACGAGTCAGAGGCGGCGTCTTCGACGGCGAGCGGTGGCTACGGGGCACGGGCGGTGAAATGGGCATGTCTGGCGGTCTCCTGGGACAGTGGGGAGCATGTTGGCGGGCGGCGAGGGCTCGAGGTGGTCGGGTTGCATGGGAACGGTGCGTGCTCTGCGATGCACGTCGGCATGGTCGACAGCGGCACGGGCGCGGCTTTCCTGGCGGTTCTGGTCGTGGTCTACGAGGCAGGGCTGGTCGAGAGGGGACGGTGAGACACGGGCTACCTCCCAGAGAAGGTTGGCACGGCTAGTTCTTCTCCTAGCTTGCTGTCACCACACTGGGGTGACATGGGTGCTCTCGGCCTCTTCACCATTGATGATATTAGCAAGCTTACAGTGGGGCTAGTGATTAGTTAAGTTTGCTAGATGATCTACTGAGGTTGTTGTGAGCTAGAGAGGGAACAAGTTAGGCTCAAAACACTGCTCACTATAGTGTTTTGATTTTGTTGATTTGAATCTGCAAGGTTTTTGATGAAATGGCCGCATGAATTCAAGTTTTGAATTTTGAAAAGATTTTTGGTGGGTGTGCTAGGCATGTGTTGGTGAGTCTGTAGATACTTGGGTTTTGAAAGTTGAGCTTGTTTGAGTGGTTTTTGAAAAATTGGGATCTTCCCATATGATATAGATTCAATTTTAAACTATCATTTAAACTATGCATTTGAATGTTTCTGGATGATCACAAGGTGGGCCTTGATACTTTGTTATGAGTACTATCAAGGGGTGTAAAGATCCAAACAAGTTTTTGTTAAGTTCTGAAAGTTAGAGACAGCCAAAGTAGGCATGGGAGTTAAATTGTCCAAAGTGACCATTCCCTTATTTTGTTTGTTTTGATTTATTTGTCTTTGGGAAAAGTGTGGGGATTGTTTAGATGATGTTTATTTCACCTAAGCATCCTTTTACAAGCAAGGAAACAGACAATCATGGTAATTCAAAAGAATCCAAATTGTCATGCTTACACATATGCATGCCTTCATATTTTTATTTAGAAAAGTTTTTGTTAATCCTAAATTTTGATGATTCTAGTTTAATATTTTCGGGATGTTACAAAATTCCAGCTTGAAAGTGCAAGAGGAGCTTGCATTGACTGTGACTTAGACTTTAGCATGAAATTCTAGGTGTTGTTTTGACCATATGCTTAGTGATTATTGCTGTAGCATGTCTTGTTCCAAACAATTGGGATTGCTTAGTGTGCTTTGAAAGAATTATGCGTTGTTTTAGCATACAAAAGCATAGTATTGTGGTATTCTCCTTTGATGCTTTGTTTGGGTTGACTTGGCACATGCTCACACCATGTTATGACTATGAACAAGTCACCATAGCCTCTATGATCATTTAGTCCTTGACTTGTAGTACCACTCTATGCTTTGATTAGTAATGTTTTGTTGCTCTGCATGATTATGACCATTATTGCTCTCTTAGTTGGTTGCTCCCAGTATTTTGCTAGCTTCCACTTGTATGAGTAAGTTCTACTCATGCTTCCAACTCCCAAGAAACCAAGTTATTCCAAAGTGTCCACTATAAATTCCTATGCATGGTGTGCTACACCATTCCAGGTATATTCTTGTTTTCAGCTATCTTCCAATTAAAAACTATTTTGTTATGTGAAAACTTAGTGATTAAAGCTCTCATGAACTTGATGGCACACTTCATATTCCATGCCCCTAATAAACTTGAACCATTGTGTCGTCTATGTTATATATGCTTGCACTTATACGTTGGAATTAGCAGAACCATGTTGTCATGGGGAACGTTTTCAACATTACACTTGTACTTTGTACACTGTTGATATCATGCTCTTTTGTCTATGGATGTCACCGGTGTGAAATAAAGAGGGAACTTGTAAGTCAATGGAGTATGTATTTTGTGTTAGAGAAACACATGGGCCGCTAGACTAAGCCATGCCTAATCATGGTGGAAACTTGTAGCATCACCATAGTGAGCTATCTATGAAGCATCCTCAATAAAAAAGCTATGCATATAGTAAATAAAAAGATCGCTGAGATGCTCATTGTCTGCTTGCCTTGTCATTTTGGTTATGGGATAGATCATGTACCATGTGTGTGGCATCCCGCAAAACCACTACTAGAAAATCGCGTTGATTTTGTGCATTGCATCGTCATCATCATGCATGGTTGTCTGCATTATTTTGAAAAGCCTAGTTTTGACTATACAAATACCCCTCTTTATTTTAAAAGGCAAAACCCCGAGTGTATCGGATATTTTGTTTCCCCTAAAAACTATTTGCAAAATGGTCTTGTTTTAAATAAGAGAGGACCAAACAAACACAAATATTAAAACAGCCCTACCCTAAATCCTACTCCCGCCCAATCTATTCCTACCCACGGTCCTGGCTGCCACCTCACCCCTTCCCTTTTCCCTACCCACTGCCACCTCGGCAATCCCTCTCTTTTCCCTCCTCTCTTTCTCACCCAGCTCCCTCCTACCTCTCCCTCTTCCCCCACCGACACGTGGACCCTATCCCACAGTCCACACAGCCCCCCTCCTTCTCTCTCGCCCAGGCCCGCCTCCAGACCACACCGCCACCCAGGCACCCCACGCTGTCAAGACGCCTACCAGCAAGACGCAGCTGCCCAGCCCTGCCCCAGCGTGACCCACGCCCGCACTGCCCGGCCCCCACTCCCTGCCCCGCCTGTCGGCTTCCCCGTGGGACCCACGCGTGGGCCACCCAGCCAGACGGCCCCGTCGCCCCCACCCTCCTTCTTCCTCTATCTCCCTGGCCGCTCGCTTCCCGACCCTCCGCTCACCTCCCCGTCTCCGGCCGCCTCTCACCGCCGTTCGTCGCGCCCCACCCCACCTTCTCGCCCTCTCTCCCCCGTGGCTCTCTTCCTCTCCTACCCTCGCTCTGGCCTTCGTCGCCCGGCCTGCCTGCCCTCGCCTCCCTTGCCCGCCAGCCCGCCTCCGCCTGGAGTCGTCCCGTTGCCCGCCCGGCAAGCTTCCCGCCTCCAGGCCCGTCGCCTCGACCTCCTCCCCTCGCATGGCCAGCTCTCCCGCCTCTCCCGAGCCCCAGCCAGCTCCCAGCCGCCCGCGTGCTCCGCCACCACCCGGCGGAGCGCCGCCACCGCGTCACGCCCCGCCCGCATCGCCGTCCGCCTCCTCGGCCCCGGCCCGCTCTCCCGTGGGCGCCCGCGCTTCGCGCGCTGAGCTCGGCGTCCGCGGCGCCCTGCCACCCGGCCCTCGGCTCGCCCGCGGACCCGACCAGCGCCACCTCCGCCTGCGCATCCCATCGCCGCCTCGCCGCCCGGCTCTCCACAGGCTCCCTCCGTGAGCCCGCGTCCCGACCCCAGGCCGCCCGCCCTCCGTTCCTCCTCCGCCCGCTTGCCAGCTTTCGCCGCGCACGAGCTCTGTCGCCGCCGCCGTCGTCACCGTGCCGCCCGAGCCCGCGTCCGGCCCCTTCTGCGTCGCCCGCGCCGTCTGCGCCGCTGCTAGCCTCGCCTGGCCGTCGCCATCCCCGCCCCGCAACAACCGCTCCCGGACGAGTTCCTCGATGCCGCTGCCTGTTCGGTTGCTTCTGCATGTTGCAGTACATAGAACGGAGCAAGGTGGCATGTGCCCTTAGGTTGTGTATGCTTGTCTGGGAGTCCTGACAAGATCCCCGACTTGTGGGTACACTGGAAGACTACCGATAAGGAGCCAACGACAAGTTCTACCTCATGAAAACAAGATCTTCGAGTCCGATGAACCACGTCAAGACCCGACCCGAAGGCCGACCGGTGTTTGAAGACGCGGAACCCCATGACCTCCTTCAAGGATCCGATGGCGAGACCCCACGCGCAGTACTCCTTCCGGATCGAACCCGATGCGGACAAGTTCGCCATCGCCCTCGAACGCCTGCGGAACAACAAGACCACCACCACGGACGCCGAGACCCACGAACCACGAGTCCCGAGCCGAAGGTCGATCTGAAGCGCCAGGACCTAAACCTGCAGAATGCCGAGATCGCCGAGAACGACAAGTGCTTCGACCCGAACTCTACGACCGACAACATGGCCCGAAGACCCCGGATGCGCCAAGACCTACCCCTAAGTCCGAGAACGACCTCGCCGAACCCTGGACCCCGAGACCGGACCCTGGACCCTGTCGAACCTCGAACCCCGGACCAAGACCGTCGAGACCCTAATGTGTGACCCCTTTTCCCTCGAACCCTATTTCATAACATAAAACAACTTGTCGCATATTAAATTGTCATCTCGCATGCATATCATTGGTTTGGGGGCCTTATGCCGAATTCACCTCATAATTAAATATGGGGCCCATATGCGGGCAAATCTAGCCTTATATTGGCCTCATTTAAACATGTGTAGCGCACCGGTTCTACCTGTTGCATTGCTAAACAACATTTAATTGCGGGGGTTCTAAACAACATGAACCACCTAACTAATTGCCGGGACCCCGGTTCCGCTTAATATTGACCTAATCGCATCGCACCTTTGCCATGTCATCCATCATGCATGCATCATGCCGATCTTCTGCCGTTGTATTAAATAGTGCATCCGGTGTTTCTTCTAGTGTTTTGCTTCTTCACGGATAAGGCCGTTGAGTTGATGTGAGCTTCGCCCCGTTCTTCGGTTGAACCTTCGACAATGTTTTCAGGCGAGCATCTCCCCCTTTCTACCTATCTTACTTTTATAGTATTTATTCCCTCCTGTTGATCTATTGCTATACGTATGTTGCGATGCTTTAGTTCCGTACTGTGATATCCCTTGCAGCCTTATTTTGCCTTGGCCACCCTATTACATTGTTTGGTAGATAGCTGGACTTATGCGTCGTAGTTGCTTGATCAAGTCTTGATGTGTGTCGTCATATGCCACGATTCTTGATGTATTGCCGCATGTTGTTGTTGGAGATGATTCTAGTTTTACTTATCGTTCACTTTAATTTCTGTTTAACAACTAAAATTGAAATAAGCGAGAGGCATCGGTGGGTGATAGAAAATATTTGGTTTCGAGCCCACTTGTGTCCCGTAAGACCCGAGTACTTGATACTGTTCCTTGATTTATCGCTATCCACATCCGGGAGGTATATGGGACCCCGAGCGAGCTTGATTGATCTTATTTCTTGGGGCCACAAACTAGTTTGAGGTTTTATTTACTATCCTGTACTTATGCCATGCTACTTTACGTATTTAAATTGTGCGAGGAGCACCTTTATCTTGTAGGATCATGGCACGATTCATGTGTCGACAAGCCCAACCACACTTCGGGTTCCCGATCGTTCTGGCCGTCCCCATAACCTTGAGCCCGTCTAGGGTCGGTGGCTTCGTTGGGATCTACTTAAGGGTGGCCCCTGAAATATTTCTGAATCTTGTGATTGTTCGATCGTGAAAGCCTCGTTGGGTTTTGTTTTGGTTTTCCGAGGTTGATCGGCGTGTGTTGCTATTGGTGCACCCGGCGGGTAAAACTTTACGGCCGTGTCCGCGGATATGGACGACTTGGAGCACGATCTCGATCATAGACAAGCATAACTAAAGTTTATTGCTATAAATTTGACTTTATAATGACTAGTAATCAGCTTCACTATAATGGAATGGCTAATTAATGCCCACAACTGCTTGTTGGCGTGTAAACACAACCATTGTACACGACTAGTAAGTATTACAACTAGCGGAATGGCTGAATAAAAGTATCAACAACTGCTGGGTTTTGGGTTTATCTCATGCTATCTGTACCTGAGTAGTAATTGCTGCAACTATCACGGAATGGTTAACTAAAAGTGCCTACTGCTTACTTTATCAGGATGAATATCTAAACCTGACTAGTAATTGCTGCAGCGATAATTGAATAAGTAAAGCGCCAGCGGTGTGAGTTCCTCGGTTGACTTCCTCGTTTGGTCTCGAGGAGAAACGGAGATGGGTTTGTTTGGTGTTAGCTTCGGTTGGATCCGGATAGGTCATTCTCACCCCTCTCGATAACCGCCGGTTGTATCGAGTCTCTATAGGTTGTTCGTGCATCTTTGCCGCTCGATCCACCATACCTATGTGGCGAGGACCGCGAATTCTAGCCTCGCCGTGTCTTGGCCTCGATCTTGGCGCTCCTTCTTTTTCCTTTGCCCTTTGTCGGCACCCTTTTTGTTTAAGCGGGTTTTGAGATCGGCGTCGTTAGCAGGGTTACCCTTCCGGCTTGGCCAGGGCAGGGTTATGGACGCCATTGGTTATTCTCCAGGGCTCTTAGACCCATTTGCATCTTGTCCGTAGTAGGACGCTCCATCAATTTCCAGGCGATTTGGATCTTTGTATATTATATACGTATTCTTGACTCTTTGAGTCATTTATATATACATTACATGGGTCCCATCGAGGACTGTTGTGTAATGTTATTACTTGCCGTTTTCCACCTTGCGAAAGTGCCTGGTGGGCACCTTTGAATCGTTTCTATGCGGGTTTGGCAAATTTTGCTCAAACTTGCATATGTCCGATTCTGAGGGTGTTACAGAGTGGTATCAGAGCTCAGCAGTTGCGATACCCCACAAGTCCAGCCTGTAGGATAACCTAGCTAACGGCCGAAGTAGAGTGTCAAAACTATTTTTGCAAAATCGGTTGGATACTTCTGATTAGGTCTGATTTTACTCCTTACCCTCTGCTGTTGTCCTCTTACCCCTGCGCATTTTGAATCCGCTCTCATCTCTTTCTTCGAGTCCAGGAATTCTCGTGGTTGGGTTTTCGTCGTACCTTCAGGGTTTCACTTTCTCCCTTTTGTAACGGAGGTGCTACGATCATTAATCTGCAACTGTTCTGTTGTGCCTTCCTCTGATCTTTTGTTTTTGAGCTCCTTTTCCATATGTGTTCCTTGCCGGATATCTGTGTCGTTGAAAAACATATGAGAAGGACGGGCATTGGTGAAGTTGGAGTATACCTTGAGCATGTGTTGTTCATGCCAATGGAACCATCGCGAAACCTAATCATTGTGTCTTTCATACGATTTCTGCTGGCAACATTCCTTTGTTCCGGATACCACCTATGAATATCTTCAGTCTAAATCTTGAGAGTTGAGTTGCCTGATTCTCCTACTCATGTATAGAGTTGATAGTGTGGGTACGGGATGGACTGATCACCCTACCCGACTCTTACTGTTCGCTCTGTACATCGAACTGGTGGATCAATGTAACTTTCCCTCTTCTAATGGAAGTTAGAGGTGGCCTTGTCGTTTGATACCCCTATCTTCGTCCTTTGTTTCTCCGGAGTGTTCTCTCGACGATCAGGAACAACGACCCTTTGTTGGTGGTGTCGCCGATTTCCAGATGAAGAAGAAACCCTCGTTAGTGGTGTCGCGAGGATCTACCTGAAGCGAGAAGATGCAGATCGCCGACCTTCCTTCCGGTACCATGAGGCGGATCTCGAGGGCGAGATCCATTGTTAGTGGTGTCGAATTGTGGCATCCCGCAAAACCACTACTAGAAAATCGCGTTGATTTTGTGCATTGCATCGTCATCATCATGCATGGTTGTCTGCATTATTTTGAAAAGCCTAGTTTTGACTATACAAATACCCCTCTTTATTTTAAAAGGCAAAACCCTGAGTGTATCGGATATTTTGTTTCCCCTAAAAACTATTTGCAAAATGGTCTTGTTTTAAATAAGAGAGGACCAAACAAACACAAATATTAAAACAGCCCCTACCCTAAATCCTAGTCCCACCCAATCTATTCCTACCCACCAGTCCCT
This sequence comes from Avena longiglumis, assembly GCA_030063025.1. NCBI lineage: Eukaryota > Viridiplantae > Streptophyta > Magnoliopsida > Poales > Poaceae > Avena > Avena longiglumis. The sequence goes on along the minus strand of CP125974.1, from coordinate 446,459,942 downwards.
GGCTGCCACCTCACCCCTTCCCCTTTTCCCTACCCACTCTGCCACCTCAGCAATCCCTCTCCTCTTTTCCCTCCTCTCTCTTTCTCACCCAGCTCCCTCCTACCCTCTCTCCCTCTTCCCCCACCGACACGTGGACCCTATCCCACAGTCCACACAGCCCCCCTCCTTCTCTCTGCCCGCGGGCCCGCTCCCCAGACCCACACCGCCACCCGCGTGCACCCCATGATCGGCCACCCCTACCCTTGCGGCCACGCTGCAGCGCCTGGCCCTGTCCCCGTGACCACGCCCTACTGGGCCCGTCCCCTCCACCCCTGTCGGCTTCCCCGCGGGACCCACGCGTGGGCCACCCAGCCAGACGGCCCCGTCGCCCCCACCCTCCTTCTTCCTCTATCTCCCTGGCCGCTCGCTTCCCAACCCTCCGCTCACCTCCCCGTCTCCGGCCGCCTCTCACCGCCGTTCGTCGCGCCCCACCCCACCTTCTCGCCCTCTCTCCCCCGTGGCTCTCTTCCTCTCCTACCCTCGCTCCTTCGCTGTCGTGGCCATCCCGCTGCCCCTCGCCTCCGCCCAGCCATGACCGCCTCCGCCGAGGTCTTCCCGTCTGCCCCGCCCGACGAGCTTCCCGCCTCCAGCGTCCGCCTCGACCTCCTCCCCTCGCGCGCGCCAGCGCCCGTCCCCGCGCCTCCTCTCCCCGAGCCCCAGCCCGCTGCTCCTCCCCGCCGCCGCGTGCTCCGCCACCACCCGGCGCGGGAGCGCCGCCTCGCGTCACCGCCCGCCCCGCATCGCCGTCCGCCTCCTCGGCCCCGGCCCGACCTCGCCCGGCTCTCCCCAGGCGCCGGCCGCTCGCGCGCCAGCTCGGCGTCCCGGCGCCCGAGCCTGCCACCCCGGCCCTCGGCTCGCGCGGACCCGACCAGCGCCACCTCCGCCTTGTGCCCGTCGCCTCCTCTCGCCGCTCCGGCTCTCCACAGGATCCTCCGGCGAGCCGCCCGTCCCGACCCCAGGCCGCCCAGCATCCCTCCGTTCCTCCTCCGTCGCGCGGCCAGCTTTCCCGGCTCGCCGCAGAGCTCTGCCCGCCGCCGTCGTCCACCGTGCCGGCCCGAGCTGCGTCCGCCTGCGCCCGGCCGCCGCGCTGCTAGCCTCGCCTGGCCGTCGCCATCCCCACCCCGCAACAACCTCTCCCGGACGAGTTCCTCGATGCCGCTGCCTGTTCGGTTGCTTCTGCGGGTTGCAGTACATAGAACGGAGCAAGGTGGCATGTGCCCCTTAGGTTGTGTATGCTTGTCTGGGAGTCCTGACAAGATCCCCGACTTGTGGGTACACTGGAAGACTACCGATAAGGAGCCAACGACAAGTTCTACCTCTTGAAAACAAGATCTTCGAGTCCGATGAACCACGTCAAGACCCCGACCCCGAAGACCGACCCCGGTGTTTGAAGACCGCGGAACCCCATGACCTCCTTCAAGGATCCGATGGCCGATACCCCGACGCAACGAGTACTCCTTCCCGGATCCGAACCCCGGTACCGGACAAGTTCGCCATCGCCCTCGAGAACGCCTACACGGAACAACAAGACCGCCACACGGACGCCGAGACCCCTGAACCCTGAGTCCCCGAGCCGAAGGTCGATCTGAGGCGCCAGGACCTAAACCTGCAGAATGCCGAGATCGCCGAGAACGACAAGTGCTTCGACCCGAACTCCACGATCGACAACATGGCCCGAAGACCCCGGATGCGCCAAGACCTACCCCTAAGTCCGAGAACGACCTCGCCGAACCCTGGACCCCGAGACCGGACCCTGGACCCTGTCGAACCTCGAACCCCGGACCAAGACCGTCGAGACCCTAATGTGTGACCCCTTTTCCCTCGAACCCTATTTCATAACATAAAACAACTTGTCGCATATTAAATTGTCATCTCGCATGCATATCATTGGTTTGGGGGCCTTATGCCGAATTCACCTCATAATTAAATATGGGGCCCATATGCGGGCAAATCTAGCCTTATATTGGCCTCATTTAAACATGTGTAGCGCACCGGTTCTACCTGTTGCATTGCTAAACAACATTTAATTGCGGGGGTTCTAAACAACATGAACCACCTAACTAATTGCCGGGACCCCGGTTCCGCTCAATATTGACCTAATCGCATCGCACCTTTGCCATGTCATCCATCATGCATGCATCATGCCGATCTTCTGCCGTTGTATTAAATAGTGCATCCGGTGTTTCTTCTAGTGTTTTGCTTCTTCGCGGATAAGGCCGTTGAGTTGATGTGAGCTTCGCCCCGTTCTTCGGTTGAACCTTCGACAATGTTTTCAGGCGAGCATCTCCCCCTTTCTACCTATCTTACTTTTATAGTATTTATTCCCTCCTGTTGATCTATTGCTATCTGTGTTGCGATGCTTTAGTTCCCGTACCTGTGATATCCCTTGCAGCCTTATTTTGCCTTGGCCACACCCTATTACCTGTTGTTTGGTAGATAGCTGGACTTGCGCGTCGTAGTTGCTTGCTCAAGTGCTGATGTGTGTCGTCATATGCCACAGTTGCTGATGTATTGCCGCATGTTGTTGTTGGAGATGATTCTAGTTTTACTTATCGTTCACTTTAATTTCTGTTTAACAACTAAAATTGAAATAAGCAGAGGCATCGGTGGGTGATAGAAAATATTTGGTTTCCGAACGCCCACTTGTGTCCCGTAAGACCCCGAGTACTTGATACATGTTCCTTGATTTATCGCGCTATCCACATCCGGGAGGTATATGGGACCCCCCTGAGCCAGAGCTTGATTCAGTCTTATTTCTTGGGGCCACAAACTAGTTTGAGGTTTTATTTACGATCCTGTACTTATGCCATGCTACTTTCAGATTTTAAATTGTGCGAGGAGCACACTGCATCGCTGTTAGGATCATGGCACGATTCGCTGTGTCGACAAGCCCAGCCACTTTCGGTTCCCAGTCGTTCACAGCCGTCCCCATAACCTTGAGCCCGTCTCGGGGTCAGCTGGCTTCGTTGCGGGATCTACTTAAGGGGTGGCCCCCTGAAATATTTCTGAATCTTGTGATTGTTCAGTCGTGAAAGCCTCGTTGGGTTTTGTTTTGGTTTTTCCGAGGTTGATCGAGCGTGTGTTGCTATTGGTGCACCCCGGCCGGGTAAAACTTTCTGAAAGCCGTGTCCGCGGATATGGACGACTTGGAGCACAGTATCTCGATCATAGACAAGCATAACTAAAGTTTATTGCTATAAATTTGACTTTATAATGACTAGTAATCAGCTTCACTATAATGGAATGGCTAATTAATACTGCCCACAACTGCTTGTTGGCGTGTCGCTTGCAACCATTGTACCTGACTAGTAAGTATTACAACTACAACGGAATGGCTGAATAAAAGTATCAACAACTGCTGGGTTTTGGGTTTATCTCATGCTATCTGTACCTGAGTAGTAATTGCTGCAACTATCACGGAATGGTTAACTAAAAGTGCCTACTGCTTACTTTATCAGGATGAATATCTAAACCTGACTAGTAATTGCTGCAACGATAATTGAATAAGTAAAACTGCCAACGGTGTGAGTTCCTCGGTTGACTTCCTCGTTTGGTCTCGAGGGGGAGAACAGCAGGATGGGTTTGTTTGGTGTTAGCTTCAGGTTGGATCCGGATAGGTCATTCTCACCCCTCTCTGATAACCGCCAGTTGTATCGAGTCTCTATAGGTTGTTCAGTGCATGCTGCCGCTGCCGCTCAGTCCACCATACCTATGTAGGCGAGGACCGCCGAATTCTAGCCTCGCTTGTCTTGGCCTCGATCGACGCCTTCTTTTTCCTTTGCCCTTTGTCGGCACCCCTTTTTGTTTAAGCAGGTTTTGAGATCGACGTCGTTAGCAGGGTTACCCTTCCGGCTTGGCCTGGGCAGGGTTATGGACGCCATTGGTTATTCTTCAGGGCTCTTAGCCCCATTTGCATCTTGTCCGTAGTCGGACGCTCTATCACTTTCAAGGTGATTTGGATCTTTGTATATTATATCTGTATTCTTGACTCTTTGAGTCGCTGTTATATATATCTATTCTGTGGGTCCCATCGAGGACTGTTGTGTAATGTTATTACTTCGTTTTCCACCCGCACGAAAGTGCCTGGTGGGCACCTTTGAATCGTTTCTATGCGGGTTTGGCAAATTTTGCTCAAACTTGCATATGTCCGATTCTGAGGGTGTTACAATGTGCAAGGGGTACCCCGTTGGCGGTTCTCTATGATATGCAAATACTTACAATGACAAGAACTTACAGGTGACTGAAGTTGAGTAGCATGAGGTGTGGCCCTCGTATTCAAGGGATTTGAGATTACCAACTTATACTTCATCAAGCATATACTCCATAGTTTGTTCACTTTAACCTTAACCACTTCAAGATGCTTATGATAGGGGCAATGAGGGCTGAAAGCTAACAAGTACCATAATTTTTGGAATCTCTTTTTGAAACTTGACATCCCTGCTTCCCTTTGTGAAGGGCCTTTCTTCCACCTTTATTTGAGTCTCCACCTTCTACCTTTAGGCACCATTAAGAGAGCATAGTTTTCATTCTATGTGCAGTGTCCCAAAATTTATTGATTGATGCATATTGTGATATTACTTGTTCTTGTGCTAATTGTTTCTAGTCACCCTTGTGAACTTTAAAGGTGTCCTATGCATCTATTTGCTACTCTATGAGGGACAAGCTGATAGCCACTATTCCATGTTTTCTATATGTGAATCAAACAAATGTTTTTCAATGCATGTTATTCATGATCTTTGTTTGTAGCTTTTCATGTTGCATGCATAGTTACTTTGTCCTATTGTTAGAACTCCATCTTTCGCACATGTTTACAGTTCTTTGATCCCAACTTTCAATGCATGCAAATGGTTTGATCTTGGTTTTGATGGTGCATGTCACCTCAAAAATTATTCTTTTATCACTTACCTACTCGAGGACGAGCAGGAGTTAAGCTTGGGGATGCTTGATACGTCGGAAACGTATCTATAATTTTTTATGCTCCATGCTTGTTTAGTATCTACTTTGATTTGTTTTGTCTACACTTTGAGGTGTTTTTATATGTTTTCTGTAACTAACATATTAACAAGTTGCCACAGTGTCAGTTGCCTGTTTTCTTCTGTTTTTGGTTCCAGAAAGGCAGAAAATTAATATTCTTGGAATTATACGGGACAAAAGCCAAAGTCAATATTTTACCATGGGCGACACGAAGTACAAAGGGGAGACGGAGAGGCGAACCAGGGCCGCCACACCCCCTAGGCGCGGGAGGTCCCACACCACGCCTGGGTAGGGTGCGGGCCCTCTGGCTGCCTCCCAGCCTCGCCTCATTGCATATAAGAAGCCCCCGATGCAGAAACCCTAGACACCCGATCAAAACTCCACGAAACCTTCTGTAGCCGCCGCCACCGTCGTCCCTAGATCGGGATGGAAGTTCTTCGGCACCACCTGGGAGATCATCTCGGAGGCCTTCTTCTCCGGTATGATGCGTGAGTAGTTCCACCTTGGACTGTGGGTTCATGTAGTAGCTAGATGGTTGTATCTCCTCCTTGTGCTTTCATGTATAGATCTTGTCAGCTCCATTCATGATCAAGATCTAATATATTTGTAATCATGCATGTTGTGTTTGCAGGGATCCGATGGATATTGAGATTACTATGTCAGATTGATTAATGGTTTTGTCTATTTGATACTATCATGTCTGTGTTGTTTGTGATCTTGCATGCTCTCCATTGTTAGTAGCTATCTTGGCCAAGTAGTTGCTAGTGACTCCAAGAGGGGGTATTTATGCTCGATAGTGGGTTCATGCCTCTAGTTTCCAAGGGAAGTGACAGAAATCTCTTCGATTGTAGATGTGATGTTGGTACTAGGGAGAAAACAACGGTCTCTTGTTCATGGAACAAGTGGATTGTTTACCTTACACACTTTTCTTAAAGCAGTTGTCTGTTTCTTTCAACTTAATACTGGAGGGGGTTTGGATGATAACCTGAAGGTGGACTTCTAGTCATACATGCAGTTGGATGGCGGTCTATGTATATTGTTGTATTGCCCAATCGAATCTCATAGGATCTTTTTGTCTGGTATTGCATTATTATGCCTTGCTCAGTTCCTGTCAATTGCCCTGTTGTAATTTGTTTACCCTTCATGCCATGTTGTCTATCTAATGAGATAACCTCTAGTGAACTATGGACCCCGGTCCAATCTTTACCATTGATACATCTTCTACTATTACCTATTTACTTGCTGCAAACCATTACCTTCAACACCAGAAGTTTAATCCTTTGTTACAGCAAATCGGTGAGCTTGACAACCTCATTGATTCATTGGGGGCAAAGTCTTGAGTTTGTGTTGTGCAGGTCTCCGTGTTGCTTAAAACACCTGTGTGACGTTTTCTTCCTCCTACTGGTTCGATAACCTCGGTTTCTTACTGAGGGAAAACTTGCTGGTGTGCTTCTTCACACCTTGATGTTGGGGTTCCCAACAGGCTCCACGTCAACCACGCGTATATCCATCACATGTTCGTAAGTTATAACGGTTCTTATGCAAAATCCCTAGCCACGTAAAACATGCAAAGAAAGATTAGAGGTGTCTAACTTGTTTTTGCAGGGCTTGTGTTGTGATGTGATATGGCCATGATTGTGATTATATATGATGTATGCAATGATCCTTATTATAAGTTGGCAACCGGCAGGAGCCTTATTGTTGTCTTTAAATTTTGTTTAAGACCTGTATGTCTATTATTCAAAGTAGTTGTAATAGTTGATGCTGGTGGATGACAACCATGGAGCGGCGCCATTGACCTTGACGCCACACCGGTGATGATGGAGGTCATGTTTGTTCTTGGAGATGGAGATCGTAAGCACAAGAAGAAAGGCCATATCATATCACATATTATGAATTGCATGTGATGTTAATCCTTTTATGCATCTTGTATTACTTAGATCGCGACGGTAGCATTATAAGATGATCCCTCTCACTAAATATCAAGTTATAAAGTGTTAGTCCTTAGTAGGTACCGTTGCTAAGACTCGTCATTTCGAGGCACCACGTGATGATCGGGTGTGATAGATCTGCATGTGCATACAACAGGAGCAAGCCAGATTTGATCATGCGGAAACTAAGGTTAAACTTGATGAGCCTAGCATGTATAAACATGGTCTCGGAACACAGAATACATAAAGGTAAAGCATGAGTCATATAGATGATATGATAAACATGTTGATTGTTCGCCTTTGAAGCTACATCATTTCTCATGATGATCGGACTTGGTTTAGTGGATTTGGTTTGTGTGATCACTAAAACAATGTGAGGGATATTGTTTTGAGTGGGAGTTCAATAGAATATGATTAAAAGTTGAACACTATTTATCATAAATTAAATCAAAGTGAATTTGCATAGTTGTTGTAGTCATTAGCATCCGTTCACCACCTTACGCTTAGTTATAATTGAGATAATAGAACTATAGAATTATGGATAGTTACTTTATGAATTGGTATCGTATTATGTGAAGTGTTAATCTAAAGATTTAAAAGTCCTATTGCATACTTTCAACAAACTCTGTTTACTCCATGAAGTTTAATAGTTAGTATTAAAACAAGAGTAACATTTCCAGTGTTAGTATCTAAAGTATTATGTTTTTATCTATGATTCTTGATATTCAAAAGAATGTTTTAATATCAAGGTTATCTAGGAGCTGAAAGTATTGTTTCAGAAACCAACATGTGTGGAAGATATTGCGATATCTAAAATGATGTTTTGGTTGAAACATGATAGAGTATAATATGGCAAAGTTTTTGTTCTCATATTTGATGAGAATTTGCAAAAGGTTGGAAACGCTAGTCGTCCTAATCCTCCAAAAGGTATTGGATAACAACATTATACTCGCGATTCACCGTTATAAGCTAAAGTATCCTGATCATGGAAATGTCCATGATGAGGATGAATATAAGATATAGGTAAAATGTTTACCACACTAAAAGATTACTTAAAATTGAATTCGAAATAACACAAAACATTTGATGATAGTGATCTACTTCAAAGTGCAAGTACAAATATATTAGTATTTGACTATACACGCTTTGGACTATGTGTCATATGTATGGCGCCACTGTTGATGTTGATAGATTCTTTTGAAAGGAAAAGGAAATGCTGAAAGGGAAATCTAAGAAATATTTGGCAGAAAATAAAATACTACAATTGTTCAGCTTAGGTATATAGATGATATACATGTTATGGATGTATATCTTGCTTGTTAAACAATGTGGTTTTTAAGTATTGGATACATAATTTGTTGGTGTGAATTGTCATACGAAACAACACAATTCATGAATACAATGGCCTAAGTAACTAGCAAGAGAATATGTGATGATTTTCATCGAAAACAAATAAAGTGTTGTTTATGTTTCTCGTTGACATCAAAGCTTGCCTTCAAGATTTGTTTCGATCAAGTATTATGAGAACAAAAGGGTTGTTCAAATAATTTCCGTATTCCATGAAAGATGGATGATATACAAATCTAGTTGGAGAAATCACATCCATAAACTAGTGCTATAAAATGTCGAAAGACAATTGATTGAAATATCACTTAGGAAGAGACATCGCTATTTAAATTATATTGGAAAGAAAGCATGAAGAAACTCCATGTTGATGGAATTTTGGAGTCTTTTGATTTTTGAACAAATGACGCTTGTGAAACTTTCCTAGAGATAATTAAAACTCCGTTCATAGGCCAAAAGGGAACGAATGACTAGATTATTGGAACTTGTACATATTGTAGTATAAAGCCCATTATGTGTAGGCAAGAGCGATGAATTTCAACTTCATATGCTTACTCCAAAGTTTTGAGTGAATATATGTATATTTACTTAATAAGGATGAAGTATGAAACATTTTAAAAAGTTCAAAGACTTTCAAGATGAAGTGAAAAATCATTGTAATAAGAAAATAAAGAGTTTACGATAGGATCATAAAGGAAGATATTTGAGTTACAAAGTTTGTCAAAACACCTAAGATTTGAGGAATCGTTCCATATATTTGAATTTCCCAAAACACCATATGGGTATGGAGTGTTCGAGATATGCAATGAAACCTTGTTTGACATGGTGAGATCAAAGGTGTTAGTAATAAAAATGCCATAGTATTTTAAAGATTAAAGCTTTAGGGACTACCGCTTTTACACTAAAAAGAGCACCTGATGGCGTTGCGTCAACATGGAGCGCTTCGTCGGGAAACCCCAAGAGCAAGGTATGATGCAGCACATCAGCAAGTCTTCCCTCAATAAGAAACCCAGGTTATCGAACCAGTAGGAGGAAGGAAACGTCTCAAAGGCGTTGCTAGCAACGTGAATGTAACATCCCTAAAATCATGATTCCAAAGATTGCATATCACACATGCATGCATATAATTTAGGGATCATTTTCCAAACTCATTTCAAGAAAACAGAAGCACTTAGTGCTATTATTTTATGTGAGCAAACATTGATCAAGTACTAGTCTCAATTGAGAGCATAAGTGTTTTAAACTAAGTTTTGTTTGCTTCCTTGTTGTGTGGATTGAATGAAGAGTTTGGACAAAAATTTACAAAACAAATATGGTTTCAAAACCATCTTTCAAACATTTTCAAATCAAGTGCTATAGCACTGTTTATTTTTGTTTATTCAAAGGGACCAAGCAAGTACAGAGGGACCATATGGTTTTATGCCCAAAATCATGAGGGTTACACTTTACAAAATTCAGAAAAGATTTGAAATTCAAAAGCCTTTGATTTGGAATTGAAATTCATTCCAGAAAATCAAAACAGAAAAAGAAAAAGAGAAAAGAAATAGAAAAAGGCCAGCGCCAGCAATTGAGCCCAGCTGCTAATCCAGCCCACTAAGCCCACCCGGGGTCTCCCTCTGTCTCGCTCACCCGAGACACACCCCAGTCCTTGTTGCCGACCCCACCCCTCATTTGTAACTTTCGTGACGAGTGGACCTGCGACCACGTCGCCTTGCGTCAATCACGCGGCGCTGCGGCCTTCGCTCATGATTACCTGCCTTTATTCTTTAGGCTTAATTGCCATTGATACTGTGGCATCCCGCAAAACCACTACTAGAAAATCGCGTTGTTTTTGTGCATTGCATCATCATGATCGCATGCTCATGTCATCATGCCGCATTGCATTTGTGCATCGTCAAGTCATCATGCATTTGCTTGTCGAAACCTATTTTCTAAAAGCCTATTTTGTTCTCTAGATATTCTCCTCTTTGTTCAAATCCAAACCCTAGATCTGTCCGGATCTTTTGTTTGTCTAAAACCCTTTTACAAATGTTTTGATTTAAAACCCAGAAAAAAATAATAAAATATTTTAAATATGTTTTGTTCCGGGGAAGGCCGCCACCGGCCAGGCCAAAAGGCCCAGCTGGCAGCAGTCTACTACCCCAGATAAATATCTAAACCAGTCCCCCCTAAATCTTTTCTACCCAGACCTAAACTACCCACCCAGCCTCCACCTCACCCCGCCCTATAGCCGCTCGCCACATCACCCTGGCTCAAGCCCCACCCAATCCCCATCTTCCACCTCAACCACACCACTCCCTCCCTCTTCCCCCTGCCTCTCACCCGCACTCAACACACACGCACACAGAGCACACACCCCACGCATGAACACAACCACCCCACGCCCTGGCCCCACCCCCCACTCACGCACGCTCTCGCAGGCCCACCATCGCACCCCTCTCCTCTCTCCCTGGCAACCCCGTGACCCGCTCCCTCTCACTCCCTAGCCCGCTCCCAGCGCTCCCTGCTGGCCCGCCTCATGGCGACCCTCCCCGCTCGGCCTCTGCCTCTCCTCATAGCCCGCCTGCTTGAGACCACCGCGCCTCCGGCCACGCCCGGCGCCATCTCCTCCTCTGTCCTCCGCTTGCCGCCGCCCATGATCGCCTCCCCTCTGCCGCGTCGGCCTCGCCCGCTCGCCACCACCCTCGCCTCACCGCCGCCCGTCGTCGACCACCTCCTCCGCCTCCCCGGCCTCCTCCCGTGCGCCGCCGCGCGGTCCCCCCCTCCGCGAGCATCCGCCGCCGCTCCTTCCCTTCCTGCGCCCTCCCGCCGTCTGCTGCGAGCCCGACCGCCACCAAGCTCCGTCCATCCCTGCGGCCCCGTGCCCGGTGTCGACATGTCGGCCTCCCAGGACACTGCCGCCTGCACGCGAGGCCAGGGCCACCCCTCCTCTGTCTCCGGGCCCAGGCCTCCTCTCTGTCCGCGCGTCGCCTGTGCCGAGCCTCCGCCACCACCCAGGGCCACCATGCTCTACCATGTTTGGAAACAAGTACCTGATGGGTTCATGTGACGTTTGTTCTGGATCGATACACGTACGTGCTTGTATGTGTGTGATCTGTGTGTTCCTGTAACGCTTCAGCTAGGCCATGGGTTTGACATCCTAACGGTGCCAGTTTCCATCCTCTTGGTTGCCGTCTATAACGGAGAGCTCTCGTCAAGATCTTCATCGACCTGAGGAAAACCACACCGAGAATTGTGGAACCCGAAGGTCGGCCTGGACCTAAAGGAATGACCACGAGGACCGAATTCTAGGCACGCCAAGACCTCCTTCCCGGACGCCAAGTTCGCCGAGAACCCGGACGCCCAGGTCGTCGACACGGATACGACAAGTACTCCCTCGAGGACGCCGAGTACTTCACCCCGGACACCAAGAACCCTGACGCCAAGATCGCCACCGGAACGCCAAGTTCTCCACTTTGAACGCCATGACCGTCTACGCGGACCCTAAGGCCACGAATGCGACAAGATCGACACCGACCAGGGCGAGACCGATGCGCCCCCGACACCGAACCAAGTCCTTCTTCCCGGAACGCCAAGCTCTTCACCTTGTATCCAACCCCGGAGTCCGAACCCCAGATCCGAACCCTGAGAACGAACCCCGAACCCCGGAACCCCAAGATCTGCCGAACCCTATGTGTGAACCTTTTTCCGAGCCCCTATTTTATGAATGCCATCAATATAAATTGTTGCATATTAAATTTCCATGCATGCATACTTGTCATGTGGTTTGGGGGCCTTATGCCGATTCACCTAAATTAAATATGGGGCCCATATGCGGGCAAATCTAGTCTTATATTGGCCTCATTTAAATTTGTGCATCGAACCGTTGTCATATCTTGCCTTGTTAAAACAACATTTAAAATGCGGGGTATATAAACAACTTGAACCATATATTTAATTGTCGGAACCCCCGGTTCCGCTTAATATGACCTAATCGCATCGCATCTTTGCCATGTCATACATCATACATGCATCATGCCCGATCTTTTGCCGTAGTATTAAATAGTGCATCCGGTGTTTATTCTAGTGTTTTGCTTCTTCCCGGATAAGGCCGTTGAGTTGATGTGAGCTTCGCCCCGATCTTCGGATGAACCTTCGGCAATGTTTTCAGGCGAGCACCTCCCCCTTTCTACCTATCTTACTTTTATAGTATTTATTCCCCTCCTGTTGATCTAATGCTATCTGTGCTGTGTTGCTCTAGTTTTCGTACCCGTGATATCCCTTGCAGCCTTATATTGCCTTGGACACATCCTATTACCTGTTGTTTGGTAGATAGTTGGACCTGCGCGTCGTAGTCATTTGTCTCAAGTGCTTTGTTGTGTTGTCAAGTACCTCAGTTGTTGGAAGACTGCCATATGCTTTATGTTGGAGATGATCATGGCTTTAATTATCGTTTAATTTAATTATTGTTTAATAACTAAAATTGAAGTAGGTAAATGCAGAGGCACCGGTGCGTGATAGATAATATTTGGTTTCCGATCGCCCACTTGTGTCCGTAGGACCCGAGTTCTTGACACTGTTAGAGATCGAGCGCTAACCACGGTGGGGAGATATGGGCCCCATTGATTAGTACCTGATTTCAAAGTATTGTCTTGGGGCCACAAACTAGTTTGAGGTTTTATTTACTATCATGTACTTATGCCATGCTTCTTTATTTATTTACGATTGTGCGAGCACACTGCATCTTGTTAGGATCGGGACACGTTTTCGCGGTGTCGACAAGCCCATTTGGGTCCCCAGTCGTTCACAGCCGTCTACCCAAACCCTAAGTCCGTCTCGGAGACCGGCCGACTTCGTTGCGGGTAGACTTAGTGGGGTGGCCCCCCGTGCTTGCTTTGGGTCTGGAAACGTCATGACTTAGGCCCCGCCGACATACCGATGGGTGTATGTTAACTGATCTGGCAAAAAGGGTCGAAGTGCTTGTGGATACTTTGGTGCACCCCTGCAGGGTTTAATCTTTTCGAGAATCCGTGTCCGCGGTTATGGACGACTTGGAGCACAGGTCTCGATCATAGACAACTATAACTAAAGTTTACTGTTATAAAATTGACTTGTATCCGATATGACTAGTAATCAGCTTCACTGTAACGGAATGGCTAATAAAAGTACCAACAACTGCTGGGTTTTGGGGTTATCTCATGCTATATGTATCTGAATAGTAAGTATTACCACCTCAACGGAATGTTTAACTAAAACTGCCCACTGCTTATTCTATCAGGATGATTATCTATACCTGACTAGTAATTGCTGCAACGATAACTGAATAAATAAAACTGCCAACTGTGTGAGTTCCTCGGTTGACTTCCTCGTTTGGTCTCGAGGGGGGATACCAGGATGGGATTGTTTGGTGTTAGTATCAGGTAGGTTCCGGATAGGTTTTTCTTACCCCTCTCTGATAGCCGCCTGTTTTATCGAGTCTCTATAGGTTGTTTAGTGCATGCTGCGCTGCCGCTTCAGTCCACCATACCTATGTAGGCGAGGACCGCCGAATTCTAGCCTCACCGTGTACTGGCCTCAGTACTGACGCTCCTCTTTTTCCTTTTCCCTTTGTCGGTGCCCCTTTTGTTTTAGCAGGTTTTGAGATCGACGTCGTTAGCAGGGTTACCCTTCCGGCTTGTCCTGGGCAGGGTTATGGACGCCATTGGTTATTCTTCAGGGCTCTTAGCCCCATTTGCATCTTGTCCGTAGCTGGACGCTCTATCGTTTTCAAGGTGATTTGGATCTTTGTATATTATCTCTGTATTCTTGACTCATGGAGTCGTGTTGTATATATATCTGTTCTATGGGTCCCATCGAGGACTGTTGTGTAATGTTATTACTTCATTTTCCACCCGCACGAAAGTGCCTGGTGGGCACCTTTGAATCGTTTCTATGCGGGTTTGGCGAGTTTCGCTAAAACTTGCATAGGGTCGATTCTGAGGGTGTAACAGAGTGGTATCAGAGCTCAGCAGTTGCGATACCCCACAAGTCCAGCCTATAGGATAACCTAGCTAACGGCCGAAGTAGAGTGTCAAAACTATTTTGCAAAATCGGTTGGATAGTTCTGATTAGGTCTAATTTTACTCCTTACCCCTCTGCTGCTCTCCTCTTACCTCTACGCGTTTTGAATCCGCTCTCTTCTCTCTCTTCGAGTCCAGGATTTCTCGTGTTTGGGTTCCGTCGTACCTTCAGGGTTTCGCTCCCTCCTCTGATAACGGTGTTTCTACATCCGGTCCTCCTGCTATCTAGGTGGTCCTTTATCCGTGGTACCATTCTTTGTTCCTTGTTTGTGCTTTCCGGTGTTTTCCGACACGACGACATCATCTACGCCAGATCCGATGCAGAGCCTGCATCACTCCTTTGTTTCCGAACCTCGCTTGTCGAGATCTTCAGTCTGATTCCGAGAATGGTTGCACGCTTTTCCACTGACTGTGCGGAGTAATAGTTTGGGTGCGTGATGGATTGGCCCCCATGCCGACTACTCACTCTATTTGCTTGTGTACATTGTGGATGAGAATGCATCGGTTCCCTCTTCCCATCGAAGCTAGAGATGGCTTTATTTGTTGATACCTCTACCTTCGACTTATTGTTCCCGGAGTGTTCCCTCGACGGTCACGGACAACGACCTCTTGTTAGTGGTGTCGCGAGGATCTACACGATGCGAGAAGATTCAGAGCGCCGCCCGTCTTCCCGGTACCATGAGGCGGATCTCGAGGGCGAGATCCATTGTTAGTGGTGTCGAATTGTGGCATCCCGCAAAACCACTACTAGAAAATCGCGTTGTTTTCGTGCAATGCATCATCATGATCGCATGCTCATGTCATCATGCCGCATTGCGTTTGTGCATCGTCAAGTCATCATGCATTTGCTTGTCGAAACCTATTTTCTAAAAGCCTATTTTGTTCTCTAGATATTCTCCTCTTTGTTCAAATCCAAACCCTAGATGTCCGGATCTTTTGTTTGTCTAAAACCCTTTTACAAATGTTTTGATTTAAAACCCAGAAAAAAAATATATTTTAAATCTGTTTTGTTCTGGGGAAGGCCGCCACCGGCCAGGCCAAAAGGCCCAGCTGGCAGCAGTCTACTACCCCAGATAAATATCTAAACCAGTCCCCCCTAAATCTTTTCTACCCAGACCTAAACTACCCACCCAGCCTCCACCTTACTCCGCCCTATAGCCGCTCGCCACATCACCCTGGCTCAAGCCCCACCCAATCCCCATCTGCCACCTCAACCACACCACTCCCTCCCTCTTCCCCCTGCCTCTCACCCGCACTCAACACGCACGCACACAGAGCACACACCCCATGCATGCACACAACCACCCCACGCCCTGGCCCCACCCCCCACTCACGCACGCTCTCGCAGGCCCACTCTCGCACCCCTCTCCTCTCTCCCTGGCAACCCCGTGACCCGCTCCCTCTCTCTCCCTAGCCCGCTCCCGCATCCAACCCCGACGCTCCCCTGCTGGCCCCGCCTCGCCGGCGACCCCACCTCCCCCCGCTCCGGCCTCTGCCTCTCCTCATGGCCGCTTGAGACCACCGCGCCTCGACCCGCCTTGGCCGCCATCTCCTCCGCTGTCCCAGAGCTTGCCGGCCGCCTTGATCGCCTCCCCTCTCGCGTCGGCCTCGGCCGCACCTCTCCGTCGCCACCACCCGCGCGCCGCTGCCGACCACCTCCTCCGCCTCCCAGCCTCCTCCGCAGCTTGCCCCCCCCTCCGCGAAGGCCCGCCGCCTTCCTTCCTGCGCCTCCGCTGCCTATCGCGAGCCCGCCACCAAGCTCCATCCAGCCCTGCGCGGCCCGTGCCGGCGTCGGCCTCGGCCTCCCAGACTGCCGCTGCGAGGCCGTGGCCACCCTCCTCTGCCTCGGGCCGGCCTCCTCTCGCCTGTGCCGAGCCTCCGCCACCACCCAGGGCCACCATGCTCTGCCATGTTTGGAAACAAGTACCTGATGGGTTCATGTGATGTTTGTTCTGGCTCGATACACGTACGTGCTTGTATGTGTGTGATCTGTGTGTTCCTGTAATGCTTCAGCTAGGCCATGGGTTTGACATCCTAACGGTGCCAGTTTCCATCCTCTTGGTTGCCGTCTATAACGGAGAGCTCTCGTCAAGATCTTCATCGACCTGAGGAAAACCACACCAAGAATTGTGGAACCCGAAGGTCGGCCTGGACCTAAAGGAATGACCACGAGGACCGAATTCTAGGCACGCCAAGACCTCCTTCCCGGATGCCATGTTCGCCGAGAACCCGGACGCCCAGGTCGTCGACACGGATACGACAAGTACTCCCTCGAGGACGCCGAGTACTTCACCCTGGACACCGAGAACCCTGACGCCAAGATCGCCACCGGAACGCCAAGTTCTCCACTTTGAACGCCATGACCGTCTACGCGGACCCGAAGGCCACGAATGCGACAAGATCGACACCGACCAGGGCGAGAACGATGCGCCCCCGACACCGAACCAAGTCCTTCTTCCCGGAACGCCAAGCTCTTCACCTTGTATCCAACCCCGGAGTCCGAACCCCAGATCCGAACCCTGAGAACGAACCCCGAACCCCGGAACCCCAAGATCTGCCGAACCCTATGTGTGAACCTTTTTCCGAGCCCCTATTTTATGAATGCCATCTATATAAATTGTTGCATATTAAATTGCCATGCATGCATACTTGTCATGTGGTTTGGGGGCCTTATGCCGATTCACCTAAATTAAATATGGGGCCCATATGCGGGCAAATCTAGTCTTATATTGGCCTCATTTAAATTTGTGCATCGAACCGTTGTCATATCTTGCCTTGTTAAAACAACATTTAAAATGCGGGGTATCTAAACAACTTGAACCATATATTTAATTGTCGGAACCCCCGGTTCCGCTTAATATGACCTAATCGCATCGCATCTTTGCCATGTCATACATCATACATGCATCATGCCCGATCTTTTGCCGTAGTATTAAATAGTGCATCCGGTGTTTATTCTAGTGTTTTGCTTCTTCGCGGATAAGGCCGTTGAGTTGATGTGAGCTTCGCCCCGATCTTCGGATGAACCTTCGGCAATGTTTTCAGGCGAGCACCTCCCCCTTTCTACCTATCTTACTTTTATAGTATTTATTCCCCTCCTGTTGATCTAATGCTATCTGTGCTGCGTTGCTCTAGTTTTCGTACTCGTGATATCCCTTGCAGCCTTATATTGCCTTGGACACATCCTATTACCTGTTGTTTGGTAGATAGTTGGACCTGCGCGTCGTAGTCGCTGTCTCAAGTGCTGTTGCGTGTTGTCAAGTACCTCAGTTGTTGGAAGACTGCCATATGCTTTATGTTGGAGATGATCATGGCTTTTATTATCGTTTAATTTAATTATTGTTTAATAACTAAAATTGAAGTAGGTAAATGCAGAGGCACCGGTGGGTGATAGATAATATTTGGTTTCCGACCGCCCACTTGTGTCCCGTAGGACCCCGAGTTCTTGACACCTGTTCCGAGATCGAGCGCGCTAACCACAGGTGGGGAGATATGGGCCCCCCATTGATTAGTACCTGATTTCAAAGTATTGTACTGGGGGCCACAAACTAGTTTGAGGTTTTATTTACTATCATGTACTTATGCCATGCTTTACTGCTTTATTTACGATTGTGCGAGGAGCACACTGTACTGTTTAGGATCGGGACACGTTTTCGCGGTGTCGACAAGCCCAGTTTTGGGTCCCCAGTCGTTCACAGCCGTCTACCCAAACCCTAAGTCCGTCTTGGAGACCGGCCGACTTCGTTGCGGGTAGACTTAGTGGGGTGGCCCCCCGTGCTTGCTTTGGGTCTGGAAACGTCATGACTTAGGCCCCGCCGACATACCGATGGGTGTATGTTAACTAATCTGGCAAAAAGGGTCGAAGTGCTTGTGGATACTTTGGTGCACCCCTGCAGGGTTAAATCTTTTCGAGAAGCCGTGTCCGCGGTAATGGACGACTTGGAGCACAGGTCTCGATCATAGACAACTATAACTAAAGTTTACTGTTATAAAATTGACTTGTATCCGATATGACTAGTAATCAGCTTCACTGCAACGGAATGGCTAATAAAAGTACCAACAACTGCTGGGTTTTGGGGTTATCTCATGCTATATGTATCTGACTAGTAAGTATTACCACCTCAACGGAATGTTTAACTAAAACTGCCCACTGCTTATTCTATCAGGATGATTATCTATACCTGACTAGTAATTGCTGCAACGATAACTGAATAAATAAAACTGCCAACTGTGTGAGTTCCTCGGTTGACTTCCTCGTTTGGTCTCGAGGGGGAATACAAGGATGGGATTGTTTGGTGTTAGTATCAGGTAGGTTCCGGATAGGTTTTTCTTACCCCTCTCTGATAGCCGCCTGTTTTATCGAGTCTCTATAGGTTGTTTAGTGCATGCTGCGCTGCCGCTTCAGTCCACCATACCTATGTAGGCGAGGACCGCCGAATTCTAGCCTCGCCGTGTACTGGCCTCAGTACTGACGCTCCTCTTTTTCCTTTGCCCTTTGTCGGTGCCCCTTTTGTTTTAGCAGGTTTTGAGATCGACGTCGTTAGCAGGGTTACCCTTCCGGCTTGGCCTGGGCAGGGTTATGGACGCCATTGGTTATTCTTCAGGGCTCTTAGCCCCATTTGCATCTTGTCCGTAGCTGGACGCTCTATCATTTTCAAGGTGATTTGGAACTTTGTATATTATCTCTGTATTCTTGACTCATGGAGTCGTGTTGTATATATATATCTGTTCTGTGGGTCCCATCGAGGACTGTTGTGTAATGTTATTACTTCATTTTCCACCCGCACGAAAGTGCCTGGTGGGCACCTTTGAATCGTTTCTATGCGGGTTTGGCGAGTTTCGCTAAAACTTGCATAGGGTCGATTCTGAGGGTGTAACAGATACGCTGCGCGATCCTCGCCCCCGCTCTGGCTATAAGATCCCCTCTGCACCGCGGCCATTTCCCCTCACCTAGCGCCACCTCTACGCCCCCAGGCTGCCCGCAATTGCCTTTCCGCCGCCGCAGACAGAACAGCTCCGGCGACGAATCTCGGTAAGCCCCGACCGCCCCTCTGCCTCTGGTTCAAACGAGCGCGATCACCACGTCCTTGAGCATCTGCTAACACTCCTGGTTTTCCTGCTCGTGACCCAGGACGCCGTCTTCGTTCACGCCCGCAACCACCAGAGCCGCCGCTCGACTCCGACGAGCAATAGCGGTAAGAATCGTGCACCTCTTGCCTCCCCTTTGGTACTGTCCTGTTCGCCAGACCCTTGCACGTCTCCTAAACCCTCTGGCTTGTGCTAGGTCGATGTAGAGCCTCGGCAACGACCTCGACATCAAGCAACAGACTCCGCCCGCAACTCCGACGAGCTCCAGCGACTGTGTCCGTGCGCCCGTTGCCAAGCCGTCGCCAGGTTGAGCATCAGCACGTCGTCGCGTTTCTGGTAAGCATCTCCGATGACCCCCTAGCCATCTGTAGCGCCGCGCCTCCGTAGGCGAGCTTCTCGCCAAGATGCCGCCGCCGCCGCCATGGATGGTCGAGTGTCAGGCGCCGTTTGATCTAGATCTTGCAGGTAGGATAGAACGCGAGCGAAGCGTTAAGTTTAGATCTGAGCCATGCGATTATGTCAGATCCAGCGTCTCAGAAGCGTGATCCAACGCGAACTGGTATGCGCCAATAAGATTAAGACGCGTGGCATCTGTTAGAGTTTAAAAACAGGATTTGAATCTATTAGATGTTTAAATTTGTTTTGGCTATAACTTTTGATCCCCACGTTAGAATTTGACAAATTTTATACCGTTGGAATCAGGAGAGCAAGCTATTTCTAAATATGCAATGTGTTTAATGTTTTGCTTCTGTTAAAATGGTTTTATTTGCAAAAACTTGTGTAGGGCTAATTTGAGTATATGAATTGTTTAAGAATTGTTTTAGGGTTTATCTAAATGTTGTTTGGCAAGTTTTTAACTTGTTTATGAAGCAGTACTGTATACTTGCCTGGTTGAGTTTTAAAAATCATCACATATCATTTTGCATGCATGCATATATTTTTGATTGTATATGTTTTGTATATGATTGTTGCTATAATTCTTTGTGTAGATTTTGGTGCTAGTGATTGTGATTGTGAGGAGTGTAGCTACTCTCCAAACTACCAAGGCAAGTGGTGCTTCATGAATATTTTTATCCCTATGTTTTATACTAAGCATTAGAAATATTTTGCTAGACTTGCATGTTATATTTTGCTTATATGCCATGTTGGGAAATCCTAGTAGATGTATAATTGCTAGAAATTTCTAAGTTAAGATACTATCTATGCCATGCTTAGCCTAGCTAGTAGCAACCAAGGGTTGGTGAAATATATACATGCTATGATGAAAATATTTCTAAGTCTTTGGACTTGTGTTTTGCTTAATAAAACAACTAAGTAAATGAAACACCTGGGTGGAATGGAAGGAATGGTTTGTGTTGAGTGGTTACACAAGGCCAAGGGACTGGTGAACCTTGTGTATCTCACTTGTGGAAAGCCACCCAGGAACAAAGTGATTTTAGAGGCCAAGTGTTGAGAAGCTTCTAGTGCAGCCACTTGGCAATATGGGCTCTGCCTGGATCACATAAGTTGCTAGAACTTAGTCATTTTGAAAGTTGGTGGTAGTGGGATGATAGGTTGGAACGCGTCCATTTGGTCTAAGGGAAGGCTTCTGAAAGGTACTGTCTTGGTGAAAATCAAGTTTGGTGGGGAAAGTGCACAACCTCTGCAGATGGAAAAATCTAAGTACTTAGCCATGTCCCTGGAAAAGGACAACTTGAGCATCAATACATGGAAGCTATCAAGAATCTCCTCATCCTAATTTCTAAGTAAAAACTTGTGGGTGAACAAGGGTGAAGGACCTCAATGTCTATTGGTGGTTCCTTGGGAAAAGTTTTGACAAAGAAAAACTTAGTGATTTCAACTAATAGGCAAAACCTATTTTGAGCAAAGCAAGATACACTTAGCCAAATTGCATATAGTAATATAGTCCACCTAAATTATACTAAGGTATCACTTGCCAATACTATTCCAATGTATTGACCCACTGTGGCTGTAAATTGTGATGTTGCAGGTTACTCTGATGAGGATTAGGAGTCATGAGTCTACACTCAACATGTTTGCCTGTGGCACATGAAGATGAAGACTTTTATTTATTTACTTATTCAAACTCTTGTACTAGGCCTGTGGCCTTGGAGTTGTAAAGACTATGTTTGTCTCTAGAATGCCTATAATAATGACCTTTGTTTCTGTGTACTTCATCTTAAACTGTGGATTCTAGCATTGATCCAGGGACTAGCATTGCAATCACAGGGATCCTTTTTCCTTTATAAAGGAGGGATCTTACAGATGGTATCAGAGCACTGTGTTGCCTATAGTATTATGACCCTAGGATTGGAAACCACTAAGGAAAATTTTGCAACAACTTCTACACTTGTCTATTCTTCTCGTAAGCTTTTCTAATTTTCTTTTTCATCTCTAACTGTAGATGAACTCCATCAACGAAGCCGTGAGGAAAGGACCACTCATGACAATGACTTTGGAGTGTGAGACAGAATTCCCCAAGGCTCTCAAGGACCTCATGGTTGCAATGGAAATACATGGTGCAGCTGTGTACAAAGGTTTTCCTGTGATGGATGAAGGAGTTGAGTACTGGTGGGTGCAATTCACTTGTATAAGAACAAGGAAGACAACCACAAGGACTCAGGATTCTGCATGTTCACCAATTCACTGATGCACCCTACATTCTTTGACTCAGCAAGGGATGCAGCTTGGAAGACCATCAAAGAACTTGGTGAAAGAGTCAAGTGCAGAATGTTCAACATCCAAAATAGCCTAGAAGAAGAGAAGAAACATACCCAAGAGTTGGAGGCTACCAACCAAACTTTAAGAGGAGACATTATAGACTTAGTGATGGAGTCATGTGAGCAAGATAGACTGCCTGCTTCTAGAAACATTATGTTAGCCAACAGATCCAGTGAGATAGGATTGTAAACGTACTCCGTTAGTTGGACCACCACTTATCACCTTATTTTCCAAATGTTACCTTAAATAAGTTGAACCTTGGTTGATGTAATGGATTCTTGTATGCCATGACTTGTGTGTTTGATTTCCAAGGTTATGTATGTGATGTATTGCCTTGTGTTTTATCTTGAATTGTGTTGTTCTAACTTTTTCTATATTATAAATAGATGCTTATTGTTACCACCAGCACTGTTGAGGAGTTCCAGGGAACTCGCTTTGGTCCTCGTATTGTTGAGCTTACTAATTTGCTCAATCTCCCTCTTCCTACCATCATGGTGCTTTCCCTCACCAAGTTTGAGAGGAAAGACCTCTGGGGTTTCAAGGTCAACCAGCCCGGACGCCAGACTGAGCCTACCACGGAGGCCCTCGTCTTCAAGCTCATGCACGACGACAAGGAGAGAGGCCTTGAGGTAGTCATGCAGGATCTGATAGGACGTCTGCTGGGGAGACACTCCCGACAGGTTAGAGGTACTCACTTCCACGTCTTCGGTAGACGTGATGAGGATGGAGAGTCCATCGACTTCGAGGACACTGCGAGGGATACAGCCGAGCCGATTCGTCTATACCTCCAGGACTTAGAGGCTCTCATTAGGCACGTGGACTCTGATAGGACCAACGTCATGCTCATCAATGACGAACTCCAGGTGCAGCTTCGCGAGAAGGACAAGCTCTTCGCGGAGCAAGATGAGATAGTTAAGGAGATGGAGGCGAAGTTCGAGAGCCAGGACAGAAAGTTCAAGAGTCAGGAGAAGCGAGTCCAGGATAGGAACAAGAAGATCTGGGACATGACTGAAGAACTACAGGCCAAGGACTTCGAGCTCGAGCATCAGCAGACGGTGATTGAGAGACTTCGTTCCCAGAAGAGGGCTCTCAAAGCCAAGATAGAGACCTTGACCACCAGTGTCGAGGAATACAAGACCGCGATGGAGAACGCAGGTCTTACCTTTGTCGAGGAGGAGGTTTATGCCGAGGAGTAGATTTGACTACATGTTTATCATTTATTATCATACTTGTCGTTGAGAACTTGTTATTGACCATCCAACATGTGGATTGCTTGTTATTCGTGTGTGTTTTACTTTGCGAACTTGTTATCTGGTTGTTGAATCTTAATCATTATGTTGCATGCTTTGTGATTGTTTATGTGATGTATTATGCATGAAAGCATCTATGGGTATCTCATTCTTATCTCTATTGAAGAAACCACAGATGCCTCCCCGTCGTGCAAACCCCAACCCCAACAACAACAACATCACTCCAGAAATGCAGCAAATGATGACCGCTCAAACTCAGCTGATGCAAATGATGACGACGCTCATCCAGAACCAAAACAACAACAACAACAACAACAATAACAACAATAACAACAACAACAACAACCCACCGGGTTTTGACATGCTTACCAGGTTCTTGAGATTGAGACCAGCAAAGTTCTCAGGAACGACTGATCCCATGGTGGCCAATGATTGGGTACACTCTGTGAACAAGGACTTGGTAACTGTGGGTTGTACTGATGCAGAAAAGGTCAGATTTGCAGCACATTTGCTGGAAGGACCAGCCGCCACTTGGTGGGATAACTTCCAGATCACCACTCCCATAGAAGATGTGACCTGGGCTATCTTTGAGGATGGCTTTCGTACTGCTCATATCTCATCTGGAGTGATGAGTCTGAAAAACAAAGAGTTCCATAATCGCAAGCAACGCCACCGCAGCGTGGCTGAATATATTGTGGAGTTCAACAATCTGGCGCGTTATGCACCGGATGAAGTTGACACCTATTCTAAGAGAAAGGAAAAATTTCTTGAAGGCTTGAATGATGAGCTGAACCTGCAGTTGGCTGTGGCATATGTTCCCACATACCAGTCTCTTTGTGATAAGACTGCTAGTTTGGAGAACAAAATGAAGCAAGTTGAGAGCAGGAAGAGAAATCACTCGGACAAGCACAGCTCGGGATCGTCTCACAAATGTTCCCATTATGATGACAGTGGAAGCTCAGGATCCCACAAGCATGGGAAATTCAACAAGCACCACAACCACAACCGTCATGACAACAAGCATCACCGTAGTCATGACAATGACAAGTACAAGAACCACAAGGGTGGATATAAGAGCCACCATAGTGGGAATGGAAGTGGCAGTGGAAGCCAGCCTGTCAAGAAGGACATCAGTCAGGTTGAATGCTTCAAGTGCAAGAAGATGGGGCATTATGCAAATGAATGCCCAGAAAATAAAGTTGAAGGACCCAACAAGCCCAACCCTTTTCAGAAGGGACAAGTGAACCACATCAATGTGGAGGAAATTTATGAGGAGCCTGATGCTGTTGCTGGTAAGTTCAGACTCAATTCTATTCCAGCATTTGTTCTTTTTGATACTGGAGCATCACATTCATTCATATCAAAAGCATTTGTTGATAGAAATGGGTTTCCAACTGAAAACATTGGGTATCCAATAAAAGTTAGTTCTCCAGGTGGAGATATGATAGTAAGTCTTGGATGCCGGGATCTAGTAACAGAGTTTGGAAAGCATAAATTTCCAGTGAGTCTGATAATCCTAGATTCCCAAGGACTGGACGTAATATTGGGAATGGATTGGATGGATAAATATGAAGGAGTACTAGATTGTGTTAATCGTATTGTCGCACTCACAACCCCGGAAAGAAAACGGATTAAATTCAAGTCTAACTTTGAATCAAAAGGGAGTAAGCTAAATTCTCTTAAGGGGGTTAGCATAGACAGTGTGCCAGTTGTGAGTGAATATCCGGATGTATTTCCGGAAGAATTGCCGGGAATGCAACCAGATAGAGATGTGGAGTTTCTTATAGATTTGCTACCAGGATCTGGACCAATAGCAAAGAAACCATACAAGATGTCAGTAGATGAACTGAAAGAACTCAAGAAACAACTCGGAGAGCAGTTGTAGAAAGGATTTATTCAACCAAGTTCCTCATCTTGGGAGCCCCAGTTTTGTTTGTGGAGAAGAAAGATAGAAGTCAAAGGTTATGCATAGATTACCGTTCACTCAATGAGGTGACTATCAAGAACAAATACCCTTTGCCTAGAATCAATGACTTGTTTGATCAGCTAGAAGGAGCTTGTGTGTTCTCGAAGATTGATCTCCGGTCAGGTTATTTCCAACTCAAGATAAGAGAACAAGACATACCTAAGACAACTTTCACCACAAGGTATGGATTGTATGAGTATACCATGATGCCATTTGGTTTAACCAATTCTCCAGCATACTTTATGAATATGATGAACAAGGTATTCATGGAATTTCTTGATAAATTTGTTGTCGTTTTCATCGATGACATTTTAATCTACTCCAAGAGCAAAGAAGAACATGAAGGACATTTGCGTTTGATACTTGAGAAGCTTAGAGAGCATAAATTGTATGCCAAATTCAGCAAGTGTGAATTCTAGTTAAATGAAGTTGGATTTCTTGGTCATGTTATGACAAAAGATGGTGTAGCAGTTGATCCTGCTAAAGTTTCACAGAATCGAATGGGAATCTCCCAAGTCAGTGAAAGAAGTTCGTAGTTTCCTTGGCTTAGCAGGTTACTATAGAAGGTTCATTGAGAATTTCTCCAAGGTAGCTAAGCCTATGACAGAATTGCTAAAGAAAGACAAGAAATTTGCTTTGTCTGAAGGTTGTGAACTCAGCTTTCAGGAATTGAAGAAGAGACTTGTGACAAAGGTCTTGTGTTTGCAGACTTGGAAAAGATTTCCAAGTATATTGTGATGCATCTCATCATGGTTTGGGAGCAAGATTATGCAAGAAGGAAAAGTTGTGGCATATGCCTCGAGACAACTCAAAACTCATGAAGTGAACTATCCTACTCATGATTTGGAGTTAGCCTCCGTTGTACATGCACTCAAAACATGGAGACACTATCTTTTGGGAAAGCGATGTGAAGTGTTCACGGATCACAAGAGTTTGAAGTATATCTTCACCCAGAAGGAAATTAATATGAGACAAAGAAGATGGCTGGAACTCATCAAGGACTATGACTTAAGTTTGCAATACCATCCCGGTAAAGCAAATGTTGTAGAAAATGCTTTAAGACGTAAGGTTTTTGTGAATGGACTTACAAAAGGAGAATTGCCAGATGATTTGTGTGACCAATTTAGAGATCTCAGATTGGAGATTGTGCCTGAAGGACATCTCATGTATTTGGATGTTCAACCCACTTTGTTGGACAGGATCAAAGAAGCCCAGAATACTGATAAGGAAATTGAAGAGATTAAGGAAAAGATTGGCAAAGGAAAAGCCAAAGGATTCCATGAAGACGAACAGGGTACTTTATGGCATGGGAAACGTATCTGTGTTCCACAAGATCCGGAGCTTCGGAAACTGATTTTGCAAGAAGCACACAACTCTCCGTATTTCATTCATCCGGGTAACACCAAAATGTACATGGACATGAAGGAAAGATTTTGGTGTAATAATCTCAAGAAGGACATCGCCGAACATATTGCTTTGTGTGATGTGTGTAGTAGAGTGAAAGCGGAACATCAGAAACCAGCCGGTTTGCTTCAACCACTACATATTCCTGATTGGAAGTGGGACAAGATTGGTATGGACTTCATTACCGGATTACCAAGGACCAGATCAGGATATGATTCTATTTGGGTAGTAGTGGATCGCCTAACTAAAGTGGCTCATTTCATACCCGTGAAGACAACTTATACAACTGCTATGGCCAAGATCTACATGAGTAGAATTGTATGTCTACATGGAGTGCCCAAGAGTATTGTGTCTGATAGGGGAACTCAATTCACTTCCCATTTTTGGAGACAGCTACATGAGTCATTGGGAACGATGTTGGAATTCAGCACTGCTTTTCATCCTCAAACTGATGGACAGACAGAAAGAACTAATCAGATTCTTGAAGACATGTTGAGGGCATGTGCCCTAGACTATGGAGCCAGTTGGGATGAAAGTCTGCCCTACACAGAATTTTCTTATAACAACAGCTATCAAGCCAGCATTGAGATGGCACCATTTGAGTTTCTCTACGGGAGAAAGTGTACCACCCCATTGTTATGGAATGGTGTGGGAGAAAGAAGTTTGTTCGGACCGGAACTTATCAAAGAAGCCAAAGAGAAAGTCAAGTTGGTTAAAGATAGATTGAAGATAGCACAGTCCTGACAGAAAAGCTACGCGGACCCCAAGCGTAGAGAAGTCACCTACGAAGTTGGTGATAGATCTTACCTTAGAGTGTCACCACTTCGTGGAGTGAAAAGGTTTGGAGTCAAAGGAAAGTTGGCCCCAAGATATGTTGGGCCATTCAAGATTCTAAGTCGCAAAGGAGAAGTTGCTTATGAAATTGAATTGCCAAAGTCTTTGTCAGCTGTCCATAATGTGTTTCACGTGAGTCAGCTTAAGAAATGTCATCCAAAAATGGAAGAAACTTCTTTGAAGGATACTATACCTTTAGAGGAGGTACAATTGGAAAGTGATCTCACTTATGAAGAGAAACCTATCAAGATTCTTGAGACTGCAGAAATAGTCACACGGACTAAGACTATCAAGTTCTAAAAAGTTCAGTGGAACCATCATTCCGAAGAAGAAGCAACATGGGAAAGAGAAGATGATCTTCGGAAAGACCACCCTCACCTATTTGCTAGCCAATCCGAATCTCGAGGGCGAGATTCACCTTAAGGGGATTAGATTTGTAACATCCCTAAAATCATGATTCCAAAGATTGCATATCACACATGCATGCATATAATTTAGGGATCATTTTCCAAACTCATTTCAAGAAAACAGAAGCACTTAGTGCTATTATTTTATGTGAGCAAACATTGATCAAGTACTACTCTCAATTGAGAGCATAAGTGTTTTAAACTAAGTTTTGTTTGGTTCCTTGTTGTGTGGATTTAATGAAGAGTTTGGACAAAAATTTATAAAACAAATATGGTTTCAAAACCATCTACAAAACATTTTCAAATCAAGTGCTATAGCACTGTTTATTTTTGTTTATTCAAAGGGACCAAGCAAGTACAGAGGGACCACATGGTTTTATGCCCAAAATCATGAGGGTTACACTTTACAAAATTCAGAAAAGATTTGAAATTCAAAAGCCTTTGATTTGGAATTGAAATTCATTCCAGAAAATCAAAACAGAAAAAGAAAAAGAGAAAAGAAATAGAAAAAGGTCAGCGCCAGCAATTGAGCCCAGCTGCTAATCTAGCCCACTAAGCCCACCCGGGGTCTCCCTCTCTCTCTCTCACCCGCAGAAACACACCCCAGGTCACTGACTGCACGACCCCACCCCCCTCGCTGTTTAACTCGCTGACGAGTGGACCCTGCGACCACGTCGCCTTCGTCGTCAATCACGCTACCGCGACGCCGCCTCCGTTACCTCGCCGCTGTTACTGCGCGCTTAATTGCCATTGATACGCCGCGTGATCCTCGCCCCCACTCTGGCTATAAGATCCCCTCTGCACCGCGGCCATTTCCCCTCACCTAGCGCCACCTCTATGCCCCCAGGCTGCCCGCAATTGCCTTTCCGCCACCGCATGTAACAGCTGACTCGACGAATCTCGTAAGCCCGGCGCCCTCCTCTGGTTCAAACGGCGTGATCGCCACGCCCCGCGACTGCTAACACTCTGGTTTGCTCGCCGTGACCCGTGACGCCGTCTTCGTTCACGCCCGAACCACCAGAGCCGCCGACCGACGAGCAATAGCGGTAAGAATCGTGCACCCTTGCCTCCCTTTGGTACCGTCCTGTCGCTGGACCTTGCGCGTCTCCTAAACCCTCCGGGCTTGTGCTAGGTCGGCGAGCCTCGGAACGACCTCGACATCAAGCAACAGACGCCGCCCGCAACTCTGACGAGCTCCAGCGATTGTGTCCGGCGCCTTGCTGCCGCCGCCAGTTGAGCATCAAGACGTCGCGTTCGTAGCGTCTCCGACGACCCCCTAGCCATCTGTAGCGCCGCGCCGCCGTAGGCAGAGCTCGCCGCCGCCAGTAGCCGCCGCCAGCGCCGCCACTGGATGGTCAGAGTGCTGTGCGCCGTTAGATCTAGATCTTGCGGGTAGGATAGAACGCGAGCGAAGCGTTAAGTTTAGATCTGAGCCGTGTGATTAAGTCAGATCCAGCGGATCAGAAGCGTGATCCAACGCGAACCGGTACGCGCCAATAAGATTAAGACGCGTGGCATCTGTTAGAGTTTAAAAACAGGATTTGAATCTATTAGATGTTTAAATTTGATTTGGCTATAACTTTTGATCCCCACGTTAGAATTTGACAAATTTTATACCGTTGGAATCAGGAGAGCAAGCTCTTTCTAAATATGCAATGTGTTTAATGTTTTGCTTCTGTTAAAATGGTTTTATTTGCAGAAACTTGTGTAGGTCTAATTTGAGTATATGAATTGTTTAAGCATTGTTTTAGGGTTTATCTAAATGTTGTTTGGCAAGTTTTTAACTTGTTTATGAAGCAGTACTGTATACTTGCCTGGTTGAGTTTTAAAAATCATCACATATCATTTTGCATGCATGCATATATTTTTGATTGTATATGTTTTGTATATGATTGTTGCTAAAATTCTTTGTGTAGATTTTGGTGCTAGTGATTGTGATTGTGAGGAGTGTAGCTACTCTCCAAACTACCAAGGCAAGTGGTGCTTCATGAATATTTTTATCCCTATGTTTTCTACTAAGCATTAGAAATATTTTGCTAGACTTGCATGTTATATTTTGCTTATATGCCATGTTGGGAAATCCTAGTAGATGTAGAATTGCTAGAAATTTCTAAGTTAAGATACTATCTATGTCATGCTTAGCCTAGCTAGTAGCAACCAAGGGTTGGTGAAATATATACATGCTATGATGAAAATATTTCTAAGTCTTTGGACTTGTGTTTTGCTTAATAAAACAACTAAGTAAATGAAACACCTGGGTGGAATGGAAGGAATGGTTTGTGTTGAGTGGTTACACAAGGCCAGGGGACTGGTGAACCTTGTGTATCTCACTTGTGGAAAGCCACCCAGGAACAAAGAGATTTTAGAGGCCAAGTGTTGAGAAGCTTCTAGTGCAGCCACTTGGCAATATGGGCTCTGCCTGGATCATATAAGTTGCTAGAACTTAGTCATTTGGACAGTTGGTGGTAGTGGGATGATAGGTTGGAACGCGTCCATTTGGTCTAAGGGAAGGCTTCTGAAAGGTCCTGTCTTGGTGAAAATCAAGTCCGGTGGGGAAAGTGCACAACCTCTGCAGATGGAAAAATCTAAGTACTTAGCCATGTCCCTGGAAAAGGACAACTTGAGCATCAATACATGGAAGCTATCAAGAATCTCCCCATCCTAATTTCTAAGTAAAAACTTGTGGGTGAACAAGGGTGAAGGACCTCAATGTCTATTGGTGGTTCCTTGGGAAAAGTTTTGACAAAGAAAAACTTAGTGATTTCAACTAATAGGCAAAACCTAATTTGAGCAAAGCAAGCCAAGCTACACTTAGCCAAATTGCATATAGTAATATAGTCCACCTAAATTATACTAAGGTATCACTTGCCAATACTATTCCAATGTATTGACCCACTGTGGCTGTAACTTGTGATGTTGCAGGTTACTCTGATGAGGATTAGGAGTCATGAGTCTACACTCAACATGTTTGCCTGTGGCACATGAAGATGAAGACTTTTATTTATTTACTTATTCAAACTCTTGTACTAGGCCTGTGGCCTTGGAGTTGTAAAGACTATGTTTGTCTCTAGAATGCCTATAATAATGACCTTTGTTTCTGTGTACTTCATCTTAAACTGTGGATGCTAGCATTGATCCAGGGACTAGCATTGCAATTACAGGGATCCTTTTTCCTTTATAAAGGAGGGATCTTACAGTGAAAACCTGCACAACACAAACTCAAGACTTTGCCCCAACTAACAGTGAGGTTGTCAATCTCACTGGTTGCTGTAACAAAGGATTAACTGTATGGTGTGGAAGGTGAAATAGGTTTGCAGCAAATAAACAGTAACATTGGAAGATGTATCAATGGTAAAGATCGTACCGGGGTCCATAGTTTACTAGAGGTGTTCTCCTTAGATAAACAAACATGGCATGTTGGGTAAATAAAATACAACATGGCAATTGACATGAATGAGTAAAGCATAACAATGCAATACTAGACATAAAGATCCTATGCGATTCGATTGGGAAATACAACAAGATACATAGACCGCCATCCAACTGCATCCATGACTAGAAGTCCACCTTTGGGTTATCATCCGAACCCCCTCCAGTATTAAGTTGCAAGCAATAGACAACTGCTTTAAGCAAAGTGTGTAAGGTAAACAATCCACCTGTTCCATGAACAAGAGAAATTTGTTTCCCCCTAGTGGTAACATCACATCTACAACCTTAGAGATTTCTATCACTTCCCTTGATTAAATAGAGGCATGAACCCACTATCGTGCATAAATACCCCCTCTTGGAGTCACTAGCAACTACTCGGCCAAGATTGCTACTAACAACGGAGAGCATGCAAGATCACAAACAAGACAGACATGATAGAATCAATAAGACAAAACCATTAATCAATCTGACATAGTAATCTCAATATCCATCGGATCCCCGTCAACACAACATGCATGATAACAAATAGATGAGATCTTGATCATGAACGGAGCTCACAAGATCTAGACATGAAAGCACAAAGGAGGAGATACAACCATCTAGCTACTACATAGACCCGTAGTCCAAGGTGGAACTACTCACGCTTCATACCGGAGGCTGGCATGATGAAGAAGAAGGCCTTCGGGATGATCTCCCCTCCGACAGGGTGCCGAGAAGAGATTCATATCCCCCGATCTAGGGAAGATGGTGATGGCGGCTACAGACGGTTTCATGGAATATTGATCGGGTGCTTGGGGTTTAGGCATCGGGGGCTTATTATAGGCAAAGAGGCAAGGTTGGGAGGCGTTCAGGGGGCCCACACCCTGCCCAGGCGCAGCCTAGGGTGGGACCACACCTGGGGGTGCGGACGCCCTGTGGCTCCCCTCCGTATCTCCTCTGGACTCCGTGTTCTCCTCGATGAAATATTGACTTTGGATTTTGTCCCGTCCAATTCCGAGAATATTTCCTTACTAGCTTTTATGGAACCAAAAATAGTAGAAAACAGGCAAATGGCACTGTGGCAACTTGTTAATAGGTTAGTACCAGAAAACATATAAAAAACACCTCAAAGTGTGGACAAAGCAAAGTAGATACTAAAAAAGCATGGAACATCAAAAATTATAGATACGTTTCCGACGTATCAAGCATACCAAGCTTAACTTCTGCTCGTCCTCGAGTAGGTAAGTGATAAAGAATAATTTTTGAGGTGACATGCGCCATCAAAACCAAGATCAAACCATTTGCAAGCATTGAAAGCTGGGATCAAATAACTCTAAACATGTGCATGAAAGATGGAGTTCTAACAATAAGACAAAGTAACTATGCATGCAACATGAAAGGCTACAAACAAAGATCATGAATAGCATGCATTGAAAAAGTTTGTTTGTTTCACATACAGAAAACATGGCATAGTGGCATTCAGCTTGTCCCTCATAGAGTAGCAAATAGATGCATAGGACACCTTCAAAGTTCATAAGAGTGACTAGATACAAATATCACAAGAACAAGCAATATCAATAATATGCATCAATCAATAAGTTTTGGGACAATGCGCATAGAACTAAGAATGGAAACTATGCTCTCTTAACTGGTGCCTAAAGGTAGAAGGTGGAGACTCAATATAATAGTGGAAGAAAGGCCCTTCATAAAGGGAAGCAGGGATTTTAAGTTTCAAAAAGAGCTTCCAAAAATTATGGTACTTGTTAGCTTTCAGCCCTCATTGCCCCTATCATAAGCATCTTGAAGTGATTAAGGTTAAAGTGAACAAACTATGGAGTATATGCTTGACAAAGTATAAGTTGGCAATCTCATGTCCCTTGAATATGAGGGCCGCACCGCATGCTACTCAAATTTAGTCACCTATAAGTTCTTGCCATAGTAAGTACATGTGTATCATAGAGAACCGCCAACGGGGTACCCCTTGCACATGGTACAGGAGCTATCCCATAACCAAAATGACAAGGCAAGCATACAATGAACATCTCAATGATATTTTTATTTGCTATTTGCATAGGTTTTTATTGAGGATGCTTCACAGATTGCTCATTATGGTGATGCTGCAAGTTTCCACCATGATTAGGCATGGCTTAGGATAGCGGCCCAGGAGTTTCTCTAACACGAAAACATAACTCCATGGACTTACAAGCTCCCTTTTTATTTTACACCGGCGACATCCATAGACAAAAGAGCATGATATCAATAGTGTACAAAGTACAAGTGCAATGTTGAAAGCGTTCCCCAAGAAAACATGGTTCTGATAATTCCAACGTATAAGTGCAAGCATATACAACATAGATTACACAATGGTTCAAGTTTATTAGGGGCAATAAATATAAAGTGTGCCATCAAGTTCGTGAGATCTTTAATCACTAAGTTTTCACGTAGCAAAATACTTTTTAATTGGAAGATAGCTGAAAACAAGAATATACTTGGAATGGTGTAGCACACCATGCATAGGAATTTATGGTGGACACTTTGGAATAACTTGGTTTCTTGGGAGTTGGAAGCATGCGTAAAGCTTACTCATACAAGTGGAGGCTAGCAAAAGACTGGGAGAAACCAACTAAGAGAGCACTAATGGCCATAATCATGCAGAGCGACAAAACATTACTAATCAAAGCATATAGTGGTACTAGAAGTCAAGGACTAAATGATCATAGAGGCTATGGTGACTTGTTCATAGTCATAAAATGGTGTAAGGATGTGCCAAGTCAACCCAAACAAAGCATCAAAGGAGAATACCATAATACTATGCTTTTGTATGCTAAAACAACACATGATTCTTTCAAGGCACACTAAGCAATCCCAATTGTTTGGAACAAGTCCTGCTACAGCAATAATCACTATGCATAGGGTCAAAACAAAACCTAGCATGACATGCTAAAGTCTAAGTCACAGTCAAAGCAAGCTCCTCTTGCACTTTCAAGCAAGAACTTTCTACTCCTTTCCAACACCAATTAACTTATTTGAAACAACACAGCGAGAACGGGGGTCCAAACTACTTTATTCAAGCAAACTAAGCAAAGAAAACAAAAAATAAGACGCTCCAAGAACAACACAACTGTGCATGAAACAATAAAAACATAGTGTCTAGAAAGACCTGAGCTTTTTATTGAGAAAGAAGGGGATTCCTTGGGCATCCCCAAGCTTTGACGCTTGTACCTCTTGGATATTTCTTCGGGTGACACTGGGGTGGCATCCGCAAGCTTTAGCTTTTGTCCATTCTTCATCTCATTACATTATTCTCTCTCTACACCTGAAAATTTTCCTTCATACAAAACTTCACACAATCTTCATTAGCAACATTTAGTGTATTCAAAAGATAATAGACCCTTGGGCTTAGCTTTGGAACAGCAAAATTTTCACTAAAAACACAAGCTACTGTAGAAACTCCTTCAAAAATCTCAATTTCCCAAAAATAACCCAAAAAGGAATCAATAAGAATCAAATGCAAATAATGGCATAAATCTGTCAAAGCAGACCAGAAGGTAGAAATATTTTTTTAAGACCTTCTGTTGCTGAAATCAAAAAGTGTTGACCTAACGAAAGTTAGCTAACATACTGGGGGATTTGTTCGTAAATTTTCAGCTCAATCCTACTTACAAAGACTCCTCACGAATTTTTATGGTGGAGGACAGAAATCTGTTTCGGGACAGCAACTCCCCAAATCTTACTTTCCTCTCATTAGAGGTTATTCTTGGCACAAAAAGAAAACAAAAAGGATAAGGAGAGGTCATTACTGAATTAATAACTTCCAAGACTCAATCAAACTCTTGGGTTATCTTGCAACAAGTACTTTTCTTTAACGCCTTTAAGTTAGGCACAAGAAGCAAGAAATTAAGTATTTTCAAATGAAGAAGCATTAACATCAAACCTTGCTTTCAAAGGAGGAGAAAAAAGCAACTTATCTCTCCTCATAGGGAAGTGTTCAATACCTTTATTGAATGGAAATTGATATTTAATTGTGCCTTCTTTCATATCAATGATGGCACCAACAGTTCTAAGAAAAGGTCTTCCCAAAGTAATAAGACATGAAGCATTGTATTCAACATCCAAAACATAGAAATCAACAGAGACATAAGCATTTTTAACCATAATGAGAACATCATTAATACTCCCCATTAGTTTCTTTTTAACATATTCATTAAGTGGGACATCCAAATAACAATATTCCAAAGGTGGCAAATCAAGCATTTCATAAATCTTCCTAGGCATAATAGAGACACTAGAACCAAGATCACATGAAGCTTTGAGATCAAAGTCATTCACTTGCATATTAATAATGGGTTCCCAACTATCTTCTACTTTCCTAGGAATAGAATCTTTGTGTTTTAACTTCTCTTCCTTAATTTTGACAAGAGTATCTGTAATGTGTTTGGTGAAAGCAACATGCATATCACTAGCATCAGGACTTCTAGCAAGCTTTTGCAGGAACATAATCACTTCAGAAATATTGCAACCATCAAGATCAAAATCAAACTTAGCATCACTAGTATTAGACTCATTGGCCTTAGGCATTGTAGGAGGAGGAATAGGGACTTCTTGTGGTTTAGTGTTATCCATATTGGTGGTGATGGTGCACAAACTATTGTTTCTATCAATTTCAGCTTCCTTTCCCACTTAGCATGAAGTTGGGCTAATAGTCCAACATTTTCATCAATAGTAACTTGTATGGCATGAGTAGAAGCAAAGGTACCTTCCATGGTTTCAGGTTTAGCAGCCATTCTATTAATCAAAGAGGACTGTGCTTCAGACAAAGAGGAAATATTTTTCTCAGCACTCAAAATTTTTGACTGTAAACTAGGAATTTCTCTATTCAGATTCTCAAGCTGATAACTAATATTTTTGAAGATAACAGATTGTTCTTCCATAATTTTAGTGAATATCTTGTTTTTCCCATATTGCATCTGCATAAAGTTTTTAGTGGATCTTTCAACTTCTAGAATCCTATCTTCACTGGCATTCCAGATCTACCATGATAAGTATTTCCATTATTAGGAGGATAAGGCCTATAGTTATTACCATAAGTATTGTCGCCAAAATTGTTGTTTCTAA
Organism: Avena longiglumis; assembly: GCA_030063025.1. NCBI lineage: Eukaryota > Viridiplantae > Streptophyta > Magnoliopsida > Poales > Poaceae > Avena > Avena longiglumis. The sequence continues at coordinate 446,423,423 of CP125974.1, read as the reverse complement.
TGAAGTTCACATCAATTTGCTCTTTTTGAGCAACCAAAGAGGCTAAAGGAACATTATTTGGATCTAAAGGAGCTTTCCCATTAACAAGCATAGCCATAATAACATCTATCTTATCACTCAAAGAGGAGGTTTCTTCAACAGAATTTACCTTATTACCATGTGGGTCTCTCTTAGTGTGCCATTCAGAATAATTAACCATCATATTATCAAGGAGTTTTGTTGCAGAACCCAAGGTGATGGTCATAAAGGTACCTCCAGCAGCTGAATCCAACAGGTTTCTTGAAGAGAAGTTCAAACCTGCATAAAAAGTCTGGATAATCATCCAAGTAGTAAGTCCATGAGTGGGACAATTCTTAACTAAAGATTTCATTCTTTCCCAAGCTTGAGCAACATGTTCATTATCAAGTTGTTTAAATTTCATAATATCACTTCTCATAGATATAATCTTAGCAGGAGGGTAGTACTTTGCAATAAAAGCATCTTTGCACTTAATCCAAGAATCAATACTATTTCTAGGCAATGATAGCAACCATTCCTTAGCTTTTCCTCTCGAGGAGAAAGGAAACAACTTGAGATTAATAATACCTCCTTCTACATCCTTATAGTTTTGCATCTCACAAAGTTCAACAAAGTTATTAATATGGGCAGCAACATCATCAGAACTAGCACCAGAAAATTGCTCTCTCATCACAAGATTCAACAAAGCATGCTTGATTTCATAAAAGGTAGCATCAGGAGAAGGTGGAGCAATAGGAGTGATAAGGAAATCATTGTTGTTTGTGCTAGTGAAGTCACACAACTTGGTGTTTTCAGCAGAGTTCATTTTGACAAAAGTGGAGCAAGCCAAAAACAGCAGCAGCATCTAGAGCACGAACTAATTTTGTGTGTGTTTTTGATAAGATAAAGCAAACCAAACTAAACTATTTTTTTTTGAAGTTTTTGACAAAACGAGGCAAACAAAACCAATCAAAAGAAATTAAGCAAACCAAAAACAAAGTAAATAGAAAGATTGTGGAGGACTCTCCGTAATGGCGCCAGAAAATATTGATGGCGCTGCGTCAACGTGGAGAGCTTCATCGGGAAACCCCAAGAGCAAGGTATGATGCAGCACAGCATCAAGTCTTCCCTCAGTAAGAAACCGAGGTTATCGAACCAGTAGGAGGAAGGAAACGTCTCAAAGGTGTTGCAAGCAACGTGGAAACATGCACACCACAAACTCAAGACTTTGCCCCAACTAATAGTGAGGTTGTCAATCTCACCGGTTGTTATAACAAAGGATTAACTGTATGGTGTGGAAGGTGAAAGAGGTTTGCAGCAAATAAACAGTAATAGTGGAAGATGTATCAATGGTAAAGATTGGACCTGGGTCCATAGTTCACTAGAGGTGTTCTCCTTAGACAAACAATCATGGCATGTTGTGTAAACAAATTATAGCAAGGCAATTGACAGGTCTGAGCAAGGCATAACAATGCAATACTAGACATTCATGATCCTATGAGATTCGATTGGGAAATACAACAAGATACATAGACCGCCATCCAACTGCATATATGACTAGAAGTCCACCTTTGGGTTATCATCCGATCCCCCTACAGTATTAAGTTGCAAGCAACAGACAACTGCTTTAAGCAAAGTGTGTAAGGTAAACAATCCACTTGTTCCATGAACAAGAGACCGTTGTTTTCCCCCTAGTGGAAACAGCACATCTACAATCTTAGAGATTTTTGTCACTTCCCTTGATTGAGGCATGAACCCACTATCGAGCATAAATACCCCCTCTTAGCGTCACTAGCAACTACTCGGCCAAGATAGCTACTAACAATAGAGAGCATGAAAGATCACAAACAACACAAACATGATAGAATCAATAAGAAAAAACCATTAATCAATCTGACATAGTAATCTCAATATCCATCGGATCGCCGCAAACACAACATGCATGATTACAAATAGATGAGATCTTGATCATGAACGGAGCTCACAAGCTCTATACATGAAAGCACAAAGGAGGAGATACAACCATCAAGCTACTACATGGACCCGTAGTCCAAGGTTGAACTACTTATGCTTCATACCGGAGGCTGGCATGATGAAGAAGAAGGCCTCCGGGATGATCTCCCCTCCGGTAGGGTGCCGGGAAGAGCTTCAGATCCCCCCGATCTAGGGACCATGGAATATTGATCGGGTTCTTAGGGTTTAGGAATCAGGGGCTTCTTATAGGCGAAGCGGCGAGGGAGGAGGGCGGCCAGGGGGCCCACACCCTACCTAGGCGCGACCTAGGGTGGGCCCGCGCCTAGGAGGTGCATCCGCCTTGTGGTGCCCCTCCGTCTCTCCTCTGGACTCCGTGTTCTCCTCGGTGAAATATTGATTTTGGCTTTTGTCCTATCCAATTCCGAGAATATTACCTTACTAGCTTTTCTGGAACCAAAAACAGAAGAAAACATGCAACTGGCACTATGGCAACTTGTTAATAGGATAGTACCAGAAAACATATTAAAAGCACCTCAAAGTGTGGACAAAGAAAAGCAAAGTATATACTAAACAAGCATGGAACATAAAAAATTATAGATACGTTTCCGACGTATCAGCACCATCATGATCCGTTGAAATGACACCATATAAAGTTATGGTTTTGGGTAAAACCCAAGCTTTCCTTTCTTGAAACATTGGTATGCTATGCATAAGTAAATGTTTACAACCAAAATCGGATAAGCGTGTCTTTGTAGGTTATTTCAGATAATTGTTGAGTATTCCTCCATAAAACTGAAGACAAAAGTGTTTGTCTCTTAGAACGTCATGTTTCTTAAGAAGGAATTTTTTCATGAAAAGTTAAGTGGGAGGATAATAGAACTTTGATAAGGTTAAAAGAACCTTAGCTATATGTTCTGAGTTGCACAACACCGGAAAGCGTCCCGGAGGCAGCAACAATGCTCATGGCTCACGTGTCTCAAAGGTTGTGGTCACGGAGGTCTAAAGTTTCTATTGAACCAAGTAGGTTGAGTAATCAATCAAATACCAAGATTTGAGAGTTAGATCATTATTTGACAATGATGAACCAACTACATGCAAAGAAGCGATGGTGGGCCCTGACTCCGTCAAAATTGCTTTAAGCCATAAAATCTGTGATAGTTCCATACATGATAAATCAAGATTTGAACTTGAAAGACCCTCTAGAAAGGTGTAAAATCTTGTTGTTGTATATGGATATATAAATAAAAATGGATGTTTCACATCTATGAAATACTTGACATGCCAATAAAGAGTTCACAAAAATGTTCAAGCAGTTGATTATGACAAGATTTGATCTTTCATAGCGATATTTAGTCTAGACGGATTAATGTAGCAACCACTACATATAATTTTGTTATATGGTAGTTGAATAAACAAAACAAGTTCTTCTAATAGAATGGTTACCTAGTACATGTACATGACACAATCCAAAGGGTTTTGTTAATTCAAATGATGCTAAAAGTGTATGCAAACCTCAATGGTTGAAGTACGCATCGAGGAGTTGGAATCTTCACCGTGATGAAACTGTTAAAAGGTTTAATTTCATCGAAGACGATGAAGATGCTTGAATTTGCAAGAAATTAAGTGGGAGAGCTAAGACATATTTCTAATACATTATGTGACAGAAATATTGTTGATTGGAAATGATGTATCTTATATTGACACAGGTTAAGAATTTCATCTCAATGAAAGACTTACGCAAAGCCCGAATATTTGGCATCAATGTCTATATGGATGGATTGAGATGCTGTAAGACCCCACCTTTATAAAGGTAATGGTCCCTGTGATTGCAATGCTAGTCCCTGGATCAATTGCTAGCATCCATAGTTTAAGATGAAGTACACAGAAACAAAGGTCATTATTACATCGTCATTCCAGAGATAACATAGTCTTTTACAACTCCATAGCCATAGGCTAGTACAAGAGTTTAACTTAACAATATAAATAAAAGTCTTCATCTTCATGTGCCATAGGCAAGCATGTTGAGTGTAGACTCATAACCCTAATCCTCATCAGAGTAACCTGCAACATCACAAGTTACAGCCACAGTGGGTCAATACATTGGAATAGTATTGGCAAGTGATACCTTAGTAGAATAATAGTGTCTAGCTTCTACATGAATTTGGCTAAGTGTAGCTTAGCTTTGCTTTGCTAAAAATAGGTTTTACCTATCAGTTGAAGACACTAAGTTTTTGTTTGGCAAAAACTCCCAAGGAACCACCAATAGACATTGGTGAACATTTACCTTTGTTCAACCACAAGTTTTTAACTTAGAAATTGGGATGAGGAGATTCTTGATAGCTTCCATGTCTTGATGCTCAAATTGTCTATTGCCGGGGACACGGCTAAGTACTTAGATTCTTCCTTCTGCAGAGGTGGTGCACTTTACCCACAAGACTTTATTTTCATCAAGACAGGACCTTTCAGAAGCCTTCCCTTAGAACAAAATGGACGCGTTCCAAACCTATCACCCCTACCACCAACTGTCCATTTGGCTAAGTTATTGCAACCTATATGATCCAGGCAGAGCCCATAATGCCATGTGGCTGCACTAGAAGCTTCTTAACATATGGCATCTCAAATCCCTTTGTTCCTAGGTGGCATTCCACAAGTGAGATACACAGGGTAGACCATTGAAAAATGGGCCCTGATAACCACTCAACAAAAATCCAACCAAGCAATTACCATTCCACCCAGGTGTTTCATTCGCTTAGTTGTTTTATTAAGAAAAAACATAAGTCAAAGACTTAGCAATATTTTTCCATAGCATATATATAATCCACCCTTGGTTGCTACTATCTAGGCTAAGCATGGCAATAGAAAGTATATTAACTTAGAGAAAATTCTAACAATTCTACAACTACTAGGATTTCCCAAGCATAGCATATAGATACTTAGCAAAAATTATCATGCAAACCCTATACAAAATATTTCTAATGCATAGTCAAAATATTGGGACAAAAATATGAAGCACCACTTGCCTTGGTAGTTGGGGAGTAACAACAATCCTCAGAGTCACAATCACCACTAGCACCAAAATCTACACATAAAATGATAGCACCAAATTCACATTTCAATTAATCAAACAAAAATATATGAATGCATGCAAATGACATGTGATGATTTTTCTAAACCAAACAAGATAAGTAAAACAGTACTGACCAATAATCTAAACATTTATTCAACAAGTAAACTTTATTTGGCCCTTAAAACATTTTCCAGATAATTTTTATACACAAAATAAGCCTACAAATGTCTCTGCATAAAATTACATTTTAACAGAAACAAAATACAAAACTAAGCCCATAGATGTGTAGGATTTATTTTTGTGATTCCAATGGTATATTATTTGTATTTTTTGGATAAACAGAACAAAAGTTATTGAATTTACAAGTTTGAATATCTAATAGATGAAATCCAGATTTTAAATCTAAATCCTAGCCACGCGGCAGCCTCTGATTGGCGCGTACTGGTTCGGCCGGATCACGCTTCGGCGCCATTGGATCTAATCAGATCCAACGCACCAGATCTAAAGAAAACGTTTCGATGTAAATCTAATATGTACCCTACGATCTAGATCTAACGGCGCTGGCTCACTCGACCAAAGTCGGGCGGCGCTGACAACGGCGACATGGCGGTGACGCACTGCTAGTGACGTTCCTGCGATTTTAGAGAGGGCTGGGGTTGGCAGAGGCTCTTACCAGACTCGCGAGGTCACGCTGATGCTCAACGTATCGCTGTTGTGGACGGGGGCGTGTTGTGTTGCCCAGAGGAGCTCGTCGGAAAGCTTGCAGGCGTCGGGTGCACGGTGAAGAGGAAGTTGGCGATGCTCTGGACCGCCCTAGCACAAACCAGATGTGTCAGGAGGTGCGCAGGGTCACGGCAAACACGTCAGGGTCAAGGAGAAGACAAGGGGCGCTCGGAGGTTACCCGGATTTCTCGACGGAGTTGGGCGGCGTCTCTGTTGTTTGCAGATATGGACGGAGGCGACGTCCTAGTGCAAGGCAGAGCAAACAAATGGCATGAGATGATGCGCATGAACCAGACGAACAAGCTCGCATGAACCTGAGGTGAAGGGGGCACTGTACTCACCGGAATACGTCGCCAGAGGCGCTCGGTACTGCGGTGGTGCAAATGAAATTACGGGTAGCCTGGTGGCGGAGAAGGGGTTCTAAGTTGGGGGAAAGGAGCGGAGAGGGAAGGGGTTTAAGTAGCCGGAGCTGGGCGAGGAATTACTCAGCGAATCAACGGCATTTAAGCGTGCAATCAACGGCAGTGACGCGGGGAGGTAACGACGGCGACGACGGGGTCGGGAGGGGTGCAGGGTTTGGGGACGATGATTGCGTGGCATTTGGGGCCACTAGTCAGTGGGCGCGGGGTAGGTTCGCATTGCGTGAGAGAGAGAGGAAAGGCCCGGGTGGGCTTGCTGGGCTGATTCTGCTACTGGGCCGAATGGGTGGCGCCAGCCTTTTTCTTTTTCTTTATTCCTTTTCTATTTCTATTTTGATTTTCTAAAATCCTTTTCAAATGTTTTTCAAATGAGTTTGAATTCAAACTTTCTCTGTATTTTTGTAAAGTGAACCATGCACATATTTGAGTACAAAACATTGTTGTTCACTCAAAAATACTTTGGCCCATTGAAATTAAAATAAAACCATGCCTTAATTATTTATTTATAAATAGGCATAAGAATGGTTTTGAATTTAGATTTTTGTTTTGAAATTTTTATCAAGCTTTGGAATCATCATTCAAACCTTTTCTAGTGGAAACATGGTATCCATATTTTGGAGAGTAGAAATAAATCCATTGCCTTTCCTATATAAAATATTAGACTTCTGTTTTGAAATCTTATTCCAACTGCTTATGAATGCATGAATGATATGCAAACTTTATAAATCATGATTTTTGGGATGTTACAAATCTAACCCCCTTAAGGTGAATCTCGTCCTCGAGATTCGGATTGGCTAGCAAATAGGTGAGGGTGGTCTTTCCGAAGATCATCTTCTCTTTCCCATGTTGCTTCTTCCACTGAACTTTGCAGAATTTGGTAGTCTTTGTCCCAGTAACTCTATCTGCAGTCTCAAGGATCTTGATAGGTTTTTCCTCATAAGTGATATCACTTTCCAATTGGACCTTTTCCAAAGGTATAGTATCCTTCAAAGAAGTCTCTTCCATCTCCGGATGGCATTTATTTAGCTGACTCACATGAAACACATTGTGAACGGCAGACAATGATTCAGACAATTCAATCTCATATGCTACCTCTCCTTTACGGCTCATAATCTTGAATGGTCCAACATATCTTGGTGCCAATTTTACTTTGACTCCAAACCTCTTTACTCCACGAAGTGGTGATACTCTAAGATAAGCTCTATCACCCACCTCATATTTGACTTCTCTACGCTTTGGATCTGCATAGCTCTTTTGTCGGGACTGTGCTATCTTCAATCTGTCCTTTACCAACTTGCCTTTCTCTTAGGCTTCCTTGATTAGTTCTGGCCCGAACAAGTTTCTGTCTCCAACACCATTCCATAGCAATGGTGTAGTACACTTTCTCCCATAGAGAAATTCAAATGGTGCCATATCAATACTGGCTTGATAGTTGTTGTTGTAAGAAAATTCTGTGTAAGGCAGACTTTCATCCCAACTAGCACCATAATCTAGGGCACATTCCCTCAACATATCCTATAGAATCTCGTTGGTCCTTTCTGTCTGTCCATCAGTCTGGGGATGAAAAGCAGTACTGAATTCCAATCTCGTTCCCAATGACTCATGCAGTTGCCTCCAAAAATGGGAAGTGAATTGAGTTCTCCTATCAGACACAATACTCTTGGGTACTCCATGCAGACACACAATCTTATTCATATAAATCTTGGCTAACTTAGCACTTGTATAGGTTTTCTTCACGGGTATGAAATGAGCCAATTTAGTTAGGAGATCTACTACGACCCAACTGGAGTCATATACCGATCTAGTCCTTGGCAGTACAATGATGAAATCCATGCCAATCTTGTCCCACTTCCAATCAGGAATAGGTAGTGGTTGTAACAATCCTGATGGTTTCTGATGTTCCGCTTTCACCCTACTACATACATCACACAAAGCAATATGTTCGGCGATGTCCTTCTTGAGATTATTCCACCAAAATCTTTCCTTCACATCCATGTACATTTTGGTGTTACCCGGATGAATGGAATATGGTGAGTTGTGTGCTTCCTGTAAAATCAGTTTTCAAAGCTCTGGATCTTGCGGAATGCAGATACGTTTTCCATACCATAAAGTACCATGTTCGTCTTCATGGAATACTTTGGCTTTTCCCTTACCAATCTTTTCCTTAATCTCTTCAATTTCCTTGTCCGTGTTTTGGGCTTCCTTGATTTTTTCCAACAAGGTGGGTTGGACATCCAATGACATGAGATGTCCTTCAGGAACTATCTCTAATCTGAGATCTTTGAATTGGGCACACAGATCATCTGGTAATTCTCCCTTAGTAAGGCCATTCACATAAACCTTACGGCTTAATGCATCCGCTACAACATTTGCTTTACCGGGGTGGTATTGCAAACTCAAGTCATAGTCCTTGATGAGTTCTAGCCATCTTCTTTGTCTCATATTGATTTCTTTCTGAGTGAAGATATACTTCAAACTTTTGTGGTATGTGAACACTTCACATCGCTTTCCCAAAAGATAATGTCTCCATGTTTTGAGTGCATGGAAAACAGATGCTAACTCCAAATCATGAGTAGGATAATTCACTTCATGAGTTTTGAGTTGTCTCGAGGCATAAGCCACAACTTTCCCTTCTTGGATCAGAACTGCACCCAATCCTTGGTGAGATGCATCACAATATACTTGGAAATACTTCTCCAAGTCTGGCAGACATAAGGCTGGTGTTGTCACTAGTCTCTTCTTCAACTCTTGGAAACTGAGTTCACATCCTTCAGTCCAATCAAAGTTCTTGTCTTTCTTAAGTAACTCCGTCATTGGCTTAGCTACCTTTGAGAAATTCTCAATGAAACTTCTATAGTATCATGCCAAGCCAAGGAAACTACGAACTTCTTTTACTGACTTAGGAGATTCCCACTCAGTTACAACTAACACTTTTGCGGGATCAACTGCTACACCATCTCCTGACACAATGTGTCAAAGAAATCCAACTTCATTCAACCAGAATTCACACTTTCTGAATTTGGCATATAGCTTATGCTCTCTAAGCTTTTCAAGTATCAATCGCAAATGTTCCTCGTGCTCTTCATTGCTCTTGGAGTAGATCAAAATTTCATCGATGAAAACGACAACGAACTTGTCAAGAAATTCCATGAACACCTTGTTCATCATATTCATGAAGTAGGCTGGTGCATTGGTCAAACCAAATGGCATCATGTTGTACTCATACAATCCATACCTAGTGGTGAAAGAAGTCTTAGGTATGTCTTGTTCCCTTATCTTTAGATGAAAGTAGCCTGATCGGAGATCAATCTTTGAGAACACACGGGCTCCTTCTAACTGATCAAACAAGTCACTGATTCTGGGCAAAGGATATTTGTTCTTGATAGTCACCTCATTGAGTGATCGGTAATCTATGCATAACCTTTGACTTCTATCTTTCTTTTCCACAAACAAAACTGGTGCTCCCCAAGATGAAGAACTTGGTTGAATAAATCCTTTCTACAACTGTTCTCCAAGTTGTTACTTGAGTTCTTTCAACTCATCAACTAACATCTTGTAAGGTCTCTTTGCTATTGGTCCAGATCCTGGCAGCAAGTCAATCAGAAACTCCACATCTCTATCTGGTGGCATTCCCGGTAATTCCTCCGAAAACACATACGGATTATGTCTCACAATTACTACACTGTCAAGCTAACCCCCTTAAGATAATTTAGCTTACTCCCTTTCGATTCAAAGTTAGTCTTGAATCTAATACTTTTATTATCCGGGGTTGTGAGTGTGACAGTATGATTGGCACAATCTAGCACTCCCTTGTACTTAGTCATCCAATCCATTCCCAAAATGACATACAATCCTTGGGAATTTAGGATTATCAAATTAACGGGAAACTTATACTTCCCAAATTCTATCACTAGGTCATGACATCCCGAGTTCACTATCATTTCTCCACCAGGAGAACTTACTTTTATAGGACACCCAATAGTTTCCACTGGAAGTCCATTTGTATCAACAAATGCTCTTGATATGAACAAATGCGATCCGCCAGTATAAAAAAGAACAAGTGCTAGAACAGAATTGAGTTTGAACTTACCAGCCACAGCATCAGGTTCCTCATATATTTCTTCCACATTGATGTAGTTCACTTGTCCCTTTTGGAAGGGATTGGGCTTGTTGGCACCTTCGACTTTCTTTTCTGGGCACTCATTAGCATAGTGCCCCATCTTCTTACACTTGAAGCATTCAACCTGACTGATATCTCTCTTTGCAGGCTGACTTCCACTTCCACTTCCACTATGGTGACTCTTGTGTCCACCCTTGTGATTCTTATACTTGTCATTATCATGACTGTGGTGATGCTTGTTGTCATGATGACGGTTGTGGTTGTGGTGGTTGTTGTACTTTCCATGTTTTTGGGATCCAGAACTCCCACTATCATCATGATGGGAACGCTTGTGAGACGATCCCGAGCTGTGCTTATCAAAGTTGTGCTTCCTCTTCCTGCTCTCAACCTGTTTCATCTTGTTCTCCAAGATGGTAGCCTTGCCACAAAGTGATTGATAGGTTGGGACATAGGCAATAGACAGCTGCAGATTCAATTCATCATTCAGTCCTTCGAGGAATTTCTCCTTCCTCTTGGCATATGTATCAACTCCATCCGGTGCATAACATGCCAGATTTTTGAACTCCTCAATATACTCGGCCACACTGCGGTGACGCTGCTTCAGATTGTGGAACTCCTTCAAATTCATCACTCCAGATGAAATGTGAGTTGTACGAAATCCATCCTCAAAGATAGCCCAAGTCACATCCTCAATGGGAGTGGTGATCTGGAAGTTGTCCCACCAAGTTGTTGCTGGCCCTTCAAGCAGATGTGCTGCAAACCTGACCTTCTCTTCATCGGTGTAGCCTATAGTCACTAAGTCCTTGTTCACTGAGCAACCAGTCATTGGCCACCATTGGATCAGTGGTTCCCGAGAACTTTGCAGGCCTTAGTCTTAGAAATCTGGTGAGCATGTCAAATCCTGGCGGATTATTCTGGTTATTGTTGTTATTGTTGTTGTTATTCTGATTCTGGTTCTGCATGAAGGTTGTCATCATCTGCATCAGTTGAGCTTGTGCTGTCATCAACTGTTGCATCTTGGGAGTGACATTGTTGTTGTTTTGGTTGGGGTTGGCACGTCGAGGAGGCATCTGTGGTTTTAATAAGGATAAGAATGAGATACCCATATATGCTTAACATGCACAATATATCACATAGACAATCGCAATAACCAAGCATCAAAATAACATAGAGTTTGAACGACACAAACAACAAGTTTTGGAAAAAAGCAAACACACCATAGCAAGCCATCCACATGTTGGATGGTCATTGTGACTCAATAATCAAAGTACGGTAGATGAAAGATAATCATGTAGTCTACACTACTCCTCTGCATCAATCTCCACATCGACGAGGGTAAGACCTGCATTCTCCATGGCGGTCTTGTACTCATCAACACTAGAAGTCAAGGCCTCAATCTTGGCCCAAAGAGCCCTCTTCTGTGAGCGAAGCCTCTCGATCACTCCCTGCTGATGCTTGAGCTCGAAGTCCTTGGACTCTAACTCTTCCTTCATCTCCCGGATCTTCTTGTTCATGTCTTGGACTCTTTTCTCCTGGCTCTTGAACTTCTTGTCCTGACTTTCAAACTTGGCCTGCATTTCCTTTACAATCTCGTCTTGCTCCGCGAAGAGCTTGTCCTTCTCTCGAAGCTGAAGCTGGAGCTCGTCATTGCTAAGCGTGACGTTGGTCATATCAGTATCAAGGTGTCTAATAAGACCCTCTAGGTCCTGAAGGTATAGACGAATCGGCTCCATCGTCTCTCTAGCAGCATCCTCGTACTCTATAGCCTCACCCTCCTCATTGCGTCTCCCGAAGGGGTGAAAGTAAAGACCTCTAAGCTCGGTGGAGTGCCTGTTGGAGATATGCCCTAGAGGCAATGATAAATGTAGTTATTATTATATCTTTGTGTTTATGATAAATGTTTACATTCATGCTATAATAGTATTAACAAGGAAACCATTAATACTTGTGTGATTTGTAAACTTAATTTGAAGTCCCTAGTATAGCCTCTATACTTCACTAGCTTGTTGGTTGATTAATGATTGTGGTTTCCATATCATGAACATTGAGATGTTATCAACAACAAGATCATATCGTTAGGAGAATGATATGGTGGACATACTCCTATAGATAAGCGTAGCATAAAGATCAAGTCATTTCAATAGTTCAATTGCTATATGCTTTACGATACATAGTAACCTAATTCCTTCGACCATGAGATCATGCATATCACCTTTACGGATGGATGCTTTGATGACATCAAACACCACACGAATCGGTGGCTATAAAGGTGGCATTAAGTGTTCGGAAAGTATTGGTTGAAACACATGGATCAAGAGTGGATTTGTCCATCCACATGACGGATAGATATACTCAGGCCCTCTCGGTGGAATGTCATCCAATTAGCTTGCAAGCATGTGACTTGGTCACAAGGGATCACATATCACGAACGAGAAAAGAGTACTTATCAAGATGTGAGGTTGAACTAGGTATGCGAGATACCGACGATCATAACCTCGGATAAGTAACATATCGTGAGACAAAGGGAAATTGGTATCGTATGTAAGTGGTTCATTCGATCGCAAAGTAATCGTAGAAATATGTGGAGCCATATGAATTTCCAGATTCCTCTATTGGTTATTGTTCGAGAAGTGTCTCGATCATGTCCGCATAATTCACGAACCGTAGGGAGACACTTAAGGATTCGACGTTGTTTGAGTAGTTATGGTATTATGAGAAAGAGACCGAATGTTGTTCGAGTCTCGATGGGATCCGGGATATCACGAGGTGATCCGGAGTGGTCCGAGAATAAGATTCATATAAGGAAAGTCCCGTTTGGAGATCGGGAATGATTCCGTGTTTTCATCGGGAATGTTCTAGAAGGTTCGGATTGTCAAGACTGGGGGAGGGTACATGAATGTGTCATTGCTCATTGAATGATTGCATCATGTACTAAGTGTTATTGCTGTCCCAAATAAAGGATTAAATTGAATCCTAAAACAGAAAAGTCAAATGTCGTTTGAAAGTCAAACCGCCAAAACAAGAAACTGTGGAAACAAGCAAGAGGAGTTGGAACCAACCCGGAGGAGGAGGACTCCAGCCGGGCGCCCAGCCCAAGGCCGAGTTGGGGAGGGACTCCTCCCTCAAGGCGCCAAGGAACCCCCTCCCATAAAAGGAGGGCAGGGGCTCCTCCATAGACACATAACTTTCTACTCTAGATCTCCGGTTTAGAGCTGTTTGGTTTAGAGCTTCTAATTGCTTTAGCCAGTTTAGAGCCTTCTAATTGGTTTAGAGCCCTCTAATTGGTGTGTCTAATTACTAGGCCACTAATCCTCTCTCATAAAGCTCCACCATACTCGCACCGCCAAGGCGAAGCCCTGCGGATCTCCCTCTACTTAGTACCACGCCAGGCCGCCGGAATCGCGAGGAGAGTGCTACAACCTCCGCTGCTGCTGGAACAAGGGAGAGGAAGGTCTTCGTCGAGCGATGTGACCGATCTTGGGAGCGCCAGGAACGTGGCGCTGGAAGGATCGTCTACGATCTTGAGATCGGGAAGAGTACGACTACATCACCCACGAATCCGCTCTCGTTAAACGCTTTGGAATCTTCGAGGGTAAGTTATACCATCGACTCGTTGCTACAATCTAGTAGATAGATCTTGGCTTGTTTGTTTGTATGCGATAGAAAATTTTTGTTTTCCATGCTACGAACCCCTACGGTGGTATCAGAGCCGTGTCTATATGTAGATCACAGACAGTAGAACACAATGGTCATTGTGGGGCGTTGATGCTTTTATTGTAGATTGCTTTTGTGTACTTTGCATCTTGCGGTATGTTGGGATGAAGCGGCCCGGGCTAACCTTACATGACATCGTTCATGAGACTTGCTCCACGCTTGACATGTAACTTGTATTGCATAAGTGGCTTTGAGGGTGCATGTTTCTCCTAGCATAGTTAAGATCCAATTTACAACGGGTGATCAACAATGCTAGTATCAATGTTGTGGTTCTTGTTCGTAAGTTAGAACGACACTTATTGAAAGCCCCAAACCACGTAAAATATGCAAAGAAAGTAGAAGCGTCTAACTTTGTTTTGCAGGGTGTGATATGGCCATGATTGTGATTATATTCGATGTATGCAATGTTCCTTATTGTAAGTCGACAACCGCAGGAGCCATATGGTTGTCTTTAATTTATGTTAAGACCCGTGTCTATTCAAAGTAGTTGTAATAGTTGAAGCCGTGGGCGACAACCATGGAGAAGCGTCATTGACCTTGATGCAATGCGGTGATGATGGAGATCATGTTCGCTTGAAGATGGAGATCGGAGGCACGAAGAAGAAAGGCCATATCATATCACATATATATTGAATTGCATGTGATGTTAATCCTTTATGCATCTTGTATTGCTTAGTAGAGCGGTAGCATTATAAGATGATCCCTCATGCACATCAATTTCAAATCATAAAGTGTTCACCCTTAGTTAGCACCGTGCTAAGGCTTGTTGTTTCGAAGCACCACGTGATGATCGGGTGTTCTAGATTCTGCAAGTGTATACAACGTGAGCAAGCCAGATTTGCTCATGCAGAAACTAAGGTTTGATCTTGACGAGCCTAGCATGTACAGACATGGTCTCGGAACACGGATTACCGAAAGGTAAAGCATGAATCGTATAGTAGATATGATGAACATGATGATTGTTATTATTGAAACTATATCAACTCGTGATGATCGGAGTTGATGTAGTGGATTTGGTTCGTGATCACTAAAACAATGTGAGGGATGTTGTTTTGAGTGGGAGTTCACCTAGTTTAATTTCATTAATTAATTTGAACTCAATTTGTCATAAACTTAGTCTAAACTATTGCAAATATGTTGTAGATCAATGGCAGCCCCTACCATCAATTTTAATGCGTTCTAGAGAAAGAAAAGTTGAAAAACAATGGAAGCAACTTCATGGATTGGTTCCAATTTGAGGATTGTCCTCACAGCTGGTAATTTGACCTATGTCTTTGGATGCATTTGGGTGACCCACTGCGGTGATGCTCTGATGAAGTAAAGAATGTTTACCTCTCGGAAGAATCAGTACTCCATAGTTCAGTGTGCTATCTTGTATGGTTTAGAATCGGAGCTTGAAAAGGTTTGAAGAGTCGACCCATATGATATTGTCGATGAGCTCAAATTGGTTTTTGAGACTCATGCGGCAATTGAAAGCTATGAGGCTTCTGAAAAGTTCTTTAACTGCAAGATGGAAGAGGGCAGCTCAAGCTGAGCATGTGCTTAAGATGTCCGGGCATGCAAACAAACTT
Source organism: Avena longiglumis (assembly GCA_030063025.1). NCBI lineage: Eukaryota > Viridiplantae > Streptophyta > Magnoliopsida > Poales > Poaceae > Avena > Avena longiglumis. The sequence continues at coordinate 446,407,838 of CP125974.1, read as the reverse complement.
CAAAGCTTGGGTATTGTGATTCCTAATGCTTTGGGGATTTACCGTGTCCTCCAATCACTACCACCAAGTTACAAGAACTTTGTGATGAACTACAACATGCGTAACATGAACAAGACGTTGCCGTAACTCTTTGCCATGTTGAAATCTGCAAGTGGAGATCAAGAAAGAGCACCAAGTGTTGTTGGTCAATAAGACCACCAAATTCAAGAAAGGCAAGTCTAAGCAAAGGGACACTTCAAGAAGGGTGGTAAGAAAGCTACCACGCCGACGAAGAAGACCAAGGCTGGACCTAAGCCTGAAACCGAGTGCTTTTACGCAAGGGAGAAGGTCCTCGAAGCGGAATTGCCCAAAGTACTTGGCGAATCAAGAACGGCAACATCAAGAAGAAAGGTATATCCGATATACATGTTATTGATGTGTATCTCACTAGTACTCGTAGTAGTGCACGGTATTTGATCTTGGTTCGGTTGCTCATATTTGTAACTCAACAAAGTCTTTGCAGAATAAACGGAAGCTAGCGAAGAACGAGGTGACGATGCGCTGGGAAACGGATCAAAGGTTGATGTGATCGCGTCACGCTACCCCTTCATCTACCATCGGGATTAGTTTTATACTTAAATAATTGTTATTTGGTGCTGCGTTGAGCATGAACATTATATCGGGATCTTGTTTATTGTAGACGGTTACTTGTTTAAATCTGAGAATAATGGTTGTTCTATTTATATGAGTAATATGTTTTATGCACATGCACCTTTGATAGATGGTCTATTCTTATTGAATCTCGATAGTGGAAATACACATATCAACAACATTGAGGCTAAACGTTTGAAATCAGCGATAATTCGACCTATATGTGGCAATCGTTGCCTTGGTCACATCGGAGTGAAACGTATGAAGAAACTCCATTAGATGGACTTCTTGAATCACTTGATTTTGAATCACTTGAAAGATGCGAAGCATGTCGATGGGAAAATGACTAAGACTCCATTTTACGGTATGATGGAGCGAGCTACGGACTTATTGGAAATCATACATACCGATGTGTGTGGTCCAATGAGTGTAGCATCGCGCGGTGGTTATCGTTATGTTCTTACCTTCACGGATGACTTGAGTAGATATGGATATATCTATTTCATGAAACATAAGTCCAAAACTTTCGAGAAGTTTAAGGAGTTTCAAAGTGAGGTAGAGAATCAACGTAACAAGAAGATTAAATTTCTACGTTCTGATCGTGGAGGTGAATATCTAAGTTACGAGTTTGGCGAGCATTTAAAGAAGTGGAATACTTTCACAATTGACACCCGGGAACACCACAGCGTAATGGTGTGTCCGAACGTAATCGAACTCTCTTAGATATGGTTCGTTCTATGATGTCACTTACATTTACCGCTATCATTTTGGGGTTATGCATTAGAAACACCGCATTCACTTTAAATAGGGCACCGTCTAAATCCGTTGAAACGACACCGTATGAATTATGGTTTGGGAAGAAACCTAAATTGTCGTTCCTTAAAGTTTGGGGATGCGAAGCCTATGTAAAGAAGTTACAGTCGGACAAGCTTGAACCCAAAGCGAAAATGCGTCTTCATAGGATACCCAAGGAAACTATTGGGTATACCTTCTATCATAGATCCGAAGGCAAAACATTCGTTGCTAAGAATGGATCCTTTCTAGAGAAGGAATTTCTCTCGAAAGAAGTGACTGAAGGAAAGTAGAACTCGACGAGGTTGTTGAACCTTCTCTCGAATTGCAAGTAGCGCAAAGACCGGAAGAAGTTCTGTGGTGCCTGCACCAATAAGGGAGGAAGCTAATGATGATGATCATGAAACTTCGGTTGAAGTTGCTCTGAGCCTCGGAGGTCAACGAGAACTCGTACCACTCCAGATTGGTATGATTCCGTTATGAATATCATGGTGGTGGACAACACCGATGACCCCGAGACATATGAGGAAGCGATGATGAGCCCGATTCCAATAAATGGCAAGAAGCCATGAACCGAGATTGGATCCATGTACGAAAACCAAGTATGGACTTTGGTGGACTTACCGGATGGCCGGAAGGTTGTCGAGAACAAATGGATTTTCAAGAAGAAACAGATGTCGATGGTAATGTTATCTATAAAGCTCGACTTGTCGCAAAGGGTTTCGACAAATTCAAGGAGTTGACTACGATGAGACTTTCTCACCAAGAGCGAAGCTAAAGTCCGTGAGGATTATGTTAGCAATCGCTGCATATTATGATTATGAGATATGGCAGATGGATGTCAAAACAGCATTCCTCAATGGAGACATTGATGAAGAGTTGTATATGATGCAACCCAAAGGTTTTGTCGATCCTATAGATGCTAACAAGGTATGCAAACTTCAACGGTCCATCTATGGATTGAAGCAAGCATCCCGAAGTTGGAATCAACGTTTGATAAGGTAATCAAAGTTTTGGTTTTATACAAACTTATGGAGAAGCTTGTATTTACAAGAAAGTGAGTGGGAGCTCAGAGCATTCTTAATCTGTATGTGGATGACATATTGTTGATTGGGAATGATGTAGACCTTCTTAATAGTGTCAAGGAATATTTGAATAATAGTTTTTCAATGAAGGATCTTGGCGAAGCAGCTTACATATTAGGCATAAAGATTTATAGAGATAGATCGAACGCCAAATATCATTGTCACAAAGTACATATTTGGACAAAGTTCTAAAGAGATTTGGAATGGAAGAAAGCAAGAAAGGGTTCTTGCCCATGTTGCTCAATCGACCTTGAGTAAAACTCAAAGTCCGACATCGGCGTAAGATAGAGAAAGGATGAGTAAGACTCCCTATGCCTCGACCATAGGATCTCTAATGTATGCCATGCTATGTACTAGACCCGACATTGCATATCCGTTAGTTTAACTAGCAGATATCAAAGTGATCCAGAGTGGATCATTGGACAAGTCAAAACATCCTTAAGTACTTGAGAAGGACTAAGGATATGGTTCTTTCTTATGGAGGTGATGAACATTTCGTTGTTAATGGTTACACCGATGCTAGTTGGAACACCGATCCGATGATTCTAAATCACAATCCGGATACGTATTTATTTTGAATGGTGCAGCAGCTATTGGAGGAGTGCAAAGCAAAGCGTTGTGGCGAGATCTTCAACTGAATCGAATACATGGCTGCCGGAGGCTTCACAAGAAGCGATATGGATGAAGGAGTTCATTACAGAGCTGGGTGTGGTTCCAAGTGCCTGGACCCAATGTCTATCTCTGTGATAACATGGGCCATAGCCAATGCGCAAGAACCAAGGTCACACAAGAAGTCAAGCATATCAAGCTGCGTTTTCACGCTATTCGAGAACATATCCAGACGGGATATAAAGATTTGCAAAGTACACACAGATCCGAATGTGGCGGATCCGTTGACTAAACCTCTCCCGAGGGCAAAACATGACCAACACCAAACTGCCATGGGTGTTGGAATATTACCATGTAATCTAGATTAGATGACTCTAGTGCAAGTGGGAGACTGTTGGAGATATGCCCTAGAGGCAATGATAAATGTAGTTATTATTATATCTTTGTGTTTATGATAAATGTTTACATTCATGCTATAATAGTATTAACAAGGAAACCATTAATACTTGTGTGATTTGTAAACTTAATTTGAAGTCCCTAGTATAGCCTCTATACTTCACTAGCTTGTTGGTTGATTAATGATTGTGGTTTCCATATCATGAACATTGAGATGTTATCAACAACAAGATCATATCGTTAGGAGAATGATATGGTGGACATACTCCTATAGATAAGCGTAGCATAAAGATCAAGTCATTTCAATAGTTCAATTGCTATATGCTTTCTGATACATAGTAACCTAATTCCTTCGACCATGAGATCATGCATATCACCTTTACCGGATGGATGCTTTGATGACATCAAACACCACACCGTAATCGGGTGGCTATAAAGGTGGCATTAAGTGTTCGGAAAGTATTGGTTGAAACACATGGATCAAGAGGATTTGTCCATCCACATGACGGATAGATATACTCTGGGCCCTCGGTGGAATGTCATCCAATTAGCTTGCAAGCATGTGACTTGGTAACAACGGATCACATATCACGGGAACGAGAAAAGAGTACTTATCGGTAATGAGGTTGAACTAGGTATGCAGAGATACCGACGATCATAACCTCGGATAAGTAACATATCGTGAGACAAAGGGAAATTGGTATCGTATGTAAGTGGTTCATTCGATCGCAAAGTAATCGTAGAAATATGTGGGAGCCATATGAATTTCCAGATTCCTCTATTGGTTATTGTTCGAGAAGTGTCTCGATCATGTCCGCATAATTCACGAACCGTAGGGAGACACACTTAAGGATTCGACGTTGTTTGAGTAGTTATGGTATTATGAGAAAGAGACCGAATGTTGTTCGAGTCTCGGATGGGATCCGGATATCACGAGGTGATCCGGAGTGGTCCGGAGAATAAGATTCATATAAGGAAAGTCCTGCTTTGAGATCGGGAATGATTCCTGTTTTCATCGAATGTTCTAGAAGGTTCGGATTGTCCCAAGACTCGGGGGAGGGTACATGAATGTGTCATTGCTCATTGAATGATTGCATCATGTACTAAGTGTTATTGCTGTCCCAAATAAAGGATTAAATTGAATCCTAAAACAGAAAAGTCAAATGTCCAGTTTGAAAGTCAAACTGCCAAAACAAGAAACTGTGGGAAACAAGCAAGAGGAGTTGGAACCAACCTGGAGGAGGAGTAGGACTCCTCCAGGCCGGCGCCCAGCCCAAGGCCGAGTTGGGGAGGGACTCCTCCCTCCCCTGGCGCGCCAAGGAACCCCCTCCCATAAAAGGAGGGGCAGGGCTCCTCCCATAGACACATAACTTTCTACTCTAGATCTCCGGTTTAGAGCTGTTTTGGTTTAGAGCTTCTAATTGCTTTAGCCAACAGTTAGAGCCTTCTAATTGGTTTAGAGCCCTAATTGGTGTGTCTAATTACTAGGCCACTAATCCTCTCTCTCATAAAGCTCCACCATACTCATGCCGGCTTAAGGCGAAGCCTGGGATCTCCCTCTACTTCCTGTACCACGCCGTTGTTGCCGGAATCGCGAGAGTGCTACAACCTCCGCTTTCTTTGGAACAAGGAGAGGAAGGTCTTCGTCGAGTACCGAACGTGTGACCGATCGCGGAGCGCTGCCGAACGTGGCGCTGGAAGGATCGTCTACACGATCTTGAGATCGGGAAGAGTACGACTACATCACCCACGAGAATCCGCTCTCGTTAAACGCTTTGGAATCTTCGAGGGTAAGTTATACCATCGACTCGTTGCTACAATCTAGTAGATAGATCTTGGCTTGTTTGTTTGTATGCGATAGAAAATTTTTGTTTTCCATGCTACGAACCCCTACAGTGCCTCCCTACTAGGCGCCCAATTAACTCCCACATGACTACATCTAGGCCTTTCTTCTTGTTATCATGCATCAGCTTGAAGGTGATAGCCTCCGTGGTTGGCTCTGTCTAGCGTCCCGACTGTGTGACTCTGAAGCCCCATAGGTCCTTCCTCTCAAACTTGGTGAGTGGAAGTGTCATGATGGTAGGAAGTGGAAGGCTTAGCACACTAGTGATCTCAATGAGACGAGTACCAAAACGAGTTCCCTTGAACTCCTCGGCCGTGTTGATAACAACATTAGGCATCTATTTTTATAAGATAGAGAAAAGTTAGAATCAACATCAATAGAGAAGAATCACAAGACAAAATATCACAAGCACAACTTTTTGCAACAAACACACAAGTCATGGCATACACAAATCCATTACAACATCAAAGGTTCAACATAACTTAAACAAATTTTTGGAAGTAGAAACGATAAGTGTGGTGGTCCAACTAACGAAGTATGTTACAACTCTCACTCACTAGACAAAATAGCTATTAGGGCATCCTTGGTAGCCATCTGTCTATCTTGTTCACAAGACTCCCATATTAGGTCTATGATGTCTCCCCTTAGTTCTTGGTTGGTAGTTTCCAATTCTTGGGTATGGTTCTTGTCTTCTCTAAGTTCATTTTGGGTGTTGAGCATTCTGCACTTGAGTCTATCACCAAGCTCCTTGATGGCATTCCAAGCTGCATTTCTTGCAGAGTCAAAGAATGTTGTGTGCATTTTAGAGTTGGTGACCATGTAGAATTCTGACTCCTTGTGGTTGTCTTCCTTGTTTTTGTACAAGTGAAGTTGCACCCACCAATACTCTTCTCCTTCATCCATCACAGGAAATCCTTTGTACACAGCTGCACCATGTATCCCCATGGTAACCATAAGGTTCTTGATTGCCTTGGGAAATTCTGTCTCACACTCTAAAGTCATGGTCATGAGTGGTCCCTTCCTCATGGCTTCGTTGATGGAGTTCATCTACAAATAGAGATGATAAAGAAGATTAGAAAAGTTTACGAGAAGAAAAAGAGAAGTGTGGAAATTTTTCAAAGTGTTGAAATTTTTTCCTTAGTGGTTTCTTATCCAATCCTAGGGTCAATCCTACAGGCAACACAGTGCTTTGATACCATCTGTAAGACCCCACCTTTATAAAGGTAACGGTCCCTGTGATTGTAATGCTATTCCCTGGATCAATTGCTAGCATCCACAGTTTAAGATGAAGTACACAGAAACAAAGGTCATTATTACATCGTCATTCCAGAGATAACATAGTCTTTTACAACTCCATAGCCATAGGCTAGTACAAGAGTTTAACTTAACAATATAAATAAAAGTCTTCATCTTCATGTGCCACAGGCAAGCATGTTGAGTGTAGACTCATAACCCTAATCCTCATCAGAGTAACCTGCAACATCACAAGTTACAGCCACAGTGGGTCAATACATTGGAATAGTATTGGCAAGTGATACCTTAGTAGAATAATAGTGTCTAGCTTCTACATGAATTTGGCTAAGTGTAGCTTAGCTTTGCTTTGCTAAAAATAGGTTTTACCTATCAGTTGAAGACACTAAGTTTTTGTTTGGCAAAAACTCCCAAGGAACCACCAATAGACATTGGTGAACATTTACCTTTGTTCAACCACAAGTTTTTAACTTAGAAATTGGGATGAGGAGATTCTTGATAGCTTCCATGTCTTGATGCTCAAATTGTCTATTGCCGGGGACACGGCTAAGTACTTAGATTCTTCCTTCTGCAGAGGTGGTGCACTTTACCCACAAGACTTTATTTTCATCAAGACAGGACCTTTCAGAAGCCTTCCCTTAGAACAAAATGGACGCGTTCCAAACCTATCACCCCTACCACCAACTGTCCATTTGGCTAAGTTATTGCAACCTATATGATCCAGGCAGAGCCCATAATGCCATGTGGCTGCACTAGAAGCTTCTTAACATATGGCATCTCAAATCCCTTTGTTCCTGGGTGGCATTCCACAAGTGAGATAAACAGGGTAGACCATTGAAAAATGGGCCCTGGTAACCACTCAACAAAAATCCAACCAAGCAATTACCATTCCACCCACGTGTTTCATTCACTTAGTTGTTTTATTAAGCAAAAGCATAAGTCAAAGACTTAGCAATATTTTTCCATAGCATATATATAATCCACCCTTGGTTGCTACTAGCTAGGCTAACCATGGCAATAGCAAGTATCTTAACTTAGAGAAAATTCTAACAATTCTACAACTACTAGGATTTCCCAAGCATAGCATATAGATACTTAGCAAAAATTATCATGCAAACCCTATACAAAATATTTCTAATGCATAGTCAAAATACTGGGACAAAAATATGAAGCACCACTTGACTTGGTAGTTGGGGAGTAACAACAATCCTCACAATCACAATCTCCACTAGCACCAAAATCTACACATAAAATGATAGCACCAAATTCACATCTCAATTAATCAAACAAAAATATATGAATGCATGCAAATTCCATGTGATGATTTTTCTAAACCAAACAAGACAAGTAAAACAGTACTGATCAATAATCTAAACATTTATTCATCAAATAAACTTTATTTGGCCTTTAAAACATTTTCCAATTAATTTTTATACACAAAATAAGCCTACAAATTCCTCTGCATAAAATTCCATTTTAACGTAAACAAAATACAAAACTAAGCCCATAGATGTGTAGGATTTATTTTTGTGATTCCAATGGTATATTATTTGTATTTTTTGGATAAACAGAACAAAATTTATTGAATTTACAAGTTTGAATATCTAATAGATGAAATCCAGATTTTAAATCTAAATCCTAGCCGCGCGGCAGCCTCTGATTGGCGCGTACCGGTTCGGCCGGATCACGCTTCCGTGCCATTGGATCTAATCAGATCCAACGCACCAGATCTAAAGAAAACGCTTCGATCTAAATCTAACATGTACCCTACGATCTAGATATAACGGCGCTGGCTCACTCGACCAAAGTCGGGCGGCGCTGACAGCGACGATGCAGCGGCGACGCACTGCCAGTGACGTTCCGATGATTTTAGAGAGGGCTGGGTTGGCAGAGGATCTTACCAGACTCGCGAGGTCACGCTGATGCTCAACGTATCGCTGGTGTGGATGGGGGCGTGTTGTGTTGGCCGGAGGTGCTCGTCGGAAAGCTTGCATGCGTCGGGTGCATGGTGACGAGGACGTTGGCGTCGCTCTGGACCACCCTAGCACAAACCAGATGTGTCAGGAGGTGTGCAGGATCACGGCGAACACGACAGGGTCAAGGGGAAGACAAGGGGCGCTCGAAGGTTACCCGGATTTCTCGACGGAGTTGGGCGGCGGCTCTGTTGTTTGCAGAGATGGACGGAGGCGACGTCCTGGTGCAAGGCAGAGCAAACAAATGGCATGAGATGATGCGAATGAACCATACGAACAAGCTCGCATGAACCTGAGGTGAAGGGGGGCACTGTACTCACCGGAATACGTCGCCAGAGGCGCTCGGTACTGTGGCGGTGCAAATGAAATTACGGGAAGCCTGGTGGCGGAGAAGGGGTGATGAGTGAGGCAAAAGGAGCGGAGAGGTAAGGAGTTTAAGTAGCCGGAGCTGGGCGAGGAATTACTCGGCGAATCAACGGCATTTAAGCGCGCAATCAACGGTAGTGACGCGGGGAGGTAACGGCGGCGACGACGGGGTCGGGGGGGTGCGGGGTTTGGGGACAATGATTGCATGGCATTTGGGGCCACCAGTCAGTGGGTGCGGGTTAGGTTCGCGTTGCGTGAGAGAGAGAGAGAGAGAGAGAGAGAGAGAGAGAGAGAGAGATAGAGAGAGAGAGGAAAGGCTCGGGTGGGCTTGTTGGGCTGATTCTGCTACTGGGCCAAATGGGTGGCGCCAGCCTTTTTCTTTTTCTTTATTCCTTTTCTATTTCTATTTTTATTTTCCGAAATCCTTTTCAAATGTTTTTCAAATGAGTTTGAATTCAAACGTTCTCTGGATTTTTGTAAAGTGAACCATGCACATATTTGAGTACAAAACATTGATGTTCACTCAAAAATACTTTGGCCCATTGAAACTAAAATAAAACCATTCCTTAATTATTTATTTATAAATAGGCATAAGAATGGTTTTGAATTTAGATTTTTGTTTTGAAATTTTCATCAAGCTTTGGAATCATCATTCAAACCTTTTCTGGTGGAAACATGGTATTCATATTTTGGAGAGTAGAAATAAATCCATTGCCTTTCCTATATAAAATATTAGGCAACAATTCACTTCTGTTTTGAAATCTTATTTGAAAAATGATCCATCACCGGAAAGACTTTGTAAACAGCTGCACCATGTGCTTCCATTGCCACCATGAGGTCCTTGAGAATCTTGGGAAACTCAGTTTCACACTCCAAGGTCATGGTCATGAGTGGTCCTTTCTTCACGGCTTCGTTGATGGAGTTCATCTACAAATAGAGATGAGAATGAGAAGATTAGAAAAGTTTTACGAGAAGAATAGACAAGTGTAGAAGTAGTTGAAAAAATTTCCTTAGTGGTTTTCCAAATCTAGGGGTCATATTCCTACAGACAACACAGTGCTCTGATACCATCTGTTAGACCCCTCCTTTGTAAAGGAAAAAGGATCCCTGTGATTGCAATGCTAGTCCCTGGATCATTGCTAGCATCCACAGTTTAAGATGAAGTACACAGATACAAAGGTCGTTTATTACATTCATTCCAGAGATAAAACATAGTCTTTTACAACTCAGGGCCAAAGGCCTAATACAAGAGTTTTGGAATAAGTAAATAAACATAAGTCTTCATCTTCATGTGCCACAGGCAAGCATGTTGAGTGTAGACTCATGACTCCTACTCATCATCAGAGTAACCTGCAACATCACAAGTTACAGCCACAGTGGGTCAATACTTTGGAATAGTATTGGCAAGTGATACCTTAGTATATTTTAAGTGGACTATATTACTATATGCATTTTGGCTAAGTGTAGCTTAGCTTTCTTTGCTTGAAAATAGGTTTTTCCTATTAGTTGAAATCACTAAGTTTTTCTTTGTCAAAACTTTCCCAAGGAACCACCAATAGACATTGAGGTCCCTTACCCTTGTTCACCCACAAGTTTTACTTAGAAGTTGGAGTGATGAGATTCTTCTAGCTTCCATGTCTTGATGCTCAAGTTGTCCATTGCCATGGACATGGCTAAGTACTTAGATTTTCCACCTGCAGAGGTTGTGCACTTTACCCACCAGACTTGGTTTCCCAAGACAGGACCTTTCAGAAGCCTTTCCTTAGTCAAATGGACGCGCTCCAACCTATCGTTCCCACTACCACCAACTGTCCAAGTGACTAAGTTCTAGCAACCTATATGATCATGGCAGAGCCCATATTGCCAAGTGGTTGCACTGTAAGCTTTCTCAACATTTGGCCTCCAAATCCCTTTGTGCCTGGGTGGCATACCACAAGTGAGATACACAAGCCAAGTCCATGGCCTTGTGTAACCACTCAACATAAACCAAATCCTTCCTTTCCACCCAGGAAATTCATTGACTTAGTGGTTTTATTAAGAAAACTTAAGTCTCATGACTTAGGAATATAGCCAATATAGCATGAATAGATTATACCCACCCTTGTTTGCTATTAGCTAGGCTAAGCATGGCATGGCAACTTAACTTAGGGAAAATTCCTTAGCAATTCTACCATTCTAACCTACATAGGATTTCCCAACATATCATTTGACAAAAGTAGCATACATGTCTTAGCAAAATATCTAATGCTAGTATAAAATATAGGAATGGAATATTCATGAAATATCCCTTGCCTTGGTAATGGGGAGAGTAGCACTCTTCACAGTCACAATCACTAGCAAAATCTACACAAAATTTGTGGCATACAATTACACACAATTATATACAAACAAAAATATGAATGCATGCATGCAAGAAAATGCTAAGTGATGATTTTTGAAAAACTCTACCAAGCAAGTGCATGAAACAGAAACTTAACAAGTTACAAAGTTTGCCAATTCAAACTTATTTGACACCAAAAAATTTACTAAACTAAATCTATACTCAAAATAGCCTTAAACATGTTTCTACAAATAAAGTCATTTTAACTGTTACTATTTGTTAAACACATTGGATATTCAGAAAGGTATTGTTTCACTGAATCCAATGGTATAAAGTTTGCAAAATTCCAACGTGGCATTCAAAAATTATAGCTGTTTGAAGTTTGGATCTAAATCTGATTTGAATTTCTGTTTTTGAATTATCCCTAGCCACGTGTCGCAGCCTCACTGGCGCATACCGATTCGGTTGGATCGCGCTCTGCGGACCGTAGGATCTAAGTGGGATCTGGCGGCTCAGATGCGCGCTATTCTTCGCTTACAATCTATCCTAGCCTTACGATCTGGATCCAACGGACACAACCATCCAGCCACAAACCGGGCGGCGCTTAGCGGCGCTTGTTGGCGGCGACTACGGTGGTGCGGCGCTCTAGGTCGTCCGGGGAAGCAAGAAGGCGCTTACCAGGACCGCGGTGGCGTGCTGAAGCTCGAGGTGGCTCTGGTTTGTCAAGGGGCGCGCAGATACGGCGATGATTGCTTGTCGGAGTAGAGACAGTCGTCGGCACGGTCAGTCGTCGTCGTTGGCGAGGTTGTCGATCACTAGGAGGCAAACAAAGGGCGTGCTCAGATGCAGGAGATCACGGAGAACACGCGTGTGTGAAAGACAAGGCTTGGGGCGGACTGGACTTACCACTGGAGGTCGTCGAAGTTGAAGCCGAAGGCGGTGGCGGCCATTCGTCGACGTTGCTGGAGCTACAGGTCATGCGAAGGTAAGTGGCGTGTGTCAGTAGATGCGCCGAGACTTACGGAACAAGATAGCATGAAGGAGAGGTAGAGGGGAACACGAGCTCACCGTAATTTTCCGGTGCGGTCGTCGGAGCAGTGGCGGAGTCGTGCGAGTCGTGGACAGCCTGGTGGCGTGAAGGCAAAATTGACTGGGGGAAAATGGTCGCGGGGAGGTGGGGATCTTATAGCCCGAGGCTCGACAGGTAACGCTCGCTGAATCAATGCCCATTAAGCTCGCGAGATCAGCGCTGCAACGGCAGCGGCGAGGTCGCGGCGCGAATCGAGGGAAGACGATGCTGACGTGGAGAAGGCCCGCTCGTCAGCGAAGGGCGCGAGGTGGAGGTGGGGTATGGCATCGCTGAAAGGCGTCTTTCGCGCGTGAGAGAGAAAAAGGAAAACCCCCGGGTGGGCTAGTTGGGCTCGATTCGATGCTGGGCCAGAAACCTGGCGCGCGGCCTTTTTATTCTGTTTATTCCTTTTCCTTTTCTATTTTGGTTTTCATGAATGATTTAGATATGAATTCAAATCCTTTTTGAATTCAAACAATTCTAGGGATTTTTGCAGGGTACTGTGGTTTCAAAAATCAGTTATTTAACCATGTGGTTACCTTGCAAGGGCTTGGTCAAGCTTGGACTTAAACAATCAGAGACTTTGCCTCTGGTTTGCAAATGTTTACAAAATAGGGTTTTGAATTTATTTCCAAGTTGAAAACTTTGGTCAAACTTTTACACCTAAACTTTCCAACAATGGAGGCAAGCAAACAAGTTCCTAATCATTCAAGTTTCAAAGGGTGATGGCCATTTGAATTAAATTTGCTCACATGAAATCATAGCACTAGGTTTCTGTTTTTCTGAAATGGTTTTGATTTTGAAACCCTAAATGATGATGGATGCATGGATGATATGAATGAGTTTTGGAATATGAATTTAGGGATGTTACAAATCTAACCCCCTTAAGATGAATCTCGCCCTCGAGATTCGGATTGGCTAGCAAATAGGTGAGGGTGGTCTTTCCGAAGATCATCTTCTCTTTCCCATGTTGCTTCTTCCTCGGAATGATGATTCCATTGTACTTTGCAAAATTTGATAGTTTTTGTCCTTGTGACTCTTTCTGCGGTCTCAAGAATCTTGACAGGCTTTTCTTCATAGGTGAGGTCACTTTCTAGTTGAACTTCTTCCAAAGGTTTGGTATCCTTCAAAGAAGACTCTTCCATTTCTGGGTGACATTTCTTAAGCTGACTCACATGAAACACATTATGGACAGCTGATAGAGATTCTGGAAATTCGACTTCATATGCAACTTCTCCCTTGCGACTTAGAATTTTGAATGGCCCAACATATCTTGGTGCCAACTTTCCTTTGACTCCAAATCTTTTCACTCCACGAAGTGGTGATACTCTAAGATAAGCTCTATCCCCAACTTCGTAGGTGACTTCTCTACGCTTAGAATCCGCGTAGCTTTTCTGTCGGGACTGTGCTATCTTCAACCTGTCTTTAACCAATTTGACTTTCTCTTCAGCGTCTTTGATAAGATCGGGTCCAAACAGACTCCTTTCTCCCACACCATTCCATAGCAATGGGGTGGTACACTTCCTTCCGTAGAGAAACTCAAATGGTGCCATCCCAATACTAGATTGATAACTGTTATTGTAAGAGAACTCTGCGTACGGCAGACTTTCATCCCAACTTGCTCCATAGTCTAGGGCACATGCCCTCAACATGTCTTCAAGAATTTGGTTAGTCCTTTCCGTTTGTCCATCAGTTTGAGGATGAAAGGCAGTGCTGAATTCCAACCTCATTCCCAAAGATTCATGAAGCTGTCTCCAAAAGCGAGAAGTAAACTGAGTTCCTCTATCAGACACAATACTCTTAGGCACACCGTGAAGGCACACAATTCTGCTAATGTAGATTTTGGCTAACTTGGCACTTGTATAAGTTGTCTTCACGGGTATAAAATGAGCCACTTTAGTTAGGCGATCCACTACTACCCATATGGAATCATACCCTGACCTGGTCCTTGGTAATCCGGTAATGAAATCCATACCAATATTTTCTCACTTCCACTCAGGAATAGGCAGTGGTTGAAGCAAACCTGCTGGTTTCTGATGTTCCGCTTTCACTCTACTACACACGTCACACAAAGCAATATGTTCGGCGATGTCCATTTTTAGATTGTTACACCAAAATCTTTCTTTCATGTCCATGTACATCTTGGTGTTTCCCGGGTGAATAGAATACTGAGAGTTGTGGGCTTCCTGTAAAATCAGTTTCCGCAACTCCGGGTCTTGTGGAACACAAATACGTTTCCCGTGCCATAAAGTACCTTGTTCGTCTATATGGAAACTTTTATCTTTCCCTTGGCTAATCCTTTCCTTGATCTCTTCGATTTCTTTATCCGTCTTTTGGGCTTCTTTAATCCTATCCAACAGGGTGGGTTGAACATCCAAAGACATGAGATGTCCTTCTGGCACAATCTCCAATCTGAGTTCTTTGAATTGCTTACACAAGTCATCTGGCGATTCACCTTTGGTAAGGCCATTCACAAACGCCTTACGACTTAGAGCATCTGCTACTACATTTGCTTTACCGGGATGGTACTGCAAACTTAAGTCGTAATCTTTGATAAGGTCTAGCCATATCCTTTGTCTCATATTGATTTCCTTCTGGGTGAAGATATATTTTTAACTCTTGTGATCGGTGAATACTTCACAACGCTTTCCCAAAAGGTAGTGTCTCCATATTTTGAGTGCATGGACAACAGCGGCTAACTCTAAATCATGAGTAGGATAGTTTACTTCATGAGTTTTGAGTTGTCTCGAGGCATAAGCCACAACTTTACCATCTTGCATAAGTACGGCACCCAAACCTTGATGTGACGCATCACAATATACTTGGAAATCCTTTTCCAAATCTGCGCATATAGAACTGGTGCTGTCACAAGTCTCTTCTTTAATTCCTGAAAGCTGACTTCACAACCTTCAGACCAAGCAAATTTCTTGTCCTTCTTTAATAATTCAGTCATTGGCTTAGCAACCTTTGAGAAATTTTCAATGAACCTTCTGTAGTAACCTGCTAAGCCAAGGAAACTACGAACTTCTTTCACATTCTTGGGAGATTCCCATTCTGTTACAGCTGAAACTTTGGCAGGATCAACTGCTACACCATCCTTTGTCATAACATGACCAAGAAAAGCAACTTCTTCTAACCAGAACTCACACTTGCTGAATTTGGCATAAAGCTTATGCTCTCTTAACTTCTCAAGTATCAAGCGTAAGTGTCTTTCATGTTCTTCCTTGCTCTTGGAGTAGACCAAGATGTCATCGATGAAAACGACAACAAACTTGTCGAGAAATTCCATGAACACCTTGTTCATCATATTCATGAAGTATGCTGGAGCATTGGTTAAACCAAAAGGCATCACAGTGTACTCATACAATCCATACCTTGTGGTGAATGTTGTCTTAGGTATGTCTTGCTCTCTTATCTTGAGTTGAAAATAACCTGACCGGAGATCAATCTTCGAGAACACACATGCTCCTTCTAGCTGATCAAAAAAGTCGTTGATTCTTGGCAAAGGATATTTGTTCTTGATGGTCACCTCATTGAGTGAACGGTAATCTATGCATAACCTTTGGCTTCTATCTTTCTTCTCCACGAACAATACTGGGGCTCCCCAAGATGAAGAACTTGGTTGGATAAATCCTTTCTGCAAATCGTTCTCCTAGTTGCTTCTTGAGTTCTTTCAGTTCATCAACTGACATTTTGTATGGTCTCTTAGCTATTGGTCCTGAACCTGGTACTAAATCTATCAGAAACTCCACATCTCTATCCGGTGGCATCCCTGGTAACTCTTCCGGAAATACATCCGGATACTCGCACACGATTGGCACACTGTCCATGCTAACCCCCTTAAGAGAATTCAGCTTACTTCCTTTGGATTCAAAGTTTGACCTGAATTTTATTCTTTTTCCTTCTGGGGTTGTGAGTGCAATGGTACGATTAGCACAATCTAGTACTCCTTCATACTTAGCCATCCAATCCATTCCCAATATTACGTCTAGTCCATGGGAATCTAGGATTATCAGGCTCACTGGAAACTTATGCTTTCCAAACTCTATGACAAGATCCCGGCATCCAAGACTTACTAACATATCTCCACCCGGAGAACTAACTTTTATTGGACACCCAATGTTTTCAGATGCAAACCCATTTCTATCAACAAATGCTTTTGATATGAATGAATGAGATGCACCGGTATCAAAGAGTACGAATGCTGGAATTGAATTGAGTCTGAACTTACCAGCAACAGCATCAGGTTCCTCATAGACCTCCTCCACATTGATGTGGTTAACCTTTCCTTTCTGAAAAGGATTGGGCTTGTTAGGTCCTTCAACTTTCTTCTCAGGGCACTCATTAGCATAATGCCCCAGTTTCTTTCATTTGAAGCACTCAACCTGACTGATGTCTTTTTTAGCAGGCTGACTTCCACTTCCACTACCATTCCCACTATGGTGGCTCTTATGTCCACTCTTGTGGTTCTTGTACTTATCGTTGTCATGAATGCGGTGATGCTTGTTGTCATGACGGTTGTGGTTGTGGTGCTTGTTGAACTTCCCATGCTTATGGGATCCTGAGCTTCCACTGTCATCATAGTGAGATCGTTTGTGAGACAATCCCGAGCTGTGCTTGTCGGAGTGTTTCCTCTTCCTACTCTCGACTTGCTTCATTTTACTCTCCAAAATAGCAGCCTTGTCACACAGAGACTGATAAGTTGGAACATATGCCACATACAACTGTAAGTTTAACTCATCATTCAAGCCTTCCAGAAACTTTTCCTTTCTTTTGACATCTGTGTCAACCTCATCCGGTGCATAGCGCGCCAGATTGTTGAACTCTTCTATATATTCACGCCATGTGGCGCTGCTTCAGGTTGTGAAACTCCTTCTTTTTCAGACTCATCATTCCTGATGAGATATGAGCGGTGCGAAAGCCATCTTCAAAGATAGCCCAAGTCACCTCATCTAAAGGAGTGGTGATTTGGAAGTTGAACCACCATGTGGCGGCTGGTCCTTCCAATAGATGTGCAGCGAACCTGAATTTTTCCGCATCTGTGCAGCCCACGGTCACTAAGTCCTTGTTCACAGAACGTAGCCAGTCATTGGCCACCATGGGATCAGTTGTCCCTGAAAACTTTGCTGGCCTAAATCGCAGAAATCTGGTGAGCATATCAAAACCCGGAGGGTTGTTGTTGTTGTTATTATTGTTGTTGTTATTGTTATTCTGGTTTTGGATGAATGTTGTCATCATTTGCATAAGTTGTGTTTGCGCATTCATCATTTGTTGCATTTCCGGGGTGATGTTGTTGGGGTTGGGGTTTGCGCGACGGGGAGGCATCTGTGGTTTGTTCAAATAGA
This sequence comes from Avena longiglumis, assembly GCA_030063025.1. Taxonomy (NCBI): domain Eukaryota; kingdom Viridiplantae; phylum Streptophyta; class Magnoliopsida; order Poales; family Poaceae; genus Avena; species Avena longiglumis. The sequence continues at coordinate 446,390,159 of CP125974.1, read as the reverse complement.
TAAGAATGAGATACCCTTACATGATTTATGCACAATACATCACATAAACAAACACATAGTATGCAACACAAGGATAAAAGCTCAACAACGGAATAACAAAGTCTCAAAGTAAAACACACAAGTGGCAAGCCATCCACATGTCGGATGGTCCAATAATAAGTTCACAATAACAAGTACGCATATGAAATACAAACGAGTAGTCAAGTCTACTCATCAGCATCAATCTAGTCCTCGACGAAAGTAAGACCTGCGTTCTCCATCGCGGTCTTGTTCTCCTCAATAGTAGTGGTCAAGGAATCGACCTTGGCCTTGAGAGCCCTCTTCTGGGAGCGAAGCCTCTCAATAACCATATGCTGCTGCTCTAGCTCGAAATCCTTGGACTTCAGTTCCTCGGTCATGTCCCGAATCCTCTTGTTCTTATCCTGGACGCGTTTCTCCTGACTCTTGAACTTGCGGTCCTGGGCCTCGAACTTCGTCTCCATTTCCTTGACCATCTCATCCTGTTGTGCGAAAAGCTTGTCCTTCTCGCTGGCTGCACTGGAGCTCGTCATTGCCGAGCATGACGTTCGTCCTGCTCGTGTCCACGTGCTCGATAATGACTCTAAGTCCCGGAGATAGAGACGATCGGCTGCCACGCCCTCGAGTCGTCCTCAAAGTCGATGGACTTTCCATCAACATCACGTCTTCCGAAGACGTGGAAGTGGGTGCCCCTAACCTGTCGGGAGTGACAGCCTAACGGACGTCCTATCAGGTCCTGCATGACTACCTCCATGCCTCTCTCCCTATCGTCGTGCATAAGCTTGAAGACGATGGCCTCCATAGTAGGCTCCATCTGGCGTCCGGGCTGGTTCACCTTGAAGCCCCAGAGGTCCTTCCTCTCGAACTTGGTGAGTGGGTACACCGTGATGGTGGGAAGAGGGAGATCGAGCAAAGTGGTAAGCTCAATGATACGAGGACCGAAACGGGTAACCTGGAACTCCTCAACAGTGCTGATGGTAATAGGCATCTATTTATAAGATAGAAAAATTAGAACAACATTATTTAAGATAAACAAAGACAAACATCACATACACAACCTTGGAACACAAAATCACACAAGTCATGCATACATGAATCCATTACATCAATCAAGGTCCAAACTTATTTAAGGTATCATTTTGGAAAATAAAGTGATAGATGGTGGTCCAACTAACGAAGTGTGCTCACAATCCTATCTCACTGGATCTGGTGGCTATCACAATGTTCCTAGAGGCAATCCACCTATCTTGTTCACATGATTCCATCACTAAGTCTATAATATCTCCCCTTAATTCTTGGTTGGTGGCTTCCAACTCTTGGGTAAGCTCCTTCTCTTTCTCTAAGTCCTTCTGGAGGTTGAGCATCCTGCACTTGACTCTAGAACTTAGTTCTTTGATAGTCTTCCAAGCTGCATCTCTGGCTGACTCAAAGAATGTGGTGTGCATCACAGTGTTGGTATACATGCATAATCCTCTTTCTTTGTGGTTGTCTTCCTTGTTTTTGTACAAGTGAAGTTGCACCCACCAATACTCCACTTCTTCATCCATCACCGAAAAGCCTTTGTAAACAGCTGCACCATGTGCTTCCATTGCCACCATGAGGTCCTTGAGAATCTTGGGAAACTCAGTTTCACACTCCAAGGTCATGGTCATGAGTGGTCCTTTCTTCACGGCTTCGTTGATGGAGTTCATCTACAAATAGAGATGAGAATGAGAAGATTAGAAAAGTTTTACGAGAAGAATAGACAAGTGTAGAAGTAGTTGAAAATTTTCCTTAGTAGTTTTCCAAATCTAGGGGTCATATTCCTACAGGCAACACAGTGCTCTGATACCATCTGTTATACCCCTCCTTTGTAAAGGAAAAGGATCCCTGTGATTGCAATGCTAGTCCCTGGATCATTGCTAGCATCCACAGTTTAAGATGAAGTACACAGATACAAAGGTCGTTTATTACATTCATTCCAGAGATAAAACATAGTCTTTTACAACTCAGGGCCAAAGGCCTAATACAAGAGTTTTGGAATAAGTAAATAAACATAAGTCTTCATCTTCATGTGCCACAGGCAAGCATGTTGAGTGTAGACTCATGACTCCTACTCATCATCGAGTAACTCGCAACATCACAAGTTACAGCCACAGTGGGTCAATACTTTGGAATAGTATTGGCAAGTGATACCTTAGTATATTTTAAGTGGACTATATTACTATATGCATTTTGGCTAAGTGTAGCTTGGCTTTCTTTGCTTGAAAATAGGTTTTTCCTATTAGTTGAAATCACTAAGTTTTTCTTTGTCAAAACTTTCCCAAGGAACCACCAATAGACATTGAGGTCCCTTACCCTTGTTCACCCACAAGTTTTACTTAGAAGTTGGAGTGATGAGATTCTTCTAGCTTCCATGTCTTGATGCTCAAGTTGTCCATTGCCATGGACATGGCTAAGTACTTAGATTTTCCACCTGCAGAGGTTGTGCACTTTCCCCACCAGACTTGGTTTCACAAGACAGGACCTTTCAGAAGCCTTTCCTTAGTCAAATGGACGCGCTCCAACCTATCGTTCCCACTACCACCAACTGTCCAAGTGACTAAGTTCTAGCAACCTATATGATCATGGAAGAGCCCATATTGCCAAGTGGTTGCACTGTAAGCTTTCTCAACACTTGGCCTCCAAATCCCTTTGTGCCTGGGTGGCATACCACAAGTGAGATACTCAAGCCAAGTCCATGGCCTTGTGTAACCACTCAACATAAACCAAATCCTTCCATTCCACCCAGGAAATTCATTGACTTAGTGGTTTTATTAAGAAAACTTAAGTCTCATGACTTAGGAATATAGCCAATATAGCATGAATAGATTATACCCACCCTTGTTTGCTATTAGCTAGGCTAAGCATGGCATGGCAACTTAACTTAGGGAAAATTCCTTAGCAATTCTACCATTCTAACCTACATAGGATTTCCCAACATATCATTTGACAAAAGTAGCATACATGTCTTAGCAAAATATCTAATGCTAGTATAAAATATAGGAATGGAATATTCATGAAATATCACTTGCCTTGGTAATGGGGAGAGTAGCACTCTTCACAGTCACAATCACTAGCAAAATCTACACAAAATTTGTGGCATACAATTACACACAATTATATACAAACAAAAATATGAATGCATACATGCAAGAAAATGCTAAGTGATGATTAACTCTACCAAGCAAGTGCATGAAACAGAAACTTAACAAGTCACAAAGTTTGCCAATTCAAACTTATTTGACACCAAACAATTTACTAAACTAAATCTATACTCACAATAGCCCTAAACATGTTTCTACAAATAAAGTCATTTTAACTGTTACTATTTGTTAAACACATTGGATATTCATAAAGGTATTGTTTCACTGAATCCAACGGTATAAAGTTTGCAAAATTCCAACGTGGCATTAAAAAATTATAGCTGTTTGAAGTTTGGATCTAAATCTGATTCGAATTTCTGTTTTTGAATTATCCCTAGCCACGTGTCGCAGCCTCACTGGCGCATACCGATTCGGTTGGATCGCGCTCTGCGGACCGTAGGATCTAAGTGGGATCTGGCGGCTCAGATGCGCGCTTACCCCTTCGTTTACAATCTATCCTAGCCTTACGATCTGGATCCAACGGACACAACCATCCAGCCACAAACCGAGGCGCTTAGCGGCTGATCGCAGCGCTGGCGTCGACTACGGTGGTGCCGGCGCTCTAGGTCGTCCGGGGAAGCAAGAAGGCGCTTACCAGGACCCGCGGTGGCGTGCTAAAGCTCGAGGTGGCTCTGGTTTGTCAAGGGGCGCGCAGATACGGCGATGATTGCTCGTCAGAGTAGAGACAGTCGTCGGCACGGTCAGTCGTCGTCGTTGGCGAGGTTGTCGATCACTAGGAGGCAAACAAAGGGCGTGGTCAGATGCAGGAGATCACGGAGAACACGCGTGTGTGAAAGACAAGGGTTGGGGCGGTCTGGACTTACCACTGGAGGTCGTCGAAGTTGAAGCCGAAGGCGGTGGCGGCCATTCGTCGACGTTGCTGGAGCTACAGGTCATGCGAAGGTAAGTGGGGTGTGTCAGTAGATGCGCCGAGACTTACGGAACAAGATAGCATGAAGGAGAGGTAGAGGGGAACACGAGGCTCACCGGAATTTGTCGGTGCAGTCGTCGGAGCAGCGGCGGAGTCGTGCGAGTCGTGGACAGCCTGGTGGCGTGAAGGCAAAATTGACTGGGGTAAAATGGTCGCGGGGAGGTGGGGATCTTATAGCCCGAGGCTCGACAGGTAACGCTCGCTGAATCAATGCCCATTAAGCTCGCGAGATCAGTGCTGCAACGGGCAGCGGAGAGGTCGTGCGCGGAATCAGGGGGAAGACGATGCTGACGTGGAGAAGGCCCGCTCGTCAGCGAAGGGCGCGAGGTGGAGGTGGGGTATGGCTGCCGATCGAGAAGGCAAGGCCGCGCGTGAGAGAGAAAAAGGAAAACCCCCGGGTGGGCTAGTTGGGCTCGATTCGATGCTGGGCCAGAAACCTGGCGCGCGGCCTTTTTATTCTGTTTATTCCTTTTCCTTTTCTATTTTGGTTTTCATGAATGATTTAGATATGAATTCAAATCCTTTTTGAATTCAAACAATTCTGGGGATTTTTGCAGGGTACTGTGGTTTCAAAAATCAGTTATTTAACCATGTGGTTACCCTGCAAGGGCTTGGTCAAGCTTGGACTTAAACAATCAGAGAGTTTGCCTCTGGTTTGCAAATGTTTACAAAAAAGGTTTTTTTTTAATTTATTTCCAAGTTGAAAATTTGGTCAAACTTTTACACCTAAAATTTCCAACAATGGAGGCAAGCAAACAAGTTCCTAATCATTCAAGTTTCAAAGGGTGATGGCCATTTGAATTAAATTTGCTCACATGAAATCATAGCACCAGGTTTCTGTTTTTCTGAAATGGTTTTGATTTTGAAACCCTAAATGATGATGGATGCATGGATGATATGAATGAGTTTTGGAATATGAATTTAGGGATGTTACATTATGATAAATATTTACATCCCATGATATAATTGTATTGAACGGAAACATTAATACTTGTGTGATTTGTAAACATGTAAGAGTCCCTAGTAAAGCCTCTTGTTAAACTAGCTTGTTTGTTAATATATGATGATGATTTCCTGATCATGAACATTGAGATGTTATTAACAACAGGGTCACATCATTACGAGAATGATGTGATGGACATACTCCTATAGTTAAGCATAGCATAAGATCAAGTCATTCAAATAGTTCACTTGTTATAAGCTTTCAAATACATAGTAACCTAAATCCTTTGACCATGAGATCATGTTAATCACCATCAGCATATGGATGCTTTGATTACATCAAACACCACTTCATAACTGGGTAATTATAAAGGTGGCATTGAGTGTTCAGAAAGTATGTGTCGAGGCACATGGATCAAGAGTGGGATTTGTCCATCCATATGATGGATAGGTATACTCTGGGCCATCTTGGTGGAATGTCATCCAATTGTATTGCAATCATGTGACTGGCTCACAAGGGATCACATATCACAGGAACGAGTAAAGAGTAATTATCGGTAACGATGCTGAACAGTATGTATAGATACCAACGATCAAACCTCGGATAAGTAAAGTACCGCGAGACAAACGGAAATTGGTATCGTATGCAAATGGTTCATTCGATCATGAATAATCGTAGAAATATGTGGGATCCATATGAATTTCCAAATTCCTCTATTGGTTATTGATCAGAAAAGAGTCTTGATCATGTCTGCATAATTCACGAACCATTGGGAGACACACTTAGGGATTCGATGTTGTTTAGTAGATATGGAATGTGATTAAGGAGACCGAATGTTGTTCGGAGTCTCGGATGGGATCCGGGATATCACGAGGAGATCCGGAATGGTCCGGAGAATAAGATTCATATAAGGAAAGTCCAATTCCGGAGTTCGGGAATGGTTTTGGTATTTTCACCGGAATGTTGTAGAAGGGTCTAGAAGGTCCATCACTCCAGAGTGGGAAGGGTACATGGATGTGTCATGACAAAGTGGAATGGTTGCATCATGTACTAGGTCACTTGGCTAGGCAATGGGAAGAGAGAAATCAAACTCTAGTTTGAAAGTCAAACGCCAATTTGAAAAAGTCAAATCCCAACATGGTTACCTAGTGGAGGGAGGGAATGAATCCTACCTAAGGGGAGATTCCTCCCTCTCCCTTCCCGCCGGCCACAATGTGGAGTTTGGGAAGGACTACTCTCCCCAAACCGCCCCTCCCTCTCATAAATAAAGGGGAGGGGGCGCCCCCCTTGAACCACAAAGAAACCCTAAACTCTAGATCGGCTGCCGCGCCCTCTCTAGTTGCAGCCGCTCTAGATGTCCTCTAAACTGCCGCCGTCTAGTTAATCTCTAGCCGCCGGCTACTTCCACCCCTCGGCCCTCTGATCGCCGAAGCTCTCTCTACTCCACCATACCCTCTCCGGCTTAGGCGAAGCCCTGCGGGATTTCCCCTCTACTTCTGACACCACGCCATCGTGCTGCTAGAATCGCGAGGAAAGATCTACAACCTCTGATGCCTGCTGGAACAAGGGAGAGGAAGGTCTTCATCGAGTACCGAACGTGTGACCGACTACGGAAGCACTGCCAGAACGCGGCGCCAGAAGGATCGTCTACGCGATCTTGAGATCAGCAAATGAACGACTACATCAACCATGAGAATCCGATCTTGTTAACCACTTTGGAACTTCGAGGGTTAGTACTCTATTGACTGGTTGCTACAATCTAGTAGATAGATCTTGGCTTGTGTGTGTTCATGCGGTATAATTTTTTGTTTTCCATGCTACGAACCCCTACAAATCAAAGGTTTCTTAGGTATGGTGGGCTATTATAGGAGATTCATTGAAGGTTTTTCCAAGATAGCTGGACCAATGGCCAAATTGCTAAGAAAGAATACACCACTCATATGGGATGACAAGTGCGAAGCAAGTTTTCAGGAGTTGAAAACTAGATTAATTACCGCACCAATCTTACCAGTTCCTGAAACAAGAAAGTATTACACATTATATTTTGATGCATCCAAGGAAGGATTAGGATGTTTGCTCATGCAAGATCGTAAGGTAATTGCTTATGGATCTAGACAACTGAAACCACATGAAGTTAATTATCCAACTCATGATTTGGAGTTAGCAGCTGTAGTCTTTGCTTTAAAAGGATGGAGACATTTTATCTATGGGGCAAGGTGTGAGATATACACTGACCATAAAAGACTCAAATACTTCTTCACTCAAAAGGAATTGAATATGAGGTAGAAGCATTGGCTAGAGATAATCATGGATTATGATTTAATAATCAATTATACCCCTGGAAAAGCCAGTGTTGTAGCAGATGCTTTAAGCCAAAAGAGCACAGATAATCAACCAATCAATAGAGAACTGCCAAAAGAGCTGCAAATGGATTTGGAAAGATTGAAAATACAATTCATAAGTACAGGAGTTCTTGGAGGATTAGCTACCATGAGAGTAGTTGAGGAGAGCAGTAGTGATCTTCGGAATGACATTTTTAGACATCAAGATGAAGATCCTTTCATTGCTGAAGAACTTCAAAGAATCTCTCAAGGTCAAACATCAGCTTTTCACCTAGGATATTATGGATCTTTATGGTTTTAAAACCGTCTTTGTGTACCAGATGTACCATAAATTTGAGAGGTGATACTATGGAAAGCACATGAAACACCATACTCTATACATCCAGGAAGTACAAATATATACATGGATTTGAAGGAATTGTTCTAGTGGAATAACATGAAGAGGGACATTGCAAAATATGTATATGAATGCCATACTTGCCAAAGGGTAAAAGCTGAGCATCAAAGTCCAGCAGGACCATTACAACTTTGGAAATTCCAGAATGGAAGTGGGAAGAATTTTGTATTGATTTTATCACAGGATTACCGATGACACCGAAGCGGAAAGATATGATATGGGTGATTGTGGATAGATTCACAAAAAGTGCACATTTTATTCTGGTATACCAAAAGGATAATGCCGAGAAGTTAGTTGAAATCTATGTCAAGGAGATAGTGAGTAAGCACAGAGTACCTAAGAAGACTGTATCAGATAGAGGATTTGTGTTTACTTCAGCATTTTGGAAAAAAATACATGAAGCACTTGGCTCAAAGTTGGATTTTAGCACAGCCTATCATCTAGAAACTGGAGGCCAGAAAGAAAGAACTAATCAAGTCTTGGAGGACATTCTTAGAGCTTGTGCAATAGATATTGGAGGTTCATGGGAAGATCATCTACCTTTCGCAGAATTTTCCTACAACAATAGCTATCAGAGTAGTCTGAAGGCACATACCAAGTACTTTATAGGAGAAAGTGTAGATCACCAATATGTTGGTATGAACCTAGTAGTAGCAAGCATTTTTCACCAGACTATATCAAGGAGAAGAAAGATATCATTGATATTATTAGAGGTCGGTTGAAGATAGCTCAAAGTCGACAGAAGAGTTATGCTGATCAAAGTCGAAGATCATGGCATCCAGAAGTGGGGGATCTGGTATATCTCAAGGTAAGCCTAATGAAGGGAGTCAAGAGATTTGAAGTTAAAGGAAAACTAAGTCCAAGATATATCAGACCAATCAAGATATTGAGTCATAATAAAACAATAGCTTATGCTCTAGAGTTACCAAAAAGACTGGCTCAAGTTCATAATGTTTTCCATGTGTCACAACTTCGAAAATGTCTAAAAGTTTCGATGATGCAATCACACATCAAGAAATTGAGTTACAAGAAAATTTGACTTATGTTGAGAAACCCTGCAAAATTCTGAAAGAAAAATGGAAGAGGTTGAGAAACAGGGCAATCAAATACTACAAAGTACAATGGGAACATCACCTAGAGCGAGAAGCCACATGGCGAAAAGAAGATGATCTAAGGGAAGCATATCTAGAATTATTCAGGTACACATCAACAAACCTCGGGATGAAGTTTAATTTAAGGGAGGGATTCTATAACACTCTAGCATTTAGGAACCAACAAAGGGTAGAAATAGGAATCTGAGCATGTGCATGCATTCATCTGTAAAAATCTGGGTAAATTTTTCGCCAAACAAAAAAACCTAAAGAGATCAGAGTTTCTTTCACTGTCTAGAGGTAGGAATAGCTCTTTATAGTGATTGCTATAAATTTTGACATGATCTATAGGAATCAATGAGTTTTGGGGGGAAATAATTTGAATTCAAATTTGAAATTTTAAATCAGGAAAATATTTGAAAATTAAAATTTAGTTATATTAAGTTGTTTTCCAAAATGATTTAGTAATATTGTTTGATTATTAAATATATGTTAAACAATCAATAAGAATTTAAATAAGAAATGAATTATTATTTAATTTCTTTATTCCATGACAATATTACAAAGTGAGATAAATACATCAAATAAAGATATTACAGGAAATAAATTACAATGAAATGAAACTTTATTAAATTATAAGAATATTATTACAAGATTCTTTACAAAAGAATAAAAAGAAGATTACAATAAAAACCTAGACTCCCTATCTATTTCTAAACTAAATTTGATCTTCAAAGTCTCTGTACCTGCAAAACAAAAATAAAATAAAAGATAAAAAAGTAATATTTTGTTAGTTTTACTCTCAGTAGGGAACAATGAAGTGCACTGTTCATCTTTACATCATTGAGTAAATAAACAAGGGGCAAGTTTCACCAATGTGTAATATCTGTTCTTTTATATCAAACACGCCTCAGAACAACATTATTGGCCAAAGTAAAGGGGCAAGTTTCACCATATCAGTAGATAGTAAAAGGTTAAGAAGTGAAGAAGATTCACTTGAGCTGATCCAAAGATAGTAGAACAGTGAAGCAGCACATTCACCTAAATGCATGTCGTGTGCTGCCGACCAGCGGAAGGAGAAGAGAAGTATTAGTATCACACTCGCACACAACACAGCAGCTCTGACCAACGCTCTCACGTCATAGTTCCAACTTTATCTCTCAAGAACATAGCCAAAACCGTAGCAGTTCCTGCTCAATCAACCATACCATCTACCTAGAAACCCAACCAGATCATCCACAGGATGGTGACCTAATGGAGGAGGTGGTCTAGTTGGATAGCAAGACCAAGCAGCAATTCACAGGAGCTAGGAGGAGCAGGACAAGTAGTAGGAAGTGCAGGACAAGGTCTAGGGAATAATCCCAGCTCCAGAAGCAAGCTAGCAAGAACAATCATCACAACAACATCATCAACAACAGTTGTGTGGTATGTTTTAGAAAAGACCATCACTCTATTGATCTTTTCTATCTCACAGGAACATGAGTTGTTCTATAGTTGTTCTTCTCAGAAAACACCCAAGTGAGGTGTATATCCATCCTAGAAGAAAGATTAAAAAGCCAATGATAAATCTTTACAAACCATAACCAAGATCGCAGCCTTTGCATCACTGATCTTGGATGTAACTTTCTAGTATCATAACTAGATACAAAGGAATTCATGGAAGAACCATTACTAGGCAAATTCTTTGGAATGTAGCACCTCAGAAATGAATCAATCTTACCACTTTATCTTATAAAACAAGAATCGACCATACTATGCTTACCAAGTTTATCCAATCATTTTCCTAAACAATATAGGAATCATACTTATTAACTATCCATAATAATATTTTTGAAAGGGGAGGCAACAAGTAAAAACATTGTTTTTACCCAGCAAATTCTCAGACCAGCATCATAGACTAAAATATCTATCATGTATAGCTCTGTAGTTGATAGAAGATTTTCCAAGCTTACAAGTAATTTAAAGTAGAGTTCATGCAAAGCCTAGCAGCAGACAGTGATTATGTACCAATCAATTGATGGTGTCACAATGACCATATCTGAAAGAAATCCATATATAAACAATCCACATAGCTTAATCCTCTCATACTTAATCATTTTCCCAAGATAAACAATCAGGAATCATGTTTGTCATCTATATACTATATCATCAGAAATTATCAGAAAGTAATTGGATTAGATAATCAACCCCAATTATTTCATACCAAAGCATATTAAGTAGAACCAGAGAACATATAATAATTTAGATCATAACCATAGTATCATCAATCCAATTCAGGATAGTAAGAAAAGATCAGATAACAGCCTACTAACAGAAACCACTGTCAACACCAAGCTCACAGAATAGCAGTGAATCCTACTGAACGGGCTATATCTTCCCATGATGTTTTTGGTGTTAAACTCACAATCCCAACCTTGTTTTTAACTGTGCTCTTGAGTTTCAGGGGAAACGTCGTTGTTGTTTCACTCTATTGTGTTGGATGCTCTCTTGTGATCTTTTGAAGACGGTGGCCTTTTAGTCTTCTCCTAGTTTCTTTCCGGCTGTTGTTTTTAGGTCACCGTACTATTAAGAGGGGGTCCATGTTGGAAGGCTGTGGGAAATCACTTGTTCTTGCACAAACCTATATGCACCGCCACATCCATCCCATTATCCCGTGAGAGAGCGTGTTCTGCTACTGTTGGGGCCTTTGTGTCTCACGAACTTCCGGTCATAGGCGGAAGTTCCGCTCAAACTTTTTCTGGCTGTTCTACGTTTGTTCCGACGCTAGTTCCGCCCAAGTTCGGTGGCGGTTCAAGAACCTTCGTTTTGAAGTGTGCTATTTGCGGAACTTGGCGAACTTGGCCGAACTTGCATCGAACTTGTCCCGCCAAAAGTTCTTGAGCGGAACTTCAACGCCGAACTTCGGTCGATTCGCCATGACCAAAAGTTCCGCCCTTGTTCCGCCCCAAGTTCCGTGAAGGCTCGGTAACCTTACATTAGAAGTGTGCTATTTAGCCGAACTCAGTGGAACTTCGGAAGTTCACCGGAACTTCCGGTCCGTTTTGATCGGAACTTCCGGTTGCGCTTCTGGAGCGGGCGTCAACGGTCTGATGACCGTTGGAGTCAGGCTGGGCGGAACTTCCGGCCCCTCACCGGAAATTCCGGTGAGGTCGCGGGGAGGCTATAACGGTTCAGCGTGGGGGGGCCTATTTAAGGCACCCCCCTTCTTCCTCCCACTCTCTCTCGAATTTTTCTCTCTCCTCCATTAATGCTTGAGCTTCACCTCACTAGATATCTCTCTCTAGCCACTCAAATGACCTGATCTTTTGAGAGGTGAGGGAGGTGACCTAGATCTACACTTCCACCAAAGAATAATTGTTTTCCCCCACCCATCCTTTGTGGATCTTGTTGCTCTTGGGTTTCTTGGAACCCTATACGGTGTAGGGCATCCCCGGAGCTGAGGCATGTGTTGTAAAGCTTCGAGGTGTCGTTGAGGGCCTCCAATTGAGTTGTGGAGCCTCCCCCTCAACCTTGGTGTAAAGGTTTCGGTTGGCGCCTTCAAGGTCACCGGTTAGTGGATTGTGAGGCCTCCTTTGTGGGGGAGCTCACCGGAGAAGAAGGTGAGGCCTTTGTGGCGCTCGGGTGACCTTGTGTGGCCCCGGCACCTCTCCAACGTAGACGTAGCTCCTTGGGAGTGAACTACGGGAATTACATCTCCGTGTCCCCTCGCCGGTTACTTCGTTCCCCTCCTTTACTCCTTGCTATTTACTGTTTTTGTGGTTGGTGCTCGTTTTCTTGCATTTAGGTTGTTCACTTAGTTGCATCTCTAGATAACATCCTTTCTTGTTGAGCCTAAAAGTGAGAAACAAATTAAAATTGGTAGACGCCTATTCACCCCCCCCACTAGTCGTATCAAGTCGGTACTTTCACCTACACAACCAAAATTAGTAGGTAACCACCTCATATCAACATGGTATCAAGGGATGAACCCTAGTACAGTGGGAAGCACAATTAGGGTTCATACTTAGCAATCACAATAGAGGGTATCATGGTAGGACAGAGAACAAGAGGGAGAAGAGAAGAACTCACCCGTGGTCTGATACCTTCGATCCTGATTACAGATGTAGTATAGCTCTTCTTCCCTAGTAGACCTAGGTTTAGTGAATCCTCGAGACGCAGAAAGCAAAGTGAGATTATTTAAATGGACCTTCGAGAGTTTTAGAATTCCTATTGCATTTTCACTGGACCAAGAGTTTGCAATCTTGTTGTTGTTGACGAGGGAGAGAGAGAGGGCCTAGGGTCTTCGGTTTTCACCAGTAGCTGTGCAAAACATCTGATGGGAATAATAGATAATAATAAAGTATACATGTAATTGTTAGAGCAAGATAATTATATGTGGGCAGTGCATCCATAATTGCTATCTCCTCCTCAACCGCTTATAGCAATAACGTACTAGTCTCATCCATAGAAGAAAGAGAACTAATGATAAGCATCGTGATGTCACCGTTAATCCCAAGTAAATTCCTCACATACAGCCGTACTACCCTTTCAGTCATTGGGTTCCTATCCTGCAGATCATTCATTACTCACACTCCCTTTACTTGGATCAATCCTCGGGGTCTTGGGTACCTTACAAGTCCTTAGATTGAGTCAAGATATGGTACTACAATTATCATGTCATACAAACTAATACATGATCCCATCTATGATAAATAACATGCACAAAGGATACATGGCTAGGCCGAAGCCCTTAGCCCAAGGAGAATTACTCACACGTAGAGATGAAATCGACGATCATAAACATTGCAATATAGATCATAAGGTTTGATAGAAAATAGTCTTACAATGTCGCCAATTGGAGATGAGATCTACTATTACAAGTGGTGGAAGATGGCTATGGTGGTGGAGAAGGGTTTAGAGGTTTAGATCTAGATCTATTCCTCCAGCGTGGTGGCTTCTGGTGACAGGGAGAGTTGAGGTCAAAAAGAAGTGTTGTGTCCCATCGCCTTAAGCCTCTTTATATAGTCTTCCCTTCACGAAAGTTGTTCTGTTTGACCAGTCGGTGCAAACTATACGGCAACAACTATTGTAACACCCCTAGTTCTACTAATGGTAATTAGGAATTGATTGTGCATTCATGAGCTTCATTTTAAAATGCATGCAAGAGAAATAATCACAAAACCCTGTACCCTAATTTCCTTCCTCTTTAAAAAGATCAATTCAAATAGTTTCAAATATTTTGAAAACCCAAAATATGTGGAGCCCAAATTGATTAAAAGGGCCCCTGAGTATTTTATATACTTTACAAACCTTCTGGTAGTTTTGAAATGTTCAAAACAAATTTGAAATTCAAACACAAAAGAGAAAACAGGAAACATAAAAAGAAAAATGTTTTTGTAAAAATATAGAACCCTAGCTCTATCTGGGTCGTAGCCCAGCTCCTCTCTTCTCTATCTGTCGCATGTGCCACGTGCAGCAGCCCAGCAGCTGGCCCACCTTAGCGCACACGTGGCCCAGCCAGGGTTCGATACCGCTTCGGCCTTGTATCCCCGTCGTCGTCTTCCTCTCGTTGCCGAAGCAGCTGCCTGGCGCAACTGAGGCCGCCCGATGGCGCCGGGTTGCTCTATGATGACCTCCGCCGCCCTCCGTCACCTACAAGACTCCCTGGACGCCAGTAGAGAACCCTAGATGACCAGTTCCCCTCTCTTCTCTTCTTCCGCGTGTAAACCCTAACCCTAGACCTTGCAGATGTCAGCGAGCCTCGTCGTCTTCTGCCACCCCGAGCCCCGTCGAGCAGCCTAGGAGAAGCGCCTCGCCTTCCTCGTCGTCCCTGATGAAGCATGCAAGCAGGGGAGCCCCCTCCTCGCCGGAATTGACCCCGAACCACCGTCGGTCACCGAGGTTGTCGCCTTCGATTCGGCATCGTCCGACTGTCCCTAGCCTCGCAATCACCTCCATCGACTTCCTGGTGAGACTGCGGTGCTAACGTGTCCCTTTATCCTCTCCCTCTCGCTCTCTGGCGTCCTCCCCACAAGCATATGCCACCGCTGCCGCTCGACGTTGTCGTGCCGCCGTCTCTGGTGACCAAATAGGAGCAGCTCCACCACTATCTGGTAGCTCGTGACCCGCTCTTTCCAACTCCCCCAGACGCGCATCCAGGCGTGCACGGGATCGAGAGATCCGTGCTCGACCTAGGGCTCCTCCATTGATGACGTCAGCGAGGCGTCATGATGGCGTCATAACCCTCTTTTCTTTTGTTTTTATTAATTTCTGTAAATATTTTCTGTAATTATTAAATATATGACATGTGGGGTCCCGTTGTAAGTAGTATAAACATTTTCAGAAATGTTTTATTTTTACATAAAATGCTAAAAGTAATTCCAAAATGTAAATTATTTTATAATATTCCAAAAATGATTTAAATTGAATTAAAATTGGAGAAATTCATAAATAAATAATTTTACAAAAGAAAAATGCAAATAATATATCAAAATGTTCAGAAAAATGAGATCTACCTCTTTAAGCTATAATCATGCATTGATAAGCAACTTCCATTACAAGTATAATTAGAACAACAATATAACCCCTCTCATATGCTTTCGAGGTTTCCCCGAATTAGGGTTTGTACCCCTCGGGACCCCGATTAAATGGTCGAGCATGTTTAGGGTTTCAATTTCAATACAAAATAACTTGTCATATCATCATCCTTGCTTAAGCATTGTATCAATGCCATGTGTTGATTGTTTCCCTTTCTTTCCGGTGTTTTGTTCTTCTCCGGTATAATACGATATCAAGATCAAGATCGAAGACCGAGATCAACACTGTCGAAGCTTGAAGACCAATACTTTACCAACTATAACTAAGTCAAGTACCAGGTGTCTGAAGCTCTGCTTTATGGATATCAACAGGAAAAGGCAAGCGAAGCCCCACACATACATATGAATCCTATGCTTTCAAAGTATTTACATTCTTGCCATGTGCATACGATTCTAAAGTCTTTTTTTGATAGATAGAGTAATCCTATCTAATACATGTTCCCTTTGTAGCCTATACTACCCGATCCACTTATCCTAGCATCAATAGGGTTTGTCTTGTGAAGCGTTGCTAGAGCTGTTTCATCTGTTGTGCTTAGCCATGCTTAGATATTACCGCTGGTCCATCCGGTTAATGAATCAGAGCTACGAATGAACCTATTTTGACAGGATGACGTGGTATGATCAGAGATGAAAGTTAAACATGCTAAGGCTTGTATGGGAGGCCACGGTGGGTTGTGGTTTTTGCAGTCCCATACCTGCCACCATTAGGACCCAAAGTTCTTGCCTCTTGAACCAAGACGAGCGTACAACCACATGGGGCCATGGGAACCCCTCGACTGACTAAATTTCCTAGTAGATTACATGAGTCACATAGTTCGGTCTTTCCATTCGACATACGCATCTTGGTTGTTCTTGAATGGAGGTGAAGGAGGTGCATTCATAACAGGTAGGTAAGCGTGGCCGGGAACAAGAGATGCACGGCATTCGTAATCTTGAACCCTGCACACATCTCTAGGGACCGACTTTGGGACTCGACCCATTACGGCGGAATCTCCTTAGTGCGTGACTCATTGTCTCGGCGAAAGCAAGGTAAAGGTCGTGTCTAACCACCCTCTGTCGGCCTTCCAAGGAAGAGGGCTAACGATATCTGGCATTAAGAGTCAGTTAGTACGTGTGGGTAAAGTTGTACACCCCTGTAGGGTATTAATCTTTTCAAAAAGCTGTGTCCACGGTTATGAACGACTTGGGAACATACGTAATGATCATAGAGAACTTGAACATAATCGTAAAACTTGGCAAGTTAAGTAATGTGTGCTTAATGATGCTTCCTCAGGGATCGAGGGGGTGATCCTAAGTAGGTTCAGCTGATGATGACTCGATGGATATCAAAGGATGATCAAAGCTAGGGATACCACTCTCTTATCCCCTTTTAAAATATTCTGATTAGTCGAGATTCTTCTCCCTCTTGTTTTACAAACAAAGATGGCTTTACGCAAAAAAAACTCCACCAGCCATAAGTCTTGCGGAGTACACCCTGTACTCACCCTTGCTTTGTTGATACTTTTGCAGCAGAGTAAGTGTTACCATAGAAGAAGAGTTCCTTATGGCATCGACATCAATGAGTATCTTGGGATTCCCGGTCGGCAGCCTGGAATCTATGGATTGGACGTCATCGTTATGCTTCAGGCCTCTTAGGCCATTTGTTAAGTTTGCTATACTTAACAGTATAATTTTCATTTTGTTATTTGATGTTTGTGGTCAGTGACCTCTTCTTGTAATATTTTGGTTCTTCGCTCAGTTATGATCTTGCTGTAATAACTTTTGTGTCATAGGGTCACTATTGTGTTACCGATTTTCTCTCTATATGCTTTCGAGATTAGGTTAGGCTTATGTTCAGATGATGGTCTGGCATTTGTCTAGCCTTAATCCCGGGGGTGTCACAACTATATGGCGGCGGCCCGTATAGTTGGTTGTTAAGCTTGCAGTAATGGCTTCGCGGCTCCTAGTTTCTTTGGCATGTTGGATATCTCGTATCTTTGGAATTTATATAGTGATTCCCATCATAATACGACATTATCTGTGAAGGGAAAAATAGCAAGAAAGGATTGCATACCCCTTTGATTATTAGGCATTAGTGGCAGGTTTTAGAGAGATATTTCATCAAATATATGAATAATATCTAGTTTAAATGAGTACGTGGATGGCTATATTTCACATCCATCATGGTCCTCACTGAAGTTTAGAAAAGGAAGCAGAACGGCTGACGAGCGTGCACACGGCGGCATGGGAAGCATCGAAGGCGTTGTGACCCGCGCCAAGCCGCAAGCACGGTGGCCATAGCCACACAAGCGGCACTGGCAGCACCAAAAAACCACGAGAGCATCAGAGCAGCACCACGAGGAAGGCGAAGCACCAAATCACTGGCAACCAACGAACCCTAGGATTCGGGGTGGAGGTGGCGTGGTCGGGAGAGAGCCCTAAAACCGAATCGCTACACCAATCGAAGGAGCATCGTTGACTGTATCGTCTCGCATCATGGCGGAGACCGGAGAGGCCAGAGGTGGCTGGAATCGCAGGGCGACGGCACCACATCGGCACGGCTAGGAGCGAGAGAGGAAAACACGAGGGCGCGTGAGAGAGTGAGAGGGGTAATGGGCCGATACGGTCCAGTATCGAGTGAGCCAAGGAGTTTGACCCAACCTAGATGGGCTGGGTCAGGGCTGGGCCAACCCAATGGGCTAGGTCTAGGCTTTTAAATAAATCATTAAAAACAATTATTTAAAGATCAAAATAACCGTAGAAATAAATAAGCTCTAGGAAATTAAATAAAAATCCCAAAACACAAATACTATATCCATGAGTTCATAAAAATATTAGCTACTCAATAAAATTAAGAATTCTATTTTTAATAGAATAAATTTAGGTTAATTGTTTTTATAATATATATTCCTCATGGAATTTTATAAAAATAAATATTATACCTAAAAATAAATAAAATTCACCTTTATCCTTCTAAATAAGTATAGTATTTTATAAAAATACTAAATATCTATTTAAATTTGCAAAATAAAATCTTTGAAATTAAAATACTTATTCTTAAAGAGAATTTTAAGAAAATAATAATAGGAGTTAAAATTAAATAAAAATTAGTTTTAAACTCCGATACTAATATATTGTACCACAAAAATATTAAAAATAATATTTACAAGATTTTAAGAATTATCCATTAACAACTTTCTTTTATTAAATAAAGGAATTTAAGAATTTAATAAGATGGGTAAAACACACACAAAGAAGATAAATAATAAATGATGCATTGCTTTACTATGCATATTCATTATTGCTTCTTTAAATATTGTCCTTACTGGGCAATAATGATGTTTTCTAGAAATAGAAGCTCAAGGTCAAGTGCAAGCATCCGACTTCACTACCTTGCAGTCACAAGGCAAGTTCATCACTTTCCAATGTCCTTTGATGAGTCTTTATCAAAGTAATTGCAAAATTGCATGTTATCATCTATGTTCTAAAGAAAGAAAAATATTATTTTCCCAAACAAATAAGATGGAATTATCATCCTAAGTGGTGGTAAAGATAAGGTGATCAATGTAATTTAGGTTTCCAGTTGCAATGAGATTCATCACATAGGAATTAATAACCCATGATATTAGTGACTCTAGCACCGTACATTACGCATTAACCATGAGATTTGTAATGCGACGGAGAAGTCAACTAGATCTTCTTCCTTTCATATGTAGACAAGACGACCTTAACGTGATGATGTGATTCCTTGTGCGGATCCAGCATATGGGTGGGCACACTTAGGCCCCACGATTTTGGTGTCTAGATTATCATGAGCGGCTGCCAGAGGTATAGTCAGACCTTTATGGAGCTTGACAGGGGCATAACTGGCTCATAGAGTCTTCGGGAACTCATTAGGGTTGTAGATTGCCCAAAAGGGGGCTTAACGGAGATGTAGCTCGGCCTGAAGGATCACGCAGCCATATGGGGTCGCAGAGAGGGACAGTGATTGGCTTGGATCACCTACTAGGACCCACATCACGGAATTGTGGACGAGAAAGTATGCCCGGTTGTGCAATAAGGAGTTGATCTCTCATGGGTAAAGCAACGCACCTCTGCAGAGTGTAAGAACTGTAACTTGTTACTCCAGTTCTGGGAAGGAACTGCGAACACGACAGGAAAGGAACTCCATGAAGTTCTGGTCAACCTGTGAAGGCTGATGGGCATAGTTTTTGGAAATAAAATCAATCTTTTAAGAAATGTTTACAAAAACTACATAGTGCGAAGGAACAATATTCCGAGGTGGTAGTTAGAGAATCAAATTTCCACCTTGCATATAATGAACTTGATGGGTAATGTTACTCACTCTTTCCTTTGATACACTACTTAGACTCTGAGGATCCAGAAGACACTCTGATGTACGCGGCTAAAGGACAAGAGGATGTCTATAAGATCATAGAGAACTATAACCTAATCATAAAACTTGGCAGATCAACGTGTCCTTAAGGATGCTTCCTCATGGGTACAAGGGGTGATCCTAGACACGGTTCATATGATGATGATTGGTGGATATCAAAATATGATGATCAATATTTCGGAGATGTCGCTCTCTTATCCCATTTTAAAATATTCCGATTAGAGGAGATTCTTCTCTCTCTTGTTTTACAAACAAAGATGGCTTTATGCAAAACAACTCCACTAGCCATAAGTCTTGCAGAGAGTAAGAGTTCCCTAAATATCAATTTGGTACTACATCGACATCGACGAGTAGCTTGGGGATCCCGGCCGGCAACCTGGAATCTATGGGCTGGGACGTCATCGTTATGCTTCAGGTTGATACGTCGGAAACGTATCTATAATTTTTGATGCTCCATGCTTGTTCACTATCTACTTTGCCTTGCTTTGTCCATACTTTGAGGTGATTTTATATGTTTTCTGGTACTAACCTATTAACAAGTTGCCACCATGCCAGTTGCCTGTTTTCTTCTGTTTTTGGTTCCGAAAGGCAGAAAATCAATATTCTCGGAATTGGACGGGACAAAAGCCAAAGCCAATATTTTACTGTGGGGAACACGAAGCCGGAGTATGAGACGGAGGAGACCCACCAGGGGGACACCCCCCTAGCCATGCGGGTGGGCCCACCCCGCACCTGGGGGATGCAGCCTCCCTGGTGGCCCTCCCGCCTCGCCTCTTCGCCTATAAGAAGCCCCCGATGCAGAAACCCTAGGCACCCGATCAAAATTCCACCGCCGCCGCCACCATCGTCCCTATATCGGGGGGATCTGAAGCTCTTCTCGGCACCCTGCCAGAGGGGAGATCATCCCGGAGGCGTTCTTCTTCATCATGCCAGCCTCTGGTATGAAGCGTGAGTAGTTCCACCTTGGACTACGGGTCCATGTAGTAGCTAGATGGTTGTATCTCCTCCTTGTGCTTTCATGTATAGATCTTGTGAGCTCCATTCATGATCAAGATCTAATCTATTTGTAATCATGCATGTTGTGTTTGCGGGGATCCTATGGATATTGAGATTACTATGTCATATTGATTAATGGTTTTGTCTATTTGATTCTATCATGTCTGTGTTGTTTGTGATCTTGCATGCTCTCCGTTGTTAGTTTCTATCTTGGACAAGTAGTTGATAGTGACTCCAAGAGGGGGTATTTATGCTCGATAGTGGGTTCATGCCTCTAGTTTCCAAGGTAAGTGACAGAAATATCTTCGGTTGTAGATGTGATGTTGCCACTAGGGAGAAAACAATGGTCTCTTGTTCATGGAACAAGTGGATTTTTTACCTTACACACTTTGCTTAAAGTAGTTGTCTTTTGCTTGCAACTTAATACTGGAGGGGGTTCGGATGATAACCCAAAGGTGGACTTCTAGTCATAGATGCAGTTGGATGGCGGTCTATGTATCTTGTTGTATTGCCCAATCGAATCTCATAGGAACTTTCTGACTAGTATTGCATTGTTATGCCTTGCTCAGTTCCTGTCAATTGCCCTGCTGTAATTTGTTTACCCTTGATGACATGTTGTTTATCTAAGGAGAGCACCTCTAGTGAACTATGGACCCCGGTCCAATCTTTACCATTAATACATCTTCCACTGTTACTGTTTACTTGCTGCAAACCACCATCACCTTCCACACCATACAGTTAATCATTTGTTATAGCAAACCGGTCAGCTTGACAACCTCACTGTTCGTTGGGGAAAAGTGTTGAGTTTGTGTTGTGTAGGTTTCCACGTTGCTTGCCACACCTTTGAGACATTTCCTTCCCCCTATTGGTTCGATAACCTAGGTTTCATATGGAGGGAAGACTTGTTGTTGTGCTCTTTGCACCTTGCTCTTGGGGTTTCCAACGAAGCGCTCCCACGTCAGCATCGGGCGCCATCAAGTTTTCTAGCGCCGTTGCCGAGGAGGCTAAGGACGTCTTCACAAGGGGTGTCCTCCTCAACCTTTCTCTTTAATTCGTTTTCGGTTTGCTTAGTTTATTTTGCTTGGTTTTGTTTGCCTCTTTTTATCAAAAACTCAAAAAAATTAGTTTAGTTTGGTTTGCTTTCTCTTATCAAAAACACAAAAAAATTAATTCCTACATTAGTTGCCACCTTGCTCTAGCTCACCATGTTGTTCCCCAAGTTCGCCCTGAAGGACCTTTCGATACGTAGTGGCTCCATAATTGGGAAAGAAAATATTGAAGAATTCTTCAATCATGTTAGCAAACATGAGAATATTGAGGATAGATCTATAGCAGAACTTGCTTCTAATTATGAAATTGTTGCAGCTTCTTTAGTTCATATGTTGGAGTCTAGGTTTGTTAGCCTTAACCCCATGATGCAAAAAAAATTCCTAAAACTAAAAGAAGAAAAGAATGCTGAAAAGAGAGAATTTATTCTTGAAACTTTGCTCAAAGAATTCCATGATGTTTCTAAGGAAGCCAAAAAGGTCTTTAAGCATTTCAATATGCTAGGCTCATGTGTAGATGTTGTGGGTACTTCTGATATAACCAAGCCTAGAGAGGAATTTAAGATACCCATACCCTTTAAGCTTGTCGGGATGCATGAGGCCTTTGAAAAGAATTTTGATTGGATCATTCCTGAAAATCCTTCCGATGAAAGTAGTAAACCAAAGAGATATGAGAAGGGATCCTACAAAACTCATTTGGATGAGATACCTTTCATAGTTGAAGATTTTGCAAGTATTGATCTTAATTCTTCATTTGAAAATACTTGATTTCTTGCTTCTTGTGGCTAACTTAAAGGCGTTAAAGAAAAGTACTTATTGGGAGATAACCCAAGAGTTTCCTTAAGTCTTGGAAGTTATTACTTCAATAATAACCTCTCCTTATCCTTTTTGTTTGCTTTTTGTGCCAAGAATTACCTCTAATGAGAGGGAAGTAAGATTTGGGGAGTTGCTGTCCCGAAACAGATTTTTGTCCTCCACCATAAAAATTCGTGAGGAGTCCCTGTAAGTCTGATTGGGCAGAAAATTTATGAATAAATCTCCTAGTATGTTAGAAACTTTAGTTAGTTCAACACTTTTTAATTTGAGCAACAGAAGATTTTTGAAAAAATCAGTTTCTACCTGCTGGTCTGTTTTGACAGATTTCTGCCATTATTTGCATTTGCTTCTTATTGATTCCTTTTTGGGTTATTTTTGGGAAATTGAGATTTTTGAAGGAGTTGCTACAGAAGCTTGTATTTTTAGTGAAAAGTTTTGCTGTTCCAAAGCTAAACCCAAAGGTCTATTATCTTTTGAATACAATAATGTTGCTAATGAAGATTGTGTGAAGTTTTGTATGAAGGAAAAATTTCAGGTGTAGAGAGAGAATGATGCAATGAGATGAAGAATAGACAAAATCTCAACCTTGGGGATGCCACCCAGGTGTCACCCCACGAAATATACAAGAGGTACAAGCGTCAAAGCTTGGGGATGCCCAAGGCATCCCCTTCTTCATTAATAAAAAGCTCAGTTCTTTCTAGACACTTTCTTTTTATTGTTTCATGCATAGTTGTGTTGTTCTTGGAGCGTATTAGTTTTCGTTTTCTTTGATTAGTTTGTTTAGTTTGCTTGAGTAAAGTAGTTCGGACCCCTGTTATCGCTGTGTTGTTTCAAATAAGTTGATTGGTGTTGGAAAGGAGTAGAAAGTTCTTGCTTGAAAGTGCAACAGGAGCTTGCATTGACTGTGGCTTAGACTTTAGCATGACATGCTAGGTGACGTTTTGACCTTATGCTTAGTGACTATTTTTGTAGAATGTTTTGTTACAAACAATTGGGATTGCTTAGTGTGCCTTGAAGGAATCATGCGTTGTTTTAGCATACAAAAGCATAGTATTGTGGTATTCTCCTTTGATTTTTGTTTGGGTTGACTTGGCACATGCTCACACCATGTTATGACTATGAACAAGTCACCATAGCCTCCATGATCATTTAGTACTTGACTTGTAGTATCACTCTATGCTTTTATTAGTAATGTTTTGTCGCTCTGCATGATTATGGCCATTATTGCTCTCTTAGTTCGTTGCTCCCAGTCTTTTGCTAGCCTCCACTTGTATGAGTAAGCTCTACTCATGCTTCCAACTCCCAAGAAACCAAGTTATTCCAAAGTGCCCACTATAAACTCCTATGCATGGTGTGTTACACCATTCCAAGTATATTCTTGTTTTTAGCTATCTTCCAATTAAAAAGTATTTTGTTATGTGAAAACTTAGTGATTAAAGCCCTCACGAACTTGATGGCACACTTTTTATTCCTTGCCCCTAATAAACTTGAACCATTGTGTCATCTAAGTTGTATATGCTTGCACTTATACGTTGGAATTAGCAGAACCATGTTTTCATGGGTAACATTTTCAACATTGCACTTGTACTTTGCACACAGTTGATATCATGCTCTTTTGTCTATGGATGTCGCCGGTCTAAAATAAAGAAGGATCTTATAAGTCCATGGAGTTATGTATTTTGTGTTAGAGAAACTCCTAGGCCGCTAGCCTAAGCCATGCATAATCATGGTGGAAACTTGCAGCATCACCATAATGAGCAATCTGTGAAGCATCCTCAAAAAAAAGTTATTCACGTAGTAAATAAAAAGATCGCTAAGATGCTTATTGTCTGCTTGCCTTGTCATTTTGGTTATGGGATAGATCCTGTACCATGTGCAAGGAGTACCCCGTTGGCGGTTCTCTATGATACACATGTACTTACTATGACAAGAACTTATAGGTGACCAAAGTTGAGTAGCATGAGGTGCGGCCCTCGTATTCAAGGGACATGAGATTGCCAACTTATACTTTGTCAAGCATATACTCCATAGTTTGTTCACTTTAACCTTAATCACTTCAAGATGCTTATGACAGGGGCAATGAGGGTTGAAAGCTAACAAGTACCATAATTTTTGGAAGCTCTTTTTGAAACTTGAAATCCCTGCTTCCCTTTTATGTAGAGCCTTTCTTCCACTATTATATTGAGTGTCCACCTTCTACCTTTAGGCACCATTAAGAGAGCAGTTGTCATTCTTAGTTCTATGTGCAGTGTACCAAAACTTATTGATTGATGCATATTGTTGATATTCCTTGTTCTTGTGCTACTTGTATCTAGTCACTCTTATGAACTTTGAAGGTGCCCTATGCATCTATTTGCTACTCTATGAGGGACAAGCTAATTGCCACTATACCATGTTTTATATATGTGAAACAAACAAACGTTTTTCAATGCATGTTATTCATGATCTTTGTTTGTAGCCTTTCATGTCACATGCATAGTTACTTTTTCTTATTGTTAGAACTCCATCTTTCATGCACATGTTTAGAGTTCTTTGATCCCAGCTTTCAATGCTTGCAAATGGTTTGATCTTGGTTTTGATGGTGCATGTCACCTCAAAAATTATTCTTTTATCACTTACTTACTCGAGGATGAGCAGGAGTTAAGCTTGGGGATGCTTGATACGTCGAAAACGTATCTATAATTTTTGATGCTCCATGCTTGTTTACTATCGACTTTGCTTTTCTTTGTCCACACTTTGAGGTGTTTTTATATGTTTTCTGGTACTAAACTATTAACAAGTTGCGACAGTGCCAGTTGCATGTTTTCTTCTGTTTTTGGTTCCAGAAAGGCAGAAAATCAATATTCTCGGAATTGGACAGGAAAAAAGCCAAAGTCAATATTTTACCGTGGGGAACACGAAGCCGGAGTACGAGATGGAGGAGACCCACTAGGGGGGCCACACCCCCTGTCCGCGCGGGTGGGCCCACCCCGCGCCTAGGGGGTGAAGCCTCCCTGGTGGCCCTCCTGCCTCGCCTCTTCGCCTATAAGAAGCCCCCGGTACAAAATCCCTAGGAACCCAATCAAAATTCCACGAAACCGTATGTAGCCGCTGCCACCATCGTCCCTAGATCGGGGGATCTGAAGCTCTTCCTGGCACCCTGTCAGAGGGTAGATCATCCTAGAGGCCTTCTTCTTCATCATGCCAGTCTTCGGTATGAAGCGTGAGTAGTTCCACCCTGGACTACGGGTCCATGTAGTAGCTAGATGGTTGTATCTCCTCCTTGTGCTTTCATGTATAGATCTTGTGAGCTCCGTTCATGATCAAGATCTAATCAATTTGTAATCATGCATGTTGTGTTTGCGGGGATCCGATGGATATTGAGATTCCTATGTTAGATTGATTAATTGTTTAGTCTATTTGATTCTATCATGTCTGTGTTGTTTGTGATCTTGCATGCTCTCCGTTGTTAGTAGCTATCTTGGCCAAGTAGTTGCTAGTGACTCCAAGGGGGGTATTTATGCTCGATAGTGGGTTCATGCCTCTAGTTTCCAAGGGAAGTGACAGAAATCTCTTTGTTGTAGATGTGATGTTGCCACTAGGGAGAAAACAACGGTCTCTTGTTCATGGAACAAGTGGATTGTTTACCTTACACACTTTGCTTAAAGCAGTTCTCTGTTGCTTGCAACTTAATACTGAAGGGGGTTTAGATGATAACCTGAAGGTGGACTTCTAGTCATAGATGCAATTGGATGTCAGTCTATGTATATTGTTGTATTTCCCAATCGAATCTCATATGATATTTTTGTCTAGTATTGCATTTTTATGCCTTGCTCAATCATGTCAATTGCCCTGCTGTAATTTGTTTAGCATGCATGTCATGTTTGTTTATCTAAGGAGAGCACCTCTAGTGAACTATGGACCCCAGTCCAATCTTTACCATTGATACATCTTCCATTGTTACTGTTTACTTGTTTTAAACCACCATCACCTTCCACACCATACAGTTAATCATTTTTACAGCAAACCGGTGAGCTTGACAACCTCACTGTTTGTTGGGGCAAAGTCTTGAGTTTGTGTTGTGCAGGTTTCCACGTTTCTTGCAACACCTTTGAGACGTTTCCTTCCTCCTACTAGTTCGGTAACCTCGGTTTCATATTGAGGGAAGAATTGCTGTTGTGCTCTTCGCACCTTGCTCTTAGGGTTTCCAACGAAGCGCTCCCACGTCAGCACCGGGCGCCATCAGAGGCCTATTAGGCCATTTGTTAAGTTTGCTATACTTAATAGCATAATTTTCTTTCGTTGTTTGATGTTTGTGGTCAGTGACCTCTTCTTGTAATAATTTGGTTCTCTGCTCAGTTACGAGCTTGGTTTAATAAATCTTGTGTCGTAGGGTCATTGTTGTGTTACCGATTCTTCACTGGATATCCTCGAGCTCAATGTTAAGATTATGTCAGACAAAATTCTGGGATTTGTTTAGCCCTGATCCCGAGGGTGTCACACGAAGCTCCCGGATCTCTTGCTCCAGCGCACGAAACTCCTCCTTCTTGTCCCACACAGCATCACGAAGATCCTAAACAAGCTCCGTGTGAAAACCTGTAAGGGGATTTTTGATCCACACAAACTTGTCACATCTCGGTCCCCTCCCTTCCTGCGAACAATCGAAGCAAACAAATGTAGGGTTCGCAGCATAGAAAACAAAAAATTTCCTTCGATGTGAACTATATACCAAGATCCATCTACTAGATACAAACAACGGGAGGATGTATATCCGTAGAGAACATACCTTTGAAGACCGACAAAGCTTAACGATTTCAACTCGTGGTTGATGTAGACGATCTCTTTCCGATCTCAAGATCGAGAGGAAGTCCTAGCGCCGCAAATCAGCAGCGCATCCGTGCTCGCACACACGTTTGAGGCACCGAGCAACCTCCGCCTACTCGCTCCAGCGATGCAGCGGAAGCACAACTCTTTCTTGCCGAATATCCACCGGGAACATGTATCTCGCTAGTCCGAGACCATGGGGGATAAATTCTAGAGGGGGAGAGAGATCCTTCACGAGGAGGTGTGAGAGACAAGTGAGGAGGGGGGCTCCTTTTATAGGAGGAGGGGGGAACCCCAAGGGGGTGGCCGGCGCATGGGGGCTGCCCCCTTGCCCTCCCCTCTTCATGTGGGTGGACACTCCACTCACAAATCTCCTTTAAATTCCCTCCACTCAAAAGTCCACTCAAATTCCCATTAAATTTCCACCAAATTTAATGCAAACTCTCATTAAATAAAACTATTTTATTTTATTCAGAATTTTGTCAATTACTTTAATGACAAACATTCACA
Source organism: Avena longiglumis (assembly GCA_030063025.1). Taxonomy (NCBI): domain Eukaryota; kingdom Viridiplantae; phylum Streptophyta; class Magnoliopsida; order Poales; family Poaceae; genus Avena; species Avena longiglumis. Next base: position 446,362,152 of record CP125974.1, on the reverse strand, counting down.
AATGACCCTTAGAATTCTATTTCACATGCATAACCACTTTATGCAATTTCACCCGAAAACCTGTTTCGGTATCTAGTGAAATAAATTCCTGCGCTTGTTCATTCTTTCGGCATGAAACATTTGCTCCAATTGGATGTCGGTGTCTCTTAAGTGTGTCACCCTACGGTTCATGAATAATGCGGACATGATCGAGACCCCTCTCGGATCAATAATCAGAAGCGGGATCTGGAGACCCATACTGACTCCCACACATTCAACGATGACTTTCTTGTGATCGTCAGAACCTTTTACGCTAGTATCTTAATCCCTTTGTTTCACGATATATTACATGTCCGAGATTCGATCATCGGTATCTCCATACCTAGTTTGATCTCATTACCGACATGCACTCTTTTCTCATTCCTGTGATATAACATTCTGGTGATCAAATCACTTGCTTGCAAGCTAATCAATGTGATATCACCGAGAGGGCCCAGAGTATATCTATCCGTCATCGGGATGAACAAATTCCACTCTCGATCCATGAGCCTCAACATAACACTTTATTATTTCTGAATCCATCTTTATAATCACCTTGTTACGGTGTGACGTTTGATGTTATCAAGAAACTCTTCCGGTGTTAGTGATTGACATGATCTCATGGTCTAAGGATTAGGATCACTTCGTAAGTTGTTATAGCAATATAAACTCAATGACTTTGATCGTAATGCTATACTTCGGATGAATGTTCATCACACCATTACACTAATGTTTTGATCCCGTTATTAACAACATCCAATGTCCATGATCAGGAAACCTTGATCATCTTGTTAATCAACGAGCTAGTTTATGAGAGAGGCATAACTAGGAACTTTCTGTTTGTTTATTAAACATACATGTATTAACGTTTCCGTATCAATACAATTATAGCATGCAAAATAAACATCTATCATATACTTGGAATACACATAATAAACACTTTATTATTGCCTCTCAGGGCATATTCCCTTCAGTCTCCCACTTGCACTAGAGACAATAATCTAGTTACATAGTGATAAATCTAACACCCATTGAGTTCTGGTGTTGATCATGTTTTGCTCTAGGGAGAGTTTTAGTCAACGGATCTGCTACATTGAGATCCGTATGTACTTTACAAATCTTTATATCTCCATCCTTGACATGCTCGCGGATGGAGTGTAACGGGCGCTTAATATGCTTGGAATGCTTGTGAGACCTTGGCTCTTTGGCATTGGCAATGGCACCATTGTTGTCACAATAGATCACCATTGGGTCCAACGCGTTTGCCACCACTCCTAGTTCGGATATGAACTCCTTCATCCAAACTGCTTCCTGAGCCGCTTCTGAAGCAGCAACATATTCGGCCTCCGTTGTTGATCCCGCTACCACAGGTTGTTTGGAGCTCCTCCAACTAACCGCTCCGCCATTCATGAGAAATACGTATCCGGATTGAGACTTAGAGTCATCCGGATCGGTGTCAAAGCTAGCGTCGACATAACACTTAGCGACGAGCTCTTCTTCACCTCCGTATACAAGAAACATATCCTTAGTTCTTCGTAAGTACTTAAGGATATTCTTGACCGCTATCCAGTGTTCCGAACCTGGATCCGATTGGTACCTACTAGTAAAACTAATAGCATGTGCCACATCCGGTCTTGTACATAGCATGGCGTACATTATAGAGCCTATGGCTGAAGCATAGGGGACTTTGTCCATTATCTCTCTTTCTTCCGCCGAAGTCGGACTTTGAGTCTTACTCAATGTCTTGCCTTGCAACATAGGTAAGAACCCCTTCTTACTTCCGTCCATTTTAAACTTCTTTAAAATCTTATCAAGGTATGTACTTTGTGATAGCCCTATTAGGCGCCTAGATCTATCTCTATAGATCTTTATGCCTAATATGTATGACGCTTCACCTAGGTCCTTCATTGAAAATTTGCTGTTTAGATAACTTTTAACACTGTTTAAAAGATTTTCGTACACGTCCTGTTTGACCTGCGAGGTTCGATAGTACTCTCTTTCGGAGTTTCATGATCATTATCATTAGTTCCCTCTTCAACGGGTGGAGCCAACTCCGGAACAACTTCCGGCGCTGTGCTACTCGCCATACTTTGAAGAGAAGGTTCCACAACCTCTTCGAGTTCTACCTTCCGACTACTCACACCTTTCGCGAGAAACTCTTTCTCTAGAAAGGATCCATTCTTAACAAAACTTTGCCCTTGGATCTGTGATAGAAGGAATACCCAATAGTCTCTTTAGGGTATCCTATGAAGACGCATTTTTCCGCTTTGGGTTCAAGTTTATCCGGTTGAAGTTTCTTCACATAAACATCGCATCCCCAAACTTTAAGAATGATGACTTAGGTTTGTTTCCAAACCACAATTCATACGGTGTCTTTTCAACGGATTTAGATGGTGCCCGATTTAAAGTGAATGCAGCAGTTTCTAGTGCATAACCCCAAAATGACAACGCAAGTCCGTCAGAGACATCATAGATCGAACCATATCTAATAAAGTACGATTACGACGTTCCGACACACCATTTCGCTGTGGTGTTCCGGCAGGTGTGAGTTGTGAAACAATTCCACATTCTTTCATGTGAGTGCTAAACTCATAACTTAGATACTCACCTCCACGGTCGGACCATAGAAATTTGATCTTTCTATTACGATTATTTTCCACTTCATTATGAAATTCCTAGAACTTTTCAAAGGTTTCAGACTTGTGTTTCATCAAGTAGATATAACCGTATATACTCAAATCATCCGTGAAAGTAACAAAATAACGATATCCACCTCGCGCCGACACACTCATTGGACCACATACATCAGAATGTATGGTTTCCAATAAATCTGTCGCCCGTTCCATTGAACCGGAAAACGGCGTTCTAGTCATCTTGCCCATAAGGCATGGCTCACATGTATCAAATGATTCATAATCAAGTGATTCCAAAAGTCCATCCGAATGGAGCTTCTTCATGCGTTTAACGCCAATATGACCTAGACGGCAGTGCCACGTATATGCGGATATATCATCGTTAAGTTTAATCCTTTTAGCATCAACATTATGAATATGTGTAACATTATCATCGAGATCTAATAGAAATAAACCATTCATCATCGGTGCATGACCATAAAAGATTTCATTCATATAAATGGAACAACCATTGTTCTCGGATTTAAATGAATAACCACTTCGCATCAAACACGATCCAGATACAATGTTCATGCTCAGTGTAGGCACCAGATAACATTTATTCAAGTTTATAACTAATCACGACGGCAAGTGGAGAGGCAGCGTTCCGATGGCGATCACATCAACGCTTGATCCATTGCCGACACGCATCTTGACCTCACCCCTTGCTAGCGGTCGCTTGTTCCGCAGCCCCTGATTCGAGTTACATATATTAGCAACTGAACCGGTATCAAATACCCGGTGCTCATGCACTAGTCAAGTACACATCAATAACATGTATATCATATATACCTTTTTTGCCTTGCCGGCCTTCTTGTCCGCCAGATACATGGGGCGATTCGCTTCCGATGGCGATCCCTTACAATAGTAGCACTCGAATTAGACTTAGGTCCAACTCGGGGTTTCTTTTTCAGCAACAGGCTTGCCGCCCTTACTTCCCTTCCGTTTTCCCTTCTTGTCTTTCTTGAAACCAGTGTTCCTATTGATCATCAACACTTGATGTTCCTTTTTTATCTCCACTTCTGCAGTTTTAAGCATTGACAGAAGCTCGGGGAGAGACTTCTTCATGCCTTGCATATTATAGTTCATGAAGCTCTTATAGCTAGGTGGCAGAGACTGCAGAACACGATGGATGCCTAAGTCAATGGGAATCGATATTCCCAAGGACACAAGCTTATCGGCGTAACCCGACATCTTGAGTACATGCTCACTAACGGAGCTGTGCTCTTCCATCATGCAGCTAAAGAACTTTTCTGAAGCGTTGTAGCTCTCTACAGCAGCATGTGCGTCGAAAATTATTTTCAACTCACCCATTGTATCAAATGCATTGTCGTTTTCGAAACGCTTTCGAAGTTCCGGCTCTAGCCCATACAATATGCCGCAATGAACTAAGTTGTGGTCCTCCTGACGAGTCTGATAGACATTCTTCTCCTCGTCAGGGGCATCATCTAAAGGTGGGGGGCCTAACGGCGCTTCTAGCACATATTGCTTTTGTGCAGCAGAGAGGAGAATCCTCAAATTCATGGCCCATTCGGTAAAGTTGCTACCGTTCGTTGCTAGTTTCTCTTTCTCCATGAACACATTGAAATTAAAAGCAGGTGGTGCCATCTACAACAGAATTTGTAAAGTTTAGACTAAGTGTATGATAGATTGAGTTCAAATAATCCATATTATGAATGAACTCCCACTCAAAAACGACATCCCTCGTGCCTTTTTGGTGATTACATGAACCAAATCCACTATACTAAGTCTGATCATCACGTGAGTCGGTATAGCTTCAAAGGCGAGCATCAAATGGGCATCATATCAACTATATGACTCATGCTTAACCTTTCGGTCCGTGTTCCGAGGCCATGTCTGTACATGCTAGGCTCGCCAAGTTAGAACCTTAGTATTCGCGTGTGTAAATGTTTTACACCCGAAATATGGTCGTGGATCCAAGAACACCCGATCATCACGTGATGTCTTGGAGCGAAGAAAACAAAATCGGTGCATACTAAAGGAAGAACACATTCTTATCTTGATATTTAAATGAGGGATCATCTTATTATGCTAACAAAGCGCAAAACAAGCAATATAAGATGCTATCAAAACATCATATGTTTATTAGTGAAATGATATGGTTCCCGCAGATGATCTCTATCATGTGCATCGTGGTATGATCACCATCATACCTATATGTGTAAATCCAAGGTCTATGGATTTTACACGCTATGTGTGTTGTAAGAGTATCATCTCATACTTCTACTTACAACACTACCATATCATAACACTAGCCCAAAGAACAATCTAAACTAGACGCCTCTAATTTATCCACTGCAAGTTTTACGTGGCTTAGGGCTTTCGAGATAGAACCGTTCTTACCTACGAACATGAACCACAACGAGGATAATCAAATTGTTGACAACTCGCTTGCAAAATAGATATTGACTATAGTAGGAGAGACAGACACCCGCTAGCCACTTATGCAAACTAGTTGCATGTCAAGCGTGGAACAGGTCTCATGTGCGAGGACATGTAAAGTTTGTCCGGGCCGCTTCATCCCACTATGCCACCAATATCCAAAATTACAACAAAGGAGCAACAACATGATCATCATCGCCCACATACTCATATGTGTACTACCCGTGTAAAGTATGTACGCATAGATCCGGCTCTGATACCACTGTAGGGTTCGCAGCATATAAAACAAAAAATTTCCTACGATATGAACTATAAACCAAGATCTATCTACTAGATACAAACAACGGGTGGATGTATATCCGTAGAGAACATACCCTTGAAGACCGACAAAGCTTAACGAGTTCAACTCGTGGTTGATGTAGACGATCTCTTGCCGATCTCAAGATCGAGAGGAAGTCCTAAGCGCGCCGCAATCAGCAGGTGCATCCGTGCTCGCACACGTTCGAGGCACCGAGCAACCTCCGCCTCCTCGCTCCAGCGATGCAGCGGAAGCACAACTCTATCTTGCCGAATAGCCACCGGGAACATGTATCTCGCTAGTCCGAGACCATGGGGGATAAATTCTAGAGGGGCAGAGAGATCCTTCACGAGGAGGTGTGTGAGACAAGTGAGGAGGGGGGCTCCTTTTATAGGAGGAGGGGGGAACCCCAAGGGGGTGTCCGGCGCATGGGGCTGTCCCCTTGCCCTCCCATATTCATGTGGGTGGACACTCCACTCACAAATCTCCTTTAAATTCCCTCCACTCAAAAGTCCACTCAAATTCCCATTAAATTTCCACCAAATTTAATGCAAACTCTCATTAAATAAAACTCTTTTATTTTATTCAGAATTTTGTCAATTACTTTAATGAAAAACATTCACAAATAACCCCTTGCTAGAATTCTATTTCACATGCATAACCACTTTATGCAATTTCACCCGAAAACCTGTTTCGGTATCTAGTGAAATAAATTCCTGCGCTTGTTCATTCTTTCGGCATGAAACATTTGCTCCAATTGGATGTCGGTGTCTCTTAAGTGTGTCACCCTACGGTTCGTGAATAATGAGGACATGATCGAGACCCCTCTCGGATCAATAATCAAAAGCGGGATCTGGAGACCCATACTGACTCCCACACATTCAACGATGACTTTCTTGTGATCGTCGGAACCTTTTACGCTAGTATCTTAATCCCTTAGTTTCACGATATATTACATGTCCGAGATTCGATCATCGGTATCTCCATACCTAGTTTTATCTCTTTACCGACATGCACTCTTTTCTCGTTCCTGTGATATAACATTCTAGTGATCAAATCACTTGCTTGCAAGCTAATCAATGTAATATCACCGAGAGGGCCCAGAGTATATCTATCCATCATCGGGATGAACAAATTCCACTCTCGATCCATGAGCCTCAACATAACACTTTATTAGTTATGAATCCATCTTTATAATCACCCTGTTACGGTGTGACGTTTGATGTTATCAAGAAACTCTTCCGGTGTTAGTGATTGACATGATCTGTCGTGGGAATGGTCACGGCAGATGCTGCAATCGGCAGCGAGTAGTAGAACGAAGGGCAAGGGCGGCCAGCCATCTGCGGTGCGAGATGAGGGCAAAGACACAGGGTTTTACCCAGGTTCGGCCCCCCGGAGGGTAAAGACCTACTCCTGCTAGATTGTATTATGGAGGTGTTTACAATGGGCGAGCTCGGCTAGGGCGAAGTCGCTTGGGTGTATGAGGGAACGTGTCTCTACTCACCCTATAGGGAGGTTTATATAGGCTCACCTCCCTAGGGTTTACATATCTCAACCGATTCTTACAGCTTGAATCGTTTAACCTAGTCCAACTGGGCCTATCTACTCACCGGCCTTGACTTCCGTCGCTTGGTACCTTGCTGGGCTTTGATCCACTCGCTCGCAGGCCCACTCGCCAGCCCTTGGGCGATCGGAACGTCCCGCCGAGTATACCCCAAGAGGCGTATCCCCATCGAGTCCCCGCCGTCGTTGATTAGGCGTAAGTGGCGCCGGCAATGGAGTATACGGCTTCAAAGTAGGCATCCAATGAATCGTCGGCTCCTGTATGAAGGAGAAAATCCGTGAACCGAGTCGCCTTGGGCGAGTCGAGCCAACGACGCGTCGCGGCGAGTGACCTAGCGAGCCGAGTGGCTGGATTTGGACCGTCAGCGTGGTCAAACTAGCCGTTAAGGTAACTCAACGGTAACTTTGGCGTAATCATCGCATGTAACGGCCCCCCTGATTTGGCGGGTAACTCCCGCTATATAAGAGGAATGGCAGGCAATCGTAGAGCCAACTGCCCACCACTTCTTCTGAGTGCGCGCATTCTCTTTCCTTTGCTCCTTGATCCAATCGACCCGAAATCCTCCGACCTCCAACCAACCTCTCGGCTATGGCCCTTCCCGCCGAACCATGGGGCAGGTCCAAGTGCACGAGGGAGCAGCTGGCCTCCTTCGAGGAGGCCGGAATCCTGCGAGCCGGCTATTGGCGTATCCCCGCAGCCGGAGAAACGACCCCAAACCCGCGAGAGAGGGAGTTCGTCTGTTTCACCAGTCATCTCGAGCGGGGGTTAGGGTTTCCCACGTCTTTGTTCTTCCGGCGTTTTTGCGCCTACTACGGGATCCAGCCTCGATCTGGGTCCCCACAAGATCGAGCAGCTCGCCATCTTCGTATGCTCGCGAGTGCTACTGGGCTGCCGCCCTACTTTCCCTTGTGGCAAGATCTGTTCCATGGACGGATCACCGCGAGAGGCGGGGCAATGCTAGCCGCGGGCGGCCTGACGTTCCAGCTCAAGTCCAAAGCTTCCTTCTTCGATCTGATGCTGCCGGCCAAAGCAGCGAGCGACTGGAAGAAGTCATGGTTCTACGTGACCGAGGCGACTCCGGAGGACGAGGCGGCGATCCCGCGGTACTCGGCCAACCGTTCCGAGCCACGCCATCTCCAGGTCGGCAAGCTTCCCGACGACCAGCGGATGGTCGTCGATGAGATGCTCCAGACCATCCGTGGTCTGAAGAAGAAGGGGCTCCAGACGATAAACTTGTACAATTGTTGGCTTGGGCGGCGGCTCGTTCCGCTCGCCCAACGCGACCATTACATGTATCAGTACACGGGCCGGGGAGACTCGACGAAAGCCTGCCTCGACGAGTGGAAGCTGGAGGACTATCTCCCAGCGTTGAAGAAGATCACCCAGGCGGTATACACGGATGCGCAGGCCGGGGTCCCCACCTACACCGCGAAGCGTCCGGCTCCGACGGTAATTTCTTTATCTTGTTCGCAGTCGCAGCGTATGCAGTCGCGGTAGTTCTAACTCTATTTCGTATTCGTCGCAGCTGTTCCAAGTGGTGGAAGGGTGGCTCCCACCTGCCGATGACGAGAGCCCGGGGCCATCCGCCCAGGATACAAGCGAATCGCCACCCGCCAAGGGCAACGGGGACGACGAGGACGAGTCCGAAGAGGAAATTGCCCCGCTGGTCCGAAAGACCCGCGGGCAACGTCAGCGCGAAATCGAAGCGAGCAGGAGCCTCGAGCGTCATGATGATGACGACGAGCTCCCAGAGACCAGCTCGCGCCGCCAGGCCACTCCTTCGAAGAAGAATAAGAAGGAGAAGGAGGCGAGGGCCCCCCTGAAGAGGAAAACGAAGCCGCCGAGGATGGCCTCGCCGCCGCACTCGACGAGCAGCCTTGATGCTCACAGCTCGGCCGATGACGGCGCAGCCCCAGCGACAATCGCGCTAGATGCGCCGACTGTGGAAGTGCCGCTGGCCTCGATGCCCCCGCCATTTTCACCAGTCTCTGAGCTGGGGAAGGCTCCAGCCGTGGCGACTTCGCCTCGCAAGGAGGTTCCGATCGGCTTCGCAAGGAGGCTCCGCCGTGGCGGCTCGATTCGCGAAGAAGCCCTGCCGAAGGTATCCAGGCGCCAGCGCAGCCTCGACGACGAAGAAGCCGTCCGTGTCTTGGGCACGCGACGTCATGGAACTAGGGCTCGCCAATCGGGCCCCGAGCTGAAAAACCGCCGCCTTCGCAGGGCTACGCTTCATCCCGGTTGCCAAGTGAGTACATTCGCCTTCTCTATTTTCAATAGCTGTTTCGATTGTCTTTACCGATTCGATGATGCAGGACCGAGTGAAAAGGATGGGCCACCCGACGCGGCCTGTGTACCTCCACCGCTAGCGAGGAGGATCCTTCCCGTAAGAGGAAGGCGGACAAGGTCGTTGCCTCGGACGGAAAGAAGAAGGCCAAGCGGCGACATCACATCGCTCTCGATGACACGGGCGCGCCGCCGCCCGTGGTGGAGGCAACCGCGTCACAAGGAGGGTGTTTCGCTCGAACGGCGAGGCGATTTCCCTTGAGCGGTGCCTCTATCGCCACCTTCCTCGCTTCGTGACCAAGGCGGCCGTGGCGGCGGGCTGCATCCCGGCCTCGCTCAGGACCGTCGATGCTGAAGTCGACCAGCGTCGTGAGCACACGCCGGCGTTACTCGCATCCGTGGACGCAATGCAACTTCATGGCATGCTTGGCGCAGCCATCCAGGTATATCCAGTCCCCGAGGATCAGGTCGGTGCTTTGCAGCGGCTTGATTCTTATTATTTTCTCGTCTTTTACTTTCTTATCCAGTCCCCGAGTGCGTACGCGCTAAATTTTAGCGGGGTGGGCACTTGGAAATTTCTTGATCGCCAGTCCCCGAGTGCGCACTCGCTGAATTTCAGCGGGTGGGCACTTAGGAAGTTTCTTGATCGCCAGTCCCCGAGTGCGCACTCGCTGAATTTTAGCGGGTGGGCACTTAGGAAGTTCGTTTTTACTGACTTTTTTGATGATATGCAGGGTCTGCGGCTCGAGTCGACGGACCGACTGGCCGCGCAACAGCGTGCTGAGAAGGAGCTGACCACAATCCGGGAGGCGAACAAAGAGCTTCAGGCTGTTGCTGCGAAGGCAGAGGAAGGTCGCCAGGAGCTTGTCCCGGCTGGTGAGTTGGAAGCGCGCGACCGCCTGGCGTTCTTGAACAGCTGGTCCGACCGAGCGCGAGCTGCGGGAGGCGAGGGAAGAAGCTAGCTCGGCGGACGGGCGGGCTAAGGCCGCCATTGCAGCCGCGGCGGAGGATCGCAAGGTGTCGGACGCCCTTATTGCTGGGCTTCAGGACGACCACACGTCGCTTCAGTGTTTCATCACGGGGCTCGCCCGCCCGCTTGGTGAGTGCATCTTCCTTTCCGTTAGTTGGGGTGTTGCGGTGTCCGTCGCGCTCATCATTGTCTCCTTCTCGCAGGTCGCGTTATTGGTAGCCAAGAAGAAGCGAGCTCGCTCGACGCGAGGCAGTGCGTAAGCATGCTCGTCGACTCGGCTACGCTGTCGGCGACGTGCATCCGCTACTACCTTCAAGAAATGTCGCCCACGGAGGTTATTCCCAGACCTCGTTGAGGTGTGGAGTATTTGGAGAAGGCCATGGTCGTTGAGTTCATGACGCGGTCGGCGTTTTGGCGTGGAGCATCGACAGCGCTGAGCCTTGGACTCGCCCACTTCCCCGAGGATTTCGACCTCGACGATGTGACGAGTGGGTATCCTTCGTCGACTGGCGCGGTGGACCTGTCCGAGGTTCTCAAGTTGTAGGAGCGTGCCGCCGCGTCGGAGCGTGTTTGGGCGATGGGCGACCTCCTTCCCTACCAGGAAACGGTCGTCGCGCCGAACGACCCCGAGCCTCCGCATCGTGACTTCAAGGTCGAGCAACCTTTTCGCTCGGCGATGGCGGGTGAGCTGACGACGTATCCGTCAAACCCGTACACACCGCGTCATCCAGGCGCCGGATTCGCGAGTCGTCAAGCCTGCAGACTAGGGTAGTTTTGCCTGGATGTGTTAGCAGCAGTTCTGCCACGCGGGCATAATTTGTAATATAAGACAATGCAATATGCGATTGAATGGGACGTCGTGTCAGTTTTGCTATTTGTTTGTGTGTTTTGGATTGATTTTGGACGAGTCCCCGAGCGTCCCGCCTTTTGTGGGGTTCACCTCGTATATGATGTTTGTCGTTATCATGTGTTTTGTTAGTTTAGTCGACTCGCCCGAGCTCGAAGAGCCACGCAAGGCGACTCCTTGAGTGCTCAGATTTTACCGCTTTTCCGTGACGAACTGGGTCGGGTGGCCGAGTCCCCGAGCGTGGTACTTGGTAGTTCAAGGCGCGACTCGAGGGTGGTTGAGGACTTAGCGCGTTGGTGTGAGCGCGTCACTCCTGCCTGGCCCGTGGGGTCAGTCGCGTGGCGAGTCCTGGGCATGCTCTCTTACTTGGCGTTTTCCCGGACCGATCGCGACGAACTGGTATTCAGTCCCCGAGCGTGGTACTTAGCCGTTCGAGTCGCTATGCCGAGGATGCGGAGGACCAAGGTCGCTGTGAGAAGCGAGGGCAGTTGTCTTGGTTCGTAAAACCAGTCGAGCTAGGCGACTCCAATGGGGCTCCGGATTGGCGTATTTGTGGACGCAAGACCTGAAATGACTCGGTTCTTACATCGCACTACATAGCTGCCGATCGCTGTACCAAAGGTTGACTTCGCATTTTAGCATGACGTTATTACGAAAAGTGCGAGTGGCACAAGGCATGGAGAGTAGACGCAATTTTGCGGTAACCGCTTTTTTATTTCATAGCATTTGGAGAGTACATGTGTGGGGTTCTAGGAGTAGAACTTCCGTGGGAGGTTTACATTCCATGGTCGCTGACGCCGAGCTCGCCGTCCCGCGAACGCCGATGAGGTAGTAGGCGTCGCGTTTAGCACGCTACCGATAGCGAACGGGCCTTCCCACGGAGGGGAGAGCTTGTGCATGCCCTTCTTGTCCTGGATGAGGCGTAACACCAGGTCGCCTTCCTGGAAGGTGCGGGTTTTCACCGGTCGGCTGTGGTAGCGGCGGAGTCCTTGCTGGTAAATGGCGGTGCGCGATCGAGCGAGGTCGCGTGCTTCGTCGAGCTGGTCGAGCCCATCTTGGCGGGCCAGCTCGCTTGGCCTCAGATAGTGGACGACCCGCGTAGTCGTGTTCGAGGTCCGTGGGCATGACCGCTTCGGCGCCAGAGACCATGAAGAAGGGAGTGAATCCGTCGACCTGTTAATCAAGGTGCGGATTCCCGATGACGGAGGGCAGCTCTTGACCCAGATCCAGCGTGCGCCGAGTGGTACTTTGGAGTCGCGCTTCAGCCGTGGAGGATGCTTTGGTTGGCTCGTTCCGCTTGGCCGTTGGATTCGTGGGCGATCGACGCGATCGAGCCGGATGTGGTGCTCTTCGCAAAATTCGCCATTGCTCCTTGGCGAAGTTTGTGCCGTTGTCCGTGATGATACTGTTTGGGAACCCGTAGCGATATATGAGCTCGCGAGGAATTTGGTGGCGGTCTTCCGTCGCACTTCGGATCGGCTTGGCCTCCACCCACTTGGTGAATTTGTCGACGGCGACTAGAAGGTGGGTGTAGCCGGAGGGGGCTTTCTTGAAGGGGCCTACCATGTCCATGCCCCATACGGCGAATGGCCAAGTGATGGGGATCGTCTTGAGCGCCGAGCTCGGTACGTGCGTCTGGTTGGCGTTGCCGGCACCCGCGATCGCCGACGGCGTCGGCGTCCGGGCGTGGTGGGCCAGTAGAAGCCGTGTCGCATAGCCTTGGCGACCAGGGAGCGAGCGGCGGCGTGGTGGCCGCAGTCACCTGAGTGAATGTCGTGAAGGATTTTGCGTCCTTCAGCCGGTTGGACGCAGCGTTGGAACACGCTGGTGACGCTGCGCTTGTGTAGCTCGCCGTCGATGATGGTGTAAGACTTGCATCGGCGAGCGATCATTCGAGCGTTGTCTCTGCCTCTGGCAGGTGCGGTTTCTGTAGGCGATGTAGGGCTTGGTCCATCGTCTGCTCGGTGATGAGTGCGACCAAGGCTGCCTCTGGTTGGAGTGGGACTCGATGTCGATCTCCTCGGGAGAGACGATGGTTTGGAGATTGTGTCGAGGAACACGCCGGCGGTGGTGCGAGTCGAGCCGATGCGAGAGAGGCGCCGGCCTCCTCGTTTTCTCCTGTCGATCCACTCGGCGAGTAGCCGTGAAGTGGCCGCCCAGCTTGTCCACCTCTGGCGATGCGCCGCCATGGTGGGGAGATGGCGTCAGTGCCGGCGACTTGCCCCGCGACGAGGTCGGAATCTCCGTAGCATCGAAGGCTATTGACGTTCATCTCCTTGGCGGCTCGCATGCCGTGGAGTAGGGCCTCGTATTCAGCCATGTTGTTGGTGCAGGGCGTGAATTCGAGGCGGAGGATGTAGCGGAGCTTGTCGCCCTTTGGTGAAGTCAGCACTATCCCCGCCTGCACCGTCCGCGTTCTTGGACCCGTCAAGTGCAGGCTCCAAAGAATGGAGGTACGGCAGCTTCTCGCTGCTGGCCTTCCCCGGGCGGCGAAGTCGCCAGTGCTCGGACTTAATCGCCTTCGTGGCTCGATTTAATGTTGTGGACGCCGATCTCGACGCCCACTTGGCGACCCGCCCGTTGCCTCGCGATTGCGGATGATGTCTTGTAGTGGCGCCGAGGAGACGACCGTGATCGGTGCTCTCGGAAGTAGTGCAGCGCCGCTGGGCCTCAAGACCGCGTATACTAGCTTTTGGTATCAGGGTATCGGCGCGACTCGGTGAGGACCTCGCTGATGTAGTACACCGCCGCTGGACCGGGCGCCTTTCCTTCCTCTCGGTCGCTCGACAACCATTACGGCATCGACGACGGGGCGGACGCCGCGACATAAACCAGCATAGGCTCTTTGTCGGCCGGTGCGGCGAGTAGTGGCGGCGAGTAGCACCTTTTTAAGGTCGCGAGCGCGTCCGCCTCCTTGTCCCATCGGAAGGTGGGGTTCTTGCGCATCAGCGGTATAGGGCATCGCTTTTCCAGCGGGGATGAAGCGATCGAGAGCCGCTACACGCCCGCCAGCTTCGACGCCACGCAGCACTCGGTTTGTTTGCGCCGGGCGATCGTGTCGATCTTCGTTGGGTTCGCCTCGATCCCGCTTTGGAGACGACGTACCCAAGAGTTGTCCGGGTACAATCAAGGTGCACTTGCTCGGTTGAGCTTTATCTTGTACCTCCGCAGATTGGCGAAGGTCTCGCTAGGTCGGCGAGTAGGTCGCCTTGGCGGCGGATTTCACGACCACGCCGTCGATGTAGACGTGGATGTTGCGCCAATTTGGCTCGCGAGGCATTTTTGCATGCACCGCTGGTAGGTTGCCCCGCGTTCTTGAGGCCGAAGGTCATGGCGGTAGCGTAAGGCTCGAATGGCGTGATGAACGCCGTCTTCTCCTCGCCTTCGACAGCCATTTTGATCTGGTTGTACCCGAGTAGGCGTAAGGAAACATAGCGACTCCGAGCCCGCGGTTGAATCGATTATCGATCGATCCGGAGGACGAATCGCCTTTGGGCAGGCGTTGTTCAGGTTTGTGTAGTCGATACACATTCTCCAGGTCCCGTTTTTCTTCTCGACCAGGACTGGGTTTTCCAGCCACTTGGAGTATTTGATTGGCCGGATGAAGCCGGCAGCGAGTAAACGCTGCACTTCCTCGGCGATTGCTCGACGGCGTTCTTCGTTGAAGGGCCGTAGCGACTGCTTGACGGGTCGCACTTTGGGGTCGGCGTTTAATTTGTGCTCAGCGAGCTCCCTAGGGACACCGGGCATGTCGGAGGGTTTCCATGCGAAGAAGTCAATGTTCTCACGGAGGAACTCGATGAGTGCGCCTTCCTATGCTGGGCTCATGCCTGTCCCGATCGTCACCGTCTGGCTGGAGTCGCCTGGGACTAGCTCGACGGTGCGAGTGTGCGTCGTGGCCTCAAAGGTTGAGGTGTTTGCGCCCTCTGAGTTGGGCTTCTTGAGTATTGTGGGGTCGTCATGGTTGACCCCGCTTGCGTATTTGGCGAGCTCGTCGGCGTGATTAGTCTCTGCCGCGATGACGGCGTCGGCGAGTTCGGCTCCTTTGGCCTCGCATTCGGCGGCCATGTCGGGGTCGCCGTTGATGGTGATGACGCCGCACGGCCCGGGGAGCTTCATCGCGTTGTACGCGTAGTGGGGCGCTGCCATGAATTTAGCGAACGCCTGGCGCCCCAGGACGCAGTGGTAAGGGCACCAGCTCGAAGACGATCCGCTCGGTGCGGAAGTTTGCTGGAGTACCGAAGTGACGGTAGCGTGACTTTGCCGATCGGGTACGCCTTCCGACCGGGACGGCGCCGTGGAACGTAGTGTGGGTTGTCTCGATCATCGACTGCGGGAGCCGCAGCCGCCTGAAGGTGTCGAGGTAGAGGATGTTGATGGAGCTGCCGCCGTCCATCAGTGTCTTGGGGAGCCAGTAGTCGCCGACCTTGGGCTTGACCACCAGGGCGACTCGTCCTGCGTACTGATGCGTGGGCGAGTGGTCTTGCCGGCTGGTGATGGTTGTTCCGACCAGTCGTGAACCGGGGACGTCTGTTTGGGCCACCGCTGACGGCGACGGCGCTGGCGATGACCTTCTTCTCGCGCTTCGTTGAAGCCTGTGAAGGTGTGGAGCGAGCCGCTACTTTGCCGAATTTTCCGCCATTTGGCGGTCGTTGTCGGTGTCCTCGCGTGCCGTGCCTTCTCGATTTCCGAGGGTGTGGCGATCGGCGGTGGTGTGCGCTATGGCTTTCCTTCCCCGCTGGAACGCACATGGTTGGTTAAGGAGGGCCGCGGATCGAACCTTGGCTTGTTCTTGTAATTGCCGCCATCGCGCTGTTGCCCTCCGTCGCGCGGTAGCTCTTGGCTCGCGTTAGCGTGCCCAGCGTTAGCGACGAAGTCGACTCGCCCGTTGCGCGGCGCTTCTGTGAGGCGGGTGCCGCTGTAGCGAGGTCGGTTCGGCGTCCGCCGTCGTGCCGCCTGCGGCGGGCGTTGCTCCGACTCGTCGCCGATTTCCTGGTTTGGATCCTCCTCGGCGTACCATTTGGCGATCTCGAGGAGGTCGGGATGTTGTCGAGTGTGCGGGCGTGTCGCTTGAGCTTGGCGACTAGAGGCTCAGAACGGCACGAGGTCTTGAAGCGATGGATCGCGGTGTCGGGTGGATGCCGACCGCGTTGTGCGAGCTCTTGCCACCGTTGGACCCAGCTATGGTCGACTTGCGGGTCCCTGGACGCATCGTTCCAGGTCCTCGATGGTGGTGGCGCGGTGTAGGAGCACTCAAGTGCCCGACGGCGTCTCGCATTTCCTCCCGTGAGTCGATCGTCCCGGGGAGCGTGTTGATCCATCGCCGCACGCCCCTCCATCATCGGGAGGTAACGGCGGCGAGTAGTTCAGTGTGACCCGCGATCCCCATTGCCATGAGGTATGTGTCAAGCCGTGACTGCGGGTCGACGAGGAGTCGATTTTCTATCTCCTTTGGCGCCTTGAAGTTTGGCGGGTACTTCGCCGGATCATTGGTCCGAAGCACTTAGGCCCAAGTCGATCGAGCGACCCCATGGGCTCGCCGTCGTGGCGATTAGTTAGGTGTGCCGCAGTCGCCGGGCTGGCGGCGCGCTTTTGGTTGTTGATGATGTGAGTGCGCGCCGATGGGTTGTCCGTTAGCGGCACGGTTGGTCGCCGCCCGGGATCGCAGGAGAGTGCCGCGTTCGCGGTCGGTGTTGGAGCTGCAGTGGCTCGTGGCGGCTTGAGGGTGTTTGCCGCCGGGCGGCCGCTAAGGCCGCTTCGCTTCCGAGGAACGTGAGTATACTCGACCTTGCGAGTCGGCGCCGCTCTTTGCTGCCCGCGCCTTCGCGAGCAGGGGCCTTGACGCATCTGGATCTAAAGGCGCCGCCGTGGCCGTGATGCTATCGGCTACTTCGCCCTGCCACGAGGTTGTCCATCGGGTGGAGAATGTGGGAGGCCGCTTGCCTCGCCTCCGTGAGGAGACAACTATCCGCTGGTCCTCGGGAGGTGCGGTTGGGCGGTGGTGGGGCACCCATCGCCGCCGATCTGGCGGGGGGCCGGGCGCTTCCCGGTGGCGCTGCTCGCAGATCGCGCCGCTGGCGCGAGCCGGTCGTTGTTGCCGAAGTTCAGGGCACGCCTGAACGGTGGGGTTCAAACGTGACCTGATCCGCTGCTGGTGGTAGCGTGACAGCTCTGCTGGCCACCTGCCGAGGCGGAATTTTTCGCGCCGCTCGCTTGCGTACCGCCTCCGCCAGCGGAGTTCTCGACCTCCGCTGCCGTGGCGTTAGGAGGGATTGGGGTGGAGAAAGGATCCTCTGGTGGATCGGTGCGGTGGCCATGTATGCCGCGGCGTGGCGATCGCCTTCGGAGGTCGGCGGAGTTCTCCGACCGAGTCGACCAAGATTCCGAGGATGGAGGGGTCCTCAAGTCTTCCGCTGGAGACCTGGCGATGGAGCCCGCGGATGAGGCCGCGTGATGGATCCGCGAGTGACGCCGGTCGCCGAGTCGGCGTCGTCGGTGAGGGCCGCATCTTCGCGCCGCTGAATCCCGCCACGTTGCTATGGGCCGAGTTGTACCGGAGGCAAGGCGGTATCGTGGCGAACCTGGCTCGGAGAGCCGATCGCGTGGCGGCGATCGCGGATGCGAGCCGAGTCCTCCGAGACGATGACGCCGGTGAGGCCGACGAAGAGGCTGATCGTGCCGATTGCGTGATCACGCTGCGGCGTGACGGTCGCGCCGGGTCGTAGCTGCCGGCAATATTTGGAGCATCTCGCCGATCGCTATCATGCGGCCGGTGGCGACCGTCTCGTTGATGGGCAGATTGGATCTCGCCGCAGAACACCGCCAGGCCCCACGGTGGGCGCCACTGTCGTGGGAATGGTCACGACAGATGCTGCGATCGGCAGCGAGTAGTAGAACGAGGGGCAAGGGCGGCCAGTCATCTGCGGTGCGAGATGAGGGCAAAGACACAGGGTTTTACCCAGGTTCGGCCCCCCGGAGGGTAAAGACCTACTCCTGCTAGATTGTATTATGGAGGTGTTTACAATGGGCGAGCTCGGCGGCTAGGCGGCGAGTCGCTTGGGTGTATGAGGGAATGTGTCTCTACTCACCCTATAGGGAGGTTTATATAGGCTCACCTCCCCTAGGGTTTACATATCTCAACCGATTCGGTTACAGCTTCGGTAATCGTTTAACCTAGTCCGACTAGGCCTATCTACTCGCCTGGGCCTTCAGCTTCCAGTCGCTTGGTACCTTGCTGGGCTTTGATCCACTCGCCGTTCTGCAGGCCCACTCGTCAGCCCTTGGGCCAGTCGGAAACGTCCCGCTGAGTATACCCCAGTAGGCGTATCCCCATCATGATCTCATGGTCTAAGGATTAGGATCACTTCGTAATTTGTTATAGCAATATAAACTCAATGACTTTGATCGTAATGCTATACTTCGGATGAATGTTCATCACACCATTACACTAATGTTGTGATCCCGTTATTAACAACATCCAATGTCCATGATCGGGAAACCTTGATCATCTTGTTAATCAACGAGCTAGTTTATGAGAGAGGTATAACTAGGAACTTTTTGTTTGTTTATTAAACACACATGTATTAACGTTTCTGTATCAATACAATTATAGCATGAAAAATAAACATCTATCATATACTTGGAATACACATAATAAACACTTTATTATTGCCTCTCAGGGCATATTCCCTTCAACAAATACAAAATTACATAACGGTTCCCGGATCGGGGTTACCAACTATGCATAGCACACGAGGTTACCGCTCTAATGCCGCGGTTGCTGAATTTTCCTACAGTATTTTGTCAGTCCAAGAAATCCATCTCGGCATCTTCTCACCGCACAAACACAGCATCTCGGGGTAGTAGTCGTAGAGTGTCTTCCGGTACCTGATTGGGGCACCCGCCTGGCAGTGTTGAGCTGACGCTGTTTCCTCCCGAGACAAACTACATGAGCTGCGAGCCATGGGCTAGGGGAGCGAGGGCAGAGGAAAGAGGGGACGGCCGAGGATCCTTGGATGTTAGAGCAGGGGAACGGTGAAACGTGATTTATCCCACCCAGTAACTCGAGGAGAATCCTACCGTCCACTTTGGGCTGATAGGCGGGGCTCCTCCAAAGCCCGCGCCTTCGTTGTTCAAAGCCCTTTCGTGCTCATTGACCGAAATTTTTTGGCCTCATGCCCGCCTTCATATTGTTGGGAGGCCTTGTCGAGTAGCCATCACATGCCTGGTCCCACTGTTTTCTACCCTACCCGTACACCATGTATCAGGAAAAATCTGCCTTCATGGCTCGCGGTGGCAGATCCATCCACTTCAGCGCTTGCTATCGGGCTCGTCGCGGCGGATCCACCCCTAGATCCTACCGTCGTAGTATAAAATGGCCATGGTTTCTTAAGCCGAACGGTTGTGTTGCGTCTCCGAGCTTGGCCCTTCCTATCTGAAGACGCACTGTTGCGGCTTCGTGCTCGAGCAGGAGCTGCCAGGCACGAAGGGGATCGATCGTTGCCACCCTCGTCCCCTCCATCATTGTTGATTCTGACAAGGATGAGTACGACAGCGAAGCAATGCAGAATTCCATTGAAGCCTCCTTGGCGAAGGGCAAGCCACATGCGGGAGTGGATGTCTCTAGGAAGGGCGTGGAGGGGTCACCAATCGAGGTGGACTCCGACGATAGTGGCATGATCTGGGTGTAGATGTTGTTTAGGTTGGTTGCAATTTCGTTTCTATTTAATGCGAGTACAATTATTGTAATGGGTTTGGCGGGATGCAATGGGAACTATGGATAGCCGTGTTCAGCGCAGTAACATGTGCTCGTGCTTCCATAATAGAAATTGTGTATGTGACCTTTGCATGCGACAGAATCAATGTAGATTCCGCTTAAACAAACTAGAAAAGTCAGATTACCACCATCGGACAAAATGAACAAAGAAAGGCATAAGATAGACGAACAGACGTCCAATTTGTTCCAAGCAAACACTACTAGTTCAGACTTCGGACCACTTGGTCGACAAATACTATTACATTTTGTTCCGAGCATTTCCACACACAAATGAAAATCCACGGACATGCTTCATCTTGGGCTCCTACTAGTTCAGACTTCAGACCACTTGGTCAACAAATACTATTACAATTAACAGTAGGGAGATCAATCGGAACAAACCTAGTTTTCACACACATCCATTATCTTCCTAACCTTAGCACGATGCCCATCTTTCTACCACTCCAGGGTTTTAATTGTCAGCGCCATCTTTATGGCATCCTCCTTGCACTTGGTCAATTCTTTCTCTGCCTTGATCCTCAAGAACCTGTGCATATTGGTAGTTGTGACATTGTGGAGTTTCTTCTTGTGCAGTTCAATACTTGATGCAGTCAGGTCTTTCTCTACTTTATCCTTCAGGGCCATCGCCACATCCCTCTCCTTCCCTACTTTGCTAACCTTGGCTTCCAACCTACGGATTTCATGGCAAAGGGTTGGTGCATCATCAAGGGTCATTAACTCATCTCAGCACTCTCAGGAAGTGAGCTGACTAAGGCTTCTTTCATCTCAGCATTCTTCTCCCATAGTTTTTCTAGCAATTTCTGCATAGACAGTGGCCACTCCGAATCTATCCATTTGATAACGCAGCAACTTTTGGTTGTCCACGCTTCACCCTGACCACACCCTAAAAAACTCCTACTTGTGTTGCGTCCCTTGAATGCTACAAATTTAGCGGCCACAAGCTCGTGTTTTTTACAACGGGAAGGACTCTCTCCCTCCGCTAAACCGTGATAATCGGAGTCGTACAAAGTCGCGACAGCCTAGCACACCAGACGTACATGAGTATCAGAGTATATCTAGATCAAAATAAATAAATCCCCATAAAATGTAAGGTATGAGACGACTCATGTCGCTTTCACCATCTATGTGATCTTCACATGTTTCCTGGCCCGTCTCCCCGTGAAGCCATGACGAGAAGGAGGTGGAGGAGTGGGGTGGCGGCGAGATAGGTTGTTGGTGGGGTGGTGCGCTGCATGCTAGCGGCTAAGGGATGGAGTGAGGATAGTGGCTTCGAGGGGAAGGAAGATAATTAAAGAACACCAACCCTACCAACAAAATCCAACGGTTGTTATAACACGAACACATCTAACGTCTTCTATGCACGGCACACAAAAAGTGTGACACTGGCAGGTGGAGCCTGCACGATTATTAAGGAATACTACCTCCGTCCGCAAATAAGTGTACTTCTAGCTTTTTCTTAAGTCAAACTTTATCAAATTTGACCAAATTTATAGATAAATATAACAACATGTATTACACCAAGGAGTATTACAGAACTGCGACTACATACATTCGTCCGACAAGTATGCTCTCCACACCGGACTAGTGTTGATTACGGCTTACATTTGAGCACAGCATAAGTTCTACATCTTCTTGTCGGTCTTCTCGATGCGAATGCAGAAATTGATCTGCTTAGTCGGTCCAGCATCGACAAGGTACTTGGATTGTACACAAAGGACCTACCTTAGGTTCGTAAACTCCACCTCGCCCGGTGTCGAGCAGCTCGGCGACACGGCCCTCACATGCACTACGTCGGATGACGGCGGCTGGGCGTGCGACCACATACTCATAGTGTACATTGGCTATGCGCACGAGACCAACCTGACGCATACCACAGACACAAAGGTGGGCCCAGGGATGGTTCCTGGAACACCAGCGGTGATGGTGGGCCCAGGGACGGTTCCCGGAATGCTAGCAGTGATGGTCAAGACAAAAACATATCCGCCCCCTGCAAAACGAGCCAGCGGTGTGCCGACTCAGGAAACGACAGCTGCTCTTGGAGAAGAATGGAGTATCCATAGGAGAGCTTACTCACTTCGATCGGGTGATCCCTTGCAAGGTGGACCAGGAGCTTTTCCGGCGGTTCGGTGTAGTTGTAGCCGCATGCGCCATGCCGGCACACGAGCTCGTGCCCTAGGAGAACGTAGTAGGGGTAACGGCGAGACTATCCATGGTGGGAGCACTTGATCCCGTACGTCGCCAGGATGTTGCGCATGAGGATCTCCAGATTCAAGGGCTGGCGATCTGAGTACTCCTTCCTACACGGCTCCCACATATAAAGTTCGTCAAGAAATCAGAGAATAGATGTGCAGTTAGTTAATCCGATAGCAGGAATTTGTAAGATAAATTCAAATGCTAGTCAAATGATTTCCTACCTTAAGGTTCAAGTCAGTTGCTGTCGTCGGGGAACGGCGCGCGAAAACCGGTGGCATGGTCCGGCATGGCGAGTTGCGGTGGAGAAGGGGTTATGGCTGTGAAAGAGATGTCCTCAGTCACGAGCTCATATTGATATAGGGCATAGGGAGGTGCATATAGTAATATATTGGAATATAATAAGCGCGGCGAAGAATGTCGCATAACAGCCTACTCGCGGATCGGCCTTAGAAATAAACATCCTAGCGTCCATGCGGCCCGATCGAACAGTCTGTAACCATCGGCATGCAGAACCAGTGCCTCATGAAGGGGGAAGGGGGCCAGGTCTTCTAGAAGAGATGATCTAACGGTCTCCTTTGGCCACTAGGGTTACGATCTGACGTCTGCTATTGGTCATTAGGGTTATGATACAGGAAACTATGGATTTCTTCATGGAACCCTGGAATCTCTAGTTGGAGAAGTTGCTTAGAATGCCCAGAGGGAGCTAGGTGCCGGTTTTGGGCTCAATCTGCGCAATGGATCCATGTTCTAGGTAGTGAGGGGGAGGTCTAGGGTTGAAAGCCATGGTAACTCCTACTCGATAGCCATACGGGGGTGCACCGTGTGCCAAAAGTCCCAGTTTGTCTTGTTTATGATTTTATGTTGGTAGTGGGTGACACACAAGGGCTACTCAAGCTGGTTTCATATTTTTTTATTTTTGATGGATTTACAATTGCCAGGGTTCGGGGGTGGGCAAAATCGGGAAACCGCCCGCGCGCAGGCATGCGAAGCCCATTGCAACCTTGAACCTAGGCACGTGCCCAGCCCAGGTACCACATGGGGCACCCCAAAACATTTTTTTCCCAAAAATCGAGGGCCATTTCTAGGGTACCTATAGTTAGAAACCACAATTACCGGGGCGTAACTCGGGAAAAATACAGTATATGCTTGCACCACGAGATGAGTACCAACCTCCCGGGGATGGCATTCCGCCACGATGTAGCATGCGTGTAAATTGCCTCGGGGTCCAGTGCACGCTCAATTCTCGTACCTCCTTTGCAGAATTGCCGTTTTTTTGGAGTCGGTATATGGAAACTCTGGATTTCTTCATGGAACCCTGGAATGTCTAGTTGGAGAAGTTGTTTAGAATGTCGAGAGGTAGCTAGGTGCCGGGTTTGGGCTCAATCCACATAGTGGATCCATGTTCTGGGCAGTGAGGGGGGAGGTCTAGGGTTGAAAGACATGTTAACTCCTACTCGATAGCCATTCGGTGGGTGCGCTGTGTGCCAAAAGTTTCGGTTTGTATTGTTTATGATTTTATGTTGTTAGTGGGTGACACACAAGGGCTACTCGAGCTGGTTTCATATTTTTTGATTTTTGATGAATTTCCCATTACTGGGGTTCAGGGGGTGGGCAAAATCGGCAAACCCGCCGGCGCACAGGCGCGCAGGCACGCAACGTCTATTGCAAACTTGAACCTAGGCACGTGCCCAGCCTAGGTACCCCATGGGGCACCCCAAAATATTTTTTCCCAAAAATCTAGGGCCTTGTCTAGGATATCTGCAGTTAGAAACCGCAATTACCAGGGCGTAACTCGGGAAGAATACAGTATATGTTTGCACCACAAGATGAGTACCAACCTCCCGGGGATGGCGGTCCGCCACGACGTAGCATGCGTGTAAATTGCCTTGGGGCCTATGGAACGCTCAATTCTGGCACCTCCTTTGCATGATTACCGGTTTTTCGGAGTCGATAAATGGAAACTCTGGATTTCTTCATGGAACCCTGGAATCTCTAGTTGGAGAATTTGCTTAGAATGCCAAGAGGGCGCGAGGTGCCGGGTTTGGGCTCAATCAGCCCAGTGGATCCACGTTCTAGGCAGTAAGGGGGAAGTCTAGGGTTAAAAGCCATGTTAACTCTTAATCGATATCCATCCGGGGGGTGCATCGTGTGCCAAAAGTCCAGGTTTGTCTTGTTTATGATTTTATGTTGGTAGTGGATGACACACAAGGGCTACTCGAGCTGGTTTCATATTTTTTTGATTTTTGATGAATTTCCCATTGCCGGGGTTCAGGGGGTGGGCAAAATCGGCAAACCCGCCAAAGCGCGCAGGCACGCGAGGTCCATTGCAACCTTGAACCTAGGAACATGCCCAGCCTAGGTACCCCATGGGGCACCCCGAAACATTTTTTACGGAAAATCGAGGGCCATTTCTAGGGTACCTGTAGTTAGAAACCGCAATTACCAGGGCGTAACTTGGAAAAATATAGTATATGCTTGCACCACGAGATGAGTACCAACCTCCCGGGGATGGCAGTCCGCCACGACGTAGCATGCATGTAAATTGCCTCGGGGCCTAGGGCACGCTCAATTCTCACACCTCCTTTGCAGAATCACCGGTTTTTCGGAGTCGGTAAATGGAAACTCTGGATTTCTTCATGGAACCCTGGAATCTCTAGTTGGAGAAGTTGCTTAGAATGCTGAGAGGGATCTAGGTGCCGGGTTTGGGCGTAATCCGCAGAGTGGATCCATATTTTGGGCATTGAGGGGAAGGTCTAGGGTTGAAAGCCATGTTAACTCCTACTCGATAGCCATCCGGGGGGTGCGCCTTGTGCCAAAAGTCCCGGTTTATCTTGTTTATGATTTTATGTTGGTAGTGGGTGACAAACAAGGGCTACTCGAGCTGGTTTCATATTTTTTTGATTTTTGATGAATTTCCCATTGCCGGGGTTCGGGGGTGGGCAAAATCGGCAAACCCGCCAGCGCGCGCAGGCACACGAGGTCCATTGCAACCTTGAACCTAGGCACGTTCCCAGCCTAGGTACCCCATGGAGCACCAAAAACATTTTTTCCAAAAAATCGAGGGCCATTTCTAGGGTACCTGCAGTTAGAAACCGCAATTACCGGGGCGTTATTCGGAAAAAATACAGTATATGCTTGCACCACGAGATGAGTACCAATATCCCATGGATGGCGGTCCGCCACGACGTAGCATGCGTGTAAATTGCCTCGGGGCCTAGGGCGCGCTCAATTCTCGCACCTTCTTTGCAGAATCGCCGGTTTTTCGGAGTCGGTAAATGGAAACTCTAGATTTCTTCATGGAACCCTAGAATCTATAGTTGGAGAAGTTTCTTAGAAAGCCGAGAGGGAGCTAGGTGCCTGGTTTGGGCTCAATCCACGCAATGGATCTACGTTCTGGGCAGTGAGGGGGGGGTCTAGGGTTGAAAGCCATGTTAACTCCTACTCGATAGCCATCCGGGGTGCGCCGTGTGCCAAAAGTCCTGATTTGTCTTGTTTATGATTTTATGTTGGTAGTGGGTGACACACAAGGCTACTCGAGCGGGGTTCATATTTTTTTATTTTTGATAAATTTCCCATTGTCGGGGTTCGGGGTGGGAAAAATCGGTAAACCTATCGGCGCGCGCAGGCACGCGAGATCCATTGCACCTTGAACCTAGGCACGTGCCCAGCCTAGGTACCCCATCGGGCACCCCAAAACATTTTTTTCCGAAAATCGAGGGCCATTTCTAGGGTACCTACAGTTAGAAACCGCAATTATCAGGACGTAACTCGGGAAAATATAGTATATGCATGCACCAGGAGATGAGTACCAACCTCCCAGAGATGGCGGTCCGCCACGGCGTAACATGCTTGTAAATTTGTCATAAGTTTAAAAACCTTAAAATATGATCGCATGCAAAAAAATCTTGATTTTTGAAAAAAATATGTATTTTTTTACTTTTTTCTCTTGAAAATGTGTGGAAATGAGTAAATTATTATTTGGATAATAAAAAAATCATATTAGTCATTATTAGTTCAAGTGGGTGCATATAAACAATCCCAACGAAAAAGGAGTATAATTTTTACAAAACTTGGTTTTGGTGGTCCGAAGCATGGGAGTTTGCCCTCTAAACCAATGACATTCCTAGAAGATGATCACTTTTGTGAAGCAAGTTCCATGTAGGATGTGCGTAACGGCTTTTAATATTTTCCCCTAAGGTTATGTACTCAAAATATGAGGCAATACAAAGAATCATACTTTTTTTATAGTCCAAAAAAATCTTTAAATTTTTTCCATGAAAATTCAATTTTCGGAATTCTAGTATGCTACCATAGGCCATTCATGATAGCCGCATTTATGTTTTACTATTTATTACACGGTTAAATACCAAAATACAATAAACGAATCTATAATTCGTAACATGTATATAAAAAGTGTCACCAAATTGATATTGTATACAAAAATTACTTAAATCGGGACTCCCAAATCCAGAAACTCTGGGTTGTAGTGCATTTTCAAATGAAAACTAGCATCAACTAGTCATTGTTGATGACTTCATGTAAGTTTCCTTCACTAACACCTCAAATCAAACTAGGTACTAGATATATATTGGTAAGTTTCTTTTACTAACACTTCCTGTACGCATCAATAAATATGTATTTTTATTTATTTTCTCTTGAAAATGTGTGGAAATGAGTAAATCATTATTTGGACAATCAAAAAATCGTATTAGTCATTATTAGTTCAAGTGGGGTGCATATACACAATCCCAATGAAAGGGAGTCCAATTTGTACAAAACTTGGTCTCGGTGTTCCGAAGCATGGGAGTTTGCCCTCTAAATCAATGACATTCCTAGAACATGATCACTTTTGTGAAGCAAGTTCCATTTAGGAGGTGTATATCGTCTTTTACTATTTTTTCCTAAGGTTATGTACTCAAAATATGAGGCAATGCAAAGAATCATACTTTTTTTACAGTCCAAAAAAATCTTTGAATTTTTTCCATGGAAACTCGATTTCTAGGATTCTGATAGTATCCGGACCACTTGTATACAAGCGTAGACAGATATGTTGCCATAGGACATTTTGGATAGCCACAACTATGTTTTACTATTTATTACAAAGTTAAATATCAAAATACAATAAATAAATCTATAATTCGTAGTAAGTATATAAAAAGTGTCACCAAATTGATGCCATATACGAAAATTACCTAAACCCGGACTCCCAAATCCAGAGACTCCCGGGTTGTAGTGCATTTTCAAATGAAAATAGCATCAACTAGTCATTATTGATGACATCATGTAAGTTTCCTTCACTAACACTTCAAATCAAATTAGGTACTACATATATAGTGGTAAGTTTTCTTCACTAACACTTCCTGTAAGCATCAACAAATATGTATTTTTTATTTATTTTCTCTTAAAAATTTGTGGAAATGAGTAAATCATTATTTGGACAATCAAAAAATCAAATATGTTGTATACGAAAATTACCTAAACCCGGACTCCCAAAACTATAAACTTTGGATTGTAGTGCATTTTCAAATGAAAACTAGCATCAACTAATCATTGTTGATGACTTCATGTAAGTTTTGTTCACTAACACTTCAAATTAAATTAGGCACTACATATATAGTGGTAAGTTTCCCCTACTAACACTTCCTGTAAGCATCAACAAGTATGCATTATTTATTTATTTTCTCTTGAAAATGAGTGGAAATGAGTATTCGGACCACCCATATATAAATCCAGAAACTCCGGGTTGTAGTGCATTTTTCAAATGAAAACTAGCATCAACTAGTCATTATTGATGACTTCCTGTAAGTTTCCTTTACTAACATTTCAAATCAAACTAGGCACTACATATATTGAAGTCTTGCCACTAACACTTTATACATCATCATAAGATCAAAATGTGGATATCACAAACTACTAATTAAGTAAACTTTATATATGTTCTTGATTACCATTGTAATCAAAAAAGCACCCAGTTTAATACATACACCCATCATCCCAAAAGCACCTAATTTAATAGATCGATCCATCATCCCAAAAGGTCACCAAGAGGCCAATTTAGTAGGAAACTAGCCTCAACATCTGACAAAAATATACTACTACTAACTAGTACTACTGATCGCTTCTTCTTCTCGCTCGCGTCATCATCCAAGCGGAGACGCTTCCTGCCGGAGGTCGCCACCTCCGTCTCATCGTCATCGTCATCGACCATAGGACACTCCTCCGACTTGTCGTCATGATCATCGACCACCGGCCACTCGTGTTGCGCAACATGCGCATTCTCCACCGGCCACGCCTGCATGCTCTGATCCTGTGGTGCCTGCATGCTCTGCTCCGGCGGCGCCTGCATGCGCTTATCGGCAAGCGCCTCCTCCTCCTCCTCCTCCTCCTCCTCCTCCTCCTCCTCGGAGTACCGCTCGAGCGGCTCCTCCCGATATTGTTGTAGAGCGATGAGCTCAGGATCATCGGACGACCCCGAGTTGTACGGGCCGTCGACGACCCTGTCATCGGTGCTGCCGTCGCTAAGGCCGTCGTGGCTCGATTCAGACTCCGAATCCCAGCTCCAAGCCATCTTCTTCTTCCTTGGCGTTTTTTGGGGAAATATGGGGAATTTATTTTCTGGAGAATGGTTGATAAGAAGGAGATAATGTTGAGATAGAATCGACTTGAATTTATAAGCCTATTCAGCCGTGTTTTAGATCCCTCAATAAAGCTGAACAAGTCACACCACCGGCGATTGCAATTCTGTAGGTTGCCGTTGTGACCTAGAGACTCCGAATTTTTCGGACCTCCCATAGTCAAACTAGCCGTTGTTGTTGGAATAAAATATAAAACAAATTCATATGCATAAATACATTTTGAAGGTTTAGAATTTGGAAAAAATAGGAACGTATGAAAACACTGTTTGTGTTTGCTATCAGGAATGTGTCCGTTTGTACGTGTGTCCCCGGCTAATCGGTATATAACTTACGTGTCTTCTGAAGTCTTTTAAAATATGTATATGTGGTTTTACTATCTATGAATTATTGTAAGGGTATTTATCGCAATTCAAATAACATCGATCCTTCTTATTGGAAAATTATTTATCAAGAATGCTGCGAAGTTTTTTACACGTTTCGTTGTAAGATGAAGCTTTGCTAGAGGAAAAGTACTTTAGATGCATGCATGATACTTCAAATAACATCTAAACTAGATGGGAAAATATTGATAAATCTAAACTAGTACTCCCACCATTTCTTAATTGGTCATGAGAAATCCGAATCAAAACTATTTTAATTTTTCTCCACGTGCATTTCTTAATTTTCATGCCAAAAACTATAGACACTATAGAATGGAACGAAGGAAGAAAGAAAAAATTATGTGTGATTGTATATAAAAAAACTTACTTGACATGATCACATGATTTAACTGATAAAACAAATTACTCAAGACATCCTATGCAGCTTACGGTTTATAGCCTAGAATTTAGGGTTCAGTGGTTTAGTTACCACTAAACCCTAAACCCTAAGCACTGCCGAGAATGCCGCTAGTGATTAATCATACAAATAAAATCATGTGGTTATGTTAAGTAAGTTTTTAATTTAATAACACAAAGAGTAAGTACTAGGACTTGAACTTGGGTGGGGTTAGACCACGCCTCTTCACCACTAGGCTATGCCTCACTTTGTGATCAAACTTGAGTAAAATATATTATGAATAACACATCGTGGCAAGACAGGCGCTGGGAATTTTGTTTAAAAAATTCTACAGAGAGCTTGTTTTTCAAACCACCTCCAGAAATAAATTATTAGAGGCCTAATCTTTGGGCCTTCGTCTTGCTTCTTATAGACGGCTCATAATTTGAACCATTGACAATAAGTCGATTTTTCAGGGGCGGCCTGGTTTTTTGCCCGCCTCTCGAATTATCAGAGTAATATATTTGTTTGAACCGCCTCCAAAAAGGTATTATTGGAGGCAGATGAATTATTGGCGGTGTTTTTTTTCACAAAAACCACCAGTGGAAATGGGTTTAGGAGGTGGTTCAAATTTTTTAGACAAAAACACACTCTGTGTGGATGCTACAAAGCCCGATTTTGTACTAG
This sequence comes from Avena longiglumis, assembly GCA_030063025.1. NCBI lineage: Eukaryota > Viridiplantae > Streptophyta > Magnoliopsida > Poales > Poaceae > Avena > Avena longiglumis. The sequence goes on along the minus strand of CP125974.1, from coordinate 446,332,050 downwards.
TGCCTGCAGCCTCTTCTCTCAGATCTCCTTGACAAACCACCCCTGCAGGCCATTGCCGGCATGCTCCTCTCGATCTCCTCGTCCCTTGCCGCCATCTTGCTCTGCCCCTCCCCCGAAAGTCGATACCACTGAGCGAGCTCCGTATGGCTCGTGGACATCCTTAACCTACCACGTGTGCCCCCACACACGCTCACCTCCGGACGCTTGCCTAATGAGGACGGCGGCGCTCCCTGCGGCGGATACATGTTTGGCGCGAGGGTAAGCAGCGGCGCCTGCCAAGGAGAACGGCGGTGCTCCCTGCAACGCCTGGCTTCGCTACATGTGGCAGGCGGCTTCGCACCTACGACACCCGGGTTTACTACAACGGCACGATAGTGCTGCTACAGTTACACGACGGCGTCGCTACAATGGGAGGCTATCCTTGCTACAGAGGCATGATGCGACTGCTACAATGGGGAGGACGACCTTGCTACATCAGCATGGTGCCCTTGCTACAGCGGCACAACACACTTGCTATAGATGGCACCCGAGTTTACTCCCGATGGTGCCCGACTTTTCTATCAGCGGCGCGACTGTTGTTGATGCAGGCATTAGCCGTCTTTGCTACAAGTGGAAAGCAACAATGCTAGAAGCAGAAGCCACCGGTGATACGATCTGCGGTGATGCTACGATGATCATATTCTCCAACGACGACCGTGGCTGAAGGAGGAGCCCTGATGCTGCCAACACCTTCTGCGGCCGCTACAAACACACGTCGGCAGTGCTACAAAGGGCAGGCACCTATGTTGCGAAGGGTCGTCATCGGGGCACTGATGCTACCAGAGAGGGGCACTTATCTTGGTTCGCGAGGGCGACAGTGCTGTCGGCGCAGGCGACGCGAGTCACCGGAACAAGGCGACGATTGTCAACACCCAGATTTTTAATCCTAGATGCCTGTTATGCCATACATCTCAATCCCAGGATTACCATTTTTGCGAGACATAACAGATTGGATATCACAGTTCATCATCCATTACAAACCATACATAAGGTCTTACAACAAATAAAGGATCTCATGATCCAGTATTAATACAATTCAAGTAGCGGAATAATGTAATAATAACGGTAGCGTGGACGAGACTCCATCTTCATGGTCACATGCAATGCTAACGATGGGAGATGATCTTAGTTGTCGTAACCTTCCTGCTGTTCGTCCTCCTGATAGTCCTCTTCATAGTCTGGCCACGGGAATAGCCAGGTACAAAGCCATGAGTACTCTTTAAGTACTCGCATACTAATACTAACAAGTGAATTGGTTTTGGGTAAGAAATACTAAGCTCTAGGTTGTTTTGCAAAAAGCCAGATTTACCTTAACTAGGTTCAGAAGCAAAGAAAGCTAGTTGAAAGTTTTATAACACCTAAGTGGGAACTTGAATTTCATAACATAACTCTGTTGTGGTCAAGTCAAAGTCATAAATCATTTCATAAGTCATTTTGAAAACATCTAACGACGGAACAGTATGGCCACTCCAACTTTCCGTAACCGTGGACGCGGCTATTCAGATAGTTTGACACTCTGCAGAGGTGGTACACTTTCACCACAATATTCGATACATCCGTTAGGAACAAATCCTGAATTCACCATACTCAGTATGCGGATAATCAATCCTAACATTTCAATTACACGCCCTAGTATAGGTACCTATCCTGTGAGTTTGGCCTCCCAACCATGACCAACTGTCATCTTGGGAACTGCACAGGTGGACAATCTTCACAAGGTAGCCTTAGCTCAAACCTTGACCGCAAGGGAACCCATACTAAGGTATATAAGTTTCTAGTCAAGCCCTACCCAATTTTCGGGTATTGTGGTTGTATGGTAAAATTGGAATGGTATCGCATCCAGACAACCATCAGTTTTATAAAGGGCTAAGGCTCATGCCTTAACATTTTCATCACCAAAAACATATGGTGTTCAAGAACACATGTCAAAACATTTCAGTAGAATGAATCATCATTCTAAGGTTTTCATAATCATTTTCACCAAGTATTCCCATCTAAAGTGATCAAGTTTTATGTTTAGCACTAGCAACTACAGGTGTGGGGTAAACACTAATGATGGGTGGTAAACAAGTGTAAATGATCTAAGTTCATTCTCATGCCTCAGGATGACATCAAGATTATCTAACTTAGGCCAAGTTTTATGCTCTTTATGCTACCTTCATATATCTTTCTAATATCTACAAGTCACTAAGTAAACTCAAATAACAGCTTTGATAAAGAAATAAAATACTAACCTTGCAAGTAAAACTAGAATTGGGTATCAAGTAGTGTAAGCTTGCTACCTCAACTTGTATAGTGAGGCTTTGCAAGGTTGCAAGTATAGGCTTGCCTTGTGCAAAGCAGTGGTTGAAGTTCTCCTCGGCTTCTTCCTCTTAGTATTCTCCTTCCTCCTCGTATCCTTGGTCGGTACTAGCGTCTATAAATAAATATGAGGTACACAATCACCACACAATACTTAACTACTTCTGTTTATCACACCAAGGTTTTCACTAGATGATCTAGCATCATCACAAACATTACAAAGATTAAAGCAAATAGTTTTATTTCCTTTATTTTAGAAAAGTAATTTCTACTCATTGAAAAACTACTTAAGATTTAATATTCTCTAACTAAAACATGGGATCATGTTGACACATATCATCACCACATATTCCAGTACATGGGAATGTGATTTAAAGTGGTGTCACAATTTAATAAGGTTTAACCCTTTTATTTTAATTAATTAAAGTGACTAGAATGTCCTACAAGGCATTCTTTTATTGCTTGACCATTATTTCTGCAAGTAAACCTATATATTTTTATATATTCAGAAAGGTCTTGTTAAATCTGATTTTTGAGAGTTGGAATCAACTCAAAAGCTTTCATGGTTGAATTTTGAAAAATGTTTGAATGCAGAAAAGCTTCTGCCTTGTTATTTTTACCATAGGATATCTACAAATCTAATTGGTTTGAATCCAACAGGCTTGGATTAAGGATTCCAGTACCCTCCTAACAAAATTGGTTTCATGAATTTTGGTTCAGTGAATCGAGCTGGGTTGATTTTTGAATCTAAGTACAGAACTGAGTTTGAAACTAAAAGAATAAACCTAAATTTGCATTACTGGGTCGCGCGGGGTGTTAACTGGGCCGGACCACGATGCACAGCGCGTACGCACGGGTGGGTTTAAGTGAACGACCCCACCAGTCAGCGAGACAGGGGGTGTGATGCGGTGATCCAGCATACCACTGCATGTGTAGTACACTATAGTCGTTGACATGACATCCACAGAACACCGTTCCGTAAATATCACATCCCTCAGAGTGGTACAACAGAAACATTGCGGGTCCATATTACAAAAATACACACATTATTATTATTACAATACCGTAAGTTCAAGACTTCCAAAAGATCCAACTTACAAACCAAAATATAAAGTGTTCAGCGGAAATTTAAAAGTAACAACTCCGACTAGTAGTGGGGATCAAAACTTATTCTATAGAGTTCATGCTGCTCAGCTCCGTTAGTTACTACTAACTAGATATTTAATTGTCCTTCTCATCGACACCATAGCGGATCTCGTAATCCACTCCTTCAACTCCTCCGGACAGATCAGGTTCCTCGTAGAACACGTCTTCTTGGCATTCGGCTGCATACATTGGCACGTCTTCGGGATCCTTAGTCTAAGCAAGGGATCAAAGGAAAGAATGAGTAACAGCGTTACCCAACAAGTTCATTATATGAAAGGTGGGAAGTTTGATGCTCTAACTACCACCTCGGATTATAAATCCTTGGTACTATGCAGTTTTTGTAAATCTTTCTTCAAAGATTTATTTTATTCTAAAAAACTATAACAATCAGCCTTCACAGGTCGACCAGAACTTTCATGGAGTTCCTTTCCTGCCGCTGTCAGAGCTCCTTCCTAATGAGGAGTAACAAGTTACAGTTCTTACACTCTGCAGAGGTGCGTTACTTTACCCATGAGAGATCAACTCCTTGTTGCACAATCGGGCGTACTTTCCCGTCCACAATTCCATGATGTGGGGCCTAGTAGTTGGTCCAAGCCAATCACTGCCCCATTCGCGACCCCGCATGCCTCCTTGGTGTACACCATGACCACATAATGAATTACGTCAATAGTTTGTACAAACCGTTAGATGCCAGAACTATCGTGGGACGATGAGGGTTCCCACCCATATGCTGCATATCCTCTATGAATTACCAATTAATATGCACGCTACGAGGATAAAAGCCACGACCTGCACATCCGGCTTCATGCGAGAGGAAGAAGATACAGCTGACTTCTCTGTCCCATTCCAAATCTCATGGCTAACGCATAATATACGGCGCTAGAATCACTGATGTCAGGGGTTATTAAGTCCATACTTGATCATCATTGTTGCAAGTAGAACCCTAAGTTCTATTGCTCCATTATATCACCACTTAGGATGATATCTATGATTTCTTTATTTATGAAAATAATATTTTCTTTCTTTTATAGCATATATGATAACACACAATTTGCAAATACTTTGATAAAGACTCTTCAAAGGACATGAGCAAGTGATGAACTTGCCTTGTGATGGCAAGGTAGTGAAGTCTGAGGCTTGCACTAGACCTTGAGCTTCTAGTTCTACAAAAACATCATTATTGCCCGGTAAGGACAATATTTAAAGAAGCAAAATGATTATGCAAGTAATGTAATGCATTATTTAATTTTATATGCATTTACCCTATATAAGGTGCCTTTTAATAAAGCATTTATAAATATTATTTTTTATATTTATTGCACATGTTGAATTATTTTAGTTTATTCCCTTTTTATTTGACTTTTATTGATTTAATAATTCTTTTAGGAATTATTAATTATACATCAAATTTATTACTAAATATTTATTTAGTATTTTTTATAGATACAATAATATTAATAAATAATGAAAGTGATTTTTATTTATTTTTATCACCTTTCAATAATTTTGTAAAATTCCATAAAGAATATATAAATTACAAAATTCTTATAAAAAATTAAATGTCCAAAATTTTATATTTTATTTTATTTGGACACAATGGATTATTGTGAATCCAAAAATATTTTAATTATAATTTTTGGACCTTTATTTTATTTTCTATAATTTTATTGAGGTTAGGGGCATTTTGGTCTTTTCCAATTGATCAAAAAGATTTATTAAACAACTTGGGCTGGCCTTTTGGGCCTATTGGGCCAGTGTGGCCCAATAGGGCAAGGTCAAAGTATCACCCCGAGGGGTTTTGGCCCACCCAACCCACTCTCTCTGCCTACCTCTCTCCCTCGACCCTATCCTCTCCTCCTCTGACTCGACCCTGTGGCCGGCAATGCCACCACCGTCGATTCCCGCCGCCGTCGGCCGTTTTGGCCGTCGCCATGGTGTGAGTTGGGGTTTTCGACGATGCTCGTTTGTTCTATCCAATTGGATTTGACCCTGGGCTTCCCCGTGGCCAGGTCTACCTCGTTCCCGAACCCTAAGGTTAAGGAAAGGTGATGTCGCCGCCGTCGCGATCCAGCCTGCGGTGGTGTCTTTGAGGGCTCATGTCTTTGCGCCCTTGTGGTGGTGCAGGTGCAGGCCCTGGGTGCTCCCTGTGCCGCCACGGTTCGTCGGCCAATCTACTTTCTCTTTGATTCGTCAGCGAGGACCTTGGGTAAGTTGCTTTTGTGGTCCTTGTTCATGCAATTACCATGAATCACTCGATGTGTGCCTAGTGGCTTCTCATGCCAAGTGACTATGTGTTGATTAGGGTCCATCTCTGGATTAGGGTTCTTGCTCTGATTAGGGTTCATAACCCCCTGTTGATCATGTCCATGATCCTATGCTAGTGTTTCTATGAAATCCCTAATTGGATTATGTTGTTGATCTGAGAATTTGCTCTACTGTCAGAATGCTTATGCTGACAGTGGTTTCTCTCAGTGGTTGCTTACTGTAATTATAATGCTAGGCTTGTATGAGATTGTACATACTGAATCAAATCATTACATATAATGATTTTTGTCGATGTATATATGAATTTAAGGTTGATTCCTGGCACTTGGCTTCAGGAAAATGATATTTATTGGTTTGTCCCTATTATCTGTGCGAACTAAGCAAAGATTGGTTTTAGCTCATTAAGAAATTGTGAAAGGGCATTTATTGTCATAATCACTTTTGGTGTTCGTTAACAACAAGTAGATCATTTTACAGTTTGTTATTGTCCACAGGTTCGTATTATCATAGATAAACAGCACCCTCACTCTTGGGAAAAGACCACATTCATATGCCTTTGTCGAAACTCAGACCGGAGTCTCGATGCCAAGACCGAGTCTGGTGGTCCGAGTTCTGATTCGCTCCGGTGGTGCCTCCCAGGGTCTAGCTGGGACAGTCTGACTAGGGGTCCGGAGTCTGCACCGGAGGTAGCTCCGGAGTCTCCGGACTTGGTTCTGTCCGGAGTCTCCGGTGTTGGAGGGGGCTGCCTATAAAAAGGGACCCTTATCTTCTTCCTCCAGTTGCTCGAGCTGCTCAAGAACACCAACCCCATTAGAGCCACCAAATCTACAAGATCTCTTCATCCAACCATCCAAAGTCATTGATCTTTGGAGAATCGAAGGAGGAGGCCTTGATTTACATCTTCACCAAGAGAGATCTTCAATTTCCCCTCATTCACTTGAGGGCCCCCAAGCTCTAGTGTTTCTTTGGAAACCCTAACTTTGATTTGGTTCTTACAAGCTTGTCTTTGATTTGTCTTGACAGCTTGCTTGTATTTTGGAGCCTCCAATTCAGTTGTGGATGTGTGCCCCGAACTTGTTGTAAAGGTGCCGCCTTCCACCTCGAAGGTTGCCGATATAGTGGAAGGTGAATCGAGCCCGTTGGGGTGAGGTTCATCAGAGAACAAGGGAGGCCTCTCGTGGCGTTGGTGGTTTGAAACCACCCCCTCTCCAAACGTAGATGTACTTCCCCTCAAAAGGAAGGAACTACGGGAAACAAATCCTTGTGTCTCCGCGTCCACTCACTTGGTTACTTCTATCCTTTACCGCACTTTACTTACTTGTTCTTGCTTAGTGTTGTGTTAGCTTGTGCTTGTTTGACATATAGGTAAATTCACCATAGTTGCATATTCTAGAGAATTTACCTTTCTTGTCAAACCCTAATCTAAAAAAGAGTAAAATTTGAAGTAGCACCTATTCACCCCCCTCTAGGTGCCCATACGATCCTTTCAATTGGTATCAGAGCCTCGGCTCTTTATTTGGGCTTTACCGCCTAAGATAATATGGGTAGCCAAGAAGAGGATGGTGGTAGTGAGCCGACCCCGGTGACCATGGAAGATCTCAGAAACTTGGAAACAAGATTGAGCTCTTCCTTGGTCAACAAAGTCAATAAGATGCTTGAGCAACTTCTCAAAAACAAAGATGGCTCATCACGCCCATCTCCTCAAGAGGATCTACCATCCGTTGTACCTAAAGGGAATACATCGGTATCCCCCGAGGGTATGGTGGTAGGGGGCAAACTAGACAACGCTAATTCCTCCACACAACTTGATGTGGGGAAGGGTGAGCACCGTGATTCTTGGTACTCTCCCGATCCTCCCGTCCCTCACCCTCATGTGTACAATAGAGCTGACCCACCTAAGCTAGAAGAGTCTGCTACTTTTGCTCAATAGCAATCACTAATGAGAACTCATGTGCGCAGCTCTTGCATTGAACTATGGAACATCATCGAGCATGGACTCTTTATTGGAGATCCAAACAACTTGACAAGAAGAGAGATTGTCAATATTCAACTCAATGCCACTGCTTTGCATATGATTCAACAAGGATTGGGAACAAAGGATTACCCACACATCGAGCACTTTAGCATTTCCAAGGAAGCTTGGGATGCTCTCACTGTGTTGTTTGTTGGAAATGAGAGTATGAGGAGGAACCGATATGATGCTCTAAGCAATGAAGCCGAAGGCTTCTACATGAAAGAAGGTGAAGATCATGAAGACATGTACCGAAGGCTCAAGACCACTGCCACCGCTTTTAGAAATGTGGGTGCCTCACATGTGGATGATGCATGGATAAAAAGGAAATATGTGAGTGCACTCATGCCTTTTGAGCCCACCGACTTGAAGAGTCTACAAGGAAGACACAACTACCATCTCATGACCTCAAATGAAGTTATGCAAGAGATGGCCTCTTTCAAGGTTGCCACCAAGAATGCCAAAGATGTCCATGCTCGTGCCCTTGGTATGAGCAATGTTGTCAATGTTGCATTAAAGGCCAAAGTTTTGGACCATGGGTATGAAGATGATAGTGATGAAGGGCCTTCCATGGACCACCCCGATGAAGTCAAGTCATAGTCCATATATGGCCTTCTATGCAAAGAACTTTTGGAAGAACCCCGCCAAGGCCAAGTTGGAAATGCAAAGAAAAAGCAACCCAAATGGGAAAAGAGAAAATACAACGAGATTGAGAACTTGCTTCAATTATGGTGACCGCTATCACTTTGTAGCAAGTTGTGCCTATGAAAAGAGAGAAGATCATGGGGGTAAGATTGTGTTGAAGAAGACTCTCAAGGCACCTTACAAGAAACCTTTGATCAAGAAGAATCCCATCAACAAGAAGTCGGGAGAAATTGTCTTGATCACTCATGAAGAATACTCCTCCGACAATGAAGATGATGAAGATGAGGAAGAGGAAACTTCGCATGGTGTGGCTGCTCTAGCCACCACCTCTACTCTGACATTCTCACTCTTTGATTCTCCAAATGAGAACTATCCCACCAAGAACGTCACTTGCCTTATGGCAAGAGGAACGGAGGTATCCTCATCATCCCACTCTACTCCCTTAGATAATGATGAACTTGATGATGAGATGTCTCTTGATGTTAAAAAGGAATTAACTGACTTTGATGAGTTTATGACTAACCTAGAAGGAGATGCCAAGTTACACTTTGAAAACATCCTAGATCAACTTTCACATACTCAAGAGCTTCTAGATGTAAGATGTAAACTTGGGCATGAACACATGATTGAGCTAGAGGCTTTAAACAATGCTCTAGAAGAAGAACAAGAAACTAGATTATCACTTGAGTTAAAACTTGAAGGGCTTGATGAGGCCAATGACAATATTGTTAACAAACTCATCAAAGAGCGTGATCATGCTATTGCTAAATACAAAAGTGCTAAAAAGGACAAGATTGAGTTTGGTGTGGTTCATGAAAAACTTGCCGAGGACTTTAGGTTGCTTAACAAGGCCCACAAGGCTTTGGAGAGTGAACTCTTGTAACTCACAAAGTCCCATGAAACGCGTCAAACTCAATTGGCCAATATTCCTTCACCTAGTAACTTCATTCCATCTAGTAGTACAACTATTCTTGAAGAGAATGCTAGGTTGAAGGGGGAGATTGCTAAGGCCACATTTCCACAAGGCAACAAGTCCATTGATGATCTTTTGAGTAAGCAAAGGCCTAGTGGTGATAAAGGGGGCATTGGATTTGTCTCCAATTATAAGAAGAAGAAGAACAACAAGAAGAAGAAGTCCAAGCCCACACAAGAAAATAACAAGGCCATTGTGGGTAGTAAGACCACAAGTGGTAAAACTATGTCTCATGATGACTTTGCGGGTAGTGCTAACCCTCACTATGTTCTAATGTGTGATTATTATGGTGATGTTTATGCACAATATGTTGGTCCATTTGATGGTTATATTGCTTGGTCTATTTGGGTTCCCAAGACCCTTGTTGCTAACAAAAGAGGACCCATTGAAAAATGGGTACCTAAAAATTAGCTTGATCTTTTGTAGACTTATGCTTCCGGAGGGTCAAAGTGGGTGCTAGATAGTGGTTGCACAAGTCATATGACCGGAAGCTCATCTATTGTCAAGGACTTAAATCCAAATGATGATCAAATCACCGTGACTTATGCCGACGAGTCAAAATCTAAGGTATTGGGTTTTGGCAAAGTTGTGGTTGCTCACGACATTACACTCGTGAACATCATGCTTGTTGAGACCCTTGGATACAATTTTCTTTCAGTCTGTGCTCTTGGAAAGATGGGTTTTTCCGTATTTATACATAATGAGCTTGTGGTCCTCATGTGGAGCAAGTCTCTCAAGGTCGCTTTCGTTGGGTATGTCGAACATGACTTGTATGTGGTGGACTTTTCGGGGCAAGCCACTACAAGTGCGATGTGCTTATTCGGAAAGGCCGATGTGCGTTGGTTATGGCATCGCCGACTGGCCCATGTCAATATGAGAACTTTGCAAAGTCTCCACAAGGAGGGCCATATTTTTGGACTAAAAGAAAATGTTTCCTTTGCCAAAGATCGTGTTTATAGGGCATGTGTTCTAGGGAAGATGCATGATGCTCCTCATAAGCCTAAGAACCGCAATAAGTCCACCAAGATCTTTGAGCTCCTCCACGTGGACCTCTTTGGTCCTCCATCTCATGCAAGTCTTGGTGGGAAGAAATATTGCTTGGTGATTCTTGATGACTTTTCAAGATACTCTTGGGTTTATTTCTTCAAATTGAAGAGTGAAACTCAAAAGACCTTCATCGACTTCATCAATTTGGTCCAAAGGCAATACAATGTTCCCGTGTTGATCATTAGAAGCGACAACGGCACCGAGTTCAAGAACTACACCTTGAATGATTTCCTTAGTGCTGAGGGGATTAAACATCAATATTCCGCTGCATACACCCCTCAACAAAATGGCGTGGCCGAAAGGAAGAACCGAACTCTTATTGAGATGGCTAGGACCATGTTGGCGGAGTTTAAATCTCCATACAACTTTTGGGCCAAAGCCATTTCCACTGCTTGCCATGCTTCTAACCGGCTCTACCTCCACAAAGAAATCAACAAGAATCCATATGAAATTCTTACCGTAACAAGCCCAACATATCTTACTTACGGGTGTTTGGTTGTAAGTGTTTCTATCTCATAAAAGGTGTTCGTTTGTCTAAATTCGAGTCTAAATAATTAGAGGGTATTTTTGTTGGCTATGGTCTCGAATCTCACACTTATAGAATCTATGATAAGCTCTCCGGAGCCGTCATAGAATCTTGTAGTGTGACCTTCGAAGAATATGATGGTCCCCAAGGGGGCGTGTTGATGCTTGTGATGCAGATGATGAAATGCCTCAGGATGCCATAGGAAGAATGGGTGTGGGATATATCCGCCCCGTTGAGGAACCCCTTATGGCGGATCGAGAAGTTCATCGACTTCATCAATTTGGTCCAAAGGCAATACAATGTTCCCGTGTTGATCATTAGAAGCGACAACGGCACCGAGTTCAAGAACTACACCTTGAATGATTTCCTTAGTGCTGAGGGGATTAAACATCAATATTCCGCTGCATACACCCCTCAACAAAATGGCGTGGCCGAAAGGAAGAACCAAACTCTTATTGAGATGGTTAGGACCATGTTGGCGGAGTTTAAATCTCCATACAACTTTTGGGCCAAAGCCATTTCCACTGCTTGCCATGCTTCTAACCGGCTCTACCTCCACAAAGAAATCAACAAGAATCCATATGAAATTCTTACCGTAACAAGCCCAACATATCTTACTTCCGGGTGTTTGGTTGTAAGTGTTTCTATCTCATAAAAGGTGTTCATTTGTCTAAATTCGAGTCTAAATAATTAGAGGATATTTTTGTTGGCTATGGTCTCGAATCTCACACTTATAGAATCTATGATAACCTCTCCGGAGCCGTCATAGAATCTTGTAGTGTGACCTTCGAAGAATATGATGGTCCCCAAGGAGGCGTGTTGATGCTTGTGATGCAGATGATGAAATGCCTCAGGATGCCATAGGAAGAATGGGTGTGGGATATATCCGCCCTGTTGAGGAACCCCTTATGGCGGATCGAGAAGAACTATGCTCCACTCAAGTGGAGCCCTCATCTTCACAACCTCAACATGCTCCATCCACCGAAGAGGACATTTACTCAAGCCAAAGACAAGTGGACCTTCAACATGGTGATCAAAGTGTCAAATCTAGTCAAGGGGAGCTTGGTCCATTCGACGGATTGTCAAGTGGTGCCAAGTGAATTTGTCAAGGAATATCCATACAAGCTGCTTTGAGACAAGCTAAATCGACGCTAGAAGAGCACTTGATCAAGACCAAGGTCAATCTTTGCCTCCCAATGTATAAGATGACTCCAATGATGATCAAGGTCAAGATGATGGTCAATACGAGGATCAAAATGACGAAGAGTGTCCCCCAAGAAACAACACGGATATCCACGCTCGTCGCGAAGCTAGAAAGGAAAGAATGTTGGAAATAAGAGATCACACTCTACAAAATGTAGTTGGTGATCTAAAAAAAGGTATTTCCACAAGAGCACAATTGAAGAGGTTTAGTGAACACCAAGCACACATCTCCATGATTGAACCAAAGGAAGTGTGGGAAGCCTTTGAAGATTCGGATTGGTTAGAATCTATGCACAAAGAACTCAACAACTTTGAGAGAAACAAAGTATGGAAGTTAGTTGAGAAGCCAAAGGATTGCCGCAATGTTATTGGAACAAAGTGGATATTCAAGAACAAGCAAGATGAGCATGGAATTATAGTAAGGAACAAGGCTAGATTGGTTGCACAAGGGTATTCTCAAATTGAAGGGATTGATTATGGAGAGACTTATGCGCCCGTGGCTCGCCCTGAGTCCATCCGTATCCTTCTTGCTTATGCGGCACATCATAACTTTAAGTTGCAACAAATGTATGTATAAAGTACATTTCTTTATTGTCCATTAAATGAATTGGTATATGTTAAGCAACCCCCGGGATTTGAGGACCCCAAATTCCCAAACCATGTCTACAAACTTGATAAGGCGCTCTATGTGCTCAAGCAAGCCCCACGCACGTGGTATGAGCACCTTAGAGAGTTATTGTTTGACTGTGGCTTTGAGGTTGGGAAAATCGATCCCACTCTTTTTACTAAGAGGGTCAATGGGAAGCTTTTTGTATGCCAAATATATGTTGATGATATTATCTTTGGCTCTTCTAACAAAGCTTTTAATGATGAATTCTCAAAGCTTATGACTAGTAGGTTCCGGATGTCTTTGATGGGGGAGTTGAGAGTATTTCTTGGTTTTGAGATCAAGCAAGTTAGAGGAGGGACATTCTTAAATCAAGCCAAGTATACTCAAGATATGCTCAAGAGATTCAAAATGCAAGATTTAAATGGAGCTCCTACTCCCATGGCTACAAACACGCATATAGAACAAAATCCAAATGGTAAAGATGTGGATCAAAAGGTATACCGGTCTATGATTGGTTCTTTGCTTTACATTTGTGCATCTAGACCCGATATTGTGTTGAGTGTAGGTGTGTTTGCAAGATATCAAGCGGCTCCTAAATAAAGCCATTTAATGGTGGTCAAGAGAATCTTTCGATATTTGGTTCATACCCCATTTTATGGTCTTTGGTATCCTCAAGGCTCAACATTTTCTCTTTGTGGATACACGGATTCGGATTGGGCGGGTGACAAGGATGATAGAAAATCAACATCCGGGGCTTGCCAATTCCTTGGTAGGTCCTTGGTATGTTGGTCTTCCAAGAAGAAAAATTGTATATCTCTCTCCACCGACGAAGCCGAGTATGTGGCAGTTGCTAGTGCTTGCACCCAATTGCTATGGATGAGGCAAACTTTAAAGGAATACGGTGTCCATTGTGACAAAGTGCCTCTTCTATGTGACAATGAAAGTGCCATCAAGATTGCCTACAACCCGGTGGATCACACAAGGACAAAGCATATTGAGATTCGCCATCACTTCATTAGAGATCATGTTGCTCGAGGTGATATTGATCTATCATATGTATCAACCAAATATCAACTTGCCGATATCTTCACGAAGCCACTTGATGAAGCAAGGTTTTGCTACTTGAGGAATGAACTAAATATCGTAGATTCAAGGAGCTTGACTTGATATTCTTGCACCCTCACCTATGTTTCATCTCATATTTGGTTTAGGTGTAGGCATGGATATAGGGGGAGTGCGGTCCTAATTGATTGGACCATCCCTCCCCCCATTATGCCCAAAGCAATCAAAATCATTCCTCTTAATATCATTTAGTGATATGTGAGCTTAATGACGAGTTTTGGTAATGGACCCAAGATATATCTTAGTGGTGCCAAGCCAAGTATACTCAAATATGGTGGCCTAGGCCACCGCCCTCTCTCATTTGAGAGGTTTGCACTTACTCATGTTTGTCATTTGCTTGATTCTAGTCTCTTGGAGCTTTTCTGAACATTTTTTTAATCCCTATGGCTCTTGTTGGTTCTTCACAGTTTGATGTCTCAACCCAAGCCCTTTTCCCTATCTTAAAAAAAACCATCTATCTCTCATATATGTCCCCAAACACCTTTCCTGAAACTTTTGGTCGAGGAGGACCGGAGTCTCCGGTGTACAAACACCGGAGTCTTCGGTGTAGGCCGGAGTCTCCGGTCCAGACGGTTTCTGTGACTTAAAGTGGGGGGTCGGGGTGAACTGGGAAAATAGTTCACCACTCTTCACCCCGTCCCCTACCTCCAACCCCGTCGCCCCCTCTTCCAAAAATCCTCCCCGAAGGTCAAGAAGCCCTCGGGATCCGCCGTGCCGCCGGCCAACCTTCCCCTCTCCTCCATTGGGTCATTCCCACCGAAGGAATTGATCCCATGGACAGATCTAGTACCTCTCCTCTATTTTTCTCCTAGGGTTCATCTCTAGATGTGTTTTTGAGGATTGTTGCTGATTTGTCCATTGGAATCACTTGTTTGCGTGAACTCTAGTACTTTAGCCTTGTTGCATTGCCCGATCTACTAAATTCACCCTCACCATCGTCTTCCCATCTAATACCTGAGCCTCCTGACCGGAGATTCCGGACTTAGGTCCAGAGACTCCGGTCCAGGCCGGAGACTCAGTTCCCCAGGACCGGAGACTCCGGTGTTGGGTGAATCAAAATAGTCCAGAAATGCATCAAATCTCTTGTACTGCATCTTTGGGACATATATACTCATCTCCATGCTATCTCCCTCACTGCTATTCACAGGTGATGGTTCTAGTCGTCCTCGTCATACTAAGGCCAAGTCCCAAAGGGGCAATCCTCGCTATGATGAAGCTCAGGGTCAGTTTATCGTGCCTCCGTCCAACCGGAAACAGGGGGCACGTGATGCACCTTACATGAAGAGGGATCATGAGAGGGCTGAACGGGAGGACCGTGCCAAGAGGGACAAGTATGACAACCTGCAGACCTTAGCCAAAATGTCTAAGGAGGAGTACCGTGAGCTGAGAAAGACATATTTCTATGCGCTGCCTCGTACCAGTGAGGACCCTCGTTACTGGAGGAAAGAACAGGCTGTGTTCATGAAGGATTTGTATGGTGTACTCACCAGATCACCTATCCGCCCTCAGAAGTTCATGAGTGTTGAGAAAATGCGCCAGAGCCCTTACTTCAATGATGCCCTGTGGATATGTGAGAAGCTGGGTCTCTACAGCTTGATGGAGCTGCGTGAAGACTACAGTGTCCATCTTGTCCAGCAGTTCTATGCCACGGTTGTGTTTGGGACTGACCTTGACAGGACCATGGTGTGGATGACTGGCACCACTCGCTGCACGTCTACATTTCATGACTTTGCCAACGTCATCTTTGAGACCTTTCATGGTGTATCTACTCCTATGGGGCTGCGCATGCACTCAGTAGCTTTGGGTGAGAACAAGTTGAAGCTGGCACCTCTGTATGATGGTGGTGTTGTGGGGGGTTCCAAGGGACTCAATACCCTCTACAACCTTATGCTGAGGATTTTTCGTCACACTATTGCTCCAAGTGCTGGAAATGATGATGCTATTAGGGGTGGGCTTGTCAACCTCCTGTACCATACTCACCGGATCTTCAATGTTGGACCTGAGGCTGATGCTGCACCTATTGATGTGATGGACTTCATTTTCGAGGAGATGTTCCATGCCATCCTCTACAAGAAATCTCCTCCATATGCACCCTTGGTGATGAGGCTCATCAACTCCCAGGAGCATGATTCTCCACATGGCATACCACCACACCTCACTGAGCACACTCTGGTCTCTCTGCAGCAGAAGGGCGCATGGGGCCTGCTCCAAGGCGTCTCTATGGGGATGATGATGAGGAGATTGAGACGGAGAGGGCTCCCTCCCCACCTAGAGTTCGGAGGAAGAATTCCTCCAGTGCCCCTATTCCTACCATGACTCGAGACTATGTGCATGAGAGGGTCAAGAAGGCCAGATTTTGGGAGAGGACCCTTTGTTGCATGAATGTCGACATTCGCAAGCAGCAGCATGCATCCTACCAAAGAAACCGCCGCATTGAGAAGCTCCTCAAAGAGATCAAGGAACAGGGTGCTGATGATAATGAGGAAGATGAGGATGAATACAATGATGAGCATGGGGCTCAGCCTTCCACAGAGTCTGATCATACACTCTCATTTGGGGCATGGAATGCTCAACAGGATAGTCTGGTGGATTGGAAGACGTTTGTTGATGTCACCTCAGGGTTTGGGTACCAGGGTACTTCTTCTTCTCGCCCTCACGGCAAAGGGCCTGCTGTCCCTGAGGATGATGATGACGATGACTATGACCAGGATGAGGGTGACCAGGAGGAGGATGAGGATGACGAGGATGACGAGGATGACGAGGATGACGATGACTACTGAGTTGTTGGGCGCTATTCTAGGTATTTTTCCTTTTTCGGCGTTTCGATGCCAAAGGGGGAGAAGACATTCTCATCGGTTTGCATGGGATTTGGGATTTGCGACTACCTGCCTTTATTTGCCTTTTATTTGGATATTCGAACTTGAACTTTATGTGTGCTATCTGATGTTCTTATGTGTGTCTATGACTATGTGCTTATGTGCACCACCTATTGTAACTCATGTGAGATCTATGTGTGCTATCATTGATATTATCTTCCTTACATGATTTACTTATTATCTTGCTGCACATAGTCAGGGGGAGCCACATTTATATGTTATTCCATGCAAATCACTTGTTGTCATCGAACACCAAAAAGGGGGAGATTGAAAGGGCATTTATTGTCATAATCACTTTTGGTGTTCGTTAACAACAAGTAGATCATTTTACAGTTTGTTATTGTCCACAGGTTGGTATTATCATAGATAAACAGCACCCTCACTCTTGGGAAAAGACCACATTCATATGCCACTGTTCTGGAAACTCCAGACCGGAGTCTCCGGTCTGCCAAGACCGGAGTCTCTGGTGTGGTCTGGAGTTTCCGGTTCTGGCTCCGGTGGTGCCTCCTAGGGTCTGGCTGGGACAGTCTGACTAGGGGTCCGGAGTCTGCATCGGAGGTAGCTCCGGAGTCTCTAGACTTGGTTCTGTTCGGAGTCTCCGGTGTTGGAAGACCGGAGTCTCCGGTGTTGCTGGGGCAAGATTGGCCTGGGTCAGTCAGATGGGCAGTCTGAAGGCTGGTCCGGAGATTGCCGGAGTCTCTGGTCTGACTTTTCTACAACGGTCAGAAAATGGTTCGTGGATGGGGCTGCCTATAAAAAGGGACCCTTATCTTCTTCCTCCAGTTGCTCGAGCTGCTCAAGAACACCAACCCCATTAGAGCCACCAAATCTACAAGATCTCTTCATCCAACCATCCAAAGTCATTGATCTTTGGAGAATCGAAGGAGGAGGCCTTGATTTACATCTTCACCAAGAGAGATCTTCATTTCCCCCTCATTCACCTGAGGGCCCCCAAGCTCTAGTGTTTCTTTGGAAACCCTAACTTTGATTTGGTTCTTACAAGCTTGTATTTGATTTGTCTTGACATCTTTCTTGTATTTGGGAGCCTCCAATTCAGTTGTGGATGTGTGCCCCGAACTTGTTGTAAAGGTGCCGGCTTCCACCTCGAAGGTTGCCGATATAGTGGAAGGTGAATCGAGCCTGTTGGGGTGAGGTTCATCGGAGAACAAGGGAGGCCTCTCGTGGCATTGGTGGTTTGAAACCACCCCCTCTCCAAACGTAGACGTACTTCCCCTCAAAAGAAAGGAACTACGGGGAACAAATCCTAGTGTCTCCGCGTTCACTCCCTTGGTTACTTCTATTCTTTACCGCACTTTACTTACTTGTTCTTACTTAGTATTGTGTTAGCTTGTTTAACATATAGGTAAATTCACCATAGTTGCATATTCCAGAGAATTTACCTTTCTTGTCAAACCCTAATCTGAAAAAGAGTAAAATTTGAAGTAGCACCTATTCACCCCCCCTCTAGGTGCACATACGATCCTTTCAAATTGTCCTTGTGATACCATTGTATTCTGGCACACAAGTGATTGGGTTTTTATTTCTAGGCTTAGCTTGATAATGCTTGTGATTAAAACTGATAAGATGATATGGAAGCTTTTATTAACTTTCCTGCCTATGATGTTGGTCTAAGGATTTAATTCCTAGTTAGCTAAGCAAATAGTTTGTTTGAAACTTATAGGATTAGAGGTGCTACTCTCTTTGAGAGATGTGCCCTGATCTGATAAGATCAAATGAAGAATGATCTAAGTTGCAAAAGTAACACTGAACTCAGTGATGTTGGTCTGAGAGTTCAGTGCTTGTGGTTGAGCTTGATTTCTTATCCTTATACTTGAAATATCTAGGATAGATTCACCTCTCTTGGGTGATTATTGAGAGATTATTTCATAAAGCAACACATGCTTTTGTTTAGATAATATGATGAAATCATGTGATGGTTTTATGAGGCTCACCACAAAATTTGATGTTGGTGTAGTAGATTGATGATGATCTTGATCTTGATCTTCTTTTGCTGGGCTCCTGAGCTTGCCTGCTCCTCCTAGCTCCTGGGCTTGACCTTGTTGTCCACCAGATTCATCCCCCTCCTTATGTCACCATCCAGGTGATGTTTGGGTTGATCTGGGTGGTTTGGTTTGGCTGCTGTCTACACTTGTTGTTCTTGTGTGATGTATAGTGGAGTGATGCACTAGTGCTTTCCCCACGGTTGTGATGTGGTTTTGTGTGATTTGGCTGTGCTTGTGAGGTCGACAGCACACCCTTTGCATGCTGGTGTGTGTCCAGCTTGTGTGCCTGCTATGCACTTGTGGATAGGTTCAGAATTTTTGAACTTACCATTACCAGCTTACTTTCACCTGGCAGGTGAATTGATCCCTTTTGGCTGTCATTTGCTTTCTGGCTTTGAATTTATGAAAGATGATATCTTTCATATTGGTGAAACTTGCCCCTTTATAACATTTCTCAATGATGAGTTTGTCAAGTGCACCTCACTGACATCTGAGAGAAATATACTAACACTAATCTTATTTTGTTTCTATTTAATCTTTGTTTTGCAGGTACAAAGATAAAGATGAAGATTTAGTGTAGATTTAGATATAGGATAGTTAGTAGATATACAAATGTAATTTTCTTATTCTTTTGTAATTTTTCTTTTATAATTCTTGTAATCTTTATTTTGTTCATTTGTAATAAAGATTATATATTTATTAATAAACAATATTCTTATTCTTTACTCTTTTATAAATTGTGAAGTTTGGAATAACTTCAGTAGGTTACATTCTTTGTAACTTGTTTATATATATGAAATGAATTTCATATTCAATATTGTTTTTAGATAAGATTTAAGTTATAATACTTTTCTCTTAATTAATTTAAGATTCAAATCTTATATCAAAATCATTTAAATTATAAAACACTTAGGTTTAAAATCCAAACTCATTTCAAAACACACATAATTCCTTCAAGATCATATCAAAGTTTATAGCAATCCTCCTTTAAGACTAAACCTAATCTCAAAGCAAGAAAGAAACATTGATCACTCAAGGTTTTATTTGGCGAAAATTTTACCCACATTTTCACAAATGAATGCATGCAACAATTCATATTCCTAAATCTACCCTTCGTTAGGTCCTATATGCTGGGATGTTACAGACTTCCCCCCTTAAATTAAACTTCGTCCCGAAGTTTGTGGAGATGTACCTGAATAGTTCTGGATAAGCTTTTCTTAAATCATATTCCTTCTCCCATGTGGCTTCTCTCTCAGGGTGATGTTCCCATTGTACCTTGCATTATTTGATTGCTCTGTTCCTCAATCTTTTCCAGTTTTCTTCCATAATCTTGCAGGGCTTTTCAATATAAGTCAGGTATGCTTGTAGTTCTATCTCTTGATGTGTTATTGCATCATCTGGAACTTTCAAACATTTGCGAAGTTATGACACATGGAAAACATTATGCACTTGAGCCAATCTTGATGGTAACTCTAAAGAATAAGCTATAGTTCTGTTTTGACTCAGTATCTTGAATGGTCCGATATATCTTGGACTCAATTTTCCTTTAACTTCGAATCTTTTTACTCTTTTCATTGGACTTACTTTCAAATAGACCATATCTCCCACTTCTGGATGCCATGATCTTCGACTTTGATCCGCATAACTTTTCTGCCTGCTTGGGATATTTTTAGTCTATCCCTGATCTTATCAATGATGTCTTGTCTCTCCTTGATATAATCTGGTGCAAATTTTTTGCTGCTTCCAGGTTCATACCAACATATTGGTGATCTACACTTCCTTCCATACAGAATCTCATATGGGGCTGCCTTCAGACTACTCTGATAGCTATTGTTATAAGAAAATTCTGCCAATGGTAGGTGATCTTCCCATGTTTCTCCAAAATCTAGTGCACAAGCTCTCAACATGTCTTCTAGTATTTGATTTGTTCTTTCAGTTTGACCTCCTGTCTCATGATGATATGCCGTGCTGAAATCTAACTTTGAACCAAATGCTTCATGCAATTGCTTCCAAAATGCTGAAGTAAACACTGATCCCCTATCAGTTATTATCTTTTTGGGTACTCCATGCTTACTTACTATCTCTTTAACATATACTTCAACTAACTTCTCGACATTATCCTTTTGATTCACTGGAACAAAATGTGCACTCTTAGTGAGTCTATCCACAATTACCCATATCATATCCTTCCTTTTTGGTGTCATAGGTAATCCTGTAATGAAGTCCATACCTATTTACTCCCATTTCCATTCAGGAATTTCTAAGGGTTGTAATGGTCCTGCTGGACTTTGATGTTAAGATTTCACCCTTTGACAAGTATGGAATTTAGATACATATTTAGCAATATCTCTTTTCATGTTATTCCACCAGAATAGTTCTTTCAAATCCATATACATCTTAGTACTCCTTGGATGTATAGAATATGGGGTATCATGTGCTTCTTTGAGTATGATATTTCTGATCTCAGTCACATCTCGAACACATAGGTGATCTTGGAACCATAAAGATCCATAATCTCCAAGGCGAAAAACTGATTTTTGCCCTTGAGATATCCTCCGAATTTCCTCAGCAATAAAAGGATCTTCTTCCTGATGTCTAACAATTTCTTGCTTAAGATCACTGTCCTACTCTGCCACTACCTGCAAAGTCGCTAATCCTCCAAGAACCTATGTTCTGATGAATTGAAGTTCTAATCTTTCCAAATCCATTTGTAACTCTTTTGGTAACTCCCTATTGCTTGGCTGAATATCTGCACTCTTTCTGCTTAAAGCATCTGCTACAACATTTGCTTTCCATGGGGTGTAATTGATTGTTAAATCATAATCCTTGATTAATTCCAACCAACGCTTTTGTCTCATATTTAATTCCTTTTGAGTGAAGAAGTACTTGAGACTTTTATGGTCAGTGTATAACTCACATCTGGCTCCATAAAGAAAATGTCTCCATCCTTTCAGTGCAAAGACCACTGCTGCTAATTCTAAATCATGAGTTGGATAGTTGACTTCATGTGGTTTCAATTGTCTTGAACCATAAGCAATCACTTTCTGATCTTGCATTAATACACAACCCAAACCTTCTTTTGATGCATCACAATATATAGTGAAATCCTTCCCTGTTTCAGGAACTGCTAAGATTGGAGTTGTGGTTAATCTAGTCTTCAACTCTTGGAAACCTTCTTCACACTTCTCATCCCACTTAAATGGTGTATTCTTCCTTAATAATTTGGTCATTGGTCCGGCTATTTTGGGGAAACCTTCAATGAATCTCCGATAATAACCAGCCATTCCTAAGAAACCTTGAATTTGCTTCACATTGGTCGGTGCAGTCCACTCTAGTACCGACTGAACTTTAGATGGATTCACAACAATCCCACCCTTACTGATCACATGACCGAGGAATTCTACCTCATCTAGCCAGAACTCACACTTACTAAACTTAGCATAAAGCTTATGTTCCCTTAAAGTCTGCAATGCTATTCTCAAATGGTCAGCAGGCTCTTCCTTATCCTTGGAGTATATCAGAATATCATCAATAAATACGATGACAAACTTGTCCAAATATGGCATGAAGATCTTGTTCATCAGATTCATGAATATTGCTGGTGCATTGGTCAAACCAAATGGTACTACCAGATACTCATGGTGCCCATATCTTGAGAGAAATGTTGTTTTCGGAACATCTTCCGGCTTGATTTTTATTTGATGGTATCCAGATCTTAAATCGATCTTTGAAAATACTTCAGCTCCTTTCACTTGATCAAACAAATCTTGAATTCTTGGTAAAGGATACTTATTCTTGATAGTCACATTATTCAGATTGCTATAATCACCACACATCCGTCTTCCACCATCTCTCTTATCCACAAAAATTACTGGTGTTCCCCATGGGGATACACTATCCTGTATAAATCCTTTTCTTTCTAACTCATCAATTTTATCCTTGATTTCTTTCAACTCTTTGGGTCCCATTTTATATGGTGCTTGAGCTATTGGTGTTGTACCAAGTATTAGGTCAATGGTGAACTCTATCTCCCGGTTTGGTGGCATTCCCGGTAACTCTGTTGGAAAAACATCTTGGAATTCATTAACTATAGGAATCTCTTCTAATTTAACTTTCTTCATTGAATTCAACTGCAGATCTACCATGATATGACTGTGTTTATCTGCTTGGTAAACTATCCTTGCTCCACTTGGAGTTTTGATTGAGATAGTTTTCTCACAATTAATCTGAGCTCTGTGTTCCATCATCCAATCCATCCCCAGCACTACAGCAATTCCCTTCAAATGAATCACATAAAGGTCTGCGAAATATGTACAGCCACAGATCGAGATAACCTAATCTTGTTTTATGTGGCGTACAATCACACTCCCTCCTGCCGTAACTACGGTCATAGGACGTTCTAACGTTGCCCTTCTAATCCCGAACTTATCACAAAATTCTTCAGAAATGAATGAAGTAGTTGCACCAGTATCAAATAAAACTTTGCCGGGATTGGTAAGGATATTGAGCGTACCTATCCTTTGCATGCTCATTATCCACCTCCTCGAGTGTTGCCTGATTCAGTTTTCCAAGATGGTCGGTTTCTCTTGCCATTGTTGTTCTTGCCATTGTTTCCTCCTTTATTGGGCTGTCCATTTCCTCCACTGGCTTGTCCTCCTCCCTTGGTAGGCCATCCTCCTGGTGGTTTGCTCGGACAATCTGGCTTAATATGCCCCTTCTTGCCACAACCGTAACAGATCACTACAGACTTTTTGCACTCCCTCTAGAAATGCCCTGGAATTCCACAGTTGTTACAGATAACATTCCTTCTCGGATTAGATTGATTTCCACCACTGCCTTGTTATTGTTATTGTTATTGTTGTTGTTGCCATAATTCCTATTCCGAGGTTTGAACTCCATATTAGGTTTAGGTTTGCTTGTCTGAATTCTCTTGGTTTCCTTCTTGGCTCTCTTCCTCCGATCCTCTTGGACATTCTTGTAGTCATCTTCAAAAGTAATGGCCGCATCCAACAATTGCTGATAAGTTTGCTTATTGGCTAACCTTAGTTGCATCTTCACAAACGAATTTAATCCACGCAAGAAACGTTTCTTCCTCTTCTCTTCAGTGTTAACATCCTCCTCAGCATAACGAGACAGTTGGCTAAACTCCCGGATGTACTTCATGACACTAGTATATCCTTGCTGAAGCTCCTCAAATTCTCTCCGCTTCAACTCCATGACACTTTCCAGAACATGATATTCATAGAATCTCTCCTTGAACTCCTCCCAAATAAACTCCCTTCCTGTTTTTTGCATGGCTAACTGATTTTCCCACCATGATGCTACAGGTCCAGTCAACAAATGAGTTGCATACATCATTTTTTCCTCATCATTGCAACCCACAGTTTTCAGCTTCCTCTCTGTATCTGCTAGCCAGTCTTCTGCATCCATAGGTTCAGGAGCTGATGCAAAAGGTAACGGTCTTGCATTCTAGAAATCAGATAAACTCACTCCTCCACCTTCAGGTGCCCTCTGATTTGCTTGCCCCAGGAACTCTTCCATGAACTTGTTCTGGGTCTCTTGCATCATTTGCATGCATTTCATAAAGTTCTGCTCCATTAATGGCCTCATTGGTGGTGGTGGTGGTAATGCTTCTTGATTTTCTATATCGGCATCGGCCTTTTCCTTGGCCTCATGCTCCATCCGCTGCTGCTCAGTTTCCATTTCTACACCCGTATCCATGACCCCCTAGTCCTGCATCATAAAGCGAATACTCATAATTACATCATGCACATGTGTTCTGAGCTCGACTTTACGCACAGAACTAGTCACACAATGAAGATCCAAGGAAAATCCAAATATGCATTTTACATATTTACGTAATATCATAATGATACAAAGTCATTACAACATATACCATATTGGTATTATTACAAAACTACCTTATTTATTGAGTACAATACACAATACTTGATACTACTGACTAGTTGTCTCTTTCTAGTAGTAACTACGCTCATCATACATGCCTGATGTCCAACCGTGATTACGTGTTGTCTGTCGCACAGTTTGTGGAACAAATGGCCTTCCAGAAGGAACCTACTCTTTATCTGAAGTGTCAGGACTTGAGTCATTACTCAACCTGAGCGCATTGACTCCCTCCAGCTCAGCTGAAAAGTCTTCAGAAACATATTCAACATTATCTCCAGCTTGCATCTCTTGAGCTTCATTCCTTGAGTTGTCAACAGATCACGAGATCCTGCTTCCTGAGTGCTCGTGGGCAAGATAATTGAACCTTTGGGTAGTGTATATTCACAGGTTTTGAGAAGATGTTGATGATTCAAACACTCTCTCCTCAGGATCTTCTTCTTCATCCTGATCATCTATTGACATGGTATTTCTACTTCTGTTATTAGGGTTCATCCTTGCACCCATCCAACTAGATTGTCCAACATTTCTGTCAGAACCATCTGTGGACATCTGGTGTTCATGAGATTCATTGTATGATCCCATCCTCCAACCATCCGAATTCTCAATAGGAAGTTCTGAGTCAGAACCATCCTCTGAGCCCTGTGGTACTGCATACCGCATATCTATAGTAGGATCATGTGTAGGTTCAGGTCTTGGTGAGTAAGGATATGGTATAAAAGATTCCGGATCCATAAGTATATCCTTAAAGATAGGTGTTGCACTACTACTTGCTTCTTTCTCTAACTGGAATGATAACTGCTTCCTCCTTTCCGGATCAGTTAGATCCTCTAGCATATCATTTTTTTCTTCGACAATCACTTGATGAGTCTTATAAAAAGACGCAATGAGTGTCCGATATTTATCCATAAACTTGGAAGCTAACTTAGGATGCTTCTTAACCAAAGTAAGATGATCCGGTATAGGCTCCGAGTCTATAGAATCATGAGGTATCACAGAGAATGTGCTACCTTCTAGCTCCTTGGTTTTCTGCTCCCGGATATTAGCTATCGCCTCCACAATAGCAACATGATAGGCTGCTAAATGACTCCTACCTTCTCCTATGGGTAGATCGTGATATAATCCAAGATTCTCTGGAAGTTGGATACTCACACGATACTTGGATAACATCTGGCCATCAAGGTAAGTGATAGTGTTCACTGGAATTCTAGTTGGACAATTAAAGAGCTTTAAAAGTTGACGAAGTTGGTCTGTAAATGATCCTTTATAATCATCAAGAGTCTTCTCTTTACTTACCAAAGTCTGTTTTGGAAACTTTGGTGCCATAACTCTGTATATCAGAAAAATAATTTTGATTAGTATCTAATGACATATTGCATCATAACAAAGAATTATCGCACTAAAACATATAACGGAATATTCTCATTTGAATACCCATTATATTACTTTTAGAGAATTCTTTATCGTTGCTAATTCTCCTACAGGTAATACCCTTTACTAGGTTTCCAACCTAAGGTCAAAGCAATTTGCTCCGATACCAACTGCGGTGACCCAGCATACCACTGCATGTGTAGTACACTATAGTCGTTGACATGACATCCACAGAACACCGTTCCGTCAATATCACATCCCTCAGAGTGGTACAACAGAAACATTGTGGGTCCACATTACAAAAGTACACACATTATTATTATTACAATACCGGAAGTTCAAGACTTCCAAAAGATCCAACTTACAAACCAAAATATAAAGTGCTCAGCGGAAATTTAAAAGTAACAACTCCGACTAGGAGTGGGGCTCAACAGCTTATTCTATAGAGTTCATGCTGCTCGGCTCCGTTAGTTACTACTAAGTTGTAACTACCTCGGTGAATTACGCTCCTAGTTACAAGCCTGGAT
Source organism: Avena longiglumis (assembly GCA_030063025.1). Lineage (NCBI taxonomy): Eukaryota > Viridiplantae > Streptophyta > Magnoliopsida > Poales > Poaceae > Avena > Avena longiglumis. The sequence goes on along the minus strand of CP125974.1, from coordinate 446,305,481 downwards.
GAGCGGAAATGGTTGAAATAGTACGGTGGGGCCCAAATGCCACTCACAGGTAGACCTTTCGGCCGTCCCAACCATTTCCAAACATCGGGACAAGAACGGGCGGCGTAATCGGCAGGCGAAGGGATCAGCTACATACACAAATGAGTATGTATGCAAGCCACCATACAACTGTACATCAGAACCATTCCATCTAAAAGAAAGGAAATATTGCAACGCCATATGGCAAGATCCAAATATCCTAGATAAATATAATAGTTTAGGATATCTCCTCATACATCAAACATCAGAGTATCAGGCGGAAGCGGCAAACAAGATCCGAGTACGGATAAGAAGCAAATCGGCATAAGATGCCCCATAAATAAACACATCCCGCCCACAGATCTCACGGATCCCGTTCCGGAATCTCTACACGAATGATCGTTGCCCACATCGTCCGCCTCCTCCACCCAGTATCCCTCTTGTGAGTGTACCTGTCCATCTAAATCAAACAATTTATCGTGTGATACCCTAGGGGTACTCAGCAAGTCTTTATGCCTCTAAAGGGGACACAACCTGGGGTGACGCAATTGCAGCAAAAGATAAACCCTAAAAATTCTATAGATACTCGCTAACCATCCTCCTAACCAAAGATAGACGGATGTCTGTGAATTAATGACAACAGTTATAACAGTAATATCAACAGATCCATCCTCCTCCTCGCTTACCAACGAGGAAGCGGACGAACAACCCCCATCTGTTGGCAGTTTTATTATCCATTCCATGAGTGTTGCACTATTTACTAGTCAGTTACTTAGTCAAATTAAAAGCGGTACTTTAGTTATGCTTGTCTATGATCGAGAAACTGTTCTCCAAGTGGTCCATAACCGCGGACACGGCTTTCAGAAAGTTTTACCCTGCAGGGGTGCACAAATAGCAACACACACTCGATCAACCTCGGAAAAACCAAATCAAAACCCAACGAGGCTTTCACGACAAAGCAATCACAAGATTCAGAAATATTTGAGGCCACCCATTAAGTATACACCTGAACGGTTAGGCGACTTGAGACGGACTCAAGGTTTATGGGTCCTACTGTAAGCATCGGGAACCCGAAAGTGTGGTGGGCTTGTCGATACAGCGAAACGGTCATGATCCTAAGCAGCAGTGCTCCTCTGACAATAAATAAAGCGATAAAGCATGGCATAAGTACAGGATAGTAAATAAACCCTCAAACTAGTTTGTGGCTCCAAGAAATAAGAATGAATCAAGCTCGGGCTCAGGGGGGTCCCATAGGCCGCCCGGATGTGGATAGCGCGAATATTCAAGGAACAGGAATCAAGTACTCGGGGTCCTCACAGGACACAAGTGAGCATGAAAAACCAAATAGCAGATATTTCTCACCGGTGCCACTTTCATTAGTTATCCCATTACTACTCAGGTTAAGTTGTTTAGGTACCTCGTTATCCATCAGACACTCACATACCCTACACATGCTGTCCTACGACTCGCATGGCTCAAACAACTCCTGTAGTAATGGCTCATGGGATGGAGGAACAAGCTTCGGTGGGGTTTAAAAGTAAAGGCTATGCAGTACTTGGGATTCAGTTTAATGCAATCGCGACTCAATGATGCAAGAGTAAGATAGAGGCAATAGGTACTATATGTATGCAAGCATGTGGTAGTTCTTGCCTGGAAGCTCAGTTGAAGCGAGAGAAGGATCTGGGTAGTGCTCCTGGGTTTCTTGATATATCCCCTGCTCAGCGTCTATTCGAAGAAGAACCAAACAAACAAGGGCCAACATAAATATAGTGCACAAGCATATGAATAAAATGCGACAAGCGAACAATCATTCCATGATGAATGATGCACAAGTTGCATGGCAATAATGTAACATGGCATGGGTGAGGTGTAGAATACAAGAAATAAACATTTTATTGAGTTTTGGCCACATTTTATCCTCATATTAGTTGCTGTTTACATTATATTTGTATGATGCATGCTGCAAAACAGAACATGGAATGCATAAACAGAAAGGTCTCGTCGAGCTAATCATTTTAGACATATCATTTGTCAAATTTGGAGTTATAAATCAAAAGTTATTAATTAATTAAGGGAGAAGGGCATTTTCTTGTAATTTTAGCCAACTTGGAATTTAAAGTGTTCAAAATATATTTTGGATGGCATATTTGAAATCCTCACATTTTTCTGATTTGAAAACATATATTATTTGTATTATTTGGATTTATGAATTTAAATTTATTTTTAAGTCAAAATTAGTCAACTAGGGTCAAAGTCAAAGGTTTGACTATTTGAAATCAATTCTGAAAATATTTGATTAAAGATTTGAATTATCATTCAAAAACAAAACATTTTTCATATAAGGTTTGAATTCAAATTCCAAATCATTTGAAAGTTATGAATTAATTCATATTTAAACAGATTTGAAAATTTGAATTTGAATTAAATTTTAAAAGGTTTGAATTTGAAACAGATCACAGAAAATACTTTTCTTACTCAGGAAAATCTAGCCACGGTCACAGACAGGTGGGGTCGATGCTGACTCAGCAACTCAGCGCGCGGCAATTCTATTTACACCGCAAGTTCACCTAGCCGTAGAGGATGACATGTGGGCCAGGGACAGAACAGGGGCCATGCACGCGCGCGGCTATCGGGCGCTGACACGTGGTGGATCCAGGTACTGCGGGTTGAGGTGGTGAAGATCTGGGGGTGCTATTTGCAAGATCGAACGGGCGGCTGACAGGTGGGGTTCTGCGGACCGCGGGTTGAGGCGGGAAAAACTACAGGGACCTCTGCGCAAAACGGCCAGCTGCTGTCGGAACTGCTGCTGCGCACTGACAGACGCGGTGCTGCCGGCGGCGAGATACTGGCGACTTCCAGCGACGATGGCGACGCATCTAGCGAGAATTGGCTAAGCCCTAGAAATGAAAAATACAGGCACGACGAAGGGCTACAACTTCCGTTCAGAGAGTATCTACGGGGGAGGACTACAACGCGCGGGCTTCGGCGAGGAACAGAGGCAGGAGCTGCAGCAGCTGCTGCTGTTGCCGAGGCGTGGCCTGGCACGCGGAGTGCTCGACGGAAGGTGGCGGCGCTATGGTGCACGAGAGGGAAGGGGACCTTGTCTGGGGGGTAGAGGGGCTCACCAGGAGCTCGTTGGTGTGGTCGGAGGAGCTCGGGGCGGTCGCGATCTGGCGCGTAGCTGGGGCTCTGGAGCTCCTGTACTTGGCGGTGCACGGCGGCGTCAGGCTGCTCCGGCGAGGTCCTGCAGCTACCCCGCGTCCTGGGCGTCGAAGAGGAAGCAGAGGGAGGTCCTGGTGCTCCTGGTACGGCTTGGCTCGCTCCAACTCGTCTAGAGGAAGAAGTGGCCGAGGCTAGGGTTTTAGGGCATGGTGGTGATCATGGTGGGGAGGGGAAGAAGAAGGGAGGATGGAGAGGGGTCAGGGTTCCTCCAGATCTTGATCTGGAATGCCTGGGGTGGTTGAGGTGATAAGGGAGAGAGGGGAGAGGCACATGGGGTGGTGGCCACCTTTATGCAAAAGAGAAGGAGGTGGCTCGGGTTAGGTAGGGGCTAGGGTTTTGAGAGAGAGGGGTGTAGCTCGGGTTAGGGCTTGGAGAGAGGCAGCTAGGTGGGTCCAGGTGGTGGGGCTGCAGGCGAGAGAGGAGGAAGGCCGAGAGAGAGAGGGTGGGACTAGGGTTAGCTAGAGAGGCTCGGGTTAGGGTTAGATGGGGTGGGGTGTTAGAGAGAAAGGTAAAGAGAGAGGGGAGAGAGAGATGAGGGGTGAGGTTTGTTGTTTTGTCAAGCTCAAGAAAGATCAAGAAAAGAGCAAGTAAGAACTAGACAAGAAAAGAGAGGGTGAGGTAAAAGGTGGTGAGGTGTTAACATGATCCAACACAAGTTCAAGATGAGGGGGTAGAGAGAGAGATGGTGGTGAGGGATGGGGATGATCCCAAAAGAGAACACCCATTAAAACCAAGAGAGAAACAAATGGCTAAAGGTGAAGGTACTCTTGCATGGCCCATGCACTTTAATAAATGCCATGATTAATTCTTGTGAAAACAAAATAATAGCATGGCATTATCCTTATGCATTCCCAAGAAGTGGAATAAAGGCCAAGCAAAAGAATTTGTAGAAGTAGTTCCATCCTATCTCCCATGAGCTAGATCAAATACCAAAAGAAAATATAATAACAGCTCATGGATAAAGGGATGGTGGAATTATAAGGTGGTGAAAGAAAGGGTGGTGGAGTAGAATAAAAGATATGCCCCCAACTCAACTTGGGCATTTACGCAATATATCAAGAACCAAATACAATATCAAGAGGAAAATACAATTCACAATGCATATGAGAGAATATCCAAACCAAAAAGGGTTTTATATGATGCTCAAATGCAAGGTGGCATGATGACATGAGCATGATATAATGATGATGCAACAATTATATATATGAAGTAGCCATTATATTACTAGACCAAGTAGCATTACAATTGTTAGACAAATGGGATGCTACAATTCTCCCCCACTAAATAGGAATCTCGCCCCGAGATTCTAGGAAGAAGAAGAAGACTCAAAGAGGGTAGGATAGTTGGGACGGAGCTCATCTTCACGCTCCCAAGTGGCTTCATCAACAGAATGGTGCGACCACTACACCTTGCAGAACTTGATGGACTTGTTGCGAGTCCTTCTTTCTGCGATCTCAAGGATATTTGTGGGGTGTTCTTGATAAGACAGGTCTTCTTGGAGATTGATTAGCTCATGATCCACGGTCCTGCCGGGATCCTTGAAGCACTTCTTGATTTGAGAGATGTGGAAGACATGATGGACCTTGAGTTTTTCCGGGAGCTCAAGAGCATAAGAAACTTCTCCTCTTCTTCCAAGAATTTTGAAAGGACCGATGTATCTAGGAGCCAGCTTTCCTTTGATACCAAAACGGTGCGTGCCTTTCATGGGAGTGACACGAAGGTAAACGAGATCACCAGGGACATACTCCATGTCCGTGTGCTTTCTGTCATAATTGCTCTTCTGGCGACTTTGAGCAATCTTCAGATTTTCAAGAATGATGTGCACCTTCTCCTCCGCTTGAGTTACAATGTCAGGGCCAAACCATATTCTTTCTCCTGCACCCGACCAACCAATCGGAGTTCTGCATTTGCGGCCATAGAGAGCCTCAAATGGTGCCATCTTTAGACTTTTCTGGAAGCTGTTGTTGTAAGAGAATTCAGCATAAGGAAGACATTCTTCCCACTTCATGCCAAAAGAGATGACGCAAGCACGAATCATATCCTCCAGAATCTGATTGATCCTTTCAACTTGTCCTTGCGACTGAGGGTGGTAAGCCGTGCTGAAGTTCAACTTTGTTCCCAAAGCATTTTGGAAACTTTCCCAGAACTTGGAAGTGAAGATGCTCCCACGGTGCAGGCTGATGTCAAGCGGAACCCCATACAGAGAGACAATTCTGTTGATATAGAGCTCACCAATCTGAATTCGAAATTGTTTCCTTGACGGGAAGAAGTGAGCCACTTTGAAAGCTGTCAATGACAACAAAGATTGCATTGTTGCCCTTCTGCGACCTTGGAAAACCAGTGATGAAGTCCATCTCTACTTTCTCTCATTTCCATTCCGGGGGTTTCAATGGCTGTAGAAGACCGTAAGGTTTCTCATGGACAGCTTTCACTCTGCGGCAGACATCACACTCTGAGACATACTTGGCACAATATCGTTTCAAACCCGACCACCAATATTGTGTTTTCAAGTCCATGTACATCTTTGTGCTGCCCGGGTGGATAGAAAGAACAGAATCATGCACCTCCTTGAGAACTTGCTCTCTCAAACCCGGGTAGTTCAGAACAAACATCCGGTGTTCAAAGAAAAGCGTGCCTTGATCATCGACGTGGAAAGACTCATACTTCGGAAGCTGAAGTTTGGAGATGATCTTTTTGGTGTGCGGATCACCACGCTGAAAGGAGCGAACCTTTTCTTCCAAGAGGAGTAGCGGAAGGTTCAGGAGATACCCTTGTTCCACAATTTCAAGGTTGGTCGTGAATTCCTCGCACAAGAGAGGCTGTTGTTCTTCCATCATGAGGTTATTGACATAAGCTTTGCGGCTGAGAGCATCGGCCATGACATTAGCTTTGCCCGGAGTGTAGTTGATGGTCAAATCAAAATCATTGATTGCTTCAATCCATCTCCTCTGCCGAAGGTTGAGATCAGGCTGAGTGAAGATACACTTCAGACTCTTGTGATCAGAAAAGATTTCACAACGGTTGCCAAGCAAGTAGTGCCTCCAAAGTTTCAAAGCAAAGACAACTGCTGCGAGCTCGAGGTCATGTGTAGGATAGTTGATCTCATGCGTCTTCAACTGTCGAGAGGCATAAGCAACAACTTGTTTTTCTTGCATAAGGACCGCACCCAATCCTTGCAAAGAGGCGTCACAGAATATCTGGAAAGGCTTAGATGTATCCGGAGGAACCAAGACTGGTGTGGACGTGAGCTTCTCTTTGAGTGTCTCAAAGCTTGCTTGACATGCAGGAGTCCAAAGGTATTTCTTGCCTTTCTTGAGGAGATCGGTAAGAGGCTTCGCTATCTTCGAAAAGTTACGAGCGAGCGGCAATAACTAGCCAAACCAAGGAAACTCCGCACTTCTTTGACATTAACGGAGGAAGCCATTCAACAATTGTCTTCAGGTTTCGGGTTGTTGCAATGCCCTTGGCAGAGATGACGTGACCAAGATAGGTTACTTGAGGCAGCCGAAACTCACACTTGGAGAACTTTGCATACAGGCGGTTCTCACGTAGCTTGTTTAGGACACACCGAAGGTGTTCTTCATGTTCTTCCTTTGACTTAGAATAGACTAAGATGTCATCCAGATAGACCACAACGAACTTATCAAGATACTCCATGAAAACCGAGTTCATGAGCCTCGAGAAGGTGGCAGGTGCGTTGGTGAGACCGAAAGACATGACCGTGTACTCATACAGGCCATAGCAGGTGGTGAAAGCTGTTTTAGGAACATCTTCCTTGCGAATCTTGATTTGGTGATAACCACTTCTCAAGTCTAGCTTAGAGAATACCACAGCTCCAGCTAGCTGATCGAAGAGATCATTAATCCGTGGAAGGGGATATTTGTTCTTGATGGTTTTAGCATTGAGAGCCCGATAGTCAACACAAAGTCTATCAGTCCTGTCTCGCTTCTTCACAAAGATGGTTGGGATACCCCAAGAAGAGGTACTGTGTTGAATGAAACCCAACTTCTCTTGTTCATCAAGCTGACGTTTGAGTTCAGCCAACTCAGCAGGACCCATTTTATAAGGCCGCTTGGAGATAGGAGCCGTTCCAGGTTCAAGCTCAATTACAAACTCAACCTCACGATCCGGAGGCATACAGCAACTCTTCGGGAAAGACATCGGAACTCACGGACCAGGAACACTGAATAGCTTCCATAGCATCATCATTCAGAGCCGCCAAAGAGAAAAGCTGGATAGCAGGAGTCAGACTTGGAGAATAGACTATATGGCCTTCAGGAATCTTCAGAGAAACCGAGAGTTCAGCACAATCAATCACAGCTGCATTTGCTGTCAACCAATCCATGCCCAAGATGACATCAATGTCAGAATTGCCCAGAAGAATTAAGGACGCCGAGAATGAAGAGACACCAATCTCAATTTGATTGCCATGGATGATATGAGCAGCCCTCATGTTTGAACCAGGAGATTGTACCACCAGACGACGTGATAAAGGAACCCTAGCCAGGTCATGCTGTTGTGCAAACTTATGCGAAACAAAAGAATGCGAAGCACCAGAATCAAACAAAACTCGTGCAGGGACTGAGTTAACGGGAAGCATACCCATCACAACTCCAGGTGTATGCTCAGCTTGAGCGGCGTTGACACATTTGGCACGAGCAACAGTAGACCCGGGCTTGGTGTTGATGTTGAGAGCCCGAGGTGGTGGTGCACGAACCAAAGGAGAGCTTGCCGCAGATCTTGGAGGTGGTGGAGGAAGAGCTTTGTTTTTCAACAGACAGTTCCAGTTTTGATGCCCAGAGTATCCACACGTGAAACAAGCACCAGGTGGACGTGGAGAAACGTAGCCAGGGACTCCGCCAGGCGCTCCAGGGTAGTAGTGGTTGTAGCCCCTGGGAGCAGCAGTGAGGAAGTTTGGTGGCCTTGCCGCGAAGCTTGAAGATCTTGGTGGAGCCGGGAGCAACGGTGGGGTGTTAGGAACCCAGACACGACGCTTAGAAGGAGTTGACATAGCTGAAGAGCTTGCTGCCTCGCGGTTGTGTTTCTTTGACTCCTCAAACACTTGCCTACTTGCTTCTTCCTGCAGAGCTGTATGCTGAAGTTCCAGGAAAGACGCCGGCCTTGCATGTGTGATTGCATATTTAATCGATGCATTGAGCCCTTGCCGGAACCTCTTTTGCTTCTTCTTGTCATTAGAGATCTCATCGCCACCATAACGAGAAAGGTTCATGAAGTTCCTGATGTAGGTATTGACATTATCATTTCCCTGCTTGAGGTTGAGAAACACTTCCTTCATCCTCTCCATGACAATTTCTGACAGATACTGCTCTTTGAACGCTCCAGTGAACTGTTCCCAAGTAGGTTGAAAATCAGTGCGGTTTGCCTTCAGGTAATTCTCCCACTAGAGAGCTGCATCTCCCTTCAGAAGGTGAGTGGCACACTTTACCCATTCTTGCTCAGGAACATCAGCAGTCGTCAGTAGCCTTGACATCTCACGCAACCAATCATCAGCATCAAGTGGTTGATCAGAAACATCAAATTGGCGTGGGTTGAACTTCAGGAAGCTTTTGATGTCTCCTCGCTTGGGAGGTGGAGGTAGCAGAGCAAACTCATTCCTCCGAACACTTTCTTCAAAACGCTGCTGGTTCTGCTGCATTGCTGCCAAGGCATTGGCGATGTTTGACAACGCGGACCCCATTTCAGGTGGTATGTCCTCATCAGAACGGCGTGGTGGCGCCATCCTGTTATTGATATAAAACACAAGTCAGTACTATAATGGAGAATAATAATAATCCAAAATAGTACCAAGATGGAATTAACCAAGATTAAAGGATACAATTTACTAAGATGATATTAAAATATCAACAAAGTTCAAAGCACCTAGAAGATATTAAGCATATCGCACACGACTGAAAAGGAGTGTGGTACACAGATATATCAAAGAAAAAAATTCCGCAAATTTCGGCATTAAAATACCAATAGATGCGCAAAATCACTTAACGAATCAAGTTAGTGACTCTACCAAATCAATATACAAGAGAGAATGATAAAAGTAGTGGTATGGTCGCGACTCCATCCCGCACTCAAATCATTACTCCGCACATGATTAAGTAGAACACATATCCTAACCCCTTCTTCTCACGATGAACCTAAAGATTAGTAACTACGGAAACGAACACCCCAAACAAGATAACGTCGGATAACAAAGAGTAAGACAGATCGCGGCGGTATACAACGAATCAGATAGATCGCGTCGGTTTGCAAAAGCCTGTCGGTATGGAATGTACCAACAGTTGATAACCCAAAGGCCAATTGTGATAACAACTTGGATGCAACAGATAGACAAGGAATTACACACACACACACACAACCTATGGTACTACGGAAACCCAGAACACGTGAATCCTAGTTTGAACTCTTTAAGAAGAGGATTGAAAACGTTACACTTCCTTACCAGAAAAGGGTGGGTGGGTGGGTAAGAAGAAAAGTGGAAGCAGTCCTACTCTCGCGTTTTGTTTTTCCCTAGTATACATAACTACCAAAATATTTGCTAGACTGACAACGACCATTTGGCTGAGACCCTGAAGGGCGGGATGGCTCTGATACCAATTGTAACTACCTCGGTGAATTACGCTCCTAGTTACAAGCCTGGATGAGCGGAAATGGTTGAAATAGTACGGTGGGGCCCAAATGCCACTCACAGGTAGACCTTTTGGCCGTCCCAACCATTTCCAAACATCGGGACAAGAACGAAGCGTAATCGGCGGAGAAGGATCAACTACATACACAAATGAGTATGTATGCAAGCCACCATACAACATACATCGAGCCATTCCATCTACAAGAAAGGAAATATTGCAACGCATACGGCAAGATCCAAATATCCTAGATAAATATAATAGTTTAGGATATCTCCTCATACATCAAACATCAGAGTATCAGGCGGAAGCGGCAAACAAGATCCGAGTACGGATAAGAAGCAAATCGGCATAAGATGCCCCATAAATAAACACATCCCGCCCACAGATCTCACGGATCCCCGTTCCCGGAATCTCTACACCGAATGATCGTTGCCCACATCGTCCGCCTCCTCCACCCAGTATCCCTCTTGTGAGTGTACCTGCCCATCTGAATCAAACAATTTATCGTGTGATACCCTAGGAATTTTCGGCAAGTCTTTATGCCTCTAAAGGGACACAACTGGGGTGACGAATTGCAGCAAAAGATAAACCCTAAAATTCTATAGATACTGCTAACCATCCTCCTAACCAAAGATAGACGGATGTCGTGAATTAATGACATGATTATAACAGTAATATCAGATCCATCCTCCTCCTCGCTACCAACGAGGAAGCGGACGAACAACCCCATCTTGGCAGTTTTATTATCCATTCCATGAGTGTTGCACTATTTACTAGTCGATTACTTAGTCAAATTAAAAGCGGTACTTTAGTTATGCTTGTCTATGATCGAGAAACTTCTCCAAGTGGTCCATAACCGCGGACACGGCTTTGAAAGTTTTACCTGAGGTGCACAAATAACAACACACACTCGATCAACCTCGGAAAAACCAAATCAAAACCCAACGAGGCTTTCACGACAAAGCAATCACAAGATTGAAATATTTCAGGGCCACCCCATTAAGTATTACCATAGCGAAGTTAGGCGACTTGAGACGGACTCAAAGTTTGTGGGGCCGGTAACGCATCGGGAACCCGAAAGTGTGACTGGGCTTGTCGATACCGCGAAAACGGGTCACGATCCTAAACAGTACAGGTGCTCCTCGCACAATCGTAAATAAAGCAGTAAAGCATGGCATAAGTACAGGATAGTAAATAAAACCTCAAACTAGTTTGTGGCCCCAAGAAATAAGAATGAATCAAGATCTGGCTCAGGGGGGTCCCATAAGCCTCCCGGATGTGGATAGCGCGAATATTCAAGGAACAGGAATCAAGTACTCGGGGTCCTACGGGACACAAGTGAGCATGAAAAACCAAATAGCAGATATTTCTCACCGGTGCCACTTTCATTAGTTATCCCATTACTACTCAGGTTAAGTTGTTTAGGTACCTCGTTATCCATCAGACACTCACATACCCTACACATGCTGTCCTACGACTCGCATGGCTCAAACAACTCCTGTAGTAATGGCTCATGGGATGGAGGAACAAGCTTCGGTGGGGTTTAAAAGTAAAGGCTATGCAGTACTTGGGATTCAGTTTAATGCAATCGCGACTCAATGAGCAAGAGTAAGATAGAGTCAATAGGTACTATATGTATGCAAGCATGTGGTAGTGCTTGCCTGGAAGCTCAGTTGAAGCGAGAGAAGGATCTGGGTAGTGCTCCTGGGTTTCTTGATATATCCCCTGCTCAGCGTCTATTCGAAGAAGAACCAAACAAACAAGGATCAACATAAATACAGTGCACAAGCATATGAATAAAATGCGACAAGCGAACAATCATGCCATGATGAATGATGCACAAGTTGCATGGCAATAATGTAGCATGGCATGGGTGAGGTGTAGAATACAAGAAATAAACATTTTATTGAGTTTTGGCCACATTTTATCCTCATATTAGTTTCTGTTTACATTATATTTGTATGATGCATGCTGCAAAACAGAACATGGAATGCATAAACAGAAAGGTCTCGTCGAGCTAATCATTTTAGACATATCATTTGTCAAATTTGGAGTTATAAATCAAAAGTTATTAATTAATTAAGGGAGTAGGGCATTTTCTTGTAATTTTAGCCAACTTGGAATTTAAAGTGTTCAAAATATATTTTGGATGGCATATTTGAAATCCTCACATTTTTCTGATTTGAAAACATATATTATTTGTATTATTTGGATTTATGAATTTAAATTTATTTTTAAGTCAAAATTAGTCAACTAGGGTCAAAGTCAAAGGTTTGACTATTTGAAATCAATTCTGAAAATATTTGATTACAGATTTGAATTAACATTCAAAAACAAAACATTTTTCATATAAGGTTTGAATTCAAATTCCAAATCATTTGAAAGTTATGAATTAATTCATATTTAAACAGATTTGAAAATTTGAATTTGAATTAAATTTGAAAAGGTTTGAATTTGAAACAGATCACAGAAAATACTTTTCTTCCTCAGGCAAATCTAGCCACGGTCACGGACAGGTGGGGTCGATGCTGACTCAGCAACTCAGCGCGCGGCAATTCTATTTACACCGCAGGTTCACCTAGCCGTAGAGGATGACATGTGGGCCAGGGACAGAACAGGGGCCACGCACGCGCGCGGCTATCGGGCGCTGACACGTGGTGGATCCAGGTACTGCGGGTTGAGGTGGTGAAGATCTGGGGGTGCTATTTGCAAGATCGGACGGGCGGCTGACAGGTGGGGTTCTGCGGACCGCGGGTTGAGGCGGGAAAAACTGCAGGGACCTCTGCGCAAAACGGCCATTTCTTGTCGGAAACTGCTGCTGACAGACAGTCTTGCCGTGGCGAGATACTGGCGACTTCCGGCGACGATGGCGACGCATCTAGCGAGAATTGGCTAAGCCCTAGAAACGAAAAATACAGGCACGACGAAGGGCTACAACTTCCGTTCAGAGAGTATCTACGGGGGAGGACTACAACGCGCGGGCTTCGACGAGGAACAAAGGCAGGAGCTGCAGCAGCTGCTGCTGCCCAGGCGTGGCGTGGCACGCGCTGGAGTGCTCGGCGAAGGTGGCGGCGCTATGGTGCACGAGAGGGAAGGGGACCTTGTCTGGGGGGTAGAGGGGCTCACCAGGAGCTCGTTGGTGTGGTCGGAGGAGCTCGGGGCGGTCGCGATCTGGCGCGTAGCTGGGGCTCTGGAGCTCCTGACCTTGGCGGTGCACGGCGGCGTCAGGCTGCTTCGGCGAGGTCCTGCAGCTACCCCGCGTCCTGGGCATCGAAGAGGAAGCAGAGGGAGGTCCTGGTGCTCCTGGTACGACTTGGCTCGCTCCAGCTCGTCTAGAGGAAGAAGTGGCCGAGGCTAGGGTTTTGGGGCATGGTGGTGATCATGGTGGGGAGGGGGAAGAAGAAGGGAGGATGGAGAGGGGTCAGGGTTCCTCCAGATCTTGATCTGGAATGCACAGGTGGTTGAGGTGATAAGGGAGAGAGGGGAGAGGCACATGGGGTGGTGGCCACCTTTATGCAAAAGAGAAGGAGGTGGCTCGGGTTAGGTAGGGGCTAGGGTTTTGAGAGAGGGGGTGTAGCTCGGGTTAGGGCTTGGAGAGAGGCAGCTAGGTGGGTCCAGGTGGTCAGGTGGGGCCTGCAGGGCAGAGATAGGAGGAAGGCCGAGAGAGAGAGGTTGGGACTAGGGTTAGCTAGAGAGGCTCGGGTTAGGGTTAGATGGGGTGGGGTGTTAGAGAGAAAGGTAAAGAGAGAGGGGAGAGAGAGATGAGGGGTGAGGTTTGTTGTTTTGTCAAGCTCAAGCAAGATCAAGCAAAGAGAAAGCAAGAACTAGACAAGAAAAGAGAGGGTGAGGTAAAAGGTGGTGAGGTGTTAACATGATCCAACACAAGTTCAAGATGAGGGGGTAGAGAGAGAGATGGTGGTGAGGGATGGGGATGATCCCAAAAGAGAACACCCATTAAAACCAAGAGAGAAACAAATGGCTAAAGGTGAAGGTACTCTTGCATGGCCCATGCACTTTAATAAATGCCATGATTAATTCTTGTGAAAACAAAATAATAGCATGGCATTATCCTTATGCATTCCCAAGTGGAATAAAGGCCAAGCAAAAGAATTTGTAGAAGTAGTTCCATCCTATCTCCCATGAGCTAGATCAAATACCAAAAGAAAATATAATAACAGCTCATGGATAAAGGGATGGTGGAATTATAAGGTGGTGAAAGAAAGGGTGGTGGAGTAGAATAAAAGATATGCCCCCAACTCAACTTGGGCATTTAAGCAATATATCAAGAACCAAATACAATATCAAGAGGCAAATACAATTCACAATGCATATGAGAGAAGATCCAAACCAAAAAGGGTTTTATATGATGCTCAAATGCAAGGTGGCATGATGACATGAGCAAGATATAATGATGATGCAACAATTATATATATGAAGTAGCCATTATATTACTAGACCAAGTAGCATTACAATTGTTAGACAAATCGGATGCTACATAAGTAAATACTTAATTGGACTCGTTCTCATCGACACCGTAGCGGATCTCGTAATCCACTCCTTCAACTCCTCCGGACAGATCAGGTTCCTCGTAGAACACGTCTTCTTGGCATTCGGCTGCATACATTGGCATGTCTTTGGGATCCTCAGAGTCTAAGCAAGGGATCAAAGGAAAGAATGAGTAACAGCGTTACCCAACAAGTTCATTATATGCAAGGTGGGAATTATGATGCTCTAACTACCACCTCGGATTATAAATCCTTGGTACTATGCAGTTTTTGTAAATCTTTCTTCAAAGATTGATTTTATTCTGAAAAACTATGACAATCAGCCTTCACAGGTTGACCAGAACTTTCATGGAGTTCCTTTCCTGCCACGTTCGTAGCTCCTTCCCAGAACAGGGAGTAATAAGTTACAGTTCTTACACTCTGCAGAGGAGCGTTACTTTACCCATGAGAGATCAACTCCTTGTTGCACAACCGGGCGTACTTTCCTGTCCACAATTCCATGATGTGGGGCCCAGTAGTTGGTCCAAGCCAATCACTGCCCCCTTCGCGGCCCCGCATGCCTCCTTGGTGTACACCATGCCCACATAATGAATTACGGCAATGGTTTGTACAAACCGTTAGATGCCAGAACTATCGTGGGACGATGAGGGTTACCACCCATATGCTGCATATCCTCTATGAATTACCAATTAATATGCACGCTATGAGGATAACAGCCATGACCTGCACATCCGGCTTCATGCGAGAGGAAGAAGATACAGCTTACTTCTCTGTCCCATTCCAAATCTCATGGCTAACGCGTAATATACGGCGCTATAATCATTGATGTCAGGGGTTATTAAGTCCCTACTTGATCATCATTGTTGCAAGTAGAACCCTAAGTTCTATTGCTCCATTATATCACCACTTAGGATGATATCTATGATTTCTTTATTTATGAAAATAATATTTTCTTTCTTTTATAGCATATATGATAACACACAATTTGCAAATACTTTGATAAAGACTCTTCAAAGGACATGAGCAAGTGATAAACTTGCCTTGTGATGGAAAGTTAGTGAAGTCGGATGCTTGCACTGGACCTTGAGCTTCTAGTTCTACAAAAACAGCATTATTGCCCGGTAAGGACAATATTTAAAGAAGCAAAATGATTATGCAAGTAATGTAATGCATTATTTAATTTTATATGCATTTACCCTATATAAGGTGCCTTTTAATAAAGCATTTATAAATATTATTTTTTTATATTTATTGCACATGTTGAATTATTTTAGTTTATTTCCCTTTTTATTTGAATTTTATTGATTTAATAATTCTTTTAGGAATTATTAATTATACATTAAATTTATTACTAAATATTTATTTAGTATTATTTATAAATACTATAATATTAATAAATAATGAAAGTGATACTTATTTATTTTTATCACCTTTCAATAATTTTGTAAAATTCCATAAAGAATATATAAATTACAAAATTCTTATAAAAATTTAAATGTCCAAAATTTTATATTTTATTTTATTTGGACAGAGTGGATTATTGTTAATCCAAAAATATTTTATTTATAATTTTTGGACGTTTATTTTATTTTATATAATTTTATTGAGGTTAGGGGCATTTTGGTCTTTTCCAATTGATCAAAAAGATTTATTAAACGACTTGGGCTGGCCTTTTGGGCTTATTGGGACAGCGTGGCCCAATAGGGCAAGGCAAAACTATCACCCTACGGGGTTTTGGCCCACCCAGCCCACTCTCTCTGCCTACCTCTCTCCCTCGACCCTATCCTCTCCTCCTCTAACTCGACCCCATGGCCGGCGATGCCACCACCGTCGTTTCCCGCCACCATCGGCCGTTCTGGCCACCGCCGTGGTGCGAGTTGGTGTTGTCGATGACGCTCGTTCGTTCTATCCAATTGGATTTGACTCCGGGGCTTCCCTATGGCCAGGTCTACCTCGTTCCCGAACCCTAAGGTTAAGGAAAGGTGATGTCGCCGCCGCCGCAATCCCGCCTGCGGTGGTGTGCTGGCTCGTGTGCTGCTGCGGCCGCCGCCATGGCTGGTGCAGGTTGCAGCGCCCCCTGGGTGCTCCCTGTGCCGCCGCGGTTCGTCGGCCAATCTGCTTTCTCTTCGATTCGTCAGCGAGGACCTCGGGTAAGTTGCTTGTGTGGTCCTTGTTCATGCAATTACCATGAATCACTCGATGTGTGCCTAGTGGGTCCTCATGCCAAGTGACTATGTGTTGATTAGGTTTCATCTCTGGATTAGGGTTCTTGCTCTGATTAGGGTTCATAACCCCCTGTTGATCATGTCCATGATGCTTTAGATCTAGTGGTGATCATACTTGAGCATGAAGAATGATTGTTTGCTGTGGTTAATGATTTGTAATGGCTTTGATGATGCTAGTTGCCTGTCGGATTATTCTAGTGATGGTTCACTATGATCCTATGCTAGTGTTTCTATGAAATCCCTGATTGGATTATATTGTTGATCTGAGAATTTACTCTACTGTCAGAATGCTTGTACTGACAATGGTTTCTCTCAATGGTTGCTTACTGTAATTATAATGGTAGGCTTGTATGAGATTGTACATACTGAATCAAATCATTACATGTAATGATTTTTGTGGATGTATAGATGAATTTAAGGTTGATTCCTGGCACTTGGCTTCAGGAAAATAATTTTTATTGGTTTGTCCCTTTTATTTTTGGGAACTAAGAAAAGATTGGTTTTAGCTCATTAAGAACTTGTCCTTGTGATACCATTGTATTCTGGCACACAAGTGATTTGGTTTTTATTTCTGGGCTTAGCTTGATAATGCTTGTGATTAAAACTGATAAGATGATATGGAAGCTTTTATTAACTTTCCTGCCTATGATGTTGGTCTAGGGCTCTAGGATTTAATTCCTAGTTAGCTAAGCAAATAGTTTGTTTGAAACTTATAGGATTAGAGGTGCTACTCTCTTTGAGAGATGTGCCCTGATCTGATAAGATCAAATGAAGAATGATCTAAGTTGCAAAAGTAACACTGAACTCAGTGATGTTGGTCTAAGAGTTCAGTGCTTGTGGTTGAGCTTGATTTCTTATCCTTATACTTCATATCTCTAGGATAAATTCACCTCTCTTGGGAGATTATTGAGAGATTATTTCATAAAGCAACACATGCATTTGTTTAGATAATATGATGAAATCATGTGATGGTTTTATGAGGCTCACCACAAAATTGGATGTTGGTGTATTAGATTGATGATGATCTTGATCTTGATCTTCTTTTGCTGGGCTCCTGAGCTTGCTCTTGAGCTTGCCTGCTCCTCCTAGCTCCTGGGCTTGACCTTGTTGTCCACCAGATTCATCCCCCTCCTTATGTCACCATCCAGGTGATGTTTGGGTTGATCTGGGTGGTTTGGTTTGGCTGCTGTCTACGCTTGGTGTTCTTGTGTGATGTATAGTGGAGTGATGCACTAGTGCTTTCCCCACGGTTGTGCTGTGGTTTTGTGTGATTTGGTTGTGCTTGTGAGGTCGACAGCACACCCTTTGCATGCTGGTGTGTGTCCAGCTTGTGTGCCTGCTATGCACTTGTGGATAGGTTCAGAATTTTTGAACTTACCATTACCAGCTTACTTTCACCTGGCAGGTGAATTGATCCCTTTTGGCTGTCATTTGCTTACTGTCTTTGAATTTATGAAAGATGAAATCTTTCATATTGGTGAAACTTGCCCCTTTATAACATTTCTCAATGATGAGTTTGTCAAGTGCACCTCACTGACATATCTGAGAGAAATATACTAACACTAATCTTATTTTGTTTCTATTTAATCTTTGTTTTGCAGGTATGTTATCGCCATATTTTGGCCAAAGGAGGAGATGGGCCGTAATCAAGATGGGCTTGGAAGATACATATATGCAACGTGTTGTTGAATCGGCCTTGTGCGTGGATTTGGGCTAAATTGCCCGTGTATCTGTATATTGTAGTAGGTTCCGTTTCAGTTTAAGTAAGAGATAGAGTTGTAGGGTTATTCCAAAGATAGAAAGTCTCCGGACTATAAATATGTACCTAAGGTTATTGAGAAAAGGAGGACAATCACGTTCACAACAAACACAATCTCGGCGCATCGCCACCCCTTGTTTCTAGGGTTTCTTTCGGGTAAGTGTCATGCTGCCTAGATCGCATCTTGCGATCTAGGCGATATCTACTATCGTTATTTGGTGTTACTCGTACTGAAGCCTTGTTGATGGCGAGTAATACTATTATCATAGATTTGTTTAGGTTAGCATCGGTACTTTTCGCTATGATTGTTTAGTTATGCTACCTCTAGTTACCTCGCTACTTTTGCACCTTTTCCCGGGTGTAAGGGTAGCATCTTTCTTGATCTTTATTCAGTTGATTTGATTTGTTATAGTTATGCCTTGTTTTCCAAGGTTTAGTTTGATATCCACGTAGTCAGGCCTTGCAAACGGGTTGAACGATCCGATGCGTGAGGATATGGTTTGCCAATTCGAGAGGAGTTGTTCGGGAATTGACTTTACGTCGGTTGTTAGGCCTTCTCTGGGTTAGTTTTCCATTATCTTTTGTATCTACCAGGCTCAATTACGTAGGACGTTCCAATTACGTGGAAAACGTTAAACCGTAGATCAATTTAACTTGTATTGATGAAGCAAAACCCCATGTTATCATAGATCTAATGAGAACCATGGGACAATCGGATCCAGGAGCCGATTCATTGGAACACAGGAGCGGTCACGGCTCGAATTTTACGATACTTGTTTACTATGCGAGACTGATCGAAGCAATCCATCACCTTCGACCAGGTATAGGTCAGTGGCATATGAACCAAGCCAGGGGCGTGTGCCGGAGTTTTGCGGCGTTGCCCGAGGACCAGCCCACCAGCGTTCTGGAGCCTCCGGCTCTTCGTGTTGCTCGTCGCTGCTGCCGGTGGGTTTTGACAACACATTCGCACGGTGGGACCTTCAACGACATCTGCATCAACATCCGACGCTGAGATGGGGGGAGACCGGTCACGTCGACGATCTGCACGAGGAGCACAAGGCGGTATGATGATATCAAAGCTCTCTTTGAAGCCGATCTCATCGGCTCTTTTGAGAAGGACCCGTAAGCATGGCATCAAGTGGAAAGGGTTCTCACCGAAGGTGCTCTTGATGGGGTGGATCATGCATTTCCTTGGAGGAGCGCACGAGCTACTGCGACGAAGTCAACTACATGGTGGCTCATTCTCTTCACCGCCATTCCGAGAGCCTGGTGGCGCTTTCGAGCAGATCGCGATTCGCGTAGTTCAGAGATCATGAAACATCGTACTCTCCGTCGGTGCCTACTCTAGGGACTCACGGGAGAAAGACCGCTCCGTGCCACAGGCTGCCATTCACACTTGCTTCCGGAGCCACCAGGGGTGGCGTCACGTCGTCTACAAGGTCGGAGGTGACCAGGCGATTGCAGTTCTGTTTGAACCACCTAAAGAAATCCCACATGGATATGTGTGCACCTACGTCGGACTGCAATAACTTTGACACGAACCAGATTGCAATCGCAGGATTCTGCGGCGGAGTTCTGGAGCGGGGCTTGAGCGGTATTTGGGCGAGGGTGTATGCAGGATGGGCCGACAACAGGCGTGGCTAGCCAAGTATGCCACGGAGCGAGTCATGAGAATTTAGCCCTGCAGCTCAAACGAAGGAACAAATCCGTACCATCTTGAGAGACCAGTTCCGTCGAAGAGAAGGACAATCGGCTATTCCAAGCCGTACCCCAGTTTGATCTGATTCATGCCGCCCAAGTATCGGCTCCACGAGTTCTCAAGGTTTAGCGGATCGGAAGGTCGAGCTCGATCGAGCACGTGAGCCGATACCGCGATTAGGCATGATTTCAGATCGGATCGATTTGGCGTAAGGTTCTTTACGCAATCTCGACAGGACCAGCTTTTGGGTGGTACACCTCGTTGCCACTGATTCGATCCAGACACGGAAGCAAGCGGAAGAGCAGTTCCACATTCAAGATCATTCGAAGCTACCGAGGCGGCGGCATTGCGGATCTCGCGGCAAAGCGGGAAAGCGGTGGCCGAGTACATTCAGCGTTCAGGTGTCAAGAACCGATGTTATTCGGCTCGTTTAATCGAGAAGGAAGCGGTCGGTTGGTGTTGGGTCTCGGCACCTATCAAGGATCGCTTTCCAAGTAGAGTACAATTCATTGGCGCACATGGCCCGGCGACGATGTATGAACAGCGCCACCACGAGTTGTACCAAGACAAGTTCAAACGTCCGATAGGCCTGGTCGTCTGAGAAGAAGAGGATCCGGCACAAGACCGGAGGTGGCCGTGGCTGAATGGGCTCGGGCAGATCTGTATCCGCAAATGGGTAAAGTAGCAGGGGCCTGCAAAAGGTTTGACCGGCGTGAGCAAAGCTGAGCAGATATTCGATTCTTCTGAAGAAAAGCGGTGAAGTTACCGAAGGCCATAAAATCCCTACGGCTCAAGAGATGAACGGAGACCATCGCAAGTGGCATCACTCGTTCACCCACACCACCAATGACGCAAAGAGCTACGTCGCCCGGATCCAAGCGGCGATAGAACAGGGCCGTCTAATCCTGGGGCAATTCGCTATGAAAGTAGACACAAACCCGTTCCCCGGCGTCAACATGGTAGAACACAGCCACTCCACGAGGCGTCAGTTAGATTTCTCGTTCGATGTCAACATGGCAGGGCCTGTGTACCACCATGGCACATATAAGGAGGAAGGCGGTCGCTCTCGGGCCAAAGAAAGAGAGGAGGCCGGTCCACGTGACCGGCCCCGGTACGATGACAGGCGGTATTTAACTGAGGAGCAGGTGAGAAGCGTGCGATATCAGAAGCCACACTCCACGCATCTCCTTAACAAGTATGAGCGTCAGTATGACCGACGTCGCCGGCGCGATAGAGACGGTGAAGGATATGAGCACCTCGCTAGGGGAACGTCAAAAGAAAAGGAAGGCGTAGACAAACATTGGGATTGTCCTTTCTTCAAGTATTGCTGGGATGCGGGAATGAGCCGATTGCCTATAATCGATAACTTCCCGGAATGTGGACAGAGAAGGAGGACACGGGCCTTTGGTGTTCAGCGTCTAGGGCCTCTCCACCTCGAGCCAACACAGGAGTCGGCTGTGGCATCCATAAAACCACTACTAGAAAATCGCGTTGAATTTGTGCATTGCATCGTCATCATCATGCATTGTTTGCCAAAACTATTTTCGCAAGGCCCGCTTTTGTTTCTAAACGCCCATCTTTATTCAACGCCAAACCCGGGGCTCCGGAGTATTTTGTTTTGTTGCTATCGGTTTGCAAATGGTCCAATTAGATTAAATAAAAAGTTAAATTATTTTAGCGGGGCAGTCGAACGGGCGATTGTCCCGAACGACCGCCTTTAAATTAAACGGTCCAATTGTACCCGCCCTTCTAAATCCTATTCCTACCAGAGAATCTACCCACCCTTCTTGGCCACATCACCCCACCCAATCCCCTAACGCCACCTCACCTCCCTCACTCCCTCAACCAACCACACCCTCCCACCTCAGCAGCCCCCTCTCTCTTCCCACCTCCACCACACAACACGACGCACACAGGACGCAGCATCAAACCCCAACCCTCTCACCCCGCTTTGGTCACCCCAGCCACCGCCTTGATGAATCACCCCCCCACGCGGGACCCGTCTCCCACCCGCGCGCTAACCCCGTCTCCTACCTCCAGCCCCGCGTCTCTCCTCTCTCTCCCCGTCGCTCGGCCTCTCTCTCTCCTCCCGTCGCCGCCTCCCGTCGCCCCATTGCAGCCTTCTCTCGCTCTCGCGCTGCTCGCCTCCGCCCGCCCCGGCGAGCCTCGCCCCGCCAGCCTCCCTTGGCGCCCACCTCGCGCCCACCGCCTCTAGCCGCCACCGCGCCTGCCACGCCATCCTCGCACAAGGCGTTGTCCTCCCCTAGGCCGCCTCGCCCAACGCCTCCGGCCTCTGCTCCTTCCACCCCGGCCGCAGCCCGCCCTCCGTCTCGGCGCTGCCAGCGGCCGCCTCTCCCCTCCCTGCGATCGTGCTGCGCGCCCTCCTCCTCGCGTCTCCCGTCCCGCCCGTCCTCACCCCAGCCGCCGCCACTGCCCCGGCCCCGCCCCAACCCCGCCTGCGCCGGCCGTCCTCTGCCTCGTCACGGGTGAGCCACTCCTCGGCCACAGCAGCCCCGACCGGCCCCCTAGCGCGGCTGTCCCTGCCTTCCTCCGTGCGTGCGTCTCCTGCCCCTGGCCGGCGCTGCCTGCATCCCCTGCCGTCACCTCGGTCTCGCCTCTCCCGTTCGGCCTCCGTCGCGTCTCGAACCAGGAGCACTTCCCCCCGAGCTCGAGCACACGCTCTTGGTGTTGCTGTCCAGACGCTGCTGCTGCCGCGTTCTCTCGCTGTGCTGTTGTACCTGGTGGCAAGGGGAGACCCTTACGCTGGTCCCAAGTTCGCCATCGGCAGACAAGTTGGCACCCAGGACGACACCGACAAGAACTCCCCAAAACCGTAACCAAGATCTGCATCATTACGAGCTTCGTCGACCTACGCGCGAGGTGGACCCCGATGACGCCGGTATCACAAGATCTACAGAGGGCACTGTTGGGTGTATGGTCGCGAGATGAACGTCAAGAGCTTCTAGGAACCGGACCACGAAGACCTAACTCGGAGCGGCAGTATCCTCTTCGGGACGCCAAGATCATCGACATGGAACGACAAGACCCCGCTGGTTGATGCCGCGCCTTGGACACCAAGATCTACGGACGCCGAGACCCCCGAACCCGAAGGCCGATCCCGTACCCGGTGCCGCGTCAAGATCGCCTTCTCGGACCCCGTTGACGCTAAGTCCTTCGCCGTAGAGGAACAAGGCCTTCGACAAGACAAGGAACGCCAAGTGTTTCACCCCGGACACCGAGTCCGCCGAGAACCCCGATGCGGCTAGTGCTTCGTCCCGAACGCCATGACCGACAACATGACCCGAGGACCCCGGATGCGCCAAGACCTACCCCTGAGTCCGAGAACGACCCCGTCGAACCCTAAACCCTGGACCCCGAGACCGACCCCGAACCCCGAACCCCGGAACACCAAGTTCGTCGAGACCCTCTAATGTGTGACCCCTTTTCCGAGCTCTATTTTATAAATGCTAAATATAAAACTTGTCGCATCTTAATTGTTCATGCATGCATATGGTCTTGTGGTTTGGGGGCCTTATGCCGATTCACCTAATAATTAAATATGGGGCCCATATGCGGGCAAATCTAGCCTTATATTGGCCTCATTTAAACTTGTGTAGCGAACCAGTACTATCGTTTGCCATGCTAAACAACATTTAATATGCGGGGGTTTAAACAACTTGAACCATATATTAATTGCCGGGACCCCGGTTCCGCTTAATATTGACCTAATTGCACCGCACCTTTGCCATGCCATGCATCATACATGCATCATGCCGATCTTCTGCCGTGTATTAAATAGTGCATCCGGTGTTTCTTCTAGTGTTTTGCTTCTTCGCGGATAAGGCCGTTGAGTTGATGTGAGCTTCGCCCCGATCTTCGGTTGAACCCTTCGACAATGTTTTCAGGCGAGCATCTCCCCCTTTCTACCTATCTTACTTTTATAGTATTTATTCCCTCCTGTTGATCTATTGCTATCTGTGTTGCGATGCTCTAGTTTTCGTACCCGTGAAATCCCTTGCAGCCCTATATTGCCTTGGACACCCTATTACCATTGTTTGGTAGATAGTTGGACTTGCGCGTCGTAGTTGCTTGCTCAAGTGCTGATGTTTGACGTCATATGCCACAGTTGCTGATGTATTGCCGCATGTTGATGTTGGAGATGATCCTAGTTTTACTTATCGTCACTTTAATTTCTGTTTAACAACTAAAATTGAAATAAGCAGAGGCAT
Source organism: Avena longiglumis (assembly GCA_030063025.1). Lineage (NCBI taxonomy): Eukaryota > Viridiplantae > Streptophyta > Magnoliopsida > Poales > Poaceae > Avena > Avena longiglumis. Next base: position 446,281,183 of record CP125974.1, on the reverse strand, counting down.
CGGTGGGTGATAGAAAATATTTGGTTTCCGAACGCCCACTTGTGTCCCGTAAGACCCCGAGTACTTGATACCTGTTCCTTGATTTATCGCGCTATCCACATCCGGGAGGTATATGGGACCCCCCTGAGCCAGAGCTTGATTCAGTCTTATTTCTTGGGGCCACAAACTAGTTTGAGGTTTTATTTACGATCCTGTACTTATGCCATGCTACTTTCTGTATTTACTTTTGTGCGAGGAGCACACTGTACTGTTTAGGTAAGCGGAATGTTTTCGCGGTATCGACAAGCCCAGCCACACTTTCGGGTTCCCAGTCGTTTACAGCCATTGACGCAAACCTTGAGTCCGTCTCGGAGCTTGCTTACTCCGTTGCGGGTGTACTCAATGGGGTGGCCCCCTGAAATATTACTGAATCCTGTGATTGTTCAGTCGTGAAAGCCTCGTTGGGTTTTGATTTGGTTTTTCCGAGGTTGATCGAGCGTGTGTTGCTATTGGTGCACCCCGGCCGGGTAAAACTTTCTGAAAGCCGTGTCCGCGGATATGGACGACTTGGAGCACAGTATCTCGATCATAGACAAGCATAACTAAAGTTTACTGCCATAAATTTGACTTTATAATGACTAGTAATCAGCTCCACTATAACGGAATGGCTAATTAATATTGCCCACAATTGCTTGTTTGGTTGTCGCTTGCGACAAATGTATCTGACTAGTAAGTATTGCAACTACAACGAATTGGCTGAATAAAAGTACCAACAACTGCTGGGTTTCGGGTTTATCTCATGCTAATTGTATCTGACTAGTAAGTGTTACAACTAAAACGGAATGGTTAACTAAAAGTGCCCACTGCTTACTTTATCAGGATGAATATCTAAACCTGACTAGTAATTGCGGCAACAATAACTGAATAAGTAAAACTGCCAACTGTGTGAGTTCCTCGGTTGACTTCCTCGTTGGTCTCGAGGGGGAAACGCCAGATGGGTTTGTTTGATGATAGTATCGAGTTGGTTCGAATAGGTCCTTCTTACCCTCTGTTTGGCGCTTGATGTATCGAGTCTCTATAGGTTGTTTAGTGCATCTCGCTGCCGCTTGATCCACCATACCTATGTAGGCAAGGACCGCCAATTCTAGCCTCGCCGTGTCTTGGCCTCGATCGACGCTCCTTCTTTTCCTTTGCCCTTTGTCGGCACCTTTTGTTTAAGCAGGTTTGAGATCGGCGTCGTTAGCGGGGTTACCCTTGGCTTGGCACAGGCAGGGTTATGGGCGCCATTGGTTATTCTTGGGCTCTTAGCCCCATTTGCATCTTGTCCGTAGTCGGACGCTCTATCATTTTCAAGGTGATTTGGATCTTTGTCTGTATATCGTATTCTTGACTCATTGAGTCATTATATATCATTACGTGGGTCCCATCGAGGACTGTTGTGTAATGTTATTACTTTTTCCACCCGCGAAAAAAGTGCTGGTGAGCACCTTTGAATCGTTTCTATGCGGGTTTGGCGAATTTTGCTCAAACTTGCATAGGTCCGATCGAGGTGTTCTGAGTGGTATCAGAGCTCAGCAGTTGCGATACCCCACAAGTCCAGCCTGTAGGATAACCTAGCTAACGGCCGAAGTAGAAGTGTCAAAACTATTTTGGAAAATCGGTTGGATAGTTCTGAATAGGTCTGATTTTACTCCTTACCCCTCTGCTATTCTCCTCTCACCTCTACGCGTTTTGAATCCACTCTCTTCTCTCTCTTCGAGTCCAGGATTTCTCGTGGTTGGGATTCCGTCGTACCTTCAGGGTTTCGCTTTCTCCTTTTTTTTAACGGAGGTGCTACGATCATCAATCTGCAGCTGTTCTGTTGTGCCCGTCATCCGATCTTTTGTTTTTGAGATCTTTATCTATGTGTGTTCCTTGCTGGATATCAGTGTCGTTGAAAAACATATGAGAAGGACGAGCATTGGTGAAGTTGGAGTATACCTTGAGCATGTGTTGTTCATGCCAATGGAACCACCGCGAAACCTAATCATTGTGTCTTTCACACGATTTCTGCTGGCATCATCCTTTTGTTCCGGATACCGCCTAAGAAGGTCTTCAGTCTAAATCTCGAGAGTTGAGTTGTCTGATTCTCCTACCCATGTATAGAGTTGATAGTTGGGTCCGGGATGGACTGATCACCCTACCCGACTCTTACTGTTCGCTCTGTACATCGAACTGGTGGATCAATGTAACTTTTCCCTCTTCTTATGGAAGTTAGAGGTGGCCTTATCGTTTGATACCTCTACCTTCGTCCTTTGCTTCTCCGGAGTGTTCTCTCGACGATCAAGGACAACGAACCTTTGTTAGTGGTGTCGCCGCTTTCAAGATGGAGGATGAACCCTCGTTAGTGGTGTCGCGAGGATCTACACGAAGTGATAAGACGAGGATCGCCGACCTTCCTTCCGGTACCATGAGGCGGATCTCGAGGGCGAGATCCCTTGTTAGTGGTGTCGGTGTGGCATCCGCAAAACCACTACTAGAAAATCGCGTTGAATTTGTGCATTGCATCGTCATCATCATGCATTGTTTGCCAAAACTATTTTCGCAAGGCCCGTTTTGTTTCTAAAACGCCCCATCTTTATTCAAACGCCAAACCCCGGGGCTCCGGAGTATTTTGTTTTGTTGCTATCGGTTTGCAAATGGTCCAATTAGATTAAATAAAAAGTTAAATTATTTTAGCGGGGCAGTCGAACGGGCCGATTGTCCCGAACGACCGCCCCAGAAATTAAACGGTCCAGCTGTACCCGCCCTTCTAAATCCTATTCCTACCAGAGAATCTACCCACCCTTCTTGGCCACATCACCCCACCCAATCCCCTAACGCCACCTCACCTCCCTCACTCCCTCAACCAACCACACCCTGCCACCTCAGCAGCCCCCTCTCTCTCTCTCTTCCCACCCTCCACCACACAACACACGCACGCACACAGACGCACGCGGTCAAACCCCCAACCCTCTCACCCCCGCGCCTGGTCACCCCAGCCACCAACCTCCCCGCGGGTCCCACCCCGGCCCCACGCGGGACCCGTCTCCCACCCGCGCGCTACCCCCGTCTCCTACCTCCAGCCCCGCGTCTCTCCTCTCTCTCCCCGTCGCTCGGCCTCTCTCTCTCCTCCCGCCGCCGCCTCCCGTCGCCCCCGCTGCGTAGCCTTCTCTCGCTCTGGCCGCTGCGACGCCCGCCAAGCCCTGCTCCCGCGCCCCCGGCGAGCCTCGCCCCGCAGCAGCCTCCCATGGCGCCCCACCTCGCCTGCCTCCTAGCGCCACCAGCGTCGCCTGCCGCCATCCTCGCCATGGCGTGCCGTCCTCCTAGGCCTCCCTCAGGCCTGCGCGCCTCGGCCGCCTCTGCTCCTTCCACCCCGGCGCCCCGCCCTCCGTCTCGGTGCCGGCCCCGCCTCTCCCCTCCTCGACTGCGACCCGCCTCCTCCCTCGCGTCTCCCGTCCGCACTGGCCGTCCTCACCCCAGCCACCGCCGCCCGCCGCCAACTAACCGCTGCGCCCGGCCTCGCCTCGTCGCGGGTGAGCGCCGCCACGGCCCAGCCCGACCGGCCCTAAGCGCGGTTGTCCCTGCCTTCCTCCGTGCGTGCGTCTCCTGCCCCTGGCCGGCGCTGCCTGCATCCCCTGCCGTCACCTCGGTCTCGCCTCTCCCGTTCGGCCTCCGTCGCGTCTCGAACCAGGAGCACTTCCCCCCGAGCTCGAGCACACGCTCTTGGTATTGCTGTCCAGACGCTGCTGCTGCCGCGTTCTCTCGCTGTGCTGTTGTACCTGGTGGCAAGGGGAGACCCTTACGCTGGTCCCAAGTTCGCCATCGGCAGACAAGTTGGCACCCAGGACGACACCGACAAGAACTCCCCAAAACCGACCCTTACGCTGCATCATTACGAGCTTCGTCGACCTACGCGCGAGGTGGACCCCGATGACGCCGGTATCACAAGATCTACACAAGGGGCACCTGTTGGGTGTATGGTCGCGAGATGAACGTCAAGAGCTTCTACCGGGAACCGGACCCTGAAGACCTAACTCGGGCGGCAGTATCCTCTTCCGGACGCCAAGATCATCGACATGGAACGACAAGACCCCTGGTTGATGCCGCGCCTTGGACACCAAGATCTACGGACGCCGAGACCCCCGAACCCGAAGGCCGATCCCGTACCCGGTGCCGCGTCAAGATCGCCTTCTCGGACCCCGTTGACGCTAAGTCCTTCGCCGTAGAGGAACAAGGCCTTCGACAAGACAAGGAACGCTAAGTGTTTCACCGGACACCGAGTCCGCGAGAACCCGATGCGGCTAGTGCTCGTCCCGACGCCATGACCGACAACATCACCCGAGGACCCGGATGCGCCAAGACCTACCCACAGGTCCGAAACGACCCGTCGAACCCTAAACCACGGACCCCGGGACCGACCCCGAACCCCGGAACACCAAGTTCGTCGAGACCCTCTAATGTGTGACCCCTTTTCCGAGCTCTATTTTATAAATGCTAAATATAAAACTTGTCGCATCTTAATTGTTCATGCATGCATATGGTCTTGTGGTTTGGGGGCCTTATGCCGATTCACCTAATAATTAAATATGGGGCCCATATGCGGGCAAATCTAGCCTTATATTGGCCTCATTTAAACTTGTGTAGCGAACCAGTACTATCGTTTTCCATGCTAAACAACATTTAATATGCGGGGGTTTAAACAACTTGAACCATATATTAATTGTCGGGACCCCGGTTCCGCTTAATATTGACCTAATTGCACCGCACCTTTGCCATGCCATGCATCATACATGCATCATGCCGATCTTCTGCCGTGTATTAAATAGTGCATCCGGTGTTTCTTCTAGTGTTTTGCTTCTTCGCGGATAAGGCCGTTGAGTTGATGTGAGCTTCGCCCCGATCTTCGGTTGAACCCTTCGACAATGTTTTCAGGCGAGCATCTCCCCCTTTCTACCTATCTTACTTTTATAGTATTTATTCCCTCCTGTTGATCTATTGCTATCTGTGTTGCGATGCTCTAGTTTTCGTACCCGTGAAATCCCTTGCAGCCCTATATTGCCTTGGACACACCCTATTACCTGTTGTTTGGTAGATAGTTGGACTTGCGCGTCGTAGTTGCTTGCTCAAGTGCTGATGTTTGACGTCATATGCCACAGTTGCTGATGTATTGCCGCATGTTGATGTTGGAGATGATCCTAGTTTTACTTATCGTCACTTTAATTTCTGTTTAACAACTAAAATTGAAATAAGCAGAGGCATCGGTGGGTGATAGAAAATATTTGGTTTCGAGCAGCCACTTGTGTCCGTAAGACCCGAGTACTTGATACTGTTCCTTGATTTATCGCGCTATCCACATCCGGAGGTATATGGGACCCCCCAGGCGAGCTTGATTCAGTCTTATTTCTTGGGGCCACAAACTAGTTTGAGGTTTTATTTACGATCCTGTACTTATGCCATGCTACTTTCGTATTTACTTTTGCGATGCGGAGCACCTGTCATCATTTAGGTAAGCGGAATGTTTCGGTATCGACAAGCCCAGCCACACTTCGGGTTCCCGATCGTTCTGACCATTGACGCAAACCTTGAGTCCGTCGAGCTTGCTTACTCCGTTCGGTGTACTCAATGGGTGGCCCCTGAAATATTACTGAATCTTGTGATTGTTCGATCGTGAAAGCCTCGTTGGGTTTTGATTTGGTTTTCGAGGTTGATCGGCGTGTGTTGCTATTGGTGCACCGGGGTAAAACTTTCTGAAAGCCCTGTCCGCGGATATGGACGACTTGGAGCACAGTATCTCGATCATAGACAAGCATAACTAAAGTTTACTGCCATAAATTTGACTTTATAATGACTAGTAATCAGCTCCACTATAACGGAATGGCTAATTAATACTGCCCACAATTGCTTGTTTGGTTGTCGCTTGCGACAAATGTATCTGACTAGTAAGTATTGCAACTACAACGAATTGGCTGAATAAAAGTACCAACAACTGCTGGGTTTCGGGTTTATCTCATGCTAATTGTATCTGACTAGTAAGTGTTACAACTAAAACGGAATGCTTAACTAAAAGTGCCCACTGCTTACTTTATCAGGATGAATATCTAAACCTGACTAGTAATTGCGGCAACAATAACTGAATAAGTAAAACTGCCAACTGTGTGAGTTCCTCGGTTGACTTCCTCGTTGGTCTCGAGGGGGAAACGCCAGGATGGGTTTGTTTGATGATAGTATCAGGTTGGTTCCGAATAGGTCCTTCTTACCCCTCTCTGTTTGACGCCAGTGTATCGAGTCTCTATAGGTTGTTTAGTGCATCTCGCTGCGCTTGATCCACCATACCTATGTAGGCAAGGACCGGCCAATTCTAGCCTCGTAGTGTCTTGGCCTCGATCTTGGCTCCTTCTTTTCCTTTGCCCTTGTCGGCACCCCTTTTGTTTAAGCGGTTTGAGATCGGCGTTAGCGAGTTAACCTTCGGCTTGCTTTGGGCGGGTTATGGGCCATTGGTTATTCTTGAGGCTCTTAGCCCCATTTGCATCTTGTCCGTAGTCGGACGCTCTATCATTTTCAAGGTGATTTGGATCTTTGTCTTTGTATATCGTATTCTTGACTCATTGAGTCATTTATATATATCTGCATGGGTCCCATCGAGGACTGTTGTGTAATGTTATTACTTCGTTTTCCACCCGCACGAAAGTGCCTGGTGGGCACCTTTGAATCGTTTCTATGCGGGTTTGGCGAATTTTGCTCAAACTTGCATAGGTCCGATTCTGAGGGTGTTACAGAGTGGTATCAGAGCTCAGCAGTTGCGATACCCCACAAGTCCAGCCTGTAGGATAACCTAGCTAACGGCCGAAGTAGAATTGTCAAAACTATTTTGGAAAATCGATTGGATAGTTCTGAATAGGTCTGATTTTACTCCTTACCCCTCTGCTATTCTCCTCTCACCTATACGCGTTTTGAATCCGCTCTCTTCTCTCTCTTCGAGTCCAGGATTTCTCGTGGTTGGGATTCCGTCGTACCTTCAGGGTTTCGCTTTCTCCTTTTTTTTAACGGAGGTGCTACGATCATCAATCTGCAACTGTTCTGTTGTGCCCGTCATCCGATCTTTTGTTTTTGAGATCTTTATCTATGTGTGTTCCTTGCTGGATATCAGTGTCGTTGAAAAACATATGAGAAGGACGAGCATTGGTGAAGTTGGAGTATACCTTGAGCATGTGTTGTTCATGCCAATGGAACCACCGCGAAACCTAATCATTGTGTCTTTCACACGATTTCTGGCATCATCCTTTTGTTAGGATACCGCCTAAGAAGGTCTTGATCTAAATCTCGAGAGTTGAGTTGCGATTCTCCTACCCATGTATAGAGTTGATAGTTGGGTCGGGATGGACCGATCACCCTACCCGACTCTTCTTTGTGCTCGTACATCGAACTGGTGGATCAATGTAACTTTTCCCTCTTCTTATGGAAGTTAGAGGTGGCCTTATCGTTTGATACCTCTACCTTCGTCCTTTGCTTCTCCGGAGTGTTCTCTCGACGATCAAGGACAACGAACCTTTGTTAGTGGTGTCGCCGCTTTCAAGATGGAGGATGAACCCTCGTTAGTGGTGTCGCGAGGATCTACACGAAGTGAGAAGACGAGGATCGCCGACCTTCCTTCCGGTACCATGAGGCGGATCTCGAGGGCGAGATCCCTTGTTAGTGGTGTCGAATTGTGGCATCCCGCAAAACCACTACTAGAAAATCGCGTTGAATTTGTGCATTGCATCGTCATCATCATGCATTGTTTGCCAAAACTATTTTCGCAAGGCCCGTTTTGTTTCTAAAACGCCCCATCTTTATTCAAACGCCAAACCCCGGGGCTCCGGAGTATTTTGTTTTGTTGCTATCGGTTTGCAAATGGTCCAATTAGATTAAATAAAAAGTTAAATTATTTTAGCGGGGCAGTCGAACGGGCCGATTGTCCCGAACGACCGCCCCAGAAATTAAACGGTCCAGCTGTACCCGCCCTTCTAAATCCTATTCCTACCAGAGAATCTACCCACCCTTCTTGGCCACATCACCCCACCCAATCCCCTAACGCCACCTCACCTCCCTCACTCCCTCAACCAACCACACCCTGCCACCTCAGCAGCCCCCTCTCTCTCTTCCACCTCCACCACACAACACACGACGCACACAGGGCCTGCCAGTCAAACCCCAACCCTCTCACCCCGCGCTGGTCACCCAGGCACCAACCTCCAGCAGGTCCCACCCGGCCCCCACGCTGGGACCGTCTCTCCCACCATGCTACCCCGTCTCCTACCGGCCCAGCGTCTCCTCCTCTCTCCTGTCGCTCTCTCTCTCCTCCCTTGCCGCCTCTCGCCCCGCTCGTAGCCTTCTCCCTCCCGCTCGGCCGCCGCCCCGCCAAGCCTGCTCCGCCGCCCCCGTGAGCCTCGCCCAGCAGCCTCCGCCCGGCGCCCACCTCGCGCCCACCGCCTCCTCTAGCCGCCCCGCGTGAGGCCTGCCGCCATCCTCGCCAAGGCGTGCCGTCCTAGGCCCCGAGCCTCGCCAACGCCTCCGGCCGCCTCTGCTCCGTCCACCCGCGCGCAGCCCGCCCTCCGTCTCGGCGCCCGGCCCGGCCGCCTCTCCCCTCCACTGCGACCGCGCCTCTCGCGTCTCCCGTCCACCGCCGTCCTCACCTGGCCACCGCCTGCCGGCCCGCCCAACCCGCTGCGCCGGCCGTCCTCTGCCTCGTCACGGGTGAGCCACTCCTCGGCCACAGCAGCCCCGACCGGCCCCCTAGCGCGGCTGTCCCTGCCTTCTCCCGTCGTCGTCTGCCTTTGGCCGCTGCTACCATCCCTGCCGTCACCTCGGTCTCGCCTCTCCCGTTCGGCCTCCGTCGTCCTCGAACCAGGAGCACTTCCCCGAGCTCGAGCACGCTCTTGGTGTTGCTGTCCGGGCAGCTTCTGCTGCGTTCTCTTTGTCTTGTTGTTGCACAGTGGCAAGGGAGACCCTTACGCTGGTCCCAAGTTCGCCATCGGGCGAACAAGTTGGCACCTGGGCGACACCGACAAGAACTCCCCAAACCGTAACCAAGATCTGCATCATTACGAGCTTACGACCTACGCGAGGTGGACCCGATGGCGCCCGGTATCACAAGATCTACACGGGGCACTGTTGGGTGTATGGTCGCGAGATGAACGTCAAGAGCTTCTACCGAACCGGACCACGAAGACCTAACTCGGGCGGCAGTATCCTCTTCCGGACGCCAAGATCATCGACATGGAACGACAAGACCCGCTGGTTGATGCCGCCTTGGACACCAAGATCTACGGGCCGAGACCCCGAACCGAAGGCGATCCGTGCCGGTGCGTCAAGATCGCCTTCTCGGACCCCATTGACGCTAAGTCCTTCGCCGTAGAGGAACAAGGCCTTCGACAAGACAAGGAACGCCAAGTGTTTCACCCCGGACACCGAGTCCGCCGAGAACCCGCGGCTAGTGCTTCCGTCCCAACGCCATGACCGACAACATGACCCGAGGACCCCGGATGCGCCAAGACCTACCCCTGAGTCCGAGAACGACCCCGTCGAACCCTAAACCCTGGACCCCGAGACCGACCCCGAACCCCGAACCCCGGAACACCAAGTTCGTCGAGACCCTCTAATGTGTGACCCTTTTCCGAGCTCTATTTTATAAATGCTAAATATAAAACTTGCATCTTAATTGTTCATGCATGCATATGGTCTTGTGGTTTGGGGGCCTTATGCCGATTCACCTAATAATTAAATATGGGGCCCATATGCGGGCAAATCTAGCCTTATATTGGCCTCATTTAAACTTGTAGCGAAGTACTATCGTTTGCCATGCTAAACAACATTTAATATGCGGGGTTTAAACAACTTGAACCATATATTAATTTTGGGACCCGGTTCCGCTTAATATTGACCTAATTGCCGCACCTTTGCCATGCCATGCATCATACATGCATCATGCCGATCTTCTGCCGTGTATTAAATAGTGCATCCGGTGTTTCTTCTAGTGTTTTGCTTCTTCGCGGATAAGGCCGTTGAGTTGATGTGAGCTTCGCCCGATCTTGGTTGAACCCTTCGACAATGTTTTCGGTGAGCATCTCCCCTTTCTACCTATCTTACTTTTATAGTATTTATTCCCTCTGTTGATCTATTGCTATACGTGTGTTGCGATGCTCTAGTTTTCGCACCTGAAATCCCTTGCAGCCCTATATTGCCTTGGACACACCCTATACCTGTTGTTTGGTAGATAGTTGGACTTGCGCGTCGTAGTTGCTTGCTCAAGTGCTGATGTTTGACGTCATATGCCACAGTTGCTGATGTATTGCCGCATGTTGATGTTGGAGATGATCCTAGTTTTACTTATCGTCACTTTAATTTCTGTTTAACAACTAAAATTGAAATAAGCAGAGGCATCGGTGGGTGATAGAAAATATTTGGTTTCGAGCCCACTTGTGTCCCGTAAGACCCCGAGTACTTGATACTGTTCCTTGATTTATCGCTATCCACATCCGGGAGGTATATGGGACCCCCAGGCGAGCTTGATTCAGTCTTATTTCTTGGGGCCACAAACTAGTTTGAGGTTTTATTTACGATCTGTACTTATGCCATGCTACTTGTATTTACTTTTGTGCGAGCACCTTTGTCTGTTAGGTAAGCGGAATGTTTTCGCGGTATCGACAAGCCCAGCCACACTTTCGGGTTCCCATCGTTTCACCATTGGCGCAAACCTTGAGTCCGTCTCGGAGCTTGCTTACTCCGTTGGGTGTACTCAATGGGGTGGCCCCTGAAATATTCTGAATCCTGTGATTGTTCGATCGTGAAAGCCTCGTTGGGTTTTGATTTGGTTTTCGAGGTTGATCGGCGTGTGTTGCTATTGGTGCACCGGCGGGTAAAACTTTCGAAAGCCGTGTCGCGGATATGGACGACTTGGAGACCGATATCTCGATCATAGACAAGCATAACTAAAGTTCTTGCCATAAATTTGACTTTATAATGACTAGTAATCAGCTCCACTATAACGGAATGGCTAATTAATACTGCCCACAATTGCTTGTTTGGTTGTCGCTTGCGACAAATGTATCTGACTAGTAAGTATTGCAACTACAACGAATTGGCTGAATAAAAGTACCAACAACTGCTGGGTTTCGGGTTTATCTCATGCTAATTGTATCTGACTAGTAAGTGTTACAACTAAAACGGAATGCTTAACTAAAAGTGCCCATTGCTTACTTTATCAGGATGAATATCTAAACCTGACTAGTAATTGCGGCAACAATAACTGAATAAGTAAAGCGCCAGCTGTGAGTTCCTCGGTTGACTTCCTTGTTGGTCTCGAGAAACGCCGGATGGGTTTGTTTGATGATAGTATCGAGTTGGTTCGAATAGGTCCTTCTTACCCTCTCTGTTTGGCCTTGATGTATCGAGTCTCTATAGGTTGTTTAGTGCATCTTTGCTGCCGCTTGATCCACCATACCTATGTGGCGAGGACCGGATTCTAGCCTCGCCGTGTCTTGGCCTCGATCGACGCTCCTTCTTTTTCCTTTGCCCTTTGTCGGCACCCCTTTTGTTTAAGCAGGTTTGAGATCGGCGTCGTTAGCGGGGTTACCCTTGGCACAGGCGGGGTTATGGACGCCATTGGTTATTCTTGAGGGCTCTTAGCCCCATTTGCATCTTGTCCGTAGTCGGACTCTATCATTTTCAAGGTGATTTGGATCTTTGTCTCAGATATCTGTATTCTTGACTCATTGAGTCATTGTTATATATATCTGCTCGTGGGTCCCATCGAGGACTGTTGTGTAATGTTATTACTTCGTTTTCCACCCGCACGAAAGTGCCTGGTGGGCACCTTTGAATCGTTTCTATGCGGGTTTGGCGAATTTTGCTCAAACTTGCATAGGTCCGATTCTGAGGGTGTTACATCCGCTCGAGCAAAAGATCTCGAGGAGCCAATGGATGACAAAGAAGAAGACAGATATCACCGTCCAAGGTGGTGTCCCGATGGACTCAGACACACCCAAAAGCGTAGAGTTCAGCGGCTGCGTAACTTGGAGGAAGCCGAAGCGCAGTACCTCCACGCTTTAAGGAAAGCACGGCCCGATCTGGCCGTTAAAATTCGGCAGACCTTGGAAACGGAAGATCGCCCGAAAAGGAAAGAGTGGCGCCCCAAACCGGTAAAAGCCGATGCGAAGACATCGGCTGGCACAAACATGGTGTTCATACTTCCGTCAGAGTTTTGCGCTCCAAGAACCAACGAGCTACCAGTGGCACAGTTTGACTGCGGCCCACGGCCGGTTATCTTTGAAAAGCCACGTGAGAAGGGCTACAAACATCTGAAAGCCCTGTACCTGCGAGGTTACATCAATGGGCAGCCTGTCAGCAAGATGTTGGTTGACACCAGAGCGGCGGTCAATATAATGCCATACTCCATGCTACGGCGTTTGGGACGCTCCACTGCAGATCTGATCAAAACCAACGTCACGTTAAGCGACTTCAACGGCCAAACTTGAAGCAAGGCGTCTTGAGCGTGGATCGGCGTGGGCAGAAAAACTATCCCTACGTCATTCTTCGTCGTGGACAGCAAAAGCACCTACGCTTTCTTGCTAGGGAGAGATTGGATTCACGCTAACTACTGCATTCCATCCATGATGCACCAGTGCCTAATACAGTGGGATGGAGATGAAGTGGAGGTCATTCATGCAGATGATTCGATCGAGATCTCCATAGCTGGCATGCACATCGGGAAGCGAAGAGCCGATCTCTGGAATCAGTCTAGACGGCTGTGAGCGCATTGAAGCTACAAAAAACGGGGTGAGGCTGGTCTTATCCACTGGCTTGACAGAGTAGCAAAGTCCACGATCGTACGTGGTATGGCCGATCCCTGCGATCGGCCACAAAAAATAAAAAGCAGCAATCTTACGACAAGCAGATCATGCAGTCGTTGTAGGGAGATTCCCTGCCATTGTAAAACACAAATAAGGTGTAAACCGTCCTTGACTAATGCAATAAAAAAGGGGGCCGATTCAGGCAATCGGCCCAAATTATTTTTGTTATCCTCACCAACTGTTTGCCCTGTGTTTGGAATCGATTTAGCAGGTGACGGAAAGCTAGGGTATGGGTTTACATCCGCTGATGAGCTAGAGGAGATTAACATCGGTCCTGGGGATAAGCCACGACCAACATTTATCAGCAAACTGCGGGGTCCGATGATATCTCTGTTGAAGGAATATCCAGACTGTTTCGCCTGGGACTATACAGAGATGCCCGGGTTAGACAGGAGCATCATTGAGCATCGACTCCCGCTTAAAAAAGGATTTCGGCCATTCCAGCAGCGAGCACGACAGATGAAGGCCGAAATTTTCGAAGAAGTCAAGAAAGAGATCGAGAAAATGTTGGCAGCCAAGTTAATCAGGCCATGCAGGTATGCTGAGTGGATTTCTAGTATCGTACATGTAGAGAAGAAGGATGGCCGCTGGCGTGTTGCCATAGATTTTCGGGATCTCAATAGAGCTACTCCAAAGGATGAGTATCCGATGCCGGTAGCAGAGACGTTAATCAACGCAGCGGCTGGTCATAAGATCTTGAGCTTCATGGATGGCAATGCCGGTTACAACCAAATTTTATGGCTCGAAGATATACACAAGACTGCATTGAGTCGAGTTCGGTGGGGTTGTTTGAATATGTGGTCATGACGTTTGGACTGAACAATGCCGGCGCCACGTACCAAAGAGCCATGAATTACATTTTCCATGATCTGATCGGCAAGATGGTGGAAATTTACATCGATGACGTGGTGGTCAAGTCTGCTTCAGTACAAGGACACTTGGACGATCTGCAGCGTCTGGACCGAACAAGAAAATTCAGACTACGGATGAATCAAAGAAGTGTGCCTTGATTGACGGCGGTCGGTTCACGGGTTTCTTGGTCCACGAACGCGAATTGAGATCGGCTGAAAAGTCGAGGCGGTCGAACTATGAAGCCACCTACCACGAAGAAAGAACTGAGCCTCTCATCGGCAAGATCAACCGTCGGAAGATTCATCTCCAATCTGTCGGGAAGAATAGAGCCGTTCATGGGGTGGTGAAAATTAAATCGATGAGGAGTTCATTGGGGCAGAACAACAACGAGCCTTGACGAGATTAAAGAATATCTAACGAAGCCGCGGTGTTAGTTCCGCCCCCGGATAGGTCGTTCTACATTTACTTGTCGATGGTCGACACGCCCATCGCCTCGGTGGTGGTGCAAGTTTATGATGGTCTGGAGCGAGTTGTATTTTACATCAGCAGAAGGATGCTGGATGCAGAGACAAGGTATCCTGAGATCGATAAGTTGTGCCTCTGCCTGTTTTTCACCTGCACCAAGCTGCGCCACATCTTGCTCTCAGCGGAGATTATCATTATCTGCAAGTCAGATGTCATAAAACATATGCTGTCGGCTCCTATGTTGAAAGGCCGACTGGGCAAATGGATGTTTGCATTATCGGAATTTGACATCCGGTATCAACCCGCGAAAGCGGTTAAGGGTCAGGCGTTGGCCGACCTTATTGCCGAAAGAATCAGCACCGATATAGCAGCGCTGTCTATACGAGCGTGGGCTATGTTTTTCGATGGATCGGTTTGTGACGATGGTTGCGGCATCGGCATTCTACTCGTGTCGCCCCGGGGGGCAACATTTTCCTTCTCCATCAGGTTATCTACCCCTCGCACCAACAACGTCGCTGAGTATGAGGCGATACGCAAGGGAATGGAGTTGCTCATCGAAGCTGGAGCAGAAGCAGTGGAAATTTTTGGAGACTCCAAGTTGGTGATTTCCCAACTCACGGAGGAATACAAGTGTGAGAGCGAGTCGCTCTTCCCATTATGGCTGCAATGCCGTGAGCTGATGGCACAGTTCCGGTACATAAACTTCACCTGGATCCCGCGATCGCAGAATACCGAGGCGAATGATCTTGCACAAATGGCTTCAGGCTACAAGGACGTAGCAGAGGGAGCTGATGTTCAGGTACAGTTCCTGGAGGCCAACGACTGGAGAGCCGATATCTTCAATTACTTGAAGGATTCGGCTCGGGGGGCACCTAAACGGATAAGGTACAAGGCCATGAAGTATGTGCTTATTGGCGGCGACATGTTTTACAAGACTCTGGAGGGGTTACTGCTCAAATGTCTGGACCAACCGAGGCCAATCGGCTCCTACACGAGGTACACAGGCGCTGTGGAACTCACCAATCGGCTCACAAGATGAAATGGTTGATCAGGCGATCAGGGTTTTATTGGCCCACCATGCTTGAGGACTATTTCAAGTACTACAAAGGGTGTCAAGCATGTCAGAAATTTGGGAAAATTCAGATGGTACCCGCGTCAGCAATGAACCCCATCATCAAGCCTTGGCCATTCCGAGGTTGGGGCATGGATATGATTGGCAAGATCAATCCTTCATCAAGCAAAGGCCACATGTGGATTTTGGCCATTACTGATTATTTCACTAAATGGGTGGAAGCTGTCCCTATGAAGTCAGTGAACTCAAAGGATGTTATCAATTTTGTGAAAGAACATGTCATTCATAGATTCGGGATTCCCAAACTATCACGACCGATGGAGGTTCGGTCTTCATTTCTCAAGTTTAGAAAGTTCTGAGGACACGGGATTAAGCGATTCGATCATCTCCATACTATGCTCAAGCAAATGGGCAAGCTGGCGTCAACGAGCCTTATCAAGCGATCAAGAGGAAAGTCGACGAGCACCCTAGGCGTTGGCGAGGTTTTGTCGAGGCTTTATGGGCTTATCGCATGTCATGTCATGGAGCGATAAAGACCTCGCCATACCATCTAGTCTACGGACAAGAAGCCGTATTACACAGGAGATTACGGTGGATCGAGACGTGTCACTTTTCGAGCGATCTAACAAGCTGAAGAATATGCGGCTTTAATGAGTGATGGTGTTGAGGATTTAAGCGAGCTTAGGCCGTGGTCGCCGAGAAAATCAAAGAGAACAAGGCCAAGGTAGCTCGTGCATATAATAAGAAGGTGAGACCAAAGGAGTTCCACGTTGGCGATCCGGTATGGGAAGCTGTTGCCATTGGGGACTAAGGATGCAACATATGGTAAATGGTCTCCAAATTGGCACGGGCCATACAGGTCGATCAAGTTTTAAGAGGGAACGCGTACATGCTTGAGGAGCCGGACGGCGTGAAATTCGATGGTATCAACGGTCAACATCTCAAGAAATATTTCCCAAGCATGTGGGATGATGGACGATGAAATGTGGGGCCGATACATGAAATCGGCCAAATAAAAACAAAATATATAGCCAATGCACAACATCGACTCTAGAGGTTCAAACTGTTACAAGGTGTGCGGTTTACATGAACGAGCCATGAAGGAATGCCTCGAAGGCGGAGGCGTCGCCGCGGACACGATCCACCTCGGCGATCTCGGCTTCTTCATCTTCGTCCTTGCCCGTCACTAGCTGCTTGTTCAGGCACGATTTCGCCAGATCGGTCTTCGATTGAGCTTTGAGGCCTTCGCCGTCTTGGGAGCGGCGATGGATGCTTCCTTGTCGCGAATGAGCTGTTTAGTCGCCGGACCTTCTCTTCAAGATCTTCCAACTCCCTTTTTTAAGGATGCGAGCTCGGCGATCTTGACAGAGGTGTCGGTTTGGCATCGAGACGCCTTTTCGTTCGCTGAGCCGACATCCGCTCGCAATATTGGCCTTCAGCGGAAGTTGGGCGCGGCGCAGATTGATCCTTTCACGAGCTAACTTCACCCTTGACCCGCAGAAAGACAGAGTTACAACTGGCCAAAGCTTCACCTGCAATGCGACGGGGAGTTGGTCCTTGATTTCGGCAAGAATGCTCTTCACCTCCTCAGAACCCTCGATCAACTCCTCGATCGGGGAGGATAGCAAGGCTTTAAGACGCTGGAATTGAGGTAGAACAGCCATGGCTCGTGGTTCATCGTTGGCAACAGAGGGAGTTGGTTCGATGGATTCAGGGTCGGACGTCAGCAAACCTGAAATATCACAACCCTGGCAGCCCGAAAAGGCGTCAGTATGCGTCCAACATGTAAGGATGAGCCGAAAGAAGCTAACGTACCTCTCCTAAGATCGAGGGGATAGAAGATGACGAGACAATCGGCTTGTGTGTGGTTGCTGGGGGCTTGGCCAAAGTGGTATAAAGGCATCGGCACGGCCCCGGCCTTCCCACTAGAAGCGTCGGTCGTCTGCATGAAAGGTGCTTAGCCGATGCAAATGGTGATGAATCGGCAGATGAAAAAACAAGTGGTAAGAGCATGAAGGGTGATGACTTTTGAAACCTCTTGGCTCGACGAAGAAGTTTGCAGTCCCTTGCGAGCCCGCTTGGGGCTCACAGGTGGCCCCGCCTCGACTGATGCTCGGGGGGCAGTAGGTTCAGGAACCGGCCTTTTCCTGGGAGCCGATGGTGGCAAATCTGGATGGTTTGGTGTGGTGGTCCTCTCAGAGTCTGTTGGGCTCGATTCTCCTCGATTGGGTTGTGTGTACTCGTGGGAGGTGTCTTCGACGGAAGCCTGCAAGAGAAGGAGAGCTAGTAAGCACGAGCATGTCTGCAAGAATGAAAGAATGAGAGAGATCAACCAAGGCATGGATCAGCGTACATGCGAACTTCCTGGAGAAGGGCTCCGGCGCCTCAAAGTCTTCCTGGCAGCTACCTTCTTCACCACCGTTCTTGTTTTAGTTGGAACTCGAGGGGCAGCTGACCTTGAAGTTACTTGGTTCTTAGAAGCCGATTGTGGTGATATCGGCTGGTTCTGCATCACGACCTTTTTCAAAGGTGGCGAGTTTTTGCAGAAAAGGACCACTGGAGCTGGTGGGAAGAATTCGAAGGGGGAGCCATCACCGTGTGTGGGTTCAGGACCATCTTGTTGCTGCAAGGAGACAGAGCGGGTTATTAGAAGAATCATTTGTGAGATGCCTCAAGAAATTTTACAAGTAATGGTACCTGTTCTACGGGGATATCATATTCAGCATCGAGCTGTTTCAGCAACGGTCCCAGAGCTCTCCTGAAGGCATGAGTCTTCCACATCGACCACCAGTTTTCAAAGCCATCGGTTGATGAAGCGAAGGTGAGGTCGTTAGGAATTGGGATGGTCAGAGCATCGAAGAAGGAATAACACCTTTGACTGGTGAGAGGATCGGGCAGGTCGGCTCGCTCTCTGTAAGAAGATGGTGGAGAAAGAAATGGGAGGTACTTGTCCAAGGCCAAATTGCGAGCCACTACGACCGGCTGGTAGAATTCATACCTGCTTGATTATTCTGTTGGATGTACTCATGCCAACTGGAAGGAAACAGGGACGGATCACAGTGGAAAAGAGCTGCCGAGTGCTGGTGTCATCGGCAAAGTTGTCTAGCCTGAAGGATATTGGATTTTCAAAATGTTCCGATTCTTCCATGTAAGGAAAGAAGATAGGATTGTCTGTGCCTTGAAAGAAAGTGTGAACCACTTGGATGCTTCTGAGGATCGCTTACTACCTGGCAGTCTATACAAAGCTTGGCCGTAGCTGGTGCATCGGATCTGCTTCCCTTTGACATCTGGAAAGGTGCAACTCGCCAAAAGGGGGAAGTTTGGGATGTGGTTTTGAAAATACAGCTGAGCCCATAGCTGAGTGAACCACCAAGGACCTCCTGTTTTGACTGCTATGCCAGAGAATAGTTTGACAGACATCAACTGGAGATATCGATAGACCTCTCCAAGGAACAGTTTGTCGATGCCAAGTTGAGTGCCTTTGGCAAGCTCGTAGGCTAAGGAGAGATAATTCTTGGTTGGAGCAAGGGAAGGACCACAGAATATGAAATGTTCCAGCCAGAAGTTGAGAAAGGCTGTGTGTTCTTTCTCTGTGTGGCCTTTAGTTTTTATATGGCGTTGGAGGTAGGCACCTCAGTTCGTGCAGTCTGTTTTGGAAGACAGCTTGTAGGGGACCTTGGTCAGCTTAAAAGCAGACGGGTTGGGTGATGTAACATCCAGACCAGTAATCATCACCACGTCTAACAGAGTTGGTGTCATGGGGCCATGACCGAACATAAAGCGATTGAGCATCGGACCAGAAATAGCCGATGGTTTTTAGAAGATTTTCGTGTTTTTCAAGGGGAGACAATGACAAATGCAAGGCATCGGCTATTCCCGTGGTTTCCCATTGGGATTGGTAAGCTCTAGCTACCCTGCTGAACCAAGAGACCCAATGTTGAGGATTAGGCCAGGCTGCAAGCGATCGGCCCAAGAGTTCAAATCTAGGTCTTGGCTTGAAGGGATTCGTGTGCTTAAGAGATCAGATGGGCAGGACTAGATTACATGCGGGGCCAAGACAGAGAGAATTTGGGAAAGAAGGATGCGGCAGCAGAATGTCTGAAACCTAAAGAATTTTTAATGGTGGAATAAAGCATTAATTCAGGTGTTTGCCATTAATTCTAGCATCGTGTTCAGACTGCGAGGAGTAGGCGTACCTTCAGACCAGAGACCGCTGGGTTGGTGTTGGACGATTCCGCCATCTAGTTTGTCGGCGGAGATGGATCTATGCAGTTGGGGATCGAGGGTTCTTGTCGCTGTGAGCTCGATCTGGTCGGTGAGCAATTGGAGATCTGGGTCGCCCTTTTTTGAAGAGGGTCGCAGGCTACCGTTTGAAACTGGAAAGTGGCCGCTCAGATTTGTCTAAGTATGCGACCAAATTTGACCTTGTCAACGTTTTTGGGAAAGACGATGTTTTACCATCGGCTCTTTGGGCTGTGACTTGGTTGACTGTATGAGCGTAGCATGGTGAAAACCGATACATTACTGTCGGCTTCTGGAACATCGACCTATTTCGACTATCGGCAAAATTGAGTTGGAAAAGCAATCTTCGAGTTGAAAAAGGCAATCTTTGTTCATTCAAAAGACGATTGTTTACAATGGAGCTGATTGCTTACAAAAGGAAATCTGCTACTACTACTACTACTACTACTAGTTCCTAATCTAGAAGCCGGTGTCGTCGCCGCTGTCTTCGTCGTCGTCTTGTTCATTTGTCATCGTTCTTGCCGGCGTCGTCTTCTTCTTCTTGAAGATGCCGGGGGCCTCCTCGTCGTCGCCGTCTTCGTGTCCTCGCTGACCCGGCGCGGAAGCGCTTCACCGGCGGGTACTCGTCGGAGGAGGTGTCCTCCTCCGCTTCCTCCTCCTCGTCGGAGGATTCGACGCCATCCCAGGACCAGGCGTCGTCGGTGCTCTCCGCCTCCAGTTCCCCGTCGACAAGGAACTGCAGGCCCTCCTCGCCGTCGGTCAGGGACTCGTCGTCCTCCGACCAGGCGGCGAAGTTCCAATCCCTCTCGTCCCACCATTGTGGGGCGAGAGTCTCGTACGCCGCCGTTGGCGGGTGCTCCGGCGTCGGCTCCCGGTCGCTAATCGTGTTGGAAGATTGGGAGGAAAGGGCGGAAGAAGAGGAGGCCATGGCGGAGGAAGAGGGTTTTTTCGGCGGAGGAAGAGGGTTTTTTGGCTACTGGAGGAAGATGGGGCTGCAAACTGCTCAGATGAATTTAAATAAGGGGAATAGTGGGAGGTGGTTCAATGCCATAGCGGTTTCCCAGAATGCGGTGCCAAAATTGTCAAATCATGCACTGCGGAGAAGTTGAGAAGACAGGGCATCATGATGAGGGGGTGGCGTGACGATTCTGCTCTGCAACGCGTAACCCGATATAAAAAAAAGGGGGAAGACAAAACATCGACAGAGTGGTTTTGGAATTATTATTGGCAAAACCAGGGGGGCATGTGTTATCGCCATATTTTGGCCAAAGGAGGATATGGGCCATAATCAAGATGGGCTTGGAAGATACATATATGCAACGTGTTGTTGAATCGGCCTTGTGCGTGGATTTGGGCTAAATTGCCCGTGTATCTGTATATTGTAGTAGGTTCCGTTTCAGTTTAAGTAAGAGATAGAGTTGTAGGGTTATTCCAAAGATAGAAAGTCTCCGGACTATAAATATGTACCTAAGGTTATTGAGAAAAGGAGGACAATCACGTTCACAACAAACACAATCTCGGCGCCATACCCCTTGTTTCTAGGGTTTCTTTCGGGTAAGTGTCATGCTGCCTAGATCGCATCTTGCGATCTAGGCAGTATCTGCTTATGCGTTATTTGGTGTTACTCGTACTGAAGCCTTGTTGATGGCGAGTAATACTATTATCATAGATTTGTTTAGGTTAGCATCGGTACTTTTCGCTATGATTGTTTAGTTATGCTACCTCTAGTTACCTCGCTACCTTTGCACCTTTTACCGGGTGTAAGGGTAGCATCTTGCTTGATCTTTATTCAGTTGATTTGATCTATTATAGTTATGCCTTGTTTTCCAAGGTTTAGTTTGATATCCACGTAGTCAGGCCTTGCAAACGGGTTGAACGATCCAAAGAGTACGTGAGGATATGGTTTGCCAATTCGAGAGGAGTTGTTCCGGAATTGACTTTACGTCGGTTGTTAGGCCTTCTCTAGGTTAGTTTTCCATTATCTTTTGTATCTACCAGGCTCAATTACGTGTAGGACGTTCCAATTACGTGGTGAAAACGTTAAACCGTCAGATCGATTTAACTTGTATTGATGAAGCAAAACCCCATGTTATCATAGATCTAATGCGTAACCATGGGACAATCGGCTCCAGGAGCCGATTCACAGGGAAACCTGGGAGCCGGTCACGGCTCGAATTTTACGTATACTTGTTTACTATGCAGGAGACTGATCGAAGAAATCCATCACCTTCCTGACCAGGTATAGGTCAGGTGGCACGCCCTTGAACCAAGCCAGGACATGTGCCGGAGTTTTGCGGGCCGTTGCCCGAGGGACCAGGGCCCACCAGCAGTTCTGGGAGCCTCCCGGCTCTTCGTGTTGCTCGTCGCTGCTCGCCGGTGGGTTTTGACAGGCAACAAGGTACAAAGATAAAGATGAAGATTTAGTGTAGATTTAGATATAGGATAGTTAGTATATATACAAATGTAATTTTCTTATTCTTTTGTAATTTTTATTTTATAATTCTTGTAATCTTTATTTTGTTCATTTGTAACAAAGATTATATATTTATTAATAAAGAATATTCTTATTCTTTACTCTTTTGTAAATTGTGAAGTTTGTAATAACTTCAGTAGGTTACATTCTTTGTAACTTGTTTATGTATATGAAATGAGTTTCATATTCAATATTATTTTTAGATAAGATTTAAGTTATAATACTTTTCTCTTAATTAATTTAAGATTCAAATCTTATATCAAAATCATTTAAATTATAAAACACTTAAGTTTCAAAATCCAAAATCATTTCAAAACACACATAATTCCTTTAAGATCATATCAAAGTTTATTGCAATCCTCCTTTAAGACTAAACCTAATCTCAAAGTAAGAAAGAAACATTGATCACTCAAGGTTTTATTTGGCAAAAATTTTACCCACATTTTCACAAATGAATGCATGCAACAATTCATATTCCTAAATCTACCCTTCGTTAGGTCCTATATGCTGGGACGTTACATGCGAAGCGGTATGGGGGATGTGGACCGCACGATCTAACTCTAATCCAACGGTTGTGGTTCATCGTCCACGTCGGGCAATGCCGGCGAGACAGAACCCTAGAGCATCCAGTGGGGGTCGTGAGAGGCTCACCGGGGCTCAAGCGAGGGTCGGCGATTGTAACACCCTCAGAATCGGACCTATGCAAGTTTGAGCAAAATTCGCCAAACCCGCATAGAAACGATTCAAAGGTGCCCACCAGGCACTTTCGTGCGGGTGGAAAACGAAGTAATAACATTACACAACAGTCCTCGATGGGACCCACAAAACAGATATATATAACAGCGACTCCATGAGTCAAGAATACATATATAAGTACAAAGATCCAAATCACCTCGAAAACGATGGAGCGTCCGACTACGGACAAGATGCAAATGGGGCTAAGAGCCCTGAAGAATAACCAATGGCGTCCATAACCCTGCCCAGGCCAAGCCGGAAGGGTAACCCTGCTAACGGCGTCGATCTCAAACCTGCTTAAACAAAAGGTGCCGACAAAGGCGAAGGAAAAGAGGAGCGTCGATCGAGGCCAAGACACGGCGAGGCTAGAATTTGCGGTCCTCGCCTACATAGGTATGGTGGATCAAGCGGCTGGGCAAGATGCACTAAACAACCTATAGAGACTCGATACAACTGGCGGATATCAGAGAGGGATGAGAATGACCTAACCGGATCCAACCTGAAGCTAGCACCAAACAAACCCATCCTGGTGTTTCCCCCTCGAAACCAAACGAGGAAGTCAACCGTGGAACTCACACAGTTGGCAGTTTTATTTATTCGGTTATCGTTGCAGCAATTACTAGTCAGGTATAGGTAATCATCCTGATAAAGTAAACAGTGGGCACTTTTAGTTACCCATTCCGTGATAGTGGCAACACTTACTAGTCAGATACATTTATCATGAGATAACCCAAAACCCAGCAGTTGTTCGTACTTTTATTCAGCCATTCCGTTGTAGTTGCAATACTTACTAGTCAGGTACAATGGTCGCAAGCGACACTCCAATCAAGCAGTTGTGGGCAGTATTAATTAGCCATTCCGTTATAGTGAAGCTGATTACTAGTCATTATAAAGTCAAATTTATAGCAGTAAACTTTAGTTATGCTTGTCTATGATCGAGATACTGTGCTCCAAGTCGTCCATATCCGCGGACACGGCTTTCAGAAAGTTTTACCCGGCCGGGGTGCACCAATAGCAACACACGCTCGATCAACCTCGCAAAACCAAATCAAAACCCAACGAGGCTTTCACGATGAACAATCACAAGATTCAGAAATATTTCAGGGCCACCCTTGAGTCTACCCGCAACGGTAAGCAAGCTCGAGACGGACTCAAGGTTGTGGGGACGGTTTGTGAACGATCGGGAACCCAAACTGGGCTTGTCGACATCATGGAATCGTGCCACTATCTTAAACAAAGTGTGCTCGCACAAATGTAAATACGTAGTAGCATGGCATAAGTACAGATCGTAAATAAAACCTCAAACTAGTTTGTGGCCCCAAGAAATAAGATCAATCAAGCTCGCTGTGGGGGTCCCATATACCTCCCGGATGTGGATAGCGCGATAAATCAAGGAACAGGTATCAAGTACTCGGGGTCTTACGGGACACAAGTGGGCGTTCGGAAACCAAATATTATCTATCACCCACCGATGCCTCTGCTTATTTCAATTTTAGTTGTTAAACAGAATTTAAAGTGACGATAAGTAAAACTAGAACCATCTCCAACATCAACATGCGGCAATACATCAGCAACTGTGGCATATGACGACACACAACAACACTTGAGCAAGCGACTACGACGCGCAAGTCCAACTATCTACCAAACAACAGGTAATAGGATGTGTCCAAGGCAATATAAAGCTGCAAGGGATATCAAGGGTACGGAAACTAGAGCATCGCGACACAGATAGCAATAGATCAACAGGAGGGAAATAAATACTATAAAGCAAGATAGGTAGAAAGGGGGAGATGCTCGCCTGAAAACATTGTCGAAGGGTTCAACCGAAGATCGGGGCGAAGCTCACATCAACTCAACGGCCTTATCCGCGAAGAACCAAAACACTAGAAGAAACACCGGCTGCGATATTCAATACAACAGCAGAAGATCGGCATGATGCATGCATGATGGATGACATGGCAAAGATGCGATGCAATTAGGTCATATTAAGTGGAACCGGGGTCCCGACAATTACTTAGGTGGTTCATGTTATTTAACTACCCCGCAATATATATGTTGTTTTAACATGGCCAAAATATAACACCGGTTCGCTATATCAAATTTAAATGAGGCCAATATAAGGCTAGATTTGCCCGCATATGGGTCCCATATTTAATTATTAGGTGAATCGGCATAAGGCCCCAAACCACAGATATGCATGCGAGATGAATGTTTAAGATGCGACAAGTTGTTATTATATTATAAGATTAGGGTTTCGGGGAGGGGTTCACACATTGAGGGTCTCGACGATCTTGGGGTTTCCGGGGTTCGGGGTCCGGGGTCGGTCTCGGGGTTCAGGGTTCGACGGAACGGTCTCGACGGAAGCGGTCTCGGACTTCGGGGTGAAGCACTCGGCGTTCTCGAGGGAGTACTTGTCGTATCCGCGGTGGCGTGCATGTCGAACCGGTGGCGATCTCGGCGGTCATCGGGTCCGCGGTCGTCGGTAGATCTTGGCGGTTATCGGATCCGGGAACGGCTCTCGGCGAACTGGTCGATTCCACGTCGGCGTACTTGGCGCTTCGGATCGGTTTCCGGTTCGGGGCCTCAGGGTCTCAACGAACTTGGTGTCCTGGCATCTCTGAGTCGTGGATCTTGGCGTCCAGGATCTCGTTGAGCTTGGCGTCCTGCGGTGAAGGGCTTGGCGGTTTCCGAGGGTCTTGGTGTTCCCTCTTGGTTTGCCGGTGTCGGTCTCAGGTCTGGCGCCGATGTTTCCACGGGGCTGCGGTCGATGTTGATCTTGGGAATTTAGAGGATCGTTGTCGAACTTGCGTAGGGGTAGGCGCGTAGTAGTACCACACTACTACCACACCAACAAAACTTGGATTAGACTCATGCACAGATCACCAGGGACCAATGTGGCATCCCGCAAAACCACTACTAGAAAATCGCGTTAAATTTGTGCATTGCATCGTCATCATCATGCATTGTTTGCATAAAAATATTGTCGCAAACCCCTTTTTATTTTCCAAACGCCCCATCTTTATTCAAACGCCAAACCCCGGGTGCTGCCGGTGTATTTTATTTGTCTAAAAATCACTTGCAAAAGTCATCGCAAATTAAATAAGAAGTTAAATTATTTTTTGCGGGGGCAGTCGAACGGGCCAACTTGACCCGAACGACCACCCCCAGGAATAATAATCGGTCCGCCCCTTTTTCTAAACCCACCAATTAATCTACCCCAACCCCTCCCTCCACCTCACCCCAACCAATAGGCTGCCGCCACCTCATCTTCCTCTCCCCCTCTTCCAACCACACTCTGCCATCTAGCCACTCCCTCTCTCTCCTAAACCCAGCCCATCCACTCCCTGCCTTGGGCCCCACCCTGGACCCCCACACACGCACTCACCGGCGCACTCACGCGCCTGCAGCCCCCTGGCCTGGCCCCACCTCCCCTGGGACCCACCTCAAGACGCGCCTAACCTCCCCGCCGCCGCCTTCCTCTGGTTCTTTCTTCCTCTCCCAATCCCGCCTCCTCACCGCCCGCTCGCCTCCCTGGCGCCGAGCGCCTCCCGCATGACGTGACCCCTGGCGCTGACCGACCAGACTGCCGCCTCGGCCCTCGCCGACGAACCTCGCCGGGCGACGCCATCCTCTCTCGAGCGGCTGACGCCGCCGAGCCTCCCTGCAACCACTGCCGCCGCCCTCTCCCGGCCGCGTGCTCCCGGCGACCCCAGATCGCTGAGCGCCACCTCGGCTGCCTCCCGCCGCTAAGACAAGCGGGCCGCCGCTGCCAGGCCCCATCTCCGTCTGCCGCCACCGTCCGCGATCGCCGCTGCCCGCCATCGACGTTCCTCGGCGAGCCGCCTGCCGCTGGCCACGACGCCGACCCCGCCGCCTCGGTCTCCCAAGCCCGCCATGGTCCACGGCGCTGCCGCCTCGAGCGCCGCCGCCGCCTGCACGCCCCTCGGCGGCCTGCGCCGCTGCCGCTGCCGCCGCCTCCCACCGCCCCTGCTGCTGCCGCCGCCTCGCCCACGACCTCTCGAGAGCCGCTGCTGCCGTCTGCACACGTGCACCAACGACCCATGCCGCTGCCATCACGAAGTCCTCTCGCCAAGAACCATGTTGACGCTTTGTTTTTGTTCCAGTAACGAAGTGAGGATGTGTATGTCTTGTGGCCATCTATCTTTGGTTGCTCTGATCTTCGAGTAGTTTTGGGCGCGATCTTCTCGTCAACGAGGCCAACCCAAGGCCGACACATTCGAAGGTTGTATAATGCGTGACTCGAAGGACACCGACACCAATCCAAGATCGCCTACCCCGAAAACCAAGTCTCCGTCACGGAACACCAAGATCTTCCAGTGCCGAGACCCAAGACCGACACCGACAACTGAAACCGTGGAACCGACAAGATCGACCTCACCGACGCCATGATCTCCCTCCCGGAATCTGAAGACCGTCCCGATTCCTCGAACCCCTCCGAGCCGCCAAGACCGTCGACATGGATACCGAAGGACGCCGAGCGCCAAGTACTCGCTCGAGGACGCCAAGTGCTTCACCCCGGACACCGAGGCCCCGATGCCCCGACGCCAGGCCAAGTACTCCTTCATGGAACGCCGCGACCCCGAACCCGGAGACCGATCCCGTACCCGAAGGCCGCGGATGCGACAAGAGACCAACCCCGGAGCCCGAGAACACCCCGTCGAACCCTGGACCCTGAGACCGACCCCGAACCCAAGTTCGTCGAACCCCAACAAGATCGTCGAGCCCCCTGAAGTGTGAACTTCTTATCCGAGAACCCTATTTTACAACATAATAACAACTTGTCGCATAATAATTGTTCATGCATGCATCTTGTCATGTGGTTTGGGGGCCTTATGCCGATTCACCTAATAACTAAATATGGGGCCCATATGCGGGCAAATCTAGTCTCATATCGGCCTCATTTAAACTTGTGTAGCGAACCCGTATCATCTTTTGCCATGTAAAACAACATTTAATATGTGGGGGTTTTAAACAACTTGAACCATATATTAATTGCCGGGACCCCGGTTCCGCTTAATTTTGACCTAAATGCATCGCACCTTTGCCATGCCATACATCATACATGCATCGTGCCGATCTTCTGCCGTGTATTAAATATTGCATCCGGTGTTTCTTCTAGTGTTTTGCTTCTTCGCGGATAAGGCCGTTGAGTTGATGTGAGCTTCGCCCCGATCTTCGGATGACCTATCGGCAATGTTTTCAGGCGAGCATCTCCCCCTTTCTACCTATCTTACTTTTCTAGTATTTATTCCCTCCTGTTGATCTTTGCTATCTGTGTTGCGATGCTCTAGTTTCGGACCCGTGATATCCCTTGCAGCCATATATAGCCTTGGACACATCCTATTACCTGTTGTTTGGTAGATAGTTGGACCCGCGTGCCGTCGTCGCTTGCTCTAGTGTTTTGCTTGTCGTCAAGTACCACAAATTGTTGGAGAATGGCCGCATGTTGACGTTGGAGATGATCATGGCTTTAATTATTGCTTCACTTTAAATTCTGTTTAACAACTAAAATTGAATTAAGCAGAGGCATCGGTGGGTGATAGGTAAGATTTGGTTTTCCGACCGCCCACTTGTGTCCCGTAGGACCCGAGTTCTTGACATCTGTTCCGAGATCGAGCGCGCTAACCACAGGTGGGGAGATATGGGCCCCCCATTGATAATTACCTGATTCCAAAGTACTGTACTGGGGGCCACGAAGTAGTTTGGGGCTTTATTACTATCCTGTACTTATGCCATGTTTACCGCTTTATTTACGACAGTGTGCATAATCGCATCTTTAGGGAAGCGGGATGTTTTCTGTATGGACAGCCCCGTTTGGGGACTGCTTGTCATATCTCGCCATCGACGCAAACCCCGAGACCGTCTCGAGACCGGCCGACTCCGTTGCGGTGTCGACTCGGTGGGTGGCCCCCGACTTGCTTTGTAACTGGGAACGTCGTGACCTAGGCCCCGCCGACATACCGATGGGTGTATGTTAACCGATCCGCAAAAGGGTCAAGTGCTGTGGATACTTTGGTGCACCCTCAGGTTTAATCTTTCGAGAAGCCGTGTCCGCGGTTATGGACGACTTGGAGCACGGTGTCGATCATAGACAACTATAACTAAAGTTCTTGTTTTAAATTGACTTGTTTCCGATATGATTAGTAATCAGCTTCACTACAATGAATGGCTAAGTAAAAGTATCAACAATTGCTGGGTTCTGGGGTTACCTCATGATAATTGCATCTGACTAGTAAGTGTTGCCACTATAACGGAATGATTAATTAAAACTGCCCACTGCTTACTTTATCAGGACGATTACCTAAACCTGACTAGTAAAGTGCCACAACTATAACGAATAATTAAAACTGCCAACTGTGTGAGTTCCTCGGTTGACTTCCTCGTTTGGTCTCGAGGGGGAAACGCCAGGACGGGTTTGTTTGATGCTAGTACCAGGTTGGATCCGAATAGGTCTTTCTTACCCCTCTCTGATAACCGCCAGATGTATCGAGTCTCTATAGGTTGTTCAGTGCATCTTGCCGCCGCTCATCCACCATACCTATGTAGGCGAGGACCGCCGAATTCTAGCCTCGCTGCATCGCCTCGATCGACGCTCTTTCTTTTCCTTTGCCCTTTGTCGGCACCTTTTTGTTTAAGCAGGTTTTGAGACCGACGCCGTTAGCGAGGTTGCCCTTCCGCTTGGCCTGGGCAGGGTTATGGACGCCATTGGTTATTCTTCAGGGCTCTTAGCCCCATTTGCATCTTGTCCGTAGTCGGACGCTCCCTCTTTTCAAGGTGATTTGGATCTTTGTACCGTATATCTGTAATCTTGACTCTCTAAGTCGCTGTTATATACATCTGTTCTGTGGGTCCCATCGAGGACTGTTGTGTAATGTTATTACTTTGTTTTTCCACCCGCACGAAAGTGCCTGGTGGGCACCTTCGAATCGTTTCTAAGCGGGTTTGGCGAATTTCGCTAAACTTGCATAGGGCCGATTCAGAGGGTGTTACAGAGTGGTATCAGAGCGCAGCAGTTGCGATACCCCACAAGTCCAGCCTGTAGGATAACCTAGCTAACGGCCGAAGTAGCGTGTCAAAACTATTTTTGAAAACCGGTTGGATAGTTCTAATTAGGTCTGATTTTACTCCTTACCCCTCTGCTGTTCTCCTCTTACCTCGACGTGTTTTGAATCTGCTCTCTTATCTTTTCTTCGAGTCCAGGATTTCTCATGGTGGGGTTTCCGTCGTACCTTTAGGGTTTCGCTTCCTCCTTTGGTAACGGTGTTCTACCGTCCGGTGTTCAAGCTGCCTGATGAATCCGTCCACGGTGTTACCATTATTTGTTCCTTGTTTGTGCCTTCCGGTGTTTTCCGACGCGACGACATCCTCTACGCCAGATCCGATGCAGAGTCTGCATCACTCCTTTGATCCGAACCTCGCTTGTCGAGATCTTCAGTCTGAATCCGTGGGTTGGTTGCATAATCTGTCTATTCGTGCTGTGGTAATGCTTTGAGTGCGGGATGGAGTCGCGACCATACCACTACTCTTATCATTTGCTCTGTATATTGAATGGTGGATCGATGCAATTTTACTCCTTCCGCTGAAGTTAGAGGTGGCCTTACCTTTAACTTCGACCGTTGTTTATCCGGAGTGCTCTCTTGATGAACGTGGACAACGACCTCTTGTTAGTGGTGTCGCGAAGATCTACACGAAGCGAGAAGACGCAGTTCGCCGACCTTCCTTCCGGTACCATGAGGCGGATCTCGAGGGCGAGATCCCTTGTTAGTGGTGTCGAATTGTGGCATCCCGCAAAACCACTACTAGAAAATCGCGTTAAATTTGTGCATTGCATCGTCATCATCATGCATTGTTTGCATAAAAATATTGTCGCAAACCCCTTTTTATTTTCCAAACGCCCCATCTTTATTCAAACGCCAAACCCCGGGTGCTGCCGGTGTATTTTATTTGTCTAAAAATCACTTGCAAAAGTCATCGCAAATTAAATAAGAAGTTAAATTATTTTTTGCGGGGGCAGTCGAACGGGCCAACTTGACCCGAACGACCACCCCCAGGAATAATAATCGGTCCGCCCCTTTTTCTAAACCCACCAATTAATCTACCCCAACCCTCCTCCACCTCACCCCAACCAATAGGCTGCCACCTCATCTTCCTCCCTCTTCCAACCACACTCTGCCATCTAGCCACTCCCTCTCTCTCCTAAACCCAGCCCATCCACTCCCTGCCTTGGGCCCCACCCTGGACCCCCACACGCACTCACCGGCGCACTCACGCGCCTGCAGCCCCTGGCCTGGCCCCACCTCCCCTGGGACCCACCAAGACGCCGCTTCTAACCTCCCCGCCGCTTCCTCCTGGTTCTTTCTTCCTCCCCAATCCCGCCTCCTCACCTCTCTGCCTCCTCCCTGGCGCTGAAGGCCTCCCGACATGACGTGACCTCAGTGGCCTGACCCCGCCACCGCCTCGGCCCCTCGCCTCGACGACCCTCTCGCCGGGCGCCATCCCTCTCCTCGAGCTCGCTGACGGGCGTCGAGCCTCCTGCAACCACTGCTTTGCTCCCTCTCCCGCGTGCTCCGCCGGCGACCAGACGCCGGCGCCACCTCCGCCTCTCGCCGCTAAGACACCGAGCCGCCGCCGCCAGTTCCATCAGGCCCGCCTCGCCGCCACCGTCACGATCGCTGCTGCCCCGCCATCGACGTTCCTCCGCGAAGCCGCGTGCGCCGGCCGACGTCGACCGCCGCCTCGGTCTCCCCAAGCCCGCCCGCGGTCCACGGCGCCGGCCGCCTCGAGCGCCGCCGCCATTGCAGCGCCCGTCGGCCGCGCTGCCGCCCGCGCTGCCGTGCCTCGCCGCCTCGCCCGCTTGCCGGTGAGAGCCGCCTCGTCCACGACCTCCCTGAGCCGCGCCGTCGTCTGTCAGCACGTGCACCAACGACCCATGCCGCTGCCATCCTGGAAGTCCTCTGCCGTCAAGAACCATGTTGACGCTTTGTTTTTGTTCCAGTAACGAAGTGAGGATGTGTATGTCTTGTGGCCATCTATCTTTGGTTGCTCTGATCTTCGAGTAGTTTTGGGCGTGATCTTCTCGTCAACGAGGCCAACCCAAGGCCGACACATTCGAAGGTTGTATAATGCGTGACTCGAAGGACACCGACACCAATCCAAGATCGCCTACCCCGAAAACCAAGTCTCCGTCACGGAACACCAAGATCTTCCAGTGCCGAGACCCAAGACCGACACCGACAACTGAAACCGTGGAACCGACAAGATCGACCTCACCGACGCCATGATCTCCCTCCCGGAATCTGAAGACCGTCCCGATTCCTCGAACCCCTCCGAGCCGCCAAGACCGTCGACATGGATACCGAAGGACGCCGAGCGCCAAGTACTCGCTCGAGGACGCCAAGTGCTTCACCCCGGACACCGAGGCCCCGATGCCCCGACGCCAGGACAAGTACTCCTTCATGGAACGCCGCGACCCCGAACCCGGAGACCGATCCGTGCCGAAGGCCGCGGATGCGACAAGAGACCAACCCCGGAGCCCGAGAACACCCCGTCGAACCCTGGACCCTGAGACCGACCCCGAACCCCGGAACCCAAGTTCGTCGAACCCCAACAAGATCGTCGAGCCCCCTGAAGTGTGAACTTCTTATCCGAGAACCCTATTTTACAACATAATAACAACTTGTCGCATAATAATTGTTCATGCATGCATCTTGTCATGTGGTTTGGGGGCCTTATGCCGATTCACCTAATAACTAAATATGGGGCCCATATGCGGGCAAATCTAGTCTCATATCGGCCTCATTTAAACTTGTGTAGCGAACCCGTATCATCTTTTGCCATGTAAAACAACATTTAATATGTGGGGGTTTTAAACAACTTGAACCATATATTAATTGCCGGGACCCCGGTTCCGCTTAATTTTGACCTAAATGCATCGCACCTTTGCCATGCCATACATCATACATGCATCGTGCCGATCTTCTGCCGTGTATTAAATATTGCATCCGGTGTTTCTTCTAGTGTTTTGCTTCTTCGCGGATAAGGCCGTTGAGTTGATGTGAGCTTACCGATCTTGGATGACCTATCGGCAATGTTTTCAGCGAGCATCTCCCCTTTCTACCTATCTTACTTTTCTAGTATTTATTCCTCTGTTGATCTTTGCTATCGTGTTGCGATGCTCTAGTTTCGGACCGTGATATCCCTTGCAGCCATATATAGCCTTGGACACATCCTATTACATGTTGTTTGGTAGATAGTTGGACCAGCGTCAGCCGCCGCTTGCTCTAGTGTTTTGCTTGTCGTCAAGTACCACAAATTGTTGGAGAATGGCCGATGTTGGCGTTGGAGATGATCATGGCTTTAATTATTGCTTCACTTTAAATTCTTTAACAACTAAAATTGAATTAAGCAGGCATCGGTGGGTGATAGGTAAGATTTGGTTTTCCGACCGCCCACTTGTGTCCCGAGGACCCGAGTTCTTGACATCTGCCGAGATCGAGCGCTAACCAGGTGGGGGAGATATGGGCCCCCATTGATAATTACGATTCCAAAGTACTTATCTTGGGGCCACGAAGTAGTTTGGGGCTTTATTACTATCCTGTACTTATGCCATGTTTACCGCTTTATTTACGATTGTGCAGGTGCACCGCATCGCTTAGGAAGCGGGATGTTTTCAGTATGGGCGGTCCCGTTTGGGGACTGTTGTCGATACTTGCCATCGGCATAAACCCCGAGACCGTCTCGAGACCGGCCGACTCCGTTGGGTGTCGACTCGTGGGGTGGCCCGCATTTGCTTTGTGCAGGGAACGTCGTGACCTAGGCCCCGCCGACATACCGATGGGTGTATGTTAACCGATCCGCAAAAGGGTCAAGTGCTGTGGATACTTTGGTGCACCCTCAGGTTTAATCTTTTAGAAGCCGTGTCGCGGTTATGGACGACTTGGAGCACGGTTAATCGATCATAGACAACTATAACTAAAGTTCTTGTTTAAATTGACTTGTTTCCGATATGATTAGTAATCAGCTTCACTACAACAGAATGGCTAAGTAAAAGTATCAACAATTGCTGGGTTCTGGGGTTACCTCATGATAATTGCATCTGACTAGTAAGTGTTGCCACTATAACGGAATGATTAATTAAAACTGCCCACTGCTTACTTTATCAGGACGATTACCTAAACCTGACTAGTAAAGTGCCACAACTATAACTGAATAATTAAAACTGCCAACTGTGTGAGTTCCTCGGTTGACTTCCTCGTTTGGTCTCGAGGGGGAAACGCCAGGACGGGTTTGTTTGATGCTAGTACCAGGTTGGATCCGAATAGGTCTTTCTTACCCCTCTCTGATAACCGCCAGATGTATCGAGTCTCTATAGGTTGTTCAGTGCATGCTGCCGCTGCCGCTTCAGTCCACCATACCTATGTAGGCGAGGACCGCCGAATTCTAGCCTCGCCGTAATCGCCTCGATCGACGCTCTTTCTTTTTCCTTTGCCCTTTGTCGGCACCCCTTTTTGTTTAAGCAGGTTTTGAGACCGACGCCGTTAGCAGGGTTGCCCTTCCGGCTTGGCCTGGGCAGGGTTATGGACGCCATTGGTTATTCTTCAGGGCTCTTAGCCCCATTTGCATCTTGTCCGTAGTCGGACGCTCCCTCTTTTCAAGGTGATTTGGATCTTTGTACCGTATATCTGTAATCTTGACTCTCTAAGTCGCTGTTATATACATCTGTTCTGTGGGTCCCATCGAGGACTGTTGTGTAATGTTATTACTTTGTTTTTCCACCCGCACGAAAGTGCCTGGTGGGCACCTTCGAATCGTTTCTAAGCGGGTTTGGCGAATTTCGCTAAACTTGCATAGGGCCGATTCAGAGGGTGTTACAACCAAGGACGCGAGATCGCTCCGCGAGGTAGGAGCCGAGGTGGCTCAGCAGCGGTCGCTGCCGGCACGGACTAGGAAGCAGGACCGGCGGCATCAGGCCCGTCCCGATGGAGAGGGCCGCGGACGTCGTTGCGGAGGAGGTTGGAGGGGCCGCGGTGGCGCAGAACACCGGGGCGAGGCGGTCTCGGCGCGAGGAGGAGGCGGGGCGCCGCGGAGGAGGCGACGCGGACTGCGAGCCCGAGGGGAGCGGGCGAGGGCGACGCACGG
The DNA here is from genome assembly GCA_030063025.1 of Avena longiglumis. Classification (NCBI taxonomy): domain Eukaryota; kingdom Viridiplantae; phylum Streptophyta; class Magnoliopsida; order Poales; family Poaceae; genus Avena; species Avena longiglumis. Next base: position 446,246,298 of record CP125974.1, on the reverse strand, counting down.
GGCGAGGAGGACCGGAGGAGGCGCGGCGGCCGGAGAGGTGGGAAGGGCGCTGCGGCTGACGGGGGAGGCGGCGCCGAGGACGAGGTCGGCAGGCGGGGCTTGACGATGCGGGTCGCTGGGAGCAGCTGGCGGGCGCGCAGAGCTGCGGGGAGGAGGGCATGGCGTCGGTGACGGCGAACGGCGCAGGGGTGAGGCGGGCGGACTGGCCGCGGCAGGAGAGGAGGAGGGCCGGCGGAGGGGGGCTCGGTTGGAGCGGCGACGCCGTCGGGAGGGAGGCGAGGTGCGGGAGCGTCGAGGCGGGGCTCGAGGAGGTGGGATGAGGACGCGCAGAGGTGGAAGACGCAGGTGGGGCATCGGTCGGTGGGGTCCGGGCCGACAGGTGGGGGCCTAGGCGGGTCCAGGGAAGAGGGAGTTGAGTGGGTGGGGTGGACCGGGTGCGTGCTGGGGTGGATGAGGAGAGAGAGGTGGAGAGAGGGAGTGGGGGTGTGAGGGGTGACGTGGCGGCGTGTGAGTGGGTGAGGGAGAGGGAGGCGGTGAGGTGGCGCATGTCTATTGGAGGGAGTGATGTGGAGGGATGGGTTGGGTAGTTTAGTTGGTAGGTTTAGGAATTTAGAGGGGCAGGTTTGGGGTGGACCGATTAGAAAATGGGGGTGGTCGTTCGGGTTGATCGGCCCGTTCGACTGCCCCCACTAAAATAATTGAATATTTTAATTATTTAAAACACGGCTCCTGCGATCCGATAGCAGACAAAACAAATTAGTCCGGTGTCCCGGGTTTACAGGTTTGAATGAAGATGGGGCGTTTAGAAAACATGAACCGGTTTTCCGCAAATAATTTTATGCAAACAAATGCAAGATGATGACGATGCTCAAATGCAATGTGGCATGATGACATGAGCATGCGGTCATGATGATGCAATGCACAAAAACAACGCGATTTTCTAGTATTGGTTTTGCGGGATGCCACAGCGATGGGGGCGAACGACGAAGTCGACGACGGTGATCCTCCAGGTACCGGCAGCTTCTCCTGGAGCGGCTCCAATCGCTGGCTCCTTTCTTCCTCCTCCATGGCAAACTCCGGCCAAATTCCGGCGATGTGCTGCTCGCCTTGCTCCGGGAGTGAGGTGGAGTGTTCTGAGAGAGAGAGAGGGGGGAGTGATGTGGTGTGAATAAATAGAACGGGGGTGGCCTCTATTTATAGTACCAGAAGGGGACCGACGGGCGCAGGCTGAGCTCGCCATGGTCGTTGTCATAGCAAGCTACTAGCATGGGCAAAGGTAGGGATGGTGGTGTGTTCCCTGGCGAAGCTCAACGGCATGGTCACGCGGCATGGAGCGGTGCGGAATGGTCGGAACATTGCGGTGCTCTGAGCGGGTCCAACGGCAATTTTAATGGCGCACCGTGGCTACGGGTCGCGTGGCGGCGAACGGGCGCGTCTAGGGTGTTTGTTTTTGAATTTCTCTTGAATTGTTTCTTCTTGGATTTGATGTAGATGATGCTGTTTTGATCTTTAAATCATTCCTTGCTATTCACAAAAATCACACAAGTCCAAACATGCATTCATACAATCATCACATACACACATGCATTCATATGATGTTAATTAACAAAAGTTTTTGTTAACCCTAATTTTGGTGTTTGAAATTTGATAATCATTGTTCAATATTTTTGGGATGTTACAAACCTTCCCTCCTTAAACAAAATCTCGTCTCGATATTTGAGAAAGAAGAAAAGGAAAACTAGGATTTAAAAAGATCGGGAAACTCCGTCTTGATGTAATCTTCTCGTTCCCAGGTAGCTTCTTCTTCAGTGTGGTTGCTCCACTAGATCTTGAGAAATTTGATGCTTCGGGTCCTGGTGGTTCTGAAAGCTTCCTCCAAAATACGGATGGGTACTTCGGGATACGTCAGGTCATCGTTGATCTCTATTCTGCGGTGATCAATGTTCTTGAAAACTTCAGTATTCTCTAGGACTTCTAGGCATTTGCGAAGTAACGATATATGGAACACATTGTGTACTGCTGACATCTCCTCTGGCAGTTCCAATTGATACGATACTTCTCCTCGATGATTAAGAATCTTGAAAGGTCCGAAATATCTGGGGGCTAACTTTCCTTTGAGTTGGAAACGCTGCATTCCCTTCAAAAGCGACACTTTGAGATACACAAAATCTCTGATATTGAAAGCGAGGTCTCGATGTCTCTTGTCGGCATAACTCTTCTATCTTGACTGGGCGGTCTTGAGGTGCTCACGGATCTTGTGAACTTTCTCTTCTGCTTCTCGTAGGATGTCGGGTCCAAAAATCTTACTCTCTCTTACTTCCAACCAATTCAAAGGGGTACGACACTTCCTTCCATACATGAATTCAAATGGGGCCATTTGCAAACTAGCTTGATAACTATTGTTGTAAGAAAATTCTGCGAAAGGCAGACAGTCTTCCCATTTAGATCCATACTCTAGCACACAGGCTCTCAACATATCTTCGAGTATTTGATTTACTCGCTACGTTTGTCCATCGGTTTGAGGGTGATACGCTGTGTTGAAATCCAGTCTTGTTCCTAGTCCTTATTGGACTTTCTTCTAGAATCTCGAGGTAAACTGAGTTCCTCGATCTGATATGATGTTCTTGGGGACTCCGTTTAAACTGATGATTCTAGCAATATACAACTCAGCTAGCTTTGAACTCTGGTAGGTGGTCTTGACATGTAAGAAATTGGCGACTTTGGACAATCTATCAACTATGACCCAAATAGTGTCATTTCCCCTACTAGATGTAGGCAAACCGTTGATAAAGTCCATTCCAACTGAATCGCATTTCCATTCCGAAATCTGCAGTGGTTGCAACAGTCCTGCGGGTCTTTGATGTCCCGCCTTGAATCTCTGGCAAATATCACACTTGGCGATATAGGTTCCGATTTCTCTCTTCATCTTATGCCACCAAAATTGCTCCTTCAAATCCTCATACATCTTCGTCCCTTCGGGGTGGATAGAATAAAGAGTATCATGGGCCTCTTTCAAAATAGTTTCCTTCAATTCTGAGTCTGTTGGTACATAGGTACGTCCTTTGTACCACAACACTCCTTATTCATCTTCGGTGAATCCGGGTACTTTGCCTGTACCGATACGATGTTTGATTCCATTGATACTAGCATTTCCTTTTTGTGCCTCCTTGATCCGACTGATCAAAGTGGGTTAAAGTTCTATGCTAGCCAAAAATCCTTCACTTACTAATTCCATTCTGAAATCTTCCATCTCCTTGTGCAAACTTGGTTGCTCCTTCAGAATCATGGATTTCAAGCAGCATGGCAATCTGCTAAGGGCATCTGCTACCACATTGGCTTTACCGGGGTGATTGTGAATGTCCAGATCATAGTCCTTGATTAGCTAGATCCATCTTCTTTGCCTCATATTCAGCTCCTTCTAAGTGAATATGTACTTCAGGCTCTTGTGATCCGAATAAATCTCACAACGGTTTCCCATAAGGTAATGCCTCCATGTTTTCAGGGCTAGAACTATGGCTGCTAGTTCAAGGTCATGGGTGGGATAATTCTGTTCATGCTGCTTCAGTTGTCGGGATAGATAAGATATTACTTTGCCTTCTTGCATTAACACACATCCGAGACCGATATTGGACGCGTCACAATACACATCAAGGCTTTGTGATATCTGGCATGATCAAGATGGGGTCTGAAATCAATCTCCTCTTGAGTTCTTGAAAACTCGCTTCACATTTGTCCTTCCATTCAAACTTCTTGTCCTTCTTCAGCAATTGGGTCATGGGTCTGGCGATACTTGAGAATCCTTCTACGAACTTGCGGTAATATCCCGCTAATCCGAGAAATGCACGAACTTGGGTTTGAGTGGTTGGGGCTTGCCAATCTTCCACATCCTTAACCTTTGCAGGGTCAACGGCAATTCCTCTAGCTGATACGATATGTCCGAGGAATCCTACCTCCTGTAACCATAATTCACATTTGTTGAACCTGGCATATAATTGATGCTCCCTAAGGGTTCCAAGGATGGTCCTTAGGTGTAGCTCATGTTCTTCTTCTGATTTGGAATATATCAGAATGTCATCGATGAAAACAACGAGAAACTTATCTAGGAAGTCCATAAAAATCTTATTCATGAGGTTCATGAAATAAGCGGGGGTGTTGGTTAATCCAAAAGACATGACAGTATACTTGTATAATCCATATCTGGTGGTAAAGGCAGTCTTTGGAATATCCTCTGCGCAAATCTTGAGTTGGTGATAGCCAGTTCTAAGATTAATCTTAGAAAACACTTTGGCACCAGTCAACTAGTCAAACAGGTCTTCTATCTTTGGCAGTGGGTACTTGTTCTTGATGGTGACATCATTCAGCTTCCGATTATTCGTACACAAATGGTTACCTCTATCTTTCTTGTCCACAAACAACACAGGTGATCTCCATGGCGAAGCACTTGGTTGAATCAATCTTATTTATAGCATGGCATCCCGTTGCTTCTGTAGCTCCACTAATTCAGGCGGGTTCATACTATATGGTCTCTGGGCTATGGGTCCGGTTCCAGGGATTAGTTCGATGATAAACTCGATATCCTAATTTGGGGGCATACCGAGCAAAACATCTGGAAATATGTTGAGGTATTCACAGACTATCCGGACTTGGTCAATGGTTGGTTGGGCTATACTCTTGTTGCATTTGAATTGACGGGGCAAGGTTTCAGATACATGCTCGACTGATATTTCGGTTGTACTGGTCATGGTTATGGATTTCTTGGCACAGTCGATTAATCCTTTATGTGTGGACATCCAATCCATTCCTAGTACTACTTCCAAACCTTTAGTTCTGAGTACTATTAGATTAGCATAAAAATCTATGCCATGGATTTTGATAGGTACGGCCTTGCAAATTTGTCTAGCTTTGGTGGTTGAACCAAGTATTTGAACAATCATAACATGCTTCAATTTGGTGGGTTGAATCTTACTAGTGCATGTAAATCCTTCACTAACAAATGAGTGTGATGCTCTAGAATCAAACAACACTCTGGCGAGTACTGAGTTAACAGAAAACATACCCAGCACGACATCTGGCGCTTCTTGGGATTCTTCAGCATGCATGAGAAAGAGACGGCCGTTGCGGTTGAGAGAATTCCCTAGGGCAAACCTTCTTCCGGGCTGAACACGACCCTGCTACTGAGCTGGGGCATTTGCATTGGGGTTTGCGATAATCTTCTTGGGACACTCATTGGAATAGTGACCCTTGGTTCCACACTCATAACAAGTCACCTGAGACTTGTCCTTTGCTGCAACAGGAACAACATTGCTTTCAGTGCTTGGGCCAGTGTTGGTGTAAGTGGCAACATTGTTGTTGTTGAACTTGGGTGGTGCACGGTTGAAATTTCTGGGGTTGCCGGGTTTGTTGTGATTTCCTCCGGGCCTTAGGTTTCCATGGTTGGGATAGGTAGGACGGTTCATCGGGGGTCTATTGGTTCTTGGGGCAAATCCTAGAGATGGGTTGGGCGATACTTTGGTGTATGATGGGTTCCTGGTTGATGCATCATGCGACGCTTGCGGTTATCATTAGCTTGGTTGATCTTGCCTTCCATCTGAATGGAGGAATCCACTAAGGCTTCAATATCAGCAAATGGGATATTGACTAACACTGTCTGCATCTCATCATACAGACCATTCAGGAATCTCTCCTTCTTCTTGGCTTTAGTGTCAATCTCATCAGGTGCATACCTAACCAATGATAAAAAAAAATCACGGTACTCAACTACGGTCATCCTGCCTTGCTTCAGTTCCCTGAATTCATCTCTCATCCTTTTGATCAAACCCGATGGCACATGGGTTCTGCTGAACTTGATTTTGAACTCTTCCCAAGTCATCATCTGACCTCCATTCATGGCACGAACGCTGTTCCACCATGCTCTTGCATCTCTAGACAGATAGTGGGTGGCAAACAATACTTTCTCATTAGCTTCCACTCCTGCAACCTCTAGGTTGTTCTCCATGGTTTGCAGCCAATCATCGGCATCGAGGGGCTCTTTAGACTAAGTGAAAATGGGTGGATTGGTGTTCTGGAAATTCTTGAGCTTGGATCCATGGTTGTCCTGATTTCCATGGCCTTGTTTGTTGTTGGCCATCTAAGCTATCTGTTGAAGGGTGGATAAGTTGGCTTGACGGTCGTCCCTTTTAGCTTCGCGGTCTGAAACCAACATTTGCAATATTTGCACCATCGGGTCCGGGGCTGAAGTGCTTCCTCCGCGAGGCATCTAAAGATTGAGATAGATCATGAGAAAAGAGGGAAATTTCTAAGGTTCCGGGTTTGGTAAAGTTTTTGAAGTTTGACTTAGACTTTTCTAGCAACTTGCTTTTCATTCATTCATAGCACATGATACAAACACACACCACAACAAAGGGAAACATATGATTTTAAGAACCATTCTGTGAAACTATGATACAGTGGTACCGGATACAACTTTCCTAACGCTAGTGCTCAGGTGCTACTACTCCTCGGAGTCGGTGTCCTCATCATCATCATCAATGAAGGCGAAGTCATCCTCATCCATGAAGAAGCCCATGGACTGATCCTCCAGAAAGTCATCATTGTCACTAAGATAGGAGTAGGGGTCTCCATGAAGGTCTTCCCCTGCATTCTCCCTCTCTTCCAGTTGCATATCCCTCTCGTGGACAGTCTCCTCCAACTCTGTGATCCTGTGGCGGAGACGGGCAATGATGCGCTCCTTCTTGTCGAGCTGACGGCGACGATACTGGCGATCCTTCACTAGCATGGCAATGGTCCGATCCTTCTTGGCGGCGATGGTGTACTTGTGGTTGGCGTAGGAGCGGGAATTGTCTAACTCCTTATGTCGTTCATACATCATGAAGCTGAGGTGGTCCAATTGAGTCTTCGGCTCATGGTGATATGGGGCCTCCAGTGGCTATCCCATAACATCACACCTTGGATAGAACTCAAAGTGGGTACCCTTAATCTAATTGATACTCTGCCCACCCAGACGGGCAAGATCTTCCTACATGTCCCTGGCAAGTCCATCGAGCCAGTTGTTCTCTCTCAAGGTGAACTGAATTCCCTCTGAGGTGGGGGTTTCGATCTTTCCTCGGAGACTTGCAACAACCATCCATTGCAATTCCTCTCCTTCCTAATCGTTGAGCTGATCTCCGAAGAACTCGGGGTGCGGACGCTCCAGTATTTTCGACGGCTGGTCCAAGTCACGCTCAAATATGAGGTCTCCTCCATTCCCCAACTGATAGAACTTGCTATACCTCACGTACATCAACAAGAATGTAGGATGAGTAAGTTAGTAGAGTGATCAAGTGTGTCAAAGTTTATGTAAGTTTGCAAGAATTTTTTAGGAACATGAATTTTCATGAAAGAGTCTAAGTGATAAGAATGAGAATAAGTTTTCATAAATACTCACTTCCTTGGTTTTGAAACTAAGTTTTTGATTCAAACGTCTATTCTAAACTAGGGTCTCCTATGGTCAGGATGCCTCTGATACCAACTTGTCAACACCCGGATTTTTAATCCGAGATGCCTGTTATGCCATACATCGCAATCCCAGGATTACCATTTTTGCGAGACATAACAGATTGGATATCACAGTTCATCATCCATTACAAACCATACATAAGGTCTTACAACAAATAAAGGATCTCATGATCCAGAATTAATACAATTCAAGCAGCGGAATAACGTAATGATTACGGTAGCGTGGACGAGACTCCATCTTCATGGTCACAGGAAATGCTGACGATGGGAGATGATCCTTATTGTCGTAACCTTCCTGATGTCCGTCCTCCTGATAGTCCTCTTCATAGTCTGGCCACAGGAATAGCCAGGGACAAAGCCATGAGTAATGTTTAAGTACTCAGAAACTAATACTAACAAGTGAAGTGGTTTTGGGTATGAAATACTAAGCTCTAGGTTGTTTTGCAAAAGCCAGATTTAACTTAACTAAGTTCAGAAGCAAAGAAAGTTAGTTGAAAGTTTTATAACACCTAAGTGGGAACTTGAATTTCATAACACAACTCTATTATGGTCAAGTCAAAGTCATAAATCATTTCATAAGTCATTTTGAAAACATCTGACGACGGAATAGTATGGCCACTCCAACTGTCCATAACAGCGGACGCGGCTATTCGAATAGTTTGACACTCTGCAGAGGTGGTACACTTTCACCACAATATTCGATACATCCGTCAGGAACAAATCCTGAATTCACCATACTCAGTATGCAGATAATCAATCCTAACCTTTCAATTACACGCCCTAGTATAGGTACCTCTCCTGTGAGTTTGGCCTCCCAACCATGATCAACTATCATCTTGGGAACTGCATAGGTGGACAATCTTCACAAGGTAGCCTCATCTCAAACCTTGGCCGCAAGGGAACCCATACTAAGATATATAAGTTTCCAGTCAAGCCCTACCCAATTTTTGGGTATTGTAGTTGTACGGTAAAATTGGAATGGTATCGCATCCAGACAACCATTAGTTTTATAAAGGGCTAAGGCTCATGCCTTAACATTTTCATCATCAAAATCATCTGGTGTTCAAGAACACATGTCAAAACATTTCAGTAGAATGACTCACCATTCTAAGGTTTTCATAATCATTTTCACCAAGTATTCCCATCTAAAGTGATCAAGTTTTATGTTTAGCACTAGCAACAACAGTGGGGGTAAACACTAATAATGGGTGGTAAACAAGTGTAAATGATCTCAGTTCAATCTCATGCCTCAGGATGACATCAAGATTATCTAAATTAGGCCAAGTTTTATGCTCTTTATGCTACCTTCATATATATTTATAATATCTACAAGTCACTAAGTAAACTCAAATAAAAGCTTTGATAAATACATAAAATACTAAGATTGCAAGTAAAACTAGGATTGGGTATCAAGTAGTGTAAGCTTGCAAGGATTAGCTTGCTACGTCAACTTGTATAGTGAGGCTTTGCAAGGTTGCAAGTATAGGTTTGCCTTGTGCAGAGCAGTGGTTGAATTTCTCCTCGGCTTCGTCCCCGTAGTATTCTCCTTCCTCCTTGTATCCTTGGTTGGTACTAGCGTCTATAAATAAATACGAGGTACACAATCACCACACAATACTTAACTACTTCTATTTATCACACCAAGGTTTTCACTAGATGATCTAGCATCATCACAAACATTACAAAGATTAAAGCAAATAGTTTTATTTCCTTTATTTTAGAAAAGTAATTTCTACTCATTGAAAACCTACTTAAGATTTAATATTCTCCAACTAAAACATGGGATCATTTTGACACATGTCATCACCACATATTTCAGTACATGGGAATGTGATTTAAAGTGGTGTCACAATTTAATAAGGTTTAACCCTTTTATTTTAATTAATTAAAGTGACTAGAATGACCTATGAGGCATTCTTTTATTGCTTGACCATTATTTCTGCAAGTAAACCTATATATTTTTATATATTCAGAAAGGTCTTATTAAATGTGATATTTGAGAGTTGGAATCAACTCAAAAGCTTTCATGGTTGAATTTTGAAAAATGTTTGAATGCAGAAAAGCTTCTGCCTTGTTATTTTTACCATAGGTGATCTACAAATCTAATTGGTTTGAATCCAACGGGCTTGGATTAAGGATTCCAGTACCTTCCAAACAAAATTGGTTTCATGCATTTTGGTTTAGTGAATCGAGGTGGGTTGATTTTTGAATCTAAGTACAGAATTGAGTTTGAAATTAAAAGAATACACCTAAATTTGAATTACTAGGTCGCGCGGGATGTTAACTAGGCCGGCCCACGGTGCATAGCGCACGCACGGGTGGGTTTAAGTGAACGACCCCACCAGTCAGCAAGACAGGAGGGTGCGAAGCGGTATGGAGGATGTGGATCGCACGATCTAACTCTAATCCAACGGATGTGGTTCATCGTCCACGTCGGGCAACGCCGGCGAGACAGAACCCTAGCGCGGCCAGTGGGGGTCGTGGGAGACTCACCGGGGCTTAGGCGAGGGTCGGCGATGGGAGCGAACAACAAAGTCGACAACGACGATCCTCCTGGTACCGGCAGCTTCTGCTGGGGTGGCTCCAATCGCTGGCTCCTTTCTTCCTCCTCCGCGGCAGACTCTGGCCAAATTCCGGCGATGTGTTGCTCGACTTGCTCCGCGAGTGAGGTGGGGTGCTTATGAGAGAGAGGGGAGTGAGGTGGTGTGAAGAAATCGATCGGGGGAGGCCTCTATTTATAGTGCCATAAGGGGACCGACGGGCGCGGGCTGAGCTCATCGTGGTCGTCGTCACAACGAGCTACTGGCATGGGCAAAGGTAGGAGACGGTGATGTGTTCCCTGGCGAAGCTCAACGGCATGGTCACGCGTCGTGGGGCGGTGCGGAACGGTCGGAACGTCGCGGTGCTCTGAGCAGGTCCGACGACAATTTTAATGGCGCACCGCGGCTATGGGTCGCGCGGCGGCGAACGAGCGTGTCTAGGGTGTTCCTGGGGTGGTGGAGATCCTTCTTGCACGCGGCGGGGGCGGCGCGCGGTCTGTGGGCGTGTGTCGCTGGTGGCGCTCTGGCGCGCTCTCGGCATGCTCGCGGAGAAGCTGGGCACGCTTGGGCTGTGTGGTCCAAGGGATGGCAGTGCTCGAGGCTTGGACAGGGGGTGGCGGTGGACGGTGGAGAGTGTCCCAGACAAGGTTGACGAGGCTAGAGAAGCTTCTAGCTGGCTGGCGACATTGGGGTGGCATGGTTCTCTTGGCATGCTTGCCATTGATGGCATGGTCGGTTTACAGTGAGCTAGAGTGGCTTAAACAAGTTAGATGGTCTTCTGAGGGTGTAGTATGAGCTAGATAGGAAACAAGTTAGGCACTGATCACTGCTCACAATAGTGTTTAATGTTTGTTTGTTTGGTGATTGCAAGGTGTTTGATGAAATGGCCAGAAGAGATTCAAATTTGAATTTTTGATTCGAACTTTGTGGGTGTGATAGTTACATACTAGGGAGTCTCTGGTTTATTGGATTGGTCAAGGTGCACCGGTTTGGTTGGGTTTTGAAAATGGGTGATCTCACATATGAGATAGATTCAATTTTGAAATGTCATTTGATTCAAGTTGCCAAAAGTTTTTGCAAGTTTGAGAGGTGGACTTTGATTCACTTTTACTTGGTCTAGCAAGGGGTGAAAAGAAATGGACATGTTTCTGTTTGAAATCTTGGACTAGAAACACTCAAAGTGGCCTACTGACAAGATCGACAAAAATAACCATTTGCTTATTTTGTTTGTTTTTAAATTTCTCTTGATTTGTTTCTGCTTGGATTTGATGTAGATGATGTTGTTTTGATCTTTAAATCATTCCTTGCTATTCACAACAATCACACAAGTCCAAACATGCATTCATACAATCATCACATACACACATGCATTCATATGATGTTAATTAACAAAAGCTTTTGTTAACCCTAATTTTGGTGATTGGAATTTGATAATCATTGTTCAATATTTTTAGGATGTTACAACGATGCCCTGTTTCCCATGTTTGTTTTATTTTCCTTTTTGGTTGTGTGGAAAGTTGACCTGGATGGCCGGTTTGATCACGCCATATAGGACGACTATGGACCGGGAGATCAATCCTATAGGGGACGCTCAACACCATCCTTCGAATAAACGGAGCCCACACATACATATTCTTACATACTAATCTCATCATGCATCTTTAGAATAGAGACTTGAGAGCAACTCTAGCAGTCACGCTAAATGGGTCGTGCGCTCCCCCCCCCCCCCCCTCCCCAATTTAGCACGCAAGAGACAAAAATCGAAGCTCCAGCAGACGCTCTAAATAGTGTGTGCCCAACAAGCTTTACGGCGTGCGCCAAAAATCGCTCTTTCGCAAGGCATATATTGCTCGTGGGCTACAACGTGCGGCAAAATCCTCCACGCGGGAGAAGATTCAGCGTGTCGTTGCTCCTGGACGAGGCCGCCACCGCCTGGCCGCTCCGCCGCCCATATGTGAAAAAAAGATGTTTTTGGCGCTTTATTTTACAGCTTACTCCTGATGAAGGGCTGTTTTTCGCCGCTTTCCATACTGTGCAAATTAGAGGCTCCGATAAAGATCACGCATAGCAAATGCTGTATTTAAATACAACGCGCTGCAAATAGATTTTACAATACCTTATTAGGGCATGTATAGCGCGAGGCGCTAAGACCGGGCGCTGGGAACTATTTCCTGTCCGATGGTCGGTTAAGCTGTACGATCCCGACCTACCGGCGCTTAGAATCGAGCGTCGACGCAAAAAGATACGTCCGGCGCTTAGCTAGGATTAAGCCTACGCCCATAAAAATCAGACTGATTTAGTTAGAAAACAAGCGCCTCCAAGATAGACCTGCATTGAGCTCTAGACTAGACGCCAGGATTAATTTCTGTTTTTTTTCCACTCAAGCGTCTCATTAAGCGCCTGCCATTAAACATGCCCTTATAGCGCGAGTGTTGGAGTTGCTCCAATAGGGACACCATGGCACGCATCAATGAAATGGCGGGAATGTGAAAAATGTTTTTCCGCGGGAGCTATTGGCGGTCTTTTTTCCCCTTTCCTCCACTGCAAGAAAAGGTAGGGTGAAGCATGGGGATCTGTCCACGCAACTAATATAAGGTGGAGCAAGGACATTTTTTCTCCTGCTCTTCTCTTCTTCCTCGTCGACATAAAACCCGCCGCGAAGCGCCACCTACCACCGCCGCCGCGAAGCGCCACCCACCACAGCCGCCGCGAAGCGCATCCCGCCGTAGACCGCACCTATGGACCGTCGGTGAGTTCTTCGGTCCTAGCCTTTCGAATATCGGCTGTTTCGTTACATTGTGTTTATATAGCTGTTCTGCGTCCTGATTTGCAGCGGAAAGACCCGGCGACACAGGAAGGGCTTGAAAGAGAAGGACGCTGGATATGCCGACCTTGTTCGCCATGGACACGATCTCGCCAAGGACGCAGAGGCCCATAACCTCGTCGCCGAGAGAGAGCTTCTGCGGCTGAACAGGGAGTACGAGGAGCGTCTTAAGAGGGAGCGCGAGGCTGAAGCGGCGGCAGCGGATGCGGTGGCCGCCGAGGAGGCAGAAGAGGAAGACGGTTAAGATTGGCGTATTTCTATGATTACCTGTTCATTGCTTATTCTCAAATTCGCTGCTTGGAGGATTAAGGAGGGGTTAGGATTAGCGTATTTCTACGAGTGATTACCTGTTTATCGTTTATTGCTCAAATTCGCTCTTTCTATCGGTGAACCGTATTTATATCTCCGTCAACAAATCTGTTTGAGCCCTGTTTATGTCTCTATCAAAGTCTATGTACTCGTACCTACTGTAATGAGAATATTAGCATGGAAATTTTATGAAGCCCTTGTTCTGTTGAAGCTAAAATTCTTTGCGAAATTGCTTCACTTTTTTTGAGACACAAGTTGCAAGTGGTTTTGAATCTATAATCAGATGGTGGTTAAGTGGTTTTGCCCATTTTAAAATCTCTTACCAGATGGTGTTTTCCCAATTAAGCATCTTAGTTTGCTGGTTAGCTGGGACAAGATTTTGGTTAAAGACCTGGATTTTGTTCCCAACAAATTAGTTAAGAAACTTGATAATGGGTGTAGTGCTCAAGCGTCAGCTGGTGCTCAAGACACTTCTTATTGATTCTTGTCTAGATAATATGGTCACCTATGCTATGGGCTTGTTTTTGCTGTCTCAGATTAGAAACATCTGCTTGTTGAGTAGTTGCGAAGATCTATAAACTAGAGTGGTTGCGAAGATCTTAGCTGTCAGATTCTTAGAACTAAGTACTTGGGTTGGGCTGGCTTCTATCAATTTGATGGTAGGGATCTGCATATGATGGATATGTGGAAGACTACTTGCCCTCTGAAACAGAATTCAATCTGCAGTGGAGTTGGCTGCTAAGTGACCGGGGTCTGAACTGTGTGTTTGTTGTGGGTTGATCACATCATTTTCCGGTGCCCCATTGCTAGCTTTGTGTGGTGTGCGATTAGAGATCGCTTCTTTAAGCAGCTCACTCATGTTGATAGGGGGATCTTTTATTGAAATTTTCCTGCAACCAGGAGGACACAAAGCTAACTATGTGTGCTATTTTCTGGGCGCTGTGGCTGACTAGAATGAATGTATTTTTTAGCATAAAGTGCCCAATTCCCCTCAATTGAAGATCCGTCACAAAGCTCAAAGAACTAAATCCAAGACGACTTGGTGTGGGAGGGAGATTCGAGCTGCCTGTCGGAGTAGTGTGGTTTCCTGGATTGTAGGTAGTTTTCTTGTTTTGTTTTGGTTGGTTCATGGACTCTGGAGTTGATCTGTCCCTCTAGATAATAATGTATACTCACTCCGTTTATAAATATAAGATGTTTTAGATTTGTAAAGGACATGTATCTAGACATCTTTTAATGTATAGGTTTAAATGAATCTAGACACTAAGAGATGTATACTTCCTCCGGCTCATATTAATTGACTTGGATTTGTCAAATTTTGGATGAACCTATATACTAAATAATGTCTAGATTCATCTAAATTTTGACAAATCCAAGTCAATTAATATGGATCGGAGGAAGTATATAGTTTAGATTGTTGGTGGTTTTTTGTGGCAGAATGGACAAAAATAACCCAAATTCGAAAGGATTTCACGAAATGACCCATCTGGAAAACTATTTCACTGGACTAACCCTTTTTGTAGCGCCTAACAGCAAGGCGCTACACTCTACAGTGTAGCGCCTTTCAGCTAGGCGCTATGCCCCCTGCCAGCGTGGCACCGCCTGGCCCCTCCCTGGCCCCACCCCGCCGTGTGACGCCCAGGCGCTATGCCTGGGGAGAGTAACGCCCAGGCGCTATGCCTCAGGTGTAGCGCCTATCTGATAGGCGCTACACATTAAAGTGTAGCGCCTATCAGATAGGCGCTACACTTTGAGACATACTCAGCAGCCCGCAGCCCCCCTCCCACCCCGACCCATTCACTCCCAGACGCTGGAAGAACACAGAGAGGAGCAGCCGGCGGTTCCTCTCTCCCCCTCTCTCAAATCCCCACCTCAAATCCAACAGATCTGAGGGATTTCACCGTGGATTTGCTTCCCCATCCCTCCCTCAAGGTAATCCCCTCATTTTCCCTCTCTTTCATCCAATGAATCTTGCACATTATCCTCAAACCCTAGGTCTAGTTAGATTCATAATATGACCTATTTGTGTATGTTTTTGGTTATTTGGAAGTTATGTATTAGTTGTATTTGATGGGGAATGGAAGTGTGTTGTTGATTTGCATTGTGTATGATGGTTTTATATGGATTTGTATGGATGTTTGAATAATATGATGGTTGTATATGGATTTGTATGATGGTTGTATATGGATTTGTATGGATGTTTGAATAATATGCTACCAAATATGGATTCTACATACCACAAACATTTTATTGATGTTTGGAATATATATGTAGGATGGTGTGGCTACTTGAGGATTACTATGATCATCAACACCGGGCATACTTGATGGCGGAGAAGCATATGGTAATAAAACCATGGTTGAACTTCTTTGCTTTTATTTTTCTATTGATTCAATTGTGTTGGAAAAAGCATAATGTTCGATCTTGTATGTATGCAGAGGCTTCGTCCCCTCAAGATTCGGTCTCATGGCGCGTCTTCGAATGACATGCCGTACGACGAGCGGTACACCGAGTACATCAAGCGGCTAGGCCTCCTCCCTTTCATCACGCTTGTGAGCCGGTCGACGCCGAACCTCAACGCGGCTGCTATCACCGCACTTGTCGACCGGTGGAGGCCGGAGACGCACACTTTCCACCTCCGGACCGGCGAGATCACTCCTACTCTTCAGGATGTTTCCATGATCTTTGGACTTCCTATCGCGGGGGAGCCTCTCTGTATGAGCACAGATTCCGATGGGTGGCGCAATGCGATGGAGCTACTTATTGGCATGGCTCCTGAAGAACTTGAAGATAAGAGCAAAGATAGAGTCCCAGCAGGCGCGACATATGCGTGGATCGTGTCTAACTTTAGGGAATGCCCGAACCCCGCCGAGGTTGAGGTGATCGAGACACATGCTCGTGTGTACGTGTGGTATGTCATTTCTAGGACTCGCTTCTTGCCGGAGGTAGGACCGCTCAGTGGATGTGGCTCAAGGCACTAGCAAACTGGGATAGCAATATCAGCTGGGGTTCGGCGGCTCTTGCCTACTTGTACCGCAGGTAATCACATGTGCACTCTACATTCATTTGTATATGTCGAGTCCACACATATGCTATCTTGACCTGCTTTTGTTCACTTGCGCTTGGACGATGCTCGTCAGAGGGCGTGCGAATCTGCCGAATAGGTGGTGCTATGGTTCTTCTCTCGATATGGAGTTGGGAACGCTTACGCTTGGTCGTCCCAAAGAGGTGGGCCACCATCCTTGGCCATCGATAATAGAAACCCTCACGCCACCGACATGGGCTTACAAGTGGACGTGGTATCGGAGATGACAAGCGATGTTGATGCCATGTACCTCAAGTACACGAACGAGTTTGATGCGATTACGCCGAGCAGGTAGATGTTTATCTATCGTCACTATCCATAATATTTACTTCACGAGTCAAAATCGATACCAAACATGTTCTTGTGATATGTTGCGGTGGAGTGGAGCCTTATGGTTGTGGGGACGAGTTTGGTATTGCTCCGGGTTTGATATTAACCCGAAGTGCTTGGAGGAACAATCTCTCCGGCTCATGTGCCCATTGATTTGCAATTGGGCGGTTGAGTTTCATATGCCACAACGGGTGATGAGGCAGTTCGGGTTGTTTCAAAGGCAACCCTCCGTGTGGAAGGACACCGACAAGGAGCTTCATCGGTTAGTTAGCATGAGAACTTGTGCTCAATTGCTTTGGATGGTACTAACATGGTTCTTTTTTGTTGTTGGATGAAAGAGGCAGAGGAAGATCAAGAATTGGGATCACCATCATAGGAGGCACGTCATGGAGTTCCTCATTTGTGTGGAGAATGCTCGATTTAACGGAATGGAATAATGGAAGAGCACATTGCCCAGTTGCATTTAACAACTACATCCATTGGTTTCTTGGTAGTACCCGTGTCTCCATTTGCCCGCCGTCCACGAGGAAGAAATATTGAGGAGCCAGTCCAGTTCGATGAACTTGCCTACACTCAGTACAACCGGCAGGTCAGGAGGGGGACCGACATCCCGCTTTCTTCCTCACTCAACTTTGCGGTAAAGTTATCGTTGCCTTCGCATTACTTTCCTTGCACTCTCATCTCTTTCTTGCCTAACATGTTCTTGTTCTTGACTCTGTAGAGAACGGAGGTAAAGAAATATGCCGACGATGCCGAGGCGATTCTTTTTGCTGCCCCTAAGGGGAAAAAGGGAGAAGGCATGATACGAAACTTCCTTAAGGTCCTACCTCTGAGTATTTAAGAAAATACCCATTCATCATGTCGAATGTATAACGGACTCTTGCCGTGACGGGCAATGCACGAACACCTTTGAGCAACTTGTTGAAGGCCTCTGCCATGTTGCTTTTCATTTGACTGTACCTCCGGCCACCGTCATCGAATGCCCGTGCCCACTTTGTTCTTTCTCCAATGATCCTATCGAGAAACTCTCGACCACCCGCATCGAGCTCTTTGTTGAAGAGCAATTTGTTGTACAAGTTTGAGAAACGACGTTCCGTGAAAGCGAGGCAACAATCTTGTAGATCATCGGCCAAATCCTTTCTCTTGCATGCCCTATAGAAGTTTGAACAAAAGTGTCTCATGCACCAACGATGGTGCAACGGAGCATGCCCGGGAATATGTTGGTCCACCGCTTTAAGAATTCCTTGATGACGGTCCGAGATGACACATATTTCCCTATGAGGGGTTAATATTTTGGTTCTTAAAAGATGGAAGAACCACTCCCAATTATCATTGTTTTCCACCTCTACCAAAGCAAAGGCCAAAGGAATCAACCGGTTGTTGGCATCATTGGCTATTGCAATCAAGATAGTGCCCTTGAATTGACCGGTCAAAAAGGTGCCATCAACGGAGATGACCGGCCTACAATGTTCAAATGCCTGAACACATTGCTCGAAAGCCCAAAATGCACGGCCAAAACCTCGAACGGTTCTTCCGTTTACAATCCTTGTCTTGTTCCCCAAAGGTTCAACCACATGAACCATGCCCGGGTTAGCATCGCCATCGCTCCCAACAACCTTGGGATTCGGTTATAAGATTCCTCCCAATCACCGTACAACATCTTGAATGCGGCTTGCTTAGCCTTCCATGCCTTCCCGTACTTCACCTCATAGTTAAAGAGGGCTTTCACAAACTCCATGACCGCTTGATGCTCATTATTGGAAACGACGATGTCATTGGAAAGCCTATAAGCGAGGAACTCGGAGGTGAGTTGTCGGTGCTCATGCTTTGCATCCTTGCCATCCACCATCGGGCCTCGGCACATGTGAGTTGATACGCAACTAGATATGTGCCAATCGGGACCTCCTTGAATGGTCTAGCACGCACAATCCAAGGACATCCTTCGCCTCGCACTTCACCGTGTAACGCTTCTTGATATCCGAGTACGACCGTAAGGACGATGATGCTTCACCGAGAAGTCCTTTATCCATTGCTTAAATTCCAACAAGGTCTTAAACCTTGATCCTTTGCAAAAGCCATTATTCACTTCATTGCCATCCGGTAAGAACTTGTCCTTGGTCCAAGCACTATGCCTTTGCCACCATCAACCGTGGCTTCATCCGTGAGACTAAGATCACGAAACAAAGGCACCCGATGGTCCCGCCCCAATACGGTATGGTGGATTTCGGCCTCTCTAGCCGTGAACCCCTCCTCGTCAACTTCTTCTTCGGGACCATCATCATCCGAGTCCGAAGCATAGCCTCGAGAATACGGGAGTTCACGGTCCATGTCATGTTGAGTGATATATTTCTCCAAATCACCAACATTGTTGTCATGGAGTTCAACATCATCATCATCTTCACCCTCACAATCATCATTGTCCTCTTCCAACACTTCGTCTTGGTGTCTTGAAATCGGGCTCAATGTTTGGCTCAAAGGAGGTTCAATCCATAGCTCTTGCTCCACGGGTGGAGGACTCCTACTATCCAATGGGGAAGCACGGCGGTTCAAGTCCAAAGGCAATGAACTATCAACCTTCTTGGTGGCAAATAGCTCAAGAGCCTTGTCTAGTGATTCGGCCACCACCTCCTTGTATGCAAGCCAACGAGCCTCGGAGAAGATACGCATGGTCTTCCAACGGATATGCATTCCAAAACCCACATTATGTCTTCCCTCCAACTCAACAACATCACATGGGTCCATCCATTTCAATTCAATCCTCACTTGCTCCAAGACCTCGGCATAGGTGGGACTACGCTCAAACACAATATCTAGCTCATCCGGTCCGGTTCTATGTTGCCTTTCAAAAGGCATCCTTCTCCACATGCTGAACATGAACAATTCTTGCCATCCCTAACACATAGGAGAATATGTTCATTAACTAACCATGACAAGATAAACAAAACTATACTAGACACATTACCAAACCATAAAGCTAACAAGAACACCCTCTCTTACATAAGCAAACCCTAACCCTAACCCTAACCCTAAACCTAGCCATAACATTCCAATAAACCAAACAATGTCATTTCAACAACCCTAAACCTAACTAAATGCTTCATACACATCTTTATAACCAACATTGGCCAATGAATCTAACAAATTTCCAAACATTTCTCTCCAAATCAAATTTCTAGGGTTTCAAGCCAAGTCCAACCAAAATGAAAAATTTCCAAAGGTCAAAACGAAGGGGAATGAGGAGGTACCTCTAGCAGTGGGAGAGGCACAAATCCACCAAATAAAGCTTCCAATGTGAGAGATTTGAGGAGGAGGGGGAGAAGGCGCCTCCTTCTCCTTCCTTGGGTCGAGTGAATGGGGAGTGAATGGGAGGGGCTGTGGCTGCAGTTATGTCTCAAAGTAGAAGCATGTCTAATAGGCGCTACACATTAAAATAGCGCCTATCGACAAAGCGCTACACCGAGGCATGGCGCCTAGGCGCCTGGCGTCACACACGACGGGCCAGCGGTGCCACATTGGCATAGCATAGCGCGTGAAAGGCGCTACACTGTAGAGTGTAGCGCCTTGCTATTAGGCGCTACAAAAAGGGTTAGTGCCAGTGAAATAGTTTTCCAGATGGGTCATTTCGTGAAATCCTTTCGAATTTGGGTTATTTTTGTCCATTCTGCCGTTTTTTGTTGGTGTGAGCTTCGTTCTCAGGTGTAGTGGTTTCCCTCTTGCCTGTGGCTTCCAGTTTTGGAACCAAAGGTACGACTAAACAACATAGTATCAAAGTTTGTCAGACTTTCAGCTACAGAAATAATTCCCAAAACCAAAACAATCGCTCAGTACAATCTCTGTGAAAATTAACTCTGAAGATTACATTTTGACACAGGGTCAACATAAGTGCAAATGTTCAGTATAGTAGTAAAACAAATCTCACATGCTTAGCGACCAGTCTTCATCAAAGATTATCTCTGGCAAGTATATGCCATCTCTAATTCGCTCAACCACCATTTCTTCCTCATATTTTTTTGGAAATTTAGAAGGATGAGGTGATGTATCAAGATCGTCGCATTCATCACATTGCTCGTCTCCTCTGAGAATTATCTTCTGCAAGTTGGGACATCGCGCTAACATGGATCTTATAAATGTAAATTGTTGTTCTAGTGATTTAAAGCCGCCAAATTCTAGCTCTTTCAGCAGCATGTTCTTGGAGCCATCGAAGTGCATTTCCCACTGAGGAGTCACTCTGTCACGGTACATACCATTACCACCTCTGAAATTGACCTCACATGGATGTTCCGATACCTGTATTTGTGTGACCAATTATGCAATTGGAATCCAGTTTTCAACAATTTTCTGCTAGTCTTTTTGAAAAATAAAAGCTCCAGATGTGGAGGAAAGGAAAGAAATACAGAAAAAGACATCACCTGAATACGTAATTTTTCAATAGATGGTGCTGCTACAAGAAAGGCTGTCGTCCACAAAATGTCAAATTCAACAAAGATGCCACACACCGACAGCTTCTTTAGCTTGTTGAATGCAGTGCGGAGTTCCTCTATTTCAGGTTGCAACCAAACCTGGATCACAGGATAAGAAAAAAAATGAACAGACAGATGAGATTATCAATGAATTTACAGCTATGTTTGTTCTGTATCATGCATACACAAATCAACGAGATAACTCTCATAGCTGTGACGACATGATGAATACAAAATAAATACCATTTAGCGAAAAATAAATAGTACTTACAATTTCTGTTTGGAAATCCAATGTGAGAGTGTGTATGCTTGTTGTTCCATGTAGAAGCTCACTTAATTTAAATGGGCGTTGATCATACGCTGCACAAAATGAGAGCTCTAATTCCCCGAGAGATGGGACAAACCCAAAGGTCACTGGAACATGCTCAGATTCCCAAGTATTGCATACGAACTTCTCCAACTTTGGGAGGCAGACCAGTTCAAGTCTCTCAAAGCGACCCTTGTAGATTTCTAGAACACAAACTTTTGAGTTTGGTGCATCAATCTTAAAGACAGAGTACATACCGGTATCACAATAACAAAGGCTTAGATGCTTCAGTTGCCTGCAGCAGTCAAACAAGACATGGTGCATGTCCAATTTGTCAAAGCCTGCATTTTCTAGAGACAGCTTTGTGAGGCAGTCGAGCGCACTAGGGTAGGCACGGAAGAAAGTATCTATTTCTTGTGCTCGCTGCAGCATATCCTGATCACTACGGCCCAAAGGATCTGTCTCGTCAAGTATGGTGAGATCCAAATCTTTCAACAAACCGTTGTCGACCGCGTCACCGACCAGTTGGCCAACTTCGCACAAGGAAGTGTTGATCAGGTAAAGCTTAAGGTGCAGACTTGAGATGGTGGATTCTCTCTGCTGATCAGCCAAGAAACTCCTGGTTGCTTTGGTCAAAGACACCATAGCTAATTCCTCCATATCATTTGCTTCAGCAGGTTCGATGCATGGAACTGATAGGAAATCCTTGACATCGATGCTGAGTTCAGGCAGCAACCAAGGCAGATGCCTCCACCGTGTAGAGAGCACACATGTCCTTGCAGCCATACGGAAACTGACTCTTCCCAGGATATACAGTAAAATATCATCAGTTAGTGCGCTAAGTCTATCTTCGTCCTCCAATTGCTGCAACATAAATTATGGATCCATTATTTAGCTGCCACATAACAGAAATTCCAAACAGCAAAATAGTTAGAGAGAGTGGCAAGAGCAATCTAGCATTTGACAAAGTGAAATATCTCCCAGGCACACTTGCTACTGGTAATTGGGCGATCCGGTGCCATTCAGATTTATCAAGGAAATGTTTTCATGTGAATGGGGCTATTGAGCTGATATGCCCAGATCATTAATACAAAAATGGAGCCCATGCACTGCAGATCTGAAAAGTTCAGTACCATATACTGTGGGCAGCTGCGACAGGAGTTGTAAACTAGTACTACCTCCGTTCCATAATGTAAGCCTTTCTAGCAGTTCAAATTGCACCACTAAAAAGGCTTATATTTTGGAACAGAGGTAGTAGTAGCTGATTTTTTACCTGACGTGCTAAAACAGTTTTACAGTTCACAATAAAATCAGTAGAAGTACAATATAAACTGATTTTTTTTGCATGGTAAAGGCCACAAACGCCTGGAAGCTGCATTAAACAAAGGGTGGGTATAAATTTACAGAGAGTCCCTTAACAATACTTGCACTAGGAAACCAGAAATTTTAAGATAAGGCCTAAGATTTTGCAAAACCCTAGGACAAAATCTAAAAAAGCAATCAGGTCCTCAATCCTCTCCACCACCGCGTGATCTCCAGGCGCGGCCGTCGTTTACTCCACCCGGGATGGCACCACTTGGGGAGGCAGCGACGCACGCCGCCACGCCAAGATCGGAGTAGATCCTCCAGCAAAGGAGGAAGAATGAGCTCGCATCAAAAAAGTCGAGCGCAGCAGGGCCGCCCTTGCGGCCGGAGATAGCGGTTACCCGACGGCTCCGCTTAAGAACTGCTGCTGTGGTCGCAGCCTCCATCGACCACCACGGGCGCCTCCAACCGCCAGCGGCAACAGAACCGTCACCCTCCTCTCCCTCGCCACCGAGGCCGGACGAGAGGATGAGTAGAGGGACTAGGCTGCCGTGATGGAAGTGGCGGCGCTTATTTAGATCGGGGCTCACCTCATGGGCAAGATCCGACGTCTCCTACCTTGGAAGCACACTGGAGGGCCCAATCTTTGACCTCCCGGCGTTGCACCGACGCGCCAGAATGGAAGACCCCCACCACCCATCAGATCCGCTGGCGTCCGCAGTGCTCTTCCCCTTCTCCTCACCTCCACGGCCAGACAGTAGAAGCAGCAGCAGAACAACACACCAGATCGAGAGGTAGACGAACTTGACCTTATTGAAGGAGATCCCTGCGCTGGAGTCCCTCATCGACTGCTCCGACCATCAGAGCACAACCTGAAGGAAGACCCGGCGCAGGATGCGCAGGGAGACCGGCGCCCTACTCCTAACTACCGGCAACCTGCCACACACCCTACTCCTACTCTGTACAGCCCGCCGCGGCCACCCATGCCCACACCGGACGGCAGCAGGCTAGGGCACCAGGGCAGGAGAAGACTCTGGACTCTCAACGAAAAGGTGGGAAGGAGAGATACATGGGAGAAGGGAAATGAGCCCCATATATAAACTGATAATGGAATGCTAAACAAGTAAAACCTCCACTGGTATATCACAGAAGCATGAAGAACATGTCTCCACATATGGGTTTGCACACATGTTCGCTTCTGTAAAATAAAAAAGCATGTTCGTTTTACTGATTCTATAAAAAGAAAAACGTTTTAGTACTTGTGTATTTTTGCTAGAAAAAAAAACAGCTAAGAATAAGGCCTGATGCATGCGCACGTTCAGGCGAGTTCAAGATACAGCTATCTGTATAGGGGAATATGAAAAGAACGAAAGACAACAAAATATGAACAAAGCGATGGTCAAAGTCCCGGTGTAAGCCGCTTGGCAATGTATCGTGTTGGGTGAGTGGAGTTGTAGCCTTCAATGGCGTTGTATCAGGCGCCGGCCTCTTCTTTTATGTGTTTGGTGTGTCTTTCAGGACGTATCTTACAAAAATAACATGTGATGATGCAATAAGACTTACTTGGCTCTGGCTCTGGGAGCTGTTCTTATCGTTATTCTCTTGCTCCATGTAGAAATCCAATGACCCGCCCCGTACACCTTGAGATCTTTTCTTTCCTTTGACGAATCTTTCAGACAGTCGGGGATAACTATTGCAGGTGTTTGATGCCCTGACGAGAACCCAATCAATGCTCGTCCTGATTCTTCCGCTATGTATAGAAGAGCCGCACCGGAAGCATCAGCTCTTACCGGTCCGGAAGGGAGGGGTTCTAATCCGTCTCGAACTAGACGAGCCCCCGCACGATTATCGTTATGGTTATTATTCGGAAGAAGTAATAATTTAAATTTAAATGTACACCCGAGCAAATCCAAATTGGTTCTAGCTCCGGATGATGCCGAATCCTGTACTGCGGTGCCGTTCCCGCTGCCTGCCGCTATTGATCCGTTCATATATAACTCCGATAATCAGCTGTCAGAGGAAGGACGAAGGGAAAACTGGCGCCCACAAACCCGCTAAATCTCCGATTCCGGGTACAATACAGGTTAGCGGACGATGGTTCCTGGAAAATTGCCTGCGCGCGCGAGTCAGAGGCGGATTTGAATCGAATCGATCTAAGAATTCGAATAGAATCCGGCGGGATGAATCAATTGGATGAAGAGCAGACGAGCTGGCGTGCGTACCTTACTCTGGAGAGAGAGAGGATGAGAAGCCAGCGGCAAGGGCGTTGCTGGCAGACCTGAAAACGCCCGCGCACGCGAGTCAGAGGCGGATTTGAACTGAATCGGTCTAGAAATTTGAATCCAATCCGGGATCAATCAATCGGATGAAGAGCAGAGGAACTGGTGTGGGTACCTTACTTGGGAGATGGGCAGTGGAAGAGCAGCCGGCAGCGACGGCGGTGTCACCGTTGGCGGCGCCTCAAGGAGGAGGGAGGAGTGAGGAGGGGACGGCGGCTTGTTCGCCGGCGAGGTTGGGCCTCTCCGGTTGGCTTCCCCGACGCCGACCAGGACTGTTACGTCGCCGGCGGCTGTGAGGCCTCGTCGTCTTCTCCTGTGGCGGCTGGAGAGTAAAGGGGGAGTCGCGGAGAGGAGGAAGAAGAGGGAGAGGGGCGGCGGGCGGCGGGCGGCCTAGAATTGTGCGAGAGCCCTAGGTGGATTTCCGTTTTATATCTCCTCTCCTCTCCTCCCCTGTTCTTGGAGGCGTCGCCCGCGCGCGTGGAGGTAAGTTTGGTTTGGGCCTGGAGTACCCGTCAGTTGCCATCGACGACGTCTTGCGTGCGCTCGATCTTTCGGCTTGACTGTGGCCTGGCTACTGCTGTCGCTCACGGCCTATCCCATGTGTTCAAGTTTGAGTACTTGGTAGCCATGCTGAGTCCTGGAGCACGACTTGTGTGCTTCGCCCAGGAACTGTCTGTACCCGACCTCCCTTCACCATCATGTGTTACTCCGAGTTAACCTTGTTCTTCCCAAGGTCTGATTACATCTTCAATATTCTATATGTTGGAAAGTGATTAGGGGATGAAAGTGAAACGACCCTGACCGGCAAGCCAATGTTCACGAAACCATTGCACGCTTCCAATGTACTTAGTCGCGGCTGAACCTGAAAAATACTACTTAGAGAGGACTCTTTTTTAGTGCTAAAAAGTGCTTGGAGGCCAGTTTGTCTAATCAAGCCTCCGTTTTCAGTCCGTTCGATCTCAATCCACGTACAGACAGAAAATATCTGAAACGGACCGCCCCACACCTGGGCTTTCAAACCTCCGCCCACGTCGCTCCGCACGCCCTCCTTCTCCACTCCGCATTATCTCCCTCCGCACCGCACGCTTCTCCCTCCGCAGATATCTCCGCTCGTCGCTCGATCCGCGGCAGAGGGAGGCGAAGGCGGCGAGCTCGGTCCGCGGCAGAGGGAGGCGAGAGCGGCGACGTCGGTCCGCGGCAGAGGGAGGCGAGGGCTTATCTCGCTCCTCCGCGCGCACGCTCCTCCCCAGCGCAGACATCTCCGCTCGTCGCTCGGTCAGAGCGAGTAAGCGGCGGCCGTCGGTCCGCGAAGGGAGGCGGCGGCGACGTCGGTCCGCGAGAGGAGGCGGCGTCGGCGTCGGTCCATGGCGGCGAAGCTCGGTGTCTGGCGAGGCCCATTTCTCTCCCTCGGCGCCTGCGGTGTCTGCGCGAATCGGAGGTGAGGGGTGTAGGGGGCATCCGCGGCGGGTGGATCTAGTTGGTGGTGGTGGGGCGACGAGCTCGCGGCGAGGTTCACGGCGAGGTCGGCTACCCGTGGTGGCATCGAGCTCGCGGCGAGGATTTTGACTTCATCAAGCAACCAGAGGTACTCGTACTGCCTCCCCCTGTAAATGCCATGGCTAAATCCATCTGAAGTACTATGATAATGCAGCGCGATGATGATTCCATTTTATTGGGGCATTTTGTCTGTCATGTGTATGTGTACGGGATGTTGTAGGGTGTGTAGTATCTTATGAGGATGATGATTTTCGCCTTTTGTTTTAGTACGTGCCATGTGTATGATTCCACATCTACTCAATGACCCGTGATCTATCTGCCATGCATATGTTCTAGGGGGTGTATTTTTGGAACCAGCAGGGGCAAGGGCAAGGTGCATAACTTCCCAAGCATAAGTCCCCCAAGCCTGTTTGGAGGTTTCTAGTGATGTTTTTTGTTAGTGTGTGCCGGTTTATTTTTTGCTACTGCCCTACTCTGTTTTTGGTAATCCAAATTCAAATTAAAATGCAGCATGATTACGCACTAAGTTGTTACTCATGATGCCACCACACGCTTTTTGTTGCGTACAGGATGTTTTTTTGCATTTTCATGACCCATGTTCTATCACGCGCTTTTTTGTTTAGTGTTTGTTTAGTGTGTATCGATGGATTTGTTAGTAGCGTCTACTCTTGTGTCTTTTGTGTTTGGCAGTAGTATTTGAGCTTTTTCTCTAGCATGATTTTTAAGTTGGTTTAAAAATAGTACAGAGTTGGTTCCAAAATCCCACATACTTGTTTTTTTGATCATGATGGATAAATTGTTTCTTCCAAACTTGTTTAAATTGGTTCAAAATCCTGCTTAGTTGGTTCCAAAATACTATAGAGTTGGTTCCAGAATACTATAGAGTTGGTTCCAGAATACTGTAGAGTTGGTTCCAGAATACTATAGAGTTGGTTCCAAAATACTTCATAGTTGGTTCCAAAATACTACAGAGTTGGTTCCAAAATCCTACTTGTTGTCCCCTGTTTTTTGTGATGGTTAAGTTGTGTGTTCCATCATGCTTAAGTTGGTTCCAAAATACTACCTAGGTGGTTCATGTGTTTTTAAGAACCTTTTTTGTTTTTCCATGTTTTGGAACATGTTGCTTGCCCATGAAATAGCTAAGTTGGTGTTTTGCAGCATGTTTAAGTTGAGTGTATACAAAGTTGTTTTATATACTTTAGCTTTTTTTATACTGCATATCTGTTTTTTTCAGGAAGAACATAGTGCTAAGCTGAGTTACTTTGGGTTTTTTACACAGGATAGAATATCACTAGTGACACATGGCTAAAGACAATACCAAGCAGCCGCTGCTTCTAGGAAGATAATGCAGAAGGGGGGAGCAAGCAAGTCCCTCATGATGTAGCCAAAGGAAAATCTGTTGCGGTGAAGCCTACTCGGAAAAGACGGATTGTGGTACGCTTTACTGCTTTTTTTCTTCCCTGTTAATAGAGGCTAAACCTTTTAACATTTTTGTTAAGGATCAACACTGAATTTGCCTTTTTTGCTAAAAATTTCAACAGCTTGGAAGGAACCGCGCTTCGCCCGCGAGGTTGTTTAAGTTGAACCAAATTTTGTCTCCAGAACAGAAAACTCTAATAGAAGAATGGGGATGGGGAGGGATGATAAAGGTGCAGGCTAAGGAGATGCCTATGGATCTAAGCATGTGGGTTCTGTCTTGCTTTGACCCCATACGGAACGAGCTTGCCATCCCAGGGAGGGGAACAATCCCAGTGAATGCAGATTCATACACGAAAGTGTTTGGGATCCCGAACGAGGGGCAGCCTGTTTGTTATGAGATGGAGGCAGAAGCTATTGAGTTCTTCAACAGAGAATACAACATAGAGAGTGGTTCAGCACCGGAATGGGCCGACTGGTGCAAAATGATAAAAAACATGGGTGGGGTGGCAGACTTGAAGTTCCTTCGCGCATATTTTGCCGGTGCAATAAGCTGTTTTGTATGCCCGACTACCGCTTCTAGTATCAGTCCAAGGTGCTACAGGTCCCTTGTTGATCTCAACTTATTTTGAAGGACCAATTTTGCCCAATTTGCTGTTGACCAAATTTCCACACAAGTAAAGAAGATGGGAGCAAAGAAAAAGTCTGTGTGCTGCTGCCTCCATCACCTCGTGGTAAAGCTGCTGAAAACAATTCCCCTATTTCCTATTATTTTTTATGTGACAAATCAAATTTATGAGAGATAGTCATCCTCTCTTTTCCAATGCAGATCCTCTACCTTGATTCTCCGGAGGTTGACGAGGTGGTGCAATCAAGAAAAGCATCCGATCCGTCTTTGAAGCATGGAATGACAAACTAATACAGTCATACGCAAAGGATTCTAAAAGGCAATGGAGACTTTGGGAAACTAAGAGTAAGCATTTACTCCTTTTTCATTTTTTGTGTTTGATTTTTTTCATTCCTTCTTTTTTTATCTCTAGTGACGCGTGGGTAGCCATGGACCATCTAACAAGTTTTTATTTTTTTTATGTGTTTTGATGACATGAAAATATAGCTGAAAGAAGGTGTTGGCGCAAACATAACTGATGGGCTTTTTGTTGGGATGACAAGGATTGAAGATTTTGTTTCTTCAAAGTTGCCGCGGAGCTTTCCATATGAGGTGAACCTAGATTATTTTGCATTCACTAGTTTTTGCCCTCCATTGTATGTTGTATACTACGCAAAAATCGACACTAACAAGCGGCTAAGTTGTTTTCTGTTACACCTAAGTTGGTTTGTAAACCTAACTTGGTTACTAAGTTCATTACTAAGTTGGTGACATAAACTGCCTAACTTGGTTTTAGTTGCTTGATTTATCTTAGTTTACAAAATCTGATTGCTCATGATGGGTATGTTGTTGTATGCAGCATTCTTAAGTTGGATCTAAGTACTACTTAGTTGGTTCCTAATGTTTCATCAAAATGTTTTTTGATTTGAATTTTCTTTTTTTTAAAAGTTGCTTGCTCATGATGGGTATGTTGTTGTATGGAGCATGCTTAAGTTGTATCTATGTAGTACTAAGTTGGTTCCTAATGTTTCATCAGGATGCTTTTTGATTTGAATTTTCTTTTTCTAAAAAGTTGCTTGCTCATGATGGGTATGTTGTTGTATGCAGCATGCTTAAGTTGTATCTAAGTAGTACTAAGTTGGTTCCTAATGTTTCATCAGGATGCTTTTTGATTTGAATTTTCTTTTTCTAAAAAGTTGCTTGCTCATGATGGGTATGTTGTTGTATGCAGCATGCTTAAGTTGTATCTAAGTAGTACTAAGTTGGTTCCTAATAGTGATTTTATTATGTTTTTGGCAGAACAAAAGGAAGATTGTTATGCTTGGGGAGTTATGCGGACATATCAAACAGGCTTGGTGCTTTTGTGGAAGCTATTGGAACTATGGAAAGCGCAGAAAGTTCGAACATGCTCAAAGGGCTAGAAGGAAGAGACAAAGGATTGATAGAGGCGACGTGATGATGGGGATGACGAAGACAACAAAGGACAACAATGAAGATGATGATTACGAAGACAATGAAATGGCGATTTATGGGGAAGATGGCAATGATAAGGAAGATGAAGAGGACAGGAATAACAACAATGGATTAGATAGGGAAGATGATCAAGGGGAGACCAGGTGGTGACTCGCAGAAGACACCGAGAAGATCTGCTAGGCTAACACCAAGAAAGGGACACGATGGTCCCGCTAGCAACCTAAGAAAGAGGTGCACCGATTACAAATCCATGCAGATGCCGGCGATGAAGCCGATTCACCTTCGTTCTCCACGTGGAGTCCGTTTGCAGACCGGGGAGTAATGGCAGCACCATCCTTTGCAAGTGTGCCTCCACTACAAACAGATCAGGGTAGAGGAGAGGAAGAAATGCAGAAGCTATCAGCAGAGTGCTTCAAACTACAGAATTTAGACATAAGAGGTGATGTGCAGCAACAAAGGAGGAGACATAAAGTTGCGGCGCACCGTGGCCGCCCAGAGCACCCATGCTCACCAAACACCCCTGTCCGCGGCTCAACAAGCAATACATCAAGCGCATTCCCTCCCGAGGTTGGCGAAACATGGCTAAAACAAACTGCAACTACACCATTGGCACGAGCAGGTACTATAGATGGAGGAGCAACCAGCAGCAGGAAGCAGGAGGCCACGCGTGAAACTTGTCCACCACCGGCACCAAAATCAGATCCATTGGTGCAAAAGAGATTATGGCAGGAAAGATTGAATCAAGCTTGTGATGCACCATCTTTTGATCTTGGTTTGGATAGCCCGGAAAAGGATGAAAACATGGGACTCAACAATGCTTCAAACCTCCCGCAGTCAGTTATAACCCCTGTAAACTTGGATTCTGAAAGGTTCAATTATGACGATGATTGGGATGACCAGACTTGGAGAGAAGCTGTATCTGCTGTTGAAAGAGTAGAAAGGGAGAAAGGCATCCAAGAAACTTCGATTAGTGAGCAAGCTGACACTGGTTTTGACACACAAGCAGATACAGGAACTGAAGCTGCAGTAAATTCTGGTGCATCTGCCAGTATTGCAGCAGCAGAGCGTCCGCAAGTTCAGCGAACCAGTCGTGTGGTTAGAGAGCATCCTGTTGCTGGTTTGAACACACCAGCAAGGGCAGGGATTGGGGCCACATTCAACACTGATGCATCTGGCAGTACTACAGCAGCAGAGCGTCCGCAAGTACAGGGAAGGAGGATTGTTAGGCAGGGACCTTGCATGAAATCCCCTTACTTCTCGTATGTTGACAAAAGGGTTTTTACATGCTCTGCCGAGGTGAAAGATACATACAATGCATCGCACATGGAAAAAGAGCTGGGAGGGGGCAAGATGTTGACAAGACCCCAATTATTGTCAGCTATGACAAGTTTTTCGTTTCTCTAAGAGATCTAGCCAACTCAATGTTGCCAGGCGGGTGGGTGTCGAACACTGTAATGGAACTCGGAATCGAATCCATAATGCTACGGAAACTTAAGAAGATAAAGAAGCTTGTCATGCCTTTGAGGGTTTCGGTAAATATACTCCACATAACTTCTTTCTAGTTTAACTTGCTTATGGTCATTAAGTTGTAATTTTTTCAGAATTCATGTAAGTTTTGCACTTTTTTTCCTTACTAAGTTGTATACTGAAATCCATCAAGTTGGTTTCTTAACTTTGTTCAAAATCCTCCTTAGTTGGTTCATCCTTTTTGATAGTTGCTTATTTTTTACGATGGTAAGTTTGTTGCTTTGCGACATGCTTAAGTTTTGTTCTTAAATTCTACCTAGTTGGTTTCTGATCTTTTTTTAGAATGGTTAAGATTTGTCTTTTTATTTTCTTAGTTGTTTGGTTTCATGATGGTTCTAAGTTGGTTATTGAAACTGCCTAAGTTGATTATTCAAACTGCCTAAGTTGTGTTTACTGCATTTGGGTTTACCTTTCAAAGATGGCTAAGTTTGGTTACTGCTTTTTTTTGCAGTCTCTTCTGAAAGATCTGGATTATAACAAAAGAGAGCTAAAAAAGCATTTTGCAAAAGTTCCTGCCCATCTTGACAGGAAAGACAGTGTAAGTACTTATTCTCCATTTTTTAGCTCGTATTCGCAACTTTCATTTTTTTAACAACCAAACTTTTTAAACTTTTGCAAAACACAGGTCCTGCTCCCTGTACTTGAAAATCTGGCACCCGACGCGCCAGTCCCCGTCAATCACTACTGGCTTTTTGTCATTAACTTAAGGGACAAAAGATTTGAGGTGCTCGATTCCATAAGGTCTTTGGAAGACAAGAAGCTCGCAGCACAAGTTGAGGAAATAGTCGCTCCCATCAAGACTTTATGGCAAGAGAACTATTCAAGCTCAGCAATACAGATCGCGACATTCAAAGTTGAAGATATCAACCCTCCAAAGCAGTCATCAAAGTGAGAACAGCAACATAATTTCTGGTTATGCAGTAACTTTTTTTATTTTTTTGAGTTGTGTTTTGCCTTTATGTTTTTTTGCACACTAAATATGATGTTTTCTGACTAAAGTTTTGGTTACTGAAATATGCTACAGTTTGTGTACTGTTTTTTTGGCTCTATACTTAAAGTTGCACTTGTACAGCTACTGGGATTTTCCTAAAAGTTGGTTACTGCATATACTAAAGTTGTGCATACTGTTGGGTATAAGTTGTGTTATTAAAATAGACTAAGTTGTGTACTGTTACTAATGTTTTTTACTTAAGTTTTTATACTGAAAGTAGCTTGCAAAAGGTTCTGTTTTCACAACAAAAAATAAATTTGAATCCTAAAAACCATTATGTTGGATCCTAGGATCCATTAAGTTGGTTTAACACAAATGCTTAAGTTGCTTTTTGTACTGAACATGTAAAATGGATACTCATGGATAATTAGGTTTCTTATGGATTTTCATGTACAACAACATGTTTAGAGTTTCCTTGATTCTCTAGTGTTTATTTAGTTGTTCTCAAAACATAGTAAAGTTTTTTCCCATTTTGCTAGAAAACAACTTAACTAACACCTTTTTCGTTAATTTCTCTATTCATTTGCAGCAACGAATGCGGAATTTGCACCTTATTCAACGCTGAGCACTGGAATGGTAGGAGTCTTCCCAAATATGATTCATCACATGTGCCAAACATCAGGAAGCTACAGACTCATACATGGGTCTCTTCTACAAAGAACACTAGCAACTGGAAAAACATCCTCAAACTGAAATAAGGTATGTAATAAAAAACAAATCAAATTACATATTTTGGCACTACTTTTGGCCCAACCTAAAAGTACAAGTCGCGGCGTTATGGCGGTGATTGCACAGTACATAGAGTGCTTTTTTAACGCAATTCAATACCGGATGGTATTCTCCTTTCTTCCGACCTTTAGTGTTAGACTTGGGAGGATTTAGAACTACAAATTCTTCTCTATTTGGTGCAACCACATAACGCTTGCCGGGGACATCTTGGTGCAGCGCACATTAGGAGCCGAGGAAGTTGCACGTTGCACTTTAGGAGCTGTTTTGCCGCACATTTGGAGCTGTTGTTTGTTGCTGCACACTAGGAGCTGGTGTTTGCTGATGCACATTAGGAGCTTGTGTTTGTTGTTGCACATTGGGAATTGCTGTTTGGTGCGACACATTAGAGTTGACATTTGTTTTGGTTGCTTTCTTCTTCCGAACTTTGTTCAGTTGTGCAAACTCTGTTTTCATCTCCCTAATGTGTCTACGGGCAATGGCTTCCGCTTGATCTGATTCACTAAGGACCTTAGCCATTTGCACAAATGATCTTGACAAGTTCGCAAATCGTAGTTTCTGCCGGGACACTTCAGGCATCACATCATCTTGTACTGGATCTGTAGGAAACGGTGCGTCCTCAATTGCTTGCTGAGTCCACCTTTTCAGTATGAACCTATCTGGTATTGCATCAATTCCTATGTGAGTAAACACTTTTAGTACATGGCAGCAAAGAATACCATCGCGTTTGATCTTGCAACAATCGCAGTTGAAATGTCCACCATTAGCATTTACCATGTAGTTCCTAGACCCATAAGGATAGCACTTGACATTGTTAGGAACCAACAAGTACATGTTCTGGCCTGGTGTTTGCACGTTGTAACGACCAATAAGTTCAAATTCTAGTCTGAACCGTAGGTAGATGTCCCGAGTATAAACAACCAATGCATGCTTCTCTATTGGGAATGGGGACCATGGCTTCACCTCTAGCTCATCGGTCCGATAATCATTGTTGCCTTCCCTGCCCAAAATCTTCCCCTGGATCTTCTCATATTTCCTAACAAAGTGCTTAATTGAATTCTGGGGGTTTATGTAACGTTTTAGAACTGCATTGAAACCTTCACTCCTCTGAGTTGACTGCAGAAATGGGAAGAAGCGCTCCCTGAAGTAGCATGGAACCCATGTATGAGCATTCTTCTTTAACGAAACAAAAGTCTCATTTTCCGATAATTCCCACTTTGCTATCAGTTCAGTCCAACTTGCTTCAAACTCTTCAACAGACATGCATTCATCAATGCATTCATTGAAATCATTAGCTAGACCAGGATGCCGCCCTAGGAACGAACCCAGCTTCTCATTAGCGTTTTTCATGACGTGCCAACGGTTTACGTACAACTCTCGGGGAAGATGTGCGAAATCGCTCGCCATAGCCCAGTCCTGATCTGTGATAATATTGTCTGGTTGTACACCATGCATGGCTTCAAGGAACTCCCTAAGTAGCCACTTAAAACTTTCTTCCCTCTCATCTCTAATGAAACCGCAGCCAAGCATAAATGTTTGCCCATGTCTGTTTATCCCAATGAACGGAGCAAAGGGCATGTTGAAGCGATTTGTACAGAAAGTTGTGTCGAATGACACACAATCATGGTACGCCTCTACATAAGCTTTTCTTGCAACACTGTCAACCTAGAATATGTTTTCTACTCTGTTCTCTGCATCAAAAGAGATTTTGAAGTAAAACTCCGGGTCTTTTTGCCGCAACTCCTTGAAGTATTCGAGCGTTTCACCAATGTCAAGCTCCCTGTTTTCATTCCTGAATTCGGACCGCATGTTTGATATTGTCTTGGGTCCATATGGGACAAAAGCATCTTCGCCATAAAATTCAGACATAACCTCCATCATGCGCCCTAGACACATGCAAAAACAAAAAACTAGGCATCATTAGAACCAACTAAAGTAGTTTTCAGATACCAACTTAAGTATCATTGGAAGCAACTAGAAAAATAAAAATAAAGGACCAACTTTTTAAAATTAGGAAAACATTAGGAAAACACCTTAGTACTTTTTAAAATTCAACTTAAACATGTACAAGCACCAACTTTACCATCACTAGTAAGCAACTTAAAAAATCGCCGAACACAGAAGCAACATTTAGTTTTCAGAACCAACTTAAGTATGATGCAGACACCAACTTATGCATCATTGGAAGCAACTAGAAAATAAAACATTCAAAAACCATTAGGAAAACACCTTAGTACTTTTTAAAATTCAACTTAAACATGTGCAAGCACCAACTTAACCATCATGAGCAAGCAACTTAAAACCCCGAACTCAGAAGCAACATCATGTGGCAGTTAGCTTCTTTTTTTAAAGAGCAATTGGGTTTAAAAAAACACAACTGTTTCTAAGTTGCAGTTATGTAGACACCTCAGGAATTCCTTTTCATCACTGGGAATGCCCCTATGTGATCTCAAGTACTTTGTGAGAGATGGCTTCACAATCATGGGATGGTTATGCTCAGCAACAAAATAGGTCACCTCCCACTTGTTATTAATCAATTTGACAAACATCCTAGCTGGGCATTTTGTTTGCTTGATCATTTCCCTCTTGCGCTTAACTCCAAGCCTGCTACTACCTTTTGATCTTGATGGTACACCTTCTCCATCTTCTGCGCCGTCACCATCTAGCTGAATAGGGCTGACATCTTCTACAACAGTCATTTTTTCTTTTTGCTCTTCTTCTTCTGATTTTGGCCTACGATACTTGTTACACACAAATTGTTGTTTCTCAAGTGTGTTTGTGTTCCTATCTCTTTTCGAAGTATTAGCCTTTATTGAGAAACCAAGCTTCAGAGCATAAGCATTGTAATGATCTCTTGCCATCAAAATCGAGTCAAACCTCATCCCAAGGAAGGGTTCTGTGGTGGATGCAACTTCCTCATTCATACCAATGACCTTCGCTAATCTGGGGTAAGTGGTTGATTCTATATGAAGACCAGTGCATCCAAGCTGTGGTTGGCAGGCGTCTTTGTGGACCATTGTGATGCGGGCCCCCGCCACGTGTTCAAAGAATCACCACCCACCACACCTTGCTCATGCACCATTGGGTCCGGAGATTCTCCAACAACATCGGGAACAAAATCTGCTGGAGGCTGAGTACAAAGCGAGGTTCATTAACATTGTCATCTTCTATAGGGGAGGCATTCGGATCCAAACCGGACATCCTGCAAAACGTAACAAAACAACTATTTTTTTGAGTTCTTGTGATTTTGCATGCACAAAAACCAACTTAGTATAGTTTCCATGATCAACATAGGTATGTAAAAAAGAAGCAACTTAGGCTTTAAGTAAGCAACATAGGTGTATTTTTGCTGAAAAGCAACTCTGAAGTTGCTTTCTTTTTACATCATCTGTACTAATATGTCCATATGTTTTTCTTGTGATTTTTGCATAAAGCAACTCTGATTAGTTTCTTTTCTTGTCATCTGGCTGATATGTTTCCATATATACTTTTCAGATCGAGTTTCTACCGCAAACAAGAACAGGACATCCACACGACAAAGGGAATCAACACATGGTGCTTGTCTTCTTTGTTTCTTGAATCAAAACATCTTTCTACCAGAACTACTTTGGAACTACCTCGAGTTTCTATGGGCGAGCTCTTGTATGTATTGTGTTTTGTTGTCAAATGTTTTACCGTGTTACTATGTGGTACTACAAGCAACTACTTTGTTTTCTACCCTTGTTTCTAAGTTGCGATCTCTCCATCTTTGCACCGATCTAGTCCGAGATTTTGGTGGACAAGAATTTTATGTGTGCAAGTTGTTTTTGCTGCTAGTGGGTTTTTGCACATCATCATGCATCATGATGTATTTACTTTGCTAGATGGGGCTCCCTAGGCTAGAAGCAACATCTGGATCTACATGTTAGAGGTAAGAGCAGAGGGGTAGTTTTACCTTTATTAGTGTCCTTCTCCGGGGGTTACGTGGGGAGCTCACTATGGCTTCTAGCCTAGAGAAATCTGGAAGCAGAAGTTTTTCTGTTGCTGTTGTCATCCATGGAGATCTGGAGAAAAGAAGACAGGGGAGGAGAGAAGGACGAGGGAGAGAGGAGTCGTCTGGAGAAAAGAAGACAGGGGAGGAGAGAAGGACGAGGGTGGGAGGTGGGGGTGGCTGTGTTGTCTTGCAGAAGAAGAAGATGCCAGGTGGAGGGGGTCAGGAGGTGGGGGTCGGGGGAAACTTGCCGGTTGCTGGTTTTTATTTGTCCCCGGGTTGCTTTCCGTGGGTTCCAGTGCTTGTCGTTCTCTGGAGGCTGGAGCAGGCTAACGAGCCCCCGGGGGCTCCCTAGCCGCGTCCTTTTTTTTTTAACAAGCGATAGACCCCGAAGGGTCTAGACGGTGCATTGATTAATGACGGTGACATTACATCTTGCAGAAAGACTCCTAACAAAGAAAGGAGCTACATAGGAGTCTTTCCCTTTTAAAAAAACCACCTTGGACAAAAACCTGGAAAAGCAATCAGGTCCAAAGCTGGCACCGCCGATCTTGAACTGAAGCCATCGTCGGCCATCTTCCACACCTTCGGGGACGACACCACTTGGGGTGTAGAAGACGAGCTCCGCCGCCGTAACTCCATTGAAGGGCCTCCAAAAATGGAGGTTAATCATGGGGTGCTCCCTCAGCACCCAGCAAAGCCGCCCTTCGGCTATCAGATTCGGTAGGCTTTCTTTGGCCACCGATATTGTGCTCCTGCAGCCACACCTTCCCAAACGCCGGCCAAGATTCCGATGCAAGACTCCCAGATGTTCCTCTCCCTCGCCTCCACGGCCGGCCAGGAGGAAGATCTGGTCATCGGCGTCGTCGCCCTGCCGACCACCGCGCTTATTGACGAAGCTTGAACCCGAGCTCGCCGATGCCTTCCCCCATGGAAGGTTGAACAAGCTCGTTGACACCCCCACCGCAGCGCGCGACACCAGCGGCAGAGAGGAGCTTCGGGCTTCAACTTTATTGGCGGAGATGCCTGAGCTCGAAACCACCGGCGGCGAACTTCCCTGCCAAAGGAAGATCCACACCAGGATGGTGAGACCCAAGACGCGCCGGCGGCAGCTGAAACACCGCGGCGACCTACTCCCAAACAGCACACCGGCAACACAAAAACTAAAACTTAGCCTAACTACTCCGGTGTTGCTCCTTCGCCGCCTCCGGCCGGCATCGCCGCCGGATTTGGCTCGGGATTGGCCTGGCAACTCACACGAGACTCTCAAGGGGAGGGGGACACGGGAGAGGAGAGGGAGAGGAAAGAAAGTGATCTCAGAGAGGACTCAGACTAGCTGGTTCAGAATGCAGAGCAGAACAGAGCTGGTTCTGAACGCAGAGTGGGCGTGTCGTGCGCAAAGCAGGTCGAGGAAGCGCTCAGGCATCACGTCTCATTTGTTCCCGATCCAGTGAGAACGAGAAATACCAGATTGCTTGGTATTTGTAAAATTCCCAACATATAAATTGTTGAATAGTAAGTTCTCTTAGAGGCTCATGTCATAGTGTCACCTTGGTTCCTGCATAATGCAATTATGATACAAAGTACTCCCTCCGTTTGAAAATATAAGATGTTTTAGGTTTGTGAATGAGATGTATCTAAACACTTCATTTGAACCTATACACTAAAAGATGTCTAGATACATCTCCTTCACAAACCTAAAACATCTTATATTTCTAAACGGAGGGAGGAGTACACAATATGAAATCTACAGAACTAGACAAAGAACTTCATATGGCCTCCAAAGAAACAAAATAGTTGGAACAAAAATGAGTTATAGCAACCCGGTCATCTTTTTTTTTGAAAATGTGGCGAAAGACTTGTCGTTTCCATGAATAAATAGAGGTTTAAATAGATGTCTTACATAAAGAAGACTTGCCGTTTCCAATAGTTGGACAATTTATCAGTCATCTTGCAGTCATAAGCTCATAATGCTTAGCATTAAACTGAGAACGCCTAGTTGCCATTCTTGTCATGTTTGTATTAAATAAAATAGGAGCATGCTAAAAAGATTTTTATTAAGGATGCTAAAAGCTATAACCAATATCATTGAGAAAAACTAATCAGCCATAAAAACAGGAGAAAAACATCACCGACAGATGGCAAAGCTAATAGACGAACTAGAACGTGTAACTGCTTGATCTTATATGCTAGTATAAGTGAACTATGCACGTCTTCATAATCGAAGCTAGTCCTCTACCACATGACAAGTTATTAGCATAAAACCACCACATTTCAGCGGAATATTCGAATAACCACCACTTTACAAAAAAATCGTAAAAACCCACCACTTTATGGCAAATTTGTTGCAATATGGCTAAAATCAAATTGAACATGAATCGATGCCAAAACTGACAGCAGGGGCCCATCCAGAAGGCAGACGTGGCATGAGATAACGGCTGTTAGTGGATCCCACATGTTAGCCCAATTTAAGAGGTAAAATATCCCCTCTCCTCTATTTTTCTCCCTCATCCCATTGACCACCGTAAGGACATGGTGGGCAGCGCCTCCGACGAACTTGGTTGTGCGTCGACGTGCGGGTTGCCGACCGCTGCTATGGCGGCCCGTGGTCGGGCTTGCCCTCGAGACGCGGGCCGACACGGCGCTACCTGGCAGCGCATGAAGGGGGCAGGGTGTGGCAGCGCGGGAAGGGGCAGGTGAAGGGAATATGCCCTGAGAGGCAATAATAAAGTGTTTATTATGTGTATTCCAAGTATATGATAGATGTTTATTTTGCATGCTATAATTGTATTAATACGGAAACGTTAATACATGTGTGTTTAATAAACAAACAGAAAGTTCCTAGTTTTGCCTCTCTCATAAACTAGCTCGTTGATTAACAAGATGATCAAGGTTTCCTGATCATGGACATTGGATGTTGTTAATAACGGGATCACAACATTAGTGTAATGGTGTGATGAACATTCATCCGAAGTATAGCATTACGATCAAAGTCATTGAGTTTATATTGCTATAACAACTTACGAAGTGATCCTAATCCTTAGACCATGAGATCATGTCAATCAATAACACCGGAAGAGTTTCTTGATAACATCAAACGTCACACCGTAATGTGGTGATTATAAAGATGGATTCAGAACTAATACGTGTTATGTTGAGGCTCATGGATCGAGAGTGGAATTTGTTCATCCCGATGACGGATAGATATACTGGGCCCTCGGTGATATCACATTGATTAGCTTGCAAGCAAGTGATTTGATCACTAGAATGTTATATCACAGAACGAGAAAAGAGTACATGTCGAACGAGATCAAACTAGGTATGGAGATACCGATCAAATCTCGGACATGTAATATATCGTGAAACTAAGGGATTAAGATACTAGCGTAAAAGGTTCGAAGCGATCACAAGAAAGTCATCGTTGAATGTGTGGAGTCGGTATGGGTCTCCGGATCCCGCTTCGATTATTGATCCGAGAGGGTCTCGATCATGTCCGCATTATTCACGAACCGTAGGGTTACACTTAAGAGACACCAACATCCAATTGGAGCAAATGTTTCATGCCGAAAAGAATGAACAAGCAGGAATTTATTTCACTAGATACCAAACAGGTTTTGGGTGAAATTGCATAAAGTGGTTATGCATGTGAAATAGAATTCTAGCAAGGGAGATTTGTGAATGTTTTTCATTAAAGTAATTGACAAAATTCTGAATAAAATAAAAGAGTTTTATTTAATGAGAGTTTGCATTAAATTTGGTGGAAATTTAATGGGAATTTGAGTGGACTTTTGAGTGGAGGGAATTTAAAGGAGATTTGTGAGTGGAGTGTCCACCCACATGAAGATGTGAGGGCAAGGGGGCAGCCCCATGCGCCGGCCACCCCCTTGGGGTCCCCCCTCCTCCTATAAAAGGAGCCCCCCTCCTCACTTGTCTCACACACCTCCTCGTGAAGGATCTCTCTCCCCCTCTAGAATTTATCCCCCATGGTCTCGGACTAGCGAGATACATGTTCCCGGTGGCTATTCGACAAGAAAGAGTTGTGCTTCCGCTGCATCGCTGGAGCGAGGAGGCGGAGGTTGCTCGGTGCCTCGAACGTGTGTGCGAGCACGGATGCGCTGATTTGCGCTAGGACTTCCTCTCGATCTTGAGATCGGCAAGAGATCGTCTACATCAACCACGAGTTGAACTCGTTAAGCTTTGTCGGTCTTCAAGGGTATGTTCTCTACGGATATACATCCGCCCGTTGTTTGTATCTATTAGATAGATCTTGGTTTATAGTTCACATCGTAGGAAATTTTTTGTTTTCTATGTTGCGAACCCTACAAAGGGTATCGAGCGGATCTATGCGTAGATACTTTACACGGGTAGTACACATATGAGTATGTGGGCGATGATGATCATGTTGTTGCTCCTTTGTTGTAATTTTGGATATTGGTGGCATAGTGGGATGAAGCAGCCCGGACAAACTTTACATGTCCTCGCACATGAGACCTGTTTCACGCTTGACATGCAACTAGTTTGCATAAGTGGCTAGCGGGTGTCTGTCTCTCCTACTATAGTCAATATCTATTTTGCAAGCGAGTTGTCAACAATTTGATTATCCTCGTTATGGTTCTTGTTCGTAGGTAAGAACGGTTCTATCTCGAAAGCCCTAAGCCACGCAAAACTTGCGATGGATAAATTAGAGGCGTCTA
This sequence comes from Avena longiglumis, assembly GCA_030063025.1. Classification (NCBI taxonomy): domain Eukaryota; kingdom Viridiplantae; phylum Streptophyta; class Magnoliopsida; order Poales; family Poaceae; genus Avena; species Avena longiglumis. The sequence continues at coordinate 446,204,464 of CP125974.1, read as the reverse complement.
GTTTAGATTGTTGCTGGGCTAGTGTTATGATATGGTAGTGTTGTAAGTAGAAGTATGAGATGATACTCTTACAACACACATAGCGTGTAAAATCCATAGACCTTGGATTTACACATATAGGTATGATAGTGATCATACCACGATGCACATGATAGAGATCATCTGCGGGAACCATATCATTTCACTAATAAACATATGATGTTTTGATAGCATCTTATATTGCTTGTTTAGCGCTTTGTTAGCATAATAAGATGATCCCTCATTTAAATATTAAGATAAGAATGTGTTCTTCCTTTAGTATGCACCGATTATGTTTTCGTCGCTCCAAGACATCACGTGATGATCGGGTGTTCTTGGATCCACGACCATATTTCGGGTGTAAAACAGTTACACACGCGAATACTAAGGTTCTAACTTGGCGAGCCTAGCATGTACAGACATGGCCTCAGAACACGGACCGAAAGGTTAAGCATGAGTCATATAGTTGATATGATGCCCATTTGATGCTCGCCTTTGAAGCTATACCGACTCACGTGATGATCGGACTTAGTATAGTGGATTTGGTTCATGTAATCACCAAAAAAGCACGAGGGATGTCGTTTTTGAGTGGGAGTTCATTCATAATATGGATTATTTGAACTCAATCTATCATACACTTAGTCTAAACTTTACAAATTCTGTTGTAGATGGCACCACCTGCTTTTAATTTCAATGTGTTCATGGAGAAAGAGAAACTAGCAACGAACGGTAGCAACTTTACCGAATGGTCCATGAATTTGAGGATTCTCCTCTCTGCTGCACAAAAGCAATATGTGCTAGAAGCGCCGTTAGGCCCCCCACCTTTAGATGATGCCCCTGACGAGGAGAAGAATGTCTATCAGACTCGTCAGGACCACAACTTAGTTCATTGCGGCATATTGTATGGGCTAGAGGAACTTGAAAGCGTTTGGCGGCAATGCATTTGATACAATGGGTGAGTTGAAAATGATTTTCGACACATGCTCTGTAGAGAGCTACAATGCTTGAAAAGTTCTTTAGCTGCATGATGGAAGAGCACAGCTCCGTTAGTGAGCATGTACTCAAGATGTCGAGTTCGCCGATAAGCTTGTGTCCTTGGGAATATCGATTCCCATTGACTTAGGCATCCATCGTGTTCTGGGTCTACGCCACCTAGCTATAAGAACTTCGTGATGAACTATAATATGCAAGGCATGAAGAAGTCTCTCCCGAGCTTACATCAATGCTTAAAAGCTGCGAAGTGGAGATAAAAAGGAACATCAAGTGTTGATGATCAATAGGAACACTGGTTTCAAGAAAGACAAGAAGGGAAAAGCGGAAGGAAGTAAGGGCGGCAAGCCCGGTGCCGCTGAAAAGAAACCCGAGTTGGACCTAAGTCGATTCCGAGTGCTACTATTGTAAGGGGCCACTGGGCATAAGCGCCCCAAGTATGGCGGACAAGAAGGCCGGCAAGGCAAACAAAGGTATATATGATATACATGTTATTGATGTGTACTTGACTAGTGCTCGCAGCAGCACAGGTATTTGATACGGTTGATTGCTAATATTTGTAACTCGAATCGGCTGCGGAACAAGCGACCGCTAGCAAGGGTGAGGTCAAGATGCGTTTGGCAATGGATCAGCGTTGATGTGATCGCCATCGGACGCCTCTCCACTTGCCGTCGGGATTAGTTATAAACTTGAATAAATGTTATCTGGTGCCTGCACTGAGCATGAACATTGTATCTGGATCATGTTTGATGCGAAGTGGTTATTCATTTAAATCCGAGAACAATGGTTGTTCCATTTATATGAATGAAATCTTTTATGGTCATGCACCGATGATGAATGGTTTATTTCTATTAGATCTCGATGATAATGTTACACATATTCATAATGTTGATGCTAAAAGGATTAAACTTAATGATGATATATCCGCATATATGTGGCACTGCCGTCTTAGTCATATTGGCGTTAAACGCATGAAGAAGCTCCACTCGGATGGACTTTTGGAATCACTTGATTATGAATCATTTGATACATGTGAGCCATGCCTTATGGGCAAGATGACTAGAATGTCGTTTTCCGGTTCAATGGAACGGGCGACAGATTTATTGGAAATCATACATTCTGATGTATGTGGTCCAATGAGTGTGTCGGTGCAAGGTGGATATCGTTATTTTGTTACTTTCACGGATGATTTAAGTAGATACGGTTATATCTACTTGATGAAACACAAGTCTGAAACCTTTGAAAAGTTCAAGGAATTTCATAATGAAGTGGAAAATCATCGTAATAGAAAGATCAAATTTCTACGGTCCGACCGTGGAGGTGAGTATCCAAGTTACGAGTTTAGCACTCACATGAAAGAGTGTGGAATTGTTTCACAACTCACACCTGCCGGAACACCACCGAGAAATGGTGTGTCGGAACGTCGTAATCGTACTTTATTAGATATGGTTCGATCTATGATGTCTCTGACGGACTTGCCGTTGTCATTTTGGGGTTATGCACTAGAAACTGCTGCATTCACTTTAATCGGGCACCATCTAAATCCGTTGAAAAGACACCGTATGAATTGTGGTTTGGAAACAAACCTAAGCTGTCATTTCTTAAAGTTTGGGGATGCGATGTTTATGTGAAGAAACTTCAACCGGATAAACTCGAACCCAAAGCGGAAAAATGCGTCTTCATAGGATACCCTAAAGAAACTATTGGGTATTCCTTCTATCACAGATCCGAGGCAAGGTTTTGTTGCCAAGAATGGATCCTTTCTAGAGAAAGAGTTTCTCATGAAAGGTGTGAGTAGTCGGAAGGTAGAACTCGAAGAGGTTGTGGAACCTTCTCTTCAAAGTATGGCGAGTAGCCTTGGAAGTTGTTCGGAGTTGGCTCCACTGTTGAAGAGGGAACTAATGATAATGATCATGAAACTCCGAAAGAGTACTACCGAACCTCGCAGGTCAAACAGGACGCGTGCAGCTCCCGAGCTGTACGAAAATCCTGTCATGAATTTCATGGTTGATGAAAATGATGACCCTGCGACGTATGAAGAAGCGATGATGAGCCCGGATTCCAACAAATGGTTAGAAGCCATGAAATCCGAGATGGAATCCATGTATGAAAATCAAGTTTGGAACTTGGTGGAATTACCTCACGACCGAAAGGCCGTGGAGAACAAATGGATTTTCAAAAGGAAAGCGATCTTGATGGTAATGTGACCGTCTATAAAGCTCGACTTGTCGCAAAGGGGTTTCGACAAATTCAAGGAGTTGACTACGATGAGACTTTCTCTCCCGTAGCGATGCTAAAGTCAGTTAGGATTATGTTAGCAATTGCTGCATATTTCGATTATGAGATGTGGCAGATGGATGTCAAAAACGCGTTTCTCAATGGTAATATTGAAAAAGAGTTGTATATGATACAACCAAAGGGTTTTGTCGATCCTAAGGATGATAACAAGGTGTGCAAGCTTCAGCGATCCATCTATGGATTGAAGCAAGCATCACGAAGTTGGAATCTCCGCTTTGGTGAGGTGATCAAAGAGTTTGGATTTGTCCAAACTTATGGAGAAGCTTGTATTTACAAGAAAGTGAGTGGGAGCAATGTGGCATTTCTGATATTATATGTGGATGACATATTATTGATCAGAAATGATATAGATCTTTTAAACAGTGTTAAAAGTTATCTAAACAGCAAATTTTCAATGAAGGACCTAGGTGAAGCGTCATACATATTAGGCATAAAGATCTATAGAGATAGATCTAGGCGCCTAATAGGGCTATCACAAAGTACATACCTTGATAAGATTTTAAAGAAGTTTAAAATGGACGGAGTAAGAAGGGTTCTTACCTATGTTGCAAGGAAAGACATTGAGTAAGACTCAAAGTCCGGCCGGCGAAGAAAGAGAGATAATGGACAAAGTCCCCTATGCTTGACCATAGTCTCTATAATGTACGCCATGCTATGTACAAGACCGGATGTGGCACATGCTATTAGTTTTACTAGTAGGTACCAATCGGATCGAGTTGAACGATAGCGGTCAAGAATATCCTTAAGTACTTACGAAGAACTAAGGATATGTTTCTTGTATCTGAGGTGAAGAAGAGCTCGTCGCTAAGTGTTATGTTGACGCTAGCTTTGACACCGATCCGGATGACTCTAAGTCTCAATCCGGATACGTATTTCTCATGAATGGCGGAGCGGTTAGTTGGAGGAGCTCCAAACAACATGTGGTAGCGGGATCAACAACGGAGGCCGAATATGTTCTTTGCTTGAGCGGCTCGAGCGATTTGGATGAAGGAGTTCATATCCGAACTAGGAGTGGTGGCAAACGCGTTGGACCCAATGGTGATCTATTGTGACAACAATGGTGCCATTGCCAATGCCAAAGAGCCAACGTCTCACAAGCATTCCAAGCATATTAAGCGCTGGTTTCACTCCATCCGCGAGCATGTCAAGGATGGAGATATAAATATTTGTAAAGTACATACGGATCTCAATGTAGCAGATCCGTTGACTAAAACTCTCCCTAGAGCAAAACATGATCAACACCAGAACTCAATGGGTGTTAGATTTATCACTATGTAACTAGATTATTGTCTCTAGTGCAAGTGGGAGGCCAGAAGGGAATATGCCACGAGAGGCAATAATAAAGTGTTTATTATGTGTATTCCAAGTATATGATAGATGTTTATTTTGCATGCTATAATTATATTAATACGGAAGCGTTAATACATGTGTGTTTAATAAACAAGCGAAAGTTCCTAGTTTTGCCTCTCTCTCATAAACTAGCTCGTTGATTAACAAGATGATCAAGGTTTCACGATCATGGACATTGGATGTTGTTAATAACGGATCACAACATTAGTGTAATGGTGTGATGAACATTCATCAGTATAGCATTACGATCAAAGTCATTGAGTTTATATTGCTATAACAACTTACGAAGTGATCCTAATCCTTAGACCATGAGATCATGTCAATCACTAACACGGAAGAGTTTCTTGATAACATCAAACGTCACACCGTAATGGGGTGATTATAAAGATGGATTGAACTAATAAAGTGTTATGTTGAGGCTCATGGATCGAGAGTGGAATTTGTTCATCCCGATGACGGATAGATATACTCTGGGCCCTCTCGGTGATATCACATTGATTAGCTTGCAAGCAAGTGATTTGATCACTAGAATGTTATATCACAAGAGCGAGAAAAGAGTACATGTCGATAGAGATCAAACTAGGTATGGAGATACCGATGATCGAATCTCGGACATGTAATATATCGTGAAACTAAGGGATTAAGATACTAGCGTAAAAGGTTCAACGATCACAAGAAAGTCATCGTTGAATGTGTGGGAGTCGTATGGGTCTCGGATCCGCTTCGATTATTGATCCGAGAGGGTCTCGATCATGTCCGCATTATTCACGAACCGTAGGGTGACACACTTAAGAGACACCGATATCCAATTGGAGCAAATGTTTCATGCGAAAGAATGAACAAGCGAGAATTTATTTCACTAGATACCAAAGCAGGTTTTGGTGAAATTGCATAAAGTGGTTATGCATGTGAAATAGAATTCTAGCAAGGGTTATTGTGAATGTTTGTCATTAAAGTAATTGACAAAATTCTGAATAAAATGAAAGAGTTTTATTTAATGAGACTTTGCATTAAATTTGGTGGAAATTTAATGGGAATTTGAGTGGACTTTTGAGTGGAGGAATTTAAAGGAGATTTGTGAGTGGAGTGTCCACCCACATGAAGAGGGAGGGCAAGGCAGCCCCATGAGCCGCCACCCCTTGGAGTTCCCCTCCTCCTATAAAAGGAGCCCCCCTCTCACTTGTCTCACACACCTCCTCGTGAAGGATCTCTCTCCCTCTAGAATTTATCCCCATGGTCTCGGACTAGCGAGATACATGTTCCGGTGGCTATTCGGCAAGAAAGAGTTGTGCTTCCGCTGCGCATTTGGAGGCGAGGCGGAGGTTGCTCGTGCCTCGAGCGTGTGTGCGAGCACGGATGCGCTGATTTGCGGCGCTAGGACTTCCTCTCGATCTTGAGATCGGCAAGAGATCGTCTACATCAACCACGAGTTGAACTCGTTAAGCTTTGTCGGTCTTCAAGGGTATGTTCTCTACGGATATACATCTGCCCGTTGTTTGTATCTAGTAGATAGATCTTGGTTTATAGTTCACATCGTAGGAAAATTTTTGTTTTCTATGCTGCGAACCCTATAGCAGGTAGGGGGCAGGGTCCGACGACACGGGAAGGGGCAGGTTGCGACTGCGGTAGGGCAGGAAGAGGGCAGGGTCCGGCGGCGCGGGAAGGGGCATGTCGTGGCGACGGCGCATGAAGCGGAGGGTGCGGTGGGCGGCGGCAGTCGGGCAGGCGGTGGCGGCAGTTGGGCAGGCGGCGAAGCGGCGGCAGTTGGGCAGGCGAGGCATGGCGGTCCTAGACGGGACGAGGCGTGCGACGGCGGTCCCTGAACAGGGAAGGGCGGTGGCGGTCCCTAGACGGGACATGGTGAGCGACGCGGTTCCTAGACGGGAAGCGAGGGCAGCGTGACCGTGGCCAGCGAAGCGGCGGTCCTCGGATGGGGCAGCGGCGTCCATGGTCCCTAAACGAGGAAGCGGGCGGCAGCGATCATGGACGAGGAAGGACGGGGTGGCGGCGGTCATGGACGAGTCACAAGCAGCCCGAGGTTGTGGGAGGAAGAAGAGATTGGAAGGGAAGAAAAAGTAAAAAAATAGAAAATAGAGGGAAAAAATAAATTGTTAGACTGACATGTAGAACCCACGTTTACCCTCACTCTAACGGTGTGAAAATTTTGTGCCATGTCATCCTTACGGGTGGGCCCTACCGTCAGTTTTTGTGTCAATTCATGATTAACTACTATTTAGCGCATATTGCAATAAATTTGTCGTAAAGTGGTGGTTTTTTATGATTCTTTTTGTAAAGTGGTGGTTATTCAAATATTCCGCTGAATTGTGGTGGTTTTACGCTAATAACTCCCCACATGACCCAGCCAAAATGTAGGATAAATATATTTATAAGTTGATCGTGCTTGTCAGAGTTAGTTGATCGTCCTTGTGAGAAATGCTTGCCTGCAATACTCAATGAATCGACATCAATCTTTATTATCATACATTCTTGGTATAAATTCTGTTGAAGTGTATAAGTGAATTGCACTAGCCCTTTTCATCAGTTCGGACTTTTGGTTGCGTTGGCTAGTGCATGAAGCTTAACATGGTATCAGAGCCTAAAGTCTCGAGTTCGAATCCTGGTTTTCACAATTTATCTTAAAATTGATGTTGACCCCTCTATATCCACGTATAGGGCTCTTGAGTCATACGTGAGTTCCGCGCGCCGTCGCTCTCTTCCGATTGCACGTGCTGACTTCTCCCCGTCAAACGTGAGAGGGGGTGTTGAAGTGTATAAGTGAATTGCACTGGCCCTTTTCATCAGTTCGGACTTTTGGTTGCGTTGACTAGTGCATGAAGCTTAACAAATTCATCATCTTAAGTGCTAAAATAACGTGGCATATCAACAACGCCTCCCAGTTTTCAGTCCAACAACATCTACATGAGCTATGAGTAACATTGTTTGAGTTGAACGTTGCCGATCTGAGTAACTAGGGTGTCACATATGTTGGCGTGATCAACAGACCACAGCAGGTATGGGCAGTTGCCCAGGTCGGTATGTGGAGCAGCGACCAAAGAACCAGGGCACACATTCAGTGGATATAAGAGAAATATATGCAGCTCAACCAAAATTACGCTTCACATGCATCTAACGATTAATTGTCAATTATAAATACTCCACATATTATAAGAGAGTAATGCAGAAATCAGAAAGGGGGTTAACAAACCAGATTGAATACTTCAAAACTGGGCCTCGAGATCCAATGAATGGAATAATACATCCATTGGAAGAGCGCATGAAGGGGCGAATTCCCAAATACATGGAGGACCCGAACAAAACCCATGAGACAGTCAAAGAAACCATAGAGAAAGAAGAGAGAGATTGAACCTCAAAATCGAATATGTAGCCTCGCCATCACCTATGAGTGAGAGCTACACAGGCCCATATGGCAAGCATGTGCTGAGTGTGCACATGCACAGGGCCTTCAGAAAATTGGGGCCTCAAAATGGCTATATTCTTAAATATCTTAATGGATGCTCTCTATCAACGGAAGAGACTAATGTCTTGCAGGAGCCTATGGAAAAAGAAATTGTTGAAATTAAAAGCTTATTGGATGAAAAAGAGGAGGAGAGTGATGATCAAGAGGAGGAAGAATGGAGCAGCTACCCATGTCTACCTCCTAATAAGAGTAACTTTTTAACTAATATCTTATTTGATCGCCCTCCATGCTTACCAAACAAGGATGAATGTTATGCTCCTGTTATCTATGATAATCCATGCTATTTTGATAAATCTTATGTTAATCCTTTATTTGTGCCTAACTTCGAAATGCATGATACTAAAGAGTTTTGCTTAGAAATATTTATGATAAAACTTTAGATGATGATCCTATATTGGTTGATAATATTACTTGTACTACTATTGAAAATGAGATTGGAGGGGTCTTGACTTTATCTTGGAACCCCATAACTCTTGAGAATGATCAATCATCTTGTTATAAAATTGTTAAAAGTGGGTTTGAAGGTTTTAATCCCATTATTTTTGAGCTTAATAAAAATTATGTGTTTGTAGATCATGAAAAGCATACTTTAGGTGATAGTTATATTGTTGAGTTTATTCATGAGGCTACTGAAAATTATTATGAGAGAGGAAAATATGGTTGTAGAAGTTTTCATGGTACTTAAACACCTCTCTATGAGCTGAAAGTTTTGAAGTTACTCTTGTTTTATCTTCCTATGCATGTCACTTTGTTCTTTGTGAATTTATTTGCGTACAAGATTCCTATGCATAGGAAGTGGGTTAGACTTAAATGTGTTTTGAATTTGCTTCTTGATGCTCTCTTTTACTTCAATTCATATTTTTTATGTGAGCATCTTCTCAAACTATCAAGCCTAGCTAAAAGGTATTAAAGAAAAGCGCTTATTGTAGACAACCCATTGTTTTATTTCTATATTTTTTATTATGTTGAGTCTTGAAAGTTATTGCCTCTATAATAACCTATCCTTATCCTATTTGTTTGGTTTTTGTGCCAAAAATAACCTGTAATGAGAGAGAAATAAGATTTAGGAAAGTTGGTGTCCAGAGACAGATTTCTATGCTTCACTGTAAAAATTCGTGAAAAATCCCAATATGTCGGATTGAGCTGAAAGTTTTTGTGTGCATGCCCCTGTTATTCACCCAACTTTCGTTAGTTTTGCACTTTTCGATTTGAGCAACAAAAGATTTTCGAAAAAAACGGTCTTTACCTGCTGGTCAGTTTTGACAGATTTCTGCCATTATTTGCATTTGTCTCTTAATCGATTTATTTTTGAGTTCTCTTTGATCACTTGAGATTTTAAAAGGAGTTGCTACAGTAGCTTATGTTTTAATGGAAGTTCTACTTGAGTTGAAACTGAACCCAAAGGCTTATTATCTTAAATACATTAATGTTGCTAATAAAGATTGTGTGTAGTTTTGCATGAAGGAAGTTTTCAAGTGTAGGAAGAGAATGATGTGATGAGATGAAGTATGGACAAAAGCTCAAACTTGGGAAAGCCACCCGTGTCATCCCAAGAAATATTCAAGAGGTACAAGCGTCAAAGCTTGGGGATGCCTAAGGCATCCCCATCTTCATCAACAAAAATCTCAGGTCTTCTTTCAAGACACTTTATTTTTGCTTCATGCACTATATGTTGTTCTTGGAGCGTCTTTGTTTTTTTTTGTTTTTTGTTTTTAGTTTTATTTTGTTTTTTTGCTGTAATAAGTTGGTCAGACCCGACACATCTATTTTGGATAAGTCACGCCTAGTTCTTCATTGCCTAGAACACTTTAGTTTTCACTCTTATTATTCTGTGAGTGTTCTCTTTTGCTAGTACTGCGTTTAGCTTTAGTTTTCTTATGCTTTTTTCTTAGAACTTTTTATTTCTTCTTTGTAGTTAGGTGAGACAAGCTCTCTGATTTTTATTGATTTTTATTTTTGTGAGTTGTTTCAAGTAAGTCGATTAGTGTTGGAAAAGAGTAGAATGTTTCATGCTTATAGTGGTACAAAAGGAAGCTTGTTTTGACTGTGATTTAGACTTTATCATGTCATGTTGGATTTTGCTTTGACCATATGCTTAGTAATTATTGTTGTAGCATGACTTGTTTCAAACAATTGAGATTGTTTAATGTGCCATGAAAGAATCATGTGTTGTTTTAGCATACAAAAGCATAATATTGTGGTATTCTCCTTTGATGCTTTATTTGGGTTGACTTGGCACATGATTACACCATGTTAAGACTATGAACCAGTCACCTTAGCCTCTATGATCATTTATTTTTTGACTTGTGATATCACTTTATGCTTTAATTAATAATGTTTTGTCGCTTTGCATGATTATGACCATTATTGCTCTCTTAGTTGGTCGCTCCCAGTCTTTTGCTAGCCTCCACTTGTACTGAGTATAAGCTCTACTCGTGCATCCAACTCCCAAGAAACCAAGTTATTCCAAAGAGTCCACTATAAACTCCTATGCATGGTGTGTTACACCATTCCAAGTATATTCATGTTTTTATCTATCTTCCAAATTAAACTTTTGTTATGTGAAAATTAGTGATTAAAGCACTCACGAACTTGATGGCACACTTTATTTTCTTGCACTTAATAAACTTGAACCATTGTGCCCATCTATGTTGCTTATATGCTTGCAAATTATAAGTTGGAAGTTAGCAGAACCATGCTGTCACGGGGAATGCTTTCAACACTTGTACATATCTATCCAATTGATATCATGTTCTTTTGTTTATGGATGTAGACGGTGTGAAATAAAAGGGGAGCTTGTAAGTCCATGGAGTATTGTATATGTGTTAGAGAAACGCCTGGGCAGCTAGCCTAACCCATGCCTAATTATGGTGGAAACTTGCAGCATAACCATAGTGATCAATCTATGAAGCATCTTCAGAAAAAATAGAAAAATAAAAAAAGAGAAAAAAAGCATCATGCTCATGGTAAATAAAAAGATCGCTGAGATGCTCATTGTCTGTTGCCTTGTCATTTTGATATGGGATAGCTCCTGTGTCATGTGTCATGGTAAATAAAAAGCATCATTCTCTATGATACACATATACTTACAATGACAAGAACTTGCTTGTGACTAAAGTTGAGTAGCATGAGGAATGACCCTTGTACTCAAGGGGCATGAGATTTTCAACTTATGATTTGTCAAGCATATAACTCATATTTGTCTCCTTTAACCTTAATCACTTCAAGATGCTTATGATAGGGTAAATGAGAGCCGAAAGCTAGTAAGTACCATAATTTTTGGAAGCTCTCTATGAAACTTGAAATCCCTGTTTCCATCTATGAAGGGTATTTCTTTTTACTTTTTGTTGAGTCTCCATCTTCTATCTTTATGCACCAATTAAGAGAGCATAGTTGTCATTCTTAGTTCAATGTGCATTCTCCCCAATACTTGTTGATTGATTCATAATTATGGTATTGCTTGTTCTTAAATTATTTGTATCTAGTCACCCTTATGAACTTTGAAGGTGTCCTATGCATTTATGTTTTGATATTCCATGAAGGACAAGCTGATTACCACTCTTGTTATGTTTTCTATATGTGAAACAAACAAATGTCTTTCAATGCATTGTTATTCATTATCTTTTGTTTATGTTGCCTTTCATGTTGTAACATAGTTGCTTTGTCTTATTGTTAGAACTATATCTTTCATGCTTATGTTAGAGTACTTTGATCCCAGCTATCAATGCTTTACAATACCTTGATCAAGATTGTGATAGTGCATGTCACCTCAAAAATTATTCTTTTTATCATTTACCTACTCGAGGACGAGCAGGAGTTAAGATTGGGGATGCTTTATACGTCATAAACGTATCTATAATTTTTTATGTTCCATGCTTGTTTTGTACCAACTATCTTATGTTTCGTCTACACTTTGAGGCATTTTTATACATTTTCTGGAACTAACCTATTAACAAGATGCCACAGTACCATTTCCTATTTTCTGCTGTTTTTGGTTTCAGAAAAGCTAGTTGTTGATGGCTCAGTTGATGTGGAGCCTGTTGGGAACCCCAAGAGTAAGGTGTGAAGCAGCACAACAGCAAGTCTTCCCTCAGTAAGAAACTGAGGTTATTGAATCAATAGGAAGAAGGAAACGTCACACATGTGTTGCATGCAACATGGAAATCTGCACAACACAAACTCAAGACTTTGCCCCAACTAACAGTGAGGTTGTCAATCTCATCGGTTGCTGTAACAAAGGATTAACTGTATGGTGTGGAAGGTAATGGTTTGCAGCAAGTAAACAAGTAACAGTGGAAGATGTATCAATGGTAAAGATTGGACCTGGGTCCATAGTTCACTAGAGGTGCTCTCCTTAGATAAACAACATGACATGAAGGGCAAACAAATTACAGAAGGGTAATTGATAGGAACTGAGCAAGGCATAACAATGCAATACCAGACAAAAAGATCCTATGAGATTCAATTGGGCAATGCAACAATATACATAGACCGCCATCCAACTGCATATATGACTAGAAGTCCACCTTCAAGTTATCATCTGAACCCCTCCAGTATTAAGTTGCAAACAACAAACAACCGCTTTAAGAAAAGTGTGTAAGGTAAACAATCCACTTGCTCTATGAACAAGAGACCGTTGTTTTCTCCCTAGTGGCAACATCACATCTACAACTGAAAAGATTTCTGTCACTTCCCTTTGAAACTAGAGGCATGAACCCACTATCGAGCATAAATACCCCCTCATGGAGTCACTAGCAACTACTTGGCCAAGATAGCTACTAACAATAGAGAGCATGCAAGATCACAAACAACACATACATGATAGTGTCAAATACACAAAACCATTAATCAATCTGACATAGTAATCTCAATATCCATCAAATCCCCACAAACAGGTTGTCTCTTGAATTAAAACTTGAAGGGCTTGATGAGGCAAACAATATTATTGTTAACAAACTCATCAAAGAGTGTGATCATGCTATTGCTAAATACAAAAGGGCTAAAAAGGACAAGGTTGAGTTTGGTGTGGTTCATGAAAAACTTGTCGAGGACTTTAGTTTGCTTAACAAGGCTCACAAGGCTTTGAAAAGTGAACTCTTGTCACTCACAAAGTCCCATGAAACGCTTAAAACTCAATTGGCCAATATTCCTTCACCTAGTAACTTCATTCCATCTAGTAGTACAACTATTCTTGAAGAGAATGCTAGGCTGAAGGGGGAGCTTGCTAAGGCCAGATTTCCACAAGGCAACAAGTCCATTGATGATCTTTTGAGTAATCAAAGGCCTAGTGGTGATAATGGAGGCATTGGTTTTGTCTCCAATACTAAGAAGAAGAAGAACAAGAATAAGAAGGCTAAGCCCACACGAGAAACTAACAAGGCCATTGTGGATAGTAAGACCACAAGTGGTAAAACTATGTCTCATGATGACTTTACGGGAAGTGCTAACCCTCACTATGTTCTAATGCGTGATTATTATGGTGATGTGTATGCACAATATGTTGGCCCATATGATGGTTATATTGCTTGGTCCATTTGGGTTCCCAAGACCCTTGTTGCTAACAAAAGAGGACCCATTGAAAAATGGGTACCTAAAAATTAGCTTGATCTTTTGTAGACATATGATTCCGGAGGGTCAAAGTGGGTGCTTGATAGTGGTTGCACAAGTCATATGACCGGAAGCTCATCTATTGTCAAGGACTTAAAGCCAAATGATGATCAAATCACCGTGACATATGCCGACAAGTCAAAGTCTAAGGTAATGGGTTTCAACAAGGTTGTGGTTGCTCACGACATTACACTCGTGAACGTCATGCTTGTTGAGACCCTTGGATACAATTTACTTTCAGTCCGTGCTCTTGGAAAGATGGGTTTTGCCATCTTTGTTGATGATGATATTGTGGTCCTCATGTGGAGCAAGTCTCTCAAGGTCGCTTTCGTTGGGTACGTCGAACATGACTTGTATGTGGTGGACTTTTCGGGGCAAGCCACTACAAGTGTGATGTGCTTATTTGGAAAGGCCGATGTGGGTTGGTTATGGCATCGCCGACTAGCCCATGTCAATATGAGAACTTTGCTAAGTCTCCATAAGGAGGGCCATATCGTTGGACTAAAAGAAAATGTTTCCTTTTCCAAATATCGTGTTTGCAGGGCATGTGTTCTAGAGAAAATGCATGATGCTCCTCACAAGCCTAAGAACCGCATCAAGTCCACCAAGATCTTGGAGCTCCTCCATGTGGACCTCTTTGGTCATCCATCTCATGCAAGTCTTGGTGGGAAGAAATATTGCTTGGTGATTGTTGATGACTTTTCAAGATACTCATGGGTATATTTCTTCAAGTTGAAAAGTGAGACCCAAAAGACATTCATCGACTTCATCAACATGGTCCAACATCAATACAATATTCCCATATTGATCATAAGAAGTGATAATGGCACCGAGTTCAAGAACTACACCTTGAATGATTTTCTTAGTGATGAGGGAATTAAACATCAATATTCCGCTGCATACACCCCTCAACAAAATGGTGTGGCCGAAAGGAAGAACCGGACTCTTATTGAGATGGCTAGGACCATGTTGGCGGAGTTTAAATCACCATATAACTTTTGGGCCGAAGCCATCTCCACCGCCCGTCATGCTTCAAATCGGCTCTACCTCTGCAAAGAAATCAACAAGACTCCATATGAAATACTTACCGGTAACAAGCCCAACATATCTTTCTTCCGGGTGTTCGGTTGTAAGTGTTTCTATCTCATAAAAGGTGTTCGTTTGTCCAAATTCGAGTCTAAAGCATTAGAGGGTATTTTTGTTGGCTATGGTCTCGAATCTCACACTTATAGAATCTATGTTAATCTCTCCGGAGCCGTCATAGAATCTTGTAGTGTGACCTTCGAAGAATATGATGGTCCCCAAGAGGGGCATGTTGATGCTTGTGATGCAGATGATGAAATGCCTCAGGATGCCATAGGAAGAATGGGTGTGGGATATATCCGCCCCATTGAGGAACCCCTTATGGCGGATCGAGAAGAACTATGCTCCACTCAAGTGGAGCCCTCATCTTCACAATATCAACAATCCCCATCCACCGAGGATGCCAATGACTCAATCCAAAGACAAGATGTAAACCCTCAACACGATGATCATAGTGACGACTCTAGTCAAGGGGAGCTTGATTCCTTCGCCCGTGTGTCAAGTGGTGCCAAGGCAATTGCTCAAGGAAGATCCGTACAAACTTCTTTGAAACAAGCTCAAATTGATGCTAGAAGAGCACTTGATCAAGACCAAGGTCAATCTTTGCCTCCCAATGTAGAGGATGACTCCAATGATGATCAAGGTCAAGATGATGGCAAGACGAGGATCAAAATGATGAAGAGGGTCCCCCAAGAAACAACACGGAGATCCATGCTCGTTGCGAAGCTAGAAAGGAAAGAATGTTGGAATTAAGAGACCACACTCTACAAAATGTTGTTGGTGACCTAAGGAAAGGCATTTCCACAAGATAATAATTGAAGAGGTTTAGTGAACATCAAGCTCACATCTCCATGATTGAACCTAAGAAAGTGTGGGAGGCTCTTGAAGATTCGGATTGGTTGGAAGCTATGCACAAAGAGCTCAACAACTTTGAGAGAAACAAAGTATGGAAGTTAGTTGAGAAGCCAAAGGATTGTCGCAATGTTATTGGAACAAAGTGGATATTTAAGAACAAGCAAGATGAGCATGGAATTATTGTAAGAAACAAGGCTAGATTGGTTGCACAAGGGTATTATCAAATTGAAGGCATTGACTATGGAGAGACTTATGCACCCGTGGCTCGCCTTGAGTCCATACGTATCCTTCTTGCTTATGCGACACATCATAACTTCAAGTTACAACAAATGGATGTAGAAAGTGCATTTCTTTATGGAACATTAAATGAATTAGTATATGTTAAGCAACCCCCGTGATTTGGGGACCCCAACTTCCCAAACCATGTCTACAAACTCGATAAGGCGTTCTATGGGCTCAAGCAAGCCCCACGCACGTGGTATGAGCACCTTAGAGAATTATTGTTTGACCGTGGATTTGAGGTTGGGAAAATCGAACCCACTCTTGTTACTAAGAGGGTCAATGGGGAGCTTTTTGTATGCCAAATATATGTTGATGATATTATCTTTGGCTCATCTAACAAAGCTTTTAATGATGAATTCTCAAAGCTTATGACTAGTAGGTTCCAGATGTCTTTGATGGGAGAGTTGAGAGTACTCCTTGGATTTGAGATCAAGCAAGTTAGAGGAGGGACATTCTTCAATCCAGCCAAGTATACTCAAGATATGCTCAAGAGATTCAAAATACAAGATTTAAATGGAGCTCCTACTCCCATGGCTACTAAGACTCATCTAGAACAAAATCCAAATGGTAAAGATGTGGATCAAAAGGTATACCGGTGCATGATTGGTTCTTTGCTTTACCTTTGTGCATCTTGACCCGATATTGTGTTGAGTGTAGGTGTGTGTGCAAGATATCAAGAGGCTCCTAAAGAAATCCATTTGATGGCGGTCAAGAGAATCTTTCGATATTTAGTTCATACCCCATTTTATGGTCTTTGGTATCCTCGAGGCTCAACATTTTCCCTTTGTGGATACACGGATTCGGATTGGGCGGGTGATAAGGATGATAGAAAATCAACATCCGGGGTTTGCCAATTTCTTGGTAGGTCCTTGGTATGTTGGTCTTCTAAGAAGCAAAATTGTATATCTCTCTCTATCGCCGAAGCCGAGTATGTCGCTGCCGCTAGTGCTTGCACTCAATTGCTATGGATGAGGCAAACTTTAAAGGAATATTGTGTCCATTGTGACAAAGTGCCTATTTTATGTGACAATGAAAGTGCCATCAAGATTGCATACAACCCGGTGGATCACACAAGGACAAAGCATATTGATATTCGTCATCACTTCATTAGACATCATGTTGCTCGAGGTGATATTGATCTATCCTATGTGTCAATCAAAGATCAACTTGCCGATATCTTCACGAAGACACTTGATGAAGCAAGGTTTTGCTACTTGAGGAATGAACTAAATATCGTAGATTCAAGGAGCTTGACTTGATTATCTTGCACTCTCACCTAATATTCGACCCATATTTGGTTTAGGTGTAGGAATGGACATAGGGGGAGTGCGGTCCTAATTGATTGGACCATCCCTTCCCCCATTATGCGCAAAGTAAACAAAATCATTCCTCTTAATATCATTTTGTGATATGTGAGCTTAATAATGAGTTTCGGTAATGGACCCAAGATATATCTTCGTGGTTCCAAGCCGAGTATACTCAAACATGGTGGCCTAGGCCACCGCCCTCTTTCATTTGAGAGGTTGATGTGCTTACCCGTGTTTGTCACTTTTGAATTGGTTCTTACTCGTGTTTGTCATCCTCTAGTTGGTTTTGTTCTTCTGGTCGTGCACTCACATTTGGTTCTTCATATTGTTTTAGTAATCTTTGAGTGCATTGGCCCATATTAGTGTGACTCTCTAAACCCAATCCATTCTTATCCCTCAACAAAACTCCTCTACTCTGCACAAGAACCTTCCACTTTTTGTATCCTGGCTGTAAGATCCCTCCTTTATAAAGGATAAGGATCCCTGTGATTGCAATGCTAGTCCCTGGATCAATAGCTAGCATCCATAGTTAAGATGTAATATCAAGAAACAAAGGTCATAATACAACTTTATAACCAGGAATAAAATAATTTATTACATCTTACATAGCTCATTTGGCTATCTCATTACAATGCAGCAGAATATAACAATAGCATAGGGTCCTTCATATTCAAAGTGCCACAGGCAAACATGTTGGTTGTAGACTTGTAATCCTAATCATTAAACTTCACTAACATCAAACCAACCTGCAACATTACAAGTTACAGCCACAAGGGTCAATATATTTGAATTGTATTGGCAAGTTTCACTACTATGTAGAAATAAGTGGATCCTATCATTATATGCATATTTGGCTAAGTAGGGTTTAGGCTCATTTGCAGAAAGCAATATAATTTATCCTATCTTTTCAAAATAGTTTTGACCTCTTGTAAAATCTTTATGAACTCCTTGGAAAACTCCAAGTGCTTCAAGTCTCTTGTTGTCACTTTCAAGTTTTACTTTTAGAAATTGGAATGTCGAGATCTTCCATAACTTCAGGCCTTAGTTGCTCAGTATTGTCCATAACCGGGGACACGGCTAAGTACTTAGATTTTTATCTTCTGCAAAAGTTGTAACTTTACCCACATGACACAATCTCATCTTGTTGCCACCAGTGGCCGCTGGATAAGTACTCACCAAGATGGAGTACTGGCAGATTGAGAATGTGACGAAGTCTTTCCATAGGAGTCCTCCCAATACACAATGCTAGCTTGTCTACCAGGCACCAATGTAGGGTTTCAAGTTCCCTCATTCTAGTAACCTGAAGAGGCCAATGCATGGGTCTTCCACTATGTAGTTTACTAAGCCAGTGCCCATTTAGCATGTGGCTGTACACGGAAGCCACTGTACGAGAAACATGTTCAATCTCTAAGTCCCTGGGTGGTTTTCTTCTAGTGCACAACAAAAAGAGATTGCCATATAAACATGGTTCCTCTTGTTGCCACCTTGTCCAAAACTTGAGTATCCTTGTCCACCCAGGTGGTTCATTGAGTACTTGTTTTATTATATAAAACACAAGTCTTTTCAATACTTCACATAATCTCAACATGTATCTCTTCTCTCTATATATAGCAGGGCTAAGCATATTACAACTACATTGTTTTCACTAAGGAATATATAAGGGTATCCTAATAGGATTTAGCATAGCAAAAATTATAGTAGTCCTTATCATGCATGTTTCAAAAATCCACTAAGTGTAATGAAAAATAGTAGGACTTGGATGATAGTTTCACTTGCCTTTTAGTAGAGAATGTTGGTTCACTTCTTGATCTTGAAAATCTCACACTCTTCTAAATTCCACTACAATTCATTCAAGCAAACACAATATCAACTAGCATTCCAATCATAAACAAACAATTTACCACACATAAAAATAATAGAAACAAGGTCATGCATGCAAGCATGCAAAAGATAATTTTATTTGCAAAAGTGGTTTCTACTAGGTTCTAGACATTGTAAGGTTCAAAGTAGTCATTTTTCTAAAGTGGTAAAACCATTTGCAAAAGGGTTTTATCTATAAACCATTTTTTTTAAATCAAATCATTATTTCATGTGGTGGTAAATGCTTTTAGCAAAGAAATAATTTTATATTGTTCACCAAATAAGTTGTTAATTCACAAAACTTGGTGTTTAGGGTCAGTAGGTTTGAATCAAAACATTTTCCATAGGTTTTGCTCAAAAATCATTTCCATATCAAAATCAATATTTTTTATTTGACTAGAAATGAGTTAATTCAAGTATTTACTCCTAAACTTCACAAAATACAATCTTAAATCCATAAGTTGGTTCCTAGGGTCAGTAGGTTCACAACAAACCATTTTGCAAAGATTTCAACCCCAAAATCATTTTGGAATAAATTTTATATCCTAAACAAGCATACACAAGTTTCTGCAAAAACAAACATTTTGGCAGAAGCTTTTTACTAAACAAAGTGCATGGTTTTCTAGGGCTTGTTTTTCTGAATCCATTGATATAAAGTTTGCAAAATTTGGACATGTAGATTTTATGTTATGAATTTTACAAGTTTGCATATCAATCTGATTCCAAATTCTGTTTTAAATCGAACTAGTGCCACGTGGCGTGATACTATTGGTCGGTACCGCTTCGTGCGGATTGGCCTCTGTGAACCATAGGATTTAAGTTAGATCGCGTGGCTCAGATACGCTCATACCATTTCGCTTATGTTCTAATCTTAGCCACAGGATCAAGATCCAACGGACTCAGTTACTTTGACCAAGGACTGGCGGCGCTGCACGGCGGCGAGCGGCGGTGCACGCTCAGACGGTGGTGTCACGGCGATTCCAGGAAGCAAAAGAGGAAAGGAAACAGCTCACCGTGTTCGCGTGGTCGAGGTGAAGCTCGAGGTGGTCGCAGCTGTCCAAGGGGCGAGGCGGGAATGTCGCTTCGTCGGAGTTGGGTTCACCGTCGGGTCCGTATAGTCCTTGTCGGAGGCGAGGCTATAGGCCATGCCAAAGCAAAAGAAAGACACGGTTAGGTGCGCGTGAAGACACTGAACACGCGGCTTGCAAGCAGAGAGGAAGGGGTGATCTGTTCTTACGGGAGGGGTCGGGAGGTGTGGCGATGGCGAGTTGTGTCGAAGTCGAGCTTCTGAGCGTGCAAGAGCGAATGGAGCACACGGGGAGATGCGCCAGGAGGTGGGGAGCAAGTTCACGTGCAGAGGGAGGAGAGGGGTGGCTGGACGGCGCCGGAATCAGCCAGGAACCTTGTCGGAGAAGTGTTGGTGTGGGGGCGAATTGGGGCAGCCTAGGGAAGAGAGGAGAGAGGCGGCGAGGAAATGGCGAGTAGAAACAGGCGGTTAAATGGGCGTAGTCACTGGAGGAATCAAGGCCGTCATCAACGCGTAATCAACGCCAGAGTTACTCTTCTGCAACGCCATGGCGAGTTCATCGCGGGGAGGAAGATGGTGACGTGGGCGTGGGGTCGTCTGGCAGTGAGAGAGAGAAGGGTGCGGTGGGGTCCTACTGTCTGCGACTCTGCGGGTGTGAGTTCGAGTGGAAAACGATTCGCGTGTGGGGGTTTTAATTGGGCTGGAGCTGGGCTGCTGGGCCTGCTTAGTTGGGTTGCTGTTTGTTTCCCTTTTTTTGTACTGAATCTTTTTCCTTTTCCATTTGATTTTCTGTTTTGAAATTTAATCAAACTATTCAAACAACAATTGAAATCAAACTTTTGCTAAACTTTGTATCCTTTTTAGTTCTGTTTAACAACACGAATCAGAGTCCAAAATAAATAATACTTTTACTCACTTAGGATCTATTTAATAATTAAACAAAATAGTCCTTAGTTATTAATTCAAATAGGATTTGATTTATTTAAAATCTCCATTTTGAAATCTAAATACTATCCAAACCAATTCAGTAGGTTTTATTTGTAAATACAAAACACTTGGAAAACTTACTTAAAATAAAATAACAAGTTTTAGTGTTTATTCAAAATGGGAAAACCTTTACTTTAATAAAATTGGGTATCAATAAACCCTCATCATTTTATTTAAATAAACCTTTACTCCTTTAATCAAAACAAAATATTTTATTTCAAAAACTTGGTCAAGGTTTAATTTGGCTCTATAAAAATAGTCCTTATTTATATTTCTACCTTTTCATTTGAAAACCAAATCTTTTTATTAAAAGATCCAAAAATTGTAATTTCACTTATTTAAAATTTTCTTTATTAATTGTTTATCTTTTCAAATCCCTTTAGGATTTGTTTGATCAAAAATAGGTTTGAAGGTTTCCAATTGGAATCAAAAGTTTCTTCTCACCCTGAAAATCAACAAGGTTTTATTTTATTCATTTATTTTTCACATAACAAGATTTGGAAAATCTTGGGATGTGACAGGCTACCACCCTTAAAATAAATCTCGTCCCGAGATTTGGGAAGGCTAGGGTTACAAGTAGGCTCAAAGCATCTAGGGTACTACCACCCTTAAAAATTTTCCAACTAAATTACATTTTGGCCTGCTTGGGGTCTTGGGGAAACTTCTCTGGGCAAACATCTGCATAGTGTCCTTTGTTTCCACACTTGAAACATGTGACAAGGCTGAGATCCTTCATAGGCTTGTTTATCTTGTGCTTCATCTTTTTTGGACAGTTTCTTGCATAATATCCTTTGTTACCATAGTTGTAACATGTGATAAGATTGAGTTCATCACGTATCTTCAGTGGACAAGTTGCTACATAATGGCCTAGCTCTTTGCAGTTGTTGCACCATACTTGGCCAATATCCTTGTACTTATTCTTCTCTGGACATTCACTGGCATAATGTCCCATTTCTTTACAATGATTACATTGCACATGGCTTTTGTCCTTCTTTTTCTTGGGTTTCTCCAAAGCTAGGAGTGCTTCTAGTTCATGTTCTTAATATGTTATCTCATAGGTAGGAATGTCTACTGGTTTCTTTGACCTTCTATTGCTCCTTGGATAATTCATATGCCTCTTCTTTGGTCCTTTAAATTGGGTCATATTGCATGGAGGTACAAGTGGAGATTTTCCTTTGTCCTCATCCTTCTTGGTAGACTTGTCTCTCTCTTGATAGTCTGCAATCAGTTGTTGTACTCCACCTTGTTTCCTTTGTTCAACTATGGAATAGATGGGGCATTGGATAGGGACATGATTATTTCCCTCACATAGGTAACAAGTATCTTGAGATGTGGGGCATTGGTCAGCTGGGTGTTTCTCTTCACAGTTGGGACATTGATCTCCATGCTCCTTGGAAGTATGATCCCTGTCTCCACAAATATTGCAAGATTGGGTTCCTTCTAGAATAACATCTTTGTCATCTTTGTTGTCACGAACTCCTTTGGAAGAGTTGCCTTCCATGTTGATCATTTGATCTGTCACCTTATGCAACAATTGGGCTTGGGTTTCCAAAAACCTTTGCATGGTTGGATCTTCCCCACTGGTGTTGGCTATGAATTGAGCTGTCACTTGGTTCAACTGTTTTGGGTTGCTATAAGTTCTCTCATGTTGTCTTCTTGGTTGTTGTTGGTGTCATAAACCTTGATGTTGGAGTCTCTTGGAGTAGTCATCTGTTTGGGTTGAATTGAGATTAGAATAGCAAGATATTTCTAAGGAATCAATTCTAATCACACACATCACAATTCACTCAAGTAATGTGCAAGCAATCATAAACAAACATTCCACTCAAACAACAAGTTTCAAGCATATTTTTAGGCAACCAAAAATATTTTTGTTACACCACATAAGTTGGTGAGTTTGACTTAAACTAAATGTGGTGGTCCATCTATATGGTTCACTTTAAATCTTTCCATCCTTCTTAGTTGATTCTTCATGAACAAGGCCATGGTTCCCTTGGAAAATTCTTGGTCACAAAACTTCAAAGTGATGATAGTTTCTTCTAAGATGTGTTTCCTTAGTCTTCAAGTCTTGAGTAATATTTCTTGTCTCACTTGTAGTCCTTAGTGATATCCAAGTTGATGCCCTTGGTGAAAATGTTGAAGATGTTGAAGTCATTAGAGTTGAAGAAGTCCTTAGCACATGGTGAAGTCTTTGGCCATGGGTAGGCTTTGTCCATCAAGTTTGAAATAGAAGAGATGTAGAATCAAAACCAAAATGGTTAAGGAAATAGTTTACAAGATTGTTTGTAAATAAGTTTTGGAACAAATACAACTCCTATTTTTCTAAGGGGTTTTGTCCCAGTCCTAGGGTTACAATTCTACAGGCAACACAATGCTCTGATACCATCTGTAAGATCCCTCCTTTATAAAGGATAAGGATCCCTGTGATTGCAATGCTAGTCCCTGGATCAATAGCTAGCATCCACAGTTAAGATGTAATATCAAGAAACAAAGGTCATAATACAACTTTATAACCAGGAATAAAATAATTTATTACATCTTACATAGCTCATTTGGCTATCTCATTACAATGCAGCAGAATATAACAATAGCATGAGGTCCTTCATCTTCAAAGTGCCACATGCAAACATGTTGGTTGTAGACTTGTAATCCTAATCATTAAACTTCACTAACATCAAACCAACCTGCAACATTACAAGTTACAGCCACAAGGGTCAATACATTTTGAATTGTATTGGCAAGTTTCACCACTATGTAGAAATAAGTGGATCCTATCATTACATGCATATTTGGCTAAGTAGGGTTTAGGCTCATTTGCAGAAAGCAATATAATTTATCCTATCTTTTCAAAATAGTTTTGACCTCTTGTCAAATCTTTCTGAACTCCTTGGAAAACTCCAAGTGCTTCAAGTCTCTTGTTGTCACTTTCAAGTTTTACTTTTAGAAATTGGAATGTCGAGATATTCCATAACTTCAGGCCTTAGTTGCTCAGTATTGTCCATAACCGGGGACACAGCTAAGTACTTAGATTTTTATCTTCTGCAAAAGTTGTACACTTTACCCACATGACACAATCTCATCTTGTTGCCACCAATGGCCGCTGGATAAGTACTCACCAAGATGGAGTACTGGCAGATTGAGAATGTGATAAAGTCTTTCCATAGGAGTCCTCCCAATACACAATGCTGGCTTGTCTACCAGGCACCAATGTAGGGTTTCAAGTTCCCTCATTCTAGTAACCTGAAGAGGCCAATGCATGGGTCTTGCACTATGTAGTTGACTAAGCCATTGCCCATTTAGCATGTGGCTGTACACGGAAGCCACTGTACGAGAAACATGTTCTCTCTAAGTCCCTGGGTGGTTTTCTTCTAGTGCACAACAAAAAGAGATTGCCATATAAACATGGTTCCTCTTGTTGCCACCTTGTCCAAAACTTGAGTATCCTTGTCCACCCAAGTGATTCATTGAGTACTTGTTTTATTATATAAAACACAAGTCTTTTCAATACTTCACATAATCTCAACATGTATCCCTTCTCTATATATATAGAAGGGCTAAGCATATCACAACTACATTGTTTTCACTAAGGAATATATAAGGGTATCCTAATAGGATTTAGCATAGCAAAAATTATAGTAGTCCTTATCATGCATGTTTCAAAAATCCACTAAGTGTAATGAAAAATAGTAGGACTTGGATGATAGTGTCACTTGCCTTTTAGTAGAGAATGTTGGTTCACTTCTTGATCTTGAAAATCTCACACTCTTCTAAATTCCACTACAATTCATTCAAGCAAACACAATATCAACTAGCATTCCAATCATAAACAAACAATTTACCACACATAAAAATAATAGAAACAAGGTCATGCATGCAAGCATGCAAAAGATAATTTTATTTGCAAAAGTGGTTTCTACTAGGTTCTAGACATTGTAAGGTTCAAAGTAGTCATTTTTCTAAAGTGGTAAAACCATTTTTTTAAATCAAATCATTATTTCATGTGGTGGTAAATGCTTTTAGCAAAGCAATAATTTTATATTGTTCACCAAATAAGTTGTTAATTCACAAAACTTGGTGTTTAGGGTCAGTAGGTTTGAATCAAAACATTTTCCATAGGTTTTGCTCAAAAATCATTTCCATATCAAAATCAATATTTTTTATTTGACTAGAAATGAGTTAATTCAAGTATTTACTCCTAAACTTCACAAAATACAATCTTAAATCCATAAGTTGGTTCCTAGGGTCAGTAGGTTCACAACAAACCATTTTGCAAAGATTTCAACCCCAAAATCATTTTGGAATAAATTTTATATCCTAAACAATCATACACAAGTTTCTGCAAAAACAAACATTTTACCAGAAGCTTTTTACTAAAAAAGTGCATGGTTGGCTAGGGCTTGTTTTTCTAAATCCATTGATATAAAGTTTGCAAAATTTGGACGTGTAGATTTTAAGTTATGAATTTTACAAGTTTGCATATCAATATGATTCCAAATTCTGTTTTAAATCGAACTAGTGCCACGCGGCGTGATACTATTGGCCGGTACCGCTTCGTGCAGATCGGCCTCTGTGAACCGTAGGATTTAAGTTAGATCGCGTGGCTCAGATGCGCTCATACCCTTTCGCTTATGTTCTAATCTTAGCCACAGGATCAAGATCCAACGGGCTCAGCTGCTTTGACCAAGGACTGGCGGCGCTGCGCGGCGGCAAGCGGCGGTGCACACTTAGACGATGGTGTCGCGGCGATTCTAGGAAGCAAAAGAGGAAAGGAAAAAGCTCACCGTGTTCGCGTGGTCGAGGTAAAGCTCGAGGTGGTCGCAGCTGTCCAAGGGGCGCACGGTGGCGGGAGTAATCGCTCGTCGGAGTTGGGTTCACCGTCGGGTCCGTCTGGTCCTTGTCGGAGGCGAGGCTATAGGCCATGCCAAAGCAAAAGAAAGACACAGTTAGGTGCACGTGAAGACACTGAACACGCGGCTTGCAAGCAGAGAGGAAGGGGTGATCTGTTCTTACGGGGAGGGGTCGCCGGAGAGGTGGCAGACGCGGCGGCGAGTTGTGGTCGAAGAAGTCGAGCTTACAGAGCGTGCAAGAGCGAATGGAGCACACGGGGAGATGCGCCAGGAGGTGGGGAGCAAGTTCACGTGCAGAGGGAGGAGAGGGGTGGCTGGACGGCGCCGGAATCAGCCAGGAACCTTGTCGGAGAAGTGTTGGTGTGGGGGCGAATTGGGGCAGCCTAGGGGAAGAGAGGGAGAGGCGAGCGAGGGGAAATGGCGAGTAGAAACAGGCGGTTAAATGGGCGTAGTCACTGGAGGAATCAAGGCCGTCATCAACGCGTAATCAACGCCAGAGTTACTCTTCTGCAACGCCATGGCGAGTTCATCGCGGGGAGGAAGATGGTGACGTGGGCGTGGGGTCGTCTGGCAGTGAGAGAGAGAAGGGTGCGGTGGGGTCCTACTGTCTGCGACTCTGCGGGTGTGAGTTCGAGTGGAAAACGATTCGCGTGTGGGGGTTTTAATTGAATTTGGCTGGGCTGCTGGGCCTGCTTAGTTGGGTTGCTGTTTGTTTCCCTTTTTTTGTACTGAATCTTTTTCCTTTTCCATTTGATTTTCTGTTTTGAAATTTAATCAAACTATTCAAACAACAATTGAAATCAAACTTTTGCTAAACTTTGTATCCTTTTTAGTTCTGTTTAACAACACGAATCAGAGTCCAAAATAAATAATACTTTTACTCACTTAGGATCTATTTAATAATTAAATAAAATAGTCCTTAGTTATTAATTCAAATAGGATTTGATTTATTTAAAATCTCCATTTTGAAATTTAAATACTATCCAAACCAATTCAGTAGGTTTTATTTGTAAATACAAAACACTTGGAAAACTTACTTAAAATAAAATAACAAGTTTTAGTGTTTATTCAAAATGGGAAAACCTTTACTTTAATAAAATTGGGTATCAATAAACCCTCATCATTTTATTTAAATAAACCTTTACTCCTTTAATCAAAACAAAATATTTTATTTCAAAAACTTGATCAAGGTTTAATTTGGCTCTATAAAAATAGTCCTTATTTATATTTCTACCTTTTCATTTGAAAACCAAATCTTTTTATTAAAAGATCCAAAAATTGTAATTTCACTTATTTAAAATTTTCTTTATTAATTGTTTATCTTTTCAAATCCCTTTAGGATTTGTTTGATCAAAAATAGGTTTGAAGGTTTCCAATTGGAATCAAAAGTTTCTTCTCACCCTGAAAATCAACAAGGTTTTATTTTATTCATTTATTTTTCACATAACAAGATTTGGAAAATCTTGGGATGTGACACTGGCTCTCTGTTCTGGTGGTTATGGTACTACCGGTGCTAACTAGCGGTAGTACCGCCAAATGGTACTACCGTAAAAGGCTAGCGGTACTACCATGTCTGGATCAGTTTCCAGGATCTTGTCTGGAAACTTCCCAGGTGCGGTACTACCGGTAGCTTCCTACGGTACTACCGCCTAGCGGTACTACCGCTTGTGGCTCCGATACTACCGCTCGTGCGTTTTGGTTAAGATTGGAGACATGGGAGAGGCACCTCTTAGTGCCTCATTAGTCCCCCGTCTCCACTCCTCACCACCGCCACCGCCGGAGCAGGAGAACGCCGCCGGAGCCCCGCCCCCCTTCTCCTTTTCCCGAATCCACACCGGATCCGGCCTCCTCGCGGGCTCTTCCTCATTCTCCACCGCCATGGACCCTGGTACTACCGCCCTCCTCTTATTCTCACTTGTTTCTCCATTGAATCTAGGGTGACTTTGATTCTTGGATAAAACACGTATTCTGGAGGTTGTACCGTGTGCTATCTACCAGATCTACCTCTTAGACCGATGGAATTCCTGTTTTACATCAATTTTACTGCCCGTACATGGATCTATGTCTCAGATCTGCACTGTGGTCGCTGGCCGGTAGTACCGGGAATCTTTTTCCGGTACTACCGCTGTGCGGTACTACCGCCTGTGCAGATCCGGTACTACCGCCCTGTACTGACAGCAAATTTTTTTTAAACCAAGAGTTCCATCATCTGTTTGTCTCGGGTTCTTGTGCCCTTACCCCTATGCTATCTCCCTTGTTCTTTCACAGGTGAAGGGGGTCCCGGGGATCTCGCAAACGCTCCAAAGCTCACTATGAGATTGAGGACTATGAGTCAAAGTCAGAGACTGAGTCAGAAGAGGAGATCATGCCTCAACCTAGCGCCCGTTTGAAACTGCAAACAACTTGTGGTCGTCAGGGTGAGGGGGGGTCAAGAAAAGTGCTGGTCGTGGTAAGGCTCCTCCACCTCATCCTCCCTCTGGTCCTCGCAAGAGCCACAGTTCAGGGCCATATGGGCCAAAGCTGCTAACTGATTTGTCTGAGACAGAATTTCATGAACTGCGAACTGTCAATCCATATGTGGCTGCTCAATCTCAAGCTCGACAAGGTAGCCTTTTCTATACGGATTTCTAGGAGCGGGTGTTCCATGAGATACTCATGAAAGATGACAAACTTGTGGGCCCTCAAAAGTGGATCGAGATGAATCATTGAGGAAGAATCTGTATTACTTTGGTGAAGCTCTTGAGATTTGCACCAACATTGGCTTGCTTCCCATTATGGAGTTCCGGTGCAACTATGACCCAATGCTCATTACTCAATTCTATGCAACCGTTCACTTTGCCAAGAATCAAACTCAGACACTCACCTGGATGACCGAGGGTGTTGTCAAGCAAGATACTTTGGCTGAGTTCGCGGCTATTCTCAGGTACGAAGACTATGGCAAGGACACTCCCATGGGCTTTAGGTGCCACGACAATGATCGCCCCATGAAGAAGGATGCTCTTGCACCACTTTACATCCGGGGGCGCGGTATCCCTGGAGAGATCAAAGGGCTTCTACCTACATATGACATCTTGCATCACATTTTCTGTGAGACTGTCGCCCCCCGATCTGGAAATGTTGATGAGATACATGCCTTCATGGTGGATATCATGCTTGCCACCTTTCACCACCGTGACTCCGGCCAACTATGGATGTGATGGATGTTATTTGGAATGAAATGGTCTGTGCCACTTTTCAAAGGAGGGTGCCTCCTTTTGCTTCGTATCTCATGGCTCTCATTATTAGCAAGTGCCCCATGATTGCCCGTGACATGCCTTCTCTTCGCCTTGTCACTCACCGCCACAAGAATCTGTTGATCAAGACCCATCTCAAACCACGCAATGCCGATGGTCAGATTATTGATGAGGATGGCAAACCTGTTGTGGAGGGATCCGGTGATACTGATGATGCCCAGAAGGCTGCAGACTTTGTGGTCTCACGTCGCAAGCCTGCTCAGCCATCTTGGGCCAAGAGGATTGAGGCCAAACTCAAGAAGGTATTCTGCTTCCAAGTGGACAATCAAAAACGCATGTACGAGGCCCATGTCTATGCCAAGAAGTCATGTGCTCGTCAGAAGGAAATGATGGAGGCTCAAGGTTTGACCGTCTCCAAGGGCTCCGAGAACAACATTACCCTAGAAGACCAATGGATCTCCAAGCACAGCCACTGGGATGATGATGCCACCTCCTCCTTCCGTGCCCCGCCAACTCATGATGATGCATGGGATGAATGGGTTGATGATGATGATGACGAGTGATCTCCGGGACGTTAGTGTTGATCTTGTCCCTTTTTGGCGTCTTGATGCCAAAGGGGGAGAAGTTGCACATTAGGTATGCGGGATTTGCGAGGGAAAAAGTCACAAGCTCGTTCTTGCCATTGATTTTTATTCGCTTGTGAACTTGATTTGCTTGCCTCTTATTATGTGTGACTTATTATGTGTGAACTAACTATTTGTGCTATGTATGGTGAGAATATGTGGTTATCATATGGATCCATCTTGTGTGTAATATGGCTATTCTCATTTGGATCCATCTTATGTGGTGTATGTGACGACCTTCCCCATTCCTAATCAATATTGGTCATCACATGTTATTTAGCAAAGGTATGTGCTCTAAGTGCGACTTCTACTCCTAGGTAACTTGTTAGATAGAATGGGGCTTGATTCTACATATCCAGGGGGAGCCCCATCTCTATCTTGTCATCATTGGATTACCATGCAAAATGTGTGTTGTCATCAAACACCAAAAAGGGGGAAATTGAAAGAGCATTTCCTATCCCTAGTGATTTTGGTGTTTTATAACAAGACACATATCAGACTAATTATTTGCCAAGTGTATCGCAGGTGCATTGAAAAAGGTTTTGCAATGGTTAAACAAGTCGAACTTTACGCGGTAGCGGTACCAAAAAGCGGTAGTACCGCTTTTTGCTACCGGACGTGGCAGTAGGTTTAGACCAGTTGTCAAAAAGCCACTGCCGGGCTAGGTACTAAAAAGCGGTAGTACCGCATTTTAGTACCTAGCGTGACAGTAGCTTTTTGACCACTTGTCAAAAGCTACTGCCCTCTCCGGTACTAAAATGCGGTAGTACCGCATTTTAGTACCGTGCGCAGCAGAGGCTTTTTCCAACCTATAAAAGGATTTTAGTACCTGGCGTGGCAGTAGCCTTTTGTATGTTGGCAAAATCCACTGGCTGCCTAGGTAGCAAAATGCGGTAGTACCGCATTTTGCTACCTGGCGTGACAGAAAGTTTTTCGACCAAGTTGCATATTCCATTCCCCGTTCAGTAGTACCGGTTCCCATAAGTGGTACTACCGCTTTACGGTAGCACCGCGCTGTGATACCGTTGTGGCCAGGGCATATGAAGTTTGAAAGTTGCTCTTCCGGTACCAGATCCGGTAGTACCGGAGTTTTCCGGTAGTACCGCTTAAACTTCCGGTACTACCGCTGCATTAAAGGCTACAACGGCTAGATCTCTTGGAGGGGTATAAATACTACTCCACCTACCTTGGGACAAAGTGCTCATCCACATTAAAGTCAAGAACACCATTGGAGCCACCAAATCTTCAAGATCTCCTCAATCCACCACCCAAAGTCTTTGATCTTTGGGGAATCGGAGGAGGAGGACCCGATCTACTACTTCACCAAAAGAGATCTTCATTCCCCCCTCATTTCATTGAGGGCCCCTTTGCTCTAGTGTTTTCTTGGAAACCCTAGTTCTTGTTTTGGTTCTTACAAGCTTGTCTTTGATTGCTTTGACAGCTTGCTTGTATTTGGGAGCCTCCGATTAAGTTGTGGATGTGTGCCCCAAACTTGTAAAGGTGTCGACTTCCACCTTGAAGGTTGCCGATATAGTGGAAGGTGAATCGATCCCGTTTGGGTGAGATTCATCGGAGAACAAGGGAGGCCTTTCGTGGTGTTGGTGGTTTGAAACCACCCCCTCTCCAAACGTAGATGTACTTCCCCTCAAAAGGAAGGAACTACGGGAAGCAAATCCTTGTGTCTCCGCGTCCACCACTTTGGTTACTTCTATCCTTTACCGCACTTTACTTACTTGTTCTTACTTTGTGTTGTGGTAGCTCTTGCATAATTGTCATATAGGTAAATTCACCTTAGTTGCATTATCTAGAGAATTTACCTTATTGTCAAACCTTAATTTGAAAAAGAAGAAAATTTGAAGTAGCACCTATTCACCCCCCCTCTAGGTGCCCATACGATCCTTTCAATCACCATAATGAGCTATCTATGAAGCATCCTCAATAAAAAGCTATGCATATGGTAAATAAAAAGATTGCTGAGATTCTCATTGTCTGCTTGCCTTGTCATTTTGGTTATGGGAAAGCTCCTGTACCATGTGCAAGGGGTACCCCGTTGGCAGTTCTCAATGATATGCAAATACTTACAACGACAAGAACTTACCTGGACCCAAAGTTGAGTATGCATGAGGTGTGGCCCTCATATTTAAGGGGATTGAGATTGCCAACTTATACTTCGTCAAGCATATACTCCAGCTTTGCCACTTTAACCTTAACCACTTCAAGATGCTTATGATAGGGGCAATGAGGGCTGATTTTTGGAAACTCTTTTTGAAACTTGTAATCCCTGCTTCCTTTATAAAAGGCTTGTCTTCCACTATTATTTGAGTCTCCACCTTCTACTTTTAGGCACCATTAAGAGAGCATAGTTGTCATTCTGTGTGCAGTGTTCCAAAGCTTATTAATTGATGCATATTGTGATATTACTTGTTCATGTGCTATCTGTTTCTAGTCACCCTTGTGAACTTTGAAGGTGTCCTATGCATCTATTTGCTACTCTATGATGGACAAGCTGATTGCCACTATGCTATGTTTTCTGCATGTGAAACAAACAAATGTTTTTCAATGCATATTATTCATGATCTTTGTTTGTAGCTTGTCATGTTGCATGCATAGTTACTATGTCCTATTGTTAGAACTCCATCTTTCAAGCATATGTTTAGAGTTCTTTGATCCCAGCTTTCAATGCTTGCAAATGGTTGGATCTTTATTGTGAGGGTGCATGTCACCAAAAAAATTATTCTTTTATCACTTACCTACTCGACGACGAGCATTAGTTAAG
Organism: Avena longiglumis; assembly: GCA_030063025.1. Lineage (NCBI taxonomy): Eukaryota > Viridiplantae > Streptophyta > Magnoliopsida > Poales > Poaceae > Avena > Avena longiglumis. The sequence goes on along the minus strand of CP125974.1, from coordinate 446,171,843 downwards.
CTTGGGGATGCTGATATGTTGGAAAAGTATCTATAATTTTTGATGCTCCATGCTTGTTTAGTATCTACTTTGCTTTACTTGTCTACACTTTGAGGTGCTTTTTACATGTTTTCTGGTACTAACCTATTAACAAGTTGCATGATGCGGATGCTGTTTTCTCTTGTTTTGGTTTCAGAAAAGTTAGTAAAGAAATATTCTCGGAATTGGACGGGACGAAGGACAAAGTCAATAACTTTCCGTGGGGAACAAGAAGTCCAGAGGAGAGCGGGAGGGGCTGGCAAGGGGGGACAGACCCACCCTAGGTGCGGGGGCAGGTGGGCCGCGCCTGGCTAGGGTTTGGCGACCCTGGTCACCTCCCGGACTCGCCCCTTCGCCTATAAGAAGCCCCCGATGCAGAAACTCTTAGGACCCGATCAGAAATCCACGAAACTGTCTGTATCCACCATCACCATCGTCCCTAGATCGGGGGGATCTGAATTTATTCCTGACGCCCTGCCGGAGGGGAGATAATCCCGGAGGCCTTCTCTCCGATATGATTCGTGAGTAGTTCCACCTTGGACTATGGGTCCATGTAGTAGCTAGATGGTTGTATCTCCTCCTTTGTGCTTTCATGTATATATATTGTGAGCTCCGTTCATGATCAAGATCTAATCTATTTGTAATCATGCATGTTGTGTTTGCGGAGAACCGATGGATACTGAGATTGTTATGTTGGTTTGATTAATGGTTCTATCTTTATGATTCTATCATGTCCGTGTTGTTTGTGATCATGCATGCTCTCCGTTGCTAGTGGTTATCTTGGCCAAGTAGTTGCTAGTGACTCCAAGAGGGAGTATTTATGCTCAATAGTGGGTTCATGCCTCTAGTTTATAAGGGAAGTGACAAAAATCTCTTCGGTTGTAGATGTGTTGTTGCTACTAGGGAGAAAACAACGTTCTCTTATTCATGGAACATGTGGACTATTTACCTTACACACTTTGCTTAAAGCAGTTGTCTGTTGCTTGCAACTTAATACTGGAGGGGGTTTGGATGATAACCTGAAGGTGGACTTCTAGTCATAGATGCAGTTGGATTATGGTCTATGTGTATTATTGTATTGCCCAATCAACCTCATAGGATCTTTCTAGCTAGTAATTGCATTGTTATGCCTTGCTCAGTTCCTGTCAATTGCCCCGCTGTAATTTGTTTACCCATCATGCCATGTTGTTTATCTAAGGAGATCACCTCTAGTGAACTATGGACCCCGGTACAATCTTTACCATTGATACATCCTCCACTGTTACTTTTTTACTTGCTCCAAACCATTATCTTCCACACCATATGTTTAATCCTTTGTTACAACAAACCGTTGAGCTTGACAACCTCACTGATTCGTTGGGGCAAAGTCTTGAGTTTGTGTTGTGCAGGTCTCCACGTTGCCAGCAACACCTGTGTGACGTTTCCTTCCGCCTACTGGTTAGATAACCCCGGTTTCTTACTGAGGGAAACTTGCTGCTGTGTTGCTTCATACCTTGCTCTTGGGGTTTCCAACGAAGCGTTCCACGATAAGTATTGGGCGCCATCACCCCTCTAGTATTAAGTTGCAAACAACAGACAACCGCTTTAAGAAAAGTGTGTAAGGTAAACAATCCACTTATTCTATGAACAAGAGACCGTTGTTCTCTCCCTAGTGTCAACAACACATCTACAACCGAAGAGATTTCTATCACTTCCCTTGGAAACTAGAGGCATGAACCCACTATCGAGCATAAATACTCCCTCTTGGAGTCACTAGCAACTACTTGGCCAAGATAGCTACTAACAACGAAGAGCATGCAAGATCACAAACAACACATACATGATAGTGTCAAATAGACAAAACCATTAATCAATCTGACGTAGTAATCTCAGTATCCATCGGATCCCTGCAAACATAACATGCATGATTACAAATAGATTAGATGAACGGAGCTCACAAGATCTATACATGAAAGCACAAGGAGGAGATACAACCATCTAGCTACTACATGGACCCGTAGTCCAAGGTGGAACTACTCAAGATTCATACCGGAGGCTGGCATGATGAAGAAGAAGGCCTCCGAGATGATCTCCCCTCTGGCAGGGTGCCGGGAAGAACTTCAGATCCCCCCGATCTAGGGACGATGGTGGCGGTGGCTACAGAAGGTTTCGTGGAGTTTTGATCGGGTGCCTAGGGTTTCTGTATCGGGGGCTTCTGCGAAGAGGTGAGGTTGGGAGGCGACCAGGGGGCACTGGGAGGCGACCAGGGGGCACACCCTGCCCAGGCGCAGGCTGGGCCCACCCGCGCCTAGGGGGTTCTGGCCGCTCTGTGGCGCCTCTCCGTCTCTCCTCTGGACTTTGTTTCGCCCACGGTAAAATATTTACTTTGGCTTTCGTCCCGTACAATTCCGAGAATATTGCTTTTCTGCCTTTTTGGAACCAAAAAACAGAAGAAAATAGGCAACTGACACTGTGGCAACTTGTTAATAGGTTAGTTCCAGAGAATATATAAAAACACCTCAAAGTGTAGACAAAGCAAAGCAAAGTAGATACAAAACAAGCATGGAGCATCAAAAATTATAGATACGTTTCCGACGTATCACTAGTAAGGAAATATTCTAGGAATTGGATGAAACAAAAGCCGAAGTCAATATTTTACCATAATGAAGACGGAGTCTAGAGGGGGGACGAAGAGGCGCCACATGGCGGCCAAACCACCCCATGACGCGGGTCCACCCTAGGCCGCGCCAGGGCATGGTGTGGCCCCCTTGGCCCTCAATCGACATTTCACCTTCGCCTATATAAACACCTCGAGGAGAAAACCCTAAGAACCCAATCAGAAATCCATGAAAAAGTCCGTTGCCGCCGCCACCATTGTCCCTAGATCTGGAGGGATCTGATGCTCTTCCCTGCACCCTGCTGGAGAGGGGAGATCACCCTGGAGGCCTTCTTCATCACCATGCCAGCCTCCAGAGTGATGCGTGAGTAGTTCATCCTTGGACTATGGGTCCATAGCAGTAGCTAGATGGTTGTTTCTCCTTCTTTGTGCTATCATGTTTAGATCTTGTGAGCTGCCTATCATGATCACGGTCATCTATTTGTAATCCTACATGTTGTGTTTGTTGGGATCCGATGGATATTGAGTACTACGTCAAAGATTGATTATTGATTCTATCATGTCTATGTTATTTGTGATCTTGCATGCTCTCTGTTGCTAGTGGTTACTCTGCCCAAGTAGTTGCTTGTGACTCCAAGAGGGAGTATTTATGCTCGATAGTAGGTTCATGTCTCTAGTAATCTAGGGGAGTGACAAAAACCTCTAAGGTTGTAGATGTGTTGTTGCTACTAGGGAGAAAAAACAATCCTTTCTCCAAGGGCAACTATATTGTTTACTTTACACGATTTGCTTAATGCAATTATCTATTGCTTGCAACTTAATACTAGAAGGGGTTCGGATGATAACCTGAAGGTGGATTATTAGTCATAGATGCAGTTGGATTACGGTCTAAGTATTATGTTGTAATGCCCAAACGAATCTCACAGAAATCATCATGACATGTACATGAATTGTTATGCATTCTCAATTTGTCAATTGCCCAACTGTAATTTGTTCACCCAACATGCTATTTATCTTATGGAGAAACACCTCTAGTAAACTGTGGACCCCGGTCCATTCTTTCCCACTGATATTCAATCTATTGTCTACTGTTTACTTTATACAATTACTACAAGAAATTACTTTCTTCCACACTATAAGTTTAATCCTTTGTTTTCAAGAAACCTGTGAGCTTGACAACCTCACTGTAAGTTGGGGCAAAGTATAGTGGTTGTGTTGTGCAGGTTCCACATTGCCAGCAACACCTTGGGAGCCGTTTCCTTTCTCCTACTGGTTTGATAACCTTGGTTTCACAACTGAGGGAAAACTTGCTGTTGTGCTCATCATACCTTCCACTTGGGGTTTCCCAATAGGCTCTACAGTAACTAAGCCGCATCAACTGCCTAAACTGTATGACGGGAATTTTTATTCCCGCCGTATAGTTGGTCATTAACCTTTCTGTACACATAAAAAATTTCTATTTCTTCAAGAATTACTTTTTAGACTAAAATTTTGCGAATCACCTTGTTTTGACAGAAAAATGACAGACTATAATTTTGACAAACTATGGCATATATAAAATAGGAATTTTTAGTACCGCTGAATCTCTTCTTCTCACTGGAGTTTTCTAGCACTCTTTATTCTATATGGAACTTAAACTAAAACTTAAAAACTTAACTCAAACCTTTATTTCACATGGGTTGCCTCCCATGCAACGCTCTTTTATGATCAATAGCTTGACCTTGATATTACTCACTTAGGCCATATGAGTGGAACACCCACTCCAAAGTAGTTGGCCTTCAAAGTGATGGCCTCCTTATCATCTTGTTTGGGTTTCTTTTTCCTGGGGAAATGAATAAAAAAGGATCCCGTGAAGGCAATTGGAGCTTCACGTTCCCTTCATGCAAATTGATTAAAGCCTTAATAGTTCTTAAGAAAGGACGACATAATATAACAGGGGCAGTAGCATCTTCAGGCATGTCAACAATAACAAAATTAATAAGAGCAGGACAACGTTTAATGTATAGTAATGTATTTTCTTTAATGCCTACTGCTTGTTTATAAGTAGAATCTGCCAGATGTAATTTTAGTTCGGTGATTTCAAAAGATCCAAGATTTAACCTGTTAAAAAGACTCTTTGGAATTATTGAAACACTTGCACCTAGATCATAGAGTGCAGCTATTTCATTAGTCCCAATTTTAATCTTAATGGTAGGCTCAAATATATCACCTAGCTTAACAGGCAATTTTTCAGCAATTTTCTTATATTCTTATTCTAGGTATGTACCTTTATTGCTACCTGATTAACGAAGTGTTGATACATGGCTTCCTCATTTCCCTCACTTACCGGAATATTGACATGGTTCCTTTTTATAAGATCTTCAACTGTGTAGTTTGGTGAAGGAGCATTGCTATAATCAAGTTCTTCGGGCTCCTACCTTTGGATCCTTATCATCTTGAGGTATTCTACTGGATTGGGCTTAGCTTTACCTGCAAATTTAGCTAGAATGAGAGTTTGACTCTCGGTTATCTTACCTAGCCATGCCTCAACAATACTTGTTCTTTCTTGGAAGGCCTGCAAATCATTTCTCAAACTAACAACTTGGTTAGATAATTTACCAAGAATAGCATCATGATTCTCCGTAATTTTGACCAAAATATTGTTTTTCTCATTTTGTAAATCCATAAAAGCTTTAAGAGTTTCTTGGAGACTAGTATTACTTGATGCCATATTATTATTAGAGTTAACTTCCGGACTAGAGTAACGTTTCTGAAAGTTTGGATTATAATTCTTCTTCCAAGCAGGGTTATAATCATTACAAGCTATGAAGTCTACTTCTTCAATAGTTGGTTCGGGAGTAGCTCTTACCGGGGTTTCCTTACCTTTAACGTCTAATATGAGCTCATCCAACTTAGCATTGAGTTCTTCATTTTCTTGAGGTGTAACAGAGTTCACCTTCTTCGTGTTTGATCTTTCCACATGTCATTTTTTTGAAAGAATCTTTCCACATGTCATTGTGCATGGTTGTCTTGCATATTGTCTAGCAGCTGCTTCGTGTCAACACCCGAATTTTTAATCCCAGATGCCCGTTATGCCATACATCGCAATCCCAGGATTACCATTTTTGCGAGACATAACAGAATTGGATACCATAGTACATCATCCATTACAAACCGTACATAAGTTCTTACACAAATAGGGATCTCATGATCCAGTTCTTAATACAACATCAAGCAGCGGAATACATAATAATAACGATAGCATAGGCGAAGCTCCCTTCGGGGTCACAGGCAATGCTGACGATGGGAGATGATCCTAGTTGTCGTAACCTTCCTAGGGTCCATCCTCCAGATACTCATGTTCATAGTCTGGCCATGGGAATAGCCAGGGACAAAGCCATGAGTACTCTTTAAGTACTCGCAAACTAATACTAACATGTAAAAGGGGGTTTTGATAATAGGTCACTAGGCTCTAGGGTTATTTTGCAAAAGCCAGATTTACCTCTACTAAGTTCAGAAGCAAATAATGCTAGTTGAAGTTTTATAACACCTAAGTGGGAACTTGTATTTCATATCACAACCCTGTTGTGGTCAAGTCAAAGTCTCAATCCATTTCACAAGTCATTTTGAAAAGTCTAACGGGGGAATAGTATGGCCACTCCAACTGTCCATAACCGCGGACGCGGCTATTCGAATAGTTTGACACTCTACAGAGATTGTACACTTTCACCACAACATTCGATACATCCGTGAGGAACAAATCCTGAATTCACCATACTCAGTATGCGGAAAATCAATCCTAACCTTTCAATTACACACCCTAGTATAAGAACCTCTCCTGTGAGTTTGGCCTCCCAACCATGACCAACTGTCATCTTGGGTACTGCACAGGTGGACAATCTTCACAAGGTAGCCTCAGCTCAGACCTTGGCCGTGAGGGAACTAATACTAAGGTATATAAGTTTCCAGTCAAGCCCTACACAATCTTCGGGTATTGTGGTTGTACGATAAAATTGGAATGGTATCGCATCCAGACAACCATCAGTTTTATAAAGGGTACGATAAAATTGGAATGCCTCATCATTTTCATCACCGAAATCATCAGTTGTTCGGAAACACATGTCAAAACATCTCAGTAGAATGATCCATCATTCCGAGGTTTTCATAACCATTTTCACCAAGTATTCCCATCTAAAGTTGATCAAGTTTTATGCTTAGCACTAGCATCTACAAGTGGGGGTAAGAACTAATGAAGGGTGGTAAACCAGTGGAGTTCTAACTAAGTTCAATCTCATGCCTTAGGATGACATCAATATTATCTAGCTTAGGCCAAACTTTATGCTCTTTACGCAACCTTCACCTATCTTTCTAGTATCTACTATTATCTTAAGTAAAATCTAAGTAAGAGCTTTGATAAAGAAATAAAGTAAGAATCTTGTAAGTAAAACTAAGGATTGGTTTATCAAGTGGATATGATCACATATGCTTAAGGTATATAGTGGGCATAGTAACAAGTAGTGTTTTGTTGCATCAGTAGAGTATCTTGCAAGTGTTAGCTTGCACATTCACTAGTAGTATTAGGCTTGCCTTGTGCAGAGCAGTGGTTGAAGTTCTCCTCAGCTTCTTTTCTTAGAATCCTCCTTCCTCCTCGTATCCTTGGTCGGTACTAGCGTCTATAAATAAATACGATGTACAGAATCACCAAACAATACTTAACTACTTACAATCATCACACAAAAAGGGTCCTATAGATGATCTAGCATCATCACTAACATTACAAGATTAAAGCTTGGTTTAATTCCTTTTATTTTTAGAAAAGTAATTTCTACTCATTGAAAAACTACTTAAGATTTAATATTCTCCAAACCAAACATGGGATCATGTTGAAACATGTCATCACCACATATTTTAGTCCATGGGAATGTGATTTAAAGTGGTGTCACAATTTAATAAGGTTTTATCCTTTTATTTTAATTAATTAAAGTGGCTAAAATGCCTATGGGGCATTCTTTTATTACTTGAACATTATTTCTGTAAGTAACCCTATATATTTTTATATATTCAGAAAGGTATGGTTAAATGTGATTTTTGAGAGTTGGAATCAACTCAAAAGCTATCATGGTTTAAATTTGAAAAATGTTTGAATGCAGAAAAGCTTCTGCCTTGTTATTTTTACCATGGGTGATCTATAGATCCAAATGACTTGAATCCAACGGGCTTGGATTCAGCATTCCCAGACGTTTCTAACAAAATTGGTTTCATTCAATTTGGTGCACTGAATCGACCTGGGTTGATTTTTGAAACTGGGTACAGAAGTGTGTTTGAAATAAAATGGAAAATGTTTAATTCAAATAACTGGGCTGCGCAGGAAAAGTTAACGGGCCGGCCTGCTAAGCGTAGCGCTTCCGCGGGCTGTTTAAGTGGCTGTCCCCACTCGTCAGTGAGATAGGGGGTGCGAAGCAGTACGGGGCAACGTGGGTCGTTCGATCTGGTTCTAATCCAACGACCGGGAGTCATCGTCGACGTTGGGCAACGCCGATGAGACAGAAACCTGGCGCGACCAGTGGGGGGTGTTGGGGGCTCACCGGGGTGCAGGCGAGGGTCGGCGAGGCGGGCGAACGAAGAAGTCAACGACGGCGAATCTCCTGGTACCTGTGGCTCCTCCTGGAGCGGCTCCAATCGCTGGCTCCCTTCTTCTCCAGAGGCGGCGGACTCCGGTGAAATTCCGGCGAAGTGTTGCTCTGCTCCGGGAACGGTGTGGCACGATCAGTGATGAGAGGGGAGTAGAATGGTGTGCTCAATTCGGATGGGGGTGGCCTCTCTTTATAGTCGAGCGAGGGGACCGACGGGGCGCAAGGTGAGCTCGTCGGGGGCGATGGTACAGACGGCTATTGGCATGGGCGAAGGTAGGGGATGGTGCGGTGTTCCCTGGCGATGCTCAACGGTACGGTGGCGAGACGTGGGGCGGTGCGGTTTGGTCGGAACACGACGGTGCTCTGCGCGTGCCTGACGGAGAATTAATGGCGCACAACGCGCGTGGTTCGCGCGGCGGCGAATGAGCGTGTCCGCGGGGTATGCACGCGGCGAGGGCAGCGCGCAGTCTGTGGGCGTTGGTCGAGCGTGGCGCACGAAGCGTGCTCTCAGCATGGTTGGTGGCGAGGTTGGCATGGTCCGTGCGCGTGGTCCAGTGGCTGGCAGGGTTCAAGCGGTGGACAGGGAGTGGCGGTGGAGTGTTGGCTTGCTCCCAGACATGCTGGCTAGGCTTATTTCTCATCCTAGCTTGCTGTCGACATGGGGGTGAGAAGGGTGGCTTCGGCTGTTCACCATTGATGACAATGCCAAGCTCACAGTGGTGCTAGTGCTTGGTTAATCTTGCTAGATGATATACTGATCTGGTTGTGAGCTAGATAGGGAACCAGTTAGGCAAGAATCACTACTCACAATAGTGTTTTGATTTTATTTGATTTGTGTCTGCCAAGTGTTTGATGAAATGGCCGCATGAATTCAAGTTTTGAATTTTGAAAAGATTTTTGGTGGGTGTGCTAGATTGGTGCTGGTGAGTCTGCAGATGCTTGGGTTTTGAAAGTTGAGCTTTTTTGAGTGGTTTTTGAAAAAGTGGGATCTTCCCATATGATAAAGATCCAATTTTGAATTGTCATTTAAACTATGCATTTGAAAGTTTCTGGATGATCACAAAGTGGGCCTTGATACTTTGTTATGAGTACAATCAAGGGGTGCAAATATCCAGGAAAGTTTCTGTTAGGTTCTGAAAGTTTGAGACAGCCAAAGTAGGCTTGGGAGTTAAATTGGTCAAAATGACCATTCACTCATTTAGCTTTGTTTTGATTTATTTGTCTTTGGGAAAAGTTTGGGAAATGTTTAGATGATGTTTATTTCACCTAAGAAACATTTTACAAGCAAGGAAACACACAAACATGGCAATTCAAAAGAATTCAAAATGGGATGCATACACACATGCATGCATTCATATTTTTATTTAGAAAAGTTTTTGTTAACCCTAAATTTGATGATTAAAGTTTGATGATCCAAGTTTAGTATTTTTGGGATGTTACAAACCTTCCCCCCTTAAACAAAATCTCGTCCCGAGATTTGAAAAAGGACGAAAAAGATTACCTAGGATTTGAAGAGATCGGGAAACTCTGTCCTGATGTGATCTTCGTGCTCCCAGGTAGCTTCCTCTTCTGTGTGGTTGCTCCACTGAGTCTTGAGAAACTTGATGCTTCGGGTTCGGGTAGTTCGAAAAGCTTCTTCCAAAATACGGATGGGTACTTCAGGATAGGTTAGGTCATTGTTGATATCTATGGTCCGGTGATCGATATTTTTGAACACTTCGGTCTTCTCGGGGACTTCGAGACACTTGCGAAGTAACGAGATATGGAACACATTGTGCACGGATGACATCTCTTCGGGTAGTTCCAATTGATACGATACTTCTCCTCGACGGTTCAGAATCTTGAAAGGTCCGATATATCTGGGGGCTAACTTTCCTTTGAGTTGGAAACGTTGCATTCCCTTCAATGGCGACACTATCAAATAAACAAAGTCTCCAATGTTAAAGGCGAGGTCTTGACGTCTCTTGTCGGTGTAACTCTTTTGTCTGGACTGGGCGGTCTTGAGGTGCTCACGAATCGTGTGAACCTTCTCTTCTGCTTCTCGTAGGATATCGGGTCCAAAAATCTGACTCTCTCCAACTTTCGACCAGTTCAAAGGGGTGCGACACTTCCTTCCGTACATGAATTCAAATGGGGCCATTTGCAAACTAGCTTGATAACTGTTGTTGTAAGAAAATTCTGCAAACGGCAGACAGTCTTCCCACTTGGATCCATATTCTAACACACATGCTCTCAGCATATCTTCGAGTACTTGATTTACTCGCTCCATTTGTCCATCGGTCTGAGGGTGGTATGCGGTGCTGAAATCTAGACGGGTTCCTAAACCTTCTTGGACTTTCTTCCAGAATCTCGAGGTAAACTGAGTTCCTCGATCCGAAATGATGTTCTTGGGGACTCCATGCAAACTAACTATTCTAGCGATGTACAACTCTGCTAGCTTCGAACTCTGATATGTGGTCTTGACGGGTAAGAAATGGGCGACTTTGGACAATCTGTCCACTATGACCCAGATAGAGTCATTTCCCCTACTAGAGGTAGGCAGTCGAGTGATAAAGTCCATTCTAACAGAATCCCATTTCCATTCCGGAATCTGCAAGGGTTGCAACAATCCAGCGGGTCTTTGATGTCCTGCCTTGACTCGCTGACATATATCACACTTGGCGATATAGCTTCCGATTTCTCTCTTCATCTTATGCCACCAAAATTGCTCTTTTAAATCTTGATACATCTTAGTTCCTCCGGGATGGATAGAATAAAGAGTATCATGAGCCTCTTTCAAAATAACTCCTTTCAACTCAGAATCTGATGGTACACAAAGGCGTCCTTTGTACCACAGAACTCCTTCTTCGTTCTCGGTAAATCCGGGTACTTTGCCTGTATCGATACGACACTTGATTCCGTCGATACTAGCATTTCCTTTCTGCGCCTCTTTAATCTGACTGATCAAAGTGGGTTGAAGTTCTATGCTAGCCAAAAATCCTTCACTTACTAATTCCATTCGAAAATCTTCCATCTCTTTGTGCAAACTTGGTTGCTCCTTCAAAATCATGGAGTTCAAGCGGCACGGCAATCTTCTAAGGGCATCTGCTACCACATTGGCTTTACCAGGGTGATAGTGAATGTCCAGGTCGTAATCCTTGATTAGCTCAATCCATCTTCTCTGCCTCATATTCAGCTCCTTCTGGGTGAATATATACTTTAGGCTCTTGTGATCCGAATAAATCTCACAAAGGTTTCCCATCAGGTAATGTCTCCATGTCTTCAGGGCTAGAACTACGGCTGCGAGTTCGAGGTCATGGGTTGGGTAGTTTTGCTCATGCTGTTTCAGCTGTCGAGATAGATAATATATAACTTTGCCTTCTTGCATTAGCACACATCCGAGACCAATCTTGGATGCGTCACAATACACATCGAAGGGCTTCGTGATATCCGGCATGATCAAGATTGGGGCTGAAATCAATCTTCTCTTGAGTTCTTGAAAACTCGCTTCACATTTGTCTGTCCATTCAAACTTCTTGTCCTTCTTCAGCAATTGGGTCATGGGTCTGGCGATACTAGAGAATCCTTCTACGAATTTGCGGTAATATCCCGTCAATCCGAGAAATGCACGAACTTGGGTTTGAGTGGTTGGGGCTTGCCAATCTTCTACATCTTTCACTTTGGCAGGGTCAACGACAATTCCTCCGGCTGATACGATGTGACCGAGGAATCCTACCTCCTGTAATCAGAATACACATTTGCTAAACTTTGCATATAGCTGATGCTCTCTAAGGGTTCCAATAATGGTCCTTAAGTGTAGGTCATGTTCTTCTTATAATTTGGAATAAATTAGAATGTCATCGATGAAATCAACGACAAACTTATCCAGGAAGTCCATAAAAATCTTATTCATGAGATTCATGAAATAAGCGGGGGCGTTGGTTAGTCCGAAAGACATGACTGTATACTCATACAATCCATATCTGGTGGTAAAGGCAGTCTTTGGAATATCCTCTGCACGAATCTTGAGTTAATGATAGCCAGTCCTAAGATCAATCTTAGAAAACACTTTGGCACCGTTCAACTGATCAAAAAAAAATCTTCTATCTTGGGCAAGGGGTACTTGTTCTTGATGGTGACATCATTCAATTTCCGATAATCCGTACACAAACGGTTACCTCCATCCTTCTTGTCCACAAACAAGACAGGTGATCTCCATGGTGATGCACTGGGTTGAATCAATCCAATTTCCAGCATGGAATCCAGTTGCTTCTTCAGTTCTGATAGCTCTGACGAGTTCATACTATAGGGTCTCTGGGCTATGGGTTCGGTTCCAGGAATTAGTTCGATGATAAACTCGATATCCCGATCTGGGGGGCATACCGGGCAAAACATCTGGAAATACATCGGGGTATTCACAGACTATCCGGACTTGGTTAATGGTAGGTTGGGCTATACTCTTGTTGCATTTGAATTGACGAGGTAAGGTTTCAGATATATGCTCGACTGATATTCCGGCTGTACTGTTCATGGTTATGGATTTCTTAGCACAGTCAATCAATACTTTATGTTTGGACATCCAATCCATTCCTAGTACTACTTCCAATCCTTTAGTTCCGAGTACTATCAGATTAGCATAAAAATCTATGCCATGGATTAGGATAGGGACGGCTTTGCAAATTTGCCTAGCCTTGGTGGTTGATCCGGGAATTTGAATGATCATAACATGCTTCAGTTTTGTTGGTTGAATTTTACTAGTGCATGCAAAATTCTTCGGTGACAAATGAGTGCGATGCACCAGAATCAAATAACACTCGTGCAAGTACTGAATTAACAGAAAACATACCCAGCACGACGTCTGGCGCTTCCTGAGCTTCTTCAGCATGCATGAGAAAAAGACGGCCATTGCGGTTGAGTGAATTCCCTGGGGAAAATCTTCTCCCTGGCTGAACACGACGCTGCTGCTGAGCTGGGGCATTGACATTGGGTGCTGCGACATTCTTCTTGTTGGGGCACTCGTTGGAATAATGGCCTTTATTTCCACAGTCATAACAAGTCAATTGCGACTTGTTCTTTGCTGCTACAGGCACAACATTGCTTCCAGTCCTCGGGGAAGTGTTAGTGTTGGCGGTAGTATTGTTGTTGTTGAACTTGGGTGGGGCACGATTGAAATTGCTAGAGTTGCCGGGGTTGTTGTGATTTCCTACGGGTCTTGGGTTCCCACGGTTGGGATAGGTCGGACGGTTCATCGGGGGTCTGATGGTTCTTGGGGCAAATCCTGGAGATGGGTTGGGGCGATACTTTGGGGTCTGATGGGTTCCTGGTTGATGCATAATGCGACGCTTGCGGTTCTCATTGGCTTGGTTGATCTTTCCTTCCATATGGATAGCTGAGTCGACAAGGGCTTCAATATCAGCAAAGGGGATATTGACTAATACTGTCTGCATCTCATCATGCAGACCATTCAGGAATCTTTCTTTCTTCTTGGCTTCGGTGTCGATCTCATCCGGGGCATACCTAGCTAATGACAAGAATTTGTCACGGTATTCCACTACAGTCATCCTTCCTTGCTTCAGCTCTCTGAACTCATCTCTCATTCTCTTGATCAAACCTGGTGGCACATGGGTTCTGCTAAAATTGACCTTGAATTCCTCCCAGGTCATCATCTGGCCTCCGGTCATTGCGCGAACACTGTTCCAACATGCCCTGGCATCTCCGGCTAGATAGTGGATGGCAAACAGAACTTTCTCGTTGGCTTCCACTCCAGCGACTTCTAGGTTATTTTCCATGGTTTGCAACCAATCGTCGGCGTCTAGGGGTTCTTCCGACTTAGTGAAAACATGTGGGTTGGTATTCTGGAAATTCTTGAGCTTAGATCCATGGTTGTCCTGATTTCCGTGGCCTTGGTTGTTGTGGGCAAGCTGGGCTATCTGTTGCAGGGTGGCTAGGTTGGATTGACGTTCCGCTCTTTCAGCTTCGCGGTCCAAAGTCAACATTTGCAGAATCTGCAACATCGGGTCCGGGGATGAACCACTTCCTCCATGTGGCATCTGAAGATTGAGATAGATCATGAGAAAAGAGGGAAATTTCTAAGGTTTTGGGTGTTTGAGAAGTTTTTAAAGTTTGACTCAGATTTTTCTAGCAACTTGCTTTTTCATTCATTCATTCATAGCACACAGTACAACACACACCAGAACAAAGAAAAGCAGATGGTTTTAAGAACCATTCTGGAAACTACGATACAGTGGGACCGAATATTACTCACTACGCTAGTGCTCAAGTGCTACTACTCCTCGGAATCTGTGGCTTCATCATCCTCATCATCATCGATGAAGGCGAAATCATCTTCATCGGTGAACAAGTCCATAGCCTGATCCTCCAGAAAATCATCGTCATCGCTGAGATAGGAGTAGGGGTCTCCACGAAGATCTTCTCTGGCATTCTCCCTTTCCTCCAACTGCATGTCTCTCTCATGGATGGTCTCCTCCAAAGAGGAGATACGGTGGCGAAGACGGGCAATAATGCGCTCCTTCTTGTCGAGCTGACGGTGGCGAGACTTGCGATCCTTTACTAACATGGCGATGGTCTGATCCTTCATCTTGATGATGGCAGACTTGTGGTTGCAGTAGTCCCGACAGTTGTCCAACTCTTGCTGACGATCGTACATCATGAAGCTAATGTGGTACAATTGAGTCTTTAGCTCAGGGTGATATGGTGCTTCCAGTGGTTGTCCATTTGCATCACGCCTTGGGAAAAACTCAAAGCGAGTACCCTTGATCTGATTGATGCTCTGCCCACACAGACGGGACAAAGCTTCCTGCATGGCCCTAGCAAGTCCATCGAGCCAACTGTTCTCTCTTAAGGTGAACTGAATTCCTTCCACGGTGGGAGGTTCAATTTTTCCTCGGATACTTGCAACAATTAGCCACTGCAGATCTTCTCCTCCTTGATCATTGAGCTGAGCTCCGAAGAACTCGGGGTGCGGACGCTCCAGAAGTTCCGAAAGCTAGTCCAGGTCCCTCTCAAAGATAAGGTCTCCTCCATTCCCCAACTGATAAAACTTTCTGTACTTCACGTCCATCTATAAGAATATAGGATGAGTAAGTTAGTAGAGTGATCAAGTGTGTCAAATTTTATGTATGTTGCAAGAGTTTTTGAGGAACCTGAATTTTCATGAAAGAATCAAAGGGATAAGAATGAGAATAAGTTTTTGTAAATATTTGCTTTCTTTGGTTTTGGAAACTAAGTTTTTGATTCAAACGTCCAATATAACTAGGGTCTCCTATGGTCAGGATGGCTCTGATACCAACTTGTCAACACCCGGATTTTTAATCCCAGATGCCTGTTATGCCATACATCGCAATCCTAGGATTACCATTTTTGCGAGACATAACAGAATTGGATACCATAGTACATCATCCATTACAAACCGTACATAAGTTCTTACACAAATAGGGATCTCATGATCCGGTTCTTAATACAACATCAAGCAGCGGAATACGTAATAATAACGATAGCGTAGGCAAAGCTCCATCTTCGGGGTCACATGCAATGCTGACGATGGGAGATGATCCTAGTTGTCGTAACCTTCCTGGGGTCCATCCTCCAGATACTCCTCTTCATAGTCTGGCCATGGGAATAGCCAGGGACAAAGCCATGAGTACTCTTTAAGTACTCGCAAACTAATACTAACATGTAAAAGGGGTTTTTGATAATAGGTCACTAGGCTCTAGGGTTATTTTGCAAAAGCCAGATTTACCTCTACTAAGTTCAGAAGCAAAGAATGCTAGTTGAAGTTTTATAACACCTAATTGGGAACTTGTATTTCATATCACAACCCTGTTGTGGTCAAGTCAAAGTCTCAGTCCATTTCACAAGTCATTTTGAAAAGTCTGACGGGGGAACAGTATGGACACTCCAACTGTCCATAATCATGACGACTATTCGAATAGTTTGACACTCTACAGAGATTGTACACTTTCACCACAACATTCGATACATCCGTCAGGAACAAATCCTGAATTCACCATACTCAGTATGCGGAAAATCAATCCTAACCTTTCAATTACACACCCTAGTATAAGCACCTCTCATGTGAGTTTGGACTCCCAACCATGACCAACTGTCATCTTGGGTACTGCACATGTGGACAATCTTCACAAGGTAGCCTCAGCTCAGACCTTGGCTGTGAGGGAACTAATACTAAGGTAAATAAGTTTTCCAGTTAAGCCCTACCCAATCTTCTGGTATTGTGGTTGTACGATAAAATTGGAATGTATCGCATCCAGACAACCATCAGTTTTATAAAGGGTACGATAAAATTGGAATGCCTCATCATTTTCATCACCGAAATCATCAGTTGTTCGGAAACACATGTCAAAACATCTTAGTAGAATGATCCATCATTCCAAGGTTTTCATAACCATTTTCACCAAGTATTCCCATCTAAAGTTGATCAAGTTTTATGCTTAGCACTAGCATCTACAAGTGGGGGTAAGCACTAATGAAGGGTGGTAAACTAGTGGAGTTCTAACTAAGTTCAATCTCATGCCTTAGGATGACATCAATATTATCTAGCTTAGGCCAAACTTTATGCTCTTTACGCAACCTTCACCTATCTTTCTAGTATCTACCATTATCTTAAGTAAACTCTATGTAAGAGCTTTGATAAAGAAATAAAGTAAGAATCTTGTAAGTAAAACTAAGGATTGGTTTATCAAGTGGATATGATCACATATGCTTAAGGTATATAGTGGGCATAGTAACAAGTAGTGGTTTGTTGCAATCAGTAGAGTATCTTGCAAGTGTTAGCTTTCACATTCACTAGTAGTATTAGGCTTGCCTTGTGCAGAGCAGTGGTTGAAGTTCTCCTCGGCTTCTTCTTCTTAGAATCCTCCTTCCTCCTCGTATCCTTGGTTGGTACTAGCGTCTATAAATAAATACGATGTACACAATCACCAAACAATACTTAACTACTTACAATCATCACACAAAAAGGGTCCTATAGATGATCTAGCATCATCACTAACATTACAAGATTAAATCTTGGTTTAATTCCTTTTATTTTTAGAAAAGTAATTTCTACTCATTGAAAAACTACTTAAGATTTAATATTCTCCAAACCAAACACGGGATCATGTTGACACATGTCATCACCACATATTTTAGTCCATGGGAATGTGATTTAAAGTGGTGTCACAATTTAATAAGGTTTTACCCTTTTAATTAATTAAAGTGGCTAAAAATGCCTATGGGGCATTCTTTTATTACTTGAACATTATTTCTGTAAGTAACCCTATATATTATTATATATTCTGAAAGGTATGGTTAAATGTGATTTTTGAGAGTTGGAATTAACTCAAAAGCTATCATGGTTTAAATTTGAAAAATGTTTGAATGCATAAAAGCTTCTGCCTTGTTATTTTTACCATGGGTGATCTATAGATCCAAATGACTTGAATCCAACGGGCTTGGATTCAGCATTCCCAGACCTTTCTAACAAAATTGGTTTCATTCAATTTGGTGCATTGAATTGACCTGGGTTGATTTTTGCAACTGGGTATAGAAGTGTGTTTGAAATAAAATGGAAAAGGTTTAATTCAAATAACTGGGCTACACGGGAAAAGTTAACGGGCCGGCCTACTAAGCGTAGCGCTTCCACTGGCTGTTTAAGTGGCTGTCCCCACTCGTCAGTGAGACAGGGGGTGCAAAGCGGTACGGGGCAACGTGGGTCATTCGATCTGGTTCTAATCCAACAGCTGGGAGTCATCGTCGACGTTGGGCAATACCGGCGAGACAGAAACCTAGCGCGGCCAGTGGGGGTGCTGGGGGCTCACCGGGGTGCAGGCGAGCGTCGGCGAGGCGGGCGACCGACGAAGTCGATGACGAAGAATCTCCTGGTAACGGTGGCTCCTCCTGGGGTGGCTCCAATCACTGGCTCCCTTCTTCTCCAGAGGCGGCGGGCTCCGGTGAAATTCCGGCGAAGTGTTGCTAGCCTTGCTCCGGGAACGGTGTGGCACGATCAGTGATGAGAGGAGAGTATAATGGTGTGCTCAATTCGGCTGGGGGTGGCCTCTATTTATAGTCGAGCGAGGGGACCGACGGGGCGCAAGGTGAGCTCGTCGAGGGCGATGGTACAGACGGCTATTGGCATGGGCGAAGGTAGGGGATGGTGCGGTGTTCCCTGGAGATGCTCAACGGTACGGTGGCGAGACGTGGGGCGGTGCGGTTTGGTCGGAACACGACGGTGCTCTGCGCGTGCCTGACGGAGAATTAATGGCGCACAACGCGCGTGGTCCGCTCGGCGGCGAATGAGCGTGTCCGCGGGGTCTCCAAGTTGCTAGCAAAGATAGCAACCATTCTTTTGCTCTTCTTCTAAGAGAGAAAGGAAATAAGCACAACTTGACCGCATCGGGGTCAACATCTTTAATGCGCATCATATCACATATTTCAGTGAAAGTATTTAAGTGCATACCTGCATCTTCTACAACAGAGCCTCCAAATTGATTATGTTGAACCAAACTTAAATAGCGGTGCTTAATTTCATAATATTCAATAGCAATTGTTGGCTGAGTAATAGGAGTACACAAATAATCATTATTAGGAGTTGCAAACTCCCCAAATTTCTTTTTAGCCAGACTTCCTATGTTTTTGGATTTTCTTAAACAAGTACTAATGATGATAAAGCAAGAATTAAAAGACTAACTAATTTTTTTGTTTTTTCAAATAAAAACCAAAAGCAAACTAACAAAATTAAAAATGAGAATTAAAACTAGCAAGGTTCCTACTAACCTCACCAAGGTAGCTATTGCTTCCCCGGCAACGGCGCTAGAAAAAGGGTTGATACCTTCGATCCGGATTACCGATGTAGTATAGCTCTTTTTCCCTAGTAGACCTAGGTTTATCGAATCCTCGGGAAGCATAAAGAAAAGTGAGATTACTTAAACGGACCTTCGAGAATTTTAGAATTCCTATTGTTTTCACCGGACCAAGAGTTTGTGATCTTTTTGTTGTTGACGATGGAGAGAGAGGGCCTAGGGTCTTCGGTTTTCACCAGTAGCTGTGCAAAACATCTGATGGAAATAATAGATAATAATAAAGTATACATGTAATTGTTAGAGAAAGATAATTATATGTGGGCAGTGCATCCATAAATGTTGTCGCCTCCGTAACCGCTTATAGCAATAACCTACTAGTCTCATCCATAGAAGAAAGAGAAATAATGATATGGATCGTGATGTCACTGTTAATCCCAAGTAAATTCCTCACATACAACCGTACTACCCTTTTTGTCACTAGGGTTCCTATCCTGCAGATCAGTCATTACTCACACTCCCTTTACCTGGATCAATCCTCGGGGTCTTGGGTACCTAACAAGTCCTTAGATTGAGGCAAGAGAGGGTACTACAATCATCATGTCATACAAACTAATACATGATCCCATATATGATAAATAACATGCACAAACAACTACATGCCTAGGCCGAAGCCCTTAGCCCAAGGATAATTACTCACACATAGATATGAAATCGACAATCATAAACATTGTAATAGAGATCATGAGGTTGATAGAAAATAGTCTTACAATGTCGCCAATTGGAGAAGAGATCTACTATTACAAGTGGTGGAAGATGGCTATGGTGGTGGAGAAGGGTTTAGAGGTTTAGATCTAGATCTATTCCTCCGGCGTGGCAGCTTCTGGTGGCAGGGAGAGTTGAGGTCGAAAAGAAGTGTTGTTTCCCGTCACCCGAAGCCTCTTTATACAGGGTTCCCTTAACGAAAGTTGTTCTGTTTGACCTAATGAAGTCGGTGCAAACTATACGGTGGCAACTATAGGGAGGAGGCCTGTATAGTTGGTCGTTAAGCTTGCAGTATTATCTTCACGGCTCCTGGTTTCTTTGACGTGTTAGAAATTGCTGATGGACGTGTTGATGACGCCTTGTTGGGAGACCCCAAGAGCAAGGTGTGATGATCATAGCAGCAAGTATTCCCTCAGTAAGAAACCGAGGTTATCGAACCAATAGGAGGAAGGAAACGACTCAAAGGTGTTGCTAGCAACTTGGAGACCTACACAACACAAACTCAAGACTTTGCCCCAACGAATAGTGAGATTGTCAATCTCACCGGTTTGCTGTAACAAAGGATTAACTATATGGTGTGGAAGGTAATAGTGGTTTGCAACAAGTAACAGTGGAAGATGTATCAATGGTAAAGGTTCGAACAGGGTCCATAGTTCACTAGAGGTGTTCTCCTTAGATAAACAAACATGGCATGCTGGGTAAAAAAATTACAGCAACGCAATTGACATGACTGAGCAAGGCATAACAATGCAATACTATACATTCATGATCCTATGAGATTCAATTGGGCAATACAAAAAGATATATAGACCTCCATACAACTGCATCTATGACTAGAAATCCACCTTCGGGTTATCATCCGAACCCCCTCCAGTATAAAGTTGCAAGCAACAGATAACTGCTTTAAACAAAGCGTGTAAGGTAAACAATCCACTTGTTCCATGAACAAGAGACCGTTGTTTTCTCCCTAGTGGCAACAACACATCTACAACCTTAGAGATTTCAGTCACTTCCCTTAGATTAAATAGAGGCATGAACCCACTATCTAGCATAAATACCCCTCTTGGAGTTACTAGCATCTACTTGGCCAAGATAGCTACTAGAAACGGAGAGCATGCAAGATCCCAAACAACACAGACATGATAGAATCAATAAGACAAAACCATTAATCAATCTGACATAGTAATCTCAATATTCATCGAATCCCCGCAAACACAACATGCATGATTACATATAGATGAGAACTTGATCAAGAACGGAGCTCACAAGATCTAAACATGATAGCACAAAGGAGTAGATACAACCATCTAGCTACTACATGGACCCGTAGTCCAAGGTGGAACTACTCACTCTTCATACCGGAGGATGGCATGATGAAGAAGAATGCCTCCAGGATGATCTCCCCTCCAGGTCTTTGGGAGAAACTTGATCCCCGATCTAAGGACGATGGTGGCGGTGTCTATAGACGGTTTCGTGGAATATTGATCGGGTCCTTAGGGTTTAGGCATCGGGGGGTCTTTATGGGCGAAGAGGCGAGGCAGGGGGGTCGCCAAGGCAGCTACACCCCCCAGGCGCTGGGTGGGCCCACCCACGCGGCCAGGGGGTGTGGACCCCTTGTGGCTCTCCTCCATCTCGTATTCAGGCTTCATGTTCATGGTAAAATATTGACTTTGCTTTTGTCCCGTCCAATTCCGAGAATATTGATTTTCTGCCTTTCTGGAACCAAAAACAGAAGAAAACAGGCAACTGGCACTATGGCATCTTGTTAATAGGTTAGTACCAGAAAACATATAAAAACACCTCACGGTGTATACAAAGCAAAGCAAATTAGATATTAAACAAGCATGGGACATCAAAAATTATAGATACGTTTCCGACGTATCAAGCATCCCCAAGCTTAACTCCTGCTCGTCCTCGAGTAGGTAAGTGATAAAAAGAATAATTTTATAGGTGACATGCACCATCAAAATCAAGATCATACCATTTGCAAGCATTGAAAGCTGGGATCAAAGAACTCTAAACATGAGCATGAAAGATGGAGTTCTAATAGTAAGACAAAGTAACTATGCATGCAACATGAAAGGCTACAAACAAAAATCATGAATAACATGCATTGAAAAACGTTTGTTTGTTTCACATATACAAAACATGGCATAGTGGCATTCAGCTTGCCCCTCATGGAGTAGCAAATAGATGCATAGTACACCTTCAAAGTTCATAAGAGTGTCTAGATACAAATAGAACAAGAAGAAGTAATAACAACAATATGCATCAATCAATAAGTTTTGGGACAATGCACACAGAACTAAGAATGGCAACTATGCTCTCTTAACTGGTGCCTAAAGATAGAAGGTGAAGACTCAATATAATGGTGGAAGAAAGGCCCTTCATAAGGGAGGCAGGGATTTCAAGTCTCAAAAGAGCTTCCAAAAATTATGGTACTTGTTAGCTTTCAGCCCTCATTGCCCCTATCATAAGCATCTTGAAGTGATTAAGGTTAAAGTGAACAAACTATGGATTATATGCTTGAAAGTATAAGTTGGCAATCTCATGTCCCTTGAATACGAGGGCCGCTCCTCATGCTACTCAACTTTAGTCACCTATAAGTTCTTGTCATAGTAAGTACATGTGTATCATAGAGAACCGCCAATGGGGTACCCCTTGCACATTATACAGGAGCTATCCCATAATAAAAATGACAAGGCAAGTAGACAATGAGCATCTTAGCAATCTTCTTATTTACCATGGGAATATGGTGTTTTTTCTCTCTTTCCTCTTTTCAATATGTCTCTTTTTTATATAAGAAGAAAGCTTCATCGATGTCATTGTGGTGATGCTGCAAGTTTCCACCATGATTAGGCATGGCTTAGGCTAGCAGCCCAGGTGTTTCTCTAACACACATACATAACTCCATGGACTTACACGCTCCCCTTTTATTTCACACCGACGACATCCATAGACAAAAGAGCATGATATCAACTGTGTACAAAGTACAAGTGCAATGTTGAAAGCATTCCCCGTGACACCACGGTTCTGCTAATTCCAACATATAAGTGCAAGCATATACAACATAGATGACACAATGGATCAAGTTTATTAGGGGAAAGAAATATAAGGTGTGCCATCAAGTTTGTGAGAGCTTTAATCACTAAGTTTTCACATAACAAAATACTTTTTAATTGGAAGATAGATGAAAACAAGAATATACTTGGAATGGTGTAACACACCATGAATAGGAATTTATAGTGGAAACTTTGGAATAACTTGGTTTCTTGGGAGTTGGATGAATGATTAGACCTTACTCATACAAGTGGAGGCTAGTAAAAGACTGGGAGCAACCAACTACGAGAGCAATAATGACCATAATCATGCAGAGCGACAAAACATTACTAATCAAAGCATAAAGTAGTACTACAAGTCAAGGACTAGATGATCATAGAGGCTATTGTGACTTGTTCATAGTCATAACATGGTGTGAGCATGTGCCAAGTCAACCCAAACAAATCATCAAAGGAGAATAACCTTACTGAAGATCTTCAAACTCCCCATGCTTCAACTCCATTACACTTTCTAGAACATGTGCTTGAACTCCTCCCAGTTGTACTCCCTTCCTGGAAGTTGCATAGACAGCTGATTCTCCCACCATGATGTCGCAGGTCCGGTTAAGAGATGTGTTGCATACCTCAACTTTTCCTCATCATTTCAACCTACAATCTTCATCTTTCTCTCGGTATCTGCCAACCAATCCTCCGCATCCATAGGTTCTGGAGCTGATGCAAAAGGTAAGGGACTTGCATTCTAAAAGTCGGAAAGACTCACTCCTCCACCTTCAGGTGCTCTATTGTTTCCAGCTCGTCCCAACAATTCTTCCATGAATTTATTCTAGGATTCTTGCATCATTTTCATAGACTGTATGAAGTTCTACTCCATTAACGGCCTCATTGGTGGTGGTGGTAATGTTCCTTGATTTCCTGCGTCTTCATCCGCCTTTGCTTTTGCCTTGAGCTCCAAGCGCTGTTGTTCGGACTCGGTCTCTACACCCGATTCCATGACCCCTAGTCCTGCAACAAAGAGCAAATACTCATAATTACATCATGCGTATGTGTTTTGAGCTCAACTTCATGTGCAGAACTAGTCACACAATAAAACAAAATCCAAATAAGACCCAAATATGCATTACAAATATTATACATTACAAACAATGTTATAGGTACAACGTCATTACAAGCCCGTACCATATAGGTACTATAAACTCATGTGGATGCTACCCCACTTATTTAAATACATCTGTCTCTCGACACTACAATACGCAATACCAGTTACTCCTCTACGAGTAATCTAAGTCTTCAGTAGCCATGATGCTCATAATACATGCCTGGGGTCTAACCGTGCTTTCGTGACCCAACATACAACTGCATCTATAGTACACTATAGTCGTTGACATGACATCCACATAACACTGTTCCATAAATATCACATCCCTTAGAGTGGTACAACAGAATCATTGCGGGTCCATATTACAAACATACACACTTCATTATTATTACAATACCAGAAGTTTGGAACTTCAAGGGATTCAAAATTACAACCAAAATCAAACAGTTTCAATGGAATATTAAAGTTTCAAACTCATACACCGAAATGAGATCAACAACTTATTATATAAAGTTTATGCTGCTTGGCTCAATTGGTTTACTAATAACTAAGGCAACTACTCGGACTCATTTCCCTCCACTCCATAGCGTATCTCGTAGTCCACCCCTTCCAATCCTCCGGACAGGCCTGGTTCCTCGTAGTAGACATCCTCTTGTCCATCAGCCGCGTACATCAGAGTGCCTTCTGGATCCTCAGAGTCTAAGCAGGGGATCAAAGGAAAGAGTGAGTAACAGTGTTACCCAGCAAGTTCATTATATGCAAGGTGGGAAGTTTGATGCTCTAACTACCACCTCAGACTATTGGTCCTTGGCACTATGCAGATTTCGTAAACATTTCTTCAAAGATTGATTTTATTTCCAAAAACTATGCCCATGAGCCTTCACAGGTTGACCAGAACTTCATGGAGTTCCTTTCCTGTCGCATTTGCAGTTCCTTCCCAGAACAAGGAGTAACAAGTTACAATTCTTACACTCTGTAGAGGTGCGTTGCTTTACCCATGAGAGATCAACTCCTTGTTGCACAAGCGGGCGTACTTTCCCATCCACAATTCCGTGATGTGGGGCCCAGTAAATGATCCAAGCCAATCATTGTCCCTCTCCGTGACCCCATATGGTTGTGTGATCCTTAGGGCCGAGCTACATCTCCGTTAAGCCCGAAAGGGGGCTTAATGGCTCATAGAGTCTTCAAGAACTCACCATCCCCAGAGAGGGGGCAGAGTTTCCCCCGGAGAATCCGCCCTTGGGACGGAGTTTCCCCAAGGGGCGGATAATCCGCCCCTAGTGGGGGGCGGATAATCCGCCCCCAAATTTGTTCAACGTGCAGATCTGGAGAGGGGGTATTTAAGCCAGCCTTCCCCCTCCTGCCAGATCTCTTGATTCATTCGAAAAAGACGAGATCTGATATGGAACCTTCTTGCAAGAGAGCTCCACCTAGATCCACCCAAAAGCCCCGTCCCTTGGGGAATCGAAGGAGGAGAACTCGATCTTTAGCATCAGCAATCAAGCTCTTCATCTCCTCTCCATTCATTTGGAGAACCACCGATCTAGTATTTCTTGCAAATACCTAGATCCTTGTTTTTGTTTATATTGATAAACCTTGTTCTTGTGGCAGCTTGTTGTCATCTCGGGAGCCCCCAATTCGGCTGTGGGTGTGTGCCCCGATAGTGTTGTAAAAGGCACCGGTTCCCGCCTCGAAGGGATCCAATAGTGGAGAAGGTGGATTAGGCCTCTCGTGGCGAGATCCATCGGAGAATAGGGTGAGGCCTATTGTGGCGTGGTGGTCTTAGAACTGCCCACCCCTCCAACGCAGATGTACTTCCCTTAACAAGGAAGGAACTACGGTAAAACAAATCCCTGTGTCTTCGCGTGCTCCACTACGGTTTCCTCGCTCCTATCTTTACGTGCTTAGTAGTTAGGGTTGCATATAGGGATATTCTCGTAGTTGCATATCTAGAGAATTTACTTTGTGTCAAGCCTAAAATTGAAAAATTATGAAAAATTCGTTAGCACCTATTCACCCCCCTCTAGGTGCCCATACGATCCATTTCAATTGGTATCAGAGCCCCGACTCTTATTTCGGGCTTAACCGCCTAAGAGAAGTATGGGTTCCAAGGTAGATGGGAGTGATGCTCTGGAGGTAGTCACCATGAACGATCTCAAGATGTTGGAAACAACCTTGGTGAGTTCAATGGAGGCTAAGATGGAAGAGATGCGTCAATTAATAATGCGTCTCTCCACATCGGCAGCATCACCTCCATCTAACTCTGAGGATACCACTCCGCAATCCAAGGAAACGGGTAAAACTGTTTCCAAAGATAACGAAGTGGTTGGTGATGACATTAGTAAGAGATCCTCCTCGAAAAAGTATAGCGGTAAGGATGGATACAATGAGGTTTCTCATGTGTATTCCCCTGATCCACCTATCCCTCACCCACATATACATAATAGGGGTGATCCGCCCAAACTTTCTGCATCTACTTTTACTCAGTGGCAATTTTTGATGAAATCTCATGTGTGCAGTTCCTCCATAGAGTTGTGGAAGATCATCGAAAATGGTCTTCATGTTGGAAATCCCAACAATCTTACAAGAAGAGAAGTTGTCGATAGCCAACTCAATGCTACAACTCTACACATGATACAGCTTGGTGTGGGTGACAAAGATATGCCACACATTTAGCATCTTAGTATAGCTAAGGAAGCTTGGGATGCTCTCACCGAGCTCTTCATTGGAAATGAAAGTATGAAAAGGAATATATATGATGCATTGAGCAATGAAGATGAATGATTCTATATGTTGGATGGAGAAGACCATGAAGACATGTATAGGAGGCTTAAGGCAATAGCCACAAATTTCAGAAATCATGGTGTCGCTCATGTTGATGATGCATGGATCAAGTGCAAGTATGTCAGTGCTCTTATGCCATTTGAGCCCACAGATTTGAAAAGTCTCCAAGGTAGGCATAACTATCACCTCATGACATCCAATGAGGTAATGCAAGAAATGGCCGCTTTCAAAGTGGCTGCCAAGAATGCCGAAGATGCTCGTGCTCGAGCTATGGGGATGCAAAAGGGGGTCAACGTGGCCTTGAAGACTAGTGTGATTGATCATGATGAATATGCCATAGAAGGTCTGGAATGTCCCGAGGATATAAAAATGATCCATGGACAATACTTGGCCCTTTATGCTAGAAACTTTTGGAAAGATCCAGCCAAGGCTAAAGCTGAACTAGAACGCAAGAGTGGAGCCTATGGAAGAAAATAAAATGGTCCCAAGCTGAGAACATGTTTCAACTGTGGTGATAGGTTGCACTTTGTAGATGAGTGTCCATATCAAAGTAGGGAAGATAATGTAGGAAGACTTATTTTTAAGGACAAGTCAAAGGCTCCACGCAAGAAACAGTTTGTAAAGAAGAATGCTCCCTTCAAGAAGCAACCAAAGATTGTTCTAGTGGCTCAAGAAGAATATTCATCGGGAAGTGAAGATGAGGACAAAGACGATAGCTCTCAAGAGGTGGCTGCTATAGCCACCACGTCTCCTTCAACATCTCTCTTCGACTCTCCGAACAAAAATATCATCAAGAAGAATGCTACTTGTCTCATGGCAAGAAGCTCCGAGGTAACTTCTTCTAACTCTTCTTTTCCTAAGGCTATGATTGACATGGATGATCCTACTAGTCTTAAGGTTAAAGAAGAGATTATTGCTTTGGATTATTTCTATACTAACTTGCAAGGTGAGCACAAAGTTTGTTTTGAAGTTGTTATGGATCAGCTGGCCCAAAACGAAGCTATCCTCGAAGAAAAGGGCAGAATTGAAAGGGAGGATGCAATGGAAATTGCATCCTTAAAAATGCTCTTGAAGAAGAAGAAGAAGAGGCTCGGGTCTCTCTTGAAGAGAGGCTTGAGTCTATTGAAGAGTCACATGAAGAAATTGTGACTAAAATTGTTAAAGAATATGACAATGCAGTCACCAAAGCAAAGAAGTTAACGAAGGAAAAGATTGACTTTGGGGCTGCTCATGATAGACTCTCCGAGGAATTGGAGAAACTTGACAATGCTCACAAGGCGTTGAAAAACGATTTCTCCATTCTCAATGAGTCACATGATCAACTTCAAAGTCGATTGGCCAAATATGATGCTCCCAGCACATCCAACTTAACATATAGTCACAAGGAAAATGCTAGTGTGGAAAAAGAAGTGATCAAGGACATCAATCCCAAGGATAAAGGTGTGCTTGATGAAGTCCTTGACAAGCAAAGGTCAAATCATGGTAAAGAGGGACTTGGGTATGTCACCAAGTCCAAGAAAAAGAAAATCAAGAAGAACAAGTCCAAGAATGTGCAATCAAAGACAAGCACCGCTGAGAAGAATGTCACAAAAGACAAGACTAACAATATTGGTTTTGCAGGGTCTCACAATCCAAATTATGAACTCTTTTGTGATGATTATGGCGACGTTTATGCTTATTATGTCGGTCTCTTTGATGAATATATTTCTTGGTCTATTTGGGTCCCAAAGACCCTTGTTACTAACATGAAAAGACCCATTGAAAAATGGGTACCTAAAACCAAGAAGTAATTCTCTTGCAGGGCTATGCTTCCGGTGGGTCGAAATGGGTGCTGGATAGTGGCTGCACTAGTCATATGACCGGAAGCAAGGAGATCATCACGGAGATGCGTCCAAATCATGATAATATCACAGTCTCTTATGGTGATAAGTCTAAATCTCAGGTATTGGGTCTTGGCAAGGTTCTGGTTGCCCACGATATCTCTCTCGTGGACGTCAAGCTTGTTTGAGACCCTCGGTTACAACCTTCTTTCTGTTCATGCCCTTGGCAAGATGGGTTTTGCTGTTTTTATCGATGATGATTTGGTGGTACTCTTGTGGAGCAAGTCTCTAAAGGTCGCTTTCGTTGGATACGTCAAAAATGACCTGTATGTGGTGGACTTCTCGAGGAAAATCACTTCGGGTTCGATGTGTCTATTCGGAAAGGCCGACGTGGGCTGGCTATGGCATCGCCGTTTAGCCCATGTCAACATGAGAACTTTGCAAAGTCTCCAGAAGGGTGGCCACATCCTTGGACTAAAACACAATGTCTCTTTTGCCAAAGATCGTGTTTGCAGGGCTTGTGTAGAAGGAAAAATGCATGACTCTCCCCACAAGAGGAAGACTATTGTGTCATCAAAGAGGATCTTGGAATTACTTCATGTGGATTTATTTGGTCCTCCCTCTCATGCAAGTCTTGGTGGGAAGAAATATTGCTTGGTGATTGTCGATGATTACTCAAGATATACATGGGTCTATTTATTCAAGCTGAAAAGTGAGACTCAACAAACTGTCATTGACTTTGCCAATGAAGTTCAACGTCAACACAATGTTCCTATCTTGGCAATAAGAAGTGACAACGGCTCCTAATTCAAGAACCACACTTTGAATGAGTTTCTAAGTGAAGAGGGGATTAGACATTAATATTCCGCTGCGTACACCCCTCAACAAAATGGTGTAGTCGAGAGGAAGAATCGGACTTTGATGGATATGGCAAGATCAATGTTGGCTGAATTCAAGTCTCCTTATAATTTTTGGGCTGAAGCCATATCCACTTCTTGTCACTCATCGAACCGGCTCCACCTCCAAAAGATTTTGGACAAGACTCCATATGAAATACTTACCGGTAACAAGCCCAACATCTCATACTTCAGGGTATTCGGGTGTAAGTGTTTATTTCTTATTAAAGGTGTCCGTTTGTCAAAATTTGAGTCCAAGGCTTTAGAAGGTATTTTTGTTGGTTACGGTGCCGAATCCCACACTTATAGAGTCTACAACAAGCTCACTAGGATTGTTGTAGAATCTTGTAGTGTGGAGTTCGATGAAAATAACGGCTCCTTTGTAGGGCATGTTGATGTTTGTGATGCAGATGTTGAAATACCCCAAGATGCCATAAGAAGAATGGGCGTGGGATTTTTCCGCCCCATTGAGGAACCCCTTGTGGCGGATCGGGAAGGACAATGCTCCACTCATGTGGAGCCCTCATCTACACAAGATCAACAATCTCCTACTATTGGAGAAAACTCTGCACCAACACCGCAACCTGCTGAAGATCATCTATCTCCTGGACAAGTTGGTAGTCCCAGGCCGGACTATCCGGCCCCTCCAAGGGGCGGACAATCCGCCCCTGGCACTCCACCTCGTTCCAGGGGATCCGGAGGAGAAGACAACAACCATGAAACTCCCAGGCCGGACTCTCCGGCCCCCGAGGGCGGATTATCCCGCTCTGATTCTCCAAGTCCTGTCAGGCATGCTTAGGAAGAAGCCTCTGGTGTTTCATCTCCTAGGCTGGATAGTCCGGCCCCTCCAAGGGGAGGATTATACGGCCCTAAAGAACAAGCTCTGCAACAACCTCCTGGTGTTAACTCAGATCAAGTTCAACGGCAAGGTAGTGATCAAGACAAGGATACAAATACTGAATCAACTCCTTCTAGAAACAATAAGGACATTGAGGCTCGTCGCAAGGCTCGTGCTGATCAGAACCTTGAACTAAGGGGTCACACTCTTGACAAGGTTGTTGGTGATCTACGAAGAAGGGTATCTACTAGAAGAGAACTTGCAAGCTTCTGTGATCATCAAGCTCACATTTCCATGGTTGAACCGAAGAAGGTCTTTGATGCTCTTGAAGACCCCGATTGGGTTGTTGCAATGCATGAAGAATTAAATAACTTCGAACGCAACAAAGTTTGGAAGCTCGTAGAGAAACTGAAGGAATGCCGCAATGTTATCGGTACCAAGTGGATCTTCAAGAACAAACAAGATGAAAATGGCATTGTTGTGAGGAATAAAGCACGACTCGTGGCTCAAGGATTCTCTCAAGTGGAATGAATTGATTTTGGCGAGACTTATGCTCCTGTGGCTCGTCTTGAGTCCATCCGTATCCTTCTTGCATATGCAACCCATCATAATTTTAAATTACAACAAATGGATGTTAAGAGTGCATTCCTTAATGGTCCTGTACATGAGTTAGTATACGTCAAGCAGCCCCCGGGTTTTGAGGACCCCAAATTTCCGAACCATGTCTACAAACTCGATAAGGCGCTCTATGGCCTTAAACAAGCCCCACGTGCGTGGTATGAGCACCTTAAAGAGCTTTTGCTAGACCGTGGATTCGAAGTTGCGCAAATCGATCCCACTCTTTTTACTAAGAAGGTTAATGGGAATCTTTTCGTATGCCAACTTTATGTAGATGACATTATTTTTGGCTCTACTAACCAAGCTTTTAACGATGAATTTTCAAAGCTTATGACTGACAGGTTTGAGATGTCCATGATGGGTGAGCTGAGGTTCTTTCTTGGATTTGAGATCAAACAACTTATAGAGGGAACCTTTATTAATCAAGCTAAGTACATCCAAGACATGTTCAAAAGGTTCAAGATGACGGATATCAATGGCGTTGCTACTCCAATGCAAACAAAGTGTCATCTTGAGATCAATCCCAAGGGTAAAGACGTGGATCAAAAGGTATACCGATCCATGATCGGCTCTCTCATTTACCTTTGCACATCTAGGCCCGATGTCGTGTTAAGTGTAGGAGTGTGTGCAAGGTACCAAGCCGCTCCTAAAGAAAGCCACTTAGTGGCGGTCAAACGAATCTTCCGATATTTGGTTCATTCCCCAAATTTTGGGTTATGGTATCCCAAGGGTTCAAGTTTCTCTCTATGTGGTTACACTGATTCAGATTGGGCTGGTGACAAAGATGATAGGAAATCAACATCTAGTGCATGTCAATTCTTGGGCAGGTCATAAGCTGAATATGTTGCTGCTGAATATGTTGCTGCTGCAAGTGCTTGTACAAAATTGTTATGGATGAGGCAAACTTTAAAGGAATATGGTGTCAATTGTGACAAAGTGCCTCTATTATGCGACAATTAAAGTGCTATCAAAATTTCTTACAATCCCGTGCAGCATATAAGAACAAAACATATAGAGATTCGCAACCACTTTATTCGGGATCATGTTGCTCGTGGTGATATTGCCCTATCCTTTGTGAGCACGAAGAACCAACTTGCTGATATTTTCACGAAGCCTCTTGATGAAGAAAGGTTTTGTTATTTGAGGAATGAGCTAAATATCATA
The DNA here is from genome assembly GCA_030063025.1 of Avena longiglumis. Classification (NCBI taxonomy): domain Eukaryota; kingdom Viridiplantae; phylum Streptophyta; class Magnoliopsida; order Poales; family Poaceae; genus Avena; species Avena longiglumis. The sequence continues at coordinate 446,139,784 of CP125974.1, read as the reverse complement.
GATTCAAGGAGCTTGGCTTGACTACCCTTGCACACTCACTTGCTCTTATTCATGTATTTGGTTTAGATGCGGGCATAGACATAGGGGGAGTGTGGTCCTAATTGATTGGGCCAACCCTCCCCCCCATAATGCCGAAAGTAAGTAAAATCATTTCCCTTAATATCATTTTGTGATATGTGGGTCATCGATGAGCATTGGTTTTGAACTCAAGATACATCTTCGCGGTGTCATGCCATATGCTCCAACATGGTGGCTTCGGCCACCGCCCTCTTCCTAGAGAAGAGTTGGTTTCTCATGGGTCTCGTTGCATTTTCTTGCATATCTCTTGTTCTTATGGAAAACACACCCAATTTTGGCTTTTATTTGATTTGCATCTTGCAAATTTGGGTGTGTAGTACCATATCAGTTTGATGCTCTCAACCCAAGCCTTTCTTTCCCTCCTTAAACCATCTATTCTTGCACACAAGTCCTCTAAAACACCATCGAGGGGTTTTGCTAGGTTGCTAAACTGAATCATGTGAGAATTTTCAGAGGGGACGGACTATCCACCCTAAGTGGGGGGCGGATTATCCCCACCCGGGCGAAATCTGCCTGATAAAGGCAGGGTCAGGGAGGGCAGGCTCAAACAGAGAAGTCAGTCCTCCCCCAACCCTCCCTCAGCCCCTAGCCGCCGTCGGAGCCTCCGCCCCTCCCGGAGTCGATTTGACCACCGGATTCTCTAGGCTCTCCCCGGATCTTCTTCACCTCGCCTCCGGGTATCTTCTCCTCCGAGATTTTCCTCCAATGAGTGAGGGTAACTCCCTCATCTCTCTCCTTTTGTATGGGATGCATTTTATTTGGTGGAAATCTCGTTGTAGAAGATCCTTGGTGTTGTTCCTTACATGCTAGAATCAGTAGAATTGCAACCTTAGTGCCCGATCTGTTTTTCCATGATAGATCTGGGCCAATCCAGAAAATATATCAAAGACTATATCAAAGAACACATTTGTTGTCAAAACTATATCAAAGAATCAAATCAACACAAGATTTGTTCAAGAAAGTTCAACAAATGAACCGAGCAAAAACTATTAAGCATGAAAGATGAAATAAGAACACAAATGCTCAAAGATTTATCTTATTTAAGAAAATAAAATAGAGAATAAAGAATGAGATAACAAACTCCCAAAAGAGCAAGGTTTCAACAACTAAACCAAACCCTTAACACTTTTCACAATGGCACAAGGTTCCGAGAAGAAAAGGTTTGTCTTCCACTAAAACACATTTGATAATAATAAAAAACATCATCAAAGATATGTTCAAAAGCCAAGGAATACAATGGGAGCCACACCAAATTTTTGGAAATAAAATAAGGCAATAAGAGGTTAACTCCAAAGTGAAGATGATCCACAAATGCTACCACACACAAGTATATCAATTGTCAAAGACAATGAGTGTATTGGAATAGATTTCCGGTGGTATATTGCACGAATATTATAGATAAATATTCACAATAAAAATCATAGGATAGAAATAAAAAGATTAAGCACTATGCAATGATAGAGATTCTTGATAGCTTCAACTAGTCATAAATCATTCAAATCAATGATTAGAATAACTTGAAGCAAATGGTATCCCAAATAAGATATAGAGATATGTATTTGAGAAAGACCGCACCAAGAATTTCTTACTCAAACAAAGACCAAAATACGAGGAATAAAATCTTCTACCCAAAATAGGACCTTGTTTGAGCCAGCATGCCACCTAGAAACAAGATAATCAACAATATCAACTCTAAGTGGCACTACCTCATATGTTCACATTTCCTAGGATTGTGATATGCAAAAGAAGCATATTACTCCCCCATAATGTGATATTCATTTTTTCTTAATAAGAGGCAAAGCAACCTCAACTAGAGAGAATTAATGGACATTTAGAATTTGAATTTCTCATGAGTATGGCACACCACATAGTGACTAGATAAGCTTGCAATATCAATACTAAATGGTAGTACTCACATACACACATTTTAAGGTTTGATAGATGCACAAGGCATGTCACTCCCCCAAAATGGTATATTCCATTAACCACTCTAAAAGAGCCAAATGAGATATCATCAAGATGCATTAGAGGCTCAAAATAAAAAACACGAGTAAATGATGTGCCAAACACCTAGACATACTTGAATACACAAAATAATCAAGCATGAGGCACACCAAATACAAAAACATACTTGGTACAAAACCAAAACATGTAAAGGGGCAAGTAACTTACAATATAAATGAGTTAAGTACAAGTTACTGCGAAGAGGCACATTGGATATAAGATAGGGAAATAATAATCCAAAGGACTTGGCTTGATCAAATATAACATATGAAGATCCCTTAATTCTTCATGAGTTAGCCAAGTCTCCAATGCCCTCAAAAACACCTATTGATCAAGTTTGAGCTAGTTGGTCCCCAACCAAGTTGGGTCCTAAGAGGTTAGTCACAATAGGCTTGGAAACCCAAATGGTTCTTTTCTTGACACCACTTTGAGTTCCAACAAACTTGGCAAACACATTGCCATCCTTATCCTTCCTAAGAGAATAATCACCATCAACAATGATAGGGTTAGATAAGGTACCATTTGAACATGAAGAGGCAAAGTGCCCCTTCACACGACATATGTAGCAACAAGTGCTCCCCTTTCTCTTCTTCATTGATTTCTTGGCTTGGGGAGCATTATCTTGATTTTTCTTCGGAAGTGGCCTAACTTCAACTTGGGCTTGAACATGAACTTGCGGCCGCTTCCCTTGTTGCTTCTCACTCAAGTGCTTTTTCTTCAATGGACAAGATATTACATGATGTCCTTCAACCTTGCACTTGAAGCAAATAATCTTGGCCGAATTCTTGACTTGGTTTTGGCCCTTATTCTTGTTTATATTGGACTTTTTCTTGTTATTGGAGTTGAATCCAAGTCCACTTTTATCATTAGGGGATTTTTGCACACTCAAGATATTATCGAGTGTGGATTTCCCTTCATGACTCTTTTCCAAGTCATTCCTCAAGGAAGTGACTTGAGCCTTGAGCTCTTTGATTTCCTCTACATGGTTAGTATAAATACAAGTACTAGTGGAAGTAGGAGCTTCATTGTTAGAGCAACAAGGAAAAGCAATTAATCCAACACAAGGTTTATCAATAGTATGTCTAGATGAATTACTAGGACTAGCACATGGCAAAATAGCATTTTGAGTAGAAGTTGTGCTAATGTCCAAAAGAGGCTCACAAGATGTTACCTTAGTAATACTTGCCTCACGAGCTAACTTTATCCCATCATAAGAGATTAGAAGATCATTATGAGAGCCCGAGAGCTTTTCATGACTTTCTTCCAATTTCCTATACTTGCTAGTTAGCAACTCAAGTTGATCCATTAGCTCAACATTCTCCTTTAGGATAGATTCTTCACAAGAAGTAGAGTTAGTAGCACAAGCATCGTTAATGGAATTTTCCTTTTCAAGCTCATAAGATTCAATTTTTGTGTGAGGAGACAATTAGTATGCTTCTACTCGGCAAGCTCTTGCTTAAGGAGATTGAATCTCTTACTCACATCATCAAGCTGGAAATCCAACTCCTCTATGGTTCCCGTTTTTTTAGTTATGGTGTCCATAACGTGTTTGAGACAAGTAACGACCTTATTATTACCACGAAGAGAGGTACACAAAAAAGTCAACTCAAGCAAGAGAGCACTAGTATCCTCATCAATGTCATCATCACTATCATCATTATCATTGTTATTGTCTTTACAAGATATATTGGGATCCAAAGTAGGAGATACCTTTGATCCTCTTGCCATAAGGCACATGTGAGCATGGGAGAATGAAGATGAGGATATTCTTGAATCTTCATTCATGATCATGTCTTGCTTCATAGAATGTTTGATTTCCTCTACATTGTTAGATAAACAACTAGAGGAAATATAAGCATTTTGTTCATGGTAACAAGGCAAATCAAGCGTATCATCTACACTAGTACTCAAATAATTTCTAGATGATATACAAGGACTAGCAACACAAGGGGATATAGCATTATTGTTGCAAGAAGTGCTTAAGTCCAAAGAATAAACATTGCAATGGGATAGAGATGAAGGATCATCATTAGCGAGAATAATATCAACATTGCAATTCCCAACACCACTCACCATATCTTTACCTTGTGTCTTGCCACACATTGGTGAAGTGGGCGAAGATGAGAGCTCACCGCGACCAGAGGTGGAAGCAACTTGGAGCTCTTCATGATGTGAAGGAAAAGAGATATCGTCGGAGAGACCACCGATAATATTAGAAATGGAACCACCAAATATTTCTTTAAGCTTGGTCCACTTCTCATGAGATGACTTGCGCTTTACAATCGTCAAGAACAAATTAACTGTGGGGCTCAAAGAGAAAATAAGATCATTAGATACTTGAGCTTCGAGATGTAAATTTTTCTCATCCTCTAAAGATAGATTTTGAGGATCCATAGGAGGAGAAAAACCTACATCTAGAAATCGCTCAATATTTGGACACAAGGTCCAAAGATTACAAAGCAAGCAATTTCTCCACAAAGCATAATTTGTGCCATCAAAGATAATTGTGTCATTGTGCACTATACTACTAGACGACATCTTTACACTCTAGGCGGTGAAGCATAAACAAGGAGAGACCTTGCTCTGATACCAATTGAAAGGATAGAGAAGTCGCCTAGAGGGGGGGTGAATAGGCAACTTCAAAACTATTACGGTTTTGGCTTGATAGAATGCGGAATTAAACTAACGTTTATTTTACAAGCACAAAACCTAAATACACTAGGCTCAACTAAGTGCACCAACAATAAATTAAGCTAAGCAAGATAGCACAAGATAAATATACCACAAGTGATAAGCAAGATATAAGTACTTCAAGCTCGATGGCTATCACAAGGAAAGTAAGCTCAGATATAGAGATAACCGAGGCACGCGGAGACGAAGATGTATTCCCGTGTTCACCACCTTTGGAAAGGGGGCTACGTCACGTTGGAGAGGTGCGAGGTTCCACGAAGGATTCCTCACGCGCCACAAAGGCTCACCTTCTTCTCCGAGTCTATCCCACGAAGGAATAGGCCTTTTCCTGATGGCTAGCTTTTCCTCCACTCCGGAGATGGCAAGCTCCACAACCACTTCACAAGCTCCACGAAGGAGAAGCCCGGGTCTCTTCACAATCTTCCACGAAGTGAACACCACGGCACCAACCTACAAGCCAACTAGGAGGTCACCCTCCAAGAGTAACAAGCTCACGGTCTCTCACTCGAATAAATCGTGATGGAGAGCTCAGCACTTATGCAAGAATGCAAAGCAAGACCACCAAGGGTGCTCAAATCCTTCACTCTCAAATCCCACCAAAGCAACAAGTGCTAGGGAGGAATTAGAGAGGAAGAACAATGGTGGAAGTCAACCAATGACTCCAAGATCTAGATCCAATGGGTTCCGCTCACTTAGAGGAGGAATTGATTGGTGGGGATTGTAGATCTAGATCTCCTCTTCCAAAACCCTCAAAAATATGCAAGAATCATAGGAGGGAAGGGGGAGGAAGCAAGCTCAAGAGGTTCAACAATGGAGGTCAATTTCGTGGTCAAGAACTACCTAAAACGTTGGGGTAAGAACTCCCTTTTATAGTGGAAAGCAAATATGGCCGTTGGAAGAAATCTATGCGAACTCGGTTGAAATTTCGGTTGGACCAGCTCCAGAACCGGACGGTCCGGTTCCTGGACTGGAAAATCGAACTTAAAACCGGAATTAGGGTCAGTACACAGTCTCGGATAGACTCGGTATAGAAAACCAAAAATCCCGGTTTCAGATCCGGTTTTCGTCGATCGATTAGGACCACCCGATCTGGGGAGCGGTTGAACCGAATCCACAACCGGGATGAACCAGGCTTCACGAAAAACGCAATAACTTTTGCATCCGGACTCCGATTTCGATGATCTTGGGCTTGTTTTGACGAGGACAACAAGCTTTACAAGATTGTGCAGAGAAACATCATAGCCCAACAAAGGAGGATAGAACCAAATGAAGAAAGGTAAGAAGCCTCCCTAAATAAGAACCGATAAAACCTTCAAACTCGAAAACGCCATAGAAGATGCATACGAATTCCGTTTTCGATGAACTTGGGCTTGTTGAAGAGATAGCAAAAAGATCAAGAACCTCACATGGAGAAACACCAAGAAGAAATAAAATAGGAAGATGCAAAGTATGCAATGGATTGATCTCCCTATGACGATGTTATCAAGTTACACAACCGAAAGCCCCTCTTGATAGTGCGGCTATATATCCTATAACCCGGTCTCCCAACAACCACCCTGAGACCGGTAAAAGGAAAACCTAGCAAGGACATACCTTTGCCTTGCGCAAACCGCTTGATCTTGATGACAACGCTTCAAGCTCCACCCAAGTCGGAATGCAACACTTGATCATTGTTGCTTCGTGAAGACTCCTAATTTTCTCCCCATACACCACTATGGGATAGCTTCATTAATACATGTATTCACATGTCCATTATCACCAATATGGACGGCAGGCTTCAAGCAAATGATCTTCTCGAGATGCTTATCTTGAACTTGCCCTTCTCAACCTTGATGATGATCACCACTTGATGCCATCCTCTCATGGGCTATATAATATCTTCATTTTTAAATCATGCCCATGGAAAGATACATATCCATATAGAAAACGGAAAGGAAAATATATAATGTATTATTTCATGATGCATAATTGACAAGGCTTACCATACCACAATACCATGTGGTACATTCTTTATGCTTCATGTGTTGACCAACTTGAAATCACTCTTCACTCTTTGTATTGGTCAACCAAGTATCTTCTCGTGCTCCATCTTAATATCTTGAGGTACATAAGGAACTCTTCATTTGATTACATTCTCTAAATCTTAGTAAACCATAGCTCAACTAATGAGGCTATCATGACACCGACTTAGATCCATATCTTGAATTCTTCTATTGAGATCACACTCTCAAGATCTTGATCATATCATATTCTTCTCTTCAACTCGATGATTTTGATGCCAATACTCAAGGTATATCTTTATCTTCATGGCATCCATACTTGAATCCAACACATGGACTACAAGCATGACCTATGGAATATACCTTCATATAAAACTCATTGAAAACATTAGTACATAGGGATTATCATTAATCACCAAAACCACACATAGGGGTAATTACCCTTTCACACATCCCGGTGGTATGACCTTGTTTCCCAACCCACCTTGTTTCAATTATCTTTGCTATGGAAGTTGTGTTCCCTCTAGTGTGTGTATTTGTATTCAAATGCAAATTTTAAGTATGCACACATCTAGGGGGAGCGCCTTTCATTTAAGGTGGCATTCGCCGGTTTCATTGCAAATCCTAATATTGTCATCTAACACCAAAAAGGGGGAGATTGAAAGAACATTATATAATCCCTAGTGTTTTGTGTGTTAGATAACAATATCAAGGATTATTTGATGTGTGTTGAAGTGTTGCAGCTCTCTCTGAGAAAAAGGGGGAAGGATTCTGCCTTTGGGGGGCGGATAATCCGCCCCTCCCTCTTCCCTAGCAGGTGCAAGCCCTAGAAGGGGGGCGGAGTTTTGGCCAGATTTTCCGGCCCCGCCGGATAATCCGCCCCTATGAGGGCCGGATTGTCCGCCCCCTTGCTCACCGCCAAGGCGCAAGTCCCAGAGAGGGGGCAGAGTGTTGGCCGGACTTTCCGGCCTGGCCAGATAATGCGCCCCAGGAGGGGGCCGGATTATCCGCCCCCCCCAAGATCTTCACCAAGTCACGCAGGCGCTAGCCCCAAAGAGGGGGCGGAGTTTCCCCCGGAGAATCCGCCCTTGGGACGGAGTTTCCCCAAGGGGCGGATAATCCACCCCAAAGTTGTTCAACAGCCAGATCTGGAGAGGGGGTATTTAATCCAGCCTTCCCCCTCCTGCCAGATCTCTTGATTCATTCGAATATGACGAGATCTGATCTGCAACCTTCATCCAAGAGAGCTCCACCTAGATCCACCCAAAGGCCCCGTCCCTTGGGGAATCGAAGGAGGAGAACTCGATCTTCATCATCAGCAATCAAGCTCTTCATCTCCTCTCCATTCATTTGGAGAACCACCGATCTAGTATTTCTTGCAAATACCTAGATCCTTGTTTTTGTTTATATTGATAAACCTTGTTCTTGTGGCAGCTTGTTGTCATCTCGGGAGCCCCCAATTCGGTTGTGGGTGTGTGCCCCGATAGTGTTGTAAAAGGCACCGGTTCCCGCCTCGAAGGGATCCAATAGTGGAGAAGGTGGATCAGGCCTCTCGTGGCGAGATCTATCGGAGAATAGGGTGAGGCCTATTGTGGCGTGGTGGTCTTAGAACCGCCCACCCCTCCAACGCAGATGTACTTCCCTTAACAAGGAAGGAACTACGGTAAAACAAATCCCTGTGTCTCCGCGTGCTCCACTACGGTTTCCTCGCTCCTATCTTTACGTGCTTAGTAGTGAGGGTTGCATATAGGGAAATTCTCGTAGTTGCATATCTAGAGAATTTACTTTGTGGCAAGCCTAAAATTGAAAAGGTATTAAAAATTGGTTAGCACCTATTCACCCCCCCTCTAGGTGCCCATACGATCCATTTCAAGGATGATAATTCCATCTTATTTGTTTGGGAAAATAATATTTTCTTTCTTTAGAACATAGATGATAATACACAACTTTGCAATTACTTTGATAAAGACTCATCAAAGGACATGAGCAAGTGATGAACTTGCCTTGTGACTACAAGGTAGTGAATTCAGATGCTTGCACTCGACCTTGAGCTTCTATTTCTACAAAACATCATTATTGCCCGATAAGGACAATATTTAAAGAAGCAATAATGAATATGCATAGTAATGTAATGTAATGTAATGCATCATTTATTATTTATCTTCTTTGTGTGTTTTACCCATCTTATTAAATTCTTCAATTCCTTTATTTAATAAAATAAAGTTGTAAATGGATAATTCATAAAATCTTGTAAATATTATTTTAATATTTTTGTGGTATAATATATTAGTATCAGAGATTAAAACTATTTTTTTTAATTTTAACTCCTATTATCATTTTTTTAAAATTCTCTTTAAGAATAATTATTTTAATTAAAAATATTTTATTTTGCTAATTTAAATAGCAATTTATTATTTTTATAAAATACTATAATTATTTAGAACGATAAAGGTGAATTTTATTTATTTTTAGGTATATTATTTATTTTTATAAAATTCCATAAGTTATATATATTATAAAAACAATTAACCTAAATTTATTCTATTAAAAATAGAATTCTTAATTTTATTGAGTAGCTGATATTTTTATGAACTCATGGATATATTATTTGTGTTTTGGGGATTTTTATTTAATTTCTTAGAGCTTATTTATTTCTAGGTTATTTTGGTCTTTAAATAATTATTTTTAATGATTTATTTAAAATCCTGGACCTAGCCCATTGGGCTAGCCTAGCCCTGACCCGGCCCATCTGAGTTGGGTCAAACACCTTGGCTCGCTCGATACTAGCTGATGGGATATGGGTAGACTACACTAGAGAAAATCAAAATTTTCTACCGCATAAACCAGGATTACTGTTGTCATAGATCACGGGATTACCACTAGACGCGCAGTTGCGGACCTTGATGAAGCGCGTCGAGGCAGTGCAGACGATCTATGTCTCCTCCTTGTTCTCGTCCCACGAGCAGCTCCCCTTGCGCGGCTCGTTCAAGCGCTACTGATGCAGCGCCTCCAAGGTATCCACACGTACAAATTATATCTTTGTGTTTATGATAAATGTTTACATTCATGCTATAACAGTATTAACAAGGAAACATTAATACTTGTGTGTTTTGTAAACTAAATTAGAGTCCCTAGTAAAGCCTCTTCATAATACTAGCTTGTTGGTTAATAAATGATTGTGGTTTCCCTATCATGAACATTGAGATGTTATTAACAACAAGATCATATCGTTAGGAGAATGGTATGATGGACATACTCCTATAGATAAGCGTAGCATAAAGATCAAGTCATTTTAATAGTTCAATTGCTATATGCTTTCTGATACATAGTAACCTAATTCCTTCGACCATGAGATCATGCTTATCACCATCACCGGAAGGATGCTTTGATGACATCAAACACCACACCGTAACTGGGTGGCTATAAAGGTGGCATTGAGTGTTCGGAAAGTATGGGTTGAAACACATGGATCAAGAGTGGGATTTGTCCATCCATATGACGGATAGATATATTACGGCCCTCTCGGTGGAATGTCATCCAATTAGCTTGCAAGCATGTGACTGGCTCACAAGGGATCACATATCACGGGAACGAGAAAAGAGTACTTATCGGTAACGAGGTTGAACTAGGTATGCAGAGATACCGATGATCAAAACCTCGGATAAGTAAACTATCGTGAGACAAAGGGAAATTGGTATCGTATGTAAGTGGTTCATTCGATCGCAAAGTAATCGTAGAAATATGTGGGAGCCATATGAATTTCCAGATTCCTCTATTGGTTATTGTTCGAAGAAGTGTCTCGATCATGTCCGCATAATTCATGAACCGTAGGGAGACACACTTAAGGATTCGATGTTGTTGAGTAGTTATGGAATGATGAGTAAGAGACCGAATGTTGTTCGGAGTCTCGGATGGGATCCGGGATATCATGAGGAGATCCGAAATGGTCCGGAGAATAAGATTCATATAAGGAAAGTCCTGTTTCGGGGTTGGAGAATGATTCCGGTGTTTTCATCGAGAATGTTCTAGAAGGTTCCGGAAGGTCCGGCACTCCGGAGGGGAAGGGTACATGAATGTGTCATAACAAGTTGGAATGGTTGCATCATGTACTAGGTGTCATCGCTGAGCAAAATAAAGGGATAAATCAAATCCTAGTTTGAAAAGTCAAACGGCAAGTTTGCTTGGTGGAGGGAGAGTAGGAAACCTACTTGGGGAGGAAGTCCTCCTCCCTCCACCGCCGGACAAGGAGGCCGAGTTGGGGGAGGACTCCCTCCTCCAAACCGGCGCCCTCCCACCTATATAAGGAGGGGCAGGGGTTCCCCTCTAGCCTACACCTCTCACCACCCAAACCCTAGCCCTAAGCCGCCGGCGCCACCACCCCCTGCTGTCGCCGCCTAGGGCACCACCAACTCGCCGAGTTGGGGTGAAACCCTAACCCTAGACGCCGACTAGGCTACTCCCTTGGTACCTCTAAACCCTAGATCGCCAAGGCCTCTCTCATAGTCCACCATACTCGCTCCGGCTTAAGGCGAAGCCCTGCGAGATCTCCCCTCTACTTCCGGTACCACGCCGTCGTGCTGCCGGAATCGCGAGGAGAGTGCTACAACCTCCGCTGCCTACTGGAACAAGGGAGAGGAAGGTCTTCATCGAGTACCGAACGTGTGACCGACTGCGGGAGAGATACCGGAATGCAGCGCCAGAAGGATCGTCTACACGATCTTGAGATCGGCAAGAGTACGACTACATCACCCACGAGAATCCGCTCTCGTTAAACACTTTCGAATCTTCGAGGGTGAGTTATTCTATCGACTCGTTGCTACAATCTAGTAGATAGATCTTGGCTTGTTTGTTTGTATGCGGTAGAAATTTTTTGTTTTCCATGCTACGAACCCCTACAGTGGTATCAGAGCCGTGTCTATATGTAGATTTGTTGCACGAGTAGAACACAATGGTCATTGTGGGCGGTGGTGCTTTTATTATCAATTGCTTCTTGTGTACTTTTCATCTTGCGGTATGATGGGATGAAGCGGCCCGGGCTAACCTTACATGACATCATTCATGAGACTTTCTCCACGCTCAACATGCAACTTGTATTGCATAAGTGGCTTTGCGGGTGTCTGTCTCTCCCATTATAGTATAGATCCAATTTACAACGGGCACTTGATAGTTCAAACATCAATGTTGTGGTTCTTGTTCATAAGTTAGAGCGACACTTATTTAAAGCCCCAAACCACGTAAAATATGCAAAGAAAATTAGAGGCGTTTAACTTTGTTTTGCAGGGGTGTGTTGTGATGTGATATGGCCATGATTGTGATTATATTTGATGTATGCAATGTTCCTTATTGTAAGTTGGCAACTGGCAGGAGCCATATGGTTGTCTTTAATTTCTGTTTAAGACCCGCGTGTCTATTCAAAGTAGTTGTAATAGTTGAAGCTGGTGGAAGACAATCATGGAGCAGCGTCATTGACCTTGATGCAATGCCGGTGATGATGGAGATCATGTTCGTGCTTGAAGATGGAGATAGGAAGCACAAAGAAGAAAGGCCATATCATATCACATATTATGAATTCCATGTGATGTTAATCCTTTATGCATCTTGTATTGCTTAGTTAACGATGGTAGCATTATAAGATGATCCCTCATGCACATAAATTTCAAGTTTTAAAGTGTTCATCCTTAGTAAGCACCGTTGCTAAAGCTTGTTGTTTCGAAACACCACGTGATGATCGGGTGTGTTAGATTCTGCAAGTGTATACAACGTGAGCAAGCCAGATTTGCTCATGCGGAAGCTAAGGTTTGATCTTGACGAGCCTAGCATGTACAGACATGGTCTCGGAACACGGATCACCGAAAGGTAAAGCATGAATCATATAGTAGATATGATGAACATGTCGATTGTTCGCCCTTGAAACTACATCAACTCTCGTGATGATCGGTTTTGATGTGGTGGATATGGTTCGTGTGATCACTAAAACAATGTGAGGGATATTGTTTTGAGTGGGAGTTCACCTAGATTAATATAACTATTAATTAGAACTCAATTTGTCATAAACTTAGTCTAAACTATTGCAAATATGTTGTAGATCAATGGCGGACCCTACCATCAATTTTAATGCATTCCTAGAGAAAGAAAAGTTGAAAAACAATGGAAGCAACTTCGCGGATTGGTTTCGCAATTTGAGGATTGTCCTCAATGCTGGTAATTTTACCTATGTGCTGGATGCACATTGGGTGACCCATACCTGATGCTACCGATGAAGTAAAGAATGTTTACCTCGCTCGGAAGAATCAAGACTCTACGATTCAATGTGCTATCTTGTATGGTTTGGAATCGGAGCTTGTAAAAGGTTTGAGAATTCAGACCCACGTGATATTGTCCGTGAACTCAAATTGATATTTGAGACTCACGCGCGTTGAGAGCTATGAGGCTTCGAAAAGTTCTTTAACTGCAAGATGGAAGAGGGCAGCTCCGTCGGTGAGCATGTGCTTAAGATGTAAGACCGGGCATGCAAACAAACTCCAAAGCTTGGGTATAGTGATTCCTAATGCTTTGGGGATTTACTGTCCTCCAATCACTACCACCAAGTTACAAGAACTTTGTGATGGACTACAATATGCAAAGCATGAACAAGCGGTGCTTAACTCTTCTCCATGTTAAAATCTGCAGAAGTGGAGATCAAGAAAGAGCACCAAGTGTTGATGGTCAATAAGACCACCAAATTCAAGAAAGGCAAGTCTAAGCAAAAGGGACACTTCAAGAAGGGTGGTAAGAAAGTTGCCGCACCGACGAAGAAGACCAAGACTAGACCTAAGCCTGATACTGAGTGCTTTTACTGCAAGGGAGAAGGTCACTGGAAGCAGAATTGCCCAAAGTACTTGGTGTATTTGAAGAACGGCAACATCAAGAAGAAAGGTATATCCGATATACATGTTATTGATGTGTATCTCACTAGTACTCGTAGTAGTGCCTGGGTATTTGATACTGGTTCGGTTGCTCATATTTATAACTCGAAACAGGTGCTGCAGAATAAACGGAAGCTAGCGAAGAACGAGGTGACGATGCGCGTAGGAAATGGATCAAAGGTTGATGTGATCGCGGTCGGCACGCTACCTCTCCATCTACCATCGGGATTAGTTTTATACTTAAATAATTGTTATTTGGTGCCTGTGTTAAGCATGAACATTATATCAGGATCTTGTTTATTGCAAGACGGTTACTTGTTTAAGTCCGAGAATAATGGTTGTTCGATTTATATGAGTAATATGTTTTATGCACATGCACCTTTGATAGATGGTCTATTCTTATTGAATCTCGATAGTGGAAATACACATATTAATAACATTGAAGCTAAACGTTTGAAATTGAGCGATAACTCGACCTATATATGGCACTGTCGTCTTGGTCACATTGAAGTGAAGCGTATGAAGAAAATCCATTCCGATGGACTTATTTAATCACTTGAAAGATGCGAAGCATTTCTGATGGGTAAAATGACTAAGACTCCATTTTCTGGTATGATGGAGCGAGCTACGGACTTATTGGAAATCATACATACCAATGTATGTGGTCCGATGAGTGTAGCATGACGCGGTGGTTATCGTTATGTTCTTACCTTCACGGATGACTTGAGTAGATATGAATATATCTATTTCATGAAACATAAGTCCGAAACTTTCGAGAAGTTTAAGGAATTTCAAAGTGAGGTGGAGAATCAACGTAACAAAAAAATTAAATTTCTACGTTCTGATCGTGGAGGTGAATATCTAAGTTACGAGTTTGGCGAGCATTTGAACAAATGCGGAATACTTTCACAATTGACACCGCTGGGAACACCACAGCGTAATGGTGTGTCCGAACGTCGTAATCGAACTCTCTTAGATATGGTTCGTTCTATGATGTCACTTACAGATTTACCGCTATCATTTTGGGGTTATGCATTAGAAACAGCCGCATTCACTTTAAATAGGGCACCATCTAAATCCGTTGAAACGACACCGTATGAATTATGGTTTGGGAAGAAACCTAAATTGTCGTTCCTTGAAGTTTGGGGTTGCGAAGCCTATGTAAAGAAGTTACAGCCGGACAAGCTTGAACCCAAAGCGGAAAAATGCGTCTTCATAGGATACCCAAAGGAAACTATTGGGTATACCTTCTATCATATATCCGAAGGCAAAATCTTTGTTGCCAAGAATGGATCCTTTCTAGAGAAGGAATTTTTCTCGAAAGAAGTGACTGGAAGGAAAGTAGAACTCGACGAGGTTATCGAACCTTGTTAGACCCCTCCTTTATAAGGAAAGGATCCCTGTGATTGCAATGCTAGTCCCTGGATCAATGCTAGCATCCACAGTTTAAGATGAAGTACACAGATACAAAGGTCGTTTATTACATTCATTCCAGAGATAAAACATAGTCTTTTACAACTCAGGGCCATAGGCCTAATACAAGAGTTTAAGGAATAAGTAAATAAACATAAGTCTTCATCTTCATGTGCCACAGGCAAGCATGTTGAGTGTAGACTCATGACTCCTACTCATCATCGGAGTAACCTGCAACATCACAAGTTACAGCCATAGAGGGTCAATACTTTGGAATAGTATTGGCAAGTGATACCTTAGTATATTTTAAGTGGACTATATTACTATATGCATTTGGCTAAGTGTAGTTTGGCTTGCTTTGCTTGAAGATAGGTTTTACCTATTAGTTGAAATCACTAAGTTTTTCTTTATCAAAACTTCCCAAGAAACCACCAATAGACATTGGGGTCCTTCACCCTTGTTCACCCACAAATTTTACTTTAGAAGTTGGAGTGATGAGATTCTTGTAGCTTCCATGTCTTGATGCTCAATTTGTCCATTGCCTTGGACTAGGCTAAGTACTTAGGTTTTCCATCTGCAGAGGTGGTGCACTTTCCCCACAAGACTTGGTTTCCCAAGACAGGACCTTTCAGAAGCCTTTCCTTAGTCAAATGGACGCGCTCCAACCTATCATCCCAACTACCACCAGCTGTCCAAATGACTAAGTTCTAGCAACCTATATGATCAAGGCAGAGCCCATATTGCCAAGTGGTTGCACTGTAAGCTTTCTCAACACTTGGCCTCCAAATCCCTTGTGCTGGGTGGCTTACCACAAGTGAGATACACAACCCAAGTCCATGGCCTTGTGTAACCACTCAACATAACCCATTCCTTCCATTCCACCCAGGAGGTTCATTTGACTTAGTGGTTTTATTAGGAAAGTATAAGTCTCATGACTTAGAAATATTTTCACCATAGTAAGTATAGATTTTCACCAACCCTTGTTTGATAAATAGCTAGGCTAAGCATGGTAAGATAACTTAACTTAGGAAAATTCCTTAGCAATTCTACAATTCTACACTACTTAGGGTTTCCCAACTTAGCTTTAGGCAAAAATAGCATGCAAGACTTAGCAAAATATCTAATGCTAGTACAAAACATAGGATGGAAATATTCATGAAAATATCACTTGGCTTGGTAGTGGGGAGAGTAGCACTCTTCACAATCACAATCACTAGCAAAATCTACACAAAAAATTATAGCATACAATTACACACAATTATATACAACCAAAAATAATATGAATGTATGCATGCAAGAATTTACCAAGTGGTGATTTTGAAAATTCTACCAAGCATGCACATGTTTACGAACCTTAACCAGTCACAAGTTTGCCAACTAAACTTATTTGGCACCAATACAATTTACCAAAATAAATCTATACTTAAAATAGCCCTAAACATGTTCTACAAATAAAGTCATTCTAACTGTTACTATTTGTTAAACAAATTGGATATTCAGAAAGGTCTTGTTTCACTGAATCCAACGGTATAAAGTTTGTAAAATTCTAACGTGGCATTCAAAAGTTATAGCAGTTTGAAGTTTGGATCTAAATCTGATTCAAATTTCTGTTTTTGAATTATCCCTAGCCACGTGTCGCAGCCTCACTGGCGCGTACCGATTCGGTTGGATCGTGCTCTGTGGACCGCAGGATCTAAGTGGGATCTGGCGGCTCAGATGCGCGCTTACCCCTTCGTTTAAAATTCTATCCTAGCCCTACGATACAGATCCAACGGACCAAATCATCAAGCCACAAACTGGCGGTGCTAGCGGCGTTGTCCGGCGGCGGCGCGTCTGACTACGGTGGCGCCGGTGCTCTAGGTCGTCCGGGGAAGCACGAAAGCGCTTACCAGGACCGCGGTGGCGTGCTGAAGCTCGAGGTGGCTCTGGTTTGTCAAGGGGCGTGCTGACGCGGTGACGATTCCTCGTCGGAGTTGAGTCTGGCGACAGGTGGTTCTGCTCGAGGTCGAAGGCGACGTTGCCGATCTCTAGAAGGCAAACGGAGAGTGTAGTCAGGTGCAGAATATCACGGGGAATACGCGCGTGTGAAAGACAAGGCTTGGGGCGGTCTGGTCTTACCACCGGAGGTCGTCGGAGTTGATGCCGAAGATGGTGGCGGCCAGTCGTCGACGATGCTGGATCTATAGGTCATGCGAAGGTAAGTGGGGTGTGTCAGTAGATGCGCTGAGACTCACTGGACAAGACAGCATGAATGAGAGGCAGAGGGGAACACGAGACTCACCGGAATTCGCCGGTGCGATGCCGGAGACAGCGGGTTGCAGAGAGCAATGCGCACAGCCTGCGTTTGGGGTTTGGGGAGAAGAGAGGGGCGAGGGGTTTATAGCCTGCTCATGAAGCGAGAATCACTCGTGCCTTAACACGAATTTAAGCGGCGTAATCAATCAGGAAACGGCCGCGTCGATTTGGGGACGAACAGGTCGTGGGGGGGTGGAGACGACGATGCTCGGGTGGGCCGCGGTTGTCAGCGAGAGAGGGAAGTGGAAGCGGGTCCCCTCTGTCAGTGAGTTGGTGGGTGCGAGAGTGGGTAAAGAAAACGGTTCTCGGGGTGTGCACTACTGGGCTAGTCTGGGCCGTGTTGGGCTGGGTCGGCCAGATTGGCTGGTTTGGTTATTTTTTTTTCTTCTTAATTCCTTTTCTTTTTCAGATTGAATTTCTAGAAATGGTTTTTAAACCCAAATTCAAATCTGTTTGAATCCAAAGCTTTACAGGACTTTTGTACAATAAATCTTGCTCTTAAATAGGTGTTAAACACATCTGGACAATTCAGAACACCTGGGTCATTTTGAAAATAAAATAAACTATGCCTTTATGAGAGGTGATAATAGGCATAGGATTTGTTTTAATTCATATTTTGCTTTTGATATTTTGTTCAATCTTTTGAGACCACTTAAGTTTGGGTTCAAACATACTGAATGAATAACAGCATCTTTCCCAAAAGCATGTAGCACAAAGGCTAGGGTTTTCATACATAAAATAATGAGCCACAAATGCCCCTGTTTCTGAAATGATTTTGAGAAAAACCCTAAATGATGTTGAATGCAAGGATGATATGAAATGAGTTTGGAATATGAATTTAGGGATTTTACAAACCTTCTCTCAAACTTGCGAGTAGCGCAGCACCGGAAGAAGTTCCCGTGGTGCCTGCACCAATAAGAGAGGAAGCTAATGACGATGATCATGAAACTTCGGTCGAAGTTGCTACAGAGCCTCGCAGGTCAACGATAACTCATAACACTCCTGATTGGTATGATCCCGTTATGAGTGTCATGTTGGTGGACAACACCGATGACCCTGCGACATATGAGGAAGCTATGATGAGCCCATATTCCAATAAATGGCAAGAAGCCATGAAATCCGAGATTGGATCCATGTACGAAAACCAAGTATGGACTTCGGTGGACTTACCGTATGGCCGGAAGGCTGTCGAGAACAAATGGATTTTCAAGAAGAAAACATATGCTGATGGTAATGTTACTTTCTATAAAGCTCGACTTGTCGCAAAAGGGTTTCGACAAATTCAAGGAGTTGACTACGATGAGACTTTCTCACCAGTAGAGAAGCTAAAGTCTGTAAGGATTTTGTTAGCAATCGCTGCATATTATGATTATGAGATATTGCAGATGGATGTCAAAACAGCGTTCCTCAATGGAGACATTGATGAAGAGTTGTATATGATGCAACCCAAAGGTTTTATCGATCCTAAATATGCTAACAAGGTATGCAAACTTCAACGGTCCATATATGGATTGAAGCAAGCATCCCGAAGTTGGAATCAACGTTTTGATAAGGTAATCAAAAGTTTTGGTTTTATACAAACTTATGGAGAAGCTTGTATTTACAAGAAAGTGAGTGGGAGCTCTGTAGCATTCTTAATACTATATGTAGATGACATATTGTTGATTGGGAATGATGTAGACCTTCTTAATAGTGTCAAGGAATATTTGAATAATAGTTTTTCAATGAAAGATCTTGGCGAAGCAGCTTACATATTAGGCATAAAGATTTATAGAGATAGATCGAGACGCCTAATATCATTGTCACAAAGTACATATTTAGACAAAATTCTAAAGAGGTTTGGAATGGAAGATAGCAAGAAATGGTTCTTGCCCATGTTGCCCAATACGACCTTGAGTAAAACTCAAAGTCTTGCAACGGCAGAAGATAGAGAAAGGATGAGTAAGACTCCCTATGCCTCAGCCATAGGATCTCTAATGTATGCCATGCTATGTACTAGACCCGACATTGCATATGTTGTTAGTTTGACTAGCAGATATCAAAGTGATCCAGGAGTGGATCATTGGACAGCGGTCAGAAACATCCTTAAGTACTTGAGAAGAACTAAGGATATGGTTCTTTCTTATGGAGGTGATGAACAACTCGTTGTTAATGGTTACACCGATGCTAGTTGGAACACCGATCCGGATGATTCTAAATCTCAATATGGATACGTATTTACTTTGAATGGTGCAGCAGTTAGCTGGAGGAGTGCAAAGCAAAGCGTTGTGGCGAGATATTCAACTGAATCGGAATACATAGCTGCTTCGGAGGCTTCACAAGAAGCGATATGGATGAAGGAGTTCATTACAGAGCTCGGTGTGGTTCCAAGTGCGCTCGACCCAATGTCTATCTACTATGATAACATGGGCGCCATAGCCAATGCGCGAGAACCAAGGTCACACAAGAAGCTGAAGCACATCAAGCTACGTTTTCACACTATTAGAGAACATGTCCAAGATGGTGACATAAAGATTTGCAAAGTACACACAGATCTGAATGTGGCGTATCCGTTGACTAAACCTCTCCCGAGGGAAAAACATGACCAACACCAAACTGCCATGGGTGTTCGGTATATTACCATGTAATCTAGATTAGTTGAATCTAGTGCAAGTGGGAGACTGTTGGAGATATGCCCTAGAGTCAATAATAAATGTAGTTATTATTATATCTTTGTGTTTATGATAAATGTTTACATTCACGCTATAACAGTATTAACAAGGAAACATTAATACTTGTGTGTTTTGTAAACTAAATTAGAGTCCCTAGTAAAGCCTCTTCATAATACTAGCTTGTTGGTTAATAAATGATTTTGGTTTCCCTATCATGAACATTGAGATGTTATTAACAACAAGATCATATCGTTAGGAGAATGGTATGATGGACATACTCCTATAGATAAGCGTATCATAAAGATCAAGTCATTTTAATAGTTTAATTGCTATATGCTTTCTGATACATAGTAACCTAATTCCTTCGACCATGAGATCATGCTTATCACCATCACCGGAAGGATGCTTTGATGACATCAAACACCACAACGTAACTGGGTGGCTATAAAGGTGGCATTGAGTGTTCGGAAAGTATGGGTTGAAACACATGGATCAAGAGTGGGATTTGTCCACTGACGAATAGATATACTCTAGGCCCTCTCAGTGGAATGTCATCCAATTAGCTTGCAAGCATGTGACTGGATCACAAGGGATCACATATCACGGGAACGAGAAAAGAGTACTTATCGGTAACGAGGTTGAACTAGGTATGCAGAGATACCGACGATCAAAACCTCGGAAGTAAACTATCGTGAGACAAAGGGAAATTGGTATCGTATGTAAGTTGTTCATTCGATCGCAAAGTAATCGTAGAAATATGTGGGAGCCATATGAATTTCCAGATTCCTCTATTGGTTATTGTTCGGAGAAGTGTCTCGATCATGTCCGCATAATTCACGAACCGTAGGGAGACACACTTAAGGATTCGATGTTGTTGAGTAGTTATGGAATGATGAGTAAGAGACCGAATGTTGTTCGGAGTCTCGGATGGGATCCGGGATATCACCAGGAGATCCGGAATGGTCCGTAGAATAAGATTCATATAAGGAAAGTCCTGTTTCGGGCTTGGAGAATGATTCCGGTGTTTTCATCGGGAATGTTCTAGAAGGTTCCGGAAGGTCTGGCACTCCGGAGGGGAAGGGTACATGAATGTGTCATAACAAGTTGGAATGGTTGCATCATGTACTAGGTGTCATCGCTGAGCAAAATAGTGGGATATATCAAATCCTAGTTTGAAAAGTCAAACGCCAATTTGAAAAGTCAAACGGCAAGTTTGCTTGGTGGAGGGAGAGTAGGAAACCTACTTGGGGAGGAAGTCCTCCTCCCTACACCGCCGGCCAAGGAGGCCGAGTTGGGGGAGGACTCCCTCCTCCCAACCGGCGCCCTCCCACCTATATAAGGAGGGGCAGAGGGTGCCCCTCTAGCCTACACCTCTCACCATCCAAACCCTAGCCCCAAGCCGCCGGCGCCACCACCCCCTGCTGCCGCCGCCTAGGGCACCACCAACTCGCCGAGTTGGGGTGAAACCCTAACCCTAGCCGCCGGCTAGGCTCCTACCTTGGTTCCTCTAAACCTAGATCGCCAAGGCCTCTCTCATAGTCCACCATACTCGCTTCGGCTTAAGGCGAAGCCCTGCGAGATCTCCCCTCTACTTCCGGTACCACGCCGTCGTGCTGCCAGAATCGCGAGGAGAGTGATACAACCTCCGCTGCCTACTGGAACAAGGGAGAGGAAGGTCTTCATCGAGTACCGAACATGTGACCGACTGCGGGAGCGCTGCCGGAACGCAGCGCCGGAAGGATCGTCTACACGATCTTGAGATCAGCAAGAGTACGACTACATCACCAACGAGAATCCGGTCTCGTTAAACACTTTGGAATCTTCGAGGGTGAGTTCTTCTATCGACTCGTTGCTACAATCTAGTAGATAGATCTTGGCTTGTCTGTTTGTATGCGGTAGAATTTTTTTGTTTTCCATGCTACAAACCCCTACAGCTGGGTGGAATGGTCTAACCTTGATCAGCTCGCCCCACCCTCTCTAATATAGACGTCCCTAGTGGGCTTCTACATTAGCAGCCCATTAGTAGTCTAAGCCTGGTATAATTCGGATCCAATCCTCGTTAGGCTTCCAGCCCCTTAAGTGTGTGACCCTATAGGTTCATATACGTATAGACATGACACGAATACACTTATTCTGTCAATAGTTCGTAGCGGCCTCTAGCAAGACGTGGCAACTCCTAAACGCATACAAAGATCATATCGAACGAACCATCACAAGGTTCAGTACATGTCTTTCCCTTTGCCTTACGATATTTGGTCTAGCTCCAAGCTGACCTCCCTTTCTTGATACTGTGATTCAGAATCTCTTTACTAGGTTAACTCTTAACCATATGTAGCACGACCATGCATTTCTGGATCCGATCACTCGAGGGGCCCAGAGATATCTCTCTCAAGTAGAGAGGGGCAAATCCCATCTTGATTTACCATGCCTTGCAGCATGTTTCAGGAGAAACCTGAAAGCTACCTTTATAACTACCCAGTTATGAAGTAGCGTCTGATAGCCCCAAAGTATGTCGATCCACATCTCAAGTACATGCGACAATCTTAGGTCTAAGGACAAAACATGCACGATGTGTAGAGAGAGAGAGCTACAACTAATTGCCAGTCTCAAGTTGGGTCAGTCCAACCCCATGTTCATAACAACATCATTGGTTTGACATCTCCATGTCTATGACTTGCGAAACATAGTCATCAACCAATCGATGTGCTAGTCTAATATTCACATGTGTCCTCACATGAACTCCAACTAGGGACAACTATTAAATAAACATACAAGTAAAGAGTTTCACAAACAATTCACATAATTGCCAATCAATACAAGTTGCCTGATATGGATATTCAAGGAACATTACAATAACTCATGGATACATAAGAAATATAATCATCTCTATGATTGCCTCAAGGGCATATTTCCTTCACTAGCCAGTATCGACCCAGTACCCCTCTCCCTCTCTCATGCGCCCTCATGTTTTCGTCTATCGCTCCTAGCCATGGCGATGTGGTGCCGCCGCTGCTGTTGCCCTGCGATTCCGGCTACCTCTGGCCTCTCCGGCCGCCGCCATGATGCGAGACGAGATGGTCAATGATGTTCCGTCGATTGGTCCAGCGTGATTTGGTGTTAGGGATCTCTCCCAACCATGCTGCCTCCACCCCGAATCCTAGGGTTCGGTGGTTGTTGGCGATTCGGTGCTCCACCGTCCCTGTGGTGCTGCTCTGATTCTCTGGTGGCTTTGTGGTGCAGCCAGCGCCGCTTGTGTGGCTGTAGCCGTCGTGCTTGTGGCTTGGCACGCTTCGGCGCTCCCCGTGCCGCCGTGTGTATGTTCGTCGGTTGTTCTGCTTCCTCTTCTAAAATTCAGCGATGACCACAGGTGAGTTATTCTCTTCTCCCTCGTGTTCTTTGTCCTACCATGATACCCTATGTTGTGATTGCTAAGTATGAACCCTAATTATGCTGCCACTATACTAGGGTTCATCCCTCCGTGTTAGGGTTCATCCCATAATAACATGTTGATTTGAGGTGCTTACCTACTAATTCTAGTTGTGTAGGATTCACTGCTATGCTATGAACTTGGTGTTGACAGTGGTTCCTAGCAGTAGGCTGTTATCTGATCTTTTCTTACTATATTGAATTGGATTGATGATACTATGGTTATTATCTAAATTATTATATGTTCTCTGGTTCTAGTTAATATGCTTTGGTATGAAATAATTGGGATTGATTATCTAATCCAATTACTTTCTGATAATTTCTAATGATATATTATATAGATGACAAAAATGATTCCTGATAGTTTATCTTGGGAAAATGATTAAGTATGAGAGGATTAAGCTATTTGGATTGTTAATATATGGATTTCTTCCAGATATGGTCACTGTGACACCATCAATTGATTGGTACACAATCCCTGTCTGCTGCTAGGCTTTGCATGAACTCTAGTTTAAATTAATTGTAAGCTTGGAAAAGCTTCTATCAACTACAGAGCTATACACCATATATATTTTAGTCTATGGTGCTAGTATGAGACTTTGCTGGGTAAAAACAATGTTTTTACCTGCTGCCTCCCCTTTCAAAAATATTATGATGGATAGTTGATAAGTATGATTCCTATATTGTTTAGGAAAATGATTGGATAAACTTGGTAAGAGTAGTATGGTTGATTCTTGTTGTATAAGATAAAGTGGTAAGATGGATTCATTTCTGAGCTGCTACTTTCCAAAAAATGTTCCCAGTAGTGGTTCTTCCATGAATTCCTTTGTATCTAGTTGTAATACTAGAAAGTTACATCCAAGATCAGTGATGCAAAGGCTGAGATCTTGGTTATGGTTTGTAAAGATTTATCATTGGTTTTTAATCTTTCTTCTAGGATGGATATATGCCTCACTTGGGTGTTTTCTGAGAAGAACAAGTATAGGAAAACTCATGTTCCTATGAGATAGATAAGATCAATAGAGTGATGGTCTTTTCTAAATCTTACCACACAGTTGTTGTTGTGATGGTTGTTCTTTCTTGCTTGCTTTTGGAGCTAGGATTACTCCCTTGACCTTGTCCTGCACTTCCTAGTACTTGTCCTGCTCCTCCTAGATCCAGTGAATTGCTGCTTGGCCTTGCTATCCTAATAGACCACACCCTCCATTAGGTCACCATCCTGTGGATGATCTAGTTGGTTTTCTAGGTAGATGGTTGTAACACCCTTGGATCGGCCCTATGCAAGTTTCAGCGATTCCTGCCGAACCCGCATAGAAACGATTCAAAGGTGCCCACCAGGCACTTTCGTGCGGGTGGAAAACAAAGTAATATCATTACACAATAGTCATCGATGGAACCCACAGAACAGATATATACAACACGACTCCATGAGTCAAGAATACAGATATACAATACAAAGATCCAAATCACCCTGAAAACGATACAGCGTCCATGTACACACAAGATGCAAATTGGGCTAAGAGCCCTGAAGAATAACCAATGGCGTCCATAACCCTGCCCAGGCCAAGCCGGAAGGGTAACCCTACTAATGACGCCGATCTCAAAACCTGCTCAAGCAAAAGGGGTGCCAACAAAGGGCAAAGGAAAAAAGAGAGCGGTCAGTACTGAGGCCAGTACACGGCGAGTCTTAGAATTCGCGGTCCTCGCCTACATAGGTATGGTGGACTGAAGTGGCAATGCAACATGCACTAAATAACCTATAGAGACTCAAAACAACTATCGTCAATCAGAGAAAGATGAGAAAGACCTATTCGGATCCAACCTGATACTACCACCAAACATACCCATCCTAGTATTTCCCCCTCGAGACCAAACGAGGAAGTCAAGCCGAGGAAACTCACATGGTTGGCAGTGTTTATTCATTATTTCGATGGTGGTTATCCAACTTACTAGTCATATCAGATACAAGCCATATTATAACAGTAAAATTTAGTTATAGTTGACTATGATCGAGAACTGTGCTCCAAGCCGTCCATAACTGCGGACACGAATTTTCGAAAAGATTTAACCCTGCAGGGGTGCACCAAAGTTTCCACATGCACCTACTATTGGGGATATGCTATATGGGTATCCTCATAGCATGTATCTTATCCGGATAACCCGGGTGGCCCACAGTTGGTAGCATGGCCCATGGCCTGCTGGGCGGCCCAGTTAGATGGATCCAGAAGGGAGGCCTATGCCGGATAAATGAAGGCTATGGTGGAGTCACCAGCGTACCCGGAGCCTTGGAGTGCAAGACACGCTAGACTAGTAATAGACCGTCTAGGACTCTGTAACCTGTCCGGCTAGGACTTTTCCCTGTAACCCTAGGACCTGGCGACTATATAAGTCGGGCCTATGGGAGCCTTTAGGGCACAACCTAGTATCGATTGACATACACCTGGCACAGCGAGCCTATCTCTATAACTTGGCGTATTGCCATTATAGTGATTTATAGCAGGAGTAGGATTCCGCCACCGTTGTGGGATCTGAACCTGGGTAAGCTGTGTTACCTCGTACCCGTCAACCATCTTCCTTCCCCCACGTCTCTAAACACGCACTGTGAGGACCCCTCCATGGCGTACTCGTCGGCAATACCACGACAGTTGGCGCCCACTGTGGGGCAAGAGGCGCTTCAGGCTCTTCAGCGGGCAAGGACTGAGATCTTCGCAGGAATCGGCGAAACCGTAGCCATCTATCGTGTTATCTTCTCCGGCAATGTTCTGATCGTCCCTCCCGATGAGTTCTGGATCCTAGCGAAGACGAACCCTACATGGTGTTCGATCGTTCCTATCGGAGACATTCACCTCTTCATTGGGAAACCAACTCCGGCACTAGTTCCCTGGGAGTCGGAGGAGCACCAAGACCCGCACGGACCGCCTACGGGCAGGATACATTTGCAGAAGGATCGATGTCGGATCTCTCTTCGGAGATTGCCGAAAAAGATCGGAAAAATTCAAGGCCCACCCAAACCGCCCCTGTGCAGGATATAACGGTGGAAGATCACTGCAGGTCCGCCGGCTTCATCCGTGTGTCTGGACAGCAGAGATCCAAGTTCGTCGGCGTGGTTACCATCTTTGATCTGGCGCGTTGCGTTCAGAGAGAGGGCGAAAACCCCCGCGATTACCTTGCTAGGTGGCTCCGTATACAAGCCAACCTAGCACATTACCCTAATGACGATGCCATGTATCACTTTGTGGAAGGACTGGACCATGGCACGCTTCTCCGGCATTCTCTAAGGCGGCAGCAGGCTTCGGGACATCTCACCTTCGAAAGCATGGTAAACACCGTCAAAAACTATGCGGAGACCGAAGAGGTAGCTCAGACAGCGCTTCGCTCATTGACGGAGCCCCTCTGGCCGCCATCACCACAGTTGCACCACCACCTCCAGTCATCGTCGCTGCTATTGCACCTCCACCCTCCGTCGTCGAGGAAGTCCTGGCACCTTCTGACTCTGTGATTGACACGCTATACGCTGACTTTAGTGCAGATTCAGAGGAGATAGATTTTAGTCCAGAGGAGCTGGACTCCGCCATGCAGGAGATGGAGGAGGAGTACACGCGCGACGAGCAAGCCAACAATGCTGTCATGTCTCGAGAGGTGTTCGTCACCATTGGGACAGCGATGGATGAAGATCAGCCCGGACGAGCTCTGCCTACATCTCTGGACAAAGGGAAGGGACCACCTGTTTCTGCCGACAATGATCGCGCAAAGGTCATGCCCCCTCCGCCTAACCCAGTGCAACAGCCGCAGGAACTCGATACTGGCCCGAGCAACAACAACAGCACAAACTTGTCGCCCCCAACATATACGTCTGCTATTGCCCAAGTTACTCCAGCTGATAGAGTGATGTACGGAAATCTCCTCGTCGAGCCACTGACCGTAGCTCATATCCGGAACATGAACCAGCTTGACGAGAAGCGCCATCAGCTACTAGAGGAAGCGCATGCCATCGCGGAGCAAGGCGCAAAACTAGATCGAGATCTGGTCAACACACAGAAATCCATAGAGAAATCTAGAGCAATGGAGGCCCGAGTACAAGACTCTGCTGCAGCAGCAGAAGGACAAGAAAGCTCTGGCTCGCATCATCAACGATCCTGGTGTGCAGCGAAACCTAGGATGGGCTCCCTCGAAGCCGGCACAGGCCAAGCCATACATTGACAGTGAAGGCAAGCAAGTGATGCCCACTCCTCTCCTCAACCTCGCCGTCGCCAAGACCCTTCTGGAGCAAGATAGATCGCCTAAGGCGGTGGACCAGGTCTATGACATAGTGGCCAAGGCGGTAAAATAGTAGGAAAAGGCCACCTCTCAGAGCCTTGATCTGACCCAGTGCTTTGCTAGTCCAGCCAGTATAAGCCGCTAAGGGACAAATCTCCTCTTGATGTCGGGTCCCAGACGCTTTCATCAGAACGAAGACGGAGGGATGCGCGCAATAGGAAGGATTCTATCCCCATATCCTCCGACCATGGAGGTAAGTCCCAACCTCGTCGTCCATCGCCACCGCCCCGCTCACCCCAACATAGCGAAGACACCAAGGCTCACCGTCGTACGGATATGCCCCCGCCAAGGCAGGGCGGCATCGTCATCCGCGATAACACGGAGCAGACCCGTCATGATGGAGAACGCAACCAGGGGCACAAGGGCAGGTCGCGCCATGACCCTCCGCATACGAAAAGCAACCGCGACAAGAGTGAGGCATCACAGGAGGGTAACAGCAAGAGGGCTAACCCACCGCTACCTCCGCCTCCATTGCCACCTAGAAGTCACCATGACGGAGGGGGCCCACGTCATTCACGCAGCCCATCCCCTGTTGATAAGACGAAAAGAAGCCCAGAGCCATACGACGCACGTTCACGGATAGACAAGATCCACGAGGCCCAGGAAGGACCATACATGGGACCACGTTGCTTTGGACGTGCGATACGGTCCGCAACTTACCCCAAAGGTTTCCGGATTGACAAGACCATCAAGCCCTATGACGGCACCGCTAAACCAGCTACATGGCTTCAGGACTACGGCAACACGGTGGAGATCGACGAGGGTAACCCCAATGTCGCAGTCAAGTACCTCCCACTGATGTTGGCGGGCATGGACCGTCAATGGATTGATGACTTGCCGGAGAAATCCATCTGCAATTGGTTGGACATGCAAGAAGCGTTCACCAAGAATTTCGAGGGTACGTACAAACGTCCCTGCACTGTTGGCGATCTACATCGGTGCGTGCAAGAGAATGACGAGACATCTTGCGCCTACCTCTCCCGCTGGCTGGATATGAAAAATTCCTGCGCAGGAGTGCACGCTCAGACCGCCATGGCCGCCTTCATCGATGGGTTGGAAAGGGGCATGTTGCTCCGACATAAGCTGAAGTGCTTGCAGGACAATCACCACCTAGACTTGAATCAGATGATTCAGTTGGCCAGTGAGTTCGCAGCTGCCGATGACGATGCTCGCGGCTCTCTGCCGGCAACGGCCGTTCCAACTCAAGCTCAGAGGAACAACAACACAAAGTGGAAAACCGCTCCAGAAGAAAAGCAAACTCCCGACATGGTCGCTATGACCTTCGTAGGACGAGGTGATGGCGGACAACGTGGTCGAGGATGGGGAGCTGGTCGTGGGCAACAGCGAGGAAGTGAAACTACCTCGGCAGCGCTCCGCGTTCCCCAAACCTACAAAGAGTACCACGATATGCCGTGCCTCGTACACATCGATGTCAACTGCAAGGCCACCCATACCAATTGACACAGCAAGTTCGTCAACGACCTCAAGGAGGACCCGAAGTCCGGCTACAAGCAAAGTCGGAAAAACAGACCATGAGGCAAGGGCAAGAGGAAGAAGGAGGAGGAGTCTAAGGATTCAAGTGACATGGATGAGGATGTTGACCCCAAGCACGCCGCCAAGAACGACGGCAAAGGCAAGAACCCCTTCGAGAAGAAGGCGGCAGTTTTTCATACTTTCCTTGGCACCCCCACCGTCCGACAACAGAAGACCTCTATGAGGATACTGATGGCTACTCTACCCCCAGTTCCCTAGTTCCTGCGCTGGTCGGAGATTCCAATTACTTGGGACAGGAAGGATCACCCAGACCTCATCCCTACGGAGAACCAATACGCCATGGTCATCAACCCTTTGATTGACGGCAATGAGTTCACCAACTGTATGGTGGATAGTGGAAGCAGCATCAACATCATGTACCTGAATACACTGAAAGGAAATATAGCAACGCCATACGGCAAGATTCAAATGACCTAGATAGGTATAATATTTTAGGATAATTCCTCATACAACACACATCAGAGTATCAAGCGGAAGCGGCAAAACAAAGTCCGAATGCGGACAAGAAGCAAATCGGCATAAGATGCCATAGAAGTAAGCACATCCGCCACAGATCTCACGGATCCCGTTCCGGAATCTCTACACCGAGCGATCGTTGCCCACATCATGCCTCTTCCACCCGATGCTTAGTCTGCGAGGGTACATTCATCTGAACCAATAATTTATCGTGTGAGACCCTAAGGGTACTCAGCAAGTCTTAATGCCTCTAAAGGGGACACAACCTGGGGTGACGCAATTGCAGCGAAAGATAAACCCTAGCAGTTCTACAGATAACCGCTAACCATCCGCCTAACCAATGATAGACAGATGTCCGTGAATTAAGGACAACAGTTATAACAGTAATTTCATCAGATCCATCCTCCTCCTCGCTTACCAACGAGGAAGCGGACGAACAACCCCCATCCGTTGGCAGTTTTATTAACCATTCCATGAGTATTGCACTATTTACTAGTCACTTTACTTAGTCAGATTAAAGCGGTACTTTAGTTATGCTTGTCTATGATCGAGAAACTGTGCTCCAAGTCGTCCATAACCGCGGACACGGCTTTCAGAAAGTTTTACCCGGCCGGGGTGCACCAATAGCAACACACGCTCGATCAACCTCGGAAAAACCAAATCAAAACCCAACGAGGCCTTCACGACAAAGCAATCACAGGATTTAGAAATATTTCAGGGGGCCACCCCATTAAGCTACCCGCAACGAAGTAAGCAAGCTCCGAGACGGACTCAAGGTTTGGGTATCTTTTGTGAGCATCGGGAACCCAAAAGCTGGGCTTGTCGACACCGCGAATCGTGTCCGATCCTAAACGATGCAGTGCTATCATCGCACAATTTAAATAAAACAGTAGCATGGCATAAGTACAGGATAGTAAATAAAACCTCAAACTAGTTTGTGGCCCCAAGAAATATGATGAATCAAGCTCGCTCGGGGTCCCATATACCTCCGGATGTGGATAGCGCGATAAATCAAGGCAGTATCAAGTACTCGGGGTCCCACGGACACAAGTGAGCGGAAAAACCAAATAGCAGATGTTGCTCACCGTGCCACTTTCATTAGTTATCCCATTACTACTCGGGTTAAGTTGTTTAGGTACCTCGTTATCCATCGACACTCACATACCCTACATCTTTGTTCTCGACTCGCATGGCTCAAACAACTCTGTAGTAATGGCTCATGGGATGGAGGAACAAGCTCGGTGGGGTTTAAAGTAAAGGCTATGCAATACTTGGGATTCAATTTAATGCAATCGCGACTCAATGATGCAGGAATAAGATAGGGCGATGAGTCGTATGTATGCAAGCATGTGGAAGTGCTTGCCTGGCAACTCAGTTGAAGCGAGAGACGGATCTGGGTAGTGCTCCTGGTTCTCTTGATATATCCCCTGCTCAGCGTCTATTCGAAAGAAGAACCAAACAAGCAAGGGCCAACATAAATAAAGTGCACAAGCATAGGAATAAAATGCGACAAGAAAACAATCATGCCATGATGAATGATGCACAAGTTGCATGGCAATAAGTAGCATGGCATGGGTGAGGTGTGGTATGCAAGAATAAGGCATTTTATTAAGGTTGGGCCACATTTTGTTGTCATAATAGTTGCTGTTTACTATATATTTATATGATGCATGCTTCAATTGAAGTCATGGATAGCATAAACAGAAAGGTCTCGTCGAGCTGATCATTTTAGACATATCATTTGCTAAATTCGGAGTTATATTTCAAAAGTTATTAATTATTTAAGTTCCAGTGGCATTTGTTGTAATTTAACTCAACTTGGAATTTTAAATGTTCAAAAGGTAATTTGAATAGCATATTTGAAATCCTCACATTTTTCTGATTCAAAAACATATATTATTTGTATTATTTGAAATTATGAATTTAAATTTATTTTAAGTCAAAATTAATTAATTTGGGTCAAAGTCAAAGGTTGACTAAATAAAATAATTCTGAAAATATTTGAATAAGGTTTTGCTAAACATTTTTCATATAAGGTTTGAATTCAAATTCCAAACCAGGAATAAGTTATGAATTCAATTACATTTGAACAGATTTGAATTTGAACTGATTTGAATTGATTTGAAAATGTTTGAAAAATTTTGAATCAGCAAACTCTTGGTCTTTTGTTACTCAGCAGAAACTACTCCAGAGAATGACAGGTGGGCCCCTTAGCTGACTGGGCAGACACACACACGCGCCAGACTTTCTCACCCAGGCTCACTCTAGCAATGAGGACAGTGTGAGGCAGGTCACAGTGCCCACTCGCGTCTTGTGCCGCCACGTGGCGATCAAGGGGCCATGGGCGGCATGAGGAGCTGAGGACCCTTTTTGCAAAAAGCCCGCAGGCGCTGGTAGGTGGGGTCGGTGGGCTGCGGGTTTGAGGCGGGAAAAAGGGGAAGGGCTTATTTGCAAAACGTGCAGGCTGTCGCTGTCCGCTGCTGAACGTGGCGCCGCGGCGGCGGATCTGGCCGGACTTGGTGGACGATGGCGACGCATCCGGCGTTCGACGTGACGCCGCCAAGCGGAGGCGGCCTACAAGTTTCATCTAGGGCGCAACGACGGGGGAGGGCTGTGCTGGCCGGTATTCGTCGAGGAACAGAGGCGGTTCGACGGCTGCAGACACGTCGCAGCGCACGGAGGCGGTGACTGCGGCGGTGCGCGCGCACGCACGGTGTTCGACGGAGGCCGGCGGAGCTACGGTGCACTAGGGGGACGGGGGACATGTCGGGGAGGAAGAGGGGCTTACCAGGGACTCTCTGGTGGGGTTGGTTGAGCGAGAGGCGGTGATCGTCGAGGAGGCTGGCGGCGAGTGCTTGCTGACCGGCGGCCACGGCGATCCTCGCGAAGCCGGGCGATCTCCGGTACCGCACGATGCAGGGGAAGCAGGCGAGGCTTCCGCTCTGGCTTGCTTGGAGTGCACAGGCGAGGGCAGAGAGGTCGCCGCTAGGGTTTAGATGGCATGGTGGGGAGGTTGCTTGCATGGGGAGGAAGAAGGGAGGCAGGGGGAGGAAGATAGGCATGGGGACTGCCTAGGGGATCTGGGGGAGGCTAGAGGCGAAGGGGGAAGGATAAGAACAGGAGGGGGCATGTAGATGGCGTGGGGGAGGGGAGGTGGCTTCGGTCGCTTTTGCACCCTCCCTCACGTGCATGGTTCGGCCAGGGGGGGAGCTGGGCATGGGCTGGCAGCCAGGTGGGGTCGGCGAGCTCAAGGGCAGGGGCAGGCTAGGTTAGAGGGGCCCCTAGGGCAGGGAGAGAGAAGAGAGGGAAAGAAGCATGGGCTCGGGCCTAGGGTTGGATTAGGGGTGTCCTCGGTTGTTTGGGGTGGGGTAGATAGGGCATGGTGAACATGTGGCCATGCTAGGGTAGGTTTAGAGGGGTGGCTCGGCTAGAGAGGAGAGAAAGAGGGGGCACTTAGGGTTTTGTTTAGAATAGGTGTGGTTTTGGTTTATCTAGGATGGGGTATGGGGTGGCTTAGGGTTTAGATTTTTGAGAGGGGAAGGTTAGATGCTAGGTGTTCTTTTGACAAGATCCAAACATGCACCAAACAAACCCCAACAAGAACCAAGACTGGAGCAAGGGAAAAAGGTGATGATGGCAAGGATGGTTAGGGTGATGGGGTTTATACATGATCAAACAAGACAAAACCCAAGGGGTAGAGAGAGATGATCCATTTTAGAAAACAATCAAAAACAAAGGACAAGCTAAAGGGGTACTTGCATGGGCCATGCATAATTAATTGATACCATATTTATCTTTGTGAAAACAAGATTATTTGCATGGCATTTTCTTATGCATTCCAAAGTGTGGAATAAGGCCCAAGCAAAAGAATCTAGAAAGAATTCCAAGTGGAGAATAAGGAGATGATCACATGGGATTATACTTGGGACTTGCTAGTGTGTATATGCCACTAGATATTTTTAAGCCCGCAAAATATACCAACATCATGATAACCCCAAAAGCAACACATATGGAAGCTGGGAAAAAGGGGTCCCACTCACAAGGCATGCAAAGGTGGCCATGTGGCTCTCATGTATCAATAATGTGAAAACAAAATGATGCCAAGATGAGAACATGTGGGAAAGAATTGGATCCATCCCAACCCACATGAGCTAGAAGTAAAACCCTTAAATGCCAAGCTCATATTCAGTTGGATGGTGGAATATAAGGTGGTGAAAGAAAGGTGGTGGAGTTATTAAGAGATATGCCCCCAAATCAACTTGGGCATTTAACAATTTATCAAGAACCAAATACAATATCAAGAGGCAACTATAATTAATAATGCACATGAGATAAGAACCAAACAAGAAGGGGTTTTATATGATGCTCAAATGCAAGGTGGCATGATGACATGAGCATGATATGATGATGATGCAACAATTATATGTAGGAAGTGGCCCTTTTATTACTAGAACAAGTAGCATTACAGGTGTTAGACAACTGGGATGCTACAATACACTGCAGAAGCTGAACTTGACGGAGGCAAACCTAAGGCGGACCAACACCATCTTCCACGGCGTAGTTCCTGGTCGGGAGGCTCGGTCCCTTGGGTGCATCACACTTCAGGTAGCCTTTGGCGATGTTAATAATTACCGCCAAGATCGCATGACCTTTCAGGTGGTCCCCTTCAAGAGCGTGTACCACGTCATATTGGGCCGCGACATATTCCACACCTTCATGGCCAAGCCATGCTTCGTCTACAACAAACTCAAGATACCCAGACCAAACTGTGTCATCACCGTATCTGGAAGCTTTGCCAAAGCTAGGGACTGCGAGATTGGAGAAGCAGCCTACGCGGAAGCTGTCCTCTATAGCGAAGAATTCAAGGAGATCCAGAGCAAGGTCGATGCCTCGGAGATGCCCGCGTCGAAGAAACAGATTTCCAACTCTGCTCCAGCATTCAAGACCGCCATCGAGACCAAGCCGGTGGAACTTGTGGTAGGCGATGCCTCCAAGACCACCGCCATTGGGACGAACCTGGATCCCAAATAGGAGAGCACGCTCATCGAGTTCCACCGTGAGAACAGGGACATCTTTGCCTGGCAACCTGCCAACATGAAAGGTGTACCTAGGGAACTTGCCGAGCACAGCTTAAACATTGATCCAAAATGCAAACCAGTGAAGCAACCTCTATGACGCTTTGGAGATGAGAATAGACGCGCCATAGGCAAAGAGATAGCTAGGTTACTTAAGGCTAGTTTTATCCGAGAAGTCCTTCACACCCAATGGGTGGCCAATCCTGTACTTGTCCCCAAAAAGGGAACCAAAGAATTAAGAATGTGTGTTGATTACACCGTCGAACAAATCATGTCCCAAAGATCCGTTTGCTATACCTCGCATTGACCAAGTCATTGACTCGACGGCTGGCTTAGAGCTTTTGTGTTTTCTCGATGCATACTCAGGATACCACCAGATCAAGATGAGGAAGTCGGACCAATTGGACACTTCGTTCACTACACCCTATGGCACGTTTTGCTATGTCACGATGCCCTTTGGGATGAAAAATGCAGGTGCTACGTACCAGCGGACAATGCAACGTTGCCTACACGATCAAATTGGTCGGAACGTTCACGCCTATGTGGACGATATATCGGTGATGTCTAAAAAGTCAAATGACTTAATCTCCGACTTAAAAGAAACTTTTGATAATCTCTGGAAATACAACATGATGCTTAACCCTAAGAAGTGCGTCTTTGGGGTTCTAGCCGGCAAATTGTTAGGCTTCATCGTTTCCCAGCGTGGAATTGAGGTCAACCCGGAGAAAATCAAGGCCATCTTAAACATAAACCGTCCGACATGCCTAAAGGACATTCAACGACTAGCAGGTTGTGTTGCAGCAGTTAGTCGGTTCGTCAGCTGACTTGGAGAGAAGGCTCTGCCGCTATACAAGTTGCTGAAGAAGGCGGACAAATTCACGTGGACAGACGAAGCAGATGCAGCATTGAAGCAGCTCAAGGAGATTCTTTCCTCAGTGCCTATCCTTGCAGCACCCGAGCATGGAGATCCCATGTTAATTTACATGGCGGCCACAAACCGGGTAATCTGCATCGTCGTCGTGGTAGAGCGGAAGGAACCAGGCTATGAGCACGGAGTTCAACGAACAGTTTACTATGTAAGCGAGGTCTTTACGGAGTCCAAGCAGCGATACCCGCACTATTAGAAGATAGCTTATGGAGTATTCCTTGCTTCTCGGAAGCTGAGGCACTATTTCCAGGAGCACCCCATTACAGTGGCGAGCAAAACTCCACTGTCCGACATCATCAACAACAGCGACGCTACAGGAAGGGTCGCTAAGTGGGGCATCGAACTTGCCGCCTTCGAGATCACCTACAAGAGATGCGACGCTATCAAGTCACAAGCCTTGGCGGATTTTATCGCATATTAGACGGAGATGCTAGATTCTACCCCATTGTCGGAACCAGAATACTGGGTGATGCACTTTGACGGATCAAAGCTGCTCAATGGCTCAGGGGCTGGTGTATTGCTACAGTCACCAACTGGATACAAGCTACACTACGTTCTGCAAATCCACTTCGAGGCTACGAACAACATGGCGGAGTATGAAGCACTCATTCACGGATTACGCGTAGCCAAGGATATTGGCATCAAGCGCATAGTTTGCTGTGGAGATTCCGACTTGGTCGCCCAGTAGGTGGATGGCACCTGGAATGCGTGGAACCCTATGATGGCGGCATATCGAGACGAAGTGGACGAGATAGCCAAGAGCTTCTTGGGCTACGAGGTCAAGTATGTACCTAGGGAGCAAAACGAGGCGGCTGATCTGCTGTCTAAGCTTCGATCAGGGTGCAAACGAATTCTGCCAGGAGTTTTCCTAGAGCATATATGGACACCATCCGTGAAGGGAGCAGACATCAACAACCCGGATAGAGTTGACTCTTTCGTCCACATGGTGGCAAAGGTCCCTCTGGCTTGGACAAAACCGTTCATGGAATATCTCGAACACGGAACTTTGCCCGACGACAAGGTCTAAAGACGGCAAATAGTACGTCGAGCAAAGGGATATACCATAATGAATGGACAGCTCTACAAAAGAAGCACTAATGGTGTATACCTTAAGTGTGTTTCCCAGCAAGAAGGTATTGAAATCCTACGCGAAATCCATCTCGGAGATTGCGGGCATCACGCCGCTCCTCGATCGTTGGTCGCGAAAGCCTTCCGGCAAGGATTCTACTAGCTGACCGCGAAGGCGGACACCGACAAGCTGGTTGAGACATGCATGGGATGCCAGTATTATGCCCGACAACCACATGTTCCTGCTGAAGAATTGCGAACAATACCAATAACTTGGCCGTTTGTAGTCTGGGGGCTGGACATGGTTGGTCCGTTGCAAACGGAACCATGTGGGTTTACGCATCTACTGGTAGCAGTTGATAAATTCACTAAATGGATAGAAGCTAAAACCATTATAAAGCTCGATGGGGCAACTGCCCTTAGGTTTGTCCGGGATCTAGTGGTGAGATTTGGTCTCCCACATAGCATTATCACCGACAACGGTAGCAACTTGTCACTCGGAGAAGTGGATGCCTATTGTTGGGAGAAGGGCATTCGACTTGACCTTGCATCTGTGGCACATCCACAATCCAATGGTCAGGTTGAGCGAGCCAATGGATTAATTCTGCAGGGAATAAAGCCACGTCTTGAGGCACCGCTACATAGAGCAACTGGAGCCTGGGAGGAAGAATTGCCATCTATGATGTGGAGTTTACGAACTACACCCAACAGATCCACCGGCTACACCCCTTACTTCATGGTATATGGAGTAGAAGCCATCCTGCCTTCCGACATCCTTCACGATGCACCAAGAGTTGCCGCCTACAACGAGGATGACGATGAAGAATCCAGACGCCTACATGTGGACGAGGAGGAGCGCATTTTGGCATGCCAAAGATCCGCCATCTACCAGTCAAAGATACACAGTTACCATAGTCGCCGCGTCCGGCATCGCTCGTTTAAAGAGGGGGATCTGGTGCTCCGACTTAAGCAGAAGAAGTCACACAAATTATCCCCGCCATGGGAGGGACCGTTCATCATAAGCAAGGCGCTACTCAATGGGTCTTACTACCTCGTTAACAATCATGAACTAAAGGATAGACCCAACAAGGATCATAAGCATAAGCGACGTGACCCGGATGATGACTACCCGGAGGTTGATCGGCCATGGAACATAGCACAACTACGTCCTTTCTACACTTAGCATTTTTTATCTAATTGTGTACCTCTTATATGATCAATGAAATAAAGCTCTCTGGTTCACTCATATTTCTGAGTCTTTTACCTCCTTTAGTGTTCATTTTTGGATCATATAAAATCTTTATGCACAAGCTTTGTGATTGCACTTGTGAAAATTCCTCTTATGGGCGTTAGCTTAAGTTTTCTGGTCTACACGTTATTTGTCGTTTTTAGGTGGATTCTGGAGTAGTGACTTTTGGCACTTATTGTCGGCGATTTTGTGCTTACGTTATTGACGGTGCCATTGGGCATCATCACCTGAGCTCATGGTTCCGACAACGAGTCTTCCGATTCACGAAAAGTCAAGCATAAAAACCAAAGTAATGGATAAGCCAGCACTTGCTTAAAAAATATATACATGCTGGCACAAGTTCTTAAGTAGCAGGACATACATCATTGTTTTCCGCCTTAAGTTAACACATAGTTTTTTCCGCATAACACGTTATAGAGGAAACAAATATTACAAGTTGTTTTTATTCCTCTGGTGCAGGCGACTTGGAAGCAACATCATCGGCAGCAGGAGAGTCACCTCCCTCGAAGTCGGCAGTGTTGAGGGACTCGGAGGAACTTTGGCCTTTGTCTTTAATGGTTTTCATGGGCACAAGGAAGTTAACGTCGACCAACTCAGCGACTCTGGTGTCATAACCCACGAGCGACGCCAAGATAGATTCGTGGTTTATCTTTTGGCCTTCGTCGTCTACGTCGGGGATACCGGAGGTTACCTGTCGATGTCGGCATCCTCGTAGTGCGTCTTTACCATTGACAATGCCATCCTGGTGCCGGCCCGTGCACATGAAGCTTTCCAGCTTGAGATACGCTCGGGGGCTCGACGTAGGATCTCTGAGAACTTCGCCACAGAGTCCGATGCTTTGATGTTAATCTGGAGGGACATGGAAATCTCTTTGGTCTGCGTGATGGCGGTGTTGATAAAATTGCCGGCAAGGACCATGCATTCCTTTGGAGGAGGAGGCAACCGGGTTAAACCCATAGGAGCTGCGAATTCTCGACAAAGGAGCGCATGAGTTCAAAAATTTAGAGTATCTAGACTACAGAAATCCAAGATGGAGAATCACTTACTGAAGATGCTGGCCTCAGCCTGCCAGAGAGTCTCCGCCATGAAGTCCCGTTCTTGTTGGAGGAGCTTGTACGCTTCACGATGGCGTTGATTCTGCTCAGCGGCAGCTTTCTTCTGCTCCTTCAAGATGGAAATTTACTCCTTCAAGCGGTTCATCTCCTCGTTGGTGGAGTCTTGCAGGGCTTTCATTGAGTCTTCATACATTTTCAGCATATCCTCCCTCTCCTTAAGGATCTTGTTTTCACTATCCAGCTGCTGAATGTGCTTGGATTGCTCGACAATATCCTTATCCTTGGAAATGGTTTTTGCAAGTCGGAGAAATAATAGTACACAGTGAGTACTCGGATAATGTTGGCACAAGACCAAGTCAGAGTGCGAAAAAATAAAGGAAAAACAGACGCTTGCTCTTGGTGATTTGTTCCTTCAAGAAGGCAGTTTTACCCTTTTCGGCTTCCAAATCAGCATGCATCTTCTGGTACTTGTCGTTGGCCATGCCCCTCCGAGCATTCTCATTCTGTGGAAAATAAGAAAGTTAAACGTTGTTTGGTCTACTTGGAGCATCTAGCCGGAAAATTTCCACCTAGACGCTCGGGGGCTATAGCGAGAGTTTTTTAACTTAGTAATATGCTTAGTCTTTCTTTAAGCATCTAGTCGGAACTAATTCAGTTTTCGATTAGAAGCTTGGGGGATACATTATAAAGTTTTTAACTCAAACATATGCTTAGCTTCTCTTTAAGCATCTAGTCGGAACTGATTCAGTTACAACTACAAGCTTGGGGGATACAGTATCAAAATTTATAAGCACTGCGTATGCTACTCTTAAAGCATCTAGTCGGAACAATTCATTCAAACTATATGCTTGGGGGCTACAGTGAGAAGTTTTTTAGCTTAGTCACTCTTAGAGAATTTAGACGAAAAGACCTATGGTTTTCCGTCTAAATCCCCGGGGGCTACAGTGGGATACTCATATGAAATGCAAAAGGCAAAGTAAAACTTACAAGTGCAATGATCTTGAGGTTGGTAGCACTCTCAGCCAGCACCTTGCCGAAGGATACACTATTTCCTTGCAAGATTTCTGCTTGCCGGAGAAGCTCCTCGAGATCGCACGTTGGAGATGTCGGCGCCACACCAGGAACCAGAGCAGTGCTACTTGGCGTGAGTACCGGATAGACTATCTTCGGGAACTCTATGGTCTTATTGGGTGTGAGGGCGCCGCCTTCGGCAGATGTACCACCTTCCACCACCGCCTTACCGCTACCCATGGCATCCTTAGCAGAAGCTTCAGCCATTTGGTTTGCGGCACTCTCCCGCGTCGCCTGTTCGCCGACAACAGCGAGCTCTGTGGAGGCGCCTGAGTCCACTTCCATGGCGGAAGGGCCAGATGCTCCGTTAGCTTGAGAACTTGTCGGGACGGACGAGGGCTGGACGATGAGAGTGACAGGGGCGATGGCGGGAGATACGTCGCGATGCAGCATATCCTTGATGGTTCTAGAAGTCCCCAAAGTTTTGGAGGTCTTCTTCAAGCTGGTTGTGGTTTTCGTCCTGAAACGTGCAAAATGCATAAGTACGGGAATAAGACAGATAATGGATAATGTCGGAGAGGAAGAAGCTTACACAAGAGGGGGTGCTTTAGCAAAGGGGAACCCAGTAAATTTTCTTTTCTCCGCCTCCAGGGGGCGGTAGTCTTCTTGGAGGCTCCACTCTCCGTCTTCTTCTTCTTCTTGCCTCCGTCGGCAGCGTCAAAGGTGGAGCTCTTCCGCTTTCGCGCCAACGGAGCATCGTCGTCGGACACGACGGTAACTTCCTTCATCTTTGGATCATAGATTTAAGGAGCCATGCTATCCTCATCTATATCGCTGAGTTGTTAAGTGAAGAACCACCGTGTTAGATGAGATGGTAATAGCTAGACGGAAGAACTAGAGTATATGTCATACACAGAAAATAGGTACCTTTGGGCACCTGCTCTCTACGAACATGTCGTAGGTGATGGTGAAGCCACGCTTCCTATCCTTCACCTTGACGATGTCCTTGAGGCGAAGCTTGACGGAGTCGCTCGAGATGTTGTCCTCGGAGATGCGGAGGCTATCCCTTCTATCGTTGGAATACTCGTGCATCAGCTTCGAGCGGTGCTGCAGAGGCTGGATCGGCCTGATGAACTAGCACATGGATAGGTCCAATCCGGTCAAACCCGTATCTACGAACCACTCTATCCGCCTTATAGCACGAGAAGTTTTGATGTCGGAGGGAAGGGAGGCCTGGGATCTCCATGTTGAGGCTTTAGCGGCAGCTCCATTGACGAAGTCCGGGTACGTTACTTCTCGGCCGGCCAGAGGGATATCTGGGCCGTAGAAGTAAGTACGCTGCCAGTTCTTACAGGACTCGTGGCCGAAGATGTCGGGGAACCTCCGACCAGGCCGGATCTTAAAACTAATAGTGCCACAATTTCTAAGCTCATCCTTGCCGGCTTCGGCTTTGCGCTTGACGGTAAATAAAGATATGAAGAGATCTAGCCTAGGATTAATCCCTAAATAACCCTTGCAGAGCGCCGCGTAGTTGCTGAGCGCTAAGATGCTATTGGGGGAGAGGTTCTCTGGCTGTACTCGGTAATGATTAAGGACAGCAAGGAAAAAGTTGGAGATGGGCAGGGAGACGCCGCGTACCATCTGCGCTTTGAGGTACACCTTCTTTCTGGCTTGGGGAGAAGGAGTGACCTTGCCGGCCGGCACCGCCCGCCAGGCGGGCCCCTCCGTCGTGGGGAGGTAGCCCTCGTTGATCAGTTCTTTGATGTCGCGGTCCGTGATATCCGAACCGTGCCAGTCGCCCTTGTGTGAGTCGTACTCCTCCTCCAGCAGCTCCAGCGCCGCTGGATTATGGTCGCCGCCGGTGGTTTTGACCACCGTTGACTTGGGGATGACCAGCACCTCCGCGGGCACGATGATGGAGCTCGCTGGATTCGCCGCGGCTTCGCCGGACACTGCCATGGAGGGAGAGGAGTTGTTGCTGGCCATTGGGTGTGTTCGGTGGTGACTGGGAAGCATGGAGAGCTAGGGTTTTTCGCACATTGCGCGGAGAGCTCGAGGAGGCGCTCACTGGAGGAAGAAGATGATGCAGGGGGAATGAGGTGAAAAAGAATTTTTTCCACCGCAGTTACTATTTATGGTCTCAGGCATCAAGATTCGTGCAGCTTGATCGAATGGTTGCCGCGTAGACGACGTCTTCGGCGACGTGCGCGTAAATTTCGCCACGTACCAACCGTCGCCACCAACGGTTCGTATCGCTCGCACAGGAAAAGTGGACATGATTGCGTTCTCTGCATGTGTGAGTTACGAGGTGTTGCTGACCTATGTCTATGTCGCCCTAGCTGCCATAGGCAGATGAACCATCACATCGGAAGATTCCAGCATGGACGGATCTAGTCCGGCTACGGAACAGTACGATAGAAGATTCAGCAAATCTCCGACTTACAAATTGAAGATGGATAAAACTTTGCAGGGTTCTTTAGGAGGACTACAAGATATTGCTTGACAATTTGCCGACATCCATCTAGACAGAGCATTCAACCTAAAGAGGCAAGACGACGCAAGATCTCGGAGTTCTCCGGGGGCTACTATTAGGGATATGTTGTATGGGTATCCTCATAGCATGTCTCTTATCCGGATAACCCGGGTGGCCCACAGTTGGTAGCATGGCCCATGGCCTGCTGGGCGGCCCAGTTAGATGGATCCAGAAGGGAGGCCCATGCCGGATAAAGGAAGGCTACGGTGGAGTCACCAGTGTACTCGGAGCCTTGGAGTGCAAGACACGCTAGACTAGTAACATACCGTGTAGGACTCTATAACCTGTCTGGCTAGGACTTTTCCCTGTAACCCTAGGACCTGGCGACTATATAAGTCGGGCCTATGGGCGCCTTTAGGGAACAACCTAGTATCGATTGACATACAGCTCACACAGCGAACCTATCTCTGTAACTCGGCGTATTGCCATTATATTGATTTATAGCAGGAGTAGGATTTCGCCACCGTTGTGGGATCTGAAACTGGGTAAGTTGTGTTACCTCGTACCCGTCAACCGTCCGCCTTCCCCCACATCTCTAAACACCCACTGTGAGGACCCCTCCATGGCGTACTTGTTGGCAATACCACGACACATACACCCTTGTTGTCATATCAGGTAGGTACAAGATCACAAAACATACACCCAACAGTATGTCGACGGGGTTTCGGACACGATGTTTCCCAGACCCAAAGCAAGCACATGCAGGACACCCTACTAAGCTGCCCGTAACGAAGTCGGCCAGTCTTCGAGACGGACCCAGGGTTTGTGACAATGGTTGTAAATGACTGGGAACCCGAAAGTGTGACTGGGCTTATCGATACCGCGAAAACATTCCACATTTGTTCCTAAATAGTACCGGCGCTCCATGCACAATAGTAAATAAAGCAGTAAAGCATGGCATAAGTAAATGATAGTAATAACGCCGCAAACTAGTTTGTGGTTCCCGGTACAGTACATTGAAATCAGTTACTGAATCGATGGGGGTGCCCACACACCCCACCTGTGGTTAGCGCGCTCGATCTCGAAACAGGTGTCAAGAACTCAGGGCCCTACGGGACACTAGTGAGCGGTTAAAAACCAAATATTGTCTATTACCCGCCGGTGCCTCTGCATTATTTACCTACTTTCAATTTTAGTTATTAAACGGTAATTAAATACACGATAATCCCCACCATTAAGCATGTGCCAACCACCCAACAACGGTGAAATATCAACGACGCGAAGCAGCACCTGAGCAGGCAACTACGACTCGCAAGGCCGACTATCTACCAAACAACAGGTATTAGGAGGTGTCCATGGCAATATAGAGGCTACAGGGAAGTATAAAGGGGTACGAAATTTATAGCATCGCAGCCTAGAAAACAATAGATCAACATGAGGAAATAAAGACTAGAATTGTAAAATAGGTTCATACGAAGAACATTGCCGAAGGTTCATACGAAGAACGGGCGTCACTCGCATCAACTCATCAGCCTAATCCGTGAAGAAGCAAAGCACTAGAAGAAACATCGATTGCACTATTTAATACTACGACAGAAGATCGGGCATGCTGCATGTATGATGTATGACATGGCAAAGGTGCAATGCAATTAGACAATATTAAGCGGAACCGGGGTCCCAAAAATTAATTAGAAGGTTCGTGTTGTTTAGCTACCCCGCATTTTAAATATTGTCTTAACAAGGCAAAACATGACATCGGTTCACTACACAAATTTAAATGGAGCCAATATAAGACTAGAAAAGGCCGCATATGGTCTCCATATTTAATTTAGGTGAGTCGTCATAACGCCCCCAAGCCACACAAATATGTATGCAAGCATGTACAATGTAATATGCACAATGGAATATCATATTATAAAAATATAGGGGCTTAGGGTCACACATCGGAGTTCGACGATCTTGGGGTTCCAAGGTGTTCATGTTCGGTCTTCAGAAGGATCGATCTTCGGGTCGGGGATTCGAGGCGGCGA
This sequence comes from Avena longiglumis, assembly GCA_030063025.1. Lineage (NCBI taxonomy): Eukaryota > Viridiplantae > Streptophyta > Magnoliopsida > Poales > Poaceae > Avena > Avena longiglumis. The sequence continues at coordinate 446,095,105 of CP125974.1, read as the reverse complement.
TCTTGGGTGGGCGCCGAGAGTTCATCGGATCTGTCCGGTCGATGTCAATCTTGGCGGTTACTTGACCATGTTGTCGTTCTTATCGAGGGGTGTGGTATGGTCAGCACAACTTGGGGAGAAGATCAACCAACCATCTGTTGGCTCTAGAGTGCACACAACACTCAAACACATAGGTGCACAGACATGCAATGCAATAGCGGACTGGGTAAAGGCCACGCAGATGAGCACAAGGGCAACGGCACCTTGCACATGCAGAGGAGGTCGAGGTCTAGTGACAAGGGGCGAGCACGGAACAACCTCGGGGTGTGCTTGGGGCTGGAGGCGGACCGACACAGATAGGAGGGGGAGCACCGCAGGAACGCGCATGGGCGGACGACGACGCGGCTGAGCCGAAGCGGCGATGGAGGTCGCTGGTGGCGGTAGGGGAACAACCGGAGGCAGCGGCAGGGTGGCTTGAGAGCGCGCAGGCGAGCGAGGCAGGCGGCATGGAGGAGGAGGTCCCGACCATGCACGGGCAACGGTGCAGGACGGCCGGCTTCGGCGAGATAGGGTGCACGCGTCGGGTCGACAAGGTGGCCGAGGGGCGGCAGTCATGCGCGGGGTTGAGGACGGTGGCGAGGAGCTGTGGCCGATGATGGATACTCGGGTGCAGAGAGGGCGAATCTCGATGGGGATGGGCCGGCAGCGACGGCGGAAACCGAGGGTGGCAGCGATGGACTGGGGAGGAAGGAGCGACGCGGGCAGGGAGAGTGCCTGGGGCGGCAGCACTCGGGTTTGGGGAAGTAGAGAGGGGCTCGGGACGAGGGGAACGCGAGAGGGAGAGAGGAGCGGGGATTGCAGGGTGTGGCTGGTGGGATGGGTCCGTGTGCGTGGGTCCCGCTGGCGAGTTGACTAGATCAGGGAGGGGTGGCAGAATGGACAAAAACAACCCATTTTGAAAAGGATTTCACAAAATGACCCCTTAGCGTAAAAATTTCACTTAACTAACCCTTTGGGTAATGCCTAACATCAAGGAGCTATACTCTATAGGGTAGCGCCTTCCTGTTAGGAGCTATGACCTGCCAGCGTGGCACCCGCCTGGTCCGTCCCTGGCCCCACCCAGTCGTGTGACGCCTAGGCGCTATGCTCAATGTCTAGCGCATGTCTGATAGGAACTATACTCTAATGTGTAGCACCTATCAGAAAGGCTCTACACATTGAGACATATCTTGTCGGGCCCATCCCCCTCCCCATCCATCCCCATTCACCCCCAGCTCGACCCAGCCAAGAAGAACAGCAAGGAGGCGTCCCCTTCTCCCCTCTCTTCTCTCCCCCTCAAATATCTCACATTGGAAGCTTCATTTGGTGGATTTGTGCCCCTCCCAGCTACTAGAGGTACCCTCCCTCATTCCCCTCTTTTTGACCTATTGAAATCTTTCATTTTCGTTGGACTTGGCTTGATACCATAGAAATTTGATTTGGGGAGAAATGTTTGGAAATTTGTTAGATTCATTGCACAATGTTGTGTAGAAATATGTGTATGGAGCATTTAGTTAGGTTTAGGGTTGTTGAAATGTCATTGTTTGGTTTATTGGAATCTTATGGCTAGGGTTAGGGTTTGCTTATGTAAGAGAGGGTGTTCTTGTTATCTTTATGGTTTGGTAATGTGTCTAGTATATTTTTGTTTATCTTGTCATGGTTAGTTAATGAAAATATTCTCCTATGTGTTAGGGATGGCAAGAATTGTTCATGTCCATCATGTGTACAAGGATGCCTTTTTGAAAGGCAACATAGAACCGGACCCAGATGAGCTAGATATTGTGCTTGAGCATAGTCCCACCTATGCCGAGGTCTTGGAGAAAGTGAGGAATGAATTTAAATGGATGGACCCAAGCGATGTTGTTGAGTTGGAGGGAAGACATACTGTGGGTTTTGAAATGCATATCCGTTGGAAGACCATGTCTCCAAGGCCCGTTGGCTTGCATACAAGGAGGTGGGGGCTGAATCACTAGACAAGGCTCTTGAGCTATTTGCCACCAAGAAGGTTGATAGTTCATTGCCTTTGGACTTGAACTGTCTTGCCTCCCCATTGGATAGTAGGAGTCCTCCACCCGTAGAGCAAGAGCTATGGAGTGAACCTACTTTGACCCAAAAAATGAGCCCGATTTCAAGACACCAAGACGAAGTGTTGGAAGAGGACAATGATGATTGTGAGGGTGAAGATGATGATGATGTTGAACTCCACGACAACAATGTTGGAGATTTGGAGAAATATATCACTCAAGATGACATGGACCGTGACCTCCCGTATTCTCGAGGCTATGCATCGGACTCGGATGATGATGGTCCCGAAGAAGAAGTTGATGAGGATGGGTTCATGGCTAGAGAGGCTGAAATCCACCATACCGTATTGGGGCGGGACCATCAGGTGCCTTTGTTTCATTATCTTAGTCTCGCGGATGAAGCCACGATTGATGGTGGCAAAGGCATAGTGCTTGGACCAAGGACAAGTTCTTACCGGGATTACAATCACATGAATAATGGCTTTTGCAAAGGATCAAGGTTTAAGACCTTGTTGGAATTTAAGCAATGGATAAAGGACTTCTCGGTGAAGCATCATCGTCCTTACACGGTCGTGCACTCGAACATCAAGAAGCGTTACACGGTGAAGTGCAAAGAGGAAGGATGTCCTTGGATTGTGCGTGCAAGACCATTCAAGGGAGGTCCCGATTGGCACATATCTAGTTGTGTATCAACTCACATGTGCCGAGGCCTGGTGGTGGATGGCAAGTATGCGAAGCACGAGCACCGTTAACTCACCTCCGAGTTCCTCGCTTATAGGATTTCCATTGACATCGCGTCATTTCCAATAATGAGCATCAAGATGGTCATGGAGCTTGTGAAATCCCTCTTTCACTAAGAGGTGAAGTACGGGAAGGCATGGAAGGCTAAGCAAGCCGCATTCAAGATGTTGTACGGTGATTGGGAGGAATCTAATAACCGAATCCCAAGGTTGTCGGGAGCGATGGCCGATGCTAACCCGGGCATGGTTCATGTGGTTGAACCTTATGGGATCAAGACAAGGATTGTAAACAGAAGAACCATTCGAGTTTTTGGCCGTGCATTTTGGGGTTTCGAGAAATGTGTTCAGGCATTTGAACATTGTAGGCCGGTCATCTTCATTGATGGCACCTTTATGACCGTTCATTCAAAGGCACTATCTTGGTTGCAATAGCCAATGATGCCAGCAACCGGTTGATTCATTTGGCCTTTGCTTTGGTAGAGGTGGAAAGCAATGATAATTGGGAGTGGTTCTTCCATATTTTGAGAACCAAGATATTAACCCCTCATAGGTAAATATGTGTCATCTTGGACCATCATCAAGGAATTCTTAATGCGGTGGACCAAGATATTCCCGGCCATGCTCCGTTGCACCATCGTTGGTGCATGAGACACTTTTGTGCAAACTTCTATAGGGCATGCAAGAGCAAGGATTTGGCCGATGATCTACAATATTGTTGCCTCGCTTTCACGGAACATCGTTTCTCAAACTTGTAGAACAAATTGCTCTTCAACAAAGAGCTCAATGCGGGTGGTCGAGAGTTTCTCGATAGGAACATTGAAGAAAGGACAAAGTGGGCATGGGATTTCGATGACGGTGGCCGAAGGTACAGCCAAATGACAAGCAACATGGCAGAGGCCTTCAACAAGTTGCTCAAAGGTGTACGTGCATTGCCCATCATGGCAATACTCTGATATACATTCGACATGATGAATGGGTATTTTCTAAAATACTCATAGGAAACGGACCGACAGATTGCGGGGGACAAAAAGAACAAGTACAAATACAAGTACCCACTTAAGGATGATGACTGGATGCAATTTAATTCAAAGAAAGTGGATGCCCAAGTTGTCACAGAATATGATTATGGCGAGCTAATTTACCAAGTTATGGAGCCCGGAGGTTCAACGGCTGATGGTGTCCAACATGGAGTCCGAGCTTTCAAGGTCTCGCTCAAGACTTGTGAGTGCACATGCGGAAGGCCATCATTGCTTCATCTTGCGTGCTCGCACTTGCTCGTGGCGTCTCGCAGGCGACATTTGGATTACAATAATCCGCTCATGGTGATAGAGTCTGAGTTCTCTACTGAGACTACTAACAATACATGGGCTCCTAAATTTCATCCATACTTGGACCAATCACAATGGCCAGAGTACCATGGAATTCAACTATGGCCCGATCCTAAATGGAAGGTGATTAAACGTGGAAGATGCAAGACAAAGCTCTTTAGGAGCGACATGGATGGATGGGGCCGTGGTGCTCGAGAAACGTGCAATGACCAATTCCAAGAGAATCGTGAGAGAGCCCGGTGTGGAACGTGCAATGGTGAAGGGCACAATGCAAGAAAGTGTTCCCAAAGGAAAAGAGCAAAATTAAATGAAGCAAGCATTAGCGAACCAAGTGGTAGCCAACAAGACCCAAGCCAACCAAAAACTAGCCAACAAGTTCCAATCCAACCTATTGGTAGCCAACAAGACCCAAGCCAACCAAGAACTAAACAACAAGCTCCTATACAACAAGATCCTAGACAACAAAGAGGTCTATCACTTGGGCTTAGAAGAGGAAGAGTGCGTGGCGGTTTTAACCCGGCTAGTATGTTAGGTTACTTGGCAGGACCAAATCCTTATGTTAATAGGTACGGCTAAAATGTTCATACTTGCATGCTTATGTTACTACCTACTATGCGTATTTCATTGAATCAACTATTGTTCACATTCATGCATCCTTTACTAACCTATACCTTTCATTCTTATAATAGGTATGACGACTCAACCTAACTTATACCTTTCATACTGGGAGTGAATGGGGAGGGGTGGGAGGAGGCTGGGCGCGACAGGTTATGTCTCAATGTGTAGCGCCTTTCTGATAGGCGCTACAGATTAGAGTATAGCGCCTATCAGAAAGGCGCTACACATTGAGCATAGCACCTCGGCGTTACTTGCCCCAGGCTTAGCGCCTAGGTGTCACATGGCTGGGTGGAGCCAAGGACGGGCCAGGCAGGTGCCACGCTGGAAGGGGCATAACGCCTAACATAAAGGCGCTACCCTCTAGAGTATAGCACCTTGTTGTTAGGCGTTACCCAAAGGGTTAGTCTAGTGAAATTTTTGCGCCGAGAGGTCAGTTTGTGAAATCCGTTTCAAAATGGGTTATTTTTGTCCATTCTGCTGGGAGGGGTGGGGTGTGCGTGCGCTGTGAGGCTGGCAGCGGCGACACAGGGGAGTGGTGGGGTGGCGGCGGCTGCTGGGGTAGCTGGTAGGTTAGGGTTTGGTCGGGTAGATAGGGTTTGGTCAAAACGGGCTAGGCCAGCCGGGGTAGTAGGTGGCATGGCCTACGGGCTGGGCTGCCTCCCCTGGAATAATAGATTTTTATTTTATTTATTTATTTTCTTTTAATATAAAAACATTTTCAAATAGGTTTTTAGACAAACAAAATACTCCGGACAAGCCCGGGGTTTGACATTTGAATTAGAGAGGCTATTTGTAGAAAATAAAATAGGGATTTTCGAAAATAGTTTTATGCAAAATTTATGCATGATGTCATGATGATGCACAAAATATAAAAAACATGCGATTTTCAATTAGTGGTTTTCCCCGGGGTGCTACAATGCTTTGGTTGATTCAACATGAACTACTATGGTTTTGGCTATGTTCTTGAGAGATAAAGTTAGAACTGTGATGTGAGAGTGTTGGGTAGAGCTATTGTGTTGTGTGCGAGTGTGATACTAATACTTCTCTTCTCCTTCTGCTGGTCGACATCACACAACATGCATTTAGGTGAATGTGCTTCTTCAATGTTCTCCTATCTTTGGATCAGCTCAAGTGAATCTTCTTCACTTCTTAACCTTTTACTATCTACTGATATGGTGAAACTTGCCCCTTTACTTTGGCTGATGATGTTGTTCTGAGACTTGTTTGATATAAAAGAACAGATATTACATATTGGTGAAACTTGCCCCTTTTTTATTAACTCAATGATGTAAATATGAACAGTGCGCTTCACTGTTCCCTATTGAGAGTAAAACTAACAAAATAATATCTTTGTTTCTCTTTTATTTTCGTTTTATTTTGTAGGTACAGAGACTTTGAAGATCAAGATTTAGTTTAGAAATAGATAGGGAGTCTAGGTTTTTATTGTAATCTTCTTTTTATTCTTTTGTAAAGAATCTTGTAATAATATTCTTATAATTTAATAATGTTTCATTTCATTGTAATTTATTTCCTATAATATGTTTATTTGATGTATTTATCTCACTTTGTAATATTGTCATGGAATAAAGAAAAGAAATAATAATTCATTTCTTATTTAAATTTCCTTGTTTAAATTCTTATTAATTGTTTAATATATCTTTAATAATCAAACAATATTACTAAATCATTTTGGAAAACAACTTAATATAACTAACTTCTAATTTTCAAATATTTTCCAAATTTTAAATTTCAAATTTGAATTCAAATTATTTCTCCCCAAAACTCATTGATTCCTAAAGATCGTGTCAAAATTTATAGCAATCACTATAAAGAGCTATTCCAACCTCTAGATAGTGAAAGAAACTCTAATCTCTTTAGATTTTTTGTTTGGCAAAAAAATTACCTAGATTTTTACAGATGAATACATGCACATGCTCAGATGAATACATGCACATGCACAATCTTAAGCCTCTGATTCATAGAAAAGAGATAATTTTAAAAAATAGGAATTTTTGGAGCTCAGAAAGCTAGGAATGTGTTATGTTTGTATTTGTCCTTCGGTCGACCATCTAGAGCGGCCTCAATGAGAAGCAAGACTCGAATGTGAAGGCTAGAGTGCTAGATAAGGAATGAAGTTTCTCCATAGATAATAACACTAAAAGCGCATAGGAAATATACTCGAATGTGTTGCAAACCAAAGTGCCCTAGAGTGTACCGTAATTGTCACCTTGTGCAACAACACAATGTAGACGGTAAGGCGAAGCTCGCCTATTTGTCTAGTGGTGGTTGTTGTATGGTGGAGGGGGCGGTAGGCCATTGATCTTGGATACCTCAAGAACTCTGATGTTGATGTCGTAGTCGAGAGTCTTGAGCTCGGTGTCCTTGATAATGATACCGCTATCGGAAAGATCCTCAAGTAGGATGATGATAGTGAAGGAGATGGACGCGGGATCCTTTGTCCAAGACGCCACCCCAACTCGTGAATGATCCCACTGCTCACTGGCGAACCGTTTGATGAGGGAACATAGTGCCAGAATGGGCTTATAGCTCCTATGCGACGTCTTTACAAGGAATTGGAAGGAAAGCAACATCGTTGCAAACAATAGCTGGCATGCGACGGTTGTGAGGCGGCAAATAGCTCCCGTGCGACACTTCTACTTAACCCCACGAGACCGTCAACGAATTGAATCAGGCTGAGCCTGATGGGACCCACAGCCTCTCCACGTCACGGCGGAACTCACGATGTCCACCTCATATCGTGGGACCCACCACGTGGTCGAAGAGAGCCGTTGGCCCCGATCCGTCCCTCGAGCACTCCCGCCACCGTTCCAGCATCTCATCCCCTTCCGTTTTCTTCTCCGGCGAGCAAGTGCGGCAACGCCGGCGAGGGATGTCGAGCTCTGCTTCCTCCCACCGATCATGGCCTCGGTATGGTGCGGTGCCGATGAGGTGCCCGATTGCCCGTGCAGCCACAGGCGGCTTATCACATCCACCGACAAGAACGGCAACATTGGCCGGGAATTTGTGAAGTGTGAGAGCAAGCCCGAGACGGGAAAGGTGAGATCTGAGTGTTCCGAGCGCCAATTTCTCGCTTTTTCTTTCGAAATTTCATGTATTTCATCGAATTTGGGATTTAGGGTTCATCTCTGCGATTTCAGGAACTGCCAAAATGTGGGCATTTTGAGTGGCTTGATGAGTACATCGAGCGAATTGGGGTGGAGGTAGCATCCCGGGAGCTCGAAAACCCGTCCGTGGTGGAGCAATTGGGATGTGGCAACCCCATTTCCGCTGGTACTACGGTGGATGCGGAAGTAAAGGCCGAGCTAAAGAAGATGAACAAGCAGCTAAGGCAAATCATCGAATTGAAGAAGCAGGACAATCCGATGGCCGGTTTTTTTATTTTTGTGTAATTTCTCTCGGATTAGTTTATCTCCTCATCATTAGTCATTAGACAGCGCAGTCAGTGTTCGAGTGATTATTTGTAATGGATGTAATGGTCTATGTCTTTGGCTTGAATAAAATGCAACACAAATTTGGGCTAGTTTTGAGCTGCTCTGTTTTCGAAATCAGTGTTCCTTTAGTTTCGTCAGTTTCGTCAGTGTTCCTTTTATCAGTGTCTGTGCGGTGTGCGAGGGAGGGAGGGTTGAAAAGTAAAAAAACAATTGAAGAGGATTGAAAAAGGCCAGGTACAAATATAACTTAGCCATGCCATAATGGACGTATCCAGGCCCAATAGTAACTATATGTTGATTGGGCAAAAAAAATGGTACTCACGTTACAATCTAAATAGGGACGTGTGGATCTGCAGATACTCGTGCTCAGGTTGCAATCTTTTTTTTGCAAAAGTAAATATATAAATGAAGTCCAAGGACATCCATTTAACTAACATAACTTGGGCGCTCCTTTAACTTATGTAAATATGTAAATGTCTTATTTGAAAATGAACCATGTGTTGTATGAACTTGTTTTTGTGTCTTTTGTTTTATACACTTGTAAATATATAAATATTGCACGAGTATTATATGAACTTGTTTTGTGTCTTTTGTTTTATACACTTGTTGTTTTGGGTGTTTTGACAAATGACAATACAATAAAACACAGATTACAATAAAACAAGGGGATAGATAATATTGGGATAACATTACTTATATTAGATAGGGGGGATCGATAACATTACAATAAAAAGAAAAAAGTACAATAATATAGAAGGGAATAGGCGCCCCGCCTAAACCCTGGGCTAGCCCCTAAACCCTAACCCTAGCTACCCTACTCCATCGACGGTGGAGGCGGTGCAGTCAGCCGCATTCCGCCGCCACCTCTCCCGGGTCCGCTTCATTGCTCCTCCCGGAAGGCCCGGCCATTGGCCTCCCGTTGCTCCTCCTCCTGCCGTCTGCGCCCTTTCTTCAAGGCGCGCTGGGCCTGCTTCTCCTCCCACCCGGCGATAGCAGCCGCCTGCTTTGCCTCCTCCTTCGCCGCCTTTTCCCAGTAGGCTTCGGAGGGGAGGTCGCCGCCGCCGGGGAGGTTGGGGACTCCCGGGTTGGTGACGATGGGGCCCTGATCCCCCCAGGGGCAGGGCGGGGACTTCTTCTTGCCACGCTTGGGCGCGTGGGCGCCCTCCACTGCTTGTGGTCCGGGTGGTTGTCCTCGTCGCTTACTTGTCGGAAGGGAGGCGGAAGGGGAGGTCGCCATGGTCGGAGTGTTTGGGGCTGGGAGGAGGCAAGGGACGGCTCGAGGTTGAAGAGATGAGGGGCAAGATGAGATGAGGAGGCAAAGGTGTTTTGCCTATTTATTGAGGGCGGGGCGTGAAGGGCGGCGTGGGAATCCAGCGTCGCGTTGGCGCAGACGCCGAGACGAGACGCGTGCGCTGCGTTGCGTATGGGAAGCGGGCGTGATCAATGCGAAAGAGAGAAAAAAATAGCTAGGATGTGACGCCCCCGCCCCTGCATGCATGCATGCCCGCATTAATGCGAAAGAGAGAAAAAAACGTCCAAGGTAGTTGTTCATTGGCAGTGAAAAATAAAAGGGAAAATATAATTTGGCCTTGATTTACTTCGGTAATAAATGCAGGAATCTAGTACCAAGGTACTCGTTCATTTTTACACACGCAAGAAAAATCGGTGGGAGTAATATTGACTTTTTGTATGGCGCATGAACCAGATGGAAGTAAGTTTGACTAAAGAAAGTTGTTCGACGTATACTTATTTAATGGGGCAGCGCTGTTGCACGCAAAATAGCTAGACTGCGACGCTAGGGGCAGCTGTTGCATGCATGGTGCAGCCCGCCCCGCCCAGCGCCCTCGCATGCCACGCTCGGTCCAGCGTCGCGTTGGCGCAGACGCCGAGACGAGACGCGTGCGCTGCGTTGCGTGTGGGAAGCGGGCGTGATCAATGCGAAAGAGAGAAAAAAATAGCTAGGATGCGACGTACTGTAACCCCTGCACCGCCGCCCCCGCCCCTGCATGCTGCATGCATGGTGCAGCCCGCCCCGCCCAGCGCCCTCGCATGCCACGCTCGGTCCAACGGTCAATGGAGTGTGCCAACGCTGTACGTTATATTTATTACATATTTTAGATTTTGATATTTTTTCTTAGGCTGGTCATAGTGACATGCATACTCCCTCTGTCCACAAATAAGTGTACGTTTGGCTTCAAAATTTGTCCATAAAAAATGTACTTCTATCTTTCCAATGCACTTGGGCATCCACTATGTAGTTCATAAGGCTATCCACAAGCCAAAAAGTAGTCCATATGGCTATCCATATACATAGTGAAGATTTACTTTAGAAGATTTTCTTTAAGGGTGACCTACAAGCTTATGGGTTGCCCACAAGCAATAAACAATTATTTTACTCTTTCCTCTCTCTCTTGCGTGTGTGTACTTTTAACAGACATGTTGGGTCCCACCTTATGGTGAACTTGACCTTATAGCCATTTCTATAAGTTGTGTGGGTCTCATCTTATAGCAAAGGTTCCACTTTATACATAGGTGATGTGGTATCATGCATATGTTACTAGTCTAAGTTACTACTACATAGTGCAAAATAACATAGATGTGGTATCATGCAAAGTCTCATTTATTACAATGAACCTGAGGGGAGTAAGTTTGACTGAAGAAAGTTATTACACGTACACTTATTTAATGCGACGGAGGGAGTAAATACGCTGCAACGCTGTTGCACGTAAAATAGCTAGACTGTGACGCTAGGGGCAGCTGCATGCATGGTGCAGCCCGCCCCGCCCAGCGCCCTCACATGCCACGCTCGGTACAACTGTGCCCCTGCCATGCTCGCATGCCACGCTGTTGCACGTAAAAATGATGAAGCCAATCAGATTCCAGAATCATCCATCCCACGGATCGCCAAGAGCTAGCCACGAAATCCTTCTAAGAGACGCCAACCAATCAGGTTGCAGAACAAGCCTTTCCACGGATCGCCCAGAGCCACCCGCGGAATCCTTCTAGAAGACGCGATCGGACGGCCACAGTGTCGCGCTAGGGTTAGATCTACAGTCCTCATTCGGCCTTAGGGTTAGCGGGGTTTAGGATGCAGTCAACGGGGTTTCACAAGTTTGACCAAACATTCAAATGTGCATAACTAATTCAAAAAAAATCAAAAAAATACAAAACCTTCGCATGGTGTCATGTTATGTGACATAGTTGTGAGGAAAAATATCAAACTTGGTCTATTGATCATATTTCAAAAAACCCTTCACAAAATGACCTATCTCCTCCGAGGTTTTCTGGCTTTCGGGTCAAATGACCAATGATATGGCTAGAATCAAGGCATAGTTTGTGATAATGTGCCCATATTTGGCATGCATGTCTATAATGGGATGACTAAGAATGTTGTAGCACAAAGTTTTCCTTTTATACGACAGAAAAATCATTTTCTATTTTACGAGTCTTAGAAGAGGGGGATTGTGAAGCAACCACCAAATTGAAGTTTCAAAATGGTAACATCCTATTTTTCAAAAATACTACACCACCTAGAATGTACAATTTCCCAACTTGAGTATCTCAAACCTTTTATTCCATCCCGGTGAAAAGACAAATCCTAGAATAAATTTGGAAGTAGGTAAGATATGAACTACGGTACATGATTCCATCTTGATGATTTTTGTAAAAATAATTTTAGGTTCACAACATGCTATTTCATCGAGATCCAATGCTAGTTTTTGAGCCTCGGCCCTAGCTAAGAATATTTATGAAAACCCTTCAAGTTTGACGGACATTCAAATGTGCATAACTAATTCAAAAAAAATCAAAAAATACAAAACCTTCGCATGGTGTCATGTTATGTGACATAGTTCTGAGGAAAATATCTATCTTGGTTTTAGAAATGGTCGAAAAAAAACTTGCTTAGAAATGGGGTGGTTTACCCTAGCTTTGGATCCCATTTCTATCCCATTTTGGGTGAGGGTGAGTTGTACTTCACAAAAGGGATCAGGGTGAGGATGAGTTGTATTGTACATATGAGAAAAACGTTGGAAGCTCATACAAACATACAAAAGTGACATAGCTACATATGTTGAAATTCAAATTTACCATCATATTTGAATTTTGTCCAAATTATCAACAAGTGACAAATTATTATAATAACAAATGTTTACAACAACAAGTGCCAAATTATTACAACAACAAGTGTCAAATGTTTATAACAATAACAAATGTTTACAATAACAAATGTCTATTTCTTTTGGCTCTTCTTACCCCTCGTTTTCTTCTCCTTCACAAGTTTCACACCACACAATAGGTTTATGCTCTTCTTTTTCTTACTATTACCATCTGGCCTCCCCACAGCACGTCCAAGAGTCTCCTTCACCTCCTGCACCTCCTCAACAACCTCATGATCATGATCCAAAGCCTCATCAACATGGTCACTTTGCACCAGAGCCTCAACAACATGGTCAGTTTGCACCAGAGCCTCAACAACTTGGTCAGTTTGCACCAGAGCCTCAACAACTTGGTCAATTTGCACCAGAGCCTCAACAACAGGCTCATTTTGCACCAGAGCCTCAACAACAGGCTCATTTTGCACTAGAGCCTCAACAACAGGCTCATTTTGCCCCTCATTTTGCACCAGAGCTTCCAAATCAGAAACGGTGTGCCCTAAAGCCTCAACAGTTTGCACATCATCCTCCAAAACAAGTTCAGATTGCACCTCAGCAGCACCAAACATGATCTGGTTAGTTCTCTTCTTTCTTTGGCCATTGATTCTTGCCCTTTTCACTGGCCAGCATTCGTCAACAACAAGAGGTGGGCCTTTTTCTCCACGCTTCCTCCTGAAAACAAGCAAGTTAGCTGGGGGAGAAAAATCATCAACAAGAAATGGGATAGATTTTGGATGAACATACTTTGGCTTTTCATTAGGTCATCTGCACTTGGTAGAGCCAGCTCGGTGTCCAAGTTCTTCACAGAGTTTGCATCTATTCTTGTTACCTTTTTGGGCCCTTTTTGGCTTGGCATCTTTCTTTTCATCTTTCTTTCCCTTCTTGCTGCTCCCACCTTTCTCAAACCAAGCCTTGAATCTACTCTGCTTGGGCTGCGACCTTTCTTTTCATCAAAGGAGGACACAAGGAGAACTGAATGTCCACTTCAGGCCCTGAGACTAATCTGTAAGTCTTTGGAATTGGTGTTCCATATGCAGCTCGAATTTTGCTCTGAGAATAATACTCATGCAAATATGGGTGCATATTTAGCTTGTGTTTGGAGGCCAAGAAAAGTATGGCATGCTCACAAGGCTTCCCAGTGTGTTGCCAATCAAGGCATGTGCATTCATGCAATTGAGTGTCAACAACATGCCTCCTGCCAGTCTTTGTATCTCTGACTTCAGCACCCCACAATGAGGATTTCTCAACACGCAAATGTGCAAGATTTCTGCTCCTATTTACCACCTGCTGCACAACATCAGGAAGCTTATCTCCTTGAAGAACATCACCAAGCCTTCTTCTCAATTCCCACAACCTCATGATCATGATCCTGATCCTGATCTGGTCAACCATGTCATGGACAAGCAAGTCTTTTAACTCCTTCACTTTGTTGTTGAAACTTTCTGCCAAATTATTGTTGATATGATCACATTTGATGGCAGTGTTAAAACCAGACCTGTACCATAAAAGAGAATGGTAGGTTTCCAACCATGTACAAAACTTGACCCTATCCTCCTCGAGCATGCCTTAATCTTCTCAAGGTGATATGAATGTATGCTTTGGTGTAAGATCTTCTGCTGGCCACATCGTCCAAAATCATCTCCTCTGAATTTTTGATCAAATTCATCCACATATGGCGAAGCACTCCCTCTCGGCATGAGGAAAACAATCTTCACTGCATTTTCTAAACCTTTACATGCATCTGTGCACCGCCAATGGATAGTGGCCCTATGCATCTTTTCAATTGCATCATGAACCATGTCCATGATGCCTCATCTCTCGAATGAAACATGCCAATAGCTACAGGAACATCCAATTGTGTCCATCTAAAGCATTGCATGCTACTAGTTGACCATTCCACTTTCGGTCAAGAAAGATGAGTCTATACTCAAATATGGATGCAACCGCTTTGAAGCCATCGATGCAAGGCTTTAAAGCCATGAAGAATTTAGAGAAGAAGACTTTCCCATCAGCTGTTACCTCAGTATCTATCTCCACAACACTGCCAGGTGACCTCTTCTCTACTTCTGCTTTGAAGTTATAAAGCATTCGAAAGGTATTTTCCCAATCACCATATAGCTCTTTCATTGCCCTTTGCTTTGCCTTCCACACTGTAGTATAATTCAGCTTAATGGGGTACTGCTTTTACAAGTCTATTTTCAGTCTCTTTGCAGTGTTGTTTGGTGTTGTGGCTAAAATGGGCTTGAACTTTTCTGCAACCCATAATTGTGATGTCATCTTTGTAACTGTTTGAGAACTTGTAATGCAAGTATGAGGTTTTGGAATTTGATTCACTCTTATTGTCCTTCCATCAGGTTGGCGTCTAGCAGATATATACCACTTGCAAGGCTTGGCACCACCATCATAACCTATGCATTTTGCATAGAACTTCTTTTATCGATCCACATAGTCTTGGTAGCAAACTCACGTTTGATCGCATATGTCTGAAACACATCTGAATTCATCCATGCTTGGAAACAATCTCCCAACTTCAATAACTGGGTCCTCTTTGTCATAAACTGTTACTAGCTCATCATCATGTGCATCATCTACATGAACTGCAGCATTTTCCAACAACTCTAGATCTATATCTGCCTCTTCATCTCTTAAATGGTTGTCACCATCATTTGCAGCTTCATCCCTCTTCTTCTCCTTGTCTCTGTCATCTATAGGAATGCCAAAAAGCTTTGCCATTTCAATGTCATCTATTGGTGCAATGACCAAATCAGTGCGGTCATGTATCTCAACTGAATTCCAATCAACGGTTACAATCCTTTGTGCATTACCATCTGCAGTCTCCCCTTGTGCATTAGCATCATCATCCTCCACTGTTAACACTTCCAACTCAGTAAGTATAGGCATTACTTGCCTTTGTGCAGCCCAATCATCCTCGACCATCGGCGGCCAGCTTCGAGGCCACATATCCAACCCTCGAATCAGGTTTCAGATCAATGAGCTCTGCTAAAAACAGAACAGTTTTGCTTGTCCAACCGTTTCGCTCATCGATCTCATCAACTATATGTTCCCCTGTCTCAACCCTAACATAGTCACATTTGCAATCATCAAATCGTAACAAAGAAACTTCTTGCTCTAGCCCCCAAACCACACTATCCCCAATTTTTCCACCATTTTCCTTCGCCTCCTCTCCCATGTTTATTAGCTCTTGGGGATCAACATGTTCTAATTCCACCTCCCATTTAACAAACGTGTCTCTCTCAATGATCTGCGTCTTGCCATCAACTAAAACAGCCCTAGAGGAAAGAAATTGATGCGAAATTGAAGGTTTGGCGCAGCATCGTCTCCCTGTTTTGGCGAGCACTTGTGAGCTAGCGAAGCGAACAAAGAGCTCAACCTTAGAGAAATTAAGTGCGAGATACGGATATACCGATTAGAAGTCCCTCTCCATGCTCCATATCGTTCCCCTCGTTATTCAAGACACCTCGCCTCCACAATCTAGCATCAATGGGCACGCTCGGATCTCGAATTGAGAAGAATGGGAGAGAATTAGATTTCAAATGGCACTCACCACCTTCGTCGAGCAGCGCCGCCCTAAATTAATTGTCGTGCCGGCCGAGAAACGATGGGTGAGGTCCGCCGTCGGGAAGCTACAATCGGTTCTGGCGCTCTCGGTCGGAAGCGGTTGGTTTGGTAGCTTGGTGGCTGTCCCAACCAACCGGTTTGGCTTAACCCTAATATTGGAACAAAGTTAAATGTGTCCTTACGACCGTTTTAAGGCCCGTGTGGCCCTGGGATATTAGCTGCCTCACAACCGTCGCATGCGAGCTATTCTTTTCAACGATGTCGCTTTCCTTCCAATTCCATGTAAAGACGTCGCATAGGAGCTATAAGCCCGTGCCAGAATAGAGCTTGTGTTGCCGAGTCAGGAGAGGTTCGTTGGGATGTTGATCATCACCTTGAAGTGATAGGAGGATGCGCAGGCGCGGGCTTTGCGCGTCAATGGCTTGAGCATGATCTTGAAGATTGGCACAAATAAGATCACTAGAGCAACAAGAACACAGTTCTGTTTGGAGTTGTTGTTCAATGCCATGAGGGAATCCTCTGAGGCAAAGTTGTAGATGTCAAACATATTGTTAGTACAACCCTTGTCGCCGAGTACTTTTCGACGATACCAACGATGAAGATCTGACGAGACGACACGCATGTACCCGTTAACTTTCGTCAATATACATATACTGTCAGTTGATCGATTCTTTTGATCAGGCTACTCAAACACACACGCACACGCAAAACAGTTAGATTGCGATAGGCCCGCTTCGAGCCTGCGTTTTCTATTGCTTCAACTCACACAGTGTCTGATACAAGATTACAAGCCCAGGTGTGTGCATATAAGCTCATATGGGACACCATGGTGCCCGAACACCATACCTGTATTTCATTCAAATTCTTATATACCTGATGGTATATATACACAAATTCCACATACCTAATTTATACATACCTAAGTTATATGTATTCTAGTTACATATACCCAAGGTATCACATACCTAAAGCATACAAACCCAAGTTACATATATATTCATGCATGCAGGGTATATATATATTAGGTATGTAATACCTAGGTATATGTAACTTAGATATAGACTTAGGTATGTGATACCTAGGTATGTGTAACTTATGTATGTATACCTTTAGGTATATCTAGTTTAAAGAGAATTTATGTGTATCATGCTTGGTGCTGTGCACCAAGGTGCACTAGTTATTTTACCTAGGTATCACATACATAAGTTATATATACCTAGGTATCGCATACCTAATGTATACATACCCTGCATACGTGAATATATATGTAACTTGGTACGTATGCTTTAGGTATGTGATATTTTGGGTATATGTAACTAGAATACATATAACTTAGTATGTGAAATTTGCGTACGTATACCATCAGGTATATAAGAATTTGAATAAAACACAGATATGGTGCCTGGCACCATGGTGTCCCATATGAGCTTCCTCTCTCTCTCCATATTGAGTTCCATATGGGGCACCATGGTGCCCAGACATCATACCTGCATTTCGTACATACCTAGGATGTACGTATCCAAATTTCACATGCCTAAGGTTTACATATCTAAAATATACTTATCCAAGTTATATATACCTAGTATTACATACCTAAGACGTACATACCTAAGTTGCATATATAAATACATATCCTAGATACGTACACCTTAGGTATAAAACATTTTAGTTATGTGATACCTAGATATGTATAACTTATATGATACCTAGGTATGTGTAACTACGGTACGTATACTCTCAGGTATGTGTGATTTAAAATAAAACATGCATGTATTGTGTACGGTGCATGGACACCAAAGTGCACCATTTATTTTATATATCTATATATAAAAGCAACACTTTTTGGACAATACCCAAGTTCTTCTTTTATATTTCGACAAATTACCAAAGAAACATTAATTTCCAATAATAAAAAAGTAAGAAAAATAAAATAAAAAATTCAATCTTTGCACCTCTATATCGTCTATGAAATTAATCGTAATCCCCAATACCAGCCTATTAAATAAAAAAATAAACACCTCTACATCCCCAAACCAACCCCTCCTACGTAAATGTGCCTAATCACATGCACAGTGTTTTTTTATACTCTCCTTTTTTCATTTGAATACAGTTCTTGTTATTTGGAATATAAAATTCGGAATACCATCAATACCATTGATTACATCCCAAATATTTCCAATACCAACACCATATTTATGTGGTGAGGCGCAGACCGGTCCATGCCATGGTGGTGATGCCGTCCCCTATCCCTGCCGGGTCCTCCCATGGACTCCTCCTCCCGGTCCCCTCTGGTCGTTCCTCCCTCCTCTTTCCCTCCAACTCCCGGGCTTTTCCCCGATCCAGAGCTGTCTCTTTGTTGGTCCAAAATCCCCAAGAAATCCCCCCCTCTCCGAGCCACATCTCAGCTCCTCCATTCCTCTCCGGCCCCTGAACCCCGACCGAAAGGCGCCCCTGCTTCGAGCGAAAAGTAAACCCCTTTCGCATTCCTTTCCCCGTCGGAACCGACCCTTCGGCCCTTCCGGTGTGCGCACTCGTGACTCTCCCTCTCTCCACGGAGATGGACTCCAAGATGATTGATTTATTTGCCAAAAAGATGATTGATTTATATAATTGATTTATCTTCGTGGAAATTTGCTGGTTGGTGGTCTTCAGGTGGTCTTCAGGTGGGGGTGAGAAGGGAGCGAGCGCATCGCCAGAGCATCATTCATTTGTGTGGAGAAAGATTGGAGACTAGAAATGATGAACGACTTGATGCCCATGATGAACTAGCCCTAGGTATGAGCGCTGAGCCTAGGAGGGGATTGCCTTGGCGATGCCAAGATGGTCCATGGACAACCACCATGCATCCATGGGTCAGGGAGAGTAGAGAGGCGGGGGGAAGGAATCCCAAATGCATCTCAATGAACATCAATTTGAGTAACATCAATTTCAGCATACAATAGATTGACTGATAGAACACATTTGAACCAATGACCATGATGACTAAAATGAATTTGATTTTGAGATATTTTGAGATTTGATGATTGATGGGCATATGAGTGGTGTGAAGGTTGAAAATTCAAAAAAAAAAAAAAAAACAAATTTTAGCTCATCATATATAGTGTGCATGCTTGATGGGGGCTACTGTTTTTGGATTCTTTGTTTTTTTTTTTGCAATTATATGCATTGCACTTGGAGAGGTGAGGAGGAAGAGACAAGAAGGGGAGGACATGGAGAGATGAGTGGAGAGAGAGGTGATGTGGAAGAGGGAAAATTTTGAAAAAAAAAAAAAAAATAAAAATAAAAAAAATAAATGTATAAATAGAAAATTTTTTTTTGTTTTTTATTTTACAAATTGAAAAGATACAAAAAAAAAAAAAACAAAGTAAAGAAAATCAAATAAATATTGAAGAAAAAATTAAAAAAAAAAAAAATAAAAAAAATAAAATTAATTAAAATTTATAATAATATAAAATATAAAAAAAAAATTAATTTTATAATTATACATTATGTTCATTTTTTATGATTTTATATTTAAAATTAATAAAAATATAAAAGTAAACCGCTAGCTATATATATATAATATATATATATATATATATATATATATATATATATATATATATATATATATATATATATATATATATAATATTGATTGCTACTCACCATGCTGCATGCTGTATTTGATTTGGTTGTATATAGTATTATTATGATCCATCCAAAAAATCGGATCTTCACTTGTTTACATTGTTCTGTTAATGACGTCCTTTTATCATCCGTTTATCATGTGCTGTTATTTAGCTTGGGTCTTACGTGCGGTCATTTGTTGTTCTGTTTGTATCATGGATACCACGATGTTAATGTCTGTGGATTTTCAACACACGCATTACTTTCTTTGGGCGGGCCGGCCCTTTCATGTTTTTCACTGTTCTGCGGCGTTTACTTCATGACTCTTGTGTGCTGAAGGATTGACCGAGCCACTGCCCTGTGCCGTGAAAAAAGATGATTGATTTATTCCCAATATTTTGACCTGCAAAAAATTTTATTTAGAGGTGGCTCTCACCGGCTTTTTTTAGGTGAGTGAGGGGGGAGGCAGGTGAGGGCTGCATCAGCACGTGAGGCATTCGTGGAGAGAAGTTGAAGATTTAGAGAATACTAGACCGGACCATTGTGCTGAATGAACCTGAATGGAGATTGAGCGAGGACGCATAGGTGAACGTCTTTCCACAAGGGGGCTGGATCATGGGAAAGCCACTACCATGGGACATGGACCATGTTGTGAAGAGGAGGAGCGGGGAGAGCTCGGGAGGGAATCCCAATGAATGGAGGTATCAATCTTCAGAGTAATCCATGGTGACAATTTTGAGTTATGATATTTGAAGAATCATCTCTCGATGACAAACAAACACTGAAATGACTATATTAATATTTTAATATTTTGAGATTGATGAGATTGAATGATTTTTGTGGAAGGTGGTGGTATTTGAAATTTTGAAAGCATGGCCTCAAGTAGCTCATCACCAAAACGCAATGCAGGGGGGCTACTATTGCTTGATTCCTAGGTTTTTTGCAATTGATTATGCAATTTTGTTTTGTGCAATCACATATTGGAAGAGAAGAGGGGGGTGAGGGGAGAGAGAAGGAGGAGGGGAGAGATGTGGATGTATGAAAGTTGAATGGAAAAAATAAAAATATAAAAAATAAAAAATTGTGTTGTATAAAATAATGAAGTGCTTTAATTATGATAAATACAGTTTTTATTTTATTTAAAATCAACAAATTAAAAAATGTTGAAATATAAAAGAGGCAATTGAGTCAAAAAAGGCAATTGGAGTCAAAAAAAAAATTTTTAAAATAAATAAAATGTCTCTCTATAATATAAATTTTTAAAAAATAATTTTTTTTACAAAGTGTTCATTTATTAAGTAGTGATTTAATAAAAATTAAAAATAAAAAAAGTACAAAAAGAACGTATTATAAGTATATATATATATATATATATATATATATATATATATATATATATATATATATATATATATATATATATCAATATGGATTTGCTACTCATTTATTCCTTTGTATCATGGATACCACGATCATGTGTCTGTGGATTTTCAACTAATGGTGCATAGACTGTTATTCCTTTGTATCTTAGATACCATGACCATGTGTTCGTGGATTTTCAATTAATGGCGCACAACCCTTTGTTCTTTCTGTAGACTATTTTTCCTTTGTATCTTGGATACCATGACCATGTGTTTGTGGATGTTTAATTAATGGCGCACAACCTAGTGTTCTTTTCCTGCACTTTGTTTCTCCATTCCTACGTGGTATCTACATGGTCCTATATTGAGTTCCAAGTAAACGTGAGGACCTAAGAACATCTCCAAAAAGTTAGATGGTGCCGGATGAACGAGAATGAATGGGTGATCCGTGAACTTGCGTCCTAGAACAAAGACATTGTAATCAACATGTCTCCAGGTGAACCATCTACATCGTCTACAATGTTGCCCATTCCTCGGGGTACACATTTTTTTTTCCACGCGGTTCATTCGATAAGATGTGTGGTCAATTGCTTGTATCCGATAGGTGTGCTAGTTTTCTTCCTCCTTACATGCAACATTCTAGTTGCTCATCGTGCTCCCCTCAGAACACTGTTGTTCACTTAATCGAAAAGACATCGGCTCACTAAATAGGAGGAAAATTTGTAGTCCCCGTAGACGTAAGATTATTCACGCAAAATTTAAAAACACGGAAAATCACACAACTGATGCATATGGGTGGACTTGCGGAGATGAAACATCAAATTTGATATCTGCCTGACGCCTAAATGGATGTGTCGGTTGAACGAGAGCGCACTCTATGTCATTTTTTAAAAGTTGTATGTTTTTGGCTCATGTTTATGAGAAGTCGTGTGTTCTTAGTTCGTGTTCTAGCATGCATGTAGTCATGGTAAAAGGTCACACCATAGGGAGGACGTATGAGTGTGGATAAGCCACACCGTGGTAAAGACTTATGTGTGTGGATGACATGATACAACGTCCGTTAGTTTTCCTGATGGTTTATATCACATCTGTCAATCAAATTCTCCTCTCGTCTTTTAATCCTACGGTGATGAGAACATGCAGCTAGCCGGATGAGTATCCCACTATTTTGCATATATAAATATATATATATACCCTATTCAGCACCCAGGGTGCAGAATAGTTATTTTGCATCCAATATATTTTTACTTTGTTAGATTGGAAAAATTATGTTTTGTATACGAATAATTATATTCATGTATTCACCGCAACCAAAAAAATTGACACAAAAATAAAGTTTACGAGTCATTATAGTATATACTAGCAAAAGTGCCCGTCCGTTGCACCGGGAAGACCAATCCAATTCGCATGGAGAATTTTATCTTCCCTCATGATACTGGTCTCGAGTTGGACGTTTTTGTTATCTTGACGAACCTATTCACACCGGTTACAAAGCTATGCCACAACTTAGAAATTATTTCCAGTTACAATTCAAATAATGGGGCAAACACATGAATGCATACCTTGCAAAAAGGACTACAAGAACCAGCGCAGCAACGACAAGACCCACAATGGCTATGAATGTTGCTACTCCATTCAACCGCACCTTCAATAGGAAAGAGAGGGCCATGAGTTCACAATCGGATCATCAGCGGAATGATAAAAAGAGGAAGAACATGTAATGGGGTCTCTTCATTGATGTCTCCTGAAATGCTAGCCATTACTAAATCCCATTCCGTATTCAGACCAATCGAAGTTACCTGCATTTGAATAGCATAGTTGCAAGTGGAATTTTATCAAATCATCAAGTAAAGGTCAATCTCAATGCGCTCTTAAACCAATCTAGCTGACATGTAAACAATGCTCAAACGCAAGGGCACACAGAAAGTAAATGTGTCTCAATTGCCTCTTTTTGTTCGTAGAAATACGATTTTCGTCAAAAGAGAGAAAAAAATGAGGCGATAAAAAAAGATATTATAGCTCACCAACATGGAACCATAACCATCAGCTACTTTGCGCCCTCCCATTAGAAAAGGCGACTCCTGATCCTGGAAAAACCTAATCAGAGATGGAAGGTTTACTACTCATTGCAAATCAATCCTACATAAGAGTTGCTGTAGGGGGTTTCCTAATCAGAGATGGAAGGTTTACTACTCATTGCAAATCAATCCTACATAAGAGTTGCTGTAGGGGGTTTCCTGACCGTAAAAGCTTCAAAAAATATCCTACATAGGAGTCTAAAATTAAGAGAAAACTTACTGTACAATTTTTATTTCCCAGTCATACTGGAGTCATCAATGTCAAAAGAACGACGACTAATTAAAATACTGTCAGCTGGAACCTAAAAGGTGGTTTTTTGTTTATGTTTTGTTTTTGTTAGGATCAACTGCAGGCGCTAATTAAGTAAGCAATTTCATCCGAAGCAGAATCGCAAAAACATTGCAGTCACAGGCTCTAGACGCGCATAACCGTAAGTACAGAATTGAAAGAAACAAATATTGCTATCCCTCTGTTTCACCTCGCCGCATGCCAGCCACGGCCGTTTTGATCCAGACCTTTGGCTGGTCGCCAATGTGCCTGCCGAAGAGGATAACGAGCGTAGGTACGACCAGTACGAAACGCAAGCTAGCCTTCGATCTAGGGAATGTGTATTTGGGACGCGGCGCTATGCCTGCTGTACTGCTCAAACCCGGGCTCCTCGTCGGCTACCTGCGAGCCCATGGCTACCTTCTATATCTCCACCCCGTTGCTACCTTCTTTCCCATTGTGTTGCGTCACACGCCTCCTCCGCCTGCCCGCTTGTCCAATCATGGATCACAGCGGGATGCGACGGCCACCTCTGCTACATCCCCGCCCAATGCTGAGCCCCGACGGAGTCCAATCGAGCACAGCGGGATGTGACGGCCACCTCTGCTACATCCTCCGTTCCGCTTGCCCCGTCCAGCCGGAGCGGACCCTCCTTCGTCTGCCCCACCCCGTCATCCCGGCTGCCCCATTCTTCCCCACCATGCAGCGTCGCGCGCCTCCTCCGCCTGCTTTTCCCCGTATAGCCAGAGCGGACGCTCCTCCGCCTGATATCCTCTGCCTGCCTGCTTGCCCCGTCCAGCCAAAGCGGAGGCTGTGGAGGAGGGGATTTCTCGATTCGGTGCCTGTGAACTGTTAATTTGACTCGGTGGGACTGCTCCGACGACCCTCGTGCTCGACCTCCTCCAGTTACCGTGCGCCCACCCCCAACTTTGCGGCGCTCCTTCTCGCTCGATCCCCTCTGTGCGCGAGTGTAGCGCCGCCGCTTTGGCTTCCTCGCGCGAGCGGACGACCGTCTCCAGCAAGTGTTGGCTGCCGTCTTCCCCGCGTCTCCTCGTCGCTCCGACATCGACACCAAGCTACAACCTCACCGTGGCCAAGATGCGCGTGAGCCAATTGGTACCAGGAGGTGGCGTTCGGGACTAGGGAAGGGAGCGACGGGGGAAGAACGACGAACAGTTATTTCCTGTGTGCGAACAAAGGAGAAAACAGTAGGGATGAACCGGTACCATGGCAGTAGCAGTGGTGCGTAATGTTTGGTGGGAGCGTAAACGGGTCAAAAAAGACTGGTTGACAGAAGTGTTGCTGTTTTTATTATACTAGCAAAATGCCCGCGCGTTGGAGCGAAAGAAGAAACAATATACCTATATATCTTTTCTTTGGGCGAACACATGTCCATCGCGGCCAACAGCCTCTTGATGACCTTTGGGTCACCATTGATATCCTCTTGAACTTTTATTTTTTGATATTGTGTCAAACAATAACTACATAGCAAATAACATACATGAAAATCATTAGATCTAACATGTATTAGCGCATGTATGATCTCTGATATAAAGTAGGATTTTGATTGATCATCAATCTGAATAGTTTACACAAAAATATTTGGGGGCAAAATATGGGAAAACCTTGCTAGAATTTTGGAACTATGGATTGATAATAAATCTCAGTCGTAATATCCACGCTAGGATCAACATCCAAGATCTTGCAGACCCATGATGTTCGCTTGTATCCGCTTGAGTTTTTCAAGGACATCGGCCTTAATTCCTTCAAATCAACACCACATTGTTATAGAATAAGATTATCCAAAAATTAAATCAACACCGCATTATTTCTGCAGAAGGGGTTGTAGATAGTAGAAACTTACTTATAGTGTAGTATGGATGTGCTTTACACATACAATTTTGATTCACTCGTGCAAACTTCAACATGGACAGATGAACCATTGATCCCTTACGGCAACGCGCTAGCTTCATATTATCATCGATGACCACGTCCTGTTTAGGAGAACCACCACTGACCAGCTTAATACCGCGAGAATTGTTGCCGCGATATTTGTGTCGTGCTCGTGCCCCGTATTATCATCCATGACCATGTCTTTTTTTATCAAAACCACCACGGACCATCTTAATACCATGAGAATTGTTGCCGCGATATTTGTGTCTCCTCCTTGTTCCCTCTTCATGGCAGTAATCCATCAATCCTCCTGGGAAAAAAATAGTGTCCCAATGGACTCTCGAATCTGAGAGAAGCGGCAGTCCCGTGCTGCACCTTCGTGGTTCCGGCCGACGGAAAAAGCTCGATCTAAGACAACTGTTCTATTAGACGGTTATTAATACAACACGGGTGTCGAAGAATTGAGAAGGTTGGTTTGTGTTCCTGTTCTCGATGGATTGACATGGTCGCGCTATGTCAAAACGATCGTATGTTTGTACAAAATCTAATAGGAAAATTGTAGTCCCAGTAGACGTAAGATTATGTTGGAATTTTGGCCCAAATATTCTAGCCCATTTTCTATTTCAATAATTCCTGAAAATCCTAGAGGCCCATGTGGCCTATTCATGCAAGGCAAGAGGTGGGACAAATATTTAGTCCCACATTGCTAGTTGAGTGGAAGTTGGACCAGCTTATAAGGTGAGCTCTTCTACCACTTGGTAAAAGGATGAGAAGGAGAAGGAGAGAGTTCCACACGCGCGCTCCTCCTCCTCCTCCTCGCTCGCCACGTCACGCCTCGTCACGGCAGCAGGCGTCTTGCTGGTTATGGGAATCTCGCCGAGCCGAGCTTTATTTTGCCACGCATGAATGGTATATCAACAATTTTGGAAAAGCCGATGCATCGGCTCTTTGAGATACATTGCTATCGGCTCCTGGAGCATCGACTTATACGAAGGTGAAACGTTTTAAATGGACGTTTAATACGAGTTAAATGTGCCTGCTCGTTTCATCTTCTGCACCGTCTGCCTTCTCCTCTGCGCCTATAAGAGAGAGAGGTCGCGCCTCCTCTCAGTTGTGCTGTTACACATCCCTTGCCTCGAGTTCCAGAGCACTGCACTACTTCCATCTTCCCCATCCCGTCTTGCGGCGTGCACATGAGCCGGGACGAGGGCCTCCGAGACCCCGCTGCTTGAGTCACAGACGGAGAAGGGCGATAAGGTTTTGGGGAGCGCTATCAGCGACCTCGGCTTCGTCACGGACTCCTTCACAGATAGCGACGTCTTCCCGGCGAGGACTTCTTCCCGACATCGGCACCCTCCTCGTGACATGGCCAATGACGGTTCCAACACCGGCGGTTCTACTTCATCTTGCTGTACAACTTCTCTCAATCTTGTTACGATTCTATCCAGTTTTATGCCTTGTAGTTTGTGTGGCTATATGCCTTATTTTGTATTCGCTATTTAACATGATTAGTATATTACCTATTATTCTAGTCATGTTTTATCTAGCGTTTATTATGGGTAATTCGCTTGGTAAATTGCTCTATTTCTCAACAATCCAAAAACCTTATTTCAGGCAATTTGCCCCAAGTGGCTTTGTTGCTTCTATGAAGCCACCTGTGTTTGAAGGTGTGAATTACAAACGGTGGCGTGCGAGAGCAGTGCTCTGGTTTCAGACCATGAGCTGCTATAACGCCATCTATGGCGCACCTGAGGGGGAACTTAATCCCGCTCAGGAAGAGGCGTTCCAAAAACTTGATACTACTTTCAAGGCTGCCTTGATCAGCATCCTTGGCGACAATATTGTCGATTCATATCTGTCATTCAGCAATGGCAAAGATATGTGGGATGCGCTCGAGAGAAAATTTGGAGTCTCTGATCTGGCGATGAAGCGTATGTCATGGAACAATTCTATGACTACAAGATGATTGATGACCGATCCATTGTGGAGCAGCTCATGAGATCTGATCACTTGCGGAGCTTGAGCACTTCACTTGTGTGTTAATGGGACAAGTTTGTTGCGGAGGCATCATTGCCAAACTTCCCAAATCATGGAGGAATTTTGCTACTTCTGAAGCACAAGAGACAAGAGTTCTCCGTGACGGATCTCATTGGGACTCTTGATGTGGAAGAGAAGGCGAGAGCAAAAGACACACGTGCTCGAGGTACCGAGGGAGGGTCTAATGCCAACCTGGTACAGAAAAGGAACTTCCAGCCTTACAAGTTCAAGAACAAAGGCAAGTTTGATGACAAAGGAAAGTTCGATGGAAAGAACAAGGCCTCACAGTCTACCAGCTTCAAGAAGAAGACTGATAAGAGGAAAGGTGCTTGTCATGTGTGCGGTGATCCTAATCATTGGGCTCCTGCTTGTCCCAACCGCTTTGACAAACGCCAACATGGGAAGAGCAGCAAGACTGCTAATGTTGTCATGGGCGACGTTGAGATGAAAGATGTTGGGTATGGTATATTACCTACTGTTCTTTCATTATGTCATTCTCCTGATTGGTGGATTGACACGAGCGCTAATGTACATGTCTGTTACGATATTTCCATGTTTTCTTCATATCGGTCGAGGGACTCAAACCGTCTTGATGGGGAGCTCGCATGCTTACATTCATGGTGTTGGTGCGGTCGATGAAGTTCACTTGAAATCTTGTCTTTGAAGAGCGTGCATCATGTTCCTCAATAAATAAAAATCTTGTTAGCGGATCTCTTACGTGTCGAGATGGCTACAAGATTGTATTTGAGTCCAATAAATTTGTAATTTCGAAGTATGGAACCTTTATTGGTAAAGGCTATGAATGCGGAGGCTTGTTCCGCTTATCTATGTCAGACATTTGTAATAAAGTTGTTAATCATATTTACACAAATTTTGAATCAAATGTACGCACTCTAAATCTTTGTCATATTAATTTTGTGTATGACACGGCTAGCCAAAATGAATTTAATCTGATTTCTCAAGCTGTTAAGGGATCTAAGTGCCAAGTCTGCGTACAAGCTAAACAACCTCAAGTCACATACATTGCAGTGAGAAATTTAACACCACTAGAGCTCATACATTCGATCTTTGTGAGATGAATGGTGTGTTGACAAAAGGTGGAAAGAAATATTTCATGACTTTGATCGATGACTCTACGAGATATTGTCATGTGTATCTTCTGAAATCAAAAGATGAGGCTTTGAGTTTCTTCAAAATCTATAAAGTGAGGCGGAAAATCAACTTGATCGAAAGATTAAGAGGCTTAGGTCGATCGTGGTGGAGTATTTTTCCAACGAGTTTGATTCTTTTGTGCGGAACATGGTATAATTCATGAGAGGACGCCTCCCTACTCACCCAGTCAAATGGAGTAGCGAAAGAAAGAACCGTACTCTAACAGATTTGGTTAACGCCATGTTAGACACATCGGGTCTTTCTAAGGAATGGTGGGGAGGCATTATTGACCGTGTCATGTCCTAAACCGAGTTCCCACAAAGAACAAAGAAATTACTCCATTCAAGAATGGGAGAAGAAAAGACTAAAACTCTCTTACTTACGTACTTGGGGTTGTTTGGCAAGGTTAATGTACCAATCCCAAGAAGCGCAAGCTTGGACCAAAACCATTGATTGTGTTTTTCGGGCTATGCTTTTCATAGCATTGGTTATAGATTCTTGATAGTAAAATCTGAAGTACGACATTCATGTCGGTACAATCATGGAGTCGTCGATGCGACTTTCTTTGAGGATATATTTCCAATGAAGGATAAACCTAACTCATCAAATCCGGAGATACCTAGTTCATCTAATCGAATTTGCTATATTCTACGAACCTATCATTCGATTGAACACTCTGAAAGTCCTAAGGAGGATGACAATGAAATTCCTAAAAGGAGCAAGAGACAAAGGACTGCAAAGTCTTTTGGTGATGATTTCATTGTGTACCTTGTAGATGACACTCCACTTCCATTTGAAGCTTATGCATCTCCGATCTCGACTCTTTGGAAGGAAGCTGTTCATAGTGAGATGAATTCCATCTTAGCTAATGAAACATGGGAGATCAGATCGTCCTTATGGGTGCAAACCTGTAGGATGTAAATGGGTGTTCAAGAAGAAACTAAGGCCTGATGGTACTATTGAGAAGTACAAGGCAAGGCTTGTAGCCAAGGGTTATACCCAAAAGGAAGGTGAAGACTTCTTTGACACTTACTCACCTGTAGCAAGGTTGACCACCATTCGAGTACTACTTTCTCTGGCTGCCTCACACGGTCTTCTCGTTCATCAAATGGACGTTAAGACGGCTTTCCTAAATGGAGAGTTGGATGAGGAAATCTATATGGATCAACCAGATGGTTTTGTAGTAAATGGTCAAGAAAGAAAAGTGTGCAAGCTACTGAAGTCTTTGTATGGTCTTAAACAAGCACCTAAGCAGTGGCACGAAAAATTTGATAAAACCTTAACCGCTGCAGGCTTTGTTGTAAACGAAGCTGACAAGTGCGTATACTATCGCCATGGTGGGGGTGAGGGAGTCATCCTTTGTTTGTATGTTGAT
This sequence comes from Avena longiglumis, assembly GCA_030063025.1. Lineage (NCBI taxonomy): Eukaryota > Viridiplantae > Streptophyta > Magnoliopsida > Poales > Poaceae > Avena > Avena longiglumis. The sequence goes on along the minus strand of CP125974.1, from coordinate 446,065,419 downwards.
GACATACTGATTTTCGGAACCAACCTTAATGCAATTAAGGAGGTCAAAGATTTCTTATCTCGTTCCTTTGAGATGAAGGATCTGGGAGTAGGCGATGTTATCACGAACATCAAGCTATTGAGAGATGATGATGGTGGGATTACATTGCTTGGTCCCACTATGTGGAAAAGATTTTGAGTCGTTTTGGGTATAGCGACGTCAATTTTTCTCCTACACCATATGATCCTAGTGTGTTGCTTCGAAAGAATCGAGGAAATGCTAGAGACCAACTAAGATACTCTCAAATTATTGGATCGCTTATGTATTTAGCTAGTGCCACGAGACCTGACATCGCCTTTGCTGTAAGCAAACTCAGTCGATTTGTCTCAAATCCAGGAGATGATCACTGGCATGCTCTTGAGAGAGTTATGCGATATCTAAAAGGCACTGCGAGCTATGGCATACACTATACCGGGTATCCAAGGGTACTACAGGGTTATAGTGATTCAAATTGGATATCGATCTTTGATGAGATAAAGGCCACGAGTGGATATGTTTTCACACTTGGTGGTGGCGCTGTTTCTTGGAAGTCTTGCAAGCAGACCATCTTAACGAGGTCAACTATGGAAGCAGAACTCACAGCACTAGACACGGCCCTTGTTGAAGCGAGTGGCTTCGTGAACTCTTGATGGACTTACCTGTGGTTGAAAAACCTATACCCGCAATTCCAATGAACTGTGATAATCAAACTGTGATTATTAAAGTGAACAGTTCTAAGGATAATATGAAGTCCTCAAGACATGTGAAGAGGAGACTGAAATCTGTCAGGAAAATGAGAAACTCCGGAGTTATTGCATTGGATTATATCCAAACATCTAAAAACTTGGCAGATCCCTTCACAAAGGGTCTATCATAGCGTGATAGAAAATGCATCAAAGGAGATGGGTATGAGACCCACAATTTGAGCTTTCCATAGTGGTAAACCATTCTATGTGATCGGAGATCCCGTGAATTAGAATTGGGAAACAAGCTGTTGGTTAGCTGAGAGGAAAGTATCCCTACTTTAATAAACACCACTCCATAAAGATGCAATACTTTCCTATTCGCATGGCAGGTTGATTTATTATCTTAATGTGTTCTAAGTGGCTTATTCTAAGCAAAGATGTTGTCCAGAACATCTTTTGAAGAACACACCTATATGAGTCTGATTGTTAAAAGCGTCGCAGTCTATGAGAGTGGGGTGCTCTCTAATAAACTCATGAAAGGTCATGGAGTATGACGTATAAGCTCCACCATGGGAAGTCCCACGGTAGCCCGATGTCGGTCAAGACTTCGTGTGAAGCTAGATTGCAGCAAACTTGCAGTTCAAGGCATAGTCCCTTTGCAAGTCGCAATCTAGTGTAGCATAGAATTCTAGGTGGAAGTTCAACTTAGTCTCCACTAAAGTACCGGTATATAAACAGTGTTTTGGAACCAAAGGCGATTACATGTGCCTCGGGATGCAGTGGGGATTGTTGGAATTTTGGCCCAAATATTCTAGCCCATTTTCTATTTCAATAATTCCTGAAAATCCTAGAGGCCCATGTGGCCTATTCATGCAAGGCAAGAGGTGGGACAAATGTTTAGACCCACATTGCTAGTTGAGTGGAAGTTGGACCAGCTTATAAGGTGAGCTCTTCTACCACTTGGTAAAAGGATGAGAAGGAGAAGGAGAGTTCCACACGCTCCTCCTCCTCCTCCTCGCCACGCCACGTCACGCCTCGCCTCGCCTCGTCACGGCCAGCGGCGCTCCGGTTGCGGGAATCTCGCCGAGAGCTTTATTTTTGCGCATGAATGGTATATCAACAATTTTGGAAAAGCGATGCATCGGCTCTTTGAGATACATTGCTATCGGCTCTGGAGCATCGACTTATCTGAAGGTGAAACGTTTTAAATGGACGTTTAATACGAGTTAAATGTGCCTGCTCGTTTCATCTTCCGCACCGTCTGCCTTCTCCTCTGCGCCTATAAGAGAGAGAGGTCGCGCCTCCTCTCAGTTGGGTTGTTACACATCCCTTGCCTCGAGTTCCAGAGCAACGCACTACTTCCATCTTCCCCATCCGTCTTGCGGCGTGCCATGAGCAGGACAAAGGGCCTCGAGACCCGCTGCTTGAGTCTGTGCGGAGAAGAGGCGATAAGGTTTTGGGGGCTATCACGCGACCTCGCTTCACGGACTCCTTCACAGATAGCGTCTTCCCGACGAGGACTTCTTCCCGACATCAGCACCCTCTTCCTCGGCGACATGGCCAATAGCGGTTCCAACACCGGCGGTTCTACTTCACCGCTTACTGTGTACAACTTCTGTCTCAATCTTGTTCTGATTCTATCCAGAGTTTTATGCCTTGTAGTTTGTGTGGCTATATGCCTTATTTTGTATTCGCTATTTAACATGATTAGTATATTACCTATTATTCTAGTCATGTTTTATCTAGCGTTTATTATGGGTAATTCGCTTGGTAAATTGCTCTATTTCTCAACAGATTATTCACGCAAAATTTAAAAACACGGAAAATCACACAACTGATGCATATGGGTGGACTTGCGGAGATGAAACATCAAATTTGATATCTGCCTGACGCCTCAATGGACATGTGTCGGTTGAACGAGAGCGCACTCTATGTCATTTTTTAAAAGTTGTATGTTCTTGGCTCATGTTTATGAGAAGTCGTGTGTTCTTAGCTCGTGTTCTAGCATGCATGTAGTCATGGTAAAAGGTCACACCATAGGGAGGACGTATGTGTGTGGATAAGCCACACCGTGGTAAAGACTTATGTGTGTGGATGACATGATACAACGTCCGTTAGTTTTCCTGATGGTTTATATCACATCCGTTAATCAAATTCTGCTCTCGTCTTTTGATCCTACGGTGATGAGAACATGCAGCTAGCCGGATGAGTATCCCACTATTTTGCATATATAAATATATATATACCCTATTCAGCACGCAAGGTGCAGAATAGTTATTTTGCATCCAATATATTTTTACTTTGTTAGAATGGAAAAATTATGTTTTGTATACGAATAATTATATTCATGTATTCACCGCAACCAAAAAAATTGACACAAAAATAAAGTTTACGAGTCATTATAGTATATACTAGCAAATGTGCCCGTCCGTTGCGCCGGGAAGACCAATCCAATTCGCATGGAGAATTTTATCTTCCCTCATGATACCGGTCTCGAGTTGGACGTTTTTGTTATCTTGACGAACCTATTCACACCGGTTACAAAGCTATGCCACAACTTAAAAATTATTTCCAGTTACAATTCAAATAATGGGGCAAACACATGAATGCATACCTTGCAAAAAGGACTACAAGAACCAGCGCAGCAACGACAAGACCCACAATGGCTATGAATGTTGCTACTCCATTCAACCGCACCTTCAATAGGAAAGAGAGGGCCATGAGTTCACAATCGGATCATCAGCGGAATGATAAAAAGAGGAAGAACATGTAATGGGGTCTCTTCATTGATGTCTCCTGAAATGCTAGCCATTACTAAATCCCTTTCCGTATTCAGACCAATCGAAGTTACCTGCATTTGAATAGCACGGTTGCAAGTGGAATTTTATCAAATCATCAAGTAAAGGTCAATCTCAATGCGCTCTTAAACCAATCTAGCTGACATGTAAACAATGCTCAAACGCAAGGGCACATAGAAAGTAAATGAGTCTCAATTGCCTCTTTTTGTTCGTAGAAATACGATTTTCGTCAAAAGAGAAAAAAAAATGAGGCGATAAAAAAAGATATTATAGCTCACCAACATGGAACCATAACCATCAGCTACTTTGCCCCCTCCCATTAGAAAAGGTGACTCCTGATCCTGGAAAAACCTAATCGGAGATGGAAGGTTTACTACTCATTGCAAATCAATCCTACATAAGAGTTGCTGTAGGGGGTTTCCTGACCGTAAAAGCTTCAAAAAATATCCTACATAGGAGTCTAAAATTAAGAGAAAACTTACTGTACAATTTTTATTTCCCAGTCATACTGGAGTCATCAATGTCAAGAGAACGACGACTAATTAAAATACTGTTAGCTGGAACCTAAAAGGTGGTTTTTTGTTTATGTTTTGTTTTTGTTAGGATCAACTGCAGGCGCTAATTAAGTAAGCAATTTCATCCGAAGCAGAATCGCAAAAACATTGCAGTCACAGGCTCTAGACGCGCATAACCGTAAGTACAGAATTGAAAGAAACAAATATTGCTATCCCTCTGTTTCACCTAGCCGCATGCCAGCCACGGCCGTTTTGATCCAGACCGCTGGCTGGTCGCCAATGTGCCTGCCGAAGAGGATAACGAGCGTAGGTACGACCAGTAGGAACGCAAGCTAGCCTTCGATCTAGGGAATGTGTATTTGGGACGCGGCGCTATGCCTGCTGTACTGCTCAAACCCGGGCTCCTCGTCGGCTACCTGTGAGCCCATGGCTACCTTCTATATCTCCACCCCGTCGCTCCCTTCTTTCCCATTGTGTTGCGTCACACGCCTCCTCCGCCTGCCCGCTTGTCCAATCATGGATCACAGCGGGATGCGACGTCCACCTCTGCTACATCCCCGCCCAATGCTGAGCCCCGACGGAGTCCAATCGAGCACAGCGGGATGTGACGGCCACCTCTTCTACATCCTCCGTTCCGCTTGCCCCGTCCAGCCGGAGCGGACCCTCCTTCGTCTGCCCCACCCCGTCATCCCGGCTGCCTCATTCTTCCCCACCATGCAGCGTCGCGCGCCTCCTCCGCCTGCTTTGCCCCGTATAGCCAGAGCGGACGCTCCTCCGCCTGATATCCTCTGCCTGCCTGCTTGCCCCGTCCAGCCAAAGCGGAGGCTGTGGAGGAGGGGATTTCTCGATTCGGCGTCTGTGAACTGTTAATTTGACTCGGTGGGACTGCTCCGACGACCCTCGTGCTCGACCTCCTCCAGTTACCGTGCGCCCACCCCCATCCTCGCGGCGCTCCTTCTCGCTCGATCCCCTCTGCGCGCGAGTGCAGCGCCGCCGCTTTGGCTTCCTCGCGCGAGCGGACGACCGTCTCCAGCAAGTGTTGGCTGTCGTCTTCCCCGCGTCTCCTCGTCGCTCCGGCATCGACACCAAGCTACAACCTCACCGTGGCCAAGATGCGCGTGAGCCAATTGGTACCAGGAGGTGGCGTTCGGGACTGGGGAAGGGAGCGACGGGGGAAGAACGACGAACAGTTATTTCCTGTGTGCGAACAAAGGAGAAAACAGTAGGGATGAACCGGTACCATGGCAGTAGCAGTGGTGCGTAATGTTTGGTGGGAGCGTAAACGGGTCAAAAAAGACTGGTTGACAGAAGTGTTGCTGTTTTTATTATACTAGCAAAATGCCCGCGCGTTGGAGCGAAAGAAGAAACAATATACTTATATATCTTTTCTTTGGGTGAACACATGTCAATCGCAGCCAACAGCCTCTTGATGACCTTTGGGTCACCATTGATATCCTCTTGAACTTTTATTTTTTGATATTGTGTCAAACAATAACTGCATAGCAAATAACAAACATGAAAATCATTAGATCTAACATGTATTAGCGCATGTATGATCTCTGATATAAAGTTGGATTTTGATTGATCATCAATCTGAATAGTTTACACAAAAATATTTGGGGGCAAAATATGGGAAAACCTTGCTAGAATTCTGGAACTATGGATCGATAATAAATCTCAGTCGTAATATCCACGCTGGGATCAACATCCAAGATCTTGCAGACCCATGATGTTCGCTTGTATCCGCTTGAGTTATTCAAGGACAGCGGCCTTAATTCCTTCAAATCAACACCACATTGTTATAGAATAAGATTATCCAAAAATTAAATCAACACCGCATTATTTCTGCAGAAGGGGTTGTAGATAGTAGAAACTTACTTCTAGTGTAGTATGGATGTGCTTTACACATACAATTTTGATTCACTCGTGCAAACGTCAGCATGGACAGATGAACCATTGATCCCTTACGGCAACGCGCTAGCTTCATATTATCATCGATGACCATGTCCTGTTTAGGAGAACCACCACTGACCAGCTTAATACCGCGAGAATTGTTGCCGCGATATTTGTGTCGTGCTCGTGCCCCGTATTATCATCGATGACCATGTCTGTTTTAGCAAAACCACCACGGACCATCTTAATACCATGAGAATTATTGCCGCGATATTTGTGTCTCCTGCTTGTGCCCTCTTCATGGCAGTAATCCATCAATCCTCCTGGGAAAAAATAGTGTCCCAATGGACTCTCGAATCCGAGAGAAGCGGCAGTCCCGTGCTGCACCTTCGTGGTTCCGGCCGACGGAAAAAGCTCGATCTAAGACAACTGCTCTATTAGACGGTTATTAATACAACACGGGTGTCTAAGAATTGATAAGGTTGGTTCGTGTTCCTGTTCTCGATGGATTGACATGGTCACGCTATGTCAAAACGATCGTATGTTTGTACAAAATCTAATCGTTCCGGCTGGTTCCGATATGATGACACCATTGATGACATCAGCAATGTAATGCATGTTTCGGCCGTTTATGATACAATGCCTCATTGATGACATCACCAAATGTAACATAGGGTTGTTTCTTCTTTCAACGGAAATCGCGTCACCAAAATTACCTCAAGTGTGGGCATCATTTAAGACAGATCCGTGCAAATCGATTGTATTGAGGAATTCGGACGTGACGTTGCGGTAGAAATAAAAAAATAACAATTGAACAAATACGTGACTTATGTGGCATGGTGAGTAATACACCTAAACTGTTAGGGGCAAAGTTGTCCAAAAAAGTGTTGGACCGGGAGAAACATTTCGTGCTTTATTATTAGGTATATATATATAGTTATTCTACACCCACCCTCTATCTTTAGAACCGTATATTATTTTTACGTCACGTAAATTTTGTATTACTTCGTAAGTCGAGAAGAACATAATAAAATTTAGAAGTGATATAATTTTTTTGTTTACATGCCATAAAAAAATTTGACGTAAAAGACATATTTATGGTGTTTTTACACTATAATGACTCATAAACTTTATTTTTGTGTCAAATTTTTTGGTTATGGTGAATATATGAACATAATTATTGGTATACAAAACAAAAAATTTCTAGTCTAACAGTGTACAAATATGTTGGGTGCAAAATAATTTTTCTGCACCCTATGTGCTGAATAGGGTTTATATATATATGATTGGACTAAATAGAACCCTCTTAAGAGATTTCTATATAGCCTATGTTAGGATAATAGACTTGTTGTATTAGCAGAGGGCCAAAAGCCACAAATATATAGTACATGTACATGCGTAAATATACAGGAAATCCCGTAACACATTGAGAAACTACAATATACAAATATATACTCTAACCCCCCCTCCCCCCCCCCCTCAAACTCATGGTGGATCCACAACACTGAGTTTGGAGAGTAAGAAGTCATGCTGTGCTCGAGTTTGTGCCTTTGTAAAGAAATCCGTCAACTGCAAATCTGAAGGCACATAATGAAGCACAACAACCTGATCATGCATCTGAGCACGTGTATAAAAAGCATCAACACCAATATGCTTGGTCAGCTCATACTTGACCGGATCACGTGTAATACTGAGAGCACCTGTACTGTCAGACAAAAGTGGAGTGGGTGTCATAACAAAGACCCCAAAATCTGCAAGTAACCACCGTAACTAGGTCACCTCAGCAATCAACAAAGCCATAGCCCGTAGCTCAGCCTCAACACTCGAACGGGAAACCGCTACCTGTTTCTTCATCTTCCAAGCAACAAGCGAACCACCAAGAAACACACAGTAAGCAGAAAGTGAACGACGATCCGTAGGATCACTCACCCACGTAGCATCCGAGTAGCACTAGAGCTGGAGAGAGCTGGAACTAGGAAAGAAAAGGCGACGAGTGATCGTGCCACGAAGATAACGAAGGACACGGAGGAGATGACTGTAGTGAACGGTGGTAGGAGCTGAGACAAACTGACTCAGAATATGAACAGGATAAGAGATATCAGGACGAGTGACAGCAAGATAAACAAGACTCCCAACAAGATGGCGATAACGCGTGGGATTAGGAAGAGGATCACCATCAGTAGGACGAAGCTTAACATTAAGATCCATAGGAGTCTCAACAGTGCGCTCATCCCTAAGAGCAGCACGAGCAAGAAGATCCTGAATATACTTTTCCTGAGAGATAGAAAAGCCATCAGAAGTGGAGGAGACCTCAATCTCAAGAAAATAGCGAAGAGGATCAAGATCAGTCATAAGAAACTGATCACGAAGACGAGCCTTGATAAAGGCAATATACTCAGAATCATCACTAGTAATGATCATATCATCAACATAGAGAAGAAGAAGAGTGCATCCACGAGGAGAAGTGTGAACAAATAGCACTGGATCATGAAAACTATGAGAGAAACCAGCAGCAGTCACCATAGAGGCAAAACGCTCAAACCAGGCACGAGGGGCCTGTTTCAGGCCATAAAGGGAACGTCGAAGACGACAAACCATCCCATCGGGAACAGAATATCCAGGAGGAGGCTGCATGTAAACATCCTCACTCAACTCGCCATGAAGAAAAGCGTTCTGGACAACAAGCTTGTGGCATCCCGCAAAACCACTACTAGAAAATCGCGTTGTTTTTGTGCATTGCATTGCCCTCATCATGCATTTGTTTGACTGAAACTATTTTCAATAAGCCTATTTTTGTTTTCTAAAAATGCCCTTCTCTTATTTCAAAATAAGTCTTATGATTGCCTGTCAGATTATTTTGCCTACAAGTTATTGCTAAAAGATTTGAAACTAAAACAACACTGCAAATATTTCTAAACTAACACAAGCCCCAAACTCTAATCCTAGTCCCACCAAATCCATTCCTACCCACCTCTCACAGCTCGCCACCTCACCGTCTCCCCCAATCCATACCCACCCCGCCACATCATCAATCCACAGCCCCCATCCCCCCTCACTCTTTCTCACACAAACACACTCCACCCACTCAGCCACCCTCTCCCTTACACCTGGGCCCCACTCGCGCGCTGGCCCACCCGCAGCCCCTCTCTCTCTCTTTTCCCCCTGGTCAAACCCACCCCACTCCTCAGCCACACTCACACAACCGCACCCAACCCACTCACGCTGACCCCTGGGCCCGTCCCCACTCCCCGACCCCACCTCAGCGGCCACACCCCCCTGTTCCGCGGGACCCATCCTTGGCCCCGCGTCTTCCCCACGCGCTCATCCTCCCCAGGTTCTCTTCCTCCTCGCGTCCTTCTCCCCTACCCCGACGCCGCCGCTCCTCCCTTTCTCTCCTCCCAGCCACGCGAACCGCCCTCGTCCTCTTCCTCCCTCCCCTCTGCAACACCGCGCTCCCTTCCTTCTCCCTCCCCTCCGGCCACCGCCTTTGCCCCTTCCCTTCCGCCGCCGGCGACCCCCCCCCCCGCTCTCTCCTTCCTCTCTCTCCCTCCTCCGTAACCCCCGCTCGCCCGCACCTCTCCATCTCCCCGACGCTCTGCTCGCAGTTGCCGCCGACCTCCTCTCCCCACCTTCCTCGCCACCGCTCGCCACCACCCCGTCGCCGGGGCTCCACCCGAGGCATGGTCACCGCCACTCTCTGCCAGCCGCTGCCGCGTTACCTCGTCGTTCCGCATCCGCCGCCTCCTCCTCCCGCCCAACGCTGGCCGGCCTCCTCCGGCCGCACCACCTCGAGCTCGCCTGGCCGCCTCTGCAACCGCCTCCCTTGCCGGAGTTCCTCGCCCGGTGCGGCGCCGCTGCTCTCGCTGGCCGTTCGCGCCTCGCGACCGCCTTCCTTATCTCTCTGCCAGCCGCCCTCCGGCCGTCTCCAGCGGCCGCGGCCCCTGCCCTCTCGTCGCCCCGGGTCCTGTCACCGCCTCCGACCGTGCAGCAACCTCCGTCCAGCGACCGCGGTACAGATGCCCCTGCAGGACCCTTCGTTCTGCCCCTGTGAAGTTGTTGTTTTTAGTGCTAGCACTTAGCACGACTCATGTTCAAGTTCCAATCAGCTCAGATCATGTGCCGACGTGTGTTCTCTGTTTGCAGTATGTTGTTGTCTTTGTTCGTACCCCGTGATCTGATGTGTGTGGGACAACTGACCAAAGAACTTACAAGACCGAGCTGACGAAGATGCTACGGGAATCCTCTCAACGCAAGATCTCCTTCCCGGGCCGAGTTCTCCTTTTCGGATTGTCAAGATCCTCTCCCCGGACCCAAAGACGTCGAGACCCCAACCCTAAAGAACGATCACGGTGTCCTCCTCCCCTCTCGGATCCGAAGGAGACCGATCCCGAACCTTAGCACGCCAAGTTCTCCTTTCCGGAGTCGGACCCGAAGATGCCATGACTGTCTACGCGGACCCGAAGCCCACGAATGCGACAAGATCGACACCGACAAGGGCGAGACCGATGCGCCCCGACGCCAACCAAGTCCTGCTTCCCGGTTGCGACAAGACCTCCTTCCCGTACCGATCCCATTCTCGCCGAGCCGTTCCCCAGATCCGAACCCTGAGACCGCACCCCGAACCTCGGAACCCCAAGTTCGTCGAGACCCCCTAATGTGTGAACCTTTTCCGAGCCCCTATTTTTTAAATGCTTTATATAAAACTTGTTGCATATTAATTGTTCATGCATGCATATTTGTCATGTGGTTTGGGGGCATTATGCCGATTCACCCTATAATTAAATATGGGTCCCATATGCGGGAAAATCTAATCTTATATTGGCCTCATTTAAATTTGTGTAGCGAACCGGTAACTTGTCTTGCCCTGATATTACAACATTTAATTTGCGGGATAGATAAATAACTTGAACCGTTTAATTAAATGTCGGGACCCCGGTTCCGCTTAATATGGCCTAATTGCATCGCACCTTTGCCATGCCATACATCATACATGCATCATACCCGATCTTCTGCCGATGTATTAAATATTGCATCCGGTGTTTCTTCTAGTGTTTTGCTTCTTCGCGGATAAGGCCGTTGAGTTGATGTGAGCTTCGGCCCGATCTTCGGATGAACCTTCGACAATGTTTTAAGGCGAGCATCTCCCCCTTTCTACCTATCTTACTTTTATAGTATTTATTCCCTCCTGTTGATCTATTGCTATCTGTGTCGCGATGCTCTAGTTTTCGTACCCGTGATATCCCTTGCAGCCGTATATTGCCTTGGACACCTCCTATTACCTGTTGTTTGGTAGATAGTTGGACTCGCGCGTCGTAGTCGCTTGCTCAAGTGTTGTTGCGTGTCGTCGAGTGCCACAGTTGTTGGTGTATTGCCGCATGTTGATGTTGGAGATGATCATGGCTTTACTTATCGTTCACTATAATTCCTGTTTAACAACTAAAATTGAAGTAAGTAAGCAGAGGCATCGGTGGGTGATAGATAATATTTGGTTTCCGACCGCCCACTTGTGTCCCGTAGGACCCCGAGTACTTGATACATGTTCCTTGATTTATCGCGCTATCCACATCCGGGAGGATTATGGGACCCCCCTGAGCCAGAGCATGATTCATTCTTATTTCTTGGGGCCACAAACTAGTTTGAGGTTTTATTTACTATCCTGTACCTATGCCATGCTACTACTGTATTTACGATTGTGCGAGGAGCACACTGTACTGTTTAGGATCGGGACACGATTTTGCGGTGTCGACAAGCCCAGTTTTGGGTTCCCAGTCGTTCACAGCCGTCCACCCAAACCTCGGGTCCGTCTCGGAGTCAGCTAACTTCGTTGCGGGTGTACTCCAAGGGGTGGCCCCCTGAAATAATTCTGAATCCTTTGATTGCTTTGTCGTGAAGGCCTCGTTGGGTTTTGATTTGGTTTTTCCGAGGTTGATCGAGTGTGTGTTGCTATTGGTGCACCCCGGCCGAGTAAAACTTTCTGAAAGCCGTGTCCGCGGTTATGGACGACTTGGAGCACAGTGTCTCGATCATAGACAACTATAACTAAAGTATTGCTATAAATTTGACTTTATAATGACTAGTAATCAGCTTCACTATAATGGAATGGCTAAATAATACTGCCCACAATTGCTTGTTTGGAGTGTCGATTGCGACCATTGTACCTGACTAGTAAGTATGGCAACTACAACGGAATGGCTAAATAAAAGTACCAACAACTGCTGGGTTTTTGGGTTATCTCATGCTATTTGTATCTGATTAGTAAGTGTTGCAACTATAACGGAATGGTTAACTAAAATGGCCCACTGCTTATTTTATCAGGACGATTATCTTCATCTGACTAGTAATTGCTGCAACGATAACTGAATAAATAAAACTGCCAACTGTGTGAGTTCCTCGGTTGACTTCCTCGTTTGGTCTCGAGGGGGAATACCAGGATGGGATTGTTTGGTGTTAATATCAGGATGGTTCCGAATAGGTCTTTCTTACCCCCTCTGATAGCCGCCAGTTGTACCGAGTCTCTATAGGTTGCTTAGTGCATGTTGCGCTGCCGCTTCAGTCCACCATACCTATGTAGGCGAGGACCGCCGAATTCTAGCCTCGCCGTGTGCTGGCCTCAGTACTGACGCTCCTCTTTTTCCTTTGCCCTTTGTCGGCACCCCTTTTATTTAAGCAGGTTATGAGATCGACGTCGTTAGCAGGGTTACCCTTCCGGCTTGGCCTGGGCAGGGTTATGGACGCCATTGGTTATTCTTCAGGGCTCTTAGCCCCATTTGCATCTTGTCCGTAGTCGGACGCTCTATCATTTTCAAGGTGATTTGGATCTTTGTATATTATATCTGTATTCTTGACTCTTTGAGTCGTTGTATATATCTGCTTACGTGGGTCCCATCAAGGACTGTTGTGTAATGTTATTACTTCGCTTTCCACCCGCACGAAAGTGCTGGTGGGCACCTTTGAATCGTTTCTATGCGGGTTTGGCGGAATCGCTAAAACTTGCATAGGTCCGATTCGAGGGTGTTCTGAGTGGTATCGAGCTCGGCGATTCGATACCCCACAAGTCCAGCCTGTAGGATAACCTAGCTAACGACCGAAGTAGAGTGTCAAAACTATTTTTGCAAAATCGGTTGGATAGTTCTGATTAGGCCTGATTTTACTCCTTACCCCTCTGCTATTCTCCTCTCACCTCTGCGTGTTTTGAATCCGCTCTCTTCTCTCTCTTCGAGTCCAGGATTTCTCGTGGTTGGGTTCCATCGTACCTTCAGGGTTTCGCTTCCTCTTTCGGCAACGGTGTGTCTACATCTGGTCTTCATGCTATCCGAAGAATCCTTCATCCGGTGGACTTCTCTTTGTTCCTTCTCGTGCCTTCCGGTGTTTTCCGACGCGACGACATCATCTACGCCAGATCCGATGCCGAGTCTGCATCCCTCCTTTGCTTCCGAACCTCGCTTATCGAGATCTTCAGTCTGATTCCGAGAATGGTTGCAAGCTTTTCCACTGATTGTGCGGAGTAATAGTTTGGGTGCGTGATGGATTGGCCCCCATGCCGACTACCCCTTCTATTCGCTCTTGTACATTGAAGTGGATGAGGATGCATCGGTTCCCTCTTTCCATCGGAGTTAGAGGTGGCTTTATTGTGGATACCTCTACCTTCGACCTGTTGTTCCGGAGTGTTCCCTCGACGATCACGGACAACGACCTCTTGTTAGTGGTGTCACGAGGATCTACACGATGCGAGAAGATTCGGATCGCCGCCCTTCTTCCCGGTACCATGAGGCGGATCTCGAGGGCGAGATCCATTGTTAGTGGTGTCGAATTGTGGCATCCCGCAAAACCACTACTAGAAAATCGCGTTGTTTTTGTGCATTGCATTGCCCTCATCATGCATTTGTTTGACTGAAACTATTTTCAATAAGCCTATTTTTGTTTTCTAAAAATGCCCTTCTCTTATTTCAAAATAAGTCTTATGATTGCCTGTCAAATTATTTTGCCTACAAGTTATTGCTAAAAGATTTGAAACTAAAACAACACTGCAAATATTTCTAAACTAACACAAGCCCCAAACTCTAATCCTAGTCCCACCAAATCCATTCCTACCCACCTCTCACAGCTCGCCACCTCACCGTCTCCCCCAATCCATACCCACCCCGCCACATCATCAATCCACAGCCCCCATCCCCCCTCACTCTTTCTCACACAAACACACTCCACCCACTCAGCCACCCTCTCCCTTACACTGGCCACCACCCAGCCCTCTCTCTCTCTTTCCCCTGGTCAAACCCACCCCACTCCTCACCCACACTCACACAACCACCAACCCACTCACCCCTGGCCCGTCCCCCACTCCCGACCCCACCTCGGCCACACCCTGCTCGCGGGACCCATCCTTGGCCCCGCGTCTTCCCCCACGCGCTCATCCTCCCCAGGTTCTCTTCCTCCTCGTGTCCTTCTCCCCTACCCCGACGCCGTCGCTCCTCCCTTTATCTCCTCCCAGCCACGCGACCCGCCCTCGTCCTCTTCCTCCCTCCCCTCTGCAACACCGCTCCTTCCTTCTCCTCCTCCGCCACCGCTTTGCCCCTTCCTTCAGCCACCACCCCCCCGCTCTCTCCTTCCTCTCTCTCCCTCCTCCGTAACCCCGCCGCCTCACTCTCCATCTCCCGACGCTCGCTGTCATGACCTCCTCTCCCCACCTTCCTCGCCACCGCTCGCCACCACCCCGTCGCCGGGGCTCCACCCGAGGCCGCGGTCACCGCCACGCCCTCCCCCTCTGCGTCCGCGCCGCCCGCGTTGCCGCCGTCCTCGCCGTTCCTCCGCATCCGCCGCCTCCTCCTCCCGCCCAGCGCCGCGTCGGCCTCCGGCTCCCCTCCTCCGGCCGCACCACCTCGAGCTCGCCCGGCCGCCTCTCTGCAACCGCCTCCCCGCCCAGGTTCCTCGTCGAGCGGGCCGTGCCCTCTGCGCCTCCGCTCGCCCTGCGGCCCCTCCTCGCCGTTCGCGCCTCGCGACCGCCTTCCTTATCTCTCTGCCAGCCGCCCTCCGGCCGTCTCCAGCGGCCGCGGCCCCTGCCCTCTCGTCGCCCCGGGTCCTGTCACCGCCTCCGACCGTGCAGCAACCTCCGTCCAGCGACCGCGTCAGATGCCCTGCAGGACCCGCGTTCTGCCCTGAAGTTGTTGTTTTAGTGCTAGCACTTAGCACGACTCATGTTCAAGTTCCAATCAGCCAGATCATGTGCCGACGCGTGTGTTCTGTTTGCGTATGTTGTTGTCTTTGTTCGTACCCGTGATCCGTGTGTGGACCGACACCAAAGAACTTACAAGACCGAGCTGACGAAGATGGTACGGGAATCCTCTCAACGCAATATCTCCTTCCCGGGCCGAGTTCTCCTTTTGGGATTGGCAAGATCCTCTCCCCGGACCCAAAGACGTCGAGACCCCAACCCTAAAGAACGATCACGGATCCTTGAAGACCGATCACGGCGTCCTCCTCCCCTCTCAGATCCGAAGGAGACCGATCCCGAACCTTAGCATGCCAAGTTCTCCTTTCCGGAGTCGGACCCGAAGACGCCATGACCGTCTACGCGGACCCGAAGGCCACGAATGCGACAAGATCGACACCGACCAGGGCGAGACCGATGCGCCCCGACGCCAACCAAGTCCTGCTTCCCGGTTGCGACAAGACCTCCTTCCCGTACCGATCCCGTTCTCGCCGAGCCGTTCCCCAGATCCGAACCCTGAGACCGCACCCCGAACCTCGGAACCCCAAGTTCGTCGAGACCCCCTAATGTGTGAACCTTTTCCGAGCCCCTATTTTATAAATGCTTTATATAAAACGTGTTGCATATTAATTGTTCATGCATGCATATTTGTCATGTGGTTTGGGGGCATTATGCCGATTCACCCTATAATTAAATATGGGGCCCATATGCGGGCAAATCTAATCTTATATTGGCCTCATTTAAATTTGTGTAGCGAACCGGTAACTTGTCTTGCCCTGATATTACAACATTTAATTTGCGGGGTAGATAAATAACTTGAACCGTTTAATTAAATGTCGGGACCCCGGTTCCGCTTAATATGGCCTAATTGCATCGCACCTTTGCCATGCCATACATCATACATGCATCATACCCGATCTTCTGCCGATGTATTAAATATTGCATCCGGTGTTTCTTCTAGTGTTTTGCTTCTTCGCGGATAAGGCCGTTGAGTTGATGTGAGCTTCGCCCTGATCTTCGGATGAACCTTCGACAATGTTTTTAGGCGAGCATCTCCCCCTTTCTACCTATCTTACTTTTATAGTATTTATTCCCTCCTGTTGATCTATTGCTATTTGTGTCGCGATGCTCTAGTTTTCGTACCCGTGATATCCCTTGCAGCCGTATATTGCCTTGGACACCTCCTATTACCTGTTGTTTGGTAGATAGTTGGACTCGCGCGTCGTAGTCGCTTGCTCAAGTGCTGTTGCGTGTCGAAAGTGCCACGATTGTTGGTGTATTGCCGCATGTTGATGTTGGAGATGATCATGGCTTTACTTATCGTTCACTATAATTCCTGTTTAACAACTAAAATTGAAGTAAAGCGAGGCATCGGTGGGTGATAGATAATATTTGGTTTCCGCCCACTTGTGTCCCGTAGGACCCCGAGTACTTGATACATGTTCCTTGATTTATCGCGCTATCCACATCCGGGAGGATTATGGGACCCCCCTGAGCCAGAGCATGATTCAATCTTATTTCTTGGGGCCACAAACTAGTTTGAGGTTTTATTTACTATCATGTACCTATGCCATGCTACTACTGTATTTACGATTGTGCGAGGAGCACACTGTACTGTTTAGGATCGGGACACGATTTCGCGGTGTCGACAAGCCTAGTTTTGGGTTCCCAGTCGTTCACAGCCGTCCACCCAAACCTCGGGTCCGTCTCGGAGTCAGCTAACTTCGTTGCGGGTGTACTCCAAGGGGTGCCCCCCTGAAATAATTCTGAATCCTGTGATTGCTTTGTCGTGAAGGCCTTGTTGGGTTTTGATTTGGTTTTTCCGAGGTTGATCGAGTGTGTGTTGCTATTGGTGCACCCCGGCCGGGTAAAACTTTTCAAAAGCCGTGTCATGTTATGGACGACTTGGAGCACATGTCTTGATCATAGACAACTATAACTAAAGTAGTGCTATAAATTTGACTTTATAATGACTAGTAATCAGCTTCACTATAATGGAATGGCTAAATAATCGCCCAATTGCTTGTTTGGTTTGTCGCTTGCGACAATTGTATCTGACTAGTAAGTATTGCAACTACAACGGAATGGCTAAATAAAAGTACCAACAACTGCTGGGTTTTGGGTTATCTCATGCTATCTGTATCTGATTAGTAAGTGCTGTAACTATAACGGAATGGTTAACTAAAACGGTCCACTGCTTATTTTATCAGGATGATTATCTACACCTGACTAGTAATTGCTGCAACTATAACTGAATAAATAAAACTGCCAACTGTGTGAGTTCCTCGGTTGACTTCCTCGTTTGGTCTCGAGGGGGAATACCAGGATGGGATTGTTTGGTGTTAATATCAGGATGGTTCCGAATAGGTCTTTCTTACCCCCCTCTGATAGCCGCCAGTTGTACCGAGTCTCTATAGGTTGTTTAGTGCATGCTGCGCTGCCGCTTCAGTCCACCAAACCTATGTAGGCGAGGACCGCCGAATTCTAGCCTCGCCGTGTCTTGGCCTCGATCGACGCTCCTCTTTTTCCTTTGCCCTTTGTCGGCACCCCTTTTGTTTAAGCAGGTTTTGAGATCGACGTCGTTAGCAGGGTTACCCTTCCGGCTTGGCCTGGGCAGGGTTATGGACGCCATTGGTTATTCTTCAGGGCTCTTAGCCCCATTTGCATCTTGTCCGTAGTCGGACGCTCTATCATTTTCAAGGTGATTTGGATCTTTGTATATTATATCTGTATTCTTGACTCTTTGAGTCGCTGTTATATATATCTGTTCTGTGGGTCCCATCGAGGACTGTTGTGTAATGTTATTACTTCGTTTTCCACCCGCACGAAAGTGCCTGGTGGGCACCTTTGAATCGTTTCTATGCGGGTTTGGCGGGAATCGCTAAAACTTGCATAGGTCCGATTCTGAGGGTGTTACAAAGCTGGGACACAGACCAGCGTCGGCTGAAGCAACAACAAGAAGAGTACGCATAGTGGTCATATGAGCCACAGGGGCAAAAGTCTCATCATAGTCACGGCCGTGCTCCTGCTGAAAGCCACGAGCCACAAGACGCG
This sequence comes from Avena longiglumis, assembly GCA_030063025.1. NCBI lineage: Eukaryota > Viridiplantae > Streptophyta > Magnoliopsida > Poales > Poaceae > Avena > Avena longiglumis. Next base: position 446,047,250 of record CP125974.1, on the reverse strand, counting down.
CTTTATAGCGCTCAAGAGATCCATCAGAGCGGGTCTTAATTTTATAGACCCACTTACACGTGATAGGACGAACACCGGGAGGGAGAGAAACAAGATCCCAGGTGCTAGTGCGCTCAAGCGCAGCGATCTCCTCAGCCATGGCAAGCTGCCATTCAGGATGACGCTCGGCATCCCGATAAGAAGTCGGCTCGGAGGCAGCGGAGACCATCGACTAGGAGAGTAACGATGCGGAGCACGACAGCGAACAGGCCGTGAAGAGGGAAGCTCATCGGCGGAGGACGACTCATCAGAAGAAGAGGAAGAAGGAACAGCAGAGGAAGGGTTCGAAGCCGGAGAACGAGGTGGGGAAGAAACTAGGGGAGAACAAGGAGAACTAAGGGAACTAGACGGAGGAGAGGATGGCGGCAAAATCGAAGGGGGCGCATCAGAAGTAAGAGGTGGAGAAGAAGGGACAGCAGGAGGTGCATCAGGAAAAAGAAGAAAAGAGATATCATCCACCGGGTAAGTACCAGAGGTGGCGCGAGGATAGAAGGGACGCGTCTCATCAAACGTGACATCACGAGATATGCGCATCCGACGACCAACGGGGTCCCAACAGCGATAGCCCTTATGCTCATCACTGTATCCGAGAAAAACACACTCAACAGACTGAGCGGTCAGTTTGGTGCGTTCGCGAGGAGGTAGAAGGACATAGCAAACGCAACCAAATAAACAAAGAGTCGAATAGTCTGGAGAGCTACCAGAGAGACGCTCGAGAGGAATACCACCTTGAAGGGCAGCAGAAGGCTGAATGTTAATGAGGTAAGTCGACGTAGCGACAGCCTCAGCCCAGAAATGCGGCGGAAGAGAGGAAGCAATCATCATAGCACGGGTAGTTTCAAGAATATGACGATGCTTACGCTCGGCGACACCATTTTGAGCATGGGCGCCGGGACACGAGAATCGAGGGGTGCCTGCTCGGCAAGAAGGACACCACGCAGTCGGGAGATATACTCTCTGCGGAATCAGCACGAAACACACGAATAGGCATGGAATACTGAGTACGAACCATGGCCGCAAAACGCTGATAAATAGAGAGCACCTCACTGCGAGAGCGCATAAAAAACAACCAGGTGTACCGTGAAAAATCATCAATGAATAAAATATAGTATTGATGGCCCCTTTGGAAGCAAAGGAGCCGGACCCCAAACATGAATGAACTAAATCAAAAGGTCATTTGAGATACATACACACTAGTAGGATAGGGAAGCTGAATCATTTGCCTAACCTACAACCGACACGAATGTAAAGACACATATCCCGAGATGCACTTTAAGACCACGACGAACTAAAGACGATAAACGGGAGCCACAAAGGTGACCTAGCCGATGATGCCACTGCTGAAAAGAGCCAGTGACAGAAGCAGCAACCGCAGAAGAACTAGTAGATGAAGTGTCAGTGGATGGAACGCGAAGCCAGTCTAACTCCCATAGCCCCGGAGACTCAAGGATGCGAGGACCAGCTCCAACTGTGGGCACGGCGGTCTGAATCAAGACAAGAATCAGCGTCAAGAATGACACGACAACCAGAATCAGTAAGCTGACTAGCAGAGAAAAGGTTCATCTTAAGACTAGGAACATGAGAAACGTCAGGAACAGAGAAAGATGAAGTAGAAAGGGTGCCTCGACTCGAAATAGGAAGAGAGGTACCATCAGCCGTGATAACACGAACAGGATAAATAAGAGAGCGAAGAGCAGAAAGAATAGAGGACGCAGAAGTCATATGAAAAGAAGCTCCAGAATCCGAATACCACGGGGATGACGTACCTGACTGTGTAGAAGGTGGTGATCGCGTGGTGCCAGAAGAGCTAGGCACAGAACCAGCAGTACCCGACGAGGAAGAGCCTGTAGCAGTGAGTAGACCACGAAGAATGTCCTGATCAGACAGTGCAACAGCAGAAGATCCTGAAGAACCAGCCTGCCTACGAGCATGGTACTGCTGACGTAAGCTAGGATCCCTCCTCCAGCAGCTAGAGACATCGTGGCCAGGCTTGCCACAGTAGGCACAGGGAGGACGAGGAGGTGCTGTCATACCACGAGGCTGCTGAGGCTGACTCTGGCCCTGGACCGGAGGAGTAGAGAGTATCGGCGATACTTGAGACCACAACGAAGCCGACGGCACAGGAGGACCATGAGCATCAAGTACGGAGGGAACCTCAAAAATACCAGCACCGCGAAGACGAGTCTCCTCAGCACGAAGCTCAGACAGTATCTCAGAGAGCGAAACACGACCACGGGCAAGCAGCTGGGCACGGCGCGGCTCAAACTCCTTACGGAGCCACGACAAGAACTAAAAAACGCGCTGAAACTCCAGATCCGCGCGCACAGTCAGACAGCAGGGACAGGTGACACACAGCTGTACGAAGAGAATCAAGCTGGCGCCAAATAGCAACACTCTGAGTATAGAACTCATCAACAGTAGAGTCACTCTGCCGAAGAGCATGCTCCTGGCGAACCACAGACAGGTAAAGAGCATCCCAGACGGCTGATAGCGCTGACGAAAAAAATCCCACTGAGCAGCAGCAGTGGGAAGATCCATGAACTCAGCAGCATACTGAGGCAGAACATTGGAAGTAAGAACAGCAGCAACACGAGCATCCTCATCTATCCATTGAGTGTAGTCAGTCAGATCCTGAGGAGCATCGGGGGCAAGGGCAATAGGCGACGTAGGAGCAGCGGGGCGCGGCGGACAGGAGACCTCACCAGAAAGCACACCCCAAAGACGAAGACCGCGCATGTGGACGCGTAAAGGCAGCGAAATCAGGATAATTCGCGCCATCAAAAATTACCAGGCAGCTAGGAATCGCAAGATAGCCCGACGAGGAAGACATTTTTTGCCTTTTTTTAAGAAAATTAGATCAGATCAGATCTGATCAGATCCGCAACACGCAGCAACAGCCGCGGCAGAAGGGGTCGACGGGCCGGGCGGCGGCGGCCGGGCGATGTCCGGGAGGCGGCGGCGGCGACGGCGGGCGGGCAGTGGTCGGGCGGCCAGGGCGGATCGGACGGGCGACAGCGACCGGGGAGGACGGGGCAAGCTCGCAGGAGGCGAGGGAGAGGCAACGGCGACGGCCGGGCGCGGCGGCAGGAAGCCGGAGCGGGCGGCGGTGGTGGCTGCGCGGAGATGAGCTACCTTACAGCTCTGATACCATGTTAGGGCAATAGACTTGTTGTATTACCAGAGGGCCAAAGACCACAATATATAGTACATGTAGAGGCGCAAATATATAAGAAACCCCTAACACACGGGAAACTACAATATTCAAATATATACTATAACAGCATAAACCGAAACCCTCCCATCCTAACCACCTTTTTCCTTGTCCCTTTCGTACGAGACTCCTCCGTCGGCGCCTCCTCCCCCTAGCACGACATGATTTCAAAGGTAGAGAGAACCAGGCTGCCCACTGTACCTCTGAACCGGAAACACTTGCCCATAACTGTGGATCGAGAACACACTATGTGATACAAGAAAATGTACACGGACCTGATTCCATCGAAAGGAGAAGCAAATCCATAGAAAAATAGACGTGAAACAAATCCAGATCCAAAAAGAAAAAGGCTAAACTCTGGTTTAAAAAAAAAAAGGCTAAACTCAATCCTGAAGCTGGCCTCGCGATATTCTCTCTGTTTTCCTCACCACATCCGCGTATCGGTAGTCTGCCTGCCGGCGAAAAGTGTTGCAGAAGGCTGGCAGGTAGACTGGGATTGCCGGCTAAGATTGCTACACCCATGAGACCGAAGGCCTGGTGCCAACGACGTTACCATGACAGAATCATCCGAGAGGCCTTGAATTGGATCAATGGTAGTTACTGTGGAATGAAGTAGAGTAAGCGGTCTGGATGGTGGTGCATTACTTTTTCGAGGTTTGGCAACGGAGACCGAGTGGGAGATGTCTTTTTTTTTTTGAACAGAGAATGGGTGCTGACGCACCCAAATATATTGCAGCTCAAAAACATTGTACATCAAGGATTACAAACCCAATTTGCCGTATCGTGTCGATAGCAGCCAAGATTGGGCATAACTGGCTGTTATGAGCTGGGTTCCTGCAAGAACAAGTAGGCTCAGATCCTATTGATCTTCTTGCCTGTTGAGCACAGTTGTGAGCTACTCCATTGATTTCCCTTTTGATATGGAAGATGGATCCAAGAAGAGGGTGAGCTAGATTCTGATATTCTATTGCTTGCCTTCTAATTTCCCAAATCATGTTTTTATCTGAGGCCCCTTGAGCAACAGCAGCTCTAGCCAAAGAGAGATTATCAGTGAAAAAAATGGGCCTTGAGAGCTTCATAGCACTAGCAAACGATGCAGCCAGGAGCATAGCCTGGGCCTCGGCCTGCAAAGGGGAAGGAACATCATCTTTGGACGCCAGGATGAAAACGTCAGTCCTTTCCTTTCCCTGCAAGGACTCAGAAAAATAAATGCCAATGCCAGTAGGGACAACCGAGGTCTTGGATAGCTTTTTCCAAGCTGCATCAAAGTAGACTTTAGGTCCTGTAAAATAGAAATCAGTTGGAACAGAGACCCCCGTCAGATCTTTAGGCTGGTGATAGCCTTTTATAATTTCATCAGATTCCAGATCCTTAAGAAGAGCCGCCGTGTGTATTGGCACCTGTTGAGGACTGGTTTTTTTCCTGCAAAACAATTGATCGTTCCTGGCCTTCCAAACACACCAAAGAAAAGTAAAGACATAGTTCAAATCAACAGTTGGGTGGTTTTGTTTAAGCAGGTTCATAATTATCTGGGAAACATCAGTAGTGTTATTTGATAAGACCTCACTTTTAATATAGCACGGTGGAAGAAGCCAGGCAGCTTTTGCAAATGGACAGAAAGAAACAGATGGGCATCGGTCTCGGGGATACCGCACACCTGTGATCCTTATCAATGTGTGTAGAAAATTGAGATCCTCTGGCACCAGTATTTAAAGCTCCTCTCAGCAATCTCCAAGCAAAAGTTTTAACCCTGGGAATCATCTTGTTGCATTTCCACACTTTTCTGAGAATCTCCTTTGTTGAGTTTTGAACCTGCTCAGGTTTGGGAGTACCTGAAATGAACAGCCAAGACAAACAAGTTTTGTATGTGGATTTAGGGTTGCATTTCCCATTCGGAGTTGGCCTCCAGCAAAGAATGTCATCTTCCTCTGAAGGGATAATATTAGTGTTCCTGATCTTCATTGCAACCTCACTAGAAAATAGAGTATTGATGAGGTTGGTATTCCAGGTCTGGGAATTAGGAAGCCAAAGCTGGTTGATTGTAGAGGGATAATTGAAGCCTTTTTGTTGGATATTAAGGTTATCATAGATACTTTCCCAGTCAGAAAACCAGGGGGAGCTCCAGATAGAAGAATTACCTCTGCAAATTTGATAGTAGGAGTTGTTGATAAGAAGATGTCTTACTTTTAGGATTGAGGACCAAAAAGCAGACTTAGGAACATTCCTACTAGCCCTCCAGATAGAAGAATCAGGGAAATATTTTGCTTTGATTACCCTTTGCATAAAAGCGTTTGGTTTTTCAGCTATTCTCCAGGCAGCAGAAAGAATGAGGCTCATGTTAGTGGCTTGCAAATTTCTAACTCCCAGTCCACCTTCAGATTTGGGGGCACAAATATTATTCGGTGATTAAGCAGAGCTTTTTTGAGGGTTCTGACGAACCTGTCCACGAAGACTCTCATAATGGCCTGAAGCTTTTTAAGGAGCTTTTTAGAGAACAGGAGGTTGGACATGTAATAGACCGGTATAGAGGAAAGCACAGATTTTATTAACTCCAACCTAGCAGCATGGGAAAGGGAGCTTGCCTTATAAGTAGACAGTTTTGATTTGAACTTTTGGATTATAAAATTGTAAGCTTCACTCCTATTCCTAGCAGGCAAAATGAGTGGATGACCCAGATGGGTAAAATTTTGATCAATGGTGGCCACAGGAAAGATCTGAGAGATACTAGAGAGGGTTATTGGATCAACTTTTTTACTAAAAATGATGCCAGATTTATCCCAATTAGGAATTTGACCAGAATCCTTGCAAAAATTCAGGAGAATGTCCTTGATTGCTTGCGCTTCTTGCACAGAGGCAGTCCCACAAACCAAAAGATCATCAGCAAAAAGTAAGGAGTGAATGGGAGGGCAGTGGGGGCCAAGAGAGATTCCAGAGAACTCAGCATTTGAAAGTGCCTCAGAGAGCATGATAGAGAGTTCATTGATGCCAAGGATAAATAAATAGGGTGATAAGGGACATCCTTGTCTTATACCTCTGGAGCTAGTAAATTTAGCATAAGCCTGTCCATTGATGATTACCGAAAAGACAGGAGAGGAAATGCAGGCATAAACCATCTTAATGAAATGAGGGTGCAAGTTCTTCCTGGCTAAGGCTTTACAGATAAAGTCCCATTCAATTCTGTCAAAGGCTTTTGCAAGATCAATCTTAAGCATAAAAGCCTTCGAATCCCAAGAGGAAAGGTTGAAAGAGTGGGTAATTTCTTGGGCAATGATGATGTTATCACTTATTCTTCTTCCTTCTATGAAGGCTTGTTGAGCAGGGTGAATGTAATCTGGGAGATGTGGCTTAAGTCTGTTGGCCAAGCATTTGGATATAATTTTGTAGACAACATTGCAAAGACTAATGGGTCTGTAATCAGTAGGAACAGTGGGTATGAGCTTTTTTGGTATGAGGGCAATGTGAGTGTCACTTATATGACTGGGCATGGTAGCAGTAATAAAAAACTCCCTAATCAAGCAGGTAACATCATCCCCAATCCAATCCCAAGTAGCTAAATAAAATTCAACATTGAAGCCATCTGGCCCAGGGGATGCATTTCTTTTCATGTCATTCAAAACTTCCAGAATTTCGTTTTTTTCAGGGATAGAAAGTCCAGGATCACTGGTTATGTTTTGGCTAGAATGATTAAAATCAAGGTAGTTATTACCATTGGAGGAGGTGAAAATGGATCTAAAATAGGATACAAAGGTGTTTGCAATTTGATCAGGCATATGATGGGTGACCTCTTGTTCATCTTTGATAGAAAGAATCATATTCCTCCTCCTTCTCTTAGCAATGGCTCTATGAAAAAAGCGTGTTCTGTCCCCATCTTTAACCCAAGCCTTTTTGCCCTTTGCATGTTTGCATCATTCGGTTTAGTAATGTTTTGTTCATACCTTTCCACCAGCTTTGCTTCCTTCTGAAGGTCCTGTTGATCCAAGGGGAGGGATTGAATCTTTTCAATGTCAGCCTCCAGCTCCTTGAGCTCCTCCTGCAAGGGCTTTTTTTTCCTACACCAAATTTTCAACTCAGAGGCAAGATTGTTAGTTCTTTTAGCAAAAGGCTTATTTGTATATTTGTTCCAGCAACTTTTTGCATATCCTTGAAAATCCTCCTCTCGAAGCCACCAATTTTCAAATTTAAAAGAGTTCCTGGGCTTGGAAAGTCTGCCTTCAGTAGAAAAAAGAATAGGTGCATGATCACTGAAAGTATGAATAAGAGGCATGTTGTATAGATTTGAAGCAGGATAAACAGAGCACCATTCATGATTAACTAGGCATCTATCCAATCTTTGAAAAGAGGAGTAGGCAAAAGCACGATTTGTCCGGTGTAAGCAGGCCCGTAAAGCCAATATCAAATAAGCCGACTTTTAACAAAAGAACGGAAAGCAAACATACGGTTATAATTTACATTAGGAGTACTTTTATCGAGTCATCTGGAAGATCATTCATGTCACCAATACACATAAAGGGCAAATTGCTGTTATAATACACAAAATGCGCAACTTGCTGCCAGATGACACTAGTAGTACGGTGGTAAGGATCGCCATAGATACAGACTAGGCCAAATTTCTGGTTTTTAGCACGATCCAAGACTAAGGCTAGTACTAGATTGCTAGATTGCAGGTGTAGATCAACATCCACTTCATCAGACCACATCATCCAAAGACCTCCGGCTTTCTTTTGTGAAGGGACTACAATGCAATCATTCATATTAAATCTGGAGCAAATATTGGAAGTAGTAAACTTAGCATTTTTTGTTTCAGATATGAATGTTACCTGGGGTTTAGTAGCTGCAATCATCCGGGCAAGATGGCAAAGCTTAGGACTGCCAAGGGTCTTGCCCACCCCTTGACAGTTCCAGGCCAAGGTCTTCATGGCGCCCGTGGCGCCTTAGAGGCTGGCGCCATCGCCTGATTCGCTGAAGATTCCTCCTGAGCCAGATAGACCTGAAAATTGCTCTCGTTACCTGGAGAAGCTGCTGCAGATTGAGCCTCATATCTAGCATTGAAGTGTCCGCCGGAGCCAGAAGCATGATGAGGAAGATAGCGAGCCACGTAGAGCTCGCTAAGCTCCTTAGGAGGAGAGAACGCGCCTCTGCGAGAATCACGAGCCTTGGACGCCAAGCTCGGCGAGAGAGGCCAAGGATCGTGGCGGTGTCTCCGTGCCAGAGTCCTCGATTTGCTAGACGGTGAAGACACAGAGCATATTTCTTCCCATATCGGCCAGAGCTCCTGCACATCAATGCTCGCACCATGCCCATGGCTGTTGGAGAAGCGAAGCAGGCTTGCAGGCGATTGAGACTAAGTCCCAGAGGAGGTCGGAGCTGAGCTCCACTTGAGGCGATCTAGCTTTATCCCAACGAGACCTTCGTACGACCCGAGCCTTTGAATCGGAGGCGCACTGGGGCGAGCTTGGGTTGGGAAAGTTGCTGCAGATCCTCCAAGGAAATGTGTACCTGGGATAGGTCGATGTTGATCTCCGGTCTCCAAGCTTCCTTGTCTTTCTTGAAGCTCATTCCCGCCCTCCTGCTGCGGAAGGCTGGCGCCGATCTCCTTCTCAGTCCCTCCTCCAGATCTCCCCACTGCTCCTTGCTGGCCGGCCGGAGGCGAGCCTCCGACCAAGCTCGCTTCATGTCCTCGAACAGCTGCTCCACAAGCTCTCTGAGTTGGCTCTCCTGCGAGGAAGTGAGCTCCTCCTCTCTTTGGGGGTGGCTGATATTTCTCCGAATGGCCAGGCCTGTCTTCAGTCTGTCTCTTATTGGTTCCTTCTTGTTGGAACTGGTGTGAAAGCGGTGACCGACGGCGAGGGGGTTGGGGCTGGGAAACATTTTGCACTTCTCGTCCCTCCTTGCAGGGCAGTTGTTCTGTTGGAGGAGCAAGCTGAAGCTGGAGTATAGAGCTTTCTCTCACTCTGGTGCTCTCTGGAGAAGAAGAATGGGGCGTTGTAGACAACTGATGCCTCATAGTCTCAGTATATAAGACTCCCTTTTGCTTATCTGGGCCAGGGATAGACGAGGAATTTTTTTGCAGGCCTTGGCCTGTAAACTCATGTTGGCCCAAGAAGGATACATCTGCAGTCTGAATATTTCCACCCACTCTCTTCAAAATTTCATTTTCCTCCTCTACAGTGTATGGTAGGCTCTTCTCTTTTCCCACCCTGTTTGTCTGACAAAGGCCATCATTTCCCTCTACTTCCATCATCTGACAGCCGTACTGGCCCTCCTTGACTTGCTGCACAATATTGGCATCCAGCTGTCTAGCACTACCCTCTCCCCTGCTCATTTCTCCACGCGTCAGGCTGCTGGGCAGAACTTTCTCTACGTGTCTCTCTTGCATGCCGCTCTTGCTCAGAGCGCAACAAGGCCACGCTGCCTCGACTGCAGCAGGCCTTCACAACCTCTGGCTGGCTCCCTTTCACACCGAAATGAAGTTGCTTCATCTTGCGTGCATCCCTCGCTTCTTTCCATCCGAACCAAAGATCGCCATTGGGGACAATTCTTCCAGCTCTTTATCTTTCTCGTGTTGCTGAACACATTCTTTGAAGATCGAGAGTTCTCTGCTCGAAAGTCTGAAGATAGGATTCTCTGTGACACTTTCTCGCCTCACACCTTGGGATTTTTCTTCACTTATGATCCATGCTCCATATCTTTGGAATGGGACTTGGTCAGGATCTTGATGGAGCTTGATTTTGTCATCACAATGCAGTTTCTAAGATAGCGATTCTTGATTGTGTGAAACATAACACCACAAAAGGCAAATTCTTCCAACTTTCTCATAGTGCAAATAGGCAATTCCTTCCTCACACCAAGTTTTAGCTTGATTCTGTCTAAAATCGGATTGCACACTGTGTCTGATAACTCCCCAAATGTAGTCAGGATGACTGAACAACATGTTTTCCTTCAGCTCATGAAATTCAGATGGAGCCCCTACCATCCTAAGAATGTTCCTGAGAAGCTCTATTGATCTATTCTTCCATGGAATGCCATAAACCCTGACTGTAACATACACATACTTAAAGCAGTACCGAGGTTTCCCTTTCTTCGCTATGAAATCATTCTGCTCTCTCTCATAACCTTCCCCTTTTTCATCAGCAAATTCCAATAGAAGAACATCTGGACCCATCATCCAAGGCTGCTTCTTGAACACCCACATGAGAGACTCAAAGGATAGAAAGGATGCCTTGAAAACATACCTATGCACCTGCATGATATCACCATAATGTTGCCTCCAAGCTCTTTTCATTTGCTGCTGAACCGCTGTAAGGGATATATCTCTGGGTGGCCCTCTAGTGGCTGCAAGCTTGAAGTACAAACTGTGCTTGCTATCTTGCAACTTGCAGCTCTGACCTTGCTCTTGGTTCTCAAGCATCATGGATTGCATGGACATTTCCAACGAGGGTATCTCCGGTGCATGGATCATCGGAGGGTTGTGTGGAGCACTAGAGCTTCCATCTTGACGGACAGGGGAGATAGGGGTGAGATCCATCCCTTCCCTTGCCTCAGCCTCCCAAACAGGGAGACCACGGTTATTGACATCTATGAACTGTTGGTGGACGAATTGCTCTGGAGTGGGAGTGGATGGTTGATGGAGATCAGGGGTGGACGGTCTCGTGGGATCTGGAAGGAAGTGTTGGTTCGGATCCATTGTTGAGGATCTTGGCAAGAGATTGGAGGAGAAGACGGTGGAGTTAGGAGGAGAACGGCATTACGCCAAGACGCCACTCAGGGCAAAGCACAACATGGCAGTATACTACACGGCAGCATGCTGCAAGCCTGCAAGGCCGAAAGGTGCCTCGCGAGCGCCGGCGTCACCGCGCACCGGACTCCACATCGGCCGGCACTCGCGAGTGGGAGATGTCGAACATGGCGGAGAGGCGACATGGGTGTTGGAGACAAGGATGCTGGATAGCCGGAGGCGGGATGGCGCGGAAGGCCGTGTAGGCGAGGATGGAGCCCTGAATCCTTAAGCAAGATCATCAGGTTGCCACGCCAAGATCATCAAGCCGTGGTGGGGCTGGGGGTGATTGGCGACATGGTGGCGACTGTGGACGCGCTGGTGGAGCTATAGCTATGTGCCGAGGCTGAGTCGACATGTTGTCCACCAGAGCCGGAGGGGCGGGTGCGGAGGCACGCTTCCATGTCAGCGGCACTTGAGGCAAGCTGATTCATCGGTGCAGTACCCGGCGATGTGGCCAGGACGGTAGCAATTCAAGCAGAGGCCGACGAGGTCGAGCGACACCAGCCTGGACGGCATGCGAGGAGGTGAAGAGAAAATTATAAAAAAACCACGGTTAGAGTTTAGAAAACCCACCATTTTACGATTTTAGAAAACCACCACTTCAGAGTGAGTTTGTGACATATAGCACTGATTCTGGTCTAACGACAAAACTGACCGGTGGGTCCGACCCGTCAGGATGACGTGGCATCGTTTCTTTACAAAAACACCTCCGCGTATTATAAGTTCTAATCTTACACCCCTTTCTATTTTTTCAATTTCTTCTCATAAAAATTCTTTTTTATTTCTCTATTTCTTTTTTCCCTAAGCTGGTCGCGTGCGCCACCCGCTTGCCGGAGCTCGTCCAGAGCTCGCCATGCGTAGGCCATGTCGGAGCTCGCCGGTGCCTCCCACGGTGCCATGGTCGGAGCTTGCCGCGCGCCGTCCCTACCGGAGCTCGCTGGTGCCTCCCACAGCGCCATGGTCGGAGCTTGCTGCGCGCCGTCCCTACCGGAGCTCGCTGTGGCCGAAGCTCGCCGGTGACTCCTGCGGTGGGAGCTCGCCCGCGTCGCCACTGGCCGGAGCTCGCCACGTGCCATCCCTACCAGAGCTCGTCCGTGCCTCCCGTGGTCGGAGCTCGCCCGCGCCGCCACTGGCCGGAGCTCGCCCGCGCCGCCACTGGCCGGAGCTCAGTCGCGCACGATCCCACAAAAGTCCCCTGCACGTCTGTTTGTTTAGGCCAAGAATTTGTAGTATTGAGCGTCGGCCACTGCTCCGGCGAGAAATTACCGTCGGAGCAAACCTCACCAGTCCACGCAGATATCCCTAGGGTCATCCCTGATCCTCTGCACACATTGCAGGCCTCTCCATCGACTCCCGCACGGTCTAGAGCACCACTTGGACAGAGACAAAGCTGGAGCTCTGCCGTCCTTGCAATCCCGACACACCTCGTCCGCGCGGGATCTAGCCAGAAATCGCATCATATCCGCCTTGACGATGCGCATCCACACGGTCACTAATGTTACACCGCGGATGGCAGTGGAGGTCAGAGGCGACGAGGTTGACGGCAGCCGGAGGTGAGGACGAAGATGCCCGTATCCTCGATTTAGGACACCGTGACTTTATTCCATTTGCTTCAGGAAGATGGTGACGAGGTGGTGAGGAGGCATGTCAATGGCGAGAGGCAACGTCGGGTTGGAGCCGCGAGCGGCTTGGCCGGTATGCCATGGCCGCGGCGAGCCTGACTAGCATGTGCACGGTTAGATTTTTCGGCCGTGGATGGATTTGAGACGGAGAAAGTGCTGACAGTTGGTCCCCACAAAAAATTGCAAAAGAACCTAAAATCTAGAACTATTTAACATTAACTATCACCTACCATTATTGTAGTGCCACGTCGGCCTAATTGTAGGCCCCACCAGTCAGTTTTGCTATTAGACATCGGATCAGTGTTTTTTGTTACATAAGATGGTGGTTTTTTAAAACCCTAGTGAATAGTAGGATTTTCTAAAATCCTACCTCGTGATATGGTAGTTTTTTATAATTTTTTTCGATGGAAAGGAGAGGTAACCACTCCTCAATTACGGTGATGATACAGGAGCCCATGAGGCTACTTATTATACCCACTAGTGTCCACGTGTGGGGCAACGGGGGTAGTAGCTGTGGCGGCAGTCTCCTGACTCGGTCGGCGCTCAACAGCACGGAAGGGAGCATTCAGGATACTACCTATATTTCAAAGGCTACGACATATATAATTGTTTTTTAAAGTCAAACAACCGAAAGTTTGATCAAGATTTTAAAGAAAAATATTAATATTTATAATAAGTAATCCATACCTTTTTATACGTCATGAGACATATTTTTACATGATATCTATATAATACAATAGTTCTTGATAACTCTTTTTAAAAGTTTGGTCACACTTTTCGTGGCTTGATTATTAAAAAGGGTTATATGTCTTAAGCCTTGGGATGGAGAAAGTATTGATAATGAGAGAGGACCGTGTTGGAGCGCGGGCCAGTGCGACCAAGGCGTGATCATAGGCCGAGGACGACGCCGAGAACCGCACCGGCAAGGCGGCGACATGGTGGAGCTTCCAAGGAGCGACCGGATCCATTAGTGGTGGAGAGCGGGCTTTTGAGGTCGCAGAGCCAACGCTGCTCCATTGTGGTGTGAGAGGACCGCGAGGCCTCGCTTGGGGAGGTGGCAGCGCGGGAGGGGGTTCATCATGGAGGTGGGAGGGCTGCCTGAGGGCGACAGCGCTAGGCTAGGCTCGGGGCTTCGGCAGGTGGGAGGAGCGTGGGAGCGTGCTACGAGATAACTCTTATCAAGATTGTACCGAATCATCATATTGACTGCCTGTTTAAAATGTTTATCATATTTGCTAGTTCTCATACGTCTAAATATTTCTTATGTCTTAGTCACCTCTCACGTCGTTGGATTTATCTCGCTGTTCGTGCAACACGAGAGTTATACATGAGTTATAATTGGGTTGCAACTATAGTATAAATTTTATAAGTTGCAATTAGATTACAACTAAGAATTAGTGTAAATAGTATAATGACTCTAGACGACTGAGATCTAAGAAGTTGCGTGAGATCTAGGCGTTCCCAATGTTTATATCCAGGTTGCCCACGGCGAAGGGAAATAGAGAACACACGCAGCTCGAGATGTGATGGGGGCACGCGCGCAAGACAATTTTTTCTGCTTAAAAACTGTCAAGTGAAACTAGGCAGCTTTTGCAAGCTTACTCGCATTGCTAGTTGACACGAAGTTCGAAAGTAAAAAAAGTTCCGGGTACAATCTTGAGAAAAAAAGTAGACGTCCTTTGCAACTTGTAAGCATTTGGTATATTACAAAAGCAACTCACAAAGGCCAAACGAACCATCAACGCGACGAGGATGAGAAGGCTTCGATGGATGATTTGGTGAGGTCGATCCTGCTCATGTAGGCGCTGGCGAGCGAGCCGTAGTAGAGGTAGTCCCCGACCTTGAGCCAGCCGGTGGTGTGCACGAGTGCCGGGTCGGTGTACATGCTCACCGGCGCCCCGTCCAGCGTCACGCTCATCGCGCCGCCGTCTCTCAGGCCCTGCGGCACCGCAACCACGTGCTTGTCCACCACGTACACCAGCTTCCGCAGGAACGGAGACCGCATCAGCACGTCCCACTGCAGCGTCCTCCCCTGTTCGAGATCGGAAGACAACAAAGGTGATTTCATCAATCAAAGAGTATACACGAACGATGCAGGTTTCTAGAAATTTGCGGCGATAGCCGGAGAAGATTTTCTGGTTGCTGCGCGCGTGCGTACCGCGGAGAGCGCGATCCAGTACCGTCCCTCGCCGTCGTACCGGATGTTGTCGGGGAACCCCGGCAGGCTGTCGATGAACCTCTCCACCGTGCCTGCCTTGTCGCCCCTGATGTGGTACCTCGAGCACCTCCTCCTGCAAACCCATGGCGTCCGACGTCAATGGCAGTCAGGTAGCGGCTGGGTAAAAAGGTTCGTCTCGTACGTAGTCAAACGGGCAGGTGCTGTGCTTACATGACCGTCTCGCAGAAGATGAGGGAGTCCTGGTCCGGCGCGAGGGCGACGCCGTTGGCGAAGTAGAGGTCGCGCGCGAGCACGGCGGTCTTGCCCGTCGAGGGGTCGAAACTCATGAGCCGGCCGTGCGGCCGCGCCTCCAGCACGTCCACCATGAAGTGCGCGAGGTTGTTCTTGTACGAGGCGTCGGTGAAGTAGATTGTGCCGTCGGCGGCGACGTCCACGCCGTCGGTCAGGGCGAACTTGAGGCCCTCCGCCGCGTCCGTCAGCAGCGACACCGTCTTGTCCGGGCTCACCTTCAGCAGCCCCTGCCAATTGGCCATTCCCAACGATCGGGTTATCGCTGAATAAAATAATTCGGAACGAGTACTAACTGCTAGTACTAGTTAGAGAATTTCCTAATAGCGGAAGTCAGCTCCTCGTTTGGATTGGGAATTCGAATTGCCCATTCCACGATCTCTGATTGCTGAATAAAAGTACTCCTAGTAAGTATGATTTTCGTACTGGGACCGCTGATATGTACTGTTACTGGTTATACTAAGCTAATTTCTTTATCATGGAAAGCCACTCATGATGGCATGCCTACTGTACCACGATGCTATCTGAACGAGACCGACAATGACTGGATTGCCTCGTGCAAATTTCATGGGCCATGCTACCCAAGATTTTGACAAGAAACATTTGGAACGATGCTTCACGGACGAGTTGCATACCAACTGTGCACCCTCGTACAGGAATCCGACAAAGCATGTCGTCCGTGAACGAGGCAGTTTCGAAACATTTTGTTGTGACATACTCGTCGGCGACAAACACTTTATGCCAAGATTTTGACAAAGGATCTGTTAGATGTATGTATATATACATTGTATTTCCCCCGTATGTTAGAAATTCGCTGCGCATATTCTTCGTATATATATTGTGGCCTTTGGCAGAAATATATAACTTGTCATTCCTAACATGGTATCGAGCCTTAGGGTTCGCTCCTCTCTCGCCGTGCCGTCCGCCTCGGTTGCTCGGCCGCGTCGGCCGCCGCTCTCCGATTGGATCTTCCGCTTATTTTTGGCCGTCCTTCACGCGCAGGCGCGGTACTCCCTGACACCCTCCCTGCCACGCGTGACCACCGCCGGTACTTTCGACGTGGCCAGGCTTCGCCGCCTCCTCGACGCTGCAACTCCTCGACGCTGCCACTCCGCGCCAAGATCTTGCCGGCGCTTTCACGCTCAACGCGCTTACGCTACGCAACTCCCACGCCATGATCGCCGGCCTGCCTCACATCTCGACGTCGCCCTGCGTATCGGGCTGCACGCCACCACTTGCAGCATCCTTCGCCGCGGGCACGCTACCGGCTGGTGCTCGTCTCCCGCCGCCGCTTTATCGCGTCGTGCGAGATCCCTCTCGGCGACGCGTTTTCTGATCGGATCGAGTGCAAATTCTTGCTTCCAGATCCGAGAAAAAAAAGGTGAGAGATGTCTTCTTCTCGGGCTATGTAGCGATTCCTACCCGGTGATCTTTGATGGCGCGAATTATTCCGATTACCGCCTTTATGCTGGCCCACATGCGCGGTCTCCGTCTTTGGGTGTGCTCTCCGAGGTCTCACGTCCGCGTGCTCGCTCTCTGTGGCTCTTCTTCCGCCAACGCCGATTGTTCTACCGATGCTTCTCGGGAGGCCAAGGATGCTTTCAGTCTTGATGATAGTGTTGCCGCTTATGACCAAGTTCAAGCGGTACTCTTGTGATCTCGAGGTCTATCACACGCCCGACCGCCTACACTCGGTGGGTCGATGAGGATGCTGTCGTCTTCTCACCTCCAGTTCTCGCCTCAAGATGTCGCCTTGAGTTTATGAGTCTCCCCTCTTGTTGCGCTCGGTGGGCACATCTTCGTCCGTATCACCGTCTGGGGATGCTCTTTACTGTCTGTGGTTCGTCAGAGCATGCTCTTCAGGGTGATTCCACTATTGATGAGTTTTATACTGAGTCTCGCTATCTGGCGTCATTTCGATTCTCTCCGTCGCTGCTTTGTGGCACATGCTCGTCTTTGCCAGTTGTGCGCCGGACTTGGAGTTTCACCGGATCTATGAGTTTTGTCTCGCCGCCAGAGTTTGAGCCCACGTGCTCACTGAATGCTCGTGGTCGTGTTCCGCTCTCGAGGTGTTGTCTCGAGCCGGGCTAAGGAGACCCGTCTCCGTGGTGCAGGCCTTCTTGCGGTTCCATCTGCGCTTGCTACTCGTGGTGTTCCTTTGTTATCTGCTCCCTCGACTCAGCCGCGGTCCCCTGTGACGCCGCCACCGATACTACCCACTCCTCCGGCTTCGAGTCGGGGCGGGGTCGGCCAGACTGCAGTCTCGGTCCGAGTCAAGACCGCAGCTCGTGGTCGTGGTCGTCGTGGTTCTCTTCACATCGCTCTTCGCTTGAGGATGGTCACACTTGGGCCAATTATACACGGGACCCCGCCACGCCAGCACCGTGCTCGTGATGTCGGCTCCTTCCGGATCTTGGCGGTGGCCATGGTGAGGAGCTTGCCGCTTGAGCGACCGGGCACTGGATATTGTTTCTCCTCCTCCCGGTGTTCGTCCCTATTACGTGTAAGTGGGTCTATAAGATTAAGACCCGCTCGATGGATCTCTTGAGCGCTATAAAGCGCGTCTTGTGGCTCGTGGTTTTCGGAGCATGGTCGACTATGATGAGACCTTTGCTCCTGTGGCTCATATGACCACTGCGTACTCTTCTTCTTTGTTTCGCTCACACCGGGTCCGTGTCCCGGCTTGATGTTGTAACGCCTTTCTCAATGGTGAGTTGCGTGAGGAGGTTTATATGCGCCTCCTCCGGGTATTCCGTTCGAGGATGGTTTGTCGTCTTCGACGTTCTCTTTATGGCCTCAAACAGCCCTCGTGTTCGGGTTTGAGCGCTTTGCTCTGTAGTGACCGCTGGTTTCTCCCTAGTGCTCATGATCCAGCGTTGTTTGTTCACACTTCTCCTCGTGGACGCACTCTTCTTCTTCTTTATGTGGATGATATGATCATTCCGGTGATGATTACGAGTATATCGCCTTTGTTAAGGCTCGTCTTCGTGATCGTTTCTTATGGTGATCTTGGTCCTCTTCGATACTTTCTTGGGATTGAGGTTTCCTCCACTTCTGATGGCTTTTACATCTCCCAGGAAAAGTATATTCAGGATCTTCTTGCTCGTGCTGCTCTTGGGGATGAACGCACTTTTGAGACCCCTATGGAGCTTCATGTTAAGCTTCAACCTACTGATGGTGATCCTCTTCCTGATCCGACGCGTTATCGTCATCTTGTTGGGAGCCTTGTTTATCTTGCTGTCACTCGTCCTGACATCTCTTATCCTGTTCATATTCGAGTCGGTTGTTTCGCTCCTACCACCGCTCACTATAGCCATCTTCTCCGTGTTCTTCGTTATCTTCGTGGTACGATCACCGTCGCCTTTTCTTTCCTCGTTCCAGCTCCCTCCGGCTCCGGTTATTCGGACGCTTACGGGCAGTGATCCTTCGGATCGCCGTTCACTTTCTCGCCATCGTGTGTTTCTTGGTGGTTCGCTCATTGCTTGGAAGACGAAGAAAGCAGACCGGTTTCCGTTCAGTGTTGAGGCCGAGTTGCGTATGGCGGCCTTGTTGATCTTGAGGTGACCGTTACGGTGGTTACTTGGATTTTGGGGTCTCTATTACCACACCCCCTGGTTTTGTCTCGACAAGACATGTGTTATTAGTGTTGCACGTGATCCGGTCAAGCATGAGCTTACCAAGCATATTGGTGTTGATGCTTTCTATACACGTGCTCGTGTGCGGTTTCAGTTGTTGCCTTCAAGATTTACAATGATTGGCGGATTTCTTCACGAAGTACGCACTGCGCAAAGATGATTTTACTCTCCAAACTCGGTGTTGTGGATCCACCATGAGTTTGAGGGGTGTTAGATGTATGTATATATACATTGTATTTCCGTATGTTAGGGCTGCGACATTTCGCATATGTATTATATATTGCTTGCGCCTGCAGAATATAACTTGTCTATTCCTAACAGGATCGTCTCAACGACTCAACAAAAAGAGATTGTGTCAAGAATTAGTTTCTCCGCCGTATGTATACGTCAGCTAATCCAAGTACCCTTTTTTCTTACCGGAATTAATCCAGCTAGACTTTCTGTTCTCGAGTGGTGAGACTAACTGAGAGACGGGGGAGGAAGAGCAGGAAGATGAACAAGGAGTTGACTCACCTTATCTGAGTCCGCCACGACGATTCCGCCATGTCACCGGAGAGCACGACGCCGAGCGGGCGGCCGCCAGTATAGGCCCAGATAAAAGTACTCCTAGTAAGACCTTCGGTCCATATTAATTGATTTGGATTTATTAAATTATGGATAAATCTATATACTAAATAGTGTCTAAATTCATTTAAATTTTGATAAATCAAAATCAATTAATATGGGTTGGAGGGAATATGATTTTCGTACTGGGACCGCTGATTTGTACTGTTACTAGCTACCTAATTTCTTTATCACGGAAAGCCACTCACGATGGGATGCTTCCAGTTTGTCTTTGTTGTGTCACGATGCAATCTGATCGAGGCTGACAATGACTGGATTATCTCGTGCAATTTCATGGGCCATAACATACTCGTCGGGGACAAACACTTTAGGCCAAGATTTTGACGAGGATCGACTCAACGACTCAACATACAGAGATTATGCCAAGAATCAGTTCATCCTGACGTACGTACGTCAGTTAATCCTATACTTTTAATCTTGCGGGAATAATCCAGCTGACTTCCTATTCTCGAGTGGTGTGAAACTAAACTGAGAGACGGGGGGAGGAGCAGCAGTAGGAGGGGGGAAGATGGAGAACAAGGAGTTGACTCACCGTATCTGCGTCTGCCACGATGAGGTCGCCGTCACCGGCGAGCACGATGCCGAGCGGGCGGCCGCCAGTATAGGCCCAGTCCTCAATATCCCCGCCAGGCACGCTCACCCTCCGGATCCACCCGTCGGCGCACCCCGTGTACAGCCACCCGCCGGCGGCGTCGTACGCCAGGTCCTCGGGGCCCGGGAGCCGCCCCTCCCCGATCCGCTCGCTTGAGGCCAGCACGCGCGCGTCGTGCCGCGGTGCGTACACGTCGGTACCGAAGGTGTAGTCCGGTGGCAGCACCGGCGAGAAGTCCTTTGGGCTGTACAGCGCGACGGAGAGAAGCACGGGCGCTAGCACCAGCAGCACGGCCTTCGCGGAGACTCCTAGCACTGTCGCCATGGCAGAGAGCTGGGAGCCTGGGACACCTTTATCCTTGAGTCAGTGTATGACGTATGGAACGAGAGAGACCACCTTGCACGTACTAGTATTAAGCAAGCTCTGATCGTGTGAACAGGTCGTGTCTACCTCTGGCACGGAACCTTCTCTGCGTATTTATATCCTTTGTTTTCCATTTAGTAATCTCGGATAGACAGAATACTAACGTTGAGTATTCTCCAGCGCAGAATCCTATCCACTAGTACTTCGTTTGAAAAAAAAAATCATATGTTTGTCTAAATTCACACGTATCTATACTCTAAAACTGTAAACAATTAGACTAAAACTGTAAACAAAAATTCTACAGGTGATCTTCTTCTTCTCCAGCGACGGCGAAGGATTTAGTTTCTTAGTAGTTACGGCGGCGAGGACGGTTTGCAGCCATCCAACCGTTTGTTTTCTTCTTGTTTTCTTTTGCTTGTATGTGTATCATTTTTGTATTGTTATATATAATTATAAATACAAGTAATGTATGTCCACTGTAAAACGATAGAGAAAGATTGGCGAAATATGATAGATGTATTATTGAGCTTCATGAACGAGTATATATAGGCTTACAGGAGATCATCCTAAAGTACAAGTCAAGTTAGGCTAGAGTTTTAACTGTCCTAAACTATCATAACAACCGTATACGTATAATACGCTAACATCCCCGCAGTCGTAGCGGCAGCGTCGTGAACAACTGGAACATCGCGAACGATCAGACTGGAATAAACCAAAGTAGCATCTAGTAGGCTGACATCCCCTGCAGTAGGAGCAGGAACGTTACGGACGGTGTCGCGTCGCGGTAGCTTGGACTGTAGAGGAAGCTGATGATGCTCAAGCGAGGTGGTAGCCCTTGTGTCGATGTCGAGGGAGCCAAGAGCGTTGGAAAGTGTCGTGGTTGAGGTAGCCGTGCGAGGGGTCGCCGTGGTCAATGTTGTTGTCGGGGATGCCGGTGTTGAGGTAGCCGCACGTGAAGCCGCATGCGCATAGTGCGTGAGGAGGATGACAGAGACGTGTTGAGGCAGTCGTCGAGGATGTCGATGCCGATGCAGTCCGAGCCGTCGAGGACGAGGTGCGGCCATAGTTTTGCCAGAACTAGGCGCATGCTGGGGACGAACGTATACTCCGGTTTTGCTAGAACCGAGTATGCAAAGAAGAACTCATCGGTGACGTGGTCGAGACAGTCGTAGAGGACAGAGGCGATGCCGAACAAGACCATGTCGAAGCCGATGAAGATGAGGCGTCGATTCGAGCTTGCCAGACTCGGGAACGCATCGGGGACGAAGGCACTCCACGTGTTGCCAGTACCAGGCGTGCGAGGGGCAGGGAACATCATGAACTTGTCACCATGTCAGAGAGACTAGCAGAGAAGGCCTCCATAGCAGTTGTGAGGCGCATAGCAGTGAAGGGAGAGATGTTGATGCTATCTGCGATTGTCGGAGTAGAGGAGCAAGTGGTGTAGTCGGGGACATGGCGATGACGCTCACGATGAAGTTGTAGTGGACGGAGACGTAGAGGGCGGCGAAAACAACGGCGACCTGAGGTGGTCATGTTGGATGCCTTGAGTGGCGATAGGGTAGTCGGTTGGACCTACGATAACGAGAGGTCACCCTGCAGGTTACTTTGTGAAGTGCGTGTAGGGTTCGCAGCATAGAAAACAAAAATTTTCCTACGATGTGAACTATATACCAACAAAAATTGGCGGATGTATATCCGTAGAGAACATACCCTTGAAGACCGACAAAGCTTAACGAGTTCAACTCGTGGTTGATGTAGACGATCTCTTGCCGATCTCAAGATCGAGAGGAAGTCCTAGCGCCGCAAATCAGCAGCGCATCCGTGCTCGCACACACGTTTGAGGCACCGAGCAACCTCCGCCTCCTCGCTCCAGTGATGGAATGGAAGCACAACTCTTTCTTGCCGAATAGCCACCGGGAACATGTATCTCGCTAGTCCGAGACCATGGGGGATAAATTCTAGAGGGGGAGAGAGATCCTTCACTAGGAGGTGTGAGAGACAAGTGAGGAGGGGGGCTCCTTTTATAGAAGGAGGGGGGACCCCAAGGGGGTGGCCGGCGCATGGGGCTGCCCCCTTGCCCTCCCCTCTTCATGTGGGTGGACACTCCACTCACAAATCTCCTTTAAATTCCCTCCACTCAAAAGTCCACTCAAATTCCTATTAAATTTCCACCAAATTTAATACAAACTCTCATTAAATAAAACTCTTTTATTTTATTCAGAATTTTGTCAATTACTTTAATGAAAAACATTCACAAATAACCCCTTGCTAGAATTCTATTTCACATGCATAACCACTTTATGCAATTTCACCCGAAAACCTGTTTTGTATCTAGTGAAATAAATTCGCGCTTGTTCATTCTTTCGCATGAAACATTTGCTCCAATTGGATGTCGGTGTCTCTTAAGTGTGTCACCCTACGGTTTGTGAATAATGCGGACATGATCGAGACCCTCTCGGATCAATAATCGAAGCGGATGGAGACCCAATCGACTCCCACACATTCAACGATGACTTTCTTGTGATCGCGGAACCTTTACGCTAGTATCTTAATCCCTTTGTTTCACGATATATTACATGTCTGAGATTCGATCATCGGTATCTCCATACCTAGTTTGATCTCGTTATCGACATGCACTCTTTTCTCGTTCCTGTGATATAACATTCTAGTGATCAAATCACTTGCTTGCAAGCTAATCAATGTGATATCACCGAGAGGGCCCAGAGTATATCTATCCGTCATCGGGATGAACAAATTCCACTCTCGATCCATGAGCCTCAACATAACACTTTATTAGTTCTGAATCCATCTTTATAATCACCATGTTACGGTGTGACGTTTGATGTTATCAAGAAACTCTTCCGGTGTTAGTGATTGACATGATCTCATGGTCTAAGGATTAGGATCACTGTAAGTTGTTATAGCAATATAAACTCAATGACTTTGATCGTAATGCTATACTTCGGATGAATGTTCATCACACCATTACACTAATGTTGTGATCCCGTTATTAACAACATCCAATGTCCATGATCAGGAAACCTTGATCATCTTGTTAATCAACGAGCTAGTTTATGAGAGAGGCATAACTAGGAACTTTCTGTTTGTTTATTAAACACACATGTATTAACGTTTCCGTATTAATACAATTATAGCATGCAAAATAAACATCTATCATATACTTGGAATACACATAATAAACACTTTATTATTGCCTCTCAGGGCATATTCCCTTCAGTCCTCCCACTTGCACTAGAGACAATAATCTAGTTACATAGTGATAAATCTAACACCCATTGAGTTCTGGTGTTGATCATGTCTTGCTCTAGGGAGAGTTTTAGTCAACGGATCTGCTACATTGAGATCCGTATGTACTTTACAAATCTTTATATCTCCATCCTTGACATGCTCATGATGGAGTGAAACCGCTTAATATGCTTGGAATGCTTGTGAGACCTTGGCTCTTTGGCATTGGCAATGGCACCATTGTTGTCACAATAGATCACCATTGGGTCTAACGCGTTTGCCACTACTCCTAGTTCGGATATGAACTCCTTCATCCAAACTGCTTCCTGAGCCGCTTCTGAAGCAGCAACATATTCGGCCTCCGTTGTTGATCCCGCTACCATAGGTTGTTTGGAGCTCCTCCAACTAACCGCTCCGCCATTCATGAGAAATACGTATCCGGATTGAGACTTAGAGTCATCCGGATCGGTGTCAAAGCTAGCATCGACATAACACTTAGCGACGAGCTCTTATTCACCTCCGTATACAAGAAACATATCCTTAGTTCTTCGTAAGTACTTAAGGATATTCTTGACCGCTATCGATGTTCAACTCGGATCCGATTGGTACCTACTAGTCAAACTAATAGCATGTGCCACATCCGGTCTTGTACATAGCATGGCGTACATTATAGAGCCTATGGCTGAAGCATAGGGGACTTTGTCCATTATCTCTCTTTCTTCCGCCGAAGCCGGTCTTTGAGTCTTACTCAATGTCTTGCCTTGCAACATAGGGAAGAACCCCTTCTTACTTCCGTCCATTTTAAACTTCTTTAAAATCTTATCAAGGTATGTACTTTGCGATAGCCCTATTAGGCGCCTAGATCTATCTCTATAGATCTTTATGCCTAATATGTATGACGCTTCACCTAGGTCCTTCATTGAAAATTTCTTTGTTTAGATAACTTTTAACACTTTAAAGATTTATATCATTCGATCAATAATATGTCATCCACATATAATATCGAAATGCCACATTGCTCCCACTCACTTTCTTGTAAATACAAGCTTCTCCATAAGTTTGGACAAATCCAAACTCTTTGATCACCTCATCAAAGCGGAGATTCCAACCGTGATGCTTGCTTCAATCCATAGATGGATTTGAAGCTTGCACACCTTGTTAGCATCCTTAGGATCGACAAAACCCTTTGGTTGTATCATATACAACTCTTCTTCAATATTACCATTGAGAAAGCGGTTTCGACATCCATCCGCCATATCTCATAATCGAAATATGCAGAATTGCTAACATAATCCTAATCGACTTTAGCATCGCTACAGGAGAGAAAGTCTCATCGTAGTCAACTCCTTGAATTTGTCGAAACCCCTTTGTGACAAGTCGAGCTTTATAGACGGTCACATTACCATCAGCATCAGTTTTCCTTTTGAAAATCCATTTGTTCTCCACGGACTTTCGGTCGTGAGGTAATTCCACCAAGTTCCAAACTTGATTTTCATACATGGATTCCATCTCGGATTTCATGGCTTCTAACCATTTGTTGGAATCCGGGCTCATCATCGCTTCTTCATACGTCGCAGGGTCATCATTTTCATCAACCATGAAATTCATGACAGGATTTCCGTACTCGGGGCTGCCGCAGCGTCTGTTTGACTGCGAGGTTCGGTAGTACTCTCTTTCGGAGTTTCATGATCATTATCATTAGTTCCCTCTTCAATAGGTGGAGCCAACTCCGGAACAACTTCCGGCGCTGCGCTACTCGCCATACTTTGAAGAGAAGGTTCCATAACCTCTTCGAGTTCTACCTTCCGACTACTCACACCTTTCGCGAGAAACTCTTTCTCTAGAAAGGATCCATTTTGGCAACAAAAACCTTGCCCTCGGATCTGATAGAAGGAATACCCAATAGTTTCTTTAGGGTATCCTATGAAGACGCATTTTGCCGCTTTGTGTTCGAGTTTATCCGGTTGAAGTTTCTTCACATAAACATCGCATCCCCAAACTTTAAGAAATGACAACTTAGGTTTGTTTCCAAACCACAATTCATACGGTGTCTTTTCAACGGATTTAGATGGTGCCCGATTTAAAGTGAATGCAGCAGTTTCTAGTGCATAACCCCAAAATGACAACGACAAGTCCGTCAGAGACATCATAGATCGAACCATATCTAATAAAATACGATTCTGACGTTCGACACACCATTTCATTGTGGTGTTCCGGTGTGAGTTGTGAAACAATTCCACACTCTTTCATGTGAGTGCTAAACTCGTAACTTAGATACTCACCTCCACGGTCGGACCGTAGAAATTTGATCTTTCTATTACGATGATTTTCCACTTCATTCTGAAATTCCTTGAACTTTTCAAAGGTTTCAGACTTGTGTTTCATCAAGTAGATATAACCGTATCTACTCAAATCATCCGTGAAAGTAACAAAATAACGATATCCACCTCGCGCCGACACACTCATTGGACCACATACATCAGAATGTATGATTTCTAATAAATCATCGCCTTCCATTGAACCGGAAAACGGCGTTCTAGTCATCTTGCCCATAAGGCATGGCTCACATGTATCAAATGATTCATAATCAAGTTATTCCAAAAGTCCATCTGAATGGAGCTTCTTCATGCGTTTAACGCCAATATGACCTAGACGGCAGTGCCACATATATGCGGATATATCATCATTAAGTTTAATCCTTTTAGCATCAACATTATGAATATGTGTAACATTATCATCGAGATCTAATAGAAATAAACCATTCATCATCGGTGCATGACCATAAAAGATTTCATTCATATAAATGGAACAACCATTGTTCTCGAATTTAAATGAATAACCACTTCGCATCAAACACGATCCAGATACAATGTTCATGCTCAGTGCAGGCACTAGATAACATTTATTCAAGTTTATAACTAATCCGGCGGCAAGTGGAGAGGCAGCGTTCGACGGCGATCACATCAACGCTTGATCCATTGCCGACGCATTTTGACCTCACCCTTGCTAGCGGTCGCTTGTCATGACCCACGGTTCGAGTTACAAATATTAGCAAGCGAACGTATCAAATACCCAGTGCTAATGCGAGCACTAGTCAAGTACATCAATAACATGTATATCATATATACCTTTGTTTGCCTTGCCGGCCTTCTTGTGCGCGGATACTTGGGGCGATTGCGCTTCGATGGCGGTCCCTTACAATAGTAGCACTGAATCGGACTTAGGTCCAACTCAGGGTTTCTTTTCAGGCACGGCAACATGCTTGCCGCCCTTACTTCCCTTCCGTTTTCCCTTCTTGTCTTTCTTGAAACCAGTGTTCCTATTGATCATCAACACTTGATGTTCCTTTTGATCTCCACTTCGCAGTTTTAAGCATTGATGAAGCTCGGGAGAGACTTATTCATGCCTTGCATATTATAGTTCATCACGAAGCTCTTATAGCTAGGTGGCGAGTTGCGAGAACACGATGGATGCCTAAGTCAATGGGAATCGATATTCCCAAGGACACAAGCTTATCGGCGTAACGACGTCTTGAGTACATGCTCACTAACAGCTGTGCTCTTCCATCATGCAGACTAAAGAACTTTTACGAGCGTTGTAGCTCTCTACGACATGTGTGTGAAAATCATTTTCAACTCACCCATTGTATCAAATGCATTGCCGTTTTGAAACGCTTTGAAGTTCCGCTCTAGCCCATACAATATGCCAATGAACTAAGTTGTGGTCCTCCGACGAGTCTGATAGACATTCTTATCCTCGTCAGGGGCATCATCTAAAGGTGGGGGGCCTAACGGCGCTTCTAGCACATATTGCTTTTGTGCAGCAGAGAGGAGAATCCTCAAATTCATGGCCCATTCGGTAAAGTTGCTACCGTTCGTTGCTAGTTTCTCTTTCTCCATGAACACATTGAAATTAAAAGCAGGTGGTGCCATCTACAACAGAATTTGTAAAGTTTAGACTAAGTGTATGATAGATTGAGTTCAACTAATCTATATTATGAATGAACTCCCACTCAAAAACGACATCCCTCATGCATTTTTGGTGATTACATGAACCAAATCCACTACACAAAGTCCGATCATCACGTGAGTCGGTATAGCTTCAAAGGCGAGCATCAAATGGGCATCATATCAACTATATGACTCATGCTTGACCTTTTGGTCGGTGTTCCGAGGCCATGTCTGTACATGCTAGGCTCGCCAAGTTAGAACCTTAGTATTCGCGTGTGTAACTGTTTTACACACGAAATATGGTCGTGGATCCAAGAACACCCGATCATCACGTGATGTCTTGGAGCGACGAAAAAATAATCGGTGCATACTAAAGGAAGAACACATTCTTATCTTGATATTTAAATGAGGGATCATCTTATTATGCTAACAAAGCGCTAAACAAGCAATATAAGATGCTATCAAACATCATATGTTTATTAGTGAAATTATATGGTTGCCGCAGATGATCTCTATCATGTGCATCGTGGTATGATCACTATCATACCTATATGTGTAAATCCAAGGTCTATGGATTTTACACGCTATGTGTGTTGTAAGAGTATCATCTCATACTTCTACTTACAACACTACCATATCATAACACTAGCCCCGCAACAATCTAAACTAGACGCCTCTAATTTATCCATTGCAAGTTTTACGTGGCTTAGGGCTTTCGAGATATAACCGTTCTTACCTATGAACATGAACCACAACGAGGATAATCAAATTGTTGACAACTCGCTTGCAAAATAGATATTGACTATAGTAGGAGAGACATACACCCGCTAGCCACTTATGC
The DNA here is from genome assembly GCA_030063025.1 of Avena longiglumis. NCBI lineage: Eukaryota > Viridiplantae > Streptophyta > Magnoliopsida > Poales > Poaceae > Avena > Avena longiglumis. The sequence continues at coordinate 446,018,883 of CP125974.1, read as the reverse complement.
AAACTAGTTGCATGTCAAGCGTGGAACAGGTCTCATGTGCGAGGACATGTAAAGTTTGTCCGGGCCGCTTCATCCCACTATGCCACCAATATCCAAAATTACAACAAAGGAGCAACAACATGATCATCATCGCCCACATACTCATATGTGTACTACCCGTGTAAAGTATCTACGCATAGATCCGGCTCTGATACCACTGTAGGGTTCGTAACATAGAAAACAAATTTTTTCCTACGATGTGAACTATATACCAAGATCTATCTACTAGATACAAACAATTGGCGGATGTATATACGTAGAGAACATACCCTTGAAGACCGACAAAGCTTAACGAGTTCAACTCGTGGTTGATGTAGACGATCTCTTGCCGATCTCAAGATCGAGAGGAAGTCCTAGCGCCGCAAATCAGCAGCGCATCCGTGCTCGCACTCACGTTAGAGGCACCGAGCAACCTCCGCCTCCTCTCTCCAGCGATGCAGCAGAAGCACAACTCTTTATTTCCGAATAGCCACCGGGAACATGTATCTCGCTAGTCCGAGACCATGGGGGATAAATTCTAGAGGGGGAGAGAGATCCTTCACGAGGAGGTGTGAGAGACAAGTGAGGAGGGGGGCTCCTTTTATAGGAGGAGGGGGGACCCCAAGGGGTGGCGGCGCATGGGCTGCCCTTGCCTCCCTCTTCATGTGGGTGGAAACTCCACTCACAAATCTCCTTTAAATTCTCTCCACTCAAAAGTCCACTCAAATTCCCATTAAATTTCCACCAAATTTAATGCAAACTCTCATTAAATAAAACTCTTTTATTTTATTCAGAATTTTGTCAATTACTTTCGTGACAAACATTCACAAATAACCCCTTGCTAGAATTCTATTTCACATGCATAACCACTTTATGCAATTTCACCCGAAAACCGCTTTAGGTATCTAGTGAAATAAATTCTGCGCTTGTTCATTCTTTTCGGCATGAAACATTTGCTCCAATTGGATGTCGGTGTCTCTTAAGTGTGTCACCCTACGGTTTGTGAATAATGCGGACATGATCGAGACCCTCTCGGATCAATAATCGAAGCGGGATCCGGAGACCCATCTCGACTCCCACATTCAACGATGACTTTCTTGTGATCGTCGGAACCTTTTACGCTAGTATCTTAATCTCTTTGTTTCACGATATATTACATGTCCGAGATTCGATCATCGGTATCTCCATACCTAGTTTGATCTCGTTACCGACATGCACTCTTTTCTCGTTCCTGTGATATAACATTCTAGTGATCAAATCACTTGCTTGCAAGCTAATCAATGTGATATCACCGAGAGGGCCCAGAGTATATCTATCCGTCATCGGGATGAACAAATTCCACTCTCGATCCATGAGCCTCAACATAACACTTTATTAGTTCTGAATCCATCTTTATAATCACCTTGTTATGCTGTGACATTTGATGTTATCAAGAAACTCTTCCGGTGTTAGTGATTGACATGATCTCATGGTCTAAGGATTAGGATCACTTCGTAAGTTGTTATAGCAATATAAACTCAATGACTTTGATCGAAATGCTATACTTCGGATGAATGTTCATCACACCATTACACTAATGTTGTGATCCCGTTATTAACAACATCCAATGTCCATGATCTGGAAACCTTGATCATCTTGTTAATCAACGAGCTAGTTTATGAGAGAGGCATAACTAGGAACTTTCTGTTTGTTTATTAAACACACATGTATTAACGTTTCCGTATTAATACAATTATAGCATGCAAAATAAACATCTATCATATACTTGGAATACACATAATAAACACTTTATTATTGCCTCTCAGGGCATATTCCCTTCAATGCGATGATGGTGCTCGAAGTAGGCGAGGAAGAACCCGACGTCTTGATGATGACCATGCATATACGATGGTGATCCGCGCCGTAGGAGATGGCGCAGTGGAAATCGAGGACGTCGATGCGCGGGGACGACAAAGTAGACTACATGCAGCGATGCTACGATCTGAGGGCGGCATAATTGCAGGGCGCAAGTCGGTGTAGCGGCTGAGATACCACCAGCGACATACACGCCCAGGAAGGCAAGTTGGAAGACAGTAGCATGGACCAAAGGCGGCGGCGCTGCGGCCCGAAGGGGCGATGAGCGGCAGCCCGTAGCTCGATTGGTGGTAGGCACATACTTGGAGACGTTCTTGGCGTAGAAAAGCGCGATATCAGTTAGGCAGGCGTGGTAGTGGAGAGGGCAAGCGCACAGGCACGGTGTGGATTGTCGATGCCGATGGTCAGAGTAGAGGCGCAAGTGGATGACGAAGATGGGCGACTCAATCTGATGTAAGATTGGTAAACCAAAAAAGAAAACCAGTCAAGATATCGGAAAAATAGACTTACAGGACAGTCGATCACGGATCAGCGGACGAACCCTGCGTACGGGTTGTGCAGCCCCAGGTGGAGATCATGGAGATCGACCTCCCCAGGAGAAGCACGGTGGAAGCGTGTTGATCGGCTAGCACATCACCATAGGAGAGGGTAACGCAAGGTTGGGGAGAGGCGGCAACAACTCTAGGGTTTTGGAGGCGGCAGCGACTCTAGGATAGGATCGAATTGAGGGCTTATACCATGTAGAACGATAGAAAGGGATTGGCGAAATATGGGAGAGTATATATAGGCGTACAGGGTATCATCTTGACGTACAAGTCAAGTTAGGCTAGAGTCCTAACTATCCTAAACTATCATAACAACCGTATTGTTGGAGATATGCCCAAGAGGCAATAATAAAATGGTTATTATCATATCTTTATGTTTAGGATAAATGTTTACATCCCATGCTATAATTGTATTAACAGGAAACATTAATACTTATGTTTTTTGTAAACATAAAAGAGCCCCTAGTAAGCCTCTTGTTAAACTAGCTTGTTGATTATTAGATAATCATGGTTTCCTGATCATGAACACTGGATGTTATTAATAACAAGGTCATATCATTAGAAGAATGATGTGATGGACACACTCCCACTACTAGGAAAACGGTCGTCTGTGGTGCACCTAAAAGGCCCATCCGTGGCGCACTAGTGGTGCGACACGGGCCTTGCGCTACGGCTATCTCCTAGCCGTGGCGCACTGCCTGGTGCGCCACGGTTATGTCGAGAAAGGCGTAGCGCACCTGCTAGTGCGCCACTCATATATTGGCAGGTGCGCTACGCCTTGGATCTTCTGTGGCGCACGTTACAGTGTGCCACTAAGCTGCGCAAGTGCGCTTTAGTTGTAGTGCGCCACAGAAGCCGTGCCATGTGCGCCACGGGTGTCTTTTTTTAATTTCAGGGCCAGATGATATACAATACAGATTATATAGTGTAACATCCCAGCATTAGAGCTTAGAAATAAGCTGAACACAGATGTGTGCATTGCATTCATGCATAGAAAATCTGAATTATTTTTGCGCTTTTAAATAAAAACTTGTCAAAGTGATTAAAGCTTCTCTCAATTTGATGGAATTGAAGTAGATCATCAAGTTGACTGCGATAAGTTTTAATATGACCTTTGCTAAAACCTTATTTTGGGTAAACCTAATTTTATCTAAGGGTAGATCAAATGGAATAAAATTAAACCCTAATACATTACTTAATGATTTATATTTGATCCTTAGGTGATCATATCATATTATTCGTTATAATCACTCATGAATACTAAATTATAAATATAACACAAATAATAAGAATGTAACCACTATATCTTAATCTCATCTACTTACACCATGAGTATCATGGAAATACCTAACCTTAACTCTCTAGTGAGATTGAGTAGGAAAGAAACCAAAGTTAATATCATTCACCATATATCTTTCTTTCCATATCAATCCTTATCATCTCTATTGAATCCTATCCCTATATTTGTTGTGCATCAATATTGAGTAATCAACTATTGATTCATCAATTCTTAACCTATCAATTCTTGACCTATCAACTCTTGTCCTTATTATAGTATTCACTTAAGGCTTATAAAGAAAGAAGTAAGAAGAGGTAAATGGTAATGCTAGTTTTAGATGTCATCTATAGGATGGGAGTAATTAGAGGAAATCAAATCAATATGGTAACAAAGAAGATTACAAGGATGAAGTATGAAGATAAGTTACCAGGAGTAGTCCTATTGGATCAAGTAGGTACAGTCAATGAATTATATCTCTTAATCCAATAGAGCTAAACAGAAGATAATTATAATACAACTGCAATGTTGTATTAATGAAGCTTTGATTAGCTAACTGGAAACCTGAATCATAAAAGATCGAAGGATTATAATGATCATGCCTTATTCCTCAATATTGAATGCTTATACCATGTATAAGTGACATTGGTGGATAAAACATGATTGAACCATAGTATAGATTTATTATCCTAGATTAGTCATTACAAGTCACATTAATATAATTTGAGGTTGGAATGTTAGATATTGGAGTCAAGGAGAGATAAGATAGTAGGATTACAATGATGATTAGAGCAACATTGGATTATAGAAATAGTATTTTCCTCTTGGGAAATACTAAACACTAGAGGAGAGTAGAACTTGATATAAACCTCTACTAGAGTAGTATTTGTGATGGATGATTTAGGAAGGGTATGAATGGAGTTAGTGGTAACCACTTGTTGGGTTAGAGATTATTAATAGTAGAATAGTTGTTAGAGCCAAGTATAAATATTAGAATGTTATGGAAGCTTTAGTGTTAAGCATATTGCTTTTATAAATGGATTTAGAATAATAAAGGGCGAATAAGAAGTTTCTATAAAGCAAAGCTCATCATGTTAACACATGATGATGGATATAGAGAACTAATATATCTAGGAAAGGAATTCCTTAATCAGAAGTCCATAATTAAGAAGTATGGAATATAGGAATTTTTGTTAAACACCCAAATCCTAAATCTAAGACCAAACCTAATATGCATTTTCTATGGTGGAGCTGTCATCTTGTTTCCACAATGGTTGATAGGACTAATTTCCTACATTAATCATTTCAGCACACCTTGGACATTCTCAACCATCATTATTATAGGTGCTTATGGAACTATCTTTATTAATTGTTTCTCATAAGTTATCCTAGAAAACAATTCCATTATTCTACTTTGAATGGTGGTGTTATTAAAGATCACAAACATAGAGACAATGTGATTAACCATTAATCTTTATTCACATCAATAAAATAAACTTGTAAATATTAAATCTTCTAAGAGCTTATGGTAAAGCATTTTCAATTCAAACTTTAACTCATTAGTTAATAGTAATACATTCTATAATAAGTTTATGAATTTATGCCCAGTTAAAATTCATATCAAAGGCTCACACAAATAATAATAGAAAAGGGATCTATATAATGAAAATAAAGAAATCCTAAACAATATATAATAAAAGTTCACCAATTGATTCTTAACAACTTCAATATTACTGCAATTATTCAGAAAATAAATTCCATAAAGAAATTTCCATCAAATGTGTAATATAAAAATCTGAAAACAAAACAGAAAATAAAAAAAAAGAATTAAACCAGGAAAAAATAGAGGGAAAACCCAATCTGGCTTATGGCCCATTTTCCCTTCTCCCTATCTGCTACTCGCGAGCAGCCGATCCCAGCCCAACTGGCCCAACTCCTTGGCCCATACCGCTTCGCCCCTTCTTTCTCTTTTCTTCTTCCTCTCAAAGACCCATGGCCGAAAGCATGCGTATGGCATCGCACGAGTCGTCCGCCGTCGCCGTGATGCTCGCTGCGAAGAGATCCACGCTACCGTCCTAGACATGGTCTACAAAATCCCCTCCTGCGCTGAGAATGAACCCTAATACCTTTCTCTCTCGTCTTCCCCTCTCACTGAAACCCTAGCCACCGAAGTTGTTCATCGTCATCGTCAGAACCCTCCCCGAGACCAACCGATGATGCAGCAAGCTTCGCCGGGGTGGACACTATCTAGGAGCGGAAGGAATTGAGCTAGAGGACCGTAATCGCGCGCATCCATCTTCTCTTACCGTCGCTCGCCGTCGACCATGGCGACGTTGTCCGAGCTCGCCTCCCCTCGCCATAGCCTCCACAAGATTCCTGGTAAGCTTCTGAGTGTGTTGGCATCTTCCGATTCGTCACTCGATCGTCGTAGTTACCTACCCGCGTGAGGTAGTGCTGCGCCGTCGTGCGAGCTCGTCGCCGACCAACCTCCGGTGACCAAACTTGAGCGGCGCCGGCACCATTCGACTCAGCGTGCTCGTCCGCGTCCAACAACCCACTTCCTGCGTGCCAGCATCCACCAAATCAATCGATCGATCTTCGATCTGAGGGTGAGAGTTCGTGTGACGTCACGCTGATGTCATGCTTGCGTCACCCTTGACCAAAGTCCACCCTGTTGACTGGTCTTTGTCCATGTGGCAGATGACGTGGCCTAGGGCCCATGGGTCAGTGTCTGTGGCTAGGTAGAGTTGCGGTATAAAAAGTCTGTGCATGTTTAGAAAATAATTAAAACAATATGAATTCAAATTTCAAATATTCCATAAATTAAATAAAATGATTAAATCTTGTAAATTGAATATCTTTTGTTTTATAAATCAGAAAAATACATATAATATATGAAAATTTTCAGAAAAATAAAATCTACAACTCAAAACTATTATCAAATATTATTACGGTGATTATTTAAATAAATATTATTTAATAAAGGTTTTATAAGTAATAAAACTTTGATAATTAATATTTTAATAATGGTAAATGTTAAAAATATAAATAAAATACTAAAAATCTTAGAAAAATAAGAATTAGAGTTTAAAACTATAATTATACATTATTAAAATACTTAATTAAATATTTATTATTTATTAAGTATTTTTAAAGTAATAAACCTTCTTAAAATCATATCTTATTATTTATAAATCACAAAAATAAATGTAATATACCAAAATGATCACAAAAATAATACCTACATGTTTAAAATGTAATATTCCACTTTTGAGTGAAATAAAAGGTTAAACACTTTTATAACTTGAACTTAAACCTATTTCCCTAATTAATAATTCATATTAAGGTAAATAAAACTTGTATATAATTCTAAAAATTAACTAATTAAGTCTAATAAATAGTCTTAGTCTTAAATATGGATAATATGAAGTTAAAATGCTTAAAACGTTTTTAATACAATTTTATTAAATTACCTTTCAACCATAAGTACAAATTATGTTATAAAAGAATTCTTATCCATTATAAAATCTCCAAGAATAATTGTAATGAAATAAACCTATTCCTTCACCTTAACCACAAGTTTATAAACCAATCAAAACACTATAAGTGAATCCATAAATAGTAAACAATATTATTTACTTATCTATAAACCTTAACCACATCTATATATAAGAAGGTAAATCCCTTTATACCATTATAATATAAATAAATCACTACTCCAATAAAAGTAATACCATTCTTAAGTAACTCTAAGAGAACAATACAAAGTGAACAAGATACAAGTATCACAAGTAATACACCCTAAGTCTATCTGCACTCTTAAAGTTACTTGTAATTTGCAAAGCTATAAGTATGATACTAAATACTTTATTACATATCTTATAGTTTACCTTGGTCTGTTATAAATAAGTTATAAAACATCTCAAGTTCAAACTATTCAAGTAAGCACAAAAAACATCAACCACATCTAATTAACCACAAAGATTGATTAAACCTTAATAAAGGAATCTTTTCTTCAAATATTATTCGTTTTGCCACTTCAATTAACATATGACAATTAATAGTAAACACCTTACTTTATACTATACTTGTTAATACTTAAAATTCTTTACAAGTAACATTACTTGTTAAGTAGAACTTGAAGATAAACAATTAAGATGTAAACAACCTTGAGTAGCATTCCATACTATGTATTTTATTGTTGTATAAATAAATGTTGTATTCCACACATTCACAAGCCTTAATAAGAAGCACATGCATGAAACTTAATCTAAAAGGACAACACATTCCAAGGAAACCCTTTCCAGTATTCAAAGCCTAGAACCACGTTATTCTCGGGATTCACGTTTATCAACTTGCATCACATTACTTATGCATAAAAGCATCTTGATTCTTTAAACATTAGTCCTTACCGGACCAATGATGCAGATTTTCGCAATTGGATCTTATATTGTCTTGAAGACCGTGAGTGAATAATCTTGCAATCACAAAAGGCAAGTTCACACTTGCTCATGTCCTTTGATTATTTTCTGTAAAGTATTTTACAAATCCAGTGTTGTCATCACCTGCATTTGAAAAAGGTCCGAAAACACTATTTTCATAATAATATGATTATAGGTTTATTACCATGAGGTAATAACCTACTATAAAAGTTCCGGTGGTAAAGGAACATATTACCTAGGACTTAACAACCAATGTCACCAGTGATTCTTGCGCTGTATATTGCGTTGACCATGAGATTTGGAATGGGACGGAGAAGTCAGCTGTATCTTTTCCCTCTCGCATGGAGCTGGATGTGCGGGTCGTTGCTGTTATCACTCGTAGTGTGCATATTATTTATGGTAATTCGTAGAGGATATGCAGCATATGGGTGGGAGCCCTCAACATCCCACGATAGTTCCGACATCTGAACGGTCTGTATTGCCATTGCCGTAATTCAGTAGGTGGGCTGGCGTACACCAAGGAGACATGCGGGTCGCGGAGAAGGCAGTGATTGGCTTGGATCTTAGTCTGGGCCTCACACCAAGGAAGTGTGAACGAACCTGCAATTCGGATGTGCAACAACGCTAAGATCTCTCAAGGGTAAAGTGACGCACCTCTCTAGAGTGTAAGAACTGTAACTTGTTACTCCCTGTTCCGGGAAGGAGCTGCGAACGCGGTGGGAAAGGAACTCCATGAAGGTTCTAGTAAACCCGTGAAGGCTGACGGACATAGTTTTTCAGAATAAAAGCAACCTTTGAAGAAATGTTTATGAAAACTTGCATTGCCTACGACCTATGGTCTGTGGCTGTAGCTATAGTGCATCAACACTCCTTTTCTAGTGGACTTGCTGAGTACGCTCGTACTCAAAGTATCTCCTTAACCATTGCTAGGTTCTAAAGCCAGTACAGACGATGTCTACATCAAGTATGCTCCAGGAATCATCATTAAAAGCTAGAGCTCTTCAAGGAAGTCAACATATACATCAACTCAAGAGAAGACCAAGTTGCAGTCTAGATAAGAATAGAATTTCTAACCATAGAACCTACTTCTGTAGAGTATTGCAATAGAAGCAATGCAAGACAGGAGTTCAGCTACTAGTTTTATAAGTATGGTAGCTACGAGTTATTTATTCTTGATTCTTCTTCATAAGAAGTTTCTTCCTATCTCTTTAACCTAGAGTGTTCTCTGGATCTTGTGTAAAGAGTTGAGTTGTAACCTATAGTCATGTCTTGGACCTGCTATGTTTCTGTTGTACTACTCTGAGGGATGTAATACTAGTGAATGGTGTTTCATTGGTGTTATGTCAACGACTATATTGTACTACATCATGGAGTGGTATGCTGGGTCACCGCAGTTGGTATCAGAGCATATGCTTTGACCTTAGGATTAAAACCCTTTTAGGAAGATCTATAGGTTGGATAGTGACTATAGGAGCCATCTTATCTAAACCAAGTATTATTATGACTCGTGATGAGTATCCACTTGAGGATAAACCTTGTCACACCTAAGTCAAATGCTTAAGTCATTCTTTCTTAGGAGTAATTATTTTATTTTTTCTCAAGTATAGTGCTCTTTAGTGTCTTCCGAGGGAGAGATAAACCACCAAGATACTGTAGGAAACTATAAGACATCAATGGAAGTAGTCTTAATGGGGTAGCCCAACCTTAAAATTCATGAAAAACAGTGGAATCTTAGTGTTAGTTGATAACCAAAGACAACATAATGAAGACCATTAGAGTATGTATAGTTGTATTGGCTAGTAAATCATGTAGTATTCATTTAAGAATTCTACATGAAGGGGTGAAATTATTTCAAAGATCAATGGTCATACTGTGAGAAGTAAAGTCATCATGGTGAAATTAGCTTTTAAATCATGATAAAGTGGGAAAGCATAATAAGATCATGGTGAGATTAGCTCCGAGACCATGATGTAAGTGTAAGTATGACAAGTACTTAGTGAATTATCTTGGAGTAGAAGTATGAAAATTACATAGTAGAGTTATGATAGAAGTCATGGGTGCTAAAAATTTCTAATAATCTTTGGTTTTAATTAGCAAATAGAATCTGATTAGTCATTTGAAGAGATCATGTGAGGTTAGTTGGCTAATAAAGAAAGGATGAACATAGTTAATCATTCCAAAGGTGAAACCAAAGGTTAGTCGAAACCCAATTGAGAAGCAATTTGGGTAAATGTTGAGACAAAATATAGTTTGACCCTAAGTGCTAAGTATCACAATGTAAACCTATATGAGGAGGTGTCATATACTACACAACTAAGCCTGAATTCTAGAGATATTATACTCAACTATTATATTCCGGGATTAGAATATTGTGTGTTATATGAACCACATTTGGATTTATTTGTTTTTCTTGGATCTTCTTGATTGACTAGATCTGAACATGAAGTTTGACTTGGTGTGCAAATGCATGTTGCAACATCCAGTCATTACTTGATGTTATAGACCTAGATAGAGTAAGGGAATTCGTGTAAGGGAGTGACGAATTTCAAAGAACAAAATGAAGACTTATATGAAGAATAAAGCCAAGTGTAAGGATTATCCACTCAATTTGGAGGATTGATCAAGCTTAGATTATTATTAGTCAGCAACAAGAAGTGATGAACTTAAAGTTTAATCAAAATAGGTAATTTTGCTAAGAAGTTAATGGAGTAATTATGCAAGTTCATGGAAGTATCATGAATAAATACAAGAAGTAGCTTTGAAACCAAAATGGTATTCAAGATCTAACAATTCAGAGAGAATGCCAGAGGTATATAGGAAACCATAGAGTAATACATATACCCTAGGATGGTTCGCAGCTGGTAAATATCCGTAGCTAGTATTTGATCCATAGTTGGTATCTTGTCCGAAGCAGGTGATGGTTGACATAGTTAACCAGATCATCTTACAAGTTGCATAAAGAGCATAAAACTTGGCCTAAACTAAGTAAGACCTAAAGGAGCATAAAATATTAATCGACAGGTTTCTAAAATGCTCCGCGAAGTCAGGTGCATCAAAGCGAAAATGTCCTAATAGTAAGTAAGACAAATAATGCTGAAAGATTCACTTCGGAGATTCACAATTGTGTGGATACACCATACAATCTTTCATAAGACCCTAACTAGGTAGAGTATAAGATGGATAAAGACCAATATTCTAATTATTAAACCAATAAATACTAAATAGGCAGTTTGAAGACTATTAGTAAACCCTAAGGGGGAGAGTAAACATTATAAATGAAAGTTGAAGAAGTACTATTGGTGATTATGAAATATTATCTAAAGCTTAATAAGGTAAAAGCTTGAAGGTGATAAAATATTAAACCTAACAGACTAAGTCTAGAGGAAACAACTCTTAAGTGATCCTTAAGAGTGAATCATTACATACAATTGGACAAGTATAGAGGAACACGAAATTCTAATGGGTTTGGACTAAATGAGTTCAAATTCAATTTTCGGAAGAATTACCAGTACAACTCATACAATGATAAATTAAAAATTAGTCTTTTGACCACACTACTTACTAATAAAATTTAAACCTGTTTTAGTTAGACTTCCTAGATATTACATAGTATAGTAAGAAAGTTCGATGAGTTAATAAAAGGAATTGGATTAGGATACCTAATCAGAATTAGGAACTAAAGAAGAGACCCTAAATCTAAGGAATTATAATAAAGACATATCCCTAAGGGATTAAAGTAAAAGAAACTTTGGAATATCAGAGACAACAAGTTGGAGATTGCCAAGTACAGTCAGAATTCAAGGAGAGGATCCGGATATGGGATATTACAATTATTCCCATTGAGGTTACCATGGAGTTGAGACCTATCATAATCAATGCAAGACAATTCCTCAATCCGAAACGTGAGAGTACGCGAACTTCGAGGACGAAGTTTATTTTAAGGGGGAGAGTCTATAACATCCCAGCATTAGAGCTTAGAAATAAGCTGAACACAGATGTGTGCATTGCATTCATGTATATAAAATCTGAATAATTTTTGCGCTTTTAAATAAAAACTTGTCAAAGTGATTGAAGCTTCTCTCAACTTGATGGAATTGAAGTAGATCATCAAGTTGACTGCGATAAGTTTCAATATGACCTTTGCTAAAACCTTATTTTGGGTAAACCTGATTTGATCTAAGGGTAGATCAAATGGAATAAAATTAAACCCTAATACATTACTTAATGATTTATATTTGATCCTTAGGTGATCATATCATAGTATTCGTTATAATCACTCATGAATACTAAATTATAAATATAACACAATTAATAAGAATGTAACCACTATATCTTAATCTCATCTACTTATACCATGAGTATCATGGAAATACCTAACCTTAACTCTCTAGTGAGATTGAGTAGGAAAGAAACCAAAGTTAAGATCATTCACCATATATCTTTCTTTCCATATCAATCCTTATCATCTCTATTGAATCCTATCCCTATATTTGTTGTTCATCAATATTGAGTAATCAACTATTGATTCACCAATTCTTAACCTATCAATTCTTGACCTATCAACTCTTGTCCTTATTATAGTATTCACTTAAGGCTTATAAAGAAAGAAGTAAGAAGAGGTAAATGGTAATGCTAGTTTTAGATGTCATCTATAGGATGGGAGTAATTAGAGGAAATCAAATCAATATGGTAACAAAGAAGATTACAAGGAAGAAGTTTGAAGATAAGTTACTAGGAGTAGTCCTATTGGATCAAGTAGGTACAGTCAATGAACTATATCTCTTAATCCAATAGAGCTAAACAGAAGATAACTATAATACAACTGTAATGTTGTATTAATGAAGCTTTGATTAGCTAACTGGAAACCTGAATCATAAAAGATCAAAGGATTATAATGATCATGCCTTATTCCTCAATATTGAATGCTTATACCATGTATAAGTGACATTGGTGGATAAAACATGATTGAACCATAATATAGATTTATTATCCTAGATTAGTCATTACAAGTCACATTAATATAATTTGAGGTTGGAATGTTAGATATTGGAGTCAAGGAGATATAAGATAGTAGGATTACAATGATGATTAGAGCAACATTGGATTATAGAAATAGTATTTTCCTCTTGGGAAATACTAAACACTAGAGGAGAGTAGAACTTGATATAAACCTCTACTAGAGTAGTATTTGTGATGGATGATTTAGGAAGGGTATGAATGGAGTTAGAGGTAACCACTTGTTGGGTTAAAGATTATTAATAGTAGAATAGTTGTTAGAGCCAAGTATAAATATTAGAATGTTATGAAAGCTTTACTGTTAAGCATATTGCTTTTATAAATGGATTTAGAATAATAAAGGGTGAATAAGCAGTTTCTATAAAGCAAAGCTCATCATGTTAACACATGATGATGGATATAGAGAAGTAATATATCTAGGAAAGGAATTCCTTAATTAGAAGTACAGAATTATGAAGTATGGAATATAGGAATTTTTGTTAAACACACAAATCCTAAATCTAAGACCAAACCTAATATTAATTTTTTATGGTGGAGCTGTCATCTTGTTTCCACAATGGTTGATAGGAATAATTTCCTACATTAATCATTTCAGCACACCTTGGACATTCTCAACCATCATTATTATAGGTGCTTATGGAACTATCTTTATTAATTGTTTCTCATAAGTTTTCCTAGAAAAAATTTCATTATTCTACTTTGAATGGTGGTGTTATTAAAGATCACAAACATAAAGACAATGTGATTAACCATTAATCTTTATTCACATCAATAAAATAAACATGTAAATATTAAATCTTCTAAGAACTTATGGTAAAGTATTTTCAATTCAAACTTTAACTCATTAGTTAATAGTAATACATTCTATAATAAGTTTATGAATTTATGCCCAATTAAAATTCATATCAAAGGCTCACACAAATAATAATAGAAAAGGGATCTATATAATGAAAATAAAGAAACCCTAAACAATATATAATAAAAGTTCACCAATTGATTCTTAACAACTTCAATATTACTGCAATTATTCATAAAATAAATTCCATAAAGAAATTTCCATCAAATGTGTAATATACAAATCTGAAAACAAAACAGTAAATGAAAAAATAATTAAACCAGGAAAACATAGAGGGAAAACCCAATCTGGCCCGTCGCCCATTTTCCCTTCTCCCTATCTGCTACTCGCGAGCAGCCGATCCCATCCCAACTGGCCCAACTCCTCGGCCAATACTTCTTCGCCCCTTCTTTCTCTTTTCTTCTTCCTCTCGCCATCCAGCACGCCGGCGAAGCAGCTGCGTGGCATCGCCGGAGCCGTCCGCCGTCGCCGTGATGCTCGCTGCGAAGAGATCCATGCTACCTTCCTAGACATCGTCTACAAAATCCCCTCCTGCGCTGAGAACGAACCCTAATCCCTTTCTCTCTCGTCTTCCCCTCTCACTGAAACCCTAGTTGCCGAAGTTGTTCATCGTCGTCGTCAGAACCCTCCCCGAGACCAACCGATGGAACAGCAAGCTTCGCCGGGGTGGACACTGTCTAGGAGCGGATGGAATCAAGCTAGAGGGCCGTAATCGCGCGCATCCACCTTCTCTGACCGCCGCTCGTCGTCGACCATGGCGACGTTGTCCGAGGTCGCCTCCCCTCGCCATAGCCTCCACAAGATTCCTGGTAAGCTTCTGAGTATGTTGGCATCTTCCGATTCGTCGCTCGCTCGTCGTAGTTACCTACCCGCATGAGGCAGTGCCGATCTGAGGGTGAGAGTTCGTGTGACGTCACGCTGATGTCATGCTTGCGTCACCCTTGACCAAAGTCCACCCTGTTGACTGGTCTTTGTCCATGTGGCAGATGACGTGGCCTAGGGCCCATGGGTCAGTGTCTGTGGCTAGGTAGAGTTGCGGTATAAAAAGTCTGTGCATGTTTAGAAAATAATTAAAACAATATGAATTCAAATTTTAAATATTCCATAAATTAAATAAAATGATTAAATCTTGTAAATTGGATATCTTTTGTTTTATAAATCAGAAAAATACATATAATATATGAAAATTTTCAGAAAAATAAAATCTACAACTCAAAACTATTATCAAATATTATTACGGTGATTATTTAAATAAATATTATTTAATAAAGGTTATAAGTAATAAAACTTTGATAATTAATATTTTAATAATGGTAAATGTTAAAAATATAAATAAAATACTAAAAATCTTAGAAAAATAAGAATTAGAGTTTAAAACTATAACTATACATTATTAAAATACTTAATTAAATATTTATTATTTATTAATTATTTTTAAAGTAATAAACCTTCTTAAAATGATATCTTATTATTTATAAATCACAAAAATAAATGTAATACCAAAATGATCACAAAAATAATACCTACATGTTTAAAATGTATTATTCCACTTTTGAGAGAAATAAAAGGTTAAACACTTTTATAACTTGAACTTAAACCTATTTCCCTAATTAATAATTCATATTAAGGTAAATAAGACTTGTATATAATTCTAAAAATTAACTAATTAAGTCTAATAAATAGTATTAGTCTTAAATATGGATAATATGAAGTTAAAATGCTTAAAACATTTTTAATACAATTTTATTAAATTACCTTTCAACCATAAGTACAAATTATGTTATAAAAGAATTCTTATCCATTATAAAATCTCCAAGAATAATTGTAATGAAATAAACCTATTCCTTCACCTTAACCACAAGTTTATAAACCAATCAAAACACTATAAGTGAATCCATAAATAGCAAACAATATTATTTACTTATCTATAAACCTTAACCACATCTATATATAATAAGGTAAATCCCTTTATACCATTATAATATAAATAAATCACTACTCCAATAAAAGTAATACCATTCTTAAGTAACTCTAAGAGAACAATACAAAGTGAACAAGATACAAGTATCACAAGTAATACACCCTAAGTCTATCTGCACTCTTAAAGTTACTTGTAATTTGCAAAGCTATAAGTATGATACTAAATACTTTATTACATGTCTTATAGTTTACCTTGGTCTGTTATAAATAAGTTATAAAACATCTCAAGTTCAAACTATTCAAGTAAGCACAAACAACATCAACCACATCTAATTAACCACAAAGATTGATTAAACCTTAATAAAGGAATATTTTCTTCAAATATTATTCGTTTTGCCACTTCAATTAACATATGACAATTAATAGTAAACACCTTACTTTATACTATACTTGTTAATACTTAAAATTCTTTACAAGTAACATTACTTGTAAAGTAGAACTTGAAGATAAACAATTAAGATGTAAACAACCTTGAGTAGCATTCCATACTATGTATTTTATTGTTGTATAAATACATGTTGTATTCCACACATTCACAAGCCTTAATAAGAAGCACATGCATGAAACTTAATCTAAAAGGACAACACATTCCAAGGAAACCCTTTCTAGTATTAAAAGCCTAGAACCACGTTATTCTCGGGATTCACGTTTATCAACTTGCATCACATTACTATGCATAAAAGCATCTTGCTTCTTTAAACATTAGTCCTTACCGGACCAATGATGCAGATTTTCTCAATTGGATATTATATTGTCTTGAAGACCGTGAGTGCATAATCTTGCAATCACAAAAGGCAAGTTCACACTTGATCATGTCCTTTGATGATTTTCTGTAAAGTATTTTACAAATCTAGTGTTGTCATCACCTGCATTTGAAAAAGGTCCGAAAAAACTATTTTCATAATAATATGATTATAGGTTTATTACCATGAGGTAATAACCTACTATAAAAGTTCCGGTGGTAAAGGAACATATTACCTAGGACTTAACAACCAATGTCACCAGTGATTCTTGCGCCGTATATTACGCGTTGACCATGAGATTTGGAATGGGACGGAGAAGTCAGCTGTATCTTTTCCCTCTCGCATGGAGCTGGATGTGCGGGTCGTGGCTGTTATCACTCGTAGCGTGCATAATATTTATGGTAATTCGTAGAGGATATGCAGCATATGGGTGGGAGCCCTCAACGTCCCACGATAGTTCCGGCATCTGAACGGTCTGTACTGCCATTGCCGTAATTCAGTAGGTGGGCTGACATACACCAAGGAGACACGCGGGGTCGTGGAGAAGGCAGTGATTGGCTTGGATCTTAGTCTGGGCCTCACACCAAGGAAGTGTGAACGAACCTGCAATTCGGATGTGCAACAAAGCTAAGATCTCTCATGGGTAAAGTGACGCACCTCTGCAGAGTGTAAGAACTGTAACTTGTTACTCGCTATTCCGGGAAGGAGTTGCGAACGCGGCGGGAAAGGAACTCCATGAAGGTTCTAGTAAACTCGTGAAGGCTGACGGACATAGCTTTTCAGAATAAAAGCAAACTTTGAAGAAATGTTTATGAAAACTTGCATTGCCTACGACCTATGGTCTGTGGCTGTAGCTATAGTGCATCAAACACTCCTTTTCTAGTGGACTTGCTGAGTACGCTCGTACTCAAAGTATCTCCTTAACCCTTGCTAGGTTCTAAAGCCAGTACAAACGATGTCTACATCAAGTATGCTCTAGGAATCATCATCAAAAGTTAGAGCTCTTCAAGGAAGTCAAGAAAGTCAACATATACATCAACTCAAGAGAAGACGAAGTTGTAGTCTAGATAAGAATAGAATTTCTAACCATAGAACCTACTTCTGTAGAGTATTGCAATAGCAACAATGCAAGCCAGGAGTTCAGCTACTAGTTTTATAAGTATGGTAGCTATGAGTTATTTATTCTTGATTCTTCTTCATAAGAAGATTCTTCCTCTCTCTTTAACCTAGAGTGTTCTCTGGATCTTGTGTAAAGAGTTGAGTTGTAACCTATAGTCATGTCTTGGACCTGCTATGTTTCTGTCGTACTACTCTTAGGGATGTAATACTAGTGAACGGTGTTTCATTGGTGTTATGTCAATGACTGTAGTGTACTGCATCATGAAGTGGTATACTGGGTTACTGCATATAGGCAGATATACACACCGATATAAGATATACAGTTATATATATAAATACACAATTCGCAAAACAAGATTGAAACAAATACATATAGATAAGTCTCATACATGAATACATAAGTTATACATTGTTTCGATCAAGTTACAAAGTAGTTGGTGACATGGGAATACATGTGTCGATCGAACAGGTTAGAGCTCGGAAGCTTGCCTAGACATCTAAACTAGCTAGACACAAACACGGGATAAACAACCAAAGATGATAAGCATGATCACCGCGACGAAGGTGTAGGTCTTCATCCGGTTCCTCGTCCTAACTCCCGCTAGATAGCGCGTGTATCTAGCTTCCGCCTCCGCCATAGTGTTGTACCCTTTGTAGCTATTGCCGCTAAAACAGTGCACCTGTCTCCGTCAGTCTTCCCAATCATCGCAGACTCCAGGAACCCGTCCCTTGTACACGACATACCACGTCATCTACAAGTTGACAATAATAATTAACCGATGATTGAAAAAAACATATATAATTAAAGTCGCATATGAAGATACACTTATAGAAAGTACTCCTAAATCAAAAAGACCAAACTCAAAAAACATGCCTCATATATAACTAGGTTGTTCGACATAGGAATATGCTATGATGGAACTGTCCGCCAAGTAGGATGCACAACACCTGGACCTGTGCATAGCACAAGGCGGACAATCCCATCGCAGAATATTCACATATAGTGTTCCACGACATTTCAATCATTGGCATTATTCTCGAAAAAGACCAAAGTAACTCGAAAAGAATGCCTCATATATAACTAGCTAGGTCGTTGGACACAGGAATATGCTATGATGGAACCGTAAGACAAGTAGGATGCACAACATCTGGACTTGTGCATAACACAAGGCTTACAATCCCATCACAACACATTCACATATATAGTGTGCCACGACATTTCAATCATCGGCATTATTTTCGAAAAAGACAAAAGTAAATCAAAAAGAATGCCTCATATATATATATATATACATAGGTCGTTAGACACAGGAATATGCTACGATGGAACTGTGAGCCAAGTAGGATGCACAACACCTGGAATTGTGCATATCACAAGGCTCACAATCCCGTCGTAGCACATTCACATATATATTGTGCCACGACATTTCAATCATCGGCATTATTCTCGAAAAAATACTAATAAAGTAAGGAAAAAAAAGAAGGACCAAAATGAGAAAAGGACCAAAGAGTACGCAAAAAAACCAAGCATTGATTGATATATAATAATAATAATAAGCAAAAGAAGTAAGCGATGATTCATAAACCTAATAAGATAAGTATAGTATCATGTACACTTGTCCACATACACACAAAGGTCATCTATAGTTTGTAACTACAACTAGGCCAACACAAGCCTTCTGGCTCGGCTTAGGGAACGGGAGGACGCCTTGTCTCGTCATGAACTTCCTATAGTCACCCTGCATCTCTAGGCGATCTTCTATGTCACGGTTATTCGGGATATTTCCTCCGTAGAAGATCCCCCCCATAAGTCATGACATCACGAAAGATGATTGCCCCAAACTGTTGCTAGATGCGATACATCTCTTGGTTAATATCTGAATCAGTGATCTTGGCCTTTGCTTTGGCCCATTGTTTGAGATAATCTGGCAGCGTAGAATTCTGCTGGTCAAATAGGAACGCCCTCATGTGATGGAGTGCGTAGTAGGCTTCCTTCTTACTGTTTTCCGGCTGCTTCACGCAGGGTAACTCCGTTACGTGGTTGAAGACATGCCTGTCGAACTTGACCTTTGTACGCACGAAGGTGGTGCCTTCCGTCTAGGCATAGCCAGTGAGAGCATCGTCCAGAACTTCCTTGATCTTGTCGTAGTTTTTCTTCTTTTCTAGACTCCCCGAGTCGAAATACGTGGCGTGGGAATGCTTCGGCGATAAGGAGATGAGCGTGCAGTGTTCATCTCTGCGCAAAAAATTGAAATGGAATGTGTTGGAAAAAGAATGATGATAATCTAATAAAGCCAATTGACGGTGGCGAGTGAATAACGACTTACTCGGGAAAGTAAGGCACGAGAATGTATTCCTTTGTCTTGTTCGCCACGAGGATTCTTTTTAGGTACGAGGCTACGATATGTTGTTCAATGGGGGAACCCAAGCATCCGTCACGCATGTAGTAGGGGTCCACTATAGCGATGCCCGGTGTGTTCTCTCTAGTGATCTGCATGGCCAGGCTTAGAGAAAACAGGCGGACCATGGTATAGTGCAGCGGGTATAGGTGGAACATATTGAAGATGTCGTCGAATGGCAGGAAGAACAGATCTGCAGGGGCATTGTCGATGAAGCCCAAGCCTGGTGGCACCTTAACCACGAATACCGGGTGCGAGGGATCTTTCTCCGATAGAAGGCGTCTCTCTATCAGCAGCGGGTATAGGTGGAACATAATACCCTCGGGTCTTGGTGGCCCGTCCCGAAACCTGATCAGATTCGCAGTTGACGCCATCGGCTGGCTCGAGCTGCTAGATTTTCTTTTCCTGCCCTTTTTTCCTTTTGGAGAGCGGGCAGGTACCACAATCTGAGCACCGGTCGCCCTATGTAGTGTGTTAGGGCTTATAATAAAGGGCCGGTTGGTTGTATCAGCTGGCTCTGTAAAGGCGCAAGCTGGAGGCGTCTCCTGAGAACCAAACAGACGCTTGGTGATAGTGGCTTTCTCTGTGGGGCCACCAGCTAGGTCTTCGTTGCTAAACTGAGTGTTGAAGTGTAACATCCCAGCATTTAGGAACCTAACGAAGGGTAGATCTAGGATTATGTATTGTTGCATGCATCTATTTGTGAAAAAGTGGGAAAAAAATTCGCCAAATAAAATCTTAAGTGATCAATGTTTCTTTCTTACTTTAAGATTAGGTTTAGACTTAAAGTAGGATTGTTATAAACTTTGATGTGATCTTAAAAGAATTATGTGTGTTTTGAAAGGGGTTTGAATTTTAAAAACTTAAGAGTTTGAATAATAATTTAAATGATTTAGATATAAGATTTGAATCTTAAATTAATTAAGATATAGGTAGTATAACTTAAATCTCAAAACAATAGAAATTATGAAATTCATTTTCATATTATAAAGACATAAACAAGTTATAATAGAATAAAGAATAAGAATCTTCTTTATTAATAATAACATAATCTTTATTACAATTGAATAAAATAAAGATTACATGAACTATAAAAAAATTACACAGGATTAAGAAAATTACATCTACTAACTATCCTATATCTAAACCCTAAACTAAATCTTCATCTTTATCTTTGAACCTGCAAACCAAAGATTAAACAGAAATAAAACAAGATTAGTGTTAGTATGTATTTCTCTCAGATATCTCAGTGAGGTGCACTTGACAATCTCATCATTGAGAAATGTTAAAGAGGGGCAAGTTTCACCAATATGAAAGATTTCATCTTTCATAAATTCACAGCCAGAATGCAAAGGACAGCTAAAAGGGATCAGTTCACCAGCCTAGGTAAAAGTAGATTGGTAACAGTAAGATCAAATTTCCTGAACCTATCCATATGTGCATAGCAGGCACACAGGCTGCACACACACAAGCATGCAAGGGTGTGCCGTCGACTGCACAAGCACAGCTAGATCAAACAAAACTAGAGCACAACCATGGGGAAGCACCCTAGTGCAACACCACACCACACCACACCATAGCATAGCCTGGGAGAACAGCAGCTAAACCCAACCACCAGATTAACCCCAAACATCACCAGAATGGTGACATAAGGAGGAGGAAGAATCAGGTGGACAACAAGGCCAATCTAGGAGCTAGGAGGAGCAGGCTAGCTCCAGATCAAGCACAAGAGTCCACCAAAATCAGATCAAGATCATCACCAACTTACTCCCTAAATATCAGCTTTTGTGGTGAGTTTCATAAAACCTTCACATGATCTAATCATCTTATTTAGAGAAAGGCATGTGTTGTTTTACAAAACAAACCCTCAGTAGACACCCAAGTGGGGTGAATCCATCATAGGGATTTCTGAAAATCTAAAGGCAAACAGCAAAGCACCAGAATCTAACCAGAGCTCAGAGCAACATCCTTGCTTTGGTTGTCAAGCCATATTCTACAATTCAATCATACATATACCTATGATCTATTTCTAGGCACATCTCTAAAGGAAGAGTAGCACCTTAGAAACAAATATTTGGAATCCATAGATTGATCAAGCTCACTATCATTTTACCAAGCTATGATTCAATAAAGAATAGCTGGTACCACTACCAAGACTATCTAGATGAACCAACTAGATAAGGTTTGAATCCCTAAGCCTCATACCAACATCATTGGTCATAGGGAATTCAGATATGAGCATCTCTAGTTTTTAGAGCCAAGATTATCTCAAGCATAAACTAACCAAATCCATGGTTTAGAATTTAACCTGTGTGCCATACATGATGGTGTCACAGGAACAATTCAATATGAATCAGGAAAAGCAGAAAATCATCCTAGATTCAGAAAATCAACTAACTAATCATTTTCCTGTTAAAAACAGGAATCATAACTAGAATATTCCCATAATACACTTCACTGTCTGAGATCATGATGATCTCAATCCACATATTAATTTCCAAGCTAACAGCACTAGGGCATTAGCTGTATCTTATCATAATCATGACCATGAATCAAATAAACAGTGGAAAGCTATAAGATCATTAGCTTTACCAAGCATGGTTTCGATACAACCACATCATCTGAATCAGATGCAATCCAAGCATCAAATCATCAAGTAAGCCACCAAAAACACCATACATCACATCAACCAACAAGCCTCAGGTCAATAAGCCTCAGTATGAGTACATACCATCTAAACATGAATCAATTCCTCCAGTACATGAACAAGCACATCACACAAACCCTAAAAGAGATAATCATCCTAATCTGAATCATACAATAGCCAGAGAGGACACTTCTAACATCTAGCATCGAATCAGCAAGCACAGAGAGCACCAGGAGAGGGGAAACAAACTCACCATAGGTCCTCGCTGAAGGATGGAAGAGGAAGCAGAGGGGCCGACGGCCATGGCGGCACGGGGAGCACCCTAGAGGGGGCACTGCAACCCGCATGGCGCCACGACAATGACCCTGATCACGCCTGGAGGTGCAGAGCATCACCTCAACGCACGACGACTACGACCACACTTGAACCCATGCCAATCCCCAAACCCTAGGGTTCGGGACGACATCGATCCATCGCAGGAGAGCCCTAGGCTCAAATCCAATTGGATAGAACAAACATGCATCGTCGACAACCCCCTAATGCACCACGGTGGCGACCAGAACGATCGATGGCGGCGGGAATTGCCGGTGGCGGCATCGCCGGTCACAGGGTCGGGGCCAGAGGAGGAGAAGATGAACTCACGAGAGAGAGAGACAGTGAGGAATGGGTCGAGCTGGGCCGGACCCTTCGGGGTGGCTCTTTTATCTAATACTAGTGGGCCAACATGGCCCAATAAGAATAACCAGCCCAGAAACAATTTCAGGCCTATTTTAATAAAAAGAAAAGACCAAAATACCCCTGGACTTAATAAAATTATAAAAAAATAAAATAATAGTCCAAAAATAATAAACAAAATATTTTTGGAATCAAAATAATCCATTATGTCCAAATAAAATAAGATATCAAATTTTGGATATTCAAAATTTTATAAGAAATTTGTAATTTAAATATTCCTTATGAAATTTTACAAAATTATTGAAAGGTCATAAAATAAATAAAAATCACTTTCATTATTTTTTAATATTATAGTATTTTTGAAAAATACTAAATAAATATTTAGTAATAAAATTAAGGTATAATTAAGAATTCCTAAAGGAATTATTAAATCAATAAAAGTCAAATAAAGGGAAATAAAATAAAATAATTCAATATAGGTTATAAAGTATTAAAAATTAATATTTATAAACCCTTTCTTACTCAAAAAGAAACTTTTTGGGATAAATGCATATGAATTCAAATAATGCATTACATTATCTGCATAATCATTTTGCTTCTTTAAATATTGTCCTTACCGGGCAATAATGATGTTTTTGTAGAACTAGAAGCTCAAGGTCCAGTGCAAGCATTAGACTTCACTACCTTGCCATCACAAGGAAAGTTCATCACTTGCCCATATCCTTTGAAGAGTCTTTACCAAAGTATTTGCAAATTGTGTGTTATCATATATGCTATAAAAGAAGGAAAATATTATTTTTCCAAATAAAGAAATCATGGATATCATCCTAAGTGGTGATATGATGAGGCAATAGAACTTAGAGTTCTAATTGCAATAATGATGATCAAGTAGGAACTTAATAACCCCTGACATCAGTGATTCTAGCGCCGTATATTACGCGTTATCCATGAGATTTGGAATGGTATAGAGAAGTCAGCTGTATCTTCTTCCTCTCGCATGAAGCCGGATGTGCAGGTCGTGGTTGTTATCCTCGTAGCATGCATATTAATTGGTAATTCGTAGAGGATATGCAGCATATGGGTGGGAACCCTCAACGTCCCACGATAGTTCTGGCATCTAGCGGTTTGTACAAACCATTGCCGTAATTCATTATGTGGGCATGGTGTACACCAAGGATGCATGCGGGGTCACGAAGGGGACAGTGATTGGCTTGGACCAACTACTGGGCCCCACATCATGGAATTGTGGACGGGAAAGTACGCCCGGTTGTGCAAAAAGGAGTTGATCTCTCATGGGTAAAGTAACGCACCTCTGCAGAGTGTAAGAACTGTAACTTGTTACTCCCTGTTCCGGGAAGGAGCTACAAACGCAGCAGGAAAGAAACTCCATGAAAGTTCTAGTCAACCTATGAAGGCTGATTGTCATAGTTTTTCAGAATAAAATCAATCTTTGAAGAAAGATTTACAAAAACTGCATGGTGCCAAGGATTTATAATCCGAGGTGGTAGATAGAGCATCAAACTTCCCACCTTGCATATAATGAACTTGTTGGGTAACACTGTTACTCATTCTTTCCTTTGATCCCTTGCTTAGACTCTGAGGATTCCGAGGACGTGCCAATGTATGCAGTTGAATGCCAAGAAGACGTGTTCTACGAGGAACCTGATCTATCCGGAGGAGTTGAAGGCGTGGACTACGAGATCCGTTACGGTGTCGATGAGAACGAGTCCACTTAAGAATCTAGTTAGTAGTAACCAACGGATCCGAACAACATGGACTCTATAAAATAAGTTGTTGAGCCCCACTCCTAGTCGGAGTTGTTACTTTTAAATTTCCGTTGAACCTCTTATATTTTGGTTTGTAAGTTGGATCTCTTGGAAGTCTTGAACTTCCGGTATTGTAATAATAATAATGTGTGTATCTTTGTAATATGGACCCGCAATGTTTCTGTTGTACCACTCTGAGGGATGTGATATTTACGGAACGGTGTTCTGTGGATGTCATGTCAACGACTATAGTGTACTACACATACAGTGGTATGCTGGGTCACCGCAGTTGGTATCAGAGAAAATTGCTTTGACCTTAGGTTGGAAAACCTTGTTAAGGGTATTACCTGTAGGAGATTTGGCAACAATAAAGAATTCTCTAAAAATAATATATTGGGTGTTCAAATGAGAATATTCCGTTATATATTTTAGTGCGATAATTCTTTGTTATAATACAACATATTATTGGATACTAATTAAAATTATTTTTCCAATATACAGAGATATGGCACCAAAGTTTCCCAAACAGACTTTGGTAAGGAAAGAGGAGACTCTTGATGATTATCAAGGATCATTTACAGACCAACTTCGTCAACTTTTAAAGCTTTTTAATTGTTCAACTAGAATTCCAGTGAACACTATCACTTATCTTGATGGCCGGATGTTATCCAAGTATCGTGTGTGATGGGGATATGCCCACCGAGGTATACCCAGCAGGACGTTTTCGACTGGCCCAGGAACTGGCGATTGGGCCTACAAGACGACGACTGGATCAAGGCCCGGTGTGGATCCAAGCGATTGGAAGCTGAAGGCCCAGGCGAGTAGATAGGCCCAGTCAGGTTAGGTTAAACGATTACCAAAGCCTTAACTGATTCAGTTGAGATATGTAAACCCTAGGGGAGGTAAGTCTATATAAACCTCCCTATAGGGCGTGTAGAGGTACGTTCCATCATACACCCAAGAGACTCGCCGCCTAGCCGCCGAGCTCGCCCATTGTACCACCATCATAATACAATCTAGCAGGAGTAGGTCTTTACCCTCCGGGGGGCCGAACCTGGGTAAAACCTTGTGTCTCCGCCCTCATCTCGCACTGTAGATGGCTGGCCGCCCTTGCCCCTCGTTCTACTACTCGCTGCCGATTGCAGCATCTGCCGTGACCATTTCCACGACACTGGCGCCCATCGTGGGGCCTAGCCGGTCTGGCCGGTGTTCTGCGGCGAGATCCAATCTGCCCATCAACGAGACGGTCGCCACCGGCCGCATGATAGCGATCGGCGAGATGCTCCAAATCTTGCCGAGCAGCTACGTCCCGGCGGCGCGACCCGTCACGCACAGCATGATCCTGCCGGTCGGCACGATCAGCCTCTTCGTCGGCCTCACCGACGTCATCATCTCGGAGGATTCGGCTCGCATCCGCGAGTCGCCGCCACGCGATCGGCTCTCCGAGAGCCAGGTCCGCACGATCCATCGCCTCGCCTCCGAGTACAACTCGGCTCACAGCAACGTGGCCGAAAACTCCGCGGCCGCGGAAGACGCGGCCCTCAACGACGACGCCGACTCGGCGACCCCGGCGTCACTCGCCGGATCCATCACCGCGGCTTCACCCGCGGGCTCCATCACCCAGGTCTCCAACGTGGGAGACTTCGAGGATCCCTCCATCCTTGGGATCTTCGACTTCGACTCCGGGTCAGAAAATTCCGCCGACCTCCGCGACGGGACCGGTCGCCACGCCGCGACCTACATGGCGACCGGCACCGATCCACCGGAGGATCCCTTCTCCACCCCGATCCCTCCTAACGCCACGGCAACGGAGGTCGAGGAACTCCGCCTGAAGCTGGCGGAGGCAGTCCGCAAGGAGCAAGCCGAGCGCGAAAAATTTCGCCTCGAGCAGGTGACGGCGCAGGAGCTGTCGCGCTACCACCAGCAGCGAATCA
Source organism: Avena longiglumis (assembly GCA_030063025.1). NCBI lineage: Eukaryota > Viridiplantae > Streptophyta > Magnoliopsida > Poales > Poaceae > Avena > Avena longiglumis. Next base: position 445,991,613 of record CP125974.1, on the reverse strand, counting down.
GGTCGCGCCTGAACCCCACCGTCCAGGGGCGCTCCCTGAACTTCGACGACGAAAACGACCAGCCAGCGGCGAAGCGCCGCAAGAACGCGCCACCAGGAGGAAGCGCCCGGCCCCCGCCAGGATCGACGACGATGGGCGCCCCACCTCCACCCAACTGCACACCCCCCAGGGATCAGCCGCGGATAGTAGCCTCCTCACGGGAGCAAGACGCAAACGGCCTCCCACTGTTCTCCACCCCGATGGACAACCTCGTGGCGGGCCGAGCAGCAGCCGACAACATAACGGCTACCGGCGACGGCGCCCTCCAGATCCAGTATGTCAGGGCCCTGCTCGCAAAGGCTGTCGAGCAGCAAAACGCAGGCGCCGACTCGCAGGGTCGAGTGTACTCGCGTTCTTCGGGAAGCAGAGCGGCCTCAAGCGGACGCCCCATGGCGGCAAACACCCTCAACTGCCCGCCACCAGAGCCATTGCAGCTCCAACATCGACCCGCGAACGCGGAACTCTCCACCAACGATCCCAGGCCAGCGACCAACTTCGTCGCCGCCAACGGTCAACCCATCGACGCCCGCACCCACATCATCAACAACCAAAGCTGGCGCGCACGCCAACCCGACGAGCTGCGACACACCCTAACCAATCGCCGCGACGGCGAGCCGATGGGATCGCTAAGTCGACTCGGCCCCAAGTGCTTCGGACCAATGATCCGAGGCGAGAATTACCCGCCGAACTTCAAGGCGCCGAAGGAGATAAAAAAGTACGACCCTTCGTACGACCCCTCCATGTGGCTCGATACATACCTCATGGCAATGGGGATCGCAGGCCACACCGACCTGCTGGCCGCCCGTTACCTCCCCTTGATGATGGAGGGGACGTGCAGGCAGTGGATCAACACCCTCCCCTAGGAAAGTATGGATTCCTGGGAGGAAATGCGCGACGCCTTCGTCAGGCACTTCGAGTGCTCCTACACCCGCGCCACCACCATCGAGGACCTGGAGCGATGCGTCCAGGGACCCCGCGAGTCGACCTGCAACTGGGTCCAGCGGTGGCAAGAACTCTGGTACAACGCGGTCGGCATCCACCCGGACACTGCGATCCATTGCTTCAAGACCTCGTGCCGCTACGAGCCCTTGGTCGCCAAGCTCAAGCGACACTCTCGCACACTCGACAACATACCGGATCTCCTCGAGATTGCCAAATGTTACGCGGAGGAAGATCCAAACCAGGAAACCGACAACGAGTCGGGAGGCCAACGCCGCACGAGCGGCAGCGACAACAGACGACGGTCCGACCTACGCTACAGCAACACTTGCCTCACCGGCAAGCGCCGCAGTGACGGGCGAGTCGACTTCGTCGCCAACGCCGGGCACGCACAACGCGAGCCCAAAAGCTTCTGCCACGACGGAGGACAACGCCGCGACGACGGCAACTACAAGGCCAAGCCAAGGTTCGACCCCGCGGCCCTCCTTAACCAACCTTGTGCGTTCCACAACAGGGAAGGGAAACCCGCAACGCACACGACAACCAACTGCCACACCCTCAGACAGATTGAGAAGGCACGGCGAGCACGGGAGGACCCCGACAACGACCTGCCAAACGGCGGAAAATTCGGCAAAGTGGCCGGCTCGCTCCATACCTTCACAGGCTTCAACACGAAGCGCGAGAAGAAGGTCATCACCCGCGCCGTCACCGTCAACGCGGTGGCCCAGGTGGACGTTCCCCAGTTCCTCAACTGGTCGGAGCAGCCCATCACCTGGAGCCACCAGGACCACTCGCCACGCATCGAGTACCCAGGCCGAGTCGCCCTGGTGGTCAAGCCTAAGGTGGGCGACTACTGGCTCCCCAAGTCATTGATGGACGGCGGCAGCTCCATCAACATCTTGTACCTGGACACCTTCACGCGGCTGCGACTCCCGCAGTCGATGATCGAGACAACCCACACCACGTTCCACGGCATCGTCCCCGGTCGGAAGGCGTACCCGATCGGCAAGGTCACGCTGCCCGTCACCTTCAGCACACCAGCAAACTTCCGCACCGAGCGGATCGCCTTCGAGCTGGTACCCTTCGACATCCCCTACCACTGCGTCCTGGGGTGCCAGGCGTTCGCCAAGTTCATGGCAGCGCCCCACTACGCGTACAACACGATGAAGCTCCTCGGGCCGTGTGGCGTCATAACCATCAACGGCGACCCCGACATGGCCGCCGAGTGCGAGGCCAAAGGAGCAGAACTCGCCGACGCCGTCATCGCGACAGAGACCAACCACACCGATGAGCTCGCCAAGTACGCGAGCGAGGTCAACAACGACGACCCCACCATACTCAATAAGCCCAATTCGGAGGGCGCAAACACCTCAGCCTTCGAGGCAACGACGCACACCCGCACCGTCGAGCTGGTCCTAGGCGACTCCAGCCAGACGGTGACGATCGGGACGGGCATGAGCCCAGCATAGGAAGGCGCGCTCATCGAGTTCCTCCGAGAGAACAGGGACATCTTCGCATGGAAGCCTTCTGACATGCTTGGTGTCCCTAGGGAGCTCGCTGAGCACAAACTAAACGCCGACCCCAAAGTGCGACCCGTCAAACAGTGGCTGCGGCCCTTCAATGAAGAGCGTCGCCGAGCCATCGCCGAGGAGGTGCAGCGTCTACTCGCTGCAGGCTTCATCCGGCCAATCAAGTACTCCAAGTGGCTGGCAAACCCAGTCCTGGTCGAGAAGAAGAATGGGACCTGGAGGATGTGTATCGACTACACAAACTTGAACAACGCCTGCCCGAAGGAGCAGTTCGTCCTCCCACGGATCGACCAAATAATCGACTCCACCGCGGGCTCGGAGTCGCTATGTTTCCTTGACGCCTACTCTGGATACAACCAGATCAAAATGGCTGTCGAGGACGAGGAGAAGACGACGTTCATCACGCCATTCGGAGCCTTCTGCTACACCGCCATGACCTTCGGCCTCAAGAACGCCGGGGCGACCTACCAGCGGTGCATGAAAGAGTGCCTCGCGAGCCAAATTGGCTGAAACATCCACGTCTACATCGATGACGTGGTCGTAAAATCCGCTTGCCAGGGTGATCTACTCGCCTACTTGGCGGAAACATTTGCCAATTTGCGAAAATACAAGATAAAGCTTAACCCAGGCAAATGCACCTTCGGTGTACCAGCAGGACAACTACTGGGGTACGTCGTTTCCAAGCGAGGGATCGAGGCGAACCCCACCAAGATCGACATGATCGCCCGACTCGGCAAACCCGAGTGCCTGCGCGACGTCCAGAAGCTGGCCGGGCGAGTAGCGGCTCTTAGTCGCTTCATCCCCGCTGGGCGGCGATGCCCCTATCTTCGTCGCAAGAACCCCACCTTCGATTGGGACAAGGAGGCGGACGACGCACTCGCGACCTCAAACGTGCTACTACGCACGGCTACTACCGCCCACCGACAAAGAACCCATGCTGGTCTATGTCGCAGCTTCCGAGCGCGTCGTCAGCGCCGTCATGGTCGTCGAACGGCCGGAGGAAGGAAAGGAGCGCCCAGTACAGCGACCGGTGTACTACATCAGCGAGGTCCTCACCGAGTCGCGCCAACGACACCCGCAGTACCAGAAACTGGTATACGCGGTCTTCATAGCACAGCGGCGCCTGCCGCACTACTTCCAGGAGCACCCGATCATGGTCGTCTCCTCAGCACCTTTGCAGGACATCATCCTCAACCGTGAGGCGACTGGGCGAGTCGCTAAGTGAGCCGTTGAAATCGGCGTCCACAATATCAAGTACGAGCCACGAAAAGCGATCAAGTCGCAGGCTCTAGCGGACTTCATCGCCGACTGGGAAGAGGCCCAGCAGCCAGAAAATCTGCCATACCTCCATTACTGGAGCCTGCACTTCGACGGCTCCAAGAACGCGGACGACGCAGGAGCAGGAATCGTGCTGACTTCACCGAAGGGCGACAAGCTCCGCTATGTCCTCTGCCTCGACTTCACCCCCTGCACCAACAACATGGCCGAGTACGAGGCACTACTCCACGGCATGCGGGCTGCCAAGGAGATGAACGTCAACCGCCTACGCTGCTACGGAGACTCCGACCTCGTCGCTGGGCAAGTCGCTGGCACCTGCGACGCCGTCTCCCCCACCATGGCGGCATACCGCCAAGCAGTGGACAAGCTGGGTGGACACTTCGCAGGCTATTCCATTGAGTGGATCGACAGGCGGAAGAACGAGGAGGCCGACGCACTCTCTCGCATTGGGTCGGCTCGACTCGCACCACCCGCCGGGGTCTTCCTGGACACGATCACCAAGCCATCAGTCTCTCCCCCAAGGGAGATCGACATCGGAGTCCCGCTGCAGCCAGAGGCAGCCCTGGTTGCACTCGTCAACGAGCCAGACGACTGGACCAAACCCTACGTCGCCTACCTGGAGGCCGGCACCTTGCCGGCAGACGAGACGGACGCCCGGATGATCGCACGCCGATGCAAATCCTTCACCATCATCGACGGCGAGCTCCACAAGCACATCGTCACCGGCGTGTTCCAACGCTGCGTCCAACCCGCCGAAGGACGCAAGATCCTCCACGACATCCACTCCGGCGACTGCGGCCACCACGCCGGTGCCCGCTCTCTGGTCGCCAAGGCTATGCGGCATGGCTTCTACTGGCCCACCGCACACGCCGATGCCGTCGACATTGTCCAGCGGTGCGTCGGTTGCCAGAAGTACGCCAACCAGACGCACATGCCGAGCTCAGCGCTCAAGACAATCCCCATCACCTGGCCATTCGCCGTGTGGGGCATGGACATGGTAGGCCCCTTCAAAAAGGCTCCCTCTGGCTACACCCACCTCCTGGTCGCGGTCGACAAATTCACAAAGTGGGTGGAGGCCAAACCAGTCCGGAAGTGCGACGGAAAGACTGCCACTAAATTCCTACGCGAGCTCATATATCGCTACAGGTTCCCAAACAGCATCATCACGGACAACGGCACCAGCTTCACCAAAGGAGCCATGGCCGAGTTCTGCGAAGAACACCACATCCGGCTCGATCTCGCGTCAGTCGCCACCCGGAATACAACGGCCAGGCGGAACGGTCCAATCAAAGCATCCTCCACGGCCTGAAGTCGCGACTCCAAGTACCACTCGAGCGCACCACCGGGTGCTGGGTCGAGGAGTTACCCTCCGTCATCTGGGGCATCCGCACCTCGGTCAACAGGTCGACAGGGTTCACCCCCTTCTTCATGGTGTATGGCGCCGAGGCAGTCATGCCCACTGACCTCGAGCACGACTCGCCACGGGTCATCCACTACACGGAGGCTGCAAACGAACTCGCCCGCCAGGATGGAGTCGATCAACTCGACGAGGCACGTGACCTCGCTCGATCACGCACCGCCATCTACCAGCAGGGACTCCGCCGCTACCACAGCCGGCGGGTGAAAACTCGCACCTTCCAAGAAGGCGACCTGGTGCTGCGCCTCATCCAGGACAAGAAGGGCATGCACAAGCTTTCCCCTCAGTGGGAGGGACCATTCGCCATCGGGCGCGTACTTGGCAACAACGCCTACTACCTCATCGACGTCCGCGGGGACGGCAAACTCGACGTCAAGCGACCGTGGAACGTAAACCTCCTACGGAAGTTCTACTCCTAGAACCCCACATATGTACCCTCTGGTCGCTTTGAAATAAAAAGAATTGGTTACCGCAAATTGCGCCTACTCTCCGTGTCTTGTGCCACTCGCACTCGTAATAACAGCGTCAAGCTAACTGCAGAAGTCAACCGTTGGTACAGCGATCGGCATGGCCAAGTAGTGCGTTACAAGGGCACTGGGTAACCTCAGGCCTTGCAACGTCCACGAAAAACGCCTACCCGGAGTCCCATCGGAGTCGCCTAGCCCGACTGGCTCTACGAGCCAAGACAACTGCCTTCGCTTCTCACAGCGACCACGATCCTCCGCATCCTCGACATAGCGACTCGAACGGCTAAGTACCACGCTCGGGGACTGACGACCAGTCCAGCGCGAGCGGCTAGGAAAAACGCCAAGTATGAGAGCATGCCCAGGACTCGCCATGCGACTGACCCAACGGGCCAGGCAGGAGTGACGCGCTCAAACTAACGCGCCAAGCCCTCACCCACCCTCGAGTCGCGCCTAGAACAACCAAGTACCACGCTCGGGGACTCGGCCACCCGACCTCGCTCGCGCAAGGGAAAATGGTGAAGTACAGAGCGATCAAGGGAGTTGCCTTGCGACTGGCTCTCCGAGTCCGGGCGAGTCGACCACAATAACAAAACATTCAAAAACCACAAACACATCACAAACGAGGTAAACCCCATAAAAAGGGCGGACGCGCTCGGGGACTCGTTCAACCCACAATCGAAAAACACATGACAAATCACAAAAAAAAACACGATATCTCGTTAATAGCATGTTGCAATCGTCTCAAAATACAAAATATGCCCAAACGGCAGATCTGCTACTAACGCCCCAGGGCAAACTATTCTACTCCGCAGGCTTCGAAGACGACTCGCCAGCACCATTGCGACTGCGAATGAAGGGCGTGTACGGGTTTGACGGGTACGTCGTCAGCTCACCCGCCATCGCCGCACGGAAGGGTTGCTCGACCTTGAAGTCCCTGTGCTGCGGCTCAGGGTCGTTAGGTGCGACGACCGTCTCCTGGTAAGGAAGGAGGTCGCCCATCGCCCAGACGCGCTCGGAATACACCGCGGCGCGGTCCGTAAACTTGAGTACCTCAGAGATCTCCATCGAGCCAGTCTACGACGGGTAGCCACTCGTCACGTTGTCTAGGTCGAAGTCCTCCGGGAAGTGGGCGAGCCCAAGGCTAAGCGCCGTCGCCGCTCCACGTCGGAATGCCGATCGCGTCATAAACTCGATGACCGACGGTGCCTTCTCCAAGTACTGCCACACCTCGATGAGGTTGCTGGGAATCACTTATGTGGGCGACATCTCCTGGTGGTAGGCTCAGATGCATGTCGCCGACAACATCGCCGAGTCGACGAGCGTGGCCACACATTGCCGCGCGTCGAACGAGCTCGCCTCTTCCGCGCTATCAAGGATGCGACCTGCGGATAGAAGATAACAGTGAGTACATCGGATATTACAAAAAGGCACATGCAATAGGCAGGGGCAGACACACTCACCAATCAAGGGACGGGAGAGATCCGTGATGAAGCTCTGAAGAGAAGTATAATCATCCTGAAGCCCAGCAACAAGGGCATCAGAAACTTTACGCTCTTCCACGGCGGCCGTAACGGCGGCCTTGGCTCGACCATCCGCCGAACTCGCTTCCTCTTTCGCCTCCCTCAGCTCGCGCTCGAGGTCGGCGATCCGCTTCTCAGCCGAGCTCAATGCCGATTGAGCCGCTGCCAACTCACTCACTGGGACAAGTCCCTGCGGGCCTCCTCTGCCTTCGCGGCAACTGCCTGAAGCCCCTTATTCGCCTCTTGGACGGTGGCCAGTTCCTTCTCCGTGCGGTGTTCCGCAGCAAGTCGATCAGCTGACTCACGTTGCAGACCCTGTACACAATTCAAACAGTTAACCAAAGCGAAATCCTAAGTGCCCACCCACTGAAATTCAGCAAGTGCGCACTCGGGGACTGGCAATAAAAAAATCCCTAGTGCCCACCCGCTGAAATTCAGCGAGTGCGCACTCGGGGACTGGCAATCAAAAAATCCTAAGTGCCCACCCGCTGAAATTCAGCGAGTGCGCACTCGGGGACTGGCAATAAAAAAATCCTAAGTGCCCACCGGCTGAAATTCAGCGAGTGCGCACTCGGGGACAGGCAATCAAAAAAAAATCCTAAGTGCCCACCCGCTGAAATTCAGCGAGCGCGCACTCGGGGACTGGACGTGAAAAGTAAAAACACGACATTAAAAGAATCAGACTGCTGCAACACACCAGCCTGATCTTCGGGGACTGGACATACCTGGATGGTTGCGCCAAGCATGCCATGAAGTTGTATCCCATCCATGGACGCGAGGAGAGCCGACGTGTGCCCGCGACGCTGCTCGAACTCCATATCGGCGACCCCAGGTGCATGGCTCGAGGGCGAAGTACCACTTGCTGTAGCCGCTCTGGCCATGAAGCGCGGAAACGTTGCGATGGAGGCACCGGCACCAAAGGAGGCCGGCTCGGCCGCCACAGGCGAGGGAGCACCCTCCTTCGCGGGTAAGGCCGCCTCCGTTACGGGTTCACTCGGTGCGATCGCCGTGTCGTCGGAGACCGTGACGACTTCGTCGCCCTTGGCCTTCTTGGCACTATCTGCGGGGGCGACGACTTCGTCCGCCTTCCTCTTCCGAGAGGGATCTTCCTCGCTGATGACGGGTGGCACCTTAGCCACGGTCGGATGGCCTATCTTCTTCGCTCCGGTCCTACAAATTGATTACGTGAGCAAGATAATCCAAGTACAATGAAATACAAAAGTAGGTGAGCAAACTCACTTGGCGACTGGAATGAAGCGTAGCCCCGTGCGGATGCCGGCCGACTTCTCCAGTTCGGGGCCCAGTCGGCGACTGAGTCCCATCTCCAGGACGTCGCGTGCCCAAGACACGGACGGTTTCTTCGTTGTTGAGGCTGCGGCTAGAGCCTCCGAAGCATCTTCGGCAGGAGCACCCTTGTGCGGCGAAGCTACCGCGACTGGAGCAGTCCCCAACCCATAGATTGGGGCGAACGGCGGAGGTATCGAGGCCATAGGCACCTCAGTCTGGACGACGGCGATATCCGGCGCCGTCGCCTCCTGTGGGGCTTCGTCCCCGGCCAGGCTGGTGGCGTCGGAGCTGCTTGGCGAGTGAGGCGGAGACGCCTGCTTCGCTGGCTTCGTCTTCTTCTTCGGAGGGGCCTTAACCTCCTTCTTCTTCTTCTTCTTCTTCTTCTTCTTCTTCTTCTTCGAGGGAGTAGCCTCGCGACGCGAGGTGTGCTCGGGGAGCTCGTCGTCATCGTCATCGTGACGTTCGAGGATTCTGCTCGCCTCAAGATCACGCTGCTGCTGCCCGCGCGTTTTCCGGACCAGCGGGGCGACCTCTTCTTCGGATTCGTCGTCGTCGCCACTCCCGTCGGTCTCGACGCCTCCCCTCGCTGGAGGCGATTCTCCCACCTCCCGGACAGACGAACTCGAGTTCTCGTCGTCCGCGGGTGGAAGCCACCCTTCAACAACTTGAAATAGCTGCAATAGGCATAAACAACATCGGATGACCCATTGCATTTAAGACGGCATTGCGAATGACGAAAGGATGACTTACCGTCGGGGCTGGATGCTTCGCGGTGTAGGGGGCGACCCCGGCCTTCGCGTCGAGGTACGTCGCCTGGGTGATCTTCTTCAGCGCCAGGAGGTAATCCTCGAGTTGCCACTCGTCGAGGCAGGACTCCGTCGAGTCCTCCCGGCCCGCGTACTCGTACATATAGTGGTCGCGGCAGGCCAGGGGGACAAGTCGCCGATCGAGCTAGCAGTTGTACAGATTGATGGGCAGGAGGCCTCTCTTCTTCAGGCCGTGAATGGTCTGAAGCATTTCGTCCACGACCATTCGCTGGTCTGTTGGAAGCTTGCCGACTTGAAGTCGGCGTGGTTCAGGCCGGTCGGCGGAGTACCTTGGGATCACCACCTCGCCGTCTGGGGTCGCCTCGGTGACGTAGAACCAAGATTTCTTCCATTGGCTTGCCGCCTTGGCGGGTAGCATCAGATCGAAGAAAGAAGCCTTCGATTTCAGTTGGAACGTCAGGCCGTCCGCGGCGAGCATTGGGCCACCCGCTTCCTCGCGACTGATCCGCCCGTGGAATAGATCTTGCCACAGGGGGAAGTAGGGCCTGCAGCCTAGGTAGCACTCGCAGAACTCCACGAAAATGGCGAGCTGCTCGATGCTGTGCGGGCCCAGGTCCGACGGTTGGATCCCGTAGAAGGCGCAGAAGCGCCGGAAGAAGAGAGACGTTGGGAATCCCAGCCCCCGCTCTAGGTGGCTGGTGAAGCAGATGAACTCTCCCTCGCACGGGTTTGGGGTCGCCTCCCCGGCCGCAGGGATGCGCCACCTGCCGGCGCGCAGGATCCCGGCCTCCTCGAAGGACGCCAGTTGCGCCCTCGTACACTTAGATGTACCCCAAGGCTCGGTGGAGGGGGCCATTGGCGGAAGGATTCGGGGGGGGGGGGGGGGCGGAGGATTTGGGTCGGCTCGATCGCGATGCGGAGGAAGGAGAAAGTGCGCGCGATCGGAGGAAATGACGAGGAGATGGTTCTCCGATCGCCTGTCATTCCCCTTATATAGCGGTTGTTACCCGCCAAATCAGGGAGCCGTTACTACGCGGTGATTACGCCAAAAGTTACTGTTGGATTACCCCAACGGCTAGTTTGACCACGTTTAACAGTCCAACTTCAGCCACTCGGCTCGCCGACCCGATCACTACGACAGTGACTAAGTATTTCGCCGACTCGACTCGCCAAAGCTGCGATCAGAATGACTAGTTTTTTCCTTTATTCAGGAGCCCACCGACGATTCGACTGGATGTCTACTTTGAAGACGTATACTCCGACTGCCAGCAACCACCTGCGCCCAATCAACGACGGCCTCGGGGACTACTGATGGGGATATGCCCACCGGGGTATACCCAGCAGGACGTTTCCGATCGCCCAGAAGCTGGCAGTGGGCTGCAAGACGGCGATTGGATCAAGGCCCGGTGTGGATCCAAGCGACTGGAAGCTGAAGGCCCAGGCGAGTAGATAGGCCCAGTCGGGTTAGGTTAAACGATTACCGAAGCCTTAACTGATTCAGTTGAGATATGTAAACCCTAGGGGAGGTAAGTCTATATAAATCTCCCTACAGGGCGTGTAGAGGTACGTTCCATCAAACACCCAAGTGACTCGCCGCCTAGCCACCGAGCTCGCCCATTGTACCACCATCATAATACAATCTAGCAGGAGTAGGTCTTTACCCTCCGGGGGGCCGAACCTTGGTAAAACCTCGTGTCTCCGCCCTCATATCGCACCGCAGATGGCTGGCCACCCTTGCCCCTCGTTCTACTACTCGCTGCCGATTGCAGCATCTGCCGTGACCATTCCCATGATAGTGTGTGTATCCAACTTCTAGAGAAGCTTGGATTGTACCACGATCTACCCATATGTGAAGGTAGGAGTCATTTAGCAGCCTATCATGGTGCTGTTGTAGAGGCAATAACTAATATCCGGGAGCAGAAAACCAAGGAGCTAGAAGGTAGCACATTTTCTGTGATACCTCATGATTCTATAGACTCGGAGTCTATACCGGACCATCTTACTTTGGTTAAGAAGTATCCTAAGTTAGCTTCCAAGTTTATGGACAGATACCGGACACTCGTTGCGTATTTTTATAAGACTCATCAAGTGATTTTCGAAGACAAAAATGACATGTTAGAGGATCTAACTGATCCTAAAAGGAGGAAGCAGTTAGCATTCCAGTTAGAGAAAGAAGCAAGTGGTAGTGCAACACCTATATTTAAGGATATACTTATAGATCCAGAATCTTTTACACCATATCCTTACTCACCAAGACCTGAACCTACATATGGTCCTACTATAGATATGCGGTATGCAGTACCACATGGCTCAGAGGATGGTTCTGACTCAGAACTTCCTATTGAGAACTCGGATGGATGGAGAATGGGATCATATAATGAATTTCATGAACACCAGATGTCCACAGATGGTTCTGGCAGAAATGTTGGACAATCTAGTTGGATGGGTGAAAGAATGAATCCTAATAATAGAAGTAGAAATACCATGTCAATAGATGATCAGGATGAAGAAGAAGATCCTGAGGAAAGAGTGTTTGAATCATCAACATCTTCTCAAAGCCCAGGGAATATACATTATCCAGTATTCAATTATCTTGTACACAAGAGCACCTGGGGAGCAGCAGGATCTGCATATCCTGGTGACAACTCTAGAGATGAAGCTCATGAGATGCAGGCTGAAGATAATGTTGAAAATGTTTCTGAAGACTTTTCAGCTGAGCTGGAAGGAGTCAATGCGCTCAGGTTGAGTAATGACTCAAGTCTTGACACTTCAGATACAGAATATGTTCCTTCTGGAAGGCCATATGTTCCACAAACTGTGCGACGAACAACACGTCATCACGGTTGGACATCAGGCATGTACGATGAGCGTAGTTACTACCAGAAGACAATTAGTTAGTAGTATAAAGTACCGTGTTTGTACCCCAAGTAATAAGGTAGTTGTATGAATATACCTATATGGTATATGTGTAATGACTTTGTATTATTATGTTATTATTTAAAATATGTGAAATGCATATTTGGATTTTCTTTGGATCTTCATTGTGTGACTAGTTCTGTGCATAAAGTCGAGCTTAGAACACATGTGCATGATGTAATTATGAATATTCGCTTTATGTTGCAGGACTAGGGGGTTATGGATACGGGTGTAGAAATGGAAACTGAGCAGCAGCGGATGGAGCGTGAGGCCAAGGAAAAGGCCGATGCTGATACAGCAAATCAAGGAGCATTACCACCACCACCAATGAGACCGTTAATGGAGCAGAACTTTATGCAATGCATGCAAATGATGCAAGAGAACCAGAACAAGTTTATGGAGGAGTTGCTGGGGCGAGCAAATCAGAGGGCACCTGAAGGAGGAGTGAGTTTATCTGATTTCCAGAATGCAAGGCCGTTACCTTTTGCATCATCTCCTGAACTAATGGATGCAGAAGACTGGTTAGCCGATACAGAAAGGAAGATGAAAACTGTAGGTTGCAACGATGAGGAAAAATTGAGGTATGCAACTGATCTTTTGACTGGACCTGCAGCATCATGGTGGGAAAATCAGTTAGCCATGCAACAACCAGGAAGGGAATTTACCTGGGAGGAGTTCAAGCAGATATTCTGTGAATATCATGTTCCGGAAAGTGTCATGGAGTTGAAGAGGAGAGAATTTGAGGAGCTTCAGCAAGGATATACTAGTGTCATGAAGTACATCCGGGAGTTTAGCCAACTGTCTCGTTATGCTGAGGAGGATGTTAACACTGAAGAGAAGAGGAAGAACCATTTCTTGTGTGGATCAAATCCATTTGTAAGGATGCATCTAAGGTTAGCCAATAAGCAAACTTATCAGCAGTTGTTGGATGCAGCCATTACTTTTGAAGATGATTACAAGAATATCCAAGAGGACAGGACGAAGAGATCCAAGAAGGAAACCAAGAGAATTCAGGCAAGCAAACCTAAACCTAACCTGGAGTTCAAACCCTAGAATAGGAATTATGGCAACAACAATAATAACAAGGGCAGCGGTGGAAATCAATCTAATCCGAGAAGGAATGTTATCTGTAACAATTGTGTAATTCCTGGGCATTTCCAGAGGGAGTGCAAAAAACATGTAGTGATCTGTTATGGTTGTGGTTAGAAGGGGCATATCAAGCCGGATTGTCCGAGTAAACCACTGGGAGGATGGCCTGCCAAGGGAGGAGGACAAGCCAGTGGAGGAAATGGACAGCCCAATAAAGGAGGAAACAATGGCAAGAGAAACCGACCTACCGGAAAACTGAACTGTGCAACCCTCGAGGAGGTGGATAATTCGGAGCATGCAGTAATAGGTACGCTCAATATCCTTACCAATCCCGGCAAAGTTCTATTTGTTACTGGTGCAACTACTTCATTCATTTCTGAAGAATTCTGTGATAAGTTCGGGATTAGAAGGGCAACGTTAGAACGTCCTATGACCATAGTTACGGCAGGAGGGAATGTAATTGTGCGCCACATAAAACAAGATCAGGTTATCTCGATCTGTGGTTATACATATTTCGCAGACCTTTATGTGATTCCTTTGAAGGGAATTGCAGTAGTGCTTGGGATGGATTGGATGATGGAACACGGAGCTCAAATAAATTGTGAGGAGAAACTGTCTCAATCAAAACTCCAAGTGGATCAAGGATAGTTTACAGGCAGATAAACACAGTCATATCATGGTGGATCTGCAGTTGAATTCAATGAAGGAAGTTAAATTAGAAGAAATTCCTGTAGTTAATGAATTCCAAGATGTTTTCCCAACGGAATTACCAGGAATGCCACCGCATCGGAGATAGAGTTCACCATTGATCTAATAATACAATTTCAATAGCTCAGGCACCATATAAAATGGGACCCAAGGAGTTGAAAGAACTCAAGGAGCAAATTGATGAGTTATCAAGAAAAAGGATTTATTCAGGAAAGTGTATCTCCATGGGGAACACCAGTAATTTTTGTGGATAAGATAGATGGTGGAAAACGGATGTGTGGTGATTATAGAAATCTGAACAACGTGACGATCAAGAACAAGTATCCTTTACCAAGAATTCAAGATTTGTTTGATCAAGTGAAAGGAGTTGGAGTATTTTCAAAGATCGATTTAAGATCTAGATACCATCAAATAAAAATCAAACCGTAAGATGTTCCAAAAACAACATTTGTCTCAAGATATGGACACCATGAATATCTGGTGGTACCATTTGGTTTGACCAATGCACCGACAATATTTATGAATCTGATGAACAAGATCTTCATGGCATACTTGGATAAGTTTGTCATCGTCTTTATTGATGATATTCTGATATATTCCAAGGATAAGGAAGAGCATGCTGACCATTTGAGAGCATTGCAGATTTTAAGAGAACATAAGGTTTATGCTAAGTTCAGTAAGTGTGAGTTCTGGTTAGATGAGGTAGAATTCCTCGGTCATGTGATCAGTAAAGATGGGATTGCTGTGAATCCATCTAAAGTTCAGTCAGTACTAGAGTGTACGGCACCAACTAATGTGAAACAAATTCGAGGTTTCCTAGGAATGGCTGGTTATTATCGGAGATTCATAGAAGGTTTCTCCAAAATAGCCGGACCAATGACTAAATTATTAAGGAAGAATACACCATTTAAGTGGGATGAGAAGTGTGAAGCAAGTTTCCAAGAGTTGAAAAAGAGATTAACCACAGCTCCCATCTTAGCAGTTCCTGAAACAGGGAAGGATTTCACCGTATACTGTGATGCATCTAAGGAAGGTTTGGGGTGTGTATTAATGCAAGACCGAAAAGTAATTGCTTATGGTTCAAGACAATTGAAACCACATGAAGTCAACCATCCAACCCATGATTTAGAGTTAGCAGCAGTAGTTTTTTGCACTGAAAGGATGGAGGCATTTTCTTTATGGAGCCAAATGTGAGTTATACACTGACCATAAAAGTCTCAAATATTTCTTCACTCAAAAGGAATTGAACATGAGACAGAAGCGTTGGTTGGAATTAATCAAGGATTATGATCTAACAATCAATTACACCCCAGGAAAAGAAAATGTTGTAGCAGATGCTTTAAGCAGAAAGAGTGCAGATATTCAGCCTAGCAACAGAGAGTTACCAAAAGAGTTACACATGGACTTGAAGAGATTAGAACTCCAATATTAGAACAGAGGTTCTTGGAGGATTTGCGACTATGCAGATAGTTGCAGAACATGACAGTGATCTTAAGCAAGAAATTTTTAGACGACAAGAAGAAGACCCTTTTATTGCTGAGGAAATTCGGAGGATATCTCAAGGACAAAAATCAGTTTTTCGCCTTGGATATTATGGATCTTTATGGTTCCAAGATTGTTTATGTGTTCCAGATGTCATTGAGATCAGAAATGTCATACTCAAAGAAGCACATACTACCCCATATTCTATACATCCAGGGAGTACTAAGATGTATATGGATTTGAAGGAACTATTCTGGTGGAATAACATGAAAAGGGATATTGCTAAATATGTATCTGAATGTCATACTTGCCAAAGGGTGAAAGCTGAACATCAAAATCCAGCAGGACCATTACAACCCTTGGAAGCCACGTGGGAGAAACAAGAGGATTTAAGAAAACTTATCCAGAACTATTCAGGTACATATCCAACAAACTTTGGGACGAAGTTTAATTTAAGAGGGGAAGTCTGTAACATCCCAACATTTATGAACCTAACGAAGGGTAGATCTAGGATTATGTATTGTTGCATGCATCTTTTTGTGAAAAAGTGGGAAATTTTTTCGCCAAATAAAATCTTAAGTGATCAATGTTTCTTTCTTACTTTAAGATTTGGTTTAGACTTAAATTAGGATTCTTATAAACTTTGATGTGATCTTAAAAGAATTATGTGTGTTTTGAAAGGGGTTTGAATTTTAAAAACTTAAGAGTTTGAATAATAATTTAAATGATTTAGATATAAGATTTGAATCTTAAATTAATTAAGATATAGGTAGTATAACTTAAATCTCAAAACAATAGAAATTATGAAATTCATTTTCATATTATAGAGACATAAACAAGTTATAATAGAATAAAGAATAAGAATCTTCTTTATTAATAATAACATAATCTTTATTACAATTGAATAAAATAAAGATTACATGAACTATAAAAAAATTACACAGGATTAAGAAAATTACATCTACTAACTATCCTATATCTAAAAACCTAAACTAAATCTTCATCTTTATCTTTGAACCTGCAAAACAAAGATTAAACATAAATAAAACAAGATTAGTGTTAGTATGTATTTCTCTCAGATATTTGAGTGAGGTGCACTTGACAATCTCATCATTGAGAAATGTTAAAGAGGGGCAAGTTTCACCAATATGAAATATTTCATCTTTCATAAATTCATAGCCAGAATGCAAAGGACAGCCAAAAGGGATCAGTTCACCAGCCTAGGTAAAAGTAGATTGGTAACAGTAAGATCAAATTTCCTGAACCTATCCATATGTGCATAGTAGGCACACAGGCTGCACACACACAAGCATGCAAGGGTGTGCTATCGACTACACAAGCACAGCCAGATTAAACAAAACCAGAGCACAGCCGTGGGGAAGCACCCCAGTGCAACACCACACCACACCACAGCACAGCCTAGGAGAACAGCAAGTAAACCAAGAACAACAGCTAAATCCAACCACCAGATTAACCCCAAACATCACCAGAATGGTGACATAAGGAGGAGGAAGAATCAGGTGGACAGCAAGGCCAAGCCAGGAGCTAGGAGGAGCAGGCTAGCTCCAGATCAAGCACAAGAGTCCAGCAAAATCAGATCAAGATCATCACCAACTTACTCCCTAAATATCAGCTTTTGTGGTGAGTTTCATAAAACCTTCACATGATCTAATCATCTTATTTAGAGAAAGGCATGTGTTGTTTTACAAAACAAACCCTCAGAAGACACCCAAGTGGGGTGAATCCATCATAGGGATTTCTGAAAATCTAAAGGCAAACAGCAAAGCACCAGAATCTAACCAGATCTCAGAGCAACATCCTTGATCTGGTTATCAAGCCATATTCTACAATTCAATCATACATATACCTATGATCTATTTCTAGAAGGAAGAGTAGCACCTTAGAAACAAATCTTTGGAATCCATAGATTGATCAAGCTCACTATCATTTTACCAAGCTATGATTCAATAAAGAATAGCTGGTACCACTACCAAGACTATCTAGATGAACCAACTAGATAAGGTTTGAATCCCTAAGCCTCATACCAACATCATTGGTCATAGGGAATTCAGATATGAGAATCTCTAGTTTTCAGAGCCAAAATTATCTCAAGCATAAACTAACCAAATCCATGGTTTAGAATTTAACCTGTGCTCCATACATGATGGTGTCACAGGAACAATTCAATATGAATCAGGAAAAGCAGAAAATCATCCTAGATTCAGAAAATCAACTAACTAATCATTTTCCTGTTAAAAACAGGAATCATAACTAGAATATTCCCATAATACAATTCACTGTCTGAGATCATGAGGATCTCAATCCACATATTATTTTCCAAGCTAACAGCACTAGGGCATTAGCTGTATCTTATCATAATCATGACCATGAATCAAATAAACAGTGGAAAGCTATAAGATCATTAGCTTTACCAAGCATGGTTTCGATACAACCACATCATCTGAATCAGATGCAATCCAAGCATCAAATCATCAAGTAATCCACCAAAAACACCATACATCAGATCAACCAACAAGCCTCAGGACAATAAGCATTCAGTATGGGTATAGACCATCTGAACATGAATCAATTCCTCAGTACATGAACAAGCACATCACAGAAACCCTAAAAGAGATAATCATCCTAATCTGAATCAGACAATAGCCAGAGAGGACACTGCTAACATCTAGCATCGAATCAGCAAGCACAGAGAGCACTAGGAGAGGGGAAATAAACTCACCATAGGTCCTCGCTGAAGGATAGAAGAGGAAGCACAGGGGACAATGGCCATGGCAGCACAGGGAGCACCCCAGAGGGGGCGCTGCAACCCGCACGGCGCCACGGCAACGACCCTGATCACGCCTGGAGGTGCAAAGCATCACCTCAACGCACGACGACCACGACCACACTTGACCCCATGCCAATCCCCAAACCCTAGGGTTCGGGACGGCATCGATCCATCGCAGGAGAGCCCTAGGCTCGAATCCAATTGGATAGAACGAACGGGCGTCATCGACAACCCCCTAATGCACCACGGAGGCGACCAGAACGGCCGATGGTGGCGGGAATCGCCGGCACGCAGATCGCGGCCAGGTGGGGCCAGAGGAGGAGAAGATGAACTCACGAGAGAGAGAGACAGCGAGGAATGGGCCGAGCTGGGCCGGACCCTTCGGGGTGGCTCTTTTATCTAATACTAGTGGGCCAACAGGGCCCAATAAGAATAACCAGCCCAGAAACAATTTCAGGCCTGTTTTAATAAAAAGAAAAGACCAAACTACCCCTGGACTTAATAAAATTATAAAAAATAAAATATTAGTCCAAAAATTATAAACAAAATATTTTGGAATCACAATAATCCATTATGTCCAAATAAAATAAGATACCAAATTTTGGATATTCAAATTTTTATAAGAAATTTGTAATTTAAATATTCCTTATGAAATTTTACAAAATTATTGAAAGGTGATAAAAATAAATAAAAATCACTTTCATTATTTGTTAATATTATAGTATATTTGAAAAATACTAAATAAATATTTACTAATAAAATTAAGGTATAATTAATAATTCCTAAAAGAATTATTAAATCAATAAAAGTCAAATAAAGGGAAATAAAATAAAATAATTCAATATAGGTTATAAAGTATTAAAAAGTAATATTTATAAACCCTTTATTACTCAAAAAGAAACTTTTTGGGATAAATGTATATGAATTCAAATAATGCATTACACTATCTGCATAATCATTTTGCTTCTTTAAATATTGTCCTTACCAGGCAATAATGATGTTTTTGTAGAACTAGAAGCTCAAGGTCCAGTGCAAGCATCAGACTTCACTACCTTGCCATCACAAGGCAAGTTCATCACTTGCTCATATACTTTGAAGAGTCTTTAGCAAAGTATTTGCAAATTGTGTGTTATCATATATGCTATAAAAGAAGGAAAATATTACTTTTCCAAATAAAGAAATCATGGATATCATCCTAAGTGGTGATATGATGGAGAAATAGAACTTAGAGTTCTAATTGCAATAATGATGATCAAGTAGGAACTTAATAACCCCTGACATCAGTGATGCGCTGTATATTATGCGTTAGACATGAGATTTGGAATGGGACAGAGAAGTCAGTTGTATCTTCTTCCTCTCGCATGAAGCCGGATGTGCAGGTCATGGCTGTTATCCTCGTAGCGTGCATATTAATTGGTAATTCATAGAGGATATACAGCATATGGGTGGGAACCCTCAATGTCCCACGATAGTTCTGTCATCTAACGGTTTGTACAAACCATTGCCGTAATTCATTATGTGGGCATGGTGTACACCAAGGAGGCATGCGGGGTCGCGAAGGGGGCAGTGATTGGCTTGGACCAACTACTGGGACCCACATCATGGAATTGTGGACGGGAAAGTACGCCCGGTTGTGCAACAAGGAGTTGATCTCTCATGGGTAAAGTAACGCACCTCTGTAGAGTGTAAGAACTGTAACTTGTTACTCCCTGTTCCGGGAAGGAGCTACGAACGCAGCAGGAAAGGAACTCCATGAAAGTTCTAGTCAACCTGTGAAGGCTGATTGTCATAGTTTTTCAGAATAAAACCAATCTTTGAATAAAGATTTACAAAGACTGCATAGTGCCAAGGATTTATAATCCGAGGTGGTAGATAGATCATCAAACTTCCTACCTTGCATATAATGAACTTGTTGGGTAACGCTGTTACTCATTCTTTCCTTTGATCCCTTGCTTAGACTCTGAGGATTCCGAAGACGTGCCAATGTATGCAGCTGAATGCCAAGAAGACGTGTTCTACGAGGAATCTAATCTATCCGGAGGAGTTGAAGGCGTGGACTACGAGATCCTTTACGGTGTCGATGAGAACGAGTCCACTTAAGAATCTAGTTAGTAGTAACCAACGAAGTCGAACAACATGAACTCTATAAAATAAGTTGTTGACCCCACTCCTAGTCAGAGTTGTTACTTTTAAATTTCCGCTGAACCTCTTATATTTTGGTTTGTAAGTTGGATCTCTTGTAAGTCTTGAACTTCCGGTATTGTAATAATAATAATGTGTGTATCTTTGTAATATGGACCCGCAATGTTTCTGTTGTACCACTCTGAGGGATATGATATTTACGGAACGGTGTTCTGTGGATGTCATGTCAACGACTATAGTGTACTACACATGTAGTGGTATGCTGCGTCACCGCATGAAGAAGTGATCATTACAGTCTTCGTCGTCCTCGACCGGATCTTGCGCCATGTGCATATCATCAACATGATCATCCGACCCACCGCGTGGAGGTGACGGCGAGGGCGGTAAGGGGGCCTTGCCACCACTTGTCGCTGGCACGACATGCGGTGCTATTGTGTAACACCCTCGCCTGATAAGCCTGAGTTCATGTGTATAGTGCCAATCCCTGGATCGGTTCACTGGCACACACAGTACAAAATGATACCAAATATAACTATGCATCATAAATACAACAAATATGATCCAGAATTTACATTATTTCTTCAAGTACACAGCTGAAAACGAATACAAGGTAGATCTCCATCCTCCAAATGTGCCACAGGCGAACAATTGTTGAGTGGAGTCTCGCGACCTATGAACGATCACTCAGATACGATACAACCTACAACATGAAATGTTGCAGCCACGAATGGTCAATACATTGAATGTATGGCAAGTAGGCTAAAGTGGTTAACAATAGATCTATCAACTACATGCTTATTTGGCCAAGTGGAGTTCAGGCTCATTTGCATAAAACAATAGTTTTATCCTAACATTTGTAACAAAGTAGTTTTCCAATACGATAAATAGGACACTCTGGTTCACTCCCAGGTGCACCTACCCAATTATGTTCATCCAACAAGTTTTAAGTAATTAAGAAATAAGGATGAGTGAGAAATATCATAGCATCAGTATCAGGTCGCTCAAATTGTCCATAACCGGGGACACGACTAAGCACTTAGTTTATACATCCTGCAGGGGTTAGTACACTTTACCCATGTGACATGGCCAGCCCAGCTTGTACCACCACTCTCATATTGGGTGATGATAGGGAGAAGTCCAAGAAGGAACCATTCGGGAAGTAGCTCCCCAAACCCGACACGCACCGGTCCAACCTACATTATATACATCTCTGGATACGTGGGTTCGATTTACCACAACCTACTGAGTCCAACCAACCGCCCATTTCATTATTGGCACATGGTTGCACATGAAAGCTACCAAACAAAGAAGACAATCCTTTCTCAGTGTCCTGGGTGCCTTTCCGCAATGATACCACCAAAAATTATCAATCCCATCACACCCAGGAGATTCATTGATTAAGTTGTTTTAGTTTTCGCAAACCAGCACATTTAGAATAAACATCAGTGATGTAACCCAGCCCTCGTTCATCATAGCATGGCTAAGCACATCTACCAATGGTGGCTCATAAACAAGGAATGCTAGGGAATAATATGTGACATAGCATAGCATATACACATCAATTCCTACATATGCAATTCTACAAAAACATCTACAATGCATAGGAAAACAGTAGGACATTTATGACCAAGATAGCACCACTTGCCTTTTGTTGTAGATGTAGTAGATTAGATAATCATCACAATCCTCATAGATATAATGGTTGCACTCGTCATAACCACAATACTTGCAATCATAGTAGTTGCAATCACACACGTTGCACTCCTCGCAATCTATCGAGCAAACAATTGCATACAATTATAAACAATAGCACATAGATATCAAACAAATGCAACAAATGCAACAAATGCATGCATGCCAATTTAATAAGTCACAATGGTTGTTACTTTAGTTATCTAAACAATATTTAAGTATATGATGCATGCAAGAGGCCAATTAATGCAATGGAGTACTTGTTATTAATAATTACTTGCCAATATAGGGTTTTTAATAGTTCTGTTGTAACGCCTGTCCTAACTGTCGGATTAATTTTTTTCTTGGGTTTACTGGATAGAGGACGTTAATACGAACCAGTAGGCGTTGGATTCACCCTAATCGGAGTTATGGATCTTTTTTTATGATTTAAATAGTGTTTAATGGAGTTTAAATGATTCATATAGTTTCTTTTGCCTAAAAATCAAACTAAAATTATATTTGTAATCTCCACGGAATTGTGATTCCAGGGACATATTATTTGTAATTTTCTGAATAGTATTTATTTTCTTATGAATTTAGTAATCCAAAATGGGTATTAGATTGTTTAAATATCTACAGAATAACCTTATAGTATTTGCCTGAACCATTTGCATATTGCTGATCTACATGGAACCAGCTTTCCATCGCTATATCGTTTATATTTTTGTGACAAGCAATTAATTTACTATGAATTTAATGATTTATAAAGCCATTAAAACAAATTAAATTGCTACGGGGTAAATATTCCGCAAAAGCTGGATACAACCAGATATTATTAATCTACATTATAGTAGCTTCAATTTGATATATTGTTCATATTTTCCGGAGTTACAGGTAATTTCCTATGAATTTATTAACCTAAAAGACCATTAAAACTAATTAAATCATTATAGTAAGTATGTATTGTAAAGGTTGTATCTATTCTAATAAGATGATTGTACGTAAAATTATCTTCAATTTGATATATTATACACAATTTTGGACGTGGTATGAATTTCTAATGAATTATATAAGTTAGATCTATAATGTGCAATTTTAAATTCGAACGGAATATTCCAGAGAATATTCCGCTGAATGGACAGGTTGACTTTGCATGATGACTGGGACTAGATGCTGACCTGACGATGACGTGGCGTTAATGAGGAAGCTGACCGGAATGACGACATGGCACGCACCGGTTTGATTGAATCTCGACCGTCTGGATAGGATCCGGTGGCTAGAAGAAGAGATCGACCCGATTTTGGCTTAGAATAGACAAGAAACAGATCTTTGTTAGATAGACAAATCCGTAGGTCAAATTGAAAAACTTACAACATGAAAGTTGTGGGGAATCATTAGTCCTTCCTTCTCACCAAAGGAATTTGGATTTGAAGGAACGAGCGCGAGTAAATCTTGGATTTACACCGTCAGTTCTGAAATAGTGTGATGCGAAATTATCCGGCTGTGGTTTATTAAAAGAGGTGAGGTTTGTCGGGATTGAAATATTTCGACGAGTTCTACAACTTTCGTTTTTTGGCCGAAGGCAAACAACGAAGTCTAGATGGGTTAAAAAGCGAAATAAGATTCAGGCATGTGTAGATTCAGGATTTCTAGAAGATAAACTCGTACAGCTGTGGCTCCACGAGTTTATATGGAGATTTAGGATGGTGTAGAGATAGGTCTTGGAGTAGAGAAAAAGTAGAAACAAATGGAAGTCGATTCGGAGTTATAGATAAAAAGATATAGCAGTTTGAATAGAGATAGGTTTGTCAAAAACTGTTTTGCACGCTCCTTAAAGCACCTAGGGCACGATCGGTCACGTACGCGCGTATGGCTGGTTCGGTTGGTCCGGGTGGGCCGGCCCGTTAGTTCTTTTTCTTTTTTTTTCTTTTTCTTTTTCTATTTACTTGTTTCCCTCATATCTTTTGCATACGAACTCCAAATGACACGATTCTTGTTCCTAAATTTTTCTAAAATCGAATAGATCATTGTAGGATCATATCTTTAATATTTTTAATAGTTTTCAAGTAGTGGGTTTATAAATCCTTGTATATTTCATTTTATTTATATCTTTATTTGTTTGTATTTATTCCATAACTTTTTCGTAATAGCTCCAAATGAGCTCAATTTTGTTTCTAAAATGTTGTAATATTAATGGATCTCTTTAGGATATAATTATCAATAATTTATGCCTTAGCAACAATGTGTTTTATAAAGTCAATTTAATTTTCTTTAGGAACATTTGGGCAAATCAACTATAGGATTTAGATACCAGGATTTGGATTCAGTTTGTGAGAACTTTGCATGGATGTAATGAAATGCTTATGAATGCTTCATGATTTTCATTTGGAAATCTTGCACACCAATTCTACAATCCATAATCAATCCATGCCCTTTTGCCTATATGGCTACTTAGGTCATAATAAAAGAATATAAGATTTTGAATTCAAGGTTGAGAGGATTTTCTATTCAAAAAGTTTCTTCTCTTTGAGAATTTTCAACATAGTCAAACAATCAATCAAACTTATTTATTTATTTCACATTCCAAAATTAGGAGAATTTTGGGATGTGACATGTTGTCTGTGGCGTGATGGCCCCCGTCGTCCCCAAATGGATCATGCTCTTTGGCCATTGCAAGAATAAGCCGAAGCAACTTCTGAGGACAGCCGGCTCTTCTTCATACGCTCCTGGGGGTTGAATGGGAGGTTCCAGGTCGTCGTAGCCCCTTAGCACCTGTCTAATTTTAACACTGTGCACGCTATCTGGCATCGGCCTTGAGCGGAACGTGTGCTGCAAGGGTTGAACGATGGTACCCTTGGCAACATCCCTCAGCTCATTGTTCACGTAGCATAAGAGAGTGCAAGAAACATCCGTCTGCGGAAAACATGTACGGCGTCGTCAGAGTAATAGATGGCATGAAAGGCGGTAAACCAATTTGTTTACCATGATGGCATCAAGATCGGCTAATGTCGAGGCACCGCATACGGCGACGGGCGTGCAAGAGACGGAAGGGCTGCTTGATGGCGCGGTGCTGGCCGCCGGTGTATTCTCCCTACCGCCGGGTGCTTGGAGCTTCGGTGCCGCCGTGACGATGGCAGGGGGGCACCAACATGTACTCCGGCGCCGCGGTGATGGCAGGGGTAGTCACCAATACTTGCGGCGACAGAAGCGCGGAGTCACAAACACGTAGTTCGCCCGCCGCGTTGTTCGAGTGGCTGCTGACCATGCTTGGAATCGGGCACGGCCCTACTCGACCACCCGCACTCCAGTTCGCTATTGACTCCACCAAGGTAGGCAGGAAGGACGTGAGGGTGATTGCCAGGTTGTCTTGGACGATCTGCGGGATCCGTGCCACTTGTTCCTTAAGTTATTGAACCTCACAGTTTTCCTCCTCGCTCCTTCCCGACAGCGCCACATGCGTCCTCGGCGATGGACCAAAATGATCCACCCAATTATTACCCCCGAGGCCGGCCAGACGGCCAGCTGACGACGGCTTCTTTATAACCGACTCTATTTTCTTGGCCCGGTTCATCGCCCTGTTAAAAGGGTTATCCCACCGGGTGGCCGCCGTCGACCCCTGGGATGAGGAACCCTGGGATCCATGACTAGCAACAATTTCCTCCTCCTGCAGAAGAATTAATAGTGAATTGTTTAGATCATCGATTAGAATGCAATCGATTTGATCCGCGGTAATTAGATTACTTACCACAATTTCCTCGAATTCCTTCACCACAGGATCCACGGTGAGTTGTTTGGTTTTTGGGTCCACATGGTAACGGGCCCTGATGAAATTTTGAACCTGCCCGGGTTCAAATTTCGCAAAGGGGTTTTCTATCCCCTTGGATCTATACTCTTCGTCCTCCTTATTCCATTTGGCCTCCGCGGTTCTGTATCCACCAGATCCGAGATGGTGATGACCTATATTCATCGCCTGCGGCACCTTTCCCCAATTACTATTGGCCAGGGCTCTTTCGGATGCACACCTCTCCTTGAACTCCCAGAACTGATCTTCGGTGATCTGCAGGTCAATCTTCTGGATCTCCTCGAGACTTTTGCCTTCTTTATAGATCTTCTTCTTTATCCGGGTTCTCCAGCTGGCCAGGGCGGTGCTCATCTTTGTGAGGGCGGATTTGTTTACTTTGTTCCCATGATAATTTGTGTTCTGATACTTAGCGGGGAACTTGTATCTTGCGTGCAGCTTCTCGAAGAGGAGTGTGCGCAAGTGTCCATTATATTTATGTTGGAGATTCTCGGTGTTGATCGATATGGTTGTCCGGGTGATTGCCGCCACTTGCCCACCGTACCCTTTGACGGCAAGGGTGGGCTACAATGGAACCCCTGATGGGCTCACTTCGGTAATTTCCTCCCTGACGGTGCCGACCGTATTCGGGCGCCGTTCCTTCGGCTTCTTCTTCTTCTTAGGAGGATTGCTACCACTCCCTGTGCCCTCACCGCCATCATTGGTTTCATCACCCGCCGTTCCTTCGGCTTCTTCCTCCGCGTCTTCCATCTCATCATCCTCGCTCTCCGAAGGATGGTATTCTTCATCGTCTTCTAGCCGTTGGGCCGCCTCCTAGAATGTCAATTGTTTCTTCGGAGGTCTGAGTTCTCCTTCAGCGCTGATGCGCTTAGAACATCCAGCCTCGTCGTTGTCACACATCTTTGCACTAATAAAAAACAAATAATTGGTTAAATGCACGGAAAAATCCGGCATGATCTTTGCTAATTTTCTTAAACTAGGAGTGCCGATACGCGAAATGGAAGTTAATCAACATTCCGGCAAAAATCGGGACTCATTTCATACAAGAACCTGCATACAGATCATACACCTACATCATGGACTTGCCATTTCAAACTGATATGTTGCATAGGAGATTCACAGCAGTAAAAAAATCAATGTATACATAGCTATAACAATAATAAAGAACATCAAGACAGAATAACAAAGCAGATGTATAGCTACAACAATAACAAAGACAACATGTGCAAAAATTTCCTCTACAAAGAATAACAAAGAACATCAAGATAGCAATAATAACAGCAGCATGTATAGCTACAACAATAACAACAATAACAACAACAACATGCTACCAGTTGGTGTATGCCACACAGACATAATGTTCATCTCAGAAGCATCCACACAGGATTAACATTTCCTAATCAGATTAGGAAATTCATATTAGGAAAAGATATAATTCGAGATGTTACAACAAATTATGCCCACCTAGCATCAATGTTCAGATTATCTGCAAATTCCTAAAATTGAATAACACAAATCAGAAACTTGGAATTTGCTGCAAGCATATTATCTGACATGGGCTGGAATATGTAAACTCTAGTACTCACCACCACCCCACTGCAGCAGCAGTTTCACACTCTGGAATGGCAATAGGTGCATGTGGATGACAAATTTCACTCTAACCAATGATACAAGTTAACAGGATTTCACACTCTCCTCTTCAAAAATCGATCAGCCCTTAACAGCAAGTTTCAGGACTCAGAACTGGTCAACCTGTCAAGGATAAAGGTGTGTTTCTTCTGGCATGACACAAAGGTAACATTATAGATGTTGATGATGACTCAGAACTGGTCATCATCATTATTTCCTAAGCATCCACACTGAATTTCCTAATCTGAATTTCCTACTCTAAATTTCCTAATCTGAATTTCCTAACTGATTAACATTTCCTAATCTGAATTTCCTACTCTGAACATTTCCTAACTGAATTTCCTAAGAACATTTCCTACTCTAAGCATTTCCTAACTGAACCCTACTCTGAATCCTAACAAAATCTGAACATTTCCTAACTGAACCCTAACCCTAACTTTGAACCCCTAAGTGAATGGATGCAGCGAGAGGGGAGAGAGGGGGAGAGGGGAGAGGGTGATGCTCATCTCCGAGACAAGGACGACGACGAGCGTGCAGACGATGAGGGCCTTCTCCTTCATGGACTGTGCGACGACTGTGACCTCCTCCTCCACGGAACGAGCGCGACCCCCCTCCTCCTGGCGTGGCGACTGCGACCTCCTCCTCCATGGAACGAGCGCGACCTCCTCCTCCTGGCGTGGCGACTGCGACCTCCTCCTCACGGACTGCACAACAACTGCGACTTCCTCCTCCACGGAACGAGCGCGCGGGCAAGGCGGCCTCCTCCTCCTCCTGGCGTGGCGGCCTCCTCCTCCTGGGATGCGGTGGTGGAGGATTGGCAGCGGCGCGGGCCTCCTCCTCTAGTGGCGGCAGCTGGCAGGGCTGGCAAGGCGGCGAATCGACAGCGGCGGCGGGGGCTCAGGCTCGAGCGAGATGGGTGGGCGCGATTGAATGGGGATGAGGGACGTGCCTGCGTGCACGTGGATAAGGCAAAGATAGGCGTAGAACGCTCTGGCATAGTGCGCTACAGATATCCGTAGCGCACTATGCCGGAGTGTGCTATGCCTATCTCCTCTAGCAACTGTATAAGAAAAGAGTCGTCCCACTATCTAACAGATTCACTACCCTATCCCACTTGTTCTGCCCACTGCTCTATTCTAAACTTCTGAGCACCCAGGTTCAAATCCTGGTGCCCCCCTTTTTATTTTTATTTAAAAAATACTTTTAAATGTACCAAAAAATGCCCAAAAGTGGTAATATATGCCATATTTGTTTTGTTTTTATTTTATAAATACTTTTAAATGCTCCAAAAATGCCCAAAAGTGATAATATATGTCATAAAAGTGGTACAAATAATATGATTCAAAATAATAATATGAATCGGGCGCGGCCCTACTCGACCACCCGCACTTTACAATCTTTTCCGACCACGCGTTTTACAATATTTTTTGAGCTAGCGTTTCACAATCTTTTTTCCCTTCTTTGTCGCGGTTGAATAATTTAGCCCCGACACTTCAATGTTTCTTCTTTCGAATGGGCTACCTTTTTTGGGTAGGGTTGTCCTTTTTCTTCTTGTGATGTATGTTGCTACATCATAGTCGTCGTCATCTTCAATCTTTGGATCACCGTACTGGTCGAAGTCTTGCTCGTTGGCGACTCCATCCATTCCGATGATGTTTCTTTTTCCTCTCCTCACGACAACACAGCTAGGCTTTGTCGGGTCGGTAATGAAAAAACATTGGTCCACTTTGGTAGCCAGTACCCACGGTTCATTTTTCACGACCACGTTCGCACCAGCGGCCTTGGATTTGGCTGCTTCGGGTATAACCATGGTTGTGAAATACCGGTCTTCTCTTTCGACGATCTTTGCCCATCTGACATGGAACATCGGCACCTTTTCTCCACAGTAGTCGAGCTCCCATATCTCCTCGATTCTTCCCTAGAATCTTTCCTTCACGTTATCATCGGTGTAGAATTCCGACGTTACGACTGAGTTCTGATAATCACACTTGTTGTCCTTTTCCTCCGTGTAGAATGTGTAGCCGCTGATATCATACGCCTGATAGGTCACCAGGTTTTGCATCGGTCCCTGCGACAAGGTGAATATGATATTTTCCGTGTCAGAAGAATGCGATCGCGGGGGATTATCAAGGAGCGTCTGCCTAAACCAACGCGTGAAATCTGAGTTGTGCTCTTTGATTATTTCTCCCTGCGTCCTCTGTATGCCCCGGTCACTGTACTTCTTCTCAATTAACCTTTTGTGCTTCTGTACCCAAGGATCGAATAGTTCTAAATGTCAGAAGCGACGAGGTTTGCTCGATCAAAGTCTGCGTCAAAAATCGAAGTCCGCATGCGATGCGACCCTCTCGGTGACCATATTCGTCGAGCTTGCCAAGGTGCCTGTTGACGGGAAGACTGACAGGGTTCTCGATGTCTAGATAATTCGTGCAGAAAGAGATGCACTCTTCGGCCAGAAAGCCCTTGGCTATGCTTCCATATGGACAGGACTTGTTGCCAACGTATCCTTTGATGTGTCCTTTCATCCTTTCGAACGCCATCATGCTGCGGAGGAACATCGGCCCGAGTTGGACGATGTCCTCCACGACATGGACCAGCAGATGCACCATAATGTCGAAGAATGCGGGTGGGAAGTAGACCTCAAGCTCGCATAGTATCACGATGATCTCCTCATGTAGCCTCCCGAGCTGATTCACGCCAATCGACTTCCTAGAGATGACGTCGAAAAACTTGCAGAGGCCAAATAATTTTTCACGGACGTGCTCGTCCATTATCCCTCTTAGTGCAACCGGAAGTACCTACATCATTAGCACGGCATAGTCGTGAGACTTCATGCCACTAAACCTCTGCTTTGCCTCGTCTAGGTATCTGTTTATCTTGCCCGCGTAGCCGTAAGGAAATTTGACTCCTAGAAGGCACTTGAAAAACTGTTTGATCTCATCCTGGCTTAGAGTGAAGCAAGAAGGAGGGAAGTAATATTCGTTCTTCTTGAACTTTTTACCCTTCCAACGACCTTGTGTCGTCTCCGACTCATGATCATTTTCATATTCCTGATCATCAGGAGTAGTGCGTCCTCCGTGAAGCTCCTTCCGGATACCCATGAATATTAGGTCGTGCCTTGCTTTCGGACCATCTTTCGTCCTATCTGGCATGTTGATTATGGTGGAGACCAGACTCTCGCACACGTTTTTTGTGATATGCATGATGTCGAGGCTATGAGGCGTGCAGAGAAACTTCCAGTATGGCAACTCCTAGAAAACAGACCTTGTTACTCGTTTTGCACAAGCTTGGCTTTCTCTCTAGCGACAGCCCTGGCGTTACTCGTCTGCTTGAGAAGCAACTCTTGCACATAAGGGTCCCGCACCCAGCCTGACGTTGTTCCATCGTCGTCTGCTCCTCCGACATCTAGATCATCATCATCCCGGTCTGCTTCCGCACCTTCACCATCTACAGGAGACTCTTCATCATCTCACCCGTTCTCGCCGTGATGATGATCATCGTCATGTTGCCCACCTTCACCGTCTCCATCGTCTTCGTCATCGCTTATCCAACGAGTGTATCCATCCATGAAACCATGGCGGAGCAGGTGCGCCTGCAGATTCCCGGAATCTGGGTCGATCACCCAGTTGAGTTTGCATATTCTGCACGGACATGTTATATCCGTCTTGTTATTTTTTATCATGTCGGCCGTCGCACATTTCAAAAATCTAGCCACAATGCCTTTGCTCATTATGCGGACCATTTTTTCCTGCACGGTGTACACGGTACAATTAGAAGTCTATTAGAACCACATAATGAATGCATGCATGCAATGGTCGATAGAAAATTTCGGCATGACCTATCCTAAAATTAGGACCTTTGCGAAATGCCAAAGTCTTGCCAAAATGTAAATGAATCAACATTTTGGCAAAACAAATGGCAACTTGTTCACACAAACACAAGAGAGAGAGACCAATCCATACACACATGAACATATCATTATCCTATCCATACACACATGCATGAGCATCATCGATACTCTCCATATACACACACATGACCATCGAGATCCTCTCCATACACACATCATGAGCATCGATCATCTACATATGTATGAGCATATCATCCATATACACATGAACACATCCTTACATGGACAACTTACAAAGATGAGAGACTGGTCGCGAGAAGATGGAAAGAAGAGGTGCGCACGCGAGACCGGATCGGAGAAGGAGAGATGAGAGACCAGAGAGCTTCCTCTATTATGTATGTAACATCCAAGGCAAGTTCTACATGCTAAAAATGGTGAATGAGTGGAGAAATTGAGGTGGGAAGGAGAAGGATACCGACTAGATCTAAGGAGGAAGAAGAAGGGGAAAGTGAAGTGTGGGGTGGTGTATGATCACACATGTGCACAAGTGGAGCTGCCAGAAAAAAGGGTCGCCACATCCATGGCGCACGTGGCTCCAGTGCACCACAAGGAATAATAACATCTGTGGCGCACATGCCATAGTGCGCCACGGATGTGTCTGCCCGTTTTACAGAGCAGAGGGGCATGCGCTTAGGTGTAGCGCACCCCCTCCATGTGCGCTGCTGACAACAAATCAGAGTGGCGCACTTACCCTATGTGCGCTACGGGTATCTGGCCTACGGCTAGCAAGGCCCTGGCCCACACATATCTGTGGCGCACTATGACCATGTGCGCCACGGTTGTTCTATTTACTAGTAGGGCACTGCCCATAGGTGAGCCATGCCTGTTTTAGCCGCGGGGCACTTCGACAATGTGAGCCATGGATTACCTATAGCCATTTTCCTAGTAGTGTCCTACAGTAAGTATAGCATAAGATTAAGTCATTAAAGTTTGTTTGCTACAAAGCTTTTTAAATACATAGTAACCTAATTATTCGACCATGAGATCATGTTAATCACCATCACCTGATGGATGCTTTGATGACATCAAATGCCACTACCATAACTAGGTGGTTATAAAGGTGTCATTAGGTATTCTGAAAGTATGTGTTGAAGCACATTGATCAAGAGCGGTATTTGTCCATCCATATGACGAATAGATATACTCTAGGCCCTCTCGGTGGAATGTCATCCAATTAGCTTGCAAGCATGTGACTAGGTCACAAGGGATGTCATATCACGAAACGAGTAAATAGTACTTATCAGTAACAAGGTTGAACTAGGTATAGAGATATCGGCGATCAAACCTGGGATAAGTAAAGTATCACGAGACAAAGGGAATTGGTATCATATGTAAATGGTTCATTCGATCACAAAGTCATCGTAGAAATATGTGAGAGCCATTATGAATTTCCAGATCCCACTAATGGTTATTGATCAGAGAGGTGTCTCTATCATGTCTGCATAGTTCACGAATCGTAGCGAGACACACTTAAGGATTCGATGTTGTTTAGTAGATATGGAATATGAGTTGGAGACCGAATGTTGTTCGGAGTCTCAGATTGCATCCATGACATCACGAGGAGATCCGAAATGGTCTGGAGAATAAGATTCATATAAGGAAAGTCAATTTCCGGGGTTCCGAAATGTTTTCGGTGTTTTGACCGGAAGCTTCTAGAATGTTCTAGAAGGTCCACCACCCCGGGAGGGGGTACTTGGACTACACCATACCATAATGGGCTAGGCGCATGGTACTCTACGTCAAGTCAGCCAAGGACAAGGAAGAGAAGAACAAACTCTAGTTTGAATAGTCAAATCCTAGTTTGAAAAGTCAAATCCTAGTTTGAAAGTCAAAGTCCTAGTGGAGGAAGGAAAGGAAACCTTGAGGGAAAATGTTTCCCTTTTCCTCTCCATTGCTGCCGGCCAATGGGAGTTGGGGGTGGACTCGGCCAGGGCTGGGAACCCTGGCCGCAGTCCCTCCACTCATATAAGCAGGGGTGGGGGTGCCCCCTTGTCCCTCACCCAAACCCTAGCCGATAGACGCCTCCCTCTCTCCTCCATACAGCTGCTCCGGCTTAGGCGAAGCCCTACAGTAATCTGATCTCCACCACCACCACATCGTCGTGCTGCCGGAATTCCGTGGAGATCTCAACCTCCGCTGCTCTGCTAGAACAACCCCAGATTCGCACCAACTTATAGTTTATCCCTAAACTACCCCTATTTAAGTGGCCGGCCTATAAATAGCCCCACCCCTCTATTGTAAACCCTAGACTTGGATAATTGTAATAGAAGAAACCCTAGAGGATCTATCTATTGCTAGTCCCATGCTCCTTGACAAGGAGCACCAATTATCCCAACTCTTGGATTTTTCCTAGTGCATTCAAGTTGTACAAGTCCTTGGAATCGGTGTATCGTCCCCAAGTAGTCAATATATCATCAATCCTCTCACCCCCAATGTTGGTAGTGGGAGAGTGTCTTGCCCGTCACAGATCCTCGGGATTGTGCCGGACCGGTTGCCGCCGGCGTGAGCTATTTGTTTGTATCGCATATTCGTGTGTTTGCGTGTATTCATTGAGTTTTTAGCATGTGAGTCCTTATATTTCATCCCCCTCCTCCCTCTCTTAAATCTCGATTTCCACGGGAATCCGTGAAAGATCGGGCAACCCTAAGGGGTCACCCCTAACAGCAGGAGTAGTACTAGTACTGTGAATGACGATCTTTTGAATATACTTTGTAGAGGTCCCAACCTGATAAGGTAGATATCCATGTGTTTACAATGCTAGTCCGTGGATCAATAGCTAGCATACACAGTTTAAGATGTAATATCAAGAAGCAAGGGTCATAATACAACTTTATAACTAGGAATAAAATATTACATTACATCTTACATAGCTCATTTGGCTATCTCATTACAATGAGGAAGAAATTACTATATAGCATGGAGTCCTTCATCTTCATAGTGCCACAGGCAATCATGTTGGGTGTAGACTTGTAATCCTAATCAACACACTTCACTAACATCAAACAAACCTGCAACATAATAAGTTATAGCCATAAGGGTCAATACATTTGAATTGTATTGGCAAGTGATACTATGGTAGTATAGTGGTATCTATCATCTATATGCATTTGGCTAAGTGTAGCTTAGGCTTGCTTTGCTCAAATAGATTTTTCTTATCATTTGAAAACACTAAGTTTTTGTTTGTCAAAATCACCCAAGGCATATCCCAATAGAAATTGGTGATCCTTTAACCCTTGTTCAACCACAAGTTTTTAACTTAGAAATTGGGATGAGGAGATTCTTGATAGCTTCCATTTCTTGATGCTCAAATTGTCCATTGCCGAGGACACGGCTAAGTACTTAGATTTTACTCTCTCGAGAGGTGGTGCACTTTCCCCACAAGACTCGACATGCATCGAGACAAGATCTTTCAGAATCTTTCCCTTAGACCATAATGGACGTGCTCCAAACCTATCACCCCCTACCACCAACTGTCCATCTGTCTTAGTTATTGCAACCTATATGATCCAGGCAGAGCCCATAATGCCATGTGGCTGCACTTGAAGCTTCTCAACATTTGACATCTCAAATCTCTTTGTTCCTGGGTCGCATTCCACAAGTCAGATACACTAGGGTAAGCCATAAATATGGGCCCTGTGTAACCACTCAACACAAACCATTCTTTCCATTCCACCCAGGTGATTCATTCACATGGTTGTTTTATTAAGAAAAAAACACAAGTCATTGACTTAGAAATATTTCATAGCATGAATATAATCCACCCTTGTTTTCTACTAGCTAAGCTAAGCATGATAGCAGTAGAAATATTAACTTAGGGAAAATTCTACTAAG
Source organism: Avena longiglumis (assembly GCA_030063025.1). Lineage (NCBI taxonomy): Eukaryota > Viridiplantae > Streptophyta > Magnoliopsida > Poales > Poaceae > Avena > Avena longiglumis. Next base: position 445,956,405 of record CP125974.1, on the reverse strand, counting down.
ACATCATCTACTAGGATTTCCCATGGCATAGCATACTTAGTAAAAATTCCATGCAAGTCCTACTTAGAAATATCACTAATGCACAGTGAAAATAATGGGACAAAAGTATGAAGCACCACTTGCCTTTTTGGTAGAGAATATAGGTTTACTCCTTGATCTTGCAATAGTCACACTCTTCAAATTTCACTACAATTCAACCAAGGCACAAAATTCAATCTAGCATTCAAACAATTTCATCACATAGAATAAAGAAAACAAAACAATGCATGCAAGCATGCAAAAGATTGTTTTATTTGGAAAAGTGGTTTCTAATAGGTTATAAATATTTTAAAACACCTATTGGTCATTTACAAAAGTGGCAAAACCATTTAAATTCAAGTTAGTGAGAATGGCCTTTTTAAATCAATTTTGTTTTGCTAGAAATGAGTTTAATCAAAGTAATAATTTCTAATGTTAGCCAATTTGTTTTTAAACACCAAAATTAATATTTATGGTCAAAGTGTTTAAAACAAAATCATTTACACAAGGTTTCACTCAAAAACCATTTTTAAATCAAGCACCATTTTGATTTTTCTAGAAATGCCTTTAATCAAAGTAATAACTTCTCTAGGGTTTAATCAAATACATTTTTAAATCCAAAACTTTGTGTCTAGGGTCAGAGAGTTTAAATCAAACCATTTTTAAAAGGTTTTGTCAAAAAGCATTTTTAAACCATAATCAATATTTTTATTTAACTAGAAATGCTTCTATTCAAAGATTTATTCCCTAGTATCACAAAATACACTTTTAAATCCAAAAGTTGGTTTTTATGGTCAGTAGGTTCAAAAAAATCCATTTACAAAAGATTTTACCCTAAAATCATTTATAGAATAATTTTAATACTCAAATGAGGCCTACACATGTTTCTACAAAAACAACCAATTTTACAGAATCAATTCACTAAACAAAGAGCATAGTTGTAAAGGTTTCTTCTTTCTAATTCCACTGATATAAAATTTGCAAAATTTGGACATGTAGATTTAAAGTTATGAATTTTACAAAATCTAACATCTAATAGATCAAATCTGTTTTTATATCAACAACCATGGCCACGTGTCTGAATCTTATTCGCTGGTACCGGTTCGGCAGGATCGCATGATGTGGAGCGTTAGATCCAACTAGCATCCTGCGGCATAGATCAAACAATGACAGTTTGATAAGTTGTCTATTCCTAGCCAACAGATCTAGATCCAAAGGTTCAAACTCCAGTGGCCAAAGATGGGTGGCGCGGAGACGATGGATGGCGGAGGCGCGCTCGGGCGGTGATGGTGTCGGGGATACAGGAAGCGAGGGAGCGAGGGGAAAAGCTCACCGAGTTTGCAGCGTCATAGTGAAGCTCAAGGTGGTCTCCTTTACTCGAGGGGCGCACGGTGTCGACGGGTATTGCTCGCCGGAGCTGCACTTCTTCTTGGGCACGATCAGTCGTTGTCGGAGGCGGGTGTCTGGGACGCAAGCGATCAAGGAAACGCGTCAGGAGGCTGCGCAATTTTGCATAGGTTGTGAAGGAACTCACCAGAGGGAAAGGGGAAGCCGGGGCTTATGGGGAAACATCGCCGGAGTTGGAGAAGTTCACGGTGGCATTCTGTCGAGGTTGTTGCCGATGATGTGGAGCGCGCGCGGGCAAGCTGAGGATACTGGAGGGTGCTCCTGGCAATGGGGAGAAAGCCAGTAGGTGCCAGGGAGCAAGGGGAGGTCGGGAGTGGCCGGAATCGTCACCGAATTGTCGTCGGGAAGTGGCGCGTTTGGCGAGAAATTGAGGCAGCCTATGGGCAGAGGGGTGGCGGCGTCTGGGGAAAACGGGATAGGGGAGAGGGGCGCTTAGTAGGCCATGGTCACAGGAAAGAATTATGGTGGCGTTTAAGCGAATTTATGCAAGGTTTCAACGATAGAAACAGCCCGGGAGGAATGGGGGGCGTGGTTACCGCGAGGTTGATGACAATGACGGGGCAGTGGGTTCGCCAAGTCAGCGAAAGAGAGGGGTTTCGGTGGGGTCCTGCGATCAGAGAGTGAGCGGGTATAGTCGCGAGTGAGAAAAACGGTTCGGGGAGGTTAGTTGGGCTGCGAGTTGGGCCTGAGCCAGGTTAGTTGGGCTGGGCTGGGTTTTTTTTCCTTCCTATTTTCTTTTTCTTTTTTTTGTTTTCATTTTCTGCTTTGAATTTATTTAATTGATTCAAATACTTGTTTGAATTCAAACTTTTCCCAAACTTTTAGTAAGTTTCTATCTTGTTTAAACATGTATTTTAAAGACAATTTTTGGAATAATTATTTTATTCATTTATGGTTTATTGTTTATTTATAATGGGCACTTGCTTTTATTCAAAAAAGATTTTAATTCTAATTCCAAACTCTTATTTGAATTCTAATTTTCATAAAACCTTTTTCTGTAGGTTTTATTTATTCAATAGTATGTTAAATAATTCATTTTTAATTATTTATAATATTTTAATATGATTTATTAATCATTAAAATTGGGCATTTGTCTTTATTCCAATAAAATCAAATGTGGTTTTAAACCCTTATAAATTTTATTCAAATATTTCTTTGATTTCATTCAAGTTAATTAAGCAACTTTTATTCCACTTGGGAAAATTCTAATTTATTATTTTCTCATGATTTAATTAATCATTTTCACTAGGGATTTTGTCTTTATTTAAATATAATTTGAATATGATTTAGTCCCATACACTTTTATTTGAATATTCTTTATCCCTTTATTTTATTTTAATTATCTTTATTTCATTTGCTTATGTATTTAATTCAAGATTTTAAATTAACTTCTAAATAATTTTCTTGGGGTTTATTATTTAGTTTAGGCAATTTGCTCTTATTTAAATAAAATTGGATATGGTTCAATCCTTATGATTTTATTTAAATAATCTTTACTCCTTTCTATTATTCAATACTTTCATTTGTTTATGGATTTTGGCCAAGATTTAATTTGGCTTTTAAATATTCCTTATTTATTTATTTCTTTCTTTATCTTACAAAATCCATATCTTTTTATTTATAGTTCACAAATTAGTGATTCCAATTTGTATAATTTTATTTAATATTTGTTTATCCTTTCAAATCTCTTTAGGATTATTTGCTCATAATTTGGTAAGGATTTTAAATAGGAGCTTTATTAGCCTTGGAAATTATTTCCTTTTATCTTAATAAATTCGTAAGTTTTTATCCATGGCTCCAAATTAAATGAAACCGATTTCTATGGTTTTATAATATTTTTATTTATCATTTTTGATCATTTTTAAAATGATTGTTGCTGAATTTTTATATGGACCAAATCCATAGTCTTAGGGAGATCTTTGAAATGATTTTCTTTCATTAGGGTTTTAGGGATTTTGATTTAACTTTTCCAAGTGTTTAAATTTAAAGATACATTCATTGATGAATGCATTTCACTTGATTGAAATTTGTTGGATTCCTTTTTACTCAAATTTTATTTAGGAAGGGCAAAAAGTTTCTTTTCACCCTAAATTTCAACAATTATTTTATTTATTTATTTATTTATTTTCACATTTAAATTTTTGGAAATTTTTGGGATGTGACATACTTCCCCCTGAAAATTACTACTACTCACTGTAACATGTACCTCGTGTTAGAAACTCACCCCATCTTTGCTCTCACATTGCACCGGCTTCAAATACTCCTCTTCGCTGCCTCCTCCATGCTCACAGTACCTTCTCCTTCCTAGTTTTTTTGGTTATGGCTTTATGATTTTGGGTTGTAGTTTGGATCCTGCTATCGTTTGAATGGAAGTTGACCCTCCAAAGCAATGCCTCCAAGGAGGTTGAGACGCGGATGTCACTTCCGACCACAATGACTATTTTTTCACCTCACAAACAACAACTCCATAAGGGGAGAGAGGAGATTCGACATAAGGCTTCCAACGAAGAGCACGATGCTCGCAGACGTCGCTATTGATGAAAGTCTCTCACCTAATAGAGGTTTTAGCACTTTTACACCACTTGTTGGGGAATATTTTATAGATAATCACAACCAGGATTTTTTTGCACAAAACACCAACCTTTCAGGTAATAACTTGCACAAAACACAAATAGCACTATTAGCTGGCTTGATACCAAATTAGGTTGTTGGGTCCACAGGTAGTACATACGTGGCATCCCTTGCCCTCTTCTTCCATTATCTTCTTCCTCATTGTCCCTCCATCTCTCTATCATGATCAACATGAGTGCCGCCTCTGTGATTTGCTAGCCTTAAGTCCCTCTCATCTTCTATCTCATTGGGATGGAATCTTTGTGTGATTCCCTTATTTAACCCAAAGATGAGATCATTTTGTACCCTGTGTAGTGAGAACACCGACGACATTTGGTTCCTTCCACCGCCAGGGTCGCTCGATGTTCTGCCCCTTAGACATCGTTGGGATTTGAAACATTTCCCATTAGTTCTGTGTCTCTCCCCTAGACGTACCAACAAAAGGAATCAACTTGGGGACTACCATGTCATTGTCCCTGTCCTCATCTTCCACCAGTCTAGTGTTACATGGATCTCTTCCGCTGTAGCGCCTTTATCCTTCATGAGCGGATCAAGGCGTCAACCCTGACGCGGTTACCGCCAGGCCAGCACAACATAGGTGCATCTCCCCTATTCGTCTCATAACCGATGCATCTGGATGATGATCTCTGCCGCTTCGGCTTGACCCGACATTCTAACAAGCCTCAACATCGGCGCGGTTGAGCTCCTGGATTGGACAGGCGAATGAAGAGAGGCTAGACAGAGAATGTGTGTGGATGAGACTGGATGGGGAGGTGTGGAGCATGTAGGAGACCATGCCTCCTATGAGTGGGTTCGTAGCTTTTCCTTTTTGGATATGGCGTCATAACTTGGAAGAAGAAGATAACAAAAGGGGAAAATGGAAAAAGAAATAATAGACACAATGTTCTTCTGCTAGTGGGGACCAAAAGCCTTATTCTCGGTCAGACCAGCTAAGTATGCAATTCCTGTTCTATGAAAATTGTAACACCATGGACTCTCTGTGCCTAGGCTTTCACTCCTGGCAGCTTACTAGGATCTCTAGACTAGCCCCATAGACCAACACTAGTCTTTTCTATGCACTTTGTCCTCACTCGTATGCACCCGGGACCCACTTCCTGGCCGGTCACCCATCCTCAAATTTCTCTAAGTCAAGCATGCTTAACCTTAGAGTTCTTTTCAGATAAGCTTCCGAAAAATAAGTTACAACTTGTTGGTATTGGTATTCTATCAATCCTATTAAGCCATGAGCCAGGTTCTCACATACACCCACCCTTATAAGATAGACGCCCTCATCGATCAACCACAAGCCAAGAACGTCCCCTCTTGGCACACATCTGTGCGTCCAGTGCCGACACATGTGCCATGCCGTGTCCACTCTGGGCCACACGCCATGCTCCACATGTCCCGCCACTGACTTGCACATGCCTGTGTAACCGCGAGGAACTTGGCTCTCATACCATGTAACACCCCAAACTTTCCATGCCCGGGCTATCACTCCTGGCAGCTTACTAGGAACTCTAGACCGATCCCACAAATCAACACTAGTCTTTTCTACGCACTTTGTCCTCACTCGTGTGCACATGGGACCCACTTCCTGGTCGGTCACCCATCCTCCATTTGCTCTAGGCCAAGCACACTTAACTTCAGAGTTATTTTCAGATGAGCTTTCGAAAAATAAGTTACAACTTGTTGTTATGGGTATCCTATCAATCCTATTAAACCATGCACCAGGGTCTCACAAAAACCATTACTCGAAGTATTAGTGTTTTGTGCAAAAGATTTTTGTAGTTGCGGTTCTCCGGAAAAAATCCCCAACAAGTGGTGCAATGTGCTAAAACCTCCACCTAAAAGCATCTCTGACTTAACCCTTAAACGGTTAGAGGAGTAAAATTTCTAAAAACTTTTAGAGGGTAAAATTATAGGCGATCCCCCTTGAAACGCATCCCACTCTCTCATTTATACTTGAGAGGGACATTGCTCAGTTATACTCCACTCTCCACATGGATTCCGACCCCGTGGATGTGACCATGAAGTGGATGACTCATAACCAGCTGTTGGCGGCCAAGTGGTCTGAGTTTACGGATCTTCTTGGGTATCCTATTCAAGCAGGCGTTAGGGCCAATGGGTGGAGACAAGGCCTCAGTTGTTGATGTTTTGGAGCCTATCTACATTGAGGGATGGGGATTAAATGGTTAGAGTGCTCACCTTCTTCCATTCTACTACATCATGCGACGTGTGTACCAAAACACTATTGCCCCCAAGGCAGGTGACTTTGATTAGATCCATGCTTTCCAGATTTACCTCATGCTGCAAACGTATCTCCCCAAGGATTGCTTTGAGAGGCTTGATGTAATGAATTACCTATACAATGATATTTGGATTGCCATGATTGAGAAGAGGTATTTCCCCTATGCTCCCTATATTCGGACTCTCGTTAATGCGTAGTGACCTTGGATCAATAAGGATCCTAAGTCCCTGTGATTTACATGCTAGTCCCTGGATCAACACCTGGCACTCACAGTCGATGAATATCATGTAAAACACAAAGTCTTTATTACACGAAGAATCCAGAGTATGAATTTATTACAAATTTGCTTAGCATTAAGCTATCTCAAATAACAGCGGAAACATAAAAGCAGCTTGAGTCCATCAACGCCCCAGGCTTGTAGAGTGTAGACTCGCGATCCCTACGCACCTTTCAATCTTCGGATTCTGCACATAAGACATGCAGCCAACAAGTTGGGTCAATACTTTGAATGTATTGGCAAATTACACCAAGGAAAGAAAATAATATCTCTACATGCAAGGCTAGTTTAGGCTGTAGAGTTTATTTGCTCAAAGCTAGTTTTTCTTACGTATAGAGAAGAAGAGAAGATTTCCCTACTTTGTAAACTTTTTTTAAGTAATATATGATCGAATGGCACACGAGAATATTACTCACCAAGTGTCCAATCAACCTAACACTTGGATATTACTCACCAAGTTCCCAAAAACCTCCCAATAGCGATATGACTCACGCCTTGGGTTGTTAGAAAACTTTAAGTTTTGAAAGAGGGATAGAGGAAGATCCTTCAGAGGCTCCATCCTTCAGATGCTCAAAGTTGTTCTATTTCCGTGAACACGGCTGATCGATCAGATTTCAATACTCTTGAGAGTTTGTGCACTTTACCCATAATCCACGATCAAGTCCTTTTACAGACAAGACCATGGCGAGGCTTTCCCTTAGTAGCCCCTCTACCTTATGGATCCAACCATGCCAAGGACCTCCAAATGCTGGTACCCAGGTGAGGTTTCCCACTAAGTACTAGGCCAAGACAAAGCCCATATGTATTGTGGTTGCACTGGAAGCTTCTGAATTCTGAAACATGGCAAACTTCTTTGATTCCTGGGCGGTCGTCCTCCACCAAAATCTCACTCGTTGACCCGAAAACCATTACGCCCAGAAGAAAACTTAGTTTTTATTTTGAAGTGGTTTTGAGAAGAAAAGTTTGCTCAAGAGAGCCTTTATACTTAGAAGAAATCCATTGTCTTCCGAACCCCCAACGATACTTTACATATATATAGCATAGCAAGCAATACTTAGCAAAAACAGGGGTAACCTATTAGGAGGGGAAATCCTAAGTATAGAGCTACTAATGGCATACTACAAAATCATCGTTCTTGCAAAATAATACTAAGGAAAAATTCTACTAGAACACCCTACACATGCATACTACAGAATTTTGAAGATCACATGCATACAATCAAAACTGGGACAAAAGATATGAACAAGTGGTGTAACTTGCCTTCATCCGAGCAACACTCTACACAATATCACTCCTCAACGCACTCCGAAGAATCTAACGAAACACAAACATAGATCTAATCACAACTTGCACAAAATATGCCACAGAGATAACATGCATGCATGCAACATGCTACTTATGCAAGATTTGTTTTCTAAAATGACCAAGGTATTATAATTGGATTGCAATTGTGTTAGGGATGTAATTAGTATTGATTTCCCACGGGTTTAACAAATTTGGGTCTTATTTCTAATTCTTGGGCTCACTAGTAGATCCAACCATATAATTAGCCCCAAATCAAAACTAATGCTCTTAAGCAAGGTTCTATAATTTTGTTCAGTAGGTGTTGTGAAAACAAAGTCATCACAGCAAGAATCAACTAAATCAGAGTTTTAATTATTTTTCTATAGCTTAAACACTCTAATCTAGAGATTAAATTCTACACCGAAAACCCTACTGTAAACTTGAAATTTTATTGCAGATCTGCGTTCTACATAAATTTATGAATCCAACGGTATATTATATGCTGTCGCGACTCACCACGCGGCACGCTGTGATTCGCTGATACCCCTTCGCCAAAGCTTCTAATATAAACCGAACGATCCCGATCTAACGGGCGAGGGTGACGATGGCGACTTACAGGGTACGACGGCGGCGTCGATGGCGAGACGGCAGTGGCGCTATCGGTCGTGGTCGTCGGTGGCGATACGGTGGCTCTTCGGGGCAGCGGAGAAGACGACGGCGCATGGCTCCTCCTTGCGGTACCGCGTGCGAGATCGGCTTCGGCCTTCTCTTCCTCGTTCAGACGCACGGCTCCGCCGGTCCCCGCGAGCTCCGGCGACACGTCGGCGAGCAATTCCCGACGATTGGTTGCAAAAGGGAGAGGGAAAAGTATACCGGGCGAATCAGTAGTGGATGGGGGAAAGTTCCATGGGAAGAAGAGAGCAAGGGGGGTTCCGAACCATCTCGGCGAGAGCAACCCGACGGGGGCCGGCGCGAGAGATGTTTGGGATAGGGTTTTCGAGAAAAAAATTCAAATGAGGCGAGGCCGAGGGTTGCGTGGAGTTATATGGGGGCGGAAACTTGGGCGAGGGGCTAGGATCGGCCGCGAATCCTACTGGATTCCGTTCGAACGTGCTGCAGGCGGACTCCAGCTCGAGGTAGGGGACGAAGAGGTGGGTCCCGCGTGTTGGTGGCGGAGAGGGAAGTGGGCTAGCGCGAGGTGCATGCCACGCAGGCGACAGGGACGGGGAGGGTATTGGGCTGGTCCCGTTGTTGTGCTGTGCTGCGGCTAGCACTGGGCTGGCAGTAGAATAGGTAGCGGGCCTGGTTCGCTGGCCTGGCTAGGTTAGGGTTGCTCTTTTTTCTATTCCTTATTATTTTTCATTTTCTATTTTAATAAAACTCCAATAACTTCTGCATATCAAGTCCAAAAGTGATGAAACCAACTTCTAAATTTTTATAAAAAGAAGGTGGTCATCATAGGACCATAGATTATTATTCTTACATTACTTTTAGAAGGGTCAAGCATGATTACATCATTGTTGCTTACATAGGGAAATCTTTATTAGGGATTGGTAGGTTCTGATGTTAGGGTTTTTGATGCAACTGCATTTGTAGGATGCAATGATGCAAGGATGATGCATGCTTCTAGTAACATCATATAATAAAACCTGGGATGTTACAAACCTACCCCCCTTAAGAAGAATCTCGTCCTCGATATTTGGGTTGGCTAGCAAATAGGTGTGGGTGTTCTGCCTTCAAATCTTCTTCACGCTCCCACGTGGATTCTTCCTTGGAGTGGTGGTTCCATTGTACTTTGCAGAATCTTATAGTCTTGGTACGGGTAATCCTTTCGGCTGTTACCAGTATTTTGGTGGGTTTTTCCTCATAGGTAAGGTCATTCTCCAATTGAACCTCCTCTAGGGGAACTGTATCTCTTAGCGGTGTTTCAGCCATCTCCGGGTGACATTTCTTTAGTTGTGACACATGAAACACATCATGCATAGTCAGTCCTTCCGGTAATTCCAACTGATAAGCAACTTCTCCTCTACGGTCTAGAACCTTATATGGTCCTATGAATCGTGGGGTTAACTTACCCTTGATTCCGAACCTCTTAACTCCTCGCAGTGGTGAAACTCAGAGATACGCACGGTCCCCTATTTTATAAGCCACATCCCTGCGTTCGGAATCAGCATAACTCTTTTGTCGGGATTGGGCTATCTTTCGCTTATCCTGAATCTTTCGTACCTTTTCTTCGGCATCCTTTATCAATTCAGGTCCAAAAAGACTACGTTCACCAACTCCACTCCATAACAGCGGGGTTCTACACTTCCTGCCATATAGAACTTCGAATGGAGCCATCTTGATACTTGTCTGGTAGCTGTTGTTGTAGGAGAACTCAGCATACGGCAGGTTATCATCCTAGCTTGACCCATAGTCTAGTGCGCAAGCTCTCAACATATCCTCCAGAATCTGGTTCACCCTTTTCGTTTGGCCATCTGTTTGAGGGTGGAAGGCAGTACTAAATTCTAGTCTGGTTCCAAGAGACTCATGTAACTGTCACCAAAACTTTGAAGTGAACTGGGTACCTCTATCTGATACAATTCCCTTAGGGACACCATGCAGACTTACAATCCTTGACATATATATCTTGGCAAGCTTAGCACTTGTATATGTGGTCTTTACGGGGATGAAGTGAGCCACCTTGGTAAAGTGGTCCACCACTACCCAGATAGAATCAAATCCTGAACGAGTCCGGGGCAATCCCGTGATAAAATCCATGCCTACCTTATCCCACTTCCAGTCAGTTATAGGTAGTGGTTGAAGTAATCAGGTCGGTTTCTGATGATCGGCCTTAATTCTATTGCATACGTCACACAGAGAAATATATTCGGCAATTTCTCTTTTTAGGTTATTCCACCAAAATATATCATTCACATCCATGTACATCTTCTTGTTACCTGGATGAATTGACTAAGGTGAATCGTGAGCTTCTTGTAAAATCAACTTCCTGATGTCGGGGTCATTGGGAACGCACAAACGCTTCCCATACCAAAGGGTTCCTTGTTCGTCGAGACGAAATTCTTTTGTCTTTCCTTCACTTATCTTGACTCTTATTTCTTCCAACTCTTTATCTCCCTTTTGTGCTTCCTTGATTCTCTCTTGGAAAGTAGACACTATTTCCATAGTCGCTACGTGTCCTTTCGGAACTATTTCTAGCCCAAGATCCTTGAATTGCTTGCATAAATCCTCTGGAAGTTCCCCTGCGGTAAGTCCATTCACATAAACCTTACAACTTAAGGCATCGGCCACCACGTTTGCCTTTTCGGGGTGGTACAGTAAATCCAAGTCATAATGCTTAATTAGTTCAAGCCATCTTCTTTGTCTCATATTCAACTCCTTTTGGGTCAAGATGTACTTCAAACTCTTATGATCTGTGAACACATCACAATGTTTGCCCATGAGGTAGTGTCTCCATACCTTGAGTGCATGTACCACAGACGCAAGTTCCAAATCATGTGTGGGGTAGTTGTGTTCGTGGTTCTTAAGTTGTCGGGAGGCATAGGATACCACTTTCCCATCTTGCATCAACACACTTCCAAGTCCTTGTCGAGAAGCGTCACAATAGACTTGAAAATCCTTTTGGATATCAGGCAGACACAGTACTGGTGCCGTTACGAGGCGTTTCTTCAACTCCTGAAAGCTTGCTTCACATGCTTCGGTCCATAGGAATTTCTTTTCCTTCTTCAACAGTTCTGTCATGGGTTTCGCTATTTTGGAAAAGTTTTCAATAAACCTCCGTTAATACCCTGCGAGGCCTAAGAAACTCCGAATATATCCCACATTCTTAGGTGAATCCCATTCAGTCATGGAAGATACCTTACTAGGATCTATGGCAACTCCTTTTGCCGACACAACATGACCGAGGAATCCTACTTCCTTTAACCAGAATTCGCATTTGCTGAATTTGGCATATAACTTGTGTTCTCTTAGTTTTTCCATAATTAGGCACAGATGTTTCTCGTGTTCCTTCTCATCCTTGGAGTATATGAGTATATCATCTATGAATACCACGATAAACTTGTCCAAATATTCCATGAACACCTTGTTCATCATGGTCATGAAGTATGCCGGGGCATTGGTTAGACCAAAATACATCACAGTGTACTCATACAATCCGTATCTTGTGGTGAAGGCTGTTTTGGGCACATCCTGTTCTCGAATTTTTAGCTGAAAGTAGCCTGATCGAAGATCGATCTTTGAGAACACACTGGCCCCCTTTAACTAGTCAAACAAATCATTGATGTTGGGCAGAGGGTACTTGTTCTTGATTGTCACTTCGTTCAACGAGTGGTAGTCCACAACCAGCCTCTTGGTTTTATCCTTCTTTTCCACGAACAGGACAGGTGCTCCCCAAGATGACGCGCTGGGTTGAATGAATCCCTTGTCCAATTGTTCCCTAAGCTGTTTCTTGAGTTCCTTCAACTCATCCACATCCATCTTGTACGGTCTCTTAGCTATCGGCCCTATGCCTGGCATCAAGTCAATGAGGAACTCAATATCACGGTCGGGAGGCATCCCTGGTAGCTCCTCCGGAGAGACATCTGGGTATTCATTTACAATAGGTACATCCTCCAAGCTAACCCCCTTAAGAGAGTTCACCATGACTTCCTTAAGTGCGAAATTTGACTTGATATGAATCCTCTTCCCTTCCGGTGTTGTGAGCGTGACAGTCCTTTTGGCACAATCTATGACTCCTTCATATTCGGTCATCCAATTCATGCCCAAGATTATGTCTAATCCTTGTGATTCTAGAACTACTAGACTTGTGGGAAAGATGTGTGTCCCAATCCTTAGTTCTAATCCCCGGCAACCAGAGTTTGCCACTATTTCTCCTCCAGGAGAACTTACCCTTAGAGGAGAGTTTATAGACTCCGTAGGTATCTTGCCTCTATCCACAAATACCCTTGATATGAATGAATGCGATGCACCGGTATCAAAAAGAACAACTGCAGAAATAGAATTGAGCTTGAACTTACCAATCACGGAGTCTGGTGCGTCACAAGCATCTTCCATAGAGACATGATTCACCGTGGCTTTGACAAACGGATTTGGCTTCTTCCCGTTTCCATTGCCATGGTTGTGTCCATTTCCATTCCCATTTCCATTGCCATTCTTATTCTCGGGGCAAGTGGTTGCATAGTGCCCTGTCTTGTTGCACTTAAAGCATGTCACCTCACTGAGATCCTTTCCATTGCTGCTATTCCCATTGCGGTTTTTATGCCCATTGTGTTTGTGGCTGCCATGGTGATGACCGTTATGGTTGTGTCCATTATTGTTATAAGGTGATGGTGAGGAAGTGTGCTGCTTCTGGTACGGAACGGAGTGCTTGTGAGGGTTAGACTTCCTCTTGCGGTTTTCTATGCTCTTTATTTTGGATTCAACCACAATGGCTCTGTCCAAGAGTTCCTGAAAGTTGTCAAATTTCTGAGCCACAAGCTGAATAGATATCTCATCATTGAGTCCTCTTAAGAATTCCTCCTGTCTCTTGGCATCAGTGGAAACATCATTGGGTGCATAACGGGCTAGCTTGTTGAAAATCTCACCATACTCGATGACAGAACGATGCAGCTGGTGTAGGTCGCGAAATTCGCGCCTTTTCAGAGTCATGACACCAGCAGCCACATGATGAGTGTGAAAAGCTAACTCAAACTGATCCCAAGTGATAGCATCAATATCCGGGTGGGTGACTTGGTTGTTATCCCACCATTCTGCAGCAGGTACTTCAAGCTGGTGCGCGGCATAACGTACCTTGTCGGCTTTGACAGCTTGCACATTGTCTAACTTCTTGTTAATTGTACGGAGCCAGTCATCTGCGATGATTGGTACAACGCAGCTAGTGAAGGTAGGTGGGTTCAACCTCAAAAACCGAGTCAAGCGATCCTGTTGAGGTGGTGGTGGAGGTGGCGGTGGCGCGTTGTTGTTGTTGTTTTGCATGTTCTGAGTGAGTAGTTGGATCAGCTGGTTCTGAGTGGCCAGAAGTTATGCAATTTTCGGAGGAATTTTGGTGTTCGCACGTCTTGGCGGCATCTGTGGGGTTTGAGAGACAAGTTAAGAAATAGACAAAAAGACTAAGTAGTAAAACTCCTACCCTTATGAAAATACACATGGCACACAAGGCACAAAGCACAAAAGAACAAACTTAACACATAATTCATCCAAGTTTAACTAAACCAAATATGTCTTGGTATTTATTACAATCGCGAATAACGTTCTACTATAGAATTAAAGGTGGTCCAACTATTACACATCTTCCACGCCTTCCTCTTCCTCGTCCTCGAACGAGTAGCCTTCCTGCTCTAGGGTTGTCTTGTACAACTCCATCTCCTTTGTAGTGGCTTCAAGCTTTTCTTGGAGGTTCTTTATCTCATCCTGCAGCTTCTTGGTAGTGGCTTCTAGCTGCTCCTGAAGTCCCTCCTTCTCACTTTGTAGCTCCTCCACTAGACTTGACTTCTTCGCGGCTTCAACTTGCTTTGCCAAGTCCCTCTTGGAGGCACGCACATCATTGATTATCTTGCAAAGGCCATCGGTTTGCACTTCAGTTCCATCGATCTCCTGCTTGAGTTCCCTAATCCTCCTATTTTTATTTATCACCCTCCTTTCTTGGTTGGCGAACTTCTTCTCTTGGTCCTGAAACTTTATCTCTTGGAGCTTCATTGCCTCCTCATGCTGCTTGATCATTTCCTCCTTCTCCTTGATGAGAGCGCATAGCTCATCATTCTTTAACATCTCGAGGAAGCTACCTTTTTCAAGGTCATCGATGTGGCACTCCAAGTCTTGATATTGGGTCCTTCGGCGCTTGGTAGAAGTCCTTTCCTCAAAAGTTAACTCCATGGGAATTCCTTCCTCATCTCGTCTTCCAAAGAGGCCGCCGCAGTGTCCTTGGAGAGTCTCATGATGGCGTCCACATAGGCGACCAATGAGCTGCTGCAAGCTGATGCTAAGGGCCTTCTCCTTGGAATCGCTAACAATGTGGATTGCTATGTCTTCCTCCGGGTTCTTGCCTCGCTCTTGTCCTGGCTGGATGACTTTGACTCCCCAACAGCCGTCCTTGTGGAGTTTCTTCATTGTGCTTCCCTAGATTGTTGGCGGGGGAAGGTCCAAATGCGTGAGGAGATCCATGAGGCATCCACCAAAGTGAAGGGGCTCGATGTCCGCGATGGTGTCGTAGAGGAAGCTTGTCATCTTTAAGTTAGAATAATGAAAATTAGATACTTAATCAAGTAGAGGAAAGCAGGTACTAGAAGTGCGTAAAATAACTTGGTAGAAAAGCAAGTAAGGCACAAATGTTAAAGGTGGTTCCAATCCTAGGGTCACGTCCTACAGGCAACGATATACTCTAATACCATCTGTAGTGACCTTGGATCAATAAGGATCCTAAGTCCCTATGATTTACATGCTAGTCCCTGGATCAACAGCTAGAACTCACAGTCGATGAATATCATGTAAAACACAAAGTCTTTATTACACGGAGAATCCAGAGTATGAATTTAGTACAAATTTTCTTAGCATTAAGCTAGCTCAAATAACAAGGGAAACATAAAAGCAGCTTGAGTCCATCATCGCCCCAGGCTTGTCGAGTGTAGACTCGCGATCCCTACGCACCTTTCAACCTTCGGATTCTGCACATAAGATGTGCAGCCAACAAGTTGGGTCAATACTTTGAATGTATTGGCAAATTACACCAAGGAAAGAAAAGACTATCTCTACATGCAAGGCTAGTTTAGGCTGTAGAGTTTATTTGCTCAAAGCTAGTTTTTCTTACGTATAGAGAAGAAGAGAAGATTTCCCTACTTTGTAAACTTTTGTTTAAGTAATATATGGTCGAATGGCACACGAGGATATTACTCACCAAGTGTCCAATCAACCTAACACTTGGATATTACTCACCAAGTTCCCAAAACCCTCCCAATAGCGATATGACTCACGCCTTGGGTTTTTAGAAAACTTTAAGTTTTGAAAGAGAGAGAGGAAGATCATTCAGAGGCTCCATTCTTCAGATGCTCAAAGTTGTTCTATTTCCGTGAACACGGCTGATCGATCAGATTGCAATACTCTCAAGAGTTTCTGCACTTTACCCACAATTCACGATCAAGTCCTTTTATAGACAAGACCATGGCGAGGCTTTCCCTTAGTAGACCCTCTACCTTCTGGATCCAACCGTGCCAAGGACCTCCAAATGCTGGTACCCAGGTGAGGTTCCCCACTAAGTACTAGGCCAAGATAGAGCCCATATGTATTGTGGTTGCACTGGAAGCTTCTGAATTCTGAAACATGGCAAACTTCTTTGATTCCTGGGCGGCCGTCCTCCACCAAAATCTCACTCGTTGACCCGACAACCATTCCTCCTAGAAGAAAACTTAGTTTTTATTTTGAAGTGGCTTTGAGAAGAAAAGTTTGCTCAAGAGAGCCTTTATACTTAGAAGAAATCCATTGTCTTTCGAACCCCCAACGGTACTTTACATATATATAGCATAGCAAGCAATACTTAGCAAAAACAGGGGTAACCTATTAGGAGGGGAAATCCTAAGTATAGAGCTACTCATGGCATACTACAAAATCATCACACTTGCAAAATAATACTAAGGAAAAATTCTACTAGAACATCCTACACATGCATACTACAGAATTTTGAAGATCACATGCATAGAATCAAAACTGGGACAAAATATATGAATAAGTGGTGTAACTTGCCTTGATCCGAGCATCACTCTATACAATAGCACTCCTCAGCGCACTCCGAACAATCTAACGAAACGCAAACATAGATCTAATCACAACTTGCACAAAATATGCCACAGAGATAACATGCATGCATGCAACATGGTACTTATGCAAGATTTGTTTTCTAAAATGACCAAGGTAGTATAATTGGATTGCAATTGTGTTACGTATGTAATTAGTATTGATTTCCCACGGGTTTAACAAATTTGGGTCTTATTTCTAATTCTTGGGCTCACTAGTAGATCCAACCATCTAATTAGCCCCAAATCAAAACTAATGCTCTTAAGCAAGGTCCTATAATTTTGTTTAGTAGGTGTTGTGAAAACAAAGTCATCACAACAAGAATCAACTAAATCAGAGTTTTAATTATTTTTATATAGATTAAACACTCTAATCTAGAGATTAAATTCTACACCGAAAACCCTACTGTAAACTTGAAATTTTATTGTAGATCTGCGTTCTACATAAATTTATGAATCCAACGGTATATTATATGATAAATTTGGCCAAGTAATTATTTTTCTATGAATTTCGCAAGTTTTAACACAAATCTGCCAATTAGATCTAGCCCTAATCGAGAATGTGCCAAGTGGTAGAAACTGATTGGGCCAGCTAAGCGGCGGTATGTTGTCGCGACTTCATACCGCACGCTGTGATTCGCTGATACCCCTTCGCCAAAGCTTCTAATCTAAACCGAACGATCCCGATCTAACGGGCGAGGGTGACGATGGCGACTTACAGGGTACGACGGCGGCGTCGATGGCGAGACGGCGGCGGCGTTGTCGGTCGTGGTCGTCGTTGGCGGTACAGTGGACCTTCGGGGCAGCGTAGAAGACGACGGCGCGTGGCTCCTCCTTGCGGTCCCACCTGCGAGATCAGCTTCGGCCTTCTCTTCCTCGTTCAGACGCACGGCTCCGCCGGTCCCCGCGAGCGACACGTCGGCGAGCAATTCCCGACGATTGGCTGCAGAAGGGAGAGGGAAAGTTATACGAGGCGAATCAGTAGTGGATGGGGGAAAGTTCCAGGGGAAGAAGAGAGCAAGGGGGGTTCCGAACCATCTCGGCGAGAGCAACCCGACGGCGGCCGGCGCGAGAGATGTTTGGGCTAGGGTTTGCGAAAAAAAATTCGAACGAGGCAAGGCCGAGGGTTGCGGGGAGTTATATGGGGGCGGAAACTTGGGCGAGGGGCTAGGATCGGCCGCAAATCCTACTGGATTCCTTTCGAACGTGCTACAGGCGGACTCCAGCTCGAGGTAGGGGACGAAGAGGTGGGTCCCGCGTGTTAGTGGCGGAGAGAGAAGTGGGCTAGCGTGAGGTGCGTGCCGTGCAGGCGACATGGATGGGGAGGGGTATTGGGCTGGGCCTGTTGCTGTGCTGTGCTGTGGCTAGCGCTGGGCTGGCGTTAGAATAGGTAGCGGGCCTGGTTCGCTGGCCCGTCTAGGTTAGGGTTCTCTTTTTTTTATTCCTTGTTATTTGTCATTTTCTGTTTTAACAAAACTCCAATAACTTTTGCATATCAAGTCCAAAAGTGATGAAACCAACTTCTAATTTTTTGTAAAAAGAAGGTGGTCATCATAGGACCATAGATTATTATCCTTACATGACTTTTAGAAGGGTCAAGCATGATTACATCATTTTTTCTTACATAGGGAAATCTTTATTAGGGTTTGGTAGGTTCTGATGTTAGGGTTTTTGATGCAACTACATTTGTAGGATGCAATGATGCAAGGATGATGCATGCTTCTAGTAACATCATATAATAAAACCTGGGATGTTACACAATGCCAAGAGGTTGCAAACCACCCACACTCGGTTCCCTGAGGATGGCTTCACCATCCATGAGGAGAAATTCCATCATGTGCAAAAACACGAGAAGCCTAGGACTCAAGCAAAAAAGGAGGATGCTTTTTGGAAGGATGAAAATTAAAAGGCGCGGGCCTTGGGCCAAGATGTGTCTAGTGGTGAGGAACAAGAGGATGTTGCTCCTCCACCCAATCTAGATAGAACACCCTCTTGGGATAAGAGGTTGATGAAGAAGATCAAGAAGTCTTTCTTCTTTATGCAAGACCGTGAGTACCAAGCCTATGTTGACTGGAGGCATAGTGTCAAGAGGTAGAAGGCCATCATGAGGAAGCTCAACGTTGAGGTATCTCTAGAGTCGAGCTCTATCACCGCGCCCAAGGATTAGTGCGTGAATGAGAACTGCAAGTGGTCAGATAGTGATGATGAATATGAAGTCACCCGTCCTCCTCCGCCCACCTGGGATCACGCCACCTGGACCCCCGGGCCTACTCCTCCGTATGTTGGTGGTTGGGGCACGTAGTTTGGTCTTTATCCCTTTTTGGCGTCTTGATGCCAAAGGGGTAGAAAGATATCTATGAGGTTGCTATGAGATTTCCATGGGATATGTCACGAGCTCATTCTTGCTTTGATCCTTTTATGCTCGTGAACATTCTTATTTCTATTTGTGTGCATGTGGACCTCGTTATTTGTTCTACTCTATGTATGAGACTATGTGTTATGGTATCTTTGTTGATATCCATGTGGTTGGGTGTATATGGTGGAGTTATCTATGTTATTTCCCAATCTATTGTCTCTCACCATATGTTTTGTGGTGCAAAGGTATGACCCTACTCTCTTACTCATGTATCATTGCATTTGTTTAGTTTTTGTATTGGTAAGGGGGAATCTATCCTTGTGTGAGTTTGTTGCATTCCATAAGCAAATTTCATCTCATGCACACATCTAGGGGGAGCCTCTCTTACTTTATAAAAATATGTACTTCATTTACTTTATCTATGCAAATCTTATGGTGTTGTCATCAAACACCAAAAAGGGGAGATTAAAAGGGCATTGATCTCTATAAGTATTTTGGTGTTGATGATAACTCCACTTGTTGTTTAATCGTGTGCCCAAGTTGTAGATTTATTCATGTGCATGTTGTTGGGTGGACTCATATCTTGAAGACTCATGAAGACGGTGCCTCTTGTTTTGCATTTCTCTTTATTTTGTTGTTTTAGGGGGCCCTAATATTAAGAGGGGTCCACCTCAAAAGGATGTGGGTAATCACGTTTCTTGCACAAACCATATTTGCACCTCCATAACCTTCCCATTTTTTAGCAAGAGAGTGATCCGTTTGAGGTTTTGAGCTATTTCTTGCCCTGACCGGAAGTACCGATTAAGATCACTGGTAGTACTGCCCGCAGACCTTTACGGGGCTGGAGTTGGTGGTAGTACTGACACAAGTATCGGCCAATCTCTAATGCCCCTGGGAAGATTTCAGTTAGCTCACTGGTTGGGGGTGTCAATTTACTGGAACTTGGGTCGGAAGTTGATCGGTAGTACCGGTCATCCCTGAATGGAACTTCTGGCCGGTACTGCCTTGTCACTTCCTTGGCCCCGTGCCTATGGTACTCGTCATCAGTACTGCCGACGAGCCATCAGTAGTTCCGGTCAGGGGGTTTCATGACCCAGAACTTCTGGGCCTAGTTCCGGTCTAGTTTCGACGAGGCTTCGCCTCAGCTCAGTACCCTCTCTATTTTTAGAGCGTTATTTAGAGAAACTTAATTGGAAGTTGGGATGGTAGTACGGACATAAGTTTTGCTCGCACTTAGTCGATATTTACGTCCCATACTCTGAGGCAGTTCCTACAACTTTCGAGCCATTGGAATATGCCTGGTCGAAATTTCTAGCCTCCTGTTGATAGTACGGATAGTGTCACGGAACCTGGCAATGGTTCAATTTGAAGGGGTCTATTTAATCCCCCTTCTTCCTCCTCCCCACCTAACTCTTCTATTTTCTCTCTCCTCCATTAATTCAAGAGCTCAATCTCCCTAGATCTCTCTCCCTAGCCATCCAAACCTCTTGATCTTTTGAGGAGTGGGAGAGGTGACCTAGATCTACACTTCCACCAAAGTAAATTCGATTCCCCCACCCATCCATTGTGGATCTTTGTTACTATTAGGTTCTTGGAACCCTAGACGGTGTAGGATGTCCTCGAAGCTCGAGCATGAGTTGTGAACCTTTGTGGAGTCGTTGATGGCACTCTGATTGAGTTGTGGAGACTGCTCTCAACCTTGTTGTAAAGGTTTTGGTTGGTGCCTTCAAGGTCACCGGTTAGTGTATCGTGAGCTCTCCTTTGTGGTGAGTTCACCGGAGAAGAAGGTGAGAACTTTGTGGCGCTCGGGTGACCTTGTGTGGCCCCGACACCTGTCCAACATAGACATAGCTTCCTTGGAAGTGAACTACGGGAATTACATCTCCGTGTCTCCTTTCCGGTTTATTCTCTCCTCTCCTTTACTACTTGTTATTACTTGTTGTTGTTGTTGTTGTTGTTCTCCATCATATAGGATTATTCACCTAGCTGCATACCTAGTGAAATTTGTTTATTGTAAAGCTAAAATTGAAAGAATAAATAAAAAGTGGTAGTCTCTTATTCATCCCCCTCTAGTCGACATAAGTCGGTCCTTTCAATACTCATTGGTTACCTCTTTAAAGTATAAGTTTGGTCGGCTCCCACTATCGCCCGAGCCGCCCAATCTCGCTATGCTGCCATGATGCCCTCAATTCTTCCCTGAATGGTACCAGAAGGCTCTTCCGCAAGGCAAGACTCTAACATCCGCGCATTCAAGGGAACATGTTGGGATTAATTGGGAAGGAGGGGACCTCGAGGGTAGACTCCCAGCTGTAGGAGGCAACAACTAAGCCGACAACCTTGAGGACGGCACATGGCATACTTCTCCTTGGTCCCTAATGGTAGAGGCTGCTTCTTGAGCCTTTTTATCGTGATCTAGAGGTATTACACAATCCAGAACATTGTCCCCGAACGATGCCTCTAGGTCGTCCTAAAACCCCTCCTCTATCGCGAACGTCATAGCCTACTCCTTTTTCCTCTCCACCAAGGCGTTGGCGGCTGGCGCCTCCTTCTCCTTGCACCCCGATGGTAGAGGCTACTGCTTCTCGAGTCTTCTAATCCTCGGCTCAAGGTAGTCGCCCGCGGGGCACCTGGTTTGTCGGTGGGTCGTCCCGTCCCTTGTGTGGCAAGGAGTTCCGTCGCTAGAGAGTGAGGGTGTGGGAGCGCATGCGGACATTGAGCAGCACATCATTGACCTCCATGACAGTCTGTCCCCTGATGCCTTGCTCTTGCGCATGTACTTCCCCATGGATCCCCTCCCCCTCCCCTACCTCACTCGTTGGAGTGTTGGTGGGTGGATGTGAGATCGGTCTAGAGAAGGAAGTGAACGTTGTCCTCCTATTAGACAACCGACGACGGTGACAAATTGGTCGAAAGTAAGAGCACCTACATCTTTGCTTACCTAGCGACATCCACAAAATTGCAGGCATGAACAACTCTAGGACTTTCGAGTGGTGGTATGCTATCAGGACGAAGGGGTTGCCCATAATTGATATACACCAAAGAAATGGACATAGAATCAGATGGGAAAGGTGGCACTGAGCGATAGGGCCTATCATGGAGGAGGCAGGGCAGGAGAGTGCATGAAAGGACCGAAGAGGCGGCGGTGTGAAATCATGGAGAGTGTTAGGAATGATGCCCTAGAGGCTCACATCCCGCCTTGTATTTGTAACCCGAAATCTGGCTTAGATCTAGTTGTATGTGTCACTACAATTGTTGCAGTTGTGGAACCACATACTTATATCTAGATCTAAACAGTTTGTCCTTAGTTGTTTGAGGTTGGGAGGGAAACCCATTGCCAAGATTAATTTGTAAGTCGGAAGATGACAATGTTTCATGTGTCATGTGCATAGAGATGCTATCCACCTTGCATTGGCTAGTCAGAAGAGATACTATAGCTGGAGTGATCAAAAGGTTATTCGGACGTGACACTATTGGAGATATGCCCAATAGGCAATAATAAAGAGGTTATTATCATATCTTCATGCTTATGATAAATGTTTACATACCATGATATAATTGTATTAAACAAAAACATTAATACTTGTGTGATTTGTAAACATAAAAGAGTCCCTAGTAAAGCCTCTTGTTAAACTAGCTTGTTGGTTAATATATGATCATGGTTTCCTGATCATGAACATTGAGATTTTATTAACAACAAAGATCAAATCATTAGGAGAATGATGTGATGGATATACTCCTATAGTTAAGCGTAGCATAAGATCAAGTCATTTCAATAGTTTGTTTGCTATAAGCTTTCAGATACATAGTAACCTAATTACTTCGACCATGATATCATGCTAATCACCATCATCGGAAGGATGCTTTGATGACATCAAACACCACACCATAACTGGGTGGCTATAAAGGTGGCATTGAGTGTTCGGAAAGTATGTGTTGAGGCACATGGATCAAGAGTGGGATTTGTCCATCCATATGACAGATAGATATACTCTAGGCCCTCTCGGTGGAATGTCATCCGATTAGCTTGCAAGCATGTGACTGGATCACAAGGGATCATATATCACGGAACGAGAAAAGAGTACTTATCGGTAACGAGGTTGAACTAGGTGTGCAAAGATACCGACGATCAAACCTCGGATAAGTAAACTATCGCGAGACAAAGGGAAATTGGTTTCGTATGTAAGTGGTTCATTCGATCACAAAGTAATCATATAAATATGTGGGAGCCATATGAATTTCCAGATTCCTCTATTGGTTATTGATTGGAGAAGTGTCTCGATCATGTCCGCATAATTCACGAACTGTAGGAAGACACACTTAAGGATTCGATGTTGTTTAGTAGATATGGAATATAAGTAGGGACAACGAATGTTGTTCGGAGTCTCGGATGGGATCCGGGATATCGCGAGGAGATCCGGAATGGTCCGGAGAATAAGATTCATATAAGGAAAGTCTGATTCCAGAGTTCGGGAATGATTCCGATGTTTTCATCGGAGAGGTTCTAGAATGGTCTAGAAGGTTCACTGGATCGGAAGGGGAATGGTTCATAAATGTGTCATGGGTAAATGGAATGATTGGATCATGTCCTAGGTCACTTTGTTGGGCATTGGAGAGAGATAAATAAAGCTCTAAATTGAAAGTCAAAAGGCAGGTTTGAAAAGTCAAACTGGAACAATGATTTCCTAGTGGAAGAAGGAAAGAGTCCTTCTTTCTCTCCAACTTGGGTTGTGGGAGGGATTCAAACTCCCCTCTCCCAAGATGACCTCTATCTCATAAATAGAGGGGAGGGGCTGCCCCAAGAGACCACAACACCACCCCTCCCCACCTAGCCGCGCCGCCGCTGCCGCCGCCTCCCAGCGCTGCTACCGCCGCCGCTCGCCGCCGATGCCGGCTCGCCGTCGTCGCCTTCTAAACCCTAGATCGCCGGAAACCCTAGATCCACCATAACCTGATCTGGCTTAGGAGAAGCCCTGTAGGATTTTCCCTCTACTTATGACACCATTTGTCGTCTTCTTTGGAATCGCGAGGATAACTACAACCTTATTTTCTTTGGAACAAGGAGAGGAAGGTCTTCATCAGTACGAACGTGTGACCGATTACGGAGCTTAGGAGCCTAGCGCGGAAGGATCGTCTACGCGATCTTGAGATTGGCAAGTGTACGACTGCATCACCCACGAGAATCTGCTCTCGTTAACCGCTTTGGAATCTTCGAGGGTGAGTACTCTAATCGACTCGTTGCTACAATCTAGTAGATAGATCTCGGCTTGTTTGTGTGCATGCGGTAGAATTTTTTTGTTTTTAATGCTATGAAGCCCTATAGTGGTATCAGAGCCGTGTCTATATGTTGATCTGTTGCACGAGTAGAACACAATGGACATTGTGGGAGTTGATTTTTTTGTTGTCGATTGCTGCTTGTGTACTTTGCATCTTGCGGGATGGTGGGATGAAGCGGCACGGGCTAACCTTACATGACATTGTTCATGAGACTTGCTCCATGCTTGACATGTAACTTGTATTGCATATGTGGCTTTGCGGGTGCTTATTTCTCCCAACATAGTGAATATTCAATTTACAACGGGTGATTAACAATACTAGTATCAATGTTGTGGTTCTTGTTCGTAAGTTAGAACGACACTTATTGAAATCCCCAAACCACGTAAAATATGCAAAGAAAATTAGAGGCGTCTAACTTTTTTTTGCAGGGGTGTGCTATTGTAACATCCCAGCATTAGATCTTAGAAATAAGCTGAACCCAGATATGTGCATTGTATTCATGCATAGAAAATCCGAATAATTTTCGCGCTTTTGAACAAAACTTGTCAAAGTGATTGAAGCTTATCTCAACTTGATGGAATTGGATTAGATCATCAAGTTGACCGCGATAAGTTTCAATATGACCTCGGCTAAAAACATTATTTTGGGTAATGGTAATTTGATCTAAGGGTAGATCAAATATAATGTAACTAAACCATTACACATTGATTAATGATTGTACATTGATCCTTATGTGATCATTCCATGGTATTCATTTCAATAACCATGAATACCAAACTATGAATATAATTCAAGTAACAAGAATATAATAACAAAATCTTGATCCACTTTATCCTTATTTATCTTTACCATGAGTATCATGGTAATACAATCTTAACTCTTTAGTGAGTTTGAGTAGGAAAGGAATCAAATCAAGATCATTCACCATATATCTTTCTTTCCATGTCAATCCTTATGGAATCCTATCTCAATATATGTTGCTCATCAATGTTAAGTAATCAACTATTGATTCACCAATTCTTAATCTATCAATTCTTGATCTATCAACTCTTGACCATATCATAGCATTCACTTAAGGCCTATAAAGAAATAAGTAAGAAGGGGTAAATAGTAATGCTAGATCTAGATATCATTTATAGGATGTGAGTGTTGGAAGAGAATAAGATCAATATGATAATTGATGGAGTTAACTCAATCCTGAATGAATAGAAGAATCATCTAGAAGCTTATAAAGATGAACATTTAAGTTAGTTACCAAGAGTAGTCCTATTGAATCAAGTAGGTATAGTAAATGAATAATCTCTCTTAGTCAAATAGATACATTGAGAAGATAACCAAAATACAACTGTAATGTTGTATTAATGAAAGCCTTGATCAGCCAACTGGAAACCTAAACCATAAAGGATCAAAGGATTATAATGATCATGCTTTAGTCACCAAGATTAAATGCTTATATCATGTATAAGTGACATTGGTGGATAGAACATGATTAAACCCTAGTATAGATATGTTATTCTAGGTTAGCCATGACAGGTCACATTAATATAATGTGAGGTTGGAGTATTAGTTACTGGAGTTAAGTAGAGACAAGACAGTATAATTAAGTTGAAGCTAGAGTAGCATGGAGTTATTGAAGTAGTGTTATTCCTCTTAAAGAATAGTAAGCTTTTTGAGGAGAGTAGTTTGATATATACATCTACTGGAATAATCTTAGTGGTCGATGATTATGGGAGAGTATGAATGGAGTTGGAAGTAACTACTTGTTGGATTGGAGGTTATCAGCAGTAGAGTAGTTGATATAACCAAGTATGGATATGTGAAGCTTATGAAAAGCTTTAATGTCAAGATCATTGGATTTATAAATAGGCTTAGAAGAATAAAAGATGGATAAGAATACTCTTGTGTAGCAAGGATCATCATGTTAACACATGACGATGGATATGGATAAGTAGTATATCTAGGAAAGGAATTCCTTAATTAGAAGTCCAAAATTATTGAAGTATGAAAGATAGGAATTCTGGATAAAACCTAAACCCTAAATCTTTAACCAAACATAATATCTATTTCATATAATTGATATATCATCTTATTTCCCCAATGCTTTATAGGAGTATTTTCCTATATTAAATCACTTAAGCACATCATTGTCATTTTCAACCATCATTATCATAGGTGCTTAGGAACTATCTTTATCAATTCTTTCTCATAAGTTAGCCTAGAAAACAATCCCACTATTTTACTTTAAATAGTGATATCATTCATGATCATAAACATAAAGACAATATGTCTTAACCATTCACCTTTATTCACAATTATAAAAGGATATAAAGATACTAAAACTCCCAGAATTCATGGTAGACATTTATAATCTCAAACCTTTAACTTTAACAGTTATGTTAGTTATAATGAAATATATAAATTATTATGTGATTGAATTCATATATATAAACTCTATGGCTATTATTAAACATTTTAAAACTTCATTACTCCAAATAAAAGTGAAAATAATGTTATAGTTAATTTTTAAGATCTTAAACAAATCCTAAAAACCCTAAATCCTACTTATTCTATTTAATAAAAGAATATCTCTATAATTATAAGGTTAGAAAATAATAAATAAAGTATGCTATCAAAATACTAAATTCATACCAGAATTTTGAAATACATTTTTATATACTGCAATTATCTAGAAAATAAATTCTATAAATAAATTCCAATCAAATGTGTAATATTCAAACCTGAAAACAAAACAGAAAATAGAAAAGGGAAAAAAGAAAAAAAAGGAACCTGGACGAGCAGCAGGTCGGCCCAGTGCTTTCCTCTGCCTAACTACCGCTCATCGCCGCACTTTTCCTCTCTCTGTTCACTTCGTCGAAGCCCAACAGCGGCCTAGGCCCATGTACCGTTTTGTCAAGATAATCGTCATCGTCTACCTCCCACACCGTAGCCGAAGCAGCTTGCTGGCGCCCAATGTCGCCGTCACTCGCGTCAAGAGGTACGTCGTCGTTCCCTAGAGTGGATAAGGAGTCCACGACGAAACCCTCATCCTCATCCTCTCCCACTCGCCCATTCTTATCCTCTATCTTCCGCTTCGGTTAGCAAACCCTAGATCGCCGGAATTATCGTTGCCGTCGTTCCCGACCGCCCCTCGCCTCTCTGATGGCACCGAAGGATGCACCGAAATGTTCTCGTTCACCACAGACCAAAAGCACAAGCAAGCGAGCATCGAATCGCCGGGAATCGAGCTCTACCTTCCGTCGGCCTTCGCAGCGATTATCGTCGATTCGCCGCC
Organism: Avena longiglumis; assembly: GCA_030063025.1. NCBI lineage: Eukaryota > Viridiplantae > Streptophyta > Magnoliopsida > Poales > Poaceae > Avena > Avena longiglumis. Next base: position 445,928,856 of record CP125974.1, on the reverse strand, counting down.
GTACGACCTCCCCGGTCTTCACCGACTCCTTCATCCGCTTTTTGGTGAGCCTCTGTTGCTTGGGCAACCTTCCTCTTGCTCGTTATCACTCTGGATTATTCCCCTGATGAACATCTGCCACCGTCGCCATTAGCCACCGTCGCCACCACTGTTCCGGTGACCTAAATCGAGCGGTGCCGCCACTATAGGGTTCCTTGCGACGTCCTCTTTCCAATAAGCACAATTACAACTCCGCGTGCGCACGAAATCGCTGGCTTGATCATCAACCAAGAGGATCAAACACGAGTGACATCAGCGTGACATCACGCTGATGTCATATTCCTATTTTTATCATTTTAGAAATTGTGATAATGTTTTCTGTAATAAATAAAAACATTAGAGATGACATGGAAAAGGTCCCACCAGTCAGTGACTGGGGTAGGATTAGCTGTGGTGAGAAAAACCCCTCACTTCATGCTGACATCAGCATTACCTAATAAACACATTTAGTTATTTAATTAAAAATTCACAAAATGATTAAACCTTATACAATCAATATATTTTGTTTTATAATTCATAAAATTATGTTTTATATATGAATTTTTTTAGAAAAATAAAATCTATAACATTAAACCATTATCAAACATTATTATTCCAACAATTTAAATAATTATTAATTAATAAAGATTTTATAAGTATTAATACTTTGATAATTCATATTTTGATAATGGTAAATGATAAAAATATAAATAAATTACCAAAAATCTAAGAAAAATAAAAACAATACTTTAAAACTATAATCATACATTATTATTTCACTTAATTAAATATTTATTATTTATTAACTATTAAAAAATCATATCTTATTATTTATAAATCACAAAAATAAATGTAATATACCAAAATAATCACAAAAATAATACCTACATGTTAAAAATATAATATTCCAATTTTGAGTTAAATAAAAATTTAAATACTTTAATAACTTGAATTTAAACCTATTTCCCGAGTTGTTAATTCATATAAGGGTAAATAAAATTTGTAATATTTCTAAAATTGCCAATTTAGGTCTAATAAGTAATACTAGTCTTAAATATTGATGGTATGAAGTCAAAATGGTTTAACACACTTTAAATACAATTTTATTGAATTATCCTTCAACCATAAGTGTAGATTATTTTATAAAAGGATCATTATCCAATATAAAATCTCCAAGAATAATTTGTAGTGAAATAAAACCTATCACTTTACTTTAACCACAAGTTTATAAACATACCAAAACACTATAGTGAATTCATAAGTAGTTAAATAATATTATTACCTTGATTACAAACCATAACCACTCATTTATAAAAAGGTAAATGATTCTATTCCATTATAATATTGGAAAAACCACTACTCAAATAAAAGTAGTACCATCCCTAATTAACTCTATAGAAAACATTATAAAGTAAACAAGATACACATATTATAAGAATTACACCTGAAGTCCATCTATGTTCAAGTTAACTTTAAGTCTACAAGACTTTAAGTATAATGCTAAAAACTTTATTATATAATTTATAGTTAACTTTGGTCTGTTATAGTTAAGTCATAAAGCATCTCAAGTCCAAACTATTCAAGCAAGCAGAAACAACATCGACCACATTTGATTAACCACAAAGATTGTTTAGACCTTAGAAAGGAATCTTTCCTTCAAAAGTTATTCAATTTTCCACTTCAATCAACAAACCTTATAATAATATTTCCAACTCTTAACAAATAAAATTAAAGGACTCTCATCATAATCAATAGATGACAATTAATCACAACCACATTGTTTCAAACTTTACTTGTATACTTAGGATTGTAAACACTTAAGTTCCTTATTAATGACATTACTTGTGAAATAAAATTGAAGATAAACAATTATAATGTAAACAATCTTGACTAACATTTCACGTTGGTGTGTATCTCATTGTTTTATGTTATTATAATTACATGTTGTTTCACACACACTCACAAACCTTAACAAGAAGAACAAGTGTGAAACTTATCTAAAAGTACAACACATTTCAAAGACATCATTTCCAGTATCCAAACCCTAGAACAACGCTTATTGCAGGGATTCACATTTATTAAGTGCATTACATTACTTATGCATAATAACATCTTCCTTCTTTAAACATTAGTCCTTATCGGACCAATGATGCTGATTTCAGATATTAGATTTTATATTGTCTTGAAGACCGTGAGTGCATATTCTTGCAATCACAAAAGGCAAGTTCACACTTGCTCATGTCCTTTGATTATTTTCTGTAAGTATTTTGGAAAATCTAGTGTTGTCATCACCTGCATTTGAAAAAGGTCAGAAAAAACTATTTTCATAATAATATGATTATATGTTATTTACCATGAGGTAATAACCTACTATGAAAGTTCCGGTGGTAAAGGAACATATTATCTAGGACTTAACAACCAATGTCGCCAGTGATTCTTGTGCCGTATATAACACGTTAACCATGAGATTTGGAATGGGACAGAGAAGTCAGCTGTATCTTCTTCCTATCGCATGTAGCCAGATGTGCAGGTCGTGGTTGTTATCACTCATAGCGTGCATATTAATTGGTAATTCGTAGAGGATATGCATCATATGGGTGGGAACCCTCAACGTCCCACGATAGTTCTGGCATCTAACGGTCTATACAAACCATTGCCGTAATTCAATGGGTGGGCATGGTGTACACCAAGGAGGCATGCGGGGTCGCAAAGGGGGCAGTGATTGGCTTGGATCATCTACTGGGCCCCACACCATAGGAAGTGTGGACGGGAAAGATCGCCCGGTTGTGCAACAAGGATTTGATCTCTCATGGGTAAAGTAACGCACCTCTGCAGAGTGTAAGAACTATAAATTATTACTCCCTGTTCCGGGAAGGAGCTGCGAACGCGGTGGGAAGGAACTCCATGAAAGTTCTGGTAAACCCGTGAAGGCTGACAGACATAGCTTTTCAGAATAAAAGCAACGTTTAAAGAAATGTTTATGAAAACTTGCATTGCCTACGACCTATGGTCTGTGGCTGTAGATATAGTGCATCAAACACACCTTTTCTAGTGAACTAGCTGAGTACGCTCGTACTCAACGTATCTTCTTAACCCTTGCTAGATTCTGAAGCCATTAAGATGACGTCTACATCAAGTTATGCTCCAGGAATCATCACCAGAAGCTAAAGTTCTTCAATGAAGTCAAGAAAGTCAACATATACATCAACTCAAGTGAACACGAAGTTACTGATTAGATAGGAATATAATCTATAGCCATAGAACCTATTTATTTACTGTATTGCAATAGCAACAATGCCAGACTAATAGTTCATATACTAGTCTTATTAGTATGATAGTTTTTGAGTTGTTATTCCTGATTCTTCTTTATAAGAAGTTTCTTTCTCTCTCTTTAACCTAGAGTGTTCTCGGGGTCTTATGTAAAGAGTTGAATTGTAACCTATAGTCATGTCTTGGACATGCTGTGTTTCTGTTGTACCACTCTGAGGGATGTAATACTAGTAAACGGTGTTTCATTGGTGTTATGTCAACAACTATAGTGTACTACATCATGCAGTGGTATGCTGGGTCACTATAGCTGTGATGTGATATGGCCATGATTGTGATTATATATGATGTATGCAATGTTCCTTATTGTAAGTCGGCAACCGACAGGAGCCATATGGTTGTCTTTTAATTTCATTAAAGACCTGCGTGTCTATTATTCAAAGTAGTTGTAATAGTTTATGCTGGTGGACGACAACCATGGAGCGGTGCTATTGACCTTGACGCCACGCTGGTGATGATGGAGATCATGTTCGTGCTTGAAAATGGAGATCGGAAGCACAAGAAGAAAGGCCATATCATATCATATATTATGAATTGCATGTGATGTTAATACTTTTATGCATCTTGTATTGCTTAGTTCGCGGCGGTAGCATTATAAGATGATCCCTCTCACAAAATATCAAGTTATAAAGTGTTCATCCTTAGTAAGCATCGTTGCTAAAGCTCATTGTTTCGAAGCACCACGTGATGATCGGGTGTGTTAGATTCTGCGAGTGTATACAACGGGAGCAAGCCATATTTTCTCATGCAGAAGCTAAGGTTTGATCTTGACGAGCCTAGCATGTATAGACATGGTCTCGGAACACGGAATAACGAAAGGTAAAGCATGAGTCATATAGATGATATGATGAACATGATGATTGTCCGCCTTTAAAACTATATCATGTCACGTGATGATCGGAGTTGGTGTAATGAATTTGGTTCGTGTGATCACTAAAACAATGTGAGGGATGTTGTTTTGAGTGGGATTTTAACATCAATATGATTAAAAGTTGAACAATATTTATCATAAATTAAATCAAAGTGAATTTGCATAGTTGTTGTAGTCATTGGCATCCGTTTACCACCTTGCGCTTAGTTATAATTGAGATAATAGAACTATAGAATTCCGGTTAGTTACTTTACGAACTGGTATCGTATTGTTTTGAAGTGTTAATCTAAAGTTTAAAAGTCCTATTGCAAACTTTCAGTAAGTTCCGGTTACTCCGTGAAGTTTAGTAATTGGTATTAAATAAAGAGTAACAATTCCAGTCTTAGTATATAAGTATCATGTTTATCTCCATGATTCTTGATATTCAAAAGATTGTTTTAATATCAAGGTTATCTAGGAGCTAAAAGAATTGTTTCAGAAACCATCATATGTGGAAGATATTGCGATATCTGAAACAATGTTTTTTTTACAACACGAGAAAGTATAATATGGCAAAGTTTATGTCCTCATATTTGATGAGAATTTGCAAAAGGTTGGAGACGATGGTCGTCCTAATCCTCCAAAAGGTTTTGGAGAGAAACATTATACTCGCAATTCACCCTGATAAGCTAAAGTAGCTTGATCATGAATAGTTCCATGATAAGGATGAATATTTGATGTAGGTAAAATGTTTACTATGCTAAAATATTACTAAAGAATGGAATTTGAAAGAACACCAAACATTTGATGATGGTGATCTACTTCAAAGTGCAAGTCCAAAGACAATGGTATTTAACTATACATGCTTTGGACTATGTGTCATCTGTATGGCTCCACTATTGATGTTGATAGATTCTTTCAAACAGAAATGGAAATACTGAAAGGGAATCTCAGAAATATATGGCAGAAAATAAAAGACTATAATTGTTCAACTTGGGTATATAGACGATATACATGTTATGGCTATATTCTTTGCTTATTAAATATGTGGTTCTTAAGTATTGGATACTGAATTTGTTGGTGTGAATCGTCATATGAAACAACACAATTCATGAACTACAATGGCCTAAGTAACTAGTAAAAGAATATGTGATGATGTTCATCAAAACAAATAAAGGGTTGTTGTGTTGCTCATTAACATAAAAGCTTGCCTTCAAGATTTATTTTATCAGGTATTATGAGAACAAAAGGGTTGTTCAAATAATTGCCGTAATCCATGAAAGATGGATCTCGTTGGAGAAATCACATCCATAAAACTAGTGCTAAAAATGTCGAAAGACAAATTGATTGAAACATCACTTAGGAAGTGACATCGCCGTTTAAATTATATTGGAAAGAAAACATGAAGAAACTCCATGTGTATGGAATTTTGGAGTCTTTTAATTTTTGATCAAATGACGCTTGTGAAACTTTCCTAGGCTCTGTTTGGATGTATGTATTGGGAGGCTTGGCATTTTATTGGCTCAAAAGTCAATATCCTAGGATATTGATATTGAGATTGAATGTCAATATTTCTGTTTGGATGTTTAGATATTTGAACCCGAACTTGATATCGAGGTTGAATGTCAAATCTTGTTTGGATGCTCAAAGAAGTGATGAATTGCAATTGTATGATAGTATGGCCACTATATACTGTTCCAAAACATTTTCTGAATAATATTTGAAGGATTGTATATTATATATTCGTCCATTCTAAAATAGATGTCTCAGATTTGTCAAAATTTGAATAAATCTATATACTAAGTAGTGTCTAGATTCATCTAAATTTTGACAAATCTAAAACATCTATGTTTAGGACAGAGGGATATTACATAACAATTATAAAAAAGACAAGAAAAAACACAGTATTACAACCGTAAATTTGTTATCACCAAAAAAATGCACGCATATCAATCAGCATTCCTCAATACTACACAAAATCTGCACATCAATCATAGCACTGTACATACAGAGTTCAGACGAAATCTGTATATTGCTCATGGATGTCAACAATCAGCAGCAGGAGTTCATAGATCCGGTCGTGGAGAAAATGCTGGAGGTTGGAGATCCAGTGGCGTGTGGAGTGCTCCTGGAAGTTGGCGACACTAGTGTTGAGCATAGCTTGAGCAGGTCGGCGTCTGCCGAACGCCATGAGCAGCGACAATAGTGTATCTGCGTCGGGCGGTTTGTGCTTGGCTGCAGAGAGAATACAGGGAGATAAGGGGCGGCGGGGGTGAAAGGTGGGAGTGAGGGCAACAACGCTGAAGGGAGCCGACTAATCTGGAGGAGAGTCGTCGGATTATATGCCCGCCGCTCGATTTACTTGGTCAACGTCCGCCCTAGGGCTCTCGCTCCAGGTGGGGAAGAAACGCTCGAGTAGCTCGCGTCAATGCCAGGAGATGTCGAGGGTAAGAGCTCGACTTTGGGGAGGGTGGCCACGATACTCGGCCCGTGCGAATATTGAGCCTGAATGTACAGCCCGAAAGTCTAGCACACCCAAACGTCTCAGTTTGAGGTATTCGGGTTGTCAATGCCCCAATATCCAATACCTAGCCTGAATACAAACATCCAAACGCAGCCCTAGAGATAATTAAAACTCCGTTCGTAGGCCAAAAAGGAACGAATGACTAGATTGTTGGAATTTGTACATATTTGATGTATGAAGTCCATTACGTGTAGTCAAGAGCGATGGATTTCAACTTCATATGCTTTCTCCAAAAATTTGAGTGAATATATGAATATTTACTTAATAAGGATGAAGTGTGAAACATTTGAAAAGTTCAAAGACTTTCAAGATGAAGTGCAAAATCAATGTAACAAGAAAATAAAGAATTTATGATGGGATCATAAAGGAAGATATTTGAGTTACAAGTTTAGCATAACACCTTTGATTTGAGGAATCGTTCCGTGGATTTTCATTTCTTGAAACACCATAAGATTATGGAGCGTTCGAGATGTGTAATTAAACCTTGTTTGACATGGTAAGATCAAAGATGTAATTTATAAAACTGCCATTATATTTCGATTAAAGCTTTAGAGACTACCGTTTTTCCACAGAAAAGAGATCCATCATAATCCATTGAAATGACACCATATAAAGTTATAGTTTGGGATAAAACCCAAGTTGTCCTTTCTTAAACATTGGTATGCTATGCATAAGAAAGATGTTTGCAACCAAAATCGGATGAACATATCTTTGTATATTATTTCGAATAAACATTGAGTATTCCTCCATAACACCAAAAACAAAAATGTTTGTCGCTTAGAACGTCAAGTTTCTTTAAGAAGGAATTTCCCGTGAAAAGTTAAGTGGGAGGACAATAGAACTTTGATAAGGTTAAAAGAACCTTAGCGATATGTGAAAAGTTGCGCAGCGCCGAAAAGTGTTCTGGAGGCAACAACAATGCTCATGGCTCACGTACCTCAAAGGTTGTGGTTACGGAGGTCAAAGTTTCTATTGAACCAAGTAGGTCGAGTAAACAATCAAATACCAGGATTTGAGGGTTGAATCATTATTTGAGAATAATGAATAGACTACATGCAAAGAAGTGATGATGATCCCTAACTCCGCAAATGGCTTGAAGCCATAAAATCCGTGATAGTTCCATACACGAGAAATCAAGCTTTGAACTTGAAAGACCCTCTGGAAAGGTGTAGGACCTTACAGTCGTGTTTGGATCTATAAACAAATAGACATGGATGTTTCACATCTATGAAATAGTCAACATGTTGGGAAAGAGTTCACAACAATGTTCAAAGGTTGTATATGACAATATTTGATCTTTCATAGCGGTGTTTAGTCTAGACGGATTAATATAGCAACCACTACATATAATTATGTTATATGGTAGTTGAATAAACAAAACAAGTTCTTCTGATAGAATTGTTACCTAGGACGTGTGCATAACACGGTCCATAGGGTTTTGTTAATTCAAAGGATGTTAAAAGTGTATGAAAACTACAATGGTTGAAGTGAACATCGCGGAGTTGGAATCTTCACCATGATGAAACTGTTAAAAGAGTTTAAATTCATCAGAGACGATGAAGATGCTTGCATTTGCGACAAATTAAGTGGGAGCGCTAAGACATATTTCTAATACATTATGTGGAATACATATTGTTGATTGCAAATGATATATCTTTTATTAACACATGTTAAGAATTTCATCTCGATGAAATACTTAGGAAAAACCTGAGTATTTGGCATCAATATCTATATAGATAGATTGAGACGCTAATATGGTTATGCCAAATGTACATAGATGAGATATTGAATGAGTTCAATATGGAAATGACAAGAAAGGTTCTTGTCGCACATAAAGGATTGAATCGAAATTCAAGTGTAGTGACACTTGGTAAGTGTAACAAAGATTCAAGTATAGATTGATACTTGATGTATGAAATCACAAAGAGTATTTATATCAATCATACTGTGATATGTACAAATCCAGATATGTCCTATGCTCTAAATGTTATGAGCATATACCAGAATGATTCATAAGTTGATCATTGGACGATAGTAAGGATATTCTTATGATATTTTGGAAGAACTAAGAATATATTATTTTGTAGAGATGACAAATAGATGATTAGTTTATTGTAAAAGCACTACATTGATACTAGTTTTGTCACAATGTACAAATTTAAGTTTATCGCAATCTAAACTAAGCGTGGCACAATATAATGGAAAGTAAGTTCCATAATGGATTTGTATGAGTTCCAAAGTTAAGACATTGTGACAGATACTACAACAAAAGGCTAGGTACATGACTGCTATTATAGCATCAAAAGAGGGAATTTGTGTCAAGTAGTTTGTAATCAAACTAGGTGTAGTTCACAGCAGGATAGTACTATGAAGATATATTGTACGACAATATTGTCAACATGTTTTAACCCCAAGGAACTAAAGGTCTCACCAAAGGACCAAATTTATACAAAGCCATCTCATTAGATAATGAGTGATGCGTAGAGACGCAAAGACATGCAATTACACATGGACCTGAAAGTGTCGGATCCGAAGATCAGTTGACCACTAGAAATCATGTACATACAACACCGGAAAGCCATAGGTGTTGAATACACAAAGATTTGAAACTAGATTATTGTCTCTAGTGCAAGCGGGAGACTGTTGGAGATATGCCCAAGAGGCAATAATAAAGAGGTTATTGTCATATCTTCATGCTTATGATAAATGTTTACATACCATGCTATAATTTAATTAAACGGAAACATTAATACTTGTGTGATTTGTAAACATAAAAGTGTCCTTAGTAAAGCCTCTTGTTAAACTAGCTTGTTGGTTAATATATGATCATGGTTTCCTGATCATGAACATTGAGATGTTATTAACAACAAATATTATTAGGAGAATGATGTGATGGACATACTCCTATAGTTAAGCGTAGCATAAGATCAAGTCATTTCAATATTTTGTTTGCTATAAGCTTTCAGATACATAGTAACCTAATTCCTTCGACCATGAGATCATGCCAATCACCATCATCAGAAGGATGCTTTGATGACATCAAACACCACACCATAAATGGGTGGCTATAAAGGTGGCATTGAGTGTTCAGAAAGTATGTGTTGAGGCACATGGATCAAGAGTGGGATTTGTCCATCCATATGACGGATAGATATACTCTGGGCCATCTCGGTGGAATATCATCCGATTAGCTTGCAAGCATGTGACTGCCTCACAAGGGATCACATATCACAGGAACGAGAAAAGAGTACTTATCAATAACGAGGTTGAACTAGGTATGCAGTGATACCGATGATCAAACCTCGGATAAGTAAACTATCGCGAGACAAAGGGAAATTGGTTTCTTATGTAAGTGGTTCATTCGATCACAAAGTAATCGTAGAAATATGTGGGATCCATATGAATTTCTAGATTCCTCTATTGGTTATTGATCGGAGAATTGTCTCGGTCATGTCCGCATAATTCCTGAACCATAGGGAGACACAATTATGGATTCGATGTTGTTTAGTAGATATGGAATATAAGTAGGGAGACCGAATGTTGTTTAGAGTCTCTGATGGGATCCGGGATATCACGAGGAGATCCAGAATGGTCTAGAGAATAAGATTCATATAAGGAAAGTATGATTCCGGAGTTCAGGAATGATTCCGATGTTTTCATCAGAGAGGTTTTAGAAGGGTCTAGAAGGTTCACTGGACCGGAAAGGGAATGGTTCATGAATGTGTCATGGGTAAATGGAATGATCGGATCATGTCCTAGGTCACTTGGTTGGGCATTGGCGAGAGAGAAATAAAGCTCTAAATTGAAAGTCAAAAGGAAGGTTTGAAAATTCAAATTGGAACAATGATTTCCTAGTGGAAGAAGGAAAGAGTCCTTCTTTCTCTCCAAATTGGGTTTGGGGAAGGATTCAAACTCCCCTCTCCCAAGATGCCCTACCTCTCATAAATAGAGGGGAGGGGCTGTCCCAAGAGACCACAACACCACCCCTCCCCACCTAGCCACGTCGCCGCCGCTCGCCACCGTCGCCTCGTGCCGCCGCCGGCTCGCCGTCGCCGCCTTCTAAACCCTAGATTGCCGGAAACCCTAGATCCACCATAACCTGCTCTGACTTAGGAGAAGCCCTGCAGGATTTTCCCTCTACTTCCAACACCATGTCGTTGTGCTTCCGGAATCGCGAGGGGAGAACTACAAACTCTGTTTCCTGCTGCAACAAGGGAGAGGAAGGTCTTCATCGAAAATTTAACGCAGTGACCGATCGCGAGCCACGAACACAGCGCCGGAAGTATCGTCTACGCTATCTTGAGATCGGCAAGTGTACGACTACATCACCCATGAGAATCTTCTCTCATTAACCGCTTTGGAATCTTCGAGGGTGTGTACTCTAATCGACTCGTTGCCACAATCTAGTAGATAGATCTTGGCTTGTTTGTGTGCATGCGGTAGAAATTTTTTGTTTTCCATGCTACAAACCCGTACAAGCACGCTATCATACACTCCGAATGACACAATGGAATCCTTAGACCTTTGGGGATTGCACAATCCGAGTTGTGGAAGATCCGGCTTTGACTCCATCTAACGCCCACCATAACTGGGAGTGATAAGGGTGGTCTTGGGCCGACTTCGAAGCAATCTGTTGACGTGGATCGGCCAAGACGGAATTTGCCCCTCCATCTCAGAGAGATATTCTCTAGGCCCTCTCATGTGATATGATTCAGAAGCATGGCCATGCGCTACTCAATCAAGTGTTGATAGAGATAGTCTGACTTAGTGAAGACGAAGGGAATCAGTTATCACTGCAACGAGAAGAGATTAAACCGGCACTGGGATGACGGAATCTCCCCTGTGGTTTATCACCAATATCGTGAGGCAAAGGGACTCAAATAGATCATCACATTGAGGGCACTTCTGCAAACCGGGAGTCGGCAAGTCTTGCTAGAGGCCGCTACCAACTATCAGCTCTAGTCAGAAAGTCACTGAGCTATGACTCTAACTAAATGATTATTGAGTTGTGTCCGACTTACCGTAATCCTACGGGATCGCACACTTAAGAGAGTGGGACTAGTCGGATGTTGATCCGACTATCATAAGCCGACAAGTTGGACTTGTATGGATAGGGGCACGTGTCAATGGGTTGGACCCACTTTGAATAGGGTTAGGGTTTAGGAATGAGGGAAAGAAGTTTTGTGTGCCCTCACCTACTCGCCTATATAAAGGAAGGTGGGTGGCAGTGGACAAGATATGGTTTTTGGATCCAGTGCTTCTTCCTAGGGTTTCGCTAGACTTGGAAATTCCCACCTTCATGTCCCGTTGCGGCAAGACCGAGACTAGCATCTCTCTTGATGCTGTTCCACCTTGTACGTGTGTGTGACAGCAGAGGCACTACAAATGCAGTGCTCTTCGGCGGTGTTGGTCGGCGAAGTCAGAGGCGAGGAGGAGGAGCACGGAACTAGCAACAAGGTGGTCCTAGGATCGAGTAGTTCGCCGATGAGGGGAATGTATAACACCAGCACAATGCGCTTCCTCATATTCCGCATCTGTGTGTCGAGAGGTACAAACTATTGCCCTTATTGGTCAGATCTTGGGTTATCTCGCTAGAGTTCATGTCGGAGCAGAAAAGTTTTTGTTTTTGTCCTTGCTCTACGCGTTGCCAAACAGTGGTATCAGAGCATCGCCTCTAGGTTTTTGGCCTAGTTCTTGCGCATGATATGCACTAGTCGGAAAGATTGGATCTTTCTTGCTGTTTTCGTTTTACCTTTTTTATCTGTTTTGATCTAGGGCAGTGGCCAGATCTGGTTTGTCTTGGACAAGAAGTTGGTCAAAACTGGTCCACATATGAGTGGGAGATCACATGGCTGACGTCCACGATCAACCAGTAAAGTTGATTTTCTTGTTGGACAAGAAGGAGATAGTTGTACCCTGTCAAAATTTAAAGCTAAAAGTTAGCTTTTGTGAGACGGAAAGGTTTCGACTTGCAGTTTTCATTTGCTTCTTTTTCCCTGAAAGAAGGTCTAGTCGGATTACCCCGCCATTTGCTGCAACACTACAAGTCGGAAAATTTTGGTTAGTGGGCTCATATTGTTGGGGCACTGCCTATTCTTTCCAATAAAGTGTGAGAGATTCAACCTCTCTCAAGCAGGGCACTTGGTAGCTAGATGGAGCTATCACAATAGTTGTGGGCTTCGGGTTAAAGAGGATTGTCAGACAATCCAACATGAATCGAATAGAGTTCCGATTGGCAAGGTGTTTGCCTACTCGAAAGGTTCTCTAGCTAGCGGTGACACATTGGCTCACTAGTCCAATAACTGACTGGGATCTTGGATCACCGTCGACTGTCAGAGGTATATCAGTCTCAGTGGGAGTGTGCACAATTAAAAGTTTTAATCCGGCTTCTCCTGTTATAGATACATTGTCTTAAGTGTTTTGCATCTTTCATCTGTAGATGGCACCTACTAGCACCATCCAGTTTTCCAACTTTGCGTTGCGTACTATCCTTGAGAAAGACAAGCTGAATGGAACCAACTTTACCAACTGGTATCGTAACTTGAGAATCGTTATCAAGAAAGAAAAAAGGAACATGTCCTGGACAATCCGATTCCAGATGAGCCAGGAAGTGATGATCCTAATGTTGTAAGAACCGCTTTCCGCTGGGCTCTGGATGAGTTGACGGAAGTCAGCTGCCTCATGCTCGGTCACATGGAGCCAGAACTATAGCAGAAGTTCGAGAATGTTGAGGCATATGATATGATCTTTGCCCTCAAGAGCATGTTTGAGATGCATGCTAGGACAGAGAGGTACAATATCTCTAGAGCCTTGCTTGGTTGCAAGCTGAAAGACGAAGATCCACTGGGACCACACATGATCAAGATGGTCGGATATGTGTAGTCCTTGGATTGTCTGGGCTTTCCCTTGAGCGAAGAGTTCGCCACCAACATTCTCCATAATTCTCTTCCTAGTGCTTATGATCAGTTCATTTCGAACTACCATATACATGGCATGGATACGAAACTAGAAGAACTACATGGAACTCTTAAGACAGCAGAGGACGACTTCAAGAGAGGCGGCACCAATCAAGTGTTGATGGTGAAGAACTGTAACACCCCCGGTCACTCCGGACCGACGGTTGTCACTTGTGGCAGCTCAATAGGATCTCTAGACTAACCCCACAGACCAACACTAGTCTTTTTCACAAGACTTTGTCCTCACTGCATGCACCTGCACCCACTTTCCTGGTCACCCATCCTAGAATTGCTCTAGGCCAAGCACGCTTAACCTTAGAGTTCTTTTTGAATGAGCTTCCGAAAAAGAAGTTGTAACTTGTTGGTATGGGTTTCCTATCAATCCTATTGAGCCATGCGCCAGGGTCTCAAAAGAATGCTTCCAAGATCAAGAAGAAGTCTTTGTCTAAGAAAACCAAGTCAAAGGGAGACGGCATGCTGGATCCAAGTCCTATATCCGGTTCAGTGACTAGCAAGGCGGCAAAACCTATGGGTACAGTATGCTTTTACTATAAGTCGAAGGGACACTGGAAGAGGATCCGCGACAAGTACAAGGCGGATAAAGGCAAGAGTGGAAGTATGATTTTCGACTTAGGTACACTTGTTGCAAAAGTTATAGACATTTATCTTGCTGACATTCCTAGCAGTACCTGGGTATGATAATAGATCAGCTGTTCATGTGTGCAACTCGATGCAGGGACTGGTAAGACATAGGAGCGTGGCAAGAGGGGAGATTGACATCAGAGTCGGAAACAAGGCAAGAGTTGTTGCGTTAGCCGTAGGGACGATGCAACTCCAGTTACCTTCAGGATTTGTACTAGAACTGAATAAATATTATTATGTTCCTATACTAAGCTGCAACATCATTTCCGCCTCATGTTTTATGGAGCAGGGTTATGAGTCGAATATTAAGAACCATGGTTGTTCCTTATATTTGAATAATGTGTTTCATGGCTATGCACCTGTCCAAGCCGAACTTTTTGTGCTTGATCTTGAATGTAAATCAGTCTATAACATGAATGGTAAAAGGTTAAAGCCGAAAGATATTAGTTCTACTTATCTATGGCATTGTCGCCTTGGTCATATCAGCTAGAAACGCATGCAAAATCTCCATGGTGATGGACTCTTGGATTCTTCTGGCTTGGAGCCGTTCGATATACGCGAATCATGTCTGATGGGAAAAATGACCAAGACACCTTTCACAAAGAGTTGGAAGAGGGCGTCTGGCTTGCTGGAGCTGATACATAGTGATGTATACTGTCCAATGAGAACGACGGCCATAGGTGGTTATGAGTATTTTGTCATGTTCATGGACGATTTCAGTAGATATGGCTATGTCTACCTGATGAAATCCAAGTCGTAAACCTTTGAAAAGTTCAAAGAGTTTCAGATGAAGTGCAAAACCAACTCGGCAAAAATATCAAGTTTCTGCGATCAAATCATGGAGGCGAATATATGAGCTACGAGTTTGTTGAGCATCTCAAGAGTTGTGGAATAGTTCCACAACCTACGTCATCGGGAACACATTAGAGAAATGGTGTGTTGAAAAGGTGGAACCAAACCTTGTTAGACATGGTGAGGTTAATGATGAGTAAGACGGATCTACCTTTATCGTTCTAGGGTTTTTGTCTAGAGACGACAGTGATAACACTAAACAAATTACCATCTAAATCAGTAGAAAATACACCACATGAGATGTGGATGGGCAAGAAGCCAACCTTGGCTTTTCTCAAGATTTGGGGATGTGAAGATTTTGTCAAGAAATTGTAATCCGACAAGCTCATCCCCAAGTCAGATAAAGTAGTTTTTTTAGGCTACCTTAAGGAAACTTTGGGTTACTATTTCTACAACCGATAAGATGGCAAAGTGTTTGTCGCTTGAAGCGGTGTCTTTCTGGAGAAAGAGTTTCTAAGCCAGAAAGATAGTGGGAATAGGGTGCACCTCGAAGAAATTCGGGATTCACCGATTCAGGACAAGTCGGCAACCTTGGAGGTTGAGTTAGACATTACGCCTAAGCCGGCAAATGCACCAGAGCCACGAAGATCAGTGAGACTACGTGGAGACGTACTTATGCTAGACGGTGATGAGACGACTACTTATCAGGATGCGATGGGAAGTGATGATTCCGAGTCATGGCTTGGAGCCATGAGAGCCGAGTTAAAGTCCATGGATGACAATCAATTTTGGAACTTGGTTGATTTGCCTGATGGTACGAGATCCATCGAGTGCAAATGGGTCATTAAGAGGAAAACTGACCAAGTCGGAAATATTTCTATAAAGCACGGCTTGTCGCGAAAGGGTTCCGACAAGTTCAAGGAGTTGACTACGACGAGACCTTCTCGCCAAAAGTTGGCGAGGATCATGTTAGCACTAGATGCATATTTTGATTGGGAGATATGGCACATGGATGTCAAAACGGCTTTCCTTAATGGAAATTTAACCGAGGATGTGTACATGATACAACCTAAGGGTTTTGTCGATCCAACTAATCCTAACAAAGTTTCCAAGCTTCGTAAATCCATCTACGGATTGAAGCAAGCAAGTCGGAGTTAGAACATTCATTTTGATGAAGTGGTCAAATCGTTTGGCTTCATCAAAAGCGAACAAGATTCTTGTGTATACAGGAAGTTTAGTGAAAGCTCAGTTGCTTTTCTTCTACTGTATGTGGATGACAAATTGTTAGTCGGAAACAACATTCCAATGTTACAAGAAACCAAGGATTCTTTGGAGAAGTGTTTCCAAATGAAGGACTTGGGTGATGCAGCATTTATACTAGGAATTAATATCTATAGAGATAGATCCCGGAGACTCATAGGTTTAAGTCAGAGTACATATCTGGATAAGATATTGAACAGGTTCAATATGGATTTGGCTAAGAAGGAGTTCTTTCCGATGGATGCGATGATATGTATGATCGATCATGTATGCGATGATATGTACTAGGCCAGATATTTCCTATGCTCTAAGTGTAACGAGCAGATATCAGTTGGATCCTAAAGAAGGCCACCGGATAGTAGTAAAAATATCTTTAAGTACTTAAGACATATTAAGGATGTGTTCCTAGTCTATGGTGGTGAGGAAGAGCTAGGTGTAAAGGGTTACATGGATGCTAGCTTTCAGACCAACCTAGATGACTCACACACGCAATCCGGTTATGTATTCATAGTCAATGGAGGTGTAGTAAGCTGGAAGAGTTCCAAGCAAGAGACGGTGGCCAACTCTACTACGGAAGCTGAGTATGTTGCTACCTTAGAGGCGGCAAAAGAAGGGGTTTGGATCAGAAACTTTCTGATTGAACTCAGTGTTGTTATGGGTTCGTCTAGTCCATTATACGTGTACTGTGACAATACTTGTGCTATTGAACAAGCTATGGAACCATAGGCACACCAGATGAACAAGCACATACTCAGGAAATTTCACCTAATTCAGCAGTTCGTCAATGGTGGAGAAATTAAGCTATGCAAGGTACACACGGATGCAAACATTGCAGACCTGTTGACCAAGCTCCTTCCATAGCCAAAGTTTGAGACCCATGTTAGAGCGAGGAGCATGAGATGCCTAAGTCCTAGAGACGCTTGAGTGTTTGACTCTAGTGCAAGTGGGAGAGTGTTAGGAATGATGCCCCAAGGCTCACATTCCACCTTGTATTTGTACCCCAGAACCTGACTTAGAGCTAGTTGTATGTGTCACTATAATTGTTGTAGGTGTGGAACCACATACTTATATCTAGCTCTAACTAGTTTGTCCTTAGTCGTTTGAGGTTGGGAGAGAAACCCACTGTCGAGACTAATTTTTAAGTCGGAAGATGATAATATTTCACGTGTCATGTGCATAGAGATGCTACCAGTCTTACATAGGCTAGTCGGAAGAGGTATGATAGCCGGATCGATCCAAAGGTTAGTCGGACGTGAGCACACCGTCATACGGTCCGACTAACACAATGAAATCCTTACACCTGAGGGGATCGCATGATCCGAGTTGTGGAAGAGCCGGCTTTGACTCCATCTAACGCTCACCGTAACTGGGAGTAATAAGGGTGGTCTTGGGCCGACTTCAAAGAAAGCTGTGTGACGTGGATCAGCCAAGACAGAATTTGCCCCTCCATCTCGGGGAGATATTCTCTAGGCCCTCTCATGTAATATTATTCAAAAGCATGTCCATGTGCTACTCGATCAAGTGTTGATCGAGGTAGTCCGACTTAGTGAAGCCGGAGGGAATCAGTTACCACTGCAACAAGAAGAGAGTAAACCGGCATTGGGATGACGGAATATCCCCTGCGGTTTATCACCAATAACTTGAGGTAAAGGGACTCAAACTGATCGTCACATTGAGGGAACTTGCGCAAACCAGGAGTTGACAAGTCTTGCTAGAGGCCGCTACCAACTATCAGCTCTAGTCGGAAAGTCACTGAGCTACGGCTCTGACTAAATGATTATTGAGCTATGTCCGACTTACCGTAAGCTTGTGGGATGGCACACTTAAGAGAGTGGGACTAGTCGGATGTTGATATGACTATCATAAGCCGGCAAGTTGGGCTTGTACGGACAAGGACACGTGTCAATGGGTTGGACCCACTTTCACTAGGGTTAGGGTTTAGGACCGAGGGACACAAGTATTGTGTGCCCTCACCTACTCGCCTATATAAAGGAAGGTGGGTGGCGGAGGACAATATACGGTTTTTGGATCCAGTGCTGCTTCCTAGGGTTTCGCTAGACTTGGCAATTCCCACCTTCTTGTCCCGTGGCGGCAAGATCGATACTAGCATCTCTCTTGCTGTTGTTCCACCTTCTATGTGTGTGTGACAGTAGAGGCTTGTCGGCGGTGTTGGTCGGCGAAGTCGGAGGCGAGGAGGAGGAGCACGGAACCGGCGACGAGGTGGTCCCAGGATCGATAAGTTCGCCGGAGCTAGACGAGACGAGGGGAACGTATGGCACCACCACGACGCGCTTCCTCATCTTCCGCATCTGCGCGTCAAGAGGTACGAACTATTACCCTTAACCTTGGCCAGATCTTAGGGTGGCTCGCCAGAGTTCATGCCTGAGCAAAAAAGTTTTTTTTGGCCTGGCTCTGTGCATTGCCCAACAGAGAGAAGGTGAGGGCAAGGGCGGAATGGAAGGGAACATAGTAGTGTTATACCCTGTCTGGTCCACCTCCGTCGCTTTAGCACGGGGCCAGATAGAAGTCAGGTCAATGTAAACCTTGAAACATATGGATGTCTGTAATTAAAAAGTCAATCTAGAGCCAATGGCGGATCCACAATTCCACCAAACCCACGGCCAAGATTGTATTATATGTTAAAGTTATGCAAAATCCTAGAGAAATTAGTACATTTCTACTAATATATAGCTGAAATTTTTTTCTACACTCCGGATCATGGCTCGGGTTGCCCGGGTGTAGATCCGCACCAATCGTACATCAAATGGCTAGAAAAGGGTTGCGCGGGATGCCCTAGGCTGGCTGGGTCATCACCACGCGGTATAATAATCGAACTTCCTTGAACGATTGCATGTATAGTGTGGTCAGCAACATAATGTATTAGCATGCATAGTGCACCATCAACCAGATCACATCTTTAATTCTTTATTATTCCACGGTGGCATATGATATATATGCCAATTATTCATAACGCATACAAATATAGCCGTACAGACAGTGTATATATATAGATGAAGCAGCTTCTTCTAGCTAGCGAAGTTCTGCTGGGTGTAGCAGTCGAGGTTGCTCCCGGTGTCCGTGCCGAGCATGCCGCAGTAGCGCGTGTAGTAGCCGATGCGGTCGACGTTGGCGGCGTTCTGGCCCTTGCCGCACTCGATCCCGCCGTTGATGATGTTGGTGATCACGCCGTACCCGGGCACCCGGCCGGCGGCGGTGTCGGCGGCCGTGGGCGTCCAGCGGTTGAGGGCTACGTCCTCGCACGACGGCTTGTTGCCCTGCGCCGTGGTCCAGAACCAGATGGCCGTCTTGAAGGACACCACCGCGTCCTGCGCCACCAGGTCAGGGTTGTTCACCAGGTCCACTCCGATGGCGTCCCCGGCCAGCTGGTAGTTGGACTGCCTGGTCAACCGAACAAGAAGAATGCTTAACTAATTCTTGCACGCGAAAAGGAAAGCTTAATTTATTGGATCAGGTCGGGACGATGGATTAGAGAGGCTGCTATTAGCTAGAAATGTCAACACTGCCGTAACTTTCAGAGAGATTTTTCCACGGATTTGTTTCAGTCGCGTTGACTGTTGCATGCATGTGGACGATGGTTCAGTGAATTGTCCCGATCTTGGGTTTAGTTTTAGATTTTGGCTTACCCTGTCAATTGGATTGGTCCACGTCCTTGGTAGGGCGGAGACGTGGGGGTTATCTCTTCCTTGAAGCAGTAGCCCCATTCGAACTGGTCGGCAGCGCCTTGCGTCCCTCCTGCATGCAGAAATGTCCGGATCAAACGTGGCGCCACAAATTAAAACGATCCCAAAACATCAACGCTAGCCGATGGACGTACCGGTGGTCTCGTGGGAGGTCTGGCCGAAGAAGGCGGCGAGCTCGCGCTTCACGTCGTCCGCGCTGCCGGTGGTGCCGAACGACGGGAAAGCGGCTGCGGCGGAGATGAAGGCTTCGTAGGTGTAGAAGCCGCTGGCCGGGCACTGCGAGTTGTCGCGGTTGGGCAGCATGGAGTCGTACACCGACTGCGTGATGACCGAGCCCACGCCCTGCGCCGCGGCGCCGCCCACCGCCACGGCGAGCAGGAGCGCGGCCGCGCACACGGCGAGCTCAGCGAACCTCGCCATGCTAGCAAAACTATCTCCCTTTCAGCTCCCTTGCGCCTACGAGAGCTGTGTAGTGTAGGTACGAATGCGATGCCTGTGTGATGAATCTGCTGGCCGAGTTCGGTATTTATAGCTGCTCCTCTCGGGTTGCCGTGGCGGTGACGATGCACGGCTAGTGGCGCCTTGCGCGCTTCTAGTCGCGCGTACTTTTCCACGGTGCGCTGGCGATCTTTGCAGCGGAGAAAATCGGTGACAGGAGGATGGATCGGGCATGTTATCGCTCGCGTAGTCGTATGGATGCGGCGCCCCCGTAGGCATGTACAGTATAGTACACAACTACACATCAACGTACGGGATTATTCCACACATCTCCACAAACCAGTTCGGTTGAGGGCGTTGGCGATACGCGCGGACTTCCTGGGAAAGTAGGCACACGCATCTTTCCCTTTCCCCGCTACGGTAGGCACACGCATCTTTCCCTGCTGCTACTATACTCTGCCTGTAGTTGTACTACTCCTTGACTCCTTGTTTCCTTGGTGAGCTACGGTGCCGTGCGCCCGTGCCTCGCGTTGGTCAGCATTGCACAGCGCATGGATAGAACTACGACCTACGAGAGGGCTGAAAGAAAAGCTTCTACGTCGGCGGCGGTTTACAAACAATCTAATTAACTCGTGAAAATTTCAACTCAGAGTGGTCTACGATTATTTCCGCTTAAGGCCCAGTTCGTTTTCTCTAGATCTAATACAGACTTGGAACAGACCCGGGCGTGGATTGGGTTGATCCCATCCTTCCACCCAATCCCCAAACAACCAAGTTAATCCATTCCTCTAATCCATGTATGTGTTTCCGGGCCGTTCGATTAATCCATGTTTCCGATCTTTGTGTCGCCCCGTCACCCTTCACTATGTCTGTCTCTCACGTCCTCGAAGAATTTCCCGGGTTGTGTGGCGATAAAAAAAATCCAGACCAATTGAGAAGGGGTTGGATGGAATGGACTGGGCTGTAATCCCGTCGGGGTTTAAACGAAGACCAATTCTTGGTGGACTGGAAATATTATCTCGTGAGGCTAGATTGGGTTGGATCGGACCGCAATTCAGATCAATCCAGGTCTACAGTGGATGAACCGAACGAGGCCTAACCAAATTTCAACCTAGAACCATTGATATGTTCTATGATTATTGACGCGGCGTACTGCGGGCTGGCAGGACAGGACACAGAGCCGCCCTAACCAGAGTTCGGAGAGTCCTTCCCGGCAGTGCCGGCCATTGCTAGCCTTGATCTGAACGCGGCACCAGTTGGCCACGGCGGCTCGTCATCTAGCAGCAAAACCTCGCAGACCGTGCCTTCCTGTAGCATGTCCGCTCCCCACAAAACCTGTTCACTGATAATGCCGGCCCCAACTTCGACTACCCAGGTATGATCCTAGTCTAGTCCTTAATCAAGTCATCGCCGTATCGTATGTGAAAAACCTTTGCAATTGCCCATAGACATTTTGGCGAGCATCTGTTTGAGAGTAATCGTAATGAGAACTCTCTTATGAAAAGATGGGCATTAATCTCCGAACAATGCAACAAGTTTTGTGCTTCATATGACCATGTCAAGGAAAGGCCCGTGAGTGGCATTGGTGTCCAAAACATAGTATGTTACTTAAACCATTTCTTGTGTTTTCATTCATACCTTATTTGTACCGTTCAAACATAAAACTTGTTGTGTAGGTGCGGAAAGCTTTGGAATAGTACTTCAAGACATGCCACAAGATAAAACCTTTCACAACGTCTCATTGTTGGAGAAAGCTTATAGATTACGAGAAATGGAAGAAGCTCTATGCGGGAAGTGCAAAGGGAGGAGAGTCAGTAGTCATCATCGATGTTGAAGCGCCAACCCAAAGTGGGGGTAGTAAAACGACAAGGCCGAGGGGAAGGACAAACACCAAGCTAGATGCCAAGCGCGAAGCTTCGTCACTTGCTATCCAAGATATGTTGAAAGAGTTGATAGGCGAGAAGGAGGTGTCCACGAACAAGAGGGAAGAGCAAAAACACAAGGATATGGAGGATGCAACCAAGAACTACTATGAGATGCAGACGAAGCGCCTCGTGATAGAAAATATCAATGCCTAGTCAAGAGCAAGAAAGATAGATCTCAAGAAAAAGAAAGTCGAGCTCTCCATATCCGTCGAAGAAAATCGGATCTTGGTCACAGATCTCACCGACATGGATCCAATTCAGCGGGCTTGGTTTGAGAAGAAGAGGAAGATAATCTTTGATTTAGATGCTTGATCGCTCGATCTTTTTTATGTTTGTGTGTATGTATGAACTATGTGTAGTGTCACTTTGGGTATGCTGGATAGAGGCAGCTGGACTGGTATCAGGTGGTCCTAATTTGATGCAAATTTGATATCAACTTGCATCCTATATTTATTGAATTATATCAAATTCTATTTAGAAAAATTGGGTGACCGGACAAAATGGACGGCACCATTCGCTGCACCGGTCTAGTCTGCGCGGACAATGGCCTGGGACGTGTCCTCCCAACCGGCAAATGAACCAAACCGCTCAAAAGGCATGTTGGAGATGCCCTGACCTAGCAGCACCCCCACGGGCCCGAGAGAGGAGGTCAAGGACAGGTCGATCTAGATCTTTTTCCTTTTTATTCTTTCCACTCTATATGTATTGATTAAGCCAGGGGTAAACTGATCCAGGAAAACTATTTTTGAGGGGAAGAGCTAACGGAATTGGCGGTACAGGTCAACCGAAATTTTGTACTCCCTCCTGTCTCAATAAATGGAGTCGTTAGATTTTGATGTATGTAGCACTAAAACATGAATAGATAGATCCGAATATAGACAAGTCTAAGTCCATTAATTTGGATCGGAAAGAATTCATGTTCCGAATACGTGTTCCAGAAGGCTCCGCCGACGAACTTCTATGAACGCATCATGCTTGAAGATTTCTAGATTGGAAGGAATTCAGTTGTGCACATCCATGATTTTTCCAACCGTTTAATTTTGGAAGGAGCGTTGCGAAGCTTGAATATCTGTTACCATCATGTGTCATGTCTTTGATGATCCATGGTGAAGTAATGTCACAAAAGTAGTGACATGAAGGCTATCGATGGTGTTTTGAGTCTCTGTGGCGATGAGGAACTGGCTTGGTGATCTGGGACTGGCAGCAATGACTGTTAGTGGGGGCGATAACACATGAGAAGTTCATAGTTTGACCATGTAGGATGAAAATCCAAGATCTAGCCTTAATTGGTTGTGCTTGACAATGGCCTTGTTGAAGGCATTGTTTTGTGAGCGAGAATTTTCTTCAGGGTCAAAACCTATGATCTTTGATCGGATGATGATGGCGCTTATGCATTGTTTCCTTCTTAAAGACGTCTCTATTTGAGATTTTGGACTTCTGATGTTGTTTTGGTGGTGTTAGTGTCGCTGCTACAAGAATTTCATTGCTATAGCAGAACTTCTAAAATTCTTTATGGTGTTTTTATTTAAATCCTAAGCTACGTGCATCCGTAATGCCTAGGGCAATACGTTGTTATAGAGACTGGGTGTAATTGGTATCTTCACGATAATAATATATGCTCTTTATCAAAAAATAATAATTTGGATCGGGAGTAACAAACTGGGGGCGGGGGGATTTTTCCCAGGTGAAAAAAGAAAGTGAAATTTAAGTACGACCTAAAGGCTAGATGACCGGACGTCCGTCCATCAAGGTCGACTTGTAATTTAACCCTTGCAGTTCCTAAAAATCAACCCGTAGTCTCACCAGCGCGAGGTCTCTGCACTCACTTTACTCTTCCCACACCGGCGTGAGTCCACCGCGCCGCCCCTGCTCCTCTCTCACCAGGAGTGTGCGCATATGTTGGGTTTAAACATGATGGCATCTTTACTATTAAAAAGAAGTTGGTGTTGGTAGGTTGCACTTTGACACTTTGACATCAAACACAGAAACGATCAGGACAATACAATCTATATCCGACGGTACGATGAGTCCTCACACTACTTGTCTAAGTTAATTACACTTTCTGCCACCCCTAAGTGGAAAGTTCCTTTCATCGACATCGCACGTCAACCCCGCGGTCCACTCCAACAACGAAGCGTTTTCCATGCCCGGGGTCTGCCCCGCACAACCGCATCCTCCTCCCATCACCATCGCCGCCACACTCTCATCCCCATCTCCCCTCGATCCCCGTCTACACCGCCCCCGGATCCCCGTCTCCACCGCCGCCCCCTCGATCCCCAACACCAACACAGCCCCATGATGCTCCTCCTCCAGGTGTCTGAGATCGTGCAGGGCCGGCTGGGGAGCTGCGTCCGGCAGAGGCAGGTGACCATGATGTGCGTCGCGCCCTTGCCGGCACTCGAAGACGGCGACGCGTCCACGATCTGTACGTTGCTCTCACGGAAGCAGGATGGGAATGCCCTCATGGCTCACGTGTAGGCCCCGGCTCAAATCAATGGGAAGATCCCTACGC
Organism: Avena longiglumis; assembly: GCA_030063025.1. Lineage (NCBI taxonomy): Eukaryota > Viridiplantae > Streptophyta > Magnoliopsida > Poales > Poaceae > Avena > Avena longiglumis. The sequence goes on along the minus strand of CP125974.1, from coordinate 445,903,911 downwards.
ATGTACAAGATAGCCTGGTGTTGGTACAACACCAACATTCTGCTGGAGATCCATGTAAACATCCGGCCACCGGTGATGAAGAATCTTTTTTTTCTAATAGCCCCATTAAACCGGCTATGTACACACACTTATTTTTCTAATAAGGACACTATGCTCTGTGACTAGGACAATAATCGGAAGATATGTATATGGTTATCAATTGTTGCATACTATCATGTTCGTGTATCTGACTGAAATAAGATTTTTGCAATGAAACAAGCTCTTAATGTACATTCTCTATTGCCTCTCTGAATCTTCTTGATCTCCATGTTAATTATGTAGTTCTCTAACACGATCGGCGTGTGCAGGCATTGTATTTGCTGATAAAGGACGATGGTGCCATGAAGCTTCACTCGAACATGGGTGCCCCCTCGGGACTATAGCATCCAGGTGACGCGTCGAGCAAGGTGTTCGGCAACATCACCATTAGGAATGTACATTAGGAATGGAAGATGCACATTAGGAATGTATGGGCCCTAAATTTTTCATTGCGTTTTTTTTCTGTACACCGCCACTGCTCACTACGTCAGTCGGAGACCTCCTTCCTCGTCGCCTCCAGCACCACCATCCTCTGTGCAGTCAGAATCTATAAAGTGAAGTGTAATACGCACAAATTGATAACGATTCTCATCAGCCGTTGCTCTTTAGGTAAATGCTTCTACTTTCTAACCAATTTATTCTGTTGGTGTCATGTGATTCCCCACAAGTTCAAGAAGGAAAATTTGTAACATGATTCTGTTGGTGTCATGTGATTCCCCACAAGTTCAAGAAGGGAAATTTGTAACATGATTCTGTTGGTGTCATGTGATTCCCCATAAGTTCAAGAAGGGAGATTTGTAACATGATTCGTTGCTTTTGACAGCTTCAGGGATGACGATAGCATTGGGGGATATAGATGGCATGAGATCCTTAGCTGCCCTGTGTTACTCTCTCTACAAGGTGATGTACAATATCTCCCATTCAGTGCTTGGTTTGCTAGATTAGTTCGCCATGTGCTTAAGGGATTCTTAGATGGAGATGGCATACATTCCTTAATTGTTTCAGGTGTAAAAAAATCCAAGTTAATTTGCGTCTTTTCGGTGATTTGTTAGTAGACTAACAGTCAAGTTGCATGATGAAAAGAGAGATGTTTTATAAGTAGTCTAGACTATTGCATTTATTATATCATTAACTGGAAGTTTAGTGGTGTTAACTGAAATTGTTCTAGCATGTCCAGTCTGGGAGCACATGACCGCCATGTGAGTGTTCTTCCTACTTCTCAAATATTATTGTGAAATGCAGTGCAAAAATGCTTGTGAATACAGATTAGAAAAAATGTACAGTTAAGAGGGTCAAGCTGCTGATATATTAACACCTGAATTAAAAAAGGAATGGTTCAAAGGTAATGATCATGTTAAATGTTAATTGTTTAGGCAGCTTGTAGCTTCATTGGATTCAAAAGTGCATTTGGTCACTGTGATTTCACAATTCCATTTTATTCATTTTTGGGTAGATTCTATATTTCTGGCTATACCTGCTCATTTACCATGTTTAACTTCCATGTTATATCTCGCTATGAAAAGAAGTAGTAGTACTCTTGATTCTCGAATATTTAGTGTTGACAGTCAACTAACTAAACTCATAAATGTTATGATAAAAGAGTTGAAGGCCTCTCTTCCTATAGGCCCCAATGAAAAAATGTTAATTGCTTATTTTTCTGAAAGTTAGCAGGTGTAGATCTGATGTTGCAGCGTTGGTAATATGATTCTTTCTCAAAATCAATCTATTTACTTAAAGTTCTTCATGAAATTTCTTTAGATATAGCATTGAAAAGAAAATCTAACCCAATCCATTTTGTTCTGTTGCAACTTTCTTACTTGGATTTGGTGAAATACATGATGGATGATGTCAAACTATTCAAGTCATTCCTCAGAATTACACTAACATGTGTGAAAAGTGTTGGTACCCTCGCATTGAGGGGGGCCATCTCATAGTCGCAAAAAACTTGGAAGTGGAAGGGTCGATCCCTGGGCCGGATGTCGAGAGCATCGCCGCCAATGGATGTCCCGTCGCGGTATCTCTGGCGGTCGAGGTCATGCTTGCGTGCGGCGGGGCGGTCGTCGCCCTCGATTCTACTAATGATGATGACACGACGGACCGCCTACCACTGTCTTGTCCTACTACAAGCTCCGATGTGCCCGACCTCGAGAATTGTCGTCCCTAACCGAGCTTATCCACCGTCTCCATGCCGGCCTCCTCCATGTATAGGATCCGGCCCTCTTGACCTCGAGCAACTCCGGCGCAAGCCCATCCCATCCAGGTGAGTTCCGGCCCTGTAGTGCTTCCTTTCAAAGGTGCAACTGTTGCAAGATGCATCAAGCTGCTCCTCCACGCCCCTCACTGCTTGAAGGTAATATGATCCTACTACTTTGACAGGATCACCTCTTGTAGATAGCATGCAAAGACACCATTGAGTGAAATGAAAACAATATGGACATTATATGCATCTACAGAACAACAATTGAAGAAGTATTTATGTGGACATCGTTGTCTCATCTAAACTTGATTGGAGTTTTTTGTGACAGTAGTCCAATTTAGAATTTTAGCAATTAATGAAAAAAATTATAACAAACGAAATTGAATGATTATATATATCTTTGGTTGTGGCATGTTCGTACTATTATTACCATTAATTTTTCACCAAGGATTACCAATCCAGCTATTACAGGAGAGGTTTAGGATGGTGAATTTTATTCATGAAAAAAACGGATCCTAGATGAAAGATTTTGATGAGTCTAATCCCACTGTATTTTCTGAATTGTTATGTAAATTCCAGTCACTCTTTCTTTTCCCAACACTAACAAATGTTCACTCTGTATGTAAATTGGGTATTGCCAATCAAAATATCTTTAAATTATTTAGCAAACATTTGTGCTGGTAGGCAGTCTCTGTTCCAAAACAAATTCAATATGAGTAATCCAAGCATCTGTGTTGTTATGTAGTCTCTGGTTCTGACTCACCTGTGAACTCTGAAGGGAAGCTGCATCCCATGCTTAGTGTCTATGATGAAAGCAGAGTGCATGTGGAAGGAGCACTGGCCGCTGCGCCGTAGCTGACTCTATTACTTTTGATTATGAAAATGCTAAGGTCATGAAGTAGCATTTTATTGGAGCACCACATTGGCTTTTGGTGCAAAGCTAAATAGTTGGATCTGTGCTACTCAAAAGCCCATATGCGAAAAATAGGAACATCATGCACTCCTACACCACCAGTTGTGGTTAAAAAAGATAGGATTTGGTCTTCAACACATCTCTTTCTGCTCTTAGCTATGGTTGTGAGATTATTTGTTTCTGCAACTGCCTCTGATCCAAATAAATTGACCAAGATATTTCTAAATACGGATGTACCCTATACATATTTTATTGCTATTGCCTCTGATTGATTAGCCGAATTGGCTTGAATGGTACATCTTATATGTAGAAATTCAGTTCTATATGTTGTACGTGGTTTTTGCAACAGTAATTAATAGACTTTTTTTAGAGAAGTAATTAATAGACTTGTGCGGATGGTCGTGCTGATAGTTTTTGGTCTGAATTCACAGAAGGACATAAGGTACAGTTCAAATCCGGAAGAGCAAGAAGAACTCATACAGTCAAGAAATACTCTAACAACAAAAATGAATCATACTACTCTTTTTCCACATGTAGTTACTACATGGACCATTTCTCTCTCTTGTAAATATCCATGTATGATTCCACTTTCTTTTAAGATAACTACAATGCTCAGTGTTTGAAATTCGGTGTCGATAGCTCTGGTATTGTTTCTCGATAAAAGCTTGTTTAGCAGGGTTGGAAGAGGATTGAAAGGGATTGGGTTGATTAAATCCCAACAAAGTCAAAATTCCACCTAATCCACCTCATTCCACTCCAATACTCTTGAGGCCCTGTTCGGTTAATCCAACTAGGATATTGGATTGGATTGGATTGGAGAGGATTAGGAAGGATTTTGACTTACATGGGATCTAATCAAAGTCAGTCCATCCTAATCCTACACTAACCGAACATGGCCTGAGGAGAGTATTAACCGAACATAGCCTATGACCATATATGATGTATCATGAGCACATCTCTATTATTGGAAATTCATGCTCTCACGCCAAGATTTGGTGATCTTTACATATGAGTCAAGTGTCCGCGTGTCATGTTCCTGCTATTATTATTTTTCTCCCGCACTAGCACGATGAGTGATTATTGGAGTAAGGAATTGTAACATGTACACATGACGCATAGCCTGATATTAAAACAACTAAGGTCATCTTTATTGAAATGTACAGGCTTTGATATATTAATAAAACATATAAGGGACATGGCAAGACCTCTTTCTCAAGTAAATCTGCACGGGACGACGAGTTAGAGTGGAAACTTGTGTAGTGATAATAAAAAATGGTATATGCATGCGTGAGTGACTGGGTTTTTGAGGAAATGTAACATTAGCATCATCACTGGCTACGCGCTATACAACTTTTGTGGACATGATTTTAAATGTCCGAAGACGAAAGGAATCTTTAAAAGGTGTAGGGTGAGTAATTGGAAGCAAATCACATTTTAGTCATATGTTTTGCATATGGGGTTAATTAAAATGTTCTGGTCAATGTATCTAGGTCTAATGTTTGTTCATTCGTAGCAACGCACGGGCACTTAACTAGTGTCGTGTAGTGCAAGGACTCCATCCTAGTCCTATATATATACTTGTAAAACCCCTTGTAAACCCTAGTCCGAAAATATAAAAAGCAATACAAGATCCTGGTCCGACAAGGGCCAGTTGCAAACCAATCCGTGTTTTGTGCCGCGTGCGTGAGTAGTGTTCTTCCTCTGGTAAATTTCTTGTGCATGTATCGATCGGATTTGTCAGTTGGTATCAGAGCCGAGGTATTGCGTTCGTGATCCTCGGAAAGAACACGAGAGGTCATGGTGTTGGTGGTGCGCAAGGAAGGGGGAGTAGCGAGGTGGCTGCAGCGCCGAAAGAACGGGCGACGGTGGGGGCGGCTCTATACCCCTACCTAGATAGTACGGACTACGCCCTCTGGGCGATAAACATGGAGGTTTCCATGGAAGCGCAGGAGAACTGGGAAGCAGTAGATCCCGATGGCGCTGAGTATGTCAAGGGTGGGCCAAAGTATGTGAAGGATCGTCAAGCCCTAACTGCTCTATACTCCATGGTACCTCGGGACGTCATGCAACATCTAGTTGGAAAGAAAACGACGAAAAAGGCATGGGTTGCGATCAAGGTACTGCATGAGGGCCATGATCGAGTAAAACGGGCGCATCTCCAATCTCTGATGAAGGGCTATGAAAATCTGAGCATGGAATCTGAAGAAAGCATAGATCAGTTCTCAGCTTGGGTTGTTGCCATGGTGAATTCAATCCGTGGTTATGGAGAGAAGCTGGAAGATGTGTCAGTAGTAAGTCGGTTCTTGCGTGTAGCCCCAACACTCTATATACAGATCGTTACGTCAATTAAGCAGTGTGTGGATCTGAAGACTCTCACAATAGAAGATCTAGTCATCCGATTCAAAGCTCATGACACAAGGGTTCACATGAGTATGAATGATTCAGAGGAAGGTGAACAACTGATGCTCACAAATCATCAGTGGGAGTCCTGGTCGAGAGAAAAGCAGGGCAGCTCAAGTAACAATTCAGGCAAGAATGGCAAAAGGCAGTGGAAGCCCAAAGCACCCAAGAAAGGCAACGGAGAGCAAGAGGAGAGCGCAACTCAGCCAAAAAGAAAATTTGACATCAAGAAAGTAAAGTGTCACAATTGTGGTATTTATGGCCACTTCAAGTCTAACTGTCAAAATCCCATACAAGAGAGAGCTTTGGTTGCTGAAAAGGGTGATGATCATGATGGTCTGATGATGATGGAAGTGTGCGAATTACAGGAGGAGGGAGTGAAACCTTCGGAGGCACAAGTTGCAGGAACGGTCACCCTTGTCGAAGAAAAAGTATATCTTCATGACAGGAAGAGAGGGCAGGACCGGCAGCAGTATTTGGTACCTAGATACTAGCGCCAGTAATCACATGATCGAGGATAAGTATCAATTTGTTGAACTATATCCCATGGTAGGAGTAATAGTGCGCTTCGGTGATGGAACGACCATTGAAATTGCTGGATGAGGTACAGTTCTGTTTGTTTCAAGTAGTGGTCATCATAAGGTGTTAACCGATGTGTACTATATACCCAAGCTCAAGAGCAACATCATAAGTATAGGTCATCTTGAAGAATGAGGGTGCAAGATTGTGCTTGAAAATGGATATCTATGGGGGTATGATAAGCAGAGGAACTTGTTGTTGAAAGTAAAAAGGGCAAGGAATAGGATGTACATCCTTGATGTAGCACGTGCTGATCCAGTTTGTCTCCTGGCCAATATGCAAGAATTGGCATGGAAGTGGCATGCTCGCTTTGGGCATCTAAATTTTTTCAAGCACTACGCCAACTTGGGCTGAAGAACATGGTGAGAGCACTACCTTGTGTAGATCATGCACAACAGGTGTGTGATGGGTGTCTTATTGGAAATCAAAGAAGAGCACCTTTCCCTCGAGAAGCCATATTCAGAGCAAACAAACTTTTAGAACTCATGCATGGTGATTTGTGTGGACCTGTCACACCCGCGACTCCGACGGAAATAAGTACTTTCTACTAGTTGTTGATGACTTCAGCAGGTACATGTGGATTGTGCTGATAAAAACCAAGGATCAAGCTCTTGATGCGTTCAAGAAAATTAAAACTGCAGTGGAGGTCGAAGAAGAAGAAAAGCTGAAGGCGTTCCACACGGATCGGGAAGGTGAATTCACGTGAAATGAGTTCAACTCATACTGCAAAGCACATGGCATCAAACGGTTCCTGAATGCTCCATATTCCCCACAGCAAAATAGAGTAGTGGAGCGCAGAAATCAAACTATAGTTTCCATGGTGGAAGTATGATGAAGAGCAAAAGGGTTCTTGGAAGGTTTTGGGGAAAAGCTGTGATGACGGCAGTCTATCTTCTCAATAGAGCACCTACAAAACGTGTTGAAGGGATTACACCGTATGAGGCATGGTGCGGGTGTAAGCCTAGTGTTGATCATCTTCGCACGTTTGGTTGCGTAGCACATGTAAAGACAGTTGGAGGACATGTTGGCAAGTTAGCAGATCGCAACACAGTGATGATTATGATTGGATACTAGTCCGGTTCAAAGGCATACCGTGCTAACAATCCCTCTACCAAGAAGGTGTGCGTAACGCGTGATGTAGTCTTTGAGGAGCACATGTCATGGAATTGGGATGCAGCAGATCTGAATCAGTCTAACTCTAATAAAATATTTCATGTTGTGTATAGCTATGTTGAATAGGCGGAGCGTTGAAGGGAATATGCCCTGAGAGGCAATAATAAAGTGTTTATTATGTGTATTCCAAGTATATGATAGATGTTTATTTTGCATGCTATAATTGTATTAATACGGAAATGTTAATACATGTGTGTTTAATAAACAAACAGAAAGTTCCTAGTTATGCCTCTCTCATAAACTAGTTCGTTGATTAACAAGATGATCACAGTTTCCTGATCATAGACATTGGATGTTGTTAATAACGAGATCACAACATTAGTGTAATGATATGATGAACATTCATCTGAAGTATAGCATTACGATCAAAGTTATTGAGTTTATATTTATATAAACAACTTATGGAGTGATCATAATCCTTAGACCATGAGATCATGCCAATCACTAACACCGGAAAGTTTCTTGTTGACATCAAACGTCACACCGTAACTGGGTGATTATAAAGATGGCTTCAAAGCTACTAAAGTGTTATGTCGAGAATCATGGATCAAGAGTGGAATTTGTTCATCCCGATGACGGATAGATATACTCTGGGCCCTCTCGGTGATATCACATTGGTTAGCTTGCAAGCAAGTGATTTGATCACTAGAATGTTATATCACGGGAACAAGAAAAGAGTGCATGTCAGTAACGAGATCAAACTAGGTATGGAGATACCGATGATCGAATCTCGGACATGTAATATATCGTGAAACAAAGGGATTAAGATACAAGCGGAAAAGGTTCCGACGATCATAGGAAAAAGTCATCGTTGAATGTGTGGGAGTCAATATGGATCTCCAGGTCCCGCTACTGATTATTGATCGGATAAGAGTCTCGATCATGTCCGCATTATTCGCGAACACACTTAAGGGACACTGACATCCAGTTGGAGCAAATGTTTCATGCTAGAGAGAATGACAACCGCAGGAATTTATTTCACTAGATACCGAAACAGGTTTTCGGGTGAAATTGCATAAAGTGGTTTTCCATGTGAAATAGAATTCTAGCAAGGGGTTATATGTGAATGTTTGTCATTAAAGTAATTGACAAAAGTTTGAATAAATAAAAGAGTTTTATTTAATGAGAGTTTGCATTAAATTTGGTGGAAAATTTAATAGCAAAGTTTGAGTGGGATTTTGAGTGGAGGAAATTGAAAGGGTTTTTGTGAGTGGAGTGTCCACCCACATGAAGAGGGGAGGGCAAGGGGGAAGCCCCCATGCGCCAGCCACCCTCTTGGGGTTGCCCCTCTCCTATAAAAGGCACCCCCTCCTCACTTCTCACTCACATCTCCTCGTGAAGGATCTCTCTCCCCCTCTAGAATTTATCCCCCATGGTCTCGGACTGGCGAGATACATGTTCTTGGTGGCTATTCGGCAAGAAAGGTTTGTGCTTCCGCTGCATCGCTGGAGCGAGGAGGCGGAGGTTGCTCGGTGTCTTGTATGTGTGTACGAGAACGGATGCGCTGCTGCTTTGCGGTGCTAGGACTTGCTCTCGATCTTGAGATCGACAAGAGATCGTCTACATCAACCACGAGTTCAACTCGTTAAGCTTTGTCGGTCTTCAAGGGTATGTTCTCTACGGATGTGCATCCGCCCGTTGTTTGTATCTAGTAGATAGATCTTGGTACATAGTTCCCATCGTAGGAAATTTTTTGTTTTCTATGCTGCGAACCCTACAGTGGTATCAGAGCCAGATCTATGCGTAGATGCTTTAAACGGGTAGTACATATATGAGTATGTGGGCGATGATGATCATGTTGTTACTGCTTAGTTGTAATTTTGGATATTGGTGGCATAGTGGGATGAAGCGGCCCGGACAAACTTTACATGTCCTCGCACATGAGACCTGTTCCATGCTTGACATGCAACTAGTTTGCATAAGTGGCTAGCGGGTGTCCGTCTCTCCTACTATAGTCAATATCTATTTTGCAACGAGTTGTCAATAATTTGGTTATCCTCGTTGTGGTTCATGTTCGTAGGTAAGAACGGTTCTATCTTCGAAAGCCCTAAGCCACGTAAAACTTGCAATGGATAAATTAGAGGCATCTAGTTTAGATTGTTGCTGGGCTAGTGTTATAATATGGTGATGCTGTAAGTAGAAGTATGAGATGATACTCTTACAACACACATAGCGTGTAAGTTCCATAGACCTTGGACTTACACATAAAGGTATGATAGTGATCATGCCACGGTGCACATGATAGAGATCATATGCGGGAACCATATCATTTCACTAATAAACATGTGATGTTTGATAGCATCTTATATTGCTTGTTTAGCACTTTATTAGCATAATAAGATGATCCCTCATTTAAATATCAAGATAAGAATGTGTTCTTCCTTTAGTATGAACCGATTGTGTTTTCATCGCTCCAAGACATCACGTGATGATCGGGTGTTCTTGGATCCACGACCATATATCGGGTGTAAGACAGTTACACATGCGAATACTAAGGTTCTAACTTGGCGAGCCTAGCATGTACATACATGGCATCGGAACACGGACCGAAAGGTTAAGCATGAGTCATATAGTAGATATGATGCCCATTTGATGCTCGCCTTTGAAGCTACACCGACTCACGTGATGATCGGACTTAGTGTAGTGGATTTGGTTCATGTAATCACAAAAAAGGCACGAGGGATGTCGTTTTTGAGTGGGAGTTCATTCGTAATGTGGATTAGTTGAACTCAATCTATCATAAACTTAGTCTAAACTTTACAAATTCTGTTGTAGATGGCACCACCTGCTTTTAATTTCAATGTGTTCATGGAGAAAGAGAAACTTGCAATGAACGGTAGCAACTTTACCAAATGGGCCATGAATTTGAGGATTCTCCTCTCTGCTGCACAAAAGCAATATGTGCTAGAAGCGCCGCTAGGCCCCCCACCTTTTGAGGATTCCCCTGACGAGGAAAAGAATGTCTATCAGACTCGTCAGGAGGACCACAACTTAGTTCATTGCGGCATATTTTATGGGCTAGAGCCGAAACTTCAAAAGCGTTTTGAAAACGGCAATGCATTTGATACAATGGGTGAGTTGAAAATGATTTTCGACACACATGCTACTGTAGAGAGCTAAAATGCTTCAGAAAAGTTCTTTAGCTGCATGATGGAAGAGCACAGCTCCGTTAGTGAGCATGTACTCAAGATGTCGGGTAACGCCGATAAGCTTGTATCCTTGGGAATATTGATTCCCATTGGCTTAGGCATCCATCGTGTTCTGCAGTCTCTGCCACCTAGCTATAAGAGCTTCGTGATGAACTATAATATGCAAGGCATGAAGAAGTCTCTCCCCGAGCTTCTGTCAATGCTTAAAACTGCAGAAGTGGAGATCAAAAAGGAACATCAAGTGTTGATGATCAATAAGAACACTGGTTTCAAGAAAGACAAGAAGGTAAAACGGAAGGGAAGTAAGGGCAGCAAGCCGGTTGCCGTGCCTAAAAAGAAACCCCGAGTTTGCCATAAGTCTGATACCGAGTGCTACTATTGTAAGGGGACTGGCCACTGGAAGCGCAATTGCCCCAAGTATTTGGCAGAAAAGAAGGCCGGCAAGGCAAACAAAGGTATATATGATATACATGTTATTGATGTGTACTTGACTAGTGCTCGCAGTAGCACCTGGGTATTTTATACCGGTTCAGTTGCTAATATTTTTAACTCGAATCAGGGGCTGCGGAACAAGCGACCGCTAGCAAGGGGTGAGGTCAAGATGCGTGTTGGCAATGGATCAAGCGTTGATGTGATCGCCGTCGGAACGCTGCCTCTCCATTTGCCATCGGAATTAGTAATAAACTTGAAGAATTGTTATCTGGTGCCAACACTAAGAATGAACATTGTATCTGGATCGTGTTTGATGCAAAGTGGTTATTCATTTAAATCCGAGAACAATGGTTGTTCTATTTATATGAATGAAATATTTTATGGTCATGCATCGATGATGAATGGTTTATTTCTTTTGGATCTCGATAATAATGTTACACATATTCATAATGTTGATGCTAAAAGAATTAAACTAAATGATGATATATCCGCATATATATAGCATTGCCGTCTAGGTCATATTGGCGTTAAACGCATGAAGAAGCTCCATTTGGATGGACTTTTGAAATCACTTGATTTCGAATCATTTGATACATGTGAGTCATGCCTCATGGGCAAGATGACTAGAACTCCGTTTTCCGGTTCAATGGAACGAGCGACAGATTTATTGGAAATCATACATTCTGATGTATGTGGTCCAATGAGTGTGTCGGTGCGAGGTGGATATCGTTATTTTGTTACTTTCACGGATGATTTGAGTAGATACGTTTATATCTACTTGATGAAACACAAGTCTGAAACATTTGAAAAGTTCAAGGAATTTTAGAATGAAGTGGAAAATCATCGTAATAGAAAGATCAAATTTCTACGGTCCGACCGTGGAGGTGAGTATCTAAGTTACGAGTTTAGCACTCGCATGAAAGAGTGTGGAATTGTTTCACAACTCACACCTGCCGGAACACCACAGCGAAATGGTGTGTCGGAACTTCGTAATCGTACTTCATTAGATATGGTTCGATCTATGATGTCTCTAACGGACTTGCCGTTGTCATTTTGGGGTTATGCACTAGAAACTGCTGCATTCACTTTAAATTGGGCACCATCTAAATCCGTTGAAAAGACACCGTATGAACTATGGTTTGGAAACAAACCTAAGCTATCATTTCTTAAAGTTTGGGGATGCGATGTTTATGTGAAGAAACTTCAACCGGATAAACTCGAACCCAAAGCGGAAAAATGCGTCTTCATAGGATACCCTAAGGAAACTATTGGGTATTCCTTCTATCACAGATCCGAGGGCAAGGTTTTTGTTGCCAAGAATGGATCCTTTCTAGAGAATGATTTTCTCATGAAAGGTGTGAGTATTCGGAAGGTAGAATTCGAAGAGGTTATTGAACCTTCTCTTCAAAGTATGGAGAGTAGCTCAGTGTCGAAAGTCGTTCCGGAGTTGGCTTCACCAGTTGAAGAAGGAACTAATGATAATGATCATGATACTCCGAAAGAGAGTACTACCGAACCTCGTAGGTCTTGCAGGACGCGTGCAGCTCCCGAGCTGTACGGAAATCTTGTCATGAATTTCATGGTTGATGAAAATGATGACCCATGCGACGTATGAAGAAGCGATGATGAGCCCGGATTCCAACAAATGGTTAGAAGCCATGAAATCCGAGATGGAATCCATGTATGAAAATCAAGTTTGGAACTTGGTGGACTTACCTCACGACCGAAAGGCCATGGAGAACAAATGGATTTTCAAAAGGAAAACCGATGTTGATGGTAATGTGATCGTCTATAAAGCTCGACTTGTCACAAAGGGGTTTCGACAAATTCAAGGAGTTAACTACGATGAGACATTCTCTCCCGTAGCGATGCTAAAATCAGTTAGGATTATGTTAACAATTGCTGCATATTTCGATTATGAGATATGGTAGATGGATGTCAAAACCGCGTTTCTCAATGGTAATATTGAAGAAGAGTTGTATATGATACAACCAAAGGGTTTGTCGATCCTAAGGATGCTAACAAGGTGTGCAAGCTTCAGCGATCCATCTATGGATTGAAGCAAGCATCACGAAGTTGGAATCTCCGCTTTGATGAGGTGAAAAAAAGAGTTTGGATTTGTCCAAACTTATGGAGAAGCTTGTATTTACAAGAAAGTGAGTGGGAGCAATGTGGCATTTCTGATACTATATGTGGATGACATATTATTGATCGGAAATGATATAGATCTTTTAAACAGTGTTAAAAGTTATCTAAACAGCAAATTTTCAATGAAGGACCTAGGTGAAGCGTCATACATATTAGGCATAAAGATCTATAGAGATAGATCTAGGCGCCTAATAGGGCTATCACAAAGTACATACCTTGATAAGATTTTAAAGAAGTTTAAAATGGAAGATAGTAAGAAGGGGTTCTTACCTATGACACAAGGCACGACATTGAGTAAGACTCAAAGTCCGGCTACGGCGGAAGAAAGAGATAAAATGGACAAAGTCCCCTATGCTTCAGCCATAGGCTCTATAATGTACGCCATGCTATGTACAAGACAGGATGTTGCACATGCTATTAGTTTGACTAGTAGGTACCAATCGAATATAGGTTCGGAACACTGGAAAGCGGTCAAGAATATCCTTAAGTACTTGCAAAGAACTAAGGATATGTTTCTTGTATACGGAGGTGAAGAAGAGCTCATCGCTAAGTGTTATGTCGACGCTAGATTTGACACCGATCCGGATGACTCTAAGTCTCAATCCGCATACGTATTTCTCATAAATAGCGGAGCGGTTAGTTGGAGGATCTCCAAACAACCTGTGGTGGCGGGATCAATGACGGAGGCCGAATATGTTGCTGCTTCGGAAGCGGCTCAGGAAGCAGTTTGGATGAAGGAGTTCATATCCGAACTAGGTGTGGTTGCAAACGCGTTAGACCCAATGGTGATCTATTGTGACAATAATGGTGCCATTGCCAATGCCAAAGAGCCAAGGTCTCATAAGCATTCCAAGCATATTAAGCGCCGGTTTCACTCCATCCGCGAGCATGTCAAGGATGGAGATATAAAGATTTGTAAAGTACATACGGATCTCAATGTAGCAGATCCGTTGACTAAAACTCTCCCTAGAGCAAAACATGATCTACACCAGAACTCCATGGGTGTTAGATACATCACTATGTAACTAGATTATTGTCTCTAGTGCAAGTGGGAGACTGAAGGGAATATGCCCTGAGAGGCAATAATAAAGTGTTTATTATGTGTATTCCAAACATATGATAGATGTTTATTTTGCATGCTATAATTGTATTAATATGGAAACGTTAATACATGTGTGTTTAATAAACAAACAGAAAGTTCCTAGTTATGCCTCTCTCATAAACTAGTTCGTTGATTAACAAGATGATCACAGTTTCCTGATCATAGACATTAGATGTTGTTAATAACGAGATCACAACATTAGTGTAATGATGTGATGAACATTCGTCCTAAGTATAGCATTACGATCAAAGTCATTGAGTTTATATTGCTATAAATAACTTACGAAGTGATCATAATCCTTAGACCATGAGATCATGCCAATCACTAACACCGGAAGAGTTTCTTGTTGACATCAAACGTCACACCGTAACTGGGTGATTATAAAGATGGCTTCAAAGCTACTAAAGTGTTATGTTGAGAATCATGGATCAAGAGTGGAATTTGTTCAACCCGATGACGGATAGATATACTCTGGGCCCTCTCGGTGATATCACATTGGTTAGCTTGCAAGCAAGTGATTTGATCACTAGAATGTTATATCACGGGAACAAGAAAAGAGTGCATGTCAGTAACGAGATCAAACTAGGTATGGAGATATCGATGATCGAATCTCAGACATGTAATATATCGTGAAACAAAGGGATTAAGATACAAGCGTAAAAGGTTCCGACGATCACAGGAAAGTCATCGTTGAATGTGTGGGAGTCAGTATGGATCTCCAGGTCCCGCTACTGATTAATGATCAGAGAAGGGTCTCGATCATGTCCGCATTATTCGCGAACCATAGGGTGACACACTTAAGGGACACTGACATCCAGTTGGAGCAAATGTTTCATGCCGGAAAGAATAACAAGCGCAGGAATTTATTTCACTAGATACCGAAATAGGTTTTCGGGTGAAATTGCATAAAGCGGTTTTGCATGTGAAATGGAATTCTAGCAAGGGGTTATATGTGAATGTTTGTCATTAAAGTAATTGACAAAATTCTGAATAAATAAAAGAGTTTTATTTAATGAGAGTTTGCATTAAATTTGGTGGAAATTTAATAGCAAAGTTTGAGAGGGATTTTGAGTGAAGGAAATTGAAAGGGGTTTTGTGAGTGGAGTGTCCACCCACATGAAGAGGGGATGGCAAGGGGGCATCCCCCATGCGCCGGCCACCCCCTGGGGTTCCCCCTCTCCTATAAAAGGCACCCCTCCTCACTTCTCACTCACACCTCCTCGTGAAGGATCTCTCTCCCCCTCTAGAATTTATCCCCCATGGTCTCGGACTAGCGAGAGACATGTTCCCGGTGGCTATTCGGAAAGAAAGGGTTGTGCTTCCGCTGCATCGCTGGAGCGAGGAGTCGGAGGTTGCTCGGTGTCTTGTACGTGTGTGCGAGCACGGATGCGCTGCTGCTTTGTGGCGCTAGGACTTCCTCTCGATTTTGAGATCGGCAAGCGATCGTCTACATCAACCACGAGTTCAACTTGTTAAGCTTTGTTGGTCTTCAAGGGTATGTTCTCTACGGATATACATCCGCCCGTTGTTTGTATCTGGTAGATAGATCTTGGTACATAGTTCCCATCGTAGGAATTTTTTGTTTTCTATGCTGCGAACCTACAAGCGTGCAGTTGATCGTTGTGATCCAGGGATTCAAATAGCGAGTTGCAGCGATAGTACTGCAGCTACGGCAGAAGAGGGGGGCAATACTCCTGCCACGGCAGGAAATCTAGCTCCAAACACTACCGTGTCTAGTTCTGCTGTGATGGTGGAAAAACAACACCAAGTTGTTGTATCGGCGGAAGGACTGGGGACATCTGCGTCAGAGAGCATGCCCAGACACGTCGATGACGGAGGCTTCCTCTCTAGCAAGAACCGGGACTCCTACACCTACAAAATTATGGCCCGTGTTGAATCTATATCTAGAAGATGCACTTGACACGATAAATCCTGTCAAAGGACAAGGAAAAGGTCGGTGTCTTCTGACTGAAGATGAAGAACCAACCAAATTTGAAGAAGCCAATTCGGTGGAAAATTGGCGTCGTGCGATGGATGAGGAGTTGGGATCCATATATGATAATGAGACATGGACTCTCGTTGATCTTCCAAATGGACATAAGGCGATTGGACTCAAGTGGGTTTATAAACTAAAGAAAGACGCTGAAGGAGAAGTGATCAAGCACAAATCAAGTTAGTAGAAAAGGGATATGTACAAGAGCAAGGAATTGACTTTGAGGAAGTGTTTGCTTCAGTTGCACGTATGGAATCAGTGAGGTTGTCAATTGCATTCTCACTCAGGAGGAGTGGAAATTGCATCATATGGATGTGAAGACGACATTTCTCAATGGTGAATTAGAAGAAGAGGTGTATGTGAAACAACCGCCTGGTTACATTAAAAAAGGAGCTGAACACAAAGTGTTGAGGTTGAGGAAAGCATTGTATGGCCTGAAGCAGGCACCCCGTGCTTGGAATATGAAGCTTGATCAGACATTAAAGTCTCTCGGTTTTGAAAAGAGCCCACTTGAACATGCAATATATAAGCAAGGTAAAGGAACAAGTTGTTTTCTAGTTGGTGTCTATGTAGATGACTTGTTGATCACAGGTGCTGATGAAGGAGAAATCGCAAAATTCAAGCTACAAATGAAAGAACTGTTCAAGATGAGTGATTTGGGTCTACTAAGCTATTCTCTTGGCATAGAGGTACAACAAACATTAGGAGCTGTAACTTTATGTCAGGAGTCATATGCAAAGAAAATTCTTGAAAGATGTGGCATGGATTGCAATCCCTCCCAGGTACCTATGGAGCCACGTTTGAAATTAAGTAAAAGGAGTGAATCTTCAGAAGTTGATGAAACTGAATATAGAAGTATAGTTGGGAGATTGAGGTACTTGGTGAATACAAGACCTGACCTAGCATATTCAGTTGGAATTGTGAGTCGCTATATGGAAGCGCCCACAACTGAGAACATGAGTGTTATAAAGCATATACTCCGATATATTAAAGGTACTACAAACTTCGGTTGTGTGTACTCAAGGGATGAAGGAGGCAAAGTGAAATTGTACGGCTACAACAACAGTGACATGGCAGGAGATGTAGATGACCGTAAAAGTACTTCGGGAGTTATATATTTTCATGGCAAAAATGATGTAAGCTGGTTGTCACAAAAGCAAAGAATTGTGGCAGCATCATCCTGTGAGGCAAAGTATATTGCAGCAACTACTACAGCTAGCCAAGGCGTGTGGTTGGCAAGGTTACTTGGTGATCTGACTAACCAATAACCAGAAGAGGTGGTACTGAAGATTGACAATAAATCTGCTATCTCTCTATGTAAGAATCTAGTGCATAATGATAGAAGCAAACACATTGATACGAAGTATCACTACATACGAGAGTGCGTCGAGGAGAAGAGGATTAATGTCAACTATGTATCCATAGATGATCAGCTTGTAGATATATTAACCAAGTCTTTGGGGCGACTCAAGTTCTCGGAAATGTGCCAGAAGATAGGCGTTCAAGCTATAAAGTAAGCACGTCGTTTTTAGGAGGGGTGAATGTTGGGTTTAAACACGACGACATGTCATGTAGTGCAAGTACTCCATCCTAGTCCTATATATATACTTGTAAAAAACCCCTATAAACCCTAGTCTGAAAATATAAAAAGCAATACAAGATCCTAGTCCGACACGGGCCAGTTGCAAACCAATCCGTGTCTTGTGCCGCGTGCGTGAGTAGTGTTCTTCCTCTGGTGAATTTCTTGTGCAGGTATCGATCGGATCTGTCAGTTGGTATCAGAGCCGAGGTATTGCGTTCGTGATCCTCGGAAAGAACCCGAGAGGTCATGGCGTTGGTGGTGCGCAAGGAAGGGGGAGCAATGAGGTGGCTGCAGCACCGAAAGAACGGGCAGCGGTGGGGGCGGCTCTATACCCCTACCTAGATAGTACGGACTACGCCCTCTGGGCGATAAACATGGAGGTTGCCATGGAAGCGCAGGAGAACTGGGAAGCAGTAGATCCCGATGGCGCTGAGTATGTCAAGGGTGGGCCAAAGTATGTGAAGGATCGTCAAGTCCTAACTGCTCTATACTCCATGGTACCTCGGGACGTCATGCAACATCAAGTCGGAAAGAAAACGGCGAAGGAGGAATGGGCTGCGATCAAGGTACTGCATGAGGGCCATGATCGAGTAAAACGGTCGCATCTCCAATCTCTGATGAAGGGCTATGAAAATTTGAGCATGGAATCTGACGAAAGCATAGATCAGTTCTCAGCTCGGGTTGTTTCCATGGTGAATTCAATCCGTGGTTATGGAGAGAAGCTGGAATATGTGTCAGTAGTAAGTCGGTTCTTGCGTGTAGCCCCAGCACGCTATATACAGATCGTTACGTCAATTGAGCAGTGTGTGGATCTGAAGACTCTCACAATAGAAGATCTAGTCATCCGATTCAAAGCTCATGACACAAGGGTTCACATGAGTATCAATGATTCAGAGGAAGGTGAACAAATGATGCTCACAAATCATCAATGGGAGGCTTGGTCGAGAGAAAAGCAGGGCAGCTCAAGTAATAATTCAGGCAAGAATGACAAAAGGCAGTGGAAGCCCAAAGCACCCAAGAAAGGCAATGGAGAGCAAGCCAAAGAGAAAATTTGACATCAAGAAAGTAAAGTGTCACAATTGTGGTATTTATGGCCACTTCAAGTCTGACTATCAAAATCCCATACAAGAGAGAGCTTTGGTTGCTGAAAAGGGTGATGATCATGATGGTCTGATGATGATGGAAGTGTGCGAATTACAAGAGGAGGGAGTGAAACCTTCGGAGGCACAAGTTGCAGGAACGGTCACCCTTGTCGAAGAAAAAGTATATCTTCATGACAGAAAGAGAGGGCAGACCGGCAGCCATATTTGGTACCTAGATACTAGCGCCAGTAATCACATGATCGAGGAGAAGTCTCAACTTGTTGAACTATATCCCATGGTAGGAGTAACAGTGCGCTTTGGTGATGGGACGACCGTTGAAATTGCTGGATGAGGTACAGTTCTGTTTGTTTCAAGTAGTGGTCATCATAAGGTGTTAACCGATGTGTACTATATACCCAAGCTCAAGAGCAACATCATAAGTATAGGTCAGCTTGAAGAATGAGGGTGCAAGATTGTGCTTGAAAATGGATATCTATGGGGGTATGATCAGCAGAGGAACTTGTTGTTGAAAGTAAAATGGGCAAGGAATAGGATGTACATCCTCGATGTAGCACGTGCTGATCCAGTTTGTCTCCTGGCCAATATGCAAGAATTGGCATGGAAGTGGCATGCTCGCTTTGGGCATCTAAATTTTTTCAAGCACTACGCCAAGTTGGGCTGAAGAACATGGTGAGAGTACTACCTTGTGTAGATCATGCACAACAGGTGTGTGATGGGTGTCTTATTGGAAAGCAAAGAAGAGAACCTTTCCCTCGAGAAGCCATATTCAGAGCAAACAAAGTGTTAGAACTCATGCATGGTGATCTGTGTGGACCTGTCACACCCGCGACTCCGACGGAAATAAGTACTTTCTACTAGTTGTTGATGACTTCAACAGGTACATGTGGATTGTGCTGATAAAAACCAAGAATCAAGCTCTTTATGCGTTCAAGAAAATTAAAACTGCAGTGGAGGTCGAAGAAGAAGAAAAGCTGAAGGCGTTCCGCACGGATCTGGAAGGTGAATTCACGTCAAATGAGTTCAACTCATACTGCGAAGCACATGGCATCAAACGGTTCCTGAATGCTCCATATTCCCCACAACAAAATAGAGTAGTGGAGCACAGAAATCAAACTATAGTTTCCATGGTGGAAGTATGATGAAGAGCAAAAGGGTTCTTGGAAGGTTTTGGGGAAAAGCTGTGGTGACGGCAGTCTATCTTCTCAATATAGCACCTACAAAAAGTGTTGAAGGGATGACACCATATGAGGCATGGTGCGGGTGCAAGCCTAGTGTTGATCATCTTCGCACGTTTGGTTGCGTAGCACATGTAAAGACAGTTGGAGGACATGTTGGGAAGTTAGCAGATCGCAACACAGTGATGATTATGATTGGATACGAGTCCGGTTCAAAGGCATACCGTGCTTACAATCCCTCCACCAAGAAGGTGTGCGTAATGCGTGATGTAGTCTTTGAGGAGGACAGGTCATGGAATTGGGATGCAGCAGATCTGAATCAGTCTAACTCTAATGAAATATTTCATGTTATGTATAGCTATGTTGAATAGGCGGAGCGTTGAAGGGAATATGCCCTCAGAGGCAATAATAAAGTGTTTATTATGTGTATTCCAAGTATATGATGGATATTTATTTTGCATGCTATAATTGTATTAATACGGAAACGTTAATACATGTGTGTTTAATAAACAAACAGAAAGTTCATAGTTATGCCTCTCGCATAAACTAGTTCGTTGATTAACAAGATGATCATAGTTTCCTGATCATAGACATTAGATGTTGTTAATAACAAGATCACAACATTAGTGTAATGATATGATGAACATTCATCCGAAGTACAACATTACGATCAAAGTTATTGAGTTTATATTGCTATAAACAACTTACGAAGTGATCATAATCCTTAGACCATGAGATCATGCCAATAACTAACACCGGAAATTTTCTTGTTGACATCAAACGTCACACCGTAACTGGGTGATTATAAAGATGGCTTCAAAGCTACTAAAGTGTTATGTTGAGAATCATGGATCAAGAGTGGAATTTGTTCATCCCGATGACGGATAGATATACTCTGGGCCCTCTCGGTGATATCACATTGGTTAGCTTGCAAGCAAGTGATTTGATCACAAGAATGTTATATCACGGGAACAAGAAAAGAATGCATGTCAGTAAAGAGATGAAACTAGGTACGGAGATACCGATGATCGAATCTCGGACATGTAATATATCGTGAAACAAAGGGATTAAGATACAAGCATAAAAGGTTCCGACGATCATAGGAAATTCATCGTTGAATGTGTGGGAGTCAGTATAGATCTCCAGGTCCCGCTACTGATTATTGATTGGAGAAGAGTCTCGATCATGTCCGCATTATTCGCGAACACACTTAAGGGACACTGACATCCAGTTGGAGCAAATGTTTCATGCCGGAAAGAATAACAAGCGCAGGAATTTATTTCACTAGATACCAAAACAGGTTTTCATGTGAAATTGCATAAAGTGGTTTTGCACGTGAAATAGAATTCTAGCAATATACCAGATTACTTGGCTGAGCTACCGCTAGTAAAACTAGAATTGTCCCAAAACAATTTCATATGTGAATGTTTGTCGTTGAAGTAATTGACAAAATTTTGAATAAATAAAAGAGTTCTATTTAATAGAATTCTAGCAAGGCGTTAGGAATTCAAAACCTAACGCTTCTTAACACCGCCCTACATGCCAAGTGGGTTTGGCTCACAAAAACTAACGCCAACAGATCATCGTTTGGACAAAGGACTATGGTCATGCCGCATGCGACAACCCTGTTTAATGCCTCTATGAAGATTTTGATAGGTCATAGTGCCGATCTACTCTTCTAGGAAGACGCGTGGATCGACTACCTTTCCGCCAACTCGCTTGCGCCAGAGGTCGTGTGCATGGTGTCCCTGCGGTTTAGGTCCAACCGCTCCATTAAAGACGGTTTGATCGACAACTCCTGGGCAATAGATATTGTTGGTGAGCTCTCTGTGGATGCTATTTTGCATTACCTATGGTCGTGGGCATCTGTTTATCTTGTTCACCGAGTGAGCAGGACTAGGGACAACTTCGTGTGGAAGTGGACGACAGAAGGAACCTTCTCCTACAAGTTTTCCTAGAAGGCACTGTTTTTAGGTACTACGTCCCTATTAGGCGCGACCAACATCTGGCACTTCTTTGCTCCGATGAGGTTTAGGCTTCATGTGTGGCTAGCATTGCAGCACCGATGCTAGACGACTGATAGAATACTGCGACATGGGATCCAGTCCTACACCACCTGCCCACTTTGCCAGGACGACGATGAGACCCTCGACCACATTTCTTTGTATTACTAGTTTGCGTGAGAGATTTTGGCTAGAGTGACCATGGCACTAAACGCCCAGATGCAAGTCACCGCGGTAACATTATTGGGCTGGTTGCTGGAAGTGGTGGATGGCCTTCCTAGACCTCTGCGTAAGGAGGCAAACTCGCTGGTCATGCTTGTCCTTCGGAGTCTCTGGCTGGAGTGCAACGGTAGGGTATCCGAGGCCCGTGAATCCTCGACCACCCATGTGCTACATCTGATCACTGATGAGTGGCAATCTTGGATGGCATGTAGAAGTAGAGGTGGGGCGTCGAGAGATATCACATAAGTTTTGCGTGTGTAAACTCTATAGCCTGTCATAGGGTTTTGTGGTGGATTCTCTTACAAATGGACTTCTGTCCATATCTTTCGTGCATAATACAAAACGCACAGATCTCCTGCAGGTACTTGAAAAAAAAGAACGTCTCGGTTGTTGGAGAGTGGAGTAAAGTTTAACGGTTGCTTCAGATCTAATTATGAATTTAGAAACTGAAGTAGCCTCAGACAATATTTTTATTTGCAAAATTCCACCGCTTTATTAATAATCATCAACAACAGTATAAAGAGTTCCAAAAGTAAGAAAAAATACAAATAGCTCACTAAACCACCTAGCGATGGCCACAAACACTGGAATGGTCCGAAGGGGCGCCACCGTCCTTGATCCTCCATCACCGTAGGAGGGAAAAACTTGTCATAGTAGAGCTTGTTGTAGTAGATTGACGGGAAGTCGTCATCCTAAGACTACAAAGGACCAGCAGCGCACCAGGGCAACAACCATCGCCGAAGATGAAAAACATAGATTGGAAGAGACTAACCTTAAACCACACCAATGAATACAAAAGACGATCGGATCCCAAGGGTTCCATCGTACACACGACTCCACACATTATCTGACGGTGCTAGACGCACCACCAAAGCGAGGATAGGGTGAGGAGGACCTTATTCTGACTTCAGGATGTGGCCGCCTCAACATCCTGAAAAATACATTAAAATAGACTAAACAAAACGCTGAGACCTCCCGCCGGTGATAGGCCATGGTTCGCCACGCCTCCAAGGACCTAAGTCCGCCGGAGACGGGACAGATCGGTGCTGTCACCGACGGATCTAAGGAACCCTAGATGGGTTTGTCGCCGGCTCTTAAAATGCCTCTCTCTCTTATCTGTATCGGTTCAGGACTTCTAAAAGATCTGTAGTAGCCTAAGATTAGTGTCTATGAAATTTTGTACTGAAAGGTATCAAGCGTGATGCCATTTGTTCAAGGAGTCAAGATTCAGGGTAGTATTGTAGATGCCTTCAGCAATGGTTGGTTACATTGTTGCGGTAATTACATATAGTGTAACATCCCAGCATTAGCTTAGACATAAGCAAAGATCAGGTGTGTACATTGCATTCATGCATAGAAAATCAGAATAATTTTCGCGCTTTTGATTAAAACTTGTCAAAGTGATTGAATATTCTCTTAACTTGATGGAACTGAAGTAGATCATCAAGTTGAGTGCGACAAGTTTCAATATGATCTTTGTTAAAACCTTATTTTGGGTAAAGATACTTTGATCTATGGGTAGACCAAATGGAATAAAACTAAAACCATAACACGTTACTTAATGATGAATACCGGATATTCCAGAGATCACATCATGGTATTCTTTATAAAAACTCATGCCTACCAAGTTAAGTATATAACTCAAGTAACAAGAATCCAATAATTAAATCTTGATCTATCTTATTCTTATCTATTCTTACCATGAGCATCATGGTAATTCTTAAGCCCCAACTCTTTAGGTTATATTGAGTAGGAAGGAAATCAAGTCAAGACATTTTAACACATTACCCTCTTTCCATACTCATCCTTGTCATCCCTATTTAAACATGTTCTAGTATCTGTTGATCATCAATGGTGGGTGATCAATCCTTGATATATCAGTGTTTGACCTATCATATCTTAATATTTCAACTCTTGACCTACTATATTTTTTATTCTCACATCTTGAAATGAAAGAAGTAAGAAGAGATAAGTATTTATGCTAGTTTGGGTTTTCATCCTTAGGATGAGAGTGTTAGGAGAGAATCAAATCAACATGGTGGTTGGTGGAGTTAACTCGCTCCTAAATGAAATAGAAGAGTTATTCTGAATAAAAATATATGTTGGTAACAAGAGGATCATACTAATGAATTTGAAGATATAGTTACCAAGGAGGAATCTTATTGGATCAAATAGGCATAGTCATTGAATAATATCTTTTATTCAAATGTAACTTCTAACAAGATAATTTTAATACAAGTTTAGTGTTGTATTGATGAAAGCCTTGATTAGCCAACTGGAAGACTAAGCCACAAATGATCAAAGGATTATAATGATAATTTTGTAGTCACTAGGAGTGAAAGACTAAAGGATACAAAAGTGGCATTGGTGGAGAGAACATGATTAAACCCTAGAATAGATATGTTATCTTAGGATTAGCCATGATAAGTCACAGTGGTGTAAGATGAAGTTGGATTGTGAGTTACTGGAGGTAGCTGAAATTCGGATAGTGTAACCAGGCTCATACCAGGACAACATTGAATTATAGGAGTAGTATTATTCCTCTCAGAAATTAGTAAACACTTGTGGTGTAATATGGATTGCAATATACATCTACTAGAGGAATATTGGTGCTGAGTAAGAAAGGAGAATATGAGTGGAGTTAGAAGTAACTATTTATTTTGGAAGTTATCATTAGTAGTTAAAGCTATGTATGTGTAGATGTGAGAATATTATGAAAGGCTTGAGTGACAAGATTTTGAGATTCATAAGTGACATTACAAAGTAATTCTTAAAGGAAGATAATAAGCACTCAAATGGATTTGGATTTATTAGAAGTACTTTAGAGATGAGAGTTATCTCTATAAGGAGAATATGTAGAGATTTAGTGTCAAGCTTGTTGGATTTACAAATGGATTTAAGTAGAGAAGTTATCAGTGAGGGCATATATGTGAAGTAAGCTTATCATGTTAAGGCATGATAATTGATGTGATGTAACAGTATATCTAGGAAAGGAATTCCCTAGTTAGAAGTCATGACTTATAAATTATGGAAGGTGGAAATTGTTTAGAAGCTATTAACCAAGACTATATCAAGCCATATCAAGTTTCATGTTTATCTAATTCTTCTAAAGCCTAACAAAAAATTAGTACCATGGAACCATCAAGATCACATTAGAAAGCAATCTCAATATCTCACTCTAAGCTGAGATATAATCCATGATCATAAATTTAGAGGTAATGTCCTTAACCCTTGAGCTTTAGCAATATTCATAAATGAACATGACACTAATAAATCCTATGGAGTTCATAGTGTGAACTTGGAAATAAAAAACCCTAAGTAATTATTGCATGTCATATAAATCACTTTGGTCACTTAAATAATACTTGTTACAAAATCATTACATGATAACATTTTACCAAGAAATTAGTCACACCTGAAATAGTAAGGAACAACTAGTCTAGGAATTCATTATTTGTCTCTTTAAAAATATAAAAATGTGATTGTTCATGATTAACACTTTGGTAAGCATATACATTAAGCCTTGTCCACTTTTATACTTATTTTATGTATTATAATGAACCCATTTCCGATTACTAGTTATCCATAATAATATTCTGAAGAATATTAAAAACGCTATTTCATAATTTCCAAACAATAAAACACAATGGGTTTTGAGTAGATGGATCATAACATTGAAAACACCATAGTATGGAAAATCATCATTATTATATGATGCCTATTATAAAAAGATTTTATGCCTATCAATAATATTTACAAACTCTTTAAAATTACATTAGTCCCAAATAAAAATAAAAACCATGTTTCGAAATAATTCTTTAAATAATAAGCAAAAACTATAAAATCCTAAGTCCTAATTGTTCTAACCAAGAAAATATTGTTCAAATAGTTTCAATTTTTGAAAATAATAAAAAAATATGAGAACTACTTAAATACAAAGATCCCTGCAATATACTTGATGTTCTAAATTTTTCTAAATGTTTTATGCCTTGTGAAAATCAAATTTGAAAGGAATTTGTAAAATAGAAAATAGAAAAACAAAATTAAGAAGAAGAAAAAAAGAAAATCTAAGCCTGAGCCAGTAGGCTAGCCCATAGCTTCAACTCTCCTTATCTGTTGCCCGGAGCATCCAGCAACAACCCGTCTTGCTTCCTTTGTCACAGCCCACACGTCCCACGTGTAGTCCATCTAAAGCTCGTACTGCTTTAGCCTTCTATTCACCATCGTCTTCGTCGGCAACGGAAGAACCTATGTGGCCTCATCGTCGTCGTTGATCGAAACAACTCTATGATGCGTGCCACCGCTTCTAGAGATGTAGATAAGAACCAAGACACTCCCCTCTCTCTTCTCATACTCATTTCACTCTCTCTAGTGCTCTCTCGTGATTTCCCCATTTGAGCCTGGAACCCTAGCCACAGTCACCAAAGATAGTTGGCGGTTCTATCCGCCCCTCGCTATTTCAGGATCACCATCATCCTCACCGTACTCAACTCGGTCGATTTCCCATTCTTTCTCAACCGCTATCTCCTTCCCGATTCCGGGAGCCTCACGCCTCTACATCAACCTCAGCTTGATCATGGTGATCTTATGGTCTGAAAGGATCCTTCCCTGGCCTTCCCAGTATTTTGTATTACCTTGCCATCAAGCGACTGCCATCCATGCTCCGCTCCGGTAGTTGTTGGTATCATTCCCGGTCACCCTAGAGCCTCGTGTCGCCCTAGTTAGGTAGCTCGTGAAGAGATGCGTCCAATAGGCGCAAAGGCATGTCCATGCATGCATGATGTCGCCACCACCGGATGGTTGTCGGCGTTGGTTAACCACCAGAGCACGGTCAGTCGGGCCAAACTTACGGTGGTCCTTTTTTCCTATGTGGCTTGTTGATGTGGCCACGACCTAGCCGTCAGTCTCTATGGCTAGAACTTCCTTAGTGTAAAATAACCCAGTACCCATGCTGATATCATCCTCACATCAGCATGATGTAATTAATATTTTAAAATTTAGTTTATTATTTAGAGAAAATGAATAAATATTATAAAATCCATAACTTTTATTTTATAATTCAGAAAAATATGTGTATAATATACCAAAATTTTCAGAAAAATAAAATATACTAGGAAAAATAATATTCACACATTATTATATCACTTAATTAAATATTTATTATTTAGTAAAGATTTTATAAAGTAATAGATGTTAGAAAAATCATATCTTATTATTTAAAATTCAGAAAAATACATGTATTATATCAAAATGATCAAAAATAATAACTACATGCTAAAAATATAATATTCCACTTTTGAAGTAAGTAAAAGTTTAATGCTATGATAACTTGTATTTAGAACTTTTTCTTTAATCAATAATTTATAAAATGTTATATAAAATTGGTTTTGCCTTTGCTATTATTCATTTAAGGTATAATTGTAATAATAAGCTTAATCGTCGCTTGCATGAAGACAAAATAGTCTAAATCCTTTTAAATGCATTTTACAAGAGTATCATTCAAAAATAATTGTATAATACTTTCCAAAAGGATTTTATCCATTATAAAATAATCAAAATAGTATTTTTGGACTTATTAAATATTTTAACTATTATTTATTTTACAAGTTTGTGAATGTATTTAAAATCTAAAGATAATTCCTAAATTAGTTCAAGTAATACCATTTCCATGTTTATAAAATATAACCACTAAATCCTAAATGGATAAAAGATTCCATTCACTTATAATGTTAAAAACACAATACTCAAATAAAAGTAATACTACATTTATTCCACCTTTATGAACTATTATGAAGGGAAAAACAAATAGTGTCATCTCATATTCAAGACATATAAGTCTCAACTACAAGTGTTGTGATTATTAAAATGTAGAAATGCTTTTTCCCTGATAATTAGAATTAGTAATAAACCCTAAAAGTAGTTATCTCAAGTATAAATGCTTTTACTTTGTTAAGTAAGATTTTCTTCAAAAGTTATTCTTTTAAGATGCATCAAAGGTAAGATATAGCTATTACTTTAAAAGCTCTAATAGAATAACATATTTATATAAGAAGTTTTTAACCATGTATCAACACTTGGGTGTTATGTTGTTGTATGCTACTTTTTTATACTTGTAAGCCTTCTTACACCCTATCTCAGAAACCTAATAAGAAGCACAAATGTGAAATTAATCTAAAAGGACAACACATCCCAAAGAAATCATTAGGACCCCACAACCCTAGATCATCTACGTATACTCCGAGGATTTCATGTTTAAAACATTGTCTTACATTACTTATGCATAATAGCATCTTGTTTCTTTAAACAATAGTCCTTATCGGACCAATGATGTGTTGGAGATATGCCCAAGAGGCAATAATAAAGTGGTTATTATCATATTGATACGTCCAAAACGTATATACTTTCCCGACCACTTTTGCTATTGTTTCTCCTCTAAACTTGTGTGATTTGGGTACAACTAACACGGACTGACGCTGTTTTCAGCAGAATTACCTTGGTGTCTTGTTTTTGTGCAGAAAATGAACTATCAGGAAAAATCCCAAAAAATATGCCAAAAATTATATTTCACCAGAGATCCATGGAGCCAGAAGACGAGTTGGAGAAGGGGTATGGGGTCCCACACCCCTGCCAGGCGCGGGCCCACCACTGGCCGCCCCCTTAGGCACCCCCTCGGCCTTCCTCTACGCCTATAAGTTGCCTTTCGACCTAAAAACCTGTAATGCCTCAGAAAATATTACAAAATAAAATTGCTGTTATTTTCTTTTTTGCATCATCATGACATCATCATGCATATTTTTGTTCTAAAATACTTTCGACAAAAGCCTATTTTTGTTTTCTAATTAGTCCCCTCTTTATTTCAAATCAAAAACCCCCGGTCTTTCTAGATCTTTTATTTGTCTAAAAACTATTTACGAAAGTCTTTTAAAACTAAAACAAATAAAAATAAAAATATTTTAGGGGGAGGCACACGGCCGGGCCGAACGGCCCAGCTAGCCACCTACAACCCGAGACAAAACTCGAAGCGAAACCCTAGTCTAAACCACCCCGCTGCCACTCACCTGTACCACACACGCACGCGTCCACGAAAATGCCCCGCATGAACCCTCTCTCGTTTCTCTCACGCTCACACCTCCCTGGTCCTACGTGGACCCACCACCCAGACCGCGTCCACCCCGCGTATGCTGCACGCGACCCACTCGGCCGCTTCCTACCCACGCCCCCGTTTCCCGTCGTCTCCCTACTCGCGACCCCTCCCCCCACGATTCTCTGGCCGCCGCCGCCTGGTTTTCCTCTCGCCAGTGAGCTCCGCGTCGGCCCCCCGTCAGCCTCCTATCTCCACACCGCGCCTTCCCCGTCGTTGGCCTTCCTCTCCTACATCCCCGGCCACCAAGACATCGTCCTCCTCTCCGTCATGGCGTTTCCACCTCCCTGGTTAACCTCGCCGCCGCCCCAAGCTCGCCCGCGTCTTCCTCCTTGGAACCGCCGTTGATGCACTGGCCTGAAGCCGCCACCGGCGCCCTGATCCCCGCCTCTGATGTCCCCCGTCTCCGGCCGCCCCACCGGTGCCTCCTGCAAGCTCCCTCGCCGCCGCCTTCCCTGCCTCAGCGACTAGGCGCTGCTCCACGCGCTGTCTACCTCGCCCTGGTTCTTCCATGTCTCCAGCCGTGCGCCTACTAGCCCGATCTCGCATGCCTCTGAGCCTCGATGCCTCGGCACCCATCCAACAAGGCTGCCTTCCTTCAACTCTGTGTTCTGCCGGTGCAGCTCTGGTTGTCCTGATAGTCCCGATTTCTCCTTGGGATGGACTTGGCCGTGCAGTGTCATTAGAGGGCGCATCTTCCTCTGTCCCTCCCGGTCACTCAATGATTCGGTCCATGTGAGCATATTGGAATTTCAGTAAAGTCAGGAATGTTTTGGACGTGTTGGCTTGTGCTCGAAGTGAGGTGTTGACACCGTGACAACCAAAGTAAATTGGTGTGGTGGGGGTATTGATGTGGTGCCACCCAAAGTAGACCGATAAATAAAGGTACAACAAGAACTGCTCCATGGATTCAATGATCTGAAGATCGACGACAGGAAACGGCAAGACCTTCGGTGTCGGTGCCCCATGAAGATCTGCATTGACTTACCGATGAATGAAGATGTACCCGAAGGATTCCAAGAAAACACACAAGATATCCAAACCAATGTGCGACCCCTATCCGAGACCCCTATTTTGTTTCAATATATAATATATATCTTAATGAATATAAATTATCCATGCTTGCATACATATTATTGTTCGGGGTTAAATAGGGATTCATCTAATAAATAAATATGGAATATATGAGGGTCCTATTTGTCTTGTCCTGGTTCCATTTAAATTTGTGTAGCGAACCGATGTCATGCTTTGCCTTGTTAATTCAACATTTAATATGCGGGGTAGTTAAATAACTTGAACCTACTAATTAAATATCGGGATCCTGATTCCGCTTAATATTGCTAAGTTAGGCCGCATATTGCAATGCCATGCATCATATCATAAACATTCCGAATCTTCCGCCTAGTATTAAATATTACAGCGGGTGTTCTTTCTAGTACTTTGCTTCTTTACCGGATAGGACGATGAGTTGAAGAGAGTTGCGACAAGCCTCCGGCTACCCGACTTTATCCCACATGCGAGCATTGTCCCTCTTCTACCTATTTTGTATTTCTAGTCTTTACTTCCTTCCTTTGATCTATTGCTATCCTTATTGTCGATGCTACAGTACCGTCCCTTTATTTACATGCTCCACTATATTGCCTTGGTTATCCTATTGCCTTGTTTGAGTAGCTAGTCTGTCCTTGCGAGTCGTAGGCATGCTTAGTACCGCCCTCATACAGGTGGAACACGATACTTGGATATTGATGGTGATAAGATAATTAAATTGGTGAGGTTGGTTATGTTTATGGTTATGGATTCACCTAATGATAAGGCCCCGGCAGGGACCATCTTTGGGAACTGCTTGAGACGACCTAGGACCCGTTCGTTCTACGATACCAGTTCTGAGTTGATCGCGCTAACCAAACGTGGGGGCCTCTGGGACCCCCCCCCCTCAACTACCGGCGCTATTCGTATATCCAGAGGGTTACAAAATTGGTTTTCCATTTGGTGCATACGCATAATATGTCCTCGGACATGGGTGAGTTGATATGTCTTCGAACTTGATATTTTGGTTGACTGCCATGGCTTGCATTGCATAATATCGGGATATCGTGACGGAGGTGGGATGTAGCTCTACAAGTTATCTTCTGATCATCGCCCTGCCGTAGACTCAAACACTGTGCCACCTGGAGAATCAACTGTATCTCTTGTGTGGGTAAAACACAGTAGGTGATGCCTCTGGATATGCGCGTAGTTATGGGACAGTTCTTGTTGTGAGATTCGGATGGAACGCGTGATATGTTGCCTGATGGGTTGAGCATGCGTTTGGATACAGTAGTGCACCCCTGCAGGGTAAATCTTTTCGAGAAGCCGTGTGTCCACGGTTATGGGCGCCTCAGGAGTACAGTGTCATGATCATAGACAACGCCACTAATATTTTGCCTCTAATAATATGATTAGCAATTAGCCTTATCAACTAAATACCTGATTAACTAAAATTTTCACCGTGTGTGTTTCGTAAGAGGACTTCCTCGACTGGTCTTCGAGGGGGAAATCTTCGGATGGGTTATGTTTGGTGTTATATTATTGTTACCGCATAGCGCTCTCTTATCTCGCTCTAATAGCCAAACTTTTAGTGTGTGTCTATAAGTTAGATAGTGTAAGCTTTGATGTCGTTGAGCCCACCATACCTATGTAGGCGAGGACCGCCGAATTCTAGTCTCGCCGTGTACTGGCCTCAGTACTGACTGCTCTCTCTCTGTTTTTCCCTTGCCCTTTGTCGACACCCTTTTGGCTTGACAGGTATGTGATTGACGACGTTAGCAAAGTTACCCTTCCAGCTTGGCCTGGCCTAGGCAGGGTTGGACACCGCTTTGTTATTCTTGAGGATTCTTAGTCCCATTTGGATCTTGTCCGTACTCGGATACTACTTTGCTTCCTCTTTGAATTGTATCATTTGTATTCTTGACTCGTTGAGTCGATGTTGTATATATAAGTTCTTATGGACTCTGTTGTAAACTACTGTGATGTAACTACTTGTATTCAAATCCCACCCACACGAAAGTGTCTGGTGGGCGTCTTTGAATCGCTTCTATGCGGATTTTGGCGGGAAATGCTGAGATCTGCATAGACCCGATTCGGGGACGTTACAAGTGGTATCAGAGCAAAGGTTTACGATACCCCACTAGTCCAGCCTGTAGGATAACCTTACCAAAGGCCGTCGTCTAGTGTCAAAACTATTTTGCTATAAATCCGTTGGATAAATCTAATTAGCTCTATCTCCTTATCTCTATTTTTTCTCTTCTTATCTTTGCGTGTTTTAATATTCTCTCTTACCTTTTCCAAGTCTAGGATTTCTCGTGGATGGTTTTTCCGTCGTACCTTTAGGGTTCCGCTTCCCTCCTTTTGTAACAGTGCTGCTACATCTGGATTTCATTCTAGTTGATACCTCTTCAAATGTTTCCCGGTGTCCTGCAATTTCTGCGACGACATCATCCACCTGAATCTTCTGTTAATACCAAATGTCAAGATCTTAAGTCTAAATTCTGAGAGTTGGTTGCATGATCCTTCTATTCATGTACAGAGTAATGCTTTAAGTGCGGGATGGAGTATCTACCATACCACTACTCTTATCATTCGCCCTTGTACATTGATAGGTGGAACCATGCAATTTTACTCCTTCCACGGAAGTTAAAGGTGGCCTTATCTTTGATACCTCTACTTTCGCCTTTGCCTCTCCGGAGTGTTCTCCCGAAGAATATGAGCAACCAACCCTTGTTGGTGATGTCGAAGAATTCAAGACGGAGCCAGAACTTGTTAGTGGTGTCGCGACCATTAACCCGACGCAACATGATCCGATCATCAAACCTCTCTCCCTCCCGGTGCCTTTATTTGGATCTCGGGACGCGATCCTTGTTAGTGGTGTCGAGTTGTAATGCTTCAGAAAATATTACAAAATAAAAT
This sequence comes from Avena longiglumis, assembly GCA_030063025.1. Lineage (NCBI taxonomy): Eukaryota > Viridiplantae > Streptophyta > Magnoliopsida > Poales > Poaceae > Avena > Avena longiglumis. The sequence continues at coordinate 445,870,576 of CP125974.1, read as the reverse complement.
TGTTGTTATTTTCTTTTTTGCATCATCATGACATCATCATGCATATTTTTGTTCTAAAATACTATCGACAAAAGCCTATTGTTGTTTTCTAATTAGTCCCCTCTTTTATTTCAAATCAAAAAACCCGGTCTTTCTAGATCTTTTATTTGTCTAAAAACTATTTACGAAAGTCTTTTAAAACTAAAACAAATAAAATAAAAATATTTTAGGGGGAGGCAGCCGGCCGGGCCAAACGGCCCAGCTAGCCACCTACAACCCCGAGACAAAACTCGAAGCGAAACCCTAGTCTAAACCACCCCGCTTCCACTCACCTGTACCACACACGCACGCGTCCACGAAAATGCCCCGCATGAACCCTCTCTCATTTCTCTCACGCTCACACCTCCCTAGTACTATGTGGACCCACCACCCAGACCGCGTCCACCCCGCGTATGCTGCACGTGACCCACTCGTCCGCGTCCTACCCACGCCCCCGTTTCCCCTCGTCTCCCTGCTCGCGACCCCTCCCCCCACGATTCTCTGGCCACCGCCGCCTGGTTCTCCTCTCGCCAGCGAGCTCCACGCCGGCCCCCCGTCAGCCTCCTATCTCTGCATCGCGCCTTCCCCGCCATTGGCCTTCCTCTCCTACATCCCCGGCCACCAGGATATCGTACTCCTCTCCGTCATGGCGTTTCCACCTCCCTGGTTAACATCGCCGCCGCCCCAAGCTCGCCTGTGTATTCCTCCTTGGAACTGCCGCTGATGCACTGGCCTCAAGACGCCACCGGTGCCCTGATCCCCGCCTCTGACGTCCCCCGTCTCCGGCTGCCCCACCGGTGCCTCCTGCAACCTCCCTCGCCGCCGCCTTCCCTGCCTCAGCGACTAGGCCCCTCCCTTGTCTACCTACCTCTGTTTCTTCCATGTCTCCAGTGTCGCCTAGCGCCGATGCCGATCTCGACGAGCCTCGATGCCTCGGCCCCCATCCAACAAGGCTTCCTTCCTTCAACTCTGTGTTCTGCCGGTGCAGCTCTGGTTGTCCTGATAGTATCGATTTCTCCTTGGGATGGACTTGGTCGTGCAGTGTCATTCGAGGGCGCATCTTCCTCTGTCCCTCCCGGTCACTCAATGATTCGGTCCATGTGAGCATATTGGAATTTCAGTAAAGTCAGGAATGTTTTGGCTGTCTTGGCTTGTGCTCGAAGTGAGGTGTTGACACCGTGACAACCGAAGTAAATTGGTGTGGTGGGGGTATTGATGTGGTGCCACCCTAAGTAGACCGATAAATAAAGGTACAACAAGAACTTCTCCATGGATTCAATGATCTGAAGATCGACGACAGGAAACGACAAGACCTTCGGTGTCAGTGCCCCATGAAGATCTGCATCGACTTACCGATGAATGAAGATGTACCCGGAGGATTCCAAGAAAACACACAAGATCTCCGAACCAATGTGCGACCCCTATCCGAGACCCCTATTTTGTTTCAATATATAATGTATATCTTAATGCATATAAATTATCCATGCTTGCATACATATTATTGTTCAGGGTTAAATAGGGATTCATCTAATAAATAAATATGGAATATATGAGGGTCCTATTTGTCTTGTCCTGGTTCCATTTAAATTTGTGTAGCGAACCGATGTCATGCTTTGCCTTGTTAATTCAACATTTAATATGCGGGGTAGTTAAATAACTTGAACCTACTAAGTAAATATCGGGATCCTGATTTCGCTTAATATTGCTAAGTTAGGCCGCATATTGCCATGCCATGCATCATATCATAAACATGTCGGATCTTCCGCCTAGTATTAAATATTACATCGGGTGTTCTTTCTAGTACTTTGCTTCTTTACCGGATAGGACGATGAGTTGAAGTGAGTTGCGACAAGCCTCCGGCTACCCGACTTTATCCCACATGCGAGCATTGTCCCTCTTCTACCTATTTTGCATTTCTAGTCTTTACTTCCTTCCTTTGATCTATTGCTATCCTTATTGTCGATGCAATAGTACCGTCCCTTTATTTAGATGCCCCACTATATTGCCGTGGTTATCCTATTGCCTTGTTTGAGTAGCTAGTTTGTCCTTGCGAGTTGTAGGCATGCTTAGTACCGCCCTCATACAGGTGGAACACGATACTTGGATATTGATGGTGATAAGATAATTAAATTGGTGAGGTTGGTTATGTTTATGGTTATGGATTCACCTAATTATAAGGCCCCGGCAGGGACCACCTTTGGGAAGTGCTTGAGCCGACCTAGGACCCGTTCGTTCTACAATACCAGTTCTGAGTTGATCGTGCTAACCAAACGTGGGGGCCTCTAGGATCCCCCCTCAACTAACGGCGCTATTCGTATATCCAGAGGGTTACAAAATTGGTTTTCCATTTGGTGCATACGCATAATATGTCCTCGGAAATGGGTGAGTTGATATGTCTTCGGACTTGATATTTTGGTGGACTGCCATGGCTTGCATTGCATAAAATCGGGATATCGTGCCGGAGGTGGGATGGAGCTCTACAAGTTATCTTCCGATCATCGCCCGGCCGTAGACTCAAACACTGTGCCACCTAGAGAATCAGCTGTATCTCTTGTGTGGGTAAAACACAGTAGGTGATGCCTCTGGATATGCGTGTTGTTATGGGACAGTTCTTGTTGTGAGATTCGGATGGCACGCGTGATATGTTGCCTGATGGGTTGACCATGCGTTTGGATACAGTAGTGCACCCCTGCAGGGTAAATCTTTTCGAGAAGCCGTGTGTCCACGGTTATAGACGCCTCAGGAGTATAGTGTCATGATCATAGACAACGCCACTAATATTTTGCCTCTAATAATATGATTAGTAATTAGCCTTATCAACTAAATACCTGATTAACTAAAATTGTCACCGTGTGTGTTCTGTAAGAGGACTTCATCGATTGGTCTTCGAGGGGGAAATATTTGGATGGGTTATGTTTGGTGTTATATTATTGTTACCGCATAGCGCTCTCTTATCTCGTTCTAATAGCCGAAGTTGTAGTGTGTATCTATAAGTTAGATAGTGCAAGCTTTGATGCCGCTGAGCCCACCATACCTATGTAGGCGAGGACCGTCGAATTCTAGTCTCGCCGTGTACTGGCCTCAGTACTGACCGCTCTCTTTCTGTTTTTCCCTTTCCCTTTGTCGGCACCCTTTTGGCTTGACAGGTATGTGATTGACGACGTTAGCAAGGTTACCCTTCCGGCTTGGCCTGGGCAGGGTTGGACACCGCTTGGTTATTCTTCAGGACTCTTAGTCCCATTTGGATCTTGTCCGTACTCGGATACTACTTTGCTTCCTCTTTGAATTGTATCATTTGTATTCTTGACTCGTTGAGTCGATGTTGTATATATAAGTTCTTGTGGACTCTGTTGTAAATTACTGTGATGTAACTACTTGTATTCAAATCCCACCCACACGAAAGTGTCTGGTAGGCGTCTTTGAATCGCTTCTATGCGGATTTTGGCGGGAAATGCTGAGATCTGCATAGACCCGATTCGGGGGCGTTACAAAACCGAGGAGGGTTCGATAGTTTTCTCGAAAGAGTTTCGCTCCGCCGCCGCCATCAGAAACCAAGATTCGGATCCAGAAACTTCGTTCTGGCACCCTGCCGGGACGGGGAATTTGGAGAGGATCATCGCTATCGTCATCACCAACGCATCTCCATCAACCACCGATGTTTCCCTCATCCATGAGTGAGTAATCCCCCGCTGTAAGCTTGGGGATGGTAGGGATTGGATGAGTTCTATCATGTAATCAAATAATATCTGTTAGGGCATAGTGCCTAGTATCTCTATTAGTGCTATTTGACTTTGTTGCAACTTGTTGTGCTTAATGCTTGTCACTAGGGCCCGAGTGCCATGATCTTAGATCTGAACTTATTATTGAATCATTATGATAGTATTGTTTGTGATCTTATCTGCAAGTTATGTACACATATCATTGTCCGGATCCAAAGGCCCAAAGTGACAATAATTGGGACAACCGGAGGGGATGGCTGTGGTGTGAGGATCACATGTATTCATGGAGTGTTAATGCTTTGCTCCGGTGCTCTATTAAAAGGAGCACCTTAATTGCCAGTAGTTCCCTAGAGGCTCCGCTGCCACGGGCTGGCTGGACAGAAGATGTTGTGCAAGTTCTCATTGCGAGCACGTATGACTATATTTGGAGCACATGCCTAGGATTGTTTAGTACTTGGATGCTTGTTATTATTTATCTGCAATGTCCTAGATCTTTACATGTTTATACTCGTCCATGCAACGCCCGTCCATCCATCCCTATGCCTACCGCACTCGAATCCCATTGTTACCGTTACTGTTACTATTGCTCATATTTTACTACTGTTGCTGTTACTACCAAACTATTGCTACTAATAAACTTCTGTGAGCAAGAACTATTTCCAGGTGCAGCTGAATTGAAAACTCATTTGTTAAGGCTTGAAAGTATTCTTTGGCTCCCCTTGTGTCGAATCAATAAATTGGGTAATACTACTCGCGAAGACTGTTGCGATCCCCTACACTTGTGGGTCATCAAGACTATTTTCTGGCGCCGTTGCCGGGGAGCATAGCTTTATTTGTAAGTTCACTTGGATATACTATTGTTCACTTCTATTCCTTTCATCATGGGGAAGCCTCGTGATGGAAAGTTCCCTATTTTACCATCCACTACAATAAGAGGTACAGTCCTAAACACCTCTGCTGCTCTTGATTCACTGTTTGTTATAAGTAAGCTTGTCACACCACCACCACATACTCATGCTACACACACTGCTACTACTGCTAAATCTGAAACTGCTTTTGATGCTCATGATGTTACTTCTACTCTGCTTTATGCGAGTGGTTCATTAGGTCCTTTTCTAGATGCTACTATGGCTAGTCTAGGAAATACCGAAACTCCTAGTGAAGACAATGTTACACCTGTTAGCTCACATGAGTCTAGTGAGAGTTATGATATTAATGATACGCAAGTACTTTGTTACTAAGATCTTCCCTTTTTCACTAAAAGGAGAAGCTAGAGCTTGGTTTAATAGATTACCTCCTGGTTGCATTGATAGCCCTGATTGCTTGATTGCTTCTTTCTTCCAGAAATATTTTCCTCTCAGTGCTAGACATGCTGCTTTGTAGAGACTTTTTGATATTAAACAGGGAGAAGAAGAGAAATTGCCTAAGTCATGGACAAGGTTCTGTGCCTTGATTCATGCACATCCTGGATGTCCATTGCCTAAGAATGCGCTTCTTGATATTTATTATAATGGACTAACTGATGATTCTAGGACCTACCTAGATAGCTTTGCTGATTGTGTTTTCAGGAAAAGAAATCCTACAGATGCTGAAGAATTAATGGCTAAGATAAGCAAGAATTATGATGATTGGACTTCAACTGAGCTAAATACACCTGAACCAATTGTGCTTGAACCAGTTCCAACACCAAAGAAGAGGGGAGTTATTGTATTAAATGATGAAGTGATGAAGGAAGCCAAGAAGTGTCTAAAGTAGAAAGGTATTAGAGCTGAAGATGTGAAGAATCTACCTCCTATAGAAGAATTATGTAAGCAAATTCCCCACTAATCTACTATTGAGGTACACTCTCTCCACTTTAATGAAGGTGATATTCCCTATGATAAGCCTCCTGATCAATGCTTAGAGGAACTTGACACATTTATCGTTAAACAAGGTAATTTTAATAAAAAAGTTCAGAATCATTTATTCAAAAACTCTAGAGCTATCCATGAGTTGAAAGATATTGTGGAAAGAACTTCTAATGATATTAAAATGCTTTTTAAACACTTTCAAATGGTTCAAACCCAACTTGACCAACTTGCTAAGGTACAAAATGATATGCTAGTTGATGCCTCAGGAGATAAACATGCTTATGGAATTAGAACTAGGAGTGGTATAGCTACTTAAGATCCTTTATATCCTAAAGGACACCCTAAAAGAATTGAGCAGGATTCTCAACAAGGTGATAATAGTGGTAGTCCTCGTAAGAGAAAGAAAAAGAAACATAAAGTAGTTGAGGAACCACTTGAACCTGCTGTAGATCCTAATAGTATATCTGTCTCTGATGCTGAAACTAAGAGTGGTAATGATAAAAATGATGCTCCTAATAAGGAGGAAGTTGAGGAAGAACCTGAGAAGCACACTAAGAACACTAGGTACACCAAGGAAGATTTTATTGCAAATAAACATGGTAAAGAGAGAGAACCTTGGGTGCAGAAACTTATGCCTTTTCCAGGTAAGAAACACAAGTCAAAGGAGGAAGAACACTACAAGAAGTTTTGTGAGTGGATGAAACCTTTATGTTTGCAAATTCCTTTGACTAATGCTATTAAATTTCCTCCTTATTCAAAGTATTTGAAGGATATTGTCTCTAATAAAAGGAAGATGCCTAATGAGGAGATTTATACTTTGCTTGCTAATTACTCCTTCAATGGTAAGGCTCCAAAAAAACTTGGTGATCCAGGTATACCAACTATTCCTTGCTCTATTAAGAACAATTATGTTAGAACTGCTTTATGTGATTTGGAAGATGGAGTTAGTGTTATTCCTTTTTCTCTCTACCAGAGACTCCAGGTAGAAAAGTTGATACCAACTGATGTATCATTGCAAATGGCTGATAAGTCAACTATTATTCTTGTTGGTATATGTGAGGATGTTCCTGTTCAAGTGGCTCATAATTGCTTGGTTTTGACTGATTGTTGTGCTTGAAATGCCTGAAGATGATAATATGTCCATTATTTTTGGGAGACCTTTTCTTAATACTACAGGTGCTGTCATTAATTGTAATCAAGGAAAAGTAACATTCAATATTGATGAAAAAGAGCATAATGTTTATTTCCCCAAGAAGGGTGTTAAGAGCTATTGCCTGAATTCCACTGAAAATATTGAGAGCATCAAGGTTGGAAAAATATATTGTCCCATTTCACAGGAAAATTTTGAAACTATTATGATTGGGACCATTGCTATCAAGTATGAGGTAACATAATCATCTTGTGGAATGCAAAGTTTTGTTTCATATTAGATTGTTATGGTAACAAGACTTGATCAACCTTGTTAACAAAAGGATTTTGCTGAAAAAAATAATTCTTTCACTATGGTTATACTTGCTCACTTTTATTTTCTCCTTTCCAATCTTTGCTCTTTATCGTGCCTAACTTAAAGGCGTTAAAGAAAAGTACTTGTTGGGAGATAACCCAAGAGTTTCCTTGAGTCTTGGAAGTTATTACTTCAGTAATGACCTCTCCTTATCCTTTTTGTTTGTTTTTCGTGTCAAGAATGACCTCTAATGAGAGGGAAGTAAAATTTGGGGAGTTGCTGTCCCGAAATAGATTTCTGTCCTCCACCATAAAAAATCGTTAGGAGTCTCTGTAAGTCGGATTGAGCTGAAAATTTATGAATAAATACTACAGTATGTTAGCTAACTTTCGTTAGTTCAACAATTTTTTATTTGAGCAACACACGATGTTCGAAAAAATCGGTTTCTATTTGCTGGTATGTTTTGACAGATTTCTGCCATTATTTGCATTTGCTTCTTACTGATTTATTTTTGAGTTCTATTTTGGAGAATTGAGTTTTTTGAAGGAGTTGCTACAATATCTTGCGTTTTTAGTGAAAAATTTTGCTGTTACAAAGCTAAACCCGAAGGTCTATTATCTTTTGAATGCACTAATGTTGCTAATGAAGATTGTGTGAAGTTTTGTATGAAGGAAAAATTTCAGGTGTAGAGAGAGAATGATGTAATGAGATGAAGAATGTACAAAAGATCAAGCTTGGGGGGGCCACCCCGTGTCACCCCAAGAAATATTTAAGAGGTACAAGCGTCAAAGCTTGGGGGACACTTCGTTTTTATTGTTTCATGCACAGTTGTGTTGTTCTTGGAGCGTCTTAGTTTTTGTTTTTGGTTTGTTTTTGCTTTGTTGGCTTGTTTTAAAAATCGAAAACACCAAAAATATTTGTTGTTCCTCTTTGGTTTTGTGAGTTCTTTGCATGGTTCAACCGTCTTCAGTGGATCTTGGTTTCATGTTATTATTCAAGTCACACAAGTAAAGGACAATAATGAAGATAAGACAACTTGAGGAGTGGTAAGAGGCTGGCAATAAACTCTATTTTGTTTTTATTTTTTTACATATACTCATCATTGTGAGCATGCTTAGTCTATTCATTGTAAGGAGTGTGTTACTGATGGATGCTTAGTAGTTCTTGCTTGTCTATGATTAGCTCCAGCTTGCTAATAGTTTGTAGCATGTCATATAAATGTTTGCTTGCATTGTTCTATTCATATTTTGGTATGATATTGTGGTATCCTTCTCTGACTGTTCATGTGAATTGACTTGGCACATGCTCACGTATGCATATGACTAATCAATAGTCAGTAAGCCTCGATGATTTATTTTGCCTCAGAGTTCTTGTGTCACTTTCATGCCATAATTAGTCCTGTTTTGTTGCAAGCATGGTTATTGCTCTCCCGTTTGTCGCTCCCTCTCTTTTGCTAGCCTTCACTTGCACTAAGTATGAGCTCTACCCGTGCTTCCAACTTCCCAAAACCAATATTGCCAACTGTGTCCACCATACCTACCTATTAGCATCGTTTGCTATTTCAGTGCATATTCAATATGCCGTGTTTTTTTCCAAACAAAATGTTTCTCTGTTTTGAGAAAGTTAGTTAGTAAAGCTCTCACGAACTTGATGGCACACTTCATTCCTTGAACTTAATAATCCTGAACCATTGTGAATTGTCCATGAAAGTTATATGCTTGCTAATTATATGCTGGGAGTCAGCAGAACCGTGTTGTCATGAGGAACGTTTTCAACAGTTTTTGGATATCCTATCCGGTTGATACTTTGCTATTTTGTTTACGGATGTCGACGATGTGAAATAAAAGGGGAGCTTGTGAGTTTATGGAGTCTATACATTGTGTTAGATAAACACCTGTTCCACTAGCCTAAGCCATTCATAATCATGGTGGAAACTTGCAGCATCACCATAATGAGCATTCTATAAAGCATCCTCAATAAAAAGCTATGCATATAGTAAATAAAAAGATTGCTGAGATGCTCATTGTCTGCTTGCCTTGTCATTTTGATCACGGGATCGCTCATGTATCATGTGCAAGGGATACCCTGTTGGCGGTTCTCTATGATATGCATGTATTTACAATGACAAGAACTTTCAGGTAACCAAAGTTGAGTAGCATGCGGTGCGACCCTCGTACTCAAGGGACTTGGGATTTCCAGTTTATGGTCTATCAAGCATATGATTCAGAGTGGACCTCACTTTCACCTTAACCATATGAAGATTCCTATGATAGGGGCAATGAGAGCTCAAAGCTAATGAGTACCTTCCTTTCAGCATTAGGAAGCCTTTCAAACTTTTCAAAACTTTTTCACAACCTTGTTGAGTCACCACTTATTCTATGAGCACCTTCTTGAGAGCATAGTTGTCATTCTTGTGTTTGTCTCAAAACTTGGTTAATTATGTCATGACTTTGATGCTTGTATCTCTAATATTTTTACCTCTAGTCTTCACTTGAACTTCAAAGGTGCCTCGGCATTTATATTGTGCTCTACAAACAAAGGCAAGCGAGATACCACTCTATCATACCTTACTATGAGCATTACAATGTTGCTTATTTTTATGTTTCATGCTACTTATTATTATTGAGTTGGTTTCTCTTTATAGCTTGCAATGGCTATTGAGTAGACTTAGTTGCATACTCTTTATTATGAATAGTTTAAGCATCTACTCCTGTGCTGAGAATATATACATCATATGAAGCAAACGTGTTCGTAAAAGTTCTTTTGTCGCACTCAGTTTTCAACTGAATTGCTTGAGGACAAGCAATAAGCTAAGCTTGGGGGGGTTGATACGTCCAAAACGTATATACTTTCCCGAACACTTTTTCTATTGTTTCTCCTCTAAACTTGTGTGATTTGGATACAATTAACACGGACTGACGCTGTTTTCAGCAGAAATACATTGGTGTCTTGTTTTTGTGCAGAAAATGAACTATCGGGAAAAATCCCAGAAAATATGCCAAAAATCATATTTTACCAGAAGATCCACGGAGCCAGAAGACGAGACGGAGAAGGGGCCTGGGGCCCACACCCCTGCCAGGCGCGGGCCCACCATTGGCCACGCCTAGGGGTGTGCAGCCACCCCAGGCACCCCCTCGGCCTCTCTCTGCACCTATAAGTTGCCTAGGGGGGTTCGATAGTTTTCTAGAAAGAGTTGCGCTCCATCGTTGCCACCAGAAACCATGATTCGGATCTAGAAACTCCGTTCTGGCACCCTGCTGGGACAGGGAATTTGGAGAGGATCATCGCCATCATCATCACCAACGCATCTCCATCAACCATAGATGTTTCCCTCACCCATGAGTGAGTAATCCCCTGTTGTAGGCTTGGGGATGGTAGGGATTGGATGAGTTCTATCATGTAATCGAATAAGATCTGTTAGGGCATAGTGCCTAGTATCTCTATTAGTGCTATTTGACTTTGTTGCAACTTGTTGTGCCTAATTCTTGTCACTAGGGCCCGAGTGCCATGATCTCAGATCTGAACTTATTATTAAATCATTATGATAGTATTTCTTGTGATCTTATTGTTGGAGATATGCCCTAGAGGTAATAATAAAAGTGATTATTATTATATCTTTGTGTTTATGATAAATGCTTACATTCATGCTATAATAGTATTAACTGGAAACATTAATACTTGTGTGATTTGTAAACTAAATTAGAGTCCCTAGTAAAGCCTCTTTGTAATACTAGCTTGTTGGTTAATAAATGATCGTGGTTTCCTGATCATGAACATTGAGATGTTGTTAATAATAAGATCATATCCTTAGGAGAATGTTGTGATGGACATACTCCTATAGATAAGCGTAGCATTAAGATCAAGTCATTTCAATAGTTCGTGTGCTATAAGATTTCTGATACATAGTAACCTAATTCCTTCGACCAGGAGATCATGCTAATCACCATCACCGGAAGGATGCTTTGATGACATCAAACACCACACCATAACTGGGTGGCTATAAAGATGGCATTGAGTGTTCGAAAAGTATGTGTTGAGGCACATGGACCAAGAGTGGGATTTGTCCATCCAAGTGACGGATAGATATACTCTGGGCCCTCTCGGTGGAATGTCATCCAATTAGCTTGCAAGCATGTGACTGTCTCACAAGAGATCACATATCACGGGAACGACAAAAGAGTACTTATCGGTAACGAGGTTGAACTAGGTATGCAGAGATACCGACGATCAAACCTCGGATAAGTAAACTATTGCAAGACAAAGGGAAATTGGTATCGTATGTAAGTGGTTCATTTGATCGCAAAGTAATCGTAGAAATATGTGGGAGTCATATGAATTTCCAGATTCCTTTATTGGTTATTGATCAGAGAAGTGTCTCGGTAATGTCCGCATAATTCACGAACCGTAGGGAGACACACTTAAGGATTCGATGTTGTTTAGTAGATATGGAATGTAAGTAGGGATACCGAATGTTGTTCGGGGTCTCGGATGGGATCCGGGATATCACGAGGAGATCCAGAATGGTCCGGAGAATAAGATTCATATAAGGAAAGTCCGATTCCATAGTTCGGGAATGATTTCGATGTTTTCATCCGAGAGTTTCTAGAAGGGTCTAGAAGGTTCACCAGGCCGGAAGGGGAATGGTCCATGAATGTTTCATGGTTAAGTGGAATGATTGGATCATATCCTAGGTCACTTGGTTTGGGCATTTGCGAGAGAGAATTAAAGCTCTAAATTGAAAGTCAAAAAAGAGGTTTGAAAAGCCAAACTGGAACAATAGTTTCCTAGTGGAAGAAGGAAAGTGTCCTTCCTTCTATCCAACTTAGATTTGGGTTTGGATTCAAACTCTCCCCTCCAAAGGCTGCCCCCCTCCCCTCTCATAAATAGAGGGGGAGGGATGCCCCAAAGAACACAACACCAAGCCATCCCCACCGTGCGCCGCCGCCAAGCCGTCGTCGTCAGCCGCCCGCCGCCGCTGCCAGACGCCGCCACCGGCCTGTCGCCGTCGCCCTAGCCGCCACCGACACCTCCTCCTCCTCTCCGGCCTTCTAAACCTAGATCGCCGGAAACCCTAGATCCACCATAACTCGCACCGGCTTAATCAAAGCCCTGCGAGATCTTCCCTCTACTTCCGACACCACGCCATTGTGCTGCTGAAATCGCGAGGGAAGAACTACAACCTCCGCTGCCTGCTGGAATAAGGAAGAGGAGGGTCTTCATCGAGTACCAAACGTGTGACCGACTGCGGAAGTGCTGCCGGAACGCAGCGCCGGAAAGATCGTCTACGCGATCTTGAGATCGGCAAGTGTACGACTACATCACCCACGATAATCTTCTCTCGTTAACCGCTTTGGAATCTTCGAGGGTGAGTACTCTAATCGACTCATTGCTACAATCTAGTTGATAGATCTTGGCTTGTTTGTGTGCATGCGGTAGAATTTTTTGTTTTCCATGCTACGAACCCTACAGTGGTATCAGAGTCGTGTCTATATGTAGATCTGTTGCACGAGTAGAACACAATGGTCATTGTGGGCATTGATGCTTTTGTTGTCGATTGCTTCTTGTGTACTTTGCATCTTGCAGGATGGTGGGATGAAGCGGTTCGGGCTAACCTTACATGACATAGTTCATAAGACTTGCTCCACGCTTGACATGCAACTTGTATTGCATAAGTGACTTTGCGGGTGCCTATTTATCCCAACATGGTTAAGATTCAATTTACAACGGGTGATTGACAAGACTAGTATCAACGTTGTGGTTCTTGTTTGTAAGTTAGAACGACACTTATTGAAAGCTTCGAACCACGTAAAACATGCAAAGAAAATTAGAGACGTCTAACTTTATTTTACAGAAGTGTGTTGTGATGTGATATGGCCAGGGGCGGAGACAAGGGAGGGCTAGCAGGGGTCAGCCCCCCCCCCCCCAACCGATTGCCCCCCACCCCCCCCCCCCAACTTTTTTCAGTAGGTAGTACTAGGCATATACGTGTATATGATGTATTGTATGCATAAGTGTGCAAATGTGGAGTGCACCAATGGCCGGATATAACACACTTAATTAGCCCATTTTAATAATCAGCATGCAGAATTAACTAAGCCCAATGACCAAGGCATAAAAGTTCACGTACCATGCTTAGCCATCGTGGAATATGGAGACAAACTCCAGCTGATCAATCTGATCGGAGCAGCAGCGAAATTTACGGCTATATTTTTGTCTCCGGCATCTCAGTGACTCCTCTTCCCATCTGGCTGCTAGGGCGCTCGGCACCTGCCACCACCGCCACCCGCCGTTCTGTGTTTGCCGACTCGGCGTGTAAGTTTGTTTCTTCTCGATCTCGCGCCCGCGGGCATACAACCCAGCTGGACTGCCTGTAGTTAGAGAAAATCATTGTTAGCAATTGTTAGCCGATACGTACGTAGAAAAAGAAATCATTGCTAGCAATTGTTAGAGATCTCGTGCCCACGGGCATACAAATCATTAGATGCAAAATGAACATTGTTACTCCCTCCGATCCATATTAGTTTACTTAGATTTGTCTAGATTTAGATGAATCTAGAAACAATTTAAAATGTAGGTTCATCTTAATTTTGTCAAATCCAAATCAATTAATATGGGTCGGAAGGGAGTAGCTGAATCACTCGATGCTAACCTGACCAGAAATTCACGTACGTATGACGTATCTGTTGACTGCTCTATTGTTTGTTCTATATTAGAACTGTGTTGAATTTTGAGGAATTAAAATCTTAGATTCTTAGTTACTTGATCTGGTTCATTAGTATATAAATCAGTTGATTAGTTTATTAATTCATGTATTTAATCATTTTTTTGTGTTTAGAGATGAAGAGAAAAGGACCATCAGAAAGGGGAGTAGAATTCTTTTTCAAGCGCATTGGTTCAACTTCGAGCGCTAATATTACTGTCCAATCTATTGTTGAAAGTGCAAAACTATCTCGGGAGAAGGAACCTCTTGTAGATGATATTTCCAATCCGGTTGATATGCACACTAATGATCAAAACATTGTGGAACCAGTACAAATTTCAGAACAGGGTAGAATTGGAAGCACGACATATGAAAGAGATCCTGGTAAGCATCAATAGATTTGGAAACTTTCCCTTGATAGGCAAGAAGAAGCACGGAGATTATATATTACCGAGGGAACTTATCAGCCATATATGAGAGAGTATCCACATAATGAAAAAGCAAAAAATCCTCGCTGATTCCAATTTAGCTATGTCACAAATTTTCCTTGGCTAGAGTTTTCACTTTCCACACATCGTGCATATTGCCTGCCTTGTTTCGTCTTCACAAAAAAACAAGTGCAAGATGTGGCTCAGATACATTCATAGCTAAAGGTTTTATAAATTGGAAGAAGGTGAATGATGGAAAAGAATATGCTTTTTTAACACACATGGGCAAAGATTCCAACTCACCTCATAATTATTCAGTTCGATGTTTTGATAATCTGAAAAATAGTATGACCCACATCGACAAGGCAATTGTACAAGCCACCGAAAAAAAGGTTTTAGATGCAAGGCTGATGCTTAAAGTTACAATTGATTCCATTAGGTAAGAAATATTTTTTCTATACTAGAATATTACATATTGTACTAAGCATGTATTTAACATCTTTTCCCTGTCGGTTTCACCAGGTGGTTAACATTCTAAGCTTGTGCTTTTAGAGGCCATGATGAATCTCAAGAATCCATAAATCAGGGTAATTTTTTTCAATTGGTAAAGTTACTGGCCTTTTATAATAAGGAGGTGGATGCGGTTGTCTTGAATAATGCTCCACGGAATGCGAGGTACACCTCCCCTACTATTCAACAAGATATTCTTGAGATATTTTCTCGAAAGGTTCAGAGGCAAATTAGAGAAGAAATTGGTAGTAGAAAGTTTTGTATAATGGTGGATGAAGCTCGAGATGAATCAAAAAATAGCAAATAGCATTGGTCGTCCGGTTTGTGAACAATGAAGGATACATAAAGGAGCGTTTTCTTGATATCATTCGTGTCACTGACACTACTGCATTGACTCTCAAAGATGCAATTTGTGCTGTCCTTGTAGACAATAATTTAAGCATCCGAGATATAAGAGGACAAGGATATGATGGGGCAAGTAACATGCGAGGTGAATGGAACGGGTTAAAAGCTCTAATTCTAAATTAGTGTCCTTATGCTTATTATGTACACTGCATGGCCCATCAATTGCAGTTGGATCTTGTTGCGGCATCAAGGGAGGTACATGAGGTGTACAATTTTTTCCAACATGCTATTCTCATAATAAATGTTGTTAGTGTGTCGCCTAAATGCAATGATGAGCTATTAGCAAACCAAGCGGCAGATATTGAACGTGAAATTGAGTTGGGTGAGCTTGATACAAGAAGAGGAGCAAATCAGATAGGATCTTTACATAGACCCGGTGACACTAGATGGAGTTATCACTTCAAGTCAATTCAGTGTTTAATTAAAATGTTTGGTGCTACGGTTGTGTAGAGCATAGCAACTGACCGCTCAGACTCCAAATATTCTAGAGGAGATGTTGTAGGTGCTTTAAAAATAATTTTGTCATTTGACTTTGTGTTCATTCGGCATCTAATGGAGAAAATCATGAAGATCACAGATGTCTTATGTCAAACTCTCCAAAAGAAGTCCATTTACATTTTAAATGCATTGGATTCAGTTTCGAACACAAAAGTATTGCTTGGTAAGTTAAGAGAAAATGGTTGGGAATCTCTTTTGGAGGAGGTTCAAATTTTCTGTTCGAAGCATGACATTGAGGTCCCCGATTTAAACCGCAAGTAATATCCCTTTCCTTGTATTTTTATCCATTAGAATATATATTATCATACATTCGTACTTGCTTAACTCTAGTATTAATACATATATTGCAACTTGTAGGTACGCTGATGTGACAAGGTCTCGCAACAAGCATGATAACACAACAACACTACATCACTACAAAACAGATGTGTTCAATGTTGCTATAGATGAACAATGGTTGAGATAAATGATCGCTTTGGTATTCAAAGTACAAAACTCTTGACACTTTGTGCATCTTTGGATCCAAGGCATGATTCTTTTGACATCTTAAAAATATCCACACTGGTTGAAAAGTTTTATCCTAAAGATTTTTCTAGTCAAGAAAGAGCTCAATTGGAGTCTCAACTTCCCCACTTTCAGTTGGATGTTTGCAACAATTCAGAGCTGAAACGCTTGTCTTCACTTGCTGATTTGACGGTTGGACTAGCCAAAACACGTAAAGCAGCTACATATTCAATGGTTGATAGATTACTACGATTAGTCATTACTCTTCCGGTGTCAACTGCAACCACCGAGCGAGCTTTTTCAGCCATGAAACTTATCAAGACGCACCTTCGAAATAGAATGGGAGATGATTTTCTTCGGCATTATATGATTCTCTACATTGGTAAGGAAATAGCTGCAAATATTAGTTCTGATGAGATTATCGAACTATTTGACACCGGTGGTCGTAAAGCAGATTTTAAGCTAATAGATATGTAATTTATTTTTGTAGCATCAAACATATATTCGAAAATTTATATGGATTTTGTATTAATATTTTTTGAGACTTAATATATTGTGATGTTTATTCTCTTTGATGGTCGTCGACTTTTCGCCCCCCCCCCATGTCTGAATCCTGGCTCCGCCCCTGGATATGGCCATTATTGTGATTATATATGATGTATGCAATGTTCCTTATTGTAAGTCGACAACCGACAAGAGCCATATGGTTGTCTTTTTAATTCTGTTAAGACCTGCGTGTCTATTATTCAAAGTAGTTGTAATAGTTGATGTTGGTGGACGACAATCATGAAGCGGCGCCATTGACCTTGACGCCATGCCGGTGATGATGGAGATCATATTCGTGCTTGAAGATGGAGATCGGAAGCACAAGAAGAAAGGCCATATCATATCACATATTATGAATTGCATGTGATGTTAATCCTTTTATGCATCTTGTATTCCTTAGTTCGCGACGGTAGCATTATAAGATGATCCCTCTCACAAAAATTTCAAGTTATAAAGTGTTCATCCTTAGTAGGCACCGTTGCTAAAGCTCGTTGTTTCGAAGCACCACGTGATGATCGGGTGTGTTAGATTCTGCGAGTGTATACAACGGGAGCAAGCCAGATTTGCTCATGCGGAAGCTAAGGTTTGATCTTGACGAGCCTAGTATGTAGAGACATGGTCTCGGAACACGGATTACCGAAAGGTAAAGCATGAGTCATATAGTAGATATGATGAACATATTGATTGTTCGCCATTGAATCTACATCAACTCTCGTGATGATCGGTTTTGATGTAGTGGATTTGGTTCATGTGATCACTAAAACAATGTGGGGGATATTTTTTTGAGTGAAAATTCACCTAGATTAATTTAACTATTAATTAGAACTCAATTTGTCATAAACTTAGTCTAAACTATTGGAAATATGTTGTAAATCAATGGCGGCCCCTACCATTAATTTTAATGCGTTCCTAGAGAAAGAAAAGTTGAAAAACAATGGAAGCAACTTCGTGGATTGGTTCTGCAATTTGAGGATTGTCCTCAATGCTGGTAATTTGACCTATGTGCTGGATGCACCGATGGGTGACCCACCTGCAGCTGATGCTACCGATGAGGTAAAAAATGTTTTCCTCGCTCGGAAGAATCAGTACTCCACAGTTCAGTGTGCTATCTTGTATGGTTTGGAATCGGAGCTTCAGAAAAGGTTTGAGAACCATGACCCACGTGATATTGTTCGTGAACTCAAAATGATATTTGAGGCTCACGCGACATTTGAGAGTTATGAGGGTTCTGAAAAGTTCTTTAACTGCAAGATGGAAGAGGGCAGCTCCGTCAGTGAGTACGTGCTTAAGATATTTGGACATGCAATCAAGCGTCAAAGCTTGAGTACAGTGATTCCTAATGCTTTGGAGATTCACGGTGTCCTCCAATCACTACCACCAAGTTACAAGAACTTTGTGATGAACTACAATATGCAAAACATGGACAAGTCATTGCCCGAACTCTTCTCCATGTTAAAGTCTACGGAAGTGGAGATCAAGAAAGAGCACCAAGTATTGTTGATCAATAAGACCACCAAATTCAAGAAGCAAGGCAAGTCTAAGAAAAAGGGAAACTTCAAGAAGGGCGGTAAGAAAGTTACCGCACCGGTGAAGAATACCAAGGCTGGGCCTAAGGCTGATACTGAGTGCTTTTACTGCAAGGGAGAAGGTCACTGGAAGTGGAATTGCCCTTAGTACTTGACAGATTTGAAGAACGGCAACATCAAGAAGAAAGGTATATCAGATATACATGTTATTGATGTGTATCTCACTAGTACTCGTAGTAGTGCCTGGGTATTTGATACTGGTTCGGTTGCTCACATTTGTAACTCGAAACAGGTGCTGCAGAATAGACGTAAACTAGCAAAGAACAAGGTGACGATGCGCGTTGGAAATGGATCAAAGGTTGATGTGATCGCGGTCGGCACGCTACATCTTCATCTACCATCGGGATTAGTTTTATACTTAAATAATTGTTATTTGGTGCCTGCGTTAAGCATGAACATTATATCGGGATCTTGTTTATTGCGAGACTGTTACTTGTTTAAGTCCGAGAATAATGGTTGTTCGATTTATATGAGTAATATGTTTTATGCACATGCACCTTTGATAGATGGTCTATTCTTATTGAATCTCGATAGTGGAAATACACATATTAATAACATTGAAGCTAAACGTTTGAAATTGAGCGATAACTCGACCTATATGTGGCACTGTCGTCTTGGTCACATTGAAGTGAAGCGTATGAAGAAAATCCATTCCGATGGACTTCTTTAATCACTTGAAAGATGCGAAGCATTTCTGATGGGTAAAATGACTAAGACTCCATTTTCTGGTATGATGGAGCGAGCTACGGACTTATTGGAAATCATACATACCAATGTATGTGGTCCGATGAGTGTAGCATCATGCGGTGGTTATCGTTATGTTCTTACCTTCACGGATGACTTGAGTAGATATGGGTATATCTATTTCATGAAACATAAGTCCGAAACTTTCGAGAAGTTTAAGGAATTTCAAAGTGAGATAGAGAATCAACGTAACAAGAAGATTAAATTTATACAATCTGATCGTGGAGGTGAATATATTAGTTACGAGTTTGGCGAGCATTTGAAGAAATGCGGAATACTTTCACAATTGACCCCACCGGGAACACCACAACGTAATGGTGTGTCTGAACGTCGTAATCAGACTCTCTTAGATATGGTTCGTTCTATGATGTCACTTACAGAGTTACCGCTATCGTTTTGGGGTTATGCATTAGAAACATCCGCATTCACTTTAAATAGGGCATCATCTAAATCCGTTGAAACGACACCATATGAATTATGGTTTGGGAAGAAACCTAAATTGTCGTTTCTTAAAATTCAGGGTTGCGAAGCTTATGTAAAGAAGTTACAGCCAGACAAGCTTTAACCCAAAGCGGAAAACGCGTCTTCATAGGATACCCGAAGGAAACTATTGGGTATACCTTCTATCATAGATCCGAGGGCAAAATCTTCGTTGCCAAGAATGGATCCTTTATAGAGAAGGAGTTTCTCTCGAAAGAAGTGACTGGAAGGAAAGTAGAACTCGACGAGGTTGTTGAACCTTCTCTCAAACTTGCGAGTAGCGTAGCACCAGAAGTAGTTTCAGTGGCGCCTACACTAATAAGAGAGGAAGCTAATGATGTTGATCATGAAACTTCGGTTGAAGTAACTACGGAACCTCACAGGTCAACGAGAACTTGTACCACTCCTGATTGGTATGATACCGTTATGAGTATCATGTTGGTGGACAACGTCGATGACCCTGCGACATATGAGGAAGCGATGATGAGCCTAGATTCCAATAAATGGCAAGAAGCCATGAAATCCGAGATTGGATCCATGTACGAAAACCAAGTATGGACTTTGGTGGACTTCCCTGATGGTCGGAAGGTTGTCAAGAACAAATGGATTTTCAAGAAGAAAACATATGCTGCTGGTAATGTTACTGTCTATAAAGCTCGACTTGTCGCAAAAGGGTGTCAACAAATTCAAGGAGTTGACTATGATGAGACTTTCTCACCAGTAGCGAAGCTAAAGTCTGTGAGGATTTTGTTAGCAATCGCTGCATATTATGATTATGAGATATGGCAGATGGATGTCAAAACGACGTTCCTCAATGGAGACATTGATGAAGAGTTGTATATGGTACAACCCAAAGGTTTTGTCGATCCTAAAGGTGCTAACAAGGTATGTAAACTTCAACGGTCCATTTATGGATTGAAGCAAGCATCCCGAAGTTGGAATCAACGTTTTGATAAGGTAATCAAAAGTTTTGGTTTTATACAAACTTATGGAGAATCTTGTATTTAAAAGAAAGTGAGTGGGAGCTCTGTAGCATTCTTAATACTATATGTAGATGACATATTGTTGATTGGGAATGATGTAGACCTTCTTAATAGTGTCAAGGATTATTTGAATAATAGTTTTTCAATGAAAGATCTTGGCGAAGCAGCTTACATATTAGGCATAAAGATTTATAGAGATAGATCAAGACGCCTAATATCATTGTCACAAAGTACATATTTGGACAAAGTTATAAAGAGGTTTGGAATGGAAGATAGCAAGAAAGGGTTCTTGCCCATGTTGCCCAATACGACCTTGAGTAAAACTCAAAGTCCTGCAACGGCGGAAGATAGAGAAAGGATGAGTAAGACTCCCTATGCCTCAGCCATAGGATCTCTTATGTATGCCATGCTATGTACTAGACCCAACATTGCATATGCTTTTAGTTTGACTAGCAGATATCAAAGTGATCCAGGAGTGTATCATTGGACAGCGGTCAAAAACATCCTTAAGTACTTGAGAAGAACTAAGGATATGGTTCTTTCTTATGGAGGTGATGAACAGCTCGTTGTTAATGGTTACACTGATGCTAGTTGGAACACCGATCCGGATGATTCTAAATCTCAATCTGGATAAGTATTTACTTTGAATGGTGCAGCAGTTAGCTGGAGGAGTGCAAAGCAAAGCGTTGTGGCGGGATCTTCAACTGAATCGGAATACATAGCTGCTTCAGAGGCTTCACAAGAGGCGATATGGATGAAGGAGTTCATTACAGAGCTCGGTGTGGTTCCAAGTGCGTTGGACCCAATGTCTATCTATTATGATAACATGGGCGCCATAGCCAATGCGCAAGAACCAAGGTCACACAAGAAGCTGAAGCACATCCAGCTATGTTTTCATGCTATTCAAGAGCATGTCCAAGATGGTGACATAAAGATTTGCAAAGTACACACAGATCTGAATGTGGCGGATCCGTTGACTAAACCTCTCCGGAGGGCAAAACATGACTAGCACCAAACCGTCATGGGTATTCGGTATATTACCATGTAATCTAGATTAGTTGACTCTAGTGCAAGTGGGAGACTGTTGGAGATATGCCCTAGAGGCAATAATAAAAGTGATTATTATTATATCTTTGTGTTTATGATAAATGTTTACATTCATGCTATAATAGTATTAACTAGAAACATTAATACTTATGTGATTTGTAAACTAAATTTGAGTCTCTAGTAAAGCCTCTTTGTAATACTAGCTTGTTGGTTAATAGATGATCGTGGTTTCCCGATCATGAACATTGAGATGTTGTTAACAACAATATCATATCATTAGGAGAATGGTGTGATGGACATACTCCTATAGATAAGCGTAGCATTAAGATCAAGTCATTTCAATAGTTTGTTTGCTATAAGCTTTCTGATATATAGTAACCTAATTCCTTCGACCATGAGATCATGCTAAGCACCATCACCGGAAGGATGCTTTGATGACATAAACACCACACCGTAACTGGATGGCTATAAAGATGGCATTGAGTGTTTGGAAAGTATGTGTTGAAGCACATGGATCAAGAGTGGGATTTTTCCATCCATATGACGGATAGATATACTCTAGGCCCTCTCGGTGGAATGTCATACAGTTAGCTTGCAATCATGTGACTGGCTCACAAGGGATCACATATCATGGGAACGAGAAAAGAGTACTTATCGGTAACGAGGTTGAACTAGGTATGCAGAGATACCGACGATCAAACCTCGGATAAGTAAACTATCGCAAGACAAAGGGAAATTGGTATCGTATGTAAGTGGTTCATTTGATCGCAAAGTACTCATAGAAATATGTGGGAGCCATATGAATTTCCAGATTCCTCTATTGGTATTGAACGGAGAAGTATCTCGGTCATGTCCGCATAATTTACGAACTGTAGGGAGACACACGTAAGGATTCGATGTTGTTTAGTAGATATGGAATGTAAGTAGGGATACCGAATGTTGTTCGGAGTCTCGGATGGGATCCGGGATATCACGAGGAGATCCGGAATGGTCCGAAGAATAAGATTCATATAAGGAAAGTCCGATTCCAGAGTTCGGGAATGATTTTGATGTTTTCATCGGAGAGTTTCTAGAAGGGTCTAGAAGGTTCACCAGACCGTAAGGGGAATGGTCCATGAATGTGTCATGGGTAAGTGGAATGATTGGATCATATCCTAGGTCACTTGGTTTGGGCATTTGCGAGAGAGAATTAAAGCTCTAAATTGAAAGTCAAAAGGGAGGTTTGAAAAGTCAAACTGAAACAATAGTTTCCTAGTGGAAGAAGGAAAGAGTCCTTCCTTCTATCCAACTTGGGTTTGGGTTTGGATTCAAACTCTTCCCTCCCAAGGCTGCCCCCTCTCATAAATAAAGGGGGAGGGCTGCCCCAAAGAACACAACACCAAACCTTCCCCACTGTGCGTCATCGCCGCCAGCCGCACGCCGCCGCATCGCCGCCCTGCGCCGCCGCCGGCCCGTCGCCGTTGCCCTAGCCATCGCCGACACCTCCTCCTCTCCGGCCTTCTAAACCTAGATCGCCGGAAACCCTAGATCCACCATAACTCGCGCCGTCTTAGGCAAAGCCCTACGGGATCTTCCCTCTACTTCCGACACCACGCCATCGTGCTGCCGGAATCGCGAGGGGAGAACTACAACCTCCGCTGCCTGCTGGAACAAGGAAAAGAAAGGTCTTCATCGAAAGTGCAGGCGTGTGACTGAAAGCGCTAACGGAGCCTACCTGGAAGGATCGTCTACGCGATCTTGAGATCGGCAAGTGTACGACTACATCACCCATGAGAATTTGCTCTCGTTAACCGCTTTGGAATCTTCGAGGATGAGTACTCTAATCGACTCGTTGCTACAATATAGTAGATAGATCTTGGCTTGTTTGTGTGCATGCGGTAGAAATTTTTTGTTTTCCATGCTACGAACCCCTACACTTATCTGCAAGTTGTGTACATATATCATTATCCGGATCTAAAGGCCCCAAAGTGACAATAATTAGGACAACCGGAGGGGATGGCTGTGGTGTGAGGACCACATGTGTTCATGGAGTGTTAATGCTTTGCTCCGGTGCTTTATTAAAAGGAGCACCTTAATTTCCAGTAGTTTCCTAGAGGCCCCGCTGCCACGGTCTGGCTGGACAGAAGATGTTGTGCAAGTTCTTATTGCGAGCACGTATGACTATATTTGGAGCACATGCCTAGGATTGTTTAGTACTTGTATGCTTGTTATTATTTATCTGCAATGCCCTATATATTAAAGTTACATGTTTAGACTCGTCCATGCAACGCCCGTCCATCCATCCCTATGCCTACCGCACTCGAATCCCATTGTTACCGGTACTGTTACTATTGCTCCTGTTTTACTACTGCTATTGCTACTACCAAATTGTTGCTACTAATAAACTTCTGTAAGCAAGAACTATTTTCATGTGCAGCTGAATTGACAACGCAGTTGTTAAGGCTTGCAAGTATTCTTTGGCTCCCCTGGTGTCGAATCAATAAATTGGGTAATACTACCGCGAAGACTGTTGCGATCCCTAAACTTGTGGATCATCACATATCTTCATGCTTATGATAAATGTTTACATACCATGCTATAATTATATTAGTAAGAAATATTAATACTTGTGTGATTTGTAAACATAAAAGAGTCCCTAGTAAAGCCTCTTGTTAAACTAGGTTGTTGACTAATTGATGATCATGGTTTCCTGATTATGAACATTGGATGTTATACGTATTTTAGTGTGTATAGATACATACTAATATAAACACATCCAAGTCACTTATTTTGAGACGGAGGGAGTACTCTCTCCGTCCAGAAATAACTGGCTTGACTTTGTCTAGATACGAATGTATTTTTTAAAAGTAACCATTTCATTAGACAATACAGAGATTACATATATGGTCAACATCTAAGACAAACATGCCTGTCAAGCAATTTTGCACAAAGAACTCCGCAAGTAAAATTATAATTCTACCCTTGAAGAAACTCATGCCTCGCCGAAATGTCGTCCATCGTCCTCCACCGCCACCGTGGTAGCGCCAGAAAAAGAGGAGATCAACCGCCATACCAAGATCTAGGAGAGCACCATCGCATACAAGGATGATTTTCGAGCCGATGAACCGAGTCGTCGCAACCGATGAGCCAAGACTTTGTGGCACGTCGGCCGGGGATCTTCCCCGTGATCACCAGATCCTGACTCTGTCATCTTCATCCAACGCAGTCGAAGAAGATAAACATCGCCGTATGCCGTCTTCCACACGCACAACTACAAGACATCAAACACAACTGCAGCAGTCGACGCGACTGCCACCCGCGAGGGTGCCGAACATCGACCACCTGACATGAATCTCAACGGATCTAGAGACCGGCGAGACGACCAGGCCACCTGCCACCGATGCCACCGGTAGGAGAGACGTCGAGATGGAGGAAAATCAGGAGCAAATTATTCCGACGCGACGATGTCTCCTCCATAGAATCAGCGCCCCAAGAAAAATCTAGGCCAACCCTAACTATAGCGAGCCGAAGTACCGGGTCCCCACCTCCTCGCTTGGCTGGAGCAGCCAACGGAGGAGGCAGTGATAGGCGGCGGCGGTGAAGTTGGGGGCAGAAGGAGATCGCCCCTGAGATCCTATTTCTCGAGAGCGATCAGATACGAATGTATCTATACACTAAAACATGTTTAATACACATTGGAATCTAGAAAAACCTAAGTAAGTTATTTCTAAATGGAGGGAGTACTAAAATTGGTAAACATACTTTTATTCGGATACTGATATATTCATTTCCATATTCGTGTATTTGCTTCAAAAATTTAATACAACACTCATATTTATATTTGTAAAGCGAATCCGGATATACAACATCGATATTTATATTCGTCCTAATTCCGATGTTACCATTACTATTTTCAGTTTCTCAAATGTGAATGCCGGGTAACTCGGATTATCGCACAGCGTGTGACGCGCGTGGCCTGCATAGACTTCTAGCTAGCGAAGTTCTTCTGGGTGTAGCAGTCAAGGTTGCTCCCAGTGTCCGTGCCAACACTAGTAGAAAAAGAGTCATTCGTCCATCCTAGTTCGGAGCATTAATCCCGGTTATAGTTGGATCCGGGACTAATGTGAGCATTAGTCCCGGTTCCAACGGCTAGAATGCCAGCAATCTTTAGTCCCGGGTCAAACGGGACCTTTAGTCCCGGTTCGTATCACCAACCGGGACTAAAAGGGGTGTCCCGGTGCCAATTTTTTTAGTCCCGGTTCGTATCACCAACCGGGACTAAAGGTGTGACCTTTAGTCCCGGTTCGTATTACCAACCCGGACTAAAGAAAGTGGGCAAAAAAAAATTCTCAAGTTCTGCCGTGACAGTAAAATGGGCACAAATCCTTCTGTAGATCGTCTTTTCTAGATTCAAAATCATGCCAAAAAGTTATAAAAAATTCTAAAAATAAAATCCTTCGAACTGTAGTTATATTAAGTGATTTAGTTGTTACAAAAATTAACAAATATAAATTTCGACATAATTTACAAAAAAATGTTATAAAAATTCAAATGGCCATAACTTTTGTATACCATGTAAAAAAAGTACAACCTATCAAAACGTGCAGAAAAAATTAGTTCTTTGATTTCAACATACTTAGGCCGTTTTGGATTCTTAAAATTCGAAAAGAAAAAAAAATATTTCAGAAATTAAATTATTTTGGTATTTTTATGCCATATTTGAATTCCTCGCATTTTTCTATAATAATGGATATATTATATGTTAAATTTCGATTTACATATTTGAAGATATTGTTTATGTCATATTAAATGAATAAATGGCAAAAATGAATAAAATATTAATTTAATTAGTTTTTTACTTTCATTAGAATAAAATGTTATTATTAATTATTTATTGTTGTTTACTACAAATAGTTGTTCTTAATTTCAAAAAATAAAAACGTGTCACATATCGATATGAGTTAATAGGATTGATATACTAGTCTTGACAACAAGATATAAATGTCCTTCGCGCGGGTGGGAGAGATGGAATGACCGGACGGGAAGTTTGATCGTAAGTACGATTTGAACTAAGATTAAGTATAATTAGTGTTAAAAATGAGAGATGTGGAATAACGAGTCAAATAATTCAAAGGTTTAAGAAAAATTTGAAAAAAAAATCAAATTCTTTTTTGGAAAAAATTAAAAAAAAAACCTTTAGTCCGGGTTCGTATTACAAACCGGGACTAAAGGTCCTGTACACTCGACGCGGTTCCGTGGGTGCCTTTAGTTCCGGTTTGTGACCAAACCGGGACTAAAGGGGTAGGCCTTTAGTTCCGATTTCTTTGTTCCGGTTAGGAAACCGGGACTAAAGACTTTATAAACCGGGACCTATGGCACGTTTTCCACCAGTGCAAGTATGCTGCAGTAGCGCTTGTAGTAGCCAATGCGGTCATCGTTCAACGCGTTCTGGCCCATGCCGCACTCGCGCCCGCCGTTGATGATGTTGGTGATCACGCCGTACCCGGGCACCCGCCCCGCGGCGGTGTCGGCGGCCGTCGGCGTCCAGCGGTTAAGGGCTACGTCCTCGCACGACGGCTTGTTGCCCTGCGCCGTGGTCCAGAACCAGAAGGCCGTTTTGAAGGACACCACCGCGTCCTGCGCCACCAGGTCAGGGTTGCTCACCAGGTCCACTCCGATGGCGTCCCCGGCCAGCTGGTAGTTGGACTGCCTCGTAAATCGAAGAACAAGAACTTTTTGTGTCAAAGAAGCCAAGATCTGCTGGGTGTGGTTTCTTCAGTATAATGGATGCTAGCTAGAAATGTCAACACTGCTGTACTTTTCAGTGAGATTTTTCCACAGATTTATTTCAGTCTATGAGATAGTATTTGTGTTGATCTTGGGTTTAGTTTGAGATTTGGCTTACCCTGTCAATTGGATGGGTCCACGTCCTTGGTAGGGTGGAGACGTGGGGTCTATCTCTTCCTTGAAGCAGTAGCCCCACTCGAACTGGTCGGCAGCGCCTTGCAACCCTCCTGAGAGCGTACGCAGACATGCACCAAACACGTGACGTGAGTACTCAGATCATATGTTTACCGATTAATCAAGGCAGGCATCACACATGTGTCCCGAATCCTGATCAAACGTACGTGAGACGATAGACCAATTCGTTAAAGCTGATCGACGTACCGGTGGTCTCGTGAGAGGTCTGGCCGAAGAAGGCTGCGAGCTCGCGCTTGACGTCGTCCGCGCTGCCTGTGGTGCCGAACGACGGGAAGGCGGCGGCGGCGGAGATGAAGGCTTCGTACGTGTAGAAGCCGCTGGCCGGGCACTGCGAGTTGTCGCGGTTGGGCAGCATGGAGTCGTACACCGACTGCGTGATGACCGACCCCACGCCCTGCGCCGCGGCGCCGCCCACCGCCACGGCGAGCAGGAGCGCGGCCGCGCACACGGCGAGCGCCGCGGACCTCTCCATGCTTGCAGAACTAGCTCCCCCTTCCAGCTCCTGCTGGTATGTGAGCTGCACCTACGAGATCGAGCTGTGTAGGTGCGAATGCGATGTGTGTGCGTGATGAATCTGCTGGCAGGGTTTGGTATTTATAGCTGCTCCTCTCGGGGTGCCGTGGCGGTACTTTTCCATGGTGCGCTGGCGATCGATCTTTGCAGTGGAGAAAATCGGTGACAGGATCGGAGGATGATCACGCATGTCGGCATGTGGCCTATCCCATCCCCTTATCGCTCACGTACGTAGTCGTATGGATGCGGCGGCTCTCCTGTGCTGTACGCATCAACGTACGGGATTATTCCACACATCTCCACAAACCAGTTCGGTTCAGGGCGTTGGCGGTACGCGCGGACTTCCAGGGAAAGTGGGCAGACGCATCTTTCCCTGCTGCTGCACGTAGCCGTAGCGGTGCAACGGGCTGCAGGCTACTATACTGCACTGTAGTTGTACGTACATGTTTCCTTGGTGAGCTACGGTGCCGTGCGCCCGTGCCTCGCGTTAGTCAGCCTTTTTTTTTTTTGCTTAATGCGTTAGTCAGCATTGCACAGCGCATGGATGGGACCACGGGAGGAGTGAAAGAAGGCTTCTACGTCGTCGTCGGCAGGGCAGCTGGTCAAAATACGTTAGCACGACGTCGAAATGGTCCAATTCGGATCGAACTCAAGTCATCAAATATCACAGGCCCCGAACCTTGAGGGTCGATCGGTGTGAGGTAATGCCGGGTCCCCGCATAGATCATTCATGGAAATGATTTAAGCAGTTCACGAACAAGCTAACTCGTGCAATTTCAACTCAAGAAGCCATGGATATGGTTTCCGCGTAACAAAATCTCTATGCCGCTAAAGTTATTGCCGCAGCTCCTTCCGTCACGCCCAACACAACCACTCTGACCAAACCGCACCTCTTCAAGCATTCAGAGCTTGGATACAGTAAGCGAAGTCAAAACCCAATCCCACAGCATGATCAATGTACTCGGCTAAGGCCTCTAGTGTTAGCCGTTCATTTAGACTAGCCCAACACTCTAACCACGTTGTCAAATATTTAGTAAAGAGTCTACTTCATCTCAAAACCCTAGACTGGTAAGAGAAAGGGATCTATTCCTATAAATTGGGTTTGACCTCTTCCCATACGCGGGGTGGGACTAAATCTGAATAGCCTCCACGGCCAACAGTAGCCTAACATTCTATTGCCTCTCGGGAAGGCATGGCAACCTGGTTCTCATATTAGATATTAGCATGCACTTAGATTAGTCCAGCACTGAGGCCACGTTCTAGATGTTTATGCGCATACGGCCAATATTTAGCAAAGAGACCACTTCATCTCAATAGCCTAGGCTAGTGAGAGAAAGAAACCAATCTCATAGAAGATAGGTGTGGCCTCTTTCCATAGATGAGGTAGGACTAAACCTGACCGGCCTTCGCCGGTCAACGATAGCCTAACACCTACCGGCTTTTAGTATTCCGACAGACAAAAGGGACGAGATTTGCTTTTAGTGGTTAGTTTGTTCATCCTTTTTAGTTTTTATAGAGAAATACAAGGGGAGGATAGCGTCTATAAGTATTAGGTTGCTTTAATGATTTATCAAGAGTTTTTCCGTTGTTCTCATGTAGTGATCTTTTTTATTATTGGTAGTAGTGATTTGTCTAGAGTTTTTGTGGATTTTGTTAGGATACGTGTACAACTAGAGATAGACTAGGACTTTAGAGATCATATTGTATTTCAAGTCATAGGCTTTTTGTCCTTTAAGTTTGTACGTATATATATATATTTTCCACGAGGGTCAAATCAATACACCAAAATATTAAGGATTCAATATTTTCTACATGGTATCATAGTGGTTAGCCTCACGGCGCCGATCTTAGGTTTTTTCACCACTTTTGCAATGCGCCGCCCTCGGGGAGATTACTTCTCGGGACGCGGCGCCTGATTTCGATCAAAGATCGGATCGGTTCTTTAGACTAGATTAGATCCAATTTCATAATTCTTAAATTTTTCATTAATTAGATTAGCTACCGAAATACATAGATCTCTAGATCACAACGATTGTCAGATTCCGACGAAAACCAGTCGCAAAAATCAATTTCGGCCTCCCGGCGGCGCCCTAACGTGAGATCAGAGGAGGCCCAGCCGGTATCTCAACATGCCCGCCAGGCAGGTGCCGTGTCGACACGGCCACAGGTGGGCTTTCCAGCGTTGTTCAGGAGCACGGACATGCAGCAGCAGGCAAGCCGTACAAGGACGGATCCACCATCCCTATAGCCCGGGCGGCCGTTCAGACTTGCTGGCCGCACGACGTCTTATATCGAATGTATTTTACATAATTTTTTTTAAAAAAATTAGGATTATATACATGTCTACCCAGTCTTTTAGAAATTTCTGGATCCGTCAATGCGTACCAGCATGCGGGAAAAAAATACATGGAGATGCATACGCGTGCGTGCTGTGTGCGTATGACCTTGCTGCCGATCAGATCTTCGCGTGCGCTCGCACGTCCAAGTCTTCTCCGAGCCAGTTTGCAGCATGAAACGTTGAGGTGGCCTTCCAAAAAAAAGATCCATCAACTGGATACCCCCTCAGGCCTCTCGTTCTCTCTAGAACCGCCCTCTCCTGGTTCTATCCTCTGTGCCACCGGGCCGGACCGGAGCAGCTCTTGCCGGCGTTGCCGGCTGGAGTGTGCAAAGGGATGGCGCCGGTAGTAGTATTAGGATTAGTTCTTGTGTAGATCTTCCCTTTATGAAGTTTGGGAGTAGATCTCTAGATCCCATCGGCCGGATATGGAGCTTCCTCTTCTTCATCATCCTTGCAGCCTGGCTCCGACGGCCAGAGTTGTGGCTTGGGAGGATGGAGGTAGGCATCTTCCCTAATAAGGCCGTCTTCCCTTCCTTCTGGAGGCTGGTCGAGCTGGTGCTTCTCCGCGGCATCGGGCGGTCACTGGAGGTGCTCTCTGTCAGGCTTTCATGGTGGAAGCTGGGCGTGGGTGGCAAATCCGGTGAGGTCTCCTTCAATAAGTGGTTCTATGGTCTCCTCTTCTGGACTTGGTCATGTGGGCATCGGTTCTTCTCGGCCGTCCGGGGCGGCGAGGGGGAAGGCCGTTGTTCTGCAGTTCGTGGGGAGTTGGTGTGGCTCCTGGCCGGCCTTGGTGGCGAGGGGGAGTACTCCGACGACACTGCAGCCTCGTTCTTCTCTAGGAGACCTTACAGATGGATCCGTTGATGCTGCATCCTCTCTGGCTTTTCCTCCTCATCTCAGGCAGGAGCTCTGAGGAGGGAGCCCGGTATCTTTGAGCGGCGCAGATGGATTCTGGCTGTTCGTCGATGCTGTTCCAAGATTGGTCTGCTCTGCCTGGGCGTTGTGGGTGCGTCGGGATGTAGGGGATCCTCGAGGAGCGGAGTTGGCGATCTGCTGTGGAGTCGTGGAGCCAATCCTTTCTGCTCATCCAAATCGAAAGCTATTTTCCAGCCGATTATCCTGGCCATGATGAGGCCATCAAGCTTGCCGGCAAGATCCGGCGTTCAATCAACCTCCAGCGTGAGGCCCAGCTGTTGCAGAGGCGGTGTGGAAGAAGGACCCAATTGTTTTCTTCTTATCTGCTGTAGGGTTCTTTTTGTAAAGCGCACGGGTTTGGTTGTATTTTTCCTTCTTCTTTGGTCCTGCGTGAAAATCTATAGATCCCCCGTTTTGTTTTAATAGATGGCTTCTAGCCCCTTCGGGGCTCTCCCGTTCAAAAAAAAGCATGAAACGTTGAGAGGTCCTACGGGTCTTTTAAGGCTAACAGGCCGCCTACATAGCATCAAGATCTGCACTGCTTCGAGACGCTGCTACACCGATATCAAGATTTGCACTGCATCAAGCCGGACTACATCGACCCAAACATCTACGTCAAGCTATACGACTATACCAAGATCTTCGTCGAGCGCATCCACGGAGAAGCGACATCAACATCGTCCACACGCCAGGCTGGTGTGGGACACTACGTCGTCGACTTCTCCGACATCAAGGCTTCGACATCATCGCCGCCACAAGGGACGCCTTCAAGCGACGATCATCGCCAACACACCCACTCCTTTAGCGCCGACACATCATCGCCAAGGTCTACATCAACGTGGTCTTCATCAACATCTTTGTCGACACATCGCCACCGCCGCTATACCGTCCACATGATGGACATACAACTATGACGCCCTCTGACAGTACAACTACAAGGTACGACGACGGCATCACCGCGTCCACGACCCCGACGACTGGATCAACAAACAGGCAGCACAATTGTGACGCCCCTACGACCGCGCATATGGTTATGGCAAAACCTTGTGTTCTTGGTGGGCTCCTCCGGTTCTGGCAAAACCGGTGGTCTCACTTACGACCGCGTCCAAATGACGCCCCGACGGTACCTCTATAAGGTGCAAAACGTCCACAACTACAGCTTCGTCAACAACAACAAAAAAACCGCGTAATTTTTTGCGCCTCCGGCAATGGCGGACACAACACTATGACTACTACGACATCGACCACACCTACATCAACCACGGCTACATCACGATCGGCTACCTCGACATCGACATCAAGAACAACGTCTACAACAACTCAAGAACTCCAGTCAACAGCATCCGCGTCGTCACTTGCGTCCACGCCACTCCCGCTATGACTGCGGGAGGAAAGAGAGGCACTAGAAGGGGACGCAGTCATCACCCCTAGGTGCAATCCATGATCATGTCAACGCAGGTGATGATGACAAGGATGTGAAGACGACAGAAGAACGAGACTTCAAATCCAGTCGCAAGCATCCACTTCACTCCCGCTCCGACTGAAGGGGATGTTAGGATACGTATACAACTAGAGATAGACTAGGACTTTAGAGATCATATTGTATTTCAAGTCATAGGCTTCTTGCCATCCAAGTTTGTACGTATATGTACTCCTTATGAGGATCAAATCAATACACCAAAATATTAAGGATTTAATATTTTCCACAGATTTGTCCGTTATTTATCAAGAGTTTGTCTGTTGTTCTCAGTTCCTCTAGACAGGCCTGTGGGGGCAAAATAAGGCCGACTGGTTACCTGCACCCTCTTCTGGCCTGCACGAGCACATTTCTAAAAGCATCTCAGGAGCATATGCCTGATAGAAACGTTCGAATCGTGCGTTTTTATGGAAGCAAGCCATACTGAGTGCAAAGGAAGCCCAAGCAACGGCAGGAATGCTCGTGACGATGAAGGCCAGATCTTCTCTCTTCTCTCTAAACATGCTCATCCTTGATCCCTTGTAACTAGCACAAATATGCCTTGATTCAAGACAAGCTTAACAAGAAAACGATGCATGTTGATGATGGAGTTTCATTCTAACCATCGGCACCGAGTTTCGTGCTTCATATCTTCGTAGATTCTTGGTCAAAATAAGAGCTTTTTGGATGAATTTCTTCATATTTATTGCACAAAATCAACAGTTCGAAGTTTAAAATAGCTTGATCTTGATGTTCCCCACAACTCTCATATTGCATGTTTTTCTTTTTGATGAAAATAGAAGAATTCATATGTACCTTCTCAACTTGTACATGAGGTTGAGAAATAAGACGCTACTCAACGGACGGGTTGTGGAGGTAGAGAAACACGAAGGTCGTTGTTGCCGTCGACCGCGGATGTGACAGCACGGAGCACCCCTTTGTTGCGCACTTGTTCCAAGTGTTGTATTTTATCGTGTTCCAACTCGAGTTCCTCGATGCCGCGGGCAAGGAATTCGACATGGCAAGCAAGATCGAGAGGTTCCTGGTCCATTCGGCCGTCGAGCGGTTCTTGATCGACGCTATTGTGGATGGTTGTGTTTGCATTATCTGGCACACCCCTGTCGTCGGCGCAACTACAGCAGGTGCCCTGCCGCCCTCCTTCATCGGTGCAGCGATAACATGTTCCCCTCCGCCCTCCATCATAGATGCAACCCTCCCTCGTCGGCACAGCCGAAGCAGGTTCCCCACCTCCCTCCATCATCGGCGCAGCAGGTGTCGCCCCAACAACCGCAACAATCCGCAAACGAAGGAGAGGAGCTATTAATACCTATTTAGCATGCATATTAATGTGGGAGCCAAATCCGACACAGATAACCAAACAACCGAAATTTTGTTGTTCTCATGCAGAAAAGTCTTCATATAGGTTATCAAACAAGTTGCAAAAGATGGCACGGAGCTCATATGAGTGTGGTAGTGCCAACCTCAGAACTACCGCAGGGAGCCAAGAAAGGCATGCAGCCTACCAAACGTGCCCTTACTACTTTGACCTGGATGTCGGAGTTAAGGGCGTGTTTGGTTGCTTGTGGCTTTTAGTCGCACCTGAAGATCGTGACTCCACGAAAGCTGCGCGTGGCAATGCAACCTCTCGTGCAAAAAAGGTCCATTCATTTGGTTCCATGTATTCTCATTTCCCTAGGGTTTTGGAAGTCAAGCCCCATTTGTTTGGTTCCATGCATTCTTAGTTTTTAGCAAATTGATACTTGTTTGGCTAGTTGTATTGTCCCTATTAGTCTTACCTCCTCTCTGGTGAGGTGAGCTTACCCAACATCAGCAAGGCAGAAAACATAGTTTAGACAATTGCAATTCATAGAACTACTAGATTATATTAAGAATGAATCTACACAATCAGTCATGGCGGGTGTGCTGCAGCACGAGTTCACAAACAACTGCATGTGATTCAGTACAAGTTCATCACATACGGAGGGGTTACAACTGAGTACCACCTCCCAAAATATACAGAACAAAGTTTAAGGGTCACCGCAACCATAGTTCATCAGCCTAGCTACTCCAAAATATACATCACAGCCATCATCATCAACACCTCTACCAGCACCTCCTTGAACAGCTCGGTCTATTGCTTAGAGGTAGTGCTTGTTCAGGAAGGTCGTGAACTAGACCAACCTGCGCTCAGGGGTCATGGCAAGATACCTGGTCGCATGTCCATTGTGCTCCATCAGGTGGCTCAGAGCACGGTGTATCGCGGTCACAGAAACGGGCGCAAAGGGAATGCGAGGACCATAGATGATCTTCATCTGAGCATAGTTCTTAATGGGCTTGTTGATCAACTCGGTGTCCGATGGCTGAGCCTACATGAGAATCACAGTTAGTTCAATACATGTAGTTCAGATGTGAGCTTTGCAACTACTAATGCAAGTGCAAATATATCAAACCTTGATGTGCACATAGTAATCATCATCGTCCAGCATGATAGCGGAGGTCTCCTCAACCCAACGCACGTTCTCAAGCCTCTTGATCCTCAGCACCCGAACCCAGCGCACTCTCCAGTGCCTCATGTGGTTGTACACCTGGTTCGGAGTGACTGCCCGGCCATAGAACTTGAAGACATCCTCTGCAATCAAGCGCATGTCCGCCTGCCTGAATCCCCAAACTACTGAACCCCATTTCCCGATCAACTGGATGACTCGATTCAGGACGAAGGTGGACAGAGATGCTGGTCATGACATGGCCAAATTCCTTCTGGTCACCGCATCACGCATCAGCACATAACGCAGAGGCAGCACAGAGGTTGCGGATAGATCAGGAGACACAACCTTCTCCTACGTCACCAGAGATAATGTGTTCAGTTCTAGGGGAAAGAACCATACTTGTAACACTAATCCTACCTACAACATGAATACTGACTGCCAAAATGCTCAGGTCCAGATCTAGAACACCAAAGCTCACAGCTTAGAACTGTGAGCTAGAACATGGCAATAGATCTAAGCTGCGAGAGCTAGGGTTAGGTATTTCTTACCATGATCTCAATCTCGACCGACGAGGAAGACATGTCAGACATATCCGAGGAAGAAGACTTGCCGGAGATGAGCTAGACCCATCAAAGTAGGAGGCGCCGCTTACCTGCTCATCGGTGAGGAAGAGGGTTTGGAGGGAGAGCTCGAAATTGGGGGAAATGGTGGCGGGGATTTTGGAGCTGGTGGAGGGTTGGTGTAAATAGCCGCCACGAATCGGCGGACGGGTAACTCCAATTTTTTCCCACCGGATTTTGCGAGCTCCCGCCATCTTCTTCCGCCGCGAGCGCGAGAAGAACTTGGCTCAGTGGAAACGCCCGATTTGGGTATTCCTCCAGGGCCAAGTTAAGAGGTTCTTTAAAACTTGTGCGATGCAAAGATTTCTTCGCCCGCACGAAACCAAACACCTTTATTTTTTTCCCGCCTCATGCGAAAAATGGGGGAACGAGCAACTAAACATGACCTAAGCTCAGGGAGCAGGATCTGAGGATTTTGGAAAGTTAGAGGTTTCTGAACACACCCTTATTGATTTTTTTAGAGTAGACCACAGTGTTCATTCATAAAGCCAGACAACACATACACATGCGGTTAGGGCATCTCCACCGGGGAGACGCAAATGGACGACCTAAACGGTCCGATTCTATCCGTTTGGGTTGGGCCACAGACGATTTGGGGTCATGGTCCGGCCTGTCCGGCCAACCGCGCACAACAGCGTGATCCAAACGGACGAAAACAGACATGCTAGTCCAAGAGAACAAAGCCCATGTGCGTCTGCATCTGGGCCAGCCTATGTATGCGTTTGTCCGGACAGACTCATCCATGCATCAGATCTGGGTCACGAATGAGTTGGTCCGGCCTGATTTATCGGGATGGGTCGTGCCGCTAGGGCGACGTGCACGTCCCGTGCGGACCCATTTGGACACTCTTGGACCATTTGGGTAGTTCTGGTGGAGATGCCCTTACATCTTGGAAAGATCCAGACGAATAGGTGTCTTGGAGAAAAAACACAAACAACCCAAGTAAAAGAAAATTTACAATGATGTCCTTCCGGGTCCCTGTGCACGACACGACCATCGGTCATCGTTCCAGACCTCTGCCACCATCGAAGTGCCGCTGGAGAGGAGAAAGACGGTTGCCAAACGCCTGGCTCCAAGAAGCCCCATCGCAGCACCTCTCCTTTAAGATCCTCAAATATGGCCCACCATTGGCGGGATCTCTCCGTTGGGGCATTCTGCAGGGGGACGCCCCCGATCTCCTCGGAGCTCGGCCACGGTGCCTTCCATCGACGTTGTCGAGGAAGCGCAAAAGAGCTGTCTGCCGCCATCCGTTGAACCGCAATCCAAGCCAACCATCCATCTGCCCATGCCGCTGTCGCCTTCCACGAAGAAGACGACCCCGAATAGCAGACTCATGTACATACCTCCAGGACTCCAACACGCCCTTATTGCTAGTTAGATCATCTCCACTAGCATTCTCAGGACGCTGATCCGGACGCCGAAAATAGGTCTGTATGCCGAAAATCGGCCCAGTCGCGTTCCCAGGAACCTCTTTTTGTCCGGATTCGGGTAAAATTTGGCATGGACTTCCCAGGACATTCCCAGGATCCCGGCAACGCCCTGGGAACGCCAGACGAAGTGAAAACGGGTGTGGGCTAGCTCTGTCAGCGAGACAGACCCATTTCCCCCAGTCCATTTGCCCAGACTGCGACGAAGAGCTCCCAGTGCCTCTGTCACCATGACTTCACCGGCGGAGCTCCTCCATGCCGAGACATGCCCACGTCTCTAGATATGCTCGCCGTAGTCGCTTCCCATTCCGCCGCCCACTCCGCTGCCGCTTCCACCGCCCGAACTTCGTCGTAGCACGGCTTCGCTACGAGCTCCCACCACCACGCCCACCATGTCGTGGTATTGCCGACGAGTATGCCATGGAGGGGTCCTCACAGAACGTTTTTAGAGACATGGGGTAAGGCGGAAGGTTGGCAGGTACGAGGTAACACAGCTTACCTAGGTTCAGATCCCACAACGGTGGCGGAATCCTACTCCTGCGATAAATCACTATAATGGCAATACGCCGAGTTTTAGGGATCGGTTCGCTGTGCGCGATATGAATTGTGTCATGCCCTAAAGGCTCTCATAGGTCTGTCTTATATAGTCGCCAGATCCTAGGGTTACAGGCAAAGTCCTAGCCGGACAAGTTACAGAGTCCTACACGGTATACAACTAGTCTAACGTGTCTTGCACTCCAAGGCTCCGTTTACGTCGGTGACTCCTCCGTAGCCTTCATTTATCCGGAATGGGCCTCCCTTCTGGATCCATCTAACTGGGCCGCCCAGCAGGCCATGGGCCTTTCTACCAACTGTGGGCCACCCGGGTTATCCGAATTAGAGACATGCTATGGTGATACCCATATAGCATATCCCCAACAGTAGCCCCCGGAGAACTCCGAGATCTTGCGCCGTCTTTCCACTTCAGGTTGGATGCTCCGTATAGATGAATGTCGGCAAATCATCAAGCAACATCTTGAAGTCCTCCCAACAACCCTGCAATGCTCTCCGTCTTCAACTTGTAAGCCGGAGAACATCTAAATCTTCCATCATACTCTTCTCGTAGCCGGACTAGATCCGTCCATGCCAGAATATTCCGATGGGATGCTTCACCTACCCGTGTCAGCTAGAGCAACGTAGACCATATGTCAGCGAAGCCTCGTAACTCACACATGCAGAGAACACAATCATGTTCGTTTTTCCCGCGCAAATGATACGAACCGTTGGCGGTGGTGGTGGGAATGTGACGAAATTTTCACGCACGCGCACGCACGTGTTGTCCACGCAACAACCATTCAATCACTTTGCATGAATCTTGACACCGAGGGTTATAAATTACAACCATGGTAGATTTTATCTTTTCATCGCATTCTCCCACCGTGTCATCGTCTTCCTCCTGCGAACATCTCCTCAAGCTCTCCACGCGCATGGAAAAAATCCTAGTTCTTCCCCAATCTCCTAGTCCCCTCTCCTCCTATTCCAATGGCAAGCAACAGCTCCACCCCTTCCATGGCGGCGACGAACGAAGTTGCGGCCAAGTGCAAATGGTACGCGGTGTCTCCCTCCCAATCCCCACTTCTTCCTTGCTGTCCTTAGCCATTACCGGGTTCAACCTTAGAAACTATCTCCGAATAGCATCCTAGCGCTTAGCAACTATGTAGCGCTTTGCGAGGGATATCTAGGAATTAGGCATAGGTTAGACCTGTTCATCTATTTCTTCACCGTCAAGAGGGAAGCCGGAGTAAGCAAGGACGAGCTCAGAAACTGCGGAACTATTAGCTTCAAGATCCGTCCTGGCCGGCGGTTCCCCGACATCGTAGGCCACGATTCCTACAAAAACTAGCAGCGGACATACTTCTACGGTCCTGATATCCCTCTGGCCGGCCGAAAAGCAACGTACCCGGACTTCGTCGACGGGGCCGCCGCTGAAGCCCCGACATGGAGATCCCAGGCCACCCTTCCCTCTGACAAGGATGCTTCCCGCGCCATAAGGCGGATCGAGTGGTTTGTAGAGACGGGTTTGACCGGATTATACCTGGCCATGTGCTGGTTCATCAGGCGGATCCAGCCTCTACAGCACCGCGCGAAGCGGATGCACCAGTACACTGTAACTACCTCGGTGAACTACGCTCCTAGATACAAGCCTGGATGAGTGATAGTGGTTGAAATAGTACGGTGGGGCCCCAAAAGCCACTCACTGGTAGTCCTTTCAGACGTCCCAACCACTACCCTCTCAACGGGACTGTCTGGCGGCGTGGTCGGCGGCGAAGGGATCAACTAAGTACACAAGTGGGTATGTACGCAAGCCACCATACAAGAGTACATCAGAGCCACACCATCTAGAAAGAAAGGAAATATACCAACGCCATACGGCAAGATTCAAATGTCCTGGATAAATCTATATTTTAGGATAACTCCTCATACAACACACATCAGAGTATCATGCGGAAGCGGCAAACAAGATCCGAGTACGGATAAGAAGCAAATCGGCATAAGATGCCAGAGAAAATAAGCACATCCCAACTACAGGCCTCACGGATCCCCGTTCCCGGAATCTCTACACCGAACGATCGTTGCCCACATCTTCGGCTTCTTCCACCCAGTATCCGTCCTGAGAAGGTACCTGTTCATCTGAATCAAGAATTTATCGTGTGAGACCCTAAGGGTACTCAGCAAGTCTTAATGCCTCTAAAGGGGACACAACCTGGGGTGACGCAATTGCAGCGAAAGATAAACCCTAGCAATTCTACAGATAAACGCTAACCATCCGCCTAACCAATGATAGACGGATGTCCGTGAATTAAGTGCAACAGTTATTATGGTAATTTCATCCGATCCATCCTCCTCCCTGCTTACCAACAAGGAAGCGGACGAATAACCCCCCAACCGTTGGCAATTTTATTAACCATTCCATGAGTGTTGCACTATTTACTAGTCAAGTTACTTAGTCAAATTAAGGCGGTACTTTAGTTATGCTTGTCTATGATCGAGAAACTGTGCTCCAAGTCGTCCATATCCGCGGACACGGCTTTCAGAAAGTTTTACCGGCGGGTGCACCAATAGCAACACACGCTCGATCAACCTCGGAAAAACCAAATCAAAACCCAACGAGGCTTTCACGGTGAACAATCACAAGATTCAGAAATATTTGAGGCCACCCTTTGAGTAGATCCATAGCAGTAAGCAAGCTCCGAGACGGACTCAAGGTTGCGCCAATGGCTGTAAGCGACTGGGAACCCGAAAGTGTGGCTGGGCTTGTCGATACCGCGTAATCACTCCGCATACCTAAACAGTACAGTGTGCTCCTCGCACAATTTAAATACAGAAAGTAACATGGCATAAGTACAGGATAGTAATAAATCCGCAAACTAGTTGTGGCCCCAAGAAATAAGACGGAATCAAGCTCTGGCCCAGGGGGGTCCCATATACCTCCCGGATGTGGATAGCGCGATAAAACAAGGAACAGGAATCAAGTACTCGGGGTCTTACGGGACACAAGTGAGCAGGAAAAACCAAATAGCAGATGTTGCTCACCGGTGCCACTTTCTTTAGTTATCCCAGAACTACTCAGGTTAAGTTGTTTAGGTACCTCATTGTTCATCAGACTCTCACAAACCCTACACATGCTGTTCTACGACTCGCATGGCTCAAACAACTCCTATAGTAGTGGCTCATGGGATGGAGGAAACAAGCTTGGTGGGGTTTAAAAGTAAAGGCTATGCATACTTGGGATTCAATTTAATGCAATCACGACTCAATGATGCAAGAATAAGATAGAGGCAATAGGTACTGTATGTATGCAAGCATGTGGAAGTGCTTGCCTGGTATCTCTGTTGAAGCAAGGGACGGATCTGGGTAGTGCTCCTGGTTCTCTTGATATAACCCTCGGTGTCTATCCGAGAAAAACCAAACAAACAAGGCCAACATGAATATAGAGCACAAGCATTGGAATTAAATGCGTCAAGCAAACAATCATGCCATGATGAATGATGCACAAGTTGCATGGCAATAAGTAGCATGGCATGGGTG
This sequence comes from Avena longiglumis, assembly GCA_030063025.1. Classification (NCBI taxonomy): domain Eukaryota; kingdom Viridiplantae; phylum Streptophyta; class Magnoliopsida; order Poales; family Poaceae; genus Avena; species Avena longiglumis. The sequence continues at coordinate 445,829,330 of CP125974.1, read as the reverse complement.
AGGTGTGGAGGACAAGAAAATAACATTTGAATTGGGTTTTAGTCACATTTTGTTGCCATAATAGTTGTTGTTCAATATATATTTATATGATGCATGCTGCAATTGAAGTCATGGATAGCATAAACAGAAAGGTCTCGTCGAGCTGATCATTTTAGACATATCATTTGCTTAAATTGGAATTATAAAACAAAAGTTATTGATTATTTAAATTCTAGTGGCATTAGTGGTAATTTAATTAAACTTGGAATTTTAATTGTGCAAAAGTCAAAATAGATGGCATATTTGAATTCCTGGCATTTTGCTGATATCCAAACATATATTATTTGCCCAAATTGGATTTAGTATGGAAAAGTTATTTAAAACTGATTTGAATAATTTGAATTTGAAAATATTTAAACTAAAATCGAATTCTAACAGATTCTGGACGTTTAATACTCAACCTATCCCAGCTCTTAGTCACTGACAGGTGGGGCCAGGGGGTTCTCTGGCCCACACGCCAGCGTCTGGGAAAAAACTGGACCGCGGGTTTATATATGAAAAACACAGGACCCTAAATAGAAAACTGCGACGGTCACTGACGGGTGGCCCTGGCAGGACTGCGGGTTGAGGGAGAGAAAAGGGCAGGGGGTCATCTGCTAAAAGGACTAGCGGGCGTGGGGAAGGGCTGCGGGTTGAGTTCGTTATGCAGAGCCTTTTAGAAAAGGACCACCACCGCTGACAGTGGGGCCTCGGGGGTCGCGGGTTGCTAAAAAGATTCTGCAGGGGGTTTTTCGCAAAAGGCCATGGCGCACTGTGGATCTTCCCTAATCTCTGAACCGGCGTGTCTGCGCGTAGCGCCTGTGAGGGGAGTTGAACCGCGCCCTCGGCGCTAAGCGGTCAAGCTACTGCGGCGGGCTTAGGTTAGATGTGAGAACGTCTGGGGTCTAGGTAGGGTCTTGGCTCATGTTGGGCGAGCACGACGACGTCTACACCACGCACCGAGGGTGCTCGACGCCGGGACCGCGCAAACCAGGAAACGAACCAAGGGGGGAAGATGTCTGGGAGATTCGCGTGCTCACCGCGGGCGTGCCGGCGTGGTCGACGTGGCGCGGGGAGCAGGCGATCGGCGATGAGGCTGGCGACGGCGAGCGCTAGGGTTTCCTCGGGGCGCGGCAGGTCCTGGCGAGCTGGGGCTCCTCCTCCTCGCGTCTGGCTCCAGGGCGTCGCAGGCGAGCTCCAGGGGGCTTCCTCGACACCGCGCAGCAACACGCCTCCGGTTAGAACGACGGGGGCACGAGGTAGACGACGGTGTGTGGCGAGGGGGAGAACGAGGGCTAGGGGAGGAAGGAGGAAGGGGGCGCAGCCCTGGCAGATCTGGGGGGCAGGAGGGTGCTGGGGGGGTAGATAAGGACGAGGGCGAGGCAGGTCCTGGCGTGGGAGGGGAGGTGGTTCTGGCGCCACCTTTACTGCTCACGTGCTCGCACGGTCAAGCCAGGCAAGGCAGGCACCAGAGGGGGGGCTGGCAGGTGGGGTAGGGCGGCCAGGGTCGCAGGCAGGTGGACCTGGGGGCGCTGGGCAGGTGAGGCAGAGAGAGAAGAAAAGAGGGGTGAGGGAGAGGCTCGGGCTAGGCTAGGGTTAGGGGTCCTTGGCGTGTGGGGGAGCTAGGGCATGGAAGTGGGGTGGGGCCTGCATGGCAGGTAGAGAGAGGGGCCGAGAGAGAGGGAGAAGGGAGGATAGATTAGAGAGGGAGAGGGGGTGGCTTCGGCCTAGGTAGATGGGGGGTAGGTTAGCTAGGGCATGATGCCCATGTGAGCAAGCAAGATAGAATTAAGGGGTGGAAAGCTAGAGTGGAGCGGAGAAGGAAGGGGAGGGGTGCTTTGGTTTGGGATTAGCAAGGTGGGGGTAGGCTTTAGCTAGGATGGTTATGGCATGGGATGATCATGCTAGGTAGGGAAGGGGTGTAGCTAGGGTTTTGGTTTAGGAAAAAGGTGTAGATTAGGGGCATGCTAGCTAAGAAGGAGAGTGGCATGGGGGAGGTTTAGGGTTTTACTAAGAGAGGTAAGAAAGAGGGAGGTGGTACTAGGTTGATCAAGCAACTCCAAGCAAGCCCTATGCAAGATCAAGCAAGAAAAAGAGGGTGAGGGAGAGAGAGATGGCCAAGAAGATGGGGTCCTTCTTTAGTTAATGCATGATCCAAATAATGACCAAACAAAAACCAAGAAAGGGGGGGGTTAGCTAAAAGGGAAGAAAAGAGAGATGATATGAAGAAGCAAAACTACAAGCCAACACATGGTTTAAACAAAGGAAGGTGATCCAACTAAAATTCAAACAAAAGCCAAAATCTAGAGAAAGTGGTACTTGCATGGCCCATGCAAGATAATTAATGCCCAACTATCCTTGTGAAAACAATAAGATTGATATGGCATTATTCAGATGCATTCCCAAAAGATGGGCAAGGCCAAGCAAAGACTAGGGTGGATTCCAACCAACTAATCATGAGCCAGAGATAAATCAACAAAAGCCAAGCTCAGATTAGTTGGGTGGTGGAATTATAGGGTGGTGAAAGAAAAGGTGGTGGAGTCAACAAGAGAGATGCCCTCAACTCAACTTGGGCATTTAACAATGTATCAAGAGTCAAATACCATATCAAGAGGCAAATACAATTAATCATGCACATGAGATAAGAACCAAACAAGAAAGGGTTTTATATGATGCTCAAATGCAAGGTGACATGATGACATGAGCATGATATGATGATGATGCAACAATTATATGTTGGAAGAGGTCCTTTTTATTATTATGACATGTAGCATTACAGGGGTTAGACAACTCGGCGCTTATGACATGTAGCATTACAGGGGTTAGACAACTCGGCGCTTATGTTGGAAGAGATCCCGAAGATTGTCTACTCGGCGCTTATGCCGTGTAGCTCAGCTCTGGCTCCTGGTGCAGCGCCAACTTCTCCGACATGCGGCCTTGAGGAGTTGCTTGAGCAGGCGGATATCTTGCATGGAAATAGTCTTTCCTTCAGCAAGATATTTGCCGAGAGCGCCACCAACCTCAAGATCATCGCACTTGTAAGTTTTGTTTGCCTTTTGCATTTCATAAGTAGTATCCCACTGTAGCCCCCGAGGATTTAGACGGAAAACCATAGGTCTTTGCATCTGAATTCTCTAAGAGTGACTAAGCTAGAAAACTACTCACTGTAGCCCCCAAGTATTTAGTTTGAGTAAATTATTCCAACTAGATACTTTTAGAGTAGCATACGCAGTGTTTGTAAATTTCAATACTGTAGCCCCCAACCTTCTAGTTGAAACAGAATTAGTTTCGACTAGATGCTTAAAGATAGACTAAGCATATTGTTGAGCTAAAACTTCTCACTGTATCCCCCAAGCCTCTAGGTGGATACTTATCCGGCTAGATGCTCCAAGTACACTAAGCGACTTTAAATTTCTTTCCATAGAATGAGAATGCTCTGAGAGGCGTCGCCAACAAGAAGTTCCACAAGATGCGCGCTGAGCTGGAAGCTGAAAAGGGTAAAACTTCCTTCTTGAAGGAACAAATCACCAAGAGCAAGAGTCTGTTTTTTCCTTTCAGTTTTGTACTCAAACTTGGTCTTGTGCCATCACTCTCCGACTATTCATTGTGTGTTGTTATTTCTCCGACATGCAAAAGCTATCGCCAAGGCCAAGGACATTGTCGAGCAATCCAAGCATATTGAGCCGCTGGATAGCGAGAACAAGATCCTTAAGCAGGAGAGGGCTGACACTTTGAAGATGCACGAGGAATCCATGAAGGCCTTCCAGGAGTCTGCTAACACGGAGATGAACCTCTTGAACGAGGAAATTGCAATCCTCAAGGAGCAGAAGAAAGCTGCCGATGAGCAGAATTAGCGCAACCTTGATGCTTACAAGGTTCTCCGACAAGAATGGGACTCCATGTCGCAGACACTCCAGCAAGCGGAGGGGAGCATCTTTGGTAAGCGATATCCGTCTTGTGCTTTTGTAATCCAAGTACTCTGAACTTTTTGTGTTATTGGACTCATGTGCTCCTTTGTTTGTCGGAAATGCAGCTCCTATTGGTTTGACCAATTTGACTCCTCCGCCAAACGAATGCATGGTTCTCGCTGGCAACTTCATCAGCACCGTCGTCAAGCAAGCCAAAGATATTGCCAAGCCCCTGAACATTAACATTAAGGCGGTGGACTCCGTGATGAAGTACTCGGAAATTCTACGCCAAGCCCCTGAGCGTATCATAAGCTGAAAAATTTCATGTACCCGGGCTGGTGCAAGAATGTCGTTAGCAATGGTCAAGGCGCACTACGAGGATGCCGACATCGACACGGTGACCTCGGGTCTGCCCGACATAGACGATGAAGGCCAGAAGATAGATCACAAAGCTATCTGGGCATCGCTTGTGGGTTTTGACACCAGGGTTGCCGAGTTGGTCGATCACAACGTCTTTTGTGCCTCTTGATATCATTGATGGCGACCAACATAGCTCCTCCGAGTCCCTCAAGACCACCGCCTTCCAAGATGAGCAGGATGGCTCTCTTGCTGCCGACAATGCTGCCTCAAAGTCTCCTGCGCTAGAGGAATGAAAAACAATATGTAATATTTTTTTCCTATGGGTTTATGTATGTGGAAAACTCTTAGGCGGAAAAACAATAGTTATATGTTTCCTGCTACTCAAGCACTAGTTCCAGCATGTAAATATTTTTAAGCAAGTACTGGCTTATCCATTACTTTGGTTTTTATGTTTGACCTTTCATGAGTCGGAAGACTCATAGTCGGAACCATACGCTCAAGTGATGATTCCCAATGTCACCGTCAAAACCTAAGCACAAAATCGCCGACTTCAAGTGCCAAAAGTCACTACTCCAGAATCCACATAAAAACAACAAAGAACTTGTAGACCAGAAAACTTAAGCTAACGCCCGTGGGCGGAATTTTCACAAGTGCAAATGCAAAGCTTGCGCATAAAGGTTTTATACGATCCAAAAATAAACACTAAAGGAGGTAAAAGACTCAAAAAATATGAGTGAACCAGAGAGCTTTATTTCATTGATCGAATAAGAGGTAACAGTAGATAAAAAATGCTACGTGTAAAAAGGAAGTAGTTGTCCTATGTTACATGGCCGATCAAGCTCCGAGTAGTCATCGTCCGGGTCACGTCGCTTACGCTTATGATCATCGTTGGGTCTATCCTCAAGTTAACGATTGTCAACGAGGTAGTAAGACCCATTGAGCAGCGCCTTGCTTATGATGAACAGTCCTTCTTATGGCGGGGATAATTTGTGCGACTTATTCTATTTAAGTCGGAGCACCAGATCCCCTTGTTTAAACGAGTGATGCCGAACGGGGCGACTATGGTAGCTGCGTAGCTTCTGCTGGTAGATGGCGGATCTTTGGCATGCCAATACGCTCTCTTCCTCGAGAAGGTCCACATCTAGGCGTCTAGATTCCTCACCGTCATCTTCGTCGTAGGCGTCAACTCTTGGTGAATCGTGAAGGATGTCGGAAGGCAGGATGGCTTCTGCTCCATATACCATGAAATAAGGGGTGTAGCCGGTAGATCAGTTGGGTGTAGTTCATAAAATCCACAGAACAAATGGTAATTCCTCCGCCCAGGCTCCAGTTGCTCTATGTAGTGGTGCCTCGAGACATGGCTTGATTCCCCGAAAAATTAATCCATTGGCTCGCTCAAACTGACCATTGGACCGTGGGTGTGCCATAGATGCTAGGTCAAGTCGGATGCCCTTATCCCAACAATAAGCTTCCACTTCTCCGAGTGATAAGTTGCTGCCATTGTCGGTGATAATGCTATGCGGGAGACCAAATCTCACCATTAGATCCCGGACAAACCTAAGGGTTGTTGCCCCATCAAGCTTTCTAATGGGTTTAGCTTCTATCCATTTGGTGAATTTATCAACTGCTACTAGCAGATGCGTAAACCCACAAGGTGCCGTTTGTAATGGACCAACCATGTCTAGCCCCCAGACTGCAAACGGACAAGTTATTGGTATTGTTCGCAATTATTCAGCTGGAACATGTGGTTGTCGGGCATAAAATTGGCATCCCATGCACATCTCAACCAGCTTGTCAATGTCCGCCTTCGCGGTCAGCCAGTAGAATCCTTGCCGGAAGGCTTTGGAGACCAACGATCGAGGAGCGGCGTAATGCCCGCAATCTCCGAGATGGATCTCACGAAGGATTTCAATACCTTCTTACTGGAAAACACACTTGAGGTATACACCAGTGGTGCTTCTTTTATAGAGTTGTCCATTGATTATGGTATAGCCCTATGCTCGACATACTATTTGTCTATGCTTGACCTCGTCGGCGGGCAAAGTTCCGTGTACGAGATATTCCATGAACGATTTTGTCCAAGCCGGATGGACCTTTGTCACTGTGTGAACAAAAGAGTCAACTATATCCAGGTTCTCGGAGTCCGCTTCCTTCACATATGGTGTCTGTAGATGCTCCAGAAAAATGTCGGGTGGAATTTGTTTGCGCCCTGACCCAAGCTTTGACAGTAGATCAGCCGCCTCATTTTCCTCCCTCGGGACATACTTGACTTCGTAGCCCAAGAAGCTCTTGGCTATCTCGTCCACTTCGTCTCGATATGCCGCCATCATAGGGTTCCACGCGTTCCAGGTGCCAGCCACCTGCTGGGCAACCAAGTCGGAATCTCCACAGCAAACTATGCGATTGATGCCAATGTACTTGGCTACACGTAGTCCGTGAATGAGTGCTTCATACTCCGCCATGTTGTTTATAGCCTTGAAGTGGATCTGCAGAACATAGTGTAGCTTTTCCCCTGTTGGAGACTGTAGCAGTATGCCAGCCCCCGAGCCATTGAGTAGCTTTGATCCGTCAAAGTGCATCACCCAATATTATGGCTCCGGTATAGGGTTAGCATCTGGCATCTCCGTCAAATCTGCAACAAAATCCGCCAAGGCCTGTGATTTGATAGCGTCGCGTCTCTTGTATGTGATTTCAAAGGCGGCAAGCTCAATGCCCCACTTCGCAACCCTTCCTGTAGTGTCGTTGTTGTTGATGATGTCGGATAGTGGAGCTTTGCTCACAACTGTGATAGGGTGCTCCTGGAAGTATGCATTAGCTTCCAATAAGCAAGGAAGACTCCATGTAACACCCTCAAAATCGGACCTATGCAAGTTTGAGCAAAATTCGCCAAACCCGCATAGAAACGATTCAAAGGTGCCCACCAGGCACTTTCGATGGGTGGAAAAGCAAGTAATATTACACAAGGTCCTCGATGGGACCCACAAAACAGATATATATACAGCAGCGACTCGAAGAGTCAAGAATACAGATATAATGTGCAAAGATCCAAATCACCTTGAAAACGGTAGAGCGTCCGACTACGGACAAGAAGCAAATGGGGCTAAGAGCCCTGAAGAATAACCAATGGCGTCCATAACCCCCTGTGCCAAGCGGAAGGGTAACCCTGCTAACGACGTCGATCTCAAAACCTGTTTAACAAAAGGGGTGCCGACAAAGGGCAAAGCAGAAAAACAAAGAAGGAGCGTCGATCGAGGCCAAGAGCGAGGCTAGAATTCGGTCCTCGCCTACATAGGTATGGTGGATCGAGCGGCAAAGATGCACCAGACAACCTATAGAGACTCGATACAACTGGCGGATAACAGAGAGGGGTAAGATAGACCTATCCGGATCCAACCTGAAGCTAACACCAAACAACCCATCCTGGTGTTTCCCCCTCGAGACCAAACGAGGAAGTCAACCGAGGAACTCACACAGTTGGCAGTTTTACTTATTCGGTTATAGTTGCGGCACTTTACTAGTCAGGTTTAGATAATCGTCCTGATAAAATAAGCAGTGGGCACTTTTAGTTAACCATTCCGTGATAGTTGCAACAATTACTAATCAGGTACAGATAGCATGAGATAAACCCAAACCCAGCAGTTGTTGGTACTTTTATTCAGCCATTTTGTTGTAGTTGCAATACTTACTAGTCAGGTACAATGGTCGCGAGCGACACATAAACAAGCAATTGTGGGCAGTATTAATTAGCCATTCCATTATAGTGGAGCTGATTACTAGTCATTATAAGTCAAATTTATAGCAGTAAACTTTAGTTATGCTTGTCTATGATCGAGATACTGTGCTCCAAGTCGTCCATATCCGCGGACACGGCTTTCAGAAAGTTTTACCCGGCCGGGGTGCACCAATAGCAACACACGCTCGATCAACCTCGGAAAAACCAAAACAAAACCCAACGAGGCTTTCACGACTGAACAATCACAGGATTCAGAAATATTTGTGGGGCCACCCTTGAGTACACCCGAACGTAAGCTAGCTCGAGACGGACCCCAAAGTTTGTGGGCGGCGGTAACGATGCAGATCCCCAAACGGGACTGTCGATACCATGTAAACGGGTCACAAATCCTAACAAGACAGGTGCTCGCACAATTTAAATACGAAAGTAGCATGGCATAAGTACAGATAGTAAAAACACCTCAAACTAGTTTGTGGCCCCAAGAAATAAGACTGAATCAAGCGCTGGCTCAGGGGGGTCCCATATACCTTCCGGATGTGGATAGCGCGATAAATCAAGGAACAGGTATCAAGTACTCGGGGTCTTACGGGACACAAGTGGCGTTCGAAACCAAATATTTTCTATCACCCACCGATGCCTCCGCTTATTTCAATTTTAGTTGTTAAACAGAAGTAAAGTGAACAATAAGTAAAACTAGAATCTTCTCCAACATCAACATGCGGCAATACATCAAGAATCGTGGCATATGACGCACATCAAGACTTGAGCAAGCAACTACGACCATAAGTCCAACTATCTACCAAAAACAGTAATAGGGTGTCGAAGGCAATATAAGGCTGCGGGGATATTTCGGAAACTAGAGCATCGCAAATACAGATAGCAATAGATCAACAGGAGGGAATAAAGACTATAAAAGTAAGATAGGTAGAAAGAGGAGATGCTACTTTGAAAACATTGTCGAAGGTGCAACCGAAGATCGGGACGAAGCTCACATCAACTCAACGGCCTTATCCGCGAAGAAGCAAAACACTAGAATAGCACCGGATGCAATATTTAATACACGGCAGAAGATCGGCATGATGCATGCATGATGTATGGCACGGCAAAGGTGCGATGCAATTAGGTCAAGATTAAGCGGAACCGGGGTCCCGGCAGTTAATTAAATGGTTCAAGTTATTTAACTCCGCAATTTAAATGTTGCATTATCAAGACAAAAGATAGCACCGGGTTCGCTACACAAATTTAAATGAGGCCAATACAAGGCTAGATTTGCCCGCATATGGGCCCCATATTTAATTATTAGGTGAATCGGCATAAGGCCCCCAAACCACAGATATGCATGCGAGTATGACAATTCAATATGCAACAAGTTGTTATTATATGACAAAAATAGGGTTTTCGGAAAGGGGTTCACACAATAGGGGTCTCGACGATCTTGGGGTTCCGGGGTTCGGGGTCGGTCTCAGGGTTCAGGGTTCGGCGAGGTCGTTCTCGGACTCAGGGGTAGGTCTTGGCGCATCCGGGGTCTTCGGGTCACGTTGTCGGTCATGGGGTTCGGGACGGAGCACTTGTCGCATCGGGGTTCTCGGCGGACTCGGTGTCCGGGTTCATGTCGGTGTACTCGGTGTTCCGGGAAGGCGATCTTGATTCGGGGTCCCGATGAAGATCTTGGCGAGGGGTTCGGTTCCAAGCGCCGGGATCGGTCTTCAAAATCCGTGGGCGGTCTTAGCGTCGGTCATCCTCGGAGTCGAACTTGCGGTCCATGTGTACGGAAGATCTTGTGGGCTCGATGTCCGGGAGGCAGATCTTGGAGTCAGGCGAGGTCTTCGGGACAGTTCTGGATCGTTCTTCGCCCGGGAACGGTCTTGCGAGGCCATCCGGTTTGCGGTGTCGGGCTCGGTTCTCGATGTCGGTCCACGGGAGGTTGGGGTTTTGTCGTCCACACCCAATGATTAGTACCAACTTGGTACTACAATCAAACGGGCACGGTTAGAGGCAGAAACGCTGCGGTGGCTCGCGAGGAGAAACCCGCGGAGCAGACCTTGCGGCGCTTGTCGGCTCGGGGAGGCGATCTAGGCGGCAGGGCGAGCAGCAACGCCGCTGGGTGCAGAGAGGGCTGCCGGAGGTGGAAGGCGTTGGGCGACGGCGGCGGCGGTTGGCCGTGACGGGAGGCGGAGGCGACACGGAAGGCCGACGGAGGCGCTCGGCGAGAGGAAGGCGACGCTGGCGGGCGGCCGCGGCGCGCGCAGGCCGGAGGCGGGCGAGGCAAGGAGCCGCGGCTCGCCGCGGACGCGAGCAGGGACGGCGCGAGCTTCGGAGATGCGGGTCGATGGAGCTACGGGCTCGGCGGGGAGGACCGGTGACGATGCGGGCCGGGAGGGAGGCCACGGCGAGGTGGCGGCGACGGTCGCTGGCGGCCAGGGACGGGACCCGCAGGGGCGGCGGTTGGCTCGTCGACGCGGGGACGCACGGGTCGTGGGCCGAGGGAGCAGCGCGTGATAGGTAGGAGTGATGTGGAGGCTGGGGTGGGTAGGAAACTGGGTAGACTTAGGATTTAGGAGGTGGACCGTTTTAAAAATCTGGGGCGGTCGTTCGGGTCGAAACGGCCCGTTCGACTGCCCCCGCTAAAAATAATATAAATTTTATTTGTGTTAAACGGGCCGTTGGCAAACCGATAGCGGCCAAAACAAAATATTCCGGGGACCCGGTTTTGATGTTTGAAAATAAAGAGGGGCGTTTAGAAAACAACACGAGCTTTGCAAACATAGTTTTAGCAAACAATGCATGATGATGACGGTGCAATGCACAAATTCAACGCGATTTTTCTAGTAGTGGTTTTTGCGGGATGCCACAATTCGACACCACTAACAAAGGATCTCTCCCTCGAGATCCGCCTCATGGTACCGGAAGGAAGGTCGGCGTTCTGCGTCTTCTCGCTTCGTGTAGATCCTCGTGACACCACCAACGATGGTTCCTTCTTCATCTGGGAATCGGCGACACCACCAACAAAGGGTCGTTGTCCCTGATCGTCGAGAAAACACTCCGGAGAAACAAAGGACGAAGGTAGAGGTATCACACGATAAGGCCACCTCTAACTTCCATGGACGGAGTAAAACCGCTGGATCCACTGATTCGACGTACAAGAGCGAATGATAAAAGCAGTGGTAGGGTAGCTACTCCATCCCACACTCAAACCATTACTCTGCACATGAATAAGCGGATTAAGCATCCAACTCTCGGAATTAGACTGAAGATCTTCATCGGTGGTATCCGGAACAAGGAATGTTGACAGCAGAAATCGTATGAAAGACACAACGATTAGGTTCCGCGATGGTTCCATTGGCATGAACAACACATGCTCAAGGTATACTCCAACTTCACCAAAGCTCGTCCTTCTCATATGTTTTTCAACGACAATCGATATCCAAAGAAGGAACACAGATGGATAAAGAGCTCGAGGGCGAAGATCGGATGAAGGGCACTGCGGACAAGTTGCGATTGATGATCGTAGCACCTCCGTTACAAAAGGGAGAAAGCGAAACCACAAGGTACGACGAATCCCAACCACGAGAAATCTCGGACTCAAGAAATGATAAGAGGTAGCTTCAAAACACGCAGGGTAAGAGGAGAATAGCGGAGGGTAAGGAGTAAAATCAGACCTAATCGTAACTATCCAACCGATTTTTCAAAATAGTTTTGACACTCTACTTGGCCGTTAGCTAGGTTATCCTCTGATTTGGACTTGTGGGGTATCGCAACCGAGCTCGATACCACTGTAACACCCTCAATCGGACCTATGCAAGTTTGAGCAAAATTCGCCAAACCCGCATAGAAACGATTCAAAGGTGCTCACCAGCACTTTCGCAATGGTGGAAACGAAGTAATAACATTACACAACAGTCCTCGATGGGACCCACAAAACAGATATATATACAGCAGCGACTCGAAGAGTCAAGAATACAGATATAATGTGCAAAGATCCAAATCACCTTGAAAACGGTAGAGCGTCCGACTACGGACAAGAAGCAAATGGGGCTAAGAGCCACAAGAATAACCAATGGCGCCCATAACCCTGCCAAGCCGGAAGGGTAACCACGCTAACGACGCCGATCTCAAAACCTGTTTAACAAAAGGGTGCCGACAAAGGGCAAAGGTAAAAACAAAGAAGGAGCGTCGATCGAGGCCAAGACACGGCGAGGCTAGAATTCAGTCCTCGCCTACATAGGTATGGTGGATCGGCGGCAGCATGCACTAAACAACCTATAGAGACTCGATACAACTGGCGGATATCAGAGAGGGGTAAGATAGACCTATCCGGATCCAACCTGAAGCTAACACCAAACCACCCATCCTGGTGTTTCCCCCTCGAGACCAAACGAGGAAGTCAACCGAGGAACTCACACAGTTGGCAGTTTTACTTCTTCGGTTATAGTTGCGGCACTTTACTAGTCAGGTTTAGATAATCGTCCTGATAAAATAAGCAGTGGGCACTTTTAGTTAACCATTCCGTGATAGTTGCAACAATTACTAATCAGGTACAGATAGCATGAGATAAACCCAAACCCAGCAGTTGTTGGTACTTTTATTCAGCCATTTTGTTGTAGTTGCAATACTTACTAGTCAGGTACAATGGTCGCGAGCGACACATAAACAAGCAATTGTGGGCAGTATTAATTAGCCATTCCATTATAGTGGAGCTGATTACTAGTCATTATAAGTCAAATTTATAGCAGTAAACTTTAGTTATGCTTGTCTATGATCGAGATACTGTGCTCCAAGTCGTCCATATCCATGACACGGCTTTCGAAAGTTTTACCCGCCGGGTGCACCAATAGCAACACACGCCGATCAACCTGAAAACCAAAACAAAACCCAACAAGGCTTTCACGAATGAACAATCACAGGATTCAGAAATATTTCAGGGGGCCACCCCTTGGAGTACACCCGCAACGAAGTAAGCTAGCTCCGAGACGGACCCCAAAGTTTGTGGGGCCGGCGGTAAACGACAGCAGGTCCCCAAACGGGGACTGTCGATACCACGTAAACGGGTCACAAATCCTAACAGACAAAGGTGCTCTCGCACAATTTAAATACGTAAAAGTAGCATGGCATAAGTACAGGATAGTAAAACACCTCAAACTAGTTTGTGGCCCCAAGAAATAAGATGAATCAAGCTCGCTCGGGGGTCCCATATACCTCCCGGATGTGGATAGCGCGATAAATCAAGGAACAGGTATCAAGTACTCGGGGTCTTACGGGACACAAGTGGGCGTTCGGAAACCAAATATTTTCTATCACCCACCGATGCCTCTGCTTATTTCAATTTTAGTTGTTAAACAGAAAGTAAAGTGAACAATAAGTAAAACTAGAATCTTCTCCAACATCAACATGCGGCAATACATCAGCAACTGTGGCATATGACGACGCACATCAGCACTTGAGCAAGCAACTACGACGCGCAAGTCCAACTATCTACCAAAAAACAGGTAATAGGGTGTGTCGAAGGCAATATAAGGCTGCAGGGGATATTTCGGGTACGGAAACTAGAGCATCGCAACACAGATAGCAATAGATCAACAGGAGGGAATAAAGACTATAAAAGTAAGATAGGTAGAAAGAGGGAGATGCTCGCCTGAAAACATTGCCGAAAGGTTCATCCGAAGATCGGGGCGGAGCTCACATCAACTCAACGGCCTTATCCGCGAAGAAGCAAAAACACTAGAATAACACCGGATGCAATATTTAATACACGGCAGAAGATCGGCATGATGCATGCATGATGTATGGCATGGCAAAGGTGCAATGCAATTAGGTCAAGATCAAGCGGAACCGGGGTCCCGACAATTAATTAGATGGTTCAAGTTATTTAACTCCCGCAATTTAAATGTTGCATTATCAAGACAAAAGATAGAACCGGTTCGCTACGCAAGTTTAAATGAGGCCAATATAAGGCTAGATTTGCCCGCATATGGGCCCCATATTTAATTATTAGGTGAATCGGCATAAGGCCCCCAAACCACAGATATGCATGCGAGTATGACAATTCAATATGCAACAAGTTGTTATTATATGACAAAAATAGGGTTTTCGGAAAAGGGGTTCACACATTAGGGGTCTCGACGATCTTGGGGTTCCGGGGTTCGGGGTCGGTCTCAGGGTTCAGGGTTCGGCGAGGTCGTTCTCGGACTCAGGGGTAGGTCTTGGCGCATCCGGGGTCTTCGGGTCACGTTGTCGGTCATGGGGTTCGGGACGGAGCACTTGTCGCATCGGGGTTCTCGGCGGACTCGGTGTCCGGGTTCATGTCGGTGTACTCGGTGTTCCGGGAAGGCGATCTTGATTCGGGGTCCCGATGAAGATCTTGGCGAGGGGTTCGGTTCCAAGCGCCGGGATCGGTCTTCAAAATCCGTGGGCGGTCTTAGCGTCGGTCATCCTCGGAGTCGAACTTGCGGTCCATGTGTACGGAAGATCTTGTGGGCTCGATGTCCGGGAGGCAGATCTTGGAGTCCAGGCCGGAGGTCTTCGGGGACGGTTCCTGGATCGTTCTTCGGCCCGGGGAACGGTCTTGCGAGGCCATCTGGGTTTGCCGGTGTCGGGCTCGGTTCTCGATGTCGGTCCACGGGAGGTTGGGGTTTTGTCGTCTCCACACCCAACAGATTAGTACCAACTTGGTACTACACTGAAACGGGCACGGTTGGAGGCAGAGAAACGCGCTGCGGTGGCTCGCGAGGAGAAACCCGGCGGGGCAGACCTTGCGGCGCGCGCGTCGGGGCTCGGGGAGGCGATCTAGGCGACAGGGGCGGAGCAGCAGCGCTCGCTGCTTGCAGGCAGAGGAGGGCCTGCCGGAGGTGGGAAGGCGTTGGGGCAGACGGCGGGCGGCGGCGGTTGGCCGGTGACGGGGGAGGCGTGGAGGCGACACGGGAGGCCGACGGAGGCGCGCTCCGGCGAGAGGAAGGCGCACGCGGCGGGCGGGCTCGCCGGCGCCGGAGGCGGGCGAGCAAGGAGCCGGGCTCGCCGCGGACGCGGCGAGGGACAAAGCGGCTCGGCGATGCGGGTCGGGCGAGCTACGGGCTCGGCGGAGGACCGGTGACGATCGGGGCGGGAGGAGGCCACGGCGAGGTGGCGGCGACGGCCGGCGGCGGGGACGGACCAGGGGCGGCGGTTGGCTCGTCGACGCGGGGACGCACGGGTCGTGGGCCGAGGGAGCAGCGCGTGATAGGTAGGAGTGATGTGGAGGCTGGGGTGGGTAGGAAACTGGGTAGACTTAGGATTTAGGAGGTGGACCGTTTAAAATGGGCGGTCGTTCGAAACGCTGCTCGACGCTTCGCTAAAAATAATATAAATTTTATTTGTGTTAAACGGGCCGTTGGCAAATCGATAGCGGCCAAAACAAAATATTCCGGGGACCCGGTTTTGATGTTTGAAAATAAAGAGGGGCGTTTAGAAAACAACACGAGCTTTGCAAACATAGTTTTAGCAAACAATGCATGATGATGACGGTGCAATGCACAAATTCAACGCGATTTTTCTAGTAGTGGTTTTTGCGGGATGCCACACTCCATAAGCTAGCTTCTGGTAGTGCGGGTAATGCTTCTTGGACTCCGTTAAGACCTCGCTTACATATTAAACTGGTCGTTGAACTCTGTACTCATGCCCTGGTTCTTTCCGCTCTACCACGACGACGATGCTAATTACCCGGTTGGTGGCCGCCATGTAAATCAACATAGGCTCCATAGACTCGGGTGCTGCAAGTATAGGTGCCGAGGAGAGTATCTCCTTTAGCTGCTTCAGTGCTGCATCTGCCTCGTCCGTCCATGTGAATTTGTCCGCCTTCTTCAGCAACTTGTACAGCCGCAGAGCCTTCTCTCCAAGTCGATTGACGAACCGGCTTACTGCTGCTACGCAGCCTATGAGCCGTTGTATGTCCTTCAGTCATGTCGGATGGTTTATGTTTAGGATGGTCTTGATCTTCTCCGGTTGACCTCGATTTTATGCTGGGAAATGATAAAGCCCAACAATTTGCCAACTTCTTGTTGTTACCCTCCCGCGACGCCTCACGCTTGTCGCGGTTGCTTGTCAGACGCGGAGGGTCGTGGCACGACCTGCTCTTGTGTCCTTGGTTGCGCTCTCCATCATGATGGGTCTGCTCCGTGTTGTCGCGGATGACGATGCCGCTCTGCCTTGGCGGAGGCATGTCCGTGCGATGGTGAGCCTTGGGGTCTTCGCAATGTCGGGGGGAATGAGGCAGTGGAGATGGGCGACGAGGATGAGCCTTGCATCCATGGTCGGAGGATATGGGGATAGCGTCCTTCCTGTTGTGTGCATCCCTCTGTCTTCATTCTGATGAACCCGTCTGAGACCCGACATCATGAGGAGATCGGTCCCTTGGTGGCTTAGGATTGCTAGACTAGCAATACGCTGGGTCAGACTGAAGCCTCTGAGAGGTGGCCTTTTCCTGCTGTTTCACCGCCTTGGCCACGAGGTCGTAGACCTGTTCCACAGTTGCGGGTGATCTATCCTACTCCAGAAGGTTCTTGGTGCTGACTAGGTTGAGAATAGGAGTGGGCATGACCTGCCTGCCTTTGTTGTCAATGTATGGCTTTGCTTGTGGCGGCTTCGAGGGAGCCCATCCTAGGTTTCACCGTACACCAGGATTGTTGATAATGCGAGCCGGAGCTTTCTTAGCCTTCTGCTGCTTGAGAAGAGTCTTTTACTCGGCCTCCATGGCTCTAGCTTTCTCTATTGACTTTTGCGCGTTGGTCAGATCTCGACCCAGCTTTGCACCTTGCTCCGCGATGGACTGCGCCTCCTCTAGCAGTTGCTGGCGCTTCTCGTCAAGCTGGACTATGTTCCGAATATGAGCCATAGTCATGGGCTCGATGAGTAGGTTGTCGTACATCACTCTATCAACTGGAGTGATTTGGGAAGCTGCAGACATAGATGCCGGAGGCGGCGGGTTTGCGGTGTTGTTGTTACTCGGACCGACGTTGAGTTCATGCGGCTGCTGCACTGGGTTAGGCGGAGGGGGCATGGCCTTTGCGCGATCATTGTCAGCAGCAACAGGTGGTCCCTTCCCCTTGTCTAGCGCTTTAGGCGGAGCTTGTCCGGGTTGATCTTCTTCCATCACGGTCCCAATGGCGAAGAACACTTCTCTGGATGTGATGGCCTTGTCAGCCTGCTCGTCGCGTCTGATATCCTCCTCCATCTCCTGCATAGCAGAGTCGAGTTCCTCTGGGCTGAAGTCTATCTCCTCTGAGTCAACGCTGAAGTCGGCATAGAGCGCGTCCAGGACGGATTCGAAGGGTGCCGGGGCTTCCTCGATGATGGGTGGTGGTGGTGCAACAGTAGCGACGGTGACTGGAGGCGGTGGTGCGGCCGCAGCGACGACGACCGGAGGCGGTGGTGGTACGGCCGCAGCGAGACGACCGGAGAGGTGGCGGCGGAAGCGGAGGTGCGCCGGGTAAGAGCGCGAGCGCTGTCTAAGCTGCTTCCTCTACTACCGCGTAGTTGTTGACGGTGTGAACCATGCCCTCGAAAGTGAGGAGACCCGCGGCCTATTTCCGTCTTAGCGTATGCCGGAGAAGTGTACCACGGTCCAGTCCTTCCACAAAGTGATAGATGGCATCATCATTGGGGTAGTGCTCCAGGTCGGCCCGAATACGGAGCCACCTGGCTAGGTAATCACGGGGGTTTTCACCCTCTCTCTGAACGAAACGCGCTAGATCAAAGATAGTCACCATGCCGACGAACTTGGATCTCTGCTGTCTAGACGCACGGGCGAAGCCGGTGGACTTGCAACGATCTTCCACCATTATATCCTGCACAAGGGCGTTTTGGGTGGGCCTTGAATTTTTCCGATCAATGTCGGCAAACTCCGAAGAGAGATCCGACTTTGATCCTTCCGCGAATGTGTCCTGCCTGTAGGCGGTCTGTGCGGGTCTTGACGCTCCTCCGACTTCCAGGGAACTAGTGCCCGAGTCGGTTTCGCCGATGAAGAGGTGGATGTCTCCGATTGGGACGATCGAGCAGCGGGTGGGGTTTGTCTTTGCCGGGATCTAGAACTCGTCAGGAGGGACGATCAGAACATTTCCAGAGAAGAGAACGCGACCGATGGCTACGGTTTCGCCGATTCCCGCAAAGATCTTGGTCCTCGCCCATTGTAGAGCCTAAAGCGCCTCTTGCCCCACGGTGGGCGCCAACTTTCGTGGTATTGCCGATGAGTACGCCATGGAGGGGTCCTCACAGAACATGTTTAGAGACGTGGGGTAAGGCGAAAGGTTGGCGAGTACGAGGTAACACAACTTACCCAGGTTTAGATCCCACAACGGTGGCGGAATCCTACTCCTGCTATAAATCACTATAATGGCAATACGCCGAGTTACGGGGATCGGTTCGTTGTGCGCGATATGAATTGTGTCGTGCCCTAAAGGCTCCCATAGGTCCGGCTTATATAGTCGCCAGATCCTAGGGTTACAGGCAAAGTCCTAGCCGGACAGGTTACAGAGTCCTACACGGTATACAACTAGTCTAACGTGTCTTGCACTCCAAGGCTCTGGGTACGTCGATGACTCCTCCGTAGCCTTCCTTTATCCGGCATGGGCCTCCCTTCTGGATCCATCTAACTGTGCCGCCCAGCGGGCCATGGGTCTTGCTACCAACTGTGGGCCACCCGGGTTATCCGGATTAGAGACATGCTATGGTGATACCCATATATCATATCCCCAACACGCCAAGTGTTTGGCATTTGGCCGGTTCAGCCATGAACTCCGACGATGAGCAGACACTCGACGTACTGTTGGAGGAGGAGAACGCTGAGGTCGCCAAAGATGCAGAGAACATGGAGATCCTCACCTCCCTCGCCCAGCTGTACATGTAGATGGCGAAGCCGAAGCGTGGTGGTTTCGCGCCGGGTCGCCGAAAGTGCAAGGCGAGGCAAAGGATAGAGGGCTACTGCTTGTTGTACGCCGACTACTTCGCCGACGAGCCGCTCCACGGAGAGGCCGTGTTTCAGCGCCGTTTCAGGATGAGCCGGAAGCTCTTCCTCAAGATCGTGCATGCCATCCGGGAGTTCGACCCCTATTTCGTTTGCAATAAGGACTGCACCGGCATGGTTGGGTTTTACTCACTGCAGAATTGCACAGTGGCGATGAGGTTGCTTGCATATGGAGCGTCGGGGTGATAGTGTCGATGACTATCTCCGCATGGCCGAGTTCACCGCCATCGATTTCTTATACATGTTCTACAGGGAAGTGATTACAGTGTTCGGGAAACAGTACTTGAGATCACCCACCGCTGAAGACACTGCTCGGATCCTCGTAGTCAATGAAAGTAGAGGATTTCCTGGTATGTTTGGAAGCATAGACTGTATGCATTGGCACTGAAGAACTGTCCATTTGCATGGCAGGGAATGTACAAAGGCCACAAAGGAGGTTGCACTGTGATACTCGAGCCAGTTGTTACACATGATCTTTGGATCTGGCACTCCTTCTTTGGCATGGCAGGATCGAACAACGACATCAACGTCTTCAACTCCTCAAATGTCTTTGCCAAGCTTGTTGAGGGTCATGCTCCCCTGTGGAATTTGAGATCAACGAGCACCACTATAACAAGGGATACTATCTAGCAGATGGCATCTATCCAAGACGGCCAACATTTGTGAAGACTATCTCAAGCCCAATTCTCCCCAAGCATTCTCAGTTTGCCAAGAAACAGGAAGATTGCAGGAAGGACGTGGAGCGGGCATTTGGTGTGCTCCAGCAGAGGTTTGCAGTTGTCCGGTTCCCTGCTATGACCTGGTCGAAAGATCAGATGTGGAAAGTGATGAACTGTTGTGTGGTCTTGCACAGCATGATCATTGAGGACGAGAGGAAGGATCCAGTGAGTTTGCTCGAGCAGAACGAGCCATACTACAGACAGGGACCTCTTGCTGAGCCTGATCATCAGGTGCCTCCAACCTGGGTTGCCTTCATCGCCATGCGTCAGGAGATCCGAAATCCGGCGATGCATCAACAACGGCATGATGATCTTGTTGAGCACATATGGATACGCAGGGGCAACACGTAGATGCCAAACATGAACTGGCCGAACTAAGCCGAAATATGTTGTATTTTCACTGTAGGCCGAACTATGTTTAAATTTACACCGAACTATGTTTAAAATTTCGTCGAACTGTGGTTGAATGTATGCCGAACTAGGCTGAACAATGTTCTGTATTTATATTATGCCGAAATCTGGACGAGTTTGAGCCGAATTTGGGCGGAAAAGGGCATCTCGGAAACTCGGGCTGGAAACACCGGTGGGAAAACTCAGCGTTCCTAGGTCGAAAACGTGTTTCGTTCGGCCAAAGTTTGGTCGGGATTTCGCTTTGGAAACGCCCAACGAGTGGGATGCTCTTATGCCCGGCTGATTCGAATGAAGCTCATTAAACGCCTAAAATAACTTGCCTTTTTTGCCCAAAAACAGGTAGGTGATGCCGTTCTGGTTAGATAGACTACAGGGATCTTGAAGCAGAATGGTCGAAAGAACAACTAGGTGATGCCGGTTAACTTGGCGTGACATCGAGAGGGTCTGGTATAGCCGGCTCAGAAGGCGTGACCTACATTTCAGTCCAGCCTACCTCTTGGTGGAAATAACTTTTCAGTGAAACATCCAGCAACACTCACTGGAAGATGAGCTACAAGCCTGGACTGTACCGTGAAGCTGATGTACTTCCAAACAAATATTTTCTGTACAGACAGGATACATTTATTGGCTTTAGCTACAAGGACCCTTCTGAACAACCAGCAACACTCACTTACACTTCGTGAACGACAGTGTTTGCTGCCTGCGATCAACAGATGTTATATACATGGACCCAAAAATGCACTACCTATCACAGGTATGCTAAAAAAACAAGCTCCTTTTATCGCATTCGCAAGACTCTTCAGCGTAGTGAAATATCTTCACCAGACACATCTTCTACCTCCTAAACCACTCGGTACAGCTCCGATCAGCGCAAACCTCTGACTATATATATATACAGAAGGGATGCAACTTCTCCAAGTTGACGACGTTCTTCATGGACCTCTTGCGCTCTTTTGCCTCTTCTCTTCCAGCTGTGACGCCTCATTCAACATGTCGGTGGCGTCACTCTGCATGTTTAGCTTGGAAAGGGCGACTGCCTGCATGTAGAAAGCTGTGGGCCAATCGGGATAGACACACTGTGCTTGCATTGCGTCCCGGAGGGCGGCGTCAGGTTGGTCACACATAAGGTGGCACAAGCTCCGTCTGGCATAAACCGTTGGTGACACCATTGTCCCGACATCAACAAACTGCGAGACAATCACAGGAAAAGAATGCATTAGCAATATTACAGTGACTTGGGGAACGCCCTATAGATCATAACAAGGCACTACCTGAGTATAACAATCTATGGCTGCCTTAAAATCCTTGTCTCGAAAAGCAAAGTCGCCCTGTTTCCGGGCGTCCAACATATCCCTCATCTGTTGCGTCCATTCTTGGAATGATAGCTGCAATGTGGAGACTGATGAACATACAGACCCTCAGAAAGGACATGTTTGAAATGGAATGCGGTGCTCTTTACCTCATTACTCCCTTCATCATCTCTGTAATGCATCGAGACTAGAATCTGATGGATGGCAGTTAGGTCCATCCTTGAACAGGCTTCCCCCATGGGAGAAAGAGGGTGCTTTGGAGTAGGACTAGGAGGCGCCTTTGATGGTTCATCAGGCTTTGGAACTCCAAGCATCACATAGGATGGCACCTGCTTTGTATTTTTTAAGGGGGGCAGGGGTAATCATCAGATATATATTTTATGCTACTGATCAGGTAAAATTATGATATTCCTAACAACACAAGTACTAACAACTAAGAATGTTACAAAGCTCGACCTGAACATATTACAAACATAATATACTGAACACAACTCGGGGTGTAGAACCTTTGCATAGTGAAGGAGAACAAACATTATACTAGCTAAATACCCATACTTTGCTATCAGAAAATACTTTCCTTTTTTGTCTATTTCTTCAAACCTTGCTGCTAACTTCTTTCTTTCCTAAATAGAAAACGAATCACAGTATTTTATTAGTTTCCTTGCAATCAAGCTACCTTCCTTTCAATGGGAAGATGGGATGAGGGAGAGGTGGGATGACGACCGCCACCAACTCCCCTCCAAATTCCAATAGTAAAGATACGCTCTGCTAAAGTGGCCATATGTTAAGTAATGAGTATACTGTTTAATATTTAATACCATCATTTCATCAATCAACTGGCATGACTGTTAAATGATTGGTCACTACTCCCTCTGTCTGGATATATATAGGGGTATTTTGATTGGTTAAGCAGGGTGTTGACAACTAATTACTTCATTAATATACGCTCTAGGTGATAAACTCTTAGGTACATGGCTGAAATGTCAAAAAACAGCAACTGAATGTGGAATTTACATTGTTAACACTAGCATTAATACGGGGTGAGAGGATTCTGTAGTTCTACAATGCTAAAACGCCTTCATTTATAGGCAAAGAGACAAAGAATAAATGGGGAATAGAACAGTATAGTTACCTCTGATTTTGTTTGCAAGGGCTCAAGAATGGAAACCAGCTTTTTTATATCAGGCCGGTCTCGTGGTTCGTACTGCAAACATTGAGAAGCAAAATTCACCAAAGTAGTAGCCTCTTCGGTTGAGTAGTTCCCCTCCAAATGTGAGTCCATCAGTGCTTGGATGTTTCTGTTTCTTATCATATCAAGTGCCTGTATACAGTGATGCATATACCCATCATTACCAGTGTGCGTACTAATGTACGGTGCCTTGTTAATTGGTCAAAAGCTTTGGTAAATAATTGTACAGGATGTAGTTTCCAGATGCAACATAGTACTGGTTAAGCAAGGAATTCTAACAATGATTAACTTCTACAGCTAAATACGTATTAGAAATAGAAAACGAGGATTGTCTTCTCAATAACTGAATCTATATGTATTAGTGTTCAACTGTCATTTGTGCTGAGAAAAAGCAAACAAAAATCTCTTGGCATCATATATCTGTTATTTCTTTAATAGATGCACAGCTGAAATGGAAGATAAGTAAACACGCTTTACAAGTAACCTACATGGGAAGGAGGTATGCGCTTTCCACTGACAAGATCAAGGAGTACAGTGCCGAAACTGAATATGACGCTTTCTGCTGTGACCCTCCCTGAAAGAACAATAACGAAAATAAGTAATCATCGGTGTACCTTTGGTGCGGTCACAACATCAACAAAGCAGAAATAATCCCTATAACTACTATCCAAAACATAAATCAATGTCTTAACAGGGACGCTGTATTTTTCTTGCCACTTTGAGAAATCATGTTATTCAGATTGGGGATACGCAGAAACAATTGAGCAATTGGAATGCAACAATTTTTGAAATACCATTTCTCAGATATTCTGGAGGTGTGTATGCTAGATTTGTGCTATAACTTTTCCCATCTCTGCTGTTTTTCATCAGACCAAAGCATGAGAGACGAGGATCACCATTCTGCAACCAGAAAGCTTTATTAGAAACTTAGGTCTTAGATGATGGTAATTTTTATACAATTACATGTTCAACTATTTAACTGGTTTGACATGCTAGTTCAATATATTAAAACTGGCTTGACTTGCTGATCATTACCTCATCAAAAAGGACTCTGTATGCATTTAGGTCATGATATAAAGATCGTTCCTCATTGCTACAATACCCCAATGCTTGAGCAATGTAGTATGCAACTCTGAGACGCATAGCCCATTCAATAGTCTGGTTTTCCCCTGCACAAGAACAAAAGCATGGCGAAGAGCAACATTAATTTGGTCATTGTTTCCAAGACCGTACTTGTTCATACTCATTAAGCACAGCTGACAAATTCAGTCACTAGTCAGTATTTAAATCAAGAATTATATAACTAGCTCTCACAATCAGTGATGGGTGTAATATATGAACTTATTATCATCTGTATAATATAATAAACTCAAACATGTTCCCTTGTATCCAAGGTGATAATCAAAATAACAAGGGAACAGGGGAGCTGAGCACCTAGACTAGAGGAAGCTCATTTCGCGACTACCAGTAGCTTAATTTGGACACTAAAATAGTGCAAATAACTGCACTGAGAGTGGTGCAGACAGAACAGCTAGGAGAAATTCCGCACTTGCTCACTACATCAAAAACTCAGCGACATCTACTAAAGGCAAAAGATCTCTAAGTTGAGTAGAGCCATTAAATTGCACGGGCAAGTAGATACTCCCAGCTGAGGGCAAAGGTATTTGAGGGGCTCACAGTGGAACAGGTGCTTGGCGAGGGTATCGTTGGGCATGAACTCGGCGACCAGCAGCCGCTCGTCGCCATCGGAGCAGTAGCCGATAAGGTTTGCCAGCCTCCGGTGCCGCAGCTTTCCCACCCCCCTCGCCTCCTCCTGCAGACCAAATCAGCAATTCGTCAAAAAAAAAAAACTCCGAATTCCGCCTGCCAGTGCCACACAGACCAGGCCACGAGCGGTCCAGAGTACCTCGAACTGCTTGGGGTCGGGCCAGGCGAGCTTGGCGAACTTCTTGACGGCGATGGAGCGGCGGGCGGCGCCTCCCTTGACCTTGAGGCGGCCCCTGTATACGAGGTTGGGAGCCTTCTCGCCGCTCTCGGACACGATGTTCCCCGCCGCGAAGCCGTCCGTGGCCGCGCGGAGCTCCGCCAGCGAGAACTCCGCGAACGCCGGGACCTCCTCCCCGCGCGCCACCGGCGGCGGCGGCGCGGCCTGCTGCGCGTTCATGGAGAAGGACGGGCGGTGCGGCGGCGGCGGAGTGGGAGGAGGCCGCCGCGGCCTGGCCGGCTTCTCCGCGTGGACCAACTCCCGCAGCGAGGAGCCGCAGCAACCCATGAAAAGCGTGAGGAGAAAAGTTCGCGGCTGTGCCTGTGCGCTCGTGTGCGTGGGGTGCGTTGTTTCTCGGGGGGAGGGAAAGAGGGAGACGGGGACGGTTGCTGCGGATTCTCTGGGCTTTGGTTTCGGAGGTTTCCTCCTGGTGCTCGTGCTCGTGCTCTTGGGGTTAGTAGGCTGCAACCACCGGAGTAGTATTTTGGAGGAACGCGGCAGACATTTTGCGACTTGGGGGGTCCATTTCTTGGTTGCGGGATGTCACAAATGTGTACGCACGTCCATCACTATAACGCGTACCCACGCAGGTCACAAGCGTGTCCCGTACACAAAAGTTGATAGAGACGGAAAGTAAATTCGGTAATCTCACAAAGAATCCCTGAGAACACAAGCATACAGATTTGAGATTAGGCATGTCACGTATCATGTCCCATGACACTTCACCAATATCAAATGTACGCATCTGAACATTATTTTTTTGAAGAAAAAAAGCAGCAGCGCTGCATTTCATTTGTGAAGAGGAGAAGGACAAGATTATAATCTCACTCGCCCGGTGCTCCGTCTCCCAAGGGGTGGCAAACCACGGCGAGGGGCCGGTGGGAGGTTCGGTTTTTTTTTTAGTTTTTTTTTTACTGTCTTCTTCATAAATATTAGATGGCCGGTTAATCATAAGAGTAAGGTCTTTCTTGCCTCATCCTTGTTCTAGTGGTGTGTCTAGTATCGATAGAGATGGAATCATGTGTCCGGCGAATCTCAAGAAATTCACTCAATTTTTATGTTTGTTGGTGTGGCTTTAGGTCTGGCTCCTGGTCTATGGTCTTAACGTTAGTGATGGATACTGGTCTACCGGTCTTAACATATTTGCTACTCCCTCCGTCCCAAAATACATGTCTCAGATTTGTCAAAATTTGAATGAATCTAGACACTATTTAGTATATAGGTTCATCCAAATTTTGACAAATCTAAGACATCTATTTTGGGACGGAGGGAGTAGATGATTGTGATACAATGTTTCGCGTACGTTTCGCTCGTGGTTTTCTTAGATATATTTTCATAGTTAAGTACTCTTTCTCGAAGTGCCATGTTTGCACAGAAAGTAATCGTCAAACTATCAAAGTATCATCGCGAAAATTGTATCATGTCCCATGAGACTTACATTTTAGGTCGGAGGAAGCAATTGATTAGGTTTCTACTCAGTTTCTTCATATGGTTTGTTTAGATAAGTGGTATTTTCTCAGGTAGTTATACTAGTAGTATACTTCCTCAGTTTCTAAATATGAGATGGTACGGCAAAGATTAATTTTTGTATGGAAAAGATCCAGGTAGTTATACTAGTAGTATATTTTCTTAGTTCCTAAATACGAGATGGTCTGGCAAAGATTAATTTTTGCGTGGGAAAGATCCAGGTAGTTATCCTAATAGTATATTTTCTCAGTTCCTAATATGAGATGGTCTGGCAATGATTAATTTTTGTGTGGGAAAAAGCCAATCTATTTTATGAGTTTACAGTAAATATTATATCAAGATCTTTGGACCACCTAACTACCATTACTGTCAGCAGAGCGAGCCGTTGTCGTTGATGTCTTACCGGAGCCGGTCTAACGTTATTGATGACAGTTGAGAAATCTTTGTGCACTTGCCCCTAAGGAACAACACTACAAAGCCAAAATCGTCGTCATTAAACCCTTGAATTGATCAATCTTCTAACACAAACCACTAACACATGTAGACTGGACGAGATGACTCCATGAAAGTGGAGACCAGACGAATCTCCGTCTTTCTCAACGCACAGGCGAGATGGACGAGGATGCATGTATACCTTATTCTTTTCCTGCATAACGCTGCCACAACCACGATAACGACAATGCCAGTTGACCAAACTCTAACTTTAGGGAACCTTCTACAGTGTCGACAGCGCAGTTCCGAGGTCCCCACCCTCTTTCGCTGCTGGAGCAGAAAGTAGAGGAGACGAGGACCCGTCGATTCCGCATAGACGACGAGGGCGAGGCTCATGGTGGCTGCTACTAGGGTTCCCATCCTGGCCACCACCTCTCTTTCACTGGTAGAAAAAGGCCCATGCGTCCCGGTTGGTAAGGGCCATTAGTCCCGGTTGCCCAACCGGGACGGGGCAATCGGGACTAAAGCTCTAACCTTTAGTCCCGGTTGCCCCACCAACCGGGACAAATGGGGCACACGTGGCGGCATCAGAGCGCGAGGGGGGTGGAGCATTAGTCCCGGTTCGTTGGCCCATTTCTCTGCCGCGGCAGAGAATTCATTTTGGCACATTTTGTTGCCGCGGCAGCATTTTTGCCACTTTTTGTGCCGCGGCAGAGAATTCATTTAGGTTGTTTTATTGTTTATTTAGTGTTTTGCACTTATCAACGAAGGAACCTTATATTACACAAGATCATCATGACAACATTACATTCAATACACGGATCGAGTTCATGCACTACATACAAAAGTTGCTATTCGATGCTACCGGCCAATTTCTTGAAAGTTGCTATTTTTACAATTCCTATTGTCTATACACAGCCGAGTAGTATTCCCCTTGTGTGTTTAGGACTTCTGCATCCAAGAATCCCGCCAATTCCTCCTGAATTGCTCGTACGCGATCCTTTGGCAGAAGACCGTCCCGTAGACGTTCGATCTGATTTAAAAAAGGAGTCAGCCTATATGAATATGAAACTAAACACAATTTGATTGTAATTAAAAACTATAGAAATTGTTTACGTACGTGGATTTGCTCTAAATTTCTGTCCTTCTCATCGCACGTCTGCCGGATGAACTCGCATACATAGTATCCACATAGATTGTTACCTGGTCCCTGCGTTAGGCACTTTACGAGAACAGAGTTCAATCAAAATAATAATTAAGCATGATAATAACTGTATCAAAACTAGAATCAAAGAGATGCGCGGATATAGCTAGTGGTGCTTACATTTAGTGGTTGAAATGTAAGCTCCTCTTTCCAAACACCCCTAGCCTTCTTAGTGAACCGTTTCCAAGCGCTGCCCGGCGTAGAAAACGAATAAAATAAGTTATTAAGTACTTGATATCATAAAATACACGAACGTTGCCGATATAGTGTCGTAATGATTAGAATTACCGCTGGAGAAGTATCTGCATGTCCTTCCACGTCTCAAGGGGTTTATGTTTCGAGTCCATGACTAGTACACGCTCTTTGTCAAGTTGAATGATTAACAGAATATAGTGGTACCTGCGAATGCAGAACTAATCAATTATATACTTAACATCGAGTAAGCGAAATAGAAAGTGTATACAAGACAATAACACTCACCGGAAGTTGTAAGGAAATAGTATTTCCCTTTTGGTTTCTTGAAAACTTAACGCGTGTACTATATTATCCTCCGTATCCTGGGGCTTATTTTGAGATTAGCTTCATGAACCCAATATGGGTCAATGAAACCAATGTCATAGATTTGTCCTCTGCTGCATTCGAGAATATTCATTCTGCATATTACAGTATGATTATATACATGCAATAAACAAAATAATATAGCTGGAGACTAAATTAATTACAGAATTAGTACTTACAGACATAGGCAATCGATGATCGATTTGTCCAAGGCGTCTTGATTGAATAATTGAAATAGTTCATCAAATTCAATGGATATCATGTCATCCTTATCTTTCCCATGATGCTTTTTGTAACCCTCGGCACTATCCGATTAGCCCGGCCCTTGTGGCATGCATATACCGCTTATGCAATCTTCGCATTTTGTTGGAAGATTGTTTACCTCCTCGAGTTTGACGAGAGGTTTTCCGTCTTGGTATTTGTATGCTACTTCACTCACGAAGAACTCTAATCGGGATATAAGTCTTGGGCAATACTCATACCTTGAGCAGCGGCTTCTCCGTACAGTAACTACCTCTGGATCATCGCTCTTGGTCCCATATTTGTTCGACCCACATTGGTTTGAGAAATCACCTTGAGAGGCGCAAGTCTGTTTTGCTTGTTCTCCGAGCTGGGCAATGATTTCCGCTTGCATCGATCGCTCTTGAGGCTTTTTGTGCGCATGTGACTTGAGAATAGAACGCGCATAGTCGATGACAGCTTTGGCTCGGGTTGATGAAGATTCTTTAGCATTTTCAACACTTTGGCTTTTTCTTCTTTGGTCTTTGGGAACTCTGGCTCTTTCGGCCGCCTCAGCTTAAAAACTGTCGTTTCGCATCAACGATCCGCGATCTCCTCTTGATCTGATCATAAGCTCTCTTGGGAGGAACCGTTGGTACTTTTGGAATAGGCTCTTATTTACGTTTGGCGATCGCCACGACGACAAGATGGCGACGCCACGCTTTTTATCCCGAGGCGCGGCGATGGCTCCCATGGCGATGGTTGCACCGAGATTGGTGAGGCGACGGAGCCGGGTGAGGCGACGAAGACGGCTGCCGCGGCGGCGACGACCTCGCTGGAGACGGGTGAGGCGGCGGCGAAGATGGCCTTGGCGTGTGATTTCGAAGCACGATACAATCCTTCGGCCATAGAATGGTGACGTTTTTTGCGTCACCCAAAGATCACATCCCCTTCACCAGTAGGGTAGTGAAGATCCAAAACCTCAAAGGTGGGCATGATTTCATCCACGCCGACAACAGCGTAGCCCTCTGGAACCGGACGACAGTGGTAAGTTGGTGTGGGTCCAATTGGTAAGGCATAGCCGACCGCCACCTTCATTGATATGTTCACAACTTTGACATGTAGCTCGCAGTGTGTCATCTCTGTGATATCATCCACTGGGTAGCCAACAGGAGCCATCGTCGGTGCATCATCGTCATTGCCATTGTCATCACCCGAGACCTCGGTGGAAGCCACACTGCTTTTTCGATTATTCGATAGGCCGGTAGCATCGAATGCAGTGTGCTGCTGAGATGGTCCGGTAGTACTTTGCTCTTTAAGTGAGTTAATTTCATCTTGTTGTTGCTTTAATCGTTCTTCAATTAAACGCATTCGCTCTTTCTGACTTTCTGCTTCAATTGCCGCCATGTCCTTACTCCTCTGACGGCTTCTATCAGGATATTTCTTCCTCTCTTCGGGAAACCCAGTCCTCCATGATTGGGAGCCTATTGTGCCTCGTGTTCGTCCATCATGTTCCTTATTTCCAAGGGCGAGTGTGAGCTCATCATTCTCTCTATCGGGAATGAAGTCCCCATCTTTAACCTTTCTTGCTTTTACGATCCTCTCGATTGGCAAGGGTCTTCTTTATGTCGTATGTTATATATACACCTCCTTCCGAGTCCAACGTGCCCCATGCCCGTAAAACCAATTCCTTGCACGTTCTACCCAATCGTATGTCTCGGGTGATATTTTTATCACGCAGTTCTGCTCAAGTTTCTCCCACTTAGGAATGCCAACCCAGAGCCACCTTGCCCCATAGTATGGTGATACTTCTTCTTAGCAGATTCACTTATTCGTTTGGACATTTTCTTAGCCTTTTCGATTTCTTGTATTCCACAAACTCAGCCAGAATGGTTTTATCTTCTCAAACTGAATATTCTTGAAATCGAGTCTTCTTTTTCACGACATAGTCAAGGTGCAATCTTTTCTTCCATTGGTGAAACACTGGGCCATCTTCTTCAAAGCCCACTCCGACCTTAGCCTCCATGGCTCTCCCATGTTGTAGGCGTCCTCAACTGGATCCTCGCATTTGGATCCAGCTCTATCTTTGGTAGTTTGAAATTAACCATGAGCCTCTTCCACGGTAAATCTTTGGCGTGGTTAGGGACAAATAAACATGTTCCTCTTCATCCGCATTAGCAGGCCTATTCCAATTTCTAATGGTGATCGGGATTAAGTCCCTAACGATTACTCCGCATTGTGCCACAAATTTGGTTGCGACAACTTCGAATCGGTTGCTTGAGTCTTCGACATCTTCGATCTGAACCTCTCATGGTCTTGCAACTTTTGGTTGGGCCTCGTCTCTTTTCGGAGATTCCTTCGATCCGGAGGGCTAAAAGAAGAAAGATCGTCGTTACTATTTCTATATAGATAGCAGATGATTAATTAATGAATTGATTTATATTACATGCACCTCATGGGAGCGGTCTTCTCGATTACACAAGGCATCGCCTTCTCCTCCATGAGGCAACACCTTCAACCTCAAACAAGTTGTCTATTCCGGTAAAAGAGGATCACCCTCACCGAGTTGTTCGTAAACGCGTTGATACGTCTAAAGTATCTTCCCCACGGATCACACCTTGGATCAACTCTTCCTTTTCTTCGTCTCTGACGTGTGGGTCCATATTTTCTGCATAGGTGGAAAAACGAATAAGTCAAAGCGGCTAAAGGAGAAAGTTACGAATAAGTCAAAGCGGCTAACGAATATTTTCCGGATCGAAGGTGAAACCCTAATATATACATACACAATAATAAAAATGAAGATAAACCCTAAACCCTAAGGCTATGAGAGGGGAACATGAGTATAAGGCTACAAAAGGTCTTCGATCTATCTATGGTCTTGATCTCGGTCTTCGATCTCGATCTCGATATCGTATTCTACCGAGAAGAACCAAATCACCAGAAAGAAAGGGAAACAATCAACACATGGCATCGATGCAATGCTCAAGCAATGATGATGATACGACAAGTTAATGTGCATTGGAATGTAACCCTAAAGCATGCTCGACAAGTTAATCGGGGTTCCGAGGGGCGCAAACCCTAACTCAAGGAACTCCGGAATCACCTGTTAGGGTTACTAGGGTGTTCTAATTAAACTTGTCATTTAATTAGATCTATCTATGGTCTTGATCTCGGTCTTCGATCTCGATCTCGATATCGTATTCTACCGAGAAGAACCAAATCACCGGAAAGAAAGGGAAACAATCAACACATGGAATCGATGCAATGCTCAAGCAATGATGATGATACGACAAGTTAATGTGCATTGGAATGTAACCCTAAAGCATGCTCGACAAGTTAATCGGGGTTCCGAGGGGCGCAAACCCTAACTCAAGGAACTCCGGAATCACCTGTTAGGGTTACTAGGGTGTTCTAATTAAACTTGTCATTTAAGTTGTTGAACAATGCATGATTATAGCATAGATAGATAGTTCTCATTTTTCTGAACATTTTGGTATATTATTTGTATGTTTCGTAGACATGATTAAAAGTTATTGAATTTACAAGTTTTATTCAAATTCTGAAATTATTAAATCAAATGTTTAAACCTTTTGCACCATAGTAACAACTAGCCATAGTGGCCGACGTGGGCCGGAGCCACCTCAAGCCACGCAAGCAAAGGGAAACAGAGGACGTGAGCCACCTCGCCACGCAAGCAAAGGAAACAGAGGGTGGGGCCGGAGCCACCTCGCCATTGTCGAAGGAGGACGCGCCACCGTGGCCATGGACAAGGACGACGCGGAGGTGGAGGAACGGCGCAGCGGCGATGCACCACCCGATCAGCCGCCGCGCCCACCACCAGCAGCAGGAGGGAGGAGAGGCAGGGCGGCGCACAGACCGACGCCAGCGGTGGGAAGAAGCGCGGTCGTCGGCGGAAGCGAGACGCGGCCGGCGGTCGTCGGGAAGAGAGGCGCGGGCATGCGTCGGCAGAGGAAGAGACGCGGTGGCGCCGGGCGAGGCGTTGACGACGAGCCGCCACGAGGCGGTGGTGGCGAGCGGCTGGCGGCGTCGTCGTCGGCGAGGGCGCGGAGGCAGGCAGAAGTGAGTGGGGAAGGAAGAAGAGGAGGCACGCATTGTTATAACTAAAGCCTTTAGTCCCGGTTAGGCTCCAACCGACTAAAAGGCATACGTCCGGTTGAAGCCATCAACCGGGACCTATAGTCAATTTTCGGCGGTGAAGGCTGTTAGGGCTCTTTCGTCCTGGTTGGTGGCTCCAACCGGGACGTATTCCCCTGTTTTCAAAATTTTTTCTGTTATTTTCTCTCTGTTCCCGCCTTATTTTTTATTTTGGGATTTAAATTTGTAATGTTTTTTAAATGATAATTACTTTGGAATTTAGAAAAACTTTAAACATAAAAAGTGTTTGGATTTGAATAACTAATTCGAAACCATTTTCTGTTTTGAAAAATAATTAATGTAACCATTTAAACTACAAACCATTTATAATTAATAATGAAATAACTTATATTTTTTAAATATTAATTTGGAATTTAGAAAAACTTTAAACATAAGAAGTGTATGGATTTGAATAAATAATCCAAAACCAATTTCTATTTTTAAAAAATAATTAATGTAACCATTTAAAATTAATTAACTTATATTTTTGAATATTAATTTGGAATTTAGAAAAACTTTAAACATAAAAAGTGTTTGGATTTGAATAAATAATTCAAAACCATTTTCTGTTTTAAAAAACAATTAATGTAACCATTTAAAATATGAACCATTTACAATTAAAAATGAATTAACTTATATTTTTTTAATATCAATTTGGAATTTAGAAAAACTTTAAACATAAGAAGTGTATGGATTTGAATAAATAATCCAAAACCATTTTCTATTTCTAAAAAATAATTAATGTAACCTTTTAAAATGAATTAACTTATATTTTTGAATATTAATTTGGAATTTAGAAAAACTTTAAACATAAGAAGTGTATGGATTTGAATAAATAATCCAAAACCATTTTCTATTTCTAAAAAATAATTAATGTAACCTTTTAAAATGAATTAACTTATATTTTTGAATATTAAGTTGGAATTTAGAAAAACTTTAAACATAAGAAGTGTATGGATTTGAATAAATAATCCAAAACCATTTTCTATTTTTAAAAAATAATTAATGTAACCTTTTAAAATGAAGATTGGGGACGAGCATCGTTAGAACTTGCATTGGATCTCTGAAGAAACCACATATTGTGAGTCTAAAAATGATTTTTCAAAAAATCACGGGCGATAGATCATGTACCTGTAGTACAAACCGGACCCACTTCCTGCCGATTCGGTAGACATTTGTCCTTTTTACCCGGGATGGACGAAAAGGTTTGAGATGTACCGGTTGGGAGATAGTCCATGTAAGGTGGTCTAGTATTTTAGGAAAATGGGACGGTAGCATTGTGAAACGGCATTTTGGTGGTTACTTCACAAAACGGCATTGGTATGGACATTGTTCTCCATACCAATGTCCACACACATGCATAATATGGGCACAACATCACAAACTATGTCGTGATTCAGCACATAACATCGGTCATTTGGACCGAAAAAGCCATGAAACCTCGAACATGATAGGTCATTTTGTGAAGGTTTTTTCGAAACATGATCAATATACGAAGTCTAGTATTTTTCCTTTCAACTATGTAACAAAATATGACACCAAGCGAAGGATTTTCATTGTTCGGATTTTTTTTAATTCATTATGCCCGTTTTGAATTATTTGAATTTCTAACTATGGTTAAACCGGTGTGCATGAAGATAGGGGACGAGCATCGTTAGAACTTGCATTGGATCTCTGAAGAAACCACATATTGCGAGTCTAAAAATGATTTTTTCAAAAAATCACGGGCGATAGATCATGTACCTGTAGTCCAAACCGGACCCACTTCCTGCCGATTCGGCAGACATTTGTCCTTTTTACCCGGGATGGACAAAAAGGTTTGAGATGTACCGGTTGGGAGATAGTCCATGTAAGGTGGTCTAGTATTTTAGGAAAATGGGACGGTAGCATTGTGAAACGGCATTTTGGTGGTTACTTCACAAAACGACCCGTTTTTTGCGCTCGGAAAATGGAAAAGGGCTTTTCCGTGCGACAAAAAGGAAAACTTCCTCCTGCAACATTGTTCTCCATACCAATGTCCACACACATGCATAATATGGGCACAACATCACAAACTATGCCGTGATTCAGCATATAACATTGGTCATTTGGACCGAAAGCCATGAAACCTCGAACATGATAGGTCATTTTGTGAAGGTTTTTTTGAAACATGATCAATATACGAAGTCTAGTATTTTTCCTTTCAACTATGTAACAAAATATGACACCAAGCGAAGGATTTTCATTGTTCGGATTTTTTTGAATTTATTATGCCCGTTTTGAATTATTTGAATTTCTAACTATGGTTAAACCGGTGTGCATGAAGATAGGGGACGAGCATCGTTAGAACTTGCATTGGATCTCTGAAGAAACCACATATTGCGAGTCTAAAAATGATTTTTTCAAAAAATCACGGGCGATAGATCATGTACTTGTAGTACAAACCGGACCCACTTCCTACCGATTCAGCAGACGTTTGTTCTTTTTACCCGGGATGGACGAAAAGGTTTGAGATGTACCGGTTGGGAGATAGTCCATGTAAGGTGGTCTAGTATTTTAGGAAAATGGGACGGTAGCATTGTGAAACGGCATTTTGGTGGTTACTTCACAAAACGACCCGTTTTTTGCGCTCGGAAAATGGAAAAGGGCTTTTCCGTGCGACAAAAAGGAAAACTTCCTCCTGCAACATTGTTCTCCATACCAATGTCCACACACATGCATAATATGGGCACAACATCACAAACTATGCCGTGATTCAGCACATAACATCGGTCATTTGGACCGAAAGCCATGAAACCTCGAACATGATAGGTCATTTTGTGACGTTTTTTTTGAAACATGATCAATATACCAAGTCTGGTATTTTTCCTTTCAACTATGTAACAAAATATGACACCAAGCGAAGGATTTTCATTGTTCGGATTTTTTTGAATTTATTATGCCCGTTTTGAATTATCTGAATTTCTAACTATGGTTGAACCGGTGTGCATGAAGATAGGGGACGAGCATCGTTAGAACTTGCATTGGATCTCTGAAGAAACCACATATTGCGAGTCTAAAATGATTTTTCAAAAATCACGGCGATAGATCATGTACTGTAGTACAAACCGGACCCACTTCTTCGATTCTAGACATTTGTCCTTTTTACCCGGGATGGACGAAAAGGTTTGAGATGTACCGGTTGGGAGATAGTCCATGTAAGGTGGTCTAGTATTTTAGGAAAATGGGACGATAGCATTGTGAAACGGCATTTTGGTGGTTACTTCACAAAACGACCCGTTTTTTGCGCTCGGAAAATGGAAAAGGGCTTTTCCGTGCGACAAAAAGGAAAACTTCCTCCTGCAACATTGTTCTCCATACCAATGTCCACACACATGCATAATATGGGCACAACATCACAAACTATGCCGTGATTCAGCATATAACATTGGTCATTTGGACCGAAAGCCATGAAACCTCGAACATGATAGGTCATTTTGTGAAGGTTTTTTCGAAACATGATCAATATACGAAGTCTAGTATTTTTCCTTTCAACTATGTAACAAAATATGACACCAAGCGAAGGATTTTCATTGTTCGGATTTTTTTGAATTTATTATGCCCGTTTTGAATTATTTGAATTTCTAACTATGGTTAAACCGGTGTGCATGAAGATAGGGGACGAGCATCGTTAGAACTTGCATTGGATCTCTGAAGAAACCACATATTGCGAGTCTAAAAATGATTTTTTCAAAAAATCACGGGCGATAGATCATGTACCTGTAGTACAAACCGGACCGACTTCTTACCGATTCGGCAGACATTTGTCCTTTTTACCCGGGATGGACGAAAAGGTTCGAGATGTACCGGTTGGGAGATAGTCCATGTAAGGTGGTCTAGTATTTTAGGAAAATGGGACGGTAGCATTGTGAAACGGCATTTTGGTGGTTACTTCACAAAACGACCCATTTTTTGCGCTCGGAAAATGGAAAAGGGCTTTTCCGTGCGACAAAAAGGAAAACTTCCTCCTGCAACATTGTTCTCCATACCAATGTCCACACACATGCATAATATGGGCACAACATCACAAACTATGCCGTGATTCAGCACATAACATCGGTCATTTGGACCGAAAAAGCCATGAAACCTTGAACATGATAGGTCATTTTGTGAAGGTTTTTTCGAAACATGATCATTGTTCGGCACACATTTAGTCCCGGATGTAGTCACAAACCGGGACTAAAAATATTTTCCGCCATTTCCCACCTCTTCCCGCTAAGTTTTCCCGCCCTTTCCTTTCTACTAGAGCTTTTAGTCCCGGATGTAGTCACTAACCGGGACTAAAGATATTTTCCACCATTTCCCAAAGCTTCACGCCAAGTTTTCCCGCCATTTCCCTCTATATTTAGGGTGATCGTGTCATGGCTATCCACACATCCACACCTTCCTCTCTTAGAACAATGGACAACGCCTACTGGGCTATTCTGACGCTCGAGGAGACCGAGGCGCTGTGCGCCTCCAACTACCCTTGTCCGTCGGGCTACCGGCCGCCCTCCGGATGCTTTGAGCCGGAGGGGTTCCGCTCCTGTCCCTCAAGGTTCCGTGACGCCAAAGTGCCATCACAAACCACTTCTACCACGAGCTCATGCCGAGTAATGGATGGATCCCCAGTGGGATCCCGACAACTACGACACCTGGAATGCCTTCTTCGCTAATAGGCAGGAAAGGGATCTCGCCAGGTACGAGGGTGATGGCCCGCCCCAGTGAACCACAACAAAGCCAGCCGTCGTCTGTGGTGGGTGAACCGTACTATCATCGGAGTGATGCGCTACATCGCCGGGGGAGACCATCTCGCCACGGTGCCACGAGTCCACCCGCCACAGGCCCCACTGTCCGTGATGGCGGCATCGTCTTCAGAGACCCTCTCCCACCCGCCGTGAATCTGAGGCTGGAATGGCCCCGGTATATGCCATGGATGGGCCGAGGATCCCGAGTGGCGGTGGCGATGGCGATGATGACGACGACGATGAAGACCACAAGCTGCGTACTATAGGACTAGGCATGATTATGACTAAAGGGGGCGGCTTTAGTCCTGAGTGTTAGCTAGTCCCGGTTTGTCCCGGTTTTTAATATTAACAAATGTCTTAAGTGTTACCTAATAAATAGAGGGAAATGCCTATATAAAGAGAGGATTCATATTTAGTCCCGGTTGGAGAAACCAACCGTGACTGAAGGGATTGCGGCAGAGTGGGCCAGGCAACACTAATAATAGGGGTGAGTGTCGACATTATGTCGTGCGGCTTGTACCTTGTCCCGGATGGTGTCACCAACCGGGACTAAAGATGAACCTTTAGTCCCGGTTGGAGACACCAACCGACTAAAGATGAGTCAAGACTAATAATAGGGGTGAGTGTCGACATTATGTCGTGAGTGTCGACATTATGCCGAGCTGCTTGTACTATAAATATGCATCCTTGTGAGTCCATCCTCCAGCCAGTTTGAGGCATCTCCAAGATGGTTTTAGAGAGCAGGACACCACTAAGGCTAGTTTCAGGGAGATGCCGACGAGCCTGTCCTCCCAAGATCTCCGAGAAAGGGTCATAGAGGCACTCCTAATATGTGAAATTAGTTAGCTCAGGCGTATTGATCTAGTTAGTGAAGTTACAAGCTGCAAGATGGTTTTCGAGAAGGACACCATGCGGCCAGTTCGGGGAGATGCCGACGAGCCCGGCCTCCGCATCTCCGAGAAACGGTCATAGAGGCACTCCCTAATATGTGAAATTAGTTAGCTCGAGGCGTATTGATCTACTTAGTGAAGTTACAAGCTGCAAGATGGTTTTCGAGAGCAGGGACACCATGCTGCGGCCAGTTCGAGGAGATGCCGACGAGCCAGCCTCCGGCATCTCCGAGAAACTGGTCATAGAGGCACTCCTAATATGTGAAATTAGCTAGCTCCGAGGCGTATTGATCTAGTTAGTGAAGTTACAAGCTGCAAGATGGTTTTCAAGAGCAGGGACACCACTACGACCAGTTTCAGGGAGATGCCGACGGAGCCCTGTCCTCCGGCATCTCCAAGAAACTGGTCATAGAGGCACTCCGGTCCAGCCACAAACGGACTAACACTCAAGACATTTATTAATATTAAAACGAGACTACAAAACCGGGACTAAAGGCCACAAACCACGAAAAGATATCCTTCGGTCAAGCCACAAACCGCGAAGACATGAACTAGAGTTACATAATATGAGCATGAACTTCTTGGCATATGTCATTCCTTATGACCGCTTCATACGTAACCATGGAGCATCTTCTTTACTTAACGGAATGCTTGGGTCGGTTTTCCGTGAAGGGCGGAATTTCATCAAACTTATTATAATCTTCGACATGTCCATCTTGTCCTCGATTCCCACGATGTTTCTTTTCCCGAAAGAACTATGTGACGCTTTGGCTCATCATATGATGTATTCGTTTGCATATTTTTTATTTTTTTGATGCGAGGACATGTCCTTCACATAGAAAACCGAGACACATCATTGGCTAGGACGAATGGTTCATCTCTATAACCAAGATTGTTGAGATCCACGTTGTCATTCCGCATAACCGGTCTATCTTTACCCCTTCCCATTCAGTTGACCCATTTGCAGCGTAAACAAAGGGACCTTAAAAGAGACTCCATAGTCTAGTTCCCATATCTCCTCTATGTAACCATAATATGTGTCCTTTTGTCCATTCTCGCCTATTGCATCAAAGCGGACACCACTATTTTGGTTGGTGCTCTTTATCTTGGGCGATCGTGTAGAATGTATTCCCATTTATTTCGCACTTTGGAAATTCAATACAAGAGAAGATGGTGACGCGTCAACAAGTATAGCCGATCTCCAACAGTGGTGTCATTCAAGAGATGTGTCCGCATCTAACCACCGAAAGACTTCATGTGTTCATCTGTAATCCATGATTCAGACTTCCCTGGGTTTTTGGAGTGTACAATATTCTTGTGTTCCTCGATATCTGAGTCCAAGGTGGAATTATATAGAACTGTGTAGTGTGCTTTAGTGAAAGAATCCCGTCCCTACATATCATTGCTTTCTTTCCCAGTGCATTTTCCACTTAGTCTTCCCTCATGCCATGAGTCGAAAAACACCAATCGGCTTAAGGTCGAATAAAGTCAACACAAAACTCAATGACCTCCTCTGCTCCATATCCCTTGGAGATGCTTCCTTATGGTCTAGCGGTTATGAACATATTTCTTTAAGACTCCCATGAACCTCTCAAAGGGAACATATTGTGCAGAAATACGGACCGAGAATGGCAATCTCTTCCACTAGATGAACCAGGAGATGCGTCATAATATTGAAGAAGGATGGTGGGAACACCAATTCAAAACTAACAAGACATTGTACCACATCCTTCAGAACCTTGGCGAATATCCGGATTGATTACCTTCGAGATATTGCATTGAGGAATGCACACAGCTTCACAATGGGTACTCGAACATTTTCGGTAGAAGCCCCCTCAATGCAATCGGAAGCAACTGCGTCATAATCACGTGTCATTCATGAGACTTCAGGTTTTGGAACTTTTTCTCTGCCATATTTATTATCCCTTTATATTAGAT
This sequence comes from Avena longiglumis, assembly GCA_030063025.1. NCBI lineage: Eukaryota > Viridiplantae > Streptophyta > Magnoliopsida > Poales > Poaceae > Avena > Avena longiglumis. The sequence continues at coordinate 445,789,100 of CP125974.1, read as the reverse complement.
GAGAAGCCCGACGCACCTTGATCGTAAAGGACTTCAAAAGATTTCCTTCTCGCTTTGGTAAGAGCATAGCCGGCACGACTTAAGTGACGCCTTTATCCGCCTTTGTTATCTGTATGCATGTTCTTTGGGTCTTTCATAATTTGTTGGTCCTCCGTGCTTGTGTGTATCTTTTTCTTCCCATACACGCCTAGGAATCCTAGCGAGTTCACGCAGAGATTCTTTCACGTGCATCACGTCGATTGAAGAGCGGACACGCAGGACTTTCCAATATGGCAGCTCCCAAAATATAGATTTCTTCTTCCACATGGGTGCGTGTCCGTAGCGACGTCGTTCGAACCGATTGACCGGGACCCTTTCCAAAGATTACTTCTATGTCCTTTACCATACCAAATACATCATCACCGGCGGGAGTTCAGCTTCTTCGGTGATCTCTCACCTTTGAAATGCTTGCCTTTCTTTCTTACGGATGATTGGTCGAATAAATCGTCGATTCGCCAGTACACAACCTTCTTGCATTTATGCAAATATGTACCTTCGGTCTTATCTAAACAGTGGGTGCATGCCTTATATCCTTTGTTTGTCCGTCACGAAGGTTACTAAGAGCAGGCCAATCATTGATGGTTACGAATAACAACCCTCGTAGATTAAATGGCTCCTGTTTGTTCTCATCCCACGCACGTACACCTGGTTTGCCCCACAACTGTAAGAGTTCTTCAACTAATGGCCTAAGGTACACATCAATGTCGTTGCCCGGTTGCTTCAGGCCTTGGATGAGCACTGGCATCATAATGAACTTACGCTTCATGCACAACCAAGGAGGCAGGTTATAGATACATAGAGTCACGGGCCAGGTGCTATGACTGCAGCTTTGCTCCCCAAAATGATTCATGCCATCCGTACTTAGACCAAACCATAAGTTCCTTGCGTCACCTGCAAAGTCTAGGAAGTCTCTCTCGATTTTTCTCCACTGTGACCCATCAGCAGGGTGTCTCAACTTCCCGTCTTTCTTACGGTCTTCTTTGTGCCATCGCAACAACCTGGCATGCTCTTTGTTTCTGAACATGCGTTTCAACCTTGGTATTATAGGAGCATACCACATAACCTTAGCAGGAACCCTCTTCCGAGGGCTCTCCTCAACATCACCAGGTGGTCATCTCGTCGATCTTATACCAGAACGCATTGCATACCGAATTTATCTAAATTCTCATACTCCTTACCACGGTAGAGGATGCGATCATTAATGCATGCATGTATCTTTTGCACATCTAATCCCGAGAGAGAGAGTCTTCTTTGCCGTAGGTACTCTCGGGAAGTTCGTTATGTTTTGGAAACTTGGCTTCATTATTTTCAAGCATCTTTTCAAATGAGGAGTCGTTAGACCACACTCGCCTTCCATCGCAACAATTCCATTGTGGTACCGAGCTTTGTGCCGCCATCTTCACAATTTGGGTACAACAATTTCTTGTGATCTTCTAACATGCCCTCTAACTTCAACTTCTCATTTTCTTTCACAATCTCGCTTTGCATCGAAATGACCCTACCAAGTTCATCACCGCTCATCCGATGCCCGTTCTTCACCTCTTTCCTCTCCATTGTCTTCCATTGCATTATCATCAGATTCAGAAACATATGATGATAGTTGTTATCATCATCTTCTTCTTCACCATCTTCCATCATAACCCCTCTTTCCCCGTGCTTGGTCCAGCAATTATAGTTGGGCATGAAACCTTTCATAATCAGGTGGCCGCAAATGATTTTCGAGGAAGAGTACTCCTTGTTGTTCCAACATTGAACACATGGACAACGTATAAATCCATTCTCTTTGTTTGCCGTAGCCACATCGATAAATTTATCCACGCCTTTAATATACCCGGCTACCCACCGGTCACCGTACATTCATTCCCGACCGTTCATCTGGATCATATAAGTAAGTTTATCAAAAAACAGGACATCATAAATAGTGAAATAACCAATTCACACCGACACATGAATTGTATCAATGACCTAGAAAAGATAAGATTGCTAACCTCGATCGAGGAAAATAAAGAGGAGAAAGCTCAAGTGCGTCTCGGACACCTTCTATATTTTTGTTCTATGAGAAATTCAACGGGATTATTCACTCAAACATTTCAACAAACACCTTCAATGCATGCATGAAAAAACTAGCACACCCCACACCTTCCACCATTCAAAAAAGCAGTGGAGGCAGAGAGGGAGGCATGCATTTATAGAGAAGTGGTCCCGGTTGGAGCCGTGGCAGGACTAAAGTGCGTCACGCCACGTGGTCCAAACCTTTAGTCCCGGTTGGTGGCTTACCAACCGGGACGCATCTTCTCCTGGTCCCGCTCAACCAGGACGCGTGCGGCAAGATTGGTGGCGCATGAATCGACTAATGCTCCGAGGGTCATGACGGATATCCCTTTTTTCTCTAGTGTTTCTTTCACCTGGCAAATACTAACGGACTTTCCAAAACATTTTAAGATTTAAAACATCTTATAGTTAGGAAAAAAATATTTCTTAACTAAAGAATTTAACCTAGAGCTTTTCTTTGAACTTTTTTCTATTTCTAATACTCCCTCCTATTTATATTGATGGCCTTAATTTTATCTACATATAAATGCATCCAGTCTAAATACTTAACTAGCCGGTGGGAGCCTTTTCAGTTTTCCACAATCAATGCAAACGTCTAGAGGTTAACCGTGAGGCAAACTGTGCTAGTCACGGCCAAGCTGCATTAGGGAGAGCACAAGTAAGAACTGTCGTTTGGTTGCGTAACTCACCACCAGAGATTCACAATGTGATCCTGGCGGATTGTATTCCCCCTTATTAATGAAACCTCTTTTTTCCGAAAAAAATCAATGCAAAAAACATGAACCGATTTTCCCGCAATTTATTTTTCTAAGATCCACGAAAGAAGCTTCATGCCCGATCGATGTGCCAGGTAGGTGAGTAGGTGTAGCCGTGTTCCCGGCGGCTGCCGTGTGGACGCGCGCGGACATGCGTTGAAGCAAATAATGCATGCGAAGGGCAAAAACAAACTGCTTTCTCGCCTTAAGCCCTTAACTGGGTATCTTTTTCTTCAGAATTAACCTCTCGTTATTCCGTTTTAATCGTTGTCGACCTTCAGAATTAACCTCTCGTTATTCCGTTTTAATCGTTGTCGACAGGAGGGAAAATCAGACCTCTTTATTATACTACTACTATTAATGATTTTTAGTAGATCGATGGAATTTTATTACTGAACATAATTATGTAAAAAAAATGGAAATGCTACTTATGTAACTGACGTATCACGTGCAGCAGCCAAATATTCAGGTACAACGCCACACCTGACACGGCAGCTTACACAAAAGAAGGCATCGAAAACACTGACTTGTGTTCCCTGCATTATGCAACTGCAAGGCTGCAAGAAAAGTGGATTTCCTACGCGGCAAAATTTATGTACGAGGTTTTACGCACCACACTGATTCTTTTATTCCTTTTATATGACTGGTTTTTTACTGGTGGCACTGAACGACTTGTGTGCACACCTCGTGACAAAAACAGAAGAGCCACCTGACATCTAGTGGCCTACCAACCGTAAGGGCCTCTTTCAAAGAAGAAAAAGATTCCGAATGTCAGATTCGATAAGTCACCCTCGAAGCAAGAGACAACAAGTTGCTATGAGTTATTGGGCTATGGGGCACAGGGGTAGTCCAATGATAGACAACGCCTAGAACTTGTTTTTTTGGCATTGTAAAACAAATGTAATATGCGAGTGTGTAAGAGCATTCGTTGGCAAAAGGATCACCTGATAATGGTTACCACGATGCATCGTCTCCCTCTCTCGTCTAAATATAGCACTTGAGAGTTGATCCCGTCAAATCTAGCCAATCCGACGCCTACTGGGAAGTGCTAAGAAAAGGCGTCGGAGCTTGTAGTGTTCATACTAGGTGTAGTAGTAGCTAGTGCAGGGTGCATCAGCCTTATGTTGTTTTATCGGCTTCTTGCCGGGAGGAAAGTGTTAGGTTCCTCGGGACGGATTCGATGCTCGCTAGTGAGATTTTTACTTGTCGTGGTGCTCCTAAGGTTGAAATCACAAGCGGCGAGGAGAGATACCACTAGCTACTCCATCAATAAGGTTTTTCTATGATGCTCAACTCCATATACAGGTGTTATTGTGCAGAATCCTTCGAGCCTCGGTGGTAGCAAGAGGAGAAGGATACAAAGTGAGCTAGGTGTGCTGAGGTCGACCGATGGAAGGGAAGGTGCAATATCAAGATCTCAATATCGGTGGTTGTTGACTATCATCCGAACCCGATAGCCAAAGGGAGGATTTGCAGGATGCGAGTGGAGCATCTCTTGCTCAACCTTGAAGATCGGAAGCTCTTCAATGGAGACACGGTGGCGGATCTCGTCTTCTTCACCCAAGTTGTTTCATCCTCGGTGGTATGGAGGATGGACGTAGACGGCTTCAATTCATCATCAACGGTGCTAGGGTAGGACTTGATTGCTTTTCTTTTCTGGTCGGGGGTGTTTTTTTTAGAAAAACTAAGGACCTCCATGTAGTTTCCTACTTTGTTAGGGGTTCTTCTCCAATTTGTACCTTCACATTGAAAATTCAATGCACCATCTATACCCTTCAGAGTATGTCCCCTGTTACAAAATAATAATGGTTGTCTCATGGTTATAGGGAGCAGATCAGATCAAACAGACATGTTGGTAGGCATACAACCAAAAACAATTGCTAAGATTGCTATGCTCAGTATAAAATGAACCATAAATTCAGAAGTTCCGTAACCCTCAGAAAGAAAAGGATGACCCCTTGTTCATATGCATTACTAAGGAAAAGTAAATTTTCTTTTATAGGCAAAATTCTATTGGATTTACATTCGATCATTGTCTACTTTTTGTGTTTTTGTGTTTGTTAATAATTTGAGAATTAATATTTCAGTAAGGAGAACATAAACCCATATATAGAAAATAAAATTGGTACTCCGAACGTATAAAGAATGAGGTAAAATATGTTTTGTTCATCTCAAGAAAGGAATCACCAAAAATATCCATGGAATGACACATTAGTTGCCGCAAGTTGCCCTGGTTTCCATGGTCGTTGGCTCGCTTCTGCTCATATTTTCTACCGTGAGGTGTACTCCCTCCGATCAGAAATATAAGACATTTTAGCACTAGTGGAAATAGGGCAATGTGTCCCGGTTCGTAAGGGGCTTTAGTCCCGGTTGCCGAACCGGGACGGGGCAATTGGAACTAAAGCCCCCACCCTTTATTCCCGGTTCGGCCACAAACCGAGGCAAAAAGGGCTCCACGTGGACGATGCATGGCGCGAGGGGGGAGGAGGCGGCAGCATTTTGGCCACTTTTTGTGCCACGGCAGAGAATTCATTTATATTGTTTTCTTTTTTATTTTGTGTTTTGCACTCATCAATGAAGGAGCCATTATATTACACAACATCATCATGACTATAGAGATCCAAGTGTCGAACATATTATATTCGATACACGGGTTTCATGCACATATATACATACAAAATAAGCTCTTTGTACGGTTCCTATTGCCTTATACACCCAACTCCACATGATATTCTCCTTTTGGGTTTATGACCTTTGTATCCAAGAATCCCGCCAATTCCTTCTGAATTGCTCATACGCGATCCTTTGGCAGAAGACCGTCCCGCAGCTGTTCGATCAGATTTGAAGAAGGAGTCAACCTATATGAATGAAACTAAACACAATTTGATGGTAATAAAAACTATAAAAATTATTTGCGTACGTAAAGTTGCTCTAAATTTCTGCCCTTCTCACATCATGTCTGACGGATGAACTCGCAAACATAGTATCCACATAAATTATTCTCTGGTCCCTGCGTCAGGCACTTTACAAGAACAGAGTTCAATCAAAATAATAATCAAGCATGATAATGGTATGTGGATCTAGCTAGTGGTACTTACATCTAGTGGTTAAAATGTAAGTTCCTCTTTCCAAACACCCCTAGCCTGATTGGTGAACCGTTTCCAAGCGCTGCCCGACGAAGAAAATGAATAAAAGGAGTTATTAATTATTACTTGATATCAGGAAATTCACGAACGTTGCTGATATAGTGCTGTAATGATTAGAGTTACCACTGGAGCATCATCTACATGTCCGTACACGTCTCAAGGGGTTTATGTTTCGAGTCCATGACTAACACCCGCCCTTTGTTAGGTTGAATGATTAGCAGAATATAGTGGAAGCTACGCATGCATAACTCATCAATTATGCAGTTAACGTCGAGTAAGCGAAATATAAAGTGTATACAAGACAATAACACTCACTCAAAGTTGTAAGGAAATAGTATTTCCCTTCTGGTTTCTTGAAACCTTAACGCGTGTATAATATTATCCTCTGTATCATGATGGCTCAGTTGATGTGGAGCCTGTTGGGAACCCCAAGAGCAAGGTGTGAAGCAGCACGACAGCAAGTCTTTCCTCAGTTGAGACCGAGGTTATCGAACCAGTAGGAGGAAGGAAACGTCACAAAAGTGTTGCAAGCAACGCGGAAACATGCACAACACAAACTCAAGACTTTGCCCCCAACTAACAGTGAGGTTATCAATCTCACTGGTTGCTGTAACAAAGGATTAAACGTATGGTGTGAAAGGTAATAGTTTGCAGCAAGTAAACAAGTAACAGTGGAAGATTTATCAATGGTAAAGATTTGACCGGGGTCCATAGTTCACTAGAGGTGCTCTCTTTAGATAAACAACATGGCATGAAGGGTAAACAAATTACAACAGGGCAATTGACAAGAACTGAGCAAGGCATAATAATGCAATTACTAGTCAGAAAGATCCTATGAGATTCGATTGGGCAATACAACAAGATACACAGACCGTCATCCAACTACATCTATGACTAGAAGTCCACCTTCAGGTTATCATCCGAACCCCCTCCAGTATTAAGTTGCAAGCAACAGACAACTGCATTAAGCAAAGTGTGTAAGGTAAACAGTCCACATGTTCCATGAACAAGAGACCGTTGTTTTCTCCCTAGTAGCAACATCACATCTACAACCGAAGAGATTTCTGTCACTTCCCTTGGAAACTAGAGGCATGAACCCACTATCGAGCATAAATACCCCCTCTTGGAGTCACTAGCAACTACTTGTCCAAGATAGCTACTAACAACGGAGAGCATGCAAGATCACAAACAACACAGACATGATAGAATCATAAAGACAAAAACATTAATCAAACCAACGTAATAATCTCAATATCCATCGGATCCCCGCAAACACAACATGCATGATTACAAATAGATTAGATCTTGATCATGAACGGAGCTCACAAGATCTATACATGAAAGCACAAGGAGGAGATATAACCATCTAGCTACTACATGGACCCATAGTCCAAGGTGGAACTACTCACACATCATACCAGAGAGAAGGCCTCCGGGATGATCTCCCCTCCGGCAGGGTGCCGGGAAGAACTTGAGATCCCCCTTCTAGGGACGATGGTGGTGACGGCTACAGACGGTTTCGTGGAGATTTGATTGGGTTCTTAGGGTTTCTGCATCGGGGGCTTCTTATAGGCGAAGGAGGGGCGAGGAGGCGACCAGGGGGGGCAAACCCTAGCCAGGCGCGGGCGCACCCCTGGCCATGCATGGGGGGTCTGCCTGCCCTGGCCCGCTTCCTCGTCTCCCCTCTAGACTTCTTGTTCTCCACGGAAAGTAATTGACTTTGACGCTTGTCCCGTTCAATTCCGAGAATATTTCTTTACTAACTTTTTTGAAACCAAAAACAGCAGAAAATAGGCATCTGGCACTGTTGCAACTTGTTAATAGGTTAGTACCAGAAAACATGTAAAAAGCACCTCAAAGTGTAGACAAGTAAAGCAAAGTAGATACTAAACAAGCATGGAGCATCAAAAATTATAGATACGTTTCCGACGTATCATATCATGGGGTCTTTTTTGAGATTAGCTTCATGAACAAAATATGGGTCAATGAACCCAATGTCATAGATTTGTCCTCTGCTGCATGTGAGAATCTTCATTCTGCATAATATAGTATGATTATATACATACAATAAACAAGGTGAGATTGTTAGAGACTTAATTACAAAATTAGTACTTACAGAAAATAATCAATGATGATCATTTTGTCCAAGGCGTCTTGATTGAATAATTGAAATAGTTCAAAAAATTCAATCATTACCATGTCATCTACTTTCCCATAATGCTTTTTTGTAACCCTCAGCATTATCTAGTTAGGCCCGACCTTTGTGGCATTCATGTAATAGTTATGCAATGTTCGCATTTTTGTTGGTAAATTCTTTCCCTCCCTAGGTTTGACGAGAGGATTCCCGTACTGGTATTTGTATGCTACTTCAGCCACGGGGAAGTACTCTAACTGGGATAAGTAGTTAGCAATACTCATACCTTGAGCAGCGGCCGCTTCTCCGTACATTGTAACTACCTGTGGATCATACTGCTCTTCGGCCGCATATTTACTCGACCCCACATTGGTATGGGAAATCACCTTGAGAGGGGGGCACGATTGTATTTTTTGTTCTCCGAGCTGGGGAACTGATTTCCCGCTGGCACTAGTGCTCTTTGACAGATTCTGTGTTGCATGTAACTTGAGAATATAGCGCTCATAGTCTGATGACAGATTTGGCTCGAGTTGGTGAAGGACCTTTAGCATTTTGAACACTCGGTCTCTATATTCTTCGATGCCGGGGAACTCTGGCTCTTTCGGCCGCCTCGGCTTAGCGAAAAACTCTGTCGTTTTCGCCTCGACGATCGCCGAAGTCTCATCTGGAGTACAGTCGTAAGCTCTCTTGGGAGGAACCATTGGTACCTTTGGAAGAGGCTCTTGTTTACGTGTCGGCGATCGCTCACCACTTCGCAGAGTAGCGATGGTACGCTTACGCTTTTTTCCTGAGGCAGCGGCGATGGCTGGTGTGGCTGCAACGGCTGTGCTGGAGACGGTTGTTGCACTGGAGACGGGTGAGACGATGGAGACGACTGTTCTGCTGGCGGAGATGGGTGAGGCAGCGGCAAAGATGGCCTTGGCGTCTGATTTGGAAGCACGATATATCCCTTTGGCCATAGAATGGTGACGTTTGTTGCTTATCCTAGTTTAGTCACATCCCCTTCACCTGCAGGGTACTCAAGCTTGAACTGGTGAAATTCGTGCATAACTTCATCCAATAACAGCGTAGTCCTGTGGAACCGGACGACAATGGTAAGTTGGTTCAGGTCCAATTGGTAAGGCATAGCCGACCGCCACCTTCATTGTTATGTTCACAACTTTGAGATGTAGCTCGCAATGTGTCATATCCGTGATATCATCCACTGGGTAGCCAACATGAGCCATCGTCGGTGCACCATCATCATCGTCATCACCCTTACCTCAGTGGAAGCCACACTGCTTTTATGATTATTCGATAGGCCGGTAGCATCGAATGCAGGTTCTACCACCATGTGTTGCTGAGATGGGTCGGTAGTACCTTGATGGCTAAGTGCATCAATTTGATCTTGTTGCCACTTTAATTGTTCTTCAATTTTACCCATCCAATATGCCTGAATATTTTCTTCAATTTCCTCCTTGTCCTTTCTCCTCTTATGGCTTTTATCGGATATATCTGCCTGTCTGCGGAAAACCCAGTGCTCCATGGTTGGGATCCTATTGTGCCTCGTGTTCATACTTTGTGTTCTGGATTCCCAAGGGTGAGTGTGATCTCATCATTCTCTCTATTGGGAATGAACTCCCCCTATTCAATAGCCTTTACTGCATTTCTTATGTCCTCATGGGCAAGGGGTTTTCTTTATGTCTTATGTTATATATATTGGAGATATGCCCAAGAGGCAATAATAAAGTGATTATTATCTGTAACATCCCAAAAATCATAATTTGAAAAGTTTGCATATCATGCATGCATTCATAAGCATTTAGTTATTTTCAAACAAAATTACAAAATGAGAAACCATTTATATGCCTATTATTTTATGCTAGAAAGGCAATGGTTCTATTTTACTCTCAAAGTATGAGAATACCTTGTTATGATCAGAAATATTTCAAATATGAATGCAAAGCTTGCACACAAATTCTCAAAACAAAATTCAAATACAAAACCACTTTATGCCTATTATCTATAATCATATTAAGGCATGGTTTTATTTTATTTTCCTTTATGTCAAAGTGCTTTGGACTAAACAGTAAGGTTTTACACTCATTTGAGTACAAAGTTTTCACTGCAAAAATCCAATTCAAACTCATTTGAAAAGCATTTGAAAATGATTTCAGAAAATTAAAACAGAAATAGAAAAGGAATAAAGAAAAGGAAAAGGGCCTGCGCCAGCCTTTCGGCCCAGCAACAGAACCAGCCCACCCGGGGTTCCTCTCTCCCTCTTATTCTCACCCGCGCGAGCACCCCCCTCTCACTGACGACCCGGACCCACCTACCCCGTCATCGTTGTCCCCAAACCCCGCCCATGACCGAGCCCTCCGTCGTTTCCTCCCCCGCATCACTGTCGTTGATTGCGCAAGTTATTGCCGTTGATTCACCAACTAACTCCTCGCCCAGCTCCGGCTACTTAAACCCCACAGCCCCCGCTCCATTTCCCCCCCACTCAATTCCCTCTGAACACCGCCAGGCTGCTCGCTTTTTCTCCACATCGCTGCTGTCCCGACGAACTCCGGCGACCGATTGTGGTAAGCCTCGTGCACGCCTCGCTCTCTGGTTCATGCAAGCTTGTCCGCTATCACCTTGCGCATCTCCTGATGTTCACCGTTTGCTTTATTTCGCACCAGAGCGTCGCCTTCGACGACGACCGTGAGCACCCGACGGCAGGCTTCACTCCGGCGAGCGATTCCGTCCGTGTTCGTGCACCCCACCCTCGTCAACGACCACGTCGAGATTCACCTCGTCTCTACGACCTCAGTAAGCCCCTAAGCCCCCTCCCTTGCTCTCTGGCCTCGCCGGAACACCGTCTCTAGACGCGCAGCCGCCGCTCTGGCCATTTGTGTCGCCCGTATGTGGCATGTGCGCTTAGATCCGTTAGATCTAGGATCAATGGCTAAGTTTAGAAGCTTAGGAGAAAGGGTACGGTCAGATCTGGACCGCAGGATCTCACTTAGATCCAGCGGCTCGCGAGCGTGATCCGCACGAAGCGGTACATGCCAATCAGATGGCGCCGCGTGTCAGGGTTCTCGATTTAAAATTCTGATTTGATTTAATTAGATGATTAAACTTGTAAATTCAATAACTTTTGTTCTATTTATCCAAAAAATGCAAATGAGATATCAATGGAATCACAAAAATAAATCCCACACATATGTAGGCTTAGTTTTGTATTTTGCCTATGTTAAAATAGAATTTTATGCAAAGACATTTGTAGGCCTATTTTGTGTATAAAAATTATTTGTAAAATGTTTTAAAATCCAAATTAAGTTTATTTGGTGTATAAATGTTTAGTTTATTGTCCAGTACTATTTATCCTGGGTGCCCCCATGCCTCGCCTCTTCGCATATAATAAGCCTCTGATACCAAAACCCTAAGTACCCGATCAATCTTCCACGAAACAGTCAGTAGCCACCGCCACCATCGTCCCTAGACCGGGGGGATCTGAAGTACTTCCTGGCACCCTGCCAGGGGGGAGAGATCATCCCGGAGGCCTTGTTCATCACCATGCCAGCCTCCGGTATGACGCGTGAGTAGTTCCACCTTGGACTACGGGTCCATGTAGTAGCTAGATGGTTGTTTATCCTCCTTTGTGCTACCATGATTATATCTTGTGAGATCCGTTCATGATCAAGATCATCTATTTGTAATCATGCATGTTATGTTTGCGGGAATGATACACCGGAAACATATCTATAATTTTTTATGTTCCATGCTTGTTTAGTATATATTTTGCTTTGTCTACACTCTGAGGTGTTTTTATATGTTTTTCTGGACTAACCTATTAACAAGATGCCATAGTGCCAGTTGCTTGTTTTCTTCTGTTTTTGGTTCCAGAAAAGGCAAAAAATCAATATTCTCGGAATTGGAGGGGACAAAAGCCAAAGTCAATATTTTACCATGGGGAATATGGATCCTGAATACGAGATGTTGGGGAGCCACGAGGGGGACACACCCCCTGGCCGCACGACTGGGCCAAACCCACGCCTAGGGGGGTGCGGCCGCCCTGGCTGCCCCTGCCTCGCCTCTTCGCCTATAAAGACCCCTCGATACAGAAACCCTAAGTACCCGATCAGTATTCCACGAAACCGTCTATATCCGCCTCCACCATCGTCCCTAGATCGGGGAGGGGGTCTGAAGCTCTTCCCAGCATCCAGTCGGAGGGGATATCATCACAGAGGCCTTCTTCTTCGTCATGCCAGCCTCCGGTATAAAGTGTGAGTAGTTCCACCTTGGACTATGGGTCCATGTAGTAGCTATATGGTTGTATCTCCTCCTTTGTTCTACCATGTTTAGATCTTGTGAGCTCCGTTCATGATCAAGATCATCTATTTGTAATCATGCATGTTGTGTTTGCGGGGATCTGATGGATATTAAGATTACTATGTCAGATTGATTAATGGTTTTGTCTTATTGATTCTATTAGGTACGTGTTGTTTGAGATCTTGCATGCTCTCCGTTTCTAGTAGCTATCTTGGCCAAGTAGATGCTAGTGACTCCAAGAGGGGGTATTTATGCTCGGTAGTGGGTTCATGCCTCTATTTAATCTAAGGGAAGTGGCAGAAATCTCTAAGGTTGTAGATGCGATGTTGCCACTAGGGAGAAAACAACGGTCTCTTGTTCATGGAACAAGTGGATTGTTTAGCTTACACACTTTGCTTAAAGCAGTTATCCGTTGCTTGCAACTTAATACTGGAGGGGGTTCGGATGATAACCTGAAGGTGGAATACTAGTCATAGATGCAGTTGGATGGCGGTATATGTATCTTGTTGTATTGCCCAATCAAATATCATAGGATCATGAATGTCTATTATGCATTGTTATGCCTTGCTCAGTCCTGTCAATTGACCTGCTATAATTTGTTTACTCATCATGCCATGTTTGCTTATCTTAAGGACACCTCTAGTGAAATATGGACCCCGGTCCAATCTTTACCATTGATACATCTTCCACTGTTACTTTTTACTTTCTGCAAACCACTATTACCTTCCACACCATACAGTTAATCCTTTGTTTTTAGCAAACTGGTGAGATTGACAACCTCACTGTTTGTTGGGGAAAAGTCTTGAGTTTGTGTTGTGCAGGTTTCCAAGTTGCTAGCTGAAAGGATCGTATGGGCACCTAGAGGGGGGGTGAATAGGTGCTACTTCAAATTTTCTTCTTTTTAAAATTAGGGTTTGACAATAAGGCAAATTCTCTAGACAATGCAACTAAGGTGAATTTACCTATATTACAAATATGCCCTAGCTAATACAATACTAAACAAGAGCAAATAAGTAAAGTGCGGTAAAGGAAAGTGGTGGACGCGGAGACACAAGGATTTGTTTCCCGTAGTTCCTTCCTTTTGAGGGGAAGTACGTCTACGTTTGGAGAGGGGGTGGTTTCAAACCACCAACGCCACGAGAGTCCTCCCTTGTTCTCTGATGAATCTCACCCCAACGGGATCTATCCACCTTCCACTATATCGGCAACCTTCAAGGTGGAAGCCGGCACCTTTACAAGTTTGGGGCACACATCCACAACTTAATTGGAGGCTCCCAAATACAAGCAAGTTGTCAAGACAATCAAAGACAAGCTTGTAAGAACCAAATCTAGAACTAGGGTTTCCAAGAAAACACTAGAGTAAATGGGCCCTCAAGTGAATGAGGGGGAAATGAAGATCTCTTTTGGTGAAGTAGTAGATCAAGGCCTCCTCCTTCGGTTCCCCAAAGATCAAGGACTTTGGGTGGTGGATTTAAGAGATCTTGTGGATTTGGTGGCTCCAATGGTGGTAGTTGACTTCAATGCAAATGAGCAACTTGTCCCAAGGTAGGTGGAGGGGTATTTATACCCCTTGAAGAAATCTGGCCGTTGGAGCAATAAATGAACCGGTACTACTGGTACTCAAGCGGTAGTACCAGTCGCCAGCGGTACTACCGGTCCAGTACCGGACCAGGTACCGGAGAATCTTCACTTGGTCGAGCCAGCTTCGGGTTTGCCCGGTACAGCCTTGCAGTAGTACCAGCAAGCGGTAGTACCGGTCAGTAGACCCGGTACTACCGGTCAGGGCGATAGTACTGGTCCCAAGTACCGGTGGGTACCGTGCGAGAGGGGAAGGGCTGGTCCTTCCTCAGGGCTGCCCGGTACTGCTGAGCGGTAGTGCCGCTCCGCGGTACCGGGTGGTACTCAAGAAAAACCACACCTCCCAACCTTGCACGGGTCCAACCGGTACTAGGGGCGGTAGTACCGGTCGTTTTTCCGGTACTACCGGTTGGCACATAGACTTTTGTCAAGGGCAAATGGGAAAGGCAATATTTGTGCCACAACCTAAAAAACCTGTGATACACTTAGCGCACTATTAGACCGATAAGTGTGTTGTTATCAAACATCAAAATCACAAGGATAGGAAATGCTCTTTCAATCTCCCCCTTTTTGGTGTTTGATGACAACACACCTTTGCAAGATGATTTTATGAAGATACTCATGGCATTTGTAAAATAGAGACGGGGCTCCCCCTCGATGAGTGGAATCAAACCTCCCCCTCTATTTTACGAACCCAACATAAGTGCACAAATATAGATACTAGCATTTGAAACCATACCTTTGAACAACAACTTGTGATGAGAAATATATTGACAATGGATAACGCATATCATCACAAGATGGATCCATGACATAAACCACATAGTCTCAACAATACATAGAGTTCACACATAAAATATAAGGAAATCAAAGTTCACAAGCAATAAAAGGATCAAAGTAAGAACGAGCTTGTGACTTTCCATGCAACACCCGTGCCTAAGGTGCAAATTATCCCCCTTTGGCATCAAGACGCCAAAAAGGGACAAGTGCAAGACTAACGTCCTGACAGTCAATCCTCCTCCTCATCATCAAAGTCCTCCTCATAGGGGGTGGAGCGTGGTGCGAGGAAGAGACATCATCATCCCAAAGGTTGTGCTGAGAGATCCACTGGTCTTCAGGGGTGATGTTGGTCTCGGACCCCTCGGAGACGGTCAAACCTTGGGCTGCCATCATGTCCTTCTGCCGAGCACTAGCTTTCTTGGCATATACATGTGCCTCATACATGCGCTTCTGGTTGTCAACTTGGAAGCAGAAAATCTTCTTGAGCTTGGCATCCATCCTCTTGGCCCAAGAGGGCTTGGCATTCTTGCGGCGGGAGACAACATAGTCTGTGTCATGACCACTGTCAGCATCCTCAGAGTCATCCTCTTCATCCTCCTCTGCCACAACACGGGGTTTAGCATTCTTCTTGATCTTGAGTGCCTTGGACCGGTGCACAATGAGAGGACGAGTGGATAATGTCCTAGCAATGGGAGGGCACTTGGAAACAAATAAGGGCCATGATGTATGGAGCAAATGGTGGAACCCTTCGAGAGTGTGCGGAAGCAACCATCTCATTCCAAATATAATCCGTCACATCAAGAGCGGTGCCTGAGTCGCGGTTGAGGAAGGTGTTGAACAACAAATCAACAGAAAAGCCATGTATCTCATCCTTGTTGCCTGCACGAGGAGCAACTGTATCACGGAAAATGCGGTGGAGAATATCATAGGTGGGTAGAAGATCCTTGATCTTGCCAGCAACCCCGCGGCCCTGGATATACAGAGGTGTAAGGACATACTTCTTGGAGGGGTGATCCCGCAAGTGACAGCGGAAACCACAAGGAGTGTCACAGCCGCGATCTTCATACCCTAACATTGCAGCAAACTCAACAAGAGTGGCCTCCTTGACTGCACCTTGAGTCATCCAAGTGATCTTCCAAGTGCTGCCAGTGTGGAAATGAGCCGTGGCATAGAACTGTGCAATGAGGAGTGGCTCGTAGTCATGCTGGAACTCCATGATAGGGAACAAGCCAAGGTTAGAGCAGATTTCCTTAGCTTCAGCAAAATAATCAAGGTTCTTGTTGATGTGGTCCATGTCAATCCACAACTGAGGCACCACCATATGAATATTTGTCATAAGGACCTCATGATAGACGCGCTCTTGTAAATCATTGTAAAACAGACTGTCTTCCCTGTCCTCATCCCGGTTGCGGGCATACGCATTGTCAATCCTTAGAGACCGAAACTCAACCTTAGATATGTCATACAGTTTCCTTGGCCCTGATGGCCCTGAGCTGCAACTCTTGGTGCACCCCGAGGAAGGGGGCGAGAGGGGGGAACGCTGCCACGCCCAGCAGAGCGCTTGGTGACCCCCTCACGACCCCCACGGCCACCTCGAGTAGCAGACAACTTCGCACGGCGTCTTGGCTGAGGCATAACTTCATCCTCGGACTCCGTCTCTTCCTCAACGATCTCACGGTTTGCTTTGGAGCGCTTACGCGCACCCCTAGAGCCACCTGCATCTGTGAAAGCAAGAGGAAGAACAGCAGGGGTGATAAGGGCATAAGAATCGACAAGTAACAATGAAGAATCCAAGATTTAGTAGAGATGTTGAGGATAGTTAGGACCGGTACTACCGGACCTGACAACCGGTAGTACCGCTTACCGGTCGAACGATACAGGCTCATCAGATCTGGTAGAGAACGATCCAAAAATGGCCTCAACACTCTGTAAACCATCGATTCTACTAAGTAACAAGGGAAGTATGGCAGTACAACCTCACAACATGTCAGTTTCTTCACAAATCTAAGCAAAACCTAGATCCAATGAGGAAATTAAAGGTGAGAGAGAAGAGGCGGTTGTACCGGGATCCATGGCGGGGCAGAAGGGGTGGGAGCCCGCGAGGAATCCGAATCCAAAGAGGATCCGGGGAGAAGAGGATGTGACGAAGCTCCGATGGCGTCACAGGCTCCGGCGGTGACGATGGTTTGTGTGGAGGGCGTGGGGAAGAATAGGGCACTGATGGGTGCCTTCCCACGCGCAACCAATATATACCAGAAATCACCGACCGGTAGTACCGGTTACTGAAGCAGTAGTACCGCTTGAGAGCAGTAGTACCGGTTTAACAACCGGTAGGACCGGTCATGTGGGCGGTAGTACCGCTCCTGGAGCAGTTTCCATGACACGACCTGGGAACCACCCAGGTCCGGTAGTACCGCACATATAACCGGTAGTACCGGTCCCACCTGATTCCATAGCCAGGGAAAATGAGGGATTCTTGTGCGGATTGGAAGAGGGTTTTTCGAGGGTGTAGAAAGGCTTGGGTTGAGGTAATTGCACTGGGAAGCACATGCACTCTAAAAATCGAGATAAAGATGTCAAAAACCAAAATAGAGTGCATGAGACTAAGATCAACGAAACAACTCAAAGGATGACAAACACAAGTAAATGCAAACCTCTCGAAAGAGAGAGGGCGGTGGCCTAGGCCACCATATATGAGTATAATCGGCTTGGAACCACGAGGAGATATCTTGGGTCCATTACCGAAACTCATCATTTAAGCTCACACATCACAAAATGATATTAAGAGGAATGATTTTTATTGCCTTGGGCATAATGGGGGGAGGAATAGTCCAATCAATTAGAACCGCACTCCCCCTATATCCATGCCTACACCTAAACCAAATATGGGTCGAATCATAGGTGAGAATGCAAGATAATCAAGTCAAGCTCCTTGAATCTACGATATTTAGTTCATTCCTCAAATAGCAAAACCTTGCTTCATCAAGTGGCTTCGTGAAGATATCGGCAAATTGATCTTTGGTAGACACATATGATAGATCAATATCACCTCGAGCAACATGATCTCTAATGAAGTGATGGCGAATCTCAATATACTTTGTCCTTGTGTGATCCACCGGGTTGTATGCAATCTTGATGGCACTTTCATTGTCACATAGAAGAGGCACTTTGTCACAATGGACACCGTATTCCTTTGAATTTTGCCTCATCCATAGAAATTGGGTGCAAGCACTAGCAGCTGCCACATACTCGGCTTCGGCGATGGAGAGAGATATACAATTTTGCTTCTTAGAATACCAATATACCAAGGACCTACCAAGGAATTGGCAAGCCCCGGATGTTGATTTTCTATCATCCTTATCACCCTCCCAATCCGAATCCGTGTATCCACAAAGATCAAATGTTGAGCCTCGAGGATACCAAAGACCATAAAATGGGGGTATGGACTAAATATCAAAAGATTCTCTTGACTGCCATTAAATGGCTTTCTTTAGGAGTCGCATGATATCTTGCACACACACCTACACTCAACACAATATCGGGTCTAGATGCACAAAGGTAAAGCAAAGAACCAATCATAGACCAGTATACCTTTTGATCCACATCTTTACCATTTGGATTTTGTTCTAGATGAGTCTTTGTAGCCATGGGAGTAGGAGGTCCATTTAAATCTTGCATTTTGAATCTAATGAGCATATCTTGAGTATACTCGGCTTGATTTAAGAATGTCACTCCTCTAACTTGCTTGATCTCAAAACCAAGAAATACTCACAACTCCCCCATCAAAGACATCCGGAACCTACTAGTCATAAGCTTTGAGAATTCATCATTAAAAGCTTTGTTAGATGAGCCAAAGATAATATCATCAACATATATTTGGCATACAAAAAGCTCCCCATTGATCTTCTTGGTAAAAAGAGTGGGATCGATTTTCCCAACCTCAAATCCACGGTCAAACAACAACTCTCTAAGGTGCTCATACCACGTGCGAGGGGATTGCTTGAGCCCATAGAGCGCCTTATTGAGTTTGTAGACATGGTTTGGGAAGTTGGGATCCTCAAATCCCGGGGGTTTCTTTACATATACCAACTCATTTAGTGGACCATAAAGAAATGCACTTTCTACATCCATTTGTTGTAACTTGAAGTTATGATCTGCCGCATAAGCAAGAAGGATACAAATGGACTCAAGGCGAGCCACAGGTGCATAAGTCTCTCCATAGTCAATGCCTTCAATTTGAGAGAACCCTTGTGCAACCAATCTAGCCTTGTTCCTTACTATAATTCCATGCTCATCTTGCTTGTTCTTGAATATCCACTTTGTTCCAATAACATTGCGGCAATCCTTTGACTTCTCAACTAACTTCCATACTTTGTTTCTCTCAAATTTGTTGAGCTCTTTGTGCATAGATTCCAACCAATCCAAATCTTCAAGAGCTTCCCACACTTTATTTGGTTCAATCATGGAGATGTGTTCTTGGTGTTCACTGAACCTCTTCAATTGTGCTCTTGTGGAAATGCCTTTCCTTAGGTCACTAACCACATTTTTTTGAGAGTGGTCTCTTAATTCCAACATTCTCTCCTTTCTAGATTCGCGACGAGCGTGGATCTCCGTGTTGTTTCTTGGGGGACCCTCTTCATCATTTTGGTCCTCGTGTTGACCATCAACTTGACCTTGATCGTCACTGGAATCATCCTCTTCATTGAGAGGCAAAGATTGACCTTGGTCTTGATTAAGTGCTCTTCTAGCATCAATTTGAGCTTGTCTCAAGGAAGTTTGTACGGATCTTCCTTTAGTAATTGCCTTGGCACCACTTGACATCCTGGAGAAACAATCAAGCTCCCCTTGACTAGAGTTTTCACTTTGATCAACATGTTGAGGGTCCACATCTTGTCTTTTGATTGAGTCATTGTCCTCCTCGGTGGATGGAGCATGTTGAGGTTGTGAAGATGAGGGCTCCACTTGAGTGGAGCATAGTTCTTCTCGATCCGCCATAAGGGGTTCCTCAACGGGGCGGATATATCCCACACCCATTCTTCTTATGGAATTCTGAGGCATTTCATCATATGCATCACAAGCATCAACACGCCCCCCTTGGGGACCATCATATTCTTCAAAGGTCGCACTACAAGATTCTATGACGGCTCTGGAGAGCTTATCATAGATTCTATAAGTGTGAGATTCGAGACCATAGCCAACAAAAATACCCTCTAATGCTTTAGACTCGAATTTGGACAAACGAACACCTTTTATGAGATAGAAACACTTACAACCGAACACCCGGAAGTAAGATATGTTGGGCTTGTTACCGGTAAGTATTTCATATGGATTCTTGTTGATTTCTTTGCGGAGGTAGAGCCGGTTTGAAGCATGGCAAGCGGTGGAGATGGCTTCGGCCCAAAAGTTGTATGGAGATTTAAACTCCGCCAACATGGTCCTAGCCATCTCAATAAGAGTCCAGTTCTTCCTTTCGGCCACACCATTTTGTTGAGGGGTATATGCAGCGGAATATTGATGTTTTATCCCCTCATCACTAAGGAAATCATTCAAGGTGTAGTTCTTGAACTCGATGCCGTTGTCACTTCTTATGATCAACACAGGAAGATTTTATTGACGTTGGACCATGTTGATAAAGTCGATGAAGGTCTTTTGGGTCTCACTCTTCAACTTTAAGAAATATACCCACGAGGATCTTGAAAAGTCATCAACGATCACCAAACAATATTTCTTCCCACCAAGACTTGCATGAGATGGAGGACCAAAGAGGTCCACATGTAGGAGCTCCAAGATCTTGGTTGACTTGATGCGGTTCTTAGGCTTGTGAGGAGCATCATGCATCTTCCCTAGAACACATGCCCTGCAAACACGATCTTTGGCAAAGGAAACATTTTCTTTTAGTCCAACAATATGGCCCTCCTTGTGGAGACTTTGCAAAGTTCTCATATTGACATGGGCTAGTCGGCAATGCCATAACCAACCCACATCAGCCTTTCCGAATAAGCACATCAGACTTGTAGTGGCTTGCCCCGAAAAGTCCACCACATACAAGTCATGCTCGACGTACCCAATGAAAGCGACCTTGAGATACTTGCTCCACAAGAGGACCACAATATCAACATCAATAAAGACGGCAAAGCCCATATTTCCAAGAGCATGAACTGAAAGTAAATTGTATCCAAGGGTCTCAACAAGCATGACGTTCATGAGTGTGATGTCGTGAGCAACCACTACCTTGCCGAAACCCATTACCTTAGACTTTGACTTATCGGCATATGTCACGGTGATTTGATCATCATTTGGATTTAAGTCCTTGAAAATAGATGAGCTTCCGGTCATATGACTTGTACAACCAATATCAAGCACCCACTTTGACCCTCTAGAAGCATATGTCCACAAAAGATCAAGCTAGTTTTTAGGTATCCATTTTTCACTTTTGTTAGTAACAAGGGTCTTGGGAACCCAAATATACCAAGCAATATAACCACCAGATGGGCCAACATATTGTGCATACATATCACCATAATAATCACGCATTAGAACATAGTAAGGGTTAGCACTTCCCGCAAAGTCATAATGAGACATAGTTTTACCACTTGTGGTCTTACTATCCACAATGGCCTTGTTGGTATCTTGTGCGGGCTTGGACTTCTTCTTCTTGTTCTTCTTCTTCTTGGTTTTGGAGACAAAACCAATGCCCCCCCTTTTCACCACAAGGCCTTTGCTTACTTAAAAGATCATCAATGGACTTGTTGCCTTGTGGAAATGTGGCCTTGGCTAGCTCCCCCTTCAACCTAGCATTTTCTTCAAGAATAGTTGTACTACTAGATGGAATGAAGTTACTAGGTGAAGGAATATTGGCCAATTGAGTTTGAAGTGTTTCATGGGACTTTGTGAGTGACAAGAATTCACTTTCCAAAGCCTTGTGAGCCTTATCAAGCAAACTAAAGTTCTCGGCAAATTTTTCATGAACCACGCCAAACTCAATCTTGTCCTGTTTAGCCCTTTTGCATTTAGCAATTGCATGATCACGTTATTTGATGAGTTTATTAACAATAATGTCATTGGCCTCATCAAGCCCCTCAAGTTTTAATTCAAGAGACATCCTAGTCTCTTGTTCTTCTTCTAGAGCATTGTTTAAAGCCTCTAGCTCAACCATGTGTTCATGCCCAAGTTTACATCTTACATCTAGGAGCTCTTGTGTATGGGAAAGTTGATCTAAGATGTTTCCAAAATGTATCTTAGCATCTCCTTGCAATTAATTCCTTTTTAACATCAAGAGACATCTCATCATCAATTTCATCATTAGCTAAGGGAGTAGAGTGAGATGATGAGGATACCTCCGTTCCTATTTCCATAAGGCAAGTGACGTTCTTGATGAGAGAATTCTCATTTGGAGAATCGAAGAGTGAGAATGTCGGAGTATAAGTAGTGGCTAGAGCCGCCACACCATTAGAAGTTTCCTCTTCCTCATCATCTTCATCGTCGGAGGAGTATTCTTCATGAGTGATCAAGACAATTTATACCGACTTCTTGTTGATGGGATTCTTCTTGATGAAGGGTTTCTTGTAAGATGCTTTGAGAGTCTTCTTTATCACAAGGTTACCACCATGATCTTCTCTCTACTCATAGGGACAACTTGCCACAAAGTGATAGTGGTCACCACAATTGAAGCAAGTTCTCAATCTAGTGGTATTTTCTCTTTTCCCATTTGGGTTGCTTCTTCGTTGCATTTCCATCTTGGCCTTGGCGGGGTTCTTCCAAAAGTTCTTTGCATAGAAGGCCATGTATTGACTATGAGCAATCTTGACTTCGTCGGGGTGGTCCATGGAGAGGCCTTCATCACTATTATCTTCATCCCCATGGGACACAACTTTGGCCTTCAAAGCAACGTTGACAACATTGCTCATACCAAGGGCATGGGCATATTTGGCATTCTTGGCGGCAACTTTGAAAGCGGCCATCTCTTGCATAACTTCATTAGAGGTCATGAGATGGTAGTTGTGTCTTCCTTGTAGGATCTTCAAGTCAGTGGGCTCAAACGGCATGAGTGCACTCACATATTTCCTTTTTATCCACGCATCATCCACATATGAGGCACCCACATTTCTAAAAGCGGTGGCGGTGGTCTTGAGCCTTCGGTACATGTCTTCATGATCTTCACCTTCCATCATGTAGAAGCCTTCGGCTTTATTTCTTAGTGCATCATACCGGTTCCTCCTCATACTCTCATTTCCAACAAACAATACCGTGAGTGCATCCCAAGCTTCCTTGGCAATGCTAAAGTGCTCAATATGTGGGTAATCCTTTGTACCCAATCCTTGTTGAATCATATGCAAGGCAGTGGCATTGAGTTGACTATTGACAACCTCTCTTCTTGTCAAGTTGTTTGGATCCCCAATAAAGAGTCCATGCTCGATGATGTTCCATAATTCAATTCAACAGCTGCGCATATGAGTTCTCATTAGTGATTGCCATTGAGCAAAAGTAGCAGATTCTTCAAGCTTAGGTGGGTCACCTCTATTGTATACATGAGGGTGAGGATTGGAGGGTCGGGAGAGTACCATAAATCACGGTGCTCACCCTTCCCACCATCATTTTGTGTGGAGGAATTAGTGTTGTATTGTTTACCCCCTACCATCATACCCTCGGGAGATACCGGAGTATTCCCTTTAGGTAAAACGGATGGAGGATCCTCTTGAGGAGAGGGGGATGATGAGCCATATTTGTCTTTAAGAAGTTGCTCAAGCATATTCTGGACTTCGTTGACCAAGGAAGAGCTCAATCTTGTTTCCAAGTTTTTGAGACCTTCCATGGTAACCGTGGTGGGCTCACCATCAACATCCCCTTCACGGCTACCCATATTCTCTTAGGCGGTAAATCCCAAATAAAGAGCCGAGGCTCTGATACCAATTGAAAGGATCGTATGGGCACCTAGAGGGGGGGGGGTGAATAGGTGCTACTTCAATTTTTCTTCTTTTTCAAATTAGGGTTTGACAATAAGGTAAATTTTCTAGACAATGCAACTAAGGTGAATTTACCTATATGACAAATAAGCCCTAGCTAATACAATACTAAACAAGATCAAATAAGTAAAGTGCGGTAAAGGATAGAAGTAACCAAAGTGGTGGACGCGGAGACACAAGGATTTGTTTCCCGTAGTTCCTTCCTTTTGAGGGGAAGTACGTCTACGTTTGGAGAGGGGGTGGTTTCAAACCACCAACGCCACGAGAGGCCTCCCTTGTTCTCCGATGAATCTCACCCCAACGGGATCGATCCACCTTCCACTATATCGGCAACCTTCAAGGTGGAAGCCGACATCTTTACAAGTTTGGGGAACAGATCCACAACTTAATTGGAGGCTCCCAAATACAAGCAAGCTGTCAATACAATCAAAGACAAGCTTGTAAGAACCAAATCTAGAACTAGGGTTTCCAAGAAAACACTAGAGCAAAGGGGCCCTCAAGTGAATGAGGGGAAAATGAAGATCTCTTTTGGTGAAGTAGTAGATCAAGGCCTCCTCCTTCGATTCCCCAAAGATCAAGGACTTTGGATGGTGGATTGAAGAGATCTTGTGGATTTGGTGGCTCCAATGGTGGTAGTTGACTTCAATGCAAATGATCAACTTGTCCCAAGGTAGGTGGAGGGGTATTTATACCCCTTGAATAAATCTGGCCGTTGGAGCAATAAATGAAGCGGTACTCAAGCGGTAGTACCGGTCGCCAGCGGTACTACTGGTCCAGTACCGGACCATGTACCGGAGAATCTTCACTTGGTCGAGCCAGCTTCAGGTTTGCCCGGTACAACCTTGCGGTAGTACCGGTTTGTAGACCCGGTACTACCGGTCAGGGCGGTAGTACCGGTGGGTACCGTGCGAGAGGGGAAGGGCTGGTCCTTCCTCAGGGCTGCTCAGTACTGCTGAGCGATACTACCGTGTCCAAGCGGTAGTACCGCTTGACACAAGCGGTACTACCAGTTGGAGCGTTAGTGCCGCTCCGCGGTACCGGGTGGTACTGAGGAAAAACCACACCTCCCAACCTTGCATGGGTCCAATCGGTACTAGGGGCGGTAGTACCGGTGCCAAGCGGTAGTACCGGTCCCGGTACTACCGCTTGGCACATAGACTTTTGGCAAGGGCAAATGGGCAAGGCAATATTTGTGCCACAACCTAATAAACCTGTGATACACTTAGCGCATGATTAGACCGATAAGTGTGTTTTTATCAAACATCAAAATCACAAGGATAGTAAATTCTCTTCCACTAGCAACACCTTTGAGTCGTTTCCTTCCTCCTACTGGTTCGATAACCTTGGTTTCTTTTTTAGGGAAGACTTTCTATTGTGCTCATCATGCCTTCCTCTTGGGGTCTCCCAACGAAGCTCTACATTGATCTGAGCGCATCAAGGGATCCGATGGATGTTGAGATTACTATGTCAGATTGATTAATGGTTCTATCTTATTGATTCTATCATGTCTGCATTATTTGTGATCTTGCATGCTCTCCGTTTCTAGTAGCTATCTTGGACAAGTAGATGCTAGTGACTCCAAGAGGGAGTATTTATGCTCGATAGTGGGTTCATGCCTCTATTTAATCTGGGTAAGTGATAGAAATCTCTAAGGTTGTAGATGTGCTATTGCTACTAGGGGTCAAACAACGATCTCTTGTTCATGGAACAAGTGGATTGTTTACCTTACACACTTTGCTTAAAGAAGTTATCCGTTGCTTGCAACTTAATACTAGAGGGGGTTTGGATGATAACCTGAAGGTGGATTACTAGTCATAGATGTAGTTGGATGGCGGTTTATGTATCTTGTTGTATTGCCCAATCAAATCTCATAGGATCATGAATGTCTAGTATTGCATTGTTATGCCTTGATCTGTCCTGTCAATTGCCCAGCTGTAATTTGTTTACCAAGCATGCCATGTTTGTTTATCTTAAGGAGAACACCTCTAGTGAACTATGGACCCCGGTCCAATCTTTACCATTGATACATCTTCCACTGTTACCGTTTACTTTCTGCAAACCACCATTACCTTCCACACCATACAGTTAATCCTTTGTTTTCAGAAAACCGGTGAGATTCACAACCTCACTGTTCATGGGGGCAAATTCTTGAGTTTGTGTTGTGCAGGTTTCCAAGTTGCTAGCAACACCTTTGGGTTGTTTCTTTCCTCATACTGGTTCGATAACCTTGGTTTCTTTCTGAGGGAAGACTTGCTGCTGTGCTCATCATACCTTCCTCTTGGGGTCTCCCAACGAAGCTCTACATTGATCTGATCGCATCAAGCTATTTCTTGGCGCCATTGTCGGGGAGGCTAAGGACGACTTCACAAGGGGAGTCCTTCACAACCTTTCTCTTTACCTAGTTTTTGTTTTGCTTAGTTTCTTTTGCTTGGTTTTGTTTGCCTCTTTTTATCAAAAACACGAAATTTTTTAGTTTGGTTTGGTTTGCTTTCTCTTATAAAAAACACAAAAAATTAGTTCCTGCTCTAGTTGCTGCTGCTGTTGGCTTGCTACATTTTTGCCAAAATGAACTCTGCTGAGAACACCAAGTTGTGTGACTTCACTAGCACAAACAACAATGATTTCCTGAGTACACCTATTGCTCCACCTGCTCCTGGTGCTACCTTTTATGAAATTAAGCATGCTTTGTTGAATCTTGTGTTGAGAAAGAAATTTCCTGGTGCTGCTGCTGCCCACCTCAATAACTTTGTTGAACTTTGTGAGATGCAAAAATATAAGGATGTAGATGGAGATATTATTAAGCTCAATTTGTTTCCTTTCTCCTTGAGAAGAAAATCTAAAGAATGGTTGCTATCCTTGCCTAGAAATAGTATCGATTCTTGGATTAAGGGCAAAGATGCTTTTATTGGAAAATACTATCCTCCTGCTAAGATCATATCTATGAGAAGTGAAATAATGAAATTTAAACAACTTGACAATTAACATGTTTCTCAAGCTTGGGAAAGAATGAAATCTTTGGTTAAGAATTGTCCCACTCATGGACTTACTGCTTGGATGATTATCCAGACTTTTTATGCAGGTTTAAACTTCTCCTCAAGAAACCTGTTGGATTCAGCTACTGGAGGTACCTTTATGACCATGACCTTGGGTGTTGCAACAAAGCTCCTTGATAATATGATGGTCAACTATTCTGAATGGCACACTAAGAGAGCTCCACATGGTAAGAAGGTAAATTCTGTTAAAAAAACCTCCTCTTTGAGTGATAAGATTGATGTTATCATGGGTATGATTGTTAATGGAAAAGCTCAAATTGATCCAAATAATGTTCCCTTAGCCTCTTTGGTTTCTAAACAAGAGCAAGTTGATGTGAACTTCATTAGGAATAATAATTTTGGCAACAATGCTTATGGTGATAACTATAGGCCTTATCCTCCTAATAATGGCAATACTTATCATGGTAGATCTGGAATGCCTAGTGAAGATATGATTCTAGAAGTTGAAAGATCCACTAAAAACTTTATGCTAATGCAATATGACCAAAACAAGATATTCACTAAAAGTATGGAAGAGCAATCTGCTATCTTGAAAAATATTAGTCATCAACTTGAGAATTTGAATAGATAAATTCCTAGTTTACAGTCAAAAAATTTGAGTGTTGAGAAAAATATTTCATCCTTGTCTGAAGCAGAATCCTTTTTGATCAATAAAATGGCTGCTAAACCTGAAACTTTGGAAAGTACCTTTGCTGCTACTCATGCCATACAAGTTACTATTGATGAAAATGTTAGACTGTTAGCCCAACTACATGCTAAGTGGGAAAGAGAAGCTGAAAATTCTATAAACAATAGTGTGTGCATTATTACCACCACCAATATGGATGCCACCAAACCACAAGAAGTCCCTATTCCTCCTACCACAATGCCTAAACCCAATGAGTCTACTACTAGTGATGCTAAGTTTGATTTTGATCTTGATGGTTGCAATATTTCTGAAGTGATTATGTTCCTACAAAAGCTTGCTAGAAGTCCTAATGCTAGTGATATGAATGTCGCTTTCACCAAGTACATTACATATGCTCTCATTAAAATTAAGGAAGAAATGTTGAAACACAAAGCCTCTATTCTTAGGAAAGTAGAAGATAGTTGGGAACCCATCATTAATATGCAAGTGAATGACTTTGATCTCAAAGATTCATGTGACCTTGGTTATAGTGTCTCTATTATGCCTAGAAATATTTATGAAATGCTTGATTTGGCACCTTTGGAAGATTGCTATTTGGATGTCCCACTTGATGATAATGATAAAAAGAAACTCATGGAAAGTGTTAATTATATTCTTATTATTTTTAACAATGCTTATGTTCCTATTGATTTCTATGTTTTGTATGTTGAATACAATGCTTCTTGTCCGATTACTTTGGGAAGACCTTTTCTTAGAACAGTTGGTGCCATCATTGATATGAAAGAAGGCACCATTAAATATCAATTTCCATTCAATAAAGGTATCGAACACTTTCCTATTAGAAGAGAGAAGTTGTTTTTTTCTCCTCCTTTGAAATCAAGGTTTGATGTTAATGTTTCTTCATTTGAAAATACTTGATTTTTGCTTCTTGTGCCTAACTTAAAGGCGTTAAAAAAGTACTTATTGGGAGATAACCCAGTAGTTTTATTGAGTCTTGGAAGTTATTACTTCTGCAATAATCTCTACTTATCCTTTTTATTTGATTTTTGTGCCAAGAATAACCTCTAATGAGAGGGAAGTAAGATATGGGGAGTTGCTGTCCCAAAACAAATTTTTGTACTACACTATAAAAATTCGTGTAAAATATCTGTAAGTCGGATTGATCTGTAATTTTTTTAATAAATCCCCTAGGTTGTTATATAACTTTTGTTAGTTCAACACTTTTTGATTTGAGCAACATAAGGTCTTCTAAAAAATTGTTTTCTACCTACTGGTCTGTTTTGACAGATTTCTGCCGTTATTTGCATTTGCTTCTTATTGATTCCTTTTTGGGTTATTTTTGGGAAATTGAGTTTTTTGAGGGAATTTCTATAGTAGATTGTGTATTTAGTGAAAGTTTTATTCTTTTAAAACTAAAACCCAAAGGTCTATTATCTTTTGAATACACTAATGTTGGTAATGAAGATTGTGTGAAGTTTTGTATGAAGGAAATTTTGCAGGTGTAGAGAAAATGATGTAATGAGATGAAGAATGGATAAAAGCTCAAGCTTCGGGATTCCACCAATTGTCACCCCAAGAAATATTCAAGAGTTACAAGCGTCAAAGCTTGGGGATGCCCAAGGCATCCCCTTCTTCATCAATAAAAATCTCAGGTCTTTCTAGACACTTCGTTTTTATCATTTCATGCACAAGTTGAGTTGTTCTTGGAGCGTATTAGTTTTTGTTTTTGTTTTTAGTTTGCTTAATTTGCTTTAATAAAGTAGTTTGGACCCCCGTTCTCGCTGTGTTGTTTCAAATAAGTTGATTGGTGTTGGAAAGGAGTAGAAAGTTCTTGCTTGAGTATTACAAGAGGAGCTTGCCTTGACTATGACTTAGACTTTATCATGTCATGCTAGATATTGTTTTGACCTTATGCTTAGTGATTATTGCTGTATCATGACTTGTTCCAAACAATTGTGATTACTTAATGTTCCTTGAAGGAATCATGCGTTGTTTTAGCATATAAAAGCATAATATTGTGGTATTCTCCTTTGATGCTTTGTTTGGGTTGACTTGGCACATGCTCACACCATGTTATGACTATGAACAAGTCATCATAGCCTCTATGATCATTTTGTTTTTGACTTGTGGTACCACTTTATGCTTTGATTAGTAATGTTTTGTCACTCTACATGATTATGGCCATTATTGCTCTTTTAGTTGGTCACTCCCAGTCTTTTGCTAGCCTCCACTTGTATGAGTAAGCTCTACTCATGCATCCAACCCCCAAGAAACCAATTTATTCCAAAGTGTCCACTATAAATTCCTATGCATGGTGTGTTACACCATTCCAAGTATATTCTTGTTTTATCTATCTTCCAATTAAAAAGTTACTTTGTTATGTGAAAACTTAGTGAGTAAATCTCTCACAAACTTGATGGCACACTTTATTTTTCTTGCCCCTAATAAACTTGAACCATTGTGTCATCTATGTTGTATATGCTTGCACTTATACGTTGGAATTAGCAGAACCATGCTGTCACGGAGAACGCTTTCAACATTGCACTTGTACATTGTACACAGTTGATATCATGCCCTTTTGTTTGCGGATGTCGTCGGTGTGAAATAAAAAGGGAGCTTGTAAGTCCATGGAGTTATGTATGTGTGTTAGATAAACGCCTGGGCCGCTAGCCTAAGCCATGCCTAATCATGGTGGAAACTTGCAGCATCACCATAGTGAGAAATCTATGAAGCTTTCTTCTTATAAAAAAAAGACATATTGAAAAGAGGAAAGAGAGAAAAAAGCGCCATTTTCCCATGGTAAATAAGAAGATTGCTGGGATGCTCATTGTCTGCTTGCCTTGTTATTTTGATTATGGGATAGCTCCTATATCATGTGCAAGGGGTACCCCGTTGGCGGTTCTCTATGATACACATGTACTTACTATGACAAGAACTTACCGGTGACCAAAGTTGAGTAGCATGAGGAGCGGACCTCGTATTCAAGGGACATGAGATTTCCAGCTTATACTTTGTCAAGCATATACTCCATAATTTGTTCACTTTAACCTTAATCACTTCAAGATGCTTATGATAGTGGCAATGAGGGCTGAAAGCTAACAAGTACCATAATCTTTGGAAGCTCTTTTTGAAACTTGAAATCCCTTCTTCCCTTTATGAAGGGCCTTTCTTCCATCATTATATTGAGTCTTCACCTTCTATTCATAAGGACCAATTAAGAGAGCATAGTTGCAATTCTTAGTTCTATGTGCATTGTCCCAAAACTTATTGATTGATGCATATTGTTGATATTGCTTGCTCATGATCTATTTGTATCTAGTCACTCTTATGAACTTTGAAGGTGTCCTATGCATTTATTTGCTACTCCATGAGGGACAAGCTGAATGCCACTATGCTATGTTTTCTATATGTGAAACAAACAAACATATTTCAATGCATTATTATTCATGATCTTTGTTTGTAACCTTTCATGTTGCATGCATAGTTACATTGTCTTATTGTTAGAACTTCTTATTTCATGCTCATGTTTAGAGTTCTTTGATCCCAGCTTTCAATGTTTGCAAATGGTTTGATCTTGATTTTGATGGTGCATGTCACCTCAAAAATTATTCTTTTTATCACTTACCTACTCAAGGACGAGCAGGAGTTAAGATTGGGGATGCTTGATACGTCGGAAACGTATCTATAATTTTTTATGTTCCAGGATTGTTTAGTATCTACGTTGCTTTGCTTTGTCTACACTTTGAGGTATTTTTATATGTTTTCTAGTACTAACCTATTAACAAGATGCCACAGTGCTAGTTGCCTGTTTTCTTCTGTTTTTGGTTCCAGAAACGGCAGAAAATCAATATTCTCGGAATTGGACGGGACAAAAGCCAAAGTCAATATTTTACCGTGGGGAACACGGAGCCAGAATACGAGACGGAGGAGAGCCACAGGGCCACACCCCCTGGCCTGCGCCTGGGGGGGGGGTCGGCCACCCTGGATGACCCATGCCTCTCCTATTCGCCTATAAGAAGCCCCCGATACCAAAACCCTAAGTATACGATCAATCTTCCACAAAACAGTCCGTAGCCACTGCCACCATCGTCCCTAGATTAGGGGGGGGGGTCTGAAGTTCTTCCTGGCACCCTGTCGGAGGGGAGATCATCCCAGAGGCCTTCTTCATCGTCATGCCAGCCTCCGGTATGATGCGTGAGTAGTTCCACCTTGGACTACGGGTCCATGTAGTAGCTAGATGGTTGTTTCTCCTCATTTGTGCTACCATGTTTGGATCTTGTGAGCTCCGTTCATGATCAAGATCATCTATTTGTAATCATGCATGTTGTGTTTGCGGGGATCCGATGGATATTGAGATTATTATGTCAGATTGATTAATGGTTCTATATTATTGATTCTATCATGTCTGTGTTGTTTGTGATCTTGCAGCTATCCGTTTATAGTAGATATCTTGGCCAAGTAGATGCTAGTGCTCCAAGAGGGAGTATTTATGCTTGATAGTGGGTTCATGCCTCTATTTAATCCGGGGAAGTGGCAGAAATCTCTAAGGTTGTAGATGTGCTGTTGCTACTAGGGGAAACAACAATCTTTTGTTCATGGAACAAGTGGATTGTTTACCTTACACACTTTGCTTAAAGCAGTTATCTGTTCCTTGCAACCTAATACCAGAGGGGATTCGGATGATAACTTGAAGGTGGATTACTAGTCATAGATGCAATTTGATGGCAGTCTATGTATCTTGTTGTATTGCCCAATAAAATCTCATAGGACCATGAATGTCTAGTATTGCATTGTTATGCCTTGCTCTTTCATGTCAATTGCCCCGCTGTAATTTGTTTACCCAGCATGCCATGTTTTTTTATGTTAAGGAGAACACCTCTAGTGAACTATGGACCCCGGTCCAATCTTTACCGTTGATACATCTTCCATTGTTACTGTTTACTTTTTGTAAACCACCATTACCTTCCACACCATACAGTTAATCCTTTGTTTTCAGCAAACCAGTGAGATTGACAATCTCACTATTCGTTGGGGCAAAGTCTTGAGTTTGTGTTGTGCAGGTTTCCAAGTTGCTAGCAACACATTTGGGTCGTTCCCTTCCTCCTACTAGTTCGATAACCTTGGGTTATTTCTAAGGGAAGACTTGCTGTTTTGCTCATCATACCTTCCTCTTGGGGTATCCCAATGAAGCTCTACATTGATCTGAGCGCATCAGTCACAGCTCATAGTCTTCTGAAGGCAAACTCTAGAACGACATCTGAACAGAACAGATCGAGAAAAAACACGACGATAACACGATATACGGACCTCGGGGGGTCCGGGTGATTATATATTACGAAGTTTTACAACATAAGGAAGGTACTGGGCGAAAACGGGACGGAGACGGGTTCCGGGGTGGTCACACCCCCTGGTGGCGCGGCGAGGCAGGGCCTTCATCACTGGGTGGTGTGGCCCACCGAGGCTCCGTTTCCTTCCCTGTTTCGACTCATTATTTTCCGTATGGAATAAAAACTGCAAAAATATAAAAAGAAAAGTTTTTTGCGAACCTTCTATTTTCAACACTTTCACCTATTCGAAAACGGACTCTGCAGATTCTTGAGTTTGGTCTCTAATGAAATTTTCCGGAGTCACCATTTGAATAATATCAACATCTTCATTATAAGAATCTCCAGAAATATAATGTTTGAGCCTTTGACCATTCACCACTTGTGTAGTGTTGTCTCTTAAAGAAGAAATTTTAATAACACCTGAACGATACACCTCCTCAATAACAAAAGGTCCTTCCCATTTTGAGAGTAGTTTTCCTGCAAAAAATCTGAGACGAGACCTATACAATAGAACTTTCTCACCAACATGGAATTCCCTTTTGAGAATTCTCCTATCATGCCATCTTTTTACTTTTTCTTTAAAGAGTCTAGCATTTTCATAAGCTTCACTTACCCACTCATCTAAGGAAATCAAGTCAAGCAAACTTTTCTCACCAGCAAGTTTAAAATTTCTATTCAGTTCTTTCACTGCCCAATAAGCTTTGTGTTCTAATTCTAAAAGCAAGTGACAAGCTTTACCATAAACCATTTTGTAAGGAGACATTCCCATAGGATTTTTATAAGCAGTTATATATGGACATAAAGCATCATTCAACTTTTTAGCCCAATTTTTTCTAGATCTATTAACAGTCTTTTGCAAGATGGATTTAATTTCTCTATTTGAAATTTCTACTTGCCCACTGATTTGAGGGTGAAAAGATGAAGTAATTCTATGATTAACATCATATTTAGCAAGGGTATTCCTAAACCCACCATGAATAAAATGAGAGCCTCCATCAGTCATGATATATCTAGGCACACCAAACCTAGGAAAGATAACAGCTTTAAGCATTTTTAAATAGGTCTTACCATCAGCACTATTGGTAGGTATGGCTTCTACCCACTTTGTAACATAATCGACAACAACAAGAATATTAGTATACCCTTTTAAAGGAGGAAAATGACCCATAAATTCGAATCCCCAACAATCAAATTGTTCAATAATAAGAGAATAATTCATAGGCATTTCATTGCATCTAGAAATGTTACCAACTCTTTGACATTCATCACATGATCAAATAAACTTTCTTGCACCTTTAAAAAGAGTAGGCCAATAAAAACCTGATTGTAAAACCTTTTGTGCGGTTTTATGTGCAGGTCCCAACCTTTAATAAGGTAGAGATCCCTGTGTTTACAATGCTAGTCCCTGGATCATTATCTAGCATCCACAATTAAGATGTAATATCAAGAAACAAAGGTCATAATACAACTTTATAACCAGGAATAAAATAATTCATCACATCTTACATAGCTAATTTGGCTATCTCATTACAATGCAGCAGAAATAACTATAGCATGCAGTCCTTCATCTTCAAAGTGCCACAGGCAATCATATTGGTTGTAGACTTGTAATCCTAATCAACACACTTCACTAACATCAAACAAACCTGCAACATAATAAGTTATAGCCACAAGGGTCAATACATTTGAATTGTATTGGCAAGTGATACTATGGTAGTATAGTGGAGTCTATCATCTATATGCATTTGGCTAAGTGGAGCTTAGGCTTGCTTTGCTCAAAATAGATTTTCCTTATCATTTGAAAACACTGAGTTTTTGTTTGTCAAAAATCACCCAAGGCATCTACCAATAGACATTGGTGATCCTTTACCCTTGTTCAACCACAAGTTTTTAACTTAGAAATTGGGATGAGGAGATTCTTGATAGCTTCCATGTCTTGTTGCTCAAATTGTCCATTTCCGGGGACACGACTAAGTACTTAGATTTTACTCTCTCGAGAGGTGGTGCACTTTCCCCACAAGACTCGACATGCATCGAGACAAGATCTTTCAGAAGCCTTCCCTTAGACCAAAATGGATACATTCCAAAGCTATCATCCCCTACCACCAACTGTCCATTTGGCTAAGTTATTGCAACCTATATGATCCAGGCAGAGTCCATAATGCCAAGTGGCTGCACTTGAAGCTTCTCAACATTTGACATCTCAAATCTCTTTGTTCCTGGGTGGCATTCCACAAGTGTGATACACAAGGTTCACCAGTCCCCTGGCCTTGTGTAACCACTCAACATAAATCCATCCTTTACATTCCACCCAGGTGATTCATTCACATAGTTGTTTTATTAAACAAAACACAAGTCATAGACTTTAGAAATATCTCATGCCATGAATATAATCCACCCTTGTTTTCTACTAGCTAAGCTAAGCATGATAGTAGTAGGAATCTTAACTTAGGGAAAATTCTACTAAGGCATCATCTACTAGGATTTACCATGGCATAGCATACTTGGGAAAATTCCATGCAAGTCCTACTTTGAAATATCACTAATGCATAGTAAAAGTAATGGGACAAAAGTATGAAGCACCACTTTCCTTTTTGGTAGAGAATATAAGTTCACTCCTTGATCTTGCAATAGTCACACTCTTCAAATTCCACTACAATTCAATCAAGCAAGCAAATATTCAATCTACCATTCAAGCAAATCATCACATAGAATAATAAAAACAAAGAAATGCATGCAAGCATGCCAAAGATTGTTTTGTTTGGAAAATTGGTTTCTAATATGTTATAAAACATTTTAAAACACCTATTGGTCATTTATAAAAGTGGAAAAACTATTTGATAACAAGTTAGTGAAAAAGGCCACTTTAAATCATTTTTGTTTTGTTAGAAATGATTTAAAATCAAAGTAATAATTTCTAGTGTTTGGCAAATATATTTTTAAACACCAATGTTAGTGTTTTATGGTCAAATGTTTATTATCAAAACCATTTGCAAAAGTTTTTACCCATAAACCATTTTTAATTCAAATAACATTATATTTCATTTGAAATGCCTTTAAACAAAGTAATAATTTTCTAGGGTGTACCAAATATATTTTTAAATCCAAAAACTTGGTGTTTAGGGTCAAAGAGTTTAAATCAAATCATTTTCCAAAGGTTTTACTCAAAAAGTATTTTTAAAACATATTCAACATTTTTATTTAGCTAGAAATGATTTAATTCAAAGGAATAATTCCTAAGGGTCACAAAATATATTTTTAAAACCAAAAGTTGGTTCCTATGGTCAGTGGGTTCAAAACTATCCATTTACAAAAGATTTTACCCTAAAAATATTTTTAGAATAAATTCTATACACCAAATATGCCTACACAAGTTTCTGCAAAAAAATCCAATTTTACAGAAGCAATTCATTAAACAAAGTGCATGGTTGGAAATTACTCTTTTTGCTGATTCCATTGATATAAAGTTTGTCAAATTTGGACGTGTAGATTTGAAGTTATGAATTTTACAAAATCAAACAACTAATAGAAATGTTTCTGGTTTTTATAACACAGACTGGCCACGTGTCTTGATCTAATTGGAGCGTACCGGTTCGGCTGGATCGAGTGCTGTGGTGCACTGGATTAAAAGGGGGATCGTGCGGCTCTGATCTAGCGTACCCCTTCGCTTAAGTGAAACTATCGTAACCATGTGATCATCATCCAACGGTTTACAGAGGCTTGACCAGAGATGGGCGGCGCTAGGGCAACGGCGAGCGGCGGAGCGGCTCTATCATCGACGGTCCGGTGTATCTAGGAAGCGAGGGAGAGGGAGGAGGGGATCACCAGACTTGTCATGATGCGATGATTCTCGGGGTGGTCTTCTTCGACGAAGGGGCGCACGGCGTTGACATTAATCGCTCGTTGGAGACGGTCCTGGCGACGGGCGAGCTCGGCTGCATCGTTGGCGAGGCTGTGGTACGCGCTAAGACAAACCAGGAGTGCAGTTAGATGCGTGCGAGAGAGGGGTTGTAGGAGTAGCAACCAGTGAGGAGGGGGCGGTCAGGTCTCACCGTGGAGGGTCGCTGGAGTGGAAGCAGACGACGACGATGCTCAGGTGTGGTCGTTGTCGAGCCTAGGGGACACACGCGGGCAAGGGGAAGGTGCTGGAAGATGCGCACGAGGTTGGCGAACAAGTCTGCGTGATCTAGGGCAAGGGGCGTGGTCTGGTCTCGCCGGAATTCGTCGGTGAGCTTGTCGGAAGCAACGATGGTGCGGGCAAAAATTCTCGCAGCCTAGGGGCGCTCTGGCAGCGGGGTTTGAGGGGAAAGAGGAAGAACAGGGAGGGGATTTAACGAGCGTGATTCACTAGGCGATTTATTCCTACATCAATGCGTATTTCACGCCGGAGATTAACGCCAGAAACGGCAGGAGGGGTTGGGGGCGTGGTCACCGCGGGTGAGAGCGATGATGACGGGGCAGTGGGACCTGGCGGCAGCGAGAAAGAGAGAGGGGGTGCGGTGGGGTCACGTAGTCAGCGAGTGAGCGAGTTGGGTTTGCAGTGCGAAAACGATCCGGGGGGAAGAGGAGGTGGGCTCGCTGGGCTTAGTGGGCTAGCTGGGTTGGGCTGGTTTCTTTCCCTTTTTTTATTCCTGAAACCCTTTTCCTTTTCTGATTTCTTTTTTTGTTTTGAATTCAAACTATTATTTGATTTCAGATTTCTTTTTCAAATCTTTTCTAAGTATTCATTATGTTTCTATACTGTTTTAAATAGGTAATCAAAGTCCATTTTAGAATAATTCCTTTATTCTTTTATGGTTTATATTTTATTTAAAAAGGGCTCTTGTCTTTTATTCAAATAAGATTTTGATTTTATTTTCAAACCCTTATTTGAATTCTAATTTTCCACCAAACTTATTCAGTAGGTTTTATTTAGTTAATAGGGTGTTAAATAATTCATTTTGAACTATTTTTAATATGATTTATTAATCATTTAAATTGAGCATTTGTCTTCATTCAAATGAAATCCAATATGGTTTTAAATCCATATAAATTTTTATTCAAATGATTCTTTTATTCCATTTAAGTTAATTAAATAACTTTTGTATCCACCTTGGGAAATTACACTTCATTATTTTTCATGATTTAATTAATCATTTAAATTAGGGATTTTATCTTTATTCAAATAGAATAGAATTTGGTTAATGTCATATTATTTTGTTTGATTATTCTTTATCCCTTTATTTTATTTGGATTTTAATTATCTTTGTTTCATTTGTTTATGGATTTGGCCAAGGTTTATTTTGGCTTTTAAATATTCCTTATTTCTTTCTTTCTTTCTTTGTCTTATAAAATCCATATCTTTTTATTTATAGATCCAAAATTGGTGATTCCCATTTATATAATTTTATTTAATATTTATTTATCCTTTTATATCTCTTTAGGATTAATTTTCTCACAATTTGGTATTGATTTTAGATAGGAGTTTTATTATCTTTGAAAATTAATCCCTTTTAACTTATTAAATTCATAAGTTTTTAACCATGGTTCCAAATTGAATGAAATCAATTTCTATGGTTTTATAATATTCCTATTTATCATTCTTGATAATTTATAAATATTTGTTGACAAAACTTTATATGGATCAAATCCTTAGTCTTAGAGAGATCTTGGAAATGGTTTATTCCATTAGGGTTTTGGTTTATTTTCCAAGTGTTTAAATTTCAAGTTTCATTCATTGATGAAAGAATTTCACCTGATTTGAATTTTGTTGGATTCCATTTTATTCAAAGTTTGTTAAAGTTGGGTTTTGATGTTTCCATTTAGAAACAAAAAGTTTCTTTTCACCCTAAATTTCAACAATTATTTATTTTGTTTATTTATTTTTCACATTTCAAAATTTGGAAAATTTTGGGATGTGACAGGCTACCACCCTTAAAAGAAATCTCTTCCCGAGATTTGGGAAGGCTAGAGGTTACAAGTTGGCTCAAGGAAACTAGGATACTACCACCCTTAAAAACATTTCCACTAGATTACATCTTGGCTTGCTTGGGATCTTGATGAAACTTTTCTGGACAGACATCTGCATAGTGTCCTATGTTTCCAAACTTGAAACATGTGACAAGGATGAGATCCTTCTTAGGCTTGCTTGTCTTGTACTTCATCTTTTCTGGACAATTGCTTGCATAATGTCCTTGGTCACCACACTTATAACATGTGACAAGGTTGAGTTATTCACGTATCTTCTCTAGACAAGTTGATATATAATGGCCTAGCTTTTTGCAGTTGTTGCACCACACTTGGCTAATTTCCTTATTCTTCTTCTTCTTGGATTTCTCCAAAGCTAGGAGTTCCTCTAGTTCATGCTCTTCATATCTCACCTCAAAGGTGGGAAAGATTCCTCGGTTCCTTGAACGATTCCTTGGATAATACCGATGTTTCCTCTTTTGTCCATCAAGGTGATTCCTAATGTATGGAGGTGCAATCTAAGGTTTGCCTTTGTCTTCATACTTCTTGATAGAAGTTGTTTCCTCATAGGGTTTTCCATACTTTTGATGCATTCCACCTTGTTTCCTTTGTTGAACTATAGGATAGATGGGGCATTGGATAGGGACATGATTATTTCCTTCACATAGGAAAAAAGTCACTTGAGATGTGGGGCATTGTTTAGTTGGATGTTTCTCTTCACAATTAGGGCATTGATCTTCATGCTCTTTGGAAGTGTGATCCATGTCTCCACAAATATTGGAAGCTTGAGTTCCTTCTATAATATTATCCTTGACATCATTGTTGTCACAAACTCCTTGGGAAAGGTTGTCTTTCATGTTGATCATTTGAGTGGTCATCCCTTGCAACAATTGGGATTGGATTTCCAAATTTTTTTGCATGGTTGGGTATAACTCATTGTTGTTGGCTAAAAACTGAGTTGTCATCTGATTCAATTGGGTTTGGTTTGCTAGTAGTTATTACCTCATGTGCATCTCTTGGTTGTTGATGTCACCATTCTTGATGTTGGAGTTTCTTGGAGAAGTCATTTGTTTGGGTTGGATTGGGATTAGAATAGGCAAAAGGTTTCCAAGAAATAAGTCTAATTACACACATCACAATTCACACAAGCAATGTGCAAGCAATCACAAACAAATATTCCACTCAAACAACAAGGTTCAAACACATTTTTAGGCAACAAAATATTTTCCTACACCACACAAGTTGATTTGTTTGATCTAAACACTAGTATGGTGGTCCAACTATATAGTTTTCTTGAGATCATTCCATCCTTCTTAGTTGTTTCTTCATGAATGAGATCATTGTATCATTGGAAAAATTCTTGTATCTTGGTCACAAACTTCAAAGGTGATGATGATTTCTTCTAGGTTGTGTTTCCTTAGTCTTCAAGTCTTGAGTAACATTCTTGTCTCACTTGTAGTCTTTAGTGATTTCCAATTTGAAGTCCTTGATGAAACTAAAGTTGAAGTCATTGGTGTTGTTGATGTTGAAGTCATTTGAGTTGGTGAAGTCCTTTGCTCATGTTGAAGTCTTTGCTCATGGTTGAGGTTTTTTCCCATCAAGTTGAAATAGAAGAGATGTATAATTAAAGCCAAAAAGGTTGAGGGAAGAGTTTACAAGATTATTTGTAAATAAGTTTTGGAACAAATACAACTCCTATTTTTCTAAGGGGTTTTGTCCAATCCTAGGGTTACAATCCTACAGGCAACACAGTGCTTTGATACCATATGTACAGGTCCCAACCTTTAATAAGGTAGAGATCCCTGTGTTTACAATGCTAGTCCCTGGATCATTATCTAGCATCCACAATTAAGATGTAATATCAAGAAACAAAGGTCATAATACAACTTTATAACCAGGAATAAAATAATTCATGACATCTTACATAGCTAATTTGGCTATCTCATTACAATGCAGCAGAAATAACTATAGCATGCAGTCCTTCATCTTCAAAGTGCCACAAGCAATCATATTGGTTGTAGACTTGTAATCCTAATCAACACACTTCACTAACATCAAACAAACCTGCAACATAATAAGTTATAGCCACAAGGGTCAATACATTTGAATTGTATTGGAAAGTGATACTATGGTAGTATAGTGGAGTATATCATCTATATGCATTTGGCTAAGTGGAGCTTAGGCTTGCTTTGCTCAAAATAGATTTTCCTTATCATTTGAAAACACTAAGTTTTTGTTTGTCAAAAATCACCCAAGGAATCTA
The DNA here is from genome assembly GCA_030063025.1 of Avena longiglumis. Lineage (NCBI taxonomy): Eukaryota > Viridiplantae > Streptophyta > Magnoliopsida > Poales > Poaceae > Avena > Avena longiglumis. The sequence goes on along the minus strand of CP125974.1, from coordinate 445,748,140 downwards.
CCAATAGACATTGGTGATCCTTTACCCTTGTTCAACCACAAGTTTTTAACTTAGAATTGGGATGAGGAGATTCTTGATAGCTTCCATGTCTTGTTGCTCAAATTGTCCATTTCCGGGGACATGGCTAAGTACTTAGATTTTACTCTCTCGAGAGGTGGTGCACTTTCCCCACAAGACTCGACATGCATCGAGACAAGATCTTTCAGAAGCCTTCCCTTAGACCAAAATGGATGCGTTCCAAACCTATCATCCCCTACCACCAACTATCCATTTGGCTAAGTTATTGCAACCTATATGATCCAGGCAGAGTCCATAATGCCAAGTGGCTGCACTTGAAGCTTCTCAACATTTGACATCTCAAATCTCTTTGTTCCTGGGTGGCATTCCACAAGTGTGATACACAAGGTTCACCAGTCCCCTGGCCTTGTGTAACCACTCAACATAAATCCATCCATTACATTCCACCCAGGTGATTCATTCACATAGTTGTTTTATTAAACAAAACACAAGTCATAGACTTTAGAAGTATCTCATAGCATGAACATAATCCACCCTTGTTTTCTACTAGCTAAGCTAAGCATGATAGTAGTAGGAATATTAACTTAGGGAAAATTCTACTAAGGCATCATCTACTAGGATTTCCCATGGCATAGCATACTTGGTAAAATTCCATGCAAGTCCTACTTTGAAATATCACTATTGCATAGTGAAAATAATGGGACAAAAGTATGAAGCACCACTTGCCTTTTTGGTGGAGAATATAAGTTCACTCCTTGATCTTGCAATAGTAACACTCTTCAAATTCCACTATAATTCAATCAAGCAAGCAAATATTCAATCTACCATTCAAGCAAATCATCACATAGAATAATAAAAACAAAGCAATGCATGCAAGCATGCCAAAGATTGTTTTATTTGGAAAATTGGTTTCTAATATGTCATAAAACATTTTAAAACACCTATTGGTCATTTATAAAAGTGGCAAAACCATTTGATAACAAGTTATTAGTGAAAAAGGCCACTTTAAATCATTTTTGTTTTGTTAGAAATGATTTAAAATCAAAGTAATAATTTCTAGTGTTTGGCAAATATATTTTTAAACACCAACGTTAGTATTTTATGGTCAAGTGTTTATTATCAAAACCATTTGAAAAAGGTTTTACCCATAAACCATTTTTAATTCAAAAAACATTTTATTTCATTTGAAATGCCTTTAAACAAAGTAATAATTTTCTAGGTTTAGGGTCAAAGAGTTTAAATCAAATCATTTTCCAAAGGTTTTACTCAAAAAGCATTTTTAAACATATTCAACAATTTTATTTAGCTAGAAATGATTTAATTCAAAGGAATAATTCCTAAGGGTCACAAAATATATTTTTAAAACCAAAAGTTGGTTTCTATGGTCAGTGGGTTCAAAACTATCCATTTAGAAAATATTTTACCCTAAAAATATTTTTAGAATAAATTCTATACACCAAATATGCCTACACAAGTTTCTGCAAAACTGTTGGAATTATGCCCTAGAGGCAATAATAAAGATGTTATTATTATAATTCTTGTACATGATAATGTTTATATTCCATGCTAGAATTGTATTAAGCGGAAACTTTAATACTTGTGTGGTTTGTGAACAACACCGTGTCCCTAGTACGCCTCTATGGACTAGCTCATTGATTAATGATGGTTAAGGTTTCCTAACCATGGACATGAGTTGTCGATTAATAATGAGATCATATCATTAGGAGAATGATATGATGGACAGACCCAAACTAAGTGAAGCAATTAGATCGTGTCATAGTGTTCATCTTTGCGAAGCTTTTCTTATGTCAAATATTGTATTCCTTAGACCATGAGATAATACAACTCCCTGGTATCGGAAGAAGCCTTTGAGGTCATCAAACGTCATCCTATGAGAGGGTGATCATAACGGTGTCTCTCAGGTGATCGGAAAGTATCTGTTGGGTTGTATGTATCGAGATGGGATTTGTCCCTCCCAAGTCGGAGAGATATACTTCGGGCCCACTCGTGTCGATATCAACGCTTGCAAGCATGTGGTTAAGGAGTTAATCACAAAGTGATATCGGATTAGAGCAGTAAAGTACTTGCCGTGAGCAGATTGAACTAGGTATGACGGTACCGACGATCAAATCTCGGGCAAGTAAAATATCGCGAGACGAAGGGAATATATATATGGGATTGATTGAATCCTGGCATGGTGGTTCATCCGATATGATCATCGATGAATGTGTGGGAGTCAATATGGGTTTCCAGACCCGCTGTTGATTATTGATAGAAGATCATGTCTGCATATTCTCGAACCCGAAGGGTCACACACTTAACGTGTCTCGACGCTAGGATATATTGGATAATTGGTTTATGAGTTTTTGTTCGGAGTCTCGGATGGGATCCGAGACATCACGAGAGGTTCGGGAATGGTCCGGAGAATAAGATTCATATAAGGCAGTGCAGTTTTTGGAGTTCGGAATTGTTCCGGGTTAATCGGTATTGTACCGGAAGCTTCTAGAACCTTCCGAAAGGGGAACAACGTGGCCCCACCTTTCGGGAGGGGGCATGGGCCTATGAGGGAGTGCCCTGGCCGCATTGGGCCAGGGGCACAAGGCCCCATAGGGCCCAGCCGGCCAAACACGGGATAAACCCTAATTGGAGCTTCTAGAAGGGGGGGGGGTTTCCTTGCCCCCCACTCCTCCCTCCTTGGCCGCCGGCCTTGGTCTTGGGGGAGGGGTTAGGGCTGGGGCGCACCACCCCCACACACCTTCCCTCAAGCCTAGTCGCCCTGCTGCCCTCCTCTCTCTCTCCCTCCCGACTGCGTGTAGGCGAAGCCCTGCTGCAGAAACTCTCCACCAATTGCACCGCGCCGTCGCGTTGTAAATCCAACCCATCTCTCCACCATACTTGCCGGACCAAGGAAGGAGGAGACGTCGAGGTGCTGCACGTGTGCATCTCACAGAGGCATCGTCACTTGCGGTGCTAGATCAGATCGGATTGCGAGGAGGAGAAGCGAGTATGACTACATCACCCATGTTCCGACGAACGTTCCGCTGTGCGAATCTTCAAGGGTATGAAGATCTAATACAATCTCTCTCGTTGTTTGCATCTCCTAGATTAGATCTTGGCTTCCCTCTGTTCGCATCCGTAGAAAATTTTGATTTACTATGCCGCGAAACCCTTCAGTGGTATCAGAGCTAGATCTATGCGTAGATGTGTTTCACGAGTAGAACGCAACATGGTTGTTGCGGGCGTTGATGTTTTCTGTTTCAAGCCTCTTGTTTGTGTTCTTCTTATGACGCGGGATAGTGAGATTGAAGCGGTCCAGGCCAACCTTACACGACGTCATTCGCGAGACCGGCTCCGCACTTGACGTGTGGCTTGTTCCACACATGCGGCTGGTGGATGCCAGTTTCTCTCACTATATTTGTCATGGGATTTACACCGGAGTTTGGAAACCATAATATCACCGTTGTGGCTTTCCGTAGGTAAGAATCGTTCTTAGCATGCTACTCATAAGCCACGTAAAACATGCAACAACAAAGTAGAGGCGTCTAACTTGTTTTTGCAGGGAGTGTTTTCTGTGATATGGTATGGCCTAAGATGTGATGTGTATAATGTATGTGATGATCATGTTTTGTAATGTTTCACGACTTGCATGTCGATGAGTACACAAACGGCAGGAGCCATATGGTTGTCTTTATAATTGTGTATGACCTGTGTGTCAACTTCTTATACGCCATGTAATAGTTTCACTTTATCGCTAAGTAGTTAGCAATAGTTGTAGTTGCTATTCGTGGTGGAGGTAATCATGGTGGAGTGATGGAGATCATGTAAGACGCGCACAAGATGGAGATCATTGCGCGAAGATTGGCTATACCATGTCACATAAAGTTATATGCATGTGATGTTTATCCTTTTATGTATCTTATTATGCTTAGATCACGACGGTAGCATTATAAGATGATTCCTCACTTAAAGATCAAGATAAAAACTGTGTTCTCCCCAAGTATGCACCGTTGCGAAAGTTCGTCGTGTCCAAGCATCACGTGATGATCGGGTGCTATAGACTCTACGTTCACATACAACGGGTGCAAGCCAGTTTTGCACACGCGGAAATACTTGGGTCTAACTTGACGAGCCTAGCATGTACAAACATGGCCTCGGAACACATGAACCGAAAGGTTAAGCATGAGTCATATGAATGATATGATCGACACTTCGTTGTCCACCATTGAAACCACATCTCTTCTCGTGAAGATCGGATTAGGTGTGGTGAATTTGGATCGTGTTCACTAAACAACTTGAGGGATGTTGAATTTAGTGGGAGTTCATCTAGTAATTTGATTAAAAGTTGAACTAGTTATCATGAACATAGTCTAATTTGTACTTGCAAATATTGTAGATCAAATGGCTAAGTCCAACTTCAACTTCAACGTTTTTGCTGAGAAGGAAAATCTTAGAAACAATGGGTCTAACTTCACCAATTGGTTCCGCAATCTGAGAATCATTCTCTCTGGCGGTCAAAAGGACTATGTCCTTGAGAATGCGTTAGGTGACGCCCTACTTGCCATCAAGCGGTGATGAGAAAGCTGCCTATCAGTCGCGCAAAGATGATTATGGTGTGATTAAGACCACCATGTTGTTTGCTATGGAATCGGACCTTCAAAACCGTTTTGAAGACTATCCCGGGCCCTTTGAGATTCTCGAGGAGCTGAAAACCATGTTTCAGAATCAGGCCCGTTCTGAGAGATATGAGATCTCTGAGAAGTTCTTTAACTACAGGATGGAGGAAGGGAGTTCCTTAGTGAGCACGCCATTAAGATGTCGGGCTACACTCAACGCCTTGAGCAACTGGACTGCAAGATTACAGAGGAGCTCAAGATTGACAGGGTTCTGCAATCACTCCCTCCCAGCTACAAAAGTTTTGTAGTGACTCACAATCAGATTGGTTCCACTGATACGATCACCGAGATCTTCGCAAAGCTGAAGGCTGTGGAGGTGGACATCAAAAATGATAATCATGTGTTGATGGTCAACAAGCCCCCCACCTTCAAGAAAGGTAAGGGTGCAAAGAAGCCCTTCAAGAAAGGCGGCGGCAAGCCCGTTGCCCCTGCTGAGAAGAAGCTCAGGTCTGGTCCTAAGCCGGACACTGAGTGCTTCTATTGCAAGGACAAGGGTCACTGGAAGCGCAACTGTCCGAAGTACTTAGCGGAAAAGAAGGTTGGCACCATCAAAGGTATATTTGATATACATGTTATTGATTATTTCGTTACTAGCCCTCGGTGTAGTGCCTGGGTATTTGATACTGGTTCAGTTGCTAATATTTGTAACTCGAAATAGGAGCTACGGAATAGACGGCGGCTTGCAAGGGATGAGGTGACGATGCGCGTTGGCAACGGATCAAGAGTTGATGTGATGGCCGTCGGCACGCTCTCCTTAGTTTTACCTTCGGGATTAGTTTTAAACCTCAATAAATGTTATTATGTGCCTGCGTTGAGCATGAACATTATTTCTGGATCTTGTTTATTGCAAGACGGTTATTCATTTAAATCAGAGAATAATGGTTGTTCTATTTATATGAGTAACATCTTTTATGGTCATGCACCTATTGTGAATGGTTTATTTCTTCTAAATCTCGAAAGGGATGAAACACACATCCATAACATTGAGGCTAAGAGATGCAAAGTAGATAGTGATAATACTACTTATTTGTGGCAATCGTCTAGGTCATATTGGTGTAAAGCGCATGAAGAAACTCCATTCTGATGGACTTTTGGAGTCCCTTGATTTTGAATCATTTGACACATGCGAACCATGCCTCATGGGCAAGATGATCAAAACCCCGTTCTCCGGTATGATGGAGCGAGCAACAGACTTGTTGGAAATCATACATACCGATGTATGCGGACCGATGAGTGTTTCGACGCGCGGTGGATATCGCTATGTTCTCACTTTTACCGATGACTTAAGTAGATATGGGTATATCTATTTAATGAAACATAAATCTGAAACATTTGAAAAGTTCAACGAATTTCAGAATGAAGTGGAGAACCATCGTAACAGTAAGATTAAGTTTCTACGATTCGATCGTGGAGGTGAATATTTGAGTTATGATTTTCTCACGCATCTTAAAGCAAGCGGAATCATTTCGCAACACACGCCACCCGGAACACCACAACGCAATGGTGTGTCTGAACGCCGGAACCGAACCCTATTAGATATGGTCCGATCGATGATGTCTCTTACTGATTTGCCGTTATCATTTTGGGGTTATGCATTAGAAACCGCTGCATTCACTTTAAATAGGGCTCCATCTAAATCCGTTGAGACGGCACCGTATGAATTGTGGTTTGGTGCTAAACCTAAGTTGTCGTTTCTTAAAGTTTGGGGATGCGAAGCTTACATCAAGAAGTTGATGCCGGACAAGCTCGAACCCAAAGCGGAGAAATGCGTCTTCATAGGATACCCTAAGGAAACTATTGGGTATACCTTCTATCACAGAACCGAAGGCAAAGTGTTTGTCGCAAAGAACGGTTCCTTTCTTGACAAGGAGTTTCTCTCGAAAGAAGTGAGTGGGAGGAAAGTAGAGCTAGACGAGGTTGTTGAACCTTCTCTTGAATTGAAGAGTAGCGCAGCACCTGAAATTGTTCCAGTGCCGCCTGCACCAACGATAGAGGAAGCTAATGACAAGGATCATGAAGCTTCGGACGATGCTGCTACTGAATGTCGCAGGTCGACAAGGTCGCGTGCCCCTCCTGAGTGGTACGGCAACCCTGTCTTGATTGTCTTGTTGGTAGAAGGCGGTGAACCTACGAACTATGAGGAAGCGATGATGAGCCTGGACTCGAAATGGCTAGAAGCCATGAAATCCGAATTGGGATCCATGAGCGAAAACCAAGTATGGACTTTGGTGGACCCTCCTAGCGACCGAAAGGCCGTTGAGTGCAAATGGATTTTCAAGAAGAAAACGGACTCCGATGGTAATGTTACCGTCTATAAAGCACGACTTGTCGCAAAAGGTTTTCGACAAGTTCAAGGTGTTGACTACGATGAAACTTTCTCTCCCGTAGCGATGTTTAAGTCCATTCGGATTTTATTAGCAATTGTTGCGTTTCATGATTATGAAATATGGCAGATGGATGTCAAGACTGCATTCCTCAATGGCAACATTGATGAAGAGTTGTATATGATGCAACCCGAAGGTTTTGTCGATCCTAAGGATGCTGATAAAGTATGCAAACTTCAGCGTTCCATTTATGGACTGAAGCAAGCATCTCGAAGTTGGAACCTTCGTTTTGATCAAGTGATCAAGAGCTTTGGATTTGTTCTAAATTGCTACGAAGCTTGTATCTACAAGAAAGTGAGTGGGAGCTCGGTGACATTTCTGGTACTATATGTGGATGACATATTGATTATTGGAAATGACATTAACATGCTTAACGATGTGAAGAGTTATTTGAACAAGTGTTTTTCAATGAAAGACCTAGGTGAAGCTGCTTATATATTGGGCATCAAAATCTATAGAGATAGACAAAGACGCTGATAGCTTTAAGCCGAGTACATACGTAGACAAAGTTACAAAATGTTCGTAATGGATAAGGCAAAGAAAGGTTCATGCCTATGTTGTCGGGTAAGATATTGAGCAAGGCTCAATGTCCATTCTGATAAATGATAGGAAGCTATGAGCAAAGTGCCTTATGCCTCGGCCATAGGTTCTATCATGTATGCCATCTTGTGTACTAGACCGGATGTGTCCAATGCTCTTAGTTTGACGAGATATCAAAGTGATCCGAGTGGAACATCGGACAGCCGTGAAGAACATCCTAAAGTACCTAAATAGGACTAAAGAAATGTTCTTAGTCTATGGGGTGATGAGCACTCGTCGTAAAAGTTTACGTCGACGCGCTAGTTTTGACACCAACAAGGATGATTCTAAATCTCGCATGTGATACGTGTATATTTTGAATGGAGGAGCTGAGGTGGAGAAGCTGCAAGCAAAGCGTGATCCGGGATCTACTGAGAAGCGTAATACATGGCTGCTGCAGAAGCGTCAAGTGAAGGAGTTTGGATCAGGAACTTCATCACTGAGCTTGGCGTGGTTCTAAGTGCATTGGACCCACTGGAGATATTGTGTGACAACACTGGCGCCATAGCACTCGCTAAGGAACCAAGATATCATCCAAAGACCAAGCATATCAACCGCAAGTTTCATATAATCCGAGATTATATAGCAGATGGAGATCTGAAGATTAGCAAAGTACATACAGATCTGAATGTCGCAGATCCATTGACTAAACCTCTTCCACGTGTAAAACATGATCAGCACTTCAGTTCCATGGGTGTGAGATTGTTGCCAAATGTAAAATAGATTATTGACTCTAGTGCAAGTGGGAGACTGTTGGAATTATGCCCTAGAGGCAATAATAAAGATGTTATTATTATAATTCTTGTTCATGATAATGTTTATATTCCATGCTAGAATTGTATTAAGTAGAAACTTTAATACTTGTGTGGTTTGTGAACAACACCGTGTCCCTAGTACGCCTCTATGGACTAGCTCATTGATTAATGATGGTTAAGGTTTCCTAACCATGGACATGAGTTGTCGATTAATAATGAGATCATATCATTGGGAGAATGATATGATGGACAGACCCAAACTAAGCGAAGCAATTAGATCGTGTCATAGTGTTCATCTTTGTGAAGCTTTTCTTATGTCAAATATTGTATTCCTTAGACCATGAGATAATACAACTCCCTGGTATCGGAAGAAAGCTTTGAGGTCATCAAACGTCATCCTATGAGAGGGTGATCATAAAGGTGTCTCTCAGGTGATCGGAAAGTATCTGTTGGGTTGTATGTATCGAGATGGGATTTGTCCCTCCCAAGTCGGAGAGATATACTTCGGGCCCACTTGGGAATCGATATCAACACCGCTTGCAAGCATGTGGTTAAGGAGTTAATCACAAAGTGATATCGGATTATGGAACGAGTAAAGTACTTGCTGTGAACGAGATTGAACTAGGTATGACGACACCGACGATCAAATCTCGGGCAAGTAAAATATCGCGAGACGAAGGGAATATATAAGGGATTGATTGAATCCTGGCATCGTGGTTCATCCGATATGATCATCGATGAATGTGTGGGAGTCAATATGGGTTTCCAGACCCCGTTGTTGATTATTGATAGAAGATAATGTCTGCATATTCTCGAACCCGAAGGGTCACACACTTAACGTGTCTCGACGCTAGGATAGATTGGATAATTGGTTTATGAGTTTTTGTTTGGAGTCTCGGATGGGATCCGAGACATCATGAGAGGTTCCGGAATGGTTCGGAGAATAAGATTCATATAAGGCAGTGCAGTTTTTGGAGTTCGGAATTGTTCCGGGTTAATCGATATTGTACCGGAAGCTTCTAGAACCTTCCGAAAGGGGACCAACGTGGCCCCACCTTCCGGGAGGGGGCATGGGCCTATGAGGGAGTGCCCTGGACGCATTGGGCCAGGGGCACAAGGCCCCATAGGGCCCAACCGGCCAAACAAGGGATAAACCCTAATTGGAGCTTCTAGAAGGGGGGGGGGTTTCCTTGCCCCCCACTCCTCCCTCCTTGGCCGCCGGCTTTGGGCTTGGGGGAGGGATTAGGGCTGGCGCCCACCTCTCTATATATATAGGGCTGGGGCGCACCACCCCCACACACCTTCCCTCAAGCCTAGTCGCCCTGCTGCCCTCCTCTCTCTCTCCCTCCCGACTGCGTGTAGGCGAAGCCCTGCTGCAGAAACTCTCCACCAATTGCACTGCGCCGTCGCGTTGGAGATCCAACCCATCTCTCCACCATACTTGCTGGACCAAGGAAGGAGGAGACATCGAGGTGCTGCACGTGTGCATCTCACAGAGGCATCGCCACTTGCGGTGCTAGATCGGATCGGATCGCGAGGAGGAGAAGCGAGTACGACTACATCACCCACGTTCCGACGAAATTTCTGCTGTGCGAATCTTCAAGGGTATGAAGATCTAATCCAATCTCTCTCCTTGTTTGCATCTCCTAGATTAGATCTTGGCTTCGCTCTGTTCGCATCCGTAGAAAATTTTGATTTACTATGCCGCGAAACCCTTCAAAAACAACCAATTTTATAGAAGCAATTCATTAAACAAAGTGCATGGTTGGAAAGTACTCTTTTTCTGATTCCATTGATATAAAGTTTGGACGCGTAGATTTGAAGTTATGAATTTTACAAAATCAAACAACTAATAGAAATGGTTCTGGTTTTTATAACACAGACTGGCCCCGTGTCCTGATCTAATTGCAACGTACCAATTCGGCTGGATCGAGTACTATGGTGCGTTGGATTAAAAGAGGATCGTGCGGCTCTGATCTAGCATACCCCTTCGCTTAAGTGAAACTATCGTAACCATGCGATCATCATCCAACGGTTTGCAGAGGCTTGACCAGAGATGGGCGGCGCTAGGGCATCGGCGAGCGGCGGAGCGGCTCTGTCATCGATAGTCCGACGTATATAGGAAGCGAGGGAGAGGGAGGAGGGGCTCACCAGACTCGCCGTGATGCGCTGATTCTCGGGGTGGTCTTCTTCGATGAAGGGGCGCGTGGCGTTGACGTTAATCGCTCGCTAGAGACGGTCCTGGCGACGGGCGAGCTCGGCGGCGTCATTGGCGAGGATGTGGTGCGCGCTAAGACAAACCAGGGGTACAATTAGATGCGTGCGAGAGAGGGGTTGTAGGAGTAGCAACCAGTGAAGAGGGGGCGGTCAGGTCTCACCATGGAGGGTCGCCGGAGTGGAAGAAGACGACGTCGGTGCTCGGGTGTGGTCGTTCTCGAGCCTAGGGGACGCGCCCGGGCAAGGGGAAGGTGCTGGCAGATGCGCACGAGGTTGGCGAACAAGTCTGCATGATCTAGGGCAAGGGGCGTGGTCTGGGCTCGCCGGAATTTGTTGGTGAGCTCGTCGGAGGCAGCGACGGTGCGGGCAACAATTCTCGCAGCCTATGGGTTCTCTGGTAGCGGGTTTGAGGGGAAAGAGGGAGAAGAGGGAGGGGATTTAACGAGCGTGATTCACTGGGCGATTTATTCCTGCATCAATGCGTATTTCACACCGGAGATTAACGCCAGAAACGGCAGGAGGGGTTGGGGGCGTGGTCACCGCGGGTGAGAACGATGATGACGGGGCAGTGGGACCTGGCGGCAGCAAGAGAGAGGGGGTGCGGTGGGGTCACGTAGTCAGCGAGTGAGCGGGTTGGGTTTGCAGTGCAAAAACGATCTAGGGGGGAAAGAGGAGGTGGGCTCGCTGGGCTTAGTGGGCTAGCTGGGTTGGGCTGGTTTCTTTCCCTTTTTTTATTCCTGAAACCCTTTTCCTTTTCTGATTTATTTTTCTGTTTTGAATTCAAACTATTATTTGATTTCAGATTTCTTTTTCATATCTTTTATAAGTATTTAGTATGTTTCTATACTGTTTTAAATAGGTAATCAAAGTCCATTTTAGAATAATTCCTTTATTCTTTTATGGTTTATATTTTATTTAAAAAGGGCTCTTGTCTTTTATTCTAATAAGATTTTGATTTTATTTTCAAACCCTTATTTGAATTCTAATTTTCCACCAAACTTATTCAGTAGGTTTTATTTAGTTAATAGGGTGTTAAATAATTCATTTTGAACTATTTTTAATATGATTTATTAATCATTTAAATTGAGCATTTCTCTTCATTCAAATGAAATCCAATATGGTTTTAAATCCAATTAAATTTTTATTCAAATGATTCTTTTATTCCATTTAAGTTAATTAAATAACTTTTGTATCCACCTTGGGAAATTACGCTTCATTATTTTCCATGATTTAATTAATCATTAATTAATCATTTAAATTAGGGATTTTATCTTTATTCAAATAGAATAGAATTTGGTTAATGTCATATTATTTTGTTTGATTATTCTTTATCCCTCTATTTTATTTGGATTTGAATTATCTTTTTTTCATTTGTTTATGGATTTGGACAAGGTTTAATTTGGCTTTTAAATATTCCTTATTTATTTATTTATTTGTCTTATAAAATCCATATATTTTTATTTATAGATCCAAAATTGGTGATTCCCACTTGTATAATTTTATTTAATATTTGTTTATCCCTTTATATCTCTTTAGTATTAATTTGCTCACAAGTTGGTATGGATTTTAGATAGGAATTTTATTAGCTTTGAAAATTAATCCCTTTTAACTTATTAAATTCATAAGTTTTTAACCATGGTTCCAAATTGAATGAAATCAATTTCTATGGTTTTATAATATTCCTATTTATCATTCTTGATCATTTATAAATATTTGTTGACAAAATTTTATATGTATCAAATCCTTAGTCTTAGAGAGATCTTCGAAATGGTTTATTCCATTAGGGTTTTAGGGTTTTGGTTTATTTTCCAAGTGTTTAAATTTCAAGTTTCATTCATTGATGAAAGCATTTCACTTGATTTGAATTTTGTTGGATTCCATTTTATTCAAAGTTTGTTCAAGTTGGGTTTTGATGTTTCCATTTAGAAACAAAAAGTTTATTTTCACCCTAAATTTCAACAATTATTTATTTTGTTTATTTATTGTTCACATTTCAAAATTTGGAAAATTTTGGGATGTGACATTCTATCTCCAGCACGATGTCCTCCATAAGCACTACCATGACATTTTCTCAATATCTCTTGCTGTTCATATTCTAGAACACATCTTCGCATAATAGCATCCACTCCTTCTTTATATAAATGTGGGTCATCCCAAAAATAATGCCTCAGATCATAAAAGAATTTCCTTCTTTGCTAGGCTGTAAAGGTTGGAGGAAAATACTTTGAAACAATAAAGTTAGCATAATCAGCATACCAAGGACTCTCTCGCGGGCTTACCTTTATTGCAGCCAACTGTTCATTTGGGAAACTATCATTAATAGGCATAGGATCAAAAGAATTTTTTTCCAAACGAGATAAATTATCAGAAATAGGATTTCCAGTACCTTTTCTATCTACAATATGTAGATCGAACTCTTGTAAAAGCAACACCCATCTAATAAGCCTACGCTTAGCATCTTTATTTGTCATAAGGTACTTAATAGCAGCATGATCAGTTGAATGGTAACTTTTGAATCAACAATATAAGGTCTAAACTTATCACAAGCAAAGATTACAACTGAAAACTCCTTTTCAGTAGTAGCATAATTCTTTTAAGAAGCATCAAGAGTCTAGCATAATGGATAACATTCAATTTTTATCTATTCATTGCCCAAGAACAGCACCCACAGCAAAATCACTAGCATCACACATAATTTCAAAGGATAGATTCCAATCAGGTGGTTGGACAATAGGAGCAGTAGTTAAAGCTTTCTTTAAAGTTTCAAAAGATTCCTTACAATCATCATAAAAAACAAAAGGTACATCTTTTTTGAGAAGATTAGTAAGGGGCTTTGAAATTTTTGAGAAATCTTTAATAAACCTTATCTAGAAACCAACATGACCAAAGATACTACGAATACCTTTCACATCCCTAGTACAAGGCATTTTCTTAATTACTTCAACTTTGGCTCTATCAACTTCAATACCTCTTTCAGAAATTTTGTGTCCAAGAACAATCCCTTCATTAACCATGAAGTGGCATTTCTCCCAATTAAGAAAAAGATTAGTTTCTTCAAATCTCTGTAAAACTTCATTAAGGTTGTGCAAACAATTATCAAAATAAGTTCCATAGACGGAGAAATCGTCCATGAAAACTTCCACAATTTCTCCACAAAAACCATGAAATATAGAAGACATACATCTCTGAAAAGTAGCAGGAGCATTACATAAACCAAAAGGCATACACCTATAAGCATAAGTTCCATAGGGACACGCGAAGGTGGTTTTCTCTTGGTCTTGTGCTTTCGCAGCAATTTGAGAAAAACCAGAATAACAATCAAGCAAACAAAAGTGTGTCTTCTTAGAAAACCTTTCTAGCATTTGATCAATAAAAGGCAGAGGATAATGATCTTTCTTAGTGACTTTATTCACCTTTATAAAATCCATGCATATCCTATAACTAACTACTACTCTTTGAGGTATAATCTCATTATTTTCATTAGGCACAATAGTTATTCCTCCTTTCTTAGGGACACAATGAACATGACCAACCCAATTACTATCAGCAATAGGAAAAATAATACCAGCATCAAGAAGTTTTAATACCTCATTCTTACCACTTCCTTCATCTTAGGATTTAGACGGCGTTGGTGTTCAACAACTGGCTTTGCATCAGGTTCTATATTAATAGCATGCTGACATATAGTACAAGAAATCCCTTTTAAATCATCAAGAGTATACCCCATAGCTCCTCGGTGTTTCTTCAATACTTCCAATAATCTTTCCTCTTTGTTTTCTAAAAGTTTAGAACTAATAATAACAGGATATATTTTCTTATTGTCTAGATAAGCATATTTAAGATCATTAGGTAGAGGTTTTAAATCAAAGATAGGATCCCCTTTAGGTGGTAGTGTGGTACCCAAATCTTCCACATGTGGGTTATGCTTAAGCATCTCAGGTAGACGAAGGAAAATCTCATTTCTTTCTTCCATGAATACCTCACTTTCATGATCTTCCATATATTGCTGCAAGGCATTGCTAGGAGCAAGAGAAATAGCAGAAATTTGTTCAACCCTGAAATCCTCATTAGGCAATTCATTTTCATAAGGAGTTTTAGCAAATTTGGAAAAATTAAACTCATAAGATTCTCCATCAAATTTAGTTAAAACTTTCTCCTTCTTACAATCCATGATAGGTCCACAAGTGTTCAAGAAAGGTCTACCAAAAATGATGGGACAAGTTTTACTAGCTTCCTTACCCAACACTAGAAAATCAGTAGGATATTTAGTCTTACCACAAATAACTTCCACATCTCTTACAATACCAATTGGACAAACTGTCTCTCTATTAGCAAGGTGAATAACCACATCAATGTCCTCAAGTTCATAAGGACCAATTTCAGGCATAATTTCTCTGCAAAGCTCATAAGGAATAGCACTAGAGCTTGCACCAATATCACATAAACCATAATAGCATTCATCACCAATTCTAACAGAAAGCATAGGGATACTAGATTTCCTAGTTTTACCAGGATGAGAGATAATACTAGAAGCATCTTCACAAAAGATAATGTGCCCATATTCTACATTCTTAGTGACAAGATCTTTCACAATCGCTACTACAGGTTCAATATTTTGTTCATCAGGTTCAACTGTTTTCTTTGTACTTTTGTTAACCACATTAGCTATAATAGAATGTTCCTTTACCTTAGCAGGGAAAGGTATTTTCTCAATATAAGGTTCAGGCAAAATAGGATCAACAGTACAAACTTCTGTGTTTCTAGAAGGAACATGATTAATAATATCTTTGTAAGGTGCATGGTACTTGTTCCACTCCCTTTTGGGGATTTCTCTATAAGAGGCAAAGGCCTTAAAACAATTGGCAATACTTTGAGAATCAAGACCATAATCAGTACTAATATCATGAAAGTCATCAGTTCCCATAAAAGATTTAATGCATTCATAATCATAATTTATACCTGACTTTCTTCCTTTGTCATTCTCCCATGCTTCAGTGTTTTCTTAAATACGGTCTAGAAGATCCCATTTAGCTTCTTCCTTCATACGTGTGAATGATCCAACACAAGAAGCATCTAATAAATCTTTATCATGAAGAGAAATCCTTGCATAAAAGTTATTGATAATAATATTATTAGGGAGTTCATGGATAGGACATTTAATCATTAGTAACTTCAATCTCCCCCAAGCTTGGGCTGTACTCTCTACATCACGAGGCCAAAAGTTATATATTTGGTTCCTATCCTTATGGATCTCACTGTGAGGATAGAATTTAGAATAAAAGAGAGGTACTATTTCCTCCCATTCCATAGATTGTCCATTCTTTAGCAGCTTATACCATTCTTCAGCTCTTCCTTTCAATGTTATAGAGAGTAACTTCTTCTTAAATTGTTCCATTGTGATACCTACACACTTAAACAACCTGCATAATTCCTGGATAAAAAGCAAGTGATCACCAGGATGGACAGTTCCATCCCCAAAATAATAATTATCCATAACACGATCAAAAATTCTTGTAGGTATCTTAAAAGGATCTATCTCAGCAGGTGGTGGTTCATCTACTACCCTAGCAGTGGTAGTAGCTTTCCCAAATAGGAAACCAAGTGGGTTATCCATATTGGAAACAAAGTAGCAAACAGAAATAAAAGCAAGACTCACAGTAGAAGTTTCCTTCACCAGTTCCACTCTTCAATAGCGCTTCACTCCCCGGCAACATCGCCAGAAAATAGCGTTGATGACCCACAAGTATAGAGGGTGTATCATAGTACTTTCAATAAATAGGAGTGTCTGTAAGGTTCCCAACCTTTAATAAGGTAGAGATCCCTGTGTTTACAATGCTAGTCCCTGGATCAATAGCTAGCATCCACAGTTAAGATGTAATATCAAGAAACAAAGATCATAATACAACTTTATAACCAGGAATAACATAATTTTATTACATCTTACATAGCTCATTTGGCTATTACATTACATTGCAGCAGAATATCTATAAGCTTGGGGTCCTTCATCTTCAAAGTACCACAGGCAGACATGTTGGTTGTAGACTTGTAATCCTAATCATTAAACTTCACTAACATCAATCAAACCTGCAACATACAAGTTACAGCCACAAGGGTCAATACATTTGAATTGTATTGGCAAGTGATACTATGATAGTATAGTGGAGTCTATCATCTATATGCATTTGGCTAAGTGGAGCTTAGGCTTGCTTTGCTCAAGATAGATTTTTCCTTACCATTTGAAAACACTAAGTTTTTGCTTGACAAAATAATCTTTCCCAAGGCATCTCCCAATCAAAGATTGAAGATCCTTTAACCCTTGTTCAACCACAATATTTTAACTTAGAAATTTGGATGATGAGATTCTTGATAGCTTCCATGTCTTGATGCTCAAACTGTCCTTTACCAGGGACATGGCTAAGTACTTAGATTTTACACTCTGTAGAGGTGGTGCACTTTCCCCACAAGACTTGGTTTCACCAAGACAAGATATTTTAGAAGCCTTTCCTTAGACCAAATGGACGCGTTCCAACCTATCATTCCCACTACCACCAACTGTCCAGATGGCTAAGTTCTAGCAACCTATATGATCCAGGCAGAGCCCATAATGCCAAGTGGTTGCACTTGAAGCTTCTCAACATTTTACATCTCAAAACTCTTTGTTCCTGGGTGGCAATCCACAAGTGTGAGACACAAGGTAAACCATAGCCATGGGCCTTGTGTAACCACTCAACCAAAAACCACCAATCAATTACCATTCCACCCAGGTGATTCATTAACTTAGTTGTTTTATTAAACAAAAACACAAGTCCTCAGACTTAGAAATTTTTCCATAGTGTGAATGTATATTCCACCCTTGTTTTCTATTAGCTAAGCTAAGATTGATAGTAGTAGGAATCTTAACTTAGGAAAATTTCTACTAAGGTTTCATCTACTAGGATTTCCCATAGCATGGCTTGTACTTAGCAAAATTCCATGCAAGTCCTACTTAGAAATAACACTAATGCATAGTGAAAATAATGGGACAAAGTATGAAGAATCACTTGCCTTTTTGGTAGAGGGTATAAGTTCACTCCTTGTCCTTGCAACAATCACACTCTTCAAGTCACTACAATTCAATCAAGCAAGGCACAAAATCAATCTACCAATCAAGCAAAACATCACATAAAATCATAAAGTCAAAGCAATGCATGCAAGCATGCCAAGCTTTGTTTTATTTGAAAAAGTGGTTCCTAATGGGTTATAAACATTTGAAAACACCTAATGGTCATTTTATAAAGTGGCAACGTCATTTGCAAAAGATTTCACTTCATAAACCATTTTCAAAACAAGGTATCATTTTATGTGGTGTAGAAATGTTTTTACTAAGGCATTAATATATAGGGTTCACAAAATTCATTTTCAAATCATAAAACTTGGTGTTTGGCGTCAGAGATTTTAAAACAAAACATTTCCCAAAGGTTTTCTTCTAAAACCATTTTTAATAAATAAACCATAATTTTATTTGACTAGAATTTGGTTTTAAATCCAAGTTTCATTCTTTTGTTTCACCAAACACATTTTTGAAACCACAAAGTGATTCCTAGGGTCAGTAGGTTCAAAACACACCATTTGCAAAAGATTTTATCCCCTAAATCATTTTTGAACAATTTTTACTTTCTAAACAAGCATACATATGTTTCTGCAAAAACAAACATTTTACCAGAAACTTTTTACTAAACAAATGGCATGGTTGGCTTGGGCTTGTTCCACTGATTCCATTGATATAAAATTTGCAAAATTTGGAAGTGTGGAACTAAAGTTATGCAATTTACAAAATTGGAAATCTAATAGATCAATTCTGTTCTAATTCAACTCAACAGAGACACGTGGCGTGTTTCTATTCGCTGATACCGCTTCGTCTGGATCACGCGTTGTAGGCCGTAGGATTAAACTAACATCGCACGGCGCAGATCGATCGATACCCCTTCGGCTAAGGTTCTATCGTGACCATGCGATTAAGATCTGACGGTGCTAAGCCTACTAGCCAGAGATGGGAGGAGGTGCGGTGGCTACTGGCGGCGGAGCGCTCAGGTGGTGGCGGTGCTGGCGAAGCAGGAAGCGAGAGAGGATGGGAATATGCTCACCGTGTTCACAACGTCATGGGGAATCTCAAGGTGTAGTCAGTTTGTCGAGGGGTGCTCTGGTCCGACGTGGATTGCTCACCGGAGTCCACACGGCGTCAGGCGTACTTTGGTCGTCGTTGTGGGCGAGGCTACAGGGTGTGCCGAAGCAGAGTAAAGGATGCGTTAGACGCGCATGGTACTAAGGAGCATGTGAGAATCACTGAATGGCATCGGGGCGGTCCGAGCTTACCAGGAAGACTCGCCGGTGTTGAGGCAGACGACGGCGATGTTCAGTTGTCGTCGTTGCCGACGCTCAGAGGCGCGCGTGAGCGAGCTGCGGATGCAGAAAGATGCGTAAGGGCCTGGGGAACTTGCCCGTGTGCTTGGGGTGGTAAGGGGCGATGCGGTGCTGCCGGAATTGGCCAAGAACCTCGTCGGAGAAGGCGGTGGTGCAGAAGAAATTGGAGACAGCCTGGGGGCAAGGAAGGTCTGGCGAGTGAGGGAGATCAGAGAGGGGAGAGGGATGCTTAAATGCGCGCGGTCACGGGGCTGATTCAACGCGTGGTTATGAGGAATCAAGCGTGCAGTTATTTGGCAGAAACGACGACGTGGTTTGGGGGAGAAGAGGTCGCGGCGGGTGAGGAAGAAAGCTCGGGTGTGGGGCCGTTTCGTCAGCGGAGTGAGAGAGGGGAGTTGGGGTCCACATGTCTGCGACTTAGTGGATTCAATCGCGAGTGTGAATCGTTTTCTGCGGGAGAGGGCAGTGGGCTAGCTGGGCTTAGTGGGCTAGGATAGTTGGGCTGGGCCGGCTGGGCTTGGTCTGATCTTTTTTTTGTTCTGATTCTTTTTTCCTTTTTCCAATTCAATTTCTGTTTTGAAAATCAATTCACAATTCAAACAACCAAAACAAATAAACTTCCACTAAACTTTATATTGAGTTTAGCTCTGTTTAACAACACAAACCAAAGTCCAAAAATAAAAAAATATTTTTATTTTAGGGTCCATTTATAATTAAATGAATAGACCTTAATCATTTAATTCAAATAGGATTTGTTTTATTAAAATCTTTATTTTTGAAATCTAAATATAAAACCCAAAAAAACTTCAGTAGGTTTTATTTGAAAATATAAGATACTTGGAAAACTTGTTTAAAATAATTTAACAAGTTTTGATGTTTTAATTAAAATGGTAAAACCTTTGTTTTAATAAAATTGGATATTATAAATCCTCATTATTTTATTTAAATAAACTTTTACTCTTTTAATCAAAGCAAAACATTTTATTTCAAAAGCTTGGCCAAGGTTTAATTTGGCTATATAAAATAATCCTTATTTATAAATCTACCTTTTCTTTTGAAAACCAAATCTTTTATTAAAGATCCAAAAATAGTAATTCCAAATATGTTTAACTTTATTGTTTATTTAACCTTTTAAATCCCTTTAGGATTTTATTTGATCCAAATAGGTTTTGAAAGTTTCCAATTGGATTCAAAAAGTTTCTTCTCACCCTGAAAATCAACAAAGTTTTATTTTATTCATTTATTTTTCACATTACAAGATTTGGAAAATCTTGGGATGTGACAGTGTCGATCCCAACGAGGAGCAGAAGGTGTTGACTAGTGGTTTGGATTAGGAATTCTCTGTAAATACTTAGCAAACGGATTTTTAGGTTTTTTTGATAATGCAAAGAAATAAAGTGCAAGTAAATAAAGACAACAAATAATTGCAGAAAGTGTGCCAATCCTTTCTTAGCAAAGGACAAGCCGGTTGTATTACTTATGAGGACTCTTGAGGACACATGGGAATACTATCAAGTGTTTTCACTTCATATAGTTGATTAATCTTATTTGGTTGGATAAGTGTTGTGTGGGTGAACCTATGCTAATGTACCGACCTTACTTGGACTAATTCATACTTGTGATTATACCCCTTGCAATTATCCTCAACTACAAGAAAGTAATTAAGATAAAAATCTAATCACAGCATTAAACTCTGAGATCCTACACTCC
This sequence comes from Avena longiglumis, assembly GCA_030063025.1. Classification (NCBI taxonomy): domain Eukaryota; kingdom Viridiplantae; phylum Streptophyta; class Magnoliopsida; order Poales; family Poaceae; genus Avena; species Avena longiglumis. The sequence continues at coordinate 445,727,404 of CP125974.1, read as the reverse complement.
CTTGTGCAAAGGTTTCCTAATGGGGGTTCAGGTTTCTGTCACTCCGGCAACCCCACAGTTAGTAGCCAAATACAAAATACATTCCCCTAGGCCCATAAATGGTGAAATATCATGTAGTAGACGTTCACATGACACCACTAGAAGAATAGCACCACAACTTAAATATCAAACCGTTGAATATTACTCAACATAATTCCACTACTAACAACATGACTTCTCCCATGTCCTCAAGAACTAAACGAACTAATCACAAGCCATCATATGGATCAAGATCAGAGATGATATAATGATGAATAACAATCTGAACATAAACAATGATTGAAAGGTTCCACTCAAAAGCATCAACAACAAAAGTAATCATCACCGGGAAAGTTTCCCCTAATAACTATGCAAGATTCAACCCAATTTTTAAAGCGGGATGGAGTGGTGATGATGGTGCTGGTGGAGATGGTGGTGAGGATGATGATGATGATACCGATGAAGTCTAGCTTGCTGATGGTATTGATGGAGACGATCTCCCCTCTCCGGGAAGGAATTTCCTCGACAGAAATCTACCTGCCAGAGAGCTCTTTCTCTCTCTGTAGTTTCCGCCCCGCAGAGGCGACGAAATCTTTCTGTGGTTGCTCCCTGATTATTAGGGTTTCGGGAGAAAGTTATAGGCGAACGGACGAAGCAAGAGATGGGCCAGGGTGGCCACACCCCTACTAGCGCGACCCAGGGTGGGCCTACGCCAGGGGGTGGTGTGGGCCTCCTGTGGCCCATCTTCGCCTCCCCTTCTGGCTTCCTTCGTCTTCCGAAAAAATAGGATTTTCCGTGTATTTTCTGGATTTTTTTTATCTTCGCGAATATTGCATCTAGACACCGCTTTTTCATTCAGAATCCTGACTCCGGCAATTCATCCTCCAAAAGTCATCCAACATGCAAAAATAGATGAAACAACATAAGTATCACCTCTTAATAAGAAATATATCAATGAATAACAGTAAATTATGATATAGAATAGTGATGCAAAATGGACGTATCACGTAGCATAAGATCGAGTCATTTAAATAGTTCACTTGCTATAAGCTTTCAATACATAGTAACCTAAATCCTTCGACCATGAGATCATGTTAATCACCATCACCGGATGGATGCTTTGATGACATCAAACACCACTTCGTAACTGGGTGGTTATAAAGGTCGCATTGAGTGTTCGGAAAGTATGTGTTGAGGCACATGGATCAAGAGTGGGATTTGTCCATCCATATGACAAATAGATATACTCTGGGACCTCTCGGTGGAATGTCATCCAGTTAGCTTGCAAGCATGTGACTGGCTCACAAGGGATCACATATCACAGGAACGAGTAAATAGTACTTACCGGTAATGAGGTGAACTAGGTATGCAAAGATACCGATGATCAGACCTCGAATAAGTAAAGTATCATGAGACAAAAGGAAATTGGTATCGTAAGTAAATGGTTCATTCGATCACGAAGTAATCGTAGAAATATGTGGGAGCCATATGAATTTCCAAATTCCTCTATTGGTTATTGATCGGAGAAGAGTCTTGGTCATGTCTGCGTAATTCATGAACCGTAAGGAGACACACTTAAGGATTTAATGTTGTTTAGTAGATATGGAATGTAAGTATGAAGACCGAATGTTGTTCAGAGTCTCGGATGGGATCTAGAATGGTCCAGAGAATAAGATTCATATAAGGAAAGTCCAATTCCGGAGTTCGGGAATGATTTCGGTCTTTTCACCGGAATGTTCTAGAAGGCTCTAGAAGGTTCACCAGACCAGAAGGGGAAGGGTACATGAATATGTCATAACTAAGTGGAATGATTGCATCATGTCCTAGGTCACTTGGCTGGGCGTTTAAAAGAAAGAAATTAAACTCCAAAAATTGAAAGTCAAAAGGCAAGTTTGAAAATTCAAACTAGGACAATGTTTCCTGGTGGAGGAAGGAGAGAATCCTTCTCTCCCTCTACCACGCGCCTAGAAGGAGAGGGAGTTGGGGAAGGATTTAAACTCCCCTCTCCCTAGCTTCCCCTCCCTCTCATAAATATGGGGGAGGGGGTGCCCCCCAAAGAACACAACAAGCCCCACCCCACCTAGTTGCCTGCCGCCGCCGCACCGCAGTTGCCGCCCATGCTACCGCCAGCCCACCTCCTCCTCTTCGGCTTATAAACCCTAGACACCGGGGAAACCCTACTACTCCACCATAACCTGCTCCGGCTTAAGGCGAATCCCTACGGGATTTCCCCTCTAACTCCTACACCATGCCATCGTGTTGCCGGAATCGCGAGGAGAGAACTACAACCTCCGCTGCCTGCCGGAACAAGGGAGAGGAGGGTCTTCATCGAGTACCGAGCGTGTGACCGACCGTGGGAGCACTGCCGGAACACGGCGCCGGAAGGATCGTCTTCGCGATCTTGAGATCGGCAAGTGAACGACTATATCACCCACGAGAATCTGCTCTCGTTAACCGCTTTGGAATCTTCGAGGGGGAGTATTCTAATCGACTCATTGCTACAATCTAGTAGATAGATCTTGGCTTGTGTGTGTTCATGCGGTAGAATTTTTTTATTTTCCATGCTATGAACCCCTACAGTGGTATCAGAGTCGTGTCTATACGTATATCCGTTGCATGAGTAGAACACAATGGTTATTGTGGGCGGTGGTGCTTTTATTATCAATTTCTTTTGTGTACTTGCATCTTGCGGTATAGTGGGATTAAGTGGCCCGGGCTAACCTTACATGACATTGTTCATGATACTTGCTCCACACTCAACATGCAACTTGTATTGCATAAGTGGCTTTGCGGGTGCTTGTCTTTCCCATCATAGTAAAGATTCAATTTACAACGGGCACTTGATAGTTCAAGCATCAAAGTTGTGGGTCTTGTTCGTAAGTTAGAACGGTACTTATTGAAAACCCCAAACCACGTAAAATATGCAAAGAAAATTAGAGGCGTCTAACTTTGTTTTGCAGGGGTGTGTTGTGATGTGATATGTCCGTGATTGTGATTATATATGATGTATGCAATGTTCCTTATTATAAGTCGGCAACCTGCATGAGCCTTATGGTTGTCTTTTAATTTCGTTAAGACCTGCGTGTCTATTATTAAAAGTAGTTGTAATAGTTGATGCTGGTGGACTACAACCATGGAGCGGTGCCATTGACCTTGACGCCACGCCGGTGATGATGGAGATCATGTTCGTGCTTGAAGATGGAGATCCGAAGCACAAGAAGAAAGGCCATATCATATCACATATTTTGAATTGCATGTGATGTTAATCCTTTTATGCATCTTGTATTGCTTAGTTCATGACGGTAGCATTATAAGATGATCCCTCTCACAAAAATATCAAGTTATAATGTGTTCGTCCTTAGTAGGCACCGTTGCTAAGACTCGTTGTTTTGAAGCACCACGTGATGATCGGGTGTGTTAGAGTCTGCGAGTGTATACAATGGGAGAAAGCCAGATTTGATCATGCAGAAACTAAGGTTAAATCTTGACTAGCCTAGCATGTACATACATGGTCTCGAAACACGGAATACCGAAAGGTAAAGCATGAGTCATATAGATGATATGATGAATATGATGATTGTTTGCCTTTGAAAATACATCATATCTCATGATGATCGGACTTGGTGTAGTGGATTTGGTTCGTGTGATCACTAAAACAATGTGAGGCATATTGTTTTGAGTGAGAGTTCAATAGTAATATGATTAAAAGTTGAACACTATTTATCATAAATTAAATCAAAGTGAATTTGCATAGTTATTGTAGTCATTGGCATCCGTTTACCACCTTGCGCTTAGTTATAATTGAGATAATAGAACTATAGAATTCTGGTTAGTTACTTTATGAACTAGTATCGTATTGTTTTGAAGTGTTAATCTAATGTTTAGAAGTCCTATTGCAAACTTTCAGTAAGTTCCGATTACTCCGTGAAGTTTAATAATTGGTATTAAATCAAGAGTAACAATTCCAGTGTTAGTATATTAGTATCATGTTTGTCTCCATGATTCTTGATATTTAAAAGATCGTTTTAATATCAAGGTAATCTAGGAGAGGAAAGAGTTTTTCAGAAACCATCATGCATGGAAGATATTTGATATCTGAAACAAATTTTTGGTTGCAACATGATGGAGTATAATATGGCTAGATTTGTGTTCTCATATTTGATGAGAATTTAAAAAAGGTGGGAGACACTAGTCGTCCCAATCCTCCAAAAGGTTTTGGAGACCAACATTATACTCGCGATTCACCATTATAAGCTAAAGTAGCTTGATCATGAATATTAGATGTACATAAAAATTTTACTACACTAAAAGATTACTAAAGAATGGAATTTGAAAGAACACCAAGCATTTGATGATGGTGATCTACTTCAAAGTGCAAGTCCAAAGACATTGGTATTTAACTATACACGCTTTGGACTATGTGTCATGAGTATGGCGCCACTGTTGATAGATTCTTTAGAAAGGATAAAGAAATGCTGAAAGATAAATCTAAGAAATATATGACAGAAAAGAAAAGACTAGAATTGTTCGGCTTAGGTATATAGAAACTATACATGTTATGGCTATATTCTTTGCTTGTTACACAATGTGGTTCTTAAGTATTGGATACTGAATTTGTTGGTGTGAATCGTCATACGAAACAACACAATTCATGAACTGCAATGGCCTAAGTAACTAGCAAGAGAATATGTGATGATGTTCATCGAGAACAAATAAAGTGTTGATGTGTTTCTCGTTGACATAAAATCTTGCCTTCAAGATTTGTATTATCAGGTATTATGAGAACAAAATGGTTGTTCAAATAATTGCCATAATCCATAAAAGATGGATGATTTACAAATCGCGTTGGATAAATCACACCCATAAAACAAGTGCTAAAAATGTCGAAATAAAATTGATTGAAATATCACTTAGGAAGTGACATCGCCGTTTAAATTATATTGGAAAGAAAAAATGAAGAAACTCCATGTGGATGGAATTTTGGAGTCTTTTGATTTCGATCAAATGACTCTTGTGAAACTTTCCTAGAGATAATTAAAACTTCGTTCATAGGCCAAAAGTGAATGAATGACTAGCTTATTGGACCTTGTACATATAGATGTATGAAGCTCATTATGTGTAGTCGAGAGTGATGGATTTCAACTTCATATGCTTTCTCCGAAAATTTAAGTGAATATATGAATATTTACTTAATAAGGATGAAGTGTGAAACATTTGAAAGGTTTGAAGACTTTCAAGATGAAGTGCAAAATCAATGTAACAAGAAAATAAAGATTTTATGATAGGATCATAAAGGAAGATATTTGAGTTACAAGTTTATCATAACACCTAAGATTTGAGGAATCGTTCCATGGATTTGCGTTTCCCGAAACACCATATGAGTATGGAATAATCGAGATATGTAATAAAACCTTGTTTGACATGGTAAGATCAAAGGTGTCATTTATAAAACTGCCATTATATTTTAAATATTATAAGCTTTAGTGACTACCGCTTTTTCACTGAAAAGAGCTTCATCATGATCAGTTGAAATGACACCATATAAAGTTATGGTTTGGGATAAAACCTAAGTTGTCCTTTCTTAAACATTGGTATGCTATGAATAAGTAAGATGTTTACAACCAAAGTCGGATGAGCGTGTCTTTATAGGTTATTTCGAATAATCGTTGAGTATTCCTCCATAACACCTGAGACAAAAGTGTTTGTCACTTAGAACGTCAAGTTTCTTTAAGAAGAAATTTTTTGTGAAAAGGTTAAGTGGGAGGACAATAGAACTTTGATAAGGTTAAGAGAACCTTAGCTATATGTGCAAAGTTTCGCAGCACAAGAAAGCGTTCTGGAGGCAGCAACAACGCTCATGGCTCACGTTCCTCAAAGGTTGTGGTCATGGAGGTCTAAGTTCCTATTGAGCAAAAGTAGGTCTGGTAAACAATCAAATACCAAGATTTGAGAGTTAGATCATTATTTGAAAATGATGAACTGACTACATGCAAATAAGCGATGATGGGACCTGACTCCATCAAAATGGCTTGAAGCCATAGAATCCATGATAGTTCCATACACGAGAAATCAAGATTTGAACTTGGAAGACCCTCTGGAAAGGTGTAAGACTTGACAGTCGTGTTTAGATCTATAAAGAAATAGGCATGGATGTTTTACATCTATTAAATAGTCGGCATGTTGGTAAAGAGTTCACAACAATGTTCAAAGGTTGACTATGATAATATGATCTTTCATAACAATATTTAGTCTAGACGGATTAATGTAGCAACCGCTACATATAATTCTATTATATGGTAGATGAACAAACAAAACAAAGTTCTTTTAATAGAATTGTTACCTAGTACGTGTACTTAACACGATCCAAAGGTTTTTGTTAGTTTAAATGATGCTAAAAGCGTATGCAAACTTCAATGGTTGAAATAAGCATAGCGGAGTTGGAATCTTCACTATGATGAAACTGTTAACAGAGTTTAATCTCATCAGAGATGATTAAGATGCTTACATTTGCAAGAAATTTAGTGGGAGCGCTAAGACATATTTCTAATACATTATGTGGAAGACATATTGTTGATTGGAAATGATGTATCTTTTGTTAACACAAGTTAAGAATTTAATTTTGATGAAAGACTAAGGAAAAACCCGAAAGTTTGGCATCAATATCTATATGGATAGATTGAGACGCTAATATGGTTGTGCCAAATGTACATAGATGAGATATTGATGAGTTCAATATGGAAATGACAATAAATTTTCTTGCCACACAGAAAGGATTAAATCAAAATTCAAGTGTATCGACACTTGGCATAAGTGAAACAAAGATTCAAGTATTTTGATACTTGATGATTGAAATAACAAAGAGAGTTTATCAATCAAACTATGATATGTATACATCTAGATATGTCATATACTCTAAATAATATGAGCATATACCAGAATTATTCATAAGATGATCATTGGCCGATAGTAAGGATATTCTTATGATCTTTTGGAAGAATTAAGAATATTAATTTTTTAGAAGTGACAAATAGATGGTTAGTTCATTGTAAAGTATTACATTGATACTAGTTTTGTCACAAAGTATAGATTAAGTTTATCTCAATACAAACTAAGGGTGGCAAAATATAATGGAAAGTAAGTTCCATAATGGATTTGGATGAGTTCCAAAGTTAAGACATTGTGAGAGATACTAAAACAAAAGGCTAAGTATATGGCTGCTATTATATCAACAAAAGAGGGCATTTGTGTCAAGTAGTTTGTTATCAAACTAGGTGTGGGGATAGTACTATGAATATATATTGTGTAACAATATTATCAACATGTTCAACCCCAAGGAACTAAAGGTCTCACCAAAGGACCAAATTTATACAAATCCATCTCATTAGATAATGAGTAATGCATAGAGACACAAAGACATACAATTACACACGGACCTAAAAGAGTCAGATCCAAAGATCAGTTGACGCAATAGTGTACATACAACACCGGAAAGCCATATGTGTGTAATATACAAAGGTTTGAAACTAGATTATTGACTCTAGTGCAAGTGGGAGACTGTTGGAGATATGCCCAATAGGCAATAATAAAGTGGTTATTATCATACTTCAGGCTTATGATAAATGTTTACATGCCATGCGATAATTGTACTAACCGGAAACATTAATACTTGTGTGATTTCTAAACATGTAAGAGTCCCTAGTAAAGCCTCTTGTTAAACTAGCTTGTTGGTTAATATATGATCATGGTTTCCTGATCATGAACATTGAGATGTTATTAAAAACAAGGTCATATCATTAGGAGAATGACGTTATGTATATACTCCTATAGTTAAGCATAGTATAAGATCAAGTCATTTAAATAGTTCACTTGCTATAAGCTTTCAATACATAGTAACCTAAATCATTCGACCCCGAGATCATGTTAATCACCATCACCGGATGGATGCTTTGATGACATCAAACACCACTTCGTAACTGGGTGGTTATAAAGGTGGCATTGAGTGTTCGAAAAGTATGTGTTGAGGCACATGGATCAAGAGTGGGATTTGTCCATCCATATGACAGATAGATATACTCTAGGCCCTCTCAGTGGAATGTCATCCAATTAGCTTTAAAATATGTGACTGGCTCACAAGGGATCACATATCATAGGAACGAGTAAAGAGTACTTATCGGTAACGAGGTTGAACTAGGTATGCAGAGACACCGACGATCAGACCTCGGATAAGTAAAGTATCGCGAGACAAAAGGAAATTGGTATCGTATGTAAATGGTTCATTCGATAACGAAGTAATCGTAGAAATATGTGGGAGCCATATGAATTTCCAGATTCCTCTATTGGTTCTTGATCGAAGAAGAGTCTTGGTCATGTCTGCATAATTCACGAACCATAGGGAGACAAACTTAAGGATTCGATGTTGTTTAGTAGATATGGAATGTAAGTAGGAAGACCGAATGTTGTTCGGAGTCTCGGATGGGATCTGGGATATCACGAGGATATCCGGAATGGTCCGGAGAATAAGATTCATATAAGGAAAGTCCAATTCCAGAGTTCGGGAATGATTTTGGTGTTTTCACCGGAATGTTCTAGAAGGCACTAGAAGGTTCAGCGAACCGGAAGGGTAAGGGTACATGAATGTGTCATGACTAAGTAGAGTGATTGCATCATGTCCTAGGTCACTTGGCTGGGCGTTTAAAGAAAGAAATTAAACTCCAAAAATTGAAAGTCAAAAGGCAAGTTTGAAAAGTAAAACTGGGACAATGTTTCCTGTGGAGGAAGGAGAGAATCGTTCTCTCCCTCTACCATGCGCCTAGAAGGAGAGGGAGTTGGGGAAGGATTCAAACTCCCCTCTCCCTAGCTGCCCCTCCCTCTCATAAATAGAGGGGAGGGGGTGCCCCCCAAAGAACACAACAAGCCCCACCCCACCTAGCTGCCGCCCACCGTCGCCACGCCGCCGTCGACATGCGCTGCTGCCGCACCTCCGTTGCTGCCTTAGCCTCCGCCGGCCCACCTCCTCCTCTCTGGCTTCTAAACCCTAGACTCCGGGGAAACCCTACTACTCCACCATAACCCGCTCCGGCTTAAGGCGAAGCCCTGCGGGATTTCCCCTCTAACTCTGACACCACGCTGTCGTGCTGCCGGAATCGCGAGGAGAGAACTACAACCTCCACTGCATGCTGAACAAGGGACAGGAAGGTCTTCATCGAGTATCGAACGTGTGACCGACTATGGGAGCGCTGCCGGAACGCGGCGCCGGAAGGATCGTCTTCGTGATCTTGGGATCGTCCAGTGAATGACTACATCACCCATGAGAATCTGCTCTCGTTAACCACTTTGGAATCTTCAAGGGTGAGTATTCTAATCGACTCGTTGCTACAATCTAGTAGATAGATCTTGGCTTGTGTGTGTTCATGCGGTAGAATTTTTTTTGTTTTCCATGCTACGAACCCCTAAAATATATACACTTCCCTTCTGAGTCCAACGTGCCCCCATGCCCGTAAAACTAATTCTTTGCACATTCGATCCAATCGGTTGTCTCTGGGATGACCTCTTTAGCACGCAGATCATCCTCAACTTTCTTCCACTTAGGAATGGCCATGTAGCCACCTTGCCCCATAGTATGGTGATACTTCTTGTTAGCAGCATTTAGCTTATTCATTTCAGACATTTTGTTAGCTACCGTTGTCTCTTGTAATCCACAAACTCATCCCATAATGGTTTTAAATTCTGATACTAAACCTGCTTGAAATCCAAAGTATTATTATTCACGACATAGTCAAGGTGCAATCTTTTCTTCCAATTGGTGAATTGCTGGGCCATCTTCTTAAGAGCCCACTCCCTAACCTTCTTCTGGGTGGCAGCGGCATGTTGGTTGGCCTCCTCATCTGTATTACCCGCATTTGGATCCACCTCTACAGTCGGTAGGGTGAAATTAAGTATGAGCCTCCTCCAAAGTAAATCTTTGGCTTTGTCCAGGACATATTAAAAGCTTATCTTCTTCCATATCAATAGGCTTTTTCCAAGTGTGCATGGTGATTGGGACAAAGTCCCTAACGATTACTCCGCATTGTGGCACAAATTTGTTTGCGACAAGAAGGGGAGCTGTCGGTTTGCCATCGTCAGCGACTTCTTCGATCTTGTATCTCTCATGGTCTTCCAACTTTTTGGTTGGGCCTCACTTGCTCTCTGTAGTAGATTTTATCGATCCGAAGGGCTAAAAGAAGAAAGATCGTTAATATATGTATATAGACAGCAAAGGATTAATTAATTAATATTACATGCACCTCGCTGGAGTTTGTAATATTCAATGTTCCTAAGGAGCGGTCGTCTTCTCCCTCACAAAAGGCATCACCTTCTCCCTCAACAAAGCTGAAGTCTTCTCCCTCAATGAAGTCGTCTCTTCCCGCAAAAAGAGGATCACCCTCACCGAAGTTGTTTAGAAACATCGATACATCTATATTTTCTTCCCCGCGGATCATACCTTGGATCAACTCTTTCTTTTCTTCATCTCTGTTGTGTGGTTCCATATTTTCTGCATAAGTGGAAAAGCAAATAAGTCAAAGCGGCTAAGGGAGGAGGTTAGGTAGGCGAGATTTGAGGGGCTAGGGCCGGGTGCCGAGAGATATAGACCCTAATTCGGAGAAATCCTAATATATACATAGACAATAATAAAAATGAATTTACAATATTTACAATAATAAAAATCAACAAAAATCAATATTCCGGAGTTCCGAGGGGTGTAAACCCTAGTTCGGAGAAACCTCAGATGCATATGAGAGGGTTCACTTTGTTATCTAATTAACCTTGTCATGTAAATTGTTTAACAATGCATCACTATATCTTTAAAATATAGATCTCATTTTTCTGAACATTTTGATATATTATACATATTTTTCCGACTTATAATGAATTACTTATGAATTTTACCAGAATTAAATCATTTCTAAAATTATTAAACCAATTTAGAAATGTGTTATTGCGTCATAATGACATCGACTCGGGGTGGGGTTTATTTTTTACCAGTGCAGAGTCTATCCACTAGGCTGACATGTGGGCCAGGGGCAAGGCTGACCTGTGGGGCAGGGCCAGGGGTAGGCTGACCTGTGGGCCAGGGCCATGGCCACCTCGGTGCCCGTTTGGCCTGCCGATGAGCATGGTCAGGAGGTGTCCGGCGACGTGGCTAGAGGGCACGGGAGAGGGCGTGCACGGGCTTGTTCGAAAGAGGGTGTCGAGGCGAACCTAACTATGATGGCACCGCCCGGATTTGGTCACCGAAATATGGCACGCGACGACACGCGAGCGGCGGTGGACGGTGGCACGCGACACGGGAGAAGGACAAAGCGAGAGGGGACGAAAGAAGCGGTCCAGGAGATTAATAAGCTCACCCTCGACGCGTGTGTAGCCTTGGCGGGGATGGAGGAGATCGGCATCAATGGTGATGGCGACGGCGGAGCTCGTCGGTGACGGGAAAGACGCGGTCGATTCCAGTCGCGCGTCTTCGATTCCTTCGGCGAGGAGGAAAAACACAGCGAGGCAGCGCGTGGAGGCCAGCGGCGAGGCGACAGTTGGGTAGCCTGACAGCGTCCCATCGAGCTTGTCCTTGCGGCGGTGGCATCTCTGTTGCGGGTGAGTGAAAGAGGAACGAGGAAGAAGGACAAGGGGCACGTGCGCGGTTAACTAGTAGGACTAAAGGGTCATACGTACCGGTTGGTGGCTCCAACCGGGACGTATGCTCCACCCTTTTGTCCCGGTTGGTGCCACCAACTGGGACTAATGGAAAAATTCAGGCTGAGCCCAAGCGGCGCGCGCAGGGGCCTTTAGTTCCGGTTGGTGGCTCCAACCGGGACTAAAGGTCCTGTTTTCAAAGTTTTCACAATTTATCTCTGAGTTCCCGCCTTGTTTTTTATTTAGGGGTTTAAATTTCTAATGTTTTTTAGATGATAATTAATTTGGAATATTAAAAACTTTAAACATAAAAAGTGTTTGAATTTGAATAACTAATTCAAAACCATTTTCTATTTTTAAAAATAATTGATGGAACTATTTAAACTATTAACCATTTTAAAATAAAAATGACTTAACTAATAGTTTTTGCATATTAATTTCGAATATTAAAAAACTTTAAACATAAAAAATGTTTGAATTTGAATAACTAATTCAAAACCATTTTCTGTTTTTAAAAATAATTGATGTAAGTGTTTAAACTATTGACCATTTTAAATTAAAAATGAATTAATTAATATGTTTTGCATATTAATTTGTAATATTAAAAATCTTTAAACATAACAGTGTTTGAATTTGAATAACTAATTCAAAACCATTTTTTGTTTTTCAAAATAATTAATGTAACTATTTAAACCATTAAACATTTTGAATTAAAAATGACTTAACTTATATTTTTTGCATATTAATTTGGAATTAAAAAACTTTAAACATAAAGTGTTTGAATTTGAATAACTAATTCAAAACTATTTTCTATTATTAAAAATAATTGATGTAACTGTGTATGGCTCTGTGGCAGCTGTGGGTACCGCAGGCGAGTTTGGTCTCCCCCGGCGATGTAGCGCATCACGCCGATGATAGTCCGGTTCGCCCACCACAGGAGGCGGCCGACTTTGTTGTGGTTCACCGGGGAAGGGCTGTCACCCTCGTACCTGGCGAGTTGTCTTTCCCGCCGGTTAGCAAAGAAGGCATTCCAGGTGTCATAGTTGTTGGGATCCCACTGGGGATCCATTCGTTGCTCCGATGTGAGCTCGTGGTAGAAGTGGTTCGTGAAGGACGCCTGGCGTGCGGAACCTCGAGAGACAGGAACCCATCCAGCGCTAAGCATCTAGCCGGCGGCCGGCTGGTAGCCCGGCGGACAAGGGCAGCTGGAGGCGCACAACGCATTGGTCTCCTCGAGGGTCATAATTTCCCAGTATGCGCTATCCATTGTTGTGAGAGATGAAGGTGTGGATGTGTGGATATCCATGGTGTGGACGGCCTAGATATAGAGGGAAAGGGTGGGAAAACTTGGTGGAAAGCGGTGGGAAATGGCGGGAAATATCTTTAGTCCCGGTTAGTGCCTACAACCAGGACTAAAAGCTCCGGTCAGAGGGAAAGGGCGGGAAATGGCGGGAAGCGGTGGGAAATGGCGGGAAATATCTTTTGACCCGGTTAATGCCTATAACCGAGACTAAAATCTCCGGTTAGAGGGAAAGGGCGGGAAGCGGTCAATCGTATTAAAGTTTCACATTTATCAAAAATACAAAACCCTTCGCTTGCTGTCATGTTATGTGTTATAGTTGCAAGGAAAAATATTAAACTTTGAAAATTGCAAACATCATAAAATATCCTTCACAAAATGAGCTATCATGTCTCATGGCATTTAGGTTCACAATATGCGGCCGACCGGCCAGACATGAACTAGAGGTACACAATATGAGGCCATGTACTTCTAGGCGTATGTTCCTTCCTTATGATCGCTTCGGACGTAACCATGGAGAATCTTCTTTACTTAATGGAATGCTTGGGTTAGTTTTCACTGTGAAGGGCGGAATTTCATCAAACTTATTATAATCTTCTGACATGTCTCTCTTCTCCTTGATTCCCACAATGTTTCTTTTCCCTGAAAGAACTATGTGACGCTTTGGCTCATCATATGATGTATTTTTTGCTTATTTTTTATTTTTTCGGTCTGGAGGACATGTCCTTCACATAGAAAACCTAAGACACATCATTGTCTAGGACGAATGGTTCATCTCTATAACCAAGATTGTTGAGATACACTATTGTCATTCCGTACAACTGGTCTATCTTTACCCCTTCCCCATTCAGGTTGACCCATTTGCAGCGAAACAAACGGACCTTAAAAGAGACTCCATAGTCAAGTTCCCATATCTCCTCTATGTAACCATAATATGTGTTCTTTTGCCCATTCTCGTCTGTTGCATCAAAGCGAACACCACTGTTTTGGTTGATGCCCTTTTTATCTTGGGCGATCGTGTAGAATGTATTCCCATTTATTTCATATCCTTGGAAATTCAATATAGTAGAAGATGGTGACGCGGCCAACAAGTATAGCTGATCTCCAACAGTGGTGTCATTCAAGAAATGTGTCCGCATACAACCGCCGAAAGACTTCTGATGTCTATGCACTTCTATTCTTGTAGACAGTTGTTGGGCCTCCAAGTGCAGAGGTTTGTAGAACAGCAGCAAGTTTCCCTTAAGGGGATTACCCAAGGTTTATCGAACTCAGGGAGGAAGTGGTCAAAGGTATTCCCTCTCAAGCAACCCTGCAATCAAGATACAAGAAGTCTCTTGTGTCCCCAACACACCCAATATAGGTGCACTAGTTCGGCGAAGAGATAGTGAAATACAAGTGGTAACGGTGCCAGAAAAGATCTAATGGCGTGGAGGAACAAACTAAAGGCAAACTGAAGGAAGCAAGCAACATGCAACAGATCTAGTAGCAAACAGTGTTTCAATGTTTAGAAACAAGGCCTAGGTATCATACTTTCACTAGTGAACACTCTCTCATATAAATATCCTCTCTTCATGATACAACTCTTAACTACTCTCCGGTTGGACACTCTAATCCACGGTAGGGCCTTCCCCAATCTAGATAACCCCACACTGTCACCTTGAGCGCTAGATGGTTCCAACAAACACCACAATTTCATAGAGACATCCAACTCCAAATATAACTCATAACAAATATTCAATCTAGCCAAAGTGCTACACACGGTATGCACGCTGTCACTTTCACACATGTGGGGAAAAGCATAGATCTATTAAAGAACAAAGAGTATTTATGTAGACTCAAACCTAAGTGCCACCATGGCATGCACGCTGTCACTTTCACACACATGGGGAGAGCAGCGATCTAATGAAGCACTTGAGTAGCAAGGTAGATCTACTTGATTACAAAGCTCATGACCACAAGATCATGCATAGAGAGAGAGATGAACACATAGCTACCGGTAGAGCCCTTAGCCTCGAGGAAGAACTACTCCCTCCTCATCATGGGAATCAGCAACGGTGATGAAGATGGCGATGGAGATCGATGGAGATGGCTCCAGGGGCACTTCCCCGTCCCGACAGGGTGCTAGAATAGAGACTTTCTGTCCCCCGAATCTCCCTTTCGGTGGCGGCGGCGCTACGGAGGTTTTCGTGGATTTCTTCTGGATTGTTTAGGTTTTTCCCATCGGAGGCTTCTTATGGGCGCAGGAATCAAGGTCGGTAGGGGGCCAGGGGGCCCACACCCCCTCCAGGCGCCTCCAAGGCTTGCCCACGCCTAGGGGGTTTGTCCACCATGTGTCCCCCCTCCGGCTCTGCTTCGTGGTTCCGTGTTGCTCCGAGAAAAATAATAACTTTGGCTTTTGTCCCGTCCAATTCCAAGAATATTGATTTTTTACCTTTCTGGAACCAAAAACAGAAGAAAACAAGCAACTGGCACTGTGGCATCTTGTTAATAGGTTAGTTCCAGAAAATATATAAAAACACGTCAAAGTATAGATAAAGCAAATAAAAGTAGATACAAAACAAGCATGGAGCATAAAAAATTATAGATACGTTTCCGACGTATCAAGCATCCCCAAGATTAACTCCTGCTCGTCCTCGAGTAGGTAAGTGATAAAAAGAATAATTTTTGAGGTGACATGCACCTTCACAATAAAGATCTAACCATTTGCAAGCATTGAAAGCTGGGATCAAAGAACTCAAAACATGTGCATGCAAGATGGAGTTCTAACAATAGTACATAGTAACTATGCATGCAACATGGAAGGCTACAAACAAAGATCATGAATAGCATGCATTAAAAAATGTTTGTTTGTTTCACATACAGAAAACATAGCATAGTTGCATTCAGCTTGTCCCTCATAGAGTAGAAAATAGATGCACAGGACACCTTCAAAGTTCACAAGGGTGACTAGAAACAAATAGCACAAGAACAAGTAGTATCACAATATGCATCAATCAATAAGCTTTGGAACAGTGCACACAGAATGACAACTATGCTCTCTTATTGGTGCCTAAAAGTAGAAGGTGGAGACTCAATAGTGGTGGAAGAAAAGCCTTTTATAAAGGAAGCAGGGATTTCAAGTTTCAAAAAGAGGTTCCAAAAATTATGGCACTTGTTAGCTTTTAGCCCTCATTTCCCCTATCATAAGCATCTTGAAGTGGTTAAGGTTAAAGTGGCAAAGCTGGAGTATATGCTTGACGAAGTATAAGTTGGCAATCTCAATCCCCTTGAATACGAGGGCCACACCTCATGCATACTCAACTTTGGGTCCAGGTAAGTTCTTGTCATTATAAGTATTTGCATATCATTGAGAACCTCCAACGGGGTACCCCTTTCACATGGTACAGGAGCTTTCCCATAACCAAAATGACAAGGCAAGCAGACAATGAGCATATCAGCAATCTTTTTATTTACCATATGCATAGCTTTTTATTGAGGATGCTTCATAGATAGCTCACTATGGTGATGCTGCAAGTTTCCACCATGATTAGGAATGGCTTAGGCTAGCGGCCCAGGAGTTTATCTAACACAGAATACAAACTCTATGGACTTACAAGTTCCCTATTTATTTCACACCAGTGACATCCATAGATAAAAGAACATGATATCAACTAAGTACAACAAGGTACAAGTGCAATGTTGAAAACATTCCCCGTGAGAGCACGGTTCTGCTAATTCCAACTTATAAGTGCGAGCATATACAACAAAGTTGTGTAAGATCCCACCTTTATAAAGGTAAAGATCCATGTGATTGCAATGCTAGTCCCTGGATCAATTGCTAGCATCCACAGTTTAAGATGAAGTACACAGAAACAAAGGTCATTATTACATCGTCATTCCAGAGATAACATAGTCTTTTACAACTCCATAGCCATAGGCTAGTACAAGAATTTAACTTAACAATAAAAATAAAAGTCTTCATCTTCATGTGCCACAGGCAAGCATGTTGAGTGTAGACTAATAACCCCTAATCATCATCAGAGTAACCTGCAACATCACAAGTTACATCCACAGTGGGTCAATACATTGGAATAGTATTGGCAAGTGTAAGATCCCTCCTTTGTAAAGGAAAAGGATCCCTGTGATTACAATGCTAGTCCCTGGATCATTTCTAGCATCCACAGTTTAAGATGAAGTACACAGATACAAAGGTCATTTATTACATCCATTCCAGAGATAAAACATAGTCTTTACAACTCAAGGCCATAGGCCTAATACAAGAGTTTGGAATAAGTAAATAAATATAAGTCTTCATCTTCATGTGCCACAGGCAAACATGTTGAGTGTAGACTCATGACACCTAATCCTCATCAGAGTAACCTGCAACATCACAAGTTACAGCCACAGTGGGTCAATACTTTGGAATAGTATTGGCAAGTGATACCTTAGTAAATTTTAAGTGGACTATATTACTATATGCAATTTGGCTAAGTGTAGCTTGGCTTGCTTTGATCAAAATAGGTCTTTCCTATTAGTTGAAAACACTAAGTTTTTCTTTGTCAAAACATTTCCCAAGAAACCATCAATAGACATTGAGGTCCTTCACCCTTGTTCACCCACAAATTTTTACTTAGAAGTTGGAGTGATGAGATTCTTGATAGCTTCCATGTCTTGATGCTCAAGTTGTCCATTGCCATGGACTTGGCTAAGTACTTAGATTTTTCCCTCTGCAGAGGTTGTGCACTTTCCCCACCAGACTTGGTTTCCCAAGACAGGAACTTTCAGAAGCCTTTCCTTAGACCAAATGGACGCGCTCCAACCTATCATTCCCACTACCACCAACTGTCCAAATGGCTAAGTTCTAGCAACTTATGTGATCCAGGCAGAGCCCATATTGCCAAGTGGCTGCACTATAAGCTTCTCAACACTTGTCCTCTAAAATCCCTTTGTTCCTGGGTGGCATACTGTTGGAGATATGCCCTAGAGGCAATAATAAATGTAGTTATTATTATACTTTGTGTTTATGATAAATGTTTACATTCATGATATAATAGTATTAACAAGGAAACATTGATACTTGTGTGATTTGTAAACTTAATTTGAAGTCCCTAGTATAGCCTCTATACATCACTAGCTTGTTGGTTGATAAATGATTGTGGTTTCCCTATCATGAACATTGAGATGTTATCAACAACAAGATCATATCGTTAGGAGAATGATATGGTGGACATACTCCTATAGATAAGCGTAGCATAAAGATCAAGTCATTTCAATAGTTCAATTGCTATATGCTTTCTGATACATAGTAACCTAATTCCTTCGACCATGAGATCATGCATATCACCTTTACCGGATGGATGCTTTGATAACATCAAACACCACACCGAATCGGGTGGCTATAAAGGTGGCATTGAGTGTTCGGAAAGTATTGGTTGAAACACATGGATCAAGAGTGGGATTTGTCCATCCATATGACGGATAGATATACTCTAGGCCCTCTCGGTGGAATGTCATCCAATTAGCTTGCAAGCATGTGGTGGCTCACAAAGGATCACATATCACGAACGAGAAAAGAGTACTTATCGAACGAGGTTGAACTAGGTATGCGGAGATACCGACGATCATAACCTCGGATAAGTAAACTATCGTGAGACAAAGGGAAATTGGTATCGTATGTAAGTGGTTCATTCGATCGAAGTAATCGTAGAAATATGTGGGAGCCATATGAATTTCAGATTCCTCTATTGGTTATTGTTGGAGAAGTGTCTCGATCATGTCCGCATAATTCACGAACCGTAGGGAGACACACTTAAGGATTGACGTTGTTTGAGTAGTTATGGTATTATGAGAAAGAGACCGAATGTTGTTCGAGTCTCGATGGGATCCGGATATCACGAGGTGATCCGGAATGGTCCGAGAATAAGATTCATATAAGGAAAGTCCCGTTTGAGTTCGGGAATGATTCCTGTTTTTCATGGAATGTTCTAGAAGGTTCGGAATGTCAAGACCGGAGGGGAAGGGGTACATGAATGTGTCATTGCATATTGGAATGATTGCATCATGTACTAAGTGTTCTCGCTGTTCCAAATAAAGGATTAAATTGAATCCCAAACTGAAAAGTCAAACGGCCAGTTTGAAAGTCAAACGGCTAAAACAGGAAAGTGAGGGAAAGAGGAAAGAAGGGGGCAAACCGAGTTGGGGAGGGAGACCCTGCTCCAACCGGCCCGCCACCTCCAAGCCGAGTTGGGGAGGGACTCCCCTCCCTCCCCTGGCGCGCCGGCCCCTCCACCTATAAAAGGAGGGGCAGGGCTCCCTCCTCTAGACACACAAGTTCCTATCCTCTAATCTAAACCCTAGCCAAAGCCTCCGGTTTAGAGCCGTTTTGGTTTAGATCTTCTAATTGCCCTAGCCTTCGGTTTAGAGCCTTCTAATTGGTGTGTCTAATCCCTAGACCACTAATAGATCTCTCATACTCCACCATACTCACTCCGGCTTAAGGCGAAGCCCTGCGGGATCTCCCCTCTACTTCCGGTACCACGCCAGTGTCTGCTGTAATCGCGAGGAGAGTGCTACAACCTCCATTGCCTTTGGAACAAGGAGAGGAAGGTCTTCGTCGAGTACCGAACGCAGTGATCGATCAAGGGAGCACCTGCCAAACGCAGCCTTGGGAAGGATCGTCTACGCGATCTTGAGATCGGGAAGAGTACGACTACATCACCCACGAGAATCCGCTCTCGTTAAACACTTTGGAATCTTAGAGGGTAAGTTATTCCATCGACTCATTGCTACAATCTAGTAGATAGATCTTGGCTTGTTTGTTTGTATGCGATAGAAAAATTTTGTTTTCCTTGCTACGAAACCCTACACATACCACAAGTGAGATACACAAGGTAAACCATATCCATGGGACTTGTGTAACCACTCAACCAAAAACCACCAATCAAGTCCCTTTCCACCCAGCTGATTCATTGACTTAGTTGTTTTATTAAGAAAAACATAAGTCCAAAGACTTAGAAATATTTTCACCATAGCATGTATATTTTACCAACCCTTGTTTGCTACTAGATAGGATAAGCATGGCATAGTAACTTAACTTAGAAATTTCCTAGCAATTCTACAACTACTTAGGATTTCCCAACATGGCATTTGGCAAAAATAGTAACATGCAAGACTTAGCAAAATATTTCTAATGCTTGTATAAAATATAGGGATAGACATATTCATGAAGTACCACTTGCCTTGGTATTGGGGAGAGTAGCACTCTTCACAATCACAATCACTAGCACCAAAATCTACACATAAAATATAGCCACAATCACATACAAAACATATATATACAATAATATATATGCATGCAAGATGCTAAGGAGTGATTTTTAAAACTCAACCAAGCAAGTGCATGATACTGAATCATAAACAAGTCAAAAACTTGCTAAACCAAGTCTATTTGACACTAAAAATAATTTCCTAAACAATTTCTATACTCAAAATAGTCCTAAACAAGTTTCTGCAAATAAAATCATTTTAACAGAAGCTAAACACTAAACACATTGCATAAACAGAAAGGGCTTGTTCTCCTGATTCCAACGGTATAAAATTTATCAAATTCTAACGTGTGGATCAAAAGTTATAGCTATTTCAAAATTGGATCTAAATCTGATTCAAATCTGTTTTTTAAACTCAAACCCTAGCCACGCATCTGTTTCCTATTGGCCCGTACCAGTTCGGACGGATCGAGATCTGTGAGCCGTAGGATTTAAGTCAGATCTGGTGGCTCAGAGGCGCGCATACCTCTTCGCCTAAGTTCTAATTTCAGCCGTAGGATCTACGTCTAACGTTCCTGAACGTCTTGACCAAAGATGAGCGGCGCTAGCGGCGGCGACTGTCAGCGGCGCGTCTGTCAGCGGCGGGGCTGGCGTTCTAGGTCACGCGGGAGTGGGGGAAGAGGCTTACCAGAACCGCGGTGGTGTGCTGAAGCTCAACGTGGCGGTGATTTGGCAAGGGGCGCACGGGGTCGTCGGAGATTCCTCGCAGGAGTTCGCGAATGCGTCGGGTGCGGTTGCTGTTGACGTTGGCGAGGTTCTGCGTCGCGCTAAGTCAAAAGGAGGGCACTGTTATATGCGCAAGACGATGGGGGTCCTAGGCGACGTGCAGAGGGCAAGGCGGCCGGTACTTACGGGAGAGGTCGCGAGTTCGTGCGAGAGCGGGCGCTCGGTCAAGTCGTTGCCGGGCTGCACCATGCGAGAACAAACAGGGTGCGTCAGTAGATGCACAAGGAGTTGCTGAGCTTGATAGCATGTGTCAGGGACAGAGGGGGACACGGTGCTCACCGGAATTCGTCGGCGCGATCGTCGGAACAGCGGCGGCTTCGAGCGAGCGATGAGCAGCCTGGGGCGTGAAGGGGAATTGGTTGAGGGAAATGGTCACGAGAGAGGGGATTAAGTAGCGAGGCTCGACAAGAAACGCCAGATTCAATGCCATTTACCTCGGAATCAAAGCGACAGCGGAGTTCGTCTGGGATTTTGGGGAAGACGACGATGACGTGGACGGGGCCCGTTTGAGCGAAAATAGAGGAGTGGGGGTCCGAAGGCGTCGATGGCGTGGTGCGTCTAGCGGCGAGAGAGAGAGATAAGGGTGGCCCGGGTGGGCTAGTGGGCTGCATCTGTTGCTAGGCCAAATTCCTGGCGCCGGCCCTTTTCCAATTCTTTTCTCTTTTATTTTTCTAAATTGATTTTCAGGAATGGTTTTCAAATGAATTTAAACTCCATTTGAATTCAAATCCATTTGGGATTTTTGCAGTGTGCCACATAATCAAATCTAGGTATAAAACCATGTGGTCACTTTGAAAAGGCTTGGTCATATTTGGAGAAACAAAATAACAGGGACATTGCACTAGGTTTGCAAATGTTTGAAAATGGTTTTTGAAACCATTTCTATTTGTAAATTTTTTGTTCTAACTTCACACTCAAATCAAACAACAAGGGAGACAAACAATCTTGGTTTAAAACATTCAAACTCTCAAATGGGGATGGCCATTTGATTTAAGTTTGCTCACATAAAATGATAGCACTATGTGCTTCTATTTTCTGAAATGAATTTGAAATTTGATCTCAATTCTATATGCATGCATGAATGATATGAAATCTTTTAAATCATGATTTTAGGGATGTTACAAATCTAACCCCCTTAAGGTGAATC
This sequence comes from Avena longiglumis, assembly GCA_030063025.1. Lineage (NCBI taxonomy): Eukaryota > Viridiplantae > Streptophyta > Magnoliopsida > Poales > Poaceae > Avena > Avena longiglumis. The sequence goes on along the minus strand of CP125974.1, from coordinate 445,705,245 downwards.
TCGCCCTCGAGATTCGGATTGGCTAGCAAGTAGGTGAGGGTGGTCTTTCCGAAGATCATCTTCTCTTTCCCATGTTGCTTCCTCTTCGGAATGATGATTCCACTGTACTTGGCAAAACTTGATAGTTTTTGTCCTTGTGACTCTTTCTGCAGTCTCAAGAATCTTGATAGGTTTCTCTTCATAGGTGAGATCACTTTCTAGTTGAACCTCCTCCAAAGGTATAGTATCCTTCAAAGAAGTTTCTTCCATTTCTGGGTGACATTTCTTAAGCTGACTCACATGAAACACATTATGGATAGCTGACAGAGATTCAGGCAATTCAATTTCATAGGAAACTTCTCCTTTGCGACTCAGAATCTTGAATGGCCCAACATATCTTGGTGCGAATGTTCCTTTGACCCCGAACCTTTTCACCCCACGAAGTGGTGACACTCTAAGATAGGCTCTATCACCAACTTTGTAGGTGACTTATCTATGCTTAGGATCTGCATAGCTTTTCTGTCGGGACTATGCTATCTTCAACCTGTCCTTAACCAATTTGACCTTCTCTTTGGCTTCTTTGATAAGATCTGGTCCGAATAAACTTCTTTCTCCCACACCATTCCATAGCAATGGGGTGGTACACTTTCTTCCGTAGAGAAACTCAAACGGTGCCATCTCAATGCTGGCTTGATAGCTGTTGTTATAAGAAAATTCTGCGTAAGGCAGACTTTCATCCCAACTGGCTCCATAGTCTAAGGCACATGCCCTCAACATGTCTTCAAGAATCTGATTAGTTCTTTCTGTTTGTCCATCAGTTTGAGGATGAAAAGCAGTACTGAATTCCAACCTCGTTCCCAATGACTCATGTAGCTGTCTCCAAAAATGGGAAGTGAATTGAGTTCCCCTATCAGACACAATACTCTTGGGGACTCCATGTAGACATACTATTCTACTCATGTAGATTTTGGTTAACTTAGCACTTGTATAGGTTGTCTTCACGGGTATGAAATGAGCCACTTTGGTTAGGCGATCCACTACTACCCATATGGAATCGTATCCTGACCTGGTCCTTGGTAATCCGGTAATGAAATCCATACAAATCTTGTCCCACTTCCAATCAGGAATAGGTAGTGGTTGAAGCAAACCTGCTCGTTTCTGATGCTCCGCTTTCACTCTACTACACACATCACACAAATCAATATGTTCTGCGATGTCCTTCTTGAGATTATTCCACCAAAACCTTTCTTTCATGTCCATGTACATTTTGTTGTTACCCGGGTGAATGGAATATGGAGAGTTATGTGCTTCCTGCAAAATCAGTTTCCGCAACCCCGGGTCTTGTGGAACACAAATACGTTTCCCATGCCATAAAGTACCTTGTTCGTCTTCATGGAATCCATTGGCTTTTCCGAAGCTAATCCTTCCTTTAATCTCTTCAATTTCTTTATCAATCTTCTGGGCTTCTTTGATTTTGTCCAACAAAGTTGGTTGAACATCCAAAGACATGAGATGTCCTTCAGGCACAATCTCCAATCTGAGTTTTTTGAATTGGGTACACAAATCATCCGGCAATTCTCCTTTGGTAAGGCCATTCACAAATACCTTACGACTTAGAGCATCTGCTACAACATTTGCTTTACCGGGATGGTATTGCAAACTTAGGTCATAGTCTTTGATAAGTTCTAGCCATCTTCTTTGTCTCATATTAATTTCCTTCTGGGTGAAGAACTTCAAACTTTTGTGATCTGTGAACACTTCACAACGCTTTCCCAAAAGATAGTGTCTCCATGTTTTGAGTGCATGGACGACAGAGGCTAACTCTAAATCATGAGTAGGATAGTTTACTTCATGAGTTTTGAGTTGTCTCGAGGCATAAGCCACAACTTTACCATCTTGCATAAGTACTGCTCCCAAACTTTGATGAGATGCATCACAATATACTTGGAAATCCTTTTCCAAATCTGGCAGACACAAGACTGGTGCTGTCACAAGTCTCTTCTTCAACTCCTGAAACCTGAGTTCACAACCTTCAGACCAAGCAAACTTCTTGTCCTTCTTTAACAATTCAGTCATGGGCTTAGCTACCTTAGAGAAATTCTCGATAAACCTTCTGTAGTAACCTGCTAAGCCAAGGAAACTGCAAACTTCTTTCACGGACTTGGGAGATTCCCATTCAGTCACAGCTGAAACTTTAGCAGGATCAACTGCTACACCATCCTTTGTCATAACATGACCAAGAAATCCAACTTCCTCCAACCAGAATTCACACTTGCTGAATTTGGCATAAAGTTTATGCTCTCTTAATTTCTCAAGTATCAAACGTAAGTGTCCTTCATGTTCTTCTTTGCTCTTGGAGTATACTAAGATGTCATCGATGAAGAAGACAACAAACTTGTCAATAAATTCCATGAACACCTTGTTCATCATATTCATGAAGTATGCTGGTGCATTGGTTAAACAAAAAGGCATTACGGTATACTCGTACAATCCATACCTGGTAGTGAATGTTGTTTTTGGTATGTCTTGTTCTCTTATCGTGAGTTGAAAATAACCTGACCTTAGATCAATCTTAGAGAACACACATGCTCCTTCTAGCTGATCAAACAAGTCATTGATTCTAGGCAAAGGATATTTGTTCTTGATAGTTACCTCGTTGAGTGAACGGTAATCTATGCATAACCTTTGACTTCTATCTTTCTTCTCCACGAACAAAACTGGGGCTCCCCAAGATGAAGAACTTGGTTGAATAAATCCTTTCTGCAACTATTCTCCAAGTTGCTTCTTGAGCTCTTTCAGTTCATCAACTGCCATTTTATACGGTCTTTTTGCTATTGGTCCAGACCCTGGTACCAAATCTATCAGAAACTCCACATCTCTATCGAGTGGCATTCCCGGCAATTCTTCCGGAAACACATCTGGATACTCACTCACAATTGGCACTACATGCTAACCCCCTTAAGAGAATTTAGCCTACTTCCTTTAGATTCAAAGTTGTACTTGAACTTAATCCGTTTTCTTTCCGGGGTTGTGAGTGTAACAGTACGATTGGCACAATCTAGTACTCCTTCATACTTAGCCATCCAATCCATTCCCAATATTATGTCCAGTCCTTGGGAATCTAGGATTATCAGACTCACTGGAAACTTATGTTTTCCAAACTCTATTACTAGATCCCGGCATCCAAGACTTACTATCATATCTCCACCCGGAGAACTAACTTTTATTGGACACCCAATGTTTTCAGTTGGAAACCCATTTCTATCAACAAATGCTTTTGATATGAATGAATGCGATGCTCCAGTATCAAAAAGAACAAATGCTGGAATAGAATTGAGTTTGAACTTACCAGCCACAGCATCAGGCTCCTCATAGACCTCCTCCACACTGATGTGGTTCACCTGTCCTTTCTGGAAAGGATTGGGCTTGATAGGTCCTTCAACTTTCTTTTCAGGACACTCATTTGCATAGTGCCCCATCTTCTTACATTTGAAGCATTCAACCTGACTGATGTCCCTCTTAACAGGCTGACTTCCACCTCCACTTCAATTACCACTGTGGTGGCTCTTATGTCCACTCTTGTGGTTCTTGTACTTATCATTGTCATGACTGCGGTGATGCTTGTTGTCATGACGGTTGTGGTTGTGGTGCTTTTTGAATTTCCCATGCTTGTGGCATCCTGAGCTTCCGCTGTCATCATAGTGAGACGATCCCGAGTTGTGCTTGTCGGAGTGCTTTCTTTTTCTACTCTCAACTTGCTTCATTTTGTTCTCCAATATAGCAGCCTTGTCACAGAGCGACTGATAAGTGGGAACATATGCCACAGCCAATTGCAGATTCAGCTCATCATTCAAGCCTTCCAGAAATTTTTCCTTTCTCTTGGCATCTGTGTCAACTTCATCTGGTGCATAACGCGCCAGATTGTTGAACTCCTCAATGTATTGACCATCACTGGTGGCGCCGCTTGATTGTGGAACTCTTTCTTTTCGGGCTCATTATTCACGATGAGATATGAGCAGGTGAAAGCCATCCTCAAAGATAGCCCATGTCACTTCATCTATAGGAGTGGTGATCCGGAAGTTGTCCCACCAAGTGGCGGCCCTTCCATGAGATGTCTTTAAATCGACTTTTTCAAAGATCCGTGCACGGTTACTAAGTCCTTGTTCATGAAACGTAGCCAATCGTTGGCCACCATGGGATCAGTTGTCCCTAAGAACTTAGCTGGCCTCAATCTCAAGAACCTGGTGAGCATATCAAAACCTGGAGGGTTGTTGTTGTTGTTGTTGTTGTTGTTGTTGTTGTTGTTGTTGTTGTTATTGGGGTTGTTGTTGTTGTTGTTATTATTTTGGTTCTGGATGAATGTTGTCATCATCTGCATCAGCTGTGTTTGGGAAGTCATCATTTGTTGCATTTCTGGAGTGATTTTGTTGTTGTTGGGGTTGGGGTTTGCACGACGGGGAGGCATCTGTGGTTTGTTCAAATAGAGATAAGAATGAGATACCCATAGATGTTTTCATGCACATTACATCACATAAGCAAACACATAACATGCAACACAAGATAAAAGTTCAACAACAAGATAGCAAGTTCACAAAGTAAAACACACAAGTAGCAAGCCATCCACATGTCGGATGGTCCAATAACAAGTTCTCAAATAACAAGTATGATAATAAAAGATAAACGAGTAGTCAAATCTACTCATCAGCATCAATCTCCTCCTCGACAAAGGTAAGACCTGCGTTCTCCATCGCGGCCTTGTTCTCCTCAGTGGTAGTGGTCAAGGACTCTATCTTGGCCTTGAGAGCCCTCTTCTAGGAACAAAGCCTCTCTATCACCGTCTGTTGCTGCTCTAGCTCGAAGTCCTTGGACTGCAGTTCTTCAGTCATATCCCGGATCTTCTTGTTCCTATCCTGGACATGCTTCTCATGACTCTTGAACTTCCTGTCATGGGTCTCGAACTTCGCCTCCATTTCCTTGACTATCTCGTCCTGCTGCGCGAAGAGCTTGTCCTTCTCGCGAAGCTGCACCTGGAGCTCATCGTTGCTGAGCATGACATTGGTCATGTTCGTGTCCACGTGCCTAATGAGAGACTCTAAGTCCTAGAGGTACAGGCGTATCGGCTCTGCTGCGTCCCTCGAGTCGTCCTCGAAGTCGATGGACTCTCCGTCCTCATCACGTCTTCCGAAGACGTGGAAGTGGGTGCCTCTAACCTGTCGGGAGTGTCGTCCTAGCAGACGTCCTATCAGATCCTGCATAACTACTTCCATGCCTCTCTCCCTGTCATCGTGCATAAGCTTGAAGACGATGGCCTCCGTAGTAGGCTCTGTCTGACGTCCGGGCTGGTTCACCTTGAAGCCCTAGAGGTCCTTCCTCTCAAACTTGGTGAGGGGATGCACCATGATGGTGGGAAGAGGGAGATTGAGCAAAGTAGTAAGCTCAACGATACGAGGACCAAAGCGGGTAACCTGGAACTCCTCAACAGTGCTGATGGTAATAGGCATCTATTTATAAGATAGAAAAGTTAGAACAACACAATTCAAGATAAAACAAAAGACAAAACATCACATACATATCCTTGGAAAGCAAAACACACAAGTCATGCATACATGAATCCATTACATAAACCAAGGTCCAATCTTATTTTAAGGTAACATTTTGGAAAATAAGGTGATAGGTGGTGGTCCAACTAACGAAGTATGTTTAAAATCCTATCTCACTGGATCTGTTGGCTAACACAATGTTTCTAGAGGCAATCAGCCTATCTTGCTCACATGATTCCATCACTAAGTCTATAATATCTCCTCTTAAGGTTTGGTTGGTAGCTTCCAACTCTTGGGTATGTTCCTTCTCTTTCTTCAAGTCTTTTTGGAGGTTGAGCATTCTGCACTTGACTCTAGCACTAAGTTCTTTGATAGTCCTCCAAGCTGCTTCTCTTGCTGACTCAAAGAATGTGGTGTGCACCATAGTGTTGGTGTACATGCAGAATCCTGTTTCTTTGTGGTTGTCTTCCTTGTTTTTGTACAAGTGAAGTTGCACCCGCCAGTACTCAACTCCTTCATCCATCACTGCGAAACCCTTGTACACAGCTGCACCTTGTATCTCTAATGCAACCATGAGGTCCTTGAGAATTTTGGGAAACTCTGTCTCACACTCCAAGGTCATGGTCATGAGTGGTCCTTTCCTTACGGCTTCGTTGATGGAGTTCATCTACAAATAGAGATGAGAAAGAGAAGATCAGAAAAGTTTACGAGAAGAATAGACAAGTGTAGAAGTAGTTGAATTTTTTTCCTTAGTGGTTTCCAATCCTAGGGTCATATTCCTACAGGCAACACAGTGCTCTGATACCATCTGTAAGATCCCTCCTTTGTAAAGGAAAAGGATCCCTGTGATTGCAATGCTAGTCCCTGGATCATTGCTAGCATCCACAGTTTAAGATGAAGTACACAGATACAAAGGTCATTTATTACATCCATTCCAGAGATAAAACATAGTCTTTACAACTCAAGGCCACAGGCCTAATACAAGAGTTTGGAATAAGTAAATAAATATAAGTCTTCATCTTCATGTGCCACAGGCAAACATGTTGAGTGTAGACTCATGACACCTAATCCTCATCAGAGTAACCTGCAACATCACAAGTTACAGCCACAGTGGGTCAATACTTTGGAATAGTATTGGCAAGTGATACCTTAGTAAATTTTAAGTGGACTATATTACTATATGCAATTTGGCTAAGTGTAGCTTGGCTTGCTTTGCTCAAAATAGGTTTTTCCTATTAGTTGAAAACACTAAGTTTTTCTTTGTCAAAACATTTCCCAAGAAACCATCAATAGACATTGAGGTCCTTCACCCTTGTTCACCCACAAATTTTTACTTAGAAGTTGGAGTGATGAGATTCTTGATAGCTTCCATGTCTTGATGCTCAAGTTGTCCATTGCCATGGACTTGGCTAAGTACTTAGATTTTTCCCTCTGCAGAGGTTGTGCACTTTCCCACGGACTTGGTTTCCCAAGACAGAACTTTGAAGCCTTTCCTTAGACCAAATGGACGCTCCAACCTATCATTCCCACTACCACCAACTGTCCAAATGGCTAAGTTCTAGCAACTTATGTGATCCAGGCAGAGCCCATATTGCCAAGTGGCTGCACTATAAGCTTCTCAACACTTGGCCTCTAAAATCCCTTTGTTCCTGGGTGGCATACCACAAGTGAGATACACAAGGTAAACCATATCCATGGGCCTTGTGTAACCACTCAACCAAAAACCACCAATCAAGTCCCTTTCCACCCAGGTGATTCATTGACTTAGTTGTTTTATTAAGAAAAACATAAGTCCAAAGACTTAGAAATATTTTCACCATAGCATGTATATTTTACCAACCCTTGTTTGCTACTAGATAGGCTAAGCATGGCATAGTAACTTAACTTAGAAATTTCCTAGCAATTCTACAACTACTTAGGATTTCCCAACATGGCATTTGGCAAAAATAGTAACATGCAAGACTTAGCAAAATATTTCTAATGATTGTATAAAATATAGGGATAGACATATTCATGAAGTACCACTTGCCTTGGTATTGGGGAGAGTAGCACTCTTCACAATCACAATCACTAGCACCAAAATCTACACATAAAATATAGCCACAATCACATACAAAACATATACAATCAAATATATATATGCATGCATGCAAGATGCTAAGGAATGATTTTTAAAACTCAACCAAGCAAGTGCATGATACTGAATCATAAACAAGTCAAAAACTTGCTAAACCAAGTCTATTTGACACTAAAAATAATTTCCTAAACAATTTATATACTCAAAATAGTCCTAAACAAGTTTCTGCAAATAAAATCATTTTAACAGAAGCTAAACACTAAACACATTGCATAAACAGAAAGGGCTTGTTCTCCTGATTCCAACGGTATAAAATTTATCAAATTCTAACATGTGGATCAAAAGTTATAGCTATTTCAAAATTGGATCTAAATCTGATTCAAATCTGTTTTTCAAACTCAAACCCTAGCCACGCGTCTGTTTACTATTGGCCCGTACCAGTTCGGACGGATCGAGCTCTGCGAGCCAAAGGATTTAAGTCAGATCTGGTGGCTCAGAGGCGCGCATACCTCTTCGCTTAAGTTCTAATTTCAGCCGTAGGATCTACATCTAACGTTCCTGAACGCCTTGACCAAAGATGAGCGGCGCTAGCGGCGGCGACTGGAGGCGACGCGTCTGTCAGCGGCGGCGCTAGAGTTCTAGGTCGCGCGGGAGTGGGGGAAGAGGCTTACCAGAACCGCGGTGGTGTGCTGAAGCTCAACGTGGCGGTGGTTTGGCAAGGGGCGCACGGGGTCATCGGAGATTCCTCGCCGGAGTTCGCGAACGTGTTGGGTGCGGCTGCTGTCGATGTTGGCGAGGTTCTGCGTCGCGCTAAGTCAAAAGGAGGGCACTGTTAGATGCGCAAGATGATGGGGGTCCTAGGCGTATCAGGCAGAGGGCAAGGGGCAGCTGGTACTTACGGGGAGAGGTCGCCGGAGTTCGTGCAGAGAGCGGCGGCGCTCGGTCGAAGTCGTTGCCGAAGCTACAAACCATGCGAGAACAAACAGGGTGCGTCAGTAGATGCGCAAGGAGTTGCTAAGCTTGATAGCATGAGTCAGGGACAAAGGGGGACACGGTGCTCACCAGAATTCGTTGGCACGCCGTCGAATGAAGCGTGGCGAGTTCTGCGAGCAGCCTGGGGGCGTGAAGGGGGAATTGGTTGAGGGGAAATGGTCACGAGAGAGAGGGGATTAAGTAGCCAGAGGCTCGACAATAAACGCCCAGTGATTCAATGCCATTTACCTCGCGGAATCAAAGCAGCAACGTGCAGCGGCAGAGTTTGTGCGCGGGATTTTGGGGAAGACGACGATGACGTGGACGGGGCCCGTTTGTCAGCGAAATAAGCAGAGAGGGAGTGGGGTCCGAGCGTCAGTGACCGCGTGGGTGCGTCCGCGCGTGCGAGAGAGAGAAGGGTGGCCCGGGTGGGCTAGTGGGCTGCGTCTGTTGCTGGGCCAAATTCCTGGCGCCGGCCCTTTTCCAATTCTTTTCTCTTTTATTTTTCTAAATTGATTTTCAGGAATGGTTTTCAAATGAATTCAAACTCCATTTGAATTCAAATCCATTTGGGATTTTTGCAGTGTGCAACATACTCAAATCTAGGTATAAAACCATGAGGTCACTTTGAAAAGGCTTGGTCATATTTGGAGAAACAAAATAGCATGGACATTGCACTAGGTTTGCAAATGTTTGAAAATGGTTTTTAAAACCATTTATATTTGTAAAAAAATTGTTCTAAATTCACACTCAAATCAATCAACAAGGGAGACAAACAATCTTGGTTTAAAACATTCAAACTCTCAAATGGGGATGGCCATTTGATTTGAGTTTGCTCACATAAAATGATAGCACTATGTGCTTCTGTTTTCTGAAATGAATTTGAAATTTGACCTCAATTCTATATGCATGCATGAATGATATGCAATCTTTTAAATCATGATTTTAGGGATGTTACAGCAAGTGATACCTTAGTAGAATATTAGCATCTAGTTACTACATGAATTTGGCTAAGTGTAGCTTAGGCTTGCTTTGCTCAAAATAGTTTTTACCTATCAGTTGAAAACACTAAGTTTTTGTTTGGCAAAAACTCCCAAGGAACCACCAATAGAAATTGGTGAACCTTCACCCTTGTTCAACCACAAGTTTTAACTTAGAAAAATGGGATGAGGAGATTCTTGATAGCTTCCATGTCTTGATGCTCAAATTGTCCATTACCGGGGACACGGCTAAGTACTTAGTTTCTTCCATCTGTAGAGGTGGTGCACTTTCCCCACAAGACTTGATTTTCACCAAGACAGGACTTTTTAAGAAGCCTTCCCTTAGACCAAATGGACGCATTCCAACCTATCATCCCAGTACCACCAACTGTCCAAATGGCTAAGTTATTGCAACCTATATGATCCAAGCAGAGCCCATAATGCCATGTGGCTGCACTAGAAGCTTCTTAACATTTGGCATCTCAAATCCCTTTGTTACTGGGTGGCATTCCACAAGTGAGATACACAAGTTAAACCATAGAAATGTGCCTTGTGTAACCACTCAACACAAACCATTCTTTCCATTCCACCTAGGTGTTTTATTCACTTAAATGTTTTATTAAGCAAAACATAAGTCAAAGACTTAGAAATATTTTCCATAGCATGTATATATAATCCACCCTTGGTTACTACTAGCTAGGCTAAGCATGGCAATAGCAAGTATCTTAACTTAGAGAAAATTCTAACCATTCTACAACTACTAGGATTTCCCAAGCATAGCTTATAGATACTTAGCAAAAATATTCATGCAAGCCCTATACAAAATATTTCTAATGCATGGTCAAAATATTGGGATAAAAATATGAAGCACCACTTGCCTTGGTAGTTGGGGGAGTAGCAACAATCCTCACAATCACAATCACCACTAGCACCAAAATCTACACATAAAATGATAGCACCAAATTCACATATTAAAATAAACAAGCAAAAATATATGAATGCATGCAAATGCCATGTGATGATTTTCTAAACCCAACAAGACAAGTAAACAGTACTGAATCATAAAAAACAATTATACACCAAACAAACTTTATTTGGCCTTTAAAACATTTTTAAATAATTTTTATACACAAAATAAGCCTACAAATGTCTCTGAAGAAACAACCAATTTCACAGAAGCAATTTATTAAACAAAGTGTATGGTTGGATAGAATTATTTCTCCTGATTCCAAATATATAAAATTTACAAAATTTGAACGTGTGGATCAAAAGTTATGAATTTTGCAAGTTTGAACAACTAATAGATCTAATTCCAGATTTTAAATTAAACTATAGGCCACGCGGCGCTATCTGATTGGTCGATACCGATTCGCGTGGATCAGGCTTTCTGGATCGTTGGATTAAAATGCATCGCACGGCTCAGATCTGAACTTACCTCTTTGCTTAAGTGATCTATTCTTACACTCCCGATCTAGATCTAACGGCCCACATCAAACGAACCAAAAGCTAGAGGTGTTGCGACGGTGGCTGGCGGTCGCGCGGTCAGACGGTAATACTGCCGGCGATATAGGAAGCGATAAGGGCTGTGGGGTATCTCACCGAGTTCGAGTGAGGATGCTGATGCTCAAGGTGGTCGTCGTTGGCGGAGGGGCGCTCGGAGTCGTCAGGGATTGCTCACCGGAGTTCGTGAAGGCGTCGCGCAGGGCTGTTCGTCGTCGTTGGCGAGGATACAGATCATGACAGAGGAAAATAAGCAGTGCGTCATATGCGTAAGGCAATGTAGGTCACGCGAGTATCAAAGAGAGGGCAAGGCGCGGTCAGAACTAACTAGGAAAGCTCGCCGGAGTTGAGTGCTTCGTCGGGCTCGCGTAGTTGTTGACGTTGGCAATGTTCTCGGTTGTCCTAGCACACAGCAGCGGTGTTAAACGACGCGCAAGGATGCAATGAACGTGCTAGCAAGACCAGGAGGCATGGGGCGGAGAGGGCTCACCAGAATTCGCCGCCGAAGGTCGTCGATACTGCGGTGGTTCGAGCTCAATTACGAGCAGCCTGGTGGCGGAGCGAGCGAGTGAAGTGAGGGGAAAGGTGCAGGGTGGGGAGGGGGTTTTATAGCCAGAGCAGGGGCGGCATTCATGCAGCCAATCAATGGGATTTATGCCAGGTTTATTCGCGGCGTCACTACAGAGAGGTAACGGCGGAGCGGCGTCAGCGCGCGAGGATTCGGGGGAGACGACGATGACATGGAGAGGGCCCAGCGTCAGTGGCTGCGGGGTAAGTTTTGCGCTGGTGAGAGGGGTAGAGGGGGACTGGCCTGGGTGGGCTTATTGGGACGGTTCTGGTGCTGGGCTCAATTGGTAGCGCCTGCTTTCATTTTCCCCTTTTATTTTTCTAATTTGATTTTCAGGAATGTTTTTAAAATGTTTTTCACATGGGTTTGAATTCAAATTTGTTCTGAATTTTTGTAAAGTAAAGCTTGCACCTTATTGGCTACAGAACAAAGTTGCTCACCCAAATTACTTTGGCCCATTGGAATTTAAATTAAACAATGCCTTTATCACTTATTTAATAAAGACATAAGAATGGTTTTAAATTTATATTTTGTTTTGAAAATATTTGTTCAAGCTTTGGAAAAATACCAATCTATCATATGATCAATTTTTCTGGTCAAAACAAATATTCCCTTTTTAGAGAGTAGCATTAAGGCTCTTGCCTTGCTTGCATAAAATAATAGATCACAAAGTTTCTGTTTTTGAGGAAATGATCCTAAAATGATTGTGAATGCATGAATGATATGCAAACTTTCAAATCATGATTTTTGGTATGTTACAATCTAACCCCCTTAAGGTGAATATCGCCCTCGAGATTCGGATTGGCTAGCAAATAGGTGAGGGTGGTCTTTCCGAAGGTCATCTTCTCTTTCCCATGTTGCTTCTTCTTCGGAATGATGGTTCCACTGAACTTTGCAGAATTTGATGGTCTTTGTCCGAGTAACTCTTTCTGCAGTCTCAAGAATCTTAATAGGTTTTTCTTCATAAGTGAGATCACTTTCCAATTGGACCTCCTCTAAAGGTATAGTATCCTTCAAAGAAGTCTCTTCCATCTCTGGATGGAATTTCTTTAGCTGACTCACATGAAACACATTGTGAACGGCAGACAATGATTCCGGCAATTCAATCTCATAAGATACTTCTCCTTTACGACTCAGAATCTTGAATGGTCCAACATATCTTGGGGCCAATTTTCCTTTGACTTCAAATATCTTCACTCCACGAAGTGGTGGCACTCTAAGATAAGCTCTATCACCCACCTCATAGGTGACTTCTCTACGCTTAGGATCTGCGTAGCTCTTCTATCGGGACTGTGCTATCTTCAATCTGTCCTTTACTAACTTGACTTTCTCTTTAGCCTCTTTGATTAGCTCTGGCCCGAACAAGTTTCTTTCTCCCACACCATTCCATAGTAATGGGGTGGTACACTTTCTCCCATAGAGAAACTCAAACGTTGTCATCTCAATATTGGCTTGATAACTGTTATTATAAGAGAATTCTGCGTAAGGCAGACTTTCATCCCAACTAGCTCCATATTCTAGGGCACATGCTCTCAACATATCCTCTAGAATTTGGTTGGTCCTTTCTGTCTGTCCATCAGTCTGGGGATGAAAAGCAGTACTGAATTCCAATCTCGTTCCCAATGACTCATGCAGTTGCCTCCAAAAATGAGAAGTGAATTGAGTTCCCCTATCAGACACAATACTCTTGGGTACTCCATGCAGACACACAATCCTATTCATATAGATCTTGGCCAACTTAGCACTTGTATATGTTGTCTTTACGGGTATGAAATGAGCCACTTTAGTTAGGCGATCCACTACAACCCAAATGGAATCATATCCTGACCTGTTCCTTGGCAATCCGATGATGAAATCCATGCCAATCTTGTCCCACTTCCAATCCGGAATAGGTAGTGGTTGTAACAATCCTGCCGGTTTCTGATGTTCCGCTTTCACTCTACTACACACATCACATAAAGCAATATGTTCGGCGATGTCCTTCTTGAGATTATTCCACCAAAATCTTTCCTTCATATCCATGTACATTTTGGTGTTACCAGGATGAATGGAATATGGTGAGTTGTGTGCTTCTTGTAAAATTAGTTTCCGAAGCTCCGGATCTTGCAGAACACAGATACGTTTTCCATACCATAAACTACCCTGTTCGTCTTCATGGAATCCTTTGGATTTTCCTTTACCAATCTTTTCCTTAATCTCTTCAATTTCCTTATCCGTATTTTGGGTTTCCTTGATTTTGTCCAACAAGGTGGGTTGAACATCCAATGACATGATATGTCCCTCAGGCACAATCTCCAATCTGAGGTCTCTAAATTGGGCACATAGATCATCTAGCAACTCTCCCTTAGTAAGGCCATTCACAAATACCTTATGGCTTAGTGCATCCGCTACAACATATGCTTTACCGGGGTGGTATTGCAAACTCAAGTCATAGTCCTTGATGAGCTCTAGCCATCTTCTTTGTCTCATGTTGATTTCTTTCTGAGTGAAGATATACTTCAAACTTTTGTGATATGTGAACACTTCACATCGCTTTCCCAAAAGATAATGTCTCCATGTTTTGAGTGCATGGACAACAGAGGCTAACTCTAAATCATGAGTAGGATAATTCACCTCATGAGTTTTGAGTTGTCTCGAGGCGTAAGCCACAACTTTCCCTTCTTGCATCAGGACTGCACCTAATCCATGATGAGATGCATCACAATACACTTGGAAATCCTTCTCCAAATCTGGCAAACATAAGACTGGTGTTGTCACTAGTCTCTTCTTCAACTCTTGGAAACTGAGTTCACATCCTTCAGTCCAAGCAAATTTCTTGTCTTTCTTTATTAACTCCGTCATTGGCTTAGCTACCTTGGAGAAATTCTCAATGAATCTTCTATAGTATCTTGCCAAGCCAAGGAAACTACGAACCTCTTTCACTGACTTAGGAGATTCCCATTCAGTTACAGCTGGCCCTTTTGCAGGATCAACTGCTACCCCATCTCCTGACACGATGTGCCCAAGAAATCCAACTTCATTCAACCAGAATTCACACTTGCTGAATTTGGCATACAACTTATGCTCTCTAAGCTTCTCAAGTATCAAGCGCAAATGTCCTTCATGCTCTTCTTTGCTCTTGGAGTAGATCAAAATGTCATCGATGAAAACAACAACAAACTTGTCAAGGAACTCCATGAACACCTTGTTCATCATATTCATGAAGTAAGCTGGTGCATTGGTCAAACCAAATGGCATCACGGTGTACTCATACAATCCATACCTAGTTGTGAAATTTGTCTTAGGTATGTCCTGTTCCCTTATCTTAAGCTGAAAATAACCTGTCCGGAGATCAATATTTGAGAACACACAGGCTCCTTCTAACTGATCAAACAAGTCATTGATTCTGGGCAAAGGATATCTGTTCTTGATAGTCACCTCATTGAGTGAACGATAATCGATGCATAACCTTTGACTTCTATCTTTCTTTTCCACAAACAAGACTGGTGCTCCCCAAGATGAAGAACTTGGTTGAATAAATCGTTTCTGCAACTGTTCTCCAAGTTGTTTCTTGAGTTCTTTCAACTCATCAACTGACATCTTGTAAGGTCTCTTAGCTATTGGTCCTGATCCTGGCAGCAAGTCAATCAGAAACTCCACATCTCTATCTGGTGGCATTCCCGGTAATTCCTCCGGAAACACATCTGGATATTCTCTCACAATTAGCACACTGTCTATGCTAACCCCCTTAAGAGAATTTAGCTTACTCCCTTTTGATTCAAAGTTAGTCTTGAATCTAATCCTTTTATTATCCGGGGTTGTGAGTGTGACAGTATGATTGGCACAATCTAGCACTCCCTTATACTTAGTCATCCAGTCCATTCTCAAAATGACATCCAATCCTTGGGAATTTAGGATTATCAGATTAACGGGAAACTTATACTTCCCAAACTCTATGACTAGGTCATGACATCCTGAGTTCACTATCATTTCTCCACAAGGAGAACTTACTTTTATAGGACACCCAATAGTTTCAACTGGAAGTTCATTTCTATCAACAAATTCTCTTGATATGAATGAATGTGATGCGCCAGTATCAAAAAGAACAAGTGTTGGAACAGAATTGAGTTTGAACTTACCAGCCACAGCATCAGGTTCACTTGTCCCTTTTGGAAGGGATTGGGCTTGTTGGCACCTTCAACTTTCTTTTCTGGGCACTCATTAGCATAGTGCCCATCTTCTTACACTTGAAGCATTCAACCTGACTGAGATCCTTCTTGACAGGCTGACTTCCAGTACCACTTCCACTTCCATTATGGTGGCTCTTGTATCCACTCTTGTGGTTCTTATACTTGTCATTATCATGACTACGGTGATGCTTGTTGTCATGATGGAGGTTGTGGCAGTGGTGGCTGTTATACTTTCCATGTTTGTGGGATCCAGAACTCCCACTATCATCATGATGGGAACACTTGTGAGATGATCCCGAGCTGTGCTTGTCAAAGCTGTGCTTCCTCTTTCTTCTTTCAACCTGTTTCATCTTGTTCTCCAAGATGGTAGCCTTGTCACAAAGTGATTGGTAGGTTGGGACATAGGCCACAGATAACTGCAGATTCAGTTCATCATTCAGTCCTTCGAGGAATTTCTCCTTCCTCTTGGCATCAATATCAACTTCATCCGGTGCATAACGCGCCAGATTGTTGAACTCCTCAATATATTCGGCCACGCTGCGGTGACGCTGTTTCAGGTTGTGGAACTCCTTCTTCTTCAAATTCATCACTCCGGATGAGATGTGAGGTGTACGGAATCCATCTTCAAAGATAGCTCAGGTCACATCCTCAATGGGAGTGGTGATCTGGAAGTTATCCCACCAAGTTGTTGTTGGTCCTTCCAATAGATGTGCTGCAAACCGGACCTTCTCCTCGTCGGTGCAGCCGACAGTTACCAAATCCTTGTTCACCGAACGTAGCCAATCATTGGCCACCATTGGATCAGTGGTTCCTGAGAACTTTGCAGGTCTCAGTCTTAGGAATCTGGTGAGCATGTCAAATCCTGGTGGGTTGTTCGGGTTGTTGTTGTTGTTATTGTTGTTGTTGTTATTCTGATTCTGCATAAAAGTGGTCATCATCTGCATCAGTTGTGCCTGTGCTGTCATCAACTGCTGCATCTCGGGGGTGACATTGTTGTTGTTTGGGTTGGGGTTGGCACGTCGAGGAGGCATCTGTGGTTTTCATAAGGATAAGAATGAGATACCCATAGATGCTTATTATGCACAATACATCACATAGACAATCACAATAACCAAACATCAAAATAACATAGAGTTTAAACGACATAAACAACAAGTTTGGAAAATACAAAACACACCATAGCAAGCCACCCACATGTTGGATGGTCATTGCGACTCAATAATCAAAAGTATGGTAGATGAAAGATAAATGAGTAGCCATCACTACTCCTCCGCATCAATCTCCACATCAACAAGGGTAAGACCTGCATTCTCCATAGCGGTCTTGTACTCCTCAACATTAGTGGTCAAGGCCTCGATCTTGGCCCTAAGAGCCCTCTTCTGTTAACGGAGTCTCTCGATCACTCCCTGGCTCCCTGCTGATGCTCTAGCTCGAAGTCCTTGAATTCTAGCTCTTCCTTCATCTACCGGATCTTCTTGTTCTGGTCTTGGACTCTCTTCTCCTGGATCTTGAATTTCTTGTCCTGGCTTTCAAAATTGGCCTCCATTTCCTTGACAATCTCGTCTTGCTCCACGAAGAGCTTGTCCTTCTCTCAGAGCTAAACCTGGATCTCGTTATTGCTAAGCATGACGTTGGTCCTATTAGTATCTAGGTGCCTCATAAGACCCTCTAGGTCCTGGAGTTACAGACGAATCGGCTCCATCGTCTCTCTAGCAGCATCCTCGTACTCAATAGCCTCACCCTCCTCGTTGCGCCTACCGAAGGGGTGAAAGTAAAGACCTCTAAGCTCTCTGGAGTGTCTCCCGACCAGGCGCCCAAGTAACTCTTGCATGACTACATCTAGGCCTTTCTCCTTGTCGTCATGCATCAGCTTGAAAGTGATGGCCTCCGTGGTTGGCTCTGTCTGGCGTCCGGGCTGAGTGACTCTGAAGCCCCAAAGGTCCTTCCTCTCAAACTTGGTGAGTGGAAGTGTCATGATGCTAGGAAGTGGAAGGTTGAGCACACTAGTGAGCTCAATGAGACGAGTACCAAAACGAGTTCCCTTGAACTCCTTGGCCGTGTCGATAATAACATTAGGCATCTATTTTTATAAGATAGAGAAAAGTTAGAATCAACATCAAACAGAGAAAAAATCACAAGACAAAATATCACAAGCATAAATTTTGCAACAAACTCTCAAGTCATGGCATACATAAATCCATTAGATGCATCAAAGGTTCATCATAACTTAGACAATTTTTTGGAAATAAAACGATAAGTGTGGTGATCCAACTAACTAAGTACGTTACAATTCCCACTCACTTGCCAAGTTGGCTATCAGGGCATCCCTAGAGGCAATTTTTCGATCTTGATCACATGACTCCATTGCTAAGTCTATGATGTATTCTCTTAAACGTTGGTTAGTAGCTTCTAACTCTTGGGTATGCTTCTTTTCTTCCCTAAGGTCATTTTGGGTGTTGAGCATTCTGCACTTGAGTCTATCACCAAGCTCCTTGATGGCATTCCAAGCTGCATTTCTTGCAGAGTCAAAGAATGTTGTGTGCATTTATGAGTTGGTGACCATGCAGAATCCTGACTCCTTGTGGTTGTCTTCCTTGTTTTTGTACAAATGAAGTTGCACCCACCAGTACTCTACTCCTTCATCCATCACGGGGAATCCTTTGTACACAGCTGCACCATGTATCCCCATGGTAACCATAAGGTTCTTGCGGGCCTTGGGAAATTCAGTCTCACACTCCAAAGTCATGGTCATGAGTGGTCCCTTCCTCACAGCTTCGTTGATGGAGTTCATCTACAAATAGAGATGATAAAGAAGATTAGAAAAGTTTACGAGAAGGAAAAGACAAGTGTGGAAATTGTTGAAAAAATTTCCTTAGTGGTTTCTAATCCAATCCTAGGGTCATAATCCTACAGGCAACACAGTGCTCTGATACCATCTGTAAGATCCCACCTTTATAAAGGTAAAGATCCCTGTGATTGCAATGCTAGTCCCTGGATGAATTGCTAGCATCCACAGTTTAAGATGAAGTACATAGAAACAAAGGTCATTATTACATCGTCATTCCAGAGATAACATAGTCTTTTACAACTCCTTAGCCATAGGCTAGTACAAGAGTTTAACTTAACAATAAAAGTAAAAGTCTTCATCTTCATGTGCCACAGGCAAGCATGTTGAGTGTAGACTCATAACCCCTAATCATCATCAGAGTAACCTGCAACATCACAAGTTACAGCCACAGTGGGTCAATACATTGGAATAGTATTGGCAAGTGATACCTTAGTAGAATATTAGCATCTAGTTACTACATGAATTTGGCTAAGTGTAGCTTAGGCTTGCTTTGCTCAAAATAGGTTTTACCTATCAGTTGAAAACACTAAGTTTTTGTTTGGCAAAAACTTCCAAGGAACCACCAATAGAAATTGGTGAACCTTCACCCTTGTTCAACCACAAGTTTTAACTTAGAAAATTGGGATGAGGAGATTCTTCATAGCTTCCATGTCTTGATGCTCAAATTGTCCATTACCGGGGACACGGCTAAGTACTTAGTTTCTTCCATCTGTAGAGGTGGTGCACTTTCCCCACAAGACTTGATTTTCACCAAGACATGACCTTTCAGAAGCCTTCCCTTAGACCAAATGGGCGCGTTCCAACCTATCATCCCACTACCACCAACTGTCCAAATGGCTAAGTTATTGCAACCTATATGATCCAGGCAGAGCCCATAATGCCATGTGGCTGCACTAGAAGCTTCTTAACATTTGGCATCTCAAATCCCTTTGTTCCTGGGTGGCATTCCACAAGTGAGATACACAAGGTAAACCATAGAAATGGGCCTTGTGTAACCACTCAACACAAACCATTCTTTCCATTCCACCCAGGTGTTTTATTCACTTAGTTGTTTTATGAAGCAAAACATAAGTCAAAGACTTACAAAAATATTTTTCATAGCATGTATATATAATCCACCCTTGGTTATTACTATCTAGGCTAAGCATGGCAATAGCAAGTATATTAACTTAGAGAAAATTCTAACCATTCTACAACTACTAGGATTTCCCAAGCATAGCTTATAGATACTTAGCAAAAATATTCATGCAAGCCCTATACAAAATATTTCTAATGCATAGTCAAAATATTGGGATAAAAATATGAAGCACCACTTGCCTTGGTAGTTGGGGGAGTAGCAACAATCCTCACAATCACAATCACCACTAGCACCAAAATCTACACATAAAATGATAGCACCAAATTCACATATTAAAATAAATAAGCAAAAATATATGAATGCATGCAAATGCCATGTGATGATTTTCTAAACCTAACAAGACAAGTAAACAGTACTGAATCATAAACAAAACAATTATACACCAAAAAAACTTTATTTGGCCTTTAAAACATTTTTAAATAATTTTTATACACAAAATAAGCCTACAAATGTCTCTGAAAAAACAACCAATTTTACAGAAGCAATTTATTAAACAAAGTGTATGGTTGGATATAATTCTTTCTCCTGATTCCAAAGATATAAAATTTACAAAATTTGAACGTGTGGATCAAAAGTTATGAATTTTGCAAGTTTGAACAACTAATAGATCTAATTCCAGATTTTAAATTAAACTACAGGCCACGCGCGCTATCTGATTGGTCGATACCGATTCGCGCGGATCAGGCTTTCTGGATCGTTGGATTAAAATGCATCGCAAGGCTCAGATCTGAACTTACCTCTTCGCTTAAGTGATCTATTCCTACACGCCCGATCTAGATCTAACGGCCCACATCAAACGAACCAAAAGCTAGCGGCGCTGCGACGGTGGCTAGCGACGTGCGGTCAGACGGTGATGCTGCCGGCGATATAGGAAGCGATAAGGGTAGTGGGGTAGCTCACCGAGTTTGCGCGACGATGTTGATTCACAAGGTGGTCGTCGTTGGTGGAGGGGCGCTCGGAGTCGTCGGGGATTGCTCGCCGGAGTTCGTGAAGGCGTCGGGCACGGCTGTTCGTCGTCGTTAGCGAGGATACAGATCACGCCAGAGGAAAATAAGAAGTGCGTCAGATGCGTAAGGCGATGTAGGTCACGCAAGTATCAAAGAGAGAGCAAGGCGCAGTTAGAACTAACCAGGAAAGCTCGCCGGAGTTGAGTGCTTCGTCGGGCTCGCGCAGTCGTTGACGTTGGCGATGTTCTAGGTTGTCCTAGCACACAACAGCGGTGTTAAACGACGCGCAAGGATGCAAGTGAATGTGCTAGCAAGACCATGAGGCAAGGGGCGGAGAGGTCTCACCGGAATTCGCCGCCGGAGGTCATCGATATTGCGGTAGTTCGAGCTCAATTACGAGCAGCCTGGTGGCGAAGCGAGCGAGTGAAGTGAGGGGAAAGGTGCGGGGTGGGGAGGGGGTTTTGTAGCCAGAGCAGGGGCGACATTCATGTGGCCAATCAATGGGATTTACGCCGGGTTTATTCGCGGCGTCACTGCAGAGAGGTAACGGCGGAGCGGCGTCTGCGCGCGAGGATTCGTGGGAGACGACGATGACGTGGAGAGGGCCCAGGGTCAATGGCTGCGGGGTAAGTTTCGCGCAGGTGAGAGAGGGGTAGAGGGGGACTGGCCCGGGTGGGCTTACTGGGCCGGTTCTGGTGCTGGGCTCAATTGGTAGGGCCTGCTTTTATTTTTTTCTTTTCCCCTTTTCTTTTTCTAATTTGATTTTCAGGAATGTTTTTCACTTGGGTTTGAATTCAAATTTGTTCTGAATTTTTTTAAAGTAAAGCTTGCACCTTATTGGCTACAGAACAAAGTTGCTCACCCAAATTACTTTGGCCCATTGGAATTTAAATTAAACAATGCCTTTATCATTTATTTAATAAAGACATAAGAATGGTTTTAAATTTATATTTTGTTTTGAAAATCTTTGTTCAATATTTGGAAAAATACCAATCTATCATATGATCAATTTTTCTGGTCAAAACAAATATTCCCTTTTTAGAGAGTAGCATTAAGGCTCTTGCCTTGCTTGCATAAAATAATAGATCACAAAGTTTCTGTTTTTGAGGAAATGATCCTAAAATGATTATGAATGCATGAATGATATGCAAACTTTCAAATCATGATTTTTGGGTTGTTACGAGTTGTCACAATGGTTCAAGTTTATTAGGGGCAAAGAATAAAGTGTGTCATCAAGTTCGTGAGGGCTTTAATCACTAAGTTTTGACATAACAAAGAGACTTTTTAATTGGAAGATAGTTGAAAACAAGAATATACTTGTAATGGTGTAACACACCATGCATAGGAGTTTATAGTGGACACTTTGGAATAACTTGGTTTCTTGGGAGTTGGAGGCATGAGTAGAACTTACTCGTACAAGTGGAGGCTAGCAAAAGACTGGGAGCAACCAACTAAGAGAGCAATAATGGCCAAAATCATGCAATGCAACAAAGCAAACTAATCAAAACAAAGTGTGGTACTAAAAATCAAGGACTAAATGATCATAGAGGCTATGGTGACTGGTTCATAGTCATAACATGGTGTAAGCATGTGCCAAGTCAACCCAAACAAAGCATCAAAGGAGACCACTATACTATGCTTTTGTATGCTAAAACAACGCATGATTCTTTGAAGGCACATTAAGCAATCCTAATTGTTTGGAACAGGTCATGCTACAGCAATAATCACTAAGCATAAGGTCAAAGAAACACCTAGCATGTCATTCTAAAGTCTAAGTCATAGTCAAAACAAGCTCCCTTATGTACCACTAAAAGCATGAAACTTTCTACTCTTTTCCAACACCAACCAACTTAATTGAAACAACTCACAAAGATAATAATCAATAAAGATCAGTGAGCAAGTCTCAAAAATCCACAAAGAAGAACTAAAAAGTTCTAAGCTTAAAGCACAAGAAAACTAAGGCTAAACACAGTGCTAGCAAAAGAGAACACTCACGGAACCATAAGAGTGAAAATTAGAGTGTTCTAGGCAATGAAAACAGAGTGTGCCTCTCTCCAAAAAGGTGTGTTGTGATCAACCAACTTTATTCAAGAAAACTAAGCAAGCAAAAACCAAAAATGAAAACTAAGATGCTCCAAGAACAACACAACTATGCATGAAACAATAAAAACGAAGTGTCTAGAAAGACCTGAGATTTTTATTGATGAAGAAGGGGATGCCTTGGGCATCCCGAAGCTTTGACGCTTGTACCTCTTGGATATTTCTTGGTATGACACCATGATGGAATCCCCAAGCTTGAGCTTTTGTCCATTCTTCATCTCATTGCATCATTCTCTCTCTACACCTAAATTTTTTCCTTCATACAAAACTTCACACAATCTTCATTAGCAACATTAGCTTATTCAAAAGATATTAGACCTTTGGAAAATCTTTGGAACAGCAAGGCTTTTCACTAAAAACACAAGATACTGTAGTAACTCCTTCAAAAAGCTCAATTCACCAAAAAGAACCCAAACATGAATTAATAACAAGCAAATGCAAATAATGGCCGAAATCTATCAAAACAGACCAACACGTAGAAACCGATTTTTTCGAAGAACTTATGTTGCTCAAATAAAAAAGTGTTTAACTAACGAAAGTTATCTAACATAATGGGGGATTTATTCGTAAATTTTCAGCACAATCCAACTTACAGAGACTCCTCACAAATTTTTATGGCTGAGGACAGAAATCTGTTTCGGGACAGCAACTCCCCAAATCTTAGTTCCCTCTCATTAGAGGTTATTATTGACGCAAAAAGCAAACAAAAAAGTATAAGGAGAGGTCATTATAGAAGTAATAACTTCCAAGACTCAATAAAACTCTTGGGTTATCTCCCAACAAGTACTTTTATTTAATGCCTTTAAGTTAGGCTTGATAGTTTGAGAATATGCTCACATAAGAAAAATGAATTGAAGAAAAAGAGAGCATCAAGAAGCAAATTCAAAACACATTTAAGTCTAACCCACTTCCTATGCATATGAAACTTGTAAAGAAACAAGTCATGAAAGCACAAAGCAACAAGCATAGCAAAGCAAAACAAGTGCAACTTCGAGATTTTTAACATAAAGAGGGGAAACTTAATATTTTTGAGATGCATAAAACCATGTTTCCCTCTCTCATAATAACTTTCATTAGCATCATGAATAAAATTAACAATATAATTATCACATAAAACATTCTTATCATGAGCCACATGCATAAAATAATTATTACTCTCCACATAAGCATAGTCATTCTTATTAATTATAGTGGGAGCAAATTCAAAAAAATAGCTATCATTGTTATTCTCATCACCATAATCATCAGATATAGGAGGCATATTGTAATCACAATAAATTTTCTCCTCAATAGTAGGTGGACTGAAAATATCATACTCATCATTGTAATCATCATATATTGGAGGTTTGGTATCATCATAAGCAATAGAATAGCTATCTTCCAAAGCTGGGGAACTAAAAAGATCATTTTCATAAAAACTAGCTTCCCCAAGCTTAGACATTTCCATAGCATTAGCAATAATGGTGTCCAAAGAATTCATACTAATAACATTGCTATTAGCATGCAAATAAAGTTCCATGGGTTTTTTAATTTTCTCTTCAAACACTTCATGTCCTAACTCAAGATAAATGCTATAAAGCTCTCTATTTTTTTTGTTGTTTTCCATTAAGCCTAACTAGTGAAAAAGAAACAAAAAGACAAAATTGCAGAATCTAAGGGAAATAACTTCGAGCACTCACACCGGAGGATGTGAGTACCTTTTACCTTACCTCTCCGACAACAGCGCTAGAAAAGAGCTTGATGTCTACGCACTTCTTTTCTTGTAGACAGTTGTTGGGCCTCCAAGTGTAGAGGTTTGTAGAACAGCAGCAAGTTTCCCTTAAGTAGATTACCCAAGGTTTATTGAACTCAGGGAGGAAGTGGTCAAAGGTATTCCCTCTCAAGCAACCCTGCAATCAAGATACAACAAGTCTCTTGTGTCCCCAACACACCCAATATTGGTGCACTAGTTTGGCGAAGAGATAGTGAAATACAAGTGGTAACAGTGCTAGAAAAGAGCTGTTGGTGTGGAGGAACAGACTAAAGGAAAACTGAAGGAAGCAAGCAACATGCAACAGATCTAGTAGCAAACCGTGTTTCAATGTTTAACAAGGCCTAGGGATCATACTTTCACTAGTGAACACTCTCTCATATAAATATCCTCTCTTCATGATACTACTCTTAACTACTCTCCGGTTGGACACTCTAATCCACGGTAGGGCCTTCCCCAATCTAGATAACCCCACACTGTCACCTTGAGCGCTAGATGGTTCCAACAAACACCACAATTTCATAGAGACATCCAACTCTAAATATAACTTATAACAAATATTCAATCTAGCCAAAGTGCCACACACGGTATGCACGCTGTCACTTTCACACACGTGGGGAAAAGCATAGATCTATTAAAGCACAAAGAGTATTTATGTAGACTCAAACCTAAGTGCCACCATGGCGTGCACGTTTTCACTTTCACACACATGGGGAGAGCAGAGATCTAATGAATCACTTGAGTAGCAAGGTAGATCTACTTGATTACAAAGCTCATGACCACAAGATCATGCATAGAGAGAGAGATGAACACATAGCTACCGGTAGAGCCCTTAGCCTCGAGGAAGAACTACTCCCTCCTCATCATGGGAATCAGCAACGGTGATGAAGATGGCGATGGAGATCGATGGAGATGGCTCCGGGGGCACTTCCCCACCCGGTAGGGTGCCGGAACAGAGACTTTCTGTCCCCCGAATCTCCCTTTCGATGGCGGCGGCGCTACATAGGTTTTTGTGGATTTCTTCTGGATTGTTTAGGGTTTTCCCATCGGAGGCTTCTTATAGGCGCATGAATCAAGGTCGGTAGGGGTCCAGGGGGCCCACACCTCCTCTAGGCGCCTCCAGGGCTTGCCTGCGCCTAGGGGAGTTTGGCCACCCTGTGGCCCCCCTATGGCTCTTGTTCGTGGTTTCGTGTTGCTCCGGGAAAATAATAACTTTGGCTTTTGTCCCGTCCAATTCCGATAATATTGATTTTCTGCATTTCTGGAACCAAAAACAGAAGAAAACAGGCAACTGGCACTGTGGCAACTTGTTAATAGGTTAGTTCCAGAAAAGATATAAAAACACCTCAAAGTATAGACAAAGCAAAGCAAAGTAGATACAAAACAAGCATGGAGCATAAAAAATTATAGATACGTTTCCGACGTATCAACTTCATGTGTTCATCTCTAATCCATGAGTCAGGCTTCCCTAGGTTGTTGGAGCGTACAATATTCTTGTGTTCCTCGATATACGGAGCTGCCAAGGTGGAATTATGTAGAACTGTGTAATGTGCTTTAGTGAAATATTCCCCGTCCCTACATATCATTGCTTTCTTTCATAGCGTGCCTTTTCCACTCAGTCTCCCCTCATGCCACGAGTCAGGAACACCAATCGGCTTAAGGTCAGGAATAAAGTCAACACAAAACTCAATGACCTCCTCTGTTTCATAGCCCTTGGAGATGCTTCCTTCTGGCCTAGCATGATTATGAACATATTTCTTTAAGACTCCCATGAACCTCTCAAAGGGGAACATATTGTGTAGAAATACAGGACCGAGAATGGCAATCTCTTCCACTAGGTGAACCAGGAGATGCGTCATAATATTGAAGAAGGATGGTGGGAACACCAACTCAAAACTAACAAGACATTGTACCACATCCTTCTGTAACCTTGGCAGAATATCTGGATTGATTACCTTCTGAGATATTGTATTGAGGAATGCACACAGCTTCACAATGGGTACTCGAACATTTTCCGGTAGAAGCCCCCTCAATGCAACTGGAAGCAACTTCGTCATAATCACGTGACAGTCATGAGACTTCAGGTTTTGGAATTTTTTCTCTGCCACATTTATTATCCCCTTTATATTAGACAAGAAGCTAGAAGGCACCTTGATACTCTAAAGGACTTCAAAAAAGATTTCCTTCTCTTCTTTGGTAAGAGAATAGCTGGCACGACTTAAGTGACGCCCTTTATCCGTCTTGTTTTGTGTATGCATGTTCTTTGGATCTTTCATAACTTGCTAGTCCTCTCGTGCTTCTGGTGTATCTTTAGTTTTCCCATACATGCCCAGGAATCCTAGCAGGTTCATGCAAATATTCTTCATCACATGCATCACGTGGATTGAAGAGCGGACATGTAGGACTTTCTAATAAGGTGATGGAGCTCAGATCACTATAGAGCTTCATTGGGAAACCCCAAGAGGAAGGTGTGATGAGTACATCAATAAGTCTTCCCTCGGTAAGAAACCAAGGTTATCGAACCAGTAGGAGGCTAGAAACGAATCAAAGGTGTTGATAGCAACTTGGAAACCTGCACAACACAAACTCAAGACTTTGCCCCAACGAACAGTGAGGTTGTCACTCTCACCGGTTTGCTGAAAAGAAAGGATTAAATGTATGGCGTGGACGGTAATGGTGGCTTGCAGAAAGTAAACAATAACATTGGAAGATGTATCAATGGTAAAGATTGGACCGAGGTCCACAGTTCACTAGAGGTGTTCTCCTTAAGATAAACAACATAACATGCTGGGTAAACAAATTACAGCGGGGCAATTGACAGGACAGAGCAAGGCAAAACAATGCAATACTAGACATTCATGATCCTATGAGATTCGATTGGGCATTACAACAATATACATAGACCGCCATCCAACTGTATCTATGACTAGTAATCCACCATCAGGTTATCATCCGAACCCCCTCCAGTATTAAGTTACAAGCAACGGATAACTGCTTTAACAAATGTGTGTAAAGTAAACAATACAATTGTTCCATGAACAAAAGATCGTTGTTTTCTCCCTTGTAGCAATAGCAAACTACAACCTTAGAGATTTCTGTCACTTCCCCAGATTCAATAGAGGCATGAACCCACTATCGAGCATAAATACTCCCTCTTGGAGTCACTAGTATCTACTTGGCCAAGATAGTTACTAGAAACGGAGAGCATGCAAGATCTCAAACAACACAGACATGGTAGAATCAATAAGATAGAATCATTAACCAATCTGACATAGTAATCTCAATATCCATCGGATACCCGCAAACACAACATGCATGATTACAAATAGATGATCTTGATCATGAATGGAGCTCACAAGATCTAAACATGGTAGCACAAAGGAGGAGAAACAACCATCTAGCTAATGTATGGACCCATATTCCAAGGTGGAACTACTCACGCATCATACCGGAGACTGAAATGGTGATGAAGAAGGACTCCGGGATGATCTCTCCCCTCTGGTAGGGTGCCGAGAAGAGCTTCAGACCCCCCGATCTAGGGACGATGGTGGCGGCGGCTATGGACTGTTTCGTGGAGATTTGACCGGGTACTTAGGGTTTTGGTATCGGGGGCTTCTTATAGGCTAAGGGGAAGACCAAGGGGGTGACCAGGGCGGCTACACCCCCAGGCACGGGCCAGGCTTGGACACACGTCCAGGGGGTGTGGGGCCCTCAAGGCCCTCCTTCGTCTCATCTTCTGGCTCCGTGTTTTCCTCGATGAAATATTGACTTTGGCGTTTGTCCTGTCCAATTCCGAGAATATTCATTTTATAGCTTTTCTAGAACCAACAACAACAGAACATAGGCAACTGGCACTATGGCATCTTGATAATAGGTTAGTTCCGGAAAACGTATAAAAATACCTCAAAGTGTAGACAAAGCAAAGCAAAGTGGATACTAAACAAGCATGGAACAACAAAAATTATAGATATGTTTACGATGTATCAAGCATCCCCAAGCTTAACTCCTGCTCGTCCTCGAGTAGGTAAGTGATAAAAGAATAATTTTTTAGGTGACATGCACCATCACAATCAAGATCAAACATTTGTAAAGCATTGAAAGCTGGGATCAAAGTACTCCAAACATGAGCATGAAAGATGAAGTTCTAACAATAAGACAAAGTAACTACGCTGCAACATGAAAGGATACAAAAAAATTCATGAATAACAATGCATTGAAAGACGTTAATTTGTTTCATATAAAGAAAACATAGCATAGTGGCATTCAGCTTGTCCCTCATGGGGTAGCAAAACATAATTGCATAGAACACCTTCAAAGTTCATAACAGTTGCTAGATACAAATAGTATAAGAATAAGGAATATCAACAATATGAATCAATCAATATGTTTTGGGACAATGCACATAGAACTAAGAATGGCAACTATGCTCTCTTAATTGGTGCCTAAGGATAGAAGGTGGAGACTCAAGATAAAAGTGGAAGAAAGGCCTGATACGTCGTAAACGTATCTATAATTTTTGATGTTCCATGCTTGTTTAGTATCCACTTTGCTTTGCTTTGTCTACACTTTGAGGTATGTTTATATGTTTTCTGGGACTAACCTATTAACAAGATGCCACGGTGTCATTTGCCTGTTTTCTGTTGTTTTTGGTTCCAGAAAAGCCAGAAAATGAATATTCTCGGAATTGGACGGGACAAAAGCCAAAGTCAATATTTCACCGAGAAGAACACGGAGCCAGAAGACGAGACGGAGGAGGCTGGCATGATGCAGAAGAAAGACTCCGGGATGATCTCCCCTCCGGCAGGGTGCCGGGAAGAGCTTTAGATCCCCCGATCTAGGGACGATGGTGGCGGAGGCTACAGAAGGTTTCATGGAATATTGATCGGGTACTTAGGGTTTCTGTATCGAGGGGTCTTTATAGGCGAAGAGGCGAGGCAGTGGGAAGCTGCACCTCCTAGGCATGGGCTGGGCCCAGCCGTGCGGCTAGGGGGTGTGGCCCCCCTGGTGGCTCCCCTCCGTCTCGTATTCAGGCTCCGTGTTCCCCATGGTAAAATGTTGAGTTTGGATTTTGTCCCATCCAATTCTGAGAATATTGATTTTCTGCGTTTTCTGGAACCAAAAACAGAAGAAAACAGGCAACTGGCACTATGGCATCTTGTTAATAGGTTAGTCCAGAAAAACATATAAAAACACCTCAAAGTGTAGACAAAGCAAAGCAAAGTAGATACTAAACAAGCATGGAACACCGAAAATTATAGATACGTTTCCGATGTATCAAGCATCCCCAAGCTTAACTCCTGCTCTTCCTCGAGTAGTTAAGTGATAAAATAATAATTTTTTAGGTGACATGCACCATCACAGTCAAGATCAAACCATTTGTAAAGCATTGAAAGCTGGGATCAAAGTACTCCAAACATGAGCATGAAATATGAAGTTCTATCAATAGGACAAAGTAACTATGCTGCAACATGGAAGGATACAAACAAGATTCATGAATAACGATGCATTGAAAGTCGTTTGTTTGTTTCACATAAAGAAAACATAGCATAGTGGCATTCAGCTTGTCCCTCATGGAGTAGCAAAACATAATTGCGTAGGACACCTTCAAAGTTCATAAGAGTGACTAGATACAAATAGTTCAAGAATAAGGAATATCAACAATATGAATCAATCAATAAGTTTTGGGACAATGCACATAGAACTAAGAATGGCAACTATGCTCTCTTAATTGGTGCCTAAGGATAGAAGGTGGAGACTCAATATAAAAGTGGAAGAAAGTCCCTTCATAAGGGAAGCAGGGATTTCAAGTTTCATAAAGAGCTTCCAAAAATTATGGTACTTGTTAGCTTTCAGCCCTCATTGCCCCTATCATAAGCATCTTGAAGTGCTTAAGATTAAAGTGAACAAACTATGGAGTATATGCTTGACAAAGTATAAGTTGGCAATCTCATGTCCCTTGAGTACGAGGGCCGCTCCTCATGCTACTCAACTTTAGTCACCAGTAAGTTCTTGTCATAGTAAGTACATGTGTATCATAGAGAACCGCCAACGGGTACCCCTTGCCCCATGATATAGGAGCTATCTCATATCAAAATAACAAGGCAAGCAGAAAATGAGCATCTCAACAATCTTCTTATTTACCATGGGAAAATAGTGATTTTTTTCTCTCTCTTTCCTCTTTTCTCAATATCTTTTTTCTATCTCTCTTTTTTTATAAGAAGAAAGCTTCATAGATTGCTCACTATGGTGATGCTACAAGTTTCCACCATGATTAGGCATAGGCATTTCTCTAACACACATACATAACTCCATGGACTTACAAGCCCCCCTTTTATTTCACATCGACGACATCAGCAAACAAAAGAGCATGATATCAACTGGGTACAAAGTACACGTGCAATGTTGAAAGAGTTCCCCGTGACAGCACGGTTCTGCTAATACCAACGTATAAGTGCAAGCATATACAACATAGATGACACAATGGTTCAAGTTTATTAGGGGCAAAAAATAAAGTGTGCCATCAAGTTTGTGAGAGCTTTAATCACTACCTTTCACATAACAAGTTTAATTTGAAAGATAGACAAAACAAGAATATACTTGGAATAGTGTAACACACCATGCATATGAATTTATAGTGGACACTTTGGAATAACTTGGTTTCTTGGGAGTTGGATGCATGAGTAGAGCTTACTCAATACAAGTGGAGGCTAGCAAAAGACTGGGAGCAACCAACTAAGAGAGCAATAATGGCCATAATCATGTAGAGCGACAAAACATTATCAATCAAACATTAAGTGGTATCACAAGTCAAAAACTAAATGATCATAGAGGCTAAGGTGACCAGTTCATAGTCATAACATGGTGTGAGCATGTGCCAAGTCAACCCAAACAAAGCATCAAAGGAGAATACCACAATACTATGCTTTTGTATGCTAAAACAACGCATGATTATTTCAAGGCATATTAAGCAATCCTAATTGTTTGGAACAAGTCATGCTACATCAATAATCACTAATAATAAGGTCAAAACAACATCTAGCATGACATCATAAAGTCTAAGTCACAGTCAAATCAAGCCCCTTCTTGTACTACTAAAGCAAGAACTTCCTACTCCTTTCCAACACCAATCAACTTATTTGAAACAACACGGCGAAAGCAGGGGTCCAACTACTTTATTCAAGAAAACTAGGCAAACAAAAACCAAAAATGAAAACTAAGACGCTCCAAGAACAACACAATAGTGCATGAAACAATAAAAACAAAGTGTGTAGAAAGACCTGAGATTTTTATTGATGAAGAAGGGGATGCCTTGGGCATCCCCAAGCTTTGATGCTTGTACCTCTTGAATATTTCTTGGGGTTACACGGGGTGGCATCCCCACGCTTGAGATTTTTTCCTTTCTTCATCTCATTAGATCATTCTTTCCTTAAACCTGAAAATTTTCCTTCATACAAAACTTCACACAATCTTCATTAGAACATTAGAGCATTCAAAAGATAAAAAACCATTGGGGTTTAGTTTTAGAACAGCAAAACTTTCACTAAAGACACAAGCTACTGTAGAAATTCCCTCAAAAATTTCAATTTCCCAAAGAGAACCCAAAAAGGAATCAATAAGAAGCAAATGCAAATAATGACAGAAATTTGTCAAAACAGACCAGCAGGTAGAAACTGATTTTTTTAGAGGACCTTATGTTGCTCAAATCAAAAAGTGTTGAACTAACTAAAGTTATCTAACAACACGGGGGATTTATTCAGAAAATTACAGCTCAATTCTACTTACAGATATTTTTCAGGAATTGTTATAGTGGAGCACAAAAATCTGTTTCGGGACAGCACTTCCCCAAATCTTACTTCCCTCTCATTAGAGGTTATTCTTGGCACAAAAAATCAAACAAAAAGGATAATGAGGGGTTATTACAGAAGTAATAACTTCCAAGAGTCAATAAAACTATTGGGTTATCTCCCAAGAAGTACTTTTCTTTAACGCCTTTAAGTTAGGCACAAGAAGCAAGAATCAAGTATTTCAAATGAAGAAGCATTAAGATCAATACTCAAAATTTCTTCAACTAGGAAAGGTATCTCATCCAAATGAGTTTTAGAGGACCCTTTCTCATCTCTCTTGAGTTCACTACTTTCATCAAATGGGTTTTCAGGAACAATCCAATCAAAATTCTTTTGTAGGGCTTCATGCATTCGTACAAGTTTAAAAGGTATGTGTATTTTAATTTCTCCTCCATTGGGTTTGGTTTTATCCAACTTTTCTAATGTACCCATAACTTCTAAACATGAGCCTAGCATATTAAAATGATCAAATACCTTTTTGGCTTCCTTAGCAACATCATTGAACTCTTTTAGCAAAGTTTCTAGGATAAAATATCTCTTTTCAGCATCCTCAGTTTCTTTTAGTTTTAGAAACATTATTTGCATCATGGGGTTAAGGTTAACAAACCTAGCCTCCAACATGTGAACTAAAGAAGCTGCAGCAATTTCATAATTAGGAGCAAGTTCTGCTAAGGATCTATCCCCAATATCCTCATGTTTGCTAATATGATTAAAGAATTCTTCAATATTTTCTTTCCCAATTATATAGCCACTACCTATTGAAAGGTCTTTTAGAGTGAACTTAGGGATCAACATGGTGAGCTAGAGAAAGGTGACAACTAGAATAAGAACTATTTTTGTGTGTTTTTTATATGAAAAAGCAAACCAAACGAAACTATTTTTTTTTTGGAATTTTTGATAAAAATAAGCAAGAAAAACAAAGAAAAATAAACTAAGAAGAACAAAAACAAAGTAAAAATAAAGTTTGTGAAGGACTCCCCTTGTGAAGCTATCCTTAGCCTCCCCGGCAACGGCGCCAGAAAAACTTGGTCATGGTGCTCAGATCACTATAGAGCTTCGTTGGGAAACCCCAAGAGGAAGGTGTGATGAGTACAACAATAAATCTTCCCTCAGTAAGAAACCAAGGTTAACGAACCAGTAGGAGGAAGGAAATGACTCAAAGGTGTTGATAGCAACTTGGAAACCTGGACAACACAAACTCAAGACTTTACCCCAACGAACAGTGAGGTTGTCAATCTCACTAGTTTGCTGAAAACAAAGGATTAAACGTATGGTGTGGAAGGTAATGGTGCCTTGCAGAAAGTAAACAGTAACAGTGGAAGATGTATCAATGGTAAAGATTGGATCGGGGTCCACAGTTCACTAGATGTGTTCTCCTTAAGATAAACAACATAACATGCTGGGTAAACAAATTACAGCGAGGCAATTGACAGGACAGAGCAAGCCATACCAATGCAATACTAGACATTCATGATCCTATGATATTCGATTGGGCATTACAACAATATACATAGACCGCCATCCAACTGCATCTATGACTAGTAATCCACCTTCAGGTTATCATCCGAACCCCCTCCAGTATTAAGTTGCAATCAACAGATAACTGCTTTAAGCAATGTGTGTAAAGTAAACAATACAATTGTTCCATGAACAAAAGATCGTTGTTTTCTCCCTAGTAGCAACAACACATCTACAACATTAGAGATTTCTATCACTTCCCTAGATTCAATAGAGGCATGAACCCACTATCGAGCATAAATACTCCCTCTTGGATTCACTAGCATCCACTTGGCCAAGATAGTTACTAGAAACGGAGAGCATGCAAGATCTCAAACAACACAGACATGATATAATCAATAAGATAGAATCATTAACCAATATGACATAGTAATCTCAATATCCATCGGATCCTTGCAAACACAACATGCATGATTACAAATAGATGATCCTGATCATGAACGGAGCTCACAAGATCAAAACATGGTACCATAAAGGAGGAGAAACAACCATCTAGCTACTGTATGGACCCATAGGCCAAGGTGGAACTACTCACGCATCATACCGGAGGCTGGCATGGTGATGAAGAAGGCCTCCGGGATGATCTCTCCCCTCCGGCAGGGTGCCGGGAAGAGCTTCAGACCCTCCTCCCCCGATCTAGGGACGATGGTGGCGGCGGCTATGGACTGTTTCATGGAGATCTGATCGGGTACTTAGGGTTTTGGTATCGAGGGATTCTTATAGGCGAAGGGGGACATCGAGGGGGTGCCCGAGGCGGCCGCACCCCCCAGGCGCGGGCCAGGCCTGGCCGCACGGCCAGGGGGTGTGGGCCCCTCGAGGCCCTCCTCTGTCTCATCTTCTGACTCCGTGTTTTCCTTGGTGAAATATTGACTTTGGCGTTTGTCCCGTCTAATTCCGGGAATATTCATTTTCTGGCTTTTCTGGAACCAAAAACAATAGAAAATGGGCAACTGGCACTATGGCATCTTGTTAATAGGTTAGTTCTAGAAAACGTATAAAAATTACTTCAAAGTATAGACAAAGCAAAGCAAAGTGGATACTAAACAAGCATGGAACATCAAAAATCGACGTATCATATGGAAGCTCCCAAAATGTAGATTTCTTCTTCCACATGGGCGCATGTTCGGTAGCGACGTCGTTCGAAACAGATTGACCGTCGGGACCCTTTCCAAAGATTACTTCTATGTCCTTGACTATACCAAATGCATCATCACCAGCAGGAAGGTCAGGCTTCTTTCGGTGATCTACCTCACCTTTGACATACTTGCCTTTCTTTCTTACGGGATGATTGGTCAGAAGAAATCATCAATTCCCCAGGTACACAACCTTCTTGCATTTATGCAAATATGTACCTTCAGTCTTATCTAAACAGTGCGTTCATGCCTTATATCCCTTGTTTGTATGTACTGAAAGGTTACTAAGAGCAGGCCAATCATTGATGGTTACGAAAAGCAACCCTCGTAGGTAAAATGGCTTCTGTTTGTTCTCATCCCACACATGTACACCTGGTTTGTCCCACAATTGTAAGAGTTCTTCAACTAATGGCCTTAGTACACATCAATGCTGTTGTCTGGTTGCTTCGGGCCTTGGATGAGCACTGGCATCATAATGAACCTATGCTTCATGCACAACCAAGGAGGAAGGTTGTAGATACATAGAGTCACAGGCCAGGTGTTGTGACTGCAGCTCTTCTCCCTAAAAGGATTCATGCCATCCGTACTTAGACCAAACCATAAGTTCCTTGCGTCACCTACAAAGTCCGGAAAGTCTCTCTCGATTTTTCTCCACTGCGACCCATCAACGGGATGTCTCAACTTCTCGTCTTTCTTACGGCCTTCTTTGTGCCATCGCAACAACCTGACATGCTCTTTGTTTCTGAACATGCGTTTCAACCTTGGTATTATAGGAGCATACCACATAACCTTAGCAGGAACCCTCTTTCAGGGGGCTCTCCCTCAACATCACCAGGGTCATCTCGTCTGATCTTATACCGCAATGCAGTGCATATCGGACATTTATCTAAATTCTCATACTCCTCACCATGGTAGAGGATGTAGTCATTAATGCATGCATGTATCTTTCATCTAATCCTAGAGGGCAGAGAGTCTTGTTTGCTTCGTACGTACTCTCGGAAATTTCGTTATTCTTTGGAAGCTTTGGCTTCATTATTTTTAGCAACTTTTCAAATGCAGAGTCAGTTAGACCACACTCTGCCTTCCATCGCAGCAATTCCAGTGTGATACCGAGCTTTGTGCTGCCATCTTCGCAATTTGAGTACAAGAATTTTTTGTGATCTTCTAACATGCCCTCCAACTTCAACTTCTCCTTTTCTATTTCACAGTCTCGCTTTGCATCAGAAATAACCCTATCAAGATCATCAGTGGGCTCATCTGATGCTCGTTCTTCACCTCCTTCCTCTTTATTGTCTTCCATTATAGTATCACCGTATTTAGGAAACATATGGTGATAGTTGTTATCATCATCCTCTTATTCTTCATTGTCTTCCATCATAACCCCTCTTTCCCTGTGCTTGGTCCAGTAATTATAGCTGGGCATAAAACCTTTCATAACCAGGTGTCCGCAAATGATTTTCGAGGAAGAGTACTCTTTGTTATTCCGATATTGAACACATGGACAACACATAAAACCATTCTCTTTGTTTGTCATAGCCACATCGATAAATTTATCCACATCCTTAATGTACCCGGGTTCACGCCGGTCACCGTACATCCATTACCGACTATTTATCTGCATCATATAATTAAGTTTATAAAAACCATTACGGAACATCATAAATATTGAATTGACCAATTCACATCGACACATGCATTGTATCAATGACTGATAAAAAGATAAAGTTGCTAACCTCGATCAAGGGGAAAGAAAGAGGAGAAAGCTCAGGTGTGGCTCGGGCACCTTCTATATTTTTGTTTTGTGAGAAATTAAACGGGATCGTTCACTCAAACATTTCATCAAACACCTCGGATGCATAGGAAAAAAATAAACTGACACACACATCTCACACCTTCCACCAAGAAAAACAGAGGGGAGACAGAGGGCTGGGCGGCGTATTTATAGGTAGGGCTCATGCGTCCTGGTTTGTAACAAAAACCAGGAC
Source organism: Avena longiglumis (assembly GCA_030063025.1). Classification (NCBI taxonomy): domain Eukaryota; kingdom Viridiplantae; phylum Streptophyta; class Magnoliopsida; order Poales; family Poaceae; genus Avena; species Avena longiglumis. The sequence goes on along the minus strand of CP125974.1, from coordinate 445,668,197 downwards.
TAAAGATATGCGGCAGACCACGTGTCTGGCGCCAACCTTTACAAACCGGGACCCATGATCCCTCAGAAACCGGGACGGAAGCCCCTCGCCTCCCGAGCGACGCGCCGGCCACTCGAACTCGGACGAGTGCTTGGATTAGTCCCGGTTCGTTGGCCGAACAGGGACTAATGTTCTAGGCTGCTCCGAACGAAAGGCAGTTTTTCTACTAGTGTAGTTTTGTAAAATAAATGTATCTTTAGTATATACATCCACTCCAAACTTCTACGAACCTATATACTAAAAAACGTATATATACATTTAATTTATAAATCTAAAACATCTTATATTTCTAAACGGAGGGAGTATATCCCTTCCGTGTATCTCCTGCATCATGCATATCGATCATTGTCCTCAACGCTGCTACTGGTAAGGGTGCCATGTCGATGGTTTATCTTCTTGGCGGATGTGTTGGCCAATATATATGCTCTTGATATTTCTACTAGGTAAGTTAGCGCGGCGACACGCCGCGCCCGTAGTGTTAACTGTTTTGTATAAATAGTTACATTCTTTTGGCTAGCATAGAGGCTAGGTTCTGGGTTTTTTCTTCTGATGTTGTATAACTTGTGTCCTGCTTCAAAGAAATTCAGAGTAGTTAAAGCTGGTACAGAAAAAGTAGAAGTTATGTTCCCTGTTGCAGTTTAGCTCAATTTCTTCTATGATATCCTTCAGGGAAGTGGTCTCTGAATCTTTATCGTGAGCTGGTGGTTTGACAAAAGCTTCAGAAGAATAAAGCACATAAGAACTTTAGATAAATCATAGTAGATAATTTCCAAGCAATATTATTTCTTATCATCATCGGGGCAACATGTCTGTTTTTTGGTGGAAGCCAAACAGGGCTTTACTGTGACTGTCAGATATGGAAAACTAATTTATGATAAATTCCTTAATTCTGATGAAATGAGCAAATATAGAGTATATATAATCACATAACGGGCCTCTAGGTTATGATATTCTTATCTTAACTCTATTGAAGACCGTATACGTTAACTACTTGGAAAATCTCATGTATCTATAAAGCCTTGTTTGATTTTTTAATATGATGTTGTCTGTGGAGAATCAGACACTCTCGAAGGCATCGATGAAATAATTTCTATATAGAAAGGGGATAGACTTACTATTAACAAATATGTAGCTCTAGAATCTGGTTATACATATTCCAGCAAGTCCAGGAAAAACTGACCTTTGAAGAATTAAATATCTTTTCTTTACATAGAGTTCATTGCAGAAGACACATATATATAAACTTCCCGAAAGAATCCCTTAAACTGGAGCAGACCTCATATATTATACTTAACCCAAGAAGATGGTAGAAAAAGTGCTTGAATTATGCATGATTTTCATAATTGATAACTTGTTTGTATTGTTGAGTGTCCTGTGAGAACTTTATGCACCTTAGAAGTAGTAAAATTTGGAGTTCTTCGTTAATTTATAAGAACAAAGCACCACTCTCGTTACCGGGAGCTAGGCTCTCCTAAGAATAAATCATGGTATTGACCAAAGGCTTCTTCTGAAAGGGGAACAAAAACCATGTGGACCCGAAGAAGTCTGGATTGTTGAGTGTCCTATGAAAACTTTATGCACCTTAGAAGTAGTAAAATTTAGAGTTCTCCATTTATTTTGTAAGACCAAAGCGTCACTCTCATTACCGGGAGCTAGGCTCTCCCAAGAATAAATCATGGCATTGACCAAAGGCTTCTTCTGAAAGGGCAACAAAAACCAGCTGGACCCTAAGAAGTCTATCTTGGACATTGCAAATCAGTGTGGTAAAATCATGTATGGCTGCTACAATCTGAACCCAATCAGCAATATGATGTTAATCACCAGCATAGTAGGCTTCAATGGTTAAGAAAAATATAAATTAACAACAGATCAGGCGAAATAAATTAACAGTTGTGAATAAGAAGAGACCGTGGAATGAAATAAGAGGTAGAGAACATACGATCCTCATTGAATGCAGCATATGTTGAGTAAGTTCGCTAATACAGAGCACAAAGAGACCAAAATCTAGAGGACAACTTGTAACACCCTCAGAATCGGACCTATGCAAGTTTCAGCGATTCCCGCCAAACCCGCATAGAAACGATTCAAAGGTGCCCACCAGGCACTTTCGTGCGGGTGGAAAACGAAGTAATAACATTACACAACAGTCCTCGATGGGACCCACAGAATAGATATATACAGCAGCGACTCAAAGAGTCAAGAATACAGATATACGATACAAAGATCCAAATCACCTGTAAAACGATACAGCGTCCGACTACGGACAAGATGCAAATGGGGCTAAGAGCCCTAAAGAATAACCAATGGCGTCCATAACCCTGCCCAGGCCAAGCCGGAAGGGTAACCCTGCTAACGACGTCGATCTCAAAACCTGCTTAAACAAAAGGGGTGCCGACAAAGGGCAAAGGAAAAAGAGGAGCGTCAGTACTGAGGCCAGTACACGGCGAGACTAGAATTCGGCGGTCCTCGCCTACATAGGTATGGTGGACTGAAGCGGCAGCGACAGCATGCACTAACAACCTATAGAGACTCGATACAACTAGCGGATATCAGAGAGGGATAAGAAAAGACCTATCCGGATCCTACCTGATACTACCACCAAATAAACCCATCCTGGTGTTTCCCCCTCGAGACCAAACGAGGAAGTCAACCGAGGAACTCACGCCGTTGGCAGTTTTATTTATTCAGTTATCGTTGTAGCAATTACTAGTCAGATGTAGATAATCATCCTTTTAAAATAAGCACTGGGCCATTTTTAGTTATCCATTCCGTTGTAGTTGCGACACTTACTAGTCAAATACAATTAGCATGAGATAACCCAAAAACCCAACAGTTGTTGGTACTTTTATTTAGCCATTCCGTTGTAGTTGCAATACTTACTAGTCAGGTACAATGGTCGCAAGCGACAATCCAAACAAGCAATTGTGGGCAGTATTATTTAGCCATTCCATTATAGTGAAGCTGATTACTAGTCATTATATAGTCAAATTTATAGCACTACTTTAGTTATGCTTGTCTATGATCGAGATACTGTGCTCCAAGTCGTCCATAACCGCGGACACGGCTTTCAGAAAGTTTTAACCCGGCCGGGGTGCACAAATAGCAACACACACTCGATCAACCTCGGAAAAACCAAATCAAAACCCAACGAGGCCTTCACGACAAAGCAATCACAGGATTCAGAAATATTTCAGGGGGCCACCCCTTGGAGTCTTACCCGCAACGAAGTAAGCTCGCTCCGAGACGGACCCGAGGTTTGGGTGGACGGTTGTGAGCTACTGGGAACCCAAAACTGGGCTTGTCGACACCGCGTAAACGTGTCCTGATCCTAAACAGTACAGTGTGCTCCTCGCACAATCGTAAATAAATCAGTAGCATGGCATAGGTACAGGATAGTAAATAAAACCTCAAACTAGTTTGTGGCCCCAAGAAATAAGACTGAATCAAGCTCTGGCTCAGGGGGGTCCCATAATCCTCCCGGATGTGGATAGCGCGATAAAATCAAGGAACAGTTATCAAGTACTCGGGGTCCTACGGGACACAAGTGGGCGTTCGGAAACCAAATATTTTCTATCACCCACCGATGCCTCTGCTTACTTCAATTTTAGTTGTTAAACAGGAATTAAAGTGAACGATAAGTAAAGCTATGATCATCTCCAACAACACACATGCGGCATTACTCCAACAACTGTGGCATTTGACAACATGCAACAGCACTTGAGCAAGCGACTACGACGCGCAAGTCCAACTATCTACCAAACAACAGGTAATAGGATGTGTCCAAGGCAATATAAGGCTGCAAGGGATATCACGGGTACGAAATCTAGAGCATCGCAACACAGATAGCAATAGATCAACAGGAGGGAATAAATACTATAAAAGTAAGATAGGTAGAAAGGGGGAGATGCTCGCCTGAAAACATTGCCGAAAGATTCAACCGATGATCGGGTCAACACTCGCATCAACTCAACGGCCTTATCCGCGAAGAAGCAAAATACTAGAATAAACACCGGATGCAATATTTAATACTACGGCAAAAGATCGGCATGCTTATGATATGATGCATGGCATGGCAAAGGTGCGATGCAATTAGGCCATATTAAGCGGAACCGGGGTCCCGACAATTAAATATATGGTTCTAGTTGTTTATCTACCCCGCAAATTAAATGTTGTAATAACAGGGCGAGATAAGTTACCGGTTCGCTACAAAAATTTAAATGAGGCCAATATAAGGCTAGATTTGCCCGCATATGGGCCCCATATTTAATTAGAGGTGAATCGGCACAAGGCCCCCAAACCACATGATATGCATGCGAGATGAATGATTAAATATGCAACAATTCATATAGTTGACCATTTATAAAATAGGGTTCTCGAAAAAAGGGGTTCACACATTAGGGTTCGGCGATCTTGGGGGTTCCGGGGTTCGGGGTCGGTCTCAGGGTCCAGGGTTCGGCGGGTTCGTTCTCGGACTCCAGGATTGTTCTCGGATGGCAGAGTAGATCTTGGCGTTCGGTTAGACGGACTTGGCGTGGCGTCGGGGTGCATCGGGCTCGCCCTGGCCGGTGTCGAACTTGTCGGGTCCTCGTGTCGGGTCGGTCTTGGCGTCCGGGGTGAAGAACTTGCGTGCGACGTCGTCGGCATCGGTGCGGGAAGGAGGTCTTATCGTTCCGGGTTGGTGATCTTGGCGTCCGGGACGGCGTACTTGTCGCCACGGGGTTCGGTCTTCGGGTCCGGATCTTGGCGTCCTTCGGATCACCGGGATCGGACTTGATCTTCGGACTTCGGGGTTTTCGTGAAGGAGATCTTGGTGTCCCATGTAGAAGGCCTCGAGGTCCCATCTTGGTCAACGATGACAAACTAGGTCTCGGTCATCGGGTCTTGGTCTTCGGGGTGGTGGAACTCGATGGCGAAGCGTGCACAGGAACGTGAGACCTCGCTGACACCGCAACATCTTGTTTGGTCACCAACGCCACCACAAAACACACAGGGTCGCAGGCAGCGGCGCGCTCGGGGCGGAGGCTCCACGCCGGGAGGCGAGGCGACTCGGGGAGGAGGCAGGCGAGGGTCGCGGCCGCGGCTCCGAGATGCGACGGGTTGGCGAGACGAGGGCGGCGCAGAGGAGCTTGGCGGGCGGGCGCTGGAGGAGCTCGCGGAGGAGGCGAAAAGCCCGGCGAGCGAGCGAGCGAGGCGGAGAGAAGCGGGGGCGGCAGCGGCGGAGGGCGAGCACAGGCGCGGCCGGAGAAGGGAGGGCGCGATGCCGGCGAAGGACGAGGCGGCGGCGCGAGCACCAGAGGCGCAGAGGAGCTCGCAGCGGAGAGGAGGAGCAGCGCGGGAGAGAGGCAAGGCAGCTGTGAGGAGGTGAGAGAGGCGCCGTGAGGGTTGGTGGCAGTGGGCAGGCGAAGCGGAGGCGAGGCTCGCCGGCCTGGTCGGCGAGGAGAGGAGGACTGGGAGAGGGCGGTCGCCGGGAGGGAAAGGAGGGAGGAGGAGGAGGGAGGCGGGCGCGGCGCCGGGCCTGTTGGGCGAGCCGCGAGGAGAAGGACGCGAGGAGGAGAACACAGGGAGGAGAGAGGCGTGGGTGGAGGGCCGCTGTGGGGCCGATTGTGGGGCAGAGGGTGGGGAAAGCGTGGGGCAGGCGGGGCGTGGGATGGGGTGGCCAGGCTGGCCGGGGTGGGGCCAGGGGAGGGGGCCCAAGGTGGATAGGTGGTCGGGTGGCCGGGTGGGCACAGGGCGTGGGGCCGCGGGGTGGGGTCGGGTTGGTAGAGAGGGAGAGAGAGAGGGCAGGATGGGCTAGGGTGAGAGAAAAGAGGGAAAAGGGGTGGATTGGTGAGGTGGCAGGTGGGTAGGAAAAGGGTGAGAGGGTGAGGTGGCGGCCTGCGGTTGGTGGGTAGGAATAGATTGGGTGGGACTAGGATTTAGGGGGGATGTTTTAGAATTTGTGTTTGTTTGGTTCTGTTTAATTTAAAACAAAGCCACTTTGCAAATAGTTTTTAAGGAAAATAAAATATCCGATACACTCGGGGTTTTGCCTTTAAAATAAAAAGGGATGTTTCTACAAACAGAACTAGGCTTTTCGAAAAATAATGCAGACAAACAATGCAAGATGATGGCGATGCAATGCACAAAAACAACGCGATTTTCTAGTAGTGGTTTTGCGGGATGCCACAATTCGACACCACTAACAATGGATCTCGCCCTCGAGATCCGCCTCATGGTACCGGGAAGAAGGTCGGCGATCTGCGTCTTCTCGCTTCGTGTAAATCTTCGCGACACCACTAACAAGAGGTCGTTGTCCGTGATCGTCGAGAGAACACTCCGGGATCAAAAAGGTCGAAGGTAGAGGTATCAACAAATAAAGCCACCTCTATCTTCGATAGAAAGAGGGAACCGATGCATTCTCATCCACTTCAATGTGCAAAAGCGAATAGAAGGGGTAGTCGGCATGGGGGCCAATCCATCACGCACCCAAACTATTACCCTGCACAATCAGTGGAAAAGCGTGCAACTATTCTCGGAATCAGACTGAAGATCTCGACAAACGAGGTTCGGAAACAAAGGAGTGATGTAGACTCTGCATCGGATCTGGCGTAGATGAGGTCGTCGCGTCGGAAAACACCGGAAGGCACAAACAAGGAACAAAGGATGGTACCACAGACGAAGGGCTCCTCGGATAGCATGAAGACCAGATATAGCAACACCGTTATCAAAGGAGGAAGCGAAACCCTGAAGGTACGACGGAAAACCCCACCACGAGAATTCCTGGACTCGAAGAAAAGATAAGAGAGCAGTTTCAAAACACGTCGAGGTAAGAGAAGAATAGCAAAGGGGTAAGGAGTAAAATCAGACCTAATCAGAACTATCCAACCGATTTTCAAAAATAGTTTCGACATCCTACTTCGGCCGTTAGCTAGGTTATCCTACAGGCTGGACTTGTGGGGTATCGCAACTGCTGGGCTCTGATACCACTCTGTAACACCCTCAGAATCGGACCTATGCAAGTTTCAGCGATTCCCACCAAACCCGCATAGAAACGATTCAAAGGTGCCCACCAGGCACTTTCGCAAGGTGGAAAACGGCAGTAATAACATTACACAACAGTCCTCGATGGGACCCACGAATAGATATATACACAGTGACTCAAAGAGTCAAGAATACATATACGATACAAAGATCCAAATCACCAGAACGACATACGTCCGACTACGGACAAGATGCAAATGGGGCTAAGAGCCCTAAAGAATAACCAATGGCGTCCATAACCACCGTGCCAAGCCGGAAGGGTAACCCTGCTAACGACGTCGATCTCAAAACCTGCTTAAACAAAAGGGGTGCCAACAAAGGGCAAAGGAAAAAGAGGAGCGTCAGTACTGAGGCCAGTACACGGCGAGACTAGAATTCGGCGGTCCTCGCCTACATAGGTATGGTGGACTGAAGCGGCAGCGGCAGCATGCACTAACAACCTATAGAGACTCGATACAACTAGCGGATATCGGAGAGGGATAAGAAAAGACCTATCCGGATCCTACCTGATACTACCATCAAATAAACCCATCCTGGTGTTTCCCCCTCGAGACCAAACGAGGAAGTCAACCGAGGAACTCACGCCGTTGGCAGTTTTATTTATTCAGTTATCATTGTAGCAATTACTAGTCAGATGTAGATAATCATCCTTTTAAAATAAGCAGTGGGCCATTTTTAGTTATCCATTCCGTTGTAGTTGCGACACTTACTAGTCAAATACAATTAGCATGAGATAACCCAAAAACCCAACAGTTGTTGGTACTTTTATTTAGCCATTCCGTTGTAGTTGCAATACTTACTAGTCAGGTACAATGGTCGCAAGCGACAATCCAAACAAGCAATTGTGGGCAGTATTATTTAGCCATTCCATTATAGTGAAGCTGATTACTAGTCATTATATAGTCAAATTTATAGCACTACTTTAGTTATGCTTGTCTATGATCGAGATATTGTGCTCCAAGTCGTCCATAACCGCGGACACGGCTTTCAGAAAGTTTTAACCCGGCCGGGGTGCACAAATAGCAACACACACTCGATCAACCTCGGAAAAACCAAATCAAAACCCAACGAGGCCTTCACGACAAAGCAATCACAGATTCAGAAATATTTCAGGGGCCACCCTTGAGTCTTACCCGCAACGTAAGCTAGCTCGAGACGGACCCGAGGTTTGGGTGGACGGGTGAGCGATCGGGAACCCAAATCGGGCTTGTCGACACCGCGAACGTGTCCCGATCATAAATAAGACAGTGCTCCTCGCACAATCGTAAATAAAGCAGCATGGCATAGGTACAGGATAGTAAATAAAACCTCAAACTAGTTTGTGGCCCCAAGAAATAAGATGAATCAAGCTCGCTCGGGGGTCCCATAATCCTCCGGATGTGGATAGCGATAAAATCAAGGAACAGTATCAAGTACTCGGGGTCCTACGGACACAAGTGGGCGCTCGAAACCAAATATTTTCTATCACCCACCGATGCCTCTGCTTACTTCAATTTTAGTTGTTAAACAGGAATTAAAGTGAACGATAAGTAAAGCTATGATCATCTCCAACAACACACATGCGGCATTACTCCAACAACTGTGGCATTTGACAACACGCAACAGCACTTGAGCAAGCGACTACGACGCGCAAGTCCAACTATCTACCAAACAACAGGTAATAGGATGTGTCCAAGGAAATATAAGGCTGCAAGGGATATCACGGGTACGAAATCTAGAGCATCGCAACACAGATAGCAATAGATTAACAGGAGGGAATAAATACTATAAAAGTAAGATAGGTAGAAAGGGGGAGATGCTCGCCTGAAAACATTGCCGAAAGATTCAACCGAAGATCGGGTCGACACTTGCATCAACTCAACGGCCTTATCCGCGAAGAAGCAAAACACTAGAATAAACACCGGATGCAATATTTAATACTATGGCAAAAGATCGGCATGCTTATGATATGATGCATGGCATGGCAAAGGTGCGATGCAATTAGGCCATATTAAGCGGAACCGGGGTCCCGACAATTAAATATATGGTTCTAGTTGTTTATTTACCCCGCAAATTAAATGTTGTAATAATAGGGCGAGATAAGTTACCGGTCCGCTACACAAATTTAAATGAGGCCAATATAAGGCTAGATTTGCCCGCATATGGGCCCCATATTTAATTAGAGGTGAATCGGCACAAGGCCCCCAAACCACATGATATGCATGCGAGATGAATGATTAAATATGCAACAATTCATATAGTTGACCATTTATAAAATAGGGTTCTCAGAAAAAGGGGTTCAAACATTAGGGTTCGGCGATCTTGGGGGTTCCGGGGTTCGGGGTCGGTCTCAGGGTCCAGGGTTCGGCGGGTTCGTTCTCGGACTCCGGGATTGTTCTCGGATGGCAGAGTAGATCTTGGCGTTCGGTTAGACGGACTTGGCGTGGCGTCGGGGTGCATCGGGCTCGCCCTGGCCGGTGTCGAACTTGTCGGGTCCTCGTGTCGGGTCGGTCTTGGCGTCCGGGGTGAAGAACTTGCGTGCGACGTCGTCGGCATCGGTGTGGGAAGGAGGTCTTATCGTTCCGGGTTGGTGATCTTGGCGTCCGGGACGGCGTACTTGTCGCCACGGGGTTCGGTCTTCAGGTCCGGATCTTGGCGTCCTTCGGATCACCGTTATCGGACTTGATCTTCGGACTTCGGGGTTTCCGTGAAGGAGATCTTGGTGTCCCATGTAGAAGGCCTCGAGGTCCCATCTTGGTCAACGATGACAAACTAGGTCTCGGTCATCGGGTCTTGGTCTTCGGGGTGGTGGAACTCGATGGCAAAGCGTGCACAGGAACGTGAGACCTCGCTGACACCGCAACATCTTGTTTGGTCACCAACGCCACCACAAAACACACAGGGTCGCAGGCAGCGGCGCGCTCGGGGCGGAGGCTCCATGCCGGGAGGCGAGGCGGCTCGGGGAGGGGAGACGCGGGCGAGGGGTCGTGGTCGGCGCGGGCTCCGAGGATGCGACGGGGTTGGCAGAGACGAGCCGAGGGCGGCGGCGCAGAGGAGCTTGGGCGGCGGGGCGCTGGAGGAGCTCGCCGGAGGAGGGCGAGCCGGCCGAGGAAAGGAGCGGCGGCAGGGCGAGGGCGGAGGAGAGAGGAAGCGGGGCGACTCGAGGCGATGGGGCGAGCAGGCCGGCGAGCGCCGCGAGCACCGACGCGGCCGGATAAAGGAGGGCGCGAGGCCGGAGGGACGAGGGAGCGCACCGGCGAGCACCAGGAGGCGCGGCGCGCCGAGGGGAAGACGGCCGAGCTCGCAGCCGAGGGGAGGAGCAGGCGGCCGGGAGAGGAGAGGCGGCGCGAGCGCAATGGGAGGTGAGAGCGGGGAGACGCGGGAGAGGCGCGCCGGCGGGGGGGTTGGTGGCCAGGTGGGCGGGCGAACGGCGAGGGCGGCTCGGCCAGCCTGGCAAGCGAGCGCTGGAGGAGGACCAGGAGAGGGACGGCGGAGGGAAAAAGGAGGGAGGAGGGGGGCGCACGGGAGGACGGGCCAGGCAGCGGGAGAAGGACGCCAAGAGAGAGAGAACCTGGGAGGAGAGAGGCGTGGGTGAGGCCGCCAGGTTGGGGCCGACAGAGGCGGGGAACGCGTGGGACGCGCGGCAGTGGGGATGGGGTGGCGGCTGGCGGGGTGGGGCCAGGGGATGGGGCCCCAGGGGTGGATAGGTGGTCTGGGCGGCAGGTGGCCTGGGGTGGTAGAGAGAGAGAGAGGGCAGGATGGGCTAGGGTGAGAGAAAAGAGGGAAAAGGGATGGATTGGTGAGGTGGCAGGTGGGTAGGAAAAGGGTGAGAGGGTGAGGTTGCGGCCTGCGGTTGGTGGGTAGGAATAGATTGGGTGGGACTAGGATTTAGGGGTGCTGTTTTAGAATTTGTGTTTGTTTGGTTCTGTTTAATTTAAAACAAAGCCACTTTGCAAATAGTTTTTAGGGAAAATAAAATATCCGATACACTCGGGGTTTTGCCTTTAAAATAAAAAGGGATGTTTGTACAAACAGAACTAGGCTTTTCGAAAAATAATGCAGACAAACAATGCAAGATGATGGCGATGCAATGCACAAAAACAACGCGATTTTCTAGTAGTGGTTTTGCGGGATGCCACACAACTGGCAAAAGATAGATCGAAAAGCCACATAAGAATTTGATGCGCTTAACTGAAATGTGTGATATCATGCTACCAGTACGATGGAAGCTTGGGGAACTAACCTTCATCTGTAATCAATATTTTGGTCATTCATCACTGATAAATTTTGCCTCCCTTGTCTAAGATGCCACTGTCTTCATAGACGCACACACACCTGAACGCTGAACTATGGCAGAAGTAGTCCAGTGTCACTGATAGCAATTACACTTCTGCACTAACATACCCACAAAAGGGAATACAAAGGTTTTATGGTAATCAACCACATAATTTATGGTGCACATAGTGGCCAGGCCTATACATGCTACCTTGACTAAACATGGCAATAACAACTTAATTGCACTATAACTATATAAGAGGGCATAAAAAATCAACATGATGCTTGCTGCAGCCATTTGACTGCAGGATATTGAGTAGAGTCAAGCAGGCCAACAACCCATGATAAAAAAAATACAATTTTGTCTTTTATTAAAACGTAAATACTACTACAACTGACTAAGAATATCAAATAATTTCTGAATAGATATTGAACGCCTGCCTACTAAGCACTACCTACAGGTCATGTCACCTATTGTTTGGCAGTGAAACTCTCCAACGAAATGGATGGCATGACATGTAGACGTAGATCAGTCTCGAGGTTCATATTGGCAATCCTCTGTTGGTCTCACGATTACTAATGCACATGTATCTGTATGAGCAATATCTGCAGCAGAGAACATTGAAGACAATATTTACATGGAACTAATTAAGCCATATATACCTAGAACAATTTGAGGTCATCGAAGCCAGGTGTGTTGCCTCGAACGATCTCTCACTTGCAATAATGACTTTGCATATACCTAGTTGGTTGAGAAGGAAATGAACTAAAAAAACAGCAAGATATCATCCTCCTGAAAGAAGATTTACAATGGACATAGCAACTTTGCAAAGATGCAAATTGTTGTACTCCCTCCGACCCATAGTAGTTGACTTGGATTTGTCTAAATTTAGATGAATCTAGACACTATTTAATATATAGGTTCATCCAAATTTCGACAAATCCAAGTCAACTAATATGGGTAGAGAGTACCTATATACATAACTATTAAGACTTTCTTCAAATTCAGAATTCAGTTGTAAAGAAAATATTCAAATTCAGAATTCAGTTGTAAAGAAAATATTGCATAAATTTTTGTGATGATCTCATCTCTTCAGCAAAAAACTCTTCATAGAGATAATGACTAACGGCAATTATTGCAGGGGTATGTCCTGCTATGAATTCCGATGATCTCATCTCTAAATCTAAAGGACCCCTATATTTGTTGTAGGAATATTTGTACATGAACACTAACACATCGCAAGAAATTAATCATAGAAAGTAATCAGAGGAGGAGAAGACGGCTTAGGTGTGGGCACTGACCTGCACCTCATCCTCGGCAGTACATGCTATTGCTACTCGGCCCGCCAGCAGGAAACGGCGCGCTGACGTGGTGGTCACCCGGCCCGTCGAACCTTTTGCCACCCGAAGCTGGTAGTGCAGCCAATGAACCGCCGCAGGCCAGAGGTAGCCGTGGAGCCGAGGACATGCGACGAAGGTCAAGATCCTGCCATGTACCCGTCGCTGCGCTTATTGACAGAGAGAGGGAGGAGGTGATGTGGTAGATGGAGAGGAGATATAATAAGAGAGCAGTCAGGCGATGTACGTCCTCACCGACACGCGCGGCCGCTGCTAGACCCGTGGTCGACGTGGGCGTCCCTGTCCTTGCCTCTCCCTGCTCACCTTCCCGCCTCCATGCCGACCGTGTAGCGGGAAGCCAACTCCTCCTTAGATTGCGCAGCGGCCAAATCAGCTTGCGACGCCGCGAGCACCGCTGACGGCTTCCCAGGGCTGGAGTCCACCGCGGTGAGCCGTGCCTGAAGAGAGACCAGGCGGGGCGGGAATCCAGGGCGGCAGCGGCGGGGCCTGGAAGACATAGTGGGGCAGAGGAGCGTGGGCGCGTGATTCTCAAGCAGTCGGTCAAAGCGGTGGGGATAGGCTGAGCGGTGGAAGCGGTGGAAATTTGGACTAACCAGCAGCAGCGTGAAAGACGGGGACGGGATAGCCGGCAACCACCAAGCGAAAGAAGGAAACTGAAAGGTACCACGTAACTGGACAGGCACCAAGGCCGGGTTTGCTAAAAATTTGGACAAAGTCTCGTGGTACTGTAGATGCGCCATCTACGGTACGAAGCGCTGACTTGGATCGTCCCATCCATAGCTGAAGTGCTCCCCTTTCATATATCTAGATATAAGGCAATGCCTTTTGTGCGGCACGACTAGGACGACCGCTTCGAAAGAATAAACCTCTTCTTGAGCCATTCACGCTCGTTGCTCTATGAGAGAGAGAGAGAAATTAAGAACCAGTAGAAGAGAAACTACTAAGAAGAAATAGGTGTGAAACCTCCCTAAGCGAAAAACCGGCAAAACTCTTAACATAGAAAACCAACAAGTTTATCACATGAAGTCCCTTTTGCATGAAATTGAACTTTCATAAAGAAAAATATGCCTATGTGTGATCCCTTATAGTGTCTTTCTGTCCAGCGCGGCCTAATATTTTATGTGGTGCTCCGAGGCTACCTCTACCTTAGGTCAGGAGGTTCTAATTGCGCTCGATGTGTTGCTGGCCGTACGCATCGCCTGAAGTGGGCAGCAACTGGGCTGGCCCAGTTTGACCGTGGCTCCTCTTTTTTCTGTTTTATTTTTTACATCTTATTCTAAACTGTAACATTTTTATAAGTATGATTAAAAAGCAGTGTTTAAATATTTTTAAATATTTGCAAAAATTATGAATAGAAATTAGTTCATGAAAATTTTTCAAAACTCATGAACGAAAATTCAGAAATCATAAAGCAAATTTCGAAAATCATGAACAAAATCTTAAAAACCATGAGCCAATTTCAAAAAATCATGAACTAGATTCAAAATCATGAACCAATTCAAAAACCATGAACCAATTTCAGAAAATCATGAACCAAATTCATAAACTATAAACCAATTTTTTAAAAATCCAAAATATAATGATTTTTTTCGAGAAAAAGTAAAGTAAAAAAAAAACAGAACAGAAATAAAAAAGAAAAAACGAAAGCCCATCACTGCACGGTGGAAAGGGCCGGCCAATAGACGAATGCCCCTGGCGCGAGCCATCTGCTCCGCAGCAGACGGCAATTAGCATTTCGGCCCCAGGCTGCCATGTTCGGTCGCGGCTATCTTGGTGGCCCGGAAAGCACCTGAGCCCGCTGTAGCTAGCTTTGGTTCCAGGCCTGCCGGCGAAAAGGGAGTTAAATATAGTATCAGTCTCGATATTTGTCGGGCTAGCTCGATTTCATCGTACTCAAAATTTGCTGAATTTTGTCCATGTACTTGTGAATAGGGTTCAATTAAGTCCAATTTAATGTTTGCCGTCGAATTTGAGCTGACGAGGATGACACGTGTACTAAAATCTTTCAAAAGCACCCTCACATATCTAAGAAAATTGCAAAAAATAACCACAAATATTGCAAAATACAGGATTAGTCCATGTACTTATCCAGATGACTCGATTTAGTCCTGATACTTGTCAATTAGACTCGATTTAAACCAAATTCATGTTTGCTGTCGAATTTGAGCTCATGCGGAGGACACGTGAACACATGTCCCACTTACAGAAATTAGTTAGCCTGAAAATTTGTAGAGACTCCTTACGCATCTAGAGTCTGAAAATTTGTAGAGACTCCCTTACACATCTAGAACGTATATTTTTCGCTCCTAGATATTTACATCGCGTATTTTTCGCTCATAAATATTTCCAGACTAAATCGAGCCCGACAAATATAGGGACCGATACTGTATTTAACTCGTGAAAAGGTCGACCTGAAGGCTGAAGCTCCGGATCGCCTGCAATTCATCGCGTTAAACCCTTCTCGATCATCCTGATCCCGACTGCGGACTGCCGACGGTCCCGCGGCTGTACGACGGCACGAGCTGCCGCCCGCGCGCTCCTACCTTCTCCTAAGCTCCATCGTCGACTTATCCCTTCTCGTTTGCAGCAAGCGGCACTGCAGTCGAGAGCATGAGTCACGTGCAGTCGACTTATCCTTTCCTCCATTCCGCTTCGATCTTCATCGGCTCAGCCTGCCTGTTTTCCCGCCAGGTGCTTGTGTTTATTCCTAAGTGAGCATGGTTGTTTGAGTATTCTTTTTAATTGAGTAATGCAGCAGCACTTTGTAGAGCACCAAAATCAACCTTGTTCAGGAGGAGTAAATTGGATTAGTGTGGTGAAAAAAATGATTCTTTTGAAGTTACTATCAGGACATATTAGGCACTTGGATACGTTTGGTGAATAAATATAAAGTATATCTCCTCCTACTATGATCTCTTCGGACAATATTAAGTACTGTACCACATATTTCCATTTGAAAAGTTTCCAGAAAATACATGGTACTTGTACTTCCTAGTGTTCTATGATTACCGTCCTTGCACTTCTACCATCTTTGTAAGAAGGGCTATTGCTATGTGCGCATAACACAATTGTTTAACTCCGGATGTTACAAGAGGGGGCTTCCTGTGGGACGGGAATAATGCTTGGTATAATTGGTGTTTATGTGGATGATTACTTTTGAATCATGGATCTCCCATCCCTAGCACATTACTTTAAGTGTTTTCTTAGGCACATCAGTGTAAATATTTACGTGAGTACAATAGGAATGATTCTTCGTTATTCTATTTCTCATGTTTCTGCAAATAAAAATGTATCGGCGGTGTTGACAGAATGGAGGTTTTGGTGATGGTGGATTTATGTTTATTGGCGGTGTTGAAAGAATGTATTGGCGGTGTAAATTTTGGTAACTGATTACGATTGTGGTTCTTATGTTTATTTTGGACTTGACAGAATGGAGGTTTTGGTGATGGTGGATTTATCAATTCCATTTGTATTGGCGGTGTTGTGATACCTAAGAGAGTGGAATACTCGCTCCAGACCTACAGCCTATCCATGGCATTGGACGGGTACGCGCCCGTTAGATCCTTTCGGAACTGAATATGGAGAACAAAGTCACCAAGGACCTCGCCAAGTTGGAGATCATCACCCTCCATGAGGAGGTCGACAAGTACATGATTGAAGGAGACCTAGTAATTTCACTGATCCTTTTGCTCATTGTGATTTCCCGTGACTGTAAAAATGAAAAATATTTAATAGTGCCCCCAATGCTTTTTGGCATGCTTTTCAGAAACGGTTTAATCGCTATGGCGATAGACAGATTGGAGGGAATTAAATGCTACAAGGGCATCCAACATGATCTTGTGCTCCCTGATCGTGGTCAAAGAACAAAGACTAACTGCAGGACTCCAAGGAAAAAAGAGCTTGAGTCGCCAAGAAGTTGTTAGCCTCCAGGAATAATAAATCGTATTTTCATGTATTTACTTCCTCTGTCCCGGTTTAAAGGACACGCATAACAAATCTTTAGTACCTCCTTTCTGGTTTTCTTTGTACTGCATTACTTTGCTTGTTAATCGGTTGTTAATCCAATAAATGCTAGGTGTCTCCTAGCCAGCCTCTAGTGGACTTCCACAAACCTTGTTTTGGTGTATTTAAATTGTGCTTAATGCTTGAACATCATATTAACGGGTCTGTAATTTGGATGAAAGTTTTAATATGTTTATAGAGATATGATAATTTAGCCACTTTTGTTATAAAACTAGGATGTGATTTTCCCTAGAGAAATTATAGATTCGTATGGCTTCTCCATGTATTTCAACCTCTACAGCTGCTTGTTGCTGAGAAATTCTCCCCGCATCCCTTTCCTTACGCTTCCTCTTATCCAGAGACTCCCCGACGCCTCTCCTTTTCTACTTTTCCTACATCTCTTCTGGCCGGAGGGAGGGAGAGGGGATCCGCGGAACCTTCTACAATGTTTATCCTCATTTCATGGTTGTGTCCCTGAGGATGGAGCTAGGGGTTGTGCTGAGGCCATGGCCCCGTATGCTAGAAATTTTGCTGTGAAACCTCTTGTGAAGTATGTGTAGTCACTCTCAAATTTGCGAAAAAGTGGCTATATAGACCCCTCTAAGTAGTCAAATGTTCATTTGGCCCCCTCCAAGTAGGAACCCTGGCCCCCTATAAGTGTTCTTCTCCCTATGGGCAGCCATACGGGCTTGCCAATAGTGATTCTGCTCCTAGTTAGCAAAGGGTACACGTTGAGGCAACATGTGGTATCGAGGATGTAACCCGAAGGCGGTTAGATGACACACAGTGTTGTGTTTCACGTCATCTCCTCCTGGTGGCAACCAGACATGCTTCTTGGTGGTGAGTCTGCTCATGGTCAACAGAGGGGACACGTGGAGGCACTCGTGTCGAGGATGCAACCCATAGGAGGTTCGACGATGCGCTGCATTTAGCGGTGGGTGGTGTGCATGTCCATCTTGGACTTCTTTGTAGTTTTCAGTCTATCAAGGATTTTGTGAGGATAATGTGGATCCTCTACTTGTTATGTTAGAAAAACTAGGAAAACGAGCAACAACCAGGGACGGGTCCACGTTGGGCTGAGTGGGGCCTAGGCCCTCACTCAAATTTTGTTATTTGATACTTTGACGAAAACTCTAAAAACTCAAAGGCCTATTGCGCACACCACTGTCATGCCAGGTGGCTTCTTCTCCTTCGCGTTGTCCTCCACTAGGTTCATGCATATTTGCCAAGTGACAACAAGAAGCAAAGTAGTATTATGATGAGAGAGGGATACGGGAGGGTGATAGTACATGTTTACCCTTTAATTTTTCAAATCTAATGATTCAAAACGAAATTTCTTAAGAACCATTTGCCCATATTACAGACTGTTAGACTGTTTTTACTGTTGAGATCATTGCGTCGAGATTTTCAAAACTAGATCATAGGTGTGGATAGGTTTTACAAAACTTTTTTATACTTTAAAAACTACTTAGGTTGTACTTTGTAGTACTTCAGTTTTAGTACATTTTGCACTTCAGGTTCTTAGCGTATGTTGTACTTCGGGTGTTTGTGCACTTATACTTCGTGTACATTGGCTCTCGATACACTTGTATTTCGTTGTTTCTCAGTACACTTTTAAACTTCGGTGTACTTTTGATGATGCAACTTGTTGAAAATATGAGGAATTTACCAAGTGATTTATGAGAAATAAATAACAGGTAAAACAAGACTAGAATGAACGAAAATAAACTAGGCAAGTAATCTGACAGAAAGTGTGTAGAGAGTTGCAGAGAGATCAAAACAATCTGAACAAGATGGAGAAAAAAAGCATACAACAGTGTGCCGGCGTTGGGGTTGGAGTTGTCACCCATGTCGTCGAGGAAGAGGTTCTCGATGGCGGGGAAGAAGTCGTCATTGGGGAAGATGTCGTCGGTGTCGGTGAAAAAGTCTGTGATGAAGCCAGTAGTCGCGGCGATAGCGCCCCCCAAAAACCTTATCGCCCTTCTCCTGTAGAGGACTCGAAGAGGCGGAGTTCCGGAGCTACTGTCCCGACTCACGGTGCATGCCGCAAGACGGGATGGGGAAGAACTGGTGGCAGCTCAGTGCTCTGGAACTTGGAGGCGGTGGTTCTGATTGTGTGTCTGAGGAAAGGAGCGACCTTCCGCTCTTATAGGCACAGGTAGACAGGCGAACAGGCAGCGTCAGAAGAGGAAACGAATAGGCAGTGACCAAAGCCAAACAACCTCCATTAAGTTCGAATTAAACCTCCACTAAGTTCGTATTTAAAACCCATTAGCAGACTGTTCAAATTCTACACGCCCATTCATATACCAGTCATGCGTGGAAAAAAAGAACTCGGCTCGGCGAGATTCCTGCAACCCGCAACCCACGGCGCGCGCGTGTCGTGATGAGCCGAGGCGGGCGGAGGAGGAGGAAGAGCGCGCGTGTGGGACTCTCTCATTCTCCTTCTCATCCTTTTACCAAGCGGTAGGAGATCCTCCCTTATAAGCTGGTGTAAACCTCCTTCAACTAGCAATGTGGGACTAAACATTTGTCCCACCTCTTGCCATGCATGAATGTGCCACATGGGCCTCTAGGATTTTTAGGAATTATTGGAATGGAAAAAGAGCTGGGCTATTTGGGCCAAAATTCCAACAATCCCCCACCAGAACCCAGAGGCACATGTAATTTGCCTTTGATTTTAAAACACTGTTTATATACCAGTACTACAATGGAGACTATTAAGTTGAACTTCCACCTAGAATTCTATGCTACACTAGGTTGCGACTTGTACAGTGGACTATGCCTTGAACTGCAAGTTTGCTGCAACCTAGCTTCACACGAGGCCTTGACCGATACTGGGCTACCATGGGACTTCCCGCCGGGTGGAGCTTATGCGTCATACTCCATGGCCTTTCATGAGTTTATTAGAGAGCACCCAACTCTCATAGACTACGACGTTTGACAGTCAGACTCATATAGGTGTGTTCTTCAAAATATGTTCTAAAGGACAACATCTTTGATTAAGATTAAGCCATTTAGAACACATTAAGATAAAAATCATCATGCCGTGCAGAATAGGAAAGTATTGCATCTTCACGGAGTGGTGTTCATTAAAGTAGGGATACTTTCCTCTCAGTCTACCAACAGCTTGTCTCCCAATTCTAATTCACGGGATCTCCGATCACATAGATTGGTTTGCCACTGTGGAAAACTCATAGTGTGGGTCTCATACCCATCTCCTTCGATGCATTTTATATCACATTGCCTGATAGTCCCTTTGTGAAGGGATCTGTCAGGTTCTTAGATGTTTGGATATAATCCAACGCAATAACTCTGGAGTTTTCATCACATGTCTTGAGGACTTCATATTATCCTTATAACTGTTCACCTTAATAATCACAGTTTGATTATCACAGTTCATTGGAATTGCGGGTATAGCTTTTTCAACCACATGTAAGTTCATCAAGAGTTCACGAAGCCACTCTGCTTCAACAGTGGCCGTGTCTAGTGTTGTGAGTTCTGCTACTATAGTTGACCTCGTTAAGATGGTCTGCTTGCAAGACTTCCAAGAAACAGCGCCACCACCAAGTGTAAACACATATCCACTCGTGGCCTTTATCTCATCAGCATCAGATATCCAATTTGAATCACTATAATCCTCCAGTACCCTCGGATACCCGGTATAGTGAATGCCATAGCTTGCAGTGCCTTTTAGATAGCGCATGACTCTTTCAAGAACTTGCCAATGATCATCTCCAGCATTTGAAACAAATCGACTGAGCTTGCTAACAGCAAATGCGATGTCAGGCCTTGTAGCGCTAGCCAAGTACAAAAGCGAGCCAATTATTTGAGAGTATGTCAATTGATCTCTAACGGTGCCTCGATTCTTTCAAAGTTTCACACTAGGATCATATAGTGTTGGAGAAGACTTGCAGCCGCTATACCCAAAGCGACTCAAAATCTTGTCCACATAGTGAGACTGAAGCAGTGTGATCCCACTATCATCATCTCTCAACAGTTTGATGATCAAGATAACATCAGCTACTCCTAGATCCTTCATCTCAAAAGACTGAGATAAGAAATCCTTGACCTCCTCAATTACAGTAAGGTTGGTCCCAAAGATCAGTATGTCATTGATGACCCGCAAGTGTAGGGGATCGCAGCAGTCTTCGCGGGTAGTATTACCCAATTTATTGATTCAACACAAGGGGATCCAAAGAATACTTGCAAGCCTTAACAAATGAGTTGTCAATTCAGATGCACCTGGAAATAGTTCTTGCTCACAGAAGTTTATCAGTAGTAACAGTTTGTAGTAGCAACAGCAATAGTGAAACAGGAGCAATTGTATGATAAGAATGGTATGATGGGATTCGAAACGGTAGGCATAGGGATGGATGGACGGGCGTTGCATGGACGAGTATAAACATGTAACTTCAAGATATAGGGCATTGCAGATAAATAATAACAAGCATCCAAGTACTAAACAATCCTAGGCATGTGCTCCAAATATAGTCATACGTGCTCACAATGAGAACTTGCACAACATCTTCTGTCCAGCCAGCCCGTGGCAGCGGGGCCTCTAGGAAACTAGTAGCAACTAAGGTGCTCCTTTTAATAGAACACCGGAGCAAAGCATTAACATTCACATGTGATCCCCACACCATAGCCATCCCCTCCGGTTGTCCCAATTATTGTCACTTTGGGGGCCTTTGGATCCGGACAATGATATGTGTACACAACTTGCAGATAAGATCACAAACAATACTATCATAATGATTCAATAATAAGTTCAGATCTAAGATCATGGCACTCGGGCCCTAGTGACAAGCATTAAGCACAACAAGTTGCAACAAAGTCAAATAGCACTAATAGAGATACTAGGCACTATGCCCTAACAGATCTTATTCGATTACATGATAGAACTCATCCAATCCCTACCATCCCCAAGCATACGGCGGGGGATTACTCACTCATGGATGAGGGAAACATCGGTGGTTGATGGAGATGCATTGGTGATGACGATGGCGATGATCCTCTCCAAATTCCCTGTCCCGGCAGGGTGCCAAAATGGAGTTTTTGGATCCGAATCTTGGTTTCTGGTGGCAGCGGCGGAGCGGAACTCTTTATGGAAAACTATCGAACCCCCCTCGATTTTTAGGTCGAAAGGCAACTTATAGGCGCAGAGGGAGGCCGAGGGGGTGCCTGGGGTGGCTGCACCCCCTCCAGGCGTGGCCAGTGGTGGGCCCGCGCCTGGGGTGGGTGTGGGCCCCCCAGGCCTCCTCTCCGTCTCGTCTTCTGGCTCCGTGGATCTTCTGGTGAAATATAATTTTTGGCATATTTTCCGGGATTTTTCCTGATAGTTGATTTTCTGCACAAAAACAAGACACCAAGGTAATTCTGCTGAAAACAGCGTCAGTCCTTGTTAGTTGTATCCAAATCACTCAAGTTTAGAGAAGAAACAATAGCAAAGTGTTCGAGGAAGTAGATACGTTTTGGACGTATCAACTCCCCCCAAGCTTAGCTTATTGCTTGTCCTCAAGCAATTAAGTTGAAAAATGAGTGCGATAAAAGAACTTTCACGAACACTTTGCTTCATATGATGTATATATTCTTAGCACAGGAGTAGATGCTTAGACAATTCATAATAAAGTGTATGCAACTAAGTCTACTGAATAGTCATTGCAAGCTATGAAGAGAAACCAATTCAATAATAATAAGTAGCATGAAACATAAACATAAACATAAGCAACATTGCAATGCTCATAATAAGGTATGATAGAGTGGTATCTCACTTGCCTTTGTTTGAAGAGCACAATATAAATGTTGAGGCACCTCTAAAGTTCAAGTGAAGACTAGAGATAAAGATACCAGAGATACAAGCATCAAAGTCATGACATAATTAACCAAGTTTTGGAACAAACACAATAATGACAAGTATGCTCTCAAGAAGTTGCTCATAGAATAAGTGGTGACTCAACAAAATTGTGAAAACGGTTTTTGTGAAGTTTGAAAGGCTTCCTAATGCTGAAAGGAAGGTACTCATTAGCTTTGATCTCTCATTGCCCCTATCATAGGCATCTTCATGTGGTTAAGGTGAAAGTGAGGTCCACTTTGAATCATATGCTTGACAGACCATAGACTGGAAATCCCAAGTCCCTTGAGTACGAGGGTCGCTCCGCATGCTACTCAACTTTGGTCACCTGAAAGTTCTTGTCATTGTAAATACATGCATATCATCGAGAACCATAACGGTACCCCTTGCACATGGTACAGGATCTTTCCCATAACCAAAATGACAAGGCAAGCAGACAATGAGCATCTCAGCAATCTTTTTATTTACCATATGCATACCTTTTTATTGAGGATGCTTCATAGATGCTCATTATGGTGATGCTGCAAGTTTCCACCATGATTAGGCATGGCTTAGGCTAGCGGCCCGGGCGTTTCTCTAACACAATGTATAAACTCCATGAACTCACAAGCTCCCCTTTTGTTTCACATCATCGACATCCATAAACAAAAGAGCAAAGTATCAACTGGATAGGATATCTAAAAGGTGTTGAAAGCGTTCCCCGTGACAGCACGGTTCTGCTTACTCCCAGCATATAATAAGCAAGCATATAACTTTCATGGACTAGTCACAATGGTTCAAGATTATTAAGTGCAAGGAATAAAGTGTGCCATCAAGTTCGTGAGAGCTTTACTAACTAACTTTCTCAAAACATACAAACATTTTATTTTGGAAGGAAACACGACATATATAAAATATGCACTGAAGTAGCAAATGATGCTAATAGGTAGGTATGGTGGACACAACTGGAAATATTGGTTTTGAGGAGTTGGAAGCACAGGTAGAGGACATACTCAGTGCAAGTGAAGGCTAGCAATAGAGAGGGAGTGACAAATGAGAGAGAAATAACTGTCATAATCATGCTTGCAAAAAAACAGGACTAATTATGGCATGAAAGTGATACAAGAACTCTGAGGCAAGATAAATCATCGAGGCTTACTGACTACTGATTAGTCATATGCATGCGTGAGCATGTGCCAAGTCGATTCACATGAACAGTCAGAGGAGGATACCACAATATCATACCAAAGTATGAATAAAACAATGCAAGCAAACATTCATATTTCATGCTACAAACTATTAGCAAGATGGAGCTAATCATAGACAAGCAAAAACTACTAAGCATCCATAATGACATACACCTTACACAAACAGGCTAAGCATGCTCACAATGATGAGTATATGTACAAAAATGAAACAAATAGAGTTTGTTACCAGCCTCTTACCATACCTAGAGTTGTCTTAAATCTTCATTATTTCCCTTCACTTGTGTGACTTGAATATTAACATGAAACCAAAATCCACTGTGGACGGCTGAACCCTGCAAATAACTCACAAAACCAAAGAAGAACACCAAATATTTTTGGTGTTTTTGATTTTTTAGAAACAAGCAAACAAAGAAAAACCAAACAAAAACAAAGCAAACCAAACAAAGCAAAATATTTTTGGATTTTTCTTTTAAAGCAAACGAAAGCAAAGAAACAAAGAAACAAACCAATAGAAACAACGAAAATATTTTTGGTATTTTTGTGTTTTTGAGAAAGAAGCAACAAGAACCGAAAAGAAAGTGAAACAATGGATATACAAAGAACCGACCGAACATGATATATATATGAGTGTGATGTCGGTATACCTCCCCCCAAGCTTAGTCTTTTGTCCTAAGTGGGGCTCAATCCCATGGTGCCCAAGTAGATGCACCTCCGTAGCATGACGAGGAGGCTCCCTCATCCTGGTATGAGCTCGAGGACTCCCCTATGTAGTGTATCGTGGGGTCATATGAGGGCGCTTTCTCCTGATAATGCTCGTGGAAGTTGAGAGAGCGCAGCTTGTCATCCATCTCCGCCTTAGAGCGTGACCAAGGTCCCTGAGAAATACTGACCAAAGTGGTTTGGGGTAGAGGGATCTCTCTCTCTTCCCCGTCAATAAACAACATTCTATAAACCAAGTTCTCAAGAGTAGAGCTAGTGGTGACAAAGTGGTGCACCTTCATGGCAGCAAGATCAAGCCTCTGAGAAGCCAAAACTGTATCATGAGGATCAACAACAATGTTCAAGGCAGCAGCAATACGAGTAGCAATAATTCCCCCATAAATGGGTCCCTTAGCAGCTAAGCGACGAGCAATGAGGGAAGCAAGATTATACTTATCCTCACTATTGAGCGCAGCAGCTAAGAAGGCCAATTGATAGTTGGAAATATTACTAGTGTTCTCCCTACCAAGAACACTGGTGGCAAGATAGTAGGCAAAGTACTTGATGGCTGGAAGTTGAATATTCTTTATCTTCCCTCGTTGAGCTCTGCGGTGATCATCATTGGTTATTCCTCGGGAAATCTCCAACAGATCAGCTGGAAGAGCTGGAATCTTCTTTGATGACCCAGCTGTACCAAGTCCCAGGGCCTTGCAAAATTTCTTCAAAGTCATAGAATGAGCCCTACCATAAATTTTGAAAGACACGAAGGGCTTGAACATGCTGTTAGTAAAGGAGAAACTCTCCACAAATGTTTTAGTAAGCAAAGCATATTGTGCACTCTCATCCTGCATGTAACTTGTTAGACCAGCCCTTTGAATCAAAGTCATAAAATCGTTAAGAATCCCAACAGCTTGCAAGAAAGTTTGGCAAGGAAAGGTGGAGGGATGTGCATCCCCTTCATCTCCCTCGTCACCAAATCGCGGAGTGATGAGATCCTCATTGTATGAGGGTCTAGTACTGGTAGATGACCTTGGAAGCCTTGCCCTCATGGGTGCATCACTCTCAAATATATCACCAAATGTGTGATGGTCCATGACTTCACTTTTCTGAAATTTTAAACAACCATCAAACCAAGTGATTTCTAAGTTGATAGATGATGAGAAAGTACTAAAGGAACTTGCTAGAGGACTACACATGCATCAAAACAAAGTTTCTAAGCATAGAACAAGCATGCAAGCTCAAACAACCTGTCACCTATAGCAGCAAAATACTCAAGATACAATCTACCAATCACAAATTTAATTGGACAAGTGGAGGAGGCACATACCAAGGAGCAATCCCTCCAAAAATCAGCACTTGAGATGGGCTGAAGAAGGAGATCGAAAATCGCGAGCAAGAATAGCAAGAACTCGAGCTTGAGAAAGTTTTCCAGTGTTTTCGGGAGAGAGAAAGAAGGTGGCTTTGAGGAGGCGGCCTGGAGGGGCCCAGGTGGGCCAAACCCCCCCTAGGCGCCACCCCCTGGTAGGCCGCACCTACCATAGTGAGGTGTCCTGGGGTGGCCCCCTGGGTCACTTCAGGTGCCTCTCTGCCCCTTTTTTTTGAGGAAAAATTTATTTTGAATTTTCTGAGATTTTTCGGGAAACTTTATTTTTGGCCAATTTTCAGGGTATGAAAATTGTTCTCGCAGAAACAGTTTTTTCAGAGGAAGCAAAAGAAAACCAAAAGACAAACTACAGGAGCTCTAATAAACTCAAACAAGCAAACAACTAGGAAAACTAAAACTAGGCAGGAGAAAAGTAAAAGAAAGCAAGTATAACCACAATGGAAACATTATTTTGTTTATTAAAATCCTTTTGTTAACAAGGTTGATCAAGTCTTGTTACCAAAACAATCTTATATGAAACAAAACTTTGCATTCCAAAGTTGATTATGTTACCTCATACTTGATAGCAATGGTCCCAATCATAATAGTTTCAAAATTTTCTTGTGGAATGGGACAATATATTTCTCTAACCTTGATGCTCTCAATATTTTCAATGGAATTCAGGCAATAGCTCTTAAAAACCTTCTTGGGGAAATAAACAGTGTGATCTTTGTCATTAATATTAAATGTTACTTTTCCTTGATTGCAATTGATGACAGCACCTGCAGTATTAAGAAAAGGTCTCCCAAGAATAATAGACATGTTATCATCTTCACGCATTTCAAGCACAACAAAAACAGTTAAAACCAGGCAATTATGAGCAACTTGAACAGGGACATCCTCACATATACCAATAGGAATAGTAGTTGACTTATCAGCCATCTGCAAAGATATATCAGTTGGTATCAAATTTTCTAGCTGGAGTCTCTTATAGAGAGAAAAAGGCATAACACTAACTCCAGCTCCCAAATCACATAAAGCAGTTCTAACATAATTGTTCTTAATAGAGTAGGGAATAGTTGGTATACCTTGATAATTAGCAAGTAGGGCAGAAATCTCCTCATTAGGAATCTTCCTTTTATTAGAGACAATATCATTTATATACTTTGAATAAGGAGGCAACTTAATAACATCAGTCAAAGGAATTTGCAAGAATAAAGGTTTCATCCACTCACAAAACTTGTTGTAGTGTTCTTCCTCTTTTGACTTGTGTTTCTTACCTGAAAAAGGCATAGGTTTCTGCACCCAAGGTTCTCTCTCTTTACCATGTTTATTAGCAATAAAATCTTCCTTTGTGTACTTAGTGTTATTAGTGTGCTTCTCAGGTTCTTCCTCAACTTCCTCCTTATCAGGAGCATCATTATTAATACCACTCTCAGTTTCAGCATTAGAGACAGATATACTATTAGGATCTGCAGCAGGTTCAAGTGGTTCCCCAACTAATTTATGTTTCTTTTTCTTTCTCTTACGAGGAATACCACTACTCTCACCTTGTTGAGAATCCTGCTCAATTCTTTTAGGGTGTCCTTCAGGATATAAAGGATCTTGAGTAGCTATACCACTCCTAGTTCTAATTCCATAAGCATGTTTATCTCCTGAAGCATTAACTAGCATATCCTTTTGTACCTTAGCAAGTTGATCAAGTTGAGTTTGAACCATTTGAAAGTGTTTACAAATCATTTTAATATCATTAGAAGTTCTTTCCACAATATCTTTCAACTCATGGATAGCTCTAGAGTTTTCCAACAAATGATTCTAAACTTGTTTATTAAAATACCCTTGCTTAACAATAAATGTGTCAAGTTCATCTAAACATTTATCAGGAGGCTTACCATAAGGAATATCACCTTCATCAAAGTGTTGGAGAGAGTGTACCTCAATAGTAGATGAGTGGGGAATTGGCTTACATAATTCTTCTATAGGAGGTAGATTCTCCACATCTTGAGCTCTAATACCTTTCTCCTTTAGACACTTCTTAGCTTCCTTCATCACTTCATCATTTAATGCAATAACTCCCCTCTTCTTTGTTGTTGGTGCTGGAATTGGTTCAGGAACAACTGGTTCAGGAGTAATAGGCTCAGGTGTATTTAGCTCAGTTGAAGTCCAATCATCATAATTCTTGCTTATCGTGGTCATTAATTCTTCAGCATCTGTAGGAGTCGTTTTCCTGAAAACACAATCAACAAAACTATCTAGGTATGTCCTGGAATCATCAGTTAGTCCATTACAATAAATATCAAGAAGCTCATTCTTAGGTAATAGACATCCAGGATGTGCATGAATCAAGGCACAGAACCTTGTCCATGACTCAGGCAATTTCTCTTCTTCTCCCTGTTTAAAATCAAAAATTCTCTACAAAGCAGCATCTCTAGCACTGGGAGGAAAATATTTCTGGAAGAAAGAACCAATCAAGCATTCAGGACTATCAATGGAACCAGGAGGTAATCTATTAAACCAAGCCCTAGCTTCTCCTTTTAATGAAAAGGGAAGATCTTAGTAACAAAGTACTTGCTCATCTTAAAATCATCAGAGAACAAAGCACTCATAGTAGAAACCTCATTCATATGAGCCACAACACTCTCATTTTCAGTCCCACAAAAAGGTTCTTTCTCCACAATATCTAAAGAAGACAAATCAAGAGAGAAATCATAGTCTTCATCTTTAATATCTATGGGAGAAGTGGCAAACATAGGATCAAAGTACAACTTAGGCATAATAGTACGTCTAGCAAGGAGACTCTTAATAGCACTAGTACCATGTGTATTTCGACACTCTTCAACAAAATCATCAGTGAACTCCATGTAACCATCATTAATATCATAACTCTCACTAGCCTCAGGTGATCTAACAGGTGTAATAGTGGCTTCACTAGGAGTTTCGGTATTTCCTAGACTTGTCATAGTAGCATCTAGAAAAGGACCTAATGAACCACTCGCATCAAGCACAGTAGAAGTAACATCATGAGCATCAAAAGCAGTTTTAGACTCAACAGTAGTAGCAGTGTGTGTAGCATGTGTATGTGGTGGTGGTGTAACAAGCTTACTTATAACAGACGGTGAATCAAGAGCAGCAGAGGTGTTTAGGACTGTACCTCTTCTTGTAGTGGATGGTAAAATAGGTAACTTTCCATCACGAGAGTTCCCCATGATGAAAGGAGTAGCAGTGAACAATAATAGATCCAAGTGAACTTACAAATAAAGCTATGCTCCCCGGCAACGGCGCCAGAAAATAGTCTTGATGGCCCACAAGTGTAGGGGATCGCAACAGTCTTCGCGGGTAGTATTACCCAATTTATTGATTATACACAAGGGGAGCCAAAGAATACTTGCAAGCCTTAACAATTGAGTTGTCAATTCAGCTGCACCTGGAAATAGTTCTTGCTCACAGAAGTTTATCAGTAGTAACAGTTTGTAGTAGCAACAGCAATAGTGAAACATGGGAAATTATAACAGTAACGGTAACAGTAGGATTCGAGTGCGGTAGGCATAGGGATGGATGGACGGGCGTTGCATGGACGAGTCTAAACATGTAACTTCAAGATCTAGGGCATTGCAGATAAATAATAACAAGCATCCAAGTACTAAACAATCCTAGGCATGTGCTCCAAATATAGTCATATGTGCTCGCAATGAGAACTTGCACAACATCTTACATCTGACCCGCAGCGGGGCCTCTAGGGAACTACTGGAAATTAAGGTGCTCCTTTTAATAGAGCACCGGAGCAAAGCATTAACACTCCGTGAACATATGTGATCCTCACACCACAGCCATCCCCTCCGGTTGTCCCAATTATTGTCACTTTGGGGCCTTTGGATCCGGACAATGATATGTGTACACAACTTGTAGATAAGATCACAAACAATACTATCATAATGATTCAATAATAAGTTCAGATCTGAGATCATGGCACTCGGGCCCTAGTGACAAGCATTAAGCACAACAAGTTGCAACAAAGTCAAATAGCACTAATAGAGATACTAGGCACTATGCCCTAACAGATCTTATTCGATTACATGATAGAACTCATCCAATCCCTACCATCCCCAAGCCTACAGCGGGGGATTACTCACTCATGGATGAGGGAAACATCGGTGGTTGATGGAGATGCGTTGGTGATGATGATGGCGATGATCCTCTCCAAATTCCCCGTCTCGGCAGGGTGCCAGAACGGATTTTTTTATCCGAATCTTGGTTTCTGGTGGCGGCGGCGGAGCGGGACTCTTTCTGGAAAACTATCGAACCCCCCTCGGTTTTTAGGTTGAAAGGAAACTTATAGGCGCAGAGGGAGGCCGAGGGGGTGCCTAGGGTGGATGCACCCCCTCTAGGCGCGACCAGTGGTGGGCCCGCGCCTAGGGTGGGTGTGGGCCCCCCAGGCCTCCTCTCCGTCTTGTCTTATGGCTCCGTGGATCTTCTGGTGAAATATAGTTTTTGGCATATTTTCCGGGATTTTTCCTGATAGTTGATTTTCTGCACAAAAACAAGACACCAAGGTAATTCTGCTGAAAATAACATCAGTCCGTGTTAGTTGTATCCAAATCACTC
The DNA here is from genome assembly GCA_030063025.1 of Avena longiglumis. NCBI lineage: Eukaryota > Viridiplantae > Streptophyta > Magnoliopsida > Poales > Poaceae > Avena > Avena longiglumis. Next base: position 445,637,818 of record CP125974.1, on the reverse strand, counting down.
AAGTTTAGAGAAGAAACAATAGCAAAGTGTTCGAGAAAGTAGATACGTTTTGAACGTATCAGTCATCAACATACAAACATAGAATAACTCCTTCGGGCCCACCATGGAGATAGTATACACACTTATCAGCTTCGTTTACAACAAAGCCTACAACGGTTAAAGTTTTATCAAACTTTTCATGCCACTTCTTAGGTGCTTGTTTAAGACCATATAAAGACTTCAGCAGCTTGCACACTTTTCTTTCTTGACCATTTACTACAAAACCATCTAGTTGATCCATATAATTTTCCTCATCCAACTCTCCATTTAGGAAAGCCGTCTTAACATCCATTTGATGAACGAGAAGACTGTGTGAGGCAGCCAGAGAAAGTAGTACTCGAATGGTGGTCAACCTTGCTACAGGTGAGTAAGTGTCAAAGAAGTCTTCACCTTCCTTTTGGGTATAACCCTTGGCCACAAGCCTTACCTTGTACTTCTCAATAGTACCATCAGGCCTTAGTTTATTCTTAAACACCCATTTACATCCTACAGGTGCACCCATAAGGACAATCAATGATCTCCCATGTTTCATTAGCTAAAATGATGTCCATCTCACTACAGACGGATTCCTTCAATCAGCATCAGGAGATGCATAGGCTTCTGAAATAGAAGTAGGAGTATCATCCACGAGGTATACAACGAAATCATCACCAAAAGACTTTGCAGTCCTCTGTCTCTTGCTCCTTTTAGGAATTTCGTTATCCTCCTCCTCGGGATTTTCTAGGTGTTCGACTAGAATGATTGGTTCAGAAATTGTATCTAATTCCTGACATGATGAGTTATGCATATCCTTCATGGGAAAGATATCCTCAAAGAAAGTTGCATCATTCGACTCCATGATTTTACCAACATGCATGTCTGGTACTCCGGATTTTACTACCAAGAATCGATAGCTAATGCTACGAAAAGCATATCCCAGAAATACACAGTCCACAGTTTTTGGTCCAAGCTTGCGCTTCTTGGGGACTGGCACATGAACTTTTGCCAAACAGCCCCAAGTTCGTAGATAAGAGAGATTTAACATTTTCTTCTCCCATTCTTCAAATAGAGTAATTTCTTTGTTCTTTGTGGGAACTCGGTTTAGGATATGACATGCGGTCACTAATGCGTCCCCCCACCATTCCTCAGAGAGACCCGATGTGTCTAACATGGCGTTAACCAAATCTGTTAGAGTGTGGTTCTTTCTTTCGGCTACCCCATTTGACTGGGGTGAGTAGGGCGGCGTCCTCTCATGGATTATACCATGTTCTACAAAAAGGAGTCAAACTCGCTGGAAAAATACTCTCCGCCACGATCATACATAAGCCTCTTAATCTTTCGATCAAGTTGGTTTTCCGCTTCAGCTTTATAGACTTTGAAGAAACTCAAAGCCTCATCTTTTGTTTTCAGAAGATACACATGACAGTATCTCGTAGAGTCATCGATCAACGTTATAAAATATTTCTTTCCACCTTTTTGTCAACACACCATTCATATCACAAAGATCAAAATGTATGAGTTCTAGTGGTGCCAAATTTCTCACCTCTGCAGTCGTATGTGACTTGCGAGGTTGTTTTGCTTGCACACAGGCTAGTCACTTAGATCCTTTGACAGTGGTGAAATTTGGGATTAAATTCATTTTAGATAACCGCGTCATGCAACCAAAATTAACATGACAAAGACGTGAATGCCAGACATTTGATATAAGATCAGACGAAACATGATTCACAACTTTATTATAAACATCTGATAATGACAGGCGGAACAGACCTCCGCACTCATATCCTTTACCAATAAAAGTACCAAACTTAGATAGTACAAACTTATTGGACTCAAAAACAATCTTGTAGAAATCGCGACATAGAAGAGATCAGCTAACAAGATTCTTATTTATTGAGGGAACATGATGCACGTTCTTCAGACGTACAGTCTTTCCCGAAGTAAACTTCAGATCGACCGTACCAACACCATTAACAGAAGCATGCAAGACGTTCTGTAGCACCCCGGATAAACCCTAATTATATTAATGCTTGTTGTTTCTATTTTTCATCATCATGACATCATCATCTTGCATACCTTGTCTCTAAACTATTTTAGTAAAACCCTATATTATTTTGTACTTTACATATCCTCTTCTTATTCAAATTATATCCCTTGTTCTTGAAATCATGTAAAAATATTTACCAAAATGATTTTTAAACAAAAGAACATAAAATTAAAAATATTTTAAATGTAAATAAATAAAACCTATACCTAAACCGGCCAGGCCCAAAGGCCCAACCGGTTGGACCAAACCCTAAACCTACCAGTCCCTAGAAACCCTAGCCATCTAACCTAGCCACACCAATCCCACCCGCCGCCGCCAGCACCCCACCCACGCGCCTGCGCCAGACCCACACAACCCGCACTCCACGCTCCTCCCGGTCAAACCCCGATCCATGTCCCACTCCTGGCCCACACCTATCGACCGCCCAGCCCCACCCTGCCTCACTCGCTCTCGATCTCTCCCCATCGCGACCCCCACCCCACACGGCCTCGTCATCCTCCTGGAAACCCTGTCTTACCGAGACCCTCCCTGCCGCCAGTGCTCGGGAACCCTCTCTGGCTGCCGCCCTCCTCTCCCTCCCCGCTCGATGCAGCACCGGCATGGCTGCTCGATGCCCGCCGCTCGCCCCTGCAACCCTCGGCCTCCCCTTCCTCCTCTCGTCTCCTTCCTGACACGGCACCCCCGTCCCCATCCTTCCCCGGTCGTGCGCCACCAGGGGCCCTTCCTGCCGCCCCGGTAGCTTCCTCTCCCCACTGCTCTGACCTCCTCGCGGCCCTCGCTGCCTCGGGCCTCCTCGGCTCTGGCCGCGATCCCTCTCTCCTCGCTGCCTCTCTGGATCTCTGCCCCACCGGCCCTGTCCCATCCCCCGCCATCGACCTTCCCTCCGCCAGCGTCCAGCAAGCTCACCAGCGCCCCGTCCTCTGGCCCACACCGCCGTCTCGCGGGCTCCCTCTCCTGCGGCCCGACCTCCCTCTGCCTTGCCTCATCGCGCTGCCTGCGGCAGCACGTCGGTGCGCCATGACCCCGCCTTTCGGTGCTCCTCTATGTGGCCTTGGCCATTGTCGTACGTGCAGGGTGGATGCTTCAACTATGTTGCAGTGCTATTGTGTACTCAACTCAGTCGACCTCGCGAGTTCCTGTGGTTTTGTGCTCGATCCTAGGCCAGGATATGTTCCTGTTGTTGGGATGATACCATGAAGACGAACCCGAGAAGATGGTGTGGTAGCGTTGACGCGATGTGAGTGCCACCTTCCAAATACAAGGTCGACACCGACACGCCAATCGAAGCCACGAGATACCTCAATTTCCCCTACACGGACACGAAGATCGCCTACATGGACCCGATGGCCGAGACGCTGAAGACCCGATCCCGGATCCGAAGTCTAAACCCTGGCACCAGCTCCATGTTCTCCTTCATGGATGCAAGACCCCGTTCCCGGAGGTGAAGACCGACCCGGCCGAGACCGACCCCGTCGAACCCCTAACCAAGATCGCTGATACCCATGTGTGATCCCTTTTCGTCGAAGCCCTATTTTTATAAATGACCATATATCTTGTTGCATATTAATTGAACATGTTTGCATACATATTGTGGGTGTTTGGAGGTATTTCGACGACTCACCTAATAATTAAATATGGAGACCATATGCAGGCGAATCTAGTCTAATATTGGTCCAATTAAATTTGTGTAGCGAATTGATGCTATGTTTTGCCATGTTAATACAACAATTAAATTGCGGGGTATCTAAACAATATGAACTTATTAATTAATTGTCAAGACCCGGGTTCCTCTTAATATGACCTAGTTGCATCACATCTTTGCCATGTCATACCTCATATATGCATCATGCCGGATCTTCTGCCGTAGTATTAAATAGTGCATCCGGTGTTTTTTCTAGTGTTTTGCTTCTTCGCGGATAAGGCCGTTGAGTTGATGTGAGCTTCGCCCCGATCTTCGGATGAAACTTCGGCAATGTTTTCAGGCGAGCATTCTCCCTCTTTCTACCTATTTTACTTTATAGTCTTTATTTCCTCCTGTTGATCTATTGCTATCTATGTTGCGATGCTCTAGTTTTCGTACCCATGATAACCCTTGCAGCCTTATATTGCCTTGGACACATCCTATTACCTGTTGTTTGGTACATAGTTGGACTTGCGTGTCGTAGTCGCTTGCTCAGGTACGGTTGCGTGTCGTCAAGTACCACAGTTGTTAAAGTAATGCTGCATGTTTAATGTTGGAGATGATCATGGCTTTAATTACCGTTTAATAACTAAAATTGAAGTAGGTAAATAATGCAGAGGCACAGGTGGGCAATAGATGTTATTTGGTTTTTCACCGTCCACTTGTGTCCCGTAGGACCCCGACTACTTGATACCTGTTCTTTAAATATTCGCACTATCCGCATGTGGGACCATGAATGCCCATAGCCAGAGCTTGAGTCATATCTTATTTGTTGGGGCCACAAGTAGTTTAGGGCTTTATTACTATCCTGTACTTATGCCATGCTTTACTGCTTTATTATGATTGCGCGTGGAGCGCCTGTACTGTTTTGGAACCCCGTGCCACATTTTCGCGGTATCGACAAGCTACCACACTTCGGGTTCCCGTCGTTTACGTACCGTCACAAACCTCTGGGTCCGTCTCGGAGCCGACCAACTTCGTAGCGGGTAGCTTGGTGGGGTGGCCCCCTGAAATTTATATGAATCTTGCAATTTCTCTGTCGTGATGCCTCGTTGGGTTTCATTTGGTTTTTCTCGAGGTTGATCATGCGTGTGTTGCTATTTGTGCCCCTGCAGGGTAAAACTTTCTGAAAGCTGTGTCCACAGTTATGGACGACTTGGAGCACAGTATCTCGATCATAGACAACTATAACTAAAGTAGTGCTATAAATTTGACTTTATAATGACTAGTAATCATCTTTACTATAATGGAATGGCTAAATAAAAGTGCCAACAATTGCTGGTTTGGGTTGTCACCTGTTACCATTGTATCTGACTAGTAAGTATTGCAACTACAACGGAATGGCTAAATAAAAGTACCAACAACTGCTGGGTTTTGGGATGTCTCATGCTATATGTATCTGACTAGTAAGTACTACAACTATAACAGAATGGTTAACTAAAACTACCCACTGTTTATTATATCAGGATGACTCATTCTATCTATATCTGACTAGTAATTGCCAAAACTATAACTGAATGAATAAAACTGCCAACTGTGTGACTTCCTCGGTTGACTTCCTCGTTTGGTCTCGAGGGGGGAATATCAGGATGGGTATGCTTGGTGATAGTTTCAGGTTGGATCCGACTAGGTATTTCTTATCCCTATCTGATAGACGCCAGCTGTATTGAGTCTCTATAGGTTGTCTAGTGCATCTTTGCACCGCCGCTTGATCCACCATACCTATGTAGGCGAGGACCGCCAATTCTAGTCTCGCCGCAATCGGCCTCGATCGATCGCTCTTTTTTCTTCGCCTTTGTCGCACCCCTTTGTTAAGGTGTTTTGAGATCGACGTCGTTAGCAGGGTTACCCTTCCGGCTTGGCCTGGGCAGGGTTATGGACGCCATTGGTTATTCTTCAGGGCTCTTAGCCCCATTTGCATCTTGTCCGTAGTCGGATGTTGTATCGTTTTCAAGGTGAATTAAATCTTTATATTGTATATTTGTATTCTTGACTCTTTGAGTCATTGTTGTATATATCTGTTCTGTGGGTTCCCTCATGGACTATTGTGTAATGGTATTACTTCGTTTTCCACCCGCACGAAAGTGCCTGGTGGGCACCTTTGAATCGTTTCTATGCGGATTTGGCGGGAATCGCTGAAACTTGCATAGGGCCGATTCTGAGGGTGTTCTGAGTGGTATCGAGCTCGGCGATTACGATACCTTTGGTCCAAATCAGGATAACCTAGCTAACGGCCGATGTAGAGTGTCAAAACTATTTTGGAAAATCGGTTGGATAGATCTGATTAGGTCTGCTTTTACTCCTTACCCCTCTGCTATTCTCCTCTTATCTCTTCGTGTTTTGAATCTGCCATCTTATCTTTTCTCCGAGTCCAGGAATTCTCGTGGTTGGGTTTCCGTCGTACCTTCAGGGTTTCGCTTCCATCCTCTTGTAACGGTGCTTCAACATCCGACATTCATGCTATCTGATGAATCTTTCATCTGTTGTACCTTTTAGTGGACCGAAAGTTCACTAAAATTTTTCTTTCTATCCTCCGGTGTTTTCCAATACAACGAAGTCATCTACATCAGATCTGATGAAAATCTCCATCCCTCCTTTGTTTCCGAACCTTGCTTGTCGAGATCTTCTGTCTGAATTCCGAGAGTTGGTTGCATAGTTCGTAGTTTGTGTACGGAGTAATGCTTTGAGTGCGGAATGGAGTCACGACCATACCACTACTCTTATCATTCGCTTTTGTATGTTGAATGGTGGATCGATGCAATTTACGCCTTCCATAGAAGTTAAAGGTGGCCTTAGCCTTTTAGACCTCTACCTTCACCTTTGTCTCTCCGAAGTGTTCTCTCGACGAACGTGAGCCACGCTCCTTTGTTGGTGGTGTCGCCGATTTCAAGATGAAGAAAGAACCCTTGTTAGTGGTGTCGGGAAGATCTACATGAAGCGCATGGAAATGCTGTGGTTCCCCATCAGCACGGACTGAGCCCCTCTGACCTGATATGAAGAAAACATGGAAATGTCAGAATAGACATGTACATTAGCGCCCGTGTCAATCCACCAATTAGGAGAATGACATAATGAAAGAATATTAGGTAATATACCATACCCAACATCCTTCATCTCAACGTCGCTCATGACAACATTAGCGGTCTTGCCGCTCTTCCCATGCTGGCGCCTGTCATAGCGGTTGGGGCAGCTAGGAGCCCAATGATCAGGATCACCGCACACATGACAGGAACCTTTCTTCTTATCAGTCTTTATCTTGAAATTCGTAGACTGTGAGGGCTTGTTCTTCCCATCGAACTTGCCCTTTCCATCAAACTTGCTCTTTTTCTTGAACTTGTGGGACTGGAAGTTCTTTTTTTGTACCAAGTTGGCACTTGAACCTCCCTCAACAACTCGAACACGTGTGTATGTTGCTCTCGCCTTCTCTTCCACATCAAGAGTCCCAATGAGATCTGATACGGAAAACTCCTGTCTCTTGTGCTTCAGAGAAGTAGCAAAGTTCCTCCATGAATGGGGAAGCTTGGCAATAATACCCTCGGCAATGAACTTGTCTGGTAACACACATGAGAAGTACTCAAGCTCCTTGGCCAGTGCTTGTATCTCATGAGCCTGCTCAACGACAGAGCAGTCATCAGACATCTTGAAGTCATAGAATTGCTCCATGATATACAGTTCACTGCCAGCGTCCGAGACCCCAAACTTGGCCTCGAGAGCAGCCCACATGTCCTTGCCATTATCAAATGACATATATGGTTCAACAATGTTCTCCCCAAGCACAGACAACAGAGCAGCCCTGAACAACTTGTCAGATTTCTGGAAAATTTGCTCCTGGGCAGGAGTAAGCTCCCCCTTAGGCTTGCCAAGAGTAGTGTCATAGCAGTTCATGTCCTCAAACTAGAGAACTGCTCTCACGCGCCATCTCTTATAGTGCGTACCCTCAAAAACAGGTGGCTTCACAGATGCCACGAAATCACTTGGAGTAAATTGCCTATAATAAGGTTTTTGGATTGTTGGAAATATGAGGAATTTACCAAGTGATTTATGAGAAATAAACAGCAGGTAAAACAAGACTAGAATGAACGAAAATAAACTAGGCAAGTAATATAACAGAAAGTGTGCAAAGAGTTCGAAACAGTCTGAACAAGATGAAGAAAGAAAGCATACAATAGTGTGCCGGCATGGGGGTTGGAGTTGTCACCCATGTCGTCGAGGAAGAGGTTCTCGATGGCGGGGAAGAAGTCGTCGTTGGGGAAGATGTCGTCGGCGTCGGTGAAAGAGTCTGTGATGTCGCGCCGATAGCGCTCCCCAAAAACCTTATTGCCATTCTCCCGTAAAGGACTCGAAGAGACGGGGTTCCGGAGGCCTACTATCCTGGATCGCGGTGCACGCCGCAAGACGGGATGGCGAAGAACTGGTGGCAGCTCAGTGCTCTGGAACGGAGCGACCTTCCGCTCTTATAGGCACAGGTAGACAGGCGAACAGACGGCGTCAGAAGAGGAAACGAACAGGCAGTGACCAAAGCCAAACAGCCTCCATTAAGTTCGAATTAAACCTCCACCGAGTTCATATTTAAAACCCATTAGTAGACTGTTCAAATTTCGCACGCCCGTTTATATACCAGTCATGCGTGGCAAAAAAGAACTCGGCTCGACGAGATCCCCGCAACCCGTAACACGCGGCGCGCGCCAGGCGAGGCGGGCGGAGGAGAGTGCGTGTGGGACTCTCTCCTTCTCCTTCTTATCCTTTTACCAAGTGGTAGGAGAGTCTCCCTTATAAGCTGGTGTAAACCTCCTTCAACTAGCAATGTGAGACTAAACATTCCCACCTCTTGCCATGCATGAATAAGCCACATGGGCCTCTAGGATTTTTAGAAATTATTGGAATGGAAAAAGGGCTAGGCTATTTGGGCCAAAATTCCAACACAACCTTCGCTAAAGACAATCGCTACTCCAGCATCACCAAGACCCCTAAGCAGAGACATGACTCGAGCTCGAGCCAAAGGTATATATGATAAGTACATAGTGTTCATCGCTTCCCCCTTGAATCCCCATTGAATCTGTGAGGACCGGGCCTCCCCTAGAGGTTGGACTTCATCATCGAGTCTAAGTACACTCGATTTCACTATGCTTGTACTACAATGTATTTCGGTTCTCAATACACTTGTACTTTGATGTACTTCGATTTTTAGTACACTTGTACTTCTAGGGTATGCCCTCGCTGCATCCTAGAAATACGTCGGCGCTGCTTCATACTTCGAAGTACGCCCTCATTGCATGACGTTGAAAGTACACCCGTGGAGAAGCTTGCTCTGCCCACGGAGCGCTCCATGCTGCACCAACGGGTCTTCGCAAATGTTAATGTTAACCTTTTGGTAGTGAATGCTAAAATTTAACTAGTTAGACCCTTAGTCAGACCAACAACAAAGCCTCCACTCACTTGGGCCCATAATTTTTCAGAAACTGCTAGGCGTCCCCCGGATGATGGGAGCTCTCCCATCGTCCTGCTTCTCGTGCTGACACGTGTCCATTTGCTGCAAAACATCCCGCGTTTGCTGCATATGTCCCTGCTTTTGCTTTCGAAGCAAAAAAAAAACGGTTCGTTTTAGAAATAGAACGTCTCGCCGGAGACCTCATCGGAGACCTCGCCGGAGACCATGCAGCAAAAATTTGTGCTAATGCAGCAAAACCGTTTTCGCCGGAGACATCGTCGGAAACAACTCGTTGATGACCCTCGCCGGAGACCATGCAGCAAAAAAAGTTTCCGGCGAAGTCGGTTTTGCTGCATTAGCACAATTTTTTTGTTGCACATATTTGTATTATATGTTGAACTATGTTTAATTTTACGCCAAATTATATTTAAATTTATGCCGAACTTGCCGAACATTGCTCTGTATTTATATTATGCCAAACTATGCCGAAAACTGATGAGCCAAATTTGAAAGAAAAAACTGTCATGTGAACTCGGCTTGAAAACGCTAAGTGAGTCAAAAACGTGTTTTGTTTGGCCAAATTTATGTCCGAATTTGGTCTGAAAACGACAGTAGAAACGCTCTAACGCGTTGATCACGTGCGCGATATCGATATGGTTTGGATTCTTATATCTTCTCTTCGGTGGTGGATCGTACGCAGCGGGCTCCAAGCTCGAAAACACCCCCAAGAAAAAGTTCGATAGGGACTCGCGTCCTTGGCCCGTTCGGCTCCCAGGAGGGCCCAAAGCACCCCCAAAAAGCTCGATAATTGAATCTGTCGTTTGCTCAAGTGGTTGTTTTCGTCGCAAAAGCAAATTATACAGGCCACAAGTGGGTCGCTTTAAGTCTCATCTCGTGCTCTTTTTCCAAAATCCTTCTTATCGCCATCCGTCGCTGGAACCCGCGATTGGGTAGAACAAAAGCTTTCTTTACTGTCAGTGTCAACATTATCTTACTTCGACCTCTCGAAAAGCTCATCAAGCACTCAGAAAACAAATCGCCGCGATCGTGCGTGCGTGGCAAACGAGCATATATGGTCCTATCTGACTTTCGCACACGTCGTTATCTTCTTCTACTCCCAGTACGGTTCGCGTGCGTTCTTCATGCGCGCGTCCTAATCAAAAACTTTCATTCCCCCTACTATATACGCACGAGCGCTCAGGCACGACGCAGATTAACAAGTCGCTTCTCTAATCGACGGACTGATATATAATAAGCCACATCATCCATGCATGTGGCGTTGCGTCGCGTCCACATGGGCAAACCTCTCTCCAGCAATGGTCTACCACAAGCATCCAACCACCGGAAATTATGCCACGCGTTAGGTGGAACAATAGGATTAGATTTCAGTTCTTAACAAGAACACAAGCTCCATCCGCCGGGTTCAGATTTTTTCATAGGCGAAGCCCACGACTACGGGGGTCCATGCCATGCCATGCATGCAGGGATCCCTCCCTCCAGATTAGGCCGCTGCCTGCCTACCCGCCAATTATTTGTAGACTACATTCATTTCGTCCATGTGGGCATGCATGCCGACGCGATCCATCGAGCTACTGCTAGGGTGACTGTACTGGATTATTTAGGACTGTAGGGTTTTAGGGTTGGCCGGCGCCAAAAGTGAACAGCCACTTTTCTTGTTAAGTTGCTTGGCGTTCAGACTTCCGACGAGACGATCGATCGACCGAGCTTTGGTGTCCGGCAGCTTTCGCCTTTTGGCTTGGTGTACGGTCCTAACCTTTACGACGTACGACTCGGGATCATGGTTTCGTCCATATTCGCAGGAACTGCGTGTGTTTGGTAGTGTTCTCTCACTGCTCTCCTGCATATGTGAAAGTTACAGTTCGACTCGTCGGTACATGTGATATCATTCTCTATAAAAATGAAGATGTGATTTGCCATAACCGGTGCCATCGCAATAAGATCTCTAGTTCAAGATAATTTTTGTTTCACTAATCGTCATGGACGGTGTAATGAAATGCCAACATGGTTAATTAGAATGCGGGCCATGGGTACGATGTCTTTTGTGGCCCGGATGAGATGGAACTACACACAGTGCGTGGAATTCTAGGGTTCTTTGGACACACGTCGAGACTACACACCAACTTTCTGAAGTGACCAGTCTTCCCGATTGCTTGTTGAAAGCTACTGAGGCGGCAGCGGTTATGGAGTGCCAAATGGCACCCTTCCTCGTCAAGTAACCCTGGGATCCCACTCACGATCATGCACCTGCAGGGTGAAGCCTTCCAGCCCATCGTCGACCGAATTGCTGGTAAGTTGCCTACTTGGAAGGTTGCTATGATGCCTAGAGAGGGATGGCTAGGGCTGATTCGCTCAGTGCTCACGAGGAATCCCCTTCACCAGCTCATAGTGCTAAGTCTCAACAAGAAACCTCTTAAGCAGGTGGTCAAAATCCTACGCGGCTTCCTATGAGTGGGCAGCAAGGGCACCAAAGGAGGCCACTGCCATGTGAACTGTCCTAAGGTCTGTCGGCCTCTGGAGTACAAAAGACTATGCATACTGGACCTACATTGCACGGCGATCAGTCTTAGGGTTCGTTGGTTGTAGAGAATGCGCATCGACCGCTTGCGACCTTAGCGCGGGCTTGATATGCAGCTATCGAGAGAGGAGCGGGCGGTTTTCAATGCCTCCACATACATGATGATTGGTGATGGTTCCTGTGATAACCCAACACATCATTGCATGGTGTATTGCGCAAGTGGTTAACATAACACTCAGTGGCGGACCTATCGTTCCTATTACCCGGGCTTCCGTCCGGCCGACACAGCCTAATTATGCAACTATTTGAGAAAAAATTAGCTCCTTAATCCTTTGAATTCAGATATTTCCCAGGCTTCTAAAAATTCTTGGGTCCGCTACTGGTAACACTCATGAAACGCCATTTTATAAATATTACATCCCTTAGTGTAGTGCAACAGAAACATTGTTGGCCCATAAAAATTTACATGTTCATTATTATGAATCAGAAGTGTGCAAAAGCTTCGAGATCCTCCTCGTATAATGAGGATTCACGGGCGGAAGAAAATTAAAATTAGCTATCTTGAAAAACAATGGTACCACTAAGCTTAATACCTTTAGAGATCAACAACTTATTTAAGGTAGTTTTATTATGCTCGACTCATCTATTATATTCTAATTTATCTATGCTACTGCTTCTGCTTCTGTGTCTTTAACTTTATAGATTATGATGTATTCATAGTAGATTTTGTCTCCGTCTTGAGGTATATCGGTAGTTTCTTCATTAGAATTCTCATAGTCTAAGCAAAGGATTGAGAAGATACAATTGAGTATGTATGAACATACTCAACAAATTCTAAGAAAAGATGTGTTTGATGCATTAACTACAGTCGTGAATCGATGATTCGGAGCTTATGCAAGTTTTGGAAATCTTTTTGTTGAAAAGGTAAGTATTATTTTAGAAAAACTGCTCTCTTCATCTAGAAATAATTGACTTGGGTTTGTCTAGATTCGAATGTACCTATATCCTAAAATACGTCTAGATACATCTGAATCTAGACAAAACCAAATCAGTTATTCTGGACGGAGGGAGTATATCCGTTAGTCTGCAAGAGTTTTTAAAACTTCATGAGTTTCTTTCCACGCCGCGATCGTAGTTTCTTGTCGAAACAAGAAGTAATATATCATATTTTATATACTCTGGAGAGGCGCACTACTTTTTCCATAAATGTATTTGGTCTTATTGCTTTGAGTCATATTTCCTTAGGTATGCGCCCAGTTACTAATTATTTTGAGTCATGCCGAGCACTACTTAATTTCGCAATGTACCCATTGCAAAAACCCGGTCAACGACCAGCTTTAATTTTCATCCCTACTAAGACACTAAGTTGTCATCCTGCAGCACATGAAAGGGATGCTATAGACTCCCACCCGCTTCATTTCTCCCTAAAAATACAGCCCGATCTAGCCATCTAAGGATATACGGAACGTAAAAAATTCTTCTGACTGGCTATCCTATATCAAGATTTGTGTCCATCAGGTTTATACGGCGCCTTGAAATGACTAACTATGTTTGTTATTTCGTTTTGACGGTAATGTTTCCGGTATAATGGAATCTCCACCGGTTGTTTCCCAACCTATATTCTAACCACAATTTTGTTGCCCACCATTTCATTTGATTTCAGTATTCCAAAAACGAAACACAAGGCTTTTTGCCCACCAGTTGTATGGTATGGTCTTGGTCTTTCCTTGTAATTATAACATTTTTTTTAATCAATGCATCCATCCCAAGTTTTTTGCGATAAAAGTAGAATGCGAAGCTAGGTTGCAGTTAGTTTATTTAGCCTTTAATGGTAGCATGGCAGCTCCGTGTGGATGAACGTCAGACTCAGCTGCATATATAGAGAAGCTGGCGAACGGTCGATCGAGTGCATGCAAAGTTGCAAACGTCCCCGGCCCGGCCAGGAAAGGGTTTGGTGACTGATCGGCCACTCCAGCTTGGCACATTAACTCTGTAGAAGAAGATACCACGAGAGTCCATGCCATGCCACTGCCAGACCGATCGAAAGCGCCCGAGCAACAGAAAGATGTCTCCGGCGATAAATGCATGCAGCTGACGGCAATGTGCCAATGTCGCTCCATGCATGATCGATGCATGTGAGGAAGAAGACCTCCAGCGTCGTTGATTGCCGGCAGCTGAGCTGAATGGGAGGAGAAACGCAATGTTCGTTCTGCTCAAAGAACAAACCGGAAATTGTGAAATCGAAGTCTTATCATATAGAGCTGGATATTGTTTATCACAAACAATATTGCAGAGAGTTGTTTTGTTCCAGATAATCACCAAGTAGAAAAATCAGAAAGATGGTTTCAGCTAAATAATTGGATTGTTTATCATCGCAGGTACGGGAAGAAGGAAGAGATGAGCAAGTAGTACAACAATCAGCAGAAAGATGGTTTCATCAGCTAAATAAGTGGATTGTTCATGATCGCAACCTGAGACAAGAGTATCTACAACACATGATGTACACACAAGAGTCACTACAAGAGTCAACAAACGAATCAAAATGGAATCACTAGCACTAATCATCCTCACAGGCGGCTCACATGCAGCCTTGCTCTCGACAAAAAAAAAAAGCAATAATCAGTTCAGTCTGTCTCTGCCGAAGAAGGAAGAACACGGGCCGGAAAGCAGAGCCGTCAGAATGTGGGCGTGAGCAGGTTGAGCAGCGACACCCTTACGTTGACGAGCGCGCGGTAGACCTGCTCGCCGCTGGTCTCGGCGGCGGCGACGCACTCCTCGAGGCCGCGCACTCGGCCCATGGCGGCCTTCCTCTCCTCCTCCTCCTCGTTGCAGTAGTCCTCGAACGAGAAGGACACGGTTCTCCGCCGGCGTAGGAGGTCCGTGACCAGCCACATCGGGCTGGCGGGGGCGCGGGCGGGGGAGTATGGCGTCGGGGTCCTCGGGGACGGGGCGGCGCTCGCGGCGGACTCGGCGGATGCGGAGGAGAGGCCCGAGAAGATGGCGGCGGAGGCGGAGGCCACGGCGGCCGTGGCGGCCGCGAAGACGTCGGCGAGGGTGACCTCGTCCAGGTCGTCGCCGGGGGAGGCGCGGTGGCAGAGGTCCCGGGCCGAGGAGGCCAGGCGGGAGACCTCCCGCGCGGCGCGGCGCTGCGCGCGGAGGGCGGCCGCGAGGCGGACGCCGTCGCGGCGCCGCAGCGCGGAGTGCGTCTCGTTGAGGAGCTGCCGGAGCGCGACGAGCGACTCCCTGAAGCAGCCGTGGAAGTCGGCGAGGAGGAGGAGGTCGTCGAGGAGCTGCTCCGTCCAGGGCCGGCGGAGCGCGTCTTGCGCCTGCGGGTGGTGGAGGAGGCCGGCCAGCCCCGCCAGCACCCGCCCGGCGCGGCCGGCCCCGTCGGCGAGCCACGCGGGCCCCGTCTGCGCGGGCTCGTCCGCCCACCTCAGCAGCGCGCGCGCCGAGTCGTGCAGCTCCGCCACCAGCGGGTGGAGGCGGACGGGCAGGCTGATGGAGCGGACGCGCGCGTAGGAGAGTTTCTTGGGCCGGGCGCAGTCCAGGAGGAACGACGGCGCCTTGGGCTTGGGCGACGTGAGCGCGTGCAGCGTCCGGCGGAATCCCACTGCCATCGCTCGCTCGCTGCCTCTGCTCTGTCCTGTCGAGAAGGAGTCGTCGTCCCCTGTTCTTGTTCGGCTGGGTCGATGCGGTGGTGGCGACTTGGTCTTGGTGTGCTGTTGGCGATGGGGGAGGTGGTCTTTTATAGTACTCGTTCATACGGCGGGGAGTGATGTGACGTGGAGTGAGTGTGGTAGTGTAGAACTGTAGATGATGAGGCGGAGCCCGCACGGGTGGTGTGGCGTGCGCTGGCGAGTGATGCTGCTTTGGAGCACGTTTGACTGCGGGGAGGAAGGCGGTTCGTTGGCTTGATGCCGAAGAATCATGCTTGCAAAGCCAGCCACCCAACTTGCGGGAGAAGCTACTACTCTCCCTAGCTACACTACAGTCTACACTCTACAGCCATAGCCTAGGCCCTTGGGGTGAGATAAGATACAAGAACATTGGAGGCTAAGCAATCGAAAGTTACCATTCGTGGCGAGGGCTGCTCCCTGACTTGTGCAAGTGTTTTGTGTAGCTGGACAGTGTGATGACTCGCAAAGCCTGACAAATCAGGGCTAACACACTACTTGCTCCACGACGATGTCCAGCTGTGTGTACCGTACAGATGTCTCATGTAGAACTAGCTCATGTGCGGAGAATAATTGGGCATGAAGCCATGGTCCAAGCGAGGTCATGGTTCAATGATTCATTAAACATTAACCCTTTTTATACGTACTGTTCATACCGGCCGACGGGAAGAGGGAACGCACACAGAAATAGCTCAACCAGATGTAAAAGCGTACTCTAACAGTCTAACGTAAGAACTTGCTGGGGTTGGTAGTGATTGTACCCGGATTTTTTTCTTGAAGCCAGCAAAACGGAAAGGGGTTAGATAGGGCAAAATGTATGTACATGTGCTAATATGCTGAGCAGTACTTCGTCCTGAGTAGGATCAATTCTTGTTTTTTGAAAAGCAAAGCCATCTCACTAACTAACATTATATAAATATAAGATAACCATGTTTGCAATCATCGTCATGCGCTAAAACATCCGGTTCATTTATCATGCCATGGACTTTAATTATGGCAGTTTACATTTAAACTAAAATATAATAATAAAATGCATATCATTCAAACTGTCAGGACATTGTTATTCACGCCTTTTCTCTTCAGGAGTCCAAATTTGGTAAAACATATGTTCCTTTCAACCAACTCGATAAGTCTGACGTAACAGTCAACCTATAAAATTGCCATTTGGTGAATCTTATCAAGTTATTTTCTTTCTAATTGCTCACTCTATAGCCCTTTTTAGCACTTTTGTTCAATACATTGCACTCTATGGAACAACATTTGCTGTTCTAATTTTGAGATTAGTAGAAATAAGGGAAATCAAGAGTTCTACATATGTAAATATATCAATGGCCAACAAATGCTAGTAGTTGAGTCTTAAAGGGTTGAACGGGTCTGGTGTTACAAGAACAATGGCATGAGTAGAATGGAGATAAGAGACAACATTAATGTGTATTTTCATTAAAGCAACGATAAGTCTGGAAAACCAAAGATTGATCCCATGTCAAAGAATCTTGTTAGGTGAAAATTAAGCAACGCTAATAACAATCAATGGGTTGATGCAAATGCGCCACATGTCCAAGCAAGTTAATGTAGCACGGACTAAAACAAAGTTATAGCAACAACAATAAAGGTTGGAAACAACATAACAAACAAATTATGTAAGGCTTTTCACACAGGGTTTCTTAACGTTGTATTCTAGGAACTTTGCTAATGTGGCATGTTAAGGAAGAAAGGGAGGATTGTTGTATCTTCAGTAAGATACAGTCCTTACACATGCATAAGACTAAAATCGTTAAATGCAACATCTCTAGGAAACAACACTTAAAAAACAAGAAAATTGAAGAAAACCACCACATTTGAGGCAAAAGTGGCAAAAAACCACCAACATTCAGATTTTTGACAAATCACCACCAGTTTGGGGGCTAGTGGCTGCAAATAACGATGAACTGGTCGTTTAGCTTGGTTAATGACTTTTCTTACATCGCGAGGCCACCCGTCAGGATGACAAGGCAGTACTTTGTAATAGACGTTAACACCCATTAGGTCGCGCGCGGGGGCTATCTTAACCCTGCCCGTTAGGCATCATTTCCTTCCACCCCCTACTCCTTTACCCTCCCGTGCTCTCTCTCTCTCTCTCTCTCTCTCTCTCTCTCTCTCTCTCTCCATGGTGGCGGCTCATCTCGGCAGCGCTCCCGACGATGCTCCTGGCGGGGATGGAGGCGGCGGAGAGGGAGACGGAGTAGATCAAGGTGGTGGGGTGGAAATCCATGGGATTTTCACCGATGGCGCGAGCTCCGACCGTTCGTCGCAGCAGTCCCTATTCCCGGCAACCGATGTGTGTGGACTGATTGTCGAAGAAGTCCCTATTGTTGAAGACTATTTGAACCTTTATTATTATTGTGGATTATTGTGTGTGTTTAAGAATATTCCACTGGCTTAAAAAATGTTGGTAAAATTAGGATAATGTAGAAACAATTTCTATTGGCTTAAAAATATTGGAAAAATTATGATAATATGAAATAATTTCTTAATGAACTAGGAACATGAAAAAATATAAATCACCACAATAGAATTCAACCATGACTAGTACAATATAGGTTCAAATACAACAATACAATCAATAGAATTGGTTCAAAGAACACATACACTACTAATATCATAGATAGTTCAACTAAAATGCCAGCTAGCTACAGATCCAAAGTACAATTAAAGGTCTACATTACTTCATGCCAACGTTACGTTACAAATTATTCTTCACAAATTTCCTTTATCCTCATAAACTTATGTTTGTTACCATCACTTGTTTTCAGCAGATCAAATATCATGTATTCCAATATTTCATTCTCCTCCTTCATTGCCTGCCTTTCTTCATCCCATGACTTCAGCCTTACCTTCAGTACATCTGCCTGAGATTCATGCACATACTTCAGGATACTCACTTCAGTCTTTAGCACCTCCACTTCATTCTTCAACAGATTTCCCTCCATCTCCATAGCCAACAACTTTGCCCCAGATTCCGCCTTCTTCATATCCATCTCCCTATCCATATTTTCCTTCTTATCTTCATTCATCTTGGACAAGTTGTTTCCCATCACCTTCTTCTCAGTGCAATCAATGAATTTGTTCAAATCAAGACGAAAGACTAGAATACTTCTTGTCCAACTTGTTCTTTTCTCCAGCAAGTTGAGAGCCCAACTTACCATTTTGCACCCTCTCATCTGTTCTAGTAGCATTGCTATCATGGAACATTCCCCACAGTCTATATACATCATTTTTGAGATGTTGTCGCCAATCTTCATCTTTCCATGCGACAAATCCATAGTTCGTCACTTCCTATAAGGTAAATATTGCAAACAAGTCTTAAATTAACTCACATATGCCTTATAGTTATACACATGGGTTACATCTACTATATCCCTGCCAGTCAAATATAATACAAGTGAATTAGATCAAATAAGTCATATACACTAATGTAATGAAATCATCAATGTTTATTGTAGTGAAGCAAATAAACAATAGAATTGAATAAATGAACTAGTTACCACATTGGGACTAACCACATTGCAGTATTTTATACTGTACTAAAACTAATCCACCGTAACATAAATGAAATAAACTTATTAAGCAATGTATCTACATTCTGAAATAAGACAACATACTTACATTCTCCACTAGACAAAGATAAAACCTACGCCGAGTGTTGCTACCTTCAAATGCCAGACATTGGAGTAGATCCAGTTTTTGGACACGACACTTCATGTCACAGTCCATGGCTATCCCGCAGAATGTTGGATCATCCACATGGTATGGAGCGTAATAGAGGTCGGTGAGGTCCTGATCCACCCAAAATTGCAAAAAAATTCAAAATAAAATGGCCGAAATAAAAAAATCCCAAATCATAATATGGACCCTAACCCTAGAAATTGATCTT
The DNA here is from genome assembly GCA_030063025.1 of Avena longiglumis. Lineage (NCBI taxonomy): Eukaryota > Viridiplantae > Streptophyta > Magnoliopsida > Poales > Poaceae > Avena > Avena longiglumis. Next base: position 445,618,521 of record CP125974.1, on the reverse strand, counting down.
GCTTACCCCTATAAGGTAAGGGCTCGAACTCTTTCCTTCATTCCAGCTAGGCATCGCGGACACGGCGGTGGCGCCTCCCACAGTCGGCGGCGATGGATCAATGGCGGTGGCTCAGCATCATCGGTCAGAGGAAGCACGCATGCGGGGATGAGTGACCAGAGGCAATAGCGCTAGCGTTTTGTCCACATGAACGACCCGACGGGTAACAACCACGTCATCCTGATTGGTGGCCTTGCCATGGAAGAAAAGTCGTTAACCAGACTAAACGACCAGTTCAACGTTATTTGAAACCACCAGCTCCAAAACCTGTGGCGATTTGCCAAAAATCTGAATCCTGGTGGTTTTTTGCTGCCTTTGCCTCAAATGTGGTGGTTTTCCGTAATTTTCTCCTTTAAAAACAATGCAGTGGACATTTGTCTCTTAAAATTTAATTTCTCCAACAGAACATGCTAAGACACTATGCATGATCGAATGCCTAATAAGTATTGCAGTTTTACTAAGTATATGAAATTACCCAAACAACATGGGGATAGTACAAAAAAACCTAAAAGAAGACAGCTACAACATGGGTTGAACCACTGTAACATCCCAAAAATAATAAACTAAGATCATCAAACTCTAATCATCAAAATTAGGGTTAACAAAAACTTTTCTAAATAAAAATATGAAAGCATGCATGTGTGTATGCATCCCATTTTGAATTCTTTTGAATTGCCTTGTTTATGTGTTTCTTTGCTTGTAAATGGATTCTTAGGTGAATTAAACATCATCTAAACAATTCCCAAACTTTTCCGAAAGACAAATAAATCAAAAACAAACAAAATAGGTGAATGGTCATTTTGACCAATTTAACTCCCATGCCTACTTTGGTTGTCCCAAACTTTCAGAACTTAACAAAAACTTGTTTGGATCTTTACACCCCTTGATTGTACTCATAAAAAAGTATCAAGGCACACCTTGTGATCATCCAGAAACTTTCAAATGCATAGTTTAAATGACAATTCAAAATTGAATCTTTATCATATGGGAAGATCCCACTTTTTCAAAAACCACTCAAACAAGCTCAACTTTCAAAACCCAAGCATCTGCATACTCACCAGCACCAACCTAGCACACCCACCAAAAATCTTTTCAAAATTCAAAACTTGAATTCTTGCGGCCATTTCATCAAACACCTTGCAGATTCAAATCAAATCAAATCTAAATACTATTGTGAGCAGTGATTGGAGCCTAACTTGTTCCCTCTCTAGCTCACAGCAATATTAGTAGATCATCTAGCTAACTAAACCAAGCACTAGCTGTCGTGGTATTGCCGACGAGTACGCCATGGAGGGGTCCTCACAGTGCGCGTTTAGAGACGTGGGATAAAGCGGACGGTTAACGGGTACGAGGTAACACAGCTTACCCAGGTTCAGATCCCACAACGGTGGAGGAATCCTACTCCTACTATAAATTACTATAATGACAATACGCCGAGTTACAGAGATTAGGTTCGCTGTGCGAGGTGTATGTAAAACGATACTAGGTTATGTGAAGTTGTGCCCTAAAGGCTCCCGTAGGCCCAACTTATATAGTCACCAGGTCCTAGGGTTACAGGGAAAAGTCCTAGCCGGACAGGTTATAGAGTTTTACACCGTCTATTACCAGTCTTGTGTATCTTGCACTCCAAGGCTCCGGGTACGCTGGTGACTCCACCGTAGCCTTCCTTTATCCGGCATGGGCCTCCCGTCTGGATCCGCCTAACTGGGCCGCCCAGCAAGCCATAGGCCATGCTACCGACTATGGGCCACCCGGGTTAGTCGGATAAGAGACATGCTATGAGGATACCCATATAGCATATCCCCAACAGTAGCCCCCGGAGAACTCCGAGATCTTGCGCCGTCTTGCCTCTTCCCGTGGAATGCTCCGTCTATATGGATGTCCGCAAATCGTCAAGCAATATCTTGTAGTCCTTCCAAAGAACCCTGCAAAGGTTTTCTCCATCTTCTATAAGTAAGTCGGAGAAATGCTGAATCTTCTATCGTACGCTCCCGTTGTTGGATTAAATCCGTCCATGCCGGAATCTTCGATGGGACAGCTCATCCACCATGTCAGTCGTGACGACGTAGGATGTAGGTCAGCGACGCCTCGTAACTTAAACATGCAGAGAACATAATCATATCCGTTTTTCCCGCGTGAGCGATACGAACCGTTGGCGGCGGCGGTTGGAAACGTGGCGAAATTACCGCGCACGTCCACGAACACGTCGTCTACGCGGCAACCGTCCGATTAGCTGCACGAATCTTGACGCAGAGTAAGATAAATAGTAACCGTGGGACACTTGCCACTTTTTCACCCCATTCTCTCGCGTCATCGTCTTCTTCCTCCAGCCGCGCGCCTCCTCGAGCTCTCCGCGAAAACCTCGAGAAACCCTAGCCTCTTGCCTGCACCAGTCGCGTTCTTTCCTTCCTCCATGGCTAGCAGCAGCTCATCCCCATCAATGGCGGCGTCGAGCGAAGCCGCGGCGAAGCCGGCGAGTTCCGTCGTCGTGCCCCCAGAGGGTCTGGTCATCCCCGCATCGGCGATGATAGAAACCACCGGCAGCGACCATAACCTGGCGGCGCTGGAGCCCCTGGAAGAGGAGCCAGACTCGCACAAAGGCGACTGGCGCGGCTCGGACATCACCGGCCGCGACATCCAAGAGATGGTCACTGAGGGTTACCTCCCTGCGACGGAGGGGCTCGCCTGGAGGGCGGCGCCGGCCGGCGAGGTGACCCCCTCTCCCCAAGCCGGAGAGAAAGTATACCTCAAGGCGCAATTGGTACGCGGCGTTTCTCTGCCCATCTCCCACTTCTTCCTGTCCGTCTTGAATCACTTCAAGGTCCAACCCCACAACCTCTCCCCCAATAGCATCTTAGTGCTTAGCAACTTCGCGGCACTTTGTGAAGGTTACCTGGGGATATTCCCAAGACTGCCTTTACCGCCCGATATGGATTATACGAGTATACCGTTATGTCCTTTGGATTAACCAATGTCCCCGCTTATTTCATGAATCTCATGAATAAGATTTTTATGGACTTCCTGGATAAGTTTGTCATTGTTTTCATCGATGACATTCTGATTTATTCCAAATCGGAAGAAGAACATGAGCTACACCTAAGGACAGTATGCCTTCACCATTGACAGTGCCATCCTTGCGCTAGCCCGTGCACATGAAGCTTTCCAGCTTGTGATACGCCCGGGGGCTCGGCGCAGAATCTCCGAGTACTTCGCCACGGAGTCCGATGCCTTGATGTTGATCTGGAGGGGCTTGGCGATCTCCTTAGCTTGCGTGATGGCGGTGTTGATGAAGTTGCCAGCAAGAACCATGCATTCCTTGGCTGGAGGAGGCGATCGGGTTAAACCCATAGGAGCTGCAAATTCCGACAAGGAGCACATGAGTCCAAAAATCCAGAGTATCTAGACTACAGAAATCCAAGACGGAGAAAAAATACTGAAGATGCTGGCCTCAGCTTGCTAGAGGGTGTCCGCCAAGGATTCTTTCTCTTGTTGGAGGAGCTTATACGCCTCACTATGGTGTTGATTCTGCTCATCGACAGCTTTCTTCTGATCTCTTAAGATAAATATCTCCTCCTTCAAGCGATTGATTTCCTCGGTGGCGGAGTCCTGCAGGACCTTCATTGACTCCTCATGCATTTTCAGCATGTCCTTTCTCTCTTGCTTAAGAATTTTGTTCTCTCTATCCAGCTCTTGAATGTGCTTGGATTGCTCGACAATATTCTTGGCCTTGGCGATGGTTTTTGCAAGTCAGATAAAGCAAAGTTCATAGTGGGTACTCGGAGAATAAGGGCACAAAACCAAGTCGGAATGCGAAAAAGAAAACAGACGCTTGGTCTTGGTGATATGTTCCTTCAAGAAGGTAGTTTTACCCTTTTCAGCTTCCAAGTCTGCGCGCATCTTCTGATACTTGTCGTTGGCCATGCCCCTCCGAGCATTCTCGTTCTGTGGAAAAAGGAAAAAGTTAAACGTTGTTTGGTCTGCTTGGAGCATCTAGCCGGAAATTTTCCACCTAGACGCTCGGGGGCTACAGCGAGAGTTTTTAACTTAGCAATATGCTTAGATTTTTTTTAAGCATCTAGTCGGAACTAATTCAGTTCTCGATTAGAAGCTTGGGGGCTACAGTATAAAGATTTTAACTCGGATATATGCTTAGCTTTTCTTTAAGCATCTAGTCGGAACTAATTCCGTTACAACTAGAGGCTTGGGGGCTACAGTATTGAAATTTATATACACAGCGTATGCTACTCTTAAAGAATTTAGTCGGAATTGTTCATTCCACCTATATGCTTGGGGGCTACAGTGAGAGGTTTTTCTAGCTTAGTCACTCTTAGAGCATATAGATGCAAAGACCTATGGTTTTCCGTCTACATCGTCGGGGGCTACAGTGGGATACTCATATGAAAAGCAAAAGGCAAATAAAACTTACAAGTGCAATGATCTTGAGGTTTGTAGCACTCTCGGCCAGCAGCTTGCCAAAGGACTCGCTGTTTCCTTGCAAGATTTCTGCTTGTCGGAGGAGTTCCTCTAGACCGCACGTCGAAGATGTCGGTGCCGCACCAGGGACCATAGCAGTGCTACCCGGTGTAAGTACCGAATAGACTATCTTTGGATAGACTATGGCTTTCTTGGGTGCGGGGGCGCCGCCTACGACCTAAGTACCTGCTTCCACGGCCGCCTTACCGCCACCGATGGCATCCTTAGCCGGAGCTTCAGCCATTTGGTGGGTGGCACTCTCCTGCGTCGCCTGCTCGCCGACGACCACAACCTCGGTAGAGGCACCTGAGTCCACTTCCATGGCGGAAGGGCCAGATGCCTCCTTATCTTGTGAGCTTGTCGGGGCAGACGAAAGCTTGACAGAGGGAGTGGCAGGGGCGATGGCGGGAGATGCGTCGCGATGCAGCATGTCCTTGATGGTTCTAGAAGCCCCCAATTTGGAGGTCTTCTTCAGGCTGGTCGTGGCTTTCTTCCTGAAACATGCAAAATGCATAAGTATAGGAGCAAGACAGATGAATAGACAATGTCAGAGAGAAAGAAGCTTACACAAGTGGGGGTCTTTGGCAAAGGGTATCCCGGTAAGTTTTCTCTTCTCCGCCTCTAGGGCGGCGGTAGTCTTCTTGCAGGCTCCACCCTCCGTCTTCTTCTTCTTGCCTCCGTCGGCAGCGTCAGAGGTGGAGCTCTTCCGCTTTCGAGCCAATGGAGCATCGTCGTCGGACACGACCGTGACTTCTTTGATCTTTGGATCGTAGGTTTGGGCAGCCATGTTGTCCTCCTCTAGATCGCTAAGCTGTTAAGTGAGAAGTCACCGTGTTAGATGAGATGACATTTGCAAGACGGAAGAACTGGAGTATATGTCATACACGGAAAATAAATAACTACCTTTGGGCACTTGTCGTCTACGAACATGTCGTAGGTGATGGTGAAGCCACGCTTCTTGTCCTTCACCTTGACGATGTCCTTGAGGCGGAGCTTGACGGAGTCACTCGAGAAGTTGTCCACGGAGATGCGGAGGCTATCCCTTCTGTCGCTGGTATACTCGTGCATGAGCTTCGCGCGGTGCTGCAGAGGTTGGATTCTTCTAATAAACCATCACATGGCTAGGTCCAAGCCGGTCAAACCCGTCTCTACGAACCATTTTATCCGCCTTATGGCCCGGGAAGCATCGAGGTCGGAGGAAAGGGAGGCCTGAGATCTCCATGACGAGGCTTCAGCGGCGGCTCCGTCAACGAAGTCCGAGTACGTTACTTGATGGCCAGCCAGAGGGATATCTGGGCCGTAGAAGTAAGTATGCTGCCAGTTTTTGCAGGACTCGTGACCGACGATGTCGGGGAACCGCCGGCCAGGACAGATCTTGAAGCTTATGGTGCCACAATTCCTAAGTTCTTCCTTACTGGCTCCGGCTTCACGTTTGACGGTGAAGAAGTACACGAAGAGATCTAGCCTAGGCTTTATCCCTAAGTAACCCTCATAGAGCGCCACATAGTTGCTAAGCGCTAAGATACTGTTGGGAGAAAGGTTTTGGGGCTGGACTCTGTAGTGGTTCAAGACGGAGAGGAAGAAGTTGGAGATGGGCAGGGAGACGTCGCGTACCAGTTGGGCTTTGAGGTACACTTTTTCTCCGGCTTGGGGAGAAGGTGTCACCTCGTCGGCCGGTGCCGCCCGCCAGGCGAGCCCCTCCGTCGCAGGGAGGTAGCCCTCGGCGATCAGCTCCTGGATGTCGCGGTTCGTGATATCTGAACCACGCCAGTCTCCTTTGTGAGAATCGAGCTCCTCCTCCAACGGCTCCAGCGCCACTGGATTATGGTTGCCGCCGGTGGACTCAATCACCACCGAGGCGGGGATGACCAAGCCCTCTGGGGGCACGACGATAGAGCTCGCCAGTTTCGCCGCGGCTTCGCTCGACGCTGCCATGGAAGGGGAAGTGCTGCTGCTAGCCATGGAGTGAGTTTGGAGGTGACTGGTGCGGATTGGGGCTAGGGTTTTTTGCGAGTTTACGCGAAGAGCTCGAGGAGGCACATGCTGGAGTAAGAAGATGATGCGAGGAGAGAATGAGGTGAAAAGTAAAAAGTTCACCGCAATTACTATTTATCATCTCCAGCATCAAGATTCGTGCAGCTTGATCGGACGGTTGCTGCGTAGACGACGTGTTCGCGAACGTGCGCGAAAATTTTTCCACGTCTCCAACCGTCGCCGCCAACGGTTCGTATCGCCCGCGCGGGAAAATCGAACATGATTGCGTTCTCTGCATGTGTGAGTTACGAGACGTCGTTGACCTACGTCTACGTCGCCCTAGCTGACATAGGCATATGAGCCGTCACATCAGAAGATTCCGGCATGGACGGATCCAATCCGGCTACGAAAGAGTACGATGGAAGATTCAGCATTTCTCCGACTTACGTGTTGAAGACGGAGAAAACCTTGCAGGGTTCTTTGGGAGGACTACAAGATGTTGCTTGAAGATTTGTCGACATCCATCTAGACAGAGCTTTCCACACGAAGAGGCAAGACGGCGCAAGATCTCGGAGTTCTCCAGGGGCTACTGTTGGGGATATGCTATATGGGTATCCTCATAGCATGTCTCCTATCCGGATAACCCGGGTGACCCACGGTTGGTAGCATGGCCCATGGCCTGCTAGGCGGCCCAGCTAGATGGATCCAGAAGGGAGGCCCATGCCGGATAAAGGAAGGCTACGGTTGGAGTCACCGACGTATCCGGAGCCTTGGAGTGCAAGATACACAAGACTAGTAATAGACGGTGTAGGACTCTGTAACCTGTCCGGCTAGGACTTTTCGCTGTAACCCTAGGACCTGACTACTATATAAGTCGGGTCTATGGGAGTCTTTAGGGCACAATCTCAGACGATCAAGTAGCGATTAGCACACACCTCGCACAGCGAACCTATCTCTGTAACTCGGCGTATTGCCCTTATAGTGATTTATAGCAGGAGTAGGATTTCGCCACCGTTGTGGGATCTGAACTTGGGTAAGCCGTGACCTCGTACCCGTCAACCATCCGTCTTCCCCACGTCTCTAAACACGCATTGTGAAGACCCCCTCCATGAAGTACTCGTCACCAATATCACGACAACTGTAGTGTCAGTTTTCGTTGGCACGTGAAAAATTAAGAGCGGCGAAGCTCTTTTTTCAGGAAGTGACGGAGAAGCCAGATCAAAAGTGCAGGCAACGATTTGGCGGACTCCGGCGAAATAGCCAAGCCCTTCGTTGTCGGCGCATTGTCATCATTTCCCAACAGTAATCTCATGACGATTTTGTCAAGAAATTACGCCCAGATGCAAGACGCCAAAGATCTGGCTACTGCTACTGTACTGCGAGTAATGGTTCCAGATCCGTGGGTGGACACGCGGAGCGCGATCGCCGATCGGCTACGCCCCGCGCCTGGAGACGGCGGAGACGCGCTCGGTCCCGCCCAGCGCATGCACCCGCCTGCCTACCCTGGCCGCTACCCCATGCCAATGCCATGCCCGCCCGCCCACCGCACTGATTGGCACCGCACCGCAGGCACTGTTCGGCTCACCCGTCGTTCCACCCCGCCTGCCGTGCCTAGCCAGGCCGGGGCGAGTTTAATGAGCGGCGCGCGCCACGGCGAAGGCCCCCCGTCGTTCTCTTTTCCGGTGCGCGGTGGGCCGCGGCTCGCTCGGGGGCGACGGGTGCGCTGCACCCGACGAATGATTGATCCGTTCGTTGCCCTCTCACTTTTGCCCGTCGATCACCCGTCGGTCGATCCGTCCATCCATCCATCAGAACTTTTATTTACTCACGCCAATCTCAGTGCTCCTTGGATCGATCGATCGCTCGCTGAGGCCACGATCCGCTCACGTGTTTTTTAATGCGGTTTTGATGAGCAGAATCGGAGGAGGGGGGGCTACCCTATATATCTGGGACCTCGATCGGACATGCCGCCGCGCGCCCGGGGCCTCCCTCGTACGGAACCATGAACCCGATCCTGTGCGCTCTTTTGGCTCTGTTGCGTGATGCATGAACATCTAACATGCATGCATGCACCCCGATCTGACAAGAAAAGAGAGAGAGCATCGATGATGCGTGCAATCAGTTCAGTTGTTTCAGCTAGCTGACAGGCTGTGTGTATGATGGTCACTGTATACGTACATACAATCATCTGAACAGGTGCCGTCTTGCATTATGGAGCAGTCGTACCCTATCCCGATCCGGACGGGAGAAGCCACTCTTTGCGATGAGAGAGTAATATGCCACGTTCTGCTCCTTCTACCTGTTCCTTACATATATACGTCGCTGTCCCTCAAAAGCCAGCCGATGGACTTATGGATGATGGATGCTTAACATAAGCACGTACTACAACATTAGCATCCGTAACTAACGTAACGGCTTATATATGCTGACAGCACGGCCATGTCGCTGTGCTGATGCCGCAACTGTAACTGTATACTATTCTCGAATTGGTGGCTTTCTAGAATCTTTTCAAGACCAACTTGCTTCTAGAATCTGCTAGTGTGGCGGCGCGGCGCGCGTTCGACAACTCCAAGTTTTAAATCCCCGAGGTGTTAAGCAATGCGCGCGCAGCATCTTCATATTTCGTCTGCAGTGACGTCCGACGGCTAGCTCGCGCGGTTCAGTGAGTCCAAGTGAATTGGATTCAGGCACGAAAGCAACATTGAGAAAGACTGAACTACTCCCTCCGTTTCAAAATATAAGATGTTTTAGATTTATAAAGAAAATAAATCTAGACATCTTTTAATATGTAGGTTTACTTAACTTTGTAACGAACCTACATACTAAAATAAGTCTAGATTTATTTTCTTTACAAACCTAAAACATCTTATATTTTAAAACGAATGGAGTAGACGTGAACCCCAAGTTATTGGTGCCCATGTCGGCTAGATGAGTACACACGTCACAAGCAGACTCGCATTCACGAACGCACGGGCAAGCGGTAGACTCTTCTCGCACGCCCGTGTCAAGCTCTTCGAGGGTTCCGTATGCACCAATTGGACGACGCCACGGTACGGTGGACCATGCGGCCTTAATCTGTAGCAAGCGGGTGATCTGGACGTACGTACGCTCGAGAAAGTCAACCTGGTCTCTGCTTCACGGGAACCAGGCTGCGTTTCCAAGCTAGCTGACGGAGCAATGGTCCTTGCTTGCACGCACTGCACTGAGAGGACTGAAATGGTCAGCCCTATCGTAGTACCGTACTACTATCTCTGTTTCAGGCATAAGAGCACATGTTTTGCAAAACAAAGTTTGACCGAAAGAATTGAGCAATAAAATCTTGATTATATTGTACATAATTAGTATATGTATTGAAAAATACTTTTCAGTGATACTTGTTTTATACCAAAACTCTTTACGTATTTAGAGTAATTCTTAGTTAAAAAAAATACGTAAAACGAGGACGACTTAAGCCATGAAACGGAGAGAGTATCATGGATGGAAAGGCAGAGCACTGTACTGCTGCAGAGTCAACCTGCAACTGGAAAGTAACAGACCAGTGGATGGTGATCTTAAAAAAAAAGGGAAGCTCGTGCATGGTTGCATTGGTAGTTAGTAGCCCATGGTTGTTCATTTTCAGTTTGGCTTCACAGGATTCAGAAACTCGTGTGCTCTAGACAGGACAAAGCCGCCCGTGAACACAGTGCAGCCTTCAGGCCTTTCACTCACAAAAATAATACAGTAGTAAGAAAGAAAAGACAAGTTCAGGGCTTCAGGCCATAGGCAAATGTCGCGTGGGCTTCACATGCGGACTTGCAGTTCATATGGATCCGATGCAGGCCAAGTTATTGAGCGAATCGGTTTAGACACTTACCTGGTATGCTCGGCCGTGCTCGTAAGGATTCCCGGCCCATTAGCCTGCTACTAGAAATGCTGCTACAAGGCTTAGACTTCTTCCTTCAAAAAAATAAAAATAAATTCAACAACCCAAGGGTGATAGCCTGACTAGTCGTATTACGATTTTTTTTCCATAATATTCTTTCAAGGATTTTGGTTGTAGTTCTAGGGTAAATAGTGTCAGAAACAAAATATGTCAAAGAAAACAGCAAAACAAGCGAAAAAGCAATACCGCCTGGGTTCCGGCTTATCCTGCTTGTCCAACCCGTGTTCCACATTCGTGCATGGTCAAAGCACATCTCCCCGGTCATCCATGTTAGTTCCAAAAAGACTCCTCCATCAAATTCAGTTCACGATAAGAGAACCCTCTTATTTTTAGTACAGATCTTTCACATTCCTTATCTAATTACTGCTTTACTTTTGTAAAAAATCCGAATCTTTTTATGCATACATTTATAAGTCATAAACCAGATTTTTGTGGCATCACCATTCTTTATTTAATAATATTTAGACACTCTTACTTTGTTTTATCCTAGATTCAGAAGTTTCATACATGATTCACACGTTTTTAAAAACTTGTTTCTGCCAAGAGATATTCATATAATTTTTTTACAGAATATTCTAATAAATTCTATAGTTGTTTCACTAAAGTTTGACACCAAATTCATACAAGATCATGATAAATTCGACGATCCATACCAGATTCGGAGAGATTTCATACAATAGATATATATTTTATATAATTTCAGATTTTTCCACATCATATTTATGAAACCTTCTTATAGATTCAAGCAAGTGTGATATAGATGAAACCAAAATTCTAGACATATTCATATACAATATAAATTCATAAACACTACTCAAGCAAGTGTCAACAAACTCATTTAATAATTTTTATTTTAATACTATTTATTTAATAATTTTCAGACACTCTTACTTTGTTTCATCCTAGATTTAGAAGTTTCGTACATGATTCCTATGTTTTGCAACAATAATTTCTTACATAATTATATTTTTCAACAATATTTCATATAATATTTTTTTAAGAATATTTCTACAAATATCCATACAAGTTTCCAAGATTTTTTGTAAGATAATACAAGTTTCATACATTATCAAACCAGAATGGTTTCATATAAAATTCAACGATACATACAAGATTCAGAGTGGTTTCATATAATTTATTCCAAAGAGCATTCATACAATTTCTATACATATTTCACTACAGTTTGACAAAAAATTCATACAAGATCCATCATAAATTTAACGATCCAAATAAGATTCAGAGCAGTTTATCAAAGAAAATAAAGATCCATCATATATTCGTACACCAGATTCACACAATATTCATACATACGATTTACACAATATTTATACACAATGCATCATTCATATTTTATCAAAGGAAATGTAGAGATACATTCAAGATCCATAGAAGTTTTCATGGAATTACAATATACAAGATAGTATACACACCGTTTGATACAGAAAAAAAACATGTCCGAATAAAAAAGATCCATACACGAAGGAGGTCATGGTGCGGCAGCAGCGTGTGGTCTTGTATAATTAGGTAGAAAGGCGGTGTCACGAGAGACGAGGTGTTATTCTCTTCCGATGGATGGACTGTATACTAGTTCTAGACTTTTCTATGGACTAAAATACAAACTTGCTAGCATCTTTGACTATAAAACTTTTGCCAAATCCAGAAGTAACCGATTGCTATGATAAATCCGAAACGTGAACGCCCGGGGTAGGATCGCTGCGCTCCAAAACAAGAAAGGTTGTAAGAAAGTGGGAGTGAGACCAACACTTATGCTTAGAAGCTGGGAGCACTCTAGTACTCCTTCCATCAGTACAGTTTGATTTTATCATGGCACCGCATTTTCCTTTTCCTTTCAACTTGTACTTGCTCTATCACCATCTTAACTCTCACAACATCTTAACTCTCACAACTTTGTTATTCGTGAAGAAGACTTGTATTTCAGCTAGAAGTTGAATCTTCCCCAGAATGTGGTTCATGGTGAAACTCTTTAAAAAGTACCGCAAATGCATTTCAGGAAAGATTGTTCATAAATATGCTAACAATCACCATAGGAAGTAATATTATACTTTAAAAAAATCATGTGTTCCAATGTTTACCATCTTTGCTTTACCCCGTGACAGTGTTGGATTTCTTAATGGTGCACACATATAAGGGTCTTGTTGGCATGTGATCCCTACTCCACATCTGAATCCAGCACGTTTGCCTCGTCGACCGCCACAACTTTCTCATTATCCTGATTAGGCGTCGTCTCCACCGGCCCGCCTGGCCTAACCGCACCACCACCACCATGGCAACCGCCACCCTCCACCACTGCATCTGGCCCGCTGACGCCGCTATTTTTGTCCTCAGCAACAACGGCGGCATCCGATATGGAGCTCCCACCCTCCATCATTGGTGTATTCGTCCAATGTGTGCGGAGGAGGAGATGAATCAACTAGGAGGCGGTGAAGACGATGAACTGTGGATGAGTGGGGCAAGGTAGCGGTGTTGCCTACTTCCTCCGTCCGCAAATAAGTGTACTTCTGGCTTTTGTCTAAGTCAAACTTTCTCAGATTTAACCAACTTTATAGATATAGCAATATATGTATTATAAAATTAGATTTGAAAACATATCTAGTGGTACCAATTTAGTGTCATAATTATTGCTACATTTTCCTATAAAGTTAGTCAAACTTTACTAACTTTGACTTAAGATAAGACTAGAAGTACACTTATTTGTGGAAGGAGAGAGTATGACCCATTTTATACTTCATGGCTTTCGTCTTCGATGTTGTCACTGGTGCACGTGACCATCCTCATACGAAAGACGTTCTCAGTTGCTTCAGCTGACAGGCTGTGTGTATACATACAATCATCTGAACTCAAAGCAGGTGCCGTTTTGTTCGTTGCATTATTATGCGGTCGTACCCTATCCCGGCCGACGGGAGAAGCCAACTCTCTGCGGTGAGAGAGTAATATGCCAGGTTCTGCTTCTTCTACCTGTTCCTTACATATATACGTCGCTGTCGCTCAAAAGCCAACCGATGGACTTATGGATGATGGATCTTAACATAAGCACGTACTTTCTCGGTTTTAAAATATAAAATATTTAGTTTTGTAAAATAAATGTATCTAGATTTTTTTTAGTGTCTAGATTCACTCAGTTTTGGAATGAACCTATACACTAAAAATATCTAGATATATTTTTTTCATAACTCTAAAACATCTTATATTTTAACGAAGGAAGTACTACATTACCATGCGTAACTAACGTAACGGCTTATGCTGACAGCACGGCCATGTCGCTGTGCTGATGCTGCTACTGTAACTGTATACTATTATTCTCGAATTGGCATTCTAGAATCTTTTCAAGACCAACTTGCTTCTAGAATCTGCTTGTGTGGCGGCGCGGCGCGCTCGTTTCGACAACTGCGAATTTTAAATCCTCGAGATGTTAAGCATGAGAGCATCTTGCTATTTCGTCTGCAGTGACGTCCGACGGCTAGCTCGCGCGGTTCAGTGAGTCCAAGCGAATTGGATTCAGGCACGAAAGCAACATTGAGAAAGACTGAACTAGACGTGAACACCAGGTTATTGGTGCCCATGTCGGCCGGCTAGATCAGCGCTCACGTCACAACAGAAGCAGACTCACATTCACGAATGTAAAACCTAAGAATTGGGGCAAGGTATCTTCCTTATCTTTTCCCCTCCCGTGTGCTACAGTACCAGAAGTCGTCTCCACCCTGCGCCGCGCCGCCCCTGAGGTCTTGCTCGCCGGCGAGTCCGGACGAGCTGGGCTGAGGGGGGGCGGCGGCAGTTGCTATGTACATAGTAGTGTTAGTCTCGGGTAGAATCCCCGTGTCTGGTGGCCTTGTGCTGTCCGGAGCTCACGCGTCTACCAGGCCGAGATGCGGCGGCGGCGCACTCCCCTCGCCCCCCTTGCTTCGTCGGTGATGGAGGTGATGGTGGGGTATTGCCTCTCCCTCAATAAGGCCTGCTCGAGCTCGATTTCAGCTGGGCGTCTTCTGCTCCTCCCTTTGGCCGACCATGGTGGCGGGGGAAGGTGGAGTTCCGAACCGCAGCAGCTTCGTCCTCGAGCTTTGGGTGCTGCTTGGCGATATCGTAGTCTCGTTCGTGGGCTCTCCTCTCTACTGGTTGGCCATGGTGGCGTGAGGCAGAGAGAGGTTCTCAGTGAGGCTGGCAGTAGCGTCATCCGGCGGGGGCTTTGTTCGGTTAAGGCGTTGTGGCGCGGCGCTTTCCGCTCAGCTCAGAGGTGCCTCGGCGTGCTTCCATGGTGGAAGGCTCTGAAGTTTTCTCTGAAGCTGATGGTCCCGAAGAATAAGCGCTTTTGTTGCTTTACCGAAGGTAGCGGAAATGGAGTTGTGGTGGTGCTCCTGGCCGGCCGTGGAGGCGAGGAGGAGCGACGCCATGTCCTTCTGGTGGTGCTTGCCGTTTCCTCCTTGGCCGGCCGTGGAGGCGAGGGAGGTGACGGCTTGGAGCTTGCTTGGTGGCGGTTGGGGCTTTGGATTCTTCTCCAGGCCGTTCTTCTTCGCCTGCCTACACCCACCCGTGGCAGGAGTGGCGACGGCGGGCCGACTATCTCTTTCAGGTCCGGTAAAGAATCCTCTGCTGCGAAGCCCTCCTGCTCTTCACTTCTATTTCTTCCTTCAACAGACGCAGTGGCTGCGGAAAACGGAGGAGTCGATTGGGTGAATAGCAGTGTCAAGCAGCAATGGAGTTGGGAAGCAATTTTTTTGAGCACCACCTCGACGGCGGGTGACAGCCGTCCGACATCCAAGGCCAGAACATGGCCTATCCAAAAGCCGGCGAAGGGTCCCGACAATTGTTTAACCTCCTCGATGAGGCCCCTTTCGAAGTTGGCGGCCGCATTCCTCGTCTACGCAAAAGCAAGTGGTTTCGTCACCGCTTTCGAGTATGGTGGCGGCATGTCTGACTTCCGGCTCGGATCGGTTCGTTGTCGTCCATCTTTCAGTAAGGTATTTTCTGCTTATATCAGGGACCTATGCATTTTATCCTTATCACATGGAAACCTTTGTAACAATCTGTATATCCACCGCTTGATATTAATGTGATGTTTCTGGTCCCTTCGGGATGCTCCTCGTTAAAAAAAAACATTCACGAACGCACGGGCGAGCGGTGGACTCTTCTCGCACGCCCGTGTCGAGCATCAACCACAGCGAGCAAGCTCTCGAGCGTTTCCATATGCACCAATTGGACGACGCCACGGTACGGTGGACCATGCGGCCTTAATTTGTAGCGAGGGGTTGATCTGGAAGTGCGTACGCTCGAGAAGTCAACCTGGTCTCTGCTTCACGGAACCAGGCTGCGTTTCCAAGCTAGCTGACGGAGCAATGGTCCATGCACGCGCTGACAGGACTCAGAGGAGGAAATAGTCAGCACTATCATAGTACTCTACTGTCCTGTCATGGATGGGAAGGCAGAGCACTGTACTGTACTGCCGCAGAGTCAACCTGCAAAGTAACAAACCGGTGGCAGTGGGTGGTGATCTTAAATAAACAGGGAAGCTAGTGTACGGATGGTAGTTAGTAGCCCATGGTTTTCTATTTTCAGTTTGTCTTCACAGGATTCAGAGATTAGTGTGTTCTGGACAGGACAAAGCGGTGGTGAACACATTTTCGCAAAAAACAAAAACAAAAAAACGTGAACACGGTGCAGGCTTTCAGGCCTTCACACACAAAAATAAGAAAGGAAAGACAGTTCAGGGCTTCAGGCCATACGCTAATGTCGCATGGGCTTCACAGCTGGAATTACAGTTCATATATGGATCTGATGCGGGCCGTGTTCGTAAGGATTCCTGGCCCATTAGCCTGCTAGTAGAAATACTGCTACGAGGGCAAGATTTCTTCCTTCAGAAAGAAACGAATTTAAGAGCCCAAGGGCGATCGCATGACAGGTAGTATTACGATTTTTTTTTATAAAGTCATTAAACAATTTTGGGTTGTAGTTCTAGGGTAAATAAGAAACAAAAAATGTCCAAAAAACGCATGACAAGAAAGGTTGATAGGAAGTAGGACTGAAACTCGTAGGAGCACTCTAGTACAACTCCCTCGAAACAGGGGCAGAGGCAATATTCAACCATAAAGGGGAGGAGGCAAGCTAATTTTCATATAAGGGGGCCTAAGCTAATCTTTCACTGATTTGCCCCTCTAATCACCTCTAAAACTAGGGTTTATTTTTTCTACACGTTGGCATAACCTTGGTCCCTGCTGTTCCCTAGCTCCACAATTTGTTGCCAAACTATAAATCAACACTTTTAACTCGATGAGGGGATGAACACCCTTCAAACTAGTCCCAAGAGACACGCGATCGACGGCGATGAACTATGCAGATTATACTAAAGATGGCTCGCAATTCGACGATTGTGATGGCTTCTGGAGAAGTGCATGAGCTGCATCGATGAGGGTCTGCTAGACCGGATATGTGCTTCTGATTCGTCATAGAGTGACACGGTGATGCATCCAGTACCTAGCAGGTGGGGAATTGTTTGTATTATTAGGGCATAAGGCCCTAATGGTTTGACCTTCCCTATTGTTGGGTTTGTAAATGTTGTGTGGTGGCCTCAGATTGTTTGATGTATGTTCTTGCCAAACTTTTGTTGAAAAATACAAATAGAGGCCCGTATGCATATTTTCGATAAGCCAGGGGGTCTCACACCTCCTTTTCAAAAGATTCCCGGATATGCAGTTACCCATGGAGTCATCCCGTCGAGGAGGTACCAAGGAGGACGGAATTGTGTGCTCGAACCTTGAGGACGAGATGAGGAGAGGGAAGAGGGCTTGGGGAGGTCAGCGACGCCATCTCGTTGAGCGTCACTGCGTGCGTGTGTGCGTGCGTGCGTGCGTGTGTGCGCGCAAGCCCACGTGGAGGGTGAGGGGCAAAGGACTGAGACGGCTGGGTCAGAAGGCTAGGGCATATTTCCCTTGGAATGGGCCTTGGGTTGTCGAGGGCAAAACCTTGACCTAGGATCCAATCCATGAGTTTGTGTATTACCGATCCCATGAAAATCCATGAAAAGAGTAAATCTCCATATAGATCTATGGATAAAATTGCCATGTTTACAAGAGTCATTCTCTAACACTAGATAATCAAAAATTGAATAACGCAATAAAAAAGATCTCTTAAGAAATAATTTTGGAAGCTAACAGACTACAAGGACTTAACATCAGATTATTTTTTCTTTCGTTTTGTTTGCTTATAGTCCTAGCCGTAGGACATTCCTTGTAGGCCATCTAGGCCCTTCACAAGACTCACAATAGATTTACAGGGCTACATCATATCCACCGTAATTATCCACACACCCTTTAGGCCTTGTTCGGTTGCTGTGGAACCAATCCACCTAGGAAAGAAACTGCCCAGGGATTTAGGAAAACCCCCTCCGTCACCCCAATCCCCACCCTTCCCTTCCCTAAGAATCCCATACTATATATGTTCCCTGCCACTAGATTATGCACTCGGTTAATCCAAGCAATCAAAAGTTCATCGTGCGTAGCATCCACCAAACATACTGTGATGTATATATAGTCCTTTCCATATCGAATCTAATTAGAGCTTGACTCAGATAACTTTAGTGACATCAAATATATCAACTATTTTAAGAAAAAAGTCGGTACAGTATTTCTGGCATCAAGTAGAACTTGTTAATATCTTACACAGTCCACTAGTCCAAACTAGAAAAAGCCCTGAAAATGCAAATTATGTTGCCATCACTGCCAGAATTTCTTCAACAGATCCAATTCAATTTAAATTGAACGCTCGCCAATGTCGCCGTCTGTGCCACCACCTTACATGCACTAGTTGCCGCATACGTTAGGGCCACTGGATGATTGGTTCTCGACATGCCATGTCCAAATCACCGCTGCAGCATGGTGCCTCGGTCAACTGCCATGTCGCCATCCAACCGCGCTACCTAACACCCGTGACACGCTATATGAACATTAACCTGCATGTAACAAAGACCAAACAAGAATTAACTTGAGGATCACTATCCGATGACTCCATACTCAAAGAGACACATTTTGCTAAAAAGCTTACAAGTGTGCTGTAGTGTTTCCATACTCAAAGATCGACTTCCTTCTGTTGTATAGCTGCTCTTGGCAATGGGAGGAGATCAAAATATCAGTGAGAAAACAAACACAAAAAGAGATGAAGTTGTTGGGTACACTACTTTCTGCTGCCACCTTTCCCCTCTCGGTTGTGTCTCGAAACACGTCTTCTACAAGCAGGTCAGCAGATATGTTTAAAGCGGCATGTAGAATAAAATGCCACAAAGAATATTATATTTTGCAAGCGTGCAATATTTATCTTCTAATGAGAACACTATATGCAAGCAAGGTAAAATACAACGCTGGATACCTGGTCACAAGAAACCTACCTCACATATAATTGGTAAGCATTATAGGCATGTGATAACAGTAAGTGATCCCTAGCAATTTTAAGCATATCAGATAAAAGGCACAATGATAACATGCAAAAGGAGACAGTGGCGGAGGACAAAAAAATTTAAGGCCGGCAAACTATAAAACATAATGATCACCTTGGTGTTAAAAACATAATGATCCCCTTGGTGTTATCATTGTACATGACCTAAAATACATGGATAAATTATACATTGATAGGACAAAAAAAAGACAAATGCTATCGGGAAACATGATTTGCTAATCCACATAACCCCACTATCACAACTCCTCATCCTCCATCATTGAAATATGAAGTTTCTCATTCCAGAAAATGGCCTATATGGAATGAACAATAGCTCCATTGTAACTAATATAAAGCCCGATTCATTTTTGAAGAAGCCAAAACAGACACAAGAACACCCTGGTTTCAGGTTACCTTACGGCTTCAGATGCCAAAACGGTACTTGTACTTTAGAAATCGTAATCTCCCTACAAGTGAAAACTCACAATGTTAGGGGTGGAGAACTGCTACCTCCGCGTTCCTGCATGCCTGCCGGATGCCGTCTTCTAGCCCGCCGGACGCCGCTGCGCTCAGCCGCTAGAGTTCCTCGTCCGAGTCGTGTAAGGGTAATTCCGAGTCGGTCCAGATGCACCAGGCTACCAGCGCTCTTCCAACTCAGCCCAAAGAAAGCCCAGTGGCCAGCCCACCTCTTCCCTTCTCTATCTTCTCCAAAATAATGCCATGGAAAAGAACAACTACCACCGATGATCTGGAATGAACTGGAGCTTGGTAGCATGAGGGGAAGATGATCTCATGTACTACTGGTACTTGCAAAAGTTGGAGTAACATGAACATTGCTCATGTCAAATAACAAGTAACTATCTGGAGAAGCACGCATATTAGATTTGCAATGTCTGGAGAAGCACACAAATTACATTAGATATAAACATTAACAAGTAACTATCTGCAATTTATGTAACTGATATCTGAAGAAGCAAGCACATTAGATGAACATTGTCATCTATACGTCCTCAAGAATCCATTGAAAAGGCTAATTTAAATAGTATAACTTAACTTTATCAAACTAGGTTTTTCTTCTTTGATCAAAATTCACAAGGATGTAAGAAATTCTACTCTACCAAAAACTGGAAAGTTCATAATGTTGTAAGAAACTCTACTCTATCATGAAGCAATGAAACAACCTAGATTTAGTGTAGACATCTACCACTACTAGGAAAAGGGCAGTTCATGGCGCACCTGAAAAGAGCATCCGTGGCGCACTAGCTGTGCACCACTATCCTCGCGTTACGGCTATCTCTTACCCGTAGTGCACTGCCTGATACGCTACGGATATACGAGAATAGGTGTAACGCACTACTAGGTGCGCCACGAGTAGGGGTACAGGGTGCGCCACGGATGTGTTTTTCAAAAAACAAAAAAATACTAAAAACACCCTCGTTTTGAATTGCAAAAGCAATCGGGTCCGCATCGCCGCTGTCGTGTCGCTTCGCTGGAGCATGGTGGCCATGGCCACGACCTACCACCGCAGGGAGGTGCGGGAGGCCGTGGCCGTGCTAGTCCTCGCCGGCATCGAGGAAGAGAGGGAGAAGGAGGTGTGGCTAGAGAAGGGGGGAGGTCGCCACAATGAGAAGTAGGTCGTCGTCGCTCGTCATGACTGCAAGAAGGAGGAGAAGGTCGTTGTCGCCATCGTCACTGCAAGGAGAGGAGGATGCCGTAGCAAGGAGGAGGAGAAGGCCATCGTCGCCGTCGTCAGTGCAAGGAGAGGAGCAGAAGGCCGCCACCGTCATTAGTGCAAGGAGAGGAGGAGGCCAGAGAGAGGATAAGGGGAAGGAGGAGAAGGAAAAGGAGGAGGAGAAGAGAGAAGGAAAAGGAGGAGGGAGGATGTGGCATCCCGCAAAACCACTACTAGAAAATCGCGTTGAATGTGTGCATTGCATCGTCATCATCATGCATTGTTTGCCAAAACTATGTCTGCAAGGCCGTTTTGTTTCCCCAACGCCCCATCTTGATTCAAATGCAAAACCCGGGCTTGTCCGGATTAGTTTATTTTGTCTTGCATTGGTTTGCAACGGCCATGTTTTGATCAAATAAATATATTAAATTATTTTTGCGGGGCAGTCGAACGGGCCGTTTTAGCCCGAACGACCACCCCAGAAAAATAATCGGTCCATCCCACCTGCCCCATCTAATCCTAAACTCACCCAATTATCTACCCACCCCTAGTGGCCACCTCACCCCACCCAATGGCAGCATGCCACCTCACCCTCCTCTTCCGCCCTCTCAAAAGCGCCACCTAGCCTAACCCCCCTCTCTCCTCTCTCTGCACTCACCCCACTGTGCGCCACACGCTGACGCGCGCCCAACCCTTGCACGCGCGCCACTGGGCCCCACGCCCCACTCGCGCCCTCACTCCACTCTCCTCTCCAAACCCTCCTCCTTCGCCTTCCTCCGCGTCTCCCTCCTCCTCGCCTCGCATGAGAGGGCCGTCTGCTCGTCCGCCACACGCCCCTGCCTCCGCTCGCCTCCGCCTCACGCCTGCGCCCGCCGCCACTGCGCCGCCCGTCTTCGCCTCCATGCCTCCGCCTCCGCCGCCCGCGCCGCCTCGCTCCTCCGCCGCCCGTTTCCTCGCCGCCTCGCGCCGCCGCCCGCTTCGCCGCCCGCTGACGCCTTCTCGCCATCGCCACTTTCTGCGGCCGCTCACGCGCCGCTGGCTCGCGGCCTCGCCCGTGCCGCGGCCCGTGGCGTCCACCTCTGCCATGAGCTCCGCCGGTCCATTCCGCCCCCGGACCTCGCTGCGCCGCGCGCCGCCCGCGGCTCCGCCTTCCCCGCCGCGTCGCCATACTACAGCCGCCTGGCCTCGCCCCGTCGCCGCCCGACCAGCAGCTGTTACTGCCCCGTCCCAGACGCCGTCGCCATCCACCTCCGTCGCGGCGCCTCGCCGGGCCATGAGCCCCGCGTCGCCGCCGCGCAAGTTCTCGCCGGTTTTTCTCCTCGCGAGCCACCGCGGCGTTCTCGGCCTCCGCGTGCCGTTTGATTGTAGTACCAAGTTGGTACTAAGCTGTTGGGTGTGGAGACGACAAAACCGCGAACCTCCCGTGGACCGACATCGAGAACCGAGCCCGACACCAACAATCAAGCCCCGAAGCCCAAGTTCCCATCGATGACCAAGCCGGACCCACGAGGCCTTCCACACAGAGCGGCGATACATGATCTGGAGAAAGCCGACACGATCCAAGATCCCCGACTCGAAGATTCCCGGGACGCCAAGACCGCCACGGATACGACAAGTACCTCCCATCCCGGCAAAGCCCGAATCCCGGAACCACCAAGATCTTCATCGCGGATCGACAAGGTCTCCTTCACGGATCCGATGACCGAGGATCGACGCCGAGGTCTCCCACGAACGTCGAGCGCCTTTCCGGATCCGAAGCCCAAGATCGCCTTCACGGACCGAACCGATCCATCGATCGCCAAGGCCGGCCGACAAGCGGACCCGACAAGTTCTTCTCGACAAGATCATCGACGGAGAACCCGAAGAAAACCGATGCGACAAGTGCTTCAACCCGAACGAGAGGACCGACAACATGGCCGACCATCGCGAATGCGACAAGACCTACCCCCGATATCCAAGCACGACCCCGGAGGCCGAGAACGATCCCGTCGAACCCCAGATCCGAACCTCGCCGTTCCGTCGAACCCTGGACCCTGTCGAACCCTGAACCCCCGGAACCCCAAGTTCGCCGAACCCCATGTGTGACCCTTTTCCCTCGATACCCTATTTTATAAATGATATCAACTTGTTGCATTAAATCATTCATCTCGAATGCATATCTGTGGTTTGGGGGCCTTATGCCGATTCACCTAATGTTTAAATATGGGGCCCATATGCGGGCAAATCTAGTCTCATATTGGCCTCATTTAAATTTGTGTAGCGAACCCGATGATACCTTCTACCATGTTAAACAACATTTAAATTACGGGGTAGATAAACCACATGAACCATATAATTAATTGTCGGGACCCCGGTTCCGCTTAATACGACCTAATTGCACCGCACCTTTGCCATGCCATACATCATACATGCATCATGCCGATCTTCTGCCGAGTATTAAATATTGCACCCGGTGTTCCTTTTTAGTGTTTTGCTTCTTCGCGGATAAGGCCGTTGAGTTGATGTGAGCTTCGCCCCGATCTTCGGTGGAACCTTTCGGCAATGTTTTCAGGCGAGCATCTTCCTCTTTCTACCTATCTTACTTTTATAGTATTTATTCCCTCACATTGATCTTTTGCTATACGTGTTGCGATGCTTTAGTTTCCGTACTGCGATATTCCCTTGCGACCTATATTGCCTTGGACACATCCTATTACCTGTTGTTTGGTAGATAGTTGGACTTGCGCGTCGTAGTCGCTTGCTCAAGTAATGTTGCGTGTTGTCAAATGCCACAGTTGCTGATGTATTGCCGCATGTTGAGGTTGGAGATGACTCTAGTTTTACTTATCGTCACTTTAAATTACATTTAACAACTAAAATTGAATAAGCGAGAGGCATCGGTGGTGATAGATAATATTTGGTTTCCGAACGCCCACTTGTGTCCGTAAGACCCCGAGTACTTGATACTTTCCTTGTTTTTGCGCTATCCACATCCGGAGGTATATGGGACCCTGAGCGAGCTTGATTCCGTCTTATTTCTTGGGGCCACAACCTAGTTTGAGGTTTTATTTACGATCTGTACTTATGCCATGCTTTTGCTTTATTTACGATTGTGCGACGGATAGCACTGATCTTTAGGATCGGGACACGATTCAGCGGTGTCGACAAGCCCGTTTGGGGTTCCCGATCGTTCACACCGTGTGCAGACCTTGAGGCCGTACCGGAGCTTGCTTACTCGTTCGGATTCTACTTAAGGGTGGCCCCCAAATATTTCGAATCTGTGATTGTTCGGTCGTGAAAGCCTCGTTGGGTTTTGATTTGGTTTTCCGAGGTTGATCGGCGTGTGTTGCTATTGGTGCACCCGGTAAAACTTTACGAAAGCCGTGTCCGGATATGGACGACTTGGAGCACGATATCTCGATCATAGACAAGCATAACTAAAGTTTATCGCTATAAATTTGACTTTATAATGACTAGTAATCGGCTTACTACAATGGAATGGCTAATTAATCACGCCCAATTGCTTGATTGGTTGTCGCTTGCGACAAATGTATCGACTAGTAAGTATTACAACTACAACGAATTGGTGAATAAAAGTACCAACAAGCTACTGGGTATTGGGATTATCTCATATCTCATGTCGATTAGTAAATGTTGCAACTATAACGGAATGGTTAACTAAAAGTGCCAACACCGCTTACTTTATCGGGCGATTATCTCCACTTGACTAGTAAAGTGCCGCAACTATAATCGAATAAATAAAGCGCCAAGCGTGAGTTCCTCGGTTGCCTTCTCGTTTGGTCTCGGGAAACACCGGATGGGTTTGTTTGGTGTTAGCTTGAGTTGGATCCGAATAGGTCTTTCTCACTCTCGATAACCGCTTGATTGTATCGAGTCTCTATAGGTTGTTCGATGTGATGCCGCTTTCGATCCGCCAACCATACCTATGTAGGCGAGGGCCGAATTCTAGCCTCGCTGCATCGCCTCGATCGACGCTCTTTCTTTGTTTTGCTTTGCCCTTTGTCGGCACTTTTGTTAAGCGGTTTTGAGATCGACGCCGTTAGCGGGGTTACCCTTCCGCTTGGCCCGGGTGGTTATGGACGCCATTGGTTATTCTTCGTGGCTCTTAGCCCCATTTGTTTCTTGTCCGTAGTCGGGCTCCGTTTTCAAGGTGATTTGGATCTTGTATATTATATCGTATTCTTGACTCCTTGAGTCGTATATATATATACATGGGTCCCATCGAGGACTGTTGTGTAATGTTATTACTTCGTTTTCCACCCGCACGAAAGTGCTTGGTGGGCACCTTTGAATCGTTTCTATGCGGGTTTGGCGAATTTTGCTCAAACCTGCATAGGTCCGATTCTGAGGGTGTTACAGAGGAGAATGAAAAGGAGAAGAGGGAGGGAAGAGAAGAGGCGTAGGTGGGCGGGGTGGGGATTCAAATTTTGAATGCCGCCCAACTTACTCGTAGCGCACTAGATGGTGGTGCGCTATGGGTAAGTTGCCCTCTATTTTTTTTCTGCAGGAAAACAATGTCTTTTGACCGTAACTTTTTACTATTCTTGAATTTTGAAAATATAAATAATCGCTAAACGATCGGAGGTTGTTGAGAGCAGATGCAAAATCTCGTTCTCGTCGTTTTGGTATATTATACGATTTTTTTCGACATCGTATGCAAAAGTTATGGTCATTTTACCAGTGTGTCACACCTATTTTACTCATGGGGCACCACTAACAAGTGCGCCACATATATGCGGATTACCTATAGCTGTTTTCCTAATAGTGTACGTGCGACAAAAATATTAAACTTTCCATGACCATGTACATCAAGTAACTCTTTCCTAATTTAGGCTATTTTTCTATGACCAAAACCCAAAATCCATAGGCACAAACATAAATCAATTTCTTGAGTTTACCACCGAGCATACCATTGATCGATCCTAACTAAAGAACTTGCAGAAACCCTAATCAAAGGGGAATGAAGAGGGGGAGCATGACCGTAACTGTGACAAGACCGCAGTAGAAGTGCTGGATACCGTTGCCGCTATCGCCAAGCCGCTGAGGACACCTCCTGCTCCCTCCGCCACCGCCTCCTGCACCTTTGGGTCATCGCGCCGCCGCCATGTGCCTCTAGGTCACGCGGTAGCTTCTCGCCAGCGCGACGGAGGGGGAGGATGAGGAGTGCGGCTCTGTCAATCTTCTCCACTTCGTTCCTCCGCCATCGTTTCTCTCCACGTCGTTGCGCCGTCGCAGCTAGGGGTGGGCATTCGGTTAACCCGAACTGTTCGGTTCGGTACTTCGGTATTTTAAAATTTTCGGTTTCCTAAAAACATGCACCGATCGGTCTCTAGGAAATAACAGAACCGACTGTTCGGTGACACAATCGATCGGTTCGGTACTCGGTTACATACCGAACATACCGAACTAGGCTGGGTGGGCTGCCCATCTAGAATTAATCTCCTCGGTTGTTACTGGCTAGCTGGGCTAGGCCGCTGGAACCTTGGTTTAGGTGGAGGTTGCAAACAACAACACGTCAGGTCATCACCAGTGCAGAAAAAACAAACAGGTACATGCAAATCGCTACAGAAAATTTTGCCATAGCTTCCCTATTCTCCATCGTTTGAAACAAGAAGAGCAAACAACTGAAAGAAATAGGAACAACATACTTACAGAAAGTGGACACGAACATAAAACATTCGACTCAATAATTAACATCAAGCAAACAAAATAATTTAGCACACATGACACAGTGACAAGTCTGACAATAACACTTAAGTTCGATAGAAATAAGTAGAAGCAGCAGGAAGCGCACAAGAGTAGTAGCGCTGCACCACTGCCATCCACCAATTCTTCATCTTCTAGACTTCATTCTTTATTGCTTATTCTTCAATCTTCAGCAACGATCCATTGAGAACTACAACCAACCATTTAAAACATCATAAGTACCACAATTTTAGATACATCAGTGTATGTCATAGAAGAACAATGAATAAATACAGTGATGTCAAAAGTACAAGGTAAAGAACCATGTATGATCAAGATATATACATGTCAAAAGTACCAAGGTAAAGAACCATGTATAATCAGGATATGAAACAAAGTAGAAGCTCACCAAATCTTCTTCATGTAGACGTTGCAGTGGCGCTTGACTTGGTTGCCTTTGCTTTGATATCCTTATACTTGGCAATTAATTCTGAAAACAATTAACAGATGCAACAAAAATTATAAAACAACAAAAAGAACACACATTACATGATACAATTGAAGGTTTTTGAGTTACCTTGTTCGAGCTTGGTCAATTCTTCAGTGTTCTCTGCAATGTTGATAGGAGTGGCATGTCGAAGCCAATCTTGAGTGCATACAAGAGCTTCTACCATAAAAGGACTCAAAGATGTTCTGAAATCATCAAGAACACGACCACCAGTGGAGAATGCAGACTCGGATGCTACCGTTGAGATTGGGATTGCATAAACATCACGTGCCAAGCATCCCAATACAGGAAACCTAGATGAGTTGACCTTCCACCAAGCTAAGATCTCAAATTTTGGACCATCATCTTCAGGCTCCTCGGCAAGGAACTTATCAAGTTTAGATTTGCTGCTACTACTACCACCATTGTTCAGTCTCATTTTCTTGGCAATCAATGACTTCATCAAACTTGCACGCCCTCCACTTGATTCAGCTTCTAGAGAAAACACAGCTTGAGCAGATGCAATAGTCGGACCACATATAACCCTGTATTCCTCAAACAAATCTCTAAGACAATTACTGATTGCAGCCCACACCTTAGGCCCTTTGTCATCCCCATACATCTCCAAAATGGCATAATGTGTGTATTCAGATAGCTTGTACCTACAGTTCAATAGTACAAAGTAATTTACTAATGTTTTGCTGCAATTAAAAACCAGTGCACAATGATAGAAATATTACAATACTTTGAAGGTTTTACCTAGGATCAAGTGCGGCTGAAATAAAAATCATCAAATTGATGTTTTCCTTTTCCTTCCCCTTGTTGCTAGGATCAGACTCATGCCAATTTCCCCAGTATTTATCAAACTTGTTCTTCATCCTTTGTCCCATTGATTTCTGCAGAACATCATCACTATCCATCCAATTTTTCACTAGCAATTTCACCTCGCCAATCTCATGGAAAAAATTGTTAGCTGTCACATGAAGTGAGGCAGAAACACGAGTAGTCAAATCAGCAAAATGTCCAAGAAAATCAGCCATTTTCCTAGCATTCTCCCAATCAAACTCATCCGGAACTCCAATGCATTTCTCCTTACCTTTCTCACTTAGTAGATCAAGTGCAAAATAAGGATCTTCATCGCTGTACCTTACAAACACTTTCTCATAACTAACAGTAGCCTTTAACATATAGTAGGTGGAGTTCCACCTAGTGCTCTCATCAAGATTCAGAAATGCCTTGGTGTCAACCTTCTCTAGTTGAGCACACTCTTTAAACTTACATATCCTAATTGTGCTATTCTTCACATATCTAACAGCTCCACGCACACGCTTGACTGAAATTTCAACTTCTTTCAGACCATCAGTAACAATTAAGTTGACAATGTGGGCGGTACATCTCATGTGAAGATATTTGGCTCCAGCTATGCTATTATTAGCTTTATTCAGTTCCTTTTTCATGTAAACAATACCACTATCATTACTAGAAGCATTATCAACAGTAATTGTCATGACCTTCTCTATCCCCCAATCAATCAAGGTTTTCTGCAAGTGTTTTTCAATATCATCTCCTTTATGACCCTTAACCTTGAAAAAGCTAATGATTTTCTTGTGAAGCTTCCAATCATTACAAACAAAGTGGGAAGTAACTGTCATGAAGCTCTCTTGTTGCGAGAAGTCCAACAATCGGTTGTAAGACAAACTCTTTCACACTGTTCTTTAAAGAATAGTTTCAGCTTAGCCTTCTCTTCAAAATAAATGCGAACAGTGTCCCTAGTGCATGTTCTCCTAGATGGAATCGAGAAACACGGACATGCTACAGATATGAACCTTTTAAACCCAGACTTTTCACCAAATGCAAAAGGTAGTTCATCCTCTATAATCATTGCAACAAATGAATTCCTAATAGCTTCAGGGTCAAATTTCCAAGCATGCACACTATCACCATGAGTAACTTGCAGCACAGATTGCTTATTATCGCCACTATTCTTATGGGGATTACGCTTGCAACTATTAAAGTGCTTACGCAAGACAGATGTACCGTTGTTAACAGTGTGAGCGGCGATGTCGTTCTTGCAATAGTTGCATTTTCCCTTCTGCAGGACACCATCAACAAAGATCTTCTGGTAGTGCTTCCACATCTCGGATCTTGAATCCATTTTCTTTCGAGCATCCTTCTTTTCACCCTCCTTCACACCTTCAAGGGACTTCGCCTTGCCATCATCCTCCTGCCTAGCTTCCACTGCTACCTCCTCACCGGCGCCACCACTGGCTTGCCCTGCTTCCACTCCTTGCACCTTACCAACGAGAACAATGGCATTCTCCACATCCATAGGAACAGCAGTCTGGGACTCTGCCACAACATTGTTTGTCCACATGGTCTCTACTGCATCGGAAGACATCTAAATGCAAGGAAAAAATGGCAATGAATAAGGATTCACACAACAACAGATCAAAGCACACGTAGATCAACATTGAACTTGTAATTTTGTAAGCATTGACATTAGAGAATAATTAAAACGCAACGATTTTTTGATATGTGCTAGGTATATAAATATAATACATGAGATCTGTGATATTAATCTAGTCCATGACATATCAGGTAGCTAATTATGAGAATATTAACCTACACAGGAGACATTACTAATTTACAGAGTACAATGTACTGTTCAATTTTTAGATCGAATCATTACAATTTTAAGCATGTGAACTAGAGAATAATTAAAACACAACGATTCGTTGATTTGTGCTAGGTATAAATATAATATACATGAGATCTGTGATATTAATCTAGTCTATGACCTATCACCTAGGTAATTATGAGAATATTAACCTACAGAGGAGTCGAGAATATTAACCTACAGAGCAACATACTCTACAATTTTTGGATCGAATCAAGGACTTACGTGAACTGAACAGTATACTCTATAATTTTTGGACCGAATCAAAGACTTACATTGCAGAAATTGGTGAGGAATTCCACTTTCTAGCCGAACTAAACATGAAGAGTATACTCTAATTTTTGGATCTGAGTCAGGGACTTACGTTGCAGGGATTCCTAAGGAAATCTTCCAAGTTCTTGCCGTCCTTGCAGCGGCCGGCCGCCTTTTCTTTCCGGCGCGGATTTCCGTCGGATTGCCAAGGATTTGGAGCAGCAAATGGAAGAACTGATGCATCTGGCCAAGGTACAATCGTTCATTATATAGAGATTTCGGGAGGCAAGAGATCAATCGACCGGAGAGATTGTTGCGAGACTTCATGGGAAATGATTTTGATGCCGTGATTTCTGGGAGCGAGATTTGGGAAGGGCCATAATGTTTCATTGATTTGGTTTTTGGGAGGAGTCAACCAGTCCAGGCGTATGCAGGGACGGGGAGTAGTGGAGCCGTGGAGGGGAAACAAGGGAGGGCTTCGGTGCTCGGTCAGTTCGGTTGACCGAGGGGCACGACCGAAATCGCCGAATTTAATGGACAGTGCTAGGCGTCCCCTGGGGGATTTCTGGTTTTCATCCCCCGGGTCCCCAGCCAACCACGTGTCATCTATTTGGATTAATCCATTTTCATTCGTTCTTGCTACATTTGCTTCTTTTGCTACATTGTAGCAGAAAACGTTCGTCTAGAAAAATAAAACAACCGGACCTCGGGAGATTTCATGGGATACCTCATGCGGTCGTGTAGCAAAAAGTTGTGCTATTGTAGCATATCCGACCTCGCGGAGACTCTACTTTGAAATATCGTCATGGAGACCTTGTAGCTAAATGTTTACACTAATGTAGCAAGATCACAAAACAGTTGTAGCAAAAAAAATTTCTAGTGTAGCAAAGAGGACATCACGGAGACAGTCGAGACTCTAGCCGAATAACTCAGTAAAACCGTAGAGATTGGTTGTAGCAAAAAAATTGTACAAAAGTAGCAAAAATATATGAATATATAGCAAAAATAATATGCTAAGGTAGCAAACGCTCTTATCTCATGACTCGCGCCATGGATAGCGGACAGTCGCCGTAGTAACGCCGCGCTCCAGTAGCGAGAACCTCCGCCATGTGTAGCGTGTCGTGTACCATGGGTAGCAGTCGCTGCCATGTGTAGCAGCGTCATGCCCATGGGTAGCGAGCCGCTTTGCCATGTGTAGCAGTAGCCATGTAGCGAGGCTTGCGGCAGTGATGAACCAAACGAGGCAGGCGACCACGGCGAGGCGTCTCGAGCGGCGCCCGGCCTGAGACGGGAACCCCTTGCGGCGAGGCGAGCCGTGCTTACGACCTTGGCGGCGGCCGGGACGGAGGTCTGAGGCGTGCCTGTGACCGTGAGCAAGCGGCGGAGAGAGGGTGGAGAGGTGGCGGCCGGCGGAGGAGCGTGCTTTCGCAAGCAGCGAGCAACGGCGAGGCCGCAGGCGGAGTGGGAGGTCGCGGCTGCGCTCGAGACGGCGAGTGGAGAGGAGGAGGGCCGTGGCAGCACCGGCCGCTGGAGGCGAAGCTTGGGGAGAGCGGGGCAGGGGAGAGAGGCGAGGCAGGAGGTGGGAGAGAGAGAGGCGGGGTTGGTGGCGCGGGTTGGGGACGGGTGCGGGTCACTTGGGGTCCGGACGGGGGTGTGTGGAGGTGGGGGTCGGGACACGCGTCAGCGCGAGGAGCCGGGGGACGCGACGACGCGATCCCCCGGGGGGACAGTATCATTTTCCGAATTTAATTCGGTTTTTGAGAAATGCTAACCGAGTTCATTGCCGAGAAGTTCGGTGTCGGTCAGTTCGGATTCGGTCCAGGTTAATACGGTTCGGTGAATCGGTTTTAGGTTTATATGCCCAGCCCTAGCCGCAGCCGTTGCCACCCTAGGTCGCCTCCGTGTCGTGAGAGAAGAGAAGCGAGCTTCTCTGTTTCTCGAACGGTTGGGGAATAGTTCCACGAGTCATGGCACAATTTATTTTTCCCTGGCGGAATGGCTGGGATCGGGAGGGTTTGGGTGTAACATCCCAAAAAATTAAACTAGAATCATCAAACTCTAATAATCAAAATTAGGGTTAACAAAAACTTTTTCAATTAAAAATATGAAAGCATTCATATGTGTGAGTATTAAAATTTGGATTCTTTTGAATTGCCATGGTTCTTTGTTTATTTGCTTGTAAAATGATTTTTAGGTGAAATAAACATCATCTAAACAATTCCCAAACTTTTCCCGAAGACAAACAAGTCAAAACAAACAAATTAAGTGAATGGTCACTTTGGCCAAATTAACTCTCATGCCTACTTTGGCTATCTCTAACTTTCAGAACTTAACAGAAACTTGTATGGATCTTTGCACCCCTTGATAGTACTCATAATAAGGTACCAAGGCCCACTTTGTGGTTATGCAAAAACATTTAAATGCTTAGTTTAAATGACAGTTTAAAATTGAATCTATTTTATATGGGAAGATCCCACTATTTCAAAAAACACTCAAACAAGCTCAATTTTGAAAACCCAAGCATCCACAGAATTCTCAACACATGCCTAGCACACCCACCAAAAATCTTTTCAAAATTCAAGACTTAAGTTCATGCGGCCATTTCATCAATCAGGTTGCAGATTCAAATCAACAAAATCAAAAACACTATGTTGAGCAGTGTTTTGGACCAACCTTGTTCCCTCTCTGGTTACAACTAGCCTTAATAGATCATCTAGCAACCTTAACTAATCTCTAGCGCCACTGTGAACTTGCCTATGTCATCAATGGTGAACAGGCCGAGAGCACCCATGTCACCCCAGTGTGGACAGCAAGCTAGGAGAACTAGTTGTGCCAACCTTGTCTACCATATAGCCCATTCCTCACCGCCCCCTCTCGACCAACCCTAGATCGAAGACAACAACCAGAACCGCCAGGAACGCCGCGCCCGTGCCGCTGTCAACCATGCCAACGTGCGCCGCAGAGAACGCGCCGTTCCCATGCAACCCGACCACCTCGAGCCCTCGCCGCCCGCCAGTATGCACCCCACCGTCCCAGGAGACCACCCGACATGTTCGTTTCACCGCCCGTACCCCGTAGCCACCGCTCGCCGCAGAGTTCGCCGCCTCTGCCTCGCAGAGCACCGCGCGTTCCCGACCATTTGCCACCGCTCCTACACACGCATTTAAATGCTAGAGCATCACCAGGAGACCACCCGTCGATCGCCAACCTCGGCCATGCCTCTAGCCGCCCGTAGCCGTGTCGCCACCGTCGCCTGCCCATCCCTCTCGGTCTCGCCGTCGAGCCTATAAAAGGAGATGACCCCCGCTCGATTTCTTCACACCATCTCACTCCCCTCACCTCACTGATCATTCCATCCCTTAGCTGGAGCACGAGGAGAAGCAGTTCGCCGGAATTGCGCCAGAGCAGGACGCCTGTGGAGAAGAAGGGAGCCGTTGATTTCGTCCACCCCCGGAGCTGCCGCGACCACCCCTGAGTTCGCCGTCGTCGACTTCGTTGTTTGTCCGCCTTTCCATCGTCACTGGAGCCCCGGTATGCCCCCTATGCACCCCCACTAAGACGCTAGGGTTCGAGCTCGCCGGTGACTTGTTCATCGTCGATGACGACCCTTAGCCGTTGATCTCACTTCTAATCCAACGCACCACATCGCCCTGTACCACTTCGATTTTTATGAGCCACTGACCAGTAGACCCTCCCTGTCAGTTGCGCCCCGCGCTGCGGAGTGACACTGGGCCGGCCCAATAACCCTTCCCGTGCAGCCCAATCGTTTGAATTTAGCTTTTTCTATTTATATTCAAACTCAATTCTATACCTAGTTTCAAAAATCAACCTAGCTCGATTCAGTGAACCAAATTTCATGAAACCAATTTTGTTAGAAAGATATTCAAATTCGTAATCCAGGCCCGTTGGATTCAAATCATTTGGATCTATAGATCAACCTTGGTAAAAATAACAAGGCAAAAGCTTTTATGCATTCAAACATTTTTCAAATTTAAACCATAATAGCTTTTGAGTTGATTCCAACTCTCAAAAATCACATTTGACCATACCTTTCAGAATATATAAAATATATGGGTTTACTTACAGAAATAATGTTCAAGTA
This sequence comes from Avena longiglumis, assembly GCA_030063025.1. Lineage (NCBI taxonomy): Eukaryota > Viridiplantae > Streptophyta > Magnoliopsida > Poales > Poaceae > Avena > Avena longiglumis. Next base: position 445,584,802 of record CP125974.1, on the reverse strand, counting down.
ATAAAAGAATGCCACATAGGAATTTCTAGTCACCTTATTTTATTTAAAATAAAAGGTTAAACCTTATTAAATTGTGACACCACTTTAAATCACATTCTAATGTACTGAAATATGTGGTGATGACATGTGTCAACATGATCCCATGTTTGAGTTAGAGAATATTAAATCTAAAGTAGTTTTTCAATGAGTAGAAATTACTTTTCTAAAAACAAATGAATAATGAAAATGCTTTATTCTTGTGATATTAGTGATGATGCTAGATCATCTATAGAACACCTTTGTGTGATGATTGAAAATAGTTAAGTATTGTTTGGTGATTGTGTACCTCGTATTTATTCATAGACGCTAGTACCGACCAAGGATACGAGGAGGAAGGAGGATAATACGAAGAAGAAGCCGAGTAGAACTTCAACCACTGTTCTGCACAAGGCAAGCTAACACTTGCAAGATACTCTACTTTAGCAAGCCTTACTAATCAAGTTGACCTATGCAAGCAAATACTTGCTTGTTACCATGCCAACTATATGCCTTAAGCATATGTGATCATACCCACTTGATAACCCAATCCTAGTTTTACTTGCAAGCTTTCTACTTTATTTCTTTATCAAAGCTATTTCTTAGAGTTTACTTAAGTGGCTTGTAGATTCTAGAAAGATAATTGAAGGTTGCATAAAGAGCATTAAATTTGGTCTAAGCTAGATAATCTTGATGTCATCCCAAGGCATGAGATTGAACTTAGTTAAACTTCACTTGTTTACCACCCCTCATTAGTACTCACCCCCACTTGTAGATGCTAGTGCTAAGCATAAAACTTGATCAACTTTATATGGGAATACTTGGTGGAAAATGGTTATGAAAACCTTAGAATGATGAGTCATTCTACTGAGATGTTTTGACATGTGTTTCCGAACACCAGATGATTTTGATGATGAAAATGTTGAGGCATGAGCCTTAGCCCTTTTATAAAACTGATGGTTGTCTTGATGCGATACCCTTCCAATTTTATCGTATAACCACAATACCCGAAAACTGGGTAGGGGTTGACTGGAAACTTATATACTTTAGTATGGGTTCCCTCACGGCCAAGGTCTGAGCTTAGGCTACCTTGTGAAGATTGTCCACCTGTGCAGTACCCAAGATGACAGTTGGTCATGGTTGGGAGGCCAAACTCACAGGAGAGGTTCTTATACTAGGGCGTGTAATTGAAAGGTTAGGATTGATTATCCGCATACTGAGTATGGTGAATTCAAGATTTGTTCCTGACGGATGTATCGAATGTTGTGGTGAAAGTGTACAATCTGTGCACAGTGTCAAACTATTCGAATAGCCGCGTCTGCGGTTATGGACAGTTGGAGTGGCCATACTGTTTCCCTGTCAGATGTTTTCAAAATAACTTGTGAAATGAATTGAGAATTTGACTTGACCACAACAGAGTTGTGGCATGAGATACAAGTTCCCACTTAGGTGATATAAAATTTCAACTAGCTTTTCTTGCTTCTGAACTTAGTAGAGGTAAATCTGGGTTTTTTCAAAACAACCCTAGAGTTTAGTGTCCTACCACAAAAACCCCCTTCACTTGTTAGTATTAGTTTGCGAGTACTTAAAGAGTACTCATGGCTTTGCCCCTGGCTATTCCCGTGGCCAGACTATGAAGAAGAGTACCAGGATGATGCACCCCAGGAAGGTTACGACAACTAGGATCATCTCCCATCGTCAGCATTGTCTGTGACCCCGAAGATGGAGCTTCGCCTACGCTACCTTTATTATTATGACGTACTTCCGCTGCCTGAGTTGTATTAAGAACTGGATCATGAGATCCTTATTTGTGTAAGACCTTAAGTATGGTTTGTAATGGATGATGTACTGTGGTATCCAATTCTGCTATGTCTCACAAAAATGGTAATCCTGGGATTGCGATGTATGGCATAACAGGCATCTGGGATTAAAAATCTAGGTGTTGACAAGTTGGTATCAGAACCATCCTGACCATAGGAGACCCTAGTTAGACTGGACGTTTGAATCAAAAACTTAGTTTCAAAATCAAAGGAAGCAAATATTTCCAAAAAGTTATTCCCATTCTTATCACCTGTTTCTTTCATAAAAAATCACGTTCCTCAAAAACTCTTGCAAAATACCTAAAATTTGACACACTTGATCACTCTACTAACTTACTCATCCTATATTCTTAATAGATGGACGTGAAGTACAACAAATTTTATCAGTTGGGGAATGGAGGAGACCTTATCTTTGAGCGTGATTTGGACCAGCTTTCGGAACTTCTGGAGCGTCCGCACCCCGAGTTCTTCGGAGCTCAGCTCAATGATCAAGGAGGAGAAGATCTGTAGTGGCTAATTATTGCAAGTCTCCGAGGAAAGATTGAACCTCCCACTGCCGAGGGAATTTAGTTCACCTTAAGAGAGAACAACTGGCTCGATGGACTTGCCAGGGCCATGCAGGAAGCTCTTGCCCGTCTGTGTGGGCAGAGTATGTAACTACCTCGGTGAATTACGCTCTTAGATACAAGCCTGGATGAACGGTAGTGGTTGAAATAGTACGGTGGGGCCCCAAAAGCCACTCACGGGTAGACCTTTCGGCCGTCCCAACCACTTCCAATTCATCGGGACTCAGACGGCGTAATCGGCAGGCGAAGGGATCAACTACATACACAAATGAGTATGTATGCAAGCCACCATACAAAAGTACATCAGAGCCATTCCATCTAGAAAGAAAGGAAATATAGCAACGCCATACGGCAAGATTCAAATGGCCTAGATAGATATAATATTTTAGGATAATTCCTCATACATCACACATCAGAGTATCAAGCGGAAGCGGCAAAACAAGTCCGAGTACGGATAAGAAGCAAATCGGCATAAGATGCCATAGAAATAAGCACATCCCTCCCACAGATCTCACGGATCCCCGTTCCCGAAATCTCTACACCGAACGATCGTTGCCCACATCATCAGCCTCTTCCACCCAAAGATCCGTCCCTGCGAGTGTACTGCTCATCCGAACCAATAATTTATCGTGTGAGACCCTAAGGGTACTCAACAAGTCTTTATGCCTCTAAAGGGACACAACACAGGGTGACGCAATTGCAGCGAAAAGGTAAACCTAACAGTTCTAAAGATAAACGCTAACCATCCGCCTAACCAAAGATAGACGGATGTCCGTGAATTAATGACGACAATTATAACATTAATTTCATCAGATCCATCCTCCTCCTCGCTTACCAACGAGGAAGCGGACGAACAACCCCCCATCCGTTGGCAATTTTATTAACCATTCCATGAGTGTTGCACTATTTACTAGTCAAATTACTTAGTCAGATTAAAGCGGTACTTTAGTTATGTTTGTCTATGATCGAGAAACTGTGCTCCAAGTCGTCCATAACCGCGGACACGGCTTTCAGAAAGTTTTACCCTGCAGGGGTGCACAAATAGCAACACACACTCGATCAACCTCGGAAAAACCAAATCAAAACCCAACGAGGCCTTCACGACAAAGCAATCACGATTCAGATTATTTCTGGGGCCACCCATTGAGTAGACCAAGAACGAAGTTAGCGACTCGAGACGGACTCAAGGTTTGCGACAATGGTCAGAAACGACCGGGAACCCGAAAGTGTGACTGGGCTTGTCGATACCGCGAAAATACTCCGCTTACCTAAACAGTACAGTGTGCTCCTCGCACAATCGTAAATAAAGCAGTAGCATGGCATAAGTACAGGATAGTAAACAAAACCTCAAACTAGTTTGTGGCCCCCAAGAAATAAGACGGAATCAAGCTCTGGCTCAGGGGGGTCCCATAAGCCTCCCGGATGTGGATAGCGCGAATATTCTTGGAACAGGAATCAATTACTCGGGGTCTTACGGGACACAAGTGAGCAGGAAAAACCAAATAGCAGATGTTGCTCACCGGTGCCACTTTCATTAGTTATCCCATTACTACTCAGGTTAAGTTGTTTAGGTACCTCATTATCCATCAGACACTCACATACCCTACACATGCTGTTCTAAGACTCGCATGGCTCAAACAACTCCTGTAGTAATGGCTCATGGGATGGAGGAACGAGCTTGGTGGGGTTTAAAAGTAAAGGCTATGCAATACTTGGGATTCAATTTAATGCAATCGCGACTCAATGATGCAAGAATAAGATAGAGGCAATAGGTACTGTATGTATGCAAGCATGTGGTAGTGCTTGCCTGGCAACTCAGTTGAAGCGAGAGACGGATCTGGATAGTGCTCCTGGTTCTCTTGATATATCCCCTGCTCAGTGTCTATTCGACGAAGAACCAAACAAACAAGGGCCAACATAAATAAAGTGCACAAGCATAGGAATAAAATGCGTCAAGCAAACAATCATGCCATGATGAATGATGCACAAGTTGCATGGCAATAAGGTAGCATGGCATGGGTGAGGTGTAGAACACAAGAAATAACATTTTTATGGGGTTTTGGTCCCATTTTATTGTCATCTTAGTTGCTGTGTAGTATATATTTATATGATGCATGCTGCAATTTAAGTCATGGATAGCATAAACACAAAGGTCTCGTCGAGCTGATCATTTTAGACATATCATTTGTTAAATTCGGAGTTATATATCAAAAGTTATTAATTTATTAAGTTCCAGTGGCATTTTGTTGTAATTTACTCAACTTGGAATTTTAAATGTGCAAAAGGTAATTTGAATAGCATATTTGAAATCCTCACAATTTTCTGATTCAAAAACATATATTATTTGCATTATTTGGATTTATAATTGAAAAGTTATTTGAAAACAGATTTATAATTGAATTTGAATTAATTTGAATCAGTTTTGAATTTAAACAGACAACCAAAAACTTTTGTTACACACTTTTTGCTAACCGCAGACGCTGACAGGTGGGGACACGGTCGGCATTTGGGCCACATGGCGCGTACACGTGGAGGAGCCGGGACCGCGGGTTGCGAGGCTCGGAACTACGGGAGCCTAGACGCAAGATGGTAAGGGAGGCTGCCAGGTGGGGCTACGGGACGGGTTTAGGCGAGATCTTGCAGGGCCTAAGCGCCAAAGCCGGCAGCGGCAATGGCCGCCTCAGAGGCACCGACGATCGGCGGGGTTTGGTCGACGTTGGCGAGCAATCCACCGGTAAAACGGAGTGCTCGAAAACCAAAATGGAGAGGGCTAAACGGGCTCTGTGTTCCCTACAGTGGCATCGCCAATGAGGGCTACAAAGGCGGAGACAGCAAGCAGTCGGATCTAGGCTAACTGCGCCAGCTGTCGGTCGGCAAGACGCGCGGCGTGCACGCAGAGCGCTCGTCGGAGGGCGGCGGGGCTACGGCGCGCGAGAGAGGAGAGGCCCTCGTATGGGGGATAGCGGAGCTCACCAGCATCTTGTCGACATGGTTGGCGAGGCTCGGGGAGGAAAAGATCTGACGGCGGGCTCGTGGCGAGGAGCTTCAGATCCCTCCGGCCATGGCGACGGCGGCGGTACTCGGTGGCCTTCTAGTCGCCTCCTCTGGTGCTAGCCGCCTAAGGAGGTGCAGGGGATCTCGTCGGAGCTTCTGGGGGTCTCGGGGAGCAGCAGGACGCGCAGATCGCAACAGGCCGATGCAGCTAGGGTTTTGGGGCCATGGTGGAGAGGGGGGTCTGTCGGGGGAGGAAGAAGGGAGGAAGGGGAGGCGAGGCAGGACCTCCGGGGTGGATAGGGAGTAGCTGGACGAGGCAGAGAGATAGAGGGGTGGATAAGAACGGGAGGGGGAAGGTGAGGATGGCGTGGGGGAGGGGAAGGTGGCTTGGCCACCTTTTTGCTCTCCTCCCTCACGTGATCGGCCAGGCAGGGGAAGGGGAGAGGGTTAGCTAGGCAGGCAGAGCTGGGGGGACTGCCAGGTGGGCCAGGTGCGAGGGGATCGGGGTGGGGCAGGTCAGACAGAGAGAGAGAGAGCAAGAGAGAGGAGAGGGGTAGGCTCGGCTAGGGTAGATGGGTTTGGGGTGAAGAGGGAGAAGAGAAAGGAGAGAACACTACTAGGAAAACGGCCTTTAGTGGCGCACCTGAAACCATCATCTGTGGCGCACTGCGATGCGCCCGCAGGCGCTCTCTGACTATCCGTGGCGCCGCCTAGTGCACCACGGTTGTGTAGATAGGCAGCGCGCACCTCCTAGTGCGCCACAGAAGTTTGGCGTGGTGCGCTACCCCTTGGATCTTCTGTGGCGCACTACCTAGTGCGCCACTAAACATCCATGGTGCGCTTTAGGTGTAGTGCGCCACAGAAGGTAGACCATGTGCGCCACAGATGTATTTTTTGTTTTTTTAATTTCCAAGCCAAATTATATGCAATACAGATTATATACAATATTACAGCAGAAATACACACACATATACAAGATATACAATTATATATATAAATACTCAATATGAAAAACAAGATTGAAACAAATACATATAGATAAGTCTCATACATGAATACATAGTCCAAGTTACATTGTTTTGATCATGTTACAAAGTAGTAGTTGGTGACATGCGAATACATGTGTCGATCGAACAAGTTAGAGCTCGGAAGCTCACCTAGACATCTAAACTAGCTAGCTAGACACAAACGCGGGATAAATAACCAAAGAAGATAAGCATGATCACCGCTGCGACGAAGGTGTAGGTCTTCATTCGGTTCCTTGTCCTAACTACCGCTAGATAGCGCGTGTATCTAGCTTCCGCCTCCGCCATAGTGTTGTACCCTTTGTAGCTATTGTCATTGAAGCGGTGCACCTGTCCGGCAGTCTTCCCAATCATCGTAGACTCGAACTCCGTCCCTTGTACCACGTACCACGTCATCTACAAGTTGACAATAATAACTAACCGGTGATTGAAAAAACATGTATAATTAAAGTCGCATATGAAGATACACTTATAGAAAGTACTCTTAAATCAAAAAGAGCAAACTCAAAAAGCATGCCTCATATATAACTAGGTTGTTGGACACAGGAATATGCTTATGACGGGACTGTTAGCCAAGTAGGATGCACAATTCCTGGACTTGTGCATATCACAAGGCTAACAATCCCGTCATAGCATATTCACATATATATTGTGCCATGACATTTCAATCATCGGCATATTCTCGAAAAAGACAAAAATAACTCGAAAAGCATGCCTCATATATAACTAGGTTGTTGGACACAGGAATATGCTTATGACGGGACTGTTAGCCAATTAGGATGCACAATTCCTGGACTTGTGCATATCACAAGGCTAACAATCCCTTCATAGCACATTCACATATATATTGTGCCACGACATTTCAATCATCGGCATATTCTCGAAAAAGACAAAAATAACTCGAAAAGCATGCCTCATATATAACTAGGTTGTTGGACACAGGAATATGCTTATGACAGGACTGTTAGCCAAGTAGGATGCACAATTCCTGGACTTGTGCATATCACAAGGCTAACAATCCCATCATAGCACATTCACATATATATTGTGCCACGACATTTCAATCATGGACATATTCTCGAAAAAGACAAAAATAACTCGAAAAGAATGCCTCATATATAATTAGGTTGTTGGACACAGGAATATGCTTATGACGGGACTGTTAGCCAAGTAGGATGCACAATTCCTGGACTTGTGCATATCACAAGGCTAACAATCCCGTCATAGCACATTCACATATATATTGTGCCACGACATTTCAATCATCGGCATATTCTCGAAAAAGACAAAAATAACTCGAAAATAATGCCTCATATATAACTAGCTAGGTCGTTGGACACAGGAATATGCTATGACGGATTTAGCCAAGTAGGATGCACAATTCGGACTTGTGCATATCACAAGGCTAACAATCCCGTCATAGCACATTCACATATATATTGTGCCACGACATTTCAATCATCGGCATATTCTCGAAAAAGACAAAAATAACTCACACTTGTCGTCCGAGAACCAAAGAGTAAGCAAAAAAACCAAAGAGTAAGCAAAAAAACCAAGCATTGATTGATATATAATAATAATAAGCAAAATAAGTAGGCGGTGATTCATAAACCTAATAAGATAAGTACACTTGTCGTCCACACACACACACAAAGGTCATCTATAGTTTGCAACTACAACTAGGCCAACATCAAGCCTTCTGGCTCGGCTTAGGGAACGGGAGGACGCCCTGTCTCGTCATGAACTTCCTATAGTCACCCTGCATCTCTAGGTGATCTTCTATGTCACGGTTATTCGGGATATTTCCTCCGTAGAAGATCCCCCCCGAAGTCATGACATCACGAAAGATGATTGCCCCAAACTGCTGCTGGATGCGATACATCTCTTGTCTAATATCCGAATCATTGATCTTGGCCTTTGCTTCGGCCCACTGTTTGAGATGATCCGGCAACAGAGAATTCTGGTCAGTAGGAAGCCCTCATGTGATGGAGTGCGAGTAGGCTTCCTTCTTCTTGTTTCGGCCGCTTCACGCAGGGAACTCATTACGTGGTTGAAGACGTGCCGCCGAACTTGACCTTCTTACGCACGGTTGGTGCCTTGGTCGAGGCAAAGCCGTGAGAGCATCATCCGAACTTCCTTGATCTTGTCGTAGTTTTCTTCTTTTCTAGACTCCCGAGTCGAAATACGTGGCGGGAATGCTTCGCTATAAGGAGATGAGCGTCGTGTTCATCTCTCGCAAAAAATTCAAATGGAATGTGTTGAAAAAGAATGATGATGATCTAATAAAGCCAATCGACGCGGTGGCGATGAATAACGACTTACTCGGAAAGTAAGGCACGAGAATGTATTCCTTTGTCTTGTTCGCCACGAGGATTCTTTTTAGGTACGAGGCCATGATACGTAGTTCGGGGGAACCCAAGCGGTAATCACGCATGTAGTAGGGGTCCACTATAGCGATGCGGTGTGTTCTCTAATGATCTGCGTGGCGGTGAGAGAAAAGACGGACCATGGTATAGTGCAGCGGTATAGGTGGAACATATTGAAGATGTCCTCGAACGCGGGAAGAACAGATCCATGAGGCGGTGTCGTGAAGCCCAAGCCGGTGGCACCTTAACCACGAATCCGGGTGCGAGGATCTTTCTCCGATAGAAGGCGTCTCTCTATCGTCAAGACGTCATGCACACTCTGATTCGGCTGGCGAGCCGCAAATTCTTAGGTAGCATGGGCTCACCCGCCACATGAATCCTCCACATAATACCCTCGGGTCTTGGTGGCCCGTCCGAAACCTGATCGGATTGGCGGTTGTTGACGCCACCGGCTGGCTCGAGCTGCTAGATTTTCTTTCTGCCCTTTTTCCTTTTGGAGAGCGGGCAGCACTAAATCTGAGCGGCCGCCTATGTAGTGTGTCGGGCTTAGAATAAAGGCGGTTGGTTGTATCACCGGCTCAGTAAAGGCGCAAGCCGGAGGCGTCTCGAGAACCAAAAAGACGCTTGGTGATAGTGGCTTTCTCTGTGGAGCCACCGCCTAGGTCTTCTTCGTTAACCGAGTCAAGAAGTGATCATTCCAATCTTCGTGCCCTCGGCGGATCCTGCGCCATGTGCATATCATCAACATGATCATCCGACCCACCGCGTGGAGGTGACGGCGATGAGGGGCCTTGCCACCGCTTGTCGCCGCACGACGGTGTGTTGTTGTTCGTGGCGTGATGGCCCCGCCGTCCCCAAACGGATCATGCTCTTTGGCCATAGCAAGAACAAGCCAAGAAACTTCGAGGATGCACGACTCTTCTTCATCCGCTCACGGGGTTGAATGGGAGATTCGGTCGTCGCAGCCCCTTAGCACCGACTAATTTTAATCCTGCACGCTATCTAGCATCGGTTTGAGTGGAACGTCGCCGCAAGGTTGAACGATGGTACCCTTGGCAACATCCCTCACCGTTGTTCACGTAGCATAAGAGAGTGCAAGGAACATCCGTCTGCAGAAAACATGTCTGGCGTCGTCGAGCGAGATGCCACGAGTAATATATAGATGGCATGAAAGGCGGTAATTAAAGCAATTTGTTTACCGTGATGGCGCCGAGATCGGCTAATGTCGACGCACCGCATACTGGCGACGGGCGTGCAAGAGACGGAAGGGCTGCTTGATGGTGCGGTCTTGGCCGCCGTGTATTCTCCCCACCGACGGGTGCTTGGAGCTCCGGTGCCGCTGACGATGGCGGGGGGCACCAACATGTACTCGGCGCCGCGGTGATGGCAGGGAGTCACCAACACTTGCGCGCCAGCGGTGCTAGCGGAGTCACGAACATGTAGTTCGTGCGATTCGTCGGCCGCGTTGTTCGAGTGGTCACGACCATGCTTGGAATCGGCACGGCCCTACTCGACCACCCGCACTCGATTCGCTATTGACTCCACCAAGGTAGGCGGGAAGGACGTAAGGGTGATTGCCGATTGTCTTGGACGATCTGCGGGATCCACGCCACTTGTGCCTTAAGTTCTTGAACCTCTGTTTTCCTCCTCGCTCCTTCCCGACGGCCACATGCGTCCTCGGCGGTGGACCAAAATGATCCACCCAATTCTTACCCCGAGGTCGCAGACGGCCCGACGGCAACTTCTTCAGAATCGGCTCTATTTTCTTGGCCCGTTCATCGCCTGTAAAAGGGTTATCCCGGGTGGCCGTCGACCACAGGATGAGGAACCACAGGATCCATGACTAGCAACAATTTCCTCCTCCTGCGGAAGAAGTAACAATGAATCATTTAGATCATCGATTAGATTGTAATCGTGTTGATCCATGATAATTAGATTATACTTACCACAATTTCCTCGAATTCCTTCACCGCAGGATCCGCGGTGAGTTGTTTGGTTTTGGGTCCACATGGTAACGGCCTGATGAAGTTTCGAACCTGCGGGTTGAATTTATAAAGGGTTTTCTATCCCTTGGATCTATACTCTTCGTCCTCCTTATTCCATTTGGCCTCCGCGGTTCAGATCCACCAGATCCGAGATGGTGATGACCTATATTCATCGCTCGGCGCCTTTCCCGATTACTATTGGCCAGGGCTCTTCGGATTCACCTCTCCTTGAACTCCGGGATCGATCTTGGTGATCTGCGGGTCAATCTTCCGGATCTCCTCGAGACTTTTGCCTTCTTTATAGATCTTCTTCTTTATCCGGGTTCTCCGGTGGCCGTATGGTGCTCATCTTTGTGAGGCGGATTTGTTTACCGTTCCCATGATAATTTGTGTTCGATACTTAGCGGGAACTTGTATCTTCGTGCGGCTTCTCGAAGAGGTGCGCAAGTGGCCATTATCTTTATGCGGAGATTCTCGGTGTTGATCGAGATGGTTGTCCGGTGATCGCCACTTGCCCACCGCCCTTTGACGACAAGGCGGGCTCCAAAGGAACCCCTGTTGGGCTCACTTGTAATTTCCTCCTGACCGTCGATCGTGTTCGGCGCCGGTCCTTCGCTTATTCTTCTTAGGAGGGTTGCTACCACTCGTGCCCTCGCCGCCATCGCTGGTTTCATCGTCCGTTCCTTCGGCTTCTTCCTCCGTGTCTTCCATCTCATCATCCTCGCTCTCCGAAGGATGGTATTCTTCATCGCCTTCTAGCCATTGGGCCGCCTCCCGAATGTCAATTGTTTATTCAAGGTCGAAGTTCTCCTTCAGCTGATGCGCTTAGAACATCCACCTCGTCGTTGTCACACATCTTTGCACTAATAAAAACAAATAATTGGTTAAATGCGGAAAAATCCGGCATGACCTTTGCTAATTTTCTTAAACTAGGTGCCCGATTTACAAAGCGGAAGTTAATCAACATTCCGCAAAAATCGGGACTCATTTCATACAAGAACACTGCATATATATGGCAAAGATAGCTAGCACACAATAAATGGCCATCATAGCCAGCAGACAACCAAAGACACAATAAATGGCCAACACAGCCAAAGACATAATCTGGTCACATAGGATAATCATTCAACACAACCAACACATAAACATCTAGGTAGAAAACACATTGGTTAAGAATGCATCAACATGCCCACCACATCAAGCAATGGGCTTTTACAGTTATCATCTGGATTCACCAGGCACCAAGCATATGATGGAAAGAAAATAACTAAAGCCTGCTAGGTCTCTTGAAAAAAGAAAATAACACATATGAGCATACACAGCAGCAACTAAAACCCAAGGATACATGTTTCTGTCAACTAAAGCCTGCTAGGTCTCTTGAAAAAAGAAAATATCATTCAGTTGTGCTCATATGATGGAAATAACCTGAACAGAGAAAATAACTTATTCTTTTAGTTCCCAGATGCTAATTCATGCCACTACTTCTACTCTCTTTCTAATTACTCCACCACTTATCAACCATCATTAGTATTATATATAATCCACCTATATGGGGTGCAAGATGTTGATCAGATACACGAATATTTTCTTATCGCAACTTGTGCAATTTGCAAGTATTGTAAAGCATGCCCAGCAAAGAGACTTTAGTTCTCAAATATTGCACCCTGACAGAAGACCTATTACGCATACTTACAGAAACCAGCTAAGCTAGAATCAGACACCATTTGAACTTGCAGTGATTTAGTACTCAGATTTTCACAAGAGTTTAGTACTCAGATTTTTACAACTTGAATCGAGACACCATTTGAACTTGCGGTGATTTCAAGAAATCTTGGTGAGCATGTGCTCATCACCCAATACAAATGCATAATGTAATCACCACTTCTTTGTGTGTTCTAAAAAAGTACTACGACAAATGCTGAAAGTTTTCTTTGCATGAGAGTCAACCTTCCCGAAATTATCCAGTCATACCACATATATTTTACCCTGATGGTGTCATTTATAGTTGAAGATTTATTTACCATGGTTGGGACTTGGGAAGTGATCAAATTAAAGATGCACTACTAAAACAAATGAGGATATAATGGTATCATGCCAATAATCATTGTATCTTGTTACCGCAAAAAACAGGGGTGATCCCTACATTGTCATAGGGCCAGGGCGCGTCGATCATAGAGCAAGCTGCATGGCTGTTTGCAGCAGCTAGTTGGTCGATGATGCCAGACCTGCCATGTTTTGCTGTCGTCCATGAAAGCCAGACCCATCATCATAGGGCCAGGGCGCGTCAATCTAATCTACGTATCTAGTGAAAACAATGACCGAGTCGCAGCGAGTTATTCCTAATCGATCGATCAAGAAATTGCTAAGCTCATCACAACCGGTGAGTGTGAGTCCTATCCGACGAAACTGAATTTTTCTTTAAGAAGTGCGACAGGCAAATTGTTAATCGACAGTGACTATTTGTCCGCCACCTCAGGCCGCCGCCATTTCCCGCTTAGCCGACCGTGGAATCTGGCTGAGGCAGGAGCGTTCGAGCAGGTGTCGGTCGGCACCACGGCGATCGAGGGGCATGATGATGGACACCGTGGCCACTGTGGAGCGCAAAGGAGAGTGCAACCGTCCCGCCATCTCGGGTCGGTGGTGGAGGCCGGCATAAAGGACCGAAGCGGCCACACCGGTCGTGGCAATGAGGTCAAGATGCTCTATCGGCCAGGTTAGGCTCTCTGGCCTTTCGCGGCACGGGCTGTCTGCAGCGAGGCTCTCTGCTAGCTAGTACCAGAGGAGAGAGGGAGAGAGGAGAGAGAGAGGAGATGCTCACCTCGACGGGCGGACGACGACAGGCGGACGACAGCGGCCTCCACCTCGTCTGACACGCTGAGGCTGCTCCTCGGACGGGCCTCCTCCGAGGCAGGCGGACCTCCTCCTCGGACACGACGGGCGGACCTCCTCCTCTCCTCGGGCGGCAGGCCTCCTCCTCCTCGAGCCTTGGCCGGCGGATCGAGAGCGGCGGTCCTTCGGCCTTGAGTGAGATGGAGAGATGGGGATGAGAGAGGGGGTGCGCCACGCGTGTGGATAAAGACTTAGGCGTGGCGCATCGAGCCATAGTGCGCTACGGATATCTGTAGCGCACTACGGGCTAGTGCGCTATCGGCTTCTAACTCTTGGATAAGAGAACTACACCACTAGCTAACAACTATACTAGCCTATCCCACCGGTTCGCCCACTACTCTATTCTAAACCCGAGAGCACCTGGTTGAATCACAGTGCCCCAATTTTTTGTTTTGATTTTAAAAACACTTTTAAATATTCCAAAAATGCCCAAAAGTGGTGATATATGCCATAGAAGTTTTATTTTGATTTTAAAATACTTTTAAATATTCCAAAACGCCCAAAAGTAATAATATTCCAAAATGCCCAAAAATATGATTTAAAGTATAACTAAATTTCATAATACTTTGTTCATGAATATTACAATCTTTTTGACCACGCGTTTACAATATTTTTTTGAGCTAGCGTTTTACAATCTTTTTCCCTTCTTTGTCGCGGTTGAATAATTTAGCCGGCACTTTAATGTTTCTTCTTTCGAGCGGGCTACCTTTTTGGGTAGGGTTGTCCTTTTTCTTCTTGTGATGTATGTTCTCGCATCGTAGTCGCCGTCATCTTCAATCTTTGGATCGTCTTGGTCAAGTCTTGCTCGTTGGCGACTCCATCCATTCCGATGATGTTTCTTTTCCTCTCCTCACGACAACACGGCTAGGCTTTGTCGGTCGGTAATGAAAAACATTGGTCCACTTTGGTAGCCGGTACCCACGGTTCATTTTTCGCGGCCACGTTTGCCGGCGGCCTTGGATTTGGCTGCCGGGTATAACCATGGTTGTGAAATACGGTCTTCTCTTCGACGCTCTTTGCCCATCCGACACGTAACATGGCACCTTTTCTCCACAGTAGTCAAGCTCCAGATCTCCTCGATTCTTCCGTAGAATCTTTCCTTCATGTTGTCATCGGTGTAGAATTCGACGTTACGCTCGAGTTCGATAATCACACTTGTTGTCCTTTTCCTCCGTGTAGAATGTGTAGCCGTTGATATCATACGCTGATAGGTCACCAGGTTTTGCATCGGTCCCTGCGACAAGGTGAATATGATCTTTCCGTCGGGGAAGAATGCGGCGCTGGGATTATCAAGAAGCGCCTAAACCAACGCGTGAAATCTGAGTTGTGCTCTTTGATTATTTCTCCTGCGTCCTCTGTATGCCCCGGTCATCGCATTTTCTCGATTAACCTTTTGTGCTTCGCACCCAAGGATCGACCAGTTCTAAATGTCAGTAGCGACGAGGTTTGCTCGATCAAAGTCCGCGTTGAAAATCAAGTTCGCATGCGATGCGAAGACCCTCTCGGTGACCAGATCCGTCGAGCTTGCCAAGATGTTCGCTTGACGGAAGACCGGTGGTTCTCGATGTTCAGATAATTCGTGGTAAAGAGATGCACTCTTCGCCGTAAAGCCCTTGGCTATGCTTCCATCCGACGGGACCTGCTATAACGTATCCTTTGATGTGTTCGTTCATCCTTTCAAACGCCATCATGCTGCGGAGAAACATCGGCCCGAGTTGTACGATGTCCTCCACGACATGGACCATCGATGCACCATAATGTCGAAGAATGCGGTGGGAAGTAGACCTCAAGCTCACATAGTATCACCACGATCTCCTCCGTAGCCTTACGAGCTGATTCAAGCCAATCGACTTCCTAGAGATGACGCCGAAAAACTTGCATAGGCCAAATAACGCTTTCACGGACGTGCTCGTCCATTATCCCTCTTAGTGCGACCGGAAGTACTGCGTCATTAGCACGGCATACCGGTCGTGAGACTTCATGCCATCGAACCTCCGCTTTGCCTCGTCTAGGTATCTCGCTTATCTTGCCAGCGTAAGGAAATTTGACTCCTAGAAGGCACTTGAAAAACTGTTGATCTCATCCTCGCTTGGAGTGAAGCAAGAAGGAGGCGTAATATTCGCTCTTCTTGAACTTTTACCCTTCCGACGACCTTGTGTCGTCTCCAACTCATGATCATCGCCATATTCACGATCATCGAGAAAAGGCCCTCCGTGAAGCTCCTTCCGGATACCCAAGCATATCAGTGCCTTGCTTTGGACCATCTTCGTCCCTATCTCGCATGTTGATTATGGTGGCGACTGGACTCTCGCACACGCTTTTTCGTGATATGCATGATGTCGAGGCTATGAGGCGCGGAGAAACTTCCAAGATGGCAACTCCCGTAAAATGGACCATGTTTTCCATACCTTCATCACCGCTTGTCTTGTTCTTGCCTCTTCGCTTCTTTCCGTGCTTAGGACAATCTTTCCAGTTTTCAAGAACTCTTCCACTTCTTCGCTCCTACGCCCGGGATTCCTCGGGTCTCTAATTTGCCATCGAACAGGTCTCCACGCTTTTCTCCATGGATCATTCTTGCCGAGCCACCTCCGGTGCGCCATGAACACGGTTTTCGATGACCGGATCTTTCTCTAGTTGGAGATAGCTTGTGTTATCCATGCACCTAACGCATGCGCAGAATCCTTGGATAACCTGCCCGAGATATACCCACAACTGGATAGTCTTGCACCGTAGTGACCAACGCGACTCTCATAGTGAAATAATCTTGTGCGACGTCGTAAGTATTGGCTCAGATTCCCATAACGTGGCTAGCTCCTCTTTCAACAGCCCGAGATGATTGATGTCGGTACAGTTGTTTCGCCCTTGAATTAGCATACTCATTTGTATGTACTTCTTCTTCATGCACAACCATGGAGGGAGGTTGTACATCCATACAAACACGGGCCAAGTCTTTGCGTACGCTCGCTACCGAACGGATTGAGTCCATCGGTGCTCGCACCAAGCCCGATGTTCCTCGAATCTCCACCGAATTCTTGGAATTCGAGGTCCAATGCTTTCCAATCGCTAGCATCGAAGGTGCGTCGGTAGCTCATCCTTTCGGGTCATCATCATCTCTGCTTCTTCCTTTCCGCATGCCATCGCATGAGCTTCGCTTCCTTAGGGTCCGCGAAATAGCGCAGACGAGGGTGATAGGAAAGTACCATACCACTTTTCGAGGTGCTTTCTTCCTTTCTTGTATCGACTCACGCCGACACGGACATGTGGTTTTCTCCGCCCTCGCCCGATAAATGATGCAATCGTTGATGCATACGTGATATCTAACGTGCGGTAGATCGAGAGGATGACGATTTTTTGGCATCCTCGATACTAGTTGGACATGTGTTCTCCGGAGACGATCGTGCGAATGCCATCATATCGTCAAGCTTGCGTCGCTCAATTTGTGCTTTGCCTTCATCTCCATAGCCTTGAGCGTTACATTCAACCGGTATCATCGGGCTGCATCCTTCATACAATGGAGTAACCGCGTTTCTCAAGTTGCAAGCTTGGCTTTCTCTAGCGGCAGCTGGCGTTACTGCCCGCTTGAGAAGCAGCTCTTGCACATAAGGGTCCCGCACCCAGCCTGACGTTGTTCCATCGTCGTCTGCTCCTCCGGCATCTATATTATCATCATCCCGGTCTGCTTCTGCACCTTCACCATCTCCAGGAGCCTCTTCATCATCTCGCCCGTTCTCGCTGTGATGATGATCATCGTCATGTTGGCCACCTTCTTCACCGTCTCCATCATCTACGCCATCGCTTATCCAACGAGTGTATCCATCCATGAAACCATGGCGAGCAGTACGCTGCAGATTCCGGAATCGGGTCGATCACCCGATTGAGTTTGCATCTTACGCAGACATCTTATATCTGTCTTGTTATTTCGTATCATGTCGTCGCACATTTCAAAAATCTAGCCACAATGCCTTCGCTCATTATGCGGACCATTTTGCTCGCACGATGTACACGTACAATTTTGAAGTCTATTAGAACCACATAATGAATGCATGCATGCAATGGTCGATAGAAAATTTCGGCATGACCTATCCTAAAATTAGGACCTTTATGAATGCAAAGTCTTGCCAAAATGGAAATGAATCAACATTTTGGCAAAACAAATGGCAACTTGTTCACATACAAACACAAGAGAGAGAGACCGATCCATACACACATGAACATATCATTATCCTCTCCATACACACATGCATGAGCATCATCGATACTCTCCATATACACACACATATGACCATCGATCCTCCACACATACACACATCATGAGCATCGATCATCTACATACATATGAGCACATGCATCATCCATATACACATGAACACATCCTTACATGGACAACTTACGAGATGAGAGACCGATCGCGAGAAAGATGGAAAGGAGAGGTCATGGCGTCGGGGAGACGGATAGATGAGAGACCGGAGACCTCCTCTATTACTTATGTAACATCCAAAGCAAGTTTTACATTCTAAAAATGGTGAATGTATGGAGAAATTGAGGTGGGAAGGAGAAGATCCCGACTAGATCTAAGGATGAAGAAGAAGGGGAAAGTGAAGTGTGGATGGTGGATGTGTGGGCACACATGTGCACATAAAGTGCTGTCCTAAAAGAATCGACACATCCGTGGCGCACACGGCCCTAGTGCGCCACAGGGAGTACAAACTTCTGTGGCGCACTAGGCCGAGTGCGCCACAGATGCTCCTAGTCCCTGTGGCGCACTAGGCGGAGTGCGCCACAGAAGTTTGTGGCCGCTTGCAGGCAGGTGGGCATGCCAGCGTAGCGCACTGTGCACACGGCGCCACAGATGACCCTAACAACCGTGGCGCACATGGCTATAGTGCTACAGATGTTTGGCGTAGGCTGTGGCCTGCCCACACATCTGTGGCGCACTATAGTCATGTGCGCCACGGTTGTTATAGTTATTAGTAGGGCACTGCCCACAGGTGAGCCACACCTATTTTAGCCGTGGGGCACTTCAACCATGTGAGCCACGGATGTGTTGATTACCTATAGCCGTTTTCCTAGTAGTGGAAGATGACATGTGGGGCCAGGGAGAGGGTAGATCTGTGGCCCAAGCATGGAAGAGAGGGGAGGCCGAGAGGGAGGTGGGACATGGTTTAGGGTTTAGATTAGGGGGGGTTCGGTTTAGGGTTTAAGGAAGAGGTGAGATGAGATGGAAGGGGAGGTGCCCATGTTTAAACACATGATAAAGGCATCACATGATCAAGCACAAGGGATGGTAGGCTAGAGAGAGGGGGAGGGTTTAGGGCTTGTGCATGCCCACATGATCACATGTGCATGCATGGATGGGGAATGGTGATTAGGGTATAGCTAGAGGGGGGAGAGAGAGAGAGAGAGGGTTTGGTGTCTTGATTAGATCAAGCATGATCCACACAAGCTCAACAAGGTCAAGACAAGAAAGAGAGAGGGATGGGGTGATAAGGTTTAAGCAAGCTCAACAAGATGGCCAAAAGAGAAAGAAGAAAAAGAGGTGATCCATGCAATCAAAACAAATAAAATTCAAATGTCAAGTAAAAGGTGGTACTTGCATGGCTCTAGCTAGATCAAGCAAAGAAGGAGAGAGAGAGAGTATGACCCACTCCAAGAGCTTCAAATAAAAATCCAGATGACCTAGATGTGGTGGTTTTGCATGGCCCATGCAAATAATAAATGCCATGTATTCATATTGTGAAAACAACATAAAATCATATGGCACTATTCCATGCATTTCCAAAAGGTGGAATAAGGCCAAGCAAAAGGGACAAGCAATGGATCCACCCAACCCACATGAGCTAGGTAAACTCAATTAAATGCCAGCTCATATTAATTGGATGGTGGAATTATAAGGTGGTGAAGACAAGGTAGTGGAGTCAATAAGAGATATGCCCCCAACTCAACTTGGGCATTTAACAATATATCAAGAACCAAATACAATATCAAGAGACAAATACAAATATTAATGCATATGAGATAAGAACCAAAACAAAAGGGTTTTTGTATGATGCTCAAATGCAAGGTGGCATGATGACATGAACATGACATGATGATGATGCAACAATTATTTGTAGGAAGTGGCCCTTTTATTACTAGATCAAGTAGCATTACAGGTGTTAGACAACTGGGATGCTACAACTCTCCCCCACTAAACAGGAATCTCGCCCCGAGATTCTAGGAAGAAGAAGAAGACACAAAGAGGGTGGGATAGTGTAACACCCTCAGGATCGGACCTATGCAAGTTTGAGCAAAATTCGCCAAACCCGCATAGAAACGATTCAAAGGTGCCCACCAGGCACTTTCGTGCGGGTGGAAAACGAAGTAATAACATTACACAACAGTCCTCGATGGGACCCACAGAACAGATATATATATAACGACTCAAGAGTCAAGAATACGATATAATATACAAAGATCCAAATCACCTTGAAAACGATAGGCGTCCACTACGGACAAGATGCAAATGGGGCTAAGAGCCCGAAGAATAACCAATGGCGTCCATAACCCTCGCCCAAGCCGGAAGGGTAACCCTGCTAACGACGTCGATCTCAAAACCTGCTTAAACAAAAGGGGTGCCGACAAAGGGCAAAGGAAAAAGAAGGAGCGTCAGTACTGAGGCCAGTACACGGCGAGGCTAGAATTCGGCGGTCCTCGCCTACATAGGTATGGTGGACTGAAGCGGCAGCGGCAGCATGCACTAAACAACCTATAGAGACTCGATACAACTGGCGGCTGTCAGAGAGGGGTAAGAAAGACCTATTCGGATCCAACCTAATACTAGCATCATACAAACCCATCCTGGCGTTTCCCCCTCGAGACCAAACGAGGAAGTCAACCGAGGAACTCACACAGTTGGCAGTTTTACTTATTCGGTTATCGTTGCAGTAATTACTAGTCAGGTTTAGATATTCATCCTGATAAAGTAAGCAGTGGGCACTTTTAGTTAACCATTCCGTGATAGTGGCAACACTTACTAGTCAGATACAATTAGCATGAGATAACCCTTAAACCCAGCAGTTGTTGGTACTTTTATTCAGCCATTCCGTTGTAGTTGCAATAATTACTAGTCAGGTACAATGGTCGCAAGCGACACTCCAAACAAGCAATTGTGGGCGGTAATTAGCCATTCCATTATAGTGAAGCTGATTACTAGTCATTATAAAGTCAAATTTATAGCAATAAACTTTAGTTATGCTTGTCTATGATCGAGATCGTGCTCCAAGTCGTCCATATCCGCGGACACGGCTTTGAGAAAGTTTTACCCGGCGGTGCACCAATAGCAACACGCCGATCAACCTCGGAAAAACCAAAACAAAACCCAACGAGGCTTTCACGGTGAAACAATCACAGGATTCAGAAATATTTCAGGGCCACCCTTGGAGTACACCATAGCAAGTAAGCAAGCTCGAGACGGACTCAAGGTTTGGGTAGGCACGTGACGATCGGGAACCCGAAAGTGTGGCTGGGCTTGTCGACACCGCGGAATCGTGTCCCGATCCTAAACAGTACAGTGTGCTCCTCGCACAATCGTAAATACATAAGTAGCATGGCATAAGTACAGGATCGTAAATAAAACCTCAAACTAGTTTGTGGCCCCAAGAAATAAGACTGAATCAAGCTCTGGCTCAGGGGGGTCCCATATACCTCGGATGTGGATAGCGATAAATCAAGGCAGTATCAAGTACTCGGGGTCTTACGGGACACAAGTGGGCGTTCGGAAACCAAATATTTTCTATCACCCACCGATGCCTCTGCTTATTTCAATTTTAGTTGTTAAACAGGAATTAAAGTGAACGATAAGTAAAACTATGATCATCTCCAACATCAACATGCGGCAATACATCAACAACTGTGGCACTTGACGACACGCAACAGCACTTGAGCAAGCGACTACGACGCGCAAGTCCAACTATCTACCAAACAACAGGTAATAGGATGTGTCCAAGGCAATATAGGGCACGGTATATCACAGTGCGGAAACTAAAGCATCGCAACACAGATAGCAATAGATCAACAGGAGGGGAATAAATACTATAAAAGTAAGATAGGTAGAAAGGGGGAGATGCTCGCCTGAAAAACATTGTCGAAGGTTCATCCGAAGATCGGGTGAAGCTCACATCAACTCAACGACCTTATCCGCGAAGAAGCAAAACACTAGAACAACACCGGATGCAATATTTAATACTACGGCAAAAGATCGGCATGATGCGTGTATGATGTATGACATGGCAAAGATGCGATGCGATTAGGCCATATTAAGCGGAACCGGGGTCCCGACAGTTAATAAGGCGGTTCATGTTGTTTAGAAGCCCCGCAAATTAAATGTTGTATTAGCATGGCCAAATAAGTTACCGGTTCGCTACACAAATTTAGATGAGGCCAATATGAGACTAGATTTGCCCGCATATGGGCCCCATATTTAATTATGAGGTGAATCGGCATAAGGCCCCCAAACCACATGATATGCATGCGAGATGACAATTTAATATGCAACAAGTGATAATATCATTTTATAAAATAGGGCTTCGAGGAAAAAGGGTCACACATTGGGGTTCGGCAGATCTTGGGGTTCCGAGGTTCGGGATTCGGTCTCAGGGTTCGGATCTCGGCGGGATCGTTCTCGGCAGAAACATTCTCGATCAACGGGTAGATCTTGTCGCATCCGGGTTCTCAGTGAGCTCGGCATCCGGGAAGGAGAACTTGTCGTCCAGGGTCTCGGTGTCCGGGGTGGAGTACTCGGCGTCCTCGAGGGGGTACTTGGCGTTCCGGGTGGCCGACCTTGGCGTCCGAGAGATGATCTTGTTGCATCCGCGACCTTTGGTTACGGGTTCTCCGGGCTCCCATGTAGGAGATCTTGTCGTTGCGTCGAAGAACTCGGGTTCGGGGTAGGGTTTCGGTGGACTACTTGATGTTCCCCTTAGAAGATCTACGGGTACGGGTGGCAGAACTCGGCGTTCCGCGACGAAGCTCTTGGCGTGCCGAGGGTTCAGTCTCGGTGATCGGTCCTCTCCACCGGAAACGGGATCCTCGATCCGGGCGGGAGAGCTCGGGCCTTGACGTGCCATGTCGACGACCTTGGCGTTTCGGGATGAAGATCTTGACGGTGCCGAGGGTTCATAGATAGAGGTGTGGTTACCGAGTGTAGGGCTCGAACATGAGCATGCACACACCTTAACATGCAGCTAGACGAAACGATGTACAACCGCAAGCTCCTGGGACATGCACGGGGTAGCACCAAAACACAACGACAACAACATGCAAACAACAGAGACCAAGGAAAGGGCGACGAGGGCTCTGCACAACGATGCCAGAGATGATCGGCATGGAGACCCCGACGCAGCCGGCTCGGGACGCTGGTCGGAGACGGCGCCCGCAGAAACGTGGTCGGCGACACGGCGACGATGGCGGGGTCGGCCGGAGGCGGCGAGCCAGGGGCGCGAGGCAGGCAGGCTGCAGCGCCGGGGAGGGCGAGGCCGGCGGGTGAGCTCGGAGGGGGTACGGCCGGCGGGAGGTCGTGAGCTGGTGGAGGGTCAGTGAGGCGGGGCCGAGGAGGAGGTCGTCGGGCGGGCGCTCGGGCGAGGGGCGAGGGAGTGTGCACGAGGAGGTGCAGCTGGCCTGGCGGCGAGGGGCAAGCCGGGCTCAAGGCTGGGAGGCTCAGCCAGGGTGATGGCGTGGGGCAGTGGGCGGGGCAGTGGGCGGAGCGAGGGGGCTGGCGAGGAGACGCTGGCTCGGCGGGCAGTGGTGACGTCCAGGGCTGAGAGAGAGAGAGGCGGCTCAGTGAGCGGCAGAGCGAGCTTGGAGGAGGCATGGAGCCGGTGGTGAGGTGGGAGGAAGGAGGCCAAGTGAGGAGAGAGTAGAGCCAGGGCGAGTGGGCGAGCGCGCTGGGGCGAAGGAGGCAAGGCTGGCTGAGGCGGGGGAGTGTGACGGACGGGTGGCCTCGCTGGGAGTCTGATTAAGGGAAGGGCGTCAGGGAGGAGGGGAAGGTGGGAAGGAAGAGAGGTTGGGGCAGGCGCGTGGAGAGACGAGGAAGAAGAGAGGAAGGAGATGAACAGGGCACGGGCAGGTGGTAGGTGGGACCGGGTGGGACCGTGCTGGGTGAGTGGAGGAGGGTGCGTGTGTTGCCTGTGTGTGTGGCGTGTAGTGCGTGCATGTGAGAGTGTGTGGGTTGGGTAGTGGGGCCAGGGGGTGGGCTGAGTGGTTGGGGAGAGAGGAAGAGAGAGATGGGGGTGAGGTGGCAACACCTGATTGGTTGGGGGATGGGGAGAGGCGAGGTGGCACATGGCTATTGGAGGGAGTGATGTGGCCAGCGGGTTGGGTAGTTTAATAGGTAGCTTTAGGATTTAGAAGGGGCCGATTAGGTGGGCCGTTTGTAAAATCCCGGGGGTGGTTGTTCGGGTCGAAACGGCCCGTTCGACTGCCCCCGCTAAAATAATTAATTAAATGATTTATCTCAACCAGCGTTTTTGCAAACTGACAACGGACAAAACAAAATACTCCGGTGACCCGGGTTTGCGCGATAATTAAGGTGGGGCGTTTTAGAAAACAAAACGGGCTTTGCGAAAATAGTTTTGGCAAACAATGCATGATGATGACGACGCAATGCACAAATTCAACGCGATTTTCTAGTAGTGGTTTTGCGGGATGCCACAGATAGTTGGCACGGAGTTCATCTTCACGTTCCCAAGTGGCTTCATCAACAGAATGGTGTGACCACTGCACCTTGCAGAACTTGATGGACTTGTTGCGAGTCCTTCTTTCTGCGGTCTCAAGGATTTTTGTGGGGTGTTCTTGATAAGACATGTCTTCTTGGAGATCGATTAGCTCATGATCCACGGTCCTGACGGGATCTTTGAAGCACTTCTTGAGCTGAGAGATGTGGAAAACATCATGGACTTTGAGTTTTTCCGGGAGCTCAAGGGCATAAGCAACTTCTCCTCTTCTACCACGAATCTTGAAAGGACCGATGTATCTAGGAGCCAGCTTTCCTTTTATGCCAAAGCGGTGTGTGCCTCTCATGGGAGTGACACGAAGGTAGACGAGATCACTAGGGGCATACACCATGTCCGTGTGCTTCCTGTCATAGTTGCTCTTCTGACGACTTTGAGCAATCTTCAGGTTCTCAAGAATGATATGCACCTTCTCCTCTGCTTGAGTTACAATGTCAGGGCCAAACCAAATTCTTTCTCCTGCACCTGACCAACCAATCGGAGTTCTGCACTTGCGACCATAGAGAGCCTCAAATGGTGCCATCTTCAGACTTTTCTGGAAGCTGTTGTTGTAGGAGAATTCAGCATAAGGAAGACATTCCTCCCACTTCATGCCAAAAGAGATGACGCAAGCACGAAGCATATCCTCCAGAATCTGATTGATCCTTTCAACTTGTCACTGCGACTGAGGGTGGTAAGCAGTGCTGAAGTTCAACTTTGTCCCCAAAGCATTTTGGAAACTTTCCCAGAACTTGGAAGTGAAGATGCTCCACAGTGCAGAATCGATCTCAAGCGGAACCCCATACAGAGAGACAATTACTGTTGATATAGAGCTCATCCAATCGAATTCCGAAATTGTTTCCTTGACGGGGAAGAAATGAGCCACTTTAGAAAGCCTGTCGATGACAACAAAGATTGCATTGTTGCCCTTCTGCGACCTTGGAAAGCCAGTGATGAAGTCCATCTCTACTTTCTCCCATTTCCATTCCGGGGGTTTAAATGGCTGTAGAAGACCGAAAGGTTTCTGATGGAAAGCTTTCACTCTGCGGCAGACATCACACTCCGAGACATACTTGGCACAATACCGTTTCAAACCAGGCCACCAATATTGTGTTTTCAAGTCCATGTACATCTTTGTGCTGCCAGGATGGATAGAAAGAACAGAATCATGCGCCTCCTTGAGAACTTGCTCTCTCAAACCCGGGTAGTTTGGAACAAACATCCGGTGCTCAAAGAACAGCGTGCCTTGATCATCAACGTGGAAGGACTCATACTTCGGAAGCTCAAGTTTAGAGATGATCTTTTTGGTGTGCGGATCACCCAGATGACGAGACCGAATCTTTTCTTCCAAGAGAGGAGTAGCCAGAAGGTTTAGGAGATGCCCTTGTTCCACAATTTCCAGGTTGAGCTGACGGAATTCCTCGCACAAGAGAGGCTGTTGTTCTTCCATCATGAGGTTGTTGACATAAGCTTTGCGGCTAAGAGCATCGGCCATGACATTAGCTTTTCCTGGAGTGTAGTTGATGGTCAAATCAAAGTCATTGATTGCTTCAATCCATGTCCTCTGCCGAAGGTTGAGATGAGGCCTAGTGAAGATATACTTCAAACTCTTGTGATCAGAAAAGATCTCACAACGGTTGCCAAGCAAGTAGTGCCTCCAAAGTTTCAAAGCAAAGACAACTGCTGCTAGCTCGAGGTCATGTGTGGGATAGTTGATCTCATGCGTCTTCAACTGCCGAGAGGCATAAGCAACCACCTGTTTCTCTTGCATAAGGACCGCACCCAATCCTTGCAAAGAGGCGTCACAGAATATCTGGAAAGGCTTAGATGTATCCGGAGGAACCAAGACTGGTGTGGAAGTGAGCTTCTCTTTGAGTGTCTCAAAGCTTGCTTGACATGCAGGAGTCCAAAGGTATTTCTTGCCTTTCTTGAGGAGATCGGTGAAGGCTTCGCTATCTTGAGAAGTTACGAGCTAAGCGACAATAACTAGCCAAACCAAGGAAACTCCGCACTTCTTTGACATTAACAGAGGAAGCCATTCAACAATTGTCTTCACAGTTTCGGGTTGATCGCAATGCCCTTGGCGAGATGACATGGCCAAGATAAGTTACTTGAGGCCAAAACTCACACTTTGAGAACTTTGCATACAAGCGGTTCTCACGAAGCTTGCTTAGGACACACGAAGGTGTTCTTCGTGCTCTTCCTTGGACTTAGAATAGACCAGATGTCATCCAGATAGACCACAACGAACTTATCAAGGTACTCCATGAAAACCGAGTTCATCAGCCTCGAGAAGGTAGCAGTGCGTTGGTGAGACCGAAAGACATGACCGTGTACTCATACAGGCCATAGCGGGTGGTGAAAGCTGTTTTAGGCACATCTTCCTTGCGAATCTTGATTTGGTGATAACCACTTCTCAAGTCCACTTAGAGAACACCACTCCAGCTAGCCGATCGAAGAGATCATTAATCCGGGAGGATATTTGTTCTTGATGGTTTTAGCATTGAGAGCCCGATAGTCAACACAAAGTCTATCGGTCCTCACGCTTCTTCACAAAGATTGTTGGGCTACCCCAAGAAGAAATCTTGTGTTGAATGAAACCCAACTTCTCTTGTTCATCAAGTTGTCGTTTGAGTTCAGCCAACTCGAAGGACCCATTTATAAGGCCGCTTGGAGATAGGAGCCGTTCGTGTTCAAGCTCAATTACAAACTCAACCTCACGATCCGGAGGCATACAGCAACTCTTCAGAAAGACATCTGGAACTCACGGACCACGGTACACTCTGAATAGCTTCCATAGCATCATCATTGAGCCGCCAAAGAGAAAAGCTGGACAGCGGAGTCGACTTGGAGAAAAGACTATATGGCCTTGAGGAATCTTCGTGGAAACCGGCGTTCAAAGACAATCAATCACAGCTGCATTTGCCGTCAACCAATCCATGCCCAAGATGACATCAATGTCGAATGCCCGAACAATTAAGGAAGCCGAGAACGAAGAGCCACCAATCTCAATTTGATTGCCATGGCTGATTTTAGAAGTCGCCATTGTTGCTCCGGAGAAAGAACCATTAACCGCTTGAGAAGAGGATCCGACGCTAACCCATTCTCACTTGCAAACTTGATAGAAACAAAGAATGTGATGCACCGAATCAAACAGAACTCGCAAGGTGGACCGAGTTAACGGAAAGCATACCCATCACAACTCGGTGCATGCTCGGCTTGAGCGGCGTTGACGATTAGCGAAACAGCATGAGACCCGGGCTTAGTGTTGATGTTGAGAGCCGAGGTGGTGGTGCGAACCAAAGGAGAGCTTGCTGCAGATCTTGGCGGGGGTGGAGGAAGAGCTTTGTTTTTCAAAGGACAGTTCCAGTTGAGATGTCCAGGATCTCCACATGTGAAACAAGCACCAGGTGGACGTGGAGCAACGTAGCCAGGGACTCCTTGAGCGCTCGAGGTAGTGGTGGTTGTAGCCCACAGGGAGCAGCAGTGATGGAGTTTAGTGGCCTTGACCAGTAACTTGCGTGTCTTGGTGGAGCCGGGAGGCGGCGGTGGGGTGTTAGGAACCTAGACACGCCGCTTAGAAGGAGCCGCCATAGTGAAGAGCTTGATGCATCACGGTTGTGTTTCTTGGACTCCTCAAACACTTGCCTACTTGCTTCCTCTTGCGGTGTCTTTGTAGTTCGGAAAGATGCCGCCTTGCATGTGTGATTGCATATTTGATCGATGCATTGAGCCCTTGCTCAACCTCTTTTGCTTCTTCTTGTCATCAGAGACCTCATCGCCACCATAACGAGAAAGATTCATGAAGTTCCTGATGTAGGTGTTGACGTTATCATTTCCTTGCTTAAGGTTGAGAAATGCTTCCTTCATCCTTTCCATGACAATTTCGTGAAACGCTCTTTGAAAGCTGCAGTGAACCTTTCCCAAGTAGGTGAAAACCGGCACTTGCCTGCAAGTAATTCTCCCACCAGAGAGCTGCATCTTCCTTCAGAAGGTGAGTATCACACTTTACCCACTCTCGGGAACATCAGATCTCGAGCAACCTTGACATCTCATGCAACCAATCATCCTCATCCAGTGGTCGATCAGAAACATCAAATTGGCGAGGGTTGAATTTCAGGAAGCTTTTGATGTCTCCTCGCTTGGGAGGTGGAGGTAGTGGAGCAAACTCGTTCCTCAACACTTTCCTCAAAGCGCTGTTGGTTCTTTGCATTGCCAAGGCATTGGCGATGTTTGACAACATGAGCCCAGTGGTATGTCCTCATCGTACGCGTGGTGGAGCCATCCTGATTGATATAAAACACAAGTCAGTACTATAATGGAGAATAATAATAGTCCAAAATAGTACCAAGATGGAATTAACCACGATTAAAGGATACAATTTACTGAGATGATATTAAAATATCAACAAAGTTCAAAGCACCTAGAAGATATTAAGCATATCGCACACGACTGAAAAGGAGTGTGGTACACAGATATATCAAATAAAAATTTTCCACAAATTTCGGCATTAAAATACCAATAGATGCGCAAAATCACTTAACGAATCAAGATTAGTGACTCTACCAATTCAATATACAAAAGCGAATGATACGAGTAGTGGTATGGTCGCGACTCCATCCCGCACTCAAATCATTACTCCGCACATGAACAAGTGGAACACATATCCTAACCCCTTCTTCTCACGTTGAACCTAGAGATTGGTAACTACGGAAATGAACACCCCAAACAAGATAACGTCGGATAGCAAAGAGTAAAACAGATTGCGTCGGTAAACAACGAATCAGATTGATCGCGTCGGTTTGCAAAAGCCTGTCGGTATGGAATGTACCAACAGTTGATAACCAAAGGCTGATTAGATAACAACTTGGATGCAACAGATAGACAAGGGATTACACACACACACAACCTATGGTACTACGGCAACCCAGAACACGTGAATCCTAGTTTGAATTTTTAAGAAGAGGATTGAAAATGTTGCACTTTCTTACCAGAAAAGGGTGGGTGGGTGGGTAAGAAGAAAAGTGGAAGCAGTCCTACTCTCGCGTTTGTTTTTCCCTAATATACATAACTACCAAAAATATTTGCTAGACTGACAACGACTGCTTTGAGACCACAAGGTCGGGATGGCTCGATACCAATTGTAACTACCTCGGTGAATTACGCCCTAGATACAAGCCCGGATGAACGGTAGTGGTTGAAATAGTACGGTGGGGCCCCAAAAGCCACTCACGGGTAGACCTTTCGCCGTCCCAACCACTTCCAATTCATCGGGACCAGACGGGCAGCGAATTCAATGAAGGGATCAACTACATACACAAATGAGTATGTATGCAAGCCACCATACAAAAGTACATCGAGCCATTCCATCTAGAAAGAAAGGAAATATAGAAACGCCATACGGCAAGATTCAAATGACCTAGATAGATATAATATTTTAGGATAATTCCTCATACATCACACATCAGAGTATCAAGCGGAAGCAGCAAAACAAGTCCGAGTACGGATAAGAAGCAAATCGGCATAAGATGCCACGTAGTAAGCACATCCATACAGATCTCACGGATCCCGTTCCGGAATCTCTACACCGAAAGATCGTTGCCCACATCATCCTCTTCCACCCAAAGATCCGTCCCATGAGTGTACCTGTTCATCTCAACCAATAATTTATCGTGTGAGACCCTAAGGGTACTCAGCAAGTCTTTATGCCTCTAAAGGGGACACAACCTGGGGTGACGCAATTGCAGCGAAAAGGTAAACCTAACAGTTCTAAAGATAAACGCTAACCATCCGCCTAACCAAAGATAGACGGATGTCCGTGAATTAATGACGACAGTTATAACATTAATTTCATCAGATCCATCCTCCTCCTCGCTTACCAACGAGGAAGCGGACGAACAACCCCCCATCCGTTGGCAATTTTATTAACCATTCCATGAGTGTTGCACTATTTACTAGTCAAATTACTTAGTCAGATTAAAGCGGTACTTTAGTTATGTTTGTCTATGATCGAGAAACTGTGCTCCAAGTCGTCCATAACCGCGGACACGGCTTTGAAAAGTTTTACCTGCAGGTGCACAAATAGCAACACACACTCGATCAACCTCGAAAACCAAATCAAAACCCAACGAGGCCTTCACGACAAAGCAATCACAGGATTCAGAATATTTCAGGGGGCCACCCCATTGAGTAGACCATAGAACGGTTAGTGACTCGAGACGGACTCAAGGTTTGCGACAATGGTCAGAAACGACCGGGAACCCGAAAGTGTGACTAGGCTTGTCGATACCAAAACACTCCGCTTACCTAAATAGACAAAGTGTGCTCCTCGCACAATCGTAAATAAAGCAAGAGCATGGCATAAGTACAGGATAGTAAACAAAACCTCAAACTAGTTTGTGGCCCCAAGAAATAAGACCGGAATCAAGCTCGCTCGTGGGGGTCCCATAAGCCTCCGGATGTGGATAGCGTGAATATTCTTGGAATAGGAATCAAGTACTGGGTCTTACGGGACACAAGTGAGCAGGAAAACCAAATAGCAGACGTTGCTCACCGTGCCACTTTCATTAGTTATCCCATTACTACTCGGGTTAAGTTGTTTAGGTACCTCATTATCCATCGACACTCATACCCTACACATGCTGTTCTACGACTCGCATGGCTCAAACAACTCCTGTAGTAATGGCTCATGGGATGGAGGAACGAGCTTGGTGGGGTTTAAAAGTAAAGGCTATGCAATACTTGGGATTCAATTTAATGCAATCGCGACTCAATGATGCAAGAATAAGATAGAGGCAATAGGTACTGTATGTATGCAAGCATGTGGTAGTGCTTGCCTGGCAACTCAGTTGAAGCGAGAGACGGATCTGGGTAGTGCTCCTGGTTCTCTTGATATATCCCCTGCTCAGTGTCTATTCGACGAAGAACCAAACAAACAAGGGCCAACATAAATAAAGTGCACAAGCATAGGAATAAAATGCGTCAAGCAAACAATCATGCCATGATGAATGATGCACAAGTTGCATGGCAATAAGGTAGCATGACATGGGTGAGGTGTAGAACACAAGAAATAACATTTTTATGGGGTTTTGGTCCCATTTTATTGTCATCTTAGTTGCTGTGTAGTATATATTTATATGATGCATGCTGCAATTTAAGTCATGGATAGCATAAACAGAAAGGTCTTGTCGAGCTGATCATTTTAGACATATCATTTGTTAAATTCGGAGTTATATATCAAAAGTTATTAATTTATTAAGTTCCAGTGGCATTTTGTTGTAATTTACTCAACTTGGAATTTTAAATGTGCAAAAGGTAATTTGAATAGCATATTTGAAATCCTCAAATTTTTCTGATTCAAAAACATATATTATTTGCATTATTTGGATTTATAATTGAAAAGTTATTTGAAAACAGATTTATAATTGAATTTGAATTAATTTGGATCACTTTTGAATTTAAACAGACAACCAAAAACTTTTGTTACACACTTTTTGCTAACCGCAGACGCTGACAGGTGGGGACACGGTTGGCTCGGGGCCACACGCGGGCGCGCCAGCGGGGGCGTGCCACGTGGAGGAGCCGGGACCGCGGGTTGCGAGGCTCGGAACTACGGGGGCCTAGACGCAAGATGGTAAGGGAGGCTGCCAGGTGGGGCTACGGGGACGGCGGGTTTAGGCGGGAGATCTTGGGGTTTGCGTTAAAACGGCGGCCGACGGAACGCAGCGGCGTGGCCGCTTCTGCACCGACGATCGGCCGGGTTTGGTCGACGCTACAGCAATCCACTGGGTAAAACGGAGTGCTACAAAACCAAAATGGAGAGGCTAAACGGCTCTGTGTTCCTACAGGTGGCATCACCAGCGAGGGCTACACAAGGGCGGTTAACAGCGTCGGATCTAGCTGCTGCAGCGGCTGCTGTCGGTCGGCACGATGCGCGGCGTGCACGCAGAGCGCTCGTCGGACGGCGGCGGGGCTACGACGCGCGAGAGAGGAGAGGCCCTTGTCTAGGGGATAGCGGAGCTCAACAGCAGCTTGTCGACGTGGTTGGCGAGGCTCGGGGAGGAAAAGATCTGACGTCGGGCTCGTGGCGAGGAGCTTCAGATCCCTCCGGCCATGGCGACGACGGCGCTACTCGGTGGCCTTCCAGTCGCCTCCTCTGGTGCTAGCCGCCTAAGGAGGTGTAGGGGATCTCGTCGGAGCTTCTGGGGGTCTCGGGGAGCAGCAGGACGCGCAGATCGCAACAGGCCGAGGCAGCTAGGGTTTTGGGGCCATGGTGGAGAGGGGGGTCTGTCGGGGGAGGAAGAAGGGAGGAAGGGGAGGCGAGGGGACCTCGGGTGGATAGGGAGTAGCCGACGAGGCAGAGATAGAGGGGTGGATAAGAACGAGGGGAAGGTGAGGATGGCGTGGGGGAGGGGAAGGTGGCTTGGCCACCTTTTTGCTCTCCTCCCTCACGTGATCGGCCAGGCAGGGGAAGGGGAGAGGGTTAGCTAGGCAGGCAGTGGCCGGTGGGCTGTGCGAGTGCGAGGGATCGGGGTGGGGCAGATCAGACAGAGAGAGATAGAGCAAGAGAGAGGAGAGGGGTAGGCTCGGCTAGGGTAGATGGGTTTGGGGTGAAGAGAGAGAAGAGAAAGGAGAGAAGATGACATGTGGGGCCAGGGAGAGGGTAGATCTGTGGCCCAAGCATGGAAGAGAGGGGAGGCCGAGAGGGAGGTGGGACATGGTTTAGGGTTTAGATTAGGGGGGGGTTCGGTTTAGGGTTTAAGGAAGAGGTGAGATGAGATGGAAGGGGAGGTGCCCATGTTTAAACACATGATAAAGGCATCACATGATCAAGCACAAGGGATGGTAGGCTAGAGAGAGGGGGAGGGTTTAGGGCTTGTGCATGCCCACATGATCACATGTGCATGCATGGATGGGGAATGGTGATTAGGGTATAGCTAGAGGGGGGAGAGAGAGAGATAGAGGGTTTGGTGTCTTGATTAGATCAAGCATGATCCACACAAGCTCAACAAGGTCAAGACAAGAAAGAGAGGGATGGGGTGATAAGGTTTAAGCAAGCTCAACAAGATGGCCAAAAGAGAAAGAAGAAAAAGAGGTGATCCATGCAATCAAAACAAATAAAATTCAAATGTCAAGTAAAAGGTGGTACTTGCATGGCTCTAGCTAGATCAAGCAAAGAAGGAGAGAGAGAGTATGACCCACTCCAAGAGCTTCAAATAAAAATCCAGATGACCTAGATGTGGTGGTTTTGCATGGCCCATGCAAATAATAAATGCCATGTATTCATATTGTGAAAACAACATAAAATCATATGGCACTATTCCATGCATTTCCAAAAGGTGGAATAAGGCCAAGCAAAAGGGACAAGCAATGGATCCACCCAACCCACATGAGCTAGGTAAACTCAATTAAATGCCAGCTCATATTAATTGGATGGTGGAATTATAAGGTGGTGAAGACAAGGTAGTGGAGTCAATAAGAGATATGCCCCCAACTCAACTTGGGCATTTAACAATATATCAAGAACCAAATACAATATCAAGAGACAAATACAAATATTAATGCATATGAGATAAGAACCAAAACAAAAGGGTTTTTGTATGATGCTCAAATGAAAGGTGGCATGATGACATGAACATGACATGATGATGATGCAACAATTATTTGTAGGAAGTGGCCCTTTTATTACTAGATCAAGTAGCATTACAGGTGTTAGACAACTGGGATGCTACAGAGTATCAACCAGATCAAGGGTACCCGCTTTGAGTTTTGTCCAAGGCGTGATGCTATGGGACAGCCACTGGAAGCCCCATACCACCACGAGCTGAAGACCCAGTTGGACCACCTTAGCTTCATGATGTACGATCGTCAGAAGGAATTGGACAATTGCCGTGACTACTCCAACCACAAGTCTGCCATCATCAAGACAAAGGATCATACCATCGCCATGCTAGCAAAGGATCGCAAGTCTCGCCGCCGTCAGCTCGACAAGAAGGAGCGCATAATTGCCCGTCTTCGCCACCGTATCTCGGATTTGGAGGAGACCATCCACGAGAGAGACATGCAGTTGGAAGAAAGGGAGAATGCAGGAGAAGACCTTCGTGGATACCCCTATTCCTATCTCAACGATGATGATGATTTTCTGGAGGATCATGCTATGGACTTCTTCACCGATGAGGATGATTTCGCCTTCATCAATGATGACGAGGATGATGAGGATGATGACTACACCGATTCCAAGGAGTAGTAGCACTTGAGCACTAGCATAGTGAGTTGTATTCGGTCCCACTGTATCGTAGTTTCCAGAATGGTTCTTAAAACCATCTGTTTTTCTTGTTTTGTGGTGTGTGTTTGTATCGTGTGCTACGAATTAATGAATAAAAAGCAAGTTGCTAGAAAATCTGAGTCAAACATTAACAACTTTTCAAAATCCCAGAACCTTAGATATTTCCCTCTTTTCTCATGACCTATCTCAATCTTCAGATCCCACGTGGAGGAAGTGGTTCATCCCCGGACCCGATGTTGCAGATCCTGCAAATGTTGGTTTCCGACCGCGAAACCGAAAGAGCCGAACGTCAAGCCAACCTAGCCACCCTTCAGCAGATAGCCCAGCTAGCCCACAATAATCAAGGCCAAGGAAATCAGGACAACCATGGATCTAAGCTCAAGAATTTCCAGAACACCAACCCACCTGTTTTCACTAAGTCGAAAGAGCCCCTAGATGCAGACGATTAGCTGCAAACCATGGAAAACAACCTGGAAGTTGCCGGAGTGGAAGCTAATGATAAAGTTCTGTTCACCACCCACTATCTAGACAGAGATGCAAGAGCATGGTGGAATAGTGTTCATGCAATGACCGGAGGACAGATGATGACCTGGGAAGAATTCAAGGTCAAGTTCAGCAGAAACCATGCGCCACCGGGTTTGATCAAGAGAATGAGATATGAGTTCAGAGAACTGAAGCAAGGCCGGATGACCGTAGTGGAATACCGTGACAAATTCTTGTCATTAGCTAGGTATGCCCCAGATGAGATCGACACTGAAGCCAAGAAGAAAGAGAGATTCTTGAATGGTCTGCACGATGAGATGCAGACGGTATTGGTCAATATCCCCTTTGTTGATATTGAAGCCCTTGTCGACTCTGCCATCCAGATGGAAGGAAAGATCAACCAATCTAATGAGAACCGCAAGCGTCGCATGATGCATCAGCCACGAACCCATCAAACCCCAAAGTATCGCCCTAACCCATCTCCAGAATTTGCCCCGAGAACCAACAAACCCCCGATGAACCGTCCGACCTATCCCAACCGTGGAAACCCAAGGCCCGGAGGAAATCACAGCAACCCTGGCAATTAAGGCCATTTCAACCGTGCACCACCCAAGTTCAACAACAACAATGTTACCGCCAACACCAACACTGCCCCGAGGACTGGAAGCAATGTTGTGCCTGTTGCAGCAAAGGACAAGTCGCAAGTGACTTGTTATGACTGTGGAAATAAGGGTCACTACTCCAATGAGTGCCCCAAGAAGAATGTCGCAGCCCCCAATGCCAATTGAAGGGGTTCGTAGCAAGGAAAACAAAAAATTTCTACTGCATGCACACAAACAAGCCAAGATCTATCTACTAGATTGTAGCAACGAGTCGATAGAAGAACTCACCCTCGAAGATTCCAAAGCGGTTAACGAGAGCAGATTCTCGTGGGTGATGTAGTCGTACACTTGCCGATCTCAAGATCACGTAGATGATCCTTCCCACAAGCGTTCCGACAGCCTTCCAATCGGTCACACGCTCGCATTTGATGAAGACCTTCCTCTCCCTTGTTCCAGCAGGCAGCGGAGGTTGTAGCACTCTTCTCGTGATTCCGGCAGCACGACGACGTGGTTTCGAAAGTAGAGGGGAGATCTCGCAGGGCTTCGCCTTAAGCCGGAGCGAGTATGGTGGAGTGTGAGAGAGGCCTTGGTGATCTACGGTTTAGAGGGCACCAAGGGGAGGGTGTGGCCGGTGGCTAGGGTTTGGGGAAACCCTAACTCGGCGATTTGGGAGGAAACCCTAGGTGGCGGCAGCACTTGGAAGTGGTGGCGCTTGGGGCTAGGGTTTTAGGTGTGAGGGGTAGGGGCGCCCTACCCCTCCTTATATAGGTGGGAGGGAGGCGGTTTGGGAGGAGGGCGTCCTCCTACAACTCCTCCTCATGGTCGGCGGGTGGAGGGAGTAGGACTTCCACCCTAGGTAGGTTTCCTACTCTCCCTCCACCAAGCAAACTTCGGATTTGACTTTTTCAAATTGGCGTTTGACTTTCAAACTTGGATTTGATTTCTCTCTCCATATTGCCCAACCAAGTGACCTAGTACATGATGCAACCATTCCACATTGTCATGACACATCCATGTACCCTTCCCCTCCGGAGTGCCGGACCTTCCAGACCCTTCTAGAACATTCTTGGTGTAAACACCGGAATCTTTTCCGAACTCCAAAACAGGACTTTCCTTATAAGAATATTATTCTCCGGACCATTCCGGATCTCCTCATGATATCCCGTATCCCATTCGAGACTCAGAAAAACATTCGGTCTCTTACTCATCATTCCATAACTACTCAACAACATCGAATCCTGAAGTGTGTCTCCCTACGGTTCGTGAATTATGCGGACATGACCGAGACACTTCTCCGACCAATAACCAATAGAGGAATCTGGAAATTCATATGGCTCCCACATATTTCTACGATTACTTTGTGATCAAATGAACCACTTACATACGATACCAATTTCCCTTTGTCTCATGATAGTTTACTTATCCGAGGTTTTGATCGTCGGTATCTCTGTATACCTAGTTCAACCTCGTTACTGATAATTACTCTTTTATCGTTCCCGTGATATGTGATCCCTTGTGAGACAGTCACATGCTTGCAATCTAATTGGATGACATTCCGCCGAGAGGGCCCAGAGTATATCTATCCGTCATATGGATGGACAAATCACATTCTTGATCCATGTGCCTCAACCCATACTTTCCGAACACTCAATGCCACCTTTATATCCACCCAGTTATGGTGTGGTGTTTGATGTCATCAAAGCATCCTTCCGGTGATGGTGATTAACATGATCTCATGGTCGAAGGAATTAGGTTACTATGTATCAGAAAGCTTATAGCAAATGAACTATATTAAATGACTTGATATTTATGCTATGCTTAACTATAGGAGTATGTCCATCATATCATTCTCCTAATGATATGACCCTGTTGTTAATAACATCTCTATGTTCATGATTAGGAAACCATGATCATACATTAACCAACAAGCTAGTTTAACAAGAGGTTTTACTAGGGACTCTTTTATGTTTACAAATCACACAATTATTAATGTTTTTGGTTAATAAAATTATAGCATGGTATGTAAACATTTATCATAAGTATGAAGATATGATCATAACCACTTTATTATTGCCTCTTGGGCATATCTCCAACAGTCTCCCACTTGTACTAGAGTCAATAATCTAGTTTCAAACCTTTGTGCATTCAACACTTATGGCTTTCCAGTGTTGTATTTACACGATTGCTAGTGGTCAACTGATCTCCGGAGACGACACTTTCAGGTCCGTGTGTAATTGCATGTCTTTGCGTCTCGACGCATCACTCATTCTCTAATGAGATGGCTTTGTATAAATTTGGTACTTTGGTGAGACCTTTAGTTCTTTAGGGTTAAAACATGTTGATAATATTGTTGTACAATATATCTTCATAGTACTATCCCGCTGTGAACCACACCTAGTTTTATAACAAACTACTTGACACAAATGCCCTCTTTTGCTTCTATTATAGCAGTCATATACTTAGCATTTTGTTGTAGTATCTGTCACAATATATTTACTTTGGAACTCATCCAAATCCATTATGGAACGTATTTTCCATTATATCGTGCCACCCTTAGTTTAGATTGAGATAAACTTAATTTGTACTTTGTGACAAAACTAGTATCAATGTAGTGCTTTTACAATGAACTAACCATCTATTTGTCACTTCTACAAAATAATATATGTTGGAGATATGCCCTAGAGGCAATAATAAATGTAGTTATTATTATATCTTTGTGTTTATGATAAATTTTTACATTCATGCTATAATAGTATTAACAAGGAAACATTAATACTTGTGTGATTTGTAAACTTAAATTGAAGTCCCTAGTAAAGCCTCTTCATAATACTAGCTTGTTGGTTAATAAATGATTGTGGTTTCCCTATCATGAACATTGAGATGTTATTAACAACAAGATCATATCGTTAGGAGAATGATATGGTGGACATACTCCTATAGATAAGCGTAGCATAAAGATCAAGTCATTTTAATAGTTCAATTGCTATATGCTTTCTGATACATAGTAACCTAATTCCTTCGACCATGAGATCATGCATATCACCTTCACCGGAAGGATGCTTTGATGACATCAAACACCACACCGTAACTGGGTGGCTATAAATGTGGCATTGAGTGTTCGGAAAGTATTGGTTGAGACACATGGATCAAGAGTGGGATTTGTCCATCCATATGACGGATTGATATACTCTGGGCCCTCTCGGTGGAATGTCATCCAACTAGCTTGCAAGCATGTGACTGGCTCACAAGGGATCACATACCACGGGAACGAGAAAAGAGTACTTATCAGTAACGAGGTTGAACTAGGTATGCATAGATACCGACGATCATAACCTCGGATAAGTAAACTATCGTGAGACAAAGGGAAATTGGTATCTTATGTAAGTGGTTCATTCGATCGCAAAGTAATCGTAGAAATATGTGGGAGCCATATGAATTTCCAGATTCCTCTATTGGTTATTGTTCGGAGAAGTGTCTCGATCATGTCCGCATAATTCACGAACCGTAGGGAGACACACTTAAGGATTCGACGTTGTTTGAGTAGTTATGGAATGATGAGTAAGAGACCGAATGTTGTTCGGAGTCTCGGATGGGATCCGGGATATCACGAGGAGATAGAATAAGATTCATATAAGGAAAGTCCTGTTTGGGTTGGAGAATGGTTCCGTGTTTTCATCGTGAATGTTCTAGAAGGTTCGAATGTCCGGCACTCAAGAAAGGGAAGGGTACAAGAATGTGTCATACCAAGTTGGAATGATTGCATCATGTACTAGGTGTGATCGCTGAACAAAATAAAGGGTTTAATCAAATCCTAGTTTGAAAAGTCAAACGCAATTTGAAAAGTCAAACGGCTGTTTTGGGAAGTGGAGGAAGTGGAAATCGAGTTGGGGAGTTCCTCCTCCACCGCCCACTTGGGATCCGAGTTGGGAGGGACTCCCTCCCTTGGCGGCGCCTCCACCTATAAAGGGAGGCAGGGCTGCCCTCCTAGTACACAAGATCTCCACCCTAGCCCTGGCCCGCCACCTCCTGCCGCCTAGGGCTCCCCTAGCCGCCGACTTGGGAAAGCCCCAAACCCTAGCCGTCGGACCTAGCACCTCCTCCTTGGTGTGTCTAAACCCTAGATCACCGAGGAGCTCTCTCATAGTCCACCATACTCGCTCCGGCTTAAGGCGAAGCCCTGCGAGATCTCCCCTCTACTTCCGGTACCACGCCGTTGTCTTCGGAATCGCGAGAGAGTGCTACAACCTCCGCCTCTTGGAACAAGGAGAGGAAGGTCTTCGTCGAAACGAACGTGTGACCGATCAAGGGAGCGCTGCCGCACGCCGCCAGAAGGATCGTCTCACGCGATCTTGAGATCGGAAGAATGACTACATCACCCACGAGAATCCGCTCTCGTTAAACACTTTGGAATCTTCGAGGGTGAGTTATTCCATCGACTTGTTGCTATAATCTAGTAGATAGATATTGGCTTGTTTGTTTGTATGCGGTAGAAATTTTTTGTTTTCCATGCTACGAAACCCTACAGTGGTATCAAAGTCGTGTCTATATGTAGATCTGTTGCACGAGTAGAACACAATGGTCATTGTGGGCGTTGATGCTTTTATTGTCGATTGCTTCTTGTGTACTTTGAATCTTGCGGGATGTTGGGATGAAGCGGCCCGGGCTAACCTTACATGACATCGTTCATGAGACTTGCTCCACGCTTGACATGCAACTTGTATTGCATAAGTGGCTTTGCGGGTGCCTATTTCTCCCAGCATAGTTAAGATTCAATTTACAACGGGTGATTGTCAATACTAGTATCAATGTTGTGGTTCATGTTCGTAAGTTATAACGACACTTATTGAAAGCCCCAAACCACGTAAAACATGCAAAGAAAGTAGAGGCGTCTAAATTTGTTTTGCAGGGGTGTGCAGTGATGTGATATGGCCATGATTGTGATTATATTTGATGTATGCAATGTTCCTTATTGTAAGTTGGCAACCGGCAGGAGCCATATGGTTGTCTTTAATTTTGTTAAGACCCGCGTGTCTATTCAAAGTAGTTGTAATAGTTGAAGCTGGTGGACGACAACCATGGAGAAGCGTCATTGACCTTGATGCAATGCCGGTGATGATGGAGATCATGTTCGTGCTTGAAGATGGAGATCGGAAGCACAAAGAAGAAAGGCCATATCATATCACATATTATGAATTTCATGTGATGTTAATCCTTTATGCATCTTGTATTGCTTAGTTAACGACGGTAGCATTATAAGATGATCCCTCATGCACATGAATTTCAAGTCATAAAGTGTTCACCCTTAGTTAGCACCGTTGCTAAAGCTTGTTGTTTTGAAGCACCACGTGATGATGGGTGTGTTAGATTCCGCAAGTGTATACAACGTGAGCAAGACAGATTTGCTCAAGCGGAAGCTAAGGTTTGATCCTGACGAGCCTAGCATGTACAGACATGGTCTCGGAACACGGATCACCGAAAGGTAAAGCATGAATCATATAGTAGATATGATGAACATGTCGATTGTTCGCCATTGAAACTATATCAACTCTCGTGATGATCGGTGTTGATATGGTGGATTTGGTTCGTGTGATCACTAAAACAATGTGAGGGATATTGTTTTGAGTGGGAGTTCACCTAGATTAATTTAACTATTAATTAGAACTCAAATTGTCATAAACTTAGTCTAAACTATTGCAAATATGTTGTAGATCAATGGCGGCCCCTACCATCAATTTTAATGCATTCCTAGAGAAAGAAAAGTTGAAAAACAATGGAAGCAACTTCGCGGATTGGTTCCGCAATTTGAGGATTGTCCTCACAGCTGGTAATTTGACCTATGTGCTGGATGCACTGGTGACCCACCAGCCCATCTGCTACCAATGAAGTAAAGAATGTTTACCTCACTCGGAAGACTCAGTACTCCATAGTTCAGTGTGCTATCTTGTATGGTTTAGAATCGGAGCTTCAGAAAAGGTTTGAGAATTCAGACCCACATGATATTGTCCGTGATCTCAAATTGATCTTTGAGACTCACGCTGCAATTGAGAGCTATGAGGCTTCTCAAAAGTTCTTTAACCGCAAGATGGAAGAGGGCTCAAGTCAAGGTGAGCATGTGCTTAAGATGTGCAGGCGCAAACAAACTTCAAAGCTTGGGTATAGTGATTCCTAATGCTTTAGGGATTTATCGTGTCCTCCAATCACTACCACCAAGTTACAAGAACTTTGTGATGAACTACAATATGCAAAACATGAACAAGCAGTTGCCAGAACTGTTTGCTATGTTAAAATCTGTAGAAGTGGAGATCAAGAAAGAGCACCAAGTGTTGATGGTCAATAAGACCACAAAATTCAAGAAAGGCAAGTCTAAGCAAAAGGGACACTTCAAGAAGGGTGGTAAGAAAGTTACCGCCCCGACGAAGAAGACCAAGGCTGGACCTAAGCCTGATACTGAGTGCTTTTACTGCAAGGGAGAAGGTCACTGGAAGCGGAATTGCCCAAAGTACTTGGCGGATTTGAAGAACGACAACATCAAGAAGAAAGGTATATCCGATATACATGTTATTGATGTGTATATCACTAGTACTCGTAGTAGTGCCTGGGTATTTGATACTGGTTCGATTGCTCATATTTGTAACTCGAAACAGGTGTTGTAGAATAAACGGAAGCTAGCGAAGAACGAGGTGACGATGCGCGTGGGAAATGGATCAAAGGTCGATGTGATCGCGGTCGGCACACTACCCCTTCATCTACCATCGGGATTAGTTTTATACTTAAATAATTGTTATTTGGTGCCTGCGTTAAGCATGAACATTATATCGAGATCTTGTTTATTGCGAGACGGTTACTTGTTTAAATCCGAGAATAATGGTTGTTCAATTTATATGAGTAATATGTTTTATGCACATGCACCTTTGATAGATGGTCTATTCTTATTGAATCTCGATAGTGGAAATACACATATTAATAACATTGAGGCTAAACGTTTGAAATCGAGCGATAACTCGACCTATATGTGGCACTGTCGTCTTGGTCACATTGGAGTGAAGCGTATGAAGAAACTCCATTCCGATGGACTTCTTGAATCACTTGATTTCGAATCACTTGAAAGATGCGAAGCATGTCTTATGGGAAAAATGACTAAGACTCCATTTTCTGGTATGATGGAGCGAGCTACGGACTTATTGGAAATCATACATACCGATGTGTGTGGTCCAATGAGTGTAGCATCGCGCGGTGGTTATCGTTATGTTCTTACCTTCACGGATGACTTGAGTAGATATGGGTATATCTATTTCATGAAACATAAGTCCGAAACTTTCGAGAAGTTTAAGGAATTTCAAAGTGAGGTAGAGAATCAACGTAACAAGAAAATTAAATTTCTACGTTCTGATCGTGGAG
This sequence comes from Avena longiglumis, assembly GCA_030063025.1. Taxonomy (NCBI): domain Eukaryota; kingdom Viridiplantae; phylum Streptophyta; class Magnoliopsida; order Poales; family Poaceae; genus Avena; species Avena longiglumis. Next base: position 445,541,629 of record CP125974.1, on the reverse strand, counting down.
GTGAATATCTAAGTTACAATTTTGGCGAGCATTTGAAGAAATGCGGAATACTTTCACAATTGACACCGCCGGGAACACCACAACGTAATGGTGTGTCCGAACGTCGTAATCGAATTCTCTTAGATATGGTTCGTTCTATGATGTCACTTACAGATTTACCACTATCATTTTGGGGTTATGCATTAGAAACAGCCTCATTCACTTTAAATAGGGCACCATCTAAATCCGTTGAAACGACACCGTATGAATTATGGTTAGGGAAGAAACCTAAATTGTCGTTCCTTAAAGTTTGGGATTGCGAAGCCTATGTAAATAAGTTACGGCCGGACAAGCTTGAACCCAAAGCGGAGAAATGCGTCTTCATAGGATACCCGAAGGAAACTATTGGGTATACCTTCTATCATAGATCCGAGGGAAAAATCTTCGTTGCCAAGAATGGATCCTTTCTAGAGAAGGAATTATCTCAAAAGAAGTGACTGGAAGGAAAGTAGAACTCGACGAGGTTGTCGAACCTTCTCTCGAAATTGCGAGTAGCGTAGCACCGGAAGAAGTTCCTGTGGTGCCTACACCAATAAGAGAGGAAGCTAATGATGATGATCATGAAACTTCGGTTGTAGTTGCTACAGAGCCTCGCAGGTCAACGAGAACTCGTACCACTCCAGATTGGTATGATCCCATTATGAGTGTCATGTTGGTGGACAACACCGATGACCTGTGACATATGAGGAAGCGATGATGAGCCCAGATTCCAATAAATGGCAAGAATCCATGAAATCCGAGATTGGATCCATGTACGAAAACCAAGTATGGACTTTGGTGGACTTACCGGATGGCCGGAAGGCTGTCGAAAACAAATGGATTTTCAAGAAGAAAACAGATGCTGATGGTAATGTTACTTTCTATAAAGCTCGACTTGTCGCAAAAGGGTTTCGACAAATTCAAGGAGTTGACTACAATGAGACTTTCTCACCTGTAGCGAAGCTAAAGTCTGTGAGGATTATGTTAGCAATCGCTGCATATTATGATTATGAGATATGGCAGATGGATGTCAAAACAACATTCCTCAATGGAGATATTGATGAAGAGTTGTATATGATGCAACCCAAAGGTTTTGTCGATCCTAAAGATGCTAACAAGGTATGCAAACTTCAACGGTCCATCTATGGATTGAAGCAAGCATCCCGAAGTTGGAATCAACGTTTTGATAAGGTAATCAAAAGTTTTGGTTTTATACAAACTTATGGAGAAGCTTGTATTTACAAGAAAGAGAGTGGGATCTCTGTAGCATTCTTAATACTATATGTAGATGACATATTGTTGATTGGGAATGATGTAGACCTTCTTAATAGTGTCAAGGAATATTTGAATAATAGTTTTTCAATGAAGGATCTTGGCGAAGCAGCTTACATATTAGGCATAAATATTTATAGAGATAGATCGATACGCCTAATATCATTGTCACAAAGTACATATTTGGACAAAATTCTAAAGAGGTTTGGAATGTAAGATAGCAAGAAAGGGTTCTTGCCCATGTTTCCCAATACGACCTTGAGTAAAACTCAAAGTCCGACAACGGCAGAATATAGAGAAAGGATGAGTAAGACTCCCTATGCCTCAGCCATAGGATCTCTAATGTATGCCATGCTATGTACTAGACCCGACATTGCATATGCTGTTAGTTTAACTAGCAGATATCAAAGTGATCCAGGAGTGGATCATTGGACAGCGGTCAAAAACATCCTTAAGTACTTGAGAAGAACTAAGGATATGGTTCTTTCTTATGGAGGTGATGAACAACTCGTTGTTAATGGTTACACCGATGCTAGTTGGAACACCGATCCGGATGATTGTAAATCACAATCTGGATACGTATTTACTTTGAATGGTGCAACAGTTAGCTGGAGGAGTGCAAAGCAAAGCGTTGTGGCGAGATCTTCAACTGAATCGGAATACATGGCTGCTTCGGAGGCTTCACAAAAAGCTATATGGATGAAAGAGTTCATTACAGAGCTGGGTGTGGTTCCTAGTACGCTGGACCCAATGTCTATCTACTATGATAACATGGGCGCCATAGCGAATGCGCAAGAACCAAGGTCACACAAGAAGCTGAAGCACATCAAGCTACGTTTTCACGCTATTCGAGAACGTGTCCAAGATGGGGACATAAAGATTTGCAAAGTACACACAGATCTGAATGTGGCGGATCCGTTGACTAAACCTCTCCCGAGGGCAAAACATGACCAGCAAAGCGCCATTGGTGTTCGGTATATTACCATGTAATCTAGATTAGATGACTCTAGTGCAAGTGGGAGACTATTGGAGATATGCCCTAGAGGCAATAATAAATGTAGTTATTATTATATCTTTGTGTTTATGATAAATGTTTACATTCATGCTATAATAGTATTAACAAGGAAACATTAATACTTGTGTGATTTGTAAACTTAAATTGAAGTCCCTAGTAAAGCCTCTATATATTACTACCTTGTTGGTTAATAAATGATTATGGTTTCCCTATCATGAACATTGAGATGTTATTAACAACAAGATCATATCGTTAGGAGAATGGTATGGTGGACATACTCCTATAGATAAGCGTAGCATAAAGATCAAGTCATTTTAATAGTTCAATTGCTATATGCTTTCTGATACATAGTAACCTAATTCCTTCGACCATGATATCATGCATATCACCTTCACCGGAAGGATGCTTTGATGACATCAAACACCACACCGTAACTGGGTGGCTATAAAGGTGGCATTAAGTGTTCAGAAAGTATTGGTTGAGACACATGGATCAAGAGTGGGATTTGTCCATCCATATGACGGATAGATATACTCTGGGCCCTCTCGGTGAAATGTCATCCAATTATCTTGCAAGCATGTGACTGGCTCACAAGGGATCACATATCACGGGAACGAGAAAAGATTACTTATCAGTAACGAGGTTGAACTAGGTATGCAGAGATACCGACGATCATAACCTTGGATAAGTAAACTATCGTGAGACAAAGGGAAATTGTATCGTAAGTAAGCGGTTCATTAGATCGCAAAGTAATCGTAGAAATATGTGGGAGCCATATGAATTTCCAGATTCCTCTATTGGTTATTGTTCGCAGAAGTGTCTCGATCATGTCCGCATAATTCACGAACCGTAGGGAGACACACTTAAGGATTCGACGTTGTTTGAGTAGTTATGGAATGATGAGTAAGAGACCGAATGTTGTTCGGAGTCTCGGATGGGATCCAGGATATCACAAGGAGATCCGGAATGGTCCGGAGAATAAGATTCATATAAGGAAAGTCTTGTTTCGGGGTTGTAGAATGGTTCCGGTGTTTTCATCGGGAATGTTCTAGAAGGTTCCGGAATGTCAAGACTCGGGAGGAAGGGTACATGAATGTGTCATACCAAGTTGGAATGATTGCATCATGTACTAGGTGTCATCGTTGAACAAAATAAAGGGTTTAATCAAATCCTAGTTTGAAAAGTCAAACGCCAATTTGAAAAGTCAAACGACTATTTTGGAAGGTGGAGGGGAAGTAGGAAACCTACTTGGGGAGGAGTTCCTCCCCTCCACCGCCAGCCCCCTTGGGAAACCGAGTTGGGTAGGGACTCCCCTCCCCTGGCGCGGCCCCTCCACCTATATAAGGAGGGGCATGGCTGCCCCTCCTAGACCCAACACCTCCACCCGCAAACCCTAGCCCTAAGCCGCCGACCCTCCTGCAGCCGCCGCCGCCTAGCTAACCCTAGCCGCCGGCCAAGCCTCCTCCTTGGTGTGTCTAAACCCTAGATCGCCGAGGAGCTCTCTCATAGTCCACCATACTCGCTCCGGCTTAAGGCGAATCACTGCGAGATCTCCCCTCTACTTCAGGTACCACGCCGTTGTGCTGCCGGAATCACGAGGAGAGTGCTACAACCTCCGCTGCCTACTGGAACAAGGGAGAGGAAGGTCTTCGTCGAGTACCGAACGTGTGACCGACTGCGGGAGCGCTTCCGGAACGCAGCGCCGGAAGGATCGTCTACGCGATCTTGAGATCGGGAAGAGTACGACTACATCACCCACGCGCCGGAAGGGAGTCCTCCTACAAATCCTCCTCATGGTCGGCGGGTGGAGGTAGTAGTACTTCCACCCTAGGTAGGTTTCCTACTCTCCCTCCACCAAGCAAACTTCGGATTTGACTTTTTCAAATTGGCGTTTGACTTTCAAACTTGGATTTGATTTCTCTCTCCATATTGCCCAACCAAGTGACCTAGTACATGATGCAACCATTCCACATTGTCATGACACATCCATGTACCCTTCCCCTCCGGAGTGCCGGACCTTCCAGACCCTTCTAGAACATTCCTGGTGAAAACACCGGAATCTTTTCCGAACTTCGAAACAGGACTTTCCTTATAAGAATCTTATTCTCCGGACCATTCCGGATCTCCTCATGATATCCCGTATCCCATCCGAGACTCCGAACAACATTCGGTCTCTTACTCATCATTCCATAACTACTCAACAACATCGAATCCTGAAGTGTGTCTCCCTACGGTTCGTGAATTATGCGGACATGATCGAGACACTTCTCCGATCAATAACCAATAGAGGAATCTGGAAATTCATATGGCTCCCACATATTTCTACGATTACTTTGCGATCAAATGAACCACTTACATACAATACCAATTTCCCTTTGTCTCATGATAGTTTACTTATCCAAGGTTTTGATCGTCGGTATCTCTGCATACCTAGTTCAACCTCGTTACTGATAAGTACTCTTTTCTCGTTCCCGTGATATGTGATCCCTTGTGAGCCAGTCACATGCTTGCAATCTAATTGGATGACATTCCACCGAGAGGGCCCAGAGTATATCTATCCGTCATATGGATGGACAAATCACATTCTTGATCCATGTGCCTCAACCCATACTTTCTGAACACTCAATGCCACCTTTATAGCCACCCAGTTACGGTGTGATGTTTGATATCATCAAAGCATCCTTCCGATGATGGTGATTAACATGATCTCATGGTCGAAGGAATTAGGTTACTATGTATCAGAAAGCTTATAGCAAATGAACTATATTAAATGACTTGATCTTTATGCTACGCTTAACTATAGGAGTATGTCCATCACATCATTCTCCTAATGATATGACCCTGTTGTTAATAACATCTCTATGTTCATGATCAGGAAACCATGATCATACATTAACCAACAAGCTAGTTTAACAAGAGGTTTTACTAGGGACTCTTTTATGTTTACAAATCACACAATTATTAATGTTTCCGGTTAATAAAATTATAGCATGGTATGTAAACATTTATCATAGGTATGAAGATATGATCATAACCACTTTATTATTGCCTCTTGGGCATATCTCCAACAGTCTCCCACTTGTACTAGAGTCAATAATCTAGTTTCAAACCTTTGTGCATTCAACACCTATGGCTTTCCAGTGTTGTATTTACACGATTGCTAGTGGTCAACTGATCTCCGGATACGACACTTTCAGGTCCGTGTGTAATTGCATGTCTTTGCGTCTCTACGCATCACTCATTCTCTAATGAGATGGCTTTGTATAAATTTGGTACTTTGGTGAGACCTTTATGTTGGAATTATGCCCTAGAGGCAATAATAAAGATGTTATTATTATAATTATTGTTCATGATAAAGTTTATGTTCCATGCTAGAATTGTATTAAGCGGAAACTTTAATACTTGTGTGGTTTGTAAACAACACCGCGTCCGTAGTACGCCTCTATGGACTAGCTCATTGATCAATGATGGTTAAGGTTTCCTAACCATAGACATGAGTTGTCAATTGATAATGAGATCATATCATTGGGAGAATGATATGATGGATGACCAAACTAAGCGAAGCAATTAGATCGTTCATCGTGTTCATCTTTGCGAAGCTTTTCCTATGTCAAATATTGTATTCCTTAGACCATGAGATAATGCAACTCCTGCACCGGAAGAAAGCTTTGAGGTCATCAAACGTCATCCTATGAGAGGGTGATCATAAAGGTGTCTCTCGGTGATCGGAAAGTATCTGTTGGGTTGTATGTATCGAGATGGAATTTGTCCCTCCCAAGTCGGAGAGATATACTTGGGCCCACTTAATCGATATCAACACCGCTTGCAAGCATGTGGTTAAGGAGTTAATCACAAAGTGATATCGGATTACGGAACGAGTAAAGTACTTGCCGTGAACGACCGAACTAGGTATGACGGTGCGACGATCGAATCTCGGGCAAGTAAAATATCGCGACGAAGGGAATATATATATGGGATTGATTGAATCCTGGCATCGTGGTTCATCCGATATGATCATCGATGAATGTGTGGGAGTCAATATGGGTGCCTGACCTCATTGATTATTGATAGAAGATCATGTCTCGCATATTCTCGAACCCGAGGGTCACACACTTAACGATCTCGACGCTAGGATAGATTGGATAATTGGTTTATGAATTTTGCTCTGAGTCTCGGATGGGATCCGGACATCACGAGAGGTTCCGGAATGGTCCGGAGAATAAGATCCATATAAGGCAGTGCAGTTTTTGGAGTTCGGAATTGTTCCGGATTAATCGGTATTGTACCGAAAGCTTCTAGAACCTTCCGGAAGGGGACCAACGTGGCCCCACCTTCCGGGAGGGGTCATGGGCCTATGAGGGAGTGTCCTGTCGCATTGGGCCAGGGGCACAAGGCCCCATAGGGCCCAGCCGATTCTAGAGAGATTTGACTGCTTAAATCTCGGATAGAATTTCTAGATAAGGAGAGTTTAAATCGCTTAAACTAGAGATAGGATTTCTAGATAAGGGAGAGTTTAAATTGTTTAAACTAGAGATAGGCTTGGAGGAGGGCAGGGTTGGCGCCCCTCTATATATAGAGGTGGTGCCTCCCTACTACTACACACCTTCCTCCAAGCCCCAGCAGCCTTGCTACCTTCCTCTCTCCTCCCGATTGTTTGTAGGCGAAGCCTGCAGAAATTCTCCACCATATACACCACGCCGTCGTGTTGTAGATCCAATCTATCTCCACCATACTCGCTGGTCCGAGGAAGGAGGAGACGCCGAGGTCTTTGCAGTGTGCATCTCACGGAGGCACCGCCACTTGTGGTGCTAGATCGGATTGGATCGCGAGGAGGAGAAGCGAGTACGACTACATCACCCACGTTCCGACGAATGTTCCGCTGTGCGAATCTTCAAGGGTATGAAGATCTAATCCAATCGCTCTCGTTGTTTGCATCTCCTAGATTAGATCTTGGCTTTCCCTCTGTTTGCTCCATAGAAAATTTTGATTTACTATGCCGCGAAACCCTTCACTTTAGTTCTTTGGGGTTAAAACATGTTGATAATATTGTTGTACAATATATCTTCATAGTACCATCCCGCTGTGAACCACACCTAGTTTGATAACAAACTACTTGACACAAATGCCCTCTTTTGCTGCTATTATAGCAGTCATATACTTAGCCTTTTGTTGTAGTATCTGTCACAATATATTTACTTCGGAACTCATCCAAATCCATTATGGAACGTATTTTCCATTATATCGTGCCACCCTTAGTTTAGATTGAGATAAACTTAATTTGTACTTTGTGACAAAACTAGTATCAATGTAGTGCTTTTACAATGAACTAACCATCTATTTGTCACTTCTACAAAATAATATATTCTTAGTTCTTCCAAAAGATTCATAAGAATATCCTTAATATTGTCCAATGATCATCTTATGAATAATTCTGGTATATGCTCATAACATTTAGAGCATGGGACATATCTGGATTTGTACATATCACAGTATGATTGGTATAAATACTCTTTGTGATTTCATACATCAAGTATCAATCTATACTTGAATCTTTGTTTCACTTACCAAGTGTCAATACACTTGAATATATCATCAATATTGAACTTATTCAATCCTTTCTATGCGACTGTTGGAATTATGCCCTAGAGGAAATAATAAAGATGTTATTATTATAATTCTTGTTCATGATAATGTTTATATTCCATGCTAGAATTGTATTAAGCGGAAACTTTAATACTTATGTGGTTTGTGAACAACACCGTGTCCCTAGTACGCCTCTATGGACTAGCTCATTGATTAATGATGGTTAAGGTTTCCTAACCATGGACATGAGTTGTCAATTAATAATGAGATCATATCATTGGGGAATGATATGGTGGACAGACTCAAACTAAGCGGAGCAATTAGATCGTGTCATCGTGTTCGTCTTTGCGAAGCTTTTCTTATGTCAAATATTGTATTCCTTAGACCATGAGATAATACAACTCCCTGGTATCGGAAGAAAGCTTTGAGGTCATCAAACGTCATCCTATGAGAGGGTGATCATAAAGGTGTCTCGTGTGATCGGAAAGTATCTGTTGGGTTGTATGTATCGAGATGGGATTTGTCCTCCCAAGTCGGAGAGATATACTTGGGCCCACTCGTAATCGAGATCAACACCGCTTGCAAGCATGTGGTTAAGGAGTTAATCACAAAGTGATATCGGATTACGGAACCAGAAAGTACTTGCAGAACGAGATTGAACTAGGTATGACCAGTGCAATCGAATTTCGAGCAAGTAAAATATCGCGAGACAAAGGGAATATATATATGGGATTGATTGAATCCTGGCATCGCGGTTCATCCGATATGATCATCGATGAATGTGTGGGAGTCAATATGGGTTTCCTGCACTGCTGATTATTGATAGAAGATCATGTCTGCATATTCTCGAACCCGCAGGGTCACACACTTAACGTGTCTCGACGCTAGGATAGATTCGATAATTGGTTTATGAGTTTTTGTTCGGAGTCTCAGATGGGATCCGGGACATCACGAGAGGTTCCGGAGTGGTCTGGAGAATAAGATTCATATAAGGCAGTGCAGTTTTTGGAGTTCGGAATTGTTCCGGGTTAATCGGTATTGTATCGGAAGCTTCTAGAACCTTCCGGAAGGGGACCAACATGGACCATAGGGACCAGCCGGCCAAGGGGGTTTTAAACTCGAGATAGACCCTCTAGAAGGGGGGTTTCCTTGCCGCCCACTCCTTCTCCTTGGGGCCGCCGGTTTGGCTTGGGGGAGGGGGCTAGGGTTGCAGCCGCCCACCCCTCTATATAAAGAGGGCTGGGGGCGCACCACCCCCTCACACCTTCCCCTCCAACCCTAGCCGCCCTGCTGCCCTCCTCTCTCCCTCTTGACTGCTTGTAGGCGAAGCCCTGCTGCAGAAATTCTCCACCATATACACCACGCCGTCGTGTTGTAGATCCAATTCGTCTCTCCACCATACTTGCTGGTCCGAGGAAGGAGGATACGTCGAGGTGCTGCACGTGTGCATCTCACGGAGGCACCGCCACTTGTGGTGCTAGATCGGATCGGATCGCGAGGAGGAGAAGCGAGTACGACTACATCACCCACGTTCCGACGAACGTTCCGCTGTGCGAATCTTCAAGGGTATGAAGATCCAATCCAATCTCTCTCGTTGTTTGCATCTCCTAGATTAGATCTTGGCTTTCCCTCTGTAGAAAATTTTGATTTACTATGCCACGAAACCCTTCAGTGGTATCAGAGCTAGATCTATGCCTAGATGTGTTTCACGAGTAGAACGCAACATGGTTGTTGCGGGCGTTGATGTTTTCTGTTGCAAGCCTCTTGCTTGTGTTCTTCTTATGACGCGGGATAGTGAGATTGAAGCGGTCCAGGCCAACCTTACGCGGCGTCGTCATGAGACCGCTCCGCACTTGACGTGTGGCTTGTTCCACACATGCGGCGGTGGATGCCGTTTCTCTCACTATAGTTGTCATGGGATTAACACCGAGTTTGGCAACCATAATATCACCGTTGTGGCTTTCCGTAGGTAAGAATCGTTTAGCATCTACTCCCATAAGCCATAAAACATGCAACAACAAAGTAGAGGCGTCTAACTTGTTTTTGCAGGTGTTTTCGTGATATGGTATGGCCCAAGATGTGATGTATATAATGTATGCGATCATGTTTTGTAATGTTTCACGACTTGCATGTCGATGAGTACACAACCCAGGAGCCATATGGTTGTATTTATAATTGTGTATGACCGTGTGTCAACTTCTTATGCGCCATGTAATAGTTTCACTTTATCGCTAAGTAGTTAGCAATAGTTGTAGTTGCTATTCGTGGTGGAGGCAATCATGGTGGAGTGATGGAGATCATGCCAGAACGCACAAGATGGAGATCATTGCGCAAGATTGGCTATACCATGTCACATTAAAGTTATATGCATGTGATGTTTATCCTTTTATGTATCTTATTATGCTTAGATCGCGATGGTAGCATTATAAGATGATTCCTCACTTAAAGATCAAGATAAAAACTGTGTTCTCCCCAAGTATGCACCGTTGCGAAAGTTCGTCGTGTCCAAGCATCACGTGATGATCGGGTGCTATAGACTCTACGCTCACATACAACGGTGCAAGCCAGTTTTGCACATGCGAAATACTTGGGTCTAACTTGACGAGCCTAGCATGTATGCACATGGCCTCGAACACAAGAACCAAAGGTTAAGCATGAGTCATATGAATGATATGATCGACACTTTGTTGTCCACCATTGAAACCACATCTCTTCTCGTGAAGATCGGATTAGGTGTGGTGAATTTGGATCGTGTTCACTAAACAACTTGAGGGCTGTCGCATTTAGCGGAGTTCATCTAGTAATTTGATTAAGTTGAACTATTTATCATGAACATAGTCTAAGTTGTACTTGCAAATACTGTAGATCACATGGCCAAGTCCAACTTCAACTTCAACGTTTTTGTTGAGAAGGAACCGCTTAGAAACAATGGGTCTCACTTCACCAATTGGTTCCGCAATCTAAGAATCATTCTCTCTGGCAAAAGGACTATGTCCTTGGGAAAGCGTTAGGTGACCCCTCAAGCAATCGCTACTACCGATGAGAAAGCTATCTATCGGTCAGCAAAGATGATTATGGTGTGATTAAGAGCACCATGTTGTTTGCTATGGAACCGGAACTTCAAAATCGCTTTTGAAGACTATCCTGCCCTTTGAGATTCTCAAGAGCTGAAAACCATGTTTCGCACTCAGCCCATTCGAGAGATATGAGATCTCCGAGAAGTTCTTTAATCGCAAGATGGAGGAAGGGAGTTCCGTTAGTGAGCACGCCATTAAGATGACGGGCTACACTCAACGCTTGAGCAACCGGAATGCACGATTGAGGAGCTCAAGATTGACAGGTTCTCGCAATCACTCCTCCCAGCCTACAAAAGTTTTGTAGTGACTCATAATCGATTGGTTCCATCGACACGATCACCGAGCTCTTCGCAGTCAAGGTCACCAAGTGGACATCAAAAAGGATAATCATGTGTTGATGGTCAACAAGACCACCTTTAAGAAAGGTAAGGGAGCAAAGAAGCCCTTCAAGAAGGGAGGCGACAAGCGCAATGCCCCTGCTGAGAAGAAGCTTAGGTCTGGTCCCAAGCCAGACACTGAGTGCTTCTATTGCAAGGACAAGGGTCACTGGAAGCACAACTATCCGAAGTACATAGCGGACAAGAAGGATGGCACCATCAAAGGTATATTTGATATACATGTTATTGATGTTTTCCTTACTAGCCCTCATTGTAGTGCCTGTGTATTTGATACCGGTTCAGTTGCTAATATTTGTAACTCGAAACAGGAGCTACGGAATAGACGACGGCTTGCGAGGGATGAGGTGATGATGCGCGTTGGCAACGGATCAAGAGTTGATGTGATGGCCATCAGCACGCTCTCCTTAGTTTTACCTTCGAGATTAGTTTTAAACCTTAATAAATGTTATTATGTGCCTGCGTTGAGCATGAACATTATTTCTGGATCGTGTTTATTGCAAGACGGTTATTCATTTAAATCGGAGAATAATGGTTGTTCTATTTATATGAGTAACATCTTTTATGGTCATGCACCTCTTGTGAATGGTTTATTTCTTCTAAATCTCGAAAGGTATGAAACACACATCCATAACATTGAGGCTAAGAGATGCAAAGTAGATAGTGATAATACTACTTATTTGTGGCACTGTCGTCTAGGTCATATTGGTGTAAAGCGCATGAAGAAACTCCATTCTGATGGACTTTTGGAGTCTCTTGATTTTGAATCATCTGACACATGCGAACCATGCCTCATGGGCAAGATGATCAAAACCCCGTTCTCCGGTATGGTGGAGCGAGCAACGGACTTGTTGGAAATCATACATACCGATTTATGCGGACCGATGAGTGTTTCGACGCACGGTGGATATCGCTATTTTCTCACTTTTACCGATGACTTAAGTAGATATGGGTATATCTATTTAATGAAACATAAATCTGAAACATTTGAAAAGTTCAAGGAATTTCAGAATGAAGAGGAGAACCATCGTAACAGAAAGATTAAGTTTCTACGATCCGATCGTGGAGGTGAATATTTGAGTTATGATTTTCTCACGCATCTTAAAGCAAGCGGAATCGTTTCGCAACTCACGCCACGAACACCACACAAGAATGGTGTGTCTGAGCCGGAATCGAACCCTATTAGATATGGTCCGATCAATGATGTCTCTTCTTGATTTGCCGTTATCATTTTGGGGTTACGCAGAAACCGTTGCATTCACTTTAAATAGGGCTCAATCTAAATCCGCTGAGACGACACCGTATGAACTGTGGTTTGGTGCTAAACCTAAGTTGTGCTTTCTTAAAGTTTGGGGATGCGAAGCTTACGCCAAGAAGTTGATGCCGACAAGCTCGAACCCAAAGCGAGAAATGCGTCTTCATAGGATACCCTAAGGAAACTATTGGGTATACCTTCTATCACGTAACCGAAGGCAAAGTGTTTGTCGAAGAACGGTTCCTTTCTTGAGAAGGAGTTTCTCTCGAAAGAAGTGAGTGGGAGGAAAGTAGAGCTAGACGTGGTTATTGAACCTTCTCTTGAATTGGAGAGTAGCGCAAGACCGAAATTGTTCCAGCTACCGCACTAACGATAGAGGAAGCTAATGACAAGGATCATGAAGCTTGGACGATGTCGCATCGAACATCGCAGTCGACAAGGTCGCGTGCCCCTCCCGATTGGTACGGCAATTGTCTTGACTCTTGCTAGTACAAGACGGTGAACCTACGAACTATGAGGAAGTGATGATGAGGGACTCTGAGAAATGGCTAGAAGCCATGAAATCCGAATTGGGATCCATGAGCGAAAACCAAGTATGGACTTTGGTGGACCCTCCTAGCGACCGAAAGGCCGTTGAGTGCAAATGGATCTTCAAGAAGAAAACGGACACGGATGGTAATGTTACCATCTATAAAGCACGGCTTGTCGCGAAAGGTTTTCGACAAGTTCAAGGTGTTGACTACGATGAGACTTTCTCTCCCGTAGCGATGTTTAAGTCCATTCGGATTTTATTAGCAATTGCTGCGTTTCATGATTATGAAATATGGCAGATGGATGTCAAGACTGCGTTCCTCAATGGCAACATTGATGAAGACTTGCATATGATGCAACCCGAAGGTTTTGTCGATCCTAAGGATGCTAGTAAAGTATGCAAACTTCAGCGTTCCATTTATGGACTGAAGCAAGCATCTCAGAGTTGGAACCTTTGTTTTGATCAAGTGATCAAGAGCTTTGGATTTGTTCCAAATTGCTACGAAGCTTGTATCTACAAGAAAGTGAGTGGGAGTTCGGTGACGTTTCTGGTACTATATGTGGATGACATATTGATTATTGGAAATGACATCAACATGGTTAACGATGTGAAGAGTTATTTGAACAAGTGTTTTTTAATGAAAGACCTAGGTGAAGCTGCTTATATATTGGGCATCAAAATCTATAGAGATAGACAAAGACACCTGATAGCTTTAAGCCAGAGTACATACCTAGACAAAGTTCTGAAAAGGTTCAGAATGGATAAGGCAAAGAAAGGTTCAGTGCCTATGTTGTCAGGTAAGATATTGAGCAAGGCTCAGTGTCCAGCTACGGTAAATGATAGGGAAGCTATGAGCAAAGTGCCTTATGCCTCGGCCATAGGTTAGATCATGTATGCCATGTTGTGTACTAGACCAGATGTGTCCAATGCTCTTAGTTTGACGAGCAGGTATCAAAGTGATCCAGGAGTGGAACACTGGACAGCCGTGAAGAACATCCTAAAGTACCTAAATAGGACTAAAGAAATGTTCTTAGTCTATGGGGGTGATGAACAACTCGTCGTAAAAGATTACGTCGATGCTAGTTTTGACACCGACAAGGATGATTCTAAATCTCAAACAGGATACGTTTATATTTTGAATGGAGGAGCTGTGAGCTAGAGAAGCTGCAAGCAAAGCGTGATTGCGGGATCTACAGTAGAAGTGAAATACATGGCTGCTGCAGAAGCGTCAAGTGAAGGAGTTTGGATCAGGAACTTCATCACTGAGCTTGGTGTGGTTCCAAGTGCATTGGACCAACTGGAGATATTGTGTGACAAGACTAGCGCCATAGCACTCGCTAAGGAACCAAGATATCATCCAAAGACCAAGCATATCAACCACAAGTTTCATATAATCCGAGAATATATAGCAGATGGAGATCTGAATATTAGCAACGTACATATAGATCTGAATGTCGTAGATCCATTGACTAAACCTCTTCCACGTGTAAAACATGATCAGCACCTCAGTGCCATGGGTGTGAGATTGTTGCCAGATGTAAACTAGATTATTGACTCTAGTGCAAGTGGGAGACTGTTGGAATTATGCCCTAGAGGCAATAATAAAGATGTTATTATTATAATTCTTCTTCATGATAATGTTTATATTCCATGCTAGAATTGTATTAAGCGGAAACTTTAATACTTGTGTGGTTTGTGAACAACACCGTGTACCTAGTACGCCTCTATGGACTAGCTCATTGATTAATGATGGTTAAGGTTTCCTAACCATGGACATGAGTTGTCAATTAATAATGAGATCATATCATTGGGGAATGATATGGTGGATGACCAAACTAAGCGAAGCAATTAGATCGTGTCATCGTGTTCGTCTTTTGAAGCTTTTCTTATGTCAAATATTGTATTCCTTAGACCATGAGATAATACAACTCCCTGGTATCGGAAGAAAGCTTTGAGGTCATCAAACGTCATCCTATGAGAGGGTGATCATAAAGGTGTCTCTCGTGATCGGAAAGTATCTGGGTTGTATGTATCGAGATGGGATTTATCCCTCCCAAGTCGGAGAGATATACTTGGGCCCACTCGTAATCGATATCAACACCGCTTGCAAGCATGTGGTTAAGGAGTTAATCACAAAGTGATATCGGATTACGAACGAGTAAAGTACTTTTGTAAACGAGATTGAACTAGGTATGACCGCGACGATCGAATCTCGGGCAAGTAAAATATCGCGAGACGAAGGGAATATATATATGGGATTGATTGAATCCTGGCATCGTGGTTCATCCGATATGATCATCGATGAATGTGTGGGAGTCAATATGGGTTTCCAGACCCCGCTGTTGATTATTGATAGAAGATCATGTCTGGATATTCTCGAACCCGCAGGGTCACAAACTTAATGTGTCTTGACGCTAGGATAGATTGGATAATTGGTTTATGAGTTTTTGTTCGGAGTCTCGGATGGGATCCGGGACATCACGAGAGGTTCCAGAGTGGTCCGGAGAATAGGATTCATATAAGGCAGTGCAGTTTTTGGAGTTCGGAATTGTTCCGGGTTATTCGGTATTGTACCAGAAGCTTCTAGAATCTTCCGGAAGGGGACCAACGTGGCCCCACCTTCCGGGAGGGGGCATGGGCCTATGAGGGAGTGCCCTGTCCGCATTGGGCCAGGGGCACAAGGCCCCATAGGGCCCAGCCGGCCAAGGGGGTTTTAAACTCG
Source organism: Avena longiglumis (assembly GCA_030063025.1). Classification (NCBI taxonomy): domain Eukaryota; kingdom Viridiplantae; phylum Streptophyta; class Magnoliopsida; order Poales; family Poaceae; genus Avena; species Avena longiglumis. The sequence goes on along the minus strand of CP125974.1, from coordinate 445,525,760 downwards.
AGATAGACCTTCTAGAAGGGGGTTTCCTTGCCCCCCACTCCTTCTCCTTGGGGCCGCCGGTTTGGCTTGGGGGAGGGGGCTAGGGTTGCAGCCGCCCACCCCTCTATATAAAGAGGGCTGGGGCACACCACCCCCTCACACCTTCCCCTCCAACCCTAGCCGCCCTGCTGCCCTCCTCTCTCCCTCCCGACTGCTTGTAGGCGAAGCCCTGCTGCAGAAATTCTCCACCATATACACCACGCCGTCGTGTTGTAGATCCAACCCGTCTCTCCACCATACTTGCTGGTCCGAGGAAGGAGGAGACGTCGAGGTGCTGCACGTGTGCATATCACGGAGGCACCGCCACTTGTGGTGCTAGATCGGATTGGATCGCGAGGAGGAGAAGCGAGTACGACTACATCACCCACGTTCCGATTAACGCTCAACAGGCGAATCTTCAAGGGTATGAAGATCTAATCCAATCTCTCTCGTTGTTTGCATCTCCTAGATTAGATCTTGGCTTTCCCTCTGTTCGCATCCGTAGAAAATTTTGATTTACTATGCCGCGAAACACTTCAGCGACAAGAACCTTTCTTGCAGTTTCTATATTGAACTCATTCAATACATCATCTATGTACTTTCGGCACAACCATATTAGCGTCTATTGATTCCAAATATTTGGGTTTTGCCTAAGTCTTTCATCGGGATGAAATTCTTAATATGTGTTAAAAGATACATCATTTCCAATCAACAATATGTCTTCCACATAATGTATTAGAAATATGTCTTAGCGCTCCCACTTAATTTCTTGCAAATGCAAGCATCTTCATCGTCTCTGATGAATTTAAACTCTTTTAACAATTTCATCATGGTGAAGATTCCAACTCCGTGATGCTCACTTCAACCATTGAAGTTTGCATATGCTTTTAGCATCCTTTGAATTTAACAGAACCCTTTGGGCCGTGTTATGTACACGTCCTAGGCAACAATTCTATTAGAAGAACTTTTTTTGTTTATTCAACTACCACATAACAAAATTATATGTAGTGGTTGCTACTTTAATCCGTCTAGACTAAATATCGCTTAATGAAAGATCAGATCTTGTCATAGTCAACTCTTTGAACATTGATGTGAATTCTTTCCCAACATGTCGACTATTTCATAGATGTGAAACATCCATGTCTATTTCTTTATAGATCCAAACACGACTGTAAGGTCTTACACCTTTCTCGAGGGTACTTCAAGTTCAAATCTTGATTTCTCGTGTATGGAACTATCACGAATTTTATGGCTTCAAGCCATTTTATGGAGTCAGGGCCCATCATCGCTTCTTTGCATATAGTCCGTTCATTATTCTCAAATAATAATTCAACCCTCAAATCTTGGTATTTGATTGTTTACCCGACCTACTTGGTTCAATAGAAACTTTGACCTCTGTAACCACAACTTTTGGGGAACGTGAGCCATGAGCATTATTGCTTCCTCCGGAACACTTTCCGGCGCTGCGCAACTTTGCACATATAGCTAAGGTTCTTTTAACCTTATCAAAGTTCTATTGTACTCCCACTTATCTTATCACGAAAAATTCCTTCTCAAAGAAACTTGACGTTCTAAGTTGTAGGGTTCGCAGCATAGAAACCAAAAATTTTCCTACGATGTGAACTATATACCAAGATCTATCTACTAGATACAAACAACGGGTGGATGTATATCCGTAGAGAACATACCCTTGAAGACCGACAAAGCTTAACGAGTTCAACTCGTGGTTGATGTAGACGATCTCTTGCCGATCTCAAGATCGAGAGGAAGTCCTAGCGCCGCAAATCAGCAGCGCATCCGTGCTCGCACACACGTTCGAGGCACCGAGCAACCTCCGCCTCCTTGCTCCAGCGATGCAGCGGAAGCACAACTCTTTCTTGCCGAATAGCCACCGGGAACATGTATCTCGCTAGTCCGAGACCATGGGAATAAATTCTAGAGGGGGAGAGAGATCCTTCACGAGGAGGTGTGAGAGACAAGTGAGGAGGGGGGCTCCTTTTATAGGAGGAGGGGGCACCCAAGGGGGTGGCCGCCATGGGGCTGCCCTCCCTCCTTCATTCATGTGGGTGGACACTCCACTCACAAAATGCCCTTTAAAATCCCTCCACTCAAAGTCCACTCAAATTCCCATTAAATTTCCACCAAATTTAATGCAAACTCTCATTAAATAAAACTCTTTTATTTTATTCAGAATTTTGTCAATTACTTTAATGACAAACATTCACAAATAACCCCTTGCTAGAATTCTATTTCACATGCATAACCACTTTATGCAATTTCACCCAAAAACTGCTTTGGTATCTAGTGAAATAAATTCCTGCGCTTGTTCATTCTTTCGGCATGAAACATTTGCTCCAATTAGATGTCGGTGTCTCTTAAGTGTGTCGCCATACGGTTCATGAATAATGCGGACATGATCGAGACCCCTCTCGGATCAATAATCAGAAGCGGGATCTGGAGACCCATACTGACTCCCACACATTCAACGATGACTTTCTTGTGATCGTCGGAACCTTTGACGCTAGTATCTTAATCACTTTGTTTCATGATATATTACATGTCCGAGATTCGATCATCGGTATCTCCATACCTAGTTTGATCTCGTTACCGACATGCACTCTTTTCTCGTTCCTGTGATATAACATTCTAGTGATCAAAACACTTTCTTGCAAGCTAATCAATGTGATATCACCGAGAGGGCCCAGAGTATATCTATCCGTCATCGGGATGAACAAATTCCACTCTCGATCCATGAGCCTCAACATAACACTTTTAGTTCTGAATCCATCTTTATAATCACCCTGTTACGGTGTGACGTTTGATGTTATCAAGAAACTCTTCCGGTGTTAGTGATTTACATGATCTCATGGTCTAAGGATTAAGATCACTTCGTAAGTTGTTATAGAAATATAAACTCAATGACTTTGATCGTAATGCTATACTTCAGATGAATGTTCATCACACCATTGCACTAATGTTGTGATCCCGTTATTAACAACATCCAATGTCCATGATCAGGAAACCTTGATCATCTTGTTAATCAACGAGCTAGTTTATGAGAGAGGCATAACTAGGAACTTTCTGTTTGTTTATTAAACACACATGTATTAATGTTTCCGTATTAATACAATTATAGCATGCAAAATAAACATCTATCATATACTTGGAATACACATAATAAACACTTTATTATTGCCTCTCAGGGCATATTCCCTTCAGTCTCCCACTTGCACTAGAGACAATAATCTAGTTACATAGTGATAAATCTAACACCCATTGAGTTCGTGTTGATCATGTTTTGCTCTAGGGAGAGTTTTAGTCAATGGATCCGCTATATTGAGATCCGTATGTACTTTACAATCTTATATCTCCATCCTTGACATGCTCGGATGGAGTGAAACCGCGCTTAATATGCTTGGAATGCTTGTGAGACCTTGGCTCTTTGGCATTGGTAATGGCACCATTGTTGTCACAATAGATCACCATTGGGTCCAACGTTTGCCACCACTCCTAGTTCGGATATGAACTCCTTCATCCAAATCGCTTCTGAGCCGCTCAAGCAAAGAACATATTCGGCCTCCGTTGTTGATCCCGCTACCACAGTTGTTTGGAGCTCCTCCAACTAACCGCCAGCCATTCATGAGAAATACGATCCGGATTGAGACTTAGAGTCATCCGGATCGGTGTCAAAGCTAGCGACATAACACTTAGCGACGAGCTCTTCTTCACCTCAGATACAAGAAACATATCCTTAGTTCTTCATAAGTACTTAAGGATATTCTTGACCGCTATCCATGTTAGAACCGGATCCGATTGGTACCTACTAGTCAAACTAATAGCATGTGCCACATCCGGTCTTGTACATAGCATGGCGACATTATAGAGCCTATGGTCGAAGCATAGGGACTTTGTCCATTATCTCTTTCTTCTGCAAGCCGGACTTTGAGTCTTACTCAATGTCTTGCCTTGCAACATAGGTAAGAACCCTTCTTACTTCCGTCCATTTTAAACTTCTTTAAAATCTTATCAAGGTATGTACTTTATGATAGCCTATTAGGCGCCTAGATCTATCTCTATAGATCTTTATGCCTAATATGTATGACGCTCACCTAGGTCCTTCATTGAAAATTTGTCGTTAGATAACTTTTAACACTGTTTAAAAGATCTATATCATTTCCGATCAATAATATGTCATCCACATATAATATCAGAAATTCCACATTGCTCCCACTCACTTTCTTGTAAATACAAGCTTCTCCATAAGTTTGGACAAATCCAAAACTCTTTGATCACCTCATCAAAGCGGAGATTCCAACTTCGTGATGCTTTCTTCAATCCATAGATGGATCGCTGAAGCTTGCACACCTTGATAGCATCCTTAGGATCGACAAAACCCTTTGGTTGTATCATATACAACTCTTCTTCAATATTACCATTTAGAAACGCGGTTTTGACATCCATCTGCCATATCTCATAATCGAAATATGCAGCAATTGCTAACATAATCCTAACTGACTTTAGCATCGCTACGGGAGAGAAAGTCTCATCGTAGTCAACTCCTTGAATTTGTCGAAACCCCTTTGTGACAAGTCGAGCTTTATAGACGGTCACATTACCATCATCATCAGTTTTCCTTTTGAAAATCCATTTGTTCTCCACGGCCTTTCGGTCGTGAGGTAATTCCACCAAGTTCCAAACTTGATTTTCATACATGGATTCCATCTCGGATTTCATGGCTTCTCAACATTTGTTGGCAACCGGGCTCATCTTCTCATCTTCATACGTCGCAGGTCATCATTTTCATCAACCATGAAATTCATGATCGATTTCCGTGACAGTTCGGGAGCTACGCGTCTGCTTGACTCGCGAGGTTAGGTAGTACTCTCCGGAGTTTCATGATCATTATCATTAGTTCCTCTTCAACAGTGGAGCCAACTCGAACAACTTCCGCAAGCGCTACTTGCCATACTTTGAAGAGAAGGTTCCACAACCTCTTCGAGTTCTACCTTCCGACTACTCACACCTTTCATGAAACTCTTTCTAGAAAGGATCCATTCTGGCAACAAAAACCTTGCCCTCGGATTCGTGATAGAAGGAATACCCAATAGTTTCTTTAGGGTATCCTATGAAGACGATTTTTCCGCTTTGGGTTCGAGTTTATCCGGAAGTTTCTTCACACAAACATCGCATCCCCAAACTTTAAGAAATGATGCCTTAGGTTTGTTTCAAACCACAATTCATACGGTGTCTTTTCAACGGATTTAGATGGTGCCCGATTTAAAGTGAATGCAGCTTTCTAGTGCATAACCCCAAAATGACAACGGCAAGTCCATCGAGACATCATAGATCGAACCATATCTAATAAAGTACGATTGACGTTCCGACACACCATTTCATTGTGGTGTTCCGCAGTGTGAGTTGTGAAACAATTCCACACTCTTTCATGTGAGTTCTAAACTCAGAACTTAGATACTCACCTCCACTCGGACCGTAGAAATTTGATCTTTCTATTACGATGATTTTCCACTTCATTCGAAATTCCTTGAACTTTTCAAAGGTTTCACTTGTGTTTCATCAAGTAGATATAACCGTATCTACTCAAATCATCCGTGAAAATAACAAAATAAAGATATCCACCTCGGCCGACACACTCATTGGACCACATACATCGAATGTATGATTTCCAATAAATGCGCCTGCTCCATTGAACCGAAAACGGCGTTCTAGTAATCTTGCCCATAAGGCATGGCTCACATGTATCAAATGATTCATAATCAAGTGATTCCAAAAGTCCATCCGAATGGAGCTTCTTCATGCTTAACGCCAATATGACCTAGACGGCACATATATGCGGATATATCATCATTAAGTTTAACTTTTAGCATCAACATTATGAATATGTGTAACATTATCATCGAGATCTAATAGAAATAAACCATTCATCATCGGTGCATGACCATAAAAGATTTCATTCATATAAATGGAACAACCATTGTTCTCGGATTTAATGAATAACCACTTCGCATCAAACACGATCCAGATACAATGTTCATGCTCGGTCGGGCACCAGATAACATTTATTCAAGTTTATAACTAATCCCGACGGCAAGTGGAGAGGCAGGCTGACGACGATCACATCAACGCTTGATCCATTGCCGACACGCATTTTGACCTCACCCTTGCTAGCGGTCGCTTGTTCCGCACCGATTCGAGTTACAAATATTAGCAACGAACCGGTATCAAATACCTGTGTGCTCTGCGAGCACTAGTCAAGTACACATCAATAACATGTATATCATATATACCTTTGTTTGCCTTGTCGGCCTTCTTGTCCGCCAGATACTTGGGGCGATTATGCCCAAAGGGATCCCTTACAATATTAGCACTCGGAATCAGACTTAGGTCCAACTCGGGGTTTCTTTTCAGCGCTGCAACAGCTTGCCGCCCTTTCCTTCCGCTTTCCTTCTTGTCTTTCTTGAAACCAGTGTTCCTATTGATCATCAACACTTGATGTTTTTTTGATCTCCACTTCAGCTTTTAAGCATTGACAGAAGCTCGGGGAGAGACTTCTTCATGCCTTGCATATTATAGTTCATCACGAAGCTCTTATAGCTAGGTGGCAGAGACTGCAGAACACGATGGATGCCTAAGTCAATGGGAATCGATATTCCCAAGGACACAAGCTTATCGGCGTAACCCGACGTCTTGAGTACATGCTCACTAATGGAGCTGTGCTCTTCCATCATGCAGCTAAAGAACTTTTCTGAAGCGTTGTAGCTCTCTACAACAGCATGTGTGTCGAAAATCATTTTCAACTCACCCATTGTATCAAATGCATTGCCGTTTTTGAAACGCTTTCGAAGTTCCGGCTCTAGCCCATACAATATGCTGCAATGAACTAAGTTGTGGTCCTCCTGACGAGTCTGATAGACATTCTTCTCCTCGTCAGGGGCATCATCTAAAGGTGGGGGGCCTAACGGCGCTTGTAGCACATATTGCTTTTGTGCAGCAGAGAGGAGAATCCTCAAATTCATGGCCCATTCGGTAAAGTTGCTACCATTCGTTGCTAGTTTCTCTTTCTCCATGAACACATTGAAATTAAAAGCGGGTGGTGCCATCTACAACAGAATTTGTAAAGTTTAGACTAAGTGTATGATAGATTGAGTTCAAATAATCTATATTACGAATGAACTCCCACTCAAAAACGACATCCCTCGTGCCTTTTTAGTGATTACATGAACCAAATCCAGTACACCAAGTCCGAACATCACGTGAGTTGGTATAGCTTCAAAGGCGAGCATCAAATGGGCATCATATCAACTATATGACTCATGCTTAACCTTTCGGTCCGTGTTCCGAGGCCATGTCTGTACATGCTAGGCTCGCCAAGTTAGAACCTTAGTATTCGCGTGTGTAACTGTTTTACACCCGAAATATGGTCGTGGATCCAAGAACACCCGATCATCACGTGATGTCTTGGAGCGACGAAAACATAATCGGTGCATACTAAAGGAAGAACACATTCTTATCTTGATATTTAAATGAGGGATCATCTTATTATGCTAACAAAGCGCTAAACAAGCAATATAAGATGCTATCAAAACATCATATGTTTATTAGTGAAATGATATGGTTCCCGCAGATGATCTCTATCATGTGCATCGTGGTATGATCACTACCATACCTATATGTGTAAATCCAAGGTCTATGGATTTTACACGCTATGTGTGTTGTAAGAGTATCATCTCATACTTCTACTTACAACACTACCATATCATAACACTAGCCCAGCAAAAAATCTAAACTAGACGCCTCTAATTTATCCATTGCAAGTTTTACGTGGCTTAGGGCTTTCGAGATAGAACCGTTCTTACCTACGAACATGAACCACAACGAGGATAATCAAATTGTTGACAACTCGCTTGCAAAATAGATATTGACTATAGTAGGAGAGAGACACCGCTAGCCACTTATGCAAACTAGTTGCATGTCAAGCGTGGAACAGTCTCATGTGCGAGGACATGTAAAGTTTGTCCGGCCGCTTCATCCCACTATGCCACCAATATCCAAAATTACAACAAAGGAGCAACAACATGATCATCATCGCCCACATACTCATATGTGTACTACTGGTAAAGTATCTACGCATAGATCCGGCTCGATACCCGTAGGGTTCGCAGCATAGAAAACAAAAAATTTCCTACGATGTGAACTATATACCAAGATCTATCTACTAGATACAAACAATGGGTGGATGTATATCTGTAGAGAACATACCCTTGAAGACCGACAAAGCTTAACGAGTTCAACTCGTGGTTGATGTAGACGATCTCTTGCCGATCTCAAGATCGAGAGGAAGTCCTAGCGCCGCAAATCAGCAGCGCATCCATGATCGCACACACGTTCGAGGCACCGAGCAACCTCCGCCTCCTCGCTCCACCGATGCAGCGGAAGCACAACTCTTTCTTGACGAATAGCCACCGGGAACATGTATCTCGCTAGTCCGAGACCATGGGAATAAATTCTAGAGGGGGAGAGAGATCCTTCACGAGGAGGTGTGAGAGACAAGTGAGGAGGGGGGCTCCTTTTATAGGAGGAGGGGGAACCCAAGGGGGTGGCCGCCGGCCATGGGGGCTGCCCACTCCCCTCCTTCATTCATGTGGGTGGACACTCCACTCACAAAATGCCCTTTAAAATCCCTCCACTCAAAAGTCCACTCAAATTCCCATTAAATTTCCACCAAATTTAATGCAAACTCTCATTAAGTAAAACTCTTTTATTTTATTCAGAATTTTGTCAATTACTTTAATGACAAACATTCACAAATAACCCCTTGCTAGAATTCTATTTCACATGCATAACCACTTTATGCAATTTCACCCGAAAACCTGTTTCGGTATCTAGTGAAATAAATTCCTGCGCTTGTTCATTCTTTTGGCATGAAACATTTGCTCCAATTGGATGTCGGTGTCTCTTAAGTGTGTCACCCTACAGTTCGTGAATAATGCGGACATGATCGAGACCCTCTCGATCAATAATCAAAAGCGGATCTGAGACCCATCGACCCCACACATTCAACGATGACTTTCTTGTGATCGTCGGAACCTTTTACGCTAGTATCTTAATCCCTTTGTTTCACGATATATTACATGTCCGAGATTCGATCATCGGTATCTCCATACCTAGTTTGATCTCGTTACCGACATGCACTCTTTTCTCGTTCCTATGATATAACATTCTAGTGATCAAATCACTTGCTTGCAAGCTAATCAATGTGATATCACCGAGAGGGCCCAGAGTATATCTATCCGTCATCGGGATGAACAAATTCCACTCTCGATCCATGAGCCTCAACATAACACTTTATTAGTTTTGAATCCATATTTATAATTACCCTGTTACGTTGTGACGTTTGATGTTATCAAGAAACTCTTCCGGTGTTAGTGATTTACATGATCTCATGGTCTAAGGATTAGGATCACTTCGTAAGTTGTTATAGCAATATAAACTCAATGACTTTGATCGTAATGCTATACTTCGGATGAATGTTCATCACACCATTACACTAATGTTGTGATCCCGTTATTAACAACATCCAATGTCCATGATCAGGAAACCTTGATCATCTTGTTAATCAACGAGCTAGTTTATGAGAGAGGAATAACTAGGAACTTTCTGTTTGTTTATTAAACACACATTTATTAACGTTTCCGTTAATACAATTATAGCATGCAAAATAAACAGCTATCATATACTTGGAATACACATAATAAACACTTTATTATTGCCTCTCAGGGCATATTCCCTTCATAAGTGACAAAGACTTTTTTCTCCGATGTTATGGAGGAATTCTTAACAGTTATTCGAAAATAACATACAAAGACAGGTTCATCCGACTTTGGTTGCAAAAATCTTTCTTATGCATAGCATACCAATGTTTAAGAAAGGACAACTTGGGTTTTATCCCAAACCATAACTTTAGATGGTGTCATTTCAACGGATTATGATGGAGCTCTTTTCAGTGGAAAAACGGTAGTCTCTAAAGCTTTTAATCTTTAAAATATAATGACAGTTTTATGAATTACACCTTTGATCTTACCATGTCAAACAAGGTTTAATTACATATCTCGAATGCTCCATACTCTTATGGTGTTTCGAGAAATGCAAATCCACGGAACGATTCCTTAAATATTAGGTATTATGCTAAACTTGTAACTGAAATATCTTCCTTTATGATCTTATCATAAACTATTTATATTCTTGTTAAAACAATTTTGCACTTCATCTTGAAAGTCTTTGAACTTTTCAAATGTTTCATACTTCATCCTTATTAAGTAAATATTCATATATTCACGCAATTTTTTCGGAGAAAGCATATGAATTTGAAATTCATCGCTCTTGACTACACATAATGGACTTCATACAACAATATGTACAAGTTCCAGTAAGCTAGTCATTCGTTCCCTTTTGGCCTATGAAGAAGTTTTAATTATCTTTAGGAAAGTTCCACAAGTGTCATTTGATCAAAATATCAAAAGACTCCAAAATTCCATCCACATGGAGTTTCTTCATGTTTTCTTTCCAATATAATTTAAACGGCGATGTCACTTCCTAAGTGATCTTTCTTATCAATTGTCTTTCGACATTTTTAGCAATTGTTTTATGGATGTGATTTATCCAACGAGATTTGTAAACCATCCATCATTTATGGATTACGGCAATTAATTAAACAACCCTTTTGTTCTCATAATACCTGATAAAACAAATCTTGAAGGCAAGCTTTGATGTTAACGAGAAACACATCAACACTTTATTTGTTCTCGATGCACATTATCACATATTCTCTTGCTAGTTACTTAGGCCATTGTAGTTCATGAATTGTGTTGTTTCGTATGACGATTCACACCAACAAATTCAGTATCAAATACTTAAGAACCACATTGTTTAATAAGCAAAGAATATAGACATAACATGTATATCATCTATATACCTAAGCTGAACAATTCTAGTCTTTTCTTTTCTGCCATATATTTCTGAGATTCTCTTTTAGTATTTCCTTTTCTGTTTGAAAGAATCTATCAACATCAATAGTGGAGTCATACATATGACACATAGTCCAAAGCGTGTATAATTAAATACCAATGTCTTTGGACTTGCACTTTGAAGTATATCACCATCATCAAATGTTTGGTGTGCTTTCAAATTCCATTCTTTAGTAATCTCTTGGTGTAGTAAATATTTTACCTACATCAAATATTCACCCTTATCATGGAATTGTTCATGATCAAGCTACTTTAGCTTATTGCGGTGAATCACGAGTATAATGTTGCTCTCCAAAACCTTTTGGAGGATTAGGACAACTAGTGTCTCCAACCTTTTGTAAATTCTCATCAAATATGAGAACATAAACTTTGCCATATTATACTCTATCATGTTGTAACCAAAACATCATTTCAGATATCGCAATATCTTCCATACATGATGGTTTCTGAAACAACTCTTTCAACTCTTAGATTACCTTGATATTGAAACTATCTTTCGAATATCAAGAATCATGGAGATAAACATGATACTTATATACTAACACTGGAATTTTCACTCTTGATTTAATACCAACTATCAAACTTCTCGGAGTAACCGGAACTTACTGAAAGTTTGCAATAGGACTTTTAAACTTTTAGATTAACACTTCAAAACAATACGATACCAGTTCGTAAAGTAACTAACCAGAATTCTATAGTTCTGTCATCTCAATTATAACTAAGCGCAAGGTGATAAACGGATGCCAATGACTACAACAACTATGCAAATTCACTTCGATTTAATTTATGATAAATAGTGTTCCAACTTTTAATCATATTGCTGTTGAACTCCCACACAAAACAACATCCCTCACATTGTTTTAGTGATCACACGAACCAAATCCACCACATCAAAACCAATCATCACGAGAGTTGATGTAGCTTCAATGGCGAACAATCAACATGTTCATCATATCTACTATATGACTCATGCTTTACCTTTCGGTGATCCGTGTTCCGAGACCATGTCTGTACATGCTAGGCTCGTCAAGATCAAACCTTAGCTTCCGCATGAGAAAATCTGGCTTGCTCACGTTGTATACACTCGCAGAATCTAACACACCCGATCATCACGTGGTGCTTCGAAACAATGGCTTTAGCAACGATGCTTACTAAGGACGAACACTCTATAACTTGATATTTTGTGAGAGGGATCATCTTATAATGCTACCGTTGTGATCTAAGAAATACAAGATGCATAAAAGGATTAACATCACATGCAATTCATAATATGTGATATGATATGGCCTTTCTTCTTGTGCTTCCGATCTCCATCTTCAAGCACGAACATGATCTCCATCATCACCGGTGTGGCGTCAAGGTCAATGGTACCGCTTCATGGTTGTCGTCCACTAGCATCAACTATTACAACTTGTTTGAATAGACATGCAGGTCTTAATGGAATTTAAAGGACAAACATATGGCTCCTGCCGGTTGCCAACTTACAATAAGGGACATTGCATACATCATATATAATCACAATCATGGCCATATCACATCACAACACACCCTTGCAAAACAAAGTTAGATGCCTCTATTTTTCTTTGCATGTTTTACGTGGTTTGGGTTTTCAATAAGTGTCTTTCTAACTTACGAACAAGAACCACACCGTTGATGTTTGAACTATAAAGTGCCCATTGTAAATTGAATCTTCACTATGATGGGAGAGACAGACACCCGCAAAGCCACTTATGCAATACAAGTTGCATGTCGAGCGTGGAGCAAGTCTCATGAACGATGTCATGTAAGGTTAGCCCCGGGCCGCTTCATCCCACCATACCGCAAGATGCAAAGTACACAAGAAGTAATTGATAATAAAAGCACCACCGCCCACAATTACCATTGTGTTGTACTCGTGCAACAGATCTACATCTGGACACGGCTCTGATACCACTGAAGGGTTCGTAGCATGAAAAACAAAAAATTTCTACTGCATGCACACAAACAAGCCAAGATCTATCTACTAGATTGTAGCAACGAGTCAATAGAAGAACTCACCCTCGAAGATTCCAAAGCGGTTAACGAGAGAAGATTCTCGTGGGTGATGTAGTCGTACACTTGCCGATCTCAAGATCGCGTAGATGATCCTCCGCCATGGCTCCTATAGCTTCCACATCCGTCACACGCCTGCATTTGATGAAGACCTTCCTCTCCCTTGTTCTAGCAGGCAGCGGAGGTTGTAGCACTCTCCTCGTGATTCCGGCAGCACGACGGCGTGGTTTCGAAAGTAGAGGGGAGATCTCGCAGGGCTTCGCCTTAAGCCGGAGCGAGTATGGTGGAGTGTGAGAGAGGCCTTGGTGATCTACAGTTTAGAGGGCACCAAGGGGAGGGTGTGGCCAGTGGCTAGGGTTTGGGGAAACCCTAACTCGGCGAGTTGGGAGGAAACCCTAGGTGGCGGCAACACTTGGAGGTGGTGGCGCTTGGGGCTAGGGTTTTAGGTGTGAGGGGCAGGGGCGCCCTACCCCTCCTTATATAGGTGGGAGGGAGGCGGTTTGGGAGGAGGAAGTCCTCCTACAACTCCTCCTCATGGCCGGAGGGTGGAGGGAGTAGGACTTCCACCATAGGTAGGTTTCCTACTCTCCCACCACCAAGCAAACTTCGGATTTGACTTTTTCAAATTGGCGTTTGACTTTCAAACTTGGATTTGATTTCTCTCTCCATATTGCCCAGCCAAGTGACCTAGTACATGATGCAACCATTCCACATTGTCATGACACATCCATGTACCCTTCCCCTCCGGAGTGCCCGACCTTCCAGACCCTTCTAGAACATTCCTGGTGAAAACACCGGAATCTTTTCCGAACTCCGAAACAAGACTTTCCTTATATGAATCTTATTCTCCGGACCATTCCGGATCTCCTCGTGATATCCCGGATCCCATCCGAGACTCCGAACGACATTCGGTCTCTTACTCATCATTTCATAACTACTCAACAACATCGAATCCTTAAGTGTGTCTCCCTACGGTTCGTGAATTATGCGGACATGACCGAGACACTTCTCCGATCAATAACCAATAGAGGAATCTAGAAATTCATATGGCTCCCACATATTTCTACGATTACTTTGCGATCGAATGAACAACTTACATACGATACCAATTTCCCTTTGTCTCATGATAGTTTACTTATCCGAGGTTTTGATCGTCGGTATCTCTGCATACCTAGTTCAACCTTGTTCCTGATAAGTACTCTTTTCTCGTTCCCGTGATATGTGATCCCTTGTGAGCCAGTCACATGCTTGCAAGATAATTGGATGACATTCCACCGAGAGGGCCCAGAGTATATCTATCCGTCATATGGATGGACAAATCCCATTCTTGATCCATGTGCCTCAACCCATACTTTCTGAACACTCAATGCCACCTTTATAGCCTCCCAGCTACGGTGTGGTGTTTGATGTCATCAAAGCATCCTTCCGGTGATGGTGATTAACATGATCTCATGGTCGAAGGAATTAGGTTACTACGTATCAGAAAGCTTATAGCAAATGAACTATATTAAATGACTTGATCTTTATGCTACGCTTAACTATAGGAGTATGTCCATCACATCATTCTCCTAATGATATGACCCTGTTGTTAATAACATCTCTATGTTCATGATCAGGAAACCATGATCATACATTAACCAACAAGCTAGTTTAACAAGAGGCTTTACTAGGGACTCTTTTATGTTTACAAATCACACAAGTATTAATGTTTCCGGTTAATACAATTATAGCATTGTATGTAAACATTTATCATAAGTATGAAGATATGATAATAACCACTTTATTATTGTCTCTTGGGCATATCTCCAACACCAATGCCCCAGCTCAGCAGCAACGTCGTGTCCAGCCATGAAGAAGGTTTGCCCCAGGGAACTCTCTCAACCGCAACGGCCGTCTTTTTATCATGCATGCTGAAGAAGACCAGGAAGCACCAGATGTCGTGCTGGGTATGTTTTCTGTTAATTCAGTACTCTCTAGAGTGTTGTTTGATTATGGTGCATCGCACTCATTTGTCACCGAAGAATTTGCATGCACTAGTAAGATTCAACCAACCAAACTGAAGCATGTTCTGATTGTTCAAATCCCCGGTTCCACCACCAAAGCTAGGCAAATTTGCAAAGACGTCCCTATCTGAATCCATGGCATAGATTTTTATGCTAATCTGATAGTACTCGGAACTAAAGGTTTGTAAGTAGTACTAGAAATGGATTGGATGTCCAAACATAAAGTATTGATTGACTGTGCCAAGAAAGCCATAACCATGACCAGTACCGCTGGAATATCAGTCGAGCATATATATGAAACCTTACCTCGCCAATTCAAGTGCAACAAAAGTATAGCCCAACCTACCATTGACCAAGTCCGGATAGTCTGTGAATACCCCGATGTATTTCCAGATGTTTTGCCCGGTATGCCCCCAGATCGGGATATCGAGTTTATCATTGAACTAATCCCCGGAACAGGACCCATAGCTCAGAGAACCTATAGAATGAACCCGTCTGAACTAGCAGAACTGCAGAAGCAACTGGATGCCATGCTAGAAATTGGATTGATTCAACCAAGTGCATCACCATGGAGATCACCTGTCTTGTTCGTGGACAAGAAGGATGGAGGAAACCGTTTTTGTATGGATTATCGGAAGTTGAATAATGTCACCATCAAGAACAAGTACCCATTACCCAAGATAGAATATTTGTTTGATCAGTTGACCGGTGCCAAAGTGTTTTCTAAGATTGATCTTAGAACTGGCTATCATCAACTCAAGATTCGCGCAGAGGATATTCCAAAAACTGCCTTTCCCACCAGATATGGATTATATGAGTATACTGTCATGTCTTTTGGATTAACCAATGCCCTCACTTATTTCATGAATCTCATGAATAAGATTTTTATGGACTTCCTGGATAAGTTTGTCGTTGTTTTCATCAATGACATACTGATTTATTCCAAATCAGAAGAAGAACATGAGCTACACCTAAGGACCATTCTTGGAACCCTTAGAGAGCATCGCCAGTATGCCAAGTTTAGCAAATGTGAATTCGGTTACAGGAGGTAGGATTCCTCGCCACATTGTATCGGAGGAATTGCCGTTGACCGCAAAAGTGAAAGATGTCGAAGATTGGCAAGCCCCAACCACTCAAACCCAAGTTCGTGCTTTTCTCGGATTGGCGGGATATTACCACAAGTTCGTAGAAGGATTCTAGTATCGCTGCACCATGACCCAATTCTCAAGAAAGACAAGAAGTTTGAATGGACGGAAAAATGTGAAGCGGGTTTTCAAGAACTCAAGAGGAGATTGATTTCATCCCCAATCTTAATCATGCCAGATATCACGAAGCCCTTCGACGTGTATTGTGATGCATCCAAGATCGGTCTCGGATGTGTGCTAATGCAAGAAGGCAACGTTATATCTTATCTATCTCGACAACTGAAACAACATGAGCAGAATTACCCAACCCATGACCTCGAACTCGTAGCCGTAGTTCTAGCCCTAAAGAGATGGAGGCATTATCTGATGGGAAACCGTTGTGAGATCTATTCGGATCACAAGAGTCTGAAGTATATATTCACTCAGAAGGAGCTGAATATGAGACAGAGAAGATGGATTGAGCTAATCAAGGATTACGACCTGGACATTCACTATCACCCTGGTAAAGCCAATGTGGTAGCAGATGCCCTTAGCAGATTGCTGTGCCGCTTGAACTCCATGATTTTGAAGGAGAAACCAAGCTTGCACAAAGAAATGGAATATTTTTGAATGGAATTATTGAGTGAAGGATTTTTGGCTAGCATAGAACTTCAACCCACTTTGATCAGCCAGATCAAAGAGGCGTAGAAAGGAAATGCTAGTATCGACGGAATCAAGCGTCGTATCGGTACAGGCAAAGTACCCGGATTCACCGAAGACGAAGCAGGAATTTTGTGGTACAAAGGACGCCTTTGTGTACCAGCAGATTATGAGTTGAAAGAAGTTATTCTGAAGAAAGCTCATGATAATATTTATTCTATCCACCCCGGAGGAACGAAGATGTATCAAGATTTGAAAGAACAATTTTGGTGGCATAAGATGAAGAGAGAAATCGGAAGCTATATCGCCAAGTGTGATATATGTCAGAGAGTCAAGGCGGGACATCAAAGACCCACTGGATTGTTGCAACCATTGCAGATTCCGGAATGGAAATGGGAATCCGTTAGAATGGACTTTATCATTGGATTGCCTACTTCTAGTAGGGGAAACGACTCTATCTGGTTCATAGTTGACAGATTGTCCAAAGTCGCCCATTTCTTACCCGTCAAGACCACATATCAGAGTTCGAAGCTAGCGGAGTTATACATCGCTAGAATCGTCAGTTTGCATGGAGTCCCCAAGAACATCGTATCGTATCGAGGAACTCAGTTTACCTTGAGATTCTGGAAGAAGGTCCAAGAAGGTTTAGGAACCTGACTAGATTTCAGCACCGCTTATCACCCTTAGACCGATGGACAAACGGAGCGAGTAAATCAAATACTCGAAGATATGCTGAGAGCATGTGTGTTAGAATATGGATCTAAATGGGAAGACTGTCTGCCGTTTGCAGAATCTTCATATAACAACAGTTATCAAGCTAGTTTGCAAATGGCCCCATTTGAATTCATGTATGGAAGGAAGTGTCGCACCCCTTTGAACTGGTCGGAAGTAGGAGAGAGTCAGATTTTCGGACCCGACATCCTACGAGAAGCAGAAGAGAAGGTTCACAAGATTCGTGAGCACCTCAAGACAGCCCAGTCCAGACGGAAGAGTTACGCCGACAAGAGACGTCGAGACCTCGCCTTCAACATAGGATATTTTGTGTATCTGAAAGTGTCGCCATTGAAGAGAATGCAACATTTCCAACTGAAAGGAAAGTTAGCCCCCAGATATATCGGCCCCTTCAAGATTCTGAACCGTCGAGGAGAAGTGTCGTATCAATTGGAACTACCCGAAGAGATGTCAGCTGTGCACAATGTGTTCCATATCTCATTACTTCGCAAGTGCCTCGAAGTTCCAGAGAATACTGAAGTGTTCAAGAATATTGATCACCGGACCATAGAAATCAACGATGACCTGACCTATCCCGAAGTACCCATCCGTATTTTGGAAGAATCCTTCAGAACTACCAGAACCCGAAGCATCAAGTTTCTCAAGATTTAGTGGAGCAACCACACGAAAGAGGAAGCTACCTGGGAGCGCGAAGATCACATCAGGATGGAGTTTCCCGATCTCTTCAAATCCTAGGTAATCTTTTTCGTCCTTTTTCAAATCTCGGGACGAGATTTTGTTTAAGGGGGGAAGGTTTGTAACATCCCAAAAATATTAAACTATAATCATCAAAATTAGGGTTAACAAAAACTTTCCAATTAAAAATATGAAAGCATTCATATGTGTGTGTATTAAAATTTGGATTCTTTTGAATTGCCATGGTTCTGTGTTTCTTTGCTTGTAAAATGATTCTTAGGTGAAATAAACATCATCTAAACAATCCCCAAACTTTTCCCAAAGACAAACAAGTCAAAACAAACAAATTAAGTGAATGGTCACTTTGGCCAAATTAACTCACATGCCTACTTTCGCTATCTCTAACTTTTAGAACTTAACAGAAACTTGTATGGAACTTTGCACCCCTTGATAGTACTCATAATAAGGTACCAAGGCCCACTTTGTGATCATCCAAAAACATTCCAATTCTTAGTTTAAATGACGGTTTAAAATTGAATCTATTTCATATGGGAAGATCCCACTATTTCAAAAACCACTCAAACAAGCTCAATTTTAAAAATCCAAGCATCCACAGAATCCTGAACACATGCCTAGAACACCCACCAAAATCTTTTCAAAATTCAAAACTTAAGTTCATGCGGCCATTTCATCAAACAGGTTGCAGATTCAAATCAACAAAATCAAAAACACTATGTTGAGTAGTGTTTTGGACCAACCTTGTTCCCTCTCTGGTTACAACTAGCCTTAGTAGATCATCTAGCAACCTTAACTAATCTCTAGCACCACTGTGAACTTGCCAATGTCATCAATGGTGAACAGGCCGAGAGCACCCATGTCACCCCAGTGTGGAAATCATGCTAGGAGAAGAACTAGCCGTGCCAACCTTGTCTACCATGCAGCCCATGCCTCACCGCCCCCTCTCGACCAGCCCTAGCTTGAAGACAGCGACCAGAACCGCCAGGAACGTCGCGCCCGTGCCGCTGTCGACCATGCCAACGTGCGCCGTAGAGCACACGCCGTTCCCACGCAACCCGAACACCTCGAGCCCTCGCCGCCCGCCAGTATGCACCCCACCGTCCCAGGAGACCACCAGACATGTTCGTTTCACCGCCCGTACCCCGTAGCCACCGCTTGCCGCAGAGTTCGCCGCCTCTGCCTTGCAGAGCACCGCGCGTTCCCGACCATTGGCCACCGCCCCTACACGCGCATTTAAACCCTAGAGCATCGCCAGGAGACCACCTGTCAATCGCCAACCTCGGCCATGCCTCTAGCCGCCCGTAGCCGTGTCGCCACCGTCGCCTGCCCATCCCTCTCGGTCTCGCCGTCGAGCCTATAAAAGGAGACGACCCCCGCTCGATTTCTTCACACCATCTCACTCCCCTCCCCTCACTGATCATTCCATCCCTTAGCTGGAGCACGAGGAGCAGCAGTTCGCCGGAATTGCGCCGGAGCAGGCCACCTCTAGAGAAGAAGGGAGCCGTTGATTTCGTCCACCCCCGGAGCTGCCGCGACCACCCCTGAGTTCGCCGTCGCCGACTTTGTCGTTTGCCCGCCTTGCCGTCGTCACTGGAGCCCCGGTATGCCCCCTATGCACCCTGTGGCATCCCGCAAAACCATTACTAGAAAATCGCGTTGATTTTGTGCATTGCATCATCATGACCGCATGCTCATGTCATCATGCCACCTTGCATTTGAGCATCGTCATCATCTTTATTTTTGCTTGCATAAAACTATTTCGGGAAAACCTATTTTGTGTTTTCTAAAACGCCCCGTCTTTGTTCAAACGCAAAACCCCGGGTCGCCAGATTATTTTGTTTTGTCCGCTATCGGGTTATAAAAGCCCCATGTTAAACAAATAATATGTTAAATTATTTTAGGGGGGCAGTCGAACGGGCCGATTCGACCCGAACGACCACCCCCAGAATAAAACGGTCTACCAAAATCCTAAAAACTACCTACACCCAATACTAATCTACCCACCCCTCCAGCCACCTCACCCCGACCACTCCCCTCGTGCCACCTCACTCCACCTCTCCCTTACCCAACCCCAGCCCGCCACCTCACCGGCCCATCCCACCCCACAGCCCCACTTCTCCCTCACCCACCACCCCAACACACGCACACACAGACGCACCACCCCGCAGCAACCACCCCCCGGCCCGTGGCCCCCCTCCCCCCCCCCGGCCGTTCCTGGTCCCACCAACCCCAGGCCACCCCTGCCCTGCCTCTCCCCGACAACCTCCCTCACCCCATGACCTCTCTCCTCCTCATGGCCAAGGCCCACCCGCCGCCTCCTCCCTCCCATGGCCTGCTCTCCTCGCCTCCCGCCTCCTCCATGACCACGCCTCCACCGCGACCCCAACCTCCTTCCTGCCTCATCGCCCCGGGCTAGCCTCCGCTTCACTGGCCAAGCGCTGCCGCGCCCCTTCGCCTCACGCGCCCACCACCATCTCCACCCTGGCCGCTTTTGAACTGCGTGAGCCTCCCTCACTGGGCTCCTCCCCGAAGCTCGCCCTCGAAGGGCCCTCCTCCGGCTCCTCGCCCCGAGCCACCCTCTCCTCTTCGCCTTCTCTGCCGCCAACGCCCGCCTCCTGCGAAGCTCGGCCACCGCGAGCGCCGCTGCTCGCCTCCGCCGCCATGGCTTGCCGCCATGATGGTCCCGCTACCGCGATGGTCCCGCCTCCTCCGGCTGCTAGTGCTTGTCGTCGGGCCATCACCAGGACGTTACCTATGTGTTTCTCATCCAAGACCTTCGAAGGCGTACGATGTCAAGTTCCGCCTAACGACGACACAAGTCTGACTGGAGCAGGTGTACCCGAAGGAAAAATTATAGGAACCATCGGATGTCAAGATCTACGTCAAGGAACGCCATGGTCTTCTTCATGGACACCGGGACCCCCGACTCGGAGACCTTTTCGCCAAGACACCCGAACCCTCGCGGCCTTCCACACGGAGCACCGAGAACTCCTTCCCGAGCCCGAACCTGAACCCCTCCGAGCCGCCAGGATCTCCTTTTCGGACCCGAAGACGCATCGACGCCAAACCAAGTACATCATCGACAAGGACTCTGATGGCCAACACCGACAATATCTTCGACATGCGTCGCCATACTCGAAGCCCACTTCGCGGACCCGGCGACCACGCATGCGACAAGACCTTCGTTCCGGATGCGAAGTCGAGCACCCGAACGCCGAGATCGCCGATGCGAATACGACAAGTACTTCATCCCGAACGCCATGGTCGTCGACATGTTTCGAAGACCCCGGATGCGCCAAGATCTACCTCAGTTGTCCGAGAACGATCCGTCGAACCCTAAACCCTGTCGAACCCCGAACCCCCCCCGGAACCCCAAGATCGTCGAACCCTAATGTGTGCCCCTTTTCCCGAGCCCCTATTTTATAAATGCTAAATATAAAACTTGTTGCATATTAAATTTGTCATACTCGCATGCATATTTGTGTGGTTTGGGGGCCTTATGCCGATTCACCTCATAATTAAATATGGGGCCCATATGCGGGCAAATCTAGTCTTATATTGGCCTCATTTAAATTTGTGTAGCGAACCGGTAACTTATCTTGCCCTGTTATTACAACATTTAATTGTGGGGTACCTAAACAACATGAACCATCTAATTATTGTCGGGACCCTGGTTCCGCTTAATATGACCTAATTGCATTGCACCTTTGCCATGTCATGCATCATACATGCATCATGCCCGATCTTCTGCCGTTGTATTAAATAGTGCATCCGGTGTTTCTTCTAGTGTTTTGGTTCTTCGCGGATAAGGCCGTTGAGTTGATGTGTGCTTCGCTGTAACACCCTCAGAATCGGACCTATGCAAGTTTTAGCAAAATTCGCCAAACCCGCATAGAAACGATTCAAAGGTGCCCACCAGGCACTTTCGTGCGGGTGGAAAACGAAGTAATAACATTACACAACAGTCCTCGATGGGACCCACGACGAGATATATAATGCGACTTCAAGAGTCAAGAATACGGATATAAGTACAAAGATCCAAATCACCAGGAAAGCGATATAGCGTCCACTACGGACAAGATGCAAATGGGGCTAAGAGCCCCAAGAATAACCAATGGCGTCCATAACCCCGCCGTGCCAAGCCGGAAGGGTAACCCCGCTAACGGCGTCGATCTCAAACCTGCTTAAACAAAAGGGGTGCCGACAAAGGGCAAAGGAAAAAGAGGAGCGTCAGTACTGAGGCCAGTACACGGCGAGGCTAGAATTCGGCGGTCCTCGCCTACATAGGTATGGTGTACTGAGCGGCAGCGGCAGCAAGCACTGAACAACCTATAGAGACTCGATATAACTGGCGGATATCAGAGAGGGATAAGAATGACCTAACCGGATCCAAACTGAAGCTATCACCAAACAAACCCATCCTGGTGTTTCCCCCTCGAGACCAAACGAGGAAGTCAACCGAGGAACTCACACAGTTGGCAGTTTTATTTAATTAGTTATCGTTGCAGCAATTACTAGTCAGGTATAGATAATCATCCTGATAAAATAAGCAGTGGGCACTTTTAGTTAATCATTCCGTTATAGTTACAGCAATTACTAATCAGATACAGATGGCATGATATAACCCAAAACCCAGCAGTTGTTGGTACTTTTATTCAGCCATTCCGTTGTAGTTGCAAGATTTACTAGTCAGGTACAATTGTCGCAAGCGACAACCAAACAAGCAATTGTGGGCAGTATTAATTAGCCATTCCATTATAGTGAAGCTGATTACTAGTCATTATAAGTCAAATTTATAGCAAGAACTTTAGTTATGCTTGTCTATGATCGAGATATCTGCTCCAAGTCGTCCATATCCATGACACGGCTTTCAGAAGTTTTACCCGCCGGGTACACCAATAGCAACACACGCCGATCAACCTCGAAAACCAAATCAAAACCCAACGAGGCTTTCACGACTGAACAATCACAGATTCAGGGGCCACCCTTATAGAACCCAACGAAGCCGGCCGCCCGACTCGCTTAAGGTTGTGGGGGACTACCGTGAACGACCGGGAACCCGAAGTGTGGCTGGGCTTGTCGACATCATGAATCGTGCTACGATCCTAACAAGACAAAGTGCTCCTCGCACAATTTAAATACGTAGCATGGCATAAGTACAGATCGTAAATAAAACCTCAAACTAGTTTGTGGCCCCAAGAAATAAGAATGAATCAAGCTCGCTGGGGGGGTCCCATATACCTCCCGGATGTGGATAGCGCGATAAATCAAGGAACAGGTATCAAGTACTCGGGGTCTTACGGGACACAAGTGGGCGTTCGGAAACCAAATATTTTGTATCACCCACCGATGCCTCTGCTTATTCAATTTTAGTTGTTAAACAGAAATTAAAGTGAATAATAAGTAAAACTAGAATCATCTCCAACATCAACATGTGGCAATACATCAGCAACTGTGGCATTTGACACACGCAACATCACTTGAGCAAGCGACTACGATGCGCAAGTCCAACTATCTACCAAACAACAGGTAATAGGATGTGTCCAAGGCAATATAGGGCTGCACGGTATATCACAGGTACGAGAACTAAAGCATCGCAACACAGATAGCAATAGATCAACAGGAGGGAGTAAATGCTACAAAAGTAAGATAGGTAGAAAGGGGGAGATGCTCGCCTGAAAACATTGTGGAAGGGTTCAACCGAAGATCGGGGCGAGGCTCACATCAACTCAACGGCCTTATCCGCGAAGAAGCAAAACACTAGAATAAACACCGGATGCAATATTTAATACAACGGCAGAAGATCGGCATGATGCATGTATGATGCATGGCATGGCAAGGTGCGATGCAATTAGGTCATATTGGGCGGAACCGGGGTCCCGACATTTAATTAGGTGGTTCGAGTTATTTAGAAATCCCCGCAATTTAAATGTTGCATTACCTGGCAAAAGATAATACGGGTTCGCTATACAAGTTTAAATGAGGCCAATATAAGGCTAGATTTGCCCGCATATGGGCCCCATATTTAATTATTAGGTGGATCGGCATAAGGCCCCCAAACCAAAGATATGCATGCGAGATGACAAATAAACATGCAACAAGTTGATATCATCTATAAAATAGGGTATCGAGGAGAAGGGTCACACATTAGGGTTTGGCGATCTTGGGTTCTGGGGTTCGGGGTCGGTCTCAGGGTCCAGGGTTCGACGGCCTTGGTCCGGGGGAAACGTTCGAGGTTATCGGGGTAGTTCTTGTCGCGTCCGTGTATTCGGTTCATGTTGTCGGTCTTGTCGTTATGACGATCTAGGCGTTTCGGGAGGGAGGACTTGGTCCGGCGTCGGATGCGATTCACCACAGGTCGGTGCCGTTCTTATCGCTATGAGGATCTTGTCGGGTCCACGGATCGCCGCTCTTGTCGCTCGAAGTAGAACTTGTCGCCTTGTGGCGGTCTTGGCGCCCCTCCGGTCGTGGTGTGGCCCGAGGGTGGTACTTGGCGTCCCGGTTCGGGTCGATCCTGTCGATGAGACGAGCTTGGCACCCAGGTTCTCGGCGACATTGACGTCCGAGGGTTCAACCTTCGGGGTTCGACGTTCCGCGCCAGGGACGGTCTTGATGTCGATGGAGTACTTGAATAGGTGACACCGAGATGTATATGCTTGGGTTTCGTCTTTGGTGTCGATCTTGTCAGCTTCAAGGGGCTTGTAGGAGGGGCCGCTAGACGAGGTAGAGTTGTAGGCCGACGCTACGGAGCTCGAGCTGCAGACAGCACGGACCCGAGCGGCAGCGGCCTTGCGCTACACGGACGCGGCAAAAGAGGGGGCGGTGGCGTGCAGCACTGGGGAGATGAACGGTGAGGAGGCGAGGGCCCGGGTCGGCGACGAGTCTCGGGGCCGAGGCGCGGAGGCTGCCGCCGAAGGGGCCCGCAGAGGAGCGGTTCGGTGGAGGCTGCCGGCGGCGCAGCGGACGAGGGCCGCAGGAGGCGGCACCGAGGGAGACCGACGGAGGAGGGAGCGGTGGAGGGCGAAGCACGACGCTGGGAAGGCGAGCCGAGCTGCGGCGGGGGACGCTGGGCGGAGAGGCGCGGCCGCCAACGGGGGCGCGGGCTGGCCTGAGCTCGGAGAGAGAGGCGGCGGGAGCACTGGAGGAGGAGGACGCCACGGAGCTAGGCGAGGAGGGGCCGCGGGAGGATCTGGGCTGCTCCGGGCGAGGCGGCGGCCGGACGCTGGGCGGCAGGCGTAGGAGCAAAGGGCGAGCGCGAGAGAGAGCAGGCCATGGAGCTTGAGGGAAGGCCGCAGCGGAGAGCGCTGGAGGGAGCTCATGGAGGCGGCTCATGCGTGAATCGAGGCGGAGCAAAGTGGTGGGGGCGAGCAGCGGGTCGGGGAAGGGGAGGAGCATGGCGGGGTCGGCGGGCAAGCGAGCGAGGTGGGCGGCGCAGGCGCTGGGGACGGGCTGCTCGCGGGGTAAGAGAGAGGGAGAAGAGAGAGAGGGACGGGGGGTGCGTGGGGGTGGGTCCCGCGGGGGGGGACAAAAGTGCGGTTGGGAGGTGTGTGGCGTGTGTGTGCTTGTGTTGTGTGGCCAGGGTGAGTCTGGGTGTGGGGTGTGTGTGTGTTTGGTGGGTTGAGAGGGTCCAGGGAGAGAGAGAGAGAGGGAGGGACAAGTGGCAGTGTGGGATTGGGTGAGGGGAGAGGGAAGCTGAGGTGGCGAGATGCTATTGGGCAGGGTGAGGTGGAGAGGAGGGTTGGGTAGACTAACTGGTAGGAATAGGATTAGAAGGGCGGGTTCAATGGACTGCTTTTAAAACAGGGTGGTCGTCGGGTTGGGTTGGCCTGCCGATCGCTTACTAAAACAATTAATTAAATATTTATTTTCAAACAGCGCTTTTGCAATCCGACAGCGGACAAAACAAAATATTCCGGGGACCCGGTTTTCGGTGTTTGAATAAGATGGGGCGTTTGGAAAACAAAACCAGGCTTTTTCCAAAATAGTTTTATGCAAGCAAATGCAAGATGATGACGATGCTCAAATGCAATGTGGCATGATGACATGAGCATGCGGTCATGATGATGCAATGCACAAAACAACGCGATTTTCTAGTAGTGGTTTTGCGGGATGCCACATTCGCCCCGATCTTCGGTTGAACCTTCGGCAATGTTTTCAGGCGAGCATCTCCCTCTTTCTACCTATCTTACTTTTATAGTATTTATTTCCCTCCTGTTGATCTATTGCTACCTGTTATGCTGTTTCAGTTTTCGTGCATCGTGATATCCCTTGCAGCCTTATATTGCCTTGGACACATCCTATTACCGTTGTTTGGTAGATAGTTGGACTTGTGCGTCAGAGTCGCTTGCTCAAGTCGCTATGCGGTCGTCCAAGATTACGCTTGTTGGAGTATTGCCGCTGTTTGATGTTGGAGATGATCATGGCTTTACTTATCGCTCACTTTATTTCGCTTAACAACTAAAATTGAAGTAAGTAGCGAGGCATGTGGGCAATAGATGTTATTTGGTTGTTAACCGTCCACTTGTGTCCGTGAGACCCGAGTGCTTGATACTGCTCCTTGATTTATCGCGCTATCCACATCCGGGAGGATTATGGGACCCTCGAGCCGAGAGCTTGATTCATTCTTATTTCTTGGGGCCATAAACTAGTTTGAGGTTTTATTTACGATCCTGCATTTATGCCATGCTACTCAGATTTACGTTTGTGCGAGGAGCACACTGTACTATTTAGGTAAGCGGAGTGTTTAGCGGTATCGACAAGCCCACCACACTTCGGGTTCCCAAGTTACTGACCATTGTCGCAAACCTTGAGTCCGTCTCGAGTCACCGGATTCGCTATGGTCTACTCAATGGGTGGCCCTGAAATATTTATGAATCTCGTGATTGCTTTGTCGTGAAGGCCTCGTTGGGTTTTGATTTGGTTTTTCCGAGGTTGATCGAGCGTGTGTTGCTATTGGTGCACCGCCGGTAAAACTTTCTGAAAGCCGTGTCCGCGGTTATGGACGACTTGGAGCACAGTATCTCGACCATAGACAAGCATAACTAAAGTAGTGCTATAAATTTGACTTATAATGACTAGTAATCAGCTTCACTATAATGGAATGGCTAACTAAAACTGCCCACAATTGCTTGTTTGGTTTGTCGCTTGCGACAATTGTATCTGACTAGTAAGTATTGCAACTACAACGGAATGGCTAAATAAAAGTACCAACAACTGCTGGGTTTTGGGTTTATCTCATGCTATCTGTATCTGATTAGTAATTGTTGCAACTATAACGGAATGATTAACTAAAAGGGCCCACTGTTTCATTTATCAGGACGATTATCTATACCTGACTAGTAATTGCTGCAACGATAACTGAATAAGTAAAACTGCCAACGGTGTGAGTTCCTCGGTTGACTTCCTCGTTTGGTTTCGAGGGGGAAACACCAGGGTGGGTTTGTTTGATGGTAGTATCAGGTTGGTTCCGGATAGGTCCTTCTTACCCCTCTCTGATTGCCGCCAGTTGTATCGAGTCTCTATAGGTTGTTTAGTGCATGCTGCCGCTGCCGCTTCAGTCCACCATACCTATGTAGGCGAGGACCGCCGAATTCTAGCCTCGCTGTCTCGGCCTCAAGATCTTGACGCCTCTTTTCCTTTGCCCTTTGTCGGCACCCCTTTTGTTTAAGCAGGTTTTGAGATCGACGTCGTTAGCAGGGTTACCCTTCCGGCTTGGCCTGGGCAGGGTTATGGACGCCATTGGTTATTCTTCAGGGCTCTTAGCCCCATTTGCATCTTGTTTGTAGTTGGACGCCCCATCTTTTCAAGGTGATTTGGATCTTTGTACCGTATATCTGTATTCTTGACTCATTGAGTCGCTGCTGTATATATATCTTTTCTGTGGGTCCCATCGAGGACTGTTGTGTAATGTTATTACTTCGTTTTCCACCCGCACAAAAGTGCCTGGTGGGCACCTTTGAATCGTTTCTATGCGGGTTTGGCGGGAATCGCTGAAACTTGCATAGGTCCGATTCTGAGGGTGTTACAGAGTGGTATCAGAGCTCAAGCTATGATACCCCACAAGTCCAGCCTGTAGGATAACCTAGCTAACGGCCGAAGTAGAGTGTCAAAACTATTTTTGAAAAATTGGTTGGATAGTTCTGATTAGGTATGATTTTACTCCTTACCCCTTTGCTATTCTCCTCTCACCTCCGCGTGTTTGAATTCGCTCTCTTCTCTCTCTTTGAGTCCAGGATTTCTCGTGGTTGGGTTCCGTCGTACCTTCAGGGTTTCGCTTCCTCCTTCGGTAACGGTGTTGCTACATCTGGTCTTCATGCTATCCGAGGAATCCTTCGTCTGGTGGACTTCTCTTTGTTCCTTCTCGTGCCTTCCGGTGTTTTCCGACGCGACGACATCCTCTACGCCAGATCCGATGCAGAGTCTGCATCACTCCTTTGTTTCTGAACCTCGTTTGTCGAGATATTCAGTCTGATTCCGAGAGTTGGTTGCAGAATACGCTTATTCGTGTGCAGAGTAATGGTTTGAGTGCGGGATGGAGTAGCTACCATACCACTACTCTTATCATTCGCTCTTGTACGTCGAATCAGTGGTTCCAGCAGTGTTACTCCGTCCACGGAAGCTAGAGGTGGCTTAATGTTGATACCTCTACCTTCGACCTTTTGTTCCGGAGTGTTCTCTCGACGATCACGGACAACGACCTCTTGTTAGTGGTGTCGCGAGGATCTACACGAAGCGAGAAGACGCAGATCGCCGACCTTCTTTCCGGTACCATGGGGCGGATCTCGAGGGCGAGATCCCTTGTTAGTGGTGTTGAATTGTGGCATCCCGCAAAACCACTACTAGAAAATCGCGTTGATTTTGTGCATTGCATCATCATGACCGCATGCTCATGTCATCATGCCACCTTGCATTTGAGCATCGTCATCATCTTGCTTTTTGCTTGCATAAAACTATTTCGGGAAAACCTATTTTGTGTTTTCTAAAACGCCCCGTCTTTGTTCAAACGCAAAACCCCGGGTCGCCAGATTATTTTGTTTTGTCCGCTATCGGGTTATAAAAGCCCCATGTTAAACAAATAATATGTTAAATTATTTTAGGGGGGCAGTCGAACGGGCCGATTCGACCCGAACGACCACCCCTAGAATAAAACGGTCTACCAAAATCCTAAAAACTACCTAATCCCAATCCTAATCTACCCACCCCTCCAGCCACCTCACCCCGACCACTCCCCTCGTGCCACCTCACTCCACCCCTCTCCCTTACCAAACCCTAGCCCGCCACTTCAGCTGGCCCCATCTCCCCCACCCCAGCCTTCTCCTCCTCACCCACCACCCCAACACACGCACACACGCACCACCCGCAAAGAACCACTGCCCGTGGCCCCGATCCTCCCCTGCCATTCCTGGTCCCACCAACCCCAGCACCTGTCCCGCCTGCCTCTCCCCGACAACCTCCTCACCTCATGACCTCTCTCCTCCAAGGCCGCCTCACCCGCCCGCTTTCTCCAAGGCTGCTCGCTCTTCCTCATGACCACGGCCTCCACTGCGACCCCGAACCTCCTTCCCTGCCTCACTGCCCGCTTAGCGCCTGGCTCACTCACAGGTTCTTGCCACTGCCGCCCGACGCGCCACCATCTGCTTCCACCCCGCCGCTTGAACTGCTGAGCCTCCTGCTGCCTTCCCGAAGCTCACACAGACGTCTCGAGGCCGCCGGGGTCCCTCTCCTTCATGCCCGCTCTGCGCCTCCTCGTCGATCATCCTCCGGCCGCCGCCCTCGCCCCATCGCCCGAGCCACCCTTCGCTCCTCTCCGCCGCCGCTGCCGGGCCCGCTTCGCCGCAACAGCCGAGCCACCGCCGCGAGCTCTGCGCCACAACGAGCGCCATTGCCGCTTCGCTCGCCTCCGCCGCCTGCAAGCCAGGGGCTCCCCGGCGATGGTCCCGCTCTGCTTCGCATTTCCTCCACCGGAGTGCCCCGCCTCCTCCGGCTGCTAGTGCTTGTCGTCGGGCCATCACCAGGACGTTACCTATGTGTTTCTCATCCAAGACCTTCGAAGGCGTACGATGTCAAGTTCCGCCTAACGACGACACAAGTCTGTCTAGAGCAGGTGTACCCGAAGGAAAAATGACAGGAACCATCGGATGTCAAGATCTACGTCAAGGAACGCCATGGTCTTCTTCATGGACACCGGGACCCCCGACTCGGAGACCTTTTCGCCAAGACACCCGAACCCTCACGGCCTTCCACACGGAGCACCGAGAACTCCTTCCCGAGCCCGAACCTGAACCCCTCCGAGCCGCCAGGATCTCCTTTTCGGACCCGAAGACGCATCGACGCCAAACCAAGTACATCATCGACAAAGACTCTGATGGCCAACACCGACAATATCTTCGACATGCGTCGCCATACTCGAAGCCCACTTCGCGGACCCGGCGACCACGCATGCGACAAGACCTTCGTTCCGGATGCGAAGTCGAGCACCCGAACGCCGAGATCGCCGATGCGAATACGACAAGTACTTCATCCCGAACGCCATGGCCGTCGACATGTTTCGAAGACCCCGGATGCGCCAAGATCTACCTCAGTTGTCCGAAAACGATCCGTCGAACCCTGAACCCTGTCGAACCCCGAACCCCCCCCGGAACCCCAAGATCGTCGAACCCTAATGTGTGCCCCTTTTCCCGAGCCCCTATTTTATAAATGCTAAATATAAAACTTGTTGCATATTAAATTTGTCATACTCGCATGCATATTTGTGTGGTTTGGGGGCCTTATGCCGATTCACCTCATAATTAAATATGGGGCCCATATGCGGGCAAATCTAGTCTTATATTGGCCTCATTTAAATTTGTGTAGCGAACCGGTAACTTATCTTGCCCTGTTATTACAACATTTAATTGCCGGGTACCTAAACAACATGAACCATCTAATTATTGTCGGGACCTGCCCGCTTAATATGACCTAATTGCATTGCACCTTTGCCATGTCATGCATCATACATGCATCATGCCCGATCTTCTGCCGTTGTATTAAATAGTGCATCCGTGTTTCTTCTAGTGTTTTGGTTCTTCGCGGATAATGTCGTTGAGTTGATGTGTGCTTCACCGATCTTGGTTGAACCTTCGCAATGTTTTCAAAGAGCATCTCCTCTTTCTACCTATCTTACTTTTATAGTATTTATTTCCCTCTGTTGATCTATTGCTATCGTGTTATGTTGCTCTAGTTTTCGCATTCGTGATATCCCTTGCAGCCTTATATTGCCTTGGACACATCCTATTACCGTTGTTTGGTAGATAGTTGCACTTGTGCGTAGTCGCTTGCTCAAGTGTTGTTGCGTGTCGCCAAAGATTACAGCTTGTTGGAGTATTGCTTTGTTTGATGTTGGAGATGATCATGGCTTTACTTATCGCTCACTTTATTTACTTTAACAACTAAAATTGAAGTAAGTAAGCAGAGGCAGGTGGGCAATAGATGTTATTTGGTTGTTAATCCCACTTGTGTCCCGTGAGGACCCCGAGTGCTTGATACTGTTCCTTGATTTATCGCGCTATCCACATCCGGAGGATTATGGGACCCCCGAGCCGTGAGCTTGATTCATTCTTATTTGTTGGGGCCACAAACTAGTTTGAGGTTTTATTTACGATCCTGTACTTATGCCATGCTACTATCACGATTTGTCAAGCGAGGAGCACACTTGCATCTTAGGTAAGCGGAGTGTTTTATGTATCGACAAGCCCAGTCACACTTTCGGGTTCCCGATCGTTTAGACCATTGTCGCAAACCTTGAGTCCGTCTCGAGTCACCGGCTTCGCTATGGTCTACTCAATGGGGTGGCCCCCTGAAATATTTATGAATCCTGTGATTGCTTTGTCGTGAAGGCCTCGTTGGGTTTTGATTTGGTTTTTCCGAGGTTGATCGAGCGTGTGTTGCTATTGGTGCACCCTGGCCGGGTAAAACTTTCTGAAAGCCGTGTCCACGGTTATGGACGACTTGGAGCACAATATCTCGACCATAGACAAGCATAACTAAAGTAGTGCTATAAATTTGACTTATAATGACTAGTAATCAGCTTCACTATAATGGAATGGCTAACTAAAACTGCCCACAATTGCTTGTTTGGTTTGTCGCTTGCGACAATTGTATCTGACTAGTAAGTATTGCAACTACAACGGAATGGCTAAATAAAAGTACCAACAACTGTTGGGTTTTGGGTTTATCTCATGCTATCTGTATCTGATTAGTAATTGTTGCAACTATAACGGAATGATTAACTAAAAGGGCCCACTGTTTCATTTATCAGGACGATTATCTATACCTGACTAGTAATTGCTGCAACGATAACTGAATAAGTAAACGCCAACGGTGAGTTCCTCGGTTGACTTCCTCGTTTGGTTTCGAGGGAAACAGTGGTGGGTTTGTTTGATGGTAGTATCGGGTTGGTTCGGATAGGTCCTTCTTACCCCTCTCTCGATTGCCGCCATTGTATCGAGTCTCTATAGGTTGTTTAGTGCATGATGCCGCCGCTTGATCCACCATACCTATGTAGGCGAGGACCGCCAATTCTAGCCTCGCTGTATCGGCCTCAAGATCTTGACGCCTCTTTTTCCTTTGCCCTTTGTCGGCACCCCTTTTGTTTAAGCAGGTTTTGAGATCGACGCCGTTAGTGGTTACCCTTCCGCTTGGCTCAGGAGTTATGGACGCCATTGGTTATTCTTCAGGGCTCTTAGCCCCATTTGCATCTTGTCTGTAGTCGGACGCCCCATCTTTTCAAGGTGATTTGGATCTTTGTACCGTATATCTGTATTCTTGACTCATTGAGTCGTTGCTGTATATATATCTGTTCTGTGGGTCCCATCAAGGACTGTTGTGTAATGTTATTACTTCGTTTTCCACCCGCACGAAAGTGCCTGGTGGGCACCTTTAAATCGTTTCTATGCGGGTTTGGCGGGAATCGCTGAAACTTGCATAGGTCCGATTCTGAGGGTGTTACACACCCCCACTGAGCCGCTAGGGTTAGAGCTCGCCGATGACTTGTTCATCGTCGACGACGACCCTCAGCCGTTGATCTCACTTCTAATCCAACGTATCGCCTGCATCGCAAGGCTTTATGAGCCACGACCAGAGACCCCCATCGCTTCGCGCCTGGAGTGACACCGGCCGCCCAATAACCCTTCCCGCGCAGCCCACTCGTTTGAATTTAGCTTTTTCTATTTATATTCAAACTCAGTTCTATACCTAGTTTCAAAAATCAACCCAGCTCGATTCAGTGAACCAAATTTCATGAAACCAATTTTGTTAGAAAGATATTGAAATGCTTAATCCAAGCCCGTTGGATTCAAATCATTTGGATCTATAGATCAACCTTGGTAAAAATAACAAGGCAGAAGCTTTTATGCATTCAAACATTTTTCAAATTTAAACCATAATAGCTTTTGAGTTGATTCCAACTCTCAAAAATCACATTTGACCATACCTTTCATAATATATAAAATATATGGGTTTACTTACAGAAATAATGTTCAAGTAATAAAAGAATGCCACATAGGAATTTCTAGTCACCTTATTTTATTTAAAATAAAAGGTTAAACCTTATTAAATAGTGACACCACTTTAAATCACATTCTCATGTACTGAAATATGTGGTGATGACATGTGTCAACATTATCCCATGTTTGAGTTGGAGAATATTAAATCTAAAGTAGTTTTTCAATGAGTAGAAATTACTTTTCTAAAAACAAATAAATAATGCAAATGCTTTATTCTTGTGATATTAGTGATGATGCTAGATCATCTATAGAACACCTTTGTGTGATGATTAAAAATATTTAAGTATTGTTTGGTGATTGTGTATCTCGTATTTATTCATAGACGCTAGTACAGACCAAGGATACGAGGAGGAAGGGGGATACTACGAAGAAGCCGAGGAGAACTTCAACCACTATTCTGCACAAGTCAAGCTAACACTTGCAAGATACTCTACTTTAGCAAGCCTTACTAATCAAGTTGACCTATGCAAGCAAATACTTGCTTGTTACCATGCCAACTATATGCCTTAAGCATATGTGATCATACCCACTTGATAACCCAATCCTAGTTTTACTTGCAAGCTTTCTACTTTATTTCTTTATCAAAGATATTTCTTAGAGTTTACTTAAGTGACTTGTAGATTCTAGGAAGATAATCGAAGGTTGTATAAAGAGCATTAAATTTGGCCTAAGCTAGATAATCTTGATGTCATCCCAAGGCATGAGATTGAACTTAGTTAAACTCCACTTGTTTACCACCCCTCATTAGTACTCACCCCCACTTGTAGATGCCAGTGCTAAGCATAAAACTTGATTAACTTTAGATGGGAATACTTGGTGGAAAATGGTTATGAAAACCTTAGAATGATGAGTCATTCTACTGAGATGTTTTGACATGTGTATCCGAACACCAGATGATTTTGATGATGAAAATGTTGAGGCATGAGCCTTAACCCTTTTATAAAACTGATGGTTGTCTTGATACGATATCCTTCCAATTTTATCGTACAACCACAATACCCAAAAACTGGGTAGGGATTGACTGGAAACTTATATACTTTAGTATGGGTTCCCTCACGGCCAAGGTCTGAGCTGAGGCTACCTTGTGAAGATTGTCCACCTGTGCAGTACCCAAGATGACAGTTGGTCATTGTTGGGAGGCTAAACTCACAGGAGAGGTGCTTATACTAGGGCGTGTAATTGAAAGGTTAGGATTGATTATCCGCATATTGAGTATGGTGAATTCAGGATTTATTCCTGACGGATGTATTGAATGTTGTGGTGAAGTGTACAATCTGTGCAGAGTGTCAAACTATTCGAATAGCCGCGTCCGCGATTATGGACAGTTGGAGTGGCCATACTGTTTCCCCGTCAGATGTTTTCAAAATGACTTGTGAAATGAATTGAGAATTTGACTTGACCACAACAGAGTTGTGGCATGAGATACAAGTTCCCACTTAGATGATATAAAATTTCAACTAGCTTTTCTTGCTTCTGAACTTAGTAGAGGTAAATCTGGCTTTTTTCAAAACAACCCTAGAGTTTAGTGTCCTACCACAAAAACCCCCTTCACTTGTTAGTATTAGTTTGCGAGTACTTAAAGAGTACTTATGGCTTTGTCCCTGGTATTCCCGTGGCTAGACTATGAAGAAGAGTACCAGGATGATGGACCCCAGGAAGGTTACGACAACTAGGATCATCTCCCATCGTCAGCATTGCCTGTGACCCCGAAAATGGAGCTTCGCCTACTCTACCTTTATTACTATGACGTACTTCCGCTGCCTGAGTTGTATAAAGAACTGGATCATGAGATCCTTATTTATGTAAGACCGTATGTATGGTTTGTAATGGATGATGTACTGTGGTATCCAATTCTGTTATGTCTCGCAAAAATGATAATCCTGGGATTGCGATGTATGACATAACAGCCATCTGGGATTAAAAATCCGGGTGTTGACATTGGGCCGGGCTTGGATCCCTGCGGGGTGTAACCGAATGTAAAAGTTTGGCTAGGCGGGTAGGAATTCCTGGTCAGGCCGACCCATGTTGGTGGGTATTAGGACGCGATCCGGCTGGGGAGGGGCTAACCGAACGAGGCCTTACTGTACAAAAACCAATATCCTCTGTCTGTCCTACAGTATTTCTGTTGGCACCTCACCGCACTCGTCTCTCGCTGCCCAAATCAATAGCAGTTGTGTGCTAATTCACGAGTCGAAACGTATGCATCCTCGGAGAAAACATAGTACTGGCTGCAGAGTGCCAAATTGGTGGCAACGACGAGCATGAGTAGTAGTGTAGTACACACGCGGCCATCGCGCCGCGAATCACACGAAACGCGCCTACCTTTGGTGCCGTCACCATTGCCCAGTACGGAAAATTGCGAAGGTCATCCGAAATGGCGACGTGAAAGGGGAAGCACGGCACCCGTGGTTGACGACCAAGGCCGTGGATCGTGGATCGTCGTGCGCACACTAACACAAGTTGGCACGCACCGGTGACCAAAAAACGCGCCGCAAATCGTGCACACTTCTATCTATCGCAGCACTCTCTGCTGGCTGCTCACCACGAAGTACTAGTAGTAGGGAAGAAAAAGGGCAGGCCGGGCCCAGTTGCAACGGCACGTTTGACTCCTCCCCGATCACTTCATTTCGTTTCGTTTCGTTTCGTTTCATCAAAAAAGGGAGAAGAAAGGGTGAGAGAATTAGTAAGATCAAAAGCGAGGCTGTACAGTAGCAGAAGAGTGGGGGATTCGTGCGAGCGCGTCACTTCCACTCCTGGGTGTCACACTGGGACTCGGAGCACCCTTCCAGCGCGACGTCGGTGATCTGCACCCCCGTGTCGTACACCCGGCCGGCGGTCCACCGCCGCGGGATGACCTCCCGGTCGGCCCACACCCACTTCCCGTCGTACCCGCCGGTCACCACCATCCTGATCTGCAGCGGCCCCGCGGGCGCCTGCCCCGTGCTCCACGCCGGCCCGCCGCGCTCCCGCGCCAAGGCCTTCCAGCCCGACGACGACCCGGCCGTGGCCACGTCCACGGCCACGATGTCGGTCTGCCCGCCCTGGTACAGGAACCTGACCGCCAGGCCTACCGGTGCCGCCGCCCGCTCCTCGACGCGCACGGACAGGTTGCGGCTGCGCGCGTACTCGCACGGCACCCGCCTGTACTCCACGTCCACGGCGCCCCGCTCCCTGAGCCTCCGCGCCGCGCCCGTGCCCCGGGCCATGGCCGCGTACGCCTTGCCGCCCAGCACGAGATCGGCGGCGGTGCGGTTCGCGCCGGTGCCGGTGCCGGCGCGCGTCTGGTCCGTCACGACCACCGTGGCGCCCGCGCCGCTGCAGAGCTCGGCGTCCGTGCACCGCACCTGGTAGCACGCTCCGCAGCCCACGCCGGCCCTGTAGAGCGCGGGGCTCGCGGCGGCCAGGAGCCCGCCGTTGAAGGACGGCGCCAGGGAGCCGTACCCGCAAGAACCGGCTGCAGTTCAGCAAACCAAAATTCAGCAACGGCCCAAAGCACAGACAGATTGCAGCTAATCGAAACGAGAAGCAAAGACAGCTGACGCTGTTGATCCCCGTGCCGTGCGTACCTTTGTCGAGCGCGGGGGAGGAGGCGCGGTACGCCGCCTTGGACCGGCGCACGCACCGGTCGCACGCCGAAGCGGGAGACAGGCCGACGACGAAGAAGATGAAGACCAGGATGGGGATCATCAAACGCCTGACGAAGGCCATGGATGGATGGATCGATCGGAGCTTGGAAGACGTGCGTTACTCTCGGAGTGGTGTGCTTGGGTTGGGAGACAGAACAGGACAGAGGATTCTTGCGAGGAGCAGAGGCTGGAGCTAGGCTTTATACCCGACGCGGCACGCACGCAGGTTACGGTTTAGTACGGGTTATTACTAGTGTACTGGGTGGCACTAGGTGCATGTATACCTGGTGCCGACTGCCTCGAAACCAAACGGCCGCGGTCTCGTACCTGGGACGCAGGCAGCAGCAGAATGTCTCGAGCGCGCGCGCGACGCGGTTGGGAGCTGGGGACGAAGGAGCGCTGACGCTGCCCT
This sequence comes from Avena longiglumis, assembly GCA_030063025.1. Classification (NCBI taxonomy): domain Eukaryota; kingdom Viridiplantae; phylum Streptophyta; class Magnoliopsida; order Poales; family Poaceae; genus Avena; species Avena longiglumis. The sequence continues at coordinate 445,487,877 of CP125974.1, read as the reverse complement.
CGTGGACTCACAGGATTGGATGGATGGAGGGGTGTGGCCACCGACCGGGTACGCGTGCCGCGCCGTTGGCGCGCCAGCGAGTGGTACTTGAAGTAGTACCAGGATAAACTCCACGTCCTGTCATCCGACAAGCTGGCACGTGTAAAAAGTGTACACGCGGATGCTGTTTCTGAACGCTGGGTAACTGCTGAAGAATTAACTAGGAGTACTCTGTAAGACCATCCCAATCGTTGGTAGTTTTTATACCAAAATCCGGAGCTAATTTGGACCGATGAAATCCGTTTTTTGCCTAAAAACACCGAGTTTCACTCGCGTTCCCAGACAAATTCGGCTAAAATTCAGACGAATTAGGTGAATATAGGCGAATTTCTTCAATTAAGGGCATATATAGGTGGATTACATCGAATTTAAACTATATTTAGATAAAAATAACTAGAAAAACTTAAAAAGACCGTCGTCGTCGCCGCACCTCCATGGATGGTGGGACGGGTCGGCCTCTTCATCGTCGTCAAGGATGACGATCGCTACCGGTAGGCGAGCACGCCGCCGCCACTGTGCCAGCTCGCTCGCCGGGCTGGACGCGAGACGCGCCTTTTTTTCCTATCTGGACCAGGCGAGTATGTCCGACGACGAAGGCTCCAGCGGCGCCGGCGCGGAGAGACTGCTCCATCGCCATCTTCATGGCGAAGGCATCCTTGTCGACGGGCACCGCCCAATCGGCCGGCTCCGACTTCAGCTGACGAAGCCGGAGACGCCCAGTGGGCGGCGAGGGCGCGTGCGGCTCATTGATGACGATGCCGCGTTCCCTTGTCCTCGGCGGCGAGCAGACCGGCGTCTTCGGCTCGCGCTTGACCGACCAGAGTGGCGGCAACGTCGCTGGCGTGGACCCGGAGGAGCGGGACGCCGATGTTGCCGAGGGGGAGGAGAGGCTGGCCATCCTCCTCGGCAACCAGTTGTCCGGAGGATGGGCCCTCGCCCTTGACGCCGGCGTCGTGTTGCGGGAGAAGCCGAGGCGGGGAGTTTTGTCGGCGTGGATGTGCTCCAGCACGGTGACGAGCGTTCGCCCGGGAGCGCTCCACCAGGGGCGGCGCGACGCCACGTTGTTGCTCTTCGGCGGTGACCCTGGCGGTCCCTCGTGGCGGGCGAGCTCCTGGAGCCGCCGGTCCGCGAAGAACTACTCGCAGAAGAGGAGATTGCACGAATCCTCGACGAGATCCAGGTCTTCCATGGCGATGATGCCCACCTGGATCTCTTTGATGATCTCTTCATCCTTCGGCACCGGCGGAATGGGATCCCGCCGGCGCTGAACTTCCAGCTGGGTGAAGGCGAACGCCGGGCGACGCCATGTAGCCCGCGTCGTGAAGCATGCGGGCCTCCCACGGCTGGAGCGTGTGGCGGCCGAAGCCGTTCGTCGCCGCGGAATCACCGGAAAACCTCTCGGCCATGGGGAAGTTGGGGAAGTGTGGTGAGTTCGCCGGAGTTAAGAGAGCTGGGGAGCTGTGAGAGAATGTGAAGAGTTTCGGCGAGGGGTACGACTTTTATAGGCCGAGACGGATGGCAAGGGCAGAAGGGGTGTAGCGGCGAGGATGGGAAAAGTAGGAACGGCGGGAAGTTATTGCCCGCCGGTCCGTCGCGGGAGCCGAGAAGGCGACGGTGGCGCGACATTACGACGACGCATGGCCGAAGCGACGCGCAGCTAATGTCCGGCGGTCCTAGGAAGGTGGGAATAGCCTGAGAAGTCCGGAACTATGGTCCTAGAAACATGACTGGACCAATTTTTGACGCTCAGACAAAAAAAAATTCTAGGATAAGTGTCATGGATAGCCGAGTGGAGATGCTCTAACTCACGTATGGAACGTTGTCATAAAAAAAACTCCTTGCTGCAATGGAAGAACTAAAAGGTTAATTTTTTTTATTTTTTTTTGCGAGGGAGAGAAAGCATGAGGATGAGCTCAACGTGGTGACCGGAAAAGGATTGGGATTTGATCCGAGGGGACAAGGACGGCTGAAGTGGCGGCTAGCCGGCTATGCTTGAGTTAATTGGATAAAACTATCACAATTGAGGCTGTCTGGACGGGTCAGTACCAGTTTCGATAATTTTGGCGTGTCAGTACCAATTTTAGGATACAAGCGTTGCGAATCGGGCTAATTCACGACTAAGAGCAGTTTGACACGCTTTCTGACGGCTCGGACCCAGCTGTAAGTGCTGAGTTGGCGCCATGTGTCTAAGGGAAGCTGAGGTGGAAGTGGGGCCCACCCGTCAGACATATCTTATGTTATTTTTATTTTTCTCTGCTATTTTACTATTTATTGCCAGTGGGTCCCACCCGTCAGCCTCACTAATTTTTCTCCCCACACCTTCTTCCTCCTCCATCGGCGCAGTAGCGAGGCATAGAGCCGCCGCCGGGTCGAGGAATCTGCATGTTGCTCTGGCTAACCACGCGCAAATCTCTCTCTTATCCGAACGAAATTAACTCACATCCACCCGCTCCACTCGCCTCTTTGCACGTTTCTTTCGTCATCCCCATCTCTCCCATGGCGGCGTGGCTGCACAAGCCGGCGGCGGCGGGCAGGAAAGAGGAGCTGCCGGCAGGGGAGGATAGAGGAGGTGGAAGTGGCGGGCTAGCAGGCAGCAACGAGTGGTCTGCACGGCGCGACGCTGCTGCTACTCGTGTGGGTCGTGTTGGCCGGAGAGCATCAGTCGATCTGGGTGTGGCCTGATACTAGCTCCATTCCTCCATTCGTCTGGGTCAGCTGTGCATTGACCGGCCAGCTCCTCGTCCCCGGCGCATCAAACGAGAAATAGAAACAATCGTAGCATCAATAATAGGAAAGGAAAGGAATCTGTGTCCATCCCTCCCCGCGCAATGATTGGGGCCCGGCACGAGCCGGCGGGAGAAGGACGCCATTCCTGCCGCTCCGTAGAGGCCTCCGCGGTCACAGGCAGATGAGCAAGCCCAATCCCGCGGCCTCCACTGGCCCCAGCACCCGAGCAAGAACGATCCGATAATTTCCTCCCAGCAACCGCCAGGAATCCATGCATCCATCGAGTCGGACGAACCGAAGATGCGAACTTTGCATACAGATCAGAGAGAGAGAGAAAGAGAGATTTGGCGGGCAGGCAGGCAGGCAGAGAGGAGCGCTCACCTCCGGGGAACGGACTTTGCCGTAGCCGCAGTTGTCTGCTCAGGGATTGATTGGATTGGATTGGAGGAAGAAGGTGGACGGGGAAAATAGGAAGGCTGACGGGTGGGACCCACTGGCAGTGAATAGAAAAATTGAAGAGAAAAATGAAAAATGTATAAGATATGTCTGACAGGTGGGCCCCACTTCCACCTCAGCTCCTCCTAGACACGTGGCGCCAACTCAGCACTTACAACTGAGTCAGCCCGAAAGCGAAAAAGAGCTCTTAATCGTGAATTGGTCTCGCCAGACTTGCCCAAAATTGCAGATCGACATGCCAAAATTACCAAAAGTGATACTGACCTGTCCCGACAGCCTCAATTGTGATAGTTTTATCCAATTAACTCGCTAGGCTTGCACGGTCTGGAGGGAGACGGAGATTACGACCGACTCAAAGGTGTTTCGGGCTTATCAGGAACAACGGGGGGTGCCACACCGTCCATCGTTTGCCGCGCCGCCGCGTCACAAGATGCGTTTTGCGATCGCGCGAATTATTATTGATTTTCTTCCGGTGTCCGTTTGTTTGCATGGGGCCTTTATGATTTGTCCTTCATGGCAACTTGCAAAGACAAACGTTACAAGAAGCTAAAAGGAGAAACCATTTAATTTGTTTGGCTAAGCATGTGTATTATACACATATGATCTTTCTGTTTTAAATTATAAAATATTTTAGCTTTTTAAAAACACATGTATTTTGACGCCTACAAATTATAGGCTAGGATAAAAAAAATAGTAAAACCTACACACTAAAAAAAAGTCTAGACATATGTTTAGGGAAAAAGCTAAAATAGAGAGTACATGTCTCTGATCTGATTGTTTATTGATTCGATTCGCATCGGTCTTGATACTGACACGCCAGGATCCTCTGGTCCATCGGCTAGAGCCGTTCTGGATAACTCATAGTAGTATCTTGCACGTACGCAACGCATGGATGGGTTCACTTCAATCAATTAGTTCTCGGTAGGCCACGTCGCGAAAGGTATGCGCTCACCAAACCTAGGGTCGGCTTGGAGAAAGAAAGCAGATTCTCTTGTCGTTTTAGCACGAAACGGTTCGTGAATTATGGGAAAAAACTTGCATGTTTTTGGAGGGGATAGGAGAACATTGCATCGCATTGGGTTCTCACGTTGCACACGGCTTCTCTGCCGCTACGGGCATGTGCAATCCTGGACGTTTACATAGACGCTTAGGTGATAAAAACAAATGCTACAAAATTAATTTATGAGATAAACGTCTCGGCCTTCAATGCCGAACACTTATTTGGGATGCTAAAATCGTGTAGCTGCTGTGTCTCGCTGGACCTCGCTGTGAAGAAAAAAGCCCAAGCGTCCGACGTATATGTTGGCGTCGATGCCGGACTAGACGCCAGGATTTGATGGCCTAACTGCCGGTCGGCCGGGATTTTGATCCTAGCGTCGGCTCGTTAGCGTCCCGATGTACGTGCTACGGCCCCGCGAACGACATATTAATGTTCAACATCCAATCATGTTTATCCATCATGATTGCAGGGCACCATGATTTTTTTTACGGAACTCCTTTATGATTTGTCTTTCGTGGCATCTTGCAAAGAGAAACGTTACAACAAACTAAAAGGAGAAACAATTTAATTTGTTTGGCTTAGCAGGTGCATTATATATACACACAGTCGTACACATGGCTCTAATAGTTCGATGATGTAATTCGCATCGGTCTTGATCCTTGTTGAGATATGTGTTGTATTAGTATAGGTTTTCATGTATTTTTAGGGTTGTACCTGTAACATTGTTAATATATATAGTTGAATGCCCGTGCGTTGCCACGGTGTCTTGTCATTTTTATTGTTAGATATGTGCACGAAACATCTTAAAAAAATTATCTTTTAACTTTTAACTTTTAATTCGACATCATATGTGTAGAAAGCAAAAAAATCCGGTGGACTCCAATGGTCTCAATAAATCGCACTCTACAAATTTTAACAATCTTTACTCAATTGTTTTGTCTAATTGTCAAATTGGTACAAGGCCAATAAAAAAATTCACAACTGATACAACAGTAATCAAAGATTATTAATTTCTTCTGCTAATTTTACAATCTAATTTCAATGGTTACCTATTATTTCGATATCAATAGCACAAGTGTAATGAAATTTAGGTATAAAAAGTAGCTCAGGTGATGTAAATTCTCATGCGAACTGAGTTCAATCAGATTGAAAATTGTCAGGTAGTACTGTTTTTATTTGGTCCGTATGGTTATGAAGCAAACATGGTTCAGTTAAAAAATATTTTTACAATGAAAAAATAAACCTTTCAGATAGTGGGTACCGATTTCAGATAGTGGGTACCTTTCAGATACAATTCTATCTCGCAGAAAATGAGATAATTCTATGAACTAAAAAGGCCTAATTTCAGAAAACGTTGTATAGAGTACCAATTTATTTTCTGATATAACTGATGAAGGCAGCGTCGTGAGGTTGAGATGATATCCTGATTTTTATTTTCACATGTGATATCCTGATCCTTGAGTAAAGCAGAAGCTGATTCAATTCATCTTTTTTTATTAGGATGTCATCGTCATGTTTTATTAAAAATGAAGGTAGTCTCTAGCTGGAGCTTGCGTACAATAACCATTCAGCTACACAATGCACACATTGCAGCCTCCTCGAATGTCTGATGTTCGCGTAGAATCATTGTTTTTCTTTGCCAAGCTGATGCCCGCGTACATCGATACCAAGCGGCGTCAAGGAAATCTGGCGGCCTCGTGTGGCTGCTGTCCCATGGCCGTCGTCCGCCCAGCCAGAAGCGACTCAAGGTCGCTACTGATTCATCGCATGGCTACAGAGACAGAGCTTGTCCGTCGGCGTGCACGACTTGTTGCATGGCCTTGGAGCTGGTCGTGTGCTCGCCCCGGGGTGGCATGGCAGCCAGGGCAGGCTGGAGGGAGGAGTGGCAACGAGCGGATTTGGTCAACACACACCGGCATCTTATTGCTTATTCATGTGGCGAGGAAGTCCACACAGCTTGTGCCGTCGAGACAGCGGGGTATGCAGGGGCATCCGCACGCGACACAGTCGTTGGATCGGAACGCCTCCTTCCTAGCCGAGCAGAGCATGGCTGCAGAGGGTCGAATCGGCGGGCGTGGCCCTCGGCTCCCACCATGGTGCTTCAAATGGTGTGGGACTGGGTGAGCTCGAAGTTAAAGGAGGAGGAAGATTTTGAGGAGGGCCGTGAGCGCCGATATGTAGCAATGACGCAACGGTGTAGAAGGGCCTTGGAATTCCGCACTTCAGCGTTTTGGATTCAGATAGTAGCCACCGGAGGCGAGCAAGGGGATGACGGAAAAAAGATCGTGAGTTCAGCCTGCTTGCTCCGGTCCGTACTTCCGCCGGCGGCGCGCAATAAATATAGTTAGCTTCGGCCAGCGGTGAGCCCTCGTCAAGCAAGGGTCGTGCGGCTCCTGCCTCCTCGCAGGCCGCTCCCACCTGTCATTACCCTGCAAACAGGATGATATCCACACGCGGCTGCTCCTCTGAGTCTCGCCGACTCTGCCTGAGCTGAATCGTTCTCTCTGCTGACGTGCTAGCTTGCTAATTGATACTGCGGCGCCAGAAACCTCGGCTAGGGAGGTGGGGATGGAGCGGTTTTTGGGGGGATCGTATAGGATGTCAGGGACAGAACTATGGAGAAATAGCAAAACCAGCCCTTTGTATATGGGTCCAAGACGGATTGGATAGAGCGTATCTGAAACTGATTCTACGGGAGACTAAACAGAAAGTAGCGGCCTAGCGATCGATGGCGCATAGACGGACGTACGAAAACGTAAAGGACGAAAACCACGGCAAGACAAATTATATAGTAGAGATACCCAAATGCTAAAAAACATCCGGATGCTGGCTGGTGGACCGAGCACTCTGTTTTGGACCGTCCATCGCGCACCAATCTAAATGCGGCTTCCGACCGAAACCACCCTGGGGGGGAGCCGTTGCACGCTTCGCTTCCCGTCGTTCCCCATTTTGGATATCGACAACGGAGAGAGGGGAGAGAGCCCACGCGCCGCGCGCCGCATCTGCAACTGGCGGAGTGAGGGGGGCGGCGACGTGCTCCGGCGATAGTAGCGGCTCGGCGAGATCTGTGGAGGGGGGCGACCAGCCGTTGCGTTTCGCTTCTCCCGTCGTTCCCCATTTTCTTCATTGACAACGGGGAGAGGGAGAGAGGCCGCGCGCCGCATCGCTCCGCATCTGCAACTGGCGGAGGGAGGGGGCGGGGACGTGCTCCGGCGAGAGTAGCGGCTCGGCGAGATCTGTGGAGGGGCGACCATCTCGTCGGTGGAGGCGTCGGCGAAGGGAGGATCTAGTGGAGCTCGTCGGCGCTCCGAGCACCGCATGTCGAGCACCCGCGCATCGGAGCACCAACGCGCATCTAGCACGGTGAGATAGAAGATCTCGTCGGGAGGGAGCTCGTCGGCACTCCGAGCACCGCGCGTCGAGCACCCGCGCATCGAAGCACCGTGTATCTGGGGCGGGGCGAGGAGGAGTCGGTGCACCTCGTCGGCGAATCTGGGGGAGGGCCTCGCCTCGAGTACATCGTATCAAGCATCTACATCGAGCCTGGGAGGTCCCGCCTTCAGGTAATCCATGCAATTTTTCCCGCATTTTTTGGTTTTGGACGAACCCATGTCATGTTATCCTATCGATTTCATGTCTCATAGGTAAAGCAGCACTCGATCCGTATGATGATGACGGATTCTAACTCGTGTAGGGAATTTTTTTACAAAGCTCACTGTATGGATTTCAAACTTGTGTAGGAAATTTAGCAAGTCTGGTGAAAACTAAGACTGCTAGCTGGTATGGAGGGACTTGCTTTGCTTGCTTCCTAGTCAAATATGTCCTATCCGTCTTACTTGAATATGAATGTATATCACTCACTTCATGTATGACAAGTGTCATGGACATTTCCTATGTTTTTGCAGTAGGAGGATTTTTTTAGCAAGGACATGGTAAATTTTCTCCCGGAAATTTTTCCTGTGTTTTTGCAGTAGGAGGATTTTTTTAGCAAGGGCATGGTAAATTTTTCCCCGGGGGATTTTTTCCTGTGTTTTCCTTGGTCTCACGAGTTATCTAGCAGCAGTAGCACACAGTATAGTATGGCCGAAGAAGCGATCACTGTCTACCTGCATCTGTAGTGAAAACATGTGTCGACAGACGACAGTAGAGTAGCAGCAGGTTGTTTTCTAGAGACTGGAAAACTAGTGTTCATCACAAGAATCTTGATTTTTCTGAATATTTTACTTAACTAAGTTGGTTCATAAAAATAAGTAAGTTGGGTCCTAGGAATAACTAAGTTGTTTTCTGCAGAGAACTAATTTGTCGGGGGGTGGTTTTCCTGTGTTTCTTGCAGTAGGGGGGAATTAGCAAGGGCATGGTAATTTTTTCTGGGATTTTTTCTTGTGTTTTCCTCGCTCTCGCGCGTTATCTAGCAGCAGTAGCACACATTATAGTGTAAGTGAAGAAGTGATCACTGTCTACCTGCACCTGTAGTCAAAACAGGTGTCGACAGACGACAGTAGAGCAGCAGAAAGTTCTGTTTTCTGAAAAAAATTACTTAACTAAGTTGGTTCATACAAATAAGTAAATTGGGTCCTAGGATGTTGTTTTGCTTGTTTGAAGACGACAGTAGAGCATCAGATGTTGTTTTCCTTTTTTGAAAAGAGAACTAAGTGTCCTGGCTTTTTCTTTTATTTTTTCTGAATATTTTTACTTAAATAAGTTGGTTCATACAAATAAGTAAGTTGGCCCCTATGAATAACTTAGTTGGTTTCTGCAAACAACTAAGTTGGTTTATGCTCTACTGTCGACAGATGACAGGACAGTAGAGCAGCAGAAGGTTCTGTTTTCTGAATTTTTTTTACTTAACTAAGTTGGTTCATACAAATAAGTAAGTTGAGTACTAGGATTAACTAAGTTGGTTCATGCAGAGAACTACGTTGTTTTCCTTTTTTGAAAAGAGAACTAAGTTCTTTTCCTGGCTTTTTTCTTTTGTTTTTTCTGAATATTTTACTCAACTAAGTTGGTTCATGCACAATAAGTAAGTTGGCCCCTATGAATAACTAAGTTGGTTTCTGCAGACAACTAAGTTGTTTTCCTTTTTTTGAGAGAACTAAGTTGATTTTTGGAGAGAGCTAAGTTGTTTTACTACATCTATACATACAAGTAGAAATCCAACTAAGTTGGTTCCTAGAAAATAACTAAGTTATTCCTGCAGAAAAAGTCGAAGTCATAAAATGACGAAAGATGTTGTCAAGCGCGCCCGCCTACGTTTACCAGCTGCACAAACTGGACAGCAGGTAAAACGTCCTTTTTTTTCCAAGATACAACTGATATTTTTTTGTCCGAGTGCTAACTGCTGTTTTTTTGGTCGGGATAACTTTATGCAGTCATCTTCAGGAACAAATCCTACTATTGCGGATACAACTGTTGCGCAACATACGTTGCCAGCAGCAAGACCTGGTCGTGTACGACGAACCACGATGCGCCTTTTCTTTTCTTCCTTTTTATGTTCTATTTTTTCACGCAATAAAATGGTAACCAACTTAATTATCTTATGCACACGACCTCTTTTTTTTGTTACAGATAGGAAGGAATCTCGCTTCTCCGGCCAGGTTGTTCAAACTGGACCAACTGCTAGTTCAAGATCAGAAAGATCTGATAAAAGATTGGGGATGGGGAGGTATGCTTAAGGTGCAGGCAAAAGAGATGCCTGTAGACCTTAGTATGTGGGTCTTATCATGTTTTGACCCCATACAGAGCGAGATTGTTATACCAGGAAGAGGGAGTATCCCGGTCAATGCAGACAGCTACACCAAAGTGTTCGGGATAAATAACGAGGGGAGCCCTGTTAGATATGAAATGGAAATAGAGGCAATTGAGTTCTTTAATAAAGAGTACAACATAGAGAGTGGCACAACACCCGAGTGGGCCGATTGGTGCTGATGATAAAAGGAATGGAAGGGCTGCGGACATGAAGTTTCTGCGCATATTTTTTGGCGTAATCACTGCTTTGTGAGCCCTACAACAAGATCAAGCATCCCCTGTGTGTTACCAAGCATTAGTGGACCTTAACCAGTTTCGGCGGACAAACTTCGCCCAATTTGCCATTGATCAAATAATAACAGAAGTAAAGAAAATGGGAGTAAAAAAGAAATCCGTATGTTGCTGTCTTCACCATCTCGTGGTAATTTCGCGTGGAGACATCGTCTTTTTTCGAACACAAAAAATAACACTATCCGACAGCATGTAATATCATTTTTCTAACTTACCTTTTTTGTCCTTTTTTTCCAATGCAGATCCTTTATCTTGATTCCCTGGATGTTGACGAGGTTGTGGAGTCCGAAGAAGTCTGTCCAATACGGGCTGCAGAATGGAATGACAAACTCATACATGCTGTCATGCGGAAGGATGCAAAAGGGGATGGGGAGTTTGGAAAGTTGAAAGTAAGCACTTTTCTTCCCATACAAAAAACCCCTAAAAATCCCAATGTGTTTTTGATTTTACTCCATCTGTATACATTTGTTTTAACACGGCTTTTCTGTTTTCAACAACATACAGCTCAAAGAATCTGTCGGGGCTTATATAAGAGACAGTCTTTTTATGGGCATGACAAGAACCGAAGAATTCGTGTCTGCGAAGCTGCCACGGAGCTTTTCAGACGAGGTATATGAAATAATTTAGAGTTCATAACTTGATTTCATACTATAGCTAAGTTGAGTACTTCTAAGTTGAGTATATGAATATGAAACTAATTAGTTAGTTTCATACAAAAAAGAAAGTTGATTTTTGCATATCACATGCTCAGTTGATTTTCCTACTCTGTAAAAGTGAGTAGAAAAGGAACAAAACAAGTAGAAAAAGCAACTTAGCTTATTCTTTTTTTGGAAACCAACTTGATTCATGTCTCATAGCTAAGTTGACTTTATATTGTAGCTAAGTTGGCTCATTATACTATGAAAATCAACTTAGCTTATTCTTTTTTGGAACCAACTTGATTCATGTCTCATAGCTAAGTTGACTTTATATTGCAGTTAAGTTGGCTCATTATACTATGAAAATCAACTTAGCTTTGTGGGACCAACTTAGTTATTTTTGTGGTACCAACTTAGTTATATTTTGGAATCAACTTAGCTAATCCTAGGACCCAACTTAGCTTATTTTTTTTGGAATCAAGCCCTGCACTGAGAATCAAGCCCTGCACACGAGAAGCCCTACACTGAGAAGCCCTGAAAGGACCCAACTTAGCTTAGTTGATTCCATATTTCATAGTTAAACTATGAAATCAACTTAACTTTGCGGGACCAGCTTAGTTAACTAAGTTGGATGCTGGAGTTGTACTAATTTCTCTCCTATACCTTTTTTGATTTATGCAGAGAAAAAGGAAATTTGCCATCTGCGTGGGCGAGCTATGCACAGACATATCCAACAGGATCGGGACATTTGTCGAGGCTATTGGGAATATATACAATGAATAAAGGTCTAGCTATGTTGAGGGGAGAAGAAAGAAGCAAAGGACTGATGGAGAATTCAACAACGAAGAAGATGACAGCGACCCTGATGATGGTTCTAATGGTGATGACGATAGTGAAGATGAGGATGAGGAAGATGGCGACAGCAAGGAAGATGGAGCTAACAGAGATGCAAACAATGGGAATGGAGGAGGAGGAGGAGAAGATGAACAAGAGGAAGATCCTGGGTGCAATTTGACCAAGATGCCAAGAAGATCAGCTAGACTGGCACCAAAGGAAAATCGAGATTGCCCAGCCAGCAACCTCAGGGAGAGGGGCACTGACTTAGGAAATCGGGATGGTGATTGTGTGAGCAACCTCGACGACTTCTCAGTGCAGGGCTTGATTGAAAGAACAAGAAGGAAAGCGGAGGAAGAACGGGCAGAAAGGTTACATGCAGGACAAGGCCATCAGACAGAAGACCAAAATTCTCTTTCAGAGTTAATAGGGATGGTTGCAGCAGAAACAAGAAAAAATGTTGGCCGCCTGCACATTGAAGCTCCTGTGTTTGATGATGATGATGGCAAGAGTGACGCCAATGCTGTCTTCCATTTGGTGGTAGATAGGGAGCTGAGGGCACGCACTACAAATGTCCCTGTGGTAGATATGATTGGAAGCGAAGACGCAATACACAAGCTAACAGTAGAGTGCTTCAACCTTCAGAAATTGGATATAAGAGATGACCGGCAGGCACAGGGGACTAGGAGACAGAAGATGGCAGCACAACGTGGCCGCCCAGAAGGTGACCCAACAAACACAGCAGCAGTAACTAAAACACCAAAGGCAAAGCCCAAAACAGTAGTTACTGCTGCTCCCACGGTCCAAGCCACCCAGCCGAGTACGCCTAGCCCACAGATACTGCAGCAGCCAATGAAGGGATTGCCACTCCAGCAGGGAGCACCTACGGTCATACCAAAATGCCCTCGCCCCCCTCCAAAAACTGGCACCACACAACTGAAGGTGACCACAACTACACCGCTGCGTCGCACAAGTACTGAAACTACAGGAATATGCAGCACACACAACACAAAAACGAGTGATGCATGTCCACTACCATCAGTGCCAAAGTTCGCACCACCAGATAAAAAAACAGCTTGGCAACATTTAGTGGATCAAGCCTGTGATCCACCATCTTTCGACCTGGGTTTTGACAGCCCAGAGGAGGAAGAAAACAAGTGCATAATTCCAGGCCATTCAACTTCAGCAAGCATAACACCGGTCAACCTGAACGATGAAAGGCTAAACAACGATTGGGCGTGGGATGAGGAAACAATGAGACAAGCATGTGCCGCAGCTGACAAGGTGGAAAAAGAAAGGGCTTCTACGAATGATCCTCCTAAGGCTGCAGTTGTTGAGCAAATACAGAGCGGTTTTTAGACGCCAGCAAGGGTGGGGAGTGTCATTGTATTGGACCCTGATTCTTCTGGAAGCACAACTGCAGGAGATCGCCCATAGGTACAAGAAAGAAGAATCATTAGGCAGGCTCCTGTAGTGAAGTCACCCTACTTCGCATATGTCGATCAAAGGGTGTACACATGTTCAGCTGATGTGAAAGAGTTGTACAACTTAGTTACTGCACATGGAAAAAGAACCAAAAGGGGCCAAGACATCGACAATACACCAATAATTGTATCATACAAAAAGTATTTTGTTACACTCAGAGATCTTGCAAACTCCATGATGCCCTGTGGACAGTTGTCAAATACTGTAATGGAACTCGGAATAGAGTCCATAATGTTTCGGAAACTTAAAAAGATTAAGAAGATTTTCATGCCTCTGAGGGTTACGGTAAAGACCCACTTTTACAAACAGCACACTTTCCTAGCATGGTATCATTCACCATTTTTGTTTTCTGTTTTTTTTGGAATGTTGCATCTAATGCCTCTCTCCTGTGTTTTTTCAGAGTCTACTTAAAAATCTGGAATGCAACAAGAGAGAGATGAAAAAGCACATCGGCAAAGTCACTTCCCATCTTGACAGAAAAGATACTGTAAGTTATTTCTTCAAACTTCCAAGTTGGCCACACCATATAACTAAGTTGATTCAAACTAAGACTAAGTTGGTCCCACAACTATAACTAAGTTGGCCACACCATATAACTAAGTTGATTCAAACTAAGACTAAGTTGGTCCCACTACTATAACTAAGTCGACCCCAAACTTAGTCTAAGTTGGTCCCACAAATATAACTAAGTTGGTCCCACCCCCTTGTAACCAAGTTGATTCAAACTAATACTAAGTTGGTCCCACAACTATAACTAAGTTGGTCCCAAACTTAGTCTTAGTTGGACCCACAAATATAACTAAGTTGGTCCCACCCCCTTGTAACCAAGTTGGTTCCAAATTAGTCTAACTTGGTCCCACCCATATAGCTAAGTTGCTTTTTTTCCTACTGGTTTTGTTCCTTTCTTCTACTCACTTTTTTGGTTTGTTTTTTGAAAAAACACAGGTTATGATGCCCGTGCTCGAGAACTTGGCACCAGGCGAGCGAAACCACGTCAATCATTACTGGTTGTTTGTCATCAACATAAGGGATACAAGGTTCGAAGTTCTTGATTCGATCAGGTCATTATCGGACAAGAAGTTCAATGATATTGTCGATGAATTAGTTGCTCCCATCAAGATTTTATGGGAAGAAAACTATGCAAATTCAGCAGTGCAGATCAGAGATTACAAAGTTGAAGACATCAACCCTCCAAAGCAGTCGACAACGTGAGTATATACAAAACACATGATGTGTTTTCCAGGACGGCAAGTTGCTCTTTTTTTCACATACTATCTAATGACTGTGATTTTTGTACTACTAAAATCATGCAGCTATGATTGCGGTGTATGCACTTTGTTCAATGCTAAACATTGGAATGGGAGGATCTTACCAGTGTATGGACCAGGGAATTTGCCAAACATCAGAAAAGTGCAGACCAACACATGGGTTACCTCGCCGAAAAACAACAGCAACTGAAAAACCATACTCAAGAAATAAAAGGTAAAGCACTATGCAAAGCTGGGTGGTGTATATATGCATTTTTTGTATCGGATGCTTGGGCAACGGGTTCAGCTTATTGAAAACAGTAGCCCAAATCTGGTTATATGTTTCTCTAGGAACAAACTTGGTCACCAGGGGACCAACTTGCTTATATGCTTGGGCATCGCCATCGAACGTACTAGGCACGGCCACATGCGCTTGCACTTGGAACTCCGCCTCCAGCAGCTGGCACACCTCCGTGGCTAGCGTAGTCTTCCCACTGCCCGAGACCCCACTATGGAGAAAACCTTGAGCTTCCTCTCATCCTCGCCGTGACCTCGCCATCACCTCTCGTGGCCAAGACATGAGCACGGCCGCCCGATGAACTCGTGGCGGCATCAGAGGTCCACCGGATCAACCGCAAGATGCTGGGCTCGAGGTCCACGGCAAGAGATGCAGAGCTGATTAGTGCCTCGCGGATGGCGCCAGACCGGACATGGAGCTCGTGATGGCCACAAAGACGGGCACGGAGGGCTGTATCTAACCGACGGTCGGGCGAGAGAAAAGCGTGGCCATCAGGCGTTTGGACCAGAAAACCAAGCCGAGATGATCCCTCAGCCCGCCGCACTGGACGCGGAAGATGTAGATGTCAACACAACCCATCTAAGTTGGCACATAATATGAACTAATACGAAACTAATTAGTTAGCTAAGTTATGTTCATCAGTATATATTAGAAGACATATATACCCAAGTTGGCTCATACCATAACCAACTTGGTTTCTGCAAAAAACTGGGTGCAAAACTAGGAACCAAGTTAGTGAATTCACAGAAACCAAGTTGGCTGCCTCCAGGAACCAACTTTGGTACATATGCCTTGTAATGCAAAACTGGGTTACATACAAATGGGTTATAAAAAACAGGAACAAACTTTTTCTGTTATAAAAAAATGTGAACTCAACTTTGTTCTAAACAAGGAACCCAGCTTACATATAACAAAACTTACACCCTTTTGGTCAGGACACAAACCACATTAAAACCCACTACTTATGGCCCAACCCAGAAGTACACGTAGCAGCGTTATGTCCAGGCTCAGAACATAAACCACATAGGTTGATTTTTTTTGCTTGCAACTCAATGCCAGATGGTATCCTTCCTTTCTTCCGCCCTTTATTGTTAGACCTGGGAGGGTTTAGTGTTACAAAATGTTCTCTATTCGGCTCAACCACACCAACCAAGTGTTGAACAGGAGACGCATCCCCCTATGTTGTTTGTCGGGCACGGTATAGTTGTCGAGCAGCAGCGGGGCCAGGTTGTGTTGCAGGTGGAGGAGAAGGTGTTTCGTGCATCACCCTCGCACACTTGATGATGTTTCTTTGTGTTGTAGACGGAGGTGGCGGCGGGGCTGGCATAGGGCCTGAATTACCACGGTGACTGCTGGGAGGTTTCGGCCACGACCCTGTTGGCAAGGGCCCTGCTACCATTGATTGGTGCACGTTAGGAGCTGAAGAAATGAGGCGATGCACATTAGGGGTTGATGTTTGTTGTGGTGCATTAGGAGTTGTTGTTTGTTGCGATGTGCTGGGAGTTGTAGTGTCATGCGACGCATTAGGGGCGTTGTTTGTGCGGGCTGGTTTCTTCTTTTTGCGAACTTTGTTCAATTCGCAAACTCGATTTCATCTCCCGATGTGCCTACGAGCAATAGCTTCTCGATCGATTCACTAAGAATTTTAGCCATTTGCACGAATGATCTAGACAAGTTTGCAAACCTTAGCTTCTGCCGAGACTGTTCAGGCATCACATCATCTTGTACCGCCTTTCAGTGACGGGCCACATCCTCAATCGCCCTTCGAGTCCACCGTTTAAGAATGAACCTTTCCGGTAGTGCATCAATACCTAGATGTATGAACACTTTCAACACATGGCAGCAAAGGATACCATCACGCTGGTACTTGCAACAATCGCAGTTGAATTGCCCAGCATTTGCATTAACCATGTATGTCCTAGAGCCATAAGGGTAGCACTTGACATTGTTAGGAACCAACAAGTACATGTTCTGGCCTTGTGCTTGCACATTGTAGCGCCCAATAAGCTCGAATTCCACCCTGAACCTCAAGTAGATGTCCCTTGTGTAAACAGCTAGTGCATGCTTCTCTATTGGGAATGGGGACCATGGCCTCACCTCAAGCTCATCCGTCCGGTAATCATTGCAGACCTCTCTACCCACAATCTTGGCCTGAATCTTCTCATACTGCCTTACAAAGTGCTTGATAGAATTCTGGGGATTGATGTACCTTTTTAGGATAGCACTGAATCCTTCACTCCTTTGAGTTGACTGCAAGAAAGGGAAGAAGCATTCCCTTAATAACATGGAACCCATGTATGAGCATATTTTTTAACCAAGCAAAAGTTTCATTCCCGGACAATCCCTACTTCACAACCATTGCTGCCCAAGTTGCTTCGAACTCTTCAATACCAAATATGCTCTCATCAATGCACTCATTGAACTCCTCACTAGACCAGGATGGCCCAAGGAAGGACCCTAGCTTCTCTTTGGCTTTTTAATCACGTACAAGCGGCAATTTACATGCACACTATCGGGAAAATAGCTTTAATTGCATTCTTCATAGCCCAGTCTGATGCAGATTATGTTGGTGGGATGCTTCCCATGCATTGCTTCGAGGAACTGTCTAAAAAGACACTTAAAGCTGTCCTCTCTCTCATCTCTGAGAAAACCACAACCCAGCAAAAAAGACTGCCCATGCCTATTTATGCCAATAAACGGCACAAAAGGCATGTTGAAACGATTTGTACAGAAAGTTGTGTCGAACGACACACAGTCGTGATATGCTTCCACATAAGCTTTTCTTGCCAAACCATCAACCCAGAATATGTTTTCAAATCTGTTCTCTGAATCAAAGGAAAATTTGTAGTAGAATTCGGGGTCTTTTGCCTGCAGCTCTTTGAAGTGCTCAAGTGTTTCACCTATGTCAAACTCTTTGTTTTCACTCCTAAATTCTGACCGCAAGTTTGATATTGTCTTGGGGCCATACGGTACAAAAGCATCCTCACCATAAAATTCATACATGACCTCCATCATGCGACCTGCACATTAGAAAAACAACTTAGGAGGATGCCCTGAAACAACTTAACATAATAGCCGTAGCAAGTTAGTAACAAATCAGAAGTCACAAACCTGTTTCCAAGTTGCAATTATGCAGACACTTCAGGAACTCTTTCTCGTCACGGGGGATACCCCTATGCGATATCAAGTACTTCGCAAGTGATGGCCTTTCTATCAAAGGATGGTTGTGTCCAGCGATGAAGTAGGTCACCTGCCACTTGTTATCAATGAGTTTGACGAACATTCTAGCTGGGCAATTTGTTTGTTTGATACTTTCCCTCTTGCGCTTAACCCCAAATTTGCTGCTACTTTTTTTGGATGAACCACTCTTCCGAGCTTCAACATCGCCATCATCAAGCTGAACAGGGCTGATATCTTCTACAATAGTCATTCTCTCCTGTTGCTCCTCCTCCTCCTCTGTTTTAGGCCTACGAAACTTGTTGCACACAAACTGTTGTTTTACTATCTGATCTGTGTTTCTCCCTTTCTGAGATGTGTGAGCTTTGATAGAAAAACCCAGTTTAAGAGCATAAGCATTATAATGTGCTTTTGAACTCGAAATTGTGTCAAACCTCATCCCTAGGAAAGGCTCCTGCGGACTGGATGCAACTTCCTCGTTCATGCCAGCTCCATCAACATCACCTTCCCCCAAGTTAGGGTAGGTGGTTGAATCCGTAGGAATAGTAGATGCGGGAATACCATGGTCACCAGCAGGGTACAACTCTCTGTTATGTTGCGGGCCCCTACCACTTTGTTCATCAGACTGACCGCCAAGAGGCGCTGCCCTCTCATCAACCGCTGGATCCGGAGATTCTCCAACAAACTCTGCTGGACCTGCCTGAGTGCAGTATAACGGCTCCATGTCAGGAACATCACCATCTTCCGTAGGGGGGCATTAAGATCGAAAGTTGACATCTGATACAAATAAAACGTGACGATTAGGATTTTCCTTTTTGGTTGCCTCTGTAATATGTTCTTCTTTTTTGTACATGCACATCCATGCTATTTTTCCCCCTGGGATACTTTACTGATTTTTGGTTCCTGTTCAATAACTAACTTGGTTCTTTTTTCTTACCAGATTACTGCACAGGAGAGAGTATAGTGTGTGGATGCAAAGCAAAATACAAAGATGCAAAAAATCGAGAAGAACCAGGTTTTTTGTACATGCACATCCATGCTATTTTTTTCCCTAGGATACTTTACAGATTTTTGGTTCCTGTTCCATAACTAACTTGGTTCTTTTTTATAACTAGGTTGGTCCCTTCTACATAACTAACCTGGTTCCTTTTTTTCTTACCAGATTACTGCACAGGAGAGAGGATAGTGTGTGGATGTAATTCAAAATACAAAGATGCAAAAAATCAAGAAGGAGCTACCAAGAAAAAACTTTTCTTTTGTTGCACACTGTTAGAAAACTTGTTTTCTGTTGTCCACCTTTTCTGCCCAGGCAGGATCTGTTGGATCTGGGGGGGGGGGTGACTGTGCTTATGTGTTTTTGTGGATGATGTTCTTGATTTTGTGTTTGAATTGTGTGCAGGATTTTTTCTGTGTTGGATACTTTCTGAGAGAATGGGATGGGGAGATGGAGAGGGGGAGATTTTTTACCTTCTTTTTCAGAAGCTAGATGAGTTGCACCTGGGGGATCTGGGGGGATGCACAGCTGGGAGAAGATCTGGAAGCCATGGAGAACTGGAGGAAGAAAGAACAGGGGAGGAGGGTGGGGGGAGGAGGAAGATGACAGTGACCACTTCTTCATCAACATAAGGGTGGGAGGAGGGTGGGGGAGGGTGGTGGGAGGAGGGTGGTTCTTTTACTTGCAGAAAAAGAAGATGGACGTGATGGGGGTGGCTGGGAGGAGGGTGGGGGAGGAGGAAGAAAGAACAGGGGAGGAGACCTGGGGGTGTGATGGGGTAACCTGGGACGTGATGGGGGAGATTTTTTGTCAAGACATGACGGGGGGGGGGGGGGCTCGGATTTCCCGGGCGAGTGTCGTCTAGTACGGACGGGCATCCGGATGCCGGCTAGCATCGTCCAGCAGCCGGTCCTATTGGTGCAGTGCATTCTTCCATACCTTTCCACATGGTATCATCCTAACTACGATCTCCCTATCCTATCTGTCACCCCTCCTCTCACTGGACGCCGCCGGCCTCCCCCTCCAAACCCTAGCCGCCGCCTCCCACTCCTCCAAGGCGCCGCCGGCCCTCCTCCTTCCCTAACTCCATCGCTTCCGCCCTACACCTACCTTCGCCATGGCCGATTTCAACTCCCCTTCCTCCGAGAAACATTTCAACTCCTCTCTCTCCAGGAGTAGCAACCCCTTCGCGGCCTCTCCGTCGCCGTCATCCGCGACGTCCCCATCCTCGAGCACGTGCCGGTGAAGCTCTCTCACACCGCTGCCAATTTATTCCCGTGGAAGACGTACTTCGGCCTTCTCTTCCACGAGTATGATCTCCTTGATCATGTCGACGGCACCATTGACCTCCTCGCCATGCTGCACGACCCCGATTGGTTAGCCATCGACGCAACCATCATTCGCTGGTTTTCCAGACCGTCTCCAACGAGATCTTCCGCACCGTCGTCCGCGACGGCGACTCCGCGCACACTGTCTGGACCAAGATCACCGGCCTCTTCACCGACAACAAGATCCAGCGCATCACGTTCCTCCAACAGGAGTTCTTCGGCAGCCACCAAAATGACCTCTCCCTCGACGACTACTGCCTTCGTCTCAAGAGCCTCTTCGACGAGCTTCGCGACTTGGAGTTCCCGATCGATGACAAGATCATGCTCTCCATGCTGTCGGCCGGCCTCGGCGAGGATCTCAGCAACGCCGCCTCCAACCTCACGCTCCTCACCATGCCGACTTTCGAGCAGGTTGTGGCCTATCTCTGTCTCGAGGAGCGCTGGATCAAGCACCTCCGGGCTCGGGCGGCCCACACCGCCTTTGTCATTGGATTCTCCCGGGGCGGCCCTGCCCCCGTGCCTCGCGCCCCGGCCCCTGCACCTCGTGCCCCGGGCCCGCCTCCGGGCTTCTACTCACCCCCATCACTCACGCCCCTACCTCCCGCCAATGGCGGCGGCAATGGTGGTGGCAACGGAGGGCGCCGTCTTCGTTGCAACGGTGGTGGCAACGGTAGTGGTAACGCCAGTGACACCGCCACCGCCCCCAGCCCCGTCCACCGCAGCAGATCTCCCCCACGCCGCCATGGATCACCGATAATAACCCCTGGACCGGGGTCGTCCAAGCCTACACCATGCCTATGCCGCGCGCCCCATACCCGGGCACCATGGGATCGTGTACGGCCTTGCACCAGGCCCTCTTCGCGGCGCCCCAGCCCACCGTCACGACCGGCTACGCTGCATCCCCAGCTCCTCCTGGTACTACACCGCGCCCCCGAGCACTGCCCAGTGGGACCCCGCCCTGCTGACCGCTCTACAGACCGCCTCCCCGACGGGCGCATACGATGGTGGCGGCGATTGGTTCATGGACACCGGCGCCTCCGCGGACATGTCCGCTCACCCCGATAATCACTCTAATTCTACTCCCGCCTCCACTTCCTCCCGCATAATTGTCGGCAACAGTCATGCTCTTCCTATCACTCACACCGGCTCCGCCTCTTTTCCCTCCACCTCCACCCCTCTTTCTCTCAATAATGTCATTGTTTCTCCTCATTTAATCCAACACCTCATTTCCGTTCGTTCTCTTGCCCGTCATAACTCTATGACTGTGGAATTTGACGCTTCTGGTTTTTCTGTTAAGGATGGTCGTACTCCGATGCTTCTCCACCGAAGTGACAACCTCGGCAATGTGTACCATGTTTAGTCATCCTCCACCACCGCCAGCAGCCCACTCGTCCTCTCCTCCGGTATCAACCTATGGCACGCCCGCCTCGGCCATCCTAGCTCCACCGCTCTTTGTCAAATACTACAAGGATTTGATTTTACTTGTAATAAAACGGATGCTCATTCTTGTAAAGCATGTCGTCTAGGAAAACATGTTCGTATTCCGTTTAATTCTTCCTCCACAGTCGCGTCTTTTCCCTTTGAACTTATTCATAGTGATGTTTGGAGCTTGCCGGTTCCGAGTAATTCTGGTTATACCTATTATCTTTTGATTTTGGACGATTACTCGCATTTTGTGTGGACCTTTCCCCTACGCCATAAATCCAATGTCCCTGCCACTCTCACCGCCTTTTTCGCATACGTATCCACCCAATTTGGCCGCCCCATCCATGCCTTACAAACCGATAATGGCAAAGGGTTCAACAACATCACCATCCGCACACTTCTCGCCTCCCATGGCGCCATCTTTTGTCTCACGTGTCCTTACACTTCCCAACCAAACGGTGGTGCTAAACACATCCTTCGTACTATCAACGACTGCGTGCGCACCCTTTTGTTCTATGCTTACATGCCCCCACGGTTTTGGCTGGATGCCATCGCCACGGCGACCCTTCTCGTCAACATCTACCCCTGCCGCGTACGTTGGCAATACACGCCGCACCATCTTCTCTTTGGTGTTCCACCCGCCTACAATGATCTTCGCATCTTCGGTTGCCGCTGCTATCCTTGCACCACCGCTACCGCCGCGCATATGCTCGCTCCATGCTCTCTCCCTTGTGTGTGTCTCGGCTACCCAGCCAACACCAAGGGCTACCGCTGCTACGACCCGGTCTCGTATTACGTCTTCACCTCCCAGCACGTTTACTTTGACGAGTTGGTGTTTCCTTTTCAGCAGGAACCTTTGGCGACTCCATCGACGAGGACCCCGACGCCCGCTGGCCCTCCTGCGGCCGGCCCTCCGTGCCGACGAGTGACCGTGGCAGCCCCTTCCGTGCCCGCTCCGCCTGGTCCCTCGGCGCCCGCGCCGTGGCTCCGCCTTTGCCCGAGCCTGCGACTCTGTTGTCTGCGTCGCCCCCGACCAGTGCGGACTCCTCCTCGCCGGCTCCATTGTCGCCCGCCTTGTCGCCCTCTCCCGCCGCTGCCCCAGCGGTGGACGCTGCTGCTCCTGCGGGTGTGCTCACCCGCGCGCGTGCGAGCATGCGTCGGTCTTCCACCCGCTACCCTGCCGACCAGTACGTCTGCATGGCGTCTACGTCCGAGATCTCGCCGGTGCCCATATCTTCTAGGGCCGCCTTGCGCGACCCGCAGTGGCACGCCGCCATGCAGGAGGAGTACGACGCACTACAGCGAAATCGGACCTGGGAGCTGGTCCCCGTCCTCCTTGCGCCAATGTCATCACCGGCAAGTGGGAATTTAAGCACAAGCTCGGACCGGATGGCAAGCTGGAGCGCTATAAAGTGTGTTGGGTGGTCCGTGGATTTCGCCAATGCGCCGTTGCCGACTTCACGGATACGTTTGCCCCGGTTGTCAATCCGGGCATGATCTGCACCGTTCTGCACCTCGCCGCCTTTCGCACGTAGCCGGTGCACCAGATGGACGTCTCCAACGCCTTTCTCCATGGTCATCTCTCCGAGCAGGTGTACTGCCAGCAGCCTATCGGCTTCTTCGACGCCGACCATTCGTATCATGTGTGCTTGCTCTCTCGATCCTTATGGACCGGAAGCGACGCCTGCCTCGTTACCAAGATCGCCGCGTTCCTGCATCAGATCGGCTTCCGCTCCACGGGTTCTGATGCGTTGATGTTTGTCTATCGACAAGGCACCGACACTGCCTACCTGCTACTATATGTCGACACCATCATCCTGACAGCATGCACTGATGGTCTCCTTTGACAGTTCACCGTCCGCCTCCGTGCTGAGTTCGCCCTGAAGGACCTCGACCCGCTCCACTACTTCCTCAACATCGAGGTTGTCCGGCGCGCGGATGGGTTCTTTCTTCATCAGCGGAAGTACGCCCATGAGCTTCTCGAGCGTGCAGGGATGCTTAACTACTGATGACCCACAAGAGTACTTTTGATAAATAGGAGTGTCGATCCCAACGAGGAGCAGAAGGTGTTGACTAGTGTATGGATCAAGAAATCTCTGTAAATACTTAGCAAACAGATTTTTAGTGGTTTTCTAATAAAGCAACAAAACACAGTGCAAGTAACAAAGACAACAAACAAACACAAGTGGCCCAATCCTTTCTTAGCAAAGGACAAGCTGGTGAAAATACTTATAAGGACCAAACGTTCTCGAGGACACATGGGAATTCTGTCAAGTGCTTTCGCTTCAAATAGCTGAGTACTCTTCTTTGGTGTTGTAAGTGTTGTGTGGGTGAACCTGTGCAAACATACCGACCTTACTTGGACTAATACATACTTGTGATTAAATCCCCTGCAAGCATCCGCAACTACAGGAAAGGTATTATTAAGATATAAATCTAACACAGCCTTAAACTCTGAGATCCTACGCTCCCTTGTGCAAAGGTGTCCTAACGGGGGTTCAGGTTTCTGTCACTCCGGCAACCCCATAATTAGTAGCCAAATACACAATGCATCTCCCTAGGCCCATAAATGGTGAAGTATCATGTAGTCGACGTTTACATGACACCACTAGAAGAATAGCACCACAACTTAAATACTAAACCATTGAATAATAACTCAACACAAATCCACTACTAACAACATGACTTCTCCCATGTCCTCAAGAACTAAACGAACTACTCACGAGACATCATATGGATCAAGATCAAACATGATATGATAATGGATAACAATCTGAACATAAACAATAATCAAATGGTTCCAGTCACAAGCATCAACTACAATAGTAATCAACACCGAGAAAGTTTTCCCTAATAACTAAAGCAATATCCAACACAATTTTTACAGCAGGATGGAGTGGTGATGATGGTGCTAGTGGAGATGATGGTGTGGATGATGATGATGATCCCGATGAAGCCTAGCTTGACGATGGTGTTGATGGCGACGATCTTCCCTCTCCGGGAAGGAATTTCCCCGGCAGAAATCTGTCTGCCGGAGAGATCTTTCTCTCTCGGTGTTTTACGCCCCGTAGAGGCAGCGTAAATCTATCTATGGGCGCTCCCGTGGTGTTAGGGTTCCGTAAGGAATATATAGGCTAGAGGGCGGAGTCGGGGGCTGAGCAGGTGGGCCACACCTGCCCTAGGCGCAGCCCAGGAGGGACCCGCGCCTAGGGGGTGTGGGCCCCCTATGGCCCTTCTACGCCTCCCCTTCTGGCTTCCTCTGTCTTCTGGGAAAATATAATTTTCCCGTATTTTTCTGGTATTTTTCTGATCTTCGCGAATTGCATCAAAACACCTCTTTTTCCATCAGAATCCAGACTCCGGAAGTCCATCCTCCAAGATTCATCCAACATGCATAAACAGATGAAAAGACATAAGTAATACCTCATAATAAGACATATACCAATGAATAGAGGAAAATTATGATATAAAATGGTGATGCAAATTGTACATATCAACTCCCCCAAGCTTAGACCTTTGCTTGTCCCCAAGCGAAAACTGAGCTCAGTAAATATGTCCACAGGTTTACGGAGTGAAGTGTAGATAAAAGAATACAGACAAGAAGCATCACACTTACCATTACACAACTCATAGAAGAAAGCAACTCACCATTATATAACTTAGCTTGCAACAAGTACACGAGTCACAATAGAGATGCGAAGATAAATCATAATTGGAATTGGCAAACTTATTTCTTGGTCAGAGAACAACTGGCAAACAGTTTCACAAAAATATTTTTGTAGAAGTTTTATAACGGGAGCACTCTTTGCTCAAAAAGGTTTTTCACAATGAAGGCTTTCAAAGTAATACTCAATAGATAAGAGTTTTGTGCAAACAAGGAAGATAAAGGACATGATTAAATAAATCACCATATCAATTCTTGAAACACAACAACTCAAATGCTTGCTAGAGATAGAGAGGAAGTAGGTTCACTGACTCAACTTAGAAAATAGGAGAAAGGTACCTTCATAGAGCGAAGCAGGGATTTCAAGTCATAAAGAGCTTCCAAAAGATTATGGTACTTACTAGCTTTGAGACCTCATTGCCCCTATCATAGGCATCTTGAGATGGTTAAGGTTAAAGTGAACAAGGATGGAGTATATGCTTGACGAAATATAAATTGGCAATCTCATGTCCCTTGAGTATGAGGGCCGTTCCTCATGCTACTCAACTTTAGTCTTCTCGTCATTGTAAGTACATGTGTATCATAAAGAACTGCCAACGGGATACCCCTTGCACATGGCAGTGAGCTATCCGTAACCAAAATGACAAGGCAAGACAAATGAGCATCTCAGGCGATCTTTTTATTTACTATGTGCATAGCTTTTTATTGAGGATGCTTCACAGAATGCTCATTATGGTGATGCTGCAAGTTTCCACCATGATTAGGCATGGCTTAGGCTAGCGGCCCAGGCGTTTCTCTAACACACATACATCCCTCCATGGACTTACAAGTTCCCTCTTTATTTCACACCGTCGACATCCGTAAACAAAAGAGCATGATTAGCAAGGGCATGGTAATTTTTTCTGGGATTTTTTCTTGTGTTTTCCTCGCTCTCGCGCGTTATCTAGCAGCAGTAGCACACATTATAGTGTAAGTGAAGAAGTGATCACTGTCTACCTGCACCTGTAGTCAAAACAGGTGTCGATGCACGACGAGAGCAAACAGAAAGTTCTGTTTTCTGAAAAAAATTACTTAACTAAGTTGGTTCATACAAATAAGTAAATTGGGTCCTAGGATGTTGTTTTGCTTGTTTGAAGACGACAGTAGAGCATCAGATGTTGTTTTCCTTTTTTGAAAAGAGAACTAAGTGTCCTGGCTTTTTCTTTTATTTTTTCTGAATATTTTTACTTAAATAAGTTGGTTCATACAAATAAGTAAGTTGGCCCTATGAATAACTTAGTTGGTTTCGCAAACAACTAAGTTGGTTTATGCTCTCTTGTCGATGATGACAGAGAGCACAGCGTTGTTCTGCTTTTCTGAATTTTTTTTACTTAACTAAGTTGGTTCATACAAATAAGTAAGTTGAGTACTAGGATTAACTAAGTTGGTTCATGCAGAGAACTACGTTGTTTTCCTTTTTTGAAAAGAGAACTAAGTTCTTTTCCTGGCTTTTTTCTTTTGTTTTTTCTGAATATTTTACTCAACTAAGTTGGTTCATGCACAATAAGTAAGTTGGCCCCTATGAATAACTAAGTTGGTTTCTGCAGACAACTAAGTTGTTTTCCTTTTTTGAGAGAACTAAGTTGATTTTTGGAGAGAGCTAAGTTGTTTTACTACATCTATACATACAAGTAGAAATCCAACTAAGTTGGGTCCTAGAAAATAACTAAGTTATTCCTGCAGAAAAAGTTGAAGTCATAAAATAACGAAAGATGTTGTCAAGCGCGCCCGCCTACGTTTACCATCTGCACAAACTGGACAGCAGGTAAAACGTCCTTTTTTTTCCAAGATACAACTGATATTTTTTTGTCCGAGTGCTAACTGCTGTTTTTTTGGTGGGGATAACTTTATGCAGTCATCTTCAGGAACAAATCCTACTATTATGATACAATCGCATAAGCAACATACGTTGCAAAGAAGAAGACCTGGTCGTGTACGACGAACCACGGTGCGCCTTTTCTTTTCTTCCTTTTTATGTTCTATTTTTTCACGCAATAAAACGGTAACCAACTTAATTATCTTATGCACACGACCTTTTTTTTGTTACAGATAGGAAGGAATCTCGCTTCTCCGGCCAGGTTGTTCAAACTGGACCAACTGCTAGTTCAAGATCAGAAAGATCTGATAAAAGATTGGGGATGGGGAGGTATGCTTAAGGTGCAGGCAAAAGAGATGCTTGTAGACCTTAGTATGTGGGTCTTATCATGTTTTGACCCCATACAGAGCGAGATTGTTATACCAGGAAGGGGGAGTATCCCGGTCAATGCAGACAGCTACACCAAAGTGTTCGGGATAAATAACGAGGGGAGCCCTGTTAGATATGAAATGGAAATAGAGGCAATTGAGTTCTTTAATAAAGAGTACAACATAGAGAGTGGCACAACACCCGAGTGGGCCGATTGGTGCGCGATGATAAAAGGAATGGAAGGGGCTGCGGACATGAAGTTTACAGCGCATATTTTGTCAAGTAATCACCTGCTTTGTGAGCCCTACAACAGATCAAGCATCATTGTGTGTTACCAAGCATTAGTGGACCTTAACCAGGTTGACGGACAAACTTCGCCTAATTTGCCATTGATCAAATAATAATGTAAGTAAAGAAAATGGGAGTAAAAAGAAATCCGTATGTTCTTCTTCACCATCTCGTGGTAATTTCGTGGAGACATCGTCTTTTTTCGAACACAAAAAATAACACTATCCGACAGCATGTAATATCATTTTTCTAACTTACCTTTTTTGTCCTTTTTTTCCAATGCAGATCCTTTATCTTGATTCCCTGGATGTTGACGAGGTTGTGGAGTCCGAAGAAGTCTGTCCAATACGGGCTGCAGAATGGAATGACAAACTCATACATGCTGTCATGCGGAAGGATGCAAAAGGGGATGGGGAGTTTGGAAAGTTGAAAGTAAGCACTTTTCTTCCCATACAAAAAACCCCTAAAAATCCCAATGTGTTTTTGATTTTACTCCATCTATATACATTTGTTTTAACACGGCTTTTCTGTTTTCAACAACATACAGCTCAAAGAATCTGTCGGGGCTTATATAAGAGACAGTCTTTTTGTGGGCATGACAAGAACCGAAGAATTCGTGTCTGCGAAGCTGCCACGGAGCTTTTCAAACGAGGTATATGAAATAATTTAGAGTTCATAACTTGATTTCATACTATAGCTAAGTTGAGTACTTCTAAGTTGAGTATATGAATATGAAACTAATTAGTTAGTTTCATACAAAAAAGAAAGTTGATTTTTGCATATCACATGCTCAGTTGATTTTCCTACTCTGTAAAAGTGAGTAGAAAAGGAACAAAACAAGTAGAAAAAGAAACTTAGCTTATTCTTTTTTTGGAAACCAACTTGATTCATGTCTCATAGCTAAGTTGACTTTATATTGTAGCTAAGTTGGCTCATTATACTATGAAAATCAACTTAGCTTATTCTTTTTTGGAACCAACTTGATTCATGTCTCATAGCTAAGTTGACTTTATATTGCAGCTAAGTTGGCTCATTATACTATGAAAATCAACTTAGCTTTGTGGGACCAACTTAGTTATTTTTGTGGTACCAACTTAGTTATATTTTGGAATCAACTTAGCTAATCCTAGGACCCAACTTAGCTTATTTTTTTTGGAATCAAGCCCTGCACTGAGAATCAAGCCCTGCACACGAGAAGCCCTACACTGAGAAGCCCTGCAAGGACCCAACTTAGCTTAGTTGATTCCATATTTCATAGTTAAACTATGAAATCAACTTAACTTTGCGGGACCAGCTTAGTTAACTAAGTTGGATGCTGGAGTTGTACTAATTTCTCTCCTATACCTTTTTTGATTTATGCAGAGAAAAAGGAAATTTGCCATATGCGTGGGCGAGCTATGCACAGACATATCCAACAGGATCGGGACATTTGTCGAGGCTATTGGGAATATATACAATGAAGAAAGGTCTAGCTATGTTGAGGGGAGAAGAAAGAAGCAAAGGACTGATGGAGAATTCAACAACGAAGAAGATGACAACCACGATGATGGTTCTGATGGTGATGACGATAGTGAAGATGAGGATGAGGAAGATGGCGACAGCAAGGAAGATGAGGAAGATGGAGCTAACAGAGATGCAAACAATGGGAATGGAGGAGGAGGAGGAGAAGATGAACAAGAGGAAGATCCTGGGTGCAATTTGACCAAGATGCCAAGAAGATCAGCTAGACTGGCACCAAAGGAAAATCGAGATTGCCCAGCCAGCAACCTCAGGGAGAGGGGCACTGACTTAGGAAATCGGGATGGTGATTGTGTGAGCAACCTCGACGAATTCTCAGTGCAGGGCTTGATTGAAAGAACAAGAAGGAAAGCGGAGGAAGAACGGGCAGAAAGGTTACATGCAGGACAAGGCCATCAGACAGAAGACCAAAATTCTCTTTCAGAGTTAATAGGGATGGTTGCAGCAGAAACAAGAAAAAATGTTGGCCTTTGCACATTGAAGCTCCTGTGTTTGATGATGATGATGGCAAGAGTGACGCCAATGCTGTCTTCCATTTGGTGGTAGATAGGGAGCTGAGGGCACGCACTACAAATGTCCCTGTGGTAGATATGATTGGAAGCGAAGACGCAATACACAAGCTAACGAGAGTGCTTCAACCTTGAAATTGGATATAAGAGATGACCGGCGCACATGGGACTAGGAGATGAAGATGGCAGACAACGGCCGCCTGAAGGTGACCCAACAAACACGGCAAAGAATTAAAACACCAAAGGCAAAGCCCAAAACAGTAGTTACTGCTGCTCCCACGGTCCAAGCCACCCAGCCGAGTACGCCTAGCACACAGATACTGCCGCCGCCAATGAAGGGATAGCCACTCCAGCATGGAGCACCTACGGTCATACCAAAATGCCCTCGCCCCCCCTCCAAAAACTGGCACCACACAACTGAAGGTGACCGCAACTACAAGTACTGAAACTACAGGAATATGCAGCACACACAACACAAAAACGAGTGATGCATGTCCACTACCACCAGTGCCAAAGTTCGCACCACCAGATAAAAAAACAGCTTGGCAACATTTAGTGGATCAAGCCTGTGATCCACCATCTTTCGACCTGGGTTTTGACAGCCCAGAGGAGGAAGAAAACAAGTGCATAATTCCAGGCCATTCAACTTCAGCAAGCATAACACCGGTCAACCTGAACGATGAAAGGCTAAACGACAATTGGGCGTGGGATGAGGAAACAATGAGAGAAGCATGTGCCGCAGCTGACAAGATGGAAAAAGAAAGGGCTTCTACGAATGATCCTCCTAAGGCTGCAGTTGTTGAGAAAATACAGAGCGGTTTCCAGACGCCAGCAAGGGTGGGGAGTGTCATTGTATTGGACCCTGATTCTTCTGGAAGCACAACTTCAGGAGATCTCCCACAGGTACAAGAAAGAAGAATCATTAGGCAGGCTCCTGTAGTGAAGTCACCCTACTTCGCATATGCCGATCAAAGGGTGTACACATGTTCAGCTGATGTGAAAGAGTTGTACAACTTAGTTACTGCACATGGAAAAAGAACCAAAAGGGGCCAAGACATCGACAATACACCAATAATTGTATCATACAAAAAGTATTTTGTTACACTCAGAGATCTTGCAAACTCCATGATGCCCTGTGGACAGTTGTCAAATACTGTAATGGAACTCGGAATAGAGTCCATAATGTTTCGGAAACTTAAAAAGATTAAGAAGATTTTCATGCCTCTGAGGGTTACGGTAAAGACCCACTTTTACAAACAACACACTTTCCTAGCATGGTATCATTCACCATTTTTGTTTTCTGTTTTTTTTGGAATGTTGCATCTAATGCCTCTCTCCTGTGTTTTTTCAGAGTCTACTTAAAAATCTGGAATGCAACAAGAGAGAGATGAAAAAGCACATCGGCAAAGTCACTTCCCATCTTGACAGAAAAGATACTGTAAGTTATTTCTTCAAACTTCCAAGTTGGCCACACCATATAACTAAGTTGATTCAAACTAAGACTAAGTTGGTCCCACAACTATAACTAAGTTGGCCACACCATATAACTAAGTTGATTCAAACTAAGACTAAGTTGGTCCCACTACTATAACTAAGTCGACCCCAAACTTAGTCTAAGTTGGTCCCACAAATATAACTAAGTTGGTCCCACCCCCTTGTAACCAAGTTGATTCAAACTAATACTAAGTTGGTCCCACAACTATAACTAAGTTGGTCCCAAACTTAGTCTTAGTTGGACCCACAAATATAACTAAGTTGGTCCCACCCCCTTGTAACCAAGTTGGTTCCAAATTAGTCTAACTTGGTCCCACCCATATAGCTAAGTTGCTTTTTTTCCTACTGGTTTTGTTCCTTTCTTCTACTCACTTTTTTGGTTTGTTTTTGAAAAAACACAGTTATGATGCCCGTGCTCGAGAACTTGGCACCAAAGTAGCGAAACCACGTCAATCATTACTGGTTGTTTGTCATCAACATAAGGGATACAAGGTTCAAGTTCTTGATTCGATCGGTCATTATCGGACAAGAAGTTCAATGATATTGTCGATGAATTAGTTGCTCCCATCAAGATTTTATGGGAAGAAAACTATGCAAATTCAGCAGTGCAGATCAGAGATTACAAAGTTGAAGACATCAACCCTCCAAAGCAGTCGACAACGTGAGTATATACAAAACACATGATGTGTTTTCCGAATGACAAGTTGCTCTTTTTTTCACATACTATCTAATGACTGTGATTTTTGTACTACTAAAATCATGCAGCTATGATTGCGGTGTATGCACTTTGTTCAATGCTAAACATTGGAATGGGAGGATCTTACCAGTGTATGGACCAGGGAATTTGCCAAACATCAGAAAAGTGCAGACCAACACATGGGTTACCTCGCCGAAAAACAACAGCAACTGAAAAACCATACTCAAGAAATAAAAGGTAAAGCACTATGCAAATCTGGGTGGTGTATATATGCATTTTTTGTATCGGATGCTTGGGCAACGGGTTCAGCTTATTGAAAACAGTAGCCCAAATCTGGTTATATGTTTCTCTAGGAACAAACTTGGTCACCAGGGGACCAACTTGCTTATATGCTTGGGCATCGCCATCGAACGTACTAGGCACGGCCACATGCGCTTGCACTTGGAACTCCGCCTCCAGCAGCTGGCACACCTCCGTGGCTAGCGTAGTCTTCCCACTGCCCGAGACCCCCACTATGGAGAAAACCTTGAGCTTCCTCTCATCCTCGCCGTGACCCCTCGCCATCACCTCTCAGGACAAGACATGAGCCTGGCCGCCGATGAACTCGTGACGGCGGGTACTGTAGAGGTCCACCGGATCAACCGGCAGTACTGCTGGCTCGAGGTCCACGGCAGTAGATGCAGAGCGGCTGATTAGTGCCTCGCGGATGGCGCTGTACCGGACATGGAGCTCGCTGATGGCCACAGCACGGGCACGGAGGGCCTGTATCTAACCGGCCAGTCGACGGCGATAGAAAAGCGTGGCCATCAGGCGTTTGGACCAGAAAACCAAGCCGAGATGATCCCTCAGCCCGCCGCACTGGACGCGGAAGATGTAGATGTCAACACAACCCATCTAAGTTGGCACATAATATGAACTAATACGAAACTAATTAGTTAGCTAAGTTATGTTCATCAGTATATATTAGAAGACATATATACCCAAGTTGGCTCATACCATAACCAACTTGGTTTCTGCAAAAAACTGGGTGCAAAACTAGGAACCAAGTTAGTGAATTCACAGAAACCAAGTTGGCTGCCTCCAGGAACCAACTTTGGTACATATGCCTTGTAATGCAAAACTGGGTTACATACAAATGGGTTATAAAAAACAGGAACAAACTTTTTCTGTTATAAAAAAATGTGAACTCAACTTTGTTCTAAACAAGGAACCCAGCTTACATATAACAAAACTTACACCCTTTTGGTCAGGACACAAACCACATTAAAACCCACTACTTATGGCCCAACCCAGAAGTACACGTAGCAGCGTTATGTCCAGGCTCAGAACATAAACCACATAGGTTGATTTTTTTTGCTTGCAACTCAATGCCAGATGGTATCCTTCCTTTCTTCCGCCCTTTATTGTTAGACCTGGGAGGGTTTAGTGTTACAAAATGTTCTCTATTCGGCTCAACCACACCAACCAAGTGTTGAACAGGAGACGCATCCCCCTATGTTGTTTGTCGGGCACGGTATAGTTGTCGAGCAGCAGCGGGGCCAGGTTGTGTTGCAGGTGGAGGAGAAGGTGTTTCGTGCATCACCCCTCGCACACTTGATGATGTTTGCTGTGTTGTAGACGGAGGTGGCGGCGGGGCTGGCATAGGGCCTGAATTACCACGGTGACTGCTGGGAGGTTTCGGCCACGACCCTGTTGGCAAGGGCCCTGCTACCATTGATTGGTGCACGTTAGGAGCTGAAGAAATGAGGCGATGCACATTAGGGGTTGATGTTTGTTGTGGTGCATTAGGAGTTGTTGTTTGTTGCGATGTGCTGGGAGTTGTAGTGTCATGCGACGCATTAGGGGCGTTGTTTGTGCGGGCTGGTTTCTTCTTTTTGCGAACTTTGTTCAATTGCGCAAACTCAGATTTCATCTCCCTGATGTGCCTACGAGCAATAGCTTCTGCCTGATCTGATTCACTAAGAATTTTAGCCATTTGCACGAATGATCTAGACAAGTTTGCAAACCTTAGCTTCTGCCGAGACTGTTCAGGCATCACATCATCTTGTACACCTTTCGTGAGCGCCACATCCTCAACTGCTTGCTGAGTCCACCGTTTAAGAATGAACCTTTCCGGTAGTGCATCAATACCTAGATGTATGAACACTTTCAACACATGGCAGCAAAGGATACCATCACGCTGGTACTTGCAACAATCGCAGTTGAATTGCCCAGCATTTGCATTAACCATGTATGTCCTAGAGCCATAAGGGTAGCACTTGACATTGTTAGGAACCAACAAGTACATGTTCTGGCCTTGTGCTTGCACATTGTAGCGTAATAAGCTCGAATTCCACCCTGAACCTCAAGTAGATGTCCCTTGTGTAAACAGCTAGTGCATGCTTCTCTATTGGGAATGGGGACCATGGCCTCACCTCAAGCTCATCCGTCCGGTAATCATTGCAGACCTCTCTACCCACAATCTTGGCCTGAATCTTCTCATACTGCCTTACAAAGTGCTTGATAGAATTCTGGGGATTGATGTACCTTTTTAGGATAGCACTGAATCCTTCACTCCTTTGAGTTGACTGCAAGAAAGGGAAGAAGCATTCCCTGAATAACATGGAACCCATGTATGAGCATATTTTTTAACCAAGCAAAAGTTTCATTCCCGGACAATCCCTACTTCACAACCATTGCTGCCCAAGTTGCTTCGAACTCTTCAACAGTCATGCTCTCATCAATGCACTCATTGAACTCCTCAGCTAGACCAGGATGACGCCCAAGGAAGGACCCTAGCTTCTCTTTGGCTTTTTTAATCACGTGCCAACGGCAATTTCTGTGCACACTATCGGGGAAAATAGCTTTAATTGCATTCTTCATAGCCCGGTCTGTGATGCGTGATTATGTTGGTGGCTGCTTCCATGCATTGCTTGAGGAACTGTCTAAAAGACACTTAAAGCTGTCCTCTCTCATCTCCGAGAAAACCACAACCCGGCAAAAGATCGCCCATGCCTATTTATGCCAATAAACGGCACAAAAGGCATGTTGAAACGATTTGTCTGAAAGTTGTGTCGAGCGACACCGATCGTGATATGCTTCCACATAAGCTTTTCTTGCCAAACCATCAACCGAATATGTTTTCAAATCTGTTCTACGAATCAAAGGAAAATTTGTAGTAGAATTCGGGTCTTTTGCCTGCAGCTCTTTGAAGTGCTCAAGTGTTTCACCTATGTCAAACTCTTTGTTTTCACTCCTAAATTCCGACCGCAAGTTTGATATTGTCTTGGGGCCATACGGTACAAAAGCATCCTCACCATAAAATTCATACATGACCTCCATCATGCGACCTGCACATTAGAAAAACAACTTAGGAGGATGCCCTGAAACAACTTAACATAATAGCCGTAGCAAGTTAGTAACAAATCAGAAGTCACAAACCTGTTTCCAAGTTGCAATTATGCAGACACTTCAGGAACTCTTTCTCGTCACGGGGGATACCCCTATGCGATATCAAGTACTTCGCAAGTGATGGCCTTTCTATCAAAGGATGGTTGTGTTCAGCGATGAAGTAGGTCACCTGCCACTTGTTATAAATGAGTTTGACGAACATTCTAGCTGGGCAATTTGTTTGTTTGATACTTTCCCTCTTGCGCTTAACCCCAAATTTGCTGCTACTTTTTTTGGATGAACCACTCTTCCGAGCTTCAACATCGCCATCATCAAGCTGAATAGGGCTGATATCTTCTACAATAGTCATTCTCTCCTGTTGCTCCTCCTCCTCCTCTGTTTTAGGCCTACGAAACTTGTTGCACACAAACTGTTGTTTTACTATCTGATCTGTGTTTCTCCCTTTCTGAGATGTGTGAGCTTTGATAGAAAAACCCAGTTTAAGAGCATAAGCATTATAATGTGCTTTTGAACTCGAAATTGTGTCAAACCTCATCCCTAGGAAAGGCTCCTGCGGACTGGATGCAACTTCCTCGTTCATGCCAGCTCCATCAACATCACCTTCCCCCAAGTTAGGGTAGGTGGTTGAATCCGTAGGAATAGTAGATGCGGGAATACCATGGTCACCAATGAGGACAACTCTCGTATGTTGCGGGCCCCTACCACTTTGTTCATCGATCGACCGCCAAGAGGCGCCGCCTCTCATCAACCGCTGGATCCGGAGATTCTCCAACAAACTCTGCTGGACCTGCCTGAGTGCAGTATAACGGCTCCATGTCAGGAACATCACCATCTTCCGTAGGGGGGCATTAAGATCGAAAGTTGACATCTGATACAAATAAAACGTGACGATTAGGATTTTCCTTTTTGGTTGCCTCTGTAATCTGTTCTTCTTTTTTGTACATGCACATCCATGCTATTTTTTCCCCTGGGATACTTTACTGATTTTTGGTTCCTGTTCAATAACTAACTTGGTTCTTTTTTCTTACCAGATTACTGCACAGGAGAGAGTATAGTGTGTGGATGCAAAGCAAAATACAAAGATGCAAAAAATCGAGAAGAACCAGGTTTTTTGTACATGCACATCCATGCTATTTTTTCCCTAGGATACTTTACAGATTTTTGGTTCCTGTTCCATAACTAACTTGGTTCTTTTTTATAACTAGGTTGGTCCCTTCTACATAACTAACCTGGTTCCTTTTTTTCTTACAAGATTACTGCACAGGAGAGAGGATAGTGTGTGGATGTAATGCAAAATACAAAGATGCAAAAAATCAAGAAGGAGCTACCAAGAAAAAACTTTTCTTTTGTTGCACACTGTTAGAAAACTTGTTTTCTGTTGTCCACCTTTTCTGCCCAGGCAGGATCTGTTGGATCTGGGGGGGGTGACTGTGCTTATGTGTTTTTGTGGATGATGTTCTTGATTTTGTGTTTGAATTGTGTGCAGGATTTTTTCTGTGTTGGATACTTTCTGAGAGAATGGGATGGGGAGATGGAGAGGGGGAGATTTTTTACCTTCTTTTTCAGAAGCTAGATGAGTTGCACCTGGGGGATCTGGGGGGATGGACATCTGGGAGAAGATCTGGAAGCCATGGAGAACTGGAGGAAGAAAGAACATGGGAGGAGGGTGGGGGGAGGAGGAAGATGACAGTGACCACTTCTTCATCAACATAAGGGTGGGAGGAGGGTGGGGGAGGGTGGTTCTTTTACTTGCAGAAAAAGAAAATGGACGTGATGGGGTGGCTGGGAGGGTGGGGAGGAAGAAAGAACAGGGAGGAGACACTGGGGTGTGATGGGGTAACACAGGACGTGATGGGGAGATTTTTGTCAAGACATGACGGGGGCTCGGATTTCCA
The DNA here is from genome assembly GCA_030063025.1 of Avena longiglumis. Lineage (NCBI taxonomy): Eukaryota > Viridiplantae > Streptophyta > Magnoliopsida > Poales > Poaceae > Avena > Avena longiglumis. The sequence goes on along the minus strand of CP125974.1, from coordinate 445,450,514 downwards.
GGCGAGTGTCGTCTAGTGCAGACGGGCATCCGGATGCTTGGCTAGCATCGTCCGGCACGGTCCTATTGGTGATGCATTCTTCCATACCTTTCCACATGGTATCATCCTAACTACGATCTCCTATCCTATCATCACCCTCCTCTCCTTCGGGCCTTGGCCTCCCCTCCAAACCCTAGCCGCCGCCTCCCACTCCTCCAAGGCGCCGCCGGCCCTCCTCCTTCCCTAAATCCATCGCTTCCGCCCTACACCTACCTTCGCCATGGCCGATTTCAACTCCCCTTCCTCCGAGAAACATTTCAACTCCTCTCTCTCCAGGAGTAGCAACCCCTTCGCGGGCCCCTCCGTCGCCGTCATCCGCGACGTCCCCATCCTCGAGCACGTGCCGGTGAAGCTCTCTCACACCGCTGCCAATTTATTCCCGTGGAAGACGTACTTCGGCCTTCTCTTCCACGAGTATGATCTCCTTGATCATGTCGACGGCACCATTGACCTCCTCGCCATGCTGCACGACCCCGATTGGTTGGCCATCGACGCAACCATCATTCGCTGGTTTTTCCAGACCGTCTCCAACGAGATCTTCCGCACCGTCGTCCGCGACGGCGACTCCGCGCACACTGTCTGGACCAAGATCACCGGCCTCTTCACTGACAACAAGATCCAGCGCATCACGTTCCTCCAACAGGAGTTCTTCGGCAGCCACCAAAATGACCTCTCCCTCGACGACTACTGCCTTCGTCTCAAGAGCCTCTTCGACGAGCTTCGCGACTTGGAGTTCCCGATCGATGACAAGATCATGCTCTCCATGCTGTCGGCCGGCCTCGGCGAGGATCTCAGCAACGCCGCCTCCAACCTCACGCTCCTCACCATGCCGACTTTCGAGCAGGTTGTGGCTTATCTCTGTCTCGAGGAGCGCTGGATCAAGCACCTCCGGGCTCGGGCGGCCCACACCGCCTTTGTCATTGGCTTCTCCCGGGGCGGCCCTGCCCCCGTGCCTCGCGCCCCGTCCCCTGCACCTCGTGCCCCGGGCCCGCCTCCGGGCTTCTACTCACCCCCGTCACTCACGCCCCTACCTCCCGCCAATGGCGGCGGCAATGGTGGTGGCAACGGAGGGCGCCGTCTTCGTTGCAACGGTGGTGGCAACGGTAGTGGTAACGCCAGTGACACCGCCACCGCCTCCAGCCCCGTCCACCGCAGCAGATCTCCCCCACGCCGCCATGGATCACCGATAATAACCCCTAGACCGGGGTCGTCCACGCCTACACCATGCCTGTGCCGCGCGCCCCATACCCGGGCACCATGGGATCGTGTACGGCCTTGCACCAGGCCCTCTTCGCGGCGCCCCAGTCCACCGTCACGACCGGCTACGCTGCATCCCCAGCTCCTCCTGGTACTACACCGCGCCCCGAAACCGCCCGGTGGGACCCGCCCGCTTGACCGCTCTACAGACCGCCTCCCCGACGGGCGCATACGATGGTGGCGGCGATTGGTTCATGGACACCGACGCCTCCGCGGACATGTCCGCTCACCCTGATAATCTCTCTAATTCTACTCCCGCCTCCACTTCCTCCCGCATAATCGTCGGCAACAGTCATGCTCTTCCTATCACTCACACCGGCTCCGCCTCTTTTCCCTCCACCTCCACCCCTCTTTCTCTCAATAATGTCATTGTTTCTCCTTATTTAATCCAACACCTCATTTCCGTTCGTTCTCTTGCTCGTCATAACTCTATGACTGTGGAATTTGACGCTTCTGGTTTTTCTGTTAAGGATGGTCGTACTCCGATGCTTCTCCACCGAAGTGACAACCTCGGCAATGTGTACCATGTTTAGTCATCCTCCACCACCGCCAGCAGCCCACTCGTCCTCTCCTCCGGTATCAACCTATGGCACGCTCGCCTCGGCCATCCTAGCTCCACCGCTCTTCGTCAAATACTACAAGGATTTGATTTTACTTGTAATAAAACGGATGCTCATTCTTGTAAAGCATGTCGTCTAGGCAAACATGTTCGTATTCCGTTTAATTCTTCCTCCACAGTCGCGTCTTTTCCCTTTGAACTTATTCATAGTGATGTTTGTGTTGGGCCACGCAGAGATAAAACAAAAACTTTTCCTCTAACGTGGTGATCCCAAGACCTAGCTGAGGTAGAAGGCCACGAGGTTTACCACTAGACGCGCGGTTGCGGATTACTGATGAAGCGCGTCAGTTGATGCAGTGCAGTCCTCACGATCCGATCGTCCTGGTGCTGATCGCACAGCACCTCTGCTGGTATCCACACGTACAAGGAGGAGCGTCGGCGGCGAACTGCTAGGTTCGTTACGGCGGCTGGACTGCTGTGGAGCTAGGGTTTCCAACACATGGAATAACCTAACCGAACAACGATTTTCACTTCTGGGTTACTGTGCTCCACTATATATAGGGAGTGAACGTGGGCTCTGCTCGCGCGACCCATTCACTAAAGCCCATATAAAACTAGTCACCGTGAGTCCAACTCACTAACTCAGTCCTAATCTGGTTTAGGTCCAACCCAACCAGATTACAGATTCGGATCTAATCCGAACTTGCTCCCGCTCTTAAGTGTGTGACCCCGCATGCTCATGGTTACTTATACACGATTAGAGTCCGACTCACAATCGATCAATCGGCATCGGCTCCTAGCAGAACGTGCCGATTCCCAAGTACCAAAGAGTCATGACGACTTGCCTTTCCAATGCAACTTACGTCTGAGTCCCTTTTGCCTCACGATATACCTTGTCAGACTATAGGCGAATATATGTCATCCCTTAAATAGTCCGACTCTCTTCTCGATCAGAGATAAGTGATTCACCCGACTAACTCTTAGTCGATCGCCTCGGTTAACACTTAACCGAGTCGTGCATGGCCATGCTTTCCGAATCATATCTCACGAGAGGGCCCAGAGAATATCTCTCTGAGTGGAGGGGCAAAATCCCATCTTGGTTATTCACATCACGTAGCTTGATTCTCAGTCGACCCGAACCCTGCCTTTATAAGCGCCCGATTCGGATCAGCGTTTGTGAACCTAAGTCGGTGATCCTCAACTCGGACTATGCAACAACCTCAGGTCTAAGGATTACATTGATTGAGATATACAAATGACAGCTTAGTTCGTTGTACCTCAATATGGGTCAATCCGACTCGCTAAACTCTTTAGCCTAGTCTGTGTAAGTTGGAATAGCATCTCCATGCCCATGACAAGTGGAACCGAGTCATCAAGCCAACTTTCACATTGGTCTAAGTTGTGTGTCCAGCACAACCTCAATGACCAAGGATATTTAGTACAAACAACATGAATGCATAGTTCCACAACTGAATCACATATTCAATGATACACATCAGATGTTTATACAAGGACTACTTAATAACTTTATGAATACAATGGGAAATCTCATCACATGTCTAGGCATCTAATGCCCACGGCTCTCAGGTGCGCCTCATGCTTCGGCTGGGGTAACGGCTTTGTCAACGGATCCGCAATATTTGCATCCGTGTGTACCTTGCATAACTTGATATCACCGATCCACTGGCGAATTAGGTGGTACCGCATGAGTATGTGCTTGTTCTTCGGTGTTGTCTAGGTTCCTTGGCTTGTGCAATAGCACCATTGTTGTCACAATACACGTCCAAAGGATTGGGAGCCTGAACCACACCAAGATCCATGAGGAAATTCCTCATCCAAACAGCTTCCTTCCTTTGCCTCGAGGCAACAATATACTCAACCTCTGTTGTAGATGCGAACCACGGTCTCTTGGAAATTTTCCAGCTCACGGCACCTCCGTTTATAATAAACACGATCCGGATTGCGAGCGAGAATCATCAGTCGGTGAGATAACTCGCATCCGTGTAACCCTTTACACGAGTTCATCTTCACCACCATAAACCAAGAACATATCCTTAGTCCTTCTCAAGTACTTTAGGATATTTTAGCTTGTCCAGTGGATATCTCCAGATCACCTGGTATCCGCTCACAACACTTAGAGCATAGGAAACATCCGCCTAGTACAAATCATGGCGTACATGATGGATCCAACTGCAGAAGCATATGGAATCGCACTCATCCTACTTCGCTCATCAGTTGTCGAAGGACACTGAGTCTTGCTAAGTTTTACACCATGGGACATCGGTAAGAACCCCTTCTTAGATGATTCCATGTTGAACCTTTTCAACACTTTGTCCAAATAAGTACTCTGACTCAATCCAATGAGCCTCCTTGATCTATCTCTATAGATCCGGATTCCGAGGATGTATGTTGCCTCACCCAAGTCTTTCATTGAGAAACTCCTTTCCAATGATTCCTTAGTTTCTTGCAACATCTGGACATCATTTCCAATCAGTAATATGTCATCCACATATAAGATTAGAAAATTTACTTTGTTCCCACTAAACTTCTTGTACAAACAAGAATCAAGATCACTCTTGATGAAGCCAAACGATTTGACTACCTCATCAAAGCGAATATTCCAACTCCGAGATGCTTGCTTCAACCCATAAATGGATTTCTGAAGTTTGCATACCTTGTCAGCATTAGACGGATCGACAAAACCCTCGGGCTGTATCATATACACGTCCTCGGTTAAATTTCCGTTAAGGAAAGCCGTTTTGACATCCATCGCCATATCTCATAGTCGAAATAGGCGCTATAGCTAACATGATCCGAACTGATTTAAGCATCGCTACGGCGAGAAAGTCTCGTCGTAATCAACTCCTTGAACTTGTCGGAACCCCTTCGCGACAAGGCGTGCTTTATAGATTGAAACATTTCCATCCATATCAGTTTTCTTCTTAAAGACCCATTTGCACTCGACGGGTCTTGCACCGTCAGCGAGATCAACCAAGTTCCAAACTTGATTTTCATCCATGGACTTTATCTCGGATCTCATGGCTCCAAGCCATGACTCGAATCATATCCCACCATCGCTTCGAATAATTTGCGGCTCATCACATCTAACGGTAACATCATGAACACTTCGTAATCTTGCCGATCTTCGTACGTGTGTCTTTGTCGGCTCGGCTGCCACGATCGAATCAACCTCCAAGGTTTTGCCGATTCGCTATTAGCCGATTCGCTATTAGCCGATTCCTCTCGAATTTCTTGAGTTGCACCGTGCTCCCACTTACTCCCCGTCTGAGAAACTCTTTCTCAAGGAAGACACCGTTCCGAGCGACAAACACTTTGCCCTCTTCTCGGTTGTAGAAGTAGTAACCCAAGGTTTCCCTCGGATACCCCTTAAAATACATTTATCCGACTTGGCCATAAGCTTGTCCGATCAAGTCGCTTGACAAAGCTTCACAACCCCAAATCTTAAGAAAAGACAAACTCGGCTTTTACTGTCCACATCTCATGCGGTGTCTTCTCTACCGATTTTGATGGTACTTTGTTTAGTGTGAGCCTTGTTTCTAGACAATAACCCCAAAATGATAAAGGCACATCTGTCCGACTCATCATTGATCGTACCATGTCCAACAAGGTCCGATTCCGCCTTTCCGAAACACCATTCCTTTGTGGCGTTCCCGGCGGAGTAAGTTGAGGAACTATTCCACAACTTTTCAGATGGTCATCAAACTCATGGCTCATGTACTCGCCTCCTCGGTCCGAAGAAACTTTATTTTCTTGCCGAGTTGATTACGTGCTTCATTCGGAATTCTTTGAACTTTTCAAAGGCTTCCGACTTATGTTTCATCAAGTAGATATATCCATACCTACTCAAATCATCGTGAAGGTAATGAAGTACTCATAACCACCCTCGGTCGTGCTCATTGGTCCACATACATCACTATGTACTAGTCCCAACAAGTCGGACGCCCTTTCGCAACTCTTTGCAAAAGGTGTCTTGGTCATTTTGCCGAGTAGGCAAGATTCACATGTCTCGAACGACTCCAAGTCGAACAAAGTTAGGAGTCCATCATCATGGAGCTTCTTCATGCGTTTCCCACTTATATGACCAAGCCGACAGTGCCAAAAGTAAGTCATATTCAGATCATTTGGTTTCAACCTTTTAACATTTATGTTATAAACCGACTCACCATCAAGATTCAAAATAAATAACCCGTTCTGAACGGGTGCAAAGCCGTGAAACATATCATTCAAATACAAAGAACAACCATTATTCTTGATATTCGACTCATAGCCTTGCCTCATCAAACATGAAGCAGAAATAATGTTTCGACTAAAATCGGAACAGAATAACGATGATTTAGTTCCATAATGAATCCGGAAGGTAAATGAAGTTGCATCGTGCCGACTTCCAACGCAGCAACTCTTGCTTTGTTGCCGACTCGAATATCAACCTCGCCTTATTTCGCTCCTAGTTCTTACCGGTCCACAACGAGTTGCAGATGTGAATAATCGATCCGGTATCATATACCCAAGAACTATTAGGTGCATCGCAAGATATATGTCTATAACATTGCAAACAAGTGTACCGAGTCGAAGTCATACCTCCACTCTTGGCTTTGTCGGCCAAGTACTTGCTGCATTCCTCTTCCAATGGCCATCCGCTTGCGGTAGAAGCAAGTGGATCCGGTGAAGGAGATGGCTTAGTCCACGAGGAAGCGCTTGGGACAGGGTCCTGAGCCTTTCCTCCCGACTTAGCCTTCTTCTTAGTCCAAGAACTCTTCTTGAACTTAGCCTTATTCTGCACCATCAACACTTGACTGGTGCCTTTCTTGAGATCCGCCTCTGCCTGCTTGAGCATCCCATGCAATTCAGTGAGCTTCTTATCCATACCATGCATGTGGTAGTTCGAAATGAACTGCCCATATGCACTAGGAAGAGAGTTAAGAATTATATCCATAGCGAACTCTTCGCTTATGGGGTAGCCAAGCCTTTCCAGAGACTGCACGTAACCAACCATTTTGATCACATGCGGACTCAGTGGATTACCATCCTTAAGCTTGCAACTCAGCAAAGCTTAAGAGACTTGATACCTCTCAGTCTTCGCCTGAGCCTGGAACATACTTTTGAGGCTTTCGATCATATCGTAGGCCTCAACATGCTCGAACTGCTTTTGCAAGTCCGGTTCCATGTGAGCAAGCATAAGACAACTAATATCCGTGGACTCATCTTTAGCCCGACGGTAGGCATTGGTGGTTGCGACAGTCGCATTCTCATTCGGCTCATCTGGAAGTGGGTTGTCTAGGACATGGTCCTTCTTTTCTTGTTTGAGAACAATTCTCGATTCGATACCAGTTGGTAAAATTAGTGTCGTTCAGTTTATCTTTCTCAAGAATAGTTCTCAACGCATAAAACCGGATATCCGAGAGTGGGCTACTTGGTTCCATGATCTACAACAGAAAATATGCAAAACACTTAAGACATGTATTCATAAAAGAGCAAGCATATTAAACATTTTAATATTTTATGCTCCCACTAGAACCAACACCCCTCCGATGGTTACTTAGTGATTCAGGATCCTAAATAAGCAAGTCGGCTAGTGAGCTTTAGCATCACCGCTAGCCGCCAAGTGATCTAGGTAGACAACTCCTTGTCAATCGCATCTCATGCGACTCCTGTTGGACGGGTGGCATCACATGCCCCGGCTCCCATCCGACTTTTACCCGAGTCCCACAACCGTTGTGATAGACCCGTCTAGTTTACCAAGTGTTTCTGCAGTAAGAGTCCGACTCGAACCCACCTAGTCGGAAAGAATTGGCAGCACCTCAATTTTATGAGCCCACTACCAAAAATGTCCGACTTGTGATGGTGCAAACACTGGCGGGAAAACCGACTAGACCTTCTTTGAGGGATTAAATTTTACCGACTATCTAATAGAGGTAAAACTGAGACATAACAATAACACAAAATAAAGCAATTATAATGTGAAATGGTATGGCTCTCTTCATGGCGATCTCCATCTCCATAAAGCCTGTAATACGACTCGTGCCAACTCTTGTCACTTGCCGTCTTACTCCATGTCGCCGACATGTACAACGCCTTGCATGCCTTCCGGGTTCTCCAAACAGCTACACTAGCTTAGTAAAGTAAATTACATAGAGAATCCGACACGGTGTCGTTATACAATAAAATGATGACACCTAGGCTCCGGTCGACAAAACCGTGATTCGCAGATCACGTATGGATTACACACATACATCACATGCACATGAACCATACCATTCACAACTTCCTGCAAAAACAAGTTATGCATAGATACAATATCTACCGGCATTGTGAAACTCGCAACGACATCTAAGGCGCTACGACAGGGCGAAGCCGGCGGTCCCTCTAAGCGGCGTGTCTGGGTTCCTAACACCCCACCTTCGCTCCCGGCTCCACCAAGACCTGCGAGTTTCACGTCAAGGCCACCAAACTTCACCACTGCGGCTCCCAGGGGCTACAAACCTTACCTGGGCGCTGGCGGAGTCCCTGGCTACTCTGCTCCACGTCCTCACGGTGCTTGTTACACATGTGGAGATCATGGACATCCCAGCTGGAACTGCCCAATGAAGAACAAAGCTCTCCCTCAACCCCCGCCAAGATCTGCAACAAGTTCTCCTTCGGTTCGTGCACCACCGCCTCGGGCTCTCAACATCAACACTAAGCCCGGGTCTGCGGTCGTGCGTGCCAACTGCGTCAACGCCTCTCAAGCTGAGCTCGCACCTGGAGTTGTCATGGGTATGCTTTCAGTTAACTCAGTTCCTGCACGAGTTCTCTTTGATTCTGGTGCATCGCATTCTTTTGTCTCGCATAAGTTTGCACAAGAGCATGACCTGGATAGGGTTCCTTTATCACGTCGTCTGGTGGTGCTATCTCCTGGTTCAAACATGAGGGCTGCTCATATCAGTCATGGCAATCAGATCGAGATTGGTGGTTCTTCATTCTTGGCTTCTTTAATTCTTCTGGGCAACTCTGACATTGATGTCATCCTGGGCATGGATTGGTTGACAGCAAATGCAGCTGTGATTGATTGTGCTGAACGCTCAGTGTCGTTGAAGATTCCTGAAGGCCACATAGTCTTTTCTCCAAGTCTGACTCCTGCTGTCCAGCTCTATTCCTTGGCAGCTCTGAATGACGATGCTATGGAAGCTATTCAGAGGGTACCAATTGGTGTGAGTTCCGGATGTTTTCACGAAGAGTTGCGGGTATGCCTCCGGATCGCGGGTTGAATTCGTGATTGAGCTTGAACTCGAACGGCCCCTATCTCCAAGAGGCCATATAAAATGGGTCCTTCCGAGTTGGCGAACTCAAGCGACAACTTGATGAACAAGAGAAATTGGGTTTCATTCAACACAAAGACTTCTTCTTGGGGTAGCCCAACAATCTTTGTGAAGAAGCGTGGCGAACCGATAGGCTATGTGTTGACTACCGGGCTCTCAACGCTAAAACCATCAAGAACAAATATCCTCTTCCTCGGATAAATGATCTTTTGATCGGTGGCGAGGCTGTGGTGTTCTCTAAGCTGGACTTGAGAAGTGGTTATCACCAAATCAAAATTCGCAAAGAGGATGTGCCCAAGACAGCTTTCACCACTCGCTATGGCCTGTATGAGTACACGGTCATGTCTTTCGGTCTCACCAACGCACCTGCTACCTTCTCGAGGCTGATGAACTCCGTTTTCATGGATTACCTGGACAAGTTTGTTGTGGTATATCTGGATAACATTCTGGTCTATTCCAAGTCCAAGGAGGAGCATGAAGAGCACCTGCGGTGTGTCCTGAACAAGCTTCGTGAGAACCGCTTGTATGCAAAGTTCTCTAAGTGTGAGTTCTGGCTGCCTGAAGTAACATACCTGGGTCATGTTATCTCTGCCAAGGGCATTGCAGTCAACCCGGAAACCGTGAAGACAATAGTTGAATGGCTTCCTCCTGCTAATGTCAAGGAAGTGCGGAGTTTTCTCGGCTTGGCTAGCTATTGCCGTCGCTTTGTTCAGAACTTCTCAAAGATAGCAAAGCCTCTTACCGACCTCCTCAAGAAAGGCAAGAAGTACACAGACTCCACCTTGTCAAGAAAGTTTTGAGACACTCAAAGAGAAGCTCACTTCTACAGTCTTGGTTCCTCCGGATACATCTAAGCCTTTCCAGATATTCTGCGATGCCTCTTTGCAAGGATTGGGTGCGGTCCTTATGCAAGAGAGACAGTGGTTGCTTATGCCTCTCGTCGGTTGAAGGCATGAGATCAACTATCCCACACATGACCTTGAGCTAGCAGCAGTGGTCTTTGCTTTGAAGCTATGGAGGCACTACTTGCTTGGTAACCGTTGTGAGATCTTCTCGGACCACAAGAGTTTGAGGTATATCTTCACTCAACCGGATCTCAACCTTCGGCAAAGGAGATGGATTGAAGCAATCAATGACTTCGATGTGACCATCAACTACACTCCAGGCAAAGCAAATGTCATGGAAGATGCGCTTAGCAGAAAAGCTTATGTCAACAACCTCATGGTGGAAGAGCAGCAACCTCTCTTGTGCGAGGAATTCCGTCAGCTGAACCTGGAAATTGTGGAACAAGGACATCTCCTGAACCTTCTGGCTACTCCTCTCTTGGAAGAACAGATTCACTCTCGTCAGCTTGGTGATCCGCACACTAAAAAGCTCATCGCTAAGCTTGACCTTCCGAAGTATGAGTCCTTTCATGTTGATGATCAAGGAACGCTATTCTTTGAACACCGGATGTTTGTTCCAAACTATCCGGGTCTGAGAGACCAAGTTCTCAAGGAGGCACATGAGTCGGTTATTTCTATCCATCCTGGCAGCACAAAGATGTACATGGACCTGAAAACAATCTTGGTGGCACAGGTTGAAACGGTATTGTAAGTATGTCTCGAGAATGTGATGTCTGTCGCAGAGTCAAGGCTGTCCATCGAAACCATTCGGTCTTCTACAGCCATTGAAACCTCCGAGTGGAAATGGTAGAAAGTTGAGATGGACTTCATCACGGCTTTCAAGGTCGCAGAAGGGCAACAATGCAATTTTGTTGTCATCGATGTGCTTTCTAAAGTGGCTCATTTCTTCCCGGTCAAAACAATTTACGGACTTGGTGGCTGAGCTCTATATCAACAGGATTGTCTCTTTGTATGGGGTTCCACTTGAAATCAGTTCGACTGTGGGAGCATCTTCACCTCAAAGTTCGGAGAGTTTCCAAAAGCTTTGGGAACAAAGTTGAACTTCAGACCTTACCACCCTCGGTCTCAAGGACAAGTGGAGGATCAATCGATTCTCGAGGACATGCTTAGAGCTTCGTCATCTCGTTTGGCATGAAGTGGGAAGAATGCCTTCCATATGCTGAATTCTCCTACAACAACAGCTTCGAGAGTCTCAAGATGGCACCATTCGAGGCTCTCTATGGTCGCAAGTCAGAACTCGATTGGTTGGTCGGTGCGGGAGAAAGAATCTGGTTTGGCCCGACATTGTAACCCAAGCAGAGGAGAAGGTGCATATCATTCGGAGAACCGAAGATTGCTCAAAGTCGTCGAAGTGCAACTATGACAGAAACACACGGATATGGTATATGCCCCGGTGATCTCTACCTTCGTGTCACTCCCATGAGAGGAACACACCGTTTAGGTATCAAAGGAAAGTTGGCTCCTAGATACATCGGACCTTTCAAGATACGTGGTAGAAGAGGAGAAGTTGCTTATGCACTTGAGCTTAGGAAAAACTCAAAGTCCATGATGTTTTCCACATCTCGGCTCAAGAAGTGCTTCAAAGACCCCGCAAGACCGTGGATCATGAGCTAATCGACCTTCAAGAAGATCTCATCTTATCAGAACACCCCACCAAAATCCTTGAGACCATGAGCGAAGGCGCGCAACAAGTCCATCAAGTTTTGCAAGGTGCAGTGGTCACACCATTCTGTTGATGAAGCAACATGGGAGCGTGAAGATGAACTCCGTGCCAACCATCCTTCTCTCTTTGTTTCTCCTTCTTCTTCTTCCTAGAATCTCGGGGCGAGATTCCTGTTTAGTGGGGGAGAGTTGTAGCATCCCAGTTGTCTAACCCCTGTAATGCTACATGTCATAATAATAAAATGGGCCACTTCCAACATATAATTGTTGCATCATCATCATATCATGCTCATACCATCATACCACCTTGCATTTGAGCATCATATAAAACCCTTTCTTGTTTGGTTCTTATCTCATGTGCATGATTAATTGTATTTGCCTCTTGATATTGTATTTGGCTCTTGATATATTGTTATATGCCCAAGTTGAGTTGAGGGCATCTCTCTTTTTGACTCCACCACCTTTTCTATCACCACCTTATATTCCACCATCCAATTAATATGAGCCTGGCATTTTAATTTGGTTTATCTCTAGCTCATGTTGTTGGTTGGATCCACCCATCATCTGTTGCTTGGCCTTGCCCACCTTTTGGGAATGCAGATGAATAATGCCATAGTAATATTATTGTTTTCACAGGTATAAATATGGACTTAATTATCTTGCATGGGCCATGCAAGTGTCACCTTTCTTTTGGCTTTGGGAATGTTTCAGCTTTGTTTGCATGTCACCTCCCCTTGGTTTAATCATGTGTTGGCTGTAGTTTGCTTCTCCATATCATCTACCTATCTTCTCCTCTTAGCTACACCCCATGCCCATGCACACACATGTGTTTATGTGGCATACACAACACCAACCCCACCCTTCTCCCTACCTTTTTCTTTGATCTTGCTTGTTCATTGTTGGATCATGCTTGGATCATAGAACCACCCCATCACCTTGATCACCTCTCCCTATCTTTCCCCCTCTCTCTTCTTTGGATCATGTGTGTTTGTATGGGAGCATGCATGATCAACCTTAGGAACCACCATCTCTTCCCCCCCTCTTAGCAAAAACCCTAATCCAACCCCAAACACCAAACTAGCTAATCCACAAACCCACCTATTCTATGTAAAACCAATTTCTCCTCTCTCCCTTTCTACCTAAACCAAAACCCTAAGTTACATCTATCCTAAACTAAACCCTAAGCCTACCCCTCCTCTTCCCCTCTACCTTGCATGTTCCCCATGCCCCTTCCCTCTCTCTCGGCCCCTCTCTCTACCTGCCATGCAGGCCCCACCCCAGCGCCCATCTAGCTAACACACACGACCAGGACCCCTCCTATCTACCCTAGCCCTAGCCGAGCCGGCCTCCCCTTCCCTCTTTTATTCTCTCTCTGCCAGGCCTGCCCACGCCCTACCCCACCTGCCACCTCGGTGCCCACGCTGCCTTGCCTCGGCCTGGCGTGCGAGCACGTGAGCGATAAGGTGGCCGATGCCACCTTCCTCCCATCAAACCCTCCCACGCAACCACCTGCCCCCTCTCCCTTCTTATCCTCCCCTGGCCTCTCAGTGCGTCCCCAGATCCGTCCCAGGGCCCCTGCCCCGCTCCCCGCCTCTGCCCTCCTCCTCCACCGCCCCAGCGTTCTCTCGCCCGGCCGCCCTCTACCACCTGCCCGGTCGATCTAGGGAGAAGGTTGCTGCAAGGTTGTCGAGAAGCCCCAGGCTTCGCTGGCGCCACGGCCCGAGACGAGGAGGAGGAGCCCCAGCCAGACCTGCTGCGCCCGAAACCCTAGCGCTCGCGTCGCCCGGCCTCATCGCCGATCGCTGCTCCCGCGCCACGTCGACCACCACGCTCGCGGTGAGCCTACGAACCCCAGACAACCTCCTGCGTAGTCGTTTCTCGATGCGTTTTCGTTTGTCGGCGCCTTGGTGCACCAGCGACGTCGACACTGCCGCAAAGCACTGCGCCAGTATCGCCCTATCTAACGCGGCGACCCATAGCATCAGCCCGCAGCCACCGCAGTGGCTCCGCGTCCGCGCAAGCGCCCCCGGTCGCGGGATCGAGTCCCACCTGCGCCACGCCGCGCGCGTCGCATCGGCGAGCGAGAAACGATCTGGCGTGGTTGTTTTCGCATACCCCTCCTGTTTGTCCTCTGCATCCCGCGCTCCTCAAGGCCCACCAGTCAGCGACGTTGTCCGTTTTGTAAAAAGGGACTCGTGGTTACCTGGAAGCAACCCGCAGTCCTCCCCTGGCCCGCGTGTGCTTTTCGCCAATAACCCCCCTGCCTTTTTGGTTCACCAACCCGCAGTCCCCCCGGCCCCGCTGTCAGCGTCTGTTGGGTTTTTGTAAAAAGAGTCCTTAGGTTTTGTTTATTCAACCCGCGGTCCTGTATGTTCCCAGGCACTGGCATGTGGGCCAGAGAACCCCCTGGCCCCACCTGTCTGCGACTCAGGGTAGGTTAGGCTGAGTGTAAAACCTCCCAGATGCTGTTTTCAAATTCAAATTCTGTTTAAATAATTTATAAATTCAAATTCATTTCAGATTTGAAATAACTTTTGCAATATAAACCCAAATTTGACAAATGATATATGTATGAATATCAGAAAAATGAGAGGATTCCAAATATGCCATCCATTTTGCCTTTTGCACAAATAAAATTCCAAGTTATTTAAATTACACCAATTGCCACTAGGATTTAAATAATTCATAACTTTTAATTCCTAAATCCAAATTTAGCAAATGATAAGTCTAAAATGATCAGCTCGACGAGACCTTTCTGTTTATGCTATCCATGACTTCAATTGCAGCATGCATCATATAAGAATATAATGAACAACAACTATTATGGCAACAAAATGTGACTAAAACCCAATTAAATGTTATTTTCTTGTCCACCACACCTCACCATGCCATGCTACCTTACTTGCCATGTAAAGTGTGCATCATACATCATGGCATGATTGTTTGTACGCATCTTATTCATATGCTTGTGCTCTATATTCATGTTGGCCTTGTTTGTTTGGTTTTCTCGGATAGACACCGGCGGGGGTTATATCAAGAAAACCGGAGCACTACCAGATCCGTCCCTTGCTTCAACAGAGATACCAGTGCAAACACTTCCACATGCTTGCATACATACGGTACCTATTGCCTCTATCTTATTCTTGCATCATTGAGTCGCGATTGCATTAAATTGAATCCCAAGTATGCATAGCCTTTACTTTTAAACCCCACAAGCTTGTTTTCCTCCATCCCATGAGCCACTACTATAGGAGTTGTTTGAGCCATGCAGTCGTAGAACAACATGTGTAGGGTATGTGAGTGTCTGGATAACGAGGTACCTAAACAACTTAACTTTGTGTAGTTCGGGATAACTAAAGAAAGTGGCACCGGTGAGCAACATCTGCTATTTGGTTTTCCTGCTCACTTGTGTCCGTAAGACCCCGAGTACTTGATTCCTATTCCTTGATTTATCGCTATCCACATCCGGGAGGTATATGGGACCCCACGAGCTTGATTAGTCTTATTTCTTGGGGCCACAAATTAGTTTGAGGTTTTATTTACTATCCTGTACCTATGCCATGCTACTTTCTGTATTTAAATTGTGCGAGGAGCACACTGTACTGTTTAGGAAATGTGACCCGTTTACGTGGTATCGACAAGCCCAGCCACACTTCGGGTTCCCGATCGTTCCGCCGGCCCCACAAACCTTAAGTCCGCCTCAGTCAGCTAACCGTAGCGGGTTCTACTAAGGGTGGCCCCGAAATATTTCAATTGTGATTGTTCGATCGTGAAAGCCTCGTTGGGTTTTGTTTTGGTTTTCGAGGTTGATCGGCGTGTGTTGCTATTGGTGCACCCGGCGGGTAAAACTTTACGAAAGCCGTGTCCGCGGATATGGACGACTTGGAGCAGTTTCTTGATCATAGACAAGCATAACTAAAGTACCGCCTTAATTTGACTAAGTAACTTGACTAGTAAATAGTGCAACACTCATGGAATGGTTAATAAAATTGCCAGCGGATGGGGGTTGTTCGTCCGCTTCCTTGTTGGTAGCGAGGAGGAGGATGGATCGGATGAGATTACCATTATAAGCTGTTGTTCTTAAATTCACGGACATTCGTCTATCATTGGTTAGGCGGATGGTTAGCGTTTATCTGAGAATTGCTAGGGTTTATCTTTTGCTGCAATTCGTCACCCAGGTTGTGTCCCCTTTAGAGGCATTAAGACTTCTTTGAGTACCCTTAGGGTCTCACACGATAAATTCTTGATTCAGATGAGCAGGTACCTTCTCGGGCGGATCTTGGGTGGAAGAAGCCGATGATGTGGGCAACGATCGTTCGGTGTAGAGATTAGGAGCAGGGGATCCATGAGACCTGTAGTTGGGATGTGCTTATTTCTCGGCATCTTATGCCGATTTGCTTCTTATCCGTACTCGGATCTTGTTTGCCTTCGCATGATACTACGATGTGTGTTGTATGAGGAGTTATCCTAAAATATAGATTTATCCAGGTCATTTGAATCTTGCCGTATGGCGTTGGTATATTTCCTTTCTTTCTAGATGGTGTGGCTCTGATGTACTCTTGTATGGTGGCTTTCGTACATACCCACTTGTGTATGTAGTTGATCCCGCTTGCCGACCACGCCCGTCTGGTCCCGTTGAGAGGGTAGTGGTTGGGACGTCTGAAAGGACTACCGGTGAGTGGCTTTGGGGCCCCCGTACTATTTCAACCACTATCACTCATCCGCTTGTATCTAGGGCGTAGTTCACCGAGGTAGTTACAATTGGTATCGAGCCATCCCGACCTTCGAGGTTTCAGCCAAGCGGTCGTTGTCGATCTAGCAAATATTTTGGTAGTTATGTATATTAGGGAAAAACAAAAGCGAGTAGGACTGCTTCCACTTTTCTTCTTACCCTCCCACCCACCCTTTTACGGTAAGGAAGTGCAACGTTTTCAATTCTCTTCTCAAAGTTCAAACTAGGATTCACGTGTTCTGGGTTTCCGTAGTACCATAGGTTGTGTGTGTGTGTATGTGTGTGTAATCCCTTGTCTATCTGTTGCATCCAAGTTGTTATCTTATCTGCCTTTGGTTATCAACTGTTGGTACATTCCATACCGACATGCTTTTGCAAACTGACGCAATCTATCTTCCTCTTGTATCCGATGCTATCTTGTTGGGGTGTTCGTTTCCGTAGTACCAATCTTTAGGTTTCGTCGTGAGAAGAAGGGGTTAGGATATGTGTTCCACTTGTTCATGTGCGGAGTAATGATTTGAGTGCGGGATGGAGTCGCGACCATACCACTACTTGTATCATTCGCTTTTGTATATTGAATCGGTAGAGTCACTAATCTTGATTCGTTAAGTAATTTTAGCATCTATTGGTATTTTAATGCGAAATTTGTGGAAAATTTTTCTTTGATATGTTTGTGTACCACACTCCTTTTCGATCGTGCGATATGCTTAATATCTTTGAGGTGCTACGAACTTTGTTGATATTTTATATCACCTCGATAAATTGTATCCTTTAATCTTGGTTAATTCCATCTTGGTACTATTTTGGATTATTATCATTCTCCATTATAGTCTTGACTTGAGTTTTATATCAATGACGGGATGGCTCCCCCGGATGAAGAGGACATCCCTCGGGCGGGCTCGGTATTGTCAAGCATAGCTAATGCTTTGGCGGCAATGCAAGAGAACCAGCAGCGCTTTGAGGAGAGCGTTAGAAGGAATGAATTTGCTCCACTTCCTCCACCTCCCAAGCGTGGTGACATCAAGAGCTTCCTCAAGTTCAACCCTCGTCAGTTTGATGTTTCTGACCGACCTCTTGACGCGGATGATTGGCTGCGCGAGATCTCAAGGTTGCTCGAGACTGCTGATGTTCCAGAACAGGACTGGGTCAAGTGTGCTACCCACCTTCTCAAGGGAGATGCGGCTCTTTGGTGGGAAAACTACTTGAAGGCAAGCTGCACTGGGTTCCAGCCAACTTGGGAGAGGTTCACTGCAGCTTTCAAAGAACAGTTTCTCTCAGAAATTGTGATGGAAAGGATGAAGGAGGCTTTCCTCAACTCAAGCGAGGAAATGATAACGCGTCAACACCTCGTCGGGAACTTCATGAACTTGTCTCGCTATGGTGGTGATGAGGTATCGATGACAAGAAAAGCGAGAAAAGATTCGCAAGGGCTCAATCGTCGATCAAGTATGCAATCACGCATGCAAGACCGGCAACCTTCTGGAACTACGGCACACATCACCGCAAGAGGAGGCAAGTAGGCGGATGTTCGAGGAGTCCAAGAAACATAACAGGGATGCATCAAGCTCTGCAGTTATGGCAACTCCTTCTAAGCGGCGTGTCTGGGTTCCTAACACCCCACCGTCGCTCCCGGCTCCACCAAGACCTGCGAGTTTCACGTCAAGGCCACCAAACTTCACCACTGCGGCTCCCAGGGGCTACAACAACCCTTACCACAGGCGCTGGCGGAGTCACAGCTACTACGCTCCACGTCCTCACGGTGCTTGTTACACATGTGGAGATCATGGACATCCAAGCTGGAACTTCCCAATGAAGAACAAAGCTCTCCCTCAACCCCCGCCAAGATCTGCAACAAGCTCTCCTTCGGTTCGTGCACCACCGCCTCGGGCTCTCAACATCAACACTAAGCCCGGCTGCGGTCGTGCGTGCCAAGCTAACGTCAACGCCTCTCAAGGCGAGCTCGCACTTTGAGTTGTCATGGGTATGCTTTCGATTAACTCGGTTCTGCGAGTTCTCTTTGATTACGGTGCATCGCATTCTTTTGTCTCGCATAAGTTTGCACAAGAGCATGACCTGGATAGGGTTCCTTTATCACGTCGTGCGGTGGTGCTATCTCCTGGTTCAAACATGAGGGCTCATATCACCATGGCAATCGGATCGAGATTGGTGGTTCTTCATTCTTGGCTTCTTTAATTCTTACAGGCAACTCGACATTGATGTCATCTTGGGCATGGATTGGTTGACAAATGCAGCTGTGATTGATTGTCTTTGAACGCTCGGTGTCGTTGAAGATTCACGAAGGCCACATAGTCTTTTCTCCAAGTCGACTCCTGCTGTCCGGCTCTATTCCTTGGCAGCTACGAATAGCGATGCTATGGAAGCTATTCGAGGGTACCGATGGTCCGTGAGTTCCCGGATGTTTTTCTGAAGAGTTGCGGTATGCCTCCGGATCACGAAGTTGAATTCGTGATTGAGCTTGAACTGGGCGGCCCCTATCTCCAGAGGCCATATAAAATGGGTCCTTCCGAGTTGGCGGAACTCAAGCGACAACTTGATGAACAAGAGAAATTGGGTTTCATTCAACAGCACTTCTTCTTGGGGTAGCCCAACAATCTTTGTGAAGAAGCGTGGAGAACCGATAGGCTATGTGTTGACTACGGGCTCTCAACGCTAAAACCATCAAGAACAAATATCCTCTTCCTCGGATAAATGATCTTTTTGATCGGTGGCGGAGGTGGTGTTCTCTAAGCTGGACTTGAGAAGTGGTTATCACCAAATCAAAATTCGCAAAGAGGATGTGCCCAAGACTTTCACCACTCGCTATGGCCTGTATGAGTACACGGTCATGTCTTCGTCTCACCAACGCACTGCTTTGCTACCTTCTCGAGGCTGATGAACTCCGTTTTCATGGAGTACCTGGACAAGTTTGTTGTGGTATATCTGGATGACATTCTGGTCTATTCCAAGTCCAAGGAGGAGCATGAAGAGCACCTGCGGTGTGTCCTGAACAAGCTTCGTGAGAGAACAGCTTGTATGCAAAGTTCTCTAAGTGTGAGTTCACGGCTGCTCAAGTAACATACAGGTCATGTTATCTCTGCCAAGGGCATTGCAGTCAACCCGGAAACCGTGAAGACAATAGTTGAATGGCTTCCTCCTGCTAATGTCAAGGAAGTGCGGAGTTGTGGCATCCCGCAAAACCACTACTAGAAAATCGCGTTGAATTTGTGCATTGCATCGTCATCGTCATGCATTGGTTGCCAAAACTATTTGCGCAAAGCCGGTTTTTGTTTCTAAAACGCCTCACCTTCATTCAAACACGCAAACCCGGTCTCCGGATTATTTTGTTTGAATGCTAACGGTTTGCCAACGGTGCTTTAAAATTAAATAAAAAGTTTATATTATTTTAGCGGGGCAGTCGAACGGGCCGATTGACCCGAACGACCGCCCCAGAAAATTAAAACGGTCCACCTCTTTAAATCCTAAAGCTACCCTCTATCCTACCCAACCCATCCCTCCACCTCACCCCAACCAATAGGCATGTGCCACCTCATCCTCTCCCTATCCCTCACCCAACCAGCATCTTCCACATCACCCCAACCCCCTCTCTCTCCTTCCTCACCTCTCTCTCCCAGCCACCCACTCACACCCCACCTGCTTGCACACACTACCACACACACACCCTACCAGCGCCCACTCCTGTGGCGTGGGTCCGCCTGAGCCCCTCCATACCTGACCCCCACCCCTGCCCGCTCTGCCGGTCCCAGCCACCAACGGCGCCGGGCCACATGGGCCCCCACCCACGCCTCGCGTCTGTTCATCTCCAACCTCCACTCCTGGTACCCCTCCCCCTCCTCTGCTAGCGGCTCCCCTCCCCCATGTCACCGACCCCGCACGCCTCCCTCCTTCCCCCTCTCCCCACAGCAACGCCCTCCCACTTGTGCTGCGTCCCTGCCGTCACCCGGCGACCAGCCTTGCCGCCCATGCAGCGCACGCTCCGCCCTCCTCACCTCGCTCACCGCTTGCCCCAACTTCTCGCCTCCGCTCGGCCGCCGCCTTCTCCCTAAGCCTTTCATGCTCGCTTCCACCCGTCCTCCAGGCCCGCCGCCCACCGCTTCCTCGCGCCTGATCCGCGCTTCGCTCGCGCATGCCCCAACCGCCTCCCATGAGCTCCGCCGCGCGCTCACTGCTGCGCCGCTCAGCTTGCCGCCTCCAGGCCTTGGCCTTCTCGCCCGTCCCCTGGCGCCCCTCGCCGCCTTTGGCGCGGCTTCGCCCGACGCCCCGCTCGGCCAGGCCCAGCGCCTCCACCCTCCGGCCTCCGACCCAGCGACCCGCCAGACCACCTTCGCCCGCCCAGCGTCTGCGCCTCCCGGCAGCTTCAACCTCGCCGCCCCCAGACGTCCGCCTCTCCCCGCCGTCGCCCGCGTCCCCGGCGACCCTCCTGTTCGACCTCTGCAGCCGCGCGACTCGAGCCTTCTCTGTGTCTCTGCCAAGATCGACCTCGACCACCTCCAGCGTCGGCTTCACCAACCACGCATGCGTCGCCTCTCGCCGGTCACCCCAAGATCTTCTTCGGAGATGTACCCGGGAAGAGTACCCCGAACTCGTACCCTGCCAAGACCAACGTTTGATATAATCCGAAGACCATGAACGTTAGCGCCGGTTGCAAGATCTACATGAACCCGAGGACCTTGCCAAGATCTACCGCCGGAACCCCGAGAACTTCCCCCGGAACACCAAGTTCGCCGACACGGATGCGACAAGTACTCCCCCACAGACGCCATGACGGCGCCCCGATGCGAGGGCACGCGATGGCGCGGACCCAACAAGACCCTCGCCACGGCAAGACCGACCCGTGGAACCGGCAAGACCAGCGATGGCGAAACGGCACCGACCAAGACGAACCCGATGCGTCCCGGCACTGACCCAAGATCTGCTCCCCGGACATCGAGACCCCGATGCGACAAGATCTGCCCCGATACCGAGAACGACCCCGGAGTCCGAGAACGCTTCCGTTGAACCTCGTCGATCCCGTCGAACCCTGGACCCTGTCGAACCCCGAATCCCGGAACCCCAAGATCGTCGAGACCCCTCATGTGTGAACCCCTTCCCGAAACCCTATTTTATAACATAATAACAACTTGATTGCATATTGAATTGTCATACTCGCATGCATATCTGTGGTTTGGGGGCCTTTTGCCGATCCACCTTATAATTAAATATGGGGCCCATATGCGGGCAAATCTAGTCTCATATCGGCCCCATTTAAACTTGTGTAGCGAACCGGTATCTTATCTTGCCTTGTTAAAACAACATTTAAATTGCGGGGGTTCTAAACAACTTGAACCACTTAATTAATTGTCGGGACCCGGTTCGCTTAATCGACCTAATTGCACCGCAACTTTGCCATGCCATACATCATACATGCATCATGCCGATCTTACGCGTTGTATTAAATAGTGCATCCGGTGTTTCTTCTAGTGTTTTGCTTCTTGGCGGATAAGGCCGTTGAGTTGATGTGAGCTTCGCCCGATCTTGGATGAACCCTTCGACAATGTTTTCGTGAGCATCTCCCCTTTCTACCTATCTTACTTTTATAGTATTTATTTCCCTCTGTTGATCTATTGCTATACGTGTTGCGATGCTCTAGATTCCGTACCCTTGATATCTTGTGCGACCCTATATTGCCTTGGACACATCCTATTACATTGTTTGGTAGATAGATGGACTTGCGTCGTAGTTGCTTGCTCAAGTCTTGATGTGTGTCGCCATATGCCACGATTCTTGATGTATTGCCGCATGTTGGCGTTGGAGATGATCATGGCTTTAATTATTGTATCACTTTAATTCTGTTTAATAACTAAATTGAATTAAGCGAGAGGCATCGGTGGGTGATAGGTAAGATTTGGTTTCCGACCGCCCACTTGTGTCCGTGGGACCGAGTTCTTGACACTTTGTTAGAGATCGAGCGCGCTAACCACAGGTGGGGAGATATGGGCCCCCCATTGATAATTACCTGATTTCAAAGTATTGTACCGGGGGCCACAACTAGTTTGAGGTTTTATTTACTATCCTGTACTTATGCCATGCTACTTCCTGTATTTAAAATTGTGCAGTCTTTACTGCTTGTCTTTTAGGAAGCGGAGTGATTACGCAGTGTCGGTCCCCGATTGGGGATCTGCTGTCGCCATGACCATTGTCATAAACCCTAAGTCCGTCTCGAGACGGCCGACTTCGTGGCGGGTGTACTTAGTGGGGTGGCCCCGTGCTTGCTTTGGGTGCAGGAGCGTCGTGACTTAGGCCCCGCCGACATCTGGATGGGTGTATGTTAGCGATCGGCAAAAGGGTCGAAGTGCTGTGGATACTTTGGTGCACCCAGGTGGCGGTAAATCTTTTAGAAGCCGTGTCAGCGGTTATGGACGACTTGGAGCACGATGTACGATCATAGACAACTATAACTAAAGTTCTTGTTTTAAATTGACTTGCTTCCGATATGATTAGTAATCAGCTTCACTACAGCGGAATGGCTAAGTAAAAGTATCAACAAGCTGTTGGGTTTTGGGGTTATCTCATGATAATTGTCGACTAGTAAGTGTTGCCACTATAACGGAATGACTAACTAAAAGTGCCCTGCTTACTTTATCGGATGATTATCTAAACACGACTAGTAATTGCATAGCGATAGCGAATAAGTAAGCGCCAGCGTGTGAGTTCCTCGGTTGACTTCCTCGTTTGGTCTCGAGAAGCCGGGATGGGTTTGTTTGATGATAGTCTCAGGTTGGATCCGAATAGGTCTTTCTCACCCCTCTCGATAGCCGCCCGGTTGTATCGAGTCTCTATAGGTTGTTTAGTGCATCTTTGCCGCTCGATCCACCATACCTATGTGGCGAGGACCGCGAATTCTAGCCTCGCCGTGTCTTGGCCTCGATCTTGGCGCTCCTTCTTTTTCATTTGCCCTTTGTCGGCACCCCTTTTGTTTAAGCAGGTTTTGAGATCGACGTCGTTAGCAAGGTTACCCTTCCGGCTTGGCCTGGGCAGGGTTATGGACGCCATTGGTTATTCTTCAGGGCTCTTAGCCCCATTTGCATCTTGTCCGTAGTCGGACGCTCCATCGTTTTCGAGGTGATTTGGATCTTTGTATATTATATCTGTATTCTTGACTCTTTGAGTCGCTGTTGTATATATCCGTTCTGTGGGTCCCATCGAGGACTGTTGTGTAATGTTATTACTTTGTTTTTCCACCCGCACGAAAGTGCCTGGTGGGCACCTTCGAATCGTTTCTATGCGGGTTCGGCGAGTTTCGCTAAAACTTGCATAGGGCCGATTTTGAGGTTGTTACAGGAGTTTTCTCGGCTTGGCTAGCTATTGCCGTCGCTTTGTTCAGAACTTCTCAAAGATAGCAAAGCCTCTTACCGACCTCCTCAAGAAAGGCAAGAAGTACCTGTGGACTCCTGCTTGTCAAGAAAGTTTTGAGACACTCAAAGAGAAGCTCACTTCTACGCCAGTCTTGGTTCCTCCGGATACATCTAAGCCTTTCCAGATATTCTGCGATGCCTCTTTGCAAGGATTGGGTGCGGTCCTTATGCAAGAGAGACAGGTGGTTGCTTATGCCTCTCGTCAGTTGAAGACGCATGAGATCAACTATCCCACATGACCTTGAGCTAGCGGCGATGGTCTTTGCTTTGAAGCTATGGAGGCACTACTTGCTTGGTAACCGTTGTGAGATCTTCTCGGACCACAAGAGTTTGAAGTATATCTTCACTCAACGGATCTCAACCTTGCAAAGGAGATGGATTGAAGCAATCAATGACTTGATGTGACCATCAACTACACTCCGAGCAAAGCAAATGTCATGGAAGATGCTTAGCGAGAAAAGCTTATGTCAACAACCTCATGGTGGAAGAGCGACAACCTCTCTTGTGCGAGGAATTCCGTCGGTGAACACGAAATTGTGGAACAAGGACATCTCCACGAACCTTGGCTACTCCTCTCTTGGAAGAACAGATTCACTCTCGTCAGCTTGGTGATCCGCACACTAAAAAGCTCATCGCTAAGCTTGACCTTCCGAAGTATGAGTCCTTTCATGTTGATGATCAAGGAACGCTATTCTTTGAACACCGGATGTTTGTTCCAAACTATCCGGGTCTGAGAGACCAAGTTCTCAAGGAGGCACATGAGTCGGTTATTTCTATCCATCCTGGCAGCACAAAGATGTACATGGACCTGAAAACACAATCTTGGTGGCACAGGTTGAAGCGGTATTGTGCCAAGTATGTCTCGAATGTGATGTGCATCGCGAGTCAAGGCTGTCCATCGAAACCATTGGTCTTCTACAGCCATTGAAACCTCCGGAGTGGAAATGGGAGAAAGTTGAGATGGACTTCATCCTTTGGCTTTCCAAGGTCGCAGAAGGGCAACAATGCAATTTTGTTGTCATCGGCGGGCTTTCTAAAGTGGCTCATTTCTTCGATCAAAGAAACAATTTACGGACTTGATTGGCTGAGCTCTATATCAGGATTGTCTCTTTGTATGGGGTTCCACTTGAAATCAGTTCGGACCGTGGGAGCATCTTCACCTCAAAGTTCGGAGAGTTTCCAAAGCTTTGGGAACAAAGTTGAACTTCAGCTGCTTACCACCCTCGGTCTCAAGGACAAGTGGAGGATCAATGATTCTCGAGGACATGCTTAGAGCTTCGTCATCTCGTTTGGCATGAAGTGGGAAGAATGCCTTCCATATGCTGAATTCTCCTACAACAACAGCTTCGGAAGAGTGCGAAGATGGCACCATTCGAGGCTCTCTATGGTCGCAAGTGCGAGAACTCCGATTGGTTGGTCGGTGCGGAGAAAGAATCTGGTTTGGCCACGACATTGTAACCCAAGCGGAGGAGAAGGTGCATATCATTCGGAGAACGAAGATTGCTCAAAGTCGTCGGAAGAGCAACTATGACAGAAACACACGGATATGGTATATGCCTGGTGATCTCGTCTACCGTGTCACTCCCATGAGAGGAACACCGTTTGTATCAAAGGAAAGTTGGCTCCTAGATACATCGGCCCTTTCAAGATCGTGGTAGAAGAGGAGAAGTTGCTTATGCACTTGAGCTTAGGAAAAACTCAAAGTCCATGATGTTTTCCACATCTCTCAGCTCAAGTGCTTCAAAGACCCGGCAAGACCGTGGATCATGAGCTAATCGACCTTCAAGAAGATCTGTCTTATCAGAACACCCACCAAAATCCTTGAGACCGCATGAGCGAAGGACGCAACAAGTCCATCAAGTTTTGCAAGGTGCGTGGTCACACCATTACATTGATGAAGCAACATGGGGCGTGAAGATGAACTCCGTGCCAACCATCCTTCTCTCTTTGTTTCTCCTTCTTCTTCTTCCTAGAATCTCGGGGTGAGATTCCTGTTTAGTGGGGGAGAGTTGTAGCATCCCAGTTGTCTAACCCCTGTAATGCTACATGTCATAATAATAAAATGGGCCACTTCCAACATATAATTGTTGCATCATCATCATATCATGCTCATACCATCATACCACCTTGCATTTGAGCATCATATAAAACCCTTTCTTGTTTGGTTCTTATCTCATGTGCATGATTAATTGTATTTGCCTCTTGATATTGTATTTGGCTCTTGATATATTGTTATATGCCCAAGTTGAGTTGAGGGCATCTCTCTTTTTGACTCCACCACCTTTTCTATCACCACCTTATATTCCACCATCCAATTAATATGAGCCTGGCATTTTAATTTGGTTTATCTCTAGCTCATGTTGTTGGTTGGATCCACCCATCATCTGTTGCTTGGCCTTGCCCACCTTTTGGGAATGCAGATGAATAATGCCATAGTAATATTATTGTTTTCACAGGTATAAATATGGACTTAATTATCTTGCATGGGCCATGCAAGTGTCACCTTTCTTTTGGCTTTGGGAATGTTTCAGCTTTGTTTGCATGTCACCTCCCCTTGGTTTAATCATGTGTTGGCTGTAGTTTGCTTCTCCATATCATCTACCTATCTTCTCCTCTTAGCTACACCCCATGCCCATGCACACACATGTGTTTATGTGGCATACACAACACCAACCCCACCCTTCTCCCTACCTTTTTTCTTTGATCTTGCTTGTTCATTGTTGGATCATGCTTGGATCATAGAACCACCCCATCACCTTGATCACCTCTCCCTATCTTTCCCCCCCTTTCTCTCTTGCTGGATCATGTGTGTTTGTATGGGAGCATGCATGATCAACCTTAGGAACCACCATCTCTTCCCCCCCTCTTAGCAAAAACCCTAATCCAACCCCAAACACCAAACTAGCTAATCCACAAACCCACCTATTCTATGCAAAACCAATTGCTCCCTCTCTCCCCTTTCTACCCTAAACCAAAACCCTAAGTTACATCTATCCTAAACTAAACCCTAAGCCTACCCCTCCTCTTCCCCTCTACCTTGCATGTTCCCCATGCCCCTTCCCTCTCTCTCGGCCCCTCTCTCTATCTGCCATGCAGGCCCCACCCCAGCGCCCATCTAGCTAACACACACGACCAGGACCCCCTCCTATCTACCCTAGCCCTAGCCGAGCCGGCCTCCCCCTTCCCTCTTTTCTTCTCTCTGCCGGGACACCTGCGCTCTACCCCACCCGGCCCCTGGTGCCCACGCTCGTGCCTGCCTTGCCCTGGCCTGGCCGTGCGAGCACGTGAGCAGTAAAGGTGGCCGATGCCACCTTCCTCCCATCAAACCCTCCCCCACGCAACCACCTGCCCCCTCTCCCTTCTTATCCTCCCCAGCCTCTCGGTCGTCCCAGATCCGTCCCAGGCCCTGCCCGCTCCCCCGCCTCGCCTCCTCCTCCACCGCCCCAGCGTTCTCTCGCCGACCACGCCAGTCTACCACCTGCCCCAGTCGATCTAGCCGGAGAAGGTTGCTGCAAGGTTGTCGAGAAGCCCTGAGCTTCGCTGCGGCGCCACAGGCAGACTCGAGGAGGAGCCCCAGCTCGCCAGGACCTGCCGCGCCCCGAGGAAACCCTAGCGCTCGCCGTCGCCAGCCTCATCGCCGATCGCCTGCTGTGGCATCCCGCAAAACCACTACTAGAAAATCGCGTTGAATTTGTGCATTGCATCGTCATCATCATGCATTGTCTGCCAAAACTATGTCTGCAAAGCCGTTTTGTTTTCCCAACGCCCCATCTTAATTCAAATGCAAAACCCGGGCTTGTCCGGATTATTTTATTTTGTCTTGCATTGGTTTGCAAAGGACATGTTTTAATCAAATAAAAATATTAAATTATTTTAGCGGGGCAGTCGAACGGGCCGTTTTAGCCCGAACGACCACCCCAGAAAAACCAGATCGGTCCAACTAGAAATCCTAAAGCTACCCAAGCTACCCACCACCTCACCTGCCCCCTAATCCCCACCGCCACCTCGGCACACCTCTCCCTCCACCAATCCCTCCTGCCACCTCACCACCCCAAACCCCTCCTCTCTCTCCCCTCTCTCGGCTGCGGCCAAGCACACACACGCACCACGCCCTGCCCTCTCCCTGCGCCCGGGCCCCATCCTTGGGCCCCAACCGCCCCGGCCCAGCGCTGGTCACCCAGCCACCAACCGCCCAGTCCACCCCGGCCCCATGCGGGACCCGTCTCCCACGCGCGCCCACCTCCCTCCTCCTCACTGTTCTTCCCCACAGCTCCCGGCACCACAGCGCCTCGCCCCGCCTCTCCTCTCTCCCAGCGCGCCCGCCATTTCATGGGCCGTTCCCCGCCTCGCGCCACAGTCCGGCCTCGACCTCGTCGCCTGCGCCCTCCGAGCTCGCCGCCCGGCCGCTCGGCCAGCTGCCCGCCTCATCCAGCGTCCGCCCGTGCTGCGTGTCGCCGCCTCCCCTCAGGCGTCTGCGCCGCGTGCGCCACGCCCAGCACCTCCTCCTCCCCTCGCGCCCGCTCACGCCAGCAGCTCCGCCCCTCCGCCGCATTCAGCGCGCTTCCGCCGTGCCCGGTCGTGACGCCAAGAGCCCTGCGAGCCCCGAGCCCTGCGAGCCGAGCGCGGCCCTCCGTCGCCCGACGCGCGAGCCGCCGCCCGGGTGGGCCCCTCCAAAAGCCGTTCTCTGCGGGCCCCTCCGTCGAGACTGCACCGCCAACTGCCGCGTTCTCCGTTTTACCAGTCGGCCAGTTTTGCTCTCTCATTGTTGAGCGCCAAGGCGATGTTTGAAATCGATGCCCGGTGACCAAGGCCCCGAAGTCCAAGTGATCGGCGCCAAGTGAAGTTGGGTACCGATGTGCATCGCGGGCGAAGTGCCACGACAAGGTTCTCTTGACAAACAAAGATAAAAGCCCCAAGATCTTGACAAGGAACTACATGCTCTCCTCTCGGAACCCCCAAGCTCTCCTCGCCAAGTTCTTCATCGAGAACGCCGAGAACTTCCACCGAATGCCAAGATCTCCCCGTGCCGGAACCCGAGTCCGCCATCGACAACTGAACCGTGGAACCGACAAGATCGACCTCACGCGCGGGATCTCCGCCACGAACAACGAGTCGCCGGGTGAAACCGACAAGATCTACCCCGCTACCGAGAACGATCCCGGAGGCCGAGAATGCAACCGTCGAACCCCGGACCCTGAGACCGACCCCGAACCTCGGAACCCCAAGTTCGCCGAACCCTAAATGTGTGAACCCTTTTCCCGCAAACCCTATTTTCTAAATGCATAATAACAACTTGATCGCATATTGAATTGTCATACTCGCATGCATGTCTGTGGTTTGGGGGCCTTATGCCGATTCAGCTAATAATTGAATATGGGGCCCATATGCGAGCAAATCTAGTCTCATATCGGCCTCATTTAAACTTGTGTAGCGAACCGGTATCTTATCTTGCCTTGTTTAAACAACATTTAAATTGCGGGGGTTCTAAATAACTTGAACCATTTAACTAATTGTCGGGACCCCGGTTCCACTTAACATGACCTAATTGCATCGCACCTTGCCATGCCACGCATCATACATGCATCATGCCGATCTTCTGCCGTTATATTGAAAACTACATCCGGTGTTTGTTCTAGTGTTTTGCTTCTTCGCGGATAAGGCCGTTGAGTTGATGTGAGCTTCGCCCCGATCTTCGGATGAACCTTCGTCAATGTTTTCAGGCGAGCATCTCCCCCCTTTCTACCTATCTTACTTTTATAGTCTTTATTCCCTCCTGTTGATCTATTGCTATATGTGTTGCGATGCTCTAGTTTTCGTACCTGTGATATCCCCTGCAGCCTTATATCGCCTTGGACACATCCTATTACATTGTTTGGTAGATAGTTGGACTTAGCGTCGTAGTTGCTTGCTCAAGTCTGATGTGTGTCGTCATATGCCACGATTCTTGATGTATTGCCGCATGTTGATCTTGGAGATGATTCTAATTTTACTTATCGTCACTTTAATTTCTGTTTAACAACTAAAATTGAAATAAGCGAGAGGCATCGGTGGGTGATAGAAAATATTTGGTTTCGACGCCCACTTGTGTCCGTAAGACCCGAGTACTTGATACATTCCTTGATTTTTCGCGCTATCCACATCCGGAGGTATATGGGACCCCACGAGCGAGCTTGATTCAGTCTTATTTCTTGGGGCCACAAACTAGTTCGAGGTTTTATTTACGATCCTGTACTTATGCCATGTTACTTTCTGTATTTAATTTGTGCGAGGAGCACACTGTACTGTTTTGGAAGCGGAATGTTTACGCAGTATCGACAAGCCCAGCCACACTTTCGGGTTCCCGATTCTGACCATTGTCGCAACCTTGAGGCCGTCTCGGAGCTTGCTTACTCTGTTGCGGGATCTACTCAAAGGGGTGGCCCCCTGAAATAATTCGGAATCCTGTGATTGTTCAGTCGTGAAAGCCTCGTTGGGTTTTGAGTTGGTTTTTCCGAGGTTGATCGAGCGTGTGTTGCTATTGGTGCACCCCGGCCGGGTAAAACTTTCTGAAAGCCGTGTCTGCGGATATGGACGACTTGGAGCCGCGATCTCGATCATAGACAAGCATAACTAAAGTTTACTGCTATAAATTTGACTTATAATGACTAGTAATCAGCTTCACTATAATGGAATGGCTAATAATACTTCCCACAATTGCTTGTTTGGATTGTCGCTTGCGACCATTGTACCTGACTAGTAAGTATGGCAACTACAACGGAATTGGCTGATTAAAAGTACCAACAACTGCTGGGTTTATGGGTTATCTCATGTTAAATGTATCTGACTAGTAAGTGCTGCCACTATAACGGAATGGTTAACTAAAAGTGCCCACGGCTTACTTTATCAGGACGATTATCTAAACTTGACTAGTAAAGTGCCGCAACTATAACTGAATAAATGAAACTGCCAACTGTGTGAGTTCCTCGGTTGACTTCCTCGTTTGGTCTCGAGGAAACACCGAGATGGGTTTGTTTGGTGTTAGCTTGAGTTGGATCCGGATAGGTCATTCTCACCCTCTCGATCACCGCCCGGTTGTATCGAGTCTCTATAGGTTGTTTAGTGCATCTTGCCTGCCGCTTGATCCACCATACCTATGTGGCGAGGACCACGAATTCTAGCCTCGTGTCTTGGCCTCGATCTTGCGCTCCTCTTTTCCTTTGCCCTTTGTCGGCACCTTTTGTTTAGCGGTGTTGAGATCGGCGTCGTTAGAGGTTACCCTTCGGCTTGGCCTGGGCAGGGTTATGGGCGCCATTGGTTATTCTTGAGGCTCTTAGCCCCATTTGCATCTTGTCCGTGATGGACGCTCTATCATTTTCAAGGTGGTTTGGATCTTTGTATAATATATACGTATTCTTGACTCTTTGAGTCATGTTGTATATCTCTGTTACGTGGGTCCCATCGAGGACTGTTGTGTAATGTTATTACCGTTTTCCACCCGCGAAAATGCAGGTGGGCACCTTTGAATCGTTTCTATGCGGGTTTGGCGAATTTTGCTCAAACTTGCATAGGTCCGATTCGAGGTGTTCTGAGTGGTATCGAGCTCGGCGTTGCGATACCCACAAGTCCAACTGTAGGATAACCTAGCTAACGGCGGTAGAGTGTCAAAACTATTTTGCAAAATCGGTTGGATAGTTACGATTAGGTCTGATTTTACTGTACCCTCTGCTATTCTCCTCTTATCTCGACGTGTTTTGAATCTGCTCTCTTATCTTTTCTTCGAGTCCAGGATTTCTCGTGGTTGGGTTTCCGTCGTACCTTCAGGGTTTCGCTTCCTCCTCTGTTAACGAAGTTCTATCATCCGGTGTTCAAGCTGCCTGAGGAATCCGTCTATGGTGTTACCATTCTTTGTTCTTTGTTTGTGCCTTCCGGTGTTTTCCGACGCGACGCCATCATCCACGCCAGATCCGATGCAGAGTCTGCATCACTCCTTTGTTTCCGAACCTCGTTCGTCGAGATCTTCAGTCTAATTCCGAGAGTCGGTTGCATAATCCGCCTATTCGTGTGCAGAGTAATGGTTTGAGTGCAGGATGGAGTAGCTACCATACCACTACTCTTATCATTCGCTCTTGTACATCGAATCAGTGGATCCAGCAGTTTTACTCCGTCCACGGAAGTTAGGGGTGGCTTATTTGTTGATGCCTCTACCTTCGACCTTTTGTTTCCGGAGTGTTCTCTCGACGATCAGGAGCAACGACCCTTTGTTTGCGGTGTCGCCGATTTCAAGATGGCGAATGAACTCTTGTTAGTGGTGTCGCGAGGATCTACAGAGCGAGAGGACTTGATTCGCCGACCTTCCTTCCGGTAGCATGAGGCGGATCTCGGCGAGATCCTTTGTTAGTGGTGTCGGTGTGGCATCCCGCAAAACCACTACTAGAAAATCGCGTTGAATTTGTGCATTGCATCGTCATCATCATGCATTATGCCAAAACTATGTACGCAAAGCCGTTTTGTTTTCCCAACGCCCATCTTAATTCAAATGCAAAACCCGGGCTTGTCCGGATTATTTTATTTTGTCTTGCATTGGTTTGCAAAGGACATGTTTTAATCAAATAAAAATATTAAATTATTTTAGCGGGGCAGTCGAACGGGCCGTTTTAGCCCGAACGACCACCCCAGAAAAACCAGATCGGTCCAACTAGAAATCCTAAAGCTACCCAACCTACCCCTCCACCTCACCCTGCCCAATCCCCACACGCCACCTCAGCACACCCCTCTCCCTCCACCAATCCCTCCCTGCCACCTCACCACCCCAAACCCCCTCCTCTCTCTCCCCCTCTCTCAGCCTGCAGCACAAGCACACACACGCAACCACGCACCCGCCCCTGCCCCTCTCCCTGCGCCCCGGGCCCCATCCGCGCGGGCCCCAACCGCCAGCCCCCGCGCCTGGTCACCCCAGCCACCAACCGCCCCGCGGGTCCCACCCCGGCCCCACGCGGGACCCGTCTCCCACGCGCGCCCACCTCCCTCCTCCTCCCCTGTTCTTCTCCCCTGGCTCCCCAGCACCCACCCGCGCACTGCCCCCGTCTCCTACCTCCAACCTCCGACCCCGCTCCTCCCTTGCGCCGCTCTGGCTCACCGGCCCAGCGCCCCGCGCCCCAGCGACCTAGCTCCGCCCTCGCCGGCGCCGCTCGCCGGACCGCCTCCGCCTCTCTCCCCACCTCCCAGCATCCTCGCCGCCGTCGCCCGCTCGCTCACCGTGTCGCACCCCGAGCCTCCCAGCGCCCGGCCTCTCCCGCCTCTCCTCTCCCGAGCAGCCGCCCGCCGGGCGTTCCCGCCTCCGCGCCACCGAGTCCGGCCTCGACCTCGTCGCCCGCCCTCGAGCTCGCGCCGGCCGCTCGGCGCTGCCGCCCGCATCGCGTCGCTCCGCCCGTGCCGCGTGTCGCCGCCGCCTCCTCGGCGTCTGCGCGCCCACGCCCCCGCGCCCAGCACCTCCTCCTCCCCTCGCGCGCAGCGCCTGGCAGCTCAGCCCCTCCGCCATTGTTCAGCGCGCGCCTGCCGTGCCCGGTCGGCCCGGCGCCAAGAGCCCTGCGAGCCCCGAGCCCTGCGAGCCCGAGCGGCCTCCGTCGCCCGACCGAGCCGCCCGCCGGGTGGGCCCCTCCACCGAGCCGTTCTCTGTGGGCCCCTCCACCGAGCCTGCACCGCCAGCTGCCGCGTGCTCCGTTTGACTGTGGTCGGCCAGTTTTGCTCTCATTGAAGCGCCAAGGCGATGTTTGGTGCGATGCCGGTGACCAAGGCCCTTGAAGTCCAAGTGATCGGCGCCAAGTGAAGTTGGGTACCGATGTGCATGCGCGGGCCCGAGTGCCACGACAAGGTTCTCTTCAGCAAACAAAGATAACAGCCCCAAGATCTTCGACAAGGAACTACATGCTCTCCTCTCGGAACCCCCAAGCTCTCCTCGCCAAGTTCTTTCATCGAGAACGCGAGAACTTCCACCGAATGCCAAGATCTCCCGTGCGGAACCCGAGTCCGCCAGACAAGCTGAAGTGGAACCGACAAGATCGACCTCACCGGCCGGGATCTCCGCCCAGAACAACGAGTCCTTCGGTGAAACCGACAAGATCTACCCGCTACCGAACGATCCGGGCCGAGAATGCAACCGTCGAACCCGGACCACGACCGACCGAACCCCCCCCGGAACCCCAAGTTCGCCGAACCCTAAATGTGTGAACCCTTTTCCCGCAAACCCTATTTTCTAAATGCATAATAACAACTTGATCGCATATTGAATTGTCATACTCGCATGCATGTCTGTGGTTTGGGGGCCTTATGCCGATTCAGCTAATAATTGAATATGGGGCCCATATGCGAGCAAATCTAGTCTCATATCGGCCTCATTTAAACTTGTGTAGCGAACCGGTATCTTATCTTGCCTTGTTTAAACAACATTTAAATTGCGGGGGTTCTAAATAACTTGAACCATTTAACTAATTGTCGGGACCCTGGTTCCACTTAACATGACCTAATTGCATCGCACCTTGCCATGCCACGCATCATACATGCATCATGCCGATCTTCTGCCGTTATATTGAAAACTACATCCGGTGTTTGTTCTAGTGTTTTGCTTTTTCGCGGATAAGGCCGTTGAGTTGATGTGAGCTTCGCCCCGATCTTCGGATGAACCTTCGTCAATGTTTTCAGGCGAGCATCTCCCCCCTTTCTACCTATCTTACTTTTATAGTCTTTATTCCCTCCTGTTGATCTATTGCTATATGTGTTGCGATGCTCTAGTTTTCGTACCTGTGATATCCCCTGCAGCCTTATATCGCCTTGGACACATCCTATTACCTGTTGTTTGGTAGATAGTTGGACTTGCGCGTCGTAGTTGCTTGCTCAAGTGCTGATGTGTGTCGTCATATGCCACAGTTGCTGATGTATTGCCGCATGTTGATGCTGGAGATGATTCTAATTTTACTTATCGTCACTTTAATTTCTGTTTAACAACTAAAATTGAAATAAGCAGAGGCATCGGTGGGTGATAGAAAATATTTGGTTTCCGAACGCCCACTTGTGTCCCGTAAGACCCCGAGTACTTGATACCTGTTCCTTGATTTTTTGCGCTATCCACATCCGGAGGTATATGGGACCCCCAGGCGAGCTTGATTCAGTCTTATTTCTTGGGGCCACAAACTAGTTCGAGGTTTTATTTACGATCCTGTACTTATGCCATGTTACTTTCAGATTTAATTTGTGCGAGGAGCACACTGTCTTTATTTTAGGCGAATTTTTACGGTATCGACAAGCCCAGCCACACTTCGGGTTCCCGGTCGCTTCTGACCATTGTCGCAACCTTGAGGCCGTCTCGAGCTTGCTTACTCCGTTCGGGATCTACTCAAAGGGTGGCCCTGAAATAATTCGGAGTCTGTGATTGTTCGATCGTGAAAGCCTCGTTGGGTTTTGAGTTGGTTTTCGAGGTTGATCGGCGTGTGTTGCTATTGGTGCACCCGGCGGGTAAAACTTTTCAAAGTCGTGTCGCGGATATGGACGACTTGGAGCCGCGATATCTCGATCATAGACAAGCATAACTAAAGTTTACTGCTATAAATTTGACTTATAATGACTAGTAATCAGCTTCACTATAATGGAATGGCTAATAATACTGCCCACAATTGCTTGTTTGGATTGTCGCTTGCGACCATTGTACCTGACTAGTAAGTATGGCAACTTCTAGCGAATTGGCTGATTAAAAGTACCAACAACTGTTGGGTTTATGGGTTATCTCATGTTAAATGTATCTGACTAGTAAGTGCTGCCACTATAACGGAATGGTTAACTAAAAGTGCCCACGGCTTACTTTATCAGGACGATTATCTAAACTTGACTAGTAAAGTGCCGCAACTATAACTGAATAAATAAAACTGCCAACTGTGTGAGTTCCTCGGTTGACTTCCTCGTTTGTTCTCGAGGGGGAAACGCCAGGATGGGTTTGTTTGGTGTTAGCTTCAGGTTGGATCCGGATAGGTCATTCTCACCCCTCTCGATCACCGCCATTGTATCGAGTCTCTATAGGTTGTTTAGTGCATCTTTGCTGCCGCTTGATCCACCATACCTATGTGGCGAGGACCCAATTCTAGCCTCGTAGTGTCTTGGCCTCGATCTTGACGCTCCTCTTTTCCTTTGCCCTTTGTCGTCACCCTTTTGTTTAAGCGGTGTTGAGATCGGCGTCGTTAGCAGGTTACCCTTCCGCTTGGGCAGGGTTATGGGCGCCATTGGTTATTCTTGAGGCTCTTAGCCCCATTTGCATCTTGTCCGTAGTCGGACGCTCTATCATTTTCAAGGTGGTTTGGATCTTTGTATAATATATACGTATTCTTGACTCTTTGAGTCATTTGTGTATATCTCATTACGTGGGTCCCATCGAGGACTGTTGTGTAATGTTATTACTTTGTTTTCCACCCTTACGAAAGTGCTGGTGGGCACCTTTGAATCGTTTCTATGCGGGTTTGGCGAATTTTGCTCAAACTTGCATAGGTCCGATTCGAGGTGTTACACTGCTTTGCCAGCCACGTCGACCACACGGCACGCTCGCGGTGAGCCTCTGAACCCCGGACAACCTCCATGCGTAGTCGTTTCCTGGATGCGTTGTTCGTTTGTCGGCGCCTTGGTGCACCAGCGGCGTCGACACTGCCAAAGACCGGCCGTATCGCCCTATCTAGCACGGCGACCCATAGCATCGGCCCGCAGCCACCGCGGTGGCTCGCGTCGCATAGCGCCCGGTCGCGGGATCGAGTCCCACTGCGCCACGCGCGCCACAGGCGTCGAATCTTGTGAAGAGGAACAATCTGGCGTGGTTGTTTTGCGCATACCCTCCTGTTTTGTCCTCTGCATCCGCGCTCCTCAAGGCCCACTGATCGGACGTTGTCCGTTTGTAAAGGGACTCGTGGTTACTGAAGCAACCATGAGTCCTCCACAGCGTGTGCTTTTCGCCAATAACCCCCCTGCCTTTTTGGTTCACCAACCCAGATCCCCATTGTCGGCGTCTGTTGGGTTTTGTAAAAAGAGTCCTTAGGTTTTGTTTATTCAACCCGCGGTCCTGTATGTTCCCAGGCACTGGCATGTGGGCCAGAGAACCCCCTGGCCCCACCTGTCTGCGACTCAGGGTAGGTTAGGCTGAGTGTAAAACCTCCCAGATGCTGTTTTCAAATTCAAATTCTGTTTAAATAATTTATAAATTCAAATTCATTTCAGATTTGAAATAACTTTTGCAATATAAACCCAAATTTGACAAATGATATATGTATGAATATCAGAAAAATGAGAGGATTCCAAATATGCCATCCATTTTGCCTTTTGCACAAATAAAATTCCAAGTTATTTAAATTACACCAATTGCCACTAGGATTTAAATAATTCATAACTTTTAATTCCTAAATCCAAATTTAGCAAATGATAAGTCTAAAATGATCAGCTCGACGAGACCTTTCTGTTTATGCTGTCCATGACTTCAATTGCAGCATGCATCATATAAGAATATAATGAACAACAACTATTATGGCAACAAAATGTGACTAAAACCCAATTAAATGTTATTTTCTTGTCCACCACACCTCACCATGCCATGCTACCTTACTTGCCATGTAAAGTGTGCATCATACATCATGGCATGATTGTTTGCTTGACGCATCTTATTCATATGCTTGTGCTCTATATTCATGTTGGCCTTGTTTGTTTGGTTTTTCTCGGATAGACACTGAGCAGGGGTTATATCAAGAAAACCAGGAGCACTACCCAGATCCGTCCCTTGCTTCAACAGAGATACCAGGCAAACACTTCCACATGCTTGCATACATACAGTACCTATTGCCTCTATCTTATTCTTGCATCATTGAGTCGCGATTGCATTAAATTGAATCCCAAGTATGCATAGCCTTTACTTTTAAACCCCACCAAGCTTGTTTTCCTCCATCCCATGAGCCACTACTATAGGAGTTGTTTGAGCCATGCGAGTCGTAGAACAGCATGTGTAGGGTATGTGAGTGTCTGTTGGATAACGAGGTACCTAAACAACTTAACCTGTGTAGTTCTGGGATAACTAAAGAAAGTGGCACCGGTGAGCAACATCTGCTATTTGGTTTTTCCTGCTCACTTGTGTCCCGTAAGACCCCGAGTACTTGATTCCTGTTCCTTGATTTATCGCGCTATCCACATCCGGGAGGTATATGGGACCCCCCTGAGCCAGAGCTTGATTCCGTCTTATTTCTTGGGGCCACAAATTAGTTTGAGGTTTTATTTACTATCCTGTACCTATGCCATGCTACTTTCTGTATTTAAATTGTGCGAGGAGCACACTGTACTGTTTAGGAAATGTGACCCGTTTACGTGGTATCGACAAGCCCAGCCACACTTTCGGGTTCCCAGTCGTTTACCGCCGGCCCCACAAACCTTAAGTCCGCCTCGAAGTCAGCTAACTTCGTAGCGGGTTCTACTTTAAGGGGTGGCCCCCCGAAATATTTCTGAATTCTGTGATTGTTCAGTCGTGAAAGCCTCGTTGGGTTTTGTTTTGGTTTTTCCGAGGTTGATCGAGCGTGTGTTGCTATTGGTGCACCCCGGCCGGGTAAAACTTTCTGAAAGCCGTGTCCGCGGATATGGACGACTTGGAGCACAGTTTCTTGATCATAGACAAGCATAACTAAAGTACCGCCTTAATTTGACTAAGTAACTTGACTAGTAAATAGTGCAACACTCATGGAATGGTTAATAAAATTGCCAACGGACGGGGGGTTGTTCGTCCGCTTCCTTGTTGGTAAGCAGGGAGGAGGATGGATCGGATGAGATTACCATTATAACTGTTGTTCTTAAATTCACGGACATCCGTCTATCATTGGTTAGGCGGATGGTTAGCGTTTATCTGTAGAATTGCTAGGGTTTATCTTTTGCTGCAATTGCGTCACCCCAGGTTGTGTCCCATTTAGAGGCATTAAGACTTGCTGAGTACCCTTAGGGTCTCACACGATAAATTCTTGATTCGGATGAGCGGTACCTTCTCGGGACGGATCTTTGGGTGGAAGAAGCCGATGATGTGGGCAACGATCGTTGTGTAGAGATTCCGAGGGATCCATGAGACCTGTAGTTGGGATGTGCTTATTTATCGGCATCTTATGCCGATTTGCTTCTTATCCGTACTCGGATCTTGTTTGCCGCTTCGCATGATACTCTGATGTGTGTTGTATGAGGAGTTATCCTAAAATATAGATTTATCCAGGTCATTTGAATCTTGCCGTATGGCGTTGGTATATTTCCTTTCTTTCTAGATGGTGTGGCTCTGATGTACTCTTGTATGGTGGCTTGCGTACATACGCACTTGTCGTAGTTGATCCTTCGCTGCCGACCACGCCCGTCTGAGTCTGTTGAGAGGGTAGTGGTTGGAACGTCTGAAAGGACTACCAGTGAGTGGCTTTTGGGGCCCCACCGTACTATTTCAACCACTATCACTCATCCAGGCTTGTATCTAGGAGCGTAGTTCACCGAGGTAGTTACACTCTGATACCACTGTTGGGCCACGCAGAGATAAAACAAAAACTTTTCCTCTAACGTGGTGATCCCAAGACCTAGCTGAGGTAGAAGGCCACGAGGTTTACCACTAGACGCGCGGTTGAGGATTACTGATGAAGCGCGTCAGTTGATGCAGTGCAGTCCTCACGATCCGATCGTCCTGGTGCTGATCGCACAACACCTCTGCTGGTATCCACACGTACAAGGAGGAGCGCCGACGGCGAACTGCTAGGTTCGTTACGGCGGCTGGACTGCTGTGGAGCTAGGGTTTCCAACACATGGAATAACCTAACCGAACAACGATTTTCACTTCTGGGTTACTGTGCTCCACTATATATAGGGAGTGAACGTGGGCTCTGCTCGCGCGACCCATTCACTAAAGCCCATATAAAACTAGTCACCGTGAGTCCAACTCACTAACTCAGTCCTAATCTGGTTTAGGTCCAACCCAACCAGATTACAGATTCGGATCTAATCTGAACTTGCTCCCGCTCTTAAGTGTGTGACCCCGCAGGCTCATGGTTACTTGGACACGATTAGAGTCCGACTCACAATCGATCAATCGGCATCGGCTCCTAGCAGAACGTGCCGATTCCCAAGTACCAAAGAGTCATGACGACTTGCCTTTCCAATGCGACTTACGTCTGAGTCCCTTTTGCCTCACGATATACCTTGTCAGACTATAGGCGAATATATGTCATCCCTTAAATAGTCCGACTCTCTTCTCGATCCGAGATAAGTGATTCACCCGACTAACTCTTAGTCGATCGCCTCGTTAACACTTAACAGTCGTGCATGGCCATGCTTTCGAATCATATCTCACGAGAGGGCCCAGAATATCTCTCACGAGTGGAGGGCAAAATCCCATCTTGGTTATTCACATCACGTAGCTTGATTCTCGATCGACGAACCACGCCTTTATAAGCGCCCGATTCACGGATCGTTTGATGAACCTAAGTCGGTGATCCTCAACTCGGACTATGCAACAACCTCAGTCTAAGGATTACATTGATTGAGATATACAAATGACAGCTTAGTTCGTTGTACCTCAATATGGGTCAATCCGACTCGCTAAACTCTTTAGCCTAGTCTGTAAGTTGGAATAGCATCTCCATGCCCATGACAAGTGGAACCGAGTCATCAAGCCAACTTTCACATTGGTCTAAGTTGTGTGTCCAGCACAACCTCAATGACCAAGGATATTTAGTACAAACAACATGAATGCATAGTTCCACAACTGAATCACATATTCAATGATACACATCAGATGTTTATACAAGGACTACTTAATAACTTTATGAATACAATGGGAAATCTCATCATACATGATTGCCTCTAGGGCATATTCCCAACAGTTTGGAGCTTGCCGGTTCCGAGTAATTCTGGTTATACCTATTATCTTTTGATTTTGGACGATTACTCGCATTTTGTGTGGACCTTTCCCCTACGCCATAAATCCAATGTCCCTGCCACTCTCACCGCCTTTTTCGCATACGTATCCACCCAATTTGG
The DNA here is from genome assembly GCA_030063025.1 of Avena longiglumis. NCBI lineage: Eukaryota > Viridiplantae > Streptophyta > Magnoliopsida > Poales > Poaceae > Avena > Avena longiglumis. Next base: position 445,409,592 of record CP125974.1, on the reverse strand, counting down.
CCGCCCCATCCATGCCTTACAAACCGATAATGGCAAAGGGTTCAACAACATCACCATCCGCACACTTCTCGCCTCCCATGGCGCCATTTTTTGTCTCACGTGTCCTTACACTTCCCAACCAAACGGTGGTGCTAAACACATCCTTCGTACTATCAACGACTGCGTGCGCACCCTTTTGTTCTATGCTTACATGCCCCCACGGTTTTGGCTGGATGCCATCGCCACGGCGACCCTTCTCGTCAACATCTACCCCTGCCGCGTACGTTGGCAATACACGCCGCACCATCTTCTCTTTGGTGTTCCACCCGCCTACGATGATCTTCGCATCTTCGGTTGTCGCTGCTATCCTAGCACCACCGCCACCGCCGCGCATATGCTCGCTCCATGCTCTCTCCCTTGTGTGTGTCTCGGCTACCCAGCCAACACCAAGGGCTACCGCTGCTACGACCCGGTCTCGTATTACGTCTTCACCTCCCGGCACGTTTACTTTGACGAGTTGGTGTTTCCTTTTCAGCAGGAACCTTTGGCGACTCCATCGACGAGGACCCCGACGCCCGCTGGCCCTCCTGCGGCTGGCCCTCCGTGCCGACGACTGACCGTGGCATCCCCTTCCGTGCCCGCTCCGCCTGGTCCCTCGGCGCCCGCGCCCGCGTTAACTTCTGGCTCGCCGGTCGTCGCGGCTCCGCCTTTGCCCGAGCCTGCGACTCTGTTGTCTGCGTCGCCCCCGACCAGTGCGTCCTCCTCCTCGCCGGCTCCATCGTCGCCCGCCTTGTCGCCCTCTCCCGCCGCTGCCCGGCAGTGACGCTGCTCTGGTGTGCTCACCGGTAGCGGCGAGCATGCGTCGATCGTCCACCGCTACCCGACCAAGATGCGTCTGCATGGCGTCTATGTCCGAGATCTCGCCGGTGCCCATATCTTCTAGGGCCGCCTTGCGCGACCCGCAGTGGCACGCCGCCATGCAGGAGGAGTACGACGCACTACAACGAAATCGGACCTGGGAGATGGTCCCCGTCCTCCTTGCGCCAATGTCATCACCGGCAAGTGGGAATTTAAGCACAAGCTCGGACCGGATGGCAAGCTGGAGCGCTATAAAGTGTGTTGGGTGGTCCGTGGATTTCGCCAATGCACCGTTGCCGACTTCACGGATACGTTTGCCCCGGTTGTCAATCCGGGCATGATCTGCACCGTTCTGCACCTCGCCGCCTTTCGCACGTAGCCGGTGCACCAGATGGACGTCTCCAACGCCTTTCTCCATGGTCATCTCTCCGAGCAGGTGTACTGCCAGCAGCCTATCGGCTTCTTCGACGCCGACCATTCGTATCATGTGTGCTTGCTCTCTCGATCCTTGTACGGACTGAAGCAGACGCCCCGTGCCTGTTACCAGCGCATCGCCGCGTTCCTGCATCAGATCGGCTTCCGCTCCACGGGTTCTGATGCGTTGCTGTTTGTCTATCGACAAGGCACCGACACTGCCTACCTGCTACTATATGCCGACACCATCATCCTGACAGCATGCACTGATGGTCTCCTTTGACAGTTCACCGTCCGCCTCCGTGCTGAGTTCGCCCTGAAGGACCTCGGCCCGCTCCACTACTTCCTCAACATCGAGGTTGTCCGGCGCGCGGATGGGTTCTTTCTTCATCAGCGGAAGTACGCCCATGAGCTTCTCGAGCGTGCAGGGATGCTTAACTACTGATGACCCACAAGAGTACTTTTGATAAATAGGAGTGTCGATCCCAACGAGGAGCAGAAGGTGTTGACTAGTGGTATGGATCAAGTAATCTCTGTAAATACTTAGCAAACAGATTTTTAGTGGTTTTCTAATAAAGCAACAAAACACAGTGCAAGTAACAAAGACAACAAACAAACACAAGTGGCCCAATCCTTTCTTAGCAAAGGACAAGCTGGTGAAAATACTTATAAGGACCAAACGTTCTCGAGGACACATGGGAATTCTGTCAAGTGCTTTCGCTTCAAATAGCTGAGTACTCTTCTTTGGTGTTGTAAGTGTTGTGTGGGTGAACCTGTGCAAACATACCGACCTTACTTGGACTAATACATACTTGTGATTAAATCCCCTGCAAGCATCCGCAACTACAGGAAAGGTATTATTAAGATATAAATCTAACACAGCCTTAAACTCTGAGATCCTACGCTCCCATGTGCAAAGGTGTCCTAACGGGGGTTCAGGTTTCTGTCACTCCAGCAACCCCATAATTAGTAGCCAAATACACAATGCATCTCCCTAGGCCCATAAATGGTGAAGTATCATGTAGTCGACGTTTACATGACACCACTAGAAGAATAGCACCACAACTTAAATACTAAACCATTGAATAATAACTCAACACAAATCCACTACTAACAACATGACTTCTCCCATGTCCTCAAGAACTAAACGAACTACTCACGAGACATCATATGGATCAAGATCAAAGATGATATGATAATGGATAACAATCTGAACATAAACAATAATCAAATGCTTCCAGTCACAAGCATCAACTACAATAGTAATCAACACCGAGAAAGTTTTCCCTAATAACTAAAGCAATATCCAACACAATTTTTACAGCGGGATGGAGTGGTGATGATGGTGCTGGTGGAGATGATGGTGTGGATGATGATGATGATCCCGATGAAGCCTAGCTTGACGATGGTGTTGATGGCGACGATCTTCCCTCTCCGGGAAGGAATTTCCCAGAATCTGCTGCACGAGAGATCTTTCTCTCGGTGTTTTACGCCCGTGAGGCGTAAATCTATCTATGGGCTCCGTGGTGTTAGGGTTCCGTAAGGAATATATAGGCTAGAGGCGGAGTCGGGTTGGCGGTGGGCCACACCTGCCTAGGCGCAGCCAGAGGGACCAGCGCCTAGGGGTGTGGGCCCCTATGGCCCTTCTACGCCTCCTTCAAGCTTCCTCATCTTACGGGAAAATATAATTTTCCCGTATTTTTCTGGTATTTTTCTGATCTTCGCGAATTGCATCAAAACACCTCTTTTTCCATCAGAATCCAGACTCCGGAAGTCCATCCTCCAAGATTCATCCAACATACATAAACAGATGAAAAGACATAAGTAATACCTCATAATAAGACATATACCAATGAATAGAGGAAAATTATGATATATAATGGTGATGCAAATTGTACATATCAACTCCCCCAAGCTTAGACCTTTGCTTGTCCCCAAGCGAAAACTGAGCTCAGTAAACATGTCCACAGGTTTACGGAGTGAAGTGTAGATAAAAGAATACAGACAAGAAGCATCACACTTACCATTACACAACTCATAGAAGAAAGCAACTCACCATTATATAACTTAGCTTGCAACAAGTACACGAGTCACAATAGAGATGCGAAGATAAATCATAATTGGAATTGGCAAACTTATTTCTTGGTCAGAGAACAACTGGCAAACAGTTTCACAAAAATATTTTTGTAGAAGTTTTATAACGGGAGCACTCTTTGCTCAAAAAGGTTTTTCACAATGAAGGCTTTCAAAGTAATACTCAATAGATAAGAGTTTTGTGCAAACAAGGAAGATAAAGAACATGATTAAATAAATCACCATATCAATTCTTGAAACACAACAACTCAAATGCTTGCTAGAGATAGAGAGGAAGTAGGTTCACTGACTCAACTTAGAAAATAGGAGAAAGGTACCTTCATAGAGCGAAGCAGGGATTTCAAGTCATAAAGAGCTTCCAAAAGATTATGGTACTTACTAGCTTTGAGACCTCATTGCCCCTATCATAGGCATCTTGAGATGGTTAAGGTTAAAGTGAACAAGGATGGAGTATATGCTTGACGAAATATAAATTGGCAATCTCATGTCCCTTGAGTATGAGGGCCGTTCCTCATGCTACTCAACTTTAGTCTTCTCGTCATTGTAAGTACATGTGTATCATAAAGAACTGCCAACGGGATACCCCTTGCACATGGTACAGGAGCTATCCCGTAACCAAAATGACAAGGCAAGCAGACAATGAGCATCTCAGGCGATCTTTTTATTTACTATGTGCATAGCTTTTTATTGAGGATGCTTCACAGAATGCTCATTATGGTGATGCTGCAAGTTTCCACCATGATTAGGCATGGCTTAGGCTAGCGGCCTAGGCGTTTCTCTAACACACATACATCCCTCCATGGACTTACAAGTTCCCTCTTTATTTCACACCGTCGACATCCTTAAACAAAAGAGCATGATATCAACTGTGTACAACGTACATGTGCAAACAATGGTTCAAGTCTATTAGGGGAAAAGAATATAAGGTGTGCCATCAAGTTCGTGAGAGCTTTACTAACTAGTTTTCACATGAAAAATTACTTTTAAATTCGAAAGATAGATGAAGCTTGAGAATTTGCTTGGAATGGCAATAATGCTAATAGGTAGATATGGTGGACACAAATGGCACAGGTTTTGGTTCGAAGGGATTGGATGCATGAGAAGTATGCCTTCTCAAAACAGGTTTTTGGCTAGCAAGGCTGGGTAGCAAGCAAGAGAGTTGAAAGAAATAAGCAAACATACTGTAGGGATACGGGTAGGCTACACTAGCGCAAATCAAAAAATTTCTACCGTGTATACCAGGATTACTGTTGTCATAGATCACGGGATTACCACTAGACGATAGCTTGGAATTGATGAAGCGCGAGAGGCAGTGTTCCACGTCTCCTCCTTTTCCTCGTCCACAGCAGCTCCCCTTGTGCGGCTTGTCCAAGCGCTTCTGAGATGCGCCTACGAGGTATCCACACGCGTCTGGTGGGCGTCGACGTCGGACTGCTAGGTCCGCGCGCGCGACACAGGCGTGAGGAGTGGCAGCTGGGAATGATCTGAGGTCTCATGTGTAACCCTGATCAGCTCACCGCACCCTCTCTTATATAGGCGTCCCTAGTGGGCTTCTACATTAGCAGCCCATTAGTACCCTAAGCCTGGTCTAATTCGGATCCAATCCTCATTAGGCTTCCAGCCCCTTAAGTGTGTGACCCTATAGGTTCATATGCGTATAGACATGACACGAATACACTTATTTTGTCAATAGTTGGTAGTGGCCTCTAGCAAGACGTGCCAACTCCTAAACGCATACAAAGATCATATCGGACGAACCATCACAAGGTTTAGTACATGTCTTTCCCTTTGCCTCACGATATTTGGTCTAGCTTCAAGCTGACCTCCCTTTCTCGATACCGTGATTCGGAATCCCTTTACTAGGTTAACTCTTAACCATAGGTAGCACGGCCATGCATTTCTAGATCCGATCACTCGAGAGGCCCAGAGATATCTCTCTCAAGTAGAGAGGGGCAAATCCCATCTTGATTGACCATGCCTTGCAGCATGCTTCAGGACAAACCCGAAAGCTACCTTTATAACTACCCTATTACGGTGCAACGTTTGATAGCCCCAAAGTAGGTCGATCCACATCTCAAGTACATGCGACAATCTCAGGTCTAAGGACAAAACGTACACGATGTGTAGAGAGAGAGCTGCAACTAATTGCTAGTCTCAGGTTGGGCCAGTCCAACCCCATGTTCATAACATGTGTCCACGTCATTGGTTTGACATGTCCATGTCTATGACTTGCGAACCATAGTCATCAACCAATCGATGTGCTAGTCTAATACTCACGTGTGTCCTCACATGAACTCCGACTAGGGACAACTCTTAAATAACCATACAAGTATAGAGTTTCACAAACAATTCACGTAATTGCCAATCAATACAAGTTGCCTGGTATGGATATTCAAGGAACATTACAATAACTCATGGATACATATGAAATATCATCATCTCTATGATTGCCTCTAGGGCATATTTCCTTCAGTCTCCCACTTGCACTAGAGTCAATCTAAAATGTATCTAATACCAATTGCTCTTGTGTGTGCTTCATGCGCGGGCTGCGGGAGAGGCTTAGTCAAGGGATCAGCAACATTTGAGTTCGTATGTATTTTGCATATCATGACACTACCATCCTCAACGAACTCTCGAATCTGATGGTAACACATGCGAATATGTTTGTTCTTCTGGTGCTGTCTAGGTTCCTTGGCCTATGCAATAGCACCATTGTTATCACAATAAACGTCCAAGGGATTGGACGCGCCCTGAACCACACCGAGAGCGATCAGGAAATTCCTAATCCAAACAGCTTCCTTTACAGCCTCCGAGGCAGCAATATATTCAGCTTCTGTTGAAGAGGAGGTCACCGTATCTTGCTTGGAACTTTTCCAGCTCACAGCACCACCATTCATGACAAACACATAACCTGATTGCGATTTCGAATCATCTGAGTCGTTAAGGTAACTCACATCTGTGTAACCCCTTACACTGAGTTCATCCTCACCTCCATAAACTAGGAACACATCCTTAGTCCTTTTCAAGTTCTTAAGGATGTTCTTTACCGCCCAAAGGACCTTCACCGGATCACCACAGTATCTGCTCGTAACACTTAGAGCATAGGAAATATCTAGGCGAGTACATATCATTGCATACATGATGGATCCAATAGCCGAAGCATATGGAACCCTACTCATGCGCTCATGCTCATCAGTAGTCGAAGGACACTGAGTCTTGCTGAGTTTTATGCCGTGAGACATGGGCAAGAACCCCTTCTTAGCCTCTTCCATGCTGAAACGTTTCAACACTTTGTCAATGTATGTACTCTGGCTTAATCCAATTAGCCTCCTTGATCTATCTCTATAGATCTTAATGCCCAGAATATATGCCGCTTCTCCTAAGTCCTTCATTGAAAAACTATTTTTCAATGAGGTCTTAACAAACTCGAGCATAGGAATGTCATTTCCAATCAGCAATATGTCATCTACATATAAGATTAGAAATACCAGCGCTCTCCCACTTTCCTTCTTGTAAACACAAGGTTCTTGTTTGTTTTTGATGAAGCCAAACTCCTTTACAACTTCATCAAATCGAATGTTCCAACTCCGAGATGCTTGCTTCAGCCCATAAATGGACTTCAGAAGTTTGCATACCTTTCCAGCATTGTTTGGATCGACAAAACCTTCGGGTTGCATCATATACACGTCCTCAGTTAGGATTCCATTTAGGAAAGCCGTCTCGACATCCATCTGCCATATTTCATAGTCGAAATGTGCAGCAATAGCTAGAATTATCCGTATAGAATTAAGCATCGCTATGGGCGAGAAAGTCTCGTCGTAGTCAACTCCTTGAACTTGTCGAAAACCTTTTGCAACAAGTCGAGCTTTATGGATGTGAACATTTCCATCCATATCAATCTTCTTCTTATAGATCCATTTGCACTCGATGGCTTTAAAACCATCAGGCAGGTCAACCAAGTTCCAAACTTGATTGTCTCCCATGGACTCTATCTCGGATCTCATGGAGATCAGCCATTTCTCAGAGTCTGGGTCCACCATCGCTTCTGCATAGGTCGCAGGCTCATCATTGTCTAACAATAATAATTCCCGCGCTTCGCGGAGCCTCGCCGACCTTCGTGGTTGTGGTGCTTCCGTTGCCACAGGTTCCTCAACTTGTTCTGCTACAATAGCATCACTCGTAGAAGCATCCCCAACTGGCTCATCTTGAACTTCTTCAAGTCGCACCAACCTTCCACTTGTTCCCTTTGTGAGAAACTCTTTCTCTAGGAAAACACCGCTACGAGCGACAAACACTTTGCCCTCCTCTCGGTTGTAGAAGTAATACCCTAAGGTTTCCCTCGGACATCCCACGAAAATGCACTTATCCGATTTGGGTGTTAGCTTGTCCGACTGAAGTCGCTTGACAAATGCATCACAACCCCAATTCTTTATAAAAGACAAACTGGGATTCTTTCCAGTCCACATCTCATATGGTGTCTTAACTACGGATTTAGATGGTACCCTATTAAGTGTGAAAGCTGCCGTTTCTAGAGCGTAACCCGAAAATGATAATGGTAAATCCGACTGGCTCATCATAGATCGAACCATGTCCAACAAAGTTCGATTCGCTGCTCGAGACCCTGCCTTTGAGGTGTTCCGGGCGGCGTAAGTTGTGGAACAATTCCGCAACTCTTAAGATGATCGCTAAACTCGTGACTCAAATATTCACCTCCACGATCAGATCGCAAGGCCTTTATTTTCTTGCCACGTTGATTCTCTACTTCACTCTGAAACCCTTTGAACTTTTCAAAAGTTTCAGACTTATGCCTCATCAAGTAGACATAACCATATCTACTAAAATCATCCGTGAAAGTAATGAAGTAGTGATATCCTCCTCTGGCTGTCGTGCTCATTGGCCCACATACATCAGTATGTATGAGTTCCAACAAGTCTGTCGCTCTCTCGGTAAAACCCGAAAAAGGTGACTTGGTCATCTTTCCAAGTAAACAAGCCTGACATGTCTCGTATGATTCAAAATCAAACGAAGTTAGAAGACCATCACCATGGACCTTCTTCATGCGCTTTTCACTTATATGCCCCAAATGACAATGCCATAAATAGGTAGGACTCAAATCATTAGGCCGAAGCCTTTTAGCACTAACATTGTAAACAGATGCATCATCAAGATTTAAAATAAATAACCCATTCACAATGGGAGCATTAGCCATAAACATATCATTCTTAGAGATTACACAACCATTGTTTGCACTCGCGAATGAATAACCATCCCTCATCAAACATGAAGGTGATAAAATGTTTCGACCCATACTTGGAATGTAATAACAATTATTCAACTCCATAATAAATCCTGAAGGAAGGTGAAGTTGCATGACGCCGACGAACAATGCAGCAACCCTTGCTTTATTTCCGACGCGAAAATCCACTTCGCCTTTCTGCACTTCTCTAGTCCTTATTAGCCCCTGCATCGAATTGCAAATATGAGCAACCGATCCGGTATCAAATACCCAAGAGTTAACATAGGAATCAACGAGAAGAATGTCCACAACATTTACAACAAGCTTACCTGAGTTGGAAGTACTCTTACTTCCACTCTTCTTCAAAGAAGCCTGGTACTTGCTGCAGTTTCTCTTCCAGTGGCCATGTTCATGACAAAAGAAGCACTCAGTGTCTTCTACAGGTCCAACCTTTTGCTTGGGTGCAGACTTAGGGGTCGTATCCTTAGCCTTTCCCTTCTTCTCCCAAGAAGTACCCTTTTTCTTGAAGCTAGGCTTGTTCTGCACAGCCATCACATGGCTATGCCCTGCACACTTCTTCATGTCACTTTCTGCTGTTTTAAGCATCCCACATAATTCATTAAGGCCCTTCTCCACTCCATGCATATGGTAGTTCGAAATGAACTGCCCATAGATGGATGTAAGAGACGCCAAAATGAAGTCAGTGGCCAACTCTTGGCCTAGTGGAAAACCAAGCTTTTCCAAAGTCTGACTGTAACCAACCATTTTGATCACATGGGGGCCTACAGCTGCTCCTCTGCTAGCTTGCATTCGACAAAGGACTTGGAAACATTGTACCTCTCAGTCCTTGCCTAATCTTGGAACATGTCCTTAAGCGCAACGATCATATCGTACGCATCCTGATCATCAAACTTATTTTGAAGTTCAGGTTCCATGCATGCAAGCATAAGACAGCTAACCTCAAGAGAATCATCACATGCTCTCTTGTAGGAATTCTTTAGGGCAGCAGATGCATTATCAGCAGGTTCATCGGGGACTGGGGTATCGAACTGCTTTCCTTTTATCGACGAGAACGATTCTCAGGTTACGGACCCAGTCCGAATAGTTTGTTCCATTTAATTTATCTTTGTCAAGAATCGAACGCAAAGAGAAAGGTGATGTAGTGTTCGGTGCCATTGATCTACAACAGAAAACATGCAAAATACTAAGCCATGTAACCATGAAAGAGTAAAACATATTAAACAATTTAATAGCATATACTCCCACTTAAATCAATATCCCTCTATTGATACTAAGTGATTCAAGATCCACAATTAACAAGTCGACTAGAGAGCTTTAGCATCACTGCTAGAAGACAAGGTAAATCGGTAAGCAACACTTGCTAATCATATCATATATGACTCTTGTTGTTGGGTGACATCTCTATGTCAAAACTAGGTGCCCAACCTTTATGCCCCAAGGTCCTTAACTATTAAGATGACCTTGTCAAGTTCACCAACCCATATGCGTGTAGGTATCCGTTACAAACCCATCCAGCCAAGGAAAACCGCGGCACCCTAATTTCATAGGCCCACCAACGATTGTACAGGGCATAGGATGGTGCAAGGTTTGGTTGGAAGGGCATGGTTTAACTTAAACTTTTTGAGGGATCGTTCTACTTATATCATCTAAGCATGCATAGTAGTAAAACGCATAAGAATAACATTCACATAGATGTGACACAGTATGGCCCATTTTCTCATGGTGATCTCCATCGCCATAGAACCTGTCCACCATGATGATCTCCATCTTCATGTTCCATGTGAGCCATCCTCTAAGTGATGAGTCCTCCAAGAACTAATACAAGCTATTACTCCTAACAGCTAGTAATCAAAATTACATAGTATTGGGATCATCACAAGTTGGCACGCAGGCCATTACAATAATTGACAACACACATGGCTCCAGCCGTGTTGCCCTACTCACGACACACAGGTCATGATAAATTTCATACATGCATCACATACACATATGGGCCATACTGATCACATACATCCTGCAAAAACAAGTTATGCATAGAATCGCATTCTACCGGATCATGTGACATCGCAGCACCTAGTTACCTTAAAGAGATACAAAAGGGTCTACGATTAAGGGGGGTCTAGGGGGTCTCCCCCTGTGGGGTTCGAATCTTCACAATTTTCTTGATCGAATCTTCACAATTTTATTTAAGGATTTTGATCGGCAAATCAAATTTACCATAAACCGACTCCTGTCCCGATTCAATCAAACTCCTTTGATCACGGTACATCGATTTTAGATCTAGGTTCCGATTCAATCGATCATATTGATCTTCGTGTGATTCAACAGGATTTATGTATCACTGTCTACCCTGATGGCGGAAGCCGACCGATAGGTGTAAGTCGTTCGACAACCTCAGGTCACGATCACGGAAAGCAAGATCATAGATCAATCCTAAACCACCGCCATATAAACGATCACATCATTCATATCAATCTGCATATCACCATATGCAACCATCCCAAACCTATAACTGAACAGCATCGGCTCTGATACCACTGAAGGGATACGGGTAGGCTACACTAGCGCAAATCAAAAGATTTCTACCGCGTATAACAGGATTACTGTTGTCATAGATCACGGGATTACCACTAGACGCGCAGTTGCGGAATTGATGAAGCGCGTCGAGGCAGTGCAGACGTTCCACGTCTCCTCCTTTTCCTCGTCCCACGAGCAGCTCCCCTTGCGCGGCTTGTCCAAGCGCTACAGATGCAGCGCCTCCGAGGTATCCACACGTACAGGGTGGAAGCGTCAGACGTCGGACTGCTAGGTCCGCGCGCACGACACAGGCGTGAGGAGTGGCGAATGGGAATGATCTGAGGTCTCAGGTGTAACCCTGGTCAGCTCGCCGCACCCTCTCTTATATAGGCGTCCCTAGTGGGCTTCTACATTAGCAGCCCATTAGTACCCTAAGCCTGGTCTAATTCTGATCCAATCCTCATTAGGCTTCCAGCCCCTTAAGTGTGTGACCCTATAGGTTCATATGCGTATAGACATGACACGAATACACTTATTCTGTCAATAGTTGGTAGCGGCCTCTAGCAAGACGTGCCAACTCCTAAATGCATACAAATATCATATCGGACGAACCATCACAAGGTTTAGTACATGTCTTTCCCTTTGCCTCACGATATTTGGTCTAGCTCCAAGCTGACCTCCCTTTCTCGATACCGTGATTCGGAATCCCTTTACTAGGTTAAATCTTAACCATAGGGGTAGCACGGCCATGCATTTCTGGATCCGATCACTCGAGGGGCCCAGAGATATCTCTCTCAAGTAGAGAGGGGCAAATCCCATCTTGATTGACCATGCCTTGCAGCATGCTTCAGGACAAACCCGAAAGCTACCTTTATAACTACCCTGTTACGGTGCAGCATTTGATAGCCCCAAAGTAGGTCGATCCACATCTCAAGTACATGCGACAATCTCAGGTCTAAGGACAAAATGTACACGATGTGTAGAGAGAGAGCTGCAACTAATTGCTAGTCTTAGGTTGGGTTAGTCCAACCCCATGTTCATAACATGTGTCCACGTCATTGGTTTGACATCTCCATGTCTATGACTTGCGAAACATAGTCATCAACCAATCGATGTGCTAGTCTAATACTCACGTGTGTCCTCACATGAACTCCGACTAGGGACAAATCTTAAATAACCATACAAGTATAGAGTTTCACAAACAATTCACGTAATTGCCAATCAATACAAGTTGCCTGATATGGATATTCAAGGAACATTACAATAACTCATGGATACATATGAAATATCATCATCTCTATGATTGCCTCTAGGGCATATTTCCTTCACATACAAGTAATAACACCAAACATGCAACCTTCCTTGAAGGCACAAAAGATCTTAAATAAAGAATACTAAGCTTATGTGCCAACAAGAAAGAAAATAAATGGTACAAAATATCTGTGAGCTTTTTCTCTTTTCCTTTCAAACCTCAAAAAGTGTTGCTACTGACTAGAGCTCGGTTTGCCAAAACGAATTTAGATTTACTTGATGCTCCCAAAGTGATGCCAATAATGATAAACAAGATTAATCATATAATAGAGATTGCAAACTAAAATAAGAAGTGCAAAAAGTAAAATATGAGACTTCTCATTAATATTCCATAAAGGCACTCACACCAAGGGATACATAACTAAAGGAGAGATACTTCCACATGCAAACCAAACTATAAGATAAGCTCTCTACCAAAGATACGAATCCACTAAAAAGGTAAAAGATAAAAGATAATGATGGTGATACCGCGACACTCCCCCCAAGCTTGAAACACGCCAAGGGGATGCCAAACCTGCTGACAAATTACTCCTTCAATGGTGGTGGTGTTCTCTTGTAATCATAAGACTTACAAGGTAAAGGTTCCCCATCCAAAAAGGATGTCTTGGTTTCCACAATCCTGAAACTAGCAGCAGAGCTTATGCGATAAAATCTAGCCTCATACTCATAGTTTTGGTTCTGTATGTCATAGAGTTGTGCTTGCAATTGGTTGGTGGTCTGACAAAGCGAGAAGATATATTCTCGGAGCTCAGCAACCTCCTCCTCGTGCTTGGCGATGAGTTCTGAACTTATCTTGTGAATAACATCCACTTCGCGTTCTGCCATCTTCTTGTACCTGAAAAACTTCCTGCTCCAATGCTTCTATCCTGTCTTCCAGACTGCCCTCTCCTTTAGGGCCTTGAACTTTTTTCATCTGCACCTTCCCATCTTTGAGAATCAACTCCTTGGGATGAATTCTCAACTCATACATGTACGGGTTGATAGCATCCGTAGAGGAATCCTCCATAGGTGATCTAGAGGAAGACATTGTGGCTCCAAATCTGAGGATTTTCCTGACGGAAACAGATCGAAACAAAAACACGACGAGAACACGATACAAGAACCTCGGGGAATCCGGGGGGTTATATATTACGAAGTTTTAATGCATAAGGAAGGTGCTTATACGAAAATTAGGCGGAGACGGAGCTCGGGGTGCTCACACCCCCCTTAGGCGCGGCTAGCTGGGGCCCGCGCCTAGGGCGGGTTTGGCCACCCCGGCCTCCGTTTCCTCCTCTGTTCTGTCTCGTAACTTTCCATATGTATTAAAAACATCAAAAATATAAAAAGATTAGGCTTTCACAAACCTTATGTTTTCACCCTTTTTTACCTATTCAAAGATGAACTCTGCAGATTCTGGTGTTTGGTTTCTAATAAAATCTTCCGAAGTCACCTGTTGAATTGTGTCAACGTCTTCATTATATGAGTCTCTAGAAATATAATGCTTTAGTCTTTGACCATTCACCACCTGTGTTGTGTCATCCTTCAAAGAAGATATTTTGATGGCACCTGAACAATATACTTCCTTGATAACAAAAGGTCCTTCCCATTTTGAGAGTAATTTCCCTGTAAAAAATCTGAGACGAGACCTATACAAAAGAACTTTCTCACCAACATGGAACTCCCTTTTGAGAATTCTCCTATCATGCCATCTTTTTTCTTTTTCCTTAAAGAGCCTAGCATTTTCATAAGCTTCACTCCTCCACTCATCTAAATTACTCAAGTCGAGCAGTCTTTTCTCACCGGCAAGTCTAAAATCTCTATTCAATTCTTTCACTGCCCAATAAGCTTTGTGTTCTAATTCTAAAGACAAGTGACAATCCTTCCCATAGACCATTTTGTAAGGATACATCCCCATAGGATTTTTATAAGCAGTTCTATAAGCCCACAAAGCGTCATTCAACTTTTTAGCCCAATTTTTCCTAGATCTATTAACGGTCTTCTGCAAGATAGATTTAATTTCCCGGTTGGAAAGTTCTACTTGCCCACTAGTTTGGGGGTGATAAGCTGGAGCAATTCTATGGTTTACATCATACTTAGCGAGAGTTTTTCTAAAACCCCCATGAATAAAATGAGAGCCTCCATCTGTCATGAGATATCTAGGCACACCAAACCTAGGAAAAATAACATCCTTGAGCATTTTCAAAGAGGTCTTACCATCAGCGTTGTTTGTAGGTATGGCTTCTACCCACTTCGTAACATACTCAACAGCAACACGAATATGAGTATACCCTTTTGAACGGGGAAAAGGACCCATAAAGTCAAATCCCCAACAATCAAAAGGTTCAATAACAAGAGAATAATTCATAGGCATTTCATTGCATCTAGAAATGTTACCTACTCGTTGACATTCATCACATGACAAGAAAAACTTCCTTGCATATTTGAAAAGGGTAGGCCAATAAAATCCAGATTGTAAAACCTTTTGTGCAGTCCTATCCCCAGCATGATGTCCTCCATAAGCACTGCCATGTCATTTTCTCAATATATCTTGTTGTTCAAATTCTGGAGCACATCTTCGCATAATACCATCCACTCCTTCTTTATATAAGTGTGCGTCATCCCAAAAGTAATGCCTTAGATCATAAAAGTATTTTATTCTTTGTTGAGCTATAAAGGTTGGAGGCAAATACTTGGAAACAATAAAGTTAGCATAATCAGCATACCAAGGACTTTCATGCGGACTTACCCTTATTGCAGCCAACTGCTCATTTGGAAAACTATCATTAACAGGCAGTGGATCAAAAGAAATGTTTTCCAAACGATATAAATTGTCAGCAACAGGATTTTCAACACCTTTCCTATCCATAATATGCATATCAAACTCTTGCAAAAGCAACACCCACCTAATAAGACTAGGATTAGCGTCCTTCTTTGTTATGAGGTACTTAATAGCAGCATGATCATGATGAATAGTAACCTTTGAATCAACAGTATAAGGTCTAAACTTATCACAGGCAAAGACTACAGCTAAGAACTCTTTTTCAGTAGTAGCATAATTCTTTTGAGCAGCATCTAGAGTCTTGCTAGTATAGTGAATAACATTCAACTTCTTATCAATACGTTGCCCAAGGACAGCACACACAGCAAAATCACTAGCATCACACATAATTTCAAGAGGTAAACTCCAATCAGGTGGTTGAACAATAGGAGCAGTAGTCAAAGCTTTCTTCAAAGTTTCAAAAGCTTCCTTACAATCATCATCAAAAACAAAAGGTACATCTTTTTGAAGAAGATTAGTAAGGGGCTTTGAAATTTTGGAGAAATCTTTAATAAACCTCCTATAGAAACCAACATGACCAAGGATACTACGAATACCTTTAATATCTCTAGGGCAAGGCATCTTCTCAATTGCTTCAAGTTTGGCTCTGTCAACTTCAATGCCTCTTTCAGAGATCTTGTGTCCAAGAACAATCCCTTCATTAACCATGAAATGACATTTCTCCCAATTAAGAACAAGGTTGGTTTCTTCACATCTTGTTGGGGAGGTGACCTCGGATAGGGTAAGGACGGGGAAAGACGAAAGGACGTCCCCCGTCCAGTTTCCGAGTTACAGTCTAAGTCGGCTGAATCCTGTCGAGGTCGGCCGGGATATGAGAGAGCAGGACCCTTACGATAATAGCAAGGCATTACCCAGTCGAAATACTGCGTAAGTCGGCTGGGTTAGCCCGAGTTGTCTTAATGCAGGTGAAGGACGAGCCGAGTTATGCAAGGCAGGGCCGAATGATACGAAGCTTGCAGGAGAAGGAGAAGCATAAAGTCAAACTCTAGTCACAGGCCAGGGAGAATCTGAGCAGAGCCAAGCACAAAGGACAAAGGCGCAGAGTGACAGAGGGGCAGAAGGAGGTCACGGAGGTGACAGTCCTGAAGCCCGAGGCACGCAGGAGGGGCCCTCTGGAACCTTGCCGTCATTAGAAGGGCGACACGGAAAGGAGACCGCCGAGTTACTATATTGGGACAAGCATATTCCTCGAATATGCTTGCCACGTCAGCCCTAGAGGAATCCAGGGCTATCCTTTATAAGGGGAGGCTTGGACCCTGAGAAGGGCATCGGCTCATTTAGTACCGTTAGGCTGGTAAAGTTCTTCTCTCTACTTGTAAATAGCTCAAGGAGCACTTGTAGCCTAAGGAAGGAGAAATAAAGATCTTTACCTTAGTCCTCTGTGTGTAGAATCTACTACATCTTCCCTCCCCAGATCCCTCTAGCATCCATTGGCCCCATACTTTAGCCTACCCATGGCATCTGCCGTGCCACCACCACGACAGTTGGCGCCACCGTGGGGCCAGCAGCGGTGCTAGCTGGAGTCATGATCCGGACGGGAAACTTCATCAACACTGGCGAGCGCATTGTCTCTGGCTTAGTCCGGAGACTTGATCTCTGTGACTACGTCAGCGATAACGCAGACAGCTTCAAGGGAAGCTCCTCCGCGCAACGGTGTCTTCATCAACTTGGGCATGCACCAGATCTACGTCGGCGTCGACATCTCCGGCGTTTATCCTCACCAGGTTGTTATTGCAGGAGAACCTCCCCTTAGCGCCGCAAACAGTCCACGCTGAGCGCGCACTGTCAGCAGCATCGAGGTGATGGTCGCAGCCGGGGTGCAGGCGGGAGCAGCGGGCGCCGGATCAAGCAGAGATCCGACGACAGGTGTGCAGGTGACGCCCAGGCAGATAGCTCCACAACCCACCGAGGTAATTCCTTCAGTGGCCAACCAGGCCGAGGTGCAGGAGACAACCCCAAAGGCACCAAGGGTAAGAGGGCCACCTCTGGAAAGACTAGAAAGCATTCTTCAGGAAACTATAGATAATCTGGATACACCTGTAGCGCTGATACTTGATCCAGCTAATGCTCAGGCAGAGTTAGAAGAGACCAGGCAGAAAGTGCTGGTAGAGGCAAAAAAGGTGTCAGCCTTGCGGGAGTCCTTAAACAGGACCCTGCGAGAATATGCCAGGGCAAACAAGCTTGACGTCGCCCCCGAGCGGGCTGACGAGTTGAGATTGAGAGGAAAAAACCTCATAGATGATATCAACAAGGAGCATGATGCTCATAAGGCAGAATCAGTTGATATAGACTTGCCGAGGTACAGTACCCCGGCAAAGAACCTGAGAGCGGCAAATGCCGCAGCATTAGAGTTAGAAGGATTAACCAGCGAAGCCCGGCAGAAACAACAGGAAAGAGTGAATGAGTTGGTGTGCATTTCGAACCAGCAGAATGAAGAAATGCTTAGAGCAGACCCGGCGAGGCCAGGTGCCTCGCGAATGGTTCACTTGGCTGGTGCAACACCTGCCTTATCTGTGGCAGCATCATCTTCACCCGGAAACAATGCACGAAAGGACAGAGCGGTAACTTCGGGAAAGAGAAATAAGCAAATTGTTCCATATGATCCGGCGATTGCCGGAAAAGCAAATGAGAACAGAGGCAATGGAAGCCGAGGTAACAGTGGCGAGAGAAACCCCGGTCGTGACGAGAAAGGAAGCGGAAGCCGAGGCAATGGAGATATCGGAAGAGGAGAACCCGAAAGAGGGAATAACGAGAACAATATCCCGGTCGAGGGAAGGAGAGAACCGCCACCCAACCCGCAGCTGAGACATGAACCTCGGCAGGAAAGAGAAGCGAGACCAGCTCGCCACAATCAGGTGAATGAAAGGTACAATGATGGTTATTCCGAGATGGAATATGCGATTCATGGTGGAAATAACCACTATGGAATGCAGGAGAGAATTATGTACAGAGATTTGCCGTCAAGTGATGCCAGAGTAAAGTTAGACCGGCTATACCGGTCCGAGCTGCTAGAAGAATAGGGTCCACCAGGTATGACATGCTTCGGACCACAGATCATGGGCGAACCGCCTATGCCGAACTTTCAGCTGACAAAAGGCACAAAGACATATAATGGGAGCACCAAACCACAAGATTGGTTGATCGATTATGCCACTGCTGTAAAAATAGCAGGTGGAAACTTACGATGGGCAGTACGATATGTCCCGCAAATGTTGGAAGGACCAGCTAGAGTATGGTTGAATAACCTGCCAGCGGGCAGCATAAACTGTTGGTTGGACTTTGAAGAAATGTTCGTTAGCAACTTCACCAGTACTTACAAAAGGCCAAAAAGGCCGCAGCAGTTAGCCATGTGTAAGCAGAGGCCGAATGAGACAGATAGAGAATTCTTAACTCGGTGGTGTAACCTGAGAAATTCGTGCGAGGGAGTTAAAGAATCACAGGCAATAGCTTGGTTTGCCCAAGGATGCCGCTATGCCAGTGTATTATGGCAACGACTGCAAAGAGATATGCCAACCACATTGGCAGAAACCATCAGAATAGCGGATTCCTATGCATTGGGAGATCCGACGCAACTAGAATTAATGTCGGCAGATCATCGGGAACATCAAGATCAATATGCAAGAGATGTGGCCGGGTCATCCAGGCGCAATGACTTCAGAGGAAGAAGAAGAGAAGAAAGACCGGATTATAGATATGGTTCAACTCAGGTGGCAGCAGTAGTGCAAGATCAGCCGAGTCACGGAAATAGTCAGCGGCAAAAGAATGGTCCACAGCAATGGACACCAAGGAATGAAGGGAAAAGACAGTGGACACCAGAGCAAAAGAAGCAATGGCAGGAGAGGCCGAAGTACACATTTGAGTCTATGTTAGATCAGCCGTGTAAATTTCACACGTCAAACCCGGCCAGGCCGGCCAACCATACAACCCGCCAATGTGCATGGATGAAAAATGCAATGGGTAACCCCGCAGACATACAAGCAGCGCCTCTCCAGGCACATCAACAGCATCAATCACAGTTGACTGGAGCAAATGCACAACAACTGATGTTACCGCCTCCTCCCCCGAGGTACGAAAACTCGGACCGGAGAGATGCGGTGCATCAAGTGATAAACCAAGGTCCGGATGGAAGGACAAATCCGGGAAGTAATGGACGCAATGATTACAGAGAACATCATCAATCATATTGCGTATTCACAACAGAACAACAAGACAAGCAGAGTATACAGCGCCGACATATGGAAGTAAATGCAGTTATGCCGGTAGTACCAATATATGTGCCTTGGTCGGATCAAGAAATAACTTGGAGCATAAAGGATCACCCCAAGATAATGCCGAGACCGGGGTCGTATGCACTCATGTTAGATCCGACATTTGTCAGACCAAGCATTAATGTGAAATTTTCAAAAGTACTCATTGACAATGGGAGCAGTATCAATATCATGTACAAAGATACAATGCATAAACTCGGAATATTGCAGAACATGCTGCAGTCCACGCGGACCACATTCCATGGGATAGTACCAGGGCTTTCATGCGAACCCATTGGAAAGGTTCAAGTGGATGTGTTATTCGGCACAAGAGATAACTGCAGAGCAAAAAACTTAGAGTTTGAAGTGGTAGATCTAGAGAGTTGCTATCATGCTCTACTCGGATGGCCAGCATTGGCCAAATTCATGGGCAGCTGCCACATAACTTACCTGAAAATGAAGTTACCCGGACCACAAGGAGTGATAACAGTAGCAGGGGATTACAGGAAGTCAATGGAATGTGCTTCAGCCGGATCAAATTTGGCCGAGTCATTGGTAATAGCAAGAGAAAAAAGAAGGATTCAGGAGGTAGCGGCCCTCGCTCAGTCGGCACAACTGAATATGCCGGCATTAGCCAACCCGCATGGAAGTGTCTCCTTTCAGCCGACTAAAGAAACAAAAAAGTTCCAGATAGATGAGCAGTTCCCAGAGCGCACCGTCACCATTGGTGTCGGCCTAGATGCTAAATAGGAAAGCGAGCTCACCAACTTCCTCCGTGAGAATCGGGATATCTTTGCATGGTCAACTCAGGATCTGCAAGGTGTGTCGAGGGAGTTGGCTGAGAACTCTCTGAATGTAAGGCTAGGAGCAAGGACGGTGAAGCAACATATCCGCCGCTTCGCTGAAGACAAGAGAAAAATAATAGGGGAGGAAATAGCTCGGCTCCTTGCGGCCGGGTTCATCATGGAGGTGTTGTATCCGGATTGGCTATCGAACCCGGTGCTGGTGGAAAAGAAGAAGGATGATCCAAATGTAGCCATTGTGTGGCGAATGTGTATGGATTACACGAACCTGAACAAGGCGTGTCCAAAAGACCCTTTCCCTTACCTAGAATAGACCAAGTCATTGATTAGACCGCTGGTTGTGAACTATTATCATTTGTAGACGCATATTCTGGTTTTCACCAGATACCGTTAAATCCGGCCGATCAAATAAAGACTGCATTTATTACCCCGTACGGGGCTTATTGCTATCGCACCATGCCATTCGGCCTGCGTAACGCAGGGGCAACGTATCAAAGGTGTATGCAAAAGTGTCTACATGACCAGCTAGGAAAGAATGTACAAGTGTATGTATATGATGTGGTTATCAAAACCAAAGAAAGCAAAACGCTACTGGATGATATCCGGCAGACTTTCGCGAACCTGAGAAGGTTCCGAATGAAACTTAACCTGGAAAAATGCACTTTCGGTGTGCCTGCGGGAAAACTACTCGGTTTTCTCGTATCTAGCCGAGGTATAGAGGCCAACCCAACTAAGATAAAAGCAGTGGAAAGGATGGAATTGCCGAGATGTCTAAATGACGTGCAGAAATTCACAGGTTGCTTAGCCTCTCTTAGCCGATTTGTATGTCGGCTGGGAGAGAAAGCACTACCACTTTATCAATTGATGAAAAAATCTGATAAGTTCATTTGGACACCACAAGCAGACAATGCATTCCATGAATTGAAAAATCTGTTGGTCACAGCGCCAATCTTGGCTTCTCCATTGTCGAAAGAGCCTATGTTACTTTACATAGCCGCCACTAACAGAGTAGTGAGCGCTGTGATCGTGGTGGAGCGAATTGAAGATGATAAATCAGTGCAAAGGCCGGTGTATTAGCTAAGCGAGGTACTATCACCCTCAAAACAAAATTACCCACATTATCAGAAGATGGCATATGGTGTCTACATGTCAGCAAAGAAACTTAAACATTACTTCGAAGAGCACCCCATCAGAGTGATCTGTGAAGCACCCATAGCCGACATATTGAGCAACAAAGATGCAAGTGGCCGAATAGAAAAATAGGCAATTGAATTGTCACCTTATGCTCCGCAATTCGATAGGCGAGATGCAATCAAATCTCAGGTTGTGGCCGACTTCTTCGTGGATTGGGCCGAGGTACAGTATGAGCCACCGTTGCCAGATCCGAATTATTGGACGATGCACTTTGACGGTTCCAAACTAAGAAATGGTTTGGGGGCAGGAATAGTGTTAACCTCGCCAAAAAGAGATCAACTGAGATATGTGTTGCAAATACATCTTGCCGCATCAAACAATGTAGCCGAATATGAAGCACTCGTCCATGGATTGAAAGTGGCGAAAGAGATTGGCATACGCCGAATCTTGTGCTACGGAGATTCAAATCTAGTAGTACAGCAAGTCTCAAGCAATTGGGATGCGTTAGATGACAATATGGCCTTGTATAGGTTACATGTGCAAAAAATCAGTGGATACTTCGATGGATGTGAATTTCATCATATACCTCGGGCAGAAAACGACGCCGCAGACACATTGTCAAAACTCGGATCAACCAGACAGTCGATTCCCCCAGGTATCGCCCTAGAGCACCCGAGGAAGCCATCAATAACACCATCTACAGAGTCCGAATCCATCTTCATTCCGGCAAAATCAAGAGAACATAATGTGCCGATGGAAATTGACAAGGAATGTAACCCGGAATTTCCAAAAGTGAAGCCGGCTGATGCAAGGATGAATATGGAGAAATCCGAGGTAGTTATGTCGGCAGCAAATATGGAAATAGATAGTGAGATTACAACAGATAAAATCACACCAACATGGGCGAAACCCATATTCTCTTTCCTTAAATATGCGATTTTGCCGAATAACGAGATATTGGCAAGAAATACAGTGAGAAGAGCTAAAGCTTATACAATCATAAACAATGAGCTGTATAAAAGGAGCATCACAAGCGTGTTGCAAAGATGTGTGAGCTCGGCGGAAGGCCAGGAGATCGTCCTAGATATACATCAAGGAGAATGCGGTCATCACGCCTCATCCAGAGCTTTAGTGGCCAAAGCATTCAGGCATGGGGTTTATTGGCCAACAGCGTTGAAAGAGGCCAAAGAACTGGTCGAAAAATGTAATGGTTGCCAAAGATATGCCAGCAAGATACATATGCCATCGTCCGAGTTAAAAATGATACCAATTACTTGGCCATTCTTTGTATGGTGCTTAGATATGGTGGGACCATTTAAGCCGGCCTGAGGCGGGATGACCCACATCTTAGTCATGGTTGACAAATTCACAAAATGGATTGAAGTAAAACCAATAAAGAAGTGTGATGGGCCCACAGCAGTGAAATTCCTCAAAGATATTATCTTAAGATATGGTTACCCACATAGTGTTATTACAGACAACGGTACAAACTTTGCAGAAGGAGCCTTCACTAGATTCTGTCAAGAAAAGCACATAAGACTAGATGTCGCCTCTGTGGCTCACCCAGCATCCAATGGGCAAGTAGAAAGATCTAATGGACTAGTATTGTCCGGAATAAAACCACGACTAGTCGAACCGCTACAAAGGTCGGTAGGATGTTGGATTGAGGAACTACCAGCAGTACTATGGAGCCTCAGGACTACCCCAAACAGATCAACAGGTTATACACCATTTTTTCTAGTGTATGGGGCAGAAGCTGTGCTTCCAGCCGACATAATACATGACTCGCCAAGGGTTACCCAGTATACAACCGCTGAAGTAAATGAAGTAGCTCGGCAAGATGATGTCGATCTGCTAGAAGAAGCCAGAGAGCTGGCGCTATCAAGATCAGCTATCTATCAGCAGGACTTGCGACGATATCACAGCAAGAAGGTAAATCCAAGAGTGTTTAAAGAAGGAGATTTGGTTCTCCGGCTGGTGCAACGCACGGCCGGCATGCACAAACTGTCGCCCCCATGGGAAGGACCATTCATCATGAGCAAGGCATTGCACAATGATGCGTATTACCTAATAGATGCTCAGTCACCAGGAAAGAACAAGGCAGACAAAGCCGGCGAAGAATCGAAAAGACCATGGAACGTAGCTTTACTTCGTCCATTTTACTCATAGGAGTCATCTACCACACATCGTAAAGTGACGCTTCAGGACGGAGCATCAGCTATGTATTAAACCTCGGTGCCCAGAGCAGTGACTCGGGGACTGCCATATGTTGTTTTTGATCTTGCGTTATGTATTAAACCACGGCACCTTGAGCACAAACTCGGGGACTGCGCTCTATTGTTTCTAAGTTTGGTTTATGTATTAAACCTTGGTACCTTGAGCAATGGCTCGGGGATTGCCATATGTTGTTTTTCATTTTGTGCTACGTATCAAACCTCGGCACCTTGAGCAGTGACTCGGAGACTGCCCTGTATTGTTTCTAAGTTTGGTTTATGTATTAAACCTTGGTACCTTGAGCAGTGGCTCGGGGCTTGCCATATGTTGTTTTTGATTTTGTGCTATGTATCAAACCTCGGCACCTTGAGCAGTGACTCGGGGACTGCCCTATATTGTCTCTGTATCGAACCTCGGCGCCCAGAGTAGTGGCTCGGGGACTTCCACATATTGTCCTTCATTTTGTGTTATGTATTAAACCTCGGCACCTTGAGCAGTGACTCAGGGACCGCCCTATATTATTTCTAAGTTTTTTTTATGTATTAAACCTAGATGCCTTAAGCAGTAGCTCGGGGACTACCCTATATTATTCTAAGTATGGGTTTCCCATGTTACAAGAGTGAGTATCAAACTTCGGCAACCAGAGTGATGCTATTTCACTCTCCCCAAATACGGACTTCGAGATTTACACCCAGATTAACAGTCCAAAAAGTGGACAAGTTATGAAGTTTGTCAAAGTCAGGCAATATTGAGCGCCGAACCACGGTAGGGCAAAGGCAAACATACACTCCAAATTCAAGAAATGAAAGGCTATCAAAGCAAAGATTCGGACGAACAAAGATTAGTTTAAACAAAGTGATAAATATTACAACCACGTGTGCCTCAGCGGCGACAGGCAAAAGAGGTTCATACCGCAGAAAAAGAAGGACAAATGTTTGACACACATCATACGTCCGGCATACCGGGGATAAGAAATGACTTACAGTTTTTTAACTAGAGAGGCAACGACTTGATCAGGAGCCGGGCACTCCGAGGTAGGTGGTACTTCGGCCGAAGTTGCCTCGCCCTCCACAGACCCAGGAGCGACTTCGGGGGAAGCCCGAGGTTGTTGAGGAACGTCAGCTTGCGCTGCGGAATGCCCAGTGCCTTTGGAGGAGGATCGCGCGTCTCCATTACCATCCGAGCTCGAATTGGAATCACCAGAAGTAGCCGAGTCACCCTCATCTTCGCCCTGTTCGGATGAGTTATCATCAGAGGCATCCTCAACTTCGACCTCGTCTTTCGGGTTAGGAAGGAAAATCGGCCCTTCGTTCCAGTTATGCACGTCTGCATACTCAACAAGCTGGAAGGCACGAGCTTGCCGGAGAGCGACAAAGTCTGGGTCCTCAACCCAACGGGAACCAGTGCGCAAATTTATCAGGGTATCAAGGGAGATATCCTCATACCATGACATAATGACTGTGAGAGCCATATCAGCACCAGCTCGTCCGACGGATTCCCTCCAGAGACTTAGCTGTCTCTCAGATGCCATTAATCTTTCCACCAATACTTTGACCTCATCAATATCAGGAGTCCCAGAAGTATTTGGCCAGAGAACATGGTAGGCCCGGATAGCTGCCTGCACCAAATCCCTGCCCATAATCTTCATCGGACCAACAGCAGCGCCAACAGCAACCAAGAAATCTTCCATCGAGTATTATGAGTTTGCATCAGCAGGAACGCCTCGGCGCACACGAGCAATAATCACCGCTTTATAGCTCACGGGCTTAGCTTCTGGAAAATGGTCTGCGCAAAACAAAAGTGCGTCGGTCAACAGTAAGAAAGGGAAAAAGATAACTCGGCCGCGGTCAGAAGCTTACGGTGAATATAGCTTAGCATTATCTGAAGATCTTTAGCCTAGTCACTCTTGCTTTTATCAAAGCGAGTGATCTCCTCGCTCATCCCCCGTGTCTTAAGTTCGGCAGCCTCGAGGAGCTCTTTATTTTTCTGAAATTGCAGAGCTAGCCGATTCTTCTCCTCGGAGAACTCCTGGTCGACTTTTTCTAACTCAGACTTCTGAGAAAGCTTGAGGGACTCCACCTCGGCGCGCAAGCGAGTTATCTCGTCATCTTTATCTTTCAAATTGCGAAGTGAGTGGCGGCTTGTTCTAAAAAATGCAGCATCATATCAGGCATGTGTATGCATTCTTGGTGTGACGCTGCAAAAGTTTGTAACTCGGCTATACCGAAGCCAGAAGGGTTAAGAGAAACCCGGTGCATATTTCACATAGATATGCGTAAAAGAAAAAGAGTAACTAACCTTCCAGGGCCTTGACTTTCTTTTCAAGACGGATATTAAGATTGTTGATACTACCTATTCACCAGCAAAGTCAGCTAACACCCCACTTCCAAAGCAATAAGAATTTTAAGAATAATGTGAAAGCTCGTTAACTTACCAGCTTTCTTCACCACGGGAATGACCTTCTCGTACTTATCTTGCAACTTTTTATGGGCAAAGAGCAGCCTTTGGAATTCGGCGGTACACCGATCATGTGCAACCTAAGCAACAGAACAAATAGCAATAAGATATTCGAACATACGACAGATCCGAATCAAGCAAAGCTTAATTCGCATCTAGGTGGCTGGATATTTAAAGCTCAGGCAGATCCGAATCAAGCAAAGCTTAATTCGGATCTAGGTGGCAGGATATTCAAAGCTCAGACATACCCGAATCAAGCAAAGCTTAATTCGGATCTAGATGGCTGGATATTTAAAGCTCAGGCAGATCCGAATCAAGCAAAGCTTAATTCGGATCTAGATGGCTGGATATTTAAAGCTTAGGAAGATCCGAATCAAGCAAAGCTTAATTCGGATCTAGGTAGCTGGATATTCAAAGCTCAGACAGACCCGAATCAAGCAAAGCTCAATTCGGATCTAGGTGGCTGGATATTCGAACCTCAGGCAGATCCGAATCAAGCAAAGCTTAATTCGGATCTAGGTGGCTGGATATTCAAAGCTCAGATAGATCCGAATCAAGCAAAGCTCAATTCGGATCTAGGTGGTTGGATATTCGAACCTCAGGCAGATCCGAATCAAGCAAAGCTCAATTCGGATCTAAGTGGCTGGATATTCGAACTCTAACAAAAAACTGGCACTGTCAAGAACGATCTTGGCAGCCAGATGTAGGCGGCTGCTGATATTGGAGAGTTGAAACAGTTGGCTGCTTGGATTACCCTCGAGCTGATCGTCAGTGTTCCAATTGTTGGCATACTCTACCAACGAGCCGATACTGTTCCCACTTTCCGTGAGAGTCAGAACTTTATCTCGGACATGTTGGGTAGCCACCACTGCCGCGGGACTCTTGTGGAGAGCAAGCTGTGTATCAGCAGCCGGGGTAACAGTGATATTGGCAGAGGAAGCCCCCTTGTGGAGCGCATCAGCAATTGTAGGCTGAGATGAGCTGGCAAGTCCTTTCTGAGAGGACGGAGGCTTGGTAACAACGATCTTTCTTGCCTTAGGAGAGGCGTCGGCAGGAGCCGTTACCTTGGCACTTGGAATGACGTCTTTAGAAGCCGGAGGAATTACGGCGTCTGAGGGCGCCGAGATATTGGTATCCTCGGCTGAAATCGGAGTAGCAGCAAGGGTTGTGGGGGTCAAAGGGACCTCAGGCGAAACTTCAGGGTTCACGGAGGAGAAAGCAGGCTCAGCAGAAATATCTACTGGCCGAGTTGTATCGGCATCAACAGTAGAAATCTCAGGCGCATCCTGGCGAGGTGGCGTCTGATTCGGAGCAGGAGGAGAACCAATGCGAGCAGGACTCGGAACTCTGGTATCCTCAGGAGGCGGAGGAGAAGGCGGCCGAGTCGTATGACTCGTCATGCTAGGACCGCTGGGCTTAACAGAAAGAGGAGCCCTGCAAAGACAAGAAGATCAAGTCAAAAAGCAGAAAGAGAGAAACAAGAAATACAAACAAAAGCAACTCACCCAGTAACCCCGGGCATAGTTTTGCGCCGGAGGTCTTGGGCTGACTTTATTCATTTCTTGGGAGCCGCTTCTGAGGCACCAGCTGGAGCGCTACGTTTCCCCGAGGTAACAGGAGGCCGGGAGGCAAGAGGCTCGGTGTTGTGAACCTGACCGGTCGGATTAGCTGAGAAAGTAGAAGCCGGAAATGCATAAGAAATTGGCATTGCGGCAACTACCTCTAGAACTTGGACCTCGTCTGAATCACCTTCCTCCTCGTGGGCCGTGGTCTTGCCGCGAGCGCTAGCTGGAGCAAGATACGACTTGGGGACGAACTCCTCCGAGTCTGACTCCCCGCTGTCCGGAGTGTTCCGGTCCGCGGGCCATGGGAGGGACAAAAACTCGGCATCCTCGACCTTCTTCTCCTCAAACCTCCGCAGGACAAGAAAGAGAAAAATTAACAAGAGAAAACACGGATGCGATTAAAAGATAAAACATGACTGCAAGAACTTACTCTGGGAGGGGGGTTCTCGCGGGTGAACGACTTCAATCCCAGACCTAGTCCTCTGGCATCTCCGTCTTAAAGATAGCCCAGACGCGCTTGAAGATAAGGTAATTGTCTAGCTCCACCGTCGAGACTCGGTTAGGATCATGAGGACCGCTCATGTAGCAGAGTTTGTGTGTGCATTTCTGGAATGGGCAGACCCGGCTTCTAACGAAGGTAGTCATCAGATCCTCGCCATGTAGCCCGGAGCGGATCAGTTCCTTCAGCCGAATCTCAAAAGCTTCGGCCAGAGCATGACTCTTCCTCGGATTATAGGTCCAGTTCTTCTTAGAAGGAGGGCCAATGGAAAAAGCAGGGAGCCGAATCTTATCATCATTCCTAGAGTTCTTGACATAAAAGAACGACCTATGCCACTTCTTGCATGATTCTAGACCTGCGACGCGAGGAAATTCGGATTTCCTCCGAGGTGTGATGGAAGCGGCTCCACATTGGGTGAGCAACTTCTCGGAGGGTTGCAGAGATTTGTCTGGGACGACGTTGGATCGAATCTGGAAAAACTTTGACCAAACGTGCACAGACGGCCATAGGCCGAAGTATCCCTCCGAGGCAGAGATGAAGGCAGAAAGAGAGGCAATAGCGTTAGCAGGAAGATGATGCGGCTGAAGGCCGAAGTAATCAAGGAACTCCCTAGCGAAATCGCTGAGAGGGAGACCAAACCCGTGAGCAAAATGTGACATGAAGACTACATATTCGCCCTCCCTAAGAACTGGAGACGATTCACTGCCGGTAAGCGACAAGCTACCTCGGGAGGAATCCGACGAGTCCGGATTAGCCACTCAACCTCTCGGCGGGTGACGGAAGAGCCCTGCCACGAGCCCCGCTCGGGCCCAGACGCAGCATCGTCATCCTCAATGAGCGCACCGCTGACAGAGCTCGACATGGGGTCGCCGGAGAAACTTACGGAGGAAGAAATAGCGGCGGAGGAAAACCTAGAACTCCAAGGCCCCGTCGTGATTCTACACGAAAACGGCGGTGGAGCAGAGAAGGAACTACCGCGCGAGAACAAAACAAAAGCAGAGGTGTCTAGAGGAGAGCCTAGGCGATAGGACCGGATGAACTCACCGGCGACGACGCCGAGCAACGCAGGGGCGAGGGGCGGAGAAAGGCGGTGAGATCCCCGCCGCCTGCCGAAGATGGATGCGGCGGGCGGAAGAACGAACGGGCACATAGGCGAGATGAAGGAGAAGGGCGCAGGTAAGCGGAGGGGGGAAGTGAATCCCCCAGCCCCGCGCCCCTCTTTATAACTGCGCCGCTTGGGAGGTAGTGGGATCGTGGGTGTGGCGGTCATCTGTGTAGATCATGTATGCGGCACGACCCCACGCCGCTAAGTGGAACCGCACCAACGACCACACGATGAAATAGAAGGCCAAGATCCCTGACGGAAATGGTACGCGAGGCGTCGCAGCGACAGCGCAGCGAATAATCAGCCTGTCAAGAAATCCGTAGAGGAACAAAAAACTAGAGAAACAATGATGAGTATGACACGTAGGACGAGGAGTACGCGAGAAGATATGTTGATACCTCGAACGAGAAAAAGATAACTCGGAAATAATGGGAAACGAATATCATGAAACTGATACGGCCCGGCCGAAGTTATTGGCGGGGCCATACCAGCTTCGGGGACTAATGTTGGGGAGGTGACCTCGGATAGGGTAAGGACGGGGAAAGACGAAAGGACGTCCCCCGTCCAGTTTCCGAGTTACAGTCTAAGTCGGCCGAATCCTGTCGAGGTCGGCCGAGATATGAGAGATCAGGACCCTTACGATAATAGCAAGGCATTACCCGGCCGAAATACTGCGTAAGTCGGCTGGGTTAGCCCGAGTTGTCTTAATGCAGGTGAAGGACGAGCCGAGTTATGCGAAGCAGGGCCGAATGATACGAAGCTTGCAGGATAAGGAGAAGCATAAAGTCAAACTCTAGTCACAGGCCAGGGAGAATTTGAGCAGAGCCAAGCACAAAGGACAAAGGCGCAGAGCGACAGAGGGTCAGAAGGAGGTCACAGAGGTGATAGTCCTGAAGCCCGAGGCACGCAGGAGGGGCCCTCTGGAACCTTGCCGTCATTAGAAGGGCGACACGGAAAGGAGACCGCCGAGTTACTATATTGGGACAAGCATATTCCTTGAATATGCTTGCCACGTCAGCCCTAGAGGAATCTAGGGCTCTCCTTTATAAGGGGAGGCTTGGACCCTGAGAAGGGCATCGGCTCATTTAGTACCGTTAGGCTGGTAAAGTTCTTCTCTCTACTTGTAAACAGCTCAAGGAGCACTTGTATCCCAAGGAAGGAGAAATAAAGATCTTTACCTTAGTCCTCTATGTGTAGAATCAACTACATCTTCCCTCCCCAGATCCCTCTAGCATACATTGGCCCCATACTTCATCCTACCCATGGCATCTGCCGTGCCACCACCACGACACATCTCTACAAAACTTTATCAAGGTTGTGCAAACAGTTATCAAAAGAAGTTCCATAGACAGAAAAATCGTCCATGAAAACCTCCACAATTTCTTCACAAAAACCATGAAAGATAGCAGACATACATCTCTGAAAGGTAGCAGGAGCATTACATAAACCAAAACACATACGCCTATAAGAATAAGTACCATAAGGACAAGTGAAAGTAG
Organism: Avena longiglumis; assembly: GCA_030063025.1. Taxonomy (NCBI): domain Eukaryota; kingdom Viridiplantae; phylum Streptophyta; class Magnoliopsida; order Poales; family Poaceae; genus Avena; species Avena longiglumis. Next base: position 445,378,821 of record CP125974.1, on the reverse strand, counting down.
TTTTCTCTTGGTCTTGTGTTTTCACAGCAATTTGAGAAAAACCAGAATAACCATCAAGAAAACAAAAGTGAGTCTTTTTGGACAACCTCTCAAGCATTTGATCAATAAAGGGCAAATGATAATGATATTTCTTAGTAACTTTATTAATCTTTCTAAAATCAATGCACATTCTATACCCAACCACTACTCTTTGGGGTATAAGCTCATTATCTTCATTAGGCACAACAGTTATTCCCCCTTTCTTGGGAACACAATGAATATGGCTAACCCATTGACTATCAGCAATAGGTAAATAATACCAGCATCAAGGAGTTTTAATACCTCATTTCTTCCACATCCTTCATCTTAGGATTTAGACGGCGTTGGTGCTCAACAATTGGTTTTGCATCAGGTTCTATATTAATAGCATGCTGACATATAGGAGGAGAAATCCCTTTTAAATCATTAAGAGTATAGCCCATAGCTCCTCGGTATTTCTTCAGTACTTCCAGTAACCTCTCTTCTTCATTTCCTGAAAGTTTAGAAATAATAATAACAGGATATACTTTCTTATCATCAAGATAAGCATATTTAAGATCATCAGGTAAAAGTTTTAATTCGAAAATAGGGCCCCCTTTAGGTGGTAGTGTGGTTCCCAAGTCTTCCACAGGTAGATTATGCTTAAGTTGATCCGGCCGACGAAGGAAAACCTCGTCAATCTCATTTCTTTCCTTCATGAAGACGTCACTTTCATGATCTTCAATAAACTATTGCAAGGCATTGTAGGAGCAAGAGAAATAGTAGAAAGTTGTTCAACCCTGAAATCCTCATTAGGCAGTTCATTTTTATAAGGAGTTTTGGCAAATTTGGAAAAATTAAACTCATAAGACTCTCCATCAAACTTGGTCAAAACTTTTTCCTTCCTACAATCTATAATAGCCCCACAAGTATTCAAGAAGGGTCTACCAAAGATAATAGGATAGGTTTTACTAGCTTCTTTTACCAAGTACTAGAAAATTAGCAGGATATTTAATCTTACCACAAAGGACCTCCACATCTCTTACAATGCCAATGGGGCAAAATGTCTCTTTATTATCAAGGTGAATAACCACATCAATGTCCTCAAGCTCACAAGGACCAATTTCATGCATAATTTACCTGTAAAGCTCATAAGGAATAGCACTAGAACTAGCACCAATATCACATACACCATAGTAGAAATGATCACCAATTTTAACAGACGGCACAGGGACACTAGCTTTTCTAGCCTTTTTAGGATGAGAAACAATATTAGTAGCATCTTCATAGAAGACAACGTGCTCATACTCTATATTTCTAGTGACAAGATCTTTCACAATAGCTACCACAAGCTCAATATTAATAAGCTCATTGGGCTCCACAATTTTCTTTGCACTTTTGCTAACCACATTAGCTATGATAGAATGTTCCTTTACCTTAGTAGGAAAAGAGATTTTCTCAACATAAGGTTCAGTCAAAATAGGATCAACAGTACAAACCTCTATGCTAGCAGGAACATGGGTAACAATGACTTTATAAGGAGCATGGTACTTGTCCCATTCTTTCTTGGGAATTTCAATATAAGAGGCAAAGGTCTTAAAACATCTTGCAAGAACTTGAGGATTAATACCAAACTCATTACTAATATCATAGAAGTCATCAGTTCCCATAAAAGATTTAATGCATTCATAATCATAGTTTATACCTGACTTTCTTCCTTTGTTACTCTCCCAAGCTTCAGTGTTCTCTTGAATTCGTTCTAGAAGATTCCATTTAGCTTCTTCCTTCATACGTGTGAATGATCCAGCACAAGAAGCATCTAGTAAATCTTTATCATGAAGAGAAATCCTAGCATAAAAATTATTGATAATAATATTGTTAGGGAGTCCATGAATAGGACATTTAAGCATTAGTAACTTCAATCTCCCCCAAGCTTGAGTTGTACTCTCTCCATCACGAGGCCAAAAGTTATATATCAGATTTCTATCCTTATGAATCTCATTGGGAGGATAAAATTTAGAATAAAAGAGAGATGCAATTTCCTCCCATTCCATGGATTGCTCGTTCTTCAGAAACTTATACCATTCTTCAGCTCTCCCTTTCAAGGATATGGAGAGTAACTTCTTTTTCACCTGTTCAGTTGTGATACCTGCACACTTAAACAACCCGCATAATTCATGGATAAAAAGCAAATGATCACCAGGATAGATAGTTCCATCCCCTAAATAATAATTATCCATAACACAATCAACAATACTTATAGGTATCTTAAAAGGATCTATCTCAACAGGTGGTGGTTCATCTACTACCCTAACAGTGGTAGTAGTTTTTCCAAACAGAAAACCAAGTGGGTTATCCATATTGGAAACAAAGCAACAAACAGAAACAAAAAGCAATACTCATAGTAGAAGTTTCCTTTACCAGTTCCACTCTTCAATAGCGCTTCACTCCCCGGCAACGGCGCCAGAAAATAGTCTTGATGACCCACAAATATAGGGGGTGTATCGTAGTACTTTCGATAAATAGGAGTGTCGATCCCAACGAGGAGCATAAGGTGTTGACTAGTGGTTTGGACCAGGAAATCTCTGTAAATACTTAGCAAATAGATTTTTAGTGATTTTCTGATAAAGCAACAAAACACAGTGCAAGTAACAAAGACAACGAACAAACGCAACAAGTGGCCCAATCCTTTCTTAGAAAAGGACAAGCCGGTGGAAATACTAATAAGGACCAAACGTTCTCGAGGACACATGGGAATTCTGTCAAGTGCTTTCGCTTCAAACAGCTGAGTACTCTTCTTTGGTGTTGTAAGTGTTGTGTGGGTCAACCTGTGCTAACATACCGACCTTACTTGGACTAATACATACTTGTGATTAAACCCCCTACAAGCATCCGCAACTACAGGAAAGTAATTAAGATATAAATCACCATAGCCTTAAACTCTGAGATCCTACGCTCCCTTGTGCAAAGGTGTCCTAACGGGGGTTCAGGTTTCTGTCACTCCAGCAACCCCACAATTAGTAGCCAAATACACAATGTATCCCCCTAGACCCATAAATGGTGAAGTATCATGTAGTCGACATTCACATGACACCACTAGAAGAACAACACCACAACTTAAATACTAAACCATTTAATAATATCTCAACACAAATCCACTGCTAACAACATGACTTCTCCCATGTCCTCAAGAACTAAACGAACTACTCACGAGACATCATATGGATCAAGATCAAAGATGATATGGTGATGGATAACAAGCTGAACATAAACAATAATCCAATGGTTTCACTCACAAGCATCAACTACAATAGTAATCAACACCGGGAAAGTTTCCCCTAAGAACTATGCAAGTATTCAACACAATTGTTACAGCGGGATGGAGTGGTGATGATGGTGCTGGTGGAGATGATGATGTGGATGATGATGATGATCCCGATGAAGTCTAGCTTGATGATGGTGTTGATGGCGACGATCTCCTCTCTTCGGGAAGGAATTTCCTTGGCAGAAATCTGTCTGCCAAAGAGCTATTTCTCTCTCGGTGTTTTTCGCCCCGCAGAGGCGGCAGAAATCTATCTATGGTTGCTCCCCTGGTGTTAGGGTTCCGTAAGGAAGATATAGGCGAGAGGGCTGAGTCGGGGGCCGAGCAGGTGGGCCACACCTGCCGTAGGCGCGGCCCAGGAGGACCCGCGCCTAGGGGGTGTGGGCCCCCTATGGCCCTTCTACGCCTCCCCTTCTAGCTTCCTCTGTCTTCTGGGAAAATATAATTTTTCCATATTTTTCTGGTATTTTTTTGATCTTCGTGAATTGCATCAAAACACCTCTTTTTTCCATCAGAATCCAGACTCCGGCAGTCCATCCTCCAAGAATCATCCAACATGCATAAACAGATGAAAAGACATAAGTAATACTTCATAATAAAACATATATCAATGAATAGAGGCAAATTATGATATAGAATGGTGATGCAAATTGGACGTATCAACTGCCACCCCGCGCTCATACCTGTCGACACGAAGGCCAAGCTCTCAGCCAGCGATGGGTCGCTGGCCTTCGACGCGCCATTCTACTGCTCCATCGTCGGTGCCCTGCACTATTTGACGCTGACACGTCTGGAGTTGCAGTAGGTGTGCTTGCACATGCATGCTCTCCGGGGCACTCACTGGTTCACGGTGAAGCGGATACTCCGCTATATCCGCGGCACCATGGACTTTGGACTCTCGTTGCACGCCTCGCCCTCGACCGACATCATCATCTACTCGGATGTGGACTGGGCTGGCTGCCCCGACACGCAGCGCTCCACCCCGGGCTACTGTGTCTACCTCGGCTCGTCGCTCGTCTCTTGGTCCTCCAAGAGGCAGCCCACCGTATCTCGCTCCAGCGCCGAGGCTGAGTACCGCGCCGTGGCTAACGTCGTGGCTGAGTGCACGTGGCTTCGTCAGCTTCTCTCCGAGCTCTCTTGTCCTGTTGACAAGGCCACGGTGGTATTTTATGATAACGTCTCGATTGTCTACCTCTCCGTCAACCCCGTTCATTACCGGCGCACCAAGCACATTGAGCTGGATATTCACTTTGTCCGTGAGCAAGTTGCCCTCGGCCACGTTCGAGTTCTTCACGTGCCGACCTCTCAGCAATTTGCAGACATCATAACGAAGGGATTACCGTTGACGATTTTTCCTGAGTTTCGCTCTAGTCTATGTGTCGGTACCGACACTTCAACTCTGGGAGGGGAAGGTGGGAGGTGTGTTGAGATATGTGTTATATTAGTATAGGTCTTCGTATATTTTTAGGATTGTACTTGTAACATTATCAATATATATATATATATATATATATATATATATATATATATATATATATATATATATATATGAGCAGCCGATCTTATATATCTTTCCACAGTCCTGATTACACGTCAGGAGACTATGGTCCATCGGCAAGAGCAGTTCTGGATAACCCATAGTAGGGCAGTATCTTGCACGTACGCAACGCATGGATGGGTTTACTTCAATCAATTAGTTCTCGGTAGGCCACGTCACGAAAGGTATGTGCTCACCAAACTAGGGTCGGCTTAGACCTAGACCCCCTGGGTTGGAGAAAGAAAGCAGATTCTCTTGTCGATCGTTTTAGCACGAAACGGTTCGTAAAATTATTGAAAAAAACTTAAGCACGCTTTTCATTTTGGCGGGGACAGGAGAACTTGCACGGAATCGGGTGCTCACGTCTCGTGTGTGGTGTGCCTCTACGGCCGCGCGGAGACATATTAATGTTCGTCTAATCATATTTATCTAGTATTATGATTGCCGGGCTCGATGATTATCTTATCGCGATTTTGCAACGATCACGTCCCCACGTCTCAAAAATAGAAAACTTCATCTGAAAATGACCCAGCAGCTCTAACAGTTTTGATATGGAAAACGATCCCCATTCCCCGAACGATGCATCGTCCGGGTCTCCGCGCGACCCACGTGTCCTCGGAATACGTTCATATGTCTTCGTTCTCCATCACCTGCCCCAAACACCTCCTTCGTCCGTCGCCACGCGCACCATCGCCGTTCTCCGCCAGAGCCCAAACTCCCTCTGCCAGCGACCACGCTTCCGCCCTTTGCCTGCATCACGGCGCGCAGCCGGAGCTCGCCGTGGGGATCTCGCCGCCGGAGCTTGCTGTCTCTCTCTCCTTGTCCCCACGAGCTCGCCAATGAAGGCGGCATCTGGTCTTGCTCGCCGACGACAAAGATGGATGCCATGGCCACCGCTCCTTCCTTTGCTACAAATGTGTGCCTTTCTTTTGCTACAGAGGCAGGCCGACACTGCTACAGAAGACGGCCACATCTGCTGCTAGCTTGGATGCCATGGCCGCCCCTCCTGCAAGTCCTCACGGCCGATGCTACAAAGGCTGGCCTTCAATTTGCTACATTGATACATTTTTTCTGCTATCTTCGTTTATTTGTTTTGCTACAATACCATACAGATTTTGCTACAAGTTCTTCGGTGAGGTCTTTCGGCTAAATTCTCCGGCGATGTTTTTGATGAAGTAGGTTTTTTGCTATATTAGAAGAACTTTGTTGCTACAACTGTCTCGTGGTTTTGCTACAACAGTGTCAACTATTTGCTACAAGGTCAAAGCCCAGCGAGTTTTTTCCGACGATGTCTCCGGCGAAGTCGGTTTTGCTACATTAGCATAATTTTTTTGCTGCATGGTCTTTGACGAGGTCTCCGACGAGACGTTCTATTTCTAAAACGAACATTTTTTGCTTCGAAAGCAAAAGCGGAACATATATAGAAAAATAAACGTTTTGCAGCAAAAGCAGGATTTGGAGTGTTTTTAGTGGACACGTGGCGCGCAGAGGAGCAGGACGATGGGGGTTTCCATCGTCCCGGGATGTCTAGCACTGCCCTTTTGATATCCACGCGAACACTAAATTGTTTTCCCCGTCTCTCATTAAGATGACACGGCCTTGCAGTTTTCTAGTACAAACATGTCATAACGCGCACTTTTGGCTCTCGGATGCCAGCCCAAGATATATGTGCTATAATATTTCTTTAACAATTTTAGGAAAAGTAAAAATAAAATTGAATCTTTTCAAAAATCAAAGATGATCAAGTTTTGTGCTAGTATAAAAATGTTTGGCCAAGAAATAAGTCTAATTGACTTCAGGCCAAAAGGAAATTTATGACAAATATAGGGTGAATATTACTTTTATACAAGGTGTTCAAGTATTTTTTTACCTAGAAAACAATGAAATTTATTTCTCAGCCAAATATTTTTACGGTATAATATCTGATTATCTTTCATTCCTAAAAATATTAGAATTTTTTGAACTTTGTTGGAATTACTAATTCTTTTTGGCACATATAGGGTGCGGTGGTACCCATGTTGGATTTTCGAAACATTTCATCCCTAACATCGTCCTCCAAAGAATGACTAAGACTTTCTGCATCGCTGCCCTTTTTTTGCTTATGCCCGCGACTTGGGCAGCCGTCGGGAGCCCGGGTTGCCACCGGTATAGGCAGCGGCTAGGCTCCAACCGTGTCACATATCTGACATGTGGTATTAGGTATCAAGAAGATGACCTCGGTGAAACAATGTTGACTTGACAGAAGAGACGGTTTCCCTTGGTTGTGCGGGGCCATGAGGTGACAAAGGGTGGTCTCATGGTGGACATGCTTTTCTAGCAACTTCATGTGCCAGATTTGAAGGTTAACCCCTCTTTCCCTCCGGCTCACTCCTCCACACCAAATGTGGTCAGTGGCTCTCTACTCGTAGATCTAATGTTGTCCGCGGTTTTGGTGGAATGATTTCAGGACTCGAGAGATCCTTGATCTTCTAGTTATACCACTGTCACAGCGATGCCTACTGGGTGTTGCTCTTTGCCCTAAAGGCACTAGTGGCCCCCTGCCCCCCCCCCCCGGTGAAAACCTGAATTTCATTTCGGATTGACCGACATGCTCAACAACATGGGAGTAGTTTCCTCCTTTGAGGCGTCGTCTAGGGAATGGTGGGATCACGTGTGCGTGATGTCGCAGTTAGTGGGTGGGTGATCACAGTGTGTGGTTCATGGTTGGCACCGATGATGAGGTTTCACGAGCCCGACATGCATCATCACCTCTTATCTGTTGTGTGTGCTTCACATGTTGTGTGCCCTTTTGTCTAGCAATGGGTTGGTGTCCTCAAGCATGGGTGCCAAGGGATAAGGATCCCCTCCTAGCGGCAGTGGCGTGCTGTGATGGTGATTGCTCGGGCTTATTTATGCATTCAGTGTCCCTTTCTCATTGTTTTTTGTCTCGCCATCTCATCTTCTTCGCATCATTTTCTATGATCGTGCACAGTGATGTAGCTGATGAAGTGTGCTTGTTGTGACGAGGTGGGTATGCTCGGTATTTGGCCTTCATGTCATTCTCGAGGTCATCACCTTTACGAACTCTCATGTGTCCTCTTTTGTCCGTTCGTATAGGATCCTTCGAGTCAGGATGAGAGGGAGTAGGGTCCTCCTTCAACAATGGAGAAGGAGGGTGTTGCATCATCTTGGACACATGGAGCATATGAAAATGTGATCTTTTTCGAGGCACATTTGATTTCCCATTACTTTGTCTCTAGTGTTTGTGGGTGGAGGGCGTCAACGATTTAAAGCTGTGGTATTTTTCCATTGTGTGCCTTTCGTGTTTGGTGCTTTGTAAGATTTTCTTCCGCATCATTGTGATTTTTTGGAGTCCTATATTTTTTTTCAAGGATTCATTATTTTTTTCAACGATACTTCCTAGGATACATATCGTTTTCATAGAAGAAAGTCCAAGCATCCAAGCATTATAATGCACCAGGGCACAACCACCTAGGGCGCAACCCCACGCTGTAAAAAAGACAACACTCACACTCTAGCAACTACTCGCGAAATCTCCACTTATCCAAATCCCCAAGACAGTCGCGAAAGATCCCCGCTGCCCTCTACAACTCTGCCTCCAAGGAGATCCACTGGATGGCCTCCTCCGTAGAGGGGGTGGCCCCTTTGAACACAACATTGTTTCGATGGAGCTGAAGGGTCCAACATACTAGGGAGATCCCGGTCCAGAGGTAGCGCTCCTAGCCGTTGCCGCCCTTTCTCTCCTAGAGCCAGGCGGTAAGCCTCGAATCATGCCCCGACATCCCGTGGCTTTTGCCCCACCAGCGCAGGCAAGTCACCCACACTTGCCGAGCAAGGGTGCAACCCATTAGGAGATGGTCAATGGTCTCGCCACACTGATCACAGAAGGGGAACGCCACGGATGCTGCAAACCACGCTGGCGCAACAGATCATTGGTCCAACATCTGTTCCTCACATCTAGCAAACAACAAGACCTTGTAGTTGGCGGGACCAGGGGACCTCCAGATCTGCAGGGCTCCTGCCATCGAGGTCCGCCCAGCAAACAGGGCCTAGTAGATAGACTTAGCGGTATAGCAGTTGCTCGGGTCCCACCTCCACTTGAAAACATCCTATGTACCCTTCATCAATGTGACTTCCTCTAGTCGATCTGCCACCCCCAGGAGATCCCTGATTGCATCGGCACTAATGTCAAGGCACACGTCATGCAACCAGCCCCCAACAATGCCTTTGCGCACTGTTGATACGTCGGAAATGTATCTATAATTTTTGATGCTCCATTCTTGTTTTGTATCTACTTTGCTTTGCTTTGTCTATACTTTGAGGTGTTTTATATCTTTTCTGGAACTAACCTATTAACAAGTTGCTACAGTGCCAATTGCATTTTTTCTTCTGTTTTTGGTTCCAAAAAGGCAGAAAATCAATATTTTCGGAATTGGACGGGACAAAAGCCAAAATTATTATTTTTCCTGGAGCAACACAGAACCACGAAGCAGAGCCGGAGAGGGGCCACAGGGTGGACAAACCCCTCCTAGGCGCGGGCAAGCCCTGGCGGCGCCTGGAGGGGGTGTGGGCCCCCTAGACCCCCACCGACCTTAATTCCTGCGCCTATAAGAAGCCTCCAATGATAAAACCCTAAAACATCAACTAAAAAGCCACGAAAAGTTCCGCAGTGCCGCCGCCACCGAAGGGGAGATTCGGGGGACAGAAAATCTCTGTTCCGGCACCCTGCTGGGACGGGGAAGTACCCCCGGAGCCATCTCCATCGCCATCTTCATCACCATTGCTGATTCCCATGATGAGGAGGGAGTAGTTCTTCCTTGAGGCTAAGGGCTCTACCTGTAGCTATGTGTTCATCTCTCTCTCTATGCATGATCTTGTTGTGGTCATGAGCTTTGTAATCAAGTAGATCTACCTTACTACTCAAGTGCTTTAATAGATCTCTACTCTCCCCATGTGTGTGAAAGTGACAGCGTGCACGCCATGGTGGCACTTAGGTTTGAGTCTACATAAATACTCTTTGTGCTTTAATAGATCTATGCTTTTCCCCACGTGTGTGAAAGTGACAACGTGCATACCGTGTGTGGCACTTTGGCTAGATTGAATATTTGTTATGATTTATATTTGGAGTTGGATGTCTTTATGAAATTGTGGTGTTTGTTGGAACCATCTAGCGCTCAAGGTGCCAGTGTGGGGTTATCTAGATTGGGGAAGGCGGACTTTGAGGAGTGTTGTTATAGCACTACCTTGGATTAGAGTGTCCAACCGGAGAGTAGTTAAGAGTAGTATCATGAAGAGAGGATATTTATATGAGAGAGTGTTCACTAGTGAAAGTATGATCCCTAGTCCTTGTTTCTAAGCATTGAAACACCGTTTCCTTCTAGATCTTTTGCATGTTTGCTTTGCTTTAGTCTTTAACTCACCGCCAAGCTCTTTTCTGGCACTCACCCATGTTACCCCATGTCAACAACAAATCAGAAGCTATTTTCTGGCACTGTTACCACTTGTATTTTACTATCTCTTCGCCGAACTAGTGCACCTATATTGGGTGTGTTGGGGACACAAGAGACTTCTTGTATCTTGATTGCAGGGTTGCATGAGAGGGAATACCTTTGAATACTTCCTCCCTGAGTTCGATAAACCTTGGGTAATCCACTTAAGGGAAACTTGCTGCTGTTCTACAAACCTCTGCACTTGGAGGCCCAACAACTGTCTACAATAATAGAAGTGCGTAGACATCAACTGTTCGCTTGGAGGTGGCGTTTGCCGACACAGCCGCAAATAGGTTTGACACGACATAACAGATCCGTCCAACCGGGAGCCATTTGTCAGTCCATAAGAGAGAAGTGGCTCCGTCCCTTAGCACCATGACAGTTGTTGCCTCGAAGAGTTGCTTTGACGTATCCGACACCCGAATGTCAATCTCGTGCCAAGGTTTGTCGAGATCCACACGCTTCAGCCATAATCAACTGGCTCTTAGCGCAATGTTCATGAGGCATAGGTTAGGATGCCTAGGCTTCCCAACTCCTTGGGCATACACACCTTGTACCATGCCACTGGGCAGTGTCCCCCATGCACGTCTTACCTCCCTTCCCAGAGGAAGCCACATATAATATTTTCCATGGCGGTGATGACCTCTATAGGGATGTTGAGGGTCATCGTGGTGAAGATTGGGATGATAGAAAGTGTGGTCTTCACAAGCTCAAGCCCCTCGCTCTTGAGAGTGGAAGCTTTCCATGATGGAAGTTTGGCCGACACCAGGTCGACCAGGGTCTGAAGTTGGGCAACCGAAGGTTTCTGCAAGGAGAGTGGAAGCCCCAGATAGAGGAGTGGAAATTGCGTGATTGGGCATTGTAGCTCATGGGTCACCAGGGTCCTGCCATCCTCCGAGCACCTTATCAGATTGGATGAGCACTTGGAGAAGTTGGTGCAGAGGATGGAAGCCGCCCTGAAGTCCACAATGATTCCGGAGATCACCCGGAAGTCCATCGCCATTGGGCGTAAGGAATCGATCACATCGTCCGTGTAGATTGAGGTGCGCTACCATAGGCCCCACTCCTCAAGCCGGGTGAAGAGCTGCGGGGAGAGGGGGCCTCCCTGCCGGAGTCCCCTCCTATTGACCACCTTAGCTCGGGGGCAAGAGTTCAATAGGACGCGAGTGGAGGTTGTGGAGAGCAGGGAGAGATGCATGCAAGTAAGCGTTCCCCGAAGCCTAACTTCCTGAGGACTTCCATCAGAAAGGCCCAGTACACCGTGTCGAAGGCCTTAGTGATATCCAGCTTGAGCAGGACTGTTGGGGTTTTGCTGACATGGAGTTTCCAGGCAGTTCCCTGTACCATCATGAAGTTATTGGTGCAGACAACGACCACGCACAAAGACACTCTGGTGTACGCCGACCATCTGCGAAAGGATCATAGTGATACGGTTCGCGGCTACCTTGGCCACCCACTTGGCGATACCGTGAATTAGACTGGCGGGGCGAAAGTATCGAATCTCTTCTGTGCTCAATTTCTTGGATAGAAGCGTGACAAAGGAATTGTTCACCGCTCCAAATCCACGATAGTCCAACCGAGAGAGTGAATGGAAGGATTCCAAGACATCCGCCTAAATTATGCTTCAGCAAGTCACGTAGAAGCGAGCGGAGAACCCATCTAGCCCGGCGCATTTGTCCAGAGGCATATCCCAGATGGCTTCCAGAACCTCCTCCTTTGTGAAGTCCCCATCAATATGGTGCAGGTCCCTTGCCTGCAGCCCAAGGTAGTCCAGGTTGAGCGAGAAAGGCCGGTCAAAAACCGCTCCTAGCAAGTCTTCATAGAATCCGTCCATGGCTTCTGCCTTCTCCAAATGGTTCGAGATCCAGACATTGTCCACTATGAGGTGACCAATGAAGTTTTTCCTCTTCGTGTGGCTCGCATGCACATGGAATATGAAGGGAATATGCCCTGAGAGGCAATAATAAAGTGGTTATTATGTATACTCCAAGTATATGATAGATGTTTATTTTGCATGCTATAATTGTATTAATACAGAAAAGTTAATACATGTGTTTTTAATAAACAAACAGAAAGTTCCTAGTTATGCCTATCTCATAAACTAGCTCGTTGATTAACAAGATGATCAAGGTTTCCTGATCATGGACATTGGATGTTGTTAATAACGAGGTCCCAACATTAGTGTAATGGTGTGATGAACATTCATCTGAAGTACAACATTACGATCAAAGTCATTGAGTTTATATTGCTATAACATCATACGAAGTGATCCTAATCCTTAGACCATGAGATCATGTCAATCACTAACACCGGAAGAGTATCTTGATAACATCAAACGTCACACCGTAATAGGGTGATTATAAAGATAGGTTCGGTACTACTAAAGTGTTATGTTGAGGCCCATGGATCGATATTGGAATTTGTTCATCCCGATGACGGATAGATATGCTCGAGGCCCTCTCGGTGATATCACATTGATTAGCTTGCAAGCAAGTGATTTGATCACTAGAATGTTATATCACGGGAATAAGAAAAGATTACATGTCGGTAATGAAATCAAACTAGGTATGGAGATGCCGATGATCGAATCTCAGACATGTAATATATCGCGAAACAAAAGGATTAAGATACTAGCGTAAAAGGTTCTGACGATCACAAGAAAGTCATCGTTGAATGTGTGGGAGTCAGTACGAATCTCCAGGTCCCGCTTCTGATTATTGATCTGAGAGGGGTCTCGAACCGCATTATTCACGAACCGAGGGTGACACACTTAAGAGACACCGACATCCATCTGGAGCAAAATTTTCATGCCAGAAAGAATAACAAGCGCATGGATTTATTTCACTAGATACCGAAACGGGTTTTCGGGTGAAATTGCAGAAAGTGTTTTTGCATGTGAAATGAAATACTAGCAAGGGGTTATATGTGAATGTTTGTCATTAAATTAATTGACAAAATTCTGAATAAATAAAAGGAGTTTTATTTAATGAGAGTTTGCATTACATTTAATGGGAATTTGAGTGGGTTTTTGAGTGGAGGGAATTGAAAGGGATTTTTGTGAGTGGATTGTCCACCCACATGAATGAGGGGAAGGCAAAGGGTAGCCCCATGCGCTGGCCACACCCTTGGGGTTCCCCCCTCTCCTATAAAAGGAACCCCCTCCCTCTCTCTCTCACTCACACCTCTTCCTGAAGGATCTCTCTCCCCCTCTAGTATTTATCCCCCATGGTCTCGGACTAGCGAGATACATGTTCCTGGTGGCTATTCGGCAAGAAAGAGTTGTGCTTCCGCTGCATCGCTGGAGCGAGGAGGTGGAGGTTGCTCGGTGCCTTGGACGTGTGTGCGAGCACGGATGCGCCGCTAAGTTGCGGTGCTAAGGACTTCCTCTCGATCTTGAGATCGGCAAGAGATCGTCTACATCAACCACGAGTTTGAACTTGTTAAGCTTTGTCGATCTTCAAGGGTATGTTCTCTATGGATATACATTTGTCCGTTGTTTGTATCTAGTAGATAGATCTTGGTACATAGTTGTTCCCATCGTAGGAAATTTTTTGTTTTCTATGCTGCGAACCCTACAGTGGTATCAGAGCGTGATCTATGTGTAGATGCTTTGCATGGGTAGTAAACATATGAGTATGTGGGCAATGATGATCATGTTATTGCTTCTTGGTTGTACTTTGGATATTGGTGGCATAGTGGGATGAAGCGGCCCAGACGAACTTTACATGTCCTCGCACATGAGACCTGTTCCATGATTGGCATGCAACTAGTTTTGCATAAGTGGCTAGCGGGTGTTTGTCTCTCCTACTATAGTCAATATCTAATTTGCAACGAGTTGTCAACAATTTGGTTATCCTGATTGTGGTTCATGTTCGTAGGTAAGAACGGTTCTATCTTCGAAATCCCTAAGCCACGTAAAACTTGCAATGGATAAATTAGAGGCGTCTAGTTTAGATTGTTGATAGGCTAGTGTCATGATATGATGATGTTGTAAGTAGAAGTATAAGTCGATACTCTTACAACACACATACCGTGTAAGTTCCATAGACCTTGGCCTTACACATAGAGGTATGATAGTGATCATACCACGATGCACATGATGGAGATCAAGTGCAAGAACCATATCATTTCACTTATTAACATGTGATGTTTGATTGCATCTTATATTGCTTGTTTGGCGTTTTATTAGCATAATAAGATGATCCCTCATTTAGATATCAAGATAAAAATGTGTTCTTCCTTAAGTATGCACCGATTATGTTTCGTCGCTCCAAGACATCCCGTGATGATCGTGTGTTCTTGGATCCACAATCATACTACATGCGAATACTAAGGTTCTTACTTGGCGAGCCTAGCATATACAAACATGGCCTCGGAACACAGACCAAAAGGTTAAGCATGAGTCATATGGTAGATATGGTGCCCATTTGATGCTCGCCTTTGAAGCTACACCGATTCACGTGATGACGGCCTTGGTGTAGTGGATTTGGTTCATGTAATCACCAAAAAGGCATGAGGGATGTCGTTTTTGAGTGGGAGTTCATTATTAATTTGGATTAGTTGAACTCAATCTATCATAAATTTAGTCCAAACTTTACAAATTCTGTTGTAGATGGCACCACCTGCTTTTAATTTCAATCTGTTCATGGATAAAGAGAAACTTCCAACGAACGGTAGCAACTTTACCGAATGGGCCATGAATTTGAGGATTCTCCTCTATGCTGCACAAAAGCAATATGTGCTATAAGCACCGCTAGGCCCCCCCACCGTTCGATGATGCCCCTGACAAGGAGAAGAATGTTTATCAGACTCGTCAGGAGGACCACAACTTAGTTCATTGCGCCATATTGTATGGGCTAGAGCTAGAACTTCGAAAGCGTTTCGAAAACGGCAATGCATTTGATACAATGGGTGGGTTGAAAATGATTTTCAACACACATGCTGCTGTAGAGAGCTACAATGCATCAGAAAAGTTCTTTAGCTGTATGATGGAAGAGAACAGCTCTGTAAGTGAGCATGTACTCAAGATGTCGGGTTACGTCGATAAGCTTGTGTCCTTGGGAATAAATATCCCCATTGACTTAGGCATCCATCGTGTTTTGCAGTCTCTACCACCTAGCTATAAGAGCTTCGTGATAAAATATAATATGCAAGGCATGAAGAAGTCTCTCCCCGAGCTTCTGTCAATGCTTAAAACTGCAGAAGTGGAGATCAAGAAGGAACATCAAGTGATGATGATCAATAAGAACACTAGTTTCAAGAAATACAAGAAGGGAAAACGGAAGGAAAGTAAGGGCGGCAAGCCGGTTGTTGTGCCTAAAAATAAACCCCGAGTTGGCCCTAAGTCTGACACCGAGTGCTATTATTGCAAGGGGACTAGCCACTGGAATCGCAACTACCCCAAGTATTTGGTAGACAAGAAGACCGTCAAGGAAAACAAAGGTATATATGATATACATGTTATTGATGTGTACTTGACTAGTACTCGTAGTAGCACCTGGGTATTTGATACCGGTTCAGCTGCTAATATTTGTAACTCGAATCAGGGGATGCGGAACAAGCGACCGCTAGCAAGGGGTGATGTCAAGATGCGTGTCGGCAAGGGATCAAGTGTTGATGTGATCGTCGTCAGAACGCTACCTCTCCACTTACTATCAGGATTAGTAATAAACTTGAATAATTATTATCTGGTGCCAGCACTGAGCATGAACATTGTATCTAGATCGTGTTTGATGCGAAGTGGTTATTCATTTAAATCCGAGAATAATGGTATTTCTATTTATATGAATAAAATCTTATATGGTCATGCACCGATGATGAATGGTTTATTTCTTTTGGATCTCGATAATAATGTTACACATATTCATAACATTGATGCTAAAAGGATTAAACTTAATGAAGATATATCCACATATATGTGGCACTGCCGTCTAGGTCATATTGGCATTAAATGCATGAAGAAGCTCCATTCGGATGGACTTTTGGAATCACTTGATTTTGAATCATTTGATACATGTGAGCCATGCCTTATGGGCAAGATGACTAGAACGCCGTTTTCCGGTTCAATGGAACAGGAGACAGATTTATTGAAAATCATACATTCTGATGTATGTGGTCCAATGAGTGTGTCGGCGCAAGGTGGATATCGTTATTTTGTAACTTTCACGGATTATTTGAGTAGATACGGTTATATCTACTTGATGAAACACAAGTCTGAAACCTTTGAAAAGTTCAAGGAATTACAGAGTGAAGTGGAAAATCATCGTAATAGAAAGATCAAATTTCTACGGTCCGACCGTGGAGGAGAGTGTCTAAGTTACGAGTTTAGCACTCATATGAAAGAGTGTGGAATTGGTTCACAACTCACACCTGCCGGAACACCACAGCGAAATGGTGTGTCGGAACGTCGTAATCGTACTTTATTGGATATGGTCCGATCTATGATGTCTCTGACAGACTTGCCACTATCATTTTGGGGTTATGCACTAGAAACTGATGCATTCACTTTAAATCGGGCATCATCTAAATCTATTGAAAAGACACCGTATGACTTATGGTTTGGAAACAAACCTAAGCTGTCATTTCTTAAAGTTTGGGGATGCGATGTTTATGTGAAGAAACTTCAACCGGATAAACTCGAACCCAAAGTAGAAAAATTCATCTTCATAGGATACCCTAAGGAAACTATTGGGTATTCCTTCTATCACAGATCCGAGGGCAAGGTCTTTGTTGCCAAGAATGGATCCTTTCTAGAGAAAGAGTTTCTCGTGAAAGGTGTGAGTAGTCGGAAGGTAGAACTCAAAGAGGTTGTAGAACCTTCTCTTCATAGTATGGCGAGTAGCGCAGCGCCGGAAGTCGTTCCGGAGTTGGATTCACCAATTGAAGAGGGAACTAATGATAATGATCATGAAACTCCGAAAGAGAGTACTACCGAACCTCGCAGGTCTAGCAGGTCGCGTGCAGCTCCCGAGCTGTACGGAAACCCTGTTATGAATTTCATGGTTGATGAAATTGATGACCCTGCGACGTATGAAGAAGCGATGATGAGCCCGGATTCCAACAAATGGTTAGAAGCCATGAAATCCGAGATGGAATCCATGTATGAAAATCAAGTTAGGAACTTGGTGGACTTACCTCACGACCAAAAGGCCGTGGAGAATAAATAGATTTTCAAAAGGAAAACTGATGCTGATGGTAATATAACCGTCTATAAAGCTCGACTTGTCGCAAAGGGGTTTCGACAAATTCAAGGAGTTGACTACGATGAGACATTCTCTCCCATAGCGATGCTAAAGTCAGTTAGGGTTATGTTAGCAATTGCTACATATTTCGACTATGAGATGTGGAATATGGATGTCAAAACTGCGTTCCTCAATAGAAATATTAAAGAAGAGTTGTATATGATACAACCAAAGGGTTTTGTCGATCCTAAGGATGCTAACAAGGTATGCAAGCTTCAGCGATCCATCTATGGATTGAACCAAGCATCTCGGAGTCTCTAAACTGCCTATAGAGCAACCATTGGCTTTATAACTAGAATGTATGGCTTTGACTAGCTTATTCTTTACCTAGTTAGGGTCTTATGAAAGATTGTATGATGTATCCACACAATTGTGAATCTTCCAGAATTATCTGTCTTACTTATTATTCGGACATTTTCGCATTGATGCACCTGACTTCGCGAAGCGTTTTAGAAATCTATCGCTTAATATTTTATACTCCTTTAGGTCTTACTTATCTTAAGCCAAATTTTATGCTCTTTATGCAACCATTAAGATGATCTCGTTAACTATGTCAACCAATTACCATCTGCGGACAAGATACCAACTGTGGACTAATTACCACTCTGGATCAAATACCACTTACCTACTTTAAATGAACCATAAGTTCATCACTTATTGTTGCTCCATATATTCCCTACACTAATATTTCTTCTTATTATGGACTAAAAATGATTTGAACTTGATCCAATCCTTCAATTTGTGTTGTGATACTCCCTACACTTGACTTTACCCTTAAAGTAAGTCTTCATATTGGTCTTCGGAACTCGTCACTCCCTTAAACGAATTCCCATTCCTATATAGGTCTATAACATCAAGTAGTAACTGGATGTTGCAACATGCATTTGCACACCAGGTCAGACTTCATGTACAGATCTAGTCAATCAAGAAGATCCAAGAAAAACAAATAAATCCAAATGTGGTACATATAACACACAATATTCTAAGCCCGGAATATAGTAGTTGAGTATAGTATCTCTAGAATTCAGGCTTAGTTGTGTTGTATATGACACCTCCTCATATAGGTTTATATCGTGATACTTAGCACATAGGGTCAAACTATTATTTGTCTCATAATTTACCCAAATTGCTCAATTGCAATAGGATAATATTAAGCAAAGTGGGCTCAATTTGTTTTCGACTAGCCTTTTGTCTCACTTTTGGAATGCTTAACTATAACCAACCTTTCTTTATTAGTAAAATAACCTCACATGATCACTCCAAACGACTAATAGGTTTCTTAAACCAAAGATTCTTAGAAATTTTTAGCACCCATGACGTCTATCATAGCTCTACCATGCTATTTTCTTACTTTACTTGAAGATAATTTACTAAGTTTTTGTCATATTTATACTTATATCATGGTTTTGGAGATAATATCACCATGATCTTATTATGTTTTACCTGTACATCATGATTTAAGAGATAATCTAACTATGATGACTTTATATATCATAGTACTATCATTGATCTTTAGCATAATTTCACTTCATCACGTAGAATTCTCAAGTGAATCCCACATGATCACTACTCATTACATCAACATTTATCCTAATGATATACATCATGTTGTCTTTGGTTATAAACTAACAATAAGATTCCACTTTACTACTAGAATTCTAGGGTTAGGCTACACCATTGGGACTACTTCGATTGATGTCTTAAACTTGATCCTAATCTACTATGACCAATTGGCTTTCCCGAAGTATCTTGGTGGTTTATGTCTCCTTCGGAAGACACTAAAGAGCACTATACTTGAGAAAAGATAAAATAATTACTCCTAAGAAAGAATGACTTAAACATCTGACTTAGGTGTGACAAGATTATCCTCAGGTGGATACTCATCACAAGTCATAAGAATATGTTTAGATAAGATGGCTCCTATAGTCACTATCCAACCTACAGATCTTCCTAAAAGGGTTTTAATCCTAAGGTCAAAGCATATGCTCTGATACCAACTGCGGTGACCCAGCATACCACTGCATGATGTAGTACACTATAGTCGTTGACATAACACCAATGAAACACCGTTCACTAGTATTACATCCCTAAGAGTAGTACAACAGAAACATAACAGGTCCAAGACATGACTATAGGTTACAACTAAACTCTTTACACAAGATCCAGAGAACACTCTTGGTTAAAGAGAGAGAAAGAAACTTCTTACTAAGAAGAATCAGAAATAAACAACTCAAAAACTATCATAATATTAAGACTAGTATCTTAAATAATGGTTTGGCATTGCTGCTATTGCAATACACTATAGAAATAGGTTCAATGGCTATAGATTATATTCCTATCTAATCAGTAACTTCGTCTTCACTTGAATTGATGTATACGTTGACTTTCTTGACTTTATTGAAGAGCTTTAGCTATTGATGATGATTCCTGGAGCATAACTTGATGTAGACGTCATCTTAAAGGCTTTAGAATCTAGCAAGGGTTAAGAAGATACTTTGAGTACGAGCGTACTCAGCAAGTTCACTAGAAAAGGAGTGTTTGATGCACTATATCTATAGCCACAGACCATAGGTCGTAGGCAATGCAAGTTTTCGTAAACATTTCTTCAAAGATTGCTTTTATTCTGAAAAACTATGTCTGTCAGCCTTCACGGGTTTACCAGAACTTTCATAGAGTTCCTTTCCCGCCGCGTTCACAGCTCCTTCCCGGAACAGGGAGTAACAAGTTACAGTTCTTACACTCTGCAGAGGTGCGTCACTTTACCCAGAGATCTTAGCTTTGTTGCACATCTGAATTGCAGGTTCGTTCACACTTCCTTGGTGTGAGGCCCAGACTAAGATCCAAGCCAATCACTGCCTTCTCCGTGACCCCGCATGTCTCCTTGGTGTACGCCATCCCACCTATTGAATTACGACAATTGGCAGTACAGACCATTCAGATGCTGGAACTATCATGGGACGTTGAGGGCTCCCACCCATATGCTGCATATCCTCTATGAATTACCATATAATATGCACACTACGAGTGATAACAGCCACGACCCGCACATCCGTCTCCATGCGAGAGGGAAAAGATATAGCTGACTTCTCCGTCCCATTCCAAATCTCATGGTCAACGCATAATATACAGCGCAAGAATCACTGGTGACATTGGTTGTTAAGTCCTAGGTAATATGTTCCTTTACCACCGGAACTCTTATAGTAGGTTATTACCTCATGGTAAATAACCTATAATCACATTATTATGAAAATAGTGTTTTCTGTCCTTTTTCAAATGCAGGTGATGATAACACTGGATTTGCAAAATACTTTACAGAAAATAATCAAAGGACATGAGCAAGTGTGAACTTGCCTTTTGTGATTGCAAGATTATGCACTCACGGTCTTCAAGACAATATAAGATCCAATATCTGAAATCAGCATCATTGGTCCGGTAAGGACTAATGTTTAAAGAAGCAAGCTGCTTTTATGCATAAGTAATGCAATGCAAGTTGATAAACGCGAATCCCGAGGATAACGTTGTTCTAGGGTTTGGATACTAGAAAGGTTTTCCTTGGAATGTGTTGCCCTTTTAGATTAAGTTTCACACATGTTCTTCTTATTAAGGCTTGTGAGTGTGTGTGAATCAACATGTAATTACAATATCATAAAACAATGAGATACACAATTGCGTAATGCTACTCAAAGAATACTTATATAAGAATGGCCTTATCTTCAAATTTTACCTTACAAGTAATGGCATTTATAAAGAACTTAAGTATTAACAATCTTATTATACAAGTAAAGCATAAAGTAATGTGATTGTGATTAGTTGTCATCTTTTTTCTGAAGTGGCAAGAAGAATAATATTTGAAGAAAAGATTCCTTTATTAAGGTTTAAACAATCTTTGTGGTTAATCATATGTGGTCGATGTTGTTTGTGCTGGCTTGAATAGTTTGGACTTGAGATGCTGTACAATTTAATTATAACAGACCAAAGTTAACTATAAAGTATATAATAAAGTTTTTAGCATTATACTTAAGGTCTGGTAGACTAAAGTTAACCTTACAACATAGATGGTCTTTAGGAGTAATGCTTATTATACTTATACCTTGTTTACTTCATAATGTTTCTTTAAAGTTACTTAAGAATGGTATTAGTTTAGTTGGTAGTGGTTTCTTTACATTATAATTGTATAAAGGGATTTATTTCCCTACAGGGTGTGATTAAGGTTTGTGAATAAGTAAATAATATTATTTATTACTTATGAACTCACTATAGTGTTTTGATTTGCTTGTAAACTTGTGGTTAAAGTAAAAGAATGGGTTTTATCTCATTAAAATTATTCTTGGAGTTTTTAGATTGGATAAGGATCCTATTATAAAATAATCTACATTAATGGTTGAGAGAGAATTTAATACAATTGTATTTAAAGTGTGTTAATTCATTTTGAATGCACACCACCAATATTTAAGACTAATACTATTTATTAGACTCAATTTACTAATTTTTAGAATTATTAACAATTTTATTTATCTTTATATGAGTTATCAATTAAGGAAATAGGTTTAAATTCAAGTTATGAAAGTGTTTAACTTTTTATTTAACTAAAAAGTGAAATATTATAATTTTAACATGTAGGTGTTATTTTTGTGATCATTTTGGTATATTACACTTATTTTTGTGATTTAAAAATAGTAAGATATGATTTTTATAATACTTATTATTTTATAAAGACTTAATAAAAAACAACTATTTGATTAAGTAGAGTAATAATGCATTATTATAGTTTTAAATTATAATTCTTATTTTTCTAAGATTTTTGGTATTTTATTTATATTTTTATCAATTACCACTATTAAAATATGAACTATCAAAGTTTTATTACTTATAAAACCTTTATTGAATAATATTTATTTAAGTAATCATCATAATAATATTTGATAGTAGTTTTAAGTTGTAGATTTTATTTTTCTAAACATTTTCCTATATAATACATATTTTTCTGAATTATAAAACAAAAGTTATTAATTAAACAAGATTTAATTCTTTTATTTTATTTCTGTAATATTAATATTTGAATTCATATTGTGTTTATCAAATTTTTACTAAACAGATACTACTTTTTTTACCGGGGCAAGACCTACCCAAGGTCACTAACTAGTGGGGCCTGTGCCATGTCATTTCCAGAAACAATAAAAATATTAATAAAAAGCATTATAATGTAAGCATGATGTCACTGTGACCTCAGCACAATTTTCGAACCGTTTTCTACTAAGACTGGGCTAGCCCCAGTCGCTGACTGGTGGGACACCAGCCACATCATATGCCAACGGGACAGATGACCCAGTCAACCTGAGGACGTAGTCAAAGATGACGTCGGTCGCCGGATTGATGAGGTCAGCACGGCGGCACGCGGCGGCGCCAATTTGTGGCTTCCTAAGGCATTCGAACGCTTGCGTTCCACTCTACTTACGCTGCTGAGTCGAACCAGAGCATTTGCATGAACGAAGGTGCACCGGAAATAGCTCCGGGGAGCTAAAGTGCGGCGGTGCCCGCCTGCCTCTCGACGAACCCGGGATAGATGAGGAATTAGGAAACGGTATTAAGGCTAGAGATGCGTGAGTGTACCCTGGGTGTATCCATGTGATCATTGTCGACGATGGTGACCGGAGATGAGCTCAAATCTGCGGATTCCGACGACCACCGTGGAAAGGGATTTGAGAAATTCGCCTCCATCTGAGCTCCTCCTGTTGCGGTGCTCCACCTAGAGGATCTCGGAGACACCACGCTTCTTCTCGATCATCCCATGGTCCTCGAGATGGCCTGCATCAGTGGCTAGTCGGAACTCGCCGGCGGTGAATTCGGTGTTGTGAATGAAATTAGAGAGAGAACGCGTGAGGAATGGTCAGTATTAGGATTAGGGCGTCGTCGTGTCGTTCTTATCCTCGTGGAGGCCTCGGTGACGGCGTGACGTCGACGGCGGCATCGGGTGGTCGTCGACCCTCCAGCGAGCTGCTTGTCCAGGGGAGGAAGACGACGGATTAGATTTCCAAAAGGTATGCGGGATTGGGCCGTTGCTAGGCTGCGGTGAATTGAGAGGGAGAAGAAAAGGTTGCTGATGGGCAGTAGATAAGTGGAGGAGAAATGGTCCGGCCTAGTTGTTACTCAGGCTCCAGTTTTTTATTAAACAGAACCTTTTTATTTTCGGTTTTCTTTAAACCCTTTTAACTATGAATTTCTATATGGATTTAAATATCCATAATTGTTATAGAGCACATTAAATAATACATGAATATTGGAAAATAAGTGGTTTTGATATCTTTCTTGATTTCCTTATAATTTTAAACTAATAGGATATTGAGTGTAATATTCATCACTCAGGTTTTTTAGAGATTTACCTTTTAATATAAATATATATATTTAGGAAGAACTTATAAAATGATTTTTATTTCTTCTTTATAAGTGTAATTGTAATGGTTTAATATAACTAAGGATATGCATTTAATTTATCTCCTATTCATAAACTTATTAAAGAATGTATTAATATTTAATCCATGAGTTTTGATTCTTGTTGATTTATAATATTAAATAAACTTTTATATATATTGATCCTTCATAATTATTTGATACATAAAGTTCTAAGTACTAATAGTGTTTGAAATTATAATTTCTTGCCCTAGGGTTTTAGGGTTCTTGATACATTTGTATTCTTTTGTTGAAATGAATAAAGATTAATGGCTAAACACATTGTCTTTATGTTTGTGATCAGAATGATGTTACCTTTTACAAACAGTGGGGTGATTCATTAGAATGACTTATGAGAAAGAATTGATAAAGATAGCTTCTAAGCACATATGGTTATGATAAATGGAATTGAGAAACGATGTGCTTAATTGATTTGTTATAGGAAAATATTCCTATAAAGCAATGTGGAAACAAGATGATAGATCAACCATAGAAAGTGGATATTAGGTTTGTTTTTAGATTTAGGGTTTAGTGTTTAACAAGGATTCCTATATTCCATACTTCATAATTCTGGACTTCTGATTAAGGAATTCCTTTCCTAGATATACTATTTATCCTCCTAAATCCATTTGTAAATCAATGAGCTTGACACTAAAACTTTTCATAATCTTCTCATATCCATACTTGGTTAAATCAACTACTCTGCGGTTGATAATCCCCAATCCAACAAGTGGTTACTTCTAACTCCAATCATACTCTTCCTTAATCATCCATCGCTAATACTACTCTAGTAGTTGTATATATATAACTTTACTTCTCCTCAAGTATTAGTATTTCCCTTGAGGAAACTACTACTTCTATAATCTAGTGTTACTCTAGCATCATCTTAATCATACTATCTTATATCTATTTAACTCCAATATCTAACATTCCAACCTCACATTATATTAATGTGACTTGTAATGACTAATCTAGGATAATATATCTATACTATGGTTCAATCATGCTTTATCCACCAATGTCACTTATACATGGTATAAGCATTCAATATTGGTGAGTAAGGCATGATCATTATAATCCTTTGATCCTTTATGATTCAGGTTTCCAATTGGCTAAAAAAGGCTTCCATCCATACAACATTACAATTGTATTATAATTATCTTCCATTTAGCTTTATTGGATTAAGAGATATAATTTATTGACTATACCTACTTGATCCAATAGGACTACTCCTGGTAACTTATCTTCAGACTTCATCCTTGTAATCTTCTTTGTTACCATTTTGATTTGATTTTCTCCAAACACAACCATCCTATAGATGACACCTAAAACTAGCATTATTACTTACCTCTTGTTACTTCTTTCTTTATAAGCCTTAAGTGAATGCTATAATAAGGACAAGAGTTGATAGGTCAAGAATTGGTGAGTCGATAGTTGATTACTCAATATTGATGAACACCAAATATAAGGATAGGATTCAATAGAGATGATAAGAATTGATATGGAAAGAAAGATATATGGCGAATGATCTTGACTTTGGTTTCTTTCCCACTCAATCACACTAAAGTTTAAGATTAGGTATTACCGTGATACTCATGGTATAAGTAGATAAGATTAAGATAGATCAAGAATGAATTGTTACATTCTTATTACTTAAGTTATATTTATAACTTGGTATTCATGAGTTGTATAATGAATACTAGGGTATGATTACCTAAGGATCAAATATAAATCATTAAGTAATGTATTAGGGTTTAACATTTATTACATTTGATCTACCCTTAGATCAAATCTCCCTTACCCAAAATAAGGTTTTAACAAAGGTGATATTGAAACTTATCGCAGTCAACTTGATGATCTACTTCAATTCCATCAGGTTAAGAGAAGCTTCAATCACTTTGACAAGTTTTTATTTAAAAGCGCGAAAATTATTCAAATTTTCTATCCATGAATGCAATGCTCACACCTGTGTTCAGCTTATTTCTAAGATCTAATGCTGGGATGTTACACCTCTCTCATAAACTAGCTCGTTGATTAACAAGATGATCAAGGTTTCCTGATCGTGGACATTGGATGTTGTTAATAACAAGGTCACAACATTAGTGTAATAGTGTGATGAACATTCATCCGAAGTATAGCATTACGATAAAAGTCATTGAGTTTATATTGCTATAACATCATACAAAGTGATACTAATCCTTAGACCATGAGATCATGTCAATCACTAACATCGGAAGAGTATCTTGATAACATCAAATGTCACACTATAACAAGGTGATTATAAAGATGGGTTCAGTACTACTAGAGTGTTATGTTGAGGCCCATGTATCGAGAGTGGAATTTGTTCATCTCGATGACGGATAGATATGCTTCGGGCCCTCTCGGTGATATCACATTGATTAGCTTGCAAGCAAGTGATTTGATCACAACATTAGTTATAATGGTGTGATGAACATTCATCCGAAGTATAGCATTACGATCAAAGTCATTGAGTTTACATTGCTATAACATCATACGAAGTGATCCTAATCCTTAGACCATGAGATCATGTCAATCACTAACATCAGAAGAGTATCTTGATAACATCAAACGTCACACCGTAACAAGGTGATTATAAAGATGGGTTCAGTACTACTAGAGTGTTATGTTGAGGCCCATGGATCGAGAGTGGAATTTTTTCATTCCGATGACGGATAGATATGCTCCGGGCCCTCTCGATGATATCACATTGATTAGCTTGCAAGCAAGTGATTTGATCACTAGAATGTTATATCACGGGAATGCGAAAAGAGTACATGTCGATAGCAAGATCAAACTAGGTATGCAGATACCGATGATCGAATCTCGGACATGTAATTGTTATCGCCATATTTTGGCCTACGAAGGGGATGGGCCGTGATCAAGATGGGCTTAGAAGATACATATATTCAATGTGTTGTTGGATCGGCCTAGTGCGTAGATTTGGGCTGAATTGCCCGTGTATCTTGTATCTTAGTAGGATTCGTATTTGTTTAGGTTCCGTTTATGTTTAGATAAAGATAGAGTTGTAGAGTTATTCCAAAAGTAGAGAGTCTCCGGACTATAAATATGTACCTAGGGTTATTGAAAGAGGAGGACAATCACGTTCACAACAAACACAATCTCGGCGCGCCACACCCCTTGTTTCTAGGGTTTTTCTCGGGTAAGTGCCATCGCCTAGATCGCATCTTGCGATCTAGGCGATATTCTATCGTTGTCCGGTGTTACTCGATCTTGAAGCCTTGTTGATGGCGAGTAACACCTTTACCACAGATTTGTTAGAGCTAGCATCGATACTTTTACTATGATTGCTTATTTATGCTACCTCTAGCTATCTCGCCGTCTTTGCACCTTCTCCCGGGTGTGAAGGTGGCATCTTGCTTGATTTCTGCTTAAGTCGATTTGATCTGTTATAGTTGTGCCTTGTTCATCAAGGTTTAGTTTAATATCTACGTGATTAGGCCTCACAAACGGGTTGAACGATCCGGTAATACGTAAGGTATGGTTTATTGATCTTAGAGGGGACGTTCCGGGAATTGACGTTATGTTGGTTTTTAGGCCTTCTCTAGGATCAGTTTTCTATTATTTTTCGTATCTATTAGGCTCAACTACGCGTGGGACGTTCCGGTTGCGTAGTGAAAACACCAAACTATCGTAGATCGATTTAGCTTGTAGTAATTAAGCAAAACCCCATGTTATCATAGATCCAATGCAGAGCCATGGGGATAATCGGCTCTGAAAGCCGATTCTGAGAAACACGGGAGCCGATCACGGCTCGAATTTTACGATACTTGTTACCGTGCAGAAACCAATCGAACAATCCATCACCTTCGACCAGGTATAGGTCGGTGGCATCTCGAACCAAGACAGACGCGTGCGTCCGGAAGATTCGGGCCGTTGACCAGGGACCAGGCCCACTCAGGAGCCTCCCGGCTCTTCGTGTTGCTCGTCGCTGCCCGGTGAGTTTTGACAGCAACACATTCGCACGCCGGTGGGACCTTCAACAACGTCTACATCAATGTCCGACGCTGCGATGGAGAACAGGCCGGTCACGTACGACGAGCTTCCTGCTGAGCACAAAGCGAAGTATGACGAGATCAAAGGGCTCTTCGAAGCCGACCTCATCGGCTCTTTAGAGAGGACCCGACGCGTGGCATCAAGTGGAAGGATTCTCCCAGGGTGCTCGATGAAGTAGATCTGCATTCCTTCGGAGGAACGCTCAGGCTCTGACGGAGGTCAACTACATGGTGGCTCATTCTCTACACCGCCACTCGAGAGCCGTGAACGCTTCGGCGGGTCGCGGTTCGCGTGGTCCAGAGATCATGAAACATCGTACTCTCCGTGGGGCCCACTTTAGGAACCCACCAAGGAGAAAGACCGCTCCACCAGCCGCAATCGCCATTCACACACGCGGCTCCAGAGCCGCCAGGATCAGCGGCATACATTGTCTACAAGGCCGGAGGCGATCCAAGTGATTGCCAATTCCTGTTCGAGCCACCCAAGGAGATCCCGCATGGGTACATATGTGCCTACGTGTCGGGCTGCAACAACTTGGCGCGCACCAGATCGCAACCTAGGAGTGTCCGGCGGGGGGTTCTCTGCGGGATCTTCGAGAACAGCGTTCTGGAGCAACGATATGCAGGATGGGCCGACAAACAGCGTGGCTAGCCAAGTATGCCATGGAACAAGCCATGAGTCTAGCCCTGCAGCTCAAACAGTGGACCAAATCACTACCATCCCGAGAGATCGGTTCGCGGCGAAAAGGCGATAATCGGCTACTCAAAGCCGTACCCAACGAAGTTTGACACGATTCCGCCGCCCAAATATAAGCTCCGAGTTCTCAAGATTCACGGGTCGGAGGGTCAAGCTCGATCGAGCACGTAAGCGATACAGCACAACTAGGCATGATTTTGGCATCGGATCAAATGCGTGAGATTTTTGCACAATCTCTAACAGGACCAGCCTTCGGGTGGTACACCTCACACCGATTCAATTCGCACTGGAAGCAACTAGAAGAACAGTTCCACATCCGGTACCATTCAGAGGCTACCGAGGCTGGCATTGCAGACTGGCGCAAATGCGACGAAGCGAGAAACCGTAGCGAATACATCCGGTAACCGGGACCATCAAGAACAGATGTTACTCGTCGTTTAAGCGAGAAGGAAGCAATCGAAATGGCAGTGTTGGGACTCTTAGCACCCATCAAGGATATGGCTTTCGGTGGAGTACAACTCATCGCACATGGCCCGTAAACCGGCGATGTATGAACAGCGCCACCACGAGTTATACCAAGACAGTTCAAGCGGCCCGTAAGCCTGGTCGTTCTGAAGAAGATGATCCTACACAAGACCAGAGGAGGTGGCCGTGGCGAGTGGGCTCGGGCAACCCGTGTCCTGCAAGTGGGTGAAACAGCAGGGGCCTTTGAAAGGGTTTGACTTCGATGTGAGCAAAGACGAGCAGATATTCGATTTACTGCTGAAAGAGAAACAGCTGAGGTTACCCGAAGGCCACAAAATCCCTCGCCCAGAGATGAGCGGGAGACCATACTGCAAGTGGCATCATTCGTTCACCCACACCACCAATGATTGCAAAGAGCTACGTCGCCAAATCCAGATGGCAATAGAACAAGGCCGCCTGATCCTCGGCCAGTTCGCCATGAAAGTGGACACAAACCCGTTTCCCGGTGTCAACATGATAGAACTCAATCGCTCCGCGAGACGTCAACTGGACTTTTCGTTCGGTGTCAATATGGCTGGGTCTGGGTACCACCATGACACGTACAAGGAAGGGGGTGATCACTCTCGGGGCAAAGAAAGAGAGAAGGCTGGTCCACGCGACCGGCCCAGCCATGATGACGGGAGATACTTAACAGAGGAACAGGTGAGGAGGGTGCGGTACCAGAAGCCACATTCCACGCATCTCCTTAATAAGTATGAGCGTCAGCATGATCAACGGCGCCAGCACAGTGGAGGCAATGAAGGACATGGGCACCTCGCCAGGAGACCACCCAAAGAGAAGAAAGGCGCAGACAAACATTGGGATTGCCCCTTTTTCAAGCATTGCTGGGACGTGGGAATGAGCCGATTGCCTACAGCCGACAACTGCCCAGAATGTGGACAACAAAAGAAGGGCACGAGGCCAGTATCGGTGTTCGAACGTCTAGGACCTCTCCAACCTCAGAGCCGTCCTAAGGGGTCCGCTCGAGCAAAGGGCCTTGAGAGGCCCAGGGATAACAAAGAAGAAGACAGGTTTCACCGTCCAAGGTGGTGCCCCGATGGACTCAGACACACCCAGAAGCGTAGAGTGCAACGGCTGCGTAACTTAGAAGAAGCTGAAGCGCAGTATCTCCACGCGCTAAAGAAAGCACTACCGATCGGCCGTCAAAGTAAGCGGAACTACGGAGACGGAGGCCGCGACAAGGAAAGAGTGGCGCCCAAGCGGTAAAGCCGATGCACGAGCATCGGCTGGCACAAACATGGTGTTCAGACTCCGGCAGTTCTGCGCGCCACGAACCAATATGCTACCGATGTACGGTTTATCGCGGCCACGGCGATTATCTTTGAGAAGCCACGAGAAGGGTTACAAACATCAAAGCTCGTACTGCGGGCTACATCAATGGACAACCGTCGGCAAGATATTGGTGGACACCGAGGCGGCGATCAATATCATGCCATACTCCATGCTACGACGTTTGGGGCGCTCCTGCAGACCTGATCAAAACCAACGTCACGTTAAGCGACTTCAACGGCCATCTTGAAACGCAAGGCGTTACGAGCGTGGATCCGACGTGGGCAGGAAAACCATATCCACGTCATTTTTTCGTGAACAGCAAAAGTACCTACGCCCGTCTTGCTAGGAAGGATTGGATCCACGCTAATCGCTGCATTCCATCCACGATGCACGGTGCCTATCTGATGGGACGGGATGAAGTGGAGGTCGTCCATGCGAGCGATTCTATAGAGGTTTCCATTCTGGCATGAACATCCGGGAAGCAGAAGACCAAGAGCCGATCTCTGGAATCAGCTTGGACGGCTGCGAGCGCATTGAAGCGTCAAAAAACGGGGTGAGGCTGGTCTTATCCACTGGCCTGACAGAGTAGAAAGGTCCACGATCATACGTGGCACGGCCGATCCCCGCGATCGGCCACAAAAATAAAAGCAACGATCATCGACAAGCGGATCATGTAGTCGTAGCAGGGAGACGCCCTGCCATTGTAAAACCATGAGGTGTACGCCACCCTCGACTAACGCAATCAAAAAGGGGGCCGATTCAAGCAATCGGCCCAAATTATTTTTGTTGTCCTCACCTACTGCTTGCCCTGTGTTTAGCATCGACCTGACAGGTGACGGAAAGCTTGGGTATGGGTTCACATCCGCTGATGAACTGGAAGAGATTGATATTGGTCCTGGGGATAAGCCACGACCAACATTTATCAGCAAGAAGTTAGATCCGGGTCTGCGAGGCCCAATGATCGCCCTGTTGAAACGATACCCAGACTGCTTCGCCTGGGACTACACAGAAATGCCTGGTTTAGACAGGAGCATCATTGAGCATCGGCTCCCACTGAAAAAAGGATTCCGGCCATTTCAGCAGCGAGCACGACAAATGAAGGCCGAAATTCTGGCAGAAGTCAAGAAGGAGGTCGAGAAAATGTTGACAGCCAAGTTAATCAGGCCATGCAGGTATGCTGAATGGATTTCTAGTATAGTGCCTGTAGAGAAGAAGGATGGCCAATGGCGGGTCGCCATAGATTTTCGGGATCTCAACAGGGCTACCCCAAAGGATGAGTATCCGATGCCAGTAGCGAGACGTTAATCAACGCAGCTGGTCACAAGATCTTAAGCTTCATGGATGGCAATCTGGTTACAACCAAATTTTATGGCTCCGAAGACATACACAAAACTGCATTGAGTCCCGGTTCGGTGGGGTTATTCGAGTATGTGGTCATGACGTTTGGACTAAAGAATCTGGCGCCACATACCGAGGGCCATGAATTATATTTTCCACGACCTGATCGGCAAGTGGTGGAAATCTACATTGACGACGTGGTGGTCAAGTCCGCTTCGCGCAAGGGCACTTGGGCGATCTACAGCGTCTGGACCGAACAAGAAAGTTCGCCCGAGGATGAATCAAGAAGTGTGCCTTGAATGTGGCGGTCGGTTCTCGGGTTTCTTGGTCCATGAACGCGGGATTGAGATCGGCCTGAAGAGTAAGGAGGCAGTGCGAACAATGAAGCCACCCACTACAAAGAAAGAGCTGCAGTCTCTCATCGGCAAGATCAACTTCGTCAGACGATTCATCTCTAACCTGTCAGGAAGGATAGAGCCGTTCATGGGGCTCGTGAAAATTAAAGCTGACGAGGAATTCATTGGGGCGACAACAACGGGCCTTGACGAGATCAAAGAATATCTGACAAAGCCGCCAGTGTTAGTTCCACCCCAGCCAGACAAACCGTTCTACATTTACTTGTCAGTGGCTGACACGTCCATCGCCTCAGTGGTGGTACAAGTGCATGATGGGCTAGAGCGAGTCGTGTTCTACATAAGCAGAAGGATGCTGGACGCAGAGACGAGGTATCCAGATATCGACAAGTTGTGCCTCTGTTTGTTTTTTACATGCACCAAGCTGCGCCACATCTTGCTATCAGCAGAGGTCATCATCATATGCAAGTCGGACGTAATAAAGCACATGCTATCGGCTCCTATGTTAAAAGGCCGATTGGGCAAATGGATGTTTGCATTATCAGAATTTGATATCCGGTATCAACCCGCGAAAGCTGTTAAGGGACAGGCGCTGGCTGATCTTATTGCTGATAGGATCAACACTAACATAGCAGCACTGTCCATAAAAGCGTGGGCTATGTTTTTTGACGGATCAGTTTGTGACGATGGCTGTGGCATAGGCATTTTGCTCGTGTCGCCCCGGGGGGCAACATTTTCCTTCTCCATCAGGTTGTCTACCCTTCGCACCAACAATGCAGCCGAGTACGAGGCAATACGCAAGGGGATGGAGTTACTCCTCGAAGCCGGAGCGGAGGCAGTGGAAATTTTTGGTGACTCGAAGTTGGTGATTTCCCAACTCACAGAGGAGTACAAGTGCGAGAGCGAGTCCATCTTCCCATTATGGTTACACTGCCGTGAGTTGATGGCACGATTCCGATACGTAAACTTCACCTGGATCCCGCGGTCGCAGAACATAGAGGCAAATGATCTTGCACAGATGGCTTCAGGCTATAAAGAGGCAACGGAGGAAGCCGATATTCAGGTACAGCTCCTGGAAGCCGACGACTGGAGAGCCGATATCTTCAATTACTTGAAGGATTCGGCTCGGGGGGCACCTAAACGGATAAGGTACAGAGCCATGAAGTATGTGCTTATTGGGGACGAAATGTTTTACAGGACCCTGGAAGGATTATTGCTCAAATGTCTGGGAACAGCCGAGGCTAATCGGCTCCTACACGAGGTACATGAAGGCGCCTGTGGGACTCACCAGTCGGCTCATAAGATGAAGTGGTTGATCAGGCGATCAGGGTTTTATTGGCCTACCATGCTCGAGGACTGTTTTAAGTACTACAAAGGGTGTCAAGCATGTCAGATATTTGGAAAAATCCAGATGGTACCCGCATCAACAATGAATCCCATCATCAAGCCACGGCCATTCCGAGGTTGGGGCATGGACATGATCGGCAAGGTCAATCCTCCGTCAAGCAAGGGCCACATGTGGATCTTGGCCATCATGATTATTTTACCAAGTGGGTGGAAGCCGTCCCTATGAAGTCGAGAAGTTCAAAAGATGTCATCGATTTCGTGAAAGAGCACGTCATTCATAGGTTTGGGATTCCCAGACTATCACAACCGATGGAGGTTCGGTTTTATTTCTCACGAGTTCGAGAAAGTTCTGTGAGGACCAGGATTAAGCCGATACGGTCATCTCCGTACTACGCTCAAGCAAATGGGCAAGCCGAGGCCCAACCGAGTCTTATCAAGTCGATCAAGAGGAAAATCGATGAGCACCCTAGGCGTTGGCATGAGGTTTTATCGAGGCTTTATGGGCTTATCGCATGTCGTGCCATGGGCGATAAAACCTCTCCGCACCATCTGGTCTATGGGCAAGAAGCCGTATTGCCTTGGGAAATTACGGCTGGATCGAGACGTGTTACTTTTCTGAATGAGCTAACGACTGAAGAATATGCAGCCCTGATGAGTGACAGTGGAAGATGTGTGAGCTTAGGCTGTGGTCGCTTGAGAAAATAAAAGAGAACAAGGCTAAAGTAGCTCGTGCCTACAACAAGAAGGTGAAGCCAAAGGAGTTCCACGTTGGAGATCTGGTATGGGAGGTCAGTGTTGCCCTTGGGTACTAAGGACGCAAGACATATGGTAAATGGTCTCCAAATTGGCACGGCCGCATAAGGTCGACCAAGTTTTAAGAGGAACGCGTACATGCTTGAGCGGTTGGACGGTGAAAAATTTCGATGGCCATCAAGCGCATCTCAAGAAGTATTTTCCAAGAATGTGGGATATGGGACAATAAAACTTGAGGGGCCGATACGTCGTGAGATCGGCTAAGTCGATTAGCAGTAAATATAAATGACGCTGAAAATCGGCGAATAAAAAAAAAACATCGGCATAAGTTACCAACAGTTGCCACCGCACATGCGAGCATCGAGGAAATGCCTTGAGGCGTGGAGAGTCGACGGGACTCGATTATTTCAGCTTCGTCATCATCATCATCCTTGCTGGTCGATAGTTGTTCGTTCAGGGCACATTTTTCGATGGGCAATTGAGGTTTGGATCGCCGTTTGAAAAAAAGAAGGACAGGTCGCCTATTTTGAAAAAGGGTCGCAGTTACCGCTTGATCGAGAAGTGGCCGTTTTGATGTGCCTAAAGATGCGACCAAATTTTCACCAACGTTCGTGACGCTAAGGATGGGCATGCAATGAAACCATACGGTGTCAACGTTTTGGTTTTCGGAGAAGCCGATGGGTGGTCATCGGCTCTTTGCGGTTGAACCTGTTGGACTTAATACGTGTAGTATGATGAGATCCGATACGGTATCATCGACTCTTTGGGCAGCGACCTATTTTGGCTATCAGCGAAATTAGCGAAATTAGGGGCAAACAAGCAAGGAAAAGCTTTGGGGAGCGGATTCTCATTCATTTGAAGATGATCGATTGCAAAAGGATGGTCGATTACAAAAGGAGTCCTACTACTACTAATGCTACTGCTACTAAATCCTAATCGAGGCCGAGGTCGTCGTCGCTGCTGCCGCCGCCGTCCTCCTCGCTGTCTTCGGCGCTGCTACCAGCGTCGTCTGCCATCTTGAGGAAGCCGGTAGGGCCTCGTCCTCGTCTTCGTCATCGCTGCGTCTTCGGACCCGGCACGAAGTACTTCACCGGCTGGTACTCCTCGGAGGAGGTGTCCTCCTCCTCTTCTTCTTCCTCTTCTT
Source organism: Avena longiglumis (assembly GCA_030063025.1). NCBI lineage: Eukaryota > Viridiplantae > Streptophyta > Magnoliopsida > Poales > Poaceae > Avena > Avena longiglumis. Next base: position 445,343,325 of record CP125974.1, on the reverse strand, counting down.
CAGAGGAGTCGACGCCATCCGGACATGGCGTCGCCGCTGTCCGCCTCAGCCTCCCGTCGCGAGGCGAAGGTTCTCTTCGCCGTCTGTCGACGCATCGTCCTCGACCAGGGGCAAAGTCCAACCCCTCTCGTCCCACCATTGTGGGGCGAGAGTTGTACGCCATTGCCGGCGGGTGCTCGAGTTGGTTCGCGGTCACCGAGGCTATTGGAGGCGTGGGAGGACGGATCGGAGGAAGCGAGGAGGCCATGGCGAGAAAGAGGGTTTTTCCGGTGGAGAAAGAGGGTTTTCAGCTACGGGAGGAAGATGGGGACTGTGAACTGCTCAGCGGATTTAAATAAAGAGGAATAGTGAAGAAACGGTTCAATGCCATAGCAGTTTCCAGATTGCCGCCAAAATCACAAATCATGCAATCGCGGAGGAGTTGAGAAGACAGGGCATCATGATGAAGGGTGGCGTGATTTATCACGCCACGCTGCTCGACGACGCAGAACCCGATAGAGAAAAAAAGAGGAAAACCGGAGAAGAAAAACACACAGAGTGGTTTTGGAATTATCATTGCCAAAACCAGGGGGGCATGTGTTATCGCCATATTTTGGCCTACGAAGGGGATGGGCCGTGATCAAGATGGGCTTAGAAGATACATATATTCAACGTGTTGTTGGATCGGCCTAGTGCGTAGATTTGGGCTGAATTGCCCGTGTATCTTGTATCTTAGTAGGATTCGTATTTGTTTAGGTTCCGTTTATGTTTAGATAAAGATAGAGTTGTAGAGTTATTCCAAAAGTAGAGAGTCTCCGGACTATAAATATGTACCTAGGGTTATTGAAAGAGGAGGACAATCACGTTCACAACAAACACAATCTCGGCAAGATCGCCACCCCTTGTTTCTAGGGTTTTTCTCGGTAGTAAGTGCCATCGCCTAGATCGCATCTTGCGATCTAGGCGATTTACTATATGCGTTGTCCGGTGTTACTCGTCTTGAAGCCTTGTTGATGGCAGTAACACCTTTACCACAGATTTGTTAGAGCTAGCATCGATACTTTTACTATGATTGCTTATTTATGCTACCTCTAGCTATCTCGCCGTCTTTGCACCTTCTCCCGGGTGTGAAGGTGGCATCTTGCTTGATTTCTGCTTAGTCGATTTGATCTGTTATAGTTGTGCCTTGTTCATCAAGGTTTAGTTTAATATCTACGTGATTAGGCCTCACAAACGGGTTGAACGATCCGGTAATACGTAAGGTATGGTTTATTGATCTTAGAGGGGACGTTCCGGGAATTGACGTTATGTTGGTTTTTAGGCCTTCTCTAGGATCAGTTTTCTATTATTTTTCGTATCTATTAGGCTCAACTACGCGTGGGACGTTCCGGTTGCGTGGTGAAAACACCAAACTATCGTAGATCGATTTAGCTTGTAGTAATTAAGCAAAACCCCATGTTATCATAGATCCAATGCAGAGCCATGGGGATAATCGGCTAAAGCCGATTTATGTGGAAACACGGGAGCCGATCACGGCTCGAATTTTACGTATACTTGTTACCGTGCAGGAAACCAATCGGAACAATCCATCACCTTCCTGACCAGGTATAGGTCAGGTGGCACGCCCTCGAACCAAGACAGGACGCGTGCGTGCCGGAAGATTTGCGGGCCGTTGACCGAGGGACCAGGGCCCACCAGCCGCTCTGGGAGCCTCCCGGCTCTTCGTGTTGCTCGTCGCTGCCCGCCGGTGAGTTTTGACAGGCAACAGTAATATATCGCGAAACAAAAGGATTAAGATACTAGCGTAAAAGGTTCTGACAATCACAAGAAAGTCATCGTTGAATGTGTAGGAGTCAGTACGGATCTCCAGGTCGCGCTTCTGATTATTGATCTGAAAGGGGTCTCGATCATGTCCGCATTATTCCCGAACCGTAGGGTGACACACTTAAGCGACACCGACATCCATATGGAGCAGAAGTTTCATGCCAGAAAGAATAACAAGCGCAGGAATTTATTTCACTAGATACCGAAACGAGTTTTTGGGTGAAATTGCAGAAAGTGTTTTTGCATGTGAAATGAAATACTAGAAAGGGGTTATATGTGAATGTTTGTCATTAAAGTAATTGACAAAATTCTGAATAAATAAAAGGAGTTTTATTTAATGAGAGTTTGCATTAAATTTGGTGAAAATTTAATGGGAATTTGAATGGGTTTTTGAGTGGAGGGAATTGAAAGGGATTTTTGTGAGTGGAGTGTCCACCCACATGAATGAGGGGAGGGCAAGGGGGCATCCCCATGCGCCGTCCACCCCCTTGGGGTCCCCCCCTCTCCTATCAAAGGAGCCCCCCTCTCTCTCACTCACACCTCCTCGTGAAGGATCTCTCTCCCCCTCTAGTATTTATCCCCCATGGTCTCGGACTAGCGAGATACATGTTCCCGGTGGCTATTCGGCAAGAAAGAGTTGTGCTTCCGCTGCATCGCTGGAGAGAGGAGGCGGAGGTTGCTTGGTGCCTCGGACGTGTGTGCGACCACGGATGCACCGCTAAGTTGCGGTGCTAAGGACTTCCTCTCGATCTTGAGATCGGCAAGAGATCGTCTACATCAACCACGAGTTTGAACTCGTTAAGCTTTATCGGTCTTCAAGGGTATGTTCTCTACGGATATACATACGCCCGTTGTTTGTATCTAGTAGATAGATCTTGGTACATAGTTGTTCCCATCGTATCGTAGGAAAAAATTTGTTTTCTATGTCGTGAACCCTACAGAAGAAACGCGTACAGGTGTCCCCCTCTTGCAGCCAAAGGATATGCGATCTTTGCCTTGCTAGCGATCTCTTTAGGGAGTCTGGGCCCAACGGCTTTTCTTCAAGAGGCAATGAAGACCACACTCCAGGGAGATAGCTGTCTGCTTTCCATGGAGACGTCAAACTGGAGGATTAGCTCTGTGGCCATAAGGATTTGCAGTTTGATATTACCGATGTACTTGGCACTCCATCAAGAGAGATCCCGGTCCACCGCTCGCAACTTTGCATCGAGACTCTTGAAGGGATTCGGCTCCCATTGTTGAGCCGACCACGTAGCCTCAACCACCTCCATGAAGCCGTCCACTCTGGCCAGAAGGCTTGAAACTGAAACCGGCGGCTTCTTTGCAGGTCAGGCGCTAGACCAAGCAGCAGAGGACAGTGATCTGAGGGACCTGACGACAAGGCCGAGAGTAAGGCGCCAGGGTAGCGAGCTTCCTAATCCACAGTCGCGAAGACCCTGTCAAGCTTCTCCAAGGTTGGTTGTGCCCTCTCATTGATCCACGTGAATCTACGACCATTGAGTTAGAGCTCCTTCAGTTCCAGGGTGGCCAGCGTTCTGTGACACCTGGCCATCATACGCTAGTATAGGGTCCCTTGGTTCTTATCCTCGGGGTTGACTATAAGGTTGAAGTCGACCACAACGACCCAGGGGCCATCATGTAAATCTCGGATGTCTAGCTCCTGGAGAAAGGCCCGTTTATCCTCGTCACTCCGAGGCCCATAGACTCCTGTGAACCACGAAATATGATCCACATCCGTTGAGATGCGGGTTGTGATTGCATGGCCAGAAAAGTAAGGTGTGACACGGTGACCAGGTTGGATTGCTAGGCCAACAGAATGCCTCCACGAGTACCATCCACTGGCAAGAAGCAGAACTTGTCGAAGGAGGGTCTGAGACACTCCCTCAGCACACGACCATAGATGACCGCCATCTTAGTTTCCTGCAAACAAACCACGGTCAGTCTAGCCGGCAAAATAACCCGTGAGACCGCGAGACGACGTGCAGGGGAGTTGAGATCACGCCGCATTCCAAAATCCGGTTTCTCCATTACTACAACACTTGTTTTGAGTCCTATATATATATTAATTTAAAGCCAGTCATTTCGTCATAAAACATTTTCTAGCATCTCGTGTTTCTAATCCCGTGCATCAATGAGGAACCAATGGAACAGTTATTCTTTGATCCTCGATGCAGCATTAGAGCATCTCCACTCGTTGGGCGAACCCAGGCTGAAATCCGGACCTTTTTCTGGCCGGAAGGCGCAAGTTTTCGGCCTGGGTACGCCCAGTTTCCCACTCGCGTAACCAGGCCGAGTACCCAGGCGAACACAAAACAACGAGATATTTGAATCTTTACCGTTCCCGACGGCGAGCGCTCGGCCACAAGGTGTTCGACAGATACGCCCACAAGTTCGGCGACAGATTTTTATTACATAACAGGGGAAACACCTCTCAGTCGTCGATGGAGATGGGCTCCTGCGGCGTGGACGACGCGGCGTTGTCGTCCGTCTCGCCGACGAAGGCCGCCGGGTTGGAGGAAGTCGAAGCAGAGCTCGGCGTGGGGGCGTTCGGCGCAGACACGTTTGGCGCAGAGGAAGGGGAAGCCGTGATCATGCCCTGCAGGATGGCCTGATGTTGCGCCATGTACCAGGCCTTGACCGGCGAGCTCATCTTCGACGTGTCCTCGCCGCCCATGAGGAACTTGAGGTCCATGTTGCGCTTCTTGGCGGCGTAGTTGGCCTTCTTCTTGGCGAGGTTGGCTTTCTTCTCGGAGAGGTTGGCCTTGATGAGGGCCACCTTTTCCCCTTGTGTCTCGATCAGCTTCTTCTAGCGCTCCTCACTCTTCTCAGACCTCTTCTCGGCCTGCGCCCTCGTGTCGGCGATGCATTTCTCGATCGAAGTCTGCAGACGCTCGGCGGGAGGTCCGGCAGCCTTGAGCATCTTCACCTTCTTCTGGTCGAGCTTAGGTCTTCCTTCACTGGCAGCAGCTGCCGGGGCCTCGGGGTTGTAGACGCCGTCCTTGCTCTTGGAGAGACTCAAGCGAGTGTCCCGCCACTTCTCGCAATGCTCGATTTGATCGAAGACATGATGGAACTTGAACTCCATCTTCGTGTCCTCTCGAAACAGAGCAAGTGCACGACGCAGCTGCAAAATGAAAGTGTGTCAAGATTGTCAGAATGGAAGAGAGTGCACGACAAAGATAATGCTCGCGAGTACCTTGTTGTCCATGTTTTCCCCACTGGCTTGTGTGCGGTAGACCTCTTCCACGCAGCTGTGCCACTTGCTGCACGCCGTCTGGATGATCGCCAAATGGTTGGTTATTGCCTTATCCCCTCGCTCCATGTGGATCTTGCGATACTTTGGGCCGCACATGCTTCGCTCGTCGAATGCTGCCTTCACGCGCCGCCAATAATTGTCAGAATTTTGGTTTGCACCGGTGATCGGATCCACGCTCGCCATCTTCCAAGCTTCGGCGAGGCAGGTGTCCTCGGCCACGGTCCATTTGAGCCGAGCGTCCGCCGTCTTCTTCCTCTTCTTGCCTTTCGCCTCAGTCTCGGCGTCCTCTGGCTACGTCTGCTCGGCCTGTGTCTCCTCGGCATCGATGTCGGCGAGGTCCTGGGACTCGATGTCGCGCTCGGCGTCGGCCCGGGTCTGCTCTTCCGTGAAGAAGGAGGGGTGGTTGGAGGACGAGCCTATTGCGATCAAGTCCTCCATGTATGCCTCGGGCGTCATGCCGGCCGGAAGTGCGTCCAGCATTCCGCCGAACAGGTTGCGCGCGTCGGCCTCGCCGAAGGGCGTCGAGCTTCCGCCGAAAGGCAGCGGTCCGCGACGCAGAGCGGGGCTTGCGTACGCCGGAGAGGTGGAGTAGGGGAGGTTGATGTCCACGCCGAAGGCCGAAGGAGGGCGCGGCGCCGGACAGGGGAAGATCACGTTCGGGTTGAAGCCGCCGTCGAACTCCGGCGACGAGGAGTACCTCTGCCGAGCGGTCGCCTGGCTCTCCTGGAAGCCAGCCGGAGAGATCGGCGAGAATCCGGCGGGTGAGCCGACGCTCGCCTGGCTTCCCCAGTGTGGTGGGTACGACGCGGCCATCAACGCCGAACGCGTCGCCGCCGCCTACTTTGCCTTCACCATCGCCTGTTCTTCCGCCGCCGCCTTCACCATTGCCTTCTCCTCCTCCGCTTGATGTTGCCGGAGTTTCGCCCTCTCCTTCCTGTCCTTCCGCTCGGCCGACGAGATCTTCCTGGCCTGCTCCTTCTTCGCCCAGTCGACGGAGGACATGCCCTCCGGTTTGGTCGGCGGTGCCCTCGGCTTCCTCGCCTTCTTCTTCGCCGGACCCTCGCCGAGGATCGATCTAGGTTGAACGAAACTCTTGGGCGACATGTCGAGCGGGGAGCTCGGCGGAGTGGCGGGATGGGGGAATGGGGAAGAAAGGCGGGAGGGGGAAGAAAAGGCGGAGCTCGCTGGTGGCGAAATGGTGCCTACTCGCCGATGAGCTGGCCCACGCCTGCTGCATTGAGTCCGGCGTTCTGTGGTGTACCGATCCTGGGTACGGCCTGGGTAGGCCGGACCAAAACACGTCGAAATCCGGACAAAAACAGGTCCCTGGATACGCGACTGGGCCGATTTCGGCGTTCGGACCAAAATTAGGCGTTCGGACCGGCGTCCTGGGTAGGCGAGTGGAGATGCTTGGTGGCCAGGTCATTCGATCATCAGACCTTAAACAATAGTACGTTGAAGCAAAGACCCATTGAGACTGGTCATAGTGGGGAATAACTTAGAGTATACATGTTACTAATCTAAGTTACTATCTTTATAGTGCAAAATAACATATATGTGGTATCATGCAAAGCCTCATTTATGATAATATAGACTCATTTTGTCTAGAAATGTGTGATGTTATGATAACATAATAGTTATCACGAGCCTCCCTCTCATCATTTAATTGCATGTCATCTCGTCTAAATGCTTAGTTGGCAATATATATAGGACTATGTTATTACCCAAGTATTATGATTAGCCCGATAGCCAGAGCCACTACTGAATCTACTGTCTGTGCATTCATGATGCCTCTGGGTAGTCGATCATCACTGCCTGAGGCTTAGGTTTTGACTTGTGCAACGCGGATGGCCTTCAACCCGGGCGGGTGTTTGGGGTGGGTGGGTGGTGTGTGTGTGTGGTGTGGTGGGATTTTAATTCCCTCCTGACAGAGCTTCATCGATTACATTTACACCCCGTCCAACTTATTCATGAGGCTCCTCCATGTGGTCTCTTGACAGTACGAGTCCCGACTATATGCTCTGACCTGGTCTCATTCCATCATCAAACCTTAAACAATCCGTTGACACAAAGACGAGCGCACTAGTAGTGAAGGCCAGAGCCACTACCTGAATCTTCTGCGCATTCAGGACGCTCTAAAGGTCAGAGCCTCTGACTTGCTCGTTCTACTAACTGAGATTTTGACTTTTGGAAGGCGGATGGGATGGACCTTAATTCCGGATGGGTCAGTGGGTGGGAGGTCGAGTTCCCTCCCGCTGTTTCCCTCCCAGCAGAGCTGCCCGACACGCACCGGCACCCGTTTTCTTTTGTTTTCTTTTGTTTTTCCCAGCCTTTCTTCTTCTACCTTCGGCTCCAAGTTTTGCGAGGGGAGGCAGGACACGTTTACTTCTTCTCACTACCATGTCGGCCTGCTGCATGCGCTGCAGCGTGGCAACGCTGGCGCCCTGTGCTGGCGGCACTGTGAACTGCGGCGGGTCGCTTGCCCTGCGGTTGGAATGTTGATTCTCTGGGACTGTGGGTCGCTTTTGCATTTGTGTGGAAGGGAGACGGCTTGCCTTCTCCGTGTCCACTGACATGGACGCAGGTAGAAAGCTGCACTCTGCACTTGAGAGCCGTACTACCCTGTCCTAAAATATGCAAATGCATCTGCAGCCCAATGTATCGAGTTGTGACACCCATGGTATGCATGCAAGAAGAAAGCCACTTTCAAGATCATAATTATGAAGTAAAAGAAGATAGCTAAAAGTGAAGATAAAGATGAAGAAAAGTTATATCCAGCCAAAAAAACGTGGAGGCTGTACAAAATTCCTATGCAATGCATAGGAATTAGGAAACCTATAAGATAGGTGCATTATGTGTCCAAGATGAATAGAGAAGCTATGAGATAGCTACATGATATGTCTACAAAGAATAGTAAAGATAATAATGGAGGAGAAGGCTCTGGGAGGCTGATATCTCGCATATAAAAAGGGGCACTTGCAGCGAAGAAGGGGACACACAGCAGCACTAGAAAACCAGCAACCAGCAGAGCAGAGAACGCGACTCAGTCATCAAACTCTCCGCTCACTAGTAGTAGTAACCACTCTTCCTGTAATAAAAGCTTCTATATTGAAGGCACTTGTACCATAAAGCTTGGAGAGGTTGTAAGGTAATTTATTCTATCTTCGTGTAAGCACTTCGGGGGTTTCCCGAAAGGGAAACCGTATGTAAGCTATATTGTGGAAATAAAGTAGTTTCGTGTTTCCCTTGTTATTTTTAAGCATGTTTATATGGGATGGGTTCTTATGCTAGGGATCCTATAGGAGAAACCTCTGCGTGTAGTTCTCTGTAAAAGCCTTATGTGTGGCGTTAACGAGAACCTGGTAGCCGTAAAGAAGTGTTCCCTCTGGGTGAAACTGCCTGGGAAGACGATAAGAGAACAATCCATATAAACTTGACTAAAAACAATCTAGGGAAAGAAACTTAGCTACTCATGAAGCAATATAGTGAGAAATACGGTGAGTACTGAGTAGGACTTTTACATCACTGCGCACACCCTCGCTTGTCTGTCGGCCTCGCCAGCCTATAGAAGATCCTGCAGTATATACGTACAGTCTAATATTAATTTTAATATATCAAAATCAACGCTAATAAATCACTAAATATAAAATTTTATAATCTCGTATTTTATATTATTTAGAGTATTTTTATTTTGTGTATTATTGGTATCAGAGCTAGTGTTTAATCATTGAAAGGTTAAAGTATCTAAATTTAGAAGTTAGCGCAGGTAAGATAATAAAAACTAAAGAAAATATTGATATAAAGTGTAGAATAAATCCCTCTGAGGAGCATAGTTGGCATATTTCTCACAGCCAGTTAAATATAGTGGTTGATCTGATATATAACTTCTTCATATCTTGGGGAAAAAGACAAGGCAGTCTAGACCAAAAATTTGAAAGTTTATTTAAAGAAAATCAGAAGCTTGCTAAAAGATATACGGGGTTGAATAATAAAATTGATATAGCTTTACATAAGCTAGAAGAAGGAAAAGCAAGACAAAACATAGTTAGTAAGAATAACGATTATATTAAAGAAGAAGTGCAGTCCATTGGGAAAAGTATAGGAAGTTGTCTAAATAAAAATAAAAACTTGTTATCTGGCACAGACACAAGACAAGGCATATCTGAAATTAAAAGGTTAGTGCAAGAGGTAAAAACCTTAATTCTCTCATAATTTGCATGTACGAATATAATCAAGCACTAAACGAAGTAGCCAAATATTTGACACCTCCCATCGGGTTTTCAGATCACGATTCACCAAAGGAAGACTCCAAGATAATAATAATGCAAAATAACACAATCATTCAGTTATTAATTCAGATTTTAGGAAAACTAAATAGCAAACAAAGTAACAAAGATATTGTGTTAGTCTCATCTGGAATAATAGCATCAGCGAGAAGTATAAATTCTGAAAAATGGACATATCTAAAAGCCTCACTAGAAGAGACAAAAATATCCAATTAGTAAAACAAGATTCAAAACCCTTAGCATTAAGATATAGAATGTCATGCAGCAATGCCGATGAAATTAATTTAGAAGAAGTTATAGACTTGCAAAGAGACCTAGAAAGGTATCAGAAGGATACGCTAAGAAAAATAAAACCACAACAGGTTTATCACATGGGAATGTTCGAAAGTAGGAGTGGTTTATATAGGATATCTAGAGAAATTGAACTAAGTGTATTAACACATCCAGTAGATCTAAAAATTGTAAGTAGGGGTATTGAAAATGAATTCAAATATTGTGGTTATAAATATATCCATCAAGGTATGTATATCATAGGAGTCAAAGGAATGACGAGAAAGAAGTTAGGAGCAAAGGTTTTAATAACCTTATTAGACAAAAGATGGGGATTTGTAGATAAAGCAGCGTTAGGTTTTATGGAAGGAGATATGAATGAAAACAGATTAATAACCTACATAGCTCCAGACCTAATGATGTCTGTCAAAGAATTTATTGATAAAATGAGTTTTGGATTTCAGACTAAGGGATATGAAGATTTTAAAGGAACAAATTTACTAATAAGCATAGAATTTATAGGAAGACTTACTAATAAAAGTAGTTTCAGATATAGAGTAAATATAGATGATGTAATTGAAAGCATGCAGTCTAAAGGTATTAAATTTATGAGTCCTCTTAAAGTAAGTTCTAAAGAAAGAGCAAGAGAAGAATGGAATATAGGTGATTTAATAGAAAAGAAAGAATTAAAGCAACCTGAAACCTATATCAGTTATCAAAATTGCGAAGGAAGTAGTAGCATCAGGTTCACAAATTATAAAGCCGCATCCTTAGATGACACAGAATTGCTCATGTCAGACTCGGAATTTAGTGATAATAGGAATAATATATCAACAGAATGCATGGAAAAGACATGTGTATATGATGAAATAAAACATTGTGAAGAAAAATTAAAACACATAAATTGGGAGTATAATAACTCAATGACGAAAGACTGGCCTAAGATTAGAGAAAAGGAATTGTTTTTCATTAGAGAAATTGCAAGATTAAAGAAATTAAAAAATGAGAAGAATTCATCCTCTAGGAGTTCAATCGTGCTAAATAATAAGATAGCACCGGAAGAAAAAGATAAGAGGAATAGAAACAATAATACTGGCCAAAGTCACAAGGATAAAATTATAAGTGAAGAGGATCAATGGGATATAAACAATACATTATTAACTGAAAGTTATGAGGAGGAAGAAGATTTGATGAAAGAAATGTGGATACAAAACGAAAGGTATGATGAGGCTGAAGAATACAATGATTTTATAAACTTCTTAGATGACGTAGGTTTACATAATTTAGAAAATGTGATGGAACCCATGGAAGTAGAAAATAGGAAAAGAAAAAGAAGTACATATGGAGAGAGAAGGTGAAAGAGAAAGATCAACTAGGTCAGCTGGAAAATGGCCTCCAAAAAAAGATGATTTCCAACCATCTTACATTCCTGAACAATATAGATATATGGGTACCAAAAGAAGAAACTTTGAAAAGATGGTACAATTTCAAAATACTAGAAATGATGGTGCAATACTAAATTTAGCAGCCCATGACCCGATAGATTGGCCGAATATCCTCAGTATATGGAAAGGGTTAATAGTCCAAAATTATATACAAAACCAACATAATATAGGCACCAAAGTAGAAGACATGTTAACTTATCTTGAAACATTTTTAGGAGAATCTGCAAAGGTTCTATGGGAACAATGGGTAGAAACATATCCTGTCAATTATGAAGAGCTAAAAAGAGTTGGGAGTAACCCAAATAACTTTGCTAATGTTATATCAAGCATAATCATAGCAGAAGACCTAGAATTAGGATTCACTGCATTACAAAATGAACGACTGAGAGAAATAGAAAAATTAACTATAACAAGTTGGAAAGGTATAAAAGAATTCTCTCAACATTATTTATATAATGCTACCACTGCTAAGCAAGGATATAATAGATGCGTGGTTGAGAGATATTTTAATAAATTACCCGACCCTTTAGGATCTATAATATTCGAATAATATAAGAAAGAAACAGAAGGATCCATTATAAATATATCCCAAGCCATCACATTTGTTTTCAAACAACTAAGAAAGGTATGTACAAGCATTCAAGCCCAAAGATCTATGAAGAAATCAGATTATAATTTTTGCAATAACATAGTTCAAATACCATTATCATATGGAGAAGAACGACATAGGAGTAAAAAACATTATAAACCTGAACGAAGAGATAGTAGAAATTATAGGACAAAGAGAAGATATTTTCTAAGAAGGTCAGACAATAGGGCTCCTTTCTTACATAAAAGAAATGTAAGAAGGTATAATCCTAGAAAGACTTATGATAGTACATGTAGGTGCTTTATATGCAACTCGCCTGACCACCTAAGTAAAACATGTCCTAATAAAGACCAGAAAAGGTACTCCAGTAAAATTGAAGAGCAAGAAAGAGTATTAATTGTAGATAGTGTTAATGAGAATATATTAGTATGTGATGATGAAATAAAAGATGATGAGTCAATATATTCAATCATACAAACCAATGAAGTAGAAAATCAGACTTTAGAAGATGAGTCAAGTGAAGATGATATTGATTTGATAGATGAATTAGCAGGATTAAAAGTAGAAATGATGAACCAAGTAGAATGTCAACATGATTGGATTAGAGGTAAAGGTGACTATAATATAAAATGTGCCTTTTGTATATACTATCCAAGTCAAGAAAATAGGTCTACTTGTAGCATATGCTCAAGGCAAGCTTGTGCCTCTTGTTTAAAATCAAAGAATCAAGGTTGGAGACAAGAAGTAGAAATTGAGCCAGAAGACCAAATATTATCTAGTAGAGTTAGAAATTTAGAAAATCGGATTAACAGGCTAGAGGAAGAACTAGAAGAACTAAAATATAAGTTAGAAAATAATAGTGGTAATAAAGATCAAGAAGATAATACTACCAAAAATACAGAGTTAAAGGATCAAATGGTAATGGTAAGAGAAAGTAAAGGAGATAGACTAATTCAATTAAAGGATGCTATAACTAGTTTTGGAAGCAAATACATAATACATTTACCATTTAAAGAAGTACTAGGAATAAGAATCCCAGTCAAAATAATGTTAAAGCGTAATATTTCCTATAAAATATTAGCATTATTAGACACATGTTGCACAAAAAATATTATCCATGACAAATATTTTGTAAGATGCCCTGAAATAGTTAAAACTATAGACGATAATAAGGCTGAAGTGTCCACAGATATGTCCGGCATAAAGAAAATTCATAATCAATTGGCATATAATATTGAAAGTTACATAAACGACATAAAGTATATAATAGATGAAATTACAATTAGAGATCTGTCGGTAATAAGTGATGATATGATACTAGGATTAAGATTTTTACAACAATCTTTACAAACCACTATTATACATGAAGAAGGAGTTACATTCATTCCATATCAAGATAAGGTTCCATACATATCTGAGGTGCGAAAGCCAAGAAAATCTTTACAAAATGTAGAAATATCCAATTTAGATGATGAATATAGTGCAGAGCCACCTGAAGACTGTAAAAATAAGGAACCAAGTAATACCATAGAAGAATATCATATAGAAAATACATGCACCGAGTATATAGGATTACAATCGTTCTCACCAAATTGGTATAGAGATATAAAATCCAAGAGTGATATAGACAAGATTGTGCAAAGATTAGAAGATATCCAAATCATTGGGGAAATACCAATGAAACATTGGGATAAGAATCCCATAGTATGAAAAATAAATATTATAAACCCTGATTATATAATCAAGTCAGGATCAATAGAAGCTACGCCCAAAGATATAGAAGAATTTAAAATGCATATCGAAGAATTATTAAAATTAAAGACAATTAGAGAAAGTAGAAGTCCTCATCGTTCAGTTGCTTTTATAGTTAGAAATCATGCTGAAGAAGTTAGAGGAAAGTATAGAATGGTTATAAACTACAAAAGACTTAATGATAATACCATAGATGACGCATTCAATATACCGAATAAGCAAGAACGGATTAACAGAATACAAGGAAGCAAATATTTTTCCAAGTTTGATCTAAAGGCCGGGTTTTGGCAAGTAAAAATGTCCGAAGAGTCAATCCCATGGACAGCCTTTACCTGTCCTCAAGGTCATTATGAATGGCTAGTTATGCCATTAGGATTAAAGAATGCGCCTGCACTGTTTCAAAGGAAGATGCAAAATATATTTAATGAGAATCAAGCATTTATATTAGTATATGTAGATGACTTACTAGTTTTCTCTAAGTCATATAAAGAGCATATTGCCCACCTTGAAGTTTTCTTTAGAAAGGTAGAACATAATGGGTTAATATTATCTAAAAATAAAATGGAAATTTGCAAAGAAAAAATAAATTTCCTTGGACATGAAATAGGAGAAGGAAAAATATATTTGCAAGAACATATTGCTAAGAAAATACTACAGTTCCCTGATACCATGAATGATAAAAAGGTTTTACACCAATTTTTAGGGATTGTAAATTATGCAAGAAATTACATAGACAACCTAGCAAAGCTTGCTGTACCTTTGTATGCTAAAATAAGAAAGAATGGCCAAAAATATTTTAATTCAGAAGACATAAAATTAGTCAAGGCCATAAAAGAAAAGGTGAAAATTTTGAAACCCTTAGAGTTACCATTAGAAGATAACTATTTTATTATCGAAACAGATGCATCCAAAGTGGGATGGGGTGCTATATTAAAGCAAAAACCTAATAAATATTCCCCAAAAGCAGAAGAGAAAATATGTAGGTATGCCTCTGGAAGTTATAAATTAAAAACAGTGAATAATATCGATAGGGAAATCCTTGAAGTAGTCCATGCAATAAATGCATTTAGATTATATTTAGGATTTAAAGAATTTACAGTACGAACAGATTGTGAAGCAATATGTAGATATTATAACCAAATCAATAGTAAGAAAAGTTCTACTAGAAGATGGGTTTTATTTGAAGATATTATAACAGGGAATGGATATAAAGTTGTTTTTGAGCATATTAAAGGGAAAGATAATAGTTTACCTGATATATTCTCTCGTGCATCAATATTGCAGGAATGAAGCGTGGGTTACTTCCCAATGGGGCCGAAGTGTTTACTTTTTGCTCAGAAAATTCATTAAAAATATTCCCCCAAATACATTCAAGTTTAAGCCTAAAGTTCATATTTCTATTGACGAAATTCAACAATGCATATTAGACAATTTATAGTTCCAGTATAATGTTAAAAGAGATGAAACAGGTTATATGCTATCTATCCTGAATAGTCTCGCAGAATATTTCAATATGATGAACAAAAAGTACCAAAATCAGCAAATATTAAGACAGAAGAATTAATACCATTATATGTCCTATATGATGGAAACAAGCCAAGAATATATTTCACCTTTGAAGAAATAATAAAGCATAAGCTGGAAGCAAGGAAAATAAATAAGGATTTAACATGGAGAAAATACTATGATATCAATAAAGATTTAAGTTTAGCAAGAGAGATGATAGGAGAGAATTATTATATAGAACCAAAAGCGAAAGAACATATCCAGAAGTCCAGAGGAGTAGGTACCTCTGTTCCAACAAGTCCAAATAATACAAAAGGAGAAGCATCAACTTCATCAAAGGTAAAAGAAGAATTATTATTTTTAAAGGAAGAAGAATCCCCAAAGCACCAAACATACAAATCATGCCTTTTAAAAGATTTGGATCCTTTGAATTCTGAACATATAGATATGAAAATAGATGAAAAATTCCAAGAAGTCACGAAATTAATAAAAGAAGAGTTGAAAGAAGAAATTTTAAAATAATTACGAGAAGAATTTAATGCAAAATTTGACGAAATGAAGAAAGAATATGAGATAAAGTATGATTTCAATTTGTCAGAAGAAGATCATATGGATATAGCAGGACATGGGCAAAAGCCTAAATAAAAAAGCACTGATATAATCTACAGATAATGTTGAATATGAATTGATATTGCTATCAATTATTCGGGCGCGGAGGACCCAAGCATAAAATTGAAGAATTATAAAAATTAAATTGATATGACTATCAATTATTCGGGCGTGGAGGACCACCCAAATTCAAATAATAATAATAATATATATACTACCAATAATAGAAAAAATATGCAACCATCATCAGTATGCATCTGCAGCCCAATATATCGAGTTGTGATACGTATGGTATGCACGCAAGAAGAAAGCCACTTCCAAGATCATAATCATGAAGTAAAATAAGATAGCTAAAAGTGAAGATAAGGATGAAGAAAAATTATATCCAGCCAAGGGAACGTGGAGGCTGCACAAAACCCTCCATCTCTTCCAGTCAGATTCCTATGCAATGCATAGGAAACCTATAAGATAGGTGCATTATGTGTCCAAGAAGAATAGAGAAGCTATGAGATAGGTGCATGATATGCCTACAAAGAATAGTAAAAACAATAATGGAGGAGAAGGCTCTGGGAGGCTGATATCTCGCCTATAAAAAGGGGCACTTGCAGCGAAGAAGGGGACACACACCAGCACTAGAAAACCAGCAACCAGCAGAGTAGAGAACCAGTGCGACTCAGCCATCAAACTCTCCGCTCACTAGTAGTAGTAACCACTCTACCTGTAATAAAAGCCTCTATACTGAAGGCACTTGTACCATAAAGCTTGGAGAGGTTGTAAGGTAATTTATTCTATCTTCGTGTAAGCCCTTCGGGGGTTTTCCGAAAGGAAAAACCGTATGTAAGATATATTGTGGAAATGAAGTAGTTTCGTGTTTCCCTTGTTATTTTTAAGCATGTTTATATGGGATGGGTTCTTATGTTAGGGATCCTATAGGAGAAACCTTTGCGTGTAGTTCTCTGTAAAAGCCTTATGTGTGGCATTTTTCAACCCAGCCCAGACACGGGAGGGGGGGGGGGGGGTTGGGGGGGGCATATCAAACCACCTCAAATGGCTGAAAGTGATGACGGAAATTTCTCACAAGTATACTAGTACTACTGTAATACTTACTAAGAGCATGTCTAGTAGAGCCCCTAAACCCCTATCCAACCGTTTTTTTTACAGATTCGAGGGTCCAAATCTCGTAAACTAGAACCCCCAGATCCTTAAACCCTCAAAAAAAATTGAGGGTCGAGCTCTCAACCCCTCCCCCAACCTGTAGAAGTAAGGGTTGGGAACAAAATTTACGGGTCCAACCCTTATAAATAACCCTTTTTTAAGGGTTTAAGGGTTCTAATCTTTGTCTATGTTTTTCAACCCTTAAAAGTGCCAAAAAATACCAATTCTCAACCTTTAAACTGCTTTGAAAATTTGAGGGTTTGAAGATACTACTAGTGATGCTCTAAGTGTGGTGTGTTTTTCCCGTCCAGTATTCGAGTTGGGCTGGTCGTGGTCAAAGTGTCCTGAAATGGGTTTCCAATCTGCTTTGTAAATTGTAACCGTGTGTTGGCACCAGAATCGCAGTGCAGACCAAATGAAGTAAGTACGTAGCTAGTTACTCACACAACGTTTCTATTACAACAAGCTAATGGCAGAAAAATACATAAGCACTAAATCGAACATGCCTTTTCATAAATATCACCGTCTGGTGAGGCGAGCAAATCCTCAGATCACAAGAGAGAGAGAGAGAGAAGAAATCAGTAACAAGATGAATAGTTATCGTATGGCGCAAATAAATGCCTCACATGGTTGATGTACCAATACATCAACACGTGTGGTTGCTAGTGACAAAAGCTAGGGAGTGATAACAGTATGACCTGAATGCTTCCAAAATTATTTGCAAACAAGATTCCAATGCTTCGGTACATATTGTTATTAGTTCCAAAAACCCATAAAATATGTAATACATGTCAGTCAAAAAACAGATATACCGAATTTCCATGTGCAGTCTGGTAACCTGATTCGTGGTATATAACCTGTAACGCCCTTGACAACATACGCTGAGGACAGTGAGTAATTTCCATTGAAGCAAAAAGTGACCATTGTTCATTATTTGCTCATTTTTTTTCCTTGGGAGAAAAATCTGGAATCTAGAGATCCTAGAAAAAGAATCTTTCACATGACACTCCAAATTGCATATGAGAAGATGGGTACAGAGAAATGAACAGAAGGACATGTACGACTTCACCTTGAATAAGCAGAAGACTTCGGAACTTCACTGTGTTTCCACTTCTAGGACGTCTTAGCCGATATTTATGACCTGAAATAGAGGCAAACATATTCTCACTAAACATAGTGTCGTATCCGTCCACGCGTTGTGTTTGTTTTTTACTTTTAACCGGGTATCCTTCCATACACAGCATAAATGCAATATAAAAAAATTACATGCTTTCCTCCTGCATGCCTATGTATAAAGCTGCATGCAAAACATCTAAATGCTAGCTACTATAAAGCATCTTCCATATGGCATCAGACGATAGCTCATTTGATTTCTCAACTAAAATCTCATGATGTCCCGTTTAGCTATCACAAAACAGAGCATAGCTGTCACTTGCCAGATAGTATACTTGACTGACTAAATAATTATGCTTATTGCCAGAATAGTTAAACTTGATTGCCTGATTCAATAAACTTAAATGCCATAATAGTTAAACTTGATTGTCTGATTTATTAAACTTGATTGCCAGAATAGTTAAACTGGATTGACAGAAAAATTACTCCAATAAGATATGATTACCGGCTCACCCGAGTTGCCAGATAAAAAAAATTTGATTACCATATTTAAACAAAATATGATCATTAGTTAATTACTAAGTAGCTGCCAGATTAATTTTATCTAATTGCCATATTCATAGTGCCTGATTGGCAGGTTAAATCTCCGCCCGGCTGCTTCTCGAGAGAGAGAAAAGACAGGGAGTAAATGAGTAGTCCAGAGCAATTCATGAGAGGATAAGGTTAATTAAAAAAATATGTATACAAGCGGGTACATATGTGGATCGGTCGCTCGGCCGCCGCGGTCGCGACGCGCGTATTATATGGGTGGCGTCGCACGGTATTTATGTGTTACGGCGCTGTGCTGCGCGTTAGATTTTCCCAACATAGTGTGGCCATATTGCTGACCATGCAGTGTTTAATGTTCGAAGTTCTTTAACGATGCGGAGCGTAAAACATTCGGCGCTGCTCCTCCGTGTACAGCTGGGCTGCGGCTCATTTAGCTGGGCTGGCCTGCTCCATGTATACTTTTATTTCCAGCCTATTTTCCACTTTGCCTAGATGGGCTGTCGGGTTTGTTTTTTCTAGCTTAGATTTTGTTGAACTGAATTTTTGTACAGTACCGATTTTCGCATTTGTAGTGCTTTCTGTACCTTGAGCTACTGATGGAAGTGGACGTGACCTTCTGCACATACTGCAAGAGGACGCCGGGGCAGAGAGAAGGTGCTGCTACTTGAGGATGAAGGGGCTTTAGGAGGAGGTCGGGGAATGGAGAATCTGGCTGCTTCTGCTGGTGCTTGAGGGCGGAGGTGAGGAGGATGTCGGCGACAGTCGCTTTTGTTGCTGCTTGACGAGGGCGGATGCAGAGAGAAGCCGGATATGCCGGAACTCCGCGGGCGGCCGGAGATGCAGCATGCAGGGGATCTGTGTGAGCGAAGGATCGCACGGCCAGAGATGTTGCACGTGTGAATCTTGGCGGAGGATGGAGCAGTCGTCTGGGGCGGCGCTTGCGTGCTGGCCGGAGGAGATGACTCCAGTGGCGGCGACGGCGGAGGAGATGACTCACTGGATGGGGTGTTCGGTGCAGTTCTGCGGTGAATTTCAGGAAACTGGAAGACAGAGAGTTCCCGAAAATGTGAAAGGAATTGGAACGGAGCAAGCTCCAATGTTTCTAACCTGTGTCAAGTCATTGCTTTTTTGCTAAAAATCTTTCTTTCAACTGAAATGAGACCATGGTTCTATCAGATACCCTTTATAGAAAAAAAATATCTAGACCTAGCCACATTGAAGGCTAAAAATTAAGTAGCCCATCAATGTTGTGAGGCTGGCTCGGCCACAATACCAACTACCGATACAAGGTTGTACTATAGTTACGGTGGAAACTGGCTGGAGTATTTAGCCGCTAAAACATGCCTGCTTTTTGGTTGACACTGCTTGCAGCTTTGTCAAACCCCAAAAAATGTTTAATTGAGTTCTCAAGCTAAATTATCCATAAATTAAATCTTCAATCGAAATACTTCACATCAGTTCAGGCAGGAATTTTCTTTTCTAACCATCAGAGGGATGTAAGCAGAAAGCGATAAACTCTCACTGACAGTATAGGCATAATAATTTTCTAATTTTGTTAGCTAAACCCCATACTAATATTTCTTTAAAAAGGCTCTATTGACATAGTTCCAAAACAAATATGTTTGGTCCATGACAGCGCAAACATATTTTATCCCATGTAGTTATTATATAAAAAAACAATTGCGAAGACTGAAATCTGAGTACTGCTCGTGGAGTGCTATTAAAGTAAGCTCGAGTGCAAGTTCAGCATACGTTGTGACAAACACCATATACAACGAGTTTGCCATAGACTGCTGCTGTTGTATTTAAACTTGTGTCATCGAAAGAAAATAGGAAAATACATAAGTGATCACTGAAAAGTGCGCCAGGAAGATTAGGAATGTGATTTGATATAACTTCATTTCCATGACTGCAGCATGCTATCACTAGTAGCTATATTTTGAAAGAGCTGTTCAGAAAGACAGACTACGTGAAAATAAGTGAATGGTTTAGAGCTTAAAATGAATGTTCTAACAGAATGGTAATATGAGATAAACTTGAAAATTTCTTAACATATTTACGTCAAGCTAAAAAGGGAGCACGAGGAAATACTTTATATCATGCAGGCATGCTGTGAGGAATACCGCAGAAAAGAGAGAACACCACAGTGACCCGCCGCCAGCACCCTCAGCAGCGACACGCACCGCATTCCCAGCGCCACCTCCTCCGATCTCGGTACATAGATCCGGCAGATGCTACAGGGGTAGCTTATGAGAGGTGGAGAGTGGAGGAAGCTTAGGCATTCCTGGAACGAGATTGGGCACACAGAGTTTACCCAAGTTCAGCCCCTCTCGGTGGAGGTAAAGACCTACTCCTTCTTGAGATTGTATTGCACTAGATCGATTAAAAGGGCGCCAGAGGCGGTGTGTCGACTAGGGCTATGTGGCGATTGCGCTATGGCGTGGAAAGTAATGTAAGTTGTCTTCTAGGGTTCCTTGTGGAGGTTTATATGAGCACCTCGGCTAGGGTTTACAAGATAGGATCCGAATCAGTTGGAGATCCGGAATCGTCAGTGGGCTTCGCCTGGCCCTGCAGTGACCTTAGCGACTCCACGTGCTGGGCCTACCCTGTTGGGCATTCACTTCATTAGTTCCCGAGTGCGTCAGGGACTCGCCGTTGGCTTCGGATCGCCAGTCGTCGAATCTCCGACTGCAGGTCGTTGAGGAACTCCTGAAACAAGAAGTACAAACGAATGGCATCAACAGGGTTAGATTATTCCCTACATGCCCGGTCTTATCGGTTTTGACCGCGTCGGCTCGTGCCCGTTGGGACGCGTCATAATGCTGACTTCGCCTGTCGCATGATAAGACGACTTCGGGAGTTGCCACTGCATCGATTCGCAGGTTTTGTCGGTTAGTAATTGTCGCTTCGCCTGCCACACCATCCGCCAGCCTGTCTTGATGGGACAACTCGAGGAGTCGCCTCAGGATGGAGCAGGAGCATTGATGAAGATCGATTCTCGTGCACCAGTTACAGAGCACACGATATCCACGACGTCTAGACGCGGCGCAATTACGGCCGCAAACTCCGGCAAGTTCACACGGCGCCCAAGGAACGGTCGCCGCGCACGGCGGAGGGCCGCGTGATAATTTCGCACCAACTTCCTTTAAAGCTGAGCGGAGAGAGCGAAGAAGAGAACAGTACGGCTATTCTTCCACCACTCCTTCCTGTTCTTTGTTTTCCAGCGCCCCCATCATCCAACAAATCAAGCTCGACAAGGTTGCAATGGCGGTCAAGGGAGCATGGAGTAGATTGAAGGTGAAGCCGAAGGATCTGCTGCCATACATCACCGCCGGAATCATCCCCGAGCAGCGACACAACATCTGGCAAATCCCAGATGACGAGATCCCGCAGGAGAGGCCGAGTGAGTTCATCGTATTCTTGAGCTTCCTGAGCCACGGCCTCTCTTTCCCCACTTTTGCTTTTGTCCGCCGCTTGTTGGCATTTTACAACATAAAATCCATGATCTGGGGCCACATTCTATCCAACAAATCGCAATTTTCATTGCTTTTTGCGAGTCTTATCTGGGCTGCCCCTCTTTCTTCCCTCTTTGGGTCGCTATCTTCCATGGTCGAGTCGCTTCCGAGCGCAAGGACATTCCAATGGTGGCCACCGGTGGAGTGACTCTCCAGGTGCACGCAGGCGAGGAGTTTCTGAACTTAGGGCTACCGAAGAAGGACCAGGCAAATTAGCACAAAGAATGGTTCTACATGAAGGAAACGACTCCGAAAGGCAAGCTGGCGATTCCGATGTTCATCGGCGAGTTGAGCGCTCCTCGTAACTTGAACGCTGTCATTCCCACCGCTCAGTAGGCCATAGTTGACAAGATGCGGCAGCGACTCCGGAACTTGAAGCAGGCAGGGTTGAAGACCATCAATTTGTACAAATGTTGGGCCGGCTGCGGAATCAACCCTTTGAGCACTCGCCTCCATCTGATGTGCAACTACACAGGGTAAAATGACGAGTCGCGCCGCCGAATGGGTAGAGGAGGACTACATCGACCTGCTGGGAAAGATTTGCACGGCAACTTTCAGCGGTTTGGATGAAGAGCTCCTTTCGTATTCGCCAGAGAAGCCGGCTCCCACTGTAAATCTGCTTAGCTTCGTTGATTGTGTTGATGAAAACTTTGATCGCCTTGTTCTGATTCTTCCTGCTTGTCCTTTGTAGACTTGGAAGAACGTCGACGGCCTGGCGCCTCTTCCTCGCGAGACTCCGGTGGAGTAGGCTAGTATGGCGGATGATGGAGCGGCCACCATCGCGGTCGAGATGATGATGAAGAGACGGAGTCCGACCCAGAGCCGCGACTCCGCACTCGCAGCCAGAAGTGCATCGCCGCTGCGACTTTGAGCCAAGTCGCCACGTATGATCCTGGGAAGAAGCCAGCGGGGCCGGAAGACGCAGAGGACGACGAGAGGCCGGCTGTGTTCAAGAGGGTGAAGAAAAATCCTCTGATGGGCAGAAAGGCAGCAAAGCGACCGAAGGTCAACGTGAGTGGTATTTCCCATGAGGTTGTCACAACCGATGTCCTACATCATGAGCAGGCCTTCGTCCAAATCTACGTTCACGTCTCTCCCCATTGATCCAGAGTGAGTGCATCTGACTTTCGCCGTTGATATTATCTTGGCAATTCTTTTCGTTTTCTTTGATTGATGCTCCTTCTTTCTTTTTTGGTTCTTAGTGCCGTGCCTTCCGTCTCGACGCAATTATCAGGAACGCACTCTACCACTGAGCTAATAGCCCGTCGCGCGGGGGAGGCCTGCTATACCAAAAGCAAGAAAAACTCCATCCCTTTTGACATCCCCATGCCGCCACACCACGCGGGGGGCGTCGACAGAGCTGGAGTGAGGAGGCTGTGTCAGGCAAAACGGCTGCAGCGCCGACAGCTGAGGGCTCTGCGGCTGACACTCCTGAAACTCCTTTGGTGGATGCGGCAACTGCGAGCAAGGAGTCGAATTCGCAAAGTGTGGTGGCTGCAAAGGGGATTGATACACAGAGCGACTCCACGCTTGCAATCTTTGCATCCGCCATCTATAATCCCAGAAATGAAAAAGAAGAAAAGGTACCAACAGCACAGAAATTTTGCGCCAAAGAATTTGTGTCAACACTGATATTCAGATGCAGGTGTAATAATAACCATGAATGAAGCAGCTTTCCAACAAAATTGTCAACGTTCAGACTGACATTGCCTGATGCTTTATGTAGCCAGTATCAATGCTCTAAGACAGTAATGGAAAAACATTGCGAAAATAATCTCCCACAGACTGCAGTTACTTTTTAACTCATACCTTAACCGATTCTCGAGCATCAGACTCACCAAATTAGTCACCTAAATTTTTTTACCATGAATAAGAGGTTGTCAGTGCATCAAGTAAAGTAAAAAAGAAATCAAGTATGATTACAATATCTTAAAAACGAATTAACCAAGAACAGTTAGTCATCAAGGACATAGTATATCAAGGTAAACATAATTAGTACATTGTTGTGAAGACCCAAACACGGAAGTCCAAAGTGACAAACAATGTCTAACAAAAGGTACATTGTAGTGCTGAGCAAAAAACGTCAAAGAAAGGTTGAAGTACTAGAGGCCGAAAGTCGTGCATATTCTGAATTGAAATTAACAGCAGCTTGGTGCATATATGCTACTGGTTCATGTCAAATCATTAATGCAGCCGAACCCACATGCAGAATCAGTAAAGCAAGCAGCAAGTTAATAAAAAGGATGAAGGTGCATGATTGGGGAAGCATACTGGTACATCCTGACTGATGCAGAAGGTGAAGATCCAGGCGTAGATGATTTCTGTCATGCTTCCTCACAGCCTAGTGGACCACGCTCTAAGAAAATGAAGAACACAAAAAAATGATTCTTGTTATATTTGAAATGAAATACCTTATATATTTTGTTACCTTGTGCAAGCACCAGCTTAAAAATATAAGAAGATAAGTGAACAATAAATTGTTCAGATGGAAGAGCAGATCCTTCTTGAACCTTATGTTGTCTATATATAGTTGTCTCTATATAGTTGTCTATATAAAACTGACTCGCTGCCAGGCAAGCAAGGACCTACTGCCGCATAAATAAATAGATACATAGCCCAAGCAAAATCATGCACCCAGGAAATCTCTACAGAAAAAGAGATAACCTACAAGTCCAGCAAGAGAACTCAAGATCAACACTATCAGAGTAGCCCTGTGAATAGTACTTGAACTGGCACGTCTATACACTAGACATTACTTCCTTTCGTGACCAGTAAGGTTCCACTGGAAATCACCAGAAACAAGTCTGAAGTTAAACTATATGAATATATGATGCTTAATACAAGCAAAGCTAGTACAGGTGTGTGGCAGCACGAACAAACATTCGGTGTGTAGTCTATACCATGGAGGGGTTACTGAAGAGGTTGGTGTAGAAAATATGATGACCACAATGCAGACCTCGGCTGCAGCGCACACTCGGTGTTACACCCTCAGCGATGATATGGCGCAACACTCATCATCATGCCGACGTCAGTTCTTTCCATCTCCATCGCGTCTTTGCCGGCGTGTTCCACCACAGCTCCACCCTGACCACGAGCGCCGTCTAGACGGGCTCCCGCCGTTCCACCCTTACCACAAGTGATGTCTAAACGGGTTCCCTCCATCTCCTCCATGATTTTGGGGCTAAGAGCATCCCCACTCGTTGGGCGAACCCAGGCTGAAATCCGGACCTTTTTTTGGCCGGACAAAACTCGCTTTCGGCCTGGGAAAGCCAAGTTTCCCACTCGCGTTCCCAGGCCCAAGTTCCCACGTTCGGCGAAATTCAGTTAAACACGGCGAAATTGGGCGAATATAGGCGGATTTCATTTATTAGGGCAAGGACACACATATTACATCGAATTTAACTAGGAAAAGGCCACCGCCGCCGTGGTCGACGACGGACGCCGCTTCTACAGGCCGAGGAGGGGGTGGTTGCCGGCCTGGATGTGCTCCATGACGGTGGCGAGAGTTCGCCCTGGAACGCTCCACCAGCGGCGGCGAAAAGCCGCATTGTGACGCGGCGGCGGCGGCGAGCCCGGCGGTCCATCGTGTCGGGCCAGATCCTGGAGGCGCCTGTCGGCAAAGAACTGCCTCCAAGATCAGGTTGCCAGGATCCTCGGCGAGATCCGGGTCTTGCATGGCGGCGATAGCCGCCTGGATCTCTCCGGCGATGTCCTCGTCGGCTGGCACCGGCGGAATAGGGATCCCGCCGGCGCTGAGTTGCCAGGCGAAGGGGAGACGACAGTCCGGCGGCGCCGTATAGCCGCGCCGTGGAGCAGCCGGGCTTCCCACGTCTGCAGCGTGCGTCGGCCGTTCGCCGCCGCGATGTCGCCGG
This sequence comes from Avena longiglumis, assembly GCA_030063025.1. Taxonomy (NCBI): domain Eukaryota; kingdom Viridiplantae; phylum Streptophyta; class Magnoliopsida; order Poales; family Poaceae; genus Avena; species Avena longiglumis. Next base: position 445,317,605 of record CP125974.1, on the reverse strand, counting down.
GAAATCTCTCGGCCATGGCTTTTTCGGCGGAGTGTCTAGAATTCGCCGGAGTTGGGAGCGGTGTAAGAGAGTGTGAAGGGAGACGGCGAGATGTACGCCTTTTATAGGCCGTGGTCGGCGGCGAGGGCGGGAGGGGTGTAGCGGCGAGGGCAGGAAAAGGGAAACGGCGGGAAGGATGATGACGACTCGGCTTCTGTCGCTGACAGGCTGGTCCACTCGGCGAATTCGCTTTGTTCGGCGTTCCCAGGGCGTACCCGGGATCCTGGGTATGGCCTGGAAAGTCCAGACCAAAGTTGGCCCAAATCCGGACGAAAAGAGGTTCCTGGGTACGCGACTGGACCGATTTTCGGCGTCCGGACCTAAATTTGACGTCCGAATCGGCGTCCTGGGTAGCCGAGTGGAGATGCTCTAATTCCCATGCCTCTGCCATGCGCCCGTGCCTTCGCTGATGCATTGCCGCCATGATCTAACTACAAGGGGATCGGGGTCTTGGGGAATCTATCGTTCTAACAGGTTACTGCCGTTTCTCTGGTTCCAACCCATTCTATACCCGGTTCACAAGCTTCGCAGGCTAAACCTGCAAACCAGAAAAACCACGCAAGATTTATTCGTTGGTTCAGTGTGAGTTTTGTTCGATGGTCAGCGGTTTGGACCCAACCTGTTAACATCCTGGGCCACAGTTAATGGACGAGGTTGTAGGTTCCTGCTCCAACCTCCAAGTCACTCTCGTTTCTTGTTAGTTGTTACTGCCTGATTGATCATTGCTCGGCAGGGTGCTTGAACTGCTTCCCATCAAGATTTTCCTCCACTTTACGTGCATCATCAGAGCCATCAAAATCACTGCCAGTTCCCATCTTCACGTCCGCCCGCAAAAATGGAAAAAGTGCAAGGAAGTTGGAAAATGTTTGGCCCTGGGCCATGTAAGCTGTTAGACTGAAAAGGACCAGTGAAGGCCTTCCATTTCAGATGGCAAAGTGCAGCAACTTTTGTCAGACATCAGAATTAGAATAATTTTAGCAGACTACCTATCTAGAGTGATGTTTTAGACATAGAATGCAGGCATGCACAACTAAACTTCAATCACCGATCCCTCAAAAAAAAACTTCAATCTCCGAAATCTCTACCCGCAGTAAAAGTTTGCAGCACCTGATATCCAATCTTATTATATTTCATTCACAAAATCAATAATAGAACTCCAGGCCAAACAGTTTGGTTTTCCTGGCAGAAGCTTACTTGCATTTATTTGGAAAACCAACAGAAAAGAACGCTGGACAAATACGAGTGCAGGCTTACTGTCCTCAGACCTCAAGTCTAGTTAGATCGGTAGAACTTCTATCCGGGTGCAATTCAGCTAGTCATGTTTTTACTTGTTTGTGCAACTTCTGCTATTTCCTGGTTTGTGCATCCATGGTAAAACACCTCTCAGTAAGGTGAGACATTTCTGTGAAGGTTTTGGTAACTTTGCGTTCTACACTTCTAGTTTTATAGGAGACAGGCACATCTTGTTTTAGGAGTACATAGAATATGATGGTAAAGGGCTTTCTTACAAAACTGTGAATCTTTTGGAGACAACAATTGAAATTCCTATGATATAGTATAAATTTAGGATATGACACAGAGATTTGCAGTGACCGTTCACTACATTGCTACCAGCACTAAACTACAGAAATACCCATGGCAATATACTGAACAGATAGAACCAAATTCTCTTTAGCACCCTATGTTTAATACTCCCTCCGACCCATATTAGTTGACTTGAATTTGTCTAGATTTGGATGAATCTAGGCACTATTTAGTATATAGGTTCATCCAAATTTTGACAAATCCAAGTCAATTAATATGGGTCGGAGGGAGTAATATTTTTATAGTACTTCAGTTTGTGAAGCTCTGAACACTCACTAATGATAATAGCTGTAGGACATACAAATGCGCTCAGATAAAAAGGAGTATCTATAAACTACAAACCAGATAAAAATACCTCTCTTGGTTACATTTAGTACTGGATAATGCTTGCATTGAAGCTTTGCATCTTCTGAACAACAGTTGAACACTTGAACTTGAATTCACTTGTTATAATCCCAAGATTCTCGTCAAACATCTGCCATACAAGCATATCACATACTATCTTCAGATTCAGCTTTAGAAAAACTGTCTGGCCAATAAGATTGCTCAATCTAATCAGAAAGCTGAACATATTTCTACTTGTAGCATCAGAGGAAGCAAATTGTAATTGTGCAGACAGGAAAATGGTTAAACGGGGTTACATTTGCACTTACTATTCTGCAACCTTTGGTTAAGTGCAAATTGTAATTGTGCAGACAGGAAAATGGTTAAACGGGGTTACATTTGCACTTACTGTTCTGCAACCTTTGGTTAAGTGCCTTTACACAAGCATGTGCCAGCATAAATGGTGGCAACAATCATAATTGATAAGTCCGTCATTATATAATAGCATACAGTTTGCCTTCTTTTCATACCAAAAGTTTGTCAATTTAATAATCTTGAGATCAACAAGGCCATGCTTACAGTACAGTGATATGACAGGGAAAACCTCGGCACCATTTGCTGGGAAGGGTGTTTAAGTTCAAAGCTTTGTCAAATAGTAGATTGGAACCCCAATGGATGACAGATTAGCCACCAACAATTCCGAGCAACTGATCTTGCTCAAATGCAATCCCTTCTTCAGCAACCTCAGCAAACGAAGCCAAATCAGGCTCGTATCCAGACAGTTTCATCTCATCTATCAAATAATTCAACATGTCATAAAGCTCCCTTGATCTCGGATGGACGTTATCTCCTACAAGGAAACCATGCATCTCACTTTGCACCTCAATCCAGCTACAGCCAGGTTCCTTCTTAAGCCTTCCCTGCTTCATTAACCTTCTTGTCCTTGAAACATCAACCCATTTCCCTGATTCTGCATATACATTTGACAGAAGAATGTAAACTGAAGAATCCTCAGGATCTAGTAGTAGAACATTATTGGCAGCAAGTTCAGCCACCTCAACATCCCGATGGATCTTGCAAACGCTTAGGAGAGTCTTCCAAATGACTGCATCAGCTTCAAAAGGCATGGTGCTGATAAACTTCTGAGCTTCCCGCGGGCCCTTTGATCGTCCTAGTATATCTACCATGCAAGCAAAGTGCTCCAGTTGCGGTTCCAATTTGTAGCGGGTGGTCATCTGATGGAAGTAACGGCATCCATCATCCAGCAGCCCAACATGGCTGCAAGCCCGAAGTACAGCAACGAAAGTTGCATGGTTTGGAATCACATTCTCTTTTTGCATCCTATCGAACATCTGGAGTGCTTCTAATCCTTGGCCATGCAGCGCGTAGCCACATATCATAGCATTCCATGACACAAAATCTCGTTTATGGGCCTTCTCAAACATTAGCAGCGAGTCTTGCATGTACCCACACTTGGCATACATATCTATAAGAGTACTGGATATATATTCATCTACCAGCATTTCTTGCTTGATTATCTGACCATGGATCTGTTTCCCGATCTCAATGGTAGCTAGGTTAGCACAAGTATCAAGAACAGTAGCATAAGTGAAATGATCAGGCTTTAGTCCCGTATCTAACATCAGTGAGAAGAATTTCTGGGCATCCTCACTCTGTTTGTTCAGTGAAAATCCTGACATGATGGCATTCCATGAAACAAGTTCTTGCCTCCCAATTCTTTCATGAAGTTTCTGAGCATCTATCATCATACCACACTTGCAGTACATGTCAACAACAGTGCTAGCTACAAAAGCATCTGAACCAAGTCCTGACTTGATAACCTTGTCATGAACCATCAATCCAAACTCCAAAGATTGTAAAGCTGCACAAGCCTTAAGCACACTGCCATACGTGAAATCATCTGGTTCCATACCAAAGCGCAGCATCTCATTAAAATGAACTACAGTGTCCTCATAGCGTCCATTTTGCTCAAGAGCAGCAATAATAGCATTCCAAGAGACTGAATCCCGTTGCTCCATATCCTGAAAGACAAGGTATGCTTCTACCAATGCTTTGCACTTCCCATAAAGATCAAGAATTGCATTTCTCACACAGATGTCCGCATTAAAACCTGATTTCATTGCTAAGCAGTGCACTTGCAGCCCTTGTGAATACCCCTTAATCTCTGCACAAGCACTGAGAACCCCTGACAAGCTAACTGCATCAAAACCAATGCCTGACCCGGTCATGAACTGAAACAGTTCCATGGCCTCATTTCCTAGCCCCGCGCGCACAAGCCCAACCATCATGGCGTTGCATGTCTCCACTGTGTGTCTGGGCAAGCCAAAGAATGCCCTTTTAGCATCCACCAAGCTATTAGCTTTAGCATAAACATCCACAATTGCTGTCCCAACAATACGGTCAGTATTGAACTTATTCTTTATGGCATGTGCATGTAACTGCCTACCAGTGCTCAGACATGACATTGCTGCGCAGGATCTAAAGACGCTGGCATAAGCTGGCTGGCTCACCCCCATCCCTGACCTCTGCATCTCCATGAACAGCTCCAAGCCACGCGTATACTGATCATTTTGAACACATCCAGCAATAGCTGCACCCCACGAGACCCAGTTCTTCTCGGGCATTCCATAAAAGAAGAATAATGCGTCCTCCAAACTACTGCACTTGCCATACATGTCCACTAGAGCACTCCCAGTCCGCACATCAATCCCTAACCCTGTTTTTACCGCCAATGCATGGATTTGAACACCGAGTGCCAAGTCGTCCAAAGCACCACACGACTTTAGAAGGACAGCAGAAGTTGTCCGGTCAGAGGCAACACCAGAGCGAGCCATCTCCAAGAACAGGACCACCGACTCCCGGTACATGCCGCGCTGGCAATAGCTCGAGATGAGAGCGTTCCATGACACGACATCTGGGTTTGGCATCACATCGAAAAGTGACAGAGCGGTCGTGATGTCGCCAGAATGTGAGTATGCAGTGAGCATGGTGTTCCATGAGACGGTGTCCCTGTGGGGCATCGCGTCGAACACACTCCGGGCATAGGCCGCGTCCGCACAGCGGGCGTACATTTGCAGGAGGCAGTTCGAGACGAAGGCTGTGGGGACGAAGCCGGACACAAGCATGCGAGCGTGCGCGGCTCGACCAGCGGCGAGGGCCGCGCGGCCACCGTGTGTGCATAGTTGGAAGAGGTGGGAGAACGTGGAGTTGGTCGGAGCCGCCAATAAGGGAGGCGCCACCATCAACAATTCTACAAAAAAAATGTTCAAGCCATTTTAGCAATTGGCTACAATTCATTGGACATCAAACCCAGATAATAAAATCAGTTGCAACTTGCAATCGAGTTGTAAAGTTCGTATAATTTGGGGTTAAAGTAACTTGTACCGAGCTTGGAGAACGAAGTCACGAATGAATTGGAAAATGCTGGAGGATGCAATGCTTCTGGACTGCTACCCGCCGCCAGATGCAGGAAGGAACGGACGCTGGTGGCCGGGAGTCCGGGACTGCGCTGTGGGGCGCCGCGGGCCTCCCTGCTCTGCCGCTCGGGTTAGGGCCTTAGGGTCAAGGCGGGGCCGCGCGGAACGGGGTAAGGACGGACCGGGAAGCGCCAGGGAAGGAGTAAGAGCGGAAGTAGTGGGGATTATCGCCGGGAGAGAAGGCGGTGGCGTACCGGCGAGCGCCAGCGACGAGAGGCAGTCACGGCCTCACGGGAGGAGTCATAGGGGGGGATTTGCACATTTGCCACACTTTTCTTTGCACTCGCATATTCGCTTATTTTCGGCCACGCATGGTGGTCATATGGCAAATATGCAAATTTCAGATAAAAAGTGTGGCAAATGTGCAAAAATTCCGTCATAGGCGGGGGGAATTTGCACATTTGCCACACTTTTCTTTGCACCTTGCATATTTGCCATTTTCTGTGTCACTGGCATGTGGTGGTCATATGGCAAATATGCAAATTTCAGATAAAAAGTGTGGCAAATGTGCAAAAATTCCGTCATAGGCGGGGGGGATTTGCACATTTGCCACACTTTTCTTTGCACCTTGCATATTTGCCATTTTCTGTGTCACTGGCATGTGGTGGTCATATGGCAAATATGCAAATTTCAGATAAAAAGTGTGGCAAATGTGCAAAAATTCCATCAAGGAGATTATTCCTAGTAAGTAGTACTAGGGAATGTGGCGCGGCGAGCGGCGTGTCGCCGCGCCCGTGTAGACAATCATTTTATTTAAGTACATAATTAAGCAGGGTGTTGATCTGGCTTTTTACTTCTGAGCAAGTGCAGACAGTGAACACTATAAAGATTATAAGGTGGTTGATAGATATATTCATAACTGACTACATGATAGATTATAACTGATCACACCACACTGCTAAACACAGAAGCAGAGTTGTTTGCTCTAAACCGTTCTACTCCTACTAAGCAGAGCTACCCAGACTACAAAAGGGGATACTGATTCTAATTTATTCATACGATTCTGCTTCTTCAACTGGTCTTGTCCTCGATCTTTGGCGGCACAGCGGGAAAGCTCTGGCGATGTATGGAACATCGGCGTTTGTTTCGTCTTCAGGATCAGTGTCGCTGTTATTCTGTGCTTGCTGTTCTTGGTAGAAGACTGGTATTTCTTTTCTTGCTGTTTGCAGGAGAGCAAATGACTTGCAAATTTCTCAATTGTGAAGATAGCCCACCATTTCTTCCTCGAATGGCTAAGTTACTCATGTCGCTACATCCTACATAAAGCAAACAAATGGGAAGAAACAAAGTTAAGAGTAGCAAACAACCAAAGCCTCAAAATAAAGTCCATATACGTTGAAAAAATATGGCATTGGGTCCGAAGAGTTGCTCACTAAAAAATAACAGGGAACAAACTTGTATGTCCTATGAAGGTGGAGTTAGGCTGGGCAATCAAAAGAGCGGTTAGACATTTTTACCGCTAATTGGTTGATTACTCATGAGTCGTGGCTAATATACTACAATATAACTATTCCATATACTGCTAGACGAAAGAAAAAACAAAGAGCCACCAACAGAACCAGAAGCCCAAGCAAAATAACGATCAGGCCTACCGTAGCTTCTGCCTAATGCTGAAACTATTTCTTCATCAATAAATAGCTATTGCTTTGTTAAAGGACAAACCTCAACCTCTCCGAAAGAACGGAGCTTGTTACTAACTATGCATCAATCTGATATCTTCTTTTCCTTTGCACCTGGATTCTTCACCGAGTTCTAAACCATCACATGTAAAGAAGAATGATCCAATTTTGCAAGCAAACACTCGGATTTTATACAAAGAATTATCCAATGAATTTTCCGATAATTTGTAAATCAAGAGTAACCAGGGCCTGATTATATTCTGTACACCCTCTATATTCTATATGTAGATGAAGTAACTAAACAATGGCGATGTCATATCACTTGCACTAATGTATGTTCTACTATAGAGTCGATTAAACAATCATTCAAGCTAACCACTCTGCAATACAACTGGGTCACCTCTGAGGTCTGGGCGATCTCGCATGACGGAAACCTGTCCTGCATATAACGTGAGCGATAGTTGCCAAGCCCATAAATGAACATCGTTTATCATACTACATAAGTTGTTATGTTTCTCAAGCCATATATGTGTACTGAACATCAGAATCATATACATGAAAAGGATTCTCGAAGCATTTCTTAAAAAAAGATATGCTAACCTTCTTTTCAATAAGATTTGTAAAAATACCACACATTCTGTTGACTTGAGGATAACCCACGGGACTAAGTAACTTCCAAAGAAATTATTAATTCAAGTGCCACACTGGTACATATTTAATAGGGTTGTGTGTTTATGTACGTAGAGACATGGCATGTCGTTTTCCTATAGAAAATGCAATAAAAAAAACACCTTGCCTAAATAAAAATGAATGTTACCTGAATGGAAACCAAATTTGTTTCAAGAGAGCAACCCCACTTGTGTGATTCATCAACACGATGGAGACCCTCGTGATGCTAATTTCTGCATCCTTAATGCTTTCTCAGAACTGAATTAATTAATTAATTAAATTTGGAACATAGTATATTACAAGGAAAATCTATGTAGACCATTAACAATCTATACAACTCATTTTCATAAATTATGGAGAACATGTAAAGTAACACTTTGTTAGAACATAGACAAAAGGTATTCTCTACTTCACTGCTGTGTGAATGAAAACAACATAATGGTTTGAGATTTGGGACGGACATCAATAGAAACCAAAAGTTAAATGTTTAAACATTTTGAAATATATATATATAACCTTGCTCGATACTATGAAGATATGCAACCCATGAAGTAAACATGAATATGATGATTCTTTTAATTTTCATATGAAAGATACAGTAAAGAAAAAACCAGTGGCACCAACATTGTCTCATGCTTCATTATCTCGTGCGTCATTATTCCCATTTTTTAAAAAAATTGTCTCATGCGTCATTATCAACCCCTACTTATTATGAAAGGAAAAAGTGTCAATCCAAAGGATATGGAAGCGATTTCAAGGCGCTATAGTTGATCACTTTATTGAAAACTGGTCTCAGCCTCCATTCTCCATTGTTTAAAATGTAGTTCACAAAACACAAACTCAGTGATTAAATATTGTCTTAGTGAGTTCCTACAAAAATAGATAAAGAAAAGTAAATTAATAGTGGGAGATAAGAATAGAGACTGTATATGGACCACAACAATGGTACGGGAGAAGGGGGATGGCCAGGAAGGACGCACCTGGAGACGAAATCCTTCCTGGCGAAAAGGGTCACAGAACTCCCACACGTCATTGCACGCCATCTGCAGTGACCTCCTCCCTGGTATATCCAATCGATGGCAGCTGAAGAAAATCCACAAACATGCAAGGAGGGGCATATGGAGGTATGGATGAATAGACCTAGCTCTATACCGAACAATAAAAACCATGAAGTATGCACATCGTTCAGAGTTCAGACATGTACACTAAGTGGGCACCAAAGACTCAACACCAAACAATTTTTATGGAGTTGAGATTACAGCAGTCATCACTTCAATCACATCGGCCTGCAACACCCAAAAGAGCAAGGTGTATTACCTCAATCTTTCAAAAGACCTAACAGCACACCAATCAGGAAGAAGAACACACAACCTGAAAATGTGCAGTGCCATATAAGCATGGTTTCAGCATAAAAAACAGAGAATTGCATCAGCTATGATGTAGAAGTGGACTTAAGAAGATAAAATTAGATTCAATTCTCTATGTACTATTCTGTAAAGGCTAAACTAAGAAAAAATACTTAGCATTCAGTTTCGCATCAGCTACAATGTAGAAGTGGAATTAAGAAGAAAAAAATTAGATCAATTCTCCGTGTACTACTCTATAAGGAAAAACTAAGAAAAATACTTATGATTCAGTTTAAGGTAGTTAGGGATAAAGGGGATTAAGATTCTTCTTGCTTTTTTATGGACATGGGTTGGAAGAGAGAGGGTGCATGGAGAATCCCGGCATGAGCCACAGGCTGAGAAGGGCGCAACAACCCGTCAGGAGCCACAAGGTCGCCGCTACACGCCTGCAGAAGATCGCGTGAAAGCTCCCCGGTCCTCCGCCCACTGCCCCGGCGATTAAGTGAGAGGCCACCGCCGCCATTGCGCCGTCGTCGACCTCCCGTTTGCCCGACGACACGCACCACCCTCCTTGCTCTTGCCCGAGGTGGCACCGCCGCCCCGACTCGGTGACTCCGTCAGCATCTTGCGTCTTTGGCCGCTATGGCCGACCGTCAACACGGAGGTGGCAATGGGGAGCGCGCTTCCGTCGAAGAAGGGCCGCGAGCATAGAGAGAAGGAGGAAGCGGTGGAGGACGTGGCTGGAGTGAGGGCACCAGGCCGGCATGACATGGTCTTTGGGAAGTATGTAAGAGGACGATGCGCTTGTTGAAAACCTCAATGGAGAGGGGTGGAGGCGTGGGGGAGTGGAGAACAGAGGGATCCCGAGAACAGGGAAGGGCGACGTGCGGTGAGGAAAGGGACAGAAAATTGAGGAAGAACGGTTCTAGATGGGTCGCTAACCTTCGCGTGCAAAGGAAGGAGAGCAGATAAGCAAAAAAATGGGAACTGTAGAAGCTCCAAAACTGTGTTTCTACAGTAACAAATGACGTGGACGCACATATGGATGATTGAAGTGCTTCACTTACCAGGTCAGCGCATACCGGCACACCCCGCGCGCGATACAGCCCTGTTCGGCTTTTTCTCTTTTTTCAGTTTATTTTTTTTATGTTTTACTCTATTTTTTTTTTGACTTTTTACTAAGTTTAGATTTAAAAAAAATATTTTAGTTTGAAAAGGTTCAGTTTTAGTTTTATTAGATTTTGAATTGTTTAACTTAAAATTTTGTTTGGTTTAAAAATGTTCAATATAAAAATATTCAAATTTGAAAAAGTTTAAATTTTGAATTTTGTTTAGATTTTTTTAAAAAAATAATGTTTATATTTGAAAATGTTCATGGTTTGGAAGATGCTCAAAATCTAAAAAATATTCACATTATGTATAACAGAAAAAACGAAAAGAAACAACAAAAATAAAAGGAAAAAAGAATAGAGAACAACAAAAAAAAGACAGCGCGACCGGCCCAAAGGCCCGTCTAGCGTGTGTGGCGCACCGCACCGGCCACACAGTCGGTGTATAGGACCTCCCACGAATGCGGTAAACGGGATGGAAGATAGCATCGGAGCATGTTTACCTAGCCAGGTCGTGGGGAGACGAAGTTGGACCGTGGGAAGCATGTTTACTTAAAGCACCTACAAATATGTTGCACAGAAATATCTGAATTAATAGTATTTTTGTCGGATTCTAACTAGATGATTGTGTGCCAGTTGTCCTTGTTAAACTTTCCCACCATCTTGTAATTAACACATGATGCTTCAATTAAAAATAATCTTTATGCCAAAAGATATGCGTTGATGATGGAATTCCATTTCGATAATTGGTAGTGACTATAGTTAATTGTATCTTCTCATATCTGCGTTCTGGTTTGTAGCATTTTTATACGAATTTTTTTAATTCGTTATATATGATGAATCGTTTGAAATTTCCTTTTAGAGTAGTTTGAACTCGTCGTTTCGCACAACTATCATGTTATAGATTTTCTGATTCGGTGGATGTATAAGAATACATATATAGCTCTCTAATATACCATAAATTGTTTACGTACGGACACTGAACTTAAGATGCTAGCTAGGTGTGATGATCCTAGAGAAATTATTTATAATAAAAGATATCTAAAATAACTTAAGGATTGGATGAGTTATATCATGCTACTAAACATTTATACAAGAAAACTCGCATGGTTAAAAATCAATGTGATATGGGGTGGCCAGATCTTCTCAGCAAGCTCTTGTCGATGATGATGGTAGATGTAAGATAACTAGCCTGTAGCTATGAACTCTTTCGCTTGAACCCTGAAGCCAATGCAACAGATCTCGAACTCTATGGGATATTCACAACATCACGCTCTTGTGCACGCAACCGTCGATCACGAACGGTAGTTTGCAATCTACCGATTCCCAGTGGAACAACATATCACACTCAATTGCAATTGTCTAACTCGATCACAGGTAATTCCAGAGGTTCTAGATAGAAACAACTCCAAAATATTTTAACATAGTCTCACCGGAAAGAAACGGTACCCCATCTATTTAAGAGAGAGGGGGCGATTAGGCTAAGAGTCCAAGACGCAAACGACTACAACTAAGATACATGCCGACCCAGGTGGAACGGCTCTCTAGGCGCACATGCCTGTTTCCTGCCGTGGCAGCATATTGGGCCTAAAACGTGCCGCGGCAGGACTCTTCTGCTGTGGTAGGATTTCAGCCACTTTCTATGCCGCGGCAGCCTGCCGTGGCAGGATTTTGCATCATTTCTCTGCCGCGATAGAGACTCCGCCAGGTGTTGATTCCTTCTTTTGTAGCTCCTTGCGCTTCCTCCCTCTCCTCCCTCGCACTTGCTTCATCGATCAACACACCTTGCTCCATGTGCTTCACCTCCTTGCTCCATGCTATACCTTCTTATCCAATGTACCTAATCATACAATAACACAAAGACTTAGGCAGTATACAATTCTCATTAAGTAAAACATCAGGCTCATTAAGAAACAAATTCACCTGTTGTTCTAGTAGATTAGCACGAGCTCTTGTAATTGGTCCAATTCTAATCTCATTGGACTTATCCTTGTTAGTAGCAGCTGGAACATCATTAGTAGTAACTGGGGTAGGTGTAAGTATAGAGATGTCCTCATCATCTCCCCCCTTCAAAAGGCGTGGACCTCGACGCTCCAAGGTCTTCTCCATCATATGGTGATAAATCAACAACATTGAAACTGTTGCTAGCTCCACCAAATTCAGCAATAGGTATATCAATCGAGTAGGCATTATCATTAATCTTGGCTAACACCTTGTAAGTACCAGCACCACGTGGCTTCAGCTTGGATTGGCGCAGCAATGGGAACCTATCCTTACGCAGATGTACCCAAACCATATCACCGGGCTTGAACAACACTTCCTTCCTTGCTTTATTTCTGGCAGCAACAATGTTCTTGCCTTTCTTCTCAATAGCCTCTCGAGTCTTCTCATGAATCTTTTTCACATATTCTGCACGTCTTGATGCCTCTATATCAACTCTCTCATGTAATGGTAGAGGCAACAAATCCAGTGGCGTCAATGGCTTGAATCCATACACCACCTCAAAAGGACAAAGTTGAGTGGTTGAATGCACTGCCCTATTGTCAGCAAACTCGACATGTGGCAAACACTCTTCCCACTCCCTCGGATTCTTCTTTATCATAGTTCGTAATAGTTGTGACAATGTTCTATTCACCACCTCTGTCTGACCATCTGTCTAGGGATGACAAGTAGTACTGAATAGTAGCTCCGTTCCCAGCTTCCCCATAAAGTCTTCCAAAAGTAGCTCATAAACTTCACATCCCGATTAGAAACTCCATGTAATCTCACAATGTCCTTGAAAAACAGGTTAGCAACATGCGACGCATCGTCGCTTTTGTGGCAGACAATAAAATGAGCCATCTTAGAGAATCTATCTACTACCACAAATATAGAATCATGCCCTCTCTGGGTTTTAGGTAGACCTAGCACAAAATCCATACTAATGTCTTCCCATGGTGCAGTTGGCGCAGAGAGAGGGGTATACAAACCATGAGGCTTCAATTTGGATTTCGACTTGTGGCATGTAATGCATCGACTCACAAATCTGTACACATCACGCCTCATCTTGGGCCTATAAAAATGATCAGCAAGCATGAGTAATGTCTTCTCACGCCCAAAGTGACCCATCAAACCACCAGCATGTGATTCCTGCACTAAGAACAAACGCAACGACGTTTCTGGAATACATAGTTTGTTAGCTCGAAACAAATATCCATCATGTAGATGATACTTATCCCATGCGTTTCTAAGAGCACACAAACGATATGGTTCAGCAAAATCAGTGTCAGTTGCATAAAGTACACAAATACTCTCTAATCTAGGAATTTTAACATCAGGATTTGTTAATAGCATGTTTTTCCTAGACAAAGCATCAGCAACTACATTCTCTTTTCCCTTCTTATATTGAATGATGTATGGAAAAGATTCAATAAACTCAACCCATTTAGCTAATCTCCTATGCAAGTTTGATTGAGCTTTTAGATACTTTAAAGCTTCATGATCAGAATGTATGATAAACTCTTTTGGCCACAAATAATGTTGCCAAACTTCTAGTACTCTAACAAGTGCATACAATTCTTTATCATATATAGGATAGTTCTATCTAGCACCAGTAAGTTTCTTAGAAAAATATGCTATAGGGCGACCCTCTTGCATCAAAACGCCACCAATACCTATACCACTAGCATCACATTCAACTTCAAATTGCTTTGAAAAATCAGGCAATGCAAGTAATGGTGCAGAAGTAAGCAAACGTTTCAATGTATCAAATGCAATGTCTTGGGCTGCGCCCCACACAAATGGCACACCTTTCTTAGTCAAATCATTCAATGGTGCAGCAATAGTGCTAAAATCCTTCACAAAGCGCCTATAGAATCCAGCTAATCCATGGAAACTACGCACTTGACTAACATTCATGGGAATAGGCCAATTCTGAATTGATTCAATTTTTGATTATCTACTTCTACCCCATGCTTAGATACAACATACCCCAAAAATATGACCTTATCTTTTGCAAATGTGCACTTCTCAAGATTAGCATACAATTGATTATCACGCAACACTTGCAAAACTTGTCGGATATGATTACAATGTTCAGTTTCGTTGTGGCTATAGATAAGAATATCATCAAAATAAACAACCACAAAACGACCAATGAATTCTCTCAAAACATGATTCATTAATCCCATGAATGTACTAGGTGCATTAGTAAGCCCAAAAGGCATGACTAGCCATTCATATAAGCCAAATTTAGTTTTGAAAGCAGTTTTCCACTCATCCCCTTCTTTCATCCTAATTTGATGATAACCACTACGCAAATCAATCTTAGAGAAAATAGCAGCACCACTCAATTCATCAAGCATATCTTCTAAGCGTGGAATAGGATGACGATATCGATTAGTGATGTTATTAATAGCTCTACAATCTACACACACGCGCCATTTACCATCTTTCTTAGGAACTAAAATAACAGGAACAGCACAAGGGCTAAGAGAAACACGAATGTACCCTTTGTCGAGTAGTGCTTGTAATTGCTTCTGTATCTCCTTAGTTTCTTCGGGGTTGGTTCTGTAAGGTGCACAGTTAGGTAATGTGGCACCTGGAATAAGATCAATCTGATGTTCTATGCCGCGCATGGGAGGAAGTCCAGCAGGCACCTCCTCTAGAAACACATCACCAAAGTCCTGCAAAACAGTAGAGACACCAAGAGAAATAGGGGTCATGTCGTTAGAAACTAAAACCTCGCCTTTATACATGAGTACAAGTGGCATGGCACTAGGATCCTCTCGAAACTCTCTCATATCTTCCTTGGTGGCTAGCATTAATAGGTTAGGCACTCTCTCTCTTTTCTTTATATCACTCGTTGTAGGCTCTATGACATCATGTACAGCTTCAGCACTCTCACGGCCTCCAACAAATGCATCTTGCAAATTCACCTCTATTTTCTGTCTAGACTCATTGACAATCTATTGTGGTGACATTGGTTGCAGGTTAATCTTCTTGCCCTTAAACTCCAAGTGATTAGTATTGGCACAGCCATTGTGTTGCACGTGGCGATCATATAACCAAAGCCGACCCAATAACAAATGGCAAACAGTCATAGGAACCACATCAAAATCAATAGAATCTTTGTATGGCCCTATTTAAAAATTCACTCTCACCATATGGTTTACCTTTATCTCACCACTGTCACTTAACCACTGAATGTAGTATGGCTTGGGATGAGGCAAATAAGATAAATTCAGCTTGGCACATAACTCCTTGCTTGCAAGATTCCTACAACTACCTCCATTAATAATTACTTTGCAAACTTTGTTAGGGCCGACGAGAGCTTTTGTTTGGAACAAATTGCAGCGCTGAGAGTCAACAATGGGCTGCACACTAAGAATGTGTGGAGATACCACTATAGTAGGCGCATGCTCAGGAAAGGCATCCAAACCTTCCTCTTCATAATCAGCACCATGGTCACCATGATCAACATCATCTCCACTCTCATATTCTCCTTGATCATTGACAAACATGACCTTGCGGTTTGGACAATCTCGCTTGTAGTGACCTCTACCTCCGCAAGTGTGACACTCCACATCGTGAGTACGTGCAGTTGACATATTCGAACCCGAACTAGCAGCAGGAGCAGCTAGTTTCTTAGCATTATAACCAAAAGAGGGCGAGGGAATAGGCTTGGCCGCTGATGTAGTAGGGTAGTTGGTCGCTGCAGGAGGCGCCATAGGAGATGGCGTGGCCCTGGGGAACCAGCTAGTAGCTGGAAAACGACGTGCCTTAGCTTCCTCCGCGAGCTGTGACTCGGCCTCTCTAGCATGATGCAACAACTCATTCATGTTCTCATACTTGTGATGACGTACTATAATCTTTATTGGTAACCTCAAATTGTTGAGAAATCGTTGCATGGTCATCTCAAGTGATTCTCGGATTCTAGCACGTTGCATACGCATCTCCATCTCCATGTAGTACTCATCAACTGTCAAGTTCCCTTGCGTCAATTGTGTCAACTTGTCAAAAATGGAGCGCAAGTAATTGGTGGGTACAAAATGTTCCTTCATGATACACTTCATCTCTCGCCAAGTCATCACCGGAAGGTCATTGTCATCCCTTCTATGCTGAACAAGAGCATCCCACCAATGCAAGGCATAACTTCTGACGCTGCAAGTTTGACCTTCTTTTCTTCAGTATACTCATACAAGCACCAGAGCTTCTCTATCTTCAACTCCCATGTCAAATAATCTTCAGGATCAATGGAACCATCAAACTTGGGAATTGAGAATTTAGGCTTGCCCAAACCATCATCAACCAGCTGTAGAGGTACACGCTGAGCACGACCGATAGGGGCAAAACCACGACCATGTAATGGTGCAGGTGCAGGGGCATTAGTGCGTCCCCTGCCTAGTGGCGTAGCACCAGCAACACTGCCATCAGCTTCATCCTCGAGCTCCTCACGCATTGGTTGCTGTTGCCGTTGCTCAATAGCAAGTGTCAAGGCCTCTACGGAACGCTGCAAAGTTGTCACATTCGTGTTGAGGTGTGTCACTTGTGTCTTGATACTAGCCACGTCCTGAACGTTTGCTTCCAAAGTCACTTGCACGTCCTGAAGACTCTTGTCAATGGCATTGGTTGTGTTGTTAAACACTAGTGTCAAATGGGATCTCAATGCGTCATATTCCCGCCAATTGACAAGCTCACCATCCTTCTTTTTCTGTTGCTACAACATCAGAAGCACTAGTAGAAATGATTAGTAGATTAGTGCAATAAATAAAATCTATTTGGAACTCACTCACAACTGACAAGAAAATAGATCTTACCGTTCCAAAGTGAATAGAGATGCGGAACCAAAACGAGATCAAGACTGGTGCACTGATGTGATGAAGTGAATATCAAGGGTATAGAGAACGATCACAGGGCACACAGTTTATTTATGGTGGAGCTGTAGGTATGGAATCCTAACTACACCGCAAACAAGTCCTAGTGCTGATCGTACAAACACCCAAGAAACACACACGTGGAGATGAATGTGGCAATGGAACTATGAAGTGTGTTGCACTACGCTGGAGAGACACTAGCAAGGCTCAATGTCACAGGCACAAGATTGCTCGATCTACCGGTGCACAAAGAAATCAGTAGGCCTCTTGCACAATTCACTTCTCCTTTTCTCTCTCTTTTGTTTTGTAATACAATTCCTTTTTTGTTTTTGCTTTTTCTTTTGCTCTATTCTCTCTTTTTTTACTAGGAAGCACACTTTGATCATGGCCAAGTCACAAACACAACACCACACCCTATGAGCAGCCTGGAGGAGCGGAAACTAGTCTCAATGGGCAAGTTCCTAACACCTATGTATGAATGGTTGTGGCTAAAGGTTGCAAGAAAACAATGATCAAAAGTTTATGTGTCAAGTTGTCATGCCAGAAAAACAGGGCAAAAACATGTCGTGGCAGAAATCTGGCAGCCCTGTCGCGGCAGAAAAAGAGGCCTTTTCTCTGCCGTGGCAGACCAGGACACAATTTTTTGATAATCCGAATTGGCAATAGTAATCTAAGAGGAATCTTTGCTTGGATCGGATCTGAGGTGATGGCGGCGGAAAAAAGGATGGGAAATACGACTAGAAACAGAAACTATCTATTAGAAGAAATATAATTGGATCTAATGGAAGAACACGACCAGCAACTAAAACTCGAAAGCAATGTAATCTAGTCTATGGCAAATCTTTTTATGAGGCTTTTTCTGTATAGGACGGAAAAATAAACTAATCTATGGATGGATTTGTGGATGCTCACCGAGTAAACGAGGAAATCTGATACCAAGATGATATGGGGTGGCCCGATCTTCTCAGCAAGCTCTTGTCGATGATGATGGTAGATGTAAGATAACTAGCCTGTAGCTATGAACTCTCCCGCTCGAACCCTAAAGCCAATGCAACAGATCTCAAGCCCTATGGGATATTCACAACACCACGCTCTTGCGCATGCAGCCATCGACCACGAACGGTAGTTTGCAATCTACTGATTCTCAGTGGAACAACAGATCACACTCAATTGCAATTGTCTAACTCGATCACAGGTAATTCCATAGGTTCTAGATAGAAAAAACTCCAAAATATTTTAACATGGTCTCACCGGAAAGAAACGGTACCCCCATCTATTTAAGAGAGAGGGGGCGGCTAGGCTAAGAGTCCAAGACGCAAAATACTACAACTAAGATACATGCCAACCCAGGTGGGACAGCTCTCTAGGCGCACAGGCATGTTTCCTGCCGTGGCAGCATATTGGGCCTAAAACGTGCTGCGGCAGGACTCTTCTGCCGTGGCAGGATTTCAGCCACTTTCTGTGCTGCGACAGCCTGCCGTGGCAGGATTTGGCATCGTTTCTCTGCCACGGCAGAGACTCTGCCAGGTGTTGATCCCTTCCTTTGTAGCTCCTTGCGCTTCCTCCCTCTCCTCCCTCGCGCTTGCTTCATTGATCAACACACCTTGCTCCATGTGCTTCACCTCCTTGCTCCGTGCTATACCTTCTTCTCCAATGTACCTAATCATACAATAACACAAAGACTTAGGCAGTATAAAATTCTCATTAAGTAAAACATCAGGCTCATTAAGAAACAAATTCACCTGTTGTTCTAGTATCTTAGCACGAGCTCTTGTAATTGGTCCAATTCTAATCTCATTGGACTTATCCTTGTTAGTAGCAACTGGAACATCATCAGTAGTAACTGGGGTAGGTGTAAGTATAGGGATGTCCTCATCACAATGTGATCAAAGAGCTCCAACCTTATTCTTAAGCAAGAGAATTATAATAAAATTGTTTCTATTAATATTGTTACCCGAGGAGGTACGAAAACGTAGGGACCAAGAGGTACCAAGTGGTATTGAGAAGAGATGTCTCGAAAGATAAAAACCCAAGAAATGAGTCAAGAGTAAGAAGATCTAGTTGATCCTCAAGATGATGTCAAGCTTGAAGCTCTAAAGAAGAAACAAGGCAGACCTCTAATAACGAACATGATGAAGAAGGAGAAGAAGAAAACGAACCTTATGATTTTGATGCTGAAATAGTTGATCCAAAAGAGAAGGATGAACTTAGTGTAGAACAAGAAGAGGATATTATAACAGAGAAATAAAAGAAAGCTAAACAACAATAGAATAAGGGTATAGAAAATCTTGAACCGGTTCTCGAGGTAAAGGAGAAACCAAAGGTAACAAAACCACTTCCTTATCTGAATCATCGTACTAACAAGTTATATGATTCTTTGCGAAAGCTTTGAGAAATATTCGTCTACAATTGTCTTTGGTTGATTTGATTCGAATACCTACTTATACTAAGTTCATACAAGACATCCTCAATAAGAAAAATAGAATACCTGAGACTATTGTAGTGGTATCGAGTTACCTACCTAGGGGAAAATTCTCAAATGAATTAGGATATCCATGTATACCTACTATATCTTGTGCCATTGGTACTACTGGCATCCATAATTCTCTTTGTGATTTGGGTGCAGGTATAAGGGTTATACCTTTCTCACTTTTTAAGAGGCAAAACTTACGAGATTATTCTCCCACTTATATTACTTTGTTAGATGGATGACAAAAATACAAGGCAACTAGTTGGTATAATTGAAGTTGTAATACTCAGTCTTGGTCGACATGTTATTTCTATAGATTCATTATACATGAGATGTGTGAAGATAAAAAATTGTCTATTATCGTTGGTAGACCTTTCTTTAGCACTGTATGGGCAGCCGAGGATTGTGCATAAGGGAAAATAATATTTAAAATATATGATAGAAAAAAATATGGGGTGCTTCCCTAAGAAGAAAGAAGATGGTGGAAAGTACATACCACATGCTAAAAGAATCAATATGGTAAGTCCTTAGAAAAGGTGGCATCTCGTAAGGTGTGCATACATAACAACAACTTCTTGGTTGAGCTACTCAAACATTTTGAAATTAATGCTTAATATGAAACAACCCATTGTTTCAAGAATAAATTGTGAAGACCTAATTCTCGTTCATTTATTTTAGGGTTTCTATTTTGGTGCCTCTGGTTCCGTAATCGTACTTATGCTCACTTTTCCATCTCTCTTGTGTGAAACCCTCAAAAAAGCTCAAATGGATGGTTGTCATCGGTCAAAGCCTTGACTATTAAACTACTAACGAGTGTGGTCATGTTGAGGTGGCTTGTACTTTGGTCATTACTTGCTGACAAGTGGGCCTGTCAGGAGACGGGTAGGAGTAGCTTCTCTCTCTTCTCGCTCACTCACTCTTAACCAATTTTGAGAGGGAAACATAGGGTTACTTTGTATCAACTGCTCTATCTCATCCCATTCCCCTGATTTGGAAACAATTCAAATCCACTCTCTCATCCTATTTCCCAAATTTGGAAACAAATATAGGTTGGGGAAACTTCTGTT
Organism: Avena longiglumis; assembly: GCA_030063025.1. Classification (NCBI taxonomy): domain Eukaryota; kingdom Viridiplantae; phylum Streptophyta; class Magnoliopsida; order Poales; family Poaceae; genus Avena; species Avena longiglumis. Next base: position 445,297,027 of record CP125974.1, on the reverse strand, counting down.
CCTCTCCCGCTCACCACATTTCCCCCAATTTGGAAACAAAAACACAACACCAAATATGATTATTTACTTGGTTATATACCAACATGAACATCAACATAGCATACCAACATCCAAAAAAACATAACAGAGTTAAACCAAGATCACAACAACACATAATTAGTAGGGTAGCATACCACGACAACAACAACACATAAAAGTAGTTTTGCACCGACCATAAACACAAATTCACAAAATAAAGTTGCTCACTAAGAAGCAACGTACTAGATGATAGCAACAGGTTCTTCAAATCTAGCCCCTCCTCTCCCTCCTCCTAAATTTCCTGCTCCGCTGGCCCTTCACCTTCAGCTTTTTTGGGTTCGGAGGCTTAAACGCACTCTGCAAGAGATCCGGGTCATACAACTTTCATAGGAATACCATGTAAGCCTTGTGCTTAGCCATGAAGGCGTTCGCATTCCCCTCCCCTTATTTCATATGAATGATAGTTCCAAATATTAATACTTTTCACCTAGGTTTTTCTGTTGGTTTTCATCGTGTTTCGTTGGATTTTCACCTTTCAACTATCGCTAATATTGCATTTTAGTGAAACCTAGTTCTATAATGTGTGTTTTAGGTATTGAACACTTATTAAAGGATCCCAGGACATTTATGAGCTAATTAGAGCAAAACAAGCAAATCTCCAATTGAAGACTTTTTTATCCGGAGTGCACATGGGCGTTAACAACCATTGGTACGGGCGAGCCTCACCCGTACCACGTGCCATCGACTTCTAATTATAAAACCAATCACTTTTCATGAAGGTAGGAGGGCGAATTGCAAACACGGTCACCACGAAACACCCTAGAAGAGAAGAAATTGGATCTGGGTGAAGAAGAATTCCATAGAATTTTTCTAAGATCTCTAATCTCTAGATCCTCATTTCCTCCACAACCCCCACTTGTACTAAGAGAGGGAGATTCACATATGTAAGATTTGGGATTCAAACCTCTATTCCTACATGAGTTTGTATTTGATTCGATCTCCAACTTTATTGTGATTCCCCACGATAATATTGAGATGAAATCCATTTACATTATTATAATCTCATTGTGTTATTCTCCTACATGTGCGATTAAATCACCATAGGCGTGGGAGATGTATGGAATTGGTAAAATGTGTTGTGCCTATTTTACTTTCATCTATTTTTGATAATTGTTGTAATTATTCTATGTGAGAATGACTGTCTATGTATGACTAATGCTTGTTATCTAATTTAAGGGCCCAAATAACATGATCTTGAGAACTCATAGACATGAAATTATTTGCTAGTGAATTAGTGACTCTCGAGTGACACTCAGATATCAAAGATGAGATAGTATAACTCGAGGACAACAAGGAGCCACCAATTCTGAAGCCTTGATTTGGTCTCACAGCATTAATTAATGCAGTGACCATGGTTTTGATAATAGGCATACGGATCATTGGAGTCGGATGAAATTTACTAAGAGGAGTCTTGACTATTATACTGGTTGCTTGCTTATTCACTCTTGGGGTTCGAGGGTAGAAAACATAAAAATTCCTATGATCGAAACCCTAATGCCAAGATCTATCTATTAGTAATGCAGTAACGAGAGGGGATACGGTATTCATACCTTTGAAGATCGAACGTGATTAATGTACCGCGGGGAACGTGCTTGATGAAGTCGTACCGATGTTGACCTCGAGGTCACGAAGTCCAACAACCCCGACAACTCCTAGCACCGAAAGCACGGCGCCGCTCGAGGGAGTCACACATGTATGATGTTTGAAGATGACTCCCACATCTCCCCGATCCAGCCGGGATTGTGGAAGTAGTTCTCCCGGCTCCGAACCCCACAGCGCGACGGTGCTCCGCAGTGAAGAAATCCTCGTTCGCATAGCCCTGATAAGGGGGTCACGGTCGAGAGAGAGAGAGAGAGAGAGAGAGAGAGAGAGAGAGAGATAGAGAGAGAGAGAGAGAGGCAACCAAAGGCCTTTTCTTATTTTATTATGTATTTTTAATCCTCCTATGGGCACCTCTATATATATAGGCGGAGGGACGTGTTCCCTCCCCTTTAGGTGCCCCATGTGGGACAAAATATATGAAGGAATAAGGGGAAAAACAAGCTGCCAACTGGGTGTGCCAGAGTTCCCACCGCGGTCCAGCCAACAACATCAGCAGGAGAAGGCGGCGTCGGCCGGGTGGGCCGACATGCCCACCCTGCGGCCTGTCAACACCCGGATTTTTAATCCCAGATGCCTGTTATGCCATACATCGCAATCCCAGGATTACCATTTTTGCGAGACATAACAGATTGGATATCACAGTACATCATCCATTACAAACCATACATAAGGTCTTACAACAAATAAATGATCTCATGATCCACTCTTAATACAATCAAGCAGCAGAATAATATAATAATAACGGTAGCGTGTGCGAGTCTCCATCTTCATGGTCACTGGAAATGCTGATGATGGGAGATGATCCTGGTTGTCGTAACCTTCCTGCAGTCCATCCTCCTGATAGTCCTCTTCATAGTTTGGCCATGGGAATAGCCAGGGACAAATCCATGAGTACTCTTTAAGTACTCACAAACTAAGACTAACAAGTGAAGTGGTTTTGAGTAGGAATACTAAGCTCTAGGTTGTTTTGCAAAAAGCCAGGTTTATCTTAACTAAGTTCAGAAGCAAAGAAAACTAGTTTAAAGTTTTATAACACCTAAGTGGGAACTTGAGTTTTCATATCACAACTCTGTTGTGGCTAAGTCAAAGTCATGATTCAAATCACAAGTCATTTTGAAAACATCCGACGACGGAACAGTATGGCCACTCCAAGTGTCCCTATCCGTGGACGCGGCTATTCGAATAGTTTAACACTCAGTAGAGGTGGTACACTTTCACCATAATATTCGATACATCTGTCAGGAACAATCCTGAATTCACCATACTCAATATGCGGATAATCAATCATAACCTTTCAATTACACGCCCTAGTATAGGCACATCTCCTATGAGTTTGGCCTCCCAACCATGACCATCTGTCATCTTGGGAACTGCACAGGTGGACAATCTTCACAAGGTAGCCTCAGCTCAAACCTTGGCCGCAAGGGAACCCATACTAAGGTATATAAACTTCCAATCCAGCCCTACCCAAATTTCAAGTATTGTGGTTGTACGGTAAAATTGGAATGGTATCGCATCCAGACAACCATCAGTTTTATAAAGGGATAAGGCTCATGCCTCAACATTTTCATCATCAAAATCATCTGATGTTCAAGAACACATGTCAAAACATTTCAGTAGAATGACTCATCATTCTAAGGTTTTCATAACCATTTTCACCAAGTAACCCCATATAAAGTGATCAAGTTTTATGCTTAGCTTTAGCATCTACAAGTGGGGGTAAACACTAATGAGGGGTGGTAATCAGGTGTGAAGTATCTAAATTCAATCCCATGCCTCAGGATGACATCAAGATTTATCTAACTTAGGCCAAGTTTTATGCTCTTTATGCTACCTTTAAACATCTTTCTAGAATCTACAAGTCACTGAGTAAACTCAACAAAGAAAGCTTTGATAAAGAAATAAAATAAGTAAGCTTGCAAGTAAAACCGGGATTGGATATCATCAAGTAGTATAACTAATGCATGCCTAATGCATTGCATAGGTTATCTGGTAGGTTTAAGCTTGCAAGCATGACTTGCATGGTTTAGCTTAGCTTTCCTTGTGCAGTGCAGTGGTTGAAGTTCTCCTCGGCTTCCTCTTCGTAGTAGTCTCCTTCCTCTTTGTATCCTTGGTCGATACTAGCGTCTATAAATAAATACGAGGTACACAATCACCAAAGAATACTTAACTAACTCTATTTATCACACCAAGGTTTTCACTAGATGATCTAGCATCATCACAAACATTACAAACAATTAAGGCACTAGTTTTATTTATTTTATTTTAGAAAAGTAATTTCTACTCATTGAGAAACTACTTAATATTTAATATTCTCCAACCAAAACATGGGATCATGTTGACACATGTCATCACCACATATTTCAGTACTTGGGAATGTGATTTAAAGTGGTGTCACAATTTTATAAGGTTTTACCCTTTTATTTTAATTAAATAAAGTGACTAGAAATGCCTATGGGGCATTGTTTTATTACTTGTCCATTATTTCTGCAAGTAAACCTAGATATTTTTATATATTCAGAAATTTCTGGTCAAATGTGATTTTTGAGAGTTTGAATCAACTCAAAAGATTTTGTGGTTGAATTTTGAAAAATGTTTGAATGCAGAAAAGTCTCTGCCTTGTTATTTTTACTATAGGTGATCTAGAAATCTAAATGATTTGAATCCAACGGGCTTGGATTAAGAATTTTAGTACCTTTATGGCAAAAGTAGTTTCATGCAATTTGGTTTAGTGAATCTCCCTGGATTGATTTTTGAATCTAGGGACAGAACTAAGTTTGAAACTAAATGGAAAAACCTAAATTTAAACTACTGGGTCACGCGGGAAGTTAACTGGGCCAGCCCACTGCGCACAGCGTGCACGTGGGTGGGTTTAAGTGAGTGAGACAGGGGGTGCGAAGGGGTACGGGGCAATCTGGACCGTGCGATCAACATCTAATCTAACGGCTGGGGCTTGTCGTCTCTGTCGGGCAACGCCGGCGAGACTGAACCCTAGCACGGTCAGTGGGGGTCAGTGGTGGCTCACCGGGGCTCTGGCGAGGTTTGGCGATGGGGGCGAACGACGAAGTAGATAACAACGATCCTCCTGGTACCAGTGGCTCCTCCTAGGGCGGCTCCCATTGACGACGCCTCTTCTCCTCCTCCGCAGCAGACTCCGGCGAAATTCCAGCCACCTGGTGCTCGCCTTGATCCGGGGATGAGGTGGGGTGGTTCTGAGAGAGAGGGGAGTGAGATGGTGTGCTGAAATCGAACGGGGGAGGCCTCTATTTATAGTGCAAAGAGGGGACCGAAGGGTGCGGGTGGAGCTCGTCGTGGTCGTCGGCATAGTGAGCTAATGGCATGGGCAAAGGTAGGGGACAATGCTCTGCCTCCTGGCAAATCTCAATGGCATGGTGGCGAGGCGTGGGGCGGTGCAATTTGGTCGGAACGCTGCGATGCTTTGGGCGGGTCCGACGGGCATTTTAATTTCGCACAACGTCTACGGTCCGCGCGACGGCGAACGAACATGTTTTGGCGGTTCCTGGGGCGGTGGTGATCACGCAAGCGAGCGGCAAGGGCGGCGCGCGGTTTGTGCTCGCGTGTCGAGTGCGGCGCTCTGGCGCGCTCTCGGCATGGCACAGAGGCATAGGGCACGGCGGTTCTAGGGTGGTCCAGGGGCTAGCAATGCTTGAGCATTGGACAAGGGGTGGCGGTGGACGGTGGCTCGTGTCCCAGACAAGGTTGGCGAGGCTAGGGAAGCTCCTAGCTTGTTGTCTACAATGGGATGGCAAGTTGAGCTCGACAATGGTCACCATTGATTACAATGGCAAGCTTACAGTGACCTAGAGCTTGTTAAATGAACTAGATGATCTAGTAAGAGTGTGCTGTGGGCTAGAGGGGAGACATGTTAGGCACAAACACTGCTCACTATAGTGTTTGATGTTTTGTTTGATTTGTGTTTACAAGGTGTTTGATGAAATGGCCGAAAGAGATTTGAATTTGAATTTTTGGATGAAACTTGGTGGGTGGGCTAGTCACATACTAGGTAGTCTCTGGTTAGTTGGTTTTGTCAAGGTGAACTAGTTTGGTTGGATTTTGAGAAATGGTGATCTTCACATATGATATAGATTCAATTTTGAATTGTCATTTGAATCAAGTTGCCAAATGTTTCTGTGGGTTTGAAAGGTGGGATTGGGTTCACTTTCACTTGGTCTAGCAAGGGGTGGAAAGAAATCTGTTTTTTTCTGTTTGAAATCTTGGACTAGAAACACTCAAAGTGGTCTAGTGAGCAAGATTGGCAAAAATGACCATTAGCTTGTTTTGTTTGTTTTTGAATTTCTCTTGATTTGTTTCTGCTTGGATTTGATTGAGATGATGTTGTTTTCATCTTTAAACCAATCCTTGCTATTCACAACAATCACACAAGTCCATTCATGCATTCATACATTCATCACAACACACATGCATTCATATGATTTTAATTAACAAAAGTTTTTGTTAACCCTAATTTTTGGTGATTGGAATTTGATAATCCTTGATCAATATTTTTGGGATGTTATAAACCTTTCCTCCTTAAACAAAATCTCGTCCCGAGATTTGAGAAAAAGAAAACTAGGATTTAAAGAGATCGGGAAACTCCGTCCTAATGTAATCTTCTCGCTCTCACATAGCTTCTTCTTCAGTGTGGTTACTCCACTGAATCTTGAGAAACTTGATGCTTCGGGTCCTGGTAGTTCTGAAAGCTTCCTCCAAAATATGGATGGGTACTTTGGGATACGTCAGGTCATCGTTGATCTCTATGGTTCGGTGATCAATGTTCTTGAAAACTTCAGTCTTCTCTGGGACTTCTAGGCATTTGCGAAGTAACGATATATGGAACACATTATTCACTGCAGACATCTCCTTGGGCAGTTCCAATTGATATGATACTTCTCCTCGACAATTTAGAATCTTGAAGGGTTCGATATATCTGGGGGCTAACTTTCCTTTGAGTTGGAAACGTTGCATTCCCTTGAAAGGCGACATTTTGAGGTACACAAAACTCCGATATTGAAAGTGAGGTCTTGACGTATCTTGTCGGCATAACTCTTCTATCGGGATTGGGCGGTCTTGAGGTGCTCACGAATCTTGTGAAATTTCTCTTCTGCTTCTTGTAGGATGTCGGGTCCGAAAATCTGACTCTCTCCTACTTCCGATCAATTCAAAGGGGTACGACACTTCCTTCCATACATGAATTCAAATGGGGCCATTTGCAAACTAGCTTGATAACTGTTGTTGTATGAAAATTCTGCGAACGGCAAACAATCTTCCCATTTAGATCCATACTCTAGCACACACTCTCTCAACATATCTTCGAGTATTTGATTTACTCGCTCCGTTTGTCCATCTGTCTGGGGTGATAAGCTGTGCTAAAATCTAGTCGGGTTCCTAATCCTTCTTGGACTTTCTTCCAAAATATCGAGGTAAATTGAGTTCCTCGATCCGACACAATGTTCTTGGGGACTCCATGCAAACTGATGATTCTAGCGATGTACAACTCTGCTAGTTTCGAACTCTGGTAGGTGGTCTTGACTGGTAAGAAATTGGCGATTTTGGATAGTCTATCTACGATAACCCAGATAGAGTCATTTCCCCTACTAGATGTAGGCAAACCGGTGATAAAATCCATTTCTACAGAATCCCATTTCCATTCCGGAATCTACAATGGTTGCAACAGTCCTGCGTGTTGGGGATATGCTATATGGGTATCCTCATAGCATGTCTCTTATCCGGATAACCCGGGTGGCCCATAGTTGGTATCATGGCCCATGGCCCGCTGGGCGGCCCAGTTAGATGGATCCAGAAGGGAGGCCCATGCCGGATAAAGGAAGGCTACGAAGGAGTCACTGACATACTCGGAGCCTTGGAGTGCAAGACACGCTAGACTAGTAATAGACCGTGTAGGACTCCGTAACCTGTCCGGCTAGGACTTTTCCCTGTAACCCTAGGACCTGGAGACTATATAAGTCGGTCCTATGGGAGCCTTTAGGGCACGATCATAGACAACTAAACATAACCTCGCATAGCGAACCAATCTCTGTAACTCGGCGTATTGCCATTATAGTGATTTATAGCAGGAGTAGGATTCCGCCACCGTTGTGGGATCTGAACCTGGGTAAGATGTGTTACCTCGTACCCGTCAACCGGCCGCCTTCCCCCACGTCTCTAAACACGCACGGTGAGGACCCCTCCATGGAGTACTCGTCGGCAATACCATGACAGTTGGTGCCCACCGTGGGGCAAGAGGCGCTTCAGGATCTTCAGCGGGCGAGGACCAAGATCTTCGCGGGAATCGGCAAAACCGTAGCCATCGGTCGCGTTCTCTTCTTCGGGAATGTTTCTGAAACATTGGTATGCTATGCATAAGAAAGATGTTTGCAACCAAAGTCGAATGAACCTGTCTTTGTATGTTATTTCGAATAGCTGTTAAGTATTCCTCCATAAAATCGGAGACAAAAGTGTTTGTCCCTTAGAACGTCAAGTTTCTTTGAAAAGGAATTTTTTGTGAAAATATAAGTGGGAGGACAATAGAACTTTGATAAGGTTAAAAGATCCTTAGCTATATGTGCAAAGTTGCACAGCGCCGAAAAGTGTTCCGGAGGCAGCAACAATGCTCATGGCTCACGTTCCTCAAAGGTTGTGGTTACGGAGGTCAAAGTTTCTATTGAACCAAGTAGGTCGGGTAAACAATCAAATACCAAGATTTGAGGGTTGAATCATTATTTGAGAATAATGAACAGACTACATGCAAAGAAGCGATGATGGGTCCTGACTCCGTAAAATGGCTTGAAGCCATAAAATCCGTGATAGTTCCATACACGAGAAATCAAGCTTTGAACTTGAAGGACCCTCGAGAAAGGTGTAAGACCTTACAGTCGTGTTTGGATCTATAAAGAAATAGACAAGGATGTTTCACATCTATGAAATAGTCGACATGTTGGGAAAGAGTTCACAACAATGTTCAAAGGTTGTATATGATAAGATTTGATCTTTCATAGTGATATTTAGTCTAGACGGATTAATATAGCAACCACTACATGTAATTTTGTTATGTGGTAGTTGAATAAACAAAAAAAATTCTTCTAATAGAATTGTTACCTATGACGTGTGCATAACACATTCCAAAGGGTTTTGTTAATTCAAAGGATGCTAAAAATCATATGCAAACTTCAATGGTTGAAGTGAGCATCGCGGAGTTGGAATCTTTACCATGATGAAATTGTTAAAAGAGTTTAAATTCATCAGAGACGATGAAGATGCTTGCATTTGCAAGAAATTAAGTGGGAGCGCTAATACATATTTCTAATACATTATGTGGAAGACATTTTGTTGATTGGAAAAGATGTATCTTTTATTAACACATATTAAGAATTTCATCCTGATGAAAGACTTAGGAAAAAACCAAATATTTGGCATCAATAGACGCTAATATGGTTATGCCAAAAGTACATAAATGATATATTGAATAAGTTCAATATAGAAACTACAAGAAAGGTTCTTGTCGCACAGAAAGGATTTGAATGAGTTCAATATTGATGATATATTCAAGTGTATTGACACTTGGTAAGTGAAACAAAGATTCAAGTATAAATTGATACTTGATGTATGAAATCACAAAGAGTATTTATATCAATCATAGTGTGATATGTACAAATCCAGATATGTCGTATGCTCTAAATGTTATGAGCATATACCAGAATGATTCATAAGATGATCATTGGACGATAGTAAGGATATTCTTATGATCTTTTGGAAGAACTAAGAGTATATTATTTTGTAGAAGTGACAAATAGATGGTTAGTTCATTGTAAAAGTACTACATTGATACTAGTTTTGTCACAAAGTACAAATTAAGTATATCTCAATCTAAACTAAGGGTGGCACAATATAATGGAAAGTAAGTTCCATAATGAATTTGGATGAGTTCCAAAGTTAAGACATTGTGACCGAAACTACAACAAAAGGTTAAGTATATGACTGCTATTATAGCAGCAAAAGAGGGCATTTGTGTCAAGTAGTTTGTTATTAAACTAGGTGTAGTTCACAATGGGATATTACTATGAAGATATATTGTATGACAATATTATCAACATGTTTTAACCCCAAAGAACTAAAGGTCTCACCAAAGGACCAAATTTATACAAAGCCATCTCATTAGAGAATGAGTGATGCGTAGAGACGCAAAGACATGCAATTACACACGGACCTGGAAGTGTCAGATCCGGAGATCAGTTGACCACTAGCAATCGTGTACATACAACACCGTAAAGCCATAGGTGTTGAATACACAAAGGTTTGAAACTAGATTATTGACTCTAGTGCAAGTGGGAGACTGTTGGAGATATGTCCAAGAGGCAATAATAAAGTGGTTATTATCATATCTTCATGCTTATGATAAATGTTTACATACCATGCTATACTTGTATTAACCGGAAACATTAATACTTGTGTGAGTTGTAAACATAAAAGAGTCCCTAGTAAAGCCTCTTGTTAAACTAGCTTATTGGTTAATACATGATCATGGTTTCCTGATCATGAACATAGAAATGTTATTGACAATAGGGTCATATCATTAGGAGAATGATGTGATGGACATACTCCTATAGTTAAGCGTAGCATAAAGATCAAGTCATTTAATATCATTCATTTGCTATATGCTTTATGATACATAGTAACCTAATTCCTTCGACCATGAGATCATGCTAATCACCATCACCAGAAGGATGCTTTGATGACATCAAACACCACACCGTAACTGGGTGGTTATAAAGGTGACATTCAGTGTTCGGAAAGTATGTGTTGAGGCACATGGATCAAGAGTGGGATTTGTCCATCCATATGATGGATAGATATACTCTGGGCCCTCTCGGTGGAATTCCATCCAATTGGATTGCAAGCATGTGACTGTCTCACAAGGGATCACATATCATGGGAACGAGGAAAGAGTACTTATCAATAACGAGGTTGAACTAGGTATGCAGAGATACTGACGATCAAAACCTCGGATAAGTAAACTATCGTGAGACAAAGGGAAATTGGTATCGTATGTAAGTGGTTCATTCGATCGCAAATTAATCGTATAAATATGTGGGAGCCATATGAATTTCCAGATTCCTCTATTGGTTATTGATCGGAGAAGTGTCTCGGTCATGTCCGCGTAATTCACGAACCGTAGGGAGACACACTTAAGGATTTGATGTTGTTGAGTAGTTATGGAATGATGAGTAAGAGGCCGAATGTTGTTCGGAGTCTCGGATGGGATCCAGGATATCACGAGGAGATCCGGAATGGTCCGGAGAATAAGATTCATATAAGGAAAGTCCGGTTTTGGAGTTCGGAAATGATTCCGGTGTTTTCACCGGGAATGTTCTAGAAGGGTCCGGAAGGTCCGACACTCCGGAGGGGAAGGGTACATGGATGCGTCATGACAATGTGGAATGTTTGCATGATGTACTAGGTCACTTGGCTGGGCAATATGGAGAGAGAAATCAAATCCAAGTTTGAAAGTCAAACGCCAATTTGAAAAGTCAAATCTGAAGTTTGCTTGGTGGAGGGAGAGTAGGAAACCTACTTAGGGAGGAAGTCCTACTCCCTCCACCCGCCGGCCAAGGAGGAGGAGTTGGAGGAGGACTCCCTCCTACCAAACCGCCACCCTCCACCTATATAAGGAGGGGTAGGGGGCCTCACACCCAAACCCTAGCTCCTAGGCGCCACCACCCTCCAAGTGCTGCCGCCAACTAGAGCTCCTCCATGTTGCCGAGTTGGGGCTTCTCCAAGCCCTATCCGCCGGCTATACCACCCCTCCTTGGTGCCTCTAATCCGTAGATCCCCAAGGCCCTCTCTTATTCCACCATACTCGCTCCGGCTTAGGCGAAGCCCTGCGGGATCTTCCCTCTACTTCCGACACCACGCCGTCGTGCTGCCGAAATCACGAGGAGAGTGCTACAACCTTCGCTGCCTGCTGGAACAAGGGAAAGGAAGGTCTTCATCGATGCGAGCGTGTGTGACCGAGCCTGCTTAGGAGCATGACGGAAGGATCGTCTACACGATCTTGAGATCGGCAAGAGTACGACTACATCACCCACGAGAATCTGCTCTCGTTAACCGCTTTGGAATCTTCGAGGGTGAGTTCTTCTATCGAATCGTTGCTACAATCTAGTAGATAGATATTGGCTTGTTTGTGTGCATGCGGTAGAATTTTTTGTTTTCCATGCTACGAACCCCTACACCAAGTCGGTGGAACTTGTGGTAGGCGATGCCTCCAAGACCACCGCCATTGGGACGAACCTGGATCCCAAATAGGAAAGCGTGCTCGTCAAGTTCCTCCATGAGAATAGGGACATGTTTGCCTGGCAACCTTCCGACATGAAAGGGGTAACTAGGGAACTTGCCGAGCATGGCTTAAACATTGATCCAAAATGCAAACCAGTGAAGCAACCTGTACGACGCTTTGGAGATGAGAAGAGACGCGCCATAGGCAAAGAGATTGCTAGGTTACTTAAGGATAGTTTTATCCAAGAAGTCCTTCACACCCAATGGGTGGCCAATCCTATACTTGTCCCCAAAAAGGGAACCAAAGAATTAAGAATGTGCGTTGATTACACCGACTTGAACAAAGCATGTCCCAAAGATCTGTTTGCCTTGCCTCGCATTGACCAAGTCATTGACTCGACGGCTGGCTCGGAGCTTTTGTGTTTTCTCGATGCATACTCAGGGTACCACCAGATCAAGATGAGGAATTCAGACCAATTGGCCACTTCATTCACTACACCCTACGACACATTTTGCTATGTTACGATGCCCTTTGGGCTAAAAAACGCAGGTGCTACGTACCAGCAGACAATGCAACTTTGCCTACACGATCAAATTGGTCAGAACATTCAGGCCTATGTGGACGACATAGCGGTGATGTCTAAAAAGTCAAATGACTTAATCTCCGACTTAAAAGAAACCTTTGATAATCTCCAGAAATACAACATGATGCTTAACCCCAAGAAGTGCGTCTTCGGGGTTCCAGCCGACAAATTGTTGGGCTTCATCGTTTCCCAGCGTGGAATCGAGGTCAACCCGGAGAAAATCAAGGCCATCTTAAACATAAACCATCCGACATGCTTAAAGGACATACAACGACTAATGGGTTGTGTTGCAGCAGTTAGTCGGTTCGTCAGCCAACTTGGAGAGAAGGCTCGGCCGCTATACAAGTTGCTGAAGAAGGCGAACAAATTCACGTGGACGGACGAAGCAGATGCAGCATTGAAGCAGCTCAAGGAGATTCTTTCCTCAGCGCCCATCCTTGCAGCACCCAAGCCTGGAGAGCCCATGTTAATTTACATGGCGGCCACCAACCGGGTAATTAGCATTGTCGTCGTGGTAGAATGGAAGGAACCAGGCTATGAGCACAGAGTTCAACGACCAGTTTACTATGTAAGTGAGGTCTTGACGGAGTCCAATCAGCGTTACCCGCACTACCAAAAAATAGCTTATGGAGTATTCCTTGCTTCTCAGAAGCTGAGGCATTACTTTCAGGAGAACCTAATCACAGTGGTGAGCAAGACTCCATTGGCCGACATTATCAACAACAGCTACGCTACATGAAGGGTCGCGAAGTGGGGCATTGAACTTACCGCCTTTGAGATCACCTACAAGAGACGCGACGCTATCAAATCACAAGCCTTGGCGGATTTTATCGCAGATTGGACAGAGAAGCCAGATGCTACCCCATTGACGGAACCAGAACATTGGGTGATGCACTTTGACAGATCAAATCTGCTCAACGGCTCGGGGGATGGTGTACTACTACAGTCACCAACCGGGGACAAGCTACACTACGTTCTGCAGATCCACTTCGAGGCTACGAACAACATGGCGGAGTATGAAGCACTCATTCACGGATTATGTGTAGCCAAGGACATTGGCATCAAGCGCATAGTTTGCTGTGGAGATTCTGACTTGGTTGCCCGGCAGTGGTCTTTGGAATCTGTGAGAACCCTGATGGCAGCATATCGAGACGAAGTGGACGAGATAGCCAAGAGCTTCTTGGGCTACGAGGTCAAGTATGTACCTAGGGAGCAAAACAAGGCGGCTGATCTACTGTCTAAGCTTGGATCAGGGCGCAAAAAACTTCCGCCTGGAGTTTTCTTGGAGCATCTACGGACAGCATCCGTGAAGGGAGCAGACATCGACAACCCGGATAGAGTTGACTCTTTCATCCACATGGTGGCAAAGGTCCCTCCGGCCTGGACAAAACCGTTCATGGAATATCTCGAACATAGAACTTTGCCCGACGACAAAGTCGAAAGACGGCAAATAGTACGTCGATCAAAGGGCTATACCATAATCAATGGATAGCTCTACAAAAGAAGACTATTGGTGTATACCTTAGCTATGTTTCCCAGCAAGAAGGTATTGAAATCCTACGCGAAATCCATCTCGGAGATTGCGGGCATCATGCCGCTCCTCTATCGTTGGTCGCGAAAGCCTTCCGGCAAGGATTATACTGGTTGACCGCGAAGGCGGACACCGACAAGCTGGTTGAGACATGCATGGGATGCTAGTATTACGCCCGACAACCACATGTTCCTGCTGAAGAATTGCGAACAATACCAATTACTTGGACGTTTGCAGTCTAGGGTCTAGACATGGTGGGACCATTACAGACGGCACCATGTGGGTTTACACATCTGCTAGTAGCAGTTGATAAATTCACTAAATGGATAGAAGCTAAACCCATTAGAAAGCTTGATGGGGCAACTACCCTCAGGTTTGTCCGGGATCTAGTGGTGAGATTTGGTCTCCTACATAGCATTATCACCGACAACGGCAGCAACTTGTCACTCGGAGAAGTAGAGGCTTATTGTTGGGAGAAGGGCATCCGACTTGACCTTTCATTTGTGTCACACCCACAATCCAATGGTCAGGTTGAGCGAGCCGATGGATTAATTCTGCAGGGAATAAAGCCACGTCTTGAGGCACCGCTGCATAGAGCAGCTGGAGCCTGAGCGGAAGAATTGCCATCTGTGCTATGGAGTTTATGAACTACACCCAACAGATCCACCGGCTACACCCCTTACTTCATGGTATATGGAGCAGAAGCCATCCCGCCTTCCGACATACTTCACGATGCACCAATGGTTGCCGCCTACGATGAAGATGACGCTGAAGAATCCAGACGCCTAGATGTGGACCTTCTCGAGGAGGAGCGCGTTTTGGCATGCCAAAGATCCGCCATCTACCAGCAGAATCTACGTAGCTACCATAGTCGCCACGTTAGGCATCACTCATTTAAAGAGGGGGATTTGGTGCTCCGACTTAAGCAGAAGAAGTCACACAAATTATCCCCGCCATGGGAAGGACCGTTCATCATAAGCAAGGCCCTACTCAATGGGTCTTACTACCTCGTTGACAATCGTGAACTGAAGGATAGACCCAACAAGGATCATAAGCCTAAGAGACGTGACCCGGATGATGACTACCCGGAGCTTGATCGGCCATGGAACATAGCACAACTACGTCCTTTCTACACTTAGCATTTTTTATCTAATTGTGTACCTCTTGTATGATCAATGAAATAAAGCTCTTTGGTTCACTCATATTTATGAGTCTTTTACCTCCTTTAGTGTTCATTTTTGGATCATATAAAACCTTTATGCACAAGCTTTGTAATTGCACTTGTGAAAATTCCGCCTACGGACGTTAGCTTAAGTTTTCTGGTCTACACGTTCTTTGTCGTTTTTATGTGGATTATAGAGTAGTGACTTTTGGAACTTGTTGTCGGCGATTTTGTGCTTAGGTTATTGACGGTGCCATTGGGCATCATCGCCTGAGCGCATGGTTCCGACAACGAGTCTTCTGACTCACGAAAGGTCAAGCATATAAACCAAAGTAATGGATAAGCCAGCACTTGCTTAAAAATATATACATGCTAGAACTAGTTCTTAAGTAGAAGGTCATACACCATTGTTTTCCGCCTTAAGTTAACACATAGTTTTTTATGCATACACATTACAGAGGAAACAAATATTGCAAGTTGTTTTTATTCCTCTGGCGCAGGCGACTTGGAAGCAACATCATCGACAGCAGGAGAGTCACCCTCGAAGTCGGCAGTGTTGATGGAATCGGAGGAGCTTTGGCCTTTGTCTTCAATGGTTTTCGAGAGGACAAAGACATTAACGTCGACCAATTCGGCGACTCTGGTGTCATAATCCGCGAGCGACGCCAAGATAGATTCGTGATTTATCTTTTGGCCTTCATCGTCTACGTCGGGGATACCGGAGGTTACTGTGTCGATGTCGGCATTCTCGTAGTGTGCCTTCACCATTTACAATGCCATCCTGGTGCCGGACCGTGCACATGAAGCTTTACAGCTTGAGACACACTCAGGGCCTCGACGCAGGATCTCCGAGAACTTCGCCACAAAGTCCGATGCCTTGATGTTATCTAGAGGGACTTGGCTATCTCTTTGGTTTGCGCGATGGCGGTGTTGACAAAGTTGCCGGCAAGGACCATGCATTCCTTTGGCAGAGGAGGCGACCGGATTAAACCCATAGGAGCTGCACAATTCCGACAAAGGAGCGCATGAGTTCAAAAGTTCAGAGTATCTAGACTACAGAAATCCAAGGCGGAGAAATCACTTACTAAAGATGCTAGCCTCAGCCTTCCAGAGAGTCTCCACCATGGAGTCACGTTCTTGTTGGAGGATCTTATACGCTTCATAATGGCATTGATTTTGCTCATCGGCAGCTTTCTTCTGATCTTTTAAGATCACGATTTCCTCCTTCAAGAGGTTCATATCCTCGTTGGCGGAGTCCTGTCGGGCTTTCATCGAGTCTTCATGCATTTTCAGCATCTCCTCCCTCTCCTTCTTAAGGATCTTATTTTTGCTATCCAGCTGTTGAATGTGCTTGGATTGCTCGACAATATCCTTAGCCTTGGAAATGGTTTCTGCAAGTCGGAGAAAGAAAATTACACAGTGAGTACTCGGAGAATACACAAGATCAAGTCGGAATACGAAAAAGAAAGGAAAAACAGACACTTGCTCTTGATGATTTGTTCCTTCAAGAAGACAGTTTTAACCTTTTCAGCTTCCAGGTCCGCGCGCATCTTCTGGTACTTGTCATTGGCCATGCCCCTCCGAGCATTCTCATTTTGTGGAAAGGAAAAAGTTAAACATTGTTTGGTCTACTTGGAGCATCTAGCTGGAAAATTTCCACCTAGACGCTCGGGGGCTACAGCGAGAGTTTTTAACTTAGCAATATGCTTAGTCTTTCTTTAAGCATCTTGTCGGAACTAATTCAGTTTTCAATTAGAATCTTGGGGGCTACAGTGTGAAGTTTTTTAACTCAGATGTATGCTTAGTTTCTCTTTAAGCATCTAGTCAGAACTAATTCAGTTACAACTAGAAGCTTGGGGGCTACAGTATCGAAATTTATAAACACTGTGTATGCTACTCTTAAAGCATCTAGTCGAAATAATTCATTCAAACTACATGCTTGGGGGCTACAGTGAGAAGTTTTCTAGCCTAGTCACTCTTAGAGCATTTAAACACAAATACCTATGGTTTTCCGTCTAAATCCTTGGGGGCTACAATGGTATACTCATATAAAATGCAAAAGGCAAATAAAAATTACAAGTGCAATGATCTTAAGGTTAGTAGCACTCTCAGCCAACAACTTGCCGAAGGATACACTGTTTCCTTGCAAGATTTCTTCTTGCCGGAGAAGCTCTTAGAGACCATACGTTGGAGATGTCAGCGCCGCACCAGGAACCAGAGAGGTGCTACTCGGCGTAAGTGCCGGGTAGACTATCTTTGGGAACTCTATGGTCTTCCTAGGGGCGAGGGCACCGCCTTCGGCAGATGTACCACCTTCCACCACCGCCTTACCGCTACCCATGGCATCCTTAGCTGGAGCTTCAGCCATTTGGTGTGCGGCACTCTCCTGCGTCGCCTGTTTGCCGACAACAGCAAGCTCTATGGAGGCGCCTGAGTCCACTTCCATGGCGGAAGGGCCAGATGCTTCTTTAGCTTGAGAGCTTGTCAGAGCGAATGAAGGCTGGACGATGGGAGTGACAGGGGCGATGGCGGGAGATACGTCGCGATGCAGCATATCCTTTATGGTTTTAGAAGCCCCCAAAGTTTTGGAGGTCTTCTTCAAGCTGGTTGTGGCTTTCTTTCTGAAATGTGCAAAATGCATAAGTACAGGAATAAGACAGACAATGGACAATGTCAGAGCGAAAGAAGCTTACACAAGAGGGGGAGATTTGGCAAAAGGGATCCCTGTAACCTTTTTTCTGCCTCCAGGGCGGCGGTAGTCTTCCTGGAGGCTCCACCCTCCGTCTTTTTCTTCTTGCCTCCGTCGGCAGCGTCAGAGGTGGAGATCTTCCGCTTTCGCGCCAACGGAGCATCCTCGTCGGACACGACGGTGACTTCCTTCATCTTTGGATCATAGATTTGAGGATCCATGCTGTCCTCATCTATATCGCTGAGCTGTTAAGTGAAGAACCACCGTGTTAGATGAGATGGTAATGGCTAGACGGAAGAATTGGAGTATATGTCATACACGGAAAATAAGCAGTTACCTTTGGGCACTTGCCCTCTACGAACATGTCGTAGGTGATGGTGAAGCCACGCTTCCTATCCTTCACCTTGACGATGTCCTTGAGGCGAATTTTGACGGAGTCGCTCGAGAAATTGTCCTCGGAGATGCGGAGACTATCCCTTCTATCGTTGGAATACTCGTGCATCAGCTTCAAGCAGTGCTGCAGAGGCTGGATCTGCCTGATGAACCAGCACATGGGCAGGTACAATCCGGTTAGACCCGTCTCTACAAACCACTCTATCCAACTTATAGCGCGGGAAGCGTCGATGTCGAAGGGAAGGGAGGCCTGGGATCTCCATGTCGAGGCTTCGGTGGCTGCTCCATCGACAAAGTCTGGGTACGTGACTTCTCGGCCAGCCAGAGGGATATCTGGGCCGTAGAAGTACGTCCGCTGCTAGTTCTTGCAGGACTCGTGACCGACGATGTTGGGGAAGCGCCGACCAGGCTGGATCTTAAAACTAATGGTTCCACAATTTCTAAGCTCGTCCTTCCCGGCTCCGGCTTCGCGCTTTACGGTAAAGAAGTATATAAAGAGATCTAGCCTAGGCCTAATCCCTAAATAACCCTCGCAGAGATCCGCGTAGTTGCTGAGCGCTAAGATGCTATTGGGGGAGAGGTTCTGTGGCTGTACTCGGTAATGATTCAGGACAACAAGGAAAAAGTTGGAGATGGGTAGGGAGATGCCGCGTACCATCTACTCTTTGAGGTACACATTTTCTCTGGCTTGGGGAGAAGGTGTGACCTCGCAGGCCGGCGCCGCCCGCCAGGCGATCCCCTCCGTCGCGGGGAGGTAGCCCTCATTGATCAGTTCTTTGATGTCGCGGTCCATGATATCCGAACCGCGCCAGTCGCCCTTATGCGAGTCCTACTCCTCCTCTAGCAGCTCCAGCACCGCTGGATTATGGTCGCCGCCGGTGGCCTCGACCACCGTAGACCTGGGGATGACCAGGCCCTCTGGGGGCACGACGACGGAGCTCGCCGGCTTCGCCACGACTTCGCCCGACGCTGCCATCAAAGGGGAGGAGCTGCTGCTAGCCATTGGGTGTGTTCAACAGTGACTGGGAAAGTTTGGAGATCTAGGGTTTTTCGCATGTTGCGTGGAGAGCTCGAGGAGGCGCTCGCTGGAGGAAGAAGACGATGCAGGGGAGAATGAGGTGAAAAAGTAAATTTTCCGCCGCAGTTACTATTTATGGTCTCCGACATCAAGATTCGTGCAGCTTGATCGAATGGTTGCTGCGTAGACGACATGTGCGGAGACATACGTGGAAATTTCGCCACGTACCAACCGTCGCCGCCAACGGTTCATATCGCTCGCGGGGGAAAAGTGGGCATGATTGCGTTCTCTGCATGTGTGAGTTACGAGGCGTTGTTGACCTATGTATACGTCGCTCTAGATGTCATAGGTAGATGAACCATCACATCGGAAGATTTGACATGGAAGGATCTGGTCCGGCTACAGAAAAGTATGATAGAAGATTCAGCAATTCTCCGACTTACGGATTGAAGACGGAGAAAACCTTGCAGGGTTCTTTGGGAGGACTACAAGATGTTGCTTGACGATTTGTCGACATTCATCTAGACGGAGCATTCAACATGAAGAGGCAAGACGGCGCAAGATCTCGGAGTTCTCTGGGGGCTACTGTTGGGGATATGCTATATGGGTATCCTCATAGCATGTCTCTTATCCGGATAACCCGGGTGGCCCACAGTTGGTAGCATGGCCCATGGCCTGCTGGGAGGCCCAGTTAGATGGATCCAAAAGGGAGGCCCATGCCGGATAAAGGAAGGCTACGAAGGAGTCACTGACGTACTCGGAGCCTTGGAGTGCAAGACACGCTAGACTAGTAATAGACCGTGTAGGACTCTGTAACCTGTCCGGCTAGGACTTTTCCCTGTAACCCTAGGACCTGACAACTATATAAGTCAGGCCTATGGGAGCCTTTAGGGCACGATCATAGACAACTACACATAACCTCGCATAGCGAACCAATCTCTGTAACTCGGCGTATTGCCATTATAATGATTTATAGGAGGAGTAGGATTCCGCCACCGTTGTGGGATCTGAAACTAGGTAAGCTGTGTTACCTCGTACCCGTCAACCGTCTTCCTTCCACCACGTCTCTAAACACGCATGTGAGGACCCCTCCATGGCGTACTCGTCGGCAATACCACGACACTGTGGGTCTCTGATGTCTCGCCTTGACTCTTTGACAAATATCACACTTGGATATGTAGCTTCCAATTTCTCTCTTCATCTTATGCCACCAAAATTGCTCCTTCAAATCTCGATACATCTTCTTTACTTTGGGGTGGATAGAATAAAGGGTATCATGTGCTTCTTTCAAAATAGCTTGCTTCAATTCTGAGTCTGCTGGCACACAGATACGTCCTTTGTACCACATAACTCCTTATTCATCTTCGGTGAATCCGGGTACTTTTCCTATACCGATGTGACGTTTGATTCTGTCGATACCAGCATTTCCTTTCTGAGCCTCCTTGATCCGACTGATCAAAGTGGGTTGAAGTTCTATGCTAGCCAAAAATCTTTCACTTACTAGCTCCATTCTGAAATCCTCCATCTCCTTGTGCAAACTTGGTTGCTCCTTCAGAATCATGGAATTTAAGCGACACGACAATCTGCTAAGGGCATCTGCTACCACATTGGCTTTACCGGGGTGATAGTGAATCTCCAAATCATAATCCTTGATTAGCTCTATCCATCTACTTTGCCTCATATTCAGCTCCTTCTGAGTGAAGATATACTTCAGGCTCTTGTGATCCGAATAAACTTCACAACGGTTACCCATAAGGTAATGCCGCCATGTCTTCAGGGCTAGAACTACGGCTGATAGTTCAAGGTCATGGGTAGGATAATTATGCGCATGTTGCTTTAGTTGTCGGGATAGATAAGATATAAGTTTGCCTTCTTGCACAAGCACACATACGAGACCGATCTTGGATGCGTCACAATACACATCAAAAGGCTTTGTGATATCCGACATGATCAAGATTGGGGCTGATATCAATCTCTTCTTGAGTTCTTGAAAACTCGCTTCACATTTGTCCGTCCATTCGAATTTCTTGTACTTCTTCAATAATTGGGTCATGGGTCTTGCGATGCTCGAGAATACTTCTACGAACTTGCGGTAATATCCCGCTAATCCGAGAAATGCACGAACTTGGGTTTGAGTGGTCGGGGCTTGCCATTCTTCAACATCCTTAACCTTGGCGGGGTCAATAGAAATTCCTCCGGCTGATACTATATGTCCGAGGAATCCTACCTCCTGTAACCAGAATTCACATTTGCTAAACTTGGCATACAACCGATGATCTCTAAGGGTTCCAAGGATGGTCCTCAGGTGTAGATCATGTTCTTCTTCTGATTTGGAATAGATCAGAATGTCATCGATGAAAACAACGACAACCTTATCCAGGAAGTCCATAAAAATCTTATTCATGAGATTCATGAAATAAGCGGGGGCATTGGTTAATCCAAAAGACATGACAGTGTACTCATACAGTCCATATCTGGTGGTAAAGGCGGTCTTTGGAATATCCTCTACGCGAATTTTGAGTTGATGATAACCAGTTCTAAGATTAATCTTAGAAAACACTTTGGCATCAGTCAACTGGTCAAATAGGTCTTATATCTTCGGTAGTGGGTACTTGTTCTTGATGGTGACATCATTCAGCTTCCGATAATATGTACATAAATGGTTTCCCCCATCTTTCTTGTCCACAAATAAAACAGGTGATCTCCATGGCGACGCACTTGGTTGAATCAATCATATCTCTAGCATAGCATCCAGTTGTTTCTTTAGATCCACTAATTCAGACGGGTTCATACTATATGGTCTCTGGGCTATGGGTCCGGTTCTAGGGATTAGTTCAATGATAAACTCGATATCCCGATCTGGGGGCATACCGGGCAAAACATCTGGAAGTACATCCGGGTATTCATAGACTATTCTGACTTGGTCAATGGTTGGTTGGGCTAGACTCTTGTTGCACTTGAATTGACGGGGAAAGGTTTCAAATACATGTTCTACTGATATTCCGGCTGTACTGGTCATGGTTATGGCTTTCTTGGCACAGTCGATTAATCCTTTATGTTTCGACATCCAATCCATCCCTAGTAGTACTTCCAAACCTTTAGTTCCAAGTACTATTAGATTAGCATAAAAATCTATGCCATGGATTCGGATATGTACGTCCTTTCAAATTTGTCTAGCTTTGGTGGTTGAACTAGGTATTTTAACTATCATAACATGCTTCAATTTTGTTGGTTGAATCTTACTAGTGCATGCAAATTCTTCGGTAACAAACGAGTGCGATGCTCCAGAATCAAACAACACTCTTGCAAGTACTAAGTTAACAAAAAACATACCCATCACGACATCTGGCGCTTCCTGTGCTTCTTCGGCATTCATGAGAAACAGGCGGCTGTTGCGGTTGAGTGAATTCCCTGGGGCAAATCTTCTTCCAGGATGAACACGACGCTGCTGCTGAGCTGGGGCATTCACATTGGGGGCTGCGGCAATCTTCATGGGGCACTCATTGGAATAGTGACCCTTGGTTCCACATTCATAACAAGTCACTTGGGACTTTTCCTTTGCTGCAACAAGCGCAACATTGCTTCCAGTCCTTGGGGCAGTGTTGGTGTTGTTGGCGACATTGTTGTTGTTGAACTTGGGCGGTGCACGATTGAAATTGCTATGGTTACTGGGGTTGTTGTTGTGGTTTCCTCTGGGCCATGGGTTTCCATGGTTGGGATAGGTCAGACGGTTCATCGGGGGTCTATTGGTTCTTGGGGCAAATCCTGGAGATGGATTGGGGCAATACTTTGGGGTATGGTGGGTTCCTGGTTGATTCATCATTCAACGCTTGCTGTTCTCATTGGCTTGGTTGATCTTGCCTTCCATCTGAATGGCGGAATCCACTAAGGCTTCAATGTCAGCAAATGGAATGTTGACTAACACTGTCTGCATCTCATCATGCAGGCCATTCAGTAATCTCTCCTTCTTCTTAGCTTTAGTGTCAATCTCATCCGATGCATACCTAGCCAATGACAAAAATTTGTCACGGTACTCAACTACTGTCATCCTCCCTTGCTTTAGTTCTCTTAATTCATCTCTCATCCTCTTGATCAAACCCGGTGGCACATGGGTTCTGCTAAACTTAAGTTTGAATTCAACCCAAGTCATCATCTGTCCTCCATTCATGGCGCGGACGCTATTACACCAGGCTCTTGCATCTCTGGCCAGATAGTGGGTGGCAAACAGTACTTTCTCGTTGTCTTCCACTCCTGCAACTTCTAAGTTGTTCTCCATGGTTTGCAGCCAATCATCTGCATCTAGGGGCTCTTCAGACTTAGTAAAAATGGGTGGATTGGTGTTCTAGAAATTCTTGAGCTTTGATCCATGGTTGTCCTGGTTTCCATGGCCTTGGTTGTTGTTGGCCATCTGAGCTATGTGCTGAAGGGTGGCTAAGTTGGCTTGACATTCGGCTCTTTTAGCTTCATGGTTAGAAACCAACATTTACAAGATCTGCAACATTGGGTCCAGGGATGAACTGCTTCCTCTGTGAGGCATCTGAAGATTGAGATAGATCATGAGAAAAGAGGGAAATTTTCTAAGGTTCAGGGTTTTCTTTTGGGAAAAGTTTTTGAAGTTTGACTCAGATTTCTCTAGCAACTTGCTTTTCATTCATAACACACCATATAAACACACGCCACAACAAGGAAAAACAGATGGTTTTAAGAACCATTCTGTGAAACTAAGATAAAGTGGGACCGGATACAACTTCACTAACGCTAGTGCTCAAGTGCTACTACTCCTCGAAATCGGTGTCCTCATCATCCTCCTCCTCATCATCATCAATGAAGGCGAAGTCACACTCATCAGTGAAGAAGTCCATGGCTTGATCCTCCATAAAGTCATCATCATCACCGAGGTAAGAGTAGGGGTCTCCACGAAGGTCTTCTCCTGCATTCTCCCTATCCTCAAGCTGCATGTCTCTCTCGTGGATGGTCTCCTCCAAATCTGTGATCCTGTGACGAAGACAAGCAATGATGCGCTCCTTCTTGTCAAGCTGGAGGCGACGATACTGGCGATCCTTCACCAGCATGGCAATGGTCTGGTCCTTCTTGACTGCGATGGCATAGTTGTGGTTGGCGTAGGAGCGGGCATTGTCCAACTCCTTCTGTCGGGTCATACATCATGAAGCTGAGGTGGTCCACTTGATTTGTCGTGGGAATGACCACGGCAGATCTGCTGTCAGTGAGTAGTAGAAACGAAGGGCAAGGCGGCCGACCATCTGCGGTGCGAGATGAGGGCAAAGACACGGGGTTTTACGAGTTCGGCCCCGAGGGTAAAGACCTACTCTGCTAGATTGTATTATGGAGGTGTTCTGATTGGGCGAACTCGGCGACTAGGCGGCGAGTTGCTTGGGTGTATGAGGAACGTATCTACTCACCCCTTAGGGAGGTTTATATAGGCTTACCTCCCTAGGGTTTACATATCTCAACCGATTCGGTTACAACTTTGTCAATCGTTTAACTTTCGACCATTGGGCCTATCTACTACTTTGGGCCTTGACCTCCGATCGCTGGTACCTGATGGGCTTTGATCCATTCGCCGCTCAGGCCCACTCGCCAGCCCCTTGGGCGATCGGAACGTCCCCGAGGATACCCCAAGAGGCATATCCCCATCGAGTCCCCGAGGCCGTCGTTGATTAGGCTCGGGTGGCTGCAGCCGGGTATACGGCTTCAAGTTGGCATCCAAATAATCGTGCGGCTCCTCGCGAAGGAAAAAATCCGGCGAACCGAGTTGCGTCTTGGGTGAATCGAACCAACGGGTCGACCTCGGCGAGTAACTCAATGAGCCGGTGGCGGAGGCGGACCGTCGCGTGGTCAAACTAGCCGTTAAGGTAACTTAACGGTAACTTTCGGCGTAATCATCGCGCGGTAACGGCCCCCTAATTTGGCGGGCAGCTTTCGCTATATAAGAGGAATGGTAGGCTATCGGAAAGCCAACCGCCCACCATTTCTTCCGAGTACGCACATCTTTCGCCCGTTGATCTCGCGATCTGACCGACCCGCAATCCTCCGACCTCCAAGCAAATCCTCAGCCATGGCCTTCTCCACCGAACCTTGGGGTAGATCCAAGTGCACCAGAGAATCGCCTCCTTCGAGGAGGCCGGAATCCTGCGGCCGTCTGGCGAATCCTCGCCGGAGAAACGACCAACCCGCGAGAGAGTTCATCTGCTTCACTAGTCACCTCGGCGGGCTTAGGGTTTCCCACTTCTGTTCTTCCGCGCTTCGGCTTACTACGGATCCAGCCCTCGGATCTGGGTCCCCATAGTATCGGCAGCTCGCCATCTTTGTGGCGTCATGAAAGTGTTACTTGGCCGCCCTATTTTCCCTTGTGGCAAGATCTGTTCCACAGACGGATCAGCCGCGAGGAAGCGGGCCCAATGCTAGCCGCGCGGCCTAACCTTCCAACTCAAATCCAAAGCCTCCTTCTTCGACCGATGCCCGGCCAAAGCAAGCGATCGGAAAGTCTTGGTTTTATGTGACCGAGGCGACCCAAGGCGGCGGCGATCCCGGTACTCGCCAACCGTTCCGAGCCATGCAATCTCCAGTCATCAAGCTCCGACGACCAAAGGATGGTTGTTGACGAGATGCTCCGCACCATTCGTGGTGCAAGAAGAAGGCTCAGACGGTGAACCTGCACAACCGTTGGCTTGGGCGGCTTGTTCCGCCGCCTAACGCGAGCACTATATGTACCAAGACACGGGCGAGAAGACTCGACGAAGGCCTGCCTCGCCGAGTGGAAGCTGGAGGACTACCTCCTGGCGTCAAGAGGATCACCCAGCGGCATACACGGATGCGCAGCGGCTCCTCCATACACGCTAAGCGTCCGCCCAACGGTAATAATTTGATCTTGTTCGCAGTCGCGGTAATTCTAACTTTGTTCCATGCTCAACGCAGCTATTTCAAGTAGTGGAAGGGTGGCTACCACCCGCCGATGACGAGAGCTCCGGGCCATCCGCCCAGGACACAAGCGAGTCGCCTCCCGCCAAGGGTAATGAGGACGATGAGGACGAATCAAGAGGAGATCGCCCATCGGTCCGAAGACCCTGGCAACGTCGTATGAACTCGAGGCGAAAGAGCCTCGGCGTCATGACGATGACGAGGAACTCCCGGAGACCACCTCGCCCGTCAAGCCACTCCAGAAGAAGAAGAAGGAGAAAGAGGCGAGGGCCCCACGAGGAGGAGGACAGCCGGCCAAGATGGCCTCACCGCCGGCGCCGAAGCTCCGATGCCCACAGCTCGGCGGGCGGCCCGGCAACAACACAACCGCTAGATGCGCCATCCATGGAGGCACCGCTGGCCTCGATGCCTCCGCCCTTCGCGCCGGTCTCCGGGCTAGGGAAGGCTCCAGCTGAGGCGACTTCGCCCCGCAAAGGGGTCCCGAGCGTGGCGGTCTCACCTCGCAAGGAGGCTCCGGTTGCGGCAGCTCCTCGCAAGGAGGCCTCCGCCGAAGGCGCCCCGGAGGCGCCAACCGCTACCTCAACATCAAAGAAACCGTCCGTATCCTAGGCCCCTGGCGTCCTGGAACTGGGGCTCAGTCGCCGGTTGGGTCCCGAGCTGGAGAAACCGGCCGGCCTTCGCACAGGGCTGCGTTTCATTCCAGTCGCCAAGTGAGTGTACTCGGCTTTCGCCTTTCTCTCTTAGTATTTTGAATGTTTTTCCTGAATTGTCTCGATGCGTAGGACCGGAGTGAAGAAGATGGGCCACCCGACGGTGGCCACGGTGCCCTCCGCCACTAGCGAGGAGGACCCTTCCCGTAAGAGGAAGGTGGACGAGGTCGCCGCTTCCACGGAAGGCAGCAAGAAGGCCAAGGCGACATCGCCATCGCTCTCGACGACACGGCGTCGCAAGGCCGGGCCTGGCTGTGGAAGCGACGCGTCCACGAAGGAGGCATTTCGCTGTTTAGACCGAAGAAGCGAGCTCCTTTGGGGCGGGTACATCGCTACCTTCCCCGCTTCATGACCAAGGCGGCCACGGCGAGTGAGGCTGCGACTCGAACCCGCTCCGCAGACCGCCGACGCTGAGATTGACCAACGTCGCGGGCACACACGGCGCTTGCGTCCGTGGACGCGCAATCGCACGGCATGCTTGGCGCGGCCATCCAGGTACCTCCAGTCCCCGAGGATCAGGTCGGTGCTTTGCAGCGGCCTGATTTTTTATAGTTACTTGTTTTGTGCGTTCAAGTCCAGTCCCCGAGTGCGCACTCGCTAAATTGTAGCGGGTGGGCACTGAGTGATTTTCGAGCCGCCAGTCCCCGAGTGCGCACCCGCTAAATTGTAGCGGGTGGGCACTGAGTGATTTCCGAGCCGTTAGTCCCCGAGTGCACACCCGCTAAATTGTAGCGGGTGGGCACTGAGTGATTTTCGAGCCGCCAGTCCCCGAGTGCGCACCCGCTAAATTGTAGCGGGTGGGCACTGAGTTGTTTTTCGTGTGTACTGACTTTGAAAATTTGCAGGGTTTACAACTGGAGTCGGCAGAGCGATTGGCTGCGAAGCAGCGTGCTGAGAAGGAGTTGGGCACTCTCCAAGAAGTAAACAAGGAGCTTGAGTAATTGCTGCGCAGAGGTGGCTCGCCAGAGCTTGTCCTCCTGGCGAGCCGACGGCGGCGAGATCTGCGTTAATCGCTGAGCAAAGGATCGCCGACCTCGGCGCGAATCGGAGGCGAAAGAAGAAGCGAAGCTCGTGAGCAGGCGAGCTAAGGCCGCCGTTGCTGCCGGAAGAAGACCGGAAGGTGTCGGAAGCCCTCATCGTTGGGCTTCGGGACGATAAAACATCGCTTCAAAGCTTCATCACGGGCCCGCTGCTCGCGGTGAGTGCGTCTTTCCAGTCTTGTAGTTATATTGTTTGTGGTTTCCGTGGTGCTCACAACTGTTTCCGTCTAGCAGGCCATGTGATTGGTAGCCATGAAGAAGCGAGTTCTCTTGATGCGAGGGAGTGCGTGAGCATGCTCGTCGACTCGGCGACGCTGTCGGCGGCTTGCATCCGCGCCTACCTTCAAGAGATGTCGCCCACGGAGGTTATTCCCAGTGACCTCGTTGAGGTGTGGGAGTACTTGGAGAAGGCGCCAGCGGTCGTGGAGTTCATGACGCGGTCGGCGTTTCGACGTGGAGTGTCCACGGCTCTGAGCCTGGGACTCGCCCACTTCCCCGAAGACTTCGACCTCGACGATGTGACGAGTGGTTATCCTTCATCGTCTGGCGCGGTGGATCTGTCTGAAGTTCTTAAGCTGCAGGAACGTGCCGCCGTGTACTCGGAGCGTGTTTGGGCGATGGGCGACCTTCTTCCGTACCAGGAAACGGTCGTCGCGCCGAACGACCCCGAGCCGCCGCATCGCGACTTCAAGGTCGAGCAGCCCTTCCGCGCGGCGATGGCGGGCGAGCTAACGACTTATCCATCGAACCCGTACACTGCATTCATCCGGAAGCGCCGGACACTGCATCATCGCCGGCTCGCGGAATAGTGTTAATAGCGCCGAGTAGGCATATTTTGTAATGTAAGACAATGCGATATGCGATTGAATGGAACGTTGTGTTCATTTTGCTATTTGTTTGCGTGTTTTGATTGATTTTGGGTGAGTCCCCGAGCGTCCGCCTTTTGCGGGTTCACCTTAGATATGATGTTTTGTTGTTTATCATGTGTGTTGTTGGTTGAGTCGACTCTCCCGAGCTCGGAGAGCCGCCGCAAGGCGACTCCCTCGAGTGCTCAGATTTACCGCTTTTCCAGACGAACGGGCCGGGTGGCCGAGTCCCCGTGGTACTTGGTAGTTCAAGGCGCGACTCGAGGGTGGTTGAGGACCGAGCGTTGGTGTGAGCGCGTCCCCGCCCGCCCGTGGGTCATCGCGTGGCGAGTCTGGCACGCCTCTTACTTGGCGTTTTCGTCCGATCGAGGCGAACTGGTATCCAGCCCCGGCGTGGTACTTAGCCGCTCGAGTCGCTATGCCGAGGATGCGGAGGACCAGGGTCGCTGGGAAGCGAGGATGATGTCTTGGTTCAGAAACCAGTCGAGCTAGGCGACTCGATGGGGCTCCGGATTGGCGTCTTTTCGTGGACGATGCAAGACCTGAATGACTCGGTTCTTACATCGCACTACTTAGCCGCGTGCCGCTGTACCAAGGGTTGACTTCGTATTTTAGCATGACGCTGTTATTTACGAAAGCGAGTGGCACAAGGCATGGAGAGTAGACGAATTGCAAGAACTGCTTTTTATTCATAGCGACCGGAGAGTACATATGTGGGGTTCTAGGTATAGAACTTCCGGAGGAGATTTACATTCCACGACCGCTGACGTCGAGTTCACCGCCCCGCGGACGCCGACGAGGTAGTAGGCGTCGTTTAGCACGCTACCGATAGCGAACGGGCCTTCCCACGGAGGGAGAGCTTATGCATGCCCTTCTTGTCCCGGATGAGGCGTAACACCAAGTCGCCTTCCGAAGGTGCGGGTTTTCACCCGTCGCTGTGGTAGCGACGGAGCCCTTGCCGATAGATAGCGGTGCGCGAGGTCGGGCGCTGGTCGAGTTGGTCGAGCCCATCTTGGCGGCCAGTGCTTCGCGACCTCCGTATAGTGGACGATCCGCGAGAGTCGTGTTCGAGGTCGGTTGGCATGACAGCTTCAGCGCCAGTAGACCATGAAGAAGGGGTGAATCCGTCGACCTGACCGAGGTGCGGATTCCCGGATGACGGAGGGAAGCTCTTCGACCCAGCATCCAGCGTGCGCCGAGTGGTACTTGGAGTCGCGCTTCAGGCCGTGGAGGATGCTTTGGTTGGCTCGTTCCGCTGGCCGTTGGATTCCGGTGCGATCGACGCGAGGTCGAGCCGATGTGGTGCTCTCGCAGAACTCGACCATTGCTCCCTTGGCGAAGTTTGTGCCGTTGTCCGTGATGATGCTGTTGGGGAAACCGTAGCGGTATATGAGCTCGCGTAGGAACTTAGTGGCGATCTTCTGTCGCATTTCGGACTTGGCTTCTACCCACTTTGTGAATTTGTCGACGGCGACCAGCGGTGGGTGTAGCGGAGGGGCCTTCTTGAAGGGCCTACCATGTCCATGCCCCACACGGCGAATGGCGGTGATGGGGATTGTTTTGGCCGAACTTGAACGTGCGTCGGTTGGCGTGCCGGCACCGCGCATCGCTGGACGATATCGATAGCGTCGGCATGTGCGGTGGGCAGAGAAGCCGTGTCGCATGGCTTTGGCGACTAGGGGCGCGCGGCGGCGTGGTGGCATGATCGCTGAGTGGATGTCGTGTAGATTTTGCGTCCTTCAGCCGGTTGGACGCAGCGTTGGAACACGCCGGTGACGCTGCGCTTGTGTAGCTCGACGTCGATGATGGTGTAGGACTTGCATCGGCGAGCGATCATTCTAGCGCTTGTCTCGTCTGCGGGCAGGTTACTGTCTCGGTAGCGATGTAGGGCTTGGTCGGTCGTGCCTCGGTGACGAGCGACCAAGGTTGCCTCTGGTTGGAGCGGGACTCCAATGTCGATCTCCTTCGGGGGGGAGACTGACGGCGTGAAGATGGTGTCGAGGAACAAGCAGGCAGGTGGTGCAAGTCGAGCCGACCCGATGCGAGAGAGGGCGTCGGCCTCCTCGGTTTTCCTCCTCTCGATCCACTCGACAGAGTAGCCGGTGCAGTGGCCTCACACATTCTCCAACTCTTGGCGGTATGCGGCCATGGTAGGGGAGACGGCGTCGCAGGTGCCGACGACTTGACCCGCAACGAGGTCGGAGTCTCCGTAGCATCGAAGGCGATTGACGCTCATCTCCTTTGCGGCTCGCATGCCGTGGAGTAGGGCCTCGTATTCGGCCATGTTGTTGGTGCAGGGCGTGAATTCGAGGCGGAGGATGTAGCGGAGCTTGTCGCCTTTGGTGAGGTCGGCACTATCCCGCTCTGCGCCGTCCGCGTTCTTGGACCCGTCAAGTGCAGGCTCCGGTAATGGAGGTACGGCGGCTTCTCTGGGCTGGGCCTCCTCCGGCGAAGTCGGCGAGTGCGGTCTGCGACTTAATCGCCTGCGTGCTTCAGATTTAATGTTGTGGACGCGATCTCGACGGCCCACTTGGCGACCCGGTCGCCTCGCGATTGCGGATGATGTCTTGTAGTGGAGCTGAGGAGACGACCGTGATGGGGTGCTCACGGAAGTAGTGCGGCAGCGCCGCGAGCTCAAGACCGCGTATACCAGCTTTTTGCTGTGGGTATCATTGGCGACTCGGTTAGGGCC
This sequence comes from Avena longiglumis, assembly GCA_030063025.1. Taxonomy (NCBI): domain Eukaryota; kingdom Viridiplantae; phylum Streptophyta; class Magnoliopsida; order Poales; family Poaceae; genus Avena; species Avena longiglumis. Next base: position 445,265,433 of record CP125974.1, on the reverse strand, counting down.
TCGCTGATGTAGTATACCGGCCGCTGGACTGGGCGCTCTTTTCCTTCCTCTGGTCGTTCGACGACCATTACAGCGCTGACGACGCGCTCGGACGCCGCGACGTAAACCAGCATGGGCTCCTTGTCGACGGGTGCAGCGAGTAGTGGAGCAGCGAGTAGCACCTTTTTGAGGTCGCGGAGCGCGTCGTCCGCCTCCTTGTCCCACTGGAAGGTGGGATTCTTGCGCATCAGGCGGTATAGGGGCATCGCCTTTTCAAAGGGGATGAAGCGGCAGAGCCGCTACACGCCAGCCACGGGCGTCGCGAGCACTCGGGTTTGCCGAGCAGGCGATCGTGTCGATCTTCGTTGGGTTTGCCTCGATCCCTCGTTTGGAGCAGCGTACCCTAGTAATTGCCCGGGTACCGAAGGTGCACTTGCTGGGTTGAGCTTTATCTTGTACCTCCGCAGGTTGGCGAAGGTCTCTGCGAGGTCGGCGAGTAGGTCGCCTTGGCGGCGGATTTACGACCACGTCGTCAATGACGTGGATGTTGCGGCCAATTTGGCTCGCGAGGCATTCTTGCATGCACCGCTGATACGTTGCTCCGGCGTTCTTGAGGCCGAAGGTCATGGCGGTGTAGCGAAGGCTCGAATGGCGTGATGAACGCCGTCTTCTCCTCGCCTCGACAGCCATTTTGATCTGGTTATACCCGGAGTAGGCGTCGAGGAAACAACGACTCGAGCCAGCGGTGGAGTCGATTATCTGATCGATCCGCGGAGGACGAACTGCTCCTTTGGGCGGTAGCTTCAGGTTTGTGTAGTCGATACACATTCTCCGGTCCCGTTCTTCTTCTCGACCAGGACTGGTTTGCCACCACTTGGAGTATTTAATTGTCCGGATGAAGCCGGCGAGTAGACGCTGCACTTCCTCGGCGATTGCCGGGCGTTCTTCGTTGAATGGCGTAGCATCGCTTGACCGCACTTTGGGTCGGCGTTTAATTTGTGCTCGGAGCTCCCTAGGGACACCGTGCATGTCGGAGGGTTTCCATGCGAAGATGTCCCTGTTCTCACGGAGGAACTCGATGAGCGCCTTCCTATGCTGGGCTCATGCCTGTCGATCGTCACCGTCTGCTGGGGTCGCTGGGACCAGCTCGGCCAGTCGGTGTGCGTCGTGGCCTCAAAGGTTGAGGTGTTTGTGCCCTCTGAGTTGGGCTTCTTGAGTATTGTGGGGTCGTCATTGTTGACCCCGCTCGCGTATTTGGCGAGCTCATCGGCGTGACTAGCTTCCGCCGCGATGACGGCTTCGGCAAGTTCGGCTCCTTTGGCCTCGCATTCGGCCATGTCGGTCGCCGTTAATGGTGATGACGCGCCGCGGCCGGGAGCTTCATCGCGTTGTACGCGTAATGGGGTGCCGCCATGAATTTGGCGAACGCCTGGCGCCCCAGGACGCAATGGTAAGGGCTGTCGAAGGGCACCAGCTCGAAGACGATCCGCTCGGTGCGGAAGTTTGCCGGAGTGCCGAAGGTGACGGGTAGCGTGACCTTGCCGATCGGGTACGCCTTCCGACCGGGGACGATGCCGTGGAACGTGGTGTGGGTTGTCTCGATCATCGACTGCGGGAGCCGCAGTCGCCTGAAGGTGTCGAGGTAGAGGATGTTGATGGAGCTGCCGCCTTCCATGAGAGTCTTGGGGAGCCGATGATCGACCTTGGGCTTGACCACCAGGGCGACTCGTCCTGGGTACTCGATGCGTGGCGAGTGGTCTTGCCGGCTCCAGGTGATAGGCTGCTCCGACCAGTTCAGGAACTGGGGGACGTCTGTCTGGGCCACCGCGTTGACGGCGACAGCGCGGGCGATGACCTTCTTCTCGCGCTTCGTGTTGAAGCCGGTGAAGGTGTGGAGCGAGCCGGCTACTTTGCCGAATTTTCCGCCATTTTGCGGGTCGTTGTCGGTGTCCTCCCGCGCGTGCCGTGCCTTCTCGATTTCCCTGAGGGTGTGGCAGTCGGCGGTGGTGTGCGTGGCGGGCTTCCCTTCCCCTGTGAAACGCACATGGTTGGTTAAGTAGGGCGGGATCGAACCTTGGCTTGTTCTTGTAGTTCCCGTCGCGTCGTTGCCCTCCGTCGCGGCGGTAGCTCTTGGGTCGCGTTGTGCGTGCCGGCATTGGCGGCAAGTCGACTTCCCATCGTTCTGGCGCTTGCACGTGAGGCGAGTGTCGCTGTAGCGTAGGTCGGTTCGGCGGCCGTCGTTACCGCCGCGTCGTTGCCCTCGGACTCGTCGTCGACGTCTTGGTTGGGATCTTCCTCGGCGTCTTGGCGATCTCGAGGAGGTCGGGGATGTTGTCGAGTGTCGGGCGTGTCGCTGAGCTTGGCGACTAGAGGCTCGTGGCGCACGAGGTCTTGAAGCAATGGATCGCGGTGTCCGGGTGGATGCCGACGCGTTGTACCAGCTCTTGCCACCGTTGGACCCGATTGCGGATCGACTCGCGGGTCCCTGGACGCGCTCGTTCAGTCCTCGATGGTGGTGGCGGGTGTAGGAGCACTCGAAGTGCTCGACGGCGTCTCGCATTTCCTCCCGAGTCGATCATCACGGGGGCGTGTTGATCCATTGCCCGCACGTCCCTCCATCATTAGTGGGAGGTAACAGGCGGCGAGTAGGTCATGTGACCCGCGATCCCCATTGCCATGAGGTATGTGTCGAGCCGGACCGCGGGGTCGTCGTATTTTCGATCTCCTTTGGCGCTTTGAAGTTGGGTGGGTATTTTTCGCCTCGGATCATTGGTCCGGCACTTGGGCCCTAGTCGATGAAGCGATCCCATAGGCTCGCCATCGCGCGAAGTAGTTAGGTGTGCCGCGAGTCGTCGGTGGCGTCGCGCCGATTTGGTTGTTGATGATGTGAGTGCGAAGGCCGATTGGCTCTCCATTAGCGGCGACGAGGTTGGTCGCCGCCCGGGATCGGGTGGAGAGTGCATTCGCGTGGTCGTCGTTGGAGCTGCGGTGGCTCTGGCGGCGGCAATTGAGGGTGTTTGCCACCGGCTGACGGCCGCTGAGGCCGCCTGCTCCGAGAGCGAGTACACTTCTGCGAGTCGGCGCCTTTTTGCTGTTCCACGGCCTTGGTAGGGCCCGACGTCTTGGATCGTAAGGCGCCGCCGTCGCCGTGATCTTTGTCGAGCGGCTCGGCCTGCCACGAGGTTGTCCATCGGGGTGGAGAACAGTGGAAGGCCGTTCGCATCTCGCTCCCGTGAGGAGACGACTATCCGCGGCTGGTCCCTGGGAGGGGTGCGGTTGGGTGGTGGTGGGGCACCCATCGCCGTTGATCCTGGCGGGGGTCGAGCGCTTCCCCCTGGTGGCGCGTTCTCGCAGATCGCGCGCTCGGCTATGCGAGCCGGGTCGTTCTCGTCGTCGAAGTTCAGGGCGCGCCCCTGAACGGTGGGGTTCAGGCGTGACCTGATCCGCTGCTGGTGGTAGCGTGACAGTTCCTGCGCTGTCACCTGCTCGAGGCGAAATTTTTCGCGCTCGGCGCCTCGCTTGCGTCGCCTCCGCCAGTTTCAGGCGGAGTTCCTCGACCTCCGTCGCCGTGGCATTAGGAGGGATCGGGGTGGAGAAAGGGTCCTCCGGCGGATCGGTGCCGGTGGCCATGTAGGTCGCGGCGTGGCGACTGGTTCCGTCGTGGAGGTCGGCGGAGTTTTCCGACCGGTCGAAGTCGAAGATCCCGAGGATGGAGGGTCCTCGAAATCTCGCGTTGGAAACTCGGCGATGGAGCCCAGACGAGGCAGCGGTGATGGATCCGCGAGTGGCGGGTCGCCGAGTCGGCGTCGTCGGTGAGGGTCGCGTCTTCCGTGGCCGCTGAGTTCTCGGCCACGTTGCTGTGGGCCGAGTCGTACTCGGTGGCGAGGCGGTGGATCGTGCGGATCTGGCTCTCGGAGAGCCGATCGCGTGGCGGCGACTCGCGCATGCGAGCCGAGGCCTCCGAGGTGATGGCGTCGGTGAAGCCGGCGAAGAGTGATCGTGCCGATGGCGGGATCACGCAGCGTGTGACGGTCGCCGCCGGGCGTAGCTGCTCGGCAAGATCTGGAGCATCGCCGATCGCTATCATGCGGCGGTGGCGACCGCCTCGTTGATGGGCAGATTGGATCTCGCCAGAACACCGGCCAGACCGGCCAGGCCCCGGTGGGCGCCAGCATCGTGGGAATGACCACGGCAGATGCCGCAATCGGCAGTAGTAGAAACGAAGGGCAAGGCGGCCAGCCATCTGCGGTGCGAGATGAGGGCAAAGACACGTGGTTTTACCTGGTTGGCCCAGGGTAAAGACCTACTCTGCTAGATTGTATTATGGAGGTGTTTATGGGCGAACTCGGCGACTAGGCGGCGAGTTGCTTGTGTATGAGGGAACGTATCTCTACTCACCCCTTAGGGAGGTTTATAGGCTTACCTCCCTAGGGTTTACATATCTCAACCGATTGATTTACAACTTTGTCAATCGTTTAACTTTCGACCACTGGGCCTATCTACTACTTTGGGCCTTGACCTCCATGCTGGTACCCTGATGGGCTTTGATCCATTCGCCGTTCTGCAGGCCCACTCGCCAGCCCTTGGGCCAGTCGGAAACGTCCCGCTGAGGATACCCCAGTAGGCATATCCCCATCATGATTCTTCAGCTCAGGGTGATATGGTGCCTCCAGTGGTTATCCACACGCCTTGGATAGAACTCAAAGTGGGTACCCTTGATCTGATTGATACTCTGCCCACAAAGATTGGCAAGAGCTTCCTGCATGGCCCTGGCAAGTCCATCTAGCCAGTTGTTCTCTCTTAAGGTAAACTGGACTCCCTCTGAAGTGGGGGCTTCAATCTTCCCTCTGAGACTTGCAACAATCAGCCATTTCAATTCTCCTCCTTCCTGATCGTTGAGCTGAGCTCCGAAGAACTCGGGGTGCGAGCGCTCTAGAAGTTCCGAAAGCTGGTCCAAGTCACGCTCAAAGATGAGGTCTCCTCCATTTCCCAACTGATAGAACTTGCTATACTTCATGTCCATCTATAAGAATATAGGATGAGTAAGTTAGTCGAGTGATCAAGTGTGTCAAATTTTATGTAAGTTTGCAAGAAGTTTGGAGTAACGTGAATTTTCATGAAAGGTTCTAAGTGGTAAGAAGGAGAATAAGTTTTCATAAACACTCACTTCCTTGGTTTTGAAACTAAGTTTTTTATTCAAAAGTCCATTCTAAACTAGGGTCTCCTATGGTCAGCATGGCTCTGATACCAACTTATCAACACCCGAATTTTTAATCCCAGATGCCTGTTATGCCATATCACAATCCCAGGATTACCATTTTTGCGAGACATAACGGATTGGATATCACAGTACATCATCCATTACAAACCATACATAAGGTCTTACAACAAATAAAGGATCTCATGATCCAGTATTAATACAATCAAGCAGCGGAATAATATAATAATAACGGTAGCGTGGGCGAGGCTCCATCTTCATGGTCACAGGAAATGCTGACGATGGGAGATGATCCTAGTTGTCGTAACCTTCCCGCGGTCCATCCTCCTGATAGTCATCTTCATAGTTTGGCCATGGGAATAGCCAGGGACAAATCCATGAGTACTCTTTAATTACTCGCAAACTAAGACTAACAAGTGAAGTGGTTTTGAGTAGGAATACTAAGCTCTAGGTTGTTGATACGCCCAATTTGCATCAGCTTTCTATATCATAATTTACCTCTATTCATTGATATTTGTCTTATTATGAGGTATTACTTATGGCTTTTCATCTGTTTATGCATGTTGGATGAATCTTGGAGGATGGACTGCCGGAGTCTGGATTTTGATGGAAAAGAAGGTGTTTCGATGAAATTTTGCGAAGATCAGAAAAATACCATAAAAATATGGAAACATATTATTTTACAAGATGACGAAGGAAGCCAGAAGGATGAGCGAAGGGAGGCCTCAGGGGGCCCACACCCTCCTAGGCGCGGGCCCACCTACCTGGCCTCCGACTCCACCCCTTCGCCTATATCTTCCCTTCGAAACCCTAAGGAGAGGGGAGCAACCACATATAGATTTCCGCCGCCTCTGGGGGCGGAAAACACCGAGAGAGAAAGATCTCTCTGGCAGACAGATTTCTGCCGAGGGAATTCCTTCCCGGAGAGGGGATACCGTCGCCATCAACACCGTCATCAAGCTAGGCTTCATCAGGATCATCATCCACACCATCATCTCCACCAGCACCATCACCACCACTCCGTCCCGCTGTAACAATTGTGTTGGATATTGCTTTAGTTCTTTAGGGAAACTTTCCCGATATTGATTACTATTGTAGTTGATGCTTGTGAATGGAACCATTGGATTATTATTTATGTTAAGATTGTTATCCATTACCATATCATCTTTGATCATGATCCATACGATTTCTTGTGAGTAGTTCGTTGTGTTCTTGAGGACATGGGAGAAGTCATGTTGTTAGTAGTTAATCTATGATGAGTTATTATTCAATAGTTTAGTATTTAAGTTGTGGTTCTATTATTCTAGTGGTGTCATGTGAACATCGACTACAAGACACTTCACCATTTATGGGCCTAGGGGAATGCATTGTGTATTTGGCTACTAATCGCGGGGTTGTCGGAGTGACAGAAACCTGAGCCCCCGTTAGGACACCTTTGCACAAGGGAGCGTAGGATCTCAGAGTTTAAGGCTATGGTTAGATTTATATCTTAATTACTTTCCTGTAGTTACGAATGTTTGCAGGGGGTTTAATCACAAGTATGTATTAGTCCTAGGAAGGGCACTATGTTAGCATAGGTTCACCCACACAACACTTACGAACACCAAAGAAGAGTACTCAGCTATCTGAAGCGAAAGCACTTGACAGAATTCCCATGTGTCCTCGAGAACGTTTGGTCCTTATAAGTATTTCCACCGACTTTTCCTTTACTAAGAAAGGACTGGGCCACTTTCTCCATTTATTTGTTACTTCTGTTACTTTCTCTTTGTTTTATTTCCTTGTTAGAAAACCACTAAAAATCCGTTTGCTAAGTATTCACAGGGATTTCCTGCTCCATACCACTGTTCAGCACCTTCTGCTCCTCGTTGGGATCGACACTCCTATTTATAGGAAGTACTACGATACGCCCCCTATACTTGTGGGTCATCAAGACTATTTTCTTGCGCCGTTGCCGGGGAGTGTAGTGCTATTGAAGAGTGGAACTGGTAAGGGAAACTTTCACTGTGAGTATTGGTCTTGTTACTGCTTGTTACTTTGTTTCCAATATGGATAACCCACTTGGTTTTCTGTTTGGGAAAACTACTACCACTGCTAGGGTAGTAGATAAATCACCTTCTGTTGAGATAGATCCTTTTAAGATACCTACAAGTATTGTTAATCGTGTTATGGATAATTATTATTTTGGTGATGGAACTATCCATCCTGGTAATCACTTGCTTTTTATCCATGAATTATGCGGGTTGTTTAAGTGTGCAGGTATCACAACTGAACAGGTGAAGAAGAAGTTACTCTCCATATCCTTGAAAGGGAGAGCTGAAGAATGGTATAAGCTGCTGAAGAATGGACAATCCATGGAATGGGAGGAGATGACATCTCTCTTTTACTCTAAATTTTATCCTCCCAGTGAAATTCATAAGGATAGAAATCTTATATATAACTTTTGGCCTCTTGATGGAGAGAGTACAGCTCAAGCTTGGGGGAGATTGAAGTTACTAATGCTCAAATGTCCTATTCATGAACTCCCTAACAATATTATTCTCAATAACTTTTATGCTAGGCTTCCTCTTCATGATAAATATTTACTAGATGCTTCTTGTGCTGGATCATTCACACGTATGAAGGAAGAAGCTAAATGGGATCTTCTAGACCGTATTCAAGATAACACTGAAGCTTGGGAGAATGACAAAGTAAGAAAGTCAGCTATAAACTATGATTACGATTGCATTAAATCTTTTATGGGAACTGATGACTTCCATGATATTAGCAATGAGTTTGGTCTTGATTCCCAAAGTATTGCCAACTGTTTTAAGGCCTTTGCCTCTTACATAGACATTCCCAAGAAGAAGTGGAATAAGTACCATGATCCGTATAAAGATGTTGTTAGTCATGTTCCTATTAGAAGTACTCAAGTTTGTACTACTAGTCATATTGTGCCTGAACTTCATGTTGAGAAAATTCCTTTCCCAGATAAGGTAAAGGAGTATTCTATGATTATTAGTGCAAATAACAAAGTTACAATGAAGACTATGGAGCCTGGTAAGCATTTGAGTGATGAACCCGTGGTAGCTATTGTGAAAGACATTGTCACTAGAAATATAGAGGATGAGCACATTGTCTTCTGTGAAGACGCTTCTAATATTATTTCTCATCCTGGTAAGGCTAGAAAAGCTAGTGTTCCTGTGCTTTCTGTGAAAATTGGTGATCATTGCTACTATGGTTTATGTGATATTGGTGCTAGTTCTAGTGCTATTCCTTATGAGCTTTACAGGGAAATTATGCATGAGATTGGTCCTTGTGAGCTTGACGACATTGATGTGGTTATCCACCTTGCTAATAAGGAAACCATTTGCCCCATTGGCATTGTAAGAGATGTGGAGGTTCTCTGTGGTAATATTAAGTATCCTGCTGATTTTCTAGTGCTTAATTCAGCAGTTAGCAAAAATTGTCCTATCATTTTTGGTAGACCTTTCTTAAACACTTGTGGAGCTATTATTGATTGTAAGAAGGAAAAAGTTTTAACTAAGTTTGATGGAGATTCTTATGAGTTTAACTTTTCCAAATTTGCTAAAGCTCCTTGTGAAAATAGCTTGCCTAATAAAGATTCCAGGATGGAACAACTTGCTTCTATTAATCTAGTCTATGACCTTGGACCTCTTTTTGATGACTGTAAGTATGCTTATTATGATTATAAAGTTGTTTCCAGTGACAGTTATGTTGTCAACTTTATTTAATGTGCTACTGAAAGTTATTTTGAGAGAGGGAAACATGGTTTTATGCATCTCAATGATGTTAAGCTTCCCCTTTTTATGTTGAAAGCTTTAAAGTTGCATCTATTTTGTCTTCCTATGCTGCCTTTTTGTTTCAACAATTTGTTTTCTCATGATACTCCCATGCATAGGAAGTGGGTTAGACTCAAGTGTGTTGGTTATTTGCTTCTTGATGCTCTCTTTCATTTCAAATATATAAATCCTATGTGAGCATCTTTGGAAGTTTCAAGCCTAACTTAAAGGCATTAAAGAAAAGTACTTGTTGGGAGATAACCCAAGAGTTTTGTCGAGTCCTGGAAGTTATTACTTCTGTAATAACCACTCCTTATCCTTTTTGTTTTGGTTTTTGTGTCAAGTTCAACTACTTTTGTAAAGTAGAGGAGTTGTGAAAAGTGGCTGTCTTGTGATAGATTTTTGTGCTATATTGTAAACAATCGTGAGGAAGCTCAGTACTTAGGATGGAGCTGAATTTTTCTGAGCTTGTTCTCCAAGTTGTTTCCCAACTTTCATCAGTTCTGCACTTTTTGATTTGAGCAACGGAAGGTCTTCGGAAAAATCAATCTTTACCTGCTAGTCTGTTTTGATAGATTTCTGCCATCATTTGCATTTGCCTCTTATAGAAGCTTTTGTTTTGATGGGTTTTCAATTGAAATGTTTACCAAAGGTTTATTTTTTTGCTCACACTAATGTTGTCTTTGAGTTTGTGCAAAGGTTTTGTAAGAAGGAGATTCTCAGGAGAAAGAGAAAAGGAATCTACAGAGTTCGTCTTTATTAGGTAAAAGTGGTGAAAACAGAAGGTTCTTGAAACCCCAATCTTTTTATATTCTTGATGTTTTTAGTACATAAGGGAAGTTACGAAATGAAACTGAAGAGGAAACGGAGCCCGGGGTGGACAGACCCACCCTAGGCGCGGGCCCATCTTGGCCGTGCCTGAGGGGGGTGTCCCCCCCCTCGAACTTCGTCTCCGCCTCGTTTCCGTGTCAAAACCTTCCTTATGCATTGAAACTTCATAATATATAACCCCCTGGATCTCCCGAGGTTCGTGCATCGTGTTCTCGTCGTGTTTTCGTTTCGATCTGTTTTTGTCAGGAAATCTTCTCAAGTTTAGAGCGCCATGGCCTCCGCCGGCGACAAAGTAAAGAATCCCGAAGAAGAAGAACCTCAAGTTCCAAAGGAGGAGGAGATTCCGGTAGGTTATGAAGGAGACATGGAGGAGGACAAGCAACCAGACACTCGCGCTACTGTAGTAAGCATTGGTTTGGTGGCACAACCAACCCAGATTAGGAGGACGGCACGGATGTCTACATGAGGGAGAACTCCGTGTCATATCCTCGCTTCGTGCACACTTCCTCCTGGTACTCCTTGTTCTAACCGTGCAGGGAAGAAACGCTCCAATTTGGAAGAATGGAGAAAGAATAACAGGGACTAGGATCCTCAGTCCGAGTTGATCATGGGCTGCATTGAGCATAATTCGGAGTTAATTCGTACTCTGACCTTCGATATGGAGGATTTGAAGAAACTTGTTGAGGAGCTTATCAAGATAATACCACCACCACCGAAGGAGTAATCTGTCATCAGGTTTGGCATCCCCTTGGATTGTTCCAAGCTTGGGGGAGTACCACGGTACCACCACCTTTATCTTCCATCTTTTACCTTTTTAGTGGATTCATATCTGTGGTAGAGAGGTTATCTTATAGTTTGGTTTGCATGTGGAAGTATCTCTCCTTTAGTTGATTATCTATGTATCCCTTGGTCCGAGTGCCTTTATTGAATATTAATGAGAAGTCTCATCTTTTACTTTTTGCACTTCTTATTTTAGTTTGCAATCTCTATTATATGATGGATCTTGTTGTTCAGTATTGGCACCACTTTGGGACCATCAAGTGGATCTAAATTGATTTTGGCAAACCGAGTTCTGGTTAGTGGCATTATTTTGAAAGAAAAAAGAAAGAAAGAAAGATCTTACAGGTATTTGGTATCATTTGTTTTCTTTCTTGTTGGCTCATAAGCTTAGTATTATTTATTTAAGATCCTTTTGTGTCTTCAAGGAAGATTGCATGTTTGGATTTTTTACTTGTATGTTTGCTTGTTTCTTTCAACTCTCTTGCTTGCTACCCAGCCTTGCTAGCCAAAAACCTGTTTTGAGAAGGCATACATCTCATGTTTCCAAAATCCTTTGAACCCAAAACTTTTGCCACTTGTGTCCACCATATCTACCTAGTAGCTTTTGCTATTCCTAGAAAATTCTCAAGCTTCATCTACCTTTCGAATTAAAAAGTATTTTGTTATGAGAAAACTAGTTAGTAAAGCTCTCACGAACTTGATGGAACACCTTATTTACTTGCCCCTAATAGACTTGAACCATTGTGAACATCGAAGTTGTATATGCTTGCATCTATATGTTGGAATTAGCAGACCGTGCTGTCACGGGGAACGTTTTCAACATTGCACGTGTACTCTGTACACAATTGATATCGTGCTCTTTTGTCTATGGATGTCAACGGTGTGAAATAAAGAGGGAACTTGTAAGTCCATGGAGTATGTATTATGTGTTAGAGAAACGCCTGGGCCGCTAGCCTAAGCCATGCTTAATCATGGTGGAAACTTGCAGCATCACCATAATGAGCTATCTATGAATCATCCTCAATAAAAAGCTATGCATATAGTAAATAAAAAAGATCGCTGCGATGCTCATTGTCTGCTTGCCTTGCCATTTTGGTTATGGGAAAGCTCCTGTACCATGTGCAAGGTGTACCCCATTGGCGGTTCTCAATGATATGCAAATACTTACAATGACAATAACTTACCTGGACCCAAAGTTGAGTATGCATGAGGAGTGGCCCTCATATTCAAGGGACATGATATTGCCAACTTATATTTCGTCAAGCATATACTCCATCCTTGTTCACTTTAACCTTAATCATCTCAATATGCTTATGATAGGGGCAATGAGGGCTCAAATCTAGCTAGTACCATAATCTTTTGGAAGCTCTTTATGACTTGTAATCCCTGCTACCCTCTAAGAAGGGACCTTTCTCCCACTTCCAAGTTGAGTCAGTAAACCTACTTCCTCTCTATCTCCAGCAAGCTTTGGAGTTGTTGTGTTTCAAGCATTCATATGGTGATTTATTCAATCATGTTCTTTATCTTCCTTGTTTGCACAAAACTATTATTTATTGGGTATTACTTTGAAAGCCTTCACTTGTGAAAAACCTTTTTGAGCAAAGAATGCTCCTATTTTGAAACTTCTACAAAAAGCTTTTGTGAAATTGTTTACCAAGTGTTCTATGACCAAGAACAAGTTTGCCAATTCCAATTATGATTTATCTTTATGCATCTCTATTGTAACTGCTGTACTTGGTTGCAAGCTAAGTTATATAATGGTGAGTTGCTTTCTTCTATGAGTTGTGCAATGGTAAGTGTGATGCTTCTTGTTCGTATTCTTTTATCGACACTTCACTCCATAAACCCGTGGACATGTTTACTGAGCTTAATTTTCGCTTGGGGACAAGCGAAGTCTATGCTTGGGGGAGTTGATACACCCAATTTGCATCACCTTTCTATATCATAATTTACCTCTATTCATTGATATTTGTCTTATTATGAGGTATTACTTATGGCTTTTCATCTGTTTATGCATGTTTAATGAATCTTGGAGGATGGACTACCGGAGTCTGGATTCTGATGGAAAAGAAGGCGTTTCGGTGAAATTTCGCGAAGATTAGAAAAATACCAAAAAAATATGGAAACATATTATTTTACAATATGACAAAGGAAGCCAGAAGGAGGAGCGAAGGGGGGCCTCAGGGGGCCCACACCCCCTAGGAGCGGGCCCACCTGACCTCGCGCCTAGGGCAGGTGTGGTCCACCTGCCCGGCCTCCGACTCCGCCCCTTCGCCTATATCTTCCCTTAGAAACCCTAAGGAGAGGGGAGCGACCACAAATAGATTTACGCCGCCTCTGGGGGGCGGAAAACACCGAGAGACAAAGATCTCTCCGGTAGCCAGATTTCTGCTAGGGGAATTCCTTCCCAGAGAGGGGAGACCGTCGCCATCAACACCGTCATCAAGCTAGGCTTCATCGGGATCATAATCATCCACACCATCATCTCCACCAGCACCATCACCACCACTCTGTCCTGCTGTAACAATTGTGTTGGATATTGCTTTAGTTCTTAGGGGAAGCTGTAACATCCCAGCATTTAGGAACTAACGAAGGGTAGATTTAGGAAATTGAAATGTTGCATGCATTCATCTATGAAAATGTGGGTAAATTTTTCGCCAAATAAAAACCTAAAGTGATCAAGGTTACTTTCATACTTTGAGATTAGATTTAGTCTTAAAGAATGTTTGCTTGTGAATTTGATATGATCTTTGTGAAATTATGTGTTTTGGGAAATAAAATTTGAATTTAGAACATGAGTGTTTGAATTATAATTCAAATGATTTTTGAATCTTGATTTAATTAGGAGTTAATCAATATAACTCAAACTTTATCTAAAGAAAACAATTAAGAATATGTATATTTATTTCATATTTTCATTCAATAAATAAGTTACAAAAATGTAACTTGTTGAAATTATCCACAAACTTCACAATAGAAAATAAATAAAGAATAAGAATATTTCTTTATTGATAATAATATAATGTTTATTACAAAATAATAAAATGAAGATTAAAAAATAATAAAATGAAAATTACAAAAGAATAAAGAAGATTACATTAACTATTCTATAAAGGAAATCTAAACTAAAATCTTCATCTTCAAAATTGTACCTGCAAAACAAACACTAATAAAAAAATAAAGAAAGATAGGGTTAGTAATGTTTTACTCTCAGACTTGTTAGTGAAATGCACTGATCAAGATTCATCATTGAGTAATTCTATTAAAAAGGGGCAAGTTTCATCAAATTGAAAGAATGTAACTTTCATATTTTTTTAACCAGAAGTCAAATAAAAACAAAGAGGGGCAAGTTTCACCAGCCAGGTAAAATTAACCAGATAACAGTCAATTTCAAAATTATGAACATATCCACAAGTGCACAACAAGCACACATGCAGCACACACACCAGATTGCATGGTGTGTGTTGTCAGCACCTTAGCAACAGCCCAGCAATACAAAACCATCAACACAGCCATGGGCAAGCACACAACCACATCAATCTTTTGCTCCTACACATCAAGCTTAGCAGGCAACAGCTAAACCAAGCACAACAACCAGCAGCCAAATCAATCAAAGCGCAAGATCACATCACCAGGATGGTGACATAAGGAGGGGGAAGATCAGGGGGATAGCAAGACCAAGGTCAAGCCATCAGGATCAGGAGATGATGGGATAAATAAGGGACAAGCCAAGAGCTAAATATACTAGGGGAGCACAAGATCAAGCTACCACAAGATCCACCACTAGCAACCACAACAACTAGTGAAAGTGGTGAGTTCATAGACCATCATATGATCTATCTGTCTAAGATTAGAAAAGCATACATGATCTGTATCATATTCAAACTCTCAGAAAACACCCAAGTGCGGTGAATCCATCATTGACATTTTAAACACTAAGAGCAAATAGCAAAATACAAGGATCCAACCAAAACTCAGAACAACATCATTGATTTTGGCTATCAAGCTATATTCCAATTCAATAATAAATATAGCTAAGATTTAATTTCTAGGCACATCCCTAAGATAAGGGTAGCACCTTAGAAGTTAATCTTTTGGATCCATATAAGTGATCAAGCCTACTATCATTTTTTCCAATCATTGATTCAAGAAACAGTAGCTGGTACCACTACCAGAACTGTAACACCCTCGCCTGATAAGGCTGAGTTCATGTGTATAGTGCCAATCCCTGGATCGGTTCACTGGCACACACAGTACAGATGAATACCAAAGAGTTTAACAGTGCATCATAAATAACGAATTGATCCAGAATTTGCAATTATTAGAATAATGCTTAGCTCAAGGCTAGCTCAATATCAGGTAGTATACGGAAGCATAAACAATTGATAGGCTCCATCTTCAATTGTGCCACAGGCGAACAACTGTTGAGTGGAGTATCACGACCAATTCGATCACTCGGAATTGTAATAATAACCTGCAACATAAAACATAGCAGCCCTGAAGGGTCAATACTTGGAATGTATGGCAAGTAGAGCTATTAAAGGAGACAATAAACCTAACATCTACATGCTTATTTGGCAAGTGGAGTTGTGGCTAGCTTGCATTTGCAAATACCTTTGTCCTACTTTCATAAACAGTTTTTTTCTTTCTTTGAAAAGATCCCAATTAAGTTAACCGATCAACATTAAAGAAATTATGAAATTAGAATGAGCGATAAACATGTCATGAACTCAATATCAAGCAACTCAGATGTCCATAACCGGGGACACGGCTAATCGATTAGTTTATACACCCTGCAGGGGTTAGTACACTTTACCCATGTGACCTGGCCAGCCCATCTCGTACCACCACTCTCATATTGGGTGATGATAGGGAGAAGTCCAAGAAGGGACCATTCAGGAAGTAGCTCTCCAAACCCGACAAGCACCGGTCCAACCTACCAAAATTCTACATCTCTGGATACGTGGGTTCGAGTTACCACAACCTACTGAGTCCAACCAACCGCCCATTTCATTATTGGCACATGGTTATAC
Source organism: Avena longiglumis (assembly GCA_030063025.1). Taxonomy (NCBI): domain Eukaryota; kingdom Viridiplantae; phylum Streptophyta; class Magnoliopsida; order Poales; family Poaceae; genus Avena; species Avena longiglumis. The sequence continues at coordinate 445,249,813 of CP125974.1, read as the reverse complement.
ACGTAAGCTATAAAATAAAGAAGCCAATCATTTTCTCTTGATACCTGGGTGCCTTTCCGCAATGATACCACCAAAATTTTCAATCTCCAGGATATTCATTGATTAAGTTGTTTTTTAGTTTTCGCAAACCAACACATTTAGAAACAACTTTCAGTGATGTAACCCAGCCCTCGTTCATCATAGCATGGCTAAGAACATCTACCAACGGTGGCTCATCTACAGGAAATCCCTACCACATAGTAGGACATAGCATAGCGATAGTACTTTCCTACACATGCATCTACAAAATACACGACAATTCATTGAAAATAGTAGGACAGCATCATGAACAAAGTAGCATCTACTTGCCTTGATAGTTGGTGAAGTCGTTCAAAAACTCTTTGCAATCACACACGTTGCACTCCTCGCAATCTATCGAGCAAACAATTGCATACAACATAAACAATAGCACATAGAGATCAAACAAATGAAACAAATGCATGCATGACAATTTAATAAGTTACAATGGTTGTTACTTTAGTTCTCTAAATAATACTGAAGTATATGATGCATGCAAGATACTAATTAATGCAATGGAATACTTGTTATTAATAATTACTTGCCAATATAGGGTTTTTAATAGTTCTGTTGTAACGCCTGTTCTAACTGTCAAATTAAATTTGTTTCTTGGGTTCACTGGATAGAGGACGTTGGATTCACCCTAATCGGAGTTATAGATCTTTTTGTATGATTTAAATAGTGTTTAATGGGTTTTAAATGATTCATATAGTTTCTGTTGCCTAAAAATCAAACTAAAATTAAATCTGTAATCTCCACGGAATTGTGATTCCAGGGACATATTATTTGTAATTTTCTGAGCAGTATTCGAATTTATGATTTTAATACTCTAAATAAGCCATTAAACTATTTATTTAATTGCTTCGAAACCTTACAGTATTTTCCTGAACCATTTGCATATTGATGATCTCCATGGAACCATCTTTCCATCGGTATATCATTTATATTTTTGTGATACGCAAATAATTTACTATGAATTTAATTATTTCTAATGCCATTAAAACTAATTAAATCACTACGGGGTAAATAATCCGCAAAAGCTGGATCCAACCAGATATTATTAATCTACATTATAGTAGCTTCAATTTTATATATTGTTCATATTTTTCGGAGTTACAGATAATTTCCTATGAATTTATTAACCTAAAAGACCATTAAAACTAATTAAGTTACTGCAGTAAACACATTCTTTAAAGGTTGAATCTAATGCCATATTAATATTCTACCCATTTTTCTAAATCCATTGATATATTATTTGCTATTTTTGGACCTACGAATCTTTTTATATAATTTTTGCAAGTTTGCTTAATTTTCTGCAAATTAAATTTCAATTTCAAATTTACAGGGAATATCCCTGGGAATATTCTATGCTGACTGGGACGCAGGGCAGACCAAGCTTGACACGTGGCGATATCTGGTTGGCTCGTACCCCTTCGCGGAATCGATCTAATCATGGCCGTTGGGATGAGATCCAGTGGCTAGCAGAGTAGATTGACCCAATTTTGGCTCAGAATGGACAAGAAATAGATCTATGTTAGAGAGACAAATCCATAGGTCAAATTGAAAAACTTATAACATGAAAGTTGTGGGGAATCATTAGTCCTACCTTCTCATCAAAGGAATTTGGATTTGAAGAAACGAGTGCGAGTACATCTTGGAATTACACCGTCATATCTGAAATATTGCGGTGCGAAATTCTCCGGCTGTGGTGGATGAAAAGATGTGAGGTTTGTCGGGATTGAAAGATTTCGACGAGATCTACAACTTTCATTTTTTGTCCAAAGGCAAACAACGAAGTTTAGATGGGTGAATAAATGAAATAAGATTCGGGCATGTGTAGATTTGGGATTTCGAGAAGGAAAACTCGTACAGCTGTGGCTCCACGGGTATATATGGAGATTTAGGATGGTTTAGAGATAGGTCTTGGAGTAGAGAACAAGTAGAAACAAACGGAAGTCGATTCGGAGTTATAGATAAAAATATATAAGAGTTTGAATAGAGATAGGTTTGAGAAAAACTGATTTGCACGCCTTTTAAAGCATCCCATGGGATCGATCAGTGCCCGTGCGCGTGCGTGCTCTGGTCGGATGGCTGGGCCGCCGGCTGGTTGGCCGGCCCATTTATTTTTTTCCTTTTTCTTTTATTTATTTCCCTCATATCTTTTGCATACGAACTCCAAATGACATGATTCTTGTTTCTAAAATTTTCTAAAATCAAATAGATCATTATAGGATCAAATTTGTAATCTTTTTACTAGTTTGGAAGTAGTGGATTTATAAATCCTTGTATATTTCATTTTATTTATATCTTTATGTGTTTGTATTTATTTCATAACTTTTTCATAATAGCTCCAAATGAGCTCAATTTTGTTCCTAAAATTCTGTAATATTAATTGGATCTTTTTAGGCTATAATTTAGCAATAATAGCTGCCTTAGAAATAGTGGGTTTTTATAAAACCAATTTAATTCCCTTTAGGAACAAAGTGGCATATACTATTTAGGGTTTTAGTCCTTTATTTCTATTTGGGAATTTTCTTGATGCAAATATGCAATGCAATGCTGATGAATATCATGCAAATGCAAAAAAAATCCTAGTCCCAATTTCCAAAATCTTGGGATGTGACAGACTAACCCCCTTAAGATGAATCTCGTCCCGAGATTCGGAATGGCTAGCAAGGTTTAGGTGGTGTTGTCGAGGCCAACCCCCTTAAAAAAATTAAACTTGGCATCTCTAAGGTTAGTTGATAAACTATATCTTGTTCTTCGTCCCTCTAGGATTGTGAGTGTAGTATCAAGTTGTGCACCAACAATTCAAGCGTCTTATTTAACCATCCAGTCTATGTCTACTATTACTACTATGTCATGTGAATCCAATATAGTTAAGCTAGTAGGAAAACTATGTGTTCCAATTTCAGTAGGTTGATGATAATGAATATCTATTGGTATAGCATAGACGAGATATAGATAAAAAGACTAGAGACGTAATACTACTCATAATTATATGAAGCAAACAATTGGCACACAAGCAAACAATCAACACAAACAACACTCAATCCAAAATAGTTTTGTTTATATTCCAGAAGTTTTATTTTTAGTGGAATACCATCCATAAAATAGTTTTCCCTTGGCTAATATTCATTTGGGGGTGAACCTACAATCATAAAAGCAATGGACAAAATCTGTCCTGAAACTACAGCAGTGTTCATGAATTTTTCTGGGCACCTTAAACTCATCAGGAATTTTATCCAATTTTTGTACATATAGTACAGGAAGTTTCGCACCAAATACTATTTTTTCAATGTTTTTCCAGTTACCAAAAAATATGAAAAATTGTACAGTACAGCAGGTTTAGCAGAAAACTACAGCGGAACTATCACGAATTTCTAATCAAAACCTTCGTTATCATATTATGAAACCTCAAAAATATTCAGGATCTTTAAGTTATAAAATAGCACAACCTAAGCATAATAAATCAACTATAAAACAAGTTCTTACAACAATCGATTGCTATATCTAAATGAGATCATATCAAACTATATGGTGGTCATCATCTAACTATTCTTTAAATCTTGCACTTTCCTGCACAAGTGGTCATCAATAAGTTTGAACAAGATGAGATTAGAAAAGATAGATGATGGATTACAAGAATCTAATAAGTACAAAATTATGAGTTCATTGCTATAGAGAGACTTCCTTCTATATTTAAAAGAGAGGAGTATAAGAATTGAAATGATAAGAAGATACTAGAAAGAAGTGTAAGGAGAGAATATATAGAATCATATAGTGTTTATAATTTCATATGGCCGTCCTATTCCATTGATAGGTCATGATCCTATAGTCAACGCACTGCTTTGATACCATCCTGTAACACCCTCGCCTGATAAGGCTGAGTTCATGTGTATAGTGCCAATCCCTGGATCGGTTCACTAGCACACACAGTACAGATGAATACCAAAGAGTTTAAGAATGCATCATAAATAATGAATTGATCTAGAATTTGCAATTATTACAATAATGCTTATCTCAAGGCTAGCTCAATATCAGGTAGCATACGGAAGCATAAACAATTGATAGGCTCCATCTTCAATTGTGCCACAGGCGAACAACTGTTGAGTGGAGTATCGTGACCTATTCGATCACTCAGAATTGGAATAATAATCTGCAACATAAAACGTTGCAGCCCCGTAGGGTCAATACTTGGAATGTATGGCAAGTAGAGATATTAAAGGAGACAATAAACCTAACATCTACATGCTTATTTGGCAATTGGAGTTGTGGCTAGCTTGCATTTGCAAATACCTTTGTCCTACTTTCATAAACAATTTTTTTCTTTCTTTGAAATGATCCCAATTAAGTTAACCCATCAACATTAAAGCAATTATGAAATTCGAATGAGCAAGAAACATGTCATGAACTCAATATCAAGCAACTCAGATGTTCATAACCGGGGACATGGCTAATCGATTAGTTTATACACCCTGCAGGGGTTAATACACTTTACCCATGTGACCTGGCCAGCCCAACTCGTACCACCACTCTCATATTGGATGATGATAGGGAGATGTAACACTACGGTTCTGAAAAACCGTAGCTTCTATGTGACATGCCAATCCCTGGATCGGTTCATTGGCTCACAATAGAATAAAGATGAATAACATAGCAAAATATCCGTGTATCATAAATAATGAAGATCCAGAGTAACATTATTACAATAAGAGCTCAAGGCTAGCTCAGCTTATTCAAGTAGCAACATAAATAAAGTAACTCCTCCATTCTTCAAATTGCCCACAAGTGAACAAGTGCTGAGTGGAGTACCATGGCCTAAATCGATCACTTAGAATCTGAATATCCTGCAACATGAAACATAGCAGCCCCGAAGGGTCAATACATGGAATTTATGGAAAGTAGAGCTATTAAAGGAGACAATAGAGCTAACATCTACATGCATATTTGACAAGTGGAGCTATGGCTAGCTTGCATTTGCGAATACCTTTGTCCTACTTTCATAAACAGTTTTTGATTTTCTTTGAAAAGATCCCAATTAAGTTAACCCATCAACATTAAATCAATTAGGAAATTAGAATGAGCGAGAAACATGTCATGAAATCAATATCAAGCAACTCAGATGTCCATAACCGGGGACACGGCTAATCTATTAGTTTATACACCCTAAGGGGTTAGTACACTTTACCCATGTGACTTGGCCAGCCCAACTCGTACCACCACTCTCATATTGGGTGATGATAGGGAGAAGTCCAAGAAGGGACCGTTCGGGAAGTAGCTCCCCAAACCCGACATGCACCGGTCCAACCTACCAAAATTCTACATCTCTGGATACGTGGGTTCGAGTTACCACAACCTACTGAGTCCAACCAACCGCCCATTCCATTATTGGCACATGGTTATACACGTAAGCTACAAAATAAAGAAGCCAATCATTTTCTCTTGATACCTGGGTGCCTTTCCGCAATAATACCACCAAAAATTATCAATCCCATCACACCCAGGAGATTCATTGATTAAGTTGTTTTTAGTTTTGGCACACATTTAGAAACAACCTTCAGTGATGTAACCCAGCCCTCGTTCATTATTGCATGGCTCAGCATATCTACCAACGGTGGCTCATCTACAGGAAATCCCTACCACATAATAGGACATAGCATATCGATAGTAATTTCCTACACATGCATTTACAAAATACACGACAATGCATTTAAAATATGAGGACAACAACATGAACAAAGTAGCAACTACTTGCCTTGGCTATAACGGTCGAACAAATAATCCTCACACGGGCAAGCGTTGCACTCGTCACAATCTACACGATACAATTGCAATCACATAAACAACCAAACACAACCATATATAAACATGACAATGCAAGATGCATGCATGACAAGTTGAACAATGCTACAGTAGCTTTATATAATCTTATTCAGTATACCTACTGTATGCATGCATGAAAAACATTTTAAGTGCATAGGAAACAAAGCATGCAATTTTAAATGACCAACAATTGAGCTATAATGCAATTATTTATCCACTGCTATTGAACAGTTTGTAAAATCTTGGAAAAATATCCACTGTGTAGGCAACCTAAAATAGAGCCAGTACCAACTGGAATCACTCAAAAAGGATTTATATATTCCTGGGTAATTAAAATAGTCTAGTAAGCCTTTTTATAGATTCTGCAAATTCTAGTACTGTAAGTCTACCTTTTTAATTCACTAACCGATTCCTCTTGTTCTAGTGATTCCAGGGACATCTCATTTGCAATTTTTGGAGTTGTAGAACTTATACCATGAATTTATTACTCTAAAAAGGACATTAAACTAATTAATTAATCACGGCAAAATCTTGCTGCAAAAGTACGAAACAATTGTACAAAAAAATTCTACGTGAAACACTAAATCCACACATATTTTATTTGCAATTTTTGGCCTAGTATTTTAATTTCTATCGATTTTACAAATCTATCTAATTTCTGCCAAAATAAATCAAATTAAAAACTATCAGTCAAAGTTGACTGGCTTGACCATGCTGACGTGGCGCACTGACTAGTAAGCGGCCAGACTAGTCAGTCAACGGTCCATCTAGACCGTTTGATTCAGATCGAACGGCAAGGGAGGGCGGCGGCGGTCACCTGCGGTCAACGGAGGTGGTGACTCCAGCGATGACGGCGACGTTGCTTCCTGCGATCCTTGGCGAGGCGGGGGTCGGTTGCGGGGTCCAGTGGCTCGCGATGCTCCTCCTCCCCTCTTGCTCCTCTCCTCCCTGTCCCTGGTGCCTCAACAGCGGCTCCCGCTCGCACTCCGGCGATGACGGCGGCGAGAAATTGGCGGCGACTGGCGGCTCTATTCAAGGGGAAAACGGGGGAAGTGAAACGGTCGAGCAAGGGGGACGTCACAGAGGCAAACGGAGAGCGTGGGGTGGCGTCTCCTACCTCGTGCAGCAAGCTCGCTGGTGGTGGCAATGGCGGCGATGTCGGCGGCAGGCGGGCAATCTCGGGACGGCTAGGGTTCGAGGCGGGGGAGGGAAAAAGGGTTGCTGCCCCGAAGGTTTAAGGGGCTCGAACGGAGTCCCGCTCGGGAACGGCCGCCACGAAAATCGGGATGATGGCAGAGTCTGCGTCGGTTGCTGGATCGCCGAGCTGATAGGTGGGGCCTCCCTGTCAGCCTGCGCGGCTACGCGGGCTGGCCGCGGCGGCGGCTATCTGCCGCCCGCGCGAGTGCTGCCTACGGCTGCTGCGGGGCACTATGCTGGCAGGTCTCGGGTGGGCTGCTGGGCCTTGGGCCCTGCTGGGTGCGCCGGCTTGTTCCCTTTTTTTATTTTTCTTTTTCCTTTTTCCTGAGCAAATTCTTAACTGAATTTTTTCTGTCTGAAAACTGTCTACAAATAAGCACAAAATTCCGTTTGTCATAGAATTTGCTGTGAAGCTCCGATTGAGGCAATTCAAAGTGCTACGGGTTCGTGTCGGAACCCTCTACGCACCTGTGCCTTACAAACAACTAAAATATACCATTCTAGCAGATGCAAGGTAGAAACCGAGCACTCAAGCTTAGGTGAAAAAATGCAAATGCAAGTGAGGTGTTTTGCCAAAACCTTTTCAAACTGAATTTTTGCAATGATGTTCATGATGCAATGACATGTATGCTATGCAGTACCAAATCTAAAATTTGGGATGTGACAAGACTAACCCCCTTAAGATGAATCTCGTCCCCGAGATTCGGCGTGGCTAGCAAATAGGTGTGGGTGGTCCTCTCGGATGTCATCCTCATGCTCCCAAGTGGCTTCCTCTTCGGTGTGGTGGCTCCATTGCACCTTGCGAAAACTGATCGTCTTGGTACGGGTAATCCTCTCTGCTGTCTCCAGTATCTTGACTGGTTTCTCCTTGTAGGTTAAATCACTCTCAAGCTGAACCTCCTCTAGTGGCACCGTGTCTCTCAATGGTGTATCCATCATCTCCGGATGGCACTTCTTCAGCTGGGACACGTGGAACACACTGTGGACGATGGACAGAGCCTCTGGCAACTTCAACTGATATGCAACCTCTCCTTTGCGTGTTAAGACCCGGTATGGTCCTATAAACCGAGGTGCCATCTTACCCTTGATTCCAAACCTCTTAATTCCACGCAGTGGAGACACTCTGAGGTACGCTCTATCACATATCTCATACACCACTTCCTTGCGCTTGGCATCAGCGTAGCTCTTCTGCCTCGACTGTGTTACCTTCAGCCTGTCCCTAATCAAAGCGACCTTCTCCTCGGCATCCTTGATCAAATCAGGTCCAAATAGCTGACGCTCTCCTACTCCATCCCATAACAATGGTGTCCGGCATCTTTTCCCATATAGCATATCAAACGGCGACGTCTTTATGCTGGTTTGGTAGCTGTTGTTGTAGGAAAACTCGGCATACGGCAAATTCTCATCCCAACTAGAACCATGAGCCAAAGCGCAAGCTCTCAACATATCCTCCAAAATATGATTTACCCTCTCGGTCTGTCCATCAGTCTGCGGGTGAAACGCTGTGCTAAACTCCAACCTAGTTTCCAATGACTCGTGCAGCTGGCGCCAAAAGTGCGTTGTAAATTGGGTGCCTCTATCTGATACAATGCTCTTGGGAACTCCATGTAGGCACACAATCCTGTCCATATAAATCCAGGCCAACCTTGCACTCGTGTATGTTGTCTTCGCCGGTATCAAGTGGGCTACCTTGGTCAAATGGTCGACCACTACCCAAATAGAGTCGTATCCCGACCTGGTCCTAGGCAATCCTGTGATAAAATCCATTCCCACTCTATCCCACTTCCAATCCGGCACAGGCAATGGCTGTAGCATTCCTGCTGGCTGCTGGTGTTCCGCCTTCACTCGGATGCATACATCACATAGGGCAATATGCTTGGCGATGTCTCCCTTCATGTTGTTCCACCAAAATCTGTCCTTTAGATCCATATACATCTTTGTATTGCCCGGATGTATGGAATACGGCGAGTCATGAGCTTCCTATAGAATTAGCTTCCTTATCTCCGGGTCGTTAGGCGCACACAAACGATCTCCATACCACAAGGTTCCTTGCTCATCCTCGCGAATTTATTTTTCTCGATTCTCCTTCATATTTTCCTTTATCTCCTCTATCTCCTTGTCTCCCACTTGAGCCTTCCTGATCATGTCCTGTAGCATTGGTTGGACTTCCATTGCTGCCAAATAGCCTTCTGACACTACCTCCAGTCTAAGATCCTTGAATTGCTTGCACAAATCCTCGGGCAATTCCCCAACAGTCAAACCATTGGCATAGACCTTCCGGCTTAGAGAACCTGCTACTACATTGGCTTTTCCTGGGTGGTATTGCAAATTCATATCATAATCCTTGATAAGCTCCAACCATCTCCTTTGCCTCATGTTCAGTTCCTTCTGTGTAAATATGTACTTCAGGCTCTTGTGGTTGGTGTACACATCGCAGTGTTTTCCCATTAGGTAGTGCCTCCATACCTTGAGCACATGCACAACCGATGCTAATTCCAAGTCATGCGTGGCGTAATTCCTCTCATGGTGTTTAAGTTGCCGTGAAGCATATGACACCACTCTCCCATCTTGAATCAGCACACTTCCAAGTCCCTGTCGAGAAGCATCACAATACACTTGGAAATCCTTCTGAAGATTAGGTAAACACAGAACAGGTGCGGTCACTAGACGATGCTTTAGTTCCTGAAATCCGGCTTCACACACATCCGTCCACTCAAACTTCTTCTCCTTCTTCAGCAATTCCTTCATTGGCTTTGTGATCTTGGAGAAATTCTCTATGAACCTCCTGTAATATCCATCAAGTCCCAAAAAGCTCCGAATATCGCCCACATTCTTGGGCGCTTCCCACTCAGTTACTGCCGTCACTTTGCTTGGATCCACAACGACTCCTTCTACCGACACAACGTGTCCAAGAAATCCAACAGTGTTAAGACAGAATTCCCTCAGCTTCTCCATAATCAGCCGCAGATGTCTCTCATGCTCAGCATCGTCCTTGGAATATATCAGTATGTCATCGATGAACACAACCACGAACTTGTCCAAGTACTCCATAAACACCTTGTTCATCATGGTCATGAAATATGCCGGAGCATTCGTTAGTCCAAAAGACATAACCGTATATTCATATAAACCATACCTAGTGGTGAAAGCAGTTTTTGGTATGTCCTCCTCCCGGATCTTCAATTGGAAATAGCCCGATCGCAGATCAATTTTGCTAAACACCTTTGCTCCTTCCAGTTGATCAAATAAATCATTTATGTTTGGCAGGGGGTATTTGTTCTTGATGGTCACTTCATTCAGCGAGCGATAGTCCACCACTAACCTCTTGCTGCTGTCCTTCTTCTCCACAAATAGAACATGTGCACCCCATGACGACGAACTGGGCTAAATAAATCCCTTGTCCAACTGCTCCTTTAGCTGTTTCTTTAATTCCTTCAGCTCATCCACATCCATCTTATATGGTCTCTTTGCTATAGGTCTTGTTCCCGGCATCAGATCGATGAGAAACTCCACATCCCTGTCAGGTGGAATCCCTGGTAGCTCCTCCGGAAATACGTCGGGGTACTCCTTTATCACAGGCACAGTATCCATGCTAACCCCCTTAAGAGAATTCAGCTTACACCTTCCCGGTCGCACCGGCGACTTGAACCTAATTCTCTTACCATCCGGGGTTTTGAGAGATACCGCTAGCTATGCACAATCTATGTGTCCCTCATGCATAGACATCCAATCCATGCCTAATATTACATCTAAACCTTGTGACTCCAATATTACCAGATGTGCAATAAAATTGTGTGCTCCAATCCTCCCAGTTAAGTCGCGGCATCCCGCGCGAGCTATCATATCCCCTCCAGGTGAGCTTACTCTAATAAACCCTTTTAGAGACTCCATGGGTAGCTTATACTTATCCACAAATGCCCTTGATATGAATGAATGCGATGCACCAGTATCGAAAAGTATAAGTGCAGGGTGAGTGTTGATTGGAAACTTACCAACCACAAGCTCAGGCTCATCTGGGATCTCCTCCACATTCATGTGGTTCACTGTGGCCTTCTGGATGTTGCCTGGCTTTAGCCCCTTCTTCTCTGGGCAGTTATCTGAATAATGTCCCTTCTGGCCGCACTTGAAGCACGTCACCTCACTCAGGTCCTTCTTCACAAAGTTGCGATCACGGTTGTGGTCATGTCCATTGTGTCCTCCAGAATGGTGAGTGTATCCTCCCTTGTGGCTATGGCGATTTCTCTTGTGGCTCTCATGGCGATGTCCATCGCTCCCATGGATATGGCGGTCATGGCTTCCATGGCGCCCATGGTCACTTCCCCCATGCTTGGAGTATCCATCATAAGAAGTGCGAGACTTGTGGTGAGAGCCAGAGTGGTGATTGTTGCTCTTTCTCTTGCGGTTTTCCACCTGCTTGTGCTTCCCCTCCAAGATTCTTGCCTTGTCCATAAGCTCCTGGAAAGTGGGACAATAAACCACTAGCAGCTGTACTGAAAGCTCATCACTAAGGCCATCCAGGAACCTCTCTCTCCTTTTGGCATCAGTGTCAACATCCTCAGGGGCATATCGCAACAGGTTGTTGAACTCCTCTATATATTTAGCCACGGTGCTATTGGTTTGGCGCAAGTTGCGAAATTCCTTCCTCTTCAGGCTCAGAACTCCTGAAGATACGTGGTTGGTCCTGAAACCTTCCTCAAACATTGCCCAGCACAGTGTCCAGCGGGTGGGTGATCTGAAAAGTGTCCCACCACGAAGCGGCTGGTCCCTCCAGTAGATGAGCGGCAAATCTCACCTTCTCAGCATCTGTGCACCCAACAATTACTAGATCCTTATTCACTAAACGCAACCAGTCGAGAGCAACCATCAGCTCAGTTGCAGTAGAGAACTTCGCTGGCCTTAGCCTCAAGAACCTTGTAAGTGCATCTCCCATTGTTGTTGTTGTTGTTGTTGTTGTTGTTGTTGTTGTTGTTGTTGTTGTTGTTGTTGTTGTTGTTGTTGTTGTTGTTGTTGTTGTTGTTGTTGTTGTTGTTGTTGTTGTTGTTGTTGTTGTTGTTGTTGTTGTTGTTGTTGTTGTTGTTGTTGTTGTTGTTGTTGTTTATGTTGTTGTTGTTGTTGTTGTTGTTGTTGTTGTTGTTGTTGTTGTTGTTGTTGTTGTTATTGTTGTTGTTGTTGTTGTTGTTGTTGTTGTTGTTGTTCTGAGCTTCCATGAACTGGGTCATCACTTGGGTTAGCTGTTCCTGAGCCGCCATAAGCTGCTCCATATCAGTAGGTTGACGGCGGGGAGGCATCTGCGGTTCTGCACAGGTAAGCTTAGAAAGAATCAGTTACGAAAATAGGATTCTACCCATGCATTATGATCAAACAACAACAAGGCAATCACAGACAAACATGAGCAAGCAACACATCAGAAAACAAACGATCCAGCAATGTTCCAGGGGTTATCCTAGAAGTATATATCTACTGAAATAGTTTTAGAAGCGTTGGCAACAGTTATCAACACAAATTGGCCAACAAAGCATTAAAACAGGAATCTGCCAGAACGGTCCAGCAGTGTTCACGAATTTTTCTACCTGACTTAAACTCGTCAGGAATTTTTGCTGTTTTTTTGTATACATTACAGAGAGTTTAGAACTAAAACCGATTTTTTCAGATTTTTCATAGTTACCAATAAAATATGAAAAATCGTACAGTATAGATGGGTCAGCAGAAAAACTACATCAGGAAAAACTCGGATATCAACCAAAACTTGTCATAACTCTTCTATAAAATTCGCACAAATAATCCTGGAACTTTGGAGTACACATAGGATCAACTAAACACTTAAACTAACAGTAAATAAGTTTTACATTGATCGAGACTTAAGCTAACGATGTATCCTAACGAAGACTATTTGGTGGACATCTATCTACTTCATGAAGAGGTTGCAGTAGGTCCTTGCACTCATGCGTTGGCGCTTCTGTCCACGAACCAACCATGGAGGCGGAGTATACACCTCTCCCGATTCATCACTTGAAACCTCAAATTCCACCTCTTCAGGATCCTCCTCTTCTTCTTCATCCTCTGCTGCAGCTGCAACAGCTTCATCTCCTCCACCATCGTCGTCTCCATTATCATCATCATCATCATCATCATCATCATCATCATCATCATCATCATCATCGTCCTCATCATCATCATCGTTCCCACCGTCATCATCATCATCATTGTTTCCATCATCTCCATTGTTGTCATCAGGGGGTGGATTCAACTGTGCTTGGAGAGCGGCAATCTAGGCTACCATATCAACAATAGTCTGGTCCCTTTCCTGGACGGTCCCTTGCAGATGTTGTATGGCTTGATTGTTTTCCTGCACGGTCCCATTAAGATGTGCTATGGTTGTGTCCCTGCCTATCAGTGCATGATTCAGAACATCCACAGCTTCATGCAAGGTCTCAATCTCCTGTCCATGGACCACCATACCGTTGCTGGCAAAATCTGCTATCTCCTTCACCATCATCACTTTCTCAGCTAGAGCTGCATTCTCCCTCTCCATATCCTCTATGTGCCTCCGACGGGGCGGCATGTTGTTCCTGTCGCCCGGGGTGACCACAACGTTCCCATTCTCATCACGCCTTCCGTAGTCACGGTATGGTGAATCTTCTGGCAGCAGGTGTCGGACAAGATGGCACTGACGTGATAGGGCTTCATGCAGGGCCAAGTTTATTCCAAGCCCCCTGTTACAATATGTCTTGGTGTAGACCAGATGCACAGGGTTTGGCAAGGTGACATCCCTGAAGATGAAAGTGGTGATCTCCTAGGCGTCCTCGCCATATTAATAGGTGTACATCCTTCTTCCCTTGAACATGGGTTGTGGCAATCCCAATGACTGCGAGAGTTGTGCTAACTGTCTTGCAAAGGGCCTTGGTGACTCCATCGTTGCATACTCAGTCCTGACTTCTCCCATCTATCCGTTAAAAGAGGAAAGTGTGAGAATAGCACATGGTAAATATTTACGAGAGTGAAAGGCATAAGAGGAAATACAGCGTTAATATAAGCTTTAATAATTCTATGGCTTCCTAATCCAAACCTAGGTCATGATCCTACAGTCGACACACGGGCTCTGATACCATCTTGTAACACTATGGTTCTGAAAAGACCGTAGCTTCTATGTGACATGCCAATCCCTGGATCGGTTCATTGGCTCACAATAGAATAAAGATGAATAACATAGCAAAATATCCGTGTATCATAAATAACGAAGATCCAGATTAACATTATTACAATAAGGGCTTAGCTCAAGGCTAGCTCAGCTTATTCAAGTAGAGGCATAAATAAAGTAACTCCTCCATTCTTCAAATTGCCCACAAGTGAACAAGTGCCGAGTGGAGTACCGTGGCCTAAATCGATCACTCAGAATCTGAATATCCTGCAACATGAAACGTAGAAGCCCCGAAGGGTCAATACATGGAATGTATGGCAAGTAGAGCTATTAAAGGAGACAATAGAGCTAACATCTACATGCATATTTGGCAAGTGGAGCTATGGCTAGCTTGCATTTGCGAATACCTTTGTCCTACTTTTGTAAACAGTTTTTGATTTTCTTTGAAAATATCCCAATTAAGTTAACCCATCAACATTAAAGCAATTAGGAAATTAGAATGAGCGAGAAACATGTCATGAAATCAATATCAAGCAACTCAGATGTCCATAACCGGGGACACGGCTAATCGATTAGTTTATACACCCTGCAGGGGTTAGTACACTTTACCCATGTGACTTGGCCAGCCCAACTCGTACCACCACTCTCATATTGGGTGATTATAGGGAGAAGTCCAAAAAGAGACCGTTCGGTAAGTAGCTCCCCAAACCCGACACGCACCAGTCCAACCTACCAAAATTCTACATCTCTATATACGTGGGTTCGAGTTACCACAACCTACTGAGTCCAACCAACTGCCCATTCCATTATTGGCACATGGTTGTACACGTAAGCTACAAAATAAAGAAGCCAATCATTTTCTCTTGATACCTGGGTGCCTTTCCGCAATAATACCACCAAAAATTATCAATCCCATCACACCCAGGAGATTCATTGATTAAGTTGTTTTTAGTTTTCGCAAACCAACACATTTAGAAACAACCTTCAGTGATGTAACCCAGCCCTCGTTCATCATTGCATGGCTAAGCACATCTACCAACGGTGGCTCATCTACAGGAAATCCCTACCACATAATAGGACATAGCATAACGATAGTAATTTCCTACACATGCATCTACAAAATACACGACAATGCATTGAAAATAGTAGGACAACAACATGAACAAAGTAGCAACTACTTGCCTTGGCTGTAGCAGTCGAACGAACAATCCTCACACGGGCAAGCGTTGCACTCGTCACAATCTACACGATACAATTGCAATCACATAAACAACCAAACACAACCATATACAAACATGACAATGCAAGATGCATGTATGACAAGTTGAACAATGCACCAGTAGATTTATATAATCTTATTCAGTATATCTACTGTATGCATGCATGAAAAACATTTTAAGTGCATAGGAAACAAAGCATGCAATTTTAAATGACCAACAATTGAGCTATAACGCAATTATTTAGCCACTGCTATTGAACAGATTGTAAAATCTTGAAAATCTATCCACTGTGTAGGCAACCTAAAATAGAGCCAGTACCAACTGGAATCACCCAAAAAGGATTTATATAATTTCCTAGGTAATTCAAATACTCTAGTAAGCCTTTTTATAGATTCTGCAAATTCCAGAACCGTAAGTCTACATTTTTAATTCACTAACAGATTCCTCTTGTTCTACTGATTCTAGGGACATCTCATTTGCAATTTTTGGAGTTGTAGAACTTATACTATGAATTTATTACTGTAAAAAGGACATTAAACTAATTAATTAATCACGACAAAATGTTGCTGCAAAAGTATGAAACAATTGTACAGAAATATTCTACGTGAAACACAGAATCCACACATATTTTATTTGCAATTTATGGCCCAGTAGTTTAATTTCTATCAGTTTTACAAGATCTATGTAATTTCTGCCAAAATAAATCGAATTAAAAACTATCAGTCAAAGTTGACTGGCTTGACCACGCTGACGTGGTGTGCTGACTAGTCAGCGGCCAGACCAGTCAGTCAACGGTCCATCTGGACCGTTTGATCTAGATCGAACAGTAGGGGAGGGCGGCGGCGGTTGTTGGGGATATGCCATATGGGTATCCTAATAGCATGTCTCTTATCCGACTAACCCGGGTGGCCCATAGTCGGTAGCGTGGCCTATGGCCTGCTGGGCAGCCTAGTTAGGTGGATCCACAAGGGAGGCTCATGCCGGATAAAGAAAGGCTACGGTGGAGTCACCAGCGTACCAGGAGTCTTGGAGTGCAAGATACACAAGACTAGTAATAGACGGTGTAGGACTCTGTAACCTGTCCGGCTAGGACTTTTCCCTGTAACCCTAGGACCTGGCGACTATATAAGTCGGGCCTATGGGGGCCTTTAGGGCACAATCTCATACAACTTCAGACAACCTCGCACAGCGAACCTATCTCTGTAACTCGGCGTATTGCCATTATAGTGATTTATAGCAGGAGTAGGATTCCGCCACCGTCGTGGGATCTGAACCTGGGTAAGCTGTGTTACCTCGTACCCGTCAACCGTCCGCCTTACCCCACGTCTCTAAACACGCACTGTGAGAACCCCTCCATGGCGTACTCGTCGGCAATACCACGACAGTTGGCGCCCACCGTGGGGCAAGAGGCGCTTCAGCAGGAATCGGCGAAACCGTAGCCATCGGCCGTGTTCTCTTCTCCGGCAACGTTCCGATCGTCCCTCCTAACGAGTTCTGGATCCCGGCGAAGACAAACCCTACACGGTGTTCGATTGTTCCTATCGGAGACATCCACCTCTTCATCGGCGAAACCGACTCGGGCAGTAGTTCCCTGGGAGTCGGAGGAGCATCAAGACCTGCACGGACCGCCTACGGGCAGGATATGTTCGTGAAAGTATCGATGTCGGATCTCTCTTCGGAGCTTGCCGGCAAAGATCAGAAAAATTCAAGGCCCACCCAAACCTCCCCTGTGCTGGATATAAAGGTGGAAGATCACTGCAAATCCCCTGGCGTAGTCCGTGCGTCTAGACAACAGAGATCCAAGTTCGTCGGCGTGGTTACTATCTTCGATCTGGCGCGCTGCGTTCAGAGAGAGGGTGAAAACCCCGCGATTACCTGGCCAGGTGGTTCCGCATACGAGATGACCTAGCCCACTACCCCAATGATGATGCCATCTATCACTTTGTGGAAGGACTGGACCATGGCACGCTTCTCCAACATTCTCTTAGACGGCAGCAAGCGTCAGGACGCCTTACTTTCAAAGGCATGGTGAACACCGTCAACAACTATGCGGAGGCCGAAGCGGCAGCTCAGACAGCGCTTGCGCTCATTGATGAAGCCCCTCCGATTCAGCCACCGCCACCACTGCCTCCGGCCGCCATCGTCGTAGCAGCGCCACCGCCTCCAGTCATCGTCAAGCCCATTGCACCTCCACCGCCCGTCATCAAGGAAGTCCTGGCGCCCTCTGACTCTGTCATTGACGCGCTTTATGCCGACTTCAGTGCAGATTCAGAGGAAATAGACTTCATCCTAGAAGAGCTAGACTCCGCTATGCAGGAGATGGAGGAGGAGTACTCGCGCGACGAACAGACCAACAACGTTGTCGCGTCCCGAGGGGTGTTCGTCACCATTGGGATGGCGATGGATGAAGATCAACCCGGACGAGCTCCGCCTACGACACTAGAAAAGGGGAAGGGGCCACTTATTGCTGCTGACGATGATCGCGCAAAAGACATGCCTCCTCCTCCCAACCCAGTGCAGCAGCCGCAGGAACTCGGCACCGGCCCGAGTAACAACAACACCGCAAACTTGCCGCCTCTAGCATCTATGTCTGCAGCAGCCCAGGTTACTCCAGCTGATAGAGTGATGTACGACAATCTCCTCGTCGAGCCACTGACCGTTGCTCATATCCGGAACGTGATCCATCTTGATGAGAAACGCCAGCAACTGCTGGAGGAAGCACAAGCCATCACGGAGCAAGGCGCTAAGCTAGATCGAGATCTGGTCAACACGCAGAAGTCCATAAAGAAAGATAGAGCAATGGAGGCCGAGTACAAGACTCTGCTACAACAGCAGAAGGCTAAGAAAGCTCCGGCTCGCGACATCAACGATCCTGGTGTACGGCGCAACCTAGGATGGGCTCCCTCGAAGCCGGCACAAGCCAAGCCATATATTGACAGTGAAGGCAAACAGGTGATGCCCACCCCAATCCTTAACCTCGTCGTCGCCAAGACCCTTCTGGAGCAGGATAGATCGCCTGAGGCAGTGGAATAGGTCTACGACCTAGTGGCCAAGGCAGTGAAGGAGCAGGAAAAGGCCACCTCTTAGAGGCTTGAGTCTAACCCAGCGCTCTGCCAGTCTAGCCAGTACAAACCGCCAAGGGACAGATCTCCTCTTGATATCGGGTCCCAGACGGGTTCCTCGGAATGAAGACGGAGGGATGCACGCAATAGGAAGGATGCCATCCCAATATCCTCCGACCACGGAGAAAAGGCCCGACCTCGTCGCCCATCTCCACCGCCCCGGTCTCCCCGACATCGCGAAGATTACAACGCTCACCATCGTACAGATATGCCCCCACCAAAGCAGTGTGGCATCATCATCCGCGACAACACGGAGCAGACCCGTCATGACGGAAAGCGCAACGAAGGACATAAGAGCAGGTCGCGCCATGACCCTCCGTGTTCGACAGGCAACCGTAACAGACGTGAGGCGTCGCATGAGGGTAATAGCAAGAAGGCTAACCCACCGCCACCTCCGCCTCCGTCACCACCAAGCAGTCACCATGGCGGAGGAGGCCCGCGTCGTTCACGCAGCCCATCCCCTGTTGACAAGAAGAAAAAGAACCCGGAGCCATACGATGCACGTTCGCGGATCGACAAGATCCACGAGGCCCGGGAAGGACCATACTTGGGACCACGTTGCTTTGGACCTACAATACGGTCCGCAACTTACCCCAAAGGTTTTCGGATCGACAAGACCATCAAGCCCTATGACGGCACCGCCAAGCCAGCCACATGGTTGCAGGACTACGACAACGCGGTGGAAATTTCCGGTGGCAACCCCAACGTCGCCGTCAAGTACCTCCCGTTAATGTTGGCGGGCACGGCCTGTCAATGGATCGACGACTTGCCGGAGAAATCTATCTACAACTGGCTGTACATGCAAGAAGCATTCACCAAAAACTTTGAGGGTACATACAAGCATCCCTGCACTGTGGGCGACCTACAGCGGTGCGTGCAAGAGAAATACGAGACATCTCGCACCTACCTCTCCCGCTGGCTGGATATGAAAAATTCCTGCGTAGGAGTGCACGCTCAAACCGCCATGGCTGCCTTCATCGATGGGTTGGAAAGGGGCACATTGCTCCGACATAAGCTGAAGCGCTTGCAGGACAATCACCAACTTGACTTGAACCAGATGATCCAGTTGACTAGTGAGTTCGCAGCTGCCGACGACGATGCTCGTGGCTCATTGCCGGCAACAACCATTCCAACCCAAGCTCGGAGGAACAGCAGTACAAAGCGGAAAACCGCTCCATAAGAAAAGCAATCTACCGACATGGTCGCTATGACTTTTGCAGGACGAGGAGAGGGCGGACAGCATGGCCGAGGAAGGGGAGCCGACCGTGGGCAGCAACGAGGAGGTGAAACCACCTCGGCGCCGCTCCGCGTTCCCCAAACCTACAAGGAGTACCATGATATTCCATGCCTCGTACACCTCGACGTCAACGGCAAATCCACCCACACCAATCGACACTGCAAGTTCGTCAACGACCTCAAGGAAGACCCGGAGTCCGGCTACAAGCGAAGTCGGAAAAACAGACCGCGCGGCAAGGGCAAGGGGAAGAAGAAGAAGGAGGAGTCCAAGGATTCAAGTGACATGGACGAAGACGTTGACCCCTAGCACGCCGCCAGGAGCGACGACAAGGGCAAGAACCCCTTCGCGAAGAAGGCCCCAGTCTACCACACTTTCCTTGGCACCCCCACCGTCCAACAACAGAAGACCTCTCTGAGGATCCTGATGGATACTCTCCCCCCAGTCCCTCAGTACCTGCGCTGGTCGGAGGTTCCAATAACTTGGGACAGGACGGACCACCCAGACCTTGTGCCCACGGAGAACCAGTACGCCATGGTTATCAACCCATTTATTGACGGCGTGGAGTTCACCAAGTGCATGGTGGATAGTGGAAGAAGCATCAACATCATGTACCTGGATACACTGCAAAAGATGAACTTGACGGAGGCAAACCTAAGGCGGACCAACACCGTTTTCCACAGCGTAGTTCCTAGTCGGGAGGCTCGGTCCCTTGGGTGTATTACACTTCAGGTAGCCTTTGGCAATGTTAATAATTACCGCCAAGAGCGCATGACCTTTGAAGTGGTCCCCTTCAAGAGCGTGTACCACGTCATATTCGACCGCGACATATTCCACACGTTCATGGCCAAGCCATGCTTCATCTACAACAAACTCAAGATACCCGGACCAAACGGCGTCATCACCGTATCCAGAAGCTTTACCAAGGCAAGGGACTGCGAGATCAATGAACCAGCTGTTGCAGAAGCTATCCTCTACAGCGAAGAATTCAAAGAGATCCAGAGCAAGGTCGATGACTCAGAGATGCCCGCGTCGAAGAAATAGATCTCTGACTCCGCTCCGGCGTTCAAGGCCTCCATCGAAACCAAGCCGGTGGAACTTGTGGTAGGCGATGCCTCCAAGGTCACCGCCATTGGGACGAACCTGGATCCCAAATAGGAAAGCACGCTCGTCGAGTTCCTCCGTGAGAATAAGGACATCTTTGCTTGGCAACCTGCCGACATGAAAGGTGTACCTAGGGAACTTGCTGAGCATAGCTTAAACATTGATCCAAAATCCAAACCAGTGAAACAACCTCTACGACGGTTCGGAGATGAGAAGAGACGCGCCATTGGCAAAGAGATAGCTAGGTTACTTAAGGTTGAGTTTATCCGAGAAGTCCTTCACACCCGATGGGTGGCCAATCCTGTACTTGTCCCCAAAAAGGGAACCAATGAATTAAGAATGTGCGTTGATTACACCAGCTTGAACAAAGCATGTCCCAAAGATCCGTTTGCTTTGCCTCGCATTGACCAAGTCATTGACTCAACGGCTGGCTCGGAAATTTTGTGTTTTCTCGATGCATACTCAGGATACCACCAGATCAAGATGAGGAAGTCGGACCAATTGGCCACTTCATTCACTACCCCATACGGCACGTTTTGCTATGTCACGATGCCCTTTGGGCTGAAAAACGCAGGTGCTACCTACCAGCGGACAATGCAACGTTGCCTTCATGACCAAATTGGTCGGAATGTTCACGCCTACGTGGACGATATCGCGGTGATGTCTAAAAAGTCAAACGACTTAATCTCCGACTTAAAAGAAACCTTCGATAATCTCCGGAAATACAACATGATGCTTAACCCTAAGAAGTGCGTCTTCGGGGTTACAGCCGGCAAATTGTTGGGATTCATCGTTTCCCAGTGTGGAATCAAGGTCAACCTGGAGAAAATCAAGGCCATCTTAAACATAAAACGTCCGACATGCCTAAAGGACATTCAACGACTAACAAGTTGTGTTGCAGCAGTTAGTTGGTTCGTCAGCCGACTTAGAGAAAAGGCCCTGTCGTTGTACAAGTTGCTGAAGAAGGCGGACAAATTCACATGGACGAACGAAGCAGATGCAGCATTGAAGCAGCTCAAGGAGACTCTTTCCTCAGCGCCCATCCTTGCAGCACCCGAGCCTGGTGAGCCCTGTTAATTTACATGGCGGCAACCAACCGGGTTATCAGCATCGTCGTCGTCGTAGAGCGGAAGGAACCAGGATATGAGCACGGAGTTCAACGACCAGTTTACTATGTAAGCGAGGTCTTGACGGAGTTCAAGCAGTGTTACCCGCACTACCAAAAGATAGCTTATGGAGTATTCCTCGCTTCTCGGAAGCTGAGACATTACTTTCAGGAGCACCCAATCACAGTGGTGAGCAAGACTCCATTGTCGGACATCATCAACAACAGCGACGCTACATGAAGGGTCGCGAAGTGGGGCATTGAACTTGCCGCCTTCGAGATCACCTACAAGAGACGCGACGCTATCAAGTCACAATCCTTGGCGGATTTTATTGCAGATTGGACGGAGATGCCAGATGCTACTCCATTGACAGAACCAGAGTACTGGGTGATGCACTTTGATGGATCAAAGTTGCTCAACGGCTCGGGGGCTGGTGTATTGCTACAGTCACCAACAGGTGACAAGCTACACTACGTTCTGCAGATCCACTTCGAGGCTACAAACAACATGGCGGAGTATGAAGCACTCATTCACGGACTACGTGTAGCCAAGGATATTGGCATCAAGCGCATAGTTTGCTATGGAGATTCCGACTTGCTTGCCCAGCAGGAGGCTGGCACCTGGAATGCGTGGAACCCTATGATGGCGGCATATCGAGACGAAGTGGACGAGATAGCCAAGAGCTTCTTGGGCTACAAAGTTAAGTATGTTCCTAGGGAACAAAACGAGGCGGTTGATCTGCTGTCTAAGCTAGGATCAGGGCGCAAGCGAATTCCGCCAGGAATTTTCCTCGAGCACCTGCGCATACCCTTCGTGAAGGGAGTTAACATCGACAATCCGGATAGAGCTGACTCTTTCATCAACATGGTGACTAAGGTCCCTCCGGCTTGGATAACACCGTTCATGGAATACCTCGAACACGGAACTTTGCCCGACGACGAAGTCAAAAGACGGCAAATAGTACGACAAGCAAAGGGTTATACCATAATCAATGGGCAACTCTACAAAAGGAGCACTACTGGGGTATACCTAAAGTGTGTTTCCTAGCTAGAAGGTATGGAAATCCTACGCGAAATCCATCTCGGAGATTGCGGGCATCACGCCGCTCCTCGATCGTTGGTCGCGAAAGCCTTCTGGCAAGGATTCTACTGGCTGACCGCGAAGGTGGACGCCGACAAGCTGGTTGAGACATGCATGGGATGCCAGTATTATGCCCGACAACCACATGTTCCTGCTGAAGAACTGCGAACAATACCAATAACTTGGCCATTTGCAGTCTGGGGGCTAGACATGGTGGGACCGTTACAGACGGCACCTTGTGGGTTTACGCATCTGCTTGTAGCAGTTGATAAATTCACCAAATGGATAGAAGCTAAACCCATTAGAAAGCTTGATGCGGCAACTGCCCTCAGGTTTGTCCGGGATCTAGTGGTGAGATTTGGTCTCCCACATAGCATTATCACCGACAATGGCAGCAATTTATCACTCGGAGAAGTGGAGGCATATTGCTGGGAGAAAGGCATCCGACTTGACCTTGCATCTATGGCACACCCAAAATCCAACGGTCAGGTTGAGCGAGACGATGGATTAATTCTGCAGGGAATAAAGCCACGTCTTGAGGCACCGCTGCATAGAGCAGCTGGAGCCTGAGCGGAAGAATTGCCATCTGTGCTATGGAGTTTATGAACTACACCCAACAGATCCACCGGCTACACCCCTTACTTCATGGTATATGGAGCAGAAGCCATCCTGCCCTCCGACATCCTCCACGATGCACCAAGAGTTGCCGCCTATGACAAAGATGACGCTGAAGAATCCAGACGCCTGGATGTGGACCTTCTTGAGGAGGAGCGTGTTTTGGCATGCCAAAGATCTGCCATCTACCAGCAGAAGCTACGCAGCTACCATAGTCGCCGTGTTCAGCATTGCTCGTTTAAAGAGGGGGATTTGGTGCTCCGACTTAAGCAGAAAAAGTCACACAAATTATCCCCGCCATGGGAAGGACCGTTCATCATAAGCAAGGCGCTGCTCAATGGGTCTTACTACCTTGTTGACAATCGTGAACTAAAGGATAGACCCAACGAGGATCATACGCGTAAGCAACGTGACCCAGATGATGACTACCCGGAGCTTGATCAGCCATGGAACATAGCACAACTACGTCCTTTCTACACTTAGCATTTTTTATCTAATTGTGTATATCTTATATGATCAATGAAATAAAGCTCTTTGGTTCACTCATATTTCTGAGTCTTTTACCTCCTTTAGTGTTCATTTTTGGATCATATAAATCCTTTTATGCACAAGCTTTGCGTTTGCACTTGTGAAAATTCTGCCTACAGACGTTAGTTTAAGTTTTCTGGTCTACACGTTCTTTGTCGTTTTTATGTGGATTCTGGAGTAGTGACTTTCGGCACTTATTGTCAGTGATTTTGTGCTCAGGTTATTGACGGTGCCATTGGGCATCATCACCTGAGCGCATGGTTCCGACAACGACTCTTCCGACTCACGAAAAGTCAAGCATAAAAACCAAAGTAATGGATAAGCCAGCACTTGCTTAAAAAATATATACATGCTGGGAATTAATTCTTAAGTAGCAGGACATAACAATCATTGTTTTCCGCCTTAAGTTACATCACCAAGTTTTTCCCGTGCACACACCAAAGGTTAAACAGAAATTACAAAGTGTTTTTCATTCTTTGGGCGCAGGAGACTTGGAAGCAGCATCATCCCCAGCCGGAGAATCACCATCAACATCGGTGCTATGATGAGACTCGGAGAAATCTTGGTTGATGCTGTCGATGGTGTTCATGGGCACGAAGACATCGATGTCCACCAAATCGTCGACTTTGGTGTCATAACCCGCGAGTGATGATAAGATGGCTTCGTGATCAATCTCTTTGCCGTCATCATCAATGTCGGGGATGGCAGAGGTCATCGTATCGATGTCGGCATCTTTGTAGTGTGCCTTCACCATTGAGAGCGCCATCCTCGCTCCAGCCCGTGCACATGAAGCTTTCCAGCTTGTAACACGCTCGGGGGCTCGGCACAGAATCTCTGAGTACTTCGTCCGATGCCTTGATATATATCTGGAGGGGCTTAGCAATCTCCTTGGCTTGGGTGATGGCGGTGTTGATGAAGTTGCCGGCAAGAACCATGCATTCCTTGTCCGAAGGAGGCGAGTGGGTTAAAACCATAGGCGCTGAAAATTCTGACAAGGAGCGCATGAGTTCAATAAACTCTAACTATCCAGACTGCAGAAATACAAGGCGGGGGACACTTACTGAAGATGCTGGCCTTAGCCTGCCAGACGGTGTCCGCCAAGGATTCCTTCTCTTGTTGGAGGAGCTTAAACGCCTCGCTGTGGCGATGGTTTTTCTCATCAACAGCTTGCTTCTGATCTTTTAAGATCGCAAGCTCCTCCTTCAAGCAATTGATCTCCGTGGAGGCGGAATCTTGCAGGGCTTTCATGGAATCCTCGTGCATCTTCAACATCTCTTCCCTCTCCTTCTTAAGGATTTTGTTTTCGCTGTCCAACTGCTGGATGTGCTTGGACTACTCGACAATATCCTTGGACTTGGCGACATGTTCTGCAAAGTCGGAGAAAACAAAGTGCACAATGAGTACTCGAAGAAGGAAGGCATAAAACCAAGAAGGAATGCGCAAAAAAGAAAACATACTCTTGTTTTTGATTATCTGTTCCTTCAAGATGGCAGTTTTACCCTTTTCGGCTTCAAGATCTGCGCGCATCTTCTGGTACTTGTTGTTGGCCATGCCCGGCCGAGCATTCTCGTTCTGTGAAACAAAGGAAAAGTTAAAACTGTTGTTTAGTCTTCTTGGAGCACCTAGTCGGAAACTTTCCATCTAGGCGCTCGGGGGCTACAACGAAAGTTTTTTCAACTTAGCAATATGCTTAGATTTTCTTTAAAGCATCTATTCGGAGCTACTTCAGTTCTCGATTAGAAGCTTGGGGGCTACAGTATAAAGTTTTAACTCGGAAAATGCCTAGCTTTTCTTTAAGCATCTAGTCGGAACTAATTCAGTTACAACTAGAGGCTTGGGGGCTACATTATTTAAAAATATAAACACTGTGTATGCTACTCTTACAGCATCTAGTCGGAATATTTTCTTCCATCTAAATGCTTGGGGGCTACAGTGAGAGTTCTTTCTAACTTAGTCACTCTTAGAGCATATAGATGCAAAACCTATGGTTTTCCGTCTACATCCTCGGGGGCTACAGTGGGATACTCATAATGAAATGCAAAAGGCAAAGTAAAACTTACAAGTGCAATAATATTGAGGTTTGTAGCACTCTCATCTAGCAGCTTGCCAAAGGAAATGCTATTTCCCCGCAAGATATCTGCTTGTCGGAGCAACTCCTCAATACCGCACGTCGGAGATGACGGCACTCCTCCAGGAACCATAGTTGTGTTACTCGGCAGGAGCACCGGGTAAAATATCTTCGGGAACTCGAAGGGTTTCTAGGGAGTAAGGGCGCCGCCTTCGGCAGAGGTACTAGCTCCCACTGCCGCCTTGCCGCTACCGATGGCATCCTTAGCCGGAGCTTCAGCCATTTGAAGAGCAGCGCGGCCTCTCACGCCGCCTTTCATGACAATGAGTTCGGTAGAAGCGCTAGAGTCCACTTCCATGGCGGAAGGGACTGGTGCCTCCTGAGCTTGAGAGCTTGTCGGGGCAGAGGAAGGATTGACGGCAGTAGTAGCAGGGGCGATGACGGGGGAGGAGTCGTGATGCAGCATATCTTTGATATTTCTAGAAGCCCCCAAAGTCTTGCAGGTCTTCTTGAGGCTGGTTGTGGCTTTCTTCCTGAAACGTTCAAAGTGCATAAGTACAGGAATAAGACAGTGTCGGAGAATGAGAAGCTTATACTAGGGGGGGTTCTTGGCAAAAATCCCGGTGGCTTTTCTCTTTTCCGCCTCCAGGACGGTGGTAGTCTTCTTGGAGGCTCCACCCTCCACCCTCCGTCTTCTTCTTCTTGCCTCCGTCGGCAGCGTCAGAGGTGGAGCTCTTCCGCTTTCGCGCCAACGGGACATCATCGTCGGACACGACCGTGACTTCCTTCATCTTTGGATCGTAGATTTGGGCAGCCAGGTTGTTCTCATCTAGATCGCTAAGCTGTTAAGTTATAAATCACCGTGTTAGATGGAGTGGTGATGGCAAGACGGAGAAATTGGAGTATATGTCATACACGGAAAATACATATCTACCTTTGGGCACTTGCCGTCTACGTACATGTCGCAAGTGATGGTGAAGCCACGCTTCTTATCCTTCACCTTGATGATGTCCTTTAGGCGGAGCTTGACGGAGTCGCTCGAGAAGTTATCCACGGAGATCCGGAGGGTATCCCTTCGATCACTGGTATACTCCTGCATGAACTTCGCGCGGTGCTGCAGAGGCTGGATTCGCTTGATGAACCAGCACATGGCCAGGTCCAAGCCGGTCAAACCCGTCTCTACGAACCATTCGATCCGCCTTATTGCTCGAGAAGCATCGAGGTCGGAGGGAAGGGAGGCATGTAATCTCCATGTGGAAACTTCAGCGGCGGCTCCATCCGCGAAGTCCGGGTACGTTACTTCTTGGCCCACCAAAGGAATGTCGGGGCCGTAGAAGTACGTCCGCTGCCAGTTCTTGCAGGACTCGTGGCCGGCGATGTCGGGGAACCGCCGGCCAGGTCGGATCTTGAAGCTTATGGTGCCATAGTTCCTAAGCTCCTCCCTACTATGTCCGGCTTCATGTTTGACGGTGAAGAAGTACACGAACAAGTCTAACCTAGGCCTAATCCCTTGGTAACCCTCACAAAGTGCCGCGAAGTTTCTAAACACTAAGATGCTATTAGGGGAGAGGTTATGGGGTTGGACCTTGTAGTGGTTCAAGATGGAGAGAAAGAAGTGGGAGATGGGAAAAGAAACGCCGCGTACCAGCTGAGCCTTAAGGTACACCTTTTCTCCGACTTGGGGAGAAGGTGTCACCTCGCCGGCCGGCGCCGCCCGCCAGGCGAGCCCCTCCGTCGCGGGGAGGTAGCCTTCGGCGACCATCTCTTGGATGTCGCGGTCGGTGATGTCCGATCCGCGCCAGTCGCCCTTGTGCGAGTTTGGCTCTTCTTCCAGAGGCTCTAGCGCCACCAGATTATGGTCACCGCCGATGGTTTCAATCACCGCCGATGCAGGGATGACGAGGCCCTCTGGGGGCACGACGACGGAGCTCGCTGGCTTCGCCGTGGCTTCGCTCGACGCCGCCATCGATGGGGAGGAGCTGCTGCTGGCCATGGGGTGCTGGAAGGATGCGACTGACGCAAAGGGAGGCTAGGGTTTTCGAGGTTTCTCGCGGAGAGCTCGAGGAGGCGTGCGGCTGGAGGAATAAGACGCTGATGCGAGAGAATGAGGTAAAAAGTGGAAAGTGTCCCACGGTTACTATTTATCATGCTCTGCGTCAAGATTCGTGCAGCTGATCGGACGGTTGCCGCGTAGACTACGTGTTCGTGAACGTGCGCGGTAATTTCGCCACGTCTCCAACCGTCGCCGCCAATGGTTCGTATCACTCGCGTGGGAAAATCGGATATGATTGCGTTCTCTGCATGTGTGAGTTACGAGGCGTCGCTGACCTAAGCCTACGTCGTCCTAACTGACACGGGTAGATGAGCCGTCACATAGAAGATTCTGGCATGGACGGATTTAATCTGACTACGGAAGAGCACGATGGAAGATTCAGCATTTCTCCGGCTTACCATTCGAAGACGGAGAAAACCTTGCAGGGTTCTTTGAGAGGACTACAAGATATTGCTTGACGATTTGCCGACATCCATCTAGACGGAGCATTCAACATGAAGAGGCAAGACAGCGCAAGATCTCGGAGTTCTCCGGGGGCTACTGTTGGGGATATGCTATATGGGTATCCTAATAGCATGTCTCTTATCCGACTAACCCGGGTGGCCCATAGTAGGTAGCATGGCCTATGGCCTGCTGGGCGGCCCAGTTAGGTGGATCCACAAGGGAGGCACATGCCGAATAAAGGAAGGCTATGGTGGAGTCACCAGCGTACCCGAAGCCTTGGAGTGCAAGATACACAAGACTAGTAATAGACGGTGTAGGACTCTGTAACCTGTCCGGCTAGGACTTTTCCCTGTAACCCTAGGACCTGGCGACTATATAAGTCGGGCCTATGGGGGCCTTTAGGGCACAATCTCATACAACTTCAGACAACCTCGCACAGCGAACCTATCTCTGTAACTCGGAGTATTGCCATTATAGTGATTTATAGCAGGAGTAGGATTCCGCCACTGTCGTGGGATCTGAACCTCGGTAAGCTGTGTTACCTCGTACCCGTCAACCGTCCTCCTTACCCCACGTCTCTAAACACGCACTATGATGACCCCTCCATGGCGTACTCGTTGGCAATATCACGACAGCGGTCACCTGCAGTCAATGGCGGCGGTGACTCTGGCAATGACGGCGGCGGTGCTCCCGGTGATCCTTGGCGAGGCAGGGGGTCGAATGCGGGGTCTAGAGGCTCGCCATGCTCCTCCTCCCCTCTTGCTCCTGTCCTCCCTGTCCTTGGTGCCTCAACAGCGTCTCTCGCTCCCACACCGGTGACGACGGCGGCGAGAAATAGGCGGCGACTGGCGGCTCTATTCAAGAGGGAAAACGGGGGAAGTGAAACGGTCGAGCAAGGGGCATGTCACAGAGGCAAAGCGAGAGCGTGGGCAGCCTCTCCTACCTCGTGCAGCGAGCTCGCTGGCGGCGGCAATGGCGGCGATGTCGGCGGCGGGCGGGCAAGCTCGGGACGGCTAGGGTTCGAGGCGGGGGAGGGAAAAAGGGTTGCTGCCCCGAAGGTTTAAGGGGGCTCGAACGGAGTCCCGCTCGGGAACGGCCGCCGCGAAAATCAGGACGACGGCAGAGTCCGCGTCGGTTGCTGGCTCGCCGGGCTAACATGTGGGGCCTCCCTGTCACGCTCTTGGCAGCTGGCTGGCTTGCGACATCGCTATCTCGCCCAGCGTCTGCGCCTACTGCTGCAGAACCTTGTCTTGTGAGCCCGGGTGGCTCTTGGGCCTGACACATGGCCGGGCTTGTTCCCTTTTTTTATTTTTATTTTTCCTTTTTCCTGAGCAAATCCTTAACTGAATTTTTTCTGTCTGAAAATTGTCTACAAATAAGCACAAAATTCAGTTCGTCATAGAATTTGCTGTGAAGCTCCGATTGAGGCTATTCAAAGCGCTACGGGTTCGTGTCGGAACCCTCTACGCACATGTGCCTTCCAAACAACTAAATATACCATTCTAGCAGATGCAAGGTAGAAACCAAGCACTCAAGCATAGGTGACAAAATGCAAATGCAAGTGAGGTGTTTTGCCAAAACCTTTTCAAACTGAATTTTTGCAATGATGTTCATGATGCAATGACATGTATGCTATGCAGTACCAAATCTAAAATTTGGGATGTCACAGGAGAAGTCCAAGAAGGGACGGTTCGGGAAGTAGCTCCCCAAACCCGACACGCACCGGTCCAACCTACCAAAATTCTACATCTCTGGATACGTGGGTTCGAGTTACCACAACCTACTGAGTCCAACCAACCGCCCATTTCATTATTGGAACATGGTTATACACGTAAGCTACAAAATAAAGAAGCCAATCATTTTCTCTTGATACATGGGTGCCTTTCCGCAATGATTCCACCAAAATTTTTCATCCCATCACACCCAGGAGATTCATTGATTAAGTTGTTTTTTTAGTTTTTGCAAACCAACACATTTAGAAACAACTTTCAGTGCTGTAACCCAGCCCTTGTTCATCATAGCATGGATAAGCACATCTACCAACGGTGGATCATCTACAGGAAATCCCTACCACATAGTAGGACATAGCATAGCGATAGGACTTTCCTACACATGCATCAACAAAATACACGACAATGCATTGAAAATAGTAGGACATCATCATGAACAAAGTAGCATCTACTTTCCTTGATAGTTGGTGAAGTCGTTCAAACAATCATTGCAATCACACACGTTGCACTCCTCACAATCTATCGAGCAAACAATTGCATACAACATAAACAATAGCACATAGAGATCAAACAAATGCAACAAATGCATGCATGACAATTTAATAAGTCACAATGGTTGTTACTTTAGTTCTGTAAATAATACTGAAGTATATGATGCATGCAAGAGACTAATTAATGCATTGGAGTACTTGTTATTAATAATTACTTGCCAATATAGTGTTTTTAATAGTTCTGTTGTAACGCCTGTTCTATCTGTCGAATTAAATTTGTTTCTTTGGTTCACTGGATAAAGGATGTTAATACGAACCAGTAGGCGTTGGATTCACCCTAATCAGAGTTATAGATCTTTTTGTATGATTTAAATAGTGTTTAATGGGTTTTAACTGATTCATATAGTTTCTGTTGCCTAAAAATCAAACTAAAATTTTATCTGTAATCTCCACAGAGTTGTGATTCTAGTGACATATTATTTGTAATTTTCTGAGCAGTATTCGAATTACTATGATTTTAATACTCTAAATCAGCCATTAATATTTATTTAATTGCTGCGAAACCTTACAGTATTTGCCTGAACCATTTGCATATTGATAATCTCCATGGAACCAGCTTTCCATCGGTATATCATTTATATTTTTGTGATATGCAAATAATTTACTATGAATTTAATGATTTATAAAGTCATTAAAACTAATTAAATAACTATGGGGTAAATAATCCGCAAAAGCTAGATCCAACCAGATATTATTAATCTATATTATAGTAGCTTCAATTTGATATGTTGTTAATATTTTTCGGAGTTACAGATAATTTCCTATAAATTTATTAACCTAAAATACCATTAAAACTAATTAAGTTACTGCAGTAACCGCATACTCTAAAGGTTGAATCTAATGCCATATTAATATTCTACACATTTTTCTGAATCCATTGATATATTATTTGCTATTTTTGGACCTGCGGATCTTTTTATATAATTTTTGCAAGTTTGCTTAATTTTTTGCAAATTAAATTTCAATTTCAAATTTAAAGGGAATATTCCCTAGGAATATTCTATGCTGACTGGAACACATGGCTGACTTGGCTTGACACGTGGCGAGATCTGGTTGGCTCGTACCCTTCGCGGAATCGATCTAATCCTGGCCGTTGGGATGAGATCCAGTGGCTAAGAGAGTAGATTGACCCGATTTTGGCTCAGAATAGACAAGAAATAGATCTGTGTTAGAGAGACAAATCCATATGTCAAATTGAAAATTTTACAACATGAAATTTATGGGGAATCATTAGTCATACCTTCTCACTAAAGGAATTTGGATTTGAAGAAACAAGCGCGAGTACATCTTGGAATTACACCGTCATATATGAAATATTGCGGTGCGAAATTCTCCGGCTGTGGTGGATGAAAAGAGGTGAGGTTTGTCGGGACTAAAATATTTCGACGAGATCTACAACTTTCGTTTTTTGGCCGAAGGCAAACAACGAAGTTTAGATGGGTGAATAAACGAAATAAGATTCAGACATGTGTAGATTTGGGATTCCGAGAAGGAAAACTCGTACAACTGTGGCTCCATGGGTATATATGGAGATTTATGATGGTTTAGAGATAGGTCTTGGAGTAGGGAACAAGTAGAAACAAACGAAAGTCGATTCAGAGTTATAGAGAAAAAGATATAAGAGTTTGAATACAGATAGGTTTGAGAAAAACCGATTTGCACGCCTTTTAAAGCATACCATGGGATCGATCAGTGCCCGTGCGCATGGGTGCTCTGGGTGGCCGGCTGGTTGGCTGGCCCAGTTATTTTTTTTCTTTTTTTTTTCTTTTTTATTTATTTATTTGTTTTCCTCATATGTTTTGCATTCGAACTCCAAATGACATGATTCTTGTTTCTAAAATTTTCTAAAATCAAATAGATCATTATAGGATCAAATTTGTAATCTTTTTACTAGTTTGGAAGTACTGGATTTATAAATCCTTGTATATTTCATTTTATTTATATCTTTATGTGTTTGTATTTATTTCATAACTTTTTCGTAATAGCTCCAAATGAGCTCAATTTTGTTCCTAAAATTTTGTAATATTAATTGGATATTTTTAGGCTATATTTAGAAATAATCATTGCCTTAGAAATAGTAGGTTTTTAATAAAACCAATTTAATTCCCTTTAGGACCAAAGTGGCATATACTATTTAGGGTTTTAGTCCTTTATTTCTATTTGGGAATTTTCTTGATGCAAATGTGCAATGCAATGCTGATGAATATCATGCAAATGCGAAAAAATTCTAGTCCCAATTTCCAAAATCTTGGGATGTGACAAGAACTATACATATAAATCAATTGGATAAAGCCTAATCCCTAAGCCTCAGGCCAACATCATTGGTCTTAGGGATTTCAGAAAAGAACATTTCTACTTATCTTTTAAAGCCAAGCTTGTCTTAATCTTAAACTAACCCAATCAATGGAGTAAAATCAATCTTGTGTGCCACACAAAGATGGTGTCACAAGAATAATTCTACATAAATTAGAATAAGCATTCCAGCATCACAGATTCAATCAATCAGTCTACCAATCATTTTCCTGTCATTACAGGAATCATAATTAGGACGTTCCTATGTAAATCTTCACTATCTAAGATCATTGTGATCTCAAACCACATAGGAATTCTCAAGCCAACAACACTAGGATAGTGATTACATCACACCATACTCATTATCCTTAATCAAGTAAGGACAGGGGTAAGTTATCAAACCCACTGACTATACCAAGCATTGATTTCAGAGCAACTATATGATCTGGATCATATGAACTCTAAGCATAAAATCATCCAAAAAGTAACCAAGACCATTATAGTTCATCTCAAGCAGCAAGCCTCAAGCTAATAATCATTTAGCATGCTTACAGGCCATCCACACATGATCTAATTCATCTAGTAGATAATCAACACCAGGATATGAACCCTAAATGGAACAAATCATCTTAACCAGGACAATACAGTAACCAGAGAGGTCACTACCAACATCCAGCATAGGATGAGCAAGCACAAAGAGCAAAAGGGGAGAGGAAAAGAACTCACCAAAGGTCCTCGCTGAAGACTAGAAGAGGAAGCAGAGGTGGCCGACGACCATGGCGGCACGGGGAGCACCCCCAGGGGGGCGCTGTGACCCATATAGCGCCACGATGGCGATGACCACGCCTAGAGGCGAGGTGAATCACCACGACGCACGACGGTAGCGACAGCGCTAAGATCCACGCCAACCCCCAAACCCTAGGGTTCGGGACGGCATCGATCCATCGCAGGAGAGCCCCATGCTGAAATCCAGTTGGATAGAAAGGATGGGCATAGTCGACAACCTCCTACTGCACCACGGCGGTGACCAGAACGGCCCACGACGGCGGGAATCGCCGGCGGCGATATCACCGACCACGGGGTCGGGGCAAAAGAGGAGAGGAGTGAGCTCGAGGGTGAGAGGCAACAAGGAGGTGGGCCGAGTGGGCCAGAACCCTTCGGGGTGGCTGTTTTAACTAAGTCTCATGGGCCACGAGGGCCCAATAAGAACAAGCCAGTGCAGAAACCTTTAAGGTCTGTTTTAATAAATAGTAAAAGACCAAAATACCCCTGAACTTAATTAAATTCTAGAAAATAAAATAAAAGTCCAAAAATTATAAATAAAATATTTTTTGATTCACAATAATCCACACTATCCAAATAAATTAAGAAATAAAATTTTAGACACATAAATTTTATTAAGAATTTTGTAATTTTTATAATCCTTATGGAATTCACAAAATTATTGAAAGGTGATAAAATTAATTAAAATTCACTTTCATCATATATTA
Organism: Avena longiglumis; assembly: GCA_030063025.1. Classification (NCBI taxonomy): domain Eukaryota; kingdom Viridiplantae; phylum Streptophyta; class Magnoliopsida; order Poales; family Poaceae; genus Avena; species Avena longiglumis. The sequence goes on along the minus strand of CP125974.1, from coordinate 445,214,958 downwards.
ATATTTTAGTATTTTATAAAAATACTAAACAAATATTGAATAACAATTTTTGATATTTAAATGATAATTCTTAGAATAATTATTAAATCGATAAAAGTCAAATAAAAGAGAAATAAAATAAAATAATTCAAGATATATTATAAATATTAAAAGGTAATATTTATAAATCCTTTATTATTAGAAATAATTTTATTAATAATGGGGAGAATGCATATCAAATTAAATGATGCATTACATTACTTGCATAATCATTTTTCTTCTTTGAATATTGTCCTTACCAGGCAATAATGATGTTTTTGTAGACATATAAGCTCAAGGTCCAGTGCAAGCATCATACTTCACTACCTTGCCATCACAAGGCAAGTTCATCACTTGCTCATGTCCTTTGAAGAGTCTTTATCAAAGTATTTGCAAATTGTGTGTTATCATATAAACTATAAAGAAAGAAAATATTATTTTCACAAATAAAGAAATCATAGATATCATCCTAAGTGATGATATAATGGAGCAATAGAACTTAGGGTTCTATTTGCAACAATGATAATCAATTAGGGACTTAATAACCCTGACATCACTGATTCTAGCGCCATAAATTACGCGTTAGCCATGAGATTTGGAATGGGACAGAGAAGTCAGATGTATCTTATTCCTCTCGCATGAAGCCGGATGTGCAGGTCGTGGATGTTATCCTCGTAGCGTGCATATTAATTGGTAATTCGTAGAGGATATGCAACATATGGGTGGGAACCCTCATCATCCCACGATAGTTTTGGCATCTAACGGTTTGTACAAACCATTGTCGTAATTCATTATGTGGGAATGGTGTACACCAAGGAGGCATGTGAGGTCGCGAAGGGGGCAGTGATTGGCTTGGACCAACTACTAGGCCCCACATCATGGAATTGTGGACGGGAAAGTACGCCCGGTTGTGCAACAAGGAGTTGATCTCTCATGGGTAAAGTAACGCACCTCTGCGGAGTCTAAGAACTGTAACTTGTTACTCCCTATTCCAGGAAGGAGATACGAACGCGGCAGGAAAGGAACTCCATGAAAGTTCTGGTAAACCTGTGAAGGCTGATGGTCATATATTTTCATAATAAAATCAATCTTTCAAGAAAGATTTACAAAAATTGCATAGTGCCAAGGATTTATAATCCGAGGTGGTAGCTAGAGCATCAAACTTCCCACCTTGCATATAATGAACTTGTTGGGTAACGTTGTTACTCATCCTTTCCTTTGATCCCTTGCTTAGACTCTGAGGATCCGGAAGACATGCAAATGTATGCAGCCGAATGTCAAGAAGAAGTGTTCAACAAGGAACCTGATCTGTCCGGAGGTGTTGAAGGAGTGGATTACGAAATCCTCTACGGTGTCGATGATAACGAAGCCCACTAAGTATCCCTAGTTAGTAGTAACCAACGGAGCCGAGCAACATGAACTCTATAGGATAAGCTGCTAAGCTCAACTCCTAGTCGGAGTTTCTACTTTTAAATTCTGCTGAAACACTTTATATTTTGGTTTGTAAGTTGAATCTTTAGGAAGTATTGAACTTCCGGAATCGTAATAATAATAATATGTGTATATTTGTAATATGGACCCGCAATGTTTCTGTTGTACCACTGTGAGGGATGTGATATTTAGGGAACGGTGTTCTGTGGATGTCATGTCAACGACTATAGTGTACTACACATGCAATGGTATGCTGGGTCACCGTAGAAACTTTCCCGGTATTGATTACTATTGTAATTGATGCTTGTGAGTGGAACCATTGGATTATTGTTTATGTTCAGATTGTTATCCATTACCATATCATCTTTGATCTTGATCCATATGATGTCTTGTGAGTAGTTCGTTGTGTTCTTGAGGACATGGGAGAAGTCATGTTGTTAGTAGTGAATCTGTGATGAGTTATTATTCAATGGTTTAGTATTTAAGTTGTGGTGCTATTCTTCTAGTGGTGTCATGTGAACGTCGACTACATGACACTTCACTATTTATGGGCCTAGGGTAATGCATTGTGTATTTGGATACTAATCGCGGGGTTGCCGGAGTGACAGAAACCTGAAACCCCGTTAGGACACCTTTGCACAAGGGAGCGTAGGATCTCAGAGTTTAAGGCTGTGGTTAGATTTATATCTTAATTACTTTCTTGTAGTTACAAATGTTTGCAGGGGGTTTAATCAAAAGTATGTATTAGTCCTAGGAAGGGCACTATGTTAGCACAGGTTCACCCACCCAACACTTACGAACACCAAAGAAGAGTACTCAGCTATTTGAAGCAAAAGCACTTGACAAAATTCCCATGTGTCCTCGAGAACGTTTGGTCCTTATAAGTATTTACACTGGCTTGTACTTTGCTAAGAAAGGATTGGGCCACTTGCTCCATTTGTTTGTTACTTCTGTTACTTTCTCTTTGTTTTATTGCCTTGTCAGAAAACCACTAAAAATCCGTTTGCTAAGTATTCACAGGGATTTCCTGCTCCATACCACTTTTCAACACCTTCTGCTCCTCGTTGGGATCGACACTCCTATTTATCGAAAGTACTACGATACACCCCCTATACTTGTGGGTCATCAGTTGTTTTGCAAAAAGCCAGGTTTACCTTAACTAATTTCAGAGGCAAAGAAAGCTAGTTTAAAGTTTTATAACACGTAAGTGGGAACTTGAGTTTTCATATCACAACTCTGTTGTGGTCAAGTCAAAGTAATAATTCAAATCACAAGTCATTTTGAAAACATCTGACGATGGAACAATATGGCCACTCCAACTGTCCCTATCCGCGGACGCGGCTATTCGAATAGTTTGACACTCTGCAGAGGTGGTACAGTTTCACCAAAATATTCGATACATATTTCAGGAACAATCCTGAATTCACCATACTCAGTATGCGGATAATCAATCGTAACCTTTGAATTACACGCCCTAGTATAGGTACCTCTCCTATGAGTTTGGCCTCCCAACCATGACCATCTATCATCTTGGGAACTACATAGGTGGACAATCTTCACAAGGTAGCCTCAGCTCAAACCTTGGCTGCAAGGGAACCCATACTAAGGTATATAAACTTCTAGTCAAGCCCTACCCAAATTTTGGGTATTGTGGTTGTACGATAAAATTGGAATGGTATTGCATCCAGACAACCATCAGTTTTATAAATGGCTAAGGCTCATGCTTCAACATTTTCATCATCAAAATCATCTGATGTTCAAGAGCACATGTATAAACATTTCAGTAGAATGACTCATCATTCTAAGGTTTTCATAACCATTTTCACCAAGTAACCCCATATAAAGTGATCAAGTTTTATGCTTAGCACTAGCATCTACAAGTAGGGGTAAACACTAATGAGGGGTGGTAATCAGGTGTGAAGTATCTAAATTCAATCTCATGCGTCAGGATGACATCAAGATTTATCTAACTTAGGCCAAGTTTTATGCTCTTTATGCTACCTTTAAACATCTTTCTAGAATCTACAAGTCACTAAGTAAACTCAACAAAGAAAGCTTTGATAAAGAAATGAAATAACTAAGCTTGCAAGTAAAACTGGGATTGGGTATCATCAAGTAGTATAACTAATGCATGCATAATGCATTGCATAGGTTATCTGGTAGGTTTAAGCTTGCAAGTATGACTTACATGGTTTAGCTTAGCTTGCCTTGTGCAGTGAAGTGGTTGAAGTTCTCCTCGGCTTCCTCTTCATAGTAGTCTCCTTCCTCTTTGTATCCTTGGTCGGTACTAGCGTCTATAAATAAATACGAGGTACACAATCACCAAAAAAATACTTAACTAACTCTATTTATCACACCAAGGTTTTCACTAGATGATCTAGCATCATCACGAACATTACAAACAATTAAGGCACTAGTTTTATTTATTTTATTTTAGAAAAGTAATTTCTACTCATTGAAAAACTACTTAAGATTTAATATTCTCCAACCAAAACATGGGATCATGTTGACACATGTCATCACCAGATATTTCAGTACTTGGGAATGTGATTTAAAGTGGTGTCAGAATTTAATAAGGTTTTACCCTTTTATTTTAATTAAATAAAGTGACTAGAAATGCCTATGGGTCATTCTTTTATTACTTGTCCATTATTTCTACAAGTAAACCTAGATATTTGTATATATTCAGAAAGGTCTGGTCAAATGTGATTTTTGAGAGTTGGAATCAACTCAAAAGCTTTTGTGGTTGAATTTTGAAAAATGTTTGAATGCAGAAAAGTCCCTGCCTTGTTATTTTTACTATAAGGGATCTACAAATCTAAATGCTTTGAATCCAACAGTCTTGGATTAAGAATTTCAGTCCCTTTATGGCAAAAGTAGTTTCATGCAATTTGGTTTAGTGAATCTCCCTGGATTGATTTTTGAATCTAGGGACAAAACTATGTTTGAAACTAAATGGAAAAACCTAAATTTAAACATCTGGGTCAAGCGCGAAGTTAACTGGGCCGGCCCACTGCGCACAACACGCACGGGGGTGGGTTTAAGTTAATGTCCCCACTAGTCAGTGAGACAAGGGGGTGTGAAGGGGTACGGAGCAATCTGGACCGTGCGATCAACATCTAATCTAACGTCTGGGGCTTGTCGTCTCCGTCGGGCAACATCGGCGAGACTGAACCCTAGCACGGTCAGCAGGGTTCAGTGGTGGCTCACCGGGGTTTCGGCGAGGGTCGTCGATGGGTGCTAACGACTAAGTCGACAACAGCGATCCTCCTAGTACCGGTGGATCCTTCTGGGGCGGCTCCAATCGACGGCGACTCTTCTCCTCCTCCGTGGCAGACTCCGGCGAAATTCCGGCCACCTGGTGCTCGCCTTGCTCCGGGGATGAGGTAGGGTGGTTCTGAGAGAGAGGAGAGTGAGATGGTGTGCTGAAATCGAACGGGGGAGGCCTATATTTATAGTGCAAAGAGGGGACCGAAGGGTGCGGGTGGAGCTTGTCGTGGTCGTCGACATTGTGAGCTAATGGCATGGGCGAAGGTAGGGGACGGTGCTCTGCCTCCTGGCGAAGCTCAATGGCATGGTGGCGACTCGTGGGGCGGTGCAATTTGGTCGAAATATTGCGATGCTCTGGGGGATCCGACAGGCATTTTAATGGCGCAAAGTGTCTACGGTACGTGCGGCGGCGAACAGGCATGTCCTGGCGGTTCCTGGGCGGTGGTGATCACACACTCGAGCGGCGAGGGCGGCACGCGGTCTGTGCTCGCGTGTCGAGTGCGGCGCTCTGGCGTGCTCTCGACATGGCACAGAGGTATAGGGCGCGGCGGTTCTAGGGTGGTCCAGGGGTTAGCAATGCTTGGTCATTGGACAGGGGGTGGCGGTGGACGGTGGCTCGTGTCCCAGACAAGGTTGGCGAGGCTAGGGAAGCTCCTAGCTTGTTGTCGACAATGGGATGGCAAGTTGAGCTCGACAATGGTCACCATAGATGACAATGGCAAGCTTACAGTGAGTTAGAGCTTGTTAAATGAACTAGATGATCTACTAAGAGTGTGATGTGATCTACTATAGTGTTTGATATTTTGTTTGATTTGTGTTTCAAGGTGTTTGATGAAATGTCCGAAAGAGATTTGAATTTGAATTTTTGGATGAAACTTGGTGGGTGTACTAGTCACATACTAGGTAGTCTCTGGTTAGTTGGTTTTGTCAAGGTGAACTGGTTTGGTTGGTTTTTGAAAAATGGTGATCTTCACATATGATATAGATTCAATTTTGAATTGTCATTTGAATCAAGTTTCCAAATGTTTCTGTGGGTTTGAAAGGTGGGCTTGGGTTCACTTTCACTTGGTCTATCAAGGGGTGGAAAGAAATAGAATTGTTTCTGTTTGAAATCTTGGACTAGAAACACTCAAAGTGGTCTAGTGAGCAAGATTGGCAAAAATGACCATTAGCTTGTTTTGTTTGTTTTTGAATTTCTCTTGATTTTTTTCTGCTTGGATTTGATTTATATGATGTTGTTTTCATATTTAAACCAATCTTGCTATTCACAACAATCACACAAGTCCATTCATGCATTCATACATTCATCACATACACACATGCATTCATATGATTTTAGTTAACAAAAGTTTTTGTTAACCGTAATTTTTGGTGATTGGAATTTGATAATCCTTGATCAATATTTTTGGGATGTTACACGGCCCAGCGGCCAGCAGCGGCAGCAGCAGGCGCATGGCCCGGGTGGGCTAGCCCTCTACTCGCGCATGCGGCCTAGCACCTGGCCGGGAAGGAGCAGTGGCTGGGTGGGCCGAATGCGTGTCCCGCTAGCCAGCCCCGCTCGCCTGCCCTACTGGCTCCCCCGCGAGCTCCCTTGGGTCGGGGTTGAGCAGGCTGTGGCGGTAGCTGGTAGTTTCTGCCTCCCCACGCGATGCATACTACTTGACGCCCATGTGCGAGTGGGTTGGTCAAACCATCCCCTTTTCTTTTGCTGTTTTTCTGCCTTTTTCTTGCAGTTTCTTCTTAGGTCAAATATCTCCGGGGTTTTGGCCTAATAAGAAAGTTGCTTTTATAAATGTTAATTTAAATATTTATTTAGAATATATTAATTCACAATTAATATATAAATGCATATTTATACTGCCATTTATCCGAAACTCCTTTTGGTCTTTCCTTTCATCTTTCTCCGAACACCTTCGGATCTCTCTAGAATAATTCTAGTTTCTCTCTCTCTTTTCTTCAGTGATTCCTAACATGCCAATAACAATCTCTGAGCTTCATCAAACCCTTTAGCGTGCTACCCAATGGTTCAGGAACACTCCAGACATGGTCAAGACTCCTCTCTAACTAGTGATCATGAATGGGACCTGGATGCCCATGTTGACCACCTATGCATTCCATGAAACTTGTCGTTAAACCGTCAACGTCGTGTCTTATTCCTTTTGTACTTGTGATACTTTTATTGTCCGAGGCTTGATCAATGGTATCATCATGTCGGGTTCAACCTCGTTACCGACAATAGATACTTTACTCGATCTGATAAGTGATATCCCCGTGACCTAGTCACATGCTGCGCAACTTATGGATATAACTGATCCGAGTGGGCCTAGAGTATCTTCCGTCACATGGATGGACAAATCCCTATCTTGACGCATACGCCTATAACCATTCCTCCGAATAACCAAGGACACCCTTATGATCACCATTTCACCGAGTGATGTTAGATGCCATTAAAGTATTCTCAGGAAATAGTGATTAGATATGGCCTCACGGTTTTTAAGGAACAAGTCACTATGTCTCCTAATCATCGCAACTTGAACTTCATGACATGATCGTGTTATGATGCTTAGATACGGTATGTTCATCATATCATTCTTTAATCAGATGGCTCCATTGTCAACTAACACCGAAGAATCAACATGATCAGTAAACCATGATCATCCGTTGACCAATGAACCAGTGACTAGAGATTTCACTGGGAACTTCTGGAGGTTAGTATATCACACGTGTATTGATGTTTCCAATCAATACAGTTATATCATGATATAAAACTTAATCATAAACTTTATGAAATATGATAATAATACATATTATTATTTGTCTCTAGGGCATATTTCCTTCATTCTACCACTTGCACTAGAGTTCAAATAAACTAGCTGCATTTGTTATTCAATCATTAGTACCAGACAACTTGGATCTTCTGATTATGCTTACTCATGGAAGAGCTTGAGTCTAGGATATGAACTTTTCATCCCTTTTGAATCCTTTGCAACTTATCAATGTCATATTTTATGACACTAATTCCTTTTATGATCTCTATGATAACATTTTGTGTATGTATAATAGTTTTGGAAACAGAGTGGGGTTTCTGGTTCCACATACTAGTAGTGACGTTAGATCAGTCTCATGGACTTTCTCATGGGCACTAAGTACTTAAACACGCTTTGTGGAAAGTATTACCTAAGCCTTAACATTTATACATACCACCAAGTAGTATCCATGTTATATTTTAAATGTGGACATCAAAGTCAAAATGCACCATGTGCTACTTTGAATATTTGCCACTACACTTAGTTGTTTTAAGGGAAATCCTTTAATGCAGATATTTCTAATTCTTTAAGGTTAACATGCATCCTCGTAGCATAACATTTTATACTTCGAGCATGTTATCCTTCACAAATCTTGAAACATGTCTACAAATATCACTAGAAACTATGTACAAAGTTAACTCATTGTTCAATGATTTACACTTAATCATTTCTGAACTTGTTCTTCTTACTAAGAACCTGGATCAAATTATGTTGAGTACGTATCATGGTGTTCAAGATAGAATCCTACGTCATAACATAGTGGATGTTATACATCCTATTCTCTCTTTTAACCATCGATGTTTATACTTAATGGGTTTTACTAATTTGAATGATTTAGGACTGTTCCTTAACCAATTCTTATTCTGAACTCTTCAGAATCTCCTTTAGGAATACATTCCAACATAATGCTATATTGACATCTATTAATCTCTAAGATTTCAATGTCCGCTATACTTTAAACTTTACTCTCACAAGTCAATACTTATTGGCTCTTTGGTCCTTATTCTTAATTTACACATATCAATCATGTCAAGCTCCCACTCAAAATATGTCGCCTACATATATGAGTCCGAACTTCACATTACTCCTATCCAAAAATATGTCTTCCACATATTAATTTAAGGAAGACTCTCTAGCTCTCACTCAATTTTATGCAAATTGCATATCTTATCAATATTTCGAACAACTTCGAAAACTCTTGATCATATATCAAGTTGATAATTTATTTTACAAGACTCTAGTACTTTACTAGTATTAAATCTTCTAAACTTTAGCACTTATGAATGTATCAAATTCATTTGAATTCATCCAAACCATCCTTTTGGTGAATTGTGCTTTATCTTTTAAGACTCCCACTTATTTCCCATGACCTTGCAGTCCTTCAGAAATATCAAGCATATCCTTTACTTGACAAGATTCAATGACAATTTTACCTTATAATCTCAAGTGAAGTTTTAATTTCAGGATTTCATATCTTGTAGCTTAAGTTTACCACCAATTTTCTTGTAGTTTGTAGGTATGCCTTGTTCTAATAACATTACAAGTAATTCACGCATGTTTCCACACTAGGTGTAAAGCGTATTTGTGAATCCTACTTTTGTTGCGAAAGCATACTTGAAACACAATGATCATTATCATTGATTTCTTTCTTTTAATATGAAGAGTCAAAATTTGGAACACATTCTGTTGCGCTTCTCAACACTCTAATGCGGGGTCATAGACCTTCATTATGCTATCACTTTCTTCCATTAACAACATTATCAAGAAACACACTTTCTCGAGAATGCACCAAACTTTCAACAATACTAGCTTTGTCTTCCTTTGGTTTTAGTCATGGACTTTGTATTTCAAAGTTTCCAATGAAATATTCTACAAGGACTTATTTGCTATTGTTTTGGTTTTATCAAATAACTCCAAAAATCCCACGAATTCTAGATGGTTTATTCTAAATGAGTGTTTCCTATTTCCAACCAATGATCTATACCAACGCTACATTGTTCCATTTTGTTTGGTGCCACCTATTTCCCACTCAATGCCAATAAGACATTTTAATGTTTTACAAATGTTCATGTATTATCAATTAGTTTTGCAACTCGAATAATTCACACATAATTGAAAACAACATATGAACATGAATAGAAATCATTCATAAAAGCAGAACAACTGATTTGTTAAGAACTTGTATGAATAACTGTATCACGAAGTGTAAGACTCACTAATGAGGTTCATATTCCACCGATTACAATAATTATCCAAAAACAGTAAACTAAATGATAAATGTCAAGGGAGAGTGTCGTCGTCCATCATCATCATGCTCTCCATCAACACACAACGTCGCCTTCTCTCCTGCAAGCAGCTCTCATGCAGTAGAACCTGTTTTCGTAAAACAAAACAATTATCAGATACTTTAATGCTGCAATAAGTGTTCGCAAGATTATAACATTTATAAACTTGTATATCATATATACCTTCGCCATTGATGATCTCTCGAATGATGGGTTCAACCTTCACGTCTCTCAAACGCGATATGAACTCATGGAAATCCTGCGTTTCCCCATCACCTCTCATGATGCAATTCCTGGCGTACTCTTGGTAGCTAAGGGCAGCGACCGAAGCAGCACTCCTATTTCAAAGGGGTCATCCATCCAGTAGTCCACGAAATGAACCAGCCTCATGTATGCATCATGTATGTGAATTAGGTGGCTCTCTAGGTAGGTGTTTTCCTCCATCTAAATGGCAAGGAAATCAACAACCAGCTCATGCTTCCACAAGCATACTCGTCCTTCAAACTGCGCTCTCAGCTGATCCACCATTGCATATGGGTCAAGATCGCCTATGAGCGGGTGCAGTTCGTCTACCATTCTGTAAGGCATGATAAGATGGATGAAGGTGGACATGTCACGACGAAAATAGTAGTCTGCCCACTGCTGTTTGGTCTCAACTTCATCTTGCGGCTCCTCCAAATGCATATTGTAGCATATGTAGTCGACCACAACATTCTTGGAAAGAAGAGTGTTCAGACGCACTAGGAAATCTGAGAAGTTGGACCCATATAACTTGAGTTTCTCGCTAGCTACCTAGTCAACAACCTCAAAATAGTCTTTGCGATTGGCCATGTTCTACATTTAGAATTCAAAAATGTTTTAGACTGAGTTTATGAATATGTGAGTTCAGATAACTCCACTAAAACTATTATCCCCAAAGAATATTTTAGTGATAACACAATCCTAATTCAATACATCACCTCTGATCATCACGGCCAGCGATATAGTTGCAAAGGTGGACACCTAAACGTCAATCACATCATTCATGTGACTTGTGCTCGATCTTTCGATCATCTCATGTTTCGAGACCATGTCTATACATGCTAAGGCTCGCCAATTTTAACTCGTGTGTATTGCAGTGTAATATGGATTACTCCCACTGTATGCAAACACAGTTATGTCTGATACCCGATCGTCACGACCTGCCTCATAATGGATAAATTTCTTGGTGGTGCACATATGAGGGGAACACTATTATTGGAATTGTTTTTTAGGGATCTTCTTATTAATGCTACTGTCGAGTATCTAATACTTAGCACACAACAAAAATACATCAAATGTAAGTGCGATGCAATATGATCCTTCGCGCTGTAATCTCCATCCGGCGCTTCCGGGCCCGGCGCCAGGGTATCGACGCCTTCGGTGTTTAGTCCACCATCAGGATGACTGTTACAGTAAACTACTTTACCTTAACTATGACCATATCACACCACAACGCCCCTGCAAAACAAAGTTAGACGCATATACTTTATCGTTGCATGTTTTATGTGGCTGTTAGGGCTTTCGTGCAAGAACCGTTTCTTACCTACGAACTTCAACCACAACATTGATTAGGCAATTGTTTATAGTACACCCCTTTCAGGTCCCTTCTTTGTAAATGTTATATCAACTATTAAAAGAGAGACAAACACCCACTAGACACTTATACGGAACAAGTTGTATGTCGAGCATGGAACCAGTCTCGCATAAGAGTATATGTAAGGTCAGTCTAGGCCGCTTCATCAATCAATACCACGATATAAACAAAGTACATGTGGGAGGGTAACAAATATAGAATCAACACCCACACGTTACAACTAGTGTGTTCTACCCGTACTAGAAGTACTACGCATAGATCGGCTCTGATACCACTGTTGGGGCTCGAGGGCAGAAAACAAAAGAATTCCTATGATCGAAACCCTAATGCGAGGATCTATCTATTAGCAATGCAGTAATGAGAGGGGATATAGTACTCATACCTTTGAGGACCGAACGAGGTAACGTACCATGGGGAACATGGTTGATGAAGTCTTACCGACACTGACCTCGAGGTCATGAAGTCCAACGGCCCCGACAACTCCTGGCATTGAAAGCATAGCGCCGCCCGAGGGAGTCACATACGTATGGTGTTTGACAATGACTCCCTGATGGCTCAAAAAATCGTCATCTTTCTCCATGTTTAAAGATTGTTTTTCGTCAAGCAATTGACATTATTGTCTCTTGATTTGCCACTAATGTCTAATTGTTGCAAAGATATTCAAAACCTTCCTTTGAATTATGTTGTACATAAAATCACACCTTTATTGCAAAATCTGGGGTCATAAATGATAATTTTGAGGAAGTATTGACGATTAAGTATTCCTAGAGCTAATACCAAGCGCCAACCAGCATAACGACCACTAGTATGGGCACGTCCCGCCTGTACCGCCTGACCGTACGGGGTGGTAGCGGCTTTGACTCGTCAAACTCTACAACTATCATGAAGGCGTCTATATATTTTGAGGTCCCAATCGTTGTGCAGAGGGTCCCCATTCTCAGATTGCATCACACCACCACCAAAGGAGATCCACACCATAGTTCATCCCTTCCATCCCGCATCCTTCCCATTAGCCATAGCCATTACTTTGTACTTGAGATCTCCTTGTGATTCGGCGACCATTATAAGAATATTTGATCTCAGTCTAAGTATTTTGCACAATATTTTCTATTCTTTATCTTATTGTTATGTGTGAGTAGTCCTCACGGGCTGCGGGTGATGGCTGTGAAATATAGCCATCCACATACACATTTAAACTAGATATTATTCATACTTTTGATGAAATATCTCTCTAAATCCTGCCACTAATGCCTAATAATCAAAGGGTTATGCAATCCTGTCTTTCTATTTTTTCCTATGCAGGAAATGACATTTGATGATGGGAATCACAACATTAAATTCAAAGATACGAGATTTCCAACAACCCAAAGAAATTAGGGGCCATGAAGAGGAAATAAGAGCTTTAATGACCAACTATACAGCGATAATTTTTTTTGGCCTTATAGTTTCCACTGACACTGCAAGGTCAAACAACTTTTGTGAAGGTACCCCTCTATAAAGTGTTAGAACGCGAGGTGAAGGAAAGTTGGAGGAGGAGGGAGGATGAAATCCACGAACTCACACGTGAATAACTCGATGAACACACACACGAAGACACGATACAAGCTGATAGCTCACGCCGGTGGCAACCGGTCTAACACAATCCCTAGGATCGGTATCGGGCAAGACACTCTCCCACAGCCAACAACGGGGATGAGAGGCTTGATGAGATCTTGACTACTTGGAGATGAGACACCAACTCTAAGGACTTGTACAACTTGAACGCACGAGGCAAAATCCATGAGGTTGGAGATAATTGGTGCTCCTTGTCAAGGAGCATGAGACAAGAAATTGATTGATCCTCTAGGGTTTCTTCAATTACAATTATCCAAGTCTAGGGATTACAATAGAGGGTGGGGCTATTTATAGGCTAACATAAACAGGGGTAGTTTGGGTACAAAAAGGTAAAGTCTAGGCGAAATAAGGGGTTACACGGGCCGAGCCCGAAAGTTGACTTGAATCTGGGGTTTTCCAGAGAGAAGTCCGGCAGCGCCGGAGTTGGTGCCGGAAATTCCGGTAGCCGACGGTATTTCCTGTCGAGAACCGGAAACCCTTACAGTACACATTTTCGGTCGCCGTCGGGGGACTTCGGTCGGTGCCGGGATTTTCGGCGAGGGGGCGGACGATCGGGGCTATCGCTGGAAGTTCTAGCGAGGGAACCAGTTCACCGAGCCTGGTGCCGGTTTGTCCTGGAGCATCTTCTTGTGTTGCCTCTGGTCCCTCCCTTGGTAATTCTTCTTGGGGTTTATGGCTGAGGATGCATAAAGTATTGGCATGAAGTAGCAATCCATCCAAGGGTGTATCAAAATCACACAAGGAGAGGAGCGAGTTAACCTTAGCTTGTAGGAGCTTGGTTCGAGCGTGGGTCATTGGTCCACTTGGGGGACTAGTTGGAGGAGATGTAGGAGCTTCCGTAGGATGGGCTGCATTAGCCCCCCACCCCCTGGGAAAGAGTCGTCCTCGACTCTTCAACCTTCCCATCTTCGTCTTCTCCATGGAATGGTGAGAGATCCTTGACATTGAATGTTGGGCTTACAAGGTACTTGGATGTTGGAATGTCGATGATGTAGGCATTGTTGTTGATCCTCTTGAGGACTTTGAATGGCGCATCACCCCTTGGCTTGAGTTTGGAGTCGCGATCCTTGGGGAAGCGGTCTTTACTCAAGTGTATCCACACAAGGTCGCCTTTCTCGAAGATCATCTCTTTCTTTTAGCCTTGATGCTTGGCGAAGTACTTGTTTGTTAATCGTAGCTCTTGTGTCATCATGGAGTTTCTTCATTTCTTGGGAACGCTTGTCGACATCCATGTTGGTGCGCTCGTGGAGAGGATGAGGTAGGATGTCGAGTGCGATGAGGGGCTCGAATCCGTATACGATCATGAACGGGCTCATCATGGTGGTTGAGTGCTTGGCGCGATTGTATGCGAACTCGACGTGGGGAATGCATTCTTCCCAATCCTTAAGGTTCTTCTTGATCAACATGCATAGTAGTGTTCCAAGGCTTTGGTTGACGACCTCGGTTTGTCCATCGGTTTGGGGATGTGATGCGGATGAGAATAGTAGAGTCATGCCGAGCTTGGCCATGAGTGTCTTCCAAAATTAGCTCATGAATTTGATGTCGCGGTCAGATACGATTGTTCATGGTACTCCATGAAGGCGGATTATTTCCCTGAAAAATAGATTTGCGACATGTGAGGCATCATTGGTCTTATGGCATGGAATGAAGTGTGCCATTTTTGAAAAACGACCCACTACAACAAATTATAGAATCATGACCATGTCTAGACCTAGTCAATCCTAACACAAAGTCCATGCTAATGTCTGACCAAGGTGCATGAGGAATAGGCAATGGCATATAAAGACCAAAAGGGTTAGACTTAGACTTAGCTTGGACACATGTATTGCATCGTTGGACGTGGCGCTCCACGTCACGCTTCATCTTTGGCCAATAGTAGTGAGTGGAGAGCATGTCATATGTCTTGTCACGGCCAAAGTGACCCATAGGCCTCCACCATGGGACTCTTGAAGAAGCAAAATTTGGAGAGACGACTTCGGAATGAAAAGCTTGTTTTGTTTGAATATAAAACCCTTATGCAAATAGAAACCATCAACCCCTTTGTCTATTGAGCACTTTGCAAAAATTTATCCAAAGAACGGGTCGGAAGCATTGATGTCATCAAGACCCAACACATTTACTTCGAGGCGTGTAAGAAGTCTAGTATTTTTGCGAGACAAGGCATCTGCTACTACATTTTCTTTGCCCTTCTTGTACTTGACAATGTAAGAAAAAGACTCCATGAACTCAAACCACTTGGGGTGTCTTTTACTCAAATTGGCTTGACCCTTAAGATATTTCAATGACTCATGGTCAGAATGTATGATAAATTATCTGGGCCAAAGGTAGTTTTGCCATACTTGAAGGACACGAACTAAGGCAAAAAGCTCTTTGTTATAAATCGGATAGTTAAGGCGTGCGCCATCAAGTTTCTCGCTATGGTATGCAATAGGACGCCCATTTTGCATAAGGACGCCTCCAATGCCAATACCACTAGCATCACACTCTATCTCAAAAGTTTTTGTGAAATCCGGTAAAGCAAGGCCTGGTGCTTTGGTGAGCCTCTTTTTGAGCTCATCGAAGGCCTTTTGTTGTGCTTTTCCCCAAACAAATGTGACATTTTTCTTGGTCAACTCGTTGGGAGGGCAAGCAATGGTAGCAAAGTCTTTCACAAAGTGAAGGTAGAAACCGTCCAACCCATGAAAACTACGAAGTTCACTAACATTGGTAGGAATAGGACAATCTCATAATCCCTCCGTTCCAGGGCTTAAGGCGTCCTCGTTTTGCGTGTTTTTTCTTTGACCAAGAATTACTCTAAATACGTAAAGAGTTTTGGTATAAAACTAGTATCATTGGAAAGTATTTTTCAATATGAATCCAACGGTACTAATTATGTATAATATAATCAAGATTTTGTTGCTCAATTATTTTGGTAAAACTTTGCTTTGGAAAGCATGTGCGCCTTAAGCCTTGAAACGGAGGTAGTATGTCTTTAACTTTTGAAACATCAGCTTCAATTTCATTGGAAGAAACAAAAAATCCAAGGAAAATCAATTTTTCTTTAGAAAACGTGCACTTTGGGAGATTAGCATATAGCTTTTCATGACGAAGGATTTGTAGAACTTCCTTAACATGTGTAACATGCCCCTCTAGTGACTTTCTATAGACAAGAATATCATCAAAGTAAACAACGACACTCTTTCCAATGAGAGATCTCAAAATATGGTTCATAAGGCACATGAAGGTGGATGGGGCATTAGATAAGCCAAAAGGCATAACCAACCATTCATAGAGACCAAATATGGTCTTGAAGGCGGTTTTGCACTCATCACCCTCGGCCATGCGTATTTGATGGTAACCACTACGAAGATCAATTTTTGAAAATATAGTGGCTCCACACAACTCATCAAGCATGTCATCAAGACGCGGTATAGGATGTTGATAACGCACAGTGATAGCATTGATTGGATGGCAGTCCATGCATAACTGCAACATATCATCCGTCTTTGGGATAAGAATCACGGGTACCGTGCTTGGGCTAGTGCTTACTTGGATCAAACCTTTGGAGACGAGTTGGTTGATTTGTTGTTCTATCTCCTTCGTCTCTTCCAGGTTTGTGCAGTATGCGGCGTGGTTTGGGAGAGGTACACCGGGTATGAGGTCGATGCGGTGCTCTATTCCTCGAAGTGGAGGTAGTCCATGAGGGAGCTCTTTGGGAAACACATCCTTGAATTCCTGCAAAACAACCATCAAAGGGGAAAGAACATTTGTCAAGTCATTAGTTCCTTTCGCTAGTCCCTTACAAATGAGGACATAGTGCAAGATGGATGGGTTGTTTCGCACTTCTCTCATCTCACTTTTGGTGGCAAGAAGAACACTCTTAGTTTTCCACTCGAGTTTGGCTTGTGGCTCTCACTCACTATATGGTGGGTCTCTCGCTCACCGCTCTTCTCACAAGATGGGGTTGTGTTTTGCACCCTCACTAAAGCATTTGCATTGTCCACAATTATTTGGCTAGGAGTCATTGGTTGCAAAACACATGTCTTGTCAAGCCATTTGAAGGTATAGAAGTTTGTGTGACCATCATGTAAAGCACGCTTGTCAAATTGCCAAGGCCTCCCTAGCAACATATGGCAAACCATCATGGGAACCACATCACACTCTACAATGTCATTGTATGGTCCAATTGAGAATGTTACCGAGACAGTGTGCTTGATCTTGATGGACCCTTGGTCACTTAGCCATTGTATATGGTAGGGGTGCTTATGTGGATGGAAGGTGAGGTTGAGCTTCTCGCACAATTCCATGCTTGCAAGATTGTGGCAACTCCCTCCATCGATGAAAACTTTGATGGATTTCCCATTGATACCGGCACATGTTTGAAATATTTTTGATCTTTGGTCTTCATGCTCATGGACTTGAGTAGTTAATACCCTTGTGACAACAAGTGATGGACTTGCGTCATGCTCACACACAAGTAGTTCTTGGTCTTCTTCCAAATGTTGCCTTGCCAAATCTTCCTTGACTCTTGCATCAAACTCATATTCACTCAAGTACTCTTCATCGCCATTGTCATGGATGAACAAAACTTTCTTGTTTCCACATGTGGCCCACTTGTGTCCCTTGCCTCCACACTTTTAGCATTCACCATTGAATGGTTTATCATCCTTTGTGTATTTTCCACTTGGGGGCGGTTTTCCTTGAGGAAGTGTTGGATTGAAGGGAAGCTTGTTGGTACTTGATGAGCTTCCATTTGGTGTTGTTGATGTAGTGGTTGGAGCTTGCTTGTAGGTGAAATACGTCTTTGGCTTGTTGTACTTGATGTCCTCTTGCACTTGACGTTCGGCCTTTGTTGCTATGTGCACAAGCTCAACCATGTTGTTATACTTTTGCAACTTGTTGATGTTCTTGATTTGATGGTTCAAGCCATTGAGGAAGCATGGCATTGTTTGCTCATCGTGCTCTTCAATGTTGGCACGTATCATGTTGAGATCCATTTGCTTGAAGTACTCTTCCACGGTCTTTGTACCTTGACTAAGCGTTTGAATCTTATTGAAGAGGTCACGCGTATAGTGCGAAGGAACAAAGCGGGATCTCATATGAGCCTTCATATCTTGCCAAGTGGTGATTGGAGGCTCTTGTCTTGCTTCACGAGCTAGTTGGATTTTTTCCCACCAAAGGTTGGCATAATCATCAAACTCTAGGGACGCCATGGCCATCATCTTCTCATTTCTATTGTTGTGCATGCGTAAGATCTTGTCAACCTTGAGTGCCCACAAGAGGTATTATTCGGGATCATTGGAACCGGCGAACTTGGGCATGGTGAATTTGAGCTTGAGGAAAGTTTCCTCTTCATTGTAGTTTCAGTATCAGCGGTTGCCATGATGTTGGTGGCCATCTTCATCATCCGAGCTCTCACGTCTTGCTTGGTGATGGTGGTGTTGCCCTTGCAGTTGTTGTGGTGCCGCATTTTGTGGTGGAACTTGGTCCTCACGACGAGCTTGGGGAGCTTTTTTTTTCTTGGAGCGGTTGTTGACGAGAAGGAGGCGCTTGGTACTCACGAGGTTGGTTCGGACCTTGGCCATCATGACGACGAGCATTGTCTTGAGCCATGTGGTGAGGAGGACAGCGTGCCGCATGTGCAATGGGCCGCTCCCTTTCTTCATGATGTGGTGGAGGCTCATCATGGTGATGATGTTGTCGACGTTGACTCTCATGTCGATGATGACTCCTTGGTGGGTCCTCGAGTGCTTCACGTCGACGACGAGCTTGTTCGTCCAATTCAGAGTCTTCACTTCTTGTTGAAGGAATGTGTCATCGACGAAGAGCTTGTGGTTCCACTTGAGGTTGCTCTTGTTGGATCACTAGTTCCCTTTATTATGGACGGTGCACTTCACGTCTTGGAGGTATTACGAAGAGGTCACCATCATAGCTTGACATTGTGGCTTGTCGCGGAGATGGTACTGCTTGAGAAGAGCTCATGGAGTGAAGTACAGATCCGTCGTTGTGCCTTGAAGCGCGATGGTATTAAGAGCTAGAAGTACTTGACGAGTGCCATGACAAGTTTGAAGCGCGAGATCACGGCCTTGCCAACCCATCAATGAGACGTTGAAGCTTGTCATCCGTTGCGGCGATGGCGCGTTGGAGGGCTTCATTTTGGTAGCCAAGGTTGTGTTGCATTGCATGCATTTGACCTCGGACCTCCTCGAATCGGTTGTCGATGCTCTTGAACTCCGCCTGGGTTTCGCTAAATTGTTTGTCTTGGCGCTGCTCAAGGGTGTCAAAATGGTAGTTAAATTCTCCTCGAATCTTCCAATGATCAAACCTTGTCATGTATTGTGCTTCTTTCTCTTGAGGTGGATGTGGTTGGGGCGTTTCACCGTGCCTGTCCATAATGCAAAGCCAACAAGGATTGTATATGGAGGATAATACATGGAGAGTTAGCCTTTTACCTCACCTTGGATATTGTATCAAACTAGTTGCCACACACAAGAGAACTAAAATCTTGCAAAGTGAAATCACAAAGAAACTCACACAAAAGGAAACTACAACTCTCAAAAGCTTTTGGTGGAAGGTTAGGATTGTGGAAAACCAAATGAAATGATCCAAGAAAAAGGTTATTGTTCTAGGTGGTAAAGAACCAAAGATCAAAAGCAAGAAAGATACGATCTACAAAAACACGGTGGAACACACACGTGGAGATGAAAGGGGTTAGCACGACTATAAAAATGATCACAAAATGTCCTAACATAGAATATGCTCGGTGTCGTGCCAACGCAAGGAGGGACCACAACTCGTTTGCCAAAAGAGGGATAAGCAACGGATTTGTGCACTTGCCTTGGTTGCGCTTTTTGCTCTCTCTTTTTGCTTACAAGCTTGATACTCTCTTTGTATTGGGAGACTATGTATCTTTATATTTTTTTATTCTTTTTCTTCCTTTCTATACTACTATGCTAACTTTTGTATTTTCCATCACACTCTCACTTTCCAATGGCAAGTGCACAATGCTTAGACAAACACAAAATGAGCTGCTCTCATAGGATAGATACACACAAAGGAAGATATGGGGTTGTCAAAGTGGCCAAGTTATACCTTCAGTATTGTTGATGACTTGCAATCGGTGTTGGGGAAGATGCTCGGGTGTCGTGGTGTCAAGGAGCACGAGATTTACTGATTTATGGAAACTTGTTGTTAGTTTTGGGCGACACGCACGCGAAACACAAACAAACAAGAAGTAAATTGTCAAAACTTTCGTTCTTTTCGCCGGAATTTCCGGTCGTTGGTCCGTTTGTGCCAAAGATGTCGCCGGAAATTCCGGTTGCAGAACCGGTTCGCCGAATCTGGTGCCAAACTCCAGAAAGTCAAACTGAGAAATCTGTCGAAAATCCGTCTAAATTGGGCTAGGGGAAGGTCAAGGAATGTAGATCAATAACCAAAGCAACACATCTATGGACCAAAACCACGAAAAACTCACCAAATCCAGAGATCGATCCAAAGGTAATTTGGGCCTCTTTTTTGGGAATTTTCAATTTTATGGTGGATAGAAGAAAAACTGAGGGGAAATTAGTGATCAACATTGCTTTTGATACCAATATGTTAGGGTTGACCCCTTGGGGTTGCCCGATCTTTCACGAATCCCCATAGAACTCGAGGTGAAGGCGAGTGGGAGGAGGAGGAAGGATGAAATCCAAAAACTCACACGCAAAGAACTCGATGAACACACACACACACACACACACACACACACACATGAAGACACGATACAAGCCGATAGCTCACGACGGTGGCAACCGGTCTAACACAATCCCTAGGATCGGCGTCGGGCAAGACACTCTCCCACGACCAACAACGGGGGTGAGAGGCTTTATGAGATCTTGACTACTTGGAGACGAGACACCGACTCCAAGGACTTGTACAACTTGAACACATGAGGCAAAATCCAAGAGGTGGGGGATAATTGGTGCTCCTTATGAAGGAGCATGAGACTAGCAATTGATAGATCCTCTAGGGTTTCTTCAATTACAATTATCCAAGTCTAGGGATTACAATAGAGGGTGGGGCTATTTCTATGCCATCCACATAAACAGGGGTAGTTTGTGTACAAAAAGGTAAAGTCTAGGCGAAATAAGGGGTTACACGGGCCGAGCCCGAAAGTTGACTTGAATCTAGGGTTTTCCGGCGAGAAGTCTGGCGGCACCGTAGTTGGTGCCGGAAATTCTGGTAGCCGCCGGTATTTCTGATCGTGAACCGGAAACCCTTACAGTACACATTTTCAGTCGCCGCCGGGGGACTTCGGTCGGTGTCAGGACTTTCGGCAAGGGGGTTCAGTCGACCGGGGCTATCGCTGGACGTTCCGACAAGGGAACCAGTTTGCTGAGCCTGGCGTTGGTTTGTCCTAGATCATCTTCTTGTGCTACCTCTGGTCCCTCTCTTGGTGATGCTTCTTGGGGTTCATGGCTGAGGACACATAAAGTATTGACATGAAGTAGCAAGCCATCCAAGGGTGTATCGAAATCACACAAGGATAGGAGTGAGTTAACCTTAGCTTGTAGGAGCTTGGCTCGAGCGCGGGTCATTGGTCCACTTGGGGGACTAGTTGGAGGAGATGTAGGAGCTCCGTAGGATGGGATGCATCATAAAGAGACCTCTCATGACGATAAACAGGAGGAAAGTAAGAGGAGGAGATCAACACAACACCGAAGAGTCGTCGGAGGAATAGATCTAGATCCAATCTCACAAACCCTTCTCTACCACCATAGCCATAGTCCACCACTTGTAATAGTAGATCTCATCCCCAATTGGCGATATTGTAATACTATTACTATCGATCTCATGATTTCCAACACAATGTTTATGATTGTTGATCTCATCTCTATGTATGAGTAATTCTCCTTGGGCTGAGGGCTTCGGCCTAGCCATGTAGTTTGTGCATGAGATTTACCATAGATGGGATCGTGTATTAGTTTGTATGACATGATGATTATTGTATCCTCTATTGCCTCAATCTAAGGACTTCTCAGGTACCCAAGACCCCGAGGATTGATCCAGATATAGGGAGTATGAATAATGACTAATCTGCAGGATGGGAACCCCAGTGACAGAAAGGATTGTACGGCTGTATGTGAGGGATTTACTTGGGATTAACGGTGATGTCATTGTGCATATCATTAGTTCTCTTTCTTCTATGTATGAGACTAATAGGCTATTTCTATAAGCGGTTGCGGAGGCAATAACATTTATGGATGCACTGTACAGATATAATTATCTTGCTCTAACGATTACATGCGTACTTTATTATTATCTTTTATTCCCATCAGATGTTTTGCACAGCTACAGGTGAAACCGAACGCCCTAGGCCCTCTCTCTCCATCATCGACGACAACAAAAGATCACAAAATCTTGGTCCGGTAAAACACTAAAATAATTCTAAAACTCCCGAAGGTTCGTTAAAGTAACTTCACCCTACTTTCTGCTTCCCGAGGATCAAATAACCTAGGTCTACTAGGAAAAAAGAGCTATACTACATTTGTAATCCGGATCGAAGGTATCAACCCTTTTTCTGGTGCTGTTGCCGGGGAAGCAATAGCTACCCTGGTAAGTTATTAGGAACCTTGCTAGTTTTAATTCTTGTTTTTTAATTTTGTTACTTTGTTCCAATATTTATTTGAAAAAGCAAAAAAATAGTTAGCCTTTAAATTATTGTTTTTTACTATCATAAGTTTTTGTTTAGAAAACCCAAAAACATAGGTACTATGGCTGAAAAGAAACTTGGGGAGTTTGCAACTCCCAACAATGATGATTTGCATACTCCTATTACCCAGCTAGCAATTACTGCTGAGGACTATGAAATTAAGCCTCACTATTTAAGTTTGGTTCAACAGAATCAATTTGGAGGCTCTGCTACTGAGGACGCATGTATGCACTTGAACACTTATTGTATATGATGCACAGTAAAAATGTTCACCCCGATGCGGTCAAGCTACGTTTATTTCCTTTCTCTCTTAGAGGAAGAGCAAAAGAGTGGTCGTTATCTTTGCCTAGAAATACTATTGCATCATGGGTGGAATGTACTTATTTATTGCGGTGACCCGGCATACCACTGCATGTGTAGTACACTATAGTCGTTGACATGAAATCCACAGAACACCATTCCGTAAATATCACATCCCTCAGAGTGGTACAACAGAAACATTGTGGGTCCATATTACAAACGTACACACATTATTAATATTACAATACTAGAAATTCAAGACTTCAAGAGATTCAAGTTACAAACCAACTTAAAACTGTTTTAGAAGAATATTTATAGTCTCAACTTAAACCTCGAATTGAGCTCAACAACTTATTGTATAAGGTTCATTCTTCTCGGCTCAATCGACTACTAATAACTAAGGCAACTAATCTGACTTGTTGCCATCTACTCCATGACTGATCTCATAGTCAACTCCTTCCACTCCTCCAGATAGATCTGTCTCCTCGTAGTAGACATCCTCTTGACCTTCAAATGTGTACAATGGGATATCTTATGGATCCTCAGAGTCTAAGCAGGGGATCAAAGGAAAGGGTGAGTGACAGCGTTGCCTAGCAAGTTCATTATATGCAAAGTGGGAAGTTTTATGTTCTATATACCACCTCGGACTATCAGTCCTTGGTACTATGCAATTTTCGTAAATCTTACTTCAAAGATTGATTTTATTATCAAAAACTATGCCCATCATCATTCACAGGTTGACCAGAACTTTCATGGAGTTCCTTTCCTACCGTGTTCGTAGCTCCTTCCCGGAACAGGGAGTAACAAGTTACAGTTCTTACACTCTACAGAGGTGCGTTACATTACCCATGAGAGATCAACTCCTTGTTGCACAACCGGGTGTACTTTCCCGTCCAAATTTCCATGATGTGGGGCTCAGTAGGTGATCCAAGCCAATAACTGCCCCCTTCACGACCCCACATGCCTCCTTGGTGTACACGATGCCCACCTATTGAATTACGGCAATGGTTTGTACAAACCGTCAGATGCCAGAACTATCATGGGACGTTGAGGTTTCCCACCCATATGCTGCATATCCTCTACGAATTACAAATTAATGCACGCTACGAGGATAACAGCCACGACCTGCACATCTGGCTACGTGCGAGAGAAGAAGATACAGCTGACTTCTTCGTCCCATTCCAATTCTCATGGTTAACGCGTGATATACGGCGCTAGAATCGCTGATGTCATGGGTTGTTAAATCCTAGGTGTTTAATCTCATTGCAAATATAAACCTAAGTTCCATTGCTCACCTCATCCATATCATCAACATTTTATTTGTTTTGAGAAAATAATATTTTCTTCCTTCGGAACATAGATGGTAACACACAATTTGAAAATACTTTAATAAAGACTCTTCAAAGGACATGAGCAAGTGATGAACTTGCGTTGTGATTGCAAGGTAGTGAAGTCGGATGCTTACACTAGACCTTGAGCTTCTATGTTTACAAAACACCATTATTGCCCTGTAAGCACAATATTTAAAGAAGCAAAATGAATATGCATAGTAATGTAATGCATCATTTATTATTTATCTTCTTTGTGTGTTTTACCCAATATTTTAGTTTCTGGAATTACATTATGTAATAAAGGAATTCATTTTAAGGAATAACCTTTAATATTTTATAAATATTACATTCACTATTTTTATAATGTAATATATGATTAATAGAGTTAAAAGCTAATTTTTTATTTAATTTTAACTCATATAATTATTTTCTTAATATTCTTTTTAAGAATAAGCATTTTACTTTAGAAGATTTTATTTTGATATCTTAAATATCTATTTAGTATTTTTCTAAAATAATATAATAATTAAGGATGATAAAAGTTATTTTTATTTTTTAGGTATTTTATTGATTTTTTATAAAATTCCATAAGGAATAGATATTATAAAAAATCTTTAACCTAAATTTATGCTAATAAAACTAAACTTCTTAATTTAATTAAGTAGCTTGTATTATTATAAACCTAAAAATATATTATTTGTATTTTTAGGTTGTTTCTTTTATTTGATAGAATTTATTAAATCCTAGGGGTATTTTGGTCTTTTGCTAAATTATTAAATTCCTTTTCTTTTAATGTCTGGGCCAACCCCATTGGCTATTTGGGCCCAACTTGGCCAAATTGGCCTGGTCAAAATAACACCCTAAAGTGGTACTAGACCCTATCGGCCTAGTATGCTCCCCTCTCTCTCTCTCTCTCTCTCTCTCTCTCTCGTTCACTCCTCTCCTTTTTCCTCGACCCTGTGGTGCTGCCGACACCGCCGCCGTGCGATTCACGCTGCCCTGGTGAAAGAACATGTGGGCCCCCATGTGTGGTTTTGGTAAGACAATCTTTATGGACTAATGTGTGTATTAAGTTGCACTTGTAGGATTTGTCCATTGGCATCGCTTGGAGCTTGTGTCGGCTTCAAGGTCAATGAAATGAGAAGAAGATATTTTGTGCAAGCTCAAAATGCGCCATCTATAGAAGATCTCATGTTTGATGCTTGCCATCCTCGGTGATCATGGATCGATAATGAGGAATCAAGAAAGGCGTTCCATCTTGAGAAGGACAAGATCGTCTACATCGAGCTCAAGTGGAATGCTCAAGGCAAAGGTATAATCTTGATAGGTTTTCCTTTTGTCGGTCTCATGTTGTGTGTGGGAGACCGGGTTTAGGATAGATAACCGTACTATCAAGAGGGGCTCTCGAATGAGTTATTCGGTCACATCGTTCAGAGAGAGCTCAAACCTTTGCACACTTGCATCATCGTATTTGATTGTTATTTGGTCTTATTTTTATCCATGTGAGGATATATATCTTGTGGTCATCTCCATAACAAGCTCTTATTCATCAAAATCGGATCTCCCATATGTATCTTGTTGCGATTTTGATTTATGCAGCTTTTCGGTTTCTCACCAAGTGAGGTATCTCACATTATTCTACTTGATACTTTCTCACTTGGTGATAACCAATATTTGAGTATTGGCTTTTATAGGGTAGCCCATGTTGTCCTCTTTCCAACGCAATTGGAATCGGGTCAATCGGAGCTTCCAGTCAAAATTTATTGTCATTTGAGTATTGGCTTTTATTATGTTTAAAAAGAAAAAAAGGTTTGTTTCTGGGCAGAGCGGTAGTACCGCCCATGCGGGACGGTACTACCGCCCACATCTGAGCGTCATAGAGTATCTTCAGCCTAGCCCGGTACCACTTTGTGGTAGTACCGGCCGGCCTGGTACTACCGCCCGGATGGGCCGGTACTACCGGCCGGCCCTCGTAAGAAATCCCAAGCCTAGCTTGATTTCTCCACTGCGCTGCCTCCCTGCTGGCCCATTGCAGCCTCCTCTCGCGTGCTGTGGCGCCACTGTCGCTAGGCCTGCTCGCGAGCTGCCGCGTTGGTGACGATTTGGATCACCACAGCTTTGCCGCCGCTGTTTACATGCGCTTGTGATCTTGCTTCTGCTGCCGCGGCCAGCTTCTGCCATGTATGCTTACTACTTCATTGCTACTCTGCTGCCTTGGCCTTGGCATCTTCCATCTTTATTTCGATTTTCAAGCGCATGTAGTAAACCGGTAGTACCGGACCGTTCCGAGAAATGCCCCAAACGACTAGATTTTTGGGGCTCCTATTTAAGGCTTTGTCCGGTTTTCAGTTTAGTAAGCTTCTTCCTCTTCTATTATGCTAAGTTTTGTCCACACTTGCTCTAGATCTTGAAGCTAGCCTAATCTTTTCCCTCCGATGATTCTTGCCCATATTTGAGTGGAAGAGAGAGGAGATCTAGATCCACGTTTTAACCTAACCGATTCATCTCTTTGTGAGTGCATCTTTGGGGATCTAGATTTTGGGGGATTTGGTGTCCTTCTTTGATTCCTCCTCTCTTGTTGTCGTGGGAATGGCCACGGCAGATGCTGCAATAGGCAGCGAGTAGTAGAACGAGGGGCAAGGGCGGCCAGCCATCTGCGGTGCGAGATGAGGGCAAAGACACAGGGTTTTACCCAGGTTCGGCCCCCCAGAGGGTAAAGACCTACTCCTGCTAGATTGTATTATGGAGGTGTTTACAATGAGCGAACTCGGCGGCTAGGCGGCGAGTTGCTTGGGTGTATGAGGGAACGTGTCTCTACTCACCCCATAGGGAGGTTTATATAGGCTCACCTCCCCTAGGGTTTACATATCTCAACCGATTGATTCTGACTTGATGTCGTTTAACCTAGACCGATGGGCCTATCTACTCTTTGGGCCTTCAACTTCGATCCTGATACCTTCTTTGGGCTTTGATCCACTCGCTTCTGCGCAGGCCACTCGCCACCCTTGGGCGGTCGGAACGTCCCGTGAGTATACCCCAAGATGGCGTATCCCCATCGGTAGTCCCGAGGCCGTCGTTGATTAGGCGTGGTGGCTCTTGGCGATCGAGTATCTGACTTCAAGTTGGCATCGGTCAAATCGTCGGCGGGCTCTGTATAAAGGAAAAATCCGAACCGAACAGTCGCGTCTTGGCGAAGTCGAGCCAACCAGACGCGGTCTCGGCGAGTAACTTAACGAGCCGAGTGGCTGGAGTTGGACCGTCAGCGTGGTCAAACTAGCCGTTAAGGTAACTCAACGGTAACCGGCATAATCATCGGCGTAACGGCCCCACGATTTGGCGGGCAACTCTGCTATATAAGAGGAATGGTAGGCTATCGCGAGCCAACCGCCCACCATTTCTTCCGGCGGCGCATCTCCTTCTTCCTTTGCTCCGCGATCCAATCGACCGAAATCTTCGATCCCCATCCAACCTCTTCGCCATGGCCCTCCACCGAACCTTGGGGCAGATCCAAATGCACAAGGCGCGGCCTCGCTCGAGAGGCGGAATCCTGAGCTTGTTGGCGTATCCCATGGCCGGAGAAACGACCCCAAACCCGCGAGAGAGAGAGTTTATGCCTTCACCAGTCATCTCGGCGGGGTTAGGGTTTCCACATCTCTGTTCTTCCGGCGTTTTGCGCCTACTACGGGATCGGCCCTCGGATCGGGTCCCCACAGCATCGAGCAGCTCGCCATCTTCGTGGCGTTCTGCGAGTGCTACTTGGGCTGCCTACTTTCCCTGTGGCAAGATCTGTTCCATGGACGGATCAGCCGCGAGGAAATGGCGACAATGCTAACGCGCGGTGACTGACATTCCCACTCAAATCCACCGCTTCCTTCTTCGACCTGATGCTGCCGGCCAAAGCAGCGAGCGACTGGAAAAATTCATGGTTCTACGTGACCGAGGCGACTCCGGAGGACGAGGCGGCGATCCCGCGGTACTCGGCCAACCGCTCCGAGCCACGCCAACTCCAGGTCGGCAAGCTTCCCGACGACCAGCGGATGGTCGTCGATGAGATGCTCCAGACCATCCGTCGTCTGAAGAAGAAGGGGCTCCAGACAATAAACTTGTACAATTGTTGGCTTGGGCGGCTCGTCCGCCGCCGCCGATCATTACATGTACGATTACGGGCGAGGAGACTCGGCAGCCTGCCTCGGCAGTGGAAGCTGGAGGACTACCTCGGCGTTGAAGAAGATCACCAGGCGTCTGCAGCGGATCGGCGGGTCCCCCCCTACAGCGTCCGGCTCGACGGTAATTTCTTTGTCTTGTTCGCGATCGCAGCATATGCGATCGGTAATTCTAACTCTATTTCGTACTCATCGCGCTGTTCCAAGTGGTGGAAGGTGGCTCCACCCGCCCGACAGCAGTGCGGCCATCCGGGATAGCGAATCGCCACCCGCCAGGGGCAACAAAGACGACGAGGATGAGTCCGAAGAGGAGATCGCCCCGCTGGCCCGAAAGACCCGCGGGCAACGTCAGCGCGAAATCGAGCGGCAGAGCCTCGGCGCCACGACGACGACGAGCTCCGGAGACGACCTCGCGCCAGGCCACTCCTTGAAGAAGAAGAAGAAGGAAAGGAGGCGAGGCCCCAAGGAGGAAAAGCGAAAGCCGAAGATGGCCTCGCCGCGCACTCAACGAGCAGTTCGATGCTCACGCTCGGCGGTGAAGCGGCCCGGCGACAACCGCGCTAGATGCGCCATCTCTGGAAGTGCCGCTGGCCTCAATGCCTCCGCCATTCGCGCCGGTCTCTGGGTTAGGGAAGGCTCCGGCCATGGCGACTTCGCCTCGCAAGGAGGTCCCGAACGTGGCGGTCTCGCCCCGCAAGGAGGCTCCGGCCGCAGCGGCTCCAATTTGCGAGGAGGCCCCCGCCGAAGGCGTCCCAGAGGCGCCAGCCGTGACCTCAACGACGAAGAAGCCGTCCGTGTCTTGGGCCCACGACGTCCTGGAACTGGGGCTTAGTCGCCAGTTGGGCCCCGAACTGGAAAAACCGGCCGGCCTTCGTACCGGGCTGCGTTTCATTCCAGTCGCCAAGTGAGTGCATTCGGCCTTCTCTATTTTCTATAAGTACTTCGATTGTCTTTTATTGATTTGATTTGATATACAGGACCGGAGTGAAAAAGATGGGCCACCCGACCGTGGCTAAGGTACCCTCTGCCGCTAGCGAGGAGGATCCTTCCCGTAAGAGGAAAGTGGGCCGAAGTCGCCGTCTCAAAGAGGCAGCAAGAAGGCCAAGGCGGCGACATATCGCTGTCTCTGCCGACCCGGCGGCCGCACCGGCCGGACCCGTAGTGGAAGCAACCACGTCTACGAAGGATGGCGTTTCCTTGCCTAGACCGGAGGAGGCGACCTCCTTTGGGGCGGGTGCCTCGATCGCTACCTTCCCGCCAGTAACCAAGGCCCGCGAGCGGGGCTGCGCCCCCCGAGCCTCGCTCCAGGGACCGCCGACGCTGAAGTCGACCAACGTCGCGGGCACACGCCGGCGCTGCTTGCGTCTGTCGACGCAATACAACTCCATGGCATGCTTGGTGCAGCCATCCAGGTACCTCCAGTCCCCGAGGATCAGGTCGGTGCTTAGTAGCGGCTTGATTCTTATAGTTTCCCGTTTTGTACTTTCGCATCCGGTCCCGAGTGCGCCGCGCTAAATTTTAGCGGGTGGGCGAGTAATTTTCGTGATCGCCGGTCCCGAGTGCGCTTTCGCTAAATTTTAGCGGGTGGGCACCGAAAATTTTCGTGATCGCCGGTCCCGATGCGCTTCGCTAAATTTTAGCGGGTGGGCGAGTAATTCGTGATCGCCGGTCCCGAAGTGCGCTCGCTAAATTTTAGCGGGTGGGCCGAGTAATTTTCGTGATCGCCAGTCCCGAGTGCTTTTCGCTAAATTTTAGCGGGTGGGCACTGAGTAATTTTCGTGTTCGCTGACTTTGATGACGTGCAGGGTCTGCAGCTGGAGTCGGCGGAGCGATTGGCTGCGAAACAGCGTGCTGAGAAGGAGCTGGCTACTATCCAAGAAGAAAACAAGGAGCTTCAGGCTGTTGCTGCGCAGGCGGAGGTGGCTCGCCAGGAGCTTGTCCCTGCTGGTGAGTTGGTGGCGGTGCGATCTGCGTTAAGTGCTGCTGAGCATAGGGTCGCCGACCTCGAGCGCGAACTGCGGGAGGCAAAAGAAGAAGCAAGCTCGTGAGCAGGCGAGCTAAGGCCGCCATTGCGCGGAGGAAGACCGCAAGGTGTCGGAAGCCCTCATTGTTGGGCTTGGGCGATCATCGCTTCAGAGCTTCATCACGGGACTCGCCGCCCGTTGTGGTGAGTCCGTCTTCCCTTCCTTTCGTTGTATTGTTTGTGGTTTCCGTGGTGCTCATAATTGTCTCCTTCTCGCAGTCGTGTTATTGGTAGCCAAGAAGAAGCGAGCTCTCTTGACGCGAGGGAGTGCGTAAGCATGCTCGTCGACTTCGGCAACGCTTCGGCGGCGATGCATCCGCCTACCTTCAAGAGATGTCGCCCACGGAGGTTATTCGATGACCTCGTTGAGGTGTGGGAGTATTTGGAGAAGGCGCCAGCGGTCGTGAGTTCATGACACGGTCGGCGTTTGGCGTGAGCGTCGGCAATGCCGAGCCTTGACTCGCCCACTTCCCGAGGATTTCGACCTCGGCGATGTGACGTGGGTATCCTTCGTCGACGGTGCGGTGGATCTGTCCGAGGTTCTCAAGTTGCGAGGCGATGCGCGGCGTACTCGGGCGTGTCGGGCGATGGAGACCTCCTTCCCTACCAGAAAGCGGTCGTCGCGAGCGACCCGAGCCGCATCGTGACTTCAAGGTTGAGCAACCTTTCCGCTCGGCGATGGCGGGTGAGCTGACGACGTATCCGTCAAATCCGTACACCGCGTTCATCCGTGGCGCGGGATTACGGCGTCATCGAAGCCTGCAGAGTAGGATAGTTTGCCTAGATGTGTTAGCAGCAGTTCTGCCCTGCGGGCATAATTTGTAATATAAGACAATGCGACATGCGATTGAATGGAGCGTTGTGTTCATTTTGCTATTTGTTTGTGTGTTTTGGATTGATTTTGGATGAGTCCCCGAGCGCGTCCGCCCTTTTGTGGGGTTCACCTCGTATATGATGTTTGTTGTTATCATGTGTTTTTGTTAGTTTAGTCGACTCGCCCGAGCTCGGAGAGCCAGTCGCAAGCGACTCCTTGAGTGCTCATGCTTTACCGTTTTCCCGTCTGTGAACGGTCGGGTGGCCGAGTCCCGGCGTGGTACTTGGTAGTTCAAGGCGCGACTCGAGGGTGGTTGAGGACTGGCGGCGTTGGTGTGAGCGTCACTCCTGCAGCCGGAGGGTCGATCGCGTGATCTGGGTATGCTCTCTTACTTGGCGTTTTCACGACCGATCGCGACAGGCGGTATTCAGTCCCCGAGCGTGGTACTTAGCCGTTCGAGTCGCTCGCGAGGATGCGGAGGACCGAGGTCACCGTGAGAAGCGAGGGCAGTTGTCTTGGTTCGCAAAACCAGTCGAGCTAGGCGACTCAATGGGGCTCGGTTTGGCGTTTTTGTGACGACGCAAGACCTGAAATGACTCGGTGCTCTTACGCACTACTTAGCCGTGCGGTCGCTGTACCAAAGGTTGACTTCTGTATTTTAGCATGACGCTGTTTATTCAGTCGAGTGGCACAAGGCATGGAGAGTAGACGCAATTTGCGATGAAGTTTCTTTTATTTCATAGCGTTGGAGAGTACATGTGTGGGGTTCTAGGAGTAGAACTTCCGGAGGAGATTTACATTCCATGGCCGCAGCGTCGAGTTCGCCGTCCCCGGACGTCGATGAGGTAGTAGGCGTCGTTGCCGATCTGGCGAGCAGGCCTTCCCACGGAGGAGAGCTTGCGTGCCCTTCTTGTCTGGATGAGGCGTAACACTAGGTCGCCTTCACGGAAGGTGCGGGTTTTCACCCGTCGGCTGTGGTAGCGGCGGAGCCTTGCGATAAATGGCGATGCAGCGATCGAGCGAGGTCGCGTGCTTCGTCGAGTTGGTCGAGCCCATCTTGGCGGGCCAGCTCGTTTGCGACCTCCGTATAGTGGGCGACCCGCGGCGAGTCGTGTTCGAGGTCGGTGGGCATGACTGCTTCGGCGCCGTAGACCATGAAGAAGGGAGTGAATCCCGTCGACCTGTTGACCGAGGTGCGGATTCCCCAGATGACGGAGGGTAGCTCTTCGACCCAGCATCCAGCGGTGCGCTCGAGTGGTACTTGGAGTCGCGGCTTCAGGCCGTGGAGGATGCTTTGGTTGGCTCGTTCCGCCTGGCCGTTGGACTCCGGGTGTGCGACTGACGCGAGGTCGAGCCGGATGTGGTTCTCTTCGCAGAATTCGGCCATTGCTCCCTTGGCGAAGTTTGTGCCGTTGTCCGTGATGATGCTGTTGGGGAACCCGTAGCGGTATATGAGCTCGCGTAGGAACTTAGTGGCGGTCTTCCCGTCGCATTTCCGGACTGGCTTGGCCTCCTTCCCTATCGGCGATGAAGTCTGCCAGTGCCTGTGACTTAATCGCCCTTCGTGGCTCGTATTTAATGTTGTGGACGCCGATCTCGATGGCCCACTTGGCGACCCGCCCGGTAGCCTCGCGATTGCGGATGATGTCTTGTAGTGGTGCTGAGGAGACGACCGTGATCGGGTGCTCCTGGAAGTAGTGCGGCAGGCGCCGCTGAGCTCTGAAGACCGCGTATACCAGCTTTTGATACTGTGGGTATCGCTGGCGCGACTCGGTGAGGACCTCGCTGATGTAGTACACGGCCGGACGGGCGCTCCTTTCCTTCCTCTGGTCGCTCGACAACCATTACGGCATGACGGCCGGACGCCGCGACGTAAACCAGCATAGGCTCTTTGTCGTGGTGCGGCGAGTAGTGGTGCGGCGGTAGCACCTTTTTAAGGTCGCGGGCGCGTCGTCGCCTCTTTGTCCCATTGGAAGGTGGGGTTCTTGCGCATCAGCGGTATAGGGGCATCGCCTTTTCGCCGGGGGATGAAGCGGCCGAGCCGCTACACGCCCGGCTTCCGGGCGTCGCGCGAGCACTCGGGTTTGCCGAGCGAGGCGATCGTGTCGATCTTCATTGGGTTTGCCTCGATCCCTCGTTTGGAGAGCGTACCCGGTAGTTGTCCGGCGGGTACACCGAAGGTGCACTTGCCTGGGTTGAGCTTTATCTTGTACCTCCGCAGATTGGCGAAGGTCTCTGCCAGGTCGGCGAGTAGGTCGCCTTGGCGAGCGGATTTCACGACCACATCGTCGATGTAGACGTGGATGTTGCGGCCAATTTGGCTCGCGAGGCATTCTTGCATGCACGCTGGTAGGTTGCCCGGCGTTCTTGAGGCCGAAGGTCATGGCGGTGTAGCGAAGGCTCGAATGGCGTGATGAACGCCGTCTTCTCCTCATCCTCGACAGCCATTTTGATCTGGTTGTACCCGGAGTGCGTCGAGGAAACATAGCGACTCGAACCCGTGGTTGAATCGATTATCGATCGATCCGTGGGAGGACGACGCTCCTTTGGGCAGGCGCTGTTCGAGTTTGTGTAGTCGATACACATTCTCCGGTCCGTTTTCTTCTCGACCAGACTGGGTTTGCCAGCCACTTGGAGTATTTGATTGGCGGATGAAGCCGGCGAGTAAACGCTGCACTTCCTCGGCGATTTCGACGGCGTTCTTCGTTGAAGGGCCGTGGCGGCTTGACGGGTCGCACTTTGGGGTCGGCGTTTAATTTGTGCTCAGCGAGCTCCCTAGGGACACCGGGCATGTCGGAGGGTTTCCATGCGAAGATGTCCTGTTCTCACGGAGGAACTCGATGGCGCGCCTTCCTTTGGGCTCATGCCTCCCGATCGTTACCGTCTGCTTGGAGTCGCTGGGACCAGCTCGGCGGTGCGGTGTCGTCGTGGCCTCAAAGGTTGAGGTGTTTGCGCCCTCGAGTTTGGCTTCTTGAGTATCGTGGGATCGTCATTGTTAACCCGCGCGTATTTGGCGAGCTCGTCGGCGTGATTAGTTTCTGCGCGATGACGGCGTCGGCGAAGTTCGGCTCCTTTGGCCTCGCATTCGGCCATGTCGGTCGCCGTGGATGGTGATGACGCCGCGGCCGGGGAGCTTCATTGCGTTATGCGCGTAGGCGCTGCCATGAATTTAGCGCTGGCGCCCAGGGCCGCGATGGTAGGCTGTCGAAGGCACCAGCTCGAAGACGATCCGCTCGGTCGGAAGTTTGCGGTGCGAAGTGACTAGCAGCGTGACTTTGCCGATCGGGTACGCCTTCCGACCGGGGCGATGCCGTGGAGCGTAGTGTGGGTTGTCTCGATCATCGATTGCGGGAGCCGCCGCTGAAGGTGTCGAGGTAGAGGATGTTGATGGAGCTGCCGCGTCCATCGGTGTCTTGGGAGCGATGAGTCGCCAACCTTGGGCTTGACCACCGGGCGACTCGTCACGGTACTCGTGCGTGGCGAGTGGTCTTGCGGCTCGGTGATGGGTTGTTCCGACCAGTTCGAGGCGAGGGCGTCTGTTTGGGCCACCGCGTTGTGGCGGCAGCGCGGGCGATGACCTTCTTCTCACGCTTCGTGTTGAAGCCCGTGAAGGTGTGGAAGCGAGCGGCTACTTTGCGAATTTGCCGCCATTTGGCGGGTCGTTGTCGGTGTCTTCCCGCGTCGTGCCTTCTCGATTTCCACGAGGGTGTGGCGTCGGCGGTGGTGTGCGTTGCGGGCTTTCCTTCCCTGCTAAGCACATGGTTGGTTAAGGAGTGCCGCGGGATCGAACCTTGGCTTGTTCTTGTAATTTCGCCATCGCGCGTTGCCCTCCGTCGGCGGCATCTCTTGGGCTCGCGTTATGCGTGCCAGCGTTAGCGACGAAGTCGACTTCGCCCGTCGTTCTGGCGCTTACTGTGGCGGGTGCCGCTGTAGCGTAGTTCGGTTCGGCGTCCGCCGTCGTTGCCGCCCGTGCGGCGTTGCCCTCCTGACTCGTCGTCGATTTCTTGGTTGGGGTCCTCCTCGGCGTACCGTTTGGCGATCTCGAGGAGGTCGGGGATGTTGTCGAGTGTGCGGGCGTGTCACTTGATCTTG
The DNA here is from genome assembly GCA_030063025.1 of Avena longiglumis. Classification (NCBI taxonomy): domain Eukaryota; kingdom Viridiplantae; phylum Streptophyta; class Magnoliopsida; order Poales; family Poaceae; genus Avena; species Avena longiglumis. The sequence continues at coordinate 445,179,525 of CP125974.1, read as the reverse complement.
GCGACTAGAGGCTCGTAGCGGCACGAGGTCTTGAAGCAATGGATCGCGGTGTCCGGGTGGATGCCGACCGCGTTATGCGAGCTCTTGCCACCGTTGGACCCGATTGCGAAGTCGACTCGAGGTCCCCGGACGCATCGTTCGGGTCCTCGATGGTGGTGGCGGTGTAGGAGCACTCGAAGTGCACAGCGAAGGCGTCTCGCATTTCCTCCTGTGAGTCGATCTCATCACGGGGGCGCGTTGATCCATTGCCTGCGTCCCTCCATCATCGGTGGGAGGTAACGGGCGGCGAGTAGGTCGATGTGACCCGCGATCCCCATTGCCATGAGGTATGTGTCAAGCGGTGCGGGGTCATACGAGAGTCGTATTTTCTATCTCCTTTGGCGCCTTGAAGTTTGGCGGGTACTTTTCGCCTCGGATCATTGGTCGAAGCACTTGAGCCCTAGTCATCGAGTGACCCCATAGGCTCGCCATCGCGGCGATTAGTTAGGGTGTGCCGCAAGTCGTCGGGCTGGCGTGCGCGCCAGTTTTGGTTGTTGATGATGTGAGTGCGGGCGTCGATGGGTTGTCCGTTAGCGGCGACGAAGTTGGTCACCGGCCTGGGGTCGTTGGTGGAGAGTGCCGCGTTCACGGGTCGGCGTTGGAGCTGCAGTGGCTCTGGTGGCGGGAAATTGAGGGTGTTTGCCGCTTTGGCGGCCGCTGAGGCCCTGCTTCCGAGGAGCGAGTATACCGCCCTGCGGTCGGCGCCCGCTCTTTGCTGCTCCACGGCCTTTGCAGCAGGGCCTTGGCGTCTTGGATTTGTAAGGCGCGTCGCGGTGGCCGTGATGCTATCGGCTGCTCGGCTGCCACGAGGTTGTCCATCGGGGTGGAGAACGGTGGGAGGCCGTTCGCGTCTCGCTCCCGTGAGGAGACGACTATCCGCGCTGGTCCACAGGAGGTGCGGTTGGGTGGTGGTGGGGCACCCATCGCCGTCGATCTGGCGGTGGTGCTTCCTCTGGTGGCGCGTTCGCAGATCGCGCGCTCGGCTATCTTGAGCGGGTCGTTTTCGTCGTCGAAGTTCAGGCGCCCTGAACGGTGGGGTTCGGCGTGACTGATCCGGCTGGTGGTAGCGTGGCGGTTCTGCGCCGTCACTTGCTCGAGGCGAAATTTTTCGGCTCGGCTGCTCTTTCGTCTTGCCTCCGCCAATTTCAGGCGGAGTTCCTCGACCTCCGTTGCCGTGGTGTTAGGAGGGATTGGGGTAGAGAAAGGATCCTCTGGCGGATCGGCGCCGGTGGCCATATAGGTCGCGGCATGGCGACCGGTTCCGTCGTGGAGGTCGGTGGAGTTTTCCGACCCGGAGTCGAATTCGAAGATCCCGAGGATGGAGGGGTCCTCGAAATCTCCCGCGTTGGAGACCTGGCGATGGAGCCAGCGGACGAGCAGCGGTGATGGATCCGGCGTGGCGCCGGGTCGCCAGTCGGCGTCGTCGGTGAGCCGCATCTTCTGCGGCGGCTGAGTTCCGGCCACGTTCTTGTGGGCGAGTTGTACTCGAGGCGGGCGGTGGATCGTGCGGACTGGCTCTCGAGCCGATCACGTGGTGGCGACTTCGCGGATGCGAGCCAAGTCCTCCGAGTGATGGCGTCGGTGAGGCGGCGAAGAGGCTGATCGTGACGATTGGCGGATTATTGTCGCGTGACGGGTCGCGCCGGGGCGTAGCTGCTCGGCAAGATCTGGAGCATCTCGCCGATCGCTATCATACGGCCGGTGGCGACCGTCTCGTTGATGGGCAGATTGGATCTCGCCCAGAACACCGGCCGGCGGGCCCCACGGTGGGCGCCACTGCCGTGGAATGGCCACGGCAGATCTGAAATAGGCGGTAGTAGAGCGAGGGCAAGGCGGCCAGCCATCTGCGGTGCGAGATGAGGGCAAACACACAGGTTTTACAGGTTCGGCCCCAGAGGGTAAAGACCTACTCTGCTAGATTGTATTATGGAGGTGTTTACAATGAGCGGCTAGGCGGCGAGTTGCTTGGGTGTATGAGGGCGTGTCTCTACTCACCCCATAGGGAGGTTTATATAGGCTCACCTCCCCTAGGGTTTACATATCTCAACCGATTGATTCTGACTGTCGTTTAACCTAGACCGGGGCCTATCTACTACTTTGGGCCTTCAACTTCCAGTCGCCTGATACCTTGCTGGGCTTTGATCCACTCGCCGTTCTGCAGGCCCACTCGCCAGCCCTTGGGCCAGTCGGAAACGTCCCGCTGAGTATACCCCAGTAGGCGTATCCCCATCACTTGTTCCCCCAATAGCTTTAGTAGCTTTGTTGGAACTTGAGAGTGAGGGATTTGAGCACCTTTGTGGTGTTCTTGCCATTTGCATTTGGTGCATCGGTTTGAGTTCTCCTCGGAGGATTTGGTTTGAGTTACTCATTGGAGCTTGTCCCTCTTGGGTTCTTGGAACCCTAGACGGTTTGTGGCCTTGGTGGCATTGTGGCCTTTTGTGGCGTTTGTTGGGAGCCTCCAATTAAGTTGTGGAGAAGTGCCCCAACCTTGTGAGAGGTTCCGGTTGTCACCGACAAGTGCACCTATAGTGGAAGCGTGAATCGATCCCGTTGGGGTGAGATTCACCGGAGAATAAGGGATGCCTTTTGTGGCGTTGGTGGTTTGATACCACCCCCTCTCCAAATGAGACGTACTCCATGTTGGGAGGAACTCGGTAAAATAGCATCGTCCCCGCGTGCCTCGGTTATCTCTATACCCGAGCTCTTTACTTATGCACTTTACATTGTGATAACCTTCATGCTAGAAGTAACCTATATATTGCTATCACCTTGTTGTTTGTATTGCTTAGCATAAGTTGTTGGTGCCCATAGGTGAACCCTAGTTGTTCTAGGTTGTGCTTAACAAAGTAAATGCTAGTTTAATTCCGCCTTTGTTGAGCCACCCTCGGAAAAGTTTTAATCGCCTATTCACCCCCCTCTAGGCGATATCTGTATCCTTTCACCTGGGTCTCACTGGCCGCTGCCGTGGTGTATAGCAAGGTTGCTGACCCCGCTCCTTCGTCTGGTCCATTTCGATTTGGCTCTTGGGCTCTCCTTCGGCCAGGTTGGCTCCATTCCGAACCCTAGGGTTTGGGGTGCTACTGGTGATTCCTTCGCCGCTACTCCCGTGGTGCCGTGAGGTGCTCGTGTGTTGTTGTGGTGGTGTTGTGAGGTGCTCGTGTGTTGTTGTGGTGGTGTTGTGCGTCCTCAGGCGTTGCTATGGCCGCCGCCTCGGCTTGGTGCGGGTTGCAGCGCCCTTCTGGTGCTCTCCATGCTGCTGTGCGCTCGTCGGCCCCTCTGCTTCCTCTTCTAATCTATAGCAAGGACCACTGGTGAGTTTGGTCTTGATCACCTCTCGTTCCTTCTGTCCTATGCCTCCCTCGATCACATCTGTGTGTCTCTAGTGTGCATCCCTAATTAGGGTTCATGTCTTGATTAGGGTCCATCCCTCTGTTTTGGTTATATATGATGTATTGGAATTAGTAGTGGTGGTTATTGAGGATGGTGAATGGTTATTTAATGTGGATTACATTCTACAATTGGTTTTGATGATGCTAGTGGCTTATCAAACTAATTCCAATTGGTAATTGGACATGGACTAGATTGTAGTGTTTCTGTGGAACTATTGATTATGGTTCTAGTGATCTGGAATTTTACTAGTGTAAAGATTTTAGTACTGACAGTAGTACTATCGGTGATTTATTCATTACACCTATAAATGTTGGCTTGTGTGGTCATATATAGGTTGAGGTTAATCATGGTATTACAGTGATGCTCTGATTATGTATATATACATACTTGGTAATGATTCCTGGTAGTTGATTCCAGGAAGATGATAATTAGTGATTTGCAAGTTTATTTATGAAAACTAAGTAATTGATCTGCTTGGTTTAGAACTTGTTCTTGTGACACCATCTTAGAATGGAACACAAGTTTTGGTTCTACTACTGGGCTTTATTCTTTCGGTGCTTATGATTTGGATAAATGCCTAATATAAGTTGAAAGCTCCTTTTAAACATCTTTTCCTATGATGTTGGTCTGAGGCTTAGGAACTAGATTCCTATCTTGCTGTCCCTCATGGATATGTTCTGGTATTAATACCAGTTACTTATTCTGGAATCCTTTTGATAAAATGGTTGGTGTGCTTATTATGTTATATGGATCCATAAGATCTATGGATTCTTGGGTGCTACTCTTTTAAGAGATGTGCCCTAAATTCATAACCTTGGCTATGTTTATATTGGAATATGGAATATAACTTTATATCCAGGATCAATGATGTTGATTGGAATTAGTAGTGGTGGTTATTGAGGATGGTGAATGGTTATTTAATGTGGATTGCATTCTACAATTGGTTTTGATGATGCTATTGGCTTATCAAACTAATTCCAATTGGTAATTGGACATGTACTAGATTATAGTGTTTCTGTGGAACTATTGATTATGGTTCTAGTGATCTGGAATTTTACTAGTGTAAAGATTTTAGTACTGACAGTAGTACTGTCAGTGATTTATTCATTACACCTATAAATGTTGGCTTGTGTGGTCATATATAGGTTGAGGTTAATCATGGTATTACAGTGATGCTCTGATTATGTATATATACATACTTGGTAATGATTCCTGGTAGTTGATTCCAGGAAGATGATAATTAGTGATTTGCAAGTTTATTTATGAAAACTAAGTAATTGATCTGCTTGGTTTAGAACTTGTTCTTGTGACACCATCTTAGAATGGAACACAAGTTTTGGTTCTACTACTGGGCTTTATTCTTTCGGTGCTTATGATTTGGATAAATGCCTAATATAAGTTGAAAGCTCCTTTTAAACATCTTTTCCTATGATGTTGGTCTGAGGCTTAGGAACTAGATTCCTATCTTGCTGTCCCTCATGGATATGTTCTGGTATTAATACCAGTTACTTATTATGGAATCCTTTTGATAAAATGATTGGTGTGCTTATTATGTTATATGGATCCATAAGATCTATGGATTCTTGGGTGCTACTCTTTTAAGAGATGTGCCCTGAATTCATAACCTTGGCTATGTTTATATTGGAATATGGAATATAACTTTATATCCAGGATCAATGATGTTGGTCTGAGATCCTGGTTTGGTTTGTATAGTTTACTTATGGCTTTTGTATTCAAAAATCCTCTATGATGGATTCACCCCACTTGGGTGATTTCTAAGAGATTAAATATAAAACAACACATGAATTCTTATCTAAGTAAGATAGATAGATCATGTGAAGGTTTTATATTACTCACCACAACAGTTGGGTTGTTGGTGTTGTTGCTGGTTGATCTCGTTGGCTTGATCTTGTTAGCTTGCTTTGTTGGCTTGATCTTGTCCTTCACCTCCTGGTGCTGCTCCTACTACTTCTGGATCCTGTGAGCTAGTTCTTAATCTTACTGTCCACATGCTCTACCCCCTCCTTATGTCACCATCAGGTGAATGTTTGGATCATCAGGTGTATGGTTTGGCTGGTGGTTTTGCTTGGCTTTTGCAAGCTTGATGTTTTCCTGGGTTGGTGCTTGAGAGTGAGAATAAGCTGCTGGGCTATGCTACGGTTGTGCACTTCTCCTTTTGCTTGTGTGGGATGTTGCTGTTGTGTTGACAACACACCTCATGCAGTTAGATGACAGTGCTGCTTGGCTATTTAGTGCATCGTGTGGATCATATCAGTGATGTGTTTCACCTTTTAACCTTTTACATTTCACTCACCTGGTGAAACCTGCCCCTTTTACTTGTTGTTGATATATTGACTTATGGCTTATTTAATATAAAAGAACAAATATTTGCACACTGATGAAACTTGCCCCTTTTACTATTACTCAATGATGTATCTTGAGCAGTGCACTTCACTACTCTCAACTGAGAGTAATTCTAACAAATTAATATTTTATTTTCATTTTGTTTGTTTTGTATTTTTGTAGGTACAAGATCTGCGTGCTCATGATTTAGTATAGGATTAGATACATAGATATATTATCATTGTATTCTTTATTTGATTTACTTGTAAGAACTTTGTAATAATTATTTATATTTGAATTTCTTTTCTTGTAGTTTCTTTACCGTAATGAATCACTTCATTGGTTGTATGATTTCTAAATTGAAGAATGTTTATGAAATAAAGATAAGAAATAATAATTCATTTCTTATTTGAATTTCTTTTTATTAAATTCTTATTATTATCTATTATATCTTTGTCATGACATATAATATTACTAAATGATTTTGGAAATCATTTTGAAATACCAAATCCTAAATTTTTAAATATTTTCCAATTGATTCAAAATTCAAATTTGAATTCAAATTATTTCCCCCAAAACACACTAATTCATAAAGATCATGTCAAAATTTATAAGGATCACTCTCAAGAGCTATTCCTTCACCTAGAGAGTGAAAGAAACTGTAATCACTATAGGTTTTTGTTTGGAAAAAAATTTACCCACATTTTATAGATGAATGCATGCATATGCACAAAATCCTATTTCTACCCTTCGTTGGTTCCTAAATGCTGGGATGTTACAGACTTCCCCCCTTAAATTAAACTTTGTCCCGAAGTTTGTCGAAGTGTACCTGAATAGTTCTGGATAGGCTTCTGATGACCCACAAGTATAGGGGGTGTATCTTAGTAGTTTCGATAAATAGGACTGTCGATCCCAACAAGGAGCAGAAGGTGTTGACTAGTGGTATGGATCAGGAAATCTCTGTAAATACTTAGCAAACGGATTTTTAGGGTTTTTCTGATAAATCAACAAAACAAAGTGCAAGTAATAAAGACAACGAACAAATGCATAAAGTGGCCCAATCCTTTCTTAGCAAAGGAAAAGCCGGTGGAAATACTTATAAGGACCAAACGTTCTCGAGGACACATGGGAATTCTGTCAAGTGCTTTCTCTTCAAATAGCCAAGTACCTTTCTTTGTTGTTGTAAGTGTTGTGTGGGTGAACCTCTGCTAATGTACCGACCTTACTTGGACTAATACATACGTGTGATTAAACCCCCCTGCAAGCATCCGCAACTACATGAAAGTAATTAAGATATAAACCTAACCATAGCCTTAAACTCTGAGATCCTACACTCCCTTGTGCAAAGGTGTCCTAACGGGGGGTTCAGGTTTCTGTCACTCCGACAACCCCACAATTAGTAGCCAAATACACGATGCATTCCCCTAGGCCCATAAATGGTGAAGTATCATGTAGTCGAAGTTCACATGACACCACTAGAAGAATAGAACCACAACTTAAATACTAAACCATTGAATAATAACTCAACACAAATCCACTACTAACAACATGACTTCTCCCATGTCCTCAAGAACTAAACGAACTACTCACAAGACATCATATGGATCAAGATAAAAGATGATATGGTAATGGATAACAATCTGAACATAAACAATAATCCAATGGTTCCACTCGCAAGCATCAACTACAATAGTAATCAACACCGGGAAAGTTTCCCCTAAGAACTATGCAAGTATTCAACACGATTGTTACAACGGGATGGAGTGGTGATGATGGTGCTGGTGGAGATGATGGTGTGTATGATGATGATGATCCTGATGAAGTCTAGCTTGACGATGGTGTTGATGGCGATGATCTCCCCTCTTCGAGAAGGAATTTCCCCGGTAGAAATCTGTCTGCCGGAGAGCTCTTTCTCTCTCGGTGTTTTCCGCCCCGCAGAGGCAACATAAATCTTTTTGTGGTCGCCCCCTTGTATTAGGGTTCTAAGAGGAAGTTATAGGCTAGAGGGCGGAGTCGATGGCCGGCCAGGTAGGCCACACCTGCCCTTGGCGCAGCCCAAGGGGGTGTGGGCCCCCTGTGGCCTAGCTACGCCTCCCCTTCTGGCTTCCTTTGTCTTCTGGGAAAATATAATTTTCCAATATTTTTGTGGTATTCTTTCTGGTCTTCACAAAATTGCATCAAAACACCTCTTTTTCCATCAGAATCCTGACTCCGGCAGTTTATCCTCCAAGAATCATCCAACATGCAAAAACAGAGGAAAAGACATAAGTAACACCTCATAATAATACATATATCAATGAATAGAGGCAAATTATGATATAGAATGGTGATGCAAATTGGACGTATCAGCTTCTCTTAGGTCATCCTCTTTCTCCCATGTGGATTCCCGCTCAGGGTGATGTTCCCACTGTACCTTGCAGTACTTGATTGCCCGGTTTCGCAACCTTTTTCCAGTTTTCTTCCAAAATTTTACAGGGTTTCTCAACATATGTCAAATCTTCTTGTAATTCCTCTTCTTGATGTGTGATTGCATCATCGGGAACCTTAAGACATTTCCGGAGTTGTGACACATGGAAAACATTGTGAACTTGAGCCAGTCTTTGGGGTAACTCTAATGCATAAGCTATAGTCCTGTTCTGAATCAGTATTTTGAATGGTCTGATATATCTTGGACTCAATTTTCCTTTAACTCCGAATCTCTTAACTCCTTTCATTGGGCTTACTTTGAGATATACCATATCTCCTACTTCAGGATGCATGTTCTTCTAATTTGATAAGCATAGATTTTCTGTCTACTTTGAGCTATCTTCAATCTATCTTTGATAATATCGATGATAGCTTGCCTTTCCTTGATATAGTCTGGTGCAAATTTCTTGCTATTGCCATGTTCATACCAACATATTGGTGATCTACATTTCCTCCCATAAAATACTTGGTATGGGGCTGCCTTTAGACTATTCTGGTAACTGTTGTTGTAGGAAAATTCTGCCAATGGTAGATGATCTTCCCACGAACCTCCAAAATCTAATGCACAAGCTCTAAGCATGTCTTCGAATATTTGATTGGTTCTTTCTGTCTGACCTCCAGCTTCTGTATGACAGGTTGTGCTGAAATCTAACTTTGAACCAAGTGCTTCATGTAATTGTTTCCAAAATGCTGAAGTAAACACAGATCATCTATCTCATATTATCTTCTTGGGCACTCCGTGCTTACTTACTATTTCCTTGACATATACTTCTACTAACTTCTCGACATTATCCTTTTGATTTACCGGGATAAAATGTGCACTTTTTGCGAGTCTATCCACAATCACCCATATCATATCCATCTGTTTTAGTGTCATGGGTAATCCTGTAATGAAATCCATACCAATGTATTCCCGTTTCCACTCCGGAATTTCCAAAGGTTGTAATGGTCCTGCTGGACTTTGATGCTCAGCTTTTACCCTTTGGCAAGTATGGCATTCTGACATATATTTTGCAATGTCTACCCTCATATTATTCCACCAGGATAATTCCTTTAAATCCATGTACATCTTTGTACTTCCTGGATGTATCGAATATGGTCTCATGTGCCTCCCGGAGTATCACTTCATGAATTTTGGCACATCTGGAACACAAAGACGATCTTGGAACCATAAAGATCCATAATCTCATAAGTGAAAAACTGATGTTTGACCTTGAGAGATTCTTCTAATTTCTTCAGCAATAAAAGGATATTCATCTTGATGTCTAAAAATCTCATTCCGACGATCACTACTTCTTTCTTCAACTACTTGCATGGTAGCTAATCCTCCAAGAACCTATGTTCTTATGAACTGTATTTCCAATCTTTCCAAATCCATCTGCAAATCTTTCAACAGTTCTTGATTGATACGCTGAGTATCTGTGCTCTTCCAACTTAAAGCATCTGCCACAACATTGGCTTTTCCAGGGGTATAATTGATCGTCAGATCATAATCTTTAATTATCTCTAACCAAAGCTTCTATCTCATATTCAATTCCTTTTGAGTGAAGAAATATTTGAGACTTTTATGGTCAGTGTATAACTCACACCTTACTCCATAGAGAAAATGCCTCCATCCTTTTTGAGCAAAGACTACTGCTGCTAACTCCAAATCATGAGTTGGATAATTGACTTCATGTGGTTTCAGTTGTCTTGATCCATAAGCAATTACCTTACGATCTTGCATTAACACACATCCCAATCCTTCCTTTGATGCATCACAATATACCATGTAATCCTTTCCTATTTCAGGAACTACTAAGATTGGTGCAGTAGTTAATCTAGTTTTCAACTCTTGAAAGCTTGCTTCACACTTCTCATCCCATATAAATGGTGTATTCTTTATTAACAATGTTGTCATTGGTCCAGATATCTTGGATTAACCTTCAATGAACCTCCGATAATAACCGACCATACCAAGAAACCTCGGATTTGTTTCACATTGGTTGGTGCAGTCCATTCTAGCACCAATTGAATTTTGGATGGATTTACAACAATTCCATCCTTACTGATCACATGACCAAGAAATTCTACTTTGTCCAGCCAGAATTCACACTTACTGAACTTAGCATAAAGCTTATGTTCTCTTAGGATTTGCAATGCTATTCTCAAATGATCTGCATGCTCTTCCTTATCCTTTGAATATATCAAAATTTCATCAATGAACACTATGACAAACTTGTCCAGATAAGGCATGAAGATTTTGTTCATCAAATTCATGAATATTGCTGGTGCATTGGTCAATCCAAAAGGTATGACGACATACCCATGATGTCCATACCTTGACACAAATGTTGTTTTTGGAACATCTTCAAGTTTAATTTTTATCTGATGGTATCCAGACCTTAAATTAATCATGGAAAACAACTCCAGCTCCCTTGACTTGATCAAACAGATCTTGGATTCTTGGTAATGGGTACTTGTTCTTGATTGTAAAATTGTTGAGATTTCTATAATCCCCACACATTCTTCGTCCTCCATCTCTTTTATCCACAAAAATTACTGGGGTTCCCCATGGATATACACTTTCCTGAATAAATCCTTTCCTAGCTAACTCATCAAGTTTCTCTTTAAGCTCTTTTAACTCCTTTGGACCCATCTTGTATGGTGCTTGAGCTATTGGTGTTGTACTAGGTATTAGATCAATAGTGAATTATATTTCCTGATATGGTGGCATTCCCGGTAACTCTTCTAGAAAAACATCTTGGAAATCATTTGCTATAGGAATATCCTTTAACTTGACCTCCTTCATTGAGTTCAATTGAAGATCAACCATGATATGGCTGTGTTTATCAGCCTGGTATACTATCCTTGCTCCACTTGGAGTCTTGATTGAAACAGTTTTATCTTCACAATTTATATGAGCTCCGTGTTCAGTCATTCAGTCCATACCCAGCACTACTACAATTCTCTTCAAAGGAATCACATAAAGGTATGCAAAGTATATACAACCACAGATCGATATAACTTGATCTTGTTTAATGTGGCGTACCACTACATTTCCCCCTGACGTCACTAGGTTCATAGGGTTTTCTAACATTGCCCTTCTAATACCGAACTTATCACTGAATTCTTTTGATATGAATGAAGTAGTTGCACCGGTATCAAATAAAACTTTTCTGGGATTGGTAAGGATATTGAGCGTACCTATCACTGCGTGCTTGGAGTTATCCACCTCCTCCAAAGTTGCACAATTCAGCTTCCCGGTAGGCCTGCTCCTTTTGCCATTATTGTTCTTGGCAATGTTTCTTCCTCTATTAGGGTGTCAATTGCCTCCACTAGCTTGTCCTCCACCCTTAGTAGGCCAACCACCCGGTGGTTTACTCGGACAATCTGGCTTGATATGGCCTTTTTCCCATAGCCATAACAGATAACTCTTGGCTTCTTACATTCTCTCTGGAAATGCCCTAGAATTCCACAATTGTTGTAAATGATATTCCTCCGAGAATTGGACTAAACTTCCATTGTTGTTGTAAGTTTTATTTCTGGGTTTTAACTCCAGGTTAGGTTTAGGTTTACTGGCCTGAATCCTATTTGTTTCCTTCTTGGCTCTTTTCCTTCGGTCCTCTTGGACATTCTTGTAGTCATCCTCAAAGGTGATGACTGCATCTAGTAACTGTTGAAAAGTTTGCTTGTTGGCCAACCTCAATTGCATCATCACAAATGGATTTAACCCTCGCAGAAAACGCTTCTTTCTCTTTTCCTTGGTGCTTACTTCATCCTTTGCGTAACGAGATAGTTGACTGAACTCCCGGTGTACTTCATGACACTGGTATATCCTTGTTGAAGCTCCTCAAACTCCCTACGCTTCAACTCCATTACACTTTTAGGAATGTGATACTCATGGAATATCTGTTTGAACTCCTCCCAGGTATACTCCCTTCCTGGAGGTTGCATTGCTAATTGGTTCTCCCACCATGATGCTATAGGTCCAGTCAAGAGATGGGTTGCATACCTCAACTTTTCTTCATCATTGCAACCGACAGTCTTTAACATTCTCTAAGTATCTACTAGCCAATCCTCTGCATTCCATTGGTTATGGAGCTGATGCAAAAGGTAACGGCCTTGCATTCTGGAAGTTGGACAGACTAACTCCTCCACCATCAGGTTCTCTATGGTTTCCTGCTCATCCCAGCAACTCTTCCATAAACTTGTTCTGGGATTCGTGCATCATTTGCATGTACTACATAAAGTTCTGCTCCATTAGCTATAGGGGTTCATAGCATGGAAAACAAAAAAATTCTACTACATGCATACAAACAAGCCAAGATCTATCTACTAGATTGAAGCAACGAGTCGATTAGAGTACTCACCCTCAAAGATTCCAAAGTGGTTAACGAGAGCAGATTCTCGTGGGTGATGTAGTCGTACACTTGCCGATCTCAAGATCGTGTAGACGATCCTTTCTGCACTGTGTTCTGGCAGCGCTTCCGCAGTCGGTCACACGTCCGGTACTCGATGAAGACCTTCCTCTCCCTTGTTCCAGCAGAAAATGAGGTTGTAGTTCTCCTCGCGGTTCGGCCTGACGGCGTGGTGTCGGAAGTAGAGGGAAGATCCCGCAGGGCTTCACCTAAGCCGGTGCGAGTTATGGTGGATCTAGGGTTTTTCGGCGATCTGGGTTTAGAAGGCCGGAGAGGAGGAGGAGGTGTCGGCGGTGGCTAGGGCGACAGCGATGGACCGGCGGCGGCGCGACGGCGGTGGCGCACGATAGGGAGGGCTAGGGCTTGTAGTCCTTAGGGCAGCCCTCCCCCTCTATTTATGAGAGGGGGGCAGCCTTGGGAGGGGAGAGTTTGAATCCAAACCCAAACCCAAGTTGGATTGAAGGAAGGACTCTTTCCTTCTTCCACTAGGAAACTATTGTTCCAGTTTGACTTTTCAAACCTCCATTTTGACTTTCAATTTAGAGCTTTAATTATCTCTCGCAAATGCCCAACCAAGTGACCTAGGACATGATCCAATCATTCCACTTACCCATGACACATTCATGGACCATTCCCCTTCCGGTCCGGTGAACCTTCTAAACCTTCTAGAACCTCTCCGATGAAAACATCGAAATCATTTCCGAACTCCGAAATCGGACTTTCCTTATATGAATCTTATTCTCTAGACCATTCCGGATCTCCTCATGATATCCCGGATCCCATCCGAGACTTCGAACAACATTCGGTTTCCCTACTTATTCCATATCTACTAAACAAGATCGAATCCTTAAGTGTGTCTCCCTACGGTTCGTGAATTATGTGGACATGACCGCGACACTTCTCCGATTAATAACCAATAGAGGAATCTTGAAATTCATATGGATCCCACATATTTCTACAATTACTTTGTGATCGAATGAACCACTTATATACGATACCAATTTCCCTTTGTCTCGTGATAGTTTACTTTTCCGAGGTTTGATCATCGGTATCTCTGCATACCTAGTTCAACCTCGTTACCGATAAGTACTCTTTTCTCGTTCCCGTGATATGTGATCCATTTTGAGCCAGTCACATGCTTGTAAGCTAATTGGATGACATTCCACCGAGAGGGCCCAGAGTATATCTATCCGTCATATGGATGGACAAATCCCACTCTTGATCCATGTGCCTCAACACATACTTTCTAAACACTCAATGCCACCTTTATAGCCACCCAGTTACGGTGTGGTGTTTGATGTCATCAAAGCATCCTTTCGATGATGGTGATTAGCATGATCTCATGGTCAAAGGAATTAGGTTACTATGTATCAGAAAGCTTATAGCAAACGAACTATTGAAACGACTTGATCTTTATGCTACGCTTATCTATAGGAGTATGTACATCATACCATTCTCCTAATGATATGATCTTGTTGTTAACAACATCTCAATGTTCATGATAGGGAAACCACGATCATTTATTAACCAACAAGCTAGTATTACAAAGAGGCTTTACTAGGGACTCTAAATTAGTTTACAAGTCACGCAAGTATTAACGTTTCTGGTTAATACTATTATAGCATGAATGTAAACATTTATCATAAACACAAAGATATAATAATAACCACTTTTATTATTGCCTCTAGGGCATATCTCCAACAGTCTCCCACTTGCACTAGAGTCAACTAATCTAGATTACATGGTAATATACCGAACACCCATGGCGGTTTGGTGCTGGACATGTTTTGCCCTCGGGAGAGGTTTAGTCAACGGATCCGCCACATTCAGATATGTGTGTACTTTGCAAATCTTTATGTCACCATCTTGGACATGCTCTCGAATAGCGTGAAAATATAGCTTGATGTGCTTCAGCTTCTTGTGTGATCTTGGTTCTTGCGCATTGGCTATGGCGCCCATGTTATCACAATAGATAGACATTGGGTCCAGCGCACTTGGAACCACACCAAGCTCTGTAATGAACTCCTTAATCCATATCGCCTCTTGTGAAGCTTCCGAAGTAGCTATGTATTTTTATTCAGTTGAAGATCTCGCCACAACGCTTTGCTTTACACTCCTCCAGTTAACTGCTGCACCATTCAAAGTAAATACGTATCCAGATTGACATTTAGAATCATCCGGATCGGTGTTCCAACTAGCATCGGTGTAACCATTAACAACGATATGTTCATCACCTCCATAACAAAGAACCATATCCTTAGTTCTTCTCAAGTACTTAAGGATGTTTTTGACTGCTTTCCAATGATCCACTCCTGCATCACTTTGATATCTGCTAGTCCAACTAACAACATATGCAATGTCGGGTCTAGTACATAGCATGGCATACATACGAGATCCTACGGCTGATGCATAGGGAGTCTTACTCATCCTTTCTCTATCTTCTGCCGTTGCAGGACTTTGAGTTTTACTCAAGGTATTGGGCAACATGGGCAAGAACCCTTTCTTGCCATCTTCCATTCCAAACCTCTTTAGAACTTTGTCCAAATATGTACTCTGTGACAATGATATTAGGCGTCTCTATCTATATCTATAAATCTTTATGCCTAATATGTAAGCTGCTTTGCCAAGATCTTTCATTGAAAAACTATTATTCAAATAATCCTTGACACCATTAAGAAGTTCTACATCATTCCCAATCAATAATATGTCATCTACATATAGTATTAAGAATGCTACAGAGCTCCCACTCACTTTCTTGTAAATACAAGCTTCTCCATAAGTTTGTATAAAACCAAAACTTTTGATTACCTTATCAAAACGTTGATTCCAACTCCGGGATGCTTGCTTCAATCCATAAATGGACCGTTGAAGTTTGCATACCTTGTTAGAATCTTTAGGATCGACAAAACCTTTGGGTTGTACAATATACAACTCTTCATCAATGTCTCCATTGAGGAACGCCGTTTTGACATCCATCTACCATATCTCATAATCATAATATGCAGTGATTGGTAATAAAATCCTCACAGACTTTAGCTTTGCTACCGGTGAGAAAGTCTCATCATAGTCAACTCCTTGAATTTTTCGAAACCCTTTTGCAACAAGTCAAGCTTTATAGACAGTAACATTAACATCAGCATCTGTTTTCTTCTTGAAAATCCATTTGTTCTCGACAGCCTTCCGGCCATCCGGTAAGTCCACCAAAGTCCATACTTGGCTTTCGTACATGGATCCATTTCGGATTTCATGGCTTCTTGCCATTTATTGGAATCTGGGCTCATCATCGCTTCCTCATATGTCGCAGGGTCATCGGTGTTGTCCACCAACATGACACTCATAACGGGATCATACCAATCAGGAGTGGTACAAGTTCTCGTTGACCTACGAGGTTCCATAGTAACTTCAACCGAAGTTTCATGATCAACATCATTAGCTTCCTCTATCATTGGTGTAGGCACCACAGGAACTACTTCTGGTGTTGCGCTACTCTCAAGTTCGAGAGAAGGTTCAACAACCTCGTCGAGTTCTACTTTCCTTCCAGTCACTTCTTTCGAGAGAAACTCCTTCTCTAGAAGGATCCATTCTTAGCAACGAAGATTTTGCCCTCGGATCTATGATAGAAGGTATACCCAATAGTTTCCTTCGGGTATCCTATGAAGACGCATTTTTCCGCTTTGGGTTCAAGCTTGTCGGGTTGTAACTTCTTTACATAAGCTTCGCAACCCCCAACTTTAAGGAACGACAATTTAGGTTTCTTCCCAAACTATAATTCATACGGTGTCATTTCAACGGATTTAGATGGTGCCCTATTTAAAGTGAATGCGGCTGTTTCTAATGCATAAACCCAAAATAATAGCGGTAAATCTGTAGGAGACATCATAGAATGAACCATATCTAAGAGAGTTTGATTATGATGTTCGGACAGACCATTACATTGTCGTGTTCCCGACGATGTCAATTGTGAAAATATTCTGCATTTATTCAAATGCTCGCCAAACTCGTAACTTAGATATTCACCTCCACGATCAGATCATAGAAATTTAATCTTCTTGTTGCGTTGATTCTCTACCTCACTTTGAAATTCCTTAAATTTCTCGAAAGTTTTGAACTTATGTTTCATGAAATAGATATACCCATATATACTCAAGTCATCCGTGAAGGTAAGAACATAACGATAACCACCGCGCAATGCTACACTCATTGGACCACACACATCGGTATGTATGGTTTCCAATAAGTCTGTAGCTTGCTCCATCATACCAGAAAATGGAGTCTTAGTCATTTTACCAATAAGACATGCTTCGCATCTTTCAAGTGATTCAAGAAGTCCATCGGAATGGAGTTTCTTCATACGCTTCACTCCAATATGACCAAGACGACAATGCCACATATAGGTTGAGTTATCGCTCAATTTCAAACGTTTAGCTTCAATGTTGTTAATGTGTGTATTTCTACAATCGAGATTCAATAAGAATAGACCATATATCAAAGGTGCATGTGCATAAAACATATTACTCATATAAATCGAACAACCATTATTCTCAGACTTAAACAAGTAACCATCTCGCAATAAACATGATCATGATATAATGTGCATGCTCAACGCAGACACCAAATAACAATTATTTAAGTATAAAACTAATCCGGATGGTAGATGAAGAGGTAGCGTGCCGACCGCGATCACATCAACCTTTGATCCATTTTCAACGTGCATCATCACCTCGTTATTCGCTAGTTTCTATCTATTCTGCAGCACCTGTTTCGAGTTACAAATATGAGCAACCGAACCAATATCAAATACCCAGGCACTACTACCAGTACTATGAGATACACATCAATAACATGTATATCGGATATACCTTTCTTTTTTATGTTGCCGTTCTTCAAATCTGCCAAGTACTTAGGGCAATTCCGCTTCCATTGACCTTATCCCTTGCAGTAAAAACACTCAGTATCAGGCTTAGGCCCAGCCTTGGTCTTCTTCGCCGGCGCGGTAACTTTCTTACCGCCCTTCTTGTAGTTTCCCTTATTCTTAGACTTGCCTTGCTTCTTGAATTTGGTGGTCTTATTGACCAACAACACTTGGTGTTCTTTCTTGATCTCCACTTCTGCAGACTTTAACATGGAGAAGAGTTCGGGCAACGACTTGTCCATGTTTTGCATATTATAGTTCATCACAAAGTTCTTGTAACTTGGTGGTAGTGATTGGAGGACACGATGAATCCCCAAAGCATTAGGAATCACTATACCCAAGCTTTGAAGCTTGCTTGCGTGCCTAGAAATCTTAAGCACGTGCTCACTGACGGAGCTGCCCTCTTCCATCTTCCAGTTAAAGAAATTTTCAGAAGCCTCATAACTCTCAACTGCCGCGTGAGCCTCAAATATCATTTTGAGTTCACAGACAATATCATGTGGGTCATGGTTCTCAAACCTTTTCTGAAGCTTCGATTCCAAATCATACAAGATAGCACACTGAACTATGGAGTACTGATTCTTTCGAGCAAGGAAAACATTCTTTACCTCATCAGTATCATCAGTTGCAGGTGGGTCACCCAGCGGTGCATCCAGGACATAGGTCAAATTACCAGCATTGAGGACAATCCTCAAATTGCAGAACCAATCCGCAAAGCTTCTTCCATTGTTTTTCAACTTTTCTTTCTCTAGGAACGCATTAAAATTGATGGTAGGGGCCGCCATTGATCTACAACATATTTGCAATAGTTTAGACTAAGTTTATGAAAAATTGAGTTCTAATTAATAGTTAAATTAATCTAGGTGAACTCCCACTAAAAAAATATCCCTCACATTGTTTTAGTGATCACATGAACCAAATCCACCACATCAAAACCGATCATCACGAGAGTTGATGTGGCTTCAATGGCGAACAATCAACATGTTCATCATATCTACTATATGACTCATGCTTACCTTTCGGTGATCCGTGTTCCGGTACCATGTCTATACATGCTAGGCTCGTCAAGATCAAACCTTAGCTTCCGCATGAGCAAATCTGGCTTGCTCCCTGTCAACACCCGGATTTTTCAATCCTAGATGCCTGTTATGCCATACATCGCAATCCCAGGATTACCATTTTTGCGAGACATAACAGAATTGGATACCATAGTACTTCATCCATTACAAACGATACATAAGTTCTTACACAAATAGGGATCTCATGATCCAGTTCTTAATACAACATCAAGCAGCGGAATACGTAATAATAACGGTAGCGTGGAAGCTCCATCTTCGGGTCACAGAGCAATCTTGACGATTGGAGATGATCCTAGTTGTCGTAACCTTCACGGGGTCCATCTTCCGGTACTCCTCTTCATAGTCCGGCCATGGGAATAGCAGGACAAATCCATGAGTACTCTTTAAGTACTGCAAACTAATACTAACAAGTAAAGGGGTTTTGGATAATAGGAAACTAGGCTCTAGGGTTGTTTTGCAAAAGCCAGGTTTATCTTTACTAAGTTCCAAAGCTAGTCACAATTTTATAAGTCCTAAGTGGGATCTTGTAATTCAAGTCACAACTCTGTTGTGGTCAAGTCAAAGTCTCAATTCATTTGAAGTCATTTTGAAAAGTCGACGGGAACAGTATGGCCACTCTAGCTGTCCATAATCATGACGCTGCTATTCGAATAGTTTTACACTCTACAGAGAGATTGTACACTTTCACCACAACATTCGATACATCTGTCACGAACAAATCCTGAATTCACCATACTCAGTATGCGGATAATCAATCCTAACCTTTCAATTACACGCCCTAGTATAAGCACCTCTCCTGTGAGTTTGGCCTCCCAACCATGACCAACTGTCATCTTGGGTACTGCACAGGTGGACAATCTTCACAAGGTAGCCTCAGCTCAGACCTTGGCCGGGAGGGAACTAATACTAAGGTATATAAGTTTCCAGTCAAGCCCTACCCAATATTTGGGTATTGTGGTTGTACGCTAAAATTGGAATGGTATCGCATACAGACAACCATCAGTTTTATAAAGGGCTAAGGCTCATGCCTCAACATTTTCATCACCAAAAATCATCAAGTGTTTGGAAACACATGTCCAAAACATTTCAATAGAATGATCCATCATTCCAAGGTTTTCATAACCATTTTCCACCAAGTATTCCCATATAAAAGTTGATCAAGTTTTATTCTTAGCACTAGCATCTACAGGTGGGGGTATTACTAATGAGGGGTGGTAACTAGTGGAGTTTCACTAAGTCCAATCTTATATCTTAGGCTGATATCAAGGTTTCTAGCTTAGGCCAAATTTTATGCTCTTTATGCAACCTTCAGCACAACTGTCTAGTATCTACCAAACTCTTAGGTAGACTTTAAGTAAGCTTTGATAAAGAAATAAAGTAAGAAGCTTGCACATAAAACTAGGATTTGGTTTATCAAGTGGGTATGATCACATATGCTTAAGGCATATAGTAGTCATATCACAAGTATGGGTTTGTGGCATCAGTAGGGTATCTGGCAAGGGTTAGCTTGCATCAATATCAGTATAAGCTTGCATAGGTATAGTATCTTGCAAGCGTTAGCTTGCACATTCACTAGTAGTATTAGGCTTGCCTTGTGCAGAGCAGTGGTTGAAGTTCTCCTCGGCTTCCTCTTCGTAGTATCCTCCTTCCTCCTCGTATCCTTGGTCGGTACTAGCGTCTATGAATAAATACGAGGTACACAATCACCAAACAATACTTAACTACTTGCAATCATCACACACAAGGGTCCTATAGATGATCTAGCATCATCTCTAACATTACAAGGTTAAGGCTTGGTTTAAATCTTTTTTTATTTTTAGAAAAGTAATTTCTACTCATTGAAAACTACTTAAGATTTAATATTCTCCAAACTAAACATGGGATCATGTTGACACATGTCATAACCACATATTGTAGTCCATGGGAATATGATTTAAAGTGGTGTCACAATTTAATAAGGTTTTACCCTTTTATTTTAATTAATTAAAGTGGCTAGAAATGCTTATGAAGCATTGTTTTATTACTTGAACATTATTTCTGCAGGTAAACCTATATATTTTTATATATTCTGAAAGGTATGGTTAAATGTGATTTTTGAGAGTTGGAATCAACTCAAAAGCTTTTATGGTTTGAATTTGAAAAATGTTTGAATGCAGAAAAGCTTCTCCCTTGTTATTTTTACTATGGGTGATCTACAGATCCAAATGACTTGAATCCAACGGGCTTGGATTAAGCATTCACAGACCTTTCTAACAAAATTGGTTTCATCCAAATTTGGTGCCCTGAATTGATCTGGGTTGATTTTTGAAGTTGGGTGCAGAAGTGTGTTTGAATTTAAAAAGAAAAGGTTTAATTTGAATTGCTGGGCTGCGCAGGAAATTCTAATGGGCCGGACTGCTGAGCGCAGTGCTCCCGCGGGCTGCTTGAGTGGGTGTCCCCACTCGTCAGTGACACGGGGCTGGGCGAAGCGGTATGGGGCAACGTGGATCGTTCGATCTAGTATTAATCCAACGGCTGAGGGTCATCGTCGACGCGAGACAACTCTAGCGAGAACGAAACCTAGCGCGGCCAGTGAGGGCTGCTGGGGGATCACCGGCATGCACGAGGGTCGAGGCGGGCGAACGATAAGTCGACAACGGCGAACCTCCTGCACCGTGGCTTCTCTGAGGCGGCTCCAATCGCTGGCTCCTTTCTTCTCCCGTGGCGAGGCTCCAGTGAAATTCCGGCGAGGTGGTGCTCGCCTTGCTCTGAGAATGGTGTGGCACGATCAGTGAGGAGAGGGGAGTGAAATGGTGTGAAGAAATCGTGCGGGGGTGGCCTCTATTTATAGTCGAGCGAGGGGACCGCCGGGGCGCACGGTGAGCTCGTCGAGGGCGACGTTACAGACGGCTAATGGCATGGGCAAGGGTAGGGGACGGTGCTGTGTCTACTGGTGATGCTCAAAGACATGGTCACGAGGCATGGGGCGGTGTGGTTTTGTCTGGAACGGCTGGTGCTCTGCGCGGTAGAGGCGGCGTCTTCGACGGCGGGCGGTGGCTGTATGGCACGGGGCGGCAAACGGGGATGTCTGGCGGTCTCCTGGGTCGGTGGTGATCGTGTGTGCATGCGGTGAGGGCGGCGCGCGGTTTGTGGATGCTGGTCGTGGGTGGCGATCTGGCGCACGCTCGGCATGGTCTGGGCGCGGCTTGTGCGCGTGGTCTAGGGCTTGGCAACGCTCGCGGCTGGGACAGGGAGTGGCGGTGGACGGTGGGCTGCCTCCCAGACAAGGTTGGCATGGCTAGTTCTTCCTCTAGCCTGCTGTCCACAATGGGGTGACATGGGGTGCTCGGCTGTTCACCATTAATGACAATGGCAAGCTCACAGGGGTGCTAGTGTTGGGCTAATCTTTCTATATGATCTACTGAGTTGTGTGTGCGCTATCTAGGGAACAAGTTAGGCAAGAATCACTGCACACTATAGTGTTTGATGTTTTGTTTGATTTGTGTCTGCAACCTGTTTGATGAAATGGCCGCATGAAATCAAGTTTTGAATTTTGAAATGAATTTTGGTGGGTTTGCTAGATTGGTGCTGGTGAGTCTTTAGATGCTTGGGTTTTGAAAGTTGAGCTTGTTTGAGTGGGTTTTGGAAAAGTGGGATCTTCCCATATGAAGAAGATTCAATTTTGAATTGTCATTTAAACTATGCATTTGAAAGTTTCTGGATGATCACAAAGTGGGCCTTGATACTCTGTTATGAGTACATTCAAGGGGTGCAAAGATCCAGAAAAGTTTCTGTTAGGTTTTGAAAGTTTGGGACAGCCAAAGTAGGTATGGGAGTTAAATTGGTCAAAATGACCATTCACTTAATATATTTGTTTTGATTTACTTGTCTTTAGGAAAAGTGTGGGAAATGTTTTAGATGATGTTCATTTCACCTAAGAAACATTTTACAAGCAATGGATCACACAAACAAGGTGGTTTATAAAGAAATTCAAAATCCATGCATACACATATACATGCATTCATGGGTTTATTTAGAAAAGTTTTTGTTAACCCTAATCTTGATGATTAGTGTTTGATGATCTAAGTTTGGTGTTTTTGGGATGTTACAAACCTTCCCCCCTTAAACAAAATCTCGTCCCGAGATTTGAAAAAGGACGAAAAGATTACCTAGGATTTGAAGAGATCTGGAAACTCCGTCCTGATGTGATCTTCACGTTCCCAGGTAGCTTCATCTCCTGTGTGGTTGCTCCACTGAATATTAAGAAACTTGATGCTTCGGGTTCTGGTAGTTCGAAAGGCTTCTTCCAATATACGGATGGGTACTTCGGGATAGGTCAGGTCATCGTTGATCTCTATGGTCCCGTGATCGATATTCTTGAACACTTCGGTCTTCTCGGGGACTTCGAGACACTTGCGAAGTAACGAGATATGGAACACATTGTGCACGGCTGACATCTCTTCAGGTAGTTCCAGTTGATAAGATACTTCTCCTCGACGGTTCAAAATTTTGAAAGGTCCGATATATCTGGGGGGCTAACTTTCCCTTGAGTTGGAAACGCTGCATTCCCTTCAATGGCGACACTTTCAGATAAACAAAATCTCCGATGTTGAAGGCGAGGTCTCGACGTCTCTTGTCGGCATAACTCTTTTGTCTTGAGGTGCTCACGAATCTTGTGAACCTTCTCTTCTGCTTCTCGTAGGATGTCGGGTCCGAAGATCTGACTCTCTCCTACTTCCGACCAGTTCAAAGGGGTGCGACACTTTATTTCGTACATAAATTGAAATGGGGCCATTTGCAAACTGGCTTGGTAACTGTTGTTGTATGAAAATTCTGGAAACGGCAGACAGTCTTCCCACTTGGATCCATATTCTAACACACATGCTCTCAGCATATCTTTGAGTATTTGATTTACTCGCTCTGTTTGTCCATCGGTCTGAGGGTGATACGCGGTACTGAAATCTAGGCGAGTTCATAAACCTTCTTGGACTTTCTTCCAGAATCTCGAGGTAAACTGAGTTCCTCGATCCGATACGATGTTCTTGGGGAGTCCGTGCAAACTAACGATTCTAGCGATGTATAAATCTACTAGTTTCGAACTCTGATTGGTGGTTTTGACGGGCAAGAAATGGGCGACTTTGGACAATCTGTCCACTATGACCCAAATAGAGTCATTTCCCCTACTAGAAGTAGGTAGTCAAGTGATAAAGTCCATTTCTACATAATCCCATTTCCATTCTGGAATTTGCAAAGGTTGCAACAATCCAGCGGGTCTTTGATGTCCGGCCTTGACTCGCTGACATATATCACATTTAGCGATATAGCTTCCGATTTCTCTCTTCATCTTATGCCACCAAAATTGCTCTTTCAAATCTTGATACATCTTAGTTCCTCCGGGATGGATAGAATAAAGAGTATCATGAGCCTCCTTCAAGATAACTTCTTTCAACTCTGAATCTGCTGGTACACAAAGGCGTCCTTTGTACCACAGAACTCCTTCTTCGTCCTCGGTGAATCCGGGTACTTTGTCTGCATCGACGCTTGATTCCGTCGATACTAGCATTTCCTTTCTGCGCCTCTTTAATCTGACTGATCAAAGTGGGCTGAAGTTCTATGCTAGCCAAAAATCCTTCACTTACTAATTCCATTCGAAAATCTTCCATCTCTTTGTGCAAACTTGGTTGCTCCTTCAAAATCATGGAGTTCAAGCGACACGGTAATCTGCTAAGGGCATCGGATACCACATTGGATTTACCTGGGTGATAGTGAATGTCCAGGTCATAATCCTTGATTAGCTCAATCCATCTTCTCTGCCTCATATTCAACTCCTTCTGAGTGAATATATACTTTAGGCTCTTGTGATCCGAATAAATCTCACAACGGTTTCCCATCAGGTAATGTCTCCATGTCTTCAGGGCTAGAACTACGGCTATGAGTTCGAGGTCATGGGTTGGGTAATTTTGTTCATGTTGCTTCAATTGTCGCGATAGATAAGATATAACTTTGCCTTATTGCATTAGCACACATCCGAGACCAATCTTGGATGCGTCACAATACACATCGAAGGGCTTCGTGATATCCGGCATGATCAAGATTGGGGCTGATATCAATCTCCTTTTGAGTTCTTGAAAACTCGCTTCACATTTGTCGGTCCATTCAAACTTCTTGTCCTTCTTCAGCAATTGGGTCATGGGTCGGGCGATACTAGAGAATCCTTCTACAAATTTGCGGTAATATCCCGCCAATCCGAGAAAACCACGAACTTGGGTTTGAGTGGTTGGGGCTTGCCAATCTTCTACATCTTTCACTTTGGCAGGGTCAACGGCAATTCCTCCGGCTGATACAATGTGACCGAGGAATACTACTTCCTGTAACCAGAATTCACATTTGCTAAATTTTGCATACAGCTGATGCTCTCTAAGGGTTCCAAGAATGGTCATTAGGTGTAGCTCATGTTCTTCTTCTGATTTGGAATAAATCAGAATCTCATCGATGAAAACAACGACAAACTTATCCAGGAAGTCCATAAAAATCTTATTCATGAGGTTCATGAATGTCACATCCCAAGATTTTCCAAATCTTGTAATGTGAAAAATAAATGAATAAAATAAAACTTTGTTGATTTTCAGGGTGAGAAGAAACTATTGAATCCAATTGGAAACTTTCAAAACCTATTTGGATCAAATAAAATCCTAAAGGGGTTTAAAAAGTTAAATAAACAATAAACTTAAAATATTTAAAATTACTATTTTGGATCTTTAAATAAAAGATTTGGTTTTCAAAAGAAAAGATAGATTTTTAAATAAAGGATTATTTATAAAGCCAAATTAAACCTTGGCCAATGTTTTGAAATAAAATGCTTTGTTTTTTATAAAAATAGTAAAGGTTTATTTAAATAAAATAATAAGGATTTAATATCCAATTTTATTTAAGTAAAGGCTTTTCCCATTTTAAATAAACACAAAAACTTATTTATTTATTTTAAATAAGTTTTCCAAGTATTTTATATTCTCAAATAAAACCTACTAAAGAGTTTTGGTTTTATTTTAGATTTCAAAATAAAGTTTTTAATAAAACAAATCCTATTTGATTTAATGACTAAGGCCCATTTTATTTAATTATTAATGGACCCTAAAATAAAAATGTTATTTTATTTTAAAACAAGTTTTCCAAGTATTCTTCTATTTTCAAATAAAACCTACTGATTTGGTTTTGAAAATATTTAGTTCCCAAATGGAGATTTTATTAAATAAATCAAAACCTATTTTGAATTAATAATTAAAGGTCTATTTTATTTAAATATTAAATATATCCTAAAAAGAATAAAAATTATTTTATTTTTGGAATTGGTTTATGTTATCAAACAGAACCAAAACTCAATACAAGTTTGGAGGTGTTTGAATTGTTTTAATTGTTGAATGATTTGTTGTTTGAAATTTCAAAACAGAAATTGATTTAGAAAAAGGAAAAGCTTTCAGAAAGAAAAAATTATGAGTCTGGTCGACCCAACCCAGCGGCCCACTAGGCCCAGCAGCCCATTTCCCTCTCTCCCCCGAAGCATTATTTTCTCACTCACCAGACGACTCGCTAAGCAAATGACTGGTGGACCCTCGTTTCCTCTTCCTTCTCTCGCTGCCAGAGGACCCCACCGCCACGTCCCCCTTCTTCCCCACCCTCGGACTACGCCCTCCCCCTCCCCCTCGCCAGCCGTTGCAGGTGAATTAAGTCTGGTGTAATACGCGTTAACCACGCCGTTAATCAGCCCCTTGACCAAGCAAGTTAAAGAGCCTGCCCCTCCTCTCCACTTCCCCTCTGTCGCCCCACCTCGACACGCCCCCAGGCTGCCGAATTTTGCTCAAGCACCGCCACTGTCCGACGACACTCCGACGACTATTCCGGCTGTGTCCTGCCACCCCTCGCCTCCTCGACCACGCACACATACTCTCCATCTCCTGGCGCATCTCCCCGTGCCACTGGTTCGCCCGCGAGTGCCCTCTAGCCTCGGCAGCGACAACTTCCAGCGCCGCCACCGTCTGGTTTAACTCCGGTGAGTGCCCCAGGTAGTTTCCGTCCGCTCCTTCCCCTCTCGTTCACGCAGGAAAGTTCTATTCTCCCTCGCGCGTCTAACAGGCCCCTTGTCTCGTCCTCCTGTGCCTTGTAGCCCCGCCTCCGTCATCAACCAGAGCGTGCCCGACGCCGAGCGAACTCCGGTGAGCAATCGCCACCACATGCGAGCGCCCCTCCGCCTACAACCAGCACGTCGAGCTTCCCCACGACCCTGCGATCATGGTGAGCCTCTCCTTCTCTTCTCTCGCTTCCTAGAACGGCCAGACCACCTCGGACAGAGCGTGCGCCGCCAGTCGTCGCCGCCAGCTTTTGGTCAACCTCCTGTGAGCCGTTAGATCATCATCCAGCGGCTAGGAAAGAAAGAGAGCGAAGGGGTAAGAGTGAACCTGCGCCGTGCGATATCAGTTAGATCCAACGGCCTAAAGCACGTGATCCAGACGAACCGGTACCGCCCAATAGGATCATGACGCGTGGCCAGTTTCTGTTTAAAACAGATTTTGAAATCAGAATTAGATGCAATTTTGAAAACCTTATAACTTTTGATCCACACGTCCAAAAATTACAAACTTTATATCAATGGAATCAGCAAGACAAGCCCTAGCCAACCATGCCATTTTTTTAGTAAAAAGCTTCTGGAAAAATGTTTGTTTTTGCAGAAACATTTGTATGCTTGTTAAGGATGTGAAAATTGTTTAAAAATGATTTTGGGGTTAAAATCTTTGGCAAATGGTGTGATTTGAACCTACTGACCATAAGAATCACTTTGTGGTTTCAAAAATGTATTTGGTGAAACAAAAGAATGATTCTTTGATTTAAAACCATTTCTAGTCAAATAGAAATGTGGTTTATTTATTAAAAATGGTTTTGGAAGAAAACCTTTGGAAAATGTTTTGTTTTAAACTCTCTGAACCCAAACACCAAGTTTTATGGTTTGAAAACATATTTGGTGAACCCTATAGATTAATGCCTTAGTAAAAATATTTTTACACCACATAAAATGGTACTTTGTTTTTGAAAATGGTTTATAAAGTGAAACCTTTTGCAAATGACTTTGCCACTTTATAAAATGACCATTAGGTGTTTTCAAATGTTTATGCCCCATTAGGAACCACTTTTTCCAAATAAAACAAAGTTGTCATGCTTGCATGCATTATCTTAGTTCTATGATTTTATGTGTTGTTTTGCTTGAATGGTAGATTGAGTTTGTGCCTTGCTTGATTGAATTTGTAGTGACTTGAAGAGTGTGGTTGTTGCAAGTACAAGGAGTAAACTTATAACCTCTACCAAAAAGGCAAGTGATGCTTCATACTTTTTGTCCCATTACTTTCACTATGCATTAGTGATTTTTCTAAGTAAAACCTGCATGGAATTTTGCTAAGTATAAACCTTGCTATAGGAAATCCTAGTAGATGAAACCTTAGTAGAAATTCCTAAGTCAAGATACCTACTACTATCATGCTTAGCTTAGCTAATAGAAAACAAGGGTGGAAATATATTCACACTATGGAAAAATTTCTAAGTCTGAGGAATTGTGTTTTTGTTTAATAAAACAACTAAGTTAATGAATCACCTGGGTGGAATGGTAAATGCTTGGTGGATTCTGGTTGAGTGGTTCACAAGGCCCATGTCTATGGTTTACCTTGTGTATCTCACTTGTGGATGGCCACCCAGGAACAAAGAGATTTGAGATGTCAAATGTTGAGAAGCTTCAAGTGCAACCACTTGGCATTATGGGCTCTGCCTAGATCATATAGGTTGCAAGAACTTAGCCATATGGACAGTGGGTGGTAGAGTTTGATAGGTTGGAGAGCGTCCATTTTGGCTAAGGGAAGGCTTCTGAAAGATCTTGTCTTGGGAAACCAAGTCTTGTGGGGAAAGTGCACCACCTCTGCAGAGTGTAAAATCTAAGTACTTAGCCATGTCCCTAGTAAAGGACAATTTGAGCATCAAGACATGGAAGCAATCAAGAATCTCATCATTCAAATTTCTAAGTTAAAAACCTGTGGTTGAACAAAGGTTAAAGGATCTTCAAATCTTTGATTGAGAAAAATGATTTTGTCAAAGCAAAAACTTAGTGTTTTCAAAATGTTAAGGAAAAATCTATTTTGAGCAATGCAAGCCTCAACTCCACTTAGCCAAATGCATATAGATGATAGACTCCACCATACTACCATAGTATCACTTGCCAATACAATTCAAATGTATTGACCCTTGTGGATGTAACTTGTGATGTTGCAGGTTTGATTGATTTAGTGAAGTGTGTTGATTAGGATTACAAAGTCTACAACCAACATGTCTGCCTGTGGCACTTTGAAGATGAAGGACCCCATGCTTATAGATATTCTGCTGCAATGTAATGTAATAGCCAAATGAGCTATGTAAGATGTAATAAAATTATGTTATTCCTGGTTATAAAGTTGTATTATGACCTTTGTTTCTTGATATTACATCTTAACTGTGGATGCTAGCTATTGATCCAGGGACTAGCATTGTAAACACAGGGGACTCTACCTTATTAAAGGTTGGGACCCTTACAATGAAATAAGCGGGGTCATTGGTTAATCCAAAAGACATGACTGTATACTCATACAATCCATATCTGGTGGTAAAGGCAGTCTTTGGAATATCCTCTGCACGAATCTTGAGTTGATCATAGCCAGTCCTAAGATCAATCTTAGAAAACACCTGGGCACCGGTCAACTGATCAAACAAATCTTCTATCTTAGTCAAGGGGTACTTGTTCTTGATGGTGACATCATTCAACTTTCAATAATCCGTACACAAACGGTTACCTCCATCCTTCTTGTCCACAAACAAGACAGGTGATCTCCATGGGGACGCACTTGGTTGAATCAATCTGATTTCCAACATGGAATCCAGTTGCTTCTTTAGTTCTTCTAGTTCTGACGGGTTCATACTATAGGGTCTCTGGGCTATGGGTCCTGTTCCGGGGATTAGTTCGATGATAAACTCGATATCCCGATCTGGGGGCATACCGGGCAAAACATCTGGAAATACATCGGGGTATTCACAAACTATCCGAACTTGGTCAATGGTAGGTTGGGCTAGACTCTTGTTACACTTGAATTGGCGAGGTAAGGTTTCATATATATGCTCGACTGATATTCCGGCTGTACTGGTCATGGTGATGGCTTTCTTGGCACGGTCAATCAATCCTTTATGTTTGGACATCCAATCCATTCCTAGTACTACTTCCAAACCTTTAGTTCCGAGTACTATTAGGTTAGCATAAAAATCTATGCCATGGATTCGGATAGGGACGGCCTTGCAAATTTTCCTAGCCTTGGTGGTTGATCCAGGAATTTGTACAATCATCACATGCTTCAATTTGGTTGGTTGAATTTTACTAGTGCAGGCAAATTCTTCGGTGACAAATGAATGCGATGCACCATAATCAAACAACACTCTTGCAAGTACTGAATTAACATAAAACATACCCAACACGACGTCTCGCGCTTCCTGAGCTTCCCTGGGGCAAATCTTCTCCCTGGCTGGACACGACGCTGCTGCTGAGCTGGGACATTGGTATTAGGGGTTGTAGCATTCTTCTTGTTGGGTCACTCATTGGAATAGTGGCCTTTATTTCCACAGTCATAACAGGTCACTTGTGACTTGTCCTTGGTTGCAACAGGCACAGCATTGCTTCCAGTCCTCGGGGCAGTGTTGGGGTTGGCGGTAGCATTGTTGGTGTTGAACTTGGGTGGGGCACGGGTGAAATTGCAAGAGTTGCCGGGGTTGTTGTGATTTCCTCCGGGTCTAGGGTTTCCACGGTTAGGGTAGGTCAGACGGGTCATAGGGGGTCTGTTGGTTCTTGGGGCAAATCCTGGAGATGGGTTGGGGCGATACTTTGGGTTCTGATGGGTTCCTGGTTGATGCATCATGCAACGCTTGCGGTTCTCATTGGCCTGGTTGATATTTCCTTCCATCTGGATAGCAGAGTCGACAAGGGCTTCAATATCAACAAAGGGGATATTGACTAACACTGTCTGCATCTCATCATGCAGACCATTAAGGAATATTTCTTTCTTCTTGGCTTCGGTGTCTATCTTGTCCGGGGCATACCTAGCTAATGACAAAAATTTGTCACGGTATTCCACTACAGTCATCCTTCCTTGCTTTAGCTCTCTGAACTCGTCTCTCATTCTCTTGATCAAACCTGGTGGCACATGGGTTCTGCTAAACTTGACCTTGAATTCCTCCCAGGTCATCATCTGGCCTCCGATCATTGCACGAACACTGTTCCACCATGCCCTGGCATCTCCGGCTAGATAATGGGTGGCGAACAGGACTTTCTCGTTGGCTTCCACTCCTGCTACTTCTAAGTTATTTTCGATGGTTTGCAGCCAATCATCGGCGTCTAGGGGTTCTTCTGACTTGGTGAAAACGGGTGGATTGGTATTCTGGAAATTTTTGAGCTTAGATCCATGGTTGTCCTGATTTCCGTGGCCCTGGTTGTTGTGGGCTAGCTGGGATATCTGTTGTAGAGTGGCTAGGTTGGCTTGACGTTCCGCTCTTTCAGCTTCGCGGTCAGAAGTCAACACTTGCAGGATCTGCAACATCGGGTCCGGGGCTGAACCACTTCCTCCACGTGGCATCTGAAGATTGATATAGATCATGAGAAAAGAGGGAAATTGCTAAGGTTTTGGGTTTTTGAAGAGTTTTTAGAGTTTGACTCAGGTTTTTCTAGCAACTTGCTTTTTCATTCATTCATAGCACACAGTACAACACACACCACAACAAAGAAAAACAGATGGTTTTAAGAACCATTCTGGAAAGTACGATACAGTGGGACCGACTACTACTCACTACGCTAGTGCTCAGTGCTACTACTCCTCGTAGTCTGTGGCTTCATCATCTTCAGAATCATCGATGAAGGCGAAATCATCCTCATCGGTGAAGAAGTCCATGGACAGATCCTCCAGAAAATCATCTTCATCGCTGAGATAGGAGTAAGGGTCTCCACGAAGATCCTCTCCGGCATTCTCCCTTTCCTCTAACT
The DNA here is from genome assembly GCA_030063025.1 of Avena longiglumis. Taxonomy (NCBI): domain Eukaryota; kingdom Viridiplantae; phylum Streptophyta; class Magnoliopsida; order Poales; family Poaceae; genus Avena; species Avena longiglumis. Next base: position 445,147,830 of record CP125974.1, on the reverse strand, counting down.
GCATGTCTCTCTCGTGGATGGTCTCTAACAGAGATGAGATGCGATGGCGAAGATGGGCAATAATGAGCTCCTTCTTGTCGAGCTGACGGCGGCGAGACTTGCGATCCTTTGCTAGCATGGCGATGGTTTGGTCCTTCGTCTTGATGATGGCAGACTTGTGGTTGCAATAGTCACGGCAGTTGTCCAATTCTTGCTGACGATCATACATCATGAAGCTAAGGTGGTCCAATTGAGTATTCAGCTCGGGGTGGTATGGGGCTTCCAATGGTTGGCCATTTGCATCATGTCTTGGGCAAAACTCAAAGCGAGTACCCTTGATCTGATTGATGCTCTGCCCACACAGACGGGAAAGAGCTTCCTGCATTGCTCTGGCAAGTCCATCGAGCCAGTTGTTTTCCCTCAAGGTAAACTGAATTCCCTCTGCAGTGGGAGGTTCAATCTTTCCTCGGAGACTTGCAACAATTAGCCACTGCAGATCTTCTCCTCCTTGATCATTGAGCTGAGCTCCGAAGAACTCGGGATGCGGACGCTCCAGAAGTTCCGAAAGCTGATCCAGATCCCTCTCAAAGATAAGGTCTCCTCCATTCCCCAACTGATAAAACTTGATGTACTTCACGTCCATCTATAAAAATAGAGGATGAGTAGATTAGCAGAGTGATCAAGTGTGTCAAAATTTTATCTATTTTGCAAGAGTTTTTGAGGAACATGAAGTTTTATTAAAGAATTAAAGAGGTAAGAATGAGAATAAGTTTTCGTAAATATTTTTGTTCTTTGATTTTGAAACTAAGTTGTGAGTTCAACGTCCAATCTAACTAGGGTCTCCTATGGTCAGGATGGCTCTGGTACCAACTTGTCAACACCCGGATTTTTCAATCCTAGATGCCTGTTATGCCATACATCGCAATCCCAGGATTACCATTTTTGCGAGACATAACAGAATTGGATACCATAGTACTTCATCCATTACAAACGATACATAAGTTCTTACACAAATAGGGATCTCATGATCCAGTTCTTAATACAACATCAAGCAGCGGAATACGTAATAATAACGGTAGCGTAGGCGAAGCTCCATCTTCGGGGTCACAGGCAATGCTGACGATGGGAGATGATCCTAGTTATCGTAACCTTCCTGGGGTCCATCTTCCAGGTACTCCTCTTCATAGTCTGGCCATGGGGATAGCCAGGGACAAAGCCATGAGTACTCTTTAAGTACTCGCAAACTAATACTAACAAGTAAAGGGGTTTTTTGGATAATAGGACACTAGGCTCTAGGGTTGTTTTGCAAAAAGCTAGGTTTATCTTTACTAAGTTCCAAAGCTAGTCACAATTTTATAACTCCTAAGTGGGATCTTGTAATTCAGGTCACTACTCTGTTGTGGTCAAGTCAAAGTCTCAATTCATTTCAGAAGTCATTTTGAAAAGTCTGACGGGGGAACAGTATGGCCACTCCAACTGTCCATAACCGTGGACACGGCTATTCGAATAGTTTGACACTCTGCAGAGATTGTACACTTTCACCACAACATTCGATACATCCGTCAGGAACAAATCCTGAATTAACCATACTCAGTATGCGGATAATCAATCCTAACCTTTCAATTACAGGCCCTAGTATAAGCACCTCTCCTGTGAGTTTGTGTGGCATCCCGCAAAACCACTACTAGAAAATCGCGTTGAATTTGTGCATTGCATCGTCATCATCATATGTTGTTTGTCTAAAACTATTTTCGCAAAGCCCGTTTTGTTTTCTAAAAACGCCCCGTCTTGTTTTCAAACTCAAACCCGGGTCGCCGGAATATTTTTGTTGTCTATTATTGGTTTCCAACGGTGCGATTACATTAAATAAAGCATGTAATTGTTTTAGTGGGGGCAGTCGAACGGGCCGTCCCGACCCGAACGACCACCCCCAGACTAAATCGGTCCAACCTCTAAATCCTATAGCTACCTATTAAACTACCCAACCCGCTGGCCACATCACCCCACCCAATGGCTAGTCGCCACCTCACCCTCTTCCTCTCCTCCACCACTCCCTAGCTGCCACGTGGCCATGCACCCACACACACAAGCACACATGCGCGCACGCTGCAGCTCTCCCCGCTGGTCCCTTTGTCGCCCCCCACCACCGCGCTACCTACCGAATCCCGCCTCCCAGTCAACATCCCCGCCTCCCGGGCCACCACCAGCCCACGTTCCTCCTGGACGCCCCATGACGCTGTCGCTCCCAACGCTGGGACCCACCCGCCCCGCATCCCTCCCTTGGCCCCTCCCTCCTCTGAGGCTCCCCGCGCGCTCCAGCGTCAGCGCCCGGCGCCGCCTCTCCGCCCAGCGCGCCCGCTCTCCTCGCCACCGCTCCGCTCCACCCAGCCGCGCGCCCATCCTTCTTCGCCGCCGGCCTCGCTTGCCGCGCGCTCCCCTGCTCGCCACCCTCGCCACCGTCGCCTCTCTCCCTCAGGCCTCACCCTGCTCGCCCTTTTCCCCGAGCCGCCCCTGGAAGCTCACCGCCTGCTTTCTGCTGGCGTGTCCTCGCCAGCGCCTCCCTTGGCGCCAGCGCCGCCGCCCGCTCTGCTCGTCCCGCGCCTCCGCGGCCCCGCCTCCTCCGGCGCCTGCCACCGCCGGCATCCCCCGTTCGCCCTCGCTCGCACCAGGCCGCCGCGTCGCCCTCCTCTGGAAGCCGCCCCGTCCGCCAGAGGCTCGACCGGACCTCCCCTCTGCACCTCCGGCCGCGCCGCAAGACCGCGCCCCCTCGCCGAGCCCCGTCCGTCGCCAGGAGCACCTCCGTACTCGAGCACACGCACATGGTGCCGTTGTCCAGATGTTGGTGCTGCCGCGCGCCTTGCTGTACTGTTTGTACCTGGTGGAAAGGGAAGACCCTGACGCTGATCCCAAGTTCGCCATCGGCAGACAAGATGTTACCCAAAGGTCGTCGACACGGACGCCAAGACCCCGATCCCGACGACCGACCTCGGCAAGACCGAATCCCGGCGCGTCAAGTACTTCACCCCAGTCATCGAGGCCCGGAACGATAAGCACTTCCTCATGGACGCCGAGTACTTCACCCCGGACCCTCCCCGCGCGGACCTGGCGCGTTCCCAAGTTTGCCACCTCAAGGACTTGACGGAGCGGCAAGATCGCCTCACGGAATCCGAGCGCGGACCCGACAAGACCTTCATGGCGATAAATGCAGTGCGACCCGGAAGAATCCGACGCGCCCCCGACACCGAACCAATCCTTCCCGGAGTCCGAGAACGACCCCGTCGCAACCCAGATCCGGACCCTGAGACCGACCCCGAACCTCGGAACCCCAAGTTCGTCGAGACCCTCTAATGTGTGAACCCCTTCCCAAAACCCTATTTTATCACATAATACAACTTGTCGCATAATAATTGTCTTGCATGCATACATTCATGTGGTTTGGGGGCCTTATGCCGATTCACCTAATAATTAAATATGGGGCCCATATGCGGCCAAATCTAGTCTCATATTGGCCTCATTTAAACTTGTGTAGAGAACCGGTACTATCTTTTGTCTTGATAATGCAACATTAAAATTGCGGGGTAGCTAAATAACTTGAACCATTTAATTAATTGTCGGGGCCCCGGTTCCACTTAATATGACCTAATTGCATCGCACCTTTGCCATGCCATACATCATACATGCATCATGCCGATCTTCTGCCGTTGTATTAAATAGTGCATCCGGTGTTTCTTCTAGCGTTTTGCTTCTTCGCGGATAAGGCCGTTGAGTTGATGTGAGCTTCGCCCCGATCCTCGGATGAACCCTTCGGCAATGTTTTCAGGCGAGCATCTCCCCCTTTCTACCTATCTTACTTTTATAGTATTTTACTCCTTCCTGTTGATCTATTGCTATCTGTGTTGCGATGCTCTAGTATTCGCATTCGTGATATCCCTTGCAGCCCTATATTGCTTTGGACACATCCTATTACCTGTTGTTTGTTAGATAGATGGACTCGCGCGTCGTAGCCGCTTGCTCAAGTGCTGTTGCGTGTTGTCAAGTGCCACAGTTGTTGATGTATTGCCGCATGTTGTTGTTGGAGATGATCATAGCTTTACTTACCGTTCACTTTCATTCCTGTTTAACAACTAAAATTGAAGTAAGCAGAGGCATCGGTGGGTGATAGAAAATATTTGGTTTCCGAACGCCCACTTGTGTCCCGTAGGACCCCGAGTACTTGATACATGTTCCTTGATTTATCGCGCTATCCACATCCGGGAGGTATATGGGACCCCCACAGGAGCTTGATTCCGTCTTATTTCTTGGGGCCACAAACTAGTTTGAGGTTTTATTTACTATCCTGTACTTATGCCATGTTACTTTTATTTAATTTGTGCGAGGAGCACCTGCATCTTTAGGTAAGCGGATTGATTACGCGGTATCGACAAGCCCAGCCACACTTTCGGGTTCCCGATGCTACAGCCATTGTCGCAAACCTTGAGTCCGTCGGAGCTTGCTTACTCCGTTGGGATCTACTAAATGGGTGGCCCCTGAAATATTTCTGAATCCGTGATTGTTCACCGTGAAAGCCTCGTTGGGTTTTGAGTTGGTTTTTCCGAGGTTGATCGAGCGTGTGTTGCTATTGGTGCACCCCGGCTGGGTAAAACTTTCTGAAAGCCGTGTCCGCGGATATGGACGACTTGGAGCACAGTATCTCGACCATAGACAAGCATAACTAAAGTTTATTGCTATAAATTTGACTTTATAATGACTAGTAATCAGCTTCACTATAATGGAATGGCTAAATAATACTGCCCACTATTGCTTGTTCTGAGTTGTCGCTTGCGACCATTATACCTGACTAGTAAGTACTGCAACTACAACGGAATGGCTGAATAAAAGTACCAACAAGTGCTGGGTTTTGGGTTTATCTCATGCTATCTGTACCTGATTAGTAATTGTTGCAACTATCACGGAATGGTTAACTAAAAGTGCCCACTGCTTACTTTATCAGGATGATTATCTATACCTGACTAGTAATTCTTAGCGAATAAATAAAACTGCCAACTGTGTGAGTTCCTCGGTTGACTTCCTCGTTTGGTCTCGAGGGGGAAACACCTGGATGGGTTTGTTTGGTGTTAGCTTCAGGTTGGATCCGGATAGGTCTATCTTACCCTCCGGCCGTCGCCAGGTTGTATCGAGTCTCTATAGGTTGTTTAGTGCATCTTGCCGCCGCTTGATCCACCATACCTATGTAGGCGAGGACGCGAATTCTAGCCTCGCCGTGTCTTGGCCTCGATCTTGGCTCCTTCTTTTTCCTTTGCCCTTTGTCGGCACCCCTTTTGTTTAAGCGGTTTTGAGATCGACGCGTTAGCGGGGTTACCCTTCCGGCTTGCTGGGCAGGTTATGGGCGCCATTGGTTATTCTTGGGCTCTTAGCCTCATTTGCATCTTGTCCGTAGCTGGACGCTATATCGTTCTCAAGCGATTTGGATCTTTGTCTTGTATATCTCGTATTCTTGACTCATGGAGTCATTTATATATATATCTCTCATTACATGGGTCCCATCGAGGACTGTTGTGTAATGTTATTGCCGTGTTCCACCATACGCATTTAAAGTGCTGGTGGGCACCTTTGAATCGTTCTATGCGGGTTTGGCGGATTGCGCTAAAACTTGCATAGGTCCAATCGAGGTGTTACAGTGGTATCGAGCTCGGTTGCGATACCCCACAAGTCCAGCCCGTAGGATAACCTAGCTAACGGCCGAAGTAGAGTGTCAAAACTATTTTTGCAAAAACCGGTTGAATAGTTCTGATTAGGTCTGATTTTTATTCCTTACCCCTCTGCTGTTCTCCTCTTACCTCTACGTGTTTTGAATCCGCTCTTTTCTCTCTCTTCGAGTCCAGGATTTCTCGTGGTTGGGTTTCCGTCGTACCTTCAGGGTTTCGCTTTCTCCCTTTTTGTAACGGAGGTGCTACGATCATCAATCTGCAACTTGTCTGTTGTACCCTTCATCCAATCTTCTGTCCTTGAGCTCTTTATCCATACGTGTTCCTTGCCGGATATCTGTGTCGTTGAAAAACATATGAGAAGGACGAGCATTGGTGAAGTTGGAGTATACCTTGAGCATGTGTTGTTCATGCCAATGGAACCATCGCGGAACCTAATCATTGTGTCTTTCATACGATTTTGCTGGCATCATCCCTTTGTTCCGGATACCGCCTATGAAGATCTTCAGTCTAAATCTCGAGAGTTGAGTTGCCTGATTCTCCTACTCATGTATAGAGTTGATAGTTTGGGTACGGGATGGACTGATCACCCTACCCGACTCTTACTGTTCGCTCTGTACATCGAACTGGTGGATCAATGTAACTTTTCCCTCTTCTAATGGAAGTTAGAGGTGGCCTTATCGTTTGATACCTCTACCTTCGTCCTTTGTTTCTCCGGAGTGTTCTCTCGACGATCAGGAACAACGACCCTTTGCTGGTGGTGTCGCCGCTTTCCAGATGAAGAAGGAACCCTCGTTAGTGGTGTCGCGAGGATCTACACGAAGCGAGAAGGCGCAGTTCGCCGACCTCCCTCCCGGTACCATGAGGCGGATCTCGAGGGCGAGATCCCTTGTTAGTGGTGTCGAATTGTGGCATCCCGCAAAACCACTACTAGAAAATCGCGTTGAATTTGTGCATTGCATCGTCATCATCATATGTTGTTTGTCTAAAACTATTTTAGCAAAGCCCGTTTTGTTTTCTAAAAATGCCCCGTCTTGTTTTCAAACTCAAACCCGGGTCGCCGGAATATTTTTGTTGTCTATTATTGGTTTGCAACGGTGCGATTACATTAAATAAAGCATGTAATTGTTTTAGTGGGGGCAGTCGAACGGGCCGTCCCGACCCGAACGACCACCCCCAGACTAAATCGGTCCAACCTCTAAATCCTATAGCTACCTATTAAACTACCCAACCCGCTAGCCACATCACCCCACCCAATGGCTAGTCGCCACCTCACCCTCTTCTTCTCCTCCACCACTCCCTAGCTGCCACGTGGCCATGCACCCACACACACAAGCACACATGCGCGCACGCTGCAGCTCTCCCCGCGCCTGGGTCCCGCCTGTCGGTCGCCCCCACCCACCGCGCTACCTACCCCGAATCCCGCCTCCCCCAGGTCAACATCCCCTGCCTCCCGGGCCCACCACCAGCCCCACGTTCCCCCTGCGACGCGCCCCCCACGCGGTCGGTCTCGGCCCCACGCCTGGGACCCACCCCGCAGCCCGCACGGCCCCTCCCTCCTCTGAGCTCCCCCGCGCCTTTCCCGCGTCAGCGCCCGCCGGCCCGCCTCTCCGCCCAGCCTTGCCCGCTCTCGTCCCGCCACCCCGCTCCGCTCCACCCGAGCCGCGCGCCCATCCTTCCGCCTCGCCGCGCTCGCCCCGCGCCGCCGCTCCCCTCTGCTCCGCCACTCGCCACCGTCCGCCTCTCCTCATGCGCCCCGCTCGCCCTTTTCCCCGAGCCGCCCGCCCACCAGCTCACTTTCTGCCGCTCCGCTGCATCCTCCCGCGCCTCCCGCCCGGCGCCAGCGCCGCCGCCCTTGCTCCGTCCCGAGCCTCCGTGGCCCCGCCTCCTCCGGCGCCTGCCACCGCCGGCATCCCCCGTTCGCCCTCGCTCGCACCAGGCCGCGTGCCTCCTCGAAGCCGCCCGTCGCCGAGGCTCGAGGACCTCCCTCTGCACCTCCGGCCCGCGCCAAGACCGCCCGAGCCCCGTCCATCGCCAGGAGCACCTCCGTACTCGAGCACACGCACATGGTGCCGTTGTCCAGATGTTGGTGCTGCCGCGCGCCTTGCTGTACTGTTTGTACTGGTGGAAAGGGAAGACCCTGACGCTGATCCCAAGTTCTCCATCGGCAGACAAGATGTTACCCAAAGGTCGTCGACACGGACGCCAAGACCCCGATCCCGACGACCGACCTCGGCAAGACCGAATCCCGGCGCGTCAAGTACTTCACCCCAGTCATCGAGGCCCGGAACGATAAGCACGTCCTCATGGACGCCGAGTACTTCACCGGACCCCACGCGGACCGGCGCCGTTCCCAAGTTTGCCACCTCAAGGACTTGACACGGGCGGCAAGATCGCCTCACGGAATCCGAGCGCGGACCCGACAAGACCTTGCGGCGATAAATGCACCGACCGACCGAAGAATCCGACGCGCCCGACACCGAACCAATCCTTCCGGTCAGAACGACCCGTCGCAACCCAGATCCGGACCCTGAGACCGACCCCGAACCCCGGAACCCCAAGTTCGTCGAGACCCTCTAATGTGTGAACCCCTTCCCAAAACCCTATTTTATCACATAATACAACTTGTCGCATAATAATTGTCTTGCATGCATACATTCATGTGGTTTGGGGGCCTTATGCCGATTCACCTAATAATTAAATATGGGGCCCATATGCGGCCAAATCTAGTCTCATATTGGCCTCATTTAAACTTGTGTAGCGAACCGGTACTATCTTTTGTCTTGATAATGCAACATTAAAATTGCGGGGTAGCTAAATAACTTGAACCATTTAATTAATTGTCGGGGCCCCGGTTCCACTTAATATGACCTAATTGCATCACACCTTTGCCATGCCATACATCATACATGCATCATGCCGATCTTCTGCCGTTGTATTAAATAGTGCATCCGGTGTTTCTTCTAGCGTTTTGCTTCTTCGCGGATAAGGCCGTTGAGTTGATGTGAGCTTCGCCCCGATCCTCGGATGAACCCTTCGGCAATGTTTTCAGGCGAGCATCTCCCCCTTTCTACCTATCTTACTTTTATAGTATTTTACTCCTTCCTGTTGATCTATTGCTATCTGTGTTGCGATGCTCTAGTATTCGTACCCGTGATATCCCTTGCAGCCCTATATTGCTTTGGACACATCCTATTACCTGTTGTTTGTTAGATAGATGGACTCGCGCGTCGTAGCCGCTTGCTCAAGTGCTGTTGCGTGTTGTCAAGTGCCACAGTTGTTGATGTATTGCCGCATGTTGTTGTTGGAGATGATCATAGCTTTACTTACTGTTCACTTTCATTCCTGTTTAACAACTAAAATTGAAGTAAGAAGAGGCATCGGTGGGTGATAGAAAATATTTGGTTTCCGAACGCCCACTTGTCTCCCGTAGGACCCCGAGTACTTGATACCTGTTCCTTGATTTATCGCGCTATCCACATCCGGGAGGTATATGGGACCCCCCTGAGCCAGAGCTTGATTCCGTCTTATTTCTTGGGGCCACAAACTAGTTTGAGGTTTTATTTACTATCCTGTACTTATGCCATGTTACTACGTATTTAATTTGTGCGAGGAGCACCTGTCTTTATTTAGGTAAGCGGATTGATTACGCGGTATAGACAAGCCAGCCACACTTTCGGTTCCCGATCGCTTACCATTGTCGCAAACCTTGAGTCCGTCTCGGAGCTTGCTTACTCCGTTCGGGATCTACTCAATGGGTGGCCCCTGAAATATTTCTGAATCTGTGATTGTTTAGTCGTGAAAGCCTCGTTGGGTTTTGAGTTGGTTTTCCGAGGTTGATCGGCGTGTGTTGCTATTGGTGCACCCGGCTGGGTAAAACTTTTGAAAGCCATGTCCGCGGATATGGACGACTTGGAGCGATATCTCGACCATAGACAAGCATAACTAAAGTTTATTGCTATAAATTTGACTTTATAATGACTAGTAATCAGCTTCACTATAATGGAATGGCTAAATAATACTGCCCACTATTGCTTGTTCTGAGTTGTCGCCATGACCATTATACTGACTAGTAAGTACGCAACTTCTAGCGGAATGGCTGAATAAAAGTACCAACAACTGCTGGGTTTTGGGTTTATCTCATGCTATCATGCACGATTAGTAATTGTTGCAACTATCACGGAATGGTTAACTAAAAGTGCCCACTGCTTACTTTATCAGGATGATTATCTATACCTGACTAGTAATTACTTCAACGATAACTGAATAAATAAAACTGCCAACTATGTGAGTTCCTCGGTTGACTTCCTCGTTTGGTCTCGAGGAAACACCATGATGGGTTTGTTTGGTGTTAGCTTCAGTTGGATCCGGATAGGTCTATCTTACCCTCTCGATCGCCCGGTTGTATCGAGTCTCTATAGGTTGTTTAGTGCATCTTTGCCCGCGCTTGATCCACCATACCTATGTAGGCGAGGACCCGAATTCTAGCCTCGCCGTGTCTTGGCCTCAAGATCGACGCTCCTTCTTTTCCTTTGCCCTTTGTCGGCACCCTTTTGTTTAAGCAGGTTTTGAGATCGACGCCGTTAGAGGTTACCCTTCCGGCTTGGCACGGCAGGTTATGGATGCCATTGGTTATTCTTGAGGCTCTTAGCCTCATTTGCATCTTGTCCGTAGCTGACGCTATATCGTTCTCAAGGCGATTTGGATCTTTCTTTGTATATCGTATTCTTGACTCATGGAGTCATTTATATATATATATCTCATTACTGGGTCCCATCGAGGACTGTTGTGTAATGTTATTACTTCGTTTTCCACCCGCACGAAAGTGCCTAGTGGGCACCTTTGAATCGTTTCTATGCGGGTTTGGCGGATTTCGCTAAAACTTGCATAGGTCCGATTCTGAGGGTGTTACAGTTTGGCCTCCCAACCATGACCAACTGTCATCTTGGGTACTGCACAGGTGGACAATCTTCACAAGGTAGCCTCAGCTCAGACCTTGGCCGGGAGGGAACTAATACTAAGGTATATAAGTTTCCAGTCAAGCCCTACCCAATATTTGGGTATTGTGGTTGTACGCTAAAATTGGAATGGTATCGCATCCAGACAACCATCAGTTTTATAAAGGGCTAAGGCTCATGCCTCAACATTTTCATCACCAAAAATCATCAAGTGTTTGGAAACACATGTCCAAAACATTTCAATAGAATGATCCATCATTCCAAGGTTTTCATAACCATTTTCCACCAAGTATTCCCATATAAAAGTTGATCAAGTTTTATTCTTAGCACTAGCATCTACATGTGGGGGTAGTACTAATGAGGGGTGGTAACTAGTGGAGTTTCACTAAGTCCAATCTTATATCTTAGGCTGATATCAAGGTTTCTAGCTTAGGCCAAATTTTATGCTCTTTATGCAACCTTCAGCACAACTGTCTAGTATCTACCAAACTCTTAGGTAGACTCTAAGTAAGCTTTGATAAAGAAATAAAGTAAGAAGCTTGCACATAAAACTAGGATTTGGTTTATCAAGTGGGTATGATCGCATATGCTTAAGGCATATAGTAGTCATATCACAAGTATGGGTTTGTGGCATCAGTAGGGTATCTGGCAAGGTTTAGCTTGCATCAATATCAGTATAAGCTTGCATAGGTATAGTATCTTGCAAGCGTTAGCTTGCACATTCACTAGTAGTATTAGGCTTGCCTTGTGCGAGCGATGGTTGAAGTTCTCCTCGGCTTCCTCTTCGTAGTATCCTCCTTCCTCCTCGTATCCTTGGTCGGTACTAGCGTCTATGAATAAATACGAGGTACACAATCACCAAACAATACTTAACTACTTGCAATCATCACACACAAGGGTCCTATAGATGATCTAGCATCATCTCTAACATTACAAGGTTAAGGCTTGGTTTAAATCTTTTTTATTTTTAGAAAAGTAATTTCTACTCATTGAAAACTACTTAAAATTTAATATTCTCCAAACTAAACATGGGATCATGTTGACACATGTCATAACCACATATTGTAGTCCATGGGAATATGATTTAAAGTGGTGTCACAATTTAATAAGGTTTTACCCTTTTATTTTAATTAATTAAAGTGGCTAGAAATGCTTATGAAGCATTCTTTTATTACTTGAACATTATTTCTACAGGTAAACCTATATATTTTTATATATTCTGAAAGGTATGGTTAAATGTGATTTTTGAGAGTTGGAATCAACTCAAAAGCTTTTATGGTTTGAATTTGAAAAATGTTTGAATGCAGAAAAGCTTCTGCCTTGTTATTTTTACTATGGGTGATCTACAGATCCAAATGACTTGAATCCAACGGGCTTGGATTAAGCATTCACAGACCTTTCTAACAAAATTGGTTTCATGCAATTTGGTGCACTGAATTGATCTGGGTTGATTTTTGAAGTTGGGTGCAGAAGTGTGTTTGAATTTAAAAAGAAAAGGTTTAATTTGAATTCTTTGGGCTGTGGGAAATTCTAATGGGCGGCCTGCTAAGCCTTGATGCTCCAGCTGCTTGAGTGGGTGTCCCCACTCGTCAGTGACACGGGGCTGGGCGAAGCGGTATGGGGCAACGTGGATCGTTCGATCTAGTTCTAATCCAACGGCTGAGGGTCATCGTCGACGCGAGACAACTCCGGCGAGAACGAAACCTAGCGCGGCCAGTGAGGGGTGCTGGGGGCTCACCGGGGTATGGGCGAGGGTCGGCGAGGCGGGCGAACGACGAAGTCGACGACGGCGAACCTCCTGGTACCGGTGGCTTCTCCTGGGGCGGCTCCAATCGCTGGCTCCTTTCTTCTCCGGCAGCGGCAGGCTCCAGTGAAATTCCGGCGAGGTGGTGCTCGCCTTGCTCTGAGAATGGTGTGGCACGATCAGTGAGGAGAGGGGAGTGAGATGGTGTGAATAAATCATGCGAGGGTGGCCTCTATTTATAGTCGAGTGAGGGGACCGTCGGGGCGCACGGTGAGCTCGTCGGGGGCGACGTTACAAGCGGCTAATGGCATGGGCAAGGGTAAGGGACGGTGCTGTGTCTCTTGGTGATGCTCAATGACATGGTCGCGAGGTATGGGGCGGTGTGGTTTGATCTGGAATGGCTGGTGCTCTGCGCGGCAGAGGCGGCGTCTTCGACGGCGGGCGGTGGTTGTATGGCACGGGGCGGCAAACGGGGATGTCTGGCGGTCTCTTGGGTCGATGGTGATCGTGTGTGCATGCGGTGAGGGCGGCGCGCGGTTTGTGGATGCTGGTCGCGGGTGGCGCTCTGGCGCACGCTCGGCATGGTCTGGGCGCGGCTTGTGCGCGTGGTCCAGGGCTTGGCAACGCTCGCGGCTGGGACAGGGAGTGGCGGTGGACGGTAGGCTGCCTCCCAGACAAGGTTGGCATGGATAGTTCTTCCTCTAGCCTACTGTCCACAATGGGGTGACATGGGGGTGCTCGGCTGTTCACCATTAATGACAATGGAAAGCTCACAGGGGTGCTAGTGTTGGGCTAATCTTTCTAGATGATCTACTGATTTGTGTGTGAGCTATCTAGGGAACAAGTTAGGCAAGAATAACTGCACACTATAGTGTTTGATGTTTTGTTTGATTTGTTTCTGCAACCTGTTTGATGAAATGGCCGCATGAAATCAAGTTTTGAATATTGAAATGAATTTTGGTGGGTTTGCTAGATTGGTGCTGGTGAGTCTGCAGATGCTTGGGTTTTTAAAGTTGAGCTTGTTTGAGTGGGTTTTGGAAAAGTGGGATCTTCCCATATGAAGAATATTCAATTTTGAATTGTCATTTAAACTATGCATTTGAAAGTTTCTGGATGATCACAAAGTGGGCCTTGATACTCTGTTATGAGTACATTCAAGGGGTGCAAAGATCCAGAAAAGTTTTTGTTAGGTTTTGAATGTTTTCGACAGCCAAAGTAGGCATGGGAGTTAAATTGGTCAAAATGACCATTCACTTAATATATTTGTTTTGATTTACTTGTCTTTAGGAAAAATGTGGGAAATGTTTTAGATGATGTTCATTTCACCTAAGAAACATTTTACAAGCAATGGATCACACAAACAAGGTGGTTTTTAAAGAAATTCAAAATCCATGCATACACATATACATGCATTCATGGGTTTATTTAGAAAAAATTTTGTTAACCTTAATCTTGATGATTAGTGTTTGATGATATAAGTTTGGTGTTTTTGGGATGTTACACTCCCATTGTATACACTCGCAGAATCTAACACACCCGATCATCACGTGGTGCTTTGAAACAACGAGCTTTAGCAGCGGTGCTAACTAAGGATGAACACTTTATAACTTGAAATTTTGTGCTAGATGGATCATCTTATAATGCTACTGTCGCGAACTAGGCAATACAAGATGCATAAAAGGATTAAGATCACATGCAATTCATAATATGTGATATGATATGGCCTTTCTTCTTGTGCTTCGGATCTCCATCTTCAAGCGCGAACATGATCTCCATCATCACCGGCATGGCGTCAAGGTCAATGGCGCCGCTTCATGGTTGTCGTCCACCAGCATCAACTATTACAACTACTTTGAATAATAGACATGCAGGTCTTAACTGAATTAAAGGACAACCATATGGCTCCTGCCGATTGCCGAATTACAATAAGGAACATTGCATACATCATATATATTCACAATCATGGCCATATCACATCATAGCATACCCCTGCAAAACAAAGTTAGACACCTCTAATTTTCCTTGCATGTTTTACGTGGTTTGGGGCTTTCAATAAGTGTCATTCTAACTTATGAACAAGAACCACAACGTTGATACTAGTATTGTCAATTACCCGTTGTAAATTGAATCTTCACTATGTTGGGAGAAACAGGCACCCGCAAAGCCACTTATGCAATACAAGTTGCATGTCAAGCATGGAGAAAGTCTCATGAACGATGTCATGTAAGGTTAGCCCGGGCTGCTTCATTCCACCATCCCTCAAGATGCAAAGTACACAAGAAGCAATTGACAACAAAAGGCATCAACGCCCACAATGACCATTGTGTTCTATTCGTGCAATAGATCTACATATAGACACGGCTCTGATACCATTGTAGGGGTTCGTAGCATGGAAAACAAAAAAATTCTATCGCATGCATACAAACAAGCCAAGATCTATCTACTAGATTGAAGCAACGAGTCGATTAGAGTACTCACCCTCGAAGATTCCAAAGCGGTTAACGAGAGCAGATTATCGTGGGTGATGTAGTCGTACACTTGTCGATCTCAAGATCGCATAGACGATCCTTCCTGCGTTGTGTTCTAGCTCAGTTTCCGTAGTCGGTCACACGTTCGGTACTCGATGAAGACCTTCCTCTCCCTTGTTCCAGCAGGCAGCGGAGGTTGTAGTTCTCCCCTCGCGATTCCGGTAGCATGACGGCATGGTGTCGGAAGTAGAGGGAAGATCACACAGGGCTTCGCCTAAGCCGGTGCGAGTTATGGTGGATCTAGGGTTTTCCGGCAATCTAGGTTTAGAAGGCCAGAGAGGAGGAGGAGGTGTCGGCGGTGGCTAGGGCGACGACGACGGACCGGCGGCGGCGCAAGGTGGCGGCGGCGCACGGTGGGGAGGGCTAGGGTCTTTGGGGCAGCCCTCCCCCTCTATTTATGAGAGGGAGGGCAGCCTTGGGAGGGGAGAGTTTGAATCCAAACCCAAACCCAAGTTGGATAGAAGGAAGGACTCTTTCCTTCTTCCACTAGGAAACTATTGTTCCAGTTTGAGTTTTCAAACCTCCCTTTTGAATTTCAATTTAGAGCTTTAATTCTCTCTCGCAAATACCCAACCAAGTGACCTAAAACATGATCCAATCATTCCACTTACCCATGACACATTCATGGACCATTCCCCTTCCGGTCCGGTGAACCTTCTAGAACCTCTTTGATGAAAACATCGAAATCATTTCCGAACTCCGAAATCGGACTTTCCTTATATGAATCTTATTCTCTGGACCATTCCGGATATCCTCGTGATATCCCAGATCCCATCCGAGACTCCGAACAACATTCGGTTTCCCTACTTACATTCCATATCTACTAAACAACATTGAATCCTTAAGTGTGTCTCCCTGCGGTTCGTGAATTATGTGGACATGAACGAGACACTTCTCCGATCAATAACCAATAGAGGAATCTGGAAATTCATATGGCTCCCACATATTTCTACGATTACTTTGCGATCGAATGAATCACTTACATACGATACCAATTTCCCTTTGTCTCAGGATAGTTTACTTATCCGAGGTTTGATCGTCGGTATCTCTGCATACCTAGTTCAACCTCGTTACCGATAAGTACTCTTTTCTCGTTCCCGTGATATGTGATCCCTTGTGAGCCAGTCACATGCTCGCAAGCTAATTGGATGACATTCCACTGAGAGGGCCCAGAGTATATCTATCCGTCATATGGATGGACAAATCCCACTCTTGATCCATGTGCATAAACACATACTTTCTGAACACTCAATGCCACCTTTATAGCCACCAAGTTCGGTGTGGTGTTTGATGTCATCAAAGCATCCTTCTGGTGATGGTGATTAGCATGATCTCATGGTTAAAGGAATTAGGTTACAATGTATCAGAAAGCTTATAGCAAACGAACTATTGAAATAACTTGATCTTTATGCTACGCTTATCTATATGAGTATGTCCATCATACCATTCTCCTAATGATATGATCTTGTTGTTAACAACATCTTAATGTTCATGATCAGGAAACCACGATCATCTATTAACCAACAAGCTAGTATTACAAAGAAGCTTTACTAGGGACTCTAAATTAGTTTACAAATCACACAAGTATTAATGTTTCCAGTTAATACTATTATAGCATGAATGTAAACATTTATTATAAACACAAAGATATAATAATAACCACTTTTATTGCCTCTAGGGCATATCTCCAACATTAACAGCCTCATTGTTGGTGGTGGTAATGATCCTTGATTTCCAGCATCTGCATCTGCTTTCTCCTTAGCCTCGCGCTCCATGCGCTGCTGTTCAGATTCAGTTTCTACACCCGATTCCATGACCCCCTTGTCCTGCAACATAAAGCGAATACTCATAATTACATCATGCACATGTGTTCTGAGCTCAACTTCATGCATAGAACTAGTCACACAATGGAAAACAAAATCCAAATAAGATCTAAATATGTATTTTCATAGATTATGCATTACAAACAACTTAGTGAATACAAAGTCATTACAAGCCTATACCATATAGGTACGATATCATATATGGATACTACCTCCTTTATTTAGGTACATTATTCTCTCATACTACAATACACAATACCAGCTGCTACTACTAAGTAGTCCATGCCCTTAGTATCTGTGACGCTCATTATACTTGCCTGCAGTCCAACCGTGTTGACGTGACGTCCGTCGCACCGTTTCTGGAACAAATGGCCTTCCAGATGGAACGTACTCAGTATCTGAAGTATCAGGACTCGAGTTATCACCCAGCCTAAGTGCATAGACTCCATCCAGCTTAGCTAAAAAGTCTACAGAAACCTGTTCATTACTATCACCCACTTGCATTTCCTGAGCCTCATTTCTAGAGTTACCAATAGAATACTGGATAATGTACATTTCCTGAGCCTCATTTCTAGAGTTACCAACAGAATACTGGATTCCGTTGCTCCCTAGTTGCTCGGCTGGGCAAGATAGTTAAACACTGGATAATGTACATTCCCTAGGTTTTGATTGGATATTGATGATTCAAATACCCTCTCCTCAGGATCTTCTTCCTCATCCTGACTGGCTACAAATATAGCATTCCTGCTATGTTCATTAGTATTATACCTCGCACCCATCCAGCTGGATGGTCCAACATCTCTGTTAGAACCATCCACTGACATCTGGTTACCTCGGGATCCATTAGGTGATCCCATTCTCCAACCATCTGAATTTTCAATAGGAAGTTCTGAATCAGATCCTTCCTCGAAAGTCTGTGGTATAGGATACCTAATATCTAAAGTAGGATCATAGGTAGGTTCTGGTCTGGGTGAATATGGATATGGTGTAAAAGATTCTGGATCTATAGGTATATCTTTGAAGATTGGTTTTACACTACTCCTTGATTCATTCTCTAACTAAGATGCTAACTGGTTCCTTCGTTCAGGATCAGTTAGATCCTCCAACATGTCATTTTTATCCTCTACTATGACTTGATGTGTCTTATACAAAGACCCAACAATCAGTCGATATCGATCCATAAAATTGGTAGCTAGTTTAGGATGCTTCTTTACCAAAGTAAGATGATCTAGTACCGGCTCCGTGTCTATATAATCATGAGGAATCACAGAAAATGTGCTCCCTTCTAACTCTTGGGCTTTGTGCTCATGAATATTGGTTATCGCCTCTAAAACAACAACATGGTATGCTGCTAAATGGCTCCTACCTTCACCTATAGGTAGATCGTGATATAACAAAGATCCTCTCGAAGTTGGATACTCACATGATACTTGGATAACATACGAACATCATAATAGGTTATGGTATTCACTGGAATCTTAGTTGGACCACTAAAAATCCTTAAGAGTTGACGAAGCTGATCAGTGAGTGATCCTTGATAATCATCGAGAGTCTCCACTTTCCTTACCAAAGTTTGTTTTGGAAACTTTGGTGCCATAACATTGTATACAAAATATTTTGATTAGTAGACAATAGAAATATTGCATCATAACAAAGAATTATTGCACTAAAATATACAATGGAATATTCTCATTTGAATATCCATTATACCCTTTTAGAGAATTATTTATCGTTGCTATAAGATCCTACAGGAAATACCCTTTACTAGGTTTCCAACCTAAGGTTAAAGAAATTGTTCAGATACTAGCTGCGGTGACCCAACATACCACTGCATGTGTAGTACACTATAGTCATTGACATGACATCCACAGAACACCATTCCATAAATATCACATCCCTCAGAGTGGTACAATAGAAACATTGCAGATCAATATTAAAAAAATACACACATTATTAATATTACAATACCAGAAGTTTGAGACTTCAAAAGATTCAAGTTACAAACCAACTTAAAACTGTTTCAGCGGAATATTTAAAGTTTCAACTTAAACCTCGAATTGAGCTCAGCAACTTATTGTATAAGGTTCATGCTACTCGTCTCAATCGACTACTAATAACTAAGGCAACTTATCTGACTTGTTGCCATCTACTCCATGTCTGATCTCATAGTCAACTCCTTCCACTCCTCCAGATAGATCTGGCTCCTCGTAGTAGACATCCTCTTGACCTTCAAATGTGTACAACGGGATATCTTCTGGATCTTCAGAGTCTAAGCAGGGGATCAAAGGAAAGGGTGAGTAACAGTGTTACCCAGCAAGTTCATTATATGCAAAGTGGGAAGTTTGATGATATATCTACCACCTCGGACTATCATTCCTTGGTACTATGAAATTTTCATAAATCTTTATTCAAATATTGATTTTATTATCAAAAACTATGCCCATCAGCCTTCATAGGTTGACCAGAACTTTCATGGAGTTCCTTTCCTGCCGTTTTCGTAGCTCCTTGCCGGAACAGGGAGTAACAAGTTACAGTTCTTACACTTTGTAGAGGTGCGTTACTTTACCCATGAGATCTCAACTCCTTGTTGCAGAACCGGGCATACTTTACCGTCCACAATTCCACGATGTGGGGCCTAGTAGGTGATACGAGCCAATCACTGCCCCCTTCACGACCTCGCATGCCTCCTTGGTATACACCATGCACACGCATTGTATTACGGCAATGGTTTGTACAAACCGTCAGATGCCAGAACTATCGTGGGACATTGAGGGTTCCCACCCATATGCTGCATATCCTCTAGGAAATACCAATTAATGCACGCTACAAGGATAACAGCCACGACCTACACATCCGGTTACATGCGAGAGGAAGAAGATATAGCTGACTGGTTCGTCCCATTCCAAATCTCATGGTTAACGCGTGATATACGACGCTAGAATCACTGATGTCATGGGTTGTTAAATCCTAGGTGTTTAATCTCACTGCAATTGGAAACCTAAGTCCCATTGCTCACCTCATCCATATCATCACTTAGGATGATATCAACATTTTATTTGTTTTGAGAAAATAATATTTTCTTTCTTCGGAACATAGATGGTAACACACAATTTGTAAATACTTTGATAAAGACTCTTCAAAGGACATGAGCAAGTGATGAACTTGCCTTGTGATTGCAAGGTAGTGAAGTCGGATGCTTGCACTGGACCTTGAGCTTCTATGTCTACAAAACACCATTATTGCCTAGTAAGGACAATATTTAAAGAATCAAAATGAATATACATAGTAATGTAACGCATCATTTATTATTTATCTTCTTTGTGTGTTTTACCCAATATTTTAGTTTCTGGAATTTCTTTTTGTAATAAAGGAATTCATTTTAAGGAATAACCTTTAATATTTTATAAATATTACACTCACTATTTTTATAATGTAATATATTATTAATAGAGTTAAAAAGTAATTTTTATTTAATTTTAACTCCTATAATTATTTTCTTAATATTCTTTTTAAGAATAAGCATTTTACTTTAGAAGATTTTATTTTGATATCTTAAATATCCATTTAGTATTTTTCTAAAATACTATAATAAATAAGGATGATAAAAGTTATTTTTATTTATTTTTAGGCATTTTATTGATTTTTTAAAAAAAATCCATAAGAAATAGATATTATAAAAAATCTTTAACCTAAATTTATGCTAATAAAACTAAACTTCTTAATTTAATTAAGTAGCTTGTATTATTATTCCTATTATCATTTCTACCAAGGTTTAATTAAACCTAGGTCTATTAGGGAAAAATCTACTATATTGCATGCATAATCTAGATGGAAGGTATCAACCCTTTTTTTGGCGCCATTGCTGGGGAGGCAATTCGCTATCCTGGTGAGGTCACTAGATACCTTGTTTTTAGATTTAATTTTGTTTGTAGTTTATTTCTTGTTATTAGTTTATTTTCTTGTTATCTATTTGAAAACCCAAAAAAATAGTTACTTGTTTATTGTTTATTCTACTTTAAAAATACCAAAATCCATGGCTCAAAAGAAACTTGGGGAGTATGCAACTCCCACTGATGATTTTATTCATGCACCTATTACTCAGCCCGCCGTTGATGCGGAAACATTTGTGATAAAGCCTAACCTTTTGAGTTTAATTCAGTAGAACCATTTTGGAGGCTCATCTTCTAAGGATTTGGGTTGCACCTAAATACATTTACTGAAATTTGCGACATGATTTTATTAAGGATGTTGATCCAAATATTGTTAAATTACGATTTGTTTCCTTTCTCTCTTAGAGGAAAAGCTCAGGATTGTTTGCTAGATCTACCTAAGGGCACTATCACATCTTGGGAGGAATGTACTAATGTCTTTATGACTAAATTTACCCTAGCTAAAACTATGCAACTAAGATCCAACATTAAAAGTTTTAGACAAGAAGACCGCGAGCCACTAGCGCTTGCATGGGAAAGGGTGAAAGAAGCCGTAATGAACTGTCCTAGTCATGGGATGGAAGAGTGGCTAATATTGCATTTATTTTATAATGGCCTTAACCCAATGTATAAGTCTATGTTAGATACTGCAGTAGTAGGAACAATCATGGGAAAGTAGGTGAGTGTTGCAAATAAATTACTTGATGATATGCAAAACAACCATGCTCAATGGCATGTGGAAAGAACCTCAAAAAGGGTGAATTCAATCATTGAGGTAAATAATGAAGAGCTTACCACAAAGGTATATGAGTTACTTAATATATTAAAGGGTAAGGAAGATACCCAAGTTAATTCTATCACTACTGATGTTAATGATGTTAATTTTATAGCTCATAGTCATTATAATCATGTATGGAAAAAATCAAAACTTTGCTTCTAATGTTCAAAATCATTATTCTAATCCTGCAGGAGCTCCGTATAATAACTATGATAATCATAACGGAGCAAACCATGGCAATCTCTCATTTTAACATATTGTTAGAAATTTTATGCAATCTCAAACCAAGAAAAATAACATGCTTATTTAAATCACGAAGAACCATGAAACTAGTATTAGTAAATTATGTAATCAAGCTGTTGAAATTAGAAATGATGTGCATGCTCTACAGGAAAGGACAAAGACCATGGAGGCTCAATTGGGAAAGGTAGCTGAGAGCCAAGCTCTCAAACTTTTAAAATTCACTAAAAAGCCCGATCCAAATCTGGTGGAAGACCTCAAGATGATAAGAGTCGAAAATAATAAAGGGAAGCCTGAAGAGCTAGATTATAGCAATGCACCAACACCCGAGTATACCATGCAAGATCTACTAAAGATGATCACCGTGAAGAATCCTAGTATTAAAAAAGGTAATGATGCTAACTATCAACAATTTATTCAACAAGTAGCATCTAAAGTTAGAGAGTTAGAAATGGAGTATACAATACTAGCTGATAAGCTTCCTCGTGACCCACAAGTATAGGTGTCGTGGGAATTGTCACGGCAGATGCTGCAATCGGCAGCGAGTAGTAGAACAAGGGGCAAGGGCGGCCAGCCATCTGCGGTGCGAGATGAGGGCAAAGACACAGGGTTTTACCCAGGTTCGGCCCCCCGGAGGGTAAATACCTACTCCTGCTAGATTGTATTATGGAGGTGTTACAATGGGCGAGCTCGGCGGCTAGGCGGCGAGTCGCTTGGGTGTATGAGGGAACGTGTCTCTACTTACCCTATAGGGAGGTTTATATAGGCTCACCTCCCCTAGGGTTTACATATCTCAACCGATTCGGTTAAAGCTTCAATAGCCGTTTAATCCTTACCCGACTGGGCCTATCTACTACTTTGGGCCTTGACTTCCAGTCGCTCTCGGCTGGCTTCGATCCACTCATTGCTGCGAGCCCACTCATGGTCTTGGGCGTCGAAGCGTCTGCTGGGTATACCCGGTAGGCATATCCCCATCAGTAGTCCCGAGGCTGTCGATTAGGCGTGGGTGGTTCTTGGCGATCGAGTATCTGGCTTGAGTAGGCATCCAGTCGAATCGTCGGCGGGCTCCTGTATAAAGGAAACAACCAATGATCCAGGTCGCAGCTTTGGCGAGTCGAGTCGGCGAAACCACCGTCCTAGTGATTGGGTCGGCGAGCCAAGTGGCCGTAGTTGGACCGTCAGGCGTGGTCAAACTAGCCGTTGGGGTAATCCAACAGTAACTTTCGGCGTAATCACCGCGTGGTAACGGCTCCCTGATTTGGCGGGTAACTCTCGCTATATAAGGGGAATGGCAGGAAACCGTAGAGCCAACTCCTCACCACTTCTTCCGAGTGCGCGCATTTTCCTTCCTTCGCTCCGCGATCCAGTCGACCCGAAATTCTCCGATCTCCAACCAATCTCTCGGCCATGGCCCTTTCCACCGAGCCGTGGGGTAGGTCCAAGTGCACAAGGGCACAGCTGGCCTCCTTCGAGGAGGCCGGGATCCTGCGAGCCGGCTGTTGGTGTATCCCCGCAGCCGGAGAAACGACCCCAAACCCGCGAGAGAGGGAATTTGTCTGTTTCACCAGTCATCTCGAGCGGGGGCTAGGGTATCCTACGTCCCTATTCTTTCGGCGCTTCTACACCTACTACGGGATCCAGCCTTCAGATCTGGGTCCCCATAGCATCGAGCAGCTCGCCATCTTTGTGGCGTTCTGCGAATGCTACTTGGGCTGCCGGCCCTACTTCCCCTTGTGGCAAGATCTGTTCCACGGACGGATCAGTGCGAGGAGGCCCAATGCGGCCCAATGGCGGCTTGGCGTTCAGCTCAAGTCCAAAGCTTCTTTCTTTGATCGATGCTACCCGCCAAGGCAGCGGCGACTAGAAGAAGTCGTGGTTCTACGTGGCGAGGCGACCCGGGAGGCGTGGCGATCGCGCGGTACTCGCTAGTCGCTCCGAGCCGCAATCTCCAAGTCGGCAAGCTCCGGCGACCAGCGGATGGTTGTCGACGAGATGCTCCACCATCCGTGGTCTGAAAAAGAAGGGCCTTCAAGCGATAAACTTGTACAATTGCTGGCTCGGGCGTGGCTCGTTCCACTCGCCCACCGTGACCACTACATACATGTACAGACACGGGCGGGAGACTCGGCGAAGGCCTGTCTCGACGAGTGGAAGCTGGAGGATTATCTCCCGTTGAAGAAGATTACCAGTGTGTACCGGATGCGCAGGCTGGGTCGCCCCTATACATGGCGTCCGGCTCCAACGGTAATTTCTTTACCTTGCTCGCAGTCGCAATAAATGCAGTCGCGGTAATTCTGATTCCTTTTTGTATTTGTTGCAGCTATTCCAAGTGGTGGAAGGGTGGCTCCCACCCTCGGATGATGAGAGCTCGGGCCTATCCGCCCAGGACATAGGCGAATCGCCGCCTACCAAGGGCAACGAGGACGAGTCCGAAGAGGAGGTCGCCCCCAGTGCGAAGACCAAGGCTGCAACGAGATCGAGGCAAGCGAAGCCTCGAACGTTATGATGATGACGACGAGCTCCAGAGACCACCTCGCGCCGTCAAGCCACCCGTCAAAGAAGAAGGAAGGAAGATGAGCCCCCCCAAAAAAGAAGACGAGGCCGTCGGCCTCGCCGTCAGACTCGGCGGCTTCGAGCAGCTCCAGCCCGGCTGACGGCGCCACCAGCGACAACCGTGCTGGACGCGGCGACCGTGGAAGTGCCGCTGGCTTCAATGCCTCCACCATTCGCCCCAGTCTTTGGGCTGGGGGAGGCTCCGGCTGCGGAGGCTTCGCCTCGCAAGGAGGCCCCGGCTGCGGCGGCTTCGCCTCGCAAGGAGGCTCCGGCGGCTTCGCCTCGCAAGGAGGCTCCGACGGAGGATGTTCCAGAGGCGCCAGCTGCGGCCTCAACAACGAAGAAGCCGTCAGTGTCTTGGGCACGCGACGTCCTGGAGTTGGGGCTCACTCGCCGTCTGGGACCTGAGCTGGAGAAACCGGCCGGCCTCCGTACAGGACTGCGTTTCATCCCAGTCGCCAAGTGAGTTCGCTCACCTTTCCTTATTTTTTATAACTATTTCGATTGTTTTTGTTGATTCGATTGATGCGCAGGACCGGGGTGAAGAGGATGGGCCACCCGACCGTGGCCAAGGTGCCCTCCGCCGCTAGAGAGGAAGATCCTTCCCGCAAGAGGAAGGCGGACGAGGTCGTCGCCTCGGCGGATGGCAGTAAGAAGGCCAAGGGCGACGACACCATCACTATCTCTGACGATACAGCGGTCGCACCATCCGGGCCCGTGATGGAAGCAGCCGCGTCTACGAAGGAGGGTGCTTCATTGCCTGGAACGGCGGAGGCGACCTCTCTCGGAGCAGGTACCTCTATCGCTACCTTCCCGCGCTTCGTGACCAAGGCGGCCACGGCGAGTGGGCCTGCACCCTCGAGCCACGCTCCTAGGACCGCCGACGCTGAAGTCGACCAACGCCGCGGGCACACGCCGGCACTTCTCGCATCCGTGGACGCGGTACAACTTCGCAGCATGCTTGGCGCGGCCATCCAGGTACATCCAGTCCCCGAGGATCAGGTCGGTGCTTTGCAGCGGCCTGATTCTTATAATTTCACATCTTTTTGTTTGTCGCATCCAGTCCCCGAGTGCGCGCGCGCTAAATTTTAGCGGGTGGGCACTTAGGAATTTTTTGATCGCCAGTCCCCGAGTGCGCACTCGCTGAATTTCAGCGGGTGGGCACTTAGGAAAATTTTTGATCGCCAGTCCCCGAGTGCGCACTCGCTGAATTTCAGCGGGTGGGCACTTAAAATTTTGATCGCCGATCCACGAATGCGCTTTTCGCTGAATTTCAGCGGTGGGCACTTAGGAAAATTTTTGATCGCCAGTCCCAGTGCGCGCTAAATTTCGCTATTTCAGCGGGTGGACACTTAGGAATTTTTGATCGCCAGGTTCGAGTGCGCATCGCTGAATTTCAGCGGTGGGCACTTAGGAATTTTTGATCGCCAGTCTCCCAGTGCGCACTCGCTGAATTTCAGCGGGTGGCACATAGGAATTTTGATTTGACTAACCCTTTTTGGTGATGTGCAGTCTGCAGCTTGAGTCAGCGGACCGATTGGCGTAACAGCTGCGGAGAAGGAGCTGGCCATCGTCCGTGAGGCAAACAAAGGACTTCAAGCTGTTGTTGCGAAGGCAGAGGAAGCTCGCCAGGGTCTTGTCCCCGCTGGTGAGTTGGTGGCGGCGCGATCTGCTCTGGGTGCCGCTGACCAGCGGATCGCCAACCTCGGCCGACTGCGAGGCGAAGAAAGCGAGCTCGGCGGACGGGCAAGCTAAGGCCGCCATTGCGGCCGCTGAAGAGTATCGCAAGGTGTCGGAAGTCCTTATTGCTGGGCTTCAGGACGACCACACGTCGCTTCAGTGCTTCATCACGGGACTCGCCCGCCCGTTGCTTGGTGAGTGCATCTCCCCTTTATAATAGTTGTGGTTTTTGTGGTGTCCGTCATACTTATCATTGTCTTCTACTCGCAGGTCGCATCATTGATAGCGAAGAAGAGGCGAGCTCGCTCGACGCAAGGCAGTGCGTAAGCATGCTCGTCGATTTGGCGACGTTGTCGGCGACATGCATCCGTGCCTACCTCCAAGAAATATCGCCCACGGAGGTGATTCCCAGCGACCTCGTTGAGGTGTGGAGGTACTTGGAGAAGACGCCCGCGGTCGTTGAGTTCATGACGCGGTCGGCGTTTGGCGTGGGCGTCGACGGCGAGCCTTGACTCGCCCACTTCCCGAAGATTTCGACATTGACGATGTGACGAGTGGGTATCCATCGTCGTGGCGGTGGAGCTGTCCGAGGTCCTCAAGTTGCAAACGTGCCACGTAATCGGGCGATGTCGGGCAATGGGCATCCTCTGCCGTACGGGGCGGTTGTCGCGTAACGACCCGAGCCGCCGCATCGTGACTTCAAGGTCGAGCAGCCTTTTCGCGCGGCGATGGCGGGTGAACTGACGACGTATCCATCCAACCCGTACACGGAGTTTATCCGCGATCGCCGGATCTTTGGCGAGTCATCGCTCGCTGCGAGTAGGGTAGTTTGCCTTGTGGCGTTACCAGCAGTTCTGCCACGCGGGCATATTTTGTAACATGAAACAATGCAACATGCGATTGAACGAGACATCGTGTCTATTTTGATATTTGTTTGTGTGCTTTGGATTGATTTTGGACGATGTAACACCCTCAGAATCGACCCTATGCAAGTTTCAGCGTTTTTCGCCAAACCCGCATAGAAACGATTCAAAGGTGCCCACCAGGCACTTTCGTGCGGGTGGAAAACGAAGTAATAACATTACACAACAGTCCTCGATGGGACCCACCGAACAGATATATACAACAGCGACTCAACGAGTCAAGAATACAGATATAATATACAAAGATCCAAATCACCTTGAAAACGAGAGAGCGTCCAGCTACGGACAAGATGCAAATGGGGCTAAGAGCCCTGAAGAATAACCAATGGCGTCCATAACCCTGCGAGCCAAGCCGGAAGGGTAACCACCTATGACGTCGATCTCAAAACCTGCTTAAACAAAGGGTGCCGACAAAGGGCAAAGGAAAAAAGAGCGGTCGATCGAGGCCATGCACGGCGAGGCTAGAGTTCGGCGGTCCTCGCCTACATAGGTATGGTGGACTGAGCAGCAGCGGCAGCATGCACTAAACAACCTATAGAGACTCGATGCAACTGGCGGCTATCAGAGAGGGGTGAGAAAGACCTATTCGGAACCATCCTGATACTACCATCAAACAAACCCATCCTGGTGTTTCCCCCTCGAGACCAAACAAGGAAGTAAACCGAGGAAGTCACACAGTTGGCAGTTTTATTTATTCAGTTATCGTTGCACCAATTACTAGTCAGGTATAGCTGGTCATCCTGATAAAATAAGCAGTGGGCAGTTTTATTTATTCATTCTGTTGTAGTTGCGACACTTACTAGTCAAATACAATTAGCATGAGATATCCCAAAAACCCAGCAGTTGTTGGTACTTTTATTTAGCCATTCCGTTATAGTTGCAATACTTACTAGTCAGATACAATGGTCGCAAGCGACAACCCAAACAAGCAATTGTTGGCAGTTTTATTTAGCCATTCCATTATAGTGAAGCTGATTACTAGTCATTATAAAGTCAAATTTATAGCACTACTTTAGTTATAGTTGTCTATGATCGAGATACTGTGCTCCAAGTCGTCCATAACCGCGGACACGGCTTTCAGAAAGTTTTACCCTGCAGGGGTGCACAAATAGCAACACACACTCGATCAACCTTGGAAAAACCAAATCAAAACCCAACGAGGCTTTCACGACAAAGCAATCACAGGATTCAGAAATATTTCAGGGGGGCACCCCATTGAGTACACCCGCAACGAAGCTAGCTGACTCCGAGACGGACTCAAGGTTTGCGTCAGTGGCTGTAAACGACTGGGGACCCAAAACTGGGCTTGTCGATACCGCGAAAACCCTCCGCTTACCTAAACAGTACAGGTGCTCCTCGCACAATCGTAATAAAGCAGTAAAGCATGGCATAAGTACGGGATAGTAAATAAAATCTCAAACTAGTTTGTGGCCCCAAGAAATAAGAATGAATCAAGCTCTGGCTCAGGGGGGTCCCATAATCCTCCCGGATGTGGATAGCGCGAATATTCAAGGAACAGGTATCAAGTACTCGGGGTCCTACGGGACACAAGTGGACGGTTAACAACCAAATAACATCTATTGCCCACCTGTGCCTCTGCTTACCTACTTCAATTTTAGTTGTTAAACAGTAATTAAAGTTATGATCAACTCCAACAATAAACATGCGGCAATACTCCAACAACTGTGGTACTTGACGACACGCAACAGCACTTAAACAAGCGACTACGACGCGCAGGTCCAACTATCTACCAAACAATAGGTAATAGGGGTGTCCAAGGCAATATAAGGCTGCAAGGGATATCACGGGTACGAAAACTAGAGCATCGCAACACAGATAGCAATAGATCAACAGGAGGGAATAAATACTATAAAAGTAAGATAGGTAGAAAGGGGGAGATGCTCGCCTGAAAATATTGCCGAAGGTTCAACCGAAGATCGGGTCGACACTCGCATCAACTCAACGGCCTTATCCGCGAAGAACCAAAACACTAGAACAAACACCGGATGCACTATTTAATACTACGGCAGAAGATCGGGCATGATGCATGCATGTTGTATGACATGGCAAAGATGCGATGCAATTGGGCAATATTAAGTGGAACCGGGGTCCCGACAATTATTTAGGTGGTTCTTGTTGTTTAGCTACCCCGCAAATTAAATGTTGTAATAACAGGGCAAGATAAGTTACCGGTTCGCTACACAAATTAAAATGAGGCCAATATACGACTAGATTTGTCCGCATATGGGCCCCATATTTAATTATATGGTGAATCGGCATAAGGCCCCCAAACCACATGATATGAGTGCAAGCATGACAATTATTATGCAACAATTCATATAGATGTCAATTTATAAAAATAGGGCTCGGAAAGAGGTCACACATTAGGGTTCGGCAGATCTTGGGGTTCCGGGGGTTCAGGGCTCGACAGGGGCTCAGGGTTCGACGGAAACGGTCTCGGCAGAAACATTCTCGAACAACGGGGCAGATCTTGTCGCATCCGGGTTCTCGGCGGACTCGGCGTCCGGAAAGGAGTACTTGTCGCACCCGTGGTCTTCAGGTCCGTGTAGACGGTCATGGCGTTCCGAGGAGAAGATCTTGGCGTGCTGAGGGTTCGGTCTTCGATACATCGGGATCGGTCTTCGGGGTTTGATATTTGCGGTTCGTGAAGGAGGTCTTGGGGTTCCGACACCATCGCCTTCGGGATCAATGACGAACTTGGGATCCGTGAAGTAGAACTTGCATGCGTTCTTAGGGGGCTTTGGGGCGACACGGCCACATCTTCAGGAAGATTGTCACAGTGCTTTTGGGTCCGCTGAATGTCTACTAGACGCCTTCCCAAACACATAACCGAAGGCAGCATCCAAAATTACAGAACCGGGAGGTATCCTGGGGCACGTGCACGCATATGGTAGGCAGAGATGGCTCGGCTCGCTCGCCATGCTCGCGGGAAGGGGACAGCAGCAAGGCAGGCTCGCAGGGGCGCTGACGGGGAGGGCCGGCGAGGGAGAGGTGGAAGGCGGGGACCGTCGGCGCTGAAGTGACGGTGCCATGGCGGCGGACGAGGCAGTTTGGGAGCAGCAGGCGCTCGGCGGGAGGCGCGGAGGCGCGGCAACGGAGGTGGCAGCGGTGAGAACTCGACGGGAGGCGCGGTGGCGGAGGACGAGCGCGCTGGCGGGCAGGTCGAGCGGGCGGTGGTTGGAGGGCTTCAGAGGCGCGGGAGGGGGCCGACGAGGTCAGGTCGTCCGGTGGCGGCGACGGAGGCCCACTGGGCGGCCACGGCGGAGAGGGTTGGGGTCTGGGGAGGAGGAGGGTCGCCGGGGAGAGGAGCGGAAGGCGCGGCCGGAGGAAGGAGGAGTGGCGGGCTCGGCGGGGTCCCGCGGATGGCGGAGGCGGCGCAGACGAGGCCGTGGCCGGGCGTCGGGCGGCGATGCGAGGAGCGGAGAGGAGGAGGTCCAGCGGAGGCGGCAGCTCGGCGGAGGGCTCGGCCGTGGCTCGGGCGTGGCGGGCGGGCAGCGTCTTGTCCGGGTCGAGGCGGGCGAGGGGCCGAGTGGCGGGCGGAGGAAGAAGGGGGTAGGGCGTGTCGGGGAGAGGAGGAAGACGAGGGAGGGAGGAAGAGCGGGGGCCTGGGGAGAGAGGGAGTGGGGCTGCGGGGTGGGTCCGGTGCAGGAGGTGGGGTCGGGGTGTAAGGGAGAGGGGGTGGAGTGGGTGCGGCTGGGGTGAGTGGGGAGTGAGAGAGGAGGTGGGCCAGGAGGGTGGGGCCAGGGAGTGGGGACAGGCGGGTGAGAGAGGAAGTGGGGGTGGGGTTGGCTGTGAGGAAGAGAGAGAGAGGGGATGGGGTGTGGATTGGTGAGGTGGCTGGGCCGAGGATGAGGTGGAGGGGACGGTGAGGTGGCGGGCACTGGTTGGTGGGTAGACTAGGTTTGGGTAGGAATAGATTAGGGTTTGGGTTTTATTAGTTTGTAAAATATTTATGGTGTTGTCTTGTTTTAAATCTTTTTAGCAAACTAATTTTTAGGCAATTAATTTAACAGATAATTACAAGACTTGTTTTGAAATAAGAGAAGAGGTATTGTATCAGACAAAATAGTTTTTAGCTACCATATTCTAAGAGCCAAAGATGCATGATGATGTCATGGTGATGCAATGCACAAAAACAACGCGATTTTCTAGTAGTGGTTTTGCGGGATGCCACAGACGAGTCCCCGAGCGTGTCCGCCCTTTTGTGGGGTTTACCTCGTATATGATGTATGTGTTGTTCTTATGTGTTTTGATGTTTTAGTCGACTCGCCCGAGCTCGAAGGGCCAGTCGCTAGGCGACTCCCTTGAGTGCTCTGTACTTTACCGTTTTCCCTTGCGCGAACGAGGTCGGGTGGCCGAGTCCCCGAGCGTGGTACTTGGTTGTTCTAGTCGCGACTCGAGGGTGGTTGAGGATTTAGCGCGTTGGTGTGAGCGCGTCGCTCCTGCCTGGCCCGTTGGGTCGATCGCGCGTGGCGAGTCTGGGCATGCTCTCCTACTTGGCGTTTTCCACGCTCGCATGACTGGTCTTGATCCCGGCGTGGTACTTAGCTTGAGTCGCTATGCGAGGATGCGGAGGACCAAGGTTCTTGTGAAGCGAGGGCATTGTCTTGGCTCGTAGAACCGGTCGGGCTAGGCGACTCGGTGGGGCTCCGGGTTGGCGTTTCGTGGGCGATGCAAGACCTGAAGTGATTCGGTGCTCTTACACCGCACTACTTAGCCGTGCGATCGCTGTACCAAAGGTTGACTTACATTTAGCACAACGATGTTTTCACGAGTGCGAGTGGCACAAGTCATGGAGAGTAGGCGCAATTTGCGGTAACCATTTCTTTTTATTTCATAGCGACTGGAGAGTACATGTGTGGGGTTCTAGGAGTAGAACTTCGGAGGAGGTTTACATTCCATGGTCGCTGACGTCGAGTTCCCGTCCCATGGACGTCGATGAGGTAGTAGGCGTCGTTGCCGAGTACGCGCCCGATAGAGAATGGGCCTTCCCACGGAGGGGAAAGCTTGTGCATGCCCTTCTTGTCCTGGATGAGGCATAACACCAGGTCGCCTTCATGGAAGGTGCGAGCTTTCACCCGCAGGCTGTGGTAGCGGCGGAGTCCTTGCTGTTAGATGGCGGTGCGTGACCGAGCGAGGTCGCGTGCTTCGTCGAGCTGGTCGACCCCATCTTGGCGGGCCAGCTCGTTTGCAGCCTCTGTATAGTGGACGACTCGCGGCGAGTCGTGTTCGAGGTCGGTGGGCATGACTGCTTCGGCACCGTAGACCATGAAGAAGGGAGTGAATCCCGTCGATCTGTTGACTGAGGTGCGGATCCCCAGATGACGGAGGGCAACTCCTCGACCCAGCACCCGGCGGTGCGCTCAAGTGGTACTTGGAGTCGCGTTTCGGGCCGTGGAGGATGCTTTGGTTGGCCCGTTCGCTGGCCGTTGGATTCGGGTGGGCGTGACCGACGAGGTCGAGCGGATATGGTGCTCTTCGCAGAATCGCCATGGCTCCCTTGGCGAAGTTGGTGCCGTTGTCCGTGATGATGCTGTTGGGGAACCCGTGGCGATATATGAGCTCGCGTAGAATTTAGTGGCGGTCTTCCGTCGCATTTCGGACTGGCTTGGCCTCCACCCACTTCGTGAATTTGTCGACGGCGACTAGCAGGTGGGTGTAGCCGAGGGGGCCTTCTTGAAGGGCCTACCATGTCCATGCCCACACAGCGAATGGCGGTGATGGGGATTGTTTTGGCGCCGAGCTCGATGCGTGCGTCGATTGGCGTGCCGGCACCCGGCGCGCTGGGCGATGTCGACGGCGTCGGCGTGTCGCGGCGAGAAGCCGTGTCGCATAGCCTTGGCGACCAGGAGGAAGCGGCGGCGTGGTGGCGCGATCACGAGTGAATGTCGTGGAGGATTTTGCATCCTTCACGGTTGGACGCAGCGTTGGAACACGCCGGTGACGCTGCGCTTGTGGAGCTTTGTCGATGATGGTGTAGGACTTGCATCGACGATCATCATTCTGTCTCGTCTGCTGGCAGGGTGCGGCTTCGGTAGGCGATGTAGGGCTTGGTCGGTCGTGCGGCTCGGTGACGAAGTCGACCAAGGCTGCCTACGGTTGGAGTGGGACTCCGATGTCGATCTCCCTGGGAGAGGCGATGGATTGGAGATTGTGTCGAGGAACACGTCGGCGGGTGGTGCGAGTCGAGCCGACCCGATCACGAGAGGCGTCGGCCTCCTCGTTTTCCGCTGTCGATCCACTCGGCGAGTAGCCGTGAAGTGGCCGTAACTTGTCCACCGCTTGGCGATGCGCCGCCATGGTAGGGGAGACGGCGTCGCGGTGCGGCGACTTGCCCGACAAGGTCGGAATCTCCGTAGCAGCGAAGCGATTGGCGTTCATCTCCTTGGCGGCTCGCATGCCGTGGAGTAGGGCCTCGTATTCAGTCATGTTGTTGGTGCGGGCGTGAAGTCGAGGCGAGGATGTAGCGAGCTTGTCGCCTTTGGTGAAGTCAACACTATCCTGCGCTGCGCCGTCCGCGTTCTTGGAGCCGTCAAAGTGCAGGCTCGATGGTGGAAATCTGGCAGCTTCTCGGCTGGGCCTCCTCCGATCGGCGATGAAGTCTGCGGTTCGTGACTTGATCGCCTTCGTGGCTCATATTTGATGTTGTGGGCGCCGATCTCGACGGCCACTTGGCGACCGCCCGGTCTCCTCGCGATTGCGGATGATGTCTTGCAATGGTGCTGAGAGGCGACCGTGATCGGTGCTCACGGAAGTAGTCGGCGATCGCCCGAGCTCTGAACCGCGTATACTAGCTTTTGGTACTGTGGGTACCGCTGGCGCGACTCGGTGAGGACCTCGCTGATGTAGTACACCGGCCGCTGAACCGGGCGCTCCTTTCCTTCCTCGGCTCGGCGACCATCACGGCACCGACGACGCTCGGGGCCGCGACGTAAACCAGCATGGGTTCTTTGTCGGCGGGGGCGGCGAGTAGCACCTTTTTGAGGTCGCGGAGCGCGTCGTCCGCCTCCTTGTCCCACTGGAAGGTGGGGTTCTTGCGCATCAGGCGGTATAGGGGCATCGCCTTTTCGCCCAGGCGGGGGATGAAGCGACTGAGAGCCGCTACTCGCCCGGCCAGCTTCTGGACGTCGCGCAGGCACTCGGGTTTGCCGAGCCGGGCGATCGTGTCGATCTTTGTGGGGTTCGCCTCGATCCCTCGTTTGGAGACGACGTACCCCAGTAGTTGTCCGGCGGGTACACCGAAGGTGCACTTGCCTGGGTTGAGCTTTATCTTGTATCTTCGCAGGTTGGCGAAAGTTTCCGTGGTCGGTAGGTCGCCTTGGCGAGCGGACTTCACGACCACGTCGTAGATGTAGACGTGGATGTTGCGGCCAATTTGGCTCGCGAGGCATTCTTGCATGCACCGCTGGTAGGTCGCCCCGGCGTTCTTGAGGCCGAAGGTCATGGCGGTGTAGCAGAAGGCTCCGAATGGCGTGATGAACGCCGTCTTCTCCTCGTCTTCGACAGCCATTTTGATCTGGTTGTACCCAGAGTAGGCGTCGAGGAAACATAGCGACTCCGAGCTCGCGGTTGAATCGATTATCTGGTCGATCCGCGGGAGGACAAACTGCTCCTTTGGCGGCAGCCTTTGAGTTTGTGTAGTCGATACACATTCTCCAGGTCCCATTTTTCTTCTCGACCAGGACTGGGTTTGCCAGCCACTTGGAGTACTTGATTGGCCGGATGAAGCCGGCAGCGAGTAGACGCTGCACTTCCTCGCCGATTGCTCGACGGCGTTCTTCATTGAAGGGCCGCAGCCACTTCTTGATAGGTCGCACTTTGGGGTCAGCGTTTAGCTTGTGCTCGGCGAGCTCCCTAGGGACACCGGGCATGTCAGAGGGTTTCCATGCGAAGATGTCCCTGTTCTCACGGAGGAACTCGATGAGCGCGCCTTCCTACGCTGGACTCATGCCCGTCCCGATCGTCACCGTCTGGCTGGAGTTGCCTGGTACCAGCTCGACGGTGCGCGTGTGCGTCGTGGCCTCAAAGGTTGAGGTGCCTGCGCCCTCTGAGTTGGGCTTCTTGAGTATGGTGGGGTCGTCGTTGTTGACCCCGCTCGTGTACTTGGCGAGCTAGTCGGCGTGGTTGGTCTCCGCCGCGATGACGGCGTCGGCGAGCTCGGCTCCTTTGGCCTCGCACTCGGCGGCCATGTCGGGGTCGCCATTGATGGTGATGGCGCCGCACGGCCCGGGGAGCTTCATCGCGTTGTACGCGTAGTGGGGCGCTGCCATGAATTTAGCGAACGCCTGGCGCCCAGGGCGATGGTAGGGGCTGTCGAAGGGCACCAGCTCGAAGGCGATCCGCTTGGTGCGGAAGTTTGCGGTGTGCGAAGGTGGCCAGCGTGACCTTGCCGATCGGGTCGCCTTCCGACCGGGGGCGATGCCGTGGAATGTGGTGTGGGTCGTCTTGATCATCGATTGCGGAGCATGAGCTGAAGGTGTCGAGGTAGAGGATGTTGATGGAGCTGCCGTCCGCCGGTGTCTTGGGAGCCGATGATCGCCAACCTTGGGCTTGACCACCAAGGCGACTCATCCTGGGTACTCGATGCGCGGCGAGTGGTCTTGCCGGCTCCAGGTGATGGGCTGCTCCGACCAGTTCAGGAACTGGGGGACGTCTATTTGGGCCACCGCATTGACGGCGACGACGCGGGCGATGACCTTTTTCTCGCGCTTCGTGTTGAAGCCTGTGAAGGTGTGGAGCGAGCCGGCTACTTTGCCGAATTTTCCGCTGTTTGAGAGAGGCTAACCCTTGTTTCGCTTATAAATATTCTCTTCCTTCCCTTGTTATTTGATTATTCAATCAATTAGTAGTATCCCTAGAGTCCACTCCTCCCCCATACTACTAGTGAAAGAGAGAATGTAAAGACTACCATTTTGGCGGGTCGTTGTCGGGGTCCTCCCGCGCTTGCCGTGCCTTCTCGATTTCCCTGAGGGTGTGGCAGTCGGCGGTGGTGTCTGTTGCGGGCTTTCCTTCCCTGCTATGGAACACACATGGTTGGTTAAGGAGGGCCGCGGGATCGAACCTTGGCTTGTTCTTGTAGTTGCCGCCGTCGCGGCGTTGCCCTCCGTCGCGGAGGTAGCTCTTGGGCTCGCGCTGCGCGTGCCCGGCGTTGGCGACGAAGTCGACTCGCCCGTCGCTGCGGCGCTTGCCAGTGAGGCGAGTGCCGCTGTAGCGTAGGTCGGTTCGGCGTCCGTCGTCGTTGCCGTCTTGGCGTTGACCTCCTGACTCGTCGTCAGTTTCCTGGTTTGGATCTTCCTCGGCGTACCGTTTGGCGATCTCGAGGAGGTCGGGGATGTTGTCGAGTGTGCGGGAGTGTCGCTTGAGCTTGGCGACTAGAGGCTCGTAGCGGCACGAGGTCTTGAAGCAATGGATCGCGGTGTCCGGGTGGATGCCGACCGCGTTGTACCAAAGCTCTTGCCACCGTTGGACCCAGTTGCGGGTCGACTCGCGGGGTCCCTAGACGCACCGTTCCAGGTCCTCAATAGTGGTGGCGCGGGTGTAGGAGCACTCGAAGTGCCTGACGAAGGCGTCGCGCATTTCCTCCCAGGAGTCGATACTGTCCTAGGGGAGAGTGTTGATCCACTGCCTGCACGTCCCCTCCATCATCAGGGGGAGGTAACGGGCGGCGAGTAGGTCAGTGTGACCCGCGATCCCCATCGCCATGAGGTATGTGTCGAGCCAGACGGCGGGTCGTCACGAGTCGTACTTTTCTATCTCTTTGGTGCCTTGAAGTTTGGCGGGTACTTCTCGCCTCGGATCATTGGTCCGGCACTTGGGTCGAGTCGGTGGCGACCCCATAGGCTCGCCGTCGCGGCGATTAGTTAGGTGCCGCAGTCGTCGGGCTGGCGTCGCGCCCGGCTTTGGTTGTTGATGATGTGGGTGCGGCGTCGATGGGTTGCCCGTTGGCAGCGACAAGGTTGGTTGCCTGGGGTCGTTGGTGGAGATTGCGCGTTGGTCGGTGTTGGAGCTGCGGCGGCTCGGTGGCGGCAGTTGAGGTGTTTCCGCTTGGCGGCTGAGGCCGCTACGCTTCCGAGGAACGCGAGTATACTCGACCTGCCGAGTCGGCGCCCGCTTTCTGCTCGACGGCCTTGGCGAGCCACGGCGTATTGGATCTGTAGGGCGCCGTCGCCTGTGGCTGTGATGCTGTCGGCTGCTGCTCGTCCTGCCACGAGGTTGTCCATTGGGGTGGAGAACAGCGGGAGGCCGTTTGCGTCTCGCTCCCGTGAGGAGACTACTATCCGCGGCTGGTCCCTGGGAGGGGTGCGGTTGGGTGGTGGTGGGGCGCCCCTCGCCGTTGATCCTGGCGGGGGCCGGGCGCTTCCTCCTGGTGGCGCGTTCTCGCAGATCGCGCGTTCGGCCACGCGGGCCGGGTCGTTTTCGTCG
Source organism: Avena longiglumis (assembly GCA_030063025.1). Taxonomy (NCBI): domain Eukaryota; kingdom Viridiplantae; phylum Streptophyta; class Magnoliopsida; order Poales; family Poaceae; genus Avena; species Avena longiglumis. The sequence continues at coordinate 445,110,547 of CP125974.1, read as the reverse complement.
TCGAAGTTCAGGGCACGCCCTTGAACGGTGGGGTTCAGGCGTGACCTGATCCGCTGCTGGTGGTAGCGTGATAGCTCCTGCGCCGTCACCTGCTCGAGGCGAAATTTTTCGCGCTCGGCTTGCTCCTTGCGCACCGCCTCCGCCAGTTTCAGGCGGAGTTCCTCGACCTCCGTTGCCGTGGCGTTAGGAGGGATTGGGGTGGAGAAAGGATCCTCCGGCGGATCGGCGCCGGTGGCCATGTAGGTCGCGGCGTGGCGACCGGTTCCGTCGCGGAGGTCGGCGGAGTTCTCCGACCCGGAGTCGAATTCGAAGATCCCGAGGATGGAGGGGTCCTCGAAGTCTCCCGCGTTGGAGACACAGGCGATGGAGCCCGCGACGAGGCCGTGGTGATGGATCCGCGAGTGACGGGGTCGCCGAAGTCGGCGTCGTCGGTGAGGGCCGCATCCTCTGCGGCCGGCTGAATTCCGGCCACATTGCGTGGGCGAGTTGTACTCGGCGAGGCGGTGGATCGTGCGGATCGGCTCTCGGAGAGCCGATCGCGTGGCGGCGACTTCGCGGATGCGAGCCGAGTCCTCCGAGGCGATGGCGTCGGTGAGGCCGGCGAAGGCTGATCGTGCCGATAGGCGGGATCACGTTGGCGTGTCGCGCCCGGCCATTGGGACGAAGCCTTTCGGCAAGATCTGGAGCATCTCGCCGATCGCTATGCCGGTGGCGGCCTCTCGTTGATGGGCAGATTGGATCTCGCCGAGAACACCGGCCGGCCAGGCCCCACGGTGGGCGCCACGTCGTGGGAATTGTCACGGCAGATCCGCAATCGGCAGTAGTAGTAAACGAGGGCAAGGCGGACCATCTGCGGTGCGAGATGAGGGCAAAGACACGTGGTTTTACCAGTTCGGCCCCGGAGGGTAAAGACCTACTCCTTCTAGATTGTATTATGGAGGTGTTACAATGGGCGACCTCGGCGGCTAGGCGGCGAGTCGCTTGGGTGTATGAGGGAATGTGTCTCTACTTACCCTATAGGGAGGTTTATATAGGCTCACCTCCCCTAGGGTTTACATATCTCAACCGATTCGGTTAAAGCTTCAATAGCCGTTTAATCCTTACCCCACTGGGCCTATCTACTACTTTGGGCCTTGACTTCGATCGCTCGGCTCTGGTGGGCTTCGATCCACTCGCCGTTCTGCAGGCCCACTCGCCGGGTCTTGGGCTAGTCGGAAACGTACTGCTGGGTATACCTCGGTAGGCATATCCCCATTAATAGGGGGTGTAGCAGAAGGTGTTGACTAGTGGTATGGATCAGGAAATCTCTGTAAATACTTAGCAATCGGATTTTTAGGGGTTTTCTGATAAAGCAACAAAACAAAGTGCAAGTAATAAAGACAACGAAAAACGCAACAAAGTGGCCCAATCCTTTCTTAGCAAAGGACAAGCCGGTGGGTGAACCTGTGCTAATATACTGACCATACTTGGACTAATACATACTTGTGATTAAACCCCCTGCAAGCATCCGCAACTACAGGAAAGTAATTAAGATATAAACCTAACCACAGCTTTAAACTCTGAGATCCTACACTCCCTTGTGCAAAGGTGTCCTAACGGGGGTTCATGTTTCTGTCACTCCGGCAACCCCACAATTAGTAGCCAAATTCACAATGCATTCCCCTAGGCCCATAAATGGTGAAGTATCATGTAGTCGATGTTCACATGACACCACTAGAAGAATAGCACCACAACTTAAATATTAAACCATTGAATAATAACTCAACACAAATCCACTACTAACAACATGACTTCTCCCATGTCCTCAAGAACTAAACGAACTACTCACAAGACATCATATGGATGAATATCAAAGATGATATGTGCGGTGACCCAGCATACCACTTCATGTGTAGTACACTATAGTCGTTGACATGAAATCCACAAAACACCGTTCCGTAAATATCACATCCCTCAGAGTGGTACAACAGAAACATTACGGGTACATATTACAAATATAAACACATTATTATTATTACAATTCCATAAGTTCAAGAATTCCTAAAGATTCAACTTACAAACCAAAATATAAAGTGTTTCGGCGGAATTTAAAAGTAGCAACTCTGACTGGGAGTTGAGCTCAGCAGCTTATTCTATAGAGTTCATGCTTCTCGGCTCCGTTGGTTACTACTAACTAGGGATACTTAGTTGGCTTCGTTATCATCGACACCGTAGCGGATTTCGTAATCCACTCCTTCAACACCTCCAGACAGATCAGGTTCCTCGTAGAACACTTCTGCTTGGCATTCGGCTGCATACATTGGCACGTCTTCGGGATCCTCAGAGTCTAAGCAAGGGATCAAAGGAAAGGATGAGTAACAGCGTTACCCAACAAGTTCATTATATGCAAGGTGGGAAGTTTGATGCTCTAGCTACCACCTCGGATTATAAATCCTTGGCACTATGCAATTTTTGTAAATCTTTCTTCAAAGATTGATTTTATTATGAAAATCTATGACCATCAGCCTTCACAGGTTGACCAGAACTTTCATGGAGTTCCTTTCCTGCCGCGTTTGTAGCTCCTTCCCGGAACAGGGAGTAACAAGTTACAGTTCTTACACTCTACAGAGATGCGTCACTTTACCCATGAGAGATCAACTCCTTGTTGCACAACCAGGCATACTTTCTCGTCCACAATTCCATGATGTGGGGCCCCGTAGTTGGTCCAAGCCAATCACTGCCCCCTTCGTGACCTCGCATGCCTCCTTGGTGTACACCATGCCCACATAATGAATTACTGAAATGGTTTGTACAAACCGTTAGATGCCAGATCTATCGTGGGACAATAAGGGTTCCCACCCATATGTTGCATATCCTTTACGAATTACCAATTAATATGCATGCTACGAGGATAAAAGCCATGACCTGCACATCCCGCTTCATGCGAGAGTAAGAAGATACAGCTTACTTCTCTGTCCCATTCCAAATCTCATGGCTAACGCGTAATTTACGGCGCTAGAATTACTCATGTCAGGGGTTATTAAGTCCCTAATTGATTATCATTGTTGCAAATAGAACCCTAAGTTCTATTGATCCATTATATCATCACTTAGGATGATATCTATGATTTCTTTATTTGTGAAAATAATATTTTCTTTCTTTTATAATATATATGATAACACACAATTTGTAAATACTTTGATAAAGAATCTTCAAAGGGCATGAGCAAGTGATGAACTTGCCTTGTGATGGCAAGGTAGTGAAGTCTGATGCTTGCACTGGACCTTGAGCTTCTATGTCTACAAAAACATCAATATTTCCCGGTAAGGACAATAATTAAAGAAGCAAAATGATTATGCAAGTAATGTAATGCATCATTTAATTTGATATGCATTCTCCCCATTATTAATAAAATTATTTCTAATTAAAGGATTTATAAATATTACCTTTTAATATTTATAATATATCTTGAATTATTTTATTTTATTTCTCTTTTATTTGACTTTTTGTGATTTAATAATTCTTTTAAGAATTATCATTTAAATATAAAAAATTGTTATTAAATATTTGTTTAGTATTTTATAAAATACCATAATATTAATATATGATGAAAGTGAATTTTAATTAATTTTATCACCTTTCAATAATTTTATAAAATTCCATAAGGTTTATACAAATTACAAAATTCTTAATAAAACTTATGTGTCTAAAATTTTATTTCTTAATTTATTTGGATAGTGTGGATTATTGTGAATCCAAAAATATTTTATTTATAATTTTTAGACTTTTATTTTAATTTATAGAATTTAATTAAGTTTAGGGGTATTTTGGTCTTTTCCTATTTATCAAAACATGCCTTAAAGGTTTATGGCCTGGCTTGTTCTTATTGGGCCCTGGTGGCCCATGAGACTTAGTGAAAACAGCCACCCCGAAGGGTTCTGGCCCACTCGTCCCACCTCCTCGCTGCCTCTCACCCTCGAGCTCACTCCTCTCCTCTTACGCTGACCCGTGGTCGGTGATATAAATGGCGATTTCCGCCGTCGTGGCCGCGTTCAGTCGTGCCGTGGTGCAGTAGGAGGTTGTCGACTACGCCCATCCTTTCTATCCAACTGGATTTGAGCATGGGGCTCTCCTGCGACGGATCGATGCCGTCCTGAACCCTAGGGTTTGGGGGTTGGCGTGGATCTTAGCGCTGCTGCTGCCGTCGTGCGTCGTGGTGATTCACCTCGCCTCTAGGCGTGGTCATGGTCACTACCGTGGCGCTGTATGGGTCGCAGCGCCCCCCTGGGGGTTCTCCCCGTGCCGCCATGGTCATCGGCCACCTCTGCTTCCTCTACTAGTCTTCAGCGAGGACCTTTGGTGAGTTCTTTTCCTCTCCCCTTGTGCTCTCTATGCTTGCTCATCCTATGTTGGATGTTGGTAGTGACCTCTCTGGTTACTGTCTTATCCTGGTTAAGATGATTTGATCCATTTAGGGTTCATATCCTGGTGTTGATTATCTACTGGATGAATTAGATCATGTGTGGATGGCATGTAAGCATGCTAAATGATTATTAGCTTGAGGCTTGCTGCTTGCGATGAACTATAATGGTCCTGGTTACTTATTGGATGATTTTGCTTAGAGTTCATATGATCCAGATGATATAGTTGCTCTGAAATCAATTCTTGGTATATTCAGTGGGTTTGATAACTTACCCCTGTCCTTACTTGATTAAGGATAATGCGTATGGTGTGATGTAATCACTGTCCTAGTGCTGTTGGCTTGAGAATTCCTGTGTGGTTTGAGATCACAATGATCTTAGACAGTGAAGATTTACATAGGAATGTCCTAATTATGATTCCTGTAATGACAGGAAAATGATTGGTAGATTGATTGAATTTGTGATGCTGGAATGCTTATTCTGATTTATGTAGAATTGTTCGTGTGACACCATCTTTGTGTAGCACACAAGATTGATTTTACTCCATTGATTGGGTTGGTTTAAGCTTAGGGGTTAGGCTTTGTCTAATTGATTTATATGGATAGTTCTGGTAGTGGTAACAGATACTGTTTCTTGAATCAAAGATTGGAAAAAATCATAGTAGGCTTGATCACTTATATGGATCCAAAAGATTAACTTCTAAGGTGCTACCCTTATCTTAGGGATGTGTCTAGAAATTAAATCTTAGCTGTATTTATTATTGAATTGGAATATAGCTTGATAGCCAAAATCAATGATAATGTTCTGAGTTTTGGTTGGATCCTTGTATTTTTATGTTTGCTCTTAGAGTTTAAAAGCTCAATGATGGATTCACCCCACTTAGGTGTTTTCTGAGAGTTTGAATATGATACAAATCATGTATGCTTGTCTAATCTTAGACAGATACATCATATGATGGTCTATGAACTCACCACTGTCACTGGTTGTTGTGGTTGCTAGTGGTGGATCTTGTGGTAGCTTGATCTTGTGCTCCCCTGGTATATTTAGCTCCTGGCTTGTCCTTGATCTAGCCCATCATCTCCCAATCCTAATGGCTTGACCTTAGTCTTTCTATCCCCCTGATCTTCCCCCTCCTTATGTCGCCATCCTGGTGATGTGATCTTGGTCTTTGATTGATTTGGCTGCTGGCTATTGTGCTTGGTTTAGCTGCTGGCTGCTAAGCTTAATGTGTAGGAGCAAAAGATTGATGTGGTTGTGTGCTTGCCCATGGTTGTGTTGATGGTTTTGTGTTGTTGGGCTGTTTCTAAGGTGCTGATAGCACACACCATGCAATATAGTGTGTGTGCTTCCTGTGTGCTTGCTGTGCACTTATGGATATGTTCAGAATTTTGAAATTGACTGTTATCTGGTTACTTTTACCTGGCTGGTGAAACTTGCCCCTCTTTGCTATCATTTGACTTCTGGCTAAAAAATATGAAAGATACATTGTTTCAATTTGGTGAAACTTTCCCCTTTTTAATAGAATTACTCAATGATGAATCTTGATCAGTGCATTTCAATGACAAGTCTGAGAGTAAAACATTACTAACCCTATCTTTCTTTATTTTTTATTAGTGTTTGTTTTGTAGGTACATATTTGAAGATGAAGATTTTAGTTTAGGTTTCCTTTATAGAATAGTTAATGTAATCTTCTTTATTATTTTTTAATTTTCATTTTATTATTTTGTAATCTTCATTTTATTATTTTGTAATAAATATTATATTATTATCAATAAAAAAATATTCTTATTCTTTATTTATTTGCTATTGTGAAGTTTGTGGATAATTTCAACAAGTTACATTTTTGTAACTTATTTATTAATGAAAATATGAATTAAATATTTATATTCTTAATTGTTTTCTTTAGATAAAGTTTGAGTTTATATTGATTAACTCCCAATTAAATCAAGATTCAAAAATCATTTGAATTATAATTCAAACACTCATGTTCTAAATTCAAATTTCATTTCCCAAAACACATAATTTCACAAAGATCATATCAAAGTCACTAGCAAACATTCTTTAAGACTAAATCTAATCTCAAAGTATGAAAGTAACCTTGATCACTTTAGGTTTTTATTTGGCGAAAAATTTACCCACATTTTCACAGATGAATGCATGCAACATTTCCTAAATCTACCCTTCGTTAGTTCCTAAATGCTGGGATGTTACAATATGGTAATGGATAACAATCTTAACATAAACAATAATCCAATGGTTCCACTCACAAGCATCAACTACAATATTAATCAACACTGGGAAAGTTTCCCGTAATGAACTAAGCAAGTATTCTACACGATTGTTACAAGCGGGATGGAGTAATGATGATGGTGCTGGTGGAGATGATGGTGTGGATGATGATGATCCTGATGAAGCCTAGCTTGATGGTGGTGTTGATGGCGATGATCTCCCCTCTCCGGGAAGGAATTTCCCTGGCAGAAATCTGTCTACCGGAGAGATCTTTCTCTCTTGGTGTTTTCCGCCCCGTAGAGGCGGCAGAAATCTATCTGTGATCACTCCCCTGGTATTAGGGTTTCGTGAGGAAGATATAGGCGAGAGGGCGGAGTCGGGAGCTGGCCAGGTGGGCCACACCTACTCTAGGCGTGACCCAGGGGGACCTACGCCTAGGGGGTGTGGGCCCCTTGTGGCCCAGCTATGCCTCCCCTTCTGGCTTCCTTCATCTTCTGGGAAAATATAATTTTCAAATATTTTTCTGGTATTTTTCTGATATTCGCAAAATTGCATCAAAACACCTCTTTTTCCATCAGAAACCTGATTCCGGCAGTCCATCCTCCAAGAATCATCCAACATGCAAAAACAGAGGAAAATACATAAGTAATACCTCATAATAAGACATATATCAATGAATAAAGGAAAATTATTATATAGAATGGTGATGCAAATTGGACGTATCAACTCACCCCAAGCTTAGACCTTCACTTGTCCCCAAGCGAAAACTGAGCTCAGTAAACATGTCCACATGTTTATGGAGTGAAGTGTCGATAAAAGAATACGGACAAGAAGCATCACACTTACCATTACACAAGTCATAGAAGAAAGCAACTCACCATTATATAACTTAGCTTTCAACAAGTACAAGAGTCACAATAGATATGCATAAAGATAAATCATAATTGGAATTGGCAAACTTTTTTCTTGGTCGGAGAACAGCTGGCAAACAGTTTCTCAAAAAGCTTTTTATAGGAGTCTTCATGAAGTATTTCAAAGTAATACTCAATAGATAAGAGTCTTGTGCAAACAAGGAAGATAAAGAACATGATTGAATAAATCACCATATGAATTCTTGAAACACAACAATTCAAATGCTTGCTGGAGATAGAGAGGAAGTAGGTTTACTGAATCAACTTAGAAAATAGGAGAAAGGTCCCTTCATAGAGGGAAGCAGGGATTACAAGTCATAAAGAGCTTCCAAAAGATTATGGTACTTACTACCTTTGATCCCTCATTGACCCTATCATAGGCATCTTGAGATGATTAAGGTTAAAGTGAACAAGGATGGAGTATATGCTTGACGAAATATAAGTTGGCAATCTCATGTCCCTTGAGTACAAGGGTCGCTCCTCATGCTACTCAACTTTTGTCACTGGTAAGTTCTTGTCATTGTAAGTACATATGTATCATAAAGAACCTCCAACGGGGTACCCCTTGCACATGGTACAGGATCTATCCCATAACCAAAATGAAAAGGCAACCAGACAATGAGCATCTCAACGATCTTTTTATTTACTATGTGCATAGATTTTTATTGAGGATGCTTCACAGAATGCTCATTATGGTGATGCTTCAACTTTCCACCATGATTAGGCATGGCTCAGGCTAGCGGCCCAGGCATTTCTCTAAAACACATACATCACTCCATGGACTTACAAGTTCCCCCTTTATTTCACACCGTCGACATTCATAAAAAAAGAGCATGATATCAACTGTGAACAACGTAAATGTGCAATGTTGAAAGCGTTCCCCGTGACAGCACGGTTCTACTAATCCCAACGTATAGGTGCAAGCATATACAACTTTGATGACACAATGGTTCAAGTCTATTAGGGGCAAAGAATAAGGTGTTCCATCAAGTTCGTGAGAGCTTTACTAACTAGTTTTTACATAACAAAATACTTTTTAATTCGAAAGATAGATGAAGCTTGAGAATTTGCTTGGAATAGAAAATGCTAATAGGTAGATATAGTGGACACAAATGGCACAGGTTTTGGGTCAAAGGGATTGGAAACATGAGAAGTATGCCTTCTCAAAATAGGTTTTTGGCTAGCAAGGCTGGGTAGCAAGCAAGAGAGTTGAAAGAAACAAGCAAACATACAAGTGATAAATCCAAACATGCAATCTTCCTTGAAGACACAAAAGATCTTAAATAAAGAATACTAAGCTTATGAGCCAACAAGAAAGAAAATAAATGATACAAAATACATGTAAGCTTTTCTCTTTTCCTTTCAGACCTCAAAAAGTGTTGCTACTGACCAGAGCTTGGTTTGCCAAAACCAATTTATATTTACTTGATGATCCCAAAGTGATGCCAATACTGATCAACAAGATCCATCATATAATAGAGATTGCAAACTAAAATAAGAAGTGCAAAAAGTAAAAGACGAGACTTCTCATTAATATTCCATAAAGGCACTCACACCAAGGGATACATATATAATCAACTAAAGGAGAGATACTTCCACATGCAAACCAAACCATAAGATAACCTCTCTACCAAAGATATGAATCCACTGAAAAGGTAAAAGATAAAAGATGATGATGGTGATACCGCGACACTCCCCCCAAGCTTGGAACAAGCCAAGGGGATGCCAAACCTGTTGACGAATTACTCCTTCGGTGATGGTGGTGTTCTCTTGATAAGCTCTTCAATAAGTTTCCTTAAATCCTCAATCTCAAAGGTCATAGTATGGATCAACTCCGAATTCTGCTCAATGCGGTTCATGATCATGTCAGCCCGAGAATTCCAGTCCTTGTTATTCTTTCCTCACTCTTGTTTATTAGTATGTTCTTCCCCTGCATGGTTAGAACGAGGCATATCCCAAACCGAGGGCAAGTTCCCTTTGGTCACCTGTTGGTATTGATGCTCATGTATAAGAGTATGGAAGGGTCTCTTGCTACGTGCAGGATATGACCGTCGATTATAGATAAGACGTCGAGGTTTCCCTCCTGTAGACATCCGTGCTGTCCTCCTAAGCTTGGTAGGTTTTGACACCACTCCAATGCTTGATACGGTAGCGTGGGTGTCCGAATGCTTGTGCTCTTCCATGTCTTCTTCATCTTCAACCAAGATCTCCTCCTCCTTGGGGTTTTGAGGATGATCTTCTTCGGGCTTCTTGCCTTTGTTGTTGGCGGACACCATGGTGCTCTAAACTTGAGAAGATTTCCTAACAGAAACAGATCAAAACGAAAACACGATGAGAACACGATGCATGAACCTCGGGGGACCCGGGGGATTACATATTATGAAGTTTCAAAGCATAAGGAAGGTACTGGTACGAAAACAAGGCGGAGACAGAGCTCGGGGGGGTCTCACCCCCTCCAGGCGCGACCAGCTAGGGCCCGCGCCTGGGGTGGGTTTGGCCACCCCGACCTCCGTTTCCCCCTCTGTTCCGTCTCGTAATCTTCCATATGTATTAAAAACATCAAAAATATAAAAGATTAGGCTTTCACGAACCTTCTGTTTTCACCACTTTTCACTATTCAAAGTCGAACTCAGCAGACTCCTTTTCTCCTTCTCCTGAAAATTCCTTTCCTACAAGGTCTCACACAAACCTCAATGGCAACATTAGTGTAAACAAAAACAATAAACCTTTAGGTTCACGCTTCAACAGAAATCCATCAAAACAAAAGCTTATGTAAGAGGCAAATGCAAATGATAGCAGAAATCTGTCAAAACAGACGAGCAAGTAAAGATTGATTTTTTCGAAAACCTTCAGTTGGTCAAATCAAAAAGTGTATAACTAATGAAAGTTGGGTAACAACTTGGAGAACAATCTCATACAAATATATCTCCATCAAACGTACTGAGCTCCCTCACGAATTTTTACAATGCAGCACAAAAATCTGTCCCAGGACAGCCACTTTTCACAACTCATCTACTTCACAAAAGTAGTTGAACTTGACACAAAAACCAAAACAAAGGATAAGGATCGGTTATTACAGAGGTAATAACTTCCAAGACTCGACCAAACTCTTGGGTTATCTCCCAACAAGTACTTTTCTTTAATGCCTTTAAGTTAGGCTTGAAAACTTTCAAAGACGCTCACAAAGGAGATAAATATTTGGAGTGAAAGAGAGCATCAAGAAGCAAATAACCAACACATTTGAGTCTAAACCACTTCCTATGCATGGGAATATCATAAGAAAACGAATTATTGAAACAAAAATCCACTAGCATAGGAAGACAAAACAGATGCAACTTTAAAGCTTTCAACATAAAACGGGGAAACTTAACATTATTGAGATGCATAAAACCATGTTTCCCTCTCTCATAATAACTTTCAGTAGCACTTTGAATAAAGTTTACAATATAAATGTCACTTGCAACAACTTTATCATCAGAATGAGCATACTTATAGTCATCAAAAAGAGGTCCAAGGTCATAAACCGAATCAATAGAAGCAAGTTGTTCCATCCTGAAATCTTCATTAGGCAAGCTATTTTCATAAGGAGATTTAGCAAATTTGTAAAAGTTAAACTCATAAGAATCTCCATCAAACTTAGTTAAAACTTTCTCCTTCTTACAATCTATAATAGCTCCACAAGTGTTCAAGAAAGGTCTACCAAAAATGATAGGACAAGTTTTGCTAGCTGCTGAATTAAGCACTAGAAAATTAGCAGGATACTTAATCTTACCACAAAGAACCTCCACATCTCTTACAATACCAATGGGACAAATGGTTTCCTTATTATAAAGGTGAATAACCACATCAATGTCCTCAAGCTCACAAGGACCAATTTCATGCATATTTTCCATTTAAAGCACATAAGGAATAGCACTAAAACTAGCACCAATATCAAATAAACCATAGTAGCAATGATCACCAATTTTAATAGAAAGCACGGGAACAACAGGTTTTCTAGCTTTACTAGGATGATAAATAATATTAGAAGCATATTCATAGAATACAATGTGCTCATCCTCTGTATTTCTAGTGACAGGGTCTTTCACAATAGCTACCACATGTTCAACATTTAACTGCTCATCAGGTTCCACGGTTTTCATTATACTTTTGTTATTTGCACTAATAATCATAGAGTGTTCCTTTACCTTAGCTGGGAAAGGAACTTTCTCAACATGAGGTTCAGGCACAATATGATTAGTAATACAAACTTCAGTACTTCTAACGGGAACATGACTAACAACATCTTTATAAGGAGCATGGTACTTATTCCACTTCTTCTTGGGAATTTCTATGTAAGAGGCAAAGGCCTTAAAACAGTTGGCAATACTTTGGGAATCAAGACCAAACGCATTGCTAATATCAGGGAAGTCATCAGTTCCCATAAAAGATTTAATGCATTCATAATCATAGTTTATACCTGACTTTCTTCCTTTGTCATTCTCCCAAGGTTCAGTGTTCTCTTGAATACGGTCTAGGAGATCCCATTTAGCTTCTTCCTTCATACGTGTGAATTATCCAGCACAATAAGCATCTAGCAAATCTTTATCATGAAGAGAAAGCCTAACATTAAAGTTATTTATAATAATATTGTTAGGGAGTTCATGAATAGGACATATAAGCATTAGTAACTTCAATCTCCCCCAAGCTTGAGCTGTACTCTCTCCATAACGAGGCCAAAAGTTATATATATATATATCATATTTCTATCCTTATGAATCTCACTAGGAGGATAAAATTTAGAATAAAAGAGAGAAGCCATCTCCTCCCATTCCATGGATTGTCCATTCTTCAGCAGCTTATACCATTCTTCAGCTCTCCCTTTCAAGGATATGGAGAGTAACTTCTTCTTCTCCTGTTCAGTTGTGATACCGGCACACTTAAACAACCCCCATAATTCAAGGATAAAAAACAAATGATCACCAGGGTGGACAGTTCCATCCCCTAAATAATAATTATCCATAACACGATCAACAATACTTGTAGGTATCTTAAAAGGATCTATCTCAATAGGTGGTCGTTCATCTACTACCCTAATAGTGGTAGTAGTTTTCCAAAACAGAAAACCAAGTGGGTTATCCATATTGGAAACAAAGCAACAAACAGAAACAAAAGCAATACTCATAGTAGAAATTTCCTTTACCAGTTCCACTCTTGAATAGCGCTTCACTCCCCGGCAACGGCGCCAGAAAATAGTCTTGATGACCCACACGTATAGGGGATGTATCACAATACTTTCGATAAATAGGAGGGTCTATCCCAACAAGTAGCAGAAGGTGTTGACTAGTGGTATGGAGAAGGAAATCTCTGTAAATACATAGCAAACGGATTTTTAGGGGTTTTCTGATAAAGCAACAAAACAAAGTGCAAGTTATAAAGACAACGAACAAACGCAGCAAGTGGCCCAATCCTTTCTTAGCAAAGGACAAGCCGGTGGAACTACTTATAAGGACCAAACGTTCTCGAGGACATATGGGAATTCTGTTAAGTGCTTTCGCTTCAAATAACTGCGTACTCTTCTTTGGTGTTGTAAGTGTTGTGTGGGTGAACCTGTGCTAATATACCGACCTTACTTGGACTAATACATACTTGTGATTAAACCCCCTGCAAGAATCCGCAACTATAGGAAAGTAATTAAGATATAAACCTGACCACAGCCTTAAACTCTGAGATCCTACACTCCCTTGTGCAAAGGTGTCCTAACGGGAGTTCAGTTTTCTGTCACTCCGGCAACCCCACAATTAGTATCCAAATACACAATGCATTCCCCTAGGCCCATAAATGGTGAAGTATCATGTAGTCGACGTTCACATGACACCCCTAGAAGAATAGCACCACAACTTAAATACTAAACCATTGAATAATAACTCAACACAAATCCACTACTAACAACATGACTTCTCCCATGTCCTCAAGAACTAAACGAACTACTCATAAGACATCATATGGATCAATATCAAAGATGATATGGTAATGGATAACAATCTGAACATAAACAATAATCCAATGGTTCCACTCACAAGCATCAACTACAATAGTAATCAACACCGACAAAGTTTCCCCTAATGAACTAAGCAAGTATTCAACACGATTGTTACAGCGGTATAGAGTAATGATGATGGTGCTGGTGGAGATGATGGTGTGGATGATGATGATGATGATCCTGATGAAGCCTAGCTTGACAGTGGTGTTGATGGTGACGATCTCCCCTCTCTGGGAAGGAATTTCCCCGACAGAAATCTGTCTGCTAGAGAGATCTTTCTCTCTTGGTGTTTTTCGCCCCGTAGAGGCGGCGGAAATCTACATGTAGTCACTCCCCTGGTATTAGGGTTCCGTGAGGAAGATATAGGCGAGAGGGCGGAGTCGGGAGCTGGCCAGGTGGGCCACACCTGCCCTAGGCGCGACCCAGGGGGACCCGTGCCTAGAGGGTGTGGGCCCCCTATGGCCTAGCTACGCCTCCCCTTCTGGCTTCCTTCGTCTTCTAGGAAAATATAATTTTTCAATATTTTTCTGGTATTTTTCTGATCTTCGCGAAATTGCATCAAAACACCTATTTTTCCATCAGAAACCTGACTCCGGCAGTCCATCCTCCAAGAATCATCCAACATGCAAATAGAGGAAAAGACATAAGTAATACCTCATAATAAGACATATATCAATGAATAGAGGCAAATTATGATATAGAATGTTAATGCAAATTGGACGTATCACTTTCTGCTAAGCTAAATGATTTATTTGAGCCCACTATCAAAATTAAGGTTGGGATTAATGAGATATCTGCACTTTGTGATCTTGGTGCAAGCGTCTCAACGATTTCCAAGAGCCTATTCAATAAATTAAATTTGGGGACATTTACAACTACTGAAATCAGACTCCATCTAGCTAATTCTATATATAAACAAGCTATTGGGATTAAAGAAAATTTAGTGATAGAAATTAAAGGCAGTCTCTCACTTATTGTTCTTGTTACAACGGACATGCTCGAAGATCCCATAGCTCCTATAATTCTAGGTAGGCCATACATAATAACTATTAACGCTTTAATCAATTTGCATGAAGGGAATGTGAGAATAGAACTACCATCTAGAGATCCTTTTATTGTCCACTTCCCTATTAAGAAGAAGGTAAACCTAATAATGATGATGATGGTGTAATCATTCTGAAAGCTAATTACTTTGGAGTGGGTGTTCCACTCGCAAAACCTAAATGATCACCATCTGGGTTAAGCTAATTGACCTTAACTAGAATCTTTTCATGAGAGGCAACCCATATGAAATAGAACTTTTTATTCTTCTATTAGTTTTGTTTATTTTTGTTATGTTTTTTAATAAAGAGTGTTCAAGAAGACCTATGGAGAAAGGAGAAGAAAATAAGGTAATCCTCGATTTTATATTTTGCTAACACATGGCCTTAAGGTATTGCTGATATTTACAAAGCCTATTTGCTATTATTTTGCCTTTTTCTAAGTTATGCAAAGGCGCGCGAAGCTACTAATCAAATTCCTCAAGATTTTGCAGCTTACAGGTCGCATAACGACCACTGGTACGGTGGGAAATACACGTACCACGTGCCTATACCATATCGCAAGTTCGCAACATCAGAAAATAGAAGTGATGATTTTTTCCACAGGACACAGTTATCATAAAGACCACTAGTACGATCAGACGCGGTTGTACTGTCTGCCCGTACCGTATCCTCGAGCAAATATCAAACTTTGACCAAAGTTATAGACCGCATAACGACTAGTAGTACGAGCATGCGAGACCATACCATGCGCCCATACCGAGTGCACTGTCGGGAGGAAACCCTCGCCCCCAAGGTATGTACTCGGTACAGCCAGGCAATCAATCTAAGGTATGTTTCTCCTCCAATCCCCAACTTATTTGTATCCAAACATTGCTCAATCTTTCACCATTATCAATCTAGACTTAGGTCTTGTTCTTGGCTAATCTTGATGTTGAGCATGTTTAGTTAGTTTTTAGAGGAGATTCTTTTGTAACTAGTGTAGAGGATCGTATATGCTATGTTTCTATTGGATCAAATTTTTGATTAGCTTTATTTCTTATTTTTGTTATTAGATGAATACAAGGAGCCATACACGTGTGACGGCTGAGACACAATCTGCACCATCCATTGACACGCTAACCCACCAGCCATTTGGTATCAAGTTCACCAAGGACTTTCAGTGGAACCGTTTCAACCGTCTCAAGATCTGACAAATCAAGTCCACCAAGTGGGTGTGTCCCTTTATCCTGAACTAACTTGGTATCCGTGCTGATTTTGATTTATTCTGCAACAATGTTGGTTTGTATGATTTTGTATTTTAGGATTATGCCACATATCGCCGCTTTGCCGCTTGACGCTTGAGTTTCTTAGCACTTTGACGCATTCAGTGACTTCTTACTACTGTCCCGATGAACAACTTCCTGGAGTTGATCACATCGACTTACGACTCATGAACCATGAGTACTCCTTGACACTCAGCCAATGGGCTCACTACTTTGGGTTTGCCAACAACACCACCGACATATGCTCCACCTCTTTTGTTGTAAATCCTACACCCTTGGGTTACTTTAATATAATAGAATGAGAATTCGTGGAAACACAACCAAGAGAAACCAAATTGATCATCCCGCTATTCGTTATTTGTTTTATGTTATTGCTAACACCTTGTAGACACACAATGAGTTTACTAGAGTTAATAAGGAGGACATGATGATTCACACAGAAGTTGTTATTCCTAATTGTAACTTGACGCAAAATTTGGGCGCACTTCTTTTGTTTTATCTTCATCATCAGGGGCTGGAATATCGTGGTCCCATATGCTGAGGAGGAGTCATAACAATGCTTGCACATGCGCTCCATATCAACCTAGGTAACGTCAAATCGTTGTCTAGAAACCGTCGCCTTGGTTCTTCTATTCTTAGAGCTTGTGGTATGATTTCTAGAACCAATGATAGATATTTCTTCGATATACCTAGAGCGGATCACTTGATCCCTGATCCTTTGTCTAATGGTCTCTTTTCTATAGAGGAGGGACGTTTGCATTATGACGCGCAGGTTGAGTGTAACATCCCAATATTGAAAATTGGAAAATTTTGCATTTGCATGTATTCTCTAGCATTGCATTGCATTTATGTAAAATTTGAATTAAAAAAACACTAGCTTCAATCCCATTCGATTTTACTAATGTTCCTAATAGGGGGTATTAAGAGAATTGAATATATGATATGTTATAAAAGTTTGCAAAAATGCTCCTAAGTTGATCCATAGAATTTTACAAAAATTTGGAGACCAAAATCATGTGATTTGGATTTACTATGAAAAAGTTATGAATAATTAATGAAATCGAGAAATAATAATAATAACTAACTACTGTTGGGATATGCTAAATGGGTATCACTATTGCATGTCTCTAATCCAGATAACCCGGGTGGCCCACCGGTTATAGCAAGGCCTATGGCCTGCTGGACGGCCCAGTTAGATGGATCCAGAAGGGAGGCCCATGTCGGATAAAGGAAGGCTACGGATGAGTCACCAGCATACCCGGAGCCTTGGAGTGCAAGATACGTTAGACTAGTTGTGTACCGTGTAGGACTCTGTAACCTGTCCGGCTAGGACTTTGCCTGTAACCCTAGAATCCGGCGACTATATTAGTCGGACCTGTGGGAGCCTTTAGGACACGATACGACTCATACCTCACACAGCGAACCAATCCCTATAACTCTACGTATTGCCATTATAGTGATTTATAGTAGGAGTAGGATTCCGCCACCGTCGTAGGATCTGAACCTGGATAAGCTGTGCTACCTCGTACCTGCCAACCTTCTGACTTACCCCACGTCTCTAAATACGCACTGTGAGGATCCTCCATGGCGTACTCGTCGGTAATACTATGACAGTTGGCGCGCACCGTGGGCAAGAGGCGCTTACGGCACGGATCCGGACGGGATCCTTCGCTGTCTTCGAAGACAGACAAATCGTATCTCCGATGACGTGCCGGCTTCTTCATCGCTCTTTCTAGTGTTTGGTTGAGTCGAAGGCGTCCCGGAAGATCTACATCTATATCATACTTAGTTGAGCAGGCGGAATCAGCGTTAGCGTGTAGCGATATATTTTTCAAAGCCGCAGCGATATTCTAGTTGTGCTGCTCGGCACCAATCAGATCTACAGTCATCGCTATGATTTTCTTATGTTGTGGCCGGTGCCGACTTCTTGTATGCTTCGGATCCGTTGTACGGCAAGCTGAAACCAAGGCGGAAGTGTAGATGCGCATCATGGAATTAACCTGAGCGTGCTCGGTTAACTTTGATTAGCTCCACTCTTTCTCTTGGCTTAGGCGGTCGTAATGAATCCAAAACAATACACCAAGCGATTGATACGATGCTGCTGACCGTTCAAGTTTCGAGGAAAAAGAACTGAAGCAGCAAAATATTAATCAAGACCTTACGTGAAGAAGCATTGTTGCATGGATTTTTGCGGCCATATAGTATATCTATGCATGGATTTCTCGGTGGGCATGTTAATTGGCACGTAATTCCTGTGGTCTTTGCATAAAGCCGGAAGCATTTTAGTAATTAATTAAACTAGGTGGGTAAGCGCGCCTTCGCCGCGCCATCTACACTCTGTTTTGACATTGTGTGAAACGTGTGGTGGTTTTGAAGGTATTTTTGACTGTGTTTGCTGATTGTAATACTCCTTTGTCTTTGCTAATGTCGCCAACAAGTAAAAAGTGTTATTCATGTTATTATCACGATAATATGATGGCATGGTTCCATTGTTATTCATGACACACCCATTGTTAGCCATGATCTAATAAAAACATTTCTATAAGAACTCATGGAATGAGTGCTTCCAAATAATATATAAATAAAATCTAAGTATAATAACCTGTGAAGAGGCCAAGATTTCAATAGAAGATATCACCTCCTAGGTGCACAAAGCACATTACATACATTGGACAAAATCAGGGGCAAAGCTAGGCCTGGTGATTCCCACAAAGAATAGCACCACTAAAACAAGCATAATATTGTGAAAAATACTATACTTTAAGCCCAATCCATTAATTTTGTTCACAATCTTTACAATAGCACCACACTGGCTTCGTTCCTGGCTCCCGCCCCAGGACAAAATCATGCATGCACCAGCTCATCCTAGGACTTGGCATGAAAATAGAGAAACATTTTATCCACTTCTTGGCCCCCCAAAAGGTCCATTTGTAGTCAGTTACGACATTCTTATTCTTCAGTACATATCACCTTACCAGCTAAATGAAAGAAGAAAGATTGAAAAACAACAAAAGAATGCTATGATACATGTGATATAACATTCCGTTTTGAGGATAAACATCACTTGGCAGAAGAAAATCATTTCACGTATAGGAATTCATATGGTAAAAAAACTATAGCATTGTTAGTTCATCACGTCAAAACACAACACAGATTTCTCACACAAAAAAAACAGATTTGTGTGCAACATATATGCAGTACATGGACAAACATTGGCAAGACTTGATACAAAATGATATAGCTTCGTTTCTCCAAAACTAATCTATTTGAAATAAGAATACTGGTTATTCAGCTTGTACCATATTTAGTTCTACTCTAGTGTTTTATTTAGTAAAATAAGGTTTTCCACTCCCTCTGTCCCAAATGTAAATCAGAGAAAATGAGTACCAGAGTTGCATTACGCAAAGAATGATAAATTATAAACTACCAAAGAAATCTGACAAATAGGTCAGTAACACCAGTACGTGTAGGAAAATAAAAGATATGGCACATAAATTCAGACTACGGAATAAGAGAACTAACATGGGCATATTTTCCAATATGTCACAAAAACAGAAGACGCCCTCTCCAAATCACTACACTGGAGGCATAAATGTAACAATGAATATTGTAAAATTCAAGGTTAAGTAAACCCTTTATCTTAGGAGGCCCCTAGATGAATCTGGCAGATCCAAAAATGTACTTCCAATCACTGAATGTTGTAAGATGCTAGAAAAATTGGTAGTCACTGTACTAACTTGAAGCTAAATCCGGCTAAGTGCAAGCTTTCTCTAATTTCACAGCTGGAGTTATATAAAATGTTTTAGACTGGGATAAATGAACTACAATTCAATGCGTAGCAAGGGAAAATGTCTAGTTCTAGATGCACCTTGCTAGGTTTTCTTTTTATCATAATGATACCGTTGTGTCCGCTACGGCACATGTGCAGAGAAGAGAAAGGGGCAATAATTCATTACATGGTCATGGCTACAAATAATAGTAAATCAGAGATTGAGTACGGAAGACTCGTTAAGCAAAAAATAAATAAACCATACACTACAAAAGAAAACTCAGAAATACGTCATTGACATGGGAATTACCACTAAGCCTTGCCTGCATATCCTGATAATATGTGGTTAAGTTGTAAGTACTCAATATTTTTAACATGACACAAACAGTTCCTAAAGAATTTAAGCAGGTGATAACAGTTACTCACCACTATAGCATAAATTCCATAGCAGATCTTACCCTATGCACGTTGACAGTGTGCAAAAGCTTTTATACTATGATGTTACAACATAGAGAAGTTTTCCATTTCCATATCTGCCTGACACAGGAAGTAAAATAGTCCACAATTTAATAGTAAAATAGAAAAATAGCACATGAGAGTATTCAATTACTAAACTGTCGTAAGAATAAAAATACTTTGCAGTTCTGAGAGAAGCATATGACTCGTATCCGGTATACAACCAGACCGAAGAGGCACCAGCACAGTAAACTCTGATATTTCACTTTGAAGTTGGCTTGAATTTTACCATTGCAGTAATCGTCTTCCCTGAATGTCTATGATTAATTTACACAAGTACTCCTAAAAGTAAAACAATAAATAGCTAAAGTATAGTTTTCCCAATGTGTCATGAATGGTCACAGTTCATAAAGAGGAGCACAAAAAAAAACTAAATAACAAATATGTTTCTTCACTCTACATAATACATAAGAAGAATATGAGAGTCAGTCACATTGCCATAGATCGGCCATTCCATCTATTAGTTAAAGGCCCAAATATAAAATTAAACAACATGCTTAAGCACGTTATCCTACTCCCATCACCAAAGCATTCCATTCTCCTTAAATTTTGTTGCATGGTAATCTAGCTATAAATGATAACACACCCAAAGTTGTGACTGGGGCATGTAATTGTATCCCGTCTTTTTTATCTTCAATGAAATTGTTGGTCATAAAAAATGCATAATCAGAAATCATAATATCCCTAAAAAACAAGAAATCATAATATTTTTCCGAAGAGGTGCTCTTAATCTATATAAGTTTTTCCAACCGAAACCAGACTATTCATTAGCAAGATTTTGTTTTGAATATATAGAAAATTGAACCTATTTCTAATATGATGGTATACCTAGCAAAATTCTGCACAAAAGAAATTCACTGATGCTTAACAAAAGACTGCAGGGATGAGCAGATTGGACCAGATATGTTACTCAAAAAAGATGGAGTAACCTAATATGTTGTCTTTTTCTTTGTAGCAAAAATTCTATAGAAAGGTTCGATACCCATATCTATTATTTTTTTTTGTATATTAGTGGAATTTCATAGCATTGGGTTCTTTCTTAGATCTACATGGTGTGGAATAATGAAATAGAATAAAAGGACTTTTCAGATGAAAATGGAGAAAAGTATAGGATATATATCACTTGAATAGAATGAATTAAAAACAATTTTCTCTTATCCTCATATGTTCCTTCCTCTGGATAAATACACAAAAATACCCTCACAATAACAAAACCAATTCTGAGAGGCTTTTCTTCTTCCAACTATTCTTCATCAGTTCAGTTCAAAAAATAGGTATTCAAAATACTTCAACTGGTACACGCAAGCAATAGGCTAATTCGGCAGCTTTTATTCCATTTCTCTGTGGAGTGGCCTCCCCTCCAACCTCAACACCACAAATCGTCATTCTCCTCTCTGTCCTCTCCAAAGAACCACCCATAACCATGAGCCAAAATACAAAAATAACTTATCTCGCTACATAGAAGGACCAACACGAGGAACCCCTCTGAGAGCTTGTTGTGCTGCCAGTAACCAACCCACGGAAGGAGCAGATCTTTCCAAACCCAAATTCAACACTACATAAATGTACATTATAATAATACGCTTGTAAAGAAAATCATCCGTTTTTGTGTTATTCTTTCTGGCAACCACACCAATGGAGACTAAATGTTTACATGTTGCTTTCAAGGCCAATGTACATACCTTGAATAGCCAATCTGGAAGAGCATTTTGTAGCCTCAAGCAAGGGGAGCCAAGCTTCCCATTGAGACTGCTAGGTTTGGCGTGGAGCTGTTCCACAGAGCCCTACCACCCGATCGAGCCAATCGACACCATGGACCTGCCGCTACTCCCAGTTGATGAAGAATCCCACCATCAGTCCAAACAATCAACTAAGATAACATTGACCTGAAACGAACATGGAAAAGACAATGTACATAGCTTCTTTCACAATACAATACCACTTGAACAGAAATTTACACGATAATCTCAGCATCAAGCAATAAAGGGAAATCTACACATGATTACGCATGATATATGTCTTGTGATTATGAAGATCTTTGTATGGGAGCTTTACATAGGCAACAGTACTCTGAACTACATCACTGGGAGTGTCGAATGTATCACTCATTCCAGCAGGCAAAGCTCCACACCAACTGACCCAAGCACACACATATGAAACTGATAAAAATGGCAGAAAACACTGTACATCTACATAGCTATGGAGACATGTACTAATAAAACTGGTACAACCAACAAATGATCCATCCCTTAATTTTAACAAAATTTACATGATCCTCTGGGAATAATCTTTTTTATTCATTGGTTGATGTAAACACATCATGGCATGCTGTCCCCATCGTCCGGCGGGTCTCCAGATTTGCTGTAATCATAAGAGACACAATGTGAGCTTAAGCAGTCAAGGGACTCAGAGAAAAGCCAGCCATGAAAATAAAACTCATTAAGAAAGTAAGTTCAATATTTAAGTATAAAACAAAAATCTAGAATTATCTAACAGTAATTCTACATGTTTATCATCTAACAGTAAACAAAAAACTACCCTACACCGAGACATGTACCATTGATGTGCTAGTTCAAGCTAATCTCGATCATCACCTACCAGTTCAACATATGAATATAGTTGATCTGGTCATATAAGCAAGAAACATTAATTTGCTCTCTACCAAGGGCGTTCATATCAAACTGCAGTACAACAGGGCAACGTCTCTCGAACTGCTGGGGTTGTAAGACGTGCTCGCTAGGACTGGAGTGGGTGAGGGAGCAGAAAGCAGATCTGGGGCGGCGACCTCGAACTCGAAAGCAACCTTGACAGCTGAGCGGCGAGCTTGACAGAGATCTTCAACGGGGCAGAGGAGGGTTGGGTCCTGGGTGGCGATCGACCTCCTCCAATGGTGCGGCTGCGTCCGAGTGAGAGCAGCGACGATCGGTGCGTGGGGGAAGAGGGCGGCGACGGTTGGTATGGGAACAGGAGTGTAGGGCGTGGAGGAAGGGAATGGGGGCGCCGGCGATCTGGTGCAGGGCTGGTGGTGGCGCTGAAGGGGCGGCGCCGAAACCCTAGCTTCCTTGTCGTCTCTCCGTCGGCCAAGATGTTATTTGCATGATAGGCACACTACAAGAATCTAGAACTAAACCCAAAAATACAACACCAAAGAGACAACACCATTCAAATCAAAATCCCAAAGCACAACATCTAGGGTAGAAAGCGAACCTCGCATACACCAACCGCGCCAACAATCAGCAAGAATCCGCCGGGCCAAGATCCCGCGAAGCAGCCAGAACAAAACCAAGAACCACACTGCCGCCAGACCCAACGCCGCCACCGAGAAGACGAACCGCGACAGAAATCCCCACACCGCCGCCAAGAAATCCAGCGCCGCCACCGAGAAATCTAATCGCGGCATAAATCCCCACACCACCGCCAAGAAATCCGGCGTCGCCACCGAGAAACTCAACCACGGTAGAAATCCATAAGAGAAATCCGTCCCAGTCAAAGTTGCCAAGCAGACCACAGGAAGAAAAAAGCACCGCATACCCGACCTTCCCTACAGCCAACGCGTGGCCAAGCCAGGCCACCGCATCACGCGCCCACGCACAAGGTCGCCGCATGCAAAACAACAGGGCCCACATGGAGAGACAAATAACATGCAATACGTTCGGTAGATAGCCTCAGATCGCTCCGTTTTGTTCAGGCTTAAGCCATAGAATAATTCTTCGTCGATCTCGGACCAAGGCCGACAACAAGTTGCACGACGTAGACCTATTCATCCGTCCAGGCTTTGACAAACGTCATAGACTGTTTCATCAGCTTGGCTTAATCTGGGACAAATTCGGCGCGAACGACATCGACTCCGCTCAAACAACTAAGTCCTATTTATATTTATTATTTTAATTGTTTATGATCATGATATTAAGATTGGTTCACTCATATCCTGAGTCTTTTACCACTTTTGTTTTTGATCATATCCTTTCCACGATTTACCTTGTGCTCGTGAGTATAAACTTTTTACTGGCTTGCCGTTTAGGCCCCAGTACCATGCAAAAAACCCGTATTCGGGCGTTAGCTTAAGTTTTCTGGATATATGTTTTCTGTTGCTTTTATGTGGATTCCGGAGTAGTGACTTTTCGACACTCAAAGCCGGCGATTTGGCCTTGGGTTCTGGATGGTGCCATTAGGCATCATCACCCAAGGACATGGTTCTGTGCTGCGAGTCTTCCGTCTCACGAAAGGTCAAGCATAAAAACCAGAATAATGGATAAGCCAACAGTTGCTTAAACAAAATTTTACATAAACTGTTTAGATTAGTTGAGTTTTTTCATCCTAAACAATTTTATGTGTTCAATTGCTGCATTGTTTCAGCTTTAAAGCATTTGTTCAAAGGCCATGTTTCCGCCTTACATTTGTTTGCTGGACACGATTATAGGCATAATTTAATACATTTATATTTTTATGTTTATGTTTCAGGTACATAACGCTTGGACATTGTCGCGTTCCTCGGAATAAGATGTTTTAAGCCGGATTTTCACTAGGCTTGACACCTTGGGGGCTGCAATCGCTGTTCTCAACCAAGACTTGAGCCGCCTTTGAGGAAGTCGGATGGACACTCGGGGGCTTGACTTCTCTAACTTAAGAGCTTTGTCCCGCCTTGCGTCCAAGCCGAAACAAACCTCGGGGGCTACAGTACGATTGATCTCCAAGATATGGTGAAAGTTCTCTTTGAGCATAAAGCCGGAAAATTCAAGTGATTTTCACCTTGACACTCGGGGGCTACACCGATATTGAATTTTTGTGAAGTTCTCTCTAGAGCACCAAGCCGAAGTAATTCCGACTTGACGCTCGGAGGCCTACACTATTTGCATTTTTGCTGAAGCTACTCTGAGAGCACCAAGAAGATTTTCCTTTGAAACTCCGACTTGGCGCTCTGGGGCTACAATCGTTTGATGTACAACTATGCATGTTATTTTGAGCATCAAGCCGCCTTCATCATGGAAGCCGACTCAATGCTCGGGGGCTACATATGGTTATGTCAAGAAACTTTCAAGACGGTGAAAAATCCGGCTAGCGAAACTTGGGGGCTTGACATTAACTTTGCCTTCACGGAAGTTTTCCAGGGTTACACGGCTCGATGGACTAAATGTCTGTGATACGAGAGGCTCTAAGACCATTATTCGTCAAGCTCTTGTGTTTGTGACTTTGCTGGCTCTAATCGGCAGTTTGGCAGCCTTTATGACCGTGACCTAGTAGCCATGATTTTTTCCGGCTTGCATATCGTCCTGCGTGGATGATGATACTAAAGACGTTCCTAGAGCTTGGAAGAATCACTAACGATTCATTAGAGAGTTCTCCACCTTGGATTCGTTCGCAGAAGCATACAAGCAACCATCTGGCTAGGCTTAGTCAAATGAGAATATGATATGGGAGTTCCAAGATTCTTCATGAAGCATGGCTACAAATTGAAGACGACGTGATACTTACGTTCAAAGCTAGATGGAGGAATGCGAGGATCTTGAAGAACTCCGGGGGCTACTGTTGTGTATATACCAAATAGGTATACCTACGGCATAGTCTCATACCGTCAAGCCCGGGTGGCCCATAGTTGGTGGTTAGGCCTATGGCATAACTGGGCGGCCCAGTTGCTGATAGACAAGACATAGGTCCAGAAGGGATGAAGGAAGGCGACGTGCCACCGCCTTATATGGAAGCCGGTGCCTTGGAGAACACGAAGACTAGTTAGTGTTAGTCTAGGACTCCGTAACCGTATCTGGCTGGGACTCTCCTTGTAACCCTAGGTCCTGGCGCTTTTATAAGCTGGCCTACGGGAGCCTTTAGGGCAGAACAATCTCATAGACAAGTGCATAGCACTACTCGCACACAGCGAACGGCCCAATCATGTAACTCGGCGTATTGCCGTTATAGTGATTTATAGCAGGAGTAGGATCTCGCCACCGTCGTGAGATATGAACCTGGATAAACTGTGTCAGGTCGTCCCGGATGCTCTCTGCCTTACCCCCACGTCTCTAAACTCTCCATTGGGATACCCCAATGGCGTACGTGTCTACAATACCATGACAACTACCCTACCTAACGGGCCACCGAGCCCGACATTACCATCACTGCGCGGTGCAACCAGCTCAGCTGCCCGCCATCGCCCAAAGAAGCAGCCGGCCTCGTTTCCATCTCCCCTCTCTCTCTCTAATGCGTCGGTCCCACTGGCCATCCCCAACCTCTGTCATATGTTCGTGAAGAACACGAACTCTTCCCGAACCGACTGAATCCCTCTGATCTCTGCATGATTTTCGCCGCCCCTCGCCCAAGATATATTCCCCATATAAATCCCCTACCCCACAGCATTTTTCCCCTTTGAAACTCCCTCAAAAACCCTAGCCAGAGTTGAATCGATCTATACCACCGCCGCCGCCATTATCGAGCTTCGGGGCTCGAGGTTCCCATCGATCCCATCTCTCCCGAGTCTTTCCTTCCCTCTAGATATCTTCCCCTTGGACCACTTCTTCCTCTTGACCATTTTTACACATATGTAGCACTTGGGAGGGACCAGAATTCCTCATCGGAGTCATCCGGAGTTCGAGGAAACAACCGCTGTCTGACGTTGTTCGAGGGGGGGGAAGGGCGACGCTGATAGCGTGAGCGAGACCATGAGGAGAAGTTGCACCTCGTCATCCACTTAGATTCCTCGGGAATCTACTGCAACGTCACCGTCGGCCTCCATCTGCGCCTCACCGACATCGTCACCGCTGATCGCCGCCGCTGGTAAGCCGCCACCTCTCTTGTTCGTCCGATCTGGAGTGAGCGACCAATATTAGATCGTTAGATCGAAGGGGTACCGTCCAGTGGCATCACGCCGCGTGGCACAATGCTTAGTTATTATCCGCGTCAGTATCGCGTCATATAGCTTGGCCAATCACGAGCCGCCACGTGCCGTTAGCTCAGCTTCTTTAATGAAAATCAATTTAGAAATTGCAAAAAATAGATAGATCTTAGAAAATTCATATTAAAATATCTACTTGGCCAAAAATTGCAAATAATATATCTACGGATTCGTATAATTTCGTAGAACAATAATATGGGTTTAGATCTAAACTTTAGAGTATATATTTATTGTAATATTTTAATTATTTTTTAGACTATTAAATCCATAGTAAATTATTTATAGAACAGAAAAATATGAATAATATGTCCCAAGATTCACAATCTCGTGTAGATTGCAGATCTGATTTTAGATCTAATATTTGACAATGCAAATTATTTAAGTGATTTAAACTCTATTAAATACTAAATAAATCATAAGAAAAGATCTACAACTTCGATTAGGATAAATCCAATTTCTACCGGTTCGTATTAATTCCCTCCATGTATTGAACTTCAGATCCAAATTTAATTCAACAATGAGAACATGATTTACAGTAGATCTGCTAAAAACCCCCATTAATGGCAATCAATTAATAAAACAAATACTCTATTGCATTAAAACACTTCTGCATGCATGCATTTATTTATGATTGTGTGATTGCTTATGGATGCAATTGTTTGATCGATAGATTGCAAGGAGTGCACCGTCTGTAATTGCAATGAGTGTTTGAACGACTTCAACAACTCTTAAGGCAAGTTACACCTTTGTTCATATCCTTGTCCCAGTTTTACTACTATGCATGTTTTGATCCTCAAAATAGTAGTATGCATGAGTATGATGTTTTTAGTAGAGAAGAAATATTTTACAAGTGCTATGTTGTTTTGTAGTATGCCATGAGTAGTTTTATACCTAGGAATATTTCCACTCCTACTAGGTTCTCCTGAATTTTCTAAGTATTATGTGGTGCTATGCTATATATGTACATAACAATGGGAATTCGAAAGACAGAATTTTTTCTAAGTATAAGAGCTCTGTGTATGAGCGCAAGTTTTTCTCCTCAAATCTACTTCAAAATAAAACTAAGTTTTTCTCTGGGCGAAGTGGTATGTCTGGATCGACTAGTAGGGGAAGTAACCTCGATTGGCTCTTGTGCTCCACCGCCTGGGATCAAAGAAGTCGCCATGATTGTAATCAAAGCTTCAAAGGCAACCACAATACATATGGGCTATGTCTTGGCCTAGTACTTAGTGGGAAACCTCACCTGAGTACCACAGTTTTGGCTCCCGTGGAACCGGGTAGAGGGGATACTAAGGGAAAGCTTCGCCATGGTCTTGTTTGTAAAAGAATTTGATCGTGGATTGTGGGTAAAATATACAAAA
The DNA here is from genome assembly GCA_030063025.1 of Avena longiglumis. Lineage (NCBI taxonomy): Eukaryota > Viridiplantae > Streptophyta > Magnoliopsida > Poales > Poaceae > Avena > Avena longiglumis. Next base: position 445,082,151 of record CP125974.1, on the reverse strand, counting down.
TTTCGAGAGTATCAAACTGATCGATCAGCCGTGTTCACGGAAAAGAACAACTTTGAGCGTCTAAAGGATGGACTCTCTGAAGGATTTCCTCTCTCTTTTCTAAAACTAAAACTCTATGGCCATGGAATCGTCCATAGATGGGATTTTGAATTGCATGGTGTACTCCATGTGTTAGGTTGAAGGATGGTAGCCCGGTGGAATCCAGTGCGAGCCACTTGACCATATTTGACTTATCAAATGTTTACAAAGTAGGATAAATATTTGTATCTCTCTTCTTCTTGACTTAAGAAAAAATGGCTTTATGCAAATAAACCTTAAGCCTTTGCCAGCCTATGCATGTAGAGATAACCAAGTCTTTTTATTCATGGTGCAATTTGCTAATACATTCAAAATATTTACCAACTCGTTTGGCTGCACGTTTCATGTGCAGATTTTGGAGGTCGCTGAAAGGTGCGCTAGGATCGCGGGTCTTCACTCAACTAGCTTGAGGCATTGATGGACCCCTGGATTTATTTAAGTTTCCGATGTATTTATTTGAGCTAGCTAAAAGCTATGCAAGGGTGTAATTAATTATACTCTGGATTATTCGATTCATGTAATAAAGACTTGTGTTTTACATGATATTTCATCGACTGTGAGTGCTAGTTAATGATCCAGGGACTAGCATGTTAATCACAGGGACTTAGGATCTTTACTCGATCCGAGGTCACTACATTGAGGCAAGTCTACCACAAAAAAAGTACACGCAGATGAAGAAGAAGAAGATGAAGAAGTGGAATAAGAAGGGACTGAACAAGATGTGCAGCCACCAAACTTCTACACCACCTATGATGATATCTACGCTCTTGAAGGAAATATCCAAAACATGAAAAACATCTCCATCAACCTTCGATATGCTACAACCAACCTCGCCACTCAGTTCCATGATTGGAGCATCCAATGGAACGTGGGTAACTATCCGCCACCATCACAATGAGCAACAAAAGGGCTTGCAAAAGCATGAGCTTGCGGATGTGTCCCTTGGCAATTTTATTTGTGTAATAATGAGGTTGTACTCCACCTTCTTGTGAGATTTGAAACACTCATGTTGGTCTATTCCAACACTTTGCCTTTTCTTTTCTTTTTAGTTTGCTTTAGTTTTTCGTGTGCTTTTCTTTTTTTGTTTTTTGTTTTCTTAGTCCCTTGCTTGGTCGCAAGTCGTTCTATATTATTTAATCGCCATCCTCAAAAATACAAAAAGATTTTCCCTTTTCCTTTTTCATGAAAGTGGATTTAAACCTTGCCTCTTTGTTTCAATATTATTATGAGAGTGATTTTTCTTGAGTTTTGAAGGAACACATCCCTATAAGGAAGAGGATTATGAAGTCACTCATGAGAGGTATGTCCTATGTCTCCTACTTTTGAAGTTTGATTTGTTTATCTTAGTTAGTTGATTTACTAAGACGTTATGCTAGTGGGAGTAATTCAAAATAGTTAGAGTAAAGCTTATTATTAGTATGCACGATTAGTTGTGGAAGATTTTGCTCTAGTTCTTGCAGCTAACCAAGTCTTACCTTGGAAATAATTTTCCAAACAACTACAACAAGAAAAAGTATGAAATTTTATGACTTTTTTGATGAGTGATTGTCTTGAGAGTTTATCTTTGAATATACTTAACCCCATAGAAGTTTTGATAGACTTGACGACACTCTTGAAAGGAGTTATTTGATTGAAATGAAGTCTAGTGGTAATTGTGATTGCATGCCAATGCTAACCTTGTGGATAAAACCATGATACTGTTTAAAAAATTCTGTGATTCTCATGCACACCTTTGGATACCAACAACTCCGCTAGCTTTTGAGCGATCTATGGTATAACCCCGGATTTCGGATATGAGTTGATGACATGAGTGGCATACGTGTCACCGTATGGGAAAAATTATTGATACTCTCAAAGGTTGTGCAAACCATTGTTTAAAAGCATCACTCAAATCCTTGTTGAGAAATATCCTTGAAAGAAGGAATAAAAAAAGAGAAAAAAGAAAGATAAAATAGAAAATATGATGATCCACACAACAAGTCATTGGCATGATCTCGTTACTACTTTGTGAATTTTCTTGAGAAGCAATTATTGGAATAGTAGTATTTTTGATAGTCTTGATTTACAGATGTGGGTGTCAATAAGACACTTCACTGTTATGCTACTTAGGACATGAACTTTCTTACTCAATATTTCTATAATAAACATCCTAGTGTTCCTTAGCAAGATGAGAGTTAACTAGAGGAATTGGATTGATTGTTACACTTCTAGTTGTTTATACTTATATTAAACTCTACTTTGACTGTCTTGAGCTATCAAAGCTTGTATAGTGTTCTTAGCATCTCTCTAACTTTGATAAGCTTTTCAATATGAAAGAAGTGTTAGACGCATATGGCTAACGACCATAAGTGAATTCACATTCGCGCTGCTTCAAGTTTAAACACAGAATTCCTTATAGTTCTTTTGTTTCTTCTTTCTTGAGGGCGATCAAGGTTTGAGCTTTGGGGATGTTGATGGCTCCAAAAATCACCATATTTCTCCATGTTTAAACATTGTTTTTCTTCAAGCAATTGACATTATTCTCTCTTGATTTGCCACTAAAGACTAATTATTGCAAAGATATGCAAAACCTTCCTTTGATTTATGTTGTGCAGAAAATCACACTTTTATTGCAAAATCTGGAGTCATAAATGAAGATTTTGAGGAAGTTTTGATGACCAAGTAATCCTGGAGTTAATCCCAGGTGCTAGACATTGTGACGACCACTGGTACGGGTGGGCCCGCCCATACGGGGTGGCGGAGGCTCGTCTCATCAAAATATGAAGTCATAAATGATGATTTTGGGGAAGTATCAATGACCAAGTATTCTTGGAGCTAATATTAGGCGGCAGCCAGCATAACGACCACTGGTACATGCGCGTCCTGCCCGTATCGCCCGACCATACGGGGTGGTAGTGGCTTGATGACCCTAAAGTATAGGGGGTGTATCGTAGTACTTTTGATAAATAGGAGTGTCGATCCCAACGAGGAGCAGAAGGTGCTGAACAGTGGTATGGAGCAGGAAATCCCTGTCAATACTTAGCAAACTGATTTTTAGTGGTTTTCTGACAAGGCAACAAAACAAAGAGAAAGTAACAAACAAACGGAGCAAGTGGCCCAATCCTTTCTTAGCAAAGGACAAGCCGGTGGAAATACTGATAAGGACCAAACGTTCTCGAAGACACATGGGAATTCTATCAAGTGCTTTCGCTTCAAATAGCTGAGTACTCTTATCTGGTGTTTGTAAGTGTTGTGTGGGTGAACTTGTGCTAACATACCGCCCTTCCTAGGACTAATACATACTTGTGATTAAACCCCCTGCAAACATCTGTAACTACAGGAAAGTAATTAAGATATAAATCTAACCACATCCTTAAACTCTGAGATCCTACTCTCCCTTCTGCAAAGGTGTCCTAAAGGGGGTTCAAGTTTCTGTCACTCCGGCAACCCCACAATTAGTAGCAAAATACACATTGCATTCCCCCTAGGCCCATAAATGGTAAAGTGTCATGTAGTCGACGTTCACATGACACCACTAGAAGAATAACACCACAACTTAAATACTAAACCATTGAATAATAACTCATCACAGATTCACTACTAACAACATGACTTCTCCCATGTCCTCAAGAACTAAACGAACTACTCACAAGACATCATATGGATCAAGATCAAAGATGATATGATATTGGATAACAATCTGAACATATACAATAAATCCAATGGTTCCACTCATAAGCATCAAATACAATTGTAATTAAAACCGGGAAAGTTTCCCCTAATGAACTAAGCAATATCCAACACAATTGTTACAGCGGGACAGAGTGGTGATGCTGGTGCTGGTGGAGATGATGGTGTGGATGATGATAATGATCTCGATAAAGCCTAGCTTGATGACGGTGTTGATGGCGACGGTCTCCCCTCTCCGGGAAGGAATTCCCCTAGCAGAAATATGTCTGCCGGAGAGATATTTCTCTCTCGGTGTTTTCCGCCCCTAGAGGCAGCGAAAATATATACGTGGTCGATCTCCTGGTATTAGGGTTCCGTAGAGAAGATATAGGCGAAGGGGCGGAGTCGGAGGTCGGGAAGGTGGGCCAAATCCACCCCAGGCGCGGCCTCAGGTGGGCCCACGCCTAAGGGGTGTGGGCCCCCTGCGCCCCCCCCCCCCCTTCGCTCCTCCTTCTGACTTCCTTCGTCTTCTGGTGAAATAATATGTTTTCATATTTTTCTGGTATTTTTTTGATCTTCACGAAATTGCACCGAAACGCCTTCTTTTCCATCAGAATCCAGACTCCGGCAGTCCATCCTCCAGGAATCATCCAACATGCATAAACAGATGAAAAAGCCATAAGTAGTACCTCATAATAAGACAAATATCAATGAACAGAGGTAAACTATGATATAGAATGGTGATGCAAATTGGGCGTATCAACTCCCCCAAGCTTAGACTTCGCTTGTCCCCAAGCGAATATTGAGCTCAGTAAACATGTCCATAGGTTTATGGAGTGAAGTGTCGATAAAAGAATACGAACAAGAAGCATCACACTTACCATTACATAGCTCATAGAAGAAAGAAATTCACCATTATATAACTTAGCTTGCAACCAAGTACAGCTGTCACAATAGAGATGCATAAAGATAAATCATAATTGGAATTGGCAAACTCGTTCTTGGTCAGAGAACACCTGGCAAACAGTTTCACAAAAGCTTTTTGTAGAAGTTTCAAAACAGGAACACTCTTTGCTCAAAAAGGTTTTTCACAAGTGAAGGCTTTCAAAGTAATACTCAATAGATAAGAGTTTTGTGCAAACAAGGAAGATAAAGAACACGATTGAATAAATCACCATATGAATGCTTGAAACACAACAACTCAAAAGCTTGCTGGAGACGGAGAGGAAGTAGGTTTACTGACTCAAACTGATAACTAGGAGAAAGGTCCCTTCTTAGAGGGTAGCAGGGATTACAAGTCATAAAGAGCTTCCAAAATATTATGGTACTTACTAGCTTTGAGCCCCCATTGCCCCTATCATAAGCATCTTGAGATGATTAAGGTTAAAGTGAACAAAGATGGAGTATATGCTTGACGAAATATAAGTTGGCAATCTCATGTCCCTTGAATATGAGGGCCACTCCTCATGCATACTCAACTTTAGGCCCAGGTAAGTTCTTGTCATTGTAAGTATTTGCATATCATTGAGAACCGCCAACGAGGTACCCCTTGCACATGGTACAGGAGCTTTCCCATAACCAAAATGACAAGGCAAGCAGACAATGAGCATATCTGCGATCTTTTTATTTACTATGTATATAGCTTTTTATTGAGGATGCTTCATAGATGACTCACTATGGTGATGATGCAAGTTTCCACCATGATTAAGCATGGCTTAGGCTAGCGGCCCAGACGTTTCTCTAACACAGAATAAAAACTCCATGGACTTACAAATTCCCTCTTTATTTCACACCGTTGACATCCATAAACAAAAGAGCACGATATCAACTGTGTATAGAGTACAAGTGCAATGTTGAAAACGTTCCTCGTGACAGCATGGTTCTGCTAATTCCAACGTATCAATGCAAGCATATACAACTTCGATGTCCACAATGGTTCAAGTTTATTAGAGGCAAGTAAACAAAGTGTGCCATCAAGTTCGTGAGAGCTTTACTAACTAGTTTTCACATAACAAAATACTTTTAAATTTGAAAGGTAGATGAAGCTTGAGAATTTGCTAGGAATAGCAAAAGCTACTAGGTAGATGTGGTGGACACAAGTGGCAAAAGTTTTGGGTTCAAAGGATTTTGGAAACATGAGAAGTATGCCTTCTCAAAACAGGTTTTGGCTAGCAAGGCTGAGTAGCAAGTAAGAGAGTTGAAAGAAACAAGAAAACATACAAGCAATAAAGCCAAACATGCAATCTTCCTTGAAGACACAAAAGAATCTTAATAAATTATACTAAGCTTATGAGCCAACAAGAAAGAAAACAATTGATACCAAATACCTGTAATCTCTTTCTTTCTTTCTTTCTTTTTCAAACTAATGCCACTAACCAGAACTCGGTTTGCCAAAACCAATTTAGATCCACTTGATGATCTTAAAGTGGTGCCAATACTGAACAACAAGATCCATCATATAATAGAGATTGCAAACTAAAATAAGAAGTGCAAAAAGTAAAAGATGAGACTTCTCATTAATATTCCAGTAAGGCACTCACACCAAGGGATACATAGATAATCAACTAAAAGAGAGATACTTCCACATGCAAACCAAACTATAAGATAACCCCTCTACCATAGATATGAATCCACTAAAAAGGTAAAAGATAAAAGATAAGGGTAGTGATACCGCGGCACTCCCCCATGCTTGGAACAAGCCAAGGGGATGTCAAACCTGATGACGAATTACTCCCTTGGTGGTGGTGTTCTCTTGTTATCATCAAACTTACAAGGCAATGGTTCCCCATCCAAAAGGGATGTCTTTGTTTTCGCAATCCTAAAACTAGCAGCAGAGCTAATGCGATCAAATCTAGCATCATACTCACAGTTTTGATTTTGTATGTCATAGAGTTGTGCTTGCAATTGATAAGTGGTCTGATGGAGGGAGAAGATATCTTCTCGGAGCTCAGGAACTTCTTCCTCATGCTTGGTGATGATTTCTGTACTTATCTTGTGAATAACATCCACTTTGCTTTCTGCCATCTTCTTGTACCAGAAAACTTCTTGTTCCAACGCTTCCATCCTGTTCTCCAGACTGCCTTCTCCTTTAGGGCCTTGAACTTCTTTCATCTGTACATTCCCCTCTTTAAGGATCAACTCTTTGGGATGAATCCTCAAATCATACATGTACGGGTTGAGGACATCTGTAGAGGAATCCTCCGTGGGTGATCCAGAGGAAGACATTGAGGCTCCAAATCTGAGAATTATCCTGACAGAAACAAATTGAAAATGAAAACACGACGAGAACACGATGCAAGAACCTCGGGGAACCCGGGGGGTTATATATCATGAAGTTTCAATACAGAAGAAAGGTTTTGACACGGAAAGAAAGCGGAGACGGAGTTCGGGGGTGGCAAACCCCCTCCAGGCGCGGCCAGGCTGGGCCCGCGCCTGGGGTGGGTTTGCCCACCCCGGGATCCGTTTCCTCTTCAGTTTCGTCTCATAACTTCCCTTATGTATTAAAAACATCAAAAATATAAAAGATTGGGGTTTCACGAACCTTCTGTTTTCACCACTTTTACCTATTCAAAGACGAACTCTGCAGAATCCTTCTCTCATTCTCCTGCGAATTCCCTTCATATAAAACCTTTGCACAAACTCAATGACAACATTAGTGTAAGCAAAAAAACAATAAGCCTTTGGTAAACATTTCAACTGAAAACCCATCAAATCAAAAGCTTCTGTAAGAGGCAAATGCAAATGATGGCAGAAATATGTCAAAACAGACCAGCAGGTAGAGATTGATTTTTACGAAGACCTTCTGTTGCTCAAATCAAAAAGTGCAGAACTGATGAAAGTTGGGTAACAACTTGGAGAACAAGCTCAGAAAAATGCAGCTCCATCCGAAGTACTGAGGTTCCTCAAGAATTTTTACAATGCAGCACAAAAAACTGTCCCAGGACAGCCACTTTTCACAACTCCTCTTCTTCACAAAAGTAGTTGAACTTGACACAAAAAACAATACAAAAAGGATAAGGAGCGGTTATTACTGAAGTAATAACTTCCAAGACTCGACAAAACTCTTGGATTATCTCCGAACAAGTACTTTTCTTTAATGCCTTTAAGTTAGGCTTGAAACTCCCAAAGATGCTCACATAGGATATATATATCTGGAGTGAAAAAGAGCATCAAGAAGAAAATAGCCAAAACACTTGAGTCTAACCCACTTCCTATGCATGGGGGTATCATGAGAAAATGAATTGTTGAAACAAAAGGCCACAAGCATAGGAAGACAAAACAGATGCAACTTTAAAGCTTTCAACATAAAACAGGGAAACTTAACATCATTGAGATGCATAAAACCGTGTTTCCCTCTCTCATAATAACTTTCAGTATCACTTTGAATAAAGTTGACAATATAACTTTCACTGGAAACAACTTTATCATCAGAATAAGCATACTTACAGTCATCAAAAAGAGGTCCAAGGTCATAGACTGGATCAATAGAAGCAAGTTGTTCTATCCTGAAATCTTTATTAGGCAAGCTATTTTCACAAGGAGCTTTAGCAAATTTGGAAAAGTTAAACTCATAAGAATCTCCATCAAACTTAGTTAAAACCTTTTCCTTCTTACAATCAATAATAGATCCACAAGTGTTCAAAAAGGGTCTACCAAAAATGACAGGACAAATTTTGCTAGCTACTGAATTGAGCACTAGAAAATCAGTGGGATATTTAATCTTACCGCAGAGAACCTCCACATCTGTTACAATGCCAATGGGGGAAATGGTTTCCTTATTAGCAAGGTGAATAACCACATCAATGTCCTAAAGCTCACAAAGACCAATCTCATGCATAATTTCCCTGTAAAGCTCATAAGGAATAGCACTAGAACTAGCACCAATATCACATAAACCATAGTAGCAATGATCACCAATTTTAACAAAAAGCATAGGGACACTAGCTTTTCTAACTTTACCAGGATGAGAAATAATATTATAAGCGTATTCACAGAAGACAATATGCTCATCCTCTATATTTCTAGTGACGGTGTCTTTCACAATAGCTACCACAGGTTCATCACTCAAATGCTTACCAAGCTCCACAGTTTTCATTGTACCTATGTTATTTGCACTAATAATCATAGAATACTCCTTTACCTTAGCTGGGAAAGGCATTTTCTCAACATGAGTTTCAGGCACAATATGATTAGTAGTACAAATTTGAGTACTTCTAACAGGAACATGACTAACAACATCTTTATAAGGAGCATGGTACTTATTCCACTTCTTCTTGGGAATTTAAATGTAAGAGGCAAAGGCCTTAAAATAGTTGGCAATACTTTGGGAGTCAAGACTAAACTTATTGCTAATATCATGGAAGTTATCAGTACCCATAAAAGATTTAATGCATTCATAATCATAGTTTATACCTAACTTTCTTCCTTTGTCATTTTCCCAAGCCTCGGTGTTATCTTGAATACGGTCTAAGAGATCCCATTTAGCTTCTTCCTTCATACTTGTGAATGATACAACACAAGAAGCATCTAGTAAATCTTTATCATGAAGAGAAAGCCTAGCATAAAAGTTATTGAGAATAATGTTGTTAGGGAGTTCATGAATATGGCATTTAAGCATTAGTAACTTCAATCCCCCCCAAGCTTGAGTTGTACTCTCTCCATCAAGAGGCCAAAAGTTATAAATAAGACTTCTATCCTTATGGATTTCACTGGGAGGATAAAATTTAGAGTAAAAGAGAGATTACATCTCCTCCCATTCCATGGATTGTCCATTCTTTAGCAGCTTATACCATGCCTCAGCTCTCCATTTCAAGGATATGGAGAGCAATTTATTTTTCACCTGTTCAGTTATGATACCTGCACACTTAAACAACCCTCATAATTCATGGATAAAAAGCAAGTGATCACCAGGATGGACAGTTCCATCCCCAAAATAATAATTATCCATAACATGATTAACAATACTTGTAGGTATCTTAAAAGGATCTATCGCAACAAGTGGTGGTTCATCTACTACCCTTTCAGTGGTAGTAGTTCTCCCAAACATAAAACCAAGTGGGTTATCCATATTGGAAACAAAGCAACAAATAGTAACAAAAGGAAATACTCACAATCGAAGTTTCCCTTACTAGTTCCACTCTTCGATAACGCTTCAGTCCCCGACAACGGCGCCAGAAAATAGTCTTGATGACCCACAAGTATAGGGGGTGTATCATAGTACTTTCTATAAATAGGAGTGTCGATCCCAACGAGGAGCAGAAGGTGCTGAACAGTGGTATGGAGCAGGAAATCCCTGTCAATACTTAGCAAACTGACTTTTAGTGGTTTTCTGACAAGGCAACAAAACAAAGAGCAAGTAACAAACAAACGGAGCAAGTGGCCCAATCCTTTATTAGCAAAGGACAAGCCGGTGGAAATACTGATAAGGACCAAACGTTCTCGAAGACACATGGGAATTCTATCAAGTGCTTTCGCTTCAAATAGCTGAGTACTCTTATCTGGTGTTTGTAAGTGTTGTGTGGGTGAATTTGTGCTAACATACCGCCCTTCCTAGGACTAATACATACTTGTGATTAAACCCCCTGCAAACATCTATAACTACAGGAAAGTAATTAAGATATAAATCTAACCACATCCTTAAACTCTGAGATCCTACGCTCCCTTCTGCAAAGGTGTCCTAACGAAGGTTCAGGTTTCTGTCACTCCGGCAACCCCACAATTAGTAGCAAAATACACAATGCATTCCCCCTAGGCCCATAAATGGTAAAGTGTCATGTAGTCGACGTTCACATGACACCACTAGAAGGATAGCACCACAACTTAAATACTAAACCATTGAATAATAACTCATCACAGATTCACTACTAACAACATGACTTCTCCCATGTCCTCAAGAACTAAACGAACTACTCACAAGACATCATATGGACCAAGATCAAAGATGATATGATAATGGATAACAATCTGAACATATACAATAAATCCAATGGTTCCACTCACAAGCATCAACTACAATAGTAATTAACACCGGGAAAGTTTCCCCTAATGAACTAAGCAATATCCAACACAATTATTACAGCGGGACGGAGTGGTGATGATGGTGCTGGTGGAGATGATAGTGTGGATGATGATGATGATCCCGATGAAGCCTAGCTTGATGACGGTGTTGATGGTGATGGTCTCCCCTCTCCAGGAAGGAATTCCCTTGGAATAAATCTGTCTACCGAAGAGATCTTTCTATCTCGGTGTTTTCCGCCCCCAGAGGCGGCGGAAATCTATCTGTGGTTGCTCTCCTGGTATTAGGGTTCCGTAGGGATGATATAGGCGAAGGGGCGGAGTCGGAGGCCGGGCAGGTGGGCCAAACCCACCCTAGGCGCGGCCTCATGTGGGCCCGTGCCTAGGGGGTGTGGGCCCCCTACGGCCCCCCTTCGCTCCTCCTTCTGGCTTCCTTCATCTTATGGTGAAATAATATGTTTCCATATTTTTCTGGTATTTTTCTGGTATTTTTCTGATCTTCACGAAAGTGCACCAAAACGCCTTCTTTTCCATCAGAATCAAGACTCCAGCAGTCCATCCTCCAGGAATCATACAACATGCATAAACAGATGAAAAAGCCATAACTAATACCTCATAATAAGAAAAATATCAATGAAAAGAGATAAATTATGATATAGAATGGTGATGCAAATTGGGCGTATTATGGCTTCATCTCGTCAAACCCTATGACTATCATGAAGGCTCCTATATATTTTGAGGTCCGAGATGTCGTGCAGAGGGACACCATTGTCATATTGCATCACAACAACACCAAAGGATATCCACACCATAGTTCATCCCTTCCATCCCCCATCCTTTCCATTAACCATAGCTATTACTTTCTACTTGAGATCTTGTGATTCGACGACCATTGTAAGAATATTTGATTTAAATCTAAGTATTTTACACAATGTTTTCTATCCTTGATCTTATTGTTATGAGTGACTAGTCCTAGGGGGCTGCAGGTTGGGGAGAAACCTCGCAGCGATTATGTGCATCTAATCTATGGGAGAATTATATATTGGTTTGTAAAAGGGATTTTTATCATTTGTTTCTTTGTCGCTTGCCTCGATCTTTGGACTTGTAGGTACCCAAGACCCCCGAGGTCGATCAAGGCTTGAGGTGAGATACTTGGCTAGCGGCGATATCATAGGAACCCATGTGATAGAAAAGATAGTACGATCTTCGCTTAGCGATCCATTCAGGATCACAACAACATCACCACTTAATGCTTTGATCTGTGTTCTACACTTAATAATTGTTTGTATCTCGGTGCTTTGCGGTACACTCGGTTGGATCAAAATACAATTGCTATGTCTATGGCCTCTTAGGGGCTCTAGTATATTAGGATGTGTTGCCCACAAAAGATTATCTCTATTGGAACCTTACACATGATTGTGCTTATTATTATCTTTTACCCCATATGATGTGCAACTGCAGGTGGATCTTCAACCCTGGCCTATCTTCATCCAATGATTCAACCACAATATAAAGTAAACCAGATTGGTTCGGTAAACAATGTTAAAATCGAAAAAACAAAGTCTTGTAGTGTCCTTATTTTTATTCCTATTAGCGTTGTTTCACAAGGTTCGATTAAACATTGGTCTACTAGGGAAAAAGTTACGTACTATAATGCATCCATAATCCAGATCGGAGGTATCACACCTGATTCTCCCTAATCTAGCCGGGATTGGGGCAGTAGATCTCCCGCCTCTGAATCGCACAACCCTAACAAGGGGGCCAGGATCGCAAGAGAGAGAGAGAAGGTGTATTTCTAATCCTCATAAGGACACCTTTATATATAGTCGTAGGGAGGTGTTCCCTCCCCTTTAGGTGCTCCATGTGGGACTAAAAATTTGAAGGAATAAGGGAAAAAAACGAGTTGCCAGCTGGGTGGGACGGAGTGCCCACCGCGGTCCAGCCAGCAACAGCAGCAGGAGAAGGCGGCTTCGGCCGGGTGGGCCGATGTGCCTACCCCGCGGCCCAGCGGCCAGCAGTGGCAGCAGCAGGCGAACGGCCTAGGTAGGCCAGCCCTCTACTCGCGTGCGCGGCCCATCGCCTAGGCGGGAGGTAGCAGCGGTCGGGTGGGCCAACTGCGTGGCCCGCTAGACAGCCCCACTCGCCTGCCTACCTGGCTCCCATGCGATCTCCCTTGAGCTGGGGTTGAGCAGGCCGCGGTGGCGGCTGGTAGTTGCTGCCTCCCCGCACGGGGCATACTAGTTGCCGCCCACATGAGAGTGGGTGGTCAAACTAGGCCCTTTTCTTTTGCTGTTTTCAGCCTTTTTTGCATTTTCTTCTTAGGTCAAATATCTCCGGGGGCTTAATAAGAAACTTTATTTTATAAATATTAATTTTTATTTAGAATATATTAATTCATAATTAATATATAAATGCATATTTAAACTGCCATTTACCCGAAACTCCTTTTGGACTTTCCTTCCATCTTTCTCCGAACACCTTAGGATCTCTCTAGAACAATTCTGGTTTCTCTCTCTCTCTCTCTCTCTCTCTCTCTCTCTCTCTCTCTCTCTCTCTCTCTCTCTCTCTCTCTCTCTCTCTCTTTTCTTCAGTTATTTTGAACATGCCAATAACGATCTCGGAGCTTCGTCAAACCCTTAAGCGTGTTATCCAACGGTTCGCGAACACTCCAGACATGGTCAAGACTCCTCTCTGACCAATGATCATCAGCGGGACCTGGATGCCCATGATGACCACTTGTCCATTCCACGAAACTTGTCATTGAACCATCAACGTTGTGTATTATTCCTTTTATCTCTCTGATACTTGTATTGTCCGAGGCTTGATCAATGACATCATGTCGTGTTCAACCTTGTTACCGAGAATAGCCTCTTTACTCGTGAAGGAAATATGCCCTATAGACAAATAATAATAATGATTATTAGCATATTTCATTGAGTTTATGATTAAGTTTTATATCATGCTATAATAATGACTACAAGTGCATAGATCAATTGTAGCTAGTTTCAAAGTAAAAGTATCGAACCCATAGAGAGCTATTAGTAAAGGTCTTTATGCCCCTCGTTACTATCTACCAAAGGATGCTTATAAGCTGCCATTGATCTCAAGTAAAGTGTGTTTGAAAGGTTTATGACTGTTTGCAAAAAAGTAATTAAAATGAGTAAAAGAACGAAAGTAACAAGGTCCTGTGAAATTGTGGTTGAATAGGGCTAAAACGTTCTCGGGGATGTAGGATACACCACTAGCATGATATTGTTATTATTATTTAATTAAGATAATATACTTCTTGTGTCATGATATGTGTGGAGAGAGCTTCATAATAAGATGTTCACTACAAAGCTCATAGGAAGCCACTTTGTTGAGTCAATAGTGAGGTCACCTCTAAATAACCACCATGATTTCTGAGAGCAATCACCCATACAAACCACCGCAATTAAGGGTTTCCCCGTGGATATCGTAATTAGCATAGGGATTCCCACTTTATTCTCCTTTGACTGTGTAGGTTACGAGCCAACGCCAATCTGTCATGAAGCTATTCCAGGCACGATCCCAAACACGTCCAAAGGATTTCTCCCTCCCTTTAGTCCCTAGGGAAAATTATATGTGGTCGACTACACATACCATCTAAAGAGACAGATCAAACACAAATCATAAATCTATCATAGACCGGCTAGTCATACGGACACAAGAATAGATCATCTTTATTGCAAGTTAATAATAGTGCTAGGGTTTCTCCATATCCCCAAGAACAAAGGAACTACTCACACATGGAAGAAATCAACAACATCATCATAATCAAATAGATGGATAAAAGTACGGAGGTAGATCTAATGCAAACGACAATTGAATCTGGATTACAATAAGATCTAATAGATGGAAGATGGGGTAGTGATGGTGATGGAGATGCAGCGGTTGATGGTGAAGGAGGTGATGTGATGTCCTCCAATGATCCGTGAAGCAGCAGGGATTTGCCCATAGCCAAGTTCCTCCTCCGGATGTGGTTTTTCGTGGTTTCTGGTGGTTGTGAATGTCAGATCTCCCTCTCATCTTAGCCAGGAGAAAGTTTGACGAGTCGGAAGCGCTAACACATAGTATGGGCCGATGGTATAGGAGGGCTCCACCCGTACTACTTGTTGTTATCGGTACTGCTGACTTCCCCTCATTTGGTGTTCTCCTGGGTGCGAAGGTAAATCCATAAAATAACTTTTACCACTTAAAATATCATATTATAGGATAATATGATAGTTCCAGTTGATATGTTCATATAATACTTAATGATTCAGGATCCTGTTGAAACAAGGACAAAAAGGTGCATGCAAACGCAGTGAAATAGAAAGAACCCTACTCTATTTATGCAAACACAAAAGGTAAATATGCTTAAATTTTGGACTCATCAACTCCCCCAAGCTAGGCTCTTGCTCTGGATTATGGAAAATACCATCATGTTCATGAGACACGAGTCCTTACAATAAATGAGGTATAAATTTAAACAAGAATACAACATCGGATGTAGAGATACCTCGGGGGTATTACCATACCCTTACACATCACATGACTTAGAGGCTTTCACACCCTTTTAGTATTGATAAAATTAAGAAGCTTCTAGTGATTTAACATATCATATAATCATAAAGTTCATAACAATCGAGACTCGATTTAGTAATGAAGATTCATGATCATTATTTTCCTTCTACCTTTTGATTCTTTTTATAGCTGCTCTTTCTTATATCTTCCTTTCTTATCTTTTTCTCTCTATATATATTATTATTATTATTTTACCTTTTCTTTCTATTCTTCTCTCTTTTTCAGTACAACTATTTGATCATGCTCACTACTTTTATGGCTTTCAAAACTCGTGATTATAATAAGCTACCATAATTCTTCTTCCCATGGCCTAATCAATACTTTTATTGGTGTGGAAGTCATTAAAATCATGACAATTGTAGAAGTATCATAACACTCAACCTAGTTCAATCATCTAATATAATAATCATAAATCAAAAGACAACTTCAAATATCATAAAATATCGCAACTCAACGGATATAAATCTTCTCTTGAACAAAAGGAGCTCGAACTTGATGCAACTAATACAAATTCTAGAATTAAAGCCTAACATGCGTGCAGGAAAGTAAACATGCTAAAAACTGTAAGATAGATTACAAGGTTCTCATATATCCCCCCAAGCTTGGAATCAAACCGGGTGGATCAAATAATTCCTTGTGATTATTTGATACCGTGGCGCAACTTCAGTTTGCAGGGGGAGAAGCCCTGGAATCACGAAGGCTCGCACGATGCGTCTAGCTTTATGCTTCCAAGATCAAGATACGGATTCGGCGTTGCTCGCTAATTTTCTCCAATTGCTCCACAAGAGCTCTATACATCTCTATTGTCTACTTTTGCATGTTGATGGACCGAAGGCTGATGTTGAGATTCGCTTCTAGCCCTTTGATTATCTTCAGATCCATCTAATCCAGATAACAACGCAATAGTTCAATATGTTTAGAAGACCCTGGAGATTTTACCTCAATTTTCTTAATGTGACGGTCAAGTTTGTCCAGGGAGGTTTGTATGTCCTCCCCTTGTTTCTTCACCCTCTTCAAGTAAAATTATCCATCTTCTTCTAGATCAAGTTGAACCTCTTCGAAGTTGCCTTCTTTACCAACACCAAGGCTGAACACCTTATGCCCATCTTTTATTGTCTCCATAAGTTTGAATCCATCCTCGGCTTCCAACTATTTTTCCTTTGGTGTAGCAACCTTGACCTCCTTCGTAACCCTTGAGAATGATCCGTAGAGATCCTTCCTCTCTTGAACGATATCCCATGGGTAGGACATGGTTCCGAACTTCTTGAGATGGAAAAAGCGATGTGGAGAAGATATGTTTTGTCAAAAGAAGGATAGAGGCCTTTTGGAAGGCTTATAAGAGGTTATAAGCAAGGGAAAATCATACTAGAAGGAAAAGGGTCGGTCAAGAAAATAATCCCAACAAATATGGAAAGAAATAAGCAAAAAGGGAAGAAATCATGATCGTAATGACCGACTAGTATGGGTGGATGCCTGTACGACGCGCCTGTACCGGGTCATTTCCAAAAATTCCACCGTGCGAACGTTAGTAACTAGCCAACCGACTAATTGGTATGGGTAGGTCCGCCCGTACTGCCCATCCGTACTGACTTTACTGACTTCAGATATATATATTTCACAACGAAATGAACAAAAAACAGATGAAAAGGTACAAAACTAGTGATGACCAGTCGTACGGGCGGATGCGCCTGTACTACACGGTCGTACCAGTATGAAAAGACAAAGCAAAGGACGCTGCCACCATAATGATCAGCGGTACAAGCGGAGACGACCATACCGCCCGCCCGTCGTCCACCTCGCAAGACCAGAAATAAACTCAGAAAAACAAATGGAATACAGATATGCAAGAAGAAATAGAAGAAAATCGTCCAGAACAAAGATGTATTTAGTATTTCACATACCTTGCTCATCTGGAGAAAATGAGTTCATTCGGGCACCTTCTCCTTTTTGGATCAACGTTTTCTTTTTCCCTTTGAATAAGGTTAGTTGCAGAAAATCACTAAGACCATTGGAAGGAGAAATCGAGAATTTCCTTTTCTGAATTATAGTTCCCATAGGTATGTAAATGGATGACACCTCCTTAGGTAGATCAACTTCTTGAATGTACATGGATGTTTCCTCTGTCTCTTCTTTTCTTTGGAGAATCTGTAAATCAAATTCTTATAAAAGTAGAGTCCAATAGATCATTTTTTTTCTTAACATTAGTCTTTTCTAGAATCTCCTTTAAGCCAACACGATCAGTATGTACCCTTACTTTAGATTCAATAATATAAGGTCTAAACTTATCATAGGAGAAAATCACAGCGAAAAATTCTTTTTATACCATAGGGTAATTATTTTGGGCCCGGTTTAGGGTGCAGCTAGCATGATGAATGATATTAAGATCATCACCATCATACTGGCAAAGAATTTCTCCCACAGATTCATGGCTAGCCTCATAGAATAGCTCAAAAGGTTTCTTCCAATTAGGTGGTTTTATAATGAGGGCTTCAATGAGGGCTTGTTTTAATATGTTGAAAGTAGTTAGACACTTTTCATCAAAATTAAAAATAGCCTCCTTTTGAAGAAGGTTAGTTAAAGGTTTAGCAGTTTTTGAAAAGTTTTTAATGAACCTTCTATAAAATCCAGCATGGCCTTAGAAACTCCTTATACCTTCTACATCTCAAGGAGGGGGAAGCCTTTCTATTGCTTCAATCTTTGCTTTATCAACTTCTATACCCTTACCTGAGATTTTGTGACCAAGCATTATGCCTTCTTGAACCATAAAATGACATTTCTCCTAGTTCAAGACTAGTTTAGTGTCTTCGCATATCTGCAAAACTTTATGAATATTATGGATACAGTTATTAAAGGAAGATCCATAAACAGAGAAGTCATCCATGAATACTTTCATAATACTTTCAACATAATCGGCGAATATAGCAGTCATACACCTTTGAAAAGTGGCAGGAGCATTGCAGAGACCGAAAGGCATACGATGATAAGCATAAATACCATAGGGACAAATAAAAGTTGTTTTAAGTTGATCATCAGGGTGAACAACAATTTGAGAAAAACCAGAATAACCGTCAAAGTAACAAAAATGGGAATGATCCTTCCTAGTTTCCTTATTAATTTTTCTAAAGTTTGGTCTATCAACGATAAAGGGTATATTCTTACTAGTTTCCTTATTAATTTTTCTATAGTCAATGCACATCCTATTACCAACAACAGTTCTTGTAGGTATCATCTCATTATGTTCATTTTCAAAAATAGTAAGTCCATCTTTCTTGGGAACACAATGAACAAGACTTACCCATTCACTTTCTTCTACATGAAAGATAATTCCTTCATCTAACAAACGTATTATTTTTTCCTTACCTCTTCTTTAATGTGAGGTTTGAGTCGTCTCTGAAAATCTGCGACCGGATGAGCTCCTTCTTCCATGAATATTCTATGGGTGGATATTAAGGGACTAATCCCTTTCAAGTCATTCATCGAATACCCAAGAGCATTTTGATGCATCCGGAGAACCATCATCAAATTTTCCTCCTCTTATTCTATAAGGTTAGAACTTACAATGACATGAAAATTGTTTGTTTCATCAAGAAACCTGTATTTTAATTCCTTGGGTAAAGTTTTGAGGGTAGGAGGAGGAGGAGGTGCCTCATCTCCCTTCCTTATGGGTTCTTCATACTTTTGGTTAATCTCGGTATCAACCTCAGGTGTGGAATCAAGATAATCATCCATTTCAATTTTTTCTATGTCCTGAAGGATATTGTTATTGTTGACTAAGCTTCTTGCTGAATCATTATCAGGAGTCTCAATGACAACTGATGCTAGATTAACGATATTACCTTCTTCCTCTCGTTCATACTCATCATCATCTAGATCTTCGATAGCCGGCTTATGGTCAAATTTGGAGAAGTGAAAATCCATTTTCTCTTCACTAAACTTGAGAGACATAGTTTGTCTCTTGCAATCTATGTTTGCTCTTGCGGTATTTAAAAAGGTTCTTCTAAAAATGATGGGACAATAAACATTGGTAGGCATATCAATAAGCACAAGGTCAATGGGGGTATTTGTATGCTCCAACATAAATTGGAACATCACTAATTATTCCCATGTGAACTCTGAGTGTCTTATTTGCAAGCATTATAGTCATGTTAGTATCTTCTAATTCATCTCGTGTTAGTTCATTTTGGATTTTCAAATAAAAATTAAAAGGGATCGCGTTAACAGCTGTCCCGATGTCGTAGAGGCCATAATAGGAAGTTCCTCTGAAAGTACAAGGGAGAATAGGCTTACCAACTTCATTATCCTTTACCTTTCCTTTGACGAACTGCAAAGCTTCAGTATCTAGCTCATTCACATTGCAATGTGCAAACATGGTTAAAATATCTTCCTTCATTGGTTCCTCGGTCTCCTATACACTTACTTCTTCAGTGTTTCTTTTTTGTGCCTCTTCTTCCAACATCTTGAGGAATAGATTTTCTTCTTCGTGTTGACCTTCGAGTTGCTGATCCATCATATGTTTTCTTGTTGTCCTGGGGAAAGGAAGAGGTTCAACAAATGGGGATACTTCCCTTAGTGACTGAACAAAAGCTGTGATTATTGGATTATCTTCTACAGCTGACTCGGGCGGCAGAGTGTAATGAAACCAATCCTTCTTAGGGGCCTCAATGTGTTCTATAAAAGACTAAAGGATTTGCAAAATAATATCATCATCAAGTTGATGTTCATCAGTAGTTTCTTTATTTACCGTATTCTTTATAAGCATTGAGACAATCATATTCAATTTCTATACCTCCTTCATCGCCTAAATCAAATCCCCATGTTTCTCTATTACGACGAATTCATTCTAAAGTTCCCAAGCTTTAATTATAGTTAACTCCATGAAAGAGCCTCCAGAATTTGTGTCAATCTCATGCTTAATTTCCTGATTAAGTCCTCCATGAAAAAATTGTAAAATGTACCATTCAGATAAATCATGATGTGGACATTTATTAAGTATAGACTTATACCTTTTGAAGGACCTTACCATGCCTTCACCTGGACGATTCTTGAAGTTTGTAATTTCCCTTCTTACTTCAGCAGTTTTTACCTTAGGAAAGAATCAAAACACAAATTCTCCTTTGAGTTTTTCCCAGGTATCAATTTTCTCTGCGGGGCAAATTCTATACCAAGCCAAAGCAGTGCTAGTTAGAGATTGGCTAAATGGTTTAAGTTTCAATTCATCATCAGAATAGCCTCTCAGTTTAAGTGTCCAATATAGCTCGGTAAAATGCATTAATTGAGTATAAGGATCCTCATCCGGATCATCTCCTGTAAAAAAATTCTGTAATAATAGAAATAAAGCGAGGGTTGACCTCGTATTCTGGTTTTCTCCCACTCGGGAATTCTTTGACGAGGTTCACTACAAAGCTCGTAGGAAGACACTTTGTTGAGCCAAGAGTGAGGTCACCTCTAAATAACCATTGTGATGTCTGAGAGCAATCACCCATACAAACCACCGCAAATGAGGGTTTCTCTGTGGATATCGTAATTATCTTAGGAGTCCCTCTTTATCCTCCTTTAATCATGTAGGTTACGAGTCGGCGTCAATATGTCATGAAGATATTTCGGGCACGATCCCAAACACGTCCAAAAGATTTCTCCCTCCCTTTAGTCCCTAAGTCAAATGATATGTGGGTGACTACACATACCATCTAGAGAGAGAGAGAGATCAAACACAAATCATAAATCTATCATAGACCGACAAGTCATACAGACACAAGAATATATCATATTTATTGCAAGTTCATAATAGTGCTAAGGTTTCTCCATCTCCCCAAGAACAAAGGAACTACTCACACATGGAAGCAATCAACAACGTCATCATAATCAAATGGATGGATAAAAGTACATAGGTAGATCTAATGCAAACCACAATCGAATCTAGAATTACAACAAGATCAAATATATGAGATATGGGGGTAGCGGTGGCGATGGAGATGCAGCGGTTGATGGTGAAGGGGATGATGTGATGTCCTCCAATGATCCATGAAGCAGTAGGGATTTTCCCCTAGCCAAATGAAATATCACGGATGCCGCCTAGAGGGGGATGAATAGGCGGTTAAGAACTTTTACGAGATGGGCTTAACAATGGCAGAATAAACTGGTGTTTTCTTTTGTCAAGCACAAAGCCTATAGCAACACAAGCAACAAAGTGATAACAATATAGATTACTTCAATCACGGAGAGTATCACAATGTAAAGTGCATAAGTAAAGAGCTCGGGTATAGAGATAACCAAGGCCCGCGGGGACGATGATATTTTACCGAGTTCCTTCCACAAGGAAGTACGTCTTGTTGGAGGGGTGGGCGGTACTAAGAACACCAATGCCACAATAGGCTTCACCCTATTCTCCCGAGCATCCGCCGCACAGCAAGCACCCGATCCACTATGGGACACTTTAGGGCGGTCACCAAACTCGTACAAGATTGGGCAATCTCCACAACTTAATTGGAGGCTCCCAATAAACACCACTAAGTCCACTAGCTTGAGGATAGCTCCACAACTTAATTAGAGGCCCCAAGAACACACCACAAAGGCCACACACCGTCTAGGGCTCCAAGAACACAAAAGGGACAAGCTTCTTGATTTTCACCAACCAAATCCTCCGAGGAGAAATCAAATCGATGCACCTAATGCAAATGGCAAGAACACCACGACGACACTGGCCGCCTGGCCTTCAAGCAGAAGAGATCTAGCCGGTTGGCTAGTCCCACCTAGATGGGCTTAAAGCTTTCCCGGCTGGCCCATCTTGCCGGGTAGCCAGAAGAACCGGCTGGGTGGCCACTCCCACCCAGTTGGCCTCGGATTCGATGGAGAGCACAGAGGAGAGATGCTCCTTGCGGGGTACGCCTCTGGCGCCTCTCGTCACCAGATAGGCTGGAGCACCGCCCTGACCGGCACTACCAGAAGAAGATAAAGCAAAGCGGTCGTCTTACCGCCAAAGAAGCCCCGGGTGACCGTTAAAGCGAGGGATGACGCCCCAAAGGAAGCCCGGGTGACTACTAAAGTAAAGGGTGAGGCTAAAGGGAGGGCGCGGGGCTACTGTAGCACCGTCCATCCGTGTACTGGAGGCTGGCAGTGTCCTGGTCCACCGCCTGGGGTCCCTGTAGCCGGCCCTCCCTGTAAGCCCGGATCCAAACAGTAAACCCTAGAACCCACAATGTAACCTACCTCCCTCGACCAATATATAAGGGCAGGTAGAGCTAGGGTTCTAGGTAAGTGACAACAGTTGTAAGAGTTCGCCTCTAGTTCTTCTTCCTCTAGCCCTCAATAGTAGCTAAGGAAACAGCTCCAGGAGCACTTGTACTGGGCATTCTCCCCCATATAGTAGATCTTGCAGGAGTAGGGGTGTTATCTCGCCGAGAGGGCCCCGAACCTGGGTACGTCATTGTGTTTGCAGTTGTAACACCCTCAGAATCGGACCTATGCAAGTTTTAGCGAAACCCGCCAAACTCGCATAGAAACGATTCAAAGGTGCCCACCAGGCACTTTCGTGCGGGTGGAAAACGAAGCAATAACATTACACAACAGTCCTCGATGGGACCCACAGAACAGATATATATAACAGCGACTCCATGAGTCAAGAATACAGATATAATATACAAAGATCCAAATCACCTTGAAAACGATAGCGCGTCCAGCTACGGACAAGATCCAAATGGGGCTAAGAGCCCTGAAGAATAACCAATGGCGTCCATAACCCTGCCCAGGCCAAGCCGGAAGGGTAACCCTGCTAACGACGTCGATCTCAAACCTGCTTAAACAAAAGGGGTGCCGACAAAGGGCAAAGGAAAAAGAAGGAGCGTCGATCGAGGCCAA
This sequence comes from Avena longiglumis, assembly GCA_030063025.1. Classification (NCBI taxonomy): domain Eukaryota; kingdom Viridiplantae; phylum Streptophyta; class Magnoliopsida; order Poales; family Poaceae; genus Avena; species Avena longiglumis. Next base: position 445,058,973 of record CP125974.1, on the reverse strand, counting down.
GACACGGCGAGGCTAGAATTGGCGGTCCTCGCCTACATAGGTATGGTGGATCAAGCGGCAGGCAAGATGCAATCGAGCAACCTATAGAGACTCGATACAATGGCGGATATCGAGAGGGATGAGAAAGACCTAACCGGATCCAACCTGAAGCTAGCACCAAACAAACCCATCCCGTGTTTCCCCTCGAGACCAAACGAGGAAGTCAACCGAGGAACTCACAGTTGATGCTTTTACTTATTCGATTATTGTTGCAATTACTAGTCGCTTTTAGATAATCATCCTGATAAAGTAAGCAGTGGGCAATTTTAGTTAACCATTCCGTTATAGTTGCAACAATTACTAATCAGATACAGATAGCATGAGATAGACCCATAAACCCGGCAGTTGTTGGTACTTTTATTCAGCCATTTCGTTGTAGTTGCAATACTTACTAGTCAGTACAATGGTCGCAAGCGACACTCCAAACAAGCCAGGATGGTATTAATTAGCCATTCCATTATAGTGAAGCTGATTACTAGTCATTATAAAGTCAAATTTATAGCAATAAACTTTATTTATGCTTGTCTATGATCGAGATACTGTGCTCCAAGTCGTCCATATCCGCGGACACGGCTTTCAGAAAGTTTTACCCGCCGGGTGCACCAATAGCAACACACGCCGATCAACCTCGAAAACCAAATCAAAATCCAACGAGGCTTTCACGAACAATCACATGATTCAGAAATATTTCAGGGGCCACCCTTAAGTAGAATCCGCGAAGCCGGTGACTCAGACGGACTTAAGGTTTGGGTAGACGGTCAGTGAACGATCGGGAACCCGAAGTGTGGCTGGGCTTGTCGACACCGCGGAATCGTGTCCCGATCCTAACAAGACAAAGGTGCTCCTCGCACAATTTAAATACGAAGTAGCATGGCATAAGCAGGATAGTAAATAAAACCTCAAACTAGTTTGTGGCCCCGAGAAATAAGACGGAATCAAGCTCGCTCGGGGGTCCCATATACCTCCGGATGTGGATAGCGATAAATCAAGGAACAGTATCAAGTACTCGGGGTCTTACGGACACAAGTGGGCGTCGAAACCAAATATTTTCTATCACCCACCGATGCCTCGCTTATTTCAATTTTAGTTGTTAAACAGGAATTTAAAGTGAACGATAAGTAAAACTAGGATCATCTCCAGCATCAACATGCGGCAATACATCAACAATCTGGCATATGACGACACATCAAGACTTGAGCAAGCAACTACGACGCGCAAGTTCAACTATCTACCAAACAATGTAATAGGATGTGTCCAAGGCAATATAGGGCTACGGTATATCATGTGCGGAAACTAAAGCATCGCAACACAGATAGCAATAGATCAACAGGAGGGAATAAATACTATAAAAGTAAGATAGGTAGAAAGGGGGAGATGCTCGCCTGAAAACATTGCCGAAGGTTCAACCGAGGATCGGGGCGAAGCTCACATCAACTCAACGGCCCAATTCCGCGAAGAGGCAAAACACTAGAATAAACACCGGATGCAATATTTAATACAACGGCAGAAGATCGGCATGATGCATGTATGATGTATGGCATGGCAAAGGTGCGATGCAACTAGGTCAATATTAGCGGAACCGGGGTCCCGACAGTTAGTTAAATGGTTCAAGTTGTTTAGAACCCCCGCAATTTAAATGTTGTGTAACAAGGCAGAAGATAGCACCGGTTCGCTACACATGTTTAAATGAGGTCAATTATAAGGCTAGATTTGCCCGCATATGGGCCCCATATTTAATTATCAGGTGAATCGGCAGAAGGCCCCCAAACCAATGATATGCATGCGAGATGAATGACAATTTAATATGCGACAAGATTATATTTCATTTATAAAATAGGGTTGGCGAGAAGGGGTCACACATTTAGGGTTCGGCCGATCTTGTTAGGGTTCGACGAACTTGGGGTTCCGGGTTGAGGTCGGTCTCGGGGTCCAGGTTCGACGGATCGGTCTCGTGGAAACACTCTCGGACCACGGAGGAGGTCTTAGCGCATCCGGGAAGCGAAATTGGTTTGGTGCGGGCGTGTCGGATTCTCCGGGTTCTTTGTCGTTCTTGTCGTTGTGAAGACCTTGACGGGTTCACGGGTCGGGTCGGACTTGGCGTTCGGGATGCGAGAACTTGGTGTCGGGTCGGACTTGCTGCCGCATCAGGGTCTCGGTGTCGGGGTGGAGCACTCGGCGTTCTCGAGTACTTGTCGTCCGGCCCTCGTGAGCTCGGCGTCCGGAAGGAGAACTTGTCGTCCATGTGGTCTTGGATCCGCAGGATCGGCGTCGCATTCCGGGGAGGAGATCTTGGGGTTCCGACGAACTTTGTCGTTGTCGTTCTCGAGTGGCGCCGGGTTCGATGAGGTCGTTCTTCGGGTCAGGGTTTTGACACCGGTAGATCTTGGTGTCAATGGTTCTACGCAACAGGGCGCTTAGCATATGTCTTCAACCGCCGGACTAGAAGTAGCTGAGGGATCATCCGAACATCACCAACACAGGCTGTGGCTGTAGCCAAAAGTCGCCATCATCGGTTCACCATTACCCCTTCAGCTTCACTGCTCGTTTATGTCATAGCAACAAAGCCCCCAAGCGGAATCTCCACGACTGCCAACACAGCAAAAACACATCTCGATACACCGAAAAAGATGGGTAGGGACAGGTGGAACTTGAGGCACCAGGGTGCTGGGCTGGGCGACGACCGAGCCGGAGGGCGATGAGCGGTAGACGCGGTCCGGAGGCTTGGCGAGGTCGGGCGGCGAGTTTAGACGCGGGCGGCCGGGCAACGCTGTGGTGGAGCGGCGCGGGCTCGACGTCAGGGTCGGTGACGACGGCCGGAGCGGGAAGGCGGTTGGTTGGAGGCCGACGCTGGCTTCGCCCGAGGGCGGCGGCGATCGAGGAGGCCGAGGACGGGCGACCTCGGGCGGCGGCGGAGGAGCTTCGCCGAGGCGCAGTGTGTGTGGGCGGCGCGGTGCTCGGGCGACGGTGGCGGGCGACGCGTCCATGCGACGAGCGGCCGGAGGCGAGTCGCCTGGGTCGCCGGGCGAAGCCGGGCGAGGCCCGGCGCGGCGCGCCGCGGAGGCGGGCGGAGGCGAGGCGGACGGGAAGGAGGGGCCAGCGCGGCTGGAGCGCAGAGCGCGGGAGGTGGCAGCCTGGAGATAGGGGCCGGGGCGACGGTGTGCGGCCGCGGCGAGGAGAGGGATAGGTGGGGAAAACGGCGAGGTCGCCGGACTTGGGGAAGAGGAAGGAGAGCGGGGAGGCGCCGGGGAAGGAAGGGGCGCGCGAGGCGATGGGGAGGAGGCGAGCGGCTGCCGGCTAGGGGCGAGCGGGAGGCGAGCTGCAGGGGCGACGGAGGCTGAGTGAACGGGCGGGCGAGCGCGGGGTTGGGAGGATGAGGACGACGGGGTCGGACTGTCTTGATGGCGTCGCGTCTTTGAGAGGTGGGGCTGGGACGGGGTGGACGCGGGTGTGCGTGCAGGGCTCCATGCGTGTGTGGGTCCGGCGGCAGGGCGCGTGAGTGGCCTGGGTGCGTGCGTGAGTGTTCCGGCAGGGTTGTGTGGTGGGTGAGTGTGTGTGGTGTGGGTTGGGTTTAGACTAGGTGAGGTGGCATAGTGTGATAGGCTGAGGGGGAGGGGAGGGATGACGTGGCGAGTTGCTATAGGGTGGGGTGAGGTGGAGGCTGGGTAGATTAGGTTGGGTGAGTTTAGGATTTAGAGGGTCTATTTGGACCGATTAATTTCGGGTCGTTTCGTCAATCGGCCCGCTCGATCGCCCGCTAAAATAATTTAAATTTTATTTATTTTAAAACACGGCTTTCACAACCCGATAGCCGACAACAAAAATAATTCCGGAGAACCGGTGTTTCGCGTTTGAATAAAAGACGGGGCGTTTTAGAAACAAAATGGGTGTTGCGAAAATAGTTTTGGCAAACAATGCATGACGATGACGATGCAATGCACAAATTCAACGCGATTTTCTAGTAGTGGTTTTTGCGGGATGCCACAATTCGACACCACTAACAATGGATCTCGCCCTCGAGATCCGCCTCATGGTACCGGAAGGAAGGTCGGCGATCTGCGTCGTCTCGCATCGTGTAGATCCTCACGACACCACTAACAAGAGGTCGTTGTCCGTGATCGTCGGGAGAACACTCCGGGAACAACAGGTCGAAGGTAGAGGTATCAACAAATAAAGCCACCCCTAGCTTCCGTGGACGGAGTAAAATTGCTGGAACCACTGATTCGATGTACAAGAGCGAATGATAAGAGCAGTGGTAGGGTAGCTACTCCATACCGCACTCAAACCATTACTCTGCACACGAATAAGCGGATTAAGCATCCAACTCTCGGAATTAGACTGAAGATCTCGACAAGCGAGGTTCGGAAACAAGGGAGTGTTGCCAGCAGAAATCGTATGAAAGACACACTGATTAGGTTTCGCGGTGGTTCCATTGGCATGAACAACACATGCTCAAGGTTAACCCCAACTTCACCAAAGCTCGTCCTTCTCATATGTTTTTCAACGACACTGATATCCAGCAAGGAACACATATGGATAAAGAGCTCAAGAACAAAAGATTGGATGAAGGGTACAACAGACGAGTTGCAGAGTGATGATCGTAGCACCTCCGTTACAAAAGGGAGAAAGCGAAACCCTGAAGGTACGACGGAACCCAACCACGAGAATTCCTGGACTCGAAGAAAGAGAAGAGAGCGGATTTAAAACACGCAGAGGGAAGAGGAGAATAGCAGAGAGGTAAGGAGTAAAATCAGACCTAATCAGAACTATCCAACCGATTTTCGAAAATAGTTTTGACTTTCTACTTCGGCCGTTAGCTAGGTTATCCTACAGGCTGGACTTGTGGGGTATCGCCACTGCTGAGCTCTGATACCACTCTGTAACACCCTCAGAATCGGACCTATGCAAGTTTTAGCGAAACCCGCCAAACCCGCATAGAAACGATTCAAAGGTGCCCACCAGGCACTTTCGCAAGGGTGGAAAAGCAATAATAACATTACACAGGTCCTCGATGGGACCCAGTAAGATATATATATATAAATGACTCCATGAGTCAAGAATACGATATATAATATACAAAGATCCAAATCACCTTGAAAGCGATAAGCGGTCCAGCTGGACAAGATCCAAATGGGGCTAAGAGCCTCAAGAATAACCAATGGCGTCCATAACCCTGCCCGTGCCAAGCCGGAAGGGTAACCCCGCTAACGGCCGATCTCAAACCTGCTTAAACAAAGGGGTGCCGACAAAGGGCAAAGGAAAAAGAAGGAGCGTCGATCGAGGCCAAGACACGGCGCGAGGCTAGAATTGGCGGTCCTCCTACATAGGTATGGTGGATCAAGCGGCAAAGATGCACTGAGCAACCTATAGAGACTCGATACAACTGGCGGATATCAGAGAGGGATGAGAAAGACCTAACCGGATCCAACCTGAAGCTAGCACCAAACAAACCCATCCTGGTGTTTCCCCCTCGAGACCAAACGAGGAAGTCAACCGAGGAACTCACACAGTTGGCATTTTTACTTATTCAGTTATTGTTGCAGCAATTACTAGTCAGGTTTAGATAATCATCCTGATAAAGTAAGCAGTGGGCAATTTTAGTTAACCATTCCGTTATAGTTGCAACAATTACTAATCGACATGATAGCATGAGATAGACCCATAAACCCGGCGGTTGTTGGTACTTTTATTCAGCCATTTCGTTAGAAGTTGCAATACTTACTAGTCAGTACAATGGTCGAAGCGACACTCCAAACAAGCGTTGTAGGTATTAATTAGCCATTCCATTATAGTGAAGCTGATTACTAGTCATTATAAAGTCAAATTTATAGCAATAAACTTTAGTTATGCTTGTCTATGATCGAGATATCGTGCTCCAAGTCGTCCATATCCGCGGACACGGCTTTGAAAGTTTTACCGGCCGGGTGCACCAATAGCAACACACGCCGATCAACCTCGGAAAACCAAATCAAAACCCAACGAGGCTTTCACGATGAACAATCACAGGATTCAGAAATATTTCAGGGGCCACCCTTAAGTAGAATCATAACGAAGCCACCGACTCGAGACGGACTTAAGGTTTGGGTGACGGTCAGTGAACGATCGGGAACCGAAAGTGTGGCTGGGCTTGTCGACACCGCGGAATCGTGTCCCGATCCTAAACAGTATAGTGTGCTCCTCGCACAATTTAAATACAGAAAGTAGCATGGCATAAGTACAGGATAGTAAATAAAACCTCAAACTAGTTTGTGGCCCCGAGAAATAAGACGGAATCAAGCTCTGGCTCAGGGGGGTCCCATATACCTCCCGGATGTGGATAGCGCGATAAATCAAGGAACATGTATAAAGTAATCGGGGTCTTACGGGACACAAGTGGGCGTTCGGAAACCAAATATTTTCTATCACCCACCGATGCCTCTGCTTATTTCAATTTTAGTTGTTAAACAGGAATTTAAAGTGAACAGTAAGTAAAACTAGGATCATCTCCAGCATCAACATGCGGCAATACATCAACAACTGTGGCATTTGACGACACACATCAGCACTTGAGCAAGCAACTACGACGTGCAAGTTCAACTATCTACCAAACAATAGGTAATAGGATGTGTCCAAGGCAATATAGGGCTGCACGGTATATCACAGGTACGGAAACTAAAGCATCGCAACACAGATAGCAATAGATCAACAGGAGGGAATAAATACTATAAAAGTAAGATAGGTAGAAAGAGGGAGATGCTCGCCTGAAAACATTGCCGAAGGTTCAACCGAGGATCGGGGCGAAGCTCACATCAACTCAACGGCCCAATTCCGCGAAGAAGCAAAACACTAGAATAAACACCGGATGCAATATTTAATACAACGGCAGAAGATCGGCATGATGCATGTATGATGTATGGCATGGAAAAGGTGCGATGCAACTAGGTCAATATTAGCGGAACCGGGGTCCCGACAGTTAGTTAAATGGTTCAAGTTGTTTAGAACCCCCGCAATTTAAATGTTGTGTAACAAGGCAGAAGATAGCACCGGTTCGCTACACATGTTTAAATGAGGTCAATTATAAGGCTAGATTTGCCCGCATATGGGCCCCATATTTAATTATCAGGTGAATCGGCAGAAGGCCCCCAAACCAATGATATGCATGCGAGATGAATGACAATTTAATATGCGACAAGATTATATTTCATTTATAAAATAGGGTTGGCGAGAAGGGGTCACACATTTAGGGTTCGGCCGATCTTGTTAGGGTTCGACGAACTTGGGGTTCCGGGGTTCGGGGTCGGTCTCAGGGTCCAGGGTTCGACGGATCGGTCTCGACGGAAACACTCTCGGACCACGGAGGGAGGTCTTGACGCATCCGGGAAGCCGAAATTGGTTTGGTGCCGGGGCGTGTCGGATTCTCCCGGGTTGCTGTCGTTCTTGTCGTTGTGAAGACCTTGACGGGTTCACGGGTCGGGTCGGACTTGGCGTTCGGGATGCAGAACTTGGTGTCCGGGTCGGAGTACTTGCCGCATCGGGGTCTCGGTGTCCGGGGTGGAGCACTCGGCGTTCTCGAGGGAGTACTTGTCGTCCCGGCCCTCGGCGAGCTCGACGTCCGGGAAGGAGAACTTGTCGTCCATGTGGTCTTCGGATCCGCAGGATCGAGGCGTCGCATTCCGGGGAGGAGATCTTGGGGTTCCGACGAACTTTGTCGTTGTCGTTCTCGAGTGGCGCCGGGTTCGATGAGGTCGTTCTTCGGGTCAGGGTTTTGACACCGGTAGATCTTGGTGTCAATGGTTCTACGCAACAGGGCGCTTAGCATATGTCTTCAACCGCCGGACTAGAAGTAGCTGAGGGATCATCCGAACATCACCAACACAGGCTGTGGCTGTAGCCAAAAGTCGCCATCATCGGTTCACCATTACCCCTTCAGCTTCACTGCTCGTTTCTGTCACAGCAACAAAGCCCCCAAGCGGAATCTCCACGACTGCCAACACAGCAAAAACACATCTCGATACACCGAAAAAGATGGGTAGGGACAGGTGGAACTTGAGGCACCAGGGTGCTGGGCTGGGCGACGCACTCGAGCTGGAGGGCGACAGGAGCGGTAGACGCGGTCCGGGGAGGCTTGGCGAGGTCGGCGGCGGAGCCTAGACGCGGCGGCCGGGGCGACGCCGTGGTGGAGCGGCCCGGGCGCGGGCTCGGACGTGCAGGGTCGGTGACGTACGGCCGGAGCGGGGAAGGCGGTTGGTTGGCGGACAGAGGGCGGTGACGCGGGCTTCGGCCCGAGGGCGGCGGGCCGAGGCCGAGGCGACCTCGGGCGGCGGGCGAGGAGCTTCGCCGAGGCGCAGTGTGCGACAGCGTCCGGCGACGAGCGGGCCGGAGAGGCGAGGCTGGCGCTGGGTCGGCTGGGCGAGCCTGGCAAGGCGCCGCGCTGAGGCGGGCGGAGGCAGAGGCGGCGGAAGGAGGGCCTGGCGGTGCGCGGTGAGCTGGGAGGTGGCGAGATAGGGGCCGGGCGTGTCGCGTGGCGAGGAGAGGGATAGGTGGGGAAAACGGCGAGGTCGCCGGACTTGGGGAAGAGGAAGGAGAGCGGGGAGGCGCCGGGGAAGGAAGGGGCGCGCGAGGCGATGGGGAGGAGGCGAGCGGCTGCCGGCTAGGGGCGAGCGGGAGGCGAGCTGCAGGGGCGACGGAGGCTGAGAGAACGGGCGGGCGAGCGCGGGGTTGGGAGGATGAGGACGACGGGTCAAGGATCAGGATGGCGTGGCAGGCCGAGAGGGTGGGGCCAGGGGACGGGGTGGACGCGGGTGTGCGTGCAGGGCTCCATGCGTGTGTGGGTCCGGCGGCAGGGCGCGTGAGTGGCCTGGGTGCGTGCGTGAGTGTTCCGGCAGGGTTGTGTGGTGGGTGAGTGTGTGTGGTGTGGGTTGGGTTTAGACTAGGTGAGGTGGCATAGTGTGATAGGCTGAGGGGGAGGGGAGAGATGACGTGGCGAGTTGCTATAGGGTGGGGTGAGGTGGAGGCTGGGTTGGGTAGATTAGGTTGGGTGAGTTTAGGATTTAGAGGGCCGGTCTATTTGGACCGATTAATTTCTGGGGCGGTCGTTCGGGTCAATCGGCCCGTTCGACTGCCCCGCTAAAATAATTTAAATTTTATTTATTTTAAAACACGGCTTTCACAACCCGATAGCCGACAACAAAAATAATTCCGGAGAACCGGTGTTTCGCGTTTGAATAAAAGACGGGGCGTTTTAGAAACAAAACGGGTGTTGCGAAAATAGTTTTGGCAAACAATGCATGACGATGACGATGCAATGCACAAATTCAACGTGATTTTCTAGTAGTGGTTTTTGCGGGATGCCACAGCAGTTCATCGTGCCCAACCCGTTGCGTGAGCCACCGATTGCACCTAAGTGTCCCTATTAAGCCATCCCCGATGGCACTGCCGTGTTCCACACCACGACAGTTGGCGTCCACCGTGGGGCACATCGCTTCGGCTAGGATCATCATCCTCACGAGACTTCCGCTCGTCACCGGTGAGCGCGTGGCCTCCGGCCTCGTCCTCACGCTCGGCGCTTTCGACTGCATTGTCGACAACGATGCGTGCTTTGCTGGGGACACCTTCCCCGTCAATGGCTCCATCCTGCACTTTGGCGACCACAGCGTCTACGTCGCCACCATCGCTGAGGCCTTCCCCAACAAGTCGACACCATCTCTGGCGTGCCTCTCGACCACGTCGCCCACAGAGCTGCCGCGACAAACGACTGCGTCGAGGTCATGGTGTTGAACGCCCGCGAAAATCACCACCCGCCATAGGAGCATTAAGCAGGAGGAGAAGGCTCCGCGCTCAAGCAAGAGCAAGACCCGCTCACTGCCTCCATCCAGCACCTCCACGCCCTCGTCGTCATCAAGACAGACCCGACAGCTATCGCAGCCGCGTTTAAAGCCACGCGCCAGAAGGTCCTGGAGGAGGCCACCAAGGTTGCTGCTAACCAGCGCCAGCTGAAAGCCACCATGCACGAGTACAATGACACCCACGGCTTCACTAGGAAGATCCAGCACCGAGGGCGGGACCTTGTGGCATCCCGCAAAACCACTACTAGAAAATCGCGTTGAATTTGTGCATTGCATCGTCATCGTCGCATGTTGTTTGTCAAAAACTATTTTGCAAACCCCGATTTGTTTTCCAAACGCCCCATCTTGTATTAAAACGCCGAACCCCGGATCTCCGGACTATTTTGTTTTGTTGCTATCGGGTTTCAAACGGCCCAATTCAATTAAATAAAATATTTAATTATTTTTGCGGGGGCAGTCGAACGGGCCATTCCGACCCGAACGACCACCCCCTGGAATATAAATCGGACCAAAACTGCCCGCCCATCTAAATCCTAAGTCTACCCAGGAATCTACCCTATCCACCCTCCACCTCACCCCCTCCAATCCCTGCTTGCCACCTCCTCACCTCCCTCTCCCTCAGCCTCTCACATGCTGCCACATCAGCCTCCCCCTTCTCTCTCTCCTCTTTCTCTCTCCCAGAGCCAACCCCCGGCCCCACGCCTGCTCCCTCCCTCTCATTTTTCCTCACCGAGCCAGCCTCCCCACTGACCCTGCCCGTGGACCACCCCTGGCCCACCTCTCCCAGGCCACCCCACGCCTCCCTGTGTGCCCTCCCCCGAACGAGCCTACCCGCACCCCGCGCTAGCCCGTCCCCTACCTCTCGCTCCCTCTCTCTGCACCTGCGACCACCGCCCCGCAATCTCTTCCTCCCTCGGGCCTTCCTCCCGTCAAGCCCCGCGACGCCCTGTCCCCTTCTCCGCCTGCGCCGCCGTGCCCAGCGCGCCCCGGCGACCCCTCCTCCGTCGCCGGCGCCCACAACCGCCTCCGAGCCGCCCCGGCGTCCTCTACCTCGAGCCCCAGGCCGCCGACCCCGCCCCCCCTGGTCCTCCTCCACCGCTGTCGCGCCGACGCTGCCGCCGCCGACGCCCTCCTGGACGCCTTCTCCGGCGCCCACCTCGCCGGGCTTCCTCCGCCCTGCCCCGCTCCGCGACCCGCCTCGGCCCCACGACGCTCCGCCGCGCCGGCGCACCGAACCCGACCTCCGGTAGCCGCCTACACCGCCACCAGCTTTCCCTCCGGCCGCGGAGCCCCGCCGTCCCCGCTCCCTGCGCGCGGAGCCCCACCTCGAGACCTGGCCCCGGAGCAGCCGTCCGCCACCCCTGACCTCCCGTACACCCTCTGCCCCGACCCGCGCCGGCCTCCTCCAGTCCGCTCGACGCCGCAGACGCCCTCCGCCCGGTCTCCTCGTCGCTCGGCTCGCCACCGTCCCCGCGAGCAACGCCGCTGCCGAGTCCCGTCCAAGCCACGCAGGGATCCTCTACGACCTGTCCGAGCATCGACACAGGCACAGCACACCTGGTGTTGGTTCACACATGTGTGCAGAGATGTACGAGTTGGTGGCCGTTCTAGGGCGTCGATCTAGTATCTGGGGCTTCCCATGTGTACCCGACTCAAGGACTCCCTGAGCATCCAATACACCAAGTGGGATGCTTTGGTTGGATGGACCAAGAGTGCGGCATCAACAAGATCCTCCTCCCCGAACGTCGCAGTCCCTCCCACGGAACCCGAAGACCATGCCAACACCGATGAACCATCGACGCCGAGCCCTCGACACGACAAGTACTCCTGCCCGGATGCGACAAGTTCTCCATCACGGAGCATCAAGACCGCCTCACGAACCGAACCCTCGGGACCGCCAAGCTCGCCGAGACCCTAGACGCAAGCCCTCCTTCAGGGGACGACAAGTACTCCGACAAGGACCCGAATGGAGCGAACCCGAAGACGGTAGGTGCGACAAGTTCTACTTCACGGACATCGGGTGCCAAGATCGCCCACAGAGAACCGAAGCTGTCGAGACCCTGAGGACCCGTTCCCGGAGACGAAGACCGGACCCGACAAGACCGTCGCGACGACAAGAACGGCACCGACCGAAACAAACCCGATGCGTCCCGGCACCGACCCAAGCCCTGCTCCCCGGTTGCGACAAGATCTGCCCCGATGCCGAGAACGACCCCAGTAATCCAAGAACGCTTCTGTCGAGTCCGTTCCCGCCGAACCCTGGACCCTGAGACCAACCCCGAACCCCGGAACCCCAAGATCGTCGAGCCCCCTCTAATGTGTGAACCCCTTTCCGAGAACCCTATTTTATAATATCATAACAACTTGTTGCACATTTAATTGTCGTTTCGCATGCATATCATGTGGTTTGGGGGCCTTATGCCGATTCACCTAATAATTAAATATGGGGCCCATATGCGGGCAAATCTAGTCTCATATTGGCCTCATTTAAATTGGTGTAGCGAACCCGGTACTATCTTATGCCATGTTAACCAACATTTAAATTGCGGGGTTTAAACAACTTGAACCATCTAATTAATTGTCGGGACCCCGGTTCCACTTAATTTGACCTAATTGCATCGCACCTTTGCCATGTCATCCATCATACATGCATCATGCCGATCTTCTGCCGTTGTATTAAATATTGCATCCGGTGTTTCTTCTAGTGTTTTTGCTTCTTCGCGGATAAGGCCGTTGAGTTGATGTGAGCTTCGCCCCGATCTTCGGGAAAACCTTCGACAATGTTTTCAGGCGAGCATCTCCCTCTTTCTACCTATCTTACTCTTATAGTATTTACTTCCCTCCTGTTGATCTATTGCTATCTGTGTTGCGATGCTTTAGTTTCCGTACCCGTCATCTACCGTGCAGCCCTATATTGCCTTGGACACATCCTATTACCTGTTGTTTGGTAGATAGTTGGACTTGCGCGTCGTAGTTGCTTGCTCCAGTGCCGATGTGTGTCGTCATATGCCACAGTTGCTGATGTATTGCCGCATGTTGTTGTTGGAGATGATTCTAGTTTTACTTATCGTCACTTTACTTTCTGTTTAACAACTAAAATTGAATAAGCAGAGGCATCGGTGGGTGATAGATAATATTTGGTTTCCGAACGCCCACTTGTGTCCCGTAAGACCCCGAGTACTTGATACCTGTTCCTTGATTTATCGCGCTATCCACATCCGGGAGGTATATGGGACCCCCCTGAGCCAGAGCTTGATTCAGACTTATTTCTTGGGGCCACAAACTAGTTTGAGGTTTTATTACTATCCTGTACTTATGCCATGCTTTACTGCTTTATTTACGATTGTGCGAGGTCTTAATCGCATGCTTAGGACATAATGGCACGATTCATGGTGTCGACAAGCCCAGCCACACTTTCGGGTTCCCGATGCTCACCGTCCCCATAACCTTGAGGCCGTCTCGAGCTTGCTTACTCGCTATGGATTCTACTCTAAGGGTGGCCTGAAATATTTCTGAATCTGTGATTGTTCACCGTGAAAGCCTCGTTGGGTTTTGATTTGGTTTTTCCGAGGTTGATCGAGCGTGTGTTGCTATTGGTGCACCCGGCCGGGTTAAAACTTTCTCAAAGCCGTGTCCGCGGATATGGACGACTTGGAGCACGATTCTCGATCATAGACAAGCATAACTAAAGTTTATGTTATAAATTTGACTTATAATGACTAGTAATCAGCTTCACTATAACGGAATGGCTAATAATGCCCACAATTGCTTGTTGGTCGCCATGCGACAATTGTATCTGACTAGTAAGTATTGCAACTACAACGAATGGGCTGAATAAAAGTATCAACAAGCTTTGGGTTTTGGGTTTATCTCATACTATCGATGTCGATTAGTAATTGTTGCAACTATAACGGAATGCTTAAATAAAAGTGGCCATCGCTTATTTTATCGGATGATTATTTAAACACGACTAGTAAATGCTGCAACGATAATGAATAAGTAAAACGCCAACCGTGTGAGTTCCTCGGTTGACTTCTCGATTGGTTTCGAGGGGAAACACGTGATGGGTTTGATTGGTGATAGCTTCAGTTGGATCCGTAGGTCATTCTTACCCCTCTCTCGATAACCGCCAGGTTGTATCGAGTCTCTATAGGTTGTTCAAGCTTGCTGCCACGCCGCCGATCCACCATACCTATGTAGGCGAGGACCGCGAATTCTAGCCTCGCTGTCTTGGCCTCGATCTTGACGCTCCTTCTTTGTTTTCGCTTTGCCCTTTGTCGGCACCCCTTTTGTTGAGCAGGTGTGAGATCGACGCCGTTAGCGTGGTTACCCTTCCGCTTGGCACGGCAGGTTATGGACGCCATTGGTTATTCTTCGTGGCTCTTAGCCCCATTTGCTTCTTGTCCGTAGTCGGACGCTCTACCGCTTTCAAGGTGATTTGGATCTTGGTATAATATATTCGTATTCTTGACTCTTTGAGTCATATATATATATCTGCTCGTGGGTCCCATCGAGGACTGTTGTGTAATGTTATTACTTTGTTTTCCACCATACGAAAAGTGCTGGTGAGCACCTTTGAATCGCTTCTATGCGGGTTTGGCGAATTTTGCTAAAACTTGCATAGGTCCGATTCGAGGGTGTTACGAGTGGTATCGAGCTCAGCTATTGCGATACCCCACAAGTCCAAATCAGAGGATAACCTAGCTAACGGCCGGAGTAGAGTGTCAAAACTATTTTTGAAAATCGGTTGGATAGTTCTGAATAGGTCTGATTTTACTCCTTACCCCTCTGCTATTCCCCTCTTATCCCGACGTGTTTTGAATCCGCTCGCTTCTTTTTCTTCGAGTCCAGGATTTCTCGTGGTTGGGTTTCCGTCGTACCTTCAGGGCTTCGCTTTCTCACTTTTGTAACGGAGGTGCTACGATCATCAATCTGCAACTTGTCTGTTGTACCCTTCCTCCAATCGTTTGTTCTCGAGGTCCTTATCCATCTGTGTTCCTTGCTGGATAACAGTGTCGTTGAAAAACATATGAGAAGGACGAGCTTTGGTGAAGTTGGGGTTAACCTTGAGCATGTGTTGTTCATGCCAACGAAACCATCGCGGAACCTAATCAGCGTGTCTTTCATACGATTCTGCTGGCAACATCCCTTTGTTCCTGAACCTCGTGCCGAGATCTTCAGTCTGATTCCGGGAGTTGGGTGCTTAATCCATCTGTTCGCGTGCAGAGTAATGGTTCGAGTGTGGGATGGAGTAGCTACCCTACCACTGCTCTTATCATTCACTCCTGTATGTCGAATCAGTGGATCCAGCAGTTTTACTCCGTCCTATGTTTATCCGGAGTGTTCTCTCGACAATCAGGAACAACGACCCTTTGTTGGTGGTGTCGCCGATTTCAAGATGGAGGATGAACCCTCGTTAGTGGTGTCGCGAGGATCTACACGAAGCGCGAAGGATCAGCCGCCGACCTTCCTTCCGGTATCTTGAGGCGGATCTCGAGGGCGAGATCCCTTGTTAGTGGTGTCGAATTGTGGCATCCCGCAAAACCACTACTAGAAAATCGCGTTGAATTTGTGCATTGCATCGTCATCGTCGCATGTTGTTTGTCAAAAACTATTTTGCAAACCCCGATTTGTTTTCCAAACGCCCCATCTTGTATTAAAACTTGAACCCGGATCTCCGGACTATTTTGTTTTGTTGCTATCGGGTTTCAAACGCCCAATTCAATTAAATAAAATATTTAATTATTTTATGGGTCAGGAACGGGCCATTCCGACCCAACGACCACCGGAATATAATCGGACCAAACTGCCCGCCCATCTAAATCCTAAGTCTACCCAGGAATCTACCCTATCCACCCTCCACCTCACCCTCCAATCCCTGCCACCTCCTCACCTCCTCCCTCGGCCTCTCACATGCTGCCACATCAGCCTCCCCTTCTCTCTCTCTCTCTCCTCTTTCTCTCTCCCAGCCAACCCCGCCCCACGCCTCCTCCCTCTCTTTTTCCTCACCGAGCCAGCCTCCCCACTCGACCCTGCCCGTGGACCACCCTGGCCCACCTCTCCCGATCACCCCACGCCTCCCAGGTGCCCTCCCCGAACGAGCCTACCCGCACCCAGCTTAGCCCGTCCCCTACCTCTCGCTCCTCTCTCTGCACTGCGACCACCGCCCATAATCTCTTTCCCTCGGCCTTCCTCCCGTCAAGCCCATGACGCCTGTCCCCTTCTCCGCCTGCGCCGTGCCCAGGCCGGCGACCCTCCTCCGCCCGGCGCCCACAACCGCCTCGAGCCGCCCGTCCTCGAGCCCCAGCCGCGACCCCGCCCCTCCCTCCTCCTCCACCGCTGCTGCCGCGGCTGATCGCCGACGCCCTCCCAGACCGCCTTCTCCGCTGGCGCCTCCACCTCGCCAAGCTTCTCCGCCGTCCGCCCCGCCCGCGACCCGCCTGCCCCACGACGCCCGCGCCGGCCAAGACGAACCCGACCTCCGTAGCCTACACGCCACCAGCTTTCCTCCGCCGGAGCCCGCCGTCCCGCCCTGCGCTGAGCCACCTCGAGACTGGCCCGAGCAGCCGCCGCCACCCCGACCTCCGTACACCCTCGACCCGCCAGCTGCCTCCTCCAGTCCCGCTGACGGCAGACGCCCGCCTGGCCTCTCGCCGCTCGGCTCGCCACCGTCCCCGCGAGCAACGCCGCTGCCGAGTCCCGTCCAAGCTCCGCAGGGATCCTCTACGACCTGTCCGAGCATCGACACAGGCACAGCACACCTGGTGTTGGTTCACACATGTGTGCAGAGGTGTACGAGTTGGTGGCCGTTCTAGGGCGTCGATCTAGTATCTGGGGCTTCCCATGTGTACCCGACTCAAGGACTCCCTGAGCATCCAATACACCAAGTGGGATGCTTTGGTTGGATGGACCAAGAGTGCGGCATCAACAAGATCCTCCTCCCCGAACGTCGCAGTCCCTCCCACGGAACCCGAAGACCATGCCAAAACCGATGAACCATCGACGCCGAGCCCTCGACACGACAAGTACTCCTGCCCGGATGCGACAAGTTCTCCATCACGGAGCATCAAGACCGCCTCACGAACCGAACCCTCGGGACCGCCAAGCTCGCCGAGACCCTAGACGCAAGCCCTCCTTCAGGGGACGACAAGTACTCCGACAAGGACCCGAATGGAGCGAACCCGAAGACGGTAGGTGCGACAAGTTCTACTTCACGGACATCGGGTGCCAAGATCGCCCACAGAGAACCGAAGCTGTCGAGACCCTGAGGACCCGTTCCCGGAGACGAAGACCGGACCCGACAAGACCGTCGCGACGACAAGAACGGCACCGACCGAAACAAACCCGATGCGTCCCGGCACCGACCCAAGCCCTGCTCCCCGGTTGCGACAAGATCTGCCCCGATGCCGAGAACGACCCCAGTAATCCAAGAACGCTCGCCGAGTCCGTTCCCGCCGAACCCTGGACCCTGAGACCGACCCCGAACCCCGGAACCCCAAGATCGTCGAGCCCCCTCTAATGTGTGAACCCCTTCCCGCAAACCCTATTTTTATAACATGATAACAACTTGTCGCACATTTAATTGTCGTTTCGCATGCATATCATGTGGTTTGGGGGCCTTATGCCGATTCACCTCTTAACTAAATATGGGGCCCATATGCGGGCAAATCTAGCCTTATATTGGCCTCATATAAACTTGTGTAGCGAACCGGTATCTTATGCCATGTTAACCAACATTTAAATTTGGGTTTAAACAACTTGAACCATCTAATTAATTGTCGGGACCCGGTTCCACTTAATTTGACCTAATTGCATCGCACCTTTGCCATGTCATCCATCATACATGCATCATGCCGATCTTACGCCGTTGTATTAAATATTGCATCCGTGTTTCTTCTAGTGTTTTTGCTTCTTGGCGGATAAGGCCGTTGAGTTGATGTGAGCTCACCGATCTTCGGAAAACCTTCGACAATGTTTTCAAAGTAGCATCTCCTCTTTCTACCTATCTTACTCTTATAGTATTTACTTCCTCCTGTTGATCTATTGCTATACGTGTTGCGATGCTTTAGTTTCGTACCCATTCATCTACCGTGCAGCCCTATATTGCCTTGGACACATCCTATTACTGTTGTTTGGTAGATAGTTGGACTTATGGCGTCGTAGTTGCTTGCTCCAAAGGTCGATGTGTGTCGTCATATGCCACAGTTGCTGATGTATTGCCGCATGTTGTTGTTGGAGATGATTCTAGTTTTACTTATCGTCACTTTACTTTCTGTTTAACAACTAAAATTGAATAAGCAGAGGCATCGGTGGGTGATAGATAATATTTGGTTTCCGAACGCCCACTTGTGTCCCGTAAGACCCCGAGTACTTGATACCTGTTCCTTGATTTATCGCGCTATCCACATCCGGGAGGTATATGGGACCCCCCTGAGCCAGAGCTTGATTCAGACTTATTTCTTGGGGCCACAAACTAGTTTGAGGTTTTATTACTATCCTGTACTTATGCCATGCTTTACTGCTTTATTTACGATTGTGCGAGGTACTGCACACGCATCGCTTAGGACATAATGGCACGATTCCGGTGTCGACAAGCCCAGCCACACTTTCGGGTTCCCGATGCTCACGGCCGTCCCCATAACCTTGAGGCCGTCTCGAGCTTGCTTTCCGCTATGGATTCTACTCTAAGGGTGGCCCCAAATATTTCTGAATCTGTGATTGTTCAATCGTGAAAGCCTCGTTGGGTTTTGATTTGGTTTTTCCGAGGTTGATCGGCGTGTTGCTATTGGTGCACCGGCCGGGTTAAAACTTTCAAAGCCGTGTCCATGGATATGGACGACTTGGAGCACGATCTCGATCATAGACAAGCATAACTAAAGTTTACTGTTATAAATTTGACTTATAATGACTAGTAATCAGCTTCACTATAACGGAATGGCTAATAATACTGCCCACAATTGCTTGTTGGTTGTCGCTTGCGACAATTGTATCTGACTAGTAAGTATTGCAACTACAACGAATGGGCTGAATAAAAGTATCAACAACTGCTGGGTTTTGGGTTTATCTCATACTATCGGTATCTGATTAGTAATTGTTGCAACTATAACGGAATGCTTAAATAAAAGTGGCCACTGCTTATTTTATCAGGATGATTATTTAAACCTGACTAGTAAATGCTGCAACGATAACTGAATAAGTAAAACTGCCAACCGTGTGAGTTCCTCGGTTGACTTCCTCGATTGGTTTCGAGGGGGAAACACCAGGATGGGTTTGATTGGTGATAGCTTCAGGTTGGATCCGGTTAGGTCATTCTTACCCCTCTCTGATAACCGCCAGTTGTATCGAGTCTCTATAGGTTGTTCGGCTTGCTTGCCACGCCGCACGATCCACCATACCTATGTAGGCGAGGACCGCGAATTCTAGCCTCGCCGTAATCGGCCTCGATCTTGACGCCTTCTTTGTTTTCGCTTTGCCTTTGTCGGCACCTTTTGTTGAGCAGGTGTGAGATCGACGCCGTTGTGGTTACCCTTCCGCTTGGCACGGGCAGGTTATGGACGCCATTGGTTATTCTTCGTGGCTCTTAGCCCCATTTGCTTCTTGTCCGTAGTCGGACGCCTACCGCTTTCAAGGTGATTTGGATCTTGGTATAATATATCTGTATTCTTGACTCTTTGAGTCGTTATATATATATCTGCTACATGGGTCCCATCGAGGACTGTTGTGTAATGTTATTACTTTGTTTTCCACCCGCACGAAAGTGCCTGGTGGGCACCTTTGAATCGTTTCTATGCGGGTTTGGCGAATTTTGCTAAAACTTGCATAGGTCCGATTCTGAGGGTGTTACAGACCTTGGGTCGGAGCTGGACCATGGCGCGGATTCGCGCGCTGGCGTGGCCCAGCCCATCTACAGCACCCCTGCCAAGAACATGAGAGCGGCGGAGGCAGCGGCCACAGAACTGAAGCACCTCGAGGGGGATGAACTCCGTCGCCAGCAGGAACGCGTCCAACTCCTCGTCGCCACCGCCAACAAGCAATAAGCCGAAGGGGATCCTAGCCAAGGGGAAACACCTGGGACATGGTCCCTCGCAGAGGCGCGGACCAGACGGCACACGGAGGAAGCAAACACCAGCATGCATCTTCGCCAGACGGCACCAGGCAAAACAGCCACCTGCGCGGCGTATCCGGCAATCGTGGCCACCGCGACGCCGCCGTCACCAGCGTTTTTTGTGTGCCGGCTGGAGGGGCCGGCCAAGGAAAAAGGCACGCGCGCCGGAAGAAGGAGCTGGCGGAAACAAAGACCTGCATGTGTCGCGCTTGACCGGGCGTCTCGGCCCTCGCGAGCCGGCAGACGCGCGCGAGTGCATCGACCTCCTGGTACAGTCGCACACGCTAGAAGAAGAAAGTTCGGTTGGACCGAAATGTTTCGGCCCGCGCATCCGGAACGAGCCATTTCCAAAGGGATTTTCGCTCCCAAGGGACACGCCAAAATACAACGGCACCGTCAAGCCGGAGGACTGGCTGGTGGATTACACCACCACCGTGGGCATCACGAATGGTAACCTCCGCTTGGCCGTCCACTACGCCCCCCCTCATGCTCGTCGACTCGGCAAGACCATGGCTCAATAGCCTCCCCGACAATAGCATTAACGCCGGGCTGGACTTCGAAGAAGCATTCATCCGCAACTTCACCGGAACATACAAGCGACCGGGTCGGCCTCACGAGCTCACCCTTTGCATTCAAGACAAGGAAGAATCCGATCGCGCCTACTTCACCTGGTGGACCAGCATGCATAATTCGTGCGAAAGAGTGCTCGATGGGTCGTGCAAGTTCCACATCGGCGGCAACAAGCCAGCAAACCATACGACACGCCAGTGCGGCTGGATGAAAAAGATGGCCGAAGCCGACGGTCTCCCACCTCCATCTCCACCTCCATCCAGAGGCCCGCCGGACAACAGGGAGCGGCACAATCGCCGAGAAGATGACAAAGATGGCTACCCGCACCAAGTGGGCAACTATCACATCTACCTCGCTGAGCCAGAAACCAAGCACAGCAAGAGAAGGCACGAGGCAGAGGTGAACACTATCGTCCCCCTCCCGTCCCCCAGTACATGCACTGGTCCGAGCAAGCAATCACCTAGAGCAAGGAAGACCATCTAGCTGTGTTTCCAAGACCCGGTAGCTATGCACTAGTTCTAGACCCCATCATCATCTCGAAGAAGCACTCATGCCATTTCTCTCGTGTCCTCATCGGCGGAGGCAGCAGCATCAACCTCCTGTACTGCAGTAGCCTCGAGCGGCTCGGCATCAGTGAGTCTCAACTTCTGCCCTCAAGAACTTCCTTCCACATGGCAGTCCCGGGTCCATCGCACTCACCAATCGGCAAGATCCGTCTAGACGTCATCTTCGGCACCGAGAGCAACTTTCGTCGTGAGCCGATCTAGTTCGAGGTTGTTAACCTTTCTAGCGCCTACCACGCCATACTCGGGCGCCCAGCTCTCACTAAGTTCATGGTTGTGCCGCATTATGCGTACCTCAAGATGAAGTTGTCGGGTCCAAAAGGAGTGATCACCATCGACAGTTGCTACAAGTGATCGATCGAATATGTCACAGATGGCTCCAAGCTGGTCGAGGCCATGATCATTGCAGAAGATAAGTGCATCATAATGCAGAACGTGGCGGCCCTACAGGCGGACATGCCGGCTGGAGAGCCCAAGCCAGCCGGCGAATCGCAGTTCAAGCCATCCAAGGGCACAAAAAATATCCTCGTGAATGAGGCTGACCCAAGCAAGTTCATCCTGGTTAGAGACGGCCTGGACAGCAAATAGGAAAGCGCGCTCGTCGACTTCCTCCGTGAGAATCGGGACATTTTCGCATGGTGACCCAAAGACATGCCAGGTGTCCTGACGGAACTCGCTGATCACTCTCTTCATGTTCGACCGGATGTGAAGCCGGTCAAAAAATCATTACGACGCTTCGCAGAAGAAAAAAGAAGAACCATTGGTAAGGAGATCACACGGTTGCTCGCAGCTGGCTTCATCATGGAAGTTTTCCACCCATAATGGCTGGCGAACCCAGTGCTGGTACTGAAGAAGAACAATACATGGCGCATGTGTGTGGACTACACCAGCCTCAACAAGTCCTGCTCCAAAGATCCTTTCGCTCTGCCACAGATAGATCAGGTCATCGACTCTACGGCTGGTTGTGACTTGTCTTTTCTGGACGCTTACTCAGGCTATCGCAAGATCAAGATCAATGTAACCGATAAAACAAAGACATCATTCATAACCATGTATGGGGATTACTGCTAAACCACCATGCCCTTTGGTTTGAAAAACATGGGAGCAACCTACCAGCATTGCATGCAGAAATGCCTGCAGACGCAAATTGGTAGAAACGTACATGCCTACATCGACGATGTTGTCATCAAGACCAAAGAGCGCCGCACGTTGCTCGGGGACCTGAAGGAAACATTCGACAATCTCCACCGTTTCCAGATCAAGCTAAACCCAAATAAATGCATCTTTGGCGTCCCAGCCGGCAAGCTCTTCGGTTTTCTCGTCTCGGAATGAGGAATCGAGGAAAACCCGGAGAAGATAGGAGCAATCGAGCGCATGGAGATGCCGCAGAACTTGCGCAACATGCAGAATTTTACTGGGTGCTTAGCCTCTCTCAGTCGGTTCGTCAGCCGGCTGGTTGAGAAGGCCTTGCCCCTATACCAGCTCATGAAGAAGATAGACAAGTTCGCCTGGACACCGTAGGCGGATGAGGCATTTTGTGACCTTAAGCGCATGCTCACCTCCCCGCCAATCTTGGCTGCCCCGGCTGCAAAGGATACAATGCTGATGTATGTCGCGGCCACCAACAAGGTCGTTAGTGTCATACTAGTGGTGGAAACGCCAGAAGAAGGGAAGGCCCAGCTGTAGGGTTCGCAGCATAGAAAACAAAAAATTTCCTACGATGTGAACTATATACCAAGATCCATCTACTAGATACAAACAACGGGCGGATGTATATCCGTAGAGAACATACCCTTGAAGACCGACAAAGCTTAACGAGTTCAACTCGTGGTTGATGTAGACGATCTCTTGCCGATCTCAAGATCGAGAGGAAGTCCTAGCGCCGCAAATCAGCAGCGCATCCGTGCTCGCACACGCTCGAGGCACTGAGCAACCTCCGCCTCCTCGCTCAGATGCAGGAAGCACAACTCTTTCTTGCCGAATAGCCACCGGAACATGTATCTCGCTAGTCCGAGACCATGGGGATAAATTCTAGAGGAGAGAGATCCTTCACGAGGAGGTGTGAGATAAGTGAGGAGGGGCTCCTTTTATAGGAGGAGGGGGACCCCAAGGGGTGGGCGCATGCGGGCTTCCCCCTTGCCCTCCCCTCTTCATGTGGGTGGACACTCCACTCACAAATCTCCTTTAAATTCCCTCCACTCAAAAGTCCACTCAAATTCCCATTAAATTTCCACCAAATTTAATGCAAACTCTCATTAAATAAAACTCTTTTATTTTATTCAGAATTTTGTCAATTACTTTAATGACAAACATTCACAAATAACCCCTTGCTAGAATTCTATTTCACATGCATAACCACTTTCTGCAATTTCATCCGAAAACCTGTTTCGGTATCTAGTGAAATAAATTCCCGCGCTTGTTCATTCTTTCGGCATGAAACATTTGCTCCAATTGGATGTCGATGTCTCTTAAGTGTGTCACCCTACGGTTCGTGAATAATGCGGACATGATCAAGACCCCTCTCGGATCAATAATCAGAAGCGGGATCTGGAGACCCATACTGACTCCCACACATTCAACGATGACTTTCTTGTGATCGTCGGAACATTTTACGCTAGTATCTTATTCCCTTTGTTTCACGATATATTACATGTCCGAGATTCGATCATAGGTATCTCCATACCTAGTTTGATCTCGTTACCGACATGCACTCTTTTCTCGTTCCTGTGATATAACATTCTAGTGATCAAATCACTTGCTTGCAAGCTAATCAATGTGATATCACCGAGAGGGCCCAGAGTATATCTATCTGTCATCGGGATGAACAAAATCCACTCTCGATCCATGAGCCTCAACATAACACTTTATTAGTTCTGAATCCATCTTTATAATCACCCTGTTACGGTGTGACGTTTGATGTTATCAAGAAACTCTTCCGGTGTTAGTGATTGGCATGATCTCATGGTCTAAGGATTAGGATCACTTCGTAAGTTGTTATAGCAATATAAACTCAATGACTTTGATCGTAATGCTATACTTCGGATGAATGTTCATCACACCATTACACTAATGTTGTGATCCTGTTATTAACAACATCCAATGTCCATGATCAGGAAACCCTTATCATCTTGTTAATCAACGAGCTAGTTTATGAGAGAGGCATAACTAGGAACTTTCTGTTTGTTTATTAAACACACATGTATTAACGTTTCCGTATTAATACAATTATAGCATGCAAAATAAACATCTATCATATACTTGGAATACACATAATAAACACTTTATTATTGCCTCTCGGCATATTCCTTCTGGCCTCCCACTTGTACTAGAGACAATAATCTAGTTACATAGTGATAAATCTAACACCCATTGAGTTCTGGTGTTGATCATGTTTTGCTCTAGGAGAGTTTTAGTCAACGGATCGCTACATTGAGATCCGTATGTACTTTACAAATCTTTATATCTCCATCCTTGACATGCTCATGATGGAGTGAAACCGCGCTAATATGCTTGGAATGCTTGTGAGACCTTGGCTCTTTGAATTGGCAATGGCACCATTGTTGTCACAATAGATCACCATTGGGTCCAACGCGCTTTTCCACCACTCCTAGTTCGGATATGAACTCCTTCATCCAAATCGCTTCTGAGCCGCTTAAAGCAAAGACAACATATTCGCCTCCGTTGTTGATCCCGCTACCACAGGTTGTTTGGTGCTCCTCCAACTAACCGCTCCGCCATTCATGAGAAATACGATCCGGATTGGGACTTAGAGTCATCCGGATCGGTGTCAAAGCTAGCCGACATAACACTTAGCGACGAGCTCTTCTTCACCTCCAGATACAAGAAACATATCCTTAGTTCTTCGTAAGTACTTAAGGATATTCTTGACCGCTATCCATGTTCAACCCGGATCCGATTGGTACCTACTAGTCAAACTAATAGCATGCCACATCCGGTCTTGTACGAGAGCATGGCGTACATTATAGAGCCTATGGTGAAGCATAGGGACTTTGTCCATTATCTCTTTCTTCCGCCGAAGCCGGACTTTGAGTCTTACTCAATGTCTTGTCTTGCAACATAGGTAAGAACCCCTTCTTACTTCCGTCCATTTTAAACTTCTTTAAAATCTTATCAAGGTATGTACTTTGCGATAGCCCTATTAGGCGCCTAGATCTATCTCTATAGATCTTTATGCCTAATATGTATGACGCTTCACCTAGATCCTTCATTGAAAATTTGCTATTTAGATAACTTTTAACACTGTTTAAAAGATCTATATCATTTCCGATCAATAATATGTCATCCACATATAATATCATAAATGCCACATTGCTCCCACTCACTTTCTTGTAAATACAAGCTTCTCCATAAGTTTGGACAAATCCAAACTCTTTGATCACCTCATCAAAGCGGAGATTCCAACTTCGTGATGCTTGCTTCAATCCATAGATGGATCGCTGAAGCTTGCACACCTTGTTAGCATCCTTAGGATCGACAAAACCCTTTGGTTGTATCATATACAACTCTTCTTCAATATTACCATTGAGAAACGCGGTTTTGACATCCATCTGCCATATCTCATAATCGAAATATGCAGCAATTGCTAACATAATCCTAATTGACTTTAGCATCACTACGGGAGAGAAAGTCTCATCGTCGTCAACTCCTTGAATTTGTCGAAACCCCTTTGCGACAAGTCGAGCTTTATAGACGGTCACATTACCATCAGCATCAGTTTTCCTTTTGAAAATCCATTTGTTCTCCACGGCCTTTCGGTCGTGAGGTAATTCCACCAAGTTCCAAACTTGATTTTCATACATGGATTCCATCTCGGATTCCATGGCTTCTAACCATTTGTTGGAATCCGGGCTCATCATCGCTTCTTCATACGTCTCAGGGTCATCATTTTCATCAACCATGAAATTCATGACAGGATTTCCGTCAATCCGGAGCTGACGTCCCTATTTGCCCTGCGAGGTTCGGTAGTACTCTCTTTCGGAGTTTCATGATCATTATCATTAGTTCCCTCTTCAACAGGTGGAGCCAACTCCGGAACAACTTCCGGCGCTGCGCTACTCGCCATACTTTGAAGATAAGGTTCCACAACCTCTTCGAGTTCTACCTTCCGACTACTCACACCTTTCATGAAACTCTTTCTCTAGAAAGGATCCATTCTTGGCAACAAAAATCTTGCCCTCGGATTCGTGATAGAAGGAATACCCAATAGTTTCTTTAGGGTATCCTATGAAGACGCATTTTTCCGCTTTGGGTTCGAGTTTATCCGGTTGAAGTTTCTTCACATAAACATCGCATCCCCAAACTTTAATAAATGACAGCTTAGGTTTGTTTCCAAACCATAATTCATACTGTGTCTTTTCAACGGATTTATATGGTGCCCGATTTAAATTGAATGCATCATTTTCTAGGGCGTCACCCCAAAATGACAACGGCAAGTCCGTCAGAGACATCATAGATCGAACCATATCTAATAAAGTACGATTACGACGTTTCGACACACCATTTCGCTGTGGTGTTCCGGCAGGTGTGGGTTGTGAAACAATTCCACACTCTTTCATGTGAGTGCTAAACTCGTAACTTAGATACTCACCTCCACGGTCGGACCATAGAAATTTGATCTTTCTATTACGATGATTTCCCACTTCATTCTGAAATTCCTTGAACTTTTCAAAGGTTTCAGACTTGTGTTTCATCAAGTAGATATAACCGTATCTACTCAAATCATCCGTGAAAGTAACAAAATAACGATATCCAACTCGCGCCGACACACTCATTGGACCACATACATCAGAATGTATGATTTCCAATAAATCTGTCGCCCGTTCCATTGAATCGGAAAACGGCGTTCTAGTCATCTTGCCCATAAGGCATGGCTCACATGTATCAAATGATTCATAATCAAGTGATTCCAAAAGTCCATCCGAATGGAGCTTCTTCATGTGTTTAACGCCAATATGACCTAGACGGCAGTGCCACATATATGCGTATATATCATCATTAAGTTTAATCCTTTTAGCATCAACATTATGAATATGTGTAACATTATCATCGAGATCTAATAGAAATAAACCATTCATCATCGGTGCATGACCATAAAAGATTTCATTCATATAAATGGAACAACCATTGTTCTCGGATTTAAATGAATAACCACTTCGCATCAAACACGATCCAGATACAATGTTCATGCTCAGTGCAGGCACCAGATAACATTTATTCAAGTTTATAACTAATCCCGATGGCAAGTGGAGAGGCAGCGTTCCGACGGCGATCACATCAACGCTTGATCCATTGCCGACACGCATCTTGACCTCACCCCTTGCTAGCGGTCGCTTGTTCCGCAGCCCCTGATTCGAGTTACAAATATTAGCAACTGAACCGGTATCAAATACCCAGGTGCTACTGCGAGCACTAGTCAAGTACACATCAATAACATGTATATCATATATACCTTTGTTTGCCTTGCCGGCCTTCTTGTCCGCCTCGATAGTTGGGGCGATTCGATGCCCAAGTCCCCTTACAATAGTAGCACTTCGGAATCGACTTAGGTCCAACTCGGGTTTCTTTTCAGCGCTGCAACAGCTTGCCGCCTTACTTCCCTTCCGTTTTCCCTTCTTGTCTTTCTTGAAACCAGTGTTCCTATTGATCATCAACACTTGATGTTCCTTTTTGATCTCCACTTCTGCAGTTTTAAGCATTGACAGAAGCTCGGGGAGAGACTTCTTCATGCCTTGCATATTATAGTTCATCACGAAGCTCTTATAGCTAGGTGGCAGAGACTGCAGAACACGATGGATGCCTAAGTCAATGGGAATCGATATTCCCAAGGACACAAGTTTATCGGCGTAACCCGACATCTTGAGTACATGCTCACTAACGGAGTTGTGCTCTACCATCATGCAGCTAAAGAACTTTTCTGAAGCGTTGTAGCTCTCTATAGCAGCATGTGTCTCGAAAATCATTTTCAACTCACCCATTGTATCAAATGCATTGCCGTTTTCGAAACGCTTTCGAAGTTCTGGCTCTAGCCCATACAATATGCCGCAATGAACTAAGTTGTGGTCCTCCTGACGAGTCTGATAAACATTCTTCTCCTCGTCAGGGGCATCATCTAAAGGTGGGGGGCCTAACGGCGCTTCTAGCACATATTGCTTTTGTGCAGCAGAGAGGAGAATCCTCAAATTCATGGCCCATTTGATAAAGTTGCTACCGTTGCTAGTTTCTTTCTCCATGAACACATTGAAATTAAAAGGTGGTGCCATCTACAACAGAATTTGTAAAGTTTAGACTAAGTGTATGATAGATTGAGTTCAACTAATCTATATTACGAATGAACTCCCACTCAAAACGACATCCCTCGTGCCTTTTGGTGATTACATGAACCAAATCCACTACACCAAGTCCGATCATCACGTGAGGCGGTATAGCTTCAAAGGCGAGCATCAAATGGGCATCATATCAACTATATGACTCATGCTTAACCTTTCGGTCCGTGTTCCGAGGCCATGTCTGTACATGCTAGGCTCGCCAAGTTAGAACCTTAGTATTCGCGTGTAACTGTTTTACACCCGAAATATGGTCGTGCATCCAAGAACACCCGATCATCACGTGATGTCTTGGAGCGACGAAAACATAATCGGTGCATACTAAAGGAAGAACACATTCTTATCTTGATATTTAAATGAGGGATCATATTATTATGCTAACAAAGCGCTAAACAAGCAATATAAGATGCTATCAAACATCATATGTTTATTAGTGAAATTATATGGTTCCCGCAGATGATCTCTATCATGTGCATCGTGGTATGATCACTATCATACCTATATGTGTAAATCCAAGGTCTATGGATTTTACACGCTATGTGTGTTGTAAGAGTATCATCTCATACTTCTACTTACAACACTACCATATCATAACACTAGCCCAGCAACAATCTAAACTAGACTCCTCTAATTTATCCATTGCAAGTTTTACGTGGCTTAGGGCTTTCGAGATATAACCGTTCTTACCTACGAACATGAACCACAACGAGGATAATTAAATTGTTGACAACTCGCTTGCAAAATAGATATTGACTATAGTAGGAGAGACAGACACCCACTAGCCACTTATGCAAACTACTTGCATGTCAAGCGTGGAACAGGTCTCATGTGCGAGGACATGTAAAGTTTGTCCGGGCCGCTTCATCCCACTATGCCACCAATATCCAAAATTACAAAAAAGGAGCAACAACATGATCATCATCGCCCACATACTCATATGTGTACTACCCGTGTAAAGTATCTACGCATAGATTCGGCTCTGATACCACTGTAGGGTTCGCAGCATAGAAAACAAAAAATTTCCTACGATGTGAACTATATACCAAGATCCATCTACTAGATACAAACAACGGGCGGATGTATATCCGTAGAGAACATACCCTTGAAGACCGACAAAGCTTAACGAGTTCAACTCGTGGTTGATGTAGACGATCTCTTGCCGATCTCAAGATCGAGAGGAAGTCCTAGCGCCGCAAATCGCCAGCGATCCGTTTCGCACACACGCTCGAGGCACCGAGCAACCTCCGCCTCCTCGCCCAGCGATGCAGTGGAAGCACAACTATTTCTTGCCGAATAGCCACCGAGAACATGTATCTCGCTAGTCCGAGACCATGGGGAGAAATTCTAGAGGGGGAGAGAGATCGTTCACGAGGGGGTGTCAGAGGCAAGTGAGGAGGGGCTCCTTTTATAGGAGGAGGGGAACCCAAGGGGGTGGCGGCGCATGGGGGCTGCCCCTTTCCTCCCTCTTCATGTGGGTGGACACTCCACTCACAAATCTCCTTTAAATTCCTCCACTCAAAAGTCCACTCAAATTCCCATTAAATTTCCACCAAATTTAATGCAAACTCTCATTAAATAAAACTCTTTTATTTTATTCAGAATTTTGTCAATTACTTTAATGACAAACATTCACAAATAACCCTTGCTATAATTCTATTTCACATGCATAACCACTTTATGCAATTTCACCCAAAACTTGTTTCGGTATCTAGTGAAATAAATTCCCGCGCTTTGTTCATTCTTTCGGCATGAAACATTTGCTCCAATTGGATGTCGGTGTCTCTTAAGTGTGTCACCCTATGGTTCGTGAATAATGCGGACATGATCGATACCCTCTCGGATCAATAATCAAGCGGATCTGAGACCCATCTTGACTCCCACACATTCAACGATGACTTTCTTGTGATCGTCGGAACCTTTTACGCTAGTATCTTAATCCCTTTGTTTCACGATATATTACATGTCCGAGATTCGATCATCGGTATCTCCATACCTAGTTTGATCTCATTACCGACATGCACTCTTTTCTCGTTCCTGTGATATAACATTCTAGTGATCAAATCACTTTCTTGCAAGCTAATCAATGTGATATCACCGAGAGGGCCCAGAGTATATCTATCTATCATCGGGATGAACAAATTCCACTCTCGATCCATGAGCCTCAACATAACACTTTATTAGTTCTGAATCCATCTTTATAATCACCCTGTTACGGTGTGACGTTTGATGTTATCAAGAAACTCTTCCGGTGTTAGTGATTGACATGATCTCATGGTCTAAGGATTAGGATCACTTCGTAAGTTGTTATATCAATATAAACTCAATGACTTTGATCGTAATGCTATACTTCGGATGAATGTTCATCACACCATTACACTAATGTTGTGATCCCGTTATTAACAACATCCAATGTCCATGATCAGGAAACCCTTATCATCTTGTTAATCAACGAGCTAGTTTATGAGAGAGGAATAACTAGGAACTTTCTGTTTGTTTATTAAACACACATGTATTAACGTTTCCGTATTAATACAATTATAGCATGCAAAATAAACATCTATCATATACTTGGAATACACATAATAAACACTTTATTATTGCCTCTCAGGGCATATTCCCTTCACCAACCGATCCAGCGCCGTGTGTACTACCTGAGTGAGGTACTATCACTCTCCAAGCAGAACTACCCCTACTACCAGAAGTTGGTTTACGGCGTGTACATGGCCGCCAAGAAAATCAAGCACTACTTCCAAGAGCACTCCATCCGGGTGGTGGCACTCGACCCACTCGCAAAGATCATCGGCAACTAGGACGCCATCGGTCGCATGGCGAAATGGGCTATAGAGCTCGCTGCGCACAACATCCAGTATGAGCCAAGAACGGCGATCAAGTCTCAGGCACTAGCCGACTTCATCATCGATGGGGCGGAGACACAATACATGCCACCCATTCCCGACTCCACGCACTCGAATCTACACTTCGATGGCTCCAATATTCTTAGAGGGCTCAGAGCCGGAATCGTCATCACGTCACCCAAGGGCGATCGGCTAGAGTACATGCTACAGATCCACTTCAAGGCATCGAATAACATCGCCGAGTACGAGGCGCTCATCCATGGACTCAAGATGGCCAAGGATATAGGCATCCACATGATACTATGCTTCGGCAACTCGGACCCGATGGTACAACAAGTATCAGGAGAATGGGATGCGAGGGACGCCAACATGGCCCTCTATTGCTTCTTCGTCCAGCAGTTGTGCGCTTGCTTCGAAGGATGCGAGTTCCACAATGTACCTAGAGCTAACAACGAAGCCGCTGATGCCCTGGCCCGAGTCGGCTCATGACATGGTTATACCCCGCGGGTACATGATCTTAGCATACCTGGTCTAGCCCAAGGAAGGCCCACGACAATTATACGCTGGCCCATGAAGATTTTCGGGTGGCCAAGGCCCATGACGCTTTCGGATCCTTGGAGAGCAAGACTAGAGTAGATAGGAAATTCAAAGGGGTAAAACCCTAGAACCTGTAACCGACTAGGTCTATGCCCGGGACCTGCCTGAGTCTATATAAATGCTAGGAGGTCACGACCTAGATCTTCTCCTCATACTTTCGCATATACACCTCCACGCCAGATTGCATCTGCGCACCCATGTAACCTTCGGTTCCGCCATAATCAAGAGCAGACAAGAAGGAGTAGGGTTTTCCCTCCGGGGGCCTGAACCTGGGTAAACCTTGTGTCCCCGTGTTTCTTGTTTGCTAACCATTCCACGATCTCCAGCATCCCCATCTTCTCCAAAACCCAAGTCCATAACAATGGGAATTGATGAGATCAAACCTCGTCAATTGGCGCCGTCTGTGGGAACTGGGGACGCTGATTGTGCGATCGTGACGGTCCCGACCCGATCGATCTACAACTCTGCGGCAACGGAGAGTCACCTCCTCTTCGGCGCTTTCGACTTCACCGCCCACTCACCGGCCACCACGAAGGACTTCGAGCCCGTAGGCGACGGACTCGAAATCCTGTTCGGGAGCTTCTGCTTCCAGGTGGGGCAAACTGGCACCCTCCGTCTCCCTGAGCGGGTGCCCCTACCATCAATCAGGCCCGCTTCATGGACCCCACACCCTGTGCGATCCGATCATCAACAGATGATTCCTACGACAGCAGCAGCTGTAACTCCGATCTGTGCGATCCGCCATCGGATGAAGGGGCCTACGGTTCTGGATCTGAAAGCTGCGGTAGCAGCGGACCAATCTACGAGCGCTACCAATGCGCCGTAGTCATATAGGCTGACGGGGATCAGCAAACACCCAACCCGCCGCCCAAACCGACACCTAACCCGCCAGAGCGAAATGGCGGGAACAGAAGAAGCCAGTCCCCCCCCCTGAAGGGGACAACAACGGCCACGTCATCCGCCTTAGCAAAGAAGGATGGGCCCAGGCACGCAACGCCGTGGCGGGCAACATAGTCCTGCCTGCAGACTCCTCCTGGGATCTGCTGATGGCCTACCATCTGCTCCTGATCGAGGAGCACAAGAAGCAGGTCAAGATGCAGGAGGTGCTTGACAAACACAAACAAGCAGCCTCAGAGTCCAGCGCGCGACGAGCCGCGCTCTCCGCCATGGGCATCGGCTCTAGCTCAAACGGCAACCAAGGCAACAAGCAGCGCTCTCGGATGGAGAACATGGATCCCAAGGAGCGCCGTGAGGTGACCCGAACCCTCCACTCATCCTTCATGGAGATGGACGCCGACGGCAACGTCATCGCGAAAACGCCGCAGGCTGCGATCATGGTAGCTACAGCGTACCTTGCGGCCCACCCACCTCCGGAGGGGGACCCGAAAAGAGCCATGCACAAGTCCGCACTTACCGGACTCGGACTCGGAGCGCTCACCACTGGAAGCTCCTACGGAGCCGAAGAAGAAAGCTCCGGTCAGGTTCGACCGCAGCCCCACCCCTTCATCCGAAGAAGAGGACCATGACCTTCCTCGAAGGAACAAGAGTTCGCGTCACCGCAACCGCGATTACGACGCCAGGGACACTCTCACACAGCGCAAAATCGACAAAGAGCGAGCCAAGCGCGCATGCTCGTCTGAATCCGAGATGGACGAAGACGAAAGAGAACTCTGCGGAGCCCGATGCTTCAGCAGATATGTTCGACGAACAAGGATGTCGTGAAATTTCAAACTTCCTTCAGATACTCCGAAATTCGACGGCACACAGGACCCAAAGGCATGGCTCAGCGACCACCTGTCATCCGTCAAATTGCACGGCGGAAACAAGGAAACCGCCATGCAATGCCTTCACCACCGATGTGGAGCGCCCGGATCTGGCTTAGCAGCCTATCTTCAGGGTCCATCCGAAGTTGGGATGAGCTAGCTTATAGCTTCATCCGAAACTTCAAGGGCACCAGCAAGAGGCCTGCCTCAATCGAAGAGTTGCGGGCCTGCACTCAACGAACGGGCGAATCCATTCGCTCGTACATACTACGCTGGTCCAACACCAAGAACTCCGCAACGCATATATCCGAAGAGAGGGCCATCGACGCCTTCAGGGACGGCGTCAAGCGACAAGACTTCAAGGATGAACTCGGGCGCGTCAAGCCCAAGACACTCGACCACCTCATGGACATTGCCAACAGGTGGGCTGACGGCGAAGATTCCATCCACCGAGCACAATCGGAAGAAGAGGACGACTACGGCCGACGATGAGAGCGCCGTAGCAAGAGAAGATCGCGCGTCTATGACGATCGTGATGGACCCGACATGGTCGCGGCCGGCTACGCCGATCGCCGCAACGACGCCAACCGCAACAGCGGAGGATACCGTGGAGGAAACTTCCGCGATGGAGGACGCCTAGCACAGTCGTGGCAGCGCGCGACCGCGATAACGAACCCTCAGCATACGAAAAACTTTCGGGTCCATGCACCATCCACTTCTACATTGACAAGCAGGATGGCAAGAAGAAGGCAAGCCACATGCTCAAGGACTGCCGCGAGTTACAGAAAATCAGCGAAAGCATGGTCCAGATGAGGCAGCAAGCTCCACTTCCTGGATTCGGAAACGCACCCGCGCCAGGTGAGATAGCGCATGGAGCTCCTCCACCTCCACCTGTAGGAGGCCCGAACCAACCAGTCGCACCAGCACAGAACAACTCTGGGAACGGGTATCCCCCGCCGAAAGGAGCACTGATGATCCAGAAGGGACGCCCCACGAATAGGGTGCAGAAGAAAATCACCCGACAGATCAACCTGGCTGTGGCAACTCCACCCGCCATCCCTGAGTACCTCAACGGATCAGAGTCCTGCATCATGTTCAGTCGTTCGGATCACCCTTGCCAGATCCCTCGCCCAGGTCATGCTGCCCTGGTGCTGGAGGCGCAGATCAGAGGTTTCGAGATGATCCGCGTCTTCATGGACGGCGGCAGCGGCATCAACCTGATGTTCGCAAGTACTCTAGCAGCAATGTGGATCCCGCAGTGCAGCCTAGAACAGTCAGACACAACGTTCCACGACATCGTCCCAGGAAAGGGCATATTCCCCTTGGGAAAAATATGGCTCGACGTCATCTTCGGCAAACCGGACAACTTCCGACTCGAGCGACTCGAGTTCAAAGTGGTGGACTGGCAATCACAATACCACGCCATCCTCGGGCATGTAGCATTCGCAAGATTCTTGGCTGTCCCACACTACGCGTACCTGCTACTCAAGATGCCAGGACCAAAGGGCGTCATCACAATCCACGGGCCGAAGCCATCGGGAAGGAGCTCGTAAGACTCCGCGAGGTGACGGACAATGGGGCACCCCCAGTCGCACAACAAAACGCACCTGGCATGTCCTTTGACTCCACCGTCAACACAAAGAAGGTGCAGGTCCATCCGACGGATGCCTCCAAGACGGCGCTGATCGCCAACGACCTCAGCCTCGCATAGGAAAGCGCGCTCATCGAATTCCTCCGTGAGCACTGGGAAATCTTCGCCTGGTGTCCTGCGGACATGCCAGGAGTTCCCAGGGAATTCGCCGAGCACGCACTGAACGTCTTTCCAGACACCAAGCCCGTCAAGTCCATCCCATCTGTCGAGCCACGGGCCGAAGCCATCGGGAAGGAAATAAACAGGCTACTCGCCGCAGACTTCATCAGGGAGATCAAAGAAAGCGAATGGCTCGCAAATACAGTGATGGTTCCCAAGAAGGACACGGATATCCTGCGGATGTGCGTGGACTTCACGTCGCTGAACAAGCACTGCCCAAAGGACCACTTCCCTCTTCCTCGGATCGACCAGATCATCGATTCAACCGCAGGATGTGGGAAACTCTCCTTTCTCGACGCCTACTCAGGCTACAACCAGATTCGACTCAAGGTCGAAGATCAAGAGAAAACGGCGTTTCACACCGTTCGGAGTGTTCTGTTACAACACAATGCCCTTCGGGCTAAAGAACGCAGGTGCCACGTACCAGCGATGCATGCAGGCATGCCTCAAGGAACAGATCGGTCGCAACGTCCAAGTCTATGTCGACGACATAGTCAACAAAACCAGGGAGGCGAGAACGCTCATCAACGATCTCCGCGAGATGTTTGATAACCTCGATCGCTACAGGATCAAGCTCAACCCCGAAAAGTGCACCTTCGGTGTCCCATCGGGTCAGCTGCTTGGGTACTTCATCTCTCAGCGAGGGATTGAGGCTAACCCGAAGAAAATCAGGGTCATCATGGCGATGGAGAAGCCGAAAAACCTCAAGGGTGTCCAGTAGCTCGCAGGACGAATAGCGGCATTGAGTAGATTCATCAGCCGCATGGGCGAGAGAGCCCTGCCATTCTACCAGCCGCTACGCAAGGCAGATAAATTCGACTGGACGCCCGAAGCCGACGACGCGTTCGAAAGCCTCAAACGGCTACTCTCCACCTCGCCCGTTTTGGTCACGCCAAAGGAGCACGAGCCTCTGCTGATGTACATAGCAGCCACACACCAGGTGGTTAGCACCGTGCTAGTGGTCGAACGACCCGAAGAAGGCAAGACCCATGGGGTCCAACGCCCAATCTACTACCTCGGTAGGTCTTGGCGTAACAAAGCAGAGGTACCCTCACTAAAAACTTCGCCACGGCGTGTTCATGACGGCTCGACGATCGAGCCATTACTTCCGAGCACCGGTGATGGTGATCAGCGAAGCACCCACGAACAGCATCTGAATAACCCGAGGCCACACGTGTGGCCTGTGGGGCATCGAAATGTCACCTGGACATCGTCTCGAGAAGCGACTTCGCAATCAAGTCTCAAGTCCTCCGGACTTCCTTGTACATTGATGGAGCTGCAGATGCGGACACCCTGGACATGTTGCGATCATGGGCGATGCGCCGACGGCTCAAGCGAAAGCTGGAGCAGAGCCGGGTCCTCTTGACCTCGCAGGCGACCCGGATGAAGTACGTCCTCCGGATGAAATTCCGAGCTTCCAACAACGAGGCTGAATACGAAGCCCTCATCCACGGCATGAGGATGGCAAAGATCTGCGGCGCAACGCGCTGGTCATCACGGTGACTCCAACCTCGTCGTCCGAAGCGATGAGCGGTGCGACGCATGAACGACGCTGCATCGCAGACCGCATACAACACACTCGAAGGAGAATTCGGCTACGAGCTTGCACGTTGGAAGAGAAAGCAACAAGCCGAAGCAGACTTCGCCAACATCGGCTCCACTCAAAGGTGCCACCGGTGTGTTCCTCGAACAGCGGTGCCATCCATCAGCGGAAATTCCCCAAGGATCACCGGAAGAAGTAGAAAACTCGGGGCTACGCTTCCCGAAGGACCTGGCGAGAAACTCGGACACAGAGGTTGCTATGGTCAACCCGATGCGGGTCATGGCGGTCGAAGAAACTTGGACCGTACCTCCGATTCTTGATAAGCGGAGAACTCGACAGCCGACGGATGCGGCGCATATCTCGCCGGGTCAAAAGCTTTCACCATCATCAATGGCGAGTTGTACAAGCGCAGATACGGGTGTACTACAAAGGTGCGTCACCATCGGTGACGGGAAACCATCCTCCAAGACATCCACGAGGGCATCTGCGGCCATCACGCAGAGCCGCCCTTGTCGCCAAAGCTCACGAGATGGATTCTCTTGCAACGGCCATGAGCGTCTAAAGGACATCGTCCGAAGATGCCACGGTGCCAAAGGTTCGCCGACAAACCACACGCACCGGTTGTGAGCTCAGGCCATACCTATAGTCCGCCCTTTGCTCAATGGGGCCTCGACATGATCGTAGCTGCGAAAGAGCACGTTACCTCTGCAGGTGATAAATTCAATCACCAAGTGGATAAAGCCATGCGGTTACCAACCAAAAAAAAAACCCATTGTTTTTTTTCCATTGCATTGTGTAAGTTCGCATACGCACAAAGATCATCACCGACAATGGATCGAACTTCATCTCCAAAGAATTCCAAGACTTCTACGAAGGCCTCGGATCAACATCACATACGCCTTAGTGGCTCACCCGCATACCAATGTACGCGCCATCAGGCCCCGGTCGTCAAGGGGAATCCACGCACGCACTCGAAGACACCATCGACACACTCGACGAGGCAAGAGGCGTAGCGGCAGCTTCGATCGACCGGTGTACCAGTGAGTCTCCGCAGGCCGCGGCCGCCGCGCCCAAGGTCCTTCGTCAAAGGAGACCTCGTCTTGCGACTCAAGCAAGAACGACCGAAGAAATTCGAGTCACCATGGGAAGGACCCTACATCATCACCGAAGTCATCCTAGGTGGCACCTATCGCCTCAAGCACGTGGAGTCTGGAGTCGCATACTCCAACCCATGGAACATCGCGCACTTGCGACGATTCTACCCCTAGCTATCTACCCCTTTACTTTCAATAAGGCTACTCAGCCGAGCAATGTACTGCCTCCATTACGATATAAATAAAGCTAAGTGTCTCGCCCCAAAAATTTCATTTTACTATTTGCAACTTTACTTCATGCTACAAACGCACTCGGGGGCTCCCCCACCTCACGGTTTCATCGACTAAGGATAACACGTGTACACCTGAGTAGCTGACAACGTCAGACTAACGAAAAGGACACGTACTCAAACAAAGCACTACGTGCTCAAACAACAACCAAACCTTTATAACAAAGGGCACAACATACCCAGTCGAAATATACAAATTTTACATCTTTATCTTTCATAGGTACTACCTATTCTGAAGAATAACTTGAGCACGCTGCTCAAACAAATCTACGACCTGTTCGGCATACTGCCTTACAGTCGCGTAATGCGGACGCATATCCCACTCGCCACCATCCGGCCGAAGAGGTGTCCCAGCCGCTACAGCAAACAGATCTACATCAGGACGATGCAGCCTAACAAGGGACAACGCAGCCTTCACCCCTGCGACGAGCTGCTGCCTCACCAATTCCTGGACACGAGTCACGCTCCGAAATCTAGACAGAAGACCGGACAGGGTTGTTGGCACAGCATCCAGAGGAAACATCACATGAAGAACCGATGAGAGCAAAGTCTGCACTTGACGAAGCACACGCGATACTTGGTGAACATGATCCTGCACCGTTGCCAGAGCCATGGCACGGTCGCGATCCATCCAGAAGAACCCGCCAGCTTTCATGTCCTGTTGAGTCAAACAATTGACCCGAACAGCAACACGCTCTTTATTCTCCCTTGGAGCAAGGTTAGAACCTACGATACTCGCACAAAAGTAAGAAGCAAGCCAAGCATACGCATCCGAAGAACTGAGCTGCAGCTCGAAACAAAGAACAACTTACATTGCAGCTGCTCAGACAGTCAAAGTAGTTCCGCCATCAAATACTCCTCTCAGGTTGCACCACGATCTGCCTTGGACTTCCAAACATCAGCGTGACCACGCACCCCAAGCAACTCCTTCTCAAGACTACGAACACGGTCTCGAAGAAAAGCAAGTTGTGACGAATCATCCAAAGATGGCCGTAGCCGCGCTGCAAGCGAGGTGTCAACGGGATCAGCACCCGAAGGAACCTAGAGCATCAGAAAAGAAAAGGACATAAACACTCAGACAGCAAAGAACACAACTCAACAAAATTCATTAAGTGGATAAATGCCACTACGTGGCACAGGGATTTTGTTTCCTCAACATAATTACAGCAAAAGAAAATTACAAACTATCCTATAGCTACAACGCCTAAGACGCGGCGCCCTGAGTTGCCTCGGAGCCGGATTGCCTCGCCTTGGCTTCCCCCTGCTGCCGTAGCGCGTATTCGGCCAGCAGATCAATCAGCTTGGGTCCATATCGCTTGCAGCGAGCAGAATAGATAGCGAAGGCTACCTCGGATCCATCCGCGGTCGTCGGCATCCGGGAGGTGATCTGGGGAAGGTCCAGCTCCGCTCCAGCCGCCAAGGCCATCGCCAGCCCGACGGACGCGCCAATGCCCTTCTGCTTGCGCTTGTACGCCGTAGGCGCTTCGGCTGACAATGCCTCCGCCAAGGCGTCAACATCATCAAGAGTCGCGCCCTTTGGGACAAGCTCCTTGTAGAAGCAGCCAAGGACCTCCTTGGCCTTGGAAAGTGAGCTGATGACGGTGCTGTAGCGATCTTCGACCGCTGCAGTAGCATCATCTAGAGCACTCCCGTGCTCCAGGCCAGCTTGGTCAAACTTCGATACTGCGGCATCTGAGACAATAAAGAAAAGGAATGAAGAAAGCACCCAGAAGAAAGACAAGAAAAACAAAAGGGGCAAAAGAAGACACTCACCTGAAACAGCCTTGGCAGCAGCCATGAGCTTGCTAGCCACTTCTCTTTCACGCGCAGCCGCAGTAGTGGCAAGCTGCTCCTCGCGGTCCGTGGCCTCCTGCTGCAGGCGCTCCTTAGCCTCGGCCACAGTAGCCAGATCCAGCTCAAGGCGCTCCTTCGCACCAACGGCGACCTCGGCCTTCTTCTCCGCTTGACCAAGGCTCTTTTTGAGAGCATCGATCTCACGAAGGAAGGTGTTATGCTCCTCTGCATCCAAAAAGTACAGGTGTCAGATAACAAGACAAGAATACACGAAGAGGCAAACATCAAAGGCAGAATGGTACCTTGAAGATGTTTGAGGCTGGCCTCCAGCACCAGGTGCTCCTGCACCAGTCGCTTGGCATCCTTCACAAAAGGCTGCAGGAAGAATACCTACCAGTTAGAAAAAGGACTCGGGGGCTACGCCCAACAGAGAAGAACAGAAGCAAAATACACACACGAAAACGCTCGGGGGCTCCCCCCGAGACTCGAAGAACAAAACAAGAAAACTCTTGTACAGATGCTCGGGGGCTCCCGTGGCAAGGAGAGAATACTTACATGATCCGATGGCGTCGAAGGTCCATGACAAAATTCTGAGGCGCAACCACCTGAACCTCCTGCGGAGGAGGGTTCGGAGTAGCGCCCTCAGAAGTTGCCACCGTCTGAGGAGGAGGAGACGCGACTTTCGACTCCCCCATCATCTCCCGAGCACCGTCGCTAAAGGAGTCGTTGGAAGAGTCCCTGCACACGAACAAATTAGCACAAGAACAAAGGAAAAAAGAAAAGAAAACGCAGTGCAGAGGAAACTCACGAGTCAAGCTCGCTCAGGTTGAAGACAGGAGGGGTCCTTTGGAACCTCTTCTCCTCTTTCTTCTCTTCCTTCTTCTCTTCCTTCTTTTCTTCCTTCTTCCGCTTCGCTGGCGGGTGCGGCGCTACAGCCCGCACAGAAGAGCAGGAATAGGGGAGGAAGAGCCTCCATGCCCATCACTATGGCGCTCAAGACACAGAGGATTCCTAGGAGTCGAAGCATCCGAAGTCTCGCTGGGCTCCGCGATCGTTTGCGAGTGTGGTCCTCGCTCGACTCGTTAGCCTCTTCAGCCGGAGATCTTGTCGACGGCATCTCAGACATGGAATCCACCACATCATTATCCGGAGCATCCGGAAAGATTTCGGGCAATGGTGGCACCATGCCCGGCACCTTGAAGCTCTGCATAAAAGAAGAGACGTTGTTAGCAAACAAGAGAAAATAAACATGCAGCCAACAAAAGCGCTACGCGCACGAATCTACACCTGTGGAACAGGAAGCGAAGAAGAAAATGGAGGAGTCAGCGACTTCCCCGGGATATCCTCTCCAGCCTTGAACATCAGCAGCGTATGAAGGGCCCTATCGAGATCTCCCTGGGAGAGCTTCTCGGCCGAAACTCGCGTCGGATCACGGCGCCCAGCATAAAGAAACATCGGGTCCGCCCTAGCCTGGAGGGGCTGCACCCGACGCTCGAGAAACGTGCGGATGATATCCACACCGTTCACTTCTTTCTCCGGAATCAACTGGAGATCCTCCACCCGACGGTAGAGGGCCTCTATCTCCGCTCCCTCGCCGTCCAAGATCTGGTTTTTCTAAGACCTCTTCGGCTCGATTATTTGGGAGGAGTCGAAAGGAGCCAGACCAAAATGCTTCCCAGCCACTGTGGAGTCGCGAATGTAAAACCATCACCTCCGCCAGTACTGGACAGATTCGGACATGGAAAAAGAAAAGAAAGAATATTGGCCTTGAGGGAGATGATGCAACCCCCAATGGGATACACACCATCCGAACCAGATTGCCTCTTCACGGAATAGAGTTTCCGGAAGAGGCCAAAGTGAGGCTCAATGCCGAGCCAGCACTCGCAGAGGGTGATAAAACAAGCAATGTGAAGAAGAGAATTGGGGGAAAGATGATGCAGTTGGATGCCATGGAGAAAGAGCAGCCCACGAAAGAAGTCATGAACTGGGAAGGAAAACCCGCGAATAACGAAGGCAAGGAACATAACCCGATACCCAGCGGGGGGACGGGGGATTACCTCGTTGCCTGGGAGTTTGACGACCTCCCAATCCTGCGGGATCAAGCCCCGCTCGCGAAGCCTGCGGAGGTCACTCTCCCGCGTCTTTGATCGCCGCCAACCACCGTCGGTGACACGGGTAGCGGTGGCGCCCTTTTTCCCTCCGGCGGCGCTGGTACCAGCCGTAGATGATGACTTCTTCGTTTTCCCCATCTGTCACATCCCAAGATTTTCCAAATCTTGTAATGTGAAAATAAATGAATAAAATAAAACTTTGTTTGATTTTCAGGGCCAGAAGAAATTTTTTGAATTCCAATAGGAATCTTCAAACCTATTTTGAACAATTAAATCCCAAAAGGAT
Organism: Avena longiglumis; assembly: GCA_030063025.1. NCBI lineage: Eukaryota > Viridiplantae > Streptophyta > Magnoliopsida > Poales > Poaceae > Avena > Avena longiglumis. The sequence goes on along the minus strand of CP125974.1, from coordinate 445,016,389 downwards.
TTAAAAACATAAAACAATTAACAAGGGAAAATAAAATATTTTGGAAATACTATTTTAGGTCTTTTAATAAAAGGATTTGGTATTCAAAAGAAAAGATGGATTTATAAATAAGGATTATTTTATAAAGCCAAATTAAACCTTGACCAAACTTTGGGAATTAAAACATTTAGTTTGAATAAAAAAACAACAAAGGTTTATTTAAAATAAAATAATAAGGAATTAATATCCAAACTTTATTTAAATAAGAAGTTTTACCAATTTAATTAAAACATCAAAACTTATTAAAATTGTTTTAAATAGGTTTTCCAAATATTTTATATTCTCTAATAAAACCTAATAAAGTGTTTGGGCTTTGTTTTAGATTTCAAAATAAATATCTCAACAAAACAAATCCTATTTGATTTAATAATGAAGGTCTATTATATTTAATTAATAATGGACTCTAAAATAAAATGTTATTTTGTTTTAAAACAAGTTTCCAAGTATTTAATATTTCCAAATAAAACCTACTGATTGTATTTTGAAAGCATTTGGATTTCAAATGAAGATTTTATTAAATGAACCAAACCCTATTTGATTAATAAACCTTGACCCATTTTATTTAACTAATATTGGACCCTTTAGCAAAAATGTTATTTTGTTTTAAACAAACTCCAAGTATTCTTTATTTACAAATGATACCTAAAAGGAATATAAATATTTTGGAATTTAAATAGAGATTTGTTAAATAAATCATATCATATTTGATTAAATAACTATGATCTATTCTATATTAAATAGATCCTAAAAGGAATGAAAATATTATTTTATTTTGGAGTGTTGGATTATGTTGATGAACAGAACCAAAAACACAATGCAAGGTTTAATGATTGTTTGAATTGTTTGAAATATTTGAATGCTTGAATAATTGTTTGAAATAACAAATCAGGAAATAGAAATAGAAAAAGAAAAAGAATTAGAGTAAAAAAATAGAATGACCACCAATCTGGCCCAACTAACCCAGCAAGAAATTTCACCTAGCCCACTGCTCTCCTCCTCAAGCATTCTTTTCTCACTCGAAACTTAACCGCGCAGAGAATGACCATCGCCCCACCTCCACTCCTTTCTTTCACGCCAAGCGGACCCACCTTCTCATTCATCGTCTTCAACCGGACTCCGTCGCTCGACCGTTGTTGAGTTACTCCGGCGATTGATTGCACGTGAAGGAGGCCTTGATTTCTCGTAATAACCACGCCTTTAAACGCGTCCACCCTCTCCGCTTTCCCTCTGCTTTCCTCCCGAGCACGCCCAATCCATCGCAATTTGTCCTCGAACAGCTCCGTCTCACGATCTTCCGCCGAAATACGGCCGAGCCACACCACCTCCTGCCTCCCGAACACGAGAACGCCACCGCACTGGCGATCTTACCGTGCCAATCATTCATCCGGGCGCCAGCATCGGCCGACAACATCTCGACTGCCGCTGCTCTGTCTCGCCTCCGACGAGCTCCTCCGGTAATTCCAGACCACCCCGACCCCTTCCGTTCACGCAGACATCCTTGCCATGGTCTTGCGCAGCTAACCCCGTCCTCCGTTTGTCATCTCGTGGACCACAGCCTCGTCTTCGACCGTGGACAGAACCGTCCGTCGCCGTCCACTACTCCGGCGAGGAATTCTGCCCGTCCTGTGCGCCCCTCGACGGACCAGTCCTACGTTGAGCATCAGCGTCGCTCCACTAACCCGGTGAGCACACTCCCCTCGCTTCGCTTCAGATCGCCGGAGCCGTGAAATGTAGTCGCCGCCGGCTGACCGTCGCGCCGCCCGACTATGGTCGAGCACGCTAGCACCGTCCGATCTAGATCGCAGCGTCACGATAGATTCACTTAACCAAAGGGGTATCGAGCAATCTGTGCTGCACGACCCAACTTAAATCCAACGATTCGCAACGTGATCCTCACTGAACCGGTATCAGCCAGTGAGATAGCGACGCGTGGCAGGATCTGTTTTAAAACAGGATTTGAAAAACAGATTTAAGTAGCAATTTGAAAACCCTATAACTTTCAAACCACACGTCCAAATTTGGCAAATTTTATATCAATGGATTCAGGAGAACAAACCCTAGCCAACCATGGCCTTAGTTTAGCAAATAGTATCTGTTAGCTTGTTTAAATTTGCAGAAACTTTTGTGAGCTTGTTTAGAGTATAAAAATTGTTTAAAAATGATTTTTGGATTAAAACCTTTGCAAAATGGTTTGTTGTGACCTTACTGACCCTAGGAATCAACCCTTGGTATTAAAAATGATTTTTGTAAGATTTAGGTTGGATTACTTGACTTAGTCATTTTCTAGCCAAATAAAAAGAATTGATTTTATTATGGAAATGTTTATGGGAAGAAAACTTTGAGTAGATGGTTTGGACCAAACCTACTGACCAAAACACCAAGCTTTGCAATAGCAACTCATTTGGTGAACAACTTAAGAGTTTTGCCTTAATAAAAACATTTTTCACCACATGAAATGATGAATGGAATTAAAAATAGTATTTGGACAAAACCCTCTTGCTAATGACTTTGCCACTTTGGTAAATGACCAATTTGGATATTACAAAGTTTAGAAACCCCATGGAGACCCCTTTGCAAAATAAAACTATCTTGTGCATGCTCCCATGCATGAATGGTTTTCCATTGTCTTGTGTGTGTGAAATTGTTTGAGTGATTATTGGTTTGGAATGTAAATTGAATTAGTGTTTGCTTCTTTGACTTGTATTGAAGTGTGAGACTAACAAGATCAAGGAGTGAACTACCATTCCCTACCAAAAAGGCAAGTGATGCTTCATACTTTTTGTCCCATTACTTTTTCTATGCATTAGTGATTTTGCTAAATAAACTTGCATGGATTTTGCTAAGTATAGATCTTGCTATAGGAAAACCTAGTAGATGAATCCTTAGTAGGAATTCCTAAGTTAAGTTTCCTAATATTACCAAGCTTAGCCTAGCTAATAGAAAACATGGGTGGAAAATATATTCACACTATGGAAAAATATTCTAAGTCTGAAGACTTAGATTTTGTTTAATAAAACAACTAAGCCAATGAACCTCCTGGGTGGAATGGAAGGATTGGGTTATGTTGAGTGGTTACACAAGGCCGGGAACCTTGTGTATCTCACTTGTGGTATGCCACCCAGGCACAAAGAGATTTGAGATGTCAAATGTTGAGAAGCTTCAAGTGCAACCACTTGGCAATATGGGCTCTGCCATGATCATATAGGTTGCAAGAACTTAGCCAAATGGACAGTGGGTGGTAGTGTTTGATAGGTTGGAACGCGTCCATTTTGGTCTAAGGTAAGGCTTCTGAAAGATTTTGTCTTGGGAAACCAAGTCTTGTGGGTAAAGTGCACCACCTCTGCAGAGTGTAAAATCTAAGTACTTAGCCATGTCCCTGGTAAAGGACAATTTGAGCATCAAGACATGGAAGCAATCAAGAATCTCATCATTCCAATTTCTAAATTAAAATTTTGTGGTTTGAACAAGGGTTGTTTGAATTCTTCAATCATTGATGGAGAGATGGCTTGGTACAAGGATCTTGAAATCTTTGATTGAGAAAAATGATTTTGTCAAGCAAAAACTTAGTATTTTCAAAATGATAAGAAAAATCTATTTTTGAGCAATGCAAGCCTCAACTCCACTTAGCCAAATGCATATAGTTGTTAGATTCCACTATACTACCATAGTATCACTTGCCAATACAATTCAAATGTATTGACCCTTTGTGGCTGTAACTTGTATGTTGCAGGTTTGATTGATTTTAGTGAAGATTGATTATTTAGGATTACAAAGTCTACAACCAACATCTGCCTGTGGCACTTTGAAGATGAAGGACCACTTGACCATAGTTATTCCGCTGCAATGTAATGTAATAGCCATATGAGCTATGTAAGATGTAATAAATCCATATTATTCCTGGTTATAAAGTTATGTTATGACCTTTGTTTCTTGATATTACATCTTAACTGTGGATGCTAGCTATTGATCCAGGGACTAGCATTGTAAAACACAGGAGGCTCTATCTTATCTAAGATTGGGACCTCTACACCATCGCGGTGCAGCGGCGCCAGCGGTGAGAGCGCAGAAGGGAAGAAGGAAATGTGCAAGGATATTCCAGCGCGAAGCAAGAACTCTTAGAGCACAAGGAGGCAGTGAAAACAAGAATAGATGCGGTGAAAACAAACTGCAGCTTTCCCCAATGATTTTAACAACGAAGACGACGAACGACAACCGTCCATCGAGAAGACCTAACGCCAGCGGAAGATCTGGCCATACACATGTCAGCATCACAACAAACCATCGTTAACATGCCGTCCACTACGCGCGAAAATCGAGGCGATGCCGTAATTATCTCCACGCCGCGCATGACCGGTCAATTCAAGGTTAGACAGTGGGACCTATGTTCGTCCAGTCAAGTCATCTCTGGCGCAGCAGACGCCTGAGTTCATCGAGCGTCAGCACTGACGTCATCAAAAGCTACACTAGCAACAGCTACAATTTTTTCGGCTTCGAAGTTAAGATTACTCACTCGAATCTACGATTCGACCAATTACTCGGGGGCTACTCCTATCAGGAGCACTGGCCGCGCACCCGAAAGATGCATAGAAGCAAATTGTTACTTCGAGTCCTTCGTCGAGTCTACGACTCCACTATGGACTCGGGGGCTACTCCCATAGGGAGGACGGATTTAATCATCCGAAATTTTTTGTGTCCTACGGACTTACAACTGAACAACGTCTGAATTAAAGTCTCTGCTCGAGTCTACGAATCGAACAGACACTCGGGGGCTACTCCCATAGGGAGCACTGGTCGCGCACCCTATGAATTCTTCGACTGTGATCCTTCGGATCAGCATGCAAAAACTTTTCGGCAACTCTGCCCCAACTAAATGTTAAGTGAGCAACGTTCTCCTTGACCACCCGAAAACACCTCTGCGGTGATAAAAATTCGAATGCTGTGTCTGCGACACAAAGATAAGACCTACAGATATCATTTGATGGCCTGGCAACGCACACGACTGCGCTCTGCTAGTAAAAACCCGTGCTAACAGGTGCGATGAAAAATCCCGACGGACGCGTTGGGTACATCAATTAAATTCACTGGAATTCCACTCATGTAAGTCCTCCGCGGCCTGAGTCGAATTACGCCAGCATATGTTCCGGGTTCGAGTTGAGGGACTCCAACCTGAAGAAGATCGTGTTGTTTCGTCCTAAGACAGTTAACTGACCCTGATCCGCCGGGTGAGTCAGGCACACGCATCAATAATCCCTGCACATGAACTCTTGAGATACATAGTTGCACCCGAAAGATTGCAGAGTCCTCAGCCGAATCTACGATTCGACTGAACACTCGGGGGCTACTGACATGGTTATACCCCACGGGTACATGATCTCAGCATACCTGGTCTAGCCCAAGGAAGGCCCACGACAATTATACACCAGCCCATGAAGATTTTCGGGTGGCCAAGGCCCATGACGCTTTCGGATCCTTGGAGAGCAAGACTAGAGTAGATAGGAAATTCAAAGGGGTAAAACCCTAGAACCTGTAACCGACTAGGTCTATGCCCGGAACCTGCCTGAGTCTATATAAAGGCTAGGAGGGCATGACCTAGATCTTCTCCTCATACTTTCGCATACACACCTACACGCCAGATTGCATCTGCGCACCCCTGTAACCTTCGGTTCCGCCATAATCAAGAGCAGACAAGAAGGAGTAGGGTTTTCCCTCCGGGGGCCTGAACCTGGGTAAACCTTGTGTCCCCGTGTTGCTTGTCTGCTAACCGTTCCACGATCTCCAGCATCCCCATCTTCTACAAAACCCAAGTCCATAACAATGGGCATTGATGAGATCAAACCTCGTCATCTCAACAAGACAAGCCATACCGCCTGGAGTTTCCATCGAGCACTTGCGCAAGCCGTCCATCACTCTGTCTCCGGAGTCCGACTCCATAGTGCTGGACGCAGACCCAGGGATGGCTGGTTATGGCTAGCACAATTTGACGTGGAGCCTGTTGGGAACCCCAAGAGTAAGAAACCGAGGTTATCGAACCAGTAGGAGGAAGGAAACGTAACACAGGTGTTTCTAAAAACACGGAGATCTGCACAACACAAACTCAACACTTTGCCCCAACTAACAGTGAGGTTGTCAATCTCACCGGTTGCTGTAACAAAGGATTAAACGTATGGTGTGGAAGGTAATGGTTTGCAGCAAGTAAACAAGTAACAGTGGAAGATGTATCAATGGTAAAGATTGGACCGGGGTCCATAGTTCACTAGAGGTGCTCTCGTTATATAAACAACATGGCATGAAGGGTAAACAAATTACAATAGGGCAATTAACAGGAACTAGGCATGCCATAACAATGCAATACTAGTCAAAAAGATCCTATGAGATTCGATTGGGCAATACAACAAGATACATAGACCGCCATCCAACTGCATCTATGACTAGAAGGCCACCTTCAGGTTACCATCCGAACCCCCTCCAGTATTAAGTTGCAAGCAACACACAACTGCTTTAAGCAAAGTGTGTAAGGTAAACATTCCACATGTTCCATGAACAAGAGACCATTGTTTTCTCCCTAGTAGCAACAGCACATCTACAGCCGAAGAGATTTCTAACACTTCCATTGGAAACTAGAGGCATGAACCCACTATCGAGCATAAATACCCCCTCTTGGAGTCACTAGCAACTACTTAGCGAAGATAGCTACTAACAACAGAGAGCATGCAAGATCACAAACAACACAGACATGATAGAATCATAAAGACAAAACCATTAATTAATCCAACATAATAATCTCAATATCCATCGGATCCCCGCAAACACAACATGCATGATTACAAATAGATTAGATCTTGATCATGAACGGAGCTCACAAGATCTATACATCAAAGCACAAGGAGGAGATACAACCATCTAGCTACTACATGGATCCATAGTCCAAGGTGGAACTAGGGATGCAGAAGTGGGACAAGTGGGACAAGTGGGATATCACTTTTAAACTACTAGACTAACTCTAATTTAGGTGGGATAAGTGGGATATGTCAAATCTATCTTATCCCACTTTTCCCGCTTAGTTTTGAGTTAGTCTAGAAGTCTAAAAATGGTATCCCACTTATCCCACTTCTGCATCCCTAGGTGGAACTACTCACGCATCATACCGGAGAGAAGGCCTCCAAGATGATCTCCCCTCCGGCAGGGTGCCGAGAAGAACTTCAGATCCCCCGATCTAGGGACGACGGTGGCGGCGGCTACAGAAGGTTTCATGGAATATTGATCGGGTACTTAGGGTTTCTGCATCAGAGACTTCTTATAGGCGAAGAGGGAGGTCGAGGGGGTGCCCGAGGCGGCTGCACCCCCAGGCGCGGGGTGGGCCCACCCATGCGGCAACGGGTGTGTGGCCCCATCGAGGCCATCCTCCGTATCTCCCCTGGACTTCGTGTTCCCCACGTAAAGTTATTGACTTTGTCTTTTGTCTCGTCCAATTCCGAGAATATTGATTTTCTGCCTTTTTGGAACCAAAAACAGAAGAAAACAGGCAACTGGCACTGTGGCAACTTGTTAATAGGTTAGTTCCAGAAAATATATAAAAACACCTCAAAGAAAGACAAAGCAAAGCAAAGTAGATACTAAACAAGCATGTAACATCAAAAATTATAGATACGTTTTCGACGTATCAAGCATCCCCAAGCTTAACTCATGCTCGTCCTCGAGTAGGTAAGTGATAAAAGAATAATTTTTGAGGTGACATGCACCTTCACAATAAATATCAAACCATTTGCAAGCATTGAAAGCTGGGATCAAAGAACTCTAAACATGTGCATGAAAGATGGAGTTCTAACAATAGGACATAGTAACTATGCATGCAGCATGAAAGGCTACAAACAAAGATCATGAATAAAATGCATTGAAAAACGTTTGGTTGTTTCACATACAGAAAACATGGCATAGTGGCAATCAGCTTGTCCCTCATGGAGTAGCAAATAGATGCATAGGACACCTTCAAAGTTCACAAGGGTGACTAGAAACAAATAGCACAAGAACAAGTAATATGACAATATGCATCAACAAATAAGCTTTGTGACGCTGCACACAGAATGGCAACTATGCTCTCTTAATGGTGCCTAAAGGTAGAAGGTGGAGACTCAATAATGGTGGAAGAAAGGCCTTTTATAAAGGAAGCAGGGATTTCAAGTTTCAAAAAGAGCTTCCAAAAATTATGGTACTTGTTAGCTTTCATCCCTCATTTCCCCTATCATAAGCATCTTGAAGTGATACAGGTTAAAGTGAACAAACTATGGAGTATATGATTTACGAAGTATAAGTTGGCAATCTCAAGTCCATTGAATACGAGGGCCACACCTCATGCTACTCAACTTTAGTCACCTATAAGTTCTTATCATTGTATGTATTTGCATATCACAGAGAACCGTCAACGGGGTACACCTTGCACATGGTATAGGAGCTATCCCATAACCAAAATGACAAGGCAAGCAGACAATGAGTGATGATGCTCGACGTGGCACTTCGTTGGTAACCCCAAGCGTAGGGTGTGAAGAGCAAGCAGCAAGTTTTCTCTCAGTTGAGACCGAGGTTATCGAACCAGAAGGAGGAAGGAAACGTCACACTGGTGTTGCAAGCAACGTGGAGACCTGCACAACACAAACTCAAGACTTTGCCCCAACGAATCAGTGAGGTTGTCAAGCTCACCAGTTTGCTGTAACAAAGGATTAAACATATGGTGTGGAAGGTAATGGTTTGCAGCAAGTAAACAAGTAACAGTGGAATATGTATCAATGGTAAATATTGGACCGGGGTCCATAGTTCACTAGAGGTGCTCTCCTTAGATAAACAACATAGCATGCAGGGTAAACAAATTACAGCAGGGCAATTGACAGGAACTGAGCAAGGCATAACAATGCAATTACTAGTCAGAAAGATCCTATGAGATTCGATTGGGCAATACAACAAGATACATAGACCGTCATCCAACTTCATCTATGACTAGAAGTCCACCTTCAGGTTATCATCCGAACCCCCTCCAGTATTAAGTTGAAAGCAATAGACAACTGCTTTAAGCAAAGTGTGTAAGGTAAACAGTCCACATGTTCCATGAATAAGAGACCGTTGTTTTCTTCCTAGTAGCAGCAGCACATCTACAACCGAAGAAATTATTGTCACTTCCCTTGGAAACTATAGGCATGAACCCACTATCGAGCATAAATACCCCCTCTTGGAGTCACTAGCAACTACTTGGCCAAGATAGCTACTAACAACGGAGAGCATGCAAGATCACAAACAACACAGACATGATAGAATCATCAAGACAAAACCATTAATCAAACCAACATAATAATATCAATATCCATCGGATCCCCGCAAACACAACATGCATGATTACAAATAGATTAGATCTTGATCATGAACGAAGCTCACAAGTGTATACATGAAAGCACAAAGGAGGAGATACAACCATCTAGCTACTACATGGACCCATAGTCCAAGGTGGAACTACTCACGCATCATACCGGAGAGAAGACATCCGGGATGATCTCCCTTTCGGCAGGGTGCCGGGAAGAACTTCAGATACCCCCCGATCTAGGGACGATGGTGGCGGCAGCTATAGACGGTTTCGTGGATATTTGATCGGGTGCTTAGGGTTTCTGCATCGGGGGCTTCTTATAGGCGAAGGGGAGGCCGAGGCGGCGACCAGGGGCCCCACACCCCTCCAGGCGCGGGGCAGGGCCCACCCGTGCCTAGGATGGGTCTGGCCGCCCTGGCTGGCCTCTCCGGCTCCCTTTTGGACTTCTTGTTCCCCACGGAAAGTAATCGACTTTGACGTTTGTCCCGTCCAATTCCGAGAATATTTCTTTACTAACTTTTCTGAAACCAAAAACAGCAGAAAATAGGCATCTGGCACTGTTGCAACTTGTTAATAGGTTAGTACCGGAAAACATGTAAAAAGCACCTCAAAGTGTAGAGAAGTAAAGCAAAGTAGATACTAAACAAGCATGGAGAATCAAAAATTATAAATATGTTTCCGACGTATCAACATCCCCAAGCTTAACTCCTTCTCATCCTCAAGTAGGTAAGTGATAAACAGAATAATTTTTGCGGTGACATGCACCCTCACAATAAAGATCCAACCATTTGCAAGCATTGAAATCTGGGGTCAAAGAACTCTAAACATGTGCATGAAAGATGGAGTTCTAACAATAGGACAAAGTAACTATGCATGCAACATGAAAGGCTACAAACAAAGATCATGAATAACATGCATTGAAAAACGTTTGTTTGTTTCACATACAGAAAACATAGCATAGTGGAAATCAGCTTGTCCCTCATAGAGTAGCAAATAGATGAATAGGACACCTTAAAAGTTCACAAGGGTGACTAGAAACAAGTATCATAAGAACAAGTAATATCACAATACGCATCAATTAATAAGCTTTGGAACACTGCACACATAATGACAACTATGATCTCTTAATGGTGCCTAAAGGTAGAAGGTGGAGACTCAATAGTGGTGGAAGAAAGGCCTTTTTGTAAAGGAAGCAGGGATTACAAGTTTCAAAAAGAGCTTCCAAAAATTATGGTACTTGTTAGCTTTTAGCCCTCATTTCCCCTATCATAAGCATCTTGAAGTGGTTAAGGTTAAAGTGGCAAAGGTGGAGTATATGCTTGACGAAGTATAAGTTGGCAATCTCAAGTCACTTGAATATGAGGGCCACACCTCATGCATACTCAACTGGGCACAGGTAATTTCTTGTCATTGTAAGTATTTGCGTATCATTGAGAACCGCCAACGGGGTGCCCCTTGCACATGGTACAGGAGCTTTCTTATAACCAAAATGACAAGTCAAACAGACAATAAGCATCTCAGCAATATTTTTATTTACCATGTGCATAGCTTTTTATTGAGGATGCTTCATAGATAGCTCACTATGGTGATGCTGCAAGTTTCCACCATGATTAGGCATGGCTTAGGCTAGAGGGCTAGGCATTTCTCTAACACAGAATACTTACTCCATGGACTTACAAGTTCCCTCTTTATTTCACACCGGTGACATCCATAGACAAAAGAACATGATATCAACTGAGTACAAAGTACAAGTGCAATGTTGAAAACGCTCCCCGTGATAACACGGTTCTACTAATTCCAACTTATAAGTTCAAGCATATACAACAGAGTTGTCACAATGGTTCAAGTTTATTAGGGGCAAGGAATAAAGTGTGCCATCAAGTTCGTGAGGGCTTTAATCACTAAGTTTTCACATAACAAAATAGTTTTTAATTGGAAGATAGCTAAAAACAAGAATATACTTGGAATGGTGTAACACACCATGCATAGGAGTTTATAGTGGATACTTTGGAAAAACTTGGTTTCTTAGGAGTTGGAAGCATGAATAGAACTTACTCATACAAGTGGAGGCTAGCAAAAGACTCGGAGCAACCAACTAAGAGAGCATAATGGCCATAATCATGCAGAGCAACAAAGCATACTAATCAAAGCAAAGAGTGGTACTACAAGTCAAGGACTAAATGATCATAGAGGCTAATGGTGATTTGTCATAGTCATACATGGTGTAAGCATGTGCCAAGTCAACCCAAGCAAAGCATCGAAGGAGAATACCCCAATAATATGCTTTTGCATGCTAAAACAACGCATAATTTCTTCAAGCCACACTAAGCAATCCCAATTGTTTGGAACAATACATGCTACAGCAATAATAACTAATAATAATGCTAAAACAACACCTAGAATGTCATGCTAAAGTCTAAGTCACAGTCAATGCAAGCTCCTCTTGCACTTCAAGCAAGAACTTACTACTCCTTTCCAACACCAAGCAACCTTATTTGCAAAACAACACAGCGAGAACGGGGCTCCAAACTACTTTATTCAAGCAAAATAAGCAACCTAAGCAAAGCAAATGAAAACTAATACGCTCCAAGAACAACACAATTTTGCATGAAATAATAAAAACGAAGTGTCTAGACAGACCTGAGCTTTTTATTGATGAAGAACGGGATGCCTTGGGCATCCCCAAGCTTTGACGCTTGTAACTCTTGGATATTTCTTGGGGTGACACCATGGTGGAATCCCAAATCTTGAGCTTTTGTCCATTATTCATCTCATTGCATCATTCTCTCTCTACACCTGAAATGTTCCTTCATACAAAACTTCACACAATCTTCATTAGCAACATTAGTTTATTCAAAAGATATTAGACCTTTGGCAAAGCTTTGGAACAACAAGACTTTTCACTAAAAACACAAGCTAATGTAGAAACTCCTTCAAAAATCTCAATTCACCTAAAGAGAACTCAAAAAGGAATCAATAAGAAGCAAATGCAAATAATGGCAGAAATCTATTAAAACAGACCAGCAGGCAGAAAACGATTTTTTTGAACATCTTATGTTGCTCAAATCAAAAGGTGTTGAACTAAAAAAAGTTAGATAACATACTGGTGGATTTATTCGTAAATTTTGAGCTCAATCCGAGTTACATAGACTCCTCACATTTTTTTTTGGTGGAGGACAGAAATCTGTTTCGGGACAGCAACTCCCCAAATCTTACTTCCCTCTCATTAGAGGTCATCCTTGGCACAAAAAGCAAACAAAAAGGATAAGGAGAAGTCATTACTGAAGTAATAACTTCCAAGACTCAAGGAAACTCTAGGGTTATCTCCCAACAAGTACTTTTCTTTAACGCCTTTAAGTTAGGCTTGATAGTTTGAGAAGATGATCACATAAGAAATGTGAATTGAAGTAAAAGAGAGCATCAAGAAGCAAATTCAAATCACATTAGGTCTAACCCTATTCCTATGCATAGGAATCTTGTACACAAATAAATTCATGAAGAGCAAAGTGACATGCATAGAAAGGTAAGACAGGAGTAACTTCAAAACTTTCGGCACAAAGAGAGGTGTTTCAATACCATCAAAACTTCTACAACCAAATTTTCCTCTCTCATAATAATTTTCAGTAGCATCATGAATAAACTCAAACATATAGCTATCACATAAAGCATGCTTTTCATGATCTACAAACACACAATTTCTATCAAGCTCAAAAATAGTGGGATTAAAACCTTCATAGGTTTTACCCAAAGTAGATATTTCAAAAGGATCCACAGGAACATAACATTCATCCTCCTTTGGTAAGCATCGGGGACAATTAAATAATATAAGGGGTAAAGAGTTACTCTCATTAGAAGGCAGGCATGTGTAGATCCATTCTTCCTCCTTTTTTCATCACTCTCCTCCTCTTTTTCATCTAATGAGCTTCCAGTTTCAACAATTTCTTCTTCCATAGGCTCCTGCAAGGCATTAGTCTCTTCCATTTGTGGAAAACACTTATTAAAATATTCAAGAATATAGCCGTTGTCTTCCTTGTAATTATCAAAGCAAAATTTAAGTATCTCATAAACCTCACATTCATAAGGTGCATCATTAGTATTTTCAAGCAAACTGGCAAGTTCAAATGCACCCTTGAAAGCAATAAATTATTCAATTTGTTCCACATCATAAAAGTCATAATTTCCTTTAACATAAGAGGATGTGGTAACATTATCATTATACTCACACTAAAAAGGCAGGTGTTTATACCTCCTACAGCAACAAGACTATCAAAGCAATAAGTAACATTATAAGTAGAGCACATGTCTCTAGCAATAGTATTCAACTTATTAATTTGTTCTCGTAAGTGTTTCCCTTTTTATGACAAACGGTGTTCCTTATAATAATACTTTTGTTCTTCCGTGAACCCACCTTGCCAATAATAACTAGTTTCAAAGAAACCATCCATTGATAGAAAGCATGGCCAAGCAAGGCAATAACAGACCAACAACTGGAGTAGGAACTAATTTTTTTGTGTGTTTGAATAAAGCAAGCAAACCAAACTAAACTAATTTTTTGGGTTTTTTGAAAAGAGGCAAACAAAACCAAGCAAAAGAAACAAAGAAAACTAAAAACAAAGTAAAGATAAAGGAAGTGAATGACTTCCCTTGTGAAGACGTCCTTAGCCTCCCCGGCAACGGCGCCAGAAAAGCCTTGATGATGCTCGATGTGGCACTTCGTTGGTAACCCCAAGCGTAGGGTGTGAAGAGCAAGCAGCAAGTTTTCCCTTAGTTGAGACCGAGGTTATCGAAGCAGAAGGAGGAAGGAAACATCACACAGGTGTTGCAAGCAACGCGGAGACCTGCACAACACAAACTCAAGACTTTTCACCCAACGAATCAGTGAGGTTGTAAAGCTCACCGGTTTGCTGTAACAAAGGATTAAACATATGGTGTGGAAGGTAATGTTTGCAGCAAGTAAACAAGTAACAGTGGAAGATGTATCGATGGTAAAGATTGGACCGGGGTCCATAGTTCACTAGAGGTGCTCTCCTTAGATAAACAACATAGCATGCAGGGTAAACAAATTACAGCAGGGCAATTGACAGGAACTAAGCAAGGCATAACAATGCAATTACTAGTCATAAAGATCCTATGAGATTCGATTGGGCAATACAACAAGATACATAGACCGTCATCCAACTGCATCTATGACTAGAAGTCCACCTTCAGGTTATCATCTGAACCCCCTCCAGTATTAAGTTGCAAGCAACAGACAACTTCTTTAAGCAAAGTGCATAAGGTAAACAGTCCACATGTTCCATGAACAAGAGACCGTTGTTTTCTCCCTAGTAGCAGCAGCACATCTACAGCCGAATAGATTATTGTCACTTCCCTTGGAAACTAGAGGCATGAACCCACTATCGAGCATAAATACCCCCCTCTTGGAGTCACTAGCAACTACTTGGCCAAGATAGCTACTAACAACGGAGAGCATGCAAGATCACAAACAACACAGACATGATAGAATCATAAATACAAAACCATTAATCAAACCAACATAATAATCTCAATATCCATTGGATGCCTGCAAACACAACATGCATGATTACAAATAGATTAGATCTTGATCATGAACGGAGCTCACAAGTCTATACATGAAAGCACAAAGGAGGAGATACAACCATCTAGCTACTACATGGACCCATAGTCCAAGGTGGAACTACTCACGCATCATACGAGAGAGAAGGCCTCCGGGATGATCTCCCCTCCGGCAGTGTGCCGGGAAGAACTTTAGAGCCCCCCGATCTAGGGACGATGGTGGCGGTGGCTACAGACGGTTTCGTGGATATTTGATCGGGTGCTTAGGGTTTGTGCATCGAGGGCTTCTTATAGGCGAAGGGGGAGGCCGAGATGGCGGCCAGGGGCCCCACACCCCTCCCAGGCACGAGGCAGGGCCCACCCGCGCCTATGAAATAGTCGACATGTTGGGAAAGAGTTCACAAAATGTTCAAAGGTTGACTATGACAAGATTTGATCTTTCATAGTGATAGACGGATTAATGTAGCAACCACTACATATAATTTGTTATATGTTAGTTGAATAAACAAAACAAGTTCTTCTAATAGAATTGTTACCTAGGACGTGTGCATGACACGGTCCATAGGGTTTTGTTAATTCAAAGGATGCTAAAAAGCATATGCAAACTTCAATGGTTGAAGTGAGCATCGCGGAGTTGGAATCTTCACAATGATGAAATTGTTAAAAGAGTTTAAATTCATCAGAGACGATGAAGATGCTTGCATTTGCAAGAAATTAAGTGGGAGCGCTAAGACATGTTTCTAATACATTATGTGGAAGACATATTGTTGATTGGAAATAATGTATCTTTTATTAACACATATTAAGAAATTCATCCCGATGAAATACTTAGGCAAAACCCAAATATTTGGCATCAATAGACGCTAATATGGTTGTGCCAGAAGTACATAGACGAGATATTGAATGAGTTCAATATAGAAACTACAAGAAAGGTTCTTGTCGCACAGAAAGGATTGAAAGAGTTCAAATGTTGATGATATATTCAAGTGTATTGACATTTGGTAAAGTGAAACAAATAATCAAGTATAGATTGATACTTGATGTATGAAATCACAAAGAGTATTTATATCAATCATACTGTGATATGTACAAATCCAGATATGTCCTATGCTCTAAATGTTGTGAGCATATACCAGAATGATTCGTAAGATGATCATTGGACAATAGTAAGGATATTCTTATGATATTTTGGAAGAACTAAGAGTATAATATTTGTAGAAGTGACAAATAGATGGTTAGTTCATCGTAAAAGTACTACATTGATACTAGCTTTGTCACAAAGTACAAATTAAGTTTATCTCAATCTAAACTAAGGGTGGCACAATATAATGGAAAGTGAGTTCCATAATGGATTTGGATGAATTCCAAAGTTAAGACATTGTGACAGATACTACAACAAAAGGCTAAGTATATGACTGCTATTTTAGCAGCAAAAGAGGGCATTTGTGTCAAGTAGTTTGTTATCAAACTAGTTGTAGTTCACGATGGATAATACTATGAAGATATATTGTGCGACAATATTATCAACATGTTTTAACCCCAAAGAGCTAAAGGTCACACCGAAGACCAAATTTATACAAAGCCATCTCATTAGAGAATGAGTGATGCGTGAGACGCAAAGACATGCAATTACACACGGACTGGAAGTGTCGGATCCGGAGATCGATTGACCACTAGCAATCGTGTACATACAACACCGGAAAGCCATAGGTGTTGAATACACAAAGTTTTGAAACTAGATTATTGACTCTAGTGCAAGTGGGACTGTTGGAGATATGCCCAAGAGGCAATAATAAAGTGGTTATTATCATATCTTCACACTTATGATAAATATTTACATACCATGCTATAATTGTATTAACCGGAAACATTAATACTTGTGTGATTTGTAAACTAAAATAAGAGTCCCTAGTAAAGCCTCTTGTTAAACTAGCTTGTTGGTTAATATATGATCATGGTTTCACGATCATGAACATAGAGATGTTATTAACAGGATCATATCATTAGGAGAATGATGTGATGGACATACTCCTATAGGTAAGCGTAGCATAAAGATCAAGTCATTTCAATAGTTCAATTGCTATATGCTTTCTGATACATAGTAACCTAATTCCTTCGACCATGAGATCATGCATATCACCTTTACCGGATGAATGCTTTGATGACATCAAACACCACACCGTAACTGGGTGTCTATAAAGGTGGCATTGAGTGTTCGGAAAGTATTGGTTGAGACACATGGATCAAGAGTGGGATTTGTCCATCCATATGACGGATAGATATACTCTGGGCCCTCTCGGTGGAATGTCATCCAATTAGCTTGCAAGCATGTGATTGGATCACAAGGGATCACATACCATGGGAATGATAAAAGAGTACTTATCGGTAACGAGGTTGAACTAGGTATGCAGAGATACCGACGATCATAACCTCGGATAAGTAAACTATCGTGAGACAAAGGGAAATTGGTATCGTATGTAAGTGGTTCATTCGATCGCAAAGTAATCGTAGAAATATGTGGGAGCCATATGAATTTCCAGATTCCTCTATTGGTTATTGTTCGGAGAAGTGTCTCGATCATGTCCGCATAATTCACGAACCGTAGGGAGACACATAAGGATTGACGTTGTTTGAGTAGTTATGGTATTATGAGAAGAGAACGAATGTTGTTGAGTCTCGGATGGGATCCGGATATCACGAGGTGATCCGGAATGGTCCGGAGAATAATATTCATATAAGGAAAGTCCGTTTGAGTTGGGAATGATTAGTGTTTTCATCGCGAATGTTCTAGAAGGTTCGGATTGTCGGCACTCGGGGGAGGTACATGAATGTGTCATTACATCTTGAATGATTGCATCATGTACTAAGTGTTCTTGCTGTTCCAAAACTGAAAAGTCAAAGCCAGCTTTGAAAGTCAAACGGCTAAAACAGAAACTGGAAAGCGAAGCTGTGGGAAACAGGAAACTGTGGAAAACAAGCAAGAGGTGGTTGGAACCGACTTGGGGGAGGAGTCCCTCCAATCCGGCGCTCCAACCAAGGCCGACTTGGGGAGGGACTCACCTCCCCTTGGCCGCCCCTCCCACCTATAAAAGGAGGGGCATGGCCTCGTCCTCTAGACACACAAGTTCCTATCCTCTAATCTCCGGTTTAGAGCCGTTTTGGTTTAGAGCTTCTAATTGCCCTAGCCTTCGGTTTAGAGCCTTATAATTGGTGTGTCTAATCCCTAGACCACTAATAGCTCTCTCTCATACTCCACCATACTCGCTCCGGCTTAAGGCGAAGCCCTGCGGGATCTCCCCTCTACTTCCGGTACCACGCCGTTGTGCTGCCAGAATCGCGAGGAGAGTGCTACAACCTCCGCTGCCTGCTGGAACAAGGGAGAGGAAGGTCTTCGTCGAGTACCGAACGTGTGACCGACTACGGAAGCGCTGCCGGAACGCAGCGTCGGAAGGATCGTCTACGCGATCTTGAGATCGGAAGTGTACGACTACATCACCCACGAGAATCTGCTCTCGTTAACCGCTTTGGAATCTTCGAGGGTAAGTTATTCCATCGACTCGTTGCTACAATCTAGTAGATAGATCTTGGCTTGTTTGTTTGTATGCGATAGAAAATTTTATTTTCCATGCTACAAACCCCTACAGTGGTATCAGAGTCGTGTCTATATGTAGATCTGTTGCACAAGTAGAACACAATGGTCATTATGGGCGTTGATGCTTTTATTGTCGATTGCTTCTTGTGTACTTTGCATCTTGCGGTATGTTGGGATGAAGCGGCCCGGGCTAACCTTACATGACATCGTTCATGAGACTTGCTCCACGCTTGACATGCAACTTGTATTGCATAAGTGGCTTTGCGGGTGCCTGTTTCTCCTAGCATAGTTAAGATCCAATTTACAACGGGTGATTGACAATACTAGTATCAATGTTGTGGTTCTTGTTCGTAAGTTAGAACGGCACTTATTGAAAGCCCCAAACCACGTAAAACATGCAAAGAAAATTAGAGGCGTCTAACTTTGTTTTGCAGGGGTGTGCTGTGATGTGATATGGCCATGATTGTGATTATATATGATGTATGCAATGTTCCTTATTGTAAGTTGGCAACCGGCAGGAGCCATATGGTTGTCTTTAATTTATGTTAAGACCCGCGTGTCTATTCAAATTAGTTGTAATAGTTGAAGCCGGTGGACGACAACCATGGAGAAGCGTCATTGACCTTGATGCAATGCCGATGATGATGGAGATCATGTTCGTGCTTGAAGATGGAGATCGGAAGCACAAAGAAGAAAGGCCATATCATATCACATATTATTTAATTGCATGTGATGTTAATCCTTTATGCATCTTGTATTGCTTAGTAGGCAGCGGTGGTGGCATTATAAGATGATCCCTCATGCACATGAATTTCAAGTCATAAAGTGTTCACCCTTAGTTAGCATTGCTAAAGCTTGTTGTTTGAAGCACCACGTGATGATCGGGTGTGTTAGATTACGCAAGTGTATACAACGTGAGCAAGCCATTTGCTCATGCGAGAAACTAAGGTTTGATCTTGTGAGCCTAGCATGTCTGAGACATGGCCTCAGGAACATGTATTACCGAAAGGTAGAGCATGAGTCATATAGTAGATATGATGAACATGTTGATTGTTCGCCATTGAAGCTATATCAACTCTCGTGATGATCGGTTTTGATGTGGTGGATTTGGTTCGTGTGATCACTAAAACGATGTGAGGGATATTGTTTTGAGTGGGAGTTCACCTAGATTAATTTAATTATTAATTAGAACTCAATTTATCATAAACCAAATCAAAGTGAATTTGCATAGTTGTTGTAGTCATTGGCATCCGTTTACCACCTTGCACTTAGTTATAATTGAGATAATAGAACTATAGAATTCTGGTTAGTTACTTTACGAACTGGTATCGTATTGAAGTGTTAATCTAAAGTTTAAAAGTCCTATTGCAAACTTTCAGTAAGTTCCGGTTACTCCATGAAGTTTAATAATTAGTATTAAATCAAGAGTAACAATTCCAAGTGTTAGTATCATGTTTGTTTCCATGATTCTTGATATTCAAAGGATTGTCTTAATATCAAGGTTATCTAGGATCTGAAAGAGTTGTTTCAGAAACCATGATGTGTGGAAGATATTGTGATATCTGAAACGAAGTTTTGGTTGCAACATGATAGAGTATAATATGGCTAAAGTCATGTTCTCATATTTGATGAGAATTTGCAAAAGGTTGGAGACACTTGTTGTCCTAATCCTCCAAAAGGTTTTGGATAGCAACATTATACTCATAATTCATCGTTATAAGCTAACATTAGCTTGATCATGGACGATTCCATGATAAGGGTGAATATTTGATGTAGGTAAAATGTTTACTACACCAAGAGATTACTAAAGAAAGGAATTTGAAAGAACACCAAATATTTGATGATGGTGATCTACTTCAAAGTGCAAGTCCAAAGACATTGGTATTTAATTATACACGCTTTGGACTATATGTCATATGTATGACTCCACTATTGATGTTGATAGATTCTTTCAAATGCAGAAAGGAAATCTTGAAAGAGAATCTCATAAATATATGGCAGAAAGGAAAAGACTAGAATTGTTCATTTTAAGTATATAGATGATATACATGTTATGGCTATATTCTTTGCTTATTAAACAATGTGGTTCTCAAGTATTTGATACTGAATTTGTTGGTGTGAATCGTCATACGAAACAACACAATTCATGAACTACAATGGCCTAAGTAACTAGCAAAAGAATATGTGATGATGTTCATCGAGAACAAATAAAGGGTTATTGTGTTGCTCGTTAAACATCAAAGCTTGCCTTCAAAGATTTGTTTTATCAAGTATTATGAGAACAAAAGGGTTGTTCAAATAATTGCCGTAATCCATAAAAGATGGATTCGCAAATCTCGTTGGAGACATCACATCCATAAAACTAGTGCTAAAGATGTCGAAAGACAAATTGATTGAAAGATCACTCAGGAAGTGACATCGCTGTTTAAATTATACTAAAAAGAAAACATGAAGAAACTCCATGTGGATGGAATTTTGGAGTCTTTTGATTTTTGATCAAATGACACTTGTGAAACTTTCCTAGAGATAATTGAAACTTCGTTCATAGGCCAAAAGGGAACGAAAGACTAGCTTATTGGAATTTGTACATATTGTTGTACAAAGTCCATTATGTGTAGTCAAGAGCGATGGATTTTAACTTCATTTGCTTTTTCCAAAATTTTGAGTGAATATATGAATATTTACTTAATAAGGATGAAGTATGAAACATTTGAAAAAGTTTAAAGACTTTCAAGATGAAGTGCAAAATCATTATAACAAGAATATAAACAGTTTATGATAAAGATCATAAAGGAAGATATTTGAGTTACAGAGTTTAGCATAATACCTAAGATTTAAGGAATCGTTCCGTGGATTTGCATTTTCCTGAAACACCATAAGATTATGGAGCATTCGAGATATGTAATTAAACCTTGTTTGACATGGTAAGATCAAAGGTATAATTCATAAAACTGCCATTATATTTTAAAGATTAAAAGCTTTAGTGATTACCGTTTTTCCACTAAAAAGAGCTCCATCATAATCCGTTGAAATAACACCATATGTTATGGTTTGGGATAAAACCCAAGTTGTCCTTTCTTAAAACATTGGTATGCTTTGCATAAGAAATATGTTTGCAACCAAAGTTGGATGAACCTGTCTTTGTATGATTATTTCGAATAACTGTTGAGTATTCCTCCATAACACCAGAGACAAAAGTATTTATCGCTTAGAACGTCAAGTTTCTTTGGGAAGGAATTTTTCGTGAAAAGAAAAGTGGGAGGACAATAGAACTTTGATAAGGTTAAAAGAACCTTAGCTATATGTGCAAAGATGCGCTTGAAAAGTGTTCCGGAGTTAGCAAACAATGCTCATGGCTCACGTACCTCAAAGGTTGTGGTCACGGAGATCCAAGTTCCTATTGAAACAAGTAGGTCGGATGAACAATCAAATACCAAGATTTGAGAGTTAAATCATTATTTGACGATAATGATCCGACTACGTGCAAAGAAGCGATGATGAGCCCTGACTCCGTCAAATGGCTTGAAGCCATAAAATCCGTGATAGTTCCATACACGAGAAATCAAGTTTTGAACTTGAAGGACCCTCGAGAAAGGTGTAAGACCTTACAGTTGTGTTTGGATCTATAAAAGAAATAGACATGGATGTTGCACATCTATGAAATAGTCGACATGTTGGGAAAGAGTTCAAAAAATGTTCAAAGGTTGACTATGACAAGATTTGATCTTTCATAGTGATAGACGGATTAATGTAGCAACCACTACATATAATTTGTTATATGGTAGTTGAATAAAAAAACAAGTTCTTCTAATAGAATTGTTACCTAGGACGTGTGCATGACACGGTCCATAGGGTTTTGTTAATTCAAAGGATGCTAAAAAGCATATGCAAACTTCAATGGTTGAAGTGAGCATCGCGGAGTTGGAATCTTCACAATGATGAAATTGTTAAAAGAGTTTAAATTCATCAGAGACGATGAAGATGCTTGCATTTGCAAGAAATTAAGTGGGAGCGCTAAGACATGTTTCTAATACATTATGTGGAAGACATATTGTTGATTGGAAATAATGTATCTTTTATTAACACATATTAAGAATTTCATCCCGATGAAAGACTTAGGCAAAACCCAAATATTTGGCATCAATAGACGCTAATATGGTTGTGCCAGAAGTACATAGACGAGATATTGAATGAGTTCAATATAGAAACTACAAGAAAGGTTCTTGTCGCACAGAAAGGATTGAAAGAGTTCAAATGTTGATGATATATTCAAGTGTATTGACATTTGGTAAAGTGAAACAAATAATCAAGTATAGATTGATACTTGATGTATGAAATCACAAAGAGTATTTATATCAATCATCTTGTGATATGTACAAATCAGATATGTCCTATGCTCTAAATGTTGTGAGCATATACGAATGATTAAAGATGATCATTGGACAATAGTAAGGATATTCTTATGATATTTTGGAAGAACTAAGAGTATAATATTTGTAGAAGTGACAAATAGATGGTTAGTTCATTGTAAAAGTACTACATTGATATTAGCTTTGTCACAAAGTACAAATTAAGTTTATCTCAATCTAAACTAAGGGTGGCACAATATAATGGAAAGTGAGTTCCATAATGGATTTGGATGAGTTCCAAAGTTAAGACATTGTGACAGATACTACAACAAAAGGCTAAGTATATGACTGCTATTTTAGCAGCAAAAGAGGGCATTTGTGTCAAGTAGTTTGTTATCAAACTAGTTGTAGTTCACAGTGGGATAATACTATGAAGATATATTGTGCGACAATATTATCAACATGTTTTAACCCCAAAGAGCTAAAGGTCACACCGAAAGACCAAATTTATACAAAGCCATCTCATTAGAGAATGAGTGATGCGTAGAGCAGCAAAGACATGCAATTACACACGGACCGGAGTGTCGATCCGGAGATCGATTGACCACTAGCAATCGTGTACATACAACACCGGAAAGCCATAGGTGTTGAATACACAAAGGTTTGAAACTAGATTATTGACTCTAGTGCAAGTGGGAGACTGTTGGAGATATGCCCAAGAGGCAATAATAAAGTGGTTAGTATCATATCTTCACACTTATGATAAATGTTTACATACCATGCTATAATTGTATTAAGGAAACATTAATACTTGTGTGATTTGTAAACTAAAATAAGAGTCCCTAGTAAAGCCTCTTATTAAACTAGCTTGTTGGTTAATATATGATCATGGTTTCGATCATGAACATAGAGATGTTATTAACAAGGATCATATCATTAGGAGAATGATGTGATGGACATACTCCTATAGATAAGCGTAGCATAAAGATCAAGTCATTTCAATAGTTCAATTGCTATATGCTTTCTGATACATAGTAACCTAATTCCTTCGACCATGAGATCATGCATATCACCTTTACCGGATGGATGCTTTGATGACATCAAACACCACACCGTAACGGGGTGGCTATAAAGGTGGCATTGAGTGTTCGGAAAGTATTGGTTGAGACACATGGATCAAGAGTGGGATTTGTCCATCCATATGACGGATAGATATACTCTGGGCCCTCTCGGTGGAATGTCATCCAATTAGCTTGCAAGCATGTGACTGGCTCACAAGGGATCACATACCACGGGAACGAGAAAAGAGTACTTATCGGTAATGAGGTTGAACTAGGTATGCGAGAGATCGAGCGATCATAACCTCGGATAAGTAAACTATCATGAGACAAAGGGAAATTGGTATCGTATGTAAGTGGTTCATTCGATCGCAAAGTAATCATAGAAATATATGGGAGCCATATGAATTTCCAGATTCCTCTATTGGTTATTGTTCGGAGAAGTGTCTCGATCATGTCCGCATAATTCACGAACCGTAGGGAGACACACTTAAGGATTGACGTTGTTTGAGTAGTTATGGTATTATGAAAGACCGAATGTTGTTCGAGTCTCGGATGGGATCCGGGATATCACGAGGTGATCCGTAATGGTCCGGATAATAAGATTCATATAAGGAAAGTCCTGTTTGAGTTCGGGAATGATTAGGTGTTTTCATCGGGAATGTTCTAGAAGGTTCGGATTGTCCAGGCACTCCGGGGAAGGGTACATGAATGTGTCATTACATATTGAATGATTGCATCATGTACTAAGTGTTCTTCTGTTCCAAAACTGAAAATTCAACTGCCGTTTGAAAGTCAAACGGCTAAAAAGCTGTGGAAAAGAAGCTGTGGGAAACAGAAACTGTGGGAAACAAGCAAGATGTGGTTGGAACCGACTTGGGGAGGAGTCCCTCAAGCCGCACGCCAATAAGGCCGACTTGGGAGGACTCCTCCCTTGGCCGCCCCTCCCACCTATAAAAGGAGGGGCATGGCCTCCTCCTCTAGACACACAAGTTCCTATCCTCTAATCTCCGGTTTAGAGCCGTTTTGGTTTAGAGCTTCTAGTTGCCCTAGCCTTCGGTTTAGAGCCTTATAATTGGTGTGTCTAATCCCTATACCACTAATAGCTCTCTCTCATACTCCACCATACTCGCTCCGGCTTAAGGCGAAGCCCTGCGGGATCTCCCCTCTACTTCCGGTACCACGCCGTTGTGCTGCCGGAATCGCGAGGAGAGTGCTACAACCTCCGCTGCCTGCTGGAACAAGGGAGAGGAAGGTCTTCGTCGAGTACCGAACGTGTGACCGACTACGGAAGCGCTGCCGGAACACAGCGCCGGAAGGATCGTCTACGCGATCTTGAGATCGGAAGTGTACGACTACATCACCCACGAGAATCTGCTCTCGTTAACCGCTTTGGAATCTTCGAGGGTAAGTTATTCCATCGACTCGTTGCTACAATCTAGTAGATAGATCTTGGATTGTTTGTTTGTATGTGATAGAAAATTTTATTTTCCATGCTACAAACCCCTACAGAAATCTGGGATCAAAGAACTCTAAACATGTGCATGAAAGATGGAGTTCTAACAATAGGACAAAGTAACTATGCATGCAACATGAAAGGCTACAAACAAAGATCATGAATAACATGCATTGAAAAAGGATTGTTTGTTTCACATACAGAAAACATAGCATAGTGGCAATCTGCTTGTCCCTCATAGAGTAGAAAATAGATGCATAGGACACCTTAAAAGTTCACAAGGGTGACTAGAAACAAGTAGCACAAGAACAAGTAATATCACAATATGCATCAATTAATAAGCTTTGGAACACTACACACAGAATGACAACTATGCTCTCTTAATGGTGCCTAAAGGTAGAAGGTGGAGACTCAATACTGGTGGAAGAAAGGCCTTTTTGTAAAGGAAGAAAGGATTGCAATTTTTAAAAAGAGCTTCCAAAAATTATGGTACTTATTAGCTTTTAGCCCTCATTGCCCCTATCATAAGCAACTTGAAGTGGTTAAGGTTAAAGTGGCAAAGGTGGAGTATATGCTTGACAAAGTATAAGTTGGCAATCTCAAGTCACTTGAATACGAGGGCCACACCTGATGCATACTCAACTTTGGGCACATGTAAGTTCTTGTCATTATAAGTATTTGCATATCATTGAGAACCGCCAACGGGGTACCCCTTGCACATGGTACAGGAGCTTTCTTATAACCAAAATGACAAGGCAAATAGACAATGAGCATCTCAGCAATATTTTTATTTACCATATGCAGAGCTTTTTATTGAGGATGCTTCATAGATAGCTCACTATGGTGATGCTACAAGTTTCCACCATGATTAGGCATGGCTTAGGCTAGAGGCCCAGGCATTTCTCTAACACAGAATACTTAATCCATGGACTTACAAGTTCCCTCTTTATTTCACACCGGTGACATCCATAGACAAAAGAACATGATATCAACTGAGTACAAAGTACAAGTGCAATGTTGAAAACGTTCCCCGTGACAGCACGGTTCTGCTAATTCCAACTTATAAGTCCAAGCATATACAATAGAGTTATCACAATGGTTCAAGTTTATTAGGGGAAAGGAATAAAGTGTGCCATCAAGTTCATGAGGGCTTTAATCACTAAGTTTTCACATAAAAATAGTTTTTAATTGGAAGATAGCTGAAAACAATAATATACTTGGAATGGTGTAACACACCATGCATAGAAGTTTATAGTGGATACTTTGGAAAAACTTGGTTTCTTGGGAATTGGAAGCATGAATAGAACTTACTCATACAAGTGGAGGCTAGCAAAAGACTAGGAGCAACCAACTAAGAGAGCATAATGGCCATAATCATGCAGAGCAACAAAGCATACTAACCAAAGCAAAGAGTGGTACTACAAGTCAAGGACTAAATGATCATAGAGGCTAATGGTGACTTGTCATAGTCATACATGGTGTAAGCATGTGCCAAGTCAACCGAAGCAAAGCATCGAAGGAGAATACCACAATACTATGCTTTTGCATGCTAAAACAACGCATAATTTCTTCAAGGCACACTAAGAAATCCCAATTGTTTGGAACAATACATGCTACAGAAATAATCACTAAGCATAATGCTAAAGCAATACCTAGCATGTCATGCTAAAGTCTAAGTCACAGTCAATACAAGCTCCTCTTGCACTTCAAGCAAGAACTTACTACTCCTTTCCAACACCAAGCAACCTTATTTGCAAAACAACACAGCGAGAACTGGGGTCAAAATTAATTTATTCAAGCAAACTAAACAACCTAAGCAAAGCAAACGAAAACTAAGACGCTCCAAGAACAACACAACTGTGCATGAAACAATAAAAAGAAAGTGTCTAGACAGACCCGAGCTTTTTATTGATGAAGAAGGGGATGCCTTGGTCATCCCCAAGATTTGACGCTTGTACCTCTTGGATATTTCTTGGGGTGACACCATGGTGGCATCCCCAAGCTCGAGATTTTGTCCATTCTTCATCTCATTGCATCATTCTCTCTCTACACCTGAAATGTTTCCTTCATACAAAACTTCACACAATCTTCATTAGCAACATTAGTTTATTCAAAAGATATTAGACCTCTGGCAAAGCTTTGGACCAACAAGACTTTTCACTAAAAACACAATCTACTGTAGAAACTCCTTCAAAAATCTCAATTCACCTAAATAGAACTCAAAAAGGAATCAATAAGAAGCAAATGCAAATAATGGCAGAAATCTATTAAAACAGACCAGCAGACAGAAAACGATTTTTTCGAACATCTTTTGTTGCTCAAATAAAAAAGAGATGAACTAACAAAAGTTAGCTAACATACTGGGGGATTTATTTGTAAATTTTGAGCTCAATCCGAGTTACATAGACTCCTCACGAATATTTTTGGTGGAGGAAAGAAATCTGTTTCGAGACAGCAACTCCCCAAATCTTACTTCCCTCTCATTAGAGGTCATCCTTGGCACAAAAAGCAAACAAAAAGGATAAGGAGAGGTCATTACTGAAGTAATAACTTCCAAGACTCAAGGAAACTCCTGGGTTATCTCCCAACAAGTACTTTTCTTTAACGCATTTAAGTTAGGCTTGATAGTTTGAGAAGATGCTCACATAAGAAATATGAATTGAAGTAAAATAGAGGATCAAGAAGAAAATTCAAAACACATTTAAGTCTAATCCTCTTCTTATGCATAGGAAATCTTATACACAAATAAATTCATGAAGAACAAAGTGACATGAATAGGAAGGTAAGACAGGAGTAACTTCAAAAATTTTAGCACAAAGAGAGGTGTTTCAATACCATCAAAACTTCTACAAACAAATTTTCCTCTCTCGTAATAATTTTCAGTAGCATCATGAATAAACTCAAAAATATAGCTATCACATGAAGCATGATTTTCATGATCTACAAACACATAATTTCTATCAAGGTCAAAAACAGTGGGATTAAAACCTTCACAGGTTTTACCCAAAGTAGATATTTCAAAAGGATCCACAGGAACATAACATTCATCCTCCTTTGGTAAGCATGGGGGGCAATCAAATAATATAAGAGGTAAAGAGTTACTCTCATTACAAGGTAGGCATGTGTAGATCCATTCTTCCTCCTTTTGTTCATCACTCTCCTCGTCTTTTTCATCTAATGAGCTTCCAGTTTCAACAATTTCTTCTTCCATAGGCTCCTGCAAGGCATTAGTCTCTTCCATTTGTGGAAAACACTTATTAAAATATTCAAGAATATAGACGTTGTCTTCCTTGTAATTATCAAAGCAAAAGTTAAGTATCTCATAAACCTCACATTCATAAGGTGCATCATCAGTATTTTCAAGCAAACTGGCAAGTTCAAATGCACCCTTGGAAGCAATAAATTCTTCAATTAGTTCCACATCATAAAAGTCATAATTTCCTTTAACATAAGAGGATATGTTAACATTATCATTATACTCACACTAAAAAGGCAGGTGTTTATACCTCCTACAGCAACAAGACTTATCAAAGCAATAAGTAACATTATAAGTAGAGCACACGTCTCTAGCAATAGTATTCAACTTATCAATTTGTTCCCATAAGTGTTTCCCTTTTTGTGACAAACGGTGTTCCTTATAATAATACTTTTGTTCTTCCGTGAACCCACCTTGCCAATAAGAACTAGTTTCAACGAAACCATCTATTGATAGAAAGCATGGCCAAGCAAGGCAATAACAGACCAGCAACTGGAGTAGGAACTAATTTTTTGTGTTTTTGAATAAAGAAAGCAAACCAAACTAAACTAATTTTTTGGGGTTTTTTGAAAAGAGGCAAACAAAACCAAGCAAAAGAAACAAATCAAACTAAAAACAAAGTAAAGAGAAAGGAAGTGAAGGACTTCCCTTGTGAAGACGTCCTTAGCCTCCCCGGCAACGGCGTCAGAAAAGCTTTGATGATGCTCGACGTGGCACTTCGTTGGTAACCCCGAGTGTAGGGTGTGAAGAGCAAGCAGCAAGTTTTCCCTCAGTTGAGACCGAGGTTATTGAACCATAAGGAGGAAGGAAACGTCACACAGGTGTTGCAAGCAACGCGGAGACCTGCACAACACAAACTCAAGACTTTGCCCCCAACGAATCAGTGAGGTTGTCAAGCTCACCGGTTTGTTGTAACAAAGGATTAAACGTATGGTGTGGAAGGTAATGGTTTGCAACAAGTAAACAAGTAATAGTGGAAGATGTATCAATGTTAAAGATTGGACCGGGGTCCATAGTTCACTAGAGGTGTTCTCCTTAGATAAACAACATAGCATGCAGGGTAAACAAATTACAGCAGGGCAATTGACAGGAACTGAGTAAGGCATAACAATGCAATTACTAGTCAGAAAGATCCTATGAGATTCAATTGGGAAATATAACAAGATACATAGACCGTCATCCAACTGCATCTATGACTAGAAGTCCACCTTCAGGTTATCATCTGAACCCCCTCCAGTATTAAGTTGCAAGCAACAGACAACTTCTTTAAGCAAAATGTGTAAGGTAAACAGTCCACCTGTTCCATGAACAAGAGACCGTTGTTTTCTCCCTAGTAGCAGCAACACATCTACAACCGAAGAGATTATTGTCACTTCCCTTGGAAACTAGAGGCATGAACCCTCTATCGAGCATAAATACCCCCTCTTGGAGTCACTAGCAACTACTTGGCCAAGATAGCTACTAACAACAGAGAGAATGCAAGATCAAAAACAACATAGACATGATAGAATCATAAAGACAAAACCATTAATCAAACCAAGATAATAATCTCAATATCCATCGGATCCCCGCAAACACAACATCCATGATTACAAATAGATTAGATCTTGATCTTGAACGGAGCTCACAAGATCTATACATGAAAGCACAAAGGAGGAGATACAACCATCTAGCTACTACATGGACCCATAGTCTAAGGTGGAACTACTCACGCATCATACCGGAGAGAAGGCCTCCGGGATGATCTCCCCTCCGGCAGGGTGCCGGGAAGAACTTCAGATCCTCCCGATCTAGGGACGATTGTGGCGGCGGCTATAGATGGTTTCGTGGATATTTGATCGGGTGCTTAGGGTTTCTGCATCGGGGGCTTATTATGGGCGAAGGGGGAGGCTAAGGCGGCGGCCAGGGGCCCCACACCCCTCCCAGGTGTGTGGTAGGGCCCACCCGTGCCTAGGGTGGGTCTGGCCGCCCTGTTCGGCCTCTCCGGATCCCCTCTGGACTTCTTGTTCCCCACGGAAAGTAATCGACTTTGACGTTTGTCCCGTCCAATTCCAAGAATATTTCTTTACTAACTTTTCTGAAACCAAAAACAGCAGAAAATAGGCATCTGGAACTGTTGCAACTTGTTAACAGGTTAGTACCAGAAAACATGTAAAAAGCACCTCAAAGTGTAGACAAGTAAATCAAAGTAGATACTAAACAAGCATGGAGCATCAAAAATTATAGATACGTTTCCGACGTATCAATGAGCATCTCAGCGATCTTTTTATTTACTATATGCATAGCCTTTTATTGAGGATGCATCATAGATAGCTCACTATGGTGATGCTGCAAGTTTCCACCATGATTAGGCATGGCTTAGGCTAGCGGCCCAGGCGTTTCTCTAACACAAGATACAAAATCCATGAACTTACAAGCTTCGTCTTTATTTCACACCGGTGACATCTATAGACAAAATAGAATGATATCAACTAAGTACAAAGTACAAGTGCAATGTTGAAAATGTTCCCCATGACAGCATGGTTCTGCTAATTCCAACATATAAGTTCAAGCATAAACAACATAAACGACACAATTGTTCAAGTTGATTAGGGGCAAAGCATATAAAGTGTGCCATCAAGTTTGTGAGGGCTTTAATCACTAAGTTTTCACATAACAAAATAGTTTTTAATTGGAAGATAGCGGAAAACAAGAATATACTTGGAATGGTGTAACACACCATGCATAGGAGTTTATAGTGGACAGTTTGGAATAACTTGGTTTCTTGGGAGTTGTAAGCATGAGTAGATCTTACTCATACAAGTGGAGGCTAGCAAAATACTGGAAGCAACCAACTAAGAGAGCATAATGGCCATAATCATGCTGAGCAACAAAGCATTACTAATCAAAGCATAGAGTGATACTACAAGTCAAGTACTAAATGATCATAGAGGCTATGGTGACTTGTCATAGTCATAACATGGTGTGAGCATGTGCCAAGTCAACCCAAACTAAGCATCAAAGGAGAATACCACAATACTATGCTTTTGCATGCTAAAACAACGCATAATTTCTTCAAGGCATACTAAGCAATCCCAATTGTTTGGAACAAGACATGCTACAACAATATTCACTAAGCATAAAGTCAAAACAACACCTAGCATGTCATGCTAAAGTCTAAGTCACAGTCAATGCAAGATCCTCTTGCACTTACAAGCAAGAACTTCTGCGGTGACCCAGCATACCACTGCATGATGTAGTATACTATAGTCGTTGACATAACACCAATGAAACACCGTTCACTAGTATTACATCCCTCAGAATGGCACAATAGAAACACAGCGGGTCCAATACATGGCTAAATGTTACAACTCGCTCTTTACACAAGATCTAGAGAACACTCTAGGTTAAAGAGAGAAAGAACTTCTTATGGAAGAATCAAAGATAAATAACGCAAAAATTATTATACTATTAAAACTAGTATTTTAACTAAGGATTGGAATTGCTGATATTGCAACGCACTACAGAATTAGGTTCTTTGGCTAGACATTGTATTTCAATCTAATCAGCAACTTCGTCTTCACTTGAGTTGATGTATATGTTGACTTCCTTGACTTCATTGAAGAACTTTAGCTTTGCATGATAAGTCCTAGAGCATAACTTGATGTGGTTGTTGTCTATTCCGGCTTTAGAATCTAGCAAGGGTTAAGAAGATACTTTGAGTACGAGTGTACTCAGCAAATTCACCAGAAAAGGAGTGTTTGATGCACTATAACTACAGCCATAGACCGTACATCGTAGGAAATGCAAGTTTTCATAAACATTTCTTCAAAGGTTGCTTTTATCTGAAAGCTATGTCCGTCAGCCTTCACGGGTTTACCAGAACATTCATGGAGTTCCTTTCCCGCCGCGTTCGCAGCTCCTTCCCGGAATAGGGAGTAACAAGTTACAGTTCTTACACTCTGCAGAGGTGCGTTACTTTACCCATGAGAGATCAACTCTTCGTTGCACAACTGGGCAACTTATTCCCATCCACAATTCCATGATGTGGGGCCCAGAAGATGATCCAAGCCAATCACTGTCCCCTTCGCGACCTCGCATGCCTCCTTGGTGTACAACATGCCCACATATTGGATTACGGCAATGGTTTGTACAAACCATAAGATGTCAGAACTATCGTGGGACGTTGAGGGTTCCCACCCATATGTTGCATATCCTCTACGAATTACCAATTAATATGCACGCTATGAGGATAACAGCCACGAACTGCACATCCGGCTTCATGCGAGAGGAAGAAGATACAGCTGACTTCTCCGTCCCATTTCAAATCTCATGGTCAACGCGTAATATACGGCGCAAGAATCACTGGTGACATTGGTTGTTAAGTCCTAGGTGATATAGTTCTGAACAGTGGTATTCCAACTGTCAAATTTAATAGATTAGCTGATCACCCTGGATCAGTAACCAATAGTTCACATTATTATCAAAAATTGTGTTTTAAGACCTTTTCAAATGCAGGTGATAACAACACTGGATTTGTAAAATACTTAATAGAAAATAAACAAAGGACACAAGCAAGTGTGAACTTGCCTTTTGTGATTGCAAGATTATGCACTCACTGTCTTTGAGTCAGTATAAGATCCAAAATCTGAAATCAACATCATTGGTCCGCTAAGGACTAATGTTTAAAGAAGCAATATGTGTTTATGCATAAGTAATGTGATGCACGTTCTAAACGCAAATCCCGGGGATAACGTTGTCCTAGGGTTTGGATTCCGGAAATGGTTACTTTGGAATGTGTGGTCCTTTTAGATCAGTTTCACATTTGTGCTTCTACTAGAGCTTATAAGTAGTTGTGAGCAACACGTATGTATCAATACAATATATACTTATGAAATACTAGTCAAAATTGCTTATATAAGCTTTCTTGTTTGAAGTGGCAAAAAGAATAACCTTCGAAGAAAAGGTTTCTCTTCTAAGGTCTAAACAAGCTTTGTGGTTAGTTGAGTTGGGTAGCTGTTATTTATGTTTGCTCGAATGGTTTGGGTTTGATATGTTTTTATAACTTAACTACTTCAGACCAAAGTTAACTATAAAACATATAGTAATGTTTATTGTATTATATTTATATTCTTGGAGACTAAAGTTAACTTTAAAATATAGATAATTTTGAAAGTATAATACTTATAACATTTGTATCTTGTGTATCTGGAATATTTCCTTTAGGTTACTTAAGATTGGTTATCCTTTTACTTGGTGTAGTGGTTTCTTGATTCTATAATGGAGTAGTATCATTTACCTTTTATAGATGAGTGAGTATAGTTTATAAACCAAGATATATTGTTACTTAACTACTTTTGAACTTTCTATAGTATTGTGGTAGTTTTCGTAATTTGGTAGTTAACATAGATGGAAAGGATTTGGTGTATTTATAAGTTGTTCTTTAAGGTTAATTTTATAAGTTGAAATCTTTTTAGAATATAATCCTTACTTAAAGTAGAAGATAATTTAATACTCAGGTACTTGTAATGTTTTAAACCATTATGGCTTATATTATTAATACAAAAGAATAATACTATGTATTAAATTTAATTGGTTAATTTTAGAAATATTAATAAGTTTTATTTATCCTTATATGAATTTTTAATGAAGTAAATAAGTTTAAATTTGAGTTATTAAAATATTTAAATTTTTATTTAACTCAAAAGGAGATTATTAGATTTTTAACATGTAGATATTATTTTTGTGATCATTTTGGTATACTATATTCATTTTTGTGACTTATAAATAATAAGATATGATTTTTTACAATTCTTATTGCTTTATAATTACTTAATAAATAATAATTATTTACTTAAGTGTAATAATAATACATGATTATAGTTTTAAATTATAATTCTTATTTTTCTAAGATTTTTGGTATTATATTTATATTTTTAACATTTACTATTATTAAAATATGAATTATCAAAGTTTTATTACTTATAAAACCTTTATAAAATAATATTTATTTAAATATCATCATAATAATATTTGATAATAAGTTTAAGTTGTAGATTTTATTTTTCTACAAATTTTAATATATTATATATGTTTTTCTAAATTGTAAATCAAAAGTTATTAATTAAACAAGGTTTAATCATTTATTTGTTTTCTGGAATATCAATAATTGAGTTTATAACATTTTATTATTTCTTAAACAGGAAATACTTTTTACACCGCACTCAAAGCTAGCCTCAGTCACTGACCCGTGGGCCATTGTCCATATCAGCTCTCAGGTTTAGAAAATGTACTTGTTACTGGCCCTCTCTCTACTCTCAGTCGATGACACATGGGCCCAAGGCCATGTAATCAGCCACGCGAGACAAAGACCAGTCAAACTAGCTGACGTGGTTCAATCCTAAGGTGGTCATGACGTCACTCGAGTTGATCCTCACTGGTTGAGGATCAATCAATCGATCTGGTGCATGCGCGGGGCTGTGGCTAGGTTCGTTGGACAGAGGAGATCGAGGCGACCCTATTGGTGGTGGCGCCGCTATCTAATGCTCATCGGAGGGCAACCGGCGACGATCTTCTACAGGAGCCAGCGGCGGTGCTCAACTAAACTAGATCTACGGTGAGATTTAGCAAGCGAAATTAGGGTCCAGAGATGCGTAAACTTACCCTGATGACGATAGAGCGGTCGAGGAGGCTTGGGCAGGCGTGACGACGGCGAATCGATGGTAATGGCCACGGCGGCCAAGGAAAAGGAATGCTCGATTTCACATGGTTCTCGGTGAGCGGGCCTCTGTGCTTGGTCTTAGGTGGTTCAGTCCACGACGGCACGTCTAATGGTGGCTATCACGAGACGAGGGGTGGTCGGAGTTAGCCGGAACGATGAACTCCGACGAACTGGGTTCTCAGGTGAGGAAGATAAATGAGTCTGGAGAGCGAGATTGAGGATGAGGACGATCAGGGTGTCGCGGTGACCTCCTTATCCTCTCCTGGCGACGGCGGTGTTGATCTTGGCGCAAAGACGACGATGACGGCATCGAGCGACGGAGAGCTTCTCCAGCGAGCTGTCTGTGTGCGTGAGGATGACGACGACATGTTGTTTTGCGGATAACCCCCTAGCGTTTCTTTCTTCTCAACCCGCAGTCCTTCTCTGGCCCCACTTTTCAGTCATAGAAGAGAAAGAACTAGGCTGGTTACTGTGCTGTTGTGGGCTACACATGGGCGTCAGATAAAAAAAGAGATGTTGGGCCACGGCCAGGTAATGTTTTTATTTGTTTTACATTTTTCTATTTTCTGTTTTCCTTTTCAGATTTGAATTTGATTTATAGTTTGAACTCTTCTTTGTAGGATTTATTTGTTGGATATTTGTAGTAATACTAAAATAGATTAAATATCATGTGTGAACTTTTATTATATAATCCTTTTATTTTTCTTTTATTTTCTCTATATGAACTCCTTTTAATAATTTGTAGAAACTTTTCTTATTATTTTTCTCTCCTCTTTTAGTTATGGATTTCTGGAATGATGTATTCTTATTTGTTTATAAGACTTGACTCTAGTTGGATCAGAGTTTGAATAAAAAAATTTATATGTATAATGATCCTATATCATTATTTGTTGCATGAAATATGAAAGAAATTAATATGGTTCTTACTACTTCCACTAATTTGTAAAATGGCAATTATATCTATTCTTTTATGATAAACAAGGAAGTTTAGGATTTTGGATTATGATTATTTACCCTAGGGTTTAGGGTTTTTAATATACTTAGACTCCTATATGGATGGGGTTAAAGATTCCATAACTAAGCATATTGTTTTCTGTTTGGGATATTTGATGACATCACTTTTATAATAGAAAGTTATATCTAGAGTGTTTTATAGAAAGAAATTAGTAAATATACTCTTAAGCACATTCAATTATGATGGTTGGAATTGTCAGAGATGTGCTTATGTGATTTGCTCTTGAAAAATATTTCTATAAAGTGATATGAATATAAGATGATAGATCAATCACATGAAATGGATATTATATTTGGCTTAAGATTTAAAGTTGGTTGTTTACCAATAATTACTATCTTCCATAATTCATAATTCTAGACTTCTTATTAAAGAATTCCTTTCCTAGATATACTACCTTTTTCTATCTATCATCATGATCAACATGATGAGGTTTACTTCATAGTACTATTCTCATTCACTGATTAACCTTCTAAACTCATGGATGAATCAAATGAGTTTGATACTAAAATATTTCATAACTTCCACATATCCTTGCTTGATTGCACCTACTACTCTACTGTTGATAGCCTTCCATCCAACAAATAGTTCCTTCAAACTCCACTCATAATCTTCCTCAATCATTCATTAATAATGTATCTCTATTAGTTGTATGCATCCAACTACCTTTCTCTAAAGTTGACTATCCTTAAAGATGAATAACACCACTTCTATGACTCTATGCTATACTAGCTTTAGTTGAATAATATCATCCTATATTCACTTTACTTCAACCCTAAATTATATTTATGTGGCTTGCAATGACTACTCTAGGATAACTTATCTCTTCTAGGGTTCCCATCATGTTCTACCCACCAGTATTACTTATACTAAATATAAGCATTCAACATTGGTGGCTAAATCATCACCATTATAATCCTTTAATCATGTATTGCTTAAGTTCTTAGTTGGCTAAGTAAGACTTTATCAATCCTACTTTTCCACTATCTTGAAATTATCTTCTTAGTATCTCATATTAGAAACTTATCGCAGTTAACTTGATGATCTACTTCAATTCCATCAAGTTAAGAGAAGCTTCAATCAATTTGACAAGTTCTGTTTTAAAAGAGCGAAAATTATTCGGATTTTCTATGCATGGATGCAATGCACACATCTGGGTTCAGCTTATTTCTAAGCTCTAATGATGGGATGTTACAACTTCCTACTCCTTTCCAACACCAAGCAACTTATTTGCAAAACAACAAAGCGAGAACGGGGGTCCAAACCACATTATTCAAGCAAACTAAACAACCTAAGCAAAGCAAACGAAAACTAAGACGCTCCAAGAACAATACAACTATGCATGAAACAATAAAAACGAAGTGTCTAGACAGACCTGAGCTTTTTATTGATGAAGAAGGGGATTCCTTGGGCATCCCCAAGCTTTGACGCTTGTACCTCTTGGATATTTATTGGGGTGACACCATGGTGGCATCCCCAAGCTTGAGCTTTTGTCCATTCTTCATCTTGTTACGTCATTCTCTCTGTACACCTGAAAATTTTCCTTCATACAAAATTTCACACAATCTTCATTAGCAACATTAGTGTATTCAAACGATATTAGACCTATGGCAAAGCTTTGGAACAGCAAGTATTTTCACTAAAAACACAAGCTACTGTAGTAACTCCTTCAAAAATCTCAATTCCCCAAAAGAGAACTCAAAAAGGAATCAATAAGAAGCAAATGCAAATAATGGCAGAAATCTGTCAAAACATACCAGCAAACAGAAAATGATTTTTTCGAAAATCTTGTGTTGCTCAAATCAAAAAGTATTGAACTAACTAAAGCTAGCTAACATACTGGGGGGTTTAATTGTAAATTTGAGATCAATCCGAGTTATAGAGACTCCTCACAAATTTTTTTTGTGGAGGACAGAAATCTGTTTTGGGACAGCAACTCCCCAAATCTTACTTCCCTCTCATTAGAGGTCATTCTTGGCACAAAAATCAAACAAAAAGGA
The DNA here is from genome assembly GCA_030063025.1 of Avena longiglumis. Classification (NCBI taxonomy): domain Eukaryota; kingdom Viridiplantae; phylum Streptophyta; class Magnoliopsida; order Poales; family Poaceae; genus Avena; species Avena longiglumis. The sequence goes on along the minus strand of CP125974.1, from coordinate 444,978,004 downwards.
TAAGTAGAGGTCATTACTGAAGTAATAACTTCCAAGACTCAAGAAAACTCTTGGGTTATCTCCCAACAAGTACTTTTCTTTAATGACTTTAAGTTAGGCACAAGAAGCAAGAAGAAACAAGTTTTTTCAAATGATGAAGCAACCTTCTTGTTCTTTCCTTTCTTACCTTTCTTATTTTATTTAGGGAAAATATCGTTGCTCACTGGAGGAGCAAAATGCATAATGCCTTTTACCACATCTATTACTGCTCCAAGGTGTTTTAGTAGGGATCTTCCAAGTGTAATATGTCCTTTGCCTACACATTCAATAACAAGATAATCAGTAGTCACCATTTTCCCTGAGATTTTTGTAAACACACCTTCAGCTATTCCAATGGGTAATAGAGTGGCATTGTTAGTAAGAGAGATTTCCTCTCCTCCTTCAGTAAGCCCCCAAAGACTCAAGGAATCATAGATATCTTTAGGCATGAGGAAAAATTCAGACATGATATCACAGCGAGCATCAAAAACTGTAGTGTTTATTGAGACTTTGATTGTGGGAAACCACTTTGAAGGCTTAGAGTTTATGGGAACATAATCATGGTAAGCCCTAAGCGTGTGATAGCAACTATTCGTAGCAGCAATAGTAGTCTCAAGAGGGTTCAACCTAGCAAAAAAATTGTGAAAGAGGAATCAGACTTGCCAGGTGTATTATAAATTACAATCCACCTCTTTATGGCATCAAAATCTTCATCCTCAGTACATTGAAAAATATCTTTATCAACCACAACATCCAAAGCATATCTATAACGAAGAGCAATACCGTGGTAGAAACTATTGATTACCATGCTAAGACTCATCTTCGGCTCATTTTCCCTTTGTAAAGCAGTGATTCTATACCAAGCTTCTTTAAAACTCTCTTCACTTTTTTGCTTAAAAGTAAAGATCTCTTCTAAAGGTGTAATAGAGATTGGCTCCAAACCAGACATGGTAGCAACTAGGGTAGGAACTATTTTTTTTGTGTTTTTGAATAAAGCAAGCAAACCAAGCTAGACTAATTTTTTTGGGTTTTTTGAAAAGTGGCAAACAAAACCAAGCAAAAGAAACAAAGCAAACTAAAAACAAATTAAAAAGAAAGGAAGTGAAGGACTCCCATTGTGAAGACGTCCTTAGCCTCCCCGACAACGGCACCAGAAAAGCTAATTGATGCGCTTGACGGGGAGGAAAAGGTTGAAGTTGTTCTATATATGTCCCCGGCAACGGCGCTAGAAAAACTTGTGATGGCTAGCACGGTTTGACGTGGAGCCTGTTGGGAACCCCAAGAGCAAGGTGTGAAGTAGCACAGCAGCAAGTCTTCCCTCAGTAAGAAACTGAGGTTATCTAACCAGTAGGAGGAAGGAAACGTCACACAGTTGTTGCTAGCAACACGGATACCTGCACAACACAAACTCAAGACTTTGACCCAACTAACAGTGAGGTTGTCAATCTCACCGGTTGCTATAACAAAGGATTAAACATATGGTGTGGAAGGTAATGGTTTGCATCAAGTAAACAAGTAACAGTGGAAGATGTATCAATGGTAAAGATTGGACCGGGGTCCATCATTCACTAGAGGTGCTCTCCTTAGATAAACAACATGGCATGAAGGGTAAACAAATTACAGCAGGGCAATTGACAGGAACTGAGCATGGTATAACAATGCAATACTAGTCAGAAAGATCCTATGAGATTCGATTGGGAAATACAACAAGATACATAGACCGCCATCCAACTGCATCTATGACTAGAAGTCCACCTTCAGGTTATCATCCGAACTCCCTCCAGTTAAGTTGCAAGCAACAAACAACTGCTTTAAGCAAAGTGTGTAAGGTAAACAGTCCACATGTTCCATGAACAAGAGACCGTTGTTTTCTCCCTAGTAGCAACAACACATCTACAACCGAAGAGATTTATGTCACTTCCCTTAGAAACTAGAGGCATGAACCCACCATCGAGCATAAATACCCCCTCTTGGAGTCACTAGCAACTACTTGGCCAAGATAGCTACTAACAACGGAGAGCATGTAAGATCACAAACAACACAGACATGATAGAATCATAAAGACAAAACCATTAATCAATCCAACATAATAATCTCAATATCCATCAGATCTCCACAAACACAACATGCATGATTACAAATAGATTAGATCTTGATCATGAACGGAGCTCACAAGATCTATACATGAAAGCACAAGGAGGAGATACAACCATCTAGCTACTACATGGACCCATAGTCCAAGGTGGAACTACTCACGCATCATACCGGAGAGAAGGCCTGCGGGATGATCTCCCCTCCGGCAGGGTGCCGGGAAGAACTTCAGATCCCCCCGATCTAGGGACGACGGTGGCGGCGGATATAGAAGGTTTCGTGGAATATTGACCGGGTACTTAGGGTTTCTGCATCGGGGGCTTCTTATAGGCAAAGAGGAAGGCCGAGGGGGTTCCCGAGGCGGCTGCACCCCCTCCCAGGCGCGGGGTGGGCCCACCCACGCGGCCAGGGGTGTGGCCCCCTCAAGGCCCTCCTCCATCTCTCCTCTGGACTTCGTGTTCTGTAACTACCTCGGTGAATTACGCTCCTAGTTACAAGCCTGGACGAGCGAAAATGGTTAAAATAGTACGGTGGGGCCCAAATGCCACTCACAGGTAGACCTTTCGGCCGTCCTAACCATTTCCAAACATCGGGACAAGAACGGGCGGCGTGTCGGCGAAGGGATCAACTACATACACAAATGAGTATGTATGCAAGCCACCATACAACAGTCCTCAGAGCCATTCAATCTAAAAGAAATAGAAATATTGCAACGCCATACGGCAAGATCCAAATATCCTAGATAGATATATAGTTTAGGATATCTCCTCATACATCAAACATCAGAGTATCAGGCGGAAGCGGAAAACAAGATCCGAGTACGGATAAGAAGCAAATCGGCATAAGATGCCCCATAAATAAACACATCCCGCCCACAGATCTCACGGATCCCCGTTCCCGGAATCTCTACACCGAATGATCGTTGTCCACATCGTCCGTCTCCTCCACCCAGTATCCATCTTGTGAGTGTACCTGTTCATCTGAATCAAATAATTTATCGTGTGAGACCCTAGGGGTACTCAGCAAGTCTTTATGCCTCTAAAGGGACACAACCGGGTGACGCAATTGCAGCAAAAGATAATACCTAACAATTCTATAGATACTGCTAACCATCCGCCTAACCAAAGATAGGCGGATGTCCGTGAATTAATAACAATGCTTATAACGATAATATCAATGATCCATCCTCCTCCTCGCTACACCAACGAGGAAGCGGTTAACAACCCCATCCGTTGGCAGTTTTATTATCCATTCCATGAGTGTTGCACTATTAACTAGTGAGTTACTTAGTCAAATTAAAAGCGGTACTTTAGTTATACTTGTCTATGATCGAGAAACTGTGCTCCAAGTCGTCCATAACCGCGGACACGACTTTCAGAAAGTTTTACCCTGTAGGGGTGCACAAATAGAAACACACACTCGATCAACCTCGGAAAAACCAAATCAAAACCCAACGAGGCATTCACGACAAAGCGATAACAGGATTTAGAAATATTTCAGGGGGCCACCCCATTAAGCTACCCGCAACGAAGTTGGCCGGCTCCGAGACGGACTCAAGGTTTGTGTGGACGGCTGTAAACGACTGGGAACCCGAAAGTGTGACTAGGCTTGTCGATACAGCGAAAACGTGTCACGATCCTAAACAGTACAGTTGCTCCTCGCACAATCGTAAATAAAGCAGTAAAGCATGGCATAAGTACAGGATAGTAATAAAGCCCCAAACTACTTGTGGCCCCAAGAAATAAGAATGAATCAAGATCCGCCTGGGGGTCCCATAAGCCTCCGGATGTGGATAGCGAATATTCAAGGAAAAGGAATCAAGTACTCGGGGTCCCACGGACACAAGTGAGCATGAAAACCAAATAGCAGATATTGCTCACGGTGCCACTTTCATTAGTTATCCCATACTACTCAAAGTTAAGTTGTTTAGGTACCTCGTTATCCATCGACACTCACATACCCTACACATCTTGTTCTGACCCGCATGGCTCAAACAACTCCTAGTAATGGCTCATGGGATGGAGGAACAAGCTTGGTGGGGTTTAAAAGTAAAGGCTATGCAAGATTGGGATTGCTTTAATGCAATCACGACTCAATGATGCAAGAATAAGATAGAGGCAATAGGTACTATATGTATGCGAGCATGTGGTAGTGCTTGCCTGGCAGCTCAATTGAAGCGAGAGAAGGATCTGGGTAGTGCTCCTGGGTTTCTTGATATATCCCCTGCTCAGCGTCTATTCGAAGAAGAACCAAACAAATAAGGGCCAACATAAATAAAGTGCACAAGCATATGAATTAAGTGCGACAAGCAAACAATCATGCCATGATGAATGATGCACAATTTGCATGGCAATAAAGTAGCATGGCATGGGTGAGGTGTGGAATACAAGAAATAAAGCATTTTATGGGGTTTTAATCATATTTTATACTCAAATTAGTTGCTGTATTCTTTATATTTATATGATGCATGCTGCAATTCAGAACATGGAATGCATAAACAGAAAGGTCTCGTCGAGCTAATCATTTTAGACATATTATTTGTCAAATTTGGGGTTATAAAACAAAAGTTATTAATTAATTAAGGAAAAGGGCATTTTATTGTAATTTTGATCAACTCGAAAAATTAAAGTGTCCAAAATATATTTTGAAGGCCATATTTGAAATCCTCACATTTTTCTGATCTCAAAACATATATTACATGTTTAATTTGGAATTATATTTCAAAAGTTATTTAAAAACAGATTTGAATTTGAAATTTAAACATTTACTGAAAACATTTTTATTTAACAGAAATTTGCCAGGACTTCTTACACCCAGGTGAATTGGACCCAAGCCAGCGACGGTGGGCCATCACTGTGACAGGCACACGCCTGTGGAAAGCTGCCACCGTGGCTCTGGCTAGCCCACACCACGGATGACAAGGGCCCAGTGGTTGCGGGCCCACGTGATGAGAGGAGGGTCGCCACGCGGCTCGGTGAGGAGTGCGGTTACGGCCGAGGAAAAGAGGGCTTTTCTGCAAAACGCTAGGGCGACTGACATGCGGGGTAGGCTGGACCGCGGGTTCAAGCGGAAAAGGCGAGGCTCAAGCGCAAAAGGACACGCCATGGATCTTCTCTCGCGACGATCGGTGCTCGCAATGGCTCGGCGCACGGGGATCGAACCCGCGACGCGGGGCGCGCACAGAGAAGCGGTACCAGTGCGGTGGCTTCGAGTGGTGAGCGGAAGGCGGGATGAGCTAGCTAGCTGTGGCGTAACGAGGGAACGACGCCACCGAGGCCGTTCGACGATTTGACCGCGAGCACAGGCGGCAATGGCGGATTATGTCGAGGAGGAGAAAGGCTCACCGCGAATTCGTCGGAGGGCTTGGATCGGGCGAGGCGAGGCGGCGACGCAGACGCGCCGGAGCTAGGGTTTCGTCGGCATCGCAGCTGCAGCAGGTCGGGCTCCTCCTCTGGCGGCGTGGATGGGCGATCAGGTGGATGTCTCGGTCTTCCTCGACACTGACGCCGTGCCCGCCTGCAGTGTAGCCGAGAGGAGGCCGACGGAAGGTTGGTGATCGGTGGTGGAGGTGGGCTGCAGGGAAGGTGGGAAGAAGGAGTAGCAAGGCTAGGCCCTGGGGGATCTGGCGTCGACAGGCAGAGAGGGGGAGTAGATAGGAACGGGGAGAGGGGTAGATGGCGTGGTGGAGGGGAAAGGTGGCGTCGGCCACTTTTTCTCCTCCTACTTCACGTGCTAGGCAGGCTCGGCCTGGGGGGTCCAGGGGAGTGCAGGGCAGGTAGGGCTCGGGTGTGGGGTCGGCCTGGCAGGGGTAGGGAGAGAGAGAGAGGGAGGGGTTGGCATGGAGCTAGGGTTGGATGGAGGGGGTAGATAGCTAGGGTAGGAGGGAGTGGCTCGGGTTAGGGTTAGAGAGAGGTGGTATGGTAGATGGTGATAGAGGTGTAGGTGATTAGGGTTAGGGTTTGGATAGAGAGGAGGGATTAGAGAGAGAGAGAGATGTGGTGGTAGCTATGGTTTGAAACATGACCAAAACAAGAGGTGGCAAAAGAGAGGAGAGAGGGATAGGGAGAGGGATTAGGGTTTTTAGAGATAAAGGTGGAAAGGCCCACACATGGCTTGCATGGATGGGGGATGGTGTAGGGTTTTGACATGAACCAAACAAGATCAAGCATGAAGAGGAGTAGAGAGAGGGATGGGAGATGATCCACTCAAAGATTCAAATAAAAACCCAAAAGACTAGAATGTGGTGGTACTTGCATGGCCCATGCAAAACAATTAATGCCATGCTTATTCTTGTGAAAACAATAATATTTACATGGCATTATTCCTATGCATTCCCAAAAGTGGAATTAAGCCAAGCAAAAGAATTTAAAGGAAAGTTCCAGATGGAGTAGATGGATATGATCACATTTGATTATAATTGGGACTTGCTAGTGTGTATATTCCACTAGATGTTTAATAGTCCCAAAAATATCCCAACATGAGCATAAATCCATGATAATCCATATGAAAGCTAGGAAAAAGGAGCACTACTCATAATGCATGCAGAGGTGGCTCCACATATCAATAATGTGAAAACACCATGATGCTAAGATGAGAGCATGTGGAAATAGAATTGGATCCATCCCAGCCCACAGGAGCTAGAGGTAAAACCCAATAAAGTGCAAAGCTCATATTTAGTTGGATGGTGGGATTATAAGGTGGTTACAGAGAAGGTGGTGGAGTGGAATAAAAGATTTGCCCCCAACTCAACTTGGGCATTAAACAATATATCAATAACCGAATACAATATCAAGAGGAAAATACACTTTACAATGCATATGAGAGAAGAACCAAACCAAAAAGGGTTTTATATGATGCTCAAATGCAAGGTGGCATGATGACATGAGCATGATATAATTATGATGCAACAATTATATGTAGGAAGTAGCATTTATATAGACTAGGCTAGTAGCATTGCAATTGTTAGACAATTGGGATGCTACAACTCTCCCCCACTAAACAAGAATCTCGCCCCGAGATTCCTAGGAAAAAGAAAACAACACAAGGAGAGGCGGGTGTTCGAACGAAGGTGACCCTCACGTTCCCAAGTTGATGAACAACGGAATGGTGCGACCACTACACCTTGCAAAACTTGCTAGACTTGTTGCGAGTCTTGCGTTTTGCTTGAGAAACAACGGGTTAGAAGAGTTGAAGGATTGTCGTGAGACAAGAAGGATAGGATGGGCATAGCTCCGGTTTTCCCAAGAATCATGATAAAAGAATATAACCACTTGTGAAAGAAAAGGAGAAGATGATGTATCATGGATAAAGAAAGACACACCGTTAAGATTAAAGATTTACCGATACGAGAGAGGATGAATCTTTGTCTCGCCGGAAGAAAGGAGCTAGATTTAAGAGGTTTTGAACCACTATTACAATAGCATCGTATCTTCTCTCGGATTTGAGAAAAGAAGTTCGGAAACAATATTGCCTTCAAACAATAGAGTCCCTTGATAACAACAGAAAGATTTAGTTAGACATCGTCGGATTAGATTCTTGTTGCGCCGGTGAGAACCAAGGATCGCGCAATTGAGGTGCGCGGATATAACTTCCAGAGACGGATGTGAAGCCAGATCATGGTGGAATCCCGAGAAGCAAAGAATATGGAGGATCTGGAGTTTATTGTAGAGATACTTATTGCTTTCTTTAGCCTTGAGGCTAACGCAATAGATTTTGTGATGGCCTCAACCATAATTGGCTTGACCACAGAAAAAGAATTGATGAAACAAAGAGAGAGATAGTTTCCTTTAATCTTGTTTGGGGATATCGAGCATCGGTAGAAAGACGAGGATAGAAAAAGGTTTGCGTTTGTTTCCACCAGATAATTGAGGATTTTGCTCCGTGTAGAAATGGTGAGATCACCAACAAGAGATTATTGATTACTTTCTTCGAGAGAGCACTCCGGAAAAACAAGGACGGAAGTAAAAGTATCGAGGGATAAAGGCCACTTCTAACTTCCGTGGAATGAGTGAAATCACATTAATTCACCAATTCAATGTACAAGAGCGAATGATAAGAGTAGTGGTATGGTAGCTACTCCATCCGCACTCAAAGCATTACTCCGCACATGAATAAGAAAATCATGCAACCCAACTACCGAAACAGACTGAAGGTGTTGGCAAAAACTCATAGAACTCCGTTAGAAAACAAGGATAGATGCAAACGATTCGCCGGATTCATAGATAGATAAAGATGATGATGTTGTCGTCATGTCGGAAGTACCAAGCCACCGGAAAGATATAAAGGAAGATCACGGAGACAACTGCAAAATTTCATAGATATAGAAAAAGATAGCACCACTTGAACCAAAGGAATACAATATCTGGAAGGTCTTCATGGCCTCCGGTGGATTGAGCATAGACGATAGAGCGAGAGGGTTTCAAGAGATTACTTAACGAGATTGAGGTGAAAGAACTCCATGTTCTTCTTGAAATGATTGAGAGAGATTTAGCAGCCTTGAGGAAATCTTCAGCGGAACGACGATGATAACTTGCCAACAAGGAACAACTCCGGATTGGTTGAAGATGGAGGATGGAATTAACAATGGACTTGCTGATTCCAGAGTTGAAGTAATGTATTTAGCAGAAGGACGTGGTCGAGATATGTGACTTCAAAAAAGTCAGAATTCTAACTCTGAGACTTTGCACACAGGCAGTGCTCACGAAGCTCGAGAGAAAGAGACACAGATGATCTTCCATGTCCTTCCATAGATATCGAATAGGCAAGCATATTATCAACATATACCACCATGGATTAACAAGATATTCCCAGAATACCACAGAGGCGGGAGAACGAACAAATGCTCGAAACACTTTCTGAGCTCAACGCTCTTTGACAGATCAACGTTACGAGTAAGGATTCCTGTTGAAGAAGATGCGCTGACAGAATAGGTTAACTGGTCCTTCGGAAGAAAAAGAGATGTCACCTGGTTCACATTGTCGATCGGATCACCGGTTACAAAGATAAAGAGATCTTGGATAAGAACCGATGATAGCTCATACCTTAAGCAAAGCTATCAGAGACGAAAAGATGCAATTCCCTCGTATCCAGGAGAATTGTGCAGATATGGGGTTCAAAAGGATGTGCAGCATGATGGACAGATGATAGACCGCCGTAGTGCTTGGAGAAACTCTGGATTGCCAAAGATGCTTGAATATGCATAGATATGATCGCGGTGTACTCAAAATCATAGGAGATAACTGTCACCATTTGGAGGATATTGGTGATTGCATTTTCCATATTCCACTCAAGATAAGTGTCATATAGCTATGCCGAGAACCAAATTACAATCACCAGCATCGGATTGACACATGTTATGTAATTAGCCCAAGAGAATTGGAGATGAAATGAAACTCTAGGATTAAGCGCCGGTGACAAAAGAATGAGTTAGAATGGACATGCTGATAAAAGGGAGATAGATAATGTTTCACACACGACTGAAAAGGGGTGTGGAAGCACAGATGTATCAAAGAAAAAAATTCCGCATTTTCGGCATTAAAATACCAATAGATGCGCAAAATCACTTATCAGGTAGAGATTAGCAACTGATGGTCTCACAGAATGTGGAGTTTCTAGAAGGAAGGACACCCTTAAGAACATGGCACCGGTTAACAAGGAGTCAGATAGCTCGCGCCGGTTTTCAAAATCCTGTCAGTATGGAATGTACTAATAGTTGATAACCAAAGGCAGATAAAGATAACATGTTGGATGCAACAGATAGACAAGGAATTACACCCACACACACACACTTATGGTACTACAGAACCCAGAACACGTGAATCCTAGTTTGAATTTTAAGAAGAGGATTGAAAACGTTACACTTCCTTACCAGAAAAGGGTGGTGGGTGGGTAAGAAGAAAAGTGGAAGCAGTCCTACTCTCACGTTTTGTTTTTCCCTAGTATACATAGCTACCAAAAATATTTGCTAGACTGACAACGACCATTTGGCTGAGACCCTGAAGGGCGGGATGGCTCTGATACCAATTGTAACTACCTCGGTGAATTACGCTCCTAGTTACAAGCCTGGACGAGCGGAAATGGTTAAAATAGTACGGTGGGGCCCAAATGCCACTCACAGGTAGACCTTTCGGCCGTCCTAACCATTTCCAAACATCGGGACAAGAACAGGCGGCGTAATCAAGAAGCGAAGGATCAACTACATACACAAATGAGTATGTATGCAAGCCACCATACAACAGTCCTCGAGCCATTCCATCTAAAAGAAATAGAAATATTGCAGCATACGGCAAGATCCAAATATCCTAGATAGATATATAGTTTAGGATATCTCCTCATACATCAAACATCAGAGTATCAGGCGGAAGCGGAAAACAAGATCCGAGTACAGATAAGAAGCAAATCGGCATAAGATGCCCCATAAATAAACACATCCATACAGATCTCACGGATCCCGTTCGGAATCTCTACACCGAATGATCGTTGTCCACATCGTCTGTCTCTCCTCCACCCAAGATCCATCTTGTGAGTGTACTGCTCATCCGAATCAAATAATTTATCGTGTGAGACCCTAGGGGTACTCAAGAAGTCTTTATACCTCTAAAGGGGACACAACCTGGGTGACGAATTGCAGCAAAAGATAATACCTAACAATTCTATAGATATCGCTAACCATCCGCCTAACCAAAGATAGGCGGATGTCCGTGAATTAATAACAACATTATAACAGATATCAACAGATCCATCCTCCTCCTCGCTACCAACGAGGCGGACGAACAACCCCATCCGTTGGCAGTTTATTATCCATTCCATGAGTGTTGCACTATTTACTAGTCGATTTAGTCAAATTAAAAGCGGTACTTTAGTTATACTTGTCTATGATCGAAACTGCTCCAAGTCGTCCATAACCGCGGACACGGCTTTGAAAGTTTTACCTGCAGGGTGCACAAATAACACACACTCGATCAACCTCGGAAAAACCAAATCAAAACCCAACGAGGCATTCACGACAAAGCGATCACAGATTGAGAAATATTTGAGGCCACCCCATTAAGCTACCATAGCAGTTGGCCGGCTCCGAGACGGACTCAAGGTTTGTGTGGACGGCTGTAAACGACTGGGAACCCGAAAGTGTGACTGGGCTTGTCGATACAGCGAAAACGTGTCACGATCCTAAACAGTACAGGTGCTCCTCGCACAATCGTAAATAAAGCAGTAAAGCATGGCATAAGTACAGGATAGTAATAAAGCCCCAAACTACTTGTGGCCCCAAGAAATAAGAATGAATCAAGATCTGGCTCAGGGGGGTCCCATAAGCCTCCCGGATGTGGATAGCGCGAATATTCAAGGAAAAGGAATCAAGTACTCGGGGTCCTACGGGACACAAGTGAGCATGAAAAACCAAATAGCAGATATTGCTCACCGGTGCCACTTTCATTAGTTATCCCATACTACTCAGGTTAAGTTGTTTAGGTACCTCGTTATCCATCAGACACTCACATACCCTACACATGCTGTTCTACGACCCGCATGGCTCAAACAACTCCTGTAGTAATGGCTCATGGGATGGAGGAACAAGCTTCGGTGGGGTTTAAAAGTAAAGGCTATGCAGTACTTGGGATTCAGTTTAATGCAATCGCGACTCAATGATGCAAGAATAAGATAGAGGCAATAGGTACTATATGTATGTGAGCATGTGGTAGTGCTTGCTGGCAGCTCGATTGAAGCGAGAAGGATCCGGTAGTGCTCACGGTTTCTTGATATATCCCTTTCGGCCTATTCGAAGAAGAACCAAACAAACAAGGGCCAACATAAATAAAGTGCACAAGCATATGAATTAACTGCGACAAGCAAACAATCATGCCATGATGAATGATGCACAATTTGCATGGCAATAAAGTAGCATGGCATGGGTGAGGTGTGGAATACAAGAAATAAAGCATTTTATGGGGTTTTAATCATATTTTGTACTCAAATTAGTTGTTGTATTCTTTATATTTATATGATGCATGCTGCAATTCAGAACATGGAATGCATAAACAGAAATGTCTCGTCGAGCTAATCATTTTAGACATATTATTTGTCAAATTTGGGTTTATAAAACAAAAGTTATTAATTAATTAAGGAAAAAGGGCATTTTATTGTAATTTTGATCAACTCGAAAAATTAAAGTGTCCAAAATATATTTTGAAGTCCATATTTGAAATCCTCACATTTTTATGATCTCAAAACATATATTACATGTTTAATTTGGAATTATATTTCAAAAGTTATTTAAAAACAGATTTGAATTTGAAATTTAAACATTTACTGAAAACATTTTTATTTAACAGAAATTTGCCAGGACTTCTTACACCCAGGTGAATTGGACCCAAGCCACTGACGGGTGGGCCACTGCTGACAGGGCACACGCCTGAGGAAAAGCTGCCACGTGGCTCAGCTAGCCCACACGGATGACAAGGGGCCCAGTGGTTACGCCCACGTGATGAGAGGGAGGGTCGGCCACGCTCGGTGAGGAGTGCGGTTCTGGCCGAGGAAACAGAGGGCTTTTCGCAAAACGCTAGGGCGGTGACATGCGGTAGGCTGGACCGCTGGTTCAGCGGAAAAGCAGGGCTCAAGCGCAAAAAGGACACGGCCACTGTGGATCTTCTCTGCGACGATCGATCGGTGCTCGCCATGGATCGGCGCACGGGGATCTAACCCGCGACGCGCGCCTGAAGCGGTACAGTCGCGGTGGCTTCGGGGTGGTGTGAGAGAGGAGCTAGCTAGAGGCCGCTGGCGTAGCAACGAGGGAACGACGTCGGCCGCCGCGCACCGAGGCCGTTCGACGATTTGACCGCGAAAGCACGGCGGCAATGGCGGATTATGTCGAGGGAGAAAGGCTCACCGCGAAGTCGTCGGAGGGCTTGGATCGGGCGAAGCGGAAGAAGCGACGCAGACGCGCCCGAGCTAGGGTTTCGTCGGCATCAGATCTGCGGCAGGTCCGGGGCTCCTCCTCCGCGGCGGCGTGGATGGGGCGATGCAGGTGGATGTCTCGGTCTTCCTCGACACCTGGACGCCGCGCCCGCCGCCTGGTACGGTGTAGCCGAGAGGAGGCCGACGGGAAGGTTGGTGATCGGTGGTGGAGAGGTGGCTGCAGGGGAAGGTAGGGAAGAAGGAGTAGCAAGGCTAGGCCCTGGGGGATCTGGCGTCGACAGGCAGAGAGGGGGAGTAGATAGGAACGGGGAGAGGGGTAGATGGCGTGGTCGAGGGGAAAGGTGGCGTCGGCCACTTTTTCTCCTCCTACTTCACGTGCTAGGCAGGCTTGGCCTGGGGGGTCCAGGGGAGTGCAGGGCAGGTAGGGCTCGGGTGTGGGGTCGGCCTGGCAGGGGTAGGGAGAGAGAGAGAGAGGGAGGGTTGGCATGGAGCTAGGGTTGGATGGAGGGGGTAGATAGCTAGGGTAGGAGGGAGTGGCTCGGGTTAGGGTTAGAGAGAGGTGGTATGGTAGATGGTGATAGAGGTGTAGGTGATTAGGGTTAGGGTTTGGATAGAGAGGAGGGATTAGAGAGAGAGAGAGATGTGGTGGTAGCTATGGTTTGAAACATGACCAAAACAAGAGGTGGCAAAAGAGAGGAGAGAGGGATAGGGAGAGGGATTAGGGTTTTTAGAGATAAAGGTGGAAAGGCCCACACATGGCTTGCATGGATGGGGGATGGTGTAGGGTTTTGACATGAACCAAACAAGATCAAGCATGAAGAGGAGTAGAGAAGATAAAGTAAGGGAAAAAAGCTTGTTCCAGATAACCCGCACGATTTCCGAGGCATGAGGCTCCTCTAAGGCGGCGGTCACCCTCTGGCTCCCGCCGGCGCCTTGCCGGCGCATGGATTCCTCCGGAGGTTGCTGGAAGATCACCTACTCTGGTGTGACCACGGGTGGTAAGTTTCTTGAAGGATCGCTCGTCGTCTCGGCTGATTCTTGGCTCGTTCTTCTCAATGCAAAAGGCTCTCCTCTTGAGGTTCGATGTTTGGAAAATGGGGAGAAGATCTCTGTTGGATATGTCTTGAGGTTCCCCTCTCATCTTTCTCGTGTTAATGATTCTTTGGACCCCTCTTCTGGATTTCTCGGTAGATCTCCTACCATTTCTGGATCGGATGAAGACACTGGTTTGAAATGGCAGGCCCTTTGTTACTCCTTGCCTGCTGATGATCTTGAGCCTTCCAAGGGTTTTCTCATGCTTTTTCCTAGTTCTAAACGGCTTGTTCTCCTCAATCATAATGAGGTTGTGATTGATGCTCGATATTTGGTTCATGGTGAGGTGGTGGCCGCGGGTATCTCCATTGATTTACAGGTGAAGAGGGTTGTGGTCGATTCTCAAATTCTACCATGCCCTTTGGCAAAAAAGTTTTCCTCCAAGGTTGAAAGTTTGGCGCCCAGGGCTCTGGATTTCTCGGATAAGCTTCCCTCAAGTTCCAATGTGGTTGCTCCCAAAGATGTTGCATCCTATCGACCGGCCCTTGATTTTTCTTTCGGGCGTGTTTTTGAGAAGAGGATCTATGATAAGTTCAGGCATCAAGTTAACTTCATTGGTGGATTCAGGAAGAGACCTTTTTATTTGGTGTGTTCTTTTGGGAGGGAAAATTTCAAGTTGGATTTTCATACCGTCAGTCTTGCTCTTCAAGCCTGTTTTGGTGGTAATGCTTCTAAATTCCAGGTGAAGCTTTTGCAAGATAGAACTTTTCGTTTCTCGGTTGCTTCTCGGGCAGTGGGTTTTGAGATCTACAATATCTCCAAGTTTTCATGCCTCTCTTTTGTGATTCATGTAAATCTTTGGGGAAATGGGGGTCCGAACTGGATTTATGAAGAAAAGGAATATTACAAAGAATCTGCTCAGGAATGGAAAGTTGTCACGTACAAAAAAGAAAGTGCAAAAAAATCTCCTCCTTTGAAGCCTCCTGGTAAAGGTGCTTCGGTTTTTCAAAGACTCAAATTTCCTTCATCACCCCAGGATCCTTCGCCTGTGATTGAGCATAATTTTAATGAGGGTTTCAATTCTGGCCATCAAGGCAGATCCTATGCCCAGGTGCTTACTGATGGGGGTTTTAAGTCAAAAGTAACGCCGGTCAGGACTGTGAGGGGCGCTAATAGCGCTGCTTTTAATTTGCCTGGGCTCCTTCCTTTTTTGAAATTCCCCTCTTTCCCTATTTGTACTTGGCCCGATAAATCTTATGAGGGTTGGTTCAAGGCCCAGGTGGTTTCTCATTCCAGGCCCGTCATCCACGGCAGTTTTCACGAGTTCACTTCCTCGTTGAAAAAAACAACTTCCTCTTCCCCTGTCTCCTCAACTCCCCCGCCCGCTGAAACCCCATTCCCCTCCTGTTCGTCGCCGGTGTTATCACCGTATTTTGGCCAAAGACGGAGATGGGCCGTGATCAAGATGGGCTTGGAAGATACATTTATTCAACGTGTTGTTGGATCGGCCTAGTGCGTAGATTTGGGCTGAATTGCCCGTGTATCCTGTATCATAGTAGGATTCGTGTTTGTTTAGGTTCCGTTTATGTTTAGGTAAAGATAGAGTTGTAAAGTTATTCCAAAAGTAGAGAGTCTCCGGACTATAAATATGTACCTAGGGTTATTGAAAGACAACGACAATCACGTTCACAACCAACAACAATCTCGGCGCATCGCCACCCCTTGTTTCTAGGGTTTTTCTCGGGTAAGTGCCATGCTGCCTAGATCGCACCTTGCGATCTAGGCAGTATTTACTTATGCGTTATCCGGTGTTACTCGTACTGAAGCCTTGTTGATGGCGAGTAACACCTTTACCACAGATTGTTAGAGCTAGCATCGATACTCTTACTATGATTGCTTGCTTGTGCTACCTCTAGCTATCTCGCCATCTTTGCACCTTCTCCCGGGTGTGAGGGTGGCATCTTGCTTGATTTCTATTTAGTCGATTCGATCTTATAGTTGTGCCTTGTTCATCAAGGTTTAGTTTAATATCCACGTGATTAGGCCTCACAAACGGGTTGAACGATCCGATGTCGTAAAATATGGTTTATTGGTCTTAGAGGGACGTTCCGGAATTGACGTTGTGTTGGTTTTAGGCCTTCTCTAGGATTGGTTTTCTACTATTTTTCGTATCTATTAGGCTCAACTACGCGTGGGGCGTTCCATGCGTGGTGAAAACACTAAACTATCGTGATCGATTTAACTTGTAGTAATTAAGCAAAACCCCATGTTATCATAGATCCAATGCAAAACCATGGGGTAATCGGCTCGAAAGCCGATTCTGGAAACACAGGAGCCGATCACGGCTCGAATTTTACGTATACTTGTTTACCGTGCAGAAACCAATCGGAACAATCCATCACCTTCCGGCCAGGTATAGGTCGGTGTACGCTCGAACCAAGACAGACGCGTGCGTCTTTGGAAGATTTGCGGGCCGTTGACCGAGGGACTAGGGCCCACCAGCCGCTCTGGGAGCCTCCCGGCTCTTCGTGTTGCTAGTCACTGCCCGCCGGTGAGTTTTGACAGGCAACACATTCTGGCACGCCCGGTGGGACATTCAACAACGTCTACATCAATGTCCGACGCTGCGATGGAGAACAGGCCGGTCACGTACGACGAGCTTCCTGCTGAGCACAAAGCGAAGTATGACGAGCTCAAAGAGCTCTTCGAAGCCGACCTCATCGGCTCTTTCGAGAGGACCCGTACGCGGGGCATCAAGTGGAAGGGATTCTCCCCCGAGGGTGCTCTCGATGAAGTAGATCTGCTTCCTTGGAGGAACGCCTGTGGCTCGCGACAGAAGTCAACTATATGGTGGCTCATTCTCTACCGCCACTCGAGAGCCCGTGAACGCTTTGAGCGGATTGCGTTCGCGTGGTCCAGAGATCATGAAACATCGTACTCTCCGTCGGGCCCACTTTAGGAACCCACCCAGAGAAAGACCGCTCCACCGCACCGCATCGCCGGTCACGCTCAGGCTCCAGAGCCGCCAGATCAGCATACATTGTCTACAAGGCTGGAGGCGATCCGTGATTGCCAATTCTGTTCGAGCCACCCAAGGAGATTCCGCATGGGTACATATGTGCCTACGTCGGATGCAACAACTTAGCGCGCCTGACCAGATCGCAACCGCAGGAGTCTCCTGGCGGGGTTCCGCTGCAGGATCTTCGTGAGCAGGCGTTCACGGGCAACGGTGTCCGGATGGACGCCGACAAACAGCGTGGCTAGCCAAGTATGCCCGAACTAGCCATGAGAATCCAGCCCTGCAGCTCAAACAAGTGGACCAAATCACTACCATCTTGAGAGATCGGTTCGGCCGTGCGAAAAGGCGCCTGATCGGCTACTCAAAGCCGTACCCCAACGAGTTTGACCTGATTCCACTACCGCCCAAATATAAGCTCCCCGAGTTCTCAAGATTCAGGTCGGAGGGTCAAGCTCGATCGAGCACGTAGCCGATACCGGCGCAGCTAGGTATGATTTCGCATCGGATCAAATGCGCGTGAGATTTTTGCACAATCTCTACAGGACCAGCTTTTGGGTGGTACACCTCGCGCCACCGATTCAATTCGCACTGGAAGCAACTAGAAGAACAGTTCCACATCCAAGACCATTCGAGGCGCCGAGGCTGGCATTGCGCACTGGCGCAAGTACGACGAAGCGGGAGAAATCAGTCGAATACATCCAGCTTCGTAACCATCAAGAACAGATGTTATTCGCCTGTTTACGAGAAGGAAGCAATCGACCTGGCTGTGGTGGGGCTCTTAGCACCATCAAGGATCTGCTTTCGGTGGAGTACAACTCATCGCACACATGGCCCGTAACCGACGATGTATGAACAGCGCCACCACCGAGTTATACCAAGACAGGTTCAAGCGGCCCAAGCCCGTAGTTACGGAAGAAGATGATCCTACACAAGACCAGGAGGTGGCCGTGGCCGAGTGGGCTCGGGGGGCAGACCCTGTGTCCTGCAAATGGGTGAAGCAGCAGGGGCCTTTGAAAGGGTTTGACTTCGACGTGAGCAAAGCCGAGCATATATTCGATTTACTGCTAAAAGAGAAACAGTTGAGGTTACCTGAAGGCCACAAGATCCCCACCGCTCAGGAGATGAACGGGAGACCATACTGCAAGTGGCATCATTCGTTCACCCACACCACCAATGATTGCAAAGAGCTGCGCGCCAGATCCAAATGGCCATAGAACAAGGCCGCCTGAACCTCGGTCCGCTCGCGATGAAGGTGGGCACGAAGCCTGTTCCCGGTGTCAACAGGATAGAGCTCAGTCGCTCCGCGAAACGTCAACTGGACTTTTCGTTTGATGTCAACATGGCTGGTCAGGTACCACCATGACACGTACAAGGAAGGAGGTGATCACTCTGAGCAAAGACAGAGAGAAGGCTGGTCCACGCGACCGCCCAGCCACGATGGCGGTACTTAACAGGAACAAGTGAGGAGAGTGCGATATCAGAAGCCACATTCCACGCACCTCCTTAACAAATATGAGCGCCAGTCTGACCAACGTCGCCAGCACGACAGAGACGATGAAAGACATGGGCACCTCGCCAAGAGACCACCCAAAGAGAAGGAAGGCGCA
Source organism: Avena longiglumis (assembly GCA_030063025.1). Lineage (NCBI taxonomy): Eukaryota > Viridiplantae > Streptophyta > Magnoliopsida > Poales > Poaceae > Avena > Avena longiglumis. Next base: position 444,959,326 of record CP125974.1, on the reverse strand, counting down.
GACAAACATTGGGATTGCCCCTTCTTCAAGCATTGCTGGGACGTGGGAATGAGCCGATTGCCTACAGCCGACAACTGCCCAGAATGTGGACCACAAAAGAAGGGCACGAGGCCAGTATCGGTGTTCGAACGTCTAGGACCTCTCCCACCTCAGAGCCGTCCTAAGGAGTCCACTAGAGCGAAGGGCCTTGAGAGGCCCAGGGATGACGAAGAAGTAGACAGGTTTCACCGTCCAAGGTGGTGCCTGATGGACTCAGACACACTCAGCGCAGAGTGCAAACGCGTAACTTAGAAGAAGCTGAAGCGCAGTATCTCCACGCGCTAAAGAAGGCACGGCCGGATCTGGCCGTCAAGGTAAGGCAGATTACGGAAACGGAGGGCCGCGCGACAAGGAAAGAGTGGCGCCCCAAACCAATAAAAGCCGATGCACAGGCATCGGCTGGCACAAACATGGTGTTCGTACTCCCGGCAGAGTTCTGCGCGCCACGAACCAATATGCTACCAGTGGCACAGCTTGACTGCGGCCCACGGCCAGTTATCTTTGAGAAGCCACGAGAGAAGGGTTACAAACATCTGAAAGCGCTGTACCTGCGGGGCTACATCAATGGACAACCCGTCAGCAAGATGTTGGTGGACACCGGAGCGGCAGTTAACATCATGCCATACTCCATGCTACGACGTTTGGGACGCTCCACGGCGGACCTGATCAAAACCAACGTCACGTTAAGCGACTTCAACGGCCAGTCTTCAGAAACGCAAGGTGTTCTTAACGTGGATCTGACGGTGGGCAGGAAAACTATACCCACGTCATTTTTCGTCGTGAACAGCAAAAGTACCTACGCCGTCTTGCTAGGAAGGGATTGGATCCACGCTAACTGCTGCATTCCATCCACGATGCACAAGGTTCGATCTGATGGACGGAGATGAAGTGGAGGTCGTCCATGCAGACGATTCTATCGAGGTTTCCATTGCTGGCACGAACATCTGGGAAGCAGAAGACCAAGAGCCGATCTCTGGAATCAGTTTGGACGGCTGTGAGCGCATTGAAGCTTCAAAAAACGGGGTGAGGCTGGTCTTATCCACTGGCCTGACAGAATAGAAAGGTCCACGATCATACGTGGTACGGCCGATCATCACGATCGGCCACAAAAAATAAAAAGCAACGACCATACGACAAGCAGATCATGTAGTCGTAGCAGGGAGACGCCCTGCCATTGTAAAACCGTGAGGTGTAAACCGCCCTTGACGAGCACAATCAAGAAGGGGGCCGATTCAGGCAATCGGCCCAAATTATTTTTGTTGTCCTCACCTACTGCTTGCCCTGTGTTTAGCATCGACCTGACAGGTGACGGCAAGCTAGGGTATGGGTTTACATCCGCTGATGAGCTAGAAGAGATTGACATTGGTCCCGGGATAAGCCGACCAACATTTATCGACAAGAAATTAGATCCAGATCTGCGAGGCCCAATGATCGCCTGTTGAAACAATACCTGCGCCGCTGGGACTACACGAAATGCAGGTTAGACAGAGCATCATTGAGCATCGGCTCCATCGAAAAAGGATTCCGCCATTTCAGCGGAAAGCACGGCAAATGAAGGCGAAATTCGTAGAAGTCAAGAAGGAGGTCGAGAAAATGTTGATGACCAAGTTAATCAGGCCATGCGGGTATCTGAATGGATTTCTAGTATAGTGCTGTGGAGAAGAAGGATGGCCGATGGCGGTCGCCATAGATTTTCGGATCTCAACAGGCGACCCAAGGATGAGTATCCGATGCCGGTAGCGTAGACGTTAATAAACGCGGCTGGTCACAAGATCTTAAGTTTCATGGATGGCAATGCTGGTTACAACCAAATTTTATGGCTCCGTAAGACATACACAAAACCGCATTGAGTACCAGTTCGGTGGGTCTCTTCGAGTATGTGGTCATGACGTTTGATCAAGAATCTTGGCGCCACATACCAGAGGGCCATGAATTATATTTTCCACGACCGATCGGCCAGTGGTGAAATCTACATTGACGTGGTGGTCAAATCTGCTTCGCCAAAGGGCACTTGGGCGATCTATAACGTCTGGACCGAACAAGAAAGTTCGCCTGCGGATGAATCCAAAGAAGTGTGCTTCGGTGTGACGGTCAGTTCTCGGGTTTCTTGGTCCATGAACGCTGGATTGAGATCGGCCTCAAGAGTAAGGAGGCGGCGAACAATGAAGCCACCCACTACAAAGAAAGAGCTGCGATCTCTCATCGGCAAGATCAACTTCGTCAGACGATTCATCTCTAACTGTCAGGAAGGATAGAGCCGTTCATGGGGCTCGTAAAAATTAAAGCTGACGAGGAATTCCGCTGGGGGGCAGAACAACAACGGGCCTTCGACGAGATCAAAGAATATCTGACAAAGCCGCCAGTGTTAGTTCCACCCCAGCCAGACAAACCATTCTACATTTACTTGTCAGTGGCTGACACGTCCATCGCCTCAGTGGTACAAGTGCATGATGGGCTAGAGCGAGTCGTATTCTACATAAGCGTGAGGATGCTCGACGCAGAGACAAGGTATCCAGATATCAAGTTGTGCCTCTGTTTGTTCTTTACATGTACCAAGCTGCGCCACATTTTGCTATCAGCAGAGGTCATCATCATATGCAAGTCGGACGTCATAAAGCACATGCTATCGGCTCCTATGTTAAAAGGCCGATTGGGCAAATGGATGTTTGCATTATCAGAGTTTGACATCCGGTATCAACCCGCAAAAGCCGTTAAGGACAAATGGCTGATCTTATTGCCGAGAGGATCAACACTAACATAGCAACACTATCCATAAAAGCATGGGCTATGTTTTTCGACGGATCAGTTTGTGACGATGGTTGCGGCATCGGCATTTTGCTCGTGTCTCCCCGGGGGGCAACATTTTCCTTCTCCATCAGGTTGTCTACCCTTTGCACCAACAATGTAGCCGAGTACGAGGCAATACGCAGGATGGAGTTACTCCTCGGAGCCGAGGCGGTGGAAATTTTGGTGACTCAAAGTTGGTACTTTCCCAACTCACGGAGGAGTACAAGTGCGAGCGAGTCCCTCTTCCCATTATGGTTGTAATCGCCGTGAGTTGATGGCACAATTCGATACATGAACTTCATTGGATCCCGCGGTCGCAGAACATAGAGGCAAATGATCTTGCACAGATGATGGCTATAAAGAGGCAAAGGAGGAGCTGATATTCAGTACAGCTCTTGGAAGCCGACGATCGAGAGCCGATATCTTCAATTACTTGAAGGATTCGCCTGGGGCACCTAAAAGGATAAGGTACAGAGCCATGAAGTATGTGCTAATTGGGGACGAAATGTTTTACAGACCTGGAAGGATTATTGCTCAAATGTTTGGGAAGCCGAGGCTAATCGGCTCTACACGAGGTACATGAAGGCGCTGTGGGACTCATCACCGGCTCACAAGATGAAGTGGTTGATCAGAGATCAGGGTTTTATTGGCCCACCATGCTCGAGGACTGTTTTAAGTACTACAAAGGGTGTCAAGCATGTCGATATTTGGAAAATCCAGATGGTACCCAGATCGATGAATCCCATCATCAAGCCTTGGCCATTCCGAGGTTGGGGCATGGACATGATCGGCAAGATCAATCCTCCGTCAAGCAAAGGCCACATGTGGATCTTGGCCATCACATTATTTTACCAAGTGGGTGGAGGCCGTCCCTATGAAGTCGAAGCTCAAAAGATGTTGTCAATTTTGTGAAAGAGCATGTCATTCATAGGTTTGGGATTCCTCAGACTATCACAACCGATGGAGGTTCGGTTTCACTTCTCACGAGTTCGTAGAGTTCTGTGAGGATACAGGATTAAGCTGATTCGATCATCTCCGCATTATGCTCAAGCAAATGGACAAGCCGAGGCGCCCAACCGTAGTCTTATCAAACTGATCAAGAGGAAAATCGATGAGCATCCGAGGCGTTGGCATGAAGTTTTATCGAGGCTTTATGGGCTTATCGCATGTCATGTCATGGAGCGATAAAAACCTCTCCGTACCATCTGGTCTATGGACAAGAAGCCGTATTGCCTTGGAAATTACGGCTGGATCGAGACGCCACTTTTCGTAACGATCTAACAACCGAAGATTATGCAACTTTGATGAGTGATGACATTGAAGATGTGGTGAGCTTAGGCGTGGTCATTGGAGAAAATAAAAGAGAACAAGGCTAAGGTAGCTCGTGCCTACAACAAGAAGGTGAAGCCAAAGGAGTTCCACGTTGGAGATTTGGTATGGGAAGTCAGGTTGCCCTTGGGTACTAAGGACGCAAATATGGTAAATGGTCTCCAAATTGGCACGGGCATAAGGTCGACCAAGTTTTAAAAGGGAACGCATACATGCTTGAGCAGTTGGATGGAGTAAAGTTCCCAGTAGCAGTCAATGGACAACATCTCAAGAAATATTTCCCAAGCATGTGGGATGTTGGACAGTAAAACTGGAGGAGCCGTTACATGAAATCGGCTAGGTAAAATTATGAGAAGTGATGGACGGGTAAGATATGGGGGCCGATGCTGGAAATCGGCCGAGTAAAAAAAATATATATAAATTTTATATATATAGCCGATGCATGGTCATCGATGCTAGAAGATCACACATGTTACAGAAAGGGCCACCTCGACGGTCTGAGCCTTGTCATCTTCATCTTTGCTTGTCACTAGTAGTCTGTGCGGGGCACGTTTTTCGGTGGGCAATTGGAGATTTGGGTCGTTTGTGTTTTAATCCACCGTGTTGAGGAAGGTCGCAGGAGGAGCCGATGGGTGGTCATCGGCTTTGTGCAATTTAACTTGTTTGATCAGTATGCATGCGGCATGGTGAAAGCCGTCGTGTCATCGGCTTCGAACATCGACTTGTTTGGATTATCGGCGAAATTGAAGCGGGAAAAGGAGCAATATTCTGGGAACAAAGTTTCATTCATTCAAAGGATCATTGCTTACAGAAGGATCGATTACAAAAGGGGCCTGCTATTGCTACGGCCATTACTACTAATTCCTAATCTAAGCCGAGGTCGTCGTCGCCGCTGTCGTCGCTGCCGTCCTCTTCACTGTCTTCGGCGCTGCTCCCGGCGTCGTCCTCATTCCTTCTTTGAAGCCAGCAGGACCTCTTCGTCCTCGTCGTCATCTTCAAGATCCTCGCCGACCCATAGCGGAAGCTCTTCGTCGGATACCCATCGGAGGAGGTGTCCTCCTCCGATTCCTCCTCCTCACGGAAGAGTCGACGCTCTTCGCCCGTCGATGGGGCGCGCCGTCCTCGACAGACGGCGAAATCGATCCCTTCGTCCCACCATCGTGGGGCGAAATCTTATGTCGCCGTGGTGGGTGCTCGAGTTGGTTCTCGCCGCTAATCGAGTTGGAGGCATGGGAGGATGCATCGGAAGCAGGGAGGCCATGGCAAGAAAGAGGGTTTTTCCGATGAAGAAAGAGGGTTTTCGCCACGGAGGAAGATGAGGACCGAACTGTTCAGCTGATTTAAATAAGGGAATAATGGATGACGGTTCAATGCCATGGCGGTTTCCCAGATTGCACTGCCAAAATGGTCAAATCACGCGCTGTGCAGGAGTTGAGAAGACAGGGCATCATGATGAAGGGGTGGCGTGTGCGGTCTTTATACGCCATGCGTTACATCGACCGAAAAAAAGGAGAAGAAGAGGAAAAAAACGCACAGAGTGGTTTTGGAATTATCATTGCCAAAACCAGGGGGGCATGTGTTATCACCGTATTTTGGCCAAAGACGGAGATGGGCCGTGATCAAGATGGGCTTGGAAGATACATTTATTCAACGTGTTGTTGGATTGGCCTAGTGCGTAGATTTGGGCTGAATTGCCCGTGTATCCTGTATCATAGTAGGATTCGTGTTTGTTTAGGTTCCGTTTATGTTTAGGTAAAGATAGAGTTGTAAAGTTATTCCAAAAGTAGAGAGTCTCCGGACTATAAATATGTACCTAGGGTTATTGAAAGACAACGACAATCACGTTCACAACCAACAACAATCTCGGCGCATCGCCACCCCTTGTTTCTAGGGTTTTCTCGGGTAAGTGCCATCGCCTAGATCGCACCTTGCGATCTAGGCAGATTTACTATCGTTATCCGGTGTTACTCGTCTGAAGCCTTGTTGATGGCGAGTAACACCTTTACCACGATTGTTAGAGCTAGCATCGATACTCTTACTATGATTGCTTGCTTGTGCTACCTCTAGCTATCTCGCCATCTTTGCACCTTCTCCGGTGTGAGGGTGGCATCTTGCTTGATTTCTATTTAGTCGATTTGATCTGTTATAGTTGTGCCTTGTTCATCAAGGTTTAGTTTAATATCCACGTGATTAGGCCTCACAAACGGGTTGAACGATCCGTGTACGTAAAATATGGTTTATTGGTCTTAGAGGGACGTTAGAATTGACGTTGTGTTGGTTTTAGGCCTTCTCTAGGATTGGTTTTCTACTATTTTTCGTATCTATTAGGCTCAACTACGCTGGGACGTTCCGGTTATGGTGAAAACACTAAACTATCGTAGATCGATTTAACTTGTAGTAATTAAGCAAAACCCCATGTTATCATAGATCCAATGCAAAACCATGGGGTAATCGGCTCGAAAGCCGATTCTGGAAACTCAGGAGCCGATCACGGCTCGAATTTTACGATATACTTGTTTACCGTGCAGAAACCAATCGAACAATCCATCACCTTCCCGGCCAGGTATAGGTCGTGGCACTCGAACCAAGACAGACGTCGTGCTTTGGAAGATTTGCGGGCCGTTGACCGAGGGACTAGGGCCCACCAGCCGCTCTGGGAGCCTCCCGGCTCTTCGTGTTGCTAGTCACTGCCCGCCGGTGAGTTTTGACAGGCAACAGCCGGCGAAGAGCATCGCAATGGCGAATATCCCGATCGACCCTGAGCCATTCCTGCCGAATGGCTTCCAGATTTTGCAAGTGGCAGGGCGGAATCGCGTTAAAAGGGTGGTGGTGCCTCGGAGGTCTCGAGCGCATGAACAGTATGCTATTGCTAACATTTTTCCCCTCCCTCCTGGTCCAGTTCCGTTCGTAAATATTCATGGTGTCTTGGTTGATTTCCTCAACAATGAGGCTGGAGTGCACTTCAGAGATATACAGGATTGTCCTTTTGGGTCTGCGTATGTGCAGTTCAACCATGTCAGTGACCGTGATAGACTCATTGCGGCGAGTCCGATTCCGTTTCAAGATGTGCATGTATCTTTTGTTAAGCACAATGAGGGTGATAACTGGCGTAGGATGCAGTTTAACAATGAGTGCTGGGTGATGTTGGTTGGGCCTCCTCTTGATCACTGGCATACGGAGGATCTGAATGCTATCTTTGCTGACATTGGGAAGGTTCTCCTGTGGGAAAGGGACAATGATCATAAGGGTAGGATTGTTGCTAAAATTCGTGTGACTGATTTGGCTGATATCCCTAAGAGTGTGCGGTTTACCATTGGTGACCTGGTGGAAACTGAGTCATGGACTTTCTCTGTGGAAATTCTTCAGAGTCACTTGCTTGGTGGGGGCCCACCTGAAGAGGACCCACTGCCAGATGATAATGTGGACCCTCACCCTGTTCCTACACATGGGCCAGTCTTTGGACCTCAGGTGCCACCTCCTCCCCCTGCTCATGGGGGTGATTGGGGTCAGTGGTTGGGTCCTGTTCAGAACCCTGCTCCTGAGGCTGGGAATACTGAAGGTTGGGGTCCTTGGGAAGCTGCTGCTGCTCTGCTCAAGGGCTGTCATAGCTCCCGAGAGGACATGCCTATTGACAATCTGCATCTTCCACCTCAGGATGTGAATAGTGGTGTTACTGGTATCATTGTTCAGGACTGGGAGTCTGATGATGAGGAATCTGTTAATGAGCCTGAGGATGTGGAGGAGCATGGTGTTGCAGTTGCACCCCAGGGGGTGGCATTGGGGAAGGGCTGCAAAATATCTTCCAAAACTATCTGGTTGATGAGGAGGAGCCCAATGATGCTGCTGAGGAGGAGACTGGAAGTCCTATGGATTCTAGTGCTGTTTCCCCTGAGAATGAGGAATGGATGATGGAGGATCAGCACCTTCTTTCCCCAAATGAAGCTCACCTTCAGGTTGGAATGGTGAGAACTTTCATTACCATTCCTGATGTGCACATTGCCAAACAGGGTTTCTCTCAGCAAGGCCTGGAGCTCTGGGAGAATTATTTTGCTCCCCATATCCAGAAAGAAGCTTCTTCAAAGGGCTCTCTTAAGTGTGATATCCCTGTAAGTTGGTTTAATTTCATCACTCTCATGCTTGCTACTCCTGAGAAATTTAATTGGGTCAAAGGATTTCTTACTTCTCCTTTATGGGAAATTATTAAAGAACCTATTACTGAGGAAAGTTCAATATCTTTCATCATTCCTAATGAGAATTTTCCCAGATGGCCCCTTCTTGCCTGGGCATTGAAGTTAAAACATCTTCAGGTTCTCCCTCTACCCCTGCTAGAAAGAGAAAAGGCAAGGAACCTCTTGTGGAATCTGAGGTGAGGAGAAGTCCTAGGATTGTTGAATTAAATGGGGGTTTTAAAAGTCACTTACATTGTCAAATTGTTGATTGCCTGGTTTGTAATGTCCCCCCTTGCTTGAATGCCAAAGTGGTTAAAAATCTTGCCGATTCATTACGCAAGGTTAAAGATGGAGACCGAGAAGAGGATACTCAAGAAAGGGAAGATCACCGAGGTGGCTATTAAGGCTCCGCAAAGGCAGCATTAAAGGTGGTCCCTCTTCCCTTGGGGATTGGAGGCGGAAGAAGCTGGGGGCTTGGTACTGTGGACAAAGAAGCCAAGAAGAAAACCTCCTCTTAAGTGTGATAATGTGTCAAGCTATATCTTTGTGGGTCTTGTTGACCTCCTGTTATGTGTTCTGTGTTAGTGATATTGCAATATGGTTGGTACTTTTTGTGGATCATATTTGTGGTACTCTATTATGGTGGTGCTTTGGTCTATGTACCTGTTGTTCTCTCTTATGGGTGATTATATTATTTACATCACCCCAAATCTATAATTGCTCCTGGTTTCTTAATGAGTAACAACAGAACTTGGAAGATCCTGAATTGGAATATCAGGGGAATTAATTCTGATAAGAAATGGTTTGCTCTTAGAAGCAAAATTGAGGAGTCTGGCTGTGACATTATCTGTCTTCAAGAAACTAAGCGTGAGAGTTTTGATAAATCCTTCATTAAAAAATTTTGCCCCTCCAGATTTTCCAACTTTGAATTCCTTCCCTCCAGAGGTGCATCTGGTGGTTTAATCATCATTTGGAATGGCTCCTTGTTCTCTGGTCAACTCTCTTTCCTTAATGAGTTCTCTATCTCCATTACCTTGACATCTTGTCTGTCCAATAAATCTTGGATTCTCTCTAACATTTATGGGCCATGTTTACCTGAAAAAAGTCTGAATTTCTAGACTAGTTTGGTAGTATTGATATGCCAAATGATGTGGATTGGCTTATTGTGGGAGATTTCAACTTCTGTAGACAGCCCTCTGATAGAAACAAATTGGGAGGGGATGTGAATGGTATGCTCCTCTTTAATGAAGCTATTAATAATTTAGGTCTCATTGAGTTACCTCTTAAGGGTAGAAAATTCACTTGGAGTAATATGCGATGATCCTCTTTTGGAAAGATGGATTGGTTTTTACTGTATCTGGACTCAAAGTTTTCCCTCTACTTTTGTTGCTCCTCTTGCTAAGCCTACTTCTGATCACCTTCCCTGTGTCATTACCATTGGCACAATGATTCCAAAAGCTCAGGTGTTCAGATTTGAAAATCATTGGTTGCAACATAAAGAGTTTAAAGCTATTGTTCAAAATGCCTGGAACATTCTTGTGGGTTTCCTTGATCCTGCAAAAAGAATAAATGCCAAATTCAAAAATGTGAGAAGAGGGCTGAAGCTTTGGGCCAAGCAGCTTCCTTGTCTGAAGAAACAAATCTGTAATGTTAATGCCACTATTGATTTGCTTGATATCATGGAGGAAATGAGAACTCTTACTGTTCATGAGTGGAATCTTAGAGATATCTTGAAGGATCTTATTATTTCTCTTCTACAAAACCAGAATACTTATTGGAAGCAGAGAGGGAAAATCAAATGGGTTAAACTGGGGGATGAGAACACCAAATTCTTTCACTCCAAAGCTACCATTAGTTTTCGACATAATTACATTTCAATGCTCAAAGGTGATTCTGATCTTGAGATCTATGATCATGATGTCAAAGCAAATCTTCTTTGGAACTCATTTAAAGATAGAATGTGTACTTCTGATAAGCCTGAAATGCATTTTAACCTTGATGAATTGGTGATTGCTTAAGCCGAGGACAAGGAAGCTTTGGAAAAGCCTTTCTCTGATGAAGAAATTAAAGAAGTCATCACAAATTTGCCTAATGATAAGTCTCCTGGACCTGATGGTTTTAATAATGAATTCATGAAGCTTTGCTGGCCTATTATCAAGGATGATGTGAAACATCTTCTTCTTGAGTTCCATGCAGGGAATGTCTCTTTAGAGAGCATTAATTCCTCTTTCATCACCCTCATTCCAAAAATTGCTGCTCCTTTGACTCCTGCTGACTTTAGGCCTATTTCCTTGCTAAATAGTGTCCTCAAGATTATCACTAAGATTCTGGCCAATAGACTGCAAAAAGTCATTCTGAAACTTGTTCACAAGAATCAATATGGTTTCCTCAAGCAAAGATCAATTCAAGACTGTTTAGGCTGGGCTTTTGAATTTCTTGATCAGTGTCACAAGTCAAAGGAGGAAATTTTAATTCTCAAGTTGGATTTTGAGAAGGCTTTTGACAGAATTGAGCATTCTGCAATCATTGATATCCTTAAAGCCAAAGGTTTTGGAGTTAAATGGATTTCTTGGATGCAGTTGATTTTTGGGTCTGCTTCTTCCTCTGTGCTTTTAAATGGTGTGCCTGGGAAAAAAATTTACTGTAGAAGGGGTGTCGTGCAAGGTGATCCTTTATCCCTCTGCATTGTTTGTTCAGCCTTGATCTTCTTGAGCATCCTCAATAAAGCAATGTTCTGGTCCGCTTTCTCGCCCTCGAGAATGTTTTTGTCTGATTTCCTGTGGTCCAAGATGCAGATGACACTTTAGTAATCCTCAAGGCTGATTCGAACAGCTATTGTGTCTTAAAGCAATCTTGCATACTTTTGCTATTTCCACCGGGCTTAAAGTCAATTATTCCAAGTCCAAAGATGATGCCTATTAATATGGATTCAAAGGCTTGAGCACTTTGCTAATACACTTTCTTGCCTCACTGGGTCCTTGCCTTTTACCTATCTTGGTGCCTCGAGCTTGAATAAACCCGTTGTGGAACACTTCTTGCCTATTGTTCAGAGAATTGAAAGAAGATTGTGTGGAATTGTTGACTTTCTGAATTATGGGGAAGTTACAGTTAGTTAAATCTGTTATCCTCCTCCCATATATTACATGAGCTGCTTTGATCTCCCTGTCTCTATCAAAGAACAGTTGGTTAAATATATGAGGCAATGCTTGTGGAGAAAGAAAACAACTGATGTTCAAGCTAGAGGCACTGCTCTTGTTGCCTGGAAGAAAGTTTGTAGACCCAAGAGTCAAGGTGGATTGGGAGTTCTGGACCTTAATGTTCAAAATTCTGCTCTTCTCTTGAAGAATTTGGATAAATTCTATAATCATAGGGATATTCCATGGGTGCATTTGGTGTGGAACACCTACTATTGTAATGATAAGCTCCCTGGAAGAAGAGTTGAGGGATCTTTTTGGTGGAAAGCTCATCTGAAGCTAATTGACACTTTTAAAGGACTTGCAAAGTGCTTGGTTGGAAATGGGGAATCTACACTATTCTGGACTGATATGTGGAATAATAATTGCCTCCAACATAAGCTCCCTCACCTTCTTACATTTGCAAAAAATCCACACATTTCTGTCAGAGAGTTCATGCATACTGCAAATACTCAGGATCTCTTTTATCTGCCTTTGTCTCAACAAGCATATCAGGAATATCAAAGTCTTGAACAAATTCTTGATTATAGCAGGGAAGGGGAATCGGATTGTTGGTCTTATATTTGGGGTAGTACTTTTTTAGTAAAAAAGGCTTACTATTCTTTAGTTGGATACCAACCAGTTCACATTTTCTTGGATTTGGAAATCTTCTTGCCAATGAAGCACAAATTTTTCTTCCGGCTTTTCTCGCTTGATAGACTCAACACAAGGAATCTTCTGAAAAGAAAATGTTTTCTCTAGCATCTTATGATTGTGTCTTCCAGAACTGCGCCAGTGAAGAAACTAGTTTACATTTGTTTTGGGAATGCCCTTTTGCTAGAGCTCTTTCTGAAATCTCACAGTTAATATGGCTGATCAAAGCATCTTTGAAGTTATAGCCAGTATTAAAAAGACCTCAAGGTCCCTTTGCAATGGAAATTCGATACTTGGAACTTGGGGCATCTGGATTTGTAAATAATGAAATTTTCAACAATCAAGACACATCGGTGGAGGCACGAAGGCTATTATAGCCCAGGAATTAAGATGGGTCCTTTATAGAATTAAGAAAAAGTATTATCAGGGCCTTAAGGACTGGATTGAAACCAATTTAGACATGAGATAGCTGCTTTAAATGTTATCCCTCTTTTTTGAGGTGGAATATGCTTGTAAATAATCTTTTGTAACTCTACTTGATATATATAAAGAAAAATTGCAGTGGGGTTTTTTACCCTACTGTTTTACCCTCAAAAAAAAGAGGAGTAGAGAGAGGGATGGGAGATGATCCACTCAAAGATTCAAATAAAAACCCAAAAGACTAGAATGTGGTGGTACTTGCATGGCCCATGCAAAACAATTAATGCCATGCTTATTCTTGTGAAAACAATAATATTTACATGGCATTATTCCTATGCATTCCCAAAAGTGTAATTAAGCCAAGCAAAAGAATTTAAAGGAAAGTTCCAGATGGAGTAGATGGATATGATCACATTTGATTATAATTGGGACTTGCTAGGGTGTATATTCCACTAGATGTTTAATAGTCCCAAAAATATCCCAACATGAGCATAAATTCATGATAATCCATATGAAAGCTAGGAAAAAGGAGCACTACTCATAATGCATGCAGAGGTGGCTCCACATATCAATAATGTGAAAACACCATGATGCTAAGATGAGAGCATGTGGAAATAGAATTGGATCCATCCCAACCCACATGAGCTAGAGGTAAAACCCAATAAAGTGCAAAGCTCATATTTAGTTGGATGGTGGGATTATAAGGTGGTGACAGAGAAGGTGGTGGAGTGGAATAAAAGATATGCCCCCAACTCAACTTGGGCATTAAACAATATATCAATAACCGAATACAATATCAAGAGGCAAATACACTTTACAATGCATATGAGAGAAGAACCAAACCAAAAAGGGTTTTATATGATGCTCAAATGCAAGGTGGCATGATGACATGAGCATGATATAATTATGATGCAACAATTATATATAGGAAGTAGCATTTATATAGACTAGGCTAGTAGCATTGCAATTGTTAGACAATTGGGATGCTACATGTTCCCCACGGAAAGTTATTGACTTTGGCTTTTGTCCCGTCCAATTCCGAGAATATTGATTTTCTGACTTTCTGGAACCAAAAAGAGAAGAAAAGAGGCAACTCACACTATGGCAACTTGTTAATATGTTAGTTCCAGAAAATATATATAAACACCTCAAAAAAAGACAAAGCAAAGCAAAGTAGATACTAAACAAGCATGGAACATCAAAAATTATAGATGCGTTTCCGACGTATCAGCTCGTGCGGTACACCCGGGGACTTCCTCACCACACCCGGGGACTGCCTCGACAGGCCCAGGGACTGCCACCACCGAGCCTCCACCTGGCAAGCCTCTTGAAACACCAGACCCGACAGTCCGCGAGGAGATCAAGCTCATCATGCAAACGGTGTATGCCATCCTGGAAACACCCAACTGGGCCAAACCATTCATGAACTTCCTGGTTGTGGGAGAACTGCCAGAGGAGGATGTGACATCACGGAAAGTGAGGTGCAGGGCAAGTGCATACACCATCATCAACAACGAGCTATACAAACGCAACGTTGGAGGCATCTAACAGCGTTGTGTAAGCCAAGAGGAAGGAGTCAAGCTCCTAATCGACATTAACCAGGGAGAGTGCGGACATCATGCCTCATCAAGGGCCATAGCATCCAAGGCGCTTGTCCATGGTTTATACTATCCAATAGCGCTAAAGGACGCCGAGGAACTGGTCAAGGCATGCAATGGTTGCCAATGTTTCGGCCAGCTGAAGCACACGCCATCGGGAGCACTCAAGACAATACCAATCACCTGGTCGTTTGTAGTCTGGGGGCTGGACATGGTTGGACCATTCAAGACGGCCCGATCCGGTATGAGACACTTGCTCGTGGTGGTGGACAAATTCACCAAGTGGATCGAGGCAAAACCCATAAAAAATCTGGACGGGGCAACAGTGATCAAGTTTTTCACGGACATCATCATACGCTTTGGCTACCCCCACAACATCATCATGGACAACGACACCAATTTTGCCAAGGGAGTTTTTGCTTGCTTCTGTGGAGAGAAGGGCATCCGCCTGGACCTAGCATCAGTCGCACACCCTCAGTCAAACGGGCAGTGTGAGCGCGCAAACGGCTTGGTCCTAGACGGAATCAAACCAAGGTTAATCGAGTCACTTGTCAGATCCCCCGGATGCTGGATAGAGGAGCTGTCAGCCATGCTATGGAGCCTGCGCACCACCCCCAACCGGTCAAATGGCTTCATGCCATTCTTCCTCGTCTACGGTGCAGAAGCAGTCATCCCCACTGACATCCATTTTGATGCACCCCGCAAGATGCTCTACATGGAGCAAGAGGCCAATGAAGCGCGCGAAGACAACGTGGATCTGCTAGAAGAGGCATGCGAGCTGGCCCTGTCCAGATCAGCTATCTACCAGCAGGACTTGCGTCGCTACCATGCCAGCCGGATCCGGACTACCTCATTCCACGAGGGCGACCAAGTGATGTGCATGGTACAAAGCACGAAGGGAATGCACAAATTGTCCCTACCTTAGGAAGGGCCATTCATTATCAGCCGAGCGCTGCACAACGACTCATACTACCTCATCGATGCCCAGTAGCCGGCAAAGAACAAGGTTGATCGCTCCAACAAAGAGACTGAGCTCCCGTGGAACGTGAACCTACTCCGTCCATTTTACACTTGAGCAAGAAGTGTATGTATCTTAATTTCATGTAATAAATGAACAAGATTGAGAGCCTCGGCATAGCCTCGAGGACTCCACGTCCATATACACATCATTTTTGTCATCAACCCGGCTCCGGCAGTCTCTGCAAAGAGCTTGCCGGTTGGCCCAGATGCCTTCGACTTCTACAGACGGTTAAGTATTGTACACGACACCTAGGGCCCACTCTTCGATTCCGGCTTCAGACCGCAAGCGCGGCTGTCGACCCGGCAAGAGCAAAAGCCCGAAGTCCCCCTTACAAGAAACGACCTAAATAAAAGACCAGGGCGCCTAGATAATCTGGCTGCGCCTGCTCGAACTAAGCTGATGACAACAACCCGAAGTATCATGAAGTAGGCCAACCTAGCTACCCCTTCGGTTCCGACTACAGACCGCAACCTGGCCAGCAGCCGGCAAGGACACATCTTGAAAGGCCAATGCTCACTGAGAAAAGGAATAAGTTATCGGCCTAGTTCAAAAGGGCATCGTTCTCATATCTTATCATAACTGCAAACGCACACACCAGTGGAGAAACTAATGAAAGTGATGTTGTGTCCTGTTTTGCATGAGCCGCAACTTGCAGGAAAGAAGGTAGAAAAGAGCTTCGACCCGGCTGGCTACTCCAGTCGGCCCAAACCTCGGGGACTACACCCAGTGTGCGCGCTCCCGTGCACCCATCAGAAAACGCCAAGGTGGAAAAGAGCTTCGACCCAGCTAGCTACTTCAGTCGGCCTGAACCTCGGGGACTACATCTAGTAGGCATGCTCCCGCGCATCCATTAGAAAACTCCAAGGTGGAAAATAGCTTTGACCCGGCTGGCTACCCCAGTCGGCCCGAACCTCGGGGACTACACCCAGTGGGTGCGCTCCCGCGCACCCATCAGAAATCATCAAGGTGGAAAAAAGCTTCGACTTGGTTGGTTACTCTAGTCGGCCCGAACCTCGAGGACTACACCTAGTGGACGCGGTCCCGTGCACCCACACATGAAACGCAAAGGACAGGAACGTCCAGAAAGAGAAAGACAAAAGGCAGATTCATCTTGAAGCAAAAGAAACACTCAATAGATAAACGGGAAACAAAGTTTCTGTGTAGAATTAAAGTTTTACGGCAAAGAGTTTACCCCAAGAACAGAACAAGTGCAGAGCAAGTTTTCACAGAGACAAATACACCTGGCATCCTAGGGATTCAGGGCTGAGGTGCCACAATAGTAGAAGGAATATCAGCTTCAGGAGTAGGAGTTGGGCTAGGAGAAGGAGCATCGGCACTGGCTACGAGCATCTATCTGGAGGAGACAACATCGACGCTGCTTGGAGGAGCTGGTATCCAGTGATATGGCTCCAGCTCAGAGAGGTCACGGAAGTCACAGTCTAGTTCCACGTAGGTGCCGATATTGACTCCACACGACCTGATTTCGGGAACACTTTGGCGGAGGCTCTCGTAGCTGGTTCTGGCATGGAAGCCGCGGGTGAGCGCGCTCAGATCCGCATCCGGATATCAATACTTCACCAGAGCCAGCGCCATCTCCATGCCACCGCGAGCCGTCCACTCCTTGCCGATCTCAAACACGTCTACACCACGCGAGAGGGTGAGCGCCAGGCTGCGTGCGGCTCGCCCGTCCCTAGCCAGATGTACTGAAAGAAGTCCGCGACAACGTTGCAAAGATCATTGCTCTCCTCCGCCAGAACCTTCACCAGATCGCAAGAGGTCAGCTCATGACCGGCTTCCTCCGTAGTCAGGGCCTCAAGAGCTTGGTCAGCTGACTCCGGGTAGTGAGCTACAACCGGTTAAAAGGATAAGTAGCCAAAGACAATTCGTCAACTCAAGCGTAAAAAGAACAAGGAAATGCAAACTTACTGACGACAAGCTCAGCAATCCGCTCAAGCTGCTTAGTCAGATCACTCTCCCGATCCAGGAGCACCTTAAGCAGCTCCTCCCGTTGGGCAGAGGCCACCTCCAAGGTCTTGAGCGCCTCCGCCCGGGTGTTGGACACCTTCTTTCCCCTCTCAAAGGCAACCTCCAGCTTATGCTTGGCAGCAGCCAGCTGGTCGATCTACCCCTAGTAGGACTTGTTGTATTCCTCCAGCCGGGCTACCTGAGCCTTCAAGCGCTCCACCTCCTTCTCCCTGTCTACAATCATGGTTGTAGGACGGTATCCGGTAGTCAACAAAAAGCGGGAAAAGGAGGACAGTCTCCAAGATATGTCAGAGGAAGGAATCTTACGCTCCAACTCCTGAGTACTCCTGGCTGCTTCTAAAAACGCTTTCTACAAAGAGAAGAAGTAAGGAAAACGACACGAAAGTCCGGCTATAGAAAAACCGGCTACGGTAAAAGAAACGGAGAGATGTACCTACCTCCAACAAAATAGACAAAATTTTGGCTTCACCAAGCCCCCTCTCCATTGTCTCAACCAGGTGGCGAGCCTGGTCGAGGGCGATGGGCGCCGCGCCCAAGAGCTGGGCGAGGATGGCACCTGGCGTAAGTGCAGCCGGAGATGGCCTGCAGGCGGTAACCACAACCTCATCTTCATCAGCAGTGGCGCATGAAGGCGCAACCACCACCAACTCCACCCCTGTAGAGCCGGAAGCTCCCGCCTAGACGCCGCCCACCGCAACCGCCTACACCGGGGCACTCGGCACCTCCTCCGCCGGCTCCTCGATGATAGGCCTGGCAGAACTGACTGGAGCATCACTCCAGGCCGGGTTCATGCCAGCCTTGGGACGGAGTAGGGGTGTATTTTTGGCATGTGATCATCCAGAACATGTGCCTGACGGGCGCATTTTTGGCAGCCTTTGCATGTTTTGACCAGTTTCTCGGCATCCGCCTTAGCTGTAAGACAAAAGAATCCGTGTCTAAAAGCTTTTGCCACTAAAGATCTGGCTGCGGTGTGATGACCACATTCGCCTCTGTGGATTTCTCATAAGATTTCCACTCCTTCTTCCAGAGATACACATCGCTGAAAAACTCCAGAAACACTCAGCTTATAGAGCTCACCATTTACTATTGTGTAGGCTTTTTCTCGTCGGACGATCTGCCAGCTCAGAACTTCGTCTTCGGGTAATTTAATATCTATCAGGAAATCCAGATAGGGTTGTGTCCAGCTTGGAATCACAGCCAGGACTGCGACTAAAGGTGAGTTGGATTTCGTCGGATATTCCTCATCAACACCAGTGATGGAGAGAACTTTTAAGTGTTCTAGAAAAGCACCATCCAGGACTTGTTTCCGCGTAGAGCCTATTCTTGATAAAGCGTCTGCTTCCTCATTTGGAGGCTCGAGGGATATGTTGAATCTCAAAACCCTCGAACGATTTGGATAGCTCATCCGCAACAGCTTTGTATGCTGCCATATGTTTGTTTGCATTACAAATATTGGATACTTGCTAGGAAACTAAATCCGAGTCTCCATAACACATGAGTCTTGTTACACCAATGTATTTGGCCATGCGTATTCCATGTAACAGTGCTTCATACTCGGTAACATTATTGGTTGCGTGAAGTGTATATGTAATACATAGAACAACTTATCTCCTTGGGGTGATTTGAGCACCACGCCAGCCCCCGATCCTCCTCGTGCTTTTGATCCGTAAAAATGAATGGTCAAAATTCCGAGTCTGGAGGACTTGTGTTTTCTACCGTATCTATCCAATCAGCGACAAAGTCGGCGAGGATTTGGGATTTGATTGATGTACGTGGCTTGTACTTAATGTCAAAAGTTGTAAGCTCTATTCCCCACTTTGCGACATGTCATGTGGCATCGCAATTGTTGATTATATCTCGCAGGGGAGCGGTGCTCACCATTGTGATCTTGTGCTCTTGGAAATAGTGTCGTAGCTTTCTGGCAGCAAAGAACACACCATAGGCTAGTTTTTGTTAATGTGGATACCTTTGTTTTGACTCTGTCAAGACCTCACTTAGATAATAAGTAGGATGTTGCACCTTATGTTCGTGACCTTCTTCCTCGCGCTCCACTGATGTTACCACACTCACGACTTTGTTTGTTGCTGCGATGTAAAGTAACATAGTCTCATGTGGCTCTGGTGCTACGAGAATTGGTGGATTTGTAAGTAAATCTTTCAAACTTTGCAGGGAGTTGTTAGCTTCCTTGGTCCAGTAAAATTTGTCAGTTTTCTTCAAAATTTTATATAAAGGTGCGACTCTTTCTCCGAGCCGGCTGACGAACCGACTTACTGCTACGATACAGTCGGTGATTCGTTGAAAGTCCTTCATGCGAGTCGGCCTGGTAATGTTTAGTATAGCCTTAATTTTATCCCGGTTCACCTCTATGCCTCTTTTAGACACAATGAAACCAAGCAATTTTCTAGTTGATATTCCAAAGAAGCACTTCTTCGGATTTAGCATCATATTAAATTTTCGTAGGTTAGCAATGTTTCCTCCAAGTCGGCAATTAAGTTTCCTTCTTTTTGGACATAACTGCTATGTCGTCTACGTATACATGGACATTGCGTCTGATTTGATCGTTAAGATAGCGTTGCATAGTACGCTGATAAGTTTCTCCTGCGTTCTTTAAGCCAAACGACATAGTTTTGTAGCATAAGGTTCCAAATGGAGTGACGAAAGACGTCTTGATTTGATCCGATTTTTTCATCGGTATTTGGTGATATCCGGAATAAGCGTCGAGAAAACAGAGTAATTCCGACCCTATCGTTGAGTCGATAACTTGATCGATTCTTGGCAAAGGGAACATGTCTTCTGGATAAGCCTTATTCAAAGCGGTATAATCAACACACATACTTAATTCAATAGTGTCCTTTTTAGGGACGAGTACATGATTTGCCACCAAATCTGTATGGATGACCTCTGTTATGAATTCGGCTAAATCTAGTCGGGCTAATTCCTTAGCTATAGCTTTGCGATTTTCATCACCAAACCATCATAAGGACTATTTGATGGGTTTAGCATCAAGGTATACATTAAGAGAGTGGTCGGCAAGTTCCCTAGGTACTTCGGTCATGTCAGCAGGATGCCATGCGAAGATATGACTATTTGCTTTGATAAACTCGATGAGCGTGCTTTCCTATGCGAGGTCTAAGCCTATCCCTACGTTCATCGTCTTGGAGGGTCTTCTTCCTTAAGCGACATATTCTTCGTCTCTTCCTACGCCTTGAACTGCATTCTTGGCTTCATCACCTCATTCTTCTTGTCGGCATCTCTGACGAGTCTGTATTTTTCTTGATTTCCTGGTACTCTTGGGCATGCAAAACGGCTTCGGCAAAGGCGGCAGATCCATCTTTGCAATCCTTTGCTTTCTTTGGGTTTCCCCGTATGGTGATGACACCCTTTGGACCTAGAAGTTTCATCATGTTGTAAATGTAGCAGGGTCGAGCCATGAATACCCAGTAAGCCGGACGCCTGCAGATAGTGTGGTAAACACTTTTGAACGGTACCACCTCGAAGGAAAGTGGCTTGGTCTGGTAATTTTCTGGAGTTCTGAATGTTACGTCTAGTGTGATCTCACACAGAGAATTTTCCGGCCTCCCTGGTACAATGCCATGAAAAATCAGGCTGCTATGGTTTAACCGGCTTTCATGGATCTTCATGCGGCAGTGAACGTTGGATCCGGTTCTTGAATTTTCTTCCTCTCGAGGTTGTTGAGTCATATCCCTCCAAGGTCTGATATCATTATCTACGTTAGTGTGGCAAAATGTGGTTTTAGATGCGAGCTTACCACTAAATGACACAACCATTTTCTGCTATTGTAGTCCTTTGTCGAGCAACGCCAAGCATTGCTGGCCCTGTTCTAGAGACGCATTATTGGCGAGGATGACACGAGGAGTTGCAGTGTTCTCCACCGGTGTGCTATAAACTGGGATCTTCTGTTTATTATTCCGTCAAATAAATTTTGTGGACTTCTGGGTTCCTGTTAGCAAGAACCGGGCCACCCCTTGTTTTGTTTGGTAGTCGCTTATATTCTGACTCGTACTAGGCAGGGTGACTATCTATCTGTTTCCTAATCTCGACGATGCGTGCGGCCTCTTCGACCAAGAACAACCGATGTTTTTCCAGGTCCTCGGCCCTTTTCTCCAGTTGATTTAGAGTAAGATCCGAACAAGCTGGGATTGGTATCGTGAGTGCATATCCATAGATTTCGCGCGCACCCTTGGTTACGACGTGTCTATCAACCGGAGGATCATTCGAGGTGGGTTTTGCTGGATCACCATCCTGGGTCTCCATCTTGATTTCTTCATCGACTTCTTTGTTGTGAGCTTCCTCAACAGGATCTACCGGTGTTGGGTTTTTGTTGTTCTTCTTCTTCTTCTTTGACCGCCCAGTAGCCTTTACGTGTGTACCGGTGGCAAAGACGGATTTTGGTCCGGTACCAGGGGATAAACTTCCGTTGGTACTCTCCGTCATCGTTGGCTTCTGAATCTCGGAGGAATCTCCGGTGTCCATGTTATCTTGCGAACTGTAATCTTCCTCATGCTATCGTATGGATTCAGAGGTGTTTCCGGATCACTTTGCTCTTTGTAGGAGTCATATTCTTGCTCATACACCTCCATGTTTTTCTCAATGTCTCTGAGTTCTTGCGATGTTAGTGACTCCTGAGGGGAATCAGGCGAGTTGGCGTTTTCTTCGATTGCATCGAGAACTGGATAGTTTCCGGCTCCAGCATCGACAGATTCAGATCCAGAGCTTACGTGGTACACGAAGCAATGCTTCCTATTTGTGGTCTCAAGGGACTGGAGCGTCCTGATATTTGCCTCCAGCTTACAGTTGAAGCGGGGGCATCTCTTCGGCCTGATCCTGTACCCCGTGAATAATTTTTCGGCCTCAGCATCGACATAGTCCGATCCGAAGCGATTATACTCCTCATCCGTGTACCCGATCTCAACTGGGAGATCATATCCGAATTTTTCTTCCACCACTTCTTCCACTACAGGAGCGGGCTGGGTGGGTTTAGGTTTTTCCGGGACCTTTATCTCTTCCGGCTCCGCGGACAGAGAAGATCCAGATTTTTCTTCCGCCATGGTCATCACCTCAAGGGTGGGTTGGGCGGGTTTAGCAAAACCGAGATAGATATCCATCTCGCTGATGGATATGATTATGTAGGTTGTCACGGGTTCCTTAGCCGGAATCCGGGTCTCGTCCAGAAATATGAGACGGACATCACTGGCGTAAACCACACGACCCATAGCAATTGTTTCGCCGATTCCTACACGCGCAGATTCCGCCCGGAACGAAGGTCCGAAGGTCACGGGCCCCATGGTGGGCGCCAACTATCGTCGGATTGATGGCAGGTACACCATAGGGGGTCCTAGAAGCGTCGAGAATATGGGGTGTGAGCCGTATGGTGTTCCAGGAGCGGTGAGCACAAGTTTACCCAGGTTCAGATCCAACTGCGATGATTGGATCCTACTCCTTCTAGCAACCTAGTAATATATCAGCGAGAGCCGGATGTTACAGCAGATTACAAGACAGGTTCGTCTGTGCGAGTTGCTTGTGGTTGATCTATGATCTGGTGCCCTAAAGGATCCCATAGGGCCGGTTTATATAGTCACCCGGGCCTAGGGTTACAGGAGAAACCTATCCGGCTACGTTACAGAGTCGGTAACTAGATACAACTTGGACTACAAGAAATACTACATGCCTAAGTGGGTAAGTCTTCTAGGCCTTGTCGTAGCTAGATTGGACTAAGTAGACTTACCGACAAGGCCCAGAAGACTTACCTACTTAGGCCTATAGATTACTTGTAGTCTATGATGTACTTAGTTACCGACTCTGTAAAGTAGTCGGATAGATCTCTCCTGTAACCCTAGGTCCTGGTGACAATATAAACCCGACCCTAGGGAGCCTTTAGGTCACTAGATCATAGATCAACCACAACCAACTTGCACAGGCGATTCTCTCTTGTAATCTGCCATAACATCTGGCTCTCGCAGATATATTACTAGGTTGCTAGCAGGAGTAGGATCTGATCACCGCAGTCGGATCTGAACCTGGTAAACTTGTGCTCACCACTCCCGGAACACCGTATGTCTCACACCCCATCTTATCAACGCCTTCAGCACCCCTTATGGCATACTTGTCATCAATTCGACAATAGTTGGCGCCCACCGTGGGGCAGGTGACCTTCGGAGCTTCGTTCCGGGCAAAATCTGCGCATGCAGGAATCGGTAAAACAATTGCCATCGGTCGTGTGGTCTACGTCAGTGACGTCCCTCTCGTTCTTCTCGACGAGACCTGTATTCCGACTAAGGAGCTCATGACGATGTTCACAATCATGTCAATCGGCTAGATCGATATTTATCTTGGTTTTGCTAATCCCTCCCAACCCACCCTTGAGGTGATGACCATGGAAGAAGAAAAATCTGGATCTACTCTGTTCGCAGAGGAGAAAGACTTTACGATCCCGGAAAAACCTGAACCCACCCAGCTTGCTCCTATAGTGGAAGAAAAATCCAGATCTGATCTTCCTGTTGAGATCGGATACACGGATGAGGAGTATATTCGCTTCGGATCCGGTTCTACCAATGTTGGAGCAGAAAAACGCTCTTGAGGAACAGGATAAATCAGATGATGAAGCGTCCCTACATTGACTACACAGCAATCGTCGAGATCAAGCTGAGCTTTGAAGAAGCAGAGGCGAAACCTCAGTTGTACTACTACCTCAAGTCCATGAAGAAAAATAAGCATTGCTTCGTGTGCTACGTTGGCTATGGATCCGACTCTGTCAATGCTGGAGACAAAAATGACTCAGTCCTCAATGCGATCGGAGAAGACGCTGATCCACCTACTTCCCCTCAAGAATCATTGACGTCACAGGAATTCCGGGAATTCGAGAAGGAGATGGAAGCATACGAGGAAGACTACAAATCCAAGCAAGGTGCAGAGGAGACACCTCCAAGTCCATATGATAACATGGACAAAGACTACACCTTGCAAGATGACATGGACACCGGAGATTCTTTCGAGGTCTAGAAGCCAACCATGACGAAAAGTACCGATGGAAGCTTATCTCCCGGTACCAGACCAAAAGCCGTATTTGCCACTCGTATGAGCGTCAAGACCACCGGGTGGCCAAAGAAGAAGAAGAAAAACAAAACCCCGACACTTATAGAGCTGGTGATGGAAGCTAACAACAAAGAAGTCGACAAAGAATTGGAGATGGAGGATCCAGATGGAAAACCGGTCAATCCCACTCCGATCGATCCTCCGTTTGATGGACACGTGGTCACCCAAGGTGCATGCGAAATCTATGGAGATGCACTAACTATACCAATCCCAACTGCTTTGGATCTTTGTGACACCCCAAAAATATTAATGAGGATCATTCCCTAATTAATCAAGATTAGGGTTAACAAAATCTTTTATTAATTAAATTCAAATCTTTATGCTTGTGTGTATGGATGATTGCAATGCCATGTTTGATTGTTGTAAATGATGATAAATGGTTTATATATCAAAACCATATCATCTAGGTCACTACCAAATCAAATCAAAACAAAAGAAAATGAAAATATGAAGCATAAGACCTAATGGTCATTTCTGCCAAAGTTAACCACTAGCTCACTTTGAGCATCTCTAGCAACTAATCTCAAACAGAAACTTTCCCATTTCTTTTCTCCCCTTGCTAGAACTAGTGACAC
Organism: Avena longiglumis; assembly: GCA_030063025.1. Lineage (NCBI taxonomy): Eukaryota > Viridiplantae > Streptophyta > Magnoliopsida > Poales > Poaceae > Avena > Avena longiglumis. The sequence continues at coordinate 444,934,462 of CP125974.1, read as the reverse complement.
TGAACCCAATGGAACTTACCAACGTTGTAGAAATATTTTCAAACTCTTTTGAGAGGCAGTTCAAATTTGAATCTATCTCATATGTCAAGATAGCCATTTTTGGAAAACCACTCAAACCAACATCACTTGGCAAACCATTGCACCCAGAGACTACCAAGATTAGTATCAGATCACTCACCAAAAATCATTGAATTTGGAGATGATTTAGTTCATGCGGCTATTTGATCGAACACTTGGTCATCATAGTACAACTACCAACTATCTACTGTTTGTGATCAATCAATTGCTCATCCATTGTACCCCAAATCTTTGCCCTATCTCACCCACGATCACCACCAGTATCCAGCCGTGCAATTGAGTCACTCCTCTTCACTGCCTTGATCAATGCCAGTGGTACCCGAGCTCACCATGTCACTCGGACATGGACATCATGCCATAGGCCGCGCCTCACTCGCTCGCGATGTCTAGCTAGTAATCGTGACCTCACCGCACCTCTCTGTCCACCCCTCGACTAACGGAGAGACACAGAGACACTGGAACGCCCCCTCCCATTTAAGAAACGGACATGCCGAGAGCACGACGGAGTGCCGTAGTTGCCTCATGCACACACGCTGCGACTCGACCTCTCCACCCGTACTCGCAACCGTGGCGTCACCAGCCACCGCCCAAACATGCCCATTGGTCACCGCGCGACCCCTTGACCGCCGTACTCGCTGACGAACACCGCCGTACCCGCACAAAGCACCGACGTTGCCCGACCAACCGAGACCGCCCCTTGTCGAGCCACCACTCGTGTGACGATCGCCACACCCAACAGAGTCGACCCATGCCCTTCTCCATGACTAGCTCGACCTGTAGCAACGTCATCGACGAGCCCTGACCATGCCGCACTGCCTCACCCTCGAGGGTATAAATAGACCCCTCCCCATCCTCAATATTCACACCATTCTACTCCTCTCTCACTCAGAAACACCCCTAACTCGTTCCCGGAGCAAGGCGAGCACCCTGTCGCCGGAATTTGATCGGAGTCTGCCACTGCCATGAGGGAAAGGCGCCGTCGATTGGAGCCACCCTAGGAGCTGCCATGACCGCCATTCGACTCGTCGTCATCGACAAGTTTGTTCGCCCGCACCGCCGACCCTGGCTGGAGCCCTGGTAAGCCCCTAACCATCCTCACTGCGCCGCTAGGTCAAAATCTCGCCGGAGCACCACGACATAGACGATGAACCTAGACCATAGATCGTTTTGTAATTGTAGGACTAATATTGATCAATACCGCTTCGCGTTAGATGACTCGCTGACGCATGGGACCAGCCTGAGTGAGCCTGCTGTGCGCGCGCTGTGCACTTGGGCCAGCCCAGTAACGTTTCCCGCGCGAGCCCAGTAATTCAAACCTAGTCTTTTTCTTTTTATTCAAAAACCTTTTCAGTAGTGAACTTTAAAAATCAATTTAGAGAGATTCACTGCACCAAATTGAATGAATCCAATTTTGTTTGAAAGTAGATGAAAATCTATAATCACTCCCCTTGGATTCAAACAGTTTGAAACTATGAATCACCCTTAGTAAAAATAACAAGCCAGTAGCTTTGGCAACTTCAGACATTTTTATAAAATCAACCATAGGTGATTTTGAGTTGATTCTAACTCTCAAAAATCATATTTGTCAAGACCTTTCTGAATATGTAAAAATACACATACTTACATACAGTAGACCTAGACCAAAACTAAAAGAATGACTTTCTAGTCATTTTTAGTCACTTAAGTATTATTAAATAATAGTGTTAAACTTTATAAATTAGGCCAACTATTTTAAATCACATTCTCAAGTATTAGAATATGTGGTGATGACATGTGTCAATATGATCCCATATTTTTAATTTAGAGAATATTAAATCCTAAGCAACCTTTCAATGAGTAGAAATTATTTTCCTAAAAAAATAAGATAAATAAAATCTTATCACCCCTTCCTTGTAATGATAGATATGATGCTAGATCATCTAGTGTGACCCTTGTGTGATAAATAGAAGTAGTTAAGTATTGTTTGGTGACTGTGTACCTCGTATTTATTTATAGACACTAGTATCAATCCGGGCTACGACGAGGAGGAATTCTATGAAGACGAGGAAGAGAACTTCGACCACCTTACCAACCAAGGCAAGCTAAGCTAAACCATGCAAGTTATATTAAGCATGCTATACTATGCAAGCCTTATTGTGCATAACTTTGTGATACCCCTTTGTATACCAAGTCCTAGTTTTACTTGCAAGCTTTACTTTTACAAAGTGTTCAGTAGTTAATTAATTGGATGATTAGTGGAAAGTGAGGAAAGTGTCTTCCCGAGCTTGGAATTGGATGAAGATAGATACCCAACTTAGTACCCCTCAACTAGTGACCCCCCCACCTTGATAGATGTTAGTGCTAAACTAAACTTGATCGCTAGATGGGAAAAATGATTATGAAAACCTTGGAATGGTGAGGCATTCTATTAAAATTCTTTGACATGTGTTATGGACACAATGACTTGAAGATGATGGTGAAGAAAGTATGTGACCTGACTTTGATAAAAACTAATAGTTGGGTTCGGATGCGATACCACTCCAACGTTTACCATACAACCACAATACCCGAATTTGGGTAGGTCCTGACTGGAAGTTTATATGTCTTAGTATGGGTTCCCTCGCGGAAAAAGGTGGGTTGAGGCTACCTTGTGAATGCAGTTGTTCACCTATGTAGTGCCCAAGATGACGTATGGTCATGGTTGGGAGGTCAAACTCATAGGGGAGGTGCCTATACTAGGTTGTGTAATTGAAAGGTTAGGATTGATTATCCGCATACTAAGTATGATGATTCAAGATTGTTCCTGACGGATGTATCGAATATCATGGTGAAAGTGTACCACCTCTACAGAGTGTCAAACTATTCGAATAGTCGCGTCCGTGGTTATGGACAGTTGGATGGCCATACTGTTCCGTTGTCAGATGTTTTCCAAAATGAGCCATGCCTTGAAAGATGACTTTGACTTGACCCCACAAGTTGTGGAGATGAAGTTAGGTTCCCACCTAAGTAACTTAGACAACTAAAGTTAGAATTTTATTACTAGACACTGGTTGAAATAAAATTGGCTTGTGGCAAACAAACCTAGAGATTATGAACCCTATAGAATGGCCTTTTGCCTTAGTGAAAGTTTGCGAGTACTTCAACGTACTCATGGCTATGTCCTGGGCTATTCCCATGGCCAGACTATGAAGGAGACTACGAGGAAGATGGACAGCATGATGCTTACAATAACTAGGATCATCTCCCATCGTCAGCATTGCCTATGACCCTGAAGATGGAGCCCCGACCACGCTACTCTTATTATTATTCCACTTCTTTGATTGTAATCAGACTTGATCATGAGATCAACTATTTCTAAGACTATTATGGTTTGTAATGGATGAGGAACTATGGTACCAATCTATTATGTCTCACAAAAATGGTAATCCTGGGATTGCGATGTACGGCATAACAGGCATCTGGGATTAAAAATCTGGGTGTTGACAATCTTACTCCGGAGGAGATAGAGAAAAGGGACGAGGGTCTGGAGAAGCATCGCTTACTTTTGCTCGATGAGGCTGCACACATCGTCAAAATTAAGCAATAGATAGACATCAACCCTATCTAGTACCAGTCAGAATTCAAGCGACTGCCAAACAAGACAAGAGGTGGCCCAGTTCTTGCTAATAGGAACCCGGATGTCCACATGGATTTATTTGATGGTAAAACTGGAGAGAAGATCCAAGTCTACAACACACCCATGGAGAACGTTGCAGCTTCTCGAGCTAACCTCGCCAATAATCCGTCTCTAGAACAGGTCCAGCAGTGTGTAGCATTGCTTTACAAAGGTCTGCAGCAGCAGAAAACCACTGCATTGTTTAGCGGAAAACTGGCTTCAAAGTCGGAGGATTGCCGCACCGACAAAAACGCTGACGTAAGACCCCGAAGGGATACCAACTCACGTCATCGTGCCACCCCTAGGGATGAAGAAAACTCAAGTACCGGATCAAACGGTCATCATCGCAGGCTCGCACGTGGCTGGTCGAACGTCGTTCCGGCTGCCTCGCATGATGCCATCAAGGCATTGGCTCCTCACAGGATCGGCAAAGGATGCCACCTCCCAGGCACACTAGCCGTCTGGTTGAACCTCGTCACAGCGACGATAATGCCGAATGAAGAAATGACGAGGATTGCCTTGAAACAAGCAGGGATGGAGCTCGACGAAACCAACCTTAGAGCCAGCATAATGAGGCTCAAGGACCCCATCGCTCAGCCAGAATTAACCCACCAGAACCACCATCGCCACCTAGCAGTGACCATGAAGGATCTCATCTTAGCCATGGAAGCCACAGAGGCAGGGGATGGCATAAGAAGGAGCAGGAATACGACTCCGCCGCCACGCGGGAACAACGAGCACTCGAGGTGCAGATCTCACTCGCCCAATGATGCTCGTCATCGCATTGAATCTAACATGGAAGCACAACGGTATGAGGAGGAAGATGTGTATGTGGGACCCAAGTGATTCGGTCCACGTATCCGTTGAACAAAATTTCTAGTTGACTTTGGTATCGCCAAACACATTAAACCCTATGACGGTGCGTCTCGGCCAGATACTTGGCTCCAGGATTTCTTTCAGGCCTGCTGCATTGCCAAAGGAGGAAACAACATGGTCGTAGTTCGGTATCTCCCACTTATGCTGAGGAAATTGCTCGATCATGGCTCAATGAACTGCTAGAGAACTCGATTCACAACTGGTATGATATGCAAAGTGCATTCTTTTCAAACTTCGAGGGTACATACACGAGGCCCTGCATATTCGGAGACTTGTAGCATTGCACTCAAAAACCCGAAGAAACTTACCAGGATTACCTCGGACGATGGATCGACATGAAGAACTCCTGCGAGGGAGTAAATGAGCAAACTGCGATTGAAGCTTTCATTGCATGGCTCCCAGTCGGATTACTAAGTCATAGAATGAAGCGTGACAAAGTTACTAACTTGGGATAAATGATAGAAACGGCAAGCAAGAATGCTAACACCAATGACGATTCAGATGGACTGCTAAATATTATGGCCAACGCAAATGCGGCCAAGAAGCCAAAACAACAAGCTCAGAAGCGCAAGAATACCTCGGAAGACAAACCTAATCCGGATAACTCAGCTTTCAATGCAACTTTCGGATCTGGCGGACAAGGAGGGCGCGGAGGCAAACTGGGACAAGGCGACGAAACTTCTCGAATCTAGGGTAGAGGAGAGCAGCAGCCCGAAAAATCTTATTCCTGGGCCAACATTGCCAACAACCCTTGTGTGCATCACCCGGATGGGAACGAGGATTCTACCCACACTAATGTTGAGTGTCGTTTCAATGATGACATCAAAAGAGACGAATCCGTTGGCTATAGAGGCAAGCGACGAAAAGGTAAGAAAAATTTCGAGAAAGGCAAAGAGGCCAAGGAAGATTCTGACATGGAAGAAGCGGATGCCGCACAACCCAAGTCAGATGAAAAGAAGGATTATCCTACTAAGAAAGACACTTATGTCTGCTTCCTTGGAACTCAGCCAACTAAGGTCGGAAAGGCGGTTCTCCATGAACTTAATGCCACAGTTCCGGCTATTCCCTAGTTTTTGAATTGGTCGGACGTAACCATCACCTTCGACCGAAGCGATCACCCGAAGAAAACACATCATCGGGGGAAGTACTCTCTGGTCGTCAATCCTCTTATTGATGGCTATGAGTTCTCTAAAACTCTCATGGATGGTGGTAGAAGCATCAACATCCTCTACATCGAGATGCTCCATCGCATGAAGCTCCATGAAAACCAGCTAAATCATAGCAATGTGATTTTTCATGTTATTGTACCAAGAAGACAGGAAAATTCCTTGGGTGAGATCACACTAGATGTGACATTCGTAACTTCGAACAACTACCTGATCGAGCCACTCTATTTTGAGGTTGTACCGTTCAAAACTGCCTACCACGCCAGCTTCGGACGTCCGTCTTACTAGGCATTTATGACCCGTCCCTGCTATATCTACAACATGATGAAACTTCTGGGTCCCAACGACATCATCACCATCCGGGGAAACCCGGAGAAAACATGAGACTACAAAGACGGATCTGCCGCTTTTGCTAAAGTCGTGCTGCACGTCTAGGAGTACCAGGAGATCAAGAAAAACATCGACCCGTCCGAGATGCCTGCTACGAAGAACGAGGTGTTGAAACCGAGCCTGCAGTTCAAGGAATTATAATAGACAAAGAAGACACAGTTCAAGGAAGATGATCCCTCCAAGGCGACCAATGTAGGTATAGGCTTAGATCCCAAATAGGAAAACACGCTCATCGAGTTCCTCAAAGCTAATAAAGATATCTTCACAAGACAACCTTCTGACATGACCGGAGTACCTAAGGAACTCGTTGAGCACTCTCTCAATGTTTATCCTGACGCTAGACCCGTCAAACAGTCCTTACGACGGTTTGGTGATAAAAAGCGCAAAGCTATAGCTAAGGAATTAGCCCGACTAGAATTAGTCGGATTTATAAAAAAGGTCATCAATGCTGAATGGGTGGAAAATCATGTACTCATATCTAAAAAGGACACTATTGATTCAAGGATGTGTGTTGATTATATCGCCTTGAACAAGGCTTGTCCGAAAGATTCGTTCCCTTTGCCAAGAATCGATCAAGTTATCAACTCCATGGCAGGATCGGAATTACCCTGTTTTCTCGATGCATATTCTGGATATCATCAAATACCGATGAAAAAGTCGGATCAACTCAAGACGTCTTTTTTCACTCCCTTCGAAACCTTCTACTATAAAATTATGCCTTTTGGCTTAAAGAATGTAGGAGCAACATATCAACGGACTATGCAGTGTTGCCTTAACGATTAAATCGGATGCAATGTCCATGTGTACGTAGATGACATAGCGGTCATGACCAAAAAGAAGGAAACATTAATTTTTGAATTGGAGGAAACGTTCGCTAATCTACGCAAATTCAACATAATATTTAACCTAAAGAAGTGCTTCTTCAGAATCCCAGCCAGAAAATTGTTAGGATTTATCGTGTCTAAACGAGGCATAGAGGTGAACACGGACAAAATCAAGGCAGCCGACTCGGAGAAAGAGCCGCATCTTTATACAAACTCTTGAAGAAAACTGATAAATTTGTCTAGACCAAGGAAGCCAACGTTGCTCTACAAAGTTTGAAAGATATACTTTTAAACCCACCAATCCTTGCTGCACCAGAGCCACAAAGGCCTATGTTACTTTACATTGCAACGACAAATAGGATCGTGAGTGTGGTAACATCAGTGAGCGTGAGGAGGAAAATCATGAGCATAAAGTGCAACATCCAACCTACTATCTTAGTGAGGTCGTGATAGAGTCGAAGCACAGGTATCCACATTGCCAGAACTAGCCTATGGAGTATTCTTTGTTGCCAGAAAGCTACGACATTATTTTTAAGAGCAAAAGATCACAGTGGTGAGCCCCACTTTACTGCAAGATATAATCAACAATCGCGATGCCACAGGACGTGTCGCAAAGTGGGAAATAGAGCTTGCAGCTTTCGACATTGAGTACAAGCCACGTACAACAATAAAGTCCCAAATACTTGTCGACTTTGTCGCTGATTAGACAGAGACAACAGAAAATACAAGTCCTGAAGACTCGGAATTTTGGACCCTTCACTTTGACAAATCAAAAGTATGGGGGTGGGGGCTCGAGGCCTGGCGTGGTGCTCAAATAACCCCAAGGAGATAAGTTGTTCTGTGTGCTAAAGATTCACTTCATAGCAACCAATAATATTGCCGAATATAAAGCATTGCTGCATGGAATATGTATGGCCAAAGACATTGACGTTACCGGACTCATGTGTTATGGAGACTCGAATTTAGTTGCACAACAAGTATCCGATATCTGTAATGCAAATAAGCACATGGCAACATACAAAGCTACATGGATGAACTATCCAAATCGTTCGATGGTTTTGAGGTTCAACATATCCCTCGAGCAGAAGATGAGGAAGCAGATGCTCTATCAAGAATAGACTTTACGCGGAAACAAAGTCTCGGATGGTGCTTTTCTAGAGCACTTAAAGGTCCCCTCCATTATAGGAGTTTATGAGGACTATCCGATGAAATCTGACTCACTTTCAGTAGCAGTTCTGGCTGTAATTCCCAGCTAGACACAATCCTATCTAGATTTCCTGATAGACAGAAAATTAACCGACGAGAAAAAGCCTATAAGATTGTCAATGGTGAGCTATATAAGCAGAGTGTTTTGGGGGTTTTCTAGCGCTGCACTTCTCCGGAAGGAGTGGAAATCTTACGGGAGATCCACGAAGGAGAATGTGGTCATCACGTTGCAGCTAAATCTTTAGTGGTAAAAGCTTTTCAACACGGATTCTTTTGGCTCACAGCTAAGGAAGATGTCGAGAAATTGGTGAAATCGTGCAAAGGCTGCCAAAAATAAGCCGTTAAGTACATGTCCCGGCTGATCAGCTGAAAACAATCCTTATTATATGTCCATTTGCGGCCAAACCCGTAACAAATTGCGATGGAGCCACGGCCAGAAAGTTCGTCGAGAACGTAATCATCCGATTTGGATATCCGTACAGTATTATTACCGACAACGGGAGCAACTTTTCCATAAGAGAATTAGCCGAAGTCTGCCAATATTAAGGGATCAGATTCGATATTGCATCAGTCGCACATGCATAAGCCAATGGACAAGTCGAAAAGGCAAACCGTCTTATTTTATAAGGACTCCGACCTCGTCTCGAAGCACCACTTCATCGTGCTGTGCTGCGGGGGTTTGGACTAAAGAATTACCGTTTGTGATATGGAGCTTACGAACAACTCCTAACAGGTCAACCGAATATACAACTTTCTTCTTGGTCTACGATGCAGAAGCAGTTCTTCTGAGTAATTTAATTCATCAATCTCCTCGAGTCAAAGCGTATATCAAAGAAGATGCATAAGTTTCTCGACAAGATGATCTCGATATAATCGAACAAGTTCGCGTCATTGTTAAGCAGGGATCTACAGCCTATCAGCAAAAGTTATGCAAATACCATAGATATAGTGGCCAAAGCTAGGTACGACGAGCATGAGAAGTCATCGTAATTTAGTTAAATTAGGCTCAGATTTGGATGTAACCTGCCCATCCTACGCCGGACACGCGATCCGGCTGCTTTTCGTGCCGACACAATCATAACCCAAATTTGATGAACCGATGAGTCACGCCGGACACATTGGTACGTATGAATCTCGCTGCGCTAGGGTACGCTCGCATTCCTCTTGTCCAATCGGACCTTTTCGACGAGCATTACCGTTTGGATCGGTCCGTATGAAGATGGCTTGCATTTGGATTGTAGAGCATGTATAGAATCTTGGATTCGCACAATCCGCACGAAAATTCCTCGGTCTCATCATGGGTTTGAATGTGCTGACAGAGCTTGTCGCCCTGTAAATTCCTCGGTCTCGTTCGGGCGCTCCTAGTGGGAATACGGGAAAAACTCTCGCACGCCTAGAACCTTCCGGGCACCGACTCTTGCAGCCTAGTCCGTGTCCATGAGACCCTACCAGGCCACCACGCGGTATCACACGGTACGCAACGAATCCACTCCGTCCGCCACCCGTACTCGCGGCGCTCTCCGCCGTTAAATCGCTCGCGTCCACGGCCGATTTGCTTCTTCTTCCCCTCCTTTTCTTCTCTCTCCGAGCAAGAGAAGAATATAAAAAAAACTCGCAGCTCACGCGCACACGTCAGAACCCAATCGGAGCCGACGCCCCCAACCCGACCGGATCGGGCCTTGGTCGAGGGCATGGCCGGAGCAGGAGCAGGAGAAGGCGGGAGCGGGGACGGAGGCGAGTCCCCGCCCTCGGCGGCTCTGGCGACGCTCAACATCCGGTCCGCGAACGGCACCAAGTTCACGGTGCAGGCGGACCTGGGCAGCACGGTGGGGGCGTTCAAGGAGGTCGTGGCCGGGAGCTCCGACGTGCCCGCGCCGCAGCAGCGCCTGATCTACAAGGGCCGGATCCTCAAGGACGAGCAAACCCTAGAAAGCTACGGTTCGTGCCCACACACATCGATATGGAAATTAAGGTCGCGATTTGGGCTGGTGGGTTAGAATTGGCTAGTCCATTGCGTGAATTGAAAATAAGCAATGCCCGTTTGTTAGCTGGTCGCGTGTTGCTGTGGACCAGATGCAGCGGTATGCTCACTGCTGATGATTGGTTGATGCGGGTAGACAGTCTAGTATGTTAACGATAACGTATACAGTTGATGCAGATGCTTTCATATAGTTTAGAAGAAGATGAGCTGAAGGCTCTTGTCGTGGCTTGAATATAATTCCAAGCATCACGGATTTTAGCTTGTGTTACTTGTGCATGTATAATTTCATAGTTATGCGTGAAATCATTACACTTGTGAAATAATTTGCTGGGAGGTGGAGTGACAATTAGTATGCTAGCTTACGATCATCATAAGGAAGTTCCAGTATTTTTTGTGTGTGTGAATTTTAGCTGTGTACTTGATTGTTGAAAGTACTTTGTAGAGTGTACAGGTGAGTAGCTTTTATCAATCAATTGCAAATAATTTGCTCAACTCTGGGGATTGTGTAAAATTGTAGATGTATTTTTTTATATTTTGGTAAACTGGAGACACCCTCTGTAGAGTTTAGATTTATTTAAATCCTAATTAAAATGCATAACGTTTTTATTCCCTAAATGGAGGACTTCTTATTTTACAAAATTGAGCCAAAGAATCGCTGGAGTTACGGCATGTTGCCGTATTTATTGACTCTATATTACAGAATCACACACGCACAAGTACATGCTACCCACCTTATGTTCTTGTTGGGCAAATGCAGAAAACAAATTGCAAAAGAGTGGCAGATGCTACATACCCTTACATGGAGCAAATTTTTTCAAATGAATTTGTTGCATCACTAATATTATTATTCACAAAAAGCATTACATGCCTTCTTGGGATTTTTTTTTTGTGGATAAAACCAGTAAATTCGTGTACGAGGCATGTGACTGTTGGCTTATTCTGTTCCTAGATGAAATCATTGGCTTGGTTATTAGCAATTGTATAATGATTTAATGATAAGATGAATTTTGGTTTATGGTGGTCACAAATTGCAATATCTTCTTGCACCCTGAAGGAGTGTACGCATTCTTTTCTAGAGAAACCGGCAGGAAGACTGCTTTTCAATTAGAAAAAAATAGTGTTTGTTTATAGGCACGGTGACTTGTTTTGCAAGGGAACAAATTAAAAGGCAATGTTCAAAATGTGGATTACTCTCTTATTACTTCCATATATGATTTTGTCACATGCAATGGTGGACCTGCCGTTGAGATCTTTGTGTTATTAAGCATTTTTTTTATATGCGACTTGTATTTTCCAGGTGTTGAGACAGATCACACCATTCACTTGGTGCGAGGTGTTGCTCAAGCTGCTGCATCAGGAGCACCTGCTGCCGCTAGCCCCCGAGCTTCAACTACTCCTACCAGTGGTCCTGCAGGTGGTCTTGGAGGCTTATTTCCAGGCCTTGGTGCTAATGGAGCTGCCAGCGGCAGGCCAGCGGGTTTGTTTGGGGCTGGACTTCCAGAATTAGATCAGATGCAGCAGCAGTTGAGCCAGAATCCCAACTTAATGAGGGACATAATGAATATGCCAATGATGCAGAATCTCATGAACAACCCTGATCTAATACGCAGTATGATTATGAACAATCCACAAATGCGAGATATTATTGATCGGAATCCAGATCTTGCCCATGTCCTGAATGACCCAAGTGTTCTACGCCAGACCCTTGAAGCAGCCAGAAACCCTGAAATTATGAGGGAGATGATGCGGAACACAGACAGAGCTATGAGCAACATCGAATCATCCCCTGAAGGGTTCAATATGCTCCGGCGTATGTATGAAACTGTCCAGGAGCCTTTCCTTAATGCAACAACAATGGGAGGGGGTGGGGAAGGCACCCCGGCCTCTAACCCGTTTGCAGCTCTCCTTGGAAATCAAGGTCCTAACCAACCTGGCAGTCCTGCTACTACTGGCCCAGAGTCCACAACAGGAACCCCTGTTCCAAATACTAATCCACTTCCAAATCCTTGGAACACCAATGGTAGGTTCTGGATGTTTAAAGTTTTTTGTTTGTTCTTATGTTGATAATTATGTGTGGTAGTATTTCTATTTAAATTTAAACAGTTGTTGATAATTACTCGTGATCCTATTTTTATTTGCCCAGCTGGTGCTGCGCAAGCAGCAACACGGTCAGTTCCTGCTGGCAATACCAGGAATGCTGCAACAGGTGGCTTAGGTGGGTTGGGCTCAGTAGATTTGAGCAGTCTGCTTGGCGGTCTTGGTGGGAATGCAGGAACCGGTGCTCCAGGTGGTCTAGGAGGGCCGGGTTCAGCAGATTTGAGCAGTCTGCTTGGTGGTCCACCTGATGCTTCTCATTTGAGTCAAATGCTGCAAAACCCTGCTATTATGCAGATGATGCAGAACATTATGTCTGACCCACAGTCAATGAACCAGGTACAGTATTTTTCAAGACTAGCTCTTTTATGATTTTGGAGATGACCTTGGTTTTTCATTTTGTAATGTTTGCTTGTCCACAGATACTTAACATGAACCCAAATGCACGTAACTTGATGGAATCAAACACTCAGTTAAGGGATATGTTCCAAAATCCAGAATTTCTTCGCCAGATGACATCCCCAGAGGCGTTGCAGGTAAAGCCTGTTGCAATTCAAGTTTACAGCTGCTCTCACATTTTTCGATGACTAATTATTTGTTCCTTGCAGCAATTACTCTCATTCCAGCAGACACTATCATCACAGCTTGGTCAACATCAACCTAGCCAGTGAGTAACTCAGTTCAATAGTATCATTATATTACAACTTTTATGAAATTCAATGAAATGGAGATTATGCTGTGAAATTATGTGTTTGTTGAGTCTTATCTTTCTATTCTCTCTTCTTAATTTAGGGATAGTAACCTAGGAGGCAATGGCACAGGTAATTCTCTTCGATTATCATGTTTTTTATGCACCATCTTTTCTTCCTTAACATGGATGCCAGAGTTTGATATGAATAGTCCCAGAGTTCCCCTTATGTTGCTTGTAGTTGATCTCAAGGGGCGAGAAATGCTTTTCTATACACACTCTGCTTGGTTCATGATATTTAGGTTCATCAAGTTTTTGTTCTGCAGTGTGTTAGGGTGTACTTGTGTAGCGTCACAATTATTACCATAAGTTACTGAACCATTTAATGTTGGAAGTTGATGTTCTTGGAGTCATTTGGCCCACAGTCAACGATTTATGCGTTCATGATTCTATATATATCATGTGATGCGTGCCTGCAACTTCTTTGGTAGATCCTAAATATGGGTTGCCTATGGCCATATACTGTTCCACTCATTTGGATTTGATAATTGGAAATCAGATGGTAGACTGGTAGTTCTCTGGGGCCATTAGACAACCATTCTGGAGCCATTTAGGTCAACATGTAATGGCTATGATCTATGTCCAGCTGCTTTGCTGTGCTACTCGAGTAATGAACTGAAGTCATGACCACAGATCACTCAGTTCTGGTGAAAATTATGTGCAGTGCAGTGATCTTACGTTCTGTCTGGATAGGAGTACATTTTATTTTATTATGCCTTCCATTGAGTAGTTTCTGGACAAATACAGGCACGCGAGGAAATGTTGGCCTGGACACCTTGATGGGCATGCTTAGCGGGCTTGGTGCTGGAGGTGGCTTAGGTGTACCTACCTCCAATGGTTTGTATACACTTCTTACATTTTGAGAAATTTCCTGCTCTTATTGCTTTCTGTGGGTTGATGACAGTTTTCCCCTTGTCAAATTCAGTGCCACCGGAGGAACTGTACGCAACACAACTTGGTCAGCTCCAAGAAATGGGCTTCTTCGACACTGCAGAGAACATCCGAGCGCTGATGGCCACTTCTGGGAATGTACATGCCGCCGTGGAGCGCCTTCTTGGGAATTTTGGCCAGTAGATAAAATGCCCGTAATCTCATTGTTTCTGTAGCCCCATATTCTCAGGCAGTGTTTGTCTACAGTAAAAAGGACGGAATAATACCAGAAGTTCATCAGCTGTTGACTTTTTCCCCGTACATGATTGTCATGCCTTTGTTTTTTACAGTGTTGTATCGACAATTTGGATTGATGTAAATACATATCAGATCATCCGATTTTCCTGCAAACAATACCTTACAATACGTTACTTAACCACGCCAATATCCTCACGCACACACACCACGCAGTAACTTTTCACTTTTCTTGCTAGATAACAAGGACGCACGCCACCCCAATAACTTTTCACCTCTCTTGTAAAGTCGGTTTTTTTCTAGTATACATACATGTGTTTTCCCTCCTTGCCATAACATAGTGCATATAAGATTTGTAAAAAATCAAACGTCATCAACTTCATTTGAACATTTTAAAACTTCATTTGGACCCGAAACGACTGTACACTTGGGACACACCCTCCACAACATCCTCGCAAGCACACACAATATGCTACTGAAACTATGAAAGTGTTTGACTCCCAAGCTCCAATGCTCCATTCGTTTTAAAAAATTGAAAACCATCTTTATAACTTAAAGAAAACATAAAAATAAATTCTAGGCATACTCAATGTTGTATCCTACAAGCATGAAAAATCGCAACCCAAAATTATTTATATTATAGGCTGCACAAAAATAACAAAATCTGATATGTAAAACTATGTATAGGTAGATCCACACTCTTGTCATTTCCGTGTAGCTCATAATACAAATTATTTTAGATTGGTATTTTACACTAGGATAAATCATTGGCTACATCCCAAAGTTTTTTTTTTAGAATTTTCTGAAACTCAAAAATATGATTTTTGATTTTTTTTTAAACCAAGATCACGATTGCCCATGCACACCAAATCTTCACTCACCGAAACTGACCTAAAAAAATGTTTTGTTGGATGTGATGGACGTATTTTAGGTGGGACATAAAGCAACTGTCAAATACGAGGAGCGGCGGATGAGGTGCTCAACACATTGCCCATGAGAAGAAGTCTGGGTTAGGATGCTAACAGGTGAGATCCTACCTCTAGGTTCAGGGGCGGACCCAAATACATGCGAGGCCCCCACTCAGACTTTTGAATTCCAGTAGTATTTGTTCAAATTTCTAAAGAAACCTATTCCAATTCCACAAATTTATACAAAGACTACCCCCGGTCAATTGATGTGGCTCTAGTCAGAATTTCGTCTAGGTCCGTCCCTGTCTAGGTTAATAGTCCAAGCAAACAGTGTGAGAATTCGGTGCCACCTTAGCACCGATAGTAGGACCCACTGGCCAGATTCGAGCTTTGACCAGTGTCATAGTTGAATCAATGCATTTTGTTACGTGCGGAGAAAATAATGGTTTTTTGAAACCATCTCGTGAAATAGTGGCATTTTATTACCCTAGGCCTAAGCCTAAATACGATGTTTTTCGTAATTTCCTCCACCCGGCCACTATAAGAAGACTGCATGTGATCATCGCTGCTTCGTTTGCGTCGCACTTGCTTGGGTTTAAAAATATTTTGTAATATTTGAGGTGTCTAAGTTACTTTCCAAATTACCATGTGATTATTCGGAAATCCCATTCTACACCCGGGTACATATGCACCCCGTAGAAAAAAATATTTTCAAAAAGTTAATTTTTTTGAAAACAATTACGATCATAGGTAGCTTCATGTTTGAGGTGCACATAAAGTCATTCCACCGAAAACCGATATGTTTTGTATGCTGTATAAAAAAACAAATTTTTGCGTCATGGATCACGCTTTAGCACCAAATTTTGTCTTTTTTGCACAAGCCACCCAAAATGTTTATTTTTCACGAAATGACTTTGCGTGCAACTAAAACTCAAAGTTCTACATGCACATATTTTTCTGATTTTTTTAGCATTTTAAATTTTGACAAAAATCAAATTCATGCATATGCAGTCGGGAGAAAAAAAAACCCACGTCCGTGATCATTGTGGTATGCAAATCAGAAACAATTTCCAAACCCGCAACGAACACTTGCGTGGCGAATGCCAAGACTACTTGGGGCCGAATCCATGAGCAGCCTGATTTCTTAGTTTTTACACAAGACTGCACGACCAGCGCCGTATACCGTGCGAGAGGAGAGTAGGGTGTGGAGGTGACGCCGTTGCCCCCACCTCCAGCCATCCGACCACCTGTTCGACGGAATGCCTGAAGGGGCCGGTGGCACAGATCATACCGGCGACCTGTAACACCCTCAGAATCGGACCTATGCAAGTTTGAACGAAATTCGCCAAACCCGCATAGAAACGATTCAAAGGTGCCCACCAGGCACTTTCGTGCGGGTGGAAAACGAAGTAATAACATTACACAACAGTCCTCGATGGGACCCACAGGCAGATATATATGGCGACTCAGAGCCTAGAATACAGATATAATATACAAAGATCCAAATCACCTTGAAAGCGATAGGCGTCCAGCTACGGACAAGATGCAAATGGGGCTAAGAGCCACGAAGAATAACCAACGGCGTCCATAACCCCTGCCAAGCGGAAGGGTAACCACGCTAACGTCGACCTCAAAACCTGCTTAAACAAAGGGGTGCCGACAAAGGGCAAAGGAAAAAGAAGGAGCGTCGATCGAGGCCAAGACAGCGAGGCTAGAATTCGCGGTCCTCGCCTACAAAGGTATGGTGGGTGGCGGCAAGATGCAATGAACAACCTCTGAGACTCGATACAATGGCGGATATTAGAGAGGGATGAGAATGACCTAACGGATCCAACTGAAGCTAGCACCAAACAAACCCATCTGGTGTTTCCCTCTAGACCAATCGAGGAAGTCAACCGAGGAACTCACACATTTGGCAGTTTTAATATCTCAGTTAAAGTTATGGCACTTTACTAGTCAGTTTTAGGTAATCGTCCTGTTAAATTAAGCAGTGGGCACTTTTAGTTGACCATTCCGTTATAGTTGCAACAATTACTAATCGGAATCTGAGATAGCATGAGATAAACCCAAAACCCAGGTGTTGGTACTTTTATTCAGCCATTTCGTTGTAGTTGCAATACTTACTAGTCGGTACAACGATGCATAGCGACACTCCAAACAAGCAATTGTGGGCAGTATTATTTAGCCATTCCATTATAGTGAAGCTAATTACTAGTCATTATAAGTCAAATTTATAGCAATAAACTTTAGTTATGCTTGTCTATGATCGAGATACTGTGCTCCAAGTCGTCCATATCCGCGGACACGGCTTTCAGAAAGTTTTTACCCGGCCGGGGTGCACCAATAGCAACACACGCTCGATCAACCTCGGAAAAACCAAAACAAAACCCAACGAGGCTTTCACGACTGAACAATCACAGGATTCAGAAATATTTCAGGGGGCCACCCCTTAGAGTAGAATCCGTAACGGAGTAAGCAAGCTCCGAGACGGCCTCAAGGTTTGGCTAGACGGCTGTGAACGACTGGGAACCCCAAACGGGGCTTGTCGACACCGCGGAATCGTGGTCCGATCCTAAACAGTACAGTGTGCAGTACCTCGCACAATCGTAAATAAAGCGGTAAAGCATGGCATAAGTACAGGATCGTAAATAAAACCTCAAACTAGTTTGTGGCCCCAAGAAATAAGAATGAATCAAGCTCTGGCTCAGGGGGGTCCCATATACCTCCCGGATGTGGATAGCGCGCAAAAATCAAGGAACAGGTATCAAGTACTCGGGGTCTTACGGGACACAAGTGGGCGTTCGGAAACCAAATATTATCTATCACCCACCGATGCCTCTGCTTATTCAATTTTAGTTGTTAAACAGAAAGTAAAGTGACGATAAGTAAAACTAGAATCATCTCCAACATCAACATGCGGCAATACATCAACAACTGTGGCATATGACGACACACATCAGCACTTGAGCAAGCAACTACGACGCGCAAGTCCAACTATCTACCAAACAACAGGTAATAGGGTGTGTCCAAGGCAATATACGGCACGGTATATCACAGTGCACGGGAACTAAAGCATCATAACACGGATAGCAAAAGATCAACGGAGGAATAAAGACTATAAAAGTAAGATAGGTAGAAAGGAGATGCTGCTTTGAAAACATTGCGAAGGTTCAACCAAGATCGGGAAGCTCACATCAACTCAACGGCCTTATCCGCGAAGAAGCAAAACACTAGAATAACACCGGATGCAATATTTAATACAACGGCAAAAGATCGGCATGATGCATGTAGGATGTATGTCATGGCAAAGGTGCGTTGCAATTAGGTCAGATTAGGCGGAACCGGGGTCCCGACAATTAATTAAACGGTTCAAGTTATTTAGATTCCCCGCAATTTAAATGTTGTTTAACAATGCAACAGATGGAACCGGTTCGCTATACATGTTTAAATGAGGCCAATATGAGACTAGATTTGCCCGCATATGGGCCCCATATTTATTTATTGGTGAATCGGCAAAAGGCCCCCAAACCACATGATATGCATGCGAGATGACAATTGAGTATGCAACAAGTTGATATCATTTATAAAAATAGGGTATCGAGGAAAAGGGTCACACATTAGGGTTCTCGACGGTCTTGGGGTTCCGGGGTTCGGGGTTCGGCCTCGGGGTCCAGGGCTCGACGGGAACGTTCTCGAATAACGGGGCAGATCTAGAGTGCCGGGGAGAAGGACTTCGCGTTCGGTGGCGATCTTGACGGTCTTCGGGTTCGGGCCTTGGCGTCCGAGGGAAGCACTTGTCGCATCGGGGGTTCTCGGCGGGCTCGGTGTCCGGGGTGAAACACTTGGCGTTCCTTGTCTTGTCGAAGACCTTGTCGCTCTGGCGAAGAACTTGGCGTCAACGGGTCCGAGAAGCGATCTTGACGCAGTACCGTGTTCGGGTGTCGAGGCTTGGTCTCCGGGTTCGGGAGAAGTCTTGAGGCTCCATGTAGAAGATCTCGGCGCATGTGGCTTTGGGTTGGCGTTCGCGGAGGTACTTGTCGTTCTCGGGCGTTCTTGGTGGTCATCGGTCCGGACTTGGCCGGATCGGTCTTGGTCCGTGAGGCGGTCTTGATGCTCCGTGTCGAAGTCCTTGGTGTTTTCTCCTTATTATCCGTGGCGAACTTGGAGCGGCGATGTGGTCCTCGAAGTACGCCATGTACATTATTCAGAACATCGTCAACACACCACATCGCCGCAGCAGATACACCGGGAACGCCGGAGCTAAACAGAAAACGGAGCGGCCAAAACGAACACAAGTCCTGCGAGGCGCGGCGCATGCATGCAAAGATGCGAGGCCCGCAGGGAACTCAGGGGCGGCGCCGGTGGCCGTGGAAGATCGGACGGCGAGCTTGAAGCGGCGGGGCGTGGGCGGAGGAGAGCTCGCGGCATGGCGTTCCTCGGCGCGACGGAGGATCCACGGCGGCCAGCGGCGTCGCTGCGCGGTGGCGGCGTGGGCGCGGAGGCTGCGGGGTGAGGGGCGGCGGCGGAGCGCCTTGGGAGCTCCGTGAGGTCGGTGCAGCGGTGGAAGGAGGGGCTCGGGCGCGAGGCGGGCGGAGGCTATCGTCCGGGCGAGGCGGTCAGCGGCAGGCTTCAGCAGCGCAGCGAGAGAGGCGGCGGAGGAGGTCGCCAGGCGGCGCTGAGGCGAGAGCGGCTCGAGGCGACGGTGGTGGCGAAGAAGCTTGGCGGCGGGCCGCAGGCGAGAGGGCTCGGGCGGAGGACGCATGGCGTCAGCGGCAACCGGGCGACGGCAGTTCTCGGGTGGACGGGCGGCTCTGGCGGGTGTGAGGAGCACGGCGCCAGGTCGGGTGGGAGGCGGGAAGAGGGCGAGAGCGTGGGGACTTCACGGCGTGCGGCGCGGAGAGGAGGAAGAAAAGGTGAGAGGCGGCGCAGCGTGAGGAGGTCTGGGAGCGTGGCGTGGGGTAGGCAGGAGGTGGGATCTGGGAGGCGGGCCAGGCTGAGTGGAAGTGGGTCCCGGGTGGGCCACCACTGGCAGGAGGTGGGATCTGCGTCGTGTGCACGCGTGTGTGCTAGTGTGTGTTGGGTGTGGGGGTTTGTGTGGTGGAGGAGAGAGGTGGAGAGAGGGAGTGGGGTTTGGGGTGGTGAGGTGGCAGGTTCTGAGTGGTGTGAGGGTGAGGGAAGGTGAGGTGTCGCGATGGGATAGGTGGGAGTGATGTGGCCAAGGGGGGTGGGGTAGAATATTAGGTAGATGTAGGATTTAGATGGGGCGGCAGGTTGGACCGATTTTATTTCTGGGGCGGTCGTTCGGGTCAATTGGCCCGTTCGACTGCCCCGCTAAGATAAATTACATATTTTATTTATTTCAAACAAGGTTTTCGCAAACCGATAGCGGACAAAACAAAATAATCCGGAGACCCGGTTTTCGACGTTGAATCAAGAGGGGGCGTTTTAGAAAACAACACGGGCTTTGCAAACATAGTTTTGGCAGACAATGCATGATGATGACGATGCAATGCACAAATTCAACGCGATTTTCTAGTAGTGGTTTTGCGGGATGCCACAATTCGACACCACTAACAATGGATCTCGCCCTCGAGATCCGCCTCATGGTACCGGAAGGAAGGTCGGCGTTCTCCGTCTTCTTGCTTTGTGTAGATCCTCGCGACACCACTAACAAGAGGTCGTTGTCCGTGATCGTCGAAAGAACACGCCGGGTACAACAGGTCGAAGGTAGAGGTATCAACAATAAGCCACCTCTAGCTCCGATGGAAAGGGGGAACCGATGCATTCTCATCCACTTCAATGTACAAAAGCGAATAGAAGGGGTAGTCGGCATGGGGGCCAATCCATCACGCACCCAAACTATTACCCCGCACGATCAGTGGAAAAGAGTGCAACCATTCTCGGAATTAGACTGAAGATCTCGACAAGCGAGGTTCGGAACAAAGGAGTGATGCAGACCCTGCATCGGATCTGGCGTAGAAGACTTCGTCGCGTCGGAAAACACCGGAAAACACAAACAAGGAACAAAGGAGGGTACCACAGCCGAAGGATTCCTCGGCAGCATGAAGACCGGATGTAGCAACACCGTTATCTGAAGAGGAAGCGAAACCACAAGGCAGCGGAAACCCAACCACGAGAAATCCTGGACTCGAAGGAAAGGTAAGAGGTAGGTTCAAATCACGCAGGGGTAAGAGGAGAATAGCAGAGGGTAAGGAATAAATTCAGACCTAATCAGAACTATCCAAACGATTTTCAAAAATAGTTTTGACACTCTACTTCGGCCGTTAGCTAGGTTATCCTACAGGCTGGACTTGTGGGGTATCGCAACTGCTGGGCTCTGATACCACTCTGTAACACCCTCAGAATCGGACCTATGCAAGTTTGAACGAAATTCGCCAAACCCGCATAGAAACGATTCAAAGGTGCCCACCAGGCACTTTCGTGCGGGTGGAAAACGAAGTAATAACATTACACAACAGTCCTCGATGGGACCCACAGAACAGATATATATATAACAGCGACTCCAGGAGCCAAGAATACAGATATAATATACAAAGATCCAAATCACCTTGAAAACGATAGAGCGTCCAGCTACGGACAAGATGCAAATGGGGCTAAGAGCCCTGAAGAATAACCAACGGCGTCCATAACCCTGCCCAGGCCAAGCCGGAAGGGTAACCCTGCTAACGGCGTCGACCTCAAAACCTGCTTAAACAAAGGGGTGCCGACAAAGGGCAAAGGAAAAAGAAGGAGCGTCAGTACTGAGGCCAGTACACGGCGAGGCTAGAATTCGGCGGTCCTCGCCTACAAAGGTATGGTGGACTGAGCGGCAGCGGCAGCATGCACTGAACAACCTACAGAGACTCGATACAACTGACGGATATTAGAGAGGGATGAGAATGACCTAACCGGATCCAACCTGAAGCTAGCACCAAACAAACCCATCCTGGTGTTTCCCCTCTAGACCAATCGAGGAAGTCAACCGAGGAACTCACACATTTGGCAGTTTTACTTATTCAGTTATAGTTGTGGCACTTTACTAGTCAGATTTAGGTAATCGTCCTGTTAAAGTAAGCAGTGGGCACTTTTAGTTGACCATTCCGTTATAGTTGCAACAATTACTAATCAGATACAGATAGCATGAGATAAACCCAAAACCCAGCAGTGGTTGGTACTTTTATTCAGCCATTTCGTTGTAGTTGCAATACTTACTAGTCAGGTACAACGGTCGCAAGCGACACTCCAAACAAGCAATTGTGGGCAGTATTATTTAGCCATTCCATTATAGTGAAGCTAATTACTAGTCATTATAAGTCAAATTTATAGCAATAAACTTTAGTTATGCTTGTCTATGATCGAGATACTGTGCTCCAAGTCGTCCATATCCGCGGACACGGCTTTCAGAAAGTTTTTACCCGGCCGGGGTGCACCAATAGCAACACACGCTCGATCAACCTCGGAAAAACCAAAACAAAACCCAACGAGGCTTTCACATGAACAATCACAGGATTGAAATATTTGAGGCCACCCTTAGAGTAGAATCCGTAGTAAGCAAGCTCGAGACGGCCTCAAGGTTTGGCTAGACGGCTGTGAACGATCGGGAACCCCAAGCGGGCTTGTCGACACAGCGGAATCGTGGTCCGATCCTAACAAGATGCGGTGCGTTACCTGCACAATCGTAAATAAAGCGGTAAAGCATGGCATAAGTACAGGATCGTAAATAAAACCTCAAACTAGTTTGTGGCCCCAAGAAATAAGAATGAATCAAGCTACAGCTGGGGGTCCCATATACCTCCCGGATGTGGATAGCGCGCAAAAATCAAGGAACAGGTATCAAGTACTCGGGATCTTACGGGACACAAGTGGGCGTTCGGAAACCAAATATTATCTATCACCCACCGATGCCTCTGCTTATTCAATTTTAGTTGTTAAACAGAAAGTAAAGTGACGATAAGTAAAACTAGAATCATCTCCAACATCAACATGCGGCAATACATCAACAACTGTGGCATATGACGACACACATCAGCAATTGAGCAAGCAACTACGACGCGCAAGTCCAACTATCTACCAAACAACAGGTAATAGGGTGTGTCCAAGGCAATATAGGGCTGCACGGTATATCACAGGTACGGGAACTAAAGCATCGCAACACAGATAGCAAAAGATCAACAGGAGGGAATAAAGACTATAAAAGTAAGATAGGTAGAAAGAGATGCTGCTTTGAAAACATTGCCGAAGGGTTCAACCGAAGATCGGGACGAAGCTCACATCAACTCAACGGCCTTATCCGCGAAGAAGCAAAACACTAGAATAACACCGGATGCAATATTTAATACAACGGCAAAAGATCGGCATGATGCATGTAGGATGTATGTCATGGCAAAGGTGCGTTGCAATTAGGTCAGATTAGGCGGAACCGGGGTCCCGACAATTAATTAAACGGTTCAAGTTATTTAGATTCCCCGCAATTTAAATGTTGTTTAACAATGCAACAGATGGAACCGGTTCGCTATACATGTTTAAATGAGGCCAATATGAGACTAGATTTGCCCGCATATGGGCCCCATATTTATTTATTGGTGAATCGGCAAAAGGCCCCCAAACCACATGATATGCATGCGAGATGACAATTGAGTATGCAACAAGTTGATATCATTTATAAAAATAGGGTATCGAGGAAAAGGGTCACACATTAGGGTTCTCGACGGTCTTGGGGTTCCGGGGTTCGGGGTTCGGCCTCGGGGTCCAGGGCTCGACGGGAACGTTCTCGAATAACGGGGCAGATCTAGAGTTCCGGGGAGAAGGACTTCGCGTTCGGTGGCGATCTTGACGGTCTTCGGGTTCGGGCCTTGGCGTCCGAGGGAAGCACTTGTCGCATCGGGGGTTCTCGGCGGGCTCGGTGTCCGGGGTGAAACACTTGGCGTTCCTTGTCTTGTCGAAGACCTTGTCGCTCTACGGCGAAGAACTTGGCGTCAACGGGGTCCGAGAAGGCGATCTTGACGCGGTACCGGGTTCGGGGTGTCGAGGCTTGGTCTCCGGGGTTCGGGAGGGGGTACTGGAGGGCTCCATGTAGAAGATCTCGGCGCACATGTGGCTTCGGGTTTGGCGTTCGCGGGAGGTACTTGTCGTTCTCGGGGCGTTCTTGGTGGTCATCGGGTCCGGACTTCGCCGGGATCGGTCTTCGGGTCCGTGAGGCGGTCTTGATGCTCCGTGTCGAAGTCCTTGGTGTTTTCTCCTTATTATCCGGTGGCGAACTTGGAACGGCGACAGGGTCCTCGGGGGGGTACGCCATGTACATTATTCAGGAACATCGTCAACACACCACATCGCAGCAGATACACCGAACGCCGAGCTAAACAGAAAAGCGGAGCGGCCAAAACCGAACACAAGTCTGCTGAGGCAGCCGACGCATGCATGGCAAAGATGCGGCCCCGCAGGAGGAACTCAGGCTGGCGGCGTGGCCGTGGAAGATCGACGACGGCGAGCTTGAAGCGGCGGGGCGTGGGCGGAGGAGAGCTCGCGGCAGCAGCGCTTCTCGGCGCGACGGAGGATCCTGGCGGCGACCGGCGGCGCGGTGGCGGCGTCGGCGCGGAGGAGAGGCTGCTGGTGAGGGGCGGCGGACGCCGTGAGGCGCTCGGGAGCTCCGTGAGGTCGGTGCAGAGCGGTGGGAAGGAGGGCTCGGGCGCAGGCGAGGCGCGAGGCGGAGGCTGTCGTCGGCGGGCGGCGGTCCGCGACAGGCCAGCAGCGGCGACGCTGGGACGGAGAGGCGGCGCTGGAGGTCGCCGCGGGGCCCGGGAGGCGGAAGGCGGCTCGAGGCGGCAGTGGTGGCGAAGCTTGGCGGGCCGCAGCGAGAGAGCTCGGCGGAGGAGCCGCGCGGGCGGCGTCAGGGGCGGCGAGGCGGGCCAGTTCTCATGGGGTGGACGGGCGGCTCTGGCGGGTGTGAGGAGCCTGGCCAGGTCGCTGGGGAGGCGGGGAAGAGGGCGCGAGAGCGGTGGGGGAGGACTCGCCGGCGACGGCGGACGCCGGAGAGGAGGAAGAAAGGGTGAGAGGCGGCGTAACGCGTGAGGGAGGTCGGGAGGCGTGGCGTGGGGGTGCGGGGGAGGGGGGATCGGGGGGGGGAAGGGCCCAGGCTGAGTGGGAAGTGGGTCCCGGGGTGGGCCACCACGCGGCAGGGAGGTGGGATCTGCGTCGTGTGCACGCGTGTGTGCTAGTGTGTGTTGGGTGTGGGGGTTTGTGTGGTGGAGGAGAGAGGTGGAGAGAGGGAGTGGGGTTTGGGGTGGTGAGGTGGCAGGTTCTGAGTGGTGTGAGGGGTGAGGGAAGGTGAGGTGTCGCGATGGGATAGGTGGGAGTGATGTGGCCAAGGGGGGTGGGGTAGAATATTAGGTAGATGTAGGATTTAGATGGGGCGGCAGGTTGGACCGATTTTATTTCTGGGGCGGTCGTTCGGGTCAATTGGCCCGTTCGACTGCCCCGCTAAGATAAATTACATATTTTATTTATTTCAAACAAGGTTTTCGCAAACCGATAGCGGACAAAACAAAATAATCCGGAGACCCGGTTTTCGACGTTGAATCAAGAGGGGGCGTTTTAGAAAACAACACGGGCTTTGCAAACATAGTTTTGGCAGACAATGCATGATGATGACGATGCAATGCACAAATTCAACGCGATTTTCTAGTAGTGGTTTTGCGGGATGCCACACGACCTCCCGGATGTACTCCTCCAGCACGCGCTGTCGTTCCTGCCCTCGCGCCAGGCCGTGCGGACATGCGTTCTCGCCCGGCGCTGGCGCCACCAGTGGAAGTCCGTGCCTGCCCTGCGCATCACCGACGCCAACACCTACAAGAGTGCCGAAGACTCCAACAAATTCGCCAACCGGCTGATCGCCCTCCGCGGCCCATCACCCCTTCACGAATGCGAGATCGAGTCCCACGACGAGGGCTGCAGACGTTACGAGCAGTTCCGCGTTACCTGTGGTTTCAGATACCCGGTAAGCCTCTCGTCTACGAACACCTGACGCGTCTGGAGCTCGAGGATGTGCATTTCATGACATGCACGCTCGGTTTCTCAAGATGCCTGGCACTCGAGGTGCTAAAGATGGTCAGGTGTTGCTTCGACCAAATCAAGATATCATCGCCATCTTTGCATGTCTGGGTCTCATCAAGTGCGGTTTTGCCAGTGGGAAACCTAGTCTTATCTCTGTCCCAAGCCTAAATAGCTTGGAGCTAGTTGCCGGTGATGGTAACAGCAGTCCTTTGTTCGACAACATGCCTTCACTGCTAACAGCATGTGTAAAAGTCGTTCATTTGCCTTATATTCCTTCTTTCGACGGTAATGATGGTCGTGTGCTTCTTGAAAGCTTGTCGGATGCCATACATTTAGAGTTGCTAACTGATCGTCAAGTGGTACGCTTGCTCCTTTGCTTATGTATTCATTAGTCAAGTCTTCCTATGTTCTCTGCTGTTAACATCCGGATTTTTAATCACAGATGCCTGTTATGTCATACATCGCAATTCCAGGGTTATCATTTTTGCGAGACATAACAGATTTGGATATCATAGTACATCATCCATTACAAACCATAGATAAGGTCTTACACAAATATGGATCTCATGATCCAGTTCTTAATACAATACAAGCAGCGGAATAACGTAATAGTAACGATAGCGTAGGCGAAGCTCCATCTTCAGGGTCACAGGCAATGTTGACGATGGGAGATGATCCTAGTTGTC
This sequence comes from Avena longiglumis, assembly GCA_030063025.1. Classification (NCBI taxonomy): domain Eukaryota; kingdom Viridiplantae; phylum Streptophyta; class Magnoliopsida; order Poales; family Poaceae; genus Avena; species Avena longiglumis. The sequence goes on along the minus strand of CP125974.1, from coordinate 444,907,697 downwards.
GTAACCTTCCCGCGGTCCGTCATCCTGATACTCCTCTTTATAGTCTGGCCACGGGAATAGCCAGAGACAAAGCCATGAGTACTCTTTAAGTACTCGCAAACTAATACTAACAAGTTAAGGTTTTTTTTTTGTAGTAGGACACTAGGCTCTAAGATTGTTTGCAAAAAGCCAGATTTACCTCTACTAAGTTCAGAAGAAAGAAAACTAGTTGAAAGTTTTATAACATCTAAATTTGAATTGCATATCACAACTCTGTTGTGGTCCAATCAAAGTCACAGATCATTTCACAAGCCATTTTGAAAACAATCTGACAGGGGAACAATATGGCCACTCCAACTGTCTATAACCGCGGACGCGGCTATTCGAATAGTTTGACACTCTGCAGGGATTGTACACTTTCACAACAACATTCGATACATCTGTCAGGAACAAATCCTGAATTCACCATACTCAGTATGCAGATAATCAATCCTAACCTTTCAGTTACACGCCCTAGTATAGGCATCTCTCCTGTGAGTTTGGCCTCCCAACCATGACCAACTGTCATCTTGGGTACTGCACAGGTGAACAATCTTCACAAGGTAGCCTCAGCTCAGACCTTGGCCACGAGGGAACCCATACTAAGGTATATAAATTTCCAGTCAAGCCCTACCCAATTTTTGGGTATTGTGGTTGTACGGTAAAATTGGAATGGTATCGCATCCAGACAACCATGAGTTTTATAAAGGGCTAAGGCTCATGCCTCAACATTTTCATCATCAAAATCATCTGGTGTTCGGAAACACATGTCAAAACATTTCAGTAGAATGACTCATCATTCTAAGGTTTTCATAACCATTTTCACCAAGTATTCCCATCTAAAGTTGATCAAGTTTCATACTTAGAACTAGCATCTACAAGTGGTAGTAAATACTAATGAGGGGTGATAAACAAGTGAGGATTTGCTAAGTTCAATCTCATGTCTTAGGATGACATCAAGATTATCTAACGTAGGCCAAATTTTATGCTCTTTATGATACCTTCCAATATCCTTCTAGTATCTATAATTCACTATGTAAACTCTAAGAGAAAGCTTTGATAAAGAAATATAGTATAAAGCTTGCAAGTAAAACTAGATTGGGTTATCAAGTGGGTATAATCACATATGCTTAAGGCATATAGTTGTCATGGTAACAAGAAAGTATTAGCTTGCATAAGTTTCAAGGGTTAGCTTGCAAGGTTTCAAGTATTGGCTTGCATAGGTCAACTTGTGTAGTAAGGCTTGCCTTGTGCAGAGCAGTGGCTGAAGTTCTCCTCGGCTTCGTCCTCGTAATATCCTCCTTCCTCCTCGTATCCTTGGTTGGTAATCTAAATACGAGGTACATAATCACCAAACAATACTTAACTATTTTTAATCATCACACGAAAAGTCACACTAGATGATCTAGCATCATCACTAATAATACAAGATTAAAGCACTTGTCTTATTTGTTTTATTTTTAGAAAAGTAATTTCTACTCATTGAAAAACTACTTAAGATTTAATATTCTCCAACTCAAACATGGGATCATGTTGACACATGTCATCACCACATATTTCAGTACATGAGAATGTGATTTAAAGTGGTGTCATAATTTAATAAGGTTTAACCTTTTTATTTTAATTAAATAAAGTGACTAGAAATGCCTATGTAGCATTCTTTTATTATTTGAACATTATCTCTGTAAGTAAACCCATATGTTTTTATATATTCTGAAAGGTATGATCAAATGTGATTTTTGGGAGTTGGAATCAACTCAAAAGCTTTTATGTTGAATTTTGAAAAATGTTTGAAAATACAGAAAAGCTTTTGCCTTGTTATTTTTACCATGGGTGATCTACAAATCTAAATGGTTTGAATCCAACGGGCTTGGATTAAGCATTTCAGTACTTTTCTAGCAAAATTGATTTCATGCATTTTGGTTCAGTGAATCGAGTTGGGTTGATTTTTGAATCTAGGTACAAAATTGTGTTTGAAATTAAATGAATAAAGCTTAATTTGAATTGTTGGGTCGCGCGGGATGTTTTACTGCGCCGGCCCACTACGCACAGCGCGTACACGGGCTGGTTAAGTGGTTGTCCCCACGCGTCAGTGAGACAAAGAGGGGCGAAGCGGTACGGGGCAGTGTGAACCGCACAATCTAACTCTAATCGAACGACTACGGTTCATCGTCTACGTCGGGCAGCGTCGGTGAGACAGAACCCTAACGCGGCAGGTGGGGGTCGAGGGAGGCTCACCGGGGCTCAGGCAAGGGTCGACGACGGGGGCGAACGACGAAGTCGACGACGAGGATTCTCCTGGTACCGGCAGCTCCTCCCGGGGAGGCTCCAATCGACGGCTCCCTTCTTCTCCAGCAGCGGCGGGCTCCGGCCAAATTCCGGCATGCGCTGCTCTCCTTGCTCCGGGAGTGAGGTGGGGTGGTTCTGGGCGAGAGGGGAGTGAACTGGTGTGGCGAAAACGAGCGATGGAGGCCTCTATTTATAGCGGCGGAAAGGGACCGACGGGCGCGGGCTGAGCTCGTCGTGGTCGACGACACATATAGCTACTGGTATGGGCGACGGTAGGGGGCAGTGCTGTGCTCCCTGGCGAAGCTCAACAACATGGTCTTGCAGCATAGGGCGGTGCTGATCGGTCGGAACGTCGCGGTGCTTTGAGCGGGTCCGACAGCGGTTTTAATGTCGCACAACGCACGTGGTCTGCGCGGCGGCGAACGGGCATGTCTGGCAGGGTGCTGGGGTGCTGGTGATCATCCCTGCAAGTGGCAAGGGCGGCGCGCGGTCTGTGGGTGCTGGTCGAGTGTGGCGCACGGGCGCGCTCTCGGCATGGGCGCAGAGAGGTTTGGCATGGGCGTGTTGTGTGGTTCAGGGGCTGGCATTTCTTGGGGCTGGGACAGAGAGTGGCAGTGGACGGTGCTGCATGTCCCAGACAAGGTTGGTGAGGCTAGTGCGGCCTCTAGCTCGCTGGCGACAATGGGGTGGCAATGGTGCTCTCGGCATGCTTGACATTAATGGCTAGGCTTTCTCACAGTGGTGCTAAAGATTGTTAAAGAGGCTAGATGATCTACTAAGGGCTAGTTGCAACCAGAGAGGGAACAAGTTAGGCCAATTTTACTGCTGCAAATAGTGTTAGATGTTTGTTTGATTTGAATATGCAAGGTGTTTGATGAAATGGCCGCAAGAACTTTAAATTTGAATTTTGGATTCAAACTTTGTAGGTTTGCTAGGCACATGGTAGGGAGTATCTGGTTAGTTGGATTAATCAAGGGGCATTGGTTTGGTTGGGTTTTGAAAATGGATGATCTTCACATATGAGTAACATTCAATTTTAAATTGTGATTTGAATGGGGTTGCCCAATGTTTCTGCAAGTTTGAAAGGTGGGCCTTGATTCACTTTTACTAGTTCTATCAAAGTGTGAAAAGAATTGGGAAAATTTCTGTTTGAAATCTTGGACCAGAAACACTCAAAGTGACTTAGTGAGCAAGATTGGAAAAAATGACCATTTGCTTTATTTGCTTTGTTTTTGATTTTCTTTTGATTTGTTTCTGCATGAAAATGTTTTATATGATGCTATTTTCATCTTTAAACCATTTCTTGCTATTTAGGTTAATCACAAAAGTCCATTCATGTATTAATCAAATCATCTCATTCACACATGCATTCATATGATTTTAAATTAATCAAAGTTTTTGTTAACCCTAATTTTAGTGATTATAGTTTGATGATCCTTGTGTTATATTTTTAGGATGTTACATTTGCCATCTGTTATTGTAACATATCATGCATATTCCATGTGTAAATATAAGTTCGCATGAAATTTGCAAGATCCTTATGATTAGTATTGCCAGTTTGGTATCATGTACTCCCTCCATCTCGAAATAGATGTCTTGGATTTTTGCAGATGAATTTGGGTGAACTATGCGGGGTGAATTCTATTGCTGACCTAGTTGAAACTTTTACCTGCATCCTTGTACTTACAGCTTAAGAATGTTGTTACCTGGCCTAAAAAAATCTTATAAATTGGATCCCTAAGCTTTAACATTTGATTTTGTCGGACCCTTCTGTCATAGTTTTGTTTTGTTAAGAAGAGCCATGCCATTGATTCTACGTTCATATGGGCATTCCTATGTATCGTTCACAAGCCAGTAATGGTACATGTGTGCAGATCATAAGCAGCCTGACCACAAATGAAAGGCTGTCAGGTACTATTGGTGTCTTGAATGCACATTTTGTTTTGATCTCTGTTTTTGATCATCGTGAGGATCAGGTACCTGCCAATATGTTAGGTTATTTCACTTCAAAATTCCAAATTATTACGAATTAGAGCAATAACTAACCGGAAATCAGTTGAGTATTCACAGGGATGTACTACCTCCGTTTAGAAATATAAGACGTTTTAGCTTTATGAATCGAATGTATCTAGACATCTGTTAGTGTATAGGTTTGAAGTGAACATATACACTACACTAAAAGGCGTTTAGATATATTCATTTCACAAAGCTAAAATATTTATATTTTTTAACGGAGGAAGTAGCAACAAAAACAGCTAAAGAATGGTCGATTGGGTGTTTGTAGCAGATTTGATCTGATAAGGTCCGTAAACTTAGTATAATCCCAGACATCAGGTTGATAAAATTGGAAGTACAAGGACCAGCCATGCGTGCCATTTCCTTGCGCTATCACTTATCTACTTTTTTCAGATTAACACTGGCTTCTCTTTTGTAAACCTGCTACTGAATTTCCTACAGCCATGCTTATTGCTTGCATGTGTTGCAGTTCGTTTTTAGGAGAGATTGTAAATGGCGCAACAGATTTAGCAAGCTCAAAACATTATTGCTCAATGAGTGGTGTTCAGAGCCTAACTTTAGCCCTCTACTTTACTTTCTCCGGCAGTCACCAATTCTGGAAAAACTTAGCCTACAAATTTCCAAGGTATACGTTGTCTGAATATTATGATTATTATGTTCTGTCCTGTAGAAGACACGATGCATCTTTGATCATTTTTCTTAAATGTTTGCGGACACGACCGCATGTGGTCAAAGGAGAGGAAATCTGCAATGCCGCAGAACAGTTCTTGGTGTCACGGCATCTCAGGGTGGTTGAAATTATATGCGAGGAGAAAAATGATCTGGTTCACAAATATTTGCAGGCCCTGAGAGCCTGTGGAGTAGCCCCTGAGATAATTAGCATCCAACAGAACTGTTGATCCTCTATTCCTCTGGAAGTAAGTTATTAACTGCTGTCAGTCTGCATTTCGTAAGTTTTTTGTAGTAAAATGAAAAAGAATCATGTTGCTTTAGAAAAATTAATGAATAGGAAGATAACGGTCTAGTCCATCAAAATTCATCCGCGCCAAAGCGCAAAGCTATCTAGGACATGTCAAATGCATCGACCCAGGCAAGTTGTCTTCTTGCTAGTCCAAGTGATTTCCCCCTCATACATAGTAGCAAAAAGCATCCCGGAAACCCATTTTACCAAATCAATGAATCAATTGTGCCTTTACTCACACTTGGGCTCATTTTACTGAAATCGATGCTCACTCCTCATTTTTGTGACTGTTCAGGTGCGTTTTCAGCAATCGGGTTAAGGTCTGCGATGCGAGTACTACGTGCGTCTCTTTGATCATTCATAGTAGAACTATTTCCCCCGAAATCTGCAGCTGGGCTCTCGCCGTTCAGGTTTAATTGGGGCCTGGTACACGATCGAGCCAATTTCTGCGTTGCTTAATTCACTTTATGGAGTAAGTAGGCACATGTTGCTTAATTCACTTGTGCATACACACATATATAGACTTTTTATTCGTTCTTACATACTGATGCGAGACTTGCTAGTAAACACGAGTTCACACGCACGCACACAGCTGACAGATTTACGAGCGCTTATTTATTGCTAACTCAGTAGCTAACTGAGCTCCACCGGCCGGTGCATCTGTCTGTCCATAAGTCCGAGAGTCCGTCGAATGGACGGACCGATCAGGCGGTGGAGCCACAGGAGGCGCAGTCACAGGCGGCGCCGCAGGAGCAGGTGGCCCTCCTGTTCTGCCGCCCGGACGGCGTGCCCTCGCGCCCGCACGCGCACGGGTTGCAGCCGCAGTGCTCCCCACACGTGCACGTCGTGTGCTCGCCCGCCGCGCCGTCGCCGCTCCTCGCCGACGCGCACCTGCAGTCCCTGCCGCCCGGGCACGGGACGGCGCACCCGCACTTGTCGTCGCAGCCCATCTCGATCTCGATCTCCGGCGTGCCTGGCTCTAAACTGTTTTCTCGGTTCACGGACTGATCTGGTCACTGGATGCGCAAGCACGGAGCTGAGGCGTGCAAGTGTGTGCCTATATGAAGACCGGGCTTAAGCGGCGGCAGGTGTTTCCGACGTGACGGTTGATCGGCAGGTGGCGGTGGGAGAAGGACGCGTGGTGCAGGGCAGCCAGGCTCAATGTATCTATGTGGCACGTCGACGTACGGCGAGCCACGGCATGCAGGAGACATGTGCGCGAACCAGGCACGGACATCTGGTACGTGAGGCACAGCGGATAACCCCAGCCGCCACCCGTTCCATATCGTGGCGGAGACGATCCATGAAGCTGCTGCTACCACGGTCGGCGAGAAAAGAGAAAAACCTAGCATTGCGTTTATTATTATACAAATCAAGTAACATAACGAAAATCTGAGTACATGAAGAACTGGCGCTGCTTAGACAAATCTGTTGACTGGCAAACCTATCAACAAGGGAACACTTGAAAAAAAAAACCACTCTAACTATCTAGGGAACAAACCAGCTAGGCTTGGTCGAATACTCGTTGTGGTCATCGCTGTCTGGCTCATGTATGCACTCCAGCTTGTTATCCTGCATGCTGTAACAGTATCCCCACACGCACCTAGCATCGCCGAAGAGCTCGTTATCGGCATGGTATATCCGAGTTCCGCTGCTGTCGCCACTGTTGCAATAAGTGGCGTGGTAACTATCCATGAACAGTTCATAGTTGCCTCCCACACCTTCCACACCTTGCACCAAGCGAGGCCATTATTATTGGAGTTGGAGTCCTGATCATGCTTCAACTCGAAGACATGGAAATCAAGTGGCTGGCATAAGTCTTCGTCCATGAAAACCTTAACCAAAAGCAGCTTGTGTGGCAGTGCAACAAAGTGAAGGCACTGGGTCCGGGGATCGGCCCAGATGCCGCGATGACCACCCATCTTGGAGGAGAAGTTTGACGTCGCTGGTGGCACGCCGGCCTGGTAGAGGACATCCAGTGTCGCGGCGTCGATCCCCAACGTGACACACTTGTTGTTCAAGGCGAACATCTTGCCGTCGAAGTAGGCGAAGTCGACGAAGTTTCGGCCTCTTGGATTAGGGTTACTTATCTTTGTCCAGGTTAAGTCACCGGGCCGGCAGAAAGCCATGCCCACTGGTGGAAAAAGGGCATTCAATTCCAGGCCGCAACGGGCTCTAGTCCCGATTTTGGGTCCGGGACTGTGAAAACGGGACTAGAGGCCCTCCTCTAGTCCCGGCTCGCAACGGCCCGCGACTGATAACAGCCACATGGCTGTTTCAGCGCCGCCGGGGGCGGAAACCCTCTAGTCCCGGGCCGTAACACCACCCGAGACTAAAAGGTTTTCTGCCGCGGCAGAGAAACACCACATTTCTCTGCCACATCAGAGATTGTGTATTTCTTTTTTTTCTATTTTGTTCCTTTTTCGTTTTGTGTTTCACTATAACAAACATATATTTCAGTATATATATTATACGCTACTACATACACACTACACGTCGATGCATTTATATAATTAATCGATCCCTTGCAAGCATACATATAATCAATCATATCAAAAGGAAGAAATGTTTTGAAATTACATGGTCATTAATGAATATATATCATATGAGCTACACGGAGAGGACTAAGGCAAATCGAGTTCCACGTCATCCGCATAATGCTCTCCATGTACATCAAGGACTTCCTTCATCATAAATCCCGCCAGCTCCTCTTGAATTGCTCTTATGCGTTGGTCTGGCTCTAGTTTCTCTCGCAAATCATAAATATAATGTGAGTCAACTTTCTGCTCACTGGTCAACTCGCCGATGTACTCGCAGACGTAGTATCCACATAAATGAGTTTCCGGTGGCTGTTGTAAACTCTTCGCCATTTTATAAGTTAGCTCCTCTTTGAATGGATCTGATATTTTCTGTCTGAACCGTGTCCAACACCTGCTCGGCAAAGAAAATGAACAAAGGAGTTATTAGTTACTTGATATCAGGAAATGAATGAAAGAGAACGATATAATGCGATAATGATTGAAATTACTTATGGTGCATTGCTTTCATGTCGCTCCACTGCTCTTGGTCCCAACTTAATAAGTCGTGGACTTCAACTAGGGAGTTGTCAACTTGAATGTTTAGCAAGATCCAGTGGAATCTGCGGACATTTACATAAGCATACATGCATAGCTCATCTAGTAAAAAAAAATAAAATGTGTACAAGATATAAACACCCACTTGAAGTTGTAAGGAAATAGTATTTCCTTAACAAAATTATGCTCGGTTAAGAACCTGGACAGGTCTTCCTCCATGTCTTTGGGGTGATTCTTTAACGTATATTCATTAATGATATATGGGTCAATGAACCCAACGTTTGATCTTCTAACTCTTTTGCATTCAAGCATCTTCATTCTGCGAAATATAATATCATCATACAAAAGGATATATAGTTAGGATAATATATTAAATGCAATGAACGAGCTAAAGCTACAAACTTAATTATAGAAATAAATAACTTACAGACAGTAGCAACCAATGATAGATTTGTCGAGGGCGCGCTGGTTGTATAACTGAAACAGTTCGGTCATTTGAACCTGTATCGAGTATGGTTTGAAGTGATGCTCCTTTCTAACGTCCACCGGAAACCAATCTTTATGATGCTTTTTTTCTGCTTGCGACATGTACCATTCATGCAGATTTCGCATATGTGTGGATAGACGCGCGAGCTCCTCATTACTGACTAGAGGCTGCCCTTGGACATACTGCCGTACTATCTGACCCACTGGCGTATCTTCATAGCCTAAATATTGACCAAGAGACATATTTGCTTCGTTAGCAAGTGCTTTGGCCTGCGATACAGTGATTCCCATAAGTGCAACATTATTACGGGCTTTAGGGTCCATTATTTGCATGTCCATATCCATTTCAACTCTGAAGGCCTTGTCGAGGTCTGAAATGACTTTGAGCGGGGCGATCGATTGATTCTTCTGTGCTCCGAGCTAGGCAGCTTGCTTCCCGCTTTTTGCACTTGTGATTTTTTCTTCTGTGCTTGCTTAATAATATCCCGGTCATAGTCTGATTCCAGATTCATCGATATCTGGGATGGTTTCTCAAGAAAGGACTTAGGCACTTTTTGGTTTTTTCGTTATATACCGGCTTTGGCTCAGGCTTTTTGGGTGCAAAATGCGCCTTAACTTGGGCAGCCACATCCGCGTTAGTTTCCTCATCGGTCTTGTCATAAGGTCTCTTTGGAAGAGCCGGCGGGATATCGACTATCTTCGGCGTTTGAACTTTCTTCGATGTGGGGCGCGGGGGACCGTCGAACTTCCGTTTCTTCGACGAGGTAGTAGTATTGCACGGAGGCGGAGGCGGAGATCGAGTTGATGTACTCCTGCTGCGGCGATCGTCATCGGGGCGGGGTGGACTTGGAGGTTGGCGACGGGTTGGGGTGGACTTGGAGGTTGACGATATTCGATGCGGGGTGGATTTGGATTCCTTGGAGTCGGTGGCCTTGGCGCCGAGCCTGGAAACTTGATGTACTTCTTATTCCATAGAATGATGTTGCGCTTGACATCTCCTAGTTTCGTAAGGCCTTCAGGCGTAGCGATTTCAATCTCTAGGTCCGCAAAATCCTCCACTATGTCATCCATCGTGACACGAGCATAGCCTGGTGGAATCGGAAGTGAATGGTGGAGTGCTCCAGGTAGACAACGTAAAGCAGTGCCGATCACCACCTTGAAGGACATGTTGTTCATTGGCTGATGTAGCTCACATTGTGCCATCTCTCTGACATCATCCACGGGGTAGTGAGGAGCCGGTGCATCATCCAGCAGTGCTTGATCATCAGCACGGACCTCCGTGGAAAACGCCGCTTCTTCGTTGGCTAAGATTCAATGCAGGATCATCGGACCGCGGGTGAGTTGACGACGGCCTTTGGCTAATTTCATGCATGAGGTTCTTCGATCAGCTAGGTCTGCTCTACCACGGAGATCCGGTCGCCTCCGGTCCTTCTTTCTCGGCGGCTTCACATGGCGGCATCGAGGAAAACCTTTCTTCCACGAGACACTGGCGCCTTTGCCTCGTGTTCGTCCTCCCTTTTCAGATTCCCTAGGGCGCGTGTCAGCTCGTCGTTCTCTCTCTCGGGACGGAACAATCCCAATTGAGCATCGTTCATTGCTTGAATAAGGTCTTGGGAGGGTTTTAGAATTTTATCATGAAATAATGTCTTCCCTGTTTCTGGGTCCAAGGATCCCCCGTGCCCGTACCACCAGTGCTTTGACCTCTCGGGCCATCCATCTGTACCAGGAGTGACGCCTCTAGCCCTCATATCCTTCTCCATAGTTTCCCACTTAGGGATGGCACTCTTGTAGCCACCTGTCCCCATTTTATGATGGTATTTCTTGTTGGCAGCATTTAACGCGTTCTTTGCCGACTTTGCCTTTGCTTTATCAGATTGCTTGTACTGTACAAAATCAGACCTTGTTCTCTCAACTTCTCGTTTACTCCTTTGAAGTCTGGAGTTTTCTTTTTCGCGACATATTTCGCGTATAAACTTTTCTTGTGGTTCCGGTACAGTTCAGCCATCTTGCTTAGTGCCCACTCCTTGACTTTCGCTCTATTTTCAAGCCCACCCGGCCTTGGCGTAATACCATCTACCTCAAATTCCTCATACTCTGGAGGTAGTATGAAATGCGCTATGAGCTTCTGCCAAAGGTCATCTTTGTCATCATGGGTGACATAGCTGTTGGATTCTTCACCGACTTTCTTTGACTTATTCCATTCTTGGATGGTGATCGGCAGGTTGTCCCTAACAAGCACCCCGCATTGATTTATAAACATCCTCCGGTGCTTCTCTGGAGCAATCGGTTCACCATCATCATTTATTTCTTCGATGGTGAACCTCTGATTACCATCCAACTTTTTGTTCGGCCCTCGTTTCGTTCGAGCTGTCGATTGCTTCGATCCGGTGGGCTAAAAGAAGAAGAGAGAGTGATTAATATATATCTAGATCAGTTAATGAATAGAGGTAACACGAGACTTTATACATATATATATATATATGTGTGTGTGTGTGTGTGTGTACCTCGCCGGATCCTGTCGAGGGGCCATCATTATTGTTGTTATTTGTTTGCCCTTCGTCCATCTGGTCTTCCCCTTCGTACATTAGGTTTTCCTCTAGTCCATCACCGGATGGATTCATATATGAGGATATCTCTTCCTCGAGCAAAATATCTTCGGCGCCGGTAGTAATAAGAGGAATTTCACCTCTTATCATGCCCTGAAGAAAACCTTAACCGATGCGACCAGGATCTTCGGATGGATCCATGAATTAATTATCTATAACAAAAAGAGAGTTAAACAGGTTAGAAAAAACAATAATCCTAATAACTAAAACAATATAATCCTAATTATAATAATCCTAATAGTATTTGTGCTAAAACAATAATCATAATAACTAAAACAAAAAAATAACCCTAATCCTAATCCTAATTCTAATCTTAATAAATAAAACAAAAAAATCACTAAAACAATAATATTAATCCTAATTCTAATATTTTAATTAAAACAATAATCCTAATACTAAAACAAAAAACCCTAATATAAAAAAAACTATAACATCTCCTAACATTTCCTAATATTAATTATGGTAAAACCTAATTTTATTTGTGGTAAAACAATAATCCTAATATTAATTGTGGTAAAACAATATAATCATAGCTAATAATTAAAACAAAAAAATAACCCTAGCTAATTATAATTAAAACAATAATTAAAAAATAACCCTAGCTAATTATAATTAAAATAACCCTAGCTAACAATATAATCCTAATCCTAGATAATTATAATTAAAACAATAATTAAAAAATAATATAAAACAGATTTGTATTTAAAAAATACAAAGAGAAAAGGAAAAACAGAAAAAGAAATTTTTTGGAAAAAAAAAACAGTAGCCCGACCACAACCAGGCCGGCCCATCTCTCCCCTCTTCCTTTCCTGTCGCCGGCCGTCCTTCCCCCAACCAGCAGCCCAACACGGCCCACCTCGCCGGCCGTCCTTCCCCCTGTCATCATCTGGCCAAGCGTCGGTGTGGCGCGCGACGCCCTCGCCGGTCGTGTCCGTCGCCGATCCGCGCTGCCGCCGCCCTGGAGAGCACGCCTCTCCCTCTCCCCTATCCTCTCATTCCCCCCCAGGCTCGCTCCCTCTCTCTCGTTTCCTTCCCTGGCCGTACGCTAACCGTCGCAGAGGCGCCGTCATTGCGGAGCGGCGGAGGCACGACAGAGCGACACGTCCTGGAGAACCATCTCACCTGCGGAGCGGCGGCGGAATCGGACAGCACCTCCCCTGCTTTCGTCTTCGTCTGTGCTTCGTCTTCGACGAGAAATGCGAAGTGTTGGGGCGCAGCACCTCAGCTGGCGCCATAATATAAAGGGACAAACCTTTAGCCCGGGCTAAGCCACCGCCCGTGACTAAAGACCCTTTAGTCGCGGGCCATAGCTTAACCCGCGACTAAAGACCCCCCCTTTGGTCGCGGGTTAAGCCACGGTCCGGGACTAAAGGGTTTTTTCGGTCGCTTCGTTTTTGCGCGCGCAGGCACCCTTTAGTCCAGTGTCCAGCCACAACCCGCGACTAATTGTTTTTTTGTAAAATTTCTTTTTTTTAATTCAATACTAATATAAAAACTTTGGAAAATCATATCTTTTATTGTAATAATCCAAATAAAACAAATAATATGTCTATTATTATTAAAAAATATAAAGAATCTTAATATAATATCCATTTATCTGTTTGCATCATTTATAAATTATTTCATTTGTAAATTTTCTTTTTTTAATTCAAAACTAATATAAAAACTTTGGAAAATCATATCGTTTATTGTAATAATCCAAATAAAACAAATAATATGTCTATTATTATCAGAAAAATATAAAGAATCTTAATATAATATCCATTTATCTGTTTGCATCATTTATAAATTTTTTCATTTGTAAATTTTCTTTTTTTAATTCAAAACTAATATAAAAAATTTGGAAAATCATATCTTTTATTGTAATAATCCAAATAAAACAAATAACATGTCTATTATTATCAGAAAATATAAAGAATCTTAATATAATATCCATTTATCTGTTTGCATCATTTATAAAATTTTTCATTTGTAAATTTTATTTTTTTAATTAAAAACTAATATAAAAACTTTGGAAAATCATATCTTTTATTGTAATAATCCAAATAAAACAAATAATATGTCTATTATTATTAGAAAAATATAAAGAATCTTAATATAATATCCATTTATCTGTTTGCATCATTTATAAATTATTTCATTTGTAAATTTTCTTTTCTAATTCAAAACTAATATAAAAACTTTGGAAAATCATATCTTTTATTGTAATATCCAAATAACACAAATAATATGTCTATTATTATTAGAAAAATATAAAGAATCTTAATATAATATCCATTTAGTCTCGATTGTAGTCACAAACCGGAACTACAGATATTTTCCGCCATTTCCCACCGCTTCCCGCCAAGTTTTCCTGCCCTTTCCTTTCTACGAGAGCTTTTAGTCCCGGATGTAGTCACTAACCGGGACTAAAGATATTTCCCGCCATTTCCCAAGGCTTCACGCAAAGTTTTCCCGCCCTTTCCCTCTATATTTAGGGCGATCGCGCCATGGCTATCCATACATCCACACCTTCCTCTCTTAGAACAATGGACAATTCCTACTGGGCCATTCTGACCCTCGAGGAGACCGAGTAGGCGCCTCAACTACCCTGTCCGCTGGCTACCGCCCGCCGGCCTGGATCTTTGGCTGGAGGGTTCTGTCCCTCCTGTCCCTCAAGGTTCCGCACGCCAGGCGGCCATCACAAACCACTTCTACCACGAGCTCACGCCGGAGCAGCGGATGGATCCCCAGTGGGATCCTGACAACTACGACACCTAGAATGCCTTCTTCGCTAATAGGCGGGAAAGGAAGCTCGCTAGGTACAAGGGTGATGGCCCGCCACCGGTGAACCACAACGAAGCCGGCCGTCGTCTGTGGTGGGCAAACCGTACTATCATCGGAGTGATGCGCTACATCGCCGGGGAGACCATCCTCGCCTGCGGTGCCCACGAGTCCACCCGCCACAGAGCCACAAAAAGGCCCCACACCGGCCCGGCGATAGCGGCATCGTCTTCCAGGAAACCCCTCCCCCGCCCGCCGTGAATCCGAGGCTGGAATGGTGTAGCATCCCAGTTGTCTAACCCCTGTAATGCTACATGTCATAATAATAAAATGGGCCACTTCCAACATATAATTGTTGCATCATCATCACATCATGCTCATGTCATCATGTCCCCTTGCATTTGAGCATCATATAAACCTTTTTCTTGTTTGGTTCTTATCTCATGTGCATGATTAATTGTAGTTGCCTCTTGATATTGTATTTGGTTCTTACTAAATTGTTAAATGCCCAAGTTGAGTTGGGGGCATCTCTCTTTTGACTCCACCACCTTATCTTTCACCACCTTATAATTCCACCATCCAATAATATGGGCTTGGCATTTTATTGAGTTATCCCTAGCCCATGTTGTTAGTTGGATCCACCCTTGATCTTTGCTTGGCCTTGTCCACATTTTGGAATGGAGATGAATAGTGCCATATTAATATCCTTGTTCTCACAAGGATAATCGTGGCATTAATTATTCTGCATGGGCCATGCAATAGCCCCCTTTTCCCTAGCTTTTGGTTTTTGCTTGTTTTCTATATGGAACCCTCCTTCCTTGCTTGACCTTGTTTGGGGGTGTTAAACCCTCTCTCTCTTTTTCCCTTTAGCTAAACCAACCCCATGCTCCATGCACACACATGTGCTATGTGGCATGCATACTCTAAACCCCCCCTCTATTTGGAACTTGCTTGGTCCTTTGTTGGATCATGCATGGGCCATTAGTACCACCACCTCTTTCCTTACCCTCTCTAAAACACAAACCTTATTCCCTACCTAGCTAAATCAACAACTCCACTTAATCTATGCTAACACAAGTGCTCCCTCCCCTCCCCCCTAGCTAAACCTAAACCCTAAGACACCTTCCCCCCCTAATCAACTTCCCCCTAAGCCAAAACCCTTATTACCTCTATCCTAAAACCAAACCCTAAACTACACCTCCCTCTAACAAAACCCAAACAATCTCTCCCCTCTCTCTCCCAGATCTAGCATGCCCCACCACCAGGACCCTCCTAGCTACCCCCACACGGCCATGCCCTCTCTCCTACCCTAGCTCCCAACCTATCTACCCGAGGCTACCCTCTCCCTTCTAGCTCTCTCTCAGCCAGCAAGACCTGCGCCCCCTACCCCACCTACTGCCTCCCTAGACGCCAGGCCACACTGCCCCCTCTCACCTCCCGGCTCACCCGTCACCCCAGCCATGCCAAGCACGTGAGGGAGGCCGAAAGGTGATCAACCCGATCAGCCTCTCCCCACGCAACCAGCCTCCCCGGCGATCTTATCTACCCTTCCCCTCTCGGCCTCTCCCAGATCCGCCAAGGTCCTGCCTCGCTGCCCTCCTCTACCCTTCTTCCACACCACCCCATCGCCTCTCGCCGCCACGCTAGCTACCCACTGCCCAGTCGTTACGGCCGGAGGGCGTTGCCGATGTGTCGAGGAAGCCCGTGGAGCTCTGCGACGCCCCTGGACCGCGCCAGCGAGGAGGAGACGCACCAGGAACGCCAGGACCCGCGCACGCCGACGCAAAACCCTAGCCGGCAGAGCTTCAGCCCCGCCGCTGATCTACCCCTCCTCTGCTCGACCCGACCACGCCAGCACGCTCGCGGTAAGCCACCGACCCTCCTAGACACGCTCTGCACCTGCCTCGCTTCCTGCCGCCGGCGTTCGTTTCGTCGAGCGCTCTCCGTGCGGCGGCGGCGAGCGTGTCCCTGCTAACTCCCGGACGCGGCCAGCCTATCTAGCGCGCGCCTCTCGGCACCTCTCCCCTAGCCGGTGGCAACGCGTCACACATGAGCCCCAGATCCTGTTCGAGCCCACTGCGCCGCCGCGCCGCGTCAAGTGCTTCAGCGAGAAGAGGAACAGTACGGCGTGGTTGTTTTGCGTATACCCCCTCCCCGTTTTGTCCTCTGCATCCCGCGCCCCTCCAGGCCCACCAGTCAGCGGCGTTGTCCGTTTTGTAAAAAGGGACTCGTGGTTACCTGGAAGCCACCCGCAGTCCTCCCCTGGCCCGCGTGTGTGTTTCGCAATAACCCCCCTACCAAACTTTTTGGCTCAACCCGCGGTCCAGCCAGGCCCGTTGTCAGTGTCTGTGAAACTTTTATAAAAAGGCTCCTGTCGTTTTGTTTATTGAACCCGCGGTCCAGGTTGTTCTCAGGCACTGCCGCGTGGGCCAGAGATACCCCCTGGCCCACCTGTCTGCGACTCAGGCTGGGTCAGTCTGAGTAGAAAACGTCCAGATGCGGTTTTCAAATTCAAATTGGTTTAAATAATTTAAAAATGCAAATCTAATTCAGTTTTTAATAACTTTGTCATACTTAATCCAATTTTGGCAAATGATATATGTATGGATATCAGGAAAATGAGAGGAATTCAAATATGCCATCTATTTTGTATTTTGCACAAGTAAAATTCCAAGCTTATGTTAATTACATCAAATGCCACTGGTTTTTCATTAATTCATAACTTTAGTTTTATAATTCCAAATTAAGCAAATAAGTAGTCTAAATTGATCAGCTCGACGAGACCTTTCTGTTTGTGCTATCCATGACTTCAATTGCAGCATGCATCATATAAATATATGTTGAACAACAAATGTTATGGCAACAAAATGTGACTAAAAACCAATTCAAATGTTATTTTCTGTCCTTCACACCTCACCCATGCCATGCTACCTTACTTGCCATGAAATTTGTGCATCATTCATCATGGCATGATTGTTTGCTTGACGCATCTTATTCATATGCTTGTGCTCTATATTCATGTTGGCCTTGTTTGTTTGGTTTTTCTCGGATAGACACTGAGCAGGGGTCATATCAAGAGAACCAGGAGCACTACCCAGAACCGTCCTTTGCTTCAATAGAGACACCAGGCAAGCACTACCACATGCTTGCATACATACAGTACCTATTGCCTCTATCTTATTCTTGCATCATTGAGTCGCGATTGCATTAAATTGAATCCCAAGTATGCATAGCCTTTACTTTTAAACCCCACCAAGCTTGTTTCCTCCATCCCATGAGCCACTACTATAGGAGTTGTTTGAGCCATGCGAGTCGTAGAACAACATGTGTAGGGTTTGTGAGAGTCTGATGTATAATGAGGTACCTAAACAACTTAACCGGAGTAGTTCTGGGATAACTAAATAAAGTGGCACCGGTGAGCAACATCTGCTATTTGGTTTTTCCTGCTCACTTGTGTCCCGTAAGACCCCGAGTACTTGATTCCTGTTCCTTGATTTATCGCGCTATCCACATCCGGGAGGTATATGGGACCCTCCTGGGCCAGAGCTTGATTCCGTCTATTTATTGGGGCCACAAACTAGTTTGAGGTTTTATTTACGATCCTGTACTTATGCCATGCTACTGTTTATTTACGTTAGTGCGAGGAGCACCTTTGCATCTATTTAGGTAAGCGGGATGTTTTCGTATCGACAGCCCCGATTGGGGACTGCTTGTCGTTGACCATCGACGCAAACCTTGAGTCCGTCTCGAGCTTGCTTACTCCGTTGGTGTACTCCAAGGGTGGCCCGGAAATATTTCGAATCTGTGATTGTTCACCGTGAAAGCCTCGTTGGGTTTTGATTTGGTTTTTCCGAGGCTGATCGAACGTGTGTTGCTATTGGTGCACCGGCCGGTAAAACTTTCAAAGCCGTGTCCATGGATATGGACGACTTGGAGCACAGTTTCTTGATCATAGACAAGCATAACTAAAGTACCGCTTTTAATCTGACTAAAGTAACTTGACTAGTAAATAGTGCAATACTCATGGAATGGTTAATAAAATTGCCAACGGATGGGAGGTTGTTCGTCCGCTTCCTTGTTGGTAAGCAGGGAGGAGGATGGATCGGATGAGATTACCATTATAACTGTTGTTCTTAAATTCACGGACATCCGTCTATCATTGGTTAGGCGGATGGTTAGCGTTTATCTGTAGAATTGCTAGGGTTTAACTTTTGCTGCAATTGCGTCACCGTGTTGTGTCCCTTTAGAGGCATTAAGACTTGCCGAGTACCCTTAGGGTCTCACGATAAATTCTTGATTCAGATGAGCAGGTACCTTCTCGGACGGATCTTTGGGTGGAAGAAGCCGATGATGTGGGCAACGATCGTATGGTGTAGAGATTCCGGGAACGGGGATCCGTGAGACCTGTAGTTGGGATGTGCTTATTTTCTCTGGCATCTTATGCCGATTTGCTTCTTATCCGTACTCGGATCTTGTTTGCCGCTTCCGCATGATACTCTGATGTGTGTTGTATGAGGAGTTATCCTAAAATATAGATCTATCCAGGTCATTTGAATCTTGCCGTATGGCGCTGCTATATTTTCTTTCTTTCTAGATGGGATGGCTGTGATGTACTCTTGTATGGTGGCTTGCGTACATACCCACTTGTGTACGTAGTTGATCCCTTCGCCTGCCGACTACGCCGCCCGTACAGGTTCCGTTGAGAGGGTAGCGGTTGGGACGTCTGAAAGGACTACCAGTGAGTGGCTTTTGGGGCCCCACCGTACTATTTCAACTGCTATCACTCATCCAGGCTTGTATCTAGGAGCGTAGTTCACCGAGGTAGTTACAAATGGCCCCTGGTATATGCCATGGATGGGCTGAGGATCCCCGGAGTGGCAGGTGACGATGACGATGATGATGACGATGACGAAGAAGACCCTGAAGCTGCGTACTATAGGACTAGGCATGATTATGACTAAAGGGGGCGGCTTTAGTCCTGAGTGTTAGCTAGTCCCGTTTTCTCCCGGTTTTTAATATTAATAAATGTCTTGAGTGTTAACTAATAAATAGAGGGAAATGCCTATATAAAGAGAGGGTTCATCTTTAGTCCCGGTTGGAGAAACCAAGCATCAAGGGATTATGCATCGGGCCAGCGACACTAATAATAGGGGTGAGTGCCAACATTATGTCGTGCGGCTTGTACCTTGTCCCGGATGGTTCCACCAACCGGGACTAAAGATGAACCTTTAGTCCCGGTTGGAGACACCAACCATGACTAAACATGAGTCAGCACTAATAATAGGGGTGAGTGTCGACATTATGTCGTGAGTGTCGACATTATGCCGAGCTGCTTGTACTATAAATAGGCATCCTTGTGAGTCCAGTCCTCCAGCCAGTTTGAGGCATCTCCAAGATGGTTTTCGAGAGCAGGGACACCACTACGGCCAGTTTCAGGGAGATGCCGATGGATCCCAGTCCACCGGCATCTCCGAGAAACTGGTCATAGAGGCACTCCCTAATATGTGAAATTAGTTAGCTCCTAGGCGTATTGATCTAGTTAGAGAAGTTACAAGCTGCAAGATGGTTTTCAAGAGCAGGGACACCACTACGACCAGTTTCAGGGAGATGCCGATGGAGCCCAGTCCTCCGGCATCTCCGAGAAACTGGTCATAGAGGCACTCCCTAATATGTGACATCACGCGTTTGGAGATCAGATCTTAATGGTAAGTATGAATCGGTACTAAATGCCCTCCTTTAGTCCCGGTCCATCCACAAAACGGGACTAACACACTCAAGATTGTTTGCAGACAACACTATAAAAATGGACACATGCATGGAGCATCTTCACTCATAAAATGTTACAATTATTACATATCATTTCTTCGTGTTCCTTTACGATCCCGTCGTATCCATGGAGCATCTTCATTCATTAACATGATGCTTGGGTCATCCTTCACCGCTGAAGGGCGAATTTCATGAAACTTATCACAATCTTCCGACATGTCATCTTGTCCTCCACTCCCACGATGTTTCTTTTTCCGAAAGAACTATGTGGCGCTTTGGCTCATCGTATGATGTATTCTTTTCTTATTTTTCTTTTCTAGGTTTGGTAGACATGTCCTTCACATAGAAAACCTGAGCCACATCATTGGCTAGGACGAATGGTTCGTCTAAGTACCCAAGATTGTTGAGATCCAACGATGTCATTCCGTATTTCTTGTCTACCTCAACCCCTCCTCCTGTCAGCTTGACCCATTTGTACCAAAACAAGGGGACCTTAAAAGTAGGTCCATAGTCAAGTTCCCATATATCCTCTATGTAACCATAATATGTGGTCTTTGACCCATTGTTGTCTGTTGCATCAAAGCGGACACCACTGTTTTGGTTGGTGCTCTTTTTATCTTGGGCTATCGTGTAAAATGTATACCCATTTATCTCGTACCCTTGGAAAGTCGATATAGTCGAAGATGGTGACCTAGACAACAAGTATAGATGATCTCCAAGAGTGTTGTTTTTTATGAGATGTTGCAACCAACCGCCGAAACTCTTCATGTGTTCATCGCTAATCCAAGATTCATGCTTTCTAGGGTTGTTGGAGCATAAGATTTTCTTGTGTTCCTCGATATATGGGGCTGCCAAGATAGAATTCTATAGAAAGGTGTAATGTGCTTCGGTGTAAGAATGTCCGTCTCTACATATTATTGATTTCCTTCCTAGAGTACCCTTTCCACTCAGGCTCCACTCATACCGCGATTGAGGAAGACCAATTGGCTTAAGGTCAGGAACAAAGTCAACACAAAATTCAATGACCTTCTCTATTCCATAGCCCTTGGAGATGCTTCCTTCTGGCCTAGCATAGTTACGAACATATTTCTTTAATATTCCCATGAACCTCTCAAAGGGAAACATATTGTGTAGAAATACAGGACCGAGAATGGAAATCTCTTCGACTAGGTGAACCAGCAGGTGCGTCATAATATTGAAGAAGGATGGTGGGAACACCAACTCAAAACTGACAAGAAATTGGACCACATCATTCTGTAACCGTGGTAGATCTTCAGGATTGATTATCTTCTGAGAGATTGCATTGAGAAATGCACATAGCTTCACAATGGGTACTCGAACATTATCTGGTAGAAGCCCCCTCAATGCAATCGGAAGCATTTGCGTCATAATCACGTGGCAGTCATGAGACTTTAGGTTTTGGAACTTTTTTTCTATCATATTTATTATCCCCTTTATATTCGACGAGAAGCCAGACGGGACCTTAATACTGCTTAGGCATTCAAAAAATATTTCCTTCTCTTGTTTGGTAAGAGCGTAGCTGGCATGACCTTGAAACCATTCTGGATGCAGGCCATCTGGGTCTTTCATACATTGATGGTCCTTTCGTGCTTCCGGTGTATCTTTTGTCTTCCCATACATACCCAAGAAGCCTAGCAGGTTCACGCAAAGATTCTTCATCACATGCATCACATCGATTGCAGAGCGAACCTCTAAGAATTTCCAATATGGTAGCTCCCAAAATATAGATTTCTTCTTCCACATGGGTGCGTGTCCTTCAACGTCTTTCGTAACAGATTTTCCTCCAGGACCCTTTTCAAAGGTTACCATTTGATCCAAATCTTTGACCATATCAAATATATCAGCACCAGTACGCTCCTTAGGATTCGTCTGGTGACATGCCAGACCGTTGAAATGCTTGCCTTTCTTTCTTAAGGGATGCTTGGCCAAAAGAAATCGACGATGCTCATTGTATACATTCTTCTTACAATGTTCCAAATATATAATTTCAGTCTCATATAAATAGTGTGTGCATGCATTGTATCCCTTGTTTGACTGTCCTGAAAGGTTACTAAGAGCAGGCCAATCATTGATTGTTACGAAAAGCAATGCTCGGAGGTTAAATTCTTCCTGCTTGTGCTCATCCCACACGCGTATCCCGGGTTCGTGCCACAACTGTAAAAGTTCTTCCACTAATGGCCTTAGGTACACATCAATATCGTTGCCGGGTTGCTTCGGACCTTGGATCAACACTGGCATCATAATGAACTTCCGCTTCATGCACAACCAAGGAGGAAGGTTATAGATGCATAGAGTCACGGGCCAGGTGCTGTGACTGGAGCTCTGCTCCACAAAGGGATTCATGCCATCTGTACGTAGACCAAACCCTAAACTCCTTGCGTCATCTGCAAAGTCCGGGTACTTTCTATCGTTTTTTGTCCATTGCGACCCATCAGCGGGGTGTCTCAACATCCCGTCTGACTTACGTTCCTCTTTATGCCACCACAACAACTTGGCGTGCTCTTTGTTTCCGAATAAGCGTTTCAACCGTGGTATTATAGGAGCATACCACATCACCTTCGCAGTAACCCTCTTCCGGGGGGGCTCTCCCTCAACATCACCAGGGTCATCTCGTCTAATCTTATACCGAAGTGAAGTGCATACCGGGCATGCATCCAAATTCTCATACTCCTCACCGCGGTAGAGGATGCAGTCATTAGGGCATGCATGTATCTTCTGAACCTCTAAACCTAGAGGGCAGACAACCTTATTTGCTTCAGACGTCTTGCGGGCAATACGTTCTCTTTTGGAAGCATATTCTTCATCATTTTCAGCAACTTTTCAAATGAGGAGTCAGGTATAGCACACTCAGCCTTCCATCGCAGCAATTCTAGTGTGCTGCCCAGCTTTTTCAGACCATTTTCGCAATTTGGGTACAACAACTTTTTGTGATCCTCTAGCATGTGATTGAACTTCTCCCTATCCTTTTCAGTTTGACAATCTCTTCGTGCATCGGTAATGGTCCGACCAAGATCATCAGCGGGTTCATCATGTGTCTCTTCTTCATCCTCCCCTTCAGCATCCGCCATGGAAGTATCTTCGTACTCAGGGAAACCATGATAGTTGTCATCCTCCTCCTCTTCTTCATTGTCTTCCATTATAACCCCTCTCTCTCCATGCTTGGTCCAACAATTATAACTGGGCATGAAGCCGGACTTCAACATGTGGCTGTGAAGGGTTTTTGAGTCAAAGTAATCCTTCTGATTCCTACATCCATTACATGGACAAAATACAAAATCATTGTGCTTGTTTGCATCAGCAACACGAATAAATTCATGCACGCCATTAATGAACTCGCCAGAGCGTCGGTCAGTACCATACATCCATTTCCGGACCATCTGCATTATAGTAAAAGTATATCAAAAACCATTATACAACATGATAAAATTATTACAAGTTATATTGAGAGCTTCTAGAGCATTAATTTTGAATTTTGAAAAAATTACATGCACCAATTTGTGAATTGGAGAAAACAATTAACATGATAAATGTGGAGTTTTTTATTATTGTTCTATCAGTGAAAACCTCATTCCATTCTAAGCTCTGAAACTCTAAAATTACACATTTCAATTTTCAGTAACTATGTGCCTAATCAAAATTTGTTACACATATATATCAAAATCCTTCTAGCTACTTCTAGAGCATGCATGCATTTGATCCATATCTCTATACTTCTAGAGCATTATAGAGCTAAAGTAGCAATAAGAGATGAAAGAATGAAGTTCTAACCTTTTAAAGCTTTGGATTTAGGTGTTGCAAACTAAATCTTGAGAAAAAAAATGGCATGAACTCTCTTGCTTCTTTGAGAAAAATGGCCACCATATGCTTTAGGGCAGCTGGACAGGGAGCTGTATATATAGTGATGGACAATTAGTCCCGGGCCGTGATACGACCCGAGACTAATAGTATCCGAAAAGAGTTGTTGGCCCGCTCCAGCTTATTAGTCTCGGGCCGTATTACGAACCGGGTCTAAAGCTCTGGTACGGCCCGAGACTAGTGTCTTTGGCCATTTCTAGCCGTTGGAGGCCTCACGGCCCAGGACTAGTGCTAGCACTAGTCGCGGTTCGTGACGGGCCGGGACTGGTGACGTTGTTCAGATCGAATCGAAGGCCTGTTTTCCAGTAGTGGCCGTTATTAGCATTTCTTCTCTTGTGCAACCATTGGTGGTACATCATGATCATCATGCCTTCCGTCCTAATGTAACACCCTCAGAATCAATCCTATGCAAGTTTTAGCGAAACCCGCCAAACCCGCATAGAAACGATTCAAAGGTGCCCACCAGGCACTTTCGTGCGGGTGGAAAACGAAGTAATAACATTGCACAACAGTCCTCGATGGGACCCACAGAACAGATATATATATACAACACGACTCCATAAGTCAAGAATACGAATATAGTAACAAAGATCCAAATCACCTTGAAAGCGATAGGCGTCCAGCTACGGACAAGATGCAAATTGAGCTAAGAGCCACGAAGAATAACCAATGGCGTCCATAACCTGCCTGGCCAAGCGGAAGGGTAACCCCGCTAACGACGTCGATCTCAAAACCTGCTTAAACAAAAGGGTGCCGACGAAGGGCAAAGGAAAAAGAGAGCGGTCGATCGAGGCCAAGACAGCGCGAGACTAGAATTCGGCGGTCCTCGCCTACATAGGTATGGTGGACTGAAGCGGCAGCGGCAGCATGCACTAAACAACCTATAGAGACTCGATTCAACTGGCGGCTATCAGATAGGGATAAGAAAGAGCTATTCGGATCCAACCTGAATCTTACACCAAACAATCCCATCCTGATATTTCCCCCTCGAGACCAAACGAGGAAGTCCACCGAGGAACTCACACAGTTGGCAGTTTTACTTATTCAGTTATCGTTGCAGCAATTACTAGTCAGGTATAGCTAGTCATCCTGATAAAATAAGCAGTGGACAGTTTTAGTTATCCATTCCGTTATAGTTGCAACACTTACTAGTCAGATACAATTAGCATGAGATATCCCCAAACCCAGCAGTTGTTGGTACTTTTATTTAGCCATTCCATTGTAGTTGCAATACTTACTACTCAGGTACAATGGTCGCAAGCGACAACCCAAACAAGCAATTGTTGGTAGTTTTATTTAGCCATTCCATTATAGTGAAACTGATTACTAGTCATTATAAAGTCAAATTTATAGCACTACTTTAGTTATAGTTGTCTATGATCGAGATACTGTGCTCCAAGTCATCCATAACCGCGGACACGGCTTTCAGAAAGTTTTACCTGGGTGCACAAATAGCAACACACACTCGATCAACCTCGGAAAAACCAAATCAAAACCCAACGAGGCTTTCACGACAAAGCAATCACAGGATTCAGAAATATTTCCGGGGGCCACCCCGTTGAGTACACCGGCAACGAAGTTAGCTGACTCCGAGACGGATTCAAGGTTTGTGGGGCGGTCAGAACGATCGGGAACCCAAAACTGGGCTTGTCGATACAGAAAACGGTCACAATTCCTAACAGACAGTGCTCCTCGCACAATCGTAAATAAAGCAGTAGCATGGCATAAGTACATGATAGTAAATAAAACCTCAAACTAGTTTGTGGACCCAAGAAATAAGACTGAATCAAGCTCTGGCTCAAGGGGGTCCCATAATCCTCCCGGATGTGGATAGCGCGAATATTCAAGGAACAGGTATCAAGTACTCGGGGTCCTACGGACACAAGTGGATGTTAACAACCAAATAACATCTATTGCCCACTGTGCCTCCGCTTACCTACTTCAATTTTAGTTGTTAAACAAGAATAAAGTGAGCGGTAATTAAAGCCATGAACATCTCCAACATTAAACATGCGGCAACACTCCAACAAGTGGTAATCGGACGACACGCATAAGATCAGCGACTACGACGCGCAAGTCCAACTATCTACCAAACAACAGGTAATAGGAGGTGTCCAAGGCAATATAAGGCTGCAAGGGATATCACGGGTACGAAAACTAGAGCATCGCAACACAGATAGCAATAGATCAACAGGAGGGAATAAATACTATAAAAGTAAGATAGGTAGAAAGGGGGAGATGCTCGCCTGAAAACATTGTCGAAGGTTCATCCGAAGATCGGGTCGACACTCGCATCAACTCAACGGCCTTATCCGCGAAGAACCAAAACACTAGAAGAAAACACCGAATGCTCTATTTAACACAACGGCAGAAGATCGGGCATGATGCATGTATGATGCATGACATGGCAAAAATGCGATGCAATTAGGCAAGATTAAGCGGAACCGGGGGTCCCGACAATTAAATATATGGTTCTAGTTGTTTAGATACCCCGCATTTTAAATGTTGCATTATCAAGACCAAAGATAGCACCGGTTCGCTACACAAATTTACATGAGGCCAATATAAGACTAGATTTGCCCACATATGGGCCCCATATTTAATTAGGTTAATCGGCCTAAGGCCCCCAAACCCACATGACAATATGTATGCGAGTATGACAATTTAATATGCAATATTTTATATTTAGCATTTATAAAAATAGAGGCTCGGGAAAAGGGTTCACACATTAGGGTTCGGCGATCTTGGGGTTCGAGGGGTTCGGGGTTCGGTCTCAGGGTTCAGGGTTCGACGGGATCGGTCTTCGAAGGTCGGATACAATTAAGCGCTTGGCGTTCCGTGAAGAAGGACTTGGTGTGGCGTCGGGGCGCATCGGACTCGCCCTGGTCGGTGTCGATCTCGGCGGGCCCGCGATCGTCGGCCTTGGCGTCCGGGATGAAGAACTTGGCATCCTCGAGGAAGTACTTGTCGTATCCGGGTCGACGACCTGGGCGTCCGGGTTCTCGGGCA
The DNA here is from genome assembly GCA_030063025.1 of Avena longiglumis. Lineage (NCBI taxonomy): Eukaryota > Viridiplantae > Streptophyta > Magnoliopsida > Poales > Poaceae > Avena > Avena longiglumis. The sequence goes on along the minus strand of CP125974.1, from coordinate 444,880,833 downwards.
TCAGATCCGGGAAGAAGTACTTGTCGCACATGTGGTCTTCGGGTCCGGGGTCTCGGTCATGGCGTCCCATTGTAGATCTTGTTGATGGTCCAGCGAAAGCCACCGGGTTCGGGATTTGGACACCGGGATCGGTCTTCGGGGTTTGATCTTTGCGGTCCGTGAAGGAGGTCTTGGGGTTCCGACACCATCGCCTTCGGGTTCTGGCTTCGGGATCGATGGTGAACTTGCGCTGGTGCCTTTGGGCATCACGACAGGACTCCGGTTCGGACTTGACAAAGCGTCGATCTTGGTCGAATAGACGGCCGCTTCGAGAGGATCTTGTCGATGGTTAAAAGGCAGTTCAGGGGCACGCGAGCAACTGGCGAGGAATAAAGGAACGCCAGAAAAGGGATCCGAACTTGATGGCCGCGGGACGGCAGAGCAATGACTCGGCACCCTTCTGCAAGCACAGGTGCTACGGTTACAGGCGGTGCTCCAGAGTGGCCAGGGCGACGATAGACGCGGCGATGGCGGACGAGCTGGCGGCTTCGCAGCGAGGATGGGCCGGCCCGCGGGCGGACGACATCGGGGACGGCGGTTGCTTCATGCGCACGGGCGACGGAGAGGTCGGGCCTGGCGCGGAGGCGGTCGATCCTGCAGCGGCCTGGCTCGAACGGTGGTCGGCGGCGCTGCCGGGAAGGACGCGACAGGACGGCGGAACTCCGGCGGCAGGCAGGGCTTGGGGGGGGGAAGCCCGCGGCGGCGACGCACGGAAGGAGGTAGGAGGGAGCCCCAGGCGGCGGGTCTGCTGGGGGCGCCGGCGGACGTCGTCTCGGGGCAGGGCTTGGCGAGGAGGCGGCTCCACGGGCGGCAGGAGGCAGGCGCTTGGCGCGCGAGGCGAGGGGTGGAGGAGAGCTCGCGGCCGCACCGGAGGGTGTGGCGAGGAGAAGGCAGACGGCCACGGTCTGGCAAGGGCGACGACAGCAGGGCGGCGAGGCAGAGGAGTCCGGAGGCGAGGCCCGCATGGCGGAGGAGGAGCGCGAGAGGAACCGCAGCGTGGCGGGCCCAACGACGGGAGCCAGCGAGGAGCAGCGTCGAGGCAGGGTCGCTCCAGCTGGTGGCCGGGCGTGAGGGGGCACCGGGAGGTGCTCGGAGCCAGAGAGAGAGAGAGAGGCAGCGTGAGGGGCAGGGCCGAGGCATCTGGGGAGGAGCGAGTGCGTCGGGGAGAGAGAGGGTGGGGGGGGGAGAGAGGCGGTGGGGGCCGAGGGTCAGGCGGGGCCGGGGGTGTGTGTGTTTGCTGTGTGGGGTGGGGTGGGACAGGTGTGTTGAGTGAGTGGGGTTGGGGTGGGGCCCAGGAGGAGAGAGGGAGAGGGGGCTGCGGGGTGGGACCGGGGAGGATGGTGTATTGATGAGGTGGCGGGGTTGGGTGGAGATTCGGGTCCAGGGGGTGAGGTGGACTGGGGAGGTGAGGTGGAGGGCTCGGAGTGGCTGGGTAGGTTAGGATAGGGTAGAAAATGATTGGGGTAGGGTTTGGGTTAGGTAACGGGGTGGTAGGCTGCTGCTAGCTGGGCTTTTGGGCCTGGCCGGCGGCGGCCTCCCCCGATTTTATAAAACATTTAATTTTATTTAGTTTTAAATATCGTTTTGTAAAACATTTTAGACAAATAGAAGATCCGGGCGGACCGAGGGTTTTATGTTTTAGAATAGGGAGGGGTATTTATAGAAAACAAAAATATGGCTTTTAGCAAAATTGGTTTCGGCAAATTGATGCATGGTGATGTTATGATGATGCACAACGACAAGACATGCGATTATGATGATGCAATGCACAAAACAACGCGATTTTCTAGTAGTGGTTTTAGCGGGATGCCACACCTAATACCTGCCCGAGTACTAGCAGGCGGGAAATGGATGGCGAAGCGGAAGTGATTTGAAAATTGGATGTAGGTGGCGTATAATTCATCGCCGTGGTGCGAATAGACCTTGATCTTATTGTGCTGCCGATCATTGTACACTTCGTCATCTGTCAACAACTGATCCTCTGGATCTTCGCAAGAATTGCCCTCGTCCGACATGTACCTGTTATGATGATCCTCCCATGCACTGCCATTATCCAAAGAGTAAACATCTTGATCTATGGATTGATCATCGAGATCTCCTGCGGCACTAACCCCACCGAGCGGATCCGCTTCTTGATTGGAAGGAAGTTCTAGATCAGAGTCATCCCCGTAGTACGGAAGCATGATCTTCGACGTGTCGCTGCCATCGCCGAGATCGTTGAGCTTTGGGAGCACAGCCGTGGTGCCCGTGGCGAGGTGCGAGAGGTGGCAGGACATGTCGCGGGGATCGACGACGATGGACCACCCGCGCGATAGGGGGAACACGAGCGCGTGATCCGACCCGTCATGGAGGGCTGCGGCGTTCTGAGGGGAAGGGGGCAGGAGGCGCGGCGCTGGTTCCACGGCAGCGCGCCATGTCCGGCAGACTGAGCGGAACGTGGTCAGCCCCGTGATGGCGTCGCGGGTCCTCTGCGCGATGTGATTCAGGACGTCGAAGGGGAGCTTGCCGAGCCACGCGGGTTGTTCGTGGTCGGCCATCGTTTTCCTTCGCCTCATACAGGAAGGAGCCTGATCGGCTAATCGACCGGAGGAAGAGGAAGCGACGCGACTTGGAAAACCTTTTTGATACTGTACTTTTAAAAAAAAGGAGAACTTCTCTAAATTTATTGCTATATACGCATATAACTTCCACTACAACTCTAACTGATGTTCGGCCCAAGGACGAGCCGGTCTCCGCCTCTCCGGCCCAAGAGTTTTGTCTCGCAATTTTCCCGTACGCGTCGGCATCTGCTTGCTATAATGCTATAGTCGGTGTAAACGGAAACCATCAGCAGCGCCCGAGCACCAGGGTGCTCGTTTTTTGAAAATTTCAAATCCGTATTTCTAAATCTCAAAAGAAAATCAGCAGAATAATTTACAATAGGTATACAGTCCTCAGTGGAAGCAGCTGCAATTTTCGCATAAAATACGTCATATTTTGGGCTACAGAAAAAAGATAAATTTCATAAAAAAATTAGAGTACTTTATTTCAATATAAGATGCCAATTTTGTTTTTTCTATAGCCCAAAATAGACTCCCTTTTCACCAAAACTTCACAGAAATAAACAACATACGAGTCGGCATCTGTGGAAAATTGTGTTTTCCTAGAATTCTAAAGTACAAATTTCCTTTTTTTTCAAAGTCTGGGCACATTGGTGACTGGGTGGTGCAAATCCATGTTCCAGCGCAAAAACAATATAAAGTTTTTTCATGTAACCATGTGAGGTTATATATTCCTTTATTTTTTACTGCGGATAGTTCTGAATAGGGCACACATGCAAGCAGATTCTCTTCAATTTCACATCTATGGAGAGAAGAGAGCAAGAAGTGTCCAAATACACTCCGATTCCACCCCTGACATGTCGTCGCCGCCTCGGTGGAGGAGAAAACCCTTTAGGCAGACCTTCAATTTCCTTCTCCCATGGAAAATGTCTCATCATCCCACCACACTCCCAAGCTTGGATTGGGTTTCCATGTTCTTTTGCTTCTCCAGTCTACTATCACCGACATGTTGATTTCCCTTGTCGGGCTACGCCAACAACGCCATTGATGGAATGGAATTGTTCTTGTTGGGGTATAGAATCTCATGGGTTCATGACCTCTCTAGCATACTCAGAAGAGCACATACATTTGTAGTCATGTTACCACTCAAACTATACATGGGGTACTGATTTATCCAGGTTCAGCCCACCCCTTGTGCGGTAACTCCACACCTTCCTTGAACTCGGCGAGATCATGAGATGGTCTAGACAAAGTTAAGAGGAGGACAAACTAGAGGTTAAACCCTAGATCAGTTATAAGGTTGCGGGCGATAGATGGTGTCTATGACGGCGGAGGTATTGTTTCCGAGGTCTTGAAACTGCGTACGTCTTGTGTGGAGCATGGTGTCCCCTTTATATAGCTTTCAGTGTTAGGTGGTGCCTTCCACCTAACATGTGGCAACCCGAAAAAAGGAACATGTGTTAAATAGTTTAGAAGATCTACTTGTGACTAAGTCAAACAGTGAACATGAAACGTCAATGGAAATATAGTTTGAGAGATAAATATTTTCTAGGTTTAAGGATTGAGAAAAAATAATTTACATACGGGTGGCCGTTGAATATGACCTGAATCCTATCTACCCTGTTGTACTACAGAAGGAGTCCTGACGGACTACGGCGTGCCAGTCGTGCTAGACGTAGCACATCTACAACTCTATTTCGTGTCCGCCAAGAAAGAGAGTTGTTTACCTCTTTATATAGTGCCAGGTAGTCATAGATTAGATTGAGAGAGTTCCACCATATTGATAACACGTAGAGGGTTTGTCCTCTCGTGTATTGTAATACTCCTCCCAATTATAGTGATACGTCGTCGTGCGTTCCGTGGTTTTTCCCCATAAGGGTTTCCACGTAAAATTCTGTGTTCTTGTTCTTTGTTTGATCTACTTTTGCTGCACGATTTTATAACAAGTGGTATCAGAGCCCCAGGCTTGAAGATCCGTTGCCCGGGAAACTTTCCGCTGCGCTCCCGGGCAGCATGGCGCAACTTATTCATTGGATCAACTGCAACATTCTCGTGGCATCGCAGTTTCAGCAAGCATCCTTGTTTAAGATCGGATCTGGAAATTACAACGGCAGATTTCTACCTTCCGTCGGCGTCCTGTGCGCCGCTCTGCCAATCCAAGATCGCGCTCGTGTGCTATTCCATCTGGTACAACCTCGATCGGCTGTGGCGTTCTCTAGCCGGTATTATTTCCGTACCACGAGCTAGGCATGAGTCAACCGTGAAGGACACTCGATCACATCCATGCAGTTTTACCAAGATTGAAGGACTCTGTCGTGATTGCTATCAGCTTGGATCAAGTCCTGAGGCAGGAGTCCTGATTGCTTCTCTTTTCAAGTGAAGCCCTTCAGATCGATATTTTTACTCTCTAATCGCTGCATGCACTTCAAGGCGTTATGGATAGATCAATCTGATCTCTATTGCCCCATGTGTCGTCGTCCACGTCAGGTGCTATGTACCATGATTTATTTAATCCGCTATTTATGATTCGACCAAGAGTCGATCTGACTTGTTTCGTCAAGTTGAGATGCGGATTATTCTAGCAATACTAGCGCTACAGTCGGACAAACAAAAGTGAATAATCTGTTTCTCCAGCTCGAGCATTGACGCATGCTCTATCCCGGTCCCAATACCGTTCTCACTGCGCCACCTATGATCGATGATTTGCCGCCGAGATGATCATCGTTTTTTATAGTATTCAGTTAAAGGTGGAGTTTGTTGAAGCCTACCATACAATTGGCTGATTATGTGTGCTGTTGCGGACATTCTGTACTATAGTTTGGGCTCAACATTATGGCGGTTTTACTTGCGGCGTTCTACGGCGTCTCGTTTGTTATTTGGGTTATCTTATTTGGAGGCTGGAAGTTCAAGTAAGTTTTATGATTATTCATATTCAATGGCATTTATATGGAGATATTGTGGATGCAAATTTAAGGTGTTGTATTTCTGCAATTACATGAAGAACATAGTTCAGAAATTAAAAAATATGGAGGAGGTGATTGTAAGACTGTTGGTAGCTAGCATATACTCTTTTCTCTCTAGAGTTTTGTTGTTATGCATGTGAAGGTTTTTTGTCTTTGTTATTCAAGTTTGTGATGAAGATCAGTTAAGGTGCAAGAGGAGATTTGTTTCTGCTAGATACTACAACATTCAGTTCAGTTGTCTTTGCTCTTTCAAGAGGGGTTTATTGTAGAGTTTAAGCTCCGTTGCATGTTGAGAAGGTTCTTTCATTCACCAGTTGTGTTTTACAGGGACAGTTTTTGACCATGTCATGGATTTGTCATCAACCATTACAAGACGACAGTTTTTGGTGTATGAGATGTCATCCGTACCAGATGCTCTTGCATGAGTATTGTTTGCCGAGGTTTGTGCTTTTGTAGCACTTTCAGATTCCATGAGATGAGTTCTTCACAGTGTTTATGTGCACCAAGACGTTGCACTATGAGCTATGCGCTCACTCAGGCACCACAGGAGATATGATGACCTATGTCATTTGATGATTGAGCAATTTCAGTTTTTGGAGGTTAGTGACACAGACTCAGACTTTTATCGGGTATTGTGAAAGACCCAAGTTCGTTTGTCTGCTTTGTTGACAGCTGTGTTGTTACTTGGACGACCTACCGTTTGATTTGCTCAGTGTGACTTCATGAGAAGTTTATTAGTCCTATGGACATTTCAAGGCACAAGGTTTTCTTGTGATGAAGACTTTAATTGAGGAGTTGAATTATATCTATGAGTTTTATAAGGGATTTCGGCTCAAGGTGAGATTGTTGAATATGACCCGAATCCTATGTATCCTGTTGTACTACAGAAGGAGTCCTGACGGACTACGACGTGCCAATCGTGCTAGACGTAGCACATCTATAACTCTATTTCGTGTCCGCCAAGAAAGAGAGTTGTTGTAACACCCTCAGAATCGACCCTATGCAAGTTTCAGCGATTCCCGCCAAACCCGCATAGAAACGATTCAAAGGTTCCCACCAGGCACTTGCGTGCGGGTGGAAAACGAAGTAATAACATTACACAACAGTCCTCGATGGGACCCACAGAACAGATATATATATACAACACGACTCCATGAGTCAAGAATACAGATATACAGAACAAAGATCCAAATCACCTTGAAAACGATAGAGCGTCCAACTACGGACAAGATGCAAATGGGGCTAAGAGCCCTGAAGAATAACCAATGGCGTCCATAACCCTGCCCAGGCCAAGCCGGAAGGGTAACCCTGCTAACGACGTCGGTCCCAAAACCTGCTTAAACAAAAGGGGGTGCTGACAAAGGGCAAAAGAAAAAGAGAGAGCTGTCAGTACCGAGGCCAGTACACGGCGAGGCTAGAATTCGGCGGTCCTCGCCTACATAGGTATGGTGGACTGAAGCGGCAGCGGCAGCATGCACTAAACAACCTATAGAGACTCGATACAACTGGCGGCTATCAGAGAGGGGTAAGAAAGACCTATTCGGAACCAACCTGATACTACCACCAAGCATACCCATCCTGGTGTTTCCCCCTCGAGACCAATCGAGGAAGTCAACCGAGGAACTCACACCGTTGGCAGTTTTATTTATTCAGTTATTGTTGCAGCAATTACTAGTCAGGTATAGATAATCATCCTGATATAATAAGCAGTGGGCAGTTTTAGTTAACCATTCCGTTGTAGTTGCAACACTTACTAGTCAGATACAATTAGTATGAGATATCCCAAAAACCCAGCAGATGTTGGTACTTTTATTTAGCCATTCCGTTGTAGTTGCAATACTTACTAGTCAGATACAATGGTCGCAAGCGACAACCCAAACAAGCAATTGTTGGCAGTTTTATTTAGCCATTCCATTATAGAGAAGCTGATTACTAGTCATTATAAAGTCAAATTTATAGAACTACTTTAGTTATAGTTGTCTATGATCGAGATACTGTGCTCCAAGTCGTCCATAACATGGACACAGCTTTGAGAAGTTTTACCTGCAGGGTGCACAAATAGCAACACACACTCGATCAACCTCGGAAAAACCAAATCAAAACCCAACGAGGCCTTCACGACAAAGCAATCACAGGATTCAGAAATATTTCAGGGGGCCACCCCATTAAGTATACCCGCAACGAAGTTAGCTGACTTCAAGAAGGACTCAAGGTTTGTGGGGCCGGCTGTAAACGACTGGGAACCCAAAACTGGGCTTGTCGATACCGCGTAAACGGGTCACGATCCTAAACAGTACGGGTGCTCCTCGCACAATCGTAAATAAAGCAGTAGAGCATGGCATAAGTACTGGATAGTAAATAAAACCTCAAACTAGTTTGTGGCCACAAGAAATAAGAATGAATCAAGCTCTGGCTCAGGGGGGTCCCATAATCCTCCCAGATGTGGATAGCGCGAATATGCAAGGAACAGGTATCAAGTACTCGGGGTCCTATGGGACACAAGTGGACGGTTAACAACCAAATAACATCTATTGCCCACCTGTGCCTCTGCTTACTTACTTCAATTTTAGTTGTTAAACAGTAATTAAAGTCTTGATCATCTCCAACAATAAACATGCGTCAATACTCCAACAACTGTGGAACTCGACGACACGCAATAGCACTTGAGCAAGCGACTACGACGCGCAGGTCCAACTATCTACCGAACAACAGGTAATAGGAGGTGTCCAAGGCAATATAAGGCTGCAAGGGATATCACGGGTACGAAAACTAGAGCATCGCAACACAGATAGCAATAGATCAACAGGAGGGAATAAATACTATAAAAGTAAGATAGATAGAAAGGGGGAGATGCTCGCCTGAAAACATTGCCGAAGGTTCATTCGAAGATCGGGTCGACACTCGCATCAACTCAACGGCCTTATCCGCGAAGAAGCAAAACACTAGAATAAACACCGGATGCAATATTTAATACTACGCAAAAGATCGGGCATGATGCATGTGTGATGTATGGCATGGCAAAGGTGCAATGCAATTAGGCAATATTAAGTGGAACCGGGGTCCCGACAATTAATTAAACGGTTCAAGTTATTTAACTACCCCACAAATTAAATGTTGTAATAACAAGGCAAGATAAGTTACCGGTTCGCTACACAAATTTAAATGAGGCCAATATAAGACTAGATTTGCCCGCACATGGGCCCCATATTTAATTTAGGTGAATCGGCATAAGGCCCCCAAACCACATGACAAAATGCATGCGAGATGAATGATTTAATGCAACAAGTTTATATCATTTATAAAAATAGGGTCTCGAGGAAAGGGGTCACACATTAGGGTTCGGCAAACTTGGGCTCCGAGGGGTTCGGGGTAGGTCTCAGGGTACGGATCTGGGGTTCGGTCTCGGAGAGATCGCTATTCGAAGGTCGGATACAAGATGAGGAGCTTGGCGTTCCGGGAAGAAGGGCTTGGTTCGGTGTCGGGGCGCATCGGATTCGCCCAGGTCGGTGTCGATCTTGTAGTCGCGAAGATCTTGTCGGGGCCGCGTATCGGGTCGGTCTTGGCATTCGGGATGCAGAACTTGGTGTCCTCGAGGAAGTACTTGGCGTATCCGTGTCGACGATCTTGGCGTCCGGGAAGAAGTACTTTTCGCATCTGTGGCCTTCGGGTCGAAGAGCTTGGCACGCCAGGGTTCGGTCTTCCGACTCCGGGGGGATCGGTTTTCAGGGTCTCGACACCTTCGGTTCCATGTGGCGATCTTGGCGTCCGAGGGTTTCTCCGAATCCATGGTGCGTCCGTGTGGTAGACCTTGGGTACCGGCGTCATCGGGTTCCACCTCGCACATTGGTCGACGAAACACGTAACGATGCAGATCTTGGCGACAAAAGAGCATCGGGGCTCTTGTGACGAGACGGTCTTGTGCTTCGGGTGGCGGTCTCTGGGTACGGGCTTTCGGTCATCGGATCCATCTTGTTGAAAATCCGCAGGGCGCCATCCATGGACAAGCATGAGCCGAAACGGCATCATACCGAGCTAGGCGACGCAGACAGAGAAGTGGCAGCGCTGAGGGGGATGTACGCGCGTGCGGGCTCAAACACGAGCAGAGACGCGGCGGCAGACGGGGTGCGGGCCGGAGGGGAGGAGCCCAGCGAGGGAGGCGAGCACGGGGCCTGGACGCGGGTGGAGCACGATGGGGCCGGCGGCGGCCGAGCGGTCCGCGGACGGCGAACGGCGGGGCGCAGAGGGAGGTCGAGGTTGAGGGAGGGCCGGGCTTGTTGCCGGAGCGGTCGGCGCGGGAGGCCGACACGGGAGGAGGAGGCCGGCGCCGGAGCAGAGGGTGACGAGGAGGAAAGGGCCGGCGGCCGGCGGAGGGCGGCCAGGGTCGAAGCAGAGGCGGCAGCCGGAGAGGTCGACGACGGAGGCCGGCAGAGGAGCACGGGCGAGCGTGACGGGGAGGGCGACTGGGAGGTGCTCGCGGTGGCGGAATGGAGCTCGACAGCAGGGGATCTTGGGGAGCACGGCGAGGAGGTTGGGCAAAGGGCGGCGGGGTTCCGCTGCGGCGGCGCTGGGGATTGGGGCAGAGGGTGGCGGCGGGGAGGTGAGGCTCGCGGCCGGAGGCGAGGCGACCGGCGAGAGGAGGGCGAGGTCGAGCGGGAGAGCGTGGACCAGAGGAGGCGGCGGCGGCGCTGCTGGGGAAGGAGGAAGATGGGGTTGCGGTGGGGTAGGCTCATGGCGGAGGAGGCCCAGGGCGGGCGGCACGGGAGGGGAGGAAGAAGGGCGGGGCGAGCGCGTCGGGGAGAGAGAGGATGGGGAGGGGAGTTGACGCGGGGTGGGTGAGAGAGAGGGGTGGGCCAGGGAGAGAGGTTGTTGGTGGGGCCGGGGTTCTAGGGAGAGAGGGGTCAGGCGGGTGGGGTGGGTTTGACCAGGGGAGTGGGTCGGTGTGGGGGTGAGGGAGGAAGTGGCGGGCCATGCGCGGGGTCAGGGATTGGTGAGGTGGCTGTGGGTGTGATGAGGTGGAGGGAAAGGTGAGGCGGCAAGCTATGGTTGGTCGGGGTAAGGTGGAGGGAGTTGGGTAGACTAGGTTTGGGTAGGACTAGGAATTAGACAGGCTGGGGTTTTTATATTGGGGGTGGCCGACTGGGTCGGATCGGCCCGGTTTGGCTGCCCCCCTAAAAAATAAAAATAAGTTTTTATTTAATTTAAAATAAACTTTTGTAAATAGTTTTTAGACAATAAAAGATCCAGCTGGACCGACGGTTTTGGTTTGAACAAAGAGGGGAGGATATTAATATAGAAAACAAAGTAGGTCTTTTAGCAAAAATAGTTTTAAGCAAACGGATGCATGCTGATGTCATGACGATGCAATGCACAAAAACAACGCGATTTTCTAGTAGTGGTTTTAGCGGGATGCCACAGTTGTTTGCCCCTTTATATAGTGCGGATTGAGAGAGTTCCACCATATTGATAACAGGTAGAGGGTTTGTCCTCTCGTGTATTGTAATACTCCTTCCAATTATAGTGATATGCCGTCGTGCGTTCCGTGGTTTTTTTTTTCCGTAAGGGTTTTCACGTAAAATTCTGTGTTGTTGTTCTTCGTTTGATCTACCTTTGCTGCGCGATTTTGTAACAGTGGCGAACCAGTTTGCACTTCTATTAATAAATAAAGAAAAACTAAATTATGGCTTCAAAGGATTTATTTTCCTTGCATACGAAACTAATTAGCTGGAACAAACCAAGTAGGCCTAGTTGAATATATACAACCGTTGTCATCGGCCGGTGGCATGTAAACACACTCTAGCTTGTCATCCTGCATGCTGTAGCAGTACGCCGCACCGCTACCGACGGGAGCCATGAAGTGATCTTGAAAATAAATCCGTGTTCCCCTGCCATCGCGAGCGTCTCTGAAGGTAGAGTGGTAGCAGTCCAGGAACAACTCGTAGCTGCCACCGATGTCGTCGTCACCGGTCACCTTGTGCCAAGCCTGCTGCCCAGCGTCATCTTCCCCAGACCGGGACGATAACTCAAAGATGTCGAAGCCCTCCGGCTTCAACGACTTCACGCGTATCCTGACCAAAAGCACCTTGCTCGGCACTGCAACGAGGCGGAGGCAATGGAACTCATCGTCTAGAGAATAGCAGGAAATCTTGCAGGTAAAGTTGGGCGTTGCCGAGGGTACGTCGACCTGGTAGAGGAGCTGGAGTGTGGTGGCATCGAACACTAGCGTGACGCCTTTGTCGTCCAAGGCCAGCATCTTTCCATCGAAGTAGGCGAAGTCGTTGAAGCTACTAAAAGATAGTGAATTAGGATTAGCTATCTTGGTCCAGGCCGCGTCTCCTGGTCGGCAGAAAACCATCCCCGTATGCCCCTGCAGCATGTGATACATCATGATCACCATGCCCTCCGTGCTTGCTGCCGGAGTACCAGGAGGAACATGGATGGCGAAGTTGAACATATCCGACAAATGGAGGTAGGTTTCCAAGTACATAGAACAGTCTTCGTATTTGATCTTGATCTTGCCCAGCCGATGTCAGTCATCTTCGTGCTCATTGCTGTCGTCTGAAGCAGGCGCTTCGTCATCAGTATAGTGCTCATAGTAGTAGTCGTTGTCGTCGTCGTCGTCGTCGTCGTCGGGATCCCCCCACTCGCTGTTCTCCTCCGGAGAAAACACTTCTTGCTCTGTGGAGAGCTCATCATAGTCGTCGTCGGGATCGCCGCATGCACTGGAACCGTCAAGGAAAGGCGTTTCTTGGTCTTGATGGACAGAACCATCTCCGCGCGAACTGTCCTCGTCGGTAACAGGCGCTTCTTCATGGTAAGATTCAGGGGCATGCTCGTAACCCAGATGCGTGATCACGGATGAGACGCTGCTGTCGCGGACGGCGTTGAGCTTGGGCAGCGCAGCCGTGGCGCCCGTGGGCAGGTGCTTGAGGTGGCAGGAGACGTCGCGGACATCGACGACGATGGACCAGCCACGCGACAAGGGGAAGACGAGCGCGTACTTGGAACCGCCACGCGGAGCGGCGGGAAGCAGGAGGCGCGGCGCCGCCGCTGGTCTCACGGCAGAGCGCCACGTCCGGCAGACGGAGCGGAACGTGGTGAACCCCGTGACGGCATCGCGGCTTCTCTGGGCGATGGGTTCCAGGAGATCCAAAGGGATATTCAGCCAGTCGGGCTATACCGCGCCCGTCGAGCGTCCTGCTGCTACGGGTGCACGTACGAGTTTTTGGAGGGATCTGATCGACTTGGAAATAAACACGTTGAAAACTAGCCTCAGCCAGTCGGGTTGTTCCTCGGCCGTCGTCATGGTGCTACTGCTGCAACATAAGAGGTCAGCCGTCGCAAGTGTCTGTCTGTCGCACGACAGAAGCTACAACAAGTTGTAAAGAGCAACGGCAGAGGCGAAGCTATGGTACCTATATATATCGAGCTCCACTACGAAACGTTCTCCGATACGGATTGGCCCGTGACTTCGCGTGGAGAATAGTACACAACCATAGTACTCCGATACAGATTGCCCGTGACTTCGCGTGGAGAGTAGTAAGGTTTGACATTGCACCTTAGCCTGCCTCGGTAGAGAGACGGACCCAGAAATTTAATTTTGCATGTTTAAATTTCTACAACACAAAACATACAGGTGAAGAGCTGAAAATGGGTTCTTTGCCAGACAATATTATTTGCTAATTCGAGATTCGAACTCAAGTTGGTGTATATATGTAATACCCTCATCTTTTTGTGGATCCGTCCTTGTGCCCCGGTCCTTATTTAGTGGGGCAGTGCTACGCATCCCATAGTGGAAATTTGCCCCCCCCATTCACCGGGTCGATAGCCCAATACATGTCTTTAAAAACATCTTCTCCCGCTTTTGCTACAAGTGACCCGTTTTTACTATAGAATGATCTGTTTTTCTACATATACCAAAAAACAGTTCGGTCCACAAAATAGAAAAACTGACTGGACCTCGCCGGAGACCCGTCAGCGATCGTGTAGCAAAAAAATTATACTAATGTAGCATATCCGAACTCGCCGAAGACTCGCCGGAGGCTTTCGTCGATAGACCTCACCAGAGACCGTGTAGCAAAAACTTTACGCTACTGTAGCAAAATCATAGAACGTATGTAGAAAAAAATCATATTGTAGCAAATCCGATCTCGTCGGACATCTCGCCGGAGACATTGTAGCAAAACCCAAGATACACTTGTAGCACCGTCGTCGGTCACATGTATCAACACCGCCAACCCCATGTAGCAAACCTCGACGTCGTAGGTAGCAGCAGTGGTGGCAGTAGGTAGCAGGGCCGCCAACCCCATGTAGAAAACCTCAATGTCGTAGGTAGCATGGTCGGTGGAGGTAGGTAGCAGCGTCGGTGGCCTTTGGTAGCAACATAGGTGGCCTTCGTGTAGCTAGGGCGACGGAGGCAACACCACCAGCACAAACATCACCAGGACGGTACTCCGGTGATGTGGGCTCTAGCTAGGTGCAGTCAGGCGGCGCTTCGGCGGGGGGTAGGGAGGCGGCGCTCCGGCGAGATGCAGCTCTGGAGAGGGCAGGGAGGCGGCACTCCGGCGAGTGGCGAGGGGGCGTAGCTGAGAGCAGCGATCGGGTGCGGTGGCGCGCGCGACAGCCTAGGAAACTTTAGCGAGGCGCAGCTGTCAGAGATTTGTCCCGTGAAGGAAACTAGGGTCCAACGATCCCTTGGTTCGAGAGGGGGATGAACACGCAGTTCCAAGGAGCCTCGACGACGGTGACATCAGCGGAGGAAGCACACGACAGAGAGGTGACATGGTTTTTTTTACCCAGGTTCGAGACCCTCGTGAGGAGGTAAAGCCCCTACTCCTGCTTCGTTGTATTGCTCGCTACTTTGCGAGGGTACAATGGTGGATGCAAGTCTAGGGTTTTGATCGCTGTGTAGCACCTCGAGTAAATCCACTACTAAAAAATCGTGTGTTATTTTTATACATGCATCATTGTGACATCATGCATATCTTGCACTGGAAATATTTTCACGAAAACCATATTTTGTCTTCTACATTATATCTCCACTTTTATTCAAATTATACTTCTTTATATTTTAATCATGAGAAGATATTTACAAAATGTTTTCTAAATATAAGAAAGTAAACAAACACTACTCTAAATAAATAAATAAAAACTCTAGACCTAAAACCGGCCAGGCCCAAAAGGCCCAGCCGGCAGAACCAACCCTACCGCACGCCCCAACCCTAATCCCATCCTAGCCTAACCACCCGCCGCCGCACCACCCTGGTCAACCCACGCCCGCACACCACACCGTCCACCACACGGGTCCCACCCCGACGCTCCTCTCCCAACGAATCGACCTCCCTCTCGCCTCGTCCCCTCTCCATCTCGCTCCCTCCCTCGCTGTAGACCCGGCCGTCGGCCGCTGGCCGCCCGAGCCCGCGTGCCTCCTCCCTCAGCCGCCCTCCGCTCCCTCATCATCCTTCCCGCCACCAGGCGTCGCCTCGCAGGCCCCCACCGCACTAACGCCCACCTCGACCTCCCGAGCGCCGCCGCGGCTCCTCCAAGCCCCGAGCACACCGCAGCCTGGCCTAAAGCACCGGCCTTGGCCCGTCCCCTTCCCTCGACCTCCCGGCCGCCCCTGTTCCACCTCCCCGACCCGCATAGCCGCCGCCACGGCCCTCTCCCCACCAAGCTCTGACTCCCTGCGTGGCTCCTTCCTCCTCTGCCAGGAGCTCCGCGCCTTCACGTGGTCGCCGCACGTCGCCCCGGCCAAGCCCGAGCCCAAGCTCCATGGTCGCCATCCGCGCCTCCTCCGCCTCGTCTCTCCCTCTATGCTCCACGTTGCTGCGCTATGGCATCGCCTTTTCTCGGTGCCGCTGCCGCTCGTGTCCACGCCGCCTCCCCAAGCTTGTCAAGCCAGGCGGTGCCTCGTGCCCTCTGTCGGTGCTTGTGCTATGCCTCTGTTCGTTCTTGTGCTGATACATGTTTGGCTATAACACAATTTGACTTGTACCTGTTTTGTCGTGTTTGTTAACTTGTAACTCTGCCAAGATCTCCGATAGGGGTACGGGACAAGATCAACCCTAGATTGGTGTGACCCGAATGCCATCGGCCAAGTTCGCAACGGACGAAGAGACAATCGACATGATCTCCAACACGTCCGCTAGGAACCTCGTCATGGAAACCAAGCTCTCCTCACGGACCTGAAGATGCCAGGACCCATTCCGGGATTCGAAGCCCTATCTCGGGGATCCGAAGGCCATACCATCGGCACGCGGAGAACCCTGACCTAAAGATGCCCGAGACACTAAGATCGCCTTTCGGACCCGACACCGAGACCTCGAAGACCGCTTCTGCCGAACCCGAACCCCTCCGAACACCAAGATCGTCGATACCCAATGTGTGACCCCCCTATTCGATACCCTATTTTTATAATATAATACAACTTGTCGCATATTCAATTATTCATGCCTGTATCTCATATTGTGGTTTGGGGGGTATTTTATCGACTCACCTAATAATTAAATATGGAGGCCATATGCGGGCTTTTCTAGTCTAATATTGGCCTCATTTAAACTTGTATAGCGAACCGATACCGTATTTTGCCCTATTAATACAACATTTAAATTGCGGGGTATCTAAACAACATAAACTATCTAATTAAATGTCGGGACCCTGGTTTCGCTTAATATTGCCTAATTGCATCACATCTTTGCCATGTCATACATTATACATGTATCGTGCCGGATCTTCTGTCATAGTATTAAATAGTGCATCCGGTGTTTGTGCTAGTGTTTTGCTTCTTCACGGACTAGGCCGATGAGATGATGCGAGTGTCGATCTGATCTTCGGATGAACCCTCGGCAATGTTTGCAGGCGAGCATTCTCCCCCTTTCTACCTATTTTACATTTCTAGTCTTTATTTCCTCATGTTGATCTATTGCTATATGCGTTACGATGCTCTAGTTTTCGTACCCGCGATATCCTTTGTAGCCTTATATTGCCTTGGACACATCCTATTACCTATTGTTTGGTAGATAGTTGGACTTGCGTGTCGTAGTGTAGCATCCCATTTGTCTAACAACTGTAATGCTACTTGGTCTAGTAATAAAATGGCCACTCCCTACATGTAATTGTTGCATCATCATCATATCATGCCCATGTCATCATGCCACCTTGCATTTGAGCATCATACAAAAACCCTTGAGTTTTGGTTCTTATCTCATATGCATTAATATTTATATTTGCCTCTTGATATTGTATTTGGTTCTTGATATATTGTTAAATGCCCAAGTTGAGTTGGGGGCATATCTTTTATTGTCTCCACCACCCTTTCTTTCACCCCTTTACAATTCCACCATCCCATTATACATGAGTTTGTAATTATTTTTCTTTGGTGTTTAATCAAGCTCATGAGAGATAGGGTGGGTCCAATCCTACAAGTTCTTTTGCTTGACCCTTACTCCAACTTTGGAGGATGCAAATAAATAAATGCCATGAGATATTGTTTTGTTTTCACAAGATAAGACCTAGCATTTAATGCATTTGCATGGGCCATGCAACTACCACCAATTTTGGTCATCTTTTAGTTTTATTTGAATCCTTGAGTGTGTCATCTCTATTGCTACCCCCATCACCACCTTTGCTTCTTTTCTCTCTTTTGGCTACCTTGCTTGAGCTTTGTTGATCTTGCTTGTTTTGCCCAAACACTCAACCTCTCCCCTCATCTCTCTTAGTCATCTCCCTAAACCTCCCCTCTCTCTTTTCATCTCAAAACCCTAACCCAACCACCCCTTCTAGCCCTAGCTCAACCCATCTGATCTACCCCATCTACTCCCCTTCCTCTCACCTAGCTGGCCCCACCGGCCACCCTCTCCCATGGTCACCCCCTGCCCTAGCTAACCTAGCCCGAGTCTACCCCTTCTCTTTTCCCCTCTCTTCTCTCCCTGCCCTGTGGCCCTAGCCCGAGCCTGCCTGCCCCTGGCCTCGCCGTGACCCACCTGGCAGCCCCCCCACCGTCCTTGCACCACCTCCCTGGTCCCATGCCGAGCACGTGAGGGAGAAGGTGGCAAAAGGTGGCCGACGCCACCTTCCCCTCCCCCACGCCATCCACCCCCTCTCCCCATCCTTATCTACCTCCCACAGCCCTTCTGCCGTCCCCAGATCCGCCCAGGGCCCTTCCCTCTTCCCTCTCCCTCCCTCGTCACCGTCTACCCCCCTACGACGGCCACCGTCGGCCTCTTCCTGCCCATACTCTACCAGCCGGTGGCGTGGCGAGCAAGGTTGCCGAGGAAGCCGTGGCGTCCTCTGCCGCCTGCGCCTTGTAGGCGAAGGCCAGGCGCTGGACACCGACGCGAGCTGACGCAAACCCTAGCTTCGCTGGCGTCTGCCTCGCCGCCGATCCGCTGCTCGCCGACCCGATCCAACCACGCCGACGACACCGCTGTGAGTCCCTGTAGCTCCTAGACACCCCCTTCTCCTCTCTAGTTCGCCGTAGCCCCACCGCCTTCCGACGAACGCTCAAGCGCTGGCGATGCCGTCAGCGGCTCGGCAGCCAGCATTTCTACCTCTGTATCTCGTCGTGCTGGCCACATTTCTTCCCGTAGTTGCTCTCTGAACAGAATTTGTAGAGCTAGGTTTCCTCTCCATCTTTTATTCTTGCATCATCGCCCGATTCGTAGCGGCGGCGTCGCCATCGTCGTCATAAACCCGGCGGATCCATACGGCACGCGTCGGCGGCTAGACAATGACGGCGGCACAGAAAGAAACCCCGCCTTTTTCCCGCTAAACCCGCAGCCCACCGACCCGACGGCGCTGCTGGAACTTTGCAAAAGGGTCCTCGGTTTCGCTGATTCCCACCAGCGTGCTGGATCGCACGTGTCACGCCTTGGTGGCGGCAGCGTGCGTGGCCCGCTCTACCTCGCTTTGTCATTCTCTGTGTCTAGCGAGCCGGTGTAAAAGCTTACGTGGCGTGTCAACCAGTCAGACCGTCCCCCACATCCTTTGGTGGGGTAGGTTCAGCAGTACCAAAAGTCCAGGAGCTGTTCTTTTCCAAATTCAAAATCTTTTTTAAATTCAAATTCAATTTCAAATCTGTTTAAACTGGAATCAATTCATAACTTTCGTATGGTTTAGAATTTGAATTCAAACTTAATATGAAAAATGTTTTATTTTTGAATGTGAATTCAAATCTTTAATCAAATGTTTTCAGAATTAATTTAAATAGTCAACCTTTGACTTTGACCTAATTTGACTAATTTGACTTTAAAATAAAATTAAATTCATAATTCCAAATAATACAAATAATACATGTTTTCAAATCAGAAAAATGTGAGGATTTCAAATATGCCATTCAAAATATTATTTGAACACTTTAAATTTCAAGTTGAATTAAATTACAATAAAATGCCATTCACCTTAATTAATTAATAACTTTTGATTTATAACTCCGAATTTAACAAATGATATGTCTAAAATGATTAGCTCGACGAGACCTTTCTGCTTATGCTATCCATGACTTAAATTGCAGCATGCATCATATAAATATATAGTATAGATCAACTAATATGACAATAAAATATGACCAAAACTCAATAAAAATGTTATTTCTTGTATTCTACACCTCACCCATGCCATGCTACATTATATTGTAACTACCTCGGTGAATTACGCTCCTAGATACGAGCCTGGATGAGCGGAAATGGTTGAAATAGTACGGTGGGGCCCAAAAGCCACTCACGGGTAGACCTTTCGGCCGTCCCAACCATTTCCAGTCATCGGGACAAGTACGGCGTAATCGGCGAAGGATCAACTACATATACAAATGAGTATGTATGCAAGCAACCATACAATAGTACATCGAGCCATTCCATCTAAAAGAAAGGAAATATAGCAGCATACGACAAGATTCAAATGACCTAGGTAGATATAATAGTTTAGGATATTTCCTCATACATCACACATCAGTATCGGTGAGCGGCAAACAAGATCCAGTACGGATAAAGCAAATCGGCATAAGATGCCCATTAAATAAGCACATCCGCCACATATCTCACGGATCCCGTTTCCTAATCTCTACACCGAACGATCGTTGCCCACATCATCGACCTCCTCCACCCAAGATCCGTCTTGCAGTGTACTGTTCATCCGAACCAATAATTTATCGTGTGAGACCCTAGGGTACTCAAGTCTTTATGCCTCTAAAGGGGACACAACCTGGGTACGCATTGCAAAAAAGATAAACCCTAACAGTTCTATAGATACTGCTAACCATCCGCCTAACCAAAGATAGACGGATGTCCGTGAATTAATGACAACGATTATAACAGTAACACCATCGATCCATCCTCCTCCTAAACACCAGAGGAAGCGGACAACCCCATCCGTTGGCAATTTTATTAACCATTCCATGAGTGTTGCACTATTTACTAGTCGATTACTTAGTCCAATTAAAAGCGGTACTTTAGTTATGCTTGTCTATGATCTAAGCGTGCTCCAAGTCGTCCATAACGCGGACACGGCTTTGAAAGTTTTTACTGCAGGGTGCACAAATAGCAACACACACTCGATTAACCTCGGAAAAACCAAATCAAAACCCAACGAGGCCTTCACGACAAAGCAATCACAGGATTGAGAAATATTTGAGGGGCCACCCATTAAGCTACCATAGCGAAGTTAGGCGACTCGAGACGGACTCAAGGTTTGCGTCAATGGTTGTAAACGACTGGGAACCCGAAAATGTGACTGGGCTTGTCGATACCGCGAAAACACTCCGCTTACCTAAACAGTACAGGTGCTCCTCGCACAATCGTAAATAAAGCAGTAAAGCATGGCATAAGTACAGGATAGTAAATAAAACCTCAAACTAGTTTGTGGCCCCAAGGAATAAGACTGAATCAAGCTCTGGCTCAGGGGGGTCCCATAAGCCTCCCGGATGTGGATAGCGCGAATAATCAAGGAACAGGTTTCAAGTACTCGGGGTCCTACGGGACACAAGTGAGCGGGAAAAACCAAATAGCAGATATTGCTCACCGGTGCCACTTTCATTAGTTATCCCATTACTACTCAGGTTAAGTTGTTTAGGATAGTCATCTCCCTAAACCTCCCCTCTCTCTTTTCATCTCAAAACCCTAACCCAACCACCCCTTCTAGCCCTAGCTCGACCCATCTGATCTACCCCATCTACTCCCCTTCCTCTCACCTAGCTGGCCCCACCGGCCACCCTCTCCCATGGTCACCCCCTGCCCTAGCTAACCTAGCCCGAGTCTACCCCTTCTCTTTTCCCCTCTCTTCTCTCCCTGCCCTGTGGCCCTAGCAGAGCCTGCCTCAGCCTCGCCGTGACCCCCCTGGCAGCCCCCCCACCGTCCTTGCACCACCTCCCTGGTCCCATGCCGAGCACGTGAGGGAGAAGGTGGCAAAAGGTGGCCGACGCCACCTTCCCCTCCCCCACGCCATCCACCCCCTCTCCCCATCCTTATCTACCTCCCACAGCCCTTCTGCCGTCCCCAGATCCGCCCAGGGCCCTTCCCTCTTCCCTCTCCCTCCCTCGTCACCGTCTACCCCCCTACGACGGCCACCGTCGGCCTCTTCCTGCCCATACTCTACCAGCCGGTGGCGTGGCGAGCAAGGTTGCCGAGGAAGCCCGTAGCGTCCCTGCGCCACCGCACGCCCGGCATGGAGGAGAAGGCCAGAACACGGACACCAGCGAGCGTAAACCCTAACCCAGCGTGCGCCTCGCCGCCGATCCGCTGCTCGCCGACCCGATCCAACCACGCCGACGACACCGCTGTGTGTCCCTGCAGCTCCTAGACACCCCCTTCTCCTCTCTAGTTCGCCGTAGCCCCGCCGCCTTTCGGCCACGCTCTGCTTGTAGCATGTCGCAGCTCTGGCGGCGGCAATGCGGAATTGTCGTTCTACCTCTCAGATCTCGGCTTCTGACCCCGTAGTTGCTCTCTGAACGGAATTTGTAGAGCTAGGTTTCCTCTCCATCTTTTATTCTTGCATCATCGCCCGATTCGTAGCGGCGGCGTCGCCATCGTCGTCCAAAACCCCGGCCAGATCCACCGCCGCGGCACCGCGTCCAGCAGCAGACAGCGACAGCCGCTGCGCGTTTTGCAAAGAAACCCCTGCCCTTTTTCCCGCCTAAACCCGCAGCCCACCGACCCCACCTGACAGCGCCTGCGGGAACTTTGCAAAAAGGGTCCTCGGTTTCCGCTGATTCCCACCCGCGTGCCCTGGATCGCACACGTGTCACGCCTTGGCTGGCGACGCGTGCGTGCGTGGCCCGCTCTGCCCTGGCCCGCCTGTCATTCTCTGTGTCTAGCCAGAGCCCCGGTGTAAAAAGCTTCTGTGCGCGCGTGTCAACCCAGTCAGCACCGTCCCCACCTGTCACTGGCTGGGGGTAGGTTCTGGCAGAGTACCAAAAGTCCAGGAGCTGTTCTTTTCCAAATTCAAAATCTTTTTTAAATTCAAATTCAATTTCAAATCTGTTTAAACTGGAATCAATTCATAACTTTCGTATGGTTTAGAATTTGAATTCAAACTTAATATGAAAAATGTTTTATTTTTGAATGTGAATTCAAATCTTTAATCAAATGTTTTCAGAATTAATTTAAATAGTCAACCTTTGACTTTGACCTAATTTGACTAATTTGACTTTAAAATAAAATTAAATTCATAATTCCAAATAATACAAATAATACATGTTTTCAAATCAGAAAAATGTGAGGATTTCAAATATGCCATTCAAAATATTATTTGAACACTTTAAATTTCAAGTTGAATTAAATTACAATAAAATGCCATTCACATTAATTAATTAATAACTTTTGATTTATAACTCCGAATTTAACAAATGATATGTCTAAAATGATTAGCTCGACGAGACCTTTCTGCTTATGCTATCCATGACTTAAATTGCAGCATGCATCATATAAATATATAGTATACAGCAACTAATATGATAATAAAATGTGACCAAAACTCAATAAAAATGTTATTTCTTGTATTCTACACCTCACCCATGCCATGCTACATTATTGACATGCAACTTGTGCATCATTCATCATGACATGATTGTTTGCTTGACGCATTTATTCCTATGCTTGTGCACTTTATTTATGTTGGCCCTTGTTTGTTTGGTTCTTCTTCGAATAGACACTGAGCAGGGATTATATCAAGAGGACCAGGAGCACTACCCAGATCCGTCTCTCGATTCAACTGAGTTGCCAGGCAAGCACTACCACATGCTTGCATACATTTAGTACCTATTGCCTCTATCTTATTCTTGCATCATTGAGTCGCGATTGCATTAAACTGAATCCCAAGTGTTGCATAGCCTTTACTATTAAACCCCACCAAGCTTGTTCCCCACCCCATGAGCCATTACTACAGGAGTTGATAAAGCCATGCGAGTCGTAGAACAGCATGTGTAGGGTATGTGAGTGTCTGATGGATAACGAGGTACCTAAACAACTTAACCTGAGTAGTAATGGGATAACTAATGAAAGTGGCACCGGTGAGCAATATCTGCTATTTGGTTTTTCCCGCTCACTTGTGTCCCGTAGGACCCCGAGTACTTGAAACCTGTTCCTTGATTATTCGCGCTATCCACATCCGGGAGGCTTATGGGACCCCCGAGCGAGCTTGATTCATCTTATTCCTTGGGGCCACAAACTAGTTTGAGGTTTTATTTACTATCTGTACTTATGCCATGCTTTCGCTTTATTTATGATTGTGCGAGGAACACTGTCTGTTTAGGTAAGTGGAGTGTTTTGCGGTATCGACAAGCCAGTCACATTTTGGGTTCCCGATCGTTTCTGACCATTGACGCAAACCTTGAGTCCGTCTCGGAGTCAGCTAACTTCGTTGCGGGTAGCTTAATAGGGTGGCCCCCTGAAATATTTCTGAATCCTGTGATTGCTTTGTCGTGAAGGCCTCGTTGGGTTTTGATTTGGTTTTTCCGAGGTTGATCGAGTGTGTGTTGCTATTTGTGCACCCCTGCAGGGTAAAACTTTCTGAAAGCCGTGTCCACGGTTATGGACGACTTGGAGCACAGTTTCTCGATCATAGACAAGCATAACTAAAGTACCGCTTTTAATTGGACTAAGTAACTGACTAGTAAATAGTGCAACACTCATGGAATGGTTAATAAAATTGCCAACGGATGGGGGGGGGTTGTTCGTCCGCTTCCTCGTTGGTAAGCGAGGAGGAGGATGGATCTGATGGTGTTACTATTATAACTTTTGTCATTAATTCACGGACATCCGTCTATCTTTGGTTAGGCGGATGGTTAGCGAGTATCTATAGAACTGTTAGGGTTTATCTTTTGCTGCAATTGCGTCACCCCAGGTTGTGTCCCCTTTAGAGGAATAAAGACTTGCTTAGTACCCCTAGGGTCTCACACGATAAATTATTGGTTCAGATGAACAGGTACACTCGCAAGACGGATACTGGGTGGAGGAGGCTGATGATGTGGGCAACGATCGTTCGGTGTAGAGATTAGAGCAGGATCCGTGAGATCTGTGGGCGGGATGTGCTTATTTAATGGGCATCTTATGCCGATTTGCTGCTTATCCGTACTCGGATCTTGTTTGCCGCTTCCGCCTGATACTCTGATGTGTGATGTATGAGGAAATATCCTAAACTATTATATCTACCTAGGTCATTTGAATCTTGCCGTATGGCGTTGCTATATTTCCTTTCTTTTTAGATGGAATGGCTCTGATGTACTATTGTATGGTGGCTTGCATACATACTCATCTGTGTATGTAGTTGATCCCTTCGCCTGCCGATTACGCCGCCCGTACTTGTCCCGATGACTGGAAATGGTTGGGACGGCCGAAAGGTCTACCCGTGAGTGGCTTTTGGGCCCCACCGTACAATTTCAACCATTTCCGCTCATCCAGGCTCGTATCTAGGAGCGTAATTCACCGAGGTAGTTACAATTGGTATCAGATCCATCCCGCCCTTCAGGGTCTCAGCCAAATGGTCGTTGTCAGTCTAGCAAATATTTTTGGTAGTTATGTATACTAGGGAAAAACAAAACGCGAGAGTAGGACTGCTTCCACTTTTCTTCTTAACCACCCACCCTTTTCTGGTAAGGAAGTGTAACGTTTTCAATCCTCTTCTTAAAAGTTCAAACTAGGATTCACGTGTTCTGGGTTTCCGTAGTACCATAGGTTGTGTGTGTGTGTGTGTGTGTGTGTAATTCCTTGTCTATCTGTTACATCCAAGTTGTTATCTAATCGGCCTTTTGGTTATCAACTGTTGGTACATTCCATACCGACAGGCTTTGCAATCCGACGCGATCTATCTGATTCGTTGAATACCGACGCGATCTGTCTTACTCTTTGTTATCCGACGTTATCTTGTTTGGGGTGTTCGTTTCCGTAGTTACCAATCTTTAGGTTCAACGTGAGAAGAAGGGGTTAGGATATGTGTTCCACTTATTCATGTGCGGAGTAATGATTTGAGTGCGGGATGGAGTCGCGACCATACCACTACTCTTATCATTCGCTTTTGTATATTGAATTGGTAGAGTCACTAATCTTGATTCGTTAAGTAATTTTGCACATCTATTGGTATTTTAATGCCGAAATTTGTGGAAATTTTTTTCTTTGATATATTTGTGTACCACACTCCTTTTCAGTCGTGTGCGATATGCTTAATATCTTCTAGGTGCTTTGAACTTTGTTGATATTTTAATATCATCTTAGTAAATTGTATCCTTTAATCTTGGTTAATTCCATATTGGTACTATTTTGGATTATTATTATTCTCCATTATAGTACTGACTTGTGTTTTATATCAATCACAGGATGGCTCCACCACGCCGTTCTGATGAGGACATACCACCTGAACTGGGTTCCGCGTTGTCAAACATCGCCAATGCCTTGGCAGCAATGCAGCAGAACCAGCAGCGCTTTGAGGAAAGTGTTCGAAGGAATGAGTTTGCTCCACTACCTCCACCTCCCAAGCGAGGAGACATCAAAAGCTTCCTGAAGTTCAACCCCCGCCAATTTGATGTTTCTGATCGACCACTAGATGCGGATGATTGGTTGCGTGAGATGTCAAGGCTACTCGAGACTGCTAATGTTCCTGAGCAAGAGTGGGTAAAGTGTGCTACGCACCTTCTGAAGGGGGATGCAGCTCTCTGGTGGGAGAATTACCTGAAGGCAAACTGTGCTGGTTTTCAGCCTACTTGGGAACGGTTCACTGGAGCGTTCAAAGAGCAGTATCTGTCAGAAATTGTCATGGAGAGGATGAAGGAAGCTTTTCTCAACCTTAAGCAGGGAAATGATAATGTCAACACCTACATCAGGAACTTCATGAATCTTTCTCGTTATGGTGGCGATTAGATATCTGATGACAAGAAGAGGCAGAAGAGGTTCCGGCAAGGGCTCAATGCATCGATCAAATATGCAATCACACATGCAAGGCCGACGTCTTTTCTGGAACTTCAGCACACAGCTCTGCAGGAGGAAGCAAGTAGGCAAGTGTTTGAGGAGTCAAAGAAACACAACCGTGATGCACCAAGCTCTTCAGCTATGTCAGCTCCTTCTAACCGGCGTGTCTGGGTTCCTAACACCCCATCGCTCCGGCTCCACCAAGACACGCAAGCTACGCGTCAAGGCCACCAAACTTCCTCACCGCTGCTCCCGGGGATACAACCACCACTACCAGGCGCTGGCGGAGTCCCCAGCTCGTTGCTCCACGTCCACCGTGCTTGTTTCACGTGTGGAGACCACGGACATCTGAGCTGAACTGTCCGTTGAAAAAGCTCTTCCTCCACCCCTCCAAGATCTGCGGCAAGCTCTCCTTTGGTTCGTGCACCACCACCTCGGGCTCTCAACATCAACACCAAGCCGGGTCTCTGTTGCTCGTGCCAGCTGTCAACGCCGCTCAAGCATGCACACAGGTTGTGATGGGTATGCTTTCCGTTAACTCAGTCCCTGCACGAGTTTTGTTTGATTCTGGTGCATCGCATTCTTTTGTTTCTCACAAGTTTGCAAATGAGAATGAGTTAGCTATGGATCCTCTCCTTAAGCGGTTAATGGTCCTTTCTCCTGGAGCAACAATGGCAGCTGCTAAAATCAGCCATGGCAATCAAATTGAGACTGGTGGCTCTTCGTTCTCGGCATCCTTAATTGTTCTGGGCAATTCTGACATTGATGTCATCTTGGGCATGGATTGGTTGACAGCAAATGCAGCTGTGATTGATTGTGCTGAACGCTCGGTTTCTCTGAAGATTCCTGAAGGCCATATAGTCTTTTCTCCAAGTCTAACTCCTGCTGTCCAGCTTTTCTCTTTGGCGGCTCTGAATGATGATGCTATGGAAGCTATTCAGAGTGTACCGGTGGTCTGCGAGTTCCCAGATGTCTTTCCTGAAGAGTTGCCGGGTATGCCTCCGGATCGTGAGGTTGAGTTTGTAATTGAGCTTGAACCTGGAACGGCTCCTATCTCCAAGCGGCCTTATAAAATGGGTCCTGCTGAGTTGGCTGAACTCAAACGTCAGCTGGATGAACAAGAGAAGTTGGGTTTCATTCAACACAGTACTTCTTCTTGGGGTAGCCCAACAATCTTTGTGAAGAATCGAGACAAGACTGATAGACTCTGTGTTGACTATCGGGCTCTCAATGCTAAAACCATCAAGAACAAATATCCCCTTCCGCGGATTAATGATCTCTTCGATCAGCTAGCTGGAGCTATGGTGTTCTCTAAGCTTGACTTGAGAAGTGGTTATCACCAAATCAAGATTCGCAAGGAAGATGTTCCTAAAACAGCTTTCACCACCCGCTATGGCCTGTATGAGTACATGGTCATGTCTTTCGGTCTCACCAACGCACCTGCTACCTTCTCGAGGCTTATGAACTCGGTTTTCATGGAGTACCTTGATAAGTTCGTTGTGGTCTATCTGGATGACATCCTAGTCTATTCCAAGTCAAAGGAAGAGCATGAAGAACACCTTCGGTGTGTCCTAAACAAGCTTCGCGAGAACCGCTTGTATGCAAAGTTCTCCAAGTGTGAGTTTTGGCTGCCTCAAGTAACCTATCTTGGTCACGTTATCTCTGCCAAGGGCATTGCAGTCAACCCGGAAACTGTGAAGACAATTGTTGAATGGCTTCCTCCTGTTAATGTCAAAGAAGTGCGGAGTTTCCTTGGTTTGGCTAGTTATTGCCGTCGCTTCGTTCAGAACTTTTCGAAGATAGGAAAGCCCCTTACCGATCTCCTCAAGAAAGGCAAGAAATATCTTTGGACTCCTGCCTGTCAAGCAAGCTTTGAGACACTCAAAGAGAAGCTCACTTCCACGCCAGTCTTGGTTCCTCCAGATACATCTAATCCTTTCCAGATATTCTGTGACGCCTCTTTGCAAGGATTGGGTGCGGTCCTTATGCAAGAAAAACAAGTGGTTGCTTATGCCTCTCGACAGTTGAAGACGCATGAGATCAACTATCCCACACATGACCTCGAGCTCGCAGCAGTTGTCTTTGCTTTGAAGCTATGGAGGCACTACTTGCTTGGCAACCGTTGTGAGATCTTTTCTGACCACAAGATTTTGAAGTATATCTTCACTCAGTCTGATCTCAACCTTCGGCAGAGGAGATGGATTGAAGCAATCAATGATTTTGATTTGACCATCAGCTACACTCCGGGCAAAGCTAATGTCATGGCCGATGCTCTCAGCCCCAAAGCTTATGTCAACAACCTCATGATGGAAGAACAACAGCCTCTCTTGTGCGAGGAATTCCGTCAGCTCAACCTGGAAATTGTGGAACAAGGGCATCTCCTGAACCTTCTGGCTACTCCTCTCTTGGAGGAAAAGATTCGCTCTCGTCAGCTTGGTGATCCGCACACCAAAAAGATCATCTCCAAACTTCAGCTTCCGAAGTATGAGTCCTTCCATGTCGATGATAAAGGCACGCTTTTCTTTGAACACCGGATGTTTGTTCCTAACTACCCGGGTTTGAGAGAGCAAGTTCTCAAGGAGGCGCACGATTCTGTTCTTTCTATCCATCCTGACAGCACAAAGATGTACATGGACTTGAAAACACAATATTGGTGGCCTGGTTTGAAACGATATTGTGCCAAGTATGTCTCAGAGTGTGATGTCTGCCGCAGAGTGAAAGCTGTCCATCAGAAACCTTTTGGTCTTCTACAGCCATTGAAACCCCCGGAGTGGAAATGGTAGAAAGTAGAGATGGACTTCATCACTGGTTTTCCAAGGTCGCAGAAGGGCAACAATGCAATCTTTGTTGTCATTGACAGGCTCTCTAAGGTGGCTCATTTCTTCCCCGTCAAGGAAACAATTTCTGGAATTCAGTTGGCTGAGCTCTATATCAACAGAATTGTCTCTCTGTATGGGGTTCCGCTTGAGATCAGTTCAGACCGTGGGAGCATCTTCACTTCCAAGTTCTAGGAAAGTTTCCAAAATGCTTTGGGAACAAAGTTGAACTTCAGCACAGCTTACCACCCTCAGTCGCAAGGACAAGTTGAAAGGATCAACCAGATTCTGGAGGATATGCTTCGTGCTTGCGTCATTTCTTTTGGCATGAAGTGGGAGGAATGTCTTCCTTATGCCGAATTCTCTTACAACAACAGCTTCCAGAAAAGTCTGAAGATGGCACCATTTGAGGCTCTCTATGGTCGCAAGTGCAGAACTCCGATTGGTTGGTCAGGTGCAGGAGAAAGAATATGGTTTGGCCCTGACATTGTAACTCAAGCGGAGGAGAAGGTGCCTATCATTCTTGAGAATCTGAAGATTGCTCAAAGTCGTCAGAAGAGCAATTATGACAGGAAGCACACAGACATGGTTTATGTTCCTGGTGATCTCGTTTACCTTCGTGTCACTCCCATGAGAGGCACACACCGCTTTGGTATCAAAGGAAAGCTGGCTCCTAGATACATCGGTCCTTTCAAAATTCGTGGTAGAAGAGGAGAAGTTGCTTATGCTCTTGAGCTCCCGGAAAAACTCAAAGTCCATGATGTTTTCCACATCTCTCAACTCAAGAAGTGCTTCAAAGATCCCGGCAGGACCATGGATCATGAGCTTATCGATCTCAAAGAAGACCTGTCTTATCAAGAACACCCCACAAAAATCCTTGAGACCGCAGAAAGAAGGACTCGCAACAAGTCCATCAAGTTCTGCAAAGGTGTAGTGGTCGCACCATTCTGTTGATGAAGCCACTTGGGAGCTTGAAGATGAGCTCCGTGCCAACTATCCTACCCTCTTTGTGTCTTCTTCTTCTTCCTAAAATCTCGGGGCGAGATTCCTGTTTAGTGGGGGAGAGTTGTAGCATCCCATTTGTCTAACAACTGTAATGCTACTTGGTCTAGTAATAAAATGGCCACTCCCTACATGTAATTGTTGCATCATCATCATATCATGCCCATGTCATCATGCCACCTTGCATTTGAGCATCATACAAAAACCCTTGAGTTTTGGTTCTTATCTCATATGCATTAATATTTATATTTGCCTCTTGATATTGTATTTGGTTCTTGATATATTGTTAAATGCCCAAGTTGAGTTGGGGGCATATCTTTTATTGTCTCCACCACCCTTTCTTTCACCCCTTTACAATTCCACCATCCCATTATACATGAGCTTGTAATTATTTTTCTTTGGTGTTTAATCAAGCTCATGAGAGATAGGGTGGGCCTAATCCTACAAGTTCTTTTGCTTGACCCTTACTCCAACTTTGGAGGATGCAAATAAATAAATGCCATGAGATATTGTTTTGTTTTCACAAGATAAGACCTAGCATTTAATGCATTTGCATGGGCCATGCAACTACCACCAATTTTGGTCATATTTTAGTTTTATTTGAATCCTTGAGTGTGTCATCTCTATTGCTACCCCCGTCACCACCTTTGCTTCTTTTCTCTCTTTTGGCTACCTTGCTTGAGCTTTGTTGATCTTGCTTGTTTTGCCCAAACACTCAACCTCTCCCCTCATCTCTCTTAGTCATCTCCCTAAACCTCCCCTCTCTCTTTTCATCTCAAAACCCTAACCCAACCACCCCTTCTAGCCCTAGCTCGACCCATCTGATCTACCCCATCTACTCCCCTTCCTCTCACCTAGCTGGCCCCACCGGACACCCTCTCCCATGGTCACCCCCTGCCCTAGCTAACCTAGCCCGAGTCTACCCCTTATCTTTTTCCCTCTCTTCTCTCCCTGTCCTGTGGCCCTAGCCCGAGCCTGCCTGCCCCTGGACTCGCCGTGACCCACCTGGCAGCCCCCCCACCATCCTTGCACCACCTCCCTGGTCCCATGCCGAGCACGTGAGGGAGAAGGTGGCAAAAGGTGGCCGACGCCACCTTCCCCTACCCCACGCCATCCACCCCCTCTCCCCATCCTTATCTACCTCCCACAGCCCCTCTGCCGTCCCCAGATCCGCCCAGGGCCCTGCCCTCTTCCCTCTCCCTCCCCCGTCACCGTCTACCCCCCTACGACGGCCACCATCGGCCTCTTCCTCCCCATACTCTACCAGCCGGTGGCGTGGCGAGCAAGGTTGCCGAGGAAGCCCGTAGCGTCCCTCTGCCCGCCTGCCGCCCAGCGGAGGAAGGCCCAGGAACGCTGGACACCGACGCGAGCCGACGCAAACCCTAGCTTCGCCGGCGTCTGCCTCGCCGCCGATCCGCTGCTCGCCGACCCGATCCAACCACGCCGACGACACCGCTGTGAGTCCTTGCAGCTCCTAGACACCCCCTTCTCCTCTCTAGTTCGCTGTAGCCCCTCCGCCTTCCGACGAACGCTCTGCGCGCGTGCCGCGTGTCGCGCTCTGGCAGCAGCAGCTGCAGCAGCTGTCGTTCTACCTCTGTATCTCGCCGTGCCCAAGCGCTGACCCTTCCCGTGGTTGCTCTCGAACGGAATTTGTAGAGCTAGGTTTCTCTCCATCTTTTATTCTTGCATCATCGCCCGATTAAAGCGGCGTCGCCATCGTCGTCAAAACCCGGCGGATCCACTGCGGCACCACGTCCAGCGGCAATGACAATCGGCTGCGTTTTGCAAAGAAACCCCTGCCCTTTTTCCCGCCTAAACCCGCAGCCCACCGACCCCACCTGACAGCGCCTGCGGGAACTTTGCAAAAAGGGTCCTCGGTTTCACGATTCCCACCAGCATACTGGATCGCACGACACGTGTCACGCCTCAGCTGGCGGCGCGTGCGTGCGTGGCCCGCCCGCCTTTGTCATTCTACGTGTCAGCGAGCCGGTGTAAAAAGCTTCTGTGCGCGCGTGTCAACCCAGTCAGCGCCGTCCCCACCTGTCACTGGCTGGGGGTAGGTTCTGGCAGAGTACCAAAAGTCTAGGAGCTGTTCTTTTCCAAATTCAAAATCTTTTTCAAATTAAAATTCAATTTCAAATCTGTTTAAACTGGAATCAATTCATAACTTTCGTATGGTTTAGAATTTGAATTCAAACTTAATATGAAAAATGTTTTATTTTTAAATGTGAATTCAAATCTTTAATCAAATGTTTTCAGAATTAATTTAAATAGTCAACCTTTGACTTTGACCTAATTTGACTTTAAAATAAAATTAAATTCATAATTCCAAATAATACAAATAATACATGTTTTCAAATCAGAAAAATGTGAGGATTTCAAATATGCCATTCAAAATATTATTTGAACACTTTAAATTTCAAGTTGAATTAAATTACAATAAAATGCCATTCACCTTAATTAATTAATAACTTTTGATTTATAACTCCGAATTTAACAAATGATATGTCTAAAATGATTAGCTCGACGAGACCTTTCTGCTTATGCTATCCATGACTTAAATTGCAGCATGCATCATATAAACATATAGTATACAGCAACTAATATGACAATAAAATGTGACCAAAACTCAATAAAAATGTTATTTCTTGTATTCTACACCTCACCCATG
The DNA here is from genome assembly GCA_030063025.1 of Avena longiglumis. Lineage (NCBI taxonomy): Eukaryota > Viridiplantae > Streptophyta > Magnoliopsida > Poales > Poaceae > Avena > Avena longiglumis. The sequence goes on along the minus strand of CP125974.1, from coordinate 444,848,418 downwards.
CCATGCTACATTATTGCCATGCAACTTGTGCATCATTCATCATGGCATGATTGTTTGCTTGACGCATTTATTCCTATGCTTGTGCACTTTATTTATGTTGGCTCTTGTTTGTTTGGTTCTTCTTCGAATAGACCTTTGGCGGATATATCAAGAGGACCGGGAGCACTACCGGATCCGTCTCTCGCTTCAAGCGAGTTGCTGGGCAAGCACTACCACATGCTTGCATACATTTAGTACCTATTGCCTCTATCTTATTCTTGCATCATTGAGTCGCGATTGCATTAAACTGAATCCCAAGTGTTGCATAGCCTTTACTATTAAACCCCACCAAGCTTGTTCCCCACCCCATGAGCCATTACTACAGGAGTTGATTGAGCCATGCGAGTCGTAGAACAGCATGTGTAGGGTATGTGAGTGTCTGATGGATAACGAGGTACCTAAACAACTTAACCTGAGTAGTAATGGGATAACTAATGAAAGTGGCACCGGTGAGCAATATCTGCTATTTGGTTTTTCCCGCTCACTTGTGTCCCGTAGGACCCCGAGTACTTGAAACCTGTTCCTTGATTATTCGCGCTATCCACATCCGGGAGGCTTATGGGACCCCCGAGCGAGCTTGATTCATCTTATTCCTTGGGGCCACAAACTAGTTTGAGGTTTTATTTACTATCCACACTTATGCCATGCTTCTTCGCTTTATTTACGATTGCGAGGAGCACCTGTCTTGTTAGGTAAGCGGAGTGTTTTCGCGGTATCGACAAGCCAGTCACATTTTCGGGTTCCTAGTCGTTTGACCATTGACGCAAACCTTGAGTCCGTCTCTCGAGTCATTAACTTCGGGTAGCTTAATGGGGTGCCCCCCTGGAATATTTCTGAATCCTGTGATTGCTTTGTCGTGAAGGCCTCGTTGGGTTTTGATTTGGTTTTTCCGAGGTTGATCGAGTGTGTGTTGCTATTTGTGCACCCCTGCAGGGTAAAACTTTCTGAAAGCCGTGTCCGCGGTTATGGACGACTTGGAGCACAGTTTCTCGATCATAGACAAGCATAACTAAAGTACCGCTTTTAATTGGACTAATTAACTGACTAGTAAATAGTGCAACACTCATGGAATGGTTAATAAAATTGCCAACGGATGGGGGGGGGGGGTTGTTCGTCCGCTTCCTCGTTGGTAAGCGAGGAGGAGGATGGATCTTATGGTGTTACTGTTATAACTTTTGTCAATAATTCACGGACATCCGTCTATCTTTGGTTAGGCGGATGGTTAGCGAGTATCTATAGAACTGTTAGGGTTTATCTTTTGCTGCAATTGCGTCACCCCAGGTTGTGTCCCCTTTAGAGGCATAAAGACTTGCTGAGTACCCCTAGGGTCTCACACGATAAATTATTGGTTCAGATGAACAGGTACACTCGCAAGACGGATACTGGGTGGAGGAGGCTGATGATGTGGGCAACGATCGTTCGGTGTAGAGATTCCGGGAACGGGAATCCGTGAGATCTATGGGCGGGATGTGCTTATTTAATGGGCATCTTATGCCGATTTTCTTCTTATCCGTACTCGGATCTTGTTTGCCGCTTCCGCCTGATACTCTGATGTGTGATGTATGAGGAAATATCCTAAACTATTATATCTACCTAGGTCATTTGAATCTTGCCGTATGGCGTTGCTATATTTCCTTTCTTTTTAGATGGAATGGCTCTGATGTACTATTGTATGGTGGCTTGCATACATACTCATTTGTGTATGTAGTTGATCCCTTCGCCTGCCGATTACGCCGCCCGTACTTGTCCCGATGACTGGAAATGGTTGGGACGGCCGAAAGGTCTACCCGTGAGTGGCTTTTGGGCCCCACCGTACTATTTCAACCATTTCCGCTCATCCAGGCTCGTATCTAGGAGCGTAATTCACCAAGGTAGTTACACGTAGTTGCTTGCTCAAGTGTTATTGCGTGTCGTCAAGCACCACAGTTGTTGGAAGACTGCCATATGCTTTATGTTGAAGATGATTATAACTTTAATTACCGTTTAATAACTAAAATTGACGTAGGTAAATAATGTAGAGGCACAGGTGGGCAATAGATGTTGTTTGGTTTTTAACCGTCCACTTGTGTCCCGTAGGACCCCGAGTACTTGATACCTGTTCTTTGAATATTCGCACTATCCGCATGTGGGACCATGAATCCCCTTAGCCAGAGCTCGAGTAATATTTATTTCTTGGGGCCACAAAGTAGTTTGGGACTTTATTACTATCCTGTACTTATGCCATGCTTTACTGCTTTATTTACGATTGCGCGTGGAGCGCCTGTACTGTTTTGGATCGCGACACGATTACGTGGTATCGACAAGCCTAGTCACACTTTTGGGTTCCCAGTCGTTTACAGCCGTTCTCGCAAACCTCTGGGTCCGTCTCGGAGCCGGCCAACTTCGTAGCGGGTAGCTACTCTGTAACACCAATCTAGGGTTGATCTTGTCCCGTACCCCTATCGGAGATCTTGGCAGAGTTACAAGTTAACAAACACGACAAAAGAGGTACAAGTCAAATTATGTTATAGCCAAACATGTATCAGCACAAGAACGAACAGAGGGCACAACACAAGCACCGACAGAGGGCACGAGGCACCGCCTGGCTTGACAAGCTTGGGGAGGCGGCGTGGACACGAGCAGCAGCGACACCGAGAAAAGGCGATGCCATGGCGCAGCAACGTGGAGCATAGAGGGAGAGACGAGGCGGAGGAGGCACAGATGGCGACCATGGAGCTTGGGCTCGGGCTTGGCCGGGGCGATGTGCGGCGACCACGTGAAGGCACGGAGCTCCTGGCAGAGGAGGAAGGAGCCACGCAGGGAGTCAGAACTTGGTGGGGAGAGGGCCGTGGTGGCGGCTATGCGGGTCGGGGAGGTGGAACAGGGGGTGCCGACGGTCAGGAGGTCGAGGGGAAGGGGACGGGGCCGGCGTCGGTGCTTTAGGCCAGGCTGCGGTGTGCTCGGGGCTTGGAGGAGGCACGGCGGCGCTCGGGAGGTCGAGGTGGGCGTTAGTGCGGTGGGGGCCTGCGAGGCGGCGCCTGGTGGCGGGAAGGTCGGTGAGGGAGCAAAGGGCGGCTGATGGAGGAGGCACGCGGGCTCGGGCGGCCGGGTCTACAGCGAGGGAGGGAGCGAGATGGAGAGGGGACGAGGCGAGAGAGAGGTCGATTCGTTGGGATAGGAGCGTCGGAGTGGGACCCGTGTGGTGGACGGCATGGTGTGCGGGCGTGGGTTGACCAGGGTGGTGCGGTGGCGGGTGGTTAGGCTAGGATGGAATTAGGGTTTGGGCGTGTGGTAGGGTTGGTTCTGCCGGCTGGGCCTTTTGGGCCTGGCCGGTTTTAGGTCTAGAGTTTTTATTTATTTATTTAGAGTAGCGTTTGTTTCCTTTCTTATATTTAGAAAACATTTTGTAAATATCTTCTCATGATTAAAATATCAAGAAGTATAATTTGAATAAAAGTGGAGATATAATGTAGAAGACAAAATATGGTTTTCGTGAAAAATATTTCCAGTGCAAGATATGCATGATGTCACAATGAGCATGTATAAAAATAACACACGATTTTCTAGTAGTGGATTTACCCGGGGTGCTACATGCTGGGGATTGACCTCATCTAAGGTAGAAGAAAGGTCCCTTATATAGGGCGGTGACGGGATTATTCCCCCAATATTTGGGCGGGAAGGGTGTCCACAATGCCGCTTCTCGAGATCGCGGTCTAGAAGACTACTTTTGGTTCACAAGGTCTAGCACGCCGCGCTGCATTCCGCCCTTCTGTAAAGAGGCCTCCTTTGGCTTCATTTGTCTCTGTCTGATGCTCTCTACTTTTCCTCCTTACACCAAAACGGCAAGGGGAGAAGCCGTCCACCACGAGGTCATCTGTCCTCTCCCTGCAGAAAAGGAGGTGGACCAAGTCTTGCTTTACCGAGGCGGAATGGCGTCGCAGGGCCGCTGCACTCCTTGTCGAGCTATGGCTCGCGCCCCACCTAGTGGAGTTACCAACCTGTCCCTGGCGCGCTCCAAGGTATCCGAGGCCCCGAGACGAGGCGAGGAGCAACAACAGAGCTCCTGCAAGTGGCATTTCTTCCAGATGTGGGATCCTCGCGAGGCGGGACCTCGCGAGGGCTCGCGTGGCCGGGCCACCTCTGGAGATACTACTGCTTCACGAGGAGGGCGACATCCCTAGCGCTGGGCTGTTCAATTGTAGGGAAGTGGCACCCCAGTTGCCAAGGCCCCGACATCATCTCCGGCAAGGGGAAGGGAGGCACGCGGTGGCTCAGGGGCGCCCTGACGACGCGTGGGGGTGGCAATGCGAGAAAGAGCGCAGCTCGCGAGGCCCAGGAATACATGAGCGAGCGTGGCCTAGAAGATCGTTTCGTTCAATCTCCCAGGGAAACATTATCGTTTTTATTTTTGGTGCAGGCAACCCTCATCCTTTTTGGTGTGTTTAAAAAAGCTTCACTCTAGCACTAAATGAGATAAAGTTGGCCCAAACACACAAATTAGAGATAGTGGTAGCAAATAAGTGCTTCACCTGCTTCACTCCACCTCACCTAGTAGCTATCTTGGCCAAGTATATGCTAGTGACTCCAAGAGGGAGTATTTATGCTCGATAGTAGGTTCATGCCTCTAGTAATCTGGGGAAGTAACATGAATCTCTAAGGTTGTAGATGTGCTGTTGCTACTAGGGAGAAAACAACAATCCTTTGTCTAAGGGCAATTGTATTGTTTACTTTACACACATTGCTTAATGCAATTATCCGTTGCTTGCAACTTAATACGGGAAGGGGTTCGGATGATAACCTAAAGGTGGATTATTAGTCATAGATGCAGTTGGATTACGGTCTATGTATATTGTTGTAATACCCAATCAAATCTCATAGGAATCATGATGTCTAGTATTGCATTGTTATGCCTTGCTCAGTCTGTCAATTGCCCCGCTATAATTTGTTCATCCATCATGTTATCTATATTAAGGAGAACACCTCTAGTGAATTATGGACCCCGGTCCAATCTTTACCATTGTTACATCATCTACTTTTACCATTTACTTTCTACTAGCAACCATTACCTTCCACACTATACATTTGATCCTTTGTTTTCAGCAAACCAGTGAGATTGACAACCTCACTGTAAGATGGGGCAAAGTCTTGAGTTTGTGTTGTGCAGGATTCCAAGTTGCTAGCAACACGTTGGAGTTGTTTCCTTGCTCCTACTGGTTCGATAACCTTGGTTTCATAACTATGGGAAGACTTGCTGCTATGCTCATCACACCTTGCTGTTGGGGTCTCCCAACGAAGCTCTACAACTGAGCCACAACAAGATTTTCTGGCGCCGTTGCCAGGTAGTTAAGGACAACTTTACAAGGGGAGTCTTTCACAACTATTCTCTTTACTTTGTTTTTGTTTTGCTTAGTTCCTTTTGCTTTGTTTTGCTTGCTTCTTTTTACTAAAAAATACAAAAAATTTAGTTTCGTTTGGTTTGCTTTTTCTTATAAAAAACACAAAAAAAATTAGTTCCTACTCTAGTTGCTACTGCTGTTGGCTTCCTCCACTTTTGCAAAAATGAATTCTGCTGAGAACACCAAGTTGTGTGACTTCACTAGCGCAAACAACAATGATTTCCTATGTACACCTATTTCTCCACCTGCTCATGATGCTACCTTTTATAAAATTAAACCTGCTTTGTTGAATCTTGTTATGAAAGAGCAATTTTCTGGTGCTAGTTCTGATAATGCTACTTCCCACCTTAATAAATTTGTTGAACTTTGTGAGATGCAAAAATATAAGAATGTAGATGGAGATATTATTAAGCTCAAATTTTTTCCTTTCTCCTTGAGAGGAAAAGCTAAAGAATGGTTTCTATCCTTGCCTAGAAATAGTATTGATTCTTGGATAAAATGCAAAGATGCTTTTATTAGAAAATACTATCCTCCTGCTAAGATTATATCTATGAGAAGTAAAATAATGAAATTTAAACAACTTGATAATGAACATGTTGCTCAAGCTTGGGAAAGAATGAAATCTTTGGTAAAGAATTGTCCCACTCATGGACTGACTACTTGGATGATTATCCAAACTTTTTATGCAGGACTAATTTTTTTTCAAGAAATCTGTTGGATTCTGCTGCTGGAGGTATCTTTATGACCATTACTTTGGGTGCTGCAACAAAGCTCCTTGATAATATGATGGTTAATTATTCTGAATGGCGCACTGAGAGAGATCCACATGGTAAGAAGGTAAATTCTGTTGAAGAAACCTCCTCCTTGAGTGATAAAATTGGTGTGATCATGTCTATGCTTGTTAATGGAAAATCTCATATTGATCCAAATAATGTTCCTTTAGCCTCTTTGGTTGCTCAACACGAGCAAGTTGATGTGAACTTCATTAGGAATAATAATTTTGGCAACAATGCTTATGGTAATAATAATTATAGGCCATATCCTCCTAATAATGGCAATACTTATCATGGTAGATCTGGAATGCCTAGTGAAGATAGGATTCTATAAGTTGAAAGATCCACTAAAGACTTTATGAAATGCAATATGAGTAGAACAAAATATTCACTAAAACTATGGAAGAACAATCTGCTATTTTGAAAAATATTAGTCATCAACTTGAGAATTTGAATAGGGAAATTCCTAGTTTGCAGTCCAAAATTTTGAATGCTAAGAAAAATATTTCATCTTTGTCTGAAGCACAATCCTCTTTGATTAATAAAATGGCTGCTAAACCTGAAGCCTTGGAAAGTACCTTTGCTGCTACTCATGCCATACAAGTTACTATTGATGAAAATGTTAGACTGTTAGCTAAATTGCATGCTAATTGGGAAAGAGAAGATGAAATTGCTAGAAACAATAGTATTTGTACTATTACTACCACCAATGTTTGTCAACACCCGAATTTTTAATCCCAGATGCCTGTTATGCTATACATCGCAATCCTATGATTACCATTTTTGCGAGACATAACAGAATTGGATACCACAGTACATCATCCATTACAAACCATACATAAGGTCTTACACAAATAAGGATCACATGATCCAGTTCTTAATACAACTCAAGCAGCGGAAATACGGAATAATGACGGTAGCGTATGCGAAGCTCCATCTTCGGGGTCATAGGCAATGCTGACGATGAGAGATGATCCTAGTTAACGTAACCTTCCTGGGGTCCATCCTCATGGTATTCCTCTTCATAGTCTGGCCATGGGAATAGCCAGGGACAAAGCCATGAGTACTCTTTAAGTACTCGCATACTAATACTAACAAGTGAAGGGGGGTTTTTGTAGTAGGACACTAAGCTCTAGGTTTTTTTTGCAAAAAGCCAGATTTACCTCTACTAAGTTTAGAAATGAAGAAAGCTAGTTGAAGTTTTATAACACCTAAGTGGGAACTTGTATTTCATATCACAACTCTGTTGTGGTTAAGTCAAAATCTCAACTCATCTCACAAGTCATTTTGAAAACATCTGACGGGGGAACAGTATGGCCACTCCAACTGTCCATAACCGCGGACGCGGATATTCGAATAGTTTGACACTCTGTAGAGATTGTACACTTTCACCAAAACATTCGATACATCCGTGTGGAACAAATCCTTAATTCACCATACTCAGTATGCGGATAATCAATCCTAACCTTTCAATTACGCGCCCTAGTATAAGCACCTCTCCTGTGAGTTTGGCCTCCCAACCATGACCAACTATCATCTTGGGTACTGCATAGGTGTACAATCTTCACAAGGTAGCCTCAGCTTAGACCTTGGCCATGAGGGAACCAATACTAAGGTATATAAGTTTCCAGTGAAGCCCTACCCAATTCTCGGGTATTGTGGTTGTACGGTAAAATTGGAATGGTATCGCATCCAGACAACCATCAGTTTTATAAAGGGCTAAGGCTCACGCCTCAACATTTTCATGACCAAAATCATCTGGTGTTCGGAAACACATGTCAAAACATCTCAATAGAATGATCCATCATTCCAAGGTTTTCATAACCATTTTTCCACCAAGTATTCCCATCTAAATTTGATCAAGTTTTATGCTTAGCACTAGCATCTACAAGTGGGGGTAAGTACTAATGAGGGGTGGTAAACTAGTGGAGTTTAACTAAGTTAAATCTCATGCCTTAGGATGACATAAATATTATCTAGCTTAGGCCAAATTTTATGCTCTTTATGCAACCTTCAATTATCTCTCTAGAATCTACAATTCACTTAAGTAATCTCTAAGTACTAGCTTTGATAAAGAAATAAAGTATAAGGCTTGTAAGTAAAACTAGGAATGGGGTTATCAAGTGGGTATGATCACATATGCTTAATGCATATAGTTGGCATGGTAACAAGCAACTATTTGCTTGCATAGGTCAACTTGATTAGTAAGGCTTGCTAAAGTAGAGTATCTTGCAAGTGTTAGCTTGAACATTCAACTAGTAGTAGAGCAGTGGTTGAAGTTCTCCTCGGCTTCTTCTTCGTAGTATCCTTATTCCTCCTCGTCCTTGGTCGGTACTAGCGTCTATGAATAAATACGAGGTACACAATCACCAAACAATACTTAACTATTTTCAATCATCACACAAAAGGGTCCTATAGATGATCTAGCATCATCACTAACATCACAAGAATAAAGCATTTGTCTTATTTATTTTATTTTTAGAAAAGTAATTTCTACTCATTAAAAACTACTTAAGATTTAATATTCTCCAAACCAAACATGGGATCATGTTGACATATGTCATCACCACACATTTCAGTACATGGGAATGTGATTTAAAGTGGTGTCACAATTTAATAAGATTTAACCTTTCATTTTAAATAAAAATAAATGACTAGAAATGCCTATGTGGCATCCTTTTATTACTTGAACATTATTTCTGTAAGTAAACCCATATGTTTTTATATATTCTGAAAGGTATGATCAAATGTGATTTTTGAGAGTTGGAATCAACTCAAAAGCTATTATAGTTTAAATTTGAAAAATGTTTGGATGCAGAAAAGCTTCTGCATTGTTATTTTTACCAAGGTTGATCTATAGATTCAAATGATTTGAATCCAACGGGCTTGGATTAAGCATTTCAAATCCTTTCTAACAAAATTGGTTTCATTCAATTTGGTTCGCTGAATCGAGCTGGGTTGATTTTTGGAACTGGGTACAGAACTATGTTTGAATTAAAAGTGAAAAAGTTAAATTCAAACGACTGGGTTGCGCGGGAACTGCTAATGGGCTGGCCCAGTGTCACTCCGCGGCGCGGGGCTCAACTGACAGGGTGTTCCACCAGTCAGTGGCTCTTTAAATGCGAAGCGGTACGGGGCAATCTCATCCGCACGATCTAAGTCTAATAGAACGGCTGCTACTCATCGTCCACGTCGGGCGGTGCCGGCAAGACAGAAACCTAACGCGGCAGGTGGGGGTCGTCGGGGGCTCACCGGGGCTCAGGCGAAGGTCGGCGATGCGGGCGAACGACGAAGTCGACAACGACGAACCTCCTGGTACCGGCAGCTCCTCCTGGGGTGGACGAAATCGACGGTGCCCTTCTTCTCTAGAGGCGGCCTGCTTCAGCGCAATTCTGGCGATGCGCTGCTTGCCTTGCTTCAGGGATGAGGTGGAACGATCAGTGAGGTGAGGGGAGTGAGATGGTGTGCTCAATTCGGCTGGGGGTCGTCTCCTTTTATAGGCTTGACGGTGAGACCGAACGAGATGGGCAGGCAACGGTGGCGACACGACTACGGGATGCTAGAGGCATGGCCGAGGGTGGCGATCGATCGATGGTCTCCTGGCGATGCTCTAAGGTGTAAATTCTCTTGTAGGGGCGATGGCAAATAGTCGGGAATGCACGATGCTCTGCGAGGCAGAGACGGTGTCTTCGACGGTGAGTGGTGGCTACGGGGTATGGGCGGTGAAATGGGCATGTCTGGCGGTCTCCTAGGACGGTGCGGAGCATGCTGACGGGCAGCGAGGGCTCGAGGTGGTCGGGTTGCGTGGGAACGCTACGTGCTCTGCGGTGCACGTCAGCATGGTCGACAGCGGCATGGGCGTGGCGTTCCTGGTGGTTCTGGTTGCTGTCTGCGAGGCAGGGCTGGTTGAGAGGGGGCGGTGAGACACGGGCTACCTCCCAGACAAGGTTGGCACAGCTAGTTCTTCCTCTAGCCTGCTGTCCACACTGGGGTGACATGGGTGCTCTCGGTCTGTTCACCATTGATGACATTGGCAAGCTTACAGTGGGGCTAGTGATTAGTTAAGTTTGCTAGATGATCTACTGAGGTTGCTGTGAGCTAGATAGGGAACAAATTTGGCCAGAATTACTACACACTATAGTGTTTATATTTTGTTTGATTTGTATCTCCAAGGTGTTTGATGAAATGGCCGCATGAATTCAAGTTTTGAATTTTGAAAAGATTTTTGGTTGGTGTGCTAGGCATGTGCTGGTGATTCTGTAGATGCTTGGGTTTTGAAAGTTGAGCTTGTTTGAGTGGTTTTTGAAAAAGTGGGATCTTCCCATATGAAATAGATTCAATTTTAAACTGTCATTTAAACTATGCATTTGAATGTTTCTGTATGATCACAAGGTGGTCCTTGATACTTTGTTATGAGTACTATCAAGGGGTGCAAAGATCCAAATAAGTTTCTGTTAAGTTCTGAAAGTTAGAGATAACCAAAGTAGGCATGGGAGTTAAATTGGCAAACGTGACCATTCACATAAGTTGTTTGTTTTGATTTATTTGTGTTTGGTAAAAGTGTGGGGATTGTTTAGATGATGTTTACAAGCAAAGAAACAATTTACAAGCAAAGAAACACATAATCATGTCAATCCAAAAGAATCCAAATTGTAATGCATACACATAGGAATGCTTTTCATATCTTTAATTGGAGAAGTTTTTGTTAACCCTAATTTTGTTGATTAGAGTTTGATGATTCTAGTTCAATATTTTTGGGATGTTACAATGTTGATGTTAGAAAACCAAAAGAAGTCCCCATTCCTTATACAACAATGCCTAAACCAATAAGAATGCTGAAATTTTTCGAACTATGGGAAACAATAAGTTTACTACCTGTGATGCTAAGTTTGATTTTGATCTTGATGGTTGCAATATTTCTGAAGTGATTATGTTCCAACAAAAGCTTTCTAGAAGTCCTAATGCTAGTGCTATGAATATGGCTTTTACAATACACATTACATATGCTCTCATTAAAATTAAGGAAGAAAAATTGAAACATAAAGCTTCTATTCCAAGGAAAGTAGAAGATAGTTGGGAACCCATCATTAATATGCAAGTGAATGATTTCGATCTCAAAGCTTTATGTGACCTTGGTTCTAGTGTCTCTATTATGCCTAGAAAGATTTATGAAATGCTTGATTTGCCACCTTTGGAAGATTGCTATTTAGATGTCCCACTTGATGATAATGCTAAAAATAAACTTGTTGGGAGTATTAATGATGTTCTTCTTATGGTTAACAATGCCTATGTACCTGATTTCTATGTTTTGGATGTTGAATGCAATGCTTCTTGTCCTATTACTTTGGAAAGACCTTTTCTAATAACTTTTGGTGCCATTATTGATATGAAAGAAGGCACCATTAAATATCAATTTCCATTCAAGAAAGGTATAGAACACTTCCCTATAAGGAGAGAGAAGATACCTTTTTGTCCTCCTTTTAATGAAGGTTTCGTGGAGTTTTGATCGGGTGCCTAGGGTTTCTGAATCGGGGGCTTCTTATAGGCGAGGTGGCGTTGGGGTGCCGGGGCACACCTGCCTGTGCGCCAGCTTGGCCACGCCTTAGGGGCCACCCCGTGGCGCCCCTACGTCTCGTCTTCTGGATTCGTGTCACCCATGGTAAAATAATGACTTTGGCTTTTGTCCCGTCCAATTCCTTGATTTTCTGCCTTTCTGGAACCAAAAATAGAAGAAAACATGCAACTGGCACTGTGGAAACTTGTTAATAGGTTAGTTCTAGAAAAGATAAAAAAAACCTCAAAGTGTAGATAAAGCACAGCAAAGTAGATACTAAACGAGCATGGAAAATAAAAAATTATAGATACGTTTCCGACGTATCACTATCATGTCTGTGTTGTTTGTGATATGTCATGCTCTCCGTTGTTAGTAGCTATCTTGGCCAAGTAGTTGCTAGTGACTCCAAGAGGGGGTATTTATGCTCGATAGTGGGTTCATGCCTCTAGTTTCCAAGGGAAGTGACCGAAATCTCTTTGATTGTAGATGTGTTGTTGCCATTAGGGAGAAAACAACGGTCTCTTGTTCATGGAACAAGTGGATTGTTTACCTTAAACACTTTGCTTAAAGCAGTTATCTGTTGCTTGCAACTTAATACTGGAGGGGGTTCGGATGATAACCTGAAGGTGGACTACTAGTAATAGATGCAGTTGGATGGCAGTCTATGTATATTGTTGTATTGCCCAATCGAATCTCATAGGATCTTTTTGTCTGGTAATTGCATTGTAATGCCTTGCTCAGTTCCTGTCAATTGCCCTGCTGTAATTTGTTTACCCTTCATGCCATGTTGTTTATCTAAGGAGAGCACCTCTAGTGAACTATGGACCCTGGTCCAATCTTTACCATTGATACATCGTCCACTATTACTTGTTTACTTCCTGCAAACCATTATCACCTTCCACACCATGCAGTTAATCCTTTGTTACAGCAAACTGGTGAGCTTGACAACCTCACTGATTCGTTGGGGCAAAGTCTTGAGTTTGTGTTGTGCAGGTTTCCACGTTGCTTGCAACACCTTTGAGACGTTTCCTTCCTCCTTCTGGTACGATAACCTCGGTCTCTACTGAGGTAAACTTGTTGTTATGCTGCATCATACCTTGCTCTTGGGTTTCCAACGAAGCGTCCCACGACAACACTGGGTGTGCGCATCAAAAGATTTCTGGCGCCGTTGCCAGGGAGGCTAAGGACGTCTTCACAAGGGGAGTCCTCCACTTCCTTTTTCTTTACTTTGTTTTTACTTTGCTTAGTTTCTTGTTCTTGGTTTTGTTTGCCTCTTTTTATAAAAAACTCTAAAAAAAATTATTTTAGTTTGGTTTGCTTTCTCTATTCAAAAAACACAAAAAAATAGTTCCTGCTCTAGTTCCTGGTCTGTTATTTCCCTGCCTTGTCATGCTTTCTATCAATGGATGGTTTCTTTGAAACTAGTTCTTATTGGCAAGGTGGGTTCACGGAAGAACAAAAGTATTATTATAAGGAGCACCATTTGTCACAAAAAGGGAAACACTTATGGGAACAAATTGATAAATTGAATACTATTGCAAGAGAGGTGTGCTCTACTTATAATGTTACTTATTTCTTTGATAAATCTTGTTGCTGTAGGAGGTATAAACACCTGCCTTTTCAATGTGAGTATAATGATAATGTTACCATATATTCTTATGTTAAAGGAAATTATGACTTTTACGATGTGGAACAAATTGAAGAATTTATTGCTTTCAAGGGTGCATTTGAACTTGCCAGTTTGCTTGAAAATACTGATGATGCACCTTATGAATATGAGGTTTATGAGATACTTAAATTTTGCTTTGATAATTACAAGGAAGAAAAGGACTATATTCTTGAATATTTTAATAGGTGATTTCCACAAATGGAAGAGACTAATGCCTTGCAGGAGCCTATGGAAGAAGAAATTGCTGAAACTGAAAGCTCATTAGATATAAAAGAGGAGGAGAGTGATGGTCAAGAGGAGGAAGAATGGATATACCCATGTCTACCTTCTAATGAGATTAACTCGTTACCTCTTACATTATTTGATTGTCCCCATGCTTACGAAAGGAGGATGAATGTTTTATTCCTCTGGATTCTTTTGAAATATCTGCTATGAGTAAAACTTGTGATAATAGTTCTCCTTTTATCTATGATAATCCTATATTTGTGCCTAACTTTGAAATGCATGGCACTAAGGAGTTTCTCTTAGAAAATGTTTATGATAAAGCTCTAGATGATGGTCCTATGTTGAATGATCAGTTACCTTATTATAAAATTGCTAAAAGTGGGTTTCAAGGTTTTAATCCCACTATTTTTGAGCTTGATAAAAATTATGTGTTTATGGATCATGAAAAGCATGCTTTATGTGATAGTTATATTGTTGAGTTTATTCATGAGGCCACTGAAAGTTATTTTGAGAGAGGGAAACATGGTCTTATGTATCTCAACAATATTAAGTATCCCCTCTTTATGTTGAAAATCTTGAAGTTGCACTTGTTTTGCTTTCCTATGATTGTTGCTTTATGCTTCTTTGATTTATTTTCTTACAGGATTCCTATGCATAGGAAGTGGGTTAGACTTAAATGTGTTTTGAATTTGCTTCTTTATGCTCTCTTTTACTTCAATTCATATTTCTTATGAGAGCATCTTTTCAAACTATCAAGCCTAACTTAAAGGCGTTAAAGAAAAGTACTTGTTGGGAGATAACCCAAGAGTTTTCTTGAGTCTTGGAATTTATTACTTCAGTAATGACCTCTCCTTATCCTTTTTGTTTACTTTTTGTGCCAAGAATGACCTCTAATGAGAGGGAAGTAAGATTTGGGGAGTTGCTGTCCCGAAACAGATTTCTGTCCTCCACCATAAAAATTCGTGAGGAGTCTCTGTAAGTAGGATTGAGCTGAAAATTTACAAACAAATCCCCCAGTATGTTAGATAACTTTCGTTAGTTTAACACTTTTTTATTTGAGCAACACAAGATTTTTAAAAAAATTTGTTTCTACCGGCTGGTCTGTTTTGACAGATTTCTGTCATTATTTGCATTTGCTTCTTATTGATTCCTTTTTGAGTTCTATTTTTGGGAATTGAGATTTTTTAAGGATTTACTACAGTAGCTTGTGTTTTTAGTGAAAAGTTTTGCTGTTCCAAAGCTTAGTCTTAAGGTCTATTATCTTTTGAATACAGTAATGTTGCTAATGAAGATTGTGTTAAGTTTTGTATGAAGGAAAAATTTCAAGTGTAGAGAGATAATGATGTAATGAGATAAAGAATGGAAAAAATCTCAAGCTTGGGGATGCCACCCCAGTGTCACCCAAGAAATATCCAAGAAGTACAAGCGTCAAATCTTGGGGATGCCCAAGGCATCCCCTTCTTCATCAATAAAAAGCTCTGGTCTGTCTAGACACTTCATTTTTATTGTTTCATGCACATTTTTGTTGTTATTGGAGCGTCTTAGTTTTCGTTTTGTTTGCTTAGCTTATTTAGTTTGCTTGAATAAAGTAGTTTGGACTGTCACATCCCAAGATTTTCCAAATCTTGTAATGTGAAAAATAAATAAACAAAATAAACAATTGTTGATTTTTAGGGTGAGAAGAAACTTTTGATTCCAATTGGAAACATCAAAACCTATTTTGGACAAATAAAACCCTAAAGGGATTTAAAAAGATAAACAACTAATAAAGAAAGTTTTAAATAGTTGGAATCACTATTTTTGGATCTTTTAATAAAAGGATTTGATTTTCAAAAGCAAAGATTATTTTAAAGAACCAAATTAATCATGGCCAAACTTTTGAAATAAAATATTTCTATTTTGATAAAAGGAGTAAATGTTTGTTTAAATAAAATAATAAGGATTTATTAATATCCAATTTTATTTAAGTAAAGCCTTTTTCCTTTCAAATAAACATTAAAATTTATTAAAAATTTTAAAATAAGAATTCCAAGTGTTTTAGATTTTCAAATGAAACCTACTGAAAAGATTTTGATATTATTTAGATTTCAAAAAGAGTTTTAAAAATAAATTAAAACCTATTTGAATTAAAAGGCTATGGTCTATTTATTTAATTGTTAATAGATCCTAAAAGAATAAAAGAATTATTTTATTTTGAACTTTGAAATATGTTGATAGACAGAATTAAAAATTCACCAAAGTTTAGTGGTGATTTGAAATCAAATGGGGATTGTAAAATATTACTAAATCTTATTTAATTAAAACTAGAGCCTATTTTAAATAATTAAAAGACCCTAAAAAGGATAAATATATTATTCTGAATTTGACTTTGTAATGTGCTATTAATCAGTATATGAATCTACACAAATTTTTGGTTGAGGTTTGAAATCAAATTGATGTTTGAATTAATTAAACAAAACCAAAACAGATTAATATAAATGGAAAAAGGAAAAACAATATGATAAAAAAATGGAATAGGAGCAGCCCAACTAACCTAGCCTACTAAGACCATCAACAGCCCACCTCTCCCTCTCTCCCCGAAATGTTTTTCCTCACCGCAGACCGAACCCGCTAAGTTGCTGACCATTGGACCCCACCTCCTCCTCCTCTCTCTCGCTGCCAAGCGACCCCACTGCCCCGTCAGCTTCGTCCTCACCCGTCGCTGACCGCGCCCCCTCTCTGGCCATTACTGCCGATTGAAAGCCGACATGGATTCGCGTTAACCACTCCAGGAAACAGCCCCGCGACCTTGCCTTCTTAATCGCCTCCCTCCCCTCTCCATTTCCCCCAGACGCCGCACCACCGGAGCCCCCAGGCTGCCCTGATTTCTGCTTCGACCGCCACTGTCTCCGACAAGCTCCGACGGCAATTCCGGCCACTCGCCATCGCCCCTCGCCCCCTCAACCACACGAACATGCTCCCCACCCCTTGACGCTTCTCTATGCATCCTCAGCTTGCCCGCGCTTGTCCCAGAACGTCGGCAAGGACGACCACTGCACATCGCCACCGTCTTCCTTCGCTCCGACGAGCACTAACGATGAGACCAGACCTCCCCTTCCACTCTCTTTGATGCTCACATACTCACCACTTTCCTACAAGTCTAACTGCACCATTCGTCTGACCCAGCACGCTCTGTAACGACGTCCTCGACAACGGCCGAGCGAACCCGTCGCCAGGAGCAACTCCGGCGAGCGATTCCCATCGACCCAGAGCGCCCCTTCGCCAGCAAGGACCACCTCGAGCATCTCCACGCCGCAACAAACTCGGTGAGCATCTCCCTTCGCTTTCTCGCTTCCTATAACATCGACACCGCCACCGTCTGACCGCGCGCCGCCACACGCCGCCGCCAGCGCCGCTGCTTCATGGTCAAAGCAGTGAGGACCGTAGGATCCTGATCTGACGATTAAGATTAGAACTAACCCGAAGGGGTAAGTAGTGCCTCTGAGCCGTGCGATGTTACTTAGATCCAACGCACCAGAATAAGCAATCCGCACGAACCGGTATGGGAGAATAGAATCGTGACGCGTGGCAGTGTGTTGATTTAAAAACAGACTTTGATCTATTGTATTAGTAAACTTGCAAAATTCACAACTTTCAAACCACACGTCCAAATTTTGCAAATTTTATATCAATGGATTCAGCAAAACAAGTACTTTCTGACCATGCACTTTGTTTAGTAAATTGCTTCTGATAAAATGTTTGTTTTTACAGAAACTTGTGTATGCATGTTTAGAATATAAAATTTGTTCTAAAAATGATTTTTGAGATGAAACCTTTGGAAAATAGTTTGTTTTGAACCTACTGACCCTAGGAATCAATTAGTGGTTTCAAAAATGTATTTGGTAAAGCAAGGGTACAAATCTTTGAATAAAAACATTTCTAGCCAAATAAAAATGTGAGTTATGGTTTAAAAATCATTTTGGGAAGTGTTTTGATTTAAACCCTCTGACCCAAACACCAAGTTTGATGATTTGAAAACTTATTTTATGAACCTATAGATTATTGCCTTATTAAAAACATTTCTACACCACATAAAATGATACCTTGTTTTAAAAATGGTTTATAGATAGAACCTTTTGCAAATGATTTTGCCACTTTGCTTGAATGGTAGATTGAAATATTGCTTGCTTGATGGAATTGTAGTGATTTGAAGAGTGTGAATATTGCAAGATCAAAGAGTGAACTCATATTATCTACCAAAAAGGCAAGTGATGCTTCATACTTTTGTCCCATTATTTTCACTATGCATTAGTGATATTTCAAAGTAGAACTTGCATGGAATTTTGCTAAGTATAAACTATGCCATGGGAAATCCTAGTAGATGAAACCTTAGTAGAATTTTCCTAAGTTAAGATTCCTACTACTATTATGCTTAGCTTAGCTAGTAGAAAACAAGGGTGGAATATATATTCATACTATGGAATATTTCTAAGTCAAGGACTTGTGTTTTGTTTAATAAAACAACTAAGTGAATGAATCACCTGGGTGGAATGGAAGGAATGGTTTGTGTTGAGTGGTTCACAAGGCCCATTTCTATGGTTTACCTTGTGTATCTCACTTGTGGATGGCCACCCAGGAACAAAGAGATTTGAGATGTCAAATGTTGATAAGCTTCAAGTGCAACTACTTGGCATTATGGGCTCTGCCTGGATCATATAGGTTGCAATAACTTAGCCAAATGGACAGTTGGTGGTAGGGGATTGATCGGTTGGAACGTGTCCATTCTGGTCTAAGGGAAGGCTTCTGAAAGATCTTGTCTTGGTGAAACCAAGTCTTGTGGGGAAAGTGCACCACCTCTGCAGAGTGAAAAATCTAAGTACTTAGCCATGTCCCTGGTAAAGGAAAATTTGAGCATCAAGACATGGAAGCTATCAAGAATCTCCTCATCCAAATTTCTAAGTTAAAACTTGTGGTTGAACAAGGGTTGAAGGATCACCAATTTCTATTGGGAGATGCCTTGGGTGATTTTGTCAAGCAAAAACTTAGTGTTTTCAAATGATAAGGAAAATCTATTTTGAGCAAAGCAAGCCTAAGATCCACTTAGCCAAATGCATATAGATGATAGACTGCACTATTCTACCATAGTATCACTTGCCATACAATTCAAATGTATTGACCCTTGTGGCTGTAACTTATTATGTTGCAGGTTTGTTTGATGTTAGTGAGGTTTATTGATTAGGATTACAAGTCTACAACCAACATGACTGCCTGTGGCACTTTGAAGATGAAGGACCCCATGCTATTGTTATATTCTGCTGCATTGTAATGAGATAGCCAAATGAGCTATGTAAGATGTAATAAATTATTTTATTCCTGGTTATAAAGTTGTATTATGACCTTTGTTTCTTGATATTACATCTTAACTGTGGATGCTAGCTATTGATCCAGGGACTAGCATTGTAAACACAGGGGTCTCTACCTTGTTAAAGGTTGGGAACCTTACATGGACCCCCGTTCTCGCCGTGTTATTTCAAATAAGTCGATTGGTGTTGGAAAGGAGTAGAAAGTTCTTGCTTGGAAGTGCAAGAGGAGTTTGCATTGATTGTGACTTAGACTTTAGCATGACATGCTAGGTGTTGTTTTGACCTTATGCTTAGTGATTATTGTTGTAGCATGTCTTGTTCCAAACAATTGGTATTGCTTAGTGTGCCTTGAAAGAATCATGCGTTGTTTTAGCATACAAAAGCATAGTATTGTGGTATTCTCCTTTGATGCTTTGTTTGGGTTGTCTTGGCACATTCTCACACCATTTTATGACTATGAACAAGTCACCATAGCCTCTATGATCATTTAGTCCTTGACTTGTAGTACCACTCTATGCTTTGATTAGTAATGTTTTGTCGCTCTACATGATTATGGCCATTATTGCTCTCTTAGTTGGTTGCTCCCACTCTTTTCTAGCCTCCACTTGTATGAGTAAGCTCTACTCATGCTTCCAACTCCCAAGAAACCAAGTTATTCCAAAGTGTCCACTATAAATTCCTATGCATGGCTGTTACACCATTCCAAGTATATTCTTGTTTTCAGCTATCTTCCAATTAAAAATTATTTTGTTATGTGAAAACTTAGTGATTAAAACCCTCACAAACTTGATGACACACTTTATATTATTTGCACATAATAAACTTGAACCATTGTGTCATATATGTTGTATATGCTTTCACTTATACGTTGGAATTAGCAGAACCATGCTGTCATGGGGAATGTTTTCAACATTGCACTTGTACTTTGTACACAGTTGATATCATGCTCTTTTGTCTATGGATGTCACCGGTGTGAAATAAAGAGGGAGCTTGTAAGTCCATGGAGTTATGTATTTTGTGTTAGAGAAACGCCTGAGCCGCTAGCCTAAGCCATTCCTAATCATGGTGGAAACTTGCAGCATCACCATAATGAGCTATCTATGAAGCATCCTAAATAAAATCTATGCACATAGTAAATAAAAAGATCTCTGAGATGCTCATTGTCTGCTTGCCTTGACATTTTGATTATGGGATAGCTCCTATACCATGTGCAAGGGGTACCCCATTGGCGGTTCTCTATGATATGCATGTACTTACTATGACAAGAACTTACATGTGACTGAAGTTGAGTAGCATGAGGTGTGGCCCTCGTATTCAAGGGACTTGAGATTGCCAACTTATACTTTGTCAAGCATATACTCCATAGTTTGTTCACTTTAACCTTAATCACTTCAAGATGCTTATGATAGGGGCAATGAGGGCTGAAAGCTAACATGTACCATAATTTTTGGAAGATCTTTTTGAAACTTGAAATCCCTGCTTTCCTTTATGAAGGGCCTTTCTTCCACTATTATAGAGTCTCCACCTTCTACCTTTAGGAACCATTAAGAGAGCATAGTTGCCATTCTTAGTTCTATGTGCAGTTTGCCAAAACTTATTGATTGATGCTTATTGTGATATTACTTGTTCTTGTGATATTTGTATCTAGTCACTCTTATGAACTTTGAAGCTGTCCTATGCATCTATTTGCCACTCTATGAGGGACAAGATGATAGCCACTATGCCATGTTTTCTGTATGTGAAACAAATAAACGTTTTTCAATGCATTATATTCATGATCTTTGTTTGTATCCTTTCATGTTGCATGCATAGTTACTTTGTATTATTGTTAGAACTCCATCTTTCATGCACATGTTTAGAGTTCTTTGATCCCAGCTTTCAATGCTTGCAAATGGTTTGATCTTGGTTTTGATGGTGCATGTCACCTCAAAAATTATTATTTTTATCACTTACCTACTCGAGGACGAGCAGGAGTTAAGCTTGGGGATGCTTGATACGTCGAAAACGTATCTATAATTTTTGATGTTCCATGCTTGTTTAGTATCTACTTTGCTTTGCTTTGTCTACACTTTTAGGTGTTTTTATATCTTTTCTGGAACTAACCTATTAACAAGTTACCACAGTGCCAGTTGCCTGTTTGCTTCTGTTTTTGGTTCCAGAAAGGCAGAAAATCAATATTCTCGGAATTGGACGGGAGAAAAGCCAAAGTCAATATTTTACCATGGGTGACACAAAGTCCAGAGGGGAGACGGAGAGGCTCCATAGGGAGGCCAGACCCCCCTAGGTGCGGCAAATCCTGCCCACGCCTAGGGAGGGTGTGGGCCCCCTGGCGGCCCCCTGCCTCGCCTCTTCGCCTTTTAGGAGCCCCCGATGCAGAAACCCTAGGCACCCGATCAAAACTCCACGAAATCGTGTGTAGCTGCCACCACCATCGTCCCTAGATTGGGGGGATCTGAAGTTCTTCCCGGCACCCTGCCGGAGGGGAGATCATCCCGGAGGCCTTCTTCTCCGGTATAAAGCGTGAGTAGTTCCACCTTGCACTACGGGTCCATGTAGTAGCTAGATGGTTTTATCTCCTCCTTGTGCTTTAATGTATAGATCTTGTGAGCTCCGTTCATGATTAAGATCTAATCTATTTGTAATCATGAATGTTGTGTTTGCGGGGATCCGATGGATATTGAGATTGCTATGTCATATTGATTAATGGTTTTGTCTTATTGATACTCTCATGTCTGTTTTGTTTGTGATCTTGCATGCTCTCCGTTGTTAGTAGCTATCTTGGCCAAGTATTTGCTAGTGACTCCAAGAGGGGGTATTTATGATCGATAGTGGGTTCATGCCTCTAGTTTCCAAGGGAAGTGATAGAAATCTCTTCGGTTGTAGATGTGTTATTGCCACTAGGGAGAAAACAACGATCTCTTGTTCATGGAACAAGTGGATTGTTTACCTTACACACTTTGCTTAAAGCAGTTGTCTGTTGCTTGCAACTTAATACTAGAGGGGGTTCAGATGATAACCTGAAGGTGGAATACCAGTCATAGATGCAGTTGGATGGAAGTCTATGTATATTGTTGTATTGCATAATCGAATCTCATAGGATCTTTTTGTCTAGTAATTGCATTGTTATGCCTTGCTCAGTTCCTGTCAATTGCCCTGTTGTAATTTGTTTACCCTTCATGCCATGTTGTTACCTAAGGAGAGCACCTCTAGTGAACTATGGACCCCCGTGCAATCTTTACCAATGATACATCTTCCACTGTTACTTGTTTACTTGCTGCAAACCATCATCACCTTCCACACCATACAGTAAAGCATTTGTTACAGCAAACCGGTGAGCTTGACAACCTCACTGATTCGTTGGGGCAAAGTCTTGAGTTTGTGTTGTGCAGGTTTCCACGTTGCTTGCAACACCTTTGAGACGTTTCCTTCCTCCTTCTGGTTCGATAACCTCGGTCTCTACTGAGGGAAACTTGATGCTGTGCTGCATCATACCTTGCTCTTGGGGTTTCCAATGAAGCATCCCACAACAACATTGGGTGTGCGCATCAGTGTGTTATACCATTCTAAGTATATTCTTGTTTTATCTATCTTCCAAATTAAACTTGTTATGTGAAAATTAGTTATTAAAGCTATCACAAACTTGATGGCACACTTTATTTTTCTTGCCCCTAATAAACTTTAACCGTTGTGTCATCTATGTTGTATATGCTTGCACTTATAAGTTGGGAATTAGCAGAACCGTGCTATCATGGGGAACGCTTTCAACACCTGTAAATATGTACCTAGTTGATATCATGCTCTTTTGTTTATGGATGTCGGTGGTGTGAAATAAAAGGGGAGCTTGCAATTTCATGGAGTTATGTATATGTGTTAGAGAAACGCCTGGGCCGCTAGCCTAAGCCATGCCTAATCATGGGAAACTTGCAGCATCACCATAGTGAGCAATCCATGAAGCATCCACAAAAAAAATACAGAAAAAAGATGTCACATCCCAAGATTTTCCAAATCTTGTAATGTGAAAAATAAATGAATAAAATAAAACTTTGTTGATTTTCAGGGTGAGAAGAAACTTTTTGAATCCAGTTGGAAACTTTCAAAACCTATTTGGATCAAATAAAATCCTAAAGGGATTTAAAAAGATAAATAAACAATAAACTTAAAAATATTTAAAATTACTATTTTGGATCTTTTAATAAAAAGATTTGGTTTTCAAATGAAAGGGTAGAAATATAAATAAGGATTATTTTATAGAGCCAAATTAAACCTGGGCCAAAATTTTGAAACAATAGGTTTTGCTTTGATTAAAAGAGTAAAGGTTTATTTAAACAAAATAATGAGGATTTATTAATAACCAGTTTTATTAAAAATAAAGGCTTTTCCCATTTTAAATAAACACTAAAACTTATTTATTTATTTTAAATAAGTTTTCCAAGTATTTTATATTCTCAAATAAAACCTACTGAAGAGTTTTTGGTTTTATTTTAGATTTCAAAATAAAGATTTTAATAAAATAAATCCTATTTGATTTAATAACTAAGGTCCATTTTATTTAATTATTAATGGACCCTAAAATAAAAATGTTATTTTATTTTAAACAAGTTTCCAAGTATCTTCTATTTTCAAATAAAACCTACTGATTTAGTTTTGATAATATTTAGTTTTCAAATGGATATTTTATTAAATAAATCAAAACCTATTTGAATTAATAAATAAAGTCTATTTTATTTAATTATTAAATAGATCCTAAAAAGAATAAAATTATTTTATTTTGTTTTGGACTTTGGTTTATGTTGTTAAACAGAACCAAAACTCATTACAAGTGGTGAATGTTTGAATTGTTTTGGTTGTTTGAATTTCAAAACAGAAAAATCAAAAGAGAAAAGAATCAGAACAAAAAAAATATGCAAAGGATACAACCCAGCCGGCCCAGCCCAACTATCCTAGCCCACTGAGCCCAACCAGCCCGGCCTCCCCTGTCCCTCCACAGCCACGCGGTCATCTTCCCCACCCGCGACCTGTTCTTCCCCAGACCTCGCTGCCGTTCTCTGTCAATCAATCCCCGAGTAAATTCACTTAATTGCAGCGTTGATTCCGCACGGTAACCTCTCTTTGGCAACAACTTCCCTATCTCCGACGGACAACCACGGCAATTCAGGCCAGCCCACCCTGCTGCTCTGCGCACGCAGGCTTTCTCCCACCTCGAGCGAACCTCCCCATGCCAACCTCTCCCGGCTTTCCAAGACATGCCTTGCAGCCTCGATCCATGTCTCAAGCGCCACCGACGATAAGCCCAACTCCGGTGAGCCATAGCCGCGACCTCGTTTTGCCCTCTCGGTGAGTGTTTTCGTGAACCTTGAACTCGTGTGCATATTCACGATGCTTCTCTCTTGCGCCCGTGAGCGATTCAGACTACCTCAGGCGCCTCGTCGAACCAACAACACGTTGAGCTTCCCCACGCTACTGCGAACACGGTGAGCATACTCCCTTCCTTCCTCGCTTCCTGCATCGCCAGTTTCGCCGTCGTCTGACCGTCGCCGCCGCGCGCAGCCGTCGAGCGCCGCCAGAACTTGGTCAAGGCGACGATGGCCGTTAGATGACGATCCAATGGACACGATAGATCACTAAATGCTGAAGAGGTACGCAACCTGTGCCGCACGATCTGACTTGATCCAACGCACCAGAGTGCTTGGACCAACTGAAACGGTATGGACGAATCAGAAACAACCACGTGGCTCAGGCTTCGATTTAAAACAGATTTGAATCTATTAGATTTGTGATTTTGTAAATTTCATAACTTTAGTTCCACACGTCCAAAATTTGCAAAGTTTATATCAATGGAATCAGTGGAACAAGCCCTAGCCAACCATGCCATTTGTTTAGTAAAAAGCCTCTGGTAAAATGTTTGTTTTTGCAGAAACATTTGTATGCTTGTTTAGATTATAAAAATTGTTCAAAAATGATTTTGGGGATAAAATCTTTGGCAAATGGTGTATTTTGAACCTACTGACCATAGGAATCACTTTGTGGTTTCAAAAATGTATTTGGTGAAACAAAAGAATGATTCTTTGATTTAAAACCATTTCTAGACAAATAAAAATATAATTTATTTATTAAAAATGGTTTTGGAAGAAAACCTTTGGGAAATGTTTTGTTTTAAACTCTCTGACCCCAAACACCAAGTTTTATGGTTTGAAAACATATTTTGTGAACCGTATAGATTAATGCCTTAGTAAAAACATTTCTACACCACATAAAATGATACCTTCTTTTGAAAATGGTTTATAAAATAAAACCTTTTGCAAATGACTTTGCCACTTTATAAAATGACCAATAGGTGTTTTCAAATGTTTATGACCCATTAGGAACCACTTTTCCAAATAAAACAATCCTTGTCATGCTTGCATGCATTATCTTGTTTATATGATTTTATGTGATGTTCTGCTTGAATGGTAGATTGAAATGTTGTTTGCTTGATTTAATTGTAGTGACTTAAAGTGTGTGAACATTGCAAAGATCAAGGAGTGAACTTATACCCTCTACAAAAAAGTCAAGTGATGCTTCATACTTTTGTCCCATTACTTTCACTATGCATTAGTGATTTTTCTAAGTAAAACTTGCATGTCATTTTTGCTAAGTATAAAACTTGCTATGGGAAAACCTAGTAGATGAAAACCTTAGTAGAATTTCCTAAGTTAAGATTCCTACTACTATCAAGCTTAGCTTAGCTAATAGAAAACAAGGGTGGAATATACATTCATACTATGGAAAATTTCTAAGTCTGAGGACTTGTGTTTTTGTTTAATAAAACAACTAAGTTAATGAATCACCTAGGTGGAATGGTAATTGCTTGGTGGTTTTTGGTTGAGTGGTTCACAAGGCCCATGTTTATGGTTTACCTTGTGTATCTCACTTGTGGATGGACACCCAGGAACAAAGAGATTTGAGATGTCAAATGTTGAGAAGCTTCAAGTGCAACCACTTGGCATTATGGGCTCTGCCTGGATCATATAGGTTACAAGAAGTTAGCCATATGGACAGTTGGTGGTAGGGTTTGATAGATTGGAATGCGTCCATTTTGGTCTAAGTGCTTCTGAAAGATCTTGTCTTGGGAAACCAAGTCTTGTGGGGAAAGTGCACCACCTCTGCAGAGTGTAAAATCTAAGTACTTAGCCATGTCCCTGGTAAAGGACAATTTGAGCATCAAGACATGGAAGCTATCAAGAATCTTATCATCCAAATTTCTAAGTTAAAAACTTGTGGTTGAACAAGGGTTAATGGATCTTCAATCTTTGATTGGGATATGCCTTGGGAAAGATTATTTTGTCAAGACAAAAACTTAGTGTTTTCAAATGATAAGGAAAAATCTATTTTTGAGCAATGCAAGCCTCAACTCCACTTTGCCAAATGCATATAGATGATAGACTCCACTATATTACCATAGTATCACTTGCCAATACAATTCAAATGTATTGACCCTTGTGGCTGTAACTTGTATGTTGCAGGTTTGATTGATTTAGTGAAGTGTGTTGATTAGGATTACAAAGTCTACAACCAACATGTCTGCCTGTGGCACTTTGAAGATGAAGGACCCCATGCTTATAAATATTCTGCTGCAATGTAATGTAATAGACAAATGAGCTATGTAAGATGTAATAAAATTATGTTATTCCTGGTTATAAATTTGTATTATGACCTTTGTTTCTTGATATTACATCTTAACTCTGGATGCTAGCTATTGATCCAGGGACTAGCATTGTAAACACAGGGGACTCTACCTTATTAAAGGTTGGGACCCTTACAGATGGTATCAGAGCATTGTGTTGCCTGTAGGATTTGTAACCCTAGGATTGGACAAAACCCTTAGAAAAATAGGAGTTGTATTTGTTCCAAAACTTATTTACAAACAACCTTGTAAACTCTTTCTCAACCATTTTGGTTTCAACTCTACATCTCTTCTACTTCAACTTGATGAAAAAACCTACCCCATGACCAAAGACTTCACCATGTGCAAAGGACTTCATCAACTCTAATGACTTCAACATCTTTAGCATATTCACCAAGGACTTCAACCTTGGATATCACTTAGGACAAGTGAGACAAGAAATCTTGCTCAAGGATTTGGAGCCTAAGGAAACACAACTTAGAAGGAACCATCATCACCTTTGAAGTTTTGTGACCAAGAGTTTTTCCCAAGGAAACCATGATCTCATGCAAGAAGAATCAACCAAGAAGAATGGAAAGATTTCAAGTGAACCATATAGATGGACCACCATATTTAGTTTAAGACAAACCCACCAACTTATGTGGTGTAAAAAAAATATGTAAACTAGTTGGAAAATTTTTAAGGGTGGTAGTACCCTAGATGCTTTGAGCCTACTTGTAACCCTAGCCTTCCCAAATCTCGGGACGAGATTTATTTTAAGGGTGGTAGCCTGTCACATCCCAAGATTTTCCAAATCTTGTAATGTGAAAAATAAATGAATAAAATAAAACTTTGTTGATTTTCAGGGTGAGAAGAAACTTTTTGAATCCATTTGGAAACTTTCAAAACCTATTTGGATCAAATAAAATCCTAAAGGGATTTAAAAAGATAAATAAACAATAAACTTAAAAATATTTAAAATTACTATTTTGGATCTTTTAATAAAACGATTTGGTTTTCAAATGAAAGGGTAGAAATATAAATAAGGATTATTTTATAGAGCCAAATTAAACCTTGGCCAAGATTTTGAAACAAAAGGTTTTGCTTTGATTAAAAGAGTAAAGGTTTATTTAAACAAAATAATGAGGATTTATTAATAACCAGTTTTATTAAAAATAAAGGCTTTTCCCATTTTAAATAAACGCTAAAACTTATTTATTTATTTTAAATAAGTTTTCCAAGTATTTTATATTCTCAAATAAAACCTACTGAAGAGTTTTTGGTTTTATTTTAGATTTCAAAATAAAGATTTTAATAAAACAAATCCTATGTGATTTAATAACTAAGGTCCATTTTATTTAATTATTAATGGACCCTAAAATAAAAATGTTATTTTATTTTAAACAAGTTTCCAAGTATCTTCTATTTTCAAATAAAACCTACTGATTTGGTTTTGATAATATTTAGTTTTCAAATGGATATTTTATTAAATAAATCAAAACCTATTTGAATTAATAAATAAAGTCTATTTTATTTAATTATTAAATAGATCCTAAAAAGAATAAAATTATTTTATTTTGTTTTGGAATTTGGTTTATGTTGTCAAACAGAACCAAAACTCATTACAAGTGGTGAATGTTTGAATTGTTTTGGTTGTTTGAATTTCAAAACAGAAAAATCAAAAGAGAAAAGAATCAGAACAAAAAAAATATGCAAAGGATACAACCCAGCCGGCCCAGCCCAACTATCCTAGCCCACTAAGCCCAACCAGCCCACTGCCCTCTCCCGCAGAAAACGTTTCACACTCGCGATTGAACCTACCAAGTCGCAGACAGGTGGACCCCGTTCGTTCCCTTTCCTTCTCTCTTGTAGCATCCCAATCGTCTAACAATTGTAATGCTACTTGGTTTAGTAATATAATGGCTACTTCCTATATATAATTGTTGCATCATCATTATATCATGCTCATGTCATCATGCCACCTTGCATTTGAGCATCATATAAAACCCTTTTTGTGTTGGTTCTTCTCTCATATGCACTGTAAATTGTATTTGGTTCTTGATATATTGTTTAAATGCCCAAGTTGAGTTGGGGGCATATCTTTTATTCCACTCCACCACCTTTATTTCACCACCTTATAATTCCACCATCCAACTAAATATGAGCTTTGCACTTTATTGGGTTTTACCTCTAGCTCATGTGGATTGGGATGGATCCAATTCTATCTCCACATGCTCTCATATATGCACCATATTGTTTCCACATTATTGGTTTATGAGAGCCACATGGCCACCTTTGCATGCCTTGTGAGTGGAACCCTTTTCTAGCTTTCATATGTGTTGTTTTGGGGTTATTAT
Organism: Avena longiglumis; assembly: GCA_030063025.1. NCBI lineage: Eukaryota > Viridiplantae > Streptophyta > Magnoliopsida > Poales > Poaceae > Avena > Avena longiglumis. Next base: position 444,819,442 of record CP125974.1, on the reverse strand, counting down.
CATGTTGGGATATTTTTGGGACTATTAAACATCTAGTGGAATATACACACTAGCATGTCCCATTTTTATTCAAATATGGCCATTCCCTTCTACTCCACATGGAACATTCTATAATTATTTTGCTTGGCCTTTATTCCACTTCTTGGGAATGCATAAGAATAATGCCATGCTATTATTTTTGTTTTCACAAGGATTTAACCAAGGCATTTATTAATTTGCATGAGCCATGCAAGAGTACCATCACCTTTAGCCATTTGCTTTTCTCTGGGTTTATTTGGGTTTTCTCTTTATGAGGCCATATCCATCCATCACCTCTATCCCTCTCTTCCACTCCTTTTGTTTGATCTTGTTTGAGTTGCTAAACCCTATACCTCAATCACACCCCTCTCTAGCTAACTCTAATCACACCCTCACCTTCCTCTCCTTTTCACCCTCCATCCATGCATGATCAAGGGTGATCATAGCTAAGCCCTACCCTAAACCTCACCCCTCTCTCTAACCCTAAGCTTAATCCCTCGTCTAACCCTAGTTACACCCACCTCACCCTTACCTCTCACCTATGCCGAGCCTCCCCATGCTGGACCCACTGGCCCTCTCTCCCCGGCCTACACCAAGCTACCAAAACCCTAGCCCGAGCCTCCTCCCCTACCCTAGCTCTCTCTCTCTCTGCTTTCTCTCTGCAGTGACCCCACCAGCCCGAGCCTCCCCACCGTGCCCTGCCCCACCTGCAGCCCTACACCCCTGCCGAGCCGGTCATGCACGTGAGGGTGGAGAGAAAGGGAAAAAAGGTGGCCACCCGACCACCTTTTCCATCCCGAGCCCCCACGCCATCTACCCCTCTCTCCCGTCCTTATCTACTCCCTCTGGCCTCTCCCAGATCTCCCTAGGGTCGTGCCCATCTTCTTCTTCCTCCCCAACTACCCCACCACCGTCTACCCAGCCACCGCTCTCGGTGTCGCCGTCCAGCTACAGAACAAGGAGGCGGGCGTGCAAACGCGGGTGTCGGGGAAGACCACGGCCGTCTTCTGCGTCGCCCTGTACACGGCAACGAGGAGGAGGCGAACCAGGCCACCGGAACCAGCGTCGCCGAAGCGAAACCCTAGCTCCGCCCGGCGTCTGCCTCGTCGCCGATCGACCGCTCCCCTGCCCGAACCAACCGCACCAACATCCTCCCGGTGAGCTGCTGAGCCTCCCTGACATCCCCTCCCTCGCTCATACCCTCTGATCGCACCGGTCACTCCGTCGAACGCCCTCGGTGCAAGGCTGCGTCGTTCCTTCTCGCTGCGCCGCAGGCTCATCTAGCCTCCTAGCCACTCCCTGTCAGCAACCCCACCACACCGATGGTCTCCGCGGCGTCACAGCACGCGTCATGCGGATCGACCCCACCGCGCGTGCGTTCCCGCTGGCCACGAGAGAACGAGAAGAGAAACAGTGCACGGGCGCCCTTTTGCGCATACCCCCCCCAAACCTTTTTCCCTCAACCCGCGGTCCAACCAGTCCCACTTGTCAGCCTCTCTGACTTTTTGCAAAAAGGTACCCTAGAGTCCAGTACCTCAACCCGCGGTCCCTGGCTCTGCCGCGTGGCCTCAGCTCGCCAGCTCAGCGCAGGCCCCACCCGTCAGTGACTGTGGCTGGGACTGTCTGAGTATAAAAAGGTTTTCTGTTTTCTGTTTTTAATTTAAATATTTTCAAATTATTTTAAATTCAAATTTAAAATCTGTTTTAATATAACTTTTAAAATATGAATTCAAATAATACAAATAATATATGTTTTTGAATCAGAAAAATGTGAGGATTTCAAATATGCCATTCAAAATATTATTTGAACACTTTAAATTTCGAGTTGATTAAAATTACAATAAAATGCCCTTTTCCTTAATTAATTAATATCTTTTGATTTATAACTCCAAATTTAACAAATGATATGTCTAAAATGATCAGCTCGACGAGACCTTTCTGTTTATGCACTCCATGTTCTGAATTGCAGCATGCATCATATAAATATAAAGATTACAGCAACTTATTGGAGTATAAACTATGATTAAAACCCCATAAAATGTTTATTTCTTGTATTCTACACCTCACCCATGCCATGCTACTTTATTGCCATGCAAATTGTGCATCATTCATCATGGCATGATTGTTTGCTTGTCGCATTTTATTCTTATGCCTGTGCACTTTATTTATGTTGTCCCTTGTTTGTTTGGTTCTTCTTCGAATAGACGCTGAGCAGGGGATATATCAAGAAACCGTGAGCACTACCTGATCCTTCTCTCGCTTCAATCGAGCTGCGTGCAAGCACTACCACATGCTTGCATACATATAGTACCTATTGCCTCTATCTTATTCTTGCATCATTGAGTCGCGATTGCATTAAACTGAATCCCAAGTATTGCATAGCCTTTACTTTTAAACCCGACCGAAGCTTGTTCCTCCATCCCATGAGCCATTACTACAGGAGTTGTTTGAGCCATGCGGGTCGTAGAACAGCATGTGTAGGGTATGTGAGTGTCTGATGGATAATGAGGTACCTAAACAACTTAACCTGAGTAGTAATGGGATAACTAATAAAAGTGGCACCGGTGAGCAATATCTGCTATTTGGTTTTTTCATGCTCACTTGTGTCCCGTAGGACCCCGAGTACTTGATTCCTGTTCCTTGAATATTCGCGCTATCCACATCCGAGAGGATGATGGGACCCCCCTGATCCAGAGCTTGATTCATTCTTATTTCTTGGGGCCACAATTTGTTTGGGGCTTTATTACTATCCTGTACTTATGCCATGCTTTACTGATTTATTTTACGATTGTGCGAGGAGCACCTGTACTGTTTAGGTAAGCGGAGTGTTTTCGCGGTATCGACAAGCCACCAAATTTTCGGTTCCTCATTTACACCATTGAGCAAACCTTGAGTCCGTCTCGAGCCGGCCGTTTGCGGGTAGCTTAATGGGGTGGCCCCCTGAAATATTTCTGAATCTTGTGATTGCTTTGTCGTGAAAGCCTCGTTGGGTTTTGATTTGGTTTTTCCGAGGTTGATCGAGTGTGTGTTGCTATTTGGGCACCCCTGCAGGGTAAAACTTTCTGAAAGCCGTGTCCGCGGTTATGGACGACTTGGAGCACAATTTCTCGATCATAGACACGCATAACTAAAGTACCGCTTTAATTTGACTAAGTAACTGACTAGTAAATAGTGCAACACTCATGGAATGGTTAATAAAACTGCCAACGGATGGGGGGTGTTCGCCCGCTTCCTCGGTAGTTTAGCGAGGAGGATGGATCTTGATATTCTTGTTATAACTGTTGTCATTAATTCACGGACATCCGTCTATCTTTGGTTAGGCGGATGGTTAGCGAGTATCTATAGAATTGTTAGGGTTTATCTTTTGCTGCAATTGTGTCACCCCAGGTTGTGTCCCCTTTAGAGGCATAAAGACTTGCTGAGTACCCCTAGGGTCTCACACGATAAATTATTTGATTCAGATGAACAGGTACACACACAAGATGGATACTGGGTGGAGGAGACGGACAATGTGGGCAACGATCATTCGGTGTAGAGATTCCGGGAACGGGGATCCGTGAGATCTATGGGCGGGATGTGTTTATTTATAGGGCATCTTATGCCGATTTGCTTCTTATCCGTACTCGGATCTTGTTTGCCGCTTCCGCCTGATACTCTGATGTTTGATGTATGAGGAGATATCCTAAACTATTATATCTATCTAGGATAATTGAATCTTGCCGTATGGCGTTGCAATATTTCTATTTCTTTTAGATGGAATGGCTCTGATGTACTGTTGTATGGTGGCTTGCATACATACTCATTTGTGTATGTAGTTGATCCCTTCGCCTGCCGATTACGCCGCCCGTTCTTGTCCCGATGTTTGGAAGTGGTTGGGACAGCCGAAAGGTCTACCTATGAGTGGCATTTGGGCCCCACCGTACTATTTCAACCATTTCCGCTCATCCAGGCTTGTAACTAGGAGCGTAATTCACCGAGGTAGTTAGAATTGGTATCAGAGCCATCCCGCCCTTCAGGGTCTCAGCCAAATGGTCGTTGTCAGTCTAGCAAATATTTTTGGTAGCCATGTATACTAGGGAAAAACAAAACGCGAGAGTAGGACTGCTTCCACTTTTCTTCTTACCCACCCGCCCACTCTTTTCTAGTAAGGAAGTGTAACGTTTTCTATTCTCTTCTTAAATTCAAACTAGGATTCACGTGTTCTGGGTTTCCGTAGTACCATAGGTTGAGTGTGTGTGTGTGTGTGTAATTCCTTGTCTATCTGTTGCATCCAACATGTTATATTTATCGGCCTTTTGGTTATCAACTGTTGGTACATTCCATACCGACAGGCTTTTGAAAACCGACGCGATCTATCTGATTCGTTGTATACCGCCGCGATCTGTCTTACTCTTTGTTATCCGACGTTATCTTGTTTGGGGTGTTCGTTTCCGTAGTTACCAATCTTTAGGTTCATCGTGAGAAGAAGTTGTTGGGATATGTGTTCTACTTATTCATGTGCGGAGTAATGATTTGAGTGCGGGATGGAGTCGCGACCATACCACTACTCTTATCATTCGCTTTTGTATATTGAATCGGTAGAGTCACTAATCTTGATTCGTTAAATGTTTTTGCGCATCTACTGGTATTTTAATGCCGAAATTTGCGGAAAATTTTTCTTTGATATATCTGTGTACCACACTCCTTTTCAGTCGTGTGCGATATGCTTAATATCTTCTAGGTGCTTTGAACTTTGTTGATATTTTAATATCATCTTAGTAAATTGTATCCTTTAATCTTGGTTAATTCCATCTTGGTACTATTTTGGATTATTATTATTCTCCATTATAGTACTGACTTGTGTTTTATATCAATCACAGGATGGCACCACCACGCCGTTCTGAGGAGGACATACCACCTGAACTGGGGGGCCGTGTTGTCAAGCATCGCCAATGCCTTGGCAGCAATGCAGCAGAACCAGCAGCGTTTCGAAGAAAGTGTCAGGAGGAATGAGTTTGCTCCACTACCTCCACCTCCCAAGCGAGGAGACATCAAAAGCTTCCTGAAGTTCAACCCATGCCAATTTGATGTGTCCGATCAACCACTTGATGCTGATGATTGGTTGCGTGAGATGTCAAGGCTACTGGAGACTGCTGATGTTCCTGAGCAAGAATGGGTAAAATGTGCTACTCACCTTCTGAAGGGAGATGCAGCTCTCTGGTGGGAGAATTACCTGAAGGCAAACTGCATTGGTTTTCAGCCTACTTGGGAACAGTTCACTGGAGCCTTCAAAGAGCAGTATCTGTCAGAAATTGTCATGGAGAGGATTAAGGAAGTGTTTCTCAACCTCAAGCAGGGAAATGACAATGTCAATACCTACATCAGGAACTTCATGAACCTTTCTCGTTATGGTGGCGATGAGATCTCTGATGACAAGAAGAAGCAAAAGAGGTTCCGGCAAGGGCTCAATGCATCGATTAAATATGCAATCACACATGCAAGGCCGGCGTCTTTTTCGGAACTTCAAAGATATAGCTCTGCAGGAAGAAGCAAGTAAGCAAGTGTTTGAGGAGTCAAAGAAACACAACCATGAGGCAGCAAGCTCTTGACTATGTCAACTCCTTCTAAGCGCCGTGTCGGGTTCCTAACACCCCACCGCCGCTCCGGCTCCACCAAGACCTTCAAGCTTCGCGGCAAGGCCACCAAACTTCCTCACTGCTGCTCCCAGGGGCTACAACCACCACTACCCTGGAGCGCCTGGCGGAGTCCCTGGCTACGTTGCTCCACGTCCACCTGGTGCTTGTTTCACTTGGGGAGACACTGGGCATCAGTACTGGAACTGTCCGATAAAAACAAAGCTCTTCCTCCACCACCTCCAAGATCTGCGACAAGCTCTCCTTTGGTTCGTGCACCACCACCTCGGGCTCTCAACATCAACACCAAGCCCGGGTCTACTGTAGCTCGTGCCAACTGTGTCAACGCCGCTCAAGCTGAGCATGCACCTGGAGTTGTGATGGGTATGCTTCCCGTTAACTTAGTCCCTGCACGAGTTTTGTTTGATTCTGGTGCATCGCATTCTTTTGTTTCTAACAACTTTGCAAATGAGAATGGGTTAGCGTTGGATCCTCTCCTTAAGCGGTTAATGGTCCTTTCTCCTGGAGTAACAATGGCAGCTTCAAAAGTCAGCCATGGCAATCAAATTGAGATTGGTGGCTCTTCGTTCTCGGCGTCCATAATTGTTCTGGGCAATTCTGACATTGATGTCATCTTGGGCATGGATTGGTTGACAGCAAATGCAGCTGTGATTGATTGTGCTGAACGCTCAGTTTCTCTGAAGATTCCTGAAGGCCATATAGTCTATTCTCCAAGTCTGACTCCTGCTATCCAGCTTTTCTCTTTGGCGGCTCTGAATGATGATGCTATGGAAGCTATTCAGAGTGTTCCGGTGGTCTGTGAGTTCCCAGATGTCTTTCCTGAAGAGTTCCCAGGTATGCCTCCGGATCGTGAGGTTGAGTTTGTAATTGAGCTTGAACCTGGAACGGCTCCTATCTCCAAGCGACCTTATAAAACGGGTCCTGCTGAGTTGGCTGAACTCAAACGGCAGCTTGATGAACAAGAGAAGTTGGGTTTCATTCAACACAGTACTTCTTCTTGGGGTAGCCCAACAATCTTTGTGAAGAAGCGGGACAGGACTGATAGACTTTGTGTTGACTATCGGCTCTCAATGCTAAAACCATCAAGAATAAATATCCCCTTCCGCGGATTAATGATCTCTTCGATCAGCTAGCTGGAGCTGTGGTGTTCTCTAAGCTTGACTTGAGAAGTGGTTATCATCAAATCAAAATTCGCAAGGAATATGTTCCTAAAACAGCTTTCACCACCCGCTATGGCCTGTATGAGTACACGGTCATGTCCTTCGGTCTCACCAACGCACCTGCTACCTTCTCGAGGCTTATGAACTCGGTTTTCATGGAGTATCTTGATAAGTTCGTTGTGGTCTATCTGGATGACATCCTAGTCTATTCTAAGTCAAAGGAAGAACATGAAGAACACCTTCGGTGTGTCCTAAACAAGCTTCGTGAGAACCGCTTGTATGCAAAGTTCTCAAAGTGTGAGTTTTGGCTGCCTCAAGTAACCTATCTTGGTCACGTCATCTCTGCCAAGGGCATTGCAGTCAACCCGGAAACTGTGAAGACAATTGTTGAATGGCTTCCTCCTGTTAATGTCAAAGAAGTGCGGAGTTTCCTTGGTTTGGCTAGTTATTGCCGTCGCTTCGTTCAGAACTTTTCAAAGATAGCAAAGCCTCTTACCGATCTCCTCAAGAAAGGCAAGAAATACCTTTGGACTCCTGCATGTCAAGCAAGCTTTGAGACACTCAAAGAGAAGCTCACTTCCACACCAGTCTTGGTTCCTCCGGACACATCTAAGCCTTTCCAGATATTCTATGATGCCTCTTTGCAAGGATTGGGTGCAGTCCTTATGCAAGAAAAACAAGTTGTTGCTTATGCCTCTCAACAATTGAAGACGCATGAGATCAACTATCCTACACATGACCTCGAGCTCGCAGCAGTTGTCTTTGCTTTGAAACTATGGAGGCATTACTTGCTGGGCAACCGCTAGAAATCTTTTACGATCACAAGAGTTTGAAGTATATCTTCACATAGCTGATCTCAACCTTCGGCAGGAGATGGATTGAAGCAATCAATGATTTTGATTTGACCATCAACTACACCCGGCAAAGCTAATGTCATGGCCGATGCTCTCACCGCAAAGCTTATGTCAACAACCTCATGATGGAAGAACAATGCCTCTCTTGTGCGAGGAATTCACAGTCAACCTTGAAATTGTAGAACAAGGGTATCTCCGAACCTTCCGCTACTCCTCTCTTGGAAGAAAAGGTTCGCTCCTTCAGCGTGGTGATCCGCACACCAAAAGATCATCTCCAAACTTCAGCTTCAAGTATGAGTCCTTCCACGTCGATGATCAAGGCACGCTTTTCTTTGAACACCGGATGTTTGTTCGAACTACCCGGGTTTGAGAGAGCAAGTTCTCAAGGAGGCGCATGATGATTCGTTCTTTCTATCCACCCTGGCAGCACAAAGATGTACATGGACTTGAAAACACAATATTGGTGGCCGGGTTTGAAACGATATTGTGCCAAGTATGTCTCGGAGTGTGATGTCTGCCGCAGAGTTAAAGCTGTCCATCAGAAACCTTACGGTATTCTACAGCCATTGAAACCCCCGGAATGGAAATGGGAGAAAGTAGAGATGGACTTCATCACTGGTTTTCCAAGGTCGCAGAAGGGCAACAATGCAATCTTTGTTGTCATTGACAGGCTTTCTAAAGTGGCTCACTTCTTCCTCGTCAAGGAAACAATTTCTGGAATTCAGTTGGCTGAGCTCTATATCAACAGAATTGTCTCTCTGTATGGGGTTCCGCTTGAGATCAGTTCAGATCGTGGAAGCATCTTCACTTCCAAGTTCTGGGAAAGTTTCCAAAATGCTTTGGGGACAAAGTTGAACTTCAGCACAGCTTACCACCCTCAGTCGCAAGGACAAGTCGAAAGGATCAATCAGATTCTGGAGGATATGCTTCGTGCTTGCGTCATCTCTTTTGGCATGAAGTGGGAAGAATGTCTCCCTTATGCTGAATTCTCTTACAACAACAGCTTCCAGAAAAGTCTAAAGATGGCACCATTTGAGGCTCTCTATGGCCGCAAATGCAGAACTCCGATTGGTTGGTCGGGTGCAGGAGAAAGAATATGGTTTGGCCCTGACATTGTAACTCAAGCGGAGGAGAAGGTGCACATCATTCTTGAAAATCTGAAGGTTGCTCAAAGTCGCCAGAAGAGCAATTATGACAGAAAGCACACGGACAAGGAGTATGTCCCTGGTGATCTCGTTTACCTTCGTGTCACTCCCATGAAAGGCACGCACCGTTTTGGTCTCAAAGGAAAGCTGGATCCTAGATACATCGGTCCTTTCAAAATTCGTGGAAGAAGAGGAGAAGTTGCTTATGCTCTTGAGCTCCCGGAAAAACTCAAGGTCCATCATGTTTTCCACATCTCTCAACTCAAGAAGTGCTTCAAGGATCCCGGCAGGACCGTGGATCATGAGCTAATCAATCTCCAAGAAGACCTGTCTTATCAAGAACACCCCACAAAAATCCTTGAGATCGCAGAAAGAAGGACTCGCAACAAGTCCATCAAGTTCTGCAAGGTGCAGTGGTCGCACCATTCCGTTGACGAAGCCACTTGGGAACGTGAAGATGAGCTCCGTGCCAACTATCCTACCCTCTTTGAGTCTTCTTCTTATTCCTAGAATCTCGGCCAGATTCTGCTTTAGTGGGGGAGAGTTGTAGCATCCCAATCGTCTAACAATTGTAATGCTACTTGGTTTAGTAATATAATGGCTACTTCCTATATATAATTGTTGCATCATCATTATATCATGCTCATGTCATCATGCCACCTTGCATTTGAGCATCATATAAAACCCTTTTTGTGTTGGTTCTTCTCTCATATGCACTGTAAATTGTATTTGGTTCTTGATATATTGTTTAAATGCCCAAGTTGAGTTGGGGGCATATCTTTTATTCCACTCCACCACCTTTATTTCACCACCTTATAATTCCACCATCCAACTAAATATGAGCTTTGCACTTTATTGGGTTTTACCTCTAGCTCATGTGGATTGGGATGGATCCAATTCTATCTCCACATGCTCTCATATGCACCATATTGTTTCCACATTATTGGTTTATGAGAGCCACATGGCCACCTTTGCATGCCTTGTGAGTGGAACCCTTTTCTAGCTTTCATATGTGTTGTTTTGGGGTTATTATCATGTTGGGATATTTTTGGGACTATTAAACATCTAGTGGAATATACACACTAGCATGTCCCATTTTTATTCAAATATGGTCATTCCCTTCTACTCCACATGGAACATTCTATAATTCTTTTGCTTGGCCTTTATTCCACTTCTTGGGAATGCATAAGAATAATGCCATGCTATTATTTTTGTTTTCACAAGGATTTAACCAAGGCATTTATTAATTTGCATGAGCCATGCAAGAGTACCATCACCTTTAGCCATTTGCTTTTCTCTGGGTTTATTTGGGTTTTCTCTTTATGAGGCCATATCCATACATCACCTCTATCCCTCTCTTCCACTCCTTTTGTTTGATCTTGTTTGAGTTGCTAAACCCTATACCTCAATCACACCCCTCTCTAGCTAACTCTAATCACACCCTCACCTTCCTCTCCTTTTCACCCTCCATCCATGCATGGTCAAGGATGATCATAGCTAAGCCCTACCCTAAACCTCACCCCTCTCTCTAACCCTAAGCTTAATCCCTCGTCTAACCCTAGTTACACCCACCTCACCCTTACCTCTCACCTATGCCGAGCCTCCCCATGCTGGACCCACTGCCCTCTCTCCTGCCCACACCCGAAGCTACCAAAACCCTAGCCCGAGCCTCCCTCCTACCCTAGCTCTCTCTCTCTCCCTCTCTGTTTTCTCTCTGCCGTGTGACCCCACCAGCCCGAGCCTCCCCACCGTCCTTGCCGTCCCCACCCTGCAGCCCTACACCCCTGCCGAGCCGGTCATGCACGCGAGGGTGGAGAGAAAGGGAAAAAAAGGTGTCCACCCGACCACCTTTTCCACCCCGAGCCCCCACGCCATTTACCCCTCTCTCCCGTCCTTATCTACTCCCTCTGGCCTCTCCCAGATCTCCCTAGGGTCGTGCCCATCTTCTTCTTCCTCCCCAACTACCCCACCACCGTCTACCCAGCCACCGCTCTCGGTGTCGCCGTCCAGCTACAGAACAAGGAGGCGGGCGTGCAAACGCGGGTGTCGGGGAAGACCACGGCCGTCTTCTGCGTCGCCCTGTACACGACAACGAGGAGGAGGCGAACCAGGCCACCGGAACCAGCGTCGCCGAAGCGAAACCCTAGCTCCGCCTGCCCGCTCGCCGCCGATCGACCGCCTCGCCCGAACCAACCGCACCAACATCCTCCCGGTGAGCTGCTGAGCCTCCCTAACATCCCCTCCCTCGCTCATACCCTCTGATCGCACCGGTCACTCCGTCGAACGCCCTCGGTGCGTCGGCGTCGTGTTCGATTCCTCTCGCCGTGGCGTCACAGAAGCTCATCTAGCCGCCTAGCCACCTCGTCAAGAACCCCACCCCATCAAGTGGTCTCCGCTGTCACGCGCACCGCGTCGTGGGATCGACCCCCACCGCGCCGTGCGTTCCCGTCAGTTTCGTCAGAGAGAACGAGAAGAGAAACAGTGCACGAGCGCCCTTTTGCGCATACCCCCCCCAAACCTTTTTCCCTCAACCCGCGGTCCAACCAGTCCCACTTGTCAGCCTCTCTGACTTTTTGCAAAAAGGTACCCTAGAGTCCAAGATCAACTCATGTCCTCGGCTCGCTGCTGTGCTCGCCAAATTCAGCCCCACCCGTCGCTGATGTGGCTGGGACTGTCTGAGTATAAAAAGGTTTTCTGTTTTCTGTTTTTAATTTAAATATTTTCAAATTATTTTAAATTCAAATTTAAAATCTGTTTTAATATAACTTTTAAAATATGAATTCAAATAATACAAATAATATATGTTTTTGAATCAGAAAAATGTGAGGATTTCAAATATTCCATTCAAAATATTATTTGAACACTTTAAATTTCGAGTTGATTAAAATTACAATAAAATGCCCTTTTCCTTAATTAATTAATATCTTTTGATTTATAACTCCAAATTTAACAAATGATATGTCTAAAATGATCAGCTCGACGAGACCTTTCTGTTTATGCACTCCATGTTCTGAATTGCAGCATGCATCATATAAATATAAAGATTACAGCAACTTATTGGAGTATAAACTATGATTAAAACCCCATAAAATGTTTATTTCTTGTATTCTACACCTCACCCATGCCATGCTACTTTATTGCCATGCAAATTGTGCATCATTCATTATGGCAGGATTGTTTGCTTGTCGCATTTTATTCTTATGCCTGTGCACTTTATTTATGTTGTCCCTTGTTTGTTTGGTTCTTCTTCGAATAGACGCTGAGCAGGGGATATATCAAGAAACCCAGGAGCACTACCCAGATCCTTCTCTCGCTTCAACTGAGCTGCCAGGCAAGCACTACCACATGCTTGCATACATATAGTACCTATTGCCTCTATCTTATTCTTGCATCATTGAGTCGCGATTGCATTAAACTGAATCCCAAGTATTGCATAGCCTTTACTTTTAAACCCCACCGAAGCTTGTTCCTCCATCCCATGAGCCATTACTACAGGTGTTGTTTGAGCCATGCGGGTCGTAGAACAACATGTGTAGGGTATGTGAGTGTCTGATGGATAACGAGGTACCTAAACAACTTAACCTGAGTAGTAATGGGATAACTAATGAAAGTGGCATCGGTGAGCAATATCTGCTATTTGGTTTTTTCATGCTCACTTGTGTCCCGTAGGACCCCGAGTACTTGATTCATGTTCCTTGAATATTCGCGCTATCCACATCCGGGAGGATGATGGGACCCCCCTGAGCCAGAGCTTGATTCATTCTTTTTTCTTGGGGCCACAATTAGTTTGGGGCTTTATTACTATCCTGTACTTATGCCATGCTTTACTGCTTTATTTTACGATTGTGCGAGGAGCACCTGTACTGTTTAGGTAAGCGGAGTGTTTTCGCGGTATCGACAAGCCCAGTCACATTTTCGGGTTCCCAGTCGTTTACAGCCATTGGCGCAAACCTTGAGTCCGTCTCGGAGCCGGCCAGTTTCGTTGCGGGTAGCTTAATGGGGTGGCCCCCTGAAATATTTCTGAATCTTGTGATTGCTTTGTCGTGAAAGCCTCGTTGGGTTTTGATTTGGTTTTTCCGAGGTTGATCGAGTGTGTGTTGCTATTTGTGCACCCCTGCAGGGTAAAACTTTCTGAAAGCCGTGTCCGCGGTTATGGACGACTTGGAGCACAGTTTCTCGATCATAGACAAGCATAACTAAAGTACCGCTTTAATTTGACTAAGTAACTGACTAGTAAATAGTGCAACACTCATGGAATGGTTAATAAAACTGCCAACGGATGGGGGGTGTTCGTCTGCTTCCTCGTTGGTAAGCGAGGAGGAGGATGGATCTGTTGATATTACTGTTATAACTGTTGTCATTAATTCACGGACATCCGTCTATCTTTGGTTAGGCGGATGGTTAGCGAGTATCTATAGAATTGTTAGGGTTTATCTTTTGCTGCAATTGCGTCACCCCAGGTTGTGTCCCCTTTAGAGGCATAAAGAAGGGTCTCACACGATAAATTATTTGATTCAGATGAACAGGTACACACACAAGATGGATACTGGGTGGAGGAGACGGACGATGTGGGCAACGATCATTCGGTGTAGAGATTCCGGGAACGGGGATCCGTGAGATCTGTGGGCGGGATGTGTTTATTTATGGGGCATATTATGCCGATTTGCTTCGTATCCGTACTCGGATCTTGTTTGCCGCTTCCGCCTGATACTCTGATGTTTGATGTATGAGGAGATATCCTAAACTATTATATCTATCTAGGATAATTGAATCTTGCCGTATGGCGTTGCAATATTTCTATTTCTTTTAGATGGAATGGCTCTGATGTACTGTTGTATGGTGGCTTGCATACATACTCATTTGTGTATGTAGTTGATCCCTTCGCCTGCCGATTACGCCGCCCGTTCTTGTCCCGATGTTTGGAAGTGGTTGGGACGGCCGAAAGGTCTACCTGTGAGTGGCATTTGGGCCCTACCGTACTATTTCAACCATTTCCGCTCATCCAGGCTTGTAACTAGGAGCGTAATTCACCGAGGTAGTTACATCTCTCGCTGACGGTGGACCCCACAGCCACGCGGTCATCTTCCCCACCCGCGACCTGTTCTTCCCCAGCCCTCGCTGCCGTTCTCTGTCAATCAATCCCCGAGTAAATTCACTTAATTGCAGCGTTGATTCCGCACGGTAACCTCGCTCACTTAAGCGCCCACCCCTCCTCTCTCTTTCCCTCTCTCGGCCGACCCTATCTGCCCTCAGGCTTCCCTCATTGCTGGCAACAACTTCCCTGTCTCCGACGGACCCTTGCTCTATGGCGCACCCGAGCTTTCTCCCCACCTCCAGGCGAACCTCCCCATAGCGCCAGCTTGCCCGCACATGCCTTGCAGCCTCGACTCTGTCCATGTCTGAGCGCCACCGACGATAAGCCCAACTCCGGTGAGCCATAGCCGACGACCTCGTGCGCCCCTTGCTCACTGGTGAGTGTTTCCGTGAACCTTGAACTCGTGTGCATCTTCCTGATGTGTTGTTTCTCTCGCTTGCACCCCAGACGCTCACCTCCGACAACATCTGACCGCACCCGAGGAGAAGTACAACTCCGGCGAGCGATTCAGGACTACACTGTGCGCCCTCGTCGAACCAACAACACGTTGAGCTTCGCCACGCTACTGCGAACACGGTGAGAATACTCCCTTCCTTCCTCGCTTCCTGCATCGCCAGTTTCGCCGTCGTCTGACCGTCGCCGCCGCGCGCAACCGTCGAGCGCCGCCAGAGCTTGGTCAAGGCGACGATAGCCGTTAGATGACGATCCAATGGACACGATAGATCACTAAACGCTGAAGAGGTACGCAACCTGTGCCGCACGATCTGACTTGATCCAACACACCAGAGTGCTCTATCCAACCGAAACGGTATGGACGAATCAGAAACAGCCACGTGGCTCAGGCTTCGATTTAAAACAGATTTGAATCTATTAGATTTGTGATTTTGTAAGTTGCATAACTTTAGTTCCACACGTCCAAAATTTGCAAACTTTATATCAATGGAATCAGTGGAACAAGCCCTAGCCAACCATGCCATTTGTTTAGTAAAAAGCCTCTGGTAAAATGTTTGTTTTTGCAGAAACATTTGTATGCTTGTTTAGATTATAAAAATTGTTCAAAAATGATTTTGGGGATAAAATCTTTGGCAAATGGTGTATTTTGAACGTACTGACCATAGGAATCACTTTGTGGTTTCAAAAATGTATTTGGTGAAACAAAAGAATGATTCTTTGATTTAAAACCATTTCTAGACAAATAAAAATATAGTTTATTTATTAAAAATGGTTTTGGAAGAAAACCTTTGGGAAATGTTTTGTTTTAAACTCTCTGACCCCAAACACCAAGTTTTATGGTTTGAAAACATATTTGGTGAACCCTATAGATTAATGCCTTAGTAAAAACATTTCTACACCACATAAAATGATACCTTGTTTTGAAAATGGTTTATAAAGTAAAACCTTTTGCAAATGACTTTGCCACTTTATAAAATGACCAATAGGTGTTTTCAAATGTTTATGACCCATTAGGAACCAATTTTCCAAATAAAACAATCCTTGGCATGCTTGCATGCATTATCTTGTTTATATGATTTTATGTGATGTTTTGCTTGAATGGTAGATTGAAATGTTGTTTGCTTGATTGAATTGTAGTGACTTGAAGTGTGTGAACATTGCAAAGATAAAGGAGTGAACTTATACCCTCTACCAAAAAGGCAAGTGATGCTTCATACTTTTGTCCCATTACTTTCACTCTGCATTAGTGATTTTTCTAAATAAAACTTGCATGGAATTTTTGCTAAGTATAAACCTTGCTATGGGAAAACCTAGTAGATGAAAAAATTAGTAGAATTTCCTAAGTTAAGATTCCTACTACTATCAATCTTAGCTTAGCTAATAGAAAACAAGGGTGGAATATACATTCATACTATGGAAAATTTCTAAGCCCGAGGACTTGTGTTTTTGTTTAATAAAACAACTAAGTTAATGAATCACCTGTGTGGAATGGTAATTGCTTGGTGGTTTTTGGTTGAGTGGTTCACAAGGCCCATGTTTATGGTTTACCTTGTGTATCTCACTTGTGGATGGCCACCCAGGAACAAAGAGATTTGAGATGTCAAATGTTGAGAAGCTTCAAGTGCAACCACTTGGCATTATGGGCTCTGCCTGGGTCATATAGGTTGCAAGAACTTAGCCATATGAACAGTTGGTGGTAGGGTTTGATAGGTTGGAATGCATCCATTTTGGTCTAAGGGAGGGCTTCTGAAAGATCTTGTCTTGGGAAACCAAGTCTTGTGGGGAAAGTGCACCACCTCTGCAGAGTGTAAAATCTAAGTACTTAGCCATGTCCCTGGTAAAGGACAATTTGAGCATCAAGACATGGAAGCTATCAAGAATCTCATCATCCAAATTTCTAAGTTAAAAACTTGTGGTTGAACAAGGGTTAATGGATCTTCAATCTTTGATTGGGAGATGCCTTGGGAAAGATTATTTTGTCAAGACAAAAACTTAGTGTTTTCAAATGATAAGGAAAAATCTATTTTTGAGCAATGCAAGCCTCAACTCCACTTTGCCAAATGCATATAGATGATAGACTCCACTATATTACCATAGTATCACTTGCCAATACAATTCAAATGTATTGACCCTTGTGGCTGTAACTTGTTTGTTGCAGGTTTGATTGATTTAGTGAAGTGTGTTGATTAGGATTACAAAGTCTACAACCAACATGTCTGTCTGTGGCACTTTGAAGATGAAGGACCCCATGCTTATAAATATTCTGCTGCAATGTAATGTAATAGACAAATGAGCTATGTAAGATGTAATAAAATTATGTTATTCCTGGTTATAAAGTTGTATTATGACCTTTGTTTCTTGATATTACATCTTAACTATGGATGCTAGCTATTGATCCAGGGACTAGCATTGTAAACACAGGGGACTCTACCTTATTAAAGGTTGGGACCCTTACAGATGGTATTAGAGCATTGTGTTGCCTGTAGGATTTGTAACCCTAGTATTGGACAAAACCCTTAGAAAAATAGGAGTTGTATTTGTTCCAAAACTTATTTACAAACAACCTTGTAAACTCTTTCTCAACCATTTTGGTTTCAACTCTACATCTCTTCTACTTCAACTTGATGGAAAAACCTACCTTATGACCAAAGACTTCACCATGTGCAAAGGACTTCATCAACTCTAATGACTTCAACATCTTTTGCATATTCACCAAGGACTTCAACCTTGGATATCACTTAGGACAAGTGCGACAAGAAATCTTGCTCAAGGATTTGGAGCCTAAGGAAACACAACTTAGAAGGAACCATCATCACCTTTGAATTTTTGTGACCAAGAGTTTTTCCCAAGGAAACCATGATCTCATGCAAGAAGAATCAACCAAGAAGAATGGAAAGATTTCAAGTGAACCATATATATGGACCACCATATTTAGTTTAAGACAAACCCACCAACTTATGTGGTGTAACAAAAATATTTTTGGTTGCCTAAAAAAATATGCTTGAAACTTGTTGTTTGAGTGGAATGTTTGTTTGTGATTGCTTGCACATTGCTTGTGTGTGATTAGAATTATTCCCTTAGAAATATTTTGCCTATTCTAATCCCAATTCAACCCAAACAGATGACTTCTCCAAGAGACTCCAACATCAAGGATGATGACAACAACAAGAGCCAAGAAGACAACATGAGAGAACTCATAGCAACCCAAACCCAGTTGAGCCAAGAGACAACCCAGCTTTTAGCCAACAACAATGGACTAGACCCAGCCATACAAAGGATTTTGAAACTTCAATCCCAATTGTTGAAAGGATTGGTTACTCAAATGATCAACATGGGAGAAAACTTTTCCCAAAGAGCTAATCACAACAAGGATGACAAATATGCTATTCTAGAAGGAACCCAAGCTAGCAATATTTGTGGAGACAAGGATCATACATCCAAGGAGCATGAAGAAGAATGCCCCAAGAAGAGAGAAAGATTTCCCACCTTTGAGGTGAGATATGAAGAGCATGAACTAGAAGAACTCCTAGCTTTGGAGAGATCCAAGAAGAAGAAGAAATGCCCCAACCCTAACAAGAAGGATATTACTCAAGTGCAATGTTACAATTGCAAAGAGATGGGACACTATGTCAATGAATGCCCAGAAAAGAAGAAGAACCAAAGAAACAAACAAGAGGCAATGATACCAAAGGAAAATAAAGATATTATCCAAGTGTGGTGCAACAACTGCAAAGAGCTAGGACATTATGCAAGCAAATGTCCAGAAAAGATGAAACACAAGATAAACAAGCCTATGAGGGATCTCAGCCTTGTCACATGTTTCAAATGCAAGGAACTAGGCCACTATGCAAACTTCTGTCCATGAAAGTTACATCAAGATCCCAAGCAAGCCAATATGTAAACTAGTTGGAAAAATTTTAAGGGTGGTAGTACCCTAGATGCTTTGAGCCTACTTGTAACCCTAGCCTTCCCAAATCTCGGGACGAGATTTATTTTAAGGGTGGTAGCCTGTCACATCCCAAGATTTTCCAAATCTTGTAATGTGAAAAATAAATGAATAAAATAAAACTTTGTTGATTTTCAGGGTGAGAAGAAACTTTTTGAATCCATTTGGAAACTTTCAAAACCTATTTGGATCAAATAAAATCCTAAAGGGATTTAAAAAGATAAATAAACAATAAACTTAAAAATATTTAAAATTACTATTTTGGATCTTTTAATAAAACGATTTGGTTTTCAAATGAAAGGGTAGAAATATAAATAAGGATTATTTTATAGAGCCAAATTAAACCTTGGCCAAGATTTTGAAACAAAAGGTTTTGCTTTGATTAAAAGAGTAAAGGTTTATTTAAACAAAATAATGAGGATTTATTAATAACCAGTTTTATTAAAAATAAAGGCTTTTCCCATTTTAAATAAACACTAAAACTTATTTATTTATTTTAAATAAGTTTTCCAAGTATTTTATATTCTCAAATAAAACCTACTGAAGATTTTTTGGTTTTATTTTAGATTTCAAAATAAAGATTTTAATAAAACAAATCCTATGTGATTTAATAACTAAGGTCCATTTTATTTAATTATTAATGGACCCTAAAATAAAAATGTTATTTTATTTTAAACAAGTTTCCAAGTATCTTCTATTTTCAAATAAAACCTACTGATTTGGTTTTGATAATATTTAGTTTTCAAATGGATATTTTATTAAATAAATCAAAACCTATTTGAATTAATAAATAAAGTCTATTTTATTTAATTATTAAATAGATCCTATAAAGAATAAAATTATTTTATTTTGTTTTGGAATTTGGTTTATGTTGTTAAACAGAACCAAAACTCATTACAAGTGGTGAATGTTTGAATTGTTTTGGTTGTTTGAATTTCAAAACAGAAAAATCAAAAGAGAAAAGAATCAGAACAAAAAAAATATGCAAAGGATACAACCCAGCCGGCCCAGCCCAACTATCCTAGCCCACTAAGCCCAACCAGCCCACTGCCCTCTCCCGCAGAAAACGTTTCACACTCGCGATTGAACCTACCAAGTCGCAGACAGGTGGACCCCGTTCGTTCCCTTTCCTTCTCTCTCGCTGACGGTGGACCCCACAGCCACGCGGTCATCTTCCCCACCCGCGACCTGTTCTTCCCCAGACCTCGCTGCCGTTCTCTGTCAATCAATCCCCAAGTAAATTCACTTAATTGCAGCGTTGATTCCGCACGGTAACCTCGCTCACTTAAGCGCCCACCCCTCCTCTCTCTTTCCCTCTCTCGGCCGACCCTATCTGCCCTCAGGCTGCCCTCATTGCTGGCAACAACTTCCCTGTCTCCGACGGACCCTTGCTCTCTGGCGCACCCGGGATTTCTCCCCACCTCCAGGCGAACCTCCCCATAGCGCCAGCTTGCCCGCACATGCCTTGCAGCCTCGACTCTGTCCATGTCTAAGCGCCACCGACGATAAGCCCAACTCCGGTGAGCCATAGCCGACCTCGTCGCCTTTGCTCACCGGTGAGTGTTTCCGTGAACCTTGAACTCGTGTGCATCTTCCGATGCGTTGTTTCTCTCGCTGCCCAGACGCCACCTCCGGCAACATCCGACCGCACCAGGAGAAGTACAACTCGGCGGCGATTCAGACTACCTCGCGCCCTCGTCGAACCAACAACACGTTGAGCTTCGCCACGCTACTGCGAACACGGTGAGAATACTCCCTTCCTTCCTCGCTTCCTGCATCGCCAGTTTCGCCGTCGTCTGACCGTCGCCGCCGCGCGCAACCATCGAGCGCCGCCAGAGCTTGGTCAAGGCGACGATAGCCGTTAGATGACGATCCAATGGACACGATATATCACTAAACGCTGAAGAGGTACGCAACCTGTGCCGCACGATCTGACTTGATCCAACACACCAGAGTGCTCGATCCAACCGAAACGGTATGGACGAATCAGAAACAACCACGTGGCTCAGGCTTCGATTTAAAACAGATTTGAATCTATTAGATTTGTGATTTTGTAAGTTGCATAACTTTAGTTCCACACGTCCAAAATTTGCAAACTTTATATAAATGGAATCATTGGAACAAGCCCTAGCCAACCATGTCATTTGTTTAGTAAAAAGCCTCTGGTAAAATGTTTGTTTTTGCAGAAACATTTGTATGCTTGTTTAGATTATAAAAATTTTTCAAAAATGATTTTGGGGATAAAATCTTTGGCAAATGGTGTATTTTGAACCTACTGACCATAGGAATCACTTTGTTGTTTCTAAAATGTATTTGGTGAAACAAAAGAATGATTCTTTGATTTAAAACCATTTCTAGACAAATAAAAATATAGTTTATTTATTAAAAATGGTTTTGGAAGAAAACCTTTGGGAAATGTTTTGTTTTAAACTCTCTGCCCCCAAACACCAAGTTTTATGGTTTGAAAACATATTTGGTGAACCCTATAGATTAATGCCTTAGTAAAAACATTTCTACACCACATAAAATGATACCTTGTTTTGAAAATGGTTTATAAAGTAAAACCTTTTGCAAATGACTTTGCCACTTTATAAAATGACCAATAGGTGTTTTCAAATGTTTCTGACCCATTAGGAACCACTTTTACAAATAAAACAATCCTTGGCATGCTTGCATGCATTATCTTGTTTATATGATTTTATGTGATGTTTTGCTTGAATGGTAGATTAAAATGTTGTTTGCTTGATTGAATTGTAGTGACTTGAAGTGTGTGAACATTGCAAAGATCAAGGAGTGAACTTATACCCTCTACCAAAAAGGCAAGTGATGCTTCATACTTTTGTCCCATTACTTTCACTATGCATTAGTAATTTTTCTAAGTAAAACTTGCATGGAATTTTTGCTAAGTATAAACCTTGCTATGGGAAAACCTAGTAGATGAAAACCTTAGTAGAATTTCCTAAGTTAAGATTCCTACTACTATCAAGCTTAGCTTAGGTAATAGAAAACAAGGGTGGAATATACATTCATACTATGGAAAATTTCTAAGTCTGAGGACTTGTGTTTTTGTTTAATAAAACAACTAAGTTAATGAATCACCTGGGTGGAATGGTAATTGCTTGGTGGTTTTTGGTTGAGTGGTTCACAAGGCCCATGTTTATGGTTTACCTTGTGTATCTCACTTGTGGATGGCCACCCAGGAACAAAGAGATTTGAGATGTCAAATGTTGAGAAGCTTCAAGTGCAACCACTTGGCATTATGGGCTCTGCCTGGATCATATAGGTTGCAAGAACTTAGGCATATGGACAGTTGGTGGTAGGGTTTGATAGGTTGGAACGCGTCCATTTTGGTCTAAGGGAGGGCTTATGAAAGATCTTGTCTTGGGAAACCAAGTCTTGTGGGGAAAGTGCACCACCTCTGCAGAGTGTAAAATCTAAGTACTTAGCCATGTCCCTGGTAAAGGACAATTTGAGCATCAAGACATGGAAGCTATCAAGAATCTCATCATCCAAATTTCTAAGTTAAAAACTTGTGGTTGAACAAGGGTTAATGGATCTTCAATCTTTGATTGGGAGATGCCTTGGGAAAGATTATTTTGTCAAGACAAAAACTTAGTGTTTTCAAATGATAAGGAAAAATATATTTTTGAGCAATGCAAGCCTCAACTCCACTTTGCCAAATGCATATAGATGATAGACTCCACTATATTACCATAGTATCACTTGCCAATACAATTCAAATGTATTGACCCTTGTGGCTGTAACTTGTATGTTGCAGGTTTGATTGATTTAGTGAAGTGTGTTGATTAGGATTACAAAGTCTACAACCAACATGTCTGCCTGTGGCACTTTGAAGATGAAGGACCCCATGCTTATAAATATTCTGCTGCAATGTAACGTAATAGACAAATGAGCTATGTAAGATGTAATAAAATCATGTTATTCCTGGTTATAAAGTTGTATTATGACCTTTGTTTCTTGATATTACATCTTAACTGTGGATGCTAGCTATTGATCCAGGGACTAGAATTGTAAACACAGGGGACTCTACCTTATTAAAGGTTGGGACCCTTACAAAAGAAGAGAAAAATGCACCATTCTCATGGTAAATAAAGGATTGTTGAGATGCTCACTGTCTATTGCCTTGTCATTTTGATATGGGATAGCTCCTGTGTCATGGAGCAAGGGGTACCCCGTTGGCGGTTCTCTATAATACACATATACTTACAATGACAAGAACTGCTTGTGACTAGAGTTGAGTAGCATGAGGAACGACCCTCGTACTCAAGGGACATGAGATTGCCAACTTATGATTTGTCAAGCATATACTCCATACTTTGTTCACTTTAACCTTAATCACTTCAAGATTCTTATGATAGGGGCAATGAGAGCTAAAAGCTAATAAGTACCATAATTTTTGGAAGCTCTTTATGAAACTTGAAATCCCGGCTTCCCTGTGAAGGGCCTTTCTTCCTACTTTTATATTGAGTCTCCACCTTCTTTCTTTATGCATCAATTAAGAGAGCATATTTTTCATTCTTAGTTTTATGTGCATTGCCCAAAACTTATTGATTGATTCATAATGTTGATTGATACGCCCAATTTGCATCACCATTCTTTATCATAATTTACCATGTGCAAGGGGTACCCCATTGTCCATTGCCTTGTCATTTTGGTTATGGGATAGCTCCTATACCATGTGCAAGGGGTACCCCGTTGGCGGTTCTCTATGATACGCATGTACTTACTATGATAAAAACTTACAGGTGACTAAAGTTAAGTAGCATGAGGTGTGGCCCTCGTATTCAAGGGACATGAGATTTCCCAACTTGTACTTTGCCAAGCATATACTCCATAGTTTGTTCACTTTAACCTTAATCACTTCAAGATGCTTATGATAGGGGCAATGAGATCTGAAAGCTAATAAGTACCATAATTTTTGGAAGCTCTTTATGAAACTTGAAATCCCTGCTTCCCCGTGAAGGGCCTTTCTTCCTACTTTTATATTGAGTCTCCACCTTCTATCTTTATGCACTAATTAAGAGAGCATAGTTGTCATTCTTAGTTTTATGTGCATTGCCCAAAACTTGTTGATTGATTCATAATGTTGATATTGCTTGTTCTTGAACTATTTGTATCTAGTCACCCTTATGAACTTTGAATGCGTTCTATGCATTTATGTTTTGCTACTCCATGAGGGTCAAGATGAATACCACTGTGCTATGTTTTCTATATGTGAAACAAACAAACATCTCTCAATGCATTGTTATTCATGATCTTTGTTTGTATCCTTTCAAATTGCAACATAGCTACTATGTCTTATTGTTAGAACTTCATATTTCATGCTCATGTTTAGAGTACTTTGATCCCACCTTTCAATGTTTTGCAAATGGTTTGATCAAGATTGTGATGGTGCATGTCACCTCAAAAATATTCTTTTTATCACTTACCTACTCAAGGACGAGCAGGAGTTAATCTTGGGGATGCTTGATACGTTGTAAACGTATCTATAATTTTTGATGTTCCATGCTTGTTTAGTATCAACTTTGCTATGCTTTGTCTACACTTTGAGGTATTTTTATACATTTTCTGGGACTAACCAATCAAAAAGATGCCGCAATGTGAGTTGCCTGTTTTCTGCTGTTTTTGGTTTCAGAAAAGCTAGTAAGGAAATATTCTTGGAATTGGACGGGACAAAATCCAAAGTCAATATTTTACCGGAATGAATATAGAGACCGAAGGGCAGCCGAATGGGGGCCACAGGACGGCCACACCCTAGGGCCACACGGGCCCACCCCGGGGCGTGCCGCCCTATGGTGTGCGCCCCTGGCCGCCCTCCTGCCTTGCCTCTTCGCCTATAAAATCCCCTGATGTAGAAACCCTAAGCGCCCGATCATATCTCTAGGAAACAGTCTATAGCCGTCGCCACCATCGTCCCTAGATCGGGGGATCTGAAGCTCTTCCCGGTACCCTGCCGGAGGGGAGAGATCATTCCGGAGGCCTTCTTCATCACCATGCCAGCCTCCGGTATGATGCGTGAGTAGTTCACCCTTGGACTATGGGTCCATATAGTAGCTAGATGGTTGTTTCTCCTCCTTTGTGCTATCATGTTTAGATCTTGTGAGCTCCGTTCATGATCAAGATCATCTATTTGTAATCATACATGTTATGTTTGCAGGGATTCGATGGATATTGAGATACTATGTCTTATTGATTATTGATTCTATCATGTCTGTGTTGTTTGTGATTTTGCATGCTCTCCGTTGCTAGTAGCTATCTTGTCCAAGTAGATGCTAGTGACTCCAAGAGGGAGTATTTATGCTCGATAGTAGGTTCATGCCTCTAGTAATCTAGGGAAGTGACAGGAATCTCTAAGGTTGTAGATGTGTTGTTGCTACTAGGGAGAAATCAACAATCTTTTGTTCATGGAACAATTGTATTGTTTACTTTACACACATTGCTTAATGCAGTTATCCGTTGCTTGCAACTTACTACTAGAATGGGTTCGGATGATAACCTGAAAGAGGATTATTAGTCATAGATGCAGTTGGATTACGGTCTATGTATATTGTTGTAATTCCCAATCAAATCTCATAGGAATCATGATGTCTAGTATTTGCATTGTGATGTCTTGCTCAGTCTATCAATTGCCCCGCTGTAATTTGTTCACCCAACATGTTATCTATCTTAAGGAGAACACCTCTAGTGAACTGTGGACCCCGGTCCAACCTTTACCATTGTTACATCATATACTATTACCGTTTACTTTCTACCAGCAACCATCACCTTCCACACTATATGTTTAATCCTTTTTTCAGCAAACCAGTGAGATTGACAACCTCACTGTAAGTTGGGGCAAAGTCTTGAATTTGTGTTGTGTAGGATTCCAAGTTGCTAGAAACACCTTGGAGTTGTTTACTTGCTCCTACTGATTCGTTAACCTTGGTTTCTTAACTGAGGAAATACTTGATGCTGTGCTCATCACACCTTGCTCTTGGAGTCTTCCAACGAAGCTCTACAACTGAGCCACGTTAGTTCACCTCCTCGCCAAGTCTTCAGCATCGTCTATGTGTCGTCATCCAAGTGGCACTGTCGTCTAGGTCACCCTGCATCTCCAGTTGTTCAGCACGTTTTTCATCGCCATGCTCTTCCCACCGAGTCTAGTTCCAATAAAACACTTTTGTATGTGATGTGTGTCAATAGGGCAAGAGTCACCAATTTCCATTTTCATTGTCTACTCATGTAATAAAAGTTCCCTTAGAGATTATTTATTTTGATGTATGGGGACCCGCCCAAACTACTACTAGTGGTCATAACTATTACGTGTGCTTTATTGATGCCTATAGTCGCTTTACGTGGATCTATTTGCTTAAACAAAAGTCCGATGTTTTCAATGTCTTCCTGTAGTATCAAGCTCATGTAGAGCGTCTTCTTGGGCATAAAATTCGACATGTTCAGTCAGATTGGGGTGGCAAATATTGCAACCTCAACACGTTTTTTTAGAAACTTGGTATTGTTCATAGTGTTGCTTGCCCCCATACACATCAATAGAACGGTGCTGCTGAGCGCAAGCACCGTCATATCGTTGAAACAAGCCTTACTCTCTTAGTGACATGGATATACCCTACGTGTGCGCAACATTAGTATACCTGGTACAGCCCAAGGAAGGCCCACGTCAGGTCACGCAGCCCATGAAGACTTCGGGTGGCCCAAGCCCATGACGTTTTTGACTCCTTGGAGGACAAGTCTAGATTAGATAGAATTTCAAAGGGTATCAACCCTAATTTGTAACCGACTCGACCTATCCCGAGACCTGGCCTATCTATATAAAAGCCAGGAGGGTATGACGAGAAGGATCTCTCAACTCACCTCATACGCACCTAACCCAGATTGCATCTGCGCACCCCTGTAACCTTTGGTTCTGTCGTAATCAAGAACAGACAAGCATGAGTAGGGTTTTCCCTCTGGGGGCTAAACCTGAGTAAACCTCATGTCCCCGCGTTGTTTGCCTGTTAACCGTTCCACGACTTCCAGCATCCCCATCTTCTCCAAAACCCAAGTCCATAACAATGGGCATTGGCGAGATCGAACCTCGTCACTTAGCACATGCGTCAGTTCCTTTTAGGTTTTGGAGTGATGCTTTTCTTATAGCTTGCTTTCTTATTAATAGATTTCCCACTCACGTTCTTGATATGAAAACTCCTCTTGAAAAACTCCTGCATCAAACTCCTGACTACACCTTTTTCAGAGTGTTCGGCTGCGCATGTTGGCCTCATCTCCGACCTTACAATAACCATAAGCTTGAGTTTCGGTCTAAAAATGTGTCGGTCTAGGATACAGTTCTATTCACAAAGGCTTTAAATGTCTACATGTGCCCACTAATCGTCTCTACATCTCTCGAGACGTTGTCTTCGATGAAAACGTGTTCCCCTTTGCTAACCTCCCATCGTCCTCTACATCACCTATGCATACTTCTAATCCAATTTCTATTGACCAATTTGTGGATGCTGCGCATTCTCCTGCCTTGTTGTCTAACCATGGTGCTGGTCCTAGTCACAGTACTCGTCTTCAGCTCCTGGACGAGGATGCCGACCCAGCAGCATCCTCTTGCTCGTGATCAGGCGGATCATGTCGATCATAGTGGTAATGCATGCACATACTGACCCTTCCTGTGCTGGTACTGGGCGTCTGAGTCGCCCCACACATGGCCCGGTCTCGCCCCCTTCGACGCCTGCCTTGAGCCACGCTCATCCAGCCTCTCCTCTACTGGAATCGGCCTGTTGCTCTTCACCAGCTGCTGACGCTGGGCTGGATCTCTCCAGGGCTGGGTCGTCCGATGGGCTCCCGTCCCCAGCTGCTTATTTGACCGGCCCACCATCCCCAGATGATGCTACAAGTATTGTTGCTGCTCCTGTTCCACAACGAACGGTTACACACAGCTGCATAGGGAATTCTCGGCCAAAGAACTGGACTGGTGGCTCTGTTGCCTCGTTGGCTGCATGCAAGACTCATGGGGTTTCTGATCTGTCTGTTGAGCCTGCAAATCATCACGATGCGCTGTGTATTCCTCAGTGGCACGCAGCGATGGAAGAGGAGTATCAACCGCTTCTTCAAAATGCGACCTGGACACTTGTTACGCCTCCGCCCAAGGTTAATATGATTGATTCTAAATGGGTGTTTAAGATCAAACGACATTCCGATGGATCCATTGAGCGCTACAAAGAGCGTCTCGTTGCCAAGGGTTTCAAGCATCTCTACGGCATCGACTACAAGGATACATTTAGTCCAGTGGTTAAACCCACGACTATTCGTGTTGTCATCTCTCTCGCTGTTTCCAATAGATGGCATCTTCGTCAACTTGATGTTTAGAATGCTTTCCTACATGGTGTTCTTGAGGAGGAGGTGTACATGAGGGGCTTATAGCTCCCATGCGACGTCTTTACGTGGAATTGGAAGGAACACTACATCGTTGCAAAGAATAGCTCGCATGCGACACTTCTGAAGCGGCAAATAGCTCCCGTGCGACACTTCCACTTAACCTCGCGAGAACGTCAACGAATTCGAATCAGCTGAGCATAGCAGGACCCATAGCCTCTCCACGTCACGGAGAAACCCACCTGATGTCCACCTCATATCGTGGGACCCACGCTATGGTACAAGAGAGCCGTTGGCCCAATCCGTCCCCGCACTTGAGCCCTCCCGCCACTGTTCCAGCATCTCATCCCCTTCCGTTTTCTTCTCCGGCGATGAAGTGCGGTAACACCGGCGAGGGATGTTGAGGTCTGCTTCAGCCTCCCTCCGATCATGGCCTCGGTATGGTGCGGTGCCAATGAGGAGGTGCCCCGATTGCCCCCATACCGCGCCCCTGAAGCGGCTTGTCACATCCACCGATAAGAACGAGAACATTGGACGGGAATTTGTGAAGTGTGAGAGCAAGCCCGAGCCGGGGAAGGTGAGATCTGAGTGTTCCGAGCTCCAATTTCTCGCTTTTCTTTCAAAATTTCATGCATTTCATCGAATTTGGGAGTTAGGGTTCATCTCTGTGATTTCAGGAACTGCCAAAATGTGGGCATTTTGAGTGGCTTGATGAGTACATCGAGCGAATTAGGTTGGAGGTAGCATCCCGGGAGCTCGAAAACCCGTCCGTGGTGAAGCAATTGGGATCTGGCAACCCCATTTCCGCTGGTACTATGGTGGATGCGGAAGTGAAGGCCGAGCTAAAGAAGATGAACAAGCAGCTAAGGCAAATCATCGAATTGAAGAAGCAGGACAATCTGATGGCCGTTTTTTTATTTTTGTGTAATTTCTCTCGGATTTGTTTATCTCCTGATCATTAGTCATTAGACAGTGCAATCAGTGTTCGAGTGATGCTTTGTTATCGTAGAACCCGCGGAGATGGATGTAATGGTCTATGTCTTTGGCTTGAATAAAATGCAACACAAATTCAGGCAAATTTTGAGCTGCTCTATTTTCGAAATCAGTGTTCCTTTAGTTTCGTCAGTTTCTTCAGTGTTCCTTCAGTTTGTCAGTGTGTAGGGGAGGGGGAGGGGTTGAAAATTTAAAAAAACAATTTACGAGGAGTGATTGAA
Source organism: Avena longiglumis (assembly GCA_030063025.1). Lineage (NCBI taxonomy): Eukaryota > Viridiplantae > Streptophyta > Magnoliopsida > Poales > Poaceae > Avena > Avena longiglumis. The sequence continues at coordinate 444,790,549 of CP125974.1, read as the reverse complement.
AAAGGTCAGGCCCAAATAGAACTTAGCCAGGCCAAAATGGTCGTATCGAGGCCCAATAGTAACTACTTGTAGATTGGGCAAAAAAATACTACCCACGTTACAATCTAACTAGGGACGTGTGGATCTGCAGATACTCGTGCTCAGGTCGCAATATTTTAGTTTTTGTGAAAGTAAATATATAAATGAAGGCCAAGGGCATCCATTTAACTAACAAGATGATCACTTTAACTTGGGCTCCCCTTTAACTTATGTAAATATGTAAATGTGTTGTTTGAAAATGAACCATGTGTTGCATGTGTTGTTTGAAAATAATCAACCATCATAACGGTAACTTATTATTCCTTTTGAGATTTTCTAATTTCACTCATTTTATAAATATTGCACGAGTATTATATGAGAACTTTTTTTTGTGTCTTTTGTTTTATGCACTTGTTGTTTTGGGTGTTTTGACAAATGGCAATACAATAAAACACAAGTCGATCACATAGATAATATAAGGGGTACAATATAGAGAGGGGTACAATATAGAGAGGGGGCCCACATTACAAAGAGGGCCCCACATTACATAAACCCTAAGGGAAACTAATCCTAAGGGCCCGGCGCCTAAACCCTGGGCTAAACCCTAACCCTAGCTACTACGTGGGTTTAGGTCTGCGGGCCAACCTCGCCGTCGGGAGGCTGCCCTACTCCATCGGTGGTGGTGGCGGTGTCGCCGCCCTCCAAGCCGCCATCGTCTTCCAAGACGCCGTCCTCTCCCGTGTCTCCCGCCGTCTCTGCTCCTCTTGGAAGGCCCAGCGATCTGCGTCCCATCGGTCCTCCTCCTACCATTGCCGCCTTTTCTTCTGGGCGTTCGCGGCCTCCTTCTCCTCCCACTTTGCGGCAACAGCCAGCTCCTTCGCCTCCTCCTCCTCCGCCGCCTTCCAAGCCTCATCGGAGGGGCCGGAGTCGGGGAGGTTGCCGCCGCGGCTGGGGAGGGAGTTGTGGACAAAGTGGCCTTGGGCCCAGGGGTAGGCCGGGGCTTTGCGTCGCACCCCCTTGTTGCCACGCCTCAGGCGCATGGGCGCCTCCTTCTCCCAGACCTGCCTGTGGTCCGGGTGGTTGTCCTCGTCGCTGACCTCGGATTCCGAAGGGAAGCAGAGGGTGGAGGTCGCCATGGTCGCCGAAGAGGTGTTTTTTGGGGCTAGGAGGAGGCAAAGGAGGCAAAGGGACTCGAGGTTGAAGATGAGGAGGCAAAGAAGTTTTGCCACTATTTATTGAGGGCTCAGCGTGAAGGGCGGCATGGGAATCCTGCGTTGCGCAGCCGCGTGCGCTGCGTTGCGTGTAGGGAGCGGGCGTAGCCACGTGCGTGATCAATGCGGTCAGTGCAAAAAAAATGCTAGGATGCGACATGACCCTGCCCTGCACCGTCGCCCCCTGCATGCATGCATTAATGGGAAAGAGAGAAAAAACATCCAAGGTAGTTGTTCATTGGCGGTGAAAAGTAAAAGAGAAAATAAAATTTGGCCTTGATTTACTCAATAATAAATGCAGGAATCTAGGACCAAGGTAGTTGTCACACGACATGCAGCAAACTCGTTCGTTTTTACACACCACATGCAATAGACTCACACATGGAAACTCAATGGGTGAGAAGAAAAATCGGTGGGAGTAATCAGAGGGATGTCAATTGGAGCAATCAATGCATATATAAGCCTATAACCCGGAATAGAGGGAGTATGAAACTAAGTTTAAAAACAAAATACTAGCATTTATAATATCAATTTTATATAATATAAAAGTATATTTTATGGTGAATCTAATTATATTTATTATATATTTTATATTTTTTCTTATATACGTAGTCAAAGTTTATAAATATTGACTTTTACTAAACCCAAAACGCCGAGTAATTTGGGACAGACGGAGTAGAATGAAGGCAATTAATGCATAAATCAGGGAGTAATTTTTTGGAATTGCATGTTTTTCTATGGCGCATGAACCGGAGGGGAGTAAGTTTGACTGAAGAAAGTTGTTAAACGTACACTTATTTAATGCGACGGAGGGAGTAAATACGCTGCAGCGCTAATGCGTCAGTTGGCTGCACGCAAAATAGCTAGACTGCAACGCGAGAGGCAGCTGCATGGCATGCATGCATGGTGCAGCCCGCCCCGCCTAGCGTCCTCGCATGCCACGCTCGGTCCAACGGTTAATGGAGTGTGCCACGCTGTACCTTATCTATTCATGGAAAATGATGCGAGCCAATCAGATTCCAGAATCATCCATCCCACGGATCGCCAAGAGCTAGCCGCAAAATCCTTCTAAGAGACGCCAACCAATCAGGTTGCAGAACAACCCTCCCACGGATCGCCTGGAGCCACCCGTGCAATCTTTCTAGAAGATGCAATCGAATGGCCACAGTGTCGCGCTAGGGTTAGATCTACGTTTCTCATTCGGCCTTAGGGTTAGCTGGGTTTAGGATGTAGTCAACGGGGTTTTCACAAGTTTGACCAGACATTCAAATGTGCATAACTAATTCAAAAACAAATCAAAAAATATAAAACCTTTGCATGGTGTCATGTTATGTGCCATAGTTGTGAGGAAAAATATCAAACTTGGTATATTGATCATATTTCAAAAAACCCTTCATAAAATGACCTATCTCCTCCAAGGTTTTCTGGCTTTCGGGTCAAATGACCAATGATATGGCTAGAATCAAGGAATAGTTTCTGATAATATTCCCATATTGGGCATGCATGTGTATAATGGGATGACTAACAATGTTGTAGTACAAAGTTTTCCTTTTCGACGCACAGAAAATCCATTTTCTATTTTCTGAGTGCCGAAAGAGGGGGGATTTGTGAAGCAACCACCAAATTGAATTTTCAAATGGTAACATCCTATTTTTCAAAAATACTAGACCACCTAGCATGTACAATGTCTCAACTTGAGTATCTCAAACCTTTTATTCCATCCCTGATGAAAAAGACAAATCCTGCCGAATCGGCTGGAGTGGGTAAGATATGAACTACAGGTACATGATTTCATGCTGATGATTTTTTTTAAAAATCATTTTTAGGTTCACAACATGCTATTTCATCAGATATCCAATGCTAGTTTTGTGAGCCTCAGCCCCTAGCTAAGAATATTTATGAAAACCCTTCAAAAAGTTTGACCAGACATTCAAATGAGCATAACTAATTCAAAAAAATCAAAAAATACAAAACCTTCGCATGGTGTCATGTTATGTGACATAGTTGTGAGTAAAAATATCAAACTTGGTATATTGATCATATTTCAAAAAACCCTTCACAAAATGACCTATCTCCTCCGAGGTTTTCTGGCTTTCAGGTCAAATGACCAATGATATGGCTACAATCAAGGCATAGTTTGTGATAATGTGCCCATATTGGGCATGCATGTGTATAATGGGATGAATAACAATGTTTTAGTACAAAGTTTTCCTTTTCGACGCACAGAAAATCTATGTTCTATTTTCTGAGTGTTGAAAGAGGGGGGGGGGGGGATTTGTGAAGCAACCACCAAATTGAAGTTTCAAAATGGTAACATCCTATTTTTCAAAAATACTAGACCACCTAGCATGTACAATGTACTAACTTGAGTATCTCAAACCTTTTATTCCATCCTTGGTGAAAAAGACAAATCCTGCCGAATCGGGTGGAAGTGGGTAAGATATGAACTACAGGTACATGATTTCATGCTGATGATTTTTTGTAAAAATCATTTTTAGGTTCACCACATGCTATTTCATCAGAGATCCAATGATAGTTTTGTGAGCCTCAGCCCCTATCTAAGAATATTTATGAAAACCCTTCAAAAAGTTTGACCAGACATTCAAATGTGCATAACTAATTCAAAACAAAATCAAAAAATACAAAACTTTCGCATGGTGTCATGTTATTTGACATAGTTGTGAGGAAAAATATCAAACCTGGTTTTAGGAATGGTCGAAAAAAACTTGCTTAGAAATGGGGTGGTTTACCCTAGCTTTGGAGCCCATTTCTACCACATTTTGGGTGAGGGTGAGTTGTACTTCACAAAAGGCATCAGGGTGAGGATAAGTTGTACTGTACATATGAGAAAAACGTTGGAAGCTCATACAAACATAGAAAAGTACACATAGCTACATTGGTTGAAATTCAAATTTACCATCACATTTGAATTTCGGCCAAATTATTACAATAACAAATGTTTACAACAACAACAAGTGCCAAATTATTACAACAACAAGTGCCAAATTATTACAATAACAAATGTTTACGACAACAACAACAAGTGCCAAATTCAAAGTCTATTTATTTTGGCTCTTCTTACCCCTTGTTTTCTTCTCCTTCACAAGTTTCACACCACACAACAGGTTTATGCTCTTCTTTTTCTTACCATAACCATCTGGCCTCCCCACAGCACGTCCAAGAGTCTCCTTCACCTCCTACACCTCCTCAACAACACAATCTGGCACCAGAGCCTCATCAACATGGTCACTTTGCACCACAACCTCATCAACATGGTCAGTTTGCACCAGAGCCTCATTAACATGCTCATTTTGCACCAGAGACTCAACAACATGCTCATTTTGCACCAGAGCCTCAACAACATGCTCATTTTGCACTAGAGCCTCAATGAAATGCTCATTTTGCCCTTCATTTTGCACCAGAGCTTCCAAATCAGAAACGGTGTGCCCTAAAGCCTCAACAGTTTGCACATCATCCTCCAAAACAAGTTTAGATTGCACCTCAGCAGCACCAAACATGATCTGGTTAGTTCTCATCTTTATTTGGACATTGATTCTTGCCCTTTTCACTGTCCAGCATTCTTCAACAACAAGAGGTGGGACTTTTTCTCCATGCTTCCTCCTGAAAACAAGCAAGTTAGCTAGGGGGGGGGATCATCAACAAGAAATACATAGATTTTGGATGAACATACCTTGGCTTTTCAGCAGTGTATCTGCACTTGGTAGATCCAGCTCAGTGTCCAAGTTCTTCACAAAGTTTGCATCTATTCTTGTTACCTTTTTGGGCCCTTTTTGGCCTGGCATCTTTCTTTTCATCTTTCTTTCCCTTCTTGCTGCTCCCACCTTTCTCAAACCAAGCCTTGAATCTACTCTACTTGGGCCTGCCAGCCTTTCTTTTCATAATAGGAGGACACAAGGAGAACTGAATGTCCACTTCAGGCCACTGAGATTGATTTGTAAGTGCTGGAATTGGTGTTCCATTTGCAGCCTTGAATTTTGCTATAGAATAATACTCATGCAAATATGGGTGCATATTTAGCTTGTGTTTGGAGGTCAAGAAAAGTATGGCATGCTCACAAGGCTTCCTAGTGTGTTGCCACACAAGGCATGTGCATTCATGCAATTGAGTGTCAACAACATGCCTCCTGCCAGTCTTTGTATCTCTGACTTCAGCACCCCATAATGATGATTTCTCAACACGCAAATGTGCAAGATTTCTGCTCCTGTTGACCACCTGCTGCACAACATCAGGAAGCTTATCTCCTTGAAGAACATCACCAAGCCTTCTTCTCAATTCCCACAACCTAATGATCATGATCCTGATATGGTCAACCATGTCATGGACAGGCAAGTCTTTTAACTCCTTCACTTTGTTATTGAAACTTTCTGCCAAATTATTGTTGATATGATCACATTTGATGGCAGTGTTAAAACCTGACCTGTACCATAAAAGAGAATGGTAGGTTTCCAACCATGTACAAAACTTGACCCTGTCCTCCTTAGAGCATGCCGCCTTAATCTTCTCCAGGTGATATGAATGTGTCTGTCTGGTGTAAGATCTTGCTGCTGGACACATGCGTCCAAAATCATCTCCTCTAATTTTTTTGATCAAATTCATCCACATATGGCCGAAGCACTCCCTCTACTAAGCATGAGGGAAAACAATCTTCACTGCATTTTCTAAACCTTTACATGCATCTGTGTGCACTGCTAATGGAGAGACTGGCCCTATGCATCTTTTCAACTGCATCATGAACCATGTCCATGATGCCTCTGTCTCAGACTGAAACATGCCAATAGCTACAGGGAACATCCAATTGTGTCCATCTAAAGCATTGCATGCTGCTAGCTAACCATTCCACTTTCCAGTCAAGAAAGATGAGTCTATACTCAAATATGGACGGCACCCTGCTTTGAAGCCATCGATGCAAGGCTTTAAAGCCATGAAGAATTTAGAGAAGAAGACTTTCCCATCAGCTGTTACCTCAGTATCTATCTCCACAACACTGCCAAGTGACCTCTTCTCTACTTCTGCTTTGAAGTTATAAAGCATTCGAAAGGTATTTTCCCACTCACCATATAGCTCCTTCATTGCCTTTTGCTTTGCCTTCCACACTATAGTATAATTCAGCTTAATGGGGTACTGCTTTTCCAAGTCTATTTTTAGTCTCTTTGCAGTGTTGTTTGGTGTTGTGGATAAAATAGGCTTGATTTTTTCTGCAACCCATAATTGTGATGTCATCTTTGTAACTGTTTGAGAACTTGTAATGCAAGTATGAGCTTTTGGAATTTGATTCACTCTTATTGTCCTTCCATCAGGTTGGCATCTAGCAGATATATACCACTTGCAAGGCCTGGCACCACCATCATAACCTATGCATTTTGCAGAGAACTTATTTTTATCAGTCCACATAGTCTTGGTAGCAAACTCACGTTTGACTGCATATGTCCTGAAACATATCCTGAATTCATCCATGCTTGGAAACAATCTCCCAACTTCTATAACTGGGTCCTCTTTGTCATAAACTGTTACTAACTCATCATCATGTGCATCATCTACATGAACTGCAACATTTTCCAACAACTCTGGATCTATATCTGCCTCTTCATCTCTTAAATGGTTGTCACCATCATTTGCAGCTTCATCTCTCTTCTTCTCCTTGTCTCTATCATCTATAGGAATGCCAAAAAGCTTTGCCATTTCAATGTCATCTATTGGTGCAATGACCAAATCAGTCCGGTCATGTATCTCAACTGAATTCCAATCAACAGTTACAATCCTTTGTGCAGCCCCTTGTGCATTAGCATCTGCAGCCTCCCCTTGTGCATTACCATCAGCCTCCACTGTTAACACTTCCAACTTAGTAAGTATAGGCATTAATTGCCTTTGTGCAGCCCAATCATCCTTGACCATCTGAGCAGCCATCTTCGAGGCCACATATCCAACCCTGAATCAGGTTCCAGATCAATGAGCTCTGCCAAAAATAGAACAGTTTTGCTTGTCCAACCGTTTCGCTCATCGATTTCATCAACTATATGTTCCCCTGTCTCAACCCTAACATAGTCACATTTGCAATCATCAAATCGTAACAAAGAAACTTCTTTCTCTAGCCCCCAAACCACACTATCCCCTATTTTTCCACCATTTTCCTCACCGCCTCCTCTCCCATGTTTCTTAGCTCTTGGGGATCAGCATGTTCTAATTTCACCTCCCATTTAACAACCGTGTCTCTCTCAATGATCTGCGTGATGCCATCAACTAAAACAGCCCTAGAGGGAAAGAAATTGATGCGAAATTCGAAGGTTTGGCGCGCAACATCGTCTCCCCTGTTTTTGGCGGGCACTGTTCTAGCACCCGGGTAAAACCACTATTAGAAAATCGCTTGTTTTTTTATGTTTGTGAATCATCATTATATCATCATGCATATTTTTTTTTACTAAAACTATTTTGCAAAAGACTATGTTGTTTTCTAAATTAGACCTCCTTTAATTTCAAATCAAAACTCTCGATCTGTCTGGATCTTGTATTTATCTTAAAACTATTTACAATTTTTTTTTAAAACAAAATGATTAAATTAAAACTATTTTCTATCGGGGAGGCAGTCCAGTCGGTCGGCCCAAAAGCCTAACCGTCCAGACCACCTACTACCCAAAATAAACCCTAAACCTACCCAGACCAAACCCTAACCTACCTAACCCTAATCCCACTCAACTTCCACCCCGCCGCCACTCTCCCTGGCACCCGCACGCAAAGCACGCACGCACCCAGTACCCCACCACCCTGACCGGACCCCTGGCCATCCTGCGTATGATCGACGCGGTCACCGCAACCCTGATCCCCGCCCTCTCTCTGGTAACGCTTTCCCCGCGGGACCCACCAGCACCTGCCCGCTCCTAGGCCATGACCCTCCTTCCTTCCTCCTCTGCTCGTGAACCACCGCCCCCACCACCCGTTTCCCTACCTCCTCTCCCCTCGCCAGGCGCCGCCGCTCGCCACCACCCTCTCCCCTGAGCGCCGCCCTCTTCCTTGCCGAGCCCTAGGCTCCGCCGCCCTACACCGTGGGCGCCCCTCCCCCGCCGCCAACCACCGCGAGCCCCCGTCTCCCTTGCGTCTCGCGAATCGCCGCCTCCCTCTGCTTCATCCAGTGCAGCGTCGCCGCCCACCTCTTCCTCCCCGACAACCGCCACCGACCTCTCCCGCTCGCGCCTCCTCCCTGGAGCTCCTTCGTTCCGCCGCCAGGAGCCCTGCCTCGTCGGCCCGTCCCCGAGCCACCGCAGGCTAGGCGCCGCCCCGGGCCTGCTCCTCGCCGCTACCGGCCTCCCTCTCTGCCACCACCAGGGACGCGGCCCTCTCTTCCTCCTGCAGCTGCGCCCTTCGGCGCCACCTCGCAGTGCGTCGCCAGGCCCCAACTCGCGAGCCCTGCTGGCCTCTGTTCTGCCACCACCGGGTCGGGCTGTAAGATCCTCTGCCCCGCGAGGTTCTGTCGGTGTCACGCCACCAGCGGGCATGCGCCATATGCTCCTCTCCCGGCTCTACTCCATGGATGCCGATGCCCGCCTCCCTGTTCCGTCCAGCGACACCATCGTCGTTCTCTGTCGTTTCTATGAGCTCCGCACTGCTCCTCTGCAGTCTCAAGCTCGCCTCCACCCCTGTTCGCTGGCCTCGCCGCGTCCTCACCATCTCCCTATAGTTGCGGTGTCGAGCACGTGTTTGAGCGTTGGTCTGAAAGGGTTCACCCCTCCTTGGAGTAATTTGAAGCTAGTGGCCCTCAAGTTGCTTGGTTGCTGCTTGTCTCCTCACGATGGCAAGGATGGTATGGTGTTGCAGCTTTGAAGGCCCCTCGAGGATGGTGTAGTATGACAATTTTGGATCCTGTGCGGGAAAGGTCGTGATGTTGCGGCGTCAATCATGTGAATAAGATGGTGTCATCTAGAGATCCCGACATCGATCCAAAATCATCACGACACTCGAAGTCGTAACCTGAAGGTCGTGGATATGGACATGAAGCTGGAACGCCAAGTACTTCTTCAAGGATCCGTTGGAGGACACCCCGAAGACCGACCCCGGCGAGACCGAACCCTGAACCACATCGAACAAGATCTCCGAAGTCCAATGTGTGACCCCGATCCGAGCCCCTATTTTATAAATGCCATCTATATAAATTGTTGCATATTAAATTGCCATGCTTGCATACATATTGTCATGTGGTTTGGGGGCCTTATGCCGATTCACCATATAATTAAATATGGAGACCATATGCGGGCTATTCTAGTCTTAGTTTGTCTCCATTTAAATCTGTGTAGCGAACCGATGCTATGTTTTGCCATGTTAATACCACATTTAAAATGCGGGGTATCTAAACAACTAGAACCATATATTTAATTTTCGGGACCCCCGGTTCCGCTTAATATTGCCTAATTGCATCGTACCTTGCCATGTCATACATCATACATGCATCATGCCCGATCTTCTGCCGTAGTATTAAATAGTGCATCCGGTGTTTCTTCTAGTGCTTTGCTTCTTCACGGATTAGGCCGATGAGTTGATGCGAGTGTCGACCCGATCTTCGGATGAACCTTCGGCAATGTTTTCAGGCGAGCATTCTCCCCCTTTCTACCTATCTTACTTTTATAGTATTTATTCCCTCCTGATGATCCATTGCTATCTGTGTTGCGATGCTCTAGTTTTCGTACCCGTGATATCCCATGCAGCCTTATATTGCCTTGGACACATCCTATTACCTGTTGTATGGTAGATAGTTGGACTTGCGTGTCGTAGTCGCTTGCTCAAGTGCTGTTGTGTGTCGTCCAGTACCACAGTTGTTGGAGTATTGTCGCTTGTTTAATGTTGGAGATGATCATGGCTTTAATTATTGTTTAATAACTAAAATTGAACGTAGGTAAATGCAGAGGCACCGGTGGGTAATAGATGTTATTTGGATTTTAACCTCTCACTGGTGTCCCGTAGGACCCCGAGTTCTTGACGCCTGTTCCGAGATCGAGCGCCCTAACCACAGGTGGGGTGTATGGGCACCCCCATCGATTAGTACCTGATTTCAAAGTATTGTACTGGGGGCCACAATTAGTTTGGGGCTTTATTACTATCCTGTACTTATGCCATGCTTTACTTCTTAATTTAAAATTGTGCGAAGTACTGCACATGTACTGTTTTGGAAGAGGAGTGTTTTCGCGGTATCGACAAGCCTAGTCACATTTTCGGGTTCCCAGTCGTTTACAGCCACTGACGCAAACCCTGAGTCCGTCTCGGAGACCGGCCGACTTCGTTGCGGGTAGCTTAGTAGGGTGGCCCCCATATACTTGCTTTGGGTCTGGGAAACGTCATGACTTAGGCCCCGCCGACATACCGATGGGTGTATGTTAACGATCCGCAAAATGGTCGAAGTGCGTGTGGATACTTTGGTGCACCCCTGCAGGGTTAAATCTTTTCTAAAAGCCACGGCTATGGACGACTTGGAGCACAGTTCTCGATCATAGACAACTATAACTAAAGTTTACTGTTATAATTTGACTTGTACCCGATATGACTAGTAATCAGCTTCACTACAACGGAATGGCTAAATAAAAGTACCAACAACTGCTGGGTTTGGGATCTCTCATGCTAATTGTATCTGACTAGTAAGTGTTGCAACTACAATGGAATGGTTAACTAAAACTGCCCACTGCTTATTATATCAGGATGATTATCTATACCGGACTAGTAATGGCTGCAACGATAACTGAATGAATAAAACTTCCAACTGTGTGAGTTCCTCGGTTGACTTCCTCGTTTGGTCTCGAGGGGGAAATACCAGGATGGGTATGTTTGGTGGTAGTATCAGGTTGGTTCCGAATAGGTCTTTCTTACCCCTCTCTGATAGCCGCTAGTTGTATCGAGTCTCTATAGGTTGTTTAGTGCTGCCGCTGCCGCTTCAGTCCACCACACCTATGTAGGCGAGGACCGCCGAATTCTAGCCTCGCCGTGTACTGGCCTCAGTACTGACCGCTCTCTCTTTTTCCTTTGCCCTTTGTCGGCACCCCTTTTGTTTAAGCAGGTTTTGAGATCGACGTCGTTAGCAGGGTTACCCTTCCGGCTTAGCACAGGCAGGTTATGGGCGCCATTGGTTATTCTTCGTGGCTCTTAGCTCAATTTGCATCTTGTGCGTACTTTCGGACGCTGTATTGTTTTCAAGGTGATTTGGATCTTTGTCTCAGTATCTATATTCTTGACTCATTGAGTCGCCGTTGTATATATCTGTTCTGTGGGTTCCATCATGGACTATTGTGTAATGATATTACTTCGTTTTCCACCCGCACGAAAGTGCCTGGTGGGCACCTTTGAATCGTTTCTATGCGGGTTTGGCGGATTTCGCTAAAACTTGCATAGGGCCGATTCCGAGGGTGTTTCAGAGTGGTATCAGAGCTCAGCAGTTACGATACCCCACTGGTCCAGCCTGTAGGTTACCCTAGCTAACGGACGTTATAGAGTGTCAAAACTATTTTTCAAAATCGGTTGGATAGATTTGATTAGGTCTGCTTTTACTCCTCACCCCTCTGCTATTCTCCTCTTACCTCTACGTGTTTTGAATCCGCTCTCTTATATTTTCTTCGATTCCAGGTATTCTCGTGGTTGGGTTTCCGTCGTACCTTCAGGGCTTCACTTATTTTCCCTTGTAGTGGTGTTGCTACATCCGGTCCTCACGCTATTTGAAGAATCTTCTTATGTGTATCTTTTAGTGGACCAAAAAGTCACTAAATTTTTTCTTTGTATCTCCGGTGTTTTTGAATGAGCCGACTTCATCTGCATCAGGTCCGATGAAGAACCTGCATCACTACTTTGTTTCCGAATATCAGTAGTTAAGATCTTCAATCTAAATCTCGAGGATAGTTGCAAATTATTCTATTCATGTACAGAGTAATGCTTTGAGTGTGGGATGGAGTCGCGACCATACCACTACTCTTATCATTCGCTTTTGTACAGGGAATAGCGGATCGATGCAATTCTTACTCCTTCCATGTAAGTTAGAGGTGGCCTTATCGTTTGATGCCTCTACCTTCGTCTTTTATTTATCCGGAGTGCTCTCTCGACAACATGAGCAACACCCCTTGTTGGTGGTGTCACTGATTTCAAGGTGGAGAAGGAATCTTTGTTAGTGGTGTCGTGAAGATCTACATGAAGCGAGAGGATTCAGACCGTCGGCTTTCTTCCCTGTACCATGAGGCGGATCTCGAGGGCGAGATCCATTGTTAGTGGTGTCGAATTGTAGCACCCCGGGTAAAACCACTATTAGAAAATCGCTTGTTGTTTTATGTTTGTGCATCATCATTATATCATCATGCATATTTTTTTTTACTAAAACTATTTCGCAAAAGACTATGTTGTTTTCTAAATTAGACCTCCTTTAATTTCAAATCAAAACTCTCGATCTGTCTGGATCTTGTATTTATCTTAAAACTATTTACAAATTTTTTTTAAAACAAAATGATTTAAATTAAAACTATTTTGTATCGGGGAGGCAGTCCAGTCGGCCGGCCCAAAAGCCTAACCGTCCAGACCACCTACTACCCAAAATAAACCCTAAACCTACCCAGACCAAACCCTAACCTACCTAACCCTAATCCCACTCAACTTCCACCCCGCCGCCACTCTCCCTGGCACCCGCACGCAAAGCACGCACGCACCCAGTACCCCACCACCCCGACCGGACCCCTGGCCATCCTGCGTATGATCGACGCGGTCAACGCAACCCTGATCCCCGCCCTCTCTCTGGTAACGCTTTCCCCGCGGGACCCACCAGCACCGCACCCCGCTCCCTAGGCCGCCCGCGACCCCTCCTTCCTTCCTCCTCTGCTCGCGAACCACCGCCTCCAGCTCCCGTTTCCCTACCTCCTCTCCCCTCGCCAGGCGCCGCCGCTCGCCACCACCCTCTCCCCTGAGCGCCGCCCTCTTCCTTGCCGAGCCCTAGGCTCCGCCGCCCTGCACCGTGGGCGCCCCTCCCCCGCCGCCAACCACCGCGAGCCCCCGTCTCCCTTACGTCTCGCGAATCGCTGCCTCCCTCTGCTTCATCCAGTGCAGCGTCGCCGCCCACCTCTTCCTCCCCGACAACCGCCACCGACCTCTCCCGCTCGCGCCTCCTCCCTGGAGCTCCTTCGTTCCGCCGCCAGGAGCCCTGCCTCGTCGGCCCGTCCCCGAGCCGCTGCAGGCTAGGCGCCGCCCCGGGCCTGCTCCTCGCCGCTACCGGCCTCCCTCTCTGCCACCACCAGGGACGCGGCCCTCTCTTTCTCCCGCAGCTGCGCCCTCCGGCGCCACCTCGCAGTGCGTCGCCAGGCCCCAGCTCGCGAGCCCTGCCGGCCTCTGTTCTGCCTCCACCGGGTCGGGCTCTAAGATCCTCTGCCCCGCGAGGTTCTGTCGATGTCGCGCCACCAGCGGGCATGCGCCCTATGCTCCTCTCCCGGCTCTCCTCCATGGATGCCGATGCCCGCCTTCCTGTTCCGTCCAGCGACACCATCGTCGTTCTTTGTCGTTTCTATGAGCTCCGCACTGCTCCTCTGGGGTCTCAAGCTCGCCTCCACCCCTGTTCGCTGGCCTCGCCGCGTCCTCACCATCTCCCTGTAGTTGCGGTGTCGAGCACGTGTTTGAGCGTTGGTCTGAAAGGGGTCACCCCTCCTTGGAGTAATTTGAAGCTAGTGGCCCTCAAGTTGCTTGGTTGCTGCTTGTCTCCTCACGATGGCAAGGATGGTATGGTGTTGCAGCTTTGAAGGCCCCTCGAGGATGGTGTAGTATGACAATTTTGGATCCTGTGCGGGAAAGGTCGTGATGTTGCGGCGTCAATCATGTGAATAAGATGGTGTCATCTAGAGATCCCGACATCGATCCAAAATCATCACGACACTCGAAGTCGTAACCTGAAGGTCGTGGATATGGACATGAAGCTGGAATGCCAAGTACTTCTTCCAGGATCCGTTGGTCGACACCCCGAAGACCGACCCCGGCGAGACCGAACCCCGAACCACATCGAACAAGATCTCCGAAGTCCAATGTGTGACCCCGATCCGAGCCCCTATTTTATAAATGCCATCTATATAAATTATTGCATATTAAATTGCCATGCTTGCATACATATTGTCATGTGGTTTGGGGGCCTTATGCCGATTCACCATATAATTAAATATGGAGACCATATACGGGCTATTCTAGTCTTAGTTTGTCTCCATTTAAATCTGTGTAGCGAACCGATGCTATGTTTTGACATGTTAATACCACATTTAAAATGCGGGGTATCTAAACAACTAGAACCATATATTTAATTTTCGGGACCCCCGGTTCCGCTTAATATTGCCTAATTGCATCGTACCTTGCCATGTCATACATCATACATGCATCATGCCCGATCTTCTGCCGTAGTATTAAATAGTGCATCCGGTGTTTCTTCTAGTGCTTTGCTTCTTCACGGATTAGGCCGATGAGTTGATGCGAGTGTCGACCCAATCTTCGGATGAACCTTCGGCAATGTTTTCAGGCGAGCATTCTCTCCCTTTCTACCTATCTTACTTTTATAGTATTTATTCCCTCCTGATGATCAATTGCTATATGTGTTGCGATGCTCTAGTTTTCGTACCCGTGATATCCCGTGCAGCCTTATATTGCCTTGGACACATCCTATTACCTGTTGTATGGTAGATAGTTGGACTTGCGTGTCGTAGTCGCTTGCTCAAGTGCTGTTGCGTGTCGTCCAGTACCACAGTTGTTGGAGTATTGTCGCATGTTTAATGTTGGAGATGATAATGGCTTTAATTATTGTTTAATAACTAAAATTGAACGTAGGTAAATGCAGAGGCACCGGTGGGTAATAGATGTTATTTGGATTTTAACCTCTCACTGGTGTCCCGTAGGACCCCGAGTTCTTGACGCCTGTTCCGAGATCGAGCGCGCTAACCACAGGTGGGGTGTATGGGCACCCCCATCGATTAGTACCTGATTTCAAAGTATTATACTGGGGGCCACAATTAGTTTGGGGCTTTATTACTATCCTATACTTATGCCATGCTTTACTGCTTAATTTAAAATTGTGCGAAGTACTGCACATGTACTGTTTTGGAAGCGGAGTGTTTTCGCGGTATCGACAAGCCCAGTCACATTTTCGGGTTCCCAGTCATTTACAGCCACTGACGCAAACCCTGAGTCCGTCTCGGAGACCGGCCGACTTCGTTGCGGGTAGCTTAGTGGGGTGGCCCCCATGTACTTGCTTTGGGTCTGGGAAACGTCATGACTTAGGCCCCGCCGACATACCGATGGGTGTATGTTAACTGATCTGGCAAAAATGGTCGAAGTGCGTGTGGATACTTTGGTGCACTCCTGCAGGGTTAAATCTTTTCTAAAAGCCACGGCTATGGACGACTTGGAGCACAGTTCTCGATCATAGACAACTATAACTAAAGTTTACTGTTATAATTTGACTTGTACCCGATATGACTAGTAATCAGCTTCACTACAACGGAATGGCTAAATAAAAGTACCAACAACTGCTGGGTTTGGGATCTCTCATGCTAATTGTATCTGACTAGTAAGTGTTGCAACTACAATGGAATGGTTAACTAAAACTGCCCACTGCTTATTATATCAGGATGATTATCTATACCGGACTAGTAATGGCTGCAACGATAACTGAATGAATAAAACTGCCAACTGTGTGAGTTCCTCGGTTGACTTCCTCGTTTGGTCTCGAGGGGGAAATACCAGGATGGGTATGTTTGGTGGTAGTATCAGGTTGGTTCCGAATAGGTCTTTCTTACCCCTCTCTGATAGCCGCTAGTTGTATCGAGTCTCTATAGGTTGTTTAGTGCATGTCGCGCTGCCTCTTCAGTCCACCACACCTATGTAGGCGAGGACCGCCGAATTCTAGCCTCGCCGTGTACTGGCCTCAGTACTGACCGCTCTCTCTTTTTCCTTTGCCCTTTGTCGGCATCCCTTTTGTTTAAGCAGGTTTTGAGATCGACGTCGTTAGCAGGGTTACCCTTCCGGCTTGGTCTGAGCAGGGTTATGGACTCCATTGGTTATTCTTCAGGGCTCTTAGCTCAATTTGCATCTTGTTCGTACTCGGACGCTGTATTGTTTTCAAGGTAATTTGGATCTTTGTACGGTATATCTGTATTCTTGACTCATTGAGTCGCCGTTGTATATATCTGTTATGTGGGTTCCATCGTGGACTATTGTGTAATGATATTACTTCGTTTTCCACCCGCACGAAAGTGCCTGGTGGGCACCTTTGAATCGTTTCTATGCGGGTTTGGCGGGTTTCGCTAAAACTTGCATAGGGCCGATTCCGAGGGTGTTTCAACTGTGAGCTAGAGGAAGCGAACAAAGAGCTCAACCTTAGAGAAATTAAGTGCAGAGATGCAGGATATGCCGATTAGAAGTCCCCTCTCCATGCTCCATCTCGTTCCCTCTCGCCCCGTTCAGCACACCCCCGCCTCCACAATCTAGCATAAATAGGCACGCTCAGATCTTGAATTGAGACGAATGGGAGAGGAATTAGGTTTCAAATGGCACTCACCACCTTTGCTGTCGAACGAAAGCGCCACCGCCTAAAAGAATTGCCCTACCGCCGCCACCGGTGCCGAGAACGATGGGTGAGGTCCGCCGCCGATGTCGGGGAAGCTACAGTCACTGTGACGCGCGCTCTCAGTCGGAAGCGGTTGGTTTGACTAGCTTGACTGGCTGTCCCAACCGACCGGTTTGGCTTAACCCTAATCTTGGAACAAAGTTAAATGTGTCCTTAATGACCGTTTTATGGCATGTGTGGCCCTATGCTGCTAGCTGCCTCACAAGCGTCGCATGCGAGCTATTCTTTGCAACGATGTCGAGTTCCTTCCAATTCCGCGTAAAGACGTCGCATGGGAGCTACCACATGATCTTTGTGGATCCGGGTCAACCACATCATCTTTGTAATGTTTCCAAGGCTCTTTACGGTCTAATGCAGGAGCCCCGTGCTTGGAAAGCTCGTCTTGGTACTACCCTTCGCACTTATGGCTTTGTGCCTTCTACAGCTGACACGTCCCTATTCATACTTCAACAACCTGAGCTCACGATATATCTGTTAGTGTACGTTGATGACATTATTCTTGTGAGTTCTTCTATGGCTGCTGCTGATCGTCTCATATAGCAGCTGCGTTCAGATTTTGCGGTCAAAGATTTGGGCTCCTTGCACTTTTTCCTCGGTCTGGATGTCTCCATAGTTGCTCAGGGTGTTTCTCTCACTCAAAATAAGTATTCTCTCGACCTTCTTCGACGTGCTGGTATGCTCAAGTGCAAGCCCTCTCATACACCCATGACTGTGACGGACAAGCTCACCTCCACCGATGGTACTCCTCGTATACTTGAGGAGACCACTACTTATCGCAGTGTCGTTGGCGGTCTTCAGTACCTTCTCATTACTCGACCAGATTTGTCCTTTGCCGTCAACAAGGTTTGCCAATTCCTTTAGGCCCCTCGCAGCGTTCACTAGGCAGCAGTCAAGAGGATTCTTCATTATGTCAGTCTTCCTGTATCTCATGGGCTACATTTTCGCTCCACTACCTCTGCCCCTTGCTGTCTGCTTTTTCTAATGCTGATTGGGCTGGCAGTTCTGATGACAGGCGATCCATGGGGGGATATGCCATCTTATATGGTTCTAATTTGATCGCATTGAGTGCTCGTAAGCAAGCCATAGTGTCCCGTTCAAGTACAGAATTCGAATATAAGGCTCTTGCAAATGCTACTGCCGAGCTTATTTGGGTAGAGTCGTTACTAAAGGAATTGGGGATTAAACAGGAGCCCCTCCTGTTCTTTGGTGTGATAACATTGGAGCTACATACCTATCCTCAAATCCAGTCTTCCATGCTCGGACAAAGCACATCAAAATTGACTATCATTTTGTCAGGGAGCGAGTGGCTCAGAATCTTCTTCATATTAGATTTGTCTCTTCTAGAGATCAGTTAGCTCACATCTTTACCAAACCGTTGTTGTTGCCATTATTTGAGGCATGTTGGCGCAATCTCAACCTTCTAGACACAGTTAATATTGAGGGAAGGTGTTAGAAATATTGTAACGTAGTTGTTTAGGACTCTAATCCTAACCTACTCTGACTTGTAACCGACATGTAAATCTTCTATATAAATAGAGCCCTCTAGGCTACGTGCAATATATTTCATCCAATTATTGTTCCTTACATAGCAGTACGCCGCACCGCTATCATCGGCAGTAAAAAAGTCATAGTGAAAATAAATCCGTGTTCCCTTGCCATCGCGTGCGTCTCTGAAGGTAGCGTGGTAGCGATCTAGGAATAACTCGTGGTTGCCACCAATGTCGTCCCCGCTCACCTTGCTCCAGGCGGCCTGACCGCCGTCATCTTTCCCTGGTCCGGACCTAGACGATAACTCAAATATGTCGAAGCCCTCCGGCTTCCACGACTTCACAAATGTTCTAACCAAAACCATCTCGCTCGGCAATGCAACAAGCCAGAGGTAGGAGTAGTGGAATTCACCTGGAGTAAAACCCAGGTTAGTATACTTGGAGGCAACGTACGACGTTCAGGGGCGGAACAAAAAACAAATTAGAGTGGGGGCAAAACCATTGGAGTGGGGGCACATCTTGCTTAAATCTAACAAATTTTGGTAACTTTCTTTAAAATTTCGAAGAAAATCTCATGGAATTTGAAACTTGAGTGGGGGCATTGGCCCTCACTAGCCTCTATTTGGGTCCGCCCCTGACGATGTTCCGGGTGGCACGTCGATCTGGTAGCTAAGATGGAGTGTCGTGGCATCGAACTCCAAGGTGACGCCATTATCGTCCAAGGCGAGCATCTTGCCCGCGAAGTAGGTGAAGCTAAAAATATCATAGTTAGGATTAGCTATATTGGTCTAGGCCGGGTCTTCTGGGCAGCAGAAAACCATCCTCGTGTGTCCATGGACCATATGATACATCATGAACAGAGCTGGCCCATAGGGCGGGGCAGAGGGGCGCTCGCCCTGGGCCCCAAGGAGTTAGGGGCCGCTGTCTAAGATTTATATGTGTATCTATATTTGTATTTTACTCTTCAGATCCAACATGGTGAAATATTTTAGAAAATATAGATGGTCCAAGTTTAAGTTGACTATGTCTCTACTCTGACTTCTCTTTTTTGGAAATAATCCAAAATTTTGTATATAAAATAGGAAAGGGCAGGTTTCTATTTTAGAAATCCATAGATATACATCATTCAGTTTTGATTGTGAGAAACAGCATCAACATCACTCTAGCAAATACTCTAGTATTTTGAATATTTTTCTCAATGCCACCATTTTTGTAGCCTCGCCAAATGTACTGAATAATACAAGACCTCATGTGTCTCTTAAAAGTTGCGAGTATTCGTTAGTGGATGCTAACTACACAATCTCGTAACTATATCATTCTGCCAACATGTCTTTTTCGATTCCTAAAGGTTCTACTTGTCCCTATTATCCATGTTATAGACACTATTTATCCTCTTATTAATTCCGTGTCTAATATGTGTACTCTTCTACTCATTATTTTGGACATGCATATGAATCTATTAGTTTCATAATTTTGTTCTGTGATTAATTCTGGAGGTACATATGTATATACACATGTACACTAGAAGAAATTGATAGAAATAAGTATCATGGTAAATAGTTTGCTTGATCAATAGAAATGAGTAGTTTCAAATGTCTCCACGGAGATTCCAAAGATCATGGATCTATCAAATGTATGAATTATATAATTATTTAGAGACCTAATAATGCTAGTTATGCTTAATACTAATTTTAGCATAATACTAAAGATATATTTAAGCATTTTTTTTAAATAGGGGGGCCATTGCCCCCCTCCACTTGACTCAGTGAAACTTTGCCACTTTAAACTATGGGATTTTGGTGTCGTGTTGCTCTAGGGCCCCCAAAATCTATGGACTGGCCCTGATCTTGATCACCATGCTGTCCGTGCTGTAGGGTTCGCAGCATAGAAAACAAAAAATTTCCTACGATGTGAACTATATACCAAGATCTATCTACTAGATACAAACAATGGGCGGATGTATATCCGTAGAGAACATACCCTTGAAGACCGACAAAGCTTAACGAGTTCAACTCGTGGTTGATGTAGATGATCTCTTGCCGATCTCAAGATCGAGAGGAAGTCCTAGCGCCGCAAATCAGCAGCGCATCCGTGCTCGCACACACGTTCGAGGCACCGAGCAACCTCCGCCTCCTCGCTCCAGCGATGCAGCGGAAGCATAACTCTTTCTTGCCAAATAGCCACCGGGAACATGTATCTCGCTAGTCCGAGACCATGGGGAATAAATTCTAGAGGGGGAGAGAGATCCTTCACGAGGAGGTGTCAGAGACAAGTGAGGAGGGGGGCTCCTTTTATAGGAGGAGGGGGAACCCCAAGGGGGTGGCCGGCGCATGGGGCTGCCCCCTTGCCCTCCCCTCTTCATGTGGGTGGACACTCCACTCACAAATCTCCTTTAAATTCCCTCCACTCAAAAGTCCACTCAAATTCCCATTAAATTTCCACCAAATTTAATGCAAAATCTCATTAAATAAAACTCTTTTATTTTATTCAGAATTTTGTCAATTACTTTAATGACAAACATTCACAAATAACCCCTTGCTAGAATTATATTTCACATGCATAACCACTTTATGCAATTTCACCCGAAAACCTGTTTCGGTATCTAGTGAAATAAATTCCTGCGCTTGTTCATTCTTTCGGCATGAAACATTTGCTCCAATTGGATGTCGGTGTCTCTTAAGTGTGTCACCCTACGGTTCGTGAATAATGCGGACATGATCGAGACCCCTCTCGGATCAATAATCAGAAGAGGGATCTGGAGACCCATACCGACTCCCACACATTCAACGATGACTTTCTTGTGATCGTCGGAACCTTTTACGCTAGTATCTTAATCCCTTTGTTTCACGATATATTACATGTCCGAGATTCGATCATCGGTATCTCCATACCTAGTTTGATCTCGCAATTCGACATGCACTCTTTTCTCTTTCTGTGATATAACATTCTAGTGATCAAATCACTTGCTTGCAAGCTAATCAATGTGATATCACCGAGAGGGCCCAGAGTATATCTATCCGTCATCGGATGAACAAATTCCACTCGATCCATGAGCCTCAACATAACACTTTATTAGTTCTGAATCCATCTTTATAATCACCCTGTTACGGTGGGACGTTTGATGTTATCAAGAAACTCTTCCGGTGTTAGTGATTGACATGATCTCATGGTCTAAGGATTAGGATCACTTCGTAAGTTGTTATAGCAATATAAACTCAATGACTTTGATCGTAATGCTATACTTCAGATGAATGTTCATCACACCATTACACTAATGTTGTGATCCCGTTATTAACAACATCCAGTGTCCATGATCAGGAAACCTTGATCATCTTGTTAATCAACGAGCTAGTTTATGAGAGAGGAATAACTAGGAACTTTCTGTTTGTTTATTAAACACACATGTATTAACGTTTCCATATTAATACAATTATAGCATGCAAAATAAACATATATCATATACTTGGAATACACATAATAAACACTTTATTATTGCCTCTCAGGGCATATTCCCTTCACGTGCTTGCCGCCGGAGTACCGTCCGGGGGACATGGATGGCGAAGTTGAAGACATCCGAGAACTGGGGGTAGGTCTCACAGAGCCAATGTAAGGACGATCGAAACTCGATCTTCAGCTTGTATACCGCCGGCACCAGTCATCTTTGGACGCACTGTCGTTGTCATTCTCGTTGTCGTCGGTAACAGGAACTTCTTCGTTGTCAGACTCAAAGGCATGCTCATATCCATGATGCGACGTTGCTATCATGGACGGCGTTGAGCTTGGGCAGCGCAGCCGTGGCACCCGTGGGCAGGTTCTTGAGGTGGCAAGCACTAGTACACGGTATGTCTTTAGGGGCACTTTGGCTAGGGGTATTTCTCAAAATGCTTCTAAATGTGTCAGTTAGGGACATTTTGTCAAGTGCCTCTAAAAATAGTACCTTTAGAGGCATTTCATCAAAGTGCCCCTAAAGATACTAACTTTAGAGGCATTTTGCCAAGTATCCCTAAAGATACTATCTTTAGAGACATTTCTATTAAAGTGCCCCTAAAGATACTAACTTTAGAGGAATTTTGCTAAGTGCCTCTAAAATATAGTACCTTTAGAGTCATTTTTATTAAAGTGCCCCTAAAGATACTATCTTTTAAAATATTTTGCCAAGTGCCCCTAAATTATAGTACCTTTGGAGGCATTGTGCCAAGTGCCCCAAAAATATTATTCTTTTGAGACATTTGGAGTCTCCAAGGCTGCCTACCGTCGTATTATTCTTTGCTCTGTGGACAGATTATGTCTACCGTCAAGGGAAACATAATTATAAAATTTTACATCACATTTTATTCAATTACAAACAATTTTAGATATCTCATAACATTATTATTATTACCTGGATATTTTTTATCCCATGACAATATTTATTTTACACGGTGAACATTTATTCGAACCATATTAAAAGAAAATGTCTCGACAAACATGTTTTTTGACCCAAAAACAACTTTTTTGAAAGCAAGGAATATTTTTCTTGAATCTATGAACTTTTTAAGCCTTAAACAATTTTTTAACCCGATGAATCGACGGCCCGACCCACTAGTGGGCACAGGTGATGCAAAGGGCGCCACAATAAAAGAAGTCAAATATATGGCTCGTTTTTTTAATATATGGTGAGGTTGTTAATGTTTCACAACCTATAACATCCCAACATTATAACCTAAAAATAAGCTGGATCCAGATGTGTGCATTGCATTCATGCATAGAAAATCTGAATAATTTTCGCGCTTTTGAACAAAACTTGTCAAAGTAAGTGAAGCTTCTCTTAACTTGATTGAATTGAAGTAGATCATCAAGTTAACTGTCACATCCCAAGATTTTTCAAATCTTGTAATGTGAAATATAAAAAAATAAAATAAATTATTGTTGAATTTTAGGGTGAAAAGAAACGTTTTGTTTCTAATTGGAAACTTAAAAACCCATCTTGAACAAACTTGGCTAATGTTTGAATCCAACTAAATTCAAATCAAAAGAAATGCAATCCTCATAAAATGCATCTATAAATTTAAATACTTGGAAAATGAAACCAAACCCTAAACCCTAAATGGAAGAAAATCATTTCCAAGTTATCTCCAAGCCTATGGATTTGATCCATATAAAAACTTGTCAAAAAACATTTAAAAATGATCAATAATGACAAATAGAAATATTATAAAGCCATAGAAATTGGTTTCACTTAAATTGGAGCCATAAATAAAATCTTATGAATATAATAAGATAAGGAAATTAAATTTCCAAAGCTAATAAAGAACCTATCTATAAATCCATACCAAATGGTGAGAAAATAATCTTAAATGGAATTAAAAGGATAAACAAATATTAAACAAGATTTTACAAATTGGAATCACCAAGTTTGGATCTCTAAATAAAAAGATATGGATTTTATAAGATGAAGAAAGAAATATTAAATAAATAATATTTAAAGACCAAATCAAAACTTGGCTCAATCCATTAAGCAAATGGAATAAATAGAATCAAAATCCAAATAAAATGAAAGGATAAAGAATTTCCAAAATAAAATAAAATGGCATTAACCATTCTATCACTATTTTAATAAAGACAAATCTATAATAAGAATAATTATATAATTCTTGAGAAAATAGTATTTTCGAATTTACCCAAGTGAAATAAAAGGTGTTTAATTCAACTTAATTAAGATTAAAGAAATCTTCCAAATAAAATTTATGGATTAAAAACTATATTTAATTCAATTGTAATTAAACAAAAAACCAACTCAAATGATTTATGAATCATATTAAATACCTTCTAAATAATTCAAGATGAATTATTTTGACACCCTATTAAATGAATAAAAACCTAGTGAAAGGATTTGGAAAGTTTAAGAATTTAAATGGAGATTTAAAAATATTATTAAATCTTATCTAATTAAAACTAGAGCCTATTTTTGAATAATTAAAAGACTTAAAAAGAATAAATAAATTATTCCAAAAATGATATCAGAATGTTTTATTAATCAGTATTTAAACATACATAAATTTTGGCAAAGGTTTGAATCTAAATGAGTGTTTGAATTACTTATTCAAAATCAAAACAGAATTGAAGAAATAGAAAAAGAAAAACAAACAAAACAAAAAAAATGAATCTGGTCGACCCAACCCAGCTAGCCCACTAAAGCCCATCAGCAGCCCACCTCTCCCTCTCACCGAGCGAACCGTTATTCACTCAGACACTCACCCGCAGCGTCGCTGACAGATGGACCCCATCTCCCCACTCACTCTTTCGCTGACGCCGGACACCACTGCCACCTCACCTTCTTCCTCCCCGCGGTGACCACGCCCCCTCTTTCCTCGCCGGCCGTTCTGTCGCCGTTTCCTCGCATTAATACGCAGTAACCACGCCATTAACCGCCCCTGCGACCACGCCTTCTTAATTGCCAGCCTTTCCTCTCTCTTTCCCCTCCGTCGCCTCACCCTAGCGCGCCCCCAGGCTGCTGAATTTCGCCCTTCACCGCCACTGACTCCGGCGAGCACCACCTCCGATTACGACCACACCTCACCGCCCCTTGCCCCCTTGACCACAGGGGCGTGTTCCCCAGACCCCTGCGCGTCTCCCAGTAGCCTCTGCTTGCTCGCGCTTGAACGACAGCATCGGCAAGGACAACCACAGAACACCATCGTCGACTACCACCACTCCGGCGAAGTCCTTGGTAAGAATCTGGCCGCGCCGCCCTCTCTCTTTGATGCTCCTGTGCTCCCTGCTTTCCCACGCGTCTAATAGCATCATCTTTTCCCTCTCCCGTGCTCTACAACGACGTCCCCGACGACGACCCCGCGCACCCGAGGCACAACACAACTCCGGTGAGCGATTAAGGCCATCCTCGTGCGCCCCCTTGCCAGCCAGTACCACCTTGAGCTTCCCCACGCCACGGTGAACCTGGTGAGCCACACCTTTCTCTCCCTCGCTTCCTGTAACAGCCGCAGCGTAGCACGCCGCGCCCACCGCCGCCGCCGGCCGCCCGTCTCTAGCAAGCGTGCTGTGCGCCGTGCGATTAAGATCCAGCGGATAGGATAGAAACTAGACGAAGGGGTAAGAAGCAGTCTGTGCCGCACGATCGTCATAAGATCCAACGCCTCACAAGCCGATCCGTGCGAACCGGTACCAGCTAGTAATATCACGCCACGTGGCCTCTGTTTGATTTAAAAACCAGAAACTTATCTAATTGATGTTCCAATTTGAATAATTCATAAATTTTAATCTACACGTCCAAATTTTGCAAATTTTATATCAATGGATTCAGCAATACAAGCCCTATCCAACCATGCACTTTGTTTAGTAAAAAGCTTCTGTTAAATTGTTTGTTTTTATAGAAACTTATGTATGCATGTTTAGGATATAAAATTTGTTCTAAACTGATTTTGGGTATAAAATCATTGGCAAATGGTGTGTTTTGAACCTACTGACCCTAGGAATCAATTGGTGGTTTCAAAAATGTATTTGGTGAAGCAAAATAATGAATATTTGATTTAAAACATTTATAGTCAGATAAAAATATGGTTTAATTATTAAAAATGGTTTTGGAAGAAAATCTTTGAGACATGTTTTGGAAATAAACTCTCTGACCCTAAACACAAGGTTATATGGTTTGAAAAAATATTTTGTGAAACCTATAGAATTTTGCCTTATTAAAAGCATTTCTTCACCACATAAAATAATAACTTGATCTAAAAATGGTTTATGAAGTAAAATCTTATACAAATGATTTTTCCACTTTATAAAATGACCATTAGGTGTTTTCAAATGTTTATGAACCATTAGAAACCACTTTTTCAAATAAAACAACCCTTTTGCATGCTTGCAAGCATTTTTTGTTTCTATTATTTTATGTGTCGAATTGCTTGAATGGTGGATTGAAATATTGTTTTCTTGATTGAATTGTAGTGATTTGAAGTGAGTGAACATTGCAAAGAACAAGGAGTGAACTTATACTCTCTACCAAAAGGCAAGTGATGCTTCATACTTTTGTCCCATTATTTTCACTATGCATTAGTGATATTTCTAAGTAGGACTTGCATGGAATTTTGCTAAGTGTAAACTATGCCATGGGAAATCCTAGTAGATGAAACCTTAGTAGAATTTTTCCTAAGTTAAGATTCCTACTACTATCATGCTTAGCTTAGCTAGTAGAAAACAAGGGTGGAATATATATCCATGCTATGGAAAATTTCTAAGTCTGAGGACTTGTGTTTTGTTTAATAAAACAACTAAGTTAATGAATCACCTGGGTGGAATGGAAGGAATGGTTTGTGTTGAGTGGTTACACAAGGCCATGGGACTGGTGAACCTTGTGTATCTCACTTGTGGATGGCCACCCAGGAACAAAGAGATTTGAGATGTCAAATGTTGAGAAGCTTCAAGTGGACAGGATCATATAGGTTGCAAGAACTTAGCCAAATGGACAGTTGGTGGTAGGGGAATGATAGGTTGGAACGCGTCCATTCTGGTCTAAGGGAAGGCTTCTGAAAGATCTTGTCTTGGTGAAACCAAGTCTTGTGGGGAAAGTGCACCACCTCTGCAGAGTGTAAAATCTAAGTACTTAGCCATGTCCCTGGCAAAGGACAATTTGAGCATCAAGACATGGAAGCTATCAAGAATCTCCTCATCCCAATTTCTAAGTTAAAAACTTGTGGTTGAACAAGGGTTGAAGGATCACCAATTTCTATTGGGAGATTCCTTGGGAAAGATTTTGTCAAGCAAAAACTTAGTGTTTTCAAATGACAAGAAAAATCTTTTTTGAGCAATGCAAGCCTAAGCTCCACTTAGCCAATTGCATATAGATGATAGACTCCACTATACTACCATAGTATCACTTACCAATACAATTCAAATGTATTGACCCTTGTGGATGTAACTTGTTATGTTGCAGGTTTGTTTGATATTAGTGAAATAGGATTACAAGTCTACAACCAACATGTCTGCCTGTGGCACTTTGAAGATGAAGGACCCCATGCTATTGCTATATTCTGCTGCATTGTAATGAGATAGCCAAATGAGCTATGTAAGATGTAATAAATTATTTTATTCCTGGTTATAAAGTTGTATTATGACCTTTGTTTCTTGATATTACATCTTAACTGTGGATGCTAGCTATTGATCCAGGGACTAGCATTGTAAACACAGGGATCCTTACCTTATTAAAGGTTGGGAACCTTACATTAACTGCGATAAGTTTCAATATAACCTTTGGTAAAACCTTGTTTGGGTAAACATGATTTGATCTAAGGATAGATCAGAAATAATAAAATGTTACTCATATTACATTATTTAAAGAATTAATATTTGATCCTTAAGGGATCCTATCATAATAGTCAGCCCAACAACTCATAAATGCCAAGATAAGATTATAACTAAAGTAATTTAAATGTGATGACTAATCCTGACCTATCTTATTCTTATCTATTCTTACTATGAGTATCATAGTAATACCTAACTTTAACTCTTTAATGAGTTTGAGTTGGAAAGAGACTAAGTCAAGATCATTCACCATATATCTCTCCTTCCATATCAAATTTTATGGAACTTATCTTAATATCTGTTGTTCATCAATCTTGAGTAATCAACCTTGATTCAAATTTTTTTTAACTATCAATACTTGATATTATCATAGCATATACTTAAATATTTTAAATAAGGCATAGTCCATGAATAACAACATTAATCCAATTTAAGATACTAAAAATATAATTCCAATACAGTAGTAAGGTTGTATTGATAAAGTCTTGATTAGCCAATTGGAAACTTAAGCAATAAATGATTAAAGGATTATATTGATCATGCCTTACTTACCAGGATGGTCTCCTTACATCTAGTATAAGTGATATTGGTGGGTAGAACATGATTGAAACCCTAGTAGAGATAAGTTAACCTAGAGTAGTCATTACAAGCCACATAAATATAATTTAGGGTTGGAGTGTGAGTTATTGGAGTAAAGTAAATATAGGATGATATTATTCAATTAAATCTAGTGTAGCATAGAGTTATGGAAGTAGTGTTACTCATCTTAAAGGATAGTCAACTTTAGAGAAAGGTAGTTGGATGCATACAACTATTAGAGATATATTAGTGATGAATGATTAAGGAAGATTATGAGTAGAGTTTGAAGGAACTCCTTGTTGGATGGCAGGCTATCAACAGTAGAGTAGTAGATACAACAAAGCAAGGATATGAGGAAGTTATGAAATACTTTAGGATCAAACTCATTGGATTAATCCATGAGTTTAGAAGAATAAAAGGTGAATAAGAACATTCTTGTGAAGTAAAGCTCATCATGCTAACTATAATGATGATAGGAAGAAGTATTATATCTAGGAAAGACATTCTTTAATTAAAGGTCAAGGATGGTGAATAATGGAAAGATAGACATTCTTATTTAACAACCAACTCGAAATCTTACCAAGTATAATGTCCAGTCAGGGAATTGATTCAACATCTTATGTTAATATCACTTTATAGAAATATTTTCCTGTAACAAATCACATAAGCACATCTCTGCCAATTCCAACCATTATAACTATATGTGCTTAAGTATATATTTATCAATTCCTTTCTATAAAAAATTATAAATATAACTTTCTAGTACTAAAGGTGATATCATCAAATACCCCAAACAGAAAACAAATATGCTTAGATATTAAATTTTTACTCACATCCATGGGTAAACATTCAGAATTGAAAACCCTAAACTTCTTTGTTTATCAAAATAGAATATGTACATTGAAATTTTCCAAATCAATGGAAGTAGTAATAACCATATTCATTTATTTTATATTTCATGCATCAAATAATGATATAGGATCATTATACATATAAAAATTTCTATTCAAACTATGAGCCAACTAGAGTTAAGTTTTATAAACAAATAAGAATATATCTCATTTAATAAATTCATGATTAAAAGTGGAAAGAAAAATAATAAGAAAAGCTTCTATAAAATATTAAGAGGGGTTATATAATAAAACAAATATAAAAATATTAAATAATAAAAGTTCACAAATGATACTAAATATATTTTAGTATTACTACAATTATCCAACAAATAAATTCTACAAATAAAAGTTCAAAGATAAATTTAATTCAAATCTGAAAAGGAATAAAAAACATTACCTGGCCGTGGCCCAACACCTCTGTACTTATCTGACGCCCCTATGCAGCCCACAAAAGACCAACAGCCAGCCCAACTCTTTCTCATCTGTGACTGATGAGTGGGGCCAGGGAAGGACTGCGGGTTAAGAGGAAAGAAATGCCAGGGTGTTATCTGCAAAACAGCACGTCGTCGTCATCCTCATGCACACAGACATCTCGCTGGAGGAGCTCGCCGCCGCCCGATGCCGTCATCGTCGTCCTTCCACCAAGATCGACGCCGTCGTCGCCAGGAGAGGATAAGGAGGCCACCGTGACGTCCCTGCTTGTCCTCGTCCTCAATTTCCCCCTCTGAAACCCTCTCTACCCCATTTTCCCAACGATGCCAAGAACCCTAACTCGAAGGTGAACCGGAGCTAGCGATTCCATGCTCGCCTCGGCCAGATAGGACCACGGTGGAGACCTCCGTGATCATCTCGTTCGATTGCCCCACCTTGCACCTGCGGAGGAGGCGTGAATCGACCCAATCGCACCCTCGGTTCTTGACGTTGTTTGTTGGAATCCTCGTCGGAGAGCTCGCCTCCGACCACGCCTGTCCTCGCCAACCACTCTATCGTCATCAGGGTAATCTTACGCATCTCTAGACACCATTCTCGCTTGCTGATTCGCACCGTAGACCCCATTTTGTTGAGCACCGCCGCTGGCCACCACAGAACCTCGTCGCCCGCGTATTTCCAGTAACCTTTAGGTAGCAGCGTTACCACCAATAGGTTCGCCTCAGTTCCCTCTATCCAGTAGCATCGACCTTGTCCACCGGAGCGCAATGGTTAGCCGCCGGCGACCATCCTCTGGTGGTGGTGGACAGGCTGATGTCAGCATGACATCATGCTTGCGTCACCCTAGCCACATCAACGTGTTTGAACTAGTCTTTGTCTCACGTGGAAAGTGACATGGCCTAGGGCCCATATGTCATTGACTGGGGGTAACCAGCCAGTCGATAACAAATGCATTTTCTTTAACCTGTACGCTGAGGTGGCCACTGGCCCACTGATCAGTGACTCAAGCTAGGTGTTGGTGCGGTGTAAAAAGTTAATTCCTATTTAAGAAAATAACTAAAATGTTATAAGCTCAATTATTAATATTCTAGAAATTAAATAAATGGTTAAATCTTGTTTAAGTAATAACTTTTGATTTATAATTCAGAAAAATGTGTATAATATATGAAAATTTGAAGAAAAATAAAATCTAAAACTTAAAATTATTATCAAATATTAATATAATGATTATTTAAATAAATATTATTTAATAAAGGTTTTATAAGTAATAAAACTTTGACAATTCAAATTTTAATAATGGTAAGTGTTAAAAATACAAATAGAATACCAAAAATCTTAGAAAATAAGAATTATAATTTAAAATTATAATCATATATTATAATTCAACTTAATTAAGTATTTGTTATTTATTAAGTATTTATTAAGTAATAAATCTTATAAAAATCATATCTTATTATTTATAAATCACAAAAATAAATGTAATATACCAAAATTCTCACAAAAATAATATCTACATGTTAAAATCTAATATTCCACTTTTGAGTTAAATAAAAATTGAAATATTTTAATAACTCAAATTTAAACTTATTTACTTAATTAATAATTAATATAAGGATAAATAAAATTCGTTAATATTCCTAAAATGAGTCAATTAAGTCTAATAAATAGTATTAATTTTAAATGTTAATAATATGAAGCCATAATGTTTTAAAACATTATTAATACCTTTTTATTAAATTATCTTCAACCTTAAGTGAAGATTATATTCTAAAAGGATTCCTATTCATAATAAAAAACCTTAAAGAATAATTTGTAAATAAATTAAATCCTTTCTATCTACTTTAACCACCAGATTACCAAAAACTACCACCACACTATAATAAATCCATAAGTAGTTAAGTAATATTATATTTTGGTTTATAAACTATAACCACTCATCTATAAAAGGTAAATGATACTACTCCATTATAAAATCAAGAAACCACTACACCAAGTAAAAGAATAACCATTCTTAAGTAACCGTAAGGAAACATTACCAGGTACACAAGATACAAATATCATAAGCATTATACTTTCAAACTACCCTTGTAAAGTTAACTTTAGTCTACAAGAATCTAAATATAACACTATGAGCATTATTATATGTTTTATAGTTAACTTTGGTCTAAACTAGTTAAGTTATAAAGCATCTCAAGCCAAAACTATTCAAGAAAACACAAATGACATCGAACACAAGTAACTAACTACAAAGATTGTTTAAACCTTAGAAAAGGAATCCATTCTTCAAAAGTTATTCATTTTTCCACTTTAGACAATATATGACAAATAATCAAGATCACATTACTTCATACTTCACTCGTATACCTAGGAGCAATAAGACTTAAGCTATTTATAAGTGACTCTACTTATAAAGTAAAGTTTGGAGATAAACTGTTAAAGTGTAAATAATTTTGAATAACATTTCATAGATATATACTTTATTGCTGCATAAATATGTGTTGTTCACACACACTCACAAGCCCTAATAAGAATCACAAGTGTAAAACTTATCTAAAAGGACAACACATTTTAAAGTAACCATTTCCAGTATCCAAACCCTAGAACAACGTTATCCCCGAGATTCACGTTTATAAAAGTGCATCACCTTACTTATGCATAGAGCATATTGCTTCTTTAAACATTAGTCCTTACCGGACGAATGATGCTGGTTTCAGATTTTGGATGTTATATTATCTTGAAGACCGTGAGTGCATAATCTTGCAATCACAAAAGGCAAGTTCACACTTGCTCATGTCCTTTGTTTATTTTATGTAAAGTACTTTACAAATCCAGTGTTGTCCTCACCTGAATTTGAAAAAGGTCAGAAAACACTATTTTCAATAATATTGTGAACTATTGGTTACTAATCAAGGGTGATCAACTAATCTAATAAATCTGACAGTTGGAATACCACTGTTCAGAACTATACCACATAGGACTTAACAACCAATGTGGCCAGTGATTCTTGCGCCGTATATTACGCGTTGACCATGAGATTTGGAATGGGACGGAGAAGTCAGCTGTATCTTCTTCCTCTCGCATGAAGCCGGATGTGCAGGTCGTGGCTGTTATCATTGTAGCGTGCATATTAATTGGTAATTCGTAGAGGATATGCAGCATATGGGTGGGAACCCTCAACGTCCCACGATAGTTCTGACATCTAACGGTTTATACAAACCATTGCCGTAATTCTTTATGTGGGCATGGTGTACACCAAGGAGGCATGCGAGGTCGCGAAGGGGCAGTGATTGGCTTGGATCATCTTCTGGGCCCCACATCATGGAATTGTGGACGGAAATAAGCTGCCCGGTTGTGCGACGAAGAGTTGATCTCTCATGGGTAAAGTAACGCAGCTCTGCAGAGTGTAAGAACTGTAACTTGTTACTCCCTGTTCCGGGAAGGAGATGCGAACACGGCAGGAAAGGAACTCCATGAAAGTTCTAGTAAACCCGTGAAGGCTGACAGACATAGCTTTTCAAAATAAAAGCAACCTTTGAAGAAATGTTTATGAAATCTTGCATTGCCTACGACCTATGGTCTGTGGCTGTAGCTATAGTGCATCAAACACTTCTTTTCTAGTGAACTTGTTGAGTACGCTCGTACTCAAAGTATCTTCTTAACCCTTGCTAGATTCTGAAGCCGGAATTGACAACATCCACATCAAGTTATGCTCCAGGACTTATCATCTAAAGCTAAAGCTCTTCAATGAAGACAAGGAAGTCAACATATACCTCAACTCAAGTGAAGACGAAGTTACTGATTAGATAGGAATATAATCTCTAGCCAAAGAACCTAATTATGTAGTGTATTGCAATAGCAGCAATGCCAATCTCTTAGTTGAAATACTCGTCTTAATAGTATAATAATTCTTGCGTTGTTTGTCTTTGATTCTTCTCCGTAAGAAGTTCTTTCTCTCTCTTTAACCTAGAGTGTTCTCTGGATCTTGTGTAAAGAGTGAGTTGTAAAATTTCGGCGTGTATTGGACCCGCTGTGTTTTTGTTGTGCCATTCTGAGGGATGTAACACTAGTGAATGGCGTTTCATTGGTGTTATGTCAATGACTATATTATACTACATCATGCAGTGGCATGCTGGGTCACCGCAGTTGGTATCAGAGCATATGCTTTGACCTTAGGTTGGAACCTATTAAATGGGTAGAACCTGTAGGACACATCCTAGCAATAATAAAGAGTTCTCTAGTGATATGAGGGATATTCACTTGAGAATAATCCTGTTATGTTACTAGTGCGATAATTCTTTAGTATGATTGAAATTCGATCATTACCCAAGAGTTTTAACTCTATGTGACTCGTGATAATTTATTATCTACAGTACCACATGGCACCTCGATATCCACCCCGGAATGTTCAAGTGGTGAACATGACGTTGGATGACTATGGAGGGGATTGGACAGATAATCTCCGACAACTTCTATGGAGTTTGGAATGTAAATCGAGACTTTTGGTCAAGATTTATAGTTACTATGATGGGCAGGTATTAGCTAAATACCGTGTCATGATCATGCTACCCAAGAAGTTAGGACTTAAGGGAGAAATGCCATCAGGAGAGGCAAGGTGTATGGCATCTGCATATCAGATTGCCGTAGCAGCAGCCATAACCATGATCCGAGAACAGAAATACCAAGCTCTAGAAGGTATTACTCATACCATTATACCACATGAAACCTCAAACCCAGAGAATGAGTTAGATCACTCTACCCTAGTCCAAGCTGAACCTACTCTATCCATAGAGTATATGGATCGTTATCGGTCTTTGCTAAACACTTATCATAATACTCAACAAGTTTTAGTTCAGGAGCTGGATACGTTCATTGAGGATTTTACTGATCCTGATAAAGCAATGGCACATAGCAAGAAGTTAGATAAAGAAGCTAGGCATCCCAAATACATACCTTCAGGAGAAGTGTTTGAGGAAACTGAATTTGATGATCCAAACTCGGAAAATTATGCCTACTACCAAAATGACTTCAAGCCACCTGAAGACCTATGGACCAAATATAACTCCGAACAACAGGAATGGAATAAAGTTATTCCAAATAACCCTGAGCCAAAAAAGTATGGATGGGAAGTAGAATCTCAAGGTGGAAGCATAGAAAATCCTATACCTTGTGATACAGGTATTGAAGAAGAGACCAAATATAACCATAGAGAGCCTTATGTACCATATGGGGGTGATACTAATCCAATCGACTTAGAAGAGTGTTCCGATAACTACTACACCAATATATATGACTGGATCCAAGAAAAACCTAAGGAGACAACTTATTATGAGGAAGCGTTGCCGGACAATCAGGAATATCCTGTAGAGGATTACGCCAACTCTAGTCATTTTTCAATGACTAATCTTAGTCTCGATACTTCTAATCAAGAATACGCACCTCCTGGATTCTCTTATGCTCCAGAAGGCAGTCGTAGGACTTCACGTCATCATGGACGGAACTCCAGGAAGCACTAGAGGAACATGAAAGTAAGAAAGGAACGACATCCCAAGGGATGAGTGCTTGAATAATGTACACAGAGGGTAATGCGTATTGTAGTTTGAAAGGTTTGCTGAAATAAGTGAGGATATACTCACAAGAACAAGAAGTTCTTGTAAAATAGCTGTGTAGATAGGTGTGGAGCAAACTGTTGGAACATCTAGTATATTTGTAAATTATTTAAAACCCTATGTATAATACATGGTATATGTTTTGTTGTTTATCGACTTTTGGATTTTCTTGAATTTTCTTGATTGACTAGGTCTGTACATGAAGTTTAATTAGGTGTGCAAATGCATGATGTAACACCCAGTTATTACTTGATGTTATAGACCTAGATAGAAACGGGAATTCATGTAAGGGAGTGACGAGTTTTGAAGATCATAAGGAAGACTGACTTGAAGGATGAAGCATGATATAAGGAGTATCCACACCATTTGGAGGATAGATCAAACAGTAGACTATTCTTAGCCAGATTCAAGAAAGAAGTTTGGTGTAGAAAATTTATGAAGCAACAAGAAGAAATAAACTTAAGGTCCATTCAAAGTAGGTAGCATTGCTAATAAGATAATGAAAGAGTTGTACCAAGTTCATGGAAGTATCATGAAAAAGTACCAAGAAGATGCCTTGGAACCAAAAGGGTATTCAAGCTCTAACAATTCAGAGAGAATGCCAGTTGTATGTCGAAAACTGTAAGGTCATACCTACCACCCAGAATGATCCGTCGTTGGTATTTAATTCCTAGTCGGTATTCTGATCCACAGTTGGTATTTTGGTCGTAGATGGTATTTGGTT
Organism: Avena longiglumis; assembly: GCA_030063025.1. Classification (NCBI taxonomy): domain Eukaryota; kingdom Viridiplantae; phylum Streptophyta; class Magnoliopsida; order Poales; family Poaceae; genus Avena; species Avena longiglumis. The sequence goes on along the minus strand of CP125974.1, from coordinate 444,754,689 downwards.
AACATAGTTAACTAGATCTTCTTAAAAGTTGCATAAAGATCATAAAATTTGTCCTAAGTTAAGTAAGACCTAAGTAAGTATAAAATTTAAAGGAGATCGTCTTTCGAGATGCTTCGCAAAGTTAGACTTACCCCAGCGAAAATGTCCAATAGTAAGTACGACATATAGTGCTGAAAGATTTGCTTCGGAGATCCACAACTATGTGGATACACCGTATAATCTTTCATCAGACCCTAAACAGGTAAAGTATAAGCTGAACAGAGACCAACATTCTAGTTTAAGAACCAATGGTCTCTATGTATGTAGTTTGGAGACTATTAGTAAAACCTAAGGGGGAGAGTAGACATTAAGAATGATAGTTGAAAAGGTACTTTAGATGATAATAAAATATTATCTAAAGCTTTAGAAGGTATAAGCTTGAAGGTGATAAAAAGATAAATTTAACCGACTAATTCTAAAAGAAACAACTCTTAAGTAACCCTTAAGAAGTAATAGAGAACTCCTAATTGGACAAGTATTGAGAATAAGAAATTCCAATGGGTATGGACGAAATGAGCTCAAATACAATTTGGGAAGGAGTACCAGTATCAACTATACTATGACAGGAATAGAAATATAGTCTTTTGACCACAAACACGGGCATATAGAAACTTAAAACTTGTTTTAAGGAAACCCTCTAGACAGTAGTTACCGTAGTAATAAAGTTTGATGATTAAATAAAAAGAATTAGATTAGGATACCTAATCAGGTTATGGAATACTACAATTAATTCCATTTAAGGTCATCATGGAGTGGAAAAATATAGCAACCACTACAAGGCAATTCCTTACTCCAAAACGTGAGAGTTTGCGAACTTCGAGGACGAAGTTTATTTTAAGGGGGAGAGTCTGTAATATCCCAACATTAGAACCTAGAAAAAAGCTGAACCCGGATGTGTGCATTGAATTCATGCATAGAAAATCTGAATAATTTTCACGATTTTGAACAAAACTTGTCAAAGTGATTGAAGCTTCTCTTAACTTGATTGAATTGAAGTAGATCATGAAGTTAACTGCGATAAGTTTCAATATAACCTTTGCTAAAACCTTGTTTGGGTAAACATGATTTGATCTAAGGATAGATCAGAAATAATAAAATGTTACTCATATTACATTATTTAAAGAATTAATATTTGATCCTTAAGGGATCCTATCATAATAGTCAGCCCAACAACTCATAAATGCCAAGATAAGATTATAACTAAAGTAATCTAAATGTTATGACTAATCCTGACCTATCTTATTCTTATCTATTCTTACTATGAGTATCATAGTAATACCTAACTTTAACTCTTTAATGAGTTTGAGTTGGAAAGAGAATAAGTCAATATCATTCACCATATATCTCTCCTTCCATATCTGTTTTTATGGAACTTATCTTAATATCTGTTGTTCATCAATCTTGAGTAATCAACCATTGATTCACAAATTCTTTAACTATCAATACTTGATCTACTATTTGTTGATCTTATAATAGCATATACTTAAATCTTTTAAATAAGGCATAGTCCATGAATAACAGCATTAATCCAATTTAAGATACTAAAAATATAATTCCAATACAATAGTAAGGTTGTATTGATAAAGTCTTGATTAGCCAATTGGAAACTTAAGCAATAAATGATTAAAGGATTATATTGATCATGCCTTACTTACCAGGATGGTCTACTTACATCTAGTATAAGTGATATTGGTGGGTAGAACATGATTGAAATCCTAGTAGAGATAAGTTAACCTAGAGTAGTCATTACAAGCCACATAAATATAATTTAGGGTTGGAGTGTGAGTTATTGGAGTAAAGTAAATATAGGATGATATTATTCAATTAAAGCTAGTGTAGCATAGAGTTATGGAAGTAGTGTTACTCATCTTAAAGGATAGTCAACTTTAGAGAAAGGTAGTTGGATGCATACAACTATTAGAGATATATTAGTGATGAATGATTAAGGAAGATTATGAGTAGAGTTTGAAGGAACTCCTTGTTGGATGGAAGGCTATAAACAATAGAGTAGTAGATACAACCAAGGAAGGATATGAGGAAGTTATGAAATACTTTAGTATCAAACTCATTGGATTAATCCATGAGTTAGAATAATAAAAGGTGAATAAGAACATTCTTGTGAAGTAAAGCTCATCATGCTAACTATAATGATGATAGGAAGAAGTACTATATCTAGGAAAGGAATTCTTTAATTAAAGGTCAAGGATGGTGAAGAATGGAAAGATAGACATTCTTATTAAACAACCAACTCTAAATCTTACCAAGTATAATGTCTAGTCAGGGAATTGATTCAACATCTTATGTTAATATCACTTTATAGAAATATTTTCCTGTAACAAATCACATAAGCACATCTCTGCCAATTCCAATCATTATAACTATATGTGCTTAAGTATATCTTTATCAATTCCTTTCTATAAAACATTCTAAATATAACTTTCTAGTCCTAAAGGTGATATCATCAAATACCCCAAACAGAAAAAAAATGCTTAGATATTAAATTTTTACTCACATCCATAAAGGGATCTAAGTATATTAAAAACCCTAAACCCTAGGGTAAACATTCAGAATTCAAAACCCTGAACTTCTTTGTTTATCATAATAGAATATGTACATTGCCATTTTCCAAATCAATGGAAGTAGTAATAATCATATTCATTTATTTTATATTTCATGCATCAAATAATGATATAGGATCATTATACATATAAAAATTTCTATTCAAACTATGAGCCAACTAGAGTTAAGTTTTATAAACAAATAAGAATATATCATTTAATAAATTCACGATTAAAAGTGGAAAGAAAAATAATAAGAAAAGATTCTATAAAATATTAAGAGGGGTTATATAATAAAAGAAATATAAAAAGATTATATAATAAAAGGTCACAAATGATACTAAATATATTTTAGTATTACTACAATTATCCAGCAAATAAATTCTACAAAGAAAAGTTCAAAGATAAATTTAATTCAAATCTGAAAAGGAAAACAGAAAATAGAAAAAGAGAAAACAAATAAAAAACATGACCTGGCCATGGCCCAACACCTCTGTACTTATCTGACGCCCCTATGCAGCCCAACAGCCAGCCCAACTCTTTCTCATCTTTGACTGGCGAGTGGGGCCAGGGAAGGACTGCGGGTTGATAGGAAAGAAACGCCAGGGGGTTATCTGCAAAACAGCATGTCATCGTCATCCTCACGCACACAGACATCTCGCTGGAGGAGCTCGCCGCCGCCCGATGCCGTCATCGTCGTCCTTGCGCCAAGATCAACGCCGCCGTCGCCAGGAGAGGATAAAGACGTCCCTGCTCGTCCTCATCCTCAATTTACCCCTCTGAAACCCTCTCTAACCCATTTCCCCAACCATGCCGAGAACCCTAGCTCAGAGGTGAACCGGAGCCGGCGATTCTGTGCTCGCCTCGGCCATATAGGACCACGGTGGAGACCGTTGTGATCATCTCGTTCGATTGCCCCACCTTGCACCTGCAGAGGAGGCGTGAATCAACCCAATCGCACCCTCGGTTCTCGACGCTGTTCATTAGAATCCTTGTCGGAGAGCTCGCCTCCGACCACGCCTGTCCTCGCCAACCGCTCTATCGTCATCAGGGTAAGCTTACGCATCTATGGACACCATTCTCACTTGCTGATTCGCACCGTAGACCCCATTTCGTTGAGCACCGCCGCTAGCTGCCGCAGAAGCTCATCGCCGGCGTATTTCCAGTAACCTTTAGGTAGCAGCGTTACCACCAATAGGTTCGCCTCGGTTCCCTCTATCTAGTAGCATCGACCTTGTCCACCGGAGCACAGTGGTTCGCCGCCGGTGACCATCCTCTGGTGGTGGAGGCCAGGATGATTTCAGCATGACATCATGCTTGCGTCACACTAGCCATGTCAACGTGTTTGAACTGGTCTTTGTCTCACGTGGCAAGTGACATGGCCTAGTGTCAACACCCGGATTTTTCAATCCTAGATGCCTGTTATGCCATACATCGCAATCCCAGGATTACCATTTTTGCGAGACATAACAGAATTGGATACCATAGTACTTCATCCATTACAAATGATACATAAGTTCTTACACAAATAGGGATCTCATGATCCAGTTCTTAATACAACATCAAGCAGCGGAATACGTAATAATAACGGTAGCGTAGGCGAAGCTCCATCTTCGGGGTCACAGGCAATGCTGACGATGGGAGATGATCCTAGTTGTCGTAACCTTCCTGGGGTCCATCTTCCAGGTACTCCTCTTCATAGTCTGGCCATGGTAATAGCCATGGACAAAGCCATGAGTACTCTTTAAGTACTCAGAAACTAATACTAACAGGTAAGGGGTTTTTGGATAATAGGACACTAGGCTCTAGGGTTGTTTTGCAAAAAGCCAGGTTTATCTCTACTAAGTTCCAAAGCTAGTCACAATTTTATAACTCCTAAGTGGGATCTTGTAATTCATGTCACAACTCTGTTATGGTCAAGTCAAAGTATCAATTCATTTCACAAGTCATGTTGAAAAGTCTAACGGGGGAACAGTATGGCCACTCCAACTGTTCATAACCGCGGACACGGCTATTCGAATAGTTTGACAATCTGCAGAGATTGTACACTTTCACCACAACATTCGATACATCCGTCAGGAACAAATCCTGAATTCACCATACTCAGTATGCGGATAATCAATCCTAACCTTTCAATTACACGCCCTAGTATAAGCACCTCTCCTGTGAGTTTGGCCTCCCAACCATGACCACTGTCATCTTGGGTACTTGCATGTGGACAATCTTCACAAGGTAGCCTCAGCTCAGACCTTGGCCGGGAGGGAAATAATACTAAGGTATATAAGTTTCCAGTCAAGCCCTACCCAATATTTGGGTATTGTGGTTGTACGATAAAATTGGAATGGTATCGCATCCAGACAACCATCAGTTTTATAAAGGGCTAAGGCTCATGCCTCAACATTTTTATCACCAGAATCATCAAGTGTTTGGAAACACATGTCCAAAACATTTCAATAGAATGATCCATCATTCCAAGGTTTTCATAACCATTTTTCTACCAAGTATTCCCATCTAAAAGTTGATCAAGTTTTATGCTTAGCACTAGCATCTACAGGTGGGGGTAGTACTAATGAGGGGTGGTAACTAGTGGAGTTTCACTAAGTCCAACCTTATATCTTAGGTTGATATCAAGGTTTCTAGCTTAGGCCAAATTTTATGCTCTTTATACAACCTTCAGCACAACTGTCTAGTATCTACCAAACTCTTAGGTAGACTCTAAGTAAGCTTTGATAAAGAAATAAAGTAAGAAGCTTGCACATAAAACTAGGATTTGGTTTATCAAGTGGGTATGATCACATATGCTTAAGGCATATAGTAGTCATATCACAAGTATGGGTTTGCATAGGTATAATATCTTGCAAGTGTTAGCTTGCATCAGTGTCAATATCAGCTTGCCTTGTGCGGAGCAGTGGTTGAAGTTCTCCTCGGCTTCCTCTTCGTAGTATCCTCCTTCCTCCTCGTATCCTTGGTGGGTACTAGCGTCTATGAATAAATATGAGATACACAATCACCACACAATACTTAACTACTTGAAATCATCACACATAAGGGTCCTATAGATGATCTAGCATCATCTCTAGCATTACAAGGTTAAGGCTTGGTTTAAATCTTTTTATTTTTAGAAAAGTAATTTCTACTCATTGAAAAACTACTTAAGGTTTAATATTCTCCAAACCAAATATGGGATCATGTTGACACATGTCATCACCACATATTGTAGTCCATGGGAATGTGATTTAAAGTGGTGTCAGAATTTAATAAGGTTTTACCCTTTTATTTTAATTACTTAAAGTGGCTAGAAATGCTTATGTAGCATTCTTTTATTACTTGAACATTATTTCTGCAAGTAAACCTATATATTTTTATATATTCTGAAAGGTATGGTTAAATGTGATTTTTGAGAGTTGGAATCAACTCAAAAGCTTTTATGTTTTAAATTTGAAAAATGTTTGAATGCAGAAAAGCTTCTTCCTTGTTATTTTTACTATGGGTGATCTACAGATCCAAATGACTTGAATCCAACGGGCTTGGATTAAGCATTCACAGACCTTTCCTACAAAATTGGTTTCATCCAGTTTGGTTCAATGAATCGATCTGGGTTGATTTTTGAAGTTGGGTACATAAGTGTGTTTAAGTTTAAAAAGAAAAAGATTTAATTTGAATTGCTGGGCTGCGCGGGAAAAGTTACTGGGCCGGCCTGCTAAGCGCAGTGCTCCCGCGTGCTGCTTAAGTGGGTGTCCCTACTCGTCAGTGACACGGGGCTGGGCGAAGCGGTATGGGGCAACGTGCATCGTTCGATCTAGTTCTAATCTAACGACTGGGGGTCATCGTCGATGCGAGACAACTCCGGCGAGAACAAAACCTAGCGCGGCCAGTGAGGGGTGCTGGGGGCTCACCGGGGTACGGGCGAGGGTCGGCGAGGCGGGCGAACGACAAAGTCGACGACGGCGAACCTCCTGGTACCGGTGGCTTCTCCTGGGGCGGCTCCAATCGCTGGCTCCTTTCTTCTCCGGCAGCGGCAGGCTCCAGTGAAATTGCGGCGAGGTGGTGCTCGCCTTGCTTTGAGAATGGTGTGGCACGATCAGTGAGGAGAGGGGAGTGAGATGGTGTGAATAAATCATGCGGGGGTGGCCTCTATTTATAGTCGAGCGAGGGGACCGTCAGGGCGCACGGTGAGCTCGTCGAAGCGGCGACAAGTGCTAAAGGCATGGGAAAGGGTAGGGGACGGTGCTGTGTCTCCTGGCGATGCTCAACGACATGTTCGCGAGGTATGGGGCGGTGTGGTTTGGTCTGGAACGGCCGGTGCTCTGCGCGGCAGAGGCGGCGTCTTCAACGGCGGGCGGTGGCTGTACGTCACAGGGCGGCAAACAGGGATGTCTGGCGGTCTCCTGGGTCGGTGGGGATTGTGTGTGCACGCGGTGAGGGCGGCGCGCGGTCTGTGGACGCTGGTCGAGGGTGGCGCTCTGGCGCACGCTCGGCATGGTCTGGGCGTGGCTTGTGCGCGTGGTCCAGGGCTTGGCAACGCTCGCGTCTAGTACTGGGAGTGGCGGTGGACGGTGGGCTGCCTCCCAGACAAGGTTGGCACGGCTAGTTCTTCCTCTAGCCTGTTGTCCACAATGGGGTGACATGGGGGTGCTCGGCTGTTCACCATTGATGACAATTGCAAGCTCAAAGTGGTGCTAGTGCCTGACCAGTCTTCCTAGATGATCTACTGAGTTGTGTGTGAGCTAAATGGGGAACCAGTTAGGCAAGAATCACTGCACACTATAGTGTTTGATGTTTTGTTTGATTTGTGTCTGCAACCTGTTTGATGAAATGGCCGCATGAAATCAAGTTTTGAATTTTGAAATGATTTTTGGTGGGTTTGCTAGATTGGTGCTGGCGAGTCTGCAGATGCTTGGGTTTTGAAAGTTGAGCTTGTTTGAGTGGGTTTTGAAAAAGTGGGATCTTCCCATATGAAGAAGATTCAATTTTGAATTGTCATTTAAACTATGCATTTGAAAGTTTCTGGATGATCACAAAGTGGGCCTTGATACCTTGTTATGAGTACATTCAAGGGGTGCAAAGATCCAGAAAAGTTTCTGTTAGGTTTTGAAAGTTTGAGACAGCCAAAGTAGGCAAGGGAGTTAAATTGGTCAAAATGACCATTCACTTAATATATTTGTTTTGATTTACTTGTCTTTAGGAAAAGTGTGGGAAATGTTTTATATGATGTTCATTTCACCTAAGAAACATTTTACAAGCAATGGATCACACAAACAAGGTGGTTTTTAAAGAAATTCAAAATCCATGCATACACATATGCATGCATTCATGAGTTTATTTAGAAAAGTTTTTGTTAACCCTAAACTTGATGATTAGTGTTTGATGATCTAAGTTTGGTATTTTTGGGATGTTACAAACCTTACCCCCTTAATAAATATCTCGTCCTGAGATTTGAAAAAGGACGAAAAGATTACCTAGGATTTGAAGAGATCGGGAAACTCCGTCCTGATGTGATCTTCGCGTTCCCAGGTAGCTTCCTCTTTTGTGTGGTTGCTCCACTGAATCTTGAGAAACTTGATGCTTCGGGTTCTGGTAGTTCGAAAGGCTTCTTCCAAAATACGGATGGGTACTTCGGGATAGGTTAGGTCATCGTTGATCTCTATGGTCCGGTGATCGATATTCTTGAACACTTCGGTCTTCTCGGGGACTTCGAGACACTTGCGAAGTAACGAGATATGGAATACATTGTGCACAGCTGACATCTCTTCAGGTAGTTCCAGTTGATAAGATACTTCTCCTCGATGGTTCAAAATTTTGAAAGGTCCGATATATATGGGGGCTAACTTTCCTTTGAGTTGGAAACGCTGCATTCCCTTCAATGGCGACACTTTCAGATAAACAAAATCTCCGATGTTGAAGGCGAGGTCTCGACGTTTCTTGTCGGCGTAACTCTTCTGTCGGGATTGGGCTGTATTGAGGTGCTCACGAATCTTGTGAACCTACTCTTCTACTTCTCGTAGGATGTCGGGTCCGAAGATCCGACTCTCTCCTACTTCCGACCAGTTCAAAGGGGTGCGGCACTTTCTTCCGTACATGAATTCAAATGGGGACATTTGCAAACTGGCTTGGTAACTGTTGTTGTATGAAAATTCTGCAAACGGCAGATAGTCTTCCCACTTGAATCCATATTCTAGCACACATGCTCTAAGCATATCTTTGAGTATTTGGTTTACTCGCTCCGTTTGTCCATCGATCTGAGGGTGATACGCGGTACTGAAATCTAGGCGGGTTCCTAAACCTTCTTGGACTTTCTTCCAGAATCTCGATGTAAACTGAGTTCCTCGATCCGATACTATGTTCTTGGGGACTCCATGCAAACTAACGATTCTAGCGATGTACAACTCTGCTAGCTTCGAACTCTGATATGTGGTCTTGACGGGCAAGAAATGGGAGACTTTGGACAATCTGTCCACTATGACCCAAATAGAGTCATTTCCCCTACTAGAAGTTGGTAGTCCAGTGATAAAGTCCATTCCTACAGAATCCCATTTCCATTCCGGAATTTGCAAAGGTTGCAACAATCCAGCGGGTCTTTGATGTCCGGCCTTGACTCGCTGACATATATCACACTTGGCGATATAGCTTCCGATTTCTCTCTTCATCTTATGCCACCAAAATTGCTCTTTCAAATCTTGATACATCTTAGTTCCTCCGGGATGGATAGAATAAAGAGTATCATGAGCCTCCTTCAAGATAACTTCTTTCAACTCAGAATCTGGTGGTACACAAAGGCGTCCTTTGTACCACAAAACTCCTTCTTCGTCCTCGGTGAATCCGGGTACTTTTCCTGTACCGATACGACGCTTGATTCCGTCGATACTAGCATTTCCTTTCTGCGCCTCTTTAATCTGACTGACCAAAGTGGGCTGAAGTTCTATTCTAGCCAAAAATCCTTCACTTACTAATTCTATTCGTAAATCTTCCATCTCTTTGTGCAAACTTGGTTGCTCCTTCAAAATCATGGAGTTCAAGCGGCACGACAATCTGCTAAGGGCATCGGCTACCACGTTGGCTTTACCAGGGTGATAGTGAATGTCCAGGTCGTAATCCTTGATTAGCTCAATCCATCTTCTCTGCCTCATATTCAGCTCCTTCTGAGTGAATATATACTTTAGGCTCTTGTGATCCGAATAAATCTCACAATGATTTCCCATCAGGTAATGTCTCCATGTCTTCAGGGCTAGAACTACGGCTGCGAGTTCGAGGTCATGGGTTTGGTTATTTTGTTCGTGTTGCTTCAATTGTCGCGATAGATAAGATATAACTTTGCCTTCTTGCATTAGCACACATCCGAGACCAATCTTGGATGCGTCACAATACACATCGAAGGGCTTCGTGATATCCGGCATGATTAAGATTGGGGCTGATATCAATCTCCTCTTGAGTTCTTGAAAACTCGCTTCACACTTGTCTGTCCAGTCAAACTTCTTGTCCTTCTTCAGCAATTGGTTCATGGGTCGGGCGATAATCGAGAATCCTTCTACAAATTTGCGGTGATATCCCGCCAATCCGAGAAAAGCACGAACTTGGGTTTGAGTGGTGGGGGCTTGCCAATCTTCTACATCTTTCACTTTGACAGGGTGAACGGCAATTCCTCCAGCTGATACAATGTGACCGAGGAATCCTACTTCCTGTAACCAGAATTCACATTTGCTAAATTTTGCATACAGATGATGCTCTCTAAGGGTTCTAAGAATGGTCCTTAGGTGTAGCTCATGTTCTTCTTCTGATTTTGAATAAATCAGAATGTCATCGATGAAAACAACGACAAACTTATCCAGGAAGTCCATAAAAATCTTATTCATGAGGTTCATGAAATAAGCGGGGGCATTGGTTAATCCAAAAGACATGACTGTATACTCATACAATCCATATCTGGTGGTAAAGGCAGTCTTTGGGATATCCTCTGCACGAATTTTGAGTTGATGATAGCCAGTCCTAAGATAAATCTTAGAAAACACTTTGGCACCGGTCAACTGATCAAACAAATGTTCTATCTTAGGCAAGGGGTACTTGTTCTTGATGGTGACATCATTCAACTTCCTATAATCCGTACACAAACGGTTACCTCCATCCTTCTTGTCCACAAACAAGACAGGTGATCTCCATGGGGATGCACTTGGTTGAATCAATCCGATTTCCAATATGGAATCCAGTTGCTTCTTCAGTTCTTCTAGTTCTGACGGGTTCATACTATAGGGTCTCTAGGCTATGGGTCCTGTTCCGGGGATTAGTTCGATGATAAACTCGATATCCCGATCTGGGGGCATACCGGGCAAAACATCTGGAAATACATCGGGGTATTCACAGACTATCCAGACTTGGTCAATGGTAGGTTGGGCTAGACTCTTGTTACACTTGAGTTGGCGAGCTAAGGTTTCAGATATATGCTCGACTGGTATCCCGGTGGTACTGGTCATGGTGATGGCTTTCTTTGCACAGTCAATCAATCCTTTATGTTTGGACATCCAATCCATTCCTAGTACTACTTCCAAAACTTTAGTTCCGAGTACTATTAGGTTAGCTTAAAAATTATGCCATGGATTCGGATAGGGATGGCCTTGCAAATTTGCCTAGCCTTGGGTGTTGATCCGGGAATTTGTACAATCATCACATGCTCCAATTTGGTTGGTTGAATTTTACTAGTGCAGGCAAATTCTTCGGTGACAAATGAATGCGATGCACCAGAATCAAACAACACTCTTACAAGTGCTGAATTAACAGAAAACATACCCAGCACGACGTCTGGCGCTTCCTGAGCTTCTTCAGCATGCATGAGAAAAAGACGGCCAATGCGGTTGAGTGAATTCCCTGGGGCAAATCTTATCCCTAGCTGGACACGACGCTGCTGCTGAGCTGGGACATTGGCGTTGGGGGCTGTAGCATTCTTCTTGTTGGGGCACTCGTTGGAATAGTGGCCTTTATTTCCACAGTCATAACAGGTCACTTGTGACTTGTCCTTGGCTGCGATAGGCACAACATTGCTTCCAGTCCTCGGGGTAGTGTTGGGGTTGGCGGCAGCATTGTTGGTGTTGAACTTGGGTGGGGCACGGGTGAAATTGCTTGAGTTGCCGGGGTTGTTGTGATTTCCTACGGGTCTAGGGTTTCCACGGCTGGGATAGGTTGGACGGGTCATAGGGGGTCTGTTGGTTCTTGGGGCAAATCCTGGAGATGGGTTGGGGCGATACTTTGGGGTCTGATGGGTTCCTGGTTGATGCATCATACGACGCTTGCGGTTCTCATTGGCTTGGTTGATCTTTCCTTCCATCTGGATAGCAGAGTCGACAAGGGCTTCAATATCAACAAAGGGGATATTGACTAACACTGTCTGCATCTCGTCATGTAGACCATTCAGGAATCTTTCTTTCTTCTTGGCTTCGGTGTCTATCTCGTCCGGGGCATACCTAGCTAGTGACAAAAATTTGTCACGGTATTCCACTACTTTCATCCTTCCTTGCTTCAATTCTCTGAACTCGTCTCTCATTCTCTTGATCAAATCCGGTGGCACATGGGTTCTGCTAAACTTGACCTTGAATTCCTCCCAGGTCATCATCTGGCCTCCGGTCATTGCACGAACACTGTTCCACCATGCCCTGGCATCTCTGGCTAGATAATGGGTGGCGAACAAGACTTTCTCATTGGCTTCCACTCCTGCTACTTCTAAGTTATTTTCCATGGTTTGCAGCCAATCATCGGCGTCTAGGGGTTCTTCTGACTTGGTGAAAACGGGTGGGTCGGTATTCTGGAAATTCTTGAGCTTAGATCCGTGGTTGTCCTGATTTCCATGGCCTTGGTTGTTGTGGGCTAGCTGGGCTATCTGTTGCAGAGTGGCTAGGTTGGCTTGACGCCCGCTTTTCAGCGGTCAAAGTCAACATTTGCGGATCTGCAACATCGGGTCCGGGGCTGAACCACTTCCTCCACATGGCATCCAAGATTGATATAGATCATGAGAAAAGAGGAAATTTCTAAGGTTTTAGGTTTTGAAAAGTTTTAGAGTTTGACTCAGTTTTTCTAGCAACTTGCTTTTTCATTCATTCATTCACTCGATACAACGCACACCACAAAGAATGAACAATGATGGTTTTAAGAACCATTCGAAACTACGATCTGATGGGACCGACTACTACTCACTACGCTAGTGCTCGGTGCTACTACTCCTCGAGTCTGTGGCTTCATCATCTTCAAAGATCATCGATGAAGGCGAAATCATCCTCATCGGTGAAGAAGTCCATGGCCCGATCCTCCGAAAATCATCGTCATCGCTGAGATAGGAGTAAGGGTCTCCATGAAGATCCTCTCCGCATTCTCCCTTTCCTCTAACCGCATGTCTCTCGTGGATGGTCTCTTCCGGAGATGAGATGCGATGGCGAAGACGGAAATAATGCGCTCCTTCTTGTTGAGCCGACGGCGAGACTTGCGATCCTTTGCTAGCATGGCGATGGTCCGGTCCTTCGCCTTGATGATGGCAGACTTGTGGTTGCAATAGTCACGGCTTTTCCAATTCTCACGACGATCATACATCATGAAGCTAAGGTGGTCCAATTGAGTCTTCACTCGGGTGGTATGGGGCTTCCGTGGTTGGCCATTTGCATCACGCCTTGGGCAAAACTCAAAGCGAGTACCCTTGATCCGATTGATGCTGCCCACAGACGAGAAAGAGCTTCCTGCATTGCTCTGGCAAGTCCATCGAGCCAGTTGTTTTCCCTCAAGGTAAACTGAATTCCCTCCGTAGTGGGAGGTTCAATCTTTCCTCGGAGACTTGCAACAATTAGCCACTGCAGATCTTATCCTCCTTGATCATTGGCGTGAGCTCCGAAGAACTCGGGGTGCGGATGCTCCAGAAGTTCCGAAAGCTGGTCCAGATCCCTCTCAAAGATAAGGTCTCCTCCATTCCCAAGTTGGTAAAACTTGCTGTACTTCACGTCCATCTATAAAAATAGAGGATGAGTAGATTAGCAGAGTGATCAAGTGTGTCAAAATTTTATCTATTTTGCAAGATTTGTTGAGGAACATGAAGTTTTATTAAAGAATTAAAGAGGTTAGAATGAGAATAAATTTTCATAAATATTTGTGTTCTTTGGTTTTGAAACTAAGTTTTTGGTTCAACGTCCAATCTAACTAGGGTCTCCTATGGTCAGGATGGCTCTGATACCAACTTGTCAACACCCGGATTTTTCAATCCTAGATGCCTGTTATGCCATACATCGCAATCCCAGGATTACCATTTTTGCGAGACATAACAGAATTGGATACCATAGTACTTCATCCATTACAAACGATACATAAGTTCTTACACAAATAGGGATCTCATGATCTAGTTCTTAATACAACATCAAGCAGCGGAATACGTAGTAATAACGGTAGCGTAGGCGAAGCTCCATCTTCGGGGTCACAGGCAATGCTGACGATGGGAGATGATCCTAGTTGTCGTAACCTTCCCGGGGTCCATCTTCCAGGTACTCCTCTTCATAGTCTGGCCATGGGAATAGCCAGGGACAAAGCCATGAGTACTCTTTAAGTACTTGCAAACTAATACTAACAGGTAAGGGGTTTTTGGATAATAGGACACTAGGCTCTAGGGTTGTTTTGCAAAAAGGCAGGTTTATCTCTACTAAGTTCCAAAGCTAGTCACAATTTTATAACTCCTAAGTGGGATCTTGTAATTCAGGTCACAACTCTGTTGTGGTCAAGTCAAAGTCTCAATGCATTTCACAAGTCATGTTGAAAAGTCTGACGGGGGAACAGTATGGCCACTCCAACTGTCCATAACCGCGTACGCGGCTATTCGAATAGTTTGGCACTCTGCAGAGATTGTACACTTTCACCACAACATTCGATACATCCGTCAGGAACAAATCCTGAATTCACCTTACTCAGTATGCGGATAAACAATCCTAACCTTTCAATTACACACCCTAGTATAAGCACCTCTCCTGTGAGTTTGGCCTCCCAACCATGACCAACTGTCATCTTGGTCTGCATGTGGATAATCTTCACAAGGTAGCCTCAGCTCGGACCTTGGTCGGAGGGAACTAATACTAAGGTATATAAGTTTCGATCAAGCCCTACCCAATATTCGGTATTGTGGTTGTACGATAAAATTGGAATGGTATCGCATCCGCACAACCATCAGTTTTATAAAGGGCTAAGGCTCATGCCTCAACATTTTTATCACCAGAATCATCAAGTGTTTGGAAACACATGTCCAAAACATTTCAATAGAATGATCCATCATTCCAAGGTTTTCATAACCATTTTCCACCAAGTATTCCCATCTAAAAGTTGATCAAGTTTTATGCTTAGCACTAGCATCTACAGGTGGGGGTAGTACTAATGAGGGGTGGTAACTAGTGGAGTTTCACTAAGTCCAACCTTATATCTTAGGTTGATATCAAGGTTTCTAGCTTAGGCCAAATTTTATGCTCTTTATGCAACCTTCAGCACAACTGTCTAGTATCTACCAAACTCTTAGGTAGACTCTAAGTAAGATTTGATAAAGAAATAAAGTAAGAAGCTTGCACATAAAACTAGGATTTGGTTTATCAAGTGGGTATGATCACATATGCTTAAGGCATATAGTAGTCATATCACAAGTATGGGTTTGCATAGGTATAATATCTTGCAAGTGTTAGCTTGCATCAGTGTCAATATCAGCTTGCCTTGTGCAGAGCAGTGGTTGAAGTTTTCCTCGGCTTCCTCTTCGTAGTATCCTCCTTCCTCCTCGTATCCTTGGTGGGTACTAGCGTCTATGAATAAATACGAGGTACACAATCACCAAACAATACTTAACTACTTGCAATCATCACACACAAGGGTCCTATAGATGATCTAGCATCATCTCTAGCATTACAAGGTTAAGACTTGGTTTAAATCTTTTTATTTTTAGAAAAGTAATTTCTACTCATTGAAAAACTACTTAAGATTTAATATTATCCAAACCAAATATGGGATCATGTTGACACATGTCATCACCACATATTGTAGTCCATGGGAATGTGATTTAAAGTGGTGTCACAATTTAATAAGGTTTTACCCTTTTATTTTAATTACTTAAAGTGGCTAGAAATGCTTATGTACCATTCTTTTATTACTTGAACATTATTTCTGCAAGTAAACCTATATATTTTTATATATTCTGAAAGGTATTGTTAAATGTGATTTTTGAGAGTTGGAATCAACTCAAAATCTTTTATGTTTTAAATTTTAAAAATGTTTGAATGCAGAAAAGCTTTTGCCTTGTTATTTTTACTATGGGTGATCTACAGATCCAAATGACTTGAATCCAATGGGATTGGCTTAAGCATTCACAGACCTTTCCTACAAAATTGGTTTCATCCAATTTGGTGCACTGAATCGATCTGGGTTGATTTTTGAAGTTGGGTACAGAAGTGTGTTTGATTTTAAAAAGAAAAAGATTTAATTTGAATTCTTTGGGCTGCGGGAAGGAAAGTTCGGGCGGCCTGCTAAGTGCGATTCTCCGCGGGCTGCTTAAGTGGGTGTCCCCACTCGCCGGTGACAGGTGCAGGCGGGCGGTATGGGGCAATGTGGATCGTTCGATCTAGTTCTAATCTAACGGTCAAGGCCGTCATCGACGCGAGACAACTCCGGCGAGAACGAAACCTAGCGGCCGGTGAGGGGTGGGGGCTCACGGCAGGCGGTGGGCGGGCGGGCGAACAACGAAGTCGACGATGGCGAACCTCCTGGTACCGGTGGCTTCTCCTGGGGCGGCTCCAATCGCTGGCTCCTTTCTTCTCCGGCAGCGGCAGGCTCTAGTGAAACTCCGGCGAGGTGGTGCTCGCCTTGCTCTGAGAATGGTGTGGCACGATCAGTGAGGAGAGGGGAGTGAGATGGTGTGAAGAAATCGTGCGGGGGTGGCCTCTATTTATAGTCGATCGAGGGGACCGTCGGGGCACACGGTGAGCTCGTCGGGGGCGACGTTACAGGAGGCTAAAGGCATGGGCAAGGGTAGGGGACGGTGATGTGTCTCCTGGCGATGCTCAACGACATGTTCGCGAGGCATGGGGTGGTGTGATTTGGTCTGGAACGGCCGGTGCTCTGCGCGGCAGAGGCGGCGTCTTCGACGGCGGGTGGTGGCTGTACGTCACAAGGCGGCAAACGGGGATGTCTGGCGGTCTCCTGGGTCGGTGGGGATTGTGTGTGCATGCGGTGAGGGAGGCGCGCGGTCTTTGGACGCTGGTCGAGGGTGGCGCTCTGGCGCACGCTCGGCATGGTCTGGGCGCGGCTTGTGCGCGTGGTCTAGGGCTTGGCAACGCTTCGCTCGGGACCGGGAGTGGCGGTGGGCTGCCTCGCAGACAAGGTTGGCACAGCTAGTTCTTCCTCTAGCCTGCTGTCCACAATGGGGTGACATGGGGGTGCTCGGCTGTTCACCATTGATGACAATGGCAAGATCACAGTGGTGCTAGTGCCTGGCCAATCTTCCTAGATGATCTACTGAGTTGTGTGTGAGCTAAATGGGGAACCAGTTAGGCAAGAATCACTGCACACTATAGTGTTTGATGTTTTGTTTGATTTTTGTCTGCAACCTGTTTGATGAAATGGCCGCATGAAATCAAGTTTTGAATTTTGAAATGATTTTTGCTGGTGAGTCTGCAGATGCTTGGGTTTTGAAAGTTGAGCTTGTTTGAGTGGGTTTTGAAAAAGTGGGATCTTCCCATATGAAGAAGATTCAATTTTGAATTGTCATTTAAACTATGCATTTGAAAGTTTCTGGATGATCACAAAGTGGGCCTTGATACCTTGTTATGAGTACATTCAAGGGGTGCAAATATCCAGAAAAGTTTCTGTTAGGTTTTGAAAGTTTGAGACAACCAAAGTAGGCATGGGAGTTAAATTGGTCAAAATGACCATTCACTTAATATATTTGTTTTGATTTACTTGTCTTTAGGAAAAGTGTGGGAAATGTTTTAGATGATGTTCATTTCACCTAAGAAACATTTTACAAGCAATGGATCACACAAACAAGGTGGTTTTTAAAGAAATTCAAAATCCAGGCATACACATATGCATGCATTCATGAGTTTATTTAGAAAAGTTTTTGTTAACCCTAAACTTGATGATTAGTGTTTGATGATCTAAGTTTGGTATTTTTGGGATGTTACACCTAGGGCCCATATGTCATTGACTGGGGGTAACCAATCAGTCGGTAACAAATGCATTTTCTTTAACCTGTGCGCTAAGGTGGCCACTGGCCCACTGATCAGTGACTCAAGCTAGGTGTTGGTGCGGTGTAAAAAGTTAATTCCTATTTAATAAAATAAATAAAATGTTATAAGCTCAATTATTAATATTCCAGAAATTAAATAAATGGTTAAATCTTGTTTAAGTAATAACTTTTGATTTATAATTCAGAAAAATGTGTATAATATATGAAAATTTGTAGAAAAATAAACTCTACAACTTAAAATTACTATCAAATATTAATATAATGATTATTTAAATAAATATTATTTAATAAAGGTTTTATAAGTAATAAAACTTTGATAATTCAAATTTTAATAATGGTAAATGTTAAAAATATAAATAGAATACAAAAAATCTTATAAAATAAGAATTATAATTTAAAATTTTAATCATATATTATAATTCAACTTAATTAAGTATTTGTTATTTATTAAGTATTTATAAAGTAATAAATCTTATAAAAATCATATCTTATTATTTATAAATCACAAAAATAAATGTAATATACCAAAATGCTCAAAAAAATAATATCTACATGTTAAAAATCTAATATTCCACTTTTGAGTTAAATACAAATTGAAATATTTTAATAACTCAAATTTAAACTTATTTATTTAATTAATAATTCATATAAGGATAAATAAAATTTGTTAATATTCCTAAAATGAGTCAATTAAGTCTAATAAATAGTATTAATTTGAAATGTTAATAATATGAAGCCATAATATTTTAAAACATTATTAGTACCTTTTTATTAAATTATCTTCAACCTTAAGTGAAGATTATATTCTAAAAGGATTCCTATTCATAATAAAAAACCTTAAAGAACAATTTGTAAATAAATCAAATCCTTTCTATCTACTTTAACCACCAGATTACCAAAAACTACCACCACACTATAATAAATCCATAAGTATTTAAGTAATATTATATTTTGGTTTATAAACTATAACCACTCATCTATAAAAGGTAAATGATACTACTCCATTATAGAATCAAGAAACCACTACACCAAGTAAAAGAATAACCATTCTTAAGTAACCGTAAGGAAACATTACCAGGTACACAAGATACAAATATCATAAGCATTATACTTTCAAACTACCCTTGTTTTAAAGTTAACTTTAGTCTACAAGAATCTAAATATATCACTATAAGCATTATTATATGTTTTATAGTTAACTTTGGTCTGAACTAGTTAAGTTATAAAGCATCTCAAGCCAAAACTATTCTAGCAAACACAAATGACATCGAACACCACTAACTAACCACAAAGATTGTTTAAACCTTAGAAAAGGAATCTATTCTTCAAAAGTTATTCGTTTTGCCACTTTAGACAATATATGACAAATAATCAAGATCACATTACTTCATACTTCACTCGTATACCTAGGAGCAATAACACTTAGGCTATTTATAAGTGACTCTACTTATAAAGTAAAGTTTGGAGATAAACTGTTAAAGTGTAAATAATTTTGAATAGCATTTCATAGATATATACTTTATTGCTTCATAAATATGTGTTATTCACACACACTCACAAGCCCTAATATGAAGCACACGTGTAAAACTTATCTAAAAGAACAACACATTTTAAAGTAACCATTTCCAGTATCCAAACCCTATAGTAACCATTGCTTCTTTAAACATTAGTCCTTACCGGACAAATGATGCTGGTTTTAGATTTTGGATCTTATATTATCTTGAAGACCGTGAGTGCATAATCTTGCAATCACAAAAGGCAAGTTCACACTTTCTCATGTCCTTTGTTTATTTTCTATAAAGTATTTTACAAATCCAGTGTTGTCCTCACCTGCATTTGAAAAAGGTCAAAAAAATCTATTTTCTATAATATTGTGAACTCTTGGTTACTGATCCAGGGTGATCAGCTAATCTAATAAATCTGACAGTTGGAATACCACTGTTCAGAACTATACCACATAGGACTTAACAACCAATGTCGCCAGTGATTCTTGCGCCGTATATTACACGTTGACCATGAGAATTGGAATGGGACGGAGAAGTCAGCTATATATTCTTCCTCTCGCATGAAGCTGGATGTGCAGGTCGTGGCTGTTATCCTTGTAGCGTGCATAATAATTGGTAATTCGTAGAGGATATGCAGCATATGGGTGGGAACCCTCAATGTCCCACGATAGTTCTTACATCTAACGGTTTGTTCAAACCATTGCCGTAATTCTTGATGTGGGCATGGTGTACACCAAGGAGGCATGCGAGGTCGCGAAGGGGGTAGTGATTGGCTTGGATCATCTTCTGGGCCCCACATCATGGAATTTGTGGACGGGAATAAGGTGCCCGGTTGTGCAACAAATAGTTGATCTCTCATGGGTAAAGTAACTCACCTCTGCAGAGTGTAAGAACTGTAACTTGTTCCTCCCTGTTCCGGGAAGGAGCTGCGAACGCGGCGGGAAAGGAACTCCATGAAAGTTCTGGTAAACCTGTGAAGGCTGATAGACATAGATTTTCAAAATAAAAGCAACCTTTGAAGAAATGTTTATGAAAACTTGCATTTCCTACGACCTACGGTCTATGGCTGTAGCTATAGTGCATCAAAAACTTATTTTCTAGTGAACTTGTTGAGTACGCTCGTACTCAAAGTATCTTCTTAACCCTTGCTAGATTCTGAAGCCCGAATTGACAACATCCACATCAAGTTATGCTCCAAGACTTATCATCTAAAGCTAAAGCTCTTCAATGAAGACAAGGAAGTCAACATATACCTCAACTCAAGTGAAGACGAAGTTACTGATTAGATAGGAATATAATCTCTAGCCAAAGAACCTAATTCTGTAGTGTATTGCAATAGCAGCAATGCCAATCTGTTAGTTGAAATACTAGTCTTAATAGTATAATTGAAGGGTTCGCAGCATAGAAAACAAAAATTTTCCTACGATGTGAACTATATACCAAGATCTATTTATACTAGATACAAACAACGGGCGGATGTACATCCGTAGAGAACATACCCTTGAAGACCGACAAAGTTTAACGAGTCCAAACTCGTGGTTGATGTAGACGATCTCTTGCCGATCTCAAGATCGAGAGGAAGTCCTAGCGCCGCAAATCAGCAGCGCATCCGTGCTCGCACACACGTTCGAGGCACCGAGCAACCTCCGCCTCCTCGCTCCAGCGATGCAGCGGAAGCACAACTCTTTCTTGCCGAATAGCCACCGAACATGTATCTCGCTAGTCGAGACCATGGGGATAAATTCTTGAGGGGAGAGAGATCCTTCACGAGGAGGTGTGAGTGAGAAGTGAGGAGGGGCTCCTTTTATAGGAGGAGGGGGAACCCCAAGGGGTGGCCGACGCATGGGGCTGCCCCTTGCCCCCTCTTCATGTGGGTGGACACTCCACTCACAAAACTCCTCCAAATTCCCTCCACTCAAAAGTCCACTCAAAATCCCATTAAATTTCCACCAAATTTAATGCAATCTCTCATTAAATAAAACTCTTTTATTTTATTCAGAATTTTGTCAATTACTTTAATGACAAACATTCACAAATAACCTTGCTAGAATTCTATTTCACATGCATAACCACTTTATGCAATTTCACCCGAAAACTTTTTGGTATCTAGTGAAATAAATTCCTGCTTGTTTATTCTTTTCGAATGAAACTTTTGCTCCAATTGGATGTCGGTGTCTCTTAAGTGTGTCACCCTACGGTTCGTGAATAATGCGGACATGATCTAGACCCCTCTCGGATCAATAATCGAAGCGGGATCCGAGACCCATACTGACTCCCACACATTCAACGATGACTTTCTTGTGATCGTCGGAACCTTTTACGCTAGTATCTTAATCCCTTTGTCTCATGATATATTACATGTCCGAGATTCGATCATCGGTATCTCCATACCTAGTTTGATCTCGTTACCGACATGCACTCTTTTCTCGTTCCCGTGATATAACATTCTATTGATCAAATCACTTGCTTGCAAGCTAATCAATGTGATATCACCGAGAGGGCCCAGAGTATATCTATCCGTCATCGGGATGAACAAATTCCACTCTCGATCCATGAGCCTCAACATAACACTTTATTAGTTCTGAACCCATCTTTATAATCACCACATTACGGTGTGACGTTTGATGTTATCAAGAAACTCTTCGGTGTTAGTGATTGACATGATCTCATGGTCTAAGGATTAGGATCACTTAAGTTGTTATAGCAATATAAACTCAATGACTATGATCGTAATGCTATACTTCGGATGAATGTTCATCACATCATTACACTAATGTTGTGATCCCGTTATTAACAACATCCAATGTCCATGATCAGGAAACCTTGATCATCTTGTTAATCAACGAGCTAGTTTATGAGAGAGGCTTAACTAGGAAGTGTCTTTTGTTTATTAAACACACATGTATTAACGTTTCCGTATTAATACAATTATAGCATGCAAAATAAACATCTATCATATACTTGGAATACACATAATAAACAATTTATTATTGCCTCTCAGGGCATATTCCCTTCAGTCTCCCACTTGCACTAGAGACAATAATCTAGTTACATAGTGATATATCTAACACCCATTGAGTTCTGGTGTTGATCATGTTTTGCTCTAGGGAGAGTTTTAGTCAACGGATCTGCTACATTGAGATCCGTATGTACTTTACAACTCTTTATATCTCCATCCTTGACATGCTCGCGGATGGAGTGAAACCGGCGCTTAATATGCTTGGAATGCTTGTGAGATCTTGGCTCTTTGGCATTGGCAATGGCACCATTGTTGTCACAATAGATCACCATTGGGTCCAACGCGTTTGCCACAACTCCTAGTTCGGATATGAACTCCTTCATCCAAATCGCTTCGAGCCGCTCAAGCAGCAACATATTCCTCCATTGTTGATCCGCTACCACAGGTTGTTTGGAGCTCCTCCAACTAATCGCTTCGCCATTCATGAAATACGTATCCGGATTGAGACTTAGAGTCATCCGGATCGGTCAAAGCTAGCGTCGACATAACACTTAGCGACGAGCTCTTCTTCACCTCGTATACAAGAAACATATCCTTAGTTCTTCTTAAGTACTTAAGGATATTCTTGACCGCTATCCATGTTAGAACTCGGATCCGATTGGTACCTACTAGTCAAACTAATAGCGTGTGCCACATCCGGTCTTGTACATAGCATGGCGTACATTATAGAGCCTATGGCTGAAGCATAGGGACTTTGTCCATTATCTCTCTTTCTTCCGTGAAGCCGGACTTTGAGTCTTACTCAATGTCTTGCCTTGCAACATAGGTAAGAACCCTTCTTACTTCCGTCCATTTTAAACTTCTTTAAAATCTTATCAAGGTATGTACTGCGATAGCCCTATTAGGCGCCTAGATCTATCTCTATAGATCTTTATGCCTAATATGTAAGACGCTTCACCTAGGTCCTTCATTGAAAATTTCTTTGTTTAGATAACTTTTAACCTTTGTTTAAAGTTCTATATCATTCGATCAATAATATGTCATCCACATATAATATCGTAAATGCCACATTGCTCCACTCACTTTCTTGTAAATACAAGCTTCTCCATAAGTTTGGACAAATCCAAACTCTTTGATTACCTCATCAAAGCGGAGATTCCAACCGTGATGCTTACTTCAATCCATAGATGGATCGCTGAAGCTTGCACACCTTGTTAGCATCCTTAGGATCGACAAAACCCTTTGGTTGTATCATATACAACTCTTCTTCAATATTACCATTGAGAAGCGGTTTTGGCATCCATCGCCATATTTCATAATCGAAATATGCAGCAATTGCTAACATAATCCTAACTGACTTTAGCATCGCTACGGAGAGAAAATCTCATCGTAGTCAACTCCTTGAATTTGTGAAACCCCTTTGCGACAAGTCGAGCTTTATAGATGGTCACATTACCATCGGCACCAGTTTTCTTTTGAAAATCCATTTGTTCCCCACGGCTTTCGGTCGTGAGGTAATTCCACCAAGTTCCAAACTTGATTTTCATACATGGATTCCATCTCGGATTTCATGGCTTCTAACCATTTGTTGGAATCCGGGCTCATCATCGCTTCTTCATACGTCGCAGGGTCATTGTTTTCATCAACCATGAAATTTATGACAGGATTTCCGTACAGCTCGGGAGCTGCACGCGTTCTGTTTGACCTGCGAGGTTCGGTAGTACTCTCTTTCGGAGTTTCATGATCATTATCATTAGTTCCCTCTTCAACAGGTGGAGCCAACTCCGGAACAACTTCCGGCGCTGCGCTACTCGCCATACTTTGAAGAGAAGGTTCCACAACCTCTTCGAGTTCTACCTTCCGACTACTCACACCTTTCGCGAGAAACTCTTTCTCTAGAAAGGATCCATTCTTGGCAACAAAAACCTTGCCCTCGGATCTGTGATAGAAGGAATACCCAATAGTTTCTTTAGGGTATCCTATGAAGACGCATTTTTCCGCTTTGGGTTCGAGTTTATCCGGTTGAAGTTTCTTCACATAAACATCGCAACCCCAAACTTTAAGAAATGATAGCTTAGGTTTGTTTCCAAACCACAATTCATCTGGTGTCGTTTCAACGGATTTAGATGGTGCCCGATTTAAAGTGAATGCAGCGGTTTCTAGTGCATAACCCCAAAATGACAATGGCAAGTCCGTCGAGACATCATAGATCGAACCATATCTAATAAAGCACGATTACGACGTTCCGACACACCATTTCATTTGTGGTGTTTCGGCAGTGTGAGTTGTGAAACAATTCCACACTCTTTCATGTGAGTGCTAAACTCGTAACTTAGATACTCACCTCCACGGTCGCAGTAGAAATTTGATCTTTCTATTACGATGATTTTCAACTTCATTCGAAATTCCTTGAACTTTTCAAAGGTTTCAGACTTGTGTTTCATTAAGTAGATATAACCGTATCTACTCAAATCATCCGTGAAAGTAACAAAATAACGATATCCACCTCGGCGACACACTCATTGGACCACATACATCGAATGTATGATTTCCAATAAATCATGTGCGTTCCATTGAACCGAAAAGCGGCGTTCTAGTCATCTTGCCCATAAGGCATGGATCACATGTATCAAATGATTCATAATCAAGTGATTCCAAAAGTCCATCCGAATGGAGCTTCTTCATGCGTTTAATGCCAATATGACCTACGGCGATTGCCACATATATGCGGATATATCATCATCAAGTTTAATCCTTTTAGCATCAACATTATGAATATGTGTAACATTATCATCGAGATCTAACGAAATAAACCATTCATCATCGGTGCATGACCATAAAAGATTTCATTCATATAAATGGAACAACCATTGTTCTCAGACTTAAATGAATAACCACTTTGCATCAAACATGATCCAGATACAATGTTCATGCTCAGTGCAGGCACCAGATAACATTTATTTAAGTTTATGACTAATCCCGACGGTAAGTGGAGAGGTAGCGTTCCGACGGCGATCACATCAACACTTGATCCATTGCCGACACGCATCTTGACCTCACCCCTTGCTAGCGGTCGCTTTGTTCCGCAGCCCCTGATTCGAGTTACAAATATTAGCAACTGAACTGGTATCAAATACCCAGGTGCTACTACGAGAACTAGTCAAGTACACATCAATAACATGTATATCATATATACCTTTGTTTGCCTTGCGGCCTTCTTATGCGCGGATACTTGGGGCGATTGCTTCGATGGCAGTCCCCTTACAATAATAGCACTTTTCGATCGGACTTGGGTCCAACTCGGGGTTTCTTTTCGGTGCAACAAAGCTTGCCGCCTTACTTCCTTCCGTTTTCCTTCTTGTCTTTCTTGAAACCAGTGTTCCTATTGATCATCAACACTTGATGTTCCTTTTTGATCTCCACTGCAGCTTTTAAGCATTGTAAGCTCGGGAGAGACTTCTTCATGCCTTGCATATTATAGTTCATCACATAGCTCTTATAGCTAGGTGGCAGAGACTGCAGAACACGATGGATGCCTAAGTCAATGGGAATCGTTATTCCCAAGGACACAAGCTTATCGGCGTAACCTGACATCTTGAGTACATGCTCACTAACGGAGCTGTGCTCTTCCATCATGCAGCTAAAGAACTTTTCTGAAGCATTGTAGCTCTCTACAGCAGCATGTGTGTCGAAAATCATTTTCAACTCACCCATTGTATCAAAAGCATTGCCATTTTCGAAACGCTTTCGAAGTTCCGGCTCTAGCCCATACAATATGCCGCAATGAACTAAGTTGTGGTCCTCCTGACGAGTCTGATAGACATTCTTCTCCTCGTCAGGGGCATCATCAAAAGGTGGGGGGCCTAACGGCGCTTCTAGCACATATTGCTTTTGTGCAGCAGAGAGGAGAATCCTCAAATTCATGGCCCATTCAGTAAAGTTGCTACCGTTCGTTGCTAGTTTCTCTTTCTCCATGAACACATTGAAATTAAAAGCAGGTGGTGCCATCTACAACAGAATTTGTAAAGTTTAGACTAAGTGTATGATAGATTGAGTTCAACTAATCTATATAACGAATGAACTCCCACTCAAAAGCGACATCCCTCGTGTCCTTTTGGTGATTACATGAACCAAATCCACTACACCAAGTCCGATCATCACGTGAGTCGGTATAGCTTCAAAGGCGAGCATCAAATGGGCATCATATCAACTATATGACTCATGCTTAACCTTTGATTACGTGTTCCGAGGCCATATACGTACATGCTAGGCTCGCCAAGTTAGAACCTTAGTATTTTGCGTGTAACTGTTTTACACCAAGTATGGTCGAGGATCCAAGAACACCCGATCATCACGTGATGTCTTGGGCGGCGAAAACATAATCGGTGCATACTAAAGGAAGAACACATTCTTATCTTGATATTTAAATGAGGGAACATCTTATTATGCTTAACAAAGCGCTAAATAAACAATATAAGATGTAATCAAACATCATATGTTTATTAGTGAGATTATATGGTTCCCGCAGATGATCTCTATCATGTGCATCGTGGTATGATCACTATCATACCTATATGTGTAAATCCACAGTCTATGGATTTTACGCTATGTGTTGTAAGAGTATCATCTCATACTTCTACTTACAACACTACCATATCATAACACTAGCCCAAAGAACAATCTAAACTAGACGCCTCTAATTTATCCATTGCAAGTTTTACGTGGCTGAGGGCTTTCGAGATAGAACCGTTCTTACCTACGAACATGAACCACAACGAGGATAATCAAATTGTTGACAACTCGCTTGCAAAATAGATATTGACTATAGTAGGAGAGATGACACCGCTAGCCACTTATGCAAACTAGTTGCATGTCAAGCGTGGAACAGGTCTCATGTGCGAGGACATGTAAAGTTTGTCCGGGCCGCTTCATCCCACTATGCCACCAATATCCAAAATCACAAGAAAGGAGCAACAACATGATCATCATCGCCCACATACTCATATGTGTACTACCCGTGTAAAGTATCTACGCATAGATCCGGCTCTGATACCACTAAAGGGTTCGCAGCATAGAAAACAAAAATATTCCTACGATGTGAACTATATACCAAGATCTATTTATACTAGATACAAACAACGGGCGGATGTACATCCGTAGAGAACATACCCTTGAAGACCGACAAAGTTTAACGAGTCCAAACTCGTGGTTGATGTAGACGATCTCTTGCCGATCTCAAGATCGAGAGGAAGTCCTAGCGCCGCAAATCAGCAGCGCATCCGTGCTCGCACACACGTTCGAGGCACCGAGCAACCTCCGCCTCCTCGCTCCAGCGATGCAGTGAGCACAACTCTTTCTTCCCGAATAGCCACGGGAACATGTATCTCGCTAGTCCGAGACCATGGGGATAAATTCTAGAGGGGAGAGAGATCCTTCACGAGGAGGTGTGAGTGAGAAGTGAGAGGAGGGCTCCTTTTAAAGGAGGAGGGGAACCCCAAGGGGGTGGCAGGCATGGGGCTGCCCTTGCCCTCCCTCTTCATGTGGGTGGACACTCCACTCACAAAACTCCTCCAAATTCCCTCCACTCAAAGTCCACTCAAAAATCCCATTAAATTTCCACCAAATTTAATGCAATCTCTCATTAAATAAAACTCTTTTATTTTATTCAGAATTTTGTCAATTACTTTAATGACAAACATTCACAAATAACCCCTTGCTAGAATTCTATTTCACATGCATAACCACTTTATGCAATTTCACCCGCAAACCTGTTTCGGTCTCTAGTGAAATAAATTCGCGCTTGTTTATTCTTTCGGCATGAAACTTTTGCTCCAATTGGATGTCGGTGTCTCTTAAGTGTGTCACCCTACGGTTCGTGAATAATGCGGACATGATCGAGACCCCTCTCAGATCAATAATCAGAAGCGGGATCTGGAGACCCATACTGACTCCCACACATTCAACGATGACTTTCTTGTGATCGTCGGAACCTTTTACGCTAGTATCTTAATCCCTTTGTCTCACGATATATTACATGTCCGAGATTCGATCATCGGTATCTCCATACCTAGTTTGATCTCATTACCGACATGCACTCTTTTCTCGTTCCCGTGATATAACATTCTAGTGATCAAATCACTTGCTTGCAAGCTAATCAATGTGATATCACCGAGAGGGCCCAGAGTATATCTATCCGTCATCGAGATAAACAAATTCCACTCTCGATCCATGAGCCTCAACATAACACTTTATTAGTTCTGAACCCATCTTTATAATCACCCTGTTACGGTGTGACGTTTGATGTTATCAAGAAACTCTTCCGGTGTTAGTGATTGACATGATCTCATGGTCTAAGGATTAGGATCACTTCGTAAGTTGTTATAGCAATATAAACTCAATGACTATGATCGTAATGCTATACTTCGGATGAATGTTCATCACATCATTACACTAATGTTGTGATCCCGTTATTAACAACATCCAATGTCCATGATCAGGAAACCTTGATCATCTTGTTAATCAACGAGCTAGTTTATGAGAGAGGCTTAACTAGGAACTTTCTGTTTGTTTATTAAACACACATGTATTAACGTTTCCGTATTAATACAATTATAGCATGCAAAATAAACATCTATCATATACTTGGAATACACATAATAAACAATTTATTATTGCCTCTCAGGGCATATTCCCTTCAATAATAATTCTTGCATTGTTTGTCTTTGATTCTTCTCCATTAGAAGTTCTTTCTATCTCTTTAACCTAGAGTGTTCTCTAGATCTTGTGTAAAGAGTGAGTTGTAAACTTTAGCCATGTATTGGACCCGCTGTGTTTCTGTTGTGCCATTCTGAGGGATGTAATACTAGTGAATGGTGTTTCATTGGTGTTACTTCAACGACTATAGTATACTACATCATGCAGTGGTATGCTAGGTCACCGCAGTTGGTATCAGAGCATATGCTTTGACCTTAGGTTGGAAACCTAGTAAATGGGTAGAACCTGTAGGACACAGCCTAGCAATAATAAAGAGTTCTCTAGTGATATGAGGGATATTCACTTGAGAATAATCCTGTTATGTTACTAGTGCGATAATTCTTTAGTATGATTGCAAATTCGATAATTACCCAAGAGTTTTAACTCTATGTGACTGATGATAATTTCTTATCTACAGTTCCAAATGGCACCTCGATATTCACCCCGGAATGTTCGAGTGATGAACAGGACGTTGGATGACTACAGAGGAGATTGGACAGATATTCTCCGACAACTTCTATGGAGTTTGGAATGTAAATCGAGACTTTTGGTCAAGATTTATAGTTACTATGATGGGCAGGTATTAGCTAAATACCGTTTCATGATCATGCTACCCAAGAAGTTAGGACTTAAGGGAGAAATGCCATCAGGAGAGGCAAGGTTCATGGCATCTGCATATCAGATTGCCGTAGCAGCAGCCATAACCATGATTCGAGAACAGAAATACCAAGCTCTAGAAGTTAGTACTCATACCATTATACCACATAAAACCTCAAACCCAGAGCATGAGTTAGATCACTCTACCCTAGTCCAAGATGAACCTACTCTAGCCATAGAGTATATGGATTGTTATCGGTCTTTGCTAAACACTTATAATAATACTCACCAAGTTTTAGTTCAGGAGCTTGATACGTTCATTAAGGATTTTACTGATCATGATAAAGCAATGGAACGTAGGAAGAAGTTAGATAAAGAAGCTAGGAATCCCAAATACATACCTTCAGGAGAAGTGTTTGAGGAAACTGAATTCGATGATCCAAACTCGGAAAATTATGCCTACTACCAAAATGACTTCAAGCCACCTGAAGACCTATGGACCAAATATAACTCCGAACAACAGGAATGGATTAAAGTTATTCCAAATAACCTTGAGCCAAACAAGTATGGATGGGAAGTAGAATCTCAAGGTGGAACCATAGGAAATCCTATACCTTGTGATACATGTATTGAAGAAGAGACCAACTATAACCATAGAGAGCCTTATGGACCATATGTCAACACCCGGATTTTTAATCCCAGATGCCTGTTATGCCATACATCTCAATCCCAGGATTACCATTTTTGCGAGACATAATAGAATTGGATACCACAGTACATCATCCAATACAAACCATACATAAGGTCTTACACAAATAAGGATCTCATAATCTAGTTCTTAATACAACTCAAGTAGCGGAAATACATAATAATAAAGGTAGCGTAGGCGAAGCTCCATCTTCGGGGTCACATGCAATGCTGACGATGGGAGATGATCCTAGTTGTCGTAACCTTCCTGGGGTCCATCCTCCTGGTACCCCTCTTCATAGTCTGGGCATGGGAATAGCCAGGGACAAAGCC
The DNA here is from genome assembly GCA_030063025.1 of Avena longiglumis. Taxonomy (NCBI): domain Eukaryota; kingdom Viridiplantae; phylum Streptophyta; class Magnoliopsida; order Poales; family Poaceae; genus Avena; species Avena longiglumis. Next base: position 444,724,029 of record CP125974.1, on the reverse strand, counting down.
ATGAGTACTCTTTAAGTACTCGCAAACTAATACTAACAAGTGAAGGGGATTTTTGTATTAGGACACTAAGCTCTATTGTTGTTTTGCAAAAAGCCAGATTTACATCTACTAAGTTCATAAGTAAGAAAAGCTAGTTGAAATTTTATAACACCTAAGTGGGAACTTGAATTTCATATCACAACTCTGTTGTGGTCAAGTCAAAGTCTCAAGTCATTTCACAAGTCATTTTGAAAACAATCTGACGGGGGAACAGTATGGCCACTCCAACTGTCCATAACCACGGACGCGGCTATTCAAATAGTTTGACACTCTGCAGAGATTGTACACTTTCACCACAACATTCGATACATCCGTCAGGAACAAATCCTGAATTCACCATACTCAGTATGCAGATAATCAATCCTAACCTTTCAATTACACACCCTAGTATAAGCACCTCTCCTGTGAGTTTGGCCTCCCAACCATGACCAACTGTCATCTTGGGTACTGCACAGGTGGACAATCTTCAGAAGGTAGCCTCAGCTCAGACCTTGGCCGTGAGGGAACCAATACTAAGGTACATAAGCTTCCAGTCAAGCCCTACCCAATTCTAGGGTATTGTGGTTGTACGGTAAAATTGGAATGGTATCGCATCTAGACAACCATCAGTTTTAAAAAGGGCTAAGGCTCATGCCTCAACATTTTCATCACCATAAATCATCTGGTGTTCGGAAACACATGTCCAAAACATTTCAATATAATTATCCATCATTCCAAGGTTTTCATAACCATTTTTCCACCAAGTATTCGCATCTAAGTTGATCAAGTTTTATGCTTAGCACTAGCCTCTACAAGTGGGGATAAGTACTAAAGAGGGTTGGTAAACTAGTGGAGTTTAACTAATTTCAATCTCATGCCTTAGGATGACATAAAGGTTATCTAGCTTAGGCCAAATTTTATGATCTTTATGCAACCTTCAATTATCTTTCTAGTATCTACAATTCACTTAATTAAACTCTAAGTAATAGCTTTGATAAAGAAATAAAGTATAAAGCTTGTAAGTAAAATTAGGATTTGTTTATCAAGTGGTTATAATCATATATGCTTAAGGCATATAGTTGGCATGGTAACAAGCAAGTATTTTCTTGCATAGGTATAGTATCTTGCAAGTGTTATCTTGCACAAGTATCAGTATAAGCTTGCTAAGTTAATAGCTTGCAAGTATTGGCTTGCCTTGTGTAGAGCAGTGGTTGAAGTTCTCCTCGGCTTCTTCTTCGTAGTATCCTCCTTCCTCCTCGTATCCTTGGTCGGTACTAGCGTCTATGAATAAATACGAGGTACACAATCACCAAAAAATACTTAACTAATTTCAATCATCACACAAAAGGGTCCTATAGATGATCTAGCATCATCACTAACATTACAAGATTAAAGCTTGGTTTAATTTCTTTTATTTTAAAAAAAGTAATTTCTACTCATTGAAAAACTACTTAAGATTTAATATTCTCCAAACCAAACATGGGATCGTGTTGACACATGTCATCACCACATATTTTAGTCCATGGGAATGTGATTTAAAGTGGTGTCACAATTTAATAAGGTTTAACCTTTTATTTTACTTAAATAAACTGACTAGAAATGCCTATGTGGCATTGTTTTATTACTTGAACATTATTTCTGTAAGTAAACCCAAATATTTTTATATATTGTGAAAGGTATGATCAAATGTCATTTTTGAGAGTTGTAATCAACTCAAAATCTACTATGGTTTAAATTTGAAAAATGTTTGAATGCAGAAAAGGTTCTGCCTTGTTATTTGTACCAAGGTTGATCTATAGATTCAAATGATTTGAATCCAACGGGCTTGGATTAAGAATTTCAATATCTTTCTAACAAAATTGGTTTCATTCAATTTGGTGCACTGAATTGAGCCGGGTTGATTTTTGAAATTAGGTACAGAACTATGTTTGAATTAAAATGGAAAAAGTTAAATTCAAACGACTGGGCTGCGCGGGAAACGATAATGGGCCGGCCCGGTGTCACTCCGTGGCGCGGGGCTCAACTGACAGGGGGGTTCCACCACTCAGTGGCTCTTTAAAAGCGAAGCATTATGGGTCAATATCATCCGCACGATCTAAGTCTAATCAAACGACTGCTACTCATCGTCCACGTCGGGCGGCGCCGGCGAGACAGAAACCTAACACTGCAGGTGGGGGTCGTCGGGGGCTCACCGGGGCTCAGGCGAGGGTCGGCGAGGCGGGCGAACGACGAAGTCAACGACGGCAAACCTCCTGGTACCGGCAGCTTCTCCTGGGATGGACGAAATCGACGGCGCCCTTCTTCTCGAGAGGCGGCCGGCTCCGGCAAAATTCCGGCGATGCACTGCTCGCCTTGCTCCGGGAATGGGGTGGAACGATCAGTGAGGAGAGGGGAGTGAGATGGTGTGAAGAGTTTGAGCGGGGGAGGCCTCTATTTATAGTCTTGACGACGAGACCGAACGGAATGGGAAGGCGACAGTGGCGACATGGCTACGGGCTGCTAGAGGCATGGCCGACGGTGGCGATCGATCGGTGGTCTCCTAGCGATGCTCTATGGCTTTAATGCGCGTGTAGGGGCGGTGGCAATCGGTCTGTAACATGCGATGCTCTGCGCGGCAGAGGCGGCGTTTTCGACGGATAGCGGTGGCTGTGAGGCATGGGGCGGCGAACGGGGTTGTCTAGTGGTCTCCTGGGACGGTGGTGATCGCGTATGCACGCGGCGAGGGCGGCGCGCGGTCTGTGGGCGTGTGTTGAGGGTGGCGCTCTGGCGCACGCTGGGCATGGTTGACAGAGGCAGGGGTGCGGCATTCACGGTGCTCGGTGTCTTGATGCGAGGCTGGTCGAGAGGGGGCGGTGAGGCATGGGTGATATCCCAGACAAGGTTGGCACGACTAGTTCCTCTCCTAGCTTGCTGTCTACACTGGGGTGGCATGGGTGGCTTCGGCTGTTCACGATTGATGACATTGCCAAGCTTACAGTGGTGCTAGATGTTTACAAATGAGCTAGATGATCTACTAAAGCCTAGTTGCAACCAGAGAGGGAACAAGTTAGGCTCAAATAACTGCTCCAAATATTGTTTGGATTTTATTTGATTTGCATATGCAAGGTGTTTGATGAAATGGCCGCATGAATTCAAGTTTTGAATTTGAAAAGATTTTTGGTGGGTCTGCTAGGTAGGTGCTGGTGAGTCTGTAGATGCTTGGGTTTTGAAAGTTGAGCTTGTTTGAGTGGTTTTTGAAAAAGTGGATCTTCCCATATGATAAAGATTCAATTTTAAACTGTCATTGAAACTATGCATTTGAATGTTTCTAGATGATCACAAGGTGGGCCTTGATACTTTGTTATGTGTACTATCAAGGGGTGCAAAGATCCAAACAAGTTTCTATTAAGTTCTGAAAGTTAGAGACAGCCAAAGTAGGCATGGGAGTTAAATTGGTCAAAATGACCATTCCCATATTTTGTTTGTTTTGATTTATTTGTCTTCGGGAAAAGTATGGGGATTGCCTAGATGATGTTTATTTCACCTAAGAATCCTTTTACAAGAAAAGAAACACATAAACATGGCCATTCAAAAGAATTCAAAATGGGATACATACACACATGCATGCTTTCATACTTTTATTTAGTAAAGTTTTTGTTAACCCTAATTTTGATGCATCGAGTTTGATGATTCTAGTTTAATATTTTTGGGATGTTACAAAACCTTCCCCCCTTAAACAAAATCTCGTCTCGAGATTTGAAAAAGGACAAAAAGATTACCTAGGATTCGAAGAGATCGGGAAACTCCGTCCTGATGTGATCTTGGCGCTCCCAGGTAGCTTCCTCTTCTGTGTGGTTGCTCCACTGAATTTTGAGAAACTTGATGCTTCGGGTTCTGGTGGTTCGGAAAGCTTCTTCCAAAATACGGATGGGTACTTCGGGATAGGTCAGGTCATTGTTGATCTCTATGGTCCGGTGATCGATATTCTCGAACACTTCCGTCTTCTCCGGAACTTCGAGGCACTTGCGAAGTAATGAGATATGGAACACATTGTGCACGGCTGACATCTCTTCGGGTAGTTCCAATTGATACGACACTACTCCTCGATGGTTCAGAATTTTTCTAGGGGCTAACTTTCCTTTGAGTTGGAAACGCTGCATTCCCTTCAATGGCGACACTTTCAGATATACAAAATCTCCTATGTTGAAGGCGAGGTCTCGACGTCTCTTGTCGGCGTAACTCTTCTGTCTGGACTGGGCTGTCTTGAGGTGCTCACGAATCTTGTGAACCTTCTCTTCTGCTTCTCGTAGGATATCGGGTCCGAAAATCTGACTCTCTCCTACTTCCGACCAGTTCAAAGGGCTGTGACACTTCCTTCCGTACATGAATTCAAATGGGGCCATTTGCAAACTAGCTTGATAACTATTGTTGTACGAAAATTATGCAAACGGAAGACAGTCTTCCCACTTAGATCCATATTATAACACACATGCTCTCAACATATCTTTGAGTATTTCATTTACACGCTCCGTTTTTCCATCGGTCTGAGGGTGATACGCGGTGCTGAAATCTAGGCGGGTTCCTAAACCTTCTTGAACTTTCTTCTAGAATCTCGACGTAAACTGAGTTCCTCGATCCGATACGATGTTCTTTGGGACTCCATGTAAACTAACGATTCTAGCGATGTATAACTCCGCTAGCTTCGAACTCTGATATGTGGTCTTGACGGGTAAGAAATGGGCGACTTTGGACAATCTGTCCACTATGACCCAGATAGAGTCATTTCCCCTACTAGAAGTAGGCAATCCGGTGATAAAGTCCATTCCAACGGAATCCCATTTCCATTCCGGAATCTACAAGGGTTGCAACAATCCAGCGGGTCTTTGGTGTCCGGCCTTGACTCGCTGACATATATAACACTTGGCGATATAGCTTCCGATTTCTCTCTTCATCTTATGCCACCAAAATTGCTCTTTCAAATCTTGATACATCTTAGTTCCTCCAGGGTGGATAGAATAAAGAGTATCATGAGCTTCCTTGAGAATAACTTCTTTCAACTCAGAATTTGCTGGTACACAAAGGCGTCCTTTGTACCACAGAACTCCTTCTTCGTCTTCGGTGAATCCGGGTACTTTGCCTGTACCGATACGACGCTTGATTCCGTCAATACTAGCAATTCCTTTCTGCGCCTCTTTGATCTGGCTGATCAAAGTGGGTTGAAGCTTTATGCTAGCCAAAAATCCTTCACTCACTAATTCCATTCTAAAATCTTCCATCTCTTTGTGCAAGCTTGGTTGCTCCTTCAAAATCATGGAGTTCAAGCGGCACGGCAATTTGCTAAGGGCATCTGCTACCACATTGGCTTTACCGGGGTGATAGTGAATGTCCATATCGTAATCCTTGATTAGCTCAATACATCTTATCTACCTCATATTCAACTACTTCAGAGTGAATATATAGTTCAGGCTTTTGTGATCCGAATAAATCTCACAACGGTTTCCCATCAGGTAATGCCTCCATGTCTTCAGGGCTAAAACTACGGCTGCGAGTTCGAGGTCATGGGTTGGGTAATTTTGCTCATGTTGTTTTAGTTGTCGAGATAGATAAGATATAACTTTGGCTTCTTGCATTAGCACACATCCTAGACCGATCTTGGATGCGTCACAATACACGTCGAAGGGCTTCGTGATATCCGGCATGATTAAGATTGGGGCTGAAATCAATCTCCTCTTGAGTTCTTGAAAACTCGCTTCACATTTGTCTGTCCATTCAAACTTCTTGTCCTTCTTCAGCAATTGGGTCATGGGTCTGGCGATACTCGAGAATCCTTCTACGAACTTATGGTAGTATCCCGCCAATCTGAGAAATGCACGAACTGGGGTTTGAGTGGTTGGGGCTTGCCAATCTTCGACATCTTTCACCTTTGCAGGGTCAACGGCAATTCCTCTGGCTGATACAATGTCGCCGAGGAATCCTACCTCCTGTGTAACACCCTCAGAATCGGTCCTATGCAAGTCTCAGCGATTCACGCCAAACCCGCATAGAAACGATTCAAAGGTGCCCACCAGGCACTTGCGTGCGGGTGGAAAATGAAGTAATATCATTACACAATAGTCCACGATGGAACCCACAGAACATATATGTACAACAGTGACTCATCGAGTCAAGAATACAGATATAACATACAAAGATCCAAATCACCATGAAAATGATACAATGTCCGACTACGGACAAGATGCAAATGGGGCTAAGAGCCCTGAAGAATAACCAATGGCGTCCATAACCCTGCCCAGGCCAATCCGGAAGGGTAACCCTGCTAACGACGTCGATCTCAAACCTGCTTAAACAAAAGGGGTGCCGACAAAGGGCAAGGGAAAAAGAGAGAGCGGTCAGTACTGAGGCCAGTACACGGCGAGACTAGAATTCGGCGGTCCTCGCCTACATAGGTATGGTGGACTGAAGCGGCATCACAGCATGCACTAGACAACCTATAGAGACTCGATACAACTGTCGGCTATCAGAGAGAGATAAGAAAGACCTATTCGACACCAGCCTGATACTACCACCCAACATACCCATCCTGGTATTTCCCCCTCGAGACCAAACGAGGAAGTCAACCGAGGAACTCACACAATTGGCAGTTTTATTTAGTCAGTTATCGTTGCAGCAATTACTAGTCAGGTATAGATAGTCATCCTGATATAATAAGCAGTGGGCACTTTTAGTTAACCATTTCGTTGTAGTTGCGACACTTACTAGTCATATACAATTAGCATGAGATATCCCAAACCCAGTAGTTGTTAGTACTTTTATTTAGCCATTCCGTTGTAGTGAAGCTGATTACTAGTCATATCGGATACAAGTCAAACTATAACAATAAACTTTAGTTATAGTTGTCTATGATCGAGAACTGTGCTCCAAGTCGTCCATAACCGCGGACACGGCTTCGAAAGATTTAACCGCAGGTGCACCAAAGTTTCCACACGCACCTACACCCTTGTTGTCAGATCAGGTAGGTACAAGATAACAAAACATACACCCAACGGTATGTCGACGGGGTTTCGGACACGACGTTTCCTAGACCCAAAGCAAGCACGGGGGGCCACCCCACTAAGCTACCCGTAACGAAGTCGGCCGGTCTCCGAGACGGACCCAGGGTTTGTGTCGATGGCTGTAAACGACTGGGAACTCGAAAGTGTGAATGGGCTTGTCGATACAGCGAAAACGTATCACAGGGTTCCTAAACAGTACAGGCGCTCCACGCGCAATCGTAAATAAAGCAGTAAAGCATGGCATAAGTACAGGATAGTAATAAAGCCCCAAACTACTTTGTGGCCCCCACTACAGTACTTTGAAATCAGGTACTAATCGATGGGGGTGCCCACACACCCCACCTGTGGTTGGCGCGCTCGATCTCGAAACAGGTGTCAAGAACTCGGGGTCCTACGAGACACCAGTGAGCGGTTAAAAACCAAATATTGTCTATTACCCACCGGTGCCTCTGCATTTACCTACTTTCAATTTTAGTTATTATACAGTAATTAAATCCATGATCATCTCCAACATTAAACATGCAGCATTACTCCAACAACTGTGGTACTTGACAACACGCAACAACACTTGAGCAAGCGACTACGACACGCAAGTCCAACTATCTACCAAACAACAGGTAATAGGATGTATCCAAGGCAATATAGGGCTGCAAGGGATATCACGGGTACGAAAACTAGAGCATCGCATCACAGATAGCAATAGGTCAACAGGAGGAAATAAAGATTATAAAAGTAAGATAGGTAGAAAGGGGAAGAATGCTCGCCTGAAAACATTGTCGAAGATTTGTCCGAAGATCGGGTCGACACTCGCATCAACTCATCGACCTAATCCGTGAAGAAGCAAAGCACTAGAAGAAACACCGGATGCACCATTTAATACTATGACAAAAGATCGAGCATGATGCATGTATGATGTATGGCATGTCAAAGATGTGATGCAATTAGGCAATATTAAGCGGAACCGGGGTTCCGACAATTAATTATTAAGTTCATGTTGTTTAGATACCCCACAATTTAAATGTTGTGTTAACAAGGCAAAATATATCATCAGTTCGCTACACAGATTTAATTGTGACCAATATTAGACTAGATTCGTCTGCATATGGTCTCCATATTTAATTATTAGATGAGTTGACAGAATACCCCCAAACGCCCACAATATGTATGTGAGTATAAACAATTAAATATGCAACAGTTTATATAGTTGGCAATTTATAAAATAGGGGCTCGGGAAAGGGGTCACACATTGGGTTATCGGCGATCTTGGCGTTCACCGAGGGTTCGGGTTTTAAGATCGGGGCTTCGGGGTTCGACGGGGTTCGGTCTCGGGTCCGGGAAACGCTCTTCAAGGTACGGCCTTCGGATCCGACTCCGGGAAGAAGAACTTGGCATTCCAAGGGGGAATCTTCGGGTCGTCGGCTCCGGTTGTTGACGATGCACTTGGTTTGGTGCCTGTGTGTCTTTGGGTACCGCGAATCCTTGGCGTGATAGCTCTTGGTGCGATACGAAACCTGTACAACCTGGGCAGGGACACGATTACACACATACAAAAGGCTCCTCCTACAAAACAGCACCGAAACGATCTTGGAAGCAACCACACAAGGGCACAACGATGTTGCAAGAGGACGGTGATGCAGACCTTGGTCAAGGACATACCCAGCGACGCGCTGCTGTCCACCTTGCTCGGGTTCTGCACAAACTGTCGCCGGCAACAGGGCCCGGACGCGAGGCCACGCAGGGGACGCGACCGGCAGGACGAGGGCGGCGCGGCCTGGCGAGCCGGCAGGAGGAGGCGTCCGCAGGGAGACGCGCGGGAGGAGCCGGACGCAGACCGGTGGTGTCCTACAGCAGGGTCAGGAGTAGGTGCTCGGCTGGTGGCGGGCCGCAGGGGTGAGGCCGGCGTCACGGGCGTGCAGATGCGGGAGGAGGCGACCTCGGGACGATGGCGGGGCCTTACTCCAGGGAAGAGAGAGGCCACGCGGCAGCGAAGGGGGCCTGCGGGCGGCGGCTTGACGGGAAGGCACCATGGCAACCGGAGAGAGGAGAGGACGTCGGGGAAGGGGCGGAGGTCACGGAGGACAGGGAGATGGCCCGCCTGGCGGTGCCATGGCGGAGGAGGACGCGGCCGATGGAGGGGGTCGCAGGCGGGGAGGAAGGGCGGGCGCAGGTCGGCAGGAAGCTGAGAGGAAGATAGGTGGAGGCCGCGGGGTGCTCGGCGGTAGTGGCGTTGGCCGGCCGACGGAGGAGACCGGGGGGAACCGAGGCTCTGGGCTGGTGGGGATTCTCATCGGGGTGGGGACGAGGCCACCAGGGAGGCATTGGGTTGGGGACGGGCCAAGCCAGAGAGGGACAGAGATCGAGCGAACGGGAGGAAGGAAACAAGGGAAGCGGGTCGCAAGGGAGTGCGGGCGCACGTGGGGACCGAGGTCGTGGTGGGACCAGCAGGTGGGGTCACAGAGACAGAGGGATGGGGTGGTTGCGATGCGATCGGGAGCAGGCGGGTTGGGTGGGGTGTTGCCGCCTACCGCAGGTGCGTTGTGTGTGTGTGGTGAGCGTGTGTGCGGCTGCTATGTGGCGGCAACGGATGGAGGGAGTGGGTGGCTGGGCAGGGATATTAGGGTTAGGGATGGGAGGGAATTTAGGGTTAGGTTTGGAGGTGGCCGACTGGGCTTTCGGGCCTGGTTGGCTGCCTCCTAAAAATAATATAAAATTTTATGTATTATTCAAAAGACTTGTGTAATTTGGTTTTAGACAAACAAAATATCCGGAAGGGTCCGGGGATTACTTTTGAAATAGAGAGGGATCTTTGTAGAAAGCAAAACTAGGTTTTAAGAAAAATAGTTTTAGTTAATTAGATGCATGATGATGTAAGAAAATAAAATAACAAGCAATTTTCTAGTAGTGGTTTTACCCGGGGTGCTACGTCCTGTAACCAGAATTCAAATTTTCTAAAATTGGCATACAACTGATGCTCTCTAAGGGTTCCAAGAATGGTCCTTAGGTGTAGCTCATGTTCTTCTTCCGATTTGGAATAAATCAGAATGTCATCAATGAAAACAATGACAAACTTATCCAGAAAGTCCATAAAAATCATATTCATGAGATTCATGAAATAAGCAGGGGCATTGGTTAATCCAAAAGACATGACGGTATACTCGTGTAATCCATATCTGGTGGTAAAAGCAGTCTTGGGAATATCCTCTGCCCGAATTTTGAGTGGATGATAGCCAGTCCTAAGATCAATCTTAGAAAACACTTTGTGTAACATCCCAAAAATACTAAACTTGGATCATCAAACTCTAATCATCAAAATTAGGGTTAACAAAAACTTTTCTAAATAAAAATATGAAAGCATGCATGTGTGTATGCATCCCATTTTGAATTCTTTTGAATTGCCTTGTTTATGTGTTTCTTTGCTTGTAAAAGGATTCTTAGGTGAAATAAACATCATCTAAACCATTCCCAAACTTTTCCCAAAGACAAATAAATCAAAAACAAACAAAATGAGTGAATGGTCATTTTCACCAATTTAACTCCCATGCCTACTTTGGCTGTCTCTAACTTTCAGAACTTAACAGAAACTTGTTTGGATCTTTACACCCCTTGATTGTACTCATAACAAAGTATCAAGGCCCACTTTGTGATCATCCAGAAACTTTAAAATGCATAGTTTAAAGGACAGTTCAAAATTGAATCTTTATCATATGGGAAGATCCCACTTTTTCAAAAACCACTCAAACAAGCTCAACTTTCAAAACCCAAGCATCTGCAGACTCACCAGCACCAACCTAGCACACCCACCAAAAATATTTTCAAAATTCAAAACTTGAATTCTTCCGGCCATTTCATCAAACACCTTGCAGATTCAAATCTTCTAAAATCCAAACACTATTGTGAGCAGTGATTGGAGCCTAACTTGTTCCCTCTCTGGTTGCAACTAGGCTTTAGTAGATCATCTAGCTCAAGTGCAAACCTCTAGCATCACTGTAAGCTTGGCAATGCCATCAATGGTGAGCAGGCCGAGTGCACCCTTTTCACCCCCATGTCGATAGCAAGCTAGGAGAAGAACCAAACCTAGCCAACATGTCTGGGAGCAAGCCAACACCCCACCGCCACTCCCTGTCCAGCGCTCGAACCTTGCCAACCCCTGGACCACACGCACGGACCATGCCAAGCTCGCCAGCAACCATGCCGAGAGCGCGCCACATGCGCCAGGCTCGACCGACGTCCACAGACCGCGCGCCGCCCTCGCCGCGTGCATACGTGATCACCACCGTCCCAGCAACCCCGCAGACACGCTCGTTCGCCGCCGCGCGGACGACGCACGCTGTGCACATTCAAAACCTCCGCCAGGCATGCGCAGAGCACCGCCGCGTTCCGACCAAACCGCACCGCCCCACGCCTCGCCACCGCGTCGTTGAGCATCACTAGGGAGAACCGCACCGCCCCTAACGTCGCCCACGCCGCTAGCCTTCTGTGCCGTCGACCACGACGAGCTCATCTTGCGCCCATCGGTTCCCTCTCGCCACTATAAATAGAGGTCACCCCCAGCCGAATTGAGCACACCACCTCACTCCCCTCTCACCCAGAACCACCTCGCCTCAGTTTCGAAGCAAGGCGAGCAACGCTTCACCGGAATTGCACCGGAGCCCGCCACTACTGGAGAAGAAGGGGGCCAGCGATTGGAGCCTCCCAAGGAGAAGCTGTCGGTACCAGGAGGTTTGCCGTCGTCGAATTCGTCGTCCGCCGCCTCGCCGACCCTCGCCTGAGCCCCGGTGAGCCCCCTACGACCCTCACCTGCCGCGTTAGGTTTCAGTCTCGCCGGAGTTGCCCGACGTGGACGACGACCCTCGGCCGTTGGATTAGAACTAGATAGAACGCACCATATTGCCCTGTACCGCTTCGCAGCCCCTTGTCTCAATGACGCGTGGGGACAACAACTTAAACAGCCCGCGTAAGCGTTGTGCTTAGAAGGCCGGCCCAGTATCGCTTCCCGCGCAGCCCAGTCGTTTGAATTTAATCTTTTCCATTTTATTTCAAACACACTTCTGCACCTAGATTCAAAAATCAACCCAGATCGATTCAGTGAACAAAATTGAATGAAACCAATTTTGTTAGAAAGGTCTTGAAATTCTGAATCCAAGACCGTTGATTTAAGTCATTTGGATCTGTAGATCATCCTTGGTAAAAAGAACAAGGCAGAAGCTTTTCTGCATTCAAACATTTTTAAAATTAAAACCATAATAGCTTTTGACTTGATTCCAACTCTCAAAAATCACATTTAACCATACCTTTCAGAATATATAAAAATATATAGGTTTACTTACAGAAATAATGTTCAAGTAATAAAAGAATGCCACATAGGCATTTCTAGTCACTTATTTAATTAAAATAAAAGGGTAAAACCTTATTAAATTGTGACACCACTTTAAATCACATTCCCATGGACTAAAATATTTGGTGATGACATGTGTCAACATGATCCCATGTTTGGCTTGGAGAATATTAAATCTTAAGTAGTTTTTCAATGAGTAGAAATTACTTTTCTAAAAAAAATAAAAGGAATTAAACCAAGCTTTAATCTTGTAATGTTAGAGATGATGCTAGATCATCTATAGGACCCCTTTTGTGTGATGATTGAAAGTAGTTAAGTATTGTTGGTGATTGTGTACATCATATTTATTTATAGATGCTAGTACCGACCAAGGATACGAGGAGGAAGGAGGATTTTATGAAGAAGAAGCCGAGGAGAACTTCAACCACTTCTCTGCACAAGGCAAGCTTACACTGATACTGTGCAAGCCAATACTTGCAAGCCTAATGCTACTAGTTGAATGTGCAAGCTAACACTTGAAAGATATTCTACTGATGCAAACAAACCCTTACTTGTTACCATATGCCCTAAGAATATGTGATCATACCCAATTGATACCCCCTCCTAGTTTTATTTGCAAGCTTTCTATTTTAATTATTTATCAAAGCTACTTCCTTAGAGTTTAGTTAAGTGATTTTTAGATTCTAGAAATATATTTGAAGGTTGCATAAAGAGCATAAAATTTGGCCTAAGCTAGAAAATCTTGATGTCATCCTAAGGCATAAGATTGAACTTAGTTGAAACTCCACTAGTTTACTACCCCTCATTAGTACTCACCCCCACTTATTGATGCTAGTGCTAAGCATAAAACTTGATCAACTTTAGATGGGAATACTTGGTGGAAAAATGGTTATGAAAACCTTAGAATGATGGATCATTCTACTGAGCTGTTTTGACATGTGTTTCCGAACACCAAATGATTTTGAGTGATGAAAATGTTGAGGCATGAGCCTTTGCCCTTTATAAAACTGATGGTTGTCTGGATGCGATACCATTCCAATTTTACCGTACAACCACAATACCCGAAGATTGGGTAGGGCTTAACTGGAAACTTATATACTTTAGCATTAGTTCCCTCATGGCCAAGGTCTGAGCTGAGGCTACCTTGTGAAGATTGTCCACCTGTGCAGTACCCAAGATGACAGTTGGTCATGGTTGGGAGGCGAAACTCACAGGAGAGGTGCTTATACTAGGGCATGTAATTGAAAGGTTAGGATTGATTATCCGCATAGTGAGTATGGTGAATTCAAGATTTGTTCCTGACGGATGTATCGAATGTTGTGGTGAAAGTGTACAATCTCTGCAGAGTGTCAAACTATTCGAATAGCCGCGTCCGCGGTTATGGACAGTTGGAGTGGCCATAATGTTTCCCCCGTCAGATGTTTTCAAAATGACTTGTGAAATGAATTGATACTTTGACTTGACCACAATAGAGTTGTGACATGAGATACAAGTTCCCACTTAGGGTTATAAAACTTTAACTAGCATTCTTTGCTTCTGAACTTAGTAGAAGTAAATCTGGCTTTTGCAAAACAACCCTAGATCTTAGTGTCCTATTACAAAAACCCCTTCACTTGTTAGTATTAGTTTGCGAGTACTTAAAGAGTACTCATGGCTTTGTCCCTGGCTATTCCCGTGGCCAGACTATGAAGAGGATTACCTGGAGGATGGACCCTAGGAAGGTTACGACAACTAGGATCATCTCCCATCGTCAGCACTGCCTGTGACCCCGAAGATGGAGCTTCGCCTACGCTACCGTTGTTATTACGTATTCCGCTGCTTGAAATTGTATTAAGAACTGGATCATGAGATCCTTATTTGTGTAATACCTTATGTATGGTTTGTAATGGATGATGTACTGTGGTATCCAATTCTGTTATGTCTTGCAAAACTGGTAAGCATGGGATTGCGATGTATGGCATAACAGGCATCTGGGATTAAAAATCCGGGTGTTGACAAGTTGGTATCAGAGCCATCCTGGCCATAGGAGACCCTAGTTAGACTGGACGTTTGAATCAAAAACTTAGTTTCAAAACCAAAGGAAGCAAATATTTACAAAACTTATTCCCATTCTTATCACTCACTTCTTTTATGAAAATTCATGATCCTCAAAAACTTTTGCAAAATACATAAAAAAATTGAAACACTTGATCACTCTACTAACTTACTCATCTTATACTCTTTTAGATGGACGTGAAGTACAACAAGTTTTACCAGTTGTGAAATGGAGGAGACCTTATCTTTGAGAGGGATTTGGACTAGCTTTCGGAACTTCTGGAGCATCCTCACCCCGAGTTCTTCGGAGCTCAGCTCAATGATCAAGGAGGAGAAGATCTGTAATGGCTAATTGTTGCAAGTCTCCAAGGAAAGATTGAACCTCCCACTGCGGAAGGAATTCAATTCACCTTAAGAGAGAACAATTGGCTCGATGGACTTGCCAGGGCCATGCAGGAAGCTCTTGCCCATCTGTGTGGGCAGAGTATCAACCAGATCAAGGGTACCTCTTTGAGTTTTGCCCAAGGCGTGTTGCTAATGGACAACCCCTGGAAGCCCCATACCACCACGAGCTGAAGACTCAATTGGACCACCTCAGCTTCATGATGTACGATCGTCAGCAGGAATTGGATAACTGTCGTGACTACTCCAACCACAAGTCCGCCATCATCAAGACGAAGGATCATACCATCGCCATGCTATAGAAGGATCGCAAGTCTCGCCGCCGTCAGCTCGATAAGAAGGAGCGCATCATTGCCCGTCTTCGCCACTGTATCTTGTCTTTGGAAGAGACCATCCACGAGAGAGACATGCAGTTGGAGGAAAGGGAGAATGCCGGAGAGGATCTTCGTGGAGACCCCTACTCCTATCTCAGTGATGATGATGATTTTCTGGAAGATCAGTCTATGGATTTCTTCACCGATGAGGATGATTACGCCTTCATCAATGACGACGAGGATGATGAGGATGACGACTACACCG
Organism: Avena longiglumis; assembly: GCA_030063025.1. NCBI lineage: Eukaryota > Viridiplantae > Streptophyta > Magnoliopsida > Poales > Poaceae > Avena > Avena longiglumis. The sequence continues at coordinate 444,708,630 of CP125974.1, read as the reverse complement.
ACTCCGAGGAGTAGTAGCACTTGAACACTAGCGTAGTGAGTAGTATTCGGTCCCACTGTATCGTAGTTTCCAGAATGGTTCTTGAAACCATATGTTTTTCTTGTGTTGTGGTGTGTGTTTGTATCGTGTGAATGAATGAATGAAAAGCAAGTTGCTATAAAATCTGAGTCAAACTTTAAAAAAACTTCCCAAAGTCCCAGAACCTTAGAAATTTCCCTCTTTTCTCATGATCTATCTCAATCTTCAGATGCCACACGGAGGAAGTGGTTCATCCTCGGACCCAATGTTGCAGATCCTGCAAATGATGGTCTCTGACCGCGAAGCTGAAAGAGCGGAACGTCAAGCCAACCTAGCCACCCTGCAACAGATAGCTCAGCTTGCCCACAATAACTAAGGCCACGGAAATCAGGACAACCATGGATCTAAGCTCAATAATTTCCAGAATACCAACCCACCTATTTTCACGAAGTCAGAAGAGCCCCTAGATGCCGACGTTTGGCTCCAAACCATGGAAAATAACCTAGAAGTCGCCGGAGTGGAAGCTAACAAGAAAGTTCTGTTCGCCACCCACTATCTAGCCGGAGATGCTAGGGCATGGTGGAACAGTGTTCGTGCAATGACCGGAGGCCAGATGATGACCTGGGAGGAATTCAAGGTCAAGTTTAGCAGAACCCATGTGCCACCGGGTTTGATCAAGAGGATGAGAGACGAGTTCAGAGAACTAAAGCAAGGAAGGATGACCGTAGTGGAATACCGTGACAAATTTTTGTCATTAGCTAGGTATGCCCCGGATGAGATCGACACCGAAGCCAAGAAGAAAGAAAGATTCCTGAATGGTCTGCATGATGAGATGAAGACTGTGTTGGTCAATATTCCCTTTACGGATATTGAAGCCCTTGTCGACTCTGCCATCCAGATGGAAGGAAAGATCAACCAAGCCAATGAGAACCGCAAGCGTCGCATGATGCACCAGCCAGGAACCCATCAGACCCCAAAGTATCGCCCTAACCCATCTCCAGGATTTGCCCCAAGAACCAACAGACCCCCGATGAACCGTCCGACCTAACCCAACCGTCGAAACCCTAGACCCGGAGGAAATAACAACAACCCCGGCAACTCTAGCAATTTCAACCGTGCCCCACCCAAATTCAACAACAACAATGCTGCCACCAACACCAACACTGCCCCGAGGACTGGAAGCAATGTTGTGCCTGTAGCAGCAAAGGACAAGTCGCAGGTAACTTGTTATGACTATGGAAATAAGGGTCACTACTCCAACGAGTGCCCCAACAAGAAGAATGCCGCAGCCCCCAATGCAAATGCCCCAGCTCAGCAGTAGCGTCGTGTTCAACTAGGAAGAAGGTTTGCCCCAGGGAATTCAGTCAACCGCAATGGCCGTCTTTTCCTCATGCATGCTGAAGAAGCTCAGGAAGCGCCAGCCGTCGTGCTGGGTATGTTTTCTGTTAATTCAGTACTTGCAAGAGTTTTGTTTGATTCTGGTGCATTGCATTCATTTGCCACCGAAGAATTTGCATGCACTAGTAAAATTCAACCAACAAAACTGAAGCATGTTATGATCGTCCAAATTCCCGGATCAACCACCAAGGCTAGGCAAATCTGCAAAGCCGTCCCTATCCGAATCCATGGCATAGATTTTTATGCTAACCTGATAGTACTCGGAACTAAAGGTTTGGAAGTAGTATTAGGCATGGATTGGATGTCCAAACATAAAGGATTGATTGACTGTGCCAAGAAAGCCATCACCATGACCAGTACGGCTGGAATATCAGTCAAGCATATATCTGAAACCTTACCTCGCCAATTCAAGTGCAACAATAGTATAGCCCAACCTACCATTGACCAAGTCCGGATAGTCTATGAATACCCTGATGTATTTCCATATGTTTTGCCTGGTATGCCCCCAGATCGGGATATCAAGTTTATCATCGAACTAATTCCCGGAACTGGACCAATAGCCCAAAGACCATATAGTATGAACCCGTCGGAACTGGCAGAACTAAAGAAGCAACTGGATTCCATGTTGGAAATTGGATTGATTCAACCAAGTGCGTCACCTTGGAGATCACCTATTTTGTTCGTGGATAAGAAGGATGGAGGTAACCGTTTGTGTACGGATTACCGAAAGTTGAATGATGTCACCATCTGGAACAAGTACCCTTGCCCAAGATAGAAGATTTGTTTGATTAGTTGACCGGTGCCAAAGTGTTTTCTAAGATTGATCTTAGGACTGGCTATCATCAACTCAAGATTCGTGCAGAGAATATTCCAAAGACTTCCTTTACCACCTGATATGGATTATACGAGTATACCGTTATGTCCTTTGGATTAACCAATGCCCCTGCTTATTTCATGAATATCATGAATAAGATTTTTATGGACTTCCTGGATAAGTTTGTTGTTGTTTTCATCGATGACATTCTGATTTATTCCAAATCAGAAGAAGAACATGAGCTACACCTAAGGACCATTCTTGGAACCCTTAGAGAGCATCAGTTGTATGCCAAGTTTACTAAATGTGAATTCTAGTTACACGAGGTAGGATTCCTCAGTCACATTATATCAGCCAGAGGAATTGCCGTTGATCCCGCAAAAGTGAAAGATGTAGAAGATTGGCAAGCCCCAACGTCTCAAACCCAAGTCCGTGCATTTCTCGGATTGGCGGGATATTACCGCAAGTTCGTAGAAGGATTCTCGAGTATCGCTAGACCCATGACCCAATTGCTGAAGAAGGACAAGAAGTTTGAATGGACCGACAAATGTGAAGCGAGTTTTCAAGAACTCAAGAGGAGATTGATTTCAGCCCCAATCTTGATCATGTCGGATATCACGAAGCCCTTCGACGTGTATTGTGATGCATCCAAGATCGGTCTCGAATGTGTGATAATGCAAGAAGGCAAAGTTATATCTTATCTATCTCGACAACTGAAGCAACATGAGAAAAATTACCCAACCCATGACCTCGAACTTGCAGCCGTAGTTCTAGCCCTGAAGACGTGGAGGCATTACCTGATGGGAAACCGTTGTGAGATTTATTCGGATCACAAGAGTCTGAAGTATATATTCACTTAGAAGGATCTGAATATGAGACAGAGAAGATGGATTGAGCTAATCAAGGATTACGATCTGGACATTCACTATCACCCTGGTAAAGCAAATGTGGTAGCAGATGCCCTTAGCAGATTGTCGTGCCGCTTGAACTCCATGATCTTGAAGGAGCAACCAAGCTTGCACAAAGAGATAGAAGATTTTCGAATAGAATTAGTGAGTGAAGGATTTTTGGCTAGCATCAAACTTCACCCTAGTTTGATCAGCAGATCAAAGTGCCACAGAAGGGAAATGCTAGTATCGACGGAATCAAGCGTCGTATCGGTACAGGCAAAGTACCCGGATTCACCGAAGACGAAGAAGGAGTTCTGTGGTACAAAGGACGCCTTTGTGTACCAGCAGATTCTGAGTTGAAAGAAGTTATTCTGAAGGAAGCTCATGATACTCTTTATTCTATCCATCCCGGAGGAACTAAGATGTATCAAGATTTGAAAGAACAATTTTGGTGGCATAAGATGAAGAGAGAAATCGGAAGCTATATCGCCAAGTGTGATATATGTCAGCGAGTCAAGGCAGGACATCAAGGACCCGATGGATTGTTGCAACCCTTACAGATTCCGGAATAGAAATGGGATTCCGTTGGAATGGACTTTATCACCGGATTGCCTACTTCTAGTAAGGGAAATGACTCTATCTGGGTCATAGTGGACCGATTGTCCAAAGTCTCCCATTTCTTACCTGTCAAGACCACATATCAAAGTTCGAAGCTAGAAGAGTTGTACATCGCTAGAATAGGTAGTTTATATGGAGTCCCCAAGAACATCGTATCAGATCAAGGAACTCAGTTTACCTCGAGATTCTAGAAGAAAGTCTAAGAAGGTTTAGGAACCCGCCTAGATTTCAGCACCGCATATCACCGTCAGACCAATGGACAAACGGAGCGAGTAAATCAAATACTCGAAGATATGCTGAGAGCTTGTGTGTTAGAATATGGATCCAAGTGGGAAGATTGTCTGCCGTTTGCAGAATTTTCATACAACAACAGTTATCAAGCTAGTTTGCAAATGGCCCCATTTGAATTCATGTACGGGAGGAAGTGTCGCACCCCTTTGAACTGGTCGGACGTAGGAGAGATTCAGATTTTCGGACCCGACATCCTACGAGAAGCGGAAGAGAAGGTTCGCAAGATTCGTGAGCACCTCAAGACAGCCCAGTCTAGACAGAAGAGTTACACCGACAAGATACGTCGAGACCTCGCTTTCAACATAGGAGATTTTGTATATCTGAAGGTGTCGCCATTGAAGGGAATGCAGCGTTTCCAACTGAAAGGAAAGTTAGCTCCCAGATATATCGGACCCTTCAAGATTCTGAACCGTCGAGGAGAAGTGTCGTATCAATTGGAACTACCTGAAGAGATGTCAGCCGTGCACAATGTGTTCCATATCTCATTACTTCACAAGTGTCTCGAAGTCCCCGAGAACACCGAAGTATTTAAGAATATCGATCATCGTATCATAGAGATCAACGATGACCTGACCTATCCCGAAGTACCCATCTGTATTTTGGAAGAAGCCTTCCGAACTACCCGAACCCGAAGCATCAAGTTTCTCAAGATTCAGTGGAGCAACCGCACATAAGAGGAAGCTACCTGGGAGCGCGAAGATCACATAAGGACGGAGTTTCCCAATCTCTTCAAATTCTAGGTAATCTTTTCGTCCTTTTTAAAATCTCGGGACGAGATTTTGTTTAAGGGGGGAAGGTTTGTAACATCCCAAAAATACTAAACTTGGATCATCAAACTCTAATCATCAAAATTAGGGTTAACAAAAACTTTTCTAAATAAAAATGAAAGCATGCATGTGTGTATGCATCCCATTTTGAATTATTTTGAATTGCCTTGTTTATGTGTTTCTTTGCTTGTAAAAGGATACTTAGGTGAAATAAAAATCCTCTAAACCATTCCCAAACTTTTCCCAAAGACAAATAAATCAAAAACAAACAAAATGAGTGAATGGTCATTTTGACCAATTTAACTCCCATGCCTACTTTGGTTGTGTCTAACTTTCAGAACTTAACAGAAACTTGTTTGGATCTTTACACCCATTGATTGTACTCATAACAAAGTATCAAGGCCCACTTTGTGATCATCCAGAAACTTTCAAATGCATAGTTTAAAGGACAGTTCAAAATTGAATCTTTATCATATGGGAAGATCCGACTTTTTCAAAAACCACTCAAACAAGCTCATCTTTCAAAACCCAAGCATCTGCAGAATCACCAGCACCAACCTAGCACACCCACCAAAAATCTTTTCAAAATTCAAAATTTGAATTCTTGCGGCCATTTCATCAAACACCTTGCAGATTCAAATCTTCTAAAATCCAAACACTATTGTGAGCAGTGATTAGAGCCTAACTTGTTCCCTCTCTGGTTGCAACTAGGCTTTAGTAGATCATCTAGCTCAAGTGTAGGGGTTCGTAGCAGGGAAAACAAAAAATTTCTACCGCATACAAACAAACAAGCCAAGATCTGTCTACTAGATTGTAGCAACGAGTCGATAGAATAACTCACCCTCGAAGATTCCAAAGTGTTTAACGAGAGCAGATTCTCGTGGGTGATGTAGTCGTACTCTTGCCAATCTCAAGATCGTGTAGATGATCCTTCCGGCGCCACGTTCCGGCAGCGCTCCCGTAGTCGGTCACACGTTCGGTACTCGATGAAGACCTTCCTCTCCCTTGTTCCAGCAGGCAGCAGAGGTTGTAGCACTCTCCTCGTGATTCCGGCAGCACGACAGTGTGGTGTCGGAAGTAGAGGGGAGATCTCGCAGGGCTTCGCCTTAAGCCGGAGCGAGTATGGTGGAGCAAGAGAGGTGCCTTGGCAATCTAGTGTTTAGAAGCACCAAGGGGAGAGGTGTAGCTGGCGGCTAGGGTTTGGGGAAACCCTAACTCGCTGAGTTATAGGAGGCCCTAAGCGGCGGCAGCAGGAGGTGGTCGGCGACTTGGGGCTAGGGTTTGGGTGGTGTTGGGTGTAGGGAAGAGGGGGCACCCCTGCCCCTTATTTTATAGGTGGGAGGGAGGCGCGGTTGGGAGGAGGGAGTCCTCCTCCAACTCCTCCTCCTTGGCCGGCGGGTGGAGGGAGTAGGACTTCCTCCCTAAGTAGGTTTCCTACTCTCCCTCCACCAAGCAAACTTGTCGTTTGACTTTTTCAAATTGGCGTTTGACTTTCCAACTAGGATTTGAATTCTTCCTTTATTTTGCCCAGCCATGATACCTAGTACATGATGCAATCATTCCATATTGTCATGACACATTCATTTACCCTTCCCCTGCGGAGTGCCGGACCTTCCGGAACCTTCTAGAACATTCCCGATGAAAACACTGGAATCATTCTCCAACCCCGAAACAGGACTTTCCTTATATGAATCTTATTCTCCGGATCTCCTCGTGATATCCCGGATTCCATCCGAGATTCCGAACAACAATCGGTCTCTTACTCATCATTCCATAACTACTCAACAACATCGAATCCTTAAGTGTGTCTCCCTACGGTTTGTGAATTATGCGGACATGACCAAGACTGTAACATCCCAAAAATACCAAACTTAGATCATCAAACACTAATCATCAATATTAGGGTTAACAAAAACTTTTCTAAATAAACTCATGAATGCATGCATATGTGTATGCATGGATTTTGAATTTCTTTAAAAACCACTTTGTTTGTGTGATCCATTGCTTGTAAAATGTTTCTTAGGTGAAATGAACATGATCTAAAACATTTCCCACACTTTTCCTAAAGACAAGTAAATCAAAACAAATATATTAAGTGAATGGTCATTTTGACCAATTTAACTCCCATGCCTACTTTGGTTGTCCCAAACTTTCAAAACCTAACAGAAACTTTTCTGGATCTTTGCACCCCTTGAATGTACTCATAACAAAGTATCAAGGCCCACTTTGTGATCATCCAGAAACTTTCAAATGCATAGTTTAAATGACAATTCAAAATTGAATCTTTATCATATGGGAAGATCCCGCTTTTTCCAAAACCCACTCAAACAAGCTCAACTTTCAAAACCCAAGCATCTGCAGACTCACCAGCACCAATCTAGCAAACCCACCAGAAATTGTTTTGAAATTTAAAACTTGATTTCATGCGGCCATTTCATCAAACAGGTTGCAGACACAAATCAAACAAAACATCAAACACTATAGTGTGCAGTGATTCTTGCCTAACTTGTTCCCTAGTTAGCTCACACACAACTCAGTAGATCATCTAGAAAGATTATCCCAACACTAGCACCCCTATGATCTTGCCATTGTCATCAATGGTGTACAGCCGAGCACCCCCATGTCACCCCATTGTGGACAGCAGGCTAGAGGAAGAACTAGCCATGCCAACCTTGTCTGGGAGGCAGCCCACCGTCCACCGCTAATCCTCGCCCCACCATGAAGGCGTTAAGCCTCGACCGCGTGCACAAGCCGCGCCCAGACCATGCCGAGCGTGCGCCAGAGCGCCACCCTCGACCAGCGTCCATAGACCGCACGCCGCCCTCACCGCGTGCACACAAGATCACCACCGACCCAGGACACCGCCAGACATCCCCGTTTGCCGCCCCGTGCCATATGCCACCGCCGCCGAAGACACCGCCTGCCAGCAGCACCGACTGCCTGCATCAAACCACACCGCCCCATGCCTCGCGACCATGTCGTTGAGCATCACCAGAGACACAAAGACCGCCCCTACCCTTGACCATGCCTTTAGCCTCAGAACGCCGCTCGACGAGCTCACTGGCGCCCAACGGTCCCTCGCCGACTATAAATAGAGGCCACCCCGCACGATTTCTTCACACCATCTCACTCCCTCTCCTCACCGACTGCCACACCATTCTCGAGCAAGGCGAGCACCACCTCGCCAGAATTTCACCGGAGCTCGCCGCCGGAGAAGAAATGAGCCAGCGATTGAGCCGCCCAGAGAAGCCACCGGTACGGGAGGTTCGCTGCCGACTTCTGCTCGCCCGCCTCGCCAACCTCGCCTGCACTCGGTGAGCCCCCAAGACCCCTCACCGCCGCTTAGGTTTCGCTCGCCGAAGTTGTCTCGCCTATGATGACCCCAGTTGGATTAGAACTAGATCGAACGATCCACGTTGCCCATACCGCTCGCCCAGCCCCGTGTCATCGACGAGTGGGTACACCCACTTAAGCAGCTGAGCATCAGAACCTTAGCAGCCGCCCGTTAGAATCTCCCAAGCCCAAAGAATTCAAATTAAATCTTTTTCTATTTCAATTCAAACACACTTCAGCACTCAACTTCAAAAATCAACCCAGATCGATTCAGTGCACCAATTTGAATGAAACCAATTTTGTTGGAAAGGTCTGTGAATTCTTAATCCAAGCCCGTTGGATTCAAGTCATTTGGATCTGTAGATCAACCATAGTAAAAATAACAAGGCAGAAGCTTTTCTGCATTCAAACATTTTTCAAATTTCAACCATAAAAGATTTTTAGTTGATTCCAACTCTCAAAAATCACATTTAACCATAACTTTCAGAATAAAAAAATATATATATAGGTTTACTTGCAGAAATAATGTTCAAGTAATAAAAGAATGCTACATAAGCATTTCTAGCCACTTTAATTAATTAAAATAAAAGGGTAAAACCTTATTAAATTGTGACACCACTTTAAATCACATTCCCATGGACTACAATATGTGGTGATGACATGTGTCAACATGATCCCATGTTTAGTTTGGAGAATATTAAATCTTAAGTAATTTTTCAATGAGTAGAAATTACTTTTCTAAAAATAAAAAAAGATTTAAACTAAGCCTTAACCTTGTAATGTTAGAGATGATGCTAGATCATCTATAGGACCCTTGTGTGTGATAATTGCAAGTAGTTAAGTATTGTTTGGTGATTGTGTACCTCGTATTTATTCATAGACGCTAGTACCGACCAAGGATATGAGGAGGAAGGAGGATAGTACGAAGAGGAAACCGAGGAGAACTTCAACCACTGCTCTGCACAAGGGAAGCCTAATACTACTAGTGAATGTGCAAGCTAAAACTTGCAAGATACTATACCTATGCAAGCTTATACTCATATTGGTGCAAGCTAACCCTTTCCACATACCCTACTGATGCCACAAACCCATACTTTTGATATGACTACTATATGCCTTAAACATATGTGATCATACCCACTTGATAAACCAAATCCTAGTTTGATGTGCAAGCTTCTTACTTTATTTATTTATCAAAGCTTACTTAGAGTTTACTTAAGTGACTGGTAGATTTTGGAAAGATGCTGAAGGTTGCATAAAGAGCATAAAATTTGGCCTAAGCTAGAAACCTTGATATCAGCCTAAGATATAAGGTTAGACTTAGTGAAACTCCACTAGTTACCACCCCTCATTAGTACTACCCCCACCTGTAGATGCTAGTGCTAAGCATAAAACTGGATCAACTTTTAGATGGGAATACTTGGTGGAAAAATGGTTAAGAAAACCTTGGAATGATGGATCATTCTATTGAAATGTTTTGGACATGTGTTTCCAAACACTTGATGATTTTAGTGATGAAAATGTTAAGGCATGAGCCTTAGCCCTTTATAAAACTGATGGTTGTCTCGATGCGATACCATTCCAATTTTATCGTACAACCACAATACCCGAAGATTGGGTAGGGCTTGACTGGAAACTTATATTCCTTAGTATTAGTTCCCTCACGGCCAAGGTCTGAGCTGAGGCTACCTTGTGAAGATTGTCCAATTGCGCACTACCCAAGATGACAGCTGGTCATGGTTGGGAGGCCAAACTCATGTGAGAGGTGCTTATACTAGGGCGTAATTGAAAGGTTAGGATTGATTATCCGTGACACGAGTATGGTGAATTCAGGATTTGTTCCTGACGGAGGTATCGAATGTTGTGGTGAAAGTGTACAATCTCTGCAGAGTGTCAAACTATTCGAATAGCCGCATCCGCGGTTATGGACAGTTGGAGTGGCCATATTGTTCCCCCGTCAGACTTTTCAAAATGACTTGTGAAATGAATTGAGACTTTGACTTGACCAAACAGAGTTGTGACTTGAAATACAAGTTCCCACTTAGGATTTATAAAATTGTGACTAGCTTTGGAACTTAGTAGAGATAAACCTGGATTTTTGCAAAACAACCCTAGAGCCTAGTGTCCTATTATCCAAAAAACCCCTTTACCTATTAGTATTAGTTTGCGAGTACTTAAAGACTACTCATGGCTTTGTCCCTGGCTATTCCCATGGCCAGACTATGAAGAGGAGTACCTGGAAGATGGACCCCATGAAGGTTACGACAACTAGGATCATCTCCCATCGTCAGCATTGCCTGTGACCCCGAAGATGGAGCTTCACGCCACCGTTATTATTACGTATTCACCGCTTGATGTTGTATTAAGAACTAGATCATGAGATCCCTATTTGTGTAAGAACTTATGTATCGCTTGTAATGGATGAAGTACTATGTTATCCAATTCTGTTATGTCTCGCAAAAATGGTAATCCTGGGATTGCGATGTATGGCATAACAGGCATCTAGGATTGAAAAATCCGGGTGTTGACAAGTTGGTATCAGAGCCATCCTGACCATAGGAGACCCTAGTTAGATTGGACGTTGAACCAAAAACTTAGTTTCAAAACCAAAGAACAAAAATATTTACGAAAACTTATTCTCATTCTTACCTCTTTAATTCTTTAATAAAACTTCATGTTCCTCAAAAACTCTTGCAAAATAGATAAAATTTTGACACACTTGATCACTCTGCTAATCTACTCATCCTCTATTTTTATAGATGGACGTGAAGTACAACAAGTTTTATCAGTTGGGGAATGGAGGAGACCTTATCTTTGAGAGGGATCTGGATCAGCTTTCGGAACTTCTGGAGCGTCCACACCCCGAGTTCTTCAGAGTTCAGCTCAATGATCAAGGAGGAGAAGATCTGCAGTGGCTAATTGTTGCAAGTCTCCGAGGAAAGATTGAACCTCCCACTGCGGAGGGAATTCAGTTTACCTTGAGGGAAAACAACTGGCTCGATGGACTTTCCAGAGCAATGCAGGAAGCTCTTTCCCGTCTGTGTGGGCAGAGCATCAATCAGATCAAGGGTACTCGCTTTGAGTTTTGCCCAAGGCGTGATGCAAATGGCCAACCACTGGAAGCCCCATACCACCCCGAGCTGAAGACTCAATTGGACCACCTTAGCTTCATGATGTATGATCGTCAGCAGGAATTGGACAACTGCCGTGACTATTGCAACCACAAGTCTGCCATCATCAAGACGAAGGATCAGACAATAGCCATGCTAGCAAAGGATCGCAAATCTCGCCGCCGTCAGCTCGACAAGAAGGAGCGCATTATTGCCCGTCTTCGCCATCGCATCTCATCTCTGGAAGAGACCATCCACGAGAGAGACATGCAGTTAGAGGAAAGGGAGAATGCCGGAGAGGATCTTCGTGGAGACCCTTACTCTTATCTCAGTGATGACGATGATTTTCTGGAGGATCAGACCATGGACTTCTTCACCGATGAGGATGATTTCGCCTTCATCGATGATGATGAAGATGATGAAGCCACAGATTTCGAGGAGTAGTAGCACTTGAGCACTAGCGTAGTGAGTAGTATTCGGTCCCACTGTATCGTAGTTTCCAGAATGGTTCTTCAAACCATCTGTTTTTCCTTGCTGTGGTGTGTGTTGTATCGAGTGATTGAATGAATGAAAAAGAAAGTTTCTATAAAAACCTGAGTCAAACTCTAAAAACTTTTCAAAAACCCAAAACCTTAGAAATTTCCCTCTTTTCTCATGATCTATATCAATCTTCATATGCCACTTGGAGGAAGTGGTTCAGCCCCGGACCTGATGTTGCAGATTCTGCAAATGTTGACTTCTGACGGCGAAGCTGAAAGAGCGGAACGTCAAGCCAACCTAGCCACTCTGCAACAGATAGCCCAGCTAGCCCACAACAACCAAGGCCATGGAAATCCGTACAACCACGGATCTAAGCTCAAGAATTTCCAGAATACCAAACCACCCGTTTTCACCAAGTTAGAAGAACCCCTAGATGCCGATGATTGGCTACAAACCATGGAAAACAACTTAGAAGTAGCAGGAGTCGAAGCCAATGAGAAAGTCCTGTTCGCCACCCATTATCTAGCGGGAGATGCCAGGGCATGGTGGAATAGTGTTCGTGCAATGACCGGAGGCCAGATGATGACCTGGGAGGAATTCAAGGTCAAGTTTAGCAGAACCCATGTGCCACCAGGTTTGATCAAGAGAATGAGAGACGAGTTCCAAGAATTGAAGCAAGGAAGGATTACTGTAGTGGAATACCGTGACAAAATTTTGTCATTAGCTAGGTATGCCCCGGACGAGATAGACACCGAAGCCAAGAAGAAAGAAAGATTCCTGAATGGTCTGCATGACGAGATGCAGACAGTGTTAGTCAATATCCCCTTTGTTTATATTGAAGCCCTTATCGACTCTGCTATCCAGATGGAAGGAAAGATCAACCAGGCCAATGAGAACCGCAAGTGTCGCATGATGCATCAACCAGGAACCCATCAGATCCCAAAGTATTTGCCCCAACCCATCTCCAGGATTTTCCCCAAGAACCAATAGACCCCCTATGACCCGTCCGACCTATCCCAACCGTGGAAACCCTAGACCCGTAGGAAATCACAACAACCCCGGCAACTCTAGCAATTTCACCCGTGCCCCACCCAAGTTCAACACCAACAATGCTACCGCCAACCCCAACACTGCCAGGGATGGAAGCAATGTTGTGCTGTCGCAGCCCAAGGACAAGTCACAAGTGACCTGTTATGATCAGGAAATAAAGGCCACTATTCCAACGAGTGCCCCAACAAGAAGAATGCTACAGCCCCTAATACCAATGTCCCAGCTCAGCAGCAGCGTCGTGTCCAGCCAGGGAGAAGATTTGCCCCAGGGAATTCACTCAACCGTAATGGCCGTCTTTTTCTCATGCATGCTGAAGAATCTCAGGAAGCGCCAGACGTCGTGCTGGGTATGTTTTCTGTTAATTCAGTACTTGCAAGAGTGTTGTTTGATTCTGGTGCATCGCATTCATTTGTCATCGAAGAATTTGCCTGCACTAGTAAAATTCAACCAACCAAATTGAAGCATGTGATGATTGTACAAATTCCCGGATCAACCACCAAGGCTAGGCAAATTTGCAAGGCCGTCCCTATCCGAATCCATGGCATCGACTTTTATGCTAACCTAATAGTACTCGGAACTAAAGGTTTGGAAGTAGTACTAGGAATGGATTGGATGTCCAAACATAAAGGATTGATTGACTGTGCCAAGAAAGCCATCACCATGACCAGTACCGCCGGAATCTCAGTCGAGCATATATCTGAAACCTTACCTCGCCAATTCAAGTGTAACAAGAGTCTAGCCCAACCTACCATTGACCAAGTCCGGATAGTCTGCAAATACCCCGATGTATTTCCAGATGTTTTGCCCGGTATGCCCCCAGATCGGGATATCGAGTTTATCATCGAACTAATCCCCGGAACAGGACCCATAGCCCAGAGACCCTATAGTATGAACCCGTCGGAACTAGAAGAACTGAAGAAGCAACTGGATTTCATGTTGGAAATCGGATTGATTCAACCAAGTGCGTCCACAAGGAGATCACCTGTCTTGTTTGTGGACAAGAAGGATGGAGGTAACCGTTTGTGTACAGATTATCGGAAGTTGAATGATGTCACCATCAAGAACAAGTACCCCTTGCCTAAGATAGAAGATTTGTTTGATCAGTTGACCGGTGCCAAAGTGTTTTCTAAGATTGATCTTAGAAATGGCTATCATCAACTCAAAATTCGTGCAGAGGATATCCCAAAGACTGCCTTTACCACCAAATATGGATTGTATGAGTATACAGTCATGTCTTTTGGATTAACCAATGCCCCCGCTTATTTCATGAACCTCATGAATAAGATCTTTATGGACTTCCTGGATAAGTTTGTCGTTGTTTTTATCGATGACATTCTGATTTATTCCAAATCAGAAGAAGAACATGAGCTACACCTAAGGACCATTCTTGGAACCCTTAGAGAGCATCAGTTGTATGCAAAGTTTAGCAAATGTGAATTCTGGTTACAGGAAGTAGGATTCCTCGGTCACATTGTATCAGCCGGAGGAATTGCCGTTGACCCTGCCAAAGTGAAAGATGTAGAATATTGGCAAGCCCAAACCACTCAAACCCAAGTTCGTGCTTTTCTCGGATTGGCGGGATATGACCGCAAATTTGTAGAAGGATTCTCTAGTATCGCCCGACCCATGACCCAATTGCTGAAGAAGGACAAGAAGTTTGAATGGACCGACAAATGTGAAGCGAGTTTTCAAGAACTCAAAAGGAGATTGATTTCAGCCCCAATCTTGATCATCTTAGGATATCACGAAGCCCTTCGATGTGTATTGTGACGCATCCAAGATTGGTCTCGGATGTGTGCTAATGCAAGAAGGCAAAGTTATATCTTATCTATCGCGACAATTGAAGCAACATGAACAAAATTACCCAACCCATGACCTCGAACTCGCAGCCGTAGTTCTAGCCCTGAAGACATGGAGACATTACCTGATGGGAAACCGTTGTGAGATTTATTCGGATAAAAAGAGCCTAAAGTATATATTCACTCAGAAGGAGCTGAATATGAGGCAGAGAAGATGGATTGAGCTAATCAAGGATTACGACCTGGACATTCACTATCACCCTGGTAAAGCCAACGTAGTAGCCGATGCCCTTAGCAGATTACCGTGCCGCTTGAACTCCATGATTTTGAAGGAGCAACCAAGTTTGCACAGAGAGATGGAAGATTTTCGAATGGAATTAGTAAGTGAAGGATTTTTGGCTAGCATAGAACTTCAGCCCACTTTGATCAGTCAGATTAAAGAGGCGCAGAAAGGAAATGCTAGTATCGACGGAATCAAGCGTCTTATCGGTACAGGAAAAGTACCCGGATTCACCGAGGACGAAAGAGTTTTGTGGTACAAAGGACGCCTTTGTGTACCATCAGATTCTGAGTTAAAAGAAGTTATCTTGAAGGAGGCTCATGATACTCTTTATTCTATCCATCCCGGAGGAACTAAGATGTATCAAGATTTGAAAGAGAAATTTTTGGTGGCATAAGATAAACAGAGAAATCGGAAGCTATACCGCTAAATGTGATATATGTCAGCGAGTCAAGGCCGGACATCAAAGACCCGCTGGATTGTTGCAACCTTTGCAAATTCCGGAATGGAAATGGGATTCTGTAGGAATGGACTTTATCACTGGACTACCTACTTCTAGTAGGGGAAATGACTCTATTTGGGTCATAGTGGACAGATTGTCCAAAGTCGCCCATTTCTTGCCCGTCAAAACCACCTATCAGAGTTCGAAGCTAGCAGAGTTGTACATCGCTAGAATCGTTAGTTTGCATGGAGTCCCCAAGAACATAGTATCGGATCGAGGAACTCAGTTTACCTCGAGATTCTGGAAGAAAGTCCAAGAAGGTTTAGGTACCCGCCTATATTTCAGTACCGCGTATCACCCTCAGACCGATGGACAAACGGAGCGAGTAAATAAAATACTCGAAGATATGCTTAGAGCATGTGTGCTAGAATATGGATCCAAGTGGGAAGACTGTCTGCTATTTGCAGAATTTTCATACAACAACAGTTACCAAGCCAGTTTGCAAATGGCCCCATTTGAATTCATGTACGGAAGAAAGTGTCGCACCCCTTTGAACTGGTCGGAAGTAGGAGAGAGTCAGATTTTCGGACCCGACATCCTACGAGAAGCAGAAGAGAAGGTTCACAAGATTCGTGAGCACCTCAAGACAGCCCAATCCCGACAGAAGAGTTACACCGAAAAGAGACGTCAAGACCTCGCCTTCGACATAGGAGATTTTGTTTATCTGAAAGTGTCGCCATTGAAGGGAATGCAGCGTTTCCAACTCAAGGGAAAGTTAGCCCCCAGATATATCGGACCCTTCAAAATTCTGAACCATCGAGGAGAAGTATCGTATCAATTGGAACTACCAGAAGATATGTCAGCTGTGCACAATGTGTTCCATATCTCGTTACTTCGCAAATGTCTCGAAGTCCCCGAGAAGACCGAAGTGTTCAAGAATATCGATCACCGGACCATAGAGATCAACGATGACCTAACCTATCCCGAAGTACCCATCCGTATATTGGAAGAAGCCTTTCGAACTACCAGAACCCGAAGCATCAAGTTTCTCAAGATTCAGTGGAGCAACCACACAGAAGAGGAAGCTACCTGGGAACGCGAAGATCACATCAGGACAGAGTTTCCAGATCTCTTCAAATCCTTGGTACTCTTTTCGTCCTTTTTCAAATCTCAGGACGAGATTTTTTTAAGGGGGGAAGGTTTGTAACATCCCAAAAATACCAAACTTAGATCATCAAACACTAATCATCCAGATTAGGCTTAACAAAAACTTTTCTAAATAAACTCATGAATGCATGCATATGTGTATGCATGGATTTTGAATTTCTTTAAAAACCACCTTGTTTGTGTGATTCATTGCTTGTAAAATGTTTCTTAGGTGAAATGAACATCATCTAAAACATTTCCCACACTTTTGCTAAATACAAGTAAATCAAAACAAATATATTAAGTGAATGGTCATTTTGACCAATTTAACTCCCATGCCTACTTTGGCTGTCCCAAACTTTCAAAACCTAACAAAACCTTTTCTGGATCTTTGCACCCCTTGAATGTACTCATAACAAAGTATCAAGGCCCACTTTGTGATCATCCAGAAACTTTCAAATGCATAGTTTAAATGACAATTCAAAATTGAATCTTTATCATATGGGAAGATCCCACTTTTCCAAAACCCACTCAAACAAGCTCAACTTTCAAAACCCAAGCATCTGCAGACTCACCAGCACCAATCTAGCAAACCCACCAAAAATCGTTTCAAAATTCAAAACTTGATTTCATGCGGCCATTTCATCAAACAGGTTGCAGACACAAATCAAACAAAACATCAAACACTATAGTGTGCAGTGATTCTTGCCTAACTTGTTCCCTAGTTAGCTCACACACAACTCAGTAGATCACCTAGAAAGATTAGCCCAACACTAGAACCCCTGTGAGCTTGCCATTGTCATCAATGGTGAACAGCCGAGCACCCCCATGTCACCCCATTGTGGACATCAGGCTAGAGGAATAACTAGTCGTGCCAACCTTTCTGGGAGGCAGCCCACCGTCCATCGCCACTCCCTGTCCCAGCCGCGAGCGTTGCCAAGCCCTGGACCACGCGCACAAGCCGCTCCCAGACCATGCCGAGCGTGCGCCAGAGCGCCACCCTCGACCAGCGTCCACAGACCGCGCGCCGCCCTCACCGCGTGCACACACGATCACCACCGACCCAGGTCACCGCCAGACACCCCGTTTGATGCCCCGTGCCATACAGCCACCACCCGCCGTCGAAGACGCCGCCTCTGCCGCGCAGAGCACCGGCCATTCCAGACCAAACCACACCGCCCCATGCCTCGCGACCATGTCGTTGAGCATCGCCAGGAGACACAGCACCGTCCCCTACCCTTTACCATGCCTTTAGCCGCCTGTAACGTCGCCCCCGACGAGCTCACCGTGCGCCCCGACGGTCCCCTCGCTCGACTATAAATAGAGGCCACCCCCGCATGATTTCTTCACACC
Organism: Avena longiglumis; assembly: GCA_030063025.1. Lineage (NCBI taxonomy): Eukaryota > Viridiplantae > Streptophyta > Magnoliopsida > Poales > Poaceae > Avena > Avena longiglumis. The sequence goes on along the minus strand of CP125974.1, from coordinate 444,690,841 downwards.
ATATCACTCCCCTCTCCTCACTAATCGTGCCACACCATTCTCAGAGCAAGGCGAGCACCACCTCGCCAGAATTTCACTGGAGCCTGCTGCTGCCGGAGAAGAAAGGAGCCAGCGATTGGAGCCGCCCCAGGAGAAGCCACCGGTACCAGGAGGTTCGCCGTCGTCGACTTCGTCGTTCGCCCGCCTCGCCGACTTCGTCGTTCGCCCGCCTCGCCGACTTCGTTCGCCTCGACCTCGCCTGCTTCCGGTGAGCCCCGGCACCCCTCATCGCGCTTAGGTTTCGTTCTCGCCGGAGTTGTCTCGCGTCGACGATGACCCCCAGCCGTTGGATTAGAACTAGATCGAACGATCCACGTTGCCCCATACCGCTTCGCCCAGCCCCGTGTCACTGACGAGTGGGGACACCCACTTAAGCAGCCCGCGGGAGCACTGTACTTAGCAGGCCGGCCCGTTAGAATTTCCCGCGCAGCCCAGCAATTCAAACTAAATCTTTTTCTATTTCAATTCAAACACACTTCAGCACTCAACTTCAAAAATCAACCCAGATCGATTCAATGCACCAATTTGAATGAAACCAATTTTGTTAGAAAGGTCTGTGAATGCTTAATCCAAGCCCGTTGGATTCAAGTCATTTGGATATGTAGATCAACCATAGTAAAAATAACAAGGCAGAAGCTTTTCTGCATTTAAACATTTTTCAAATTTAAACCATAAAAGCTTTTGAGTTTATTCCAACTCTCAAAAATCACATTTAACCATACCTTTCAGAATATAAAATATATATATAGGTTTACTTGCAGAAATAATGTTCAAGTAATAAAAGAATGCTACATAAGCATTTCTAGCCACTTTAATTAATTAAAATAAAAGGGTAAAACCTTATTAAATTGTGACACCACTTTAAATCACATTCCCATGGACTACAATATGTGGTGATGACATGTGTCAACATGATCCCATGTTTAGTTTGGAGAATATTAAATCTTAAGTAATTTTTCAATGAGTAGAAATTACTTTTCTAAAAATAAAAAAAGATTTAAACCAAGCCTTAACCTTGTAATGTTAGAGATGATGCTAGATTATCTATAGGACCCTTGTGTGTGATGATTGCAAGTAGTTAAGTATTGTTTGGTGATTGTGTACCTCGTATTTATTCATAGACGCTAGTACCGACCAAGGATATGAGGAGGAAGGAGGATACTACGAAGAGGAAGCCGAGGAGAACTTCAACCACTGCTCTGCACAAGGCAAGCCTAATACTACTAGTGAATGTGCAAGCTAACACTTGCAAGATACTATACCTATGCAAGCTTATACTCATATTGGTGCAAGCTAACCCTTGCCAGATACCCTACTGATGCCACAAACCCATACTTGTGATATGACTACTATATGCCTTAAACATATGTGATCATACCCACTTGATAAACCAAATCCTAGTTTTATGTGCAGGCTTCTTACTTTATTTCTTTATCAAAGCTTACTTAGAGTTTACTTAAGTGACTGGTATATTTTGGAAAGATGTGAAGGTTGCATAAAGAGCATAAAATTTGGCCTAAGCTAGAAACCTTGATATCAGCCTAAGATATAAGGTTAGACTTAGTGAAACTCCACTAGTTACCACCCCTCATTAGTACTACCTCCACCTGTAGATGCTAGTGCTAAGCATAAAACTGGATCAACTTTTAGATGGGAATACTTGGTGGAAAAATGGTTATGAAAACCTTGGAATGATGGATCATTCTATTGAAATGTTTTGGACATGTGTTTCCAAACACTTGATGATTTTGGTGATGAAAATGTTAAGGAATGAGCCTTAGCCCTTTATAAAACTGATGGTTGTCTGGGTGCGATACCATTCCAATTTTATCGTACAACCACAATACCCGAAGATTGGGTAGGGCTTGACTGGAAACTTATATTCCTTAGTATTAGTTCCCTCACGGCCAAGGTCTGAGTTGAGGCTACCTTGTGAAGATTGTCCACCTGTGCAGTACCCAAGATGAAAGTTGGTCATGGTTGGGAGGCCAAACTCACAGGAGAGGTTCTTATACTAGGGCGTGTAATTGAAAGGTTAGGATTGATTATCCGCATACTGAGTATGGTGAATTCAGGATTTGTTCCTGACGGAGGTATCGAATGTTGTGGTGAAAGTGTACAATCTCTGCAGAGTGTCAAACTATTTGAATAGCCGCGTCCGCGGTTATGGACAGTTGGAGTGGCCATACTGTTCCCCCGTCAGACTTAAAAATGACTTGTGAAATGAATTAGACTTTGACTTGACCACAACAGAGTTGTGACTTGAAATACAAGTTCTCACTTAGGATTTATAAAATTGTGACTAGCTTTGGAACTTAGTAGAGATAAACCTTGATTTTTGCAAAACAACCGTAGAGCCTAGTGTCCTATTATCCAAAAAACCCCTTTACCTATTAGTATTAGTTTGCGAGTACTTCAAGAGTACTCATGGATTTGTCCCTGGCTATTCCCATGACCAGACTATGAAGAGGAGTACCTGGAAGATGGACCCCAGGAAGGTTACGACAACTAGGATCATCTCCCATCGTCAGCATTGCCTGTGACCCCGAAGATGGAGCTTCACCTACGCTACCGTTATTATTACGCATTCCGCTGCTTGATGTTGTATTAAGAACTAGATCATGAGATCCCTATTTGTGTAAGAACTTATGTATCGTTTGTAATGGATGAAGTACTATGGTATACAATTCTGTTATGTCTCGCAAAAATGGTAATCCTGGGATTGCGATGTATGGCATAACAGGCATCTAGGATTGAAAAATCCGGGTGTTGACAAAGACACTTCTCCGATAAATAACCAATAGAGGAATCTGGAAATTCATATGGCTCCCACATATTTCTATGATTACTTTCCGATCGAATGAACCACTTACATACGATACCAATTTCCCTTTGTCTTATGATAGTTTACTTATCCGATGTTTTGATCGTCGGTATCTCTGCATACCTAGTTCAACCTCGTTACTGATAAGTACTATTTTCTCGTTCCTGTGATATGTGATCCCTTGTGAGCCAGTCACATGCTTGCAAGCTAATCGGATGACATTCCACCGAGAGGGCCCAGAGTATATCTATCCGTCATATGGATGGACAAATCCCACTCTTGATCCATGTGCCTCAACCCATACTTTCCGACCACTCAATGCCACCTTTTTAGCCACCTAGTTACGGTGTGGTGTTTGATGTCATCAAAGCATCCTTGCGGTGATGGTGATTAGCATGATATCATGGTCGAAGGAATTAGGTTACTATGTATCAAAAAGCTTATAGCAAATGAACTATATTAAATGACTTGATCTTTATGCTATGCTTAACTATAGGAGTATGTCCATCACATCATTCTCCTAATGATATGACCCTGTTGTTAATAACATCTCTATGTTCATGATCAGCAAACCATGATCATATATTAACCAACAAGCTAGTTTAACAAGAGGCTTTACTAGGGACTCTTTTATGTTTACAAATCACACAAGTATTAATGTTTCCTGTTAATACAATTATAGCATGGTATGTAAACATTTATCATAAGTATGAAGATATGATAATAACCACTTTATTATTGCCTCTTGGGCATATCTCCAACATCAAGTGCAAACCTCTAGCATCACTGTAATCTTGGCAATGCCATCAATGGTGAGCAGGCCGAGTGCACCCTTGTCACCCCCATGTCGACAGCAAGCTAGGAGAAGAACCAAGCCTAGCCAACATGTCTGGGAGCAAGCCAATACCCCACCGCCACTCCTTGTCCAGCGCTCGAACCTTGCCAACCCCTGGACCACACGCACAGACCATGCCAAGGTCGCCAGCAACCATGCCGAGAGCGCGCCCCGTGCGCCACGCTCGACCGACGCCCACAGACCGTGCGCCGCCCTCGCCGCATGCATACATGATCACCACCATCCCAGCAACCCCGCAAACACGCTCGTTCGCTGCCGCGCGGACCACGCATGTTGTGCGCATTAAAAACCTCCGTCGGGCACGCGTAGAGCACCGCCGCATTTCGACCAAACTGCACCGCCCCACACCTCGCCACCGTGTCGTTGAGCATCACCAGGGAGCACGGCACCGCCCCTACCGTCTCCCATGCTACTAGCCTTCTGTGTCGTTGACCACGACGAGCTCATCTTGCACCCGTCGGTTACCTCTCGCCACTATAAATAGAGGCCACCCCCAGCCGAATTGAGCACACCACCTCACTCCCCTCTCACCCAAAACCACCTCGCCTCAGTCCCGAAGCAAGGTGAGCAGCGCTTCACCAAAATTGCACCGGAGCCCAAAGCTACTGGAGAAGAAGGGGGCCAGCGATTAGAGCCACCACAGGAGAAGTTGCCGGTACCAGGAGGTTCGCCGTCGTCGACTTCGTCGTTCGCCCGCCTCGCCGACCCTCGCCTGAGCCCCGGTGAGCCCCCAACGACCCTCACCTGCCGCGTTAGGTTTGAGTCTCTCCGGAGTTGCCTGACGTGGACGACGACCCTCAGCCGTTGGATTAGAACTAGATCGAATGCACCATATTGCCCGTCAACCGCACCCCTCGCCTCACCGACGCGTGGGGATAGCAACTTAACCAGCCAGCGTAAGCCTTGTGCTTAGTAGGTCGCCCAAGATCGCTTCCAGCAGCCACTGCTTGAATTTAACCTTTTCCATTTTATTTCGAACACACTTCTGCACCTAGATTCAAAAATCAACCCAGATCGATTCAGTGAACCAAATTGAATGAAACCAATTTTGTTAGAAAGGTCTTGAAATGCTGAATCCAAGCCCGTTGGATTCAAGTCATTTGGATCTAGATCATCCTTGGTAAAAAGAACAAGGCAAAAGCTTTTCTGCATTCAAACATTTTTCAAATTAAAACCATAATAGCTTTTGAGTTGATTCCAACTCTCAAAAATCACATTTAACCATACCTTTCAGAATATATAAAAATATATAGGTTTACTTACAGAAATAATGTTCAAGTAATAAAAGAATGCCACATAGGCATTTCTAGTCACTTATTTAATTAAAATAAAAGGGTAAAACCTTATTAAATTGTGACACTACTTTAAATCACATTCCCATGGACTAAAATATGTGGTGATGACATGTTTCAACATTATCCCATGTTTGGTTTGGAGAATATTAAATCTTAAGTAGTTTTTCAATAAGTAGAAATTACTTTTCTAAAAAAATAAAAGGAATTAAACCAAGCTTTAATCCTGTAATGTTAGAGATGATGCTAGATCATCTATAGGACCCCATTTGTGTGATTATTGAAAGTAGTTAAGTATTGTTTGGTGATTGTGTACATCGTATTTATTTATAGACGCTAGTACCGACCAAGGATACGAGGAGGAAGGAGGATACTACGAAGAAGAAGCCGAGGAGAACTTCAACCACTGCTCTGCACAAGGCAAGCTTATACTGATACTGTGCAAGCCAATAATTGCAAGCCTAATTCTACTAGTTGAATGTGCAAGCTAACACTTGCAAGATATTCTACTCATGCAAACAAACCCTTACTTGTTACCATATGCCCTAATAATATGTGATCATACCCACTTGATACCCCCTCCTAGTTTAATTTGCAAGCTTTCTATTTTAATTCTTTATCAAAGCTACTTCCTTAGAGTTTACTTAAGTGATTTGTAGATTCTAGAAAGATATTTGAAGGTTGCATAAAGAGCATAAAATTTGGCCTAAGCTAGAAAATTTTGATGTCATCCTAAGGCATAAGATTGAACTTAGTTGAAACTCCACTAGTTTACTACCCCTCATTAGTACTCACCCCCACTTATAGATGCTAGTGCTAAGCATAAAACTTGATCAACTTTAGATGGGAATACTTGGTGGAAAATGGTTATGAAAACCTTAGAATGATGGATCATTCTACTGAGATGTTTTGACATGTGTTTCCGAACACCAAATGATTTTGGGTGATGAAAATGTTGAGGCATGAGCCTTAGCCCTTTATAAAACTGATGGTTGTCTGTATGCGATACCATTCCAATTTTACCGTACAACCACAATACCCGAATATTGGGTAGGGCTTGACTGGAAACTTATATACCTTAGTATTAGTTCCCTCACGGACAAGGTCTGAGGTGAGGCTACCTTGTGAAGATTTTCCACCTGTGCAGTACCCAAGATGACAGTTGGTCATGGTTGGGAGGCCAAACTCACAGGAGAGGTGCTTATACTAGGGCATGTAATTGAAAGGTTAGGATTGATTATCCGCATACTGAGTATGGTGAATTCAGGATTTGTTCCTGACGGATGTATCAAATGTTGTGGTGAAAGTGTACAATATCTGCAGAGTGTCAAACTATTTGAATAGCCGCGTCCGCGGTTATGGATAGTTGGAGTGGCCATACTGTTTCCCCCGTCAGATGTTTTCAAAATGACTTGTGAAATGAATTGAGACTTTGACTTGACCACAACAGAGTTCTGGCATGAGATACAAGTTCCCACTTAGGGTTATAAAACTTTAACTAGCATTCTTTGCTTCTGAACTTAGTATAAGTAAATCTGGCTTTTGCAAAACAACCCTAGAGCTTAGTGTCCTATTAAAAAACCCCTTCACTTGTTAGTATTAGTTTGCGAGTACTTAAAGAGTACTCATGGCTTTGTCCCTGGCTATTCCTGTGGCCAGACTGTAACACCCTCAGAATCGGACCTATGCAAGTTTTAGCGAAACCCGCCAAACCCGCATAGAAACGATTCAAAGGTGCCCACCAGGCACTTTTGTGCGGGTGGAAAACGAAGTAATAACATTACACAACAGTCCTCGATGGGACCCACAGAACAGATATATATATATAACAGCGACTCAATGAGTCGAATACGTATATACAAAGATGCAGATCTAAATCACCTTGAAAAGATACGTCATCTACGGACAAGAAGCAAATGGGGCTAAGAGCCACAAGAATAACCAATGGCGCCAATAACCCTGCCAGCCAAGCCGGAAGGGTAACCCTGCTAACAGCGCCGAACTCAACCTGCTTAAACAAAAGGGTGCCGACAAAGGGCAAAGGAAAAAGAGGAGCGTCAGATCGAGGCCAAGACACCATGAGGCTAGAATTCGGCGTCCTCGCCTACATAGGTATGGTGGATCAAGCGGCAGCGCAAAGATGCACTAACAACCTATAGAGACTCGATACAACCGGGCGGTTATCGAGAGGGGTGAGAATGACCTATCCGACCCAACTCAAGCTAACACCAAACAAACCCATCCCGTGTTTCCCCTCGAGACCAAACGAGGAAGTCAACCGAGGAACTCACACCGCTGGTGTTACTTATTGCTTATCATTGCAGCAATTACTAGTCCGGTTTAGATAATCGTCCTGATAAAGTAAACAGTGGGCACTTTTAGTTAGCCATTCCGTTAGAGTTGTAACTCTTACTAATCAGATATGAATAGCATGCGATAACCCTTAAACCCAGCAGTTGTTGGTACTTTTATTCCGTCATTCCGTTGTAGTTGCAATACTTACTAGTCAGGTACAATTGTCGCAATTTACACTCCAAACAAGCAATCGTAAGTATTAGTTAGCCATTCCGTTATAGTGAAGCTGATTACTAGTAATTATAAAGTCAAATTTATAGCAATAAACTTTAGTTATGCTTGTCTATGGTCGAGATATCAGGCTCCAAGTCGCCCATATCCGGACACGGCCGAAAGTTTTACCCGCCGGGTGCACCAATAGCAACACACGCCGATCAACCTCGAAAACCAACTCAAAACCCAACGAGGCTTTCACGATGAACAATCACAGGATTCGAAATATTTCAGGGGCCACTTTAAGTAGATCCCTAGCAACGTAAGCAAGCTCCGAGACGACTCAAGGTTTGGGTAGACCAGTGAACGCATCGGGAACCCGAAGTGTGGCTGGGCTTGTCGACACAGCGGAATCGTGTCCCGATCCTAAACAGTACAGGTGCTCCTCGCACAATCGTAAATACATAAGTAGCATGGCATAAGTACAGGATCGTAAATAAAACCTCAAACTAGTTTGTGGCCCCAAGAAATAAGACTGAATCAAGCTCTGGCTCAGGGGGGTCCCATATACCTCCCGGATGTGGATAGCGCGATAAATCAAGGAACAGGTATCAAGTACTCGGGGTCCTACGGGACACAAGTGGGCGTTCGGAAACCAAATGTTATCTATCACCCACCGATGCCTCTGCTTATTTCAATTTTAGTTGTTAAACAGGAATTAAAGTGAACGATAAGTAAAACCAGGATCATCTCCAACATCAACATGCGGCAATTCATCAACAACTGTGGCACTTGACAACACGCAACAGCACTTGAGCAAGCGACTGCGACGCGCAAGTCCAACTATCTACCAAACAACAGGTAATAGGATGTGTCCAAGGCAATATAAGGCTGCAGGAGATATCACGGGTACGAAAACTAGAGCATCGCAACACAGATAGCAATAGATCAACATGAGGGAATAAATACTATAAAAGTAAGATAGGTAGAAAGGGGGAGATGCTCGCCTGAAAACATTGCCGAAGGTGCAACCGAAGATCGGGGCGAAGCTCACATCAACTCAACGGCCTTATCCGCGAAGAAGCAAAACACTAGAAGAAACACCGGATGCAATATTTAATACTACGGCAAAAGATCGGCATGATGCATGCATGATGTATGACATGGCAAAGGTGCGATGCAATTAGGTCATATTAGGCGGAACCGGGGTCCCGACAAATAATTAGATGGTTCAAGTTATTTATCTACCCCGCAATTTAAATGTTGTTTTGACAAGGCAAGATATGACAACGGTTCGATGCACAAATTTAAATGAGGCCGATATGAGACTAGATTTGCCCGCATATGGGCCCCATATTTAATTATTAGGTGAATCGGCATAAGGCCCCAAACCACATGACAAGTATGCATGCATGACAATTCAATATGCAACAATTTATATAGTAGACCATTTATAAAATAGGGTTCTCGGAAAGAGGTCACACATTAGGGTTCGGCAGATCTTGGGGTTCCGGGGTCGGTCTCAGGGTCCAGGGTTCGACGGGATCGGTCTCGACGATCGCTTCGGTAAACGGTAGGTCTTGGCGTTCCGCGAGGAAGGGCTTGGTGGTTCTGACTTCACTTGTCGGTGCCGGACTCGGTTGCGGTAGATCTTGGCCATGTCAAAGTTCTTGCCGGAGGTTCGTCGAGGGTCACCGGTTCGGTACGGTCTTCATGTGGTAGATCTTGTCGAGTTCACTGCAACGGCCTTGTGGTTCCGATGATGATCTTGGCGGTTATCTAGTGGCACCATGTACACCCCTCGAGCCCATCGGCATTGAGCCGGTCTTGTCGTTGAGCATCCTTGTACGAAGGTCTGGGTGTGGGTAGGTAGATTGGTAGCTGTAGGAATTGTTGGGGTGGACCGTTTTAAAATCCTGGGGGTGGTCGTCGCTCTAAACGCCCGCTCGACGCCCCGCTAAAATAATAAATATTTTATTTGTTTTACAAACACCGCTTGCAAACCGATATCGACACACAAAATAATCCGGGACCCGGGTTTGATATTTGATTAAAGATGGGGCGTTTTAGAAAACCAAACGGGCTTTGCGAAAATAGTTTTAGACAAACAACACATGATGATGACGATGCAATGCACAAATTCAACGCGATTTTCTAGTAGTGGTTTTGCGGGATGCCACAATTCGACACCACTAACAATGGATCTCGCCCTCGAGATCCGCCTCATGGTACCAGAAGGGAGTTCGGTGTCCTGAATCTTCTCGCCTCGTGTAGATCCTCGCGACACCACTAACGAGGGTTCATCCTCCATCTTGAAATCGGCGACACCACCAACAAAGAGTCGTTGTTCCTGAACGTCGAGAGAACACTCCGGAACAAAAGGTCGAAGGTAGAGGTATCAACAAATAAAGCCACCCCTAACTTCTGTGGACGGAGTAAAATTGCTGGACCCACTGATTCGACGTACAAGAGCGAATGATAAGGGTAGTGGTATGGTAGCTACTCCATCCCGCACTCAAACCATTACTCTGCACACGAATAGGCGGATTATGCAACCAACTCTCGGAATTAGACTTAAGATCTCGACAAGCGAGGTTCGGAAACAAAGGGGTGATGCAGACTCTGCATCGGATCTGGCTTAGATGATGTCGTCGCGTTGGAAAACACCGGATAGCACAAACAAGGAACAAGGAATGGTAACACCGTAGACGGATTCCTCAGGCAGCTTGAACACCGGATGGTAGCACACCATTATCAAAGAAGGAAGCGAAACCCTGAAGGTACGACGGAACCCAACCACGAGAAATCCTGGACTCGAAGAGGAAGAAGAGAGCAGATTCAAAACACGTAGAGATAAGAGGAGAATAGCAGAGGGGTAAGGAGTAAAATCAGACCTAACCAGAACTATCCAACCGATTTTGCAAGAATAGTTTTGACGCTCTACTTCGGCCGTTAGCTAGGTTATCCTACAGGCTGGACTTGTGGGGTATCGAATCGCCGAGCTCGATACCACTGTAACACCCTCACGGACCTATGCAAGTTTTAGCGAAACCCGCCAAACCCGCATAGAAACGATTCAAAGGTGCTCACCAGCACTTTCGCAATGGTGGAAAACGAAGTAATAACATTACACAAGTCCTCGATGGGACCCACAACAGATATATATATATATGACTCAATGAGTCAAACAGATATACAAAGATGTAGATCCAAATCACCTTGAAAAGATACAACGTCTGCTCACGGAGAAGAAGCAAATGGGGCTAAGAGCCAAGAATAACCAATGGCGCCCATAACCGCCAGGCCAAGCCGGAAGGGTAACCCTGCTAACGGCGTCGAACTCAACCTGCTAAAACAAAAGGGTTGCCGACAAAGGGCAAAGGAAAAGGAGGCGCCAAGATCGAGGCCAAGACACGGCGAGGCTAGAATTGGTCCTCGCCACATAGGTATGGTGGATCAAGCGGCAGCAAAGATGCACTAACAACCTATAGAGACTCGATACAACTGGCGGTTATCAGAGAGGGGTGAGAATGACCTATCCGGACCCAACCTGAAGCTAACACCAAACAAACCCATCCTGGTGTTTCCCCCTCGAGACCAAACGAGGAAGTCAACCGAGGAACTCACACCGTTGGCAGTGTTACTTATTCAGTTATCATTGCAGCAATTACTAGTCAGGTTTAGATATTCATCCTGATAAAGTAAGCAGTGGGCACTTTTAATTAACCATTCCGTTATAGTTGTAACACTTACTAATCAGATATGAATAGCATGAGATAACCCTTAAACCCAGCAGTTGTTGGTACTTTTATTCAGCCATTCCGTTGTAGTTGCAATACTTACTAGTCAGGTACAATGGTCGCAAGCGACACTCCAAACAAGCAATCGTGGGCAGTATTAGTTAGCCATTCCGTTATAGTGAAGCTGATTACTAGTCATTATAAAGTCAAATTTATAGCAATAAACTTTAGTTATGCTTGTCTATGGTCGAGATACTGTGCTCCAAGTCGTCCATATCCGCGGACACGGCTTTCAGAAAGTTTTACCCGGCCGGGGTGCACCAATAGCAACACACGCTCGATCAACCTCGGAAAAAATTCTGTAACACCCTCAGAATCGGAGCTATGCAAGTTTTAGCGAAACTCGCCAAACCCGCATAGAAACGATTCAAAGGTGCCCACCAGGCACTTTCGTGCGGGTGGAAAACAAAGTAATAACATTACACAACAGTCCTCGATGGGACCCACAGAACAGATGTATATAACAGCGACTCCATGAGTCAAGAATACAGATATAATATACAAAGATCCAAATCACCTTGAAAACGATAGAGCGTCCAGCTACGGACAAGATGCAAATGGGGCTAAGAGCCCTGAAGAATAACCAATGGCGTCCATAACCCTGCCTGTGCCAAGCCGAAGGTAACCCCGCTAACGTCGATCTCAAAACCTGCTTAAACAAAAGGGTGCCGACAAAGGGCAAAGGAAAAGAGGAGCGTCAAGATCGAGGCCAAGACACGGCGAGGCTAGAATTCGGCGCCTCGCCTACAAAGGTATGGTGGATCAAGCGGCAAAGGGCAAAGATGCAATAACAACCTATAGAGACTCGATACAACTGGCGGCAATCAGAGAGGGGTAAGAAAGACCTATTCGGAACCAACCTGATACTAACACCACACAAACCCATCCTGGTGTTTCCCCCCCTCGAGACCAAACGAGGAAGTCAACCGAGGAACTCACACGGTTGGCAGTTTTACTTATTCAGTTATCGTTGCAGGAATTACTAGTCAGGTTTAGATAATCATCCTGATAAAGTAAGCAGTGGGCAATTTTAGTTAACCATTCCGTTATAGTTACGACACTTACTAGTCAGATACAGATAGCATGATATAAAACCCAAAAACCCAGCAGTTGTTGGTACTTTTATTTAGCCATTCCGTTGTAGTTGCATTACTTACTAGTCAGGTACAATGGTCGCGAGCGACAATCCAAACAAGCAATTGTGGGCAGTATTATTTAGCCATTCCATTATAGTGAAGCTGATTACTAGTCATTATAAAGTCAAATTTATAGCAATAAACTTTAGTTATGCTTGTCTATGATCGAGAAACTGTGCTCCAAGTCGTCCATATCCGCGGACACGGCTTTCAGAAAGTTTTACCCGGCCGGGGTGCACCAATAGCAACACACGCTCGATCAACCTCGGAAAAACCAAATCAAAACCCAACGAGGCTTTCACGACTGAACAATCACAGGATTCAGAAATATTTCAGGCCACCTTAAGTAGATCCATAGCGAAGCTAGCTGACTCCGAGACGGCCTCAAGGTTTGGGTGGACGGCGGTAAACGACTGGGAACCCGAAAGTGTGGCTGGGCTTGTCGATACCGCGTAAACGTGTCCCGATCCTAAACAGTACATTGTGCTCCTCGCACAAATTTAAATACAGAAGTAGCATGGCATAAGTACAGGATAGTAAATAAAACCTCAAACTAGTTTGTGGCCCCAAGAAATAAGACTGAATCAAGCTCTAGCTCAGGGGGGTCCCATATACCTCCCGGATGTGGATAGCGCGATAAATCAAGGAACAGGTATCAAGTACTCGGGGTCCTACGAGACACAAGTGGGCGTTCGGAAACCAAATATTATCTATCACCCACCAATGCCTCTGCTTACTTCAATTTTAGTTGTTAAACAGGAATTAAAGTGAACGGTAAGTAAAACTAGAATCATCTCCAACATCAACATGCGGCAATACATCAACAACTGTGGCACTGGACGACACGCAACAGCACTAGAGAAAGCGACTACGACGCGCAAGTCCAACTATCTACCAAACAACAGGTAATAGGATGTGTCCAAGGCAATATACGGTTGCAAGGGATATCACGGGTACGGAAACTAGAGCATCGCAACACAGATAGCAATAGATCAACAGGAGGGAATAAAGACTATAAAAGTAAGATAGGTAGACAGGGGGAGATGCTCGCCTGAGAAACATTGCCGAAGGTTCAACCGAAGATCGGGGCGAAGCTCACATCAACTCAACGGCCTTATTCGCGAAGAAGCAAAACACTAGAATAAACACCGGATGCAATATTTAAGATTACGGCAGAAGATCGGCATGATGCATGTATGATGCATGACATGGCAAGGGTGCGATGCAATTAGACAGTATTAAACGGAACCGGGGTCCCGACAATTAATTAGGTGGTTCATGTTATTTAGAAGCCTCGCAATTTAGATGTTGTTTTAACAAGGCAAAAGATGACAACGGTTCGATGCACAAATTTAAATGAGGCCAATATAAGGCTAGATTTGTCCGTATATGGGCCCCATATTTAATTATTAGGTGAATCGGCATAAGGCCCCCAAACCACGGATATGCATGCGAGATGTCAATTAAATATGCAACAAGTTGTTATCATATTATAAAAATAGGGTTCTCGGATAAGAGGTTCACACATTAGGGGGTCTCGACGAACTTGGGGCTCCGGGGTTCGGGGTCGGTCTCAGGGTTCAGGGTTCGACGGAAGCGTTCTCGGATTACTGGGGTAGATCTTGTCGTTCCGCAGGTCGGGTCGGACTTGGCGTTCGGGGTGCAGAACTTGGTTGGCGTCGGGGCGCATCGGGTTCGTTCTGGTCGGTGCCGATCTTGTCGTCGCCGTGGTCTTCGGGTCATGTCGACGGTTATGGCGTTCGGGACGAAGTACTTGTCGCCCCGGGGTGAAGTGCTTGTCGCATGTGTGGTCGCCGGGATCGGTCTTCGGGGTCTGGGCATCTTATCCATGCTGGAGATCTTGTTGGCAGTTTTATTTGGTGATCCTTGTCCGATTTGTCGTCGCCACCGAGGGAGATCATGTCGGCCGTGACGGTGGTCTTGACGGTTTCGGGAGGGCGAACTTGGGTCTTCATCGGATCGGCCTGGTGCTCGGCTATCAATACTTGTCGTTCTCGTGAAGCTCATGATGTGTCGTGGCGTCTCAACACACTTGCCCGACTTGTTGCAGAACTTGGCGGGCCGCGGCGCACTCGGGGTGGTACTGGGCGGCGCCGGAGCGGCGGAGACGGCCGCAGACGCGGGCGGCGCATGGAGCCTGGGGAGGAGGGGTCGCTGCCTGGGGAGAGGAGGACGCGGGGCGCGCCCGGCGGGCTCCAGAGGGGAGGCGGCGCGCGGCAGCTGGGCGAGGCGGTGGCTCGAGGGGCTGGGCAAGCGGCTGGGGCGGCTCAGCGACGGCGGGAGGCGAGGCAGCCTTGGCGCGGCGGTGGGCGTGGACGCCGGCGGTGGAGAGGGAGGAGGCGCTTCATGGCCGAGCTCGCGTGAGCGGAGGTTGGAGGGCGGCCAGAGGCGGAGGCGGGAAGGCCTGGCGGTGTGAGCGGGGAAGCTGGGCGAGCCGGAGGTGAGGGAGAGGGAGCAGCGCCTGCAGGGTGGAGTGAGGTGGCAAGACGGGGTTGGCCGGGGTGAGGTGGAGACTGGGTGTGGGTAGGTAGATTGGTAGCTGTAGGATCTAGGTAGACCGTTTTGAACATGGGGGTGGTCGTTCGGGTCGGGTCGGCCCGTTCGACTGCCCCCACTAAAACAATTAATTAAAATATTTATTTTTACCCAGCGCTTTTGCAATCCGACAGCGGACAAAACAAAAATATTCCGGGGACCCGGGTTTGCGTGTTTGAATGTAGATGGGGCGTTTGGAAAACAAATCGGGCTTTGCGGAAATAGTTTTGACAAACAACATATGATGATGACGATGCAATGCACAAATTCAACGCGATTTTCTAGTAGTGGTTTTGCGGGATGCCACAATTCGACACCACTAACAATGGATCTCGCCCTCGAGATCCGCCTCATGGTACCGGAAGGAAGGTCGGCGTTCTCCGTCTTCTCGCTTTGTGTAGATCCTCGCGACACCACTAACAAGAGGTCGTTGTCCGTGATCGCCGAGGGAACACTCCGGAAACAAAAGTACGAAGGTACCACAAACAAAGCCACCTCTACTTCGATGGAAAGAGGGAACCGATGCATTCTCGTCAACTTCAATGTACAAAAGCGAATAGAAGGGGTAGTCGGCATGGGGTCCAATCCATCGCGCACCCGAACTATTACTCCGCACAATCAGTAGAAAAGCATGCAGCCGTTCTCGGAATCAGACTGAAGATCTCGACAAGCGAGGTTCGGAACAACGGAGTGATGCAGACTCTGCATCGGATCTGGCGTAGATGATGTCGTCGCGTCGGAAAACACCGGAAGGCACAAACAAGGAACAAAGAAAGGTACCACAGCAGACGGATCACTCCGATAGCATGAAGACCAGATGTAGCAACGCCGTTACCGAAGGAGGAAGCGAAACCCTGAAGGTACGACGGAACCCAACCACGAGAAATCCTGGACTTGAAGAAAAAGACGAGAGCGGATTCAAAACGCGTAGAGGTAAGAGGAGAATAGCAGAGGGGTAAGGAATAAAATCAGACCTAATCAGAGCTATCCAACCGATTTTTCAAAATAGTTTTGACACTCTACTTCGGCCGTTAGCTAGGTTATCCTACAGGCTGGACTTGTGGGGTATCGCAACTGCTGAGCTCTGATATCAAACTTATTCAAGTGGTTCAAGTTATTTAGAACCCCCGCAGTTTAAATGTTGTTTTAACATGGCAAAAGATAGCACCGGTTCGCTACACAAGATTTAAATGAGGCCAATATGAGACTAGATTTGCCCGCATATGGGCCCCATATTTAATTATTAGGTGAATTGGCATAAGGCCCCCAAACCACATGAATGTATGCTTGCAAGACAATTATTATGCGACAAGTTGTATTATATTATAAAATAAGGTTCTCGGATAAGAGGTCACACATTTAGGGGGTCTCGACGAACTTGGGGTTCCGGGTTCGGGGTTCAGGGTCCGACGGGTTCGGTCTTGAAGAGCTCGGGATTCCGGAAGGACTTGGTTGTGTTGTTCTTGTCGCATGCGAGATCTTGTCGGTCCTCAAGTCGGTCGGTCTTGGCTTCGGTGCAGTGCTTGTCGTTATCGTGGCGATCGCGTCCTCCGGTTCGGTCTTGGCGTCCGAGGGTAGATCTTGGCGTGTCGAGGGTCCGGTCTCAGACATCGGGATCGGTCTCGGGAACTTTTCGATCCATGCCGGAGATCTTGGTAGCAGCATCGCGTCGAGGGCCTCGTGGTTCGCCTCTCTCCTCGATCATCGGCACCTAGGTCGGTTCTTGAGGACACCACGACTCTTCCGCCGACATGGAGTTCCTTTCCGATAGGGCACGATTGCAACTTACAGGTGCTTGAGACAAAGATGCAAGGAACAAAACATGAGGCCCACGTGAACAGAAGGCAGTGAGCAGGTCGTATGGTGGCATGCGACGAGGAGGAGGGCGGCCACGGCTGCTGAAGACGGCGGCAAGGCTCGACGAGGGCCCCGCGTCGGGAGGCGGCCATGGGACGGAACCGGCCGGAGGAGGGTAGCCGCGAGGGGGCCCGGGGACGCGGCGACCGGAGGCGGAGGGGACGCTGCTGGGGTCGAGGCGTGCGGAGGCGGTGGCCGGAGAAACGGAGAGGAGCGGCGGCGCGCTGAGCTGGAGAAGGGGATGGCGGCGCTCGCGAGGCCCCACGCAGGTGGCGGTGGCAGAGCATCTACGGGCGGCGGCGGGAGACTCGGGGAAGACCTACGGAGGGAGATCGTCGGGGCGGTGGATGCTGGCGGGGTCAGTGGTTGCAGAGGAGGAGGGCGCGATGACGAGGCCGGGAGAGGCGAGGCGGAGGAGGGAAGGGCGCAGAGGAGAGGGGCGCGGGAGGAGGAGGTTGGGCGCGGCGCGCGGGAGGAGCTGGTGGAGGCGAGCTCGGCGGCGCGGCCAGGGGAGGAGAGAGGCGGCGGACGGTGGAGGAGGAGCGAGGCGGCGCAGGCGGGCCACGCTGAGGGAGAGCGGGAACGCTGGTCGGCGTCTGGGCTTGGGGGCTCGCGGGCGGTTGGTGAGAGAGATGGAGGAAGAGGATGAGGGCGGGACAGGTGGGGCCAGGGGGTGGGCCAGCCAGGGAGGTGGGGATCGGTGTGGGTGGGTTTTGTGTGGTGTGCTGTGTGTGCGTGGGGTGTGTGGTGGGGGGCAGGGTGATAGGGGTGAGAGAGGAGGGGTGAGTTGGCAGAGGGTGGTTGGTGGGGGGTTTGGGGTGTGCTGATGTGGCGAGAGTTGATTGGAGTGAGTGAGGTGGAGATAGGGGTGGGTAGGTTTTCTGGGTAGCTGTAGGATTTGTTGGGGTGTTCAGGTGGACCGATTTAAAATCCTGGGGGTGGTCGTCCGGGTCAATCGGCCCGTTCGACTGCCTCCACAAAAATAATAAATATTTTTATTTGTTTTAAACGGGCCGTTTGCAAACCGACAGCGACCAAAACAAAAATAATCCGGAGACCCGGGGTTGATATTTGATTAAAGATGGGGCGTTTTTAGAAAACAAAACGGGCTTTGCGAAATAGTTTTAAGCAAACAGTGCATGATGATGACGATGCAATGCACAAATTCAACGCGATTTTCTAGTAGTGGTTTTGCGGGATGCCACAATTCGACACCACTAACAATGGATCTCGCCCTCGAGATCCGCCTCATGGTACCGGAAGGAAGGTCGGCGATCTGCATCTTCTCGCTTCGTGTATGTCGGGGGGTTAATATCGGGTAGGTCAGAGACGGGGAAAGACAGAGGTACTGTCCCCGTCTGGTTTCCGAGCTACGGCCTAGGTCGGCCGAATCATGGATATGTCGGCCGATGAACGGAGGCAAGAAGCCCATGCACAGGTATCAAGTAGTTACCCGGCCGAGTTAATGAGAAAATCGGCCGGGTTATCCAAATGATCTTCATCCAGGTAAGGAACGGGCCGAGTAACACAAGGTAAGGCCGAGTGATACGAAGCTTGCAGGAGAAGGAGAAGCCCAGGGTCAAAGTATAGCTGCAGGCTAGAAGGAATCAGAACAGGGCCAAGCACAAGAGACAAGGATGCACAGCGTTAGAGGGGCAGAAGGAGGTCATGGAGGTGACAGTCCTGGAGCCCGATGCGCGCAGGAGGGGGGCCACTAGAGCCTTGCCGTCATTAGAAGGGCGACAGGGAAAGGAGGCCGCCGAACTACTATTTTGGGACAAGCATATTCCACGAATATGCTTGCCTCGTCAGCCCTAAGGGCACCCAAGGCACCCCTTTATAAGGGGAGGTTTGGACCCTGAGGGGGAGATAGAGAAGAACAAGCACCGTTAGGCTGGGGAGATTCACATTGTCCCCCTGTAAGTAGCTCTAGGAGCACTTGTAACCCACCAAGAGAGAAATAAAGTTCATCACTTTGGCAGCTTGAGTGTAAAGACAGTTGCATCTTCCCTCCCCGGATCCCACTAGCATCCATTGGCCCCATACTTTAGCCTACCCATGGCATCTGCCGTGCCACCACCACGACAGTTTGCGCCCAGTGGGGCAAGCAGTGCTAGCTGGAGTTGTGATCCGGACGGAAACTTCATCAACACCGCGAGCGTTGTTTCGGCTTGGTCCAGATTTGGTCTCTGCGACTATGTCGAGACAATGCAGGAGCTTCAGGGAAAACCCCCCGCAACGGGATCTTCATCGGCTCGGCGAAGCACAGGGTCTACGTCGGCGACATCATCACCGACGCTTATCCTCACCAAGTTGTTGTTGCGGGAACCACCTCGGCGTGCGGCAGTCCGTCGAGGAGCATCAGCGGCAGCGCCGAGGTGATGGTCGCATCGTGACTCAAGCGGAGCAGCATTAGCCGGGTCAAGCAGAGAACCCGCTGCAGGCGCACAGGGTCCGCCTAAGCAGATCACGCTACAAACCGCCGAGGTAATTCCGCCGATGACAAACCCGGCCGAGCCGCATGACACCACCCCAAAGGCACCAAGAGCGAGAGGACCACCTCGGAGACCAGAGAACATTCTTCGTGCAACTATAGAGAACTTAACCACACTGTAGCGCCGATACTTGATCCGCAAATGCTCAGCAGAGTTAGAAGAAACCAGGCAAAAGGTCGGTAGTGGCCAAAAAGTATCACAAGGGAATCCTTAAACAGACCACGAGAGAATATGCAAAAGCTAATAAGCTTGATATCGCACCCGGCGGGTGGACGAACTAAGATTAAGAGGTAAGAACCTCATGAATGATATTAACAAAGAGCATGAAGCTCACGAGCCGAATCAAAGCGATTTGGGTTTGCCGAGGTACGATTCGGCGAAAACGAGAGCGGCAAATGCCGCAGCATTGGAATTAGAGGGATTAACAGGAAGCTCGGCGTAAACAACAAGAAAGAGTGAATGAGCTGTGCGCGCGAACCAGCAAAATGAGGAAATGCTCGAGCCAACCCGGCAAGACCAGGGCTTCACGGATGGTTCATTCGGGGCAGCACACTTTATCTGCAACGGCGTCATCACCGAAACAACGCTAGAAAAGAAAAAGCGTAACCTCGGGAAGAGGAACAAACAAATTGTTCCATATGACCCAAAATAGCTGGAAAGGCAAATGAGAACAGAGGCAATGCAAGCCGAGGTAATAGTGGGGAGAGAAACCACGGCCGATGGAAAAGGACGGCGGCCGAGGTAATGGGGAGCACGGCAGAAAGAACCGCAAGAGACAATCATGAAAACCAAACCCCGGCCGAAGTAAGAAGAGAAGTGCCGCTCAACCAGCAACCAAGACATGAGCCTCGGCAGGAAAGAGAAGTGAGGCCAGCTCGCTACAATCAGATGAATGAAAGGTATAATGATGGATATTCCGAGGTAGAATACGCAAACCAGGGTGGAAACAATCATTATGGGATGCAGGATAGAATCCTGTACAGAGATTTGCCGGCAAATGATGCAAGAGTAAAGTTGGATCGGCTATACCGGTCCGAGCTATTGGAAGAGCAAGGTCCACCAGGTCCGGCATGTTTCGGACCAAGGATCATGGGCGAACCACCAGTGCCGAATTTCCAGTTGGCAAGAGGCACAAAAACGTACAATGGAAGTACCAAACCACAAGACTGGTTGATTGATTATGCCACCGCTGTGAAGATAGCAGGTGGCAATCTGAGATGGGCTGTGCGGTATGTCCCACAGATGTTGGAAGGACCAGCCAGGGTATGGTTGAATAATCAACCAGCTGGCAGTATCAACTGCTGGTTGGATTTCGAAGAGATGTTCGTTAGCAACTTCACCAGCACATACAAGAGACCGAATAGACCACAGCAACTAGCCATGTGCAAGCAGAGGCCGAATGAAATAGATAGAGAGTTTTTAACTCGATGGTGCAACTTGAGAAACTCGTGTGAGGGAGTTATCGAATCGCAAGCAATCGCTTGGTTCGCGCAAGGCTGCCGTTATGGCAGCATCGCGTGGCAACGCCCGCAGAGATATGCCAACCACACGCGTAAACAATCGAATAGCGGACTCCTATGCATTGGGTGACCCAACCCAACCGGAGTTAATGTCGGCAGACCATCGTGAGCAACAAGACCAAGATTACACGAGAGAATTGGCGGGTCATCTAGGCGTGATTTCAGAGGAAGAAGAAGAAGAGAGGCCGGATTATAGATATAATTCAGCCTGGTGGCTTGTGGCACAAGATCAGCCGAGTCACGAGCAATTCAACGGCAGAAAAATGGACCTCAACGGTGGACATCAAGGAATGAAGGAAAGAGGCAATGGACCCCGTAACAAAAGAAGCAATGGCAAGAGAGGCCAAGTATACGTCAATCCATGTTGGATCACCGTGTAAATTTCACATCAAACCCATCTAGACCAGCCAATCATACAACCCCAATGCGCTGGATGAAAAATGCGATGGGGAACCTGGCAGAGTTCAGGCTCCCCATCAGTGCAACAAGACATCAGCAGATTAATCGGAGAAAATACAAGAATCGATGTTACCGTCCCCTCCTCCGAGGTACGATAACTCGGATCGGAGGGATGCAGTGCATCAAGTAATGAACCAGGGGCAGGACGGAAGGATAAATCCGGCAAATGCTGGACGTAATGATTACAGGGAACATCACCAGTCTTATTGTGTGTTCACGACAGAACAGCAGGACAAGCAGAGTGTGCAGCGCCGGCATATGGAAGTGAATGCAGTTATACCAGCAGTGCCAAGATACCAGCCATGGTCTGATCAGGAGATGACCTGGAGCATGAAAGATCACCCCAGAATAATGCCGAGTCTAGGATCATACGCACTTGTGTTGGATCCGACGTTTGTGGGACCAAGCATCAATGTGAAATTCTCAAAAGTACTCATCGATAATGGAAGCAGTATCAACATCATGTACAAAGATACCATGCACAAGCTCGGAATATCACAGAATATGCTGCACTCCACGAGGACAACTTTCCATGGGATAGTGCCGGGGCTTTCATGTGAGCCCATCGGTAAAGTCCGAGTGGACGTGTTATTCGGTACAAGGGATAACTGCAGAGCAGAAAATTTAGAATTTGAGGTGGTCGATCTGGAAAGTTGTTATCATGCTTTACTCGGACGGCTGACCGCCAAATTCATGAGCAAATCACATAGGTTATCTAAAGATGAAGTTACCGGACCACAAGGGGTGATAATGATTCGAGGATTACAAGAAGTCAATGGAGTGTGCTTCACCGGTCAAATGGCCGAGTCATTGGTTATAGCAAGAGAAAAGAAAAGGATCCGAGTAGCAGCCCTCAACAAGACATTTACATGCCGACCGCCAACCCTCATGGCAGTGTTTCTTTTCAGCCGACCAAAGAGACGAAGAAATTTCAGATTGATGAGCAGTTCCCAGAGCGCACTGTTACTATTGGTGCAGGCCTTGACGCTAAATAGGAAGGCGAGCTCACCAACTTCCTCCGTGAGAATCGGGACATATTTGCATGGTCAACTCAAGATCTGCAAGGTGTGCCGAGGGAGTTGGTGAGCACTCTTTAAACGCCGTGCCGAGCAAGGCCGGTGAAGCAACCTCTCCGCCGCTTCGCCGAAGACAGGAGAAAAGTAATAGGGGATGAAATAGCTCGGCTTCTCGCAGCCGGGTTCATCATGGAGGTGCTGTATCCGGATTGGTTATCAAATCCGGTACTAGTAGAAAAGAAAAAAGATGACCCCAATGTAGCCATTGTGTGGCGAATGTGTATCGACT
Source organism: Avena longiglumis (assembly GCA_030063025.1). NCBI lineage: Eukaryota > Viridiplantae > Streptophyta > Magnoliopsida > Poales > Poaceae > Avena > Avena longiglumis. The sequence continues at coordinate 444,668,194 of CP125974.1, read as the reverse complement.
ACACTAACTTGAACAAGGCATGTCCGAAAGATCCTTTTCCTTTGCCTAGAATAGACCAAGTCATTGACTCGACCGGCCGTGAGTTATCATTTGTAGACGCGTATTCTGGTTTCCACCAGATACCGTTAAATCCGGCCGATCAAATAAAGACTGCATTTATTACCCCGTACGGGGCTTATTGTTATCGCACAATGCCATTCGGCCTGCGAAATGCAGGAGCAACGTATCAAAGGTGCATGCAAAGGTGCTTACATGATCAGATAGGAAAAAATGTACAAGTATATGTGGATGACGTAGTCATCAAAACTAAGGAGAGCAACACCTTGCTAGAAGATATACGACAAACTTTCGCGAACCTGAGAAGGTTCCGAATGAAACTTAATCCAGAGAAGTGCACATTTGGCGTGCCGGCAGGAAAATTACTCGGTTTCCTTATGTCCAGCCGAGGTATCGAGGCTAATCCAACGAAGATAAGAGCGATAGAAAGAATGGAATTGCCGAGATGCTTGAACGATGTACAAAAATTCACGGGCTGCCTGGCCTCGCTTAGTCGATTTGTATGTCGGCTAGGAGAAAAGGCACTACCACTTTATCAGCTGATGAGAAAGTCGGACAAATTCAGCTGGACTCCCCAGGCGGACCTTGCATTTCATGAGTTGAAAAAGATGCTAGTTACGGCACCCATTTTAGCTTCTCCATTATCGAAAGAACCTATGCTACTCTATGTAGCGGCTACCAATCGAGTAGTTAGTACTGTGGTTGTAGTGGAACGACTTGAAGAGGGTAAGTCAGTTCAGAGGCCAGTATACTATCTAAGTGAAGTATTATCCACTTCAAAGCAGAATTATCCGCACTATCAGAAGATGGCTTATGGAGTATATATGTCGGCAAAAAAGCTTAAGCATTACTTTGAAGAGCACCCCATCAAAGTAATCTGTGAGGCACCCATAGCCGACATATTGAACAACAAAGATGCAAGTGGCCGAATAGCAAAATGGGCGATCGAGTTATCACCATATGCTCCACAATTTGATAGAAGAGATGCGATCAAATCTCAGGCTGTCGCCGACTTTCTCGTAGACTGGGCCGAGGTGCAATATGAGCCACCACTGCCAGATCCAAATTACTGGACAATGCATTTTGATGGTTCCAAACTAAGGAACGGTTTGGGAGCAGGAATAGTGCTAACCTCGCCTAAAAAAGATCGGTTGAGATATGTACTTCAAATACATTTTGCCGCATCCAACAATGTAGCTGAATATGAAGCACTAGTTCATGGATTGAAAGTAGCAAAAGAAATTGGTATACGCCGAATCCTATGCTACGGTGACTCGGACCTAGTAGTACAGCAAGTATCGGGCAGTTGGGACGCATTAGATGCTAATATGGCTTTATACAGATTCCATGTGCAAAAGATAAGTGGATATTTTGAAGGATGTGAATTCCACCACATACCACGGGCAGAAAATGACGCTGCTGACACATTGTCAAAATTAGGATCAACCCGGCAATCAATCCCGCTGTATTGCCTCGAGCACCTCAGAAACCATCAATAAACCCATCACCGAGTCCGAATCAATCTTTATCCCAAAGAAGTTCTGCAGAGAATCATACGCCAATGGAGGTAGATCCAGAAGATTCGTAGTCCCTAAAGAGAGGGACAGAGGTAATAGCAATCATGGAGAGAGCCGAGGTATATACGTCAGAAAACATGGAGATAGACAAGTGGGATCATCGCAGAGAGTAACGCCAATATGGGCGCAACCCATATTTTCGTACCTAAAAGACGCGGTATTGCCGAGTAATGAAATATTAGCCAGACAAACCATCATAAGAGCAAAAGCCTATACAATCATAAACAATGAGTTATATAAGAGAAGCGTAACAAACATATTGCAGAAGTGCGTGAGTTCCACAGAAGGTCAGGAAATCCTTCTAGACATACACCAAGGAGAATGTGGGCACCATGCCTCATCTCGCGCTTTAGTAGCCAAGGCTTTCAGGCATGGATTTTACTGGCCAACGACGTTAAAAGAGGCAGAATAATTAGTTAAGAAGTGCAATGGGTGTCAGAGATATGCAACCAGAATACATATGCCGTCGGCCGAGTTAAAAACCATACCCATCACTTGGCCATTTTCTGTATGGGGTTTAGACATGGTGGGACCTTTCAAGCCGGCGAGAGGAGGAATGACCCACATCTTGGTTATGGTAGACAAGTTCACAAAGTGGATTGAAGTAAAACCAATCAAAAAATGTGATGGGCACACAGCAGTGAAATTTCTCAAGGATATCATCTTGAGATACGGATACCCACACATCATTATTACGGATAATGGCACGAACTTTGCAGAAGGAGCCTTCGCCAGATTTTGCCAAGAAAAGCACATAAGACTAGATGTTGCCTCGGTGGCCCACCCAGCATCCAATGGGCAAGTTGAAAGATCTAATGGACTGTGGTTATCAGGAATAAAACCACGACTTGCTGAACCTTTGCAACGGTCGGCAGGATGTTGGATCGAAGAAATCCCAGCCGTGTTATGGAGCCTCCGGACTACTCCGAATAGATCAACAGGTTACACCCCATTCTTTCTGGTATACGGGGCAGAGGCCGCATCTCCAGCCGACATAATCTATGACTCGCCAAGAGTTGCTCAAGACACAACCTCGTAAACAAATGAGATAGCTTCGCAAGATGCCGAGACCTGTTGGAAGAAGCCGAGTTGACATTATCACGATCGGCCATTTATCAACAGAACTTACGGCGATATCACAGCAAGAAAGTGAATCCAAGAGTATTCAAAGAAGGAGATCTAGTCCTCCGGCTGGTGCAGCGCACGGCCGGCATGCACAAATTATCACCCCCATGGGAAGGACCATTTATCGTGAGCAAAGAATTGCACACCGATGCATATTATCTGATCGATTCTCAATCCCCTGGAGAGAACAAGGCGAACAAAGTGAAGAAACGCCCTCGAATGTGGCTTTACCGCCATTTTACTCGTGCGTTCCATCTCAAGGTCAAAATCAATGGTGTATTTGCATCTCGCACCCGAGCAGTGACTCGGACCGCCAGAGATATATTTATGTCATATCATGTATTTCAAGCCTCGGCACCCGTGATTACTCGGGGACTACAATATGTTATGTTATTTCATGTTAGATGTTTAAACCTAACCCGTGAAAGGCTTACTCGGGACCGCCATATGTAATGATTATTTCAGATATACGTTGAACCTCGACGCAGAGCAATGACTGGGACCGCCGTATGGTATATTTATTTCTTGCGTTACATACTTGAACATTGGCGACCGTGAGCAAAGGACTGGGACCCGTATGTTGTGTTCCTTTCATGTTACGAATATGTACCTCGGTGCCAAAAGCATTGACTCAGGGACTATCATATGATATGTCAAATGCGTATTCACACTTAAACCTCGGCATCTAAAGCAACGATTCGGGGACTACCATATGATACCTCAGACCTATGCTAAACGCAATCATATCAGTTTTCTACCACCTCCGAAACGTGATTTAGATAAGGAAGTTCCGGACTGTAAACGATGATCCAGCGATTGTTGCTTGCTCCCACAACGGAGTAGTTAACTTATATTCAAAACAGGTCAATAGTGTAGATATTCAGCGTTAATGCTTGGATAAGACCATCAAAATAACGGCAAAGTTGAGCCCTAAAAGATGAAGAAATTACGAGCCAGCAAGGCAAGAATTCGGACGAGCATCCACTTAACAAAGAATCTCAACAACACATAGCAAAAGAAGTTCGAATCATACGAGTTGACAAATTTTTTCGTCTACATTATACGCCCGGCATACCAGGGATCACAAATAACCTAGGCATTGTTCGTTGGAGGGGCAGCTTCTTGCTCAAAAGGGCACTGAGGTAGGAGGTACTTCGACGAGGTCGCCGCCTCCGCCGACCAGTGTAACTCGGCGGTATCAGGGTTGTTCAGAGCGCCAAGACGCGGTAGAATGCCCGGTGCCTTTGGAGGAAGACCGCGTATCGCCGTTGCTATCTGAGCTTGAGCTGGAGCTATCGGATGTGGCCGAATCATCTTCACCGTGCTCAGCTAAATCATCACCCGAAGCACCCTCAGCCGCGACCTCCTGATCCGGATCTGGGAGAAAACTTGGCCCTTCATTCCAAGTGTGCACATCGGCATACTCAACGAGCTGGAAAGCTCGAGCTTGCCGAAGAGCAACAAAGGTGGGATCTTCAACCCAGCGAGAGCCAGTGCACAGATTCCTCAGAATGTCAAGAGAGATGTCTTCATACCATGACATGATTATGGTTAGGGCCATGTCGGCACCAGCACGCGCAGCAGATTCTCTCCAAAGACTCAGTTGTCTCTCAGATGCCATCAGCCTTGTCACCAGTAACTTGACTTCATTGATATCGGGAGTCCCCGAGGTATTTGGCCAGAGTGCATGATAAGCTCGGATAGCGGCCTGCACCAGGTCCCGGCCCATAATTTTCATCGGACCAACTGCAACACCAACAGCAACCAAGAAATCCTCCATCGAATATTCAAAGTCAACAGCAACAGGTTCACCTCGACGAGCGCGAGCTGCAAGAACAGATTTAGAACTCACGGGTTTGGCCTCGGGGAAATGATCTACGCAAAACATGGACGTGTCAAAGGATAGCAGCGACGACAAAGAAAAAATACAGTTCGGCCAGGCCAACTAACTTATGATGAATATAGCTCATCATTATCTGCAGGTCTTTGGCCCAGGCATCTTTACTCTTCTCGAAACGGGCAATTTCCTCGCTCAAACCGCGAGTTTTAAGTTCGGCAGCTTCGAGGAGTTCTTTGTTCTTCTGTAAATCCAGAGTCAGCCGATTCTTTTCCTCGGCAAATTCTTGGTCAACCTTTTCTAGCTCGGACTTCTGAGAGATCTTGAGTGTATTCACCTCGGATCTCAGGCGAGCTATCTCATCATCTTTTTCTTGTAGTTACGCCGAATGAACTGCGCTTTGTTCTAAAAAATGAAGCATCACGTCAGGCATGGGCACGCAATCTTGTTGCGACACTGCAAAGTCTTGCAACTCGGCTTTACCACAGCCCAACGCAATAAGGAAACTTAGCATAGATACTAAAAGGAGAAGGAGTGAAGTAGAAAGGAAACTAACCTTCCAAGGTCTTGATCTTCTTTTCAAGGCGGATATTGAGGTTATTGATATTACCTATTCAACAAGAAGTAAGCCGGCGTTCCGCGGACAAGTATATGAGAAAGGTGGAAATAAGGAAAACGAACTATCGACTTACCAGCCTTCTTTGCCACGGGCAGAACTTTCTCGATTTCTCTTCCACTATGAAAAAAGCAACCTCTGGAACTCGGCGGTTCGTCGGTCATGTGCAACCTGAGCAATAGAGCAAAATGATAAAACAACAAGTAGAAGCTAAACTAGATCCGAATCAAACAAAGCTTAATTCGGCTCTAGGTGGCTGGATATTCAAAGCTATACCAGATCCAAATCAAGCAAAGCTTAATTCGGTTCTAGGTGGCTGAATATTCAAAGCAATACCAGATCCGAATCAAGCAAAGCTTAATTCGGCTCTAGGTGGCTGGATATTCAAAGCTATACCAGATCCAAATCAAGCAAAGCTTAATTCGGTTCTAGGTGGCTGGATATTCAAAGCAATACCAGATCCGAATCAAACAAAGCTTAATTCGGCTCTAGGTGGCTGGATATTCAAAGCTATACCAGATCCAAATCAAGCAAAGCTTAATTCGGGTCTAGGTGGCTGGATATTCAAAGCAATACCAGATCCGAATCAAACAAAGCTTAATTCGGCTCTAGGTGGCTGGATATTCAAAGCTATACCAGATCCAAATCAAGCAAAGCTTAATTCGGCTCTAGGTGGCTGGATATTCAAAGCTATACCAGATCCAAATCAAGCAAAGCTTAATTCGGCTCTAGGTGGCTGGATATTCAAAGCAATACCATATCCGAATCAAGCAAAGCTCAATTCGGCTATAGGTGGCTGGATATTCAAAGCTATGCCAGATCCGAGTCAAGAAGAACTTAACTCGGCTCTAGGTGGATGGATAATCAAAGCTACACCAAGTCCGAATAAACTATGAACTAGATGGCCGGACTAACAAACCTTAGAAATAAAATTAAGTCAAACTTCCAAGCATACAACAAGTTATTTCCTTGCAAGTTTCGGGGACTAGAGAATAGGGTAACATCTGGAGAATAATTTAAGACTCAGAGATAAAATAATTACCGCGTTCATCTTGTTGGTGTCAATGATAAACTGGGCGCATGGTCAAACGGGCCGATGTCGAAAGTGAAAGGTTGGTTGGCTGGATTGCCTTCAAATTGATCAGCAGCATTCCAGTTATTGGCATACTCAACTAGCGCTCCGAGGCTGTTCCCGCTAGATGTCCGAGTTAAAACTTTACCCCGGGAAGGCGGTCCGACCACGGCAGTCGCAGGGCTCTTATGAAGAGCAAGTCGCCGTGGCCGAGGTAACAGTGACTTTGGCGTATGCAGCTCCCTTGCGCAATGGCTCGCAATACTCGTACCGAGAAGAGCCGCAAGACCTTTCGAGAAGAGCCAAGACCTTTCGAGAAGAAGTCTTGACGGCAATAGCACGCTTTCTCCTTAGAAGAGGCGCCAGGAAGTTGCGCCCGAAGTGGGACGGAGTCCTTAGGACCAGCGGAGGATAAGCTCGCAGAGGGCGCCGGGGCAACGACCTTTTCGGCCAAGGTCGGGATGACCGTAGAAACTGCCGCAGTAGATGGAGGCTCAATGGTAACGCTGGGGCCCATAGAGGGGACAGCTGGCTCAACGAAAACATCGGAGGATCGGATCGGATCCAGATCAATGGAAGAAGTCTCAGGGGCATCACGACGAACAGGCGACGTATTTGGAGCGGGGGGAGAAGCAGGACGAATAGGACTAGGAATTCGGGTGTCATCAACGGGAGGAGGAGATGGCGGCCGAATCGGACGGCTAGTCATACTAGGACCGCCGGGTTTAACAGACAGAGGAGCGCTGTAAAAATAAGAAAGAAGATTCGTCGGTATGGGAAACAGAAAGAGAGAAACAAGAAATATAGGCAAAAGAACTTACCCAGCAACCCCGGGCATAGTCTTGCGCCTGGGAGGATTCGGAGCGTATTTCTTTATTCGCTTAGGAACTGCCTCCGAGGCACTAGCAGGAGCCCCGCGCTTCCCCGAGGTAACGGGAGGCCGGGAAGCAATAGGTTCGGCGTCGTGAACCTGACCGGCCGGATTAGCTGGGAAAGTAGAAGCCGAAAATGCATAAGAAATAGGCATGGCGGCAACTACCTCAAGAATTTGGACCTCGTCCGAATCACCTTCGTCCTCTTGCGCTAGAGTTTTGCCGCGAGCTCGAGCCGGAGCAGGATCCGACTTAGGGACGAACTCCTCGGAGTCCGGCTCGCCAGTATCCGGGGTACTCCTGTCTGCGGGCCAAGGGAGCTGCAGAACCTCGGCGTCCTCGTTCTTCTGCTCTGCGAACCTCTGCAGGACGAGGAGAAAGAAAATCATGTAAACCAGTCTCTAGGAATTGAGGAGAAATAGAGTAATGAAGATTAGGCATACCTCGGGAGGCGGATTGTCGCGGGTAAATGGTTTTAACCCCCAAGACCAATCCTCAGGCATCTCGGTCTTGAAGATAGCTCGGACGCGCTTATGAATAAGGTAATTGTCCAACTCCACGGTCGAGACTCGGTTAGGGTCGAGAGGACCACTCATATAGCATAGCTTGTGGGTCCGCTGCTGGAAGGGGCAGATCCGGCTACTGATAAAAGTTGCCATCAGGTCTTCGCCGCACAGCCCGGCCCGGATCAACTCTTTTAGCCGAATCTCGAAAGCCTCGGCCAGGGCATGAGTTTTTCTCGGATTATATAGCCAGTTCACTTTGGAAGGGGGGCCAATTGAGAACGGGAGCGAATCTTGTCTTCCGCCTCCGCTTGACATAGAAGAATGATTTATGCCATTTCTTGCATGACTCCAACCCGGTGACACGGGGAACACGGATTTCCTCCGAGGTGTAATAGACGCCGCCCACATTGGGTGAGCAACTTCGGAAGGATGCAGATTTGTCGGGAACGACGTTGGAGCGGATCTGGAAGAACTTCGACCAGACATGCACTGACGGCCACAGGCCGAAGTAACCCTCCGAAGCGGAGATGAAAGCAGAAAGAGAAGCTATGGCGGCTGAAGGCCGAAGTAATCAAGGAATTCTCTAGCGAAATCGCTGAGAGGGAGACCGGTCAGCGGGCGAGACATGAAAACCACATATACCCTCTCGATAATCGGAGAGGATTCGCCGGTAAACGGCAGGAAACCTCGGCAGGAATCCGTCGAGTTCGGATGAGCCATTCAATCTCACGGCGCGTGACTGAAGAGCCCTGCCACGATCCACGCTCGGGCCCAGAGCCAGCGTCATCGTCCTCAACAAGAGCACCGCTAAACGAACTAGACATGGGTGCGCCGGAGAGATCGCCGGAGGAAGAACTGGCGGCGGAGGGGAGCTTAGAGCTACAAGGCCCCGTCGGAACTTAGCACGAAAACAATGGCGAGGAGAGGAGGAACCGCCGCCTGAGCACGAAAACGAAGCGGATCGATCTAGGGCAAGATCTGGGCAAGATGGTCAGAAAGGACTCACCGCGCAGCCACACCAGAGAGCGCTAACGACGCAGCAGTAGTCCTCACGCGAGGCTCCGGCGGATGAACGGCGGAGCAAGAGAGCACGCAGCGGCGGGAAGAAGGAGAGCGACGCGAGCGATAAGGGGAAAGATGAACCATGCGGCACGCTTTCTCTTTATAGTCAAGCCAACAGGGAGTGGGATCGTGGGTGTGGCAGTTACCCGTGTAGATCGTGGGAACGGCACGAACGCACGACGGTAAGTGGAGCCACACCAATGGCCATAGACAAAGAAAAGTTGTTACGATCCCGAGGGGAGCGGCACACGAGGCGTCACGGCGGCGGCGCAGCAGGAACAGGGTTCACTGTAGCTTGTCAGTAAGCACTGTAGAAGGACCTAAAAACTAGAAGAGCAATGATGAGGTGACACGTAGGACGTGGCGTACGATGGAAGGAACGAGGAAACCTCGGACGAGGCCATAGCTCGGAAACAAGACTTAAGAAAGTAATGAAGCTGATATAACCCGGCCAAAGCTATTGACAGGGCCACACCAGCTTCGGGGACTAATGTCGGGGGGTTAATCTCGGGTAGGTCAGAGACGGGGAAAGACAGAGGTACTGTCCCCGTCTGGTTTCCGAGCTACGGCCTAGGTCGGCCGAATCATGGATATGTCGGCCGATGAACGGAGGCAAGAAGCCCATGCAGTATCAAGTTACCCGCCGTGTTAATGAGAAAATCGGCGGGTTATCCAAATGATCTTCATGTGTAAGGAACGGCCGAGTAACACAAGGTAAGGCCGAGTGATCTAAGCTTGCAGGAGAAGGAGAAGCCTGTGGTCAAAGTATAGCAGCAGCTAGAAGGAATCGAACAGGCCAAGCACAAGAGACAAGGATGCACAGCGTCGAGGGGGCGTAAGGAGGTCACGGAGGTGACAGTCCTGGAGCCCGAGGCGCGCAGGAGGGGGGCCACTAGAGCCTTGCCGTCATTAGAAGGGCGACAGGGAAAGGAGGCCGCCGATCTACTATTTTGGGACAAGCATATTCCACGAATATGCTTGCCTCGTCAGCCCTAAGGGCACCCAAGGCACCCCTTTATAAGGGGAGGTTTGGACCCTGAGGGGGAGATAGAGAAGAACAAGCACCGTTAGGCTGGGGAGATTCACATTGTCCCCCTGTAAGCAGCTCTAGGAGCACTTGTAACCCACCAAGAGAGAAATAAAGTTCATCACTTTGGCAGCTTGAGTGTAAAGACAGTTGCATCTTCCCTCCCCGGATCCCACTAGCATCCATTGGCCCCATACTTTAGCCTACCCATGGCATCTACCGTGCCACCACCACGACAGTGTAGATCCTCGCGACACCACTAACAATGGTTCCTTCTTCATCTGGAAAACGGCGACACCACCAACAAAGGGTCGTTGATCCTGATCGTCGAGAGAACACTCCGGAACAAAAGGTCGAAGGTAGAGGTATCCACAAATAAAGCCACCCCTAACTCCCGTGGACGGAGTAAAATTGCGGGACCCACTTATTCGATGTACAAGAGCGAATGATAAGAGTAGTCGGATGGTGATCAGTCCATCGCTCACCCAAACCATTACTCTGCACACGAATAGGCGGATTATGCAATCAACTCTCGGAATTAGACTGAAGATCTCGACAAACGAGGTTCGGAAACAAAAGAGTGATGCGGACTCTGTATCGGATCTGGCGGAGATGATGTCGTCGCGTCGGAAAACACCGGAAAGCACAAACAAGGAACAAAGGATGGTCCCACAGATAAAGGATCACTCAGATAGCAGGAGGACCGGATGTAGCAACACCATTACCAGAGAAGGAAGCGAAACCCTGAAGGTACGACGGAACCCAACCACGAGAAATCCTGGACTCGAAGAGAGAGAAGAGAGCGGATTCAAAACACGTCGAGATGAGAGGAGAATAGCAGAGGGGTAAGAAGTAAAATCAGACCTAATCAGAACTATCCAACCGATTTTGAAAAATAGTTTGACACTCTACTTCGGCCGTTAGCTAGGTTATCCTAAATTTGGACTTGTGGGTATCGCAACCGCCGAGCTCGATACCACTGTAACACCCTCAGAATCGGACCTATGCAAGTTTGAGCAAAATTCGCCAAACCCGCATAGAAACGATTCAAAGGTGCCCACCAGGCACTTTCGTGCGGGTGGAAAACGAAGTAATAACATTACACAACAGTCCTCGATGGGACCCACAGAACAGGTATATATATATCGGCGACTCCATGAGTCAAGAATACAAATATAATATACAAAGATCCAAATCACCTTGAAATGATGAAGTGTCCGACTACGGACAAGATGCAAATGGGGCTAAGAGCCCTGAAGAATAACCAATGGCATCCATAACCGCCTGTGCCAAGCCGGAAGGGTAACCGCTAACGACGCCGATCTCAAAACCTGCTTAAACAAAAGGGTGCCAAAGGGCAAAGGAAAAGAAGGAGCGTCAAGATCGAGGCCAAGACAGCGAGGCTAGAATTCGGTCCTCTCCTACATAGGTATGGTGGATCAGAAGCGGCAGCAAGATGCACTAAACAACCTATAGAGACTCGATACAACCAAGGCAATCGAGAGGGTAAGAAAGACCTATTCGGATCCAACTCGGCTAACACCAAACAAACCCTTCCTGGTGTTTCCCCCTCGAGACCAAACGAGGAAGTCAACCGAGGAACTCACCCAGTTGGCAGTTTTATTTATTCAGTTATCATTGCAGCGATTACTAGTCAGGTATAGATAATTTTCCTGATAAAAGAAGTAGTGGGCACTTTTAGTTGACCATTCTGTTATAGTTGCAGCAATTACTGATCAGATACAGATAGCATGATATAATCCCAAAACCAAGCAGTTGTTGGTACTTTTATTCAGCCATTTCGTTGTAGTTGCATTACTTACTAGTCAGGTACCATGGTCGCAAGCGACACTCCAAACAAGCAGTTGTGGGCAGTATTAATTAGCCATTCCATTATAGTGAAGCGATTACTAGTCCTTATAAAGTCAAATTTACAGCAATAAACTTTAGTTATGCTTGTCTATGATCGAGATACTGTGCTCCAAGTCGTCCATAACCATGACACGGCCAGAAAGTTTTACCCGGGGTGCACCAATAGCAACACACGATCGACCTCGGAAAAACCAAAACAAAACCCAACGAGGCTTTCACGATGAACAATCACAGATTCAGAAATATTTCAGGGGCCACCCTTGAGTACACCCGAACGGCAAGCAAGCTCCGAGACGGACTCAAGGTTTGGGTATACGGCTGTGAACGACTGGGAACCCAAAACTGGGCTTGTCGACACCGCGGAATCGTGTCCCGATCCTAAACGGTACAGTGTGCTCCTCGCACAATTGTAAATACATAAGTAGCATGGCATAAGTACAGGATCGTAAATAAAACCTCAAACTAGTTTGTGGCCCCAAGAAATAAGACTGAATCAAGCTCTGGCTCAGGGGGGTCCCATATACCTCCCGGATGTGGATAGCGCGATAAAACAAGGAACGGGTATCAAGTACTCGGGGTCCTACGGGACACAAGTGGGCGTTCGGAAACCAAATATTATCTATCACCCACCGATGCCTCTGCTTATTTCAATTTTAGTTGTTAAACAGGAATTAAAGTGAGCGATTAGTAAAACTATGATCATCTCCAACATCAACATGCGGCAATACATCAACAACTGTGGCACTTGACGACACACAACAGCACTAGAGCAAGCGACTACGACGCGCAAGTCCAACTATCTACCAAAACAACAGGTAATAGGGTGTGTCCCAGGCAATATAGGGCTGCACGGTATATCACAGGTACGGAAACTAAAGCATCGCAACACAGATAGCAATAGATCAACAGGAGGGAATAAAGACTATAAAAGTAAGATAGGTAGAAAGGGGGGGATGCTCGCCTGAAAACATTGCCCAAGGTTCATCCGAAGATCGGGGCGAAGCTCACATCAACTCAACGGCCTTATCCGCGAAGAAGCAAAACACTAGAATAAACACCGGATGCAATATTTAATACTACGGCGAAAGATCGGCATGATGCATGTATGATGAATGACATGGCGCGATGCAATTAGGTCATATTAAGCGGAACCGGGGTCCCGACACTTATTCAAGTGGTTCAAGTTATTTAGAACCCCCGCAGTTTAAATGTTGTTTTAACATGGCAAAAGATAGCACCGGTTCGCTACACAAGATTTAAATGAGGCCAATATGAGACTAGATTTGCCCGCATATGGGCCCCATATTTAATTATTAGGTGAATCGGCATAAGGCCCCCAAACCACATGAATGTATGCATGCAAGACAATTATTATGCGACAAGTTGTATTATATTATAAAATAAGGTTCTCGGATAAGAGGTCACACATTTAGGGGGTCTCGACGAACTTGGGGTTCCGGGGTCGGGGTTGGTCTCGGGGTTCAGGGTCCGACGGGTTCGGTCTTGACGGAAGCGTTCTCGGATTCCGGGAAGGACTTGGTTCGGTGTTGTTCTTGTCGCATGCAGATCTTGTCGGGTCCTCAAGTCGGGTCGGTCTTGGCTTCGGGGTGCAGTGCTTGTCGTTATCGTGGCGATCGTTGCGTCCTCCCGGTTCGGGTCTTGGTGTCCGAGGGTAGATCTTGGCGTGTCGAGGGTCCGGTCTCCGGTACATCGGGATCGGTCTTCGGGGAACTTTTCGATCCATGCCGGAGATCTTGGTAGCAGGCATCGTCGCGTCGAGGGCCTCAGGGTTCGCCCTCTCTCCTCAGTCATCGGGGCACCCTAGGTCGGTTCTTCAGAGGACACCACGACTCTTCCGGCCGGGACATGGAGTTCCTTTCCGCGATAGGGCACTGATTGCAACTTTACAGAGGTGCTTGAGACAAAGATGCAAGGAACAAAACATGAGGCCCACGTGAACAGTAGCAGGCAGTGAGCAGGTCGTATGGTGGCATGCGACCAGAGGAGGAGGGCAGCGGCCACGGCTGCTGAAGACGGCGGCAAGGGCCTGACGAGGAGGGGCCCTAGGCGTTCGGAGGCGGCGCTGCCGGCGCGGACGGAACCGGCCGGAGGAGGGTAGCCGCGAGGGGGCCCGGGGACGCGGCGACCGGAGGCGGAGGGGACGCTGCTGGGGTCGAGGCGTGCGGAGGCGGTGGCTGGAGAAACGGAGAGGAGCGGCGGCGCGCTGAGCTGGAGAAGGGGATGGCGGCGCTCGCGAGGCCCCACGCAGGTGGCGGTGGCAGAGCATCTGCGGGCGGCGGCGGGAGACTCGGGGAAGACCTACGGAGGGAGATCGTCGGGGCGGTGGATGCTGGCGGTGGTCCGGTGGTTGCAGGAGGAGGAGCCAGGCGACGCTGGGAGGCGGCTGCCGGAGAGGGGCGAGGCGGCGCTGGAGGGAGAAGGCAGAGAGGAGAGGGGCACGGAGGAGGAGGTTGGCCTTGGGAGGAGCTGGTGGAGGCGGGGCACGGCTGTGGGAGGAGAGGCGCGACGGTGGAGGAGGAGCGAGGCTACAGGCGAGGGGCGGGCTGTGACGAGGGGAGAGCGGGGCAGGGGAACTGGTCGGGCGCGTCAAGGGGCTTGGGGGCTCACGGGCGGTTGGTGAGAGAGATGGAGGAAGAGGATGAGGCGGACAGGGGCTGGGGTGGGCCAGCCAGGAGGTGGGGATCGTGTGGGGTTTGTGTGTGTGTGTGCGTGGGTGTGTGGTGGGGGCAGGGTGATAGGTGAGAGAGAGGAGGTGAGTTGGCTGAGGGTGGTTGGTGGGGGTTTGGGGTGTCTTGATGTGGCGAGTTGATTGGAGTGAGTGAGGTGGAGATAGGGTGGGTAGGTTTTCCGGTAGTCAGAGGATTTGTTGGGGTGTTCAGGTGGACCGATTTAAAATCCTAGGGGTGGTCGTCCGGGTCAATCGGCCCGTTCGACTGCCCCCACAAAAATAATAAATATTTTTATTTGTTTTAAACGGGCCGTTTGCAAACCGACAGCGGCCAAAACAAAAATAATCCGGAGACCTGGGGTTGATATTTGATTAAAGATGGGGCGTTTTTAGAAAACAAAACGGGCTTTGCGAAATAGTTTTAAGCAAACAGTGCATGATGATGACGATGCAATGCACAAATTCAACGCGATTTTCTAGTAGTGGTTTTGCGGGATGCCACAATTCGACTCCACTAACAATGGATCTCGCCCTCGAGATCCGCCTCATGGTACCGGAAGGAAGGTCGGCGATCTGCATCTTCTCGCTTCATGTAGATCCTCGCGACACCACTAACAATGGTTCCTTCTTCATCTGGAAAACGACGACACCACCAACAAAGGGTCGTTGATCCTGATCGTCGAGAGAACACTCCGGAACAAAAGGTCGAAGGTAGAGGTATCCACAAATAAAGCCACCCCTAACTTCCGTGGACGGAGTAAAATTGCGGGACCCACTTATTCGATGTACAAGAGCGAATAATAAGAGTAGTCGGATGGTGATCAGTCCATCGCGCACCCAAACCATTACTCTGCACACGAATAGGCGGATTATGCAATCAACTCTCGGAATTAGACTGAAGATCTCGACAAACGAGGTTCGGAAACAAAAGAGTGATGCGGACTCAGACGGATCTGGCGGAGATGATGTCGTCGCGTCGGAAAACACCGGAAAGCACAAACAAGGAACAAAGGATGGTCCCACAGATAAAGGATCACTCAGATAGCAGGAGGACCGGATGTAGCAACACCGTTACCAGAGAAGGAAGCGAAACCCTGAAGGTACGACGGAACCCAACCACGAGAAATCCTGGACTCGAAGAGAGAGAAGAGAGCGGATTCAAAACACGTCGAGATGAGAGGAGAATAGCAGAGGGGTAAGAAGTAAAATCAGACCTAATCAGAACTATCCAACCGATTTTGAAAAATAGTTTGACACTCTACTTCGGCCGTTAGCTAGGTTATCCTACAGGCTGGACTTGTGGGGTATCGCAACTGCTGAGCTCTGATACCACTCTGTAACACCCTCAGAATCGGACCTATGCAAGTTTGAGCAAAATTCTCCAAACCCGCATAGAAACGATTCAAAGGTGCCCACCAGGCACTTTCGTGCGGGTGGAAAACGAAGTAATAACATTACACAACAGTCCTCGATGGGACCCACAGAACAGGTATATATATATCGGCGACTCCATGAGTCAAGAATACAAATATAATATACAAAGATCCAAATCACCTTGAAAATATGAAGTGTCCGACTACGGACAAGATGCAAATGGGGCTAAGAGCCCTGAAGAATAACCAATGGCGTCCATAACCCTGCCCAGGCCAAGCCGGAAGGGTAACCCTGCTAACGACGTCGATCTCAAAACCTGCTTAAACAAAAGGGGTGCCGACAAAGGGCAAAGGAAAAAGAAGGAGCGCCATCGAGGCCAAGACAAGGCGAGGCTAGAATTCGGCGTCCTCGCCTACATAGGTATGGTGGATCAGAGCGCAGCAAGATGCACTAAACAACCTATAGAGACTCGATACAACCGGGCAATCAGAGAGGGGTAAGAAAGACCTATTCGGATCCAACCTGAAGCTAACACCAAACAAACCCTTCCTGGTGTTTCCCCCTCGAGACCAAACGAGGAAGTCAACCGAGGAACTCACCCAGTTGGCAGTTTTATTTATTCAGTTATCATTGCAGCGATTACTAGTCAGGTATAGATAATTGTCCTGATAAAAGAAGTAGTGGGCACTTTTAGTTGACCATTCTGTTATAGTTGCAGCAATTACTAATCAGATACAGATAGCATGATATAATCCCAAAACCAAGCAGTTGTTGGTACTTTTATTCAGCCATTTCGTTGTAGTTGCATTACTTACTAGTCAGGTACCATGGTCGCAAGCGACACTCCAAACAAGCAGTTGTGGGCAGTATTAATTAGCCATTCCATTATAGTGAAGCGATTACTAGTCCTTATAAAGTCAAATTTACAGCAATAAACTTTAGTTATGCTTGTCTATGATCGAGATACTGTGCTCCAAGTCGTCCATAACCGCGGACACGGCTTTCAGAAAGTTTTACCCGGCCGGGGTGCACCAATAGCAACACACGCTCGATCGACCTCGGAAAAACCAAAACAAAACCCAACGAGGCTTTCACGACTGAACAATCACAGGATTCAGAAATATTTCAGGGGGCCACCCCTTGGAGTACACCCGCAACGAAGTAAGCAAGCTCCGAGACGGACTCAAGGTTTGGGTATACGGCTGTGAACGACTGGGAACCCAAAACTGGGCTTGTCGACACCGCGGAATCGTGTCCCGATCCTAAACGGTACAGTGTGCTCCTCGCACAATTGTAAATACATAAGTAGCATGGCATAAGTACAGGATCGTAAATAAAACCTCAAACTAGTTTGTGGCCCCAAGAAATAAGACTGAATCAAGCTCTGGCTCAGGGGGGTCCCATATACCTCCCGGATGTGGATAGCGCGATAAATCAAGGAACAGGTATCAAGTACTCGGGGTCCTACGGGACACAAGTGGCCGTTCGGAAACCAAATATTATCTATCACCCACCGATGCCTCTGCTTATTTCAATTTTAGTTGTTAAACAGGAATTAAAGTGAGCGATAAGTAAAACTATGATCATCTCCAACATCAACATGCGGCAATACATCTACAACTGTGGCACTTGACGACACGCAACAGCACTAGAGCAAGCGACTACGACGCGCAAGTCCAACTATCTACCAAAACAACAGGTAATAGGGTGTGTCCCAGGCAATATAGGGCTGCACGGTATATCACAGGTACGGAAACTAAAGCATCGCAACACAGATAGCAATAGATCAACAGGAGGGAATAAAGACTATAAAAGTAAGATAGGTAGAAAGGGGGGGATGCTCGCCTGAAAACATTGCCGAAGGTTCATCCGAAGATCGGGGCGAAGCTCACATCAACTCAACGGCCTTATCCGCGAAGAAGCAAAACACTAGAAGAAACACCGGATGCAATATTTAATACTACGGCGAAAGATCGGCATGATGCATGTATGATGAATGACATGGCAAAGGTGCGATGCAATTAGGTCATATTAAGCGGAACTGGGGTCCCGACACTTATTCAAGTGGTTCAAGTTATTTAGAACCCCCGCAGTTTAAATGTTGTTTTAACATGGCAAAAGATAGCACCGGTTCGCTACACAAGATTTAAATGAGGCCAATATGAGACTAGATTTGCCCGCATATGGGCCCCATATTTAATTATTAGGTGAATCGGCATAAGGCCCCCAAACACATGAATGTATGCATGCAAGACAATTATTATGCGACAGGTTGTATTATATTATAAAATAAGGTTCTCGGATAAGAGGTCACACATTTAGGGGGTCTCGACGAACTTGGGGTTCCGGGGTCGGGGTTGGTCTCGGGGTTCAGGGTCCGACGAGTTCGGTCTTGACAGAAGCGTTCTCGGATTCCGGGAAGGACTTGGTTCGGTGTTGTTCTTGTCGCATGCAGATCTTGTCGGGTCCTCAAGTCGGGTCGGTCTTGGCTTCGGGGTGCAGTGCTTGTCGTTATCGTGGCGATCGTTGCGTCCTCCCGGTTCGGGTCTTGGCGTCCGAGGGTAGATCTTGGCATGTCGAGGGTCCGGTCTCCGGTACATCGGGATCGGTCTTCGGGGAACTTTTCGATCCATGCCGGAGATCTTGGTAGCAGGCATCGTCGCGTCGAGGGCCTCAGGGTTCGCCCTCTCTCCTCAGTCATCGGGGCACCCTAGGTCGGTTCTTCAGAGGACACCACGACTCTTCCGGCCGGGACATGGAGTTCCTTTCCGCGATAGGGCACTGATTGCAACTTTACAGAGGTGCTTGAGACAAAGATGCAAGGAACAAAACATGAGGCCCACGTGAACAGTAGCAGGCAGTGAGCAGGTCGTATGGTGGCATGCGACCAGAGGAGGAGGGCAGCGGCCACGGCTGCTGAAGACGGCGGCAAGGGCCTGACGAGGAGGGGCCCTGGGCGGTCGGAGGCGGCGCGGACGGAACCGGCCGGAGGAGGGTAGCCGCGAGGGGGCCCGGGGACGCGGCGACCGGAGGCGGAGGGGACGCTGCTTGGGTCGAGGCGTGCGGAGGCGGTGGTCGGAGAAACGGAGAGGAGCGGCGGCGCGCTAAGCTGGAGAAGGGGATGGCGGCGCTCGCGAGGCCCCATGCAGGCGGCGGTGGCAGAGCATCTGCGGGCGGCGGCGGGAGACTCGGGGAAGACCGACGGAGGGAGATCGTCGGGGCGGTGGATGCCTGGCGGCGGCGGGGTCCGGTGGTTGCAGAGGAGGGAGGCGCAGCCTTGGGCTGACTGCGGAGAAGGCGCGAGGCAGCTGGCAGAGAGGAGAGGAAGCGGGAGGAGGAGGTTGGGCGCGGTGCTGGAGGAGCTGGTGGAGGCGGCTCGTGAGCTGCCAGAGGAGAGAGGCGGGACGGTGGAGGAGGAGCGAGGGCAGCTGAGGGAGAGCGAGGCAGGTCGGGCAAGGCAAGGGGCTTGGGGGCTCGCGGGCGGTTGGTGAGAGAGATGGAGGAAGAGGATGATGGCGGGACAGGTGGGGCCAGGGGGTGGGGATCGGTGTGGGTGGGTTTTGTGTGGTGATACATTTAGGGGCGAAGGTAGAGGTATTTAACTGGACAATTGTTGAATGTCTTCCCCCTGCTAATGTCAAAGAAGTGCGGAGTTTTCTTGGTTTGGCTAGCTATTGCCGTCGCTTCGTTCAGAACTTCTCGAAGATAGCGAAGCCTCTTACCGATCTCCTCAAGAAAGGCAAGAAATACCTGTGGACTCCTGCATGTCAAGCAAGTTTTGAGACACTCAAAGAGAAGCTCACTTCCACACCAGTCTTGGTTCCTCCGGATACCTCTAAGCCTTTCCAGATATTCTGCGACGCCTCTTTGCAAGGATTGGGTGCGGTCCTTATGCAAGAGAAACAGGTGGTTGCTTATGCCTCTCCTCAGTTGAAGACGCATGAGATCAACTATCCCACACATGACCTCGAGCTAGCAGCAGTTGTCTTTGCTTTGAAGCTATGGAGGCACTACTTGCTTGGTAACCGTTGTGAGATCTTTTCTGACCACAAGAGTTTGAAGTATATCTTCACACAGCCGGATCTCAACCTTCGGCAGAGGAGATGGATCGAAGCAATCAATGACTTTGATGTGACCATCAACTACACACCGGGCAAAGCTAATGTTATGGCCGATGCTCTTAGACGTAAAGCTTATGTCAACAACCTCATGGTGGAAGAGCAGCAACCTCTCTTGTGCGAGGAATTCCGTCAGCTCAACCTGGAAATTGTGGAACAAGGGCATCTCCTGAACCTTATGGCTACTCCTCTCTTGGAAGAAAAGATTCGCTCTCGTCAGCTCCGTGATCCGCACACCAAAAAGCTCATCTCTAAGCTTGACCTTCCGAAGTATGAGTCCTTCCACGTTGATGATCAAGGCACGCTTTTCTTCGAACACCGGATGTTTGTTCCGAACTACCCGGGTTTGAGAGAGCAAGTTCTAAAGTAGGCGCATGATTCAGTTCTTTCTATCCATCCTGGCAGCACAAAGATGTACATGGACTTGAAAACAAAATACTGGTGGCCTGGGTTGAAACGGTATTGTGCCAAGTATGTCTCAGAATGTGATGTCTGTCGCAGAGTGAAGGCTGTCCATCAGAAACCATTCGGTCTTCTACAGCCATTGAAACCTCCGGAATGGAAATGGGAGAAAGTAGAGATGGACTTCATTACTGGCTTTCCAAGGTCGCAGAAGGGCAACAATGCAATTTTTGTTGTCATCGACAGGCTTTCTAAAGTGGCTCATTTCTTCCCAGTCAAGGAAACAATTTCTGGAATTCAGTTGGCTGAGCTCTATATCAACAGAATTGTCTCTCTGTATGGGGTTCCACTTGAAATCAGTTCCGACCGTGGGAGCATATTCACCTCAAAGTTCTGGGAGAGTTTCCAAAAAGCTTTGGGGACAAAGTTGAACTTCAGCACTGCTTACCACCCTCAGTCGCAAGGACAAGTGGAAAGGATCAATCAGATTCTGGAGGATATGCTTCGGGCTTGCGTCATCTCGTTTGGTATGAAGTGGGAGGAATGCCTTCCATATGCTGAATTCTCCTACAACAACAGCTTCCAAAAGAGTCTGAAGATGGCACCATTCGAGGCTCTCTATGGTCGCAAGTGCAGAACTCCGATTGGTTGGTCAGGTGCAGGAGAAAGAATCTGGTTTGGCCCTGACATTGTAACTCAAGCAGAGGAGAAGGTGCATATCATTCTGGAGAACCTGAAGATTGCTCAGAGTCGTCAGAAGAGCAACTATGACAGGAAGCACACGGACATGGTGTATGTTCCTGGTGATCTCGTGTACCTTCGTGTCACTCCCATGAGAGGAACACACCGCTTCGGTATCAAAGGAAAGTTGGCTCCTAGATACATCGGTCCTTTCAAGGTTCGTGGTAGAAGAGGAGAAGTTGCTTATGCCCTGGAGCTCCCGGAAAAACTCAAAGTCCATGATGTTTTCCACATCTCTCAGCTCAAGAAGTGCTTCAAAGATCCCGGCAGGACCGTGGATCATGAGCTAATCGATCTCCAAGAAGACTTGTCTTATCAAGAACACCCCACCAAAATCCTTGAGACCGCAGAACGAAGGACTCGCAACAAGTCCATCAAGTTCTGCAAGGTGCAGTGGTCACACCATTCTGTTGATGAAGCCACATGGGAGCGTGAAGATGAACTCCGTGCCAACCATCCTTCTCTCTTTGTGTCCTCTTCTTCTTCCTAGAATCTCGGGGCGAGATTCCTGTTTAGTGGGGGAGAGTTGTAGCATCCCAGTTGTCTAACACCTGTAATGCTACTTGTTCTAGTAATAAAAAGGGCCACTTCCAACATATAATTGTTGCATCATCACCATGTCATGCTCATGTCATCATGCCACCTTGCATTTGAGCATCATATAAAAACCATTCTTGTTTGGTTCTTATCTCATGTGCATTATTAATTATAGTTGCCTCTTGATATTGTATTTGGTTTTTAATATATTGTTAAATGCCCAAGTTGATTTGGGGGCATATCTCTTAACAACTCCACCACATTTCTTTCACCACCTTATAATTCCACCATCCAACTAAATATGAGCTTGGCATTTTATTTGAGTTTACCTCTAGCTCATGTGGGTTGGGTGGACTCCACCATAATCTTATGCTTGGCTTTTGCCCACCTTTTGGGAATGCAAGGAATAGTGCCACATGATTAATGTTGTTTTTACAATATAACTACATGGCAATTATTGTTTGCATGGGCCATGCAAGTGCCACCTTTCTCCTGACATTTGAATGTTATTTGGCTTTGCTTGCTTGGATCACTCCTTCCCTTTGCTTGGTCTTGATTTGACTTGTTTAAAACCCTAGTTCTCACCCCTCTCTCTACCTCTCTAGCTAATCCTTAAACCTAAGCCCCTAATCCTCTTTTCTCTTCCATGCATGATCATGTGATCATGTGTGCTTTCTTTTATGTGTCTAGGCCTCTTCTACCTCTCCTCTTAGTCAACCCCCCTATTCAAACCTCCTGGTAAAAATGCTCCAAATGTTTTGAAATTACAAAACTAGTTTAAAATTGAAATAGAATCAATTAACAAACAAATGTCTAAAAGGCAAATAAATAAAAGAGGAGAAACCATACCTGGAGCACCGCAGCAGCCCAACAAGAAGAAGCAGCCCGTCAGACCAGCCCTCCCCCGGCCCAACTCGTTCACCTGGCCCATACCGCTTCGTCGCCGTCGCTCCTGTTCTTCTTCCTGTCCTGACGCCGTCGGTCGCTCGCCTCGCCAACAGACGGAAAGCAGCAGCAGAGGAGCAGGTGGCCGTCAGCCGCGTCATCCCCCCTCCTCTTCTTATCCCCGAGCCGCAGAGGCCCCTGCAACCCTAGCTGCTTCCTCTTCCCCTCTCGAGCCGCCACTCCCTCCAACTCCGTTTCCCCTCTGAACTAATCCCCTGGGAGAGACAGGGAGCTCGTCGCGGCTTCAGGTGGCCAGCGCCGGCAGGACCGCGAGGGAGCTTCCGAGAAGAGCCTGGGAACGGAACCGCCGCTACATCTCGGAGCTTTCCGCTAGGAGGAGGAGGCTGGGAGCAGTGCAGAACCTCAACGACGCCGTGCTGCACGCCGCGGTAGCAGCCGACCTCACCGTCCACGCCAGCTCGCCGCCTGCTTCCTCTCCGTCTCCCGCACGCTCTGGCTAGGCCGGGGACGCGCGCAAGGTGAGCCGCACGCCTTTTCTTCTCGCCGTCCTGCGCTACCTCTCGCTCGCCGCGCCGCGCTCACCGCCTGTGCTGGAACGCGAGCGGCATCGTGCAGCAGCAGCAGCCGTTTTTCCGCCTCTGATCGCCAACGTGCCCCGCCCGCTGCAGCCTAGATCCGACGATGAACCCTTGACAAAACTTGCAGCTGGTACATCCCCCTTCGTTTTAGGTTTTTACGGTTTAGTGAAATTCGCTTTCGTTTGCTCGCCTCGGTCGTTTGTTTTTCCTGTCAGCTAGCAGTTTTTCAGGATCTTCGTCAGTTCGTCAGACAAACCGGCTCCAGACGATTTTCTGTTTAGGCCCCTAGGGTTCCTTGTACTTAAACCGCAGTTCCCTAGCCCCACCAGTCAGCGTCAGGGGTTTTTATAAAAAGGCTCCTGAGGTTTTTCAGTTTCAACCCGCGGTCCTGCTGCGTCCACGTGGCGCATCCCCGTGTCCTCCCGCTGCGCAGTGGGCCGCGCCACCTGTGTCCCCACCAGTCAGTGACTGGGGTAGCCCTAGCCCGAGTAATAAAAGCCACTGCCTTTTTCTTTAATCAATAAAATTTCAGGAAATGAATATTATCAAATAAATTCATAACTAATTAAATATTTCGAATTTGAATTCAAACCTTATATAAAAATGTTTAGTTTTTGAATTGTAATTCAAATCCTTATTCAAATATTTTCAGAATTATTTTATTTAGTCAACCTTTGACTTTGACCCTAATTAATTAATTTTGACTTAAAATAAATTTAAATCCATAATTTCAAATAATACAAATAATATATGTTTTTGAATCAGAAAAATGTGAGGATTTCAAATATGCTATTAAAATTACCTTTTGGACTTTTTAAATTCCAAGTTGAATTAAATTACCACAAATGCCACTAGAATTTAAATAATTAATAACTTTTGATTTATAATTCCAAATTGAACAAATGATATGTCTAAAATGATCAGCTCGATGAGACCTTTCTGTTTATGCTATCCATGACTTGAATTGAAGCATGCATCATGTAAATATATAATATACAGCAATCATTATGACAATAAAATGTGGCTCAACCTTAATAAAAATGACTTATTCTTGTATACCACACCTCACCCATGCCATGCTACTTATTGCCATGCAACTTGTGCATCATTCATCATGGCATGATTGTTTGCTTGACGCATCTTATTCATGTGCTTGTGCTCTATATTCATGTTGGCCTTGTTTGTTTGGTTTTTCTCGGATAGACACTGAGCAGGGGATATATCAAGAGAACCAGGAGCACTACCCAGATCCGTCCCTCGCTTCAACTGAGTTGCCAGGCAAGCACTTCCACATGCTTGCATACATACAGTACCTATTGCCTCTACCTTATTCTTGCATCATTGAGTCGCGATGGCATTAAATTGAATCCCAAGTATGCATAGCCTTTACTTTTAAACCCCACCAAGCTTGTTCCTCCATCCCATGAGCCATTACTATAGGAGTTGTTTGAGCCATGCGAGTCGTAGAACAGCATGTGTAGGGTATGTGAGAGTCTGTTGAATAACGAGGTACCTAAACAACTTAACCTGAGTAGTAGTGGGATAACTAAAGAAAGTGGCACCGGTGAGCAACATCTGCTATTTGGTTCTTCCTGCTCACTTGTGTCCCGTAAGACCCCGAGTACTTGATTCCTGTTCCTTGATTTATCGCGCTATCCACATCCGGGAGGTATATGGGACCCCCTGAGCGAGCTTGATTGATCTTATTTCTTGGGGCCACAAACTAGTTTGAGGTTTTCTTTACTATCTGTACTTATGCCATGCTACTTATGTATTTACAATTGTGCGAGGAGCACCTTTGTCTTGTTAGGATCGGGACACGTTTACGCGGTATCGACAAGCCCAGCCACACTTTCGGGTTCCCAGTCGTTTACCGCCGTCCACCCAAACCTTGAGTCCGTCTTGGAGTCAGCTATCTTCGTTGCGGGATCTACTTAAGGGGTGGCCCCCTGAAATATTTCTGATTCCTGTGATTGTTCAGTCGTGAAAGCCTCGTTGGGTTTTGATTTGGTTTTTCCGAGGTTGATCGAGTGTGTGTTGCTATTGGTGCACCCCGGCCGGGTAAAACTTTCTGAAAGGCGTGTCCGCGGTTATGGACGACTTGGAGCACAGTTTCTCGACCATAGACAAGCATAACTAAAGTACCGCTTTAATCTGACTAAGAAATTTGACTAGTAAATAGTGCAACACTCATGGAATGGTTAATAAAATTGCCAATGGATGGGGGTTGTTCGTCCGCTTCCTCGATGGTAAGCGAGGAGGAGGATGGATCTGATGAGATTACCATTATAACTGTTGTTCTTAATTCACGGACATCCGTCTATCATTGGTTAGGCGGATGGTTAGAGTTTATCTGTAGAACTGCTAGGGTTTATCTTTCGCTGCAATTGCGTCACCCCAGGTTGTGTCCCCTTTAGAGGCATTAAGACTTGCTGAGTACCCTTAGGGTCTCACACGATAAATTATTGGTTCAGATGAACAGGTACCCTCGTAGGACGGATACTGGGTGGAAGAGGCTGATGATGTGGGCAACGATCGTTCGGTGTAGAGATTCCGGGAACGGGGATCCGTGAGATCTGTGGTTGGGATGTGCTTATTTCTATGGCATCTTATGCCGATTTGCTTCTTATCCGTACTCGGACTTGTTTGCCGTTTCCGCATGATACTCTGATGTGTGCTGTATGAGGAAGTATCCTAAAATATTAGATCTATCTAGGTCATTTGAATCTTGCCGTATGGCGTTGCTATATTTCCTTTCTTTCTAGATGGTATGGCTCTGATGTACTCTTGTATGGTGGCTTGCATACATAATCATTTGTGTATGTATTTGATCCCTTCGCCTGCCGATTACGCCGCCCGTACAGGTCCCGTTGAGATGGTAGTGGTTGGGACGGCCGAAAGGTCTACCCGTGAGTGGCTTTTGGGGCCCCACCGTACTATTTCAACCACTACCGCTCATCCAGGCTTGTATCTAGGAGCATAATTCACCGAGGTAGTTACAATTGGTCCTGGAGGGGTTGGTTGGGTCCGGATAGGTCATTCTCACCCCTCTCTGATAACCGCCAGTTGTATCGAGTCTCTATAGGTTGTTAGTGCATGCTGCCGCTGCCGCTTCAGTCCACCATACCTATGTAGGCGAGGACCGCCGAATTCTAGCCTCGCCGTGTACTGGCCTCAGTACTGACGCTCCTCTTTTTCCTTTGCCCTTTGTCGGCACCCCTTTTGTTTAAGCAGGTTGAGTTCGACGCCGTTAGCAGGGTTACCCTTCCGGCTTGGCCTGGGCAGGGTTATGGACGCCATTGGTTATTCTTCAGGGCTCTTAGCCCCATTTGCTTCTTGTCCGTAGACGGACGCTGTATCTTTTCAAGGTGATTTGGATCTCTGTACTGTATATTTGTATTCCTAACTCATTGAGTCGCTGTTATATATATATCTGTTCTGTGGGTCCCATCGAGGACTGTTGTGTAATGTTATTACTTCGTTTTCCACCCGCACGAAAGTGCCTGGTGGGCACCTTTGAATCGTTTCTATGCGGGTTTGGCGGGTTTCGCTAAAACTTGCATAGGTCCGATTCTGAGGGTGTTACAGAGACTAGTCATTATAAAGTCAAATTTATAGCAATAAACTTTAGTTATGCTTGTCTATGGTCGAGATACTGTGCTCCAAGTCGTCCATATCCGCGGACACGGCTTTCAGAAAGTTTTACCCGGCCGGGGTGCACCAATAGCAACACACGCTCGATCAACCTCGGAAAAACCAACTCAAAACCCAACGAGGCTTTCACGACTGAACAATCACAGGATTCAGAAATATTTCAGGGGGCCACCCCTTAAGTAGATCCCGCAACGAAGTAAGCAAGCTCCGAGACGGACTCAAGGTTTGGGTAGACGGCTGTGAACGACTGGGAACCCGAAAGTGTGGCTGGGCTTGTCGACACCGCGGAATCGTGTCCCGATCCTAAACAGTACAGTGTGCTCCTCGCACAATCGTAAATACATAAGTAGCATGGCATAAGTACAAGATCGTAAATAAAACCTCAAACTAGTTTGTGGCCCCAAGAAATAAGACTGAATCAAGCTCTGGCTCAGGGGGGTCCCATATACCTCCCGGATGTGGATAGCGCGATAATTCAAGGAACATGTATCAAGTACTCGGGGTCCTACGGGACACAAGTGGGCGTTCGGAAACCAAATGTTATCTATCACCCACCGATGCCTCTGATTATTTCAATTTTAGTTGTTAAACAGGAATTAAAGTGAACGATAAGTAAAACCAGGATCATCTCCAACATCAACATGCGGCAATTCATCAACAACTGTGGCACTTGACAACACGCAACAGCACTTGAGCAAGCGACTGCGACGCGCAAGTCCAACTATCTACCAAACAACAGGTAATAGGATGTGTCCAAGGCAATATAAGGCTGCAGGAGATATCACGGGTACGAAAACTAGAGCATCGCAACACAGATAGCAATAGATCAACAGGAGGGAATAAATACTATAAAAGTAAGATAGGTAGAAAGGGGTAGATGCTCGCCTGAAAACATTGCCGAAGGTGCAACCGAAGATCGGGGCGAAGCTCACATCAACTCAACGGCCTTATCCGCGAAGAAGCAAAACACTAGAAGAAACACCGGATGCAATATTTAATACTACGGCAAAAGATCGGCATGATGCATGCATGATGTATGACATGGCAAAGGTGCGATGCAATTAGGTCATATTAGGCGGAACCGGGGTCCCGACAAATAATTAGATGGTTCAAGTTATTTATCTACCCCGCAATTTAAATGTTGTTTTAACAAGGCAAGATATGACAACGGTTCGATGCACAAATTTAAATGAGGCCGATATGAGACTAGATTTGCCCGCATATGGGCCCCATATTTAATTATTAGGTGAATCGGCATAAGGCCCCAAACCACATGACAAGGATGCATGCATGACAATTCAATATGCAACAATTTATATAGTAGACAATTTATAAAATAGGGTTCTCGGAAAGAGGTCACACATTAGGGTTCGGCAGATCTTGGGGTTCCGAGGGTTCCGGGGTCGGTCTCAGGGTCCAGGGTTCGACGGGATCGGTCTCGACGGGATCGTTCTCGGGTAACGGGGTAGGTCTTGGCGTTCCGCGAGGAAGGGCTTGGTGGTTCTGACTTCACTTGTCGGTGCCGGACTCGGTTGCGGTAGATCTTGGCCATGTCGAAGTTCTTGCCGGAGGTTCGTCGAGGGTCACCGGTTCGGTACGGTCTTCATGTGGTAGATCTTGTCGAGTTCACTGCAACGGCCTTGTGGTTCCGATGACGATCTTGGCGGTTATCTAGTGGCACCATGTACACCCCTCGAGCCCATCGGCATTGAGCCGGTCTTGTCGTTGAGCATCCTTGTACGAAGGTCTGGGTGTGGGTAGGTAGATTGGTAGCTGTAGGAATTGTTGGGGTGGACCGTTTTAAAATCCTGGGGGTGGTCGTTCGGGTCGAAACGGCCCGTTCGACTGCCCCGCTAAAATAATAAATATTTTTATTTGTTTTACAAACACCGTTTGCAAACCGATATCAGACACACAAAAATAATCCGGGGACCCGGGGTTTGATATTTGATTAAAGATGGGGCGTTTTAGAAAACCAAACGGCTTTGCGAAAATAGTTTTAGACAAACAACACATGATGATGACGATGCAATGCACAAATTCAACGCGATTTTCTAGTAGTGGTTTTGCGGGATGCCACACAGACTATGAAGAGGAGTACCTGGAAGATGGACCCCAGGAAGGTTACGACAACTAGGATCATCTCCCATCGTCAGCATTGCCTGTGACCCCGAAGATGGAGCTTCGCCTACACTACCGTTGTTATTACGTATTCCGCTGCTTGAAATTGTATTAAGAGCTGTATCATGAGATCCTTATTTGTGTAAGACCTTATGTATGGTTTTTAATGGATGATGTACTGTGGTATCCAATTCTGTTATGTCTCGCAAAAATGGTAATCCTGGGATTGCGAAGTATGGCATAACAGGCATCTGGGATTAAAAATCCGGTTGTTGACACTTTGGCACCGGTCAACTGATCAAACAAATCTTCTATCTTGGGCAAGGGGTACTTGTTTATGATGGCGACATCATTCAACTTCCGATAATCCGTACACAAACGGTTACCTACATCTTTCTTGTCCACAAACAAAACAGGTGATCTCCATGGTGACGCACTTGGTTGAATCAATCCAATTTCCAGCATGGCATCCAGTTGCTTCTTCAGTTCTGCTAGTTCAGACAGGTTCATACTATATGGTCTCTGGGCTATGGGTCCTGTTCCGGGGATTAGTTCGATGATAAACTCGATATCCCGATTTGGGGGCATACCGGGCAAAACATCTGGAAATACATCGGGGTATTCATAGACTATCCGAACTTGGTCAATGGTAGGTTGGGCTATACTCTTGTTGCACTTGAATTGACGAGGTAAGGTTTCAGATATATGCTCGACTGATATTCCGGCTGTACTAGTCATGGTGATGGCTTTCTTGGCACAGTCAATCAATCCTTTATGTTTGGACATCCAATCCATTCCTAGTACTACTTCCAAACTTCAGTTCTGAGTACTATCAGGTTAAAAATATATGCCATGGATTCGGATAGGGACGGCTTTGCAAATTGGCCTAGCCTTGGTGGTTGAACCGGGAATTTGAACGATCATAACATGCGTCAGTTTTGTTAGTTGAATCTTACTAGTGCTGGAAAATTTTCGGTGACAAATGAATGCGATGCACCAGAATCAAAAAACACTCTTGCAAGTACTGAATTAACAGAAAACATACCCAGCACGACATCTGGCGCTTCCTGAGCTTCTTCAGCATGCATGAGAAAAAGACGGCCGTTGCGGTTGAGCGAATTCCTTGGGGCAAACCTTCTTCTTGGTTGAACACGACGCTGCTACTGAGCGGGGGCATTTGCATAGGGGGATGCGGCATTATTCTTGTTGGGGCACTCGTTGGAGTAGTGACCCTTATTTCCACAGTCATAACAAGTCACCTGCGACTTGTCCTTTGTTGTAACAGGCACAGCATTGCTTCCAGTCCTCGGGGCAGTGTTGGTGTTGGCGGTAGCATTATTGTTGTTGTACTTGGGTGGGGCATGGTTGAAATTGCTAGAATTGCCAGGGTTGTTGTGATTTCCTCCGGGACTAGGGTTTCCATGGTTGGGATAGGTCGAATGGTTCATTGGGGGTCTATTGGTTCTCGGGGCAATTCCTGGAGATGGGTTGGGGCGGTACTTTGGGGTCTGATGGGTTCCTGGTTGATGCATCATGCGACGCTTGCGGTTCTCATTGGCTAGGTTGATCTTTCCTTCCATCTGGATGGCAGAGTTGACCAGGGCTTCAATATCAGCAAAGGGGATATTGACTAACACTGTCTGCATCTCATCGTGCAGACCATTCAAGAATCTCTCCTTCTTCTTGGCTTCAGTGTCGATCTCATCCGGGGCATACCTAGCAAATGACAAAAAATTGTCACGGTATTCCACTACGGTCATCCTTACTTGCCTCAGTTCTCTGAATTCGTCTCTCATTCTCTTGATCAAACCTGGTGGCACATGGGTTCTGCTAAACTTGACTTTGAATTCCTCCCAGGCCATCATCTGTCCTCCGGTCATTGCACCAACACTTTTCCACCATGCTCTGGCATTTCCGGCTAGATAGTGGGTGGCAAACAGAACTTTCTTGTTAGCTTCCACTCCGGCGACTTCTAGGTTATTTTCCATGGTTTGCAGCTAATCATCGGCGTCAAAGGGCTCTTACGACTTAGTGAAAACAGGTGGGTTGGTGTTCTGGAAATTCTTGAGCTTAGATCCATGGTTGTCCTGGTTTCTGTGGCCTATCTGTTGAAGGGTGGCAAGGTTGGCTTGACGTTCCGCTCTTTCAGCTTCGCGGTCAGAAACCAACATTTGCAGGATCTGCAACATCGGGTCCGGGGATGAACCACTTCCTCCGCGTAGCATCTGAAGATTAAGATAGATCATGAGAAAAGAGGGAAATTTATAAGGTTCAGGGCTTTGAAAAGTTTTTAAAGTTTGACACAGATTTTCTAACAACTTGCTTTTCATTCATTCATTCATAGGACATGATACAAACACACACCACAACAAGGTAAACAGATGGATTTAGGAACCATTCTGGAAACTACGATACAGTGGGACCGAATACTACTCACTACGCTAGTGCTCAAGTGCTACTAATCCTCGGAGTCAGTGTAGTCGTCATCCTCATCATCATCGTGTCATTGATGAAGGTTAAATCCTCCTCATCGGTGAAGAAATCCAGAACCCGATCCTCTAGAAAATCGTCATCATCGCCGAGATAGGAGTAGGGGTCTCCACGAAGATCCTCTCCGGCATTCTCCCTTTCCTCCAACTGCATGTCTCTCTCATGGATGGTCTCCAAAGACGAGATACGGTGGCAAAAACGGGCAATGATGCGCTCCTTCTTGTCGAGCTGACGGCGGCGAGACTTGCGATCCTTTTCTAGCATGGCAATGGTCTGATCCTTCGTCTTGATAATGGCGGACTTGTGGTTGGAGTAGTCACGGCAATTATCCAACTCCTGCTGACGATCGTACATCATGAAGCCGAGGTGGTCCAACTGAGTCTTCAGCTCATGGTGGTATGGGGCTTCCAGTGGCTGTCCATTAGCATCACGCCTTGGACAAAACTCAAAGCGGGTACCCTTGATCTGGTTGATACTCTGCCCACACAGACGGGCAAGAGCTTCCTGCATGGCCCTGGCAAGTCCATCGAGCCAGTTGTTCTCTCTTAAGGTAAACTGAATTCCCTCAGCAGTGGGAGGTTCAATATTTCCTCGGAGACTTGCAACAATTAGCCACTGCAGATCTTCTCCTCCTTGATCATTGAGATGAGCTCCGAAGTACTCGGTGTGCGGACGCTCCACAAGTTCCAAAAGCTGGTCCAAATCCCTCTCAAAGATAAGGTCTCCTCCATTTCCCAACTGGTAAAACTTGCTGTACTTCACATCCATCTAAAAGAATATAAGATGAGTAAGTTAGTAGAGTGATCAAGTGTGTCAAATTTTATGTATTTTGCAAGAGTTTTTGAGGAACATGAATTTTCATGAAAGAATCAAAGTGATAAGAATGGGAATAAGTTTTTGTAAA
Organism: Avena longiglumis; assembly: GCA_030063025.1. Lineage (NCBI taxonomy): Eukaryota > Viridiplantae > Streptophyta > Magnoliopsida > Poales > Poaceae > Avena > Avena longiglumis. Next base: position 444,636,057 of record CP125974.1, on the reverse strand, counting down.
TATTTGCTTTCTTTGGTTTTGAAACTAAGTTTTTGATTCCAAACGTCCAGTCTAACTAGGGTCTCCTATGGTCAGGATGGCTCTGATACCAACTTGTCAACACCCAGATTTTTAATCCCAGATGTCTAGTATGCCATACATCGCAATCCCAGGATTACCATTTTTGCGAGACATAACAGAATTGGATACCACAGTACATCATCTAATACAAACCATACATAAGGTCTTACACAAATAAGGATCTCATGATCCAGTTCTTAATACAACTCAAGCAGCGGAAATACGTAATAATAAAGGTAGCGTAGGCGAAGCTCCATCTTCGGGGTCACAGGTAATGCTGACGATGGGAGATGATCCTAGTTGTTGTAACCTTCCTAGGGTCCATCCTCCTGGTACTCCTCTTCATAGTCTGGCCATGGGAATAGCCAGGAACAGAGCCATGAGTACTCTTTAAGTACTCGCAAACTAATACTAACAAGTGAAGGGGATTTTTGTAGTAGGACACTAAGCTCTATGGTTGTTTTGCAAAAATCCAGATTTACATCTACTAAGTTCAGAAGTAAGAAAAGCTAGTTGAAATTTTATAACACCTAATTGGGAACTTGAATTTCATATCACAAATCTATTGTGTTCAAGTCAAAGTCTCACGTCATTTCACAAGTCATTTTGAAAACAATCTGACGGGGGAACAGTATGGCCACTCCAACTGTCCATAACCGCGGACGCGGCTATTCGAATAGTTTGACACTCTGTAGAGATTGTACACTTTCACCACAACATTCGTGTAACATCCCAAAAATACTAAGCTTGGATCATCAAATTCTAATCATCAAAATTAGGGTAACAAAAACTTTTCTAAATGAAATCATGAATGCATGCATATGTGTATGCATGGATTTTGAAATCCTTTAAAACCACCTTGTTTGTTTGTTCCATTGCTTGTAAAATGTTTCTTAGGTGAAATAAACATCATCTAAAACATTTCCCACACCTTTCCTAAAGACAAGTAAATCAAAACACATATATGAAATGAATGGTCACTTTGACCAATTTAACTCACATGCCTACTTTGGTTGTCTCAAACTTTCAGAACCTAATAGAAACTTTTCTGGATCTTTGCACACCTTGAATGTACTCATAACAAGGTATCAAGGCCCACTTTGTGATCATCCAGAAACTTTCAAATGCATAGTTTAAATGACAATTCTAAATTGAATCTTTATCATATGGGAAGATCCCACTTTTTCAAAAACCACTCGAACAACCTCAACTTTCAAAACCCAAGCATCTGCAGACTCACTAGCACCAATCTAGCAAACCCACCAAAAATCGTTTCAAAATTCAAAACTTGATTTCATGCGGCCATTTCATCAAACAGGTTGCAGACACAAATCAAACAAACATCAAACGCTATTGTGAGCAGTGATTCTTGCCAAACTGGTTCCCCATTTAGCTCACACACAACTCAGTAGATCATCTAAGAAGATTAGCCAGGCACTAACACCACTGTGAGCTTGTGTAACACCCTCAGAATCGGCCCTATGCAAGTTTTAGCGAAACCCGCCAAACCCGCATAGAAACGATTCGAAGGTGCCCACCAGGCACTTACGTGCGGGTGGAAAACGAAGTAATAACATTACACAACAGTCCTCGATGGGACCCACAGAACAGGTATATATACAACACGACTCCATGAGTCAAGAATACAAATATAATATACAAAGATCCAAATCACCTTGAAAATGATCGAGCGTCCGACTACGGACAAGATGCAAATGGGGCTAAGAGCCCTGAAGAATAACCAATGGCGTCCATAACCCTGCCCAGGCCAAGCCGGAAGGGTAACCCTGCTAACGGCGTCGATCTCAAAACCTGCTTAAACAAAAGGGGTGCCAACAAAGGGCAAAAGAAAAAGAGGAGCGTCAGTACTGAGGCCAGTACACGGCGAGGCTAGAATTCGGCGGTCCTCGCCTACATAGGTATGGTGGACTGAGCGGCAGCGGCAGCATGCACTAAACAACCTATAGAGACTCGATACAACTGGCGGCTATCAGAGAGGGGTGAGAAAGACCTATTCAGATCCAACCTGATACTATCATCAAACCAAACCCATCATGGCGTTTCCCCCTCGAGACCATCGAGGAAGTCAACCGAGGAACTCACACAGTTGGCAGTTTTACTTATTCAGTTATAGTTGCGGCACTTTACTAGTCAGGTTTAGGTAATCGTACTGATAAAGTAAGCAGTGGGTACTTTTAGTTAACCATTCCGTTATAGTTACAACACTTACTAATCAGATACAATTAGCATGAGACAACCCCAAAACCCAGCAGTTGTTGGTACTTTTACTTAGCCATTCCGTTGTAGTGAAGCTGATTACTAATCATATCGGATACAAGTCAATTTATAACAGTAAACTTTAGTTATAGTTGTCTATGATCAAGCACTGTGCTCCAAGTCGTCCATAACCGCGGACACGGCTTCTCGAAAAGATTTAACCCTGCAGGGGTGCACCAAAGTATCCACAGGCACTTCGACCCTTTTGCGATCAGTTAACATACACCCATCGGTATGTCCGGGCCTAAGTCACGCTCCTGCACCCAAAGCAAGCACGGGGGGCCACCCCACTAAGTACACCCGCAACGAAGTCGGCCGGTCTCCGAGACGGACTTAGGGTTTGGGTAGACGGCTGTGAACGATAGCAAATCCCCAAACGGGGACTGTCGACACCGCGAAAACGTGTCCCGATCCTAAACAGTACACGTGCTACCTGTCGCACAATTTAAATAAAGCAGTAAGAATGGCATAAGTACAGGATCGTAAATAAAACCTCAAACTAGTTTGTGGCCCCCAGTACAATACTTTGAAATCAGGTAATAATCAATGGGGGGCCTATATCTCCCCACCTGTGGTTAGAGCGCTCGATCTCGGAACAGGTGTCAAGAACTCGGGTCCTACGGGACACAAGTGGGCGGTCGGAAACCAAAACTTACCTATCGCCCACCGATGCCTCTGCTTAATTCAATTTTAGTTGTTAAACAGGAATTAAAGTGAACGATAAGTAAAACCATGATCATCTCCAACGTCAACATGCGGCAATCCTCCAACAATTGTGGTACTTGACGACAACCAAAAACACTTGAGCAAGCGACTACGACACGCGGGTCCAACTATCTACCAAACAACAGGTAATAGGATGTGTCCAAGGCTATATATGGCTGCAAGGGATATCACAGGTGCGAGAACTAGAGCAACGCAACACAGATAGCAATAGATCAACATGAGGGAATAAATACTATAAAAGTAATGTAACACCCTCAGAATCGGACCTATGCAAGTTTGAGCAAAATTCGCCAAACCCGCATAGAAACGATTCAAAGGTGCCCACCAGGCACTTTCGTGCGGGTGGAAAACGAAGTAATAACATTACACAACAGTCCTCGATGGGACCCACAGAACAGATATATATAACAGCGACTCAATGAGTCAAGAATACAGATATACGGTACAAAGATCCAAATCACCGTGAAAAGATGAAGCGTCCGACTACGGACAAGATGCAAATGGGGCTAAGAGCCCTGAAGAAATAACCAATGGCGTCCATAACCCTGCCCAGGCCAAGCCGGAAGGGTAACCCTGCTAACGACGTCGATCTCAAACCTGCTTAAACAAAAAGGGGTGCCGACAAAGGGCAAAGGAAAAAGAAGGAGCGTCGATCGAGGCCAAGACACGCGAGGATAGAATTCGCCCTCGCCTACATAGGTATGGTGGATCAAGCGGCAGCAGCAAGCACTGAACAACCTATAGAGACTCGATACAACTGGCGGTTATCAGAGCGGGGTGAGAGAGACCTATCCGGATCCAACCTGAAACTAACACCAAGCAAACCCATCCTGGTGTTTCCCCCTCGAGACCAAACGAGGAAGTCAACCGAGGAACTCACACCGCTGGCGCTTTATTCATTCGCTTATAGTTATGGCACTTTACTAGTCAGGTTTAGATAATCGCCGATAAAGTAAGCAAGGGCACTTTTAGTTAACCATTCCGTTGAAGGCGGCAATTACTAATCAAATACAGATAGCATGATATAAACCCAAAACCCAGCAGTTGTTGGTACTTTTAATCAGCCAATTCCGCTAGAAGTTGCAATACTTACTAGTCGATTCAATTGTCGCGTTTACAACCAAACAAGCAATTGTGGGCAGTATTAATTAGCCATTCCATTATAGTGAAGCTAATTACTAGTCATTATAAGTCAAATTTATAGCAGAAACTTTAGTTATGCTTGTCTATGATCGAGATCGTGTCTCCAAGTCGTCCATATCCATGACACGGCTTTCAGAAAGTTTTACCCGGGTGCACCAATAGCAACACACGCCGATCAACCTCGAAAAACCAAATCAAAACCCAACGAGGCTTTCACGATCGAACAATCACAGATTCAGAAATATTTGGGGCCACCCTTTGAGTAGAACCCGCAACGGTAAGCTAGCTTGAGACGGCCTCAAGGTTAGCGCCAATGGTCATGCGATCGGGAACCCGAAAGTGTGGCTGGGCTTGTCGATACCGCGTAATCACTCCGCCTTCCTAACAAAGACAAAGTGCTCCTCGCACAATCGTAAATAAAGCAAAGAAACATGGCATAAGTACCGGATCGTAAATAAAACCTCAAACTAGTTTGTGGCCCCAAGAAATAAGAATGAATCAAGCTCGCTCGTGGGGTCCCATATACCTCCGGATGTGGATAGCGCAAAATCAAGGAATGTATCAAGTACTCGGGGTCTTACGGGACACAAGTGGGCTCGAAACCAAATATTTTCTATCACCCACCGATGCCTCTCGCTTATTCAATTTTAGTTGTTAAATAGAAATTAAAGTGACGATAAGTAAAACTAGAATCATCTCCAACATCAACATGCGGCAATACATCAAGAATCGTGGCATATGACGACACACATCAAGACTTGAGCAAGCAACTACGACGCATAAGTCCAACTATCTACCAAACAATGGTAATAGGGGGTGTCCAAGGCAATATATGGCTGCAAGGGATATCAAGGGTACGGAATCTAGAGCATCGCAACACAGATAGCAATAGATCAACAGGAGGGAATAAATACTATAAAAGTAAGATAGGTAGAAAGGGGGAGATGCTCGCCTGAAAACATTGTCGAAGGGTTCATCCGAAGATCGGGGCGAAGCTCACATCAACTCAACGGCCTTATCCGCGAAGAAGCAAAACACTAGAAGAAACACCGGATGCACTATTTAATACTATGGCAAAAGATCGGCATGATGCATGTATGATGCATGGCATGGTAAAGGTGCAATGCAATTAGGTCAGATTAAGCGGAACCGGGGTCCCGATAATTGATTGGATGGTGCATGTTATTTAGATACCCCGCAATTTAAATGTTGTTTTACATGGTAGAAGATAGCACCGGGTTCGCTACACAAATTTAGATGAGGCCAATATGGGACTAGATTTGCCCGCATATGGGCCCCATATTTAATTATTAGGTGAATCGGCAAAAGGCCCCAAACCACAGATATGCATGCGAGATGACAATTAAACATGCAACAAGTTGTTATTATATTATAAAATTAGGGTTCTCGGATAAGAGGTTCACACATTAGGGTTTGACGAGCTTGGGGTTCCGGGGGTCGGGGTAGGTCTCGGGGTCCAGGTTCGACGGATCTGGGGTTCGGAGTTCGACGGAGGCGTTCTTGGACTCCGGGATCCAGGGTCTTCGGATCGGGGTAGATCTTGGCGCTCGGTGTCCGGGTAGGCGATCTTGTCGGTTCAGCGGTTTCGATTGTCGGTGTAGGTCTCGGTACTGAAAGATCTTGGTGTTCTATGCGGTCGATCCTGCTGTTCCGTGATGGAGAACTTGTTGTCCGGGGGGAGTACTTGGCGTTTCCGGACTCTCGATGAACCTTGGCGTCCGAGAAGAAGATCACGTCGGTCCGCAGCGTAGATCTTGGGGAGGTTCGGGTTCCACGGGTTCGGCTCTACCACTGGACCCCGGGAACGGTTCTTGGCGAACTTGGCGTGACGGGGGTTCGTCAGGGTTCAGGGGTCTCGGCGTCCGTGTGGCGGTCTTGGCGTTCTCGGCGATCTTGGCATCCGAGGGTTCGGCCTTCGGGGTTCTGCGAGAGCTTGACGTTCTGCGGCCTTCGGGTCCGCGTGGCAGATCTTGTGGATCCGTGGTGGAGGTCTCAGTGTTCCGTGTAGAAGATCTTGTCCGGTTCGCTGTCGTTGACGTTGTGGTATTGGTTTCGTTACCTGATGGTGGCTTGGATTGGCAACGAGCTGGCACTGACACACCTAGCGTGCCTCTCCGATGGAACCTGCGCAGCAACTCCTCATGGAGCCCAAGACATGCAGGAACACGGTCGGCATGCAACCAAGGCACCCGACGCAGAGACAAACGAGGGGGCTGACCAGACGATCGGGCGACAAAAAGCGGGAAGATGGCCACGACCGCGGGCGGCGCACGCAGGCGGAGGTCGCTGTGGTGGCTCGCGCGAGGAGACGGCCTGGCCGCGGCCAGGGACGACGGCGAGAGGAGGTCGACGGCGCCGGCGTGAGGAGCTCCGCGTCGGGGCGGAGGCAGGCGGCGGGAGCCCGCGCCGGGGAGGAGACGCCGACGGAGGGCGAGGCCGCGGGCGACGGCGGGGAGGCTCTCAGACGGCGGCGGGCGAGGGTGGTGAAGGCGGAGCGAGGGAAGCTCACGGGCGTGTGGGGCGCCGAGAGGGAAAGAAGGTGAGGGGCGGAGGCGGCGCTCGGGGTGGTTGGGCGGCGAGAGCGGCAGGCCAGAGGGGGAGGCGGCGTGGCCACGGGGGCGCGAGGCGGAGCGGGGAGCGGGGCGGCGCCGAGAACGCGGGAGGACGGGCTAGCAGAGCGGCGATGGCGTCGGGGTTAGGAGGAAGGCTGGGTCTGGGGGAGGTGGAAGGGGACAGGGTGGGACCCGCGGGACCAGGGAAACGGGGTGACGTGGGGGAGGTGATATCCGGTCCAGGGAGTGGGGTGGTGTGTGTTTGGTGTGGTGGGGCGCGTGGGCTGAGTGGGTGAGGTGGAGGGAAGTGGGGGTGAGTGGGGTGACGTGGCGGCGTGTGAGAGGTTGAGGGAGAGGGAGGAAGGTGAGGTGGAGAGATTTGATTGGGTGGAGTGAGGTGGCCAGGGGTGTGGGTAGGGTAGGTTGGGTAACTCCAGGATTTAGGATTGGTGTAGTTGGACCGATTTAGAAAATCTGGGGCGGTCGGTCGCCCGCTCGATCGCCCGCCAAAAATAAATAAATATTTTATTGATTTTAAACGGGCCGCTCAGAAACCGATAGCGGCCAAAACAAAATATTCCGGGGACCCGGTTTTGGCGTTTGAATAAAAGACGGGGCGTTTTATAAAACAAAACGGCTTTGCGAAAATAGTTTTGGCAAACAATGCATGATGATGACGATGCAATGCACAAATTCAACGCGATTTTCTACCAGTGGTTTTGCGGGATGCCACAAGTAAGATAGGTAGAAAGGGGGAGATGCTCGCCTGAAAACATTGTCGAAGGGTTCATCCAAAGATCGGGTCGACACTCGCATCCACTCAACGGCCTTATCCGCGAAGCAGCAAAACACTAGAAGAAACACCGGATGCTATATTCAATACAACGGCAGAAGATCGGCATGATGCATGTATGATGAATGACATGGCAAAGTGCGATGCAAATAGGTCATATTAAGCGGAACCGGTGTCCCGACATTAGATGGTTCGAGTTATTTAGAACCCCCGCAATTTAAATGTTGTTTAACAAGGCAGAATATATCACCGGTTCGCTACACAAATTTAAATGAGGCCAATATGAGACTAGGTTTGCCCGCATATGGGCCCCATATTTAATTAGAGGTGAATCGGCATAAGGCCCCCAAACCACCTAATATGCATGCGAGATGACACTTTAATATGCAACAAGTTTTATGTTTAGCATTTATGAAAATAGGGATTCGGATAAGGGTCACACATTGAGGGGTCTCGACGGACTTGGGTTTCCGGGTTCGGGGTCGGTCTCAGGGTTCCGGGGTTCGCCACTCCGTGAGGTGGATCTTGTCGTTCCGGGTCGGGCCGCTCTTGTCATATCCGGGTAGTCGGGCCCTGTTGTCGGTCTTGTTGTCTCGCCCGGAGATCTTGGCGGTCTTGGTTCGGGTCTCGGCGTCCGAGATCTTGGTGTCCAAGGCGCTGCATCAACCAGGGTCTTGTCGTTCCATGTCGGTGATCTTGGCGTCCGGAAGAGGGTACTGCCGCACCGGTTAGGTCTTCGGTTCGGTTCGGTAGTTCTTGTCGTTCTTCTCGCGACCATACACCCAACAGGTGCCCCTGGTACTGATGCGGAAAACGGCTGCCTAAGGCACGGACGAGGCTGCACGCGCGGGATGGAGGAGAAGGCTGGCTCGTCGGAGGCAGCGCGCAGGCGGCCACCGGGAGGGGCGGGCTCCGGCGAGGCTCGCCGAGGCGGCTTGGGCAGACGGCGGGCGGGCGACGACGGGAGAGGCGCGACCGACGGGCGGAGAGGGCTTGACGGGCTCGGCGAGGTTGGGGAAGGAAGCTGGCGGACCGCATCGGACGGGCGGCGCGAAGCTGCGGACGCAGCGGCGCTGGGCGAGGCCTCGCCCGCGGGGACGGCGGGGAGAAGCTGGCGGAGGGGCAGCGGGGCGCGCCAGGGAGCCGAGAGGCGGGCCGACGCCGGGAAGGCGACGAGTAGCAGGCAGCAGTGACGGGGAGCTGCGGGTCAGCGGCGGACGTTGGCGGAGGAAGGGGACGCGGACGCGACGACAGGCGGGCGGAGGAGGCACGGGCGGGCGCCGAGGAAAGGGCGGTTGCAAAGTCCGGGCGAGGGAGGCGGGCGAGGTCCGGGCGGCAAGCGGAGGCGGACGACGGAGATAGAGGGAGGCAGCGCCGAGAGGGCCGGGAGGAGGTCGCGGGCGGGGCTGACGTCTGCGGGAGTAAGGGAGGGCACGCGGGCTCGGGGGGGGGGGCTCGCGGAAGGGCGGATGCGTCGGCGGAAGGTCGGGGCCGGCGTCGGGCCACTGGAGGGAAGAGAGGTGGAGGCGGGGCGCCGGAGGGGACGGTGGCGAGCTCGGGGGCGGCCGGCGCAGAGCGGAGGGGAGGGAGGTTGCGGGGATGCGTGCGCGAGAGAGAGGAAGAAGACGGGTGGTGCGTGCGGGGACGGGGCCCGCAGGGACGGGTGGGTCCTGTGGAGGCAGGGGCGGCAGTGTTGGGGCAGGTGGGGTGTGTGAGTTGTGTGGGGACTGGGTGGGGCCCAGGCGCGTGGGTGGAGGCTGTGTGCTGAGTGCGTCGTGTGCTGTGTGTGTGGTGGGGAGAGAGGGTGGGGCAGGGTTAGGTGGGGCCGGTGGAGGGAGTGGGAAGAGAGAGAGAGAGGCCAGGGGCTGCTGAGGTGGCAGTTCCTGGTTGGGTAGAGGGGGAGAGAGGGTGAGGTGACACTAGGGGATTGGGTGGGGTGATGTGGCCAAAGGGGTGTGGGTAGATTAGATTGGTAGCTTTAGGAATTAGGTGGACCGATTTGAAAATGGGGGTGGTCGTTCGGGTCGATTCGGCCCGTTCGACTGCCCCCGCTAAAACAATTAAACTTTTTATTTGTTTTAAACGGGCCGTATGCAAACCGATAGCGGCCAAAATAATTAATCCGGAGAACCGGGCTTTGCGTTTGAATTAAGATGGGGAGTTTGGAAAACAAATCGGGCTTTGCGAAAAATAGTTTTAGACAAACAACACATGATGATGACGATGCAATGCACAAATTCAACGCGATTTTCTAGTAGTGGTTTTGCGGGATGCCACAGCTTGCCATTGTCATCAATGGTGAATATCCGAGCACCCTCTTGCCACCCCATAGTCGACAGCAAGCTAGGAGCAGCAGCAAGCCTAGCCAGCATGTCTGGGAGGCAGCCCACCGTCCACCGCCACTCACTGTCCCAGCTGCGAGCGTTGCCAAGCCCTGGACCACGCGCGCAAACCGCGCCCAGACCATGCCGAGCGTGCGCCAGAGCGCCACCCTTGACCATCACGCACAGACCGCGCGCCGCCCTCGCCGCGTGCATACACAATCCCCACCGACCCAGGAGACCGCCAGACATCCCCGTTTGCCGCCTCGTGCCGCACAACCACCGCCCGCCGTCGAAGACGCCGCCTCTGCCGCTCAGAGCACCGCCCGTTCAAGACCAAACCACACCGCCCCATGCCTCGAGACCATGTCATTGAGCATCGCCAGGAGACACCACACCTTCCCCTACCCTTGCCCATGACATTAGCCGCCTGTAACATCGCCCCCGACAAGCTCACCGTGCGCCCCGACGGTCCCCTCGCTCGACTATAAATAGAGGCCACCCCCACACGATTTCTTCACACCATCTCACTCCCCTCTCCTCACTAATAGTGCCACACCATTCTCAGAGCAAGGAGAGCACCACCTCGCCGGAATTTCACTGGAGCCTGCCACTGCCGGAGAAGAAGGGAGCCAGCGATTGGAGCCACCCCAGAGCCGCCACACTGAAGTTCGCCGCCGACTTCGTCGCTCGCCGCCGACCCTCGCCAGCACCCCGGTGAGCCCCCAGCGACCCTCACTGGCCGCGCTAGGTTTCGTTCTCGCCGGAGTTGTCTCGCATCGACGATGACTCCCAGCCATTAGATTAGAACTAGATCGAACGATCCACGTCGCCCCATACCGCTTCGCCCAGCCCCGTGTCACTGACGAGTAGGGACACCCACTTAAGCAGCCTGCGGGAGCACTGCGCTTAGCAGGCCGGCCCAGTAACTTTTCCCGCGCAGCCCAGTTATTCAAATTAAACCTTTTTGTATTTCAATTCTAACACACTTCTGTACCCAAATTCAAAAATCAACCCAGATCGATTCAGTGCACCCAATTGAATGAAACCAATTTTGTTGGAAAGGACTGTGAATGATGAATCCAAGCCCGTTGGATTCAAGTCATTTGGATCTATAAATCACCCATGGTAAAAATAACAAGGCAGAAGCTTTTCTGCATTCAAACATTTTTCAAATTTAAACCCTAATAGCTTTTGAGTTGATTCCAACTCTCAAAAATCACATTTAACCATACCTTTCAGAATATATAAAAATATATAGGTTAACTTGCAGAAATAATGTTCAAGGAATAAAAGAATGCTACATAAGCATTTCTAGCCACTTTAATTAATTAAAATAAAAGGGTAAAACCTTATTAAATTGTGACACCACTTTAAATCACATTCCCATGGACTACAATATGTGGTGATGACATGTGTCAACATTATCCCATGTTGGGTTTGGAGAATATTAAATATTAAGTAGTTTTTGAATGAGTAGAAATTACTTTTCTAAAAATAAAAGGAATTAAATCAAGCCTTAACCTTGTAATGTTAGAGATGATGCTAGATCATCCATAGGACCCTTGTGTGTGATGATTGCAAGTAGTTAAGTATTGTTTGGTGATTGTGTACCTCGTATTTATTCATAGACGCTAGTACCGACCAAGGATACGAGGAGGAAGGAGGATACTACGAAGAAGAAGCCGAGGAGAACTTCAACCACTGCTCTGCACAAGGCAAGCTAGTAACTACGAAAGCCTAATACTACTAGTGAATGTGCAAACTAGTAACCCTGCAAGTTAACACTTGCAATTTAGCAAACTTATACTGATATTGTGCAAGCTGATACTATACCTATGCAAGCACATACTTGTTACTATACCTACTATATGCCTTAAGCATATGTGATCACACCCACTTGATAAACCAATCCTAGTTTTACTCGCAAGCTTCTTACTTTATTTCTTTATCAAAGCTTACTTAGAGTTTACTTAAGTGACTGGTAGATTTTGGAAAGATGTTGAAGGTTGCATAAAGAACATAAAATTTGTCCTAAGTTAGAAACCTTGACATCAGCCTAAGATATAAGGTTGTACTTAGTTGAAACTCCACTAGTTACCACCCCTCATCATTACTACCCCCACCTATAGATGCTAGTGCTAAGCATAAAACTTGATCAACTTTAGATGGGAATACTTGGTGGAAAAATGGTTATGAAAACCTTGGAATGATGGATCATTCTATTGAAATGTTTTGGACATGTGTTTCCAAACACTGGAGAACTTATATTCCTTAGTATTAGTTCCCTCACGGCCAAGGTTTGAGCTAAGGCTACCTTGTGAAGATTGTCCACCTGTGCAGTACCCAGATGACAGTTGGTCATGGTTGGGAGGCCAAACTCACAGGAGAGGTGCTTATACTAGGGCGTGTAATCGAAAGGTTAGGATTGATTATCCGCATACTGAGTATGGTGAATTTAGGATTTGTTCCTGACGGATGTATCGAATGTTGTGGTGAAAGTGTACAATCTCTGCAGAGTGTCAAACTATTCGAATAGCCGCGTCCGCGGTTATGGACAGTTGGAGTGGCCATACTGTTCCCCCGTCAGACTTTTCAAAATGACCTATGAAATGAACTAAGACTTTGACTTGACCACAACAGAGTTGTGATATGAAATACAAGTTCAGTTCTGACGAAGTTATAAAATTGTGACTAGCTTTAGAACTTAGTAGAGATAAATCTGGCTTTTGCAAAACAACCCTAGAGCCTAGTGTCCTATTATCCAAAAACCCCCTTTACCTATTAGTATTAGTTTGCGGGTACTTAAAGAGTACTCATGGCTTTGTCCCTGGCTATTCCCATGGCCGGACTATGAAGAGGAGTACCTGGAAGATGGACCCCAGGAAGGTTACGACAACTAGGATCATCTCCCATCGTCAGCATTGCCTGTGACCCCGAAGATGGAGCTTCGCCTACGCTACCGTTATTATTACGTATTCCGCTGCTTGATGTTGTATTAAGAACTGGATCATGAGATCCCTATTTGTGTAAGAACTTATGTATCATTTGTAATGGATGATGTACTATGGTATCCAATTCTGTTATGTCTCGCAAAAATGGTAATCCTGGGATTGCGATGGATGGCATAACAGGCATCTAGGATTGAAAAATCTGGGTGTTGACGAATTGGTATCAGAGCCATCCTGACCATAGGAGACCCTAGTTAGACTGGACGTTGGAATAAAAAACTTAGTTTCAAAACCAAAGAAAACAAATATTTACAAAAACTTATTCTCATTTTTATCTCTTTGATTCTTTCCTAAAAATTCATGTTCCTCAAAAACTCTTGCAAAATACATAAATTTTTGACACACTTGATCACTCTGCTAATCTACTCATCCTCTATTTTTATAGATGGACGTGAAGTACAGCAAGTTTTACCAACTTGGGAATGGAGGAGATCTTATCTTTGAGAGGGATCTGGATCAGCTTTAGGAACTTCTGGAGCGTCCACACCCCGAGTTCTTTGGAGCTCAGCTCAATGATCAAGGAGGAGAATACCTGCAGTGGCTAATTGTTGTAAGTCTCCGAGGAAAAATTGAACCTCCCACTGCGGAGGGAATTCAGTTTACCTTGAGGGAAAACAACTGTCTCGATGGACTTTCCAGAGCAATGCAGGAAGATCTTTCCCGTCTGTGTGGGCAGAGCATCAATCAGATCAAGGGTACTCGCTTTGAGTTTTGCCCAAGACGTGATGCAAATGGACAACCACTGGAAGCCCCATACCACCCCGAGCTGAAGACTCAATTGGACCACCTTAGCTTCATGATGTATGATCGTCAGTAGGTGTTGGACAACTGCCGTGACTATTGCAACCACAAGTCTTCCATCATCAAGACGAAGGATCAGACCATAGCCATGCTAGCAAAGGATCACAAGTCTCGCCGCTGTCAGCTCGACAAAAAGGAGTGCATCATTGCCCGTCTTCGCCACCGCATCTCATCTCTGTAGGAGACCATCCATGAGAGAGACATGTCGTTGGAGGAAAGGGAGAATGCCGGAGAGGATCTTCGTGGACCCTTACTCTTATCTCAGCGATGACGATGATTTTTTGGAGGATCAGGCCATGGACTTCTTCACCGATGAGGATGATTTCGCCTTCATCGATGATGCTGAAGATGATGAAGCCACAGACTCCGAGGAGTAGTAGCACTGAGCACTAGCGTAGTGAGTAGTAGTCGGTCCCACTTTATTGTAGTTTTCAGAATGGTTCTTAAAACCATTTTTTTTTCTTTGTTGTGGTGTGTGTTGTACGGTGTTCTATGAGTGAATGAATGGAAAATCAATTTGCCAGAAAAATCTGAGTCAAACCTTTAAAACTTTTCAAAGACCCAAGACCTTAGAAATTTCCCTCTTTTCTCATGATCTATATGAATCTTCAGATGCCACGTGGAGGAAGTGGTTCAGCCCCGGACCCGATGTTGCAGATCCTGCAAATGTTGACTTCTGACCGCTGTCGAAAGAGCGGAACGTCAAGCCAACCTAGCCACTTTGCAACAGATAGCCCAGCTAGCCCACAACAACCAAGGCCACGGAAATCAGGACAACCATGGATCTAAGCTCAAGAATTTCCAGAATACCAACCCACCCGTTTTCACCAAGTCAGAAGAACCCCTAGATGCCGATGATTGGCTGAAACCATGGAAAACAACCTAGAAGTCGCCGGAGTGGAAGCCAACGAGAAAGTCCTGTTCGCCACCCATTATCTAGCCGGAGATGCCAGGGCATGGTGGAACAGTGTTCGTGCAATGACCGGAGGCCAGATGATGACCTGGGAGGAATTCAAGGTCAAGTTTAGCAGAACCCATGTGCCACCAGGTTTGATCAATAGAATGATAGACGAATTCAGAGATCTAAAGCAAGGAAGGATGACTGTAGTGGAATACTATGACAAATTATTGTCATTAGCTAGGTATGCCCCGGACGAGATAGACACCGAAGCCAAGAAGAAAGAAAGATTCCTGAATGGTCTGCATGACGAGATGCAGACGGTGTTAGTTAATATCCCCTTTGCTGATATTGAAGCCCTTGTCGAATCTGCTATCCAGATGGAAGGAAAGACCAACCAAGCCAATGAGAACCGCAAGCGTCGCATGATGCATCAACCAGGAACCCATCAGACCCCAAAGTATCGCCCCAACCCATCTCCAGGATTTGCCCCAAGAACCAACAGACCCCCTATGACCCGTCCGACCTACCCCAACCGTGGAAACCCTAGACCCGGAGGAAATCACAACAACCCCGGCAACTCTAGCAATTTCACCCGTGCCCCACCCAAGTTCAACACCAACAATGCTACCGCCAACACCAACACTGCCCCGAGGACTGGAAGCAATGTTGTGCCTGTCGCAGCCAAGGACAAGTCACAAGTGACCTGTTATGACTGTGGAAATAAAGGCCACTATTCCAACGAGTGCCCCAATAATAAGAATGCTACAGCCCCCAATACCAACGTCCCAGCTCAGCAGAAGGCCGGTTCAGCCAGGAGAAGATTTGCCCTGTGAATTCACTCAACCGCAATGGCCGCCTTTTTCTCATGCATGTCAAGAAGTCAGAAGCGCCACCGTCAGGTCGGGTATGTTTTCTGTTAATTCAGTAATTGCAAGAGTGTTGTTTGACTCTGGTTCCTCGCATTCATTTGTCACCGAAGAATTTTCCTGCACTAGTAAAATTCAACCAACCAAACTGAAGCATGTTATGAGTGTGCAAATTCCCGGATCAACCACCAAGGCTAGGAAAATTTGCAAAGCCGTCCCTATCCTAATCCATGGCATAGATTTTTATGCTAATCTAATAGTACTCGGAACTAAAGGTTTGGAAGTAGTACTAGGAATGGATTGCATGTCCAAACATAAGGGATTGATTGACTGTGCTAAGAAAGCCATCACCATGACCAAGATCACGAATAACAATGAGCATATATCAAACCTTACCTCGCCAATTCAAGTGTAAAAGAGTCTAGCCCAACCTACCATTGACCAAGTCCGGATAGTCCGTGAATACCCGATGTATTTCAGATGTTTTGCCGGTATGCCCCAGATCGATATCGAGTTTATCATCGAACTAATCCCGCACAGGACCCATAGCCCGAGACCCTATAGTATGAACCCATCTAACTAGCAAAACTGAAGAAGCAAATGGATTACATGCTAGAAATTGGATTAATTCAACCAAGTGCCACCATGGAGATCACCTGTTATTTGTGGACAAGAAAGATGGAGGTAACCGCTTGTAACGGATTATCGGAAGTTGAATGATGTCACCATCAAGAACAAGTACCCCTTGCCCAAGATAGAATATTTGTTTGATCAGTTGACCGGTGCCCAGGTGTTTTCTAAGATTGATCTTAGAACTGGCTATCATCAACTCAAAATTCGTGCAGAGGATATTCCAAAGACTGCCTTTACCACCAGATATGGATTGTACGAGTATACAGTCATGTATTTTGGATTAACCAATGCCCCCGCTTATTTCATGAACCTCATGAATAAGATTTTTATGGACTTCCTGGATAAGTTTGTCGTTGTTTTCATCGATGACATTCTGATTTATTCCAAATCAGAAGAAGAACATGAGCTACACCTAAGGACCATTCTTGGAACCCATAGAGAGCATCAGCTATATGCCAAGTTTAGCAAATGCGAAGAAATCCCAGCCGTGTTATGGAGCCTCCGGACTACTCCGAATAGATCAACAGGTTACACCCCATTCTTTCTGGTATACGGGGCAGAGGCCGTACTCCCAGCCGACATAATCTATGACTCGCCAAGAGTTGCTCAGCACACAACCTCAGAAACAAATGAGATAGCTCGGCAAGATGCCGTAGACCTGTTGGAAGAAGCCAGGGAGTTGACATTATCACGATCGGCCATTTATCAACAGAACTTACGGCGATATCACAGCAAGAAAGTGAATCCAAGAGTATTCAAAGAAGGAGATCTAGTCCTCCGGCTGGTGCAGCGCACGGCCGGCATGCACAAATTATCACCCCCATGGGAAGGACCATTTATCGTGAGCAAAGAATTGCACACCGATGCATATTATCTGATCGATTCTCAATCCCCTGGAGAGAACAAGGCAGACAAAGCTGGTGAAGAAACGAAGCGCCCCTGGAATGTGGCTTTACTTCGGCCATTTTACTCGTAGCGTTCCATCTCAAGGTCAAAATCCAATGGTGTATTTGCATCTCGGCACCCGTGAGGCGTGACTGGGGACCGCCAGGATATATTTATGTCATATCATGTATTTCAAGCCTCGGCACCCAGAGCAGTTACTCGGGGACTACAATATGTTATGTTATTTCATGTTAGATGTTTAAACCTCGGAACCCAGAGCAGTTACTCGGGGACTGCCATATGTAATGATTATTTCGTATTATACGTTTGAACCTCGACACGCAGAGCAATGACTCGGGGACTGCCGTATGGTATATTTATTTCTTTCGCGTTACATACTTGAACATTGGCGACCAGAGCAGTGACTCGGGGACTGCCGTATGTTGTGTTCCTTTCATGTTACGAATATGTACCTCGGTGCCAAAAGCATTGACTCAGGGACTATCATATGATATGTCAAATGCGTATTCACACTTAAACCTCGGCATCTAAAGCAACGATTCGGGGACAACCGTATGATACCTCAGACCTATGCTAAACGCAATCATATCAGTTTTCTACCACCTCCGAAACGTGATTTAGATAAGGAAGTTCCGGACTGTAAACGATGATCCAGCGATTGTTGCTTGCTCCCACAACGGAGTAGTTAACTTATATTCAAAACAGGTCAATAGTGTAGATATTCAGCGTTAATGCTTGGATAAGACCATCAAAATAACGGCAAAGTTGAGCCCTAAAAGATGAAGAAATTACGAGCCAGCAAGGCAAGAATTCGGACGAGCATCCACTTAACAAAGAATCTCAACAACACATAGCAAAAGAAGTTCGAATCATACGAGTTGACAAATTTTTCGTCTACATTATACGCCCGGCATACCAGGGATCACAAATAACCTAGGCATTGTTCGCTGGAGGGCAGCTTCTTGCTCAAAAGGGGCACTCCGAGGTAGGAGGTACTGACCGAGGTCGCCCTCCGCCGACCCAGTGTAACTTCCGGTATCACGGGGTTGTTCAGAGCGCCAAGACGCTGTAGAATGCCCGTGCCTTTGGAGGAAGACCGCGATCGCCCGTTTATCTCGAGCTTGAGCTGAGCTATCGGATGTGGCCGAATCATCTTCACCGTGCTCAGCAAAATCATCACCCGAAGCACCCTCAGCCGCGACCTCCTGATCCGGATCTGGGAGAAAACTTGGCCCTTCATTCCAAGTGTGCACATCGGCATACTCAACGAGCTGGAAAGCTCGAGCTTGTCAAGAGCAACAAAGGTGGGATCTTCAACCCGAGAGCCAAGTAGATTCCTCGTAATGTCAAGAGATGTCTTCATACCATGACATGATTATGGTTAGGGCCATGTCGGCACCAAAGACGCAGCCAGATTCTCTCCAAAGACTCCGCTTGTCTCTCAGATGCCAGCAGCCTTGTCACCAGGAACTTGACGTCATTGATATCGGGAGTCCCCGAGGTATTTGGCCAGAGTGCATGATAAGCTCGGAGAGCGGCCTGCACCAGGTCCCGGCCCATAATTTTCATCGGACCAACTGAAACACCAACAGCAACCCAGAAATCCTCCATAGAATATTCAAAGTCCACAGAAACAGGTTTACCTCGACGAGCGCGAGCTGCAAGAACAGATTTAGAACTCACGGGTTTGGCCTCGGGGAAATGATCTACGCAAAACATGGACGTGTCAAAGGATAGCGACGACAAAGAAAAATACAGTTCGCCAGGCCAACTAACTTATGATGAATATAGCTCATCATTATCTGCAGTCTTTGGCCCGTGCAGCTTTACTCTTCTCGAACGGCAATTTCGCTCAAACCGCGAGTTTTAAGTTCGGCAGCTTCGAGGAGTTCTTTGTTCTTCCTCAGAATCCAGTCACCGATTCTTTTCCTCGGCAAATTCTTGGTCAACCTTTTCTAGCTCGGACTTCGAGAGAGCTTGAGTGTATTCACCTCGGATCTCAAAGTAGCTATCTCATCATCTTTTTCTTGTAGTTACGCTCAATGAACTGCGCTTTGTTCTAAAAAATGAAGCATCACGTCGGGCATGGGCACGCAATCTTGTTGCGACAACGCAAAGTCTTGCAACTCGGCTTTACCACAGCAACGCAATAAGGAAACTTAGCATAGATACTAAAAGGAGAAGGAGTGAAGTAGAAAGGAAACGAACCTTCCAAGGTCTTGATCTTCTTTTCAAGGCGGATATTGAGGTTATTGATATTACCTATTCAACAAGAAGTAAGCCGGCTTCATGACAAGTATATGAGAAAGGTGGAAATAAGGAAAACGAACTATCGACTTCTGGCCTTCTTTGCCAGGCAGAACTTTCTCGATTTCTTCCAACGGTGCGAAAAAAAGCAACCTCGAACTCGGTCGTCGGTCATGTGCAACCCGAGCAATAGAGCAAAATGATAAAACAACAAGTAGTTAAACTAGATCCGAATCAAACAAAGCTTAATTCGCTCTAGGTGGCTGGATATTCAAAGTTATACGGATCCAAATCAAGCAAAGCTTAATTCGGTTCTAGGTGGTGAATATTCAGCAATACAGATCCGAATCAAGCAAAGCTTAATTCGCTCTAGGTGGATGGATATTCAAAGTTATACAGATCCAAATCAAGCAAAGCTTAATTCGGTTCTAGGTGGTGGATATTCAAAGCAATACCGATCCGAATCAAACAAAGCTTAATTCTCTAGGTGGTCGGATATTCAAAGTTATACAGATCCAAATCAAGCAAAGCTTAATTCGGTCTAGGTGGTCGGATATTCAGCAATACCAGATCCGAATCAAACAAAGCTTAATTCGCTCTAGGTGGCGGATATTCAAAGTTATACCAGATCCAAATCAAGCAAAGCTCAATTCGCTCTAGGTGGTCGGATATTCAAAGCTATACAGATCCAAATCAAGCAAAGCTTAATTCGCCTCTAGGTCGGATATTCAAA
Source organism: Avena longiglumis (assembly GCA_030063025.1). Lineage (NCBI taxonomy): Eukaryota > Viridiplantae > Streptophyta > Magnoliopsida > Poales > Poaceae > Avena > Avena longiglumis. The sequence continues at coordinate 444,616,066 of CP125974.1, read as the reverse complement.
GCAATACCATATCCGAATCAAGCAAAGCTCAATTTGGCTATAGGTGGCTGGATATTCAAAGCTATGCCAGATCCGAGTCAAGAAGAACTTAACTCGGCTCTAGGTGGATGGATAATCAAAGCTACACCAAGTCCGAATAAACTATGAACTAGATGGCCGGACTAACAAACCTTAGAAATAAAATTAAGTCAAACTTCCAAGCATACAACAAGTTATTTCCTTGCAAGTTTCGGGGACTAGAGAATAGGGTAACATCTGGAGAATAATTTAAGACTCAGAGATAAAATAATTACCGCGTTCATCTTGTTGGTGTCAATGATAAACTGGGCAGCATGGTCAAAACGGCCGCTGATGTCAGAAAGCTGGAAAGGTTGGTTGGCTGGATTGCCTTCAAATTGATCGCCAGATTCCGCTTATTGGCATACTCAACTAGCGCCCGAGGTTGTTCCCGCTAGCTGTCCGAGTTAAAACTTTACCCGGCAGGTCCGACCACGCAGTCGCAGGCTCTTATGAAGAGCAAGTCGATCCGGTGGCCGAGGTAACAAAGGACTTTGGCGATGCAGCCCCTTTGCGCAGCTGCTGCGCAATACTCCGAGAAGAGCCGGCAAGACCTTTCTGAGAAGAGCCAGCAAGACCTTTCTGAGAAGAAGTCTTGACGGCAATAGCACGTTTCTCCTTAGAAGAGGCGTCAGCAGGAAGTTGCGCCTCCGAAGTGGGGACGGAGTCCTTAGGACCAGCGGAGGATAAGCTCGCAGAGGGCGCCGGGGCAACGACCTTTTCGGCCGAGGTCGGGATGACCGTAGAAACTGCCGCAATAGATGGAGGCTCAATGGTAACGCTGGGTCCCATAGAGAGGACAGCTGGCTCAACGAAAACATCGGAGGATCGGATCGGATCCAGATCAATGGAAGAAGTCTCAGGGGCATCACGACGAACATGCGACGTATTTGGAGCGGGGGGAGAAGCAGGACGAATAGGACTAGGAATTCGGGTGTCATCAACGGGAGGAGGAGATGGCGGCCGAATCGGACGGCTAGTCATACTAGGACCGCCGGGTTTAACAGACAGAGGAGCGCTGTAAAAATAAGAAAGAAGATTCGTCGGTATGGGAAACAGAAAAACAGAAAACAAGAAATATAGGCAAAAGAACTTACCCAGCAAGCCCGGGCATAGTCTTGCGCCTGGGAGGATTCGGAGCGTATTTCTTTATTCGCTTTAGAACCGCCTCCGAGGCACTAGCAGAGCCCCGGCTTCCCGAGGTAACGGGAGGCCGGAAGCAATAGGTTCGGCCGTCAGAACCTGACCGCCGGATTAGCTGGGAAAGTAGAAGCCGAAATGCATAAGAAATAGGCATGGCGGCAACTACCTCAAGAATTTGGACCTCGTCCAATAACCTTCCTCCTCTTGCGCTTGGAGTTTTGCCGAGCTCAAGCCGAGCAGGATCCGACTTAGGGACGAACTCCTGAGTCCGCTCGCCAAGATCCGGTACTCTGTCTGGGCCAAGGAGCTGCAGAACCTCGGCCCTCGTTCTTACGCTTCTGCGAACCTCTGCAGACGAGGAGAAAGAAAATCATGTAAACCAGTCTCTAGGAATTGAGGAGAAATAGAGTAATGAAGATTAGGCATACCTGGAGGCGGATTGTCGCGGTAAATGGTTTTAACCCCAAGACCAATCCTCGCATCTCGGTCTTGAAGATAGCTGACGCGCTATGAATAAGGTAATTGTCCAACTCCACGGTCGAGACTCGGTTATGGTCGAGGACCACCATATAGCATAGCTTGTGGGTCCGCTGCTGGAAGGGGCGATCCGCCATCGATAAAAGTTGCCATCGGTCTTCGCCGCACACGTCGCCCGGATCAACTCTTTAGCCGAATCTCAAAGCCTCGCCAGGGCATGAGTTTTCTCGGATTATATAGCCAGTCACTTTGGAAGGGGCCAATTGAGAACGGTGGAGCCGAATCTTGTCTTCCGCCTCTGTTCTTGACATAGAAGAATGATTTATGCCATTTCTTGCATGACTCCAACCCAAAGGACACGGGGAACACGGATTTCCTCCGAGGTGTAATAGACGCCCACATTGGGTGAGCAACTTCGGAAGGATGCAGAGATTTGTCGGGAACGACGTTGGAGCGGATCCGGAAGAACTTCGACCAGACATGCACCTGGGCCACAGTCAAGTAACCCTCCGGAGATGAAAGCGAAGAGAAGCTATGGCGTTCGCAGAAGGTGCTGCCTGAAGGTCAAGTAATCAAGGAATTCTCTAGCGAAATCGCGAGGGGAGACCGAAGCCATGGCGTGAGACATGAAAACCACATACCGCCCTCTCGATAATCGAGAGGATTCACGCCGGTAAACGGCAGAAACCTCGCAGGAATCCGAGTTCGGATGAGCCATTCAATCTCACGGGCGGTGAAGAGAGCCTGCCACGATCCACGCCGCCTGAGCCAGCCATCGCCTCAACAAGAGCACCGCTAAACGAACTAGACATGGGTGCGCCGAGATCGCCGAGGAAGAACTGGCGGCGGAGGGGAGCTTAGAGCTACAAGGCCCCGCCGAACTTAGCACGAAAACAATGGCAGGGAGAGGAGGAACCGCCGCCGAGCACGAAACGGGCGGATCGATCTAGGGCAAGATCGGGCAAGATGGTCGAAAGGACTCACCGGGCGGCGAGCCACCAGAGAGCGCGGGCGAACGACGCGCGTAGTCCTCACCGGAGGCTCCGGCGGATGAACGGCGGAGCGGCAAGAGGACGCACAAGCGAAGAGAAGAAGGAGAGCGGACGCGAGCGGTGATGGGAAAGATGAACCATGCGGCACGCTTTCCCTCTTTATAGTCAAGCCACGCAGGAGTGGGATCGTGGTGTGGCGATTCGTAGATCGTGGGAGCACGAACGCACGACGGTAAGTGGAGCCACACCAACGCCACGCATAAAGAAAAGTTGTTACGATCCCGAGGGGAGCGCACACGAGGCGTCGGCGGGCGGCGCAGCAGAACAGGTTCATCGTAGCTTGTCAAGAAGCACCAGAGAAGGACCTAAAAACTAGAAGAGCAATGATAAGGTGACACGTAGGACGTGGCGTACGATGGAAGGAACGAGGAAACCTCGGACGAGGCCATAGCTCGGAAACAAGACTTAAGAAAGTAATGAAGCTGATATAACCCGGCCAAAGCTATTGACAGGGCCACACCAGCTTCGGGGACTAATGTCGGGGGGTTAATCTCGGGTAGGTCAGAGACGGGGAAAGACAGAGGTACTGTCCCCGTCTGGTTTCCGAGCTACGGCCTAGGTCGGCCGAATCATGGATATGTCGGCCGATGAACGGAGGCAAGAAGCCCATGCACAGGTATCAAGTAGTTACCCGGCCGTGTTAATGAGAAAATCGGCCGGGTTATCCAAATGATCTTCATGCAGGTAAGGAACGGGCCGAGTAACACAAGGTAAGGCCGAGTGATACGAAGCTTGCAGGAGAAGGAGAAGCCCAGGGTCAAAGTATAGCTGCAGGCTAGAAGGAATCAGAACAGGGCCAAGCACAAGAGACAAGGATGCACAACGTCAGAGGGGCAGAAGGAGGTCACGGAGGTGACAGTCCTGGAGCCCGAGGCGCGCAGGAGGGGGGCCACTAGAGCCTTGCCGTCATTAGAAGGGCGACAGGTAAAGGAGGCCGCCGAACTACTATTTTGGGACAAGCATATTCCACGAATATGCTTGCTCACACCCTAAGGGCACCCAAGGCACCCCTTTATAAGGGGAGGTTTGGACCCTGAGGGGGAGATAGAGAAGAACAAGCACCGTTAGGCTGGGGAGATTCACATTGTCCCCCTGTAAGCAGCTCTAGGAGCACTTGTAACCCACCAAGAGAGAAATAAAGTTCATCACTTTGGCAGCTTGAGTGTAAAGACAGTTGCATCTTCCCTCCCCGGATCCCACTAGCATCCATTGGCCCCATACTTTAGCCTACCCATGGCATCTGCCGTGCCACCACCACGACAGTGTAGATCCTCGCGACACCACTAACAATGGTTCCTTCTTCATCTGGAAAACGGCGACACCACCAACAAAGGGTCGTTGATCCTGATCATCGAGAGAACACTCCGGAAGAAAAGGTCGAAGGTAGAGGTATCCACAAATAAAGCCACCCCTAACTCCCGTGGACGGAGTAAAATTGCGGGACCCACTTATTCGATGTACAAGAGCGAATGATAAGAGTAGTCGGATGGTGATCAGTCCATCGCTCACCCAAACCATTACTTCCGCATAAATAGGCGGATTATGCAATCAACTCTCGGAATTAGACTGAAGATCTCGACAAACGAGGTTCGGAAACAAAAGAGTGATGCGGACTCTGTATCGGATCTGGCGGAGATGATGTCGTCGCGTCGGAAAACACCGGAAAGCACAAACAAGGAACAAAGGATGGTCCCACAGATAAAGGATCACCAGATAGGAGGACCGGATGTAGCAACACCATTACCAGAGAAGGAAGCGAAACCCTGAAGGTACGACGGAACCCAACCACGAGAAATCCTGGACTCGAAGAGAGAGAAGAGAGCGGATTCAAAACACGTCGAGATGAGAGGAGAATAGCAGAGGGGTAAGAAGTAAAATCAGACCTAATCAGAACTATCCAACCGATTTTGAAAAATAGTTTGACACTCTACTTCGGCCGTTAGCTAGGTTATCCACAGTGGACTTGGGGGTATCGCAACCGCCGAGCTCGATACCACTCAGAACACCCTCGATCGGACCTATGCAAGTTTGAGCAAAATTCGCCAAACCCGCATAGAAACGATTCAAAGGTGCCCACCAGGCACTTTCGTGCGGGTGGAAAACGAAGTAATAACATTACACAACAGTCCTCGATGGGACCCACAGAACAGGTATATATATATCGGCGACTCCATGAGTCAAGAATACAAATATAATATACAAAGATCCAAATCACCTTGAAAAGATGAAGTGTCCGACTACGGACAAGATGCAAATGGGGCTAAGAGCCCTGAAGAATAACCAATGGCATCCATAACCCTGCCCAGGCCAAGCCGGAAGGGTAACCCTGCTAACGACGTCGATCTCAAAATCTGCTTAAACAAAAGGGGTGCCGACAAAGGGCAAAGGAAAAAGAAGGAGCGCCAAGATCGAGGCCAAGACACGCGAGGCTAGAATTCGGTCCTCTCCTACATAGGTATGGTGGATCAGAAGCGGCAAGATGCACTAAACAACCTATAGAGACTCGATACAATCAAGGCAATCAGAGAGGGGTAAGAAAGACCTATTCGGATCCAACCTGAAGCTAACACCAAACAAACCCTTCCTGGTGTTTCCCCCTCGAGACCAAACGAGGAAGTCAACCGAGGAACTCACCCAGTTGGCAGTTTTATTTATTCAGTTATCATTGCAGCGATTACTAGTCAGGTATAGATAATTGTCCTGATAAAAGAAGTAGTGGGCACTTTTAGTTGACCATTCTGTTATAGTTGCAGCAATTACTAATCAGATACAGATAGCATGATATAATCCCAAAACCAAGCAGTTGTTGGTACTTTTATTCAGCCATTTCGTTGTAGTTGCATTACTTACTAGTCAGGTACCATGGTCGCAAGCGACACTTGTAACACCCTCAGAATCGGACCTATGCAAGTTTGGGCAAAATTCACCAAACCCGCATAGAAACGATTCAAAGGTGCCCACCAGGCACTTTCGCAAGGGTGGAAAACGAGTAATAACATTACACAACAGTCTCGATGGGACCCACGTAACAGATTTATATAACAAATGACTCAAAGAGTCAAGAATACATATATAATATACAAGATCCAAATCACCTTGAAAACGGTAGGCGTCACGGACAAGAAGCAAATGGGGCTAAGAGCCCAAGAATAACCAATGGCGCCCATAACCCCCTGTGCCAAGCCGGAAGGGTAACCTCGCTAACGCCGATCTCAAAACCGCTTAACAAAAGGTGCCGACAAAGGGCAAAGGAAAACAAAGAAGGAGTCCAAGATCGAGGCCAAGACACTACGAGGCTAGAATTCGGCGGTCCTCGCCACAAAGGTATGGTGGATCGAGCGGCAGCAGATACACTAAACAACCTATAGAGACTCGATACAAGCTGTTATCGAGGGGGTAAGAAAGACCTATTCGGATCCAACTCAAGCTAACACCAAACAAAACCCATCCGGTGTTTCCCTCGAGGCCGCCGAGGAAGTCAACCGAGGAACTCACGTTGGCTTTTACTTGTTCATTATAGTTGCGGCACTTTACTAGTCGTTTAAATAATCGCCCCGATAAGGTAAAGGGCACTTTTAGTTAACCATTCCGTTATAGTTGTAACTCTTACTAATCAAAGTGATAGCATGAGATAAACCCAAAACCCAAAGCAGCTTGTTGGTACTTTTATTCAGCCAATTCGTTGCTAGTTGCAATACTTACTAGTCATATACAATTGTCGCAAGCGACAACCAAACAAGCAATTGTGGCAGTATTATTAGCCATTCCGTTATAGTGAGGCTGATTACTAGTCATTGTAAGTCAAATTTATAACAATAAACTTTAGTTATGCTTGTCTATGATCGAGATATCAGGCTCCAAGTCGCCCATATCCATGACACGGCTTTAGAAAGTTTTACCGCCGGGTGCACCAATAGCAACACACGCCGATCAACCTAAAAACCAAATCAAAACCCAACGAGGCTTTCACGATCGAACAATCACAGGATTCAGAAATATTTCAGGGGCCACCCTTGAGTATACCAAGAACGGAGTAAGCAAGTCTTAGACGACTCAAGGTTTACGCCGATGGTCAGAACGCGAGGTCCCCAATCGGGACTGCCGATACCGCTAAAAAACATCCCGCTTACCTAAAGACAAAGATGCAAGACTGCACAATCGTAAATAAAGCAAAAACATGGCATAAGTACAGATCGTAAATAAAACCTCAAACTAGTTTGTGGCCCCAAGAAATAAGACTGAATCAAGCTCGTTCAGTGGGTCCCATATACCTCCCGGATGTGGATAGCGCAAAATCAAGGAACAGTATCAAGTACTGGGTCTTACGGACACAAGTGGCTGCTCGAAACCAAATATTATCTATCACCCACCGATGCCTTCGCTTATTCAATTTTAGTTGTTAAACAGAAGTAAAGTGAACAATAAGTAAAACTAGAATTCATCTCCAACATCAGCATGCGGCATTACATCAAGAATCAGTATATGGCGACACACATCAGCACTTGAGCAAGCAACTACGACGCGCAAGTCCAACTATCTACCAAACAGGTAATAGGGTGTGTCCAAGGCAATATAAGGCTGCAGGGATATATCGGCACGGAAACTAGAGCATCGCAACACGTATAGCAATAGATCAACAGGAGGAATAAAGACTATAAAAGTAAGATAGGTAGAAAGAGGGAGATGCTCGCCTGAAAACATTGTCGAAGGTTCAACCGATGATCGGGGCGAAGCTCACATCAACTCAACGGCCTTATCCGCGAAGAAGCAAAACACTAGAAGGAACACCGGATGCAATATTTAATACACGGCAGAAGATCGGCATGATGCATGCATGATGGATGGCATGGCAAAGTATGCGTAATTAGGTCAAGATTAAGCTGAACCGGGTCCACAATTAATTAGATGATGCAAGTTATTTAGATACCCCGCAAATTAAATGTTGTTTAGCAAGACGATAGATGGAACCGGTTCGCTACACATGTTTAAATGAGGCCGATATGAGTCTCGATTTGCCCGCATATGGGCCCCATATTTAATTATTAGGTGAATCGGCAAAAGGCCCCCAAACCATATGATGAGATGCATGCGAGTATGACAATTTAATGTGCACAGTTGTTATATGGTGTTATAAAATAGGGTTTTCGGGAAGGGGTTCACACATTAGAGGGGTCTCGACGATCTTGGGTTCCGGGGTCGGGTCTCGTGGTCCGTGGTTCGAGGGATCGGGGTTCGGGTTCACGACGCGTTTCGGATAGCGGTGGATCTTGGCGCTCCGGAAGCCGACTTGGTTCGATGTCGGGCGATCGGTCCTTTCGGGCGGTGTCGTTCTTGTCGCCGGAAGAACTTGGGTCCCACGGGTCGGTCTTGCCGTCACGAGGATCTTGTCGGTCGCCATCGAGGCGGTCTTGTCGTCCGAAGCGGTTCTGTCACACCGTGCTCTTGGTGTTGTGGCCACGATCTTGTCGTTCGATGACGGTCTCGAAAAATACGGAGCGGCACTTGGCGCCCTTAGCGATCTTGGCGCCTCTAGGGAAGACCATGTCGATCCATCGGGTTTGTTTGGTCTTCGGGTCCGGGTGGATCACTCGCGTTCTCGAGGAGCACTTGGCGCCGAGGTTTTCTCGTGCGTGTTGCGCCCCGGATGTAGATCTTGTGAGACCGGCGCCATCGGGTTCGCCTTGGCGTTCACATCCTCGTGGTCTCAAGGCCGAAGGGAAGAAGAACTCGACGCCATGGTTCGATCCTTGGCTCGAACGGCCCGGCGGTCCGAAGGAGTTCTCGAGTTCCTTGCTGGAATGTGTGGAATCGTGTCGAAGATCTTGGAACGTGGCGTCGGTGATTATTGGTTTCGTTTGGGTCGGTCTCGGTTTTGGCAAGGAAACAGAGGAGCACACCCCACTAGCCGAAGATGACAGGAACAAAACAGAGCCCCACGCGCGGGGCGGCCAGGGCGCGGGGATTGCGGAGCTGGCCCGACCGGAGCGGAGGGAGAGGGGTCCGGGCGACGGTGGCGGGGAAGGCGGCGAGACGGCGGCACGAGGAGGTGGCCGGCGAGCCCGGAGGGGAGGCGGTGGTCCAGCGGGACGACGGCCGGCTCGGGCGCGGCCGGGTCGGGCGCACAAGAGCCTAAGGGGAGGCAGGTCGCGACGGCCGCTGGAGTCGAGCGGGAGACGCGACGGGCGCCGCGCTGGTCGCGGGCCGAGCGCTGCAGAGCTTGTCGGGGAGCGAGCAGCGAGGACGGGGAGAGGAGGCGCTGGCGGAGGGGAACCGGAGGGCGACGGAGAGGGGGGTCTCGACGACGAGCGGGGCGGGGCTGCGGTGGCCGGCGACGAAGAGGGGAAGCTCGCCGGCGTGCGGGGCAGACGAGGACCACCGGGGCGGAGGCGGGTCTGAGCGGTCGAGGCGCGGGGCGGCTCAAGGTGGTCGCGGCTGGCGCGAAGGCGGCCGAGGAGGCGGAAGGCGCGGGCGGAGGAGGGGTGGCGCAAGCTGCAAGGGACCAAGTGGCCGGGAGCGGGAGGAGGTGGTTGGGGGCAGGGAAGAAGAGGAGAGGGAGGGAGGAGGCGCGTGGGCGGAGAGGCTGGTGAGGGCCAGGGCGGCCGCGGCGGCAACGCCGGTCGCCGGAGGTGGAGGAGGGAGAGCGCGGCCAGGGGGAGGAAGAAGAAGCCTTGGGCGTCTGCGGGGGAGGAGAAAGGAGGGAGAAGGGAGGGCGCACGCGGGGGAGATGAACAGGGCAGGTGGCGGGGCCCGCGAGGTGGGGTCCGGCTGCAGAGGTTGGGGGAACTGGGGAGGACCAGGTCCAGGGGAGGATCGATCTGGGAGGGCGCGCTGTCGGGCCGCTGGGCTGGGCCCAAGGTGGTGTGGGTAGGTGTATGTGTGGGTTGTGTGCTGTGTTGAGAGAGAGAGGGAAGGAGAGGGGTTGGTGATGTGGCAGTGTAGGATAGGGTGAGGGAGAGAGGAAAGTGAGGTGGCACATGGGGATTGGTGGGGGTGATGTGGCCAGAAGGGGTGGGTAGATTAGTGGGTGTGTTTAGGATTTAGATGGGGTTGGTTGGGGCGGGCCGATTTAAAATCTGGGCGGTCGCTAAATCGCCTGCTCGACCGCCTAACAAATTAAACAAAACTTTTATTTAGATTAATTGGGCCGCTTGCAACCCGATAGCAACAAACAAAATTATTCGGAGACCCGTGTTTGACATTTGAATAGAGTCGTTTGGAAAAAAACGGGTTTTCAAAATAGTTTTGGGCAAACAATGCAGGATGATGACGATGCAATGCACAAATTCAACGCGATTTTCTAGTAGTGGTTTTGCGGGATGCCACAACACTCCAAACAAGCAGTTGTGGGCAGTATTAATTAGCCATTCCATTATAGTGAAGCGATTACTAGTCCTTATAAAGTCAAATTTACAGCAATAAACTTTAGTTATGCTTGTCTATGATCGAGATCGCTCCAAGTCGCCCATAACCGGACACGGCTTTGAAAGTTTTACCCGCCGGGTGCACCAATAGCAACACACGCCGATCGACCTCGGAAAACCAAACAAAACCCAACGAGGCTTTCACGATCGAACAATCACAGATTCAGAAATATTTCAGGGGCCACCCTTGAGTACACCCGCAACGGCAAGCAAGCTCCGAGACGGACTCAAGGTTTGGGTATACGGTCAGGAACGATCGGGAACCCAAACTGGGCTTGTCGACATCATGAATCGTGTCCCGATCCTAACGGTACAAGGTGCTCTCGCACAATTGTAAATACATAAGTAGCATGGCATAAGTACAGATCGTAAATAAAACCTCAAACTAGTTTAGGCCCCAAGAAATAAGACCGAATCAAGCTCGCTCGTGGGGGTCCCATATACCTCCGGATGTGGATAGCGCGATAAAACAAGGAACATGTATCAAGTACTGGGGTCCCACGGGACACAAGTGGGGCTCGAAACCAAATATTATCTATCACCCACCGATGCCTCGCTTATTTCAATTTTAGTTGTTAAACAGGAATTAAAGTGAGCGATAAGTAAAACTATGATCATCTCCAACATCAACATGCGGCAATACATCAACAATCGTGGCACTTGACGACACACAAAGACTAGAGCAAGCGATCACGACGCCGCAAGTCCAACTATCTACCAAAACAACAGTAATAGGGTGTGTCCTGCAATATAGGGCTGCACGGTATATCACAGTAATGAAACTAAAGCATTGCAACACGATAGCAATAGATCAACAGAGGGAATAAAGACTATAAAAGTAAGATAGGTAGAAAGGGGGATGCTCATCGAAAACATTGCAAGGTTCATCCAAGATCGGGCTGAAGCTCACATCAACTCAACGGCCTTATCCGCAAGAAGCAAAACACTAGAAGAAACACGGATGCAATATTTAATACTACGGAGAAAGATCGGCATGATGCATGTATGATGAATGACATGGCAAAGAAAGCGATGCAATTAGGTCATATTAACCGGGGTCCCGACACTTATTCAAGTGGTTCAAGTTATTTAGAACCCCGCAGTTTAAATGTTGTTTTAACATGGCAAAAGATAGCACCGGTCGCTACACAAGATTTAAATGAGGCCAATATGAGACTAGATTTGCCCGCATATGGGCCCCATATTTAATTATTAGGTGAATCGGCATAAGTCCTCCAAACCACATGAATGTATGCATGCAAGACAATTATTATGCGACAAGTTGTATTATATTATAAAATAAGGTTCTGACAAGAGGTCACACATTTAGGGGTCTCTAACTTGGGGTTCCGGGGTCGGGGTTGGTCTCGGGGTTTTGTGTGGTGGGGGGCATCCCGCAAAAACCACTACTAGAAAATCGCGTTGAATTTGTGCATTGCATCGTCATCATCATGCATTGTTTGCATAAAACTGTTTTCGCAAAGCATGTTTTGTTTTCTAAAACGCCCCGTCTTGTTTGCAAACACAAACCCGGGTCTCCGGGTTATTTTGTTGTCTACTAACGGTTTGCAAAAGGTGCATTTAAAATAAATAGAAGATTTAATTATTTTAGCGGGGGCAGTCGAACGGGCCGTTTCAACCCGAACGACCACCCCCAGAAAAATACAAACGCCCACCCCATTAATCCTACAGCTACCAACTAACCTACCCAGCCCTCCCCTCCACCTCACCCCAGCCTATCATCTCTCGCCACCTCACCTCTCTCTCTCCCTCAACCAACCCCCTCCTGCCACCTCAGCAGCCTCTCTCTCCTAAACCCACCCCCACCCAGCCAGCACGCCCACACGTAGGCCACACCACCCCCTGCCCACGCTACACACTTCCCTCTCCTCTCCCTGACCGGCCGGACCCACCCGCGCCACCGGTCCCACCTGACCCACACTTTTCCCCCTGACCCGCCTCCCCTGGCCCACGCCCTGCCTCGCCGGGCCCCACCCACGCGCTCCCCCACGCGTCCCAGCCCCACGCACGCGCTGCCCTCCCTCTCCTCCCCTGTTCTTCTTCCCCGGCTCGCCCCGCGTGCCCTCTCCTCTGCAGCTTTCCCCGGCCACCTACAACTGCCAAGATGCTCCTCCGCCGCCGCCTCCACCGCCGCCATCGCCCCAACCTCCGCCTCAACTCGCCGTCCCCACCTAGCCTCGAAGGCCCGCCTCAAGGCTCTCCCACCACTGCTGCCGCCGCTCCGTCAAGGGGCCCCGCCGCCTGCCGCCGCCTTCTCCCGCCGCTTTCCGCCGCCCGCACCTCCCGAGCAGCGCCCGCCTGGCGTCGCTGGCCGCCACCCGCCTCCAGCTGCCGCCGCCCCGGACCACCTCTCCGCACGGCCCGGCTCGCACTACTGCCTCCTCGACGACCACCGCGCTTTCGAGCCTCCCCATCCATCAAGGCCGCCTCCTCCTTCCAGAGCCGCCTGTCAGGCGCTGCCCGCCACTGCTGGCCCGCCCTCCCGCACCTCCTCCTCCTCCGCCTGCTGCCGGCCCCGCCGTCCTCTTCCTCTCGCCTGAAAGTAACTACGGCGAAGCTCCGCCGCTGTCGTGTTCCCACGACCTCGTGCCGCCGCCGAGCCTCCTCCTCCCAAGTGCCGCAACTTCCCGCGCTGCTGGAGCTCCGACCCGACGCCTTCGCCCGAGCACCGGCCGCTTCGCCTCGCTGGCTCCTGCCTTTCGCTGCCGAGCCTCGCCGCTTTTGCCTCCGCGGCACCACCTGTGGGGATCACGCCGCGCCACCATCTGTCCGTGCAAGAGTGAGGCGCGCCATGCCCGCCAAGTTCGCAACAAGTCGGGCAAGTGTGTTGAGACGCCACGACACATCATGAGCTTCACGAGAACGACAAGTATTGATAGCCGAGCACCAGGCCGATCCGATGATTTACCCAAGTTCGCCTCCGAAACCGTCAAGACCACCGCCACGGCCGACATGATCTCCTCGGTGGCGCATACAAATCGGACAAGGATCACCAAATAAACCGCCAACAAGATCTCCGGCATGGATAAGATGCCTGCAGACAAGACCGATCCCGCGACCACACATGCGATAAGCACTTCACCCCGGGCGATAAGTACTTCGTCTAACGCCATAACCGTCGACATGACCAAGACCACGGGCGACGACAAGATCGGGCACCGACAGAACGAACCCGATGCGCCCGACGCCAACCAAGTTCTGCACTCAACGCTAAGTCCGACCCGACTGCGGAACGACAAGATCTACCCCAAGAATCCGAGAACGCCTTCCGAACTCTGAACCTCGAGACCGACCTCAACCCCGAGCCCCAAGTTCGTCGAGACCCCCTAATGTGAACCTCTTATCCGAGAACCCTATTTTTATAATATGATAACAACTTGTTGCATATTTAATTGACATCTCGCATGCATATCCGTGGTTTGGGGGCCTTATGCCGATTCACCTAATAATTAAATATGGGGCGATATAATGCGGGCAAATATCGCCTTATATTGGCCTCATTTAAATTTGTGTAGCGAACCGGTAACTTATTTTGCCATGTTCAAACAACATTTAAATTGCGGGGTAGCTAAAACAACATGAACCACCTTATTAATTGTCGGGACCCCGGTTCCACTTAACCTGACCTAATTGCATTGCACCTTTGCCATGTCACCCATCATGCATGCATCATGCCGATCTGCATCTTTCATTTATTTTATTCCCTTCTTTATGTGCCCTTTATTCGCACAGATAGTTTCTTCAAGTCTTGTTACAAGATGATCACAAAGTCGCTCACTTTAATTGTTCAACAACCAAATCGCAACAACTCATTGGGTTTTGGGTTAACTTCATAATTGTATCCCACTATAACGAATGGTTAATCTGTGCCTCATCGCCATTTTGTTACCGGCTCAAGATCGACGCCTTTTTCCTTGTCGGAACCCTTTGTTTAAGCGTTTATCGACGTCATAGTGGTTACCCTTCCGCTTGGCCATGGCTATGGACGCCATTGGTTATTCTTCAGGCTCTTAGCCCCATTTGCATCTTGTCCGTAGTCTGACGTATCACCCTCAGATCGACCTATGCAAGTTTGAGCAAAATTCGCCAAACCCAAGCATAGAAACGATTCAAAGGTGCTCACCAGCACTTTCGCGCGGGTGGAAAACGGCAATAACATTACACAACAAACCCTCGATGGGACCCACGTAATGTATATATATATCGGGCGACTCCATGAGTCAAGAATACAAATATAATATACAAAGATCCACATCCCCTTGAAAAGATGAAGTGTCCGACCACGGACAAGATGCAAATGGGGCTAAGAGCCCTGAAGAATAACCAATGGCATCCATAACTCGCCTGTGCCAAGCCGTTTAAGGGTAACCCCGCTAACGACGCCGATCTCAAAACCTGCTTAAACAAAAGGGTGCCACAAAGGGCAAAGGAAAGAAGAGGAGCTGCCAAGATCGAGGCCGCACGGCGAGGCTAGAATTCGCGGTCCTCGCCACATAGGTATGGTGGATCAGAGCGGCAAGATGCACTAAACAACCTATAGAGACTCGATACAACCGGGCGCAATCGAGAGGGGTAAGAAAGACCTATTCGATCCAACCCGAAGTTAACACCAAACAAACTCCTTCCCGGTGTTTCCCCGAGACCAAACGAGGAAGTCAACCGAGGAACTCACCCATTGGCAGTTTTATTTATTCATTATCATTGCAACATTACTAGTCGCATAGATAATTGTCCCGATAAAAGAAGTAGTGGGAACTTTTAGTCGACCATTCTGTTATAGTTGCAATTACTAATCGACATGATAGCATGATATAATCCCAAAACCAAGCAGTTGTTGGTACTTTTATTCAGCCATTTCGCTAGAAGTTGCATTACTTACTAGTCAGTACCTGGTCGCAAGTTTACACTCCAAACAAGCAGGGCAGTATTAATTAGCCATTCCATTATAGTGAAGCGATTACTAGTCCTTATAAAGTCAAATTTACAGCAATAAACTTTAGTTATGCTTGTCTATGATCGAGATACTGGCTCCAAGTCGCCCATAACCGCATGACACGCTTTCGTAAAGTTTTACCCGCCGGGTGCACCAATAGCAACACACGCCGATCGACTGAAAACTAAAACAAAACCCAACGAGGCTTTTCACGATCGAACAATCACAGATTCAGAATATTTCAGGGGCCACCCTTGGAGTACACCCAACGGCAAGCAAGTTCGAGACGGACTCAAGGTTTGGGTATACGTCAGAACGATCGGGAACCCAAAATCGGGCTTGTCGACACCGCTGAATCGTGTCCCGATCCTAACGTACAGTGTGCTCGCACAATTGTAAATACATAAGTAGCATGGCATAAGTACAGGATCGTAAATAAAACCTCAAACTAGTTTGTGGCCCCAAGAAATAAGACCGAATCAAGCTCGCTCAGTGGGGGTCCCATATACCTCCCTTGATGTGGATAGCGCTGATAAAACAAGGAACGGGTATCAAGTACTGGGTCCTACGGGACACAAGTATGCTCGAAACCAAATATTATCTATCACCCACCGATGCCTCTCGCTTATTTCAATTTTAGTTGTTAAACAGAATTAAAGTGAGCGATTAGTAAAACTATGATCATCTCCAACATCAACATGCGGCAATACATCAACAATCGTACTTGACGACACACAACAGACTAGAGCAAGCGATCACGACGCAAGTCCAACTATCTACCAAAACAACAGTAATAGGGTGTGTCCTGTGCAATATAGGGCTGCACGTATATCATGTGCACGAAACTAAAGCATCGCAACACGAGCAGCAATAGATCAACAGGAGGAATAAAGACTATAAAAGTAAGATAGGTAGAAAGGGGATGCTCGCGAAAACATTGCCAAGGTTCATCCAAGATCGCTAAGCTCACATCAACTCAACGGCCTTATCCGCCAAGAAGCAAAACACTAGAAGAAACACCGGATGCAATATTTAATACTACGGCGAAAGATCGGCATGATGCATGTATGATGAATGACATGGCAAAGGTGCTATGCAATTAGGTCATATTAAGCGGAACTGGGGTCCCGACACTTATTCAAGTGGTTCAAGTTATTTAGAACCCCCGCAGTTTAAATGTTGTTTTAACATGGCAAAGATAGCACTGCTCGCTACACAAGATTTAAATGAGGCCAATATGAGACTAGATTTGCCCGCATATGGGCCCCATATTTAATTATTAGGTGAATCGGCATAAGTCCTCCAAACAACATGAATGTATGCATGCAAGACAATTATTATGCGACAAGTTGTATTATATTATAAAATAAGGTTCTCGGATAAGAGGTCACACATTTAGGGGGTCTCGACGAACTTTGGGTTCCGGGGTCGGGGTTGGTCTCGGGGTTTTGTGTGGTGGGGGGCATCCCGCAAAAACCACTACTAGAAAATCGCTATTGAATTTGTGCATTGCATCGCTATCATCATGCATTGTTTGCATAAAACTGTTTTCGCAAAGCATGTTTTGTTTTCTAAACGCCTGCCTTGTTTGTAAACACAAACCCTGTCTCCGGTTATTTTGTTGTCTACTAACGGTTTGCAAAAGGTGCATTTAAAATAAATAGAAGATTTAATTATTTTAGTGGGCAATGAACGGCAAGCTTCAACCCGAACGACCACCCCGTAAAAATACAAACGCCCACCCCATTAATCCTACAGCCTTACCAACTAACCCACCCAGCCTCCCTCCACCTCACCCCAGCCTATCATCTCGCCACCTCACATCTCTCTCCTCAACTAACCCTCCGCCACCTCAAAGAGCCTCTCTCCTAAACCCACCCCCACCCAGCCAAAGACGCCCACACGAGGGCCACACCACCCCCGCCCACGCCACACTTCCTCTCCCCGACCGCCGGACCCACCCGCCACCGGTCCCACCTCGACTCCACACTTTTCCCGACCTCGCCTCGGCCCACGCCTGCCTCGGCCCCACCCACGCCTCCCCACGCGCCCCAGCCCCACGCACGCCACGCTCCCTCCTCCCCTGTTTCTTCCCCTGGCCGCCCACAGGCTCTCTCGCAGCCTCGGCGCCACCGCAATCAAGATGTTCCTCCGCCGCTGCCCGCCTCCACCGCCCTGCCTCCCAACCTCCGCCAACCTCGCTGGGTTCTCTCACCTATCAGCTCGAAGCGCTGGCCTCGCCGCTTTCCACCACTGCCGCTGCCGCTTCTCCGGGCAAGGTTAAGCCTCGCTGCCGCCTGGCCGCTTTTCTCCGCTGCCTTTCGCCGCATCACTCTCGAAAGTAGCGCTGCCGCCGCTGGCGTCCGACCGAAGTTGCGCTGTCAGAAGGCCGCCCTTTACTACCTTTCTTCAAGGCCCGTTTCACATACTGGGCCGCTTCCTCGACACCACCGCTTCGAGTTTCCCCATCCTGCATCTGCCGCCTTCCTTCTTCCCGAAGCTCGCCTCCGTGCGCTGCTCGCCACCGGTCCGCCCTCCCGACTCCTCCTCCTCCTCCGCCTGCCGGCCCCGCCGTCCTCTTCCTCCGCCTCGAGTAACCACATGAGCTCACCACAAGGGGTCGTGAAATCTCACGACCAAGGCCGCTCACTCACGCCGAGCCTCTCCTCCAAGTGCCGCCAACTTCACGCGTCTCGCCACTGAGCTCCACCCCGACGCCACCGCCCGAGCACCACCGCCTGCTCGCCTGCCTTTCGCCGAGCCTCGCCGCCTTTTGCTCTCCGTGCACCAATTGTGGGGATCACGCGCACCACCATCCGTCTCCTCGCAAGAGTTGACGAGGCGCCCGCCCGCCAAGTTCGCAGAACAAGTCGGGTAAGTGTGTTGAGACGCCACGCACACATCATGAGCTTCACGAGAACGCCAAGTATTGATAGCCGAGCACCAGCCGATCCGATGACGACCCAAGTTCGCCTTCCAAACCGCTTTCGGCTAAGACTACTCACACGGCCGACATGATTCCCGTATGCAATGAGCAATCGGACAAGGATCACCAAATAAAATTGCCAACAAGATCTCCAAAGATGGATAAGATGCCTGCACTTCAAGACTGATCCCATGATCATTACGCGACAAGCACTTCACCCTCTGGCGATAAGTAGACTGCCTCCGAACGCCATAACCGTCGACATGAGACTCAAGACCACGGGCGAATTTAGATCGACATCGACTCGTGAACGAACTTGCGCCCCGGACAAATCAGACGCCCAACCAAGTTCTGCACGCACTTTAACGCTAAGTCCAATTCACCTATGAATCGAACGACAAGATCTACCTCAGTAATCCGAGAACGCCCGTCAACCTCGAACCCCGAGACCGACCAACCCCGGAGCCCTAAGTTCGCTGAGACTTCTAATGTGTGAACCTCTTATCCGAGAACCCTATTTTTATAATATGATAACAACTTGTTGCATATTTAATTGACATCTTCGCATGTGCATATCCGTGGGTTTGGGGGGGGCCTTATGCCGATTCACCTATAATTAAATATGGGGCCTCATGTGCGGCAAATCTAGTTTTATATTGGCCTCATTTAAATTTGGTGTAGTTTAACCGTAAGAATTTATTTTGCCATGTTCAAACAACATTTAAACATCATGGGTAGCTTAAACAACATGAACCACCTTATTAATCGCTCTGGACCTTGGCTCCACTTAACCTCGACTCCAATTGCATTGCACCTTTGCCATGTCACCCATCATGCATGCATCATGCCGTATCTTCCGCCGTTGTATTACAATATTGCATCCCGTGTTTATTCTAGGTGTTTTGCTTCTTCATGATACAAGCAGCCGTTGAGTTGATGTGAGTCAGCTTCCCATCTTCTGGATGAACCCCTTTCGACAATGTTTCCCAAAGTAGCATCTCCCTTTCTACCTATATCTTTACTTTATATAGTATTTATTCCTCCGGCGATCTATTGCTATCCGTGTTGGGCGTTGTTTCCATTGCACTGCATATCCTTGCAGCCCTATATTGCCTTTGGACAATCCCACTGTTGTTTGGTAGATACAATTCTGCGCTGTCAGAAGTCGCTGTTTCGCGTCAAGCAGCAATAGCTGGCGCCACAGAAGGAACCTTGCCGCATGTTGATGTTGAGAGATCAGTTTCATTTATCGTTCACTTTAAATTCTCGCTAACAACTAAATTAGCGTAGCGAGTACTCCAGGTGATAGAAAATAGTTTGCTCGACGCCACTTGTGTCCCGAGGACCCCAGTACTTGATACCTCATTGCCTTTGGATTTATCACGCTTATCCACATCCTAGTGTATATGGGACCCCCCGAAGCTAGAGCTTGATTCATTATTTTGGGGCCACAAACTAGGGTTTGAGGTTTTATTTCTACTTTATCCTCAGATTTGCGCTAAGGCTTATCGCTTTATTTCTAAATTAGCGACAGACAGCACTCCAAGAGACTGCTTTAGGATCGGGACACTCATGCACGACAGAAGCCTCCGGCTTTTGGTTCCATTGCTCACAATTGCCCAAAACCTTGAGTCTGCCTTTGAAGCTTGCTTACTAAGCAGGTGCAGGTACTCCAAGGGGTGGCCCCCTCAAATATTTCTCAATCCTCGTGATTGAAAACCAACAGAAAGCCTCGCTGGGTTTTGATTTGGTTTTCGAGGTTGATCGAAGCGCAGGTTGTTATTGCACCCCTACCGTAAATTTCTCGAAAGTCGGTACGCGATATGGACGCATTTAAGCACAAAGATTTATCATAGACAAGCATACAACTAAAGTTTATCACATTTCTAAATTTGACTTTATAATGACTAGTAATCGCCTTCACTATATGAATACAAATAATACCGCCCACAATTGCTTGTTTGAGTAAGTCATTGCATCATTGTATCTCGACTAGTAAGTATTGCAACTACAACGGAATGACTAAATAAAAGTACCAACAACCGCCGGGTTTTTAGTTAATTCTATGCTAATTGTATTCCCGACTAGTAAGTGTTATACTATAACTAACACAATCAAAAGTGCTCATCGCTATTTTTATCAGATGATTATCTGTATAATCGACTAGTAATTGCTGCGTAACAATAATCAATAAATAAACCGCTTAACTTGTGAGTTCTCGCTGATTTCGCTTGGCCTCGAGGGGAAACACTGTGATGGGTTTGTTTCAGGTTAGCACTTTGGTTCAATAGGTCTTTCTTATCCCTTCCCGATAACATGTATCGAGTCTCTATAGGTTGTTTAGTGCATCTTTGCCGCTTTTGATCCACCATACCTATGTGGCGAGGACATGGCAATTCTAGCCTCGCCGTGTCTTGGCCTCGATCTTGGCGCTCCTCTTTTCCTTGCCCTTTGTGGCACCCTTTTGTTTAAGCAGGTTTTGAGATCGGCGTCGTTAGCGAGGTTACCCTTCCGGCTTGGCACAGGGGTTATGGGCGCCATTGGTTATTCTTGAGGCTCTGGCCCCATTTGCATCTTGTCCGTGGTCGGACTCTGTACACCCTCGAATCGGACCTATGCAAGTTTGAGCAAAATTAGCCAAACCGCATAGAAAGCGATTCAAAGGTGCCACCGAGCACTTTAGATGCGGGTGGAAAGCGAAATAATAACATTACACAGCAGTCCTCGATGGGACCCCTGAGAGCAGTATATATATATGGCGACTCCATGAGTCAAAGAATACAAATATAATATACAAAGATCCAAATCACCTTGAAAGATGAAGTGTCGACTAAGACGGACAAGATGCAAATGGGGCTAAGAGCCTGAAGAATAACCAATGGCATCCATAACCCTGCCAATGCGAAAAAACAAAGGTGCCGACAAACAAAAGGAAAAAGAAGGAGCGTCGATGCGCGTGCAGCGAGGCTGAGGCGGTCACCGCCTATAGGTATGGTGGCGGCATGCACTAAACAACCTATAGACTCGATCAACGCGGCAATCGAGAGGTAAGAAAAAGACCTATCAACGGCTAACACCAAACAAACCCCTTCTGTTTCCCCGAACAATCACCAGTTGTTTTATTGATTATCATTGCAGCGATTACTAGTGTATAGATAATTGTCACGATAAAAAGAAAGTAGTGGGCACTAGTTGACCATGTTATAATTGCGCAATTACTGTCGGATCTGAGATAGCATGATATAATCCCAAAACCAAGCGTTGTTGGTACTTTTATTCAGCCATTGTTGTGGTTGCATTACTGCAGTCGGTACATGGCGATTATGCGGTAATTAGCCATTCCGTGAAGCGAGTCATTCAAATTTATCAAAACATCAGATATCATCAGAACAAAATTCAAATAGCATGGCTGCGACTCGAAACCTCAAACCAAAATTCACAATCAGAGATTTGAAAGATCGAGCAGGGAGTAAAGCAAAGCTAAGAGGAAAGGGGGATCTTCTGAGAGGATCATCAAGATCGTGACCATCTGGTGTGACAACGCAAAGGTGCTGATAATCATGAATGGGGTCAGGCTACCTCAAATGGTTCAAGTTATGAACCCCGCTAGTCCCATATACCTCGGATGTGGATAACATAACAAAAGATATCAGTTACTGCAAGATTTAAATGAGGCCAATATGAATAATTTGCCCATATATAAACAATTATTAGAGTGAATGAAAACCACATAGATAATGCATATAATTATTAGCGACAAGTTGTATTATATTATAAATAGTTCTCGGATAAGAGTCACATTTAGAAGTCTCGCGAACTTTAATTCGAGTGAATAGATCTCGGGGTTTAAGTAAGAGGGGGCATCCTAAAAACCACTACTAGAAAATCGCGTTGAATTTGTGCATTGCATCGTCATCATCATGCATTGTTTGCATCTGTTTTATAAAGCATGTTTTTGTTTTCAGCATACGTCTTGATTCAAAACAAACGGGTCTCAAGTTATTTTGTTAACTACTACGTTTGCAAAAGGTGCATTTAAAATAAATAGAAATTTAATTATTTTAGCGGGGCTCAGGCGGGCGTTTCAGCGAGCGACCACCCCAGGCTCACATCGGAATCCTGCACTGCCTAACCTACAGCCCTCTCCACCTCACCCCAGCCTATCATCTCTCATGTCTCTCTCTTAGCAACCCCCTCCGCCACCTGGCCTCTCTCCTAACCCACCCCACAGCCCGTGAGCCCACCACCTTTACAGCCCTCTCCCCTCTCTGACCGGCCCCTACGGTCCACCCCCCACCCGCCTCCCACAGCCCCGCCTGCCTCGCGGCCCCACCTCCCTCCCACCACCTTTGTGCCCTCCTCTCCTCCTTCTTCTTCCCAGGCTCCCAGCGTGCCACTCTCCTCTCTCTCGCCTCCCGGCGCTCACGCAACCGCGCATGCTCCCTCGCTTGGCTCGCCCGCCTCTCCACCGCCACGCCCCAACCTCCCTCCCGCCTGTGCTCCCCCCCACCTACGCCTCCAGCGCCGCCCATAACTGCCTCCCGCCACGCCGCGCCTCCCTCGTCAGCCAGCCCGCGCCGCCGCCTTACCTCCTCTCCTCCGCTCGCCCTCTGCGCCGCCCGCTCACCTCCCGAGTAGCGCCCGCCTACGCCTGCCCATGGCGTCGCCACCGACCCGCCTCCATCTGCAGCGTCTTGCGTCCCGGGCCCACCCTCTCGCCACCGCGCTCCGGCCTCGCGTCACTACGCGCCGCTCCCCGGCGACCACCCGCGCGCCCCAGAGCCTCCCCATCCCTTTGCCGCCTCCCTCCTTCGACCGCCTCGTGATGCGCCCGGCCGCCCTGGCGTCGCCCCTCTGCACCTCCTCCTCCTCCTCCGCCCGTTGGCCCGCCTCGCCAGTCCTCTTCTCCCTCGCCCAGGCAACCCGCTGGCTCCGCCCCTTGTGATGATGTTCCCTTGACCCTCACGTCGCCCGCCCGCCCGGGCACCTCCTCCTCCCAAGTCGCCCCGAACTTCAGCTGACTGCCTTTGGAACCCCATCAAACCCGGCATGCGTGCCGAGCACCGCGCGCCCACAGCCTCGTCGGCCCTGCCCTTCGCCGTCGAGCCCCTCGCCGCCTTTGCTCGTGCACTGTGGGGTCTGCGCACCATCGTCTCGTGCGGGGCAATAGTGCGCAGCCCGCCAAGTTACGCAACAATCGGGCAGAAGTGTGTTGAGGCGCCCACGACACATCATGAAGCTTCCGCGAGCGACAAGTATTGATAGCGAGCACTGGGCCGATCCGATGGCGGCCTTTAAGATTCGCCTCAAAACACGTCAAGACCACCGTCCGCGGCCGACGCCAGTCTCCCTCGGTGGCGGCGACAAAATGTTCGGACAAGGATACTTCGTAAAACTGCCGTAAGTCTCCGGCGGATAGATGCCGGCCGAGGCCGATCCGGCGACCACACATCGACAAAACGCTGCTGGCGTGCCGTCCGACGCCGTAACAAGTAAACGCGACCCGAAGACCCGCAGCGGCGACGAGATCGGCTACCGACCCGAACGAACGTCGGTCGCCCGGCGCCGGCCAAGTTCGCACCGAGCGCCAAGTCCGACCCGACCTGCGGGTGACAAGATCTACCCGGTAATCCGAGAGCCGCTTGGTAGAACTTCACGAACCTGAGGCCACCGACTGACCCGGGCCCCAAGTTCGTGAAGACCCCCTAATGTGTGAACACTCTTATCGAAGAACCCTATTTTTATAATATGATAACAACTTGTTGCATATTTAATTGACATCTCGCATGCATATCCGTGGTTTGGGGCCTTATGCCGATTCACCTAATAATTAAATATGGAAGGCCCATGTGCTGAGCAAATCTAGCCTTATATTGGCTCATTTAAATTTGTGTAGCGTAACCGGGGTAACTTATTTTGCCATGTTCAAACAACATTTAAATGCAGGGTAGCTAAAACAACATGAACCACCTTATTAATTGTGGACCCGGTTCCACTTAACACGACCTACAATTGCATTGCACCTTTGCGCATGTCACCCATCATGCATGCATCATGCCGATCTTACTCGCCGTTGTATTAAATATTGCATCGGTGTTTATTCTAGTGTTTGCTTCTTAGCTGGATAAGGTAGCAGTTGAGTTGATGTGAGCTTCGCCCGATCTTCGGATGAACCCTTCGGCAATGTTTTCAGGCGAGCATCTCCCCCTTTTCTACCTATCTTACTTTTATAGTATTTATTCCTCCGATGATCTATTTGCTATAAGTATTGCGTTGCTCTTTTAGTTTTCGTGCCGTGATATCCCTTGCAGCCCTATATTGCCTTGGACACATCCCGTATTACCTCGCTGTTTGTTAGATAATTGGACTCTGCGCGTCGTGATAAACGCTCAGAAGTGCCGTTGAATGCGTCTGCGATCAGGGTGCCTAATTGTTGGAACCTTGCCGCAGATGTTGATGTTGGAGATGATCATAGTTTTACTTATCGTTCACTTTAAATTCCTGTTTTTACAACTAAAATTGAAGTGGCAGAGAGAGGCATCGGTGGGTGATAGAAAATATTTGGTTTCAACGCAACCACTTGTGTCCGTTTCGTAGGACCCCGAGTACTTGATACACCATTCTTGATTTATCGCTTATCCACATCCGGAGGTATATGGGACCCCACGAGCGGTAGGGCTTGATTCAGGTCTTGCCCATTTCATGGGGCCACAAACTAGTTTGAGGTTTTATTACTATCCTGTACTTATGCCATGCCTTTACTGTTTTATTTAAATTGTCTGCGACAGATAGCACTTGTACTGTTTAGGATCGGGACTGCGATTCATGGGTGTCGACACAAGGAAGCCCAGTTTTGGGTCTGAAATGCTCGTTCATGGCCGTATATCTCCAAACTCTTGAGTCCGGTCTGAGCTTGCTTGCTACGTTTGCTAAGTGGTGTACTCCAGGGTGGCCCCTAAATATTATTTCTGAATCCTGTGATTGTTCAGGTCGGTAGAAAGCCCTCGTTGGGTTTTGATTTGGTTTTCCGAGGTTGATCGAGCGTGTGTTGCTATTGAATTCACCGGCGGGTAAAACTTTTCTGAAGCCGCAGTGCGGATGGGATATGGATGACTTGGAGCACAGTATCTCGACCATAGACAAGCATAACTAAAGTTTATTGCTCTAAATTTGACTTTATAATGACTAGTAATCAGCTTCACTATAATGGAATGGCTAAATAATACTGCCCACAATTGCTTGTTTGGAGTGTAAACGCGACTATTATTGTATCCGACTAGTAAGTATTGCCTTCTAGCGGAATGACTAAATAAAAGTACCAACAACTGCTGGGTTTTGGGGTTAACTCATGCTAATTGTATCTGACTAGTAAGTGTTGCCACTATAACGGAATGGTTAACTAAAAGTGCCCACTGCTTATTTTATCAGGATGATTATCTACACCTGACTAGTAATTGCTGCAACAATAACTGAATAAATAAAACTGCCAGCGGTGTGAGTTCCTCGGTTGACTTCCTCGTTTGGCCTCGCCGAGAAACACACCGGGATGGGTTTGTTTAGTGAGTATTAGCTTGTCAGTTTGGTTCGAATAGGTCTTTCTTATCCCTCAATCCGATAGCGCCCAGATGTATCGAGTCTCTAGGTTGTTTAGTGCATCTTGCCGCTGCCGCTCGATCCACCATACTCGCAATGCGAGGACGGCAATTCTAGCCCTCGCCGTGTACTGGCCTCGATGTTGGCGCTCCTTTTTTCTCCTTTTTGGCCTTTGTGGGAACCCCTTTTGTTTAAGCAGGTTTTGGGATCGTGCGTCGTAGTATGAGGGTTACCCTTCGGTTGTTTGGCACAGGCAAAGTGTGGTTATGGGCGCCATTGGTTATTCTTGAGGCTCTTAGCCCCATTTGCATCTTGTCCGTAGTCGGACGCTTTCTGCCAGAATACCCTGGAATCCGGACCTATGCAAGTTTGAGCAAAACCGTTCGCCAAACCCGCATAGAAAGCTTGATTCAAGCAGTGCTCACTGAGCACTTTTCGTATGGGTGGAAAGCGAAGTAATAACATTACACAACAGGTCCTCGATGGGACCCACAGAGCAGTATATATATATCGGCGACTCCATGAGTCAAGAATACAAATATAATATGTTAAAGATCCAAATCACCTTGAAAGATGCGAGTAAGTGTCCGACTCACGGACAAGATGCAAATGGGGCTAAGAGCCACGAAGAATAACCAATGGCATCCTATAACCCTGCCCGGTGCCAATAGGAAGGGTAACCACTAACGGCGTCGATCTCAAAACACCTTAAACAAAGGGAATTGCCGAGCAAGGCAAGGAAAAGAAGGGCGTCGATGCGAAGGCCGATTACCTGCAGCGGGCTAAATTAAGCGGTCCACCAGCCTACATAGGTATGGTGGGTACGAAGCGGCGCGGCATGCACTAAACAACCTATAGAGACTCGATACTGGCGGCAATGGGAGAGGTAAGAAAGACCTGTCCGGATCCAACTTTGCTAACACCAAACAAACCCTTGGTGTTTCCCCTCGAGACCAAGCGAAATCAGAGGAACTCACCCGGTTGGCATTTTATTTATTCGATTATCGTTCACATTACGTGATTACTGGTCGGTATAGATAATTGTCTGATAAAAGGTAGTGATGGGCACTTTTAGTTGACCATTCTTATAGTTACAGCAATTACTAATCGAATCTGAATAGCATGATATAATCCCAAAACCAGCAGTTGTTTGGTACTTTTATTCAACCATTCGTTGTAGTTGCATTACTTACTAGTCAGGTACCATGGTGCATAGCGACACTCCAAACAAAGCCCATTGTGGGCGTTAATTAGCCATTCCATTACTTAGTGAGCGATTACTAGTCATATAAAGTCAAATTTACAGCAATAAACTTTTGAGTTATGCTTGTCTATGATCGAGATCACGTGTGCTCCAAGTCGTCCATAACAGCGCCAGACACGGCTTTGAGAAAGAAAGTTTTACCGGCGGGGTGCACCAATAGCAACCTGCGCTTTCGATCGAGCCTCCGGAAAAAACCAAAACAAAACCCAGCAGGGCTTTCACATTGAAACAATCACGGGATTCAGAAATATTTCAGGGGGCCACCCTTGGAGTACCCGCAGCATAATGATAAGCAAGCTCGAAGACGGACTCAAGGTTTGGGTATACACGGTACGTGAAACGGCGGGAACAAAAGCTGGGCTTGTCATTTACCAAGCCAGATCGTGTCCCGATCCTAAGCGATGCAGTGCTGCTCCTAGCACAATTGTAAATACATAAGTAGCATGGCATAAGTGCAGGATACGTAAATAAAACCTCAAACTAGTTTGTGGCCCCAGAGAAATAAAATGAATCAAGCTACGGCTCGGGGGGTCCCATATACCTCCCGGATGTGAATAGCGCGATAAAACAAGGCAGGTATCAAGTACTAAAGGGTCCTCACTGAGGACACAAGTGGGCGATTAAAGGAAACCAAATATTATCTATCACCCACAGATACTCTCTGCTTATTTCAATTTTAGTTGTTAAGCGAGAGAATTAAAGTGAAGCGATTAGTAAAGAAAACTATGATCAT
The DNA here is from genome assembly GCA_030063025.1 of Avena longiglumis. Taxonomy (NCBI): domain Eukaryota; kingdom Viridiplantae; phylum Streptophyta; class Magnoliopsida; order Poales; family Poaceae; genus Avena; species Avena longiglumis. The sequence goes on along the minus strand of CP125974.1, from coordinate 444,588,446 downwards.
CTCCAACATCAACATGCTGACTAATACATCAACAAAGCGTGGCGCTTGGCGACACACAACAGCACTAGAGGCAAGCGACTACGTGCGCATAAGTCCCAACTATCTACCAAAACAACGAGGTAATGAGGGTGTGTCCCGGGGCAATATAAGGGCGCTGCGGTATATCACAGTGCGGAAACTAAACATCGCAACCATATACAGGATAGCAATAGATCAACAGGAGAATAAAGACTATAAAAAGTAAGATAGGTAGAAAGGGGATGCTACTTTGAAAACATTGCCGAGAAGGTTCATCCAGAAGATCGAAAAGTAACTCACATCAACTCAACGGCCTTATCAGCTTGAAGAAGCAAAACACTAGAAGAAACATAGGATCTAATATTTAATACTCACGGCGAAAGATCGGCATGATGCATGTATGATGAATGACACTTGCGCCCAACGAGGTGCGATGCAATTGACAGGTCATATTAAGCGAGCTGGGGTCACGACACTTATTCAAGTAGTTCAAGTTATTTAGAACCCGCGGTTTAAATGTTGTTTTAACATGGCAAAAGAATAGCCGCTTAGGTTAAGCTACACAAGATTTAAATAGAGGCCAGCCAATATGAGACTAGATTTGCCCGCATATGGGCCCCATATTTTAATTATTAGGTGGTCGACATAAGCCATCCTCAAACCACATGAATGTATGCATGCAAGACAATTATTATCACGACAAGTTGTATTATATTATAAAATAAGGTTCTCCGGATAAGAGGTCCACACACACATTTAAGGGAGTCTCGGCCCGAACTTTGGGTTAAGGACGGTCAAGAATTGAGGTTGGTCTCGGGGTTTTGTGTGCCAGTGGGGGCATCCATAAAACCACTACTAGAAAATCGCGTTGAATTTGTGCATTTGCATACGTCATCATCATGCATTGTTTGCATAAAGCTATTTTTACATAAAGCATGTTTTGTTTTCTAAAACGCCCATCTTGTTTACCAAACCACAAACCTAAAGAGTCTCCGGGTTATTTTATTATCTACTAACGGTTTGCAAAAGGTGCATTTAAAATAAATAGAAGATTTAATTATTTTAGCGGAGCGGTTCCAGAGCAGGCGTTTCAGAAACGACCACCCCGAGGAAAACTCTAGCAGCCCACCCCATTAATCCCCTCTGACTACCAACTAACCTGACCCAGCCCTCCCTCACTCACCTCAGACCCTATCATCTCCTCGCCACCTCACCTCTCTCTCTCCGTTAACCTTCCTCCTGCTACCTCAGCAGCCTCTCTCTCCCTAAACGGCCACCCCACCCGGTATTGACACGCCCACACGTAGGCCCACACCACCCCACCCCTTACGCATACACACTTCCTCTCCTCTCCTGACCGTGCCCGGTTCCCACCCAGCATGCACCGGTCCCCCGACTCCTGCACTTTTCCCCTGACCCGCCTCCCTGGCCCTTCTGCCTGCATGAGCCCCCCACCCACCTTGTTGGCAACTCCTGCAGCGTCCCGGCCACCTAGCAGCTTGCTGCTCCCTCTCCTCCCACTGTTCTTCTTCGGCTCGCCCCAGTGTGCCACTCCTCCTGACACCACCCAGCTCGCCTCTCCCGGCGCTCACACCAGCCTTGTGCAATGCTCCCTCACTTCAGCCCGCTTTCGTGACATTTGCTTCTCTCCACAGCCTTGCAGCACTCGCCCAACCTCCCGCCTCCAACCTCGCCCGTCCCCCACGCTCCCCAGCCTCCGGCGCCCGTACATGGCGCTGTTGCCTCCCCTACCGCCATGCGCCGCCCGCCTCCCTCAGGCGTCCGGCCAAGCCCGCCAACGGCAGCCATGCCGCCTCCTCTCCTCCGCTTCGCCCTCTACGCTCGCCCGCTCACCTCCCGACAGGGCAGCGCCCGCCTCGCCCACCGCAGTCGCCCTTGTAAGCCCGCCCAAACCCATGCTCCATCTGCGGTAGCGTCGTGTCGCCGTCGGACACCCACCTCTCTCCCTTGCGCTCCGGCCTCGCGTCACTGCTTGCCCGCCCGCTCCTGGCGTACGCCGACTCTGCATGCTTGAGCCTCCCCATCCAGCGCCGCCCTCCCTCCTTCCCGAAGGCTGCGCCTCAGTCGTCGCAGCCCAGAAGCCCGCCAGCGTCCCAGCCCCTCCCGCACCTCACCTCCTCCTCCTCCATGGTGCAGCCGTTCTGGGCCCTACCATGGGTCCTCTTCCCCTCCTCGCCCAGAGCAACCCGGCTTGTTGGCGGCGAGCTCGCCCGCCCCTTGTGATCGTGTTCCCAGCCAGGACACTGGTGTCGCCGCCGCCAGCGAACCTCACTCCTCCCAAGTGCAGCCCGAACTTCCGCTGCTTATTTGCCACGCTGGAACCCGCCATGAGCCCAGGCGCCGTCACACTTGAGCAACCGCCGCGCCCTTCCCCGGCCTCGTCGGCCACCGCCCGCTGGCCGTCGAGCCCCTACCGCGCCGCGCCTTCTCCGGTGCACCACACTGCGGGGATCACGGCTAGCGCATACCATACGTCTCGCGTGCAGAGTTGGCGGTCTTGCGTGACCATCATAGAGATTACGCAACAAGTCCGGGCCCAAGTGTGTTGAAACGCCCACGAGCACATCATGAGCTTCACCGAGCGCCATGAAGTATTGATAGCGAGCACCGAGGCCGATCCGATGAAACTTCCCGAGTTCGCCCTCAAAACCCGTCGAAGACCACCGTCACGGCCGACGGCGACGTCTCCCTCGGTGGCGGCGACAAATCGGACAAGGATCACCAAATAAAGCGCCAACAAGATCTCCCGGCATGGATAAGATGCCCGGACACCGAAAGCCAGATCGGCGACCACACATCACGACCGACACTTCACCGGGCGACAAGTACTTAGTCGACGCATACCAACCGTCGACATGCGGCCCGAAGACCACGGCTGACGACAAGATCGGCTTGCCGACCGAGCGAACCCGATGGCAGCGCCAGCGTAACCGGTACGCTGCCCGACGCATGAAGTCCGACCCGACTGCCCGGAGCGACAAGATCTACCCGATAATCCAAAGGAAACGCTTCGGCAAACCGAACTACTGAACCACAGACCAGGCCCCGAACCGAGGAGCCCCAAGTTATTGTCGAGACCCCCTAATGTGTGAACCTCTTATCCGAGAACCCTATTTTATAATGGATAACAACTTGTTGCATATTTAATTGACATCTCGCATGCATATCAAGTGGTTTGGGGGCCTTATGCGATTCACCTAATAATTAAATATAGGAGGAGCCCATGTGCGGGCAAATCTAGCCTATATATTGGCCTCATTTAAATTTATTATGTGAGTGGTAACTTATTTTTACCATCTTCAAACAATATTTAAATTGCGGGTAGCTAAAAAAACATGAACCACCTTATTAATTATCGGGACCCGGTTCCCTTAGCACACGACCCTAATTGCATTGCACCCTTTGCCATGTCACCATCATGCATGCATCATGCCTTGATCTTACTTGCCGTTGTATTAAATATGTGCATCCGGTGTTTATTCTAGTGTTTTGCTTCGCCCAGCGGATAAGGCACGTTGAGTTGATGTGAAGCTTACGGCCCCCGATCTTGGATGAACCCTTGACAATGTTTCGGTGAGCATCTCCCCACTTTCTACCTATCTTACTTTTATAGTATTTATTCCCTCCACGATGATCTATTTCTGCTCGTGTTGCGTTGCTCTAGTTTTCGTGCCGTGCCAAGTTATCCCTTGCAGCCCTATATTTATCCTTGGACACATCCATTACATTGTTTGGTAGATAGTTGGACTTAGCGTCGTGATACGCTTGCTTTCGAAAGTGCAACGTTCGCGTCTGCCGATCAAGTGCCCGCGATGTGAATTTGAACCTTACCGCATGTTGATGTTGGAGATGATCATAGTTTTACTTATCGTTCACTTTAAATTCTGTTTAACCTTCTAAAATTGAAATGGCTTGAGAGGCATCGGTGGGTGATGAAAATATTTGGTTTCAGGAGCATACTTGTGTCGTGGGACCACGAGTATGATACATTCCTTGATGATTATCAAGCTATCCATCATCCGGGTATACGGAACCCCAGGCTGGAGCTTGATTCAGTCTTATTTCTTGGGGCCACAAACTGGTTTGTTACTATCTGTACTTATGCATGCTTCTTTGTTTTTATTTGGGGTGTCGACGGATAGCACTGTACCAATTTAGGATCGGGACGATTCCTTGGTCAATAAAACAAGCCCAGTTTTGGGTTCCCAGTCGTTCCGCGGCCATTATACCCAAACCTTGAGTCGTCTGGAGCTTGCTTACTTCGTTCGGGTGTACTCCAAGGGTGGCCCACAGAAATATTTCTGAATCACGTGATTGTTCAGTCGTGAAAGCCTCGTTGGGTTTTGATTTGGTTTTCGAGAGTTGATCGGCGTGTGTTGCTATTGGTGCACCCGGCGGTGAAACTTTACGGCCGATATACGGCGGATATGGACGACTTGAGCCTGATGTCTCGACCATAGACAAAGCGCCTTCAGTTATTGCTCTAAATTTAACTTTATAATGACTAGTAATCAGCTTCACTATAATGGAATGGCTAAATAATACTGCTACATTGCTTGTTTGGAGTGTAAACTTACGTGTTGTATCGACTAATGCGTACGCTTCTAGCGGAATGACCTAAATAAGTACCAACAACTCTTTGGGTTTTGGGGTTAACTCATGCTAGTGTGTCGACTATTAAGTGTTGCCACTATGAATGGTTAACTAAAGTGCCCACTGCCGGCTATCGGATGATTATCTACACTGAC